>CM077675.1:50257763-60257763 GCA_039707655.1 Elymus sibiricus
TCGCTCCTGGCCCAGCACCTTTAGTCCCGGTTGGTGGCTGGAACCGGGACCAAAGGTCGGTCTTCTGTCCCGGTTCTGGCCACCAACCGGGACTAAAGATAAGCCTATATATACCCCCGCCCCTGCCCGCTCACTCTGTTTTTTGGCCGGCCAGCATGTGCAGGTCTGTGTTGCTCTAGCTCTGACCTCCTATGCACATGAGGTGTTCGATGAAATGCCCGAGCCACACTTAAGCTTTCTCCTCTCCAAGCTCGACCTCCAAGCTCCATTTTCCTCAAGACTTGTCTAGGTTTGGCGGTCCGTTCTGTCCCGTCCCCGTCCTCACCGCCGTCGATCGCCCGCGCCGATCTCGTCGCCGGCACCACCGTGGTGAGCCTCTTGTTCTTATCTTCTTTCTAAAAGAAAAAATTTCTTACTTGTATGATTTAGATAGATACTTGTACAATTTTCCTACTTTTATTATTGTTTGTTATTATATAGTGCCATGGTTTTGGTATCCGCCCCCGCCGGCCCTCGTCCTGTCTATGATTCGGATGTGGTATATTATCTTTTATAACTATTTGTTTCATTTAGTGTTTATGACAATTATGCCGACCAACGTGACATAGATGTTTTTATCTAGGAGGTATGTGAATCGGAAATTTGAACCGACCCTCTTGTCGAGAGGTTAAATTTAGTTGAAAAAGAAAACAATTACTTGAAGAAAAAATTGAAAAGAATTGAGGAGAAGATGGAATTGGAGTTGCATGCTGCCGATGTCGTCGAAGATCACAAGATCAAGATGGATGCAATGCGCTTGAAGATTGGAAAGATTAGAAAATATGCCATTCATACCGAGGCTTGGTATCATTATGCCGTTGGATCAATTGGTACCTTAGTTGCGGTTATGATCGCATTTGTTGTTGCATTTAAATGTTTTACATAGTTTCAATGTATGTTTTAATTAGATGCTCTAGAGAGCTATATGTTGTTCAATGAGAACTATGTATGAACTTTATGTATTTATTTTGGTCACTACTGTACTTTGGTTTTAATGTGATGATGAACTTCTATTAATTTGGTCACTTCTCTATTCATGATGTTCTTTAATGGTTTTTGATACACTTAATTATATAATGCACGCAGATGAACCGACAATGGATGTACGGTGACCGACGCACCTCCGAGTACATTAAGGGCCTGCATAATTTTCTCGAAGTGGCTGAGGCAACCAAGCAGAATGGTTTTATGTATTGTCCATGTACTATATGTGGGAATACGAAGGATTACTCTAACTCGAAAACCCTTCACGTCCACCTGCTTGAGAAGGGTTTCATGCCACACTATAATGTTTGAACCAAGCACGGAGAAACAGGGGTTATGATGGAAGACAACGAAGAAGAAGAGGATGATGACAACTATCCGCCCCCTGAATACGGTGATGCTGCAATGGGGGAAGCTGAAGATCAAGAGGAACCAGACGATGTGCCCGATGATGATCTTCGCTAGGTCATTGTTGATGCAAAGAGACAATGCCAAAGTGAAAGGGAGAAGTTGAAGTTCGACCGCATGTTAGAGGATCACAAAAAAGGGTTGTACCCAAATTGCGAAGATGACAACACAAAGCTCGGTACCACACTGGAATTGCTGCAATGGAAGGCAGAGAATGGTGTATCTGACAAAGCATTTGAAAAGGTGCTGAAAATAATGAAGAATAAGCTTCCAAAGGACAACGAATTGCCCGACAGTACATACGAAGTAAAGAAGGTTGTCTGCCCTCTAGGATTGGAGGTGCAGAAGATACATGCATGCCCTAATGACAGCATCCTCTACCGCGGTGCGTACGAGGATTTGAACGCATGCCCGGTATGCTATGCATTGCGGTATAAGATCAGACGAGATGACCCTGGTGATGTTGAGGGCCAGCGCACCGGGAAGAGGGTTCCTGCCAAGGTGATGTGGTATGCTCCGATAATACCACGGTTGATACGTTTGTTCAGAAACAAAGAGCATGCCAAGTTGATGCGATGGCACAAGGAAGACCGTAAGAAAGACGGGAAGTTGAGAGCACCCGGTGATGGGTCGCAGTGGAGAAAGATCGAGAGAAAGTGGGGGGACTTTACAGGTGACCCAAGGAACATATGGTTTGGTTTAAGTGCAGATGGTGTTAATCCTTTTGGGGAGCAGAGCAGCAAGCATAGCACATGACCTGTGACTCTATGTATGTATAACCTTCCTCCTTGGTTGTGCATGAAGCGGAAGTTCATTATGATGCCAGTGCTCATCCAAGGCCCTAAGCAACCCGGCAATGACGTTGATATGTACCTAAGGCCATTAGTTGATGAACTTTTACAACTGTGGAATGGAAAAGGTGTACGTGTGTGGGATGAGCATGCACAAGAGGAATTTGACCTACGAGCGTTGCTGTTTGTAACCATCCATGATTGGCCTGCTCTCAGTAACCTTTCAGGACAGACAAACAGGGGATACCACGCATGCACGCACTGTTTAGATGACACCTAAAGTATATATTTGGACAAATGCAGGAAGAATGTGTACCTGGGGCATCGTCGATGCAATCTCTCAGAAGGTAATCGATCCAGAAATCCTACCAAGGTTAAAGAGTGATTTGGTGCAATGTCTTGTCAGTTTCAAGCTGGTGTTCCCACCATCCTTCTTCAATATCATGACGCACGTCCTAGTTCATCTAGTCGACGAGATTGGCATTCTGGGCCCTGTATTTCTACACAACATGTTCCCCTTTGAGAGGTTCATGGGAGTCTTAAAGACATATGTTCGTAACCGTGCTAGGCCAGAAGGAAGCATCTCCATGGGCCATCAAACAGAGGAAAGCATTGGGTTTTGTGTTGACTTTATTCCTGACCTTAAGCCGATTGGTCCCCCTCAATCGCGGTATGAGGGGAGACTGACTGGAAAAGGCACGCTAGGAGCGAATTCAATAATATGTAGGGACGGGCATTCTTGGTCTCAAGCACACTACATTGTTCTACATAATTTTATCTTGGTGACCCCGTATGTCAATGAACACAAGAATATTCTGCGCTCCAAACACCCGGAGCAGTGTGACGACTGGATTACATGTGAACACATCAGGACTTTCGGCAGTTGGTTGCAAACACATCTCATGGGTAACACCACTGTTGCAGATGAGCTGTACTCGTTGTCCAGGGGACCATCTTCGACTATATTGACTTACAAAGGGTACGAGATAAATGGGAATATATTTTACATGATCGCCCAAGATAAAAAGAGCACCAACCAAAATAGTGGTGTCTGCTTTGATGCAGCAACCAACAGGGGAAATGACACATATTTTGGTTACATAGTGGACATATGGGAACTTGACTATGGACATGATTTTAAGGTCCCTTTGTTTCGGTGCAAATGGGTCAATCTGTCAGGAGGCGGGGTACAGGTAGACCCGCAGTACGGAATGACAACAGTGGATCTGAAGAATCTTGGGTACACAGACGAACCATTCGTCCTAGCCAATGATGTGGCGCAGGTTTTCTATGTGAAGGACATGCCTACCAAACCGAGAAAAAGAAAAGATAAGGAAGCGAATACATCATACGATGAGCCAAAGCGCCACATAGTTCTTTCAGGGAAAAGAGACATCGTGGGAGTGGAGGGCAAGACAGACATGTCTGAAGATTATGAAAATTTTCATGAAATTCCCCCCTTCAAAGTGAAGTCTGACCCAAGCACCCTGTTAAACGATGAAGATTATCCATGTTTACGGCGCAATAAGCAAGGGACACACGCGAAGAAAAAGTGAAGACTTTCTCTCCACAACTATTCTGATGATGGCTTTGATCTAGAATATCACTGCAGTTACATGTCAAGAAATGAAATGCCTTTTGTAACAGATGAGTTTTCGTCTGAAACCCTGATACTTCGAAAGAGATTGTTCATTTTGTACACGAAGTGCATCCAGTTTTTGCCGTAACCCTCTCAACTTTTTAGCACATGCTATGTGGGTGAAATGATGATACCATGCCAACTTTCAACCATTTCAGAGTTCATTTGCAGTGCTTTTCAATTCAGGGTCATCTTAGCTCAAAATAAATCATGAAATGCATGAAAAATAGCAAATGAAGTTAGAAAAGTTTTGAAAAGTGATGATGTGGCTTTGAATGGTGCATATTGAATGCAGAAAAAGTCTTGAGTTCAAATATGTTTAAAAAATTGAAATCCTTTTGTAACAGATGAGTTTTCGTCTGAAACCCTGATACTTCGAAAGACATTGTTCATTTTGTACACGAAGTGCATCCAGTTTTTGCCGTAACCCTCTCAACTTTTTAGCACATGCTATGTGGGTGAAATGATGATACCATGCCAACTTTCAACCATATCAAAGTTCATTTGCAGTGCTTTTCAATTCAAGGTCATCTTAGCTCAAAATAAATCATGAAATGCATGAAAGATAGCAAATGAAGACAGAAAAGGTTTGAAAAGTGATGATGTGGCTTTGAATGGTGCATATTGAATGCAGAAAAAGTCTTGAGTTCAAATTTGTTTAAAAAATTGAAATCCTTTTGTAACAGATGAGTTTTCGTTTGAAACCCTGATACTTCGGAAGAGATTGTTCAGTTTGTACACGAAGTGCATCCAGTTTTTGCCATAACCCTCCTAACTTTTTAGCACATGCTATGTGGGTGAAATGATGATACCATGCCAACTTTCAACCATTTCAGAGTTCATTTGAAGTGCTTTTCAATTCAGGGTCATGTTAGCTCAAAATAAATCATGAAATGCATGAAAAATAGAAAATGAAGTCAGAAAAGGTTTGAAAAGTGATGATGTGGATTTGAATGGTGCATATTGAATGCAGAAAAAGTCTTGAGTTCAAATATGTTTAAAAGATTGAAATCCTTTTGTAAAAGATGAGTTTTCGTCCAAAACCCTGACACTTCGAAAGAGATTGTCCAGTTCGTACACGAAGTGCATCCAGTTTTTGTCGTAACCCTCTCAACTTTTTAGCACATGCTATGTGGGTGAAATGATGATACCATGCCAACTTTCAACCATTTCATAGTTCATTTGCAGTGCTTTTCAATTTAGGGTCATTTTAGCTCAAAATAAATCATGAAATGCATGAAAAATAGCAAATGAAGTTAGAAAAGGGTTGAAAAGTGATGATGTGGCTTTGAATGATGCATATTGAATCCAGAAAAAGTCTTGAGTTAAAATATGTTTAAATTTTTTAAATCCCTTTGTAATAGACGTGTTTTCGTCCGATCAAAGTTATTTAACTTAATATTATATAAAACTAGCAAGGTGGCCCTCGCAAATGCGAGGGCTAGCACTATTATATTAAATATTTTCTGTTGTTCACACTCTTAGTTATATTTTGTATTTATTTTCTTAGTAGGAGTAATTCGTTTTACATTATCTTTTTGGTGTTGATTCGCTTTAACGCGTAGGCTTGACTTAAGTGGTTGCACGATAATGTTACTGTTGCAGTGCGGGATTGATATGAAATGGCAGCTCCATGTATTATATACAATCCAAATATGAGTGTTTTGTACAGGCTAGAGTTTTTCTTCTCCTTATCATGTACTACATTTTCGCATGTTTTTCAAATAAATTGCAGTATATAAATTATATAATTTAGACTCATGCATTTGCCACCTATAATATTTTTTATTTGGTTTATTTTCACCATATGAAATAGTCACCTATAATTTGGGCTCATGTGTATGTCGCTTATAATTTGCATCATATAATATATTAACAGTAGGATTTATTTGTGAAAGTAGTAACGGTTTTGTTTTGGAATGATCAGTTGGGCTTTAGCCAACACAGAACATGCGAAAAAATGTCTCTGCCTACTTACACACGTCTTTCTTCTCAAAGGGAAAAAACATACACATGTCTGTTTCTTCGCTAGAGAAATAAAACTGAGACATCACTTGATCCCCTTTTTTCTTCGCTAGAGAAATAAAACGGTTTTGTTTTGGAATGATCAATCGGGTCTATCGCTAGATAAATATAATTACTTAAGGTACTACATTTTAGTGTTAGATGTTACTTTGATTATGCACCGTCGACTTTTTGAGGGCTTGGGACCGACATAGGCAGTGTTACGCCTCCGTAAAGCGTCGTCGTGATTAATCATAGTTTTTTTCTTTTTGCAAAGGCAAATTAAACTTTAATAACTGCCCGATTCTGCATATTTAATTGATGACACGGTTATGAATGCCCTATTTGCTTGGACTACTGTAATAAACTTAACATACCAGATTATATATGTTGTCCATGTTTTGTATGATTGATTTTTTAGAAACGTTTGCTTTTTTGCCTACTCCACTTTTAGCCACCCCACCCCATGTATACCCAATAGATGATAGTAAGAGAAAAATAAGCAAATAATGAGAAATCTTAGTTTGTGTTCGTATACAACTAATTTAGCAAACACTAAAAGTATGAAAGTCCCTAGCTACCTCTCCCTCCATAACATAGCCCTTAGGTATATTAGGCAATTCATATCTAGGAGAGTTAGGCCTAGCAGGTGTCTCATAGTGTTCAGTTTCAATAATTTCATCAGTTTCAGAAATATCATCAGTTGCAGCATTGACTTTAGCAATTTGTTCATCAAGAAATTCACCCAGTGGCGCAGTAGTATCAAGTAAAGTATCATCATAAGCATCATGCATAGCAGAAGTGGCATCATCAATCACTTGCAACATATCAGAATCAATAGCAGGTGGTGGTGTCGCAAGTTTACTCAAAACAGAAAGTGAATCAAGTGCAGAGCTAGATGGCAGTTCCTTACCTCTCCTCGTAGTTGAGGGATAGATCTTGGTTTTAGCATCTTTCAGATTCTTCATAGTGATCAACAGATATAAATCCCAAGTGACTCAAAGAATAGAGCTATGCTCCCCGGCAACGGCGCCAGAAAAAGGTCTTGATAACCCACAAGTATAGGGGATCGCATCAGTTTTCGAGGGTACAGTATTCAACCCAAATTTATTGATTCGACACAAGGGGAGCCAAAGAATATTCTCGAGTATTAGCAGCTGAGTTGTCAATTCAACCACACCTGAAAGACTTAGTATCTGCAGCAAAGTAGTATGGAAGTAACGGTTGTTGGGGAACGTAGTAATAATTCAAAATTTTCCTACGTGTCACCAAGATCAATCTAGGAGATGCTAGCAATGAGAGAGAGGGAGTGCATCTTCATACCCTTGAAGATCGCTAAGCGGAAGCGTTGAAAAGAACGCGGTTGATGGAGTCGTACTCGCGGCGATTCAAATCGCGGAAGATCCGATCCAAGCGCCGAACGGACGGCGCCTCCGCGTTCAACACACGTACAGCCCGGGGACGTCTCCTCCTTCTTGGTCCAGCAAGGGGGGACGAGAAGTTGAGGGCGAGCTCCGGCAGCACGACGGCGTGGTGGCGGTGGAGCTCGTGGTTCTCCGGCAGAGCTTCGCTAAGCACTACGGAGGAGGAGGAGGTGTAGGAGGAGGGAGGGCTGCGCCAGGGGCAAGGGGTGCAGCTCCCATGCGCCTCCCCACTATATATAGGGGTGGAGGGGGCTGGTTTCTTGCCCTCCAAGTCCATTGGGGCGTTGGCAAAGGTGGAGGAAAGAAATCCCATCCTTTCCCTTCCCCACCGATTGTTATCCCCCCTTTTTAGGGATCTTGATCTTATCCCTTCGGGATATGATCTTATTACTTCTAAGGGGGGATCTTGGTGCGCCTTGACCAGGGGTGTGGGGCCTTGCTCCCACTACCCACGTTCATGTGGGTCCCCCCATGCAGGTGGGCCCCACTCCGGAACCTTCTAGAACCTTTCCGGTACAATACCGAAAAATCCCAAACATTTTCCGGTGGCCAAAATAGGACTTCCCATATATAGATCTTTACCTCCGGACCATTCCGGAACTCCTCGTGATGTCCGGGATCTCATCCGGGACTCCGAACAACTTTCGGTAACCACATACGATTCCCATTACAACTCTAGCGTCACCGAACCTTAAGTGTGTAGACCCTACGAGTTCGGGAACCATGCAGACATGACCGAGACACCTCTCCGGCCAATAACCAATAGCGGGATCTGGATACCCATATTGGTTTCCACATGTTCCACGATGATCTCATCGGATGAACCACGATGTCGGGGATTCAATTAATCCCGTATACAATTCCCTTTGTCCATCGGTATGTTATTTGCCCGAGATTCGATCGTCGGTATCCCTATACCTTGTTCAATCTCGTTACCGGCAAGTCTCTTTACTCGTTCCGTAACACATGATCCCGTGACTAACTCCTTAGTCACATTGAGCTCATTATGATGATGTATTACCGAGTGGGCCCAGAGATACCTCTCCGTCACACGGAGTGACAAATCCCAGTCTCGATTCGTGCCAACCCAACAGACACTTTCGGAGATACCTGTAGTGCACCTTTATAGTCACCCAGTTACGTTGTGACGTTTGATACACCCAAAGCATTCCTACGGTATCTGGGAGTTGCACAATCTCATGGTCTAAGGAAATGATACTTGACATTAGAAAAGCTCTAGCAGACGAACTACACGATCTTGTGCTATGCTTAGGATTGGGTCTTGTCCATCACATCATTCTCCTAATGTTGTGATCCTGTTATCAACGACATCCAATGTCCATGGTCAGGAAACCATGACCATCTATTGATCAACGAGCTAGTCAACTAGAGGCTCACTAGGGACATGGTGTGGTCTATGTATTCACACATGTATTACGGTTTCCGGTTAATACAATTATAGCATGAACAATAGACAATTATCATGAACAAGGAAATATAATAATAACCATTTTATTATTGCCTCTAGGGCATATTTCCAACAATCTCCCACTTGCACTGGAGTCAGTAATCTAGTTACATTGTGATGAATCGAACACCCATAGAGTTCTGGTGCTGATCATGTTTTGCTCGTGGAATAGGTTTAGTCAATGGATCTGCGACATTCAGATCCGTATGTACTTTACAAATATCTATATCTCCATCCTGAATGTAACCACGAATGGAGTTGAAGCGGCGCTTGATGTGCTTGGTCTTCTTGTGAAACCTGGGCTCCTTGGCAATGGCAATAGCTCCAGTGTTGTCATAGAAGAGAGTCATCGGGCCCGATGCATTGGGAATCACTCCTAGGTCAGTGATGAACTCCTTCATCCAGACTCCTTCCTGCGCTGCTTCCGAAGAAGCTATGTACTCCGCTTCACATGTAGATGCCGCCACGACGCTTTGCTTGCAACTGCACCAGCTGACTGCCCCACCATTCAAAATATACACGTATCCGGTTAGTGACTTGGAGTCATCCGGATCTGTGTCGAAGCTAGCATCGACATAACCCTTTACAATGAGCTCTTCGGCACCTCCATAAACAAGAAACATATCCTTAGTCCTTTTCAGGTACTTAAGGATATTCTTGACCGCTGTCCAGTGTTCCATTCCGGGATCACTTTGGTACCTCCCTACCAAACTTATGGCAAGGTTCACATCAGGTCTGGTACACAACATGGCATACATAATAGAGCCTATGGCTGAGGCATAGGGGATGACCCTCATCTTTTCTCTATCTTCTGCCGAGGTCGGGCATTGAGCTATGCTCAATCTCACACCTTGCAATACAGGCAAGAACCCCTTCTTGGACTGATCCATATTGAACTTCTTCAATATCTTGTCAAGGTATGTGCTTTGTGAAAGACCAATGAGGCGTCTCGATCTATCTCTATAGATCTTGATGCCTAATATGTAAGCAGCTTCTCCAAGGTCCTTCATTGAAAAACACTTATTCAAGTAGGCCTTTATGCTTTCCAAAAGTTCTATATCATTTCCCATCAACAATATGTCATCCACATATAAAATGAGAAATGCTACAGAGCTCCCACTCACTTTCTTGTAAATACAGGCTTCTCCATAAGTCTGTATAAACCCAAACGCTTTGATCACCTCATCAAAGCGAATGTTCCAACTCCGAGATGCTTGCACCAGCCCATAGATGGAGCGCTGGAGCTTGCATACCTTGTCAGCATTCTTAGGATCGACAAAACCTTCCGGCTGCATCATATACAATTCTTCCTTAAGGAAACCGTTAAGGAATGCCGTTTTGACGTCCATTTGCCAGATCTCATAATCATAAAATGCGGCAACTGCTAACATGATTCGGACGGACTTCAGCATCGCTACGGGTGAGAAAGTCTCATCGTAGTCAACTCCTTGAACTTGTCGATAACCCTTAGCGACAAGCCGAGCCTTATAGACGGTCACATTACCATCCGCGTCAGTCTTCTTCTTAAAGATCCATTTATTGCCGATCATCGGGCAAGTCCACCAAAATCCATACTTTGTTCTCATACATGGATCCTATCTCGGATTTCATGGCTTCAAGCCATTTGTTGGAATCCGGGCCCGCCATGGCTTCTTCATAGTTCGAAGGTTCACCGTTGTCTAACAACATGATTTCCAGGATAGGGTTGCCGTACCACTCTGGTGCGGAACGTGTCCTCGTGGACCTACGAAGTTCAGTAGTAACTTGATCCGAAGTTTCATGATCATCATCATTAACTTCCTCTCTAGTCGGTTCAGGCACCACAGAAACATTTTCCTGCGCTGCGCTACTCTCCGGTTCGAGAGGGGGTACAATTACCTCATCAAGTTCTACTTTCCTCCCACTTACTTCTTTCGAGAGAAACTCTTTCTCTAGAAAGGATCCATTCTTGGCAACAAAGATCTTGCCTTCGGATCTGAGGTAGAAGGTATACCCAATAGTTTCCTTAGGGTATCCTATGAAGACGCACTTTTCCGATTTGGGTTCGAGCTTTTCAGGTTGAAGTTTCTTGACATAAGCATCGCATCCCCAAACTTTCAAAAACGACAGCTTAGGTTTCTTCCCAAACCATAATTCATACGGTGTCGTCTCAGCGGATTTAGACGGTGCCCTATTTAAAGTGAATGCGGCAGTCTCTAATGCATATCCCCAAAATGATAGCGGTAAGTCAGTAAGAGACATCATAGATCGCACCATATCCAATAGAGTGCGATTACGACGTTCAGACACACCATTACGCTGAGGTGTGCCAGGCGGCGTGAGTTGTGAAACAATTCCACATTTCCTTAAGTGCGTGCCAAACTCGTGACTCAAATATTCTCCTCCACGATCAGATCATAAGAACTTTATTTTCTTGTCACGTTGATTCTCTACCTCACTCTGAAATTCCTTGAACTTTTCAAAGGTCTCAGACTTGTGTTTCATTAAGTAGACATACCCATATCTGCTTAAGTCATCAGTGAGGGTGAGAACATAACGATAGCCACCGCGAGCCTCAACGCTCATTGGACCGCATACATCGGTATGTATTATTTCCAACAAGTTGGTTGCTCGCTCCATTGTTCCGGAGAATGGAGTCTTAGTCATCTTGCCCATGAGGCATGGTTCGCACGTGTCAAATGATTCATAATCAAGAGACTCCAAAAGTCCATCTGCATGGAGTTTCTTCATGCGTTTGACACCAATATGACCAAGGCGGCAGTGCCACAAGTATGTGGGACTATCATTATCAACCTTACATCGTTTGGTATTCACACTATGAATATGTGTAACATCACGTTCGAGATTCAATAAAAATAAACCATTGACCAGCGGGGCATGACCATAAAACATATCTCTCATATAAATAGAACAACCATTATTCTCGGATTTAAATGAGTAGCCATCTCGCATCAAACGAGATCCAGATACAATGTTCATGCTCAAAGCTGGTACTAAATAACAATTATTGAGGTTTAAAACTAATCCCGAAGGTAGATGCAGAGGTAGCATGCCGACGGCGATCACATCGACCTTGGAACCATTCCCGACGCGCATCGTCACCTCGTCCTTCGCCAGTCTCCGCTTATTCCGTAGCTCCTGTTTTGAGTTACAAATGTGAGCAACCACACCGGTATCAAATACCCAGGAGCTACTACGAGCGCTGGTAAGGTACACATCAATAACATGTATATCATATATACCTTTGACATTGCCGGCCTTCTTATCCGCTAAGTACTTGGGGCAGTTCCGCTTCCAGTGACCGGTTCCCTTGCAATAAAAGCACTCGGTCTCAGGCTTGGGTCCATTCTTGGGCTTCTTCCCGGCAACTGATTTACCGGGCGCGGCAACTGCTTTGCCGTCCTTCTTGAAGTTCTTCTTACCTTGCCTTTCTTGAAACTGGTGGTCTCATTCACCATCAACACTTGATGTTCCTTTTTGATCTCCACCTCCGCTGATTTCAGCATCGAATATAACTCAGGAATGGACTTCTCCATCCCTTGCATATTGAAGTTCATCACAAAGCTCTTGTAGCTAGGTGGAAGCGACTGGAGGATTCTGTCAATAACCGAGTCATCCGGAAGATTAACTCCCAGCTGAGACAAGCGGTTGTGCAACCCAGACATTTTGAGTATGTGCTCGCTGACAGAACTATTTTCCTCCTTCTTACAACTGAAGAACTTGTCGGAGACTTCATATCTCTCGACCCGGGCATGAGCTTGGAAAACCATTCTCAGCTCTTGGAACATCTCATATGCTCCGTGTTGCTCAAAACGCTTTTGGAGCCCCGGTTCTAAGCTGTAAAGCATGCCGCACTGAACCAGGGAGTAATCATCACTATGCGACTGCCAGGCGTTCATAACGTCTTGAGTTGCTGGGAAAATGGGTGCGTCACCTAGCGGTGCATCAAGGACATATGCTTTCTTGGAAGCTATGAGGATGATCCTCAAGTTACGGACCCAGTCCGTATAGTTGCTTCCATCGTCTTTCAGCTTGGTTTTCTCTAGGAACGCGTTGAAGTTGAGGGCAACATTAGCGTGGGCCATTGGATCTACAAGATAGATTGTAAAGACAATTTTAGACTAAGTTCATGATAATTAAGTTCATCTAATCAAATTATTTAATGAACTCCCACTCAGATAGACATCCCTCTAGTCATCTAAGTGATACATGATCCATATCGACTAGGCCGTGTCCGATCATCATGTGAGACGGACTAGTCATCAATGGTGAACATCTCCATGTTGATCGCATCTACTATACGACTCATGTTCGATATTTCGGTCTCTCGTGTTCCGAGGCCATGTCTGTACATGCTAGGCTCGTCAAGTCAACCTAAGTGTTTCGTGTGTGTAAATCTGGCTTACACCCGTTGTATGCAAACGTTAGAATCTATCACACCCGATCATCACGTGGTGCTTCGAAACAACGATCCTTCGCAACGGTGCACACTTAGGGGGAACACATTTCTTGAAATTTTAGTGAGGGGTCATCTTATTTATGCTACCGTCCTTCTAAGCAAATAAGATGTAAAAACATGATAAACATCACATGCAAATCATAAAGTGACATGATATGGCCAATATCATCTTGCGCCTTTGATCTCAGTCTTCGGGGCGCGGCATGATCACCATCGTCACCGGCACGACACCATGATCTCCATCATCGTGTCTTCATGAAGTTGTCTCGCCAACTATTACTTCTACTACTATGGCTAATGGTTAGCAATAAAGTAAAGTAATTACATGGCGTTTTTGATTGACACGCAGGTCATACAATAAATTAAGACAACTCCTATGGCTCCTGCCGGTTGTCATACTCATCGACATGCAAGTCGTGATTCCTATTACAAGAACATGATCAATCTCATACATCACATATATTTCATCACATCCTTTTGGCCATATCACATCACATAGCATACCCTGCAAAAACAAGTTAGACGTCCTCTAATTGTTGTTGCAAGTTTTACGTGGCTGCTATGGGTTTCTAGCAAGAACGTTTCTTACCTACGCAAAAGCCACAACGGTGATATGCCAATTGCTATTTACCCTTCATAAGGACCCTCTTCATCGAATCCGATCCGACTAAAGTGGGAGAGACAGACACCCGCTAGCCACCTTATGCAACAAGTGCATGTCAGGCGGTGGAACCAGTCTCACGTAAGCGTACGTGTAAAGTCGGTCCAGGCCGCTTCATCCCACAATGCCGCCGAATCAAGATAGGACTAGTAACGGCAACCAAATTGACCAAATCATCGCCCACAACTACTTGTGTTCTACTCGTGCATAGAATCTACGCATAGACCTAGCTCATGATGCCACTGTTGGGGAACGTAGTAATAATTCAAAATTTTCCTACGTGTCACCAAGATCAATCTAGGAGATGCTAGCAACGAGAGAGAGGGAGTGCATCTTCATACCCTTGAAGATCGATAAGCGGAAGCGTTGCAAAGAATGCGGTTGATGGAGTCGTACTCGCGGCGATTCAAATCGCGGAAGATCCGATCCAAGCGCCGAACGGACGGCGCCTCCGCGTTCAACACACGTACAGCCCGGGGACGTCTCCTCCTTCTTGGTCCAGCAAGGGGGGAGGAGAATTGAGGGAGAGCTCCGGCAGCACGACGGTGTGGTGGCGGTGGAGCTCGTGGTTCTCCGACAGAGCTTCGCTAAGCACTACGGAGGAGGAGGAGGTGTAGGAGGAGGGAGGGCTGCGCCAGGGGCAAGGGGTGCAGCTCCCATGCGCCTCCCCACTATATATAGGGGTGGAGGGGGCTGGTTTCTTGCCCTCCAAGTCCATTGGGGCATTGGAAAAGGTGGGAGGAAAGAAATCTCATCCTTTCCCTTCCCCACCGATTGTTATCCCCCCTTTTTAGGGATCTTGATCTTATCCCTTCGGGGTATGATCTTATTCCTTCTAAGGGGGGATCTTGGTGCGCCTTGACCAGGGGTGTGGGGCCTTGCCCCCACTACCCACGTTCATGTGGGTCCCCCCATGCAGGTGGGCCCCACTCCGGAACCTTCTAGAACCTTTCCGGTACAATACCGAAAAATCCCAAACATTTTCCGGTGGCCAAAATTGGACTTCCCATATATAGATCTTTACCTCCGGACCATTTCGGAATTCCTCGTGATGTCCGGGATCTCATCCGGGACTCCGAACAACTTTCGGTAACCACATACAATTCCCATTACAACTCTAGCGTCACCGAACCTTAAGTGTGTAGACCCTACGGGTTCAGGAACCATGCAGACATGACCGAGACACCTCTCCGGCCAATAACCAATAGCGGGATCTGGATACCCATACTGGCTCCCACATGTTCCACGATGATCTCATCGGATGAACCACGATGTCGGGGATTCAATTAATCCCGTATACAATTCCCTTTGTCCATCGGTATGTTACTTGCCCGAGATTCGATCGTCGGTATCCCTATACCTTGTTCAATCTCGTTACCGGCAAGTCTCTTTACTCGTTCCGTAACACATGATCCCGTGACTAACTCCTTAGTCACATTGAGCTCATTATGATGATGTATTACCGAGTGGGCCCAGAGATACCTCTCCGTCACACGGAGTGACAAATCCCAGTCTCGATTCGTGCCAACCCAACAGACACTTTTGGAGATACCTGTAGTGCACCTTTATAGTCACCCAGTTACGTTGTGACGTTTGATACACCCAAAGCATTCCTACGGTATCTGGGAGTTGCACAATCTCATGGTCTAAGGAAATGATACTTGACATTAGAAAAGCTCTAGCAGACGAACTACACGATCTTGTGCTATGCTTAGGATTGGGTCTTGTCCATCACATCATTCTCCTAATGATGTGATCCCTTTATCAACGACATCCAATGTCCATGGTCAGGAAACCATGACCATCTATTGATCAACGAGCTAGTCAACTAGAGGCTCACTAGGGACATGGTGTGGTCTATGTATTCACACATGTATTACGGTTTCCGGTTAATACAATTATAGCATGAACAATAGACAATTATCATGAACAAGGAAACATAATAATAACCATTTTATTATTGCCTCTAGGGCATATTTCCAACAACGGTAACGATGGCAAACGTGACAGCAGCAGTTTTGTAGTGATTGTAACAGTAGCAACGGAAAAGTAACTTAGCAAAGATCAATATGTGAAAAGCTCGTAGGCAATGGATCGGTGATGGATAATTATGTCGGATGGCATTCATCATGCAACGGTTATAACATAGGGTGACACAGAACTAGCTCCAATTCATCAATACAATGTAGGCATGTATTCCATATATAGTCATACGTGCTTATGGAAAAGAACTTGCATGACATCTTTTGTCCTACCCTCCCGTGGCAGCGGGGTCCTAATGGAAACTAAGGGATATTAAGGCCTCCTTTTAATAGAGAACCGGACCAAAGCATTAGCACTTAGTGAATACATGAACTCCTCAAACTACGGTAATCACCGGAAAGTATCCCAGTTATTGTCCCCCTGGGGGATGTGGATCATAACTCGTAATAGGTGTCTACAACTTGCAAGATAGGATCAAGAACACATATATATTCATGAAAACATAATAGGTTCAGATCTGAAATCATGGCACTCGGGCCCTAGTGACAAGCATTAAGCATAGCAAAGTCATAGCAACATCAATCTCAGAACATAGTGGATACTTGGGATCAAACCCTAACAAAACTAACTTGATTACATGGTAAATCTCATCCAACCCATCACCGTCCAGCAAGCCTACGATGGGATTACTCACGAACGGCGGAGAGCATCATGAAATTGGTGATGAAGGATGGTTGGTGATGACGACGGCGTCGATTTCCCCTCTCCGGAGCCCAAAACGGACCCCAGATCTGCCCTCCCGAGGAAGAACAGGAGGTGGCGGCGGCTCCGTATCGTAAAACGCGATGAACTCTTCTCTCTGATTTTTTTCTCCCCGAATAGGAATATATAGAGTTGGAATTGAGGTCGGAGGAGCTTCAGGGGGCCCACAAGCCTGCAGGGCGCGCCCTAGGGGGTGGGCGCCCCCCTGGCTTGTGGCCAGGTGGTGGACCCCCTCCGGTTGATTCTTTCGCCAGTATTTTTTATTAATTTCAAAAATATTCTCCGTAAATTTTCAGGTCAATCCGAGAACTTTTATTTCTGCACAAAAATAACACCATGGCAATTCTGCTGAAAACAGCGTCAGTCCGGGTTAGTTCCATTCAAATCATGCAAATTAGAGTCCAAAACAAGGGCAAAAGAGTTTGGAAAAGTAGATACGATGGAGACGTATCATTTTCCCACTTCTTGAGCCACTTCTACTTAAGCTTCCCGACCGCCTCGCTTGATCATTTTTCTTTTCAATACATCGGTCATAGTTTGATGGCGGGGGAGGCGGTGGTGGTCGCCTAAGGGCATCCAGAGTTCGCTTCGCTCTCACCGGATCTATTTTCTCCTCTTCAGGTGGGTGTTTCGGTGCGAGCTGACGTTTCACATCGGCATCCACGATCTCGTCGAGTTCCTCCTCAGACCTCTCGTAGGGTAACTTGGGAAGAGGCTTCAGGCTTGGGCCGTATCTGAATCTCCTCTGTTTCGTACTGCTGCTAGCGGCCGGAGCGGCGGCGCCTCTCTTCCGCTGTTGCTTAGGCGGCAGAGGAGGCGGAGTTCGATGACGCGGCGGAGACCGCTGAGGCGGAGTAGGATTCTGCTGAGGGGCCTCCTCCGTCGGAGTCCGCTGAGGCGGCGGAGACGGCTGACGCGCCGGAGACGGCTGACACGCCGGAGACGACTCAGGCAGCGGAGACGGCTGACGCACCGGAGACGGTTGACGCACTGGAGACGGCTGACGCACCGGAAACGACTCAGGCACCGGGGCCTCCTCCGCCTGAGTCTGCTGAGGCGGCGTCCAGTATGGAAGCACGATGTGTTCCTTTCTCCATAGATAGGTAGTCCTTAAGGCATATCGAAGAAGAAGCTCCCCTTCACCTGTAGGGTACTCAAGCTCCAGCCCATCAAATCCGTCCATTATTTCATCCACCCTGACAATAGCAAAGCCAGCTGGAACCGGAGTGCAATGGAAAGTTGCATCAGGTCGAGGAGGTAAGACAGAGCCGACCGCCGCCTTAAAGGTCAGGTTATGGCATTTTGCCATTAGCACACAATGTTCATTATGCATGATACCATCTACGGGGTAGCGAGGAGCCGTGCTATCAGGATGAACGAGCTCAGTGGAAGCCACGCTGCTTCTCCGCTGAATGGTGGGGTAGCATCGTGGGTAGTCTCCAATGAAGGATCTTCGTGCCGCTGAGATGGTTGGCCGGTAGCTCGCTGGCTCTCAAGTGCCTCTAGTTTCGCTAATCTTTCATTCAACTTCTGCATTTCGCTTGCTTCCTCTTTCTTCTTTCTCTGTCGGCTTCTGTAACCAGCGCTGTCGGGAAACCCAACCTTCCACGGAACGGAGCCTGATGTGCCTCGTGTTCGTCCAGGGTGTTCAAGATTCCCGAGGGCAAATGACAGCTCGTCCTTCTCTCTGTCGGGAACGAACGTCCCTTCCAGCGATTTCTTGATTGTTTCCTCAAGATTTTTGAATGGTATTGCAAGTTGAGCTTTCGTCCAGACACACTTCCCTGTTTCTGGGTCCAAAGTTCCCCCAACCCCGAAGAACCAAGTCCTTGCCCGATCTGGCCAGTGCAATGTCGCTGGTTGGACATCTTTAGCAAGCAGGTCTTGCTCGCTTTGTCCCACATAGGCCGGGCTTTTCTGTAGCCACCTGACCCCGTAACATGGTGATACTCCTTCCTTGCAGCATTTTTCTTATTTGTAAGTGACCTGTTCTTAGCCTTCTCTGATTTCTTGTAGGCCACAAATGTGGGCCAGTGATCTCTCATCTTCTCATATTGACCTCTGAATTCTGGAGTCTGGTCTTTCTCGACAAACTTCCTAGTCAATACTTTCTTCCAGTTCTTGAATAGTGCTGCCATCTTCTTAAGAGCAAACGCCCTGACCTTTCGCTGTATAACTGGGCTATTCGGATCCTCCTCTGGCGGTAGACTGAAATTTCTCATCAGATTGGTCCAAAGATCATCTTTCAGTCTATCTTCTTATTCCATTCTTGGCAGCTGATCGGGACGATGTCCCTAACAACCACTCCGCACTGATGTATAAATTTGTTCTTGGTCCGGTAGGGAGCAATCGGTTGGCCTTCTGGAGAGACTTCTTAGATCGTGAACCTTTCTTGCGCGTCCAACCTTCTCATCGGGCCTCGTCTCCTTACCGAAGTGGAGCTCGATCCGGATGGCTAATTAAAAGAAGAAAGAAGCGTTAATATATGTACATACAAAAAATTAATGCATCTAGTCAGCAGAGGATTAATTAATATATACCTCGCCGGACTTTGAAGCAGTTATGGCTCCCTTCTCCATTCGATCACCGGAGCCGTCATGATCTCCTTCGTCCCCAGTTCGATCACCGGAGCAGTCATGATCTCCTTCCTCCTCACCGGAGCCGCCATCCTCTCTTTCCTCACCATCGGTCTCGTTGAGAAACGACAAGCAGGTGAGATCGATATCACCTCCCTCTCGTATTATATCCCCCAACAACTGTTCTTGTTCTAAGTCTTTGTCCGCCATAGTTTCTGCAAATATTACAACGTGGCAATATACAACCATGAGAGATGGATTAGTGGGAAACATCATGCAAAGTTCACAAGTTTTATAACAGTCAGTTTCAGATGATCGTCGAGGACTCCTCCCGCATCATGTCGAAGTTATCATTCTACGAACATATGAAAATTCTCAAGTGCATTATGTTCATATGGTGGGACTGGCAACCTACGAAGCACCGATACAGCGACATTGATACAGTGATACGGGTACGGCGATACGGGATATGGCAATTTCTAAAAACAGCAATAAGGCGATACGGTAAACATATATAAGTAATAATAAAATGACATGGACTGTCTCATTTTAAAAATCTCACTGTGGGGGATACGGCATAGTAAACATATATAAGTAATAATAAAATGACATGGACTGGACATTGATACGGTAAACATATACGGTAAACATATATAAGCAATAAGGCGATACGGAATACGGCAATAAACAAGAACTCTCAAAAAGAAACAAGCCATCAGCATCAACATGCAAGCCATGTTCAATGGGCTCACTGTGGGGGCAGGGGCCGACGCGGCGACGTCGAGGCCAGCAGGGGCACGACGACGGCGACGGGGCAGGGGGAGGCGACGGCGGGGAAGGGCGAGGCGACGGCGACGGCGGGGCAGGGCGAGGTGACGGCGACGTAGGGGCAGGGCGCGGTGACGGCGACGACGACGTAGGGGCAGGGGTGTGACGACGGCGGGGCAGGGCGAGGCGACGGCGACGGTGGGCCAGGCGACGGCGACAGCGGGACAGGGCGAGGCGACGGCGACGGCGACGTAGGGACAGGGCGCGGCGACGGAGACGACGACGTAGGGGCAGGGGCGCGACGACGGCGGGGCAGGGCGAGGCGACGGCGACGGCGGGGCAGGGCGCGGTGACGGCGACGGGGAGGAGGGCGCGCGAGGAGGTCCGGCGCCGGCGACGGTCAGCGGGCTCGGGGACGGCAGGGCGACGGCAAAATCCGGCAGCCTGGCGGCGTCGATGTCGTTGTTGGCGCCGAGGAGAGAAGAAACTGCAATGGATTGGAAAAACTGCTAAGTCCCGCTTATATAGCCCCCCCTTTAGTCCCGGTTGGTGGCTCCAACCGGGACTAATGCCCCCCTTTAGTCCCGGTTGGTGCGACCAACCGGGACTAAAGGTCAATTTTCAGCAGCCCAAAGGGCGGGAAGCCGGGACCTTTAGTCCCGGTTGGTGGCTCCAACCGGGACTAAAGGGGGGCATTAGTCCCGGTTGGAGCCATGAACTGGGACTAAAGGGCTGTGCTTCCCGTACCAAAAGTTTAGTCCCACCTCACTAGTCGAGAGGGGCTCGGAGTGGTTTATAAGTGCTGCTGCCGGTGCCCTCTCGAGCTCCTCTCTAATGCAGGCAGTACATGCCTATTTGACGCCCTGTTGGGCCTGCTAGCACTGCGGGCCTGCATCCTGGCCCATTTGTAGGGTTTCTAGTCGTATGCAGGCCATTGTGCCTAGTAGGCGGGCCTTTTTTTTGCATATATTATGATTTTTAATGTTATTTTTTGCATATGTTATTTTTAGTTATATAATTTTAGTTGCATAAATTTTATATAATTTTAGTTGCATAAGTTTTATTTCTTATTGGTTCTTTTTAGTTGATTCCTTTTGCTATTAGAGTTTTATAAAAGCTTTTTAGTTTCTATTAAAGCTTGTAACAAAATATACTTTATGAAAATTCATTTTACTATTAAATTTTTTAACTCAAGATTTTTTCTGCATTCAATATGCACCATTCAAAGCCACATCATCACTTTTCAACCCTTTTCTGACTTCATTTGCTATTTTTCATGCATTTCATGATTTATTTTGAGCTAAAATGACCCTGAGATTGAAAAGCACTGCAAATGAACTCTGAAATGGTTGAAAATTGGCATGGTATCATAATTTCACCCACGTAGCATGTGCTAAAAAGTTGAGAGGGTTACGGCAAAAACTGGATGCACTTCGTGTACGAACTGGACAATCTCTTTCGAAGTGTCAGGGTTTTGGACGAAAACTCTTCTGTTACAAAAGGATTTCAATTTTTTAAACATATTTGAACTCAAGACTTTTTCTGCATTCAATATGCACCATTCAAAGCCACATAATCACTTTTCAAACCTTTTCTGACTTCATTTGCTATTTTTCATGCATTTCATGATTTATTTTGAACTAAGATGACCCTAAGATTGAAAAGCACTGCAAATGAACTCTCAAATGGTTGAAAATTGGCATGGTATCATAATTTCATCCACGTAGCATGTGCTAAAAAGTTGAGAGGGTTACGGCAAAAACTGGATGCACTTCGTGTACGAACTGGACATTCTCTTTCGAAGTGTCAGGGTTTTGGACAAAAACTCTTCTGTTACAAAAGGATTTCAATTTTTTAAACATATTTGAACTCAAGACTTTTTCTGCATTCAATATGCACCATTCAAAGCCACATCAGAATACCCCCAAGCCGGAGATACTAGCGGTACGAGGTGACGCTGCCCATAATTGAAGATTCCAATCCTGCGTTACAACTCGTATGCAACGTACCCATCTATTGCTGCATATTCAATGTTGATAGGGTCAAGTGGGGTCTTCTCCCAATGTTGGTGCCCTGACTTGGGGAATTTTGTCTTCATATCAGCGTAGTCCTTGTCGATCAGGGCGGCTGCCATATCAGCCATTGAAGTCTTGTCATGCTCAAGCCTGAACCTGCCCTGAAGATCAATGTGGCATTCAGCTGGTATCTCAATACCCCAGGTGCGCCTCATCTTGATCTTGTCACTCGTTATATCAACGCTAGCAAAATATATGCCGCTGCGAAGGAACTCCATGAGTTTTGGACAGTGCTTGTCACTACTGCAATAACAAAATGGAACAAATGTGTTAAATACTGCTGCAACAAGTATATTTTAGAACAAGTATAATAAGAATCATAACAAGTATATTTCGGCACAAGTATAATAAGAATCATAACAAGTATAATAAGAATCATAACAAGTATAATTCGGAACAAGTATAATAAGAATCATAACAAGTATAATAAGAATCATAGCAAGTTTCCTATTCCTATGCATTTCCTATCCTATGAATCAAAAGAAGCCCCTAAACTATGACATGTTCTCCCACGATGGCCAATATGCAACTACAAGGAAAATTCTTATGCAATTTTCCTATCCTATTCCTATCCTCCTATTCCTATTCCTATGCAATTTTCCTAATCCTCCTATTCCTATGCAAATTTCTATTCCTATGCAATTTTCCTATGAATCAAAGAAAAGCCCCAATTTTCCTACGAATCAAAGAAAAGCCCCAATTTTCCTATGCATTTTTCCTATGAATCAAGGAAACTATGACATGTTCTCGACATTCCCAATCCTCCTATTCCTATGCAATTTTCCTATCCTATGAATCAAAGAAAAGCCCCAATTAAAACTATGACAAGTTTCGTATTACCTTGCCCACTGGAAGACCATGACATGTTGCTTCAAACAAAGTTGGACGACGGCAACATTGCGACCATCGACCGTGTACTCGAGATCGAGGCCCATGAACTTGTGTTTCTCCTCTTGAAGCCATTCCTCGAACATGGAAAGAAAACCCTCGACTTTGCCGCTGTAGTTCGTGTAGACGACATGGAGATTGGTCGTGCCATGTGCGAGCACGTTCCCGTAGCGAGTTCGTGGATTCATGGTGGAGGATGGGGAAGAAGAGAGGAGAGGGAGACGAACAGAAATGGAGGCCGGTCGCGTTACTGTAGCGTTTCCCATGTATGATCTCGCGCGGAACAACTTCCAAGGCGCCGGATTTGAACGGTTGGGACCTTTAGTCCCGGTTTGATCCACGAACTGGGACTAAAAGGGCTCGCGCCAGGCGAACGGTTGCCACCACCCCTTTAGTCTCGGTTGGTGTCACCAACCGGGACTAAAGGTCCCGTTTGAACCGGGACTGATGCGTGACGAACCCCGGCCGGCGTCCTAGCCGTTCGAACCGGGACTAATGCTCACATTAGTCCCGGTTCGTAACACGACCGGGACTAAACCTCTGATCCGGCCTGGACCAAAACCCTGTTTTCTACTAGTGTACAATCAAGAGGCCCTCGACAAACAACTCATGACTTGCTACTGTCTGTAAGTATTACTTCTATAATTAAGTCTCTAGCTCAGCTCGTTCATTGCATGTATATATAATTATCCTCACTATATTATGCAGATTCAAGATGGTCGAATGCAAAAAAGAACAAATCTATGACATTGGGTTCATTAGCCCAAATACCGTAAATGAATGGTCGGTACAAAAGGCTGCCAAAGATACCGAGGACAACTTGCTAGAAGCGTTCCTTAGACATCAAAACAAAAGGGAAATACTCTTTCCTTACGTCTTCAAGTGAGTGTTACTGTCTTGTGCATATTCGATTTCGCTTACTCAAGGTTAAGTAATGTAATTGATGAGTTATGCGTGCGCAGCTTCCACTTTATTCTGCTATCCATTAAGCTTGACGGGGCATTATTAATTGTCTTAGACTCGAGACGTAAAGATCCCGAGAATTATGCGGACATGACTGCAATGCTCCAGAAGTAAGTTCAATCAATACCGGGACCATATCGGCAACTTTCGTTCATTTCCTGATATCAAGTAATCATTTTCTTTGCCTGCGAGGGTTTGGAAAAAGTTCACCCGAATGATTCCCGGTCTAAACAACGAGCTGCGATTTACACACCCCAGAGTAAGTAGTACTAGCTAGTTCCGCGCATCTCTCATTGATTCTAGTTTCATCAATACCATTATCATGCTTGCTTATCAGTTTGATTGAACTCTATTCTCGTAAAGTGCTTGTACCAGGCACCCGAGAATCATTTATGTGGATACTACCTATGCGAGTTCATTCGCCACTATACCTCTGAGCGGGGCTTCTCTGAGAAACAATTTGAAGTACGTAAACAATATTCACAATTTTATTTTATATATTACCATCAATTGTGTTGAGTTTCATTCATATATATGTATTGACCCCCTTCTTTAAATTAGATCTGGCAGATGCGGGATGAACTCCTACCACATGATCGCATACGAGCAATTCAAGAGGAATTGGCGGGATTCTTTCTTGACCACGTCATACCTGAACACGGAGAATACCATGTGGAATTGCAATGGTCTTAGGTAGATGATGTTAGGAATTGTAAGAGATGTTATATTGTACATATGTAGTAGCGTCGGATAGATATACGAAAACTTGTTGTTCGACCAAGCACGGAGAAAGAGATGTCACTTCTCTCTATTCATGACGATCTTGTGTAATTAATGGTTTCTTTCATTTGCTTACTAGCTAGCGTCGAGTTCTCTCTATATGTATAGTAGCTAGCGTCGACCAAGCACGGAGAAAGAGAGGTCACTTCTCTCTATTAGCTAGCTAACACAATATGAAACCCCTAAATTAACCCTCCAAAACCCCTAAACCGCCCCTTCTAAAAACAAAAAAACAAAACCCCCAGCGCCTGCGAGCTGCTGACGCGTGGCTACCTTTTGGTCCCGGTTGGTGTTACCAACCGGGACTAAAGGCCCTCCTGCCTGGGCGCCCTGCAGCGGCCACGTGGATCCCCTTTGGTCCCGGTTCGTAAGCAAACCGGAACTAAAGGTTTTGGGTATTAGTCCCGTTTGTTTTGTCCCGGTTCCAGAACCGGGACTAAAGGCCCTCTGGAACCGGGACTAGTACCCTGTTTTCTACTAGTGATAAGAGATTCAATTAATCTTTGTCCAGAGTCAAAAATTAAATGGGATCATAAAATATTCCGTCCATCCTTCATGTTGTGTATATAATGGTTGTGTCATCTGAAGTGCTTGTGTTGGATGTGATACTTGTTCTTGTCTTCATCCCAGAGAAAAACAGCAAGCTCTTGTGCGCTTGTATGCAGAACTGTTCCAGAATTCAGAGATATAACTGAACAAATTCATCGACTGAAGTTGATTACTGAACGGGGTTCAGAGAACCTCACCCACTCCTGTTCTGGAAATGGTAGAGTAAAGTATTCAAATTATTTTTTCAATCACATCTGAATCGTTGTAATTGCGATGTAAGATGGCAGTAATAAGTGACACAACATGATCCTCAGTTAAGATTTTGTAAGCAACTTAATGGCAATGCTCACGCAAGAGCATCAAAATGACAGCAAGAATAGTCACTGCAGTGTTCCCGGTGTAACTACGACGTGCATAGATGAGGAGCTAATGTGTTTATCGACTGGAATAGCCAACGGTGTTGCTTAGAAATTTCATCTCATACAAAGTTTACATATTCACGGTAGTTGCAAATTATTTCCCTTCACTTATCCAGCCGCAACGTAGAATTCCAACGACGAACTGGACCTGTGAACGCTCAAAGCAGCAAACTGAAATTAAGAAGCAAAGTAACTGTAGTAACCTACATTGCATGCGGCGCCTTGTATTAGCACCAAATCGTAGCAGTCAACAACACTACGAGACGAACGGCCATACATTATCAACTTCCCTGTAGACATCACTCAACCTGAAAAGATTGGCCTTTCGATCCTAATTGGAAAAGATCACCTGAACCTGAACGGAGTTGGGCACCGAAATGTAGCTTCAGCTTCTTCAAGAGCACTCTGCCAGTAAGAGGATACTAGTTTGTGTGTGTGTGTGGAGTGCGCAAGAGGATTTTTTTTTTTTTGGATCAGGGCAAGAGGATAGCTTGGTACTCGGGCGCGGCTATGCGGGGATCATATTCCCCGCGTAGGTATGTCCAACTGTAGGTATGCCGGTGCTTTGGAGATGGAGAGTGTGTCTACGTGCCACTTTGCTTGGTACTCATACCCCCGCTCCTCCACTGCGTATATGTGGGCCGGCCCAACTAGCTTATGTCCAATTTTGAGAAGGTTCTAGAACTTTCCCAAATCAGTTTTCCTTTTTTTCTTGTTATTTATTTTGGTTTTTTCTCTCCTTTTCTTTTTTCCTTTCCCTTTTAATTTCCGTTTTTTCTTTTCTTGTTTTCTCGTTTTCATTTTTTGTTTCCCAATTTCACGATTTTATTTCCTGAAATCCGGGAACATTTTTTCAAATCGATGAATATTTTTTGAAATTTGAACATTTGTTCGAAACGGGTGAACATTTTTCGAATTCAAAATTTGCACATCAAATTCAAAACATGTTCATCAATTAATCAGAAATGTTCATGAATTTTTTGAAAAAATCTCATGGAATTCAAAATTTGTTCATAAAAAATGTTTGGAAATCTGGGAACATTTTTCAAATTGGTGATTTTTTTTGAAATATGAACACTTTTTTGAATCGGAATGAACATTTTCGAATTCAAAATTTATTCATCGACACCAACTCAGCGCCGCTGGAACTCGGGAGGGGGACACTAGCAGAGCGGCTGCTCATTGCGGCGGACATGTACAAGCTGGGGAAGCTCAAGTTCGCCTGGGAGGAGGCGCTATGCAAGAAGATGGACATGGGTTCCGTTGCCGCCTCCCTGGCGCTGGCCGGGCGCCATCGTTGTCCCGTGCAGAGGGAGGCGTGCATGCAGTTCCTCTCTTCTCCATGTGACATGAATGCTGCCATGGCGTCCGATGGTTTTGAGCAGCTCAAGACAGGCTGCCCCTATGTGCTGTTAGAGCTCCTCCTGAAGAAGAAGAAGCAACAGGGACATTTCACAACATTAATACATTCCATTACATTCTTTTCAGCTATTATGTGGAACTTGTAATTTTTTGTTCAGAGTCAGAAATGAAATGGAATCAATAGACTATTTCATCCATCCTTGTGATCTTTGTTCAGAGTCTGAATCAACGGGACTATTTCACCCATCCTGGTAATCTTGGTGTCATCTGAAATCTGTGTGTCTGGTTGGATATTTGTTCTTGCCTTAATCCCATTTCCATGGAGGCAAATAGCGAATTATGTGCGCACAATAGTTCCAGAATTCAGAGACATAACCGAACAAATTCAGAATACCTCATGAAACCTTGTAATCTCTGTTCAGAGTCAGAAATGAAATGGAATCAACAGACTATTTCATCCACCCTTCATCTTTGTATCATCTGAAATGTTTGTGTTTCGATGGGATGTTTGTTCTTGTCCACATCCCATGTTGTGTTCCATGGAGAGAAAAAGTACGAAAATCCCATTCATTCAATTCGGATCAATATCAGTTCAAGAAAACTTCTGAAGTGCATTATGATGAGTTATATTATTCTCACACAGTCCCAAGTCGTTGCAGGCATACGACCTGACACTTGGGGGCTACATCATATGATGAGTTTTCCATTTTCAAAGGAGAATTACATATAAGTCCCGAGTCGCTGCAGGCAAACGACCCGGCACTTGGGGGCTACACTACTCAGATCAAGATCTACAAAATTTCTGAAGTCCCAAGTCGCTGCAGGCATGCGACCTGGCACTTGGGGGCTACAGTATTCAGCTGTTTAAACAGATTATAATGTCCAAATTGATGACCCGGCCCATCACATACTGATGAGCCGGTCCTTGGGGGCTACACATGTGAAATGCAAGACATTCAGTTTATAACTGGTGACTCAGATGACCACCCGGATTTCTCAAAAATATCTATCTACAACATTCAAAACTAAGTTCAAGTCCCAGGTTGTTGGAGGAAAAAACAACCCGGCCCTTGGGGGCTACATTGGCTGAAGCTTCATAAGTATAAGACAATTACAAGTCCCATGCTACTGCAGGCAAGACAACCCGGCACTTGGGGGCTACATAGTCAAAGATATCATTTTTCTGGAAAGCACCAAGTCATCATGAGCTGATAAACTCAGAGTTTGCGGGCTACAGGTAATATGGAAATTAAAAATGGAAGAACACCTTCAAGCTGTCAATTTTGAGCAAGGATCTAATTTTTTTGGTGGAGGTTTGCAAAGATCATCTTCTCCAAGTTATTCATAGAAAGGCCCAGAAGCTGGCTCAACATCACACATATTTATTTATTCCCAATAATTTTATCAAGTCAACTGGAGTCCAGTTGTTTGACCTGGCAGCGCCAACGATCACGACTCGTCATCATCAATGTTCATGACCCGACAGAGTCTATATATGCAACCCGGCTTCACAAGTTGGCAATTTCTACATCCATAAATCAACAATATTTTCATCCTAATTCAGCATTCACTATGTTCGATGACCCGACAAGAGCCGCCGTGTCCCAGAAAGCCGGTTCAACAACAGACAAAATTCTATTCCCAATATTTTCATCAAACCCAAAGCACGAGGAGCTGGCTTGACGTTAGAGGCATTATTATTTCCAGTATTTTTTCTACGAGGAAACCAAATCAGCAAGTGGATTGAGAAGCCAACCCGATGATATGAAAAAGAGAGACCTGGATTTTCGAGGAGCTACTTGAAATAAGCCGGCCAATGGAGCAAGAAGGCCCTTAACATATTTATTATTCTTATTTCAGGAGCTTAGCATGAATAAATTCAAGCTAACCTGGGGCTAATGTCGGGGATATTCCCCACGATTATAACCCGGCTAAAGGTTTGACCCGGCCTACAGCTTGAAAGCTCTATGGGATGCCCCATTTTCCGGGTTAAGATAAAGATGACAAGGATGAATCCAGGGCTTAGTGACGAGACCCGACAGGAGGCCAGCTTGACAAGGAGCCTAATATGCCGGCTTGAACGGGCAGGCCCAAAGACCCAGAGTGAGACCTGGCCGAAGGCCGGCTCATGGAGGGACCCCGAAGGGACAGCCCATGGAGAATACTTAAGAGGGATCCTCAACTTGGAAGACAAAGATGACCTACAAGACTTAGAGTAGGACTCCAATTAAGGGAAGCATGACCCGAACTATGATTCATCTTGTAATAGAAGAGAGACTAGTCCTAATCCTACTAGGACTCTATATGTAAGCCTATCCCTTCAACTTATATAAGGAGGGGCAAGGTACCCCAAAGGGGAGAGGTTAAGTCATTAGAGATAGACAGATTAGAGACCCTCGAGACTAGAGGTAGCGAGAGTGCACCCTTGTAATCGAGATCATCATCATCATCAATATACACAAAGCAGGACATAGGCTTTTACCTCCATCGGAGGGGCCAAACCTGGATAAAACTTGCGTCTCTCGATTCCGACCAACCCTGTTCAAGCCGCCACCTAATTGCGATGGCCTCACACCTATGTTCTCTCACGAGGACATCTGCCGTGACAAAACCTTGAGACGTTGGATAGCCGAGTTCGAGCGGCGGCACACCGGTGCCGCCGGCGAAGCTGAAAGGCAACACGCCACCGAGACCAAAGGGCGTAATACTCGATGTACTACCGCCGAGGTTGAAGGGCAGCATGCCGCTGATGTCTACTACACAACCTTCTTCTTGTAGACTCGTGTTGGGCCTCCAAGCGTAGAGTTTTGTAGGACAGCAGCAAATTTCCCTCAAGTGGATGACCTAAGGTTTATCAATCCGTGGGAGGCATAGGATGAAGATGGTCTCTCTCAAACAACCCTGCAACCAAATAACAAAGAGTCTCTTGTGTCCCCAACACACCCAATACAATGGTAAATTGTATAGGTGCATTAGTTCGGCGAAGAGATGGTGATACAAGTGTAGTATGGATGGTAGATATAGGTTTTTGTAATCTGAAAATATAAAAACAGCAAGGTAACTAATGATAAAAGTGAGCACAAACGGTATTGCAATGCTTAGAAACAAGGCCTAGGGTTCATACTTTCACTAGTGCAAGTTCTCTCAACAATACTGACATAGTTGAATCATATGTAAATCCCTCACGTGCGACAAAGAGTTCACTCCAAAGTCACAAATAGCGGAGAACAAATGAAGAAATTATTGTAGGGTACGAAACCACCTCAAAGTTATCTTTTCCGATCAATCTTATGAGCTATCCCTATAAGTGTCACGAACAGCCCTAGAGTTCGTACTAAAATAACACCTTAAGATACACATCAACCAAAACCCTAATGTCACCTAGATACTCCAATGTCACCACAACTACCGATGGGCTTGATTATACGATATGCATCACACAATTTCAGATTCATCATGTTCAATCCAACACAAAGAACTTCAAAGAGTGCCCCAAAGTTTCTACCGGAGAGTCAAGACGAAAACGTGTGCCAACCCCTATGCATAGATTCCCAAGGTCACGGAACCCGCAAGTTGATCACCAAAACATACATCAAGTAGATCAATAGAACATCCCATTGTCACCACGGATATCCCATCGCAAGACATACATCAAGTGTTCTCAAATCCTTAAAGACTCAATCCGATAAGAAAACTTCAAAGGGAAAACTCAACTCATCACAAGAAGATAGAGAGGGGAAAACTCCATATGATTCATCTATATTAATAAAGCTCGTGGTACATCAAGATCGTGTCATCTCAAGAACACGAGAGAGAGAGATCAAACACATAGCTACTAGTACATACCCTCAGCCCCGAGGGTGAACTACTCCCTCCTCGTCATGGAGACCGCCGGGATGATGAAGATGGCCTCCGGTGATGGTTTCCCCCTCCGACAGGGTGCCGGAACGGGCTCCCGATTGGTTTTTCGTGGCTACAGAGGCTTGCGGCGGCGGAACTCCCGATCTAGGTTTCTTTCTGGGGGTTTTGGTATTTATAGGAATTTTTGGCGTCGGTCTCACGTCAAGGGGGTTCCCGAGGGGCCCACAAGCCAGGGGGGCGCGCCCTGGGGGGGCGCCCCCTAGGCTTGTGACTGCCTCGGGACTCCTCTCCGGTATCTTTTTGCTCCAGTATTTTTTATATTTTCCAAAAATATTCTCCGTAAATTTTCAGCCCATTCCGAGAACTTTTATTTCTGCACAAAAGAAAACGACACCATGGTAGTTCTGCTGAAAACAGCGTCAGTCCGGGTTAGTTCTAATAAAATCATACCAAAATCATATAGAATTATTGTAAACATGGCATGAATACTTCATAAATTATAGATACGTTGGAGACGTATCAGCATCGCCAAGCTTAATTCCTGCTCGTCCTCGAGTAGGTAAATGATAAAAGAAATAATTTATGAAGTGTTAATGCTAGCAAGTGCACAAGTTTGATCAATGATAATTCCAATCACTTTTTCTAGCATCAATATAAACCATAAACAGTAGCTCATCTCATAAAACTTCTCATGATCAAGTAACAAGCTATTCACATGTTAAAGTATAGACCAGAAAGTTTCTTGAAAACTAACAAACCATATTCCTAGTCATCGAACAATTGCAATTCATCTTATTTTCAGGAAGTGTCTATGTAAGAGCTTTGATTTAGCAAATTCCACATACTCAACTATCATATAGTCTTCCATGATTATTGTCACTCAAAGCATATTTTTAGAACAAATAGCATCAATCGAACACAGAGAAAGATAGGGGCTTAATGTTTCACCTCCCAACTTATTTATCATATAGATAATTGTCAACAATAATAATTCATGATCAAATATATTTGTGTGGATATATATGTCTAGATCATTCCCCAACACATGACGCTTGCCAAGAGAAAAAGGCGAAATATAGGAAGTGGTGAAGATCACCATGACTCTTGCATAAAGGTAAGTACTAGAAAGTAAAAGATAGGCCCTTCGCAGAGGGAAGCATTGATTTGCAAAGGTGCCAGAGCTCGAGCTTTTAAAACAGAGATGAATAATAATTTTGAGCGGTATGCTTTCATTGTCAACATAACAACCGAGAGATCTCGGTATCTTCCATGCTAGATACATTATAGGCGGTTCCCAAACAGAATGGTAAAGTTTTTACTCCCCCTCCACCAATCAATCACACTCCACGGCGAGCCGAATCCACGGGTACCGTCCATACAAACAACAATCTTGGGGGAGTTTTGTTTCATTATATTTTGATTTGATTTTTGAGCATGGAACTGGGCATCCCGAATACCAGCCACTTTCTCGTGAATGATAGTGAATCAACACATATCGTGAGAATAACCCACCTAGCATGGAAGATACTGACAGCCCCTAGTCACTATATGAGCGATTCGGGCATACAAAACAGAATATTATTTGAAGGTTTATAGTTTGGCACATGCAAATTTACTTGGAACGGCAGGTAAATACCGCATATCACTACTGGAATCAGCTAATTTGCCGTCTGCCAGTTCTTTGCCGTCAGCTGGCGGACGGCAAAGAAGCGCTTTGCCATCCGTTTCCAGAAAACAGACGGCAAAGAACTAGCTGACGGCAAAGAAGCTATTTGCCGTCTGCCGCTTCTTTGCCGTCTGCCAGCAGACAGCAAAGGAGGTTTGCCGTCAGCTAGCGGACGGCAAAGAGGGAGGTGGGCCCACCAACGAGCTGCTTACAAAAAAACCTAACGGCCCCCCTCTTTGCCGTCTGCTAGCAGACGGCAAAGAGCAAAAAGGCACACGGCAAAGGTGGGATAGACGGCAAAGGTTTGACTTAACTAACGGCCGCGCCCCACCCCGCCTCTCTCTCTCTGTTTCTCTCCCTCTCGTCCCCGTCGCCCACCGCACGCGCGCCGCCGCCCCGTCGCCCCACCACCCCGCCGCCCTACCAGCCCACCGCCCCGGCGCCACCGCCGCCCCCCGGCGCCACCGCGGCCCCGTCGCCCCCGCCGCCGCGCCCCGGCCCCCCTGCGCGCCCCACCGCCCCGGAGCCCTGCGGCCCTGTCGCCACCGCCGCCCGTCGCCCGCGCCCGCCGCCCCACCGGCCCGCCGCTCCGGCCGGTGCCCTGCGGCCCCCCTCCGCACCCCTGCGCCCCCTCCACCCCTGCCACCCGCCGCTCCCAGGCGCCCGAGCGCCCCTGTCCCCGCCGCCCGGCCGCCACCGCCGCCCCAGCGCTCCCGCGGCCCTCCCCGGCGCTCCCCCAACCCTCCCCGACGCCCCCTGCCCCGCCCCCCTCTGGTGAGCTCTTCCCCTCTCCTCTTTTTTCTGTTTTTTTGTTTTTAGTTTAGGTTTAGATTATTAGATATTAGGTTAGGTTTGGTTAGGGTTAGAGTTTAGTTTATTAGGTTAGAAAAGAAAAAAAATCTAGAAGAAAAAAAAGAAGGAAAAAAGAAGGAAAAAAGGAAAAAAGAAGAAGAAGAAGAAAAAAGAGGAGAGGAAACATCTTCTGCAAGGGCACATCATATTGAAGCAATTAAAGGCATAAATCATATTAATAAAATTTTAAAAAAAACAAAGACCTATATACCAATGCTAGATTGGTTACTCGGGCATGCTCGGTCTGTGCGTGCAATGATAACACATGTTATGAAGGGATAGTTGACTGCTTTGCAAAGATCCATTCTAACAACATAAAAAAACCGATGATCTGAAGTAGTATTAGTTTGTACCAATGCTAGATTGGTTACTCGGGCATGCTCGCTCGTCCTGTGTAGCTGGCTCACCTTGAGTTGCATGCTCGCTCGTCCTCTGAAGTTGGCTTTGTTTGCCTCTTGCATGCATGATGGGGATCCCGTGCACTACCAACGTTTGTACAGTTGTACCTCACATCTCTATACTGGTTGACTTGATGACCCCAGAGGAAGAACTCTTCCGTCGGGAAGGGGAGAGGCAAGATCGAGCCCCGCGGCTCTTGCATGATAGTCGCGCTCGCGGCCGTATGACCCACGCGGGAGGCGAGATTTAGAAATCGGTGCAGCCGACGACGACTTGGTAGACACAGGAGAAAGCGTGAAATAGAGATTGTTTTTAAAACTTCACATGTTACTAAGATCAAACGGCTGGTATTTTCTGATTTACGTGGGATTTTCTAGTTAATCTCTTTAATTTTTCTCCATATTTTCCTTTTAGTAGATAATAGATGCTAAGTTTAGGTTTAGGTTTAGATAAATAGAAGAGGAAGAAGAAAGATGAAAAAAAACAGAAAAAGTAGAAGAAGAGGGAGAAAGGAAAAGAAGAAGAAGAAGAAGAAGAAGAAGGAGAAGGAGAAGAAGAAGAGGAAAAAGGAAAAGAAGGAAGAAGAAGAAGAAGAGGAGAAGAAAAGAAGAAGAAGAAGAAAAAGGAAAAGAAGAGGAGGAGAAGAAAAAAGAAGAAGAAGAAGAAGAAGAAGAAGAAGAAGAAGAAGAAGAAAGAGGAGAGGAGAAGAAGAAGAAGAAGAAGAAGAAGAAGAAGAAGAAGAAGAAGAAGAAGAAGAAGAGGAAGAAAAGGAAGAAGAGGAAGAAGAAGAAAAGGAAAAAAGAGGAAAAAAAGAAGAAGAGGAAGAAGAAGAAAACGACACCCCGACCCGACACCCCAACCCCGACCCGACACCCCGACCCCGACCCGACACCCCGACACCCCGACAGCCCGACACCACACCCCGACACCACGACACCCAGACACGACACCCCTGACACCCCGACACGACACCGGAGCATATATAGACGATGAAGATTAATATTAGTAATGTCAGGTATTCAATTATTATTATGTACATATATATTATTAATTAGTTCATGTTATTAGGTATTCAATTTTTTTATGTTGTACTAATTTCGTTTACTCTTTGTCATTACAGGTGTTGACGGATGGTGGGCACAGGTCGAGAGCGCTCCGAGCCTCCTTCCTCGGCGCGTGCTGGGAGGGGTGCTATTATTCCACCCGAGCACCTCCGGATAGCGCTGGTACACAGTATGCAGACACCGGCGGGCGCTTCTTCTTCGGCCGGGAGAGGTCGGGGGAAGACGAAGAGGGGTGCTAGAGGTGGACGTGGCGGCGGGAGAGGTAGGAAGGCTGCTGCGCCTTCCTCGCCGCCACCCCCAGCTGATTCTCCCGACCACAGGAGTGCTCCGTCTCAGGTGGACCCGTATGACTTGGACCCGTCTCGGACTCCGGTCCACGAGCCTCGGGCCGACGAGCCTCGGGTCGCCGAGCCTTCGTCCCAGGAGACTCCGGTCCCAGAGTCTTCGTCCCACGTGACTCCGGAGGCTAGTGGCCATGCTGATGGTGGCGAGGATAGCTTTTCTGAGGATAGCTATAGCGAGGGCGAGCTGGCTGAGGAGGGCAAGAAGGTCTACCAGCGTGGTGGTACAAAGCTCCCGCCCGTGCCGGCGACCCGCGATCAGAGGTGGTTGATTGTGCCTAATGGGGAGAAGTAAGTGCATTTACTCTTTTTTAACCTTTTGCCTTCATGTTTCTTCAAATTAATATCTAATGTGTTGGCCTTGTCATACTGCAGGGGTTGGAAACACGCCCCTGGTGTCCGCAGGCCCAACCAGGTCCTTGGTGTGCTTTGCCGGCACCACTTCCCGGGGTGGGTCACGTTGCCCGGTGAGGGTGAGGTTCGATAACTAGCACTGAGCTGGGAGCTGTACGTGGCTGCCCCGGCCCCGCCGGAGGAGAGGGTCGACGGTGTCTTGTGCGAGACGGTGGCCGACATTGTGATCCGGCGGTTTTGGGTAATTTCTCCTTTACAGAATTAAAAATGAACAGCACCTAGTGATTGTACTAATCAGTGTTGTCTTGTTTGATTGCAGACCTTCTATAGGTGTCTTGAGGAACACGAGGCGGACGCGGCTATTGTTCTCATAGCCGAGTGCAAGCGCCTATTTCAGAACTTACGGCACGAGACTCGGGTGCAGGCTGTTCGAGACTACTACGCCTCGACTAACATTAAGAGGGCCAAGAAGAAGTGCCGCGCCAAGTTTCTAAGTAAGGAGAAGTACATGAAGGTAATTACCTATTCTTAAGGCCTTGTACTTAGTTTCCTTGATTTGATTCGTAGGCGTAGCGCTGAAATTTCTCTTGTCTAACTTAGGTGCCCCCGAGATGGTGTGCGGATAGGATGGACTGTTGGGAGGCGTTGGTGGATGAGTGGTGCTCTCCCCAATGGCTAGCCGTCCACAACAAGGCCAAGGATAAGCGTGCCCAAATGAAAGGTATGCCACACCATCAAGGGAGCTCCAACCTGTTTGAGTTCGGGGATCACTGGGTATGTGGTTTGCTTCATGATTCATGCAATTTCATTCTTCATGCTAGCTTGAGCCCTTAACTAATATTTTGTTCCTCTCTTTTAGGCGCGACACAACAAGAAGGAGGTGCCACCGCTGTTCGACCTCTATGCCATGGCCCATACTGCCCCGTACAAGAAGGCCAAGGCATTCTCTGAGGATGACCTCGATCATCCACAGAGCTTCAGCAACATCTCCTCCCACAACAAGCTCATGAGGTACAGAGATGAGGGGAAGACGAGGAAAGGGGAGGACTTCAACCCGAGCCAGAGTCCTTTTGATCCAGAGCTCGTGATGATATCTGGTGGTGGGAGGCCCCATGGCTCGATAGCCATTGGGGATGGACTGATACGTTGTCGTAGAACTCTCCCGGAGATCAAGAAGCGCCAGACGAGCTCCGATCCTGAGATAAGGCCTCGTCCACGGCCAATGGAGCTCGCCATCGAGGCTAGGGCCCAGGAGCTTCTGGCGGAGGCAAACAGGCAGGCGGCGGAGAGGGAGAGGGACAGGGAGGAGAGGACGGCTAGGCTGGTGGAGGAGGAGAGGAACCGGAACGACGCGTCTCACCGGGCCCTATACGAGCTCCTCGTGGTAAGTTTCTCCTGCATATTAGCCAAATCATGCGTGTAATGTTCGTTTCATCACTAACTAATATGACTGACTCGTGAAAACAAAATGTGCAGACCGTGTGCCAGAACAACGGTCAGACCCCTCCGCCGATGCCCCAGATTGGTATAGCGCCCACGGTGAGTTTCATTTGAATGGTCATTAATTACTAGTATTCACATTTGAGTTGCATCATGCTAACGAGACATTGCAAATGATCTTTGGTGCAGCATGCCTCCCGACAAGCATCGACCGATCCTTCTGCGTCTGCCGCAACCCCGACCGGTCCTTCTCCATCTCACACTGGCGCAAGCCCGACCGGTCCTTCACCTCCGTGATGATGGTAAGTTTTCCCAAGTGTTTTGCTTAACAAATGCATACTTAGCTTAAGAAATGACCTACTTAGCTCCAAAATGACCTATACTTAGCTTATTTTCCTCGAAAATGACATAATAACCTTACTTAGCTCCAAAATGACATATTTTACCTAGGATAGCTATAAAATGACCTATACTTAGCATTTTTTTCCTCCAAAATGACTTGATAGGCTTAGTTAGCTAAAAAATGGCATAACTACCTAGGATAGCTCGATAATGATCTATACTTAGCTTAGCTAGTTCATTTATGACATAATTAGCTCACTTAGGTAAAAAAATGGCATAATAACCTTGGTTTAGCTCCAAAATGACCTATACTTGGCTTATTTTCCTCGAAAATGACATAATAACCTTACTTAGCTCCAAACTGACATACTTTACCTAGGATAGCTATAAATATGCTTAGTTAGCTCAAAAATGGCATAACTACCTAGGTTAGCTCAAAAATGGCATAACTACCTAGCTTAGCTCTAAAATGACCTACACTTAGCATTTTTACCTAGCTTAGCTAAAAAATGGCATTTTTACCTACCTTAGTTAGAAGAAGAAGAAGATAAAGAAGAGGAGAGGAGAAAAAGAAAGAGAAGAAAAATTCTTCTTCTTATTATTATTATTCTTCTTCTTCTTCTTCTTCTTCTAGCTAGTCTTCTTCTTCTTCTTCTAACTTTCTTCTTTCCCAATTTGTAGATTTGCTTTAGATGAGGAAGCTTGCGTTGATGGAGTCTACTCTTCTCCTTGTGCTTCCTTTTTGTTTTGATTTTGTACGATGAACTTTGTTGTTGGAAACTTGTTGTTGGATATGTTGTTGGAAACTTGTTGTTGGATATGTGTTGGTATGCTTGTTGAAAGTATTTTCAAACGTGTATATATATATATCTATGAAATTCTGTGAAATTGAATGAATTTAAGAAAAAACAGAAAAAACAGGGGCTATACAGGCTCTTTGCCGTCTGCTGGCAGACGGCAAAGAGCTTTGCCATCAGCCAGCAGACGGCAAAGCTGCCACGTGGCAGCTACCTGTGCAACCTGGGGTGCACTGGGCTGGCCTATTTGGAAGCTTTGCCGTCGGCTGGCAGACGGCAAAGACCTTTGCATCTTTGCCGTCTGCCAGCAGATGGCAAAGCACGCCGTTAACCCCTTAACGGACCTAAGCTGCCACGTGTGCCGTCCATGCCCTTTGTCGTCTGCTGGCAGACGGCAAAGATGCAAAGGTCTTTGCCGTCAGCCAGCAGACGGCAAAGTGGCCTTTACCGGAGCTTGTTCAGCCGGATGTGGTGCCGTCTGCTGGCTGACGACAAAGATCTTTGCCGTCCGCAATGCATGCCTTTGCCGTCAGCCATGGCAGACGGCAAAGTTGCTGATTCCAGTAGTGTATAGGTAGGTATAGTGGACTCATATGGAACAACTTTGGGTTTAAGGGTGTTTGGATGCACAAGTAGTATTTCTACTTCGTGCGGAAGTTTTGGCTAGTATGAGGTGGAAGCAAGCACCACATGTTGAAGGATCCATAACAATATAACTTCTATACAAATATACCCAAACATAACTCATTAAGTTGTCTTCCTTGTCCAATTTTAACTAATTTTCTCGAGTTTGAAAATAATTAATGAGCTCACAATCATAGAAGATGTCCAAGATAGTATATTTATATGTGGAATCTCTCTTCCTTTAATTTTCTTTCATGAATTGTTCAAGTGACCAATGCGGTGTTTGCTAACTTTCAATAAATTTTACCACCTATACTTATTATGTGTGAAGTCATTACTCCCCATGGGATAAGTATATGAAGCATATTAAATTTCAGATTTATGATATTCAATTCATTCAACCATTTACTCATAGGATATAAGTGAAGCACGAGAGTGAATGACAAACTACTCCAAAAAGATATAAGTGAAGATCAATGCGTAGTCAACAATTAAATAACTATGTGAAGACTCTCTCATCTAAGAATTTCATATCTTAAGTATTTTATTAAACAGCAAGCAAAAGAAAAATAGCACTCCAAGAATAGCACGCATCATGTGAACGAATAAAAATTTAGGCTCAACATAGGCTAACCGATAATTGTTGATGAAGAGAGGTGGGATGCGTAGCATCCCCAAGCTTAGATGCTTGAGACTTCTTGAAATATTTACTTGGGGTGCCTTGGGCATCCCCAATCTTGAGCTTTTGTATCTCGTTCAATCCTCTCATATCCCGGTTTCACCTATTCTCAAAAACTTCATCCACACAAAACTTGAAAAGAACTCGTGAGATAGGTTAGTACACATAAGAATAAATCAACTCTTTATGTACTGCCAAGACAAGTTGCATAATAATTTTCAAACATAATTTACTGTTTACTATCGTTTCCACAATTTATATCTACCAATATAGGCTATGAAAACCATAGGACAAGTAGATAACAAAACTATGACAGCAATCTGCCCAAACAGAACAGTCTGTAGCAATTTATGAAAACAGTGTACTTCTGTAACTCAAAAAATTATGAAAATTTAGGAAATGCTATAAAATTTATATGACAACACTGTGTAAAAATTTCAGAAACTTTCCACGTTCCAGTAAAATATGAAAATTCAAACACTACAGCAAAAGTTTCTGTTTGAACACAGCACACATCAAACATGCAATTCAAGCATCCTAAAAGGCAATTCTTGGAACTTTTTATTGAAAAACAAGATTATAAATGACACCTAACATAGAACAAGAAAATAAAATGACGCTCCAAGCAAAACTCATATTATGTGACGAATAAAAATATAGCTCCAAGTAAGATATACCGATAATGTTGAAGACGAAAGAGGGGATGCCCCGCCCTTCCGGGGCATCCCCAAGCTTAGGCGCTTGAGTATTCCTTGGATATTACCTTGGGGGTGCCTTGGGCATCCCCAAGCTTAGGTTCTTGTCACTCCTTATTCTCCTCATATCAGTGTCTCACCCAAAACTTGAAAACTTCAATCACACAAAACTTAACGGAACTTCGTGAGATGGGTTAGTATAATAAAGATAAATAATTCACTTAGGTACTGTCAAGACAAGATTCATAATGGTTCCCACATGATACCTACTGTATTCTATGATTCCCATAATTTATACCACTAAATATAAGCTATGGAAACACTAAAACAAACAAACTATGCATGCAAAATAGAATCTGTCAAAAACAGAACAGTCTGTGAAGATATGTAGTGTAGCCATACTTCCCTGTCTCTGAAAATTCTGAAAAATTAGGAAAACCTGAAGAATTTGTATATGAAAACTGTGTAAAAATTTCAGATCATTGTAACGCTCCAGTAAAAAATTAAAATTCCTGTACTGGAGTCAAAAGTTTCTGTTTTGGTTCAGCATTAATTCTACTCATCTTGTGAGTCATCCCAAAGGCTTTACTTGGCACTTTATTGAAATAAAAGATACAAAACATGATTAATACAGTAGCTTAATCATGTGAACACTCAAAAACAGAAAGGAAAAGTGTTGGGTTGTCTCCCAACAAGCGCTTTTCTTTGAAGCCTTTTAGCTAGGCATGATGATTTCAATGATGCTCACATAAAAGATAAGAATTGAAACATGCAAGAGAGCATCATGAAGCATATGACTAGTACATTTAAGCCTAACCCACTTCCTATGCATAGGGATTTTGTGAGAAAACAATTTATGGGAGCAATAATCAACTAGCATAGGAAGGCAAAACAAGCATAACTTCAAAACTTTGAACACATAGAGAGGAAACTTGATATTATTGCAATTCCTACAATCATATGTTCCTCCCTCATAATAATTTTCAGTAACATCATGAAGGAATTTCACAACATAAATATCACATAAAGCATTATCTTCATGATCCACAAGCATAGAAAATTTGTCACTCTCCACATAAGCAATTTTCTTCTCATTCATAATAGTGGGAGCAAACTCAACAAAATAACTATCATGAGATACTTGATTGACATAACCACTTTGAATATTAAAATCATGATGACAAGTTTCAAGGTTACTATCACTCTTTATAGCATACATGTCATCATCATAATCATCATAGATAGTAGGCATGTCATTATCATAACAAATTTGCTCATCAAAACTTGGGGGACTAAAAATATCATCTTCATCAAACATAGCATCCCCAAGCTTGTGGCTTTGCATATCATTAGTATCATGGATATTCAGAGAATTCATACTAGCAATATTGCAATCTTGCTCATCATTCAAGGAATTCTCCTTAAGTATTTTCATAAATTCTTCCTCTACCAATTGAGCACAATTTTCCAAACCATCATTTTCACGAAAGACATTAAAAAGACGAACCAATTGATGCAACCTAAACTCCATTTTTTTGTAGTTTTCTTTTATAAAACTAAACTAGTGAAAAACAAGAAACTAAAAGATTTAATTGCAAGATCTAAAGATATACCTTCAAGCACTCACCTCCCCGGCAACGGCGCCAGAAAAGAGCCTGATGTCTACCACGCAACCTTCTTCTTGTAGACTCGTGTTGGGCCTCCAAGCGCAAAGTTTTGTAGGACAACAGCAAATTTCCCTCAAGTGGATGACCTAAGGTTTATCAATCCGTGGGAGGCATAGGATGAAGATGGTCTCTCTCAAACAACCCTGCAACCAAATAACAAAGAGTCTCTTGTGTCCCCAACACACCCAATACAATGGTAAATTGTATAGGTGCACTAGTTCGGCGAAGAGATGGTGATACAAGTGTAGTATGGATGGTAGATATAGATTTTTGTAATCTAAAAATATAAAAACAGCAAGGTAACTAATGATAAAAGTGAGCACAAACGGTATTGCAATGCTTAGAAACAAGGCCTAGTGTTCATACTTTCAGTAGTGCAAGTTCTCTCAACAATACTGACATAGTTGAATCATATGTAAATCCCTCACGTGCGACAAAGAGTTCACTCCAAAGTCACAAATAGCGGAGAACAAACGAAGAAATTATTGTAGGGTACGAAACCACCTCAAAGTTATCTTTTCCGATCAATCTTATGAGCTATCCCTATAAGTGTCACGAACAGCCCTAGAGTTCGTACTAAAATAATACCTTAAGATACACATCAACCAAAACCCTAATGTCACCTAGATACTCCAATGTCACCACAACTACCCATGGGCTTGATTATACGATATGCATCACACAATTTCAGATTCATCATGTTCAATCCAACACAAAGAACTTCAAAGAGTGCCCCAAAGTTTCTACCGGAGAGTCAAGACGAAAACGTGTGCCAACCCCTATGCATAGATTCCCAAGGTCACGGAACCTGCAAGTTGATCACCAAAACATACATCAAGTGGATCAATAGAGCATCCCATTGTCACCACGGATATCCCATCGCAAGACATACATCAAGTGTTCTCAAATCCTTAAAGACTCAATCCGATAAGAAAACTTCAACGGGAAAACTCAACTCATCACAAGAAGATAGAGAGGGGAAAACTCCATATGATTCATCTATATTAATAAAGCTCGCGGTACATCAAGATCGTGTCATCTCAAGAACACGAGAGAGAGAGATCAAACACATAGCTACTGGTACATACCCTCAGCCCCGAGGGTGAACTACTCCCTCCTCGTCATGGAGATCGCCGGGATGATGAAGATGGCCTCCGGTGATGGTTTCCCCCTCCGACAGGGTGCCGGAACGGGCTCCCGATTGGTTTTTCATGGCTACAGAGGCTTGCGGCGGCGGAACTCCCGATCTAGGTTTCTTTCTGGGGATTTTGGTATTTATAGGAATTTTTGGCGTCGGTCTCACGTCAAGGGGGTTCCCGAGGGGCCCACAAGCCAGGGGGGCGCGCCCTAGGGGGGGCGCCCCCTAGGCTTGTGACTGCCTAGGGACTCCTCTCCGGTATCTTTTTGCTCCAGTATTTTTTATATTTTCCAAAAATATTTTCCGTAAATTTTCAGCCCATTCCGAGAACTTTTATTTCTGCACAAAAAAAAAACGACACCATGGTAGTTCTGCTGAAAACAGCGTCAGTCCGGGTTAGTTCTAATAAAATCATACCAAAATCATATAGAATTATTGTAAACATGGCATGAATACTTCATAAATTATAGATACGTTGGAGACGTATCAGCCGCCGAGTCCACCCTAGGATGTCTAGGGAAGCTCCACCCAAGTCACAAGACAAAGGCCTGCCGGGGTCAAGGCCAATGTGGAGATGGAGCAGCAAGAGACGAGTCCACCCGAAGAAAAAAAAATCCAAGATGATGCCCCCAGGAGGAAACGGCGTAGAGACGTCGACACCATCCGACTCGGGGAACCCCGGGTCCGAGATTTCTCCAGGGATCTGAGAGCATGGGGGGAGGGAGACAAGGACAAAACCGACACCTTCAAGAAGGGAAATGGCGTCTGCAGGTGTCATCGTCGATGAAGATTTCCCCTGGCCATGCCTCCCCCACCTCGCACCCAGAGCAAGTCAGCCAACCACCACTATATCCCACCACGAGCCGATCAATGGGAGCCGGAGAACCAGCAGGACGACGGGCCGCCGCGTGCAGGATAGGTGAGGCCGAGGAGGCACAGCGCCCAGCGAGAGGGGCGTAACGAGATGAAGGTGGACGGGGCCCACCCGTACCCGCAGGATCTGGCCAGAGATGGGGAAGGGACGGGGCGTGGGGCGCGACCCCCAGAAACCAGCGACGGTCACGCAAAGGAACCCAGCTGGCTCCCCCCACGGGTCAGGGAGGCAGGGGGCCGGCCGGGCGACGCGTGGGCCGCACAAATCGAGATGGGGGGGGATCGCAGATCGAACCGCCGGCAAGGACGAAATCTCGAGCCGCGGGGCTACAACCGCCGCCGCTGGCTGCCGGCAGGCTTCGCCCGACGACGTCTGCTCGTGGCGGCGAGGGGAGGTGTTGGTGATGGTGCGTGTGTGTGGGGGGGGGGGAAGAGGCTGGCGACGGTGGAACTAGGGTTCCGCCCGAGTCGCCCCTAGGGGACGACGCGGAGGCCCTCACTACTGATGAACCAATCGATGTCATTGTATGCAGAATTGTTCCAGAATTCAGAGATATAACTGAACAAATTCATCTACTGAAGTTGATAACCGAACAGATTCAGAGAACCTAGCCCACTCTTGTTCTGGAAAATGGTAGAGTACATTTTATAAATCATTATGTCAATCACAATTGCATTGTTGTGATTAAGTTATAAAATGGAAGCAATACATGGTACAACTTGCTTCTGAACTACGCTTTTGTAATCAACTTAATTAACAACAATGCTCACTCAGGAGCATCAAAATGCCAGCAAGAATAGTCAGTTGCAGTGTTCTTGGTGTTACCCTGACGGTGCATAGATGAGGAGGTAATGCGAATATCAATAGGAATAGCCGATAATGTTGCTCAGAAATTTTATCTCATATTTTTTTTACAACTATTCTCCTATGCTCATCCCAACTGCACCAACGAAAGCAGCAACCCAAGGCAATGGCTAATCTCAGTCCATCCATACAAGATGTCAAAATGTAGCTTCAGCTTCAAGAACACACTCTGCCAGTAAGAGTATACTAGGTCTTTTTGTTTTTGAGGGGATGACTTTTTTTGTGTGTGTGTGTGTGGGCCGGCCCATTTGAGCCAACATGATAGCTTTGTACTTCTCAGAAGACGACCCAACACCTGCTCAAAAAACAAAGGAAGACGACCCAACACTCGTAGCAGCTGGGCTCGAACGAGCAGGAGCTCTTATTCGTCGCTTCAGGCTCCAGGGAGCTTCCCAGGAGCCCACGTGCCGATGCAAGTGGGCCGGCCCATTTGAATTTCACATTTTTTTCTTAGTTCGTTCGATCACATTTGGGAAAAAAAGAAACAAACGAAAAAATTTGCAAAAAAAAAAATTTAATCGTGAATTCGAAAAAAAATCAGGAACTTTAACAGGAGATCATCCATTTTAAAATAGTTTGTCGAATTTTTAAAAAATCATCAAATTTGAAAAAAAAGTTCATCAACATAAAAAAAAGTTCATCGGATTTGAAAAAAGTTTACCAAAGTTTAAAGATGTTCATCGAATTTGAAAAAAAAAATCATCACATTTTAAAAAGGTTCATCGAAATTGAAAATAGTTTATCTAATTTTGAAAAAGGTTCATAGATTTGAGGAAAAAAGCTCATCAAATTAAAAATAGGTTCTTCGAAATTGAGAAATAGTTTATCTAATGGCAAAGAAGGGAATATCATGGCCTCGAAAAGGGGATAGAAATGACCGGGGTTATGACGATATTGACATAACCTCACTAAAGTGGTATGACACCCTTTGATTAAAGAGTACTCCCTCTGGAAAGAAATATAAGAGCGTTTAGATCACTCAACTAGTGATCTTTAGTGATCTAAACGTTCTTATATTTGTTTACGGAGGGAGTATCAAGATATTTGTAGGGCCTGGATTATTAGAGACTATCAAGGTATTGAATACGCCATGGATACTAAATATCAGGACTCAGGTTCCCGGAGGACTTTCAACAAGAACATCATAAGTAATACGTGAGCAGCAATCACACGAAAAACTAAAGATGTGGAAACGTCCAGCCAGGGAAAAACGATACGTCACCTCGCCCCTTCGCGCCGGTTACTACTGCGTGGCTTAGTATATATCGTGAGTTTGTGTTCAATGCCGGTTGGGATGATCTGACATCAAAGGAAGAAATGGGCTCATACCAGAGCCCATCATTACCAGTGATGCCGCGTATTTCACCATGCACGAGAATGGCGGCATAACCTGGATGTATGCAGTAGTGCAGCATAAGAAAAATAACGATGTAGGGAATCACACCATGACGGTGGAGTTTTGAAGCAGGGTGCATTGGAGCACCTTATTTTAAATAAGTTAAACTCACATTTAAATTTTCAAAAAAATCCGAAAAGAATTCTAGTGCTTCAATGCACCTGCGCGCCAAAAGTGACTTTTCTGTAAATTAAGAGCGTGTGGTATTCTTTTCTCCCGTTGCAACGCACGGACCCTTTTGCTCGTAGTGAACAATACATGTACAATGTTTACTTATTTAATCATCACAATTTGCAAAAGCGCAATATACATCAATATGAACATGTTGGTCTTTCGGATTTATTTGAAACTTTAAAATACCATTTTAGCACAATTCAAAATATAGTGCTTCAATGCACCTGTGTGCCAAAGTGACTTTCCGATCACCCCACTTGCTTCATTGTGGTACTCATACACTGGTCGAGACTCAAGCTGGCAATAGTTAACCGTTACCCGCATCCCCATGGGTAATTACTCTATTAGGGCATGGGGAAGTGCCAGCTTGAATGGCCATGGGGAAGCTGGTGGGTCAAATACCTTACCCAGTGTGCAGGGCGGGGATGGGGATGGGATAGCAATACCTGCCTTACCCATGAAGTACTTACATGTGACCTTTGAAATTAGTAGACCCCACGTAATTTGCGCCCTCGGTCACCCAAATTTCCACACATTTCACCCCTTTGGCTCAAAAATCCCTAATAAATCCCAAACCTAACCACAACATATTGTTTACTGCATTGAAATACTATATATTTCTACTAAAATACTATCGAAGGTTGTTCTTAAATGCATGTATGGGTTTCCCCACGGGGATAAAGAACCCGGTGGGGGCGGGGATGGTAAACTTTTTATCCCCGTGCACGGGTACGGAGACAGGGACGGGGATGGGAGAACGGTGATGGGGACAGGGATGGGACTCCAATACCCGCCTGAGTAATCCCCATTGCCAGCTTGAATCGAGACATTAGTGAGATAGACATGGTATTGGCGGCGGCGGGACCTTCAGTCCCCGCGCGCGCGGCTCCCCTGCCTGGGGCATGGGGCAACGGCGATGCTCCTCGGCTAGGCGGCGGCCCGGTCACCCGGCGGTGGTGGCCGGCAATGCGCGAGGTGGTGGCGTGGCCCTTGGCGACGGGGCGGCGTGGTGGCGCGGGATGGCCGGCGGCGCGCCCCCAGCCCAGATCGGGGCCCGGCGGGCCCCATCTGGGTCCTAACGGGCCGACCCCCGGCGTGGCTTCATCGTCGTCTATGTGGTGAGGAGGAGGAGCAGCTTGAACGGGGGGCGGCGGCGCCGATGGCGTGCCTGCTGCAGCGCGATGGCGGGAGCTTTACGGGCGTTGAGGGCCCGGCCGGGCCTGTGGACCCACGGGCCTGGTATGCTTCTGCTATTGTGTCCGGTTGGCTATCGTCGTTGACGGTGGATGTTGAGCCCTCCCACGTGCCGACGGTGCTGCTGCCCCTAGTCCCAGCTCCTATTCGTCGCTGTGCAGGCCTCACTTCATGGTGCCGTGGTGAGACAGCGTGGAGGCTTCAAGACCGCTTTGGCGCAGGATGGTGGTCGGTTTGGTGGCGGGCTCCGAAGCATCCGAGGTGAAGGTTGGGATCGGGGGAAACCCCTGTCGGCCTGGCCGACACCGACGCGGTGCCGCCTGTGGGTGCCGCCGGACCTTCCTGGAAGGCGTCGGGGGCTACCCTTCCTCTCGCCTCGTCGCGTACCGGGGGAAACCCCTGGCAACAGCGTCGTCATCGTCACGGTCCTTCTTGGAGGTGTTGATTGGTACCGGCGTTTCGGAGCCTTGGAGCTTGGTGGGAGATCTTCGGTGGGCGCAGTGGTCGCGAAGATTCTTCGTTTCTATCAATCCGCCGTTGTCGGTATTTTCTTCTTTTGTTTTTTCTCTTTCGTTTCTTTTAGGTGTGACTATGCTTCTTGCGCCCTTGGCTGTATCGGTTGGTTGCTTTGTAATACAAAGCAGAGGAAACCCTTTTTCATGAGATAGACATGGTATGCTATTCCCTCCCATCGACGGTAATTGTGGTCGATTTAGTATAAAGTGGCAGAAAATTCCAACATAGTCTAGAAAGTTTGAAGTTCGTTAGGAAGTTTGAGAGCAGCTCGATGGGGTACTTTTCCGTTGATCGAGGAAATAGTATTACCATTTTCAACTGTGATGATGCACGCTGGGCCGGTGTCCTGTTGCGTTAGCATTGACCAGCGCGGCCCACTCAGGCTCGTCCACAGGCCTGGGCCGTATCCGCTGGAGTAAAAACTCGAACGAAATTCTGACGACACGAGCCCCATGGCCCCATTCATTCATTCGGCTTCCCCTACTACACTACCCACGTCTCGAGCTCTCCCACAGAAAAAGAAAACCTAGGTCTCGAGCCATGGCGCCGCCGCCGCCGGTGAATTGCCCGACCACCGTGCTCGATCTCGGCGACGACCTTCTCCGCGAGGTATTCCTCCGCCTCCCGGCCCTCCCAAGCCTCGTCCGCGCCGCCCTCTCCTGCACCACCTTCCTCCGCGCGGTCCGTTCGTCCCCCGCCTTCCGCCGCAGCTTCCGGGCTCTCCACTCGTCGCCCTTCGTCGGCCTCTTCGTCCAGCGCCTCGGCTTCAAGCCCGAGGCCTCCTCCTTCGACGCCCACCACAGCCGCCCTGACCCGGACTTCGAGGCCGCTGCCCGCGGCGGCGATTTCTCCCTCAGCGGCCTCTCGATCCCAGACGCCGACGACAACGAAGACGGCGACGAGGACGAGGAGGACATCTATGAAGAGTATGAGGAGGAGGATGGGTTAGATGAGGAGGAGGAGGAGGAGGAGGAAGACGCCTCGCCCGTGTGGGAGATTGAGCGATGCTGCGACGGCTACGTGGTCCTCTTCAACCGGAGGGCCAAGCAGATAGCCGCCTACAACCCTCTCACCCGGGCACTGCACCTCTACCCCTCGCCGCCTCGCCTCATCTCTGACGCCACCAACTTCGAGTTCCACATTATCTCCTCCCAAGAGGACCCTGGCGTACCACCCCGCGTGGTGTGTTTCGATTTTGACTTCTTTCAGGCGACGGCGGTCCTCCACATCATCTCGCCGGACAGCAGCATCAGGTCCAAGCGCCGGAAGTTCCCTGGCAGTGCGAGCGGAGTCACCGGCAAGATGGTGAATGGGTCCGTCTATTGGACGCACGTGGGGAAACCCTACATCACCGTGCTCGACACCGCGACGCTCAAGTTCACTAAAATGGATTTGCCGCCGCTCTTGGAAGATCAGGAAGGCCCTGAGTGTGCTTTTGTGTTTGGCAGTACCAAGGATGGGAGGCCGTGTATCGTTTCCCCAGATTTGTGGGGTGATTGCTCGCTTGATGTCTTTTTCTGGAGACGCGAGGATGAGTATTATGACGGTGGTCGTAATTACTGGATGCTGGACCAGACATTTCCCTTGAAAACGATTCGCCAGTTCGTTAAGTTCTCGGAAGGAGATGACGAGTTTATCATTGTGCGGCTTATGGATGTTATCGATGGAATTGTGTACCTGCGTACTGAGTATGATGGCTGTACCGAGGCTCCTCAGTTGTTGCTATCATTTTGCCTCGAAACAGCGGAGCTGAAAATGATCTGTGAAGATTATCACAAGCCTGTCCGTCCGTACATCATGGCGTGGCCTCCTTCTTTGGTAAAAAATGATAAGGTGAGCCCATTCGTATACAGCTTCTTTCCACTGGATTCGATGCAATTTTTAGTTACCTGAGAGCATTGAATTAATGGATTATTGTGGGAATCTGCTATCCACTCTTACTGTACATGGTTTTCATTTTGCAATGCTATTCACGCTGAAAGACTCATTTATATGAAGTCTAATACGCTTTGACACTGCTATATGTCTCTTTTTAGCTTTGACAGCGCTATCTCTGAGATGGACAGTTCTATGCTGATAGCGTGTACATATGAATATGATATATCCTTACGGCACCATGGCTTGTTATTCTATACACTTTTGACGAATGAAGCACTTGATTACCCTAGAGCAGAAATTCAAAATTAGTTAGTCATGGCAAGGAACCCATTGATGAATGATTTTATAGATATATGTAAATGGTATTCTGTAGGCTTTATAACTGCTTTGTTAAAAATTGGAAAACCTTCCACTATTTCTGTGTTACTATTGTTATAACCATGTTCTTAATGTTGGGCTCAACATTCTCTTTACTGCTAACCGCAGTATATTATGTCTATTGAGCGAACATCAGCGGGTATGTGTACTTCAATTCAGAGTTGACCACAGTACATGTTTTGGGCTGTTCACAATACTTACATAAGCTTTAAATTCTTTAGGGTCCTTGTTCAAAAGGTGAAGCTTTGTCTAGTCAAGGATCTGAAGGAAGTAATGTGAAGGCTGGGGGTGGCCCAACAGAGCCTGCATCTGTTGTCAAAGCATAATAGGTAACGCCATGGACTGAAGGTTATATATGATTTCAGAAGAGGGATGGTTTGCATAACTCAACATGGACGTGCACCTTTCTTATGATAATATAAATGTTGATTCTGTTGGCCATCTAGTTCTCTATAACGTTGCATCTCAAACTTTCAAGAATGCAGGTGAGATCATTTAGTCGTTTTACCTTTTCGTGGCAATTCGATGGTGCTAAGATTTGGATGGCACCTTTGGGATGGTGGCAAATAGCTTTTAAATTAGCCTCATATTTAAACAATTTAGAATCAGATGGAAGACTACTTGACTCAGATTTCCAACGACGCACTATATTGATGAATGATGTGCACTTGTTTATCTTGTTCTTCTAGGAGACCTGGTGAGCTGCATGGACGGTGGTGGTGTCTTTTGCGGATGCTGATGCATGGTGACTCAAGCTCTATGTTCTTTGAAGATTGAAATCCTTATGTCCTACTTGCTGTGGCTATGTTGAGAGCCTTATGTTTATCTGAATGTGCCTTTTGCGTGTGCAGTATTCTGGAATTTCGGACCTACTTGAACCTTAGTTGTCGATTGCTTGTCATTTAATATGGTTAATCGTCAGGTTATCTACATCATGGTAATTCGAAGTTGTTAGCCTTGTAGCTGCTGGTTTGGTGCATACTCGATTGCTCGGTTGATACTAATATGCCTAGTCTTATCGCTGGTAGCTAATTCTTGTTTAAGATTTGCTTTGCCAACGATCTGCATTGCCGGCTGCTTGCTGATGCCTTGTATCCTCAGCCTTGCGAATCAATGGAGCAACAAGCTGAGCCTGAGCCTTGTATTGTGTAGCACACTACCGAGCAGAGCTAGTCTGTTTCGACTCAAATCCACCCTTGGTCAACTCATTTGTGCATATAGTGCACCTACGAATGCTGAATGCAATGATTTTACAATGCAGTTCATATGACAGGTATGTTTGTTGGCTTATCGCAATGATCTCAATATCATGTTCTAAGTAGTATTGTTTTCGAAAGTGTTCAGTTCAGTTACTTTAGAACATTTAGTTGCATGGATCGACGGCGGGAGCCAGAAATGCCTCGTTAACCACCCATGATGTATATGTACTTATGTACTATAACACTAGAAAGGTACAAGTAACAGCGTTAGTTTGCTACAGACTATGTTTACCAGTTCGAGAAAAATGGAGTTTAAATTTGTTGTGGCTTGGTGAACACAACTTTGAAAAGAAACAAATATACTGACATATACTAGTAGATACTTAAATAGAGAAGTGTGTACTTATAGTGTGAACAAAGAAGTCCATAAATTCACGTAATACTTTGGGCATAGGAAATTTGTACTTATAGTAGATACCAACATACATATAGCAGGTAACGTATACCAGTTGACATTCAAATCGAAGTGAACCAACACAGTAACCGCTGACAGTAGTGTGTGGCCAACGTGTGTCTGTGGCTGACCGCTATCTTTACGTCAGTGGATCCCTCTGCCGCAACAATCTCCCCGCTGTATTCGTTAGTGTGCAGTCCAAGGTCAACGGTGATGTCACATAGGATGTCCTTGAACTTGACAGTGTGCATTATTGATTTATTTAGCTTTTGTATATAGAAATGTATGTTACATATTCTTATAAAATTTATGCATATATCATACAGATTATCTTTTTTTGCGCAGTCTCAAAAATTACATTTCGTCCCACAAGTGCCAAAACTTCTTCTGGACCAGAGCCGAGCCAAACCATAGTTCGGCGTTGTGACCTACCAAAATTTGCCAAGGCATGACTTAATCCTATTACAGCTCCGGCGGGTATGAGTAATGCAAGAATTCCTCTCTCCCATAGTACTAATGATCTCTCTAATAATGAAAGCTTATTTAGATTTGTTGCTGATTCCTCCCTTGATCATGTTGCCGGCCTCTAAACAATCAGACTCCACGTCTATTGGTAAGTTGCTCCATTGCAGGGCCAAACAGATTCCCTCCTTTATTGCCAGTAGCTCCGCATCCAAAACATCATCACATGCATATAAGAATATGCAGGCACTGCAAATTATTACTCCCTCCTGGTCCCTCAGAATCATTCCCGTTCCTGCAGTATCACCCAAGATCGAAGCATCCGAGTTGAGCTTGACTCTGCCAACAGTTGGTGCAGACCAAGAGCAAGCCTCTTGTACATTGCATGTGAACTGAGCCGCGTCTCTGAATATTTAAAGCTGCTGTCTTCCCTTTCACTGGATCAACATTTGAGTATTCCTGAAGAGATGTTAAGGAGGACAAGTCGCTGGCAAGGAAGCGCACAGAAACATCCATGGGCGGTGGTTGTTTTGCATGCACTATTTCATTTTGCACATACCAGATTAGCCAAAAGAGCATCATGGTTTTAACTCGTTCCTCTTCAGGCATGTTCGACAGGAGATGAAGGAACCAGTCCCGATCAACATGTACAATGCTTGATCGCTCAGGCAGTGCCCATTCCTTCGCCATAGCCTTCCATAAGATGACGCCATTGATTACAAATGCAAAAAACATGAAACGAGTTTTCGTCCTCCATCCCACACACAGGGCATGTTACCAGAACTTCCAAGTACCTTTTTCACTTTGTTAGTCCAATTTGCTAGTGAATCAGTTGCCAGCCTCCATGCAGAAGACTGAACCTTTGGCGGCACTGTAGTACTGCACTACGCCATATATAGTTCAATGCTTCTCTTGTTCCATCAGGTCGAGAACTAGTAGAGGCCTCTCTAGCATTGGAGCATTCATCACTAGCCAATTTGTACGCACTACGTACAGTTAAAACTCCACTTTTTTTCAGGCGCCCAAGGGACAAAATCGTCTTCTAGACGAGCAGAGGGTTTGATTTTCTGGATTTCAACGATGTCAACCGGGAGAAAATACTGATTTATTTTATCTAGATCCCAGTTTCCATGGATGTTCAGTAGCTCCGAGACCCACTTCAGGCGGCACCTCCCACGGGGTGTAATTAGACCTCCGGTTGGCTCGCGTGCTATCCATCGGTCCCTCCATATACGCACACTCTGGCCATTTCCTATTCTCCATACAACACCTTTTTTCAGAAGCTCGAGGCCATGGACAATGGCCTGCCAAGTAGGTGACGGGTTACTAGTGAAAACCGTGTCCAGTAAGCGCCCATTTGGGAAGTACTTTGATTCAAACAACCTTGCACATTGACTACTTGGAAACTCAAGTATTCGCCAAGCATGGCGAGCCAAGAGAGCTTGGTTGAAAAGACAGAAGTCTTTAAAGCCAAGGCCACCTTGTTTCTTCGGCCTAGTCATTTTATCCCATGCATACCAATGTGTTTTCCTCTTCCCTTTCTCTGCTCCCCAAAAATAGTTCCTAACCATATGGTTTAGATCATCACATACCTCCAGCGGAATCTTGAACACACTCATAATGTATGTAGGAATTGATTGAGCAACATCACGTATCAATACTTCCTTTCCCGCTTGAATAGGGTGGCCATCAGTCGATTTGACAATTTTACTTCCAGATTCTGGAATTTTTCTTTCGACATTTGTCCATCCGGAGTGGGCAGTCCCAAATATTTCTCCTCAAACCCTGCCGAAATTACCTGCAATATATTTTTGACCAGATCCATGCTCACATCCGGGCATGAGCTTCCCACCATCATAGAGCATTTGGCAGGGTTCAACAATTGCCTAGTGGCAGTTCCATAAACTTCCAGAATATTTTTAATATAGTTTGCTTCTTGGTCACAGGCTTTGAACAACAAAAGTGTATCATCCACGAATAATAAGTGTGATATTCCTGGAGCACGTCTCGTAATTTTTAACAGAGATAAATTACCGGTATCAATTCCTTTATTAATAAGAGCAGAAAGACCGTCAGTAACAAACAAGAATAGGTACGGAGATAACGGATCACCTTGCTGAAGACCACACGACGGTGCAAACGAATCCAAGATGGCTCCATTGAATTTTACGGAGTATCTCACCGAGGTCACACATGACATTATCCAGTTAACCCAACGGTGAGCAAAGCCAAGCTTTTGCATCATTTGCCTAAGGTAATTCCAATCCACCCTGTCATAAGCCTTTGAGAGATCAAGCTTATACGCACAGTAGCTTCTGGTAGGGTCCTTCTCTTGCTTTATATGGTGAATGCACTCAAAAGCTACAAAGGCATTGTCCGTGATCATACGCCCAGGGATGAATGCACTTTGAGAAGGTGAGATAATATCATCCAATACAGGCCTTAAACGGTTTACTAAGCATTTTGAGACAACTTTGTACACAACGTTACACAAACTTATGGGACGGAAGTCCGTGATTTTCACCGTGTTATCAATTTTTGGGATCATAACAATGATAGTGTCATTAACATTTTCTGGCATTATCCCAGTCCGAAAGAAATTTTTTACGGCATCAAGAATACCTTCCTTTATTGTTTCCCAATTGCGCTGAAAAAATCGTGCAAGGAAGCCATCCGGTCCCGGTGCTTTCAGGTGTCCAATCTGAAAGAGAGCATCCCCAATCTCCTTATCTGTGAATTCCGCGCATAAAATATCATTAATTTGCGGAGTAACAACATGGCGCAATATTTTTGTGAGTAACACCCAAAAATCCCAAGTCTACCAACTCACATATCTCAAGCACACCGCGAAAGGCTTGCATCTGACTCATGGGTCTCGGTGACAAGGAAAAATGCTCAAAGTCCCACATGCATTCATTAAAATCACCCACTACTAACCAGGGTAAATTGGACTGGGAGCTTAGGTTAATTATTAAGCAAAGTCCACATGCTATGTCTATCCTCAACCCTTGGTTCTCCATACACACAAGTTAACCTCCACATAATCTCATCTGCACCCAATCTGACATGGGCATCAATACATCTCTGATTTGAGAACACCACCTCCACTTTGATAGATTCATGCCAATACAGAGCCAATCCACCACTGTTTCCAATACTATCCACACCCTCAAATCCTTTCAATCTGAACCTAGATCGGTATTTCTTCATCTTATTTTTTTGTTGCCTTGTTTCACATAAGAACACTAGCATGGGGGAAAGCGTCTGAATAAAAGTCGCCACTTCACAAACTGTCCGGGAGTCCCCCCCCCCCTTCCCCCCCGGGGCAGTTCCAACTTAGGAGATTCATTGGCACTGGCAGTCCCCCGACTTGGAGGCCGCCACTTCATTGGTTGTCGTACTATCGATAGCCATTCCATCATCTCCTCTTAGCTTTTTCCTATTGGCATTTTTCTGTGGTGCGCCATCCACCCCTCTGTTAACTTGGTCCTCTTCTCCACCTTCAAACTGCTCAACAATTTCAGCTGTTTTACCTATAGGAACAATAGCATTGTCACTCGCATTCAGATTGTTCGCATGCAACACGAGAGTGACCAAGTCAGCAGCAATTCTTTTGCCAAGGACGTTCAAATCATCCTTGTTCCCGTTCTCACCAACCGCTGGGTCAGTAACACCCTTATTTGGGACCATTTCCATAGAATTATTAGCATTAAATCGCCAACTCTTCAAGTGTTGGCCATCAGCAGCACCATCAGCACTTGCAGTCCCATCTGAATTATAGAGTTCATTGTTCCTCCAAAGCTCACGTTGCACTCCAGTTCTACCTGCACCCCGTCCTCTGCCATAGGCGTCAGGCTGATCTGCGGGCTGTGAGGCATTGCCTCGGCCAAAGCCTCGGCGAGCACCTCGACCGGAGCCACGTCCACCCCCTCCACATCCTCTTCTTTTGGGGCTGCTGAGCTAGGATCCCTGCAAGAATCAACTGCTTGTATAAGAAGCACCAGGGACATTTCACAGCATTAATACATTCATTCCATTACATTCTTTTCAGCCATTGTAATCTTTGTTCAGAGTCAGAAATGAAATGGAAAATAGATTATTTCATCCATCCTCGTATATAAGCTTTGTGTCTTCTGAAATGTGTTGTTCTCTGAATTAACTGAATCCCATTAACTATTGTTCCAGAATTCAGAGAGAACAGATTCAGAGAAACTCACTCTCGTTATTCTTGTCTGCATCCCATGCTGTGTTTCAGAGAGATGAATGAAGAAACTCATCGACTGAAGTTGATAACTGAACAAATTCAGAGAACTCACTCTAGTTCTAGTGAAATGGTAGAGTTAAATTATGTAAATTGTTATGTCAAATCACACTTTGCATTGTTGTAAATGGCCGCAATGCATGGAACAACTTGCTTCTGAACTAGGCTTCCAAACAACTTCTCAGCAGTGCAAATCAAAAGCCAGTGCTACCACGGCTGTGCATAGCAGATGAAGGAATGGGACCAATAGTGTTGCTTACAATTCCATCTCTTACAATTTTACATATTCACAGTAGATGTTATGGTGCTCATATAGGTGCATTATTTGGATGAAGTGAAGGCATCTTTAGTTTGTCTCGGAGATAGCAGAGCTTGATTTATATGAGAAACAATAGAACCCGGATTCAGTGAGGAACAACTTTGATGTTGGGGACTTTAATTAACTGAACCAATTGTTGGGGCCTTAGCGCTCACATAAGTAGCGCCCTGCAATTTGATATTTGACGACTTCCTTCATGCCCTTGTTGCATTATGGTCAATTGGTCATGTTTGTTATTGTCACACTCACACCACATGAGCCATGAGTCACACCATTCTGAAGCATCACACTTACTGTGTGATTTATTGAACTGAAGTTCTCCCTGTCGCTCACTCTGCCTTTGTTATATATGTATCTCTAAGCCATTTGCAGTGCTACTGTGTCAGCTCACCCCTTCTGTTGGTTGTCAGGTGAGAACTGAGAAGTCATGAGGTGCCACATTCCTTGCTCAACTTTTTTGTGTATCCCCAACGAGCTGAGATAGCAGAGCTTGATTTATATGAGAAACAATAGAACCCGGATTCAGTGAGGAACAACTTTGATGTTGGGGACTTTAATTAACTAAACCAATTGTTGGGGCCTTAGCGCTCACATAAGTAGCGCCCTGCAATTTGATATTTGACGACTTCCTTCATGCCCTTGTTGCATTATGGTCAATTGGTCATGTTTGTTATTGTCACACTCACACCACATGAGCCATGAGTCACACCATTCTGAAGCATCACACTTACTGTGTGATTTATTGAACTGAAGTTCTCCCTGTCGCTCACTCTGCCTTTGTTATATATGTATCTCCAAGCCATTTGCAGTGCTGCTGTGTCAGCTCACCCCTTCTGTTGGTTGTCAGGTGAGAACTGAGAAGTCATGAGGTGCGCACTTAAAATTTCAGTCATAAAACACAGTGCTCCAAATGAGAGTGGTCATACACCATTTTGCTGCCCTCTTTTTACTATTGAAAGGTTTGCTACTCAGGCTGTTGGCCGGTATAGGCACCTCATGCTCGCTCAAGGAACCAACCGATGACGAATTCTGTATGGAGGCACCGGAGTCAACCTTCATATCCAAGCTCATCATCGCTTCTCCTTTCGAGCTATCGGATGCATTCCTCCATAAGAGTGATTGAGGTTGCTTGTGAACGACCAACTCTTGTGATCATTGCTCAACTAAGTACAATTTGGCCATAGTGAAGCAATTTGGGTCACACAGTTGTGCACACATATATGCGGCTTCTTCCGCAAAGTGCGCTGCCTTTTCTTGTGGTCTTTTGATGTTGACTTAGTTCTCTCATAACTATCATCTGAAATGTGTGTGTTACATTGGATATTTGTTCTTGTCTGAATCCCATGTGGTGTTGTGTATCCCATTCCCATGAGAGAAATAGCTAATTTTGTGCGCAGAATTCAGAGAGATAACCGAACAGATTCAGAGAGGTAAACCTTGTAATATTTGTTCAGAGTAGGAAATGAAATGGAATCAATGGACTATTTCTTCCATCCTCCATGTTGCATATAATGGTTCTTGTCTGCATCCCATGTAGTGTTCCATGGAGAGACAACTGAACAAACTCGTCGTCTGACGTTGATAACTGAACAAATTCAGAGAACTCACTCTAATTCTAGTCAAATGGTACAGTAAATTATTATGTCAGTCACACTTTGCATTGTTGTCACTGAATGGGTAAAATGTCAGCAATGCATGGTACAACTTGTTTCTGAACTAAGCTTCCAAACAACTTACCAGCAATGCTCGCTCTCAAGAGCAGGAAAACGAAGGAATGAAAAGCCACCGCATTAGTTTTTCTGTTACCACGGCTGTGCATAATAGATGAGGTAATGTGAATTTCAGTTGGGGCCAATAGTGTTGCTTACAAGTCCATCTTATACAAATCTACATATTCACAGTAGTTGTTATGGTGCTCATATAGGTGCATTATTTGGATGAAGTGAAGACCTTTAGTTGTCTCAGAGATAACAGGGTTGATTTATATGAGAAACAACTTTGATGTTAGGCACTGCAAGGAGAATTTTTGTGCTATGATGGTATTCGCTTTCCTTCCATCAGTTATCACGTAAGGATGCGCTACATTCTTTTCTGAACTCTTGTTGTGTCTCATTGGTGAGCTGAGATTTTGGAAGAAACTGCAAGGAGATGCGATACACCTCCTTTTTTCTGCCAGATTGGTGCACATATATCTAAATGAGAGCGGATACACCATCTAGGGAAAGGGCACCATATATCTAAATGCAGCGTAGGAGTTGTAACCCTTGGTGTATGGCATCTGAGTTTACAGAATGAAGAAACGCTCTTCTATGGCTGGGGAAAAAAAAGGCAGTTTGGATGTTGTGGCAAAGCGAGCACTCTTGGAGAATTTTTAGTAGTGTAGTTGTATGGGTGATGTTGTTGTGCAGATTTTGAGCTAGCGTTTCTTATTTTCTTGCGAATTTTTGCACATTTCATGGCTTCCTGCAGTAAAATGAGACCAACCTGCATAAACCACTTTTGGGCTTTATGTATCTAGATGTAGCATAGCAATCTCTTTATGTGGGAAACCTGAAGAGTTTGTGAGAGTGTGCAACATGACCAAACACATGGTGCCAAAAGAGGAATTAATATCGCCACGAGCAAGGTCTAGATGTTCTTGTAAAATAATATACTTTTAGTTACTTTTGTGGTTGTTGGTAGCTTTCTATTTTCATCAGATCATTCTTACATTCAACCCTCTCACTTGTATGCCATATGTTGTTGTATTTTGATATCAGGGAGATTAATTAATTGGAATTTTGGACTTGCTAATCTTGATTATTCAGATTAATGTTTGCCTTAGTGCTCACATAAGTAGCGCCGTGCAATTTTACTCATGACAACTTCCTTCATGCCCTTGTTGCATTATGGTCAGTTGGTAATGCCATTATTATTGTTATGGCCAGAACTTTTTTACTCAAGAACAAGAAAATGATGAGAAAACAGTTAGTTAACGTTAGATTTTTTTGTGTGCGTCCCTTGAATAATAATATATTGTGTGGCATATTCAATAGATTGATTATGCACACGATCTGGGGAGAAAAAAAGTTTAGCAAACTTTGCTAGCTCATGGCTAACCTTACTTCGATCATGAAATTTTTTATTCAGATTAAATTCTCTCTCACTAATGAGGATTAGCTTCACTGCACGAACCAGATGTGCATGCGAATTCATAAAGACTCCAGGGGACATGACGGGGCGGCGCTGAGGGCGGCGCTGAGGGTGGATCCACGGCGGCCAAGGCCGCGGCCATGGCGGATCATCTTCGCCGTGGGAATAGGTTTAGGGCCATCACGGGGTCGGATGCGGAGGACTCCGACGATGACGGCAGTCAGGACATCGCCGGAGCGGAGCCGGCGGCGTCATATTCCCCAACTCCGTCTGACTATGTTTGTGAATCACTCCGATCGGGTTATTCCGAAGAGGAGATCGCAGCGGGCATCGATGGAGTCGTGCTGGAAACCGACAAGGCATGGGACGGGCTAGGCGAGGCAGATAAGGTGGATGTATTCCGGCGGGTTGTTCATCGACGGACGGCGCCGTCGGCGATTCGGCCATGGAAGGGACCTCTCCCAAAGGTTAGTCTCCCTGCTCTTACCCTTGCGGATTTCATTGGATCATGGAAGACGGTGCAGAGACACCGGAAGAAGGGGCGACCGAGGGTGGGAAGCCGCCGTCGCATTCTCCGGCCGATCCCTCGATCTCGATCGGGGCGGCAAGGCAGAACCGATTGAAAAATCTGTTTGGCCTGGATGGGCCGACTTCGGAAGAGCCTGGGCCGGTGATGGCTGGGTATGTGGCCCAGTCACACATGGCGGAAGTTGGGCCAGAAGTCCGAGTCAGTTTGTCGCTAGCTGAATCAGTGCCTACAGTTGATGTCGTGAACGAACCCAGGATCGAGACGATCGCTAGGGTTCAGGATCGAAAGAATAGACCTTCTCCTGGCTTTCCATCGCGTCCAGGGCGGGCGTCACGGATTCCAGTGGCGAGGTCTCTGAGCCCGGCGGCACTCATGGCCGATCGGGGCACTGGAGCGCGGCCATCCGGGCCTCCTGTGCTGGCTGATAACCGGAAGGGCAAGCAGCCGGAACCAGCAGCGCATGGTAGCGGTGGAACGAACCAGCATGCTCCCCCGCGAACCGGCGACAGTAGTCGGGGGACCGCTGGTGGCCGACATGGGGACGGACCGGGCCGCGGCGGCTTCGCCGGAGGTCGCGGCGGAACCGGAACTGGGCGCGGCGGCGCGGATGGTGGCTATAGGGGCTACCGTCCACACTGGAATCAATGGAACAATGGTGGCACAGGCGCAGGCCGTGGGCAATGGAACGATGGTGCTGGGCGTGGTTTCGGTGCTAACCAGTGGCAGCGGAACTTCTATCCCCCGGATGGTGACTTCGTCGAGGGGGCCTCGGGTCCTCATTACCGTCAGCGAGGGGGTCGCGGAGGGGGTGGCCGGGGCTTCAGCCGGACACATCCTCCTCGGCGACAGCTAGCCCTGAAAGTTGTCCCAACGTTGCCGGTGGTCACATCGGCGGCGACTGATGTGGGGACGGCTACCGGGGATGCCGCTAAGGCATCGACTTCGACTGTCACGTTGCCGGAGGCGGCGGCGGTGGCGGTTAAGGCATTTGCGGCCGTGGCTATTCTGACCAAGGATACAACCGAAGACAGAGACACGGTGAGGGCTAATAAGGCGGCTCGTAAGAAGGAAAAGTTAACTTTTTTTAGATGCAGGATTCCTGGTCATTTTGTGATGGATTGCACAACTGAGTTATGTGATATTTGTCAGAAACCAGGACACAATGAGGCAGCCTGCCCATTACTTCTGGCACCTAAGCCGGTGCTCAACATATACAGAGTTTCTCAGAGCAGGCTTATGTTCTTTGAGACTCCACATTCAGCTTCAGCTATCGTACCTCCTCGTCTTGAGAGTTCGAGGACAGGTTTGGTCAAGGTCACAAATGGCACATTGACAGTGGAACAGGTTTCTCAGCAACTCAGGAGATTAGTTTCTGAGTCATATTACTGGGCTCCGGTCACAGTGGCAGAGCACATATACCGTGTGGAATTTCCTAGGAAAGAGGATCTCCAGCGTCTGTTGACCTTTGGGGTCAGCAAAGTGAGTGGGAGCAAATGCATGCTGGAATTTGAGGAGTGCAAAAAAACTGAACCAACTGGTTCACCTTTGGAGAAGGTTTGGATCAGATTATCAGGTGTCCCAGAGATTCTTTTGAATGATTTCCTTATTGTATGGAGCCTTGGGTCTCTGCTGGGTAAGACAGAGAAAGTTGACATGCCATTCACGCGCAAACATGGGGTTGCCAGACTGCTAGTGAGCATGTTGGACGTGGAGTATGTGCCTGATTACGTGCCCTGGTTTTATGATGGCATGCATTATGATCTTGACGTTGAGGTCGAGGAGGAAAGCTAGCAGGTGGAGCATAATAATGATGTTGACATGATGGATGGCGGTGATGGGAGTGGCAACCAGGGGGCTAATGGGAACCCTGCAGATCATGCGGATGGGTCCTCTCGCAAGGGTCAGTCCCCTCGGTCTTCAACACCAGCAGATACGCCACCTAATAACGGGAAAGCACCATCCTCGACACCAATGGCTTCCCTCCGTTTCGGTTCGTTTCAGGCGGTGTCTGCGCCGAGTCGCCTATGGGGGGACCGGGTACAGGTTGAGGATTTTGATGTCACTCCGATTTACGATGCCCCACCCGTTTTCCATTGGAGGGGAGGGATGTGAGGGCCGTGGGCAGGAGGCCCGTATACGGTCTCCTCGATCTTCGTCTTCTTCTCGGGCGGCGATAAGATGCCGTTCTGATGGGGACTTGGGGCCGGCCATCTGTGGGCAGGAGGCCTGCAGACCTGGCCAGCCTACGTCTCGCCCATCATCTCTTGGAGGAGTGAGGTCCGAGGGCAGCAGGCAGGAGGTCTGTGCGCCCTCACCTTGCTCTGTGACTATAGCTCACGCGACGATGGAGGGGCAACAGGGTGAGACCGGAGAAGTACTGGCTTGGACTCAGGCTGAGTCTCTGGTATATGCGTCATCACCGGGCTCTGGTCCGGACAATGTCGGGAATGAGGCAGGTGGCCCAAACCCGACAGAAATTTCCATGGAGGACGTGATCAGATATGGAGGGATACCGGACCCTACTTCCGACGATAGACGCTTCAGTCACCGCATCCAGAGGCAGCCGGATGCTGACGACATACAGCTAGGGCGTGCTATGAGGGCTGCCAAGCTTCGCGATATCGAGGCAAATACAGGTATGTCTGTTAATACCAATTGTTCCATCCTCCATTATTCTGAAACTGATATAGTACAAAATGTTAGCGACCTAGGGATTTCCCTTGGTGGTAGTGGCAAACAAATAGCTAAATCAATTAATGACATGCTTGACTTAGAAGCGGACAGAGCCATAGAGATTATTAAAAACTTAGCAGCGGTAAAACCGATGAATGAGGCGGATATTACTAGCCTAGGAGGCATAGCTTTGCAGAGTGTTTGTGATGATTTATTACATATAGAGGGTGCTGAGGAGGATGAGGGAGATGAGGGATCAGAGGGGTATATGGCCCCTTCGATGCCAGAGAGTCGCCCTCACGCAGTTTCCCCACAGAACAACACAGAAATGATACAGGATAAACCTAAGAGACCTTGGAAAAGGAAGATTTATCCTGTATCAGCGATACGGAGGAGCGCAAGAGTAAAGCAAAAGAAAAAAAATTCACGATGAAATATGAAAGGAATCTTATGGAATAGCAGAGGTCTAGCAGATTGGCTAAAAGGAGATTTCTTAGAGACACATCTATAGAGCATAAGATGGACTTTATGGCTCTACAGGAGATAGGTAGAGATAATTTCACACCACAATTTGTCAACACCATTTCAGGAGGAGTTGATTTTGATTGGCACTGCTTACCACCAAGGGGTAGATCTGGGGGGATCTTACTTGGGGTTAAGTGTGAGACATTAGAGGTGTTGAGTGTGATATATGGTGAGTTTGCCGTCAAATTTTGGGCCAGGTCGAAAGATGATGGCTTCAGGTGGGCTCTGGTGGCCGTATATGGGGCGGCACAGCCGGAGCTTAAATCTGAGTTTCTCGCCGATTTAGTGAGAATATGTGGAGATGAAAGGCTTCCAATTATGGTTGGGGGAGAGTTTAATATCATTAGAAGACAAGAGGAAAAAAATAATGACAACTTCGATGGAAGATGGTCACGTATGTTCAATATGGTTATCGAGAGTCTCGATTTGAGGGAGATTGACCTCACTGGTAGACAATTCACATGGGCAAACTCGTGACCGGTGCCAACATATGAGAAGTTGGACCGGGTTCTGACTAGCGTAGAATGGGAACAGAAGTACCCGCTGGTTTCAGTTCATGCCTTGCAAAGAGCCATCTCAGATCACACACCCCTAATGGTCGACTCTGGGGAAGCGAATCATGTGGGCAATAGAAATATCTTTTCTTTCGAACTAAGCTGGTTCGAGAAGGAAGGATTCATGGATCCCATTGCTACCGAATGGGCCAGGGAATCCGGTGGGGCTTCCAGCATGGAAAGGTGGCAAAACAAAATCCGACACTTGCGTCAGTTCTTGAGAGGATGGGCCAAGAATCAAAGTGGTATTTACAAAGTGGAAAAAAAGAGGCTTATTCGGCTCATTAATGAGTTAGATGTGAAAGCTGAGTCTACTCTTCTCAATATGTCAGATCGGAATACTAAAGTTGAGGCTGAGAAAAAGTTGCAAACTCTTCTGAGAGAGGAGGAGTTGAAATGGGCACTTCGAGCTAAGGTGTCGAAGGTGGTCTATGGGGATGATAACACACAATTATTTCATATGATTGCAAATGGCAAGCATCGAAAGAAGAAAATAATGCAACTTGAGCAAGATGAGGGTACAATTGTAGGACAGGAGAACCTAAAATTGTATATATCTGAGTATTATAACAAACTATTTGGTGCCCCCGAAGAGAATTTTGTTTCTTTGGATGAGAGCACGACGCATGACATACCACAGCTTAGTTCAGATGAGAATGAGGTTTTGTCAGTTCCATTTACCGAGAAAGAGGTGTTCGGCGCAATAGCACAAATGAAACACAACAAGGCACCGGGTCCGGATTGGTTTCCCGCGGAATTTTACCAAAAATGTTGGCATATCATAAAGGGTGATCTTTTGCCGATGTTCCATGACTTATTTAACGGTCAGTTACAGTTATTTCACCTTAACTTTGGAACAATTACGTTGTTGCCAAAGAAGGTGGAGGCTGTTCGCATTGAGCAGTTCAGACCGATTTGCTTGCTCAATGTCAGTTTCAAAATTTTTACAAAGGTTGGCACGAATAGACTGACGCAGATAGCTCATTCGGTAGTCCAACCGACCCGGACAACGTTCATGCCTGGGAGACACATCTTAGAAGGGGTCGTTGTCTTGCATGAAACGCTGCACGAAATCCATACAAAGAAACTTGATGGGGTAATCTTTAAAGTGGATTTCGAGAAGGCGTATGATATAGTCAAATGGCCATTTCTCCAGCAGGCCTTAGGAATGAAGGGGTTCAATGAATCTTGGAGGGATCAGGTGGATGCTTTCATTCGGAAAGGTAGTGTGGGGATTAAAGTAAGTGATGACATGGGTCATTTCTTCCAAACACACAAGAGATTGAGACAGGGTGACTCCATGTCTCCGGTGCTGTTCAACATAGTAGCAGATATGTTGGCAGTACTGATTGGTCGGGCTAAAGAAAAAGGCCAAGTAGGAGGACTTGTTCCACACCTTGTAGAGGGGGGAGTGTCCATACTACAATACGCGGATGACACGATAATATTCATGGAACACGATATGGCAAAAGCTAGGAATATGAAACTTGTTCTGTGCCTATTTGAACAATTGTCTGGGCTAAAAATTAATTTTAACAAAAGCGAATTGTTCTGCTTTGGGAAAGCAAAGGAGGAACAAGATGCTTATAGACAACTATTCGGATGGAAAATGGGATCACTACTGTTTAGTTACCTAGGGATTCCCATTCATCATCGACGTTTGACAAATAAGGAATGGAAATGTATTGAAGACCGATTCGAAAAAAGATTAGGTTGCTGGAAGGGCAAGCTTGTGTCTTATGGAGGACGGCTGGTGTTAATAAACTCGGTGTTGACAAGCCTGGCAATGTTTCTCTTATCTTTCTTCGAAGTCCCAGTAGGGGTACGGAAAAGACTAGACTTTTATCGATCTCGTTTCTTCTGGCAAAGTGATGAGGCGAAGAAGAAATACCGTCTGACTAAGTGGGATATTATATGCAGACCCAAAGACCAAGGAGGTCTTGGCATTGAAAACTTAGAAGTAAAGAACAAATGCCTGCTTAGCAAATGGCTATACAGGTTATCTACGGAAACCGAAGGGACGTGGGTTCAAATTTTGAAGAATAAATACCTACAATCCAAGACATTAGCCCAGGTTACAGCTAGACCTAATGACTCCCGTTTTGGAAGGGGTTAATGAAGGTGAAGGTAACCTTCTTCCAGAGGGTGAAATTTGTTGTGGGCAGTGGTACCACGACAAGATTCTGGGAGGACACATGGCTTGGGGATACACCGTTAGCTTTACAATATCCTACTTTATATAATATTGTACAACGTAAGGAAGATTACGTTGCCACAGTATTACAGTCGGTACCGCTTAACATCCAATTCAGGAGAGCTCTTGTGGGAGAACGATGGAATTCGTGGTTACATTTGGTCAGAAGAGTGATGGATGTTCAACTTTCTGACGAGTCTGATAATATTCACTGGAATTTAGCTATGAATGGAATTTTTTCAGTGAAGTCCATGTACACGGATCTCATCAACGTTGGGCATCTTTCGAGATCATTGCATCTCTGGAAAATCAAAGTGCCACTTCGAATTAAAATTTTCATGTGGTTCATACACAAGGGAGTTGTACTAACCAAAGACAATTTGACAAAACGAAGATGGATAGGCAGACCTACTTGTTGCTATTGTGATCAAAATGAGACGATAAGACACCTCTTTCTCGATTGTCCTCTTGCAAAATTATTATGGCGAACTGTTCATATAGCCTTTAATGTTAATCCACCAACAAGCATTAATTCGTTATTTGGGACGTGGCTCAATGGAGTAGACGTAACTATAGCGAATCTTATACGGATTGGTATATGTGCTTTATTTTGGGCTATATGGAACACTAGAAATGATATGATTTTTAATGGCAAGAACTTTAATAATTTTTTGCAGGTTATTTTCAAAGCAACATCTTGGATCCGTACGTGGTCGTTACTCACTCATGCGGACTCCAGGGAGCTTATGGCTATTGGGTGCAACCGGTGGGAGATTGTCGCGCGGGTTATCTTCAACCGGTTTGGATGGCGAGCTAATAATAGGCTAGGTGTATAGGCATCGTAGTCTACTTGTGGCTTCGCCGGATGTGGCATTCTTTTGTTTACCTTTGAACTTTTGTTTTGCTCAGTTCATGAGCACTTTGTGGATCTCAGACTTCGTTGTTGAACTCGGTTAATAATATGGCTGCATGCATCGATTGATGCAGAGGCCGGGGGCTTCGTTCCTCCTTTTCCAAAAAAAAATGCCACAATATGTTCTCATCATGTACATATTGTTTGGATGATGCATGGCAGTGGTAGACGAGCAGTGCATTTTTGGCTGAACTGAAGGTTTCGTAGTCTTCAGCTCATCGGTCATACCTCCATCTACTAATTTAGTTCCCACACTTAATCATCTTCATCAACTGTTTTCTTTTATACTTACAAAGAAAGCATATGCACATGTATTAGCTGAGACACTACTGTTGAGTTAGAGAGTTCAACTGAATTTACGGACTTGCTAATCTAGAGTATTCCAGGGTTGTGGTATCCTCAGTGTTTGAGTGGTATATCATATGACTTCTTTCATGCCCTTCTTGCATTATGGTCATTATTTAAACAACATAATGGTCGACACACTGGTCATGCTTGTATTGTTACTCCTCATGAGTTGCACTATTCAGAGGCATCATGCTTACCGTGTGGTTTACTTGACTAAAGTTTTGGCCATGGCTCACCAGTCACCACTATATATGCCATGTTATATACGTCTACACTACTTAATATTCGTTCTTCTCCCGTTGGTTATGATGCCATGCCGGTGGAGCACATTTTATGCTAAGCTTTTGCTGTGTCTAGACAAGCTGAGAGTTTAGAGGCAACTGAAAAGGGACGTGAATCATATTATCTCACTCGGTGGAAATGGTGCACACTCCACAAGATTTTGACTGTCAACCACACATCTGCAAACCACAGCAGCAATAGCACAGTTTATACATGATTGGACTAGATGCGGTGGAGGGGACTTGGTGTGTGGCATCTGAGAACAATGTGTGAGCGTATATCATGGATAAATCTACTTTGACACGTTCACTTCCACCACCAACGTTAGAAGAAAAGAAAGATGTAGTAGATTTTCTCTTTTGTTTTACAGTGATAGCAGAAAAATGTTCCATTGTTATTAGCTATGTAGTAATTATTTATTATTTTGGTTGTTGAGCTAAGATCCCTGCAACAATCAGATGCTCGGCAGTAGGGACAATTCACAGCAATAAGAGTTTCAATTAATCTTTGTCCAGAGTCAGAAATTAAATGGAATCATAAAATATTTCGTCCATCCTTCATGTTGTGTATATAATGGTTGTGTCATCTGAAGTGCTTGTGTTGGATGTGATACTTGTTCTTGTCTTCATCCCAGAGAAAAACAGCAAGCTCTTGTGCGCTTGTATGCAGAACTGTTCCAGAATTCAGAGATATAACTGAACAAATTCATCGACTGAAGTTGATTACTGAACAGGTTCTCTGAACCTCACGCACTCCTGTTCTGGATATGGTAGAGTAATTTATTCAAATGTTTTTTTCAATCACACTTGCATCGTTGTAATTGCGATGTAAATTGGCAGCAACACATGTCACAATTTGATTCTGAACTAAGATTTTGTAAACAACTTATCACTTATCAGCAATGCTCTCTCAAGAGCATCAAAATGGTAGCTAGAATAGCCACTTGTAGTGTTCCTGGTGTTACCACGCTGTGCACAGATGAGGAGGTAATGTAATCGATTGGAATAGCCAACAGTGTTGGTTAGAAATTTCATCTCATACAAAGTTTACATATTCATGGTAGTTGCAAATTATTTCCCTTCGCTCATCCAGCCGCAGCATATATAGAATCCCAACGACGAACTGCACCTGTGAACGCTCAAAGCAGCAAACAGAAATTAAGAAGCAAAGTAACTGTAGTAACCTACATTGCATGCGGCGCCTTGTATTAGCAACAAATCGTAGCAGTCAACAACACTACGAGACGAACGACCATACATTATCAACTTGCCTGTAGACATCACTCAACCTGAAAAGATTGGCCTCTCGATCCTAATTGGAAAAGATCACCTGAACCTGAACGCAGTTGGACACCGAAATGTAGCTTCAGCTTCTTCAAGAGTACTAGTTTGTGTGTGTGTGTGTGGAGTGGGCAAGAGGATTTTTTTTTTTAGATCAGGGCAAGAGGATAGCTTGGTACACGGGCGCGGCTATGCGGGGATTCTATTTCACGCGTAGGTATGTCCAACGGTAGGTATGCCGGTGCTTTGGAGATGGAGAGTGTGTCTACGTGCGGCTATGCTTGGTACTCGTACCCCCGCTCCTCCGCTGCGTATATGTGGGCCGGCCCAACTAGCTCATGTCCAATTTTGAGAAGGTTCTAGAACTTTCCCAAATCAGTTTTCCTTTTTTTCTTGTTATTTCTTTCGGTTTTTTCTCTCCTTTCCTTTTTTCCTTTATCTTTTAATTTCCGTTTTTCTTTTCTTGTTTTCTCGTTTTCATTTTTCATTTCCAAATTTCATAAATTTTTTTCTGAAATCCAGGAACATTTTTTCAATACGGTGAATATTTTTTGAAATTCAAACATTTGTTCGAATTGGGTGAACATTTTTCGAATTCAAAATTTGCACATCAAATTCAAAACATGTTCATTATTTTATCAGAAATGTTCATGAATTTTTTGAAAGAAATCTCATGTAATTCAAAATTTGCTCATAAAATAAAAAATGTTTGGAAATCTGGGAACATTTTTCAAATTGGTGATTTTTTTTCGAAATATAGACTTTTTTTTTGAATCGGGTTGAACATTTTCGAATTCAAAATGTGTTCATCGACACCAACTCAGCCCTGCTGGAACTCGGGAAGGGGACACTAGCGGAGCGGCTGCTTGTTGCGACAGACAGAAACGAAATTATGTGGAACTTGTAATTTTTGTTCAGAGTCAGAAATGAAATGGAATCAATAGACTATTTCATCCATCCTTGTAATCTCTGTTCAGAGTCTGAATCAACGGGACTATTTCATCCATCCTTGTAATCTTGGTGTCATCTGAAATGTGTGTGTCGGATTGGATATTTGTTCTTGCCTTAATCCCATTTTCATGGAGACAAATAGCGAATTCTGTGCGCACAATAGTTCCAGAATTCAGAGACATAACCGAACAGATTCAGAGAACCTCATGAAACCTTGTAATCTTTGTTCAGAGTCAGAAATGAAATGGAATCAACAGACTATTTCATCCACCCTTCATCTCTATATCATCTGAAAATGTTTGTGTTTCGATGGGATGTTCGTTCTTGTCTGCATCCCATGTTGTGTTCCAACAACAACAACAACAACAACAACAACAAAGCCTTTACTCCCAAACAAGATGGGGTACGCTAGAGGTGAAACACATAAGATCTCGCGACCAACTCATGGTTCTGGCACATGGATAACAAGCTTCCACGCACCTCCTGTTCATGGCTAGTTCTCTGGTGATACTTCGGTCCTTCAAATCTCTCTTTACGGACTCTTTCCATGAAGGATTCGGTCTACCGCGACCTCTTCTGACATTATCAGCATGCTTTAGCCGTCCGCTATGCACTGGAGCTTCTGGAGGCCTGCACTGAATATGTCCATACCATCTCAGACGATGTTGGACAAGTTTCTCATCAATCGGCGCTATCCCAAGTCTATCTCGTATGTCATCATTCTGGACTCGGTCCTTCCTTGTGTGGCCACACATCCATCTCAACATGTGCATCTCCGCCACACCTAACTGTTGCATATGTTGTCGTTTAGTCGGCCAACACTCAGCGCCATACAACATTGCAGGTCGAACCGCCATCCTATAGAACATGCCTTTTAGCTTTTGTGGCACTCTCTTGTCACAAAGAATGCAAGAAGCTTGGCGCCACTTCATCCATCCGGCTTTAATTCGATGGTTCACATCTTCATCGATATCCCCATCCTTCTGCAGCATTGACCCCAAATATCGAAAGGTGTCCTTCTGAGGCACCACCTGCCATCAAGGCTAACCTCCTCCCCCTCGTGCCTACAAGTACTGAAACCGTACTTCATGTACTCAGTTTTAGTTCTACTAAGTCTAAAAACTTTTGATTCCAACGTTTGTCTCCATAGCTCTAACTTCCTGTTAACCCCCGCCCGACTATCATTGACTAGCACCACATCATCCGCAAAAGAGCATACACCATGGAATATCTCCTTGTATATCCCTTGTGACCTCATCCATCACCAAGGCAAAAAGATAAGGGCTCAAAGCCAACCCATGATGTAGTCCTATTTTAATCGGGAGTTATCAGTGTCGCCATCACTTGTTTGAACACTTGTCACAACATTATTGTCCATGTCCTTGATGAGGGTAATGTACTTTGCTGGGACTATGTGTTTCTCCAAGGCCCACCACACGACATTTCACGGTATCTTATCATAGGCCTTCTCCAAGTCAATGAACACCATCTGCATGTCCTTCTTTTGCTCCCTAAGTTGTCGTACCAAGAAAATGGCTTCCATGCATGACCTCCCAGGCATGAACCAAACTGATTTTTGGTCACGCTTGTCATTCTTCTTAAGCGGTGTTCAATGACTCTCTCCCATAGCTTCATTTTATGGCTCATCAGCTTAATTCCACGGTAATTAATACAACTCTGAACATCCCCCTTGTTCTTGAAGATTGGTACTAATATACTCCGCCTTCATTCTTCTGGCATCTTGTTTGCCCAAAATATGAGGTTGAAAAGCTTGGTTAGCCATACTATCACTATGTCCCCGAGGCCTCTCCATACACTACTAGGAAAAATTCTATAGGTAGAACCTTAGTAGTAGCGAGGGGTATAAACCCGCGCTACTACTAATTAGTAGGAGCGAGGGGTATAAACCCGCGCTACTACTAAGGTAGCCTTTGTTTGGGCTACAGATAGTGATTCCTGGATTCTAGCCCAGTCAAAATCAGATTTACAAACAAACAGTCAGATTCTATCTCAGCTGTCTAGAATCAGATTTTCTAAAATGCACTAGACAGACCTAAAAGCTGGAATCAGCGATTTTGCTGATTCCTGAGCTGCCACTTACCCCCTTTCAAATTTGGGCCAATTTCTCCCCATTATTAAGAGGCAAATGCCACCGCGCCCCTCCAGCCCAATGATAACCCACAAGTATAGGGGATCGCAACAGTTTTCGAGGGTAGAGTATTCAACCAAATTTATAGATTCGACACAAGGGGAGCCAAAGAATACTTGAGGCTATTAGCAGTTGAGTTGTCAATTCAACCACACCTGGAGATTAAATATCTGCAGCAAAGTGATCAGTAGCATAGTAATATGGTAGTTTGATAGCAGTAGTGACAGTAACATTAGCGGTAACAGTAGTAGCGGTAGTTTTGTAGCAGTTGGAATAGCAGCAACAGTAGTAGTAACTTAGCAAGAGCAATAAGTGGAAAGGTCATAGGCACTGGATCGGTAACTCGTTGGATGATATTCGTCATGTAACAGTCATAACCTAGGGCGATACAAAACTAGCTCAGTTCATCAATGTAATGTAGGCATGTATTCCACAAATAGTCATACGTGCTTATGGAAAAGAACTTGCATGACATCTTTTGTCCTACCCTCCCGTGGCAGCGGGGTCCATATGGAAACTAAGGGATATTAAGGCCTTTTAATAGAGAACCGGAACAAAGCATTAACACATGGTGAATACATGAACTCCTCAAACTACGGTCATCACCGTGAAGTATCCCAAATATTGTCACTATGGGGTTGACGGATCATAACACGTAATAGGTGCGTATGACTAGGCAAGATCGGATCAAGAACATGGATATAGAGATGATAACATAAACGGTTCAGATCTAAAATCATGGCACTCGGGCCCTAGTGACAAGCATTAGGCATAGAAAAGTCATAGCAACATCAATCTCAGAACATAATGGATACTAGTGATCAAGCCCTAACAAAACTAACTCGATTACATGATGAATCTCATCCAACTCCTCACCGACCAGCAAGCCTACGAAGGAATTACTCACTCCCGGTGGGGAGCATCATGGAATTGGTGATGGAGAAAGGTTGATGATGACGAAGACCAAAGATTCCCCTCTCCGGAGCCCCAAACGGGCTCCAGATCTGGCCTCCCGATGAACAACAGGAGGTGGCGGCGGCTCCGTCTCATGAAACGCGATAATTCTTTCTCTCCTTTTTTTTCCTCAAATTTAGAAATTTATAGTGGTGGAGATAGGTCAAGTGGGACCCCGAGGTGGTCACCACCCACTAGAGCACGCCGGGATGGGGCTGGCGCGCCCTGGTGGGTGATGCGCACCCTGGGCCCCCTCTCCGGTGGTTTCTGGCTCCAGTATTTTTTATATTTTCCAAAATAAATCTCCAAAAAGTTTTGTTCCATTCCGAGAACTTTTATTTCTGCACAAAAACAACACCATGGCAATTCTGCTGAAAACAGCGTCAGTCCGGGTTAGTTTCATTCAAATCATGCAAATTAGAGTCCAAAACAAGGGCAAAAGGGTGAGGAAAAGTACATACGTTGGAGACGTATCAACTCCCCCAAGCTTAAACCTTTGCTTGTCCTCAAGCAATTCCGTTGATAAACTGAAAGTGATAAAGAAAAACTTTTATGAACTCTTTTGTTCTTGTTTACATATATATGCTTAAGTAACACCCAGGTTTTCAGCAAAGATTATGACTAACCATGTCAACAATAACTCTTAGGAATTATATTCACTCATAACAAAATCATAAGCAACTAGCGAGCAATAATAATATATCTCAAGCGCCAACATTCTGTCAAAACAATCGTGATACAATATGACAATAGTGGTATCTCACTAGCCCTTTCTGCGACCGGAAAACATAAATGCAGAGCACCTCCAAAGTTCAAGCAGCGACTAAACATTGTAATTCATGGTAGAAAAGATCCAGTCATGCTGCACCCAACATCAACTATACACAATGCATGAGGATGACAATAGTGCTCTCAGGTCTGGCGCTTATTTGAGAAGGTGATGACTCAACATAAAAGTAAATAGATAGTCCCTTTGCAGAGGGAAGCATGGATTTGCAGCGGTGCCAGAGCTCAAAGTTCAAAACAAAGATAGATATAATTTTGGGAGGTACACCCTTCCTGTCAACGTCACGACCAACAGTTATCAATATCTTCCTTGCTAAACAAATTAGCGGCGGTTCCCAAGCGGTAAAAGTAAAGGTTTACTCCCCCTCCACCAACAATCACACTCCACGGCGAGCCGCATCCACGGGTACCGTCCAAACCAACAACATTCCTGGGGGAGTTTCGTTTAATTATTTTTGATTTTTGATTTCGGGACTGGGAATCCCTATTACCGCCCCTCTCGTGTAAGGACAAGTGAATAAACACTCGTCATGAGAATAACCCGCTTAGCATGGAAGATACTGACCGCCCCCTGTCGCTCCATGAGCGGTCCAGGCACACAAAACAGATGTTTATTTGAAATTTTAGAGGTGGCACATGTAAATTTACTTTGGAACGGCAGGGTAATACCGCATATAGGTAGATATAGTGGACTCATCTGGCGTAACTTGGTTTAAGGGTTTTGATGCACAAGCAGTATTCCCGCTTAGTACAGGCGAAGGCTAGCAGTTAGATTGAGAAGCGGCCAGCTAGAGAGCGAAGACGGTCATCAACATGCATTACATATAGTCAACATTGAATACTAGCATGAGTAGGATATGGACACCATGAACATAAATATCATGAAGGCTATGTTGGTTTTGATTCAACTACATGCGTGAACATGTGCCAAGTCAAGCCACTTGAAACATTCAGAGGAGGATACCATATCATCATACCACATCACAACCATTTTAATGCATGTTGACACCCAAGATAAATCATTATCCACTCCTAGCCACTTAAGCATGGCATGAACAACTATAATCTCTAATGGTCATTGCAAACATATTTGATCATAATGAGCTGAATCAAGGGATACTAGGTTAAACATATTTACAAAACGAAAAACAAGTTGAGTTCATACCCGCTTTTCTCTGCCACAGTCAATTCATCAAATGTCGTCATTATTGCCTTTCACTTGCACGACCGAATGATAAGAGAATAGTAATAGTGCAAGAATGCCGTGGACTAAGCTGGAATCTGCAAACATTTTATTCAAGAGGAGAAGACAAGGTAATATGGGTTCTTTGTTAGGTAAACAATAATGCAGATGAGAACCACTCAACAATTTCATCGTGGTCTTCTCCTAGGTATGACTCGAGTAAAAAGAAAAGAATTTCAGAGAAACACACTGAAATATTTTTGGAGTTTTTGGTTTTTCTTGAAGGAAGCAAATCAAAGAAGAAAAACTAAAACGAGAAAAACTATTTACACGGGATAGCTTCCAACAAACAAAAGAAGAAGCGAGAAATCTTTTTGGGTTTTCTTTTAATGCAACAATTAAACTAAGCTAGAAAGAAAAACTAAAAAGAAGTAGGAAATGTTTTTGGGTTTTCTCAAAGTTTTTCAAACACACAAGAGGAAAGCGAGAAAACAAATCTAGCATGGATATTACAATGAAAAAGTATGAACACCGACAACTGGAATGAAATGTGCGATCATGAATGTAATGTCGGTGGAAATACGTACTCCCCCCAAGCTTAGGCTTTTGGCCTAGCTTGGTAATCACCATCCATATGAATAATAATCTGGGCGATGGCTCATTGAGAACCTCGGAGCAGACTCCGCGGCCCTCCTGGCAGCTTCAACCTCCGTGTTGTACTCATAAGCTTCGCTCTCAAGAACATAATATCTTCCCCTAGTGTGAAAATCAAAGAGAGCAGGAGCAGGCAAAACAACAGGCACACCAGTTTTTTTATTGAATCTCAAGTTATATGTGTAGTTGGTGGCCATACCAGTAAGGAACTTATGACGCTTCATAGCATCAAAGTCTAAATACTGAGTGGGTAGGACGGGGTCATTAGGCCAAGGTGAAACATTTAATCTCTCAGCTACACGGGAGGCATAAATTCCTCCATAAAAATTACCATTAGCAGCATTAAGCTGCAACCTCCGTGCAATAATTGCACCAAGATTATAATCCTTATTCCCAGTTACGGCAGTTTGTAAGAGACTTAAATCATGAGCACATAATGTGCTACAATCTTGTTTGCCTACAATACTTTTACCGTTCAAGAGCGCAAAATATTGGAGTGATGGAAAATGGATGCTATTAATTCTCCCTTGTGTAACCCCTCTATCTTCGCCAAAGCAAAAATTAACTAAAAATGATTCGTACTCGGATCTTGTTGGTTCATCGAAGGAACCCTCATATGGAAGTTTGCATGCATCGCTAAACATTTATAAGGGCATGGTAAAGGAATGATCGTACAGGTTGAATGAGACTCTAGAGTCACGAGGAAAATATTTAAATTTCTTTGTGAAGGTTTTTGTGAGTTCGAGACGTTGGGGGCACTTATCTGCGATGAAGGAAGCAAGCCCTGTGTTGTGGATAAATTGATAAAATTCCTCCTTAATACATGCACCTTCCATGAACTCGTCGCAAGGCCACAATCATGATTTGGTAGCGGCATCTCGCATCGAGCTTTCGCTTGGTTCAACATAAGACTGTCGAACTGAGGCTCCACTTGACAAGGCTCTCGAGGATCTCCTCCTCGAAGAACTCCTAAATAATTGCATTTTTATTCCTATAAAAATTCTAAAAAATTTTAGTCCACACAAAAAAAATTGTCAACAAAACTTTGTAAGAGTGTTAGCAACTACTCCCAAGCATGCATAGAGGCCACATTGAGCATTCAAACTACTTAGAACTCTAAGAATTCAACATGCAAGCTCATCTACAACAGCACCAAGAGTAGCTAATTACTCTAAAAATAACCCACTAAAACAAAAACTAATTGGAGCAATGGAGGAGTCGCATACCAAGTAGCAATCTCTCCAAACAGTTTCGGAAATGGAGCTTCGAGCAAAGAGATCGAAATTCGCGGGTTTGAGAGCAAGAACACGAAAATGGTGGCTGTGGTGATTTTTTGCTGGAGGTAGGTGGTGATGTGGGCTAAAGAGATAAGTGAGGGGGCCTATGTGGGGGCCACCACCCACCAGGGCGCGCCTGGGGGGTGCTGGCACGCCCTGGTGTATCGTGGGCACCAGGTGCACTCCCCTCAGGTGTTATTTGCACCAAAAATTCATAAATATTCAAAAAAAAAAATCATGTTAAATTTTTAGGCCATTCTGAGAATTTTTATTTTTGGGTCATTTTTTTTATTGCACGGAGAAAACAGAAAACATAATAAACATGGCATTTTATTTTATTTAACTAGCTAGAACAGAAAATAAAAGGTGGGAGCAGAGAGTGGTGCTTACTAGATTCATCGACGTCATACCTCTAAAAAATGATCCATTAATAAGGTTGATCAAGTCTTATTAACAACCACTTCCGATTAGCATGAAACCGAAGAACTTTCGTAAAACACTAATTTACCTCAATGGGGATGTGCATATCCCCTACAATAAGTATATCATATTTCTTTTTGGCAGTAGGTAGAGGTAATAGAAAACTTCCAATAGTGATGGTCGGAGATTCTTCAATAACATTTATACCATTCACTTGGAATTGTTTCTTCGGAAACTGCACCGTGTGCTCATTACCATTGATATGAAAAGTGACTTTGCTTTTATTGCAATCAATAACAGCCCCTGCAGTATTCAAAAAGGGTCTACCAAGGATAATCGACATGTTGTCGTCCTCGGGCATCTCAAGAATAACAAAGTCCGTTAAGATAGTAACATTTGCAACAACAACAACGTGCACATCCTCACAAATACCAATAGGTATGGCTGTTGATTTGTCATCCATTTGCAATGATATCTCAGTGGGTTGAGTTTATTCAAATCAAGTCTTTTACATAAGGAGAAAGGCATAACACTAACACCGGCTCCCAAATCACACAAAGCGGTTTTAACATAGATTCTTTTGATGGAGCAAGGTATAGTTGGTATTTCAGGATCTCCAAGTTTTTTAGGTACTCCATCCTTAAAAGAATAATTAGCAAGCATGGTGGAGATTTCAGCTTCAGGTATTTTTCTTTTATTTGCGATGATGTCTTTCATATACTTTGCATAAGGGGCCATTTTCAAAATATCAGTTAAATGGGTACGCAAAAAGACTGGCCTAATCATTTCAGCAAAGCGCTCAAATTCTTCATCATCCTTTTTCTTAGATGGCTTCGGTGGAAATGGCATGGGTTTCTGAACCCATGGCTCTCTTTCTTTACCATGCTTCCTAGCCACAAAGTCTTTCTTATCATACCGTTTATTTTTAGGTTGTGGGTTATCAAGATCAGGGGCAGGCTCTATTTCAACATCATTATCTGGTTCTCTATCATTACTAGGTTGAGCATCATCGTGAACATCATCATTATCATTTTCATTATCACTAGATTGATGTTCACTACCAGATTGAGTTTCAGCATCAGAAATAGAGACATTATTATTATCAGGAGGTTTTTGTGTCTCAGGTTCACTAGAGGTATGCAAAGTCCTATCATTTTTCTTTTTCTTTTTCTTCTTCTTAGAAGGACTAGGTGCATCAGGATTAATTCTCTGAAAGTCTTGTTCAATTATTTTAGGATGACCCTCATGATAGAGTGGTTCTTGGGTCATTCTACCTCCTCTAGTTACTACTCTAGCAGCAAAGTCATGCATATTACTATTCATTTCATCAAGCAATTCTCTTTTAGACTTAGCTACTTGTTCTAACTGGGTTTGAACCATAGAGGCATGCTTTCCTACACCTCTAACATCATTACTGATTCTAAATAGCAAGTCACTCAAGCGAGCAATCATATCACAATTGTATTTCAATTGTTTCAGAACATGAGCATTGAAATGATCTTGCTTCATAATATAGTTATCAAACTCATATAAGCATTGACTAGGAGGTTGATTGTGAGGGATGTCACTTTCATTAAACTTTAATAAAGAATTTACCTCTACCACCTGTGGAGGTGGTGGTGTGTCAAGGCCATGTATTTCTTCAATAGGTGGCAAATTCTTGACATCCTCAGCTTTAATACCTTTTTCCTTCATAGATTTCTTTGCCTCTTGCATAACTTCAGGACTGAGAAATAAGATACCCCTCTTCTTCGGAGTGGGTTTAGGCGGTGGTTCAGGAAGAGTCCAATCATCATAATTCTTCAATATGTTATTCAATAATTCCTCAGCTTGTTCAACAGTTCGTTCCCTGAAAACACAACCAGCACAACTATCTAGGAAGTCCCTAGAAGCATCGGTTAGTCCGTTATAAAAGATATCATGTATTTCATTTTTCTTGAGAGGATGATCAGGCAAAGCATTAAGCAACTGGAGAAGCCTCCCCCAAGCTTGTGGGAGACTCTCTTCTTCAATTTGCACAAAGTTAAATATTTCTTGTAAGGCAGCTTGTTTCTTATGAGCAGGAAAATATTTTTCAGAGAAGTAGTAAATCATATCCTGGGGACTACGCACACAACCAGGAGCAAGAGTATTGTACCATGTCTTAGCATCACCCATTAATGAGAACAGAGACAACTTAAGGATGTAATAGTAGTGAATCTTCTCATCATGAGCAAAGAGGGTGGCTATATCATTCAGCTTAGTAAGGTGTGCCACTACAGTTTCAGTTTCATAGCCATGGAAAGGATCAGATTCAACCAAAGTAATTAACTCTGGGTTGACAGAGAACTCATAATCCTTATCGATAGCACAGATAGGTGAAGTAGCAAACTTAGGATCACAATTCATTCTAGCATTCAAAGTTTTTTCCTTATACTTGCATAGCAGTTTCTTAAGATCATCTCTATCCTTGCAAGAAATAATTTCTCTAGTTATCTCCTCGTCCATAACATATTCTTCAGGTATCTTAGGCATTTCAAACTTAGGAGATCTCGGACTAATAGGAGTTTCATAATCATAATCAGTTTCATAAGCTTCATCAGTTTCATCAATTTCATTTTCTTTAGCTCTAGCAATTTGTTCATCAAGAAATTCTCCTAGCGGCACATTATCATCAAGCATGGTACTAGCATCATCATAAGCATCATTCATAGCAGAGGCAGCATCATCAATAACTTGCGACATATCAGGATTACTAGCATGTGGTGGTGTTGCAAGCTTACTCATAACAGAAGGTGAATCAAGTGTAGAGCTAGATGGCAGTTCCTTACCTCCCCTCGTAGTAGAGGGAAAAATCTTGGTCCTTGGATCCTTCAAATTCTTCATAGTGATAAATTGATATAAATCCCAAGTGACTCAACAAATATTGCTATGCTCCCCGGCAACGGCGCCAAAAAAAGGTCTTGATAACCCACAAGTATAGGGGATCGCAACAGTTTTCGAGGGTAGAGTATTCAACCCAAATTTATAGATTCGACACAAGGGGATCCAAAGAATACTTGAGAGTATTAGCAGTTAAGTTGTCAATTCAACCACACCTGGAGATTAAATATCTACAGCAAAGTGATCAGTAGCACAGTAATATGATAGTTTGATAGCAGTAGTGACAGTAACATTAGCGGTAACAGTAGTAGCGGTAGTTTTGTAGCAGTTGGAATAGCAGCAACAGTAGTAGTAACTTAGCAAGAGCAATAAGTGGAAAGGTCATAGGCACTGGATCGGTAACTCGTTGGATGATATTCGTCATGTAACAGTCATAACCTAGGGCGATACAAAACTAGCTCAGTTCATCAATGTAATGTAGGCATGTATTCCACAAATAGTCATACGTGCTTATGGAAAAGAACTTGCATGACATCTTTTGTCCTACCCTCCCGTGGCAGCGGGGTCCATATGGAAACTAAGGGATATTAAGGCCTTTTAATAGAGAACCGGAACAAAGCATTAACACATGGTGAATACATGAACTCCTCAAACTACGGTCATCACCGTGAAGTATCCCAAATATTGTCACTATGGGGTTGACGGATCATAACACGTAATAGGTGCGTATGACTAGGCAAGATCGGATCAAGAACATGGATATAGAGATGATAACATAAACGGTTCAGATCTGAAATCATGGCACTCGGGCCCTAGTGACAAGCATTAGGCATAGAAAAGTCATAGCAACATCAATCTCAGAACATAATGGATACTAGTGATCAAGCCCTAACAAAACTAACTCGATTACATGATGAATCTCATCCAACTCCTCACCGACCAGCAAGCCTACGAAGGAATTACTCACTCCCGGTGGGGAGCATCATGGAATTGGTGATGGAGAAAGGTTGATGATGACGAAGACCAAAGATTCCCCTCTCCGGAGCCCCAAACGGGCTCCAGATCTGGCCTCCCGATGAACAACAGGAGGTGGCGGCGGCTCCGTCTCGTGAAACGCGATAATTCTTTCTCTCCTTTTTTTCCTCAAATTTAGAAATTTATAGTGGTGGAGATAGGTCAAGTGGGACCCCGAGGTGGTCACCACCCACTAGAGCACGCCGGGATGGGGCTGGTGCGCCCTGGTGGGTGATGCGCACCCTGGGCCCCCTCTCCGGTGGTTTCTGGCTCCAGTATTTTTTATATTTTCCAAAATAAATCTCCAAAAAGTTTTGTTCCATTCCGAGAACTTTTATTTCTGCACGAAAACAACACCATGGCAATTCTGCTGAAAACAGCGTCAGTCCGGGTTAGTTTCATTCAAATCATGCAAATTAGAGTCCAAAACAAGGGCAAAAGGGTGAGGAAAAGTAATACGTTGGAGACGTATCACCCAACTCCTCCACGTTCTCTCACGCGAGGCACCAGACACCCGAACGAACAGAGTGGTGGACAGGGGTCTCTCGCTCGCGCCCCAGCCTCTCTAGGGTTAGCCTGCCGCCACCTTCGTCAGCCCGTCGTCGGTCCCGTCGCCGGCAAAGCATGTGGATCTGGTCCCCTCCGCCCCCACCCACCGCAGATCCGGTCCCCTTGTGCTCTCCTCCGTCCCTTGAGCTCCAGCGCCGCCGGCCCCCTTGTGCTCCAGCACCGCCGGCCCCCTTGTGCTCCAGCGCCGCCGGCCCCCTTGTGCTCCAGCGCCGCCGGCCCCCTTGTCCTCCAGCACCTGCACCACACCGGTGGCCCCCTTTGACCGGAGCTGCAGCTGCACCACGCCGGCGGCCCCCTTTGGCCGGAGCTGCAGCTTGTCCGCCGATTCCACCTCCTTTGCCCTGACTGCAGTAGCCCTGCCCCCATCTCCTACCTGTGAGGAGAAGGTAATTGTTCAGCCATGTATGTTTATGAGCTTATTTAAGAATTTGCGCCCTTATGAATGTCATATGTTATAGATGTCAAAAGCTAATTGGAGTTCGGAAATGACCACCATTTTTTGCAATCTTCACTACTGGAATCAGGTACTTTGCCGTCTGCTGTGGCGGATGGCAAAGGGCAGTTCCACTGACGTCAAAGGCCTTTGCCGTCAGCCAGCAGACGGCCACAGTTTCGGCACTGTAAACTCCGGTAAAGGGGTTCTTTGCCGTCTGCCTAGGCTCAGCGGATGGCAAAGTTTTTTTGCCGTCAGCCTGCTGACGGCAAAGAGGCTGGACGGTGTAGCACTGACGTTAGCCCCGTTAGGTGGCTAACGGCATTGTTTGCCGTCTGCCCCCGGACGGCCACGTCACAAGCCCCTTTGCCGTCTGCCCCCGGATGGCCACGTCACAAGCCCCTTTGCCGTCTGCCCCCGGACGGCAAAGAGGCCAAATGGCCCCAGGCCTGGTGTTCCTAGGTTGCACAGGCGGCTGCCAAGTGCCCTCTTTGCCGTCTGTGGCAGACGGCAAAGAGGCCTTTGCCGACGGTGGCAGACGGCAAAGAGCCAGTATTGCCTCTTTTTTGCCTGTTTTTGTTATATTCAAGAATTTTCACAGGCGAATATATGATATATATATATATATATATATATATATATATATTTCACAGAAACAATATGCCTGCCATATGGATATGATCAACCAACAATTATACCAAATTGAAAGTATCAAATGTCACATTTTTCACCATATTACAATAGTTTCATCCATACATACATAGTTTCATCCATTGGTAGAAAGTTTCACATAAGTTCATCGATACAAAATGAAAACCGAAAGTAAACACCAGCACTACATCAAAGCAAGCTGCCGTGAAGTGAATCAAATCTGCAAAATTGGAAATAAGAAAGTTAGAAGAAGAATATTAGAAGAAGTAGAAGAAGATCTAGAAGAAGAAGAAGAAGATGATGATGATGAAGAAGCATTTTTCTTCTCTTTCTCTTTCTCCTCTTGCTTTGCTTCTTCTTATTGCTTATTTGTGTCATTTTAGAGCTAACCTAGGTAATTATGCCATTTTGACCTAACTAAGCTTATTGTGTCATTTTTCAAGAAAATAAGCTAAGTATATGGCATTTATGAGGTTACCAAGGCTATTATGCCATTTTTTAGTTAACTAAGCTTATTATGTCATTGTGGAGGAAACATAGCTAAGTATAGGTCATTTTAGAGCTAACCTAGGTAAAATAGGTCATTTTGGAGCTAAGTAAGCTTATTATCTCATTTTGTAGGAAGCAAAGCTAAGTATAGGTCATTTTAGAGCTAACTTAGATAAAATAGGTCATTTCGGAGCTAAGTAAGCTTACTATGTCATTGTGGAGGAAACAAAACTAAGTATAGGTCATTGATGAGCTAACCAAGGTAAACTAGGTCATTTTGGAGCTAAGTAAGATTATTATGTCCCTTTGGAGGAAAATAAGCTAAGTATAGGTCATTTATGAGCTAACCAAGGTAAACTAGGTCATTTTGGAGCTAAGTAAGATTATTATGTCCCTTTGGAGGAAAATAAGCTAAGCATATGACATTTATGAGCTAACAAAGGTTATTATGCCATTTTTGAACTAAGTAAGCTAATTATGACATAAATGAACTAAATAAGCTAAGTATAGGTCATTATGCATTTGTTAAGCAAAACACTAGAGAAAACTTACCGTCCTCGTCATCACGGAGGTGAAGCACCGGGGTTGCTCGGGCCGGTGTCACCTGGAGCACTACTTGGCCTTGGAGAAGGATCGTGCGATGCGGCTCGGGAGTTATGCTGCACCAAAGATCATTTGCGTTAGCATGATAACACTGAAATGTTAAGACTAGTAACTAATGACCATTCAAATGAAACTCACCGTTCCTGCCGTGGTAATGACTGGCATCGGCGGAGGGGTCTGGCCGGACTTCTCGCACATAGACTGCACATTTGGTTTTGACAAGTCAATCATATTAGTTATCAATGAAACAAACATTACATCCATGATTTGGCTAATATGAAGAAGAAACTTATCACGAGGAGCTCGTAAATGGACCGGTGAGACGCGTCATTCCGTGCCCTCTCCTCCTCCAACAACCTAGCCGTCCTCTCCTCCAACTCCCTCTCCTTCTCTGCCACCTGCCGGTCCGTATCATCCAGAAGCGCCTGGTATGCCTCTCTCTCTTTCTGAAGAGCAGCCTGCAAAACAACTCCTCGTTAGCATTGTAATCATCTTTGTTCGCACACACGATGTAATGCAGGAAAGCTATCTGAGTCCGTATGACTATCCTCGATGGCGAGCTCAACTGGCCGTGGACGAGGCCTTATCTCAGGACAGGAGCTCGTTTGGCACGCCTTGATCTCCCGGAGAGTGCTAGAAGACCGTATAAGTCCATCTCCAATGGCTATCGAGCCATGGGACCTCCCGCCGCCAGCTATCATCACCAGCTCTGGATCAATAGGATGCTGGCTTGGGTTAAAGTCCTCCCCTTTCCTCGCTTTCCCCTCATCTCTGTACCTCACGAGCTTGTGGTGGGAGGAGATGTTGGTGAAGTTCTCGGGATGATCGAGGTCAGACTCTGAGAATGTCTTGGCCTTCTTGCACGAGGCAGTATGGGCCATGGCATAGAGGTCGTACACCCCTGGCACCTCCGTCTTATTGTAGTTCGCCTAAAAGAGAGAGAGAGAGGAACAAAGTATTAGTAAAGGGCTCAAGATAGCATCAAGAAATGGATTGCATGAATCATGAAGCAAACCACATACCCAGTTCCGCCCAGTTGGCGCTCCCTTGATGGTGTGGCACACCAACCATTTTGTCACGCCGGTTCTGGGCATTGTCGTGGACGGCTCGCCATTTGTCTGAGCACCACTGATCCACCAACGCCTCCCAACAATCTATATTATCCGCACACCATCTTGGGGGCACCTAAGTTAGTAAAGAGAAATTTGAGCGGTACGCCTACGAATCAAATCAAGGAAACTAAGTATAAGGCCTTAAGAATAGGTAATTACCTTCATATACTGCTCCTTCTCCAGAAACTTTCCACGGCACAACAACTTGTCCTTCTTAACACCACGCGAGGCGTAGTAGTCTCGAACAGCCTGCGGCCGAGCCTCGTTCCGTAAGTTCTATAGTAGGCGCCTGCACTCGCCATCGATAACCTTTGCCGCGGCCTCCTCGTGTCCCTCCTCACACCTGTAGAAGGTCTGCAGTCAAACGAGACAACACTGATTAGTACAATAACTAGCTATTGTTGTTTTTTAATTGTGTAAAGGAGAAATTACCCAAAACTGTCTGATCACCATGTCGGCCCTCGTGTGGCACAAGACACCATCGATCACCTCCTCCGGCCGGGCCGGGGCAGCCAAGTAGTGCTCCCAGGTCAATCCTAGCTCTGGAAGCTGACCCTCATTGGGCAACGTGACAAACCCCGAGAAGTTGTGCCGGCAAAGCACACCAATGATGGTGTTGGGCCTGCGGACATCGTTGGCGTGATCCCAACCCCTGTTGTATGACAAAGCCAACGCATTAGATATTTGAAGAACGTGATGGCAAAAGGTTAAAAAATAGTAAATGCACTTACTTCTCCCCATTAGGCCTAATCACCGGCCTCTGCTCGCGGGTCGCCGGCACGGGCAAGAGCCGTGTACTACCACGCTGGTAGACAGTGGCCCCCTCAACCACCTTGTCCTCCCTATCCCCGCCACCATCAGCATGGCCACTCGGCTCCTGCTGACGGAGATCCGGCCAGGTATCCCATGGGGTCTGCTGGGACGTAGCCCCATCCCTGCTCTGCTCCGGAGTCTCATGGGACGAAGCGTCTGGGATAGGAGTCTCGTGGGTCGAAGGCTCGTTGACCCGAGGCTCGTTGACAGGAGTCCGCGTAGCCTCCACCTTAGAAGTCCTGTGCTCGGGTGAATCAGCTGGGGGTGGCGGCGAGGAAGGCGTATCAGCCTTCGTACGTCTCCCGCGAGCACGTGTACCTCTACCTCCTCCTCTCTTCTTCCGCCGACCTCCTCGCCCGGTGGGCATCAGCACCGACGAAGAAGCGCCCGCCTGTGTCTGCAAACTAGCGAGCAACGCTCTCCGGAGATGCTCGGGTGGAATGGTAGTACCCCTCCCACCACGCGCCGACGAAGAAGCCGCGGATCGTTCTGGACCCGCGCCCACCATCTTTCAACACCAGCCATGAAAAAGAGTAAACAAAATTAGTACAACATAAAAAAATTGAATACCGACATGAATAATAATATGTATATAATTTAAGTGTATCATCATCATGTATATAATAATAATTGAATACCTGACATGAACTAATAATAATCTTGATCGTCTATATATGCTCCGGGATCAATAAATTCATCGTCATCATCACTATCATCAATAAATGCATCATCATCATCACTATCGGGAATGACATGTGAAAGGCCTCCTTTATGTAATCGGTCAAGCATTGACAGGTCATCCGCAACAGTAACCTCTTCTTCTTTTGGCTCTTCTTGTTCCGGCTCTGGGGTGAAGTCGGATTCACTGTCGCTGTCTACTTCAATGTTCTGGGGTGAAGTAGAGCGGTTCTTGAAATGTTTTTTGAAAAGACGTGTTTCTTGGAAGACTCACCATGAAAAGTCCACACCGTATAATCAGGCATAAAACCCCACTTCTGTAGGTGTTTACCCATTACACCCTCTGTCCTCTTTTTAAAGTTGTCGCACCGGACACAGGGGCACCAGGTTCTTTCCTGGCCATTTGCGAATGCGGCTCTCACAAACCCCTTGGTTTTTGTAAACCATTCATTGGTCATGTCTTTCTGACTAGTGTGACCGGTGTACATCCACGCACGATCACTCATCTTGCCTAGCTACTGGACACACAAGATATATATATATATAATTCAGCATATATATTCATCAGTTAATCAAGTTTGTCAGTTTTTTTACGTCCATGCAACCTACATGCTAATAAGTAAAGATAGGTCCTAATCCCACCAGAGTATGTGTAGATTGGGTTCGTTTTCCCATGCTCTGCTCCGGATCCGACGCAGAATTTCGGCAGCACTTCCCCGCTGTTCTCCTGATACACGTCTCGGCAATAAGCAGAGAGGATGTGTACCCGGAGAATAACAGGGAGGCACTAACGAAATTCTCCATCGGATCCAGAGTAGAGCATATGGGAAAATGAACCCAATCTACACATACTCGGGCTGTCCATGGATAACGTTGGACAATTCGAAAGGATGGCAGTTATAAATATGCAAAGACATGCATATTTATAGATGCTGCCCTTTCGAACGGGAGACGCATACTGGTCACGCATACTGTTGAATTGAAGACACCTATAGCTAGCAAGTTTCATCGGCACGAAGACCGGAACAGAGCAAATTAAGGGGGGGAGGAGATGTCATTTGTGCTCACCCATGAACGCAGCAGGGGAGCTCGTCCAACGCACGACGTAGGTCGTCGAACACCAGACCCTCGCAGCGACGAAACAACTGCACATTGAAATCCACCCGATCAACACAAATATGATGTTTTCCATAACAAAATCGGAAAATATATGACCTAACACATAATTTACAAAACTATGACCCCGTCGACCTCTGAAGGACGAAGAGCACCTTTTCGGTCAACAGGAGGCCGAAGAGGTGTTGGGGATCGGGGGTCGGGGGTCAGTGGCGTCGGGGGCGGCGTATTAATAGTTGCGCGGAGTGTCGTGCCGGGGTGTCGGGGTGTCGTGTCTGGGTGTCGTGTATGAGTGTCGGGGTGTCATGTGGGGGCGTCGTGTCGGGGTGTCGGGGCGTCGTGACGGGGTGTCTGGGCGTCGTGTCTGGGTGTGGGGGTGTCGTGTCGGGGTGTCGGGGTTTTAGCGGGGCGTCGTGTCGGGGTGTCGGGGAGTCGTTTTCTTCTTATTCCTCTTCTTTTTTCCCCTCTTCTTCCTTTTCTTCTTCTTCCTCTTCTTCTTCTTCTTCTTCTTCTTCTTCTTCTTCTTCTTCTTCTTCTTCTTCTTCTTCTCTTCTTCTTCTTCTTCTTCTTCTCCTTCTTTTCCTTTTTCCTCTTCTTCTTCTCCTCTTCTCCTCTTTTTCTTCTTATTTTCCTTTTTCCTCTTCTCCTTCTCCTCCTCTCCTCTTTCTTCATCTTCTTCTTCTCTTCTTTTTCTTCTACTTTTCCTTTTTCCTCTTCTCCTTCTCCTCCTCTCCTCTTTCTTCTTCTTCTTCTTCTTCTTCTTCTTCTTCTTCTTTTTTTCTTCTAGTTTTTTTCTTTTCATCTTTTCTTCTAAGTTTTTTCTTTTCTATCTAAGTTTTTTCTAACCTAGTAAACTAACTAACTAACTAACTAAATAATAAACTAACTATCTAATTTAACAGAAAAAACAGAAAATAAACTAACTATCTAATTTCTTCTAAGTTTTTTCTAACCTAGTAAACTAACTAACTAACTAACTAAAAAAAGGAAAAAACAAAAAAAAATGTTGGGGGGGGGGCGGCCGGGCACTCACTGGAGTTGGGTGGGGACGGCCGGGGCAGCGTGGGCGGCCAGGGCGGCGGGGGGAGGGGGAGCCGCGGGGAGGGGGGAGCCGCGGGGAGGGGGCGGTGCCGGGAGCCGGCGAGGGGAGCGGGCGGCTCGGGGAGGGGGCGGCGCGGGGGAGCCGCCGAGGGGAGGGGGGCGGCGCAGGGAGGGGGGCGTTGCAGTGGTGGGGGGCGGCGGCGCGGTGGTGGGGGGCGGCGCAGGGAGGGGGCTGCTACTTCTTGAGCATGCGTTGGTTTTCCCTTGAAGAGGAAAGGGTGATGCAGCAAAGTAGATAAGTATTTCCCTCAGTTGTTGAGAACCAAGGTATCAATCCAATAGGAGATACAAGCAAGTCCCCAATAGATGTACCTACACAAATAATCAAACACTTGCACCCAACGCTATAAAGGGGTTGTCAATCCCTTCACGGTTACTTGCAAGGATGAGATCTGATAGAGATAGATAGGATTGCTAAAACAAAAAGTAAAAAAAGGTAAACAGATTGCAGCGAAGTATTTTTGGTATTTTTGGTTATAGATCTGAAAATATAATATGGAAAATAGACCCGGGGGCCATAGGTTTCACTAGAGGCTTCTCTCATGAAGGAAAATAATACGGTGGGTGAACAAATTACTGTCGAGCAATTGATAGAAAAGCGCATAGTTATGACGATATCCAAGGCAATGATTATGCATATAGGCATCACGTCCGTGTCAAGTAGACCGAAACGATTCTGCATCTACTACTATTACTCCACACATCAACCGACTCCTGCCTGCATCTAGAGTATTATGTTCATGAAGAACAGAGTAACGCATTAGGTAGGATGACATGATGTAGAGGGATAAACTCAAGCAATATGATGAAAAACCCATCTTTTTATCCTCGATGGCAACAATACAAATACGTGCCTCGCTACCCCTACTTTGTCACTGGGTGAGGACACCGCAAGATTGAACCCAAAACTAAGCACTTCTCCCATTGCAAGAATTACCAATCTAGTTGGCCAAATCAAACCAATAACTCGAAGAGACTTGCAAAGATATGAAATCATGCATATAAGAATTCAGAGAAGATTCAAATAATATTCATAGATAAGCTGAACATAAACCCACAATTCATCGGATCTCGACAAACACACCGCAAAAGAGTATTACATCGGATAGATCTCCATGAAGATCATGAAGAACATGGTATTGAAGAACAAAGAGAGAGAAGAAGCCATCTAGCTACTAGCTATGGACCCGAAGGTCTGTGATGAACTACTCACCACTAGTAGAAAATGGCCCATTTGTCCCGGTTCCAGAGGCCCATTAGCCCCGGTTCTGGAACCGGGACTAAAGGGTCGGGACTAAAGCCCAAAACCTTTAGTCCTGGTTCGCTTACAAACCGGGACAGAAGGGGCTCCACGTGGCCGCTGCGGGGAGCCCAGGCAGGAGGACCTTTAGTCCCGGTTGGTAACACCAACCGGGACCAAAAGGCATCCACGCGTCAGCATCTGGCAAGAGCTGGGGTTTTTGTTTTTTTAAAGGGGGGGGGGTTTAGGGGGTTTTGTAGGGTTAATTTTGGGGTTTCATATTGTGTTAGCTAGCTAATAGAGAGAAGTGTCCTCTCTTTCTCCGTGCTTGGTAGACGCTAGCTACTATAGAGAGAACTCGACACGCTAGCTAGTAAGCAAATGAAGGAACCATTAAGTACACAAGATCGTCATGAACATATACAGAGAGAAGTGATCGACCTCTCTTTCTCCGAGAGATTGGTCGAACAACAAGTTTTCGTATATCTATCCGACGCTACTAGCTGCATATATACAATATAAGATCTCTTACAATTAATCCCTAACATCTAATGTCAAATTCCAGATGGTATTCTCCGGCTTTATTTATGACGTGGTCAAGAAAGAATCCCGCCAATTCCTCTTGAATTGCTCGTATGCGATCATGTGGTAGGAGTTCATCCCGCATCTGCCACATCTAATTTCAAGAAGGGGGTCAATACATATATATGAATGAAACTCAACACAAATCATGGTAATAAAATAAAATTGTGAATATTATTGCTTACGCACTTCATATTGTTTTTCAGAGTAGCCCCGCTTAGGGGTCGCCGCGTTGTAGATGAACTCGCAAACGTAGTATCCACAAAAATCATTCCCGGCTTCCTGCCACAAGCACTTTACGAGAAATAGAGTTCAATCAAACTGATAATCAAGCATGATAAATGGTATTGATGAAACTAGAATCAATGGGAGATGCGCGGAACTAGCTAGTAGTACTTACTTTCGGGTGTGTAAATCGCAGCTCCCTTGGCAGTGCCGGAACAATTGCGGTGAACTCTTTCCAAACCCTGCCAGACAAAGAAAATAATTACTTGATATCAGGAAATGAACAAAGTTGCGATATGATGCGATAATGATCGATTGAACTTACTTCTCGAGCATTTCAGTCACGTCCGCATATTCCTGGGGATCTTTTCATTTCAAGTCTAAGACGATTCCTACTCCCTGCTTAAGCTTAATCTCTAGCAGAATATAGTGGAACCTGCGCATGCATGCCTAACTCATCAATTACATTACTATAACCTCGAGTAATAAGGGAAACCGAATATGCACAAGACAGTAACACTCACTGGAAGTTGTAAGGAAAGAGTATTGTCTCTTTGTTTTGATTTGTAAGCAATGATTGTAGCAAGTTGTCCTCGGTTTGTGTGACATTGTTTTTAACCGTAAACTCATGTATGATATTTGGGTTAATGAACCCAATGTCATAGATTTGTGCTTTTCTGCATTCGACGATCATCAATCTGCATAATATAGTGAGGATAATTATATATACATGCAATGAAAGAGCTGAGCTATATATAGAGACTTAATTACAGAAGTAGTACTTACAGACATTAACAAGTCAAGATTGTTTTGTCGAGGGCCTTTTGATTGTATAACTGGAATAACTCGTCAAATTCAACAGACAACTGCTCCATTCCAACGAGGTCGTGCTCCTCTTTAATTCTCAGCGTCAAAGTATCCTTCCCAGACTCGCTGCAGGTTTTCATGTACCAATCATGGAATCTTCGCATCATCGTTGTTAGAGGAGGATGATCAGGTTTGATGAGAGGCTGCCCGTACCGGTATCTGAATTCGTTCACCTCCAACGGCTCAAACTGTACATCATCGCTCAGGTAATCACCAGGATTGGTACCAGGCACCATCCCCAGATGATTAGCGACGATATCGCTAGACACCTTGAGCGGGGGGCATGATTGGTTCGCCTGTTCGCCGAGCCGGGGATTTTTTTTCCCACTTCTTCGTTTTGCTAACCTTGCATCACTGGAAGTACTTCCCGACCGCCGCGCATCTTGATATGTCTTTTTAAGACAGCGGACAAAGTTGGAATCCGGCGGAGGCGGTGGTGGTCGCTTCAGGGCATCGATACTATGCTTCACTTTCACCGGATCTGGCTTCTCCTTCGGAGGTGGAGTTTTCTTTGCAAAATGATCCCTCACTTGGGCACGACAGATGTCCTCGTTTTCCTTCTCGTTCCTCTCATATGGTAACTTTTCCAGAGCCTTGAGAGATGGACCGTATCTGAATTGCCTCCCGCCTCTGCTTGTACTGCTACCCGCCGGAGCGGCGGCGTCTCCCTTCCATCGTTGCTGACGAGGCGGAGTGCTTCGACACGCCGGAGGAGCCGGAGCGGCGGCGTCTGTCTTTCGCCGTTGCTGACGAGGCGGAGGAGGAGGCGGACTACTCCGACGCGCCGGAGTAGGCGAAGGAGGAGGCGGAGTGCCCTCACGCGCCGGAGGAGCCGGAGAAGGAGGCGGAGTGCCCTGATCACTCCCCGGAGGAGGAGGAGGAGGCGGAGTGCCCTGACTCGCCGGAGGAGGAGGAGGAGGCGGAGGCGTCCAATTTGGAAGCTTGATGTACTCCTTCCGCCATAGACATGTACTCCTCAGAGCATGAACCAGCTGATTCTCCCCTTCACCTGTAGGGTGGTCAAGCTCGAGCTCCTGAAATCCCTCCATTACTTCATCCACCATCACAACAGCATAGTCATGTGGAATCGGAAGGCAGTGAAAAGTTTCGTTGGGTTGAGGAGGTGCAACAGAGCCGACAGCCGCCTTGAAAGTGAGGTTCCGGAATTTCGTCATAAGCTCGCAATGTTGAGCCTCCGTGATAGTATCCACGGGGTAGCTAGGAGCCGTGAAGTTAGGCTGAACGAGCTCCGTGGAAGCCACGCTACTTCTCCGCTCAGATGGCGGGGTAGCTTCTGGGGTACCTTCATGCCGCTGAGATGGTTGGCCGGCAGCTCGCTGGCTCTCAAGTTCCTCTAGCTTTTCTAGTCTTGCATTGAGCTTCTGCATGTCGCTCAGCTCCACTTTCCTCTTTCTCTCCTGGCTTCTGTAACCGCCTGCGTCGGGAAACCCAACCTTCCACGGAACAGAGCCTGGTGTGCCTCGTGTTCGCCCAGGGTGCTCAGGATTCCCGAGGGCCTCAGTCAGCTGGTCCTTCTCTCTGTCGGGAATGAACGTCCCTTCCTTTGCTGCGGTGATATACTTGTGAAGCTTCTTGATGGGTATTGCAAGTTGCTCGTCCGTCCAACGGCACATCCCTGTTTCAGGGTCCAAAGTTCCCCCAACCCCGAAGAACCAAGTCCTTGAACGGTCTAGCCAGTTCAATGTCTCTAGTTCGACCCCTTTAGCAATCAGGTCATTCTCAGCTTTGTCCCACAACGGCCGGGCTTTGAGATAGCCACCTGACCCCGTGTGATGGTGATACTGCTTCTTTGCAGCATTGTTCTTGTTTGTCTCTGACATTTTCTTACTCTTGTCCGATGTCTTGTTGGCCACAAATGCGGGCCAGTGATATCTTATCTTCTCAAATCGGCCGATGAATTCTGGAGTCTTCCCTTTGTCGACAAACTTTGATTTCAACTCATTCTTCCACCTCCTGAATAGATCTGCCATCTTCTTAAGAGCACACGCCTTGACCAGTGGCTCTATAACTGGCTTATTCGGATCCTCCTCTGGCGGTAGGGTGAAATTTGCCTTCAGCGCGGTCCAAAGATCATCTTTCTGTCTGTCGGTGAAATAAGAAACTTCAGGGTCGTCGTCCTTAGGCTTATTCCATTGCTTGATGCTGATCGGGATGTCGTCCCTAACAATAGCTCTGCACTGAGCAGAAAATGCGTCCTTGGTCCGCTTGGGTTCAATCGGTAGGCCATCGTCCGCGAGTGCTGTGATCGTGAACCTTTCATCCTTGCGCAACCTTTTCTCGTTACCGAAGTTTGGCTCGATCCGGAGGGCTATAAAAGATGAAAGAAGAGTTAATATATGTACATACCAAAACAATTAATGCATCAATTAGCTAGTCAGCACAGGCTTAATTAATATATATACCTCGCCGGACTTTGCAACAGCTCCCTCCTCCGTTCGGTCACCGGAGCCGTCATCATGGTCTCCTTCTTCCTCCGGCATTCGGTCACCGGAGCCATCATGATCATGTCCTTCCTCCTCCATTGTTCGATCACCAGAGCCGTCATCCTCTCCTTCCAGACCATCGGTGTCGTTGAGAAACGACAAGACATCACGTCCGGCGAGGATTATCTCCCCCAACAACTGTTCTTGTTCCAAGTCTCTTTGATCCATAGTTTCTGCAAATATTACAACATGGAAATTAATATACAAACATGAATGTCCGACGTCCGGACCGCCTCTCTCATGAATGTCCGACGTCCGGACCGCCTCTCTCATGAATGTCAAACAAGGGATTCTCTTAACCTTTAAGGGATTTAACAAAATGGCGCCATTCTGGATGTGCAGAAAATGGTCCATATTTTTCCTGATTCATCTACCCTTCTATATGTCACGTTGTCTAGTGTCAAAGGATTCAAGAAAACCAAGGCTTCATCATTAGCCGGAAGTAACAGGCGCATAATGGTACGAAGCTCTCCAAAATTGTTTTGGAACGGAGTCCCGGATAGGATAATTAATTAGCCTTTTGGTACGAAGTTCAGCAAGAGCCTTCCGAATATCGCTATTTGGAAGGCCTTTGCTGAATTTCGTACCAAAAAGCGAATTATTCTATCCGAAACTCCGTTCCAAAACAACTTTGAAGAGCTTCGTAGCATCATACGCCTGTTACTTCCGGCTAATGATGAAGCCATGGATTTCTTCAATACTTTGACAAACAACGTGACATATAGAAGAATATATATATAGATGAGATTAGAAAAAAATTGGATCAACTTGTGCACATCCATAATGGGGGCATTCTTGATAAATCTATGTTACCGGAGTTTTCTATATGAACAAAAAAAAATTCCACATGACATGTCCGACGTCCCCCCTCATGTCGAAGTTATCGGGGAGGGGGTAGACGACAACGACCCTCACCCCTCATGTCCGACGTCCGACGTCCCCCCTCATGTCATGTCCGACGCCCCCCTCATGTCGAAGTTATCGGGGAGGGGGTAGACGACAATGACGCTCACCCCTCATGTCATGTCCGACGTGCCCCCTCATGTCGAAGTTATCGTGGAGGGGGTAGACGACAACGACGCTCACCCCTCATGTCCGACGTCCGACGTACCCCCTCATGTCATGTCCGACATCCCCCCTCATGTCGAAGTTATCGGGGAGGGGGTAGACGACAACGACGCTCACCCCTCATGTCATGTCCGACGTCCCCCCTCATGTCGAAGTTATCGGGGAGGGGGTAGACGACAACGACGCTCACCCCTCATGTCCGACGCCCGACGTCCCCCCTCATGTCATGTCCGACATCCCCCCTCATGTAGAAGTTATCGGGGAGGGGGTAGACGACAACGACGCTCACCCCTCATGTCTGACGTCCGACGTCCCCCCTCATGTCATGTCCGACGTCCCCCCTCATGTCGAAGTTATCGGGGAGGGGGTAGACGACAACGACGCTGACCCCTCATGTCATGTCCGACGTCCCCCCTCATGTCGAAGTTATCGGGGAGGGGGTAGACAACAACGACGCTCACCCCTCATGTCTGACGTTCCCCCTCATGTCATGTACGACGTCCCCCCTCCTTTTAACTAATTTCTATGAACAAAAAAAATATTATATGAACAAAAAAATATTGACCAAGTTGTCATGAACAAAAAAAAATGAACAAAAAAAATATTGACCAAATATTGACGCGAGGGCGACGACGGGGGCGACAGCGACGGCGACGGCGGGGGCGACGGGCGGGGGCGACGGGCGGGGGCGACGGTGATGGCGACGGCGGGGGCGGCGGGCGGGGGCGGCAGCGATGACGGGGTCGGCGGGCGGCGGGCGACGACGGGGGCGACGGTGACGGCGACGGCAGGGGCGGCGGGCCGCGGGCGACGACGGGGGCGACGGTGACGGCGACGGTGGGGGCGGCGGGCAGCGGCGACGACGGGGGCAGCGGGCGACGGGCGGGGGCGGCGGGCGGCGGGCGACGACGGGGGCGGCGAGCGGACGACGGGGGCGGCGGGCGACGACGGGGGCGGCGGGCGGCGGCGACGGCTGGGGCGACGGCGACGGCGGGGGCGGCGGGCGGCATCTGGGCAGCCTGGCGGCGTCGATTTTGTCTGCGTCGTCTGGGGCGGGGGCGAGATGAGAACTGAAAATTCCTAAGTGCTACTTATATACCCAGAGAATTGGTCCCGGTTCGTGGCACCAACCGGGACCAATTCACCCCTTTAGTCCCGGTTAGTGCCACCAACCGGGACCAAAGGTCAGTTTTCAGCAGCCCAAAGGGTGCATTGGTCCCGGTTGGTGGCACCAACCGGGACTAAAGGGGTCCATTTTTTGTTTTATTTATTTTATTTTGTTCCTACTTACAGCTAAATAATTACTATTTTTCAGTGATTCTTTTTGCTTTTAGGTCACAACAATTAAAAACTTTCTGTTAGTGCCATTAGTTTTCAAATTTGAATTTTTTGAAATTTGTGTGAATCATAGTTTGTGAATACCTTTACTAAAAATATAGATTTTCGAGTGATTCTTTTTCCTGCTATTTAATATTACTGTGTTTTATCATTATATTCAATTTGGTAATTTTTAGGTTATTTTAAATGTCTGTTTTAATCAAAAACAGATTTTGTTATTTTAGTTTGCTATTAAAGTTTCTAACAAAAAATTTCTTTATGAAAATTCTTTTTGCTATTAATGTTTTGAACAAAAAATACTTTTATAATTTTAGTTGCATAAATTTTATATAATTTTAGTTTCAAAAATATTAGAGGTTTATAAAAGCTTTTTAGTTCATTCCTTTTGCTATTAGAGTTTTATAAAAGCTTTTTAGTTGATTCTTTTTGCTATTGAAGAATATTATAGTTTTGTTTTAGTTGATCATAACAGAATATTTTAATTGATTATTTTTAGTTCATTCTTTTTGCTATTAGAGTTTCATAAAAGTTTTCCAGTTCATTATTTTTGCTATTAGTTCATTCTTTGAGCTAAATGACCCTGAAATTGAAAAACACTACAAATGAACTCTGAAAAGGTTGAAAGTTGGCATGGTATCATCATTTCACCCACATAGCATGTGCTAAAAAGTTGAGAGGGTTACGGCAAAAACTGGATGCACTTCGTGTACAAAACGGACAATCTCTTTCGAAGTATCAGGGTTTCGGACGAAAACTCATCTGTTACAAAGGGATTTCATTTTTCTGAACTTATTTGAACTCTAGACTTTTTGTGTGTTCAAAATGCACCATTCAAAGCCACATCATCAATTTTCAACCCTTTCTGACTTCATCTAGTTTTTTTCATGCATTTACTGATTTTTTTGTGCTAAATGACCCTGAAATTGAAAAGCACTACAAATGAACTCTGAAAAGGTTGAAAGTTGGCATGGTATCATCATTTCACCCACATAGCATGTGCTAAAAAGTTGAGAGGGTTACGGAAAAAACTGGATGCACTTCGTGTACAAAACGGACAATCTCTTTCGAAGTATCAGGGTTTCGGACGAAAACTCATCTATTACAAAGGGATTTCATTTTTTTGAACTTATTTGAACTCCAGAATTTTTGTGTGTTCAAAATGCACCATGCAAAGCCACATCATCAATTTTCAACCCTTTCTGACTTCATCTGGTATTTTTCATGCATTTACTGATTTTGTGAGCTAAATGACCCTGAAATTGAAAAGCACTACAAATGAACTCTGAAAAGGTTGAAAGTTGGCATGGTATCATCATTTCACCCACATAGCATGTGCTAAAAAGTTGAGAGGGTTACGGCAAAAACTGGATGCACTTCGTGTACATAACGGACAATCTCTTTCGAAGTATCAGGGTTTCATATGAAAACTCATCTGTTACAAAAGGCATTTCATTTCTTCCCATGTAACTGCAGTGATATTCTAGATCAAAGGCATCATCATACTAGTTGTGGAGAGAAAGTCTTCACTTTTTTCTTCGCGTGTGTCCGTTGCTTATTGCGCCATAACCATGGATAATCTTCATCGTTTAACAGGGTGCTTGGGTCAGCCTTGACTTTGAAGGGAGGAATTTCATGAAACTTTTCATAATCTTCAGACATGTCTGTCTTGCCCTCCAATCCCATGATGTCTCTTTTTCCTGAAAGAACTATGTGGCGCTTTGGCTCATCGTATGATGTATTCGCTTCCTTATCTTTTCTTTTTCTCGGTTTGGTAGACATGTCCTTCACATAGAAAACCTGCACCACATCATTGGCTAGGACGAATGGTTCGTCTGTGTACCCAAGATTGTTCAGATCCACTGTTGTCATTCCGTACTGTGGGTCTACCTGTACCCCGCCTCCTGATAGATTGACCCATTTGCACTGAAACAAAGGGACCTTGAAATCATGTCCATAGTCAAGTTCCCATATGTCCACTATGTAACCATAATATGTGTCCTTTCCCCTCTTGGTTGCTGCATCAAAACGGACACCGCTATTTTGGTTGGTGCTCTTATGATCTTGGGCGATCATGTAAAATGTATTCCCATTTATGTCGTACCCTTTGTAAGTCAATACAGTCGAAGATGGTCCCCTAGCCAACGAGTACATCTAATCAGAAACAGTGTTGTCACCCATGAGACGTGTTTGCAACCAACTGCCGAAAGTCCTGATGTGTTCATATGTAATCCAGTCGTCACACTGCTCCGGGTGTTTGGAGCGCAGAATATTCTTGTGTTCATCGACATACGGGGTCACCAAGGTAGAATTTTGTAGAACTGTGTAGTGTGCTTGAGACCAAGTATGCCCGTCCCTACATATTATTGAGTCCACTCCTAGCGTGCCTTTTCCAGTCAGTCTCCCCTCATACCGCGATTGAGGGAGACCAATCTTCTTAAGGTCAGGAATGAAGTCAACACAAAACCCAATGACATCCTCTGTTTGATGGCCCATGGAGATGCTTCCTTCTGGCCTAGCGCGGTTACGAACATATTTCTTTAAGACTCCCATGAACCTCTCAAAGGGGAACATATTGTGTAGAAATACAGGGCCCAGAACGACAATCTCGTCGACTAGATGAACTAGGACATGCGTCATGATATTGAAGAAGGATGGTGGGAACACTAGCTCGAAACTAACAAGACATTGCACCAAATCACTCCTTAACCTTGGCAGGATTTCTGGATCGATCACCTTCTGAGAGATTGCATTGAGGAATGCACATAGCTTCACAATGGCTAATCGAACGTTTTCCGGTAGAAGCCCCCTCAATGCAACCGGAAGCAGTTGCGTCATAATCACGTGGCAGTCATGAGACTTTAGGTTCTGGAACTTTTTCTCTGCCATATTTATTTATTCCCTTTATATTCGACGAGAAGCCATACGGGACCTTCATACTGAGCAGGCATTCAAAGAAGATTTCCTTCTCTTCTTTGGTAAGAGCGTAGCTGGCAGGACCTTCATACTGCTTTGGATGCATGCCGTCTTTTTCATGCACACGTTGCTGTTCCTCCCATGCCTCCGGTGTATCTTTTGTCTTCCCATACACTCCCAAGAAGCCTAGAAGGTTCACGCAAAGATTCTTCGTCACGTGCATCACGTCGATTGCAGAGCGGACCTCTAGGTCTTTCCAATAGGGTAGGTCCCAAAATATAGATTTCTTCTTCCACATGGGTGCGCGTCCCGCATCGTCAGTCGGAACAGATAGTCCGCCAGGACCCTTTCCAAAGATTACTTGTAAATCATTGACCATATCAAGTATGTGATCACCAGTACGGAGGGCGGGCTTCTTCCGGTGATCTGCCTCACCTTTGAAATGCTTTCCTTTCTTTCGACATTGATGGTTGGTCGGAAGAAATCGACGATGCCCCAGGTACACATTCTTCCTGCATTTGTCCAAATATATACTGTCGGTGTCATCTAAACAGTGTGTGCATGCGTGGTATCCCTTGTTTGCCTGTCCTGAAAGGTTACTGAGAGCAGGCCAATCGTTGATGGTTACAAACAGCAACGCATGTAGGTCAAATTCCTCCTGTTCGTTCTCATCCCACACACGTACACCTCTTCCATTCCATAGCTGTAAAAGTTCATCAACTAATGGCCTTAGGTACACATCAATGTCATTGCCGGGTTGCTTAGGGCCTTGGATGAGCACTGGCATCATAATGAACTTCCGCTTCATGCACAACCAAGGAGGAAGGTTATACATACATAGAGTCACAGGCCATGTGCTATGCTTGCTGCTCTGATCCCCAAAAGGATTAACGCCATCTGCACTTAAACCAAACCATACATTCCTTGGGTCATCTGTAAAGTCGCTCCACTTTCTCTCGATCTTTCTCCACTGCGACCCGTCAGCGGGTGCTCTCAATTTCCCGTCTTCCTTATGGTCTTTTATGTGCCATTGCATCAACATGGCATGCTTTTTGTTTCTGAACAGACGTTTCAACAGTGATATTATAGGAGCATACCACATCACCTTGGCAGGAACCCTCTTCCCGGTGCGCTGGCCCTCAACATCACCAGGGTCATCTTTTCTGATCTTATATCGCAATGCACCGCATACCGGGCATGCGTTCAAATCCTCGTACGCACCGCGGTAGAGGATGCAGTCATTAGGGCGTGCATGTATCTTCTGCACCTCCAATCCTAGAGGGCATAGAACCTTCTTTGCTTCGTACGTACTGCCGGGCAATTCGTTATCCTTTGGAAGCTTCTTCTTCATTATTTTCAGTAGCGAACTAAATCCCTTGTCAGATACACCATTGTCTGCCTTCCATTGCAGCAATTCCAGTGTGGTACCGAGCTTTCTGTTGTCATCTTCGCAATTTGGGTACAACCCTTTTTTGTGATCCTCTAACATGCGATCGAACTTCAACTTCTCCCTTTCACTTTCGCATTCTCTCTCTGCATCAACAATGACCCGGCGAAGATCATCATCGGGCACATCGTCTGGTTCCTCTTGATCTTCAGCTTCCCCCATTGCAGCATCACCGTATTCAGGGGGCGGGTAGTTGTCATCATCCTCTTCTTCTTCGTTGTCTTCCATCATAACCCCTCTTTCTCCGTGCTTGGTCCAAACATTATAGTGTGGCATAAAACCCTTCTCAAGCAGGTGGAAGTGAAGGGTATTAGAGTTGGAGAAAGCCTTCGTATTCTCACAGACAGTACATGGACAATGCATAAAACCATTCTGCTTGTTTGCCTCAGCCGCTTCGAGAAAATTATGCAGGCCCTTAATATACTCGGAGGTGCGTCGGTCACCGTACATCCATTGCCGGTTCATCTGCGTTCGTTATATAGTTCTCATTATTGAACAACATATAGCTCTCTAGAGCATCTAATTAAAACATACATTGAAACTATGTAAAAAATTTAAATGCAACAACAAATGCGATCAATACCGCAACTAAGGTACCAATTGATCCAACGGCATAATGATACCAAGCCTCAGTATGAATGGCATATTTTCTAATCTTTCTAATCTTCAAGCGCATTGCATCCATCTTGATCTTGTGATCGTCGACGACATCGGCAACATTCAACTCCAATTTCATCTTCTCATCTTCAACTCTTTGTAATTTTTCTTTCAAGTAATTGTTTTCTTTTTCAACCAAATTTAACTTCTCGACAAGAATTTCGATGTCGGTTGGAATTTCCGGTTCACATACCTCCTAGATTAAAAAATCTATGTCACGTTGGTCGGCATAATTGTCATAAACACTAAATAAAACAAATAGTTATAAAAGATAATATATACCACATCCGAATCATAGATAGGACGAGGGCCGACGGAGGCGGATACCAAAACCATCGCACTATATAATAACAAACAATAATAAAAGTAAGAAAATTACACAAGTATCTATCTAAATCATACAAGTAAGAACTTTTTTCTTTTAGAAAGAAGATAAGAAGAAGAGGCTAACCACGGTGGTGCCGGCGCCGATATCGGCACGGGCGATCGACGGCGGTGAGGACGGGGACGGGACAGGACGGACCGCCAAACCTAGACAAATCTTGAGGAAAATGGAGCTTGCACAAGGAGCTTCGAGAGGAGAAAGCTTAAGTGTGGCTCGGGCATTTCATCGAACACCTCATGTGCATGGGAGGTGAGCTAGAGCACCACAAAGCTCTCCCACGGCCGGCCAAAAAAACAGAGCAGTGCACTGCTCTGCTCGCGGGCAGGGGGTATATATAGGCTTCCCTTTGGTCCCGGTTTGTGGTTGGAACCGGGACTAAAGGACCCCATTTGGTCCCGGTTCCAGCCACAAACCGGGACCAATGGTTGTGGGCCAGGAGCGAGGCCCATTGGACCCGGTTCGTGTCTGGAACCGGGACCAAAGGGGTCAGACGAACCGGGACCAATGGCCCACGAGGCCCGGCCGGCACCCTGGCCTCACGAACCGGGACCGATGCCCCCATGGGTCCCGGTTCGTGAGTGAACCGGGATTAATGGGCTTTTGAGGGCTGGACCAAAGCCCTGTTTTCTACTAACGCGTCATCGGAGGGGCAATGGAGTTGATGTAGATGCCCTCCGTGATCGAATCCCCCTCCGGCAGATTACCGGAAAAGGCTCCAAGATTGGATCTCACGGGAACAGAGGCTTCCGGCGGCGGAAAAGTATTTTCGTGGCTCTCGTTGGTATCCAGGGAATATTTGGGAATTTATAGGCTGAAGAATAGGGTTAGGAGGGCTGCCGTGGGGCCACAAGCCAAGGGGGCGCCCCCCCCTAGGGCGCGCCCTGGTGGCTTGTCGCCACACGGCAGGTCTTCTGCCTTCATCTCCAAGTCTGGCAGGTTCCTTCTGGTCCAAGAAAAATCATTCCGAAGATTTTATTCCGTTTGGACTCCGTTTAATATTCCTTATCTGCAATACTGAAAAACAAGGAAAAAACAGAAACTGGCACTAGGCACTAGATTAATAGGTTAGTCCCAAAAATAATATAAAACAACATATTAATGCATATAAAACATCCAAAACAGATAATATAATAGCATGGAACAATCAAAAATTATAGATACGTTGGATACGTATCAGGGGCCGGTGCTAGGGGCCGGCAAGGGGAGGGGGCGGCTCAGGGAGGGGGGCGGCGCGGGGGAGCCGCCGAGGGGAGGGGGGCGGCGCGGGGAGGGGGGCGTTCCGGTGGTGGGGGGCGGCGCAGGTAGGGGGGCGGCGCAGTGATGGGGCGCGGTGGGAGGGGGGAGCCGCGGGGAGGGGCTGGGCCGGTGGTGGGAGAGAGAGAGTGGATGAGAGTGAGGGGGTGGAGGGGGGATCCGGCCGTTATGGGGGAACCTCTTTGCCGTCTGCCTCGCGCCTCTTTGCCATCCGCTAGCGGACGACAAAGAGGGGGAGAGTGAGGGGGGTGGGGATCCGCCGTGGTCGTTAGGGGGGGCATCCTCTTTGCCGTCTGCTAGCGGACGGCAAAGAGGGGCGAGGCAGACAGCAAAGAGGTTCCCGACGGCAACGAGGCTATCCTCTGAACCCACGGTGCAGTGGGGCCCGCCCGAGACCATTGCCGTCTGCCTGCCCCATCTTTGCCGTCGGCTAGCTGACGGCAAAGAGTAGGCTGATGGCAAACATAACCTTTGCCGTCTGCCTTACCTTTGCCGTTTGTTTTCGGCAAGGTGATGGCAAAGGCCTTCTTTGCCGTCTGCCAGCTGACGACAAAGACATGGCAGACGGCAAATGATCTGATTCCAGTAGTGGAATGGGCCTCTCAAATTTGCTGCTAAGTTGATAGTAGTAGTGAGGGGTTTATAACCCTCGCTACTACTAAGTGGTCTCTATTGTGCCCCTGGGACGGGCCATAGTAATAGCGAGGGGTAGAAACCCGCGCTACTACTAAGTTGATACCCCTCGCTACTACTAACCCTAGTAGAGAAATGGCTAGCCACAACTCTTGTTGGTGGCACGCCATTTTCGCACAATGCCAGCACTATTTGAAATCCAGCACTATTTTTTTCAAATAGTGTTGGCGTCAGCTAAATTGGTACGCCAACTTTATATGGTTAGTGCTGGCGTGGTTTATTGGTCACGTTACAAATTTGTTGGCCCACCCATACTTACCTTTCGAAACATAGTGGTGGCGTTGAGTTTGCGTGCACGCCGTAGCTAAATAAATAGTGCTGGCGTGCCAAATTTGTTTACGCCAGAGATAATTATGTTTACTCTTTCATTAAACTTAATTAGTCTTTTTTATTCGGCTTGTTATTAGCTATGGCGTTGCAGTTTAGGCCCACGCTAGCAGTGGCCCACGCCAGCAGTGGCCCATCTGAGTCAACTACCAGGCCTTAGTAAAAGACCTAGTCGCCCCCTTTCATTTTAACTCCCCCTCGACCAGCCGCCACCCGTCGCCCTCCGTCGCCGCCCCGTTGCCGCCCCGTCGCCGCCCGTTGTGCCCCTTCGCCGCCTAGCAAGGTTTGCTCCTCTCTCCGTCCTCTGCATCTTCTTCCTTGGCACTCTCACCTGCTCTGTTCATGCATAATCCATATGTGGGATTTAGGATTGCTATGTGTAGAAATTTTAGTACATACATATAATGGATTGCTTTATGTGATGTAGAATCGAAATTTTATTCCATGGATTGCTTTGTGTAGAAATGTTAGTCATGATCCAATGTAAAATATGATTTATTAGTGTAGTTTAGTCTGGAATTTGATTCCATGGATTGCTTTATGTGATGTAGAATCGAAATTTGATTCCATGGATTGCTTTGTGTAGAAATGTTAGTCATGATCCAATGTAAAATATGATTTATTAGTGTAGTTTAGTCTGGAATGCCAGCGGAATAAATATAATGAACTCCTATGTTTTGTGTAGTATGGCGCAACCAGCACCATGTCGAGTGTGCAAGTCAAGGTGCGCAGCCAGCCTTGCAACTGCCACCTTGTTCGGCATTTACTTCCAGCCGTGTTTTGTTCCTGCAGCGGTAACAAATTATATGACCCTTCTAATAGTTTGTTCTTTTGATTTTGTTGATATTTCCACTAATGCATTGTGTGTGTGTTTTTGTTTTTCTTACACAGATCGTCCCTTGCAATGTGAGATTGGATTTCAATGAGCTCATTACTGGAGACACTGTCATCTTCGACTCTCCTGGGGGCCCCTACACTATGGAGGTCAATAAGGTAAGGAACATAACCCCGATTGGAAGAGATGAATGGGGTCATTTCATCGCCCACATGCATCTCACTGGGGGTGAATTGATCAGCTTCTCGTTCAGAAGAGAAACTCCAAGGATGGCTGTTATCTATCTCAACTATGAGGAACAAGATGATGACCCACTTAATGAAGCACTCTTTGTCCAAAGAATGACCTGGCTGAGCGAGGATGAAACAGACACGCTCTGGGAAAAGCTTCCGCCACGTGATGCCTACGTCGGGGTGCCATTCAAGACCCGCCTGACACGGACGATGGTTAACCGCCATATCATGGTATGTTTCTTATTACTGTAGTAATGTGATATGCTTATAGTATATATAGTAATGTGATCTATGCTTATAGTATAGTAATGTGATGATATGCTTAGTATACTAATGTGATGATATGCTTATAGTATATAGTAATGTGATATATTGAATATAGTGTAGTAATGTGATTATATGATCATCATGTTTTTTTCCAGAAATTACCTAAGAGGCTATGTGTGCGCTGTGGCATCTAGCTGGATGAAGAAGGCATTGCTGGACTACACCTTACCACAAGGGGCTCCATCACCACCTGTGCTTACGGAGTGGACACGGACGGGCGCACTATCTTCAGTGCGGCTGGGTAGAGCAACTTCCTCGCTGGCAAGAATCTTCGGGTTGGACAGGCCGTCTTAGTCACTATCAGGAACACCCCACGCCATGACTTGAGGATGATGATCGTTTTCGACATCCTTTAACTATGCTATATATAGCTAATTTGCTCGTGTTTGTGAGGATTGTATAATAGGTACTTATTAGCTCTAGCTAGTACTGCTTGTGAGATTGACACTTATTATTAACTGGAATGCATTGTTCTATTTGCCTAATTCCTCGTGTGCAATGCTAAATGCTGAATGTTATGTCATGTGATTTTTTTTGGCTGCACAAAACGTTCCTGGCGTGCAATTTACATTGTACGCCGCTAGGTGATCGATTATAGTGGTGGCGTCGCCGACGTGGCACGCCATCAGCGCGTAAAATACCGCTGACGTGGGACACAACACCACCATTATTTTTTAACAATGGCGCCATATTAGTGGCGTCGGACTACTACGCCAGCACAACCTTTTTCACCACGCCATAGCTAGGCTTTTCTGCACCAGTGTAAGTACAAGGTAGGTTAACAGCCCTGAAGTCCCCATATCCTCCCTCGAATCCATCCTCTCTCCCATCACTCTCCCCCTCTCTCCATAGGCTCTCCCATGCATGGTGCTCCTGCCCAAGCACACCTCCTCCTCCATGGAGCCCAATGAGGCCGCCGCCTCGCGTCGATGGCGTCCACAAGCTCGCCGGTCTTCCCCCGCGCCTCCATGCCACCACGATGGAGCACCTCAACACCGACGACCAGCCCCGATGATCCCTCCATCTCCTTCCTCTCTCCCTCGTTTCTCTTTTTCCCTCTCTCTCCCTCTGGTTTTACTCACCCCCCATGTCCATGCCCGCGCAGGTCGTCGACATGGACCACCAGGAGCTCTCTGCCTTGGCCGCAAAGAGAATCCCCACACCGCCACCTTGCTCTGCCCTGGATCCGGTCCCTCTCCAACGCCCGTCATTGGACATGGTCTGTCGCTGCCCATCCGCACCTCCGGCGACCCCTGTAGTTTGATGAAGTAAAGGCCTTTAGTTTGTCTAGGAGATAATAGAGCCGCCTGCTTTATATGAGAAACAACAGTGTGGATTTAGTGAGGAACATCTTTGATGTCAGAGAGTTTAATTAACTGATTTTTAACCTTGCTAATCGTGATTATTCCAATTGATGTTGCCTAAGTGCTCTGCTCACAAAAGTAGCACCCTGCAATTTCACATATGACAACTTCCTTCATGCCCTTGTGGTGTTGTTGGTCATGCTTGTCATGGTTGCAGCTCATGAGTCACGAGTCACACCATTCCCAAGCATCACGCTTACCGTGTGATTTATTCAACTGGAGTTTTGGCCATCGCTCACTCTGCCTTCTTGATATATAGATCTCTAGACCATTTGCAATGCTGCTCACAGTTAGTTGTCAGGTGAGAACGTGAGAAGACATGAGGTGCCACATTCCTTGCTCAACTTTTGTTGTGTCTTGCCAACGATCTGAGATTTTAGAAGAAACTGCAAGGAGATGTGGACCAACCTCCCAGTCTACACCCGACTGGTGCATACTTAAAATTTTGGTAGTAGAACACACTGTCCCAAGTGAGAGCAATCATACATTAGTTTGGGCATGATGTATGCAAATAGAGTGTAGCAAGCCGTAACCGTTGGTGTATAGCATCTGAAGTGTATGAATGAGTGTGCAGAATCACAAAGCACCGTTCCATGGCTGGTGAAAAAGAGATAGTAAGGATCGCTTGTATAGCTTTTGTTGGTGATGTCCCTATGCTGAGCGCATTTTCACTTTTCAATGCTAAAAATGAGAGCAACCCGCACAAACCATTTTGATTTTAATTACCCAAATAATAAGTGCCACACCTGTGGCACGAAGCACTCCGGTCCTGACGTTTTTTACAACTAAAGTTGTCATCCGAAAAGATAAAGCAAAGCCAAAAAAAAAAAAACGGAAACTCATCCAAAAAGAAAGTTGGCATGCTTGACAACTGAAGTTTTCATCCTCGCGTTACTAAACTTGCCATAAAAAAGTTCGGAGTTGCCATGTGTTCGTGCCACACATGTAACACTTATTAGGGTCCTTTAATTAACAACTAGATTTTTGGACCTACTAACCTTGATTATTCCAATTGATGTTGCCTTAGTGCTCTGATAAGTATCATATGAAATGTGTGTGTTAGATTAGATATTTGTTCTTGTCTGAATCCTATCTGGTGTTCTGTATCAATTCCCATGGAGAAATAGGAAATTATGTGCACGCAATTCAGAGAGATAACCGAACAAATTCAGAGAACCTCACTCTTGTTATATGAAACTGTGTAATCTTTGTTGAGAGTCGGAAATGAAATGGAATCAATGGACTATTTCATCTATCCTCCATGTTGTATATAATCTTTGTATCATCTGAAATGTTTGTGCTTCGATGGGATGTTTGTTCTTGTCTGCATCCCATGTTGTGTTCCATGGAGAGAAAAAAGTAAGAAATCATGTATGCATAACTGAACAAATTCATTGACTGAAGTTGACAACTGAACAAATTCAGAGAACTCACTCTAGTTCGAGTGAAATGGTAGAGTAAATTATTATGTCAGTCACACTTTGCATTGTTGTAACTGAGGTTTCTGAACAACTTACCAGCAGTGCTCACTCAAGAGCAGTGAAACGACAGAATGGAAATCCAATGCATTGATCCTTCTATTACCACAGAGCCTGATCTATATGAGAAACAACAGAGTGCGGATTTAGTGAGGAACATCTTTGATGTCAGGGAGTTTAATTAACTGAATTTTTAGCCTTGCTAATCTTGATTATTCTAATTGCTGTTGCCTAAGTGCTCTGCTCACAAAACTAGCGCCCTGCAATTTCACATATGACAACTTCCTTCATGCCCTTGTTATGTTGTTGGTCATGCTTGTCATGGTTGCAGCTCATGAGTCATGAGTCACACCTTTCTTAAGCATCATGCTTACCGTGTGATTTACTCAACTGAAGTTCTGGCCATCACTCACTCCGCCTTCTTTATATATAAGTCTCCAGACCATTTGCAATGCTGCTCACAGTTGGTTGACAGGTGAGATGAGAACGTGAGAAGAAATGAGGTGCCGCATTCCTTGAACTTTTTGTGTGTCTTGCCGACGAGCTGAGATTTTATAAGAAACTATAAGGAGATGCCACAGATGCACACTTAAAATTTCGGTCGTAAAACACACTGCTCCAAATGAGAGCAGTCATACATCAGTTTGGGCATGATGTATGCAAATGGAGTGTAGCAAGCCGTAACCTTCGGCGTATAGCCTCTGATGTGTATGAATAAGTGTGCAGAACCATGAAGCGCCATTCAATAGCTGGTGAAAAAGAGATAGCAAGGATGACTTGTATAACTTTTGTTGGTGATGTCCCTATTCTTCTGAGCACATTTTCACATTTTCTAGTGAACAGGTGCATATTTCACAACTTTTCAATAGTAAAATGAGAGCAACCCGCACCAACCACTTTGGGCTTGATGTATTTAAATGACTGAATCTATCAGCAAACTCTTTGTGGAGAACCTGAAGTGCACGTGAGTGTGTGCAGCATGAAAAAACATACTCCCTCCGTCCCAAAATAAGTGTCGCACATTTAACACTAAACGCGACACTTATTTTGGGACGGAGGGAGTACTTTTTACAATTGATGAGAAAGAGGAAGTAAAGATCCGCACAAGCAAGGTCGCTAGATGTTCTTATAAATTATAATAGAATACTTTCAATTTCCATTTAGTTACTTTAGTGGTTGTTAATTGGCATTTCAGTTTTCTTGAGATCATGTTTATATTCTTTTTTTTTTGCGGGTAATGTTTATATTCAACCATCGCTTTCATGTCAGATGTTGTTGTGCCGGTTTTCAGGTAACAAGAGTTTTTCCACCTTTTCCTTTTTGTTTATGTTAAATATTTTTTCTCTTAAAATAAATTGCACTTGAGTGCAAGTTTTAATGTACTTTTATAAGTTGGTTCATGTATGCCCAAATTATCACTTTGCCTAGTGAGCAACCGGCGCCCGTGCGTGGCTACAGTTACGCGAGTGGGCGTCAGCCCAATACGGATTCCGTCACCTGCATGGCTACAGTTACGTGCAGGAATACATGAAACCTAGTACCCCTCAAAAAAAAAACCTAGTTGCTCGACGATGGTTCATGGGGGGAATTTCATGTGGATCGATGACATAGCAGCGACGCTCATAACTGGCTGGGCACGATTTGAGTTCTCTCAGGAAAAAATATGTGTACAATAAAAATGTTTGGACGCTCAAAAAAGTTCACAAATTTTAAATAAGTTCGTGGTAATGAAAAGAGTTTGCGAATTCAAACAAAGTTCACAAATTTTATTTAATTGTTCACAGTTTTTTTTTAAGTTCACGAATGAAAGAAAGTTTGCCATTTTAAAAAAAGTTCATGAATTTGCAGAAAGTTCACGAATTTTAAAAAAGTTCATGATTTGTATTTCAAAAGTTACTGTATTAAAAGTTAACAAATTTGAAAACAAGTCCGTAATTTGTAAAAAGTTCGTGAGTTTTATTTTTTTCACAAATTCGAATTAGTTTCAAGAGATTCATAATAAATTCATGGATTTGAAAAGGTTCACGCAGTTGAAAAACGTTCATAAAATTGAATAAACTACACGAATTTGAAAAATGTTCATAGACCTTTGAAAAATTCATGAACTTGGAGAAAAAGTTTTAAAAAAGTGTACGAATTTGGTAAAGTTCAGTAATTAGAAAAAGCTCATGGATTTGAGAAACATAAACGAATTAGAAAAATTCACAAATATGAAAAGAGTTCTCCGATTTGAAAAAAAGTTCACGGATTTGAATAAATGCTAACAATTTTTTAAAAAGTTTGCAAGTTTATTTTTTGATGAATTTGATTTTTTCACAAATTTAATAAAAGGTGACGAATTTGGAAAAACGGAAAAGGAAAAAGAAATGATTTGTTTCACACAAAAGTCGTCCTTAAAGGACCGGGAGAAAACCGCCCCGGAATGAACGACCGAACTTAGAGGCGAGTACAGTGCGAAAGGGATAAAAGATAAGAACAAAATGGGCCGAGGCCGAGGACGACCAGGGGTGTGCACCAAGTTGCGGGGATACTACTAACCGGCGCTGAAGGCGCTAAAGAGGAGCCGCGTAATAATAGTGGTACGGTCAGCAGTTATAGCTTGTGTGGCCCAGTCAATTGAGTAATGATGCACACGATCTGGGGAGGAAAGAAGTTTAACAAACTTTGCTTGATCATGGCTAACCTTACTTCGATCATGGCTAACCTTACTTCGATCACTACTGAGGATTAGCTTTACTCCACAAACCAGATGTGTGCATGCCATGATTTGTTCTCATCATGTACATATTGTTTTTCCTGCAAAAAAAGTACATATTGTTTATATCAAGCATGGCAATGGCAGAAGAGCAGTACCTTTTTGGCTGAACTGGAGGTTTCGTGCTCTTCAGCTCATTAGGCATGCCTCCATCTACTTTACTTCCTCTGCTTAATCATCTTCATCAACTATTTTATTTGCACTCAGAAATAAAGCATATGCTCCTGCATTAGCTGAGACACTACTGTTGACTTACGGAGTTTAACTGAATTTATGGACTTGCTGATCTAGATTATTCCAGGGTTGTGGTATTTTCAGTGCTGTATATCGTCATATGACTTCCTTCATGCCCTTCTTGCATTATGGTCATTTTTTCAACAACATAATGGTCGACACACTGGTCATGCTTGTATTGTTACCCCTCATGAGTCACACCATTCAGAGTCATCATGCTTACCGTGTGGTTTACACGAATCAAGTTTGTGCCATCGCTCGCCATACCACACTACACTAGTAGAAAAAGGGCCATTTGTCCCGGTTCGTAAGGGCCTTTAGTCCCGGTTCTGGAACCGGGACTAAAGGGTCGGGACTAATACCCAAAACCTTTAGTCCCGGTTTGCTTACGAACCGGGACCAAAGGCCCTCCACGTGGCGCTGCCTGGGGCGGGGGAGGGAGGACCTTTAGTCCCGGTTGGTGTTACCAACCGGGACTAAAGGCTCCACCTTTGGTCCCGGTTGGTAACACCAACCGGGACCAAAAGGCGGCCACGCGTCAGCAGCTCGCAGTCGCTGGGGTTTTTGTTTTTTTTTTGGAAGGGGGGGTTTTGGGGTTTTGGAGGGTTAATTTAGGGGTTTCATATTGTGTTAGCGAGCTAATAGAGAGAAGTGACCTCTCTTTTTCCGTGATTGGTCGACGCTAGCTACTACACATATAGAGAGAACTCGACGCTAGCTAGTAAGCAAATAAAGAAAACCATTAATTACACAAGATCGTCATGAACATATATAGAGAGAAGTGACATCTCTTTCTTCGTGCTTGGTCGAACAACAAGTTTTCGTATATCTATCCGACGCTGCTACATATGTACAATATATAACATCCCTTACAACAATTTCAATTTCACATGGTATTCTCCTTGTTCAGGTATGACGTGGTCAAGAAAGAATCCCGCCAATTCCTCTTGAATTGCTCGTATGCAATCATGTGGTAGGAGTTCATCCCGCATCTGCCAGATCTAATTTAAAGAAGGGGTCAATACATATATATGAATGAAACTCAACACAATTGATGGTAATATATAAAATAAAATTGTGAATATTGTTTACGTACTTCAAATTGTTTCTCAGAGGAGGCCCATTCAGAGGTATAGTAGCGAATGAACTCGCATACGTAGTATCCACATAAATGAGTGTTGGGTGCCTGCAACAAGCACTTTACGAGAATAGAGTTCAATCAAACTGATAAGCAAGCATGATAATGGTATTGATGAAACTAGAATCAATGAGAGATGCGCGGAACTAGCTAGTACTACTTACTTTGGGGTGTGTAAATCGCAGTTCCTTCTTCAGACCCGGAACCTTAGCGGTGAACGTTTTCCAAACCCTGGCAGGCAAAGAAAATGATTACTTGATATCAGGAAATGAACGAAAGTTGCCGATATGGTCCTGGTATTGATTGAACTTATTTCTGGAGCATTGCAGTCATGTCCGCATAATACTTAGGATCTTTACGGAGCGAGTCTAAGACAGTTACTAATGCCCCGTCAAGGTTAATGGATAGCAGAATATAGTGGAAGCTGCGCACGCATAACTCATCAATTACATTACTTAACCACGAGTAAGCGGAACCGAATATGCAGAAGACAGTAACACTCACTTGAAGTTGTAAGGAAAGAGTATTTCCCTTTTGTTTTGATGTGTAAGGAACGTTTGTAGTAAGTTGTTCTCGGTATCTTCAGCCGCCTTTCGTACCGACCATTCATTTACGGTATTTGGGCTAATGAACCCAACGTCGAAGATTCCTATTTTTTGGCATTCGACCATCTTCAATCTGCATAATATAGTGAGGATAATTATATATACATGCAATGAACGAGCTGAGCTAGAGACTTAATTATAGAAGTAATACTTACAGACAGTAGCAAGTCATGAGTTGTTTGTCGAGGGCCTTTTGATTGTATAATTGAAATAACTCCACAAATTCAACAGGCAGCAGGTCGACTCCAGGGAAGTCATGCTCTTTTTTAATTCCGACTAACAAACTGTCTTTCCCAGACTTCCTGCAGGTTTCCTTGTACCAGTCATGCAATTTTTGCATCATCGTTGTTAGATGAGGATGATCAGGTTTGACGAGAGGCTTCCCGTGCTCGTATCTAAAGACGTCTACTACCTCAGCCGTTTCAAACTGTACATCATCGGGCAGGTAATCATCAAGAGTGGTACCAGGCAGTAGCACCGGATGATTAGCGATATCGCTAGACACCTTGAGAGGGGGGCACGATTGCTTCTCCAGTTCGCCGAGCTGGGGAATTGTTTTCCCACTTCTTCGTTTTTTCGCTCTTGCAGCACTGGAAGTACTTCCCGACTGCTGCGCTTTAGCATGTGTCTTAGTAATTATGCGGTCATAGTTGGAATCCGGCGGAGGCGGTGGTGGTCGCTTCAGGGCATTGATAGTGCGCTTCACTTTCACCGGATCTACCTTCTCCTTCGGAGGTGGAGTTTTCTTTGCAAAATGGTCCCTCGGTTGAGCACGACATATGTCCTCGTTTTCCTGCTCGGTCCTCTCATATGGTAACTATTCCAGAGGCTTGAGAGATGGACCGTATCTAAATTGGCTCCCGCCTCTGCTTGTACTGCTAGCCGCCGGAGCGGCGGTGTCTCTCTTCCGTCGTTGCTGACGAGGCGGAGAAATCTGACGCGCCGGAGGAGCCGGAGCGGCGGCGTTTGTCTTCCGCCATTGCCGACGAGGCTGAGGAGGAGGTGGACTGCTCCGACGCGCCGGAGTAGGCGAAGGAGGAGGCGGAGTGCCCTCACGCGTCGGAGGAGCCGGAGAAGGAGGCGGAGTGCCCTGATCACTCGCCGGAGGAGGAGGAGGAGGAGGAGGCGGAGTGGCCTGACTCGCCGGAGGAGGAGGAGGAGGCGGAGGCGTCCAGTTTGGAAGCTTGATGTACTCCTTCTGCCATAGACATGTACTCCTCAGAGCATGAACCAGCCGATTCTCCCCTTCACCTGTAGAGTGGTCAAGCTCGAGCTCCTCAAATCCCTCCATTACTTCATCCACCATCACAACAGCATAGTCATGTGGAATCGGACGGCAGTGAAAAGTTCCGTTGGGTTGAGGAGGTGCAACAGAGCCGACAGCCGCCTTGAAAGTGAGGTTCCGGCATTTCGTCATAAGCTCGCAATGTTGAGCCTCCGTGATAGTATCCACGGGGTAGCTAGGAGACGTGAAGTCAGGCTGAACGGGCTCCGTGGAAGCCACGCTGCTTCTCCGCTGAGATGGCGGGGTAGCTTTTGGGGTAGCTTCGTGTCGCTGAGATGGTTGGTCAGCAGCTCACTGGCTCTCAGCTTCCTCTAGCTTTTGTAGTCTTACATTGAGCTTATGCATGTCGCTCAGCTCCTCTTTCCTCTTTCTCTCCCGGCATTTGTAACCGCCTGCGTCGGGAAACCCAAACTTCCACGGAACGGAGCCTGGTGTGCCTCGTGCTCGTCCAGGGTGCTCAGCATTCCCTAGGGCCTCAGTCAGCTCTTCCTTCTCTCTGTCGGGAATGAACGTCCCTTCCTGCGCTGCGGTGATATACTTCTGAAGCTTCGTGACGGGTATTGCAAGTTGCTCGTCCGTCCAACGGCACTTCCCTGTTTCAGGGTCCAAAGTTCCCCCAACCCCGAAGAACCAAGTCCTTGAACGGTCTGGCCAGTTCAATGTCTGTGGTTCGACCCCTTTAGCAATCAGGTCATTCTCAGCTTTGTCCCACAACGGCCGGGCTTTTAGGTAGCCACCTGACCCCGTGTGATGGTGATACTGCTTCTTTGCAGCGTTGTTCTTGTTTGTCTCTGACATTTTCTTACTATTGTCTGATGTCTTGTAGGCCACAAATGCGGGCCAGTGATCTCTTATCTTCTCAAATCGGCCGGTGAATTCTGGAGTCTTCGCTTTGTCGACAAACTTTGATTTCAACTCCTTCTTCCACCTCCTGAATAGATCTGCCATCTTCTTAAGAGCACACTCCTAGACCAGTGGCTCTATAACTGGCTTATTCGGATCCTCCTCTGGCGGTAGGGTGAAATTTGCCTTCAGCGCGGTCCAAAGATCATCTTTCTGTCTATCGGTGACATAATCACCTTCAGGGGCGTCGTCCTTAGGCTTATTCCATTGCTTGATGCTAATCGGGATGTTGTCCCTAACAATAACTCCGCACTGAGTAGAAAATGCGTCCTTGGTCCGCTTGGGTTCAATCGGATGGCCATCGTCCGCGAGTGCTGTGATCGTGAACCTTTCATCCTTGCGCAACCTCTTCTTCGGGCCTCGTCTCGTTACCGAAGTTTGGCTCGATCCGGAGGGCTATAAAAGAAGAAAGAAGAGTTAATATATGTACATACCAAAACAATTAATGCATCAATTAGCTAGTCAGCACAGGCTTAATTAATATATATACCTCGCCGGACTTTGCAACAGCTCCCTCCTCCGTTCGGTCACCGAAGCCGTCATCATGGTCTCCTTCTTCCTCCGGCATTCGGTCACCGGAGCCATCATGATCATGTCCTTCCTCCTCCATTGTTCGATCACCGGAGCCGTCATCCTCTCCTTCCAGACCATCGGTGTCGTTGAGAAATGACAAGACATCACGTCCGCCGAGGATTATCTCCCCCAACAACTGTTCTTGTTCCAAGTCTCTTTGAGCCATAGTTTCTGCAAATATTACAACATGGCAATTAATATACAAACATGAGTGTCCGACGTCCGGACCGCCTCTCTCATGAATGTACGACGTCCGGACCGCCTCTCTCATGAATGTCAAACAAGGGATTCTCTTAACCTTTAAGGGATTTAATTAACAAATGATACATAGACTTGTTCGGGCGAGAGGGGGTTGATCGACGTCCCCCCTCATGTCGAAGTTACCGGAGTTTTCTTCTAGTGGTTTGGGTGGCCTCGAGAGATTGTCGGGTAGGGTTTGGGTGGCCTCGAGAGTTGGTCGTCCGGTATATCGAGAGGGGGTGAACATTTTACCTTAGTAACTTAGAAAAAAAATGTTATCGGGGAGGGGGTATATCGACAACGCTTTTTTTCTATGGTTTGGGTGGCCTCGAGAGTTGGTCGCCCGGTATATCGAGAGGGGGGTGAACATTTTACCTTAGTAACTTAGAAAAAAAATGTTATCTGGGAGGGGGTATATCGACTCCCCTCCTCATGTCGAAGTTATCGGGGAGGGAGTATATCAACAACGACATACATTCCGGATCCATTGGAAAGCTCTCGGGGAGCCGATGCCAACGTGATGATAGGGGGCCGGGGTGCTCCCGTGGCCTTGTTGATAGATAGAGCCGATGCCAACGTGATGATAGAGCCGATGCCAACATTTTCATTTAACAAAAAAACTACCTTCAAAAAAAGACTTGCTTCGCCGCGGGTGCTCGGTGCGACGTGGACTCAGTGGAAAAACATTATGAAAATGCGGTGGTGGCCGGGCCGGGCGGTTTTCTTTTCCTTCTTCATTTTTTCCTTTGTTTTTTCTTATATGTTTGTTTTCGTTTTCACTCAACATTTTCGTACATATGAAAAACAACGAAGACTTTTTACATGAACATATACATGAACATATATACATATACATGAAAAAAAAACATATACATGAACATATACACATATACATATACATGAACATATATACATATACATGAAAGGGGGACGAGGACGGCGACGACGGGGACGAGGACAGCGGCTCGGGGAGGCGACGGGGACGAGGACGGCGGCTCGGGGAGGCGACGGGGACGAGGACGGCGGCGACGGGGACAAGGACGGCGGCTCGGGGAGGCGACGGGGACGGGGACGAGGACGGCGGCGACGGGGACGAGGTCGGCGGCGACGGGGACGAGGACGGCGGCGACGGGGACGAGGACGGCGGCTCGGGGAGGCGACAGGGCCGGCGACGGCGTCGGGGCAGCCTGGCGGCGTCGAGGAGGTCGGCGTCGTCGGGGGGAACTGCGAGATGAAAATGAAAATTTTCACAAGTGCTGCTTATATACACACAGCATTGGTCCCAGTTGGTGGCACCAACCGGGACCAATGCCCACCTTTAGTCCCGGTTGGTGCCACCAACCGGCACCAAAGGTCTCTTTTCGGCAGCCCGAAGGGCGGGAAGCAGAGACCTTTGGTCCCGGTTGGTGGCACCAACCGGGACTAAAGGTGGGCATTGGTCCCGGTTGGTGCCCCCAACCGGGACTAAAGGTGGGTATTGGTCCCGGTTGGTTCCACCAACCGGGACCAATGGCCTTGCACAGCGGCGTGGTGGGAGTTTAGTCCCACCTCGCTAGTGGAGAGTGTGCCGCACCTGTTTATAAGGCGCGGTGCGCCTGAGCCTTCGAGCTCCTCTCTAAAGCAGGCTTACGGGCCTAACCACTTTGTTTCTGCGTGTGGGCCTAGTGGGCCTTCTGCGGGCCTGAATCCTGGCCCGATTGGCTGGTTGGGTTTCTAGTCGTATTCAGGCCGTGGTGGCCCATTAGGCGGCATTTTTTTTTATTTTTTTCCAGTATTTTTGTTTTGTTTTTTGCTTTATTTATTTTTTTTATTTTTTTCCAGTATTTTTCTTCCGTTATTTTAGTTCATTCTTTTTAACAAATAAATACTTTGATAATTTTAGTTGCATAATTTCCATTATTTTGTTTTGTTTTTCGCTTTATTTATTTTTGTTTTACTTTTTGCTTTATTTATTTCCAGTGTGTTTTATCATTATATTCTTTTATAAAAGCTTTTTAGTTGATTCTTTTTTTAACTCCACTCCCACGATGTTACTAGAGGTTTATAATAGATTTTTGAGTGATTCTTTTTCCTGCTATTTAATATTACTGTGTTTTATCATTATATTCAATTTGGTTATTTTTAGGTTATTTTAAATGGGTGTTTTATATATTTTTTGTTGCATAAATTTTATATAATTTTAAGTTTATAAAAGCTTTTTAGTTGATTCTTTTTGCTATTGAAGAATATTATAGTTTTGTTTTAGTTGATCATAACAAAATATTTTAATTGAGCCACCAACCGGGACTAAAGGCCTTGTCCTGGGAGTGGCTAAAATTTAGTCCCACCTCGCCAAGCGAGAGGGACTCGCAGCGGTTTATAAGCCCTGAGTGCAGAGGTGAAGAACGATGAAGGAGAGGCGCAATGCTCACCTGCACGTTGCTTAGCTTCAGGCCTTGAGGAAATGGTGTAGACTGCACGGAGCTATCTGCAGTTTCTCAAGGCCTGAAGCTAAGCAACGTGCAGGTGAGCATTGCGCCTCTCCTTCATTTTTAATAACTTATTTTAACTCCGGACATTTTGTGTGTTCATTATGCACCATTCAAAGGCAAATCATCAATGTTCAACCCTTTTCTGCCTTCATTTGCTATTTTTCATGCATTTAATGATTTGTTTTGAGCTAAATGACCCTGAAATTGAAAAGCACTACAAATGAAGTGTGAAAAGGTTGAAACTTGGCATGGTATCATAATTTCACCCACATAGCAAGCGCTAAAAAGTTGAGAGGGTTACGGCAAAAACTGGATGCACTTCGTGTACAAACTGGACAATCTCTTTCGAAGTATCAGGGTTTCGGACGAAAACTCATCTATTACAAAGGGATTTCATTTGTAATAACTTATTTTAACTCCAGACTTTTTGTGTGTTCAATATGCACCATTCAAAGGCACATCATCAAATTTCAACCCTTTTCTGACTTCATTTGCTATTTTTCATGCATTTAATGATTTGTTTTGAGCTAAATGACCCTGAAATTGAAAAGCACTACAAATGAACTCTGAAAAGGTTGCAAGTTGGCATGGTATCATCATTTCATCCACATAGCATGTGCTAAAAAGTTGAGAGGGTTACAGCAAAAACTGGATGCACTACGTGTACAAAACGGACAATCTCTTTCGAAGTATGAGGGTTTCGGACGAAAACTCATGTGTTACAAAAGGATTTCTTTTTTTTGAACTTATTTGAACTCCATACTTTTTGTGTGTTCAAAATGCACCATTCAAAGCCACATCATCAATTTTCAACCCTTTCTGACTTCATTTGGTATTTTTCATGCACTTACTGATTTTTTTGAGCTAAATAACCCTGAAATTGAAAAGCACTTCAAATGAACTCTGAAAAGGTTGAAAGTTGGCATGGTATCATCATTTCACCCACATAGCATGTGCTAAAAAGTTGAGAGGGTTACGGCAAAAACTGGATGCACTTCGTGTACAAAACGGACAATCTCTTTCGAAGTATCAGGGTTTCGGACGAAAACTCATGTGTTACAAAAGGATTTCATTTTTTGAACTTATTTGAACTCTAGACTTTTTGTGTGTTCAAAATGCACCATTCAAAGCCACATCATCAATTTTCAACCCTTTCTGACTTCATTTGGTATTTTGCATGCATTTACTGATTTTTTGAGCTAAATGACCCTGAAATTGAAAAGCACTACAAATGAACTCATCTGTTACAAAAGGCATTTCATTTCTTCACATGTAACTGCAATGATATAGTTGTGGAGAGAAAGTCTTCACTTTTTCTTCGCTTGTGTCCTTTGCTTATTGCGCCGTAACCATGGATAATCTTCATCGTTTAACAGGGTGCTTGGGTCAGCCTTGACTTTGAAGGGAGCAATTTCATGAAACTTTTCATAATCTTCGGACATGTCTGTCTTGCCCTCCAATCCCACGATGTCTCTTTTTCCTGAAAGAACTATGTGGCGCTTTGGCTCATCGTATGATGTATTCGCTTCCTTATCTTTTCTTTTTCTTGGTTTGGTAGACATGTCCTTCACATAGAAAACTTGCGCCACATCATTGGCTAGGACGAATGGTTCGTCTGTGTACCCAAGATTGTTCAGATCCACTGTTGTCATTTCGTACTGTGGGTCTTCCTGTACCCCGCCTCCTGACAGATTGACCCATTTGCACTGAAACAAAGGGACCTTGAAATCATGTCCATAGTCAAGTTCCCATAGGTCCACTATGTAACCATAATATGTGTCCTTTCCCCTATTGGTTGCTGCATCAAAGCGAACACCACTGTTTTGGTTGGTGCTCTTTTGATCTTGGGCGATCGTGTAAAATGTATTACCATTTATCTCGTACCCTTTGTAAGTCAAAACAGTCGAAGATGGTCCCCTGGCCAACGAGTACAACTCATCAGAAACAGTGTTGTCACCCATGAGACGTGTTTGCAACCAACTGCCGAAAGTCCTGATGTGTTCATATGTAATCCAGTCGTCACACTGCTCCGGGTGTTTGGAGCGCAGAATATTCTTGTCTTCATCGACATACGGGGTCACCAAGGTAGAATTCTGTAGAACTGTGTAGTGTGCTTGAGACCAAGAATGCCCGTCCCTACATATTATTGAGTCCGCTCCTAGCGTGCCTTTTCCAGTCAGTCTCCCCTCATACCGCGATTGAGGGAGACCAATCTTCTTAAGGTCAGGAATGAAGTCAACACAAAACCCAATGACATCCTCTGTTTGATGGCCCATGGAGATGCTTCCTTATGGCCTAGCGCAGTTACGAACATATTTCTTTAAGACTCCCATGAACTTCTCAAAGGGGAACATATTGTGTAGAAATACAGGGCCCAGGACGACAATCTCGTCGATTAGATGAACTAGGACATGCGTCATGATATTGAAGAAGGACGGTGGGAACACCAGCTCGAAACTAACAAGACATTGCACCAAATCACTCCTTAACCTTAGCAGGATTTCTGGATCGATCACCTTCTGAGAGATTGCATTGAGGAATGCACATAGCTTCACAATGGCTAATCGAACGTTTTCTGGTAGAAGCCCCCTCAATGCAACCGGAAGCAGTTGCGTCATAATCACGTGGCAGTCATGAGACTTTAGGTTCTGGAACTTTTTCTCTGCCATATTTATTATTCCCTTTATATTCGACGAGAAGCCAGACGGGACCTTCATACTAAGCAGGCATTCAAAGAAGATTTCCTTCTCTTCTTTGGTAAGAGCGTAGCTGGCAGGACCTTCATACTGCTTTGGGTGCATGCCGTCTTTTTCATGCACACGTTGCTGTTCCTCCCGTGCCTCCGGTGTATCTTTTGTCTTCCCATACACTCCCAAGAAGCCTAGCAGGTTCACGCAAAGATTCTTCGTCACGTGCATCACGTCGATTGCAGAGTGGACCTCTAGGTCTTTCCAATAGGGTAGGTCCCAAAATATAGATTTCTTCTTCCACATGGGTGCGCGTCCCGCATCGTCAGTCGGAACAGATAGTCCACCAGGACCCTTTCCAAAGATTACTTGTAAATCATTGACCATATCAAGTATGTGATCACCAATACGGAGGGCAGGCTTCTTCCGGTGATCTGCCTCACCTTTGAAATGCTTTCCTTTCTTTCGACATTGATGGTTGGTCGGAAGAAATCGACGATGCCCCAGGTACACATTCTTCCTGCATTTGTCCAAATATATACTGTCGGTGTCATCTAAACAGTGTGTGCATGCGTGGTATCCCTTGTTTGTCTGTCCTGAAAGGTTACTGAGAGCAGGCCAATCGTTGATGGTTACAAACAGCAACGCATGTAGGTCAAATTCCTCCTGTTCGTTCTCATCCCACACACGTACACCTCTTCCATTCCATAGCTGTAAAAGTTCATCAACTAATGGCCTTAGGTACACATCAATGTCATTGCCGGGTTGCTTAGGGCCTTGGATGAGCACTGGCATCATAATGAACTTCCGCTTCATGCACAACCAAGGAGGAAGGTTATACATACATAGAGTCACAGGCCATGTGCTATGCTTGCTGCTCTGATCCCCCAAAGGATTAACGCCATCTGCACTTAAACCAAACCATACGTTCCTTGGGTCATCTGTAAAGTTGCTCCACTTTCTCTCGATCTTTCTCCACTGCGACCCGTCAGCGGGTGCTCTCAACTTCCCGTCTTTCTTACGGTCTTTTTTGTGCCATTGCATCAACTCGGCATGCTTTTTGTTTCTGAACAGACGTTTCAACCGTGGTATTATAGGAGCATACCACATCACCTTGGCAGGAACCCTCTTCCCGGTGCTCTGGCCCTCAACATCACCAGGGTCATCTCTTCTAATCTTATACCGCAATGCACCGCATACCGGGCATGCGTTCAAATCCTCGTACGCACCGCGGTAGAGGATGCAGTCATTAGGGCATGCATGTATCTTCTGCACCTCCAATCCTAGAGGGCATAGAACCTTCTTTGCTTCGTACGTACTGCCGGGCAATTCGTTATCCTTTGGAAGCTTCTTCTTCATTATTTTAAGTAGCGAACTAAATCCCTTGTTAGATACACCATTGTCTGCGTTCCATTGCAGCAATTCCAGTGTGGTACCGAGCTTTCTGTTGTCATCTTCGCAATTTGGGTACAACCCTTTTTTGTGATCCTCTAACATGCGATCGAACTTCAACTTCTCCCTTTCACTTTCGCATTCTCTCTGTGCATCAACAATGACCCGGCGAAGATCATCATCGGGCACATCGTCTGGTTCCTCTTGATCTTCAGCTTCCCCCATTGCAGCATCACCTTATTCAGGGGGCGGGTAGTTGTCATCATCCTCTTCTTCTTCGTTGTCTTCCATCATAACCCCTCTTTCTCCGTGCTTGGTCCAAACATTATAGCGTGGCATAAAACCCTTCTCAAGCAGGTGGAAGTGAAGGGTTTTAGAGTTGGAGAAAGCCTTCGTATTCTCACAGACAGTACATGGACAATGCATAAAACCATTCTGCTTGTTTGCCTCAGCCGCTTCGAGAAAATTATGCAGGCCCTTAATATACTCGGAGGTGCGTCGGTCACCGTACATCCAGTGCCGGTTCATCTGCGTGCGTTATATAGTTCTCATTATTGAACAGCATATAACTCTCTAGAGCATCTAATTAAATCATACAAGTAATAACTATCTAGAACAACATATAACCAAAACCATCGCACTATATAATAACAAACAATAATAAAAGTAAGAAAGTTACACAAGTATCTATCTAAATCATACAAGTAAGAATTTTTTCTTTTAGAAAGAAGATAAGAAGAAGAGGCTAACCACGGTGGTGCCGGCGCCGAGATGGGCGCGGGCGGTCGACGGCGGTGAGGACGGGGACGGGACAGGACGGACCGCCAACCTAGACAAATCTTGAGGAAAATGGAGCTTGGACAAGGAGCTTCCAGAGGAGAAAGCGTAAGTATGGCTCGGGCATTTCATCGAACACCTCATGTGCATAGGAGGTGAGCTAGAGCACCACAAAGCTCTCCCCTCGCCGGCCAGAAAAACAGAGCAGTGTGGAGTGCTCTGCTCGCTGGCGAGGGGGGTATATATAGGCATCTCATTGGTCCCGGTTCGTGGCTGGAACCGGGACTAAAGGACCCCCTTTGGTCCTGGTTCCAGCCATGAACCGGGACCAATGGTTGTGGGCCAGGAGCGAGGCACATTGGTCCCGGTTCGTGTCTGGAACCGGGACTAAAGGGTCCAGACGAACCGGAACCAATGCCCCACGAGGCCCGGCCGGCCCCCTGGCCTCACGAACCGGGACCGTTGTCCCCATTGGTCCCGGTTCGTGACTGAACCGGGACTAATGGGCTGGCCCGGCCTGGACCAAAGCCCTGTTTTCTACTAGTGCTACAGGAAAAACACACGTTGTCTAGTAGCAATGCATAAGCCGAGTGCTAAAACACGGGCTCACGGCTTACGTAACTGTACACCGAGTATCTCCCACAACGCACATGGCAAACAGAGGAAACACGACTTACAATGAAGTAAGCCATAAGGCTCCTAAAAACGAACTCGGCGTATGTTGACCACTCGGCTTATCGTGAAGTAAGCCGAAAGGCTCCTTAGAATATACGGTTTAGTCTGTTGCCACGTGTCCTTCACCGACGGAGTTAACTGATGGCAAGACGACCGTTGGTGTAAGCCGAGTGTGGTCTGCTGACACTCGGCGTATACCAACGGTCATCTCTTTTAAAAATCAGAAAACGGTTGGCCTTCCTGTAAGCCGAGTGGCCGTGAAATGACACTTGACCTACTATGGTTTATAAATAGCAACCCCATGCCACCTTTAAACTTTACATCTCCACACAGCCTCACTTACCCCCATCTCTCCACCGAATGTAGTGCTCCAACCTGTTTTGGCACGTCGACATGACCTGCCATGACACAGAACAAGAGGAAAGTCCCCCGGTCAAACTCCTCTAGCACCCGGTCAAAGTCCGCGGGCCCACGGATGGCCGCGGCGTCGAAAACCACACCGGGGAGGGCCCGAAAACCGCACCGGCCTGCGTGGGGCCCCGATATATCAATGTAAGGACGACCAGACGTTTAAATACGCAGTGCACAGCATTGATGTGTTACCTCCCTCACAAACCGGACAGTCACGCCGGAAGGTAAGGATGTATAGCGTGGCAGCCCCCTCGCATCGAGTATACGGGGGGAGTCCTGTGACCGCATGCACTCCAACCTGGTCTGGCATGTCGGCATGACCTGTCGTGACACAGAACAAGAGGAAAGTCCCCCGGTCAAACCCTTCTGGCACCCGGTCAAAGCCGTAGACCGTGCGGGCCCGCAGATGGCCGCGGCGTCGAAAACCTCCCCGGGGACGGCCCGGAGACCGCACCGGCCTGCGTGGGGCCCAATATATCAATGTAAGGGCGGCCAGACGTTTAAATACGCAGTGCACAACATTGATGTGGCACCTCCCTCACAAACCGGATAGTCACGCACGAAGGTTCAGGACGTTTAGCATGGCAGCGCCTTCGCATCGAGCAGACGGGGGGAGTCCTGTGACCGCATGTGCTCCAACCTGGTCTGGTACGTCGGCATGACCTGCCGTGACACAGAGCAAGAGGAAAGTCCTCCGGTCAAACCTCTCTAGCACCCGGTCAAAGCCATAGACTTATTGTAAGCTGTGTGCTAAGCCGACCGAATGTAAGCTGTGTGCTGTACGTCGAGTGTAACACTCGACGTACTGTTCACCGAGTTTGAAATGCGTTTTGCCGTGTATGAAACATATACAACTTACAATGTTTTTTCTGTAGTGCCAGTCACCACTACATACGCCTTGCTATATATCATAGTTTTAAATAGCCCACTATAGCTATAGCCTTTTCAGCAAGGTGTCGCTAAATGATCTCATGTACAAATAGCCCCCTATAGTCCGCTATAACTTCACTATAGCTGATTTGAAGATCTGCCGCTATTTGGCATAGCCCGCTATTTAAAAACACCATTTAGTATTTGTTCTTCTCCCGTTGGTTGCTATGCCATGCGGTGTTACACATTCTATGCTTGAGCTTTTGCTGTGTCTAGACAAGCTGAGATGTTAGAGGAAACTGAAACGATCATGCTAAGTCATTCCATGCAAATGTTGCACACTTCACAAGATTTCGACTGTCAACCACGCAACTGCAAAACCAGCGCAACAATAGTCCAATTTCTCCATGGCTCGACAGGATGAGAGGTGTAGAGCAGACTTGGTGTGTGGCATCTGAATAACGTGTGACCGTATATCACGGATCTATATCTATACCTATACTAATTCTAGACTTCCAAGAAATTCCCACGTTTATTAGATTTTACGAGCCGTTTATCTGGTGTGGGACCGAGTTATTACGGAGGTGATTAACCCGTTAAAAACTCCCACCAAAACCATAACCAAAGAAGAAAAATATATACCTATACTAATTCTAGACTTTCAAGAAATTCCCATGTTAATTAGATTTTACGAGCCGTTTATCTGGTGTGGGACCGAGTTATTACGGTGGTGATTAACCCGTTAGAAACTCCCACCATAACCATAACCAAAGAAGAAAAATAAAACCATCTAATTTGTGGGACCTAGAATAAAACCAAAAGAAAAAAAAGCCAATATGATCGCAACTGCATTAGGCATCGCCTCTTCCTCTCAGGCATCTCCTCTCCCTCTCGCATCCATGGCCTTCCGTCGCTCTTTTTTTCCTACTCAAGAGAAATACATCTCCAGAACTTCTCTTCCATCTGGTGGTGGCGAGTTAGATCCTTTTTTTGTGGTAAACTAGATCCAGCTGCAAATCAGGTCTACCTCTCTCCTCTCCTGCTCTCCATGTCTCCATGTCAAGCCGCCATCGATTTCTATAAAAATTCGTCCTAGGCGCGAGCCGATGCCACCACGGCCACATCCTCCTCCGTCTTTTCTCTCTCTTGCATCACTGTACGAAGAGTTTGTTGGACGGCTATTTTATTAAATACGGTAACACTATCCATTAGATGAGATCTTTCTCTTTGTTAGTATTTCTTTTTAAGATAATCGGTGTGGTTGATTGCTTGACTATAAAGCCTTTAAATACATGAACTGATTAATAGTGGAATATGACCTGGGTTATAAGTTTCAATTATATTTTAGATGATACAGTTTACCTCCGCACATTTATAGTACATGCTAAATTGTGCATATTATCTTCCCGTTAAAAGATAGGAAAATATAGAAAAATATAAATCGCCACAGACTAACAGCTTCAGTATTAGTCTTTGAGCTATTGAGCACATCTCCTACTCATTCTACATAACGAGTGATATGCTATTGTTTCCTTTGGAAAAAAAATCAGTGGTCCTTTTATCACTAAAGAAGTATATTAATAAATAAATTCACATGAATAATCCGTGGATTGGGCCTTTACGCTGTGATTTAGTTCTAGGTTCATCAAATAGGTGGAATTTTGAAATGAATATATGTTGGAACGAAATCCCCATTCTGTTTTAGACATCACTGCTATTTCAAATTATTTAGTGGACACTATTATTGATAGAGGTTAAGTCACCATTGGAACTACTGGAAGTAACCGGCGTACTTATATGGGTATAAGGGCTGGTGGCATTTAATTTTGTTGGCACAACAACTTGATGTCAACAAGGTTTTTCTGTGGGTTCATCATATGATAACATACACCCATTATAATGTATTGTACATTTAAATAATTGGTTCTCTTTTGTCGATACACTCACCAAGGACGAATTTTCTAATGTAATACGTCGGAAGTAATCTACTATATATAAGTCGAGAACAACTACACAGTTGTGCATACTAAGGAGATAACACAGACAAACCAAAAATAACAGTTATTGACTATCGACTATTATAACTCTTTATTTGTGTCTTCCACCGGCTTACACATCTTTTTTAGTGTTCAGTTTGGTACCAATCAATTATTGAATGACATAATATTATTTTATTGATTCCCATATGATTGAATGTTTAATTACATTATCCTTTCCTTTTTTCATGTGTACACTCACTACCTATGCAATCATACCTGATTCTTTTTTCCCTCAATATATATGCTTTGTAGTAATGCATCTGTTTTCATGATTTTCTTTTGTGTTGTGATATGTCTTTTGTATGGAATAATAAACCAATTTTTTTCTTCATTTAAATTGGGCCTCTTATATATTTACTAATTCCATGTATTGTGCCTGTCACCATAATCTACATCTTCTCGGGTAGTAGGAGACATCATAATTTCATGATTGGGATTATATGAGCAATGAAGCTTATCCGAGATTAAACCCGACCGTGTGCATGTAACCGTCTTCTAAATATAGAGCCTATTTATCCGTAACATTCTAAAAAAAGTGGAAGAACAAAATTTATAGGATCATTTTGTCCTGTCATCTTAGATGTTAATGGGAGCGAGACTATGCTGGTTCACATAATATGAAACAACATGGCATTGTTTGTCCGTTTCTCAACTTAGTACAAATGTGTCTACAAATTGTAGTCCCTTCTCAGAAATAAAATATTATATTTTAAAAAACTCAGAAAACATAGATTTGCATAACTTTAAGGGTTACAGAACTTGGGAAATATTTTGCAAATGAAAACGAAGAAAATCCATGTACGACGCATAAGGCATGATTTAAAAAGTAAACCCAATATATTTTTCTTAGAATTTATATTGCATTAATAAGTTATACTGGATCTAAGGCTATCCATTTTTACAATTAAAGTTGGCACAAAAACGTGGGTAGTTTTTGTATGTATGTTGAATATTCTTTTTTTCATTATCTTTCATTATAAAAGTGTATCACCACATCAATTGCAAATATTTTCCTCCCGGGGTTAAAAAGGCAGATCATTGAAAACCAAATAAAATCTCTCATGTATGTTTCAAAAAATTCCTGATAATTTAAATACCTTGAAAATATCCACTATGTGTATGCAGCATTCAACTTAAATTTATATATACGTGGGTTACACAAGAAATTATGTATGCGTGGAACTGAATAATTAAATGGTAGATAAAAGCGCACGACGTGATCTTTACATTTAACAAGCAAATAAAATTATTTAATAACAAAGTTGAAAGTTACGGAGTAGATATCTACATGTATATTTTTCTGAAACATTAACGTGCACTTTCTATCTTTTATGATTTATCCGGGCTTAAAGGAGCCATTTAGGGCTTTCGAACATTATGATGATATATTAGTCCTTTCTTGTGGGTAATGATATATAATCGTCAATAGGTTCTACATGGTGGATTTCACAGCCGTTTTGACGATCACTATTAATGAAATAAATATGATATGGCATTTTTATGGCCTTAGGAGACTCAGTTAGGAGATATATAGATGAATATATTGGTGAATATTATATTGCATTGTGTACTATCTCTACCATCACTAGTAGAAAACAGGCCATTAGTCCCGGTTGGGAAGGGCCTTTAGTCCCGGTTCCCCAACCGGGACTAAAGTATAGAGACTAAAGGGTCAAAGCCTTTAGTCTCGGTTGGCTACGAACCGGGACTAAACCCTGGCCACGTGGTCGGCAGCGCGCGCCAGGGCATGGGGACCTTTGGTCTCGGTTGGTAACACCAACCGGGACTAAAGGTTTACGGGTTTAGGGGTTTAGGTGTTTAGGGGTTTAGTGTTTATTGTTTATTTTTCCTTTTCATTTTGTGTTTTCCATTTAATTCTTTTTCATTTCAAACATATTTTACGCTACTACATACTATACACGTTATGCATATATAATAGAATTTCTCGTAGAACCGATCATATATCATAAAATTTCTCGTACAAGCAATCATATATCATAGAATTTCTCGTACGACCACATGCATACACATATATATATACAATTTGGTATATACAATTTCTCATACAATTTGCATATCATTTGCGAATCGGGTAATGGTATTCTCCGTCGGGACATATGACCTGCTGAAGCAAAAATCCCGCAATTTCCTCTTGAATTGCTCGTATGCGGTCCGTTGGTAGGAGCTTATCCCGCATCTCGTGCATCTTTAAAGAAGGAGATCAATATGAACATGTTAGTTGTGTGTATATGTATTAGATCATGATAAAAAAATATGAATGGTGTTTACGTAACCAAAGATCTCTTGCACTCTTGCTGCTTTCGGTCATAAAGCGAATGTTCTCGCAAACGTAATATGCACATAGTTCAGTCCCCTGTGCCTGCCTCATGCACTTTACGAGAATAGAATTCAATCAGATAATAATGAAGTATGAAAATAGTATTGAAACTAGAATTGAAGAGATGCGCAGACATAGCTAGTACTACTTAATTACCCTGGGCTTTCGCCATCTCAACTCTGCTTTCCATTCACCGGTGACCTCTTTGATGAAACGTTTCCAAACCCTGCCCGGCAAACAAAATGAATAAAGGAGTTATTAATTACTTGATATCAGGAAATGAACTAATAAAGAACCCGACATAGTGCGTCAATGATTGAAATTACCTTTCGAGCAAGGAATGCAAGCTTATGTAATCTTCAGGGTCTTTACTTAGCGAGTCCAGTACTTCAACAGTTCCATCATCAACTCTAATGATTAGAAGGATCCAGTGGTAGCTACGCACACGATTTGTATAAGCGGGCATGCATAACTCATCAACTACACTTAACATCGAGTATATATATATAAGCAAGAATAGAATTTGTAGTACAAGACAGTAACACTCACTGGAAGTTCCAAGGTAAAAGTATTTTTGGTTTGGTATTTAGGGCCTTCAAAAACCTTAGAAGCATTTTCTCTGTGTCTTTAGGGTTCCTTCTCAACACTTCTTCATTAACGGTATTTGGGTCAATGAACCCAATGCCATAGACTCCAACACTTTTCAATTCAAAAATCTTCATTCTGCATAATACCACACAAAAGAATATAGTGAGTATAATAACAAGGAATGAACGAGCTGAGCTAGAGACTTAAATTACAGAAAGAAATCACTTACAGACAATAGCAACTGACGATAGATTTGTCGAGTGCTTTTTGATTGAATAACTGAAAAAATTCTTCATTTTAAATCCACAAATCTTTTTCATGGATGTAATGCTCTTTCTCGACTTTCACCATGAGGCTCTCTCGCCCGTCCTTTACTTCTCTCATGTACCAGTCATGCAATTTGTACATTTGCGTTGTTAGAAGCTTCTCGTCGTCAGGACTGACCAGAGGTTTCCCTGGGACATATTGCCATGCTATTTCCTTCGGATCCAACGGTGGAAATTCCTCGATCTCTAGGAATTGTTCAACGGTGATACCGAGCAATCTAGCATTCTCTCTATAAGCGTCGGTTATTACCACGTTATTGGCACTCACCTTGAGCGGGCTGATCGATTGGACTGCCTGTTCTCCGAGCTGGGGAACAGTTTTCCCGCATTTACTGCTATCGCTCGACTTCTTTCTTTTGTCGGATTCATAGGACTTGGTAATCCAGCGTTCATAGTCTGATACCGGCCTTTTCTCCGCCTGTTTAGCTACATCAATAAAGTGTTGTACGACTTCCTCAGGTATTTTCTCCTTTGGCGGCGGGGGCGGTTTCGGTCCGAAATGGGCCTGCAATTCCTTAGCCGTTTGTTCTTTGAGTTCCTCTTCAGTCATCTCGTAAGCTAACTTATTTTTGGCAGGAGGCTCGGGTTTCTTCTTTTGTGTTCTCTTCCGCTTTGGAGACGGCGGATATCGATATCGCGGACTATTCGCGCTAGGCTCCGTCTCGGGGTGGGATGGACTATGCTGACGTGGCGGAGCTTGATATCGCGGACTCGCCATGCGCTCCGTCTCGGGGAGGGATGGATTTGGCTGGCGTGGCGGAGATGGATATGGCGGACTCACCCCGCGCTCCGTCTCGGGGAGGGTTGGAGTCTGCTGACGTGGCGGACTTGGAGGAGGAGTCGGTGGCCTTGGCACCTAGTTTGGAAACACGATGCATTCCTTTTTCCACACAATGATACCACGTATGGCTTCTCCTAGTGTCAGCTCCCCTTGACCTCCAGTGTGATCAAGCTCTAGTGTATCATATCCCGACAGAACTTGATCCACCCCGACACGAGCATAGCCAGGTGGAATCGGATTGCCGTGGAGGAGTGCTTCAGGTGCATTCGGTAAAGCAAAGCCGTGCGCCACCTTCATGGATATGTTCTTGAGTTTCATGTGTAGCTCACAAGGTGTCGACTGTAGGATTTCATCCACGGGGTAGCGAGCCAGCAGTGCATCATTGGCCGAGACCCCCGTGGAACCCACGCTGCTTTTCGGCATAGATGATAGAATGGTACCATCCAATGCTGGATCTGGTTGCTACTGCTGCTGAGACGCGCCTTGCTGGCTAAGTTTGTTGATTTGCTCCTGCTGCATGTTATATTTGCGTTCCAAGTCCTGAATCTGATCTACTTCATGCTTCTTCTTTCTGTCACGACTTCTGTAGCTGTCGTTCCAATCCGCAAACCCCAGAAGCCACGGAACCATGCCTTTGACTCGTGTTCGTCCCGGGTGTTCAGGATTCTTGAGGGCGCGCGAAAGCTCGTCCTTCTCTCTCTCGGGCTCATACACACCCGCTCGAGCTTCTGCTATTGCTTTAAGTAAGTCGTCCGTGGCTTCTTTAAGACTTGCCTGTTCAAGAACCTCCCATGTCTTTGGGTCCAACTTTCCCCCATGTGCATAAAACCAAGTCCTGCACCTCTTGGACCAAGTATCTGTTACTGAAGTGACCCTTGCAGCCTTCATGTTTCTCTCAGATTCATCCCACTTAGGCAACCCATACTTGTAGCCGCCTGGCCCCAGACGATGGTGCCATATTTTTTTGTCGGCATTTATCTTGTTTATTCTCGACCGTTCCTTAGCTACTTGTGATTCCTTGAACTTCACAAATTCGTCCCAGTCATCTGCTAACTTCACATATTCTCATTTGAATTCTGGAGTCTTCCTTCCGTTTTCCACGTAACTTTTCCATAATCTTTTCTTCCAAGACTGGAATTGTGTGGCCATCTTCTTAAGAGCACACTTCTTGACTTTCTCCCGTTGGAGATCTGTGAGACCCTCTGGTAGGGTGAAATGTTTCATGAGCTCCTCCCAAAGCAGATCTTTTGCTCTTTGGCTGACAAAAGAAACTGCTTGGGTATCTTTTGGCTGATTCCATTCTTGAACGGTGATCGGGATTTGGTCCCTAACGATAACTCCGCATTGACGTATAAATTTGTCCGCATTCTCTTTAGGAGCAATCGGTTCGCCATCTGCTCTGATTTGATCGATGTTAAACTTTACGCCTTGTTTCAACTTTTTTGTCGGGCCACGTTTAACCCTTGTAGAAGATTTGCTCGATCCGGAGGGCTAAAAGGAAGAAAGATACGTTAATATATACAAATCAATCAATACATCTAATGATCACCAGAGGGCAAATTAATACCTCGCCGGACTCTGCTAAATGGACAAAAATTTCTTCGCCATCATCATTGTCAGCTGGTTCGCCTTCGTCTCTTGGTTGTTCTTCCTCAATTCCCTCACAGGATGTGTTAAGGTATTGTGAGCCATCATCTACTTCATTCTCTTCGTTTCCGGAGCGTATCAGGTCGTACATGGCATTCTCTTGATCATGGTCTCTGTCTCTACCGTCCATAGCTTAACTAATCCAGAACAAATATAAAACAATTAGAATGCATTCAATAAGCAGAACCGGAGATATGCAAATCAATACAAGGCAATGCAACAATACGATCATATAATATCACTAATACATCATCGAATAGAATCACTAATACATCATCGAATATAATATCACTAATACAGATCTAGTTGACGTCTCGCGGCGCAGGCGGTGGACACCCAAAGATAAGGAACTATGATAGGATCATAGCTCGGGTGTGATCCCTGAAGAACCTGCCAGGTATTGGAGAACCTGGCGTGCAACGCAGCCATGTAGCGTCGGACGTGCTCGTCCTCCTTCCTGACACGGCGACGTACCACCTCCGCGGGGGCCGGCTCCCTCTGGACCGACAGTGGTCCACACGACCGCCACCAACTAACCTCCGGGTCGACGACGGGACCCTCATTCCTCACCAAGCTCCGCGCCCCGGAAGGTAGCACCTCCCAGTGCCAGCCCGGCGGAGCCCAATCCCGGACATGGCGCCTCTCAAGCAAGCTGTTGCCACCGAGTCGACGACGAGGATGCTGGCCGGGCATCGTCGACTCAACGGCTACGCTATGCAACTAAACATTTAAACATGTAAACATCATATATCTGCCTAATATAAAATCGTCGATATCATCGGGGACTCTCCCTCACCGACGATCGTCGGGGGGTACTCTCCCTCACCGACGATCGTCGGGGACTCCTCGATATTGCGTCACCGACGACAGACGATACTACATTAAAAACAACTAAACAATAAAAACAACTAAAACAACTAAATTAACTAAATTAACTACCACTTAATCCTAAAGTCAAATTCTAAGCATCTACATCTACATACTAAGCATCTACATACATAGTACATATATACATACATTCATTAAGCATCTAAAAATGAAAAAAAATGAACACAAAAATTATAAGGGAGAGGAGGAGAGCTCACCGGCCGGGAATCGTCGGGGCGGAGGGAGGCGAGGAGGATGCCGGAGACAGAGGAGCGGCGCCGGAGTTGGAGGAGGATGTCGGAGACGGAGGAGCGGCGCCGGAGATGGAGGATGACGCCGGATGAGGGGAGGAGCGGCGCCGGCGTGGGCTCGGGCGGCCGCGGCAGCGCGTGGAGGAGCGGCGGTGGTGCGTGGAGGAGGAGAGCGGCGGCGACGCGTGGAGGAGGAGAGCGGCGGCGACGCGTGGAGGAGGAGAGCGGCGGCGGCGCGTGGGCAGAGCGGCCGGACGGCGACGTCGATCGAGGGCGCGGGCGGGGCAGCCTAGCGGCATCGTCGAAGCGGGTGAAGATGGGGTGATTTGGGGGTGGAAGAAGCCGTTGTTATATAGAAAGGACCTTTAGTCCCGGTTGGTGGCTCCAACCGGGACTAAAGCCCCTTTAGTCCCGGTTGGTGATACCAACCGGGACTAAAGGTCCTCCCTTTAGTCCCGGTTGGTGATACCAACTGGGCCTAAAAAGGCCTTTTCGGCGGCCCAATTTCGCGCGGGAAGGGACCTTTAGTCCCGGTTGGTGATACCAACCGGTACTAAAGGTCTATTTTCTCTTTTTTTGTTTTTTTTTATATATAGTCCCGACTATGGTGGGAGTTTAGTCCCACCTCGCTAGTTGAGGAGCACGACGACCAGCTTGCTACTTCTTGAGCTTGCGTTGGTTTTCCCTTGAAGAGGAAAGGGTGATGCAGCAAATTAGATAAGTATTTCCCTCAGTTGTTGAGAACCAAGGTATCAATCCAGTAGGAGATACAATCAAGTCGCCAATAGATGCACCTACACAAATAATCAAACACTTGCACCCAACGCGGAAAAGGGGTTGTCAATCCCTTCACGGTTACTTGCAAGGATGAGATCCGATAGAGATAGATATAAAAGATTACTAAAACGATAATTAAAATAAAAGTAAATAAATTGCAGCAAAGTATTTTTGTGATTTTTAGTTTATAGATCTGAAAATATAATATGGAAAATAGACCCGGGGGCCATAGGTTTCACTAGAGGCTTCTCTCTTGAAGGAAAATAATACGGTGGGTGAACAAATTACTGTCGAGCAATTGATAGAAAAGCGCATAGTTATGAAGATATCCAAGGCAATGATTATGCATATAGGCATCACGTCCGTATCAAGTAGACCGAAACGATTCTGCATCTACTACTATTACTCCACACATCGACCGACTCCTGCCTGCATCTAGAGTATTAAGTTCATGAAGAACAGAGTAACGCATTAAGTAAGATGACATGATGTAGAGGGATAAACTCAAGCAATATGATGAAAACCCCCAGTTTGATGGCAACAATACAAATACGTGCCTCGCTACCCCTACTTTGTCACTGGGCGAGGACACCGCAAGATTGAACCCAAAACTAAGCACTTCTCCCATTGCAAGAATTACCAATCTAGTTGGCCAAACCAAACCAATAACTCGATGAGACTTGCAAAGATATGAAATCATGCATATAAGAATTCAGAGAAGATTCAAATAATATTCATAGATAATCTGATCATAAATCCACAATTCATCGGATCTCGACAAACACACCGCAAAAGAGTATTACATCGGATAGATCTCCATGAAGATCATAGAGAACATGGTATTGAAGAACATAGAGAGAGAAGAAGCCATCTAGCTACTAGCTATGGACCCGAAGGTATGAGGTAAACTACTCACGCATCATCGGAAGGGCAATGGTGTTGATGTAGAGGCCTTCCGTGATCGAATCCCCCTTCGGCAGATCGCCGGAAAAGGCCCCAAGATGGGATCTCACGAGAACAGAGGCTTGCGGCGGAGGAGAAGTATTTTTGTGGCTCTCTCTGGTATTGGGGGAATATTTCTGAATTTATAGGCGAAGAGTTAGGGTTGGAGGAGCTACGGGGGGCCCACAAGCCAGGGGGGCGCGCCCCCCTCCCCCCAGGGGTGCACCCTGGTGGCTTGTGGCCCACCCGTAGGTCTTCTGGCCTCTTCTCCAAGCCTCCTGGGTTCCTTCTGGTCCAAGAAAAATCAGCGTAGAATTTTATTCCGTTTGGACTCCGTTTGATATTCCTTTTCTGCAATACTCAAAAACAAGGAAAAAACAAAAACTGGCACTGGGCACTAGGTTAATAGGTTAGTCTCTAAAATAATATAAAATAGCATATTAATGCATATAAAACATCCAAAATAGATAATATAATAGCATGGAACAATCAGAAATTATAGATACGTTGGAGACGTATCTGCATCCCCAAGCTTAATTCCTGCTCGTTCTCGAGTAGGTAAATGATAAAAACAGAATTTTTGATGTGGAATGCTGCCTAACATATTTATCCATGTAATATTCTTTATCCATGTAAGATTCAAAACAAAAGTTTAATGTTGACATAAAAACAATAATACTTCAAGCATACTAACAAAGCAATCGTGTCTTTTCAAAATAACATGGCCAAAGAAAGTTATCCCTACAAAATCATATGGTCTGGCTATGCTCCATCTTCCCCACACAAAGTATTTAAATCATGCACAACCCCGATGACAAGTCAAGCAATTTTTTCACACTTTTTATGTTCTCAAACCTTTTCAACTTTCACGCAATACATGAGCGTGAGCCATGGATATATCACTATAGGTGGAATAGAATATGGTGGAGGTTGTGAGGAAAAGGAGAAGATAGTCTCACATCAACTAGGCGTATCAACGGGCTATGGAGATGCTCATCAATAGATATCAATGTGAGTGAGTAGGGATTGCCATGCAACGGATGCACTGGAGCTATAAGTCTATGAAAGCTCAAAAAGAAACTAAGTGGGTGTGAATCCAACTCGCTTGCTCATGAAGACCTAGGGCAATTTGAGGAAGCCCATCATTGGAATATACAAGCCAAGTTATATAATGAAAAATTCCCACTAGTATATGAAAGTGATAAAATAGGAGACTCTCTATCATGAATGTCATGGTGCTACTTTGAAGCACAAGTGTGAAAAAAAAGATAGTAGCATTGTCCCTTCACTCTTTTCTCTCTTTTTTTTTGGTGGGCATCTTTGGCCTCTTTTTTTTTATTTGGGCTTCATTGGCCTCTTTTATTATTTTTAAAGTCCGGAGTCTCATCCCAACTTGTGAGGGAATCATAGCTTCCATCCTTTTCTCATTGGCCTCTAATAATGATGATCATCACACTTTTATTTACTTACAACTCAAGAATTACAACTCGATACTTAGAACAAAACATGACTCTATATGAATGCCTCCGGCGGTGTACCGGGATGTGCAACGATCTATCATAGCAAATGACATTAATGAAAACATCACGCTAGCTGTCTTACGATCATGCAAAGCAATATGACAATGATGGTGCGTGTCATGATAAACGGAACGGTGGAAGTTGCATGGCAATATATCTCGGAATGGCTATGGAAATGCCATAATAGGTAGGTATGGTGGCTGTTTTGAGGAAGGGTATATGGTGGGTTTAATGCACCGGCGAAAGTTGCGCGGTACTAGAGAGGCTAGCAAAGGTGGAAGGGTGAAAGTGCGTATAATCCATGGACTCACATTAGTCATAAAGAACTCACATACTTATGGCAAAAGTCTATTAGTTATCGAAGCAAAGTATTAGACGCATGCTCCTAGGGGAGAGGTTGGTAGGAGTTAACCATCGCGCGCTCCCGACCCTCACACAAAGGATGATAATCAATAAATAAATCATGCTCCGACTTCGTTACATAACGGTTCACCATACGTGCATGCTACGGGAATCACAAACTTTTAACACAAGTATTTATACCAATCCACAATTACTCACTACCATGACTCTAATATGCAAGGAATCAAACTTCTCATAGTATTCAATGCACTTTATATGAAAGTTTTTATTATATCCCTCTTGGATGCCCATTATATTAGGACTAAATTCATAACCTAAACCAATTACCACGCTGTTTAAAGACTCTCAAAATAATATAAGTGAGGTACGAGAGTTCAATTATTTCTATAAAATAAAACACCACCGTGCTCTAAAAAGATAAAAGTGAAGCACTAGAGCAAAATTGCCTAGCTCAAAAGATATAAGTGAAGCACAAAGAGTATTCTAATAAATTCACGATTCATGCGTGTCCCTCTCAAAAGATGTGTGCAGCAAGGATGATTGTGGCAAACTAAAAAGCAAAGACTCATATCATACAAGACGCTCCAAGCAAAACACATATCATGTGGTGAATAAAAATATAGCCCCAAGTAAATTTACCGATGGATTGAAGACGAAAGAGGGGATGCCTTCCGGGGCATCCCCAAGCTTAGGCTCTTTGGTATCCTTGAATATTCCTTGGGGTTCCTTGGGCATCCCCAAGCTTAGGCTCTTGCCACTCCTTATTCCATAGTCCATCAAATCTTTACCCAAAACTTGAAATTTTCACAACACAAAACTCAACAGAAAACTCGTGAGATCCGTTAGTATAAGAAAAATAAATCACCACTTTAGGTACTGTTGTGAACTCATTCTTTATTTATATTGGTGTAATATCTACTGTATTCCAACTTCTCCATGGTTCATACACTAGTAGAAAACAGGGCTTTGGTCCAGGCCTGAAATCCCATTAATCCCGGTTCACTCACGAACCGGGACCCATGGGGGCATCGGTCCCGGTTCGTGAGGCCAGGGCGCCGGCCGGGCCTCGTGGGCCATTGGTCCCGGTTTGTCTGACCCCTTTGGTCCAGGTTCCAGACACGAACTGGGACCAATGGGTCTCGCTCCTGGCCCACAACCATTGGTCCCGGTTTGTGGCTGGAACCAGGACCAAATGGTGTCCTTTAGTCCCGGTTCCAGCCACAAACCGGGACCAATGGTTGGCCTATATATACCCCCTGCCCGCGAGTAGAGCAGTGCACTGCTCTGTTTTTTTGGCCGGCCGTGGGAGAGCTTTTGTGGTGCTCAAGCTCACCTCCTATGCACATGAGGTGTTCGATGAAATGCCCGAGCCACACTTAAGCTATCTCCTCTCGAAGCTCCTTGTCCAAGCTCCATTTTCCTCAAGATTTGTCTAGGTTTGGCGGTCCGTCCTGTCCCATCCCCGTCCTCACCGCCGTCGATCGCCCGCGCCCATCTCGGCGCCGGCACCACCGTGGTTAGCCTCTTCTTCTTATCTTCTTTCTAAAAGAAAAAAGTTCTTACTTGTATGATTTAGATAGATACTTGTGTAATTTTCTTACTTTTATTATTGTTTGTTATTATATAGTGCGATGGTTTTGGTATCCGCCTCCGTCGGCCCTCGTCCTGTCTATGATTCGGATGTGGTATATATTATCTTTTATAACTATTTGTTTTATTTAGTGTTTATGACAATTATGCCGACCAACGTGACATAGATTTTTTAATCTAGGAGGTATGTGAACCAGAAATTCCAACCGACATAGAAATTCTTGTCGAGAAGTTAAATTTGGTTGAAAAAGAAAACAATTACTTGAAAGAAAAATTACAAAGAGTTGAAGAGGAGAAGATGAAATTGGAGTTGAATGTTGCCGATGTCGTCGACGATCACAAGATCAAGATGGATGCAATGCGCTTGAAGATTAGAAAGATTAGGAAATATGCCATTCATACTGAGGCTTGGTATCATTATGCCGTTGGATCAATTGGTACCTTAGTTGCGGTTATGATCGCATTTGTTGTTGCATTTAAATTTTATAGTTTCAATGTATGTTTTAATTAGATGCTCTAGAGAGCTATATGTTGTTCAATAATGAGAACTATGTATGAACGTTATGTATTTATTTTGGTCACTACTGTATTTTGGCTTTAATGTGATGATGAATTTCTATTAATTTGGTCACTTCTCTATTCATGATATGTTGTAATGGTTTTTAATACACTTTATTATATAACGCACGCAGATGAACCGGCAATGGATGTACGGTGACCGACGCACCTCCGAGTATATTAAGGGCCTGCATAATTTTCTCTAAGCGGCTGAGGCAAACAAGCAGAATGGTTTTATGCATTGCCCATGTACTGTCTGTGAGAATATGATGGCTTTCTCCAACTCTAAAACCCTTCACTTCCACCTGCTTGAGAAGGGTTTTATGCCACACTATAATGTTTGGACCAAGCACGGAGAAAGAGGGGTTATGATGGAAGACAACGAAGAAGAAGAGGATGATGACAACTACCCGCCCCTTGAATACGGTGATGCTGCAATGGGGGAAGCTGAAGATCAAGAGGAACCAGACGATGTGCCCGATGATGATCTTCGCCGGGTCATTGTTGATGCACAGAGAGAATGCGAAAGTGAAAGGGAGAAGTTGAAGTTCGATCGCATGTTAGAGGATCACAAAAAAGGGTTGTACCCAAATTGCGAAGATGACAACAGAAAGCTCGGTACCACACTGGAATTGCTGCAATGGAAGGCAGACAATGGTGTATCTGACAAGGGATTTAGTTCGCTACTGAAAATAATGAAGAAGAAGCTTCCAAAGGATAACGAATTGCCCGGCAGTACGTACGAAGCAAAGAAGGTTCTATGCCCTCTAGGATTGGAGGTGCAGAAGATACATGCATGCCCTAATGACTGCATCCTTTACCGCGGTGCGTACGAGGATTTGAACGCATGCCCGGTATGCGGTGCATTGCGGTATAAGATCAGAAGAGATGACCCTGGTGATGTTGAGGGCCAGCGTACCGGCAAGAGGGTTCCTGCCAAGGTGATGTGGTATGCTCCTATAATACCACGGTTGAAACGTCTGTTCAGAAACAAAAAGCATGCCGAGTTGATGCAATGGCACATAAAAGACCGTAAGATAGACGGGAAGTTGAGAGCACCCGCTGACGGGTCGCAGTGGAGAAAGATCGAGAGAAAGTGGAGCGACTTTACAGGTGACCCAAGGAACGTATGGTTTGGTTTAAGCGCAGATGGCGTTAATCCTTTTGGGGAGCAGAGCAGCAAGCATAGCACATGGCCTGTGACTCTATGTATGTATAACCTTCCTCCTTGGTTGTGCATGAAGCGGAAGTTCATTATAATGCCAGTGCTCATCCAAGGCCCTAAGCAACCCGGCAATGACATTGATGTGTACCTAAGGCCATTAGTTGATGAACTTTTACAGCTATGGAATGGAAGAGGTGTACGTGTGTGGGATGAGAACGAACAGGAGGAATTTGACCTACATGCGTTGCTGTTTGTAACCATCAACGATTGGCCTGCTCTCAGTAACCTTTCAGGACAGACAAACAAGGGATACCACGCATGCACACACTGTTTAGATGACACCGACGGTATATATTTTGACAAATACAGGAAGAATGTGTACCTGGGGCATCGTCGATTTCTTCCGACCAACCATCAATGTCGAAAGAAAGGAAAGCATTTCAAAGGTGAGGCAGATCACCGGAAGAAGCCCGCCCTCCGTACTGGTGATCACATACTTGATATGGTCAATGATTTACATGTAATCTTTGGAAAGGGTCCTGGCGGACTATCTGTTCCGACTGACGATGCGGGACGCGCACCCATGTGGAAGAAGAAATCTATATTTTGGGACCTACCCTATTGGAAAGACCTAGAGGTCCGCTCTGCAATCGACGTGATGCACGTGATGAAGAATCTTTGCGTGAACCTGCTAGGCTTCTTGGGAGTGTATGGGAAGACAAAAGATACACCGGAGTCACGGGAGGAACCGCAACATGTGCATGAAAAAGACGGCATGCATCCAAAGCAGTATGAAGGTCCTGCCAGCTACGCTCTTACCAAAGAAGAGAAGGAAATCTTCTTTGAATGCCTGCTCACTATGAAGGTCCCGTCTGGCTTCTCGTCGAATATAAAGGGAATAATAAATATGGCAGAGAAAAAGTTCCAGAATATGTAGTCGTTCTGGGCCCTGTATTTCTACACAATATGTTCCCCTTTGAGTTCATGGGAGTCTTAAAGAAATATGTTCGTAACCGCGCTAGGCCAGAAGGAAGCATCTCCATGGGCCATCAAACAGAGGATGTCATTGGGTTTTGTGTTGACTTCATTCCTGACCTTAAGAAGATTGGTCTCCCTCAATCGCGGTATAAGGGGAGACTGACTGGAAAAGGCACGCTAGGAGCGGACTCAATAATATGTAGGGACGGGCATTCTTGGTCTCAAGCACACTACACAGTTCTACAGAATTCTACCTTGGTGACCCCATATGTCGATGAACACAAGAATATTCTGCGCTCCAAACAGCCGGAGCAGTGTGACGACTGGATTACATATGAACACATCAGGACTTTCGGCAGTTGGTTGCAAAAACGTCTCATGGGTGACAACACTGTTTCTGATGAGCTGTACTCGTTGGCCAGGGGACCATCTTCGACTGTATTGACTTACAAAGGGTACGAGATAAATGGGAATACATTTTACACGATCGCCCAAGATCAAAAGAGCACCAACCAAAACAGCGGTGTCCGCTTTGATGCAGCAACCAAGAGGGGAAAGGACACATATTATGGTTACATAGTGGACATATGGGAACTTGACTATGGACATGATTTCAAGGTCCCTTTGTTTCAGTGCAAATGGGTCAATCTGTCAAGAGGCGGGGTACTGGAAGACCCACAGTACGGAATGACAACAGTGGATCTGAACAATCTTGGGTAAACAGATGATGTGGCGCAGGTTTTCTATGTGAAGGACATGTCTACCAAACTGAGAAAAGGAAAAGATAAGGAAGCGAATACATCATACGATGAGCCAAAGCGCCACATAGTTCTTTCAGGAAAAAGAGACATCGTGGGATTGGAGGTCAAGACAGACATGTCTGAAGATTATGAAAAGTTTCATGAAATTCCTCCCTTCAAAGTCAAGGCTGACCCAAGCACCCTGTTAAACGATGAAGATTATCCATGGTTACGGCGCAATAAGCAAAGGACACACGCGAAGAAAAAGTGAAGACTTTCTCTCCACAACTATATCACTGCAGTTACATGTGAAGAAATGAAATGCCTTTTGTAACAGATGAGTTTTCGTCCGAAACCCTGATACTTCGAAAGAGATTGTCTGTTTTGTACACAAAGTGCATCCAGTTTTTGCCATAACCCTCTCAACTTTTTATAACATGCTATGTGGGTGAAATGATGATACCATGCCAACTTTCTGCATTTTCAGAGTTCATTTGTAGTGCTTTTCAATTTTAGGGTCATTTAGCTCAAAAAAAATCAGTAAATGCATGAAAAATACCAAATGAAGTCAGAAAGGGTTGAAAATTGATGATGTGGCTTTGAATGGTGCATTTTGAACACACAAAAAGTTTGGAGTTCAAATAAGTTCAAAAATGAAATCCCTTTGTAACAGATGAGTTTTCGTCCGAAACCCTTATACTTCGAAAGAGATTGTCCATTTTGTACACGAAGTGCATCCAGTATTTGCCGTAACCCTCTCAACTTTTTATAACATGCTATGTGGGTGAAATGATGATACCATGCCAACTTTCAACCTTTTCAGAGTTCATTTGTAGTGCTTTTCAATTTTAGGGTCATTTATCTGAAAAAAATCAGTAAATGCATGAAAAATACAAATGAAGTCAGAAAGGGTTGACAATTGATGATGTGGCTTTGAATGGTGCATTTTGAACACACAAATAGTCTGGAGTTCAAATGAGTTCAAAAAAATGAAATCCCTTTGTAACAGATGAGTTTTCGTCCGAAACCCTGATACTTCGAAAGAGATTGTCCATTTTGTACACGAAGTGCATCCAGTTTTTGCCGTAACCCTCTCAACTTTGTAGCACATGCTATGTGGGTGAAATGATGATACCATGCCAACTTTCAACCTTTTCAGAGTTCATTTGTAGTGCTTTTCAATTTCAGGGTCATTTAGCTCAAAGAATGAACTAATAGCAAAAAGAATGAACTAGAAAACTTTTATGAAACTCTAATAGATAAAAGAATGAACTTAAAATAATCAATTAAAATATTCTGTTATGATCAACTAAAACAAAACTATAATATTCTTCAATAGCAAAAAGAATCAACTAAAAAGCTTTTATAAAACTCTAATAGCAAAAGGAATCAACTAAAAAGCTTTTATAAACCTCTAGTATTTTTGAAACTAAAATTATATAAAATTTATGCAACTAAAATTATCAAAGAATTTTTTGTTCAAAACATTAATAGCAAAAAGAATTTTCATAAAGAAATTTTCTGTTAGAAACTTTAATAGCAAACTAAAATAACCAAATCTGTTTTTGATTAAAACAGACATTTAAAATAACCTAAAACTTACCAAATTGAATATAATGATAAAACACAGTAATATTAAATAGCAGGAAAAAGAATCACTCAAAAATCTATTTTTTTAGTAAAGTTATTCACAAACTAGTGATTCACACAAATTTCAAAAAATTCAAATTTAAACTATTCAAATTTGAAAACTAATGGCACTAACAGAAAGTTTATAATTTTTGTGACCTAAAAGCAAAAAAGAATCACTGAAAAACAGTAAGTAGGAACAAAATAAAATAAATAAATAAAAAAATAAAACAAAAACTGGATTTTTTTAAAAAAAATGCCACCTACTGGGCCACCACGGCCTGAATACGACTAGAAACCCAACCAGCTTGTTGGGCCAGGATTCAGGCCCGCAGAAGGCCCAATAGGCCCACAGGCAGTGACAGATTAGGCTCGGAGGCCTGCAGTTGAGAGGAGCTCGAGAGGGTGTGTGCAGCAGCGCTTATAAACCACTCTCGAGCTCTCTCGGCTAGCGAGGTGGGACTAAAAATTTGGCCCCGGGCAGCACCACCCTTTGGTCCCGGTTGGTGCCACCAACCGGGACCAATGCACCCCTTTAGTCCCGGTTGGTGGCACCAACCGGGACCAAAGGTCCCTGTTTCCCGTCCTTTGGGCTGCTGAAAACTGACCTTTGGTCCCGGTTGGTACCAACCGGGACCAATGCACCCCTTTAGTCCCGGTTGCTGCCACCAACCGGGACCAATGCTCTCCATATATAAGCCAACACTTAGGAATTTTCAGCATTCTCATCTCGCCCCCGACGACGCCGACGAAATCGATGCCGCCAGGCTGCCCGCCCGCCGCCCGCCGTCGCCGCCGCCTGCCGCCCCCGTCGTCGCCGTCGCTCGCCGCCTCCGTCGTCGCCCGCCGCCCCCGTCGTCGCCCTCGCCCGCCGCCCCCGTCGTGCTCGCTGTCGCCTCGCCGTCGCCCTCGCCATCGCCGTCGCCTCTTCCGGACTCGCGGTGACCCCCTGGTTCTTCCCCCCTAGTACTGTGCTTGATTTCGTCCTCTAGCCGCCGTCCCCATCGAGGCCGAGCTCCAGCCGTCGCCATTGTTGCCAGGCCTCACGCTCCCGAGCTCTGCCGCTTGCAGTCGTGGCACGGTTGTGCTCCTTGTGACGCCAGGACGCCGTAGAGCCCTTCGGCAAGCCTCCCCGTGCTCTGTAGCCCCGGACCCGCTCGAGGCCGAGCTCCGGTCGCCGCCTCCTTCGTCACTGTGCTCAGCTCCGGCCACCTCCGGTGAAGCCGACCGCACAGATGAACGCGCGCGAGTTCCAGCTCCCCGCGAAGCCTCTCCGCCGTCATTTTGGTCACCGGAGGACCGTTCCCGAGCACCTCCGCCGTCTCAGGCCTCGCCGGCGACGAGCCGCGGGTGCTGACGTGTTGCTGACGCAATGCTGACGTGTTGCTGACGCATTAATTGAATTTCTCGTAATAAAATAAATCAGGAATTTCCAGAAAATGTTATAAACTTTGAAAAAATCATAGAAATTCAACCGTAACTCAGATGAAAATAAATTATATATGAAAAATGATCAGAAAAATCCAATTAATCTGTTTATGCCATGTTCATGCATGTTTGAGCAAGTTAACATCCCCAAGTAGGACATTTCATGATTAGGATAAAGTAATAAATAGTGTTGAAGTTGGAATTTAGCATATATTTGAATTCCACTTCACTTAATATGACTATCTATTGCACTAGGTCAATTCAATGCTTTAACATGCCATAGCATACATCGTGTTTGTTGCATTACATTGAATGTGTTCATTTCTCTGTTTGTCGGTGTTGTTCGTTCCCGGTAGACGATGATTCCGACGTTGAGATCGTTGCATTACATTGAATTAGTTATAAGGGGGGACGTCGGACGTCGGACATGAGGGGTGAACATCGTTGTCGTCAACCCCCCTCCCCAATAACTTGTTCATATAGAAAACTCCGGTAGCATAGATTTATCAAGAATGCCCCCATTATGGATGTGCACAAGATGATCATGAGAGAGGCAGTCCGGACGTCGGCCATTCATGAGAGAGGCGGTTCGGACGTCGGACATTCATGTTTGTATATTAATTGCCATGTTGTAATATTTGCAGAAACTATGGATCAAAGAGACTTGGAACAAGAACAGTTGTTGGGGGAGATAATCCTCGCCGGACGTGATGTCTTGTCGTTTCTCAACGACACCGATGGTCTGGAAGGAGAGGATGACGGCTCCGGTGATCGAACAATGGAGGAGGAAGGACATGATCATGATGGCTCCGGTGACCGAATGTCGGAGGAAGAAGGAGACCATGATGACGGCTCCGGTGACCGAATGGAGGAGGGAGCTGTTGCAAAGTCCGGCGAGGTATATATATTAATTAAGCCTGTACTGACTAGCTAATTGATGCATTAATTGTTTTGGTATGTACATATATTAACTCTTCTTTCTTCTTTTATAGCCCTCCGGATCGAGCCAAACTTCGGTAACGAGATGAGGCCCGAAGAGAAGGTTGCGCATGGATGAAAGGTTCACGATCACAGCACTCGCGGACAATGGCCTACCGATTGAACCCAAGCAGACCAAGGACGCATTTTCTGCTCAGTGCGGAGCTATTGTTAGGGACAACATCCCGATCAGCATCAAGCAATGGAATAAGCCTAAGGACGACGACGTCCCTGAAGGTGATTATGTCACCGATAGCCAGAAAGATGATCTTTCGACCGCGCTGAAGGCAAATTTGACCCTATACCGCCAGAGGAGGATCCGAATAAGCCAGTTATAGAGCCACCGGTCAAGGCGTGTGCTCTTAAGAAGATGGCAGATCTATTTAGGAGGTGGAAGAATGAGTTGAAATCAAAGTTTGTCGACAAAGGGAAGACTCCAGAATTCATCGGCCGATTTGAGAAGATAAGAGATCACTGGCCCGCATTTGTGGCCTACAAGACATCGGACAAGAGTAAGAAAATGTCAGAGACAAACAAGAACAATGCTGCAAAGAAGCAGTATCACCATCACACGGGGTCAGGTGGCTACCTCAAAGCCCGGCCGTTGTGGGACAAAGCTGAGAATAACCTGATTGCTAAAGGGGTCGAACCACAGACATTGAACTGGCCAGACCATTCAAGGACTTGGTTCTTCGGGGTTGGGGGAACTTTGGACCCTGAAACAGGGAAGTGCCGTTGGACGGACGAGCAACTTGCAATACCCGTCAAGAAGCTTCAGAAGTATATCACCACCGCGCAGGAACGGACGTTCATTCCCGACAGAGAGAAGGACGAGCTGACTGAGGCCCTAGGGAATGTTGATCACCCTGGACGAACACGAGGCACACCAGGCTCCGTTCCGTGGAAGGTTGGGTTTCCCGACGCAGGCGGTTACAGAAGCCGGGAGAGAAAGAGGAAAGCGAAGCTGAGCGACATGCAGAAGCTCAATGCAAGACTACAAAAGCTAGAGGAAGCTGAGAGCCAGCGAGTTGCCGGCCAACCATCTCAGCGGCACGAAGCTACCCCAGAAGCTACCCTGCCATCTCAGCGGAGAAGCAGCGTGGCTTCCACGGAGCCCGTTCAGCCTGACTTCACGGCTCCTAGCTACCCCGTGGATACTATCACGGAGGCTCAACATTGCGAGCTTATGACGAAATGCCAGAATCTCACTTTCAAGGCGGCTGTTGTTGTGATGGTGGATGAAGTAATGGAGGGATTTGAGGAGCTCGAGCTTGACCACTCTACAGGTGAAGGGGAGAATCAGCTGGTTCGTGCTCTGAGGAGTACATGTCTATGGCAGAAGGAGTACATCAAGCTTCCAAACTGGACGCCTCCGCCTCCTCCTCCTCCTCCGGCGAGTCAGGGCACTCCGCCTCCTCCTCCTCCTCCTCCTCCGGCGAGTGATCAGGGCACTCCGCCTCCTTCTCCGGCTCCTCCGACGCGTGAGGGCACTCCGCCTCCTCCTTCGCCTCCTCCGGCGTGTCAGAGCAGTCCGCCTCCTCCTCCGCTTCGTCGGCAATGGCGGAAGACAGACGCCGCTGCTCCGGCTCCTCCGGCGCGTCGGAGCACTCCGCCTCCTTCTCCGCCTCATCAGCAACGACGGAAGAGAGACGCCGCCGCTCCGGCGGCTGGAAGTACAAGCAGAGGCGGGAGGCAATGCAGATACGGTCCATCTCTCAAGCCTCTGGAAAAGTTACCATATGAGAGGACCGAGCAGGAAAACGAGGACATATGTCATGCCCAAGTGAGGGACCATTTTGCAAAGAAAACTCCACCTCCGAAGGAGAAGCTAGATCCGGTGAAAGTGAAGCGCACTATCGATGCCCTGAAGCGACCACCACCGCCTCTGCCGGATTCCAACTATGTTCGCATTCTTAAAAAGACATATGAAGAAGCGCGGCGGTCGGGAAGTACTTCCAGTGATGCAAGGTTAGCAAAACGAAGAAGTGGGAAAACAATTCCCCAGCTCGGCGAACAGGAGAAGCAATCATGCCCCCCGCTCAAGGTGTCTAGCGATATCGTCGCTAATCATCCGGGGATGGTGCCCGGTACCAATCCTGGTGATTACTTGGGGGATGATGTAATTTTTCAAACGGCTGAGGTAACAAAAGAAGAATATAAATACGTGCACGGGAAGCCTCTCGTCAAACCTGATCTTCCTCCTCTAACAATGATGATGTACAAATTGCATGAGTGGTACATGAAAACCTGCAGGGATTCTGGGAGACACTATGTATGTGGCAGTGAAACCAGAGCACGAATTCATTGGACTTCCCGTGATGCCTATTGACTTTGTGGAGTTATTTCAGTTATACAATCAACTAGCCCTCGACAAACAACTCATGACTTCCTACTGTCTGTAAGTATTACTTCTATAGTTAAGTCTCTAGCTCAGCTCGTTCATTGCATGTATATATAATTATCCTCACTATGTTATGCAGATTGAAGATCGTCGAATGCAAAAAAGCAGGAATCTTCGACGTTGGGTTCATTAGCCCAGATGCCGTAAATGAATGGACGGTACAAAACTCAATCAAAGAGACCGAGGAGAACTTGCTAAAGTCGTTCCTTATACATCAAAACAAAAGGGAAATACTCTTTCCTTACAACTTCAAGTGAGTGTTTCTGTCTTCTCTGTATACTCAGTTTCGCTTACTCGAGGTTAAGTAATGTAATTGATGAGTTATATATGCGTGCGCAGTTTCCACTTTATTCTGCTATCCATTAAGCTTGACGGAGGATTAGTAACTGTCTTAGACTCGAGACGTAAAGATCCCGAGAATTATGCGGACATGACTGCAATGCTCAAGAAGTAACTTCAGTCAATACCGGGACCATATCGGCATGCAACTTTCGTTAATTTCCTGATATCAAGTAATCATTTTCTTTGCCTGGCAGGGTTTGGAAGAAGTTCACCCGAAAGGTTCCCGGTCTAAACAAAGAGTTGCGATTTACGCACCCCAAAGTAAGTAGTACTAGCTAATTCTGCGCATCTCTAATTGATTCAAATTTTCATCAATATATCATTACCATGCTTGCTTATCAGTTTGATTGAACTCTATTCTCGTAAAGTGCTAGTACCAGAAAGAAGGGACTGTTTTATGTGCATACTACGTATGCGAGTTCATTCGCCACTCGACCTCTGAGCGGGGCTTCTCTGACAAACAATTTGAAGTACCTAAATAATATTCACAATTTTATTTTATATATTACCATCAATTGTGCTGAGTTTTATTCATATATATGCATGTATTGACCCCCTTCTTTAAATTAGATCTGGCAGATGCGGGATGAACTCCTACCACATGATCACATACGAGCAATTCAAGAGGAATTGGCGGGATTCTTTCTTGACCACGTCATACCTAAAGATGGAGAATACCATGTGGATTTGTGATTGGATCTTAGGTAGATGATGTTAGGGATTGTAAAAGATGTTATATTGTATATATGTAGTAGCGTCGGATAGATACACGAAAACTTGTTGTTCGACCAAGCACGGAGAAAGAGATGTCACTTCTCTCTAGATATATGTTCAGCAAGATGATCTTGTGTAATTAATGGTTTCCTTCATTTTCTTATTAGCTAGCGTCGAGTTCTCTCTATATGTATAGTAGCTAGCGTCGACCAAGCACAGAGAAAGAGAGGACACTTCTCTCTATTAGCTAGCTAACACAATATGAAACCCCTAAATTAACCCTTCAAAACCCCCCAACACCCCCCCCTCCAAAACAAAAACCCCAGCTCCTGCCAGATGCTGACGTGTGGATGCCCTTTGGTCCCGGTTGGTGTGACCAACCGGGACTAAAGGTCCTCCTGCCTGGGCTCACCGCAGTGGCCACGTGGAGCCCCTTTGGTCCCGGTTCGTAAGCGAACCGGGACTAAAGGTTTTGGGCTTTAGTCCCGGTTCCAGAACCGGGACAAATGAGCCTCTGGAACCAGGACAAATGGGCCATTTTCTACTAGTGATACACCCCGATACAACCCATAGATACATCAAAATAAGCAAACAACACAACGAAGACAGAATCTGTCGAAAACAGAACAGTCCGTCGCACTCTGGAAACTTCGAATACTTCTGTAACTCCAAAAATTCTGAAAAATTAGGACAATCTGGGAAATTTGTATATCAATCTTGTGTAAAAATTTCAGACTCATTCGATGCTCTGGTGAATTTATAAAATTCCTGGACTGAGCGCAAAAGTTTCTGTTTTTCAGCAAGATCAAATCAACAATCACCGTAGACCATCCCAAAGGTCTTACTTGGCTCAAACACTAATTAAAAAACTAAAACACAATTACTAAAGAGGTAATAAAGTGTAAATCACTCAATAACAGAAACTAAAACAAAAAACATAAAATAAAATTGGGTTGCCTCCCAACAAGCGCTATTGTTTAACGCCCCTAGCTAGGCATAACGCAATAGATCTAGGTATTATCATCTTTGGTATGCAATCCATAAGTAACTCTCATAATAGATTCATAAGGTAATTTAATTTTCTTTCTAGGAAAGTGTTCCATGCCTTTCCTTAAAGGAAATTGAAATCTAATGTTTCCTTCTTTCATATCAATAATTGCACCGATCATTATAAGGAAAGGTCTACCAAGAATAATAGGACATGTAGGATTGCAATCTATATCAAGAAAAATAAAATCTACGGGCACGTAATTCCTATTTGCAACAATAAGAACATCATTAATCCTTCCCATAGGTTTCTTAATAGTGGAATCCGCTAGGTGCAAATTTAAAGAGCAATCATCAAGTTCATGGAAACCTAGCACATCACATAAAGTTTTCGGATTCGTGGAAACGCTAGCACCCAAATCACACAAAGCATGGCACTCATAATCTTTAATTCTAATCTTAATAGTAGGTTCCCACTCATCATAAAGCTTTCTAGGTATAGAAACTTCCAACTCAAGATTTTCTTCAAAAGATTTCATCATAGCATCAACGATATGTTTAGTAAAAGCTTTATTTTGATTATAAGCATGCGGAGAATTCAACATGGATTGCAACAAAGTAATACAATCAATCAAAGAACAACTATCATAATTAAAGTCCTTGAAATCCAAAAGAGTGGGTTCATTGCTATTTAAAGTTTTGACCTCTTCAATCCCACTTTTATCAGTTTTAGCATTAAGATCTAGAAACTCCTAATCATTGGGACGACTTATCTCCAGTCCCATCTTTATCAAGATTTATATTAGAAAACAAAGATTCAATTGGAGTCACATCAATCACTTTAAGATCTTCATCATTATTTAAAGATTCTGGCTTCGCGGCCATTTTATTGACTAAGGTAGCTTGTTTATCAGAAATTTGGCCTACTAAATTTTCAAGATGAGCAAACTGAGATTTCAAACCATAAAATTCCTTAGACATATCATAAAGTTCTTTATTCATGTATTCCAGCATAGCCTTTTGTTCTTTAAGCTCGTTTCTAAAGAAACTATTATGGTCAAATTGAAGTAACATGAAACTTTTAGCATTATTCTCAATATCTTCCAACTTCCTAAGATAAGGATCTAAGCTTTTGGGTTGAGCCATAAAGACGAGCAAACGATCTAACACACAAGCAAACAAAAAGCAAACGAAAGACGAACGGAAGAAGGGCGAATAAAAAGGCAAATCTTTTTGTTTTTTTTTCTGAAAATCATTTTAGAAGTGGGGGAGAGGAAAACGAGAGGCAAATAGAAAATAATGTAAATGCAAGAGATGAGTTTGTGATGGGTACTTGGTATGCTTGATGTAGATCTCCCCGGCAACGGCGCCAGAAATCCTTCTTGCTTCTTCTTGAGCTTGCGTTGGTTTTCCCTTGAAGAGGAAAGGGTCATGCAGCAAAGTAGATAAGTATTTCCCTCAGTTGTTGAGAACCAAGGTATCAATCTAGTAGGAGATACAAGCAAGTCCCAAATAGATCCACCTACACAAATAATCAAACACTTGCACCCAACGCGGAAAAGGGGTTGTCAATCCCTTCACGGTTACTTGCAAGGATGAGATCCGATAGAGATAGATGTAAAAGATTACTAAAACGATAATTAAAATAAAAGTAAATAAATTGCAGCAAAGTATTTTTGTGTTTTTTAGTTTATAGATCTGAAAATATAATATGGAAAATAGACCCGGGGGCCATAGGTTTCACTAGAGGCTTCTCTCTTGAAGGAAAATAATACGGTGGGTGAACAAATTACTGTCGAGCAATTGATAGAAAAGCACATAGTTATGACGATATCCAAGGCAATGATTATGCATATAGGCATCACGTCCGTATCAAGTAGACTGAAACGATTCTGCATCTACTACTATTACTCCACACATCGACCGACTCATGCCTGCATCTAGAGTATTAAGTTCATGAAGAACAGAGTAACGCATTAAGTAAGATGACATGATGTAGAGGGATAAACTCAAGCAATATGATGAAAACCCCACCATTTTATCCTTGATGGCAACAATACAAATACGTGCCTCGCTACCCCTACTTTGTCACTGGGTGAGGACACCGCAAGATTGAACCCAAAACTAAGCACTTCTCCCATTGCAAGAATTACCAATCTAGTTGGCCAAACCAAACCAATAACTCGAAGAGACTTACAAAGATATGAAATCATGCATATAAGAATTCAGAGAAGATTCAAATAATATTCATAGATAATCTGATCATAAATCCACAATTGATCGGATCTCGACAAACACACCGCAAAAGAGTATTACATCGGATAGATCTCCATGAAGATCATAGAGAACATTGTATTGAAGAACATTGAGAGAGAAGAAGCGATCTAGCTACTAGCTATGGACCCGAAGGTCTGAGGTAAACTACTCACGCATCATCGGAAGGGCAATGGTGTTGATGTAGAGGCCCTCCGTGATCGAATCCCCCTCCGACAGATCGCCGGAAAAGGCCCCAAGATGGGATTTCACGGGAACGGAGGTTTGCGGCGGCGGAGAAGTATTTTCGTGGCTCTCTCTGGTATTGGCGGAATATTTCTGAATTTATAGGGGAAGAGTTAGGGTTGGAGGAGCTATGGGGGGCCCACAAGCCAGGGGGGCGCCCCCCAGGGGCGCGCCCTGGTGGCTTGTGGCCCACCCGTAGGTCTTCTGGACTCTTCTCCAAGCCTCCTGGGTTCCTTCCGGTCCAAGAAAAATTAGCGTAGAATTTTATTCCGTTTGGACTCCGTTTGATATTCATTTTCTGCAATACTCAAAAACAAGGAAAAAACAGAAACTGGCACTGGGCACTAGGTTAATAGGTTAGTCCCAAAAATAATATAAAATAGCATATTAATGCATATAAAACATCCAAAATAGATAATATAATAGCATGGAACAATCAAAAATTATAGATACGTTGGAGACGTATCACAGCTTATAAGCCCCGCTATGAGAGAGGCAGCACGAGCCTCTCTCAAACCGAACATGTGCCTACTATGTTGCTGTTACTAAAGTGAAAATAGATGCTCTTATAGAGAAAATTCAACCTAAATTCAAAGTGCTAGTATATTCAAAGTTAACTAGCACTTTGAATTTAGGCTGAATTTTCTCTATAAGCGCATCTATTTTCATTTTTGCTATTTTTTATGTTAAAAAGTGTTAAGCTGATGTTCGCCACGTAAAGCTTTGCATGCAACCTGCCGATCGAGCATGTCCACGTCCATCGACTGTCTACGGTCAGGCATCAGCGGTGCCGAGCACAGATGCACGCAACGAGATAGAAGAGCGTGACATCACAGCATGCAATCGCCACGTAGCCCACAATAGCTCCGGTGGCCAGCCCGTTTTCTGCCCAAGCCCGCCCTCTCGAGGCTTCTGAGTGATCGCGACATGACAACACCTCCGGTGTGATTAACTTCCCTCTGAGCTCTTCTCACGGCGGCGACCACCAGTGTACGTGTCACTCTTTTGCTCTGCTCTCCATCTCATCTACACTGATCCACTCGATCCAGCGATTAATTTCTCTCTCAGGACTAATTTACTAGGAGCAACTGAGCAGGTGAGCTTGTTACGTACTGCCGCCCCTATCTCAGCTACTCCGCTCTATAAAGATCTCCAACTCGTGCTCTTGCCCATCCATTTTTATGTTATTTTTTTGCATATTAAAAGTTCTTAACAGAAAATACTTTATGAATATTCTTTTTGCTATTAAAGTTTTTAACAAAAATAACTTTGATAATTTTAGTTGCATAAATTTTATATAATATTAAGTTAAATAACTTTGATCGGACGAAAACACGTCTATTACAAAGGGACTAAAGGTCTATTACAAAGGCATTTCATTTTTTTAACTTATTTCAATTCCAGACTTTTTGTGCATTCAATATGAACCATTCTAAGCCACATCCTCAAATTTCAACCCTTTGTAACTTCATTTGCTATTTCTCATCCATTTAATGAATTGTTTTGAGCTAAATGACCCAGAAATCTAAAAGCACCACAAATAAACTCTGAAAAGGTTGAAACTTGGCATGCTATCATCATTCAACCCACATAGCATGTGCTAAAAAGTTGAGAGGGTTACGGAAAAAACTGGATGCACTTCGTGTACAAACTGGACCATCTCCTTCGAAGTATGAGGGTTTCGGACGAAAACTCATCTGTTACAAAGGCATTTCATTTTTTGTAACTTATTTCAACTCCAGACTTTTTGTGCATTCAATATGAACCATTCTAAGACACATCCTCAAATTTCAACCCTTTCTAACTTCATTTGCTATTTTTCATCCATTTAATGAATTGTTTTGAGCTAAATGACCCTGAAATTTAAAAGCACCACAAATGAACTCTGAAAAGGATGAAACTTGGCATGGTATCATCATTTCACCCACATAGCATGTGCTAAAAAGTTGAGAGGGTTACGGAAAAAACTGGATGCACTTCGTGTACAAACTGGACCATCTCCTTCGAAGTATGAGGGTTTCGGACGAAAACTCATCTGTTACAAAGGCATTTCATTTTTTTAACTTATTTCACCTCCAGACTTTTTGTGCATTCAATGTCAACCATTCTAAGCCACATCCTCAAATTTCAACCCTTTCTAACTTCATTTGCTATTTTTCATCCATTTAATGAATTGTTTTGAGCTAAATGACCTTGAAATTAAAAAGCACCACAAATGAAATCTGAAAAGGTTGAAACTTGGCATGGTATCATCATTTCACCCACATAGCATGTGCTAAAAAGTTGAGAGGGTTACGGAAACAACTGGATGCACTTCGTGTACAAACTTGACCATCTCCTTCGAAGTATGAGGGTTTCGGACGAAAACTCATCTGTTACAAAGGCATTTCATTTTTTAACTTATTTTAGCTCCAAACTTTTTGTGCATTCAATGTGCACCATTCTAAGCCACATCCTCAAATTTCAACCCTTTCTAACTTCATTTGCTATTTTTCATCAATTTAATGAATTGTTTTGAGCTAAATGACCCTGAAATTAAAAAGCACTACAAATGAACTCTGAAAAGGTTGAAACTTGGCATGGTATCATCATTTCACCCACATAGCATGTGCTAAAAAATTTAGAGGGTTACAACAAAAACTGGATGCACTTCGTGTACAAAACTGGACCATCCCGGCTACTCACTAGAGAAGAAAAGTGATGACGGTGCAGCCAATCACATCCCAGAGTGGGATCTTGGGGTATAAAACTTTTTCTTAGCATGTGTCCCTTGATTATTGCGCCGTAACCATGGACAATCTTCATCATTTAACAAGATGCTTGGGCAGTATTCACTGCGAAGGGAGGAATTTCATGAAACTTTTCATAATCTTTTGACATGTCTGTCTTGTCCTCCACTCCCACGATGTTTCTTTTCCTAGAAAGAACTATGTGGTGCTTTGGCTCATCGTATGATGTATCCCCTTTCTTATCATTCTTTTTTCTCGGTTTGGTAGACATGTCCTTCACATAGAAAACTTGCGCCACATCATTGGCTAGAACGAATGGTTCGTCTGTGTGCCCAAGATTGTTGAGATCCACTGTTGTCATTCGGTACTACGGGTCTACCATTACCCCTCCTCCAGTCAGATTGGACCATTTGCACCAGAACAAAGGGACCTTCAAATCACCTCCATAGTCAAGTTCCCATATCTCCTCTATGTAACCATAATATGTGTCCTTTTCCTTGGTGTTTGCCGCATCGTCAAAGCGGACACCACGGTTTTGGTTGGTGCTCTTTTTATCTTGGGTGGTCGTGTAAAATGTATTCCCATTTATCTCGTACCCTTGGAAAGTCAATATAGTCGAAGATGGTCTCTTGTCCAACAAGTACAAGTCATCTTCAACATTGTCGTCATTCATGAGATGTGTTCGCAACCAACCGCCGAAAGCCTCAATGTGTGTACGTTGAATCCAGGGGTCAGCCTTCTCCGGGTTCTTCGAGCGTATAATATCCATGTGTTTCTCGATATACGGGGTCACCAAGGTAGAATTCTTTAGAACTGTGTAGTGTGCTTGCGCCCAAGAATGCCCGTCCCTACATATTATTGATTTTGTTCCAAGCGTGTCTTTTCCACGTAGTCTCCCCTCATGCCGCGATTGAGGAACACCAATCGGCTTAATGTCAGGAATAAAGTCAACACAAAACTCAATAACCTCCTCTGTTTCATGTCCCTTGGAGATGCTTCCTTCTGGCCTAGCACGGTTACGAACATATTTCTTTAAGACTCCCATGAACCTCTCAAAGGGGAACATATTGTGTAGAAATACAGGACTCAGAATGACAATCTCTTCGACTAGGTGAACTAGGACGTGCGTCATAATATTGAAGAAGGATGGTGGGAACACCAACTCGAAACTGACAAGACATTGGACCAAATCATTCTGTAAGCTTGGTAGGATTTCCGGATCGATTACCTTCTTAGAAATTGCATTGAGGAATGAAAATAGCTTCACAATGGCTAATCGAACATTTTCTGGTAGAAGCCCCCTCAACGCAACCGGAACATTTTCTGGTGCGTCATGATCACGTGGTAGTCATGAGACTTTAGGTTATGGAATTTTTTCTCTGCCATATTTATTATTCCCTTTATATTCGACGAGAAGGCAGACGGGACCTTCATACTGAGCAGGCATTCAAAGAAGATTTCCTCTCTACTTTGGTAAGAGCGTAGCTGGCAGGACCTTGATACTGCTTTGGATGCATGCCGTCATTTTCGTGCACACGTTGCTGGTCCTCTCGTGCCTCCGGTGTATCTTTTGTCTTCCCATACACGCCCAGGAAGCCTAGCAAGTTCATGCAAAGATTCTTCGTCACGTGCATCACGTCGATAGCAGAGCGGACCTCTAGGACTTTCCAATATTCTAGCTCCCAAAATATAGGTTTCTTCTTCCACATGGGTGCACGTCCCACAAGCGTCAGTCGGAACAGATTGTCCGCCAGGACCCTTTCCAAATATTACTTGTAAATCCTTGACCATATCAAGTATGTCATCACCAGTACGGAGGACGGGCTTCTTCCGGTGATCTGCCTCACCTATGAAATGCTTGCCTTTCTTTCTTAAGGCATGCTTGGTCGGAAGAAATCGACGATGTCCCAGGTACACATTCTTCTTGCATTTGTCCAAATATATACTTTGGGTATCATCTAAACAGTGCGTGCATGCATGGTATCCCTTGTTTGTCTATCCTGAAAGGTTACTAAGAGCAGGCCAATCATTGATGGTTACAAATAGCAACGCTCGCAGGTCAAATTCCTGCTGTTTCTGCTCATCCCACACACGTACACCTTTTTTATTCCATAGTTGTAAAAGTTCATCAACTAATGGCCTTAGGTACACAACAATGTCGTTGCCGGGTTGCTTAGGGCCTTGGATGAGCACTGGCATCATAATGAACTTCCGCTTCATGCACAACCAAGGAGGAAGGTTATAGATACATAGAGTCACAGGCCATGTGCTATGCTTGCTGCTCTGCTCCCCAAATGGATTAATGCCATCTGTACTTAAACCAAACCATAAGTTCCTTGGGTCATCTGCAAAGTCCGGCCACTCTCTCTCGATTTTTCTCCACTGTGACCCATCAGCGGGTACTCTCACCTTCCCGTCTTTCTTACGGTCTTCTTTGTGCCATCGCAACGACTTGGCATGCTCTTTGTTTTGGAACAAACGTTTCAACCGTGGTATTATAGGAGCATACCACATCACCTTGGCAGGAATCCTCTTCCTGGGGCGCTCACCCCGAACATCATCACCAGGGTCATCGCGATCGATCTTATATCACAATGCATTGCATACCGGGCATGCATTCAAATTCTCGTACTCACCGCGGTAGAGGATGCAGTGATTAGGGCATGCATGTATCTTCTGCACCTCCAATCCTAGAGGGCAGACAACCTTCTTTGCTTCGTATGTACTATCGGGCAATTCGTTGTCCTTTGGAAGCTTATTCTTCATTATTTTCAGCAACTTTTCAAATGCCTTGTCAGATACACCATTCTCCACCTTCCATTGCAGCAATTCCAGTGTGGTACCGAGCTTTGTGTTGTCATATTCGCAATTTGGGTACAACCCTTTTTTGTGATCCTCTAACATGCGCTGCAACTACAACTTCTCCTTTTCACTTTCACAGTTTCTCTTTGCATCAGCAATGGCCCGACCAAGATCATCAGGGGGCTCATCTGATGCCTCAGCTTCTTCTTCTTCATTCTCTTCCCCCATTGTAGTACCATCATATTCAGGACACCTAGGATAGTTGTCGTCATCCTCTTCTTCTTCATTCTCTTCCATTAGAACCCCTCTTTCTCCGTGCTTGGTCCAACAATTATATCCGGACATGAAACTGGACGTAAACATGTGGACGTGAATCTGTTTTGAGCTAGAGTAAGTCTTATCATTCTTACACACACCACATGGACAACACATAAAACCATCCTGCTTGTTTGCCTCAGCCGCACGCAAAAAACTCTGCACGCCATTAATGAACTGGGGAGAGCGTCGGTCATCGTACATCCATTGCCGGTTCATCTTCATTACACAACACCGAAAAGACCCAATTAATACAAGTTCATACATAAAGTTCATACACACTTATTTTCTCATACAACAACATAAAACTACCTAGATAAAACATTTAAATGCAACAACAAATGCGATCAAAATCGCAACTAAGGTAGCAATTGATCCAACAACATAATGAGACCAAGCCTCTTTATTAATGGCATATTTTCTAATCTTTCTAATCTTCAAGCGCATTGCATCCATCTTGATCTTGTGATCATCGACGACATCGGCAACGTACAACTCCAATTTCATCTTCTCTTCTTCAACTCTTTTCAATTTTCCTTTCAAATCCTCGTTTTCTTTTTCAACTAAATTTAACTTCTCGACAATAGGGTTGGTTGGCATTTCCGGTTCAACTACCTCCTAGATAAAAATATCTATGTCAACTTGATGGGCATAATTGTCATTAACACAAAATCAACAAATAGTTATAAAAGAGAATATACCACATCCGAATCGTAAACCAGACGAGGGCCGACGGGCACGGATATCATAACCATGGCACTATATATAACAACAATCATACAAGTAAGAAAATTATGCAAGTAACTATCTAAATCATACAAATAGGATTTTTTTAATAAAAATGATAAGAACACAAGAAGAGGCTCACCAAGGTGGTGCCGGCGACGGGACGGTGCGGGCGATCGACGGTGGTTAGGACGGGGACGGGAAGGCACACTAAGTAAACCACACCTACACATATGCAAACTAAGGAGTTAATTTGAGCTCAAATTGCATATAAATCAAAAAAACTACCACATAATTACACCCAAACTAAAACCCACAAATCACTATACTTATAAAGCATTGCACGAGCTGATCTAGCAATAAGAGATGAAAGGACAAAGTTGCTAACCTTTGTGGACACTTGGATGGATTGGGGTGCCTCAAATCTTGACAAATCTTGGGGGCCCCAGCTAGACACCAGCCTGCCACCATGATGACCCTCAAGTATAGGGGATCTATCGTAGTCCTTTCAATAAGTAAGAGTGTCGAACCCAACGAGGAGCAGAAGGAAATGACAAGCGGTTTTCAGTAAGGTATTCTCTGCAAGCACTGAAATTATCGGTAACAGATAGTTTTGTGATAAGATAATTCGTAACGGGTAACAAGTAACGAGTGTAACAAAGGTGCAGCAAGGTGGCCCAATCCTTTTTGTATCAAAGGACAAGCCTGGACAAACTCTTATATAAAGCAAAGCGCTCCCGAGGACGCATGGGAATTTCTGTCAAGCTAGTTTTCATCATGCTCATATGATTCGCGTTCGTTACTTTGATAATTTGATATGTGGGTGGACCGGTGCTTGGGTGCTGCCCTTACTTGGACAAGCCTCCCACTTATGATTAACCTCTCTCGCAAGCATCCGCAACTACGAAAGAAGAATTAAGTTAAATCTAACCATAGCATGAAACATATGGATCCAAATCAGCCCCTTACGAAGCAACGCATAAACTAGGGTTTAAGCTTCTGTCACTCTAGCAACCCATCAGCTACTTATTACTTTCCAATGCCTTCGTCTAGGCCCAAATAATGGTGAAGTGTCATGTAGTCGACGTTCACATAACACCACTAGAGGATAGACAACATACATCTCATCAAAATATCGAACGAATACGAAATTCACATGATTACTTATAACAAGACTTATCCCATGTCCTCAGGAACAAACGTAAGTACTCACAAAGCATATTCATGTTAATAATTAGAGGAGTATTAATTATCATTAAGGATCTGAACATATGATCTTCCACCAAGTAGACCAACTAGCATCAACTACAAGGAGTAATCAACACTACTAGCAACCCACAGGTACCAATCTGAGGTTTTGAGACAAAGATCGGATACAAGAGATGAACTAGGGTTTGGAGAGGAGATGGTGCTGGTGAAGATGTTGATGGATATTGACCCCATCTCGACGAGAGGATCGTTGGTGATGACGGTGGCTTCGATTTCCCCCTCCGGGAGGGAAGTTTCCCCGGCAGAACAGCTCCGCCGGAGCCCTAGATTGCTTCTGCCCAGGTTCCGCCTCGAGACGGCGGCGCTTCGTCCCGAAAGCTCCCTTATTATTTTTTCCAGGTCAAAACACATCATATAGCAGAAGATGGGCACCGGAGGCCTGCCAGGGGGCCCACAAGCCACAGGGGCGCGCCTAGGGGGTAGGGCGCGCCCCCCTGGCTTGTGACTTCCTGCTGGGTCCCCTCTGGTATTTCTTTTGCCCAATATTTTTTATATATTCCAAAATAATTCTCCGTAACTTTTCAGGACTTTTGGAGTTGTGCAGAATAGGTCTCTCATATTTGCTCCTTTTCCAGTCCAGAATTCCAGCTGCCGGCATTCTCCCTCTTCATGTAAACCATGTAAAATAAGAGAGAAAAGGCATAAGTATTGTACCATAATGTGTAATAAAAGCCCATAATGCAATAAATATCAATATAAAATCATGATGCAAAATGGACGTATCACACCACCCCTTTAGTCCCGGTTTGTGATACAAACCAGGACTATAGGTCTCGAATGAACCGGGACTAATGGGGCCCGTACACCCCGACCGCTCCTAGCCGTTGGAACCGACACATTAGTCCCGGTCCAAAGCCAAACCGGGACTAAAGGTTGAAACGGAAGGCCTGTTTTCTACTAGTGCATACATTGATATATGGTGTAAGGAAAGGTATACTAACCAATCCTAAAAAATATAACAATACAACAAAATATTAGTGTAACGTAATACGTAAATCGTACATATATGTAAATTATTGATCAGTTTTTTTGAAAGAATAGATCTTTTATCCACCCTTTAACCAGTATGAATTGTTGCATGCTATTAGTTGCAATAAATTGAAATTGTATTATAATATTTATTTTAAATTTCATCTAACAAATATTGGCCACAACTTTCCTTTATTGAATGTAGAACCTGTTAATATAATTACAAATCATACACATCTCTCTAAAATATGGCCTGCCCGTGCGGACGCACGGGTTGACGACTAGTAAACATAATTTGACACGTTCACTTCCACCATCAACATCAGAAGAGAAGAAAGGTGTAGTTTTTTTTAGAAAATGAGGGATGCCTCCGGCCTTTGCATCAAAACAAAAAAGAAAATCCACTTGTAGTGTTCCTGGTGTTACCACGCTGTGCATAGATGAGGAGCTAATGTGTTTACCGATTGGAATGGCCAACGGTGTTGCTTAGAAATTTCATCTCATACAAAATTTACATATTCATGGTAGTTGCCAATTATTTCCGTTTTCTCATCCAGCCGCAACGTAGAATCCCACCGAGGAACTGCACCTGTGAACGCTCAACGCAGCAACCTGAAATTAAGAAGCAAAGTACTGTAGTAACCAACATTGCATACGACGCGTTGTATTAGCAACAAATTGTAGGAGTCAACACCACCACGAGAAGAACCATGCCTTATCTACTTTCCTGTAGACATCACTCAGCCTGAATAGATTGGCCTGTTGATCCTAATTGGAAAAGATTACCTAAAGTCCTGAACGCAGCTGGGCATCGAAATTATTGGTGCATGTGCCCAAGGCAATGGCTAGTTTCAGTCCATCAATACAAGATTTAGCTTCAAGAACACACTCTGCCAGTAAGAGGATACTAATTTCTCTCTCTCTCTCTCTGTGTGTGTGTGTGTGTGTGTGTGTGTGTGTGTGTGTGTGTGTGTGTGTGTGTGGACTGGGCAAGAGGATAGTTTTTACTTTCTCTACAAACTAATGTGTGTGTGTGGAGTGGGGACAAACATTATTTTTTTTTTCAAATAGATGAATACTTCTAAAACCCGAAAACATTTTCTATAGCTCCCAAACATTATTAGAATTGACGAATATTTATAAATTTTTGCAATCATTTTTATTTTTTGTTTCATAAATTTTAATAAAAATTGTGTTTTGTTTTCAAAATTTATGATTTTTTTAATTTCACAAAAAGTTGTAATGCATGAACAATTTTAGATTCATGAATAATTTTAAATACAAGAATTTTCAAAAGTACATGAATGTTTTTAAAATCCATTACATTTTTAAATTACATACATTTTTTCAACTCATGATTTTTACAAAAATGGATGACAATTTTTAATCAAAATTATTTTTTAATATTTTAAAATAAATATGAAAAAAATTGAATGAGATAACCCAAAAGAAAATCACTCACCACCAAATTTGCTTTCTTTCAATGAGGCTAACTTCCGTTGTATTTATTTGACATATTGTCGGACTAATCACATTGTGAATGGGAATCCAGATAACTTATTCATATAACTTCCGTTGTTCTCTTCATACACGAAGTTTTCTTTAAGGTTCAGAGTACCTTTCCTGATCCTAGTGAATGACGGCATGGTGGTGCCTCGTTGTCATGTCATGTCATGTTGATTCTTGTTGGCTTATTGGGTCTAAATTTGTGGATGTCTCTTCTATTTTCTATTCTCGTCTATTCTACAATTTAGTTGTACAGTTTCTAACTGATTTTAAAAAGGAGGTTAGAATGAACCCCTGCCTCTGATTATTGTTATGCACAAAACAATCTTATCATTAAAGGTGATGCAACCCAATGAGACCGAAGACATCAACAAACATAGTACATAATCGAGACAACTATATCATATCCATTATAAGATATGATTCTACCACCTATGATTTATAATAGATCCCGGGTAGGGGGTAATAGGATGAACAAGGGACACCATGTTTGTCCACGTTTGGGCCCTCTCTAAGAGGTAAAACCCTACGTCATGCTTTTGTCGTATTGATTGTGTTGGAGTACAAAGTACAAGATGTTCTACCTTGAGATTGTATCTGAATGTCTAATTTTCTACCCTACGCTCTAAACCCCTTGGCTTATACAGACGTCGGGGGTACCTAGGGTTACATGTAGGACAATTACATCTAGGGATAAACATGCCGAATATTCAAAAGTGTCTTTGAGTATGTGTCCAGTCTTCGAAGGATTTCATCTTGAGTACGTCGAGGCGCATGGCGGTCTTGGCCCATTTGTTGATGATCCAAGGGTCCTCGGCCCGACCCACCACTAAGGGGCTGACGTGGTTTGCATCCCCTAGTCCAGGACACCTTCAGCTACCGACTGCAATGGGGAAAACACCTGGCTTCCGAGCTCGGCTAGTCGCTAATCCTCATAGTAGATCTTCGCGATATCAGGGCGAAGGATCCCGACAGCGGTGGCAACTGCAGGTGACGATGACCCCCCCCATCAAGGACGGGGCCGAGGCCGCTTCTTCGCGCACGTGCGTTGTCCGGCTCCCATTCGGGTGAGCACGATGGGGGTAACCTCCTCCAAGATCCCGAGCTTCTCCCATGCATCAGATCCTGTTGGGAAACATAGTAGAAAACAACTTTTTTGACCTACGATCAACCAAGAACACTATAAAGATGCAATAACGGTTTGAATCGGATCATTACCAACTCCGAGTTGCAACTAAAGAAGACGAGTCGACGTAGATCGCACGTGGAGTTCCTCGAACCGTAGATGAATGATCCCTCGAACGTAAGGCCGAAAGCACAGTCTCTCCACAAAATGCAAGCGTACAATCTTCACGATCTAGAAGCACGTTGCCATCCAGAGCTAATCGTCACCGGAGAACTAGAGGGATGAGATTAGAACCACACTGTACTTCTAATTATGAGTATTAGAGGATCTAGGTCCAGCTCTAATTGATCAACTAGAATTAGAACTAGAAATAGAGAACTAGCGGAGGCTCCAAAAACTTGTGTCTCAAAGGGTGCAAAACTTATAGTATATATAGGTTGGAGGAGGAGGAGGGGGCACCACACAAGGTGGAAAAGTCTCCCCCCTTGCACCGGCCATGGGGAGGGGGGATCCCTCCCCAATTCAGCCTCCCTCCCTCCTTTCCAATAGGAGAAGGGGCGCCTCCCCTGGTGGGCACTTCTGGCCCAATTCTCCTTCCACCGCTTGGCCTTTTAGGGCACGTTGATATTAAATTAATTATAAAAGCCTCATAACTATTATTAGAGCCTTTTATTATTAATTTTACATCTCCGAAATCATTTTACACATATATATTATTTATCGGTAATGCCATGTTAGTTTCTACATAATTTCTTCCAAAATCATGGCATTTTTATTAGTCAGCAGCATGGCACTTTCCACCATCGTGTCTCCAAATCATGGCAAAAGAAACATAGTTTCCATTTCCCCGATAGCTCCATAATTGATGTGATGAAAACTTTGTATGAAAAAGTATATATATTTTTAGTTTTTAAGAGCATTCCATTTCTACTTTTAAGAGCAAGGAATTTTTACAAGGGCAGGGCATTTTTGTAATTAAGACCATGGCATTTCTACTATTATGAGCATGACATTATACTTTTTAAGAGCATGAATTTTTTATGCTAATAGCCTGTCATTTCTTTTTGTTAACAGCATGACATTTCTACCATTGCGAGCATGGCATTTCTACTTTTTAGAGCATGGCAAGTCTGTTAAGAACAGGACATTTTATTATTATTGAGAGCATGGCATTCGTATTATTAATTAAGATAAGATTGTGATAGTTTTTATTGAGAGCATGACATTCTTATTCTAAAGAGCATGCCATTTCTTATAGATAACATGGCATTTTTATTTAAAAGAGCATGACATTGGTTTTTGTAGAGCATGTCATTTTTATTATAAATAGCATGAAATTTTTTATATAGAGCATGGCATTTTTAATTATTATATAGCATGTCATTTTTTGGGTAGAGCATGGTATTTTTATTGTACAATCACGACACTATTATTTTAATGAGCATGACGTTTTTTCATTATAAAGAGCCTCACATTGTTTATAGAGCATAAATTATTATTACATTTTGATCATGGCAATTTTGCTAGTAAGAGAATGGCATTTTTATTAAGGACAAGGCATTTTTTATTCTTTCACAGAGCATGGTCAATTTATGAGAAAGAGCATTGGTACGAAGATGCCATTTATCTTTTTCTACAGGATGACCTTTTTTTTAGCATATCATGGTAATTTCTTCTTGTATGACATTTTAAGGAAAAACATCATGGGCACCTTTTTTGTGTGCATAAGGTCTTACATTTTTTGTATATTTATGGCTAATCTATGATTTTACATATTTATGGCTAATCTATAATTTTTTGCGAAAGGATTGTTTGTGCAGATGAACTAAACTATTAAAAAATCTTTGTATATCATATTTTTTAAATTAACATGCATTTTTGTCATATACAGTTTTTTGGCTTATGGGATGACGCTGGGAGGAGGAGGGCCAGTCCTGGCGATTGTTTCGTCCCCTGTAGCCCCTTCCATGGCTGATGATGTCGACATTGATGTCCTTTTCTCTATGTGACTGGTTATAATGACTTAAAGGCCATGAAACAAATAAAGGGGTGGCTGCTAGGCGACTGGCCGGAAATTGCGCCGGCCAGCCTGCACCTACCGTCGATTATTTATAATGAACAGATTCTTTTAATTTCATGCTATTAGCTATGTCTTCTCTGTAAATATAACTAGTAGAATGCCCGTGCATTGCTACGGGCCTTTTAGTTTTTGTTCTGCATCTATATACATGTACTGTTATTGTTGTAAAAAATTCGGTGAATTTTTGGCCCCTTCTAACGACATCGCCTCGATACCCTAGTCGATTGATTCTTTTTTAACGTTGACACAATCCATCCCCATCCCCCTCATAGTCCGCAAAAATAAGCATATATAGAAATACAAATTTTGTATTGTCAAATATATAAAGAAGAACAATTATTTTATCCATCTCTTTTGATTGTGTCAAACTCGATGAGTTTTCATTCTGGTTCATCAAAAAGCTTTGTCAATCGACATTTATAAAGCAACATATGAAGTCTCAGTTTTTATCACTGATCTACAAAAGTGAATATATAAAACATAAAAAAACTAAGAGCTGCTAGATGCGAGCATGTCATCGTGTTTAGTCAGATTATATAATATCGTGTGTTTTTTCGTAAAGTGAGTCGCATCCCAATTTTAATAAACTGTAGGGTCACCTATAAATCACTTGTTGGAAATTATTTCGTATAAATGGCTTGTTAGGGCATGTGATATTGTTCACTATATAAAAAGTCATGTGACATTTTTCTCATAGCAAATAGTCGTTTTCCCCTAAAAAGCCAAATAGCCGCTCCTTTTCTACTTATCTTAAAAGAAGCGATTCTTCATGCTCTTACTATCTCACCACATGGCACAATGCTCGTACTCACATCTCATTTCGCCGGCCCACTCTCCTCGCCACGGCTCCTCACTGCCGCCACCGCTCCCCATCACGGCTCCTCACTGCCGCCTCCTCTCGACACCAGAACATTCAACTTGCACCTCCTCTCATCATCGTACCCCGTCCCTCCATGGCGTGCCTGGCCCCTCCTCTCCCCTCGACGTCATCCTAGGTTGATTCCTGGTGCAAAGGAATGCACACCATTGTAGCCGATGGCGACCACCACATGGTGTTTTTGCTGCCATGATATACGCAATGATATATGGTATATATCATGTGATATTTCGGTCCTTTTTCTGAAATAACTATTATCAGTTTCAATATGTGAAGATATAGCAAAATCTGTGATGTTGCTTATGTTTCAATCTTATATCAAGATTGCAAGATTGTTTTCTGTTTTTAGAATATTATTGTTAATTTTGGATGCTAGCATTTCCAGCCTGAACATAGCTAGTATCTTATTTAGAAGGATGGTTGCATTTTCTTGCTTACTAATAGACAACGGCTGATTTGTTATCTGGATGCATCGTTTGTGTGTCCTTACATTCACTTCCTTATGTTGAATTCCCACCATCATATGCAAACTTGTTGACAAGTGACAAATAAGTAAATAGCTTGAAAAAGGTTAGATGAGCAACCTATACATTTTAGTAAACAATATTAGGAAAACAATCTAAAATTTTAAGAAACAAATCAGAAATTTTAAGAAGACAATCACCAAGTTGAACGAAGCAACATGTAACAAACACCCGCCAAGTTCAATAACTACTTTGATTTAGTAGCTTTACCCTAGTAGGTTAATTAATATGTTTTTAAGGATTTAAATACCATGGAGTTTAACCACAGCAGGCAAGGATACTTCAATCATTATTTCTTTATCTTATGGCTTATTTGGCAATGTAAATGGTATAACTTTGTCACACCATACAAGATAAGAAAAATGCAATTTCAACCATAGCATAAATTCCTGGCACACCATACATCCCCAATTAACATTCAAATGTACACAATGACCTCAATGTGATTATAAAATAAACATGAAAATTTAGCATCTATGCACAACAGTACACGTATATGTGGCACATAAATTATGATGGAAACGAGAGACACCACAGAAGATAAAGGCGACGTCCGCGTTGGCTGATCAGATGAAACTGTAGTTGCAGATCCTGAATATCTACTTTTCCGCAGCCTAACCTAAGACATGTGCTACACCGAGCTCTAGCCGGTACTGGCACCGGCCCCATGCAAGCTCTTGCTCGACAAACTCAAGCATGTGCTTCCCTGAAACCTCTACGGGGCCCTTGTCCGCCCGGCGCTCGAGCGCCACGATGCAAAAAACCCAGACTATTTGGAGTCTTTGTACGGATGGTTCAGTAGCTTATTGGAAACCTATACTTCACAACATTTAAGTATGTGATTTGGGAAAAGGAGCAGCACTTTCATGTTGTCGTCTCATCCTAGTTCTCAAAGTATAACCGTATGATAGTAATCAGTACTTCCAAATTGGATCATGAGTAGAACAGGATCATGAGTAGACTCACTGGAGTGGTATTGTGAGAAACATATATAGATGCATCGCGCAGACCATCTCGAGGTTGTCCTCGTCATTATCCTTGAGGCTTGCAAGAAACTGCTCGTTCAGAACAGTAAAATATATTTTTCCTTGTCCACCCTTATCCGATTGAATGACGACGAACAAAGCTCTATGTATCTGAACATTATAAGGATCAAACCAACACATTAGTAGTGAGTGAACAAAACAATGCGTGATCTAAAGAGAGCATCTCACAAACACAAGCAGTTGCTAGTAAGTATGATTTAGTGAATTGCAAGTTCTACTTCTAAAAATAAGAACATTTTACCAAGTGACAACAATGGAAGAAATGCAGTATTTTCAAATTCTTAGCAGCATTATCTCGGGCAACAATCATACATTATTTTTATGAGTTAAACTTGTAGCTAAAGGACAAAAAATGGTTAGGCGACTGATTAACAGACTTGCAACCTTCAATACTGTATCAGCAGCTCGTGGAAAGAATGATATTACCATTAGCGGTGCCCACAAAATTCCAGTACTTTGTAGTGAAGCACCATCATCAGATCAGCTATAAACAAGAACGAACGACACTCAATATCTTAATCATGTCCAAGCCTTTCACTTTAACTACAACATTGCCACAACCCACAGTATGTCTACCATAATTGGGATATGGAAAATTTCCTCAAAATCATATTTATGGACTTTTATTAAAGTTAATATTTCAGCATAGTAGACAAGTCAATTTTTCATGGCCTGATAACCCACAAGTATAGGGGATCGCAACAGTTTTCGAGGGTAGAGTATTCAACCCAAATTTATTGATTCGACACATGGGGAGCCAAATAATATTCTTGAGTATTAGCAGCTGAGTTGTCAATTCAACCACACCTGAAAGACTTAATATCTGTAGCAAGGTATTTAGTAGCAAAGTAGTATGGAAGTAACGGTAACGATGGCAAACGTGACAGTAGCAGTTTTGTAGTGATCGTAACAGTAGCAACGGAAAAGTAACTTACCAAAGATCAATATATGAAAAGCTCGTAGGCAATGGATCAGTGATGGATAATTATGTCAGATGGCATTCATCATGCAACGGGTATAACATAGGGTGACACAGAACTAGCTCCAATTCATCAATATAATGTAGGCATGTATTCCATATATACTCATACGTGCTTATGGAAAAGAACTTGCATGACATCTTTTGTCCTACCCTCCCGTGGCAGCGGGGTCCTAATGGAAACTAAGGGATATTATAGCCTCCTTTTAATAGAGAACCGGACCAAAGCATTAGCACTTAGTGAATACATGAACTCCTCAAACTACGGTAATCACCAGAAAGAATCCCAGTTATTGTCACCCTGGGGGATGCGGATCATAACTCGTAATAGGTGTCTACAACTTGCAAGATAGGATCAAGAACACATATATATTCATGAAAATATAATAGGTTCAGATTTGAAATCATGGCACTCGGGCCCTAGTGACAAGCATTAAGCATAGCAAAGTCATAGCAACATCAATCTTAGAACATAGTGGATACTAGGGATCAAACCCTAACAAAACTAACTCGATTACATGGTAAATCTCATCCAACCCATCACCGTCCAGCAAGCCTACGATGGAATACTCATGAACGGCGGAGAGCATCATGAAATTGGTGATGAAGGATGGTTGTTGATGACGACGGCGTCGACTTCCCCTCTCTGGAGCCCAAAACGGACCCCAGATCTGCCCTCCCGAGGAAGAACAGGAAGTGGCGGTGGCTCCGTATCGTGAAACGCGATGAAGTCTTCTCCTTGATTTTTTTTCTCCACGGATGTGAATATATAGAGTTGGAATTGAGGTCGGAGGAGCTGCAGGGGGCCCACAAGGCAGGGGGCGCGCCCCCCTGGCTTGTGGCCAATGGGTGGACCCTCTCCGGTTGATTCTTTCGCCAGTATTTTTTATTCATTCCAAAAATATTCTCCGTAAATTTTCAGGTCAATCCGAGAACTTTTATTTCTGCACAAAAATAACACCAAGGCAATTCTGCTGAAAACAGCGTCAGTCCGTGTTAGTTCCATTCAAATCATGCAAATTAGAGTCCAAAACAAGGGCAAAAGAGTTTGGAAAAGTAGATACGATGGAGACGTATCAACTCCCCCAAGCTTAACCCATTGCTTGTCCTCAAGCAATTCAGTTGACAAACTGAAAGTGACAAAGAAAAACTTTTACAAACTCTGTTTGATCTTGTTGTTGTAAATATGTCTAACTGATGTTCAGGTTTTCAGCAACGATTATAGACTAACCACATTCACAATAATATTTAGGTCTCACATTTACTCATATCAATGGCATAATCAACTAGCGAGCAATAATAATAAATCTCGGATGACAACAATTTTATCAAAACAATCATGATACAATATGATATAATGGTATCTCGCTAGCCCTTTCTGAGACCGCAAAACATAAATGCAGAGCACCTCTGAAGAACAAGGGCTGACTGGAAATTGTAATTCATGGTAAAAGAGATCCAGTCACAGTCATAATCAATATCAATTAATAACAAAGCATACAAATGACGGTGGTGCTCTCTAACTGGTGCTTTTTATAAGAGGAGGATGACTCAACAGTAAAGTAAAATAGATAGGCCCTTCGCAGAGGGAAGCATTGATTTGCAGAGGTGCCAGAGCTCGAGCTTTTAAAACAGAGATGAATAATAATTTTGAGCAGCATGCTTTCATTGTCAACATAACAACCAAGAGATCTCGATATCTTCCATTCTAGATACATTATAGGCAGTTACCAAACAGAATGGTAAATTTTTTACTCCCCCTCCACCAATCAATCACACTCCACGGCGAGCCGAATCCACGGGTACCGTCCATACAAACAACAATCCTGGGGGAGTTTTGTTTCATTATATTTTGATTTGATTTTTGAGCATGGAACTGGGCATCTCGAATACCAGCCACTTTCTCGTGAATGATAGTGAATCAACACATATCGTGAGAATAACCCACCTAGCATGGAAGATACTGACCGCCCCCAGTCGCTACATGAGTGATTCAGGCATACAAAACAGAATAATATTTGAAGGTTTAGAGTTTGGCACATGCAAAATTACTTGGAACGGCAGGTAAATACCGCATATAGGTAGGTATGGTGGACTCATATGGAACAACTTTGGGTTTATGGAGATGGATGCACAAGCAGTATTCCCGCTTAGTACAGGTGAAGGATAGCAAGAGACTAGGAAGCGACCAACTAGAGAGCGACAACAGTCTTAAACATGCATTGAGATTAACCAACATTGAATGCAAGCATGAGTAGGATATAAATCACCATGAACATAAATATCGTGGAGGCTATGTTGATTTTGTTTCAACTACATGCGTGAACATGTGCCAAGTCAAGCCACTTGAATCATTCAGAGGAGGATACCATCCTATCATACTACATCACAACCATTTTAAAATGCATGTTGGCACTCAAGACAAACCATTATACACTCTTAGCTAATTAAGCATGGCATGAGTAACTATATTCTCTAATTGTCGTTGCAAACATGTTTCATCCATAATGGGCTGAATTCAGAACGATGAGCTATTCATATTTACAAAAACAAAATAGGTCGAGTTCATACCAGCTTTTCTCCATCTCAATCATTTCATCATATATCGTCATTATTGCCTTTCACTTGCACGACTGAACGGTGTAAATAATAATAAGAGTGCACGTGCATTGGACTAAGCTGGAATCTGCAAACAATAGCTCAAAGGAGAAGACAAGGTAATATGGGCTCTCTGATAGATAAACAATAATGCATATGAGAGCCACTCAACATTTTCATTGTGGTCTTCTCCTTACGACCCAAAGAAAAGAAATTTCAAAACAAGAACGAGAAGAACTATTTACACGGGAAAGCTCCCAACAAGCAAAAGAAGAACGAGAAATCTTTTTGGGTTTTCTTTTAATGCTACAACTAAACAGACTAGAAGGTAAAGCTAGAACTAAGTTTTTTTGGATTTTCTCAAGGTTAATTAAGCACACAAGAAGAAAGCGGAAAGAAGAAATAAACTACCATGGATGATACAATGAAAAAGTATGAACACCGACAACTGGAATGAGTGTGTGAACATGAACATAATGTCGGTGAGAAATACGTACTCCCCCAAGCTTAGGCTTTTGGCCTAAGTTGGTCTAGGGCCATGGCTGGCCCGGATAATATCCAAAGTCATAGTTGGGGTTGTACTGGGCTGCGGCGGCTACCGCCAGAACGGCTGCAGCGCGGAGGCGAGCGGCTTCCGCCTCTCTCTTGTACTCGTTTGCCTCCTCTCTGGTTATAAACTGTCTCCGTTTTTCCTGAAAGTTAAAGAAGGCAGGAGCAGGAAGGGTAATATGGATAGCATGCTGTCTATCAAAATTAGTCGGTACAGGAAGGACTGTTCGTTCCTCTCAACAAACTGGTATCGCACCATAGCCTCATAATCAAGAAAAGCAAGTGGTAACTCAATATCATTCCCCCTTATGGGTACCCCAAGATAATTAGCTACCAGAGTGGCATAGATCCCGCCAAAGAAATCTCCTTCCTTAGTATTTTTATGTAGCCTCCTAGCAATAATAGCCCCCAAGTTATATCGTCTATCACCCATTACCGCACTCTTAAGAATACTAAGATCAGGTACACAAAGTTGGCTATGATCATGTTTACCGTTAATACATCTACCTATGAAGAGAGCAAGATAATGTATAGCAGGAAAGTGAATGCTCCCCAAGGTAGCCTGTGTAATATTTCTAGTTTCTCCCACAGTGATGCTAGCAAGAAAATCATTATATTCATTTTTGTGAGGATCACTATGGCTGCCCCATTGTGGAATTTTGCATGCACGGTTAAAATCTTCTAGGTCCATAGTATAAGAATCATCATAAAGATTTAATAGAACAGAATGCGTATTACGCCTGGATGAAAATTTAAACCTCCGCACGAAGGAATCAGTGAGTTGATAATATTGCTTGCATTGGTCTGAGAGGAAATCTTCAAGGCCAGCATTTCGTATGTACGCGTAAAATTCTTCCTTGCAACCGGCATGAACCATGAATTGATCAGACGGCCATTCACAAATCCGCATTTGAGCTTCCCTCGGTGGTTCAAAATCGGGCTCATGTATCGCGAGTCTCGGGGCCTTCTTGCTCGAGGAACCACCTTGGTATATTCTCCTCAACATCTTTCTTTCTCTGAAAAATTTCTGAAATTTTTAGTGACTCAAAATAAAGGTGAACAAAACTCAACAAAACTTATAGCAACTACTCCCACAAGTGCCTAGTGGTTATATCATGCATCAAATCTACTTGGGACCATACAAATTTGACATGCAAGCTCAAAAACAAGGTCACCACAGCAACAAAAATTTGCAACATGTAAAGCCCTAAAACGAAAACTAATTGGACCATTGGAGGAGTCACATACCGAAGATCAATCCCCCAAAACAGTTTTGCAAATGGAGCTTTGCACAAGGAGATCGAAAATGGCAGCAAAATGAGCTAGAACACGGGCTTCAGCAATGGTGGGATTTTTTCTGGAGGAAGACGAAGTGGATGTGTGCTGGAATAAGTGAGGGGGGCCTACGTGGGACCCACAAGCCAGGGGGGCGCGCCCTGTAGGCTTGTGGCCCACTGGTGCTGCCCCCTGATGTGTTCTCAGTGCCAGAAATTCTTAAATATTCCAGAAAAAATCATACTACATTTTCAGGGCATTTGGAGAACTTTTATTTTCTGGTCATTTTTTAATTGCACAGATAATTCAGAAAATAGAAGAATAATAGCATTTTTACTTTATATAATATAAATTACAGAAAGTAAAAGTTGGGTACAGAAGGTTGTGCCTCCTAAATTCATCCATCTCATGCTCATCAAAAAGAATCCATCAATAAGGTTGATCAAGTCTTATTGACAAACTTTTTTCGAATGACACGGAACCGGAGAATTTTCGAATAACACTAGGTTACCTCAATGGGGATATGCATGTCCCCAACAATAAGTATATCATATTTCTTTTTGACAGTAGGGAGAGGGAATTCAAAATCTCCAATAATAATCGTCGAAATTTTTCCAATGGAGTTGATACTATGAATTTGAGGTTGTTTCTTCGGAAAGTGTACCGTATGCTCATTACCATTAACATGAAAAGTGACATTGCCCTTGTTGCAATCAATAACAGCCCCTGCAGTATTAAAAAAAGGTCTACCAAGGATGATCGACATACTGTCGTCCTCGGTAATATCAAGAATAACAAAGTCCGTTAGGATAGTAACGTTTGCAACTACGACAGGCACATCCTCGCAAATACCGATGGGTAAAGCAGTTGATTTATCAGCCATTTGCAAATAAAATTCAGTAGGTGTCAACTTATTCAAATCAAGTCTACGATACAAAGAAAAAGGCATAACACTAACACCAGCTCCAAGGTCACATAAAACAGTTTTAACATAATTTCTTTTAATAGAGCATGGTATAGTTGGTATTCCTGGATCTCCTAATTTCTTTGGTACTCCACCCTTAAAAGTATAATTAGCAAGCATGGTGGAAATTTCAGCTTTCGGTATCTTTCTTTTATTTGTCACAATATCTTTCATATACTTAGCATAAGGAGACATTTTCAGAATATCAGTCAAACGCATACGCAAAAAGACAGGTCTAAGCAATTCAACAAAACGCTCAAAGTCCTCATCATCCTTTTTCTTGGATGGTTTAGGAGGAAAGGGCATGGGTTTCTGAACCCATGGTTCTCTTTCTTTACCATGCTTCCTAGCAACAAAGTGTCTTTTATCATATCTTTTATTCTTAGGTTGTGGGTTATCAAGATCAATAGCAGGTCCAATCTCCACATCATTATCATTACTAGGTTGAGCATCGACATGAACATCATCATTAATATTATCACTAGGCTCATGTTCATTACCAGATTGTGTCTCAGCATCAGAAATAGAAATATCATTTGGATTCTCAGGTGTATCTATAACAGGTTCACTAGCAGCATGCAAAGTCCTATCATCATTCTTTTTCCTTTTATTACGGGGACGACTAGGTGCATCAATATTAATTTTCTGAGAATCTTGCTCAATTCTCTTAGGATGGCCCTCGGGATACAAAGGTTCCTGAGTCATTTTACCACCTCTAGTCACAACTCTAACAGAATGATCATTGTTCTTACCATTCATCTCATTAAGCAAATCATTTTGTGCCTTAAGTACTTGTTCTACTTGAGTAGTTACCATGGAAGCATGTTTACTAATAAGCTTAAGACCATTGATAGTTCTACTCATATAATCACCTAAGCGATCAAGCATGTAAGCATTATGTTTCAATTGTCTACTAACATAAGCATTGAAATTTTCTTGCTTAACAATAAAGTTATCAAACTCATCCAAGCATTGGCTAGCAGACTTATTATAAGGAATATCACCTTCATCAAATCTACGGAGAGAATTTACCTCTACTACCTTTTTCGGGGTATCAAGACCATGTATTTCTTCAATAGGTGGTAAATTCTTAATATCTTTAGCTTTAATGCCTTTTTCTTTCATAGATTTCTTTGCCTCTTGCATATCTTCAGGACTGAGAAATACGATACCTCTTTTCTTCGGAGTTGGCTTTGGAGGTGGTTTGGGAATTGTCCAATAATTATCATTGCTCAATATATTATTCAATAGTAGTTCAGCTTGTTCAACAGTTCGTTCCTTGAAAACACAACCAGCACAACTATCTAGGTGGTCCCTAGAAGCATCGGTTAGTCCATTATAAAAGATATCAAGTATTTCGTTTTTCTTGAGAGGATGATCAGGCAAGGCATTAAGTAATTGGAGAAGCCTCCCCCAAGCTTGTGGGAGACTCTCTTCTTCAATTTGCACAAAGTTAAATATTTCCTGCAAGGCAGCTTGTTTCTTATGGGCAGGAAAATATTTTTCAGAGAAATAATATATCATATCATGGGGACTACGCACACAACCAGGAGCAAGAGAATTAAACCATATCTTAGCATCACCCTTTAATGAGAAAGGAAACAACATAAGAATATAGTAATAACGGATTTTTTCCTCATGAGTAAATAGGGTGGCTATATCATTCAATTTAGTAAGATGTGCCACAACAGTTTTAGATTCATAACCATGGAAAGGATCAGATTCAACCAAAGTAATTAACTCAGGATCGACAGAGAATTCATAATCCTTATCAGTAACAAAGATAGGTGAAGTAGCAAACTTAGGATCATATTGCATTCTAGCATTCAAAGATTTTTCCTTCCACTTGCATAGTAATTTCTTAAGATCATCTCTATCCTTACAAGCAAGAAAGTCCCTAGCTACCTCTCCTTCCATAACATAACCCTTAGGTATATTAGGCAATTCATATCTAGGAGAGGTAGGTTTAACAGGTGTCTCATAGTGTTCAGTTTCAATAATTTCATCAGTTTCAGAAATATCATCAGTTTCAGCATTGACTCTAGCAATTTGTTCATCAAGAAATTCACCCGGTGGCACAGTAGTATCAAGAAAAGTATCATCATAAGCATCATGCATAGCAGAAGTGGCATCATCATTTACTTGTGACATATCAGAATCAATAGCAGGTGGTAGTGTCGCAAATTTACTCATAACAGAAGGTGAATCAAGTGCAGAGCTAGATGGCAGTTCCATACCTCCCCTCGTAGTAGAGGGATAGATCTTGGTTTTTGGGTCTTTCAGATTCTTCATAGAGATCAACAGATATAAATCCCAAGTGACTCAGAGAATAGAGCTATGCTCCTCGGCAACGGAGCCAGAAAAGGGTCTTGATAACCCACAAGTATAGGGGATCGCAATAGTTTTCGAGGGTAGAGTATTCAACCCAAATTTATTGATTCGACACAAGGGGAGCCAAATAATATTCTCGAGTATTAGCAGCTGAGTTGTCAATTCAACCACACCTGAAAGACTTAATATCTGCAGCAAGGTATTTAGTAGCAAAGTAGTATGGAAGTAACGGTAACAATGGCAAACATGACAGTAGCAGTTTTGTAGTGATTGTAACAGTAGCAACGGAAAAGTAACTTAGCAAAGATCAATATATGAAAAGCTCGTAGGCAATGGATCAGTGATGGATAATTATGTCGGATGACATTCATCATGCAACGGTTATAACATAGGGTGACACAGAACTAGCTCCAATTCATCAATATAATGTAGGCATGTATTCCATATATAGTCATACGTGCTTATGCAAAAAAACTTGCATGCCATCTTTTGTCCTACCCTCCCGTGGCAGCGTCGTCCTAATGGAAACTAAGGGATATTAAGGCTTCCTTTTAATAGAGAACCGGACCAAAGCATTAGCACTTAGTGAATACATGAACTCCTTAAACTACGGTAATCACCGGAAAGAATCCCAGTTATTGTCACCCTGGGGGATGCGGATCATAACTCGTAATAGGTGTCTACAACTTGCAAGATAGGATCAAGAACACATATATATTCATGAAAACATAATAGGTTCAGATCTGAAATCATGGCACTCGGGCCCTAGTGACAAGCATTAAGCATAGCAAAGTCATAGAAACATCAATCTCAGAACATAGTGGATACTAGGGATCAAACCCTAACAAAACTAACTCGATTACATGGTAAATCTCATCCAACCCATCACCGTCCAGCAAGCCTACGATGGAATTACTCACGAACGGCGGAGAGCATCATGAAATTGGTGATGAAGGATGGTTGGTGATGACGACGGCGTCGATTTCCCCTCTCCGGAGCCCAAAACAGACCCCAGATCTGCCCTCCCGAGGAAGAACAGGAGGTGGCGGCGGCTCCGTATCGTGAAATGCGGTGAACTCTTCTCCTTGATTTTTTTCTCCACGGATGTGACTATAGAGTTGAAATTGAGGTCGGAGGAGCTACAGGCGCCCCCCTGTCTTGTGGCCAATGGGTGGACCCTCTCCGGTTGATTCTTTCGCCAGTATTTTTTATTAATTCCAAAAATATTCTCCGTAAATTTTCAGGTCAATCCGAGAACTTTTATTTCTGCACAAAAATAACACCAAGGCAATTCTGCTGAAAACAGCGTCAGTCCGGGTTAGTTCCATTCAAATCATGCAAATTAGAGTCCAAAACAAGGGCAAAAGAGTTTGGAAAAGTAGATACGATGAAGACCTATCATGGCCAGGAAATCATTCTAGTATCATCTTTACCATAGTAATTCAATAGTATTCACACACATCAATTTTTCATGGCCAGGAAATCATTCTAGTATTATCACTGGTTCAATATAAAACACAGCTAGATAACTGGAGTCTCACTGGAAATCCCTTCCGACTGGTATAGAACAACAAATACATTTTTACCAAAAACTATACCACAATCCGCTTATACATATTTATTTCGACCGCGGGCATCGAATTGATAACAAAATTACTCTAGAAAAGGAAGGAAATGGATGGAAGAACACCATACAGAAAGGGAACCAATGCAAATAACCTCCCCTAGCTAGAACTGCTATTTTTTTTACTGCAGATATAAGGATGAAAAATAGAAGTTCAGTTAGTGCCTTACTTCAAGAATATCAAGACCCTGCAGTGAAGATCTATGCATCTCAGTTTTGGCCGGGGAGGTTCACTTAATCTGAGCAGATAACATCTTCACAATTAGAGAGACCACACCTTTGTTCCTCAATTAATTAAGAGTTTTGTTCTGTTTGACTGATCAATCCGAGCAAATATAAACACTTCTAGACAGAGGTTCACTTAATACCGCGTGGCATGTAAGTAACAAGAGGGATTAATATCTCAAGGTTTCACGAAAATTCTTCGTTGGACTTGTTTCAACTACTGACCTTAATGCATCCAGTGTGCTCCCTATGTATGCATTCAAGTATTCCACATTGTCGGTGTCATTCGCAGATGCCTTGCCTGAAGTGAGATGCATGCCACATCAATCATAATAGACTGGAAGCCCACATAGGTAAGTGCATAACCATTGCCAAACTTCATCAAATTTATTGAATCGATTAATTTTAGATGAAGAACAGAATTAAAAATTTGGAGATCGGTGTGACCATAAAGTAGATCGACTTGCCATTCTCTTGGACATTAATGGGAAGGTACCCATAGTTTTCAGGTACTGCAACACACATCGTAATCCTTCTGGGTTGTCTGGATAAGGCATTGGGACATACTCCACTGAAGAGAACAAGTTGCATGAACCAGATCGAATTCCCAGTTCAACTACTTCAGGTCCAAAACAGCTGAAGCAAGTAGCATCTTCGACATAATTAGTTGGAAACTTTTACCCCACTTGTTGCTAGGTCTGTTCTAGAACCTAGGCCTGCATCGCAGAAGAATATATCCTGTAAGTATATGTTTTGAAAGCTTCGACAAACTATTTGATCAGTATATATGTTTATCGAATCAAATTCCCAATTTTAGCTATTGAACACATGATGAATGCCGCAATATGCCCATGCAGATACAAAATTTGCTTACCTCTCTATTAAACTGGCATGCCTGCTGCATAGTCACGAACACCTTCCTTTAAAGAGCGACACACAGGAGCCCAAAAAAATTTCAGCAGAATAAAAAGAGCATTCAAAAGTATGGTATTCTGAGATCTGCAGACACTATAATATACCTGATCTTCATGGGCACTTCTTTGGCCCATGGATATGTGGAAACAAATTCGTGTATAAAGAGTAAAGAATTTTCGTGGTTCCACAAGGGGTCAGAACAAACTGCAACACGAGTATCAAGCAAGATATCCAACATCTTTATGGTTAGAGTTGCTAGGAAAGGGCTAATTGATCATCTGCTATAAAATACGGCGTACTTGATAAATATTGAATACAGCTCCTCTATTTTTTTATTCTAAGAAAGGTCTAATTCCTACATTTGCACATCACATACGCGAGATAATGTATTTCGCTTAACACGTACTATGCTCGATAAAAGTTGGATGTGTATTATAGCTTGCATGCACTAACATAAACATCATCTTATGATTTTTATTATCGAGTGCAGCTGTTGCATACCTTGCAAACTTTGGCCTCGGTGTGGTATCCGTGTACTGATCAAGGCCGGCATGTCAAGTAGACCAAGGAGAGCATGCTCATACAGTCGGATGACGACGCTAGTGGTGTACCCAAGATTTCAAACCGAGCGGTCCAGGTCCAATTGCCACAGTTTTCTCTCCAAACAATATAGCATGCCAATATAGTACAGTACAATACTAAATCACAAACCAATAAGGTCTTGCAAGCATATTAAAATTCACGATTAAACTCTTAAATTTACAAGCATATTAAAAACCTTCTCATATTCTTATTCATCTGCTGGAGCGAACCCATTAATCAGTTGAGTTTAACGATTCTGAATTGTGAGAATCTAAAAAGCAAAAGCAAAACCACACTTCGAATAATAATTGAATTATAGGAGATAAAGTATACATGTCAGGCGGTGATGCTCCTACCTTCATCAACTTGTCTGCTGCGCACCAGCGCCCTTGCGTCCTCTTGCCGGCTGCCGCACACAGCCAGTCACATCTCTGCCCAGTGTCTGTTTCTGCTTATCGGACACCCACATCACCGCTGGAGTTCCTGTTTTAGTCTGCAGAACGATCAGACGACCAGGAGTTGTATGGTAGACTTGTACTGTCGTTCGGTGTTTGCGGGCCTTCGGTACGAGGAGTCCATGTGTTTGCGGGCCACGCATTGGTGCTTAGGGCAGTCGCTTGTAAGATATGACGGAGTGAAGGAGTCCTGTTGAGCGGCGGCGGCGGCGCAGTGGACTGGAAGACAACGTCGGAGGTAGCATGGAGGCGGCATAATCTAGAAGATGGTGGCTGCCAGGAAGATGGGCGGGGCGGAGGCGTTCCGTCGGGCGACAAGAACAGCAGGAGACGGCGGCATTTCCTCCATCTCCTCTGTGGATCTGGCGATAGGGTGCAGGAAAAACGTTCTTCCTCCGGACGTCGTGACGGCGGAGATCGAGGAAGACGGAGGTGCCGTCGACGGCGGCTACGTCTGGTAGCTCGTACGTGGTTTGTTTCCTTAAAATTAGTCAATCGGATTATTTCCTTAAATTCAGTTATTGATTTCCTTAAAATTCGTTATTTTTATTTCCTCAAGCAGATTGCATTGATCAGTTGATTTAGGTAAGTTAGGAAAGTTAGATCTATTATCTTTTGTACTTTAGGAAAGTGTTGGCTTATAAGGAAAGAAGGAAGAGGAAAATAAACCGATTACAGAGGTGGTGGTGGGAGGTGGGACGAAAAAAACCGGACGAAAAAAAACCCGCGTACCAAAAAAACCCGCGTACCAGGCTACCAACTGCGCAATTAGGAGTAGAGATATTTATTTTTGTACAACAATGTTGTGGGATCCACTCTGCCAGACAACAGGAGAAGCCAGTGCACCAAGGTCCACGATCATGATGTGTTCATCTTGAGCACACGTACAACTAAGGATCCAATATGTGTGGCATTGGAGTCCATGAATCACATCTAAAAAAGAGAGAGTCCATGAACCAAACATGAAATCCAGCAACACCTGAAGGATACATCTTTTTCATGCACATTGCAAATAGGCAACTATAAAATTTATATTTCACCTCCACGCAACTATATAAAAAAAATATATCTCTTGTTCTCAACAAAACAAAAAAGTAGCTGGCCATATAAGGCACGCGTACGATTTGGAAATAATCAGAACTTGCTAAATGCCATGAAGGCGGGGCGGGCTAGTTTGTTTCCACGTTGAATTGTAAATAACCATGTTGATAATTACTTTCCTTGTTTTGTCTATTGGCGAATATTAAGTGTCCTTGTTTCGCCGCAAAAAAGGAATGTTTGTCCTTGTTGACTGGAATTTTTTTTTTGAAACGGTTGTTGATTGGAATTAATTACGAAGTTCTCCGTGTGCGTACGTCCATGTCCTTATTTGTGTCAGTTTCATTTTTTTTTTTGCGGTTAATGTCAGTTTCAAGTTGAGTCCGAACCTAATAGGAACTGTCAGCAACAGGGTTAGATCGTGTGTGTGTATATAACTATCTATACACGCCGGTCGGTGCTTAGGGTTAGAGACAAAACAAACAAGGTGCGTGCAGAACCTTTTGCTGATTTGCACATACGATCTAGAAGCTCGTCTTCCCGACATCATGTCAACGTCCGTGGTCATGTCTTCTACCTTCCGCTCCCACGTCTTCAGGATCGAAGGGTTCACGCAGGTCAGGGAGAAGGCGGCCAATGGCGAGGAGGTCCTGTCAGACAAGTTGAGCGTCGGCGGCCATGACTGGTATGTCGGGTGCTGCCCAAACGGGGATGAGAAAAAGTCCGTGGGCCATGTGTCCCTCTTCTTACGGCACGCAAGCCACGCCAAGACCGGTGACGCCACAACAACGTTCAAGATGAGCATACTCGATAAGTCCCTGAAGCCCTCCTGCACTAAAGTGGGGAATCACCACTTTGATAATAACAATGGTTTGGGCTGGAAAAAATTCATGAAACACGACAATCTGGAAGAGCTCCTCAAGGACGACTGCTTGTCCATCCTCTGCCACCTAACCGTGTCGACACCCGGCCGGCAGCAGATCACCGCCCTCACCCTCCGCGCGATGCAGGAGACCGGTTCCCACGTCTTCAGTATAGAAGGGTTCACGCAAGTGAGGGAGAAGGTGGCCAATGGCGTGTCATTCATGTCAGGCGTGTTCAGCGTCGCCGGCCATGACTGGCGTATCTCCCTCTACCCAAACGGCCACACGGAGGAGGTCGACGGCTCTTTATCTCTCTTCCTCCAGCACGACAACCACACCAGGACCGGTGAAGCCATGGCGACATACAAGATGAGCATACTCGACAAGGCCTACAAGCCATCGCGCACTAGAATAATAGAAGGTCACCGCTTCACGAGCCAAGGATGGGGCTGGGGAAAATTCATGAAACTCGTAGATCTGGACAAGGAGGAGCACCTCAAGATTGACTGCCTGTCCATCCTTTGCGATATCACCCTCGAGGACACCCATGACGATGAAGTTTCTACGGTCAGACCCATCATGCATACACCCGGGCTCTTGTCCGCCCTGCGCGACGCTGACCGGCAGCAGATGACCGCCTCCACAGTCGCCTTCAAGCAAGCCACGGGCTCTCACGTCTTCAGGATTGAAGGTTTCATGCGAGTCAGGGACAAGGTGGCCAATGGCTTACCCGTCACATCAAGACCATTCAGCGTTGGCGGATATGACTGGCTTATCCAGTGCTACCCAAATGGCTACAAGAAGAAGTCCAAGGGCTGTATCTCCCTCTACCTCCTCCGCCAAGACAGCAACGCTAAGACCAGCGTCGTCACGGCATCGTTCAACATGAGCATACTTAACAGCGGCCGGAAGCCAGCATGGACTCGTACCTCGTTACAAGAAGAGCCCTTCACGAACAATGCTTTGGGGAAGCACCTCAAGGACGACTGCATGTGCATCCTCTGCGACATCACCGTTGACCTCGGACTGCACACTAACGACTACAACGATGAGATTGAGATTGCTGCGGCAGAAGAGCGCAAGTCGGCGCCGCCTGAGCTCGAGAATGCCATCTGGAGAAAGCAGACAATGGACATCAAGACTAAGGTCAATGACAGACACACATTGGCCGCACGCCGGTGGCTGCGGTTTCGCTGTTGGCCCTTTTAGGGATAGAGCCAGGAATCTTACACAAGGGGGGCCAAATGGAAGATTTAAAATCTTGGAAGGGGACAAACACAAGAATTTAGAGTATTTTCAACAAAAAAATAGGGGGTTGTTTGGGAAAAAATCACCCGGGGGAGAGGGGGGGGCGTCCGTGGGCCCTTTCAGGATTAACCGCCCACTACTATCAGTGGCGAGCCGAATCTAGCCATCTATGGAATTGCTCCTTTTTTGTTTCAATGTCTAGAAGTTTACCTTTCTATAGATTTGCTTCCCTTTGATTTGATTATCTACTAGTATACTACATGTCTGAGTATCTTCTATAAGTACAAACTTTCTCTCTAAGTATCTATAATTTGGATGAAGTGAAGGCACTCAGTTTTCCTCGGAGATAACAAAGCTTGATTTATATGAGAAACAACGGGAACACGGATGTAATGAGGAACAACCTGATGGTAGGGAGCTAAATAACTGAACGGTTTGACTTGTCAATCAGAATTATTCGACAAAAAAAATTCAAAATTATTCGAATCGTTGTTGCCTTAGTGCTGACATAAGTTGCGCTCTGCAATATAACATATGGCGACTTGGTTCATGCCCTTGTTGCATTATATATTGTCAGTAGGTCATGCTTGTTATTGTCAAATCATTTGGTTGTTGTCACTCCTCATGGGTCAAGAGTCACAACGTAAATATGGCTTGGATAATCATGCATTGCAATGGCATAAGAGCAGTACATTTTTGGCTCACCTGAAGGTTTCGTAGTCTTCAACGGCATACCACCATCTAATTTCGTTCCATAACTTAATCATTTATCTAAAATACTTTATTTATACTTAGAAAGGAATCATATGCTCATTCATTAGCAGAGACCCTACTGTTGACTTAGGGGGTTTAACAGAATGTGTGGACTTGCTAGCCTATATTATGCCAGGGAGTATCCCCAACAAAATGAAAAATTGCCAGCAGGTATCCAATAGAGAGCTGTCATATAGTACTATGTGGGCCTAGTATTTTAATATTGCACTTCTCTTCTTGATTTCTCACATCCATATTTCTCTGCTCTCTTTTTTAACAACTGCCCCCCCCCCCCCCCCCCCCACCCTTGTACTTCACATGCATGCATGACATTAATGTGACAGAATCACTCTTTCTTCTTCCGCACAATAAATCCAACATTTTCTTTCCTCTTGACTAATTTAAAACATCAATATCTTTTAAACATATATGTGTTCTTTATTATTTTTATTTGAACTTCTTTCGCCATAACCTTTAAAATGAAACCAATTTTGGATATTTTTCAACCATATTTAAGTTCGAACGTATATTTCACATTTTGAAGTAATCAGTTTCACACAGATACATTACAATTTCACTTTCTGTAGATGCTATTTCACAATTTCGACACAACATTTCACTTTCCACTGGCTCATTTCACAAAAATAACATCTAATTTAATCACACATTTCTCAAACACATATTTCACTCTTTTCAAATAAATTGTTTCACATTTCAAAATAATCAGTTTCACAATGATATATTACAATTTCACTATATGTGCTTACTATTTCACAATTCAGAACCAACATTTCACTTTCCACTGGCTTGTTTCATAAAAATAACACATATTTCAATTGCACATTTCTCAAATAATATGTTTCACTCTTTTGAAATAAATTGTTTCAGATTTCAAAATAATCTATTTCACAATGATATATTGTAATTTCACTTTTTATGGTTACTATTTCACAATTCAGAACCTACATTTCACTTTTACGGGCTTGTTTCACAAAAAAAAAATTCCATTGCACATTTTACAAAAAAATATTTCATTGTTTTGAAATAAATTGTTTCACATTTTCAAATAATCAGTTTCACAACGATACATTGTAATTTCACTTTCTGTGGTTGTATTTCATAATTCAAAAGCTACATTTTATTATTCACTGGCTTGTTTCACAAAAGCACATCTATTTTAGTTGCTCATTTTTTAAAATAACGTATTTCACTCATTTAAAAATAAATTATTACACATTTCCAAATAATCGGTTTCACAAGTTGACATTTCAGTTTCATATTTCTTTCGACTTTCAAAACAGATATTTGACTTGCTCTGTGTGGTTTCACAAAAATATCATAATTTTCAAGTGAAATAGGTTTGTTTCACATACGAAAATGTGAAACGTTGAAATTTAAACGTGTTTGAAATATATCCAAAAACTGTTTATTTAAAAAGGTCTTGGCACCAGAAGTTCAAATATATAAATTATTTTACAAACAAACTTATATCTTAAAAGAGAAAAATGTTTTTAACTGGTCAAGATGAAAAAAAGTCCATGGATTTGTTTTCAAGTGGGAGAGAAAAGACATATGCATACGTGTGTGTGTGTGTGTATGTCTGTGTGTGTGTGTGTTTGTGTGTGTGTGTGTGTGTGTGTGTGTGTGTGTGTGTGTTTGTGTGTGTGTGTGTGTGTGTGTGTGTGTGTGTGTGTGAGAGAGAGAGAGAGAGAGAGAGAGAGAGAGAGAATGAACTGTCACATCCATTGCTGCGATGTAAGGACAAAAGGTTTTGGCCAATAATTGTATTTGACCAGTATTCATTTTGTATAGCAAAAAGGGATGAATAATTACTTTTCGTGGACCGTATCTTAAAGCTGCTATTCAGTGGTGAGATCACTGCCGGCACATGCCGCAACCGCTCAAAAAGACTTTGCGGTATCCTCACTGCTCCCATCAGTAGTACCATGGTATAGCATATGACTTTATTCATGCCCTTCTTGCATTATGGTCAATTTTCTAAACAATTTCATGGCCGATGTACTAGTCATGCTTGTATTGTTACTCCTCATGAATTACACCATTCAGCGGCATCGCCATATTTTGGCCATTGCTCACCACCATATTTTGCCTTGTTTTGTTTTCGTTCTTCTCCCGTTGATTGACGTGCCATGAGGTGCTGGTACACACTATATGCTGAGCTTTTGTTGTTTCTGGACAAGCTGAGATTTTAGAAGAAACTGAAGGGGATGTGGATCATTGTGTCTCATCGGTCCAAAATCATAGAGTAAATTATCTAAGTGGCACCAATGCATTGTACAACTTGCTTCTGGACTAAGCATCTAAACAACTTATTGTTAATATTCATGACCAGCAAAATGACAGAAAGAATAGCCCGTGTTACCACGCTGTGCGTATAGATGAGGTACAGGAAATTCTAAAATTTGTTTGTTCTTAATTATTTAATCAATGCTTTTCGATTCCAGTTCAAAAATATAAACTCTAAAATTTTATCTAGAAAATAATAACAAGATGAAATACCATTATTTCAGGAACAAATGTCATGTATGTGGCAAATACAACGAGAGGTGCGAATCTTGTCAAGGATTGCTTCAGTAAATGAGATGACCTTGTGTTTACAAAGAAGTTGAATCAGATCATCGTTCTTTAAACCACACAACAATGTTTACATGTGCAACAATCACGAGCTAGTTCAGAGGTCTAGCCGCAATTTTTTTGATATATTTAGAGAAATCAAATTACAACTTCATATGTGTCAAAATATATAGAAATCACAAATGAGTAGAAAATCAGCGTCCTCCAGATCTTACAAATAGAAACGCGAACACAAATACCGTTATAAGTTTGCAGATTGCAGGCTGATGTAAAAACTTCTTTCTTACCTGAAATAAGCCAACCTCTTAGACCAAGGATTCCAATGGTTGCTTCTGGCATTGGGTCCAACTCATAACCCTAGGCATGGACATGTAGATAAGGATTAGTACACACGCAACAATTATCCAGATCCCGCTTTTGTGGATGTCCCACGTGACGGCAATGAGGCAGAAGGTCTTGAAGGCGGCGAATTCCTGACATGCGAAACGGGAGAAATCATGATATTGTAGGGGAACGCAGCAGAAAACAAAAATTTCCGACCTACGCACCAGTCCAGGACCACTATGAAGACTGCATACAAGGTTTGATCTTTTCGTTACCGACTCGTAGCGCAGCGGAAGTAGAGTCGATGACGATCGGCGGTGCAGATCCCCGCAGCTAGGATTTACAACCTCCCAACCGCGAGGATGTATACCCTCATCTGCCCCTCGGACAGCCTTCCGGGAGGCGGTCGGACAGTCCCCCAGACGGTGTCGCGGACAGCCCTTCGGGAGGACCTTCGAAACTCGGACAGCCCATCGGGAGGACCTTCGAAACTCGGACGGTCACACGGACAGCCCTTCGGGAGGCACTTTCGAACTAAGACCGAACCTACGATCTCTCTAGAGAGTTGCACACATACGGTGTCATCTATCCGGCAGGGCTTCGCCGTCCAGAACTAGTTCCTGCCGGAACCCAGACAGCCTTTCGGCTCTACGAAACTATTTCGCTGGGAGGGAGAGAGAAGCCAAACAAGTCTATGGCATGTGTATGTGCGAAGGGATGAGTTTTGGGCAGCCCCCTCCACCTCTATTTATAGGAGAAGGAGGGGTGGAGGGGCTGAAATTTCAGCCACATCCATCCATGTCATCTCCAAGATATTTTGGAGCAAAAGCCCAAAAAGGTGGCTTTCCAAAAAGTAACCATAAAGCTGATTTCACTATTCATGACGACATTTTTCAGTGTCCGTTCGAACCAAAAATATTTATGTGGGCTTAGAACATTTCCAGTACCCACTAAAATAATTTTCGAAGCGTTCCGAAACAATTCCGGATTAGTGATTTTCATCTGCACAAAGCAAATAAAGCGGTTCCGGCAGCTCCGGAACATTTCCGGTTTTTCTTCCGGAAAATTCCCAGAAGTTTCCAGAATGATTCTGGCACCCTCCAAGAATTATCAGGCATGTGCCGAAACCAATTTGACTTAATGGTATCCCCTGAAACAACTTTTCAGTTTTACCGGAACTCATCCGGTGACCTCTCTCTTCGGAACTTTTCCGTTGTCTCCGAAACTTTTTCCGGAGACTTTCTCTCAGACTCCCTGTCTAGTATTCAGCAAATAGATGACCCTTAAGCGTGTGACCCAATAGGTTTGGTGAAGTATAGACATGACCCGGAACCCCTTCCGATCAATGATCAACATCGGAGCCGTGGACACCCATATTGACATCTATACCCACACGAATGAATATTCGAGTGAACCTCCAGTTGCCGTGTGCTATTCCTGTTGCTTCGCGATATGTTACAAATACCCGAGGTGAGACATGTTGGCATCCCCGTGGATCAACAACTTGTCCACTATGCCTGTTACCTCGTTACCGGTATTGTTCTCTTTTCTCATTCCCGTGTTCCGGCATCCCCGTGATCAAATCATAAAGTGTCTGGCCAGACGATGATGGATACCGTAAGCATGCGATAGGACAAAGTCCTTCTCGGCACTCTTGAGGACAATCCTCACATTACGTTACCAACCGTAATGTTTTAACCAGATATTTAACATCTATTCAATTTTAATTGGGAAGGTGGAAACGCGAGCCATTATTCTACAATTATTATGCAATTTACACTTAGACAAAGTTCACAATTAATTGCACTGAGAATTAAAAGAATTAATTCTACAGTGCGCTCCCACTCAAATCAATATCTCTCATAATTGATTGTGAGTGATACAAGACCCGCATTTAAATTGTTCGCCATTGGTGTAACACCACTGATGACGAAAATCTCAACCGGTAGGCCAACTTGCCAATCACATCTCTATGTGACTCTTGTTCATCTTTCGTTGCGTGTGTTCCGAGCTCATGACGGTCATGCCTTAACGTCAAGACAACCAAGTGATCTCGCTGCGAGGTCTCAACTCACCCGCCTCACACTTCTCTAATCGTTCGTACCCGTGTGACACGGCGCACCCCGAAAAGATAGGTGCCGTGACGGTGCTACACTTGGGAGAACACTAACTACTTGATATTTTTGTGAGAGATCACCCTAATAAAAAGCGACTACCGCGCAATCAAGAAGGGTGCATCATAAGGGATAAACATCTCAGGAAATTCATAATAGCATGATATGGTATAGCCCTTTCTGACGGAGAAGTCTTTCATTTCTTCGTCTTCGGCATTCATGTTGGTGTTCACCTTCGCGAAGATTGCCACCACCTTGTCGATGCACCAGATAATATTGCTATCTCTATAGCTAATAAAATAAGTGCATTACTTAAGGTTGACACGCAGGTCATTAAAGTGACAATCATATGGCTCCAGCCATCATGCCGAATCATGACGCGCAGGTCATGTTAATATTACATCATATAGTCATCTCATACATAATCAAATTAATATGAGCACTGCTATACCACATCATATGCACATGCAAACCATCCTGCAAAACCAAGTTAGACGCCTCTAATCGGTTCATGCAAAAACTTGTTTTACATGGCTTCTAAGGTTTCGAAACAAACCGAAGCTACCAACGTCCATCATCAAGCATGATAATCCAAGTCGCTAGATTAACATTGCGGGGTGTATGAAACACGAGATAATAAAATCTCGAGCCCCATACTAAACTTCGTCATACGCATGACCCCTGTGCAGATCATATCTGCATTGCCCTTTCGTTTGCGAAATTTCATCTTTCTTTTTAACTACGGTGGAATTCAATGAACTGTTAGCACTTCGTTGATCAATCAGGATCGCGGATTGCCAGAACATTGAAACTCCACCATGCTGTTATCAAGATCAGAAATATGCAAATTCCGGGGAAGCAACAAGAACATCGGGTAACAGATTTCATCTGCTACCCGCACAAATAATTTTCAGTAATAGAACTCATCTACTACCTGATTATATTGTGCAACACCCATACATCTCTATGTATTCTAGATCGCAACCTGCATCTACGCATAGCACGGCTCATGATGCCACTGTAGGGGAACGCAGCAGAAAACAAAAATTTCCGAACTACGCACCAGCCCAGGACCACTATGGAGACTGCATACAAGGTTTGATCTTTTCGTTACCGACTCGTAGCGCAGCGGAAGTAGAGTCGATGACGATCGGCGGTGCAGATCCCCGCAGCTAGGATTTACAACCTCCCAACCGCGAGGATGTATACCCTCATCTGCCCCTCGGACAGCCCTCCGGGAGGCGGTCGGACAGTCCCCCGAAGGGTGTCGCGGACAGCCCTTCGGGAGGACCTTCGAAACTCGAACGGTCACTCAGACAGCCCTTCGGGAGGACCTTCGAAACTCGGACGGTCACACGGACAGCCCTTCGGGAGGCACTCTCGAACTAAGACCGAAACTACGATCTCTCTACAGAGTTGCACACATACGGTGTCATCTATCCGGCAGGGCCTCGCCGTCCAGAACTAGTTCCTGCTGGAACCCAGACAGCCTTTCGGCTCTACGAAACTATTTCGCTGGGAGGGAGAGAGAAGCCAGACAAGTCTATGGCATGAGTATGTGAGAAGGGATGAGTTTTGGGCAGCCCCCTCCACCTCTATTTATAGGAGGAGGGGTGGAGGGGCTGAAATTTCAGCGACATCCATCCATGTCATATCCAAGATATTTTGGAGGAAAAGCCCAAAAAGGTGGCTTTCCAAAAAGTAACCATAAAGATGATTTCACTATTGACGATGACATTTTTCAGCGTCCGTCCGAACCAAAAATATTTATGTGGGCTTAGAACATTTCTAGTACCCACTAAAATAATTTTCGACACGTTCCGTAACAATTCCGGATTAGTGATTTTCATCTGCGAAAAGCAAACAAAGCGGTTCCGGCAGCTCCGGAACATTTCCGGTTTTTCTTCCGGAAAATTCCCAGAAGTTTCCAGAATGATTCTGGCACCCTCCAAGAATTATCAGGCATGTGCCGAAACCAATTTGACTTAATGGTATCCCCTGAAACAACTTTTCAGTTTTACCGGAACTCATCCGGTGACCTCTCTCTTCGGAACTTTTCCGTTGTCTCCGAAACTTTTTCCGGAGACTTACTCTCAGACTCCCTGTCTAGTATTCAGCAAATAGATGACCCTTAAGCGTGTGACCCTATAGGTTCGGTGAAGTATAGACATGACCCGGAACCCCTTCCGATCAATGATCAACATCGGAGCCGTGGACACCCATATTGACCCCTATACCCACACGAATGAATATTCGAGTGAACCTCCAGTTGCCGTGTGCTATTCCTGTTGCTTCGCGATATGTTACAAATACCCGAGGTGAGACATGTTGGCATCCCCATAGATCAACAACTTGTCCACTATGCCAGTTACCTCGTTACCGGTATTGTTCTCTTTTCTTGTTCCCGTGTTCCGGCATCCCCGTGATCAAATAACAAAGTGTCTGGCCAGACGATGATGGATACCGTAACACCGAGAGGGCCCAGAGATATCTCTCCATCATCGGAGGAGCAAATCCCAATCTTGAGCTATCAAGTTACTTGACATACTTTTCCATGAACCCGTAAGCCGCCGTAATAGCCACCCATTTACGGATGACGTTTAACAAACCCCAAAGTTCATGAAGCAAGCATGAAGAAACTCGATACTCTCATGGTCTAAGGAATCATCATGCAAACGTTAACCATCTCTGTGTTATTAACCATTAACTTGTGACGAATGTATCTCATAGCATAACATCAATTCGGGTCGATTCAACACAAATGTTCTTCCAACATTGTGCCCTCAAAGTTGCTGGCATAGACATGCCCATGATCAGGAAAACAGAATCATCATGCAACACTTGAGTTAGTCTTAGAGGCTAGACTAGGAATACATTTTACCGTTTATTATCCCACACGTGCATATGAGTCTTCCTCCGAGCCTCGTGGTTATTGCAGACTCGTGAACCATAGCAGTTATAGCATGGAACATAAACCTAATTATGAATCAGGGAGATAATCAATAACATTTATTATTTCCTCTAGGGCATATCTCCTACAGATATAGTCTCTTGGCCTCCAACAACAACGGAACCATGAAGAAATACTTACGCTGCCCAGGAGGTCTGTCAATAAGGCCATGACGGCATTCTTGTGCGATTTGGTGATGGTCTCAGGCCCCACCAAGAAGCTGAGGCAAACGTCAATGGCCTCCGGGTCCAGCTCCTCTTGGGAGACTTGTGCGGGGTTCTCTGAGCCTGTGTACCAGGACATCAGGAGGTTCGGGGCCTACAACAGCAGGAGAGGATGCACCAGCTAGGTTCGCACGATGTGTCCCCTGTCAATCCGCCTTTCTTCAGGCGAGCGGTAGCCTCCACCAAAGCCTTGGCTTCCGATGTCAAGTTGGCCAGTGGAACCCACCACCGCAGCTTCTGTGGGGGCTCATTCACGAAGGCCGACAGATCCTCGCCAAGGCCTTCCACGTAGAACCAAGACTTATGCCACTAGCGAACAGACTTCGGGAGATCAAAGGAGAAGAACGTGGAGTTGGGGAGGAGCTACAGGATGGCACCCCCAAGGTCGCAGAAGGCGCCCTTGTTCTTCTGAACAGACCTGAAAGAAGTGGCGGAACAACTCGAAGTGGGGGGTTGTCCCAAGATAGCACTCACAAAATGTGATGAAGTTGGCGATGTGGAGCACCCCGTTGGGCGTGATGTGATGCAGCTGACAGCCGAAGAAGCGCAGGAGGCCCCGCACAAAGCTGTGGAGCGAAAATCTAAGCCCTTCCCTGAAATAGCCCAAGCACAAAGCATGCTTGTCATTACGAGGCTCTGGCGGGACCTCCCTGGTCGGAAGCCGGATGTTCAGATCTGCCGGCATAAGGAGCTGGTCCTTGTACCCTTGGATCTCACCTTTCGTGGCCATGGGACGGAACCACTTCCCGGTGGACTTAGGAGTGGGCAATGCCTCCGCGACTGCCGCATCGACATTTCTGCAAAAAGGGATCTTTCCAAACTAGACAAAACACTCGTCCCATCTCCAGATCTGACGGAACCACTTCCCGAGATCCGTGGGGAGCCTAATAAGAACCCACCTGACAACACCGAAGGGCACTCCAGGAGGACCAAAGGCTCAAGCAAACCATCATCCAGCCTCCATGCTGGAGAGAGCTCGAGAAGATTTCAGGCAAGTATGGGAGCCCGCCGGAGGCATCGTACTCACCCTCTACGACCCCCGTCACGCTCGAGGCTATTGACGGGGTCTTGTACCGGGGGTGGCCAAGCTCCAGGGAGCCCGGCCTCGTCGACTACAGAGGGCCCACTAGGCCCAAGACAAGGAGAAAACCCTAGGAGGCGATATGACGACCTTCATGGCCTACAAGATTAGAGGGCGGCAGCGTCCCAGATCATCTACCGTGTAAACCCTAGACCTCTCCTGCCTATATAAAGGGAGGTCTAGGGTCCTCATCATCATCTATCTACAGATAGGAAACCCTCGGTAGTAATCTCTTACACCATTGTAACCCCTTACACGAGGTATCCCTCCATCATGAATAATGAAAACCAGCACGACATACTCTTCGAAGGCCCAAACCTGGATAAACCCCTCGTGTGACCTCCGATCCATGACTTCCAGCTGCTCTTGGACCCGTACCGAGGGATCTGACGGTATTTTGCACCGGCAAGAAATATATGCGATTTGGTAAGATAAGAAAAAAGATATGTTATTTTTGTTGTATTAGGAAAGTTTTGATTGGCAATTAATAATAGAGATAATGATAATAACAAATGACATAGTGCACGTGATTAGCGATTTGTTATTGAGGAAAATTAAATTTTGTATTGAAAGATTATCGAGAAAAAGCTCATGTCTGTATTTTATGAAGGTGATCTCACATATACGGTGCGATTTTTGAATTATTAATTACCTTTTAATTACGTGATTAAATTAAATCAGCACGTGTCAAATCAAGTATGAAACAAGATCTCATCCTTTAATGAGATTTGATTTTTTTTAATGGGAGGGAAAATATCCAATACGATGGGTTGGTGGGAGGTGAGACAAAAATAAACCAGTGAAAGAGGATGGTGGGAAGTGAGATGAAAAAAACCCAGACGAAATAGATTGTGGTGGGAGATGAGGTGAAAAAATTCAGACGAAATTAAACAGTGGAGGGAAAGCTGTCAAGTCGCCCTTCAGAAGTAGATATTTGGTTTTTAATGGGAGGGAGAAAAATCAAGTAAACGGGGTTGGTGGGACGCAAGGCGAAAATAAACCAATTAAAAAGGACGGTGAAAGTTGAGGCGGAAAAAAAACAAGATGAAAGAGAGAATGATGGCAAGTGAGACAAAAAGGTCAGATGAAATTAACCATTGGAGTGAAAGCTGTCAAATCTGAGTATAGAAATCTACATCTCTAATTAAGTGGATCACTAATTTATTAGTTGCATTATTTGTTCAGTTTCATAACTGATTTGGCGTCGATTTTCAAATTGATTTGATGCTTGATTTTCAAACTTTTTTCGCAATAATGACTAGGTATCAATGAAACGACGTACATACTCCCTTATTGTAATTTTCTTTTCTTTTTGCATGAGATAAGGGAGGTTTTTTTTGTGCGTGTGGGGAGGTGAGAGCTGATGGTCTTTTTAGGGGGGTCAAGGGGATTGAAGTTGAAGGTACCACGTACAATCACAAGCCCCTTTCAATAGTAGTGATACGGTTGAAAAATTTCCTACTATTAATTATCTACATCTCTAATTAAGTGTGCGACTAGTTAATTAATTGTATTAATGGATCGATTTCATAATTGTTTGGTCTGGAAAAAATAATTAATTCTATTAATGGATCGATTTCATAATTGATTTTCTTAAATAGATTAAATTAATTGCTTGTCTGGATAATTATTTGCATAAATAATTTGATCTTCAAATTGAGTTGGTGTTTCGTTTCCAAATTATTTTTGCATTAATAACTGGGTACTAACGAATGACATATATTAATGGACCGATTTCATAATTGATTTGGTTTGGAAAAATCATTGATTAAATATATTAAATTAATTGCTTGTCTGGCTAATTAATTACATTAATGATCTGATTTTCAAATTGATTTGGTGTTTGCTTTTCAAATTATTTTTATATTAATTACGGGGTACCGACAAAGGACGTATAACCTCTCTTTTAGGAGTAGAGATGTATCATCTGCATTTTGTCTTCCTCGTACTCCTTAATTACCATGCATGGCCTGCATCAAGCTTCTTCTGATCTCCGCCACGCGTCTCTGAGCACGCTCGGTCAGCTTCAGTTCCCTCGCGCGGATCATGGTGTCGGTGAGATCATGCGTGCCCGTCAAGCCGGCCGCTGGCCAGGCCAGGGTCAGGGCGACCACCTTAGAGCCGACATGGCTGCGGATATCCGCTTCTTCTTCTTCTTCTTCTTCTTCTTCTTCATTGGGCTCGGCTGGCCGCGGCAGAGGTGTCGGCTGTGCCGCCAGTAACAAGGTCGATGGCGTTGCTGTAATTGTTGGAGATGGCTGGAGGGCGAGGAGGAGGGGCGGGCGGGAGGTGGTCGCCATGTGCAGCGCCAGCCTGGAGGGTGTCCACCATGGCGCGGCCGCCGCCGCCGTGCCCAGCGTGCCGGCGCTGCCCGAGCGGGCCAAGGTGGTGGCACTCATGGCAGCCGTCATGCTGCTCTGCAACGCCGACCGGGTCGTCATGTCCGTCGCCGTCGTGCCGCTCGCCGCGCAGCACGGCTGGTCCAGCTCCTTCGTCGGCATCGTCCAGGTACGCCCGCCCACTTCTTGCCATGTTAATTTACACCTCAACCGCTCAACTTTAGCAGATAATGAAGTAAATTAAAGGTCCTTTTGATCTTACATTAATCAAGTAACAGCAAAAAAGGCAGGTTCCAACCATTTGTTGAGTTCATTGCTTAGCACAAGTCAGCAACTTGAGCTGCTACTTTTTCTTCATTTATACAATGTTTAAATTTGGCAATTGGACACTTGAAACATCTAATCTGATGGATGATGTGATACCAAGGAGTATATCTGAAAATCCCAACACCATTGACAGTTACTGGACCAAACGTCATTCAGCAAGTGTAAGATGACGTACGTGATATCTGAACTAATACAGGATGTATATTGTGGTTGGAGGTTCAAATACTTAAGCTTACGAGAACAAACACAGCAACAAATTGTTGATATCCATGAGCAGCACCTAGGCCAAAACAATCACAACCTATCTACCCCCATTACAGTCATATATATCGTGCATGATTAATGATGTTCAAATTGAACGGCTCGAGATTAAATTTTACCCGCTACTGTTGCAGTCATCATTTCTATGGGGCTATGTTTTCTCATCCATGGTTGGAGGAGCTTTGGCGGACAGATACGGAGGGAAGAAGGTGATGGCAGGTGCTGCTGCGCTCTGGTCCTTGGCCACTTTCCTCACTCCATGGGCTGCCTCTCAATCCGCCATTACGTTGCTTGCTATACGTGTGCTCTTCGGCCTTGCACAAGGTGTCGCATTCCCGACAATGAGCACTTTCTTACCAAAGTAAGTAGCTCATATCGATCACCCATTAAATTTACTCCGCATCAACACTTGAGTCTTGAGTACTCTGCTCCAAGCAACATTAATCTCGGATGCCTAAAGAGGAGCACACAGAAGCAGTAACCTCCACCAACACTTGGAGCAGCATAGGCCAAAATACTTTTTAACTTTTTTGAGATCAATCACAGTAGTATTCACTACAGTTAAAAAAATAGGGTGCTAGAAGAATTAGTTTAGCTGTGCCTACAACTACAAGTATTCTTTGTCTCATGGTTATACTTTCGGGCATGTCAGCCAATGCTCTTTTTCACCGATATCAGTAACCAATTCTACTTATAGAATCTAGACAAAAAAAAAAACATCCACTACATATATAGATGCAACCAAGCGCAGCCCCAGTTCAGGCTCTTAATTTCATTTTTGAACATGAAACAGGTGGGTCCCAACACATGAACACGCCACTGCTGTTGGCCTTTCCATGGGAGGATTCCATCTTGGGGATGTCGTAAGCTTCCTAGCAACACCGATCATCATGTCACATATAGGCCTTGCCGGAACATTTGCCTTCTTCGCATCACTTGGTTACTTGTGGGTCTCTGTATGGCTGTTGAATGTAGAGAGTGACCCTATCGACAGCCGTACTATAAGAAAATCGGAGCTGCAACTTATTCTAGCTGGACGAAGTAAATCAAAAGTCAAAGGCAGCAAATCACCATCCTTAAGAGAAGTGTTCTCAAAGGTGGAAATGTGGGCCATCATTGTAGCTAATGTTATGAATAAGTGGGTAAGAATGACTGACCAGCAGAATTAATATTTTGTGATACTATGTCTATGGATATTAACATCTGCAAATTAAAAATACCATGCAGGGCTATTTTGTCCTAGTAGCATGGATGCCGGTGTACTTCAAAACGGTATGTCATCTAAGCTTCTAAAATCATTCTGATAGGTCTGCCTTACAGCTCTGCCATAAGCTGTTGTTTCTTACAATTATCCCAAACAGGTATATAATGTCAATTTGAAACAAGCTGCATGGTTCAGCGCCATACCTTGGGGCGTCATGGCTCTATCAGGATATGTTGCAGGAGCTTCTGCAGATTTCATGATCAACTCAGGCTTACCTATTGTGCGAGTCCGGAAAATTATGCAATCAATTGGTTTTATTGGGCCAGGTGTGTCATTGCTATGTTAAAGATTTGCCCAAACACCATCGGTTGCAGCAGTTATCATGACCGCCGCCTTGGGTTTGAATTCCTGCAGTCAAGCTGGGTACTTCTGTAATGTACAGGTGACTTCTGTTCATGTTTCCTCATATCATATCCTGATCATATCATCTCTACTCAGTACCTATTCTTCTTTCGGATCAGTAGCTTCGCTAACAATCTGAACGTGTTTCCATTATTTTCCACCAGGACATTGCCCCTAAATACGCTGGATCCCTACATGGTATGTTTGCAAACTTTTTTGATAGCATCAGTAGACAACCAGATCCATATTGCTGCAGTGATGGATTAATTGTTCAGCCCTTACATCTGGCATCTCTTGTGCTGCTTGAACAGGACTGACGGACGGGATCGGGACGGTGGCTGCCATAGTTAGCACGGTAGGAGCAGGATACTTCATCCGGTGGCTGGGATCCTTCCAGGACTTCCTCACCCTAACGGCGGTGCTCTATTTCAGCGCATCGTCTTCTACAACATCTATGCGACAGGAGACCTGATTTTTGACTGAGCTGAAAATTATTTTTCCCGTGTACAATGTCAAATGTACAATTACAGCTTGTGAAATGTGTGTCTGCGCCCACAGCGCAGAGCAAAGAAACGGATAAAATTAAGATTGATTGGTTGGCTCATTCATATAAGACCGAGTGCAACCATGGTGGCTTTGTATCGGTGGAAAAAGTAGGGAATGTGGAGATCTCTTTATCAAAACTATCTTTCTCATTTAGTAGTAAGAAAAGGTACCAGCAATTGATAACCATGTTGCCTCTTACATTACTTCCACTCATTCGTCCATTCAGGCTACAGAGTTCAGTAGTCTGAACTCTGAACAACCGAACAATGTTTCAGGCTTTATATATGGCATACTCATTCCGTTTACAACAATGGCAGCTCTCATTGTTCTACCTTCCCATGCCTTCTCTTAATATACAGAAGTTGCACCATGATGCACTTTGTTACCTCAAAACGACCGATGACAGTGCACTACAATCTCTTCAGAAGGAAACCGCTTCATGTGCACTGGTCGAGGATGGCCAAAATGCATGAAACTCAAAGATGACTGCCTGTCCATATTCTGCGACGTCTTCATCGAGTACACCCATGAGCCTACTGCGGTCGCACCCATCACGTCAACACCTAGGCTCTTGTGCGCTGTGCACGCTGAGACCCGTCAGCAGATCACCGCCTCCACCGTTGTCGCGGGGCAGGCGATGGGCTCCCACATCTTAAGGATTGAAGGGTTCACGCGAGTCAGGGAGATGGTGGCCAATGGCTCCACCGTCACATCAAGACCGTTCAGCGCCGGCGGCCATGAGTGGCGTATCCTGTGCTACCCAAACGGCAGAAAGAAAAGGTACAAGGGCTATATCTCCGTCTACCTCGTCCGGCTCGGTACGATCGGCCACACCACAGCAACGTCCAAGATGAGCATACTCGACAAGGGCCTCAAGCCAATCTGCACTCAAATCTTGCCACGAGGCTACCGCTTCATCAACGCTTGGCGCCTCATGTACTATGCTTGGGGCTTGGAAGATTTCATGAAACATGAAGATCTGGACAAGGAGAAGCACCTCAAAGACGATTGTCTTTCCATCCTTTGTGACCACCGTTGATCTCGGATTTGCACACTAATGGCTCCAGCGATGAGATTGTTGCGACGGACGAACCAATGGTGACGCGTTATTGGAATTGAGCAAGCAGGCTGGCGTCCGCGATAGACACGCGTTGGCCACACACTGGTGGCAGCAGCTTTACTTCGATTTGAATGTCAACTAGTATAGCCCTCTAAATTTGCTTCCCTTTGATATGATTATCTACTATGTTACCTGCTATGTGTCGGAGTACTATAAATACACATTTTCTCTTTAAGTATGTGCGACACTTATTTTGGGGCTGAGGGAGTACTAAATCTGCGACCTTTATTTTAGGATGGAGGAAGTATATATATATATATCAGTACCGGGATAACTGTCTATGCCGACGGCGTTATTACATCGGTATTGGCCGAAAACCGTCGGCGTAGGCCTATGCCGACGGTGGCCGTCGGCACAGCACTGTCGGCGTCGATCATGTCGGGCTAGTCCTGTCAGGCCGTCGGCATAGATTGTCCGTCGGCATACAAGGCTATGCCGATGGCTCCAGTATGACCGTCGGCATAGATACACCGTCGGTAAAGAAAATGGCAAGACGGCAACTGACGGCTCCGTCGGCGCCCTTCGTCCAGTAACCGAATGCCACGTGGCAGATCTATGCCGACGGTCAAGCCCTCGACATAGACGGAAATATGAATTGACGGCCTGATCGTCGGCGTAGGTGTGCCACGTGGTGCCCCTGGTTTCTCCTGGCAGAGAGATATGCCGACGGTCAGGCCGTCGGCATAGAGTGAACTTATGGACTTTGTTTTCAGGCAACTTTTGAACTGTTATCCAGATTATTCAAACTGTCGTTGCCTTAGAGCATCTCCAACAAGCGCCCAAAAAACGGCCCGCGCTGCAAAATACACACTTTTAGCGCGCACAAGAAAACTTAGCGCTCCAGCGGCTTGCGCTAAAACCGCGCGCGCGGCATAAGTGGTTCCGCGCGCGGAGCGAAACGGCATCGCGCGCCCTAGATTCCGTGCGCCCGCTCCCGCGCGAGGAACCGCTCGAGCGCTCGCGCCTCTTTCCACCTCTTCCGCCGGCCGCGCCTCTCTCGCGCCGCCCCGTGCCGCCGCCGGCGCAACCGCCCGATGGACGACCGCGGCGACATCTCCCTCACCCCCTCCTACGTTCGTGACCCCGCCGCCGCCTTCGCCACCTCCGCCGCCAACGCTAGCGCGGGGAACTTTGGCTTCGCCTCCGCCGGTGCTCCTCCAAGCACCGGACTCGCGCGCGGGCTCTTCATGCCGCCTAGGACGACCTCGGCATCTCCGGGAGACAATGATGATGAGGACGAAGATGAGACTTCGGATGAGGAAGAAGGATCGGAGGAGGAGGAGGACGAAGATGAGGATGTGGCATGATTAATCATGTGCCATTTGTTTGTGTGAACTTGTTTCCTATATGTTAAACTTTGTTTGTGATCTTGAACTTGGTTGGATGATGAGATGATGGGATGATGTTAAATGCTTTTGAATTTTCTATGTTTTTTTGTGTTTCATTTTTGATCAAATATCCATCAAATTGTCTTTGAAATATGCATATTGCAAGCGTTGGCTGCTCGCACGCGCTGCAGTTTTGCGCGTCTGCTGGAGCGCCGCGCGCGCGCTATATTATGCGCTCGGCCGCGCGCTAAAAATTGCTTTTCGCGCGCTGCAAAACAGTTTTTAGTGCGCCGAGCGAAGCGCCCCTCTTGGAGATGCTCTTAGTAATTAAGTAGGGCCGTGCAATTTAACGTACAAAGATATCTTGCATGCGCATGTTGCATTATTTATGGTGACGAAGTGCTCATACTTGTTACAATTGTACATTTCAGGGTTTTGGAGTCGCCCTGCAGCCATTTTACATTCCGTCAGTCGCTAATAGTAATACTACCGGAGACGGTTCCAAAACCGCTTGCGATAGTGACATGAACCTTGAATAGTTTTAACTGACCACTTCAACTAAGATGATCCAGGCTACGGAATATTACTGACATGAACCTTGAATAGTTTTAACTGACCACTTCAACTAAGATGATCCAGGCTACGGAATATTACTGACATGAACCTTGAATAGTTTTAACTGTCCAGTTCAGCTAAGGTCATCCGGGCTATAGAGCATTATGGGGCGTGTTTGGTTCAAGTTGTGAACAGTTCCTGCATGGCATACACTTCTCAACCCAGCCTGGTTGAGCAAAAACAGGCCCTAATGCGCCATCTACAAGTTGTTTGGTTGCCTGCATCTAGGGTCCCTGCATTAGGTAATACGCAAGTGCACTTTGTTTGGTTGCCTGCATTGGCCCAAGCGGCACATGGACAAGGTGTTTGGTTGCATACGGCGTACATGGTGTGCTTACCTTGTACCCTAGTTGGTGAGCTTACCCACAATGATCACACCTAGCACACCAACGCCACAGCACAGCAATGGCGATGAACTGGGCGAAGATGATGAAGTTCTTCAGCTTCAGCCCAAACTGACGATCCACCTTAGCACCTTCCACTTTGACACCTCCAACCTTGCCACTGTCAACACTGCTGCCTCCGTGCTTTCGCACCCAGTTAGAGTAAGCTTGTTCTGCTGCCTGCCTAGTCTTGAACCCTCTATGGCTGCTGTTGCTATACGATGTCACTTGTGCACTAGCTTCTTCCCATGAACTGTAAACCCCTGGAGCCTTACCGATGAACACGGCATACCACTTGCCCTAGCAATGCACAAGAGCAAGAGTTGAAGCAGCAAATCAATGGAGCACACAAGTAGAAAAGAAGAAGTAAAGCATGCATGATCATACGGCATAGCAAGTTCTACCTAGCACTACCATGGTGTTATCCTACCACCACATCCAAAATAGGGTGTCGTCCTACCACCGCAAGTTCACCACCATCGTGAGGGCTTAGTATATACCACCTCACCAAAATATACATACCATCAAATAGTTTTCCAGCCCTAGCTACACAAAATGTACGTCGTCATCGTCATCGTCATTGTCGTCGCCACCGCCATCGCCATCGCCGTCGGGGATCATGCACGCTCACAGGCAGCACTACTCTAGTAGTAGTGCTTGCCCAGCCAGCTCCTGAGCCACAGCACCCTGTGAGCGTCTGCCATGGCAACGAACCCAACACCCTGGGCCTTGTTGTCAAGCAGGTGGCTGAGAGCTGCCAGGAGAGCCTCGTCGCTGAAGCCACCCTGGGTCATGACAGCGCCATACAGGTCAGGGTGGACGTTGAGGGGCTTGCACTCCCTGATGGTTGTTGCCACCTCCTTCACCGCCTCAGTCATGCTGCAAAAGACATTGATCTCCTCCTCCATCAGGCCTCCTCTCTTCCTCTTCCTATCATGGACGGGGTCAAAGGGCTTGTCGAAGGGTTTCTCAAAGGGCTTGTCAGGGCCATCAATGACCTCGACGTCCGGGGTCCCAGGGAAGTCTGGCATGGGAGAACCAAGAGGCTCCCCCGAGCCCATGGCATGCTTCCCAGTTGCCAGCCCGAAGGAGAAGATGTGTTGCATCTGGCTGTAGTTCTATATGGGTGTGTTGAGGAACTCAGCGTCCCTTGGGTGGTCCTAAGAATGAAACACATGTGTTGTTAGTTGCGATTAGGAGTAGGCAATGGTGGACAGTATGAAAAGGAAGAGGGCTGTGAGCTAACCGCGACATGGCCGGCGTAGTGCTCTGCCTCCAGAACTATGGAGCAAGTGTTCTCATCCCATGAGGCGCCGCTAAGGTCTCTCAGCTTGGACACTTGGATCCATCGACCTCTCCACTTCCTCAGGTGGCTGTACACCTGGGTGGCGGAAACGTCCTGCCTGTTGGAAATATGCCCTAGAGGCAATAATAAATTGGTTATTATTATATTTCCTTGTTCATGATAATCGTTTATTATCCATGCTATAATTGTATTGATTGGAAACTCAAATACATGTGTGGGTACATAGACAACACTGTGTCCCTAGTAAGCCTCTAGTTGACTAGCTCGTTGATCAAAGATGGTTAAGGTTTCCTAGCCATTGACATGAGATGTCATTTGATAACGGGATCACATCATTAGGAGAATGATGTGATGGACAAGACCCAAACTAAGAACGTAGCATTTGATCGTGTCAGTTTATTGCTATTGTTTTCTGCATGTCAAGTATCTGTTCCTATGACCATGAGATCATGCAACTCCCTGACATCGGAGGAATACCTTGTGTGTATCAAACGTCGCAACGTAACTGGGTGACTATAAAGGTGCTCTACAGGTATCTCCGAGGGTGTCTGTTGGGTTGGCATGGATCAAGACTGGGATTTGTTACTCCGTGTGACGGAGAGGTATCTCAGGGCCCACTCGGTAATACAACATCACATTGAGCCTTGCAAGCAAAGTGACTAAAGAGTTAGCCACAGGATCTTGTATTACGGAACGAGTAAAGAGACTTGCCGGTAACGAGATTGAACTAGGTATAGAGATACCGACGATCGAATCTCGGGCAAGTAACATACCGAAGAACAAAGGGAATAGCATACGGGGTTAACTGAATCCTTGACATAGAGGTTCGACCGATAAAAGATCTTCGTAGAATATGTAGGAGCCAATATGGGCATCCAGGTCCCGCTATTGGTTATTGGCCGTAGAGGTGTCTCGGTCATGTCTACATAGTTCTCGAACCCGCAGGGTCTACACACTTAACGTTTGGTGACGATTAGTATAATTGAGTTATTATGTTGGTGACCGAAAGTTGTTCGGAGTCCCGGATAAGATCCCGGACATGACGAGGATCTCCGGGATAGTCCGGAGGTAAAGATTGATATATGTGATAATAGTGTTTTGATCTCCGGAAAAGTTCCGGAGTTCACCGGAAGGGGTTCCGGATGTTTACCGAAGTGTTCAGGTGCGAGAACACTTTATATGGGCCAAGGGATAAAAGCCCACGAGGTATTGGAAAGTGCAAAAGTAGTTTTGCTGCCGCGTAAGCGGTACTACCGCTTGGTGAAGCGGTACTACCGCCCGAGCGGTACTACCGCTTGTATGAAGCGGTACTACCGCCCAAGCGGTACTACCGCTTGTGTGAAGCGGTACTACCGCTTGTGCGCGGCTGTGCACGGTTCGGCAGGGATCCGAGTTGGACTCTTTCCCTGCGGGCCAAACCGACCTTGTGCGGGCAAAACCGACCTGGAGGAGGCTTTTACTCCAAGTTTAGACCCCAAGGCTCAACATATAAATAGAGGGGCAGGGCTAGCACACGAGATACATCAAGATTTCCCTAAGCCGTGTGCGGCAACCCTAACCCTCTAGTTCCTCTGTCATAATCTCCGTAGCGCTTGGCGAAGCCCTGCAGAGATTGTTCCTCACCACCATCACCACGCCATCGTGCTGCTGGAACTCAACCACTACTTCACCGTCGCTCGCTGGATCGAGGAGGTGAAGGCGTCATCAAGCCGTACGTGTGTTGAACGCGGAGGCGCCGTCCGTTCGGCGCTAGTTCGTGATCGGATCGAGGGACGACTTGCGATTTGGATCGCGGAGACGTTCGACTACATCAACCGCGTTTCTTAAACGCTTCCGCTTAGCGATCTACAAGGGTATGTAGATTCACTCTCCCTCTCGTAGATGCTCATCACCATGGATAGATCTTGTGTGTGCGTAGGAAAAATTTTGTTTCCCATGCAACGTTCCCCAACAGTGGTATCAGAGCTAGGTCTATGCGTAGATGAGATCTCGAGTAGAACACAAACGAGTTGTGGGCGTGGGTGTATACATATTGCTTGCCGTTACTAGTTGATATTTGATTCGGCGGTACTGTGAGATGAAGCGGCCCGGACCGACATTACGCGTACACTTACGCGAGACAGGTTCCTTCAACTGACATGTAACTTCGTTGCATAAAGATGGCTAGCGGGTGTCTGTCTCTCTCACTTTAGTTGAATCGATTTCAATGAAGAGGGTTCTTTTAGAAGATCAAAAAGCAATCACTACACCACGTTGTGGTTTTGCGTAGGTAAGAACGGTTCTTGCAAACCCGTAGCAGCCACGTAAAATTTGCAACAACAATTAGAGGACGTCTAACTTGTTTTTGCAGGGTATGTTGTGATGTGATATGGCCAATTACATGATGAGATATATGTGATGTATGAGATGATCATGTGTTGTATAGAATATCACGACTTGCATGTCGATGAGTACGGCAACTGGCAGGAGCCATAGAGTTGTCTTTAATTATTGTATGACCTGCGTGTCAATCATTAAGCGCTATGTAATGCTTTACTTTATCGCTAAACGTTAGCAATAGTCGTGGAAGCAACAGTCGGCGCGACAACCTTATGGCGACACGTTGATGGAGATCAAGATGATGGAGATCATGGTGTCATGCCGGTGACGATGGAGATCATGCCGGTGCTTTGGAGATGGAGATCAAAAGCACAAGTTCATGGCCATATCATGTCACTTATGATTTGCATGTGATGTTAATCCTTTTATGCATCTTATTTTGCTTAGGACGACGGTAGCATTATAAGGTGATCCCTCACTTAAATTTCAAGATAAATTGTGTTCTCCCCGAGTGTGCACCGTTGCGAAAGTTCGTCGTTTCGAGACACGCCGTGATGATCGGGTGTGATAGACTCCACGTTCACATACAACGGGTGCAAGCCATGTTGCACACGCGGAACACTTGGGTTAAACTTGACGAGCCTAGCATGTACAGACATGGCCTCGGAACACAAGAGACCGAAAGGTCGAACATGAGTCATATAGTAGATATGATCAACATGAAAGATGTTCACCATTGAAACCACCTCAACTCACGTGATGATCGGACTTGAGTTGGTGGATTTGGATCATGTTACACTCGAATGACCGGAGGGATGTCAATTTGAGTGGGAGTTTTTTTAAATAATATGATTAACTAAACTCATTATCTAGAACAATAGTCTAAGTTGTCTTTGCTATATTTATGTTGTAGATCATGGCTCGCGCAGTAGCACCCCTGAATTTTAATGCGTTCCTAGAGAAAGCTAAGTTGAAAGATGATGGAAGTAACTTTGTGGACTGGGCCCGTAATCTAAGGATTATCCTTACGGCTTCCCAGAAGGCTTATGTCCTTGATGCACCGCTTGGTGATCCACCCGCTCCAGTTGAGTCTCTAGACGTTGTGAAACGCCTGGCAGGCTCGTTCTGATGATTACTCAATAGTTCAATGTGCAATGTTGTATGGCTTAGAACCGGGACTTCAAAGACGTTTTGAACGTCATGGAGCATATGAGATGTTCCAGGAGTTGAAGTTTATCTTTCAGAAGAATGCCCGGATCGAGAGATATGAGATCTCCGATAAGTTCTATGCTTGCAAGATGGAGGAGAACGGGTCTATCAGTGATCACGTGCTTAGAATGTCTGGGTACTCCACCCGTCTGGCTGAATTGGGGATGCCCCTTCCGCCAGAGGCTATCACTGACAGAGTTCTTCAATCATTGACACCTAGCTACAAGAGCTTCGTGTTGAACTATAACATGCACGGGATGAACAAGTCAGTCGCCGAGCTGTTTGCGATGCTGAAAGCCGCTGAGTCTGAAATTCAGAAGGAGCATCAAGTGTTGATGGTCAATAAAACCACTAGTTTCAAGAAAAATGGCAAGGGTAAGAAGGGTAACTCCAAGAAGAGTGGCAAAACAGTTGCTCCTCTCGTGAAGAAACCCAAGGCTGGACCCAAACCAGAAACTGAGTGCTTTCATTGCAAGGGAACTGGACACTGGAAGCGGAATTGCCCCAAGTATTTGGCTGACAAGAAGGCGGCCAACAACAAACAAGGTATATATGATATACATGTTATTGATGTGTACCTTACCAACTCTCGTTGTAGTGCCTGGGTATTTGATACCGGTGTGGTTGCTCATATTTGCAACTCAAAACAGGAACTGCGGAATAGACAGAGGCTGGCAAAGGACGAAGTGACGATGCGCGTGGGAAATGGTTCCAAGGTTGATGTGATCGCCGTCGGCACGCTCGCTCTTCGATTACCGTCGGGATTAGTGATGAACCTAAATAAGTGTTATTTGGTGTCTGCGTTAAGCATGAACATTATATCTGGATCTTGTTTATTGCGAGACGGTTACTCATTTAAATCAGAGAATAATGGTTGTTCTATTTATATGAGTAATATCTTTTATGGTCATGCACCCAATGTGAGGGGTTTATTCTTATTGAATCTCAATAGTAATGATACACATGTTCATAACATTGATGCCAAAAGATGTAGAATTGATAATGATAATACCACTTTCTTGTGGCACTGCCGTTTAGGTCATATTGGCGTAAAACGCATGAGGAAGCTCCATGCTGATGGACTTTTGGAGTCACTTGATTTTGAATCACTTGACACATGTGAGCCATGCCTCATGGGCAAGATGACTAAAACGCCGTTCTCTGGAACAATGGAATGGGCAAGTGACTTATTGGAAATCATACATACTGATGTGTGTGGTCCGATGAGTATTGAGGCGCGCGGTGGTTATCGTTACTTTCTCACCTTCACTGATGACTTAAGTAGATATGGGTATATTTACTTAATGAAACATAAGTCTGAAACATTTGAAAAGTTCAAACAATTTCAGAGTGAAGTTGAGAATCATCGTAACAAAAAGATTAAATTCCTACGATCTGATCGAGGAGGAGAATATCTGAGTTATGAGTTTGGCAGTCACTTAAGACAGTGTGGAATTGTTTCACAATTGACACCGCCTGGAACACCACAGCGTAATGGTGTGTCCGAACGTCGTAATCGAACTTTATTGGATATGGTGCGATCTATGATGTCTCTTGCCGATTTGCCACTATCGTTTTGGGGTTATGCATTAGAGACAGCTGCATTCACTTTAAATAGGGCACCATCGAAATCCGTTGAGACGACGCCATATGAACTTTGGTTTGGAAAGAAGCCAAAGCTGTCGTTTCTTAAAGTTTGGGGATGTGATGCTTATGTCAAAAAGCTTCAGCCTGAAAAGCTGGAACCCAAAGCGAAGAAATGCGTCTTCATAGGATACCCAAAAGAGACAGTTGGGTATACCTTCTATCTCAGATCCGAAGGCAAAGTGTTTGTCGCTAAAAACGGAACATTTCTTGAGAAAGAGTTTCTCTCGAAAGAATTGAGTGGGAGGAAGATAGAACTTGATGAGGTTGTTGAACCTTTACTTCAACCTGAGAGTAGCGCAGTGCAGAAAGTTGTTTCTGTGGAGCCTACATTAGCTGAAGAGGAAGTTAACGATGATGATCATGAAGCTTTGGATCAAGTTGCTATCGAACCTCGTAGGTCGACAAGGACGCGTATTGCTCCCGAGTGGTACGGCAAACCCTGTCTTAGAGGTCATGTTGTTAGACAACGATGAACCTACGAGCTATGGAGAAGCGATGATGGGCCCGGATTCCGAGAAATGGTTAAGAGGCCATGAAATCCGAGATGGGATCCATGTATGAAAACAAAGTATGGACTTTGGAAGTATTACCTGAAGGGCGTAAGGCCATTCAGAACAAATGGATCTTTAAAGAGGAAGACGGACGCGGACGGTAATGTCACCGTCTATAAAGCTCGACTTGTGGCAAAGGGTTTTTCACAAGTTCAAGGAGTTGACTACGATGAGACCTTCTCACCCGTAGCGATGCTTAAGTCTGTCAGAATCATGTTAGCAATAGCTGCCTTTTTCGATTATGAAATTTGGCAGATGGATGTCAAAACAGTGTTCCTTAACGGTTACCTTAAAAGAAGAGTTGTATATGATGCAACCAGAAGGTTTTGTCGATCCAGAGAATGCTGACAAAGTTTGCAAACTCCAGCGATCCATTTATGGACTGGTGCAAGCATCTCGGAGTTGGAATCTTCGTTTTGATGAGGTGATCAAAGCGTTCGAGTTTATACAAGTTTACGGAGAAGCTTGTATTTACAAGAAAGTGAGTGGGAGCTCTATAGCGTTTCTAATATTATATGTGGATGACATATTGCTGATTGGAAACAATATAGAAATGCTGGAAAGCGTAAAGGAATATTTGAACAAGAGTTTTTCAATGAAGGACCTAGGAGAAGCTGCTTTCATATTAGGCATCAAGATCTATAGTGATAGATCGAGACGCTTAATAGGACTTTCACAAAGCACATACCTTGATAAGATTTTGAAGAAGTTCAAAATGGATCAGTCCAAGAAGGGGTTCTTGCTTGTATTGCAAGGTGTGAAGTTGAGTAAGACTCAATGCCCAGTGACTGCAGAAGATAGAGAAAAGATGAGTGTCATCCCCTATGCTTCGGCCATAGGCTCTATCATGTATGCAATGCTGTGCACAAGACCCGATGTCAGCCTTGCCATAAGTATGGTCGGAAGGTTTCAAAGTGATCCAGGAATGGAACACTGGACGGCGGTCAAGAATATCCTGAAGTACCTGAAAAGGACTAAGGACATGTTTCTCGTTTATGGAGGTGATCAAGAGCTCGTCGTAAAGGGTTACGTCGATGCAAGCTTTGACACTGATCCGGATGACTCTAAGTCGCAAACCGGATACGTATTTATTCTTAATGGGGGTGCGGTTAGCTGGTGCAGTTCCAAGCAAAGCGTGGTAGCAGATTCTACATGCGAAGCGGAGTACATCGCAGCCTCGGAGGCGGCGAAGGAAGGAGTCTGGATGAAGGAGTTCATGACAGATCTTGGAGTAGTGCCTAGTGCGCTTAACCCAATGACTCTGTTTTGTGATAATACTGGTGCCATTGCTCTAGCCAAGGAACCAAGATTTCACAAGAGGACCAGACACATAAAGCGACGTTTCAATTCCATCCGCGATTACATCAAGGAGGACGACATAAATATTTGCAAAGTACACACGGATCTAAATGTTGCAGATCCGATGACTAAACCTCTTCCAAGGGCTAAACATGAACAACACCAAAACTGCATGGGTGTTCGATTCATTACAATGTAAATCACATAGTGATGTGAACTAGATTATTGACTCTAGTGCAAGTGGGAGACTGTTGGAAATATGCCCTAGAGGCAATAATAAATTGGTTATTATTATATTTCCTTGTTCATGATAATCGTTTATTATCCATGCTATAATTGTATTGATTGAAAACTCAAATACATGTGTGGGTACATAGACAACACTGTGTCCCTAGTAAGCCTCTAGTTGACTAGCTCGTTGATCAAAGATGGTTAAGGTTTCCTAGCCATTGACATTAGATGTCATTTGATAACGGGATCACATCATTAGGAGAATGATGTGATGGACAAGACCCAAACTAAGAACGTAGCATTTGATCGTGTCAGTTTATTGCTATTGTTTTCTGCATGTCAAGTATCTGTTCCTATGACCATGAGATCATGCAACTCCCTGACATCGGAGGAATACCTTGTGTGTATCAAACGTCGCAACGTAACTGGGTGACTATAAAGGTGCTCTACAGGTATCTCCGAGGGTGTCTGTTGGGTTGGCATGGATCAAGACTGGGATTTGTTACTCCGTGTGACGGAGAGGTATCTCAGGGCCCACTCGGTAATACAACATCACATTGAGCCTTGCAAGCAAAGTGACTAAAGAGTTAGCCACAGGATCTTGTATTACGGAACGAGTAAAGAGACTTGCCGATAACGAGATTGAACTAGGTATAGAGATACCGACGATCGAATCTCGGGCAAGTAACATACCGAAGAACAAAGGGAATAGCATACGGGGTTAACTGAATCCTTGACATAGAGGTTCGACCGATAAAAGATCTTCGTAGAATATGTAGGAGCCAATATGGGCATCCAGGTCCCGCTATTGGTTATTGGCCGTAGAGGTGTCTCGGTCATGTCTACATAGTTCTCGAACCCGCAGGGTCTACACACTTAACGTTTGGTGACGATTAGTATAATTGAGTTATTATGTTGGTGACCGAAAGTTGTTCGGAGTCCCGGATAAGATCCCGGACATGACGAGGATCTCCGGGATAGTCCGGAGGTAAAGATTGATATATGTGATAATAGTGTTTTGATCTCCGGAAAAGTTCCGGAGTTCACTGGAAGGGGTTCCGGATGTTTACCGAAGTGTTCAGGTGCGAGAACACTTTATATGGGCCAAGGGATAAAAGCCCACGAGGTATTGGAAAGTGCAAAAGTAGTTTTGCTGCCGCGTAAGCGGTACTACCGCTTGGTGAAGCGGTACTACCGCTTGTATGAAGCGGTACTACCGCCCAAGCGGTACTACCGCTTGTGTGAAGCGGTACTACCGCTTGTGCGCGGCTGTGCACGGTTCGGCAGGGATCCGAGTTGGACTCTTTCCCTGCGGGCCAAACCGACCTTGTGCGGGCAAAACCGACCTGGAGGAGGCTTTTACTCCAAGTTTAGACCCCAAGGCTCAACATATAAATAGAGGGGCAGGGCTAGCACACGAGATACATCAAGATTTCCCCAAGCCGTGTGCGGCAACCCTAACCCTCTAGTTCCTCCGTCATAATCTCCGTAGCGCTTGGCGAAGCCCTGCAGAGATTGTTCCTCACCACCATCACCACGCCGTCGTGCTGCTGGAACTCAACCACTACTTCACCGTCGCTCGCTGGATCGAGGAGGTGAAGGCGTCATCAAGCCGTACGTGTGTTGAACGCGGAGGCGCCGTCCGTTCGGCGCTAGTTCGTGATCGGATCGAGGGACGACTTGCGATTTGGATCGCGGAGACGTTCGACTACATCAACCGCGTTTCTTAAACGCTTCCGCTTAGCGATCTACAAGGGTATGTAGATTCACTCTCCCTCTCGTAGATGCTCATCACCATGGATAGATCTTGTGTGTGCGTAGGAAAATTTTTGTTTCCCATGCAACATTCCCCAACACTGCCCACAGAACTCGAACACCTGCTTCGTAATGGTGTTCAAGTGCACCTCCTTGAAGCCCTTGTCAGTCCTAACTCCACTAGAGATGAGCTCACACATCTCGTTCAGCACGAACGTGGACATGAACGGCTGCCACTTCATGTTGTTCGACCTACCATCCTTCTTTGCCTTTGCTGTTGCAGCGGCAGCAGCAGGAGTTTGCTCAACGAGCACTACTGGCACATAGACAGAATCAGACGCGAACACCTCTGAATCAGGTGCCATCTCGGACATAGGCTGCGAGTCCTCGACAAACGATGGAGCAAACTGGCTGTCGGACAGGACAAGGGCCTGACTAAGATCTTGCGTCTGCGTGGTCATGTCCTACAATCGTAGCACGCATTGACAGTAAGCATAGCACACAACATACCGGACAATCCATGAAAGCAGGAGCATACATGTACATGGTTCATCACTATCATACCAGCACATGCTTCATCACTATCATACTAAGCATACCGGACAATCTATGAGCAGGAACATACATCTACAACAAACAGCATGCTACAAATGGACCACCAATAGCTACAAATCACAGATCTAAGCACGAATCAACACAAGGACAAGGTTCAACTTCAAACTCTACTACTAATCTAGCCTACCACATGCTTGAACATCTAACCCTACCACAAATTGCAACCGCAGCATAGCAATCAACCATATGAGCTCACAGATCAGAGCACTAATCAACCATGCATCTACATCAAACCCTAGCTCCAGCTCAGATCTAGCTAGAAGGAATAGCGAGAAAGGGGGATTGAACTCACAGAGGCCATGGATGCAGCTCGACGACGAGGGGGGGACAGTCGTAGAAGATCACCGCCGGCCGGTGAAGGACTGCCGGCCGATGAAGATGCGCCGCTTACCTGCTCGTCGGTGCCGATGCGCGTCGGCGGGAAAGCTCGAAAGGGGGGAGAATGGTGGCGGGAGTTGGGGCGGTGAGGGAGGGGGCTAAATAGGGGCGGACTCGGTGGGAGGTGAGCCGAAATCCTCCCGCCGATTTTTCGGCGACGCGGGCGAGCTCGCGCCATCTCCCTGGTCGCACGAGGAGAGAAGCGCGTCGCCCTCCCCTGCGTCGCCCGAGCCAGGCTCGCGAGCTACTGCCGATTCGGGCGTTTCCCCTGGGCCTGGCCTGGAGGTGCTTTAAGGTTCGTGCCATGCGAGCCGCACAGTAAACGCAGGCAACCAAACGGGCCACTTTCTTCCCGCGCGGGTCAGGCTGGGCCATATGCAGGCAACCAAACACGCCCATGGTGAATTACATAATGCATCTTTGTTTCTTTACAAAGTTGTTTTTATACACCGCTTTTCTCAAACTGACAAAGATAGTCTATGGCAAACTAACGCTAGTACTTTGTACCCTTTTACTGTTATACATCTAAATGTTTATGGTACATTCCGGCTCCCGCCATAACGATATGGCAAACTAACGCTAGTACTTTCCATAACGATAGTTTATGGTACATTCCGGCTCCCGCCATCAATCCACACGACTAAATGTTTCAAATTTAGTGTACTAAACATCGGAACATGATGAGGATATATATGTTTTAAATTTATTGAACTTCATTGTAACTTGGTGATGTTCCAAGTGTTCAGTTCCAAGGATCAGATGTTTTAAATTATCCTCACTTGAATAAAAAATGGTTGCATATGAACTGCATTGTAAAATCGGCAAACGTACCTATCATATGAACATCATTGTAAAATCGTTGCACTCAGCATTAGTAGGTGCGCCATATGAGATAATGAGTCTGCCGAGGGTGGATTTGAGTGCTACACAATACGAGGCTCAGGCTCAGCTTGGGCTTTGTCGTGGTTTTCTCACGGCAGATGCCATGGGGTGGCTTATCGAGAGTGGTTGGGGCCGAAGGACGCCGATGGGCTCCGGGAGCGGGATTAGGCACACGCGGTGATGGACACACGATGTACCCAGGTTCAGGGCCCTCCGTGGGAGGTAATACCCCTAGTCCTGCTGGTCTAGTTGGATGGGGAGAGGTGTTACAAGGATGCTCCTTGAGCTGTATATCTGGAGGTAGAAGAAGGAGCAGCCGGCTCCTCTTCCTCTGCTATGTGTGAGTGTGAGAGGGGGGCGAATGCCTCCGTGCGTATCCTTTTTTTGCCCGATGCATGGGGGCTCCGGGGGGTTTTATAGGCCAACCCCCCGGTGCACAATGTTCTTAAGATATTACAAGGGGGGACCCGGCTGGCAGTCTCTCCGGCCGGCCAAGGGGCCCGCCGGCCGGGCCGTCTTGTCGCCCGTAGGGTCTCTCCAGCCGGTTCTTCTATTGGCCCGCGCTCACCTGCCGCGGCACGGGCCGCCCTGCCCGGCGTCGTCTTGCGCCAGCCGGCCGAAGTCAGCGGTACGGTCGGCAACGCTGTAGCCATGCCGGGGCAGGTAACGGAGTGGACGGCGGCGCAGAGGTACTGTGGCTGCGCCGGGTCCCAATCGATCCTCGGTCAGCGGTACGGTCAGCCGGACTGTAGCCATGCACGTCCGTGCGTCAGCGGCCGCTGTAGCTACATCAGAGTCCGTCGTGGGGGTCGCGTCTCGTCAGCGTACCTGGCCGTAGTAGGAAGGGACGGGTACCTGCCCGCCCGGAGGTCAGTGGGCGAGCTAGTTGCGTAGCGGCAGGGCGCGCCAGGCCGGGGGCCAGATGGCCGGCTCCTATCCAGCCGGCCGTGGGCCAGCCGGCTCCTCACTGCCGGTCGCGGACCAGCCGACAATAGGCCAGCCGGCCAGAGAGGCAGCCGGCCATAGACCAGCCGGCCGTATAGTTTTTCTTCGGAGAGGAGCCGGAACTACCTCCCCTTCGCATACCCAGGGGTAATAACCCCGTCAGTAGTCCCCGAAGCCGGCGGGGGCCCACGTCCGCCTGACGAGGGGCAACCGGCGGTTTCATCCGGCCACACCTGCCGGTCGTGCGGGACCGACCGGGCGGCCACGCCGGCCGCCGCCTCCGACGCCTCGGGTCCTGTCGCGCCGCTTCGGGCCTCGTGCCGGACCACAGCGCGCCACGTGGGGCGTGATGATGCCGTGGGTCCCGCGCCTGTAGCCCGACGGGACGCCTCCCCGAGCCTAGCCCGATAGACCGCGGGCCTAGCCTGGTAGGCCTCGGGCCGCAGGTCAGGATCCTTTGCGCATGGACCCCAGCGGCCGCGGCGCACGATGCCCACGTTCCGCGGGTTTCCCGGGGGAGTGGGCGCAGTTAATCCCCACGTCCCCCGGGCGCCGCCCCGTGTTTATAAGGGGAGGGGGAGGGGCGGAGGCAGCTCACGCGCCCCTCTCCCCTTCGTCTCCCTTCGTCTTCCTTCTCTCGCGCTGCTCGCCGTTTCGGCTCGTGTCGCTGCGCCACCCATCTTCTTCCTCGCGCCCGACCGCCGCGGAGATGGCTGACAGACCCTCCGGCAGCTGGGATGGGTCCATCATCACCGAGGAGGACATCGCGCGCCTCCGCCCCGCCCGGGCGCTGCCGTCGGAGTACCGCGTCGCCGCCCGTCCGCCGGGCGGTGATGTGGCACCCAAACCCCAGGAGGGGAAATTCGTGGTTTTCGCCTGGCATTTCTCGCGCGGCTTTGGATTGCCGGTGAGTCAGTTCTGCCGCTTTTTTATGGATACGTTCGATCTTTAGCCGCACCACCCCGAGCCCAACTCCATCCTCCAGCTCTCGAGCTTCGTGACGCTCTGCGAGGGTTACCTCGGCCTCCTCCCCTTCGTGGAGCTGTGGAGGAAGCTCTTCTACCTCAAGGGCCTGAGGAACGAGGACGAGCCGTATGCCTGCGGGGGTGCGATGATATGCGTCCGGGGCCCTCTGTTCCCCCGCATCACCCTCATCGAATCCATCAAGGGATGGCACCGGACGTTCTTCTACGTGAAGAACGTTGACCCAGCACGGTACTACATCTGGCTGCCGGCTTTTGTCAATGCCCCGTCGTCCGGGATCAACTGGACGGGCGACGGGCCGTTCGTGGACGTCCTCACGGAGCTGGCCCGGCTCAAGACCATGTGAGCCGGAGAGGGGCTGGTCGCGCCCGATTTAGTGGCCGCCTTCATCGACCGCCGGGTGCTGCCTCTGCAGCAGAGGCCGCACCGGATTTGCGACATGTCGGGCCGGCGGGACCACTGCCGACTGTCCACCTTCAACCAGACGTTGTCCCAGGTGGCGAGGCGGGTGAACGCCATCACCAATTTCAAGCTGGCGCCGGGGACTTGGAGGTTTGGCAAGCGGCCGTACAGCCGGCACGACCCGGTGCCCCTGGTACGCCCTGCTGCGGTAATTCTATCCCCCCTTCGATTCTCCAGCCGGCCCTTCCCAGCTCACATACCATGCTGACCGCAGCACTCCGTACGACAGAACACGCCAGACGGCCCGCACCCCCGGGTGTTCCAGGCGGAGCGTGCCGAGTCCGACCCGGAGGACTTCGAGCCGGGGGCGGCGTCGAAGAGGGGGCCGATTCCTCGGGAGTGGTCGAGGCGGACGTCGCGATGGGCGACCGGGGAGCCGGCGGGTCCAGAGTGGCTGGTGAGTTCCCCTCCGGACCCTCCATCAGAGATTGGACTGACGATGATGACGATGATGATGATGTTCGGATCCTGGACGCGCCACCTCCCGCAGCTCGGCGGGAGACAAACGGGCGGAGCGAGGAGCGGCCGGCTCGTGGTCAGACGGCCGAGGATTCACGCCGGGAGAAGAGGCCAGCCGCAGGGCAGCCATCGACCCAGCCACTGGCTCGCAAGAGAGCGCGAGCGGCCGTCGCGAAGCCGCCGGCCCGGGCCAAGCGGGCCCTTCCCGTTGTCGCCGGGTAAGTACTTTTTCTGGATTTTTATTGGTTTTTTGGTTTTGCGAGCCGGCGAGCGCCTAAGGCCCTGTTTCTTTGTTCGCCCCAGCGACACCATCGAGCTCCACGACACGGAGTCGACTGCCGGCCAGGTGGATGCCGCCACCCTGCAGGCGCGGGAGCACGCGGCCACGGCGCGGGAAGAGAAGAGACGGCTCGCGGAGGTGCTAGCCGCGAAGGCGGGGGCGAAGGGCGTGCCCTCGCGCTCAGGGGCCTCGAGCGGCGGAAGGCGGAGGCGGTCCGCCGACCCGGAGCGTGCGACGGACTCCGCTGCGGAGTCAACGCGGAGGTCAAGGCCCTCGTCGAGTGAGCCGCGAGAGCCGGTCGTGGAGACGTCCGGGGCTCCACCCGCGACGGAAGTGATCCGGCCGGCAGGAGCGATCTCCGAGCCGGCCGCGGAAACGGCGCGGCGAGGGGAGGCGGTGGTGACCCCTCCCGCCATCGAGCCGGCTGCGGCGAGCGTGCCTGTCGCCCCGGCTGCGCCGGAGGCGGCATCGGAGGGACCGGCTGGGGGGAGGAGTGAGCCGGCCCAGCCGGTTCTCGAGCCGGCCCGGCAGGAGGAGGAGCCGGCGGTGCCGGTCGTGGAAGGGCCCGAGGCCAGCTCCCGAACCTTGGTGGTCACCACCAACCCCCAGCCGGCCGCTGCCGGGTTGAGCGGCGGGTCGAGGAGGACTATGCTGGACGTTATCCGGGACTGGGAGGCGCCGGCTCCCGGCCCCGCCAGCCGGCGTCCCGGCCCTCGCGCCCGGGGAACCCGGCCGCATCATGGCGCACTGCCGTGAGGGGCTGGCTCGGTTCGTGGAGGCTGCCGAGAGCAACTTTCGGCGCGTGGAGGCGGCGGTGGAGGTAAGACTCTTCTGTCTTGCGTTGAATTATCAGTGGGGTCTCGCGAGCGCACCCACTGGTTGTAGCCCCCGAGATTCGGGCCGGCTGCGCAGCCGCGTGGCAGCCGGGCCGGATCTAACCCTTTCTTGTTTGTCTAACTTCTTGCTTCGTGGCACGGGCAGGCTGAGAACGCCAGGCGGCAGGCCCTTTTCCATGAGGCGGTCCTCATCCACAACCGCGGCAAGGCTGGCTACTACCGGGTCCAGGAGGAGTTGAAGAAAGCGCAAGGTATGCTTATTCCAGTGGGGGCGCGCCAGTGCACCCACTGGGTGTAGCCCCCGAGAGTCGGGCCGGCGGCTCGGCAGCCGGTCCGGGTCTTCTGCGTTCGAGTAGCTCATGCTTGGTTTTTATGCAGAGGAGCTGGTCCCAGTTCGGCTGAAGAGGGACGAGCTGGCCTCCGAGCGGGACCGGCTGGGGCAGGAGCTCCAGGGGGCCACGTCGGAGCGGGACTGGCTGGGGCAAGAGCTCCAAGCGGCCATGTCAGAGCGGGAGCGCCTGACCGCGGAGCTGCAGTGGGAGGTGGCGGCCCGGGAGGATTGCCTCGGACCCGTAAACGAGAAAGAAAGGGGTGTAGCCGGTCGACCGGTTAGGAGTGGTCCTGAGGCTCCAAAGGACAGCCGGCAGCTCGTCAACCCAGCACCCGGCTGACCGCACGAGGGGAGCCACGAGTCGAGGCTTGAGGCCGGCCAGGATCAAGCCGTTTGCCCTCTCTGCCTGGCCGTTGGACTGTGGGTGGGCCACCGACGCGAGGTCGAGCCGGATGCCCTCCTGGGAGCAGAAACGCGCCATCGCGCCTTTGGCGAAATTCGTGCCATTGTCGGTGATGATGTTGTGGGGAACGCCGTAGCGGACCGTGACATCCTTGATGAACCGGACGGCTGTGGGGCCGTCCAGTTTCTTGATGGGTCTGGCTTCGATCCACTTGGTGAATTTGTCGACAGCCACTAGCAGATGCGTCATGCCTCCTCGGGCGGTCTTGAAGGGTCCTACCATGTCCAGCCCCCAGACGGCAAAGGGCCACGAAAGTGGGATGGTCTGGAGGGTTGTGCCCGGCAGGTGACTCTGCGTGCTGAAGCGTTGACACCCCTCGCACTTGTCAACCAGTCGGTTGGCCTCCTCCAAGGCAGTCGGCCAGTAGAAACCGTGGCGGAAAGCCTTTGCCACCAGGGTTCTAGAGGCGGCGTGGTGCCCGCACTCGCCCTGATGGATGTCGAGGAGGATTTCTTGTCCCTTCTCCGGCTCGACGCAGCGTTGGAGCACGCCGGTGGTGCTGCGATGTACTAGCTCGCGGTTGATGATGTTGTAAGCTGGGGCGCGGCGCTGGATCTGTCGGGCCTTGTCTTCATCAGGGGGGAGCTCACCGCGCAGGAGGAAAGCCAGGATGGGCTGTGCCCACGAGGGGGCCGAGACGGGGGCCGGCTCGAGCTTGAGTGGGATGCCGGGGGCAGCCGGAGCCGGCCCGTCAGTCCCCGAGACCGGCCTACCAGTCCCCGGGACCGGCTCGCCAGCCCCCGGGGCCGGCTCACCAGTCCCCGGGACTGGGACAGCGGTGATTGCCATCAGGACGGCCGTTGGGTCGGAGCCAGCCGGATGCCGGAACCGGCGATGTTGGCGCTGCTGTTGCCGCCGGAGCTGATGGTGCCGGCAAGGCAGCCGGAGCCGGTGGCGCCAGCAGAGCGGCCGGAGCAGCTGGTACGAAGATGGACTCCGATTCGGGGGAGGGCTTGATCGAAGGCTTGAGCAGCCGTTCGAGAGACGCCGGCTGGGATGGCCTGCCGGGTGGAGCCGATTTTTGCCAACGTATCGGCCGCCTCGTTGTCCGCTCGGGGGACATGGTGGAACTCACAGCCCTCGAAGGAGCCAGTGAGCTGCTAGACGAGGAAACGGTAGCTGGCCATGTTGGCGTCCCTGGCGTCCCATTCGCCAAAGACCTGCTGCACCACGAGGTCGGAGTCGCCAAAGCAGATGATGTGCTGGATTCCGATCTCCTTGGCGAGCCGGAGGCCGTGGATGAGCGCCTCATACTCGCTTACATTGTTGGAGGCGGCGAAGAGGATCTGGAGCGCGTACTTGAGCCGGTCCCCCTTAGGGGACGACAGGACGATGCCGGCTCCCAAGCCGGTTCGCATCTTCGAGCCGTCGAAGTGCATGCGCCAATGCGTGGAGTCCGGGGGAGGCGGCACGAACTGGGTCTCAGCCCAGTCGACGAGGAAATTCGCCATGGCCTGCGATTTGATGGCAGTGCGCGGCTCGTACCGGATCTCGTGGTCAGCGAGGGCGATGTCCCATTTGGTGATCCGGCCGGTGGCGTCCCGGCCGCTCATGATCTCGCCGAGCGGGGCCGTGCTCACCACGGTGATGGTGTGCTCCTGGAAGTACTGCTTGACCTTCTGGGCGGCGAAGTATATGCCGTAGCACATTTTCTGGTAGTGGGGGTAGTTCTGCTTGGAGGCGGATAGGACCTCGCTGAGGTAGTAGACGGGGCGCTGGACCGGCAGCGCTTTGCCCTCTTCCGGCCGCTCCACCACCAATACGACGCTGACCATGCGGGTGGTGGCCGCGATGTACGCGAGCATCGGCTCCTTCTCAGCCGGCGCCGCCAGGATGGGCGCGGTAGTGAGTGCGCGCTTGAGGTCGCGGAACGCCGCGTCCGCCTGGTCGGTCCACTCGAACTTGGGCGACTTCCTCATGAGCTGGTAAAGAGGCAGCGCCTTCTCGCCCAGCCGGCTGATGAACCGGCTGAGCGAGGCAAGACAGCCGGCGAACTTCTGGATGTCGACGAGCTTGGCCAGCTTGTGCATGCGCTCGATGGCCCTGATCTTCTCTGGGTTAGCTTCGATGCCGCGGGCGGACACGAAGAAACCCAGGAGTTGGCCGGCTGGTACGCCGAACACACACTTTTCCGGGTTCAGCTTGATCTTGTATTCACGCAGGTTGGCGAAGGTCTCCCGGAGATCGTCGAGGAGGCTGAAATGCTTCTTGGTCTTGACGACGATGTCGTCCACGTAGACGTGGACGTTCCTGCCGATCTGCTGTAGGAGGCACTTCTGCATGCAGCGCTGGAAAGTGGCGCCTGCATTCTTCAGGCCAAAGGACATGGTGATGTAGCAGGAGGCCCCGAAGGGGGTAATGAAGGAGGTCTTCAGCCGGCCGGCCGGGTCCAGTTTGATCTGGTGGTAGCCTGAGTAGGCGTCCAGAAAAGATAGCAGGTCGCAGCCAGCCGTGGAGTCGATAACTTGATCGATCTGCAGCAGGGCGAACGGGTCTTTGGGACATGCCTTGTTCAGGCTCGTGTAGTCGATACACATGCGCCACGTCTTGTTTTTCTTCAACGCCAGGACTGGGTTGGCCAGCCAATCCGGGTGGAACACTTCCATGATGAAGCCGGCTGCGAGCAGCCGGGCGATCTCTTCTCCTATGGTACGCCGCTTCTCCTCGGAGAAACGGCGCAGGGGTTGCTTGACCGGCTTTGCATCTGGCCGCACATGAAGTTTGTGCTCGGCGAACTTCCTCGGAACACCCGGCATGTCTTTGGGAGACCACGCAAAGATGTCCTGATTCTCACGGAGGAAGTCAACGAGCTCGCCTTCCTATTTGTTGCTGAGGTTGGCGCTGATGGTGACGCACTTCTTGGGGTTGGCCGGGTCGAGCGGCACCTGCCTGGTGTCTTTGGATGGCTGGAACGACGCCTCACCGGTTGTCTGGGACGGGGGAGCCGGCACGGCCGGCACGTTGGAGGCGTGAGCCACGAGCCGGTCGAGCTTCCGCTTCTCCTCCGCTATCTCCAAGGCCTCGGCCAGCCGGCTGCCGTCGCGAGCGCACTCGATTGACATCTTGTAGTTGCCGGCGATGGTGATGATGCCCTTGAGACCCGGCATTTTGAGCTTGAGGTAGGCGTAATGGGGGACCGCCATGAACTTGACGAGAGCCGGTCTTCCAAGCAGCACGTGGTAGGGACTGTCGAGATCCACCACCTCAAACCATATCGGTTCGCAGCGGAAGTGGCTCTGGTCGCCAAAGAGGACGTCGAACTCGATCTTGCCGATGGGGGTGCAGGACTTTCCTGGCACGATGCCGTGGAAAACCGTCCGGCTCGCTCGTAGGTCTTTCTCCTTGAGCCCCAGCTTGATCATCGTGTCGCGATAGAGGATGTTGATGCTGCTGCCTCCGTCGACCAACACCCGCGAGAAACGGCAGGTGCGCCTCTCGGAGACGATGGTGGGGTCGAGGACGAGAGCGTGACTGCCCGGGTTTGGCATCACGGTCGGGTGGTCCGCCCGGCTCCAGGTGACCGGCTTCTCGGACCAATGCATGAACTGGTGGACCGAGGGGGCGACGGCGTTCACCTCGTGCCGGCGCTGGCGCACGCTGTGTTTGTCGGTTGCTTCACTGGTGAAGACGACGTAGGACCCGTCCTGGCGGGGGAACTGGTCGTGGAAGCGGCCGTCGTTGGCGGCCGGGGCCGGAGCAAGCGGCGGGGCCTGGGCCGGAGCCGGCTCGCGGGGAGCCGGAGGCGGAGGGGCCGGAAGGCCCTCGCCTCAGGCCAATCGCTGGGAGAAGCTGCACTGCCGGAGCGTATGGGTGGCCGGCTTGGCCCCGGAGTGGTGCTTGCAGGGCAGGTCGAGCATCTGCTCGAAGGTAACCTTGGGCTACCAGGCGGCCTTGCCGGTGCGCTGACGCTGGCTGGGGGCCTGGGCAGCCGGTTGTTCCTCTTCGATGGTGGCGACCTGCCGGCTCCCATAGCGGGGATCCGGCTGGTCGGACTTGCGCTTGTTGTTCTGCTGCTGCCGGTTGTCGGCGGCCGCCCTCGGCGCGGCGGGTGGCGGAGCCGGCTTGGCTGGCGTGGCGACCTTCATCCGCATTGCGGAGTCGGCCGTGGCGTATTTGTCCGCCTTGGCCATCAGGTCCGCCAGGGTAGCCGGCTCGGAGCACAAGAGCTTGTGCTTGAGGTGGGTGCCGTCGCGGCAACCCTCGATGAAATACTGGATGGCCTGCACCTCGTGCACTCCCTCGCAGGAGTTGCGAAGTTCAGTCCAGCGCGTGAGGTAGTCGCGGAGGGGCTCTTCCGGCCCCTGGACGCACATGGCCAGCTCGCGGGGCCGGCCGGGCCGCTTGTAGGTGCCGGTGAAGTTGCGGACGAAGGCTTCCTCGAAGTCTGTCCAGGTGTTGATGCTGCCGGCCGATAGGCTGTTAAGCCAAGTCCGGGCCGAGCCGGTCAGCATTAGGGGGGCGTAGCGCACAGCTACGCGCTTATTCCCCCTGGTGATGCCGACCGCGGTGGTATAGTCGACCAGCCAATCCTCTGGCTTGGCGGAGCCGTTGTACTTCGGGGTGTCGCGAGGGAGAGTGAAGCCGGCCGGGAACGGCTCGTTACGAATCCGGGGGCCGAAGCACGCCTGCGCCAGCCGTTCGATGCGGGTCCGCGCGTCGTTCTCGCTCCGCGGGACACGCGGGCCGAGCCGAGCGGCAAGCTCGGGGCGGACAGTTAGGGCAGGCGAGCGGGCACGTTCCCGCCGCGGAGGCGGGGTATGGTCCCGGATGCGCCGGCTGCCGCCGGCTGGAGCGTCGTTGTGCCGGCCGGTGACGGCCGACTGCTCGTCTCGCAGCCGGGCGCGTCCGTTGTGTGACCCGGCGCCCCGTCGGCCGGAGCCGCGAGGGGAGGAGGCTTGTTGTGCCGGCCGGCGCTGGCCAGCAGTAGGCGGAGCGTCCCCCTCATGGACGGGGATTTCGGAGCCGGTGTTGATGCCGTCGAGCCGGGCCTGCTGGGCATTGGCGGTGGCGATGAGGTCCTGGATGTGGCGTTCCTGCAGTTCTCGCTCTTCGCCCTCCAGGCCGGCGAGGTCGGCGTAAGCCACGTGGGCCGCCCGCAGGTTGGCGGCCGGAGTGTCATAGGTGGGAAGCCTACCACCGAGGATTTCCGCGACCACGCGGCCACGGTTGCGGATGTCGCCGCGCCGGCTGGGCTCGTTGCCAGCGGGGGTTAGGCCGTATGCGGAGTTATACTCGCGCTGCGCGGATTGCATCCGACGCTTGGTGGCGGCCAGCATGGTTGCCTCGTCGAACAGCAGCTGGCGAGCCGCCTCCAGCTCAGCCGTAGCCGTAGCTGGGTTCGTCGTCGGCGCGACGGGGGTGCTAAGGCCCCGAAGCACGGCGCCGAGGGGGTCGGAGGTGCCGGCGCGAGCGGCCGTGGCGGCCGCGTCCGCCTCCGCCCTGGCGCGGCCGGAGGTCGTGGAGGAGCCGGTGGCCATTACCCCCGCGAGGACGCGGTAGCCGCCGGCCTCGCCCGAGGCGAGCGCGCTCACGGATGAGGGCGGGTCGAGGCAGTCGAGCACCTGGCTAGGGTACTTGTCGGCAGCTGGCTCGTCGGAGAGGCTCAGCCTACCGACGCGCTCGGTGAGGATGGTGATGTCGATCCGAGGGTCGCCCGCAGGGCCAGCGGGGGCGGGGTTCCGCCCCGCAGGAGCAAGCCCCACGAGCGTGCAGTTCCGCCCGGACGCGGGGCGGCCAGGGGAGGTGGTGAAGGGTCCCGCCCGGAGCGTGACCCCGGCCGGCGCCGCGGCAGGCCCCACGGTGGGCGCCAACTGTCGTGGTTTTCTCACGGCAGATGCCATGGGGTGGCTTATCGAGAGTGGTTGGGGCCGAAGGACGCCGATGGGCTCCGGGAGCGGGATTAGGCACACGCGGTGATGGACACACGATGTACCCAGGTTCAGGGCCCTCCGTGGGAGGTAATACCCCTAGTCCTGCTGGTCTAGTTGGATGGGGAGAGGTGTTACAAGGATGCTCCTTGAGCTGTATATCTGGAGGTAGAAGAAGGAGCAGCCGGCTCCTCTTCCTCTGCTATGTGTGAGTGTGAGAGGGGGGCGAATGCCTCCGTGCGTGTCCTTTTTTTGCCCGATGCATGGGGGCTCCGGGGGGGTTTATAGGCCAACCCCCCGGTGCACAATGTTCTTAAGATATTACAAGGGGGGACCCGGCTGGCAGTCTCTCCGGCCGGCCAAGGGGCCCGCCGGCTGCGCGGTCCCATCGCCAGCTGGGGCCCGCAAGCCGGTTCTTCTATTGGCCCGCGCTCACCTACCGCGGCAAGGGCCGCCCTGCCCGGCGTCGTCTTGCGCCAGCCGGCCGAAGTCAGCGGTACGGCCGGCAAGGCTGTAGCCATGCCGGGGCAGGTAACTGAGTGGACGGCGGCGCATAGATACTGTGGCTCCGCCGGGTCCCAATCGATCCTCGGTCAGCGGTACGGTCAGCTGGACTGTAGCCATGCACGTCCGTGCGTCAGCGGCCGCTGTAGCTACATCGGAGTCCGTCGTGGGGGTCGGGTCTCGTCAGCGTACCTGGCCGTAGTAGGAAGGGACGGGTACCTGCCCGCCCGGAGGTCAGCGGGCGAGCTAGTTGCGTAGCGGCCAGGCGCGCCGGGCCGGGGGCCAGATGGTCGGCTCCTGTCCAGCCGGCCGTGGGCCAGCCGGCCAGGGGGCCAGCCGGCAATGGGCCAGCCGGCCAGAGAGGCAGCCGGCCATAGGCCAGCCGGCCGTATAGTTTTTCTTCGGAGAGGAGCCGGAACTACCTCCCCTTGGCATACCCAGGGGTAATAACCCCGTCAGGCTTGTTGCTCCATTGATCGTCAGCGAGCAGCAGGCAAAATAACCACACATGATCCATGCACATCATTGGCAAAGCAAATGCTAAACAAGAATTAGCTAGCTAGCAGCAGGAAGAATCACTAGTAGAAAACAGGGTACTAGTCCCGGTTCCAGAGGGCCTTTAGTCCCGGTTCTGGAACCGGGACAAACCAAACGGGACTAATACCCAAAACCTTTAGTCCCGGTTTGCTTACGAACCGGGAACAAAGGGGCTCGACGTGGCCGCTGCGGGGCGCCCAGGCAGGAGGACCTTTAGTCCCGGTTGGTAACACCGACCGGGACTAAAAGGCAGCCACGCGTCAGCACCTGCCAGGCGCTGTTTTTTTTTTTGAAAGGAGGGGTTTAGGGGTTTTTCTATTGTGTTTCCCCCTTTTATTTTTGTGTTTACCATTTTTATTTTACACTTTTCATTCAAGTCGATGCTAGCTACTACATATAGCAATGAAGGAACCATTAAACAACATCGTCATGATCAATATATAGAGAGAAGTGACCTCTCTTTCTCCGTGCTTGGTCGAACAATATGCAACAAGTTTTCATAAATCTATTCGACGCTATTACATATAGTACACGTTCATGCATATATACAATATAACATCTCTTACGATCCTAACTTCTATTACCAACATAGCAATCGAGATCCTTATGGCATTCTCCGTCTTTAGGTATGACATGCTCAACAAAGAATCTCGCCAATTCCTCTTGAATTGCTCGTATGCGATCAGTTGATAGGAGTTCGTCCCGCTTCTGCCAGATCTAACTTAAAGAAGGGGGTCAATAAAACTCAACACAATTGATGGTAATAAAATAAAAATGTGAATATTGTTTACGTACTTCAAATTGTTCTAAAGATATGCCCCGGCCCCGCTCAGTGGTCGAGTAGCGAATGAACTGGCAAACGTAGTAAGCACATAAATTAGTCCCGGGTGCCTGCCACAAGCACTTGGTATACCTGTCATACGCAGTACTCAGGTACACGACCCCATCGATAAGCTGCATAAGCCGCACAATAATAGATTCATCATCACCATCTGAGAACTTAATGAACTGACCAATCGTTCTCAAGTGAAATGTCTGGACCAGTATCCAGTAATTGAGACCGTCGTCAAAATACTCATCTTTGCGTCTCCAAAAGTAAACATTAAGCGAGCAATCACCCCACAAACCTGGAGAAACGATACAGGGCCTCCCATCCCTGGTATTACCAAGCACAAAAGTGCACACACGGTCATCTTGCTCTGCCAAGTGCGGCGGTAGATCCATTTTGGTGAACTGCAACGTCGCAGTGTCGAGCACCGTCATGTAGGGTTTCCCCACATGGGTCCAATAGACGGAGCCATTCACCATCCTGCCGGTGAGTCCGATCGCAGACTCAGGGAACTTCTGCCACTCGGGCTCGATGTTGTTGTCAGGCGAGATGACGCCGACGACCGCCTGATCGAAGTCGGTGTAGAAACAGACGACCACGCGGGGTGGCACGCCGGGGTCCTCTTGGGAGGAGATAATGTGGAACTCGAAGTTTACGGCGTCAGAGAAGAGGCGTGGCGGCGAGGGGTAGAGATGCAGTACCAGCGTAAGAGGGTTGTAGGCAGCTATCTGCTTGGCCCTCCGGTTGAAGAGGACGACGTAGCTGTCGCAGCATCGCTCAATCTGCCACACGGGCGACGCGGCGGCCTCATCGTCCTCCTCTTCCTCGCTGTTCTCGTCTTCTTCTTCTTCGTCCTCCTCCTCTTCATCCTTGCTGTTCTCGTCTTCTCCATCGGTGTCCTCCTCCATGTTGTCCTCATGTTCTTCGTCGCTGTCCTCATCCTCGTTGCTCTCATCTTCTTCGTGGCTGTCCTCATCCTCGTCCGGGAGTGGGAGGCCAGTGAGGTCGAAATCGCCGCCGCGGACGGCGGCGGCGAAGTCACGGTCGGCGGGGAGGTGGTCGGTGTCGAAATAAGTGTCCTCGGGCTCGACGCCGCCGATGAAGCGTTGGATGAAGATGCCGACAAATGGAGACGGGCGGAGAGCCTGGAAGCTGCGGCAGAAGGAGGGGGGCGAGCGGACCGCGCGGAGGAAGGTGCGGCAGGCGAGCGCGGCGCGGACGAGGCTCGGCAGCGCAGGGAGGCGGAGGAACACCTCGCGGAGAAGGAAGTCGTCGAGATCGAGCACGGTGGTCGGGCATTTCGCCGGCGGCGGCGGCGGCAGCATCGCTGCAGACCTAGCTATCACTAGCAGCGAAGCAGATTCGCGGTGCCAAAGGTAGAGGATGCCTTACCCTTCACCGATGCCCTCCGTTTCTGATCCCACGGCTGCTGAACGAGTTGCCTCCCCCGCTGCACAGCAGCCAGCCCAAACTAGAAGAAAGGCAGCCTGTATTCAGCCCAGAAAAGGCCCAGCTCGAGGTCGTGAAACAGTCTACGTTCTGCTGCTGATATTTGATGCATTCTCTATGGAGGTCATGCAGGTTCTGAGGTCAGAAAAAGGTAAAAAAAAATGAGTAAATTTGACGGGAAGGTGATTTAAAGTTCGGATGACACTTTTAATGGATCGAGTGACAGGGAATTATGAAGTGGTTGAAGTAATGCTTGTACACAATCATGGTCCTTACTTGCCACAGACCTTCCATTTTATGTTATCACAAAGGAATATTTCAAAAGTTCAAGCCTTTGAAACTGAGGCAGCCGATGATTCTGGAATCAGGCCAAAAGCTGCACATGGGAATGGTTTGTGTGGTGGTTCTCAAGTACAAACGGGTGTTTCTCGTAAGGACCACAATACCTTCACCAGCTACACAAATTTGTTGATGGTATTTCCATATTTCTCTGTTTCATCTTCTCTGAACTAGTTGCAACATTGCCATGTTTTAAACATGTCTTTCTTTATGCAGGGGGCTTAGTGAAATTGACGATATATATGTCTTTTCAAGATCTTATTTATGGCTCTATTTCAGTACATGCGGCTAAAGAAAAGGGTAGTTTGATCTTTTGGGATAAAGCCGGTGATAAGTAGTGTGTTAATTGATGGCTTTTGGTTATTTGGAGATTAAGAACTGTTCAAAAGATGGACACTTCAAGTGATAAGGTGTGTGGTAATTGATTGCTTATCTGGAGAACTAGATTCTAAATCGGTGATTTGTAATGAAGTAACAGTTTCTTGAGTTTCTCAACTGAATCAGTGCATACTTTTTCTTTTTCTGGACTATTTACTAAACCGAACATGTTCCTCTGTCTTTCTATATGTTCGGTTGCTACAGTTCAGCAAGAGTTTTGCACGGCAAAAATGCAGGCTTAATTGACCGAGCAAATCTGTATAAGCTCAACGGGAACAAGGAGATGATAGCCATGCGGCTCTCAAGCATTTCTGAATCTTTATCCTCATGCATGCTATGTTGCAACAGGTGATCGATCAAACTCCTGTCAGATTATGTATTGTTGAACTAAATAAGCTATTGTCTCTCTGTCTGTTCCCTCCACGCTCCCGAGTTGGGCTCATTTACCTACCTAACTGGGCTTTATTTGGGCTACTTTTCAATCTGGGCGTCTTGGTGTGCACTTGGAAACATGGAACGTTCAGCAACCATTGGATCCAAAAGGGATGGCATCCATGAGGGGAACGGTAAACGTTGCCTTTGTCATGGCATGGAAGAGAATCTGTGCCAAGCTAGCAATATTGAGGGAAGGGGAAGGGGAAGCCGAATGAATGGGTCGTCTCGTGTCGTCAGAATTCCCAAAGGCCGAGTTTATCCCTGCGGAACAGATTCAGCCCAGGCCCAGGTCCTTCCAGAATGGAACAATTCAACGTTAGAACTTGAGAGCAACTAAGTAAGGTTACCAGCAAAAAAGACTTTATTTTTTATATGATAGACATGCCGTTTAAAAGTAGATCTGACATAAAGTCAAAGATCGCATCATCCCATAAGATAGAAGAACAGGAAGAATGTATGGTTCTGCCACTCTGCCACACCTACACACGACCATGCTGGCTCCACTAGCAGCCGCTCCTCCCACCACTTGGACCTCCTCGCACGCCGGCATGCGCTCCTGGGAAGATGCAACCTGAGCAGATCCCACCGCCGCTGGTCGCCAACGGGATTTTTCGGGTGGCATGACCTGATGGCGATGATGCGAAGGGAGGGTGAGGGGGATGGCAGCGATGGGTAGCTAGGTTTCCACCTGAGCCCGCTCCTAGGAGCGATGTGGGGGCATTTTTGAGTGAGGTTGATGCTATCTTGTATTTAATATAATTTTGTATCTCCAAGGAGGTAACAAATATAATTAGGACACATACCTAACGGAAATATATAAGGATAGTAATTTATGTTTTATCATTATGGTGTTTTATATGGTCACTAATTCCATCTATTTCTTTTAGCCGCGCACTTCTTTTATGCACTATTCTAATGACCGATCTTTCTATTTCTTCCTCACATTTATACATTCTGTCATGGACGATGACTCTAGTGGCTTATACAGTCCCCACAAGGCGACAACAATGATCAATCTCGTAATTGAGAGGGGTAATTCATTAGATATATTGTAATTAAAAATCACATTATAGCTAAACAGTCAGTAATATTGTGGTGTCTTCAACTTGACAGTGAAAGCACTAGATTATAATATTAGGCCTACATAGGATTCGAACCACAAGCTCGATGGTATTTATCAGTGATATTGGATCTACATATAGGCGTACATAGTTAATATTTGACCGAAACATGGAACTGTTGTTGGATATGTGATTGAAAGTCAAATTCATATAGTGATATTTCATGTCATTCTATCCATTGCAAGCGTAAAATTTATCATTATTGTGTAAGATTTAAATATTTTTAAAGTTCTACCTTGGGTGACTTTCTTAGGTAAAATTACATAGATCTAGTATTTCTGATCTTTCTAGGTTCAATTATGAAAATCTCAGTTCAGATCTAATAATAAGAAGAGGGCCCAACAAGTTAGTTACTAGGCGATTTATATGTGTAGTTGTTGATAATAATTGTTTCCTAGCTATCTTCCTTCTCATAAAAATTAATTGTGTTAATCCGTATGTAATAATCCATGTTAAAACATGGAAATTCCAAACTTTAGTATGCCCTAGTCTTGCACAACACATAGTAGAGAAACACATAAAAAATATCTACAAGTGAATCTTGGAAGTGTTTTTTGTTAAAATTGAAGATAATCTGTATGATCTTTGCATAAATTTTATAAGGATATGTGACATACATTTCTATATACAAAATAAATCAATAATGCACATTGTCATGTTCAAGGATGACAGTGGGGAGATTGTTTCGGTAAAGGGACCCCCACAGCGAAGGATTGATGTGGTGATTGGACTTGAACAAGCCGGTGACGGACGTAAAGATAGAGGTTAGCCACAGACACACATTGGCCACACACTGGTTCCAGCGGTTGCTCTGTTGCTTCACTTCGATTTGAAGTACACATTTTCTCTGTAAAGTACAAGTGAATTTATGGACTTGTTTGTTCACACTATAAGTACACACTTCTCTCTTAGTGTTAGTTTGCTAGTTTCTGTACTGTTACTCTGTACCCTCTTAGTGTTAGTACATAAGTACTCCCTTCGTCTTTATTTACTCCGCATATTAGGTTTGTCTAAAGTCAAACTTTATATACTTTCAACAAGCTTGTACAAAAATATATTAACATATAGACCACCAAATCTATACCATTGGATTCATCATTGCATATATTTTCATATCATATACATTTGTTACTGTAAATGTTCATATTGTTCTCCACAAACCTGGTCAAACTTTATAAAGTTAGACTTCAGTCAAAGCTAATATGCGGAGTAAATAAAAACGGAGGGAGTACATATACATCAAGGGTGGTGGACGGGGCCTTTCCGGCACCCGTCGTTGATCCACACAACTAAATGTTTTGAAGTTACTGAACTGAAAACTTTTGAAAAGAATACTTAGAACATGATATTGTTATCATTGTGGTTGCATTCAGCATTCGTAGGTGCACCATATGCAAAATGAGTAGACCGACGGTAGATTTGAGTTGAAGCTCTGCTGGATAGTGCTACACAATACGAGGCTCAGGCTCAGCTTGTTGCTCCATTGATTTGCAAGGCTGAGGATATAAAGCATCGGCAAGCAGCCGGCAAAATAACCACAAGATCCATGCAGATCGTTGGCAAAGCAAATCGTAAACAAGAATTAGCTAGCAGCCGTAAGACTAGGCATATATCAACCGAGCAATCAAGAATACTGCACCAAACAGGCAGCTACAAGGCTAACAACTTCTAGTTTTCATGCTGTAGATAACCTGACCATTAACCATCTTAAATGACACGCAATTGACAACTAAGGTTCAAGTAGGTCCGAAATTCCAGAATACAGCACACGCAAAAGGCACATTCAGATAAACATAAGGCTCTCAACGTAGCCGCAGCCAGTGGAACATAAGGATTTCAATCATCAAAGTATCAACATAGAGCTTGAGTCACCATGCACCAGCATCAGCAAAAGACACCACCACCATCCATGCATCTCACCAGGTCTCCTGGAAGGACAAGATAAACAAGTGCACATCATTCATCAGTATAGTGCGTCGTTGGAAATCTGAGTCAAGTAGTCTTCCATCTGATAATAAATTGTTTAAATACGAGGCCAATTTAAAAGCTACGATTTGCCACCATACCAAAGGTGCCATCCAAATCTTGGCACCATCGAATTGCCACGAAAAGGCAAAGCAACTAAGTGATCTCAGGTGCATTCTTGAAAGTTTGAGATGCAAGGTTACAAAAAACTAGATGACCAACAGAATCAACATTTATACTATCCTAACAAAGGTGCAGGTCCATGTCCAGTTATGCAAACCATCCCCCTTCTGAATTTATACATAACCTTCAGTCCACGGCGTTACCTATTATGCTTTGACAACAGATGCAGGCTCTGTTGGGCTACACCCAGCCTTCACATCACTTCCTTCAGATGCTTGGGTAGACAAAGCTTCACCTTTTGAACAAGGGCCCTAAAGAATTCAAAGCTTATGTAAGTATTGTGAACAGCCCAAAACAAGTACTGTGGTCAACTCTGAATTAAAGTACTCAGACCAACTGACATAATATACTGCGGCAGCAGTAAACAGAATGTTGAGCCCCACATTAAAAACATGGTTATAACAACGGTAAAACTGAAATAGTGGAAGGGTTTCCTTTTTTTAACAAAGCAGTTATAAAGCCTACAGAATACCATTTACATATATCTATAAAACCTTTCATCAATGGGTTCCTTGCCATGACTAATTTTGAATTTCTGCTCTAGTGGAATCAAGTACTTCATTCGTCAAACATAGAATAACAAGCCATGGTGCCATAAGGATATATCATATTCATATGTGCACGTTATCGGCACAGAACTGTCCATCTCAAAGATAGCACAGTCAAAACTAAAAAATATATTAGACATTATATGGTTGAGTGTTTCAGCGTGAAATAGCATTGCAAAATGAAAATCATGTACAGTAAGATTGGATAGTAGATTCCCACAATAATCCATTAATTCAAATGCTCTCAGGTAAACAAAAACTGCGTCGAATCCAGTGGAAAGAAACTGTATATGCATGGGCTCACCTTATCATTTTGTACCAAAGAAGGAGGCCACGTCATGATGTAGGGACGGACAGGCTTGTGATAATCTTCACAGATCATTTTCAGCTCCGCTGTTTCGAGGCAAAATGATAGCAACAACTGAGGAGCCTCGGTACAGCCATCATACTCAGTACGCAGGTACACGACTCCATCGATAACATCCATAAGCCGCACAATGATAAACTCATCATCCCCTTCCGAGAACTTAACGAACTGGCGAATTGTTTTCAAGGGAAATGTCTGATCCAGTATCCAGTAATTGAGACCATCGTCAAAATACCCATCTTCGTGTCTCCAGAAATAAACATGAAGCGAGCAATCACCCCACAAACCCGGGGACACGATACAGGGCCTCCCATCCTTGGTATTGCCAAACACAAAGGCACACTCACGGCCGCCCTGATCTTCCAAGAGCGGCGGCAGATCCATTTTAGTGAACTTGAGCGTCGCGGTGTCGAGCACGGTGATGTAGGGTTTCCCCACGTGTGTCCAATACACGGACCCATTCACCATCTTGCCGGTGACTCCGGACCCAGTGCCGGGGAACTTCTGGCGCTTGGACTTGATGCTGCTGTCCTGCGAGATGACGCGGACGACCGCCGTCGCCTGAAAGAAGTCAAAAGCGAAACACAGCACGCGCGGTGGCACCCCGGGGTCCTCTTGGGAGGAGATTGTGTGGAACTCGAAGTTAGTGGCGTCGGTGAAGTGGCGGCGCGGCGAGGGGTAGAGATGCAGCGCCCGGGTCAGAGGGTTGTAGGCGGCTATCTGCTTGGCCCTCCGGTTGAAGAGGACCACGTAGCCGTCGCAGCACCGCTCGATCTCCCACACGGGCGAGGCGTCCTCCTCCTCCTCCTCCTCCTCGTCTAACCCATCCTCCTCCTCATATTCTTCATAGATGTCGTCCTCCTCCTCGTCGCCGTCTTCGTTTTCGTCGGCGTCTGGGAGTGGGAGGCCGGTGAGGGAGAAATCGCCGCCGCGGGCAGCGGCCTCGAAGTCCGGGTCAGGGCGGCTGTGGTGGGCGTCGAAGGAGGAGGCCTCGGGCTTGAAGCCGAGGCGCTGGACGAAGAGGCCGACGAAGGGAGACGGGTGGAGGGCCCGGAAGCTGCGGCAGAAGGCGGGGGACGAACGGACGGCGCGGAGGAAGGTGGTGCAGGAGAGGGCGGCGCGGACGAGGCTCGGGAGGCCGGGGAGGCGGAGGAACACCTCGCGGAGGAGGTCGTCGTCGAGATCGAGCACGGTGGTCGGGCATTTCGCCGGCGGCGGCGCCATCGGTCCAGACCTAGGTTTTTTTCTGAGGGAGAGGTCGAGGCCTGGGTAGTGTAGTGGGGGAAGCCGAATGAACGGGGCCATCGGCGGGGTTGGTTGACTCGCGTCGTCGTCGGAATTTTATCCCAGAAGATACGGCCCAGGCCTGTCTCGGAGAGCCTTGCTGTGGGATATTAGAAAATTTTCAGTTTATTTGTGCTGATTCCTATTTATGGGCTTGAAGTTAGAAAAAACACAAAATAACATCTTGTTGACTGAAATATCATCAAACAAAACAACAAATTATATTCTGTCATCAGCACATCACAATGTGAAATGTCATATGGAAGTTCACGATGAATTGTGGTAGATGCAGATCAACCACTCGGCACCATATTGAAATGTACACGGTAAGATTCCGTTATCATATTTAGACAGCTTGATTGCAACTAAATATCTGAAATGTTCTCTATCCAATTTTCTTGTACAAATCTACAAAATCAATGGAAGCAAAACATAATCGGATTTAATTATAGCATTTCAACGAAGAATATGACACTGACAAAGAATTCCTTGCTGAAATGGAGGAGCAATTCAAAGGCTCCGAGAAAGTATATGCTCATGAGATTTTGGCTAAGCTACTTCAGAAGTACACTGCTGATGCGAATGTAGCACAACACATATTGAGAATGGTTAATGCTTTCGATCACCAAGCTTAAAGATTTGGAGTGATCATTTAGAAACCTTCTCGTAATCATGATTCGGGATTCCCTCCATCCGACCTGGAACGATTTAAGATCAATTATAATTACCTCATAGAAAAGTGTCACTCAGTGAGATGACCGCTAGAATTGTACAATAGGAAGAGAGGATTATGAGGCAGAGTAAAGACCAAGTTTTTCATGTTGGCTCTAACAAGAGAAAGCATGAGGGGCAAGGTTTCCCTAGCCTCAGAAAAAGAAATTTGAGAAATAAGCCCCAAAGTTGTTCAAGGGTAAAGAAGCTGCCAATTCTTCTTCTGCTCCACGCAGCTCAACTGCTGGAGAAAATGTGTGTCACTTCGGCTCCAAGGAGGGACGCTACCAAAGTGAATGCCCAAGCTTTCTGAAATGGATGAACAAAAAAGGTACTAATGAAACAACTTTTGTCGACGAATCTCTTTATGTTGATATTTCTATAACTTCATGATGGATTGATTCAGGTACAACCACTCACGTTGCTAACTCTATGCATGAATTCGATATGATCCTATAAGTCAAGTAAATACACATAAAAAAAAACATGTTTTGCACTTATTTTGGTTGCCTACATCTCCCCATGCTTAGCAGAAATGGAGGCACAACTGTTTGGTTGCATGCCCCTGCTCTTCATATGGAAGGTGTTGTTTTTTGGTTATGTCTATATGGACTGTTAATTCCACTTTGTGTCCACATGGTGAACTTACCTCACACCACCACACTTGACAACAAACTTGGTTTATGTGCGCCCAAATTAAAAAAACTTACAACATGAAAGTTGTGTGGAACAAAGAGAAGAAGCGAGTGGCCATATAAAAATTTTAAACGATTGACCATGTGTGATGAATTTGACGAACTACATGATAAAGAGGATAGATGAGAGAGAGGTTGAACAAAACACGTTCACTAACGCACATAGATCATCATGTTATAACACAATACTTGTCAACTAGCATCGAAACAGAAAACTTACAACATGAAAGTTGTGTGAAACGACGAGATGAAGCGTCCCTAGAGGAAATTTCAAACGGTCGACAGTATACGATGAATTTGACAAATTCTTCTAAAAAAGCTCCAAACATGAATGCGAAATTGAAGATCCGCGCGGGCCGACGTAACTAGGAACCGATTGCCTAAATGAAATCACAACGTGAATTTGCATCTTCTTCCTGTAGTGCTTATCTCGAATCGAAACTCTGTTGTGTAGATTAAAAGGGATTAGGTGAAAGAGATTAAAGGAGATGAGTAGAAAAATAACACGTGCAAACCAACCTACATGCATGCACCAGCTCGCATGGCCAGACCCACCCACATGTGCTCGCTCGCTCGCTTGCATCACTTGGGCCTGACTGAGTGGAAACGGGCTATTCGAGTATTTCCACTCAGCCAGGCCGAGTGGTGATTTAAATTTCCTGCGGCCCAACATGTTGGTGCGGGCCATGCACGTAAATGGGTCAAATATGGCTCGTGGCTGAGGGTAACTCAGCCTCCCAAACATACCCCAACTTCTCTTGCATCCCTTGCTCCAAGTGATACGAGCAAACTGTTTCAGAGCATAGTCACAAAAAAAAGAAAGTTAAACACACCCTATATGAAGCCTGGGCCGGGGTCCTGTAGTACATGTGCTACCTATATTAAAACTTGCGTTTGTGGAAGAAACTTTTCAAAATCTCCTATTCACTTCTCCCTCTGGTCGATTTCTGATACTTCGAATGTCGATAATAGGGCGATAATCACGGTCAAAAGACCGATATATCGTGCAATTGTACAAGAACGAAATTATGGCGGATAACAACACATCAAGCGCACAACAATAGCCCGTTGGTAGATTCCCAAAGAAAAGAAAAGCAGTAGCCAATATAGTAGTGGCAGTGAATTATTATTGATGCATCGAGCATGCAGATAATAATTATTAGTAGGAGCATGGTGGAGCTTAATTATTCGTGGACCACGAGCATTCGAGCAACCAATGGCCGCAGCTGGCCTAGCCGATGTAGTACAGTGGGTCGGGCAGCTTGAAGGTGCGAGCTCCCTCAGGCGCGCCGAGGAGGTCGCTCCACTGGTCGCCGATGTTGCCGACGATGACGTACCCGGCGTCCTCCAGCTTCTTCCTCTCGGCGGACTTGTAGGATATGGCGGTGCCCTTGAAACCAGACTGCTTGAGCGTCACGTTCATCCACCCGGAGATGCCCTGGCTGCGGAGGTTTCCGACGGTGACGGACCTCTTGTCTTCCGTCCGGCCTGTGATGAACACCGGCTTGATGCCAACCTTGAGTAGTTTGTAGTAGAGCCGCTTCGTCTCCGGCAGCGCCGGCGCGGTTCCCTCCAGCACGTACGCGTCGAAGCTCGTCGCGTTGTATGGCCTAGCCCTGCGCGTGTGTATGCAAGTCGATGTCAGCGACTACGTAGATTTGCATATCGAATGAACAAACATAGAAGAACCATCAACAAGATGTTTCTGACTTGTAACATCTGACCATAAGGACGGTTAGAAAAACCAAGGGGTGTACCGACCGAAGCGCATCTACCCTGCGTAAATCTGTAAATACTAGAAATGTGTAAATAAAGTAGCCAAGTGGACGACAGATTCGGGCCTACGTAGTCCGGCCATCACATGCACATCACATCACTATCTCTAATTAGCAGGGCACAGCATGTTTTGCTCATCAATTATCATATGGTCCGGGTGGTCCTATGATTGGGCTGGGGATGACAGCCAATGATTCCCAGGTCCAACACGTATATGCCCGCCTATAGTTTCATCTCTGTCCCCCCCCCCCCCCCCCCCCCCCCCCCTCTTTTTTGTGTGGAGAATCTCCCCCTTTTATTAGCAGAGAACTTTTGTGATGGAGGGAGTATCATCTACTTTAGTGATCTAAACGCTCTTATATTAGTTGACAGAGGGAGTACATTATATACTTATATTACTACCGTGAGATATCCACCGTCCATCCTTGCTAGGATATTCATGCAACGTTTTCTATTTTTCACTATGTCTGTCTTCTTTCAAAGTATATCGTCATCTTTTGTCGGTTTTCTTTTCTTGTTTGAATATGTGTTACTATAATGTTTCATTGTATATCAACGAAACATTTACTAATCTTGCATTTAACGGTGGACCGGTACATGGTATATAGCATGCATGCATGGTAGAAAAATCAACTCACATGATGCCATGGTGTTACTTGCGTTTTCTATATATAGTGGGTTAATTTTAGCATGATACTGTTAGATTTTTTTTTTTTACTTTAGCTGAACGAAAAGATCAGTCCAAGTCTCTGCTCATATGCACCTGCAACAAATAGCAAGTATAATGTGCACACATACTCAACGATGCATAACGCGTGTAAGAACGTGTACGTACCCAAAGCCGTGCGTGGCGTAGTAAGGGAGGTTGGAGAGCGTGGTCTCGTCAATGTCGAAGACCCACACCTCCTTGCCGTTGCCGGCGAGCTTGAGGCCGTCGACGTAGGCGATGGCCTGGTCGATGACGACCTTGGAGTCGCGCCGGAAGTGGCTGCCGAGCATGTAGTGGCCCACGTACCCCTCGCAGTTGGCGGGGACCGTCTTCCAGTCCCGCACGTTGTACGCCTCCACGCCCAGCCGCCAGCTGTCGCACGGCACGCCGCCGCGGCTCCCGAGCTCCCCGCCGGAGCCCAGCAGCGGCCGCAGCGCGTGGATGAGCGGCGCCACGGCGTCGTCGACGGCGGTGGCCATCCGGATGGTGGGCTCCCATGCGCTGCAGGAGGCCGCCGCGGCCACGAGAGCCACGGCGACGAGGATGGGCACCCTTGCCATCGCCGTAGTTGGTGTGTGTGCGCGCTGCTGCTAGCTACCCTGCGGTGCTCTGCTTCCTCAGGTGCACTGTCAAGTGTGTGTGGCTGATGGCTTCTTAAATAGAACTCCTTTCCTGTGGTGGCAAGATGTACTGCACAATTAGCAACATACTAGCATGGAAGAAGCGCGGCGTGCGCCGCCGTGACCAATTCCGTTTGTATTTTGCCGAAATAAGTCAGAAAACAACATGTATTACGCGAGAAAATAAAATAAAAAGAAGAATAGAAATTTTAATTTTACCCTATGATCTATGTAGGCACGTAAGAAATATTAAATGATTTCACAAATTAAGTAAAAAGGCTAGCCTATTAATATTTTTTTTCCTTTCGTAAGTAAAACAAAAGTGATGGGCACCATAGACGATGGCAAGAACATGGCTATTCTTCTTGCGTAGGTAAATGCACCGAGGGAGAAGAAGTCTCACTTTTGGTAGGGATTGTCTTGGTATTTTTCTTGTTTATTGTTTACATGAAAGCATAATGTTGATTTACTGTTTTTATTGTTCCAGTTTATTTGGGTGTATTGTTCTTGGTTATAATTCAGTTGATATTTCGGTTTATGGTTCAGGTGGTTAATGTTTTCTGTTTATTCATGTGTTGTTCCATTTCATTGGTTTTAATGTTCCGGGTTAGTTGGGTTTGTTGTTTCGGTTTATTTGGGTTATTTCTTTTTGTTTACTATTCTGGGTATTGTTTAGGTAATTGTTGGTGCACTATTCACCGATGTCTTGGTGTAAAAAATAGTAATTGGTACATAACCTAAACTTATTTTCCCCACGGGTTACTGTTCATGCAAATATATTATTCCGGTCTATTGTTTTGTGCCTTGACGACACCATCACCGGAAAGGTACGGGAAACGACAGCGATGCACCGGTGGAGAAATGATGTGTAGAAAAATTCTAAAGCTTCACTCTCCATATATGGACGTGAGGGTGGATGGGGGGGGGAGAAATGATGTGCAGAAAAAATCCTATTTTTTGAACGTGTACTTTTTTCTGGATCATTGTTCTCGAAAGATACTGTTCACTGGTGGGTGTTGTTCATACATGTCTACTATTTATTGATACTATTCACTACTGGCCACCTAAATGAATAGTAGAAGTGCAAAAAAAGATCAAAATGAGAAAAAGGGAATGCTTCCCATGTTGATTTATTATTTTTATTATTTCGGTTTATTCGGGTGTATTATTCTCGGTTATAATTCAGGTATTGTATAGCCTTAGAGCATCTCTAGCAGACCCCGCATAACGTCGACCCGCAAAACGCGTTTGCAGTTCGTGGAAAAACGGCTTTGCGGGCCAGCGCGGACGGTCGCAGAGGCAGACCCCACAAAACGGACCCGTATAAAAGGATATTCGCGGAATATGCTCTTTTACGGGTCAGCTTTGCGGGGTCTGGTCTGGCGCCGCTGCTGCCGGTCCGCAAATATCAATACTACAAAATAATTATTCAGAAAATGAGTTTTACCAGCACAATACAACAATCATCCACATTACCGGAAGAGGTGCGGTGGATATGTTGGATTCTCCGCGAAGTAGTCTTGCATCAACATCTCGTTCCCGAGATGGCGATTTCGAGGAATGCAAAGACGGCCGACGGTCGATCCTCGCCGCCTCTTTCGGTTCTCGTCTTCGTGCTCCTTCACGGCAAGGGCCATCACCAACGTCTGCTGCCGATAGTTTGCAAGCAACGTCTCAACATCCGAGTCGTCCGAATCGGACGAATCGTCGAGCAAAAACTTCTCGCACGGGCTCAATTCCATCTACATGAACAGAAATGGCACGCCGCATCAACCAACTATGCATAGCGCTCGGCACAAAGCACAAGCAAACACTCACCGGCGGCTCGTGGGCAGGGCGATCCCGGGCGGCGACTAGGGGCGGCTCGAGGGCGGTCGATCCCCGGTGGCGACGGCGACCAGGGACGGCTCGTCTCACCGGATCCCGGGGGGGGGGGGGGGGGGGGGGTGCAGCGTATTGGTGGTGGAGGGTGGGGGCGCCCTCGCGGCGCGATTCCGCCCGCAGATTTGGCCGGAATCGCCGGCGGCGGACGGGCGGAACCACTGGCGGGCGGCGGCGGAAGGAGGAGGGGAAAGGGCGCGGGCTGAAATGTCCCTCCCGCCAACCGCTTTCCTGGGATACGGGGCACCGTAGGGGCGAGGCGGAAACCTGCGTATTCGCGGATTGGGGCCGAGATTTTGCCGCGCCCCTCAAAAAATTTTACGGGCCGGCCGCGTTTGCGGGGTCTGTTCGGGCGGGATTTTCCGTGCCGACCCGCATTTTGGCGGTTATTTTGCGGGTCGGGGCTTTTTACGGGGTCTGCTAGAGATGCTCTTATAGTTCAGGTGGGAACTGATCTGTAGAAAAATTATGAAGCTTAACTCTCCACATATGGACGTAAGGGTGGAAGAGGGGGAGATAAATGGTGCGTAAAAAAATCCTAATTTTTTTCTAAACATGTATTTTTTTTGGTTCACTGGTGGATACTGTTCATACATATCTATTGTTTATTGATAGTGTTCACTACTATCCACTTAAATTAAATGGACAGTAGGAGTGAAAAAAAAAGTCAAAAAACCAGAAAAAGTAAATGAACAGTAGATAGTGTTCACTACTGTCCACTTAAATTAAATGGACCGTAGGAGTGCAAAAAAAAATTAAAAAATGAACAGTAAAAATGCAAAAAAAAATAAAAAAAACCAGAAAAATCGAAAGCTTGCCGGTTTAGTATATAGTACTAGCGGTGAAGATGCGTGGCGCACGCCGCGCCCGTCAAAAGCCTCGTTTATATTTCGAATAAGTAATTAAATTTTTATTTTTATTGCATGCAGTTTTTTTTCATGTTTAGCTGGTTGGAATTGTTTCTTTTGTTTGCGTTTTATATGACGGAAAGAAGGTGTAGATTCGTTTTGACACGGTTTATTTGTGCAATAAAGTTATTTATAAAACGTTTACATTTATCGTAGTTGTTCTTTTTGTATTAGCGTGTAGAGATGTCTGACTTGTTTTTTGTATTGAACGACAAAGATCGTTGCCGATGGCGTCCATTTCATGTTTTTCATAGTACGAAAGTGTTTTAAGAGTCATGCGATTGAAATTTTGAACGAATCGTGATTTATTTATGGCAAAGAGTTAAGTATTACAGGTACGGTACAGAACAAATCATTTTAAATATGATGTACCCAATTGAAAATCTTTTTTAGTCTACTTGTGGGTAAATCATTAGTATTTTTTCTTTTTTGTCCTTTTGGAATTTCTTCAACATGTGAGGTCTGACGACATTCAATAAGAGAAGCAGAATCAATGCTATAATATTTCTTAACTGTGTTGTTTCTTATCATGGTGCCACTGACTTCTTCATGCATGACCTTTGTGTATTATATTTGTATTTGGCCTGCTATGCCTTCATCTTACTTACCTGGGAGTTTTTGTAGGCGAACAATTTTAAAATTAGTAGCATCAAAGGTGTTTTTTGTAGGTGTGAGTACTGCCGATAGAGTGAGATTTTTCTTATCTTGCATGGTGAGCGAAGGATGGTGGGGTGAGCGACGATCATAATGGCTTAGAGGTTTGGTGGATCGTAACTCAACAGTAGGTAATACAAAAAAATAAAAAAGGAGGAAAGTAATCACTAATTGTTTGTATAGAAAAACTCGGGTTTTCCTTTTTGTATTTTCTCGGATTATTGTTCATACGGATGCACTGTGTTTGTACTATTCCGGTTTACATTTCAGGTATTTTTCGTATAAAGTTTTCTTTTGGTGGATTGGATATATTCTAGTTTATTCAGTGGGCATGGAAACAGGTCACATGAAGCACTGCTTCCATACAAAGTTACTGTTTTGAAAACAATGTTCTCTTAAATTCAGATTTCACTCAAACTGTTAGAGGAAAATAAAATCGTGGGGCAACAGTCTATAAGAATGAATCTAAGGAAAAATAAAATGAGCAATGCTCTTTTAAAAAATAAAAAAAGATGGCACCCAAGATGCTATCATATCCTTGGATTTTGGCTTCGTAGTAAAATTGGAATGGAAGAACGGTAACTTTATTATCACTGAGAGCAATGCCAATAGGTAAAATTAATTATTATATAATATGAATATTGATCAGATCAAACTAAACCGGTATTTATTCGGGGTTTTTTTACCTCTGTGCTTTTAAGTAATTCATTAGATCTTTGTGTTTTTCACTTTAGGTAATTATCTATAAGTAAGTCTAAAAGATAGCATGACATAATTGTACTAGAGAAACCCGTAACTGAGCAGGAATAATAATAATAATAATAATAATAATAATAATAATAATAATAATATCGGAGTACTTGTACGATGTAAGAGGGCAATAAAATATACATGAAGATCTTCTTTTGAAAATGTAAAAACATATGATAATATACAACACGTAAAAAAGAAGCCATTTTAATGGATATTGTTAATAAATAATAATTTTTATAGAAAAAATAAATGGTACTATTCATAAATAATACTTTTCAAAAAAAATATTTTGAAAATCTGAAACCCTATGTTGTTTTCTGTACGTAAAAAAGTGATACTATTCACTGTTGTCTTTTGAAATATTGTTCACAACCGGGATACCCGTTTACACGTGATACTATTCACTGTTGGACACATAAATAAACAGCAGAAGATTGAATGATTAATATTCACGGTTACTATTCGCATGTTGGACACGTAAATGAACAGTAAAATTTGAAAAAAATACAAAAAAAAGGAAGAAAAGCTTCTTGCTTTAATAATGAACAGTAGAAGATTGAAAAAAAATCAAAAAAAGGAGAAAAAGGGAAAGCTTCCCGCTTTAGTATATAGTATATATATATATATTGACAGAAATTCCACCAGAAAAATAGGAAAGCTACGTCCTACGTGGTGTGAGCTTGTGAGAAATTAACTGACGCAGGACAGCAGGGGTGTGGTCTCAATCACAGGGTGTGGAACACGCTGGGCCCGATATTTTGTTGGGGACGATGTGATGCATTATTTTCCTGCTTTAGGGCATCTATAGCCGGATCCCTCATATCCGTTTCAAACGCTGACCAGAACAGTCATAAAAATTAGACCCAGCCGGATCCCTCATATTCATCTCAAACGCCTGGACTTATCGGCACCCCTCATATCCATCTCAAATATGAGGACGGTATGAGGGCTCGCGGACGCGCCCGGGCATGCCCGTTCAGTCCGTCACGTAGGACGTAACCCCACCCTGGACCACCTTTTATCTTTCTTAATTCATTCTTTTCTTTCTCTCTTTTCTTCTCCACCAATCACGTGCAAGTGACCGGACATATGAGGAAAAATATAAAAAGTGTGGCTGTGCGGACGAAAAAGTAGGGGCTCAAAACGGACACGTCTGGTCACTGACCGGGCGTGTCCGCGGACGTTTGAGGGGCCGAATTTGCAAGTTCCGGTTGTAGATGCTCTTACCATGTACAGTTTTACCATTCATAATTTCTTATTTTTCACCCAATAGTCAGGGGTTAATCTGTGTATGCTCTTTTTTTCCAGCCCATACATGTTAAGTGTTTTATTGGGGACCGTCCATTCATCAGGGGACTTTTTTTTTGTTGTAAGTCGAATTTTTGGGCCGTCCGAAGTCCATCCAACTGCCAAGATTGCGCCATTGTTCATCTTCTACATCCCTTTCTTCTTCATCCACGTGTCACCCTTTGACCCAGCCTTAATCGCCAATCTCCCCCGCCCACGGCTGGCATGCGCTACTGCAAGCCTCCCCGCCCTACCAGCAACCACCCGTTCCCCACCCCCCACCGTCATGACCATCCCTCTAAGCCCCTCCCCCTTCGACCCGCACCGTCAACCTGGCTCCTTGCCTTTTCCTGGGATGCCACAACTCGCTAACGCTCACAGTGTTGTCCCCATCTCTGGCAAGGTACTGACCTCACCGTGGTTGTCGCTCGCCGCTATCGCTCGTCAAGTCGTCCCTGCCTTTGGCGTTGCGCGAAGTGGAAAAAGTGACTGACTCACAATTTTTTCCACATACATAATGTTTAGCAAACCCGATTTTATTTTATTTTATTTTTTATATATGGTAGAATGCACATTGCACTTGCACAACAGAATAAACACACATTGCCATTGCCATGACGAGGACGAGCATCCTGCCCATGGGCATTTTAGTGTGTGTGTGTGCGCGCGCTCTCTAGCTTCCTTGGTCTTCTTGAGGTGCAATGCAAATTTGCAAAGTGTGTGGTGGCTAGTTTGTTGTATAGGGAAGCTATATCCTACATGGTGTGCTAGCTTGATGGAAATCCTTAGTCTTATAAATAGTAAAATAAATTTCTGTCGCAAAAAGGACAAGCAGGTTTGTGTCATCCATGGGGTCTGTTTCAGGGCGAGCGTGGAACACGTTGGGAAGATAATTTGTAGGAATGCACTGTTGTGATTGGACCGGACGAGATAAGCTGGCTGTGGACGATGTGATCCAAACGAGAGATGCGGCCAGTCCAATAATTCAGGCAGCATCCGTACGATGCAAATCACTGCACAACTTTTCTTCACTCTTTTGCCATTCATTCACGGGTTTTTCCCCGTGCCAATATATGGACAGAAAGTAGTGGAGAGATTGCTAGCCTGCCTATACAGAACCGTACTGTTAGGTGGTACATGATGCTTGCATCCCTCTGGCATTTGTCCAAAATCAACCGTCACCTCATCGATCTATTCTAGATTTCTAGGTGCTCACCCTCTTACTCGCCGTGTGGCCATCGTGATCCCACTACTACAAGTATCTTGGCCAGGCAAACCAAACTGTGGTTGGATGGTTAGAGGGATAGTGGTATCTCCAGCCTATCAGGGTTCAAGTCCTGGTGCTTGTATTATTCCTGGATTTATTTTAGGATTTCCGACGATGCGCATTCAGTGGGAGAAGACGTTCCCGTCGACTACGGGGCGTCTATGGTGGCTTCGTAAATCTCAAGATGATATGCCGGCTCAGTCTCTCGGAGGTGCTCATAGGAATAGGGTATGCGTGTGTGCGTTCATAAAGGTGAGGGTATGCGCGTGTATATGAGCGCTTGCGTCTGTACTGTGTTCAAAAAAGTATCTTGGCCAGAACAAGACTGGTTACCACACATGGACATGGAGGTTGCTGTCATCCGGGTGGTCGTATTCGTATAGAGCGAGCAAAAGGGACAAGGTTGGTGTCAACCGCGGGGTCGTATTCAGAGGGGGATATATATTGCATGGCTGTGATTTGGATAGGACGGGTATGCTAGCTGTGCATGATGTGATGATTGTTTTCGAACAAATGGGAGATGAGTGCATCATGTAATAACACCATCAGCGTGTTTGGTTGGAGGGAATTAGTGTGGCGAATGGGAGTTTAAGAGGTATATAGTATAATTTATTGTTTGATTGGGGGTGCAAGGAAATTTAGGAAGGAAGGGAAAAGGAAATTAAACAGGCCAATTCTCACGTATGTCTTTCATGGAGTCCCTCTTTCCTAGGCTTCCCTTGTTAATTCAGGTGGGATGAAGCTTGATCCTAAATTCCCACTACACATCGAAGAGGGGATTGGGAGTAAAACTCTACTTTCCAAGCATAATCCCTAGACAAACTTTGCTTCTATAAAATCCCAACCCCTTTTCCTAGGTTGCCAAATGCGTTGTTGCGTGTTCGTCCTTTGAGCATCTACAGCCCAACCCCTCATCCCGTCTCAAACGCCTGGGCAGGCCGCCCGGTCACTGCTCGGTCACGAAAAACCGACCCAGACGGGCCTCTCAAACCGACCTCAAACGTCCGGGCTGACAGGCACCCCTCATATCCAGCCCAAATATGAGGCGGATATGGGGAGCCCGGGCACACCCGCCACGTTGGCGTGACGGCGTGGCCCCACACGGACTCGCCCGAAAACCTGAAGGTCCGACGGGCGCTTCGACCGTCGCCGCGGTGTGAACGTCGCATGGCATCGCTCCGACTCACCGCCCGAGGCCATAGCCAGTTATTGAAGCCGGCCGGCGTCCCCCAGCCCTACCCCATCCGGCTCTTCCCTCCCTCCGCCGCCACCCGAGCCTATCCGCCTCCTCTCCCCCGCTCTCCGACCTCACTATGGTCTGCCAGAGGATCACCACTAGCTCACGCCGGAGCGCCGGAACCAGGTCGAGATGGAGATCCAGGCTCGCCGCGCCGCCCGCATCGCTGCGGGTCTCCCTCCGGACTCGCCGAAAAGGGAGGAGGATGAGGAGCAGCTGGAGGAGGAGGTGCCGGAGGCCATGAAGGAGGAGGAGCCAGAGGAGGACGACGCTCCGGGGTTCAACAAGGCGGAGGCGGAGGAGGAGTTCGCCGCTGGCCAATCCGACGAGATGGCGAAGCAGCAGGCCATCCTGGATTCTATCCGGGATGAGGCCGAGGTGGAGGCCAACCACCGGCTCATCCGGAAGAGGCAGGCGGAGGCCGACGCCCTCTTCGACGAGCTCGAGGCGGAGATAGTGGCGGAGGAAGCCGTAGCGGAGCAGCCGGAGGCGCCAGAGGGGGCCGCAGTGCCGGCGCCGGAGGGGGCGGAGTGCGGGCTACTGCACATCTATCCACCGGAGGGCACGGAGATCGTCGAAATCTCCGACGAAGAGTAGATAGCTCATATGTAGTACGTAGGTTTAATATGTTGCATGCTTTCGTATGGATTTGAGGAATCTAATATGAGATGTCCGGATGTAGTAGTCATTTCTTGAGGCGTGACAGGTCAGTGTCTGCGAACGCGCCCCGTTTGATGGGTCGGATTTGCATGATCGTGCTGTAGATGCTTTTTTTTTTTTTGAACTGGGGCTGTAGATGCTCTTAGGTACTGTGTGTGGCGCCTGGCAGAAAAAAAAGCATTGCGTGTGGCGGGCCGCACGTGTAGGAGAGGTGACATGGGTGAATTATTTGGGTGGGGCGCTGTCACACGAGGGACACGTTGATATGTCTCCAAAGCAGGAAGGAGGGACCGTGACACGACGAGAAGGACGCGTGGGGGCCAACGATAATTGCTACGCTGCATGGCACTCCCATTCGTGCATGCATGGTGTATTGGTGAGAATGGCGAATCCCGCTACATGTGTGGACAGTAGGATTCCGGTCAGTTGGTGTCGATAAGGCTGGCCATACCGGTAGTATCTATTCGACACCATGGAGTTGGTGTCGATAAGAGCAACTCCAACCGGCACGCTACGGCGCGGCGCGTTAAAATAGTTTTGCAGCACCGAAATGCATCTTTTTCGCACGCGCCAAGGCACCCGTTCCAACAAACGTCGTAAAATGGAGCGTCGCGTTGCCGCTCCGGTAGACGCTGTAAAATGCAGCGCGCGCGAGCAGTCAGACGCTTGTCTGGCGACGCGCGCGAGCAGCCAAACGCTATGAAAATATTCAAATGTAAATAAAATCAAAAGATGAAACAACAAAAATTAATGATAAGATCATACCATACTTCAAGCCCAACACCACATGCAGTTCATACGACACGAATGAAAAACGCTAATAAAATAAAAATATGCCTAGACTACTCTTTATCATCCTCCTCGGTGGTGTCATCGGACATCGTAATAAACATGTCCGCATACCGGTCATCGTTCGGGTCCCAAGGGTCGTTCGGCATCTCCATGTGGGAAATAGCCAATGCCTTGCGGCTATGCTTGTCTAGGCGTTCGGCAACTCGTTGCGCCCTCTTGTTCGCGTAGAACTCATGCTCGACGATGACGTCCTCCGGGTGCTGGCGGCGCCACTCTGCCATGGCTTCCTTGTTCCTCCGGGCGATCAACAGCCGGCGGTACCAACTACGCGCGGCGCGGCGGTCCGCCACGGTGGCCAGACGCGGGGGAGGCGCGACCTGCCGCGCCTCTTCGGCCGTGAAGACGTCCCCGAAATTCATCTGTGAACGAGGCCACCGAAGTTCCCACGCTGCCACGTCGTACGCGCGGGCGGCCTCATGGACGGTCTCGTACATGCCAAGGGCGAGGCGCGTATTCCCGGAGTGGATCTCGGCGTAGAACATGACGGACGCGTTCGCGAACGCCATGGAAGTCCGAGATGCTCCGGGGCCACGGCGGTGACGCGGCGGCGGCGAGGCACGGGAAGAAGACGGCGACGAAGCGCCGGGCAGGAGGGGCGCGTGGAGAAATGGAATGAAGTGGGCGGAGCACGGGCGCTGCGCCGAATAAATAGAGCGCGCGCCAAACTTGGCACACGGGCGGCCGCTTTTCCCCGCGCGCGAGAAACTTCTTTTAGCGCCTCCGCTTAAACGCGCCGAACGACCCCGCACGCGCGAAAATCACGGTTTTTATCGCGCCCGCTTTTTTTCGCGCCTGTTGGAGTTGCTGTAAGGAGAGGAAATATTCGCCTCATCCCTGTGATATCCCTTGGCCAGAAACAAACGCCACCCAACTAGTGGTCACGCCAACTCCGGGCCATGGCCGCTATCACTCCACCACCTCGTGTCGACGCTCTGGTTGCATCCGCATCTGCCCTCCGTAGCTCCATGCCATCTGGTTTTGCCGAGACCCGGAAGAATACATGGACATTGACGAACAGTCACCATATGGCCGTCAATCTTGCCGCAGGCCGCTCAAGCTTCCGGTTGGCCTCCACCTTCGCCTCATTCTCCACCTCACCCTCGACCAGTGCGCCCCCTCCTCACCTGGGCTCTGTTACCATATTGAAGTACCAACTTGTATTTCATAGCAGGCCAAAGCCAGCATATATATGTACAAGAGAGCGCCAAAAGGTCAGAATACAAAAGGGCAGCCGGCGATTGCTCGCTGAACATGAAGCTCCATTGTTGATTGCGTGGCCAATCAGCGCCGGCAGTCAAGACTAGTCCCTCTTTTGTTCTTTTCTTTAGTGAATTCATTCACAAGCTATGGTTGGGGAATCCCGGTAACCCCACCCCACAATGACAAAAGAGTCACAGTATGCCCTGGTAACCTGTAGAGTCCAGAGATGGTGGTTTTGGTTGTCATGAGCGTACTACCATGTTGGCGATGCAGGTCTTGGTTATCAAGCAGTGACAGTATTGGTAAGGCCATTGTGCCTCTTCCGGCCCTACAGTTGAAGTTCCCTGTGCCATGTAGTAGAAACAGTTATAAATGTGAGCTAGTCAAGCGCCAAAATGTCGAAAAGGATTAAGAAATCACGCGTTCAGTGGCAATAAGATAGTATGAGTGTAATACTGACTTTGCAATTAGTGTACCTTGAAACGATATGCATGTAAAAAGAGCACCTGCCAATAAATTGAAGTCCCATTTTACATGATTAGTCATCCTAAACAAAGATTATAATCGCGGGCGAAAATGCCGCTATCGCCGCTCAGGAGGCTCCCCTCGACGCCACAAACGTAATCAAGCGACTTGCGCGCGAAACGGCGCGATATGGCATAGCGTTCGCGGGAATTTCGCCGGAAGCCCAAGCTGAGAGGCCCAAACGTCTCGGCCCAAGTCTGAAAAGGTTGTGGCGCTGTCTCTATCCTCCATTCTCTTCTCTCCACAAACCGATCCACTCTATTGCCCCGTTCCCTTCTCTCACTCTAATTGGAAAGGTTGCGGCGGCAGCTCGGCCGGGGTTCATTGCAGCTGCGCTCCGCCGGACGACGGTGTCTCGGCGCTTCTTCACGGCTGCGTTCGGACGAGGCCGATGCATGCTCATCCAACACCTGGTACGTCGCCGGCAGGTGCCCACAGATACTGTTATGATCCTGCTAGGGTTCTTCCTCTATTACAGATCAGAATCAGGATACAAAAGGAACTGGGAGAAGAAATGCCTAAGGGGAAAAGTGTTCTGTTGCTCGACTCCCTCTCTTTTGTTCTCTCACCTCTTATCTTCCTCCTGCCTGGTTGCTTCTCCGCGTTGGACAGCTTGCTGGGCTCGCCAGGCCCTGTCCAGCTGGCGATTGCGTCGGGAGGCCTTGGGCCGTCTTCCTGGGCTAGGCCACCACATAACATTCCCCACTCCTTGCGGCGCAGCTTGACCCCAAGCCGGCAGAGCAGGGAACCGGCGATGTAGCAGAAATGCCTCCTCCCACGAATCATGATCTGCAGAGCGGTCTGACCAACGTACCTTGAGGCGAGGTGTGAGCTTGCCGCCTCGCTGAATGAGTCTGGTTTTCACCACTGCCGCTGGTTGAAGAAGACATAGTGACCGTGGAGTCGTCACACTGATATCTGACTCGACAGTGGTCTTGGGAGGAACTTGCTTCTTGAGCTGTGAGACGTGAATTACATTGTGAATCCTGGAACTGGCTGGCAAGTCCAGCTTGTAGGCAACTGCCCCAATATGGCTCAGCACAGTATAAGGTCCATAGTACTTCAGAGCTAGCTTCTGATTGCGACGAGCAGCAAGGGAATTTTGCAAGTATGGTTGGACTTTGAGGAAAACTTGGTTGCCCACCTTGAAAGAGCGCTCGCTCCGGCTTTTATCAGCCTGTGCCTTCATGCGATGCTGAGCTCGTTGTAAGTGCTGCCGGAGAAGATCAGTCATGGAGGCACGCTCGTTGATCAGCTCTTGCAGATCGCCACTCGTGGCTGGTGTAGTGATACCAAACGGACGAGGTTGATAACCGTACAAAGCTCCGAATGGAGTGATGCCGGCTGAAGTATGATAGGTGGTATTATACCAATGTTTTGCCAGTGAGAGCCATTTTGCCCACTTGGCTGGCGCGTCATGCGTGGAGCAGCGCAGGAAGGCCTCCAAGCACTGGTTCAACCGTTCAGTCTGGCCGTCAGTCTCCGGGTGTCGGGCCGAGCTCATATTCAGGATCGTGTCAGACAGTCTGAATAGTTCTTGCCAAAACAAACTGGTGAACACCGGGTCGCGGTCGGAGATGATGCGGGTAGGCATACCGTGAAGTCGGTAGACTTGATCGAAGAATACTTGAGCAACTTGCAGCGCCGTGTATGGGTGTTTTAGGGGCAGAAAATGGGCAAATTTTGTGAACTTGTCAATGACCATGAGGATGACTTGATAACCCTGTGAAGATGGCAGACCCTCAATGAAATCCCAACTGATCGTGTGCCAAGGGTGAGGAGGAATCTCATGTGGCTGAAGAAGGCCTGGCTTGCGGCAGTGCTCTGTCTTAGCCCGCTGGCATGTGTCACAACTTTGCACAAAGGTAGTAACTGATTGCTTCAATTTTGGCCATGCAAATAACTTCTTCACGCGTTGGTATGTGGCCAATACCCCGGAGTGCCCGCCCAGCGCACTGGCATGCAGGGACTGCAGTATGTGTTGTTGAGCCAGAAGATTGTGACCCACGCAAATACGATTCTTGTAACGGATCACTCCATTATCTAGTGAGTACCCTCGATCATTGGGTGTGGTTAGTGACAGCTCCTGTAGCAGTTTTTGATCAGCCGGGTCCTCGAAATAGCTGGCCACCAGTGTCTCCAACCACGAGGGAATGGCAGCTGATATGGCCAGCAAGGGAACGACGTGCTCGCGGCGCGACAGCGCATCAGCTGCAGCATTAGTGATCCCTTTCTTATACTGGATTGTATAGTTGAGCCCCATAAGCTTAACAAATGCTTTATGTTGAATCCCTGTACTCAAACGTTGCTCTGTCAGATGCAAGAGTGCCTGTTGATCCGTACGAATGACAAAGTGCTGATGTTGTAAGTAGGGTCTCCACTTGTCCACTGCCATCAAGATTGCGAGACATTCCTTCTCATAAGCGCTGAGAGCCTTGTTCTTGTGAGAGAGAGCTTTGCTGAGGTAAGCTACGGGGTGACCTTGTTGCATTAGGACTGCACCCACCCCATCCTTGCAGGCATCTGTTTCCAAGACAAAGGTTTGATTGAAATCCGGGACAGCCAAAACTGGTGCTTGAATCATGGCTGTTTTAAGCAGTTGGAATGCCTTGTCAGTGATTGGAGTCCATTGAAAGATAACCCCCTTTTTGAGTAATTCAGTGAGAGGCCGGCTGATCACTCCGTAGTGCTGGATGAAACGCCAGTAATAACCCGTGAGCCCAAAAAATTCCCGCAGAGCTCGAACAGTGGTGGGAACAAGCCAATTCTGAACAGCGTCCACTTTCGTTGGATCCGTTGACACTCCTTCTGCACTGATTACATGGCCAAGATATTCAATTTGGGGCTTGGCAAACTCACACTTGGACTGCTTAAGCACCATGTGGTTGTCGCGCAGGAGCTACAGAACGGACCTCAGCTTTGCAATGTGTTCTTGAAGTGTCTTGCTGAACACCAAGATATCGTCCATGAACACAACGACTCCTTCACGAAATGTTGGTGCTACAGCCGCATTCATCACACCTTGAAATGTTGCGGGAGCTCCTGACAACCCAAAGGGAACTACTAGGAACTCATAGAGCCCATGGTGCGTCCGAAAAGCTGTTTTGTATTCATCCCCTTCCGCCACCCGAACCTGATGATAACCCGCCAGCAAATCCAATTTGGTGAACCAAGCTGCTCCGGCCAGCTCATCAAGCAGTTCTTCTACTACAGGCATTGGATGCTTATTCTTGATGGTTATGTTGTTTAGCTGCCAGTAGTCCACACAAAACCGCCAGGATCCATCCTTCTTGCGAACAAGCAGAACGGGTGATGCAAAAGGACTGGAGCTTGGACGGATTATGCCTTTGCGCAACATCTCCTTGACTTGTCTCTCTATTTCATCTTTTTGTTGCGGGGTGTAGCGATAAGGGCGCACACTGACTGGTTGAGCACCAGGGATAAGGGGAATTTTATGATCAGCGAGACGGCGGGGTGGCAGGGTGGATGGCTCCGCGAACACATCCTTATATTCTTGGAGAACCGTGACCACCTCTCGAGGAAGTTGGTTAGGAGTTGGAACAATATCCGTCATAGGGCATAATTCCTTCTCTTGGTTTACACGCTTGATCTGAACGGCATGTTGGATTGCCCCCCGGCGCAGCAGTCCTTTCAATTTCCCTGCTGAGACGGGTTTAAGAGTCTGATTTGTGTCTTGAATGCCTCGTAAGGAGATGCGGCGCCCTTCGTGAATGAACTTCATCCACTTCTTGTGCCAATGAACCCACATAGGGCTGTGCTGCTAGAGCCAATCTGCGCCAATGATGATATCGTAACAGCCAAGGGGAAGCACTTTCATGTCTTGGCAGAAGGTATGGCCTTGGGTCCACCAGGTGAGCTGGTTCACCATTTGGGCGCTCATCAGTGTCCCCACTCCTGCAATTACATACGAGGCTGGTTTTGTTTGTTGGACGGGAAGGTGTAACTCGTCCACTATTGCAGCATCCACAAACGAGCAATTTGCACCAGAGTCAACCAAAATCAGCACTTCTCGGTTGCCAATTCGACCATGGAGACGCATGGTGCGTCGCTTGACTTCAGGGGTCGAGCCACTGTCACCGGCCAAAAGCATTACCTCTTCATCCGAGCTGGAATCTGATAGATGCTGAGGATCGGGAGGATCATCTAACTACAAAACCTCCAGTAACTCTTCCATGACATGAATGGGCACCTTATCAGGACATTTGTGGCCACGTGCCCACGGATCACCACAAGTGAAGCAGAGATTCTTCGACTTGCGATAGGCACGCAGAGCTTCCAGCTTTTCCGACCACTTCCGCGAGTCCTCTGGAGCTGAAACCACTTTGTTCTTTTCTACTGCTGATGATTTGTTGTAAGAGCGCGAGCCATGCTTCATAGCTGACAGAGACTTGTCATGTTCCACCTCGACTTCCTGCAACAAGGCCAAACAACTAGCAGTATCCACACTTTCAGGACGGTGTAAAACAACAGCAGAACGAATGTCGGGGCGGAGCCCGGCAATGTAACGCTCTACGAAGAGCACCTCATGTGTATGTGGATCAGCTAACAAAATCTGATGACGAAGAGTGTCAAATTTGGTAGTGTAATCAGCTACAGACCCTATCTGACTCAATAATAACAACTGACGCATATAGAACTGATGCTTATCCTTGCCCCATTTTTCTGCTACTGCTGCACGCAATTCATCCCAATGCTGGAGGTGTTTGCGTTTTTGGGCCATTTTGAGCCAAAGTGCAGCGTTGCCGATCACATATTCAGAGAGGCGAATTTAACCTTCATATGGTCAGAGACACCATAAATGTCAAAATACAGCTCGCAATTATCGAGCCATACTTGATAGTCCTCCCCATCAAACTTGGGGAAGTCCATCTTCGGTGTACTACCGAAGGAGGAACGACCCGACTGCGCCGATCGACGGTCGCCATGGACAAACTCCGAATCGAACCCCGTATGGGTGTTTGAGGACATACCATGAGCCGGAGGCAGCTGAGGGAATGAAGGATCCCCAAAAACTGGCCTCCGTGGAGTTGGATGCACGCCGTGCCCTTGGGGCCGATCCGTGCCCGCCGTGCGCACCTCTACTGTAGGAGGCGGCGCCGAAGAGGAGGCCGGATCTGGAGGTACCGTGGGACGCGGTGTGGAAGATTCCAACGCGCGGATGCCCTTGAGCTGCTCCGCGATCTCGTCGAGCTTGGTGGTGGTCTCAGCGTTGTGCTGCTCGATTGACCCCATCGCCGCCGCGAGCTGCGCTTGAACGACGGTGGGCGATCTTCTCTTGGGCGCCAGATCGACTCCCGGATCGGGCGTTCCTGCCGAAGGATGGGGATTACGGCGGCGGAGCGAATCCACCACCAACCGCGATCGGACTGACGGATCGAGCCGGAACCGGGGAGGATCGATGACAACTGATACCAAATGTTATGATCCTGCTAGGGTTCTTCCTCTATTACAGATCAGAATCAGGATACAAAAGGAACTGGGAGAAGAAATGCCTAAGGGGAAAAGTGTTCTGTTGCTCGACTCCCTCTCTTCTGTTCTCTCACCTCTTATCTTCCTCCTGCCTGGTTGCTTCTCCGCGTTGGACAGCTTGCTGGGCTCGCCAGGCCCTGTCCAGCTGGCGATTGCGTCGGGAGGCCTTGGGCCGTCTTCCTGGGCTAGGCCACTACATAACAGATACTAGCACCCTGAAGCAACGATTGCAAGCAACAAAACACTGTAGTTCCTGACCACAACTCCAATGCTCATCCGATGAATCAAGGGAAACAGGGCAGCATCAACATTGACTGCAACCGTACTTACAGGTGGTTGAGTCCATTGGGGAGTTGACGACAAGGACTCACGCGTAGGAGCAGGCCCAGGCTTCGAGCACTGCTGCACGACCATCTAGACATAGGCTCGGATTTTCCAGCAACTGTCCCTGGATCACAAGATGCGCCATTGTTGACGACATCATACCTCTCTTACCGGACGTGTCATATTGTGATGACCATGACTGTAATCGTGAAGCTAATCACGAGAGAGAAAGTCGAACAACCGTGTGCATCCTCGTTGTCTTGACTCAGCACAAGAATATAGCCTTTCCTCATCTTAGCTTCGCAGCACCACGGTTTCTTCCCCTGAATTTCTTCCATTGGATGCAGTTAACTTGTTGTGCAGCAAACGATTGCTGTTATACGGAGTCCTTTAGAGTCAGAGAATCAGTTTAAGCAAAAGCATATGATCGCCATTTACTGCCCACTGTCTTGAGTTACCGTCTATGTATATTCAGTACCGTTCACCAGCTACAACTGCCATGTTACCGATGCTGATCTTGGTTGTCTAGCAACGCCAGTACTGGGAACGAAGCCAAGGCCATTCTGCCTCTTCCGGCCGAGCAATTCAAGTTCCCTGTCCCATATAGTAGAAACAGTAATACAGGTGAGCTTCAAAAATGAAGTGCCAGAATGTCGAAATTAAAGGATCACGAGTTCAGTGGCGATAGGATATACGTGTAGTACCTTCAAACGATATGCTGTAGTTGTTGGACAGGCCTAACTGACGTACAAGCATGACCAGTATGCCAAGATCCACCATCTTTGAAAGAGACAGAATGTGGAAATCGTCCATGGCTTTAAGTTCCATGTACGCAGCTGAAGCCATAGCCACAACTTTTCATGGACTTTGACTTGACCCATTCAACGTCAACTTCTCCAGTACTGGATAGAATATAGCACAACCATGGTTTATGTGGACAGGTCACTTAATTTCTCTTCCTTCCCCAAGTGGCACGGCAAAGGGATTTGACTGAAGGAAGCAAGAAAAGTCTGCACCAGAAACACCATTTTCCGACGAGGTGCAGAGGAAAGACCTATAACTTTGCACCGAGTGCACGGTTATTTATCATCTTTCTCCCTGGGATATCAGAGGAGAATTGCTTTGAAGTACAGAGCGGTGCTTGCCAGAAACCCACAGATACTAGCACCCTTAAGCAATCATCCTACCTGCATATTTGATCGATCGATCGGGATGAAGATACCCGGGGCGCAAGGTAATCCTTGTGCCACAGCTCCGTATATATTTCTCGTGCAGTTGCTCCTTCTCTGCCTGTGTTCATTGTTCTGCACCGGTTTCTCCCAACCAAACCCTACAAAATGCCCTGGCAGTTCCGTCGACATCCCATACCCTTTCAACATCCCTGGCAACTCGAGCTTCTTGAGGAATCCAGGCTTCGACATATCATGTGAATCAACAGGGCCGATGCTATCACTCGGTGGCAACCAGTACAGGGTCCTGGGCATCTCGCTGCCCCAGGGCTATGTACGTGTAACCGGCGACACCGTTTACACCACGTGCCAGCAGAACGCTGGCCCAGTGACCAAAAGGTTCATGAACCTTGAGGCCACACCTTTCACCTTTTCCCACACACTAAATAAGTTCACCGTTGTCGGCTGTGACTCCATGGTCATGATTAGAAGCCGTGATTCTCACGCCGGTGACATAATGAGTCGGTACAGTTACCGCGGAGGATGTGTGTCGTTCTGTGCTTCCGAGGGAAGCATCACCAGTGGTGCGTGCTCTGGGGTGGGCTGCTGCCAAGCCTCAGTGCCCAAGGAGCTCAAGGTGCTGGACTTGGAGTTCACCAGCATAAGGAGCCAGCTCCTGCAGTCTTCTGGATCTATGGGCAACATCAGTAAAAGCAGCAGCGCATGGTGCAGCAAGACGTTCATCGTGGACCAAGGTTCCTATGTGTTCTACAGGGATCACTTGGATAGAAACCTGACGAACCTGCCCGTGGTGCTTGACTGGTCTATATCCGGCGGCAACTGCTCAGAGGCGATTAGTGCCCCTCAGACCTACATGTGCAAGGACAACACCAAATGTTATACCATGGCAAATAACACTACGTACCGCTGCAACTGTTCTGAAGGTTTCAGTGGGAACCCTTATCTGGGATGCCAAGGTGAGAAATTCATGTTTGCAATAGATGACACCTTTATGCTTTCATTGCCACTAACTAAGGATATATTTCTTATGCTGATTTCCTTTTCTCTACAGATATTAATGAATGCAAAGACGAAAATAAGTACCCCTGCACGCACAAGTGCATCAACAGAATTGGTGGCTTTAACTGTACATGCCCGATGGGCATGACGGGGGATGGTAAGAAGCAGGGCACTGGGTGCAAAAGAGATACAACACTACTGATTGCCGCATGCAAGTTTCACATGGTCTTATATTTGTTCCCGAAGTGATCTGCTCAATCTGAATGAACAAGCACTTATGAATCAAAGTTCCTGCCTTTTTCAGGTGGAGGCCTGCCTTTGCTGCTTGTTCTCCTCATGCTCGCATTCTGGACCCACTGGCTTGTTACGAAGAGAAAGCTTGCGAAGATAAGACAGAAATACTTTCTGCAGAATGGTGGCATGCTCCTGAAGCAGCAGATGTTTTCTCAGAGGGCGCCGTTGAGGATATTCACGTCAAGCGAGCTTGAAAAGGCAACCAACAAATTCAGCGATGAAAACATAGCTGGCCGAGGTGGATTTGGGACGGTCTACAAAGGCATACTATATGATCAAATGGTCGTGGCGATCAAGAAGGCGCAGCGAGTTGATCAGAGCTAGGTGGAACAATTTGTTAATGAGATGGTCATTCTCTCACAAGTCAACCACAAGAATGTGGTCCAGCTAATTGGCTGTTGTCTCGAGTCAGAAGTTCCGTTGTTGGTTTATGAATTCATCACCAACGGGGCCCTTTTTCAGCATCTCCACAATACATCAGTCCCGATGCCATGGAGGGAACGCCTAAGGATTGCAATGGAAACTGCAACAGCACTTGCATACTTGCACATGGCTACAGAAATGCCAATTATTCACAGAGATGTCAAGTCGTCGAACATACTCCTTGACGATAGCTTCACCGCAAAGGTTTCTGATTTTGGCGCTTCAAGGCCAATGGCCCATAATCAGACCCATGTGACGACCTTAGTGCAGGGGACACTAGGGTACATGGATCCAGAGTACTTCCAGACAAGCCAACTGACAGAGAGAAGTGACGTCTACAGCTTTGGTGTAGTACTCATCGAGCTATTGACGAGGCAGAAACCAATATTTGGCGGTAAGATGGACGAGGTGAGAAGCCTAGCGTTGCATTTCAGTATATTATTCCATGAGAACCGGTTGTCGGAAATTGTAGATCCTCGGGTAGACGAGGAAGCTGGAGCTAGGCATGTTAAAACTGTTGCGCAGCTGGCCTTGCGATGCTTGAGGGTGAAAGGTGAAGAGAGGCCAAGGATGGTAGACGTGGCAGTCGAACTTGAAGCGCTGCGAAGACTAATGAAACAACACTGCATAGTCAATTCTGACGAGTGAACAAGAGTGTTGTGTAGCAGACTTGCTAGACTTCACAATTTCAGATTCAGTTGGTATATTGATGTGGAAAGATGTGGGAAACAAACAACACTGAGAGCAAATAAAAGCCTCTTCTTCACAGTCTCGGTGCGACGAGGAAATGGATACTGTTTATGAACTAAACTAGCAGCTGTAATAATTGGTGGCCCGCATATGTAACCTCTAGCATCCTTGGCCTGAAATGGATACAGAATGAACGCCAAGCTAGCTGTTGTAATAATTGCATGGTTAGACAACACCAAACAAATTGATCTCTTGTTCATCCTGTAACTGTAATTATGCAAGAGACAAGAGTTTATTTGGTGCTAGAAGGTGAATAAAGTATTAATTCCTTGGTTGCATTTCCTAAAACATAAACACTAAGCACGCCAAGATGACACATAAGTATTTGCCAACTTACTAATTTTTACCTAAATAAAAAGCCCAGATGAATTGGCTGAAGGAAACACCCTTCTCAACAACCAATATCTTCTCATCATTTACAAGAACACAATTTAAGCAATTATTGCTACCAGGCTTCTTCCCCTCAGTGAAAGTAATTATTGAAGTAAGGTAATTTCAATGCGTGGACTGGACGAACACATTTCAATTTTACGACCAAACGGATTTCAGCGGTGGCACATTGGATCTTACCTAAGCGGCCGCCGCCGGCGCATCCCCTCCGCTCCGCCGCACATCGCCATTCGTTGCGGCGCGCTTCGCCGGCATGGGGGAGGACGGCCGCGCCTTCATCCTCGTTCTCCTACTCTCCGGCGGCTCTCTCGCCCCTTCTCTCGTCGCCGATGCCCACGGGAAGATGAGTGAGGAACTGGTGAGGCGGAGAGTGCTCCCTAACTGACGGCCATGTCCCATAGGGTGTCAAGATGCGGCCCTGAACTGGGCCCACTAGGATAATTAGTTCGCAGGATGGGCTTTCGCAGATGGGTCCTGTAAGATGAGTTGGAGCGCATGGAGAGGTTTGAGACGACCATTTAGAAGAAAAGTTCACAAATTTTAGAATTCGTGAATTTGAAAAAATGTCCACGAATTTTAAAATATATTTGAAAATTCTAAAAAATCTACCTATGTGCAATTATCATAAATTTTTAAAAACATGAATTTGAAATATGCTCATAAATTCGAAAAATTTCGTAATTCATAAAATGTTATGTATTTGAAAAATGTTAAAACATTAAAATATTCACGAGTTTATATAAATCATGAATTATTTTTAAAGAATCACATTTTTTCAAAATTAATGGTCTTTTCTTAAAAATGGAACCCACAAAGAAAATGACAAAAAATCAATGTTGAGGATATCGCTTATCGTTAGTGTCTCGGTCAGCTGGGGATTAGAGATTAATCGGAAATCAGTCGATTAATCGATTTTTATTGATCGACTGTTAATCGGCTATTTTTTTGCAAATCCTAGGTTCCCAACAGTAAAATATGCTATATTCAACACCAAAACAATATTGGATAGAAGTGTTACCTTGATTCCTAGGCTTTGAATCCTTGTATAATGATAAAAAAGAATAGGACAACAGTCAACAATACATATTGTGTAGCAAGATCCACAAAACACAAATAAACATAGTTTTTGCAAACATAGTGCTATAAATAGGCCCGATTTATCGGTAGATTCCCGATAAATCGTTTGTCATAGTGATGAATCGGCCAAACCGATAAATGGTAAAGATAAGGCATAATCTTATCGGTCACTCCAAAAATAGCGATAAATCGGACGATAAATCGCTGAATCGGAAGATTTTTTGAGCAGTGCAAAAAATGACAAAATTGAGTTGAGAAACTGGCAAAACACTTTCCAGAACATTCCCAAAACCACTAGAAGAAAAGCCTACATTAGCTGCCCACATAAAGAATTGAAGCTGAAAAGGTGTGTGTTATGTACCAATTGGCTACTATTTTGGCGCGTAACTAATGAGAGGGTACCCTTTCGGTAGGAAACCCAACGAACACTTTTGATGGAATGGGAGCATGTCACTTGGTGTGTCTATCCGGCGCCACATGTCCAGCATTCACTACTGGAATCAGGGAATTTGCCGTATGCCAGTTCTTTGCCGTCAGCCAGCGGACGGCAAAGAAGGCCATTGCCATCTGCTGGCAAAAAGCAGACAGCAAAGAAAGGCTAGATGGCAAAGAATGAATTTGCCGTAGGCCAGTTCTTTGCCGTCTGCCAGCAGACGGCAAAGAAATTTTGCCGTCTGCCAGCAGACGGCAAAGGAGCCAGCTGGGCCCACTGGGCCCTGGACATGCTTTAGGTCAGATGGGTTAGTTCTTTGCCGTCTGCTGGCAGACGGCAAAGGAGCCAGCTGGGCCCACTGGGCCCTGGACATGCTTTAGGTCAGATGGGTTAGTTCTTTGCCATCTGCTGGCAGACGGCAAATGGCACGGCCTAGTAACGGTCGTGCCCCGCCCCCACTCCACTCTCTCTCTCACTCCCTCTTCCTGCAACGCGCCCTCTTGCCGCCGCCACCCCCTGCGCCCGCCGCGCCGCCGCCAGCCCCCTCTCCGCCCATTCGCCGCCCCCGCCGCCGGCATCCCCTGCCCTCCCTCCCCGCGGCCCTCCTTCACCACCGCGCCCCTCCCCGCGCCCCCTCGCCGCCGCCACCACCGCGCCCCCCTCCCCGCGCCCCCTCGCCACCGCCACCACCGCGCCCCCCTCCCCGCGCCCCCTCGCCGCCGCCACCCCTACTCCCGCCGCCGCCACCACCGCGCCCCCCTCCCCGCGGTGAGCCCACCTTGACGGCGGCGAGCACCCCCTCCCCGTGGCCAGGCTCCACCACCGCGGCGTCCTCCCCGTGCCGGCCCTCCTCCCTGTGCCGACCCTCGTCCACCGGCCCTCCTCCGGTGAGTTCTTGCATCTTCTTTTTTTCTTTTTTTTTTCATTTTATTGCATCTGTTAGTTTAGGTTACTGTTATAGTTAATTGGGTTAGTGTTAATTAGGTTAATTAGGTTAGTGCAAAAAAATAAGAAAAGAAGAATAAGTAGAAGAAGAGGATAAAGGAAAAAATGAAGAAGAGGAAGAAGAAGAAGAGGAGGAGGAGGAGGAGGAGAAGAAGAAAAGAAGAAGAAGAAGAAGAAGAAGAAGAAGAAGAAGAAGAAGAAGAAGAAAAATAAGAGAAGAGGAGAAGAGGAGAAGAAGAAGAGGAGAAGAATAGGAAAAAGGAAAAGAAGGAAGAAGAAGAAGAAGAAGAATAGGAGGAGGAGGAGGAGGAGGAGGAGGAGAAGAAGAAGAAGACCCCCGACCCCCGACGCCCGCCGCCACTAACCCTGACTGACCCCCGACCCCCGACGCCACTGACCCCCGACCCTCGACGCCACTGACCCCTGACCCCCGACCCCCGACGCCACTGACCCCCGACGCCACTGACCCCCGACGCCACTGACCCCCGACCCCCGACGCCACTGACACCCGACGCCACTGACCCCCGACCTCGACCCCTGACACCTCTTCGGCCTCCTGTTGACCGAAAAGGTGCTCTTCGGCCTTCCAGAGGCCCACGGGGTCATAGTTTTGTAAATTATGAGTTAGGTCATATATATATTCCGATTTTGTTATGAAAAACATCATATTTGTGTTGATCGGGTGGATTTCAATGTGCAGTTGTTTCGTCGCTGCGAGGGTCTGGTGTTCGACGACCTCCCTGTGCGTTGGACGAGCTCCACCCCTGCGTTCGTGGGTGAGCACAAATGACATCTCCTCCCCCCTTAATTTGCTCTGTTCCGGTCTTCGTGCCGATGAAACTTGCTAGCTATAGGTGTCTTCAAATGAACAGTATGCGTGACCAGTATGCGTCTCGCGTTCGAAAGGGCGGCATCTATAAATATGCATGTCCTTGCATATTTATAACCGCCATCCTTTCAAATTGTCCAACGTTATCCACGGACAGCCCGAGTATGTATAGATTGGGTTCATTTTCCCGTATGCTCTGCTCCGGATCCGATGCCGAATTTCGTCAGTGCCTCCCTGTTGTTCTCCGGGTACACATCCTCTCTGCTTATTGCCGAGACGTGTATCAGGAGATCAGTGGGGAGGTGCTGTCGAAATTCTATGTCGGATCCAAAGCAGAGCATGGGAAAACGAACCCAATCTACACATACTCGGGTGGGATTAGGACCTATCTTTACCTATTAGCGTGTAGGTTGCATGGACGTAATAAAACTGACAAACTTGATTAACTGATGAATATATATGCTGAATTATATATATATTTCTTGTGTGTCCGGTAGCTAGGCAAGATGAGTGATCGTGCGTGGATGTACACCGGTCACACCAGTCAGAAAGACATGACGAAAGAATGGTTAACAAATACCAACGGGTTTGTGAGAGCCGCATTTGCAAATGGCCAGGAAAAAACATGGTGTCCCTGTCCCTGGTGCGACAACTTTAAAAGGCAGACAGAGGGTGAAATGGGTAAACACCTGCAGAAGTGGGGTTTTAAGCCTAATTATATGGTGTGGACTTTTCATGGTGAGTCTGCCCAACGTGCCAGAGCTGAGGTGGTTCGTCGTCACACCGACGAGCATGGTACTGGGATCGAAGACATGGTGCAATACTTTGATGATGCTCGGGATTCGGATGATGAGATGGAGGAATCTGCAAAGGCATTCTATGAAATGTTGGAGTCTTCAAAACGACCTCTCCACGAGCACACTGAGCTTTGTCAGCTGGATGCCATCGCGCAAGTAATGGTTCTGAAGGCTCAATTCAACCTGGGCAGAGAATGCTACGACGCGATGATGACAATATTTGGACGCTTTCTACCCAAAGGCCATGTACTGCCTACAAACCTGTACCAGTCGGACAAAATCCTCCGTGTACTTAAGATGCCCTATGAGAAGATAGATGCCTGTGAGAATGGATGTGCCTTATTTAGGCTTGAGTATGCAGACTTGAACTATTGTCCCGTTTGCAAGTCTTCTAGGTATGTTGTCGTAGACAACGGTATGGGTGAGAAGATTCAAACAAAAATCCCTGTTAACGTTCTTCGCTATACGCCAATCGTACCAAGACTTCAATGTCTTTTCATGGTCGAAGAGACGGCCAGACAGATGACATGGCACAAATTGGGCAAAAGAACCGAACTAGATGCAGATGGGAATCAGATGTTGGTACACACTTCAGACGCTTTTGCGTGGAAGCACTTCGATGCATTACATAAGGATAAAGCGGCAGATCCAAGGCATCCTCGAGTCGCCATCAGCACGGATGGGTTCAATGTGTTTGGTATGACGGCAACCCAATACAGTTGTTGGCCTGTATTTGTCATTCCACTCAATCTCCCCCCGCCCCCGGAGAGATTATGAAAAGAAAGAACATTTTCCTGACGTTGATAATTCCAGGGCCCAACTATCCGGGGAAGAATATGAATGTGTACATGCAGCCGCTTAATGATGAATTGCAAGAAGCTTGGGATAATGGGATCAAGACATACGACGCCGCTACCAAAAAAAACTTCAAAATGCATGTGTGGTACATGTACTCGACGCATGACTTGCCGGCGTATGCGCTATTCGTTGACTGGTGTGTGCATGGAAGGTTCCCGTGCCCCACAGGCAAGGCAACTCTTCAGTTCCGTTGGCTGCAGGCAGGTCGCAAGTTTTCTTGCTTCGACATGCATAGACAGTTCCTGGATCCTCGCCATAAGTTCAGAAAAGACAAGAAGAATTTCATCAAAGGTAGAGTTGTCAAAAACTCTGCACCACCCGCGTTGAGAGGCCAACAGATCCTGGATCAGTTAAACGCTCTCGAGCCTGATCCAAACCGTCCAGGGTATTTCAAAGGGTATAATACGGAACACGCCTGGACTCACAAGTCATGCTTATGGGATCTGCCTTACTTCAAAGACCTCCTTTTCCCACACAACATCGACGTGATGCACACTGAAAAGAATATCGCCGAGGCCATTTTTGGCACATTGTTCGGCATAGAGGGGAAGTCAAAGGATAATCCTAAGGCTAGAATCGATCAGGAGGCTCTATGTGATAGACCGTTACAAAACATGCGACAACCGAAAGGAAAGCAGAACTGGACGAAGCCAAAGGCATGGTTCAATCTTGGAAGGCCAGCTATGAGGGAAATGATCTTGTGGGTGAAAATGCAGTTGATGTTCCCCGATGGTTATGCAACGAATCTAAAGAGAGGAGCGAGTCTTGACAAACTGAAAATATTTGGTCTCAAGAGTCATGATTGGCACATATGGCTTGAGCGGGTAATGCCGGTGATGCTGCGTGGCTTTATCCCTGAGGATGAATGGCTAGTACTGACAGAGCTGAGCTATTTCTTCCGTTCTCTTTGTGCGAAAGAACTATCGCCTAGCGTGCTAGATGAAATGGAAGAGTTGTCGTCGGAGTTGATCTGCAAGTTAGAGAAGATCTTTCCACCGGGCTTCTTTAATCCAATGCAGCATTTGATTTTGCATCTCCCGACCGAGGCAAGATTGGGGGGGCCCGTGCAAAATCGTTGGTGCTTCGCAACTGAGAGGATGTAGAAGACGCTTCGAGCAAAATGTAAAAATAAACGTAGAATTGAAGCATCGATGGCCGAGGCATTCATTACTGAGGAGGCGGCAAACTTCGTGACAGCACACTACGAAGCCAAAAATCGTCATTTGCATAATCCGAAGCCTTGGTACAATGATGGCGACCCTAAAAAAAGTCGATCCAACCTCAGCCTATTCAAAGGGAAGCTCGCACCAGCCGGTGCTTCGAAAGCAAAAGCGTTGGATGTCGATGAATGGCGGACCATTTCGTTGTATATCTTCAACAACCTAACAGAAGTGCGGCCGTACATCGAGTAAGTTCTCGATACATTATTGTTTCGCAACTTGTAATTCCTTTGAACTGCTCTTATTCCCGGATATTTGATATAGTCGATACGTCGCCAAATTCTCGGATGGAGCGGTCATCCAAAAGGATTCCGTCAAAGAGTATGAGCTTCTGCGAAGCATGGAGGCGGCTATCCCGGTTTCATCTCTTGGTTCAAACAAATGGTAATTACCATTAATGGACCATTTCATTTCTTCGTCTAATTTGTGGCTAATGCAACAATCCTTTCGTATTAAACTTGTAGGCTAATTCAGAGTCTATGGACGCTGAGTTGAGACAAGTCGCTAATGGTTTTGACTATAAGGTCCATTCATTTGACAAATACGACATCAACGGGTATCGCTTTCGTACCTTTGGCAAAGAGTTATCTATGCCCGACCTAAAGACTACAAATTGTTGTGTCTCTGCTATCGGCGAAGGAGGTACCGAGTATTATGGAAGAGTTGAAGCAATTTATGAACTTCTATTCTATGGTGAAAACCCACCGAACGTCGTAGTCTTCAAATGTTATTGGTTCTAGCCGAAGAAGACTAGAAGGACTCATGAACATATAGGGCTAGTCGAAATCAAACAAAGCACCCATTTAGATGTTCCCGATGTCTATATTACGGCTCAACAGGCGACCCAAGTTTTCTATCTACCGTGGGCCTGCCAAACTGATCCAAATATGAAAGGTTGGGATGTCGTTTATGAAGTGCCGCCACATTTTAGACCACCTCCCCTCAATGAAGAGGATTATGAACCCCACATTAACCCAGACACATATGAAGGAGAATTCTTCCAAGAAACACGTATTTCCAACAAACGTTTCAAGAACCGCTCTACTTCACCCCGAAACATTGAAGTAGACAGCGACAGTGAATCCGACTTAACCCCTGAGCCGGAACAGGAAGAACCGGAACAAGAAGAGGTTACTGCTGCGGATGACCTGTCAATGCTTGACCGATTACATAAAGGAGGCCTTCCACACGTTGTTCCTGATAGTGATGATGATCATGCATTTATTGATGATAGTGATGATGATGATCCATTTATTGATCCTGGAGAATATATAGACGATCAAGATTATTATTAATTCATGTCAGGTAATCAACTTTTATTCTCTATATATATTTTTAGTTCATGTTAGGTATATGATGATACACTTAAATTATATACATTTTATTATTCATGTCGGTATTCAATTTTATGTTGTACTAATTTCGTTTACTATTTGTCATGGCAGTTGTTGAAAGATGGTGGGAAAGGGTCGAGAGCACTCCGCGGCTCCTTCTTCGTTGGAGGGTGGTGGGATGGGTACTTCCATTCCTGCCGAGTCTCTCCGGAGAGCGTTGCTCTCTAGTCTGCATACACCGGTGCCCGTTTCTTCGTCGACCCCCGTGAGAGGAGGTCGGGGGAAGAAGAGAGGTAGTAGAGGTACACGTGCGAGAGGAGGCCGCGGGAAAGGTCGGGTGGCTGCTACACCTTCCTCGCTGCCACACCCAGCTGATTCACCCGAGCACAGGACTGCTAGGGTGGACCCGTTTGAGGAGGAGGCTATGCGGACTCCGGTCCACGAGCCTCGGGTCGACGAGCATTCGACCTACGAGACTCCTGTCCCAGAGGCTTCGTCCCACGACACTCCAGAGCAGAGGAGGGATGAGGCCACGTCCCAGCAGACCCCATGGGATACCTGGCCGGAGGAGCCTAGTGGCCATGCTGATGGTGGCGGAGATCGTTTTTCTGATAGCGATGAGGAGGTGGTTGAGGGGGCCACCGTCTACCAGCGTGGTAGTACACGGCTCCCACCCGTGCCGGCGACCCGCGAGCAGAGGTGGTCGATTAAGCCTGATGGGGACAAGTAAGTGCATGTACTCTTTTTTAACCTTTTGCCTTCACGTTTTTTCAAATATCTAATGTGTTGGCTTTGTCATACTGCAGGGGTTGGGATCACCCCAAGGATGCCCGCAGGCCCAACAGCGTCCTTGGTGTGCTTATCAGGCAAAACTTCCCGGGGTTTGTCACGTTGCCCGGTGAGGGTCAGGTTCGAGAGTTAGGAATGACCTGGGAGCACTACTTGGCTGCACCGGTCCCGCCGGAGGAGAGGATCGACGGTGTTTTGTGCCACACGAGGGCGGACATGGTGATCAGACAGTTTTGGGTAATTTCTCCTTTACACAATTAAAAATCAACAATAGCTAGTTATTGTACTAATAAGTGTTGTCTCGTTTGATTGCAGACCTTCTACAGGTGTCAGGAGGGATACGAGGAGGCCGCGGCAAAGGTTATCGATAACCAATGCAGGCGCCTACTGCAAAACTTACGGCACGAGGCTCGGGTGCAGGCTGTTCGAGACTACTATGCCTCGCGGCGTATTAGGAAGGAGAAGTCGACGTGCCGCGGAAAGAAGATGGAGAAGGAGCATTACATGAAGGTAATTACGTATTCTTAAGGCCTTATACTTAGTTTCCTTCATTTGATTCGTACGCGTAGCGCTCAAATATCTCTTTATTAACTTAGGTGCCCCCGAGATGGTGTGCGGATAAGATGAATTGTTGGGAGGCATTGGTGGATGTGTGGTGCTCAGAAAAATGGCTAGCCGTCCACAACAATGCCAAGGACCGGCGTGACAAATGGTTGGTGTGGCACACCATCAAGGGAGCGCCAACTTAAATCAGTTTGGTCAGAACTGGGTATGTGGTTTGCTTCATGATTTATGCAATTCATTCTTGATTCTAGCTTGAGCCCTTTACTAATACTTTGTTCCTCTCTCTCTCTTTTAGGCGCATCTCAACAACACGTCAGTGCCACAGATGTACGACCTCTATGCGATGGCCCATACTGCCTCGTACAAGAAGGTCAAGGCATTCTCTGAGTCTGGCCTCGATCATCCCGAGAACTTCACCAACATCTCCTCCCACAACAAGCTCGTGAAGTACAGAGATGTGGGGAAGGCGTTGAACGGGGAGGACTTTAACCCGAGCCAACATCCTATTGATCCAGAGCTGGTGATGATAGCTGGCGGCGGGAGGCCCGATGGCTCGATGGCCATTGGAGATGGCCTTATACGTTGTCCTAGCACTCTCTCGCAGATCAAGGCCCGCCAAACGAGCTCCTGTCCTGAGATAAGGCCTCGTCCACGGCCAATCGAGCTCGCCATCGAGGTTAGTTATACAGACTCAGATATCTTTCCTCATTACGTTGTGTGTGTGAACAAAGATGATTACAATGCTAACGAGGAGTTGTGTTGCAGGCTGCTATTCAGAAAGAGAGAGAGGCAACACAGAGGCTTATGGCGGCGAAGGAGAAGGACATGGAGGAGAGGACGGCTAGGTTGTTGGAGGAGAGGGCACGAAACGATGCGTCTCACCGGGCCATCTACGAGCTCTTGGTGGTAAGTTTCTTCTTCATATTTGTCAAATCTTGCATTTAATGTTCGTTTCATTAATAACTAATATCATTGACTTGTGAAAACAAAATGTGCAGTCTATGTGCGAGAAGACCGGCCAGATCCCTCCGTCGATGCCAGTAATTACCACGGCTGGAATGGTGAGTTTCATTTGAATGCAATGATCTTTTCAGTGTCATCATGCTAACGAGACATTGCAAATCATCTTTGGTGCAGAATATCTCCCGAAACGCATCACACGACCCTTTTCCAGGGCAGCCTTCTCCAGGTGAAACCGGCCCGAGCAACCCCGGTGCTTCACCTCCGTGATGACGAGGACGGTAAGCCCTAATATGCCACTCACTTGGCTCATTTTCTCAAAGAAAGACAAACTTAGCACTTAGACAAAATTACGTACTTTCGGTCTGTCAGAGTTCCTTGTGAGAGTTTCATGTCTCTTCTTGATGGAGGAATCCCGACTGTTGTCGCGGGGGTCATTTCTTCTTCTCCTTCTCTCGATATATACCTTGGTATATTGCGGGAGAGGAGAAGGGGAAACGACCATCACCAACGGTCAAAATATTAGTGTTAGGTAGTGTCCACCAACATACACCATCATATAAGTGTGAGTGAGTGCGCACCATACACACCATGAGGCATGAGAGTTTTTCTAAGGAAAACCTCGAAAGACCGAAAGTGAAGCTGAACATATGGCATAATAACCTTGGTTAGCTCATAAATGTCATATTTTACCTAAGTTAGCTTTGTTTCCTCTAAAATGACATAGTAAGCTTACTTACCTCCAAAATGGCATATTTTACCTAAGTTAGCTCTAAAATGACCTATACTTAGCTTTGCTTCCTACAAAATGAGATAATAAGCTCACTTAGTTCCAGAATTACCTATACTTAGCTTTGTTTCCTCCACAATGACATAATAAGCTTAGTTACTCAAAAATGGCATAATAGACTTGGTAACCTCATAAATGCCATATACTTAGCTTATTTTCTTGCAAAATGGCACAATAAGCTTAGTTAGGTCAAAAATGGGGTAATTACCTAGGTTAGCTCTAAAATGACACAAATAAGCAATAAGAAGAAGAAAAACAAGATGAGAAAGAGAAAGAGAAGAAAAACGCTTCTTCATCTTCTTCCTCCTCTTCTTCTTCTTCTTCTTCTTCTTCTTCTAGTCTTCTTCATCTAACTTACTTATTTCCCATTTTGCAGATTAGATTCACTTCACGGAAGCTTGCATTGATGGAGTGCTTGTGGTTGATGGAGTGCTTGTGTTACTTGTTTTTTTGATTTTGTATCGATGAACAATGTGAAACTTGCTACATATGGATGAAACTATGTATGTATGGATGAAACTATTGTAATATGGTGAACAATGTGACATTTGATACTTTTGATTTGGTATGTTTGTTGGATGATCATTAGTATGGCAAGAATATGGTTTCATATCATATTTTGCCTGTGAAAATTGTTGGATATAACAAAAAATAGAAAAAACAGGGGCAATACTGCCTCTTTGCCGTCTGCCACAGACGGCAAAGGTGGCACGTGGCAGTCCCCTGTACAACCTGGGAGCAGTAGGCCTGGGGCCATTTGGTCTCTTTGCCGTCCGGGGGCAGACGGCAAAGGGCCGTGTGGCGTGGCCGTCCGGGGGCGGACGGCAAAGGGACGTGCGGCATGGCCGTCCGGGGGCAGACGGCAAAGGGACGTAGCTCTTTGCCGTCAGTGGCAGACGGCGAAGGCTACCATTAGCCACTAACGGGCCTAACTCCAGTGATAGGCCGTCCAGCCGCTTTGCCGTCTGCAGGCTGACGGCAAAAAGTCTTTGCCGTCCGTTGAGCCGAGGCAGACGGCAAAGCACCCCTTTACCGGAGTTCACAGTGCCAAAATTTTGGCTGTCCGTTGGCGGACGGCAAAGGCTTTGCCGTCAGTGGACCTACCCTTTGCCGTCCGCCATGGCGGATGGCAAAGCACCTGATTCCAGTAGTGATTGGGCGTGCCCACAGGATCTCATCTTTTTAATTTTTGCACAATTTTGGGGGTTTTCCCAAAAAAAATCAAGTTTCCGAGTTTTGCTTTGTTTTCATGAAATTGTTTTACTATGCTTCCCAAAAGTAATAAAACTCTATTCTTCACGGCAAAGCACAACCGCGTTTCGGCACGAAGCACATCTATGCTTCCAAAAGTTGTGCTTTTCAAAAATTAATAAACACAGTTGTGCATCCGCGAGAAGCAAAATTGTGCTTCTCCGAAGGTCAGATGAAGCATAACTGTGTTTTTCGGGAGGCACGGTTGTGCTTCTCTTAACGTGAAAAGCACAATTGTGCCTTTTGTGAAGTAGTACAGATGTGCTTCAAAAAAATTGAAAAGCCCAATTGTGCTTCTAGTTTTTTTATGGGTTCTCTTTTTTGTTTTTCTTTATTCTTTTTGTTTTTGGTTCTTCATTTTTTATGGTTTTTATCCGATCTCCAATTTTTTTTCTATTGGCTGTGTTTGTTTATTTCCTGTTTTCTCAACAAAAAAAGTTTTTTCAAACCAATCAACATGGGGTCTAATTTTAAAAGTATCGACGAGAGAAACCCAATGGTGAAAACAGTTCGTGATTTGCCCACACGGTTTAAGAGATAAAACGTTTTGTAAAAACGAATCTACAAAAATTCGCATAACTCTCGGGGTGTGATAAATGTCGCACCGGTAGTGTGCCACTTATCACAATGAGAAAATGTAAAAGTGACCTATGCAAGGTGCACTCTCTAATTAGTGATCTCGTGAAGAGCCCCTATACAACCCGTTGTGTGTCTAATTGGCAGGGAAGTGCTAGCTATGGGACGGCCAATTCATTAGTTTCTCTCGGTTTCGGAGGCTCAACTTACGTTACCAGATGGTTTTTGTCTTGGATTTTTTTCTGGTTTACTCAAGTTTTTTGTTGGGTCTTTGTTTTTTTTCATTCTTGAACATTTGTAGAAGTTTACCTTTAAAAAAACGTGAAAATTTTAGAATACACAATTTTCTTAGAATTCACAAAATATTATAAGAAACATGAGTATTTGTTTTAAAAATTTTTATTTTTAATATTTGCAAAAGAATAAGGCGTGAATGGTTTTTTAAATTCATGAAAAAGTTAATTCACAAATATCTTTTTGTGAAATCTTGTACATTTTTACAATGCATTTTTGAAACACCTGAGTTTTTCAAATATACAGAACATATTTACAAACATGAAATAATAATAATAAGAAGAACTTGAAACATACGTGTCGCACATACAATCTTGAACGTTTTGACAATGCATTCGAGACTCGAGTTTGACCAAGCACAGAGTCAGACGAGGAATAAAGTCTAGCAAACTTTGCTATGATGAGTTTCCTTGATTTTAGTTTCCATTCACAGACCAGATGTGCATGCGATAATTTGTTCTCATCACGGACGTCCTACATGGATCATGGTCATGGTTGACCAGTGGTTCATTATAGACTAAACTAAGAGGTTTGCTCTCTGGCTCATGACCGTGCGCATCCATGTGTTTGAATTCAACTACTACTTACCCAGGGTACGTGATGCAACGGTAGCTCCTGGTTGACCATGCACATTGGCCAGGAGCTTAATTAATGTTTTGCTCTTGTCAATCCAGACAATAACAACTGTCGTTGCCTTAGACCCTTAGTGCTCATACCAGTAGTGCCCTGCAGAGTATAACATGTATGATCCTTCACACCCTTGTTGCATTACGGTCAACTGCTCATGCTTGTTACTATTACTTCACAAGTCATGAGTTGCACAATTTTGCAACATCACACTTACTGTGTGATTTATTTAACAAAGGTTTTAGGCGTCGCTAACTCTGGCATGTTATATATCTCTAGTCCATTTGCTCTATATGCTTGTTCTGTTCACTCGCCTTCCCATTGTTGTAATACCACGAGGTCTCGGCCAAGATTCAATGCTTCAGTTTTGATGTGCCTCCTTGAAGAGCTGAGACTTTAGAAGAAACCGACAGAAGATGTGCACCATCCGCTTGATCTCCTTCAGAGTGGTGCGAACTTCACAAAACTGTGACCGTAAAATACACTGCTAGCAACCAGAGTAACAATAGACAAATTCGGGCATGATGTATCCAGATTCACCTCGATTATGTGCAAATATGCAGCATGGTGAAACATATTTTTACAATAGACGGGCAAGCTCGCGCGACCAGGATTGGCAGGAGTTGGATAGATGCACTTATTGGTAGGAGCTGGAGCTGGATAGGTTATCACTGGTCAGTAATGATCGGCCGGAATAAGTGCTTCATATTTGTTCATAAAAGTTCCCGAAGTGATCTGCTCAATCTGAATGAACAAGCACTTATGCATCAAAGTTCCTGCCTTTTTCAGGTGGAGGCCTGCCTTTCCTGCTTGTTCTCCTCATGCTTGGATTCTGGACCCACTGGCTTGTTACAAACAGAAAGCTTGCAAAGATAAGACAGAAATACTTTCTGCAGAATGGTGGCATGCTCCTGAAGCAGCAGATGTTTTCTCAGAGGGCGCCGTTGAGGATATTCACGTCTAGCGAGCTTGAAAAGGCAACCAACAAATTCAGCAATGAAAACATAGCTGGCCGAGGTGGATTTGGGACGGTCTACAAAGGCATACTATATGATCAAATGGTCGTGGCGATCAAGAAGGCGCAGCGAGTTGATCAGAGCCAGGAGGTACAATTTGTTAATGAGATGGTCATTCTCTCACAAGTCAACCACAAGAATGTGGTCCAGCCAATTGGCTGTTGTCTCGAGTCAGCAGTTCCATTGTTGGTTTATGAATTCATCACCAACGGGGCCCTTTTTCAGCATCTCCACAATACATCAGTCCTGATGCCATGGAAGGAACACTTAAGGATTGCAATGGAAACGGCAACAGCACTTGCATACTTGCACATGGCTACAGAAATGCCAATTATTCACAGAGATGTCAAGTCATCGAACATACTCCTTGATGGGAGCTTCACCGCAAAGGTTTCTGATTTTGGTGCTTCAAGGCCAATGGCCCATAATCAGACCCATGTGACGACCTTAGTGCAGGGGACACTAGGGTACATGGATCCTGAGTACTTCCAGACAAGCCAACTGACAGAGAGAAGTGATGTCTACAGCTTTGGTGTAGTACTCATCGAGCTATTGACGAGGCAGAAACCAATATTTGGTGGTAAGATGGACGAGGTGAGAAGCCTAGCGTTGCATTTCAGCATATTATTCCATGAGAACCGGTTGTCGGAAATTGTAGATCCTCTGGTAGATGAGGAAGCTGGAGCTAGACATGTTAAAACTGTTGCGCAGCTGGCCTTGCGATGCTTAAGGGTGAAAGGTGAAGAGAGGCCAAGGATGGTAGAGGTTGCAGTGGAACTTGAAGCGCTGTGACGACTCATGAAACAACACTGCATAGTCAATTCTGAAGAGTGAACAAGAGTGTTGTGTAGCAGACTTGCTAGACTTCACAATTTCAGATTCAGTTGGTATATTGATGTGGAAAGATGTGGGAAACAACACTAAGAGCAAATCAAAGCCTCTTCTTCACAGTCTCGGTGCGACGAGGAAATGGATACGGTTCATGAACTAAACTAGCTGTTGTAATAATTGGTGGCCCGTATATGTAACCTCTACCATCCTTGGCCTGAAATGAACGCCAAGCTAGGTGTTGTAATAATTGCATGGTTAGACAACACCAAGCAAACTGATCTCTTCTTCATCCTGTAACTGTAATTATGCAAGAGGCAAGAGTTTACTAGGTGCTAGAAGGTGAATAAATCTGTACGACTTATTTTCACAGGTTCATATATGATAAAAACCAAGGAAAAAAAATAGTGCACTATACAAAATAGCGCGGCCTGTTAAAATACGCTATTAGCGAGACTTTCTATATGGATTTATTTAGCGAGCCAATTCTCTACACGCTATAGCGTGCTAATAACGACGCTGTAGCGTGCTATTTTTTCAGTGATAAAAACACATCTGTAATTGTATTTCGCAAAATATAAACGCTAAACAGGTCAAGCCGGCAGTAACTATTTGTCCATTTACTATTTTTTGACCTAAAAAGCGCAGATGAATTGGCTCAAGGAAACACCCTTCTCAGCAACCAATATGTTCTTATCAATTACTAGTATAACACAATTTTAGGCCTCTTCCCCTGAGTGGAAGTAATTATTGAAGTCAAGTTAATTTCAATGCGTGGACTGGAGGAACGCAATTCAATTTTATTATGACTAAACGGATTTCAGCGGTGGCACACTGGATCTTACCTAAGTGGCAGGCAGTCCCCCGGCGCATCCCCTCCGCTCGGCCGCAGATCGCCCTTCGTTGCCGCGCGCTTCGCCGGCATGGGGGAGCAGCGGACGACCGCGCCTCCCTCTTCGTTCTCCTACTCTTCGGCGGCTCCCTCGCGGCCTCGCCCCCTCCTCTCGTCGCCGATGCGCACGTGAAGATGAGGAACTGGTGAGGCGGAGAGAGCTCCGTAGCTCTTTTTTTTTTTTTTTTTGAGACATGCTTTTTTTTTTAGAGTGCTCCGTAGCTGACGGTCATGCCTAAACTGGGCGCACTAGGACGATTGTTCGCAGGATGGGCTTTAGCTTTTAGTGCCGCACATGAAGGTTCGAGACGGCCATTTAAAAAAAACGAAGTTCACAAATTTTAGAATTCGTGAATTTTAGCAAATGTCCATGATTTTAAAATTCTATAAAATCCACATATTGTAAAGAATTTCATGAATTTTGAAATATGCTAACATTATGTATTTGAAAAATGTTAAAAAATATATTCATGACATTATATAAATCATGAATTTATTAAATACACAAATTTTCAAAAATTCATGATCTTTTCTTAAAAATGGAACATACAAACAAAATACAAAATCGAATTGAGAAACTAGCAAAAAACTTTCCAGAAGGTCCAAAAAACCACTGAAAGAAAAGCCTTCATGAGCTGGCCCGCATTAAGAATTAAAAGCTAGAAAGGTGTGTGCTATGTACCAATTGGCTACTATTTGGCGCGAGGTACCCCTTAGGAAGGAAACCCATCAAGCACTTTTGATGGACTAGGAGCACGTCACTTGATGTCTCTAGCTGATACCACATGTCCAGCAACGGGCGAACCCATGGGATCTCGCCCTTTTAATTTCTGCACACCTTTTCGGGTTCCCCCCCCCCCCCCCCCCCCCCCCCCCCCCAAAAAAAAGGTTTTCTGAATTTTGCTTCGTTTTCATGAATTTATGTACATAACCTTCCCGAAAGTGAAAACCTCAGTTGTTCTTCACAGCAAAGCACAACTGCGTTCCAGAGTGAAGAACATCTATCCTTCCACTAACAGTGCTTTTCAAAAAAAATGAAAAACGCAATTCTGCGTCCGTTGAGAAGCATAATTTGCTTCTAGGAAAGTAAAATGAATCATAATTGTGTTTTTCGGGATGGAAAGCACAATTGTGCCTCCCGAAAAGTGAAAAGTAAACATGTGCTTCAAAAAAAGTGAAAACACAATTGTACTTCTGGGTTTTTTGGGCCCCATTTTTGTTTTCGGGTTTTCTCAAATTTTCTTTTTTGTTCTTTGTTTATTTTTGTTATGGTTTTTATCCAGTCTCTAATTTTTTCTTCTGCTTTTGGTGTTTTTTTATTTCCTGTTTTTCCAAGAAAAGAAGTTCATTCGAACCTCTCAACATGCGAGAAACCCATTGGTGAAAACAGTTCATGATTTGGCGCACAGTTTAAAAGATAAAACGTCTTGAAAAAACGAAACTACAAAAAGTCGCAAAACTCTCGGGCTGTGATATGTGCCGCACATGTAGTGTGCCACTTATCACCACAAGAGAATGTGATGGCCAAGAATGACCTATGCAAGAAGCACCCTCTATTTAGCGATCTCGTGGAAGAGCCCCTATACAACGCATTGTGTGTCTAATTGGTAGGGAAGCGCTAGCTATGAAACGGCCATTTCATTGTTTTCTCACTAGTAGTATTATGCAAGATTGGGTTGGCGTAGCGGCGGTTTGCGGATGAGGTGGTGTCAAGGTCTTGGTTGCCGGGGCGGCGGCCCTGGTGGTGGTAGCGCGGTGCTCATGGGCGGAGCCCGTCGCTTGGTGCTGCCCGGTGGCCATGGTCGTGTGGGCGGCGTGGTTGTCGGGGTGTGGCGTTCGTGGCAGCGAGTGTTGGCCGGGGTGAAAACCTGCTCTATCTTCGGACGGACCGGCGGCGGCGAAGCTCGTTCCCTTCTTGAAGGCGTCGTCGCGGCCCTCATTGCCCATCGGGCGGCTCCAGAGGAAACTCTGATCGTCGGATCGGGCGATGGCGGCACTCCGGTGTCGTAACCTTCCTGAAGGCATCGTCTTGGAGCCCAAGGCACCCCGTATGTGGCTTCATTTCTTCGCGGTGGCGGATCACTGTGGGAGCCCCCTGGTGGCTCTTTTAGTGCTAGGGGTCGTGTTGCTGCGCTCAGCGCCTTGTATCCAGTCTTGGGTGTGTGCGTGTGTTGTGGTGGTGTGCGTTTGTACTGGGTTGTCGAGGTTCGGTGCTTTATATATAAAGCGGGGCGAAAGCCTTTTTCGGTAATTCAACCTGCGTTGTTAATAACAACCACTTGGGATTCAAAAAGCAAAGAAAAAAGCACTTGGTTTGTTTGCGCGCCGTGTATGGCCGGCTGCAATGGGAAAAGTTCCTCTTTATCTACTTCCTTCGTTCCTAAATATTTGTCTTTTTAAAGATTCAACCATGGATTACATACGAAGCAAAATGAATGAATCTCCATTCTAAATTATGTCTATATATATCCGTATGTAGTCCATAGTGAAATTTCTAAAAAGACAAATATTTAGAAACGGAGGGAGTAGAAAGCAAAGTTTGAGACGCACTGACCACTCATCACGCACTTCTCTCTTCCCTTGCTTCGGAGGCAAGTATGTGATGCATTCAAGATTCAGCAAATCCAAGAAAGCCATTATTCTGCTCTCACTTGGCGGCGGGTGCTCGAGATAAGTATATTTTGTAGTTGTGCGGTAGGTGTGCAGTCACATGTCTAGTCAGTGGAGGTAATTGTGAAGTTTGCATTGCTGTTCAGCAACATTCTCCACTGCAAGTACTATACACGTCTTTCTCCGCAACATTCTCTTCTCCATTCTGCACTACACTAGCTTGTGTTTCCCTGTGCTGCGCGTGTGTTTCTTCTGAGCGTTCCAATGGCGGAGCTGGTGGCCACCATGGCCATCCGGCCACTGGTGTCCATGCTGATGATCAAAGCGTCTGGCTCCCTCCTCGACCAGTACAATGTGATGGAGGGAATGGAGGAGCAGCACAAGATTATCAAGCGCAAGCTTCCGGCCATCCTTGACGCCATTACCGACGCCGAGGAGCAGGCGACAACCCACAGAGATGGGGCGAAAGCTTGGCTCCAGGAGGTCAAGATGGTCGCCTATGAGGCTAATGAAGTTTTTGATGAATTCAAGTACGAAGCACTCCGCCGTGAAGCCAAGAAGAAGGGGCACTACACCAAGCTCGGCTTCAATGTAATCAAACTCTTCCCTACTCACAACCGTATTGTGTTCCGTTACAAAATGGGTCGCAAGCTTTGCCAGATTCTGAAGGCCATTGATGTCCTCATAAAGGAGATGCATGCCTTTAGGTTCAAGTACCGACCACAGCCGCCGGTGTCCAAGTAGTGGAGGCAAACAGATTATGTTATCATCGACCCACAAGAAATTGCCAGAAGATCCAGAGACAAAGATAAGAAGAATATTGTTGCTACACTACTTGGTCAAGCTAACAATGCAGATCTCACAGTTGTTCCCATCATTGGAATTGGGGGCCTTGGCAAGACCACATTGGCACAGCTCATATACAATGAACCTGAAATTCACGAGCATTTTCAGATGCTTCTTTGGGTCTGTGTCTCTGATACCTTTGATGTGAACTCCCTGGCCAAGAGTATAGTTGAAGCGCATCTCCCAAGAAAAATGATGATATGGACAAACCATCACTGGCTAGACTTAAGAAATTGGTCAGCGGGCGGAGATATCTCCTTGTATTGGATGATATCTGGAACAACAAAGAGTTCCATAAGTGGGAAAGACTGAAGGTCTGCCTTCAGCTTGGTGGCATGGGTAGTGCAGTGTTGACAACAACTCGTGATAAACGAGTTGCTGAAATTATGGGTGCAGATAGAGCAGCCTACAATCTCATTGTTTTGGAGGATCGCTTCATAAAGGAAATTATTGTGGCTAGAGCATTCAGCTTGGAGAAAGAAAAACCTGCTGAACTAGTGGAGATGGTGGGTGAGATTGTGAAGAGATGTTCTGGCTCTCCATTAGCTGCAACGGCACTGGGCTCTGTACTTCGTACCAAGACCAGCGTGAATGAATGGAAAGATGTATCATCTAGAAGTAGCCTTTGCACCGATGAAACTGGAATTTTGCCAATACTAAAGCTCAGCTACAACGACTTGCCATCACACATGAAGCAGTGCTTTGCTTTTTGTGCTTTATTTCCCAAGGCTTACAAGATTGATGTGAAGAAGTTGATCCAACTGTGGATGGCAAATGGCGTGATCCCCCAAAACAAGGAAGATAGTCTTGAAACTATTGGGCAACTTATTTTCGATGAGCTTGCCTCAAGGTCATTCTTCCTGGATTTAGAGAAAAGTAAAAAAGACTGGGAGTATTATTCCAGAAATACATGTAAAATCCATGATCTTATGCATGATATTGCAATGTCTGTTATGGAAAATGAATGCGTTGTTGCAACTATGGAACAAAGTAAAATCGAGTGGCTTCCAGATACTTCTCGACATTTGTTCCTGTCATGTAAAGAAACAACAGATATTTTGAATGAGTCTATGGAGAAAAGATCCCCTGCTATCCAGACATTGCTATGTGGTAGTTTCATGCAAAGCCCATTGCAACATATATCAAAATATAGCTCTTTGCGTGCCTTGAAGCTCTGTATAAAGACAGAATCATTTCTACTGAAACCAAAGTATCTGCATCACCTGAGGTACCTTGATCTCTCCAACAGTAATATAGAAGCACTTCCTGAAGATATAAATATTCTATATAACCTTCAAACGCTGGACTTATCCTACTGCTCTTGTCTTGATCGGCTTCCAATGCAAATGAAGTATATGACTTCCCTCCGTCACCTCTACACTCATGGATGTAAGAAGTTGAAGAGCATGCCTCCAGAACTTGGAAATCTCACTAAGCTGCAGACTCTCACACTTTTTGTGGTAGGATTTCCTGGCTCTCATTGTAGTGATGTTGTGGAGCTGCAACATTTAAACCTTGGTGGTCAGCTAGAGCTATGTCAGGTAGAGCATGTTAAAGAAGCAGAATCAAAAGTGACAAACCTCGGAAAAAATAAGGATCTTAGAGAACTGACATTAAGATGGACTTCTTTTTGTTATAGTAAGGTGCTCGATAATTTCGAACCTCATGATGTGCTGCAGGTTCTGAAGATATATTCCTATGGAGGAAAAGGCATTGGTATGTTGCAAAACATGGTTGAGATCCATCTTTTTCATTGTGAAAGATTACAATTTTTGTTCAGATGCAGTACAATCTTCACTTTCCCAAAACTGAAGGTGCTTATGCTAGAACATCTGTTTGGTTTTGAGAGATGGTGGGAAATAGATGAGAGGCAAGAAGAACATACAATATTTCCTGTGCTTGAGAAGTTGTTTATTCGTAATTGTGGAAAGTTGGTAGCATTACCTGAAGCACCATTGCTGCAAGGACCTTGTGGTGAAGGTGGTTATAAACTGGTACGCTCTGCGTTTCCTGCCCTAAAAGTGCTCAAAATGAAAAACTTGGAGAGGTTTAAGAGATGGGATGCAGTTGAAGAGACTGAAGGAGAGCAGATATTGCTTCCTCAGCTTGAGAAACTATCAATTCAGAAATGCCCGAAGCTGATTCATTTACCTGAAGCACCATTGATTGAGGAATCATGTAGCGGAGGTGGTTATAGATTGGTACGCTCAGCATTTCCTGCCCTCAAGGTGATCAAAATGAAAGATTTGGAGAGCTTTCAGAGATGGGATGCAGTCGAAGGGACGTTGTTTCCTCAACTTGAGAAACTTTCAGTTCAGAGATGCCCAAAGCTGATAGGTTTACCCGAAGCACCAAAACTCAGTGTGTTAGAGGTTGAGGATGGCAAGCAAGAGATATTCCATTGTGTAGACAGGTATTTGTCTTCACTGACTAATCTGCAATTGAAGCTAAAAGACACAGAAACATCAGAGCCTGAGTGCACTTTGCTTGTACCGGTGAAAACTTGTGGTTCCTGCAAACCTAGCCTTCAATGTCGATGTTTTTTGCAATTAACTCACATCAAGGAGAAATGGAACCAGAAATCCCCTCTTACAATTATGGAGTTAGGATGCTGCAACTTGTTCTTTGGATCAGGTTCACTAGAGCCGTGGGACTATTTTGTACATCTTGAAGAGTTGGGTATTGATGGATGTACTGTGCTCGTCCACTGGCCAGGGAAAGTGTTCCAAAGCCTCGTATCTTTGAGGAGATTAATAATTGTAAACTGCAAAAATCTGACTGGATACGCACAAGCTCCTCTTGAACCATCAGCATCCGAAAGGAGTCAAAACCTGCCAAGTCTGGAGTCTTTTGAGATACGAAATTGTACAAGTTTGGTAGAGATGTTCAACGTCCCGTCATCCCTCAAGGGCATGGAAACTCGTTGGTGCCCTAAGCTTGAGTCCATATTTGGCAAGCAGCAGGGCATGTCAGAATTAGTTGAGGGTGATGAAACTGTGGATCGTATAGGCTTAGGGATTAGCAGTAGTTCTACCTTCTCCTTGGTGCGATGAGGTGCCGCCGGTGGCCATGGTTAAGGGGCAACGGCGGTGAGTGGCGGAGAGACGGCGAGATGGTGGAGCTTCCCGTGAGCACCGCGCTAACCCTAGATCGGAAGGGAGTGTCGGTGGGGTTTGTGGCGGCGGCGAACTTCGTCGTACGTGCCCCGACCCCCCACCTCTGTTGATATAGCGCGGGTCACAGGGGCCCACCAACCATAATGGGTTGGGCGCCCCCGACCAGGGCGCGTGGATCAGGGGTCCGGTGGGCCGTTGGGCCCACGCGGGAGAGATCAACCTAACATTCTCCCCCTTGATCTCAACTTTTACTTTTAACTTTATACTTTCTAGTTTATTTGTTCCATCACATATCGGTACATAGAGCATGTCTCATCGTCACAGCTTAATTGCCGATAGAATCATACAGCTACAACATACGTTTTGTTTAGAAACAAATTCTGTTTCCTTTTGGGCCTATCATGATCCAGGAATCATAGGCTTTCCCTTAAACCCATGCCGGCTAAGTGTTCCTTGAACACATTGGGTGGTAAGCCTTTCGTAAGCGGATCCGCAAGCATATCCTTTGTCTTTATATGCTCGAGACTTATAGTGTGATCCTGGATTTTATCTTTCACAACATAATACTTTATCTCTATTGTTTTGGCAGCATTACTCGACTTGTTGTTGTGAGCATAAAATACTGCGGGCTGGTTGTCACAGTACATCTTTATTGGTTTGTGAATACAATCTACCACTTTCAAGTCGGGTACAAATTTCTTTAGCCATATCGCCTGCCCCGTGGCCTCGAAGCATGCTATGAATTCTGCATACATCGTGGATGATACAACTACTGACTGTTTGGAGCTTCTCCACGAAATAGCCCCTCCAGCGAGAGTGAAGACGTATCCTGACGTGGATTTTCTATCATCTCTGTCCCCCGCAAAATCTGCGTCTGAATACCCTTTTATCTCTAGGGAATCAGATCTCCTGTATGTTAGCATGTAGTGCTTCGTGCCTTACGCATAACGCAATGTCTTCTTTGCCATCTTCCAGTGCTCCATGCCTGGATTCTCTTGATATCTACCGAGTACCCCGGTAACAAAAGCTAAGTCAGGGCGAGTGCACACTTGTGCATACTGTAAGCTTCCAACAGCCGAAGCATATGGTACTGGTTTCGTGAGATCGATCTCGTACTGGTTCTTGGGACATTGGAATTTCCCAAAACTATCGCCCTTGACTATAGGAGCAGGTGTGGCTTTACTCGCATGCATATTATACTTTTGAAGAACCTTTTCTAAATATGCCTTCTGCGATAGTCCTAAGACTCCATTGTTCCTATCTCGATGAATTTCTATGCCCAAAACATAGGATGCTTCACCAAGATCTGTGATATCAAAATTTGAGGATAAGAACTTCTTTGTTTCTAGTAGTAGACTAACATCACTGCTAGCAAGCAAGATATCATCCACATACAAGATTAGGAAAATATATTTCCCATTTTTAAACCTTGCATAAATGCAGTTATCCTCAATATTTTCTTTAAATCCAAAACTTTTAATCGTTTGATTAAATTTTAGATACCACTGTCTAGAGGCTTGCCTTAATCCATAAATGGATTTCTTCAGGCGGCATCCCATATTTTCCTTGCCTTCCATGATAAAACCCTTGGGTTGTTTCATGTAGACCTTTTCTTTTAAATCACCATTCAAAAATGCCGTCTTTACATCCATTTGATGTAACTCTAAATCAAAATGTGCAACTAATGCCATTATGATTCTGAAGGAGTCCTTACATGAGACTGGGGAAAAAGTCTCATTGTAATCTATCCCTTCTCTTTGTGTGAATCCTTTAGCCACGAGTCGTGCTTTATACTTTTCTACATTCCCATTAGGGTCATACTTCGTTTTGTAGACCCATTTGCAGCCTACTGTTTTGGCTCCTTTAGGAATTTCCACTAAGTCCCAAACATCTTTGGAAATCATTGATTTCATTTCATCTTCCAGTGCCTATAGCCATTTTGATGAGTGAGGGCTTCTAATGGCTTCTTCATATGTAGTGGGGTCACCTTCCATATGAACCATTTCTGTGTTATAGACTTTATAATCAGTAGAAATAGCTGATCTTCTTGTTCTATTAGATCTTCTAAGGGCCTCAGTTTCTGGCACATTCTGTGCCTCAACTTCTGGCACATCTTCTACAATTGGCTGCTGCACCTCCCTTTCATGCTCAACAACGGGTTCAGTCGGCTCCTGACGGACAGGTTCTGGGTCTACCCCCATAGTTGTCATGGGTGAAGTTGCAACTGGTAGTGAGAAAAATGGCTCCTGAATCATCGGATTAGGTGCATGCACCCTCTTCTCCTCAAGATCAATTTTCCGAGCTACCATGCTGTTGGAAATATGCCCTAGAGGCAATAATAAATTAGTTATTATTATATTTCCTTGTTCATGACAATCGTTTATTATCCATGCTATAATTGTATTGATTGGAAACTCAAATACATGTGTGGGTACATAGACAACACTGTGTCCCTAGTAAGCCTCTAGTTGACTAGCTCGTTGATCAAAGATGGTTAAGGTTTCCTAGCCATTGACATGAGATGTCATTTGATAACGGGATCACATCATTAGGAGAATGATGTAATGGACAAGACCCAAACTACGAACGTAGCATATGATCGTGTCAGTTTATTGCTATTGTTTTCTGCATGTCAAGTATCTGTTCCTATGACCATGAGATCATGCAACTCCCTGACATCGGAGGAGTACCTTGTGTGTATCAAACGTCGCAACGTAACTAGGTGACTATAAAGATGCTCTACAGGTATCTCCGAGGGTGTCTGTTGGGTTGGCATGGATCAAGACTGGGATTTGTTACTTCGTGTGACGGAGAGGTATCTCAGGGCCCACTCGGTAATACAACATCACAATGAGCCTTGCAAGCAATGTGACTAAAGTGTTAGCCACGAGATCTTGTATTACGGAACGAGTAAAGAGACTTGCCAGTAACGAGATTGAACTAGGTATAGAGATACCGACGATCGAATCTCGGGCAAGTAACATACCGAAGAACAAAGGGAACAGTATACGGGATTAACTGAATCCTTGACATAGAGGTTCGACCGATAAAGATCTTCGTAGAATATGTAGGAACCAATATGGGCATCCAGGTCCCGCTATTGGTTATTGGCCGTAGAGGTGTCTCGGTCGTGTCTGCATAGTTCTCGAACCCGCAGGGTCTACACACTTAACGTTTGGTGACGAATAGTATAGTTGAGTTATTGTGTTGGTGACCGAAGGTTGTTCGGAGTCCCGGATAAGATCCCGGACATGACGAGGATCTCCGGAATAGTCCGGAGGTAAAGATTGATATATGTGATAATAGTGTTTTGATCTCCGGAAGGGTTTCGGAATTCACCGGAAGGGGTTCCGGATGTTTACCGAAGTGTTCGGGTGCAGCAACACTTTATATGAGCCAAAGGGGTAAAGCCCACGAGGTATTGGAAAGTGCAAAAGGAAGTTTTGCTGCTGCCTTAAGCGGTACTACCGCTGGTAAGGCAGTACTACCGCGTAAGCGGTACTACCGCTTGTGTGAAGCGGTACTACAGCATAAGCGGTACTACCGCTTGTGAGAAGCGGTACTACCGCTCAAGCGGTACTACCGCTCGTGAGCGGTACTACCGCTTGTGCGCGATACTGCAGGGATCCGAGTTGGACTCTTTCCCTGCGGGCCAAACCGACCTTGTGCGGGCAAAACCGACCTGGAGGAGGCTTTTACTCCAAGTTTAGACCCCAAGGCTCAACATATAAATAGAGGGGCAGGGCTAGCACACGGGACACATTAAGATTTCCCAAGCCGTGTGCCGGCAACCCTAACCCTCTAGTTCTCCCGTCATAATCTCCGTAGTGCTTGGAGAAGCCCTGCAGAGATTGTTCCTCACCATCATCACCACGCCGTCGTGCTGCCGGAACTCATCTACTACTTCATCATCGCTCGCTGGATCGAGGAGGTGAAGGCGTCATCAAGCCGTACGTGTGTTGAACGCGGAGGTGCCGTCCGTTCGGCACTAGTTCGTGATCGGATCGAGGGACGACTTGCGATTTGGATCGCGGAGACGTTCGACTACATCAACCGCGTTTCTTAACGCTTCCGCTTAGCGATCTACAAGGGTATGTAGATTCACTCTCCCTCTCGTAGATGCTCATCACCATGGATAGATCTTGTGTGTGCGTAGGAAAATTTTTGTTTCCCATGCAACGTTCCCCAACAGTGGCATCATGAGCTAGGTCTATGCGTAGATGAGATCTCGAGTAGAACACAAACGAGTTGTGGGCGTGGGTGTATACATATTGCTTGCCGTTACTAGTTGATATTTGATTCGGCGGTACTGTGAGATGAAGCGGCCCAGACCGACATTACGCGTACGCTTACGCGAGACAGGTTCCTTCAACTAACATGTAACTTCGTTGCATAAAGATGGCTAGCGGGTGTCTGTCTCTCTCACTTTAGTTGAATCGATTTCAATGAAGAGGGTTCTTTTAGAAGATCAAAAAGCAATCACTACACCACGTTGTGGTTTTGCGTAGATAAGAACGGTTCTTGCAAACCCGTAGCAGCCACGTAAAATTTGCAACAACAATTAGAGGACGTCTAACTTGTTTTTGCAGGGTATGTTGTGATGTGATATGGCCAATTACATGATGAGATATATGTGATGTATGAGATGATCATGTGTTGTATAGAATATCACGACTTGCATGTCGATGAGTACGGCAACTGGCAGGAGCCATAGAGTTGTCTTTAATTATTGTATGACCTGCGTGTCAATCATTAAGCGCTATGTAATGCTTTACTTTATCGCTAAACGTTAGCAATAGTCGTGGGAGCAACAGTCGGCGCGACAACCTCATTGCGACACGTTGATAGAGATCAAGATGATGGAGATCATGGTGTCATGCCGGTGACGATGGAGATCATGCCGGTGCTTTGGAGATGGAGATCAAAAGCACAAGTTCATGGCCATATCATGTCACTTATGATTTGCATGTGATGTTAATCCTTTTATGCATCTTATTTTGCTTAGGACGACGGTAGCATTATAAGGTGATCCCTCACTTAAATTTCAAGATAAATTGTGTTCTCCCCGAGTGTGCACCGTTGCGAAAGTTCGTCGTTTCGAGACACGCCGTGATGATCGGGTGTGATAGACTCCACGTTCACATACAACGGGTGCATGCCATGTTGCACACGCAGAACACTCGGGTTAAACTTGACGAGCCTAGCATGTACAGACATGGCCTCGGAGCACAAGAGACCGAAAGGTCGAACATGAGTCATATAGTAGATATGATCAACATGAAGATGTTCACCATTGAAACCACCTCGACTCACGTGATGATCGGACTTGAGTTGGTGGATTTGGATCATGTTACACTCGAATGACCGGAGGGATGTCAATTTGAGTGGGAGTTTTTAAGTAATATGATTAATTAAACTCATTATCTTGAACAATAGTCTAAGTTGTCTTTGCTATATTTATGTTGTAGATCATGGCTCGCGCAGTAGCACCCCTGAATTTTAATGCGTTCCTAGAGAAAGCTTTGTTGTAAGATGATGGAAGTAACTTTGTGGACTAGGCCCGTAATCTAAGGATTATCCTTACGGCTTCCCAGAAGGCTTATGTCCTTGATGCACCGCCTGGTGATCCACCCGCTCCAGTTGAGTCTCTAGACGTTGTGAACGCCTGGCAGGCTCGTTCTGATGATTACTCAATAGTTCAATGTGCAATGTTGTATGGCTTAGAACCGGGACTTCAAAGACGTTTTGAACGTCATGGAGCATATGAGATGTTCCAGGAGTTGAAGTTTATCTTTCAGAAGAATGCCCGGATCGAGAGATATGAGATCTCCGATAAGTTCTATACTTGCAAGATGGAGGAGAACGGGTCTATCAGTGATCACGTGCTCAGAATGTCTGGGTACTCCACCCGTCTGGCTGAATTGGGGATGCCCCTTCCGCCAGAGGCTATCACTGACAGAGTTCTTCAATCATTGCCACCTAGCTACAAGAGCTTCGTGTTAAACTATAACATGCACGGGATGAACAAGTCAGCCGCCGAGCTGTTTGCGATGCTGAAAGCCGCTGAGTCTGAAATTCAGAAGGAGCATCAAGTGTTGATGGTCAATAAAACTACTAGTTTCAAGAAAAATGGCAAGGGTAAGAAGGGTAAATCTAAGAAGGGTGGCAAAGCAGTTGCTGCTCCTATGAAGAAACCCAAGGCTGGACCCAAACCAGAAACTGAGTGCTTTCATTGCAAGGGAACTGGACACTGGAAGCGGAACTGCCCCAAGTATTTGGCTGACAAGAAGGCGGCCAACAACAAACAAGGTATATATGATATACATGTTATTGATATGTTCCTTACCAACCCTCGTTGTAGTGCCTGGGTATTTGATACCGGTGCGGTTGCTCATATTTGCAACTCTAAACAGGAACTGCGGAATAGACGGAGACTGGCGAAGGACGAAGTGACGATGCGCGTGGGAAATGGTTCCAAGGTTGATGTGATCGCCGTCGGCACGCTCGCTCTTCGATTACCGTAGGGATTAGTGATGAACCTAAATAAGTGTTATTTGGTGCCTGCGTTAAGCATGAACATTATATCTGGATCTTGTTTATTGCGAGACGGTTACTCATTTAAATCAGAGAATAATGGTTGTTCTATTTATATGGGTAATATCTTTTATGGTCATGCACCCAATGTAAGCGGTTTATTCTTATTGAATCTCGATAGTAATGATACACATGTTCATAACATTGATGCCAAAAGATGTAGGATTGATAATGATAATACCACTTTCTTGTGGCACTGCCGTTTAGGTCATATTGGCGTAAAACGCATGAGGAAGCTCCATGCTGATTGACTTTTGGAGTCACTTGATTTTGAATCACTTGACACATGTGAGCCATGCCTCTTAGGCAAGATGACTAAAACGCCGTTCTCTGGAACAATGGAACGGGCAAGTGACTTATTGGAAATCATACATACTGATGTGTGCGGTCCAATGAGTATTGAGACGCGCGGTGGTTATCGTTACTTTCTCACCTTCACTGATGACTTAAGTAGATATGGGTATATTTACTTAATGAAACACAAGTCTGAAACGTTTGAAAAGTTCAAACAATTTCAGAGTGAAGTTGAGAATCATCGTAACAAGAAGATTAAATTCCTACGATCTGATCGAGGAGGAGAATATCTGAGTTATGAGTTTGGCAGTCACTTAAGACAATGTGGAATTGTTTCACAACTGACACCGCCTGGAACACCACAGCGTAATGGTGTGTCCGAACGTCGTAATCGAACTTTATTGGATATGGTGCGATCTATGATGTCTCTTGCCGATTTGCCACTATCGTTTTGGGGTTATGCATTAGAGACAGCTGCATTCACTTTAAATAGGGCACCATCGAAATCCGTTGAGACAACGCCATATGAACTTTGGTTTGGCAAGAAGCCAAAGCTGTCGTTTCTTAAAATTTGGGGATGTGATGCTTATGTCAAAAAGCTTCAGCCTGAAAAGCTGGAACCCAAAGCGGAGAAATGCGTCTTCATAGGATACCCAAAAGAGACAGTTGGGTATACCTTCTATCTCAGATCCGAAGGCAAAGTGTTTGTCGCTAAAAACGGAACATTTCTAGAGAAAGAGTTTCTCTCGAAAGAATTGAGTGGGAGGAAGATAGAACTTGATGAGGTTGTTGAACCTTTACTTCAACCTGAGAGTAGCGCAGTGCAGAAAGTCGTTTCTGTGGAGCCTACATCAGCTGAAGAGGAAGTTAATGATGATGATCATGAAGTTTGGATCAAGTTGCTATCGAACCTCGTAGGTCGACAAGGACGCATACTGCTCCTGAGTGGTACGGCAACCCTGTCTTAGAAGTCATGTTGTTAGACAACGATGAACCTACGAGCTATGGAGAAGAGATGATGGGCCCGGATTCCGAGAAGTGGTTAGAGGCCATGAAATCCGAGATGGGATCCATGTATGAAAACAAAGTATGGACTTTGGAAGTATTACCTGAAGGGCGTAAGGCCATTCAGAACAAATGGATCTTTAAGAGGAAGACGGACGCGGACGGTAATGTCACCGTCTATAAAGCTCGACTTGTGGCAAAGGGTTTTTCACAAGTTCAAGGAGTTGACTACGATGAGACCTTCTCACCCGTAGCGATGCTTAAGTCCGTCAGAATCATATTAGCAATAGCTGCCTTTTTCGATTAGGAAATTTGGCAGATGGATGTCAAAACAGCATTCCTTAACGGTTTCCTTAAGGAAGAGTTGTATATGATGCAACCAGAAGGTTTTGTCGATCCAGAGAATGCTGACAAAGTTTGCAAACTCCAGCGATCCATTTATGGACTGGTGCAAGCATCTCGGAGTTGGAATCTTCGCTTTGATGAGGTGATCAAAGCGTTCGAGTTTATACAAGTTTACGGAGAAGCTTGTATTTACAAGAAAGTGAGTGGGAGCTCTATAGCGTTTCTAATATTATATGTGGATGACATATTGCTGATTGGAAACAATATAGAATTGTTGGAAAGCGTGAAGGAATATTTGAACAAGAGTTTTTCAATGAAGGACCTAGGAGAAGCTGCTTTCATATTAGGCATCAAGATCTATAGAGATAGATCAAGACGCTTAATAGGACTTTCACAAAGCACATACCTTGATAAGATTTTGAAGAAGTTCAAAATGGATCAGTCCAAGAAGGGGTTCTTGCCTGTTTTGCAAGGTGTGAAGTTGAGTAAGACTCAATGCCCAGTGACTGCAGAAGATAGAGAAAAGATGAGTGTCATCCCCTATGCTTCAGCCATAGGCTCTATTATGTATGCAATGCTGTGCACAAGACCCGATGTCAGCCTTGCCATAAGTATGGTCGGAAGGTTTCAAAGTGATCCAGGAATGGAACACTGGACGTTGGTCAAGAATATCCTGAAGTACCTGAAAAGGACTAAGGACATGTTTCTCGTTTATGGAGGTGATCAAGAGCTCGTCGTAAAGGGTTACGTCGATGCAAGCTTTGACACAGATCCGGATGACTCTAAGTCTCAAACTGGATACGTTTTTGTTCTTAATGGGGGTGCGGTTAGCTGGTGCAGTTCCAAGCAAAGCGTGGTAGCTGATTCTACATGCGAAGCGGAGTACATCGCAGCCTCGGAGGCGGCGAAGGAAGGTGTCTGGATGAAGGAGTTCATGACAGATCTTGGAGTAGTGCCTAGTGCGCTTAACCCAATGACTCTGTTTTGTGATAACACTGGTGCCATTGCTCTAGCCAAGGAACCAAGATTTCACAAGAGGACCAGACACATAAAGCGACGCTTCAATTCCATCCGCGATTACATCAAGGAGGACGACATAAATATTTGCAAAGTACACACGGATCTGAATGTTGCAGATCCGATGACTAAACCTCTTCCAAGGGCTAAACATGAACAACACCAGAACTGCATGGGTGTTCGATTCATTACAATGTAAATCACATAGTGATGTGAACTAGATTATTGACTCTAGTGCAAGTGGGAGACTGTTGGAAATATGCCCTAGAGGCAATAATAAATTAGTTATTATTATATTTACTTGTTCATGATAATCGTTTATTATCCATGCTATAATTGTATTGATTGGAAACTCAAATACATGTGTGGGTACATAGACAACACTGTGTCCCTAGTAAGCCTCTAGTTGACTAGCTCGTTGATCAAAGATGGTTAAGGTTTCCTAGCCATTGACATGAGATGTCATTTGATAACGGGATCACATCATTAGGAGAATGATGCGATGGACAAGACCCAAACTACGAACGTAGCATATGATCGTGTCAGTTTATTGCTATTGTTTTCTGCATGTCAAGTATCTGTTCCTATGACCATGAGATCATGCAACTCCCTGACATCGGAGGAATACCTTGTGTGTATCAAACGTCGCAACGTAACTGGGTGACTATAAAGATGCTCTACAGGTATCTCCTAGGGTGTCTGTTGGGTTGGCATGGATCAAGACTGGGATTTGTTACTCCGTGTGACGGAGAGGTATCTCAGGGCCCACTCGGTAATACAACATCACAATGAGCCTTGCAAGCAATGTGACTAAAGTGTTAGCCACGAGATCTTGTATTACGGAACGAGTAAAGAGACTTGCCGGTAACGAGATTGAACTAGGTATAGAGATACCGACGATCGAATCTCGGGCAAGTAACATACCGAAGAACAAAGGGAACAGTATACGGGATTAACTGAATCCTTGACATAGAGGTTCGACCGATAAAGATCTTCGTAGAATATGTAGGAGCCAATATGGGCGTCCAGGTCCCGCTATTGGTTATTGATCGTAGAGGTGTCTCGGTCATGTCTACATAGTTCTCGTACCAGCAGGGTCTACACACTTAACGTTTGGTGACGAATAGTATAGTTGAGTTATTGTGTTGGTGACCGAAGGTTGTTCGGAGTCCCGGATAAGATCCCGGACATGACGAGGATCTCCGGAATAGTCCGGAGGTAAAGATTGATATATGTGATAATAGTGTTTTGATCTCCGGAAGGGTTCCGGAATTCACTGGAAGGGGTTCCGGATGTTTACCGAAGTGTTCGGGTGCAGCAACACTTTATATGAGCCAAAGGGGTAAAGCCCACGAGGTATTGGAAAGTGCAAAAGGAAGTTTTGCTGCTGCCTTAAGCGGTACTACCGCTGGTAAGGCAGTACTACCGCGTAAGCGGTACTACCGCAGAAGCGGTACTACCGCTTGTGAGAAGCGGTACTACCGCTCGTGAGCGGTACTACCGCTCGTGAGCGGTACTACCGCTTGTGCGCGATACTGCAGGGATCCGAGTTGGACTCTTTCCCTGCGGGCCAAACCGACCTTGTGCGGGCAAAACCGACCTGGAGGAGGCTTTTACTCCAAGTTTAGACCCCAAGGCTCAACATATAAATAGAGGGGCAGGGCTAGCACACGGGACACATTAAGATTTCCCAAGCCGTGTGCCGGCAACCCTAACCCTCTAGTTCTCCCGTCATAATCTCCGTAGTGCTTGGAGAAGCCCTGCAGAGATTGTTCCTCACCATCATCACCACGCCGTCGTGCTGCCGGAACTCATCTACTACTTCATCATCGCTCGCTGGATCGAGGAGGTGAAGGCGTCATCAAGGCGTACGTGTGTTGAACGCGGAGGTGCCGTCCGTTCGGCACTAGTTCGTGATCGGATCGAGGGACGACTTGCGATTTGGATCGCGGAGACGTTCGACTACATCAACCGCATTTCTTAACGCTTCCGCTTAGCGATCTACAAGGGTATGTAGATTCACTGTCCCTCTCGTAGATGCTCATCACCATGGATAGATCTTGTGTGTGCGTAGGAAAATTTTTGTTTCCCATGCAACGTTCCCCAACAGTGGCATCATGAGCTAGGTCTATGCGTAGATGAGATCTCGAGTAGAACACAAACGAGTTGTGGGCGTGGGTGTATACATATTGCTTGCCGTTACTAGTTGATATTTGATTCTGCGGTACTGTGAGATGAAGCGGCCCGGACCGACATTACGCGTACGCTTACGCGAGACAGGTTCCTTCAACTAACATGTAACTTCGTTGCATAAAGATGGCTAGCGGGTGTCTGTCTCTCTCACTTTAGTTGAATCGATTTCAATGAAGAGGGTTCTTTTAGAAGATCAAAAAGCAATCACTACACCACGTTGTGGTTTTGCGTAGATAAGAACGGTTCTTGCAAACCCGTAGCAGCCACGTAAAATTTGCAACAACAATTAGAGGACGTCTAACTTGTTTTTGCAGGGTATGTTGTGATGTGATATGGCCAATTACATGATGAGATATATGTGATGTATGAGATGATCATGTGTTGTATAGAATATCACGACTTGCATGTCGACGAGTACGGCAACTGGCAGGAGCCATAGAGTTGTCTTTAATTATTGTATGACCTGCGTGTCAATCATTAAGCGCTGTGTAATGCTTTACTTTATCACTAAACGTTAGCAATAGTCGTGGGAGCAACAGTCGGCGCGACAACCTCATGGCGACACGTTGATAGAGATCAAGATGATGGAGATCATGGTGTCATGCCGGTGACGATGGAGATCATGCCGGTGCTTTGGAGATGGAGATCAAAAGCACAAGTTCATGGCCATATCATGTCACTTATGATTTGCATGTGATGTTAATCCTTTTATGCATCTTATTTTGCTTAGGACGACGGTAGCATTATAAGGTGATCCCTCACTTAAATTTCAAGATAAATTGTGTTCTCCCCGAGTGTGCACCGTTGCGAAAGTTCGTCGTTTCGAGACACGCCGTGATGATCGTATCCCTGCAGTATCGCGTACAAGCGGTAGTACCGCTTACGATAAGCGGTAGTACCGCCCGTAGCGGTAGTACCGCTTACGATAAGCGGTAGTACCGCCCGTAGCGGTAGTACCGCCCCAGACGCCAGCAAAACTTCCTTTCGCACCTTGCCTAAGCCTCGTGGGCTTTACCCCTTGGCCCAAATAAAGTGTTCTCGAATCCGAACATTTCGGGAAACATCCGGAACCTCTTCCGGTGAATTCCGGAACCCTTCCGGAAATCAAAACACTATTATCACATATATCAATCTTTACCTCCGGACTATTCCGAAGATCCTCGTCATATCTGGGATCTTATCCGGGACTCCGAACAACCTTCGGTCACCAACAAAATAACTCAACTGTACCAATCGTCACCAAACGTTAAGTGTGTAGACCCTGCGGGTTCGAGAACTATGTAGACATGACCGAGACACCTCTACGATCAATAACCAATAGCGGGACCTGGACGCCCATATTGGCTCCTACATATTCTACGAAGATCTTTATCGGTCGAACCTCTATGTCAAGGATTCAGTTAATCCCGTATACTGTTCCCTTTGTTCTACGGTATGTTACTTGCCCGAGATTCGATCGTCGGTATCTCTATACCTAGTTCAATCTCGTTACCGGCAAGTCTCTTTACTCGTTCCGTAATACAAGATCTCGTGGCTAACACTTTAGTCACATTGCTTGCAAGGCTCATTGTGATGTTGTATTACCGAGTGGGCCCTGAGATACCTCTCCGTCATACGGAGTAACAAATCCCAGTCTTGATCCATGCCAACCCAACAGACACCCTCGGAGATACCTGTAGAGCACCTTTATAGTCACCCAGTTATGTTGCGACGTTTGATACACACAAGGTATTCCTCCGATGTCAGGGAGTTGCATGATCTCATGGTCAAAGGAACAGATACTTGACATGCAGAAAACAATAGCAATAAACTGACACGATCATATGCTACGTTCGTAGTTTGGGTCTTGTCCATCACATCATTCTCCTAATGATGTGATCCCGTTATCAAATGACATCTCATGTCAATGGCTAGGAAACCTTAACCATCTTTGATCAACGAGCTAGTCAACTAGAGGCTTACTAGGGACACAGTGTTGTCTATGTACCCACACATGTATTTGAGTTTCCAATCAATACAATTATAGCATGGATAATAAACGATTATCATGAACAAGGAAATATAATAATAACCAATTTATTATTGCCTCTAGGGCATATTTCCAACAGTCTCCCACTTGCACTAGAGTCAATAATCTAGTTCACATCACTATGTGATTTACATTGTAATGAATCGAACACGCATGCAGTTCTGGTGTTGTTCATGTTTAGCCGTTGGAAGAGGTTTAGTCATCGGATCTGCAACATTCAGATCCGTGTGTACTTTGCAAATATTTATGTCGTCCTCCTTGATGTAATCGCGGATGGAATTGAAACGTCGCTTTATGTGTCTGGTCCTCTTGTGAAATCTTGGTTCCTTGGCTAGAGCAATGGCACCAGTATTATCACAAAACAGAGTCATTGAGTTAAGCGCACTAGGCACTACTCCAAGATCTGTCATGAACTCCTTCATCCAGACACCTTCCTTCGCCGCCTCCGAGGCAGCGATGTACTCCGCTTCGCATGTAGAATCAGCTACCACGCTTTGCTTGGAACTGCACCAGCTAACCACACCCCCATTAAGAATAAATACGTATCCGGTTTGCGACTTAGAGTCATCTGGATCAGTGTCAAAGCTTGCATCGACGTAACCCTTTACGACGAGCTCTTGATCACCTCCATAAACGAGAAACATGTCCTTAGTCCTTTTCAGGTACTTCAGGATATTCTTGACCGCCGTCCAGTGTTCCATTCCTGGATCACTTTGAAACCTTCCGGCCATACTTATGGCAAGGCTGACATCGGGTCTTGTGCACAGCATTGCATACATGATAGAGCCTATGGCTGAAGCATAGGGGATGACACTCATCTTTTCTCTATCTTCTGCAGTCACTGGGCATTGAGTCTTACTCAACTTCACACCTTGTAATACAGGCAAGAACCCCTTCTTGGACTGATCCATTTTGAACTTCTTCAAAACTTTGTCAAGGTATGTGCTTTGTGAAAGTCCTATTAAGCGTCTCGATCTATCTCTATAGATCTTGATGCCTAATATGAAAGCAGCTTCTCCTAGGTCCTTCATTGAAAAACTCTTGTTCAAATATTCCTTCACGCTTTCCAACATTTCTATATTGTTTCCAATCAGTAATATGTCATCCACATATAATATTAGAAATGCTATAGAGCTCCCACTCACTTTCTTATAAATACAAGCTTCTCCGTAAACTTGTATAAACTCGAAAGCTTTGATCACCTCATCAAAGCGAAGATTCCAACTCCGAGATGCTTGCACCAATCCATAAATGGATCGCTGGAGTTTGCAAACTTTGTCAGCATTCTCTGGATCGACAAAACCTTTTGGTTGCATCATATACAACTCTTCCTTAAGGAAACCGTTAAGGAACGCTGTTTTGACATCCATCTGCCAAATTTCATAATCGAAAAAGGCAGCTATTGCTAACATGATTCTGACGGACTTAAGCATCGCTACGGGTGAGAAGGTCTCATCGTAGTCAACTCCTTGAACTTGTGAAAAACCCTTTGCCACAAGTCGAGCTTTATAGACGGTGACATTACCGTCCGCGTCCGTCTTCCTCTTAAAGATCCATTTGTTCTGAATGGCCTCATGCCCTTCAGGTAATACTTCCAAAGTCCACACTTTGTTTTCATACATGGATCCCATCTCGGATTTCATGGCCTCTAACCACTTCTCAGAATCCGGGCCCATCATCGCTTCTCCATAGCTCGTAGGTTCATCGTTGTCCAACAACATGACCTCTAAGACAGGGTTGCCGTACCACTCAGGAGTAGTACGCGTCCTTGTCAACCTACGAGGTTCGATAGCAACTTGTTCCAAAGCTTCATGATCATCATCATTAACTTCCTCTTCAGCTGATGTAGGCTCTACAGAAACATCTTTTTGCGCTGCGCTACTTTCAGGTTGAAGTAAAGGTTCAACAACCTCATCAAGTTCTATCTTCCTCCCACTCAATTCTTTCGAGAGAAACTCTTTCTCAAGAAATGTTCCGTTTTTAGCGACAAACACTTTGCCTTCGGATCTGAGGTAGAAGGTATACCCAACTGTCTCTTTTGGGTATCCTATGAAGACGCATTTCTCCGCTTTGGGTTCCAGCTTTTCAGGCTGAAGCTTTTTGACATAAGCATCACATCCCCAAACTTTAAGAAACGACAGCTTTGGCTTCTTGCCAAACCAAAGTTCATATGGCGTCGTCTCAACGGATTTCGATGGTGCCCTATTTAAAGTGAATGCAGCTGTCTCTAATGCATAACCCCAAAACGATAGTGGAAAATCGGCAAGAGACATCATAGATCGCACCATATCCAATAAGGTTCGATTACGACGTTCGGACACACCATTACGCTGTGGTGTTCCAGGCGGTGTCAATTGTGAAACAATTCTAGACTGTCTTAAGTGATTGCCAAACTCATAACTCAGATATTCTCCTCCTCGATCAGATCGTAGGAATTTAATCTTCCTGTTACGATGATTCTCAACTTCACTCTGAAATTGTTTGAACTTTTCAAATGTTTCAGACTTGTGTTTCATTAAGTAAATATACCCATATCTACTTAAGTCATCAGTGAAGGTGAGAAAGTAACGATAACCACCGCGCGCCTCAATACTCATCGGACCGCACACATCAGTATGTATGATTTCTAATAAGTCACTTGCCCGTTCCATTGTTCCATAGAATGGTGTTTTAGTCATCTTGCCCATGAGGCATGGCTCACATGTGTCAAGTGATTCAAAATCAAGTGACTCTAAAAGTCCATCAGCATGGAGCTTCCTCATGCGTTTTACGCCAATATGACCTAAACGGCAGTGCCACAAGAAAGTGGTATTATCATTATCAATTCTACATCTTTTGGCATCAATGTTATGAACATGTGTATCATTACTATCGAGATTCAATAAGAATAAACCCCTCACATTGGGTGCATGACCATAAAAGATATTACTCATATAAATAGAACAACCATTATTCTCTGATTTAAATGAGTAACCGTCTCGCAATAAACAAGATCCAGATATAATGTTCATGCTTAACGCAGGCACTAAATAACAATTATTCAAGTTCATCACTAATCCCGATGGTAATCGAAGAGCGAGCGTGCCGACGGCGATCACATCAACCTTGGAACCATTTCCCACGCGCATCGTCACTTCGTCCTTTGCCAGCCTCCGTCTATTCCGCAGTTCCTGTTTTGAGTTGCAAATATGAGCAACCGCACCGGTATCAAATACCCAGGCACTACAACGAGAGTTGGTAAGGTACACATCAATAACATGTATATCATATATACCTTGTTTGTTGTTGGCCGCCTTCTTGTCAGCCAAATACTTGGGGCAGTTCCGCTTCCAGTGTCCAGTTCCCTTGCAATGAAAGCACACAGTTTCTGGTTTGGGTCCAGCCTTGGGTTTCTTCACGAGAGGAGCAACTGCTTTGCCACTCTTCTTGGAGTTACCCTTCTTACCCTTGCCATTTTTCTTGAAACTAGTGGTTTTATTGACCATCAACACTTGATGCTCCTTCTGAATTTCAGACTCAGCGGCTTTCAGCATCGCAAACAGCTCGGCGACTGACTTGTTCATCCCGTGCATGTTATAGTTCAACACGAAGCTCTTGTAGCTAGGTGGCAATGATTGAAGAACTCTGTCAGTGATAGCCTCTGGCGGAAGGGGCATCCCCAATTCAGCCAGACGGGTGGAGTACCCAGACATTCTGAGTACGTGATCACTGATAGACCCGTTCTCCTCCATCTTGCAAGCATAGAACTTATCGGAGATCTCATATCTCTCGATCCGGGCATTCTTCTGAAAGATAAACTTCAACTCCTGGAACATCTCATATGCTCCATGACGTTCAAAACGTCTTTAAAGTCCCGGTTCTAAGCCATACAATATTGCACATTGAACTATTGAGTAATCTTCAGAACGAGCCTGCCAGGCGTTCACAACGTCTAGAGACTCAACTGGAGCGGGTGGATCACCAAGCGGTGCATCAAGGACATAAGCCTTCTGGGAAGCCGTAAGGATAATCCTTAGATTACGGGCCCAGTCCACAAAGTTACTTCCATTATCTTTCAATTTAGCTTTCTCTAGGAACGCATTAAAATTCAGGGGTGCTACTGCGCGAGCCATGATCTACAACATAAATATAGCAAAGACAACTTAGACTATTGTTCTAGATAATGAGTTTAGTTAATAATATTACTTAAAAACTCCCACTCAAATTGACATCCCTCCGGTCATTCGAGTGTAACATGATCCAAATCCACCAACTCAAGTCCGATCATCACGTGAGTTGAGGTGGTTTCAATGGTGAACATCTTCATGTTGATCATATCTACTATATGACTCATGTTCGACCTTTCGGTCTCTTGTGTTCCGAGGCCATGTCTGTACATGCTAGGCTCGTCAAGTTTAACCCAAGTGTTCCGCACGTGCAACATGGCTTACACCCGTTGTATGTGAACGTAGAGTCTATCACACCCGATCATCACGGCGTGTCTCGAAACGACGAACTTTCGCAACAGTGCACACTCGGGGAGAACACAATTTATCTTGAAATTTAAGTGAGGGATCACCTTATAATGCTACCATCGTCCTAAGCAAAATAAGATGCATAAAAGGATTAACATCACATGCAATTCATAAGTGACATGATATGGCCATGAACTTGTGCTTTTGATCTCCATCTCCAAAGCACCGGCATGATCTCCATCGTCACCGTCATGACACCATGATCTCCATCATCTTGATCTCCATCAACGTATCGCCATGAGGTTGTCGTGCCGACTATTGCTTCCACGACTATTGCTAACTCATAGCGATAAAGTAAAGCAAAACGGAGAAAATAATTAAAGACAACTCTATGGCTCCTGCCAGTTGCCGTACTCATCGACATGCAAGTCGTGATATTCTATACAACACATGATCATCTCATACATCACATATATCTCATCATGTAATTGGCCATATCACATCACAACATACCCTGCGAAAACAAGTTAGACGTCCTCTAATTGTTGTTGCAAATTTTACGTGGCTGCTACGGGTTTGCAAGAACCGTTCTTACCTACGCAAAGCCACAACGTGGTGTAGTGATTGCTTTTTGATCTTCTAAAAGAACCCTCTTCATTGAAATCGATTCAACTAAAGTGAGAGAGACAGACACCCGCTAGCCATCTTTATGCAACGAAGTTACATGTCAGTTGAAGGAACCGGTCTCTCGTAAGCGTACGAGTAATGTTGGTCCGGGCCGCTTCATCTCACAATACCGCCGAATCAAATATGAACTAGTAACGGCAAGCAATATGTATACACCCACGCCCACAACTCGTTTGTGTTCTACTCGAGATCTCATCTACGCATAGACCTAGCACAGATGCCACTGTTGGGGAACGTTGCATGGGAAACAAAAAATTTCCTACGCACACACAAGATCTATCCATGGTGATGAGCATCTACGAGAGGGAGAGTGAATCTACATACCCTTGTAGATCGCTAAGCGGAAGCGTTAAGAAACGCGGTTGATGTAGTCGAACGTCTCCGCGATCCAAATCGCAAGTCATCCCTCGATCCGATCACGAACTAGTGCCGAACGGACGACACCTCCGCGTTCAACACACGTACGGCTTGATGACGCCTTCACCTCCTCGATCCAGCGAGCGATGGTGAAGTAGTAGATGAGTTTCGGCAGCACGACGGCGTGGTGATGGTGGTGAGGAACAATCTCTGCAAGGCTTCGCCAAGCACTACGAAGATTATGACGGGAGAACTAGAGGGTTAGGGTTGCCGACACACGGCTTGGGAAATCTTAATGTATGTCGTGTGCTAGCCCTGCCCCTCTATATATATGTTGAGCCTTGGGGTCTAAACTTGGAGTAAAAGCCTCCTCCAGGTCGGTTTTGCCCGCACAAGGTCGGTTTGGCCCGCAGGGAAAGAGTCCAACACGGATCCCTGCAGTATCGCGTACAAGCGGTAGTACCGCTTACGATAAGCAGTAGTACCGCCCGTAGCGGTAGTACCGCTTACGATAAGCGGTAGTACCGCCCCAGACGCCAGCAAAACTTCCTTTCGCACCTTGCCTAAGCCTCGTGGGCTTTACCCCTTGGCCCAAATAAATTGTTCTCGTATCCGAACATTTCGGGAAACATCCGGAGCCTCTTCCGGTGAATTCCGGAACCCTTCCGGAAACCAAAACACTATTATCACATATATCAATCTTTACCTCCGGACTATTCCGGAGATCCTCGTCATATCCGGGATCTTATCCGGGACTCCGAACAACCTTCGGTCACCAACAAAATAACTCAACTATACCAATCGTCACCAAACGTTAAGTGTGTAGACCCTGCGGGTACGAGAACTATGTAGACATGACCGAGACACCTCTACGATCAATAATCAATAGCAGGACCTGGACGCCCATATTGGCTCCTACATATTCTATGAAGATCTTTATCGGTCGAACCTCTATGTCAAGGATTCAGTTAATCCCGTATACTGTTCCCTTTGTTCTTCGGTATGTTACTTGCCCGAGATTCGATCGTCGGTATCTCTATACCTAGTTCAATCTCGTTACCGGCAAGTCTCTTTACTCGTTCCGTAATACAAGATCTCGTGGCTAACACTTTAGTCACATTGCTTGCAAGGCTCATTGTGATGTTGTATTACCGAGTGGGCCCCGAGATACCTCTCCGTCACACGGAGTAACAAATCCCAGTCTTGATCCATGCCAACCCAACAGACACCCTCGGAGATACCTGTAGAGCACCTTTATAGTCACCCAGTTACGTTGCGACGTTTGATACACACAAGGTATTCCTCCGATGTCAGGGAGTTGCATGATCTCATGGTCAAAGGAACAGATACTTGACATGCAGAAAACAATAGCAATAAACTGACACGATCATATGCTACGTTCGTAGTTTGGGTCTTGTCCATCACATCATTCTCCTAATGATGTGATCCCGTTATCAAATGACATCTCATGTCAATGGCTAGGAAACCTTAACCATCTTTGATCAACGAGCTAGTCAACTAGAGGCTTACTAGGGACACAGTGTTGTCAACGAGTTTCCAATCAATACAATTATAGCATGGATAATAAACGATTATCATGAACAAGGAAATATAATAATAACCAATTTATTATTGCCTCTAGGGCATATTTCCAACACTTTTATCATGCTGATTTTCAACTTCAGCTTTGAATATTTTGAATTTATCCAATGCTTCAGATCTTTCTTTGATTGGATAAATGTATCCATAGCGAGAGTAATCATCTGTGAATGTTATGAACGAGTCATATCCATCCACACTTTTCACCGGAAATGGTCCACAAATGTCGGTGTGGATGATTTCTAGTGTGCCTGTGCTATGGATTGCACCCTTTTTTATTTGTTTTACATACTTTCCTTTGATGCAATCTATGCATTGTTCTAAGTCTGAGAACTCTAACGGAGGAAGAATTTCACTTTTGACTAATCTTTCCATTCTCCCCCTGGAAATATGGCCCAAGCGACAGTGCCATAATTTCGACGAGTCGTGAGTTCTCTTTCTTTTCTTTTGTTCTTTGTTCGACGCGGAAGTATGTTCATTCACATTACACACAGAATGCTCTTTTTCATGAAGTGATAATAAATAAAGCTCATCGTGTAGTAAAGCAACACCCACACAAGCATTATTAAACCATATGGCACACTTGCCATGTCCAAAGTAACATTCATAATTGTCTTTGTCCAAACAAGAAACACTAATCAAGTTTCTATGACACGAAGGGACATATAAGACATCTCTAAGTAGAATCTTGAACCCATCAGCTAACTCCAAGGAGATGTCACCGACAGCTTCAACTTCTGCTTGAATTCCATTAGCGACTTCAATGCGTCTTTCGTTTCTTTGCATAGTCCGCGTCGAATGGAATCCCTGTAAAGAGTTGGCAACATGAACAGTTGCACCTGAGTCAATCCACCAAGTAGATTTCGAAAACTGTGCATACAAGGATTCATTGACAAATGAAACGATGTCGTTACCTCTCTTTGCCATGATGGATTTTAACCAGACAGGGAAATCCTTTTTGTAGTGCCCAGTCTGCGTGCAGTGGAGGCAAGTGTCTTTGTCCACTGGAAAGGACTTCTGCTGATGCTGATGCTGCATGTGAGATTTGCCATGCGCCTTTGAAGGAGAACCTTTGCTATTTTGATTGTAATTCTTTTTCTTGTTATCCCTCACATAGTTGAGTGAATCACCATGTGATGCTTTGAGTCTGTCCTCTTCTTGGACACACATTGCTATTGTCTTTTCAATGTCCCATGTTTCAGGCGACATATTGTAGTTTACAATAAAGGTTTCAAACTCCTTTGGCAGTGAAGCCATGACCAGGTGGACCAGGAGCGTTGGTCTGATCTCCAGATCCGCATCCATGGGCTTGAGCTTTGCTGCCATGTTGCTCATCCTGAGGATGTGCTCTCTTATTCCATGACCACCGCCAGTGTAGTTCTCTGTTACCAGTTGCTTTATCAACTGGGTGGCATATGTCTTTGAAGAACCAGTGAACTGGTTCTTTATCTTTGTAAGCAACTCCCCTACGGATGTGCACTCTGCAATTGAGCCCACAATGGCGTTCTCAATTGTATTCTTTATAAATGCCATACGCTTTTTGTTGGCGTTGATCCACTTTTGATTGTTGAGGGAATAAGACATCTCCAATGGAGCATGATCCCTTCTCTTTTTATCCCACGCAACATCATCATCTGTGGCCTCTCTGACTGGCTCTGTAGGTCTGACCGGCTGTGGTTCATCCACAACCCAGTCCACCTCAACACAGACAAATGCCAGGTCTACTTTCTTCCTCCACTCAGTGTAGTTGTCACCTCTGAGTGTCGGAACATCTTTTAGGCAGCTCATCAAGTGATAGCCTCCTGAAATCACAATTTAAGTGAGATCATTATAACAATGATATGTATTAATCTAACGTTGGTCAAATCAAACATATAATTGTCTATGCAATTAAATCTATATTACCGTTGGGCAAAAAATAGAAATAAATGCACCTTTAATTTCAATAATAAAACATGATCATTTTATTAACAACGTTGGTCATAAAAATAACATTATCATATTCATTTTAATAATCACTTTAATGTGCTCTTTAAATTTAATTCTCTCTAAACTTTTATTTTCTTTGTAAAAGAGCACTATTAATTATTTACGCATCGGAAAAACATGAATATAAAATTCATGAACTTTTTATTATTTACAGAAACTTTTCTTTGACCAAATAAAAATGCATGAACTTTATTATTTTCTTCATAAAATTCATGAACTTTTCTTTTTCTGAAAATTTTCTATTTTTATTTTCAAAAACTTTTCTATTTACTTTTAAGAAACTTTACTACTTTTTTCTTTTCTAATTTCTAAACAGAAATTTCGTTGGAATTTTTTTTTGAATAGAAAAAGAAAGATAAAAGACGGCAATGGCCCAGCGCGCACGACCTCCCATTCTGGCCGAAAACGGCCCACGGCCCGCGGCCTGGTCAGAGCGCTCGCGCGGCTGCCGCCGTCGTTCACTTTTGGCCCAAAAGGCCTGCCGCGGCCTGTGGGGAAGCCATCGCTGACCCCAGCCGCCCGATGCGGGTGGGCAAGATCCGACGCCCGAGCGGGCTTCTCGCTAGGTAAAAACAACAACGCGACGAGGCCGGGAACCCTAAAATCATTCCCCACCCCACGCCGCTCGTCCTCTCTATCGCTCGGGAGCGACTGTGGCTACCGGCGGCGGTCAGTCCGGCCGCCGGCGACGGGGTCGAAAGACCACCGCGCCGCGCGTGCCTCCCCTTCCTTCCCCCTCCTTTTCCTTTCTCTTCTCTGTTGCAGAGAGAGCCCACGATGCGAACCCCTCCTCTGCTCTCATGGCCATGCCCGACAGCGGGAAAAAAAAACCTCGCCGGCCGCCGGCGACGGCGTCAAGCCGCCGTGCCGCGCGGGTCCCCTTCCGTTTTCTCTCCTGCCAGCCACCTCTCTGTTGGAGAAAGAGACGCGAGCCAAGCCCTTCTCTGCTCTCCTTGCGACCGATGCAGCGGCGGGGCAGACGGCGACGGCGCCGTGGCCTTCCCCCTCGCCGGCTGCGCGTCCACCTTGCGGTGAGCGCGCCGCCGTCGAGCGGATTGGTCGCGGTGCCCTTTGCCCCTTGTGGGGTGGTTCTTCGTCCCCGCACCTCGGCTTGCCGATGCGTGTGGGGATCGAGAGGAACAAGCGCGGCCGGAACGGGCGGCGCTACTTTGCCGGCAGGGCCCGAGGCCCTACTCCGGTGAACTTTTCTTGTTCCCTGTTCTAGGGTTCTTTGTGGGAGGGAGGAAGATTTTCTTTTTGTGTTCTTTTCTACTGAAAATCCTAAACCAAACCTTGTCTGATACCACTGATGAAACTGTGGATCGTATAGGCTTAGGGATTAGCAGTAGTTCTACCTTCTCCTTGGTGCGATGAGGTGCCGCCGGTGGCCATGGTTAAGGGGCAACGGCGGTGAGTGGCGGAGAGACGGCGAGATGGTGGAGCTTCCCGTGAGCACCGCGCTAACCCTAGATCGGAAGGGAGTGTCGGTGGGGTTTGTGGCGGCGGCGAACTTCGTCGTACGTGCCCCGACCCCCCACCTCTGTTGATATAGCGCGAGTCACAGGGGCCCACCAACCATAATGGGTTGGGCGCCCCCGATCAGGGCGCGTGGATCAGGGGTCCGGTGGGCCGTTGGGCCCACGCGGGAGAGATCAACCTAACAGAGGGATCTTCTTGCAGCGAGGCAATCGTGCCCACAGCTCTATCAGAGTTGTCATCCTCACCAACGAATCACTTTTGTCCATGCCTAGAATATCTATGGTTATCTGAATGTGATCATTTGTTGGCCGTTCTGTATCTTCCACCGTCCTTAAAGAACATATTTATTGGTAGCTGCAGTAGTATTCAAGTCCTGACATGTCAGCTCGATGGGCTCGAGAAACCACAAGTCACTACTTCAATAAATGCATCAGAGCCGTCAGCAGCAGCTGCAAGAGAGCGGGGGGGGGGGGGGGGGGGGGGGGGGGGGATTCTCCATCTCCATCTGCCCACATCGCTGAAGAAACTGCGGTTTGAGAAGATCAGCGGGTTGACATCGCTGGAGTCTTTTTCGGCAGAGCACCTTGGATCGTTGGAATCCCTTGAGCTTTATTACTGAACTACCCTGGCATCCCTGCCGAATGAGCCTGAAGCATACAGGTCTCTCCAAGAGCTTGGAATTGCAGGCTGTCCAGCTATAAAGAAGCTCCCTAGATGCCTGCAGCAGCAACTGGGCAGCATCAAGAACAAGGAATATCTTGATGCCCGTTATCAAGGTATGCAGCACGTCGCTCCATATTTGCCACATTTATAACCAACATAATGCAGTCAACCATCCCATGGCATGTACCACATCAACACACTTGTACATGCTTGTTACCATCATTTTAATGTCATATAGTATAAATTTTCAACTTATATTAGTTTGTATGGGTTTGTTCCGACATCATTTGCAATATGTGCAGTAATGGCATTTAAACTGAAGACATGGAAGGGAATACCAAGACTAGTCCGTGAGCAGTGGAAGGCCCGCCGCAACTGAAGGCTATTCAGCATTATTTTCTGGTGAGAACCTCGAAAGGGCAGGTAGCTCCTGTCGGATAGGAGAATAGCTTTGCCCAGCTGTTAACCGCGGAAAACAGGAGGGAAACCACATGGAAAGGGCATGTATTGTGTTTGCTTTAAATAATTTACAAGGCTAGGTCATTCTTATTACCGGATTTGCTGAACTTTGACATGTATCTTGCTTAGATACTAGTAATGTGAATGGATTTACCCCCCTGAACATTTCCCGGAGTTAGCAGAAGCTGGGATACTCATGGTTGTGAACATGAACACTTGTGTTATATGTTGTCTCAGGTGTTATTTTTTATTAACACTTCTTCTTCAGTACAACCCCCCGGACACAACGACGGCTCAGATTGAACGATACCCTTTCATAAAAAAGGGCAGGATGGTCTTTTCCCCCCGGTCCGACGTACGCGCGTCAGCCCCGCGGCGCCAGCGGACGGTCGTGCGACGTACAGGTACGGGGGTATGCGTCGTACCCGCGTCAGCCGGCGTGACGTGTCGTCCCCACGTCAGCCCGGGTCGCCCTGACCGCGGTCAAACCAGGCCCCGTCGCGCCGGTTCCAGATTCACCGTCGGTTCCCGAGGCCGCCGCCATTAATCCCGCCTGCGTCGTCAGTCCGCGTCGCCCCGAGGCCGGCGCCATCATTCCCGTCGCATTAATGCCTGCCGCCGCCGCCTATTGACCGTCAGCCCGCCGTCTCCCGAGGCCCGTCGCCTCCCGAGGCCCGCCGGCTCCCGAGGCGACGCGTTTATTCCGGGGGAGTAACGCCGCCCAACCGCCCCGTCGCCCCCCCCCCCATCCCCCCGGCGGTCTATATAAAGCCGGCGCCCCCCGGCCCATCGCCCAGCCACGTCGCTCTCCTCTCCACTCCCCCGTCGCCTCTCCACTCCCCCGTCGCCTCGCTGCTCCTCTCGCCTCGTCGCCTCTCCCCTCCGACGATGGCGTCCTACGCCGGCGGCAGCAGTTCCGGCGCCGGAGACGACCCGCCGAGCATCTGGCCGACGAGCCTTGACGGGCCGGCGACGGAGGAGCTCCACCGCTATGCGCTGCTAGTGCCGCCAGGGTGCCGGCTCGCGAAGCCATGGAAGATCGGCAAGGACGGCTACGCGACGCTCGGGCCCGGCGCGACGGAGGAGGAGCGCCATACCCATCGCGGCGGCCGGTGCAACATCTACGGCCGGCACGCGTTTTGGGACGGCAAGTCCTACGCCAACGTGATAAACCAGTGCCGGCGCGCGTCGGCGGCCGCGGGCAACCCCGTCAACTCCGGCGGCAGCCAGCGCCGTCCGAGGCGTCGGGCGTTAACCCCCCAACCCCCACCGGTGGCCCCGCCGGAGGTTGAAATCCCGCCGGAGCAGGTCGTCCTTCGCGAGGACGGCGACCCCGACGATTCACCGGGGCTGCTCGTCGCCCTGCGTGCCTCTCAGGCGATGGCGGCGGCGGCGGCGGCGGCGGCGGCGGCGAGGGAGGCGGCGGAGATCGCGGCGGCAATCCAGGCGGCGGAGGCACTAGCGGCGAATCCGCATCCCGTCGTCGAGGAAGACGGCGACAACGACGACGATGAGATCGACTGGGACAACATCGGCAACAGCTCGGACGACGACGACGGCGCGGACGGGGACGGCGCGGTGGAGGAGCCGGACGCCGTCAACCTCGATGAGTCCGATTAGATTCGCGACAAATCGCGAAGTTTATTAGAAAATTTTAGTAATGTTTAATTAAATTTCGCTTTTAGTTTATAAAAAAAAGTCGTGTTATGTTCGAATGTAATATGAATGAACTATGGTTATCTAAATGAAGTGTTGTTATGTTATCTAAATTAAGTGTTGTTATTAATATTTCTTCGAATTTACTGGTCAATGACCAGGCCATCCGCCCGGTCGCTTGAGGCGCCCGGTTGTAGATGCACGAACCTACTATCGAAAGAGGAGTAACCTTCTGACCATTCACAAGGACCGGGACATATCATAGATCGTTCATGCATTAGGTCACCCATGCATGCTGGCCATTTACAGAAGAATTAACATGCCAGCTATATCGCATTGGGTCCGTTTGATGAAGGGGAGTAGCAAGATCGCATTGTAACACCCCTTCCGCCCATACCGACACCGGTGGGTTGCACATGATGTACATGCATGCATGCATGAAATGTACCCAACTTTTGCTAGCACTTGAGAATGCACATCCAATTGTGCCACGCAAAATTTGAACGAAATCGAAGACAAACGCACGTTGCGTCACGTCCGGCATCTGTTTTTGCCTGTTTTTGCAAGGAAATTCATAGAAAAGGGACGGATTGTCAGAATATAAAAAAAATTGACGTGCCTCCTTGTGAAGTTCATTAGGAAGCGTGAAAAAAAATTGGGTCCGTTTGATGAAGGGGAGTAGCAAGATCGCATTGTAACACCCCTTCCGCCCATACCGACACCGGTGGGTTGCACATGATGTACATGCATGCATGCATGAAATGTACCCAACTTTGGCTAGCACTTGAGAATGCACATCCAATTGTGCCACGCAAAATTTGAACGAAATCGAAGACAAACGCACATTGCGTCACGTCCGGCATCTATTTTTGCCTGTTTTTGCAAGGAAATTCACAGAAAAGGCACGGATTGTCAAAAAATAAAAAAAATTGACGTGCCTCCTTGTGAAGTTCATTAGGAAGCGTGAAAAAAAATTGGGTTCGTTTGATGAAGGGCAGTAGCAAGATCGCATTGTAACACCCCTTCCGCCCATACCGACACCGGTGGGTTGCACATGATGTACATGCATGCATGCATGAAATGTACCCAACTTTTGCCAGCACTTGAGAATGCACATCCAATTGTGCCACGCAAAATTTGAACGAAATCGAAGACCAAGCGCACGTTCCGTCACGTCCTGCATCTGTTTTTGCCTGTTTTTGCATGGAAATTCACCGAAAAGGCACGGATTGTCAGAAAATAAAAAAATTGACGTGCCTCCTTGTGAAGTTCATTAGGAAGCGTGGAAAAAAATTGGGTCCGTTTGATGAAGGGGAGTAGCAAGATCGCATTGTAACACCCCTTCCGCCCATACCGACACCGGTGGGTTGCACATGATGTACATGCATGCATCCATGAAATGTACCCAACTTTTGCCAGCACTTTAGAATGCACATCCAATTGTGCCACGCAAAATTTGAACGAAATCAAAGACCAAACGCACGTTGCGTCACGTCCGGCATCTGTTATTGCTTGTTTTTGCATGGAAATTCACAGAAAACACACGGATTGTCAGAAAATAAAAAAATTTGACGTGCCTCCTTGTGAAGTTCATTAGGAAGCGTGGAAAAAAATTGGGTCCGTTTGATGAAGGGGAGTAGCAAGATCGCATTGTAACACCCCTTCCGCCCATACCGACACTGGTGGGTTGCACATGATGTACATGCATGCATGCATGAAATGTACCCAACTTTTGCCAGCACTTGAGAATGCACATCCAATTGTGCCACGCAAAATTTGAACGAAATCGAAGACCAAACGCACGTTGCGTCACACCCGGCATCTGTTTTTGCCTGTTTTTGCATAGAAATTCACAGAAAACGCACGGATTGTCAGAAAATAATAAAAATTGACGTGCCTCCTTGTGAAGTTCATTAGGAAGCGTGGAAAAAAATTGGGTCCGTTTGATGAAGGGGAGTAGCAAGATCGCATTGTAACACCCCTTCCGCCCATACCGACACCGGTGGGTTGCACATGATGTACATGCATGCATGCATGAAATGTACCCAACTTTTGCCAGCACTTGAGAATGCACATCCAATTGTGCCACGCAAAATTTGAACGAAACCAGAGGGCAACACATCAAAGGCTTCCGCGAGCCAGAAGCCTGTTATGAACCGCATTTGGAATGAGCTGACGGAGATACGCAAGGACATGCTTCGCTTGCCAGAGTTATGCGCACGGGTAACAGTACAACACATTTTTACTATCGTGCATAATGTATTTCATTGACTTACATAACTCTGATGAATAAATGTTTTTTCAGAGGATGATTGAGAAAATGAACAAAACCGGTGTGTTCTATAGAACCGGTAACATGGAAGAAGAAGAAGAGAATCTATACGGTGACATTAATGAATCTACAAATGATAGTGCATTTCGTGATAAGGAGTTTGTTTATCATGATGATATGGACGACTATCGCACACCTTCTCATGGTAAAATGAATAAGCAAAAGGACGATGACGGTGGTGATGTGAATTCTCATGGTAAGGTACCTTATTATTGCACTCCTGAGTATCTGGGTAGTTTCAAGGGTGATAGGAGTGATCCTATCAAAGTACCTGACGTATCAGATGAGAAGGCGGACACGTCTTTAGAGACAAATGAAATATCATCACATGGATCGGGTCATTCTAACGGAGTAGATGAGCAAGTGGAAGAGGTGCAGGCATGAGTTCAGGCTCTCGCTCCTCTGATTACTCCGCATACCAAGAAATAACCCACCAGACAAATATGATGCAGCCCAAAGCTTCTTCTTGCTGTACATCCTATGGAGCCATGTTTTTGTTTTCTCCGTCTGCCATTTACTAATAAACGTGGCCCATCTCTCCTCGAAAACTGTATGTGTGGTGGCGTAGTACATGAGTGACCTGAATTCCTTCAACGCCTTGTGGTGGAGGTGTTTCTGCATGTTCTTTTCAATATGCCATGAACATAGACGATGCCATGAGTCAGGAAGCACCTTCCTGATAGCCCTTATCATCGCTGCATCTCCATCAGTAATTACGGACTGGGGCTTCTTCTGACAGTGAGCTTTCAAACACGTCTCTAGCAGCCAAACATACGTACCTTCAGTCTCATCTGAAACAATAGCGCATGCAAATACCGTTGTGCAACGGTGATTGTTGAGACCGACGAAAGGGATAAACGGCATTCCATACCTATTCATCTTGTACGTACTGTCGAACACAGTGACATCACCATAGTCAAGATAATCCCGACATGATTGCGAATCACACCAGAACAAGTTGTTCAGCCTACCTTCAGCGTCAACAGTATGCTCAAAGAAGAAATCCGGATCCCTGTCCTTTCTAGCCATCATGATTCCTATAGCAGTGTCAGCATCACCCTGAGCAAGCAGTTTCATCTTCTCCCTGTAGCACAGATTATACAACTTCCTCCTTCCAAACCATGTCTTAGCGTACGAACCGTACCTGCTGACAAAGTTATCAAAAATAATGTGCTTTCTTATCCCAGCTCCTGCCATAGCTAATATCTCTGTTTTCTGAAATTCTTTGATCACATTGTGAGACCGGAGGAAAGGGACTTCGTCCGGTCTTGCAAGAACGTGGCTGTGATCATCGAAGAAACTGCTGACATACCAAAGTTCACTCTTTCTATCAAGCTTCACTGTTAAATGGGCTTGACAGAAGCATCAACTCTCCGGTCTCAGTCTGCGGGTCCGGCCTTCCATGGTACAAAATTTGGCCTGTCGTTTTCCTGCCCTGGAACAGAGATACCTCCTCAAGCGCAAAACTTTTGAAGAACCTTTTGCAAAAAAATTCAAGTCCCTCCTGATACTGAACCCACGATCTTTCGCGTACTGGTTGTAGAACGTGTATGCCTCTCCTTCTGACCTGAATGTCTTGTCCATCACTTCCCAATGCCTATCCATTGACTCTTGCTGATATTCATCATAGCCGATGTCAAGGTCAAACTCAAGATCGTCAACATGCTCATCGTTCCCACTAGGACCATCAACACCCCCCCTGCAAAATAAGACATATAACCATGTTCGTCAGTCTGTTGCTATGTTGTTAGTTTTCATGAATAATTTGAACACTATAACTTACTTCGCTCACACTTCCTTCATTAGATGCATCGACATCGTCCTCATCATTGTCATCATCCTCATCATTGTCATCATCTAAAGTTCTCGGCTCAGTGTCACAATCGGTATTTCTCTGTGCAGATTCAAATGTGTAAGTGGTAATACAATTTGTATGCTAGTAATTATACAACATATTTGAAACGTACCTGGGTTCCACTTTCAGCATAAGATTGTTCATCTATATCGTAATCGTCATTGTCATCATTGGCATGCACCTATTTAAATTCAATAGCAAATGTAAGTGTCAATGTATTAGCTTATATTCCATAATTCTCTCTCCATAATTTCTAGTCAAAGTACACAACACTTACATTACCACTATATGATTCATCCTGACTCATATAGTTGTGTCCGGGCGATTTATTTGCATTCAATGACGATGATCCATCCTCACTACTAGAGTCATCACCGGCATATTCGGTGTCTTGCTCTAACAATAAACCTTTCAAAAGGTGTTTTATCAATGTCACAATACCACAACATAAAGCATACAATGAAATCATGAAAAATCGTATGGATTAAATGAAAAAAAACTTACTGTCGGTCGTCGAAGGGTTCAACAACATTGTTCGGCGTGTTCGACGTCGATGCACCGGTCGCTACAACGTCATCGTTTGAACGTGGACACGCCACGTCGGTCACTGCAACCGCCGCCGTGCGGTGTTTCTTAGGGACCACGGTGATGGTGACGGTGAGAAGGGCGTCGAAGCGTCGGTGGCGGAGGTTTGTTCGTGTCGGTGGTCACGTCCACCACGGTGGAGACGTGCGGTGGGAGTCACGTCGGCGGCGGAAATGGCGGCGGAGACGGCGGCGGAGACGTGTGGGGTGGCGTAACGGCGGCGGATACGCGCGTGGTGGAGTCACGGCAGCGGCGGAGACGTGCGGGTGGAGTCACGGCGGCGGCGAAGAGAGAAGATAGGGTTTGTATCCGTTTTTTTTCTCTTCCAAACCAACCGCCGACGCGTGGGCTGACGTGGCGTACGTGGAGATCGGGCGTACGGCGGGCGGGTGAACGTACGACGGGCGGGCGGGCGGGCGACGGATACTGTACACAATGTGTAAAGACCATACTGCCCTTATACGTTTAGGGGGGGGGGGGGTTGGTTGTACCGAAGTCCTTCTCTTTTATTAAATGGTTGAGTATTAAAAGACCGTACTGATTAATGGTTGAGTATTAAATGGTTGAGTATTAAATTTTTATTTAACAAACATAATGCTTCAGGTGTTAATTTTGATTAAATGGTTGAGTATTAAAAGACTGTACTGATTAATGTTCACTGCTTCCTCTGCTGATGTTCTGTGGGAGATGTGTGGCGCTGGTACTGATGTTTGACGTTGTGAGGTGAGGAAGAAAGTGAAGATGTACAACAATGTAGTTTTGTTTGGCTGTTGTAGATTTGAATCGGATGGTGATCTCTTTCATGAGTTTTTTAGAACTGACTTCGTTTCGCTCCTAGTAATTCAGCAGTAGAACTTATTGACGGTGCGATTGATATTCTGTTTGATTACTTGTGGCCAGGCAAGTTCAGGCTTCAGTCGGTGGTTTGCATACAGAAATTAAGCAGGGGTAAACGGCTTCTTCTCAATGATTTTTTTGGGTGTTTGTTATCTTTGCAGCCTCCTGTAAGCAGTCAGTGCTCTGCTTCCATAGTATTGTTTGTAAATCTCTGTTGCGGTCGCTATGGGAATGTGCCTCCAGAGACGGCCACCAGAGAGCCCTGTTTCTCTGTAATGCCTGTACTAGCAGCTAGTTAACATCAGTCTGTATTCTGTTTGTTCAGTTAATTAACATGAATCGCGTGCTCTGTTGGGAGCTGTTTAAGGTCTTCTGTAGTCTGTTTAACCAGCAACTTTTGCATGCATGCGCATACTTTTTTGCATGACACGAGCTGATTGCTTCTAGAGAAATAATAATGACCAAGTTACATGCTAATCTGATTGGTTCTTTAACCATGCTGCTCTTCTAAATGCATGTCCTTATTAAGTTATGTATCCTCCTACTCTTACAGTAGGCAAATCTCAATCCTATGCCATATTATTGGACTTGTATCTGTACGCGCATGCTTGGGTCATCGGAATTAAATTAAATTCATTTCTCAAGTATGCATTTAGTTAGTTATTTTCTTCTTCTTTTTTAACCCGGAACATTCATTTTAGATCCTGTTACAGTGTTATGAATGCCTAGTACTTATATTTCAGCATGCTCTCATGCTTGTGCATTAGCTGGCTTTGCTTGGCAGATGCTGCTCACTGAAGCTGTTGCATAACCATGCATGACCAGACTACATTAACAGTACTCTGCTAATTTCAAAATTAATCATGTTATCAATTAGATTGTCATCAATCAATACCTGAAATTAATCATGCTATTTAAGTTTGGTTACTCTTCTGGACAAGCGAACTCAGTTCATTCACAATCCGGCTTCTGTGAGTGACGATTTGCTGCATTCAGTTGATGGTTTATCTGCTATGCCTGAACTAGCGGCTAAGTTACATCAGACTCCGTGTGATTGAGATTAATAGTTTGATTACTTGTTCCTCTGTAGTATTGTGATATTTTCATGTTTGTAGTGCTCCAGAAAGTAGCCATCGCCGTAGCTGCCGGAAGCTGCAGCCGGAGATCCCTGTTTCTCAGCTATGCCTATACTAGCAGCTACTTAACGTCAGGCTGTGACCTATTTGTTCAATTAATTGACCTGAAGCACCAGCACTGTCAGCTGCTGTTTAAGCACTTTCTAGTCTGTTTAGCTAACTAGCATGATACACTAGATTAATATTGCTTTGGTAATCTCAAAATTAACCTTGTTTTTAGTTATAAGTATGTCATCAATGTCTGAAATACACTTGATCCTTTTGGTGCGTGTGTGTGCGATGTTTGTCCTTATGATGCTAGAAAGGGAAATTGTGTTTGCTTAAAATTATCTTGTTCAGCTTATTTTTATAGGAGGAAAACAAGACGAATTAATACTGCATGGAAAGGGAAATTGTGTTTCCTTCAAACTGTGTTGTCCAGACTACTTTTATAGGAGGAAATAATTGAAAAAAAATGTTTTTGCTTCAAAAATGTACTAGGCTGTGTCATGATTATTATCGGCTTTGGTGAACTCTCAACTTTATCTCGTTCAACTATTTTGTAATGTGGGTGTATTATCTCCTGCACCATTCCCCTAGAAGTTGGGATACTATCACTAGCGGAGCTACGTGGGGACAATTCTGGGTTGTGGCCACCCCTTTCCAAAATGCAATTTTTTTATAGGATACACGACCTATTACTTGGCCCAGTTTCGTGGCAGGGGAGGACGAGATTGTGAGCCCTTCCATGGACAAAGGGATCGTGAGCGCGTAGGAGGAGTTCGTCCCCATCCCGCTATTCCCCTCTCTTTTCCTCTCCTCCAGTCGCCATGGTTGTTCCTGCCAGTGCCAGTTCTTTTTCCTCACCCCAACTGCTCCTCCTCGAGTCCCTTAAGTGGCCATGGTAGCTCCTGTCACGTCTTCTTCCTCACACCCGTTTCCCCCAAGTCCCCTCCAAATCCCCATCTCCTTAGTGTGTGTTCTCCCTCTTTTTTTTTTCTTGTCAAATCAGGCAATTAACTAAATCTGTAGGCTATAGCTAGGAGAATGAACTCGAAATTTCACTGTGGCCATAAGAACAAGAGGTCTTTAGTTAATAAGTCCAGATTGTCTGACTCTCCACATTTGACTCATACTTTGCTTATATAATTCTTAAATACTTCTTACGCCGGGAAAAGCTTTAAATACCGGATTCTAAATATGAATAGGTTCTCTGCTATTTTGTAGAGAATTCTATCTATAGATACTCTTTCACTGATTCTAAATACCTGATACACACTACATGAATCAACTAATTTGCCGTCTGTGGAGCTCTTTGCCGTCAGCTTTTCGTCGGGACAGATGACAAAGAACACTTTTGCCGCCAGCTGCTGCCGGCAAAGAATGGCTGACGGCAAAGACATATTTTACCGTGTGTAAAAAAATGCAGACGACAAAGACATACAGACGGCAAAAACACACTTTGCCATCTATAAAATAAACGCAGCAGACCGCAAAGACATATTTTGTCATCTGTAAAAAATGGCACACAACAAAGAATGTCTTTGCCGTCTGCGTTTATTTTGCAGACGACAAAGAAGAAACACACCACACGGATCGATCCCATGGATCGATGACAGGGCATAATCTCCTCCGCACACACAACAAGCAGATAAAACCCACCCCACGCATAGCACACCCCAACCATTCCTCTATCCGGCCCCACCACACACACTCTCTCTCCCTTATCCTGCCCACCCACGATCTCTCTCTCACAAACCGAACACTAGGCCAGCGCTGCTCGATCTCCCTCCCTTGTTGCTCCTCGCGTCGGAAGCCGGCGCCGCTCGCCCACCGGCTGCCGGCGCCCGCCGCTTGCCCCACCAGTCTCTCGCCCTCACCCCCTTGTGTGTACAGGAGGCCGGCATCGCCCACCCCACCGGCCACCTCCATCGCCGCCGCAGCTCAACCCATAGGCAACCAATCTCTCTCCCTCACCCTGGTCTCTCTCTCCCTTCCATGTACAGGAGCCCCGCCATGGCCGCCCGGCCCGTTTGGAGCTCCACACAGCCCATGTTGTTTGTCCTCGCCGCCGGCCGCTCCAACCCCATTTGCCCGTCCAGACCCGGGGGTTCCCGCCGTGGTCTGCCCGTTCAGCAGGGGAGGACACCAACGCCGCCACACCCTGTTAAGGCATCGAGCAGAGGAGGGCGTCGCCCTCTGCCTCGCGCACATTCACTCCTAGGCTAGAGCCGAGGTGGCCCAACCCCGACCGGTGGTTGACCTCGCCGCCTGGTGAGTTGCTGCTGCTCTGAACGAACAGAACTCCGAACGTTAACAGAACCCCGAAAGAACAGGAACAAACATTCATGTTTTTTTTATTAAAAAAAGTTGTTTGCCGTATGGGGTTCCCGCAGCTGACGGCAAAGAGAACTAACGCCGTCCGTTGGGTCGGCCGTTTCGTCTGCTACTTTTTTGCCGTCTACATGACACCGCTGACGACAAAATGTGTTCACTGACGGCTAAACCTTTGCCGTCTGCATGCCCAGCGGCCGACGGCAAAATTACCCTTTGCCGATTTGCTGTATGCTGACACTTTCTGTTGTCAGGGGCTGACGGCAAAATCTCTGCCGTCAGCAATACTTTCTTTGCCGTCTGTAGCGTCCTGACGGCAAAATGCCTGATTCCTGTAGTGACAGACATAAACTTCCATTTTGTGTGTGTTTACTTGCAGTAAATCTGAACCAATTGCCCCCCTCTTTTTTTTGGTTCATGCTGCGCCACTGGATACTATCATTTGTGAGTCGCCTAGTTTCAGTGTCATTAACTTCTCCACATACTTATATCCACAAAAAAGAAACTTCTCCAGATGATTTCTACATCTCTATTTTTTATTTTCTTGGGTACTTTCCAGGTTTAGTACAAGTTGGAATATTACAAGATCTGTGAAACTTTTGGTCCTTTAAAAGTTTTAGTGTTCCTATGTTTTTAGTGAGTCAGTCCTCTGCTTTCATAGTGACTGTTACTAATGATCTTGACCCTCACACCGTCGCATCACGTACCCAGGGTAAGTAGTAGTTGAATTCAAGCACATGGATGCGCACGGTCATGAACCAGAGACCAAACCTCTTAGTTTAGTCTATAATGAACCACTGGTCAACCATTACCATGATCCAAGTAGGACGTCCGTGATGAGAACAAATCATCGCATGCACATCTGGTCTCTGAAATGAAACTAAGTTCAAGGAAACTCATCATAGCAAAGTTTGCTATACTTTATTTCTCGTCTGACTCTGTGCTTGGTCAATCTCGAGTCTCGAATGCGACACACAAATTGTAAGTGTGACTGGTATGTTTCAAGTATTTTTTTTTACTTCATGTTTGTAAATATGGTCTCTATATTTGAAAAACATTCAGGTGTTTCAAAAATGCATTTTAAAAATGGTCAAGATTTCATAAACATACATTTGTGAATTATTATTTTTCATGATTTTTAAAAAAAATATTCATGCCTTATATTTTGGCAATAAATTTTTTTTTTTAAAACGAATGTTCACTAGTTTTATAAATGTTATTGAATACAAAAATGGTTCACGGTTCTTATAATTTTTTGTGAATTCTATTTTTTTCCAAATATTCACGATTTTTTTAAAAGGGTAGAGTTTTAGAAATGTTCATGAATGAAAAAACAAACAAAGACCCAATAAAAAACCAGAGAAAACCAGAAAAAAAATTCAAAAGAAAAATTATCTCGAGTAAGTTGGGCCTCCGAATCTGAAAGAAAATAATTGGTGGGGAAGCACTAGATATGAGACGGACATTTCACGCATTTATTAGAAGGCTTTTATTGGTTGAATATAACTGGTCATGCTTAGAGCGTTGCCTGTTAAAAACATTGTTTGTTGATAACTACTCCCACCTCATGAGTTGCACACTTACACCCAGTCAGTACCTTCACACATACTGCGCTGTTGATTTAACCAAAGTTGTGGCCATCGACCAGCCTGCCTCGTTATATATCTCTACACCATTACCACAGTTCGTGTCTGCCTTACTTTCTTGGGGTGTTAGGTGATGAGTGGTATGTATTCGTGCAAAAGTTCATGATTATATCTCATTCGCTAGTGTGGGCTGAGATTTTAGAAGGAACTGAATAGAGAAGTGTGTGCGATAGCTGGAAACGTCTTGCCTGTTGAGGCCGACGGGTTCACGTTTATATAGTGGGGCGCACCTCCCACATGGCGCATACAATGCGGTTCAGATTACACACAGAGAGAGGGAGATATTCTAGGAGGAGATAGAACTTGGAGAGGAAGATATGAAAGAAATAACACATCCTAACTACCTCGAGGTGCGGTGCACCTACGTGACAGCATAACACGTTTAACACCCTCCCTTAATCACAACTTCATCAAGTTGAGATTATGCTTGAAGTCTTCAAAACTCCTTGTGGGCAAAGGCTTTGTGAATCCATCTGCAATCTGATCTTTGGAATGCACAAACCAAATGTCAAGTTGCTTTTGAGCAACTCTCTCTCTGACAAAATGAAAGTCTATCTCTATATGCTTTGTCCTAGCATGGAACACAGGATTTGCAGAAAGATAGGTAGCACCAAGGTTGTCACACCACAAGCATGGAGCTTGTTTGCTCTTCACACCAAGCTCTTTCAACATAGACTGAACCCATATGATTTCAGCTGTAGCATTTGCTAATGCTTTGTACTCTGCCTCAGTGCTTGACCTGGATACAGTAGCCTGTTTGCGTGCACACCATGATATTAAGTTAGGTCCAAAAAATACTGCAAAGCCACCTGTTGAGCGCCTGTCATCCAGGCAGCCTGCCCAATCAGAGTCAGAAAAGGCACTGACAAGAGTAGAAGATGACTTGCTGAAATTCAAACCTATACTTAAAGTATGTTTAACATATCTGACTATGCGCTTGGCAGCTATCAAGTGAACATTGGTAGGTGCATGCAAAAACTGGCAGACTTTGTTAACAGCAAAGGAAATATCAGGCCTGGTAAGGGTTAGATATTGAAGAGCTCCTACTAGACTTATGTATTTTGTGCTATCTTCCTGACTCAAGGGTTCACCTTCTGCAAGAGACAATTTTTCTGAGCTGGATAATGGAGTGACTGAGGGTTTACAACCTTGCAGTCCTGCCTTTTTAACCAGATCAGTTGCATATTTTGCTTGAGAGAGATGAAGTCCATCCTGATGCTTCTTTACCTCAATCCCAAGAAAATAATGCAAGTCTCCAAGATCCTTCAAAGCAAAGTCTGCACTCAAATCCTTTAAGAGTCCTCTGATTGCTTCATCAGATGAGCTAGTCACAATGATATCATCAACATATATGAGAACAAATATGCATGTGTTGGACCTGTTGTAAATAAATAATGATGTGTCTGACTTAGAGGGAACAAAGCCAAGTGCTTGCATTTTGTGACAGAGACGAGAGTACCATGCCCTTGGAGCTTGTTTTAATCCATATAGAGCTTTATCAAGTTTGCACACATAGGAGGGAGTATTCTTACTCTCAAACCCAGGAGGTTGTTTCATGTACACTTCCTCTTCCAGAACACCATGAAGAAACGCATTCTGTACATCTAGCTGTCTGAGACTCCATCCTCTGGAAACAACAATGGACAAAACAAGACGAATAGTGCCAGCTTTTACCACAGGACTAAAAGTGTCCTCATAATCTATGCCATATCGCTGTTTGAAACCTTTTGCAACAAGCCTAGCCTTATAACGATCAATGGTTCCATCAGATTTCCTCTTAATTCTGAAAACCCACTTGCAATCAATCAAATTTTTACCTTGCTGTGGAGGAACCAAGTGCCATGTTTTATTTTTCTTCAGTGCCATGTATTCTTCATTCATGGCCTTCTTCCACTTCTCATCACGAAGTGCTGCTTCAAGAGTGTTTGGCTCATCTGGCTCTCCTGTGGAACAAACCAAACCATATTTGGTTATATGTTTGTAATTTACAGGTTGAGTTACCCCTCGTTGTAGTCGTGTACGTCGTGATGGTGGAGCAGTAGGATCCGTAGCCACAGAGGATCCAGTGGACTGCACAGGTGCGTCAGCAGCGGATCCCGCAACGGATCCCGAGGGAGATCTCGCAGCAGCAGCAGCAGCGCCAGTCCGCGCCGAGTTGGCCGGATCTTCTGTGGCTGATGGCTGAGGCGCTGCGTCTGAGGTCGGCGTAGAAGATCCCGGCCCACGAGCCATCTCATCATTGCGCAATGATGGCTCAACGACTCGGGTCCTCGCGTCGGTCGGCCGATCGACCGTGGTGGGACCAGCTCCTGGATCCGCACCCTCCCTGGCCCGCGCAGAATCCCGCCGCTTGTACGTGACGGGTTGGGCGCCGTACCTCGTACCGCCCGGGCCAGCCGGCGTGTGACGCGTGGCGCGAGGCGTGGTGCGGCTAGTGGGAGAGGCCCGCGTGTCGGGTGCGGAGACGTCGCCGCGCGAATCCGGCGTAGTGGCGCGTGCGCCTGCGCCTGTCTCCTCTGTGCCGCCGGATCCCGAGGAGGATCCGATCTCCTGCGGTGCTGCAGATCCCGAGGAGCATCTGTCTCCTGCTGCGGGACACATGGGATATGACCCGAGTTTTTCACCGTTTTGAGTATTTTCTTCGCAGTTTTCTCCTGTTTCATCAACGCAAAGCTCATGCATGCCATTAGATGAGTTAGTCAACGAATGATCATCAATATTTTGTCCCCCTTGATCAAAACTAGTGAGATGAGGAGGCAATAGAAGAATTTCTTCTCGAAGAAGTGCACCAGCATTAGGGTGAAGGTCAGCAAACGGAAATTTTGTTTCATCAAAAACAACATCACGGGAGATGTAAACACGACCCGTGGAGACATCTAGGCACTTGAACCCCTTGTGCTGAGCACTATATCCAAGGAACACACACTGTTTTGATCGAAAAATGAGTTTGCGATTATTGTAGGGACGAAGATTGGGCCAACATGCACACCCAAAAACACGAAGGGACTTATAGTCTGGTTTGGTGTGAAGAAGTCTTTCGACCGGAGTTTCATTATTGATGACACGACTAGGAAGCATGTTGATAATATAAACGGCAGTGAGAAACGCTTCATCCCAAAATTTTAGGGGCATGGAGGCTCCTGCCAAAAGAGCAAGGCCAACTTCAACGATGTGCCTATGCTTACGTTCGGCTGACCCGTTTTGTTGGTGAGCATGAGGGCATGACACATGATGTGAAACACCAAGTGTTTGGAAGAAGGAGTTCAACTTTTCATACTCCCCTCCCCAATCGGACTGGACAACAATAATTTTGCTATCAAATTTGCGTTCAACAAGAGCTTGAAAGTTTTTGAAAACTTGAAACACATCGGATCGTTTCTTTAAAAGATAGATCCAAGAAAATTTACTGTAGTCATCAATGAAACTGACATAATAGGTGTGTCTACCAACAGAATTAGGAGCAGGGCCCCAAACATCAGAAAAAATCAACTGTAATGGTTTGGTAGAAACACTGGTAGAAACTGGGTAAGGTAATTGATGACTCTTAGCTCTCTGACATGAATCACAAATTGTTTCATTATGACGCTCACCAACAAACGGGAGCTTATTTTTCCTAAGCAATTTTTCAACTAAAGAAAAAGAAGCATGTCCTAAACGATCGTGCCATCGTGTGGACGAAAGCTTGATAGCACCACAAGCTTGTTTATTTGATCTTCTAAACTCCGGAATCAACGGATAGAGGCCGCCAACACATCTACCTCGATAGAGACTTTTACTCGTTGCCTGATCCTTAATCAAAAAGAAGTAAGGGTGAAACTCGAGAAAAACATGATTATCAATGGCAATTCTATGGACAGAAAGAAGACTCTTGTTGGCACTAGGAACATGCAGAATTTTCCTAAGATAAATTTTGTGACGAGGGGTACGAAATATTGAGTGATCATAGTGACGTATACTCATACCTTCTCCGCTGGCAGTGTGGATTTGATCCTTGCCGCGGTATTTTTCCTTCATGGTTACTTTCTCGAGCTCGTTGGTGATGTGGTTGGTAGCCCCGCTGTCGACATACCAGTTCGTGTCGACGCCATACGAGCCATCAGCAGCCGCGGCCACTTTTTCTTCATCTTGGGAGTCGTAGTCGTCCTCTTCATACCGGTACCAGCAATCCTTTGCTGTGTGTCCGGGCTTGCCGCAGATTTGGCACCGGGGGGTGTCCGGGCGGTTTCTGCCGCCGCCACCGCCGCCGCGTCTGCGACGACCCCGGCCACCAGAGCGTTGTGGCGGCGCGCCGCCGCCGTTGCCGCCGCCAGACCTGCCCTTGTTGCGAGAGGAGCCACGCGATCGGGAGCCGCCTCCCCGCTCGTGAGTGGCCACGTTGGCGGACGATTTGAAGCCCCCGCCGCCGGACCCTTGGAACTGAACCATCCGCTGATCGAAGTTCGACAGCATGGCAAAGAACTCGTCGAGGGTCATAGGGGTCACGCGAGCGTCGAGAGCAAAGACCAAGGGCTGGTAGTCGGCGTCGAGCCCATGGATGATGTAGGAGGCGAGTTCATCGTCGGGGATCGCCTTGCCCGCGGCGGCTAGCTCGTCGGCGTAGCCACGCATGGCGGCGAAGTATGAGGCGACGGAGAGGTTCCCCTTCTGCGCGTTGATGAGGGACGTTCTGATGTTGTTGATGCGGCTTGCAGATTGGGACGAGAACATACCAGCGAGCGTCGTCCAGAGCGCGCCCGAGGTGGTGACCGTAGTCACCGTGAGCAGAACCTCCCGCGTCAGATTGTTCAGCAGGTAACCAAGAACCTGCTGATCCTCCCTGACCCAGATTGGGTGGAGAGGGTTGGGCGATGAAGTCTCCTTGCCGTCCTTGGTGGTGACGAGGAGCTTCGCCGGCTCCGGCTGGGTGCCGTCGACGTAGCCGAAGACACCGGCGCCACGCAGCTGGGGGATGACCTGCGTGCGCCATAGCACATAGTTTGTGCGCGTCAGCTTCTCGGTGACCTGGCCATTGAGGCTAGGTTGGAAGGCGCCGGAGGAGGAAGACATGGCTAGGCTAGATGGAGTTTGCAGAAAGCTTAGATGGGAAAAGGATAGCTCTGACTACCATGTGCGATAGCTGGAAACGTCTTGCCTGTTGAGGCCGACGGGTTCACGTTTATATAGTGGGGCGCACCTCCCACATGGCGCATACAATGCGGTTCAGATTACACAGAGAGAGAGGGCGATATTCTAGGAGGAGATAGAACTTGGAGAGGAAGATATGAAAGAAATAACACATCCTAACTACCTCCAGGTGCGGTGCACCTACGTGACAGCATAACACGTTTAACAAAGTGGACCATTTTGTTACCCCTTCCAGGTTGACTTGACAAAAATTTGGCTGTAAATCAAACTGCTGCAACATACACCTCAATTCCGGCAGGAGTCTTCCGTCCGTATTGCAGTTTAGCAACCGCTTAGTGCATGACGTCCGAGGAGAGAGAATCATTTTCACTATTGGCGGAGGAGAAAGATGTGGAAGTTTTCCGCGTGAGCAAGGACCCTATGTGTGTGCTTTTGGGAAGAACTGGGAAGGACCAAGATCCGTATGAGGGTGGTCTTGAGTCTCGACCATTCAGCGGTCTGAACCGTGTGTATCAAAGCCTGAGATGTTCGGGCTTTGGCAGTTACTGCCACAAGTGTTATTTTTGTACTTGTTGTAGTGTCGGGTTGTAACACACACGGGAGACTGAAGAGGCTGTTGAAGGATACTCTAGATGATTTAGTGTTGATTATTCCGTCTCGTACGAGTCCCTTGTGGAAAACGCGAATCGTGCAACGCGTGGAGAGAAATTGCATGCAATCTGATTGCCGATGGCGAGGCTCAGATGCCAAATATTGTCAGTACAGATCAAGTCATATAATGATGTATTCACTCTTCTCAACCTGTAAGTGCAGAGCAACAACATGTAGATACTATTTTAGATATCTATTATGCGGCCATCGAGATCTCTGCATGACATAATAATACATCAAGAAGATATTGACACATTAAAACGTTGGATGCAAATTAAATTGATCACTCAATTACTTACATCTGTGTCAAAACTCTGACTCCGTGTTTTAATTTTCTGTGTTATTGCTGCGGTGCAAGCACCATTCAAAATTGCAAGTATATGATCGATTTGGACTATGGACATGGAATTGTATGGCTTGGGTCTGGCGTCTTGAAACGTACACCCCGACGGAGTGCAAGGTATATATTTCTTGATTGATCGAGATGCGTGGGCACTCGCTACCAGAATACAGTAACATATAAAAAACAATAGCTCTTGTTCATTCAATATAAGCCCTTTTCTAGTTTATAATCATTATACTTTTGTATCAGCCTGCTATAGATATACACTGGTCGCTAACAAAACGGAATAAGAACCAGATGTCCAAATAAATAATAATCAGAATCGAAGTAAAAGAGAAACAAAATACAAATTTATAAGAATATCCGTTCCCTAAATATAGGGATTTGTGTCAGTATGTCCATCAAATTAATCCATTATGCTGCTCGCAGTCTTCTTGATGAGGTCCCATGCACTCCTCACATGCCTCTCCTCCTGCAGCGACGATCCAACGGCAAACCGGAGCACGAACTTGTCACCAACCACCGTGTGCGCAAGATATGCCTTGCCAGTCTTGTTCAGATTCTCCATTAGCACACGGTTGACCTCGTCGGCATCCTCTTCCGTCATGGTTCCACTTGGCTTGATCCTAAAGCACACAAGAGCAAAGTTCTTTGGTACGACCACCTCGAACCTATTGTCGGCACGGACGAAATCTTCAAACATCTTAGCCATGGCAACGTCACTACGGATGTGCTCTTGGAGCTTTGCGGTACCATAGGTGCGCATGACCATCCAAAGCTTGAGTCCACGGAAGCGACGACCAACACCAACCTGCATGTCCTTAAGATCGGTGACCTCACCGGACTCGGTAGCGTCGTTCTTGAGGTACTCCGGGTTAGTCTCCAATGAGTCGCTCAGTCGGTGAGCATCACGGACGTATAGACAGGTGCAATCGAGGCACGTGAGAAGCCATTTGTGTGGGCTCATGCTAATGGAGTCCACGTGCTCGACGCCATCGAGATGGTGGCGAAACTCCGGGCAGATACACGCGCTGCCAGCATAGGCGGCATCGACATGGACCCATGCATTGAACATGCCGGCAATGTCGGCGATGGCACCCACTGGGTCGACAGCGTTGGAAGACGTGGTGCCCACGGTGGCACAGACATATGTTGGCACGAGACCGGCGTCGACATCAGCTTGCATTACCTCGAGAAGTTTGGCCGGGTCGAGCCCGTAGTTAGTTTCCGGCCCGGTAGGGATGGAGCGGATGTTGGCAGGGTCGAAGCCTGCGAGGCGGCACGCCTTGAAGAACGTGGAGTGGGTCTGGTCGGCGGCATAAACAACTAAGCGTGTCATGTGGGACACACCGACAGAGCCACTCCGACGCAGAGCTGCATCACGGGCGGCGACTAGCGTGACGAGCATTGCCTCGCTGGTCGTGCCGAGAATGACGCCACCGCCGGTGCCACGACCAGTGCTGGTGCGGTTCATGAAAGTTGTGGGTAGGTGCAGAAGCTGCGCAAGCCAGTCGAGAGCGAGAACCTCCATCTCGGTGGCCGCTGGCGAGGCCTGCCACGTGAATCCAACGGTATTCATGGCAGAGGCGATTAGGTCGCCGGCAATGGCAGCAGCGCTGTTGGTGGAGGGGAAGAAGGCGAAGAAGTTGGGGCTAGCCCAGTGCGTCATGCCAGGAACCACGGAGGTCTTGAGCTCCTTCATGGTGACGTCGAACGGTGCAGAGTGGGTCGGCGGGGACGCGCTGAGCTCGTCTTGCAGGTATCCCGGCTTCACGTTAGGGAGGACCGGCATGGACTCGACGTTGGTGTAGTAGTCGGAGATGAAGTCCACGGCCTTGTGAAGGTATGCGCGGACATCTTCGGGGTTGAGCGGCTCGAACACCGCCTTGTCGTCGGGGAAGGCGGAGAAGGACATCGGGTTGGTGTCCAAGCTGCCCATTTTTGAGGAGGCTTAACACACTTGATTATGATCGGAGGAAAGGAGGTGTGAGGTTTCTTGGTTTGATGAAGTGGAGCTAGCTCTCTTTGCTTTGCTGCCGGAGAGCAAGAAGAAGAAGCAGAAGAGAGCTAGTTGTTGTCTGGTTTGGTGAATGGAGTTGGTCATTGGCTAGGGGTATGGTATATATAGGTGGTGGATGCGGGAAGCGGCGTGGCGGTGTGGGCGTCGGATGAGTCCTGGTCGCGCGCGCTTACGTACGCTGCTACTGCGAAAGTGCATTCATGCATGGGTAGGTAGAGATCCGTGCGACACGAGACGGAGGGTCAATTCGTGCGTTTCAGTCCAGACACGGACGGTCATTCTCACGGACCCGGCAACCACGATGGACTCAGCAACCACGAGGAACAATCCTTGAGGAACACACGTTGGTTGGAACAGGCAAAGCCTCACCCCACAGGGGCTGCTTAATTAAGCTCTTAAACTACAAATGCGGAGCAACACAGAATTTCAGGTTAAACAACATTTATATATTGTTTTGAGCATGGGTTTCGTAACGAATTCAAGACGTATGGAACGTGCAAGCCCACGTGATCAATTTCAGATGGTTAGAGCTAGTTGGGCGTATATTTGGACGTTCGTGCACATCGATAACGCCGAAACCTTTTTCACGTAGTGCGCCTGCATGTGGTTGATTCCTCTCAAGTCGTCGGTCAATCGTCACGGGCAAAAATGGTCGTGAAATATTTTGTTAGGCAGCCAAATTGAGTGTTTAATGTTGACTAATCTTTTGATTTGTGGAAGTAGGCACTTCATCCTACAAGCTTTTCAGTAACCTCGATGGCTTTCCTTAGGAAACGACTATAAATGGCCGTTTATCTATTATCTACTAGGAAAAAGTCTGAAAAAAACCTTGAGTTCGTACTCCGAGTCTGAATCAAACCCTGAACTTGAAATCCCTGAAACTGTCACCCCGAGCTCTCTGATCCTGGCTAATCCCGGCTGAATGTTTGTTTGTGGGAATGGAGGTGCTTACGTGGAAGGGATATGGAGGGGAAATTGTCACCAGCTGGACTGACTATGGGCCATACGATGTCCCATCTTAAACCCAACACCAAATCGGCCCAGCCCCCTTCTCCCCTGTCTATCTCTGGTCTATTATTCTTCTCCCCCTTCTCTCGCTCGTGTCTTCAATATTAGGCGCGCCGACAATGGTGAACGACGGCTGATCAGCACGAAGGCAACACAATCGCGGCGGCCGAAGTAGATGCAAGTAATGCGTCCGCCCCCTGCCAGTGCTTTCTGGTTTGCATCGGCCGTCTTTTGATGGATATGGCTAGGGTTTCAGATAGAGATGGCTGTGGTTTTGGATGCTTTTTTTCAGGAAAAAGTTTGTGATTTTGAGCTTTTTGTGTGGTTCTATTTATTGTAGGTCTTCTTTCTGTAATCATGGATAGTAAGAAACTGAATGTCCGCTTTCACTTTGGAGGGGAATTTGTCCGAATTGGTCCTGAGTTAGATTATGTTGGAGGAGATGAGGAAATATCAGAGATAGAAAGGGACAAATTGTCCTTACCAGAAATCAGAGGGCATTTGGGTGATCATATCACATACAAAGATTCCATGAAGCTTTATTTCTTGGTGCCAGGTAAAGAATTGTCAAATGGCTTGATGTTGCTCTTTGATGATGCTGGTTGTATGAAAATATCCGCATACACAACAGATGGAGGAGTGGCTGATGTGTATGTTGAGTAATTTGGAGAGCGGGATGAGGTAAGTGAAAAGAGTGGTAGTGATTTCGAAGATGAGATACAAAATGGGGAAGAGGGAGACAGTGAGGAAGCACCTGATGTTATCATTACTGCTGAAGAACAAGTGCAGTTCAGTGTTGCAAATGTGAATGGGTTGGCTGACAGAAATGAGCATGTGCTTCTACCAGATGATACTGGAGTTGTAACTTCAGTTATTGCCAGCCCTTTAAGGAGCACAGTGAAAAAGACTTTTAGAGTTGAGTGTGGACAGACTTCACATATGATTGATGCTATGACAGGAAGCTCTCAAGTGCTCAATCCTGGGTCACAAACTAGGCAAATCGCACTTATTAAAGAAACAGTTCAACAACCAATTGTGCCTGAAAGAGAAGAACATAATGTTGGGAAACGTAGCTTGAATTTCAAAAAATTTCCTACGCTCACGCAAGATCTATCCATGGAGATGCATCGCTACGAGAGGGGAGAGTGTGTCTACGTACCCTCGTAGACCGTTAGCGGAAGCGTCTCACAACGCAGTTGATGTAGTCGAACAATCCTTCGAGCTCCACCGATCGAGTACCGAACGTACGGCACCTCCGAGTTCTACACACGTGCAGCTCGGTGACGATCCTCGCCTTCTTGATCCAGTAAGACGTCGAGGAAGTAGATGAGTTCCGTCAGCACGACGGCGTGGCAACGGTGATGGTGAAGTGATTCCGGCAGGGCTTCGCCTAAGCTCTCCGAAAATATGACCGAGGTGGAAAACGGAGATCGGGGCACCGCACACGGCTATGGGACAATTGTGTGTTTTGGGGTGCCCCCCTGCCACCGTATATAAAGGATGAGAGGGAGGAGGCCGGCCCCCTAGGGCTGCGCCAAGTGTGGGGAGTCCTACTAGGACTCCCTAGTCCTAGTAGGATTCCACCTCCCATACGGAGTAGGAAAGGGGGAAGGGAGAGGGAAAGGAAAGAGGGGGCTGCGCCCCCTCCCCTAGTCCAATTCGATTTGGGCAAGGGGGGGCGCGCGCCTCCTCACGTGGCCTGCCTCTCCTTTTCCCGTATGGCCCAATAAGGCCCATTACTTCTCCCGGTGAATTCCCGTAACTCCCCGGTACTCCGAAAAATACCCGAATCACTCGGAACCTCACCGACGTCCGAATATAGCCTTCCAATATATGAATCTTTACCTCTCGACCATTTCGAGACTCCTCGTCATGTCCGCGATCTCATCCGGGACTCCGAACAAACTTCGGTCACCAATCACATAACTCATATAATACTATATCGTCATCGAACCTTAAGTGTGCGGACCCTACGGGTTCGGGAATGATGTAGACATGACCGAGACGACTCTCCGGTCAATAACCAACAGCGGGACCTGGATGCTCATATTGGTTCCTACACATTCCACGAAGATCTTTATCGGTGAACCTCATATGTCAACATACGTTGTTCCCTTTGTCCGGCGGTATGTTACTTGCCCGAGATTCGATCGTCGGTATCCAATACCTAGTTCAATCTCGTTACTGGCAAGTCTCTTTACTCGTTCCGTAATACATCATCTTGCAACTAACTCTTTAGTCACGGTGCTTGCAAGGCTTCTGTGATGTTATATTACCGAGAGGGCCCAGAGATACCTCTCCGATAGTCGGAGTGACAAATCCCAATCTCGATCCATGCCAACTCAACAAACACTTTCGGAGATACCTGTAGTGCACCTTTATAATCACCCAGTAACGTTGTGACGTTTGATACACCCAAAGTATTCCTACGGTATCCGGGAGTTGCATGATCTCATGGTCAGAGGAACATGTATTTGACATAGTGAAAGCAACAGCAATAAACTGAACGATCATTTGCTATGCTAACGGTTGGGTCATGTCCATCACATCATTCTCCTAATGATGTGATCCCGTTATCAAATGACAACTCATGTCCATGGTCAGGAAACCTTGACCATCTTTTGATCAACGAGCTAGTCTAGTAGAGGCATACTAGGGACATAGTATTTGTCTATTATCCACACATGTATTTAGTTTCCGGTCAATACAATTCTAGCATGAATAATAAACCATTATCATGAACGGAGAAATATAATAATAAACACTTTATTAATTGCCTCTAGGGCATATTTCCAACACATAATAGTGAGTCTGAACATGAGAGTGATTCAAGCAGTGAAGATAGTGATTATGTGCCACGTAGTGATGACAGTGGACTGGAGGAAGAGTATGTGGAACTTAGGAAAGAAGCAAAGACATTTAAGAAGAGAATAAGAGATTCTAAAAAGTGGGCACAGAGCAATCCAACAGGTGTTGTTCCAGTTGATTTAGTTGCAAATGTGGAAGAGGTGATAGGAGAAGATCACTTTGATTCAGATGATGAAGATTATTCATATGATGAAGATAGTGATCATGATGGACATGCTGTTAGGAGGAAGAGCAAGTATCCAAGGTATAACTCAAAGGCGGATATTCCAATGTTCTGTTTAGGGATGGTTTTCAGGAGCAAGGAGCAGATGAGAAAGGCACTAATAAAATATGGGCTGCTCACATTTAGGAGTATAATCTTCATGAAGTCAGAGGAAGATAGGATTAGGGCTAAGTGTGGATGGCCTGGATGTCCATGGCTTATATATGGTGCTAATACTATCAGGTGTTCTAGGTTCCAGGTGTTAACATTTGAATCGGAACATGAGTGTGCTCCTAACAGAGACAATCACCTTGTTACTGCTAAGGTTATAGCAAGAAGGTATGAGCACATCTTAAGAGCTAACCCCACATGGAAGATTGACAGCATTAAAGCTACTGTTCTGAAAGATTTCTTTGCTGATGTGTCAACATCGAAATTCAAGGCTGCCAAGAAGATTGTGTCAGAGAAACTACTAGCAGGTATGAAAGAGGAGTACACCAAGGTACTCCCTCCGTCCGGAATTACTTGTCACCAAAATAGATAAAAGTGGATGTATGTAGAACTAAAATACATCTAGATTCATCCATTCCTTGGACAAGTATTTCCGGACGGAGGGAGTATTTGATTACCAGCTAGAACTGTTGAGGAGCAATCCTGGAAGTACAATACTTGTTGGCTTGGACCCTACTAATATGGATCAAAATATTTTCCAGAGCTTCTATGTATGTTTTAGTGCTATGAAACAGGGTTTTAAAGCATGTAGAAGGGTGATTGGACTTGATGGTTGCTTTTTGAAAGGAGCATGCCATGGTGAGCTTCTTTGTGCTATTGGTAGAGATGCTAATAACTAAATGTATCCAGTAGCTTGGGCAGTAGTGGAGAAGGAAACAACAGAAACTTGGGAATGGTTCATTGGTCTTTTGATAAAGGACTTGGATATTAATTATCAAGGCGAAGGCTGGGTTTTCATTTCAGATCAACAAAAGGTATATTTCACCTCGACGGGGCGCAACCTACTCATGCTATGCTTACAACTAATTTCTTATACCTAATCAAATCATTAAATCATTCTGCTTTCAACTAATTAAAACATGGTTTAAAATACTGAAAATAGTATGATTTGAACTAATTAAAATGTTGTTTAAAGTACTAAAGTAGCATGCTTTCAACTAATTGAAATAATATGTAGGGGTTGCTAAGTGCCATGAAAGATTATCTACCAAAGGCACAACACAGAATGTGTGCTAGACACATCTATGCTAACTGGAAAAAGAAGTTTAGAGAGCATGCTCTGCAAAAGAAATTCTGGGCAATTGCCAAGGCTGCAAACAGAGAAGATTTCATGTATAGGAAGGCCAAGTTAGCTCAAGATACACCTGAAGGTGCAAGGGAAATCATGAATATAGAGCCTAAGCATTGGGCTAGAGCATTCTTTCCTGTTGGATGCCTATGTGACTCAGTGGATAACAACCTATGCGAGTCCTTTAACAATGCTATAATTGAGGCCAGATTCTATCCTATCATCTCTATGCTAGAAAAGATTAGGCAGAAGATGACACTTAGAGTTCAAGAGAACAGAACCAAAAGTGAAAAGTGGACTGCTAGTAATACAGAGATATGCCCAAACATTTTCAAGAAGCTTAAGGTGGCCATCAAATTAACTCAGTTCTGTGATGTGCTCTGGAATGGGAAGGAAGGGTTTGAAGTAAAACATGTGAGTGGCAGAGGAAGGAATTATACAGTGAATTTGGACAAATGGACTTGTTCTTGTGGTTACTTTCAGCTAGCAGGGCTACCTTGCTGCCATGCCATCAGTGCCATATACAAGTGTGGAAAAAATGTATCAGACTTCATTCACAAATGCTATTCAGTTGAACAATTTAAAATGGTATATGAGCACTGTTTGGAGCCAGTTGAAGGAGAGGAAAGATGGCCTATTTCTGACAAGCCTAGACCACAAGCACCTGGTTATGTGAGTATGCCGGGTAGGCCTAGGAAGAATGACAGGAAGAGGGAAGAGGGAGAAGCACCAAAAGGAAAGAAAATGTCGAACATGGCATTAAAATTACTTGCAGCTTGTGTGGCCACAAGGGGCACAACAAGACAGGTTGCAAAAAGAATCCTGAAAAAGGGCAGAAGAAAAATGCCTTCTTGAAGAAAACAGGGAAAAAAATTAAGGCAACTGAGGTAAACACTTGTGCACTTTCCAATTACTTGAGTATTGTTTGAATTGTCTGTGTACTGTTTAAGATGCTTATGTATTGTCTTTTGTTGCACCAGCAAGCGAACACTGATGCTCAAATCAGAGCAAGCCAGCAGGCTAAGAGCAAAGGGAAAGATCAAGCAGAAGCAGGACCAAGTGGAGGGAAGAGGAAGGCTACCAGGAAGAAGAATGTGCCAGCCAAGAAAAAAAAATCAAAGAATTGATACTGATTGACTGGTGCTTCTCTTGTCTAATTAGTATGTTAAATCAGATGTCAATAGTACTACAAAAATGGTGGTTATGTCCTTTTAGTTTTAAATTCTTAAGTCAGTATGGTCATGTACCGATGGTTATGTGTGTCACTATGAACTAATGCTATTTTGTCTGGTCCCTTCGTGTTAAATGTTTCTGAAATGGCACTGCAAAATCTCTACTTTTCAATGAAAACTGAATGCTTTTGTTATATTCTGCTGCTTAGTATTTCTAGAGAATGCAAACTGAATGCTTTTGTTATAAGTAGATGCAAATGCAACCAAAAGTTCAGTGATCTTATAACTTGCTCTCAAATTCCATGCTACAAGTGCCATCTTCTCCAAATTCAGTGTCATAAGGTACATTACATTACATTCAGTGTCATATGGCACTAGGTACAGTAAATTCCGGTCACTTGCTAATTCAGTGTTACAAATGCTCACGTTACATTCAGTGTCATATGGCACTAGGTACAGCACAGAACAAGAAAAAATCCATGGACGCAGCAGCAATGGTACAGAACAAGAAAAATTCCAACGGGGTGCCTTCTTGTCCCAGTACCCCTCCTTCGCCCGTTTACAAGCCATGGGGTTCTCCTGATAGGACACCGACGGCGACCTAGGCGCCGCCCTCCATCGACTGCGCCCTACACTCGAGTACGCTGCGCCGAAGGACGAAGACACCGTCGACCGCCGCCGCCGCCGCCCGCCTCTCCTTCTCCGATTTATGCCGCCGCCCGTCTCTCCTCCCCCGATTGCAGCCGCCGCCCCCTCCCCAGCCTCCGATTGCAGCCGCCGATGAATAGAAATATTCCCCACCTCAAGCCCTTCTCAATCTATTTCCCCGCGTGGCCGACGAACTAATTACTGAGTGGGGCCCGTTGTATGCACTACGTGGCATCTCATCTCCCCTAATCCCTGCCACGTAAGCGATCCTGTTCTCACAACCAACCGGTAAGCAGAAATCAGCCGGGATTAGCCAGGATCAGAGAGTTCGGGGTGACAGTTTCAGGGATTGTAAGTATTGGGTTTGATTCAGACTCGGAGTACGAACTCAAGGTTTTTTTCAGACTTTTTCCTATCTACTAAAAGCAAAATACGGGTCAAATATAAAGAATTAGGCTAGAAAATCCCACGTTAATCAGAAACATCTAGCCATTAATTTAGTGGGCTTTTTCCAATCAATAAATTACAAGCTTTAGATCTTTGTAAATCAAGGTGGACACAAACCAGGAAAAAAAAACTGACTTGATGAAAAGGTCACGTACGCTTTTCAAAAAAAAAAGAGGAAAAGGTCACGTACAAACTCTTGCAAACGCAAACGCTTGCAAATGTTCTTCAATGGCGGACGAGAAAACGAGGTGGAGTTTGGTTGAGCATGGTCCCAGCGACATCTCCCTTACGAGGCAAAAAGCCATAGGCAAAAAGCCACATGTAAGAACCGTGTCCTCTCTATTGTGAATTAAGATCTTCTACTAACCAGCACATGTCGTTGCATGCCATCATGATTGAAGTTATTTTATTTTGATTTAAAAAATATACCTGCAAGATAATAATGAGTAAGTGAGTAGTGAGTTCAGATACACCAAGCTGACGTGGTTCTCTTAGCTCCATCGCCAAGCAGGAAGCAGCAAGGTTGTCGTCAGCATCGACAGTGCATGCACCCATAATATGTTGACTACCGATTTGCTTGCACGGCCCAGGTTCATCCTCCATATCTTTGACCAAGACATGATGGGTTAAGGCTCAGAAAGAAGATGTGCAAGGTTCCGTTCCTGATCTCCCTTGCTTGGAACGAAGGTACTAAATGTTTGGTCTGTGCACTAGAATCTGAGGTAGTTCAAAACCTCCTGATCTCTTGATTGTTCGCCTGCTAGCAAATTACTATTGCTGGTACTATGCTTCTGCATGATTCGCAATGTTGTATATGTGTAGTGTTTTTAGTTATGTCGGTCACCTTGATATCTTGCTAGCTAGATAATAGTTGGAATCAATGTTTAAAGACGTTCCATCAGCTGTATATGTCTCGATGACAAACATTTTTTAGGAACTGTGCATTTACTTTTTCGTAAACAAGGAAACAAGCATGGCGGCCAAAACCGCTACTGTCCACCTTTTACATTGCCGCCAATGCCCCCGTCACATTGGTGCACCAACGACCTCATTATAACTGCATCCTTTGAGTCACCTCCACCATGCATGGTAATTGGCGAACAAAAAATTATATTCTTCCATTGTTGTGGTGCATGAGCTGTAATTACTTCTTTTAAAAGTTTTTATTTACAGAAAGTTCAAGCCAGACATGAGTCCTCACCAAAGGTATGGATAAAAGAAATCGGATATTTAGAAGTTTGCAATGGATTGCACGTGTTCATGTTGCATACAACATTTAGTGAATTGTACTTGATTTTGGCGCCGTGAAGGCGTGAAGCTATGGCTATATGCTAATTTCAATCTACCTAAAATTGCTATCACAGAGCCACCATACAAATGGCTATATGCTAATTTCAATCTACCTAAAATTGCTATCATAGAGCCACCATACAAATCTTGCACAATGTATCATTTAACAAGTAATTAGTCTACCATCTGCAATCTCCAGTTTTTATCAGCCCCTCTACCTAGAGTTTATGACGATTTGAAGATATTCACGACAGTATTAACAATGTAGTAGAGAACATATTGGCATATTATAATTGTGTATGTTGTATCGGAAACTGACTTCTCATTGAAGCATACTTTGAAAAATATATTCTTTTTGTCGTAGCATCGTGTCATATGTGTTCTTCTTTGGATTAAAATTTACGAATAAATATGCTACTTATAGTTAGTTGCAACTAAACTGAGAAACTGCGTATTGTGCGTCCATGCTTAGAACATGCAAGCCATGAATATTTGATGATCTACTCCCTTAGTCCTATAATATATTAGCATTTTAGGTTTTGTAGTTCTTAATGACCTAAATTTTAGTTATTTGTGACGATCTTTACAGTTCTATGATCGAGTAATGCACAGTTTGAATGATGAAATGAGTAGACAATGAATGAAAGGTCATGGTCCAAAATAAGCAACTTTTGTTCATAGGAGCCCCATAGAAGATAATTTGTGTTGGCACTCCAGTACAATTTAATTATCTCTTCAATAACTTAATTATTTGACACGGTTGTTTAGATTTGTCATTAAGTAAGCATTTAATTTCCACCCAAATTTGGGTTGTGACATGACATTTGAACAAAAGCAGCTGCATAATAGTTCACTAAAACTAATTAAACTATATGATACCCAAGTCTACAATTGCTTGCAGTATAACATACTGATATTTAAATATTATTATTTGGATTAATAATATGAGAACTGAAACTTAAATGTACGAAAACCATATCACAAAGCTTTCTAAAAACTCAAATACATGTGATAGTGGTCGTAAGATGGACAGAACATATATTTAATGTTTTCCTATGAAGTACTCCAAAATTATGATTTTAACAAAATAAAAATCTCTTAAATTATAAATTGAATTAAATGTGTAAATCGAATTAGATCATAATTCTAATTTGACAATTAAATAAAACCAAGAAGGACGTCACCCACACAAATATCAGAAAATTATGGTTCACCGTAAAATATCTTACAATTATCTTATCTTTCCGCAAAAAAATGAGTTATTTATTCTAACATGTTTGTTATTCATTATATAGCATAACTTTGTTAGATTCTAGCCCGTGCATTTGTGAGGGCCACCTAACTAGTTAAGTATAAAAATAACACCACATTTGTACCGAAAATATTGAGTCTAACTACTATCAAACAAGCTTATTTTTCATAACTAAACCTCAGAATATACAAGATTAGTATAACACCAGGCATTTGTGCCCCTAACCTTCAAAGCGGTCTGGTAATCCACACAACCCATTTTTTTAGAAAAATGATAACCTATGCAACCCAAAAAGAACTAAGGGGAAAGGCGATGATTCAGTTTGGAGCCCGGTTTCATCTACACCTGGTGAAAAGTAAAATTGAAATAAATAGTAAAAAAATCTAATTTTTTTTGCATGCAACATGCTTGAGGGCGTCAGGTGCTTGCAAAAACTCGTGGGCAAACCACATTTGAGGAGCTTGCACCGAAAAAGACAAAAATTGGGTATAGACAGTGATTTTTTTAACGTTCTCACATGTCCGAGAATTGTCTTTTCTGCACTGAGCTCCTCGAATATCCAAACACCAAAAAAATATTCACAGGCTTCACAAATTCGATCATCTTTCACCAAAATTGTTTTTGGATTTTTTAACCTTTTCTGCTATTTTAAATGATTTAATTGTTCACACCCGGAAGCATCTGGACCTGGGTGCAGAAACGCATCCGAGAAAAGGTGACAAAATTAGGTGTGTGAGGAGAGAGAAGGTTAGGTGAGAGGGGCAGAAGATTACATGTGTGTCGAGAGAAAAGGTGACGTCATGACTGATGAATACACAAGATCTACTATTCCATTAGATTCTACGGTCAGAATTACTCAACCAACTGCGTGCCTGCACAGGAGTTGAACTAAAATATCAATTGGTCCGGGGGCAATCGAACCCGAGCTGTACAAATATTCTGTCTTCCTCCCTTGAGTATGACTTGGTAGTTGGTAGCTAGGTAACTACACTATCGATGGAAGAAAAGCTACACCGTTTACCATCATACCATGCCGATATGTATACGCACGCACACACGCTTGTATGAAGAAACATATTTTGTTTATCATGGTAAAAATAAACAGATATTCTCAATCTTATTCAGTGACAAAGGTGCTGAGCTAATCTGGATACTTAAGCAGCAACGACTTGACTTAGTAATGCACGCCACCAGCTGCGTTCATACTCCTATATCGTTGTACATTTGTATTTAACAAGATTAACTAATATATTATACACTTAGTATTTCCTATTGGTTCAGTCGGTTTGGCCATCCGTGCATGGCGGCACACGGTGCGTAACATACTGAAGCCATGTACAATGGTGTTGTTCTATTATTTTATTTTTTTTGCGGGAAGATTGGGAGCTTTATTGATTAGTGAATAGATTACAATCCATAGCTAAGTCTCTCGGGGGCATCTTGTAACCACAAGTCGGTTTGATGCTCCGAGCGTGAAAATTTAGCTAAAAAATCTATAGCCCTATTCTGAATTCTATCAACTTTCATAATAGTAAGCTCCCGCTCCTCAATGAATAAGTTTCTCAACCCTTGTATCAGGCGTCCCAAGTAAGATCTGTCCAGCTTCATTTCCTTAATGAGATTAATTAGGGTTTGGTCTCTCAAAGATGGTGTGTTCCTAGATCTGGTTCAATGGTTCTGTCTTTTTTTTCCAGTAGGTTGTCTAGGTGTCGCTGTCCTATGGCGCATACAACTTGGATGTGCGTTTCAGTATGTCAGCTTCACTTTCGACCAAGGTTGGCAGTCTCGTCGAGGAGATTGTGATATTTGTGTTCTCCATGACTGTCTGGCTGGAACTGGGTCGTTCTACAGGCCCTCTCCGGTGTTTTCTTCTCCGAAGCGGCGATCTGCTACACAGATTACGACCGTTGGCGTCTTCTGGTCTAGATCGATGGCTTCCCGGCCGCTATTTATACAAGCTCCTGGATTTCAACAAATTTGCTCCACTCCGACGGAGGCCCAGAGGCGGCAACGAGTTTTTGTTCACGGTGCGCCGCCGGTGGCATAGGAGGAACTGAACTTCGGCACGCGCAAGCACTTAAATGGGTTTTCTAATTTTTGTAAGAGTGTTTTTGTAAGGGTTTGTGCTACTTAATAGTATACGGCAATTAATCTTTTTGCAGAAGAAAAAGAGTTTTGGCATTTGAGTGCATGCTTTTGATCGTCTGCTCAGCATGCATGAATACATTTGAAGCCCAACTGTACAAAATATACAGTGATCCAGATCTGATGAACCATGAACACGTTTTGGTTTGCTCTACTCCCTCTATCCGGAATTACTAGATACATCCGTTTGAATGACCAGTATTTTCGGAATAATGGAGTATATGTTATGAGATGACTCAGACACCGCAACCAGTAGCTTGTCTGCAGCCTCAGCGCCTTCTGAATTCCATGCAATTATTTGATAGCTGTTATTGCTTGATTATAAATGGTCATTCTTAGACCGTTGCCGGTTAAAAACATTGTTGGTTGGTAACTGCTCCGTCCTCATGAGTTACCCACTTACACACAGTCCGTACCTTCACACTTACTGTGCCGTTGATTTAACAAAAGTTGTAGCCCCCGCAAAAAAAAGTTGTAGCCATCGACCAGCCTGCCTCGTTATATATCTCTCACCATCACCACAGTTTTCTTTTTTTGGAAAAGGAGGTTAAACCCCCCGGCCTCTACATCAATCGATGCATGTAGTCATTTTTATAGTTTTTGTCCGCCTAAGTTTTTGGGGGTGTTAGGTGATGAGTGGTACGTCTTCGTGCAAGACTTGATGATTATATCTAATTCTCTAGTGTGGACTGAGATTTTAGAAGGAACTGAATAGAGAAGTGGACCATTTTGTTACCCCTTCCAGGTGGACTTGACAAAAGTTCGGCCATAAATCAAACTGCTGCAACATAGACCTCAATTCTGGTCGGAGTCCTGCCTTCGTATTGCAGTTTAGCAAACGCTTAGTGCATGACGTCCGTGGAAAGAGAATCATTTGCACTATTGGCGGGGGAGAAAGATGTGGAAGTTTTCCACGTGAGCAAGGACCCTATGTGTGTGCTTTTGGGAAGCACCGGGAAGGCCCGAGATCCGGATGAGGGTCGTCTCGAGTCTCGACCATTCAGCAGCCTGAACCGTGTGTATATCAAAGCCTGAGATATTCGCGCTTTGGCAGTTAGTGCTACACATGTTAATTTTTTAATTTGTTGTAGTGTCTGGTGTAGCACACACGGAAGCCTGAAGAGGCCGTATCCGCGCACACCGGGGAGGCTGCTGAAGGATACATGATTTGCTAGAGTGATAAGTTTGGTATGGATTATGAGTTCATGAGCCATTTGTGCCCGCCTTGTACGAGTCCCTCGTGGAAAACGTGGAGCGTGTAAAACGTGGAGAGAGATTGCATGCAAACTGATTGCCGCTGAGCAATAACATGTAAATACTCCACATCCCGCATGGAGATCTCTCCAGGACACAATTATACATCAAGAAGATATAGACACATTGAACGTTGGTGCAAATTGAGTCGACCACTCAATCATCTATATCTAAATAGCTAGCCCTCATTAAATATTTCTCTCAAAATGCAAGCATGCCACATCATCACAACATGCATGAGAAAACGTCCACTCCCACTATCATATGTGTCTCAACATGCAAACATGCCAGATCATCACAACATGCAAACATGCCGGATCATCACAACATGCATGATAAAACGCCCACCCCCACTATCATATGTGTCTCGACATGCAAGCATGCCACTTCATCGTGAAGCGTGCATGGAAGAAAGACACATCTCAACATGCAAACCTACATGAGAATTTTCATTCTATTATGCTATTATATTACTAAACATTTTACAACATATAGTAATCAAACATAAAAAATTATATGTATTTTCATTTTAGCCTTTTTACATTGTTACTTCAAATTCATGTTTCATACAACGAATCACACTAAAATACGTTACAAAATATTCCACAACAACGGGAGGGGAATCATTTAGTTACTTATAGATCCGTGTCAAAACTATGACTCCGTGTTTTAATTCGGTATGTTATTTCTGCGGTGCAAGCACCATTCAGACATGCAAGTATATTGCCGATTTGCACTACTAGTCATCAACACGACAACACGTGCACCTGCACGGGCTAGTACCTTCAATTAAGCATTACATACTTGAGCACTCCATCAACGGCATTAATTTTTCAACATATATTATGAATCCTTGCCTTGAAAACCTGGACCTTTCATCTTTTATAGCAGATACCCATCAGCATAGTTGTCGGCTTCTAATTCACTGCTAACTGTGCCATTACACGGCCAATGAATATTTTTATATTGACTCTGTTCGGTGATTTATCTCTCGACATTCTTTTTTTGATATATCAAAATGAATAGTCTCCACTAACAAAGGAGGATATAGAGCAAGCAAGCAGACATATGCAAAAGCAAACAATTTATCTTGTCGCGGCAAAAATAAGATGAGCTAAACAAACTCATTTACTACCTGGTACCACTTTACATTTAGAAGGCCTCTAATCGGTCATCCTTTTCAAATAAAAAATCTTTCTCACCCCGTAATATAGCTTATTAATGTTTGCAAACCTATTCCCATAAGTAAGCTCTTCAGGAAAGGGAAACTAATAAAATATATCTTAACTAACATATCAGTATAAGAAGTCTATAGTTATGAAACGTTTCCATCAGGAGTAGTACAATAGCTTGAAAAGAAATACAAACACCAGAAAGTGTAGAAGAAAGTGAATGCTTAAAGAGTAATGAGTGAGGTATATATCTTATGTCCATTTCGCAATGCAGTGTCAATAGATGGCACCATCAGATGGGTTGCTTTATTAACATATTAAGAGGAATATAATAATTAGACATCTCTTTTGGAGAATAGGAATGACCAAGATCCTATAGGAATGGATCAGTACAGAATATGCTTTTCTAGAAAGCCTATTCGAATAACAATATTTTAAATGTCCATAGAAATGAAACAGTAAGAATGTTCTGTTTGTTGAACATCACCCCCCTGGCTAGTGAAGTTGATGAATCTGTTTTTGACTGGATGAAGCATTGTCATTCTTGGTTGCGAGAGTCTGAAGCATTAAATAAGAATCGTGATAGTAAAGGTTTTATTATGTGCATTACGCATACCAGCCTTAGAAAAATATTGTATACATTGAATTCAAAATAAACAAACACAATTAGAGCTCACAACATCTTCTTTGTAATATATCAATTTTATGGAGTTAATCTTTCAATATAGCACATGTTGCGATCCCAGCTAGTATGTCAAAATAGTAAATGATGGAGCTACATAGGGGGCATGTATAATGAAGATCACCTTCTATAAAATACTTACCACAAAACTTATTATAGCTGTGAAACCAAATTTGGTTGTATGTGTTTCTTACCATGTCATTAGTTTTTTTAAAACTGCACATCATTAGTTGGGAATAACAAAAATCTTTACTCGGCGCCACTTTGTAAAGGTAATCAAATTATGCTAGTTAGAAAGGATAGAATAGTAATATAATGATGCTCTAAAGTTTCAGAATTAACACAAAGTATATAGGAGTGCACAAACAATTAGTAACATCGGTGTCAAATAATTCTTACATTAAAATTGTGGCAAAAGACTGAGTGGACATGTTTGAGATGGGGTCGCATTCATAAGGAAACTCTACGAGGAGGTACACCTAGCAAGGCTGTAGCATATTCTTGTTATTCACCAATGCATACCGAGATTTCACAGTTCAGATCGCAGTTACATTAAAACAGTGATTAGATTAGCATCTCAAGTACAGTGAATCTGAAAACAACATCCTTAGTTCTAGTATCATCTACTCAGTATTCATGGGTATCATACGCTTTTCTTTGTTTGATATACAGATCGTATATTTGTAGGTCAGATCCTATTTATTTTTTTCCTTTTTATCCGTAAAATAGTTATGGAATGAGGCTACTTTTTTAAGAAACATATGGATGTTTTTTTTCGTTTCACAACATTGGACGTGTCAGGTGATATTTTTTGGACATGATCATTTGTGTTAGGCAAGTTTTCTTTTATGGGAATTAATTTTTTTTTAATTCAATGGTATAATAAATATTTTTGACATAGATTAATGAGAAGGGTTGAAAGGTGCGGCCAGGTACATGATCTGTGACGTTTCCCATCTTTTTGTAGAGAGATGTTTTTTACTTTTTTAATGGGCAGAAGATTATTCATAGAGATTCACGGGTCATCAACCAGATTCCTTTTTCTTCCTTTTTATCCGCAAAGTTGTTATTAAAGGAGTATTTTTTTAAGAAACAGATGGATGTTTTTTTTGTTTCACAACATTGGACGTGTGAGGTGCAATTTTTTTTGGACGGGACAATCTTTGTTACGCAAGTTTTCTTTTTATCTTGGACGTAAATTTTGTAATCCAACGGTGTAATTAATTTTGATGATGTGGATTAGTGAGAAGACTTAAAAGTGCCTCCATTAGAAATAAGAGATGGAGATGGAATTGTCTGGCTTCGGTTTGGCATCTTGAAACATAAAAACCAACTGAGTGCAACGTATATACTCCGTATTTCTTTATTGATTGAGATGCGTGGGCATGCATTTCTCACTCGCTTCCAGAATACAGTAGTAACAAATAAAAACAATAGCTCTTGTTCATTCAATAGCCCTTTACAGTCTATAACCATTTTTTTTTCTATCAGCCTCCTACACATACACTCTCAGTCGGTATAGATCACAGAACGTAATACTCCCTCCTTTCCGATTTATAGGGCTTATCTCAAAATTTTCAGATTTCCATTATATTAGGCTCAATTTGAGTCTACTTGAGTTAAAGTGCTTTGAATCTCACGCCACATTTAATTCATAGAGATAAAGAGAAAGAAAATTAGTGGTCATGCATGCATCTTTTTCTACATGCACCATGCTAGTCCAATGAGAAGGAGGGTGCTACATTTATTGCTTTGGGAATAAAAAAAGTGAGAAATATTTCATTGGCTAGTTAAAACTAGTGCCATCCACTCACAATCCACCTTGGTTGATGAGATTTCAGATTTGAGCCCTATAAATAGGAATAGAGGGAGTAAGAACCAGCTGTCCAAATAAATCAGAATCAGAATCAAAGCAACAGAAAAAAAGAAAATGACAAGAATATCAATGCCCTAGATATAGGGATTTGTGCAGCTCCTGGAACTTTCTGTGACGGTAGGTCAATCCACTTAATCCATTATGCCGCTCGTAGTCTTCTTGATGAGGTCCCATGCACTCGTCACATGTCTCTCCTCCTGAAGCGATGACCCAACGGCGAACCGGAGCACGAATTTGTCACCAATCACTGTGTGTGCAAGATAAGCCTTGCCAGTCTTGTTCAGATTCTCCATTAGCTGACGGTTGGCCTCATCGGCATCCTCTTCAGTCATGGCTCCACTTGGCTTGATCCTAAAGCACACAAGAGCAAAGTTCCTCGGTACGACCACCTCAAATCTGTTGTCGGCGCGGACAAAATCTTCAAACATCTTGGCCGTGGCGACGTCACTACGAATGTGCTCTTGTAGTTTGGCGGTACCATATGTGCGCATAACCATCCAAAGCTTAAGTCCACGGAAGCGCCAACCGACGCCAACCTGCATGTCCTTAAGATCGGTGACCTCGCCAGACTCTGTAGCGTCGTTCTTGAGGTACTCCGGGTTTGTCTCCAACGACTCGCTCAGTCGGTGAGCATCGCGAACGTAGAGACATGTGAAGTCAAGACATGTGAGTAGCCATTTGTGTGGGGGTGGCGGCGTGGCATCGGTGGCGTGCCCGGCGGCTTCGGCGCTTGGAGCTCGCCGGGAGACGCGGGTAGGGCAGCGGCCGGGCGTGGTCGTTGCTCCGGCCGTGGGCGGCGGCGTGGGGAGGCTCGGTGGTGCCTCCCGGTGTCGTGCCGGCTTCACGGTGGCTTGGCGGATCTGCCTGCGGCGGCGGCCGGCTTCTCCGGCGTCGGTTTGTCTGCGTTCGGACCGTGTCAACCTTCGTCCTATCTCCGCGTCGCCCGTCCGCTACTTCCATCAAAGGGCTGGTCCTCTCCCAGCTGTGGTCCATCGCTTGTCTCGCGCCCCGTGCAGCAGGATTGAGCTCGTCTCGCGCACAGTGCTGCAGGACCGAGCTCGTCTCGCGTACGGGCAGCAGGACTGACCTCGTCCCACTCACGGTGCTGTTGGACTGAGCTCATCTCGCGCTAGGGGCTGCAGGACGGGTCGATGGATGCCAGTGCTGGCCGGCCTATCGGGTCTCGACGATGGGGGTCTCCCAGGGGTGCGAAAGGTGGGACCTTTTCGCCCGCCTCTTTGGTTGAGGTAGCGGCGGGTCTCGGGTGAGGTGGTATCAAGGTCTTGGATGCCGGGGCAGCGGCTCTGGTGGCGGTAGCGCGGTGCTCGTGGGCGGAGGCCGTGGCTTGGTGCTGCCCGGTGGCCACGGCCGTGTGGGCGACGTGGTAGCCGGGGTGTGGCGTTCAGTGGCGGTGAGTATTGGTCGGGGTGAAAACCTGTTCTATCCTTGGATGGACCGGCGGCGGCGTAGCTCGTTCCCTTCTTGAAGGCGTCGTCGCGACTCTCACTTCCCGTCGTGCGGCTCCAGGGGAAACTCTGATCCTCGGATCGGGCGGTGGCGGCGCTCCGGTGTCGTATCCTTCCTGAAGGCGCCACCTTGGAGCCCACGGTTCGCCGTAGGCGGCTTCATCTCTTCACGGTGGCGTGTTCACGGTTGAAGTCCCCGGTTACTCTCGTAGTGCTAGGGTGGTGTTGCTGCGCTCAGCGCCTTTGTATCCTTCCTTGGGTGTGTGTGTGTTGTGGTGGCGTGCGTTTGTACCGGGTTGTTGATGGTCGTTGCTTTATATATAAAGCGGGGTGAAAGCCTTTTTCGGTAAATGTGTGCTTTTGGGAAGAACTGGGAAGGCCCGAGATCCGGACGACCATCCAGGGGCCTGAACCGTGTGAATCAAAGCCTGAGTGTGACCTAGCACACAGTCGGATAAGAAACAAAGTCTAACAAACTTTGCTATGATGAGTTTCCTTTATCTTAATTTTTTCCGCAAAAAAAAAGTTTACTTGATCTTTGTTTTTAATTTTTTTCATTGATCTTAATTTCACTTAACAGACCAGATGTGGATGCGATGATTTCTTCTCATCTCGGATGTCCTACTTGGATCATGGTAATGCTTGACCAGTGGTCCATTGTTGACTGAACTAAGAGGTTCTGGTCTCTGGCTCATGATAGTGCACATCCATCTGCTTGAATTCAACTACTACTTACCCAGGGTACGTGATGCAACGGCAAATCCTGGTTAACCGCGCACATTGGCCACGAGCTTAATTAAGTTTTTGGGCTTGAAAATCTAGACGATAACAACTGTTGTTGCCTTAGACCCTTAGTGCTCACATCAGTAGTGCCCTGCTACGAAGCACCGATACTTCAGAAATCTGTGTATCGCTGTTCAGTACTTCGCCGATACTCCGATATGCCAGATACGGCTTCGATACGGGTATCCCCCAAGTATCGCCTTTTTTAATTTAAAAATAAAAGAGAAAAATGTCGATACGGGTATCCCCGAAGTATCTCCGTTCAGTACTGCTTCTGCCTTGATGTATCGTTGATCCGTTCATGTAGGTAGTGAACGTGTAATGTACTGATATAATAGTTGGATAAAAGTGATTGCTAAGGATGCTGCTTGTTGGATAAAATTGCTTGTTGATGTTGTTGGCTTGTTGTTTTTTGATGTTTGTGGCATAAAATTACTTGTTGATGTTGCTGCTACCTCCTATTGCTATGGAAAAAGATAAAAGTATACACCATGTCATCTTTTAGCTTTCTATATCATCATTTGAGCATTATTGCTGTGTATTGCTTGTTGATTTTAATTATCGTCATGTTCATAGGTGAGAGTTCTTGTTTATAGTTATGAGAAAAAGGAGCTCAATGAAGATTGTACTCTCTATATTGTTATCAAGAAAAAACTTCTAAAACGTTGGGAGAAGAGTAATGGAGCGGTATTTTGATCTCTAAATTGTTATCATGAAAAGAATTGGGTTGAGACAGTCCGTGGCCGTGTTACCTCCTTGATTATAGTGAGAGTTTTAAAATGAGAAAAAATGAGGCATGGAATCAATTAGGCAACCAGTGGGATGGTATTTTGATCTCATCCCATACATTTTATTTGTTAGTTTTTATTACATGTCATTTTATTATTATTTATATATGCTTGCCGTATCGCCGTATTGCTGTCATTTTATTATTATTTATATACATCCTAAGCATGACTCAGGCGCCACAACCAGTCGCTTGTCTGCTGCCTTACTGCCTCTTGAATTCCATGTAATTATTATATGTCTGTTATTGCTTGAATATAACTGGTCATGCTTAGACCATTCCCTGGTAAAAACGTGTGCTGGTTGTTGCTACGTTGCCTCATGAACTACACTCTTATATATCCATTTAGTACCTTCACACTTACTGTGTTGTTGATTTAACAAAAGTTGCGGCCATCGACCAGCCTGCCTCGTTATATATCTCTGCACCATTACCACAGTTTGTGTCCGACCAACTTTCTTGGGGTATTAGGTCATGAGTGGTATGTATTTTTGCAAAAGGTCATGGTTATACGTCATTCGGTTGTGTGGGCTGAAATTTTAAAAGGAACTGAATCGAGAAGTGGACCATTTTGTTGCCCCTTCCAGTTGGACTTGACAAAAATTCGGCTGTAAATCAAACTGCTGCAACATAGACCTCAATTCTGGTTGGAGTCCCGCTTCCATATGTGCATGACGTCCGAGCAAAGAGAATCATTTTTACTATTGGAGGGGGAGAAAGATGTGGAACTTTTCCACGCGAGCAAGGACCCTAAATGTGTGCTTTTGGGAAGAATTGGGAAGGCCCGAGATCCGGATGAGAGTCGTCTTGAGTCTCGACCATTCAGTGATCTGAAACCGTGTGTATCAAAGTCTGAGATGTTCGGGCTTTGGCAGTTAGTGCCACAAGTGTTATTTTTGTACTTGTTTGTAGTGTCGGGTTGTAGCACACACGGTATACTGAAGAGGCTGCTGAAGGATACTCTAGATGATTTGCTAGAGCGAGAAGTTTTGTGTTGATCATTCCATCTCGTACGAGTCCCTCGTGGAAAACGCAGATCGTGCAACGTGTGGAGAGAAATTGCATGCAATCTGATTGCTGCTGGCGAGGCTCAGATGCCAAATATTGTCAGTACAGATCAAGTAATATAATGATGTATTCACTCTTCTCAACCTGTAAGTGCAGAGCAACAACATGTAGATACTATTTTGGATATCTAATATCCGCCATCGAGATCTCTGCATGACACAATAATACATAAGGAAGATATTAACACATCAAACGTGGGATGCAAATTAAATTGATCACTCAATTACTTACATCCGTGTCAAAACTCTGACCCCGTGTATTAATATGCTGTGTTATTGCTGCAGTGCAAGCACCATTCAAACATGCAAGTATATGATCGATTTGGACTATGGACATGGAATTGTATGGCTTGGGTCTGGCGTCTTGAAAAGCAACGTATATATTTCTTGATTGATCGAGATGCGTGGGCACTCGCTACCAGAATACAGTAACATATAAAAAACAATAGCTCTTGTTCATTCAATATAACCCCTTTTCTAGTTTATAATCATTACACTTTTATATCAGCCTGATATAGATATACACTGGTCGCTAACAAAACGGAATAAGAACCAGATGTCCGAATAAATAATAATCAGAATCGAAGTAAAAGAGAAACAAAATACAAATTTATAAGAATATCTGTTCCCTAAATATAGGGATTTGTGTCAGTATGTCCATCAAATTAATCCATTATGCTGCTCGCGGTCTTCTTGATGAGGTCCCATGCACTCCTCACATGCCTCTCCTCCTGCAGCGACGATCCAACGGCAAAACGGAGCACAAACTTATCACCAACCACCGTGTGCGCAAGATATGCCTTGCCAGTACTGTTCAGATTCTCCATTAGGACACGGTTCACCTCGTCGGCATCCTCTTCCGTCATGGTTCCACTTGGCTTGATCCTGAAGCACACAAGAGCAAAGTTCCTTGGTATGACCACCTCGAACCTATTGTCGGCACGGACGAAATCTTCAAACATCTTAGCCATGGCAACGTCACTACGGATGTGCTCTTGGAGCTTTGCGGTACCATAGGTGCGCATGACCATCCAAAGCTTGAGTCCACGGAAGCGACGACCAACACCAACCTGCATGTCCTTAAGATCGGTGACCTCACCGGATTCGGTAGCGTCGTTCTTGAGGTACTCCGGGTTAGTCTCCAATGAGTCGCTCAGTCGGTGAGCATCACGGACGTATAGACAGGTGCAATCGAGGCACGTGAGGAGCCATTTGTGTGGGCTCATGCTAATGGAGTCCACATGCTCGACGCCATCGAGATGGTGGCGAAACTCCGGGCAGATACACGCGCTGCCAGCATAGGCGGCATCGACATGGACCCATGCATTGAACATGCCGGCAATGTCCGCGATGGCACCCACTGGGTCGACAGCGTTGGAAGACGTGGTGCCCACGGTGGCACAGACATATGTTGGCACGAGACCGGCGTCGACATCAGCTTGCATTACCTCGAGAAGTTTGGCCGGGTCGAGCCCATAGTTAGTTTCCGGCCCGGTAGGGATGGAGCGGATGTTGGCAGGGTCGAAGCCTGCGAGGCGGCACGCCTTGAAGAACGTGGAGTGGGTCTGGTCGGCGGCATAAACAACCAAGCGTGTCATGTGGGACACACCGACAGAGCCACTCCGACGCAGAGCTGCATCACGGGCGGCGACTAGCGTGACCAGCATTGCCTCGCTGGTCGTGCCGAGAATGACGCCACCGCCGGTGCCACGACCAGTGCTGGTGCGGTTCATGAAAGTTGTGGGTAGGTGCAGAAGCTGCGCAAGCCAGTCGAGAGCGAGAACCTCCATCTCGGTGGCCGCTGGCGAGGCCTGCCACGTGAATCCAACGGTATTCATGGCAGAGGCGATTAGGTCGCCGGCAATGGCAGCAGCGCTGTTGGTGGAGGGGAAGAAGGCGAAGAAGTTGGGGCTAGCCCAGTGCGTCATGCCAGGAACGACGGAGGTCTTGAGCTCCTTCATGGTGACGTCGAACGGTGCAGAGTGGGTCGGCGGGGACGCGCTGAGCTCGTCTTGCAGGTATCCCGGCTTCACGTTAGGGAGGACCGGCATGGACTCGACGTTGGTGTAGTAGTCGGAGATGAAGTCCACGGCCTTGTGAAGGTATGCGCGGACATCTTCGGGGTTGAGCGGCTCGAACACCGCCTTGTCGTCGGGGAAGGCGGAGAAGGACAACGGGTTTGTGTCCAAGCTGCCCATTTTTTAGGTGGCTTAACCCTTGATTAGGATCGGAGCAAAGGAGGTGTGAGGTTTCTTGGCTTGATGAAGTTGAGCTAGCTCTCTTTGCTTTGCTGCCGGAGAGCAAGAAGAAGAAGAAGCAGAGGAGAGCTAGTTGCTGCTTGGTTTGGTGAAGGGAGTTGGTCATTGGCGAGGGGTATGATATATATAGGTGGATGCGGGAAGCGGCGTGGCGGTGTGGGCGTCGGATGAGTCCTGTTCGCGCGCTACTACGAAAGTGCATGCATGGGTTGGTAGAGATCCGACGTCGACCGACACGAGACGGAGGGTCAATTCGTGCGTTTCAGTCCAGACACGGACGGTCGTTCTCACGGACCCAGCAACCACGAGGAACAGTCCTTGATGAAGACACCTTGACACGAACAGCCAAGCCTCATCCCACAGGGGCTGCTTACACCTCAAATGGCATGTGCAGCAACACTGTTTTTCAGGTTAACCAACGTCGATCAACCTACTGTTTTCAGCATGCGTTTCGTAAAGAGTTCAAGACGTGTGTAACGTGGAACGGTGGAAGCCCACGTGATCAATGGCAGATGGAACAAGCTTAGAGCTAGTTGGACGTATACTTGGACGTATGTCGGGTGTGGAAATTCCATCGCTAACGCCAAAACTTTTTCCATGTGCACGTCCATGTGGTTGATTCCTCTCGAGTCGTTGGTCGATCGTCACGGGCAAAAATGGTCCTGAAATATTTTCTTATGCATGCTGCCGTTCGTTAATTGGCCACCATCCGTCTGCTTAACCTGTTTCCTTTTTCGGGAGGGCTGCTTAAGCTCTCACACTACTTTGATTGAACAGCCGTTTTTTAAAAGTATCTAGGGTTCAGACCGTTCTTTGAAGTACCAACATGAATCTTATATATTGCATGTGTAGTCATCACATATTTTCAGGTTAAACTAAACAACGTTCCAACAACCTATGGTTTCGACCACACACTCTAACCATGCTTTTCGTAAACAATTCAAGACGTGTGGTACGTGCAAGCCCACGTGATCAATTAATGAAGCATGGAACATTGGAGTGCAGCGTTTTGGTGCCCAGGCTCATCTGCACCCGTTCAGTAAATATAAATTGGGTCAAAACAGTGCATGAATAGTAAACTTTTTTAGAGACCCCGAATTTGTCTTTTTTGCCGAGAGCTGCTCAGATATCCAAATGAAACGAAAATTGGAGCGAATCTCACGCATGAAATTATCTACCACCCAAAAAAAAATTGGAATTTTTTGAATTTTTTTAGTATTTGTTTTGATTTTTTTTACTCAGCGGGGGTGCAGATGAGCCTGGGCTCAGAAATGGATTTTCAGGAACATTGGACCTATACTTGGACGTCGGAGAATCCATCGCTAAGAGCAGCTAGAGCCGGACGCCCCCCAAACCGCTCCGACGAACGGTCGGTCATTGACCGGTCACAAAAATTGACCCAGACATGTATTTTTAAACGGACCTCAAACGTCCTGGATGACCGACACCTCCCATACCAGCTTAAATCTAGGGTGGATATGTGATGTCCCGGCACGTCCGGACGCGTCCGCCACGCTAAGCTGACGATGGGGTCCCACACGAAATTGTCCGGAAACCCGGCGGTCCGACGTACGTCTCCTGAGGGGTGAACGCCACGTGACGCCACTTTGGCTCGCCGCCCGAGGCCAAATCCGGCTATTTAAGCCGGACGGCGTCCACCAACCCTAACCACATCCATCACCTCCGTCTCCGCGCCGTCAACACGTTCCTATCCACCACATCTCGTCGGCTCCGGGCTTCAACATGGCGTCGGATGAGAACATGGCGTTGGCTCCGGGCTTCAACATGGACGGCGCGAAGGCGGTTTTCGTGGTCTCCCAAGAGGTCGAGATGGTGGAGCAACAGCCCATCCGGAGCTGCGGCTGCCGCCCAAGCGCCCAAATGTCGATTTCGTAGTTTGCAAGCTTTTGTATGTATCTAAGGTTTGTCATATGAGGTATCCAGATGCAGAGGAGCAAATTTGAGGCATAATTGGTCACTGTCCGCGAACGTGCCGTGGCGCGTCTGTGACGTTTGAAGGGTTGGATTTGCTGTCCGTGGTTGTAGATGCTCTAAGAGCATCTCCAAACGCTGACCCGCAAATTTTCTCTCGCATTCATGCATTGATAGAGACCGGCCCGCAGACACGGATGCAGAAGCCGGCCATCCAATGCCACAACATATATTTCAAACTGTATTTTAATAGAGCGGACGAAATTCATGCAAACCCGACCGAATTCATCAAAGTTTGGATAAACTAGCACAATTCATCCATACATAGTATGCAAATAAACCTAGTACAAAAATAGTTCAAATTCAACGAGATTATCCAGATGTTCAACAAGTTTTTTTATAAACGGATCATGTCGTCCCACAGATACGGCCCTATCAGCTTCATCCAATATTGTATGTATGTAAATGGCCGTCCCTCTATTTTGTGGTACATCACCGCAGCGCGTAGGCACTGGTTGTGGAGGTCCGACAATGCCTGTGGGGCGATTGAAGAGGTAGAACGGCGGCGTTGGAGGAAGAGGGCGCAGATGCGAAGCATGGGAGAGAAGGAGCTGATTGAAAAAAATAGGACCAGGAGGGGGATTTAGTGAGACGGGGTTGTCCAAGTCCTATGTGGCTGCTGTCCGAAATCCTGCGGAGCCCACCAACTTTGCATCCAATTTGCGAAAAAAGATGCGTCCATACCAGGCCCGCATTGAATGAAAAAAGATGCGTCCATACCAGGGATTGCCTACTCCCGTCTTTGAGGAGTTTCGGTCCAGTCTCTGTGTCTCAGGCGACGCTTCGACTGCGGGGGTGTTGAATATATATGTTGCATGTATTTTGTGTATAGTCTGGCCCACCTCCTAGTTGCGTATAGTTGAGGTAGAGGCCCACTTGTAATCTATATATACGTGCACCGGCACCCTATCAATCTATTATTGTATTGCCAAACTATCTCTCTACATGGTATCACCTCTCAAGGTCCTGCCCTAGGGTACGCCGCCGCCGCCGCCGCCGCCGCTCCCCCATCACCGCCGCACCCTGCCGCCGCCGCCACCCTGTGCCGCCATCGCTTCCGCTCCTTCCTCCCACGCCGATCTACAGCCGCCGCCACCGCGCCTCCTCCTTACCGCGCCGCCGTTGCTGTCCCGTCGCGCCACCACCCCTACTCATCGCTGCTACCTCCTCTCTGGTAGCCCTCTCAGCCGCCGCACCCCCCGCCGCCGCTGCACCCCTCCTTCCAAACCCTAACCCTAGCCGCGCCATGGCCTCCCCGCACTCCTCCACCACCGCCTCGTCAAACCCCTTTGCTGGCCCCGAGCCCCCGTCCCCGTCCGCCTCGACAGCTCCAGCTCCTCGTACTTCGCATTGAAGACCTACTTCAACCTCATCCTCCGCGAGTACTATCTCACCGAGCACATCGATGGTTCCGTGGACGGCGACTACATGACGGGCGATCCGGAGTGGTCCGCTATTGAGGCCACGCTCATCCGATGGTTCTATCAAACCATCTCGACGGACATCTTCCGCACGGTCGTCGCCGAGATCGACGATGCTTGCGCCATGTGGACCAAGATTAACGCGCTCTTCACCGACAACAAACTTCAGCGCCTTGTTTTCTTGCAGCAGGAGTTCTTCGGCTGTCACCAAGACAATTCCACCATCGATGAGTACTGCATGCGGCTCAAGATGCTCGCCGATGAGCTTCGCGACATGGGTTCCGCCGTCAACGACGAATTCATGCTGAGCACCCTCACCGCCGGCCTCAACGAGGATTTCGGCAACGCGGCTTCTAACCTAACGTTGCTTCCGAAGCCTACTTTTCAGCACGTCGTCGCGTACCTCAAGCTTGAGGAACGCCGGATGACTAAGGTGAAGCAGCGGGTTCAGCACACCGCACCCGCCGCCGGCACCACCCGCGGTGGTCCCCGCTCCCCTGGCCGCGCCACCCCAGCCGCGCCCTCCTGCACCCGCGGGTACTTCCCGCTCCCGCCTGCCCCACCTACGTCTCCCGCGCCTCCCCAGCAGCAGCAGCAAGGCGGAGGGGGCCGGCACAACCGGCGAGGCGGCGGGGGTCGCCGCCAGCAGCAGCAGCAACAGCCTGATGTCTACTATGCAACTTTATTCTTGTAGACTTTGTTGGGCCTCCAAGCGCAAAGTTTTGTAGGACAGTAGCAATTTTCGCTCAAGTGGATGACCTAAGGTTTATCAATCCGTGGGAGGTGTAGGATGAAGATGGTCTCTCTCAAACAACCCTGCAATCAAATACAAGAAATGTCTTGTATCCCCAACACACCCAAAACAATGGCAAATTGTATAGGTGCACTAGTTCGGCGAAGAGATGGTGATACAAGTGCAATATGGATGGTAGATATAAGTTTTTGTAATCTGAAAATATAAAAACAGCATGGTAGCAAGTAACAAAAGTGAGCAAAAACGGTATTGCAATGCTTGAAAACAAGGCCTAGGGTTCATACTTTCACTAGTGCAAGTTCTCTCAACAATACTGACATAGTTGAATCATATGTAAATCCCTCACGTGCGACAAAGAGTTCACTCCAAAGTCACAAATAGCGGAGAACAAACGAAGAAATTATTGTAGGGTACGAAACCACCTCAAAGTTATCTTTTCCGATCAATCGTATGAACTATCCCTATAAGTGTCACGAACAGCCCTAGAGTTCATACTAAAATAACACCTAAAGATACACATCAACCAAAACCCTAATGTCACCTAGATACTCCAATGTCACCACGAGTACCCATGGGTTTGATTATACGATATGCATCACACAATTTCAGATTCATCATGTTCAATCCAACACAGAGAACTTCAAAGAGTGCCCCAAAGTTTCTACCGGAGAGTCAAGACGAAAACGTGTGCCAACCCATATGCATAGATTCCCAAGGTCACGGAACCCGCAAGTTGATCACCAAAACATACATCAAGTGGATCAATAGAACATCCCATTGTCACCACGGATATCCCATCGCAAGACATACATCAAGTGTTCTCAAATACCTTAAAGACTCAATCCAATAAGAAAACTTCAAAGGGAAAATTCAATTCATCACAAGAAGATAGATAGGGGAAAACTCCATATGATTCATCTATATTAATAAAGCTCGCGGTACATCAAGATCGTGTCATCTTAAGAACACGAGAGAGAGAGATCAAACACATAGCTACTGGTACATACCCTTAGCCCCGAGGGTGCACTACTCCCTCCTCGTCATGGAGACCGCCGGGATGATGAAGATGGCCTCCGGTGATGGTTTCCCTCTCTGGCAGGGTGCCGGAACGGGATCCCGTTTGGTTTTTCGTGGCTACTGAGGCTTGCGGCGGTGGAACTCCCGATCTAGGTTTCTTTCTGGAGGTTTGGGTATTTATAAGAATTTTTGGCGTCGGTCTCACGTCGAGGGGGGCCACGAGGCGACGACAAGCCAGGGGGGCGCGCCCTAGGAGGGGGCGCCCCCTAGGCTTGTGGCTGCCTCGTGGCTCTTCTGGCCCAACTCCGATGCCCCGTGGGTCTCTTCTGGTCTACAAAAAATCACCGTAAATTTTTATTCCGTTTGGACTCCGTTTGATATTCATTTTCTGTAAAACTCAAAAACAAGGAAAAAACAGAAACTGGCACTGGGCTCTAGGTTAATAGGTTAGTCCCAAAAAATAGTATAAAATAGCATATTAATGCATATAAAACATCCAAAACCGATAATATAATAGCATGGAACAATCAAAAATTATAGATACGTTGGAGACGTATCAAGCATCCCCAAGCTTAATTCCTGCTCGTCCTCGAGTAGGTAAATGATAAAAACGGATTTTTTGATGTGGAATGCTACCTAACATATTTATCCATGTTATTTTCTTTATTGTGGCATGAATGTTTAGATCCATAAGATTCAAAACAAGAGTTTAATATTGACATAAAAACAATAATACTTCAAGCATACTAATAAAGCAATCGTGTCCTCTCAAAATAACATGGCCAAAGAAAGATATCCCTACAAAATCATATAGTCTGGCTATGCTCCATCTTCATCACACAAAGTATTAAATCATGCACAACCCCGGTTTTAGCCAAGCAATTGTTTCATACTTTAGTATTCTCAAACTTTTTCAACTCTCACGCAATACATGAGCGTGAGCCATGGATATAGCACTATAGGTGGAATAGAATATGGTGGTTGTGGAGAAGACAGAAATAAGGAGATAGTCTCACATCAACTAGGCGTATCAACGGGCTATGGAGATGCCCATCAATAGATATCAATGTGAGTGAGTAGGGATTGCCATGCAACAGATGCATTAGAGCTATAAGTGTATGAAAGCCCAAAAAGAAACTAAGTGGGTGTGCATCCAACTTGCTTCCTCACGAAGACCTAGGGCAATTTTGAGGAAGCCCATCATTGGAATATACAAGCCAAGTTCTATAATGAAAAATTCCCACTAGTATATGAAAGTGACAATATAGGAGACTCTCTATCATGAAGATCATGGTGCTACTTTGAAGCACAAGTCTGGAAAAAGAAGAGTAGCATTGCCCCTTCTCTCTTTTCTCTCATTTTTTTTCATTTTTTTTCTTTTGGTGGGCATCTTTGGCCTCTTTTTTTTATTTGGGCTTCTCTGGCCTTTTTTATTTTTTGTAAAGTCCGGAGACTCATCCCGACTTGTGAGGGAATCATAGTCTCCATCATCCTTTTCTCACATGGGACAATGCTCTATAATGATGATCATCACACTTTTATTTACTTACAACTCAAGAATTACAACTCGATACTTAGAACAAAATATGACTCTATATGAATGCCTCCGACGGTGTACCGGGATGTGCAATGACTCAAGAGTGACATGTATAAAAAACATGAACGGTGGCTTTGCGACAAATACGATGTCAACTACATGATCATGCAAAGCAATATGACAATGATGATGCATGTCATAGATGGAACGGTGGAAGTTGCATGGCAATATATCTCGGAATGGCTATGGAAATGCCATAATAGGTAGGTATGGTGGCTGTTTTGAGGAAGGTATATGGTGGGTTTAATGCACCGGCGAAAGTTGCGCGGTACTAGAGAGGCTAGCAAAGGTGGAAGGGTGAGAGTGCGTATAATCCATGGACTCAACATTAGTCATAAAGAACTCACATACTTATTGCAAAAGTCTATTAGTTATCAAAACAAAGTACTACACGCATGCTCCTAGGGAAAGGGTTGGTAGTTGTTAACCATCGCGCGATCCCGACCTCCACACAAAGGAAGACATTCAATAAATAAATCATGCTCCGACTTCGTCACATAACGGTTCACCATACGTGCATGCTACGGGAATCACAACCTTTAACACAAGTATTTATACCAATCCACAATTACTCACTCGCATGTCTCTAATATTACCATCTTTATATCTCAAAACAATCATAAGGAATCAAACTTCTCATAGTATTCAATGCACTTTATATGAATTTTTTTATTATATCCCTCTTGGATGCCCATTATATTAGGACTAAATTCATACCTAAGCAAGTTACCATGCTGTTTAGAGACTCTCAAAATAATATAAGTGAAGCATGAGAGTTCATCAATTTCTATAAAATGAAACCACCGCCGTGCTCTACAAAGATATAAGTGAAGCACTAGAGCAAAAGACAAACTACTCCAAAAATATATAAGTGAAGATCAATGAGTAGCCAACAATTAAATAACTATGTGAAGACTCTCTCATCTAAGAATTTCAGATCTTAAGTATTTTATTCCAACAGCAAACTAAACAAAAATAGAACTCCAAGAATAGCACGCTTCATGTGAACGAATAAAAATTTAGACTCAACATAGGCTAACCGATAGTTGAGGAAGAGAGGTGGGATGCATAGCATCCCCAAGCTTAGATGCTTGAGACTTCTTGAAATATTTACTTGGGGTGCCTTGGGCATCCCCAAGCTTGAGCTTTTGTATCTCGTTCAATCCTCTCATATCCCGGTTTCACCTATTCTCAAAAACTTCGTCCACACAAAACTTCAAAAGAACTCGTGAGATAGGTTAGTGCACATACTAATAAATCAACCCTTTATGTGCTGCCAAGACAAATTGCACAATAATTTTCAAACATCATCTACTGTTTACTATCGTTTCCACAATTTATATCTACCAATATAGGCTATGAAAACTAGAGGATAAGTAGAAAACAAAACTATGACAGCAATCTGTCCAAACACACTAGTAGAAAACAGGGCTTTCGTCCTAGCCGGATCGGAGCAATAGTCCCGGTCGCGTTACGAACCGGGACTAATGTAAGCATTAGTCCTGGTTCAAGCGGCTAGGACGCCGGACGGGGCTCAACAGGCATCAGTCCCGGTTCGAATGGGACCTTTAGTCCCGGTTGGAGACACCAACCGGGACTAAAGGGTATCACCCCCTTTAGTCCCGGTTGGTGTCTCCAACCGGGACTAAAGGTCTATCTTTAGTCCTGGTTGGAGACACCAACCGGGACTAAACGGTATCACCCCCTTTTTCCAGTTATTTTTGTTTTTTGCTTTATTTATTTTCTTTTGTTTGTCCTTACAGCGAAATATTTAGATTTTTGAGTGAATCTTTTTGCTTTAGGTCACAAAAATTATAAACTTTCTGTTAGTGCCATTAGTTTTCAAATTTGAATAGTTTAAATTTGAATTCTTTGAAATTTGTGTGAATCACTAGTTTGTGAATAACTTTACTTTGAAAATAGATTTTTGAGTAATTCTTTTTCCTGCTGTTTAATATGAGTGTGTTTTATCATTATATTCAATTTGGTAATTTTTAGGTTATTTTAAATAGGTGTTTTAATCAAAAACAGATTATGTTTAGCTCTTTTAGTTTTATAGCTCAAAAAATCAATAAATGCATGAAAAATAGCGAATGAAGTGGGAAAGGGTTGAAAATTGATGATGTGGCTTTTAATGGTGCATGTTGAACGCACAAAAAGTCTGGAGTTGAAATAAGTTTAAAAAAAATGAAATGCCTTTGTAACAGATGAGTTTTCGTCCGAAACCATGATACTTCGAAAGAGATTGTCGAGTTTGTACACAAAGTGCATCCAGTTTTTGCCGTAACCATCTCGACTTTTTAGCACATGCTATGTGGGTGAAATGATGATACCATGCCAAGTTTCAACCTTTTCAGAGTTCATTTGTAGTGCTTTTCAATTTCAGGGTCATTTAGCTCAAAAAAAATCAATAAATGCATGAAAAATAGAGAATGGAGTGGCAAAGGGTTGAAAATTGATGATGTGGCTTTGAATGGTGCATGTTAAACACACAAAAAGTCTAGAGTTGAAATAAGGTTTAAAAAATGAAATGCCTTTGTAACAGATGAGTTTTCGTCCGAAACCGTGATACTACGAATGGGATTGTCCAGTTTGTACACGAAGTGCATCCAGTTTTTGCCGTAACCTTCTCAACTTTTTAGCACATGCTATGTGGGTGAAATGATGATACCATGCCAAGTTTCAACCTTTTCAGAGTTCATTTGTAGTGTTTTTCAATTTCAGGGTCATTTAGCTCAAAAAAATCAATAAATGCATGAAAAATAGCGAATGAAGTGGGAAAGGGTTGAAAATTGATGATGTGGCTTTGAATGGTGCATGTTGAACGCACAAAAAGTCTGGAGTTGAAACAAGTTTAAAAAAAGGGTTATGAAAAAGTAAAACGGCTATAACTTTTGCATACGATGTCGAAAAAAAAAGTTTAATATATCAAAATGTTCAGCACGAGAAATCGGTTTTGATGGCAACCGCCATCGAATAAATATTAGTGTTACTAAATAATTATTCAATAAATATTAGTGTTACTAAATAATTATTGTTTTGTAGAATAATAGATTCAAACTCAAATGGTGAAACGTGTGACATCATGCTCAAGGGCTTAATAGGATTGATATGATACATATAACATAAATTAATTGAATAAGTAGTTTATTTTTTTAAACGTTTTTAATTCTTTTAGATTTTTGAAATTCGAAAAGAATAAAAAATCAGTTTTTAAAAATTAATTTTATTTAAAAAAATGATGTCATATTTGGATTCCTCACATTTTTCTGATAATAATGGATATATTATTTGTCGAATTTCGATTTACAGATTTAAAGATATTAATTATGCCATATTAAATGAATAAATGGCAAAAAATGAATAAAATAATATTATTACTTATTTTATTTTCATTGAAATTCTATATTATTATTACTTATTTTGTTTTGAACTTTTTATTATTTTGGTTTTTTCGGTTTTTTTGTTTTTGAGAATTTTTGAGTTTTTTTGAAATTTTTGCCTTTTTTGAAGTTTTTAAATTAATCATTGTTGTTTATTTTAATAATTGTTTGGAATTCAAAAAATTAAATCATGTGACATCAAGACCTAAGGGTTAATAGGATTGATAGCTTACTATTTTCAAGAAAACAACAAGTGCAGACTTGGAAACTAGGGGAGATAGAACTCGAAAGTTAAGCGTGCTGGGGTTGGAGCAGTGAGAGGATGGGTAACCGGCCGGGAAGTTAGACGATTTGGAATCAGTGCGCCACGCTGGAGCAGTGAAGAGGGGTGATTAGAGATTAAATTGTCAAATACTTCAAGAGCTGTGAGGAGGGGTGATTAGAGATTAAATTGTCAAATAATTCAAAGATTTGGAAATCAGGAAAACAAGATAAAAAAATAAAAAAATATTTTTTTAAAAAAAATACCTTTAGTCCCGGTTGGTAACACCAACCGGGACTAAAGGTCCTCCAGCCCCCGCTCCAGAAAGCTGCCACGCGGAACCCCTTTAGTCCCGGTTCGTAATCCAACCAGGACTAAGAGTGGAGGCATTTAGTCCCGATTACTTAGTCCCGGTTGGAAAACCGGGACTAAAGGTACTTACGAACCGGGACTAAAGTCCCGTTTTCTACTAGTGACAGAACAGCCTGTAGCAATTTATGAAAACAGTGTACTTATGTAACTCAAAAAATTATCAAAATTTAGGAAATGCTAAATAATTTATAAGACAACACTGTGTAAAAATTTCAGAAACTTTCCACGTTCCAGTAAAATATGAAAATTCAAACACTACAGCAAAAGTTTCTGTTTTTACACAACACATATCAACACATGCAATGCAAGCATCCTAATGCAATTCTTGAAACTTTTTATTGAAAAACAAGATTATAAATAACACCTAACAGAGAACAACAAAATAATATGACGCTCCAAGCAAAACTCATATTATGTGACGAATAAAAATATAGCTCTAAGTAAGATATACCGATAGTGTTGAAGACGAAAAAGGGGATGCCTTCCGGGGCATCCCCAAGCTTAGGCGCTCGAGTATTCCATGGATATTAACTTGGGGGTGCCTTCGGCATCCCCAAGCTTAGGTTTTTGTAAATCCTTATTCTTCACATATCGGTGTCTCACCCAAAACTTGAGAACTTCAATCACACAAAACTTAACGGAACTTCGTGAGAAGGGTTAGTATAATAAATAAAGATAATTCACTTAGGTACTGTCAAGACAAGATTCATAATTGTTCCCACATGATACCTACTGTATTCTATCATTCCCATAATTTATACCGCTAAATATAAGCTATGGAAACACTAAAACAAGCAAACTATGCATGCAAAACAGAATCTGTCAAAAACAGAACAGTCTGTGAAGATCTGTAGTGTAACCATACTTCCCTGTCTCTAAAAATTCTTAAACATTAAGAAAACCTGAAGAATTTGTATATCAATACTGTGTAAAAATTTCAGATCATTATCACGCTCCAGTAAAAAATGAATATTCCTGTACTGGAGTCAAAAGTTTCTGTTTTGGTTCAGCATCAATTCTACTCATCTTGTGAGTCATCCCAAAGGCTTTACTTGGCACTTTATTGAAATAAAAGGCACAAAACATGATTACTACAGTATCTTAATCATGTGAACACACAAAAACAGAAAGTAAAAGTGTTGGATTGTCTCCCAACAAACGCTTTTCTTGAATGCCTTTTAGCTAGGCATGATGATTTCAATGATGCTCACACAAAAGATAAGAATTGAAACATAATAGGAGCACCATGAAGCATATGACTAGCACATTTAAGTCAAACCCACTTCCTATGCATAGGGATTTTGTGAGCAAACAATTTATGGGAACAAGAATCAACTAGCATAAGAAGGCAAAACTAGCATGACTTCAAAACTTTCAACACATAGAGAGGAAACTTGGTATTATTGCAATATGTAGAAGCATAAGATCCTCTCTATTAATAATTTTCAGTAGCATCATGAACGAATTCAACAATATAAGCAGCACATAAAGCATTCTTTTCATGATGTACAAGCATAGAAAATTTACTAATCTCCACATAAGAAGATTTCTTCTCATGACTAATAGTGGGAGTATCATAAAAGAATTGAATACTACAAATTGGTTCCACATTAAAAGAGTAATTTTCAGTAAAAGGATATTCATAATTATGACAAGTATCATAATAGTAATCATCACTCTTTTTCATCGCATAAGTATCATCACAATAATCATCATAAGTAGGAGGCATGCAGTCATTACAACAAATTTGATCAGTCAAAGTAGGGGGAATAAAAATATCATCTTCATTAAGCATAGCATCCCCAATCTTGGGACAAACATTAATTGCAGCAAATAAATTCTCAAACATGTCATTTTCATCAAACATAGCATCCCCAAGCTTGTGGCTTTGTATATCATAAACATAATCACTCTCATCATTAATAGTATGAATAGCACCAATAGTATAGCAATTATTATCATCATCTTCCAAGTTGGTGCCATAAATATTTTCAAGATTATAAGAAGTATCATTATCTTCCCAATCATAATTATCACAACAAGCAATAGGCATAACAAAATCATCCTCAAGTGTATCGTCTTCCACAACTATTTTTGATTCATTCTCATGAGGCCTATCAATAATGGGAGCAACATTATTTGGGAGAGATACCTCTTTACCTTTACTTTTCCTTCTTTTCTTCTTCTTCACCACATTATGTGTGGGTTTATTTAATTCCTCCAAGCTTCTTTTTGAAGAGGTTGGTTGAATAAAAAGCTCCTCCTCGTTACCTGATTCATCATAAGAAAAAATAGGAGAATATTGGGAAACCTCTTCCCCTTCATTAGTATTCTCTTCATCTTCTATTTGTTTTCTTGTCTTTAAGTAATTGACAATATAAGGATCCTCAATGCAATTTACCACGCAATACATATAGATTTCATTTAGATCAAAATCAATCATTTTCATGAGAACCCAAGCTGGAACATCCTTAGTTTTATGTTTCATTTCTTCATACCCCAAAAATAGACTAAGTTCATTATGATGCTCAAGGGTAATGAGGTTATCACAATTTTTGGACACAATTCGATCATGAAATAATTCACATTGGAAATTAAAATGACCACTTTCATTGCAATGTTCACAAGGACGGCGAGAAATATTAAGTCTTTCAGCACAAACATATAGCCTCTCTTGCAACCATTTAGTTTCTAAATACTTATGCCTCTTACAAAATCTATCTTCCCTTTTAGGCATGTCTTCACAAACTCTATGCACTCCACAAAAATTGACATGCTTATAAGAAATCTTTTTATCATGACTAGTGCAATCATAATTAGTACTATGGATATTCAAAGAATTCATACTAACAACATTGCAATCATGCTCATCACTCAAAGATTTAGTGCCAAACATTTTAATAACTTCTTCTTCTAACACTTGAGCACAATTTTCCTTTCCATCATTTTCACGAAAGACATTAAAAAGATGAAGCATATGAGGCAATTGTAGGAGATATGCCCTAGAAGCAATAATAAATGTTATTGATTATCTCCCTGTTCATAATTAGGTTTATGTTCCATGCTATAACTGCTATGGTTCTTGAGTCTGCAATAACCACGAGGCTAGGAGGAAGACTCATATGCACGTGTGGAATAATAAACGGTAATATGTATTCCTAGTCTGGCCTCTAAGACTGGCTCAAGTATTGCATGATGATCCTGTTTTCCTGATCATGGGCATGGCTATGCCGGCAATTTTGAGGGCACAATGTTAGAAGAACATTTGTGTTGAATCGACCCAAATTGATGTTATGCTATGAGATACATTCGTCACAAGTTAAATGGTTTATAACACAGAGATGGTTAACGTTTGCATGATTCCTCAGACCATGAGAGTATCAAGTTTCTTCATGCTTGATTCATGAACTTTGGGGTTTGTTAAACGTCATCCGTTACTGGATGGCTATTACGGCGGCTTACGGGTTCATGGGAAAGTATGTCAAGTAACTTGATAGCTCAAGATTGGGATTTGCTCCTCCGACGATGGAGAGATATCTCTGGGCCCTCTCGGTGTTACGGTATCCATCATCGTCTGGCCAGACACTTTGTGATTTGATCACGGGGATGCCGGAACACGGTAACGAGAAAAGAGAACAATACCGGTAACGAGGTAACTGGCATAGTGGACAAGTTGTTGATCCACGGGGATGCCAACATGTCTCACCTCAGGTATTTGTAACATATCGTGAAGCAACAGGAATAGCACACGGCAACTGGAGGTTCACTCGAATATTCATTCGTGTGGGTATAGGGGTCAATATGGGTGTCCACAGCTCCGATGTTGATCATTGATCGGAAGGGGTTCCGGGTCATGTCTATACTTCACCGAACCTATAGGGTCACACGCTTAAGGGTCATCTATCTGCTGAATACTAGACAGGGAGTCTGAGAGAAAATCACCGGAAAAGTTTCGGACACCGGAAAAGTTTCGGACAGCGGAAAATTCCGTAGAGAGAACACCGGAACAGTTTCGGTAAAACTGAAAAGTTGTTTCACGGGATACCATTAAGTCAAATTGGTTTTGGCACATGCATGATAATTCTTGGAGGGTGCTAGAATCATTCTGGAAACTTCTGGAAATTTTCCGGAAGAAAAACCAGAAATGTTCCGGAGCTGCCGGAACCACTTCAAATGCTTTTCGCAGATGAAAATCACTAATCCGGAATTGTTCCGGAACGCATTGAAAATTATTTTAGTGGGTACTGGAAATGTTCTTAGCCCACATAAATATTTTCAGTTCGAACGGACGCTGAAAAATGTCGTCGTGAATAGTGAAAGTGCTTTATGGGATATTTTTGGAAAGTCACCTTTTGGGATATTTTCCCAAAAGGCTTCTAGAAGGGATGGATGGATGAGGACCCCCTTTGGGGGGCCCCACCAAGAGGGTGGCCGGCCACATCTGGTGCTCCTCCATGGAGCACCACTTGTTCTTTGGCTTTCCCCTTTTGCCCTTGGAAAGTGTTTCCTTCATGGGCATTTTTGGTATTTTTGAATACCCTTCCTACCCCTTGGTTTTCCTATAAATAGGAGGTGAGGGGGCTGCCCAAACCTCATTCCTTCTCACATACAAGTGCCATGCATGATCTGGCTTTCTCTCTCCCTCCCAGCGCAATAGTTTCGTAGAGCCGAAAGGCTGTCTGGGTTCCGGTGGGAACTAGTTCTGGACGGCGAAGCCCTGTCGGATAGATGACACCGTATGTGTGCAACTCTATAGAGAGATCGTAGTTTCGGTCTTAGTATCGAGGGTCCTCCCGAAGGGCTGTCCGAGTGACTGTCCGAGTTTCGAAGGTCCTCCCGAAGGGCTGTCCGAGTGACCGTTCGAGTTTCGAAGGTCCTCCCAAAGGGCTGTCCGCGACACCGTCCGGGGGACTGTCCGACCCCCTCCCGGAGGGCTGTCCGAGGGGTAGATGAGGGTATACATCCTCGCGGTTGGGAGGTTGTAAATCCTAGCTGTGGGGCTCTGCACCGCCGATCGTCATCGACTCTACTTCCGCTGCGCTACGAGTCGGTAACGAAAAGATCAAACCTTGTATGCAGTCTCCATAGTGGTCCTGGCCTGGTGCGTAGGTCAGAATTTTTTTGTTTTCTGCTATGTTACCCTACAATGGCATCATGAGCCGTGCTATGCGTAGATGCAGGTTGCGATCTAGAATACATAGAGATGTATGGGTGTTGCACAATATAATTAGGTAGTAGATGAGTTCTATTACTGAAAATTATTTGTGCGGGTAGCAGATGAAATCTGTTACCCGATGTTCTTGTTGCTTCCCTGGAATTTGCATATTTCTGAGCTTGATAATAGTATGGTGGAGTTTCAATGTTCTGGCAATCCGCGATCCTGATTGATCAACGAAGTGCTAACAGTTCATTGAATTCCACCGTAGTTAAAAAGAAAGATGAAATTTCGCAGACGAAAGGGCAATGCAGATATGATCTGCACGGGGGTCATGCGTATGACGAAGTTTAGTATGGGGCTCGAGATTTTATTATCTCGTGTTTCATACACCCCGCAAGTTAATCTAGCAACTTGAATTATCATACTTGATGATGGACGTTGGTAGCTTCGGTTTGTTTCGAAACCTTAGAAGCCATGTAAAACAAGTTTTTGCATGAACCGATTAGAGACGTCTAACTTGGTTTTGCAGGAGGGTTTGCATGTGCATATGGTGTGGTATAGCAGTGCTCATAATAATTTGATTATGTATGAGATGACTATATGATGTAAATTGATTAACATGACCTGCGTGTCATGATTCGGCATAATGGCTGGAGCCATATGATTGCACTTTAATGACCTGCGTGTCAACCTTATGTAATGCACTTATTTTATTATCTATAGAGATAGCAATATTATCTGGTGCATCGACAAGGTGGTGGCAATCTTCGCAAAGGTGAACACCGATGCGAATGCCGAAGACGAAGAAATACTTGACTTCTCCGTCAGAAGGGGCTATACCATGTCATGCTAATTATGAATTGCCTGAGATGTTTATCCCTTATGATGCACCCTTCTTGATCGCACGGTAGTCGCTTTTATTAGGGTGATCTCTCACAAAAATATCAAGTAGGTAGTGTTCTCCCAAATGTAGCACCGTCCCGGCACCTATCTTTTTGGGGTACGACATGTACACATGAGTACGAACGATTAGAGAAGTGTGAGGCGGGTGAGGTCAGACCTCACTGCGTGATCACTTGGTTGTCTTGACGTTCAGGCAAGACAGTCCTGAGCTCGGAACACACACATCGAAATATGGAAAAGAGTCACATAGAGATGTGATTGGCAAGTTGGCCTACCGATTGAAGTTCACATCATCAGTGATGAACCCGTCAATGGCGTCGAATTGAAATGTGGATCTTGAATCACTCACAATCAATTATGAGAGACATTGATTTGAGTGGGAGCGCACTGCAGAATTAACTTGTTTAATTCTTAGTGCAATTAATTTTGAACACTGTCTAAGTGTGATTTGCATAATAGTTGTAGAAGAATGGCTCGCGTTTCCACCTTCCCTGTTAAAATTGAATAGCTGTTAAATATCTGGTTAAAACTTTACAGTTGTTAACGTAATATGAGGATTGTCCTCAAGAGTGCCGAGAAGGACTTTGTCCTATCGCATACTTTCGGTATTCTCCCGCTAATGCTATGGATGATATGACTCTCGTACTTCGATCCAAAAGCTAAAATTCCATTACGGTCAAGTGAAATATGTTTGCTTCCATGAGACCCGAACTTCGAAAGTTCGGATAGTTATGTGATATTCATGGAATCTGAAAATCATTTTCAGAGACAGACAAAGGCTAAAAGATATGAGATATCCAAAGCAATGTTTGTTTGCAAAACATTAGTAAAGTGTTTACTATACATTGGACTGATAAGAGAGGGATCCAGGAGAACGCCTGTCATGTAAATGAAGGTGAATAAAACAACAACTTAAAGAGAAAGGAAGTGTCCGAAGGGTGTTAGTGAAACTTTTCACGCCTAGGAAGTCTGGGGCTAACGCCACTCTTAAGTTGGGTGCTTCTTCTGAGAGTAGGAGAAATACTGAAAGTTAAACTGTTAGAAGTATGAAGGCAGAAAGAAAGAAGATTGGAATATCCAGCTCATGTATGAATGTCATACAAGTTTTTGATGTATAGAAGGCTGGTCAAAGATATAGTTCTTGGGAATTATGGTTAAACATATTAATCACTAATTCTTGGGTATTGTGAGTTGATCACAAAGATACCCGCTCGATTGCATTCTGTTGCAACTCGATGTAAGAACTACTATGGCCTGAAAGACTAGCCAGGGATGAGGTTTTGATACGCGCTGGAAACATAGTAAAAGTTACTATACCTTCCATTGGTGTATTACCTATGTATTTACTTTCATAATTCATTTTAGAGTTTCATATACTCTAGCCCTTTGCATAAGGTATCTTGCAAGAAGGTTGTTCATAAGAGAACTTTTGATGTTCGGTGATATGAATAAACATAAGGGCCATACTTTCATTATGAATGAGATGTATGTTATGAATAATGATATTAATACATTACCTCTATATTTACTTTTATAATTCATTTAGAGTTTCATATACTCTAGCCCTTTGCATAAGGTATCTTGCAAGAAGGTTATTCATAAGAGAACTTTTGATGTTCGGTGTTATGAATAACATGAAGGGCCATGCTTCCATCCAGGATGGGATGTATGCTGTGAATATTGATGGTAATATGATACATCCATAACACTTACGCTAAATGTCGCAAGACTAAAAGAATACCACATATGTGTGGCACTGCATTTGGTCACATTGGAGAACCCGCATGGAAAATTCCATTATGATGGATTTTGAAGTCATTTGATTTTGAATCATCTGACACTTGCAACTTTCCTCTGAAAAGTGAACTGACTGAAATACGGTTCATAGGCCATAAGGAACGAGCAAAGAACATATTGGTGATCATACATTATGATGTGTGTATTCCAATAAATGTTGTTGCAAGTAGTGGATTTATCTATCTTCAGAAATGACTCAAGTAGATATATCGATATTTACTTCATGAGAAGTAAGTCTGGATCTTTTGAATTCATTCATAAGGTTTTCAAAAATGAAGTAGAAGTTATTGTACCAAGAAAATTATGTTTCTACAATTCGATTGCAGAAAGGAATATTTGAGTTACAAGTTTAGCGAATGTCTGATGAGTTGTGAAAGGAGTTTCATAACTTACTACAGTAGCTTAATCATGTGAACACACAAAAACAGAAAGTAAAAGTGTTGGGTTGTCTCCCAACAAACGCTTTTCTTGAATGCCTTTTAGCTAGGCATGATGATTTCAATGATGCTCACATAAAAGATAAGAATTGAAACATAACAGGAGCATCATGAAGCATATGACTAGCACATTTAAGTCTAACCCACTTCCTATGCATAGGGATTTTGTGAGCAAACAATTTATGGGAACAAGAATCAACTAGCATAGGAAGGCAAAACAAGCATGACTTTAAAACTTTCAACACATAGAGAGGAAACTTGATATTATTGCAATATGTAGAAGCATAAGATCCTCTCTCATAATAATTTTCAGTAGCATCATTAACGAATTCAACAGTACAAGCAGCACATAAAGCATTCTTTTCATGATCTACAAGCATAGAAATTTTACTACTCTCCACACAAGAAGATTTCTTCTCATGACTAATAGTGGGAGTATCATAAAAGAATTGAATACTACAAATTGGTTCCACATTAAAAGAGTAATTTTCAGTAAAAGGATATTCATAATGATGACAAGTATCATAATAGTAATCATCACTCTTTTTCATCGCATAAGTATCATCACAATAATCATCATAAGTAGGAGGCATGCAGTCATTATAACAAATTTGATCATTCAAAGTAGGGGGAATAAAAAGATCATCTTCATTAAGCATAGCATCCCCAATCTTGGGACAGACATTAATTGCAGCAAATAAATTCTCAAACATGTCATTTTCATCAAACATAGCATCCCCAAGCTTGTGGCTTTGTATATCATAAACATAATCACTCTCATCATTAATAGTATGAATAGCACCAATAGTATAGCAATTATTATCATCATCTTCCAAGTTGGTGCCATAAATATTTTCAAGATTATAAGAAGTATCATTATCTTCCCAATCATAATTATCACAACAAGCAATAGGCATACCAAAATCATCCTCAAGTGTATCGTCTTCCACAACTATTTTTGATTCATTCTCATGAGGCCTATCAATAATGGGAGCAACATTATTTGGGAGAGATACCTCTTTACCTTTACTTTTCCTTCTTTTCTTCTTCTTCACCACATTATGTGTGGGTTTATTTAATTCCTCCAAGCTTCTTTTTGAAGAGGTTGGTTGAATAAAAAGCTCCTCCTCGTTACCTGATTCATCATAAGGCAAAATAGGAGGATATTGGGAAACCTCTTCCCCTTCATTAGTATTCTCTTCATCTTCTATTTGTTTTCTTGTCTTTAAGTAATTGGCAATATAAGGATTCTCAATGCAATTTACCACGCAATACATATAGATTTCATTTAGATCAAAATCAATCATTTTCATGAGAACCCAAGCTGGAACATCCTTAGTTTTATGTTTCATTTCTTCATACCCCAAAAATAGACTAAGTTCATTATGATGCTCAAGGGTAATGATGTTATCACAATTTTTGGACACAATTCGATCATGAAATAATTCACATTGGAAATTAAAATGACCACTTTCATTGCAAAGTTCACAAGGACGGCGAGAAATATTAAGTCTTTCAGCACAAACATATAGCCTCTCTTGCAACCATTTAGTTTCTAAATACTTATGCCTCTTACAAAATCTATCTTCCCTTTTAGGCATGTCTTCACAAACTCTATGCACTCCACAAAAATTGACATGCTTATAAGAAATTTTTTTATCATGACTAGTGCAATCATAATTAGTACTATGGATATTCAAAGAATTCATACTAACAACATTGCAATCATGATCATCACTCAAAGATTTAGTGCCAAACATTTTAATAACTTCTTCTTCTAACACTTGAGCACAATTTTCCTTTCCATCATTTTCACGAAAGACATTAAAAAGATGAAGCATATGAGGCAACCTCAATTCCATATTTTTTTTTGTAGTTTTCTTTTATAGACCAAACTAGTGAAAAACAAGAAACTAAAAGATTTAATTGTAAGATCTAAAGATATACCTTCAAGCACTCACCTCACCGGCAACGGCGCCAGAAAAGAGCTTGATGTCTACTACGCAACTTTATTCTTGTCGACTTTGTTGGGCCTCCAAGCGCAGAGTTTTGTAGTACAGTAGCAATTTTCCCTCAAGTGGATGACCTAAGGTTTATCAATCCGTGGGAGGTGTAGGATGAAAATGGTCTCTCTCAAACAACCCTGCAATCAAATACAAGAAATCTCTTGTGTCCCCAACACAACCAATACAATGGCAAATTGTATAGGTGCACTAGTTCGGCGAAGAGATGGTGATACAAGTGCAATATGGATGGTAGATATAAGTTTTTGTAATCTGAAAATATAAAAACAGCAAGGTAGCAAGTAACAAAAGTGAGCAAAAACGGTATTGCAATGCTTGAAAACAAGGCCTAGGGTTCATACTTTCACTAGTGCAAGTTCTCTCAACAATACTGACATAGTTGAATCATATGTAAATCCCTCACGTGCGACAAAGAGTTCACTCCAAAGTCACAAATAGCGGAGAACAAACGAAGAAATTATTGTAGGGTGCGAAACCACCTCATAGTTATCTTTTCCGATCAATCGTATGAGCTATCCCTATAAGTGTCACGAACAGCCCTAGAGTTCGTACTAAAATAACACCTTAAGATACACATCAACCAAAACCCTAATGTCACCTAGATACTCCAATGTCACCACGAGCACCCATGGGCTTGATTATACGATATGCATCACACAATTTCAGATTCATCATGTTCAATCCAACACAAAGAACTTCAAAGAGTGCCCCAACGTTTCTACCGGAGAGTCAAGACGAAAATGTATGCCAACCCCTATGCATAGATTCCCAACTCACGGAACCCGCAAGTTGATCACCAAAACATACATCAAGTGAATCAATAGAACATCCCATTGTCACCATGGATATCCCATCGCAAGACATACATCAAGTGTTCTCAAATACTTTAATGACTCAATCCGATAAGAAAAGTTCAAAGGGAAAACTCAATTCATCACAAGAAGATAGAGAGGGGAAAACTCCATATGATTCATCTATAGTAATAAAGCTCGCGGTACATCAAGATCGTGTCATCTCAAGAACACGAGAGAGAGAGATCAAACACATAGCTACTGGTACATACCCTCAGCCCCGAGGGTGAACTACTCCCTCCTCGTCATGGAGACCGCCAGGATGATGAAGATGACCTCCGGTGATGGTTTCCCCCTCCGGCAGGGTGCCGGAACGGGCTCCCGATTGGTTTTTCGTGGCTACAGAGGCTTGCGGCGGTGGAACTCCCGATCTAGGTTTCTTTCTGGAGGTTTGGGTATTTATAAGAATTTTTGGCGTCGGTCTCACGTCATGGGGGGCCACGAGGCGACGACAAGCCAGGGGTCGCGCCCTAGGGGGGCGCCCTTGAGGCGTGTGGCTGACTCGTGGCTCTTCTGGCCCAACTCCGATGCCCCGTGGGTCTCTTCTGGTCCATAAAAAATCACCGTAAATTTTTATTCTGTTTGGACTCCGTTTGATATTCCCTTTCTGTAAAACTCAAAAACAAGGAAAAAACAGAAACTGGCACTGGGCTCTAGGTTAATAGGTTAGTCCCAAAAAATAGTATAAAGTAGCATATTAATGCATATAAAACATCCAAAACCGATAATATAATAGCATGGAACAATCAAAAATTATAGATACGTTGGAGACGTATCACAGCCGGCCCAGGGTGCCGGGGGGGCGCCGCGCCTCCAGCAGCCCCCTCCGCCATGGGCAGCCGGGCAGAACCCGTGGACGGGCGTCGTCCACGCCTATCACATGCCTGTCCCACGGGCTGTTGCGCCGGGCATCCTCGGCCCTAGCCCCGCCGGCCACCAGACGTTCCTCGGCACGCCCTACCAGCCGGCCGGCGCCGGCTACGGCGCCCCCCTCGCGCCACCGGCTCTCGGCGGTTACGGTCCGCCCATCCAGGCACCGCCCTACGGGGGTCTCCTGCCGCCGCCGGCTCCCGCGCCCTGGGATCCCTCCCTCCTGGCTGCCCTGCACTCTGCGCCGTCGCCGAGTAAGTACGACGGTGGAGGCGACTGGTACATGGACTCCGGTGCTACTGCGCACATGACAGCTCATCCCGGTAACCTAACCTCCTCCACTCCCGTTGATACACCCACTCGTATAACTGTTGGCAACGATTCTTCCTTACCTATCACTCATGTCGGTAGCACTAGTTTTCCCTCCACTTCCACACCCATCACTATGTCTAATGTTCTCGTTTCACCTGACTTAGTCACCAACTTAGTTTCCGTTCGTTGTCTTACTCGTGAGAACCCCTCTTACTGTTGAATTTGACGGTGTTGGTTTTTCTGTGAAGGACGTCCGTACCAGGATGGTACTTCACCGATGTGACAGCCCCAATGAGCTTTATCCTGTGCACGCCGGCGCCTCCACCTCCACACCCGTCGCCCTCGCCGCCGGCGTCGACCTTTGGCATGCTCGCTTGGGCCATCCCAACCCCGCCGTTTTGCGTCAAATCCTTAGGAGTTTTTCTTTCTCATGTAATAAGCTCGACGAGCATACTTGTGAGGCTTGCCGGTTAGGCAAGCACGTTCGTCTTCCCTTTAGTGCGTCTACAACTGTTTCCACTTTTCCGTTTCAATTACTTCATAGTGATGTTTGGACGTCTCCCGTCACGAGTAACACAGGCTACCTATACTATCTGGTGTTTTTGGATGATTACTCTCATTATGTGTGGACTTTTCCTCTTCGCCGCAAGTCCGATGCCTTAGCCACACTCACGTCTTTTTTCTCCTATGTCACCACACAGTTTGGTCGCCCCAAACTTGCACTCCAAACCGACAACAGAAAAGAGTTCGATAACCTTGCTCTCTGCACCCTTCTTGCCTCCCACGGCACCACCTTCCGCTTAACTTGCCCATACACCTCCCAGCAGAACGGCCGCGCCGAACGCATTCTTCGCACTCTTAATGACTGCGTCCGCACGTTACTCTTTCACTCTAACGTGCCCGCCCGGTTTTGGCCTGATGCTCTTGCCACTGCCACCCTTCTAGTTAACATTCGGCCGTGTCGTCCTCGGTGGAACTACGCCCCCCACCACCTTCTCTTCGGTGCATCACCGTCCTATGAGGGCCTTCGCATTTTCGGGTGTCTTTGTTATCCTAGCACCGCGTCCACCGCTCCACACAAACTCGCACCACGATCACTCCCATGTGTCTTCCTTGGTTACCCCACTAACACCAAAGGTTACCGGTGCTACGATCCTGTCTCTCACCGTGTGTACACCTCGAGACATGTGTACTTTGTCGAGACGGTGTTCCCGTTTTTTCAGGTCTCTCCGGCTCTGGCTCCCTCGGCGCCGAACCCTGCGCCTCCTTCTTGGTGTGACGCGCGACCGCGACTTCAGGTGGCCCCACCGGCCAGGCGCCTTCTGCCGCCGCCTGGGCTCCCGACTCCCTCCCCCGAGGTCGAGCCCGCCCGGACCACTGGGTCTCCGACTCCCTCCTACGAGGCTGCGTCGGACTCCCACCCCGGCGCCATGGCGGACACACTGCCTCCCACCTCGGTCGGCGCCACCTCTCCGGCCACGGGCTCGACCTCCGCCTCGCCCGTCGCCTCTCCAGCTGCTGCAGGCTCGACCGCGGACTTGGCCTCCGATGCCGAGGGACCCGCCGCCACCGCGGGTACGAGCGTCGCTGCTGATCCGGCTCCTGGCATGACGACCCGCGCCCAGGCCGGTGTGTTCCGCCCGAGCACGCGCTAGTCTTCCGACGAGTACGTGTGCACTGCCTCGACGTCAACACCGTCACCCATTCCTTCCTCCGCCCGTGCTGCTCTTCGGGATCCCCACTGGCTCGCGGCGATGCAGGAGGAGTTCGATGCCTTGCAGCGCAACCGCACGTGGCATCTTGTTCCGCGACCCCCTCGTGCAAATGTTATCACTGGCAAGTGGGTGTTCCGCCACAAGACCCGCCGGACGGTTCTCTGGAGCGCTATAAGGCTCGGTGGGTGGTTCGCGGCTTTCGAAAGCGTGCAGGAGTGGACTTCACCGACACCTTTGCTCCGGTTGTGAAACCGGGCACGATCCGCACCGTGCTTCAGTTGGTGGTCTCGCGAGCCTGGCCGGTGCATCAGTTGGACGTCTCCAACACCGTCTTGCATGGTCATCTTGCCGAGCAGGTGTTCTGTGAGCAGCCCACCGGCTTTGTCGACACTGAGCATCCGGACTTCGTGTGCTTGCTCTCCCGCTCTCTTCACGGGCTGAAGCGGGCGCCACGGGCTTGGTACCAGCGTATCGCTGCCTTCCTACAGTCTCTGGGTTTTCGGACTACCCGCTCCGATGCCTCGCTCTTCGTGTATCATCAGGGCGCTGACACTGCATATCTGCTGATCTACGTCGACGACATCATCCTCACGGTATCCGGCACCGAGCTCCTTCAGCGGATCACGGCTCGTCTTAGAGCTGAGTTCGCCCTCAAGGACTTGGGGCCCCTGCATTACTTCCTCGGCATTGAGGTGGTCCGTCGGGCTGACGGTTTCTTTCTGCACCAGCAGTTGTACGCCCACGAGGTTCTGGAGCGCGCCGGCATGCTTAACTGCAAGACGGCGCCCACTCCGGTCGACACGAAGGCGAAGGTTTCTGCTCTGGAGGGGTCTCTCGCGTCCGATGCAGAGTTTTATCGCTCCATTGTTGGTGCTTTACAGTACTTGACGCTGACCCGCCCGGACCTGCAGTACGCTGTTCAGTAGGTGTGCCTCCACATGCAGTCCCCACGTGACTCCCATTGGTCCCTGGTGAATCGTATTCTCCGTTACATACGCGGCACCATGTCCTTGGGTCTCACCCTGACGGCCTCCGCCTCCACCGACCTCGTCGCCTACTCGGACGCCGACTGGGCTGGCTGCCCCGACACCCGGCGCTCTACGTCCGACTATTGCGTCTACCTTGGGCCCTCGTTGATCTCTTGGTCTTCGAAGAGACAGCCCACGGTCTCCCGCTCCAGCGCCGAGGCAGAGTATCGGGCCGTCGCCAATGCCGTGGCGGAATGCTCTTGGGTTCATCAACTGCTACAGGAGTTGCTTTGTGGTGTTCACAAGGCCACACTTGTCTACTGCGACAACGTCAGCGCGGTCTACCTCTCTGCAAACCCGGTGCACCATCGCCGTACGAAGCATATTGAGCTCGATATTCACTTCGTTCGCGAGCAGGTTGCACTTGGCCGTGTTCGGGTTCTCCACGTGCCGACGACGCAACAGTTTGCCGATGTCATGACTAAGGGATTGCCTACTCCCGTCTTTGAGGAGTTTCGCTCCAGTCTCTATGTCTCAGGCGACGCTTCGACTGCGGGGGTGCTGAATATATATGTTGCATGTATTTTGTGTATAATCTGACCCACCTCCTAGTTGTGTATAGTTGAGGTAGAGGCCCACTTGTACTCTATATATACGTGCACCGGCACCCTTTCAATCTATTATTGTATTGCCAAACCATCTCTTTACAAAAACGGTGGGAGTGCAAGATTATTGTGACCCTTAACTTAACACCGACCATTATTGCTCCCTAACCTCCGTAAAAGCGGTCTGATAGTTCACACGACACTTTTTTGCTTTTTTAGAAAGTGACAAGCTGTGTAACCCAAAAATAATTAAGGGTAAAGGTGACAAAATTACGTGTGTGACGAGAGGGAAGGTCAGGTGAGAGCGATATAAGATTACGTGTGTGAGGACGTAGAAGATGGCGTGATGACTGATGAGTTGTACATGATCTAGTATTCTACTATTAGATTCTAGGGTCAGAAATAATCACCCGACTGCGTGTCTGCGCAGGAGTTGAACTAAAATATCAATTAGGTAGGTGAGAATCAGAGCTATACAAATATTTTGTCTTTCTCACTTGTTATGACTTGGTAGCTAGGTTACCTTTTCTAAAAAATATTAGTGAACTGATGTACATGATAATTGACGAATTCAGAAGTCTTAATAGAACTTTTCACTTCGTATCAAAATTACAGAAAAGGGGTTGGAGCAAAACTGCGGTAGGGCACTAGTTCGTTCAATGTTTTGTCTTGTCCTTCTTCTCTTCTGTTCGACTGTTCCGCGGAGGCGCGGACGGTGCGGCACGGTGGCAGTGTCAGCCGGCGCGGCGGTGTCTCTCATGCAGCTCCGGCCTGCTGCTGGCTCCCGCCTTTCACGTGGTGGTTGCCGATCTGCAAAGAAATCCCAGTCGAGGCGCCGTTTCAATCGAAGCGAACTAGTGAAAGGGTATAAGCAAGATCACATGAAATCCGAAATCACTAATTGAGCAGTACTCCTTTCAAAGATCACTCCCACCTTTTCGGGTTGAGACAATGGCGCACTGTTTGTGTGCCACTTGTCGTAACATGGGTGTTTTTCTTTTTTCGTAGATCCATTATTTTAAACATTTTATCTATTAAACCGTGCGTCCAAATCTCAAACCGTTTTCACCGTTAATTGGATTCCTCGCGTCGAGATCTTTAAAACTAGATCCGATGTTGATAGGTTTTGACGAACTTTTTTTTCACGAAAATAACCGGTTGAAAAAACCAGACGAAAAAATCGTGCTTCTCACAGAAGGAAAAAAAAGAAAACGCGATTTTTTTTCTTTCCGAGAGACACGGCCGTGCCTCTCGCAGAAGTAAAACCGTGCCTCGCGAGGAAGGTAAAAAAAAGGAAAACGTGTTTTTTTCGTTTTCGAGAGGCATGACCGTGCCTCTCTTGAAGCAAAATCGTGCCTCTCGAGGAACGAAAAAAAAAACGCATTTTTTCACGTTTTCGAGAGGCACGACCGTGCCTCTCGCCGAAGCAAAACCATGCCTCTCAAGGAACAAAAAAAATAAAACACGTTTTTTCCATTTTCGAGAGGCACGGCCAAGCCTCTCGCGGAAGCAAATCCGTGCTTCTCGCGGAAGCAAAATCATGCCTCTCGAGAAAGGAAAAAAAAGGAAAACATGTTCTTTCGAGGATTTTTTTTTAAATAATAATAAAAAAAAATTGTCCAAAAACTAAGGAAGGCCGGTGGAAAACCGAAACGCCAAAAAAAATCATCTAAAAAGCCAAAAACGTGTGCGGAAAAAAACAACAACATCCGGAGGAAACACTCAAAGCGTGACACGTGGCGGCGACAGAAAACGCGTCGAATGGTGGCGCCTCGGACTGACCCTTCGAAGGCTTCCGAAAGGAACACTCTTCAATTAGTTGCTCCCAAATCTCGTACGTAGCGTTGTTGCAGTTTTGACATTTTGTCTTTCGATCTATGTACTTCAAGGCTAAGTCGACCAGGCCCAAGATGCCCAAAAGGTTTGCTTCAGGCGACGAGGCAACATTAGCCCAAACTGAAATATACATGTGTTGTTACAAACTAGAATGGGGTCCCAAGATTTTGGGGGCCCTGTGCGATCGCACAGGCCCTTCATCGGCCCTGGCTAGGCAGCTAGTGTATCGATGGAAGAAATTTGCGTCGTTTACCATGCCTATATGTATACGCATGCTCACACCCTTGTTATCAAGAAACATATTTTCTCAACCAATGCGTGGTAAAAAATAATCTTTTTAAGCCTTTTCTGTGACAAAAGGTGACGAGATAATCCGGATAATTAAGAAGCAACGACTTGACTTAGTAATGCAAGCATACCATGTTTATTAATATATTTGTACTTAAGTAGATTAATTAAATTAGATATAATTCGAATCTGCAAAGCTTAGTGTTAGCTAATGGTTCGGTTGGTTTGCCCATCCATACGTGGTGACACAGCACACAGGCAGTGGCGGAGCTTGGCCCAAATACTTGGGCGGGCCGGCTGAAGGAACTAAGCACTGGGCTGATTTTATCATGGAGCAAATGTAGGTATACAGTAGAAAAAAGTCATGGGCTGGGCGGGCCACGGCCCACTCGGCCTTGCTGTAGCTCCGCCACTGCACACAGGCGTACTAAGGGCACGTGCAATATAATGGTGTTATCTTATACCTGCACAAAGAATAAATACTGAAGTGGAGAAAAACAAAACCAGAAAGAAAAAACTTGCGTTTAGTTTTTCCCGATAAAGAACATTTTCATTCAATCGACATATCGAGTTGATACAACCACACTGAGCGAATGCCCGGCCTCTGCATAGAGTGATGCACGCAGGCAAAACATCCAACAGGACCCAAAGGAAAATATTGTTTAACTACAAAAACTAAAAAGGTTGGCCTAAGGTGGGGTAAATCCTATGCGAAGATTACACCGCCATTTATGATGAGATAAAATCTCTCTGACCGTATGCTCTAGCCGGGTAGACACTATCATAAAAAGGTCTTTGTCCTCTGGTCTCTGCAACATAGGCCAAGTACGAAGCCATCGCGTACATCCATAAATAACTTGCACAGGAGACGAAACACATTTTCTGTTAAAAACCCCATCATTCATGGTAAGCCACATATCCCAACATAAAGCTGCCGCTCCCACAAGAATTTGTGAACGAAAAAGTTTGTCAATACCCCGCAACTAATTGTTGAACATATTACACACACTGCAAGGGGGGTAAAGATTTGAAGCTACTTGAACAATGGACCACACTGCACGAGCAAATTTACATTAAAAAAATAAGTGTTTAATTTACTCATCATGTTGGCAAAAGACCTTGTCAGTTCCGGTGTGCCAGGTTATCTCTAGTCAAGATCAGACCTCAGTTTAAAAACCAGAGAAATATCTTAACTCGGAGAGGTAGTTTGAGCTTTCACATTTTTTTTATCAATAGGAACATCGCGTTGGGCAATCGCATCATATAAGGACTTGACTGAAAACTTCCAGTTTTGATGCAAGTTCCATCAAAATTCGTCTAGTTCGTTTGACAACTGAATGAACTCCAAACTTGTGACCAATTCATTCCACACTATGAGACGAGGCCCTACTAGGTCCCACGGAAAGAAATATCAGGGTTTGCTTGGCCCAAGATTGTGACGAATTTATGTCTAACAATGCGATACAAGCTCGGGTATTGCACCTTAAGTGGAGTAGCATAAAGTCAGGTATCCTCCCAGAACCTAACCTAGGAGCCGTCCCTAACCGAGAAAGTGCCAAAATGGAAAAAAATAATCCTTGGCCTTCATCACACCATACAAAAAATGTGAATCACCAGGTTTTCATTGGAGTTGAGAAATGGCTTTGGAACCCACGTAATTGTTACAAATGATTGCCTGCCACATTCCGTTCTCAGTTAGTAGTTTATATACCCATTTATTGAGAAGGACAATGTTTTTGATCTGAAGATTTTGAACTCCAAAACCCCCTTCAGTTTTAGGACGACACAACACATTCCATTTAACTAGCCGATATTTCTTCGATTCATTATCACACTGTCAGAAAAATCAGGATCTAAAGTAGTCCAATCTTTGCAGAACCCCTTTCGGTAGGTGGAAGAAGGACAACCTGTATAAAATCATATTGCTTAGGACGGAATTGATCAAGACCAATAGCCCCCTATTTGAAAAAAGTTTGGCCTTCCAACTGGCCAGTCGTTTCTCAAGTCTCTCTTCCACGTATTTCCACTCAGTGATAGTTGGACGTCAATAGAGAGTTGGAATACCCAAATAAATAGGGAACTGCCAGATCTGGCAACCGAAAATCTCAGCATGTTTGGATGCCGAAACAATGGCCTCACCGAAGCAGAAAAGTTCACTCCTATGAAAATTAATAAAACATTGAGGTTTCTTGATTTATCTAGGTCATGGTCCATAAAGAGTATGGTATTGTCCGCATATTGTAGAACGACACCATGTAGCTTCTCTCTGTTTATTCCTCGTCCGGATGCTCGAGCGAGAAGTTTAGTGTTGATTAGTCCGTCTCGTACGAGTCCCTTGTGGAAAACGCTGATCGTGCAACGAGTGGAGAGAAATTGCATGCAATCTGATTGCCGCTGGCGAGTCTCAGATGCCAAATATTATCAGTACCGATCAAGTCATATAATGATGTATTCACTCTTCTCAACCTGTAAGTGCAGAGCAACAACATGTAGATACTATTTTAGATATCTATTATGCGTCCATCGAGATCTCTGCGTGACACAATAATACATCAAGAAGATATTGACACATCAAACGTGGGATGCAATTTAAATTGATCACTCAATTACTTACATCCGTGTCAAAACTCTGACTCCGTGTTTTAATTTGCTGTGTTACTGCTGCGGTGCAAGCACCATTAAAAAATGCAAGTATATTATCGGTTTGGACTATGGACATGGAATTGTATGGCTTGGGTCTGGCGTCTTGAAACGTACACCCCGACTGAGTGCAACGTATATATTTCTTGATTGATCGAGATGCGTGGGCACTCGCTACCAGAATACAGTAACATATAAAAAACAATAGCTCTTGTTCATTCAATATAAGCCCTTTTCTAGTCTATACTCGTTATACTTATGTATCAGCCTGCTATAGATATACCTTGGTCGCTAACAAAACGGAATAAGAACCAGATGTCCAAATAAATAACAATCAGAATCGAAGTAAAAGAGAAACAAAATACAAATTTAAAAGAATATCCATGCCCTAAATATAGGGATTTGTGCAGTTCCTGAAACTTTTTGTGTCAGTATGTCCATCAAATTAATCCATTATGCTGCTCGCAGTCTTCTTGATGAGGTCCCATGCACTCCTCACATGCCTCTCCTCCTGCAGCGACGATCCAACAGCAAACCGGAGCACGAACTTGTCACCAACCACCGTGTGCGCAAGATATGCCTTGCCAGTCTTGTTTAGATTCTCCATTAGCACACGGTTGACCTCGTCGGCATCCTGTTCCGTCATGGTTCCACTTGGCTTGATCCTAAAGCACACAAGAGCAAAGTTCCTTGGTACGACCACCTCGAACCTATTGTCGGCACGGACGAAATCTTCAAACATCTTAGCCATGGCAACATCACTACGGATGTGCTCTTGGAGCTTTGCGGTACCATAGGTGCGCATGACCATCCAAAGCTTGAGTCCACGGAAGCGACGACCAACACCAACCTGCATGTCCTTAAGATCGGTGACCTCACCGGATTCGGTAGCGTCATTCTTGAGGTACTCTGGGTTAGTCTCCAATGAGTCGCTCAGTCGGTGAGCATCACGGACGTATAGACAGGTGCAATCGAGGCACGTGAGAAGCCATTTGTGTGGGCTCATGCTAATGGAGTCCACATGCTCGACGCCATCGAGATGGTGGCGAAACTCCGGGCAGATACACGCGCTGCCAGCATAGGCGGCATCGACATGGACCCATGCATTGAACATGCCGGCAATGTCGGCGATGGCACCCACTGGGTCGACAGCGTTGGAAGACGTGGTGCCCACGGTGGCACAGACATATGTTGGCACGAGACCAGCGTCGACATCAGCTTGCATTACCTCGAGAAGTTTGGCCGGGTCGAGCCCGTAGTTAGTTTCCGGCCCGGTAGGGATGGAGCGGATGTTGGCAGGGTCGAAGCCTGCGAGGCGGCACGCCTTGAAGAACGTGGAGTGGGTCTGGTCGGCGGCATAAACAACCAAGCGTGTCATGTGGGACACACCGACAGAGCCACTCCGACGCAGAGCTGCATCACGGGCGGCGACTAGCGTGACGAGCATTGCCTCGCTGGTCGTGCCGAGAATGACGCCACCGCCGGTGCCACGACCAGTGCTGGTGCGGTTCATGAAAGTTGTGGGTAGGTGCAGAAGCTGTGCAAGCCAGTCGAGAGCGAGAACCTCCATCTCGGTGGCCGCTGGCGAGGCCTGCCACGTGAATCCAACGGTATTCATGGCAGAGGCGATTAGGTCGCCGGCAATGGCAGCAGCGCTGTTGGTGGAGGGGAAGAAGGCGAAGAAGTTGGGGCTAGCCCAGTGCGTCATGCCAGGAACGACGGAGGTCTTGAGCTCCTTCATGGTGACGTCGAACGGTGCAGAGTGGGTCGGCGGGGACGCGCTGAGCTCGTCTTGCAGGTATCCCGGCTTCACGTTAGGGAGGACCGGCATGGACTCGACATTGGTGTAGTAGTCGGAGATGAAGTCCACGGCCTTGTGAAGGTATGCGCGGACATCTTCGGGGTTGAGCGGCTCGAACACCGCCTTGTCGTCGGGGAAGGCGGAGAAGGACAACGGGTTTGTGTCCAAGCTGCCCATTTTTTAGGTGGCTTAACCCTTGATTAGGATCGGAGCAAAGGAGGTGTGAGGTTTCTTGGCTTGATGAAGTTGAGCTAGCTCTCTTTGCTTTGCTGCCGGAGAGCAAGAAGAAGAAGAAGCAGAGGAGAGCTAGTTGCTGCTTGGTTTGGTGAAGGGAGTTGGTCATTGGCGAGGGGTATGATATATATAGGTGGATGCGGGAAGCGGCGTGGCGGTGTGGGCGTCGGATGAGTCCTGTTCGCGCGCTACTACGAAAGTGCATGCATGGGTTGGTAGAGATCCGACGTCGACCGACACGAGACGGAGGGTCAATTCGTGCGTTTCAGTCCAGACACGGACGGTCGTTCTCACGGACCCAGCAACCACGAGGAACAGTCCTTGATGAAGACACCTTGACACGAACAGCCAAGCCTCATCCCACAGGGGCTGCTTACACCTCAAATGGCATGTGCAGCAACACTGTTTTTCAGGTTAACCAACGTCGATCAACCTACTGTTTTCAGCATGCGTTTCGTAAAGAGTTCAAGACGTGTGTAACGTGGAACGGTGGAAGCCCACGTGATCAATGGCAGATGGAACAAGCTTAGAGCTAGTTGGACGTATACTTGGACGTATGTCGGGTGTGGAAATTCCATCGCTAACGCCAAAACTTTTTCCATGTGCACGTCCATGTGGTTGATTCCTCTCGAGTCGTTGGTCGATCGTCACGGGCAAAAATGGTCCTGAAATATTTTCTTATGCATGCTGCCGTTCGTTAATTGGCCACCATCCGTCTGCTTAACCTGTTTCCTTTTTCGGGAGGGCTGCTTAAGCTCTCACACTACTTTGATTGAACAGCCGTTTTTTAAAAGTATCTAGGGTTCAGACCGTTCTTTGAAGTACCAACATGAATCTTATATATTGCATGTGTAGTCATCACATATTTTCAGGTTAAACTAAACAACGTTCCAACAACCTATGGTTTCGACCACACACTCTAACCATGCTTTTCGTAAACAATTCAAGACGTGTGGTACGTGCAAGCCCACGTGATCAATTAATGAAGCATGGAACATTGGAGTGCAGCGTTTTGGTGCCCAGGCTCATCTGCACCCGTTCAGTAAATATAAATTGGGTCAAAACAGTGCATGAATAGTAAACTTTTTTAGAGACCCCGAATTTGTCTTTTTTGCCGAGAGCTGCTCAGATATCCAAATGAAACGAAAATTGGAGCGAATCTCACGCATGAAATTATCTACCACCCAAAAAAAAATTGGAATTTTTTGAATTTTTTTAGTATTTGTTTTGATTTTTTTTACTCAGCGGGGGTGCAGATGAGCCTGGGCTCAGAAATGGATTTTCAGGAACATTGGACCTATACTTGGACGTCGGAGAATCCATCGCTAAGAGCAGCTAGAGCCGGACGCCCCCCAAACCGCTCCGACGAACGGTCGGTCATTGACCGGTCACAAAAATTGACCCAGACATGTATTTTTAAACGGACCTCAAACGTCCTGGATGACCGACACCTCCCATACCAGCTTAAATCTAGGGTGGATATGTGATGTCCCGGCACGTCCGGACGCGTCCGCCACGCTAAGCTGACGATGGGGTCCCACACGAAATTGTCCGGAAACCCGGCAGTCCGACGTACGTCTCCTGAGGGGTGAACGCCACGTGACGCCACTCTGGCTCGCCGCCCGAGGCCAAATCCGGCTATTTAAGCCGGACGGCGTCCACCAACCCTAACCACATCCATCACCTCCGTCTCCGCGCCGTCAACACGTGCCTATCCACCACATCTCGTCGGCTCCGGGCTTCAACATGGCGTCGGATGAGAACATGGCGTTGGCTCCGGGCTTCAACATGGACGACGCGAAGGCGGTTTTCGTGGTCTCCCAAGAGGTCGAGATGGTGGAGCAACAGCCCATCCGGAGCTGCGGCTGCCGCCCAAGCGCCCAAATGTCGATTTCGTAGTTTGCAAGCTTTTGTATGTATCTAAGGTTTGTCATATGAGGTATCCAGATGCAGAGGAGCAAATTTGAGGCATAATTGGTCACTGTCCGCGAACGTGCCGTGGCGCGTCTGTGACGTTTGAAGGGTTGGATTTGCTGTCCGTGGTTGTAGATGCTCTAAGAGCATCTCCAAACGCTGACCCGCAAATTTTCTCTCGCATTCATGCATTGATAGAGACCGGCCCGCAGACACGGATGCAGAAGCCGGCCATCCAATGCCACAACATATATTTCAAACTGTATTTTAATAGAGCGGACGAAATTCATGCAAACCCGACCGAATTCATCAAAGTTTGGATAAACTAGCACAATTCATCCATACATAGTATGCAAATAAACCTAGTACAAAAATAGTTCAAATTCAACGAGATTATCCAGATGTTCAACAAGTTTTTTTATAAACGGATCATGTCGTCCCACAGATACGGCCCTATCAGCTTCATCCAATATTGTATGTATGTAAATGGCCGTCCCTCTATTTTGTGGTACATCACCGCAGCGCGTAGGCGCTGGTTGTGGAGGTCCGACAATGCCTGTGGGGCGATTGAAGAGGTAGAACGGCGGCGTTGGAGGAAGAGGGCGCAGATGCGAAGCATGGGAGAGAAGGAGCTGATTGAAAAAAATAGGACCAGGAGGGGGATTTAGTGAGACGGGGTTGTCCAAGTCCTATGTGGCTGCTGTCCGAAATCCTGCGGAGCCCACCAACTTTGCATCCAATTTGCGAAAAAAGATGCGTCCATACCAGGCCCGCATTGAATGAAAAAAGATGCGTCCATACCAGGGATTGCCTACTCCCGTCTTTGAGGAGTTTCGGTCCAGTCTCTGTGTCTCAGGCGACGCTTCGACTGCGGGGGTGTTGAATATATATGTTGCATGTATTTTGTGTATAGTCTGGCCCACCTCCTAGTTGCGTATAGTTGAGGTAGAGGCCCACTTGTAATCTATATATACGTGCACCGGCACCCTATCAATCTATTATTGTATTGCCAAACTATCTCTCTACATGGTATCACCTCTCAAGGTCCTGCCCTAGGGTACGCCGCCGCCGCCGCCGCCGCCGCCGCTCCCCCATCACCGCCGCACCCGGTCGCCGCCGCCACCCTGTGCCGCCATCGCTTCCGCTCCTTCCTCCCACGCCGATCTACAGCCGCCGCCACCGCGCCTCCTCCTTCCCGCGCCGCCGTTGCTGTCCCATCGCGCCACCACCCCTACTCATCGCTGCTACCTCCTCTCTGGTAGCCCTCTCAGTCGCCGCACCCCCCGCCGCCGCTGCACCCCTCCTTCCAAACCCTAACCCTAGCCGCGCCATGGCCTCCCCGCACTCCTCCACCACCGCCTCGTCGAACCCCTTTGCTGGCCCCGAGCCCCCGTCCCCGTCCGCCTCGACAGCTCCAGCTCCTCGTACTTCGCATGGAAGACCTAATTCAACCTCATCCTCCGCGAGTACTATCTCACCGAGCACATCGATGGTTCCGTGGACGGCGACTACATGACGGGCGATCCGGAGTGGTCCGCTATTGAGGCCACGCTCATCCGATGGTTCTATCAAACCATCTCGACGGACATCTTCCGCACGGTCGTCGCCGAGATCGACGATGCTTGCGCCATGTGGACCAAGATTAACGCGCTCTTCACCGACAACAAACTTCAGCGCCTTGTTTTCTTGCAGCAGAAGTTCTTCGGCTGTCACCAAGACAATTCCACCATCGATGAGTACTGCATGCGGCTCAAGATGCTCGCCGATGAGCTTCGCGACATGGGTTCCGCCGTCAACGACGAACTCATGCTGAGCACCCTCACCGCCGGCCTCAACGAGGATTTCGGCAACGCGGCTTCTAACCTAACGTTGCTTCCGAAGCCTACTTTTCAGCACGTCGTCGCGTACCTCAAGCTTGAGGAACGCCGGATGACTAAGGTGAAGCAGCGGGTTCAGCACACCGCACCCGCCGCCGGCACCACCCGCGGTGGTCCCCGCTCCCCTGGCCGCGCCACCCCAGCCGCGCCCTCCTGCACCCGCGGGTACTTCCCGCTCCCGCCTGCCCCACCTACGTCTCCCGTGCCTCCCCAGCAGCAGCAGCAAGGCGGAGGGGGCCGGCGCAACCGGCGAGGCGGCGGGGGTCGCCGCCAGCAGCAGCAGCAACAGCCTGATGTCTACTATGCAACTTTATTCTTGTAGACTTTGTTGGGCCTCCAAGCGCAAAGTTTTGTAGGACAGTAGCAATTTTCGCTCAAGTGGATGACCTAAGGTTTATCAATCCGTGGGAGGTGTAGGATGAAGATGGTCTCTCTCAAACAACCCTGCAATCAAATACAAGAAATGTCTTGTATCCCCAACACACCCAAAACAATGGCAAATTGTATAGGTGCACTAGTTCGGCGAAGAGATGGTGATACAAGTGCAATATGGATGGTAGATATAAGTTTTTGTAATCTGAAAATATAAAAACAGCATGGTAGCAAGTAACAAAAGTGAGCAAAAACGGTATTGCAATGCTTGAAAACAAGGCCTAGGGTTCATACTTTCACTAGTGCAAGTTCTCTCAACAATACTGACATAGTTGAATCATATGTAAATCCCTCACGTGCGACAAAGAGTTCACTCCAAAGTCACAAATAGCGGAGAACAAACGAAGAAATTATTGTAGGGTACGAAACCACCTCAAAGTTATCTTTTCCGATCAATCGTATGAACTATCCCTATAAGTGTCACGAACAGCCCTAGAGTTCATACTAAAATAACACCTTAAGATACACATCAACCAAAACCCTAATGTCACCTAGATACTCCAATGTCACCACGAGTACCCATGGGTTTGATTATACGATATGCATCACACAATTTCAGATTCATCATGTTCAATCCAACACAGAGAACTTCAAAGAGTGCCCCAAAGTTTCTACCGGAGAGTCAAGACGAAAACGTGTGCCAACCCATATGCATAGATTCCCAAGGGTGCCGGGGGGGCGCCGCGCCTCCAGCAGCCCAGGGTGCCGGGGGGGCGCCGCGCCTCCAGCAGCCCCCTCCGCCGTGGGCAGCCGGGCAGAACCCGTGGACGGGCGTCGTCCACGCCTATCACATGCCTGTCCCACGGGCTGTTGCGCCGGGCATCCTCGGCCCTAGCCCCGCCGGCCACCAGACGTTCCTCGGCACGCCCTACCAGCCGGCCGGCGCCGGCTACGGCGCCCCCCTCGCGCCACCGGCTCTCGGCGGTTACGGTCCGCCCATCCAGGCACCGCCCTACGGGGGTCTCCTGCCGCCGCCGGCTCCCGCGCCCTGGGATCCCTCCCTCCTGGCTGCCCTGCACTCTGCGCCGTCGCCGAGTAAGTACGACGGTGGAGGCGACTGGTACATGGACTCCGGTGCTACTGCGCACATGACAGCTCATCCCGGTAACCTAACCTCCTCCACTCCCGTTGATACACCCACTCGTATAACTGTTGGCAACGATTCTTCCTTACCTATCACTCATGTCGGTAGCACTAGTTTTCCCTCCACTTCCACACCCATCACTATGTCTAATGTTCTCGTTTCACCTGACTTAGTCACCAACTTAGTTTCCGTTCGTTGTCTTACTCGTGAGAACCCCTCTTACTGTTGAATTTGACGGTGTTGGTTTTTCTGTGAAGGACGTCCGTACCAGGATGGTACTTCACCGATGTGACAGCCCCAATGAGCTTTATCCTGTGCACGCCGGCGCCTCCACCTCCACACCCGTCGCCCTCGCCGCCGGCGTCGACCTTTGGCATGCTCGCTTGGGCCATCCCAACCCCGCCGTTTTGCGTCAAATCCTTAGGAGTTTTTCTTTCTCATGTAATAAGCTCGACGAGCATACTTGTGAGGCTTGCCGGTTAGGCAAGCACGTTCGTCTTCCCTTTAGTGCGTCTACAACTGTTTCCACTTTTCCGTTTCAATTACTTCATAGTGATGTTTGGACGTCTCCCGTCGCGAGTAACACAGGCTACCTATACTATCTGGTGTTTTTGGATGATTACTCTCATTATGTGTGGACTTTTCCTCTTCGCCGCAAGTCCGATGCCTTAGCCACACTCACGTCTTTTTTCTCCTATGTCACCACACAGTTTGGTCGCCCCAAACTTGCACTCCAAACCGACAACAGAAAAGAGTTCGATAACCTTGCTCTCTGCACCCTTCTTGCCTCCCACGGCACCACCTTCCGCTTAACTTGCCCATACACCTCCCAGCAGAACGGCCGCGCCGAACGCATTCTTCGCACTCTTAATGACTGCGTCCGCACGTTACTCTTTCACTCTAACGTGCCCGCCCGGTTTTGGCCTGATGCTCTTGCCACTGCCACCCTTCTAGTTAACATTCGGCCGTGTCGTCCTCGGTGGAACTACGCCCCCCACCACCTTCTCTTCGGTGCATCACCGTCCTATGAGGGCCTTCGCATTTTCGGGTGTCTTTGTTATCCTAGCACCGCGTCCACCGCTCCACACAAACTCGCACCACGATCACTCCCATGTGTCTTCCTTGGTTACCCCACTAACACCAAAGGTTACCGGTGCTACGATCCTGTCTCTCACCGTGTGTACACCTCGAGACATGTGTACTTTGTCGAGACGGTGTTCCCGTTTTTTCAGGTCTCTCCGGCTCTGGCTCCCTCGGCGCCGAACCCTGCGCCTCCTTCTTGGTGTGACGCGCGACCGCGACTTCAGGTGGCCCCACCGGCCAGGCGCCTTCTGCCGCCGCCTGGGCTCCCGACTCCCTCCCCCGAGGTCGAGCCCGCCCGGACCACTGGGTCTCCGACTCCCTCCTACGAGGCTGCGTCGGACTCCCACCCCGGCGCCATGGCGGACACACTGCCTCCCACCTCGGTCGGCGCCACCTCTCCGGCCACGGGCTCGACCTCCGCCTCGCCCGTCGCCTCTCCAGCTGCTGCAGGCTCGACCGCGGACTTGGCCTCCGATGCCGAGGGACCCGCCGCCACCGCGGGTACGAGCGTCGCTGCTGATCCGGCTCCTGGCATGACGACCCGCGCCCAGGCCGGTGTGTTCCGCCCGAGCACGCGCTAGTCTTCCGACGAGTACGTGTGCACTGCCTCGACGTCAACACCGTCACCCATTCCTTCCTCCGCCCGTGCTGCTCTTCGGGATCCCCACTGGCTCGCGGCGATGCAGGAGGAGTTCGATGCCTTGCAGCGCAACCGCACGTGGCATCTTGTTCCGCGACCCCCTCGTGCAAATGTTATCACTGGCAAGTGGGTGTTCCGCCACAAGACCCGCCGGACGGTTCTCTGGAGCGCTATAAGGCTCGGTGGGTGGTTCGCGGCTTTCGAAAGCGTGCAGGAGTGGACTTCACCGACACCTTTGCTCCGGTTGTGAAACCGGGCACGATCCGCACCGTGCTTCAGTTGGTGGTCTCGCGAGCCTGGCCGGTGCATCAGTTGGACGTCTCCAACACCGTCTTGCATGGTCATCTTGCCGAGCAGGTGTTCTGTGAGCAGCCCACCGGCTTTGTCGACACTGAGCATCCGGACTTCGTGTGCTTGCTCTCCCGCTCTCTTCACGGGCTGAAGCGGGCGCCACGGGCTTGGTACCAGCGTATCGCTGCCTTCCTACAGTCTCTGGGTTTTCGGACTACCCGCTCCGATGCCTCGCTCTTCGTGTATCATCAGGGCGCTGACACTGCATATCTGCTGATCTACGTCGACGACATCATCCTCACGGTATCCGGCACCGAGCTCCTTCAGCGGATCACGGCTCGTCTTAGAGCTGAGTTCGCCCTCAAGGACTTGGGGCCCCTGCATTACTTCCTCGGCATTGAGGTGGTCCGTCGGGCTGACGGTTTCTTTCTGCACCAGCAGTTGTACGCCCACGAGGTTCTGGAGCGCGCCGGCATGCTTAACTGCAAGACGGCGCCCACTCCGGTCGACACGAAGGCGAAGGTTTCTGCTCTGGAGGGGTCTCTCGCGTCCGATGCAGAGTTTTATCGCTCCATTGTTGGTGCTTTACAGTACTTGACGCTGACCCGCCCGGACCTGCAGTACGCTGTTCAGTAGGTGTGCCTCCACATGCAGTCCCCACGTGACTCCCATTGGTCCCTGGTGAATCGTATTCTCCGTTACATACGCGGCACCATGTCCTTGGGTCTCACCCTGACGGCCTCCGCCTCCACCGACCTCGTCGCCTACTCGGACGCCGACTGGGCTGGCTGCCCCAACACCCGGCGCTCTACGTCCGACTATTGCGTCTACCTTGGGCCCTCGTTGATCTCTTGGTCTTCGAAGAGACAGCCCACGGTCTCCCGCTCCAGCGCCGAGGCAGAGTATCGGGCCGTCGCCAATGCCGTGGCGGAATGCTCTTGGGTTCATCAACTGCTACAGGAGTTGCTTTGTGGTGTTCACAAGGCCACACTTGTCTACTGCGACAACGTCAGCGCGGTCTACCTCTCTGCAAACCCGGTGCACCATCGCCGTACGAAGCATATTGAGCTCGATATTCACTTCGTTCGCGAGCAGGTTGCACTTGGCCGTGTTCGGGTTCTCCACGTGCCGACGACGCAACAGTTTGCCGATGTCATGACTAAGGGATTGCCTACTCCCGTCTTTGAGGAGTTTCGCTCCAGTCTCTATGTCTCAGGCGACGCTTCGACTGCGGGGGTGCTGAATATATATGTTGCATGTATTTTGTGTATAATCTGGCCCACCTCCTAGTTGTGTATAGTTGAGGTAGAGGCCCACTTGTACTCTATATATACGTGCACCGGCACCCTTTCAATCTATTATTGTATTGCCAAACTATCTCTTTACAAAAACGGTGGGAGTGCAAGATTATTGTGACCCTTAACTTAACACCGACCATTATTGCTCCCTAACCTCCGTAAAAGCGGTCTGATAGTTCACACGACACTTTTTTGCTTTTTTAGAAAGTGACAAGCTGTGTAACCCAAAAATAATTAAGGGTAAAGGTGACAAAATTACGTGTGTGACGAGAGGGAAGGTCAGGTGAGAGCGATATAAGATTACGTGTGTGAGGACGTAGAAGATGGCGTGATGACTGATGAGTTGTACATGATCTAGTATTCTACTATTAGATTCTAGGGTCAGAAATAATCACCCGACTGCGTGTCTGCGCAGGAGTTGAACTAAAATATCAATTAGGTAGGTGAGAATCAGAGCTATACAAATATTTTGTCTTTCTCACTTGTTATGACTTGGTAGCTAGGTTACCTTTTCTAAAAAATATTAGTGAACTGATGTACATGATAATTGACGAATTCAGAAGTCTTAATAGAACTTTTCACTTCGTATCAAAATTACAGAAAAGGGGTTGGAGCAAAACTGCGGTAGGGCACTAGTTCGTTCAATGTTTTGTCTTGTCCTTCTTCTCTTCTGTTCGACTGTTCCGCGGAGGCGCGGACGGTGCGGCACGGTGGCAGTGTCAGCCGGCGCGGCGGTGTCTCTCATGCAGCTCCGGCCTGCTGCTGGCTCCCGCCTTTCACGTGGTGGTTGCCGATCTGCAAAGAAATCCCAGTCGAGGCGCCGTTTCAATCGAAGCGAACTAGTGAAAGGGTATAAGCAAGATCACATGAAATCCGAAATCACTAATTGAGCAGTACTCCTTTCAAAGATCACTCCCACCTTTTCGGGTTGAGACAATGGCGCACTGTTTGTGTGCCACTTGTCGTAACATGGGTGTTTTTCTTTTTTCGTAGATCCATTATTTTAAACATTTTATCTATTAAACCGTGCGTCCAAATCTCAAACCGTTTTCACCGTTAATTGGATTCCTCGCGTCGAGATCTTTAAAACTAGATCCGATGTTGATAGGTTTTGACGAACTTTTTTTTCACGAAAATAACCGGTTGAAAAAACCAGACGAAAAAATCGTGCTTCTCACAGAAGGAAAAAAAAGAAAACGCGATTTTTTTTCTTTCCGAGAGACACGGCCGTGCCTCTCGCAGAAGTAAAACCGTGCCTCGCGAGGAAGGTAAAAAAAAGGAAAACGTGTTTTTTTCGTTTTCGAGAGGCATGACCGTGCCTCTCTTGAAGCAAAATCGTGCCTCTCGAGGAACGAAAAAAAAAACGCATTTTTTCACGTTTTCGAGAGGCACGACCGTGCCTCTCGCCGAAGCAAAACCATGCCTCTCAAGGAACAAAAAAAATAAAACACGTTTTTTCCATTTTCGAGAGGCACGGCCAAGCCTCTCGCGGAAGCAAATCCGTGCTTCTCGCGGAAGCAAAATCATGCCTCTCGAGAAAGGAAAAAAAAGGAAAACATGTTCTTTCGAGGATTTTTTTTTAAATAATAATAAAAAAAAATTGTCCAAAAACTAAGGAAGGCCGGTGGAAAACCGAAACGCCAAAAAAAATCATCTAAAAAGCCAAAAACGTGTGCGGAAAAAAACAACAACATCCGGAGGAAACACTCAAAGCGTGACACGTGGCGGCGACAGAAAACGCGTCGAATGGTGGCGCCTCGGACTGACCCTTCGAAGGCTTCCGAAAGGAACACTCTTCAATTAGTTGCTCCCAAATCTCGTACGTAGCGTTGTTGCAGTTTTGACATTTTGTCTTTCGATCTATGTACTTCAAGGCTAAGTCGACCAGGCCCAAGATGCCCAAAAGGTTTGCTTCAGGCGACGAGGCAACATTAGCCCAAACTGAAATATACATGTGTTGTTACAAACTAGAATGGGGTCCCAGGATTTTGGGGGCCCTGTGCGATCGCACAGGCCCTTCATCGGCCCTGGCTAGGCAGCTAGTGTATCGATGGAAGAAATTTGCGTCGTTTACCATGCCTATATGTATACGCATGCTCACACCCTTGTTATCAAGAAACATATTTTCTCAACCAATGCGTGGTAAAAAATAATCTTTTTAAGCCTTTTCTGTGACAAAAGGTGACGAGATAATCCGGATAATTAAGAAGCAACGACTTGACTTAGTAATGCAAGCATACCATGTTTATTAATATATTTGTACTTAAGTAGATTAATTAAATTAGATATAATTCGAATCTGCAAAGCTTAGTGTTAGCTAATGGTTCGGTTGGTTTGCCCATCCATACGTGGTGACACAGCACACAGGCAGTGGCGGAGCTTGGCCCAAATACTTGGGCGGGCCGGCTGAAGGAACTAAGCACTGGGCTGATTTTATCATGGAGCAAATGTAGGTATACAGTAGAAAAAAGTCATGGGCTGGGCGGGCCACGGCCCACCCGGCCTTGCTGTAGCTCCGCCACTGCACACAGGCGTACTAAGGGCACGTGCAATATAATGGTGTTATCTTATACCTGCACAAAGAATAAATACTGAAGTGGAGAAGAACAAAACCAGAAAGAAAAAACTTGCGTTTAGTTTTTCCCGATAAAGAACATTTTCATTCAATCGACATATCGAGTTGATACAACCACACTGAGCGAATGCCCGGCCTCTGCATAGAGTGATGCACGCAGGCAAAACATCCAACAGGACCCAAAGGAAAATATTGTTTAACTACAAAAACTAAAAAGGTTGGCCTAAGGTGGGGTAAATCCTATGCGAAGATTACACCGCCATTTATGATGAGATAAAATCTCTCTGACCGTATGCTCTAGCCGGGTAGACACTATCATAAAAAGGTCTTTGTCCTCTGGTCTCTGCAACATAGGCCAAGTACGAAGCCATCGCGTACATCCATAAATAACTTGCACAGGAGACGAAACACATTTTCTGTTAAAAACCCCATCATTCATGGTAAGCCACATATCCCAACATAAAGCTGCCGCTCCCACAAGAATTTGTGAACGAAAAAGTTTGTCAATACCCCGCAACTAATTGCTGAACATATTACACACACTGCAAGGGGGGTAAAGATTTGAAGCTACTTGAACAATGGACCACACTGCACGAGCAAATTTACATTAAAAAAATAAGTGTTTAATTTACTCATCATGTTGGCAAAAGACCTTGTCAGTTCCGGTGTGCCAGGTTATCTCTAGTCAAGATCAGACCTCAGTTTAAAAACCAGAGAAATATCTTAACTCGGAGAGGTAGTTTGAGCTTTCACATTTTTTTTATCAATAGGAACATCGCGTTGGGCAATCGCATCATATAAGGACTTGACTGAAAACTTCCAGTTTTGATGCAAGTTCCATCAAAATTCGTCTAGTTCGTTTGACAACTGAATGAACTCCAAACTTGTGACCAATTCATTCCACACTATGAGACGAGGCCCTACTAGGTCCCACGGAAAGAAATATCAGGGTTTGCTTGGCCCAAGATTGTGACGAATTTATGTCTAACAATGCGATACAAGCTCGGGTATTGCACCTTAAGTGGAGTAGCATAAAGTCAGGTATCCTCCCAGAACCTAACCTAGGAGCCGTCCCTAACCGAGAAAGTGCCAAAATGGAAAAAAATAATCCTTGGCCTTCATCACACCATACAAAAAATGTGAATCACCAGGTTTTCATTGGAGTTGAGAAATGGCTTTGGAACCCACGTAATTGTTACAAATGATTGCCTGCCACATTCCGTTCTCAGTTAGTAGTTTATATACCCATTTATTGAGAAGGACAATGTTTTTGATCTGAAGATTTTGAACTCCAAAACCCCCTTCAGTTTTAGGACGACACAACACATTCCATTTAACTAGCCGATATTTCTTCGATTCATTATCACACTGTCAGAAAAATCAGGATCTAAAGTAGTCCAATCTTTGCAGAACCCCTTTCGGTAGGTGGAAGAAGGACAACCTGTATAAAATCATATTGCTTAGGACGGAATTGATCAAGACCAATAGCCCCCTATTTGAAAAAAGTTTGGCCTTCCAACTGGCCAGTCGTTTCTCAAGTCTCTCTTCCACGTATTTCCACTCAGTGATAGTTGGACGTCAATAGAGAGTTGGAATACCCAAATAAATAGGGAACTGCCAGATCTGGCAACCGAAAATCTCAGCATGTTTGGATGCCGAAACAATGGCCTCACCGAAGCAGAAAAGTTCACTCCTATGAAAATTAATAAAACATTGAGGTTTCTTGATTTATCTAGGTCATGGTCCATAAAGAGTATGGTATTGTCCGCATATTGTAGAACGACACCATGTAGCTTCTCTCTGTTTATTCCTCGTCCGGATGCTCGAGCGAGAAGTTTAGTGTTGATTAGTCCGTCTCGTACGAGTCCCTTGTGGAAAACGCTGATCGTGCAACGAGTGGAGAGAAATTGCATGCAATCTGATTGCCGCTGGCGAGTCTCAGATGCCAAATATTATCAGTACCGATCAAGTCATATAATGATGTATTCACTCTTCTCAACCTGTAAGTGCAGAGCAACAACATGTAGATACTATTTTAGATATCTATTATGCGTCCATCGAGATCTCTGCGTGACACAATAATACATCAAGAAGATATTGACACATCAAACGTGGGATGCAATTTAAATTGATCACTCAATTACTTACATCCGTGTCAAAACTCTGACTCCGTGTTTTAATTTGCTGTGTTACTGCTGCGGTGCAAGCACCATTAAAAAATGCAAGTATATTATCGGTTTGGACTATGGACATGGAATTGTATGGCTTGGGTCTGGCGTCTTGAAACGTACACCCCGACTGAGTGCAACGTATATATTTCTTGATTGATCGAGATGCGTGGGCACTCGCTACCAGAATACAGTAACATATAAAAAACAATAGCTCTTGTTCATTCAATATAAGCCCTTTTCTAGTCTATACTCGTTATACTTATGTATCAGCCTGCTATAGATATACCTTGGTCGCTAACAAAACGGAATAAGAACCAGATGTCCAAATAAATAACAATCAGAATCGAAGTAAAAGAGAAACAAAATACAAATTTAAAAGAATATCCATGCCCTAAATATAGGGATTTGTGCAGTTCCTGAAACTTTTTGTGTCAGTATGTCCATCAAATTAATCCATTATGCTGCTCGCAGTCTTCTTGATGAGGTCCCATGCACTCCTCACATGCCTCTCCTCCTGCAGCGACGATCCAACAGCAAACCGGAGCACGAACTTGTCACCAACCACCGTGTGCGCAAGATATGCCTTGCCAGTCTTGTTTAGATTCTCCATTAGCACACGGTTGACCTCGTCGGCATCCTGTTCCGTCATGGTTCCACTTGGCTTGATCCTAAAGCACACAAGAGCAAAGTTCCTTGGTACGACCACCTCGAACCTATTGTCGGCACGGACGAAATCTTCAAACATCTTAGCCATGGCAACATCACTACGGATGTGCTCTTGGAGCTTTGCGGTACCATAGGTGCGCATGACCATCCAAAGCTTGAGTCCACGGAAGCGACGACCAACACCAACCTGCATGTCCTTAAGATCGGTGACCTCACCGGATTCGGTAGCGTCATTCTTGAGGTACTCTGGGTTAGTCTCCAACGAGTCGCTCAGTCGGTGAGCATCACGGACGTATAGACAGGTGCAATCGAGGCACGTGAGAAGCCATTTGTGTGGGCTCATGCTAATGGAGTCCACATGCTCGACGCCATCGAGATGGTGGCGAAACTCCGGGCAGATACACGCGCTGCCAGCATAGGCGGCATCGACATGGACCCATGCATTGAACATGCCGGCAATGTCGGCGATGGCACCCACTGGGTCGACAGCGTTGGAAGACGTGGTGCCCACGGTGGCACAGACATATGTTGGCACGAGACCAGCGTCGACATCAGCTTGCATTACCTCGAGAAGTTTGGCCGGGTCGAGCCCGTAGTTAGTTTCCGGCCCGGTAGGGATGGAGCGGATGTTGGCAGGGTCGAAGCCTGCGAGGCGGCACGCCTTGAAGAACGTGGAGTGGGTCTGGTCGGCGGCATAAACAACCAAGCGTGTCATGTGGGACACACCGACAGAGCCACTCCGACGCAGAGCTGCATCACGGGCGGCGACTAGCGTGACGAGCATTGCCTCGCTGGTCGTGCCGAGAATGACGCCACCGCCGGTGCCACGACCAGTGCTGGTGCGGTTCATGAAAGTTGTGGGTAGGTGCAGAAGCTGTGCAAGCCAGTCGAGAGCGAGAACCTCCATCTCGGTGGCCGCTGGCGAGGCCTGCCACGTGAATCCAACGGTATTCATGGCAGAGGCGATTAGGTCGCCGGCAATGGCAGCAGCGCTGTTGGTGGAGGGGAAGAAGGCGAAGAAGTTGGGGCTAGCCCAGTGCGTCATGCCAGGAACGACGGAGGTCTTGAGCTCCTTCATGGTGACGTCGAACGGTGCAGAGTGGGTCGGCGGGGACGCGCTGAGCTCGTCTTGCAGGTATCCCGGCTTCACGTTAGGGAGGACCGGCATGGACTCGACATTGGTGTAGTAGTCGGAGATGAAGTCCACGGCCTTGTGAAGGTATGCGCGGACATCTTCGGGGTTGAGCGGCTCGAACACCGCCTTGTCGTCGGGGAAGGCGGAGAAGGACAACGGGTTTGTGTCCAAGCTGCCCATTTTTTAGGTGGCTTAACCCTTGATTAGGATCGGAGCAAAGGAGGTGTGAGGTTTCTTGGCTTGATGAAGTTGAGCTAGCTCTCTTTGCTTTGCTGCCGGAGAGCAAGAAGAAGAAGAAGCAGAGGAGAGCTAGTTGCTGCTTGGTTTGGTGAAGGGAGTTGGTCATTGGCGAGGGGTATGATATATATAGGTGGATGCGGGAAGCGGCGTGGCGGTGTGGGCGTCGGATGAGTCCTGTTCGCGCGCTACTACGAAAGTGCATGCATGGGTTGGTAGAGATCCGACGTCGACCGACACGAGACGGAGGGTCAATTCGTGCGTTTCAGTCCAGACACGGACGGTCGTTCTCACGGACCCAGCAACCACGAGGAACAGTCCTTGATGAAGACACCTTGACACGAACAGCCAAGCCTCATCCCACAGGGGCTGCTTACACCTCAAATGGCATGTGCAGCAACACTGTTTTTCAGGTTAACCAACGTCGATCAACCTACTGTTTTCAGCATGCGTTTCGTAAAGAGTTCAAGACGTGTGTAACGTGGAACGGTGGAAGCCCACGTGATCAATGGCAGATGGAACAAGCTTAGAGCTAGTTGGACGTATACTTGGACGTATGTCGGGTGTGGAAATTCCATCGCTAACGCCAAAACTTTTTCCATGTGCACGTCCATGTGGTTGATTCCTCTCGAGTCGTTGGTCGATCGTCACGGGCAAAAATGGTCCTGAAATATTTTCTTATGCATGCTGCCGTTCGTTAATTGGCCACCATCCGTCTGCTTAACCTGTTTCCTTTTTCGGGAGGGCTGCTTAAGCTCTCACACTACTTTGATTGAACAGCCGTTTTTTAAAAGTATCTAGGGTTCAGACCGTTCTTTGAAGTACCAACATGAATCTTATATATTGCATGTGTAGTCATCACATATTTTCAGGTTAAACTAAACAACGTTCCAACAACCTATGGTTTCGACCACACACTCTAACCATGCTTTTCGTAAACAATTCAAGACGTGTGGTACGTGCAAGCCCACGTGATCAATTAATGAAGCATGGAACATTGGAGTGCAGCGTATTGGTGCCCAGGCTCATCTGCACCCGTTCAGTAAATATAAATTGGGTCAAAACAGTGCATGAATAGTAAACTTTTTTAGAGACCCCGAATTTGTCTTTTTTGCCGAGAGCTGCTCAGATATCCAAATGAAACGAAAATTGGAGCGAATCTCACGCATGAAATTATCTACCACCCAAAAAAAAATTGGAATTTTTTGAATTTTTTTAGTATTTGTTTTGATTTTTTTTACTCAGCGGGGGTGCAGATGAGCCTGGGCTCAGAAATGGATTTTCAGGAACATTGGACCTATACTTGGACGTCGGAGAATCCATCGCTAAGAGCAGCTAGAGCCGGACGCCCCCCAAACCGCTCCGACGAACGGTCGGTCATTGACCGGTCACAAAAATTGACCCAGACATGTATTTTTAAACGGACCTCAAACGTCCTGGATGACCGACACCTCCCATACCAGCTTAAATCTAGGGTGGATATGTGATGTCCCGGCACGTCCGGACGCGTCCGCCACGCTAAGCTGACGATGGGGTCCCACACGAAATTGTCCGGAAACCCGGCAGTCCGACGTACGTCTCCTGAGGGGTGAACGCCACGTGACGCTACTTTGGCTCGCCGCCCGAGGCCAAATCCGGCTATTTAAGCCGGACGGCGTCCACCAACCCTAACCACATCCATCACCTCCGTCTCCGCGCCGTCAACACGTTCCTATCCACCACATCTCGTCGGCTCCGGGCTTCAACATGGCGTCGGATGAGAACATGGCGTTGGCTCCGGGCTTCAACATGGACGACGCGAAGGCGGTTTTCGTGGTCTCCCAAGAGGTCGAGATGGTGGAGCAACAGCCCATCCGGAGCTGCGGCTGCCGCCCAAGCGCCCAAATGTCGATTTCGTAGTTTGCAAGCTTTTGTATGTATCTAAGGTTTGTCATATGAGGTATCCAGATGCAGAGGAGCAAATTTGAGGCATAATTGGTCACTGTCCGCGAACGTGCCGTGGCGCGTCTGTGACGTTTGAAGGGTTGGATTTGCTGTCCGTGGTTGTAGATGCTCTAAGAGCATCTCCAAACGCTGACCCGCAAATTTTCTCTCGCATTCATGCATTGATAGAGACCGGCCCGCAGACACGGATGCAGAAGCCGGCCATCCAATGCCACAACATATATTTCAAACTGTATTTTAATAGAGCGGACGAAATTCATGCAAACCCGACCGAATTCATCAAAGTTTGGATAAACTAGCACAATTCATCCATACATAGTATGCAAATAAACCTAGTACAAAAATAGTTCAAATTCAACGAGATTATCCAGATGTTCAACAAGTTTTTTTATAAACGGATCATGTCGTCCCACAGATACGGCCCTATCAGCTTCATCCAATATTGTATGTATGTAAATGGCCGTCCCTCTATTTTGTGGTACATCACCGCAGCGCGTAGGCGCTGGTTGTGGAGGTCCGACAATGCCTGTGGGGCGATTGAAGAGGTAGAACGGCGGCGTTGGAGGAAGAGGGCGCAGATGCGAAGCATGGGAGAGAAGGAGCTGATTGAAAAAAATAGGACCAGGAGGGGGATTTAGTGAGACGGGGTTGTCCAAGTCCTATGTGGCTGCTGTCCGAAATCCTGCGGAGCCCACCAACTTTGCATCCAATTTGCGAAAAAAGATGCGTCCATACCAGGCCCGCATTGAATGAAAAAAGATGCGTCCATACCAGGGATTGCCTACTCCCGTCTTTGAGGAGTTTCGGTCCAGTCTCTGTGTCTCAGGCGACGCTTCGACTGCGGGGGTGTTGAATATATATGTTGCATGTATTTTGTGTATAGTCTGGCCCACCTCCTAGTTGCGTATAGTTGAGGTAGAGGCCCACTTGTAATCTATATATACGTGCACCGGCACCCTATCAATCTATTATTGTATTGCCAAACTATCTCTCTACATGGTATCACCTCTCAAGGTCCTGCCCTAGGGTACGCCGCCGCCGCCGCCGCCGCCGCCGCTCCCCCATCACCGCCGCACCCGGCCGCCGCCGCCACCCTGTGCCGCCATCGCTTCCGCTCCTTCCTCCCACGCCGATCTACAGCCGCCGCCACCGCGCCTCCTCCTTCCCGCGCCGCCGTTGCTGTCCCATCGCGCCACCACCCCTACTCATCGCTGCTACCTCCTCTCTGGTAGCCCTCTCAGTCGCCGCACCCCCCGCCGCCGCTGCACCCCTCCTTCCAAACCCTAACCCTAGCCGCGCCATGGCCTCCCCGCACTCCTCCACCACCGCCTCGTCGAACCCCTTTGCTGGCCCCGAGCCCCCGTCCCCGTCCGCCTCGACAGCTCCAGCTCCTCGTACTTCGCATGGAAGACCTAATTCAACCTCATCCTCCGCGAGTACTATCTCACCGAGCACATCGATGGTTCCGTGGACGGCGACTACATGACGGGCGATCCGGAGTGGTCCGCTATTGAGGCCACGCTCATCCGATGGTTCTATCAAACCATCTCGACGGACATCTTCCGCACGGTCGTCGCCGAGATCGACGATGCTTGCGCCATGTGGACCAAGATTAACGCGCTCTTCACCGACAACAAACTTCAGCGCCTTGTTTTCTTGCAGCAGAAGTTCTTCGGCTGTCACCAAGACAATTCCACCATCGATGAGTACTGCATGCGGCTCAAGATGCTCGCCGATGAGCTTCGCGACATGGGTTCCGCCGTCAACGACGAACTCATGCTGAGCACCCTCACCGCCGGCCTCAACGAGGATTTCGGCAACGCGGCTTCTAACCTAACGTTGCTTCCGAAGCCTACTTTTCAGCACGTCGTCGCGTACCTCAAGCTTGAGGAACGCCGGATGACTAAGGTGAAGCAGCGGGTTCAGCACACCGCACCCGCCGCCGGCACCACCCGCGGTGGTCCCCGCTCCCCTGGCCGCGCCACCCCAGCCGCGCCCTCCTGCACCCGCGGGTACTTCCCGCTCCCGCCTGCCCCACCTACGTCTCCCGTGCCTCCCCAGCAGCAGCAGCAAGGCGGAGGGGGCCGGCGCAACCGGCGAGGCGGCGGGGGTCGCCGCCAGCAGCAGCAGCAACAGCCTGATGTCTACTATGCAACTTTATTCTTGTAGACTTTGTTGGGCCTCCAAGCGCAAAGTTTTGTAGGACAGTAGCAATTTTCGCTCAAGTGGATGACCTAAGGTTTATCAATCCGTGGGAGGTGTAGGATGAAGATGGTCTCTCTCAAACAACCCTGCAATCAAATACAAGAAATGTCTTGTATCCCCAACACACCCAAAACAATGGCAAATTGTATAGGTGCACTAGTTCGGCGAAGAGATGGTGATACAAGTGCAATATGGATGGTAGATATAAGTTTTTGTAATCTGAAAATATAAAAACAGCATGGTAGCAAGTAACAAAAGTGAGCAAAAACGGTATTGCAATGCTTGAAAACAAGGCCTAGGGTTCATACTTTCACTAGTGCAAGTTCTCTCAACAATACTGACATAGTTGAATCATATGTAAATCCCTCACGTGCGACAAAGAGTTCACTCCAAAGTCACAAATAGCGGAGAACAAACGAAGAAATTATTGTAGGGTACGAAACCACCTCAAAGTTATCTTTTCCGATCAATCGTATGAACTATCCCTATAAGTGTCACGAACAGCCCTAGAGTTCATACTAAAATAACACCTTAAGATACACATCAACCAAAACCCTAATGTCACCTAGATACTCCAATGTCACCACGAGTACCCATGGGTTTGATTATACGATATGCATCACACAATTTCAGATTCATCATGTTCAATCCAACACAGAGAACTTCAAAGAGTGCCCCAAAGTTTCTACCGGAGAGTCAAGACGAAAACGTGTGCCAACCCATATGCATAGATTCCCAAGGTCACGGAACCCGCAAGTTGATCACCAAAACATACATCAAGTGGATCAATAGAACATCCCATTGTCACCACGGATATCCCATCGCAAGATATACATCAAGTGTTCTCAAATACCTTAAAGACTCAATCCAATAAGAAAACTTCAAAGGGAAAATTCAATTCATCACAAGAAGATAGAGAGGGGAAAACTCCATATGATTCATCTATATTAATAAAGCTCGCGGTACATCAAGATCGTGTCATCTTAAGAACACGAGAGAGAGAGATCAAACACATAGCTACTGGTACATACCCTCAGCCCCGAGGGTGAACTACTCCCTCCTCGTCATGGAGACCGCCGGGATGATGAAGATGGCCTCCGGTGATGGTTTCCCTCTCTGGCAGGGTGCCGGAACGGGATCCCGATTGGTTTTTCGTGGCTACTGAGGCTTGCGGCGGTGGAACTCCCGATCTAGGTTTCTTTCTGGAGGTTTGGGTATTTATAAGAATTTTTGGCGTCGGTCTCACGTCGAGGGGGGCCACGAGGCGACGACAAGCCAGGGGGGCGCTCCCTAGGAGGGGGCGCCCCCTAGGCTTGTGGCTGCCTCGTGGCTCTTCTGGCCCAACTCCGATGCCCCGTGGGTCTCTTCTGGTCCACAAAAAATCACCGTAAATTTTTATTCCGTTTGGACTCCGTTTGATATTCATTTTCTGTAAAACTCAAAAACAAGGAAAAAACAGAAACTGGCACTAGGCTCTAGGTTAATAGGTTAGTCCCAAAAAATAGTATAAAATAGCATATTAATGCATATAAAACATCCAAAACCGATAATATAATAGCATGGAACAATCAAAAATTATAGATACGTTGGAGACGTATCAAGCATCCCCAAGCTTAATTCCTGCTCGTCCTCGAGTAGGTAAATGATAAAAACGGATTTTTTGATGTGGAATGCTACCTAACATATTTATCCATGTAATTTTCTTTATTGTGGCATGAATGTTTAGATCCATAAGATTCAAAACAAGAGTTTAATATTGACATAAAAACAATAATACTTCAAGCATACTAATAAAGCAATCGTGTCCTCTCAAAATAACATGGCCAAAGAAAGATATCCCTACAAAATCATATAGTCTGGCTATGCTCCATCTTCATCACACAAAGTATTAAATCATGCACAACCCCGGTTTTAGCCAAGCAATTGTTTCATACTTTAGTATTCTCAAACTTTTTCAACTCTCACGCAATACATGAGCGTGAGCCATGGATATAGCACTATAGGTGGAATAGAATATGGTGGTTGTGGAGAAGACAGAAATAAGGAGATAGTCTCACATCAACTAGGCGTATCAACGGGCTATGGAGATGCCCATCAATAGATATCAATGTGAGTGAGTAGGGATTGCCATGCAACAGATGCATTAGAGCTATAAGTGTATGAAAGCCCAAAAAGAAACTAAGTGGGTGTCCATCCAACTTGCTTGCTCACGAAGACCTAGGGCAATTTTGAGGAAGCCCATCATTGGAATATACAAGCCAAGTTCTATAATGAAAAATTCCCACTAGTATATGAAAGTGACAATATAGGAGACTCTCTATCATGAAGATCATGGTGCTACTTTGAAGCACAAGTCTGGAAAAAGAAGAGTAGCATTGCCCCTTCTCTCTTTTCTCTCATTTTTTTTTCATTTTTTTTCTTTTGGTGGGCATCTTTGGCCTCTTTTTTTTTATTTGGGCTTCTCTGGCCTTTTTTATTTTTTGTAAAGTCTGGAGACTCATCCCGACTTGTGAGGGAATCATAGTCTCCATCATCCTTTTCTCACATGGGACAATGCTCTATAATGATGATCATCACACTTTTATTTACTTACAACTCAAGAATTACAACTCGATACTTAGAACAAAATATGACTCTATATGAATGCCTCCGACGGTGTACCGGGATGTGCAATGACTCAAGAGTGACATGTATAAAAAACATGAACGGTGGCTTTGCGACAAATACGATGTCAACTACATGATCATGCAAAGCAATATGACAATGATGATGCATGTCATAGATGGAACGGTGGAAGTTGCATGGCAATATATCTCGGAATGGCTATGGAAATGCCATAATAGGTAGGTATGGTGGCTGTTTTGAGGAAGGTATATGGTGGGTTTAATGCACCGGCGAAAGTTGCGCGGTACTAGAGAGGCTAGCAAAGGTGGAAGGGTGAGAGTGCGTATAATCCATGGACTCAACATTAGTCATAAAGAACTCACATACTTATTGCAAAAGTCTATTAGTTATCAAAACAAAGTACTACACGCATGCTCCTAGGGAAAGGGTTGGTAGTTGTTAACCATCGCGCGATCCCGACCTCCACACAAAGGAAGACATTCAATAAATAAATCATGCTCCGACTTCGTCACATAACGGTTCACCATACGTGCATGCTACGGGAATCACAACCTTTAACACAAGTATTTATACCAATCCACAATTACTCACTCGCATGTCTCTAATATTACCATCTTTATATCTCAAAACAATCATAAGGAATCAAACTTCTCATAGTATTCAATGCACTTTATATGAATTTTTTTATTATATCCCTCTTGGATGCCCATTATATTAGGACTAAATTCATACCTAAGCAAGTTACCATGCTGTTTAGAGACTCTCAAAATAATATAAGTGAAGCATGAGAGTTCATCAATTTCTATAAAATGAAACCACCGCCGTGCTCTACAAAGATATAAGTGAAGCACTAGAGCAAAAGACAAACTACTCCAAAAAGATATAAGTGAAGATCAATGAGTAGCCAACAATTAAATAACTATGTGAAGACTCTCTCATCTAAGAATTTCAGATCTTAAGTATTTTATTCCAACAGCAAACTAAACAAAAATAGAACTCCAAGAATAGCACGCTTCATGTGAACGAATAAAAATTTAGACTCAACATAGGCTACCCTTTAGTCCCGGTTGGTGTCTCCAACCGGGACTAAAGGTCTATCTTTAGTCCTGGTTGGAGACACCAACCGGGACTAAACGGTATCACCCCCTTTTTCCAGTTATTTTTGTTTTTTGCTTTATTTATTTTCTTTTGTTTGTCCTTACAGCGAAATATTTAGAGTTTTTGAGTGAATCTTTTTGCTTTAGGTCACAAAAATTATAAACTTTCTGTTAGTGCCATTAGTTTTCAAATTTGAATTGTTTAAATTTGAATTCTTTGAAATTTGTGTGAATCACTAGTTTGTGAATAACTTTACTTTGAAAATAGATTTTTGAGTAATTCTTTTTCCTGCTGTTTAATATGAGTGTGTTTTATCATTATATTCAATTTGGTAATTTTTTGGTTATTTTAAATAGGTATTTTAATCAAAAACAGATTATGTTTAGCTCTTTTAGTTTTATAGCTCAAAAAATCAATAAATGCATGAAAAATAGCGAATGAAGTGGGAAAGGGTTGAAAATTGATGATGTGGCTTTTAATGGTGCATGTTGAACGCACAAAAAGTCTGGAGTTGAAATAAGTTTAAAAAAATGAAATGCCTTTGTAACAGATGAGTTTTCGTCCGAAACCATGATACTTCGAAAGAGATTGTCGAGTTTGTACACAAAGTGCATCCAGTTTTTGCCGTAACCATCTCAACTTTTTAGCACATGCTATGTGGGTGAAATGATGATACCATGCCAAGTTTCAACCTTTTCAGAGTTCATTTGTAGTGCTTTTCAATTTCAGGGTCATTTAGCTCAAAAAAAATCAATAAATGCATGAAAAATAGAGAATGAAGTGGGAAAGGGTTGAAAATTGATGATGTGGCTTTGAATGGTGCTTGTTGAACGCACAAAAAGTCTGGAGTTGAAATAAGGTTAAAAAATGAAATGCCTTTGTAATAGATGAGTTTTCGTCCGAAACCCTGATACTTCGAAAGGGATTGTCCAGTTTGTACACGAAGTGCATCCAGTTTTTCCCGTAACCCTCTCAATTTTTTAGCACATGCTATGTGGGTTAAATGATTATACCATGCCATGTTTCAACCTTTTCAGAGTTCATTTGTAGTGCTTTTCAATTTCAGGGTCATTTAGCTCAAAAAAAATCAATAAATGCATGAAAAATAGAGAATGGAGTGGCAAAGGGTTGAAAATTGATGATGTGGCTTTGAATGGTGCATGTTAAACACACAAAAAGTCTAGAGTTGAAATAAGGTTTAAAAAATGAAATGCCTTTGTAACAGATGAGTTTTCGTCCGAAATCGTGATACTACGAATGAGATTGTCCAGTTTGTACACGAAGTGCATCCAGTTTTTGCCGTAACCTTCTCAACTTTTTAGCACATGCTATGTGGGTGAAATGATGATACCATGCCAAGTTTCAACCTTTTCAGAGTTCATTTGTAGTGTTTTTCAATTTCAGGGTCATTTAGCTCAAAAAAATCAATAAATGCATGAAAAATAGCGAATGAAGTGGGAAAGGGTTGAAAATTGATGATATGGCTTTGAATGGTGCATGTTGAACGCACAAAAAGTCTGGAGTTGAAACAAGTTTAAAAAAAGGGTTATGAAAAAGTAAAACGGCTATAACTTTTGCATACGATGTCGAAAAAAAAGTTTAATATATCAAAATGTTCAGCACGAGAAACCGGTTTTGATGGCAACCGCCATCGAATAAATATTAGTGTTACTAAATAATTATTCAATAAATATTAGTGTTACTAAATAATTATTGTTTTGTAGAATAATAGATTCAAACTCAAATGGTGAAACGTGTGACATCATGCTCAAGGGCTTAATAGGATTGATATGATACATATAACATAAATTAATTGAATAAGTAGTTTATTTTTTTAAACGTTTTTAATTCTTTTAAATTTTTGAAATTCGAAAAGAATAAAAAATCAGTTTTTAAAAATTAATTTTATTTAAAAAAATGATGTCATATTTGGATTCCTCACATTTTTCTGATAATAATGGATATATTATTTGTCGAATTTCGATTTACAGATTTAAAGATATTAATTATGCCATATTAAATGAATAAATGGCAAAAAATGAATAAAATAATATTATTACTTATTTTATTTTCATTGAAATTCTATATTATTATTACTTATTTTGTTTTGAACTTTTTATTATTTTGGTTTTTTCGGTTTTTTTGTTTTTGAGAATTTTTGAGTTTTTTTGAAAATTTTGCCTTTTTTGAAGTTTTTAAATTAATCATTGTTGTTTATTTTAATAATTGTTTGGAATTCAAAAAATTAAATCATGTGACATCAAGACCTAAGGGTTAATAGGATTGATAGCTTACTATTGTCAAGAAAACAACAAGTGCAGACTTGGAAACTAGGGGAGATAGAACTCGAAAGTTAAGCGTGCTGGGGTTGGAGCAGTGAGAGGATGGGTAACCGGCCGGGAAGTTAGACGATTTGGAATCAGTGCGCCACGCTGGAGCAGTGAAGAGGGGTGATTAGAGATTAAATTGTCAAATACTTCAAGAGCTGTGAGGAGGGGTGATTAGAGATTAAATTGTCAAATAATTCAAAGATTTGGAAATCAGGAAAACAAGATAAAAAAATAAAAAAATATTTTTAAAAAAAAAATACCTTTAGTCCCGGTTGGTAACACCAACCGGGACTAAAGGTCCTCCAGCCCCCGCTCCAGAAAGCTGCCACGCGGAGCCCCTTTAGTCCCGGTTCGTAATCCAACCAGGACTAAGAGTGGAGGCATTTAGTCCCGATTGCTTAGTCCCGGTTAGAAAACCGGGACTAAAGGTACTTACAAACCGGGACTAAAGTCCCGTTTTCTACTAGTGACAGAACAGCCTGTAGCAATTTATGAAAACAGTGTACTTATGTAACTCAAAAAATTATCAAAATTTAGGAAATGCTAAATAATTTATAAGACAACACTGTGTAAAAATTTCAGAAACTTTCCACGTTCCAGTAAAATATGAAAATTCAAACACTACAGCAAAAGTTTCTGTTTTTACACAACACATATCAACACATGCAATGCAAGCATCCTAATGCAATTCTTGAAACTTTTTATTGAAAAACAAGATTATAAATAACACCTAACAGAGAACAACAAAATAATATGACGCTCCAAGCAAAACTCATATTATGTGACGAATAAAAATATAGCTCTAAGTAAGATATACCGATAGTGTTGAAGACGAAAAAGGGGATGCCTTCCGGGGCATCCCCAAGCTTAGGCGCTCGAGTATTCCATGGATATTAACTTGGGGGTGCCTTCGGCATCCCCAAGCTTAGGTTTTTGTAAATCCTTATTCTTCACATATCGGTGTCTCACCCAAAACTTGAGAACTTCAATCACACAAAACTTAACGGAACTTCGTGAGAAGGGTTAGTATAATAAATAAAGATAATTCACTTAGGTACTGTCAAGACAAGATTCATAATTGTTCCCACATGATACCTACTGTATTCTATCATTCCCATAATTTATACCGCTAAATATAAGCTATGGAAACACTAAAACAAGCAAACTATGCATGCAAAACAGAATCTGTCAAAAACAGAACAGTCTGTGAAGATCTGTAGTGTAACCATACTTCCCTGTCTCTAAAAATTCTTAAACATTAAGAAAACCTGAAGAATTTGTATATCAATACTGTGTAAAAATTTCAGATCATTATCACGCTCCAATAAAAAATGAATATTCCTGTACTGGAGTCAAAAGTTTCTGTTTTGGTTCAGCATCAATTCTACTCATCTTGTGAGTCATCCCAAAGGCTTTACTTGGCACTTTATTGAAATAAAAGGCACAAAACATGATTACTACAGTAGCTTAATCATGTGAACACACAAAAACAGAAAGTAAAAGTGTTGGATTGTCTCCCAACAAACGCTTTTCTTGAATGCCTTTTAGCTAGGCATGATGATTTCAATGATGCTCACACAAAAGATAAGAATTGAAACATAATAGGAGCACCATGAAGCATATGACTAGCACATTTAAGTCAAACCCACTTCCTATGCATAGGGATTTTGTGAGCAAACAATTTATGGGAACAAGAATCAACTAGCATAAGAAGGCAAAACTAGCATGACTTCAAAACTTTCAACACATAGAGAGGAAACTTGATATTATTGCAATATGTAGAAGCATAAGATCCTCTCTCATAATAATTTTCAGTAGCATCATTAACGAATTCAACAGTACAAGCAGCACATAAAGCATTCTTTTCATGATCTACAAGCATAGAAATTTTACTACTCTCCACACAAGAAGATTTCTTCTCATGACTAATAGTGGGAGTATCATAAAAGAATTGAATACTACAAATTGGTTCCACATTAAAAGAGTAATTTTCAGTAAAAGGATATTCATAATGATGACAAGTATCATAATAGTAATCATCACTCTTTTTCATCGCATAAGTATCATCACAATAATCATCATAAGTAGGAGGCATGCAGTCATTATAACAAATTTGATCATTCAAAGTAGGGGGAATAAAAAGATCATCTTCATTAAGCATAGCATCCCCAATCTTGGGACAGACATTAATTGCAGCAAATAAATTCTCAAACATGTCATTTTCATCAAACATAGCATCCCCAAGCTTGTGGCTTTGTATATCATAAACATAATCACTCTCATCATTAATAGTATGAATAGCACCAATAGTATAGCAATTATTATCATCATCTTCCAAGTTGGTGCCATAAATATTTTCAAGATTATAAGAAGTATCATTATCTTCCCAATCATAATTATCACAACAAGCAATAGGCATAACAAAATCATCCTCAAGTGTATCGTCTTCCACAACTATTTTTGATTCATTCTCATGAGGCCTATCAATAATGGGAGCAACATTATTTGGGAGAGATACCTCTTTACCTTTACTTTTCCTTCTTTTCTTCTTCTTCACCACATTATGTGTGGGTTTATTTAATTCCTCCAAGCTTCTTTTTGAAGAGGTTGGTTGAATAAAAAGCTCCTCCTCGTTACCTGATTCATCATAAGAAAAAATAGGAGAATATTGGGAAACCTCTTCCCCTTCATTAGTATTCTCTTCATCTTCTATTTGTTTTCTTGTCTTTAAGTAATTGACAATATAAGGATCCTCAATGCAATTTACCACGCAATACATACATCAAGACAATTCCACCATCGATGAGTACTGCATGCGGCTCAAGATGCTCGCCGATGAGCTTCGCGACATGGGTTCCGCCGTCAACGACGAACTCATGCTGAGCACCCTCACCGCCGGCCTCAACGAGGATTTCGGCAACGCGGCTTCTAACCTAACGTTGCTTCCGAAGCCTACTTTTCAGCACGTCGTCGCGTACCTCAAGCTTGAGGAACGCCGGATGACTAAGGTGAAGCAGCGGGTTCAGCACACCGCACCCGCCGCCGGCACCACCCGCGGTGGTCCCCGCTCCCCTGGCCGCGCCACCCCAGCCGCGCCCTCCTGCACCCGCGGGTACTTCCCGCTCCCGCCTGCCCCACCTACGTCTCCCGCGCCTCCCCAGCAGCAGCAGCAAGGCGGAGGGGGCCGGCGCAACCGGCGAGGCGGCGGGGGTCGCCGCCAGCAGCAGCAGCAACAGCCTGATGTCTACTATGCAACTTTATTCTTGTAGACTTTGTTGGGCCTCCAAGCGCAAAGTTTTGTAGGACAGTAGCAATTTTCGCTCAAGTGGATGACCTAAGGTTTATCAATCCGTGGGAGGTGTAGGATGAAGATGGTCTCTCTCAAACAACCCTGCAATCAAATACAAGAAATGTCTTGTATCCCCAACACACCCAAAACAATGGCAAATTGTATAGGTGCACTAGTTCGGCGAAGAGATGGTGATACAAGTGCAATATGGATGGTAGATATAAGTTTTTGTAATCTGAAAATATAAAAACAGCATGGTAGCAAGTAACAAAAGTGAGCAAAAACGGTATTGCAATGCTTGAAAACAAGGCCTAGGGTTCATACTTTCACTAGTGCAAGTTCTCTCAACAATACTGACATAGTTGAATCATATGTAAATCCCTCACGTGCGACAAAGAGTTCACTCCAAAGTCACAAATAGCGGAGAACAAACGAAGAAATTATTGTAGGGTACGAAACCACCTCAAAGTTATCTTTTCCGATCAATCGTATGAACTATCCCTATAAGTGTCACGAACAGCCCTAGAGTTCATACTAAAATAACACCTTAAGATACACATCAACCAAAACCCTAATGTCACCTAGATACTCCAATGTCACCACGAGTACCCATGGGTTTGATTATACGATATGCATCACACAATTTCAGATTCATCATGTTCAATCCAACACAGAGAACTTCAAAGAGTGCCCCAAAGTTTCTACCGGAGAGTCAAGACGAAAACGTGTGCCAACCCATATGCATAGATTCCCAAGGTCACGGAACCCGCAAGTTGATCACCAAAACATACATCAAGTGGATCAATAGAACATCCCATTGTCACCACGGATATCCCATCGCAAGACATACATCAAGTGTTCTCAAATACCTTAAAGACTCAATCCAATAAGAAAACTTCAAAGGGAAAATTCAATTCATCACAAGAAGATAGAGAGGGGAAAACTCCATATGATTCATCTATATTAATAAAGCTCGCGGTACATCAAGATCGTGTCATCTTAAGAACACGAGAGAGAGAGATCAAACACATAGCTACTGGTACATACCCTCAGCCCCGAGGGTGAACTACTCCCTCCTCGTCATGGAGACCGCCGGGATGATGAAGATGGCCTCCGGTGATGGTTTCCCTCTCTGGCAGGGTGCCGGAACGGGATCCCGATTGGTTTTTCGTGGCTATTGAGGCTTGCGGCGGTGGAACTCCCGATCTAGGTTTCTTTCTGGAGGTTTGGGTATTTATAAGAATTTTTGGCGTCGGTCTCACGTCGAGGGGGTCCACGAGGCGACGACAAGCCAGGGGGGCGCGCCCTAGGAGGGGGCGCCCCCTAGGCTTGTGGCTGCCTCGTGGCTCTTCTGGCCCAACTCCGATGCCCCGTGGGTCTCTTCTGGTCCACAAAAAATCACCGTAAATTTTTATTCCGTTTGGACTCCGTTTGATATTCATTTTCTGTAAAACTCAAAAACAAGGAAAAAACAGAAACTGGCACTGGGCTCTAGGTTAATAGGTTAGTCCCAAAAAATAGTATAAAATAGCATATTAATGCATATAAAACATCCAAAACCGATAATATAATAGCATGGAACAATCAAAAATTATAGATACGTTGGAGACGTATCAAGCATCCCCAAGCTTAATTCCTGCTCGTCCTCGAGTAGGTAAATGATAAAAACGGATTTTTTGATGTGGAATGCTACCTAACATATTTATCCATGTAATTTTCTTTATTGTGGCATGAATGTTTAGATCCATAAGATTCAAAACAAGAGTTTAATATTGACATAAAAACAATAATACTTCAAGCATACTAATAAAGCAATCGTGTCCTCTCAAAATAACAAGAAAGATATCCCTACAAAATCATATAGTCTGGCTATGCTCCATCTTCATCACACAAAGTATTAAATCATGCACAACCCCGGTTTTAGCCAAGCAATTGTTTCATACTTTAGTATTCTCAAACTTTTTCAACTCTCACGCAATACATGAGCGTGAGCCATGGATATAGCACTATAGGTGGAATAGAATATGGTGGTTGTGGAGAAGACAGAAATAAGGAGATAGTCTCACATCAACTAGGCGTATCAACGGGCTATGGAGATGCCCATCAATAGATATCAATGTGAGTGAGTAGGGATTGCCATGCAACAGATGCATTAGAGCTATAAGTGTATGAAAGCCCAAAAAGAAACTAAGTGGGTGTCCATCCAACTTGCTTGCTCACGAAGACCTAGGGCAATTTTGAGGAAGCCCATCATTGGAATATACAAGCCAAGTTCTATAATGAAAAATTCCCACTAGTATATGAAAGTGACAATATAGGAGACTCTCTATCATGAAGATCATGGTGCTACTTTGAAGCACAAGTCTGGAAAAAGAAGAGTAGCATTGCCCCTTCTCTCTTTTCTCTCATTTTTTTTTTCATTTTTTTTCTTTTGGTGGGCATCTTTGGCCTCTTTTTTTTTATTTGGGCTTCTCTGGCCTTTTTTATTTTTTGTAAAGTCCGGAGACTCATCCCGACTTGTGAGGGAATCATAGTCTCCATCATCCTTTTCTCACATGGGACAATGCTCTATAATGATGATCATCACACTTTTATTTACTTACAACTCAAGAATTACAACTCGATACTTAGAACAAAATATGACTCTATATGAATGCCTCCGACGGTGTACCGGGATGTGCAATGACTCAAGAGTGACATGTATAAAAAACATGAACGGTGGCTTTGCGACAAATACGATGTCAACTACATGATCATGCAAAGCAATATGACAATGATGATGCATGTCATAGATGGAACGGTGGAAGTTGCATGGAAATATATCTCGGAATGGCTATGGAAATGCCATAATAGGTAGGTATGGTGGCTGTTTTGAGGAAGGTATATGGTGGGTTTAATGCACCGGCGAAAGTTGCGCGGTACTAGAGAGGCTAGCAAAGGTGGAAGGGTGAGAGTGCGTATAATCCATGGACTCAACATTAGTCATAAAGAACTCACATACTTATTGCAAAAGTCTATTAGTTATCAAAACAAAGTACTACACGCATGCTCCTAGGGAAAGGGTTGGTAGTTGTTAACCATCGCGCGATCCCGACCTCCACACAAAGGAAGACATTCAATAAATAAATCATGCTCCGACTTCGTCACATAACGGTTCACCATACGTGCATGCTACGGGAATCACAACCTTTAACACAAGTATTTATACCAATCCACAATTACTCACTCGCATGTCTCTAATATTACCATCTTTATATCTCAAAACAATCATAAGGAATCAAACTTCTCATAGTATTCAATGCACTTTATATGAATTTTTTTATTATATCCCTCTTGGATGCCCATTATATTAGGACTAAATTCATACCTAAGCAAGTTACCATGCTGTTTAGAGACTCTCAAAATAATATAAGTGAAGCATGAGAGTTCATCAATTTCTATAAAATGAAACCACCGCCGTGCTCTACAAAGATATAAGTGAAGCACTAGAGCAAAAGACAAACTACTCCAAAAAGATATAAGTGAAGATCAATGAGTAGCCAACAATTAAATAACTATGTGAAGACTCTCTCATCTAAGAATTTCAGATCTTAAGTATTTTATTCCAACAGCAAACTAAACAAAAATAGAACTCCAAGAATAGCACGCTTCATGTGAACGAATAAAAATTTAGACTCAACATAGGCTAACCGATAGTTGAGGAAGAGAGGTGGGATGCATAGCATCCCCAAGCTTCGATGCTTGAGACTTCTTGAAATATTTACTTGGGGTGCCTTGGGCATCCCCAAGCTTGAGCTTTTGTATCTCGTTCAATCCTCTCATATCCCGGTTTCACCTATTCTCAAAAACTTCGTCCACACAAAACTTGAAAAGAACTCGTGAGATAGGTTAGTGCACATACTAATAAATCAACTCTTTATGTGCTGCCAAGACAAATTGCACAATAATTTTCAAACATCATCTACTGTTTACTATCGTTTCCACAATTTATATCTACCAATATAGGCTATGAAAACTAGAGGATAAGTAGAAAACAAAACTATGACAGCAATCTGTCCAAACACACTAGTAGAAAACAGGGCTTTCGTCCTAGCCGGATCGGAGCAATAGTCCCGGTCGCGTTACGAACCGGGACTAATGTAAGCATTAGTCCTGGTTCAAGCGGCTAGGACGCCGGACGGGGCTCAACAGGCATCAGTCCCGGTTCGAATGGGACCTTTAGTCCCGGTTGGAGACACCAACCGGGACTAAAGGGTATCACCCCCTTTAGTCCCGGTTGGTGTCTCCAACCGGGACTAAAGGTCTATCTTTAGTCCTGGTTGGAGACACCAACCGGGACTAAACGGTATCACCCCCTTTTTCCAGTTATTTTTGTTTTTTGCTTTATTTATTTTCTTTTGTTTGTCCTTACAGCGAAATATTTAGAGTTTTTGAGTGAATCTTTTTGCTTTAGGTCACAAAAATTATAAACTTTCTGTTAGTGCCATTAGTTTTCAAATTTGAAGAGTTTAAATTTGAATTCTTTGAAATTTGTGTGAATCACTAGTTTGTGAATAACTTTACTTTGAAAATAGATTTTTGAGTAATTCTTTTTCCTGCTGTTTAATATGAGTGTGTTTTATCATTATATTCAATTTGGTAATTTTTAGGTTATTTTAAATAGGTATTTTAATCAAAAACAGATTATGTTTAGCTCTTTTAGTTTTATAGCTCAAAAAATCAATAAATGCATGAAAAATAGCGAATGAAGTGGGAAAGGGTTGAAAATTGATGATGTGGCTTTTAATGGTGCATGTTGAACGCACAAAAAGTCTGGAGTTGAAATAAGTTTAAAAAAAATGAAATGCCTTTGTAACAGATGAGTTTTCGTCCGAAACCATGATACTTCGAAAGAGATTGTCGAGTTTGTACACAAAGTGCATCCAGTTTTTGCCGTAACCATCTCAACTTTTTAGCACATGCTATGTGGGTGAAATGATGATACCATGCCAAGTTTCAACCTTTTCAGAGTTCATTTGTAGTGCTTTTCAATTTCAGGGTCATTTAGCTCAAAAAAAATCAATAAATGCATGAAAAATAGAGAATGAAGTGGGAAAGGGTTGAAAATTGATGATGTGGCTTTGAATGGTGCTTGTTGAACGCACAAAAAGTCTGGAGTTGAAATAAGGTTAAAAAATGAAATGCCTTTGTAATAGATGAGTTTTCGTCCGAAACCCTGATACTTCGAAAGGGATTGTCCAGTTTGTACACGAAGTGCATCCAGTTTTTCCCGTAACCCTCTCAATTTTTTAGCACATGCTATGTGGGTGAAATGATTATACCATGCCATGTTTCAACCTTTTCAGAGTTCATTTGTAGTGCTTTTCAATTTCAGGGTCATTTAGCTCAAAAAAAATCAATAAATGCATGAAAAATAGAGAATGGAGTGGCAAAGGGTTGAAAATTGATGATGTGGCTTTGAATGGTGCATGTTAAACACACAAAAAGTCTAGAGTTGAAATAAGGTTTAAAAAATGAAATGCCTTTGTAACAGATGAGTTTTCGTCCGAAATCGTGATACTACGAATGAGATTGTCCAGTTTGTACACGAAGTGCATCCAGTTTTTGCCGTAACCTTCTCAACTTTTTAGCACATGCTATGTGGGTGAAATGATGATACCATGCCAAGTTTCAACCTTTTCAGAGTTCATTTGTAGTGTTTTTCAATTTCAGGGTCATTTAGCTCAAAAAAATCAATAAATGCATGAAAAATAGCGAATGAAGTGGGAAAGGGTTGAAAATTGATGATATGGCTTTGAATGGTGCATGTTGAACGCACAAAAAGTCTGGAGTTGAAACAAGTTTAAAAAAAGGGTTATGAAAAAGTAAAACGGCTATAACTTTTGCATACGATGTCGAAAAAAAAGTTTAATATATCAAAATGTTCAGCACGAGAAACCGGTTTTGATGGCAACCGCCATCGAATAAATATTAGTGTTACTAAATAATTATTCAATAAATATTAGTGTTACTAAATAATTATTGTTTTGTAGAATAATAGATTCAAACTCAAATGGTGAAACGTGTGACATCATGCTCAAGGGCTTAATAGGATTGATATGATACATATAACATAAATTAATTGAATAAGTAGTTTATTTTTTTAAACGTTTTTAATTCTTTTAGATTTTTGAAATTCGAAAAGAATAAAAAATCAGTTTTTAAAAATTAATTTTATTTAAAAAAATGATGTCATATTTGGATTCCTCACATTTTTCTGATAATAATGGATATATTATTTGTCGAATTTCGATTTACAGATTTAAAGATATTAATTATGCCATATTAAATGAATAAATGGCAAAAAATGAATAAAATAATATTATTACTTATTTTATTTTCATTGAAATTCTATATTATTATTACTTATTTTGTTTTGAACTTTTTATTATTTTGGTTTTTTCGGTTTTTTTGTTTTTGAGAATTTTTGAGTTTTTTTGAAAATTTTGCCTTTTTTGAAGTTTTTAAATTAATCATTGTTGTTTATTTTAATAATTGTTTGGAATTCAAAAAATTAAATCATGTGACATCAAGACCTAAGGGTTAATAGGATTGATAGCTTACTATTGTCAAGAAAACAACAAGTGCAGACTTGGAAACTAGGGGAGATAGAACTCGAAAGTTAAGCGTGCTGGGGTTGGAGCAGTGAGAGGATGGGTAACCGGCCGGGAAGTTAGACGATTTGCAATCAGTGCGCCACGCTGGAGCAGTGAAGAGGGGTGATTAGAGATTAAATTGTCAAATACTTCAAGAGCTGTGAGGAGGGGTGATTAGAGATTAAATTGTCAAATAATTCAAAGATTTGGAAATCAGGAAAACAAGATAAAAAAATAAAAAAATATTTTTAAAAAAAAAATACCTTTAGTCCCGGTTGGTAACACCAACCGGGACTAAAGGTCCTCCAGCCCCCGCTCCAGAAAGCTGCCACGCGGAGCCCCTTTAGTCCCGGTTCGTAATCCAACCAGGACTAAGAGTGGAGGCATTTAGTCCCGATTGCTTAGTCCCGGTTGGAAAACCGGGACTAAAGGTACTTACAAACCGGGACTAAAGTCCCGTTTTCTACTAGTGACAGAACAGCCTGTAGCAATTTATGAAAACAGTGTACTTATGTAACTCAAAAAATTATCAAAATTTAGGAAATGCTAAATAATTTATAAGACAACACTGTGTAAAAATTTCAGAAACTTTCCACGTTCCAGTAAAATATGAAAATTCAAACACTACAGCAAAAGTTTCTGTTTTTACACAACACATATCAACACATGCAATGCAAGCATCCTAATGCAATTCTTGAAACTTTTTATTGAAAAACAAGATTATAAATAACACCTAACAGAGAACAACAAAATAATATGACGCTCCAAGCAAAACTCATATTATGTGACGAATAAAAATATAGCTCTAAGTAAGATATACCGATAGTGTTGAAGACGAAAAAGGGGATGCCTTCCGGGGCATCCCCAAGCTTAGGCGCTCGAGTATTCCATGGATATTAACTTGGGGGTGCCTTCGGCATCCCCAAGCTTAGGTTTTTGTAAATCCTTATTCTTCACATATCGGTGTCTCACCCAAAACTTGAGAACTTCAATCACACAAAACTTAACGGAACTTCGTGAGAAGGGTTAGTATAATAAATAAAGATAATTCACTTAGGTACTGTCAAGACAAGATTCATAATTGTTCCCACATGATACCTACTGTATTCTATCATTCCCATAATTTATACCGCTAAATATAAGCTATGGAAACACTAAAACAAGCAAACTATGCATGCAAAACAGAATCTGTCAAAAACAGAACAGTCTGTGAAGATCTGTAGTGTAACCATACTTCCCTGTCTCTAAAAATTCTTAAACATTAAGAAAACCTGAAGAATTTGTATATCAATACTGTGTAAAAATTTCAGATCATTATCACGCTCCAGTAAAAAATGAATATTCCTGTACTGGAGTCAAAAGTTTCTGTTTTGGTTCAGCATCAATTCTACTCATCTTGTGAGTCATCCCAAAGGCTTTACTTGGCACTTTATTGAAATAAAAGGCACAAAACATGATTACTACAGTAGCTTAATCATGTGAACACACAAAAACAGAAAGTAAAAGTGTTGGATTGTCTCCCAACAAACGCTTTTCTTGAATGCCTTTTAGCTAGGCATGATGATTTCAATGATGCTCACACAAAAGATAAGAATTGAAACATAATAGGAGCACCATGAAGCATATGACTAGCACATTTAAGTCAAACCCACTTCCTATGCATAGGGATTTTGTGAGCAAACAATTTATGGGAACAAGAATCAACTAGCATAAGAAGGCAAAACTAGCATGACTTCAAAACTTTCAACACATAGAGAGGAAACTTGGTATTATTGCAATATGTAGAAGCATAAGATCCTCTCTATTAATAATTTTCAGTAGCATCATGAACGAATTCAACAATATAAGCAGCACATAAAGCATTCTTTTCATGATGTACAAGCATAGAAATTTTACTAATCTCCACATAAGAAGATTTCTTCTCATGACTAATAGTGGGAGTATCATAAAAGAATTGAATACTACAAATTGGTTCCACATTAAAAGAGTAATTTTCAGTAAAAGGATATTCATAATTATGACAAGTATCATAATAGTAATCATCACTCTTTTTCATCGCATAAGTATCATCACAATAATCATCATAAGTAGGAGGCATGCAGTCATTACAACAAATTTGATCATTCAAAGTAGGGGGAATAAAAATATCATCTTCATTAAGCATAGCATCCCCAATCTTGGGACAAACATTAATTGCAGCAAATAAATTCTCAAACATGTCATTTTCATCAAACATAGCATCCCCAAGCTTGTGGCTTTGTATATCATAAACATAATCACTCTCATCATTAATAGTATGAATAGCACCAATAGTATAGCAATTATTATCATCATCTTCCAAGTTGGTGCCATAAATATTTTCAAGATTATAAGAAGTATCATTATCTTCCCAATCATAATTATCACAACAAGCAATAGGCATAACAAAATCATCCTCAAGTGTATCGTCTTCCACAACTATTTTTGATTCATTCTCATGAGGCCTATCAATAATGGGAGCAACATTATTTGGGAGAGATACCTCTTTACCTTTACTTTTCCTTCTTTTCTTCTTCTTCACCACATTATGTGTGGGTTTATTTAATTCCTCCAAGCTTCTTTTTGAAGAGGTTGGTTGAATAAAAAGCTCCTCCTCGTTACCTGATTCATCATAAGAAAAAATAGGAGAATATTGGGAAACCTCTTCCCCTTCATTAGTATTCTCTTCATCTTCTATTTGTTTTCTTGTCTTTAAGTAATTGACAATATAAGGATCCTCAATGCAATTTACCACGCAATACATATAGATTTCATTTAGATCAAAATCAATCATTTTCATGAGAACCCAAGCTGGAACATCCTTAGTTTTATGTTTCATTTCTTCATACCCCAAAAATAGACTAAGTTCATTATGATGCTCAAGGGTAATGAGGTTATCACAATTTTTGGACACAATTCGATCATGAAATAATTCACATTGGAAATTAAAATGACCACTTTCATTGCAAAGTTCACAAGGACGGCGAGAAATATTAAGTCTTTCAGCACAAACATATAGCCTCTCTTGCAACCATTTAGTTTCTAAATACTTATGCCTCTTACAAAATCTATCTTCCCTTTTAGGCATGTCTTCACAAACTCTATGCACTCCACAAAAATTGACATGCTTATAAGAAATCTTTTTATCATGACTAGTGCAATCATAATTAGTACTATGGATATTCAAAGAATTCATACTAACAACATTGCAATCATGCTCATCACTCAAAGATTTAGTGCCAAACATTTTAATAACTTCTTCTTCTAACACTTGAGCACAATTTTCCTTTCCATCATTTTCACGAAAGACATTAAAAAGATGAAGCATATGAGGCAATTGTAGGAGATATGCCCTAGAAGCAATAATAAATGTTATTGATTATCTCCCTGTTCATAATTAGGTTTATGTTCCATGCTATAACTGCTATGGTTCTTGAGTCTGCAATAACCACGAGGCTCGGAGGAAGACTCATATGCACGTGTGGAATAATAAACGGTAAAATGTATTCCTAGTCTGGCCTCTAAGACTGGCTCAAGTATTGCATGATGATCCTGTTTTCCTGATCATGGGCATGGCTATGCCGGCAATTTTGAGGGCACAATGTTAGAAGAACATTTGTGTTGAATCGACCCAAATTGATGTTATGCTATGAGATACATTCGTCACAAGTTAAATGGTTTATAACACAGAGATGGTTAACGTTTGCATGATTCCTCAGACCATGAGAGTATCAAGTTTCTTCATGCTTGATTCATGAACTTTGGGGTTTGTTAAACGTCATCCGTTACTGGATGGCTATTACGGCGGCTTACGGGTTCATGGGAAAGTATGTCAAGTAACTTGATAGCTCAAGATTGGGATTTGCTCCTCCGACGATGGAGAGATATCTCTGGGCCCTCTCGGTGTTACGGTATCCATCATCGTCTGGCCAGACACTTTGTGATTTGATCACGGGGATGCCGGAACACGGGAACGAGAAAAGAGAACAATACCGGTAACGAGGTAACTGGCATAGTGGACAAGTTGTTGATCCACGGGGATGCCAACATGTCTCACCTCAGGTATTTGTAACATATCGTGAAGCAACAGGAATAGCACACGGCAACTGGAGGTTCACTCGAATATTCATTCGTGTGGGTATAGGGGTCAATATGGGTGTCCACAGCTCCGATGTTGATCATTGATCGGAAGGGGTTCCGGGTCATGTCTATACTTCACCGAACCTATAGGGTCACACGCTTAAGGGTCATCTATCTGCTGAATACTAGACAGGGAGTCTGAGAGAAAATCACCGGAAAAGTTTCGGACACCAGAAAAGTTTCGGACAGCGGAAAAGTTCCGTAGAGAGAACACCGGAACAGTTTCGGTAAAACTGAAAAGTTGTTTCACGGGATACCATTAAGTCAAATTGGTTTTGGCACATGCATGATAATTCTTGGAGGGTGCTAGAATCATTCTGGAAACTTCTGGAAATTTTCCGGAAGAAAAACCAGAAATGTTCCGGAGCTGCCGGAACTACTTCAAATGCTTTTCGCAGATGAAAATCACTAATCCGGAATTGTTCCGGAACGCATTGAAAATTATTTTAGTGGGTACTGGAAATGTTCTTAGCCCACATAAATATTTTCAGTTCGAACGGACGCTGACAAATGTCGTCGTGAATAGTGAAAGTGCTTTATGGGATATTTTTGGAAAGTCACCTTTTGGGATATTTTCCCAAAAGGCTTCTAGAAGGGATGGATGGATGAGGACCCCCTTTGGGGGGGCCCACCAAGAGGGTGGCCGGCCACATCTGGTGCTCCTCCATGGAGCACCACTTGTTCTTTGGCTTTCCCCTTTTGCCCTTGGAAAGTGTTTCCTTCATGGGCATTTTTGGTATTTTTGAATACCCTTCCTACCCCTTGGTTTTCCTATAAATAGGAGGTGAGGGGGCTGCCCAAACCTCATTCCTTCTCACACACAAGTGCCATGCATGATCTGGCTTTCTCTCTCCCTCCCAGCGCAATAGTTTCGTAGAGCCGAAAGGCTGTCTGGGTTCCGGTGGGAACTAGTTCTGGACGGCGAAGCCCTGTCGGATAGATGACACCGTATGTGTGCAACTCTGTAGAGAGATCGTAGTTTCGGTCTTAGTTTCGAGGGTCCTCCCGAAGGGCTATCCGAGTGGCTGTCCGAGTTTCGAAGGTCCTCCCGAAGGGCTGTCCGAGTGACCGTTCGAGTTTCGAAGGTCCTCCCAAAGGGCTGTCCGCGACACCGTCCGGGGGACTGTCCGACCGCCTCCCGGAGGGCTGTCCGAGGGGTAGATGAGGGTATACATCCTCGCGGTTGGGAGGTTGTAAATCCTAGCTGCGGGGCTCTGCACCGCCGATCGTCATCGACTCTACTTCCGCTGCGCTACGAGTCGGTAACGAAAAGATCAAACCTTGTATGCAGTCTCCATAGTGGTCCTGGCCTGGTGCGTAGGTCAGAATTTTTTTGTTTTCTGCTATGTTACCCTACAGTGGCATCATGAGCCGTGCTATGCGTAGATGCAGGTTGCGATCTAGAATACATAGAGATGTATGGGTGTTGCACAATATAATTAGGTAGTAGATGAGTTCTATTACTGAAAATTATTTGTGCGGGTAGCAGATGAAATCTGTTACCCGATGTTCTTGTTGCTTCCCTGGAATTTGCATATTTCTGAGCTTGATAATAGTATGGTGGAGTTTCAATGTTCTGGCAATCCGCGATCCTGATTGATCAACGAAGTGCTAACAGTTCATTGAATTCCACCGTAGTTAAAAAGAAAGATGAAATTTCGCAGACGAAAGGGCAATGCAGATATGATCTGCACGGGGGTCATGCGTATGACGAAGTTTAGAATGGGGCTCGAGATTTTATTATCTCGTGTTTCATACACCCCGCAAGTTAATCTAGCAACTTGAATTATCATACTTGATGATGGACGTTGGTAGCTTCGGTTTGTTTCGAAACCTTAGAAGCCATGTAAAACAAGTTTTTGCATGAACCGATTAGAGACGTCTAACTTGGTTTTGCAGGAGGGTTTGCATGTGCATATGATGTGGTATAGCAGTGCTCATAATAATTTGATTATGTATGAGATGACTATATGATGTAAATTGATTAACATGACCTGCGTGTCATGATTCGGCATAATGGCTGGAGCCATATGATTGCACTTTAATGACCTGCGTGTCAACCTTATGTAATGCACTTATTTTATTATCTATAGAGATAGCAATATTATCTGGTGCATCGACAAGGTGGTGGCAATCTTCGCAAAGGTGAACACCGATGCGAATGCCGAAGACAAAGAAATACTTGACTTCTCCGTCAGAAGGGGCTATACCATGTCATGCTAATTATGAATTGCCTGAGATGTTTATCCCTTATGATGCATCCTTCTTGATCGCACGGTAGTCGCTTTTATTAGGGTGATCTCTCACAAAAATATCAAGTAGGTAGTGTTCTCCCAAATGTAGCACCGTCCCGGCACCTATCTTTTTGGGGTACGACATGTACACATGAGTACGAACGATTAGAGAAGTGTGAGGCGGGTGAGGTCAGACCTCACTGCGTGATCACTTGGTTGTCTTGACGTTCAGGCAAGACAGTCCTGAGCTCGGAACACACACATCGAAATATGGAAAAGAGTCACATAGAGATGTGATTGGCAAGTTGGCCTACCGATTGAAGTTCACATCATCAGTGATGAACCCGTCAATGGCGTCGAATTGAAATGTGGATCTTGAATCACTCACAATCAATTATGAGAGACATTGATTTGAGTGGGAGCGCACTACAGAATTAACTTGTTTAATTCTTAGTGCAATTAATTTTGAACACTGTCTAAGTGTGATTTGCATAATAGTTGTAGAAGAATGGCTCGCGTTTCCACCTTCCCTGTTAAAATTGAATAGCTGTTAAATATCTGGTTAAAACTTTACGGTTGTTAACGTAATATGAGGATTGTCCTCAAGAGTGCCGAGAAGGACTTTGTCCTATCGCATACTTTCGGTATTCTCCCGCTAATGCTATGGATGATATGACTCTCGTCCTTCGATCCAAAAGCTAAAATTCCATTACGGTCAAGTGAAATATGTTTGCTTCCATGAGACCCGAACTTCGAAAGTTCGGATAGTTATGTGATATTCATGGAATCTGAAAATCATTTTCAGAGACAGACAAAGGCTAAAAGATATGAGATATCCAAAGCAATGTTTGTTTGCAAAACATTAGTAAAGTGTTTACTATACATTGGACTGATAAGAGAGGGATCCAGGAGAACGCCTGTCATGTAAATGAAGGTGAATAAAACAACAACTTAAAGAGAAAGGAAGTGTCCGAAGGGTGTTAGTGAAACTTTTCACGCCTAGGAAGTCTGGGGCTAACGCCACTCTTAAGTTGGGTGCTTCTTCTGAGAGTAGGAGAAATACTGAAAGTTAAACTGTTAGAAGTATGAAGGCAGAAAGAAAGAAGATTGGAATATCCAGCTCATGTATGAATGTCATACAAGTTTTTGATGTATAGAAGGCTGGTCAAAGATATAGTTCTTGGGAATTATGGTTAAACATATTAATCACTAATTTTTGGGTATTTTGAGTTGATCACAAAGATACCCGCTCGATTGCATTCTGTTGCAACTCGATGTAAGAACTACTATGGCCTGAAAGACTAGCCAGGGATGAGGTTTTGATACGCGCTGGAAACATAGTAAAAGTTACTATACCTTCCATTGGTGTATTACCTATGTATTTACTTTCATAATTCATTTTAGAGTTTCATATACTCTAGCCCTTTGCATAAGGTATCTTGCAAGAAGGTTGTTCATAAGAGAACTTTTGATGTTCGGTGATATGAATAAACATAAGGGCCATACTTTCATTATGAATGAGATGTATGTTATGAATAATGATATTAATACATTACCTCTATATTTACTTTTATAATTCATTTAGAGTTTCATATACTCTAGCCCTTTGCATAAGGTATCTTGCAAGAAGGTTATTCATAAGAGAACTTTTGATGTTCGGTGTTATGAATAACATGAAGGGCCATGCTTCCATCCAGGATGGGATGTATGCTGTGAATATTGATGGTAATATGATACATCCATAACACTGACGCTAAATGTCGCAAGACTAAAAGAATACCACATATCTGTGGCACTGCATTTGGTCACATTGGAGAACCCACATGGAAAATTCCATTATGATGGATTTTGAAGTCATTTGATTTTGAATCATCTGACACTTGCAACTTTCCTCTGAAAAGTGAACTGACTGAAATACGGTTCATAGGCCATAAGGAACGAGCAAAGAACATATTGGTGATCATACATTATGATGTGTGTATTCCAATAAATGTTGTTGCAAGTAGTGGATTTATCTATCTTCAGAAATGACTCAAGTAGATATATGGATATTTACTTGATGAGAAGTAAGTCTGGATCTTTTGAATTCATTCATAAGGTTTTCAAAAATGAAGTAGAAGTTATTGTACCAAGAAAATTATGTTTCTACAATTCGATTGCAGAAAGGAATATTTGAGTTACAAGTTTAGCAAATGTCTGATGAGTTGTGAAAGGAGTTTCATAACTTACTACAGTAGCTTAATCATGTGAACACACAAAAACAGAAAGTAAAAGTGTTGGGTTGTCTCCCAACAAACGCTTTTCTTGAATGCCTTTTAGCTAGGCATGATGATTTCAATGATGCTCACATAAAAGATAAGAATTGAAACATAACAGGAGCATCATGAAGCATATGACTAGCACATTTAAGTCTAACCCACTTCCTATGCATAGGGATTTTGTGAGCAAACAATTTATGGGAACAAGAATCAACTAGCATAGGAAGGCAAAACAAGCATGACTTTAAAACTTTCAACACATAGAGAGGAAACTTGATATTATTGCAATATGTAGAAGCATAAGATCCTCTCTCATAATAATTTTCAGTAGCATCATTAACGAATTCAACAGTACAAGCAGCACATAAAGCATTCTTTTCATGATCTACAAGCATAGAAATTTTACTACTCTCCACACAAGAAGATTTCTTCTCATGACTAATAGTGGGAGTATCATAAAAGAATTGAATACTACAAATTGGTTCCACATTAAAAGAGTAATTTTCAGTAAAAGGATATTCATAATGATGACAAGTATCATAATAGTAATCATCACTCTTTTTCATCGCATAAGTATCATCACAATAATCATCATAAGTAGGAGGCATGCAGTCATTATAACAAATTTGATCATTCAAAGTAGGGGGAATAAAAAGATCATCTTCATTAAGCATAGCATCCCCAATCTTGGGACAGACATTAATTGCAGCAAATAAATTCTCAAACATGTCATTTTCATCAAACATAGCATCCCCAAGCTTGTGGCTTTGTATATCATAAACATAATCACTCTCATCATTAATAGTATGAATAGCACCAATAGTATAGCAATTATTATCATCATCTTCCAAGTTGGTGCCATAAATATTTTCAAGATTATAAGAAGTATCATTATCTTCCCAATCATAATTATCACAACAAGCAATAGGCATACCAAAATCATCCTCAAGTGTATCGTATTCCACAACTATTTTTGATTCATTCTCATGAGGCATATCAATAATGGGAGCAACATTATTTGGGAGAGATACCTCTTTACCTTTACTTTTCCTTCTTTTCTTCTTCTTCACCACATTATGTGTGGGTTTATTTAATTCCTCCAAGCTTCTTTTTGAAGAGGTTGGTTGAATAAAAAGCTCCTCCTCGTTACCTGATTCATCATAAGGCAAAATAGGAGGATATTGGGAAACCTCTTCCCCTTCATTAGTATTCTCTTCATCTTCTATTTGTTTTCTTGTCTTTAAGTAATTGGCAATATAAGGATTCTCAATGCAATTTACCACGCAATACATATAGATTTCATTTAGATCAAAATCAATCATTTTCATGAGAACCCAAGCTGGAACATCCTTAGTTTTATGTTTCATTTCTTCATACCCCAAAAATAGACTAAGTTCATTATGATGCTCAAGGGTAATGATGTTATCACAATTTTTGGACACAATTCGGTCATGAAATAATTCACATTGGAAATTAAAATGACCACTTTCATTGCAAAGTTCACAAGGAGGGCGAGAAATATTAAGTCTTTCAGCACAAACATATAGCCTCTCTTGCAACCATTTAGTTTCTAAATACTTATGCCTCTTACAAAATCTATCTTCCCTTTTAGGCATGTCTTCACAAACTCTATGCACTCAACAAAAATTGACATGCTTATAAGAAATCTTTTTATCATGACTAGTGCAATCATAATTAGTACTATGGATATTCAAAGAATTCATACTAACAACATTGCAATCATGATCATCACTCAAAGATTTAGTGCCAAACATTTTAATAACTTCTTCTTCTAACACTTGAGCACAATTTTCCTTTCCATCATTTTCACGAAAGACATTAAAAAGATGAAGCATATGAGGCAACCTCAATTCCATATTTTTTTTTGTAGTTTTCTTTTATAGACCAAACTAGTGAAAAACAAGAAACTAAAAGATTTAATTGTAAGATCTAAAGATATACCTTCAAGCACTCACCTCACCGGCAACGGCGCCAGAAAAGAGCTTGATGTCTACTACGCAACTTTATTCTTGTCGACTTTGTTGGGCCTCCAAGCGCAGAGTTTTGTAGTACAGTAGCAATTTTCCCTCAAGTGGATGACCTAAGGTTTATCAATCCGTGGGAGGTGTAGGATGAAAATGGTCTCTCTCAAACAACCCTGCAATCAAATACAAGAAATCTCTTGTGTCCCCAACACACCCAATACAATGGCAAATTGTATAGGTGCAATAGTTCGGCGAAGAGATGGTGATACAAGTGCAATATGGATGGTAGATATAAGTTTTTGTAATCTGAAAATATAAAAACAGCAAGGTAGCAAGTAACAAAAGTGAGCAAAAACGGTATTGCAATGCTTGAAAACAAGGCCTAGGGTTCATACTTTCACTAGTGCAAGTTCTCTCAACAATACTGACATAGTTGAATCATATGTAAATCCCTCACGTGCGACAAAGAGTTCACTCCAAAGTCACAAATAGCGGAGAACAAACGAAGAAATTATTGTAGGGTGCGAAACCACCTCAAAGTTATCTTTTCCGATCAATCGTATGAGCTATCCCTATAAGTGTCACGAACAGCCCTAGAGTTCGTACTAAAATAACACCTTAAGATACACATCAACCAAAACCCTAATGTCACCTAGATACTCCAATGTCACCACGAGCACCCATGGGCTTGATTATACGATATGCATCACACAATTTCAGATTCATCATGTTCAATCCAACACAAAGAACTTCAAAGAGTGCCCCAACGTTTCTACCGGAGAGTCAAGACGAAAATGTATGCCAACCCCTATGCATAGATTCCCAACTCACGGAACCCGCAAGTTGATCACCAAAACATACATCAAGTGAATCAATAGAACATCCCATTGTCACCATGGATATCCCATCGCAAGACATACATCAAGTGTTCTCAAATACTTTAATGACTCAATCCGATAAGAAAAGTTCAAAGGGAAAACTCAATTCATCACAAGAAGATAGAGAGGGGAAAACTCCATATGATTCATCTATAGTAATAAAGCTCGCGGTACATCAAGATCGTGTCATCTCAAGAACACGAGAGAGAGAGATGAAACACATAGCTACTGGTACATACCCTCAGCCCCGAGGGTGAACTACTCCCTCCTCGTCATGGAGACCGCCGGGATGATGAAGATGACCACCGGTGATGGTTTCCCCCTCCGGCAGGGTGCCGGAACGGGCTCCCGATTGGTTTTTCGTGGCTACAGAGGCTTGCGGCGGTGGAACTCCCGATCTAGGTTTCTTTCTGGAGGTTTGGGTATTTATAAGAATTTTTGGCGTCGGTCTCACGTCATGGGGGGCCACGAGGCGACGACAAGCCAGGGGTCGCGCCCTAGGGGGGCGCCCTTGAGGCGTGTGGCTGACTCGTGGCTCTTCTGGCCCAACTCCGATGCCCCGTGGGTCTCTTCTGGTCCATAAAAAATCACCGTAAATTTTTATTCTGTTTGGACTCCGTTTGATATTCCCTTTCTGTAAAACTCAAAAACAAGGAAAAAACAGAAACTGGCATTGGGCTCTAGGTTAATAGGTTAGTCCCAAAAAATAGTATAAAGTAGCATATTAATGCATATAAAACATCCAAAACCGATAATATAATAGAAGGAACAATCAAAAATTATAGATACGTTGGAGACGTATCACAGCCGGCCCAGGGTGCCGGGGGGGCGCCGTGCCTCCAGCAGCCCCCTCCGCCGTGGGCAGCCGGGCAGAACCCGTGGACGGGCGTCGTCCACGCCTATCACATGCCTGTCCCACGGGCTGTTGCGCCGGGCATCCTCGGCCCAGCCCCGCCGGCCACCAGACGTTCCTCGGCACGCCCTACCAGCCGGCCGGCGCCGGCTACGGCGCCCCCCTCGCGCCACCGGCTCTCGGCGGTTACGGTCCGCCCATCCAGGCACCGCCCTACGGGGGTCTCCTGCCGCCGCCGGCTCCCGCGCCCTGGGATCCCTCCCTCCTGGCTGCCCTGCACTCTGCGCCGTCGCCGAGTAAGTACGACGGTGGAGGCGACTGGTACATGGACTCCGGTGCTACTGCGCACATGACAGCTCATCCCGGTAACCTAACCTCCTCCACTCCCGTTGATACACCCACTCGTATAACTGTTGGCAACGGTTCTTCCTTACCTATCACTCATGTCGGTAGCACTAGTTTTCCCTCCACTTCCACACCCATCACTATGTCTAATGTTCTCGTTTCACCTGACTTAGTCACCAACTTAGTTTCCGTTCGTTGTCTTACTCGTGAGAACCCCTCTTACTGTTGAATTTGACGGTGTTGGTTTTTCTGTGAAGGACGTCCGTACCAGGATGGTACTTCACCGATGTGACAGCCCCAATGAGCTTTATCCTGTGCACGCCGGCGCCTCCACCTCCACACCCGTCGCCCTCGCCGCCGGCGTCGACCTTTGGCATGCTCGCTTGGGCCATCCCAACCCTGCCGTTTTGCATCAAATCCTTAGGAGTTTTTCTTTCTCATGTAATAAGCTCGACGAGCATACTTGTGAGGCTTGCCGGTTAGGCAAGCACGTTCGTCTTCCCTTTAGTGCGTCTACAACTGTTTCCACTTTTCCGTTTCAATTACTTCATAGTGATGTTTGGACGTCTCCCATCGCGAGTAACACAGGCTACCTATACTATCTGGTGTTTTTGGATGATTACTCTCATTATGTGTGGACTTTTCCTCTTCGCCGCAAGTCCGATGCCTTAGCCACACTCACGTCTTTTTTCTCCTATGTCACCACACAGTTTGGTCGCCCCAAACTTGCACTCCAAACCGACAACGGAAAAGAGTTCGATAACCTTGCTCTCTGCACCCTTCTTGCCTCCCACGGCACCACCTTCCGCTTAACTTGCCCATACACCTCCCAGCAGAACGGCCGCGCCGAACGCATTCTTCGCACTCTTAACGACTGCGTCCGCACGTTACTCTTTCACTCTAACGTGCCCGCCCGGTTTTGGCCTGATGCTCTTGCCACTGCCACCCTTCTAGTTAACATCCGGCCGTGTCGTCCTCGGTGGAACTACTCCCCCCACCACCTTCTCTTCGGTGCATCACCGTCCTATGAGGGCCTTCGCATTTTCGGGTGTCTTTGTTATCCTAGCACCGCGTCCACCGCTCCACACAAACTCGCACCACGATCACTCCCATGTGTCTTCCTTGGTTACCCCACTAACACCAAAGGTTACCGGTGCTACGATCCTGTCTCTCACCGTGTGTACACCTCGAGACATGTGTACTTCGTCGAGACGGTGTTCCCGTTTTTTCAGGTCTCTCCGGCTCTGGCTCCCTCGGCGCCGAACCCTGCGCCTCCTTCTTGGTGTGACGCGCGACCGCGACTTCAGGTGGCCCCACCGGCCAGGCGCCTTCTGCCGCCGCCTGGGCTCCCGACTCCCTCCCCCGAGGTCGAGCCCGCCCGGACCACTGGGTCTCCGACTCCCTCCTACGAGGCTGCGTCGGACTCCCACCCCGGCGCCATGGCGGACACACTGCCTCCCACCTCGGTCGGCGCCACCTCTCCGGCCACGGGCTCGACCTCCGCCTCGCCCGTCGCCTCTCCAGCTGCTGCAGGCTCGACCGCGGACTTGGCCTCCGATGCCGAGGGACCCGCCGCCACCGCGGGTACGAGCGTCGCTGCTGATCCGGCTCCTGGCATGACGACCCGCGCCCGGGCCGGTGTGTTCCGCCCGAGCACGCGCTAGTCTTCCGACGAGTACGTGTGCACTGCCTCGACGTCGACACCGTCACCCATTCCTTCCTCCGCCCGTGCCGCTCTTCGGGATCCCCACTGGCTCGCGGCGATGCAGGAGGAGTTCGATGCCTTGCAGCGCAACCGCACGTGGCATCTTGTTCCGCGACCCCCTCGTGCAAATGTTATCACTGGCAAGTGGGTGTTCCGCCACAAGACCCGCCGGACGGTTCTCTGGAGCGCTATAAGGCTCGGTGGGTGGTTCGCGGCTTTCGAAAGCGTGCAGGAGTGGACTTCACCGACACCTTTGCTCCGGTTGTGAAACCGGGCACGATCCGCACCGTGCTTCAGTTGGTGGTCTCGCGAGCCTGGCCGGTGCATCAGTTGGACGTCTCCAACACCGTCTTGCATGGTCATCTTGCCGAGCAGGTGTTCTGTGAGCAGCCCACCGGCTTTGTCGACACTGAGCATCCGGACTTCGTGTGCTTGCTCTCCCGCTCTCTTCACGGGCTGAAGCGGGCGCCACGGGCTTGGTACCAGCGTATCGCTGCCTTCCTACAGTCTCTGGGTTTTCGGACTACCCGCTCCGATGCCTCGCTCTTCGTGTATCATCAGGGCGCTGACACTGCATATCTGCTGATCTACGTCGACGACATCATCCTCACGGTATCCGGCACCGAGCTCCTTCAGCGGATCACGGCTCGTCTTAGAGCTGAGTTCGCCCTCAAGGACTTGGGGCCCCTGCATTACTTCCTTGGCATTGAGGTGGTCCGTCGGGCTGACGGTTTCTTTCTGCACCAGCAGTTGTACGCCCACGAGGTTCTGGAGCGCGCCGGCATGCTTAACTACAAGACGGCGCCCACTCCGGTCGACACGAAGGCGAAGGTTTCTGCTCTGGAGGGGTCTCTCGCGTCCGATGCAGAGTTTTATCGCTCCATTGTTGGTGCTTTACAGTACTTGACGCTGACCCGCCCGGACCTGCAGTACGCTGTTCAGTAGGTGTGCCTCCACATGCAGTCCCCACGTGACTCCCATTGGTCCCTGGTGAATCGTATTCTCCGTTACATACGCGGCACCATGTCCTTCGGTCTCACCCTGACGGCCTCCGCCTCCACCGACCTCGTCGCCTACTCAGACGCCGACTGGGCTGGCTGCCCCGACACCCGGCGCTCTACGTCCGACTATTGCGTCTACCTTGGGCCCTCGTTGATCTCTTGGTCTTCGAAGAGACAGCCCACGGTCTCCCGCTCCAGCGCCGAGGCAGAGTATCGGGCCGTCGCCAATGCCGTGGCGGAATGCTCTTGGGTTCGTCAACTGCTACAGGAGTTGCTTTGTGGTGTTCACAAGGCCACACTTGTCTACTGCGACAACGTCAGCGCGGTCTACCTCTCTGCAAACCCGGTGCACCATCGCCGTACGAAGCATATTGAGCTCGATATTCACTTCGTTCGCGAGCAGGTTGCACTTGGCCGTGTTCGGGTTCTCCACGTGCCGACGACGCAACAGTTTGCCGATGTCATGACTAAGGGATTGCCTACTCCCGTCTTTGAGGACTTTCGGTCCAGTCTCTGTGTCTCAGGCGACGCTTCGACTGCGGGGGTGCTGAATATATATGTTGCATGTATTTTGTGTATAGTCTGGCCCACCTCCTAGTTGTGTATAGTTGAGGTAGAGGCCCACTTGTACTCTATATATACGTGCACCGGCACCCTTTCAATCTATTATTGTATTGCCAAACTATCTCTTTACAAAAACGGTGGGAGTGCAAGATTATTGTGACCCTTAACTTAACACCGACCATTATTGCTCCCTAACCTCCGTAAAAGCGGTCTGATAGTTCACACGACACTTTTTTGCTTTTTTAGAAAGTGACAAGCTGTGTAACCCAAAAATAATTAAGGGTAAAGGTGACAAAATTACGTGTGTGACGAGAGGGAAGGTCAGGTGAGAGCGATATAAGATTACGTGTGTGAGGACGTAGAAGATGGCGTGATGACTGATGAGTTGTACATGATCTAGTATTCTACTATTAGATTCTAGGGTCAGAAATAATCACCCGACTGCGTGTCTGCGCAGGAGTTGAACTAAAATATCAATTAGGTAGGTGAGAATCAGAGCTATACAAATATTTTGTCTTTCTCACTTGTTATGACTTGGTAGCTAGGTTACCTTTTCTAAAAAATATTAGTGAACTGATGTACATGATAATTGACGAATTCAGAAGTCTTAATAGAACTTTTCACTTCGTATCAAAATTACAGAAAAGGGGTTGGAGCAAAACTGCGGTAGGGCACTAGTTCGTTCAATGTTTTGTCTTGTCCTTCTTCTCTTCTGTTCGACTGTTCCGCGGAGGCGCGGACGGTGCGGCACGGTGGCAGTGTCAGCCGGCGCGGCGGTGTCTCTCATGCAGCTCCGGCCTGCTGCTGGCTCCCGCCTTTCACGTGGTGGTTGCCGATCTGCAAAGAAATCCCAGTCGAGGCGCCGTTTCAATCGAAGCGAACTAGTGAAAGGGTATAAGCAAGATCACATGAAATCCGAAATCACTAATTGAGCAGTACTCCTTTCAAAGATCACTCCCACCTTTTCGGGTTGAGACAATGGCGCACTGTTTGTGTGCCACTTGTCGTAACATGGGTGTTTTTCTTTTTTCGTAGATCCATTATTTTAAACATTTTATCTATTAAACCGTGCGTCCAAATCTCAAACCGTTTTCACCGTTAATTGGATTCCTCGCGTCGAGATCTTTAAAACTAGATCCGATGTTGATAGGTTTTGACGAACTTTTTTTTCACGAAAATAACCGGTTGAAAAAACCAGACGAAAAAATCGTGCTTCTCACAGAAGGAAAAAAAAGAAAACGCGATTTTTTTTCTTTCCGAGAGACACGGCCGTGCCTCTCGCAGAAGTAAAACCGTGCCTCGCGAGGAAGGTAAAAAAAAGGAAAACGTGTTTTTTTCGTTTTCGAGAGGCATGACCGTGCCTCTCTTGAAGCAAAATCGTGCCTCTCGAGTAACGAAAAAAAAAACGCATTTTTTCACGTTTTCGAGAGGCACGACCGTGCCTCTCGCCGAAGCAAAACCATGCCTCTCAAGGAACAAAAAAAATAAAACACGTTTTTTTCATTTTCGAGAGGCACGGCCAAGCCTCTCGCGGAAGCAAATCCGTGCTTCTCGCGGAAGCAAAATCATGCCTCTCGAGAAAGGAAAAAAAAGGAAAACATGTTCTTTCGAGGATTTTTTTTTAAATAATAATAAAAAAAAATTGTCCAAAAACTAAGGAAGGCCGGTGGAAAACCGAAACGCCAAAAAAAATCATCTAAAAAGCCAAAAACGTGTGCGGAAAAAAAAACAACATCCGGAGGAAACACTCAAAGCGTGACACGTGGCGGCGACAGAAAACGCGTCGAATGGTGGCGCCTCGGACTGACCCTTCGAAGGCTTCCGAAAGGAACACTCTTCAATTAGTTGCTCCCAAATCTCGTACGTAGCGTTGTTGCAGTTTTGACATTTTGTCTTTCGATCTATGTACTTCAAGGCTAAGTCGACCAGGCCCAAGATGCCCAAAAGGTTTGCTTCAGGCGACGAGGTAACATTAGCCCAAACTGAAATATACATGTGTTGTTACAAACTAGAATGGGGTCCCAGGATTTTGGGGGCCCTGTGCGATCGCACAGGCCCTTCATCGGCCCTGGCTAGGCAGCTAGTGTATCGATGGAAGAAATTTGCGTCGTTTACCATGCCTATATGTATACGCATGCTCACACCCTTGTTATCAAGAAACATATTTTCTCAACCAATGCGTGGTAAAAAATAATCTTTTTAAGCCTTTTCTGTGACAAAAGGTGACGAGATAATCCGGATAATTAAGAAGCAACGACTTGACTTAGTAATGCAAGCATACCATGTTTATTAATATATTTGTACTTAAGTAGATTAATTAAATTAGATATAATTCGAATCTGCAAAGCTTAGTGTTAGCTAATGGTTCGGTTGGTTTGCCCATCCATACGTGGTGACACAGCACACAGGCAGTGGCGGAGCTTGGCCCAAATACTTGGGCGGGCCGGCTGAAGGAACTAAGCACTGGGCTGATTTTATCATGGAGCAAATGTAGGTATACAGTAGAAAAAAGTCATGGGCTGGGCTGGCCACGGCCCACTCGGCCTTGCTGTAGCTCCGCCACTGCACACAGGCGTACTAAGGGCACGTGCAATATAATGGTGTTATCTTATACCTGCACAAAGAATAAATACTGAAGTGGAGAAGAACAAAACCAGAAAGAAAAAACTTGCGTTTAGTTTTTCCCGATAAAGGACATTTTCATTCAATCGACATATCGAGTTGATACAACCACACTGAGCGAATGCCCGGCCTCTGCATAGAGTGATGCACGCAGGCAAAACATCCAACAGGACCCAAAGGAAAATATTGTTTAACTACAAAAACTAAAAAGGTTGGCCTAAGGTGGGGTAAATCCTATGCGAAGATTACACCGCCATTTATGATGAGATAAAATCTCTCTGACCGTATGCTCTAGCCGGGTAGACACTATCATAAAAAGGTCTTTGTCCTCTGGTCTCTGCAACATAGGCCAAGTACGAAGCCATCGCGTACATCCATAAATAACTTGCACAGGAGACGAAACACATTTTCTGTTAAAAACCCCATCATTCATGGTAAGCCACATATCCCAACATAAAGCTGCCGCTCCCACAAGAATTTGTGAACGAAAAAGTTTGTCAATACCCCGCAACTAATTGCTGAACATATTACACACACTGCAAGGGGGGTAAAGATTTGAAGCTACTTGAACAATGGACCACACTGCACGAGCAAATTTACATTAAAAAAATAAGTGTTTAATTTACTCATCATGTTGGCAAAAGACCTTGTCAGTTCCGGTGTGCCAGGTTATCTCTAGTCAAGATCACACCTCAGTTTAAAAACCAGAGAAATATCTTAACTCGGAGAGGTAGTTTGAGCTTTCACATTTTTTTTATCAATAGGAACATCGCGTTGGGCAATCGCATCATATAAGGACTTGACTGAAAACTTCCAGTTTTGATGCAAGTTCCATCAAAATTCGTCTAGTTCGTTTGACAACTGAATGAACTCCAAACTTGTGACCAATTCATTCCACACTATGAGACGAGGCCCTACTAGGTCCCACGGAAAGAAATATCAGGGTTTGCTTGGCCCAAGATTGTGACGAATTTATGTCTAACAATGCGATACAAGCTCGGGTATTGCACCTTAAGTGGAGTAGCATAAAGTCAGGTATCCTCCCAGAACCTAACCTAGGAGCCGTCCCTAACCGAGAAAGTGCCAAAATGGAAAAAAATAATCCTTGGCCTTCATCACACCATACAAAAAATGTGAATCACCAGGTTTTCATTGGAGTTGAGAAATGGCTTTGGAACCCACGTAATTGTTACAAATGATTGCCTGCCACATTCCGTTCTCAGTTAGTAGTTTATATACCCATTTATTGAGAAGGACAATGTTTTTGATCTGAAGATTTTGAACTCCAAAACCCCCTTCAGTTTTAGGACGACACAACACATTCCATTTAACTAGCCGATATTTCTTCGATTCATTATCACACTGTCAGAAAAATCAGGATCTAAAGTAGTCCAATCTTTGCAGAACCCCTTTCGGTAGGTGGAAGAAGGACAACCTGTATAAAATCATATTGCTTAGGACGGAATTGATCAAGACCAATAGCCCCCTATTTGAAAAAAGTTTGGCCTTCCAACTGGCCAGTCGTTTCTCAAGTCTCTCTTCCACGTATTTCCACTCTGTGATAGTTGGACGTCGATAGAGAGTTGGAATACCCAAATAAATAGGGAACTGCCAGATCTGGCAACCGAAAATCTCAGCATGTTTGGATGCCGAAACAATGGCCTCACCGAAGCAGAAAAGTTCACTCCTATGAAAATTAATAAAACATTGAGGTTTCTTGATTTATCTAGGTCATGGTCCATAAAGAGTATGGTATTGTCCGCATATTGTAGAACGACACCATGTAGCTTCTCTCTGTTTATTCCTCGTCCGGATGCTCGAGCGAGAAGTTTAGTGTTGATTATTCCGTCTCGTACGAGTCCCTTGTGGAAAACGCTGATCGTGCAACGAGTGGAGAGAAATTGCATGCAATCTGATTGCCGCTGGCGAGTCTCAGATGCCAAATATTATCAGTACCGATCAAGTCATATAATGATGTATTCACTCTTCTCAACCTGTAAGTGCAGAGCAACAACATGTAGATACTATTTTAGATATCTATTATGCGTCCATCGAGATCTCTGCGTGACACAATAATACATCAAGAAGATATTGACACATCAAACGTGGGATGCAATTTAAATTGATCACTCAATTACTTACATCCGTGTCAAAACTCTGACTCCGTGTTTTAATTTGCTGTGTTACTGCTGCGGTGCAAGCACCATTAAAAAATGCAAGTATATTATCGGTTTGGACTATGGACATGGAATTGTATGGCTTGGGTCTGGCGTCTTGAAACGTACACCCCGACTGAGTGCAACGTATATATTTCTTGATTGATCGAGATGCGTGGGCACTCGCTACCAGAATACAGTAACATATAAAAAACAATAGCTCTTGTTCATTCAATATAAGCCCTTTTCTAGTCTATACTCGTTATACTTATGTATCAGCCTGCTATAGATATACCTTGGTCGCTAACAAAACGGAATAAGAACCAGATGTCCAAATAAATAACAATCAGAATCGAAGTAAAAGAGAAACAAAATACAAATTTAAAAGAATATCCATGCCCTAAATATAGGGATTTGTGCAGTTCCTGAAACTTTTTGTGTCAGTATGTCCATCAAATTAATCCATTATGCTGCTCGCAGTCTTCTTGATGAGGTCCCATGCACTCCTCACATGCCTCTCCTCCTGCAGCGACGATCCAACAGCAAACCGGATCACGAACTTGTCACCAACCACCGTGTGCGCAAGATATGCCTTGCCAGTCTTGTTTAGATTCTCCATTAGCACACGGTTGACCTCGTCGGCATCCTGTTCCGTCATGGTTCCACTTGGCTTGATCCTAAAGCACACAAGAGCAAAGTTCCTTGGTACGACCACCTCGAACCTATTGTCGGCACGGACGAAATCTTCAAACATCTTAGCCATGGCAACATCACTACGGATGTGCTCTTGGAGCTTTGCGGTACCATAGGTGCGCATGACCATCCAAAGCTTGAGTCCACGGAAGCGACGACCAACACCAACCTGCATGTCCTTAAGATCGGTGACCTCACCGGATTCGGTAGCGTCATTCTTGAGGTACTCTGGGTTAGTCTCCAATGAGTCGCTCAGTCGGTGAGCATCACGGACGTATAGACAGGTGCAATCGAGGCACGTGAGAAGCCATTTGTGTGGGCTCATGCTAATGGAGTCCACATGCTCGACGCCATCGAGATGGTGGCGAAACTCCGGGCAGATACACGCGCTGCCAGCATAGGCGGCATCGACATGGACCCATGCATTGAACATGCCGGCAATGTCGGCGATGGCACCCACTGGGTCGACAGCGTTGGAAGACGTGGTGCCCACGGTGGCACAGACATATGTTGGCACGAGACCGGCGTCGACATCAGCTTGCATTACCTCGAGAAGTTTGGCCGGGTCGAGCCCGTAGTTAGTTTCCGGCCCGGTAGGGATGGAGCGGATGTTGGCAGGGTCGAAGCCTGCGAGGCGGCACGCCTTGAAGAACGTGGAGTGGGTCTGGTCGGCGGCATAAACAACCAAGCGTGTCATGTGGGACACGCCGACAGAGCCACTCCGACGCAGAGCTGCATCACGGGCGGCGACTAGCGTGACGAGCATTGCCTCGCTGGTCGTGCCGAGAATGACGCCACCGCCGGTGCCACGACCAGTGCTAGTGCGGTTCATGAAAGTTGTGGGTAGGTGCAGAAGCTGTGCAAGCCAGTCGAGAGCGAGAACCTCCATCTCGGTGGCCGCTGGCGAGGCCTGCCACGTGAATCCAACGGTATTCATGGCAGAGGCGATTAGGTCGCCGGCAATGGCAGCAGCGCTGTTGGTGGAGGGGAAGAAGGCGAAGAAGTTGGGGCTAGCCCAGTGCGTCATGCCAGGAACGACGGAGGTCTTGAGCTCCTTCATGGTGACGTCGAACGGTGCAGAGTGGGTCGGCGGGGACGCGCTGAGCTCGTCTTGCAGGTATCCCGGCTTCACGTTAGGGAGGACCGGCATGGACTCGACATTGGTGTAGTAGTCGGAGATGAAGTCCACGGCCTTGTGAAGGTATGCGCGGACATCTTCGGGGTTGAGCGGCTCGAACACCGCCTTGTCGTCGGGGAAGGCGGAGAAGGACAACGGGTTTGTGTCCAAGCTGCCCATTTTTTAGGTGGCTTAACCCTTGATTAGGATCGGAGCAAAGGAGGTGTGAGGTTTCTTGGCTTGATGAAGTTGAGCTAGCTCTCTTTGCTTTGCTGCCGGAGAGCAAGAAGAAGAAGAAGCAGAGGAGAGCTAGTTGCTGCTTGGTTTGGTGAAGGGAGTTGGTCATTGGCGAGGGGTATGATATATATAGGTGGATGCGGGAAGCGGCGTGGCGGTGTGGGCGTCGGATGAGTCCTGTTCGCGCGCTACTACGAAAGTGCATGCATGGGTTGGTAGAGATCCGACGTCGACCGACACGAGACGGAGGGTCAATTCGTGCGTTTCAGTCCAGACACGGACGGTCGTTCTCACGGACCCAGCAACCACGAGGAACAGTCCTTGATGAAGACACCTTGACACGAACAGCCAAGCCTCATCCCACAGGGGCTGCTTACACCTCAAATGGCATGTGCAGCAACACTGTTTTTCAGGTTAACCAACGTCGATCAACCTACTGTTTTCAGCATGCGTTTCGTAAAGAGTTCAAGACGTGTGTAACGTGGAACGGTGGAAGCCCACGTGATCAATGGCAGATGGAACAAGCTTAGAGCTAGTTGGACGTATACTTGGACGTATGTCGGGTGTGGAAATTCCATCGCTAACGCCAAAACTTTTTCCATGTGCACGTCCATGTGGTTGATTCCTCTCGAGTCGTTGGTCGATCGTCACGGGCAAAAATGGTCCTGAAATATTTTCTTATGCATGCTGCCGTTCGTTAATTGGCCACCATCCGTCTGCTTAACCTGTTTCCTTTTTCGGGAGGGCTGCTTAAGCTCTCACACTACTTTGATTGAACAGCCGTTTTTTAAAAGTATCTAGGGTTCAGACCGTTCTTTGAAGTACCAACATGAATCTTATATATTGCATGTGTAGTCATCACATATTTTCAGGTTAAACTAAACAACGTTCCAACAACCTATGGTTTCGACCACACACTCTAACCATGCTTTTCGTAAACAATTCAAGACGTGTGGTACGTGCAAGCCCACGTGATCAATTAATGAAGCATGGAACATTGGAGTGCAGCGTTTTGGTGCCCAGGCTCATCTGCACCCGTTCAGTAAATATAAATTGGGTCAAAACAGTGCATGAATAGTAAACTTTTTTAGAGACCCCGAATTTGTCTTTTTTGCCGAGAGCTGCTCAGATATCCAAATGAAACGAAAATTGGAGCGAATCTCACGCATGAAATTATCTACCACCCAAAAAAAATTTGGAATTTTTTGAATTTTTTTAGTATTTGTTTTGATTTTTTTTACTCAGCGGGGGTGCAGATGAGCCTGGGCTCAGAAATGGATTTTCAGGAACATTGGACCTATACTTGGACGTCGGAGAATCCATCGCTAAGAGCAGCTAGAGCCGGACGCCCCCCAAACCGCTCCGACAAACGGTCGGTCATTGACCGGTCACAAAAATTGACCCAGACATGTATTTTTAAACGGACCTCAAACGTCCTGGATGACCGACACCTCCCATACCAGCTTAAATCTAGGGTGGATATGTGATGTCCCGGCACGTCCGGACGCGTCCGCCACGCTAAGCTGACGATGGGGTCCCACACGAAATTGTCCGGAAACCCGGCAGTCCGACGTACGTCTCCTGAGGGGTGAACGCCACGTGACGCCACTCTGGCTCGCCGCCCGAGGCCAAATCCGGCTATTTAAGCCGGACGGCGTCCACCAACCCTAACCACATCCATCACCTCCGTCTCCGCGCCGTCAACACGTGCCTATCCACCACATCTCGTCGGCTCCGGGCTTCAACATGGCGTCGGATGAGAACATGGCGTTGGCTCCGGGCTTCAACATGGACGACGCGAAGGCGGTTTTCGTGGTCTCCCAAGAGGTCGAGATGGTGGAGCAACAGCCCATCCGGAGCTGCGGCTGCCGCCCAAGCGCCCAAATGTCGATTTCGTAGTTTGCAAGCTTTTGTATGTATCTAAGGTTTGTCATATGAGGTATCCAGATGCAGAGGAGCAAATTTGAGGCATAATTGGTCACTGTCCGCGAACGTGCCGTGGCGCGTCTGTGACGTTTGAAGGGTTGGATTTGCTGTCCGTGGTTGTAGATGCTCTAAGAGCATCTCCAAACGCTGACCCGCAAATTTTCTCTCGCATTCATGCATTGATAGAGACCGGCCCGCAGACACGGATGCAGAAGCCGGCCATCCAATGCCACAACATATATTTCAAACTGTATTTTAATAGAGCGGACGAAATTCATGCAAACCCGACCGAATTCATCAAAGTTTGGATAAACTAGCACAATTCATCCATACATAGTATGCAAATAAACCTAGTACAAAAATAGTTCAAATTCAACGAGATTATCCAGATGTTCAACAAGTTTTTTTATAAACGGATCATGTCGTCCCACAGATACGGCCCTATCAGCTTCATCCAATATTGTATGTATGTAAATGGCCGTCCCTCTATTTTGTGGTACATCACCGCAGCGCGTAGGCGCTGGTTGTGGAGGTCCGACAATGCCTGTGGGGCGATTGAAGAGGTAGAACGGCGGCGTTGGAGGAAGAGGGCGCAGATGCGAAGCATGGGAGAGAAGGAGCTGATTGAAAAAAATAGGACCAGGAGGGGGATTTAGTGAGACGGGGTTGTCCAAGTCCTATGTGGCTGCTGTCCGAAATCCTGCGGAGCCCACCAACTTTGCATCCAATTTGCGAAAAAAGATGCGTCCATACCAGGCCCGCATTGAATGAAAAAAGATGCGTCCATACCAGGGATTGCCTACTCCCGTCTTTGAGGAGTTTCGGTCCAGTCTCTGTGTCTCAGGCGACGCTTCGACTGCGGGGGTGTTGAATATATATGTTGCATGTATTTTGTGTATAGTCTGGCCCACCTCCTAGTTGCGTATAGTTGAGGTAGAGGCCCACTTGTAATCTATATATACGTGCACCGGCACCCTATCAATCTATTATTGTATTGCCAAACTATCTCTCTACATGGTATCACCTCTCAAGGTCCTGCCCTAGGGTACGCCGCCGCCGCCGCCGCCGCCGCCGCTCCCCCATCACCGCCGCACCCGGCCGCCGCCGCCACCCTGTGCCGCCATCGCTTCCGCTCCTTCCTCCCACGCCGATCTACAGCCGCCGCCACCGCGCCTCCTCCTTCCCGCGCCGCCGTTGCTGTCCCATCGCGCCACCACCCCTACTCATCGCTGCTACCTCCTCTCTGGTAGCCCTCTCAGTCGCCGCACCCCCCGCCGCCGCTGCACCCCTCCTTCCAAACCCTAACCCTAGCCGCGCCATGGCCTCCCCGCACTCCTCCACCACCGCCTCGTCGAACCCCTTTGCTGGCCCCGAGCCCCCGTCCCCGTCCGCCTCGACAGCTCCAGCTCCTCGTACTTCGCATGGAAGACCTAATTCAACCTCATCCTCCGCGAGTACTATCTCACCGAGCACATCGATGGTTCCGTGGACGGCGACTACATGACGGGCGATCCGGAGTGGTCCGCTATTGAGGCCACGCTCATCCGATGGTTCTATCAAACCATCTCGACGGACATCTTCCGCACGGTCGTCGCCGAGATCGACGATGCTTGCGCCATGTGGACCAAGATTAACGCGCTCTTCACCGACAACAAACTTCAGCGCCTTGTTTTCTTGCAGCAGAAGTTCTTCGGCTGTCACCAAGACAATTCCACCATCGATGAGTACTGCATGCGGCTCAAGATGCTCGCCGATGAGCTTCGCGACATGGGTTCCGCCGTCAACGACGAACTCATGCTGAGCACCCTCACCGCCGGCCTCAACGAGGATTTCGGCAACGCGGCTTCTAACCTAACGTTGCTTCCGAAGCCTACTTTTCAGCACGTCGTCGCGTACCTCAAGCTTGAGGAACGCCGGATGACTAAGGTGAAGTAGCGGGTTCAGCACACCGCACCCGCCGCCGGCACCACCCGCGGTGGTCCCCGCTCCCCTGGCCGCGCCACCCCAGCCGCGCCCTCCTGCACCCGCGGGTACTTCCCGCTCCCGCCTGCCCCACCTACGTCTCCCGTGCCTCCCCAGCAGCAGCAGCAAGGCGGAGGGGGCCGGCGCAACCGGCGAGGCGGCGGGGGTCGCCGCCAGCAGCAGCAGCAACAGCCTGATGTCTACTATGCAACTTTATTCTTGTAGACTTTGTTGGGCCTCCAAGCGCAAAGTTTTGTAGGACAGTAGCAATTTTCGCTCAAGTGGATGACCTAAGGTTTATCAATCCGTGGGAGGTGTAGGATGAAGATGGTCTCTCTCAAACAACCCTGCAATCAAATACAAGAAATGTCTTGTATCCCCAACACACCCAAAACAATGGCAAATTGTATAGGTGCACTAGTTCGGCGAAGAGATGGTGATACAAGTGCAATATGGATGGTAGATATAAGTTTTTGTAATCTGAAAATATAAAAACAGCATGGTAGCAAGTAACAAAAGTGAGCAAAAACGGTATTGCAATGCTTGAAAACAAGGCCTAGGGTTCATACTTTCACTAGTGCAAGTTCTCTCAACAATACTGACATAGTTGAATCATATGTAAATCCCTCACGTGCGACAAAGAGTTCACTCCAAAGTCACAAATAGCGGAGAACAAACGAAGAAATTATTGTAGGGTACGAAACCACCTCAAAGTTATCTTTTCCGATCAATCGTATGAACTATCCCTATAAGTGTCACGAACAGCCCTAGAGTTCATACTAAAATAACACCTTAAGATACACATCAACCAAAACCCTAATGTCACCTAGATACTCCAATGTCACCACGAGTACCCATGGGTTTGATTATACGATATGCATCACACAATTTCAGATTCATCATGTTCAATCCAACACAGAGAACTTCAAAGAGTGCCCCAAAGTTTCTACCGGAGAGTCAAGACGAAAACGTGTGCCAACCCATATGCATAGATTCCCAAGGTCACGGAACCCGCAAGTTGATCACCAAAACATACATCAAGTGGATCAATAGAACATCCCATTGTCACCACGGATATCCCATCGCAAGACATACATCAAGTGTTCTCAAATACCTTAAAGACTCAATCCAATAAGAAAACTTCAAAGGGAAAATTCAATTCATCACAAGAAGATAGAGAGGGGAAAACTCCATATGATTCATCTATATTAATAAAGCTCGCGGTACATCAAGATCGTGTCATCTTAAGAACACGAGAGAGAGAGATCAAACACATAGCTACTGGTACATACCCTCAGCCCCGAGGGTGAACTACTCCCTCCTCGTCATGGAGACCGCCGGGATGATGAAGATGGCCTCCGGTGATGGTTTCCCTCTCTGGCAGGGTGCCGGAACGGGATCCTGATTGGTTTTTCGTGGCTACTGAGGCTTGCGGCGGTGGAACTCCCGATCTAGGTTTCTTTCTGGAGGTTTGGGTATTTATAAGAATTTTTGGCGTCGGTCTCACGTCGAGGGGGGCCACGAGGCGACGACAAGCCAGGGGGGCGCGCCCTAGGAGGGGGCGCCCCCTAGGCTTGTGGCTGCCTCGTGGCTCTTCTGGCCCAACTCCGATGCCCCGTGGGTCTCTTCTGGTCCACAAAAAATCACCGTAAATTTTTATTCCGTTTGGACTCCGTTTGATATTCATTTTCTGTAAAACTCAAAAACAAGGAAAAAACAGAAACTGGCACTGGGCTCTAGGTTAATAGGTTAGTCCCAAAAAATAGTATAAAATAGCATATTAATGCATATAAAACATCCAAAACCGATAATATAATAGCATGGAACAATCAAAAATTATAGATACGTTGGAGACGTATCAAGCATCCCCAAGCTTAATTCCTGCTCGTCCTCGAGTAGGTAAATGATAAAAACGGATTTTTTGATGTGGAATGCTACCTAACATATTTATCCATGTAATTTTCTTTATTGTGGCATGAATGTTTAGATCCATAAGATTCAAAACAAGAGTTTAATATTGACATAAAAACAATAATACTTCAAGCATACTAATAAAGCAATCGTGTCCTCTCAAAATAACATGGCCAAAGAAAGATATCCCTACAAAATCATATAGTCTGGCTATGCTCCATCTTCATCACACAAAGTATTAAATCATGCACAACCCCGGTTTTAGCCAAGCAATTGTTTCATACTTTAGTATTCTCAAACTTTTTCAACTCTCACGCAATACATGAGCGTGAGCCATGGATATAGCACTATAGGTGGAATAGAATATGGTGGTTGTGGAGAAGACAGAAATAAGGAGATAGTCTCACATCAACTAGGCGTATCAACGGGCTATGGAGATGCCCATCAATAGATATCAATGTGAGTGAGTAGGGATTGCCATGCAACAGATGCATTAGAGCTATAAGTGTATGAAAGCCCAAAAAGAAACTAAGTGGGTGTCCATCCAACTTGCTTGCTCACGAAGACCTAGGGCAATTTTGAGGAAGCCCATCATTGGAATATACAAGCCAAGTTCTATAATGAAAAATTCCCACTAGTATATGAAAGTGACAATATAGGAGACTCTCTATCATGAAGATCATGGTGCTACTTTGAAGCACAAGTCTGGAAAAAGAAGAGTAGCATTGCCCCTTCTCTCTTTTCTCTCATTTTTTTTTTCATTTTTTTTTCTTTTGGTGGGCATCTTTGGCCTCTTTTTTTTTTATTTGGGCTTCTCTGGCCTTTTTTATTTTTTGTAAAGTCCGGAGACTCATCCCGACTTGTGAGGGAATCATAGTCTCCATCATCCTTTTCTCACATGGGACAATGCTCTATAATGATGATCATCACACTTTTATTTACTTACAACTCAAGAATTACAACTCGATACTTAGAACAAAATATGACTCTATATGAATGCCTCCGACGGTGTACCAGGATGTGCAATGACTCAAGAGTGACATGTATAAAAAACATGAACGGTGGCTTTGCGACAAATACGATGTCAACTACATGATCATGCAAAGCAATATGACAATGATGATGCATGTCATAGATGGAACGGTGGAAGTTGCATGGCAATATATCTCGGAATGGCTATGGAAATGCCATAATAGGTAGGTATGGTGGCTGTTTTGAGGAAGGTATATGGTGGGTTTAATGCACCGGCGAAAGTTGCGCGGTACTAGAGAGGCTAGCAAAGGTGGAAGGGTGAGAGTGCGTATAATCCATGGACTCAACATTAGTCATAAAGAACTCACATACTTATTGCAAAAGTCTATTAGTTATCAAAACAAAGTACTACACGCATGCTCCTAGGGAAAGGGTTGGTAGTTGTTAACCATCGCGCGATCCCGACCTCCACACAAAGGAAGACATTCAATAAATAAATCATGCTCCGACTTCGTCACATAACGGTTCACCATACGTGCATGCTACGGGAATCACAACCTTTAACACAAGTATTTATACCAATCCACAATTACTCACTCGCATGTCTCTAATATTACCATCTTTATATCTCAAAACAATCATAAGGAATCAAACTTCTCATAGTATTCAATGCACTTTATATGAATTTTTTTATTATATCCCTCTTGGATGCCCATTATATTAGGACTAAATTCATACCTAAGCAAGTTACCATGCTGTTTAGAGACTCTCAAAATAATATAAGTGAAGCATGAGAGTTCATCAATTTCTATAAAATGAAACCACCGCCGTGCTCTACAAAGATATAAGTTAAGCACTAGAGCAAAAGACAAACTACTCCAAAAAGATATAAGTGAAGATCAATGAGTAGCCAACAATTAAATAACTATGTGAAGACTCTCTCATCTAAGAATTTCAGATCTTAAGTATTTTATTCCAACAGCAAACTAAACAAAAATAGAACTCCAAGAATAGCACGCTTCATGTGAACGAATAAAAATTTAGACTCAACATAGGCTACCCTTTAGTCCCGGTTGGTGTCTCCAACCGGGACTAAAGGTCTATCTTTAGTCCTGGTTGGAGACACCAACCGGGACTAAACGGTATCACCCCCTTTTTCCAGTTATTTTTGTTTTTTGCTTTATTTATTTTCTTTTGTTTGTCCTTACAGCGAAATATTTAGAGTTTTTGAGTGAATCTTTTTGCTTTAGGTCACAAAAATTATAAACTTTCTGTTAGTGCCATTAGTTTTCAAATTTGAATTGTTTAAATTTGAATTCTTTGAAATTTGTGTGAATCACTAGTTTGTGAATAACTTTACTTTGAAAATAGATTTTTGAGTAATTCTTTTTCCTGCTGTTTAATATGAGTGTGTTTTATCATTATATTCAATTTGGTAATTTTTAGGTTATTTTAAATAGGTATTTTAATCAAAAACAGATTATGTTTAGCTCTTTTAGTTTTATAGCTCAAAAAATCAATAAATGCATGAAAAATAGCGAATGAAGTGGGAAAGGGTTGAAAATTGATGATGTGGCTTTTAATGGTGCATGTTGAACGCACAAAAAGTCTGGAGTTGAAATAAGTTTAAAAAAAATGAAATGCCTTTGTAACAGATGAGTTTTCGTCCGAAACCATGATACTTCGAAAGAGATTGTCGAGTTTGTACACAAAGTGCATCCAGTTTTTGCCGTAACCATCTCAACTTTTTAGCACATGCTATGTGGGTGAAATGATGATACCATGCCAAGTTTCAACCTTTTCAGAGTTCATTTGTAGTGCTTTTCAATTTCAGGGTCATTTAGCTCAAAAAAATCAATAAATGCATGAAAAATAGAGAATGAAGTGGGAAAGGGTTGAAAATTGATGATGTGGCTTTGAATGGTGCTTGTTGAACGCACAAAAAGTCTGGAGTTGAAATAAGGTTAAAAAATGAAATGCCTTTGTAATAGATGAGTTTTCGTCCGAAACCCTGATACTTCGAAAGGGATTGTCCAGTTTGTACACGAAGTGCATCCAGTTTTTCCCGTAACCCTCTCAATTTTTTAGCACATGCTATGTGGGTTAAATGATTATACCATGCCATGTTTCAACCTTTTCAGAGTTCATTTGTAGTGCTTTTCAATTTCAGGGTCATTTAGCTCAAAAAAAATCAATAAATGCATGAAAAATAGAGAATGGAGTGGCAAAGGGTTGAAAATTGATGATGTGGCTTTGAATGGTGCATGTTAAACACACAAAAAGTCTAGAGTTGAAATAAGGTTTAAAAAATGAAATGCCTTTGTAACAGATGAGTTTTCGTCCGAAATCGTGATACTACGAATGAGATTGTCCAGTTTGTACACGAAGTGCATCCAGTTTTTGCCGTAACCTTCTCAACTTTTTAGCACATGCTATGTGGGTGAAATGATGATACCATGCCAAGTTTCAACCTTTTCAGAGTTCATTTGTAGTGTTTTTCAATTTCAGGGTCATTTAGCTCAAAAAAATCAATAAATGCATGAAAAATAGCGAATGAAGTGGGAAAGGGTTGAAAATTGATGATATGGCTTTGAATGGTGCATGTTGAACGCACAAAAAGTCTGGAGTTGAAACAAGTTTAAAAAAAGGGTTATGAAAAAGTAAAACGGCTATAACTTTTGCATACGATGTCGAAAAAAAAGTTTAATATATCAAAATGTTCAGCACGAGAAACCGGTTTTGATGGCAACCGCCATCGAATAAATATTAGTGTTACTAAATAATTATTCAATAAATATTAGTGTTACTAAATAATTATTGTTTTGTAGAATAATAGATTCAAACTCAAATGGTGAAACGTGTGACATCATGCTCAAGGGCTTAATAGGATTGATATGATACATATAACATAAATTAATTGAATAAGTAGTTTATTTTTTTAAACGTTTTTAATTCTTTTAGATTTTTGAAATTCAAAAAGAATAAAAAATCAGTTTTTAAAAATTAATTTTATTTAAAAAAATGATGTCATATTTGGATTCCTCACATTTTTCTGATAATAATGGATATATTATTTGTCGAATTTCGATTTACAGATTTAAAGATATTAATTATGCCATATTAAATGAATAAATGGCAAAAAATGAATAAAATAATATTATTACTTATTTTATTTTCATTGAAATTCTATATTATTATTACTTATTTTGTTTTGAACTTTTTATTATTTTGGTTTTTTCGGTTTTTTTGTTTTTGAGAATTTTTGAGTTTTTTTGAAAATTTTGCCTTTTTTGAAGTTTTTAAATTAATCATTGTTGTTTATTTTAATAATTGTTTGGAATTCAAAAAATTAAATCATGTGACATCAAGACCTAAGGGTTAATAGGATTGATAGCTTACTATTGTCAAGAAAACAACAAGTGCAGACTTGGAAACTAGGGGAGATAGAACTCGAAAGTTAAGCGTGCTGGGGTTGGAGCAGTGAGAGGATGGGTAACCGGCCGGGAAGTTAGACGATTTGGAATCAGTGCGCCACGCTGGAGCAGTGAAGAGGGGTGATTAGAGATTAAATTGTCAAATACTTCAAGAGCTGTGAGGAGGGGTGATTAGAGATTAAATTGTCAAATAATTCAAAGATTTGGAAATCAGGAAAACAAGATAAAAAAATAAAAAAATATTTTTTTAAAAAAAATACCTTTAGTCCCGGTTGGTAACACCAACCGGGACTAAAGGTCCTCCAGCCCCCGCTCCAGAAAGCTGCCACGCGGAGCCCCTTTAGTCCCGGTTCGTAATCCAACCAGGACTAAGAGTGGAGGCATTTAGTCCCGATTGCTTAGTCCCGGTTGGAAAACCGGGACTAAAGGTACTTACGAACCGGGACTAAAGTCCCGTTTTCTACTAGTGACAGAACAGCCTGTAGCAATTTATGAAAACAGTGTACTTATGTAACTCAAAAAATTATCAAAATTTAGGAAATGCTAAATAATTTATAAGACAACACTGTGTAAAAATTTCAGAAACTTTCCACGTTCCAGTAAAATATGAAAATTCAAACACTACAGCAAAAGTTTCTGTTTTTACACAACACATATCAACACATGCAATGCAAGCATCCTAATGCAATTCTTGAAACTTTTTATTGAAAAACAAGATTATAAATAACACCTAACAGAGAACAACAAAATAATATGACGCTCCAAGCAAAACTCATATTATGTGACGAATAAAAATATAGCTCTAAGTAAGATATACCGATAGTGTTGAAGACGAAAAAGGGGATGCCTTCCGGGGCATCCCCAAGCTTAGGCGCTCGAGTATTCCATGGATATTAACTTGGGGGTGCCTTCGGCATCCCCAAGCTTAGGTTTTTGTAAATCCTTATTCTTCACATATCGGTGTCTCACCCAAAACTTGAGAACTTCAATCACACAAAACTTAACGGAACTTCGTGAGAAGGGTTAGTATAATAAATAAAGATAATTCACTTAGGTACTGTCAAGACAAGATTCATAATTGTTCCCACATGATACCTACTGTATTCTATCATTCCCATAATTTATACCGCTAAATATAAGCTATGGAAACACTAAAACAAGCAAACTATGCATGCAAAACAGAATCTGTCAAAAACAGAACAGTCTGTGAAGATCTGTAGTGTAACCATACTTCCCTGTCTCTAAAAATTCTTAAACATTAAGAAAACCTGAAGAATTTGTATATCAATACTGTGTAAAAATTTCAGATCATTATCACGCTCCAGTAAAAAATGAATATTCCTGTACTGGAGTCAAAAGTTTCTGTTTTGGTTCAGCATCAATTCTACTCATCTTGTGAGTCATCCCAAAGGCTTTACTTGGCACTTTATTGAAATAAAAGGCACAAAACATGATTACTACAGTAGCTTAATCATGTGAACACACAAAAACAGAAAGTAAAAGTGTTGGATTGTCTCCCAACAAACGCTTTTCTTGAATGCCTTTTAGCTAGGCATGATGATTTCAATGATGCTCACACAAAAGATAAGAATTGAAACATAATAGGAGCACCATGAAGCATATGACTAGCACATTTAAGTCAAACCCACTTCCTATGCATAGGGATTTTGTGAGCAAACAATTTATGGGAACAAGAATCAACTAGCATAAGAAGGCAAAACTAGCATGACTTCAAAACTTTCAACACATAGAGAGGAAACTTGGTATTATTGCAATATGTAGAAGCATAAGATCCTCTCTATTAATAATTTTCAGTAGCATCATGAACGAATTCAACAATATAAGCAGCACATAAAGCATTCTTTTCATGATGTACAAGCATAGAAATTTTACTAATCTCCACATAAGAAGATTTCTTCTCATGACTAATAGTGGGAGTATCATAAAAGAATTGAATACTACAAATTGGTTCCACATTAAAAGAGTAATTTTCAGTAAAAGGATATTCATAATTATGACAAGTATCATAATAGTAATCATCACTCTTTTTCATCGCATAAGTATCATCACAATAATCATCATAAGTAGGAGGCATGCAGTCATTACAACAAATTTGATCATTCAAAGTAGGGGGAATAAAAATATCATCTTCATTAAGCATAGCATCCCCAATCTTGGGAGAAACATTAATTGCAGCAAATAAATTCTCAAACATGTCATTTTCATCAAACATAGCATCCCCAAGCTTGTGGCTTTGTATATCATAAACATAATCACTCTCATCATTAATAGTATGAATAGCACCAATAGTATAGCAATTATTATCATCATCTTCCAAGTTGGTGCCATAAATATTTTCAAGATTATAAGAAGTATCATTATCTTCCCAATCATAATTATCACAACAAGCAATAGGCATAACAAAATCATCCTCAAGTGTATCGTCTTCCACAACTATTTTTGATTCATTCTCATGAGGCCTATCAATAATGGGAGCAACATTATTTGGGAGAGATACCTCTTTACCTTTACTTTTCCTTCTTTTCTTCTTCTTCACCACATTATGTGTGGGTTTATTTAATTCCTCCAAGCTTCTTTTTGAAGAGGTTGGTTGAATAAAAAGCTCCTCCTCGTTACCTGATTCATCATAAGAAAAAATAGGAGAATATTGGGAAACCTCTTCCCCTTCATTAGTATTCTCTTCATCTTCTATTTGTTTTCTTGTCTTTAAGTAATTGACAATATAAGGATCCTCAATGCAATTTACCATGCAATACATACATCAAGACAATTCCACCATCGATGAGTACTGCATGCGGCTCAAGATGCTCGCCGATGAGCTTCGCGACATGGGTTCCGCCGTCAACGACGAACTCATGCTGAGCACCCTCACCGCCGGCCTCAACGAGGATTTCGGCAACGCGGCTTCTAACCTAACGTTGCTTCCGAAGCCTACTTTTCAGCACGTCGTCGCGTACCTCAAGCTTGAGGAACGCCGGATGACTAAGGTGAAGCAGCGGGTTCAGCACACCGCACCCGCCGCCGGCACCACCCGCGGTGGTCCCCGCTCCCCTGGCCGCGCCACCCCAGCCGCGCCCTCCTGCACCCGCGGGTACTTCCCGCTCCCGCCTGCCCCACCTACGTCTCCCGCGCCTCCCCAGCAGCTGCAGCAAGGCGGAGGGGGCCGGCGCAACCGGCGAGGCGGCGGGGGTCGCCGCCAGCAGCAGCAGCAACAGCCTGATGTCTACTATGCAACTTTATTCTTGTAGACTTTGTTGGGCCTCCAAGCGCAAAGTTTTGTAGGACAGTAGCAATTTTCGCTCAAGTGGATGACCTAAGGTTTATCAATCCGTGGGAGGTGTAGGATGAAGATGGTCTCTCTCAAACAACCCTGCAATCAAATACAAGAAATGTCTTGTATCCCCAACACACCCAAAACAATGGCAAATTGTATAGGTGCACTAGTTCGGCGAAGAGATGGTGATACAAGTGCAATATGGATGGTAGATATAAGTTTTTGTAATCTGAAAATATAAAAACAGCATGGTAGCAAGTAACAAAAGTGAGCAAAAACGGTATTGCAATGCTTGAAAACAAGGCCTAGGGTTCATACTTTCACTAGTGCAAGTTCTCTCAACAATACTGACATAGTTGAATCATATGTAAATCCCTCACGTGCGACAAAGAGTTCACTCCAAAGTCACAAATAGCGGAGAACAAACGAAGAAATTATTGTAGGGTACGAAACCACCTCAAAGTTATCTTTTCCGATCAATCGTATGAACTATCCCTATAAGTGTCACGAACAGCCCTAGAGTTCATACTAAAATAACACCTTAAGATACACATCAACCAAAACCCTAATGTCACCTAGATACTCCAATGTCACCACGAGTACCCATGGGTTTGATTATACGATATGCATCACACAATTTCAGATTCATCATGTTCAATCCAACACAGAGAACTTCAAAGAGTGCCCCAAAGTTTCTACCGGAGAGTCAAGACGAAAACGTGTGCCAACCCATATGCATAGATTCCCAAGGTCACGGAACCCGCAAGTTGATCACCAAAACATACATCAAGTGGATCAATAGAACATCCCATTGTCACCACGGATATCCCATCGCAAGACATACATCAAGTGTTCTCAAATACCTTAAAGACTCAATCCAATAAGAAAACTTCAAAGGGAAAATTCAATTCATCACAAGAAGATAGAGAGGGGAAAACTCCATATGATTCATCTATATTAATAAAGCTCGCGGTACATCAAGATCGTGTCATCTTAAGAACACGAGAGAGAGAGATCAAACACATAGCTACTGGTACATACCCTCAGCCCCGAGGGTGAACTACTCCCTCCTCGTCATGGAGACCGCCGGGATGATGAAGATGGCCTCCGGTGATGGTTTCCCTCTCTGGCAGGGTGCCGGAACGGGATCCCGATTGGTTTTTCGTGGCTACTGAGGCTTGCGGCGGTGGAACTCCCGATCTAGGTTTCTTTCTGGAGGTTTGGGTATTTATAAGAATTTTTGGCATCGGTCTCACGTCGAGGGGGGCCACGAGGCGACGACAAGCCAGGGGGGCGCGCCCTAGGAGGGGGCGCCCCCTAGGCTTGTGGCTGCCTCGTGGCTCTTCTGGCCCAACTCCGATGCCCCGTGGGTCTCTTCTGGTCCACAAAAAATCACCGTAAATTTTTATTCCGTTTGGACTCCGTTTGATATTCATTTTCTGTAAAACTCAAAAACAAGGAAAAAACAGAAACTGGCACTGGGCTCTAGGTTAATAGGTTAGTCCCAAAAAATAGTATAAAATAGCATATTAATGCATATAAAACATCCAAAACCGATAATATAATAGCATGGAACAATCAAAAATTATAGATACGTTGGAGACGTATCAAGCATCCCCAAGCTTAATTCCTGCTCGTCCTCGAGTAGGTAAATGATAAAAACGGATTTTTTGATGTGGAATGCTACCTAACATATTTATCCATGTAATTTTCTTTATTGTGGCATGAATGTTTAGATCCATAAGATTCAAAACAAGAGTTTAATATTGACATAAAAACAATAATACTTCAAGCATACTAATAAAGCAATCGTGTCCTCTCAAAATAACATGGCCAAAGAAAGATATCCCTACAAAATCATATAGTCTGGCTATGCTCCATCTTCATCACACAAAGTATTAAATCATGCACAACCCCGGTTTTAGCCAAGCAATTGTTTCATACTTTAGTATTCTCAAACTTTTTCAACTCTCACGCAATACATGAGCGTGAGCCATGGATATAGCACTATAGGTGGAATAGAATATGGTGGTTGTGGAGAAGACAGAAATAAGGAGATAGTCTCACATCAACTAGGCGTATCAACGGGCTATGGAGATGCCCATCAATAGATATCAATGTGAGTGAGTAGGGATTGCCATGCAACAGATGCATTAGAGCTATAAGTGTATGAAAGCCCAAAAAGAAACTAAGTGGGTGTCCATCCAACTTGCTTGCTCACGAAGACCTAGGGCAATTTTGAGGAAGCCCATCATTGGAATATACAAGCCAAGTTCTATAATGAAAAATTCCCACTAGTATATGAAAGTGACAATATAGGAGACTCTCTATCATGAAGATCATGGTGCTACTTTGAAGCACAAGTCTGGAAAAAGAAGAGTAGCATTGCCCCTTCTCTCTTTTCTCTCATTTTTTTTTCATTTTTTTTCTTTTGGTGGGCATCTTTGGCCTCTTTTTTTTTTATTTGGGCTTCTCTGGCCTTTTTTATTTTTTGTAAAGTCCGGAGACTCATCCCGACTTGTGAGGGAATCATAGTCTCCATCATCCTTTTCTCACATGGGACAATGCTCTATAATGATGATCATCACACTTTTATTTACTTACAACTCAAGAATTACAACTCGATACTTAGAACAAAATATGACTCTATATGAATGCCTCCGACGGTGTACCGGGATGTGCAATGACTCAAGAGTGACATGTATAAAAAACATGAACGGTGGCTTTGCGACAAATACGATGTCAACTACATGATCATGCAAAGCAATATGACAATGATGATGCATGTCATAGATGGAACGGTGGAAGTTGCATGGCAATATATCTCGGAATGGCTATGGAAATGCCATAATAGGTAGGTATGGTGGCTGTTTTGAGGAAGGTATATGGTGGGTTTAATGCACCGGCGAAAGTTGCGCGGTACTAGAGAGGCTAGCAAAGGTGGAAGGGTGAGAGTGCGTATAATCCATGGACTCAACATTAGTCATAAAGAACTCACATACTTATTGCAAAAGTCTATTAGTTATCAAAACAAAGTACTACACGCATGCTCCTAGGGAAAGGGTTGGTAGTTGTTAACCATCGCGCGATCCCGACCTCCACACAAAGGAAGACATTCAATAAATAAATCCTGCTCCGACTTCGTCACATAACGGTTCACCATACGTGCATGCTACGGGAATCACAACCTTTAACACAAGTATTTATACCAATCCACAATTACTCACTCGCATGTCTCTAATATTACCATCTTTATATCTCAAAACAATCATAAGGAATCAAACTTCTCATAGTATTCAATGCACTTTATATGAATTTTTTTATTATATCCCTCTTGGATGCCCATTATATTAGGACTAAATTCATACCTAAGCAAGTTACCATGTTGTTTAGAGACTCTCAAAATAATATAAGTGAAGCATGAGAGTTCATCAATTTCTATAAAATGAAACCACCGCCGTGCTCTACAAAGATATAAGTGAAGCACTAGAGCAAAAGACAAACTACTCCAAAAAGATATAAGTGAAGATCAATGAGTAGCCAACAATTAAATAACTATGTGAAGACTCTCTCATCTAAGAATTTCAGATCTTAAGTATTTTATTCCAACAGCAAACTAAACAAAAATAGAACTCCAAGAATAGCACGCTTCATGTGAACGAATAAAAATTTAGACTCAACATAGGCTAACCGATAGTTGAGGAAGAGAGGTGGGATGCATAGCATCCCCAAGCTTAGATGCTTGAGACTTCTTGAAATATTTACTTGGGGTGCCTTGGGCATCCCCAAGCTTGAGCTTTTGTATCTCGTTCAATCCTCTCATATCCCGGTTTCACCTATTCTCAAAAACTTCGTCCACACAAAACTTGAAAAGAACTCGTGAGATAGGTTAGTGCACATACTAATAAATCAACTCTTTATGTGCTGCCAAGACAAATTGCACAATAATTTTCAAACATCATCTACTGTTTACTATCGTTTCCACAATTTATATCTACCAATATAGGCTATGAAAACTAGAGGATAAGTAGAAAACAAAACTATGACAGCAATCTGTCCAAACACACTAGTAGAAAACAGGGCTTTCGTCCTAGCCGGATCGGAGCAATAGTCCCGGTCGCGTTACGAACCGGGACTAATGTAAGCATTAGTCCTGGTTCAAGCGGCTAGGACGCCGGACGGGGCTCAATAGGCATCAGTCCCGGTTCGAATGGGACCTTTAGTCCCGGTTGGAGACACCAACCGGGACTAAAGGGTATCACCCCCTTTAGTCCCGGTTGGTGTCTCCAACCGGGACTAAAGGTCTATCTTTAGTCCTGGTTGGAGACACCAACCGGGACTAAACGGTATCACCCCCTTTTTCCAGTTATTTTTGTTTTTTGCTTTATTTATTTTCTTTTGTTTGTCCTTACAGCGAAATATTTAGAGTTTTTGAGTGAATCTTTTTGCTTTAGGTCACAAAAATTATAAACTTTCTGTTAGTGCCATTAGTTTTCAAATTTGAAGAGTTTAAATTTGAATTCTTTGAAATTTGTGTGAATCACTAGTTTGTGAATAACTTTACTTTGAAAATAGATTTTTGAGTAATTCTTTTTCCTGCTGTTTAATATGAGTGTGTTTTATCATTATATTCAATTTGGTAATTTTTAGGTTATTTTAAATAGGTATTTTAATCAAAAACAGATTATGTTTAGCTCTTTTAGTTTTATAGCTCAAAAAATCAATAAATGCATGAAAAATAGCGAATGAAGTGGGAAAGGGTTGAAAATTGATGATGTGGCTTTTAATGGTGCATGTTGAACGCACAAAAAGTCTGGAGTTGAAATAAGTTTAAAAAAAATGAAATGCCTTTGTAACAGATGAGTTTTCGTCCGAAACCATGATACTTCGAAAGAGATTGTCGAGTTTGTACACAAAGTGCATCCAGTTTTTGCCGTAACCATCTCAACTTTTTAGCACATGCTATGTGGGTGAAATGATGATACCATGCCAAGTTTCAACCTTTTCAGAGTTCATTTGTAGTGCTTTTCAATTTCAGGGTCATTTAGCTCAAAAAAAATCAATAAATGCATGAAAAATAGAGAATGAAGTGGGAAAGGGTTGAAAATTGATGATGTGGCTTTGAATGGTGCTTGTTGAACGCACAAAAAGTCTGGAGTTGAAATAAGGTTAAAAAATGAAATGCCTTTGTAATAGATGAGTTTTCGTCCGAAACCCTGATACTTCGAAAGGGATTGTCCAGTTTGTACACGAAGTGCATCCAGTTTTTCCCGTAACCCTCTCAATTTTTTAGCACATGCTATGTGGGTGAAATGATTATACCATGCCATGTTTCAACCTTTTCAGAGTTCATTTGTAGTGCTTTTCAATTTCAGGGTCATTTAGCTCAAAAAAAATCAATAAATGCATGAAAAATAGAGAATGGAGTGGCAAAGGGTTGAAAATTGATGATGTGGCTTTGAATGGTGCATGTTAAACACACAAAAAGTCTAGAGTTGAAATAAGGTTTAAAAAATGAAATGCCTTTGTAACAGATGAGTTTTCGTCCGAAATCGTGATACTACGAATGAGATTGTCCAGTTTGTACACGAAGTGCATCCAGTTTTTGCCGTAACCTTCTCAACTTTTTAGCACATGCTATGTGGGTGAAATGATGATACCATGCCAAGTTTCAACCTTTTCAGAGTTCATTTGTAGTGTTTTTCAATTTCAGGGTCATTTAGCTCAAAAAAATCAATAAATGCATGAAAAATAGCGAATGAAGTGGGAAAAGGTTGAAAATTGATGATATGGCTTTGAATGGTGCATGTTGAACGCACAAAAAGTCTGGAGTTGAAACAAGTTTAAAAAAAGGGTTATGAAAAAGTAAAACGGCTATAACTTTTGCATACGATGTCGAAAAAAAAGTTTAATATATCAAAATGTTCAGCACGAGAAACCGGTTTTGATGGCAACCGCCATCGAATAAATATTAGTGTTACTAAATAATTATTCAATAAATATTAGTGTTACTAAATAATTATTGTTTTGTAGAATAATAGATTCAAACTCAAATGGTGAAACGTGTGACATCATGCTCAAGGGCTTAATAGGATTGATATGATACATATAACATAAATTAATTGAATAAGTAGTTTATTTTTTTAAACGTTTTTAATTCTTTTAGATTTTTGAAATTCGAAAAGAATAAAAAATCAATTTTTAAAAATTAATTTTATTTAAAAAAATGATGTCATATTTGGATTCCTCACATTTTTCTGATAATAATGGATATATTATTTGTCGAATTTCGATTTACAGATTTAAAGATATTAATTATGCCATATTAAATGAATAAATGGCAAAAAATGAATAAAATAATATTATTACTTATTTTATTTTCATTGAAATTCTATATTATTATTACTTATTTTGTTTTGAACTTTTTATTATTTTGGTTTTTTCGGTTTTTTTGTTTTTGAGAATTTTTGAGTTTTTTTGAAAATTTTGCCTTTTTTGAAGTTTTTAAATTAATCATTGTTGTTTATTTTAATAATTGTTTGGAATTCAAAAAATTAAATCATGTGACATCAAGACCTAAGGGTTAATAGGATTGATAGCTTACTATTGTCAAGAAAACAACAAGTGCAGACTTGGAAACTAGGGGAGATAGAACTCGAAAGTTAAGCGTGCTGGGGTTGGAGCAGTGAGAGGATGGGTAACCGGCCGGGAAGTTAGACGATTTGGAATCAGTGCGCCACGCTGGAGCAGTGAAGAGGGGTGATTAGAGATTAAATTGTCAAATACTTCAAGAGCTGTGAGGAGGGGTGATTAGAGATTAAATTGTCAAATAATTCAAAGATTTGGAAATCAGGAAAACAAGATAAAAAAATAAAAAAATATTTTTTTTAAAAAAATACCTTTAGTCCCGGTTGGTAACACCAACCGGGACTAAAGGTCCTCCAGCCCCCGCTCCAGAAAGCTGCCACGCGGAGCCCCTTTAGTCCCGGTTCGTAATCCAACCAGGACTAAGAGTGGAGGCATTTAGTCCCGATTGCTTAGTCCCGGTTGGAAAACCGGGACTAAAGGTACTTACAAACGGGGACTAAAGTCCCGTTTTCTACTAGTGACAGAACAGCCTGTAGCAATTTATGAAAACAGTGTACTTATGTAACTCAAAAAATTATCAAAATTTAGGAAATGCTAAATAATTTATAAGACAACACTGTGTAAAAATTTCAGAAACTTTCCACGTTCCAGTAAAATATGAAAATTCAAACACTACAGCAAAAGTTTCTGTTTTTACACAACACATATCAACACATGCAATGCAAGCATCCTAATGCAATTCTTGAAACTTTTTATTGAAAAACAAGATTATAAATAACACCTAACAGAGAACAACAAAATAATATGACGCTCCAAGCAAAACTCATATTATGTGACGAATAAAAATATAGCTCTAAGTAAGATATACCGATAGTGTTGAAGACGAAAAAGGGGATGCCTTCCGGGGCATCCCCAAGCTTAGGCGCTCGAGTATTCCATGGATATTAACTTGGGGGTGCCTTCGGCATCCCCAAGCTTAGGTTTTTGTAAATCCTTATTCTTCACATATCGGTGTCTCACCCAAAACTTGAGAACTTCAATCACACAAAACTTAACGGAACTTCGTGAGAAGGGTTAGTATAATAAATAAAGATAATTCACTTAGGTACTGTCAAGACAAGATTCATAATTGTTCCCACATGATACCTACTGTATTCTATCATTCCCATAATTTATACCGCTAAATATAAGCTATGGAAACACTAAAACAAGCAAACTATGCATGCAAAACAGAATCTGTCAAAAACAGAACAGTCTGTGAAGATCTGTAGTGTAACCATACTTCCCTGTCTCTAAAAATTCTTAAACATTAAGAAAACCTGAGGAATTTGTATATCAATACTGTGTAAAAATTTCAGATCATTATCACGCTCCAGTAAAAAATGAATATTCCTGTACTGGAGTCAAAAGTTTCTGTTTTGGTTCAGCATCAATTCTACTCATCTTGTGAGTCATCCCAAAGGCTTTACTTGGCACTTTATTGAAATAAAAGGCACAAAACATGATTACTACAGTAGCTTAATCATGTGAACACACAAAAACAGAAAGTAAAAGTGTTGGATTGTCTCCCAACAAACGCTTTTCTTGAATGCCTTTTAGCTAGGCATGATGATTTCAATGATGCTCACACAAAAGATAAGAATTGAAACATAATAGGAGCACCATGAAGCATATGACTAGCACATTTAAGTCTAACCCACTTCCTATGCATAGGGATTTTGTGAGCAAACAATTTATGGGAACAAGAATCAACTAGCATAGGAAGGCAAAACAAGCATGACTTTAAAACTTTCAACACATAGAGAGGAAACTTGATATTATTGCAATATGTAGAAGCATAAGATCCTCTCTCATAATAATTTTCAGTAGCATCATTAACGAATTCAACAGTACAAGCAGCACATAAAGCATTCTTTTCATGATCTACAAGCATAGAAATTTTACTACTCTCCACACAAGAAGATTTCTTCTCATGACTAATAGTGGGAGTATCATAAAAGAATTGAATACTACAAATTGGTTCCACATTAAAAGAGTAATTTTCAGTAAAAGGATATTCATAATGATGACAAGTATCATAATAGTAATCATCACTCTTTTTCATCGCATAAGTATCATCACAATAATCATCATAAGTAGGAGGCATGCAGTCATTATAACAAATTTGATCATTCAAAGTAGGGGGAATAAAAAGATCATCTTCATTAAGCATAGCATCCCCAATCTTGGGACAGACATTAATTGCAGCAAATAAATTCTCAAACATGTCATTTTCATCAAACATAGCATCCCCAAGCTTGTGGCTTTGTATATCATAAACATAATCACTCTCATCATTAATAGTATGAATAGCACCAATAGTATAGCAATTATTATCATCATCTTCCAAGTTGGTGCCATAAATATTTTCAAGATTATAAGAAGTATCATTATCTTCCCAATCATAATTATCACAACAAGCAATAGGCATAACAAAATCATCCTCAAGTGTATCGTCTTCCACAACTATTTTTGATTCATTCTCATGAGGCCTATCAATAATGGAACAACATTATTTGGGAGAGATACCTCTTTACCTTTACTTTTCCTTCTTTTCTTCTTCTTCACCACATTATGTGTGGGTTTATTTAATTCCTCCAAGCTTCTTTTTGAAGAGGTTGGTTGAATAAAAAGCTCCTCCTCGTTACCTGATTCATCATAAGAAAAAATAGGAGAATATTGGGAAACCTCTTCCCCTTCATTAGTATTCTCTTCATCTTCTATTTGTTTTCTTGTCTTTAAGTAATTGACAATATAAGGATCCTCAATGCAATTTACCACGCAATACATACATCAAGACAATTCCACCATCGATGAGTACTGCATGCGGCTCAAGATGCTCGCCGATGAGCTTCGCGACATGGGTTCCGCCGTCAACGACGAACTCATGCTGAGCACCCTCACCGCCGGCCTCAACGAGGATTTCGGCAACGCGGCTTCTAACCTAACGTTGCTTCCGAAGCCTACTTTTCAGCACGTCGTCGCGTACCTCAAGCTTGAGGAACGCCGGATGACTAAGGTGAAGCAGCGGGTTCAGCACACCGCACCCGCCGCCGGCACCACCCGCGGTGGTCCCCGCTCCCCTGGCCGCGCCACCCCAGCCGCGCCCTCCTGCACCCGCGGGTACTTCCCGCTCCCGCCTGCCACACCTACGTCTCCCGCGCCTCCCCAGCAGCAGCAGCAAGGCGGAGGGGGCCGGCGCAACCGGCGAGGCGGCGGGGGTCGCCGCCAGCAGCAGCAGCAACAGCCTGATGTCTACTATGCAACTTTATTCTTGTAGACTTTGTTGGGCCTCCAAGCGCAAAGTTTTGTAGGACAGTAGCAATTTTCGCTCAAGTGGATGACCTAAGGTTTATCAATCCGTGGGAGGTGTAGGATGAAGATGGTCTCTCTCAAACAACCCTGCAATCAAATACAAGAAATGTCTTGTATCCCCAACACACCCAAAACAATGGCAAATTGTATAGGTGCACTAGTTCGGCGAAGAGATGGTGATACAAGTGCAATATGGATGGTAGATATAAGTTTTTGTAATCTGAAAATATAAAAACAGCATGGTAGCAAGTAACAAAAGTGAGCAAAAACGGTATTGCAATGCTTGAAAACAAGGCCTAGGGTTCATACTTTCACTAGTGCAAGTTCTCTCAACAATACTGACATAGTTGAATCATATGTAAATCCCTCACGTGCGACAAAGAGTTCACTCCAAAGTCACAAATAGCGGAGAACAAACGAAGAAATTATTGTAGGGTACGAAACCACCTCAAAGTTATCTTTTCCGATCAATCGTATGAACTATCCCTATAAGTGTCACGAACAGCCCTAGAGTTCATACTAAAATAACACCTTAAGATACACATCAACCAAAACCCTAATGTCACCTAGATACTCCAATGTCACCACGAGTACCCATGGGTTTGATTATACGATATGCATCACACAATTTCAGATTCATCATGTTCAATCCAACACAGAGAACTTCAAAGAGTGCCCCAAAGTTTCTACCGGAGAGTCAAGACGAAAACGTGTGCCAACCCATATGCATAGATTCCCAAGGTCACGGAACCCGCAAGTTGATCACCAAAACATACATCAAGTGGATCAATAGAACATCCCATTGTCACCACGGATATCCCATCGCAAGACATACATCAAGTGTTCTCAAATACCTTAAAGACTCAATCCAATAAGAAAACTTCAAAGGGAAAATTCAATTCATCACAAGAAGATAGAGAGGGGAAAACTCCATATGATTCATCTATATTAATAAAGCTCGCGGTACATCAAGATCGTGTCATCTTAAGAACACGAGAGAGAGAGATCAAACACATAGCTACTGGTACATACCCTCAGCCCCGAGGGTGAACTACTCCCTCCTCGTCATGGAGACCGCCGGGATGATGAAGATGGCCTCCGGTGATGGTTTCCCTCTCTGGCAGGGTGCCGGAACGGGATCCCGATTGGTTTTTCGTGGCTACTGAGGCTTGCGGCGGTGGAACTCCCGATCTAGGTTTCTTTCTGGAGGTTTGGGTATTTATAAGAATTTTTGGCGTCGGTCTCACGTCGAGGGGGGCCACGAGGCGACGACAAGCCAGGGGGGCGCGCCCTAGGAGGGGGCGCCCCCTAGGCTTGTGGCTGCCTCGTGGCTCTTCTGGCCCAACTCCGATGCCCCGTGGGTCTCTTCTGGTCCACAAAAAATCACCGTAAATTTTTATTCCGTTTGGACTCCGTTTGATATTCATTTTCTGTAAAACTCAAAAACAAGGAAAAAACAGAAACTGGCACTGGGCTCTAGGTTAATAGGTTAGTCCCAAAAAATAGTATAAAATAGCATATTAATGCATATAAAACATCCAAAACCGATAATATAATAGCATGGAACAATCAAAAATTATAGATACGTTGGAGACGTATCAAGCATCCCCAAGCTTAATTCCTGCTCGTCCTCGAGTAGGTAAATGATAAAAACGGATTTTTTGATGTGGAATGCTACCTAACATATTTATCCATGTAATTTTCTTTATTGTGGCATGAATGTTTAGATCCATAAGATTCAAAACAAGAGTTTAATATTGACATAAAAACAATAATACTTCAAGCATACTAATAAAGCAATCGTGTCCTCTCAAAATAACATGGCCAAAGAAAGATATCCCTACAAAATCATATAGTCTGGCTATGCTCCATCTTCATCACACAAAGTATTAAATCATGCACAACCCCGGTTTTAGCCAAGCAATTGTTTCATACTTTAGTATTCTCAAACTTTTTCAACTCTCACGCAATACATGAGCGTGAGCCATGGATATAGCACTATAGGTGGAATAGAATATGGTGGTTGTGGAGAAGACAGAAATAAGGAGATAGTCTCACATCAACTAGGCGTATCAACAGGCTATGGAGATGCCCATCAATAGATATCAATGTGAGTGAGTAGGGATTGCCATGCAACAGATGCATTAGAGCTATAAGTGTATGAAAGCCCAAAAAGAAACTAAGTGGGTGTCCATCCAACTTGCTTGCTCACGAAGACCTAGGGCAATTTTGAGGAAGCCCATCATTGGAATATACAAGCCAAGTTCTATAATGAAAAATTCCCACTAGTATATGAAAGTGACAATATAGGAGACTCTCTATCATGAAGATCATGGTGCTACTTTGAAGCACAAGTCTGGAAAAAGAAGAGTAGCATTGCCCCTTCTCTCTTTTCTCTCATTTTTTTTTTCATTTTTTTTCTTTTGGTGGGCATCTTTGGCCTCTTTTTTTTTATTTGGGCTTCTCTGGCCTTTTTTATTTTTTGTAAAGTCCGGAGACTCATCCCGACTTGTGAGGGAATCATAGTCTCCATCATCCTTTTCTCACATGGGACAATGCTCTATAATGATGATCATCACACTTTTATTTACTTACAACTCAAGAATTACAACTCGATACTTAGAGCAAAATATGACTCTATATGAATGCCTCCGACGGTGTACCGGGATGTGCAATGACTCAAGAGTGACATGTATAAAAAACATGAACGGTGGCTTTGCGACAAATACGATGTCAACTACATGATCATGCAAAGCAATATGACAATGATGATGCATGTCATAGATGGAACGGTGGAAGTTGCATGGCAATATATCTCGGAATGGCTATGGAAATGCCATAATAGGTAGGTATGGTGGCTGTTTTGAGGAAGGTATATGGTGGGTTTAATGCACCGGCGAAAGTTGCGCGGTACTAGAGAGGCTAGCAAAGGTGGAAGGGTGAGAGTGCGTATAATCCATGGACTCAACATTAGTCATAAAGAACTCACATACTTATTGCAAAAGTCTATTAGTTATCAAAACAAAGTACTACACGCATGCTCCTAGGGAAAGGGTTGGTAGTTGTTAACCATCGCGCGATCCCGACCTCCACACAAAGGAAGACATTCAATAAATAAATCATGCTCCGACTTCGTCACATAACGGTTCACCATACGTGCATGCTACGGGAATCACAACCTTTAACACAAGTATTTATACCAATCCACAATTACTCACTCGCATGTCTCTAATATTACCATCTTTATATCTCAAAACAATCATAAGGAATCAAACTTCTCATAGTATTCAATGCACTTTATATGAATTTTTTTATTATATCCCTCTTGGATGCCCATTATATTAGGACTAAATTCATACCTAAGCAAGTTACCATGCTGTTTAGAGACTCTCAAAATAATATAAGTGAAGCATGAGAGTTCATCAATTTCTATAAAATGAAACCACCGCCGTGCTCTACAAAGATATAAGTGAAGCACTAGAGCAAAAGACAAACTACTCCAAAAAGATATAAGTGAAGATCAATGCGTAGCCAACAATTAAATAACTATGTGAAGACTCTCTCATCTAAGAATTTCAGATCTTAAGTATTTTATTCCAACAGCAAACTAAACAAAAATAGAACTCCAAGAATAGCACGCTTCATGTGAACGAATAAAAATTTAGACTCAACATAGGCTAACCGATAGTTGAGGAAGAGAGGTGGGATGCATAGCATCCCCAAGCTTAGATGCTTGAGACTTCTTGAAATATTTACTTGGGGTGCCTTGGGCATCCCCAAGCTTGAGCTTTTGTATCTCGTTCAATCCTCTCATATCCCGGTTTCACCTATTCTCAAAAACTTCGTCCACACAAAACTTGAAAAGAACTCGTGAGATAGGTTAGTGCACATACTAATAAATCAACTCTTTATGTGCTGCCAAGACAAATTGCACAATAATTTTCAAACATCATCTACTGTTTACTATCGTTTCCACAATTTATATCTACCAATATAGGCTATGAAAACTAGAGGATAAGTAGAAAACAAAACTATGACAGCAATCTGTCCAAACACACTAGTAGAAAACAGGGCTTTCGTCCTAGCCGGATCGGAGCAATAGTCCCGGTCGTGTTACGAACCGGGACTAATGTAAGCATTAGTCCTGGTTCAAGCGGCTAGGACGCCGGACGGGGCTCAACAGGCATCAGTCCCGGTTCGAATGGGACCTTTAGTCCCGGTTGGAGACACCAACCGGGACTAAAGGGTATCACCCCCTTTAGTCCCGGTTGGTGTCTCCAACCGGGACTAAAGGTCTATCTTTAGTCCTGGTTGGAGACACCAACCGGGACTAAACGGTATCACCCCCTTTTTCCAGTTATTTTTGTTTTTTGCTTTATTTATTTTCTTTTGTTTGTCCTTACAGCGAAATATTTAGAGTTTTTGAGTGAATATTTTTGCTTTAGGTCACAAAAATTATAAACTTTCTGTTAGTGCCATTAGTTTTCAAATTTGAAGAGTTTAAATTTGAATTCTTTGAAATTTGTGTGAATCACTAGTTTGTGAATAACTTTACTTTGAAAATAGATTTTTGAGTAATTCTTTTTCCTGCTGTTTAATATGAGTGTGTTTTATCATTATATTCAATTTGGTAATTTTTAGGTTATCTTAAATAGGTATTTTAATCAAAAACAGATTATGTTTAGCTCTTTTAGTTTTATAGCTCAAAAAATCAATAAATGCATGAAAAATAGCGAATGAAGTGGGAAAGGGTTGAAAATTGATGATGTGGCTTTTAATGGTGCATGTTGAACGCACAAAAAGTCTGGAGTTGAAATAAGTTTAAAAAAAATGAAATGCCTTTGTAACAGATGAGTTTTCGTCCGAAACCATGATACTTCGAAAGAGATTGTCGAGTTTGTACACAAAGTGCATCCAGTTTTTGCCGTAACCATCTCAACTTTTTAGCACATGCTATGTGGGTGAAATGATGATACCATGCCAAGTTTCAACCTTTTCAGAGTTCATTTGTAGTGCTTTTCAATTTCAGGGTCATTTAGCTCAAAAAAAAATCAATAAATGCATGAAAAATAGAGAATGAAGTGGGAAAGGGTTGAAAATTGATGATGTGGCTTTGAATGGTGCTTGTTGAACGCACAAAAAGTCTGGAGTTGAAATAAGGTTAAAAAATGAAATGCCTTTGTAATAGATGAGTTTTCGTCCGAAACCCTGATACTTCGAAAGGGATTGTCCAGTTTGTACACGAAGTGCATCCAGTTTTTCCCGTAACCCTCTCAATTTTTTAGCACATGCTATGTGGGTGAAATGATTATACCATGCCATGTTTCAACCTTTTCAGAGTTCATTTGTAGTGCTTTTCAATTTCAGGGTCATTTAGCTCAAAAAAAATCAATAAATGCATGAAAAATAGAGAATGGAGTGGCAAAGGGTTGAAAATTGATGATGTTGCTTTGAATGGTGCATGTTAAACACACAAAAAGTCTAGAGTTGAAATAAGGTTTAAAAAATGAAATGCCTTTGTAACAGATGAGTTTTCGTCCGAAATCGTGATACTACGAATGAGATTGTCCAGTTTGTACACGAAGTGCATCCAGTTTTTGCCGTAACCTTCTCAACTTTTTAGCACATGCTATGTGGGTGAAATGATGATACCATGCCAAGTTTCAACCTTTTCAGAGTTCATTTGTAGTGTTTTTCAATTTCAGGGTCATTTAGCTCAAAAAAATCAATAAATGCATGAAAAATAGCGAATGAAGTGGGAAAGGGTTGAAAATTGATGATATGGCTTTGAATGGTGCATGTTGAACGCACAAAGAGTCTGGAGTTGAAACAAGTTTAAAAAAAGGGTTATGAAAAAGTAAAACGGCTATAACTTTTGCATACGATGTCGAAAAAAAAGTTTAATATATCAAAATGTTCAGCACGAGAAACCGGTTTTGATGGCAACCGCCATCGAATAAATATTAGTGTTACTAAATAATTATTCAATAAATATTAGTGTTACTAAATAATTATTGTTTTGTAGAATAATAGATTCAAACTCAAATGGTGAAACGTGTGACATCATGCTCAAGGGCTTAATAGGATTGATATGATACATATAACATAAATTAATTGAATAAGTAGTTTATTTTTTTAAACGTTTTTAATTCTTTTAGATTTTTGAAATTCGAAAAGAATAAAAAATCAGTTTTTAAAAATTAATTTTATTTAAAAAAATGATGTCATATTTGGATTCCTCACATTTTTCTGATAATAATGGATATATTATTTGTCGAATTTCGATTTACAGATTTAAAGATATTAATTATGCCATATTAAATGAATAAATGGCAAAAAATGAATAAAATAATATTATTACTTATTTTATTTTCATTGAAATTCTATATTATTATTACTTATTTTGTTTTGAACTTTTTATTATTTTGGTTTTTTCGGTTTTTTTGTTTTTGAGAATTTTTGAGTTTTTTTGAAAATTTTGCCTTTTTTGAAGTTTTTAAATTAATCATTGTTGTTTATTTTAATAATTGTTTGGAATTCAAAAAATTAAATCATGTGACATCAAGACCTAAGGGTTAATAGGATTGATAGCTTACTATTGTCAAGAAAACAACAAGTGCAGACTTGGAAACTAGGGGAGATAGAACTCGAAAGTTAAGCGTGCTGGGGTTGGAGCAGTGAGAGGATGGGTAACCGGCCGGGAAGTTAGACGATTTGGAATCAGTGCGCCACGCTGGAGCAGTGAAGAGGGGTGATTAGAGATTAAATTGTCAAATACTTCAAGAGCTGTGAGGAGGGGTGATTAGAGATTAAATTGTCAAATAATTCAAAGATTTGGAAATCAGGAAAACAAGATAAAAAAATAAAAAAATATTTTTTTTAAAAAAATACCTTTAGTCCCGGTTGGTAACACCAACCGGGACTAAAGGTCCTCCAGCCCCCGCTCCAGAAAGCTGCCACGCGGAGCCCCTTTAGTCCCGGTTCGTAATCCAACCAGGACTAAGAGTGGAGGCATTTAGTCCCGATTGCTTAGTCCCGGTTGGAAAACCGGGACTAAAGGTACTTACAAACCGGGACTAAAGTCCCGTTTTCTACTAGTGACAGAACAGCCTGTAGCAATTTATGAAAACAGTGTACTTATGTAACTCAAAAAATTATCAAAATTTAGGAAATGCTAAATAATTTATAAGACAACACTGTGTAAAAATTTCAGAAACTTTCCACGTTCCAGTAAAATATGAAAATTCAAACACTACAGCAAAAGTTTCTGTTTTTACACAACACATATCAACACATGCAATGCAAGCATCCTAATGCAATTCTTGAAACTTTTTATTGAAAAACAAGATTATAAATAACACCTAACAGAGAACAACAAAATAATATGACGCTCCAAGCAAAACTCATATTATGTGACGAATAAAAATATAGCTCTAAGTAAGATATACCGATAGTGTTGAAGACGAAAAAGGGGATGCCTTCCGGGGCATCCCCAAGCTTAGGCGCTCGAGTATTCCATGGATATTAACTTGGGGGTGCCTTCGGCATCCCCAAGCTTAGGTTTTTGTAAATCCTTATTCTTCACATATCGGTGTCTCACCCAAAACTTGAGAACTTCAATCACACAAAACTTAACGGAACTTCGTGAGAAGGGTTAGTATAATAAATAAAGATAATTCACTTAGGTACTGTCAAGACAAGATTCATAATTGTTCCCACATGATACCTACTGTATTCTATCATTCCCATAATTTATACCGCTAAATATAAGCTATGGAAACACTAAAACAAGCAAACTATGCATGCAAAACAGAATCTGTCAAAAACAGAACAGTCTGTGAAGATCTGTAGTGTAACCATACTTCCCTGTCTCTAAAAATTCTTAAACATTAAGAAAACCTGAAGAATTTGTATATCAATACTGTGTAAAAATTTCAGATCATTATCACGCTCCAGTAAAAAATGAATATTCCTGTACTGGAGTCAAAAGTTTCTGTTTTGGTTCAGCATCAATTCTACTCATCTTGTGAGTCATCCCAAAGGCTTTACTTGGCACTTTATTGAAATAAAAGGCACAAAACATGATTACTACAGTAGCTTAATCATGTGAACACACAAAAACAGAAAGTAAAAGTGTTGGATTGTCTCCCAACAAACGCTTTTCTTGAATGCCTTTTAGCTAGGCATGATGATTTCAATGATGCTCACACAAAAGATAAGAATTGAAACATAATAGGAGCACCATGAAGCATATGACTAGCACATTTAAGTCAAACCCACTTCCTATGCATAGGGATTTTGTGAGCAAACAATTTATGGGAACAAGAATCAACTAGCATAAGAAGGCAAAACTAGCATGACTTCAAAACTTTCAACACATAGAGAGGAAACTTGGTATTATTGCAATATGTAGAAGCATAAGATCCTCTCTATTAATAATTTTCAGTAGCATCATGAACGAATTCAACAATATAAGCAGCACATAAAGCATTCTTTTCATGATGTACAAGCATAGAAATTTTACTAATCTCCACATAAGAAGATTTCTTCTCATGACTAATAGTGGGAGTATCATAAAAGAATTGAATACTACAAATTGGTTCCACATTAAAAGAGTAATTTTCAGTAAAAGGATATTCATAATTATGACAAGTATCATAATAGTAATCATCACTCTTTTTCATCGCATAAGTATCATCACAATAATCATCATAAGTAGGAGGCATGCAGTCATTACAACAAATTTGATCATTCAAAGTAGGGGGAATAAAAATATCATCTTCATTAAGCATAGCATCCCCAATCTTGGGACAAACATTAATTGCAGCAAATAAATTCTCAAACATGTCATTTTCATCAAACATAGCATCCCCAAGCTTGTGGCTTTGTATATCATAAACATAATCACTCTCATCATTAATAGTATGAATAGCACCAATAGTATAGCAATTATTATCATCATCTTCCAAGTTGGTGCCATAAATATTTTCAAGATTATAAGAAGTATCATTATCTTCCCAATCATAATTATCACAACAAGCAATAGGCATAACAAAATCATCCTCAAGTGTATCGTCTTCCACAACTATTTTTGATTCATTCTCATGAGGCCTATCAATAATGGGAGCAACATTATTTGGGAGAGATACCTCTTTACCTTTACTTTTCCTTCTTTTCTTCTTCTTCACCACATTATGTGTGGGTTTATTTAATTCCTCCAAGCTTCTTTTTGAAGAGGTTGGTTGAATAAAAAGCTCCTCCTCGTTACCTGATTCATCATAAGAAAAAATAGGAGAATATTGGGAAACCTCTTCCCCTTCATTAGTATTCTCTTCATCTTCTATTTGTTTTCTTGTCTTTAAGTAATTGACAATATAAGGATCCTCAATGCAATTTACCACGCAATACATATAGATTTCATTTAGATCAAAATCAATCATTTTCATGAGAACCCAAGCTGGAACATCCTTAGTTTTATGTTTCATTTCTTCATACCCCAAAAATAGACTAAGTTCATTATGATGCTCAAGGGTAATGAGGTTATCACAATTTTTGGACACAATTCGATCATGAAATAATTCACATTGGAAATTAAAATGACCACTTTCATTGCAAAGTTCACAAGGACGGCGAGAAATATTAAGTCTTTCAGCACAAACATATAGCCTCTCTTGCAACCATTTAGTTTCTAAATACTTATGCCTCTTACAAAATCTATCTTCCCTTTTAGGCATGTCTTCACAAACTCTATGCACTCCACAAAAATTGACATGCTTATAAGAAATCTTTTTATCATGACTAGTGCAATCATAATTAGTACTATGGATATTCAAAGAATTCATACTAACAACATTGCAATCATGCTCATCACTCAAAGATTTAGTGCCAAACATTTTAATAACTTCTTCTTCTAACACTTGAGCACAATTTTCCTTTCCATCATTTTCACGAAAGACATTAAAAAGATGAAGCATATGAGGCAATTGTAGGAGATATGCCCTAGAAGCAATAATAAATGTTATTGATTATCTCCCTGTTCATAATTAGGTTTATGTTCCATGCTATAACTGCTATGGTTCTTGAGTCTGCAATAACCACGAGGCTCGGAGGAAGACTCATATGCACGTGTGGAATAATAAACGGTAAAATGTATTCCTAGTCTGGCCTCTAAGACTGGCTCAAGTATTGCATGATGATCCTGTTTTCCTGATCATGGGCATGGCTATGCCGGCAATTTTGAGGGCACAATGTTAGAAGAACATTTGTGTTGAATCGACCCAAATTGATGTTATGCTATGAGATACATTCGTCACAAGTTAAATGGTTTATAACACAGAGATGGTTAACGTTTGCATGATTCCTCAGACCATGAGAGTATCAAGTTTCTTCATGCTTGATTCATGAACTTTGGGGTTTGTTAAACGTCATCCGTTACTGGATGGCTCTTACGGCGGCTTACGGGTTCATGGGAAAGTATGTCAAGTAACTTGATAGCTCAAGATTGGGATTTGCTCCTCCGACGATGGAGAGATATCTCTGGGCCCTCTCGGTGTTACGGTATCCATCATCGTCTGGCCAGACACTTTGTGATTTGATCACGGGGATGCCGGAACACGGGAACGAGAAAAGAGAACAATACCGGTAACGAGGTAACTGGCATAGTGGACAAGTTGTTGATCCACGGGGATGCCAACATGTCTCACCTCAGGTATTTGTAACATATCGTGAAGCAACAGGAATAGCACACGGCAACTGGAGGTTCACTCGAATATTCATTCGTGTGGGTATAGGGGTCAATATGGGTGTCCACAGCTCCGATGTTGATCATTGATCGGAAGGGGTTCCGGGTCATGTCTATACTTCACCGAACCTATAGGGTCACACGCTTAAGGGTCATCTATCTGCTGAATACTAGACAGGGAGTCTGAGAGAAAATCACCGGAAAAGTTTCGGACACCAGAAAAGTTTCGGACAGCGGAAAAGTTCCGTAGAGAGAACACCGGAACAGTTTCGGTAAAACTGAAAAGTTGTTTCACGGGATACCATTAAGTCAAATTGGTTTTGGCACATGCATGATAATTCTTGGAGGGTGCTAGAATCATTCTGGAAACTTCTGGAAATTTTCCGGAAGAAAAACCAGAAATGTTCCGGAGCTGCCGGAACCACTTCAAATGCTTTTCGCAGATGAAAATCACTAATCCGGAATTGTTCCGGAACGCATTGAAAATTATTTTAGTGGGTACTGGAAATGTTCTTAGCCCACATAAATATTTTCAGTTCGAACGGACGCTGACAAATGTCGTCGTGAATAGTGAAAGTGCTTTATGGGATATTTTTGGAAAGTCACCTTTTGGGATATTTTCCCAAAAGGCTTCTAGAAGGGATGGATGGATGAGGACCCCCTTTGGGGGGGCCCACCAAGAGGGTGGCCGGCCACATCTGGTGCTCCTCCATGGAGCACCACTTGTTCTTTGGCTTTCCCCTTTTGCCCTTGGAAAGTGTTTCCTTCATGGGCATTTTTGGTATTTTTGAATACCCTTCCTACCCCTTGGTTTTCCTATAAATAGGAGGTGAGGGGGCTGCCCAAACCTCATTCCTTCTCACACACAAGTGCCATGCATGATCTGGCTTTCTCTCTCCCTCCCAGCGCAATAGTTTCGTAGAGCCGAAAGGCTGTCTGGGTTCCGGTGGGAACTAGTTCTGGACGGCGAAGCCCTGTCGGATAGATGACACCGTATGTGTGCAACTCTGTAGAGAGATCGTAGTTTCGGTCTTAGTTTCGAGGGTCCTCCCGAAGGGCTATCCGAGTGGCTGTCCGAGTTTCGAAGGTCCTCCCGAAGGGCTGTCCGAGTGACCGTTCGAGTTTCGAAGGTCCTCCCAAAGGGCTGTCCGCGACACCGTCCGGGGGACTGTCCGACCGCCTCCCGGAGGGCTGTCCGAGGGGTAGATGAGGGTATACATCCTCGCGGTTGGGAGGTTGTAAATCCTAGCTGCGGGGCTCTGCACCGCCGATCGTCATCGACTCTACTTCCGCTGCGCTACGAGTCGGTAACGAAAAGATCAAACCTTGTATGCAGTCTCCATAGTGGTCCTGGCCTGGTGCGTAGGTCAGAATTTTTTTGTTTTCTGCTATGTTACCCTACAGTGGCATCATGAGCCGTGCTATGCGTAGATGCAGGTTGCGATCTAGAATACATAGAGATGTATGGGTGTTGCACAATATAATTAGGTAGTAGATGAGTTCTATTACTGAAAATTATTTGTGCGGGTAGCAGATGAAATCTGTTACCCGATGTTCTTGTTGCTTCCCTGGAATTTGCATATTTCTGAGCTTGATAATAGTATGGTGGAGTTTCAATGTTCTGGCAATCCGCGATCCTGATTGATCAACGAAGTGCTAACAGTTCATTGAATTCCACCGTAGTTAAAAAGAAAGATGAAATTTCGCAGACGAAAGGGCAATGCAGATATGATCTGCACGGGGGTCATGCGTATGACGAAGTTTAGTATGGGGCTCGAGATTTTATTATCTCGTGTTTCATACACCCCGCAAGTTAATCTAGCAACTTGAATTATCATACTTGATGATGGACGTTGGTAGCTTCGGTTTGTTTCGAAACCTTAGAAGCCATGTAAAACAAGTTTTTGCATGAACCGATTAGAGACGTCTAACTTGGTTTTGCAGGAGGGTTTGCATGTGCATATGATGTGGTATAGCAGTGCTCATAATAATTTGATTATGTATGAGATGACTATATGATGTAAATTGATTAACATGACCTGCGTGTCATGATTCGGCATAATGGCTGGGGCCATATGATTGCACTTTAATGACCTGCGTGTCAACCTTATGTAATGCACTTATTTTATTATCTATAGAGATAGCAATATTATCTGGTGCATCGACAAGGTGGTGGCAATCTTCGCAAAGGTGAACACCGATGCGAATGCCGAAGACAAAGAAATACTTGACTTCTCCGTCAGAAGGGGCTATACCATGTCATGCTAATTATGAATTGCCTGAGATGTTTATCCCTTATGATGCATCCTTCTTGATCGCACGGTAGTCGCTTTTATTAGGGTGATCTCTCACAAAAATATCAAGTAGGTAGTGTTCTCCCAAATGTAGCACCGTCCCGGCACCTATCTTTTTGGGGTACGACATGTACACATGAGTACGAACGATTAGAGAAGTGTGAGGCGGGTGAGGTCAGACCTCACTGCGTGATCACTTGGTTGTCTTGACGTTCAGGCAAGACAGTCCTGAGCTCGGAACACACACATCGAAATATGGAAAAGAGTCACATAGAGATGTGATTGGCAAGTTGGCCTACCGATTGAAGTTCACATCATCAGTGATGAACCCGTCAATGGCGTCGAATTGAAATGTGGATCTTGAATCACTCACAATCAATTATGAGAGACATTGATTTGAGTGGGAGCGCACTGCAGAATTAACTTGTTTAATTCTTAGTGCAATTAATTTTGAACACTGTCTAAGTGTGATTTGCATAATAGTTGTAGAAGAATGGCTCGCGTTTCCACCTTCCCTGTTAAAATTGAATAGCTGTTAAATATCTGGTTAAAACTTTACGGTTGTTAACGTAATATGAGGATTGTCCTCAAGAGTGCCGAGAAGGACTTTGTCCTATCGCATACTTTCGGTATTCTCCCGCTAATGCTATGGATGATATGACTCTCGTCCTTCGATCCAAAAGCTAAAATTCCATTACGGTCAAGTGAAATATGTTTGCTTCCTTGAGACCCGAACTTCGAAAGTTCGGATAGTTATGTGATATTCATGGAATCTGAAAATCATTTTCAGAGACAGACAAAGGCTAAAAGATATGAGATATCCAAAGCAATGTTTGTTTGCAAAACATTAGTAAAGTGTTTACTATACATTGGACTGATAAGAGAGGGATCCAGGAGAACGCCTGTCATGTAAATGAAGGTGAATAAAACAACAACTTAAAGAGAAAGGAAGTGTCCGAAGGGTGTTAGTGAAACTTTTCACGCCTAGGAAGTCTGGGGCTAACGCCACTCTTAAGTTGGGTGCTTCTTCTGAGAGTAGGAGAAATACTGAAAGTTAAACTGTTAGAAGTATGAAGGCAGAAAGAAAGAAGATTGGAATATCCAGCTCATGTATGAATGTCGTACAAGTTTTTCATGTATAGAAGGCTGGTCAAAGATATAGTTCTTGGGAATTATGGTTAAACATATTAATCACTAATTCTTGGGTATTTTGAGTTGATCACAAAGATACCCGCTCGATTGCATTCTGTTGCAACTCGATGTAAGAACTACTATGGCCTGAAAGACTAGCCAGGGATGAGGTTTTGATACGCGCTGGAAACATAGTAAAAGTTACTATACCTTCCATTGGTGTATTACCTATGTATTTACTTTCATAATTCATTTTAGAGTTTCATATACTCTAGCCCTTTGCATAAGGTATCTTGCAAGAAGGTTGTTCATAAGAGAACTTTTGATGTTCGGTGATATGAATAAACATAAGGGCCATACTTTCATTATGAATGAGATGTATGTTATGAATAATGATATTAATACATTACCTCTATATTTACTTTTATAATTCATTTAGAGTTTCATATACTCTAGCCCTTTGCATAAGGTATCTTGCAAGAAGGTTATTCATAAGAGAACTTTTGATGTTCGGTGTTATGAATAACATGAAGGGCCATGCTTCCATCCAGGATGGGATGTATGCTGTGAATATTGATGGTAATATGATACATCCATAACACTGACGCTAAATGTCGCAAGACTAAAAGAATACCACATATCTGTGGCACTGCATTTGGTCACATTGGAGAACCCACATGGAAAATTCCATTATGATGGATTTTGAAGTCATTTGATTTTGAATCATCTGACACTTGCAACTTTCCTCTGAAAAGTGACTGACTGAAATACGGTTCATAGGCCATAAGGAACGAGCAAAGAACATATTGGTGATCATACATTATGATGTGTGTATTCCAATAAATGTTGTTGCAAGTAGTGGATTTATCTATCTTCAGAAATGACTCAAGTAGATATATGGATATTTACTTGATGAGAAGTAAGTCTGGATCTTTTGAATTCATTCATAAGGTTTTCAAAAATGAAGTAGAAGTTATTGTACCAAGAAAATTATGTTTCTACAATTCGATTGCAGAAAGGAATATTTGAGTTACAAGTTTAGCGAATGTCTGATGAGTTGTGAAAGGAGTTTCATAACTTACTACAGTAGCTTAATCATGTGAACACACAAAAACAGAAAGTAAAAATGTTGGGTTGTCTCCCAACAAACGCTTTTCTTGAATGCCTTTTAGCTAGGCATGATGATTTCAATGATGCTCACATAAAAGATAAGAATTGAAACATAACAGGAGCATCATGAAGCATATGACTAGCACATTTAAGTCTAACCCACTTCCTATGCATAGGGATTTTGTGAGCAAACAATTTATGGGAACAAGAATCAACTAGCATAGGAAGGCAAAACAAGCATGACTTTAAAACTTTCAACACATAGAGAGGAAACTTGATATTATTGCAATATGTAGAAGCATAAGATCCTCTCTCATAATAATTTTCAGTAGCATCATTAACGAATTCAACAGTACAAGCAGCACATAAAGCATTCTTTTCATGATCTACAAGCATAGAAATTTTACTACTCTCCACACAAGAAGATTTCTTCTCATGACTAATAGTGGGAGTATCATAAAAGAATTGAATACTACAAATTGGTTCCACATTAAAAGAGTAATTTTCAGTAAAAGGATATTCATAATGATGACAAGTATCATAATAGTAATCATCACTCTTTTTCATCGCATAAGTATCATCACAATAATCATCATAAGTAGGAGGCATGCAGTCATTATAACAAATTTGATCATTCAAAGTAGGGGGAATAAAAAGATCATCTTCATTAAGCATAGCATCCCCAATCTTGGGACAGACATTAATTGCAGCAAATAAATTCTCAAACATGTCATTTTCATCAAACATAGCATCCCCAAGCTTGTGGCTTTGTATATCATAAACATAATCACTCTCATCATTAATAGTATGAATAGCACCAATAGTATAGCAATTATTATCATCATCTTCCAAGTTGGTGCCATAAATATTTTCAAGATTATAAGAAGTATCATTATCTTCCCAATCATAATTATCACAACAAGCAATAGGCATACCAAAATCATCCTCAAGTGTATCGTCTTCCACAACTATTTTTGATTCATTCTCATGAGGCATATCAATAATGGGAGCAACATTATTTGGGAGAGATACCTCTTTACCTTTACTTTTCCTTCTTTTCTTCTTCTTCACCACATTATGTGTGGGTTTATTTAATTCATCCAAGCTTCTTTTTGAAGAGGTTGGTTGAATAAAAAGCTCCTCCTCGTTACCTGATTCATCATAAGGCAAAATAGGAGGATATTGGGAAACCTCTTCCCCTTCATTAGTATTCTCTTCATCTTCTATTTGTTTTCTTGTCTTTAAGTAATTGGCAATATAAGGATTCTCAATGCAATTTACCACGCAATACATATAGATTTCATTTAGATCAAAATCAATCATTTTCATGAGAACCCAAGCTGGAACATCCTTAGTTTTATGTTTCATTTCTTCATACCCCAAAAATAGACTAAGTTCATTATGATGCTCAAGGGTAATGATGTTATCACAATTTTTGGACACAATTCGATCATGAAATAATTCACATTGGAAATTAAAATGACCACTTTCATTGCAAAGTTCACAAGGAGGGCGAGAAATATTAAGTCTTTCAGCACAAACATATAGCCTCTCTTGCAACCATTTAGTTTCTAAATACTTATGCCTCTTACAAAATCTATCTTCCCTTTTAGGCATGTCTTCACAAACTCTATGCACTCAACAAAAATTGACATGCTTATAAGAAATCTTTTTATCATGACTAGTGCAATCATAATTAGTACTATGGATATTCAAAGAATTCATACTAACAACATTGCAATCATGATCATCACTCAAAGATTTAGTGCCAAACATTTTAATAACTTCTTCTTCTAACACTTGAGCACAATTTTCCTTTCCATCATTTTCACGAAAGACATTAAAAAGATGAAGCATATGAGGCAACCTCAATTCCATATTTTTTTTGTAGTTTTCTTTTATAGACCAAACTAGTGAAAAACAAGAAACTAAAAGATTTAATTGTAAGATCTAAAGATATACCTTCAAGCACTCACCTCACCGGCAACGGCGCCAGAAAAGAGCTTGATGTCTACTACGCAACTTTATTCTTGTCGACTTTGTTGGGCCTCCAAGCGCAGAGTTTTGTAGTACAGTAGCAATTTTCCCTCAAGTGGATGACCTAAGGTTTATCAATCCGTGGGAGGTGTAGGATGAAAATGGTCTCTCTCAAACAACCCTGCAATCAAATACAAGAAATCTCTTGTGTCCCCAACACACCCAATACAATGGCAAATTGTATAGGTGCACTAGTTCGGCGAAGAGATGGTGATACAAGTGCAATATGGATGGTAGATATAAGTTTTTGTAATCTGAAAATATAAAAACAGCAAGGTAGCAAGTAACAAAAGTGAGCAAAAACGGTATTGCAATGCTTGAAAACAAGGCCTAGGGTTCATACTTTCACTAGTGCAAGTTCTCTCAACAATACTGACATAGTTGAATCATATGTAAATCCCTCACGTGCGACAAAGAGTTCACTCCAAAGTCACAAATAGCGGAGAACAAACGAAGAAATTATTGTAGGGTGCGAAACCACCTCAAAGTTATCTTTTCCGATCAATCGTATGAGCTATCCCTATAAGTGTCACGAACAGCCCTAGAGTTCGTACTAAAATAACACCTTAAGATACACATCAACCAAAACCCTAATGTCACCTAGATACTCCAATGTCACCACGAGCACCCATGGGCTTGATTATACGATATGCATCACACAATTTCAGATTCATCATGTTCAATCCAACACAAAGAACTTCAAAGAGTGCCCCAACGTTTCTACCGGAGAGTCAAGACGAAAATGTATGCCAACCCCTATGCATAGATTCCCAACTCACGGAACCCGCAAGTTGATCACCAAAACATACATCACGTGAATCAATAGAACATCCCATTGTCACCATGGATATCCCATCGCAAGACATACATCAAGTGTTCTCAAATACTTTAATGACTCAATCCGATAAGAAAAGTTCAAAGGGAAAACTCAATTCATCACAAGAAGATAGAGAGGGGAAAACTCCATATGATTCATCTATAGTAATAAAGCTCGCGGTACATCAAGATCGTGTCATCTCAAGAACACGAGAGAGAGAGATCAAACACATAGCTACTGGTACATACCCTCAGCCCCGAGGGTGAACTACTCCCTCCTCGTCATGGAGACCGCCGGGATGATGAAGATGACCACCGGTGATGGTTTCCCCCTCCGGCAGGGTGCCGGAACGGGCTCCCGATTGGTTTTTCGTGGCTACAGAGGCTTGCGGCGGTGGAACTCCCGATCTAGGTTTCTTTCTGGAGGTTTGGGTATTTATAAGAATTTTTGGCGTCGGTCTCACGTCATGGGGGGCCACGAGGCGACGACAAGCCAGGGGTCGCGCCCTAGGGGGGCGCCCTTGAGGCGTGTGGCTGACTCGTGGCTCTTCTGGCCCAACTCCGATGCCCCGTGGGTCTCTTCTGGTCCATAAAAAATCACCGTAAATTTTTATTCTGTTTGGACTCCGTTTGATATTCCCTTTCTGTAAAACTCAAAAACAAGGAAAAAACAGAAACTGGCATTGGGCTCTAGGTTAATAGGTTAGTCCCAAAAAATAGTATAAAGTAGCATATTAATGCATATAAAACATCCAAAACCGATAATATAATAGAAGGAACAATCAAAAATTATAGATACGTTGGAGACGTATCACAGCCGGCCCAGGGTGCCGGGGGGGCGCCGCGCCTCCAGCAGCCCCCTCCGCCGTGGGCAGCCGGGCAGAACCCGTGGACGGGCGTCGTCCACGCCTATCACATGCCTGTCCCACGGGCTGTTGCGCCGGGCATCCTCGGCCCAGCCCCGCCGGCCACCAGACGTTCCTCGGCACGCCCTACCAGCCGGCCGGCGCCGGCTACGGCACCCCCCTCGCGCCACCGGCTCTCGGCGGTTACGGTCCGCCCATCCAGGCACCGCCCTACGGGGGTCTCCTGCCGCCGCCGGCTCCCGCGCCCTGGGATCCCTCCCTCCTGGCTGCCCTGCACTCTGCGCCGTCGCCGAGTAAGTACGACGGTGGAGGCGACTGGTACATGGACTCCGGTGCTACTGCGCACATGACAGCTCATCCCGGTAACCTAACCTCCTCCACTCCCGTTGATACACCCACTCGTATAACTGTTGGCAACGGTTCTTCCTTACCTATCACTCATGTCGGTAGCACTAGTTTTCCCTCCACTTCCACACCCATCACTATGTCTAATGTTCTCGTTTCACCTGACTTAGTCACCAACTTAGTTTCCGTTCGTTGTCTTACTCGTGAGAACCCCTCTTACTGTTGAATTTGACGGTGTTGGTTTTTCTGTGAAGGACGTCCGTACCAGGATGGTACTTCACCGATGTGACAGCCCCAATGAGCTTTATCCTGTGCACGCCGGCGCCTCCACCTCCACACCCGTCGCCCTCGCCGCCGGCGTCGACCTTTGGCATGCTCGCTTGGGCCATCCCAACCCTGCCGTTTTGCGTCAAATCCTTAGGAGTTTTTCTTTCTCATGTAATAAGCTCGACGAGCATACTTGTGAGGCTTGCCGGTTAGGCAAGCACGTTCGTCTTCCCTTTAGTGCGTCTACAACTGTTTCCACTTTTCCGTTTCAATTACTTCATAGTGATGTTTGGACGTCTCCCATCGCGAGTAACACAGGCTACCTATACTATCTGGTGTTTTTGGATGATTACTCTCATTATGTGTGGACTTTTCCTCTTCGCCGCAAGTCCGATGCCTTAGCCACACTCACGTCTTTTTTCTCCTATGTCACCACACAGTTTGGTCGCCCCAAACTTGCACTCCAAACCGACAACGGAAAAGAGTTCGATAACCTTGCTCTCTGCACCCTTCTTGCCTCCCACGGCACCACCTTCCGCTTAACTTGCCCATACACCTCCCAGCAGAACGGCCGCGCCGAACGCATTCTTCGCACTCTTAACGACTGCGTCCGCACGTTACTCTTTCACTCTAACGTGCCCGCCCGGTTTTGGCCTGATGCTCTTGCCACTGCCACCCTTCTAGTTAACATCCGGCCGTGTCGTCCTCGGTGGAACTACGCCCCCCACCACCTTCTCTTCGGTGCATCACCGTCCTATGAGGGCCTTCGCATTTTTGGGTGTCTTTGTTATCCTAGCACCGCGTCCACCGCTCCACACAAACTCGCACCACGATCACTCCCATGTGTCTTCCTTGGTTACCCCACTAACACCAAAGGTTACCGGTGCTACGATCCTGTCTCTCACCGTGTGTACACCTCGAGACATGTGTACTTCGTCGAGACGGTGTTCCCGTTTTTTCAGGTCTCTCCGGCTCTGGCTCCCTCGGCGCCGAACCCTGCGCCTCCTTCTTGGTGTGACGCGCGACCGCGACTTCAGGTGGCCCCACCGGCCAGGCGCCTTCTGCCGCCGCCTGGGCTCCCGACTCCCTCCCCCGAGGTCGAGCCCGCCCGGACCACTGGGTCTCCGACTCCCTCCTACGAGGCTGCGTCGGACTCCCACCCCGGCGCCATGGCGGACACACTGCCTCCCACCTCGGTCGGCGCCACCTCTCCGGCCACGGGCTCGACCTCCGCCTCGCCCGTCGCCTCTCCAGCTGCTGCAGGCTCGACCGCGGACTTGGCCTCCGATGCCGAGGGACCCGCCGCCACCGCGGGTACGAGCGTCGCTGCTGATCCGGCTCCTGGCATGACGACCCGCGCCCGGGCCGGTGTGTTCCGCCCGAGCACGCGCTAGTCTTCCGACGAGTACGTGTGCACTGCCTCGACGTCGACACCGTCACCCATTCCTTCCTCCGCCCGTGCCGCTCTTCGGGATCCCCACTGGCTCGCGGCGATGCAGGAGGAGTTCGATGCCTTGCAGCGCAACCGCACGTGGCATCTTGTTCCGCGACCCCCTCGTGCAAATTTTATCACTGGCAAGTGGGTGTTCCGCCACAAGACCCGCCGGACGGTTCTCTGGAGCGCTATAAGGCTCGGTGGGTGGTTCGCGGCTTTCGAAAGCGTGCAGGAGTGGACTTCACCGACACCTTTGCTCCGGTTGTGAAACCGGGCACGATCCGCACCGTGCTTCAGTTGGTGGTCTCGCGAGCCTGGCCGGTGCATCAGTTGGACGTCTCCAACACCGTCTTGCATGGTCATCTTGCCGAGCAGGTGTTCTGTGAGCAGCCCACCGGCTTTGTCGACACTGAGCATCCGGACTTCATGTGCTTGCTCTCCCGCTCTCTTCACGGGCTGAAGCGGGCGCCACGGGCTTGGTACCAGCGTATCGCTGCCTTCCTACAGTCTCTGGGTTTTCGGACTACCCGCTCCGATGCCTCGCTCTTCGTGTATCATCAGGGCGCTGACACTGCATATCTGCTGATCTACGTCGACGACATCATCCTCACGGTATCCGGCACCGAGCTCCTTCAGCGGATCACGGCTCGTCTTAGAGCTGAGTTCGCCCTCAAGGACTTGGGGCCCCTGCATTACTTCCTCGGCATTGAGGTGGTCCGTCGGGCTGACGGTTTCTTTCTGCACCAGCAGTTGTACGCCCACGAGGTTCTGGAGCGCGCCGGCATGCTTAACTGCAAGACGGCGCCCACTCCGGTCGACACGAAGGCGAAGGTTTCTGCTCTGGAGGGGTCTCTCGCGTCCGATGCAGAGTTTTATCGCTCCATTGTTGGTGCTTTACAGTACTTGACGCTGACCCGCCCGGACCTGCAGTACGCTGTTCAGTAGGTGTGCCTCCACATGCAGTCCCCACGTGACTCCCATTGGTCCCTGGTGAATCGTATTCTCCGTTACATACGCGGCACCATGTCCTTCGGTCTCACCCTGACGGCCTCCGCCTCCACCGACCTCGTCGCCTACTCAGACGCCGACTGGGCTGGCTGCCCCGACACCCGGCGCTCTACGTCCGACTATTGCGTCTACCTTGGGCCCTCGTTGATCTCTTGGTCTTCGAAGAGACAGCCCACGGTCTCCCGCTCCAGCGCCGAGGCAGAGTATCGGGCCGTCGCCAATGCCGTGGCGGAATGCTCTTGGGTTCGTCAACTGCTACAGGAGTTGCTTTGTGGTGTTCACAAGGCCACACTTGTCTACTGCGACAACGTCAGCGCGGTCTACCTCTCTGCAAACCCGGTGCACCATCGCCGTACGAAGCATATTGAGCTCGATATTCACTTCGTTCGCGAGCAGGTTGCACTTGGCCGTGTTCGGGTTCTCCACGTGCCGACGACGCAACAGTTTGCCGATGTCATGACTAAGGGATTGCCTACTCCCGTCTTTGAGGACTTTCGGTCCAGTCTCTGTGTCTCAGGCGACGCTTCGACTGCGGGGGTGCTGAATATATATGTTGCATGTATTTTGTGTATAGTCTGGCCCACCTCCTAGTTGTGTATAGTTGAGGTAGAGGCCCACTTGTACTCTATATATACGTGCACCGGCACCCTTTCAATCTATTATTGTATTGCCAAACTATCTCTTTACAAAAACGGTGGGAGTGCAAGATTATTGTGACCCTTAACTTAACACCGACCATTATTGCTCCCTAACCTCCGTAAAAGCGGTCTGATAGTTCACACGACACTTTTTTGCTTTTTTAGAAAGTGACAAGCTGTGTAACCCAAAAATAATTAAGGGTAAAGGTGACAAAATTACGTGTGTGACGAGAGGGAAGGTCAGGTGAGAGCGATATAAGATTACGTGTGTGAGGACGTAGAAGATGGCGTGATGACTGATGAGTTGTACATGATCTAGTATTCTACTATTAGATTCTAGGGTCAGAAATAATCACCCGACTGCGTGTCTGCGCAGGAGTTGAACTAAAATATCAATTAGGTAGGTGAGAATCAGAGCTATACAAATATTTTGTCTTTCTCACTTGTTATGACTTGGTAGCTAGGTTACCTTTTCTAAAAAATATTAGTGAACTGATGTACATGATAATTGACGAATTCAGAAGTCTTAATAGAACTTTTCACTTCGTATCAAAATTACAGAAAAGGGGTTGGAGCAAAACTGCGGTAGGGCACTAGTTCGTTCAATGTTTTGTCTTGTCCTTCTTCTCTTCTGTTCGACTGTTCCGCGGAGGCGCGGACGGTGCGGCACGGTGGCAGTGTCAGCCGGCGCGGCGGTGTCTCTCATGCAGCTCCGGCCTGCTGCTGGCTCCCGCCTTTCACGTGGTGGTTGCCGATCTGCAAAGAAATCCCAGTCGAGGCGCCGTTTCAATCGAAGCGAACTAGTGAAAGGGTATAAGCAAGATCACATGAAATCCGAAATCACTAATTGAGCAGTACTCCTTTCAAAGATCACTCCCACCTTTTCGGGTTGAGACAATGGCGCACTGTTTGTGTGCCACTTGTCGTAACATGGGTGTTTTTCTTTTTTCGTAGATCCATTATTTTAAACATTTTATCTATTAAACCGTGCGTCCAAATCTCAAACCGTTTTCACCGTTAATTGGATTCCTCGCGTCGAGATCTTTAAAACTAGATCCGATGTTGATAGGTTTTGACGAACTTTTTTTTCACGAAAATAACCGGTTGAAAAAACCAGACGAAAAAATCGTGCTTCTCACAGAAGGAAAAAAAAGAAAACGCGATTTTTTTTCTTTCCGAGAGACACGGCCGTGCCTCTCGCAGAAGTAAAACCGTGCCTCGCGAGGAAGGTAAAAAAAAGGAAAACGTGTTTTTTTCGTTTTCGAGAGGCATGACCGTGCCTCTCTTGAAGCAAAATCGTGCCTCTCGAGTAACGAAAAAAAAAACGCATTTTTTCACGTTTTCGAGAGGCACGACCGTGCCTCTCGCCGAAGCAAAACCATGCCTCTCAAGGAACAAAAAAAATAAAACACGTTTTTTCCATTTTCGAGAGGCACGGCCAAGCCTCTCGCGGAAGCAAATCCGTGCTTCTCGCGGAAGCAAAATCATGCCTCTCGAGAAAGGAAAAAAAAGGAAAACATGTTCTTTCGAGGATTTTTTTTTAAATAATAATAAAAAAAATTTGTCCAAAAACTAAGGAAGGCCGGTGGAAAACCGAAACGCCAAAAAAAATCATCTAAAAAGCCAAAAACGTGTGCGGAAAAAAAAACAACATCCGGAGGAAACACTCAAAGCGTGACACGTGGCGGCGACAGAAAACGCGTCGAATGGTGGCGCCTCGGACTGACCCTTCGAAGGCTTCCGAAAGGAACACTCTTCAATTAGTTGCTCCCAAATCTCGTACGTAGCGTTGTTGCAGTTTTGACATTTTGTCTTTCGATCTATGTACTTCAAGGCTAAGTCGACCAGGCCCAAGATGCCCAAAAGGTTTGCTTCAGGCGACGAGGTAACATTAGCCCAAACTGAAATATACATGTGTTGTTACAAACTAGAATGGGGTCCCAGGATTTTGGGGGCCCTGTGCGATCGCACAGGCCCTTCATCGGCCCTGGCTAGGCAGCTAGTGTATCGATGGAAGAAATTTGCGTCGTTTACCATGCCTATATGTATACGCATGCTCACACCCTTGTTATCAAGAAACATATTTTCTCAACCAATGCGTGGTAAAAAATAATCTTTTTAAGCCTTTTCTGTGACAAAAGGTGACGAGATAATCCGGATAATTAAGAAGCAACGACTTGACTTAGTAATGCAAGCATACCATGTTTATTAATATATTTGTACTTAAGTAGATTAATTAAATTAGATATAATTCGAATCTGCAAAGCTTAGTGTTAGCTAATGGTTCGGTTGGTTTGCCCATCCATACGTGGTGACACAGCACACAGGCAGTGGCGGAGCTTGGCCCAAATACTTGGGCGGGCCGGCTGAAGGAACTAAGCACTGGGCTGATTTTATCATGGAGCAAATGTAGGTATACAGTAGAAAAAAGTCATGGGCTGGGCTGGCCACGGCCCACTCGGCCTTGCTGTAGCTCCGCCACTGCACACAGGCGTACTAAGGGCACGTGCAATATAATGGTGTTATCTTATACCTGCACAAAGAATAAATACTGAAGTGGAGAAGAACAAAACCAGAAAGAAAAAACTTGCGTTTAGTTTTTCCCGATAAAGGACATTTTCATTCAATCGACATATCGAGTTGATACAACCACACTGAGCGAATGCCCGGCCTCTGCATAGAGTGATGCACGCAGGCAAAACATCCAACAGGACCCAAAGGAAAATATTGTTTAACTACAAAAACTAAAAAGGTTGGCCTAAGGTGGGGTAAATCCTATGCGAAGATTACACCGCCATTTATGATGAGATAAAATCTCTCTGACCGTATGCTCTAGCCGGGTAGACACTATCATAAAAAGGTCTTTGTCCTCTGGTCTCTGCAACATAGGCCAAGTACGAAGCCATCGCGTACATCCATAAATAACTTGCACAGGAGACGAAACACATTTTCTGTTAAAAACCCCATCATTCATGGTAAGCCACATATCCCAACATAAAGCTGCCGCTCCCACAAGAATTTGTGAACGAAAAAGTTTGTCAATACCCCGCAACTAATTGCTGAACATATTACACACACTGCAAGGGGGGTAAAGATTTGAAGCTACTTGAACAATGAACCACACTGCACGAGCAAATTTACATTAAAAAAATAAGTGTTTAATTTACTCATCATGTTGGCAAAAGACCTTGTCAGTTCCGGTGTGCCAGGTTATCTCTAGTCAAGATCACACCTCAGTTTAAAAACCAGAGAAATATCTTAACTCGGAGAGGTAGTTTGAGCTTTCACATTTTTTTTATCAATAGGAACATCGCGTTGGGCAATCGCATCATATAAGGACTTGACTGAAAACTTCCAGTTTTGATGCAAGTTCCATCAAAATTCGTCTAGTTCGTTTGACAACTGAATGAACTCCAAACTTGTGACCAATTCATTCCACACTATGAGACGAGGCCCTACTAGGTCCCACGGAAAGAAATATCAGGGTTTGCTTGGCCCAAGATTGTGACGAATTTATGTCTAACAATGCGATACAAGCTCGGGTATTGCACCTTAAGTGGAGTAGCATAAAGTCAGGTATCCTCCCAGAACCTAACCTAGGAGCCGTCCCTAACCGAGAAAGTGCCAAAATGGAAAAAAATAATCCTTGGCCTTCATCACACCATACAAAAAATGTGAATCACCAGGTTTTCATTGGAGTTGAGAAATGGCTTTGGAACCCACGTAATTGTTACAAATGATTGCCTGCCACATTCCGTTCTCAGTTAGTAGTTTATATACCCATTTATTGAGAAGGACAATGTTTTTGATCTGAAGATTTTGAACTCCAAAACCCCCTTCAGTTTTAGGACGACACAACACATTCCATTTAACTAGCCGATATTTCTTCGATTCATTATCACACTGTCAGAAAAATCAGGATCTAAAGTAGTCCAATCTTTGCAGAACCCCTTTCGGTAGGTGGAAGAAGGACAACCTGTATAAAATCATATTGCTTAGGACGGAATTGATCAAGACCAATAGCCCCCTATTTGAAAAAAGTTTGGCCTTCCAACTGGCCAGTCGTTTCTCAAGTCTCTCTTCCACGTATTTCCACTCTGTGATAGTTGGACGTCGATAGAGAGTTGGAATACCCAAATAAATAGGGAACTGCCAGATCTGGCAACCGAAAATCTCAGCATGTTTGGATGCCGAAACAATGGCCTCACCGAAGCAGAAAAGTTCACTCCTATGAAAATTAATAAAACATTGAGGTTTCTTGATTTATCTAGGTCATGGTCCATAAAGAGTATGGTATTGTCCGCATATTGTAGAACGACACCATGTAGCTTCTCTCTGTTTATTCCTCGTCCGGATGCTCGAGCGAGAAGTTTAGTGTTGATTATTCCGTCTCGTACGAGTCCCTTGTGGAAAACGCTGATCGTGCAACGAGTGGAGAGAAATTGCATGCAATCTGATTGCCGCTGGCGAGTCTCAGATGCCAAATATTATCAGTACCGATCAAGTCATATAATGATGTATTCACTCTTCTCAACCTGTAAGTGCAGAGCAACAACATGTAGATACTATTTTAGATATCTATTATGCGTCCATCGAGATCTCTGCGTGACACAATAATACATCAAGAAGATATTGACACATCAAACGTGGGATGCAATTTAAATTGATCACTCAATTACTTACATCCGTGTCAAAACTCTGACTCCGTGTTTTAATTTGCTGTGTTACTGCTGCGGTGCAAGCACCATTAAAAAATGCAAGTATATTATCGGTTTGGACTATGGACATGGAATTGTATGGCTTGGGTCTGGCGTCTTGAAACGTACACCCCGACTGAGTGCAACGTATATATTTCTTGATTGATCGAGATGCGTGGGCACTCGCTACCAGAATACAGTAACATATAAAAAACAATAGCTCTTGTTCATTCAATATAAGCCCTTTTCTAGTCTATACTCGTTATACTTATGTATCAGCCTGCTATAGATATACCTTGGTCGCTAACAAAACGGAATAAGAACCAGATGTCCAAATAAATAACAATCAGAATCGAAGTAAAAGAGAAACAAAATACAAATTTAAAAGAATATCCATGCCCTAAATATAGGGATTTGTGCAGTTCCTGAAACTTTTTGTGTCAGTATGTCCATCAAATTAATCCATTATGCTGCTCGCAGTCTTCTTGATGAGGTCCCATGCACTCCTCACATGCCTCTCCTCCTGCAGCGACGATCCAACAGCAAACCGGAGCACGAACTTGTCACCAACCACCGTGTGCGCAAGATATGCCTTGCCAGTCTTGTTTAGATTCTCCATTAGCACACGGTTGACCTCGTCGGCATCCTGTTCCGTCATGGTTCCACTTGGCTTGATCCTAAAGCACACAAGAGCAAAGTTCCTTGGTACGACCACCTCGAACCTATTGTCGGCACGGACGAAATCTTCAAACATCTTAGCCATGGCAACATCACTACGGATGTGCTCTTGGAGCTTTGCGGTACCATAGGTGCGCATGACCATCCAAAGCTTGAGTCCACGGAAGCGACGACCAACACCAACCTGCATGTCCTTAAGATCGGTGACCTCACCGGATTCGGTAGCGTCATTCTTGAGGTACTCTGGGTTAGTCTCCAATGAGTCGCTCAGTCGGTGAGCATCACGGACGTATAGACAGGTGCAATCGAGGCACGTGAGAAGCCATTTGTGTGGGCTCATGCTAATGGAGTCCACATGCTCGACGCCATCGAGATGGTGGCGAAACTCCGGGCAGATACACGCGCTGCCAGCATAGGCGGCATCGACATGGACCCATGCATTGAACATGCCGGCAATGTCGGCGATGGCACCCACTGGGTCGACAGCGTTGGAAGACGTGGTGCCCACGGTGGCACAGACATATGTTGGCACGAGACCGGCGTCGACATCAGCTTGCATTACCTCGAGAAGTTTGGCCGGGTCGAGCCCGTAGTTAGTTTCCGGCCCGGTAGGGATGGAGCGGATGTTGGCAGGGTCGAAGCCTGCGAGGCGGCACGCCTTGAAGAACGTGGAATGGGTCTGGTCGGCGGCATAAACAACCAAGCGTGTCATGTGGGACACACCGACAGAGCCACTCCGACGCAGAGCTGCATCACGGGCGGCGACTAGCGTGACGAGCATTGCCTCGCTGGTCGTGCCGAGAATGACGCCACCGCCGGTGCCACGACCAGTGCTGGTGCGGTTCATGAAAGTTGTGGGTAGGTGCAGAAGCTGTGCAAGCCAGTCGAGAGCGAGAACCTCCATCTCGGTGGCCGCTGGCGAGGCCTGCCACGTGAATCCAACGGTATTCATGGCAGAGGCGATTAGGTCGCCGGCAATGGCAGCAGCGCTGTTGGTGGAGGGGAAGAAGGCGAAGAAGTTGGGGCTAGCCCAGTGCGTCATGCCAGGAACGACGGAGGTCTTGAGCTCCTTCATGGTGACGTCGAACGGTGCAGAGTGGGTCGGCGGGGACACGCTGAGCTCGTCTTGCAGGTATCCCGGCTTCACGTTAGGGAGGACCGGCATGGACTCGACATTGGTGTAGTAGTCGGAGATGAAGTCCACGGCCTTGTGAAGGTATGCGCGGACATCTTCGGGGTTGAGCGGCTCGAACACCGCCTTGTCGTCGGGGAAGGCGGAGAAGGACAACGGGTTTGTGTCCAAGCTGCCCATTTTTTAGGTGGCTTAACCCTTGATTAGGATCGGAGCAAAGGAGGTGTGAGGTTTCTTGGCTTGATGAAGTTGAGCTAGCTCTCTTTGCTTTGCTGCCGGAGAGCAAGAAGAAGAAGAAGCAGAGGAGAGCTAGTTGCTGCTTGGTTTGGTGAAGGGAGTTGGTCATTGGCGAGGGGTATGATATATATAGGTGGATGCGGGAAGCGGCGTGGCGGTGTGGGCGTCGGATGAGTCCTGTTCGCGCGCTACTACGAAAGTGCATGCATGGGTTGGTAGAGATCCGACGTCGACCGACACGAGACGGAGGGTCAATTCGTGCGTTTCAGTCCAGACACGGACGGTCGTTCTCACGGACCCAGCAACCACGAGGAACAGTCCTTGATGAAGACACCTTGACACGAACAGCCAAGCCTCATCCCACAGGGGCTGCTTACACCTCAAATGGCATGTGCAGCAACACTGTTTTTCAGGTTAACCAACGTCGATCAACCTACTGTTTTCAGCATGCGTTTCGTAAAGAGTTCAAGACGTGTGTAACGTGGAACGGTGGAAGCCCACGTGATCAATGGCAGATGGAACAAGCTTAGAGCTAGTTGGACGTATACTTGGACGTATGTCGGGTGTGGAAATTCCATCGCTAACGCCAAAACTTTTTCCATGTGCACGTCCATGTGGTTGATTCCTCTCGAGTCGTTGGTCGATCGTCACGGGCAAAAATGGTCCTGAAATATTTTCTTATGCATGCTGCCGTTCGTTAATTGGCCACCATCCGTCTGCTTAACCTGTTTCCTTTTTCGGGAGGGCTGCTTAAGCTCTCACACTACTTTGATTGAACAGCCGTTTTTTAAAAGTATCTAGGGTTCAGACCGTTCTTTGAAGTACCAACATGAATCTTATATATTGCATGTGTAGTCATCACATATTTTCAGGTTAAACTAAACAACGTTCCAACAACCTATGGTTTCGACCACACACTCTAACCATGCTTTTCGTAAACAATTCAAGACGTGTGGTACGTGCAAGCCCACGTGATCAATTAATGAAGCATGGAACATTGGAGTGCAGCGTTTTGGTGCCCAGGCTCATCTGCACCCGTTCAGTAAAGATAAATCGGGTCAAAACAGTGTATGAATAGTAACTTTTTTAGAGACCCCGAATTTGTCTTTTTTGCCGAGAGCTGCTCAGATATCCAAATGAAACGAAAATTGGAGCGAATCTCACGCATGAAATTATCTACCACCAAAAAAAAATTGGAATTTTTTGAATTTTTTTAGTATTTGTTTTGATTTTTTTTTACTCAGCGGGGGTGCAGATGAGCCTGGGCTCAGAAATGGATTTTCAGGAACATTGGACCTATACTTGGACGTCGGAGAAGCCCACGTTTGTAGAAATCGTGGTAAAAAACAAAATTAGTGCTCTCTGAAAATGCTTCAGAGAGCACTAATTTTTCTTTTTTGCCATGACTTTCAAGAATGTGATTTTTTGATGAAACTTTGCGAGCTCTTAAAACATTTGTCAATGTCTGCCATAAAAAAAATTCAGATTTTTTTAAACATTTCTGAAATATTTTTTTCAATTTACTGTTCACCAGAGTACAAAAACATCACGTCCCGGTCAACCTACTGTTTTCTGCATGCGTTTCGTAAAGAGCTCAAGACGTGTGTAACGTGCAAGCCCACGTGATCAATGTCACATGGAACAAGCTAGAGCTAGTGGGACGTATACTTGGACGTATGTCCGGTGTGGAAATTCCATCGCCAACGCCAAAACTTTTTTCCATGTGCACGTCCATGTGGTTGATTCCTCTCGAGTCGTTGGTCGATCGTAACGGGCAAAAATGGTCGTGAAATACCAGAACATCTAATTCCAATGAAGGATTTTGCATCACGTTTAGCCACTTGTTTGAAAGTGACGTGATGAGTGAGAGATTGTATGACGCGTGTATTTATTTGGGAGCTGATGGGGTAGAATCTTGTAGTGGCTGTAAGTGTTTGGTGAAAATTTTGTTAACTAGGAGTACTATTTGATGTGTGTGCGTATCATTTTTGGGGTATGAGTGGGACATTCGTTTTGTCTTGCTGCAAATCGTGTCTTGATTGGCCTCCTCCCTGTGCCGGATCCTTCTACAAGTTGCTGATGCTGTGGGTCCCGATGATGTGTACCTTTGCTGCTTTGCCGCGTAGCTGCATGCATGCACGTTCGGTTCTGCATGTGCCGCGTATTGGCGAGAGTTCTGGTTGCCTCTTCCTTTGTCGGGTATTTTTTTTCTCTGTACGCTTCCGAAGATATCGTTGTGTACGTGCGTTCGCACCGCTCCACCACTGTAGCTCCTTATAAAAGACTCCCCAACTTGCCTCTGGAGGTCACCGCAGCGTCACTTCCATATTCTGGCGGCATCCACACCTCGCCCACGATGGCGTTCGGCGACGCGACGGAGCACCCGATGCCGGTCGGTGCTTCCGATGCTGGTCGCTGTCTCGCCGGAGCACCCGCTGCCGGCCGGCGCGTCGCCGGAGCACCCGATGCTGGTCGCCGTCTCGCCCGGGCACCCGCTGCCGGCCGGCGCCTCGCCGGAGCACCCGATGCTGGTCGCTCAACTTCGCGGAGTCGATGTCCAGCGTCCGCAGTCCGCTGTCGGGTTCTGCGCCCGCGACCATCACGTTGCGGGAGCCAGAGCAACCTGAACATCACGTTGCGGGAGCCAGAGCAACCTGAACATCAGGGGTTCGGCCACCTGAACATCACGTTGCGGGAGCTGACCAACGACGACGTCGTCTCGGGAGCCAGAGCCTATATGGGAGCGACTCAAAATTCAGGGTCGTCAAGCCGCCGGCGGCGAGCTGCAAGGAAATCCACAACGGCTCTGTGGGCGCTCGCTTCGCGCGGTGGAGCGGCTTGGCTAGTTTAGCGCACACCGGTATTTGCTCAACCGATGAACGGCCTTTTCTTCAGAACTTGTAAGCATTTAAACACTGGTCACTGGGTGTGGAATATAGGATATGTACGTGGTGCTCGGTGACTAACGCATATCTGTTCTATTCAGTAGGCTTGGTCGTGTTCTACATATTTATTTTTAACATGTGTTCTACATGTCTTGATCAAGTGTAGTATTTTGGATTATACTAAATGATGAGGATGGAATTAGTGGATGCTTGCTATAAATAATGGATGTGTAACCCTAAAAAAATGGATGTGTAATCGGTATAATTGGATTCTGGATTGATGTGCTTGACCCAATGTGCCTATTGGAACAGAATCCAGGGTTGGACACGACATGCATACACGGATACACCAACATGCATGGTCTTTGAACTAATTAATTTCTTTCTTCATGTATTACTAACTTCTCTATTTCTGCTAGGGATTCCTATTTCTCTTTTTTTTAGATATCCTTGAATTTACCAGCCATTTTATGAGCTTGCCGTTCGAATTTCAGGTTAATTAAGTGGTACGCTCCTTGGATGGACATAGCGATTTATCCTGGGATTTGTTCTGTTTGATCAAACTGCCTTGTGTTTCGTGGTATGGGATTTGTTTGTTTCCAGCTTAGCCGCTTAGGTGCATGCACTGACCGGGCATGAATTTTGGAGGGTTGTGATTATCTGCATGGCAATCGATGTGACTAAGTGCATGTGATTAGCTTAGGCATTTTTGAATTATTATTATTTTCTTCCGATTGAATTTCTTCGGATGGCTTTTTCTCTTTATTCTTTCTTTTGATTTTTTTACCTCCCTGTGCATACCGAGGGATCTTTTCTCTAACTTCTTACCGTCTCTGGTTTGTTTCCTTTTACGTTTGCATGTGTGGGTTAATAATAATGGTGTAAACACGTTGCGGATTATGGTTGAGCTGTTGTGTTTTGTTATTTCATTGTCAGCAGCGTATTGAATTTTTCTTTTTGCTACTTTGGCGGATTTTTTTCTTTTTCTGCTTTGGTGGATTTTCCCTTTCTGCTTTAGGTCGGTTCCACATTGGCTGTAGTTTCAGGGCTATGATATTTTATATGGTGCTCTTGATAGGGACCGGTGGCTATGTAAGGCGTCTCCCTCTCTCTCTCGGCCTTTTTTCTCTCCTTTGACAGGTACCTTTTTGTATATTCTATGGAGCGGTGAATTGCACAGTATATCACATTGAAGTTTATTGTGATACTTTTCGGGGTAAAATTACACACACTTCTCGGTACATAGTTTAAACACAAGCAAAGATATAATTAGTCACCAAAACTAAGACCCTAGCCATGTTGTTGTCTAGAATAAAGATCATTTCACAATTTTTTTAAACCCAATTACATTTTTTAACCCAATTACATTTTTTTAACCCAATTACAAATTTGGGTCTTTTGTAATATAATTAATGCCACAATTAATAATTGTTTGGTCCCTGGTTGTTCAGTTTCGGTGGGATATGAGCGGGACTGTACTGATTATTAGCTCACACATCACATGCGCCAGATTTCGCTACATGTAGATTTAGCTTCATTCAAATTATTTCTTTTTTACTTCAAGTGATTTTGAATCTCTTGCGACATTATGATATCTATAATGTTTGTTGCTTTTTCTTTTCATTTTGAAAGCACTTCCATTAGTGCTATATTCTTACTTAATTTAATATGGGTAAGTGATGTATATCACAGCTAAAATTGAGCAGCGGTTGAAATTATGTTTTGAAGATCCAGGGCCATAGCACCATATCTGCAATTCCAAGTCGCGGTCGATCTCAAGCTTTTCTGTTCGTTTGCTTAAATAAAACATGTTGAGTGAACTACTCATGGGACCTAATTAGACGTAATGGACAATTTACTACCCATATAGCTTGTGCCGATGATATGCATGGAACTATGTATGATGTTGCCTAGAGTTAAAAGCCAAATAGGAGGAACCTACACGGCAACAATGTAATATTATATACCGTGAGACACTACTCATTAAACAAGTAATCACCGTTTACTTTTAATTTGAGTTCTCATATATATTATCTAGGCTCATGTAGCTTCGTGTGTATCTTAGTGGCAGAAATAATAATCGTTAGATAGTAGCTTGGAACATAGGCCAAGGCCTGTCAATTCTAGGGCATCCAAAAATATATTCTGTGCAAAGCATTTATTGATATGTAACTCAGGATATAATCTAGCTGGGGCATCATATTTGTCCCTCATAGACAAAAGATGCATGGACGTTCAAAAAATATCCAAGGAACCACAAGTCCACAAACAAGACAAGAGAATTACAATTGAAACTGCATCTTTGCCTAAAAAAACTATATCTGGATTTGCCAGGTCCACGCCACGCTAAACCGGGGATTTCCTTTACATTACCTCATATGTCTGTATGGTTTTTTTTTGAACACAAGGAAGGGGCACGAATGCCCCAGATGCCTTCATTTAATCAAAGCGGTGGCATACAGCATCAACACATAAGACCCTAGAAGAAAAAGACATGACAAACAGGCCCCGAAATTTTACAAAGAAGACCCTGGACAGAAAGTAAAAACGCGATCGGGACCAAAGCTTCCCCGTGGTGGTTCCAATCTCGTCGGCGCCGGGGACGAGACCACTTGGTCCGCCGAGATCTCTACAGCAGCTCGCCGTAGACACCACCATGAAGCAGAAATGCCTCCCATATGGCGTCATGGCCGGGAGGAATAACTTTGGCCGCCCTTCGGCCTGAGGATGCGACGGGTCGTCGAAAGAAGCCGGCCAGCCGTCGTGGGCGCCGTGGCTCCTCCAAATCCAACGCCGGTGGCGCACATGATCCCCATCGTGAGCCTCCAGCTTGAGGCCAAGATTTCTTCTCCACTTCCGGGGTTGACTCTGACTCCAGCAGCAAGAGTTGGGACGGGAATCTCCATTGCCATCTCTTCCATGTCCATGACGGCAAGGAGATGACTGGAAACCTCCCATCACAACTTTCACAGGAGGCCAAACGAGCTTACTTGGGAGGAAGCCGTCAGATCCACCACCCTCTTCTTCCCCCTACCATGGAGGCAACGCAGAAGGTGACAGCGACGACCAAACAGAGCTGCTCGCGAGCTCTAATGGCATCTTCCCCATCGGCATGGCGCCAATCGCTGGCATAAAGCCACAAACCAACAGAAGACTAACAACCGGCACAAGGCCCGAAACTACCCTAACCCTACTATCTACAAGAAGAGCCCGGGCTCCCCTCTCAACTCCACTCCGAGTGGCAACGCCGCCGGAGGAAGAGGAGAAGGGAGCCGAGCGGGGTGGAGGCGGACCCAACGAAGAGAGGAGGATAAGGAGGAGAGAGAAAGGAAAGGGGAGAAATGAACGCTCCCAGCTGTAGTCATATGTCTGTATGGTTGGATTTGGAAACTTCTCTTATTGTCATTTATGGAAGGATTTCAGCCTAGGACGATTTGCTCAGGTCCATTTTTACTTAGTCCCGCTGTTAATGCTTTAATCTGCCGAACTTCACTAACATGGTTGCGCCTCCAACAAAATGGTGTAGCGCCTCAATTTCTTTGTGGCATTCTGTTGCATTGTCCTAAACCATAATCATACATTGTATTATAGTTGGCCTATGTACACTCTTTTCACCCTCTTGATGTATGGTCCTCTTGAAATACTAAGCAATTACAATGAGATTGGGTCAATGATTGCTATACAATTTGTTGTTGCTTCTTGGTAGTTATCTTTGTATGGGAAATCCCACATGTCTTTGAGATGGTCTCCCATTCACTTTTCTTCCAGGTTGGTTTTTCTTGGGAACATTTATTCTTAGTTCTGACCAATTCTTAAGTGCCATGATTATGCTTTCATGGGTTTATACAACAATGGTAGAAGCCTTCTATTTTATCGCCCAGTTAAGTTTTTTGTTGTACCTGTATGGTGATGCTCATTTCTGATAATTTCTGCACAATGTCTAAATAATACGTGTTTCTTTATGAAAGATTTTAGCATCCGTACCAGTATAATGTTTGTACATACACCACACCATAAAAAATTAAGTGAACAAGCAAAAACTGAATAATTGATAAAATAAATAGTAGATAAAGTTTAATATAATTGTACACAGAATTTCTCACATATAGTATCAATGGGCGCGGCGTGCCGCCGCGCGGGTATGGCTAGTATTTTCTTATGCATGCTGCCGTTCGTTAATTGGCCACCAGCCGGCTGCTTAACCTGTTTCCTTTTTCGGGAGGGCTGCTTAAGCTCTCACACTACTTTGATTAAACAGCCGTTTTCTAAAAGTAGCTAGTGTTCAGACCGTTCTTTGAAGTACCAATATGAATCTTATATATTGCATGTGTGGTCATCACGTATTTTCAGGTTAAACTAAACAACGTTCCATCAACCTATGGTTTCGACGCCACACTCTGAGCATGCGTTTCGTAAACAATTCAAGACGGGTGGTACGTGCAAGCCCACGTGATCAATTAATGAAGCATGGAACATTGGACATATACTTGGACGTCGGAGAATGCATCGCTAAGAGCAGCTAGAGCCGGACGCCCCCCAAACCGCTCACACGAACGGTCCAGTCATTGACCGGTCACAAAAATTGACCCAGACATGTCTTTTTAAACGGACCTCAAACGTCCTGGATGACCGACACCTCTCATACCCAGCTTAAATCTAGGGTGGATATGTGATGTCCCGGCACGTCCGGACGCGTCCGCCACGCTAAGCTGACGATGGGATCCCACACGAAATTGTCCGGAAACCCGGCGGTCCGACGTACGTCTCCTGAGGGGTGAACACCACGTGACGCCACTCTGGCTCGCCGCCCGAGGCCAACCCTAACCACATCCATCACCTCCCTCTCCGCGCCGTCAACACGTGCCTATACACCACATCTCTTGCGCTTGTCCGCTCTTCCCACGCCCTTCGGCTTCGCCATGGTTCGGCAAAAGAAGACCACATATGCTATGCCCACGCCGGGGCGCCGGTTCTAGATTGAGCAGGACATCCTGGTGAGACACCCCGCCCGCATCGCTGCCGGCCTGCCTCCGGACTCGCCGGAGGAGGAGGAGCAATCGAAGGAGGAGGAAGAGGAGGAGCAGCCAACTCGATGGAGGTGGTGGATTCGAAGGAGGAGGAGGAGGAGGAGGAGCCAGATGAGAAGATGGCGTCGGCTCCGGGCTTCAACATGCACGATGCGAAGGTGGTTTTCGTGGTCTCCCAAGCGGTCAAGATGGTGGAGCAACAGCCCATCCGGAGTTGCAGCTGCCGCCCAAGCGCCCAAATGTCGATTTCGTAGTTTGCAAGCTTTTGTATGTATCTAAGGTTTGTCATATGAGGTATCCAGATGCAGAGAAGCAAGTTTGAGGCATAATTGGTCACTGTCCGCGGACGTGCCGTGACGCGTCTGTGACGTTTGAAGGGTTGGATTTGCTGTCAGTGGTTGTAGATGCTCTAAGAGCATCTCCAAACGCTGACCCGCAAATTTTCTCTCTCATTCATGCATTGATAGAGACCAGTCCACAGACACGGATGCGGAAGCCGGCCATCCAATGCCACAACATATATTTCAAACTGTATTTCAATAGAGCGGATGAAATTCATGCAAACCCGACCGAATTCATCAAAGTTTGGATAAACTAGCACAATTCATCCATACATAGCATGCGAATAAACCTAGTACAAAAATAGTTCAAATTCAACGAGATTAACCAGATGTTCAACAAGTTTTTTTATAAACGGATCATGTCGTCCCACAGATACTGCCCTATCAGCTTCATCCAATATTGTATGTATGTAAATGGCCGTCCCTCTATTCTGTGGTACATCACCGCAGCGCGTACGCGCTGGTTGTGGAGGTCCGACAATGCCTGTGGGGCGATTGAAGAGGTAGAACGGCGGCGTTGGAGGAAGAGGGCGCAGATGCGAAGCAAGGGAGAGAAGGAGCGGATTGAAAAAAATAGGACCGGGAGGGGGATTTAGTGAGACGGGGTTGTCGGAGTCCTACGTGGCTGCTGTCCGAAATCCTGCGGAGCCCACCAACTTTGCATCCAATTTGCGAAAAAAGATGCGTCCAGACCAGGCCGGCATTGAATGAAAAAAGGATGCCTAGACAGCGCCATCCAGATGCATGCGGACGGTTTGAAGGTCGAATTGAAGAAGCCTTAACGCCGACACCTTTTTAGTGTACGCGGTCATGTGTTTGATTCCTCTCAAGTCGTTGGTCGGTTGTCACGGGGAAAAAGTGATCGTGAATAATTTTGTTAGGTGCCAAATTGAGTGTTTAATTTTGACTAATGTTTAGATTTGTGAAAGTACACTCCATGCTGTGGATCCCACAAGCTTTTTAGTATGATCGACGGCGTTTCTTAGGAAACGAGGAGTCTAAGTACTAAGTAAATTATTTTTTCTCAATTATACCGAACACATTGAGTCTAACTACTATCAAACAGGTTTATCTTTAATAAGTAAATCATAGTATATACTTTCTTTGTTCGGAATTATTTGTCGCGGTGGGAGTGTAAGATTATTGTGACCCTTAACTTAACACCGACCATTATTGCTCCCTAACCTCCGTAAAAGAGGTCTGATAGTTCACACAACACTTTTTTCTTTTTTAGAAACTGACAAGCTATGTAACCCAAAAAGAATTAAGGGGAAAGGTGACAAAATTACGTGTGTGGCGAGAGGGAAGGTCAGGTGAGAGCGATAGAAGATTACGTGTGTGAGGACGTAGAAGATGGCGTGATGACTGATGAGTTGTACAAGATCTAGTATTTTATTCGATTCTAGGGTCAGAAATAATCAACCGACTGCGTGTCTACGCAGGAGTTGAACTAAAATATCAATTAGGTAGGTGAGAATCAGAGCTGTACAAATATTTTGTCTTTCTCACTTGTTATGACTTGGTAGCTAGGTTACCTTTTCTAAGAAATATTAGTGAACTGATGATGTACATGATGATTGACGAATTCAGAAGTCTTAATAGAACTTTTCACTTCATGTCAAAATTAGAGAAAAGGGGTTGGAGCAAAACTGCGGTAGGGCACTAGTTCGTTCAATGTTTTGTATTGTCCTTCTTCTCTTCTGTTCGACTGTTCCGCGGACGGCGCGGCACGGTGACAGTGTCAGCCGGCGCGGCGGTGTATCTCATGCAGCTCCAGCCTGCTGCTGGCTCCCGCCTTTCACGGGGTGGTTGCCGATCTCCAAAGAAATCCCCGCCGAGGTGGCGATTCAATCGAAGCGAACTAGTGAAAAAGGGGATAAACAAGATCACATGAAATCCGAAATCACTAATTGAGGAGGATTTCTTTCAAAGATCACTCCCACCTCCTCGGGTTGAGACAATGGCATACTGTATGTGTGCCACTTGTCGCAACATGGGAGTTTTTTTTTTTCTTAGATCCATTATTTTAAAACATTTTATCTATTAAACCGTGCGTCCAAATCTCAAACCGTTTTCACCGCTAATTGGATTCCTCGCATTGAGATCTTCAAACTAGATCCGATACTAATAGGTTTTGACGAACTTTTTTTTCACGAAAATAACCGGATGAAAAAACCTGGACGAAAAAACCGTGCCTCTCACGGAAGGAAAGAAAAAAGAAAACACATTTTTTTCCTTTCCGAGAGACACGGCCGTACCTCTCGCGAAAGAAGATTCGTGCCTCCTGCCGAAGTAAAACCGTGCCTCGCGAGGAAGGTAAAAAAAAGGAAAACGTTTATTTTCGTTTCCGAAAGGCATGACCGTGCCACTCGCGAAGCACATCCGTGCCTCTCGCGGAAGCAATTCCGTGCCTCTCGCCGAAGCAAAACCGTGCCTCCCAAGGAACGAAAAAAAGAAAACATGTTTTTTCCGTTTTCGAGAGGCGCAGCCAAGCCTCTCGTGGAAGCAAATCCGTGCCTCTCTCGTAAGCAAAACCGTGCCTCTCGAGAAAGGAAAAAAGAAAGAAAACGTGTTCTTTCAGGGAATTTTTTTTTTAAAAAATTTGTCCAAAAACTAAGGAAGGCCGGTGGAAAACCGAAACGCCGAAAAAACCAAAAGCAATCATCTAAAAAGCCAAAAACGCGTGTGGAAAAAGAAAGCAATATCCGGAGGAAACACTCAGAGCATGACACGTGGCGACGACAAAAAAGCGTCAAATGGCGGCGCCTAAGATTGACCCTTTAAAGGCTTCCGAAGGAGCACTCTTCAATTAGTTGCTATCAAATCTCGTACGTAGCGTTGTTGCAGTTTTGACGTTTTGTCTTTCGATCGATGTACTTCAAGGCTAAGTCGACCAGGCCCAAGATGCCCAAAAGGTTTGCTTCAGGCGACGAGGCAACATTAGCCCAAACTGAAATATACATGTGTTGTTACAAACTAGATTGGGGCCCAGGATTTTGGGGGCCCTGTGCGAGCGCACAGCTCGCACAGGCCCTTCAACGGCCCTCCTAGGCAACTAGTGTATCGATGGAAGAAAATTTGCGTCGTTTACCATGCCTATATGTATACGCATGCACACACCCTGTTTATGAAGAAGCATAGTTTCTCACGTCAAAAAAAAAAAGCAGATTTTCTCAACCAATGCGTGGTAAAAATAAATATTTTTTAATCCTTTTCAGTGACAAAAGGTGGCGACATAATTCGGATAATTAAGCAGCAACGACTTGACTTAGTAATGCAAGCATACCAGGTTTGTTAATATATTTGTACTTAAGTAGATTAATTAAATTAGATATAATTCGAATCTGCAAAGCTTAGTGTTGCCTAATGGTTCGGTTGGTTTGCCCATCCATACGTGGTGACACAGCACACAGGCGTACTAAGGGCACGTGCAATATAATGGTGTTATCTTATACCTGCACAAAGAATAAATACTGAAGTGGAGAAGAACAAAACCAGAAAGAAAAAACTTGCGTTTAGTTTTTCCTGATAAATGACATTTTCATTCAATCGACATATCGAGTTGATACAACCACACTGAGCGAATGCCGGGCCTCTGCATAGAGTGATGCACGCAGGCAAAACATCCAACAGGACCCAAAGGAAGATATTGTTTAACTACAAAAATTAAAAAGGTTGGCCTAAGGTGGGGTAGATCCTATGCGAAGATTACACAGCCATTTATGATGAGATAAAATCTCTCTGACCGTATGCTCTAGCCGGGTAGACACTATCATAAAAAGGTATTTGTCCTCTGGTCTCTGCAACATAGGCCAAGTACGAAACCATCGCGTACATCCATAAATAACTTGCACAGGAGACGAAACACATTTTCTGTTAAAAACCCCATCATTCATGGTAAGCCACATATCCCAACATAAAGCTGCCGCTCCCACAAGAATTTGTGAACGAAAAAGTTTGTCAATACCCCGCAACTAATTGCTGAACAATGGACCACACTTGATGCGGAGCATCCTACGGACATCACATTGGCAAGAGTCCCTTTGGCAAGTGACACGTGCGACATCTACTTCACATACATAAACGTGAATCATCTCCTTTACACGTGCTCACTTGACCCCTTCGAGGATGGTATACTACTTGACACTCCTCTCATGTGCATGCATAAGTATTGTCGGAGCTTCACAGATGACGAGGAGGAGTGCCAGCACCTACGTACGACTACACCATCCGCGAGGGAAGCTTGGAAGAGAAGGAAGAAGAAGCGAGGACAAGTCTCTGGAAGTCCCGGACCTTCCGGCCTGCCTGGAACCTCCGGACCCCGGACCTTCCGGCCTGCCCGGAACTTCCGGCCTCCTCGACCACAGCCGGCCCCGGGCGTGCCAACTCTCTGGATAGCCCGGAACCAGCCCGGAACCCGCCCGGAACCTCCAGCTCCCGGACCTTTCGGCCTGCCCGGAACTTCCGGCCTCCTCGACTACAGGCGACACCAAGCGTGCAGACTTTCGGTCTAGCCCGGAACCCGCCTGGAACTTCCGGCCTAGCCCAGACCTTCCGGCCTTTCCAGAGCAACGCCACTCGGGCCCGAGGCCCATGTATCTCTCCCTCGTACCCCTTCGTCCCTAGACTATATATACTCGTCTCCCACCTCCTTTTTAGGGTTAGCATTGGTTTAGCTCATAGATTAGTTGAGCATTGCTCCTTCCATATACTTCTCCTAGGATATTGCGACCTCCACGTGTGAGAAGATCTTATGGATGTCAAGGCCCCTATCTAGGGAAGATCCCTAGTGGATTCAAGGCCCCATCTCCCCATGGGATTTGGGATGAACTCTACCATGTATCCTCTTTCCCTTTGTTGTTCTTGTACCCTTGTGGATCTTGTGTGGATGTGATTGGACTTGTTTTGAGTGTTTCTCTTGTGATTTTCCCCTCGTGTTCTTCGTGTTCTTCGTGTTCATTCACAAATCCACCTCCAATTCGTGAAAGATCGACGCACACGGGCGTGCCCCGTATCATATTGGTATCAAGAGCCACGTTTCTCACGAATTTGGAGTCCTCCCCTTCATTTTCTAGCCTAATTTTGTGTGTTTTTGTCCCAATTCGAAAATCCGCATCAAAAATAGCCTCACCAAATTTTTTGCAATTTGTTGGTTCTTGTGAGATTTTGTTAATTTTGATCCATGGAATTCGTGTTTGGCAAGTAGATCTAGCTTCCCCACCACGAAATCCCCCCAAATTTTCTTTTTCCCCATCAATTTTGACACACGAAATCGAGTTTTTCCGCCCCCGTTCTCAGGTCCGGAATGTAGGGTTCGTCCCGGAGTTGTTTTCGTGACCCCCGGAACTTCCGGCATCGCCCGGAACTTCCGGCCCCCGGAACTTCCGGCCTAACCAGAAAGTTTCCCCACACTTTCCCGTGCCCCCGGAACTTACGGTACACCCCCGGAACTTCCGGCCATAGTACCGGAACTTCCGGCCTAACCAGAGTCATTGCACAGTTTCAGCTTCAGCCTTTTCACCATTTTGGTCATAACTAATTCATCCGGAGTCCGATTTTGACGTTCTTTAGCTCGTTTTGTAGCTATTGACACCCTCCATCCCACAAAAATACTTTCAAAACCATTTAAATCCATCAAAGTTTTGCATATTTGGCATCTTTGCCTAGGCCACCACCATAACTTCCGCATAGTTTTCCCACCATACTCTTCCGCCACGCTAACCCAATTTTGTTTGAGATTTTGAGTTGCGGTTTCCATTTCCTAAGGTTTTTAGGCTAATTAGGGATGGTTCTACATCGACAACACCACCGCTCATCATCGCCACGGCCTCAACATCGACATCGGCCACTTTGCCTTTTGGCACCCAACCGTAAGCATGTTCGGTAACCTCGACGACATCATTGTCTATTACCTTGCCATTGCATTGATCGCTTCGAGCCTATTGCGTACCTTACCCATTGAGACTAGCGAGTTGAGAATTGCCGGGCCACGTTACTTGTGCACCGTAGTGATACTCCTATGCCGCATAGCTACTTTTAGCGTGCAAACATCTTGCTATCTACATTGTGCCATAAGTCTCCCCCGTGCATATCCATCATACTTGTCTCATATCTTGGTTCGAGCATCAAGCATAGAGAAAGAAAAGAGCAAAACAAGAAAAAGCTTTTAAGCAAAAGAGGAGATACAAAAGAGCTTGTAAGCAATAGAAATAGCATTGAGCCATTTTGCATAGTTCATAGTCTTGGATCATACATTTATAGCATACTTGGCATTGAAGACGGCACGTTTACTCTTTTAGGTTGGTGCACAAGCGCGTATCTAGCCCATTTGAGCAATCGAGCTATTGTCTCTTCTAGTATCCATGCAACACGAGCTTTTCCCGGGTCTCTCACATTTTGTGCTCATTCCTTGGTTGCGTGGATCCCATTTATCTATCGGTGTGTGTGTTTCTAGTGCCACCATAGGTATTGATCTATTTGCTTTGCATTACAATTTTGTGAATCTTCCTCAACATTTTCGATATCTTGAATTGACAATTGCTTGAATTTTGTGCCACTTGTCCTAACCGAGCCACTCGATAAGCTTTATGTTGTAGGTGTGAGTGAACAAGTCCGGTACCAATTCCCCTATTCTTTCATTCCACATTGAGTGAAACGGGATACATCCTCAACTTTGGGAACGGTATATTGGTATTGTTTATCTCATTTCCTACTCACCCTTGCTCGAGTCTTGTGATGGGTAGGCAAAGCGCATCATCTTCTTCGGTCTACAACAACAACGACGAGTTCGATGCCATGAAGAAAACCATCGACGCCAAGTTGGATGCTCAAATGGAGGAGCTCAAGGTCCTCATCAACATCACCAAGAGGTCTTCCTCATCTTCGAGAAGACGCTCAAGTGCACATGCTTCCGAGCTACCATCTACGGCAAGATCACCTCGGCATCGACACCTTCAACGACATGAAGAAATAATGACGCCAACATCAAGGCATCCAACAAAGAACAAGTGTGAAGGTCACGAGCTCGACACCAACCACCGCTCGATGACTTCACCACTTACCTTGGCATCTGCGCCAAGCGACTTCAAGGCATCTTCGCCTTTGGATATGCGGCATCTTCGCCAACAAGCACCTCAAGAGAAGCTCCCCAAGCTCAAGTCCGCGACTTCCACGGGCTACTATGACCTCGACATCGACCACGAGATTCCTTTCTTTGGGAGTCAAGACCCCGAGGAGTATCTCGATTGGGAGCGCAAGATGGACTACTACCTCAAGCTACTTCAATTCCCTTCCGAAGATCAAGTGAAGTGCGCCACAAGAAACTTCCACGGCGACGCGTCGACATGGTGGCTTCACACATCTTCGACGAGCTTCGACATCGGTTGGTCCAAGTTGAAGAAAGCGTTGCGGCGAGAGTTTGTGCCTTCTACATACACGGAACATCTTCACCGCCACTTGGAGAACACCATACAAGGATCCATGTCTCTCGATGAGTACGTCATGAAGATGAAGAAAGCCTTGCGACGAGCCGGTGTGGACTACCCCATTTGGATGAAGTTCCACTTCATGATGGGATTGAACAACAACATCGCCAAGACTATCTTCCACAACAACTACGAGTCTCTCGATGACCCCTACATTGGTGCTCTCAAGACGGTTCAAGAACTCACGGCCAAGGCTTCTCCACCCCAAGCACCCTTCGTGACGACCAAGCTCCATGACTACGAGCATGAGGATGGTACCACCAAGCTGTCCAAGACCTACGAGCTCCAAGACGACGCTCCCAAGTTCGACTTCCCCGCCATACCTCTTTGTGGCATTGACGATGCCGAGTCTACCAAGACACTTTTTGAAGTCGGCGCGGCGACGACCCCGACAACGGAGCCACTCGAGGAACATGCTTTGGAGGCGAGCGACAAGGTGGCGAGCAAGGATGACGCTTTCATCTTTGGAGGCGAGAGTGATGATGTGCCATCTTCGGCCTTCATCCACGGCGATGGTGACGAGTTGGTTGAGCATGGGATTTCCCCTTCGACCACGGCGGCGTTTGGTGATGAGTTGAGAGACTTATGCCACCATATTGAGAGTGAGAGTGACTTCACCACTAGCTCCGTATATGTTGAGTTGCTTCAATTCCCATGTGAGGAGAGCCACAAAACCCACAACTACTTGAGTGAGATGAGTGACTCCACTATATGTGAGTTTGAGTGCACCTACCTTGAGGGAGTGTGTGAGCCACCACATAGAGAGAGTGAGGTAGTTGATGAGGCATGTGAGGCCATTTCGATTTCTAACAACTTAACCTCTTCCTCTATTGTGTTTCTCCTTTGGTGCTAGGTCCCATATTCGATGACGCGCCGATCCTTGACGACTTCGTCCTCACCTTGGACAAGACGATGGCCATGGTGGAATATGATGCACCCCCAACACGGTTCCATCATGATGTCGACCACGAGTTGGTACGTCCTACCTCATCTACATCACATGAGCGGAGCTCTAAAGGTAACATAGGTGAAGGTTCTTTGCCTGTCCCACTAGTGGACTATCTTGCCATTGATTGCTTACATGATGTTGATCACCTTATGGACACACCACATGCTATGTCTTCTTCATGCTTCGATATGCCACCAATTTTTGATGAATATGATGATGAGCATGTTGACTTACCTAGTTGTGATGCTATACTCCATAGGATACCATGTGAAAATTCTATTGGTCACATCATGTTCGACAATCCGCTAAACTTGTCATATGCTATGCGTGAAATTTCCCATATTGCATCTTTGTAATCTCACCGTAGCGACTATGCATATCCCATAAAAGTAAATCCAATTTGTTCATATAGCATAGACGACAAGCCCATGGTTATTGGCATTTGCTTTTCTTGTGATGATATTTCTATGCTCCCTTTGCATCATTTGCGCAATTGCTCACATATGACATGCCATGACCACCTAGCTTTTGATATGCATTGTTTTGGATGTTGTCCATATTCTCCATATTATGCTTCCGCTATTGCACATGAGGAGACCCCCATAGTTTCCTCATACCTATTAGGAGATTTTGACCCATCCCATACAATGCATGATTCCAATAATTGTGTGCACAATATGCTTGCCATTGATATGCATGATATGCTTGTGCCACATACTTGCTACAATTTGCGTCCCAATCATGTTGAGCATAATAACTATCATTGCATGATGGATGACGTATTCATATACCATGCCTCAAATTTCTTTGAGCATTGCTTATCTTGTGCTACTCTCATGTGCACATACACATCATGATGGATGATGTGTACATTTACCACACACATACTTTGTTTCGTGTGTCTCCTTGTTATGTAGGTACTCACGAATACTCGTCAACCTCACAATCCCATGAGTTGACGAAAAGAGCTCTTGAGAGCACCGATGCTTTGGGATTCACCGGAATGTGTCTCCAACCATTCCCCTCGCGCAAGGACTTCGCGCATTTCTTCTACATGGCTCTCACATGGCTATGGCTTCTTGCTCATTACACTTATTATGCCCATAATGCCATGTTCACTTTGCATGATATGCTCATTTCTAGGCTCTTTCCATGCATTTGTGACCCATGCTTTGCATATCACATGACACTTGATTATATGACTTGTATGTGTATTTGCAAGCTTGGTGAAGATATTACTTGCCATTGCTATGTTTGCTTTGTGCTCCATGTCTATGATGATACTTTGCTCTTTCTTCGTGCTCGCGATATGTCATGTGCATTATTGATGTCCACTATTTGCTCACATGACATGATTGCCATGATTTCCTCTAGTATGTTGCATCTTCGCACTACTAGTTTGCACGACATGATCACTATGCTTGCTTGTGTTACATCACCGATGTGCTCCTTTTATGTGGTTGATGACAACCATTGTCATGCTTCGCACATGATTGATATTGCTTGTTTTCATATGTCTCCACATGTTGCCTCTCTCATGCTCGATGATTTGCCATGTATTGAGTGCAACCATGCTATTAATTTTGCTAATGAGATTGCCCCCATAGCTTTCTCTCATATTATTGGAGCTTTTGACATCTTCCATGTGAAGCATGCTTTCCTTCCTTCTTTGCACCATATTCCTAGTGCCATGAATGTTGCCATTATTGCATCATATTATTCATGCACTTTTGCCTCTAATAGTTATGTGCAAGAAAAGAGAACCATCATGATGGATGATGTGTTTGTCTACCATGCACATACATTGTTTCCTTTGTTTTGTGTATGTGTAGGATACTTCGACTACATGTCAACTTCCACTTCACGTGAGTTGACAATTCGAGCTCTTGAGAGCGAGCCACGCGACAACGACGCGCTTCTACATCACACTTGCTTGTGTTTCGGCATTGTGAAGGATGCACAAGGACAGGTTTTCAAGGTGACATCCTTCTTGGGCATGGATATTGTGGATCTTCCTACTTGTGTTGCTTGTATCATGACACGTATTGGTCATCTTGGACCACTTACTTGCACACATGTTAGAGATATTGCTTTCACTCATGATTGCCATCGTTCCATGCCTCATGACATATATACCTTGTGTGTTGCATCCAACTTGTGGATTGATTTCTCCTCTCATATGTTTGGTTGCACCAATGTCATTTCTTCACATACGCCATGCTCGATTGCTTGCTACATGCATGACTTGATTGCCTCACACATGATGACCAATTGCTCTTTCTATTGTGTTGAGTGCCGCACTATCTTCACTACACCATGTGCACATTATGCTTGGACTGTCTTGTACTTGCACCATGTTCCTAATCACTTCATTTTACCTGGTGTTGTGAATGATTCATATGCCTACCATAGATGTTTTGTTGATTGCCTTGTGCATGATTTCTATGACCATGAGGTAGATGCTTGTTATATTGTCACACATATTTGCATCCCTAACTCACCTTTGTGTACTTGTTTCCATGATGCCTTAGCTTCTGCTCAACTCATATGCTTACATGTCATGACACAATCCCTTGTCACACCATATGTTATGCATGATGACGACACTTGTGCGGTGAATAACCACTTGAATGCTTGGTTTTGCACTAACGCTAACCACATTTGTTTTTCCAAGTGTTTGTCGTATTTGCTCCTTTTGCAGGAATTACTAGACGGTGCGACATTGGAGAGTGCCCCTTTCGATTTTGCTGATGATGAGTGCTTGGTGATCATCCACTTCTACTCGGCGACGCCATATCCTTTCTATGGCTATTTGGATTTTGATCCAAGGACGGATCTTTCCCAAGGGGGAGGGAATGATGCGGAGCATCCTACGGACATCACCATGGCAAGAGTCCCTTTGGCAAGTGACACGTGCGACATCTACTTCACATACATAAAGGTGAATCATCTCCTTTACACGTGCTCACTTGACCCCTTCGAGGATGGTATACTACTTGACACTTCTCTCGTGTGCATGCATAGGTATTGTAGGAGCTTCACAGATGTCGAGGAGGAGTGCCCGCACCTACGTACGACTACACCATCCACGAGGGAAGCTTGGAAGAGAAGGAAGAAGAAGCGAGGACAAGTCTCTGGAAGTCCCGGACCTTCCGGCCTGCCCGGAACCTCCGGACCCTGGACCTTCTGGCCTGCCCGGAACTTCCGGCCTCCTCGACCACAGCCGGCCCCGGGCGTGCCAACTCTCTGGATAGCCCGGAACCAGCCCGGAACCCGCTCGGAACCTCCGGCCCCCGGACCTTCTGGCCTGCCCGGAACTTCCGGCCTCCTCGACTACAGGCGACACCAAGCGTGTAGAATTTCGGTCTATCCCGGAACCCGCCCGGAACTTCTGGCGCCCGGAACTTCCGGCCTAGCCCGGACCTTCCGGCCTTTCCAGAGCAACGCCACTCGGGCCCGAGGCCCATGTATCTCTCCCTCGTACCCCTTCATCCCTAGACTATATATACTCGTCTCCCACCTCCGTTTTAGGGTTAGCATTGGTTTAGCTCATAGATTAGTTGAGCATTCCTCCTTCCATATACTTCTCCTAGGAGATTGCGACCTCCACGTGTGAGAAGATCTTATGGATGTCAAGGCCCCTATCTAGGGAAGATCCCTAGGGGATTCAAGGCCCCATCTCCCCATGGGATTTGGGATGAACTCTACCATGTATCCTATTTCCCTTTGTTGTTCTTGTACCCTTGTGGATCTTGTGTGGATGTGAGCATAGTGGATGTGTGATTGGACTTGTTTTGAGTGTTTCTCTTGTGACTTCCCCCTCGTGTTCTTCGTGTTCATTCACAAATCCACCTCCAATTCGTGAAAGATCGACGCACACGGGCATGCCCCGTATCAACACCGCTCGAGCAAATTTACATTAAAAAAATAAGTGTTTAATTTACTCGTCATGTTGGCAAAAGACCTTGTCAGTTGCGGTGTGCCAGGTTATCTCTAGTCAAGATCACGCCTCTGTTTAAAAACCAGAGAAATATCTTAACTCAGAGAGGTAGTTTGAGCTTCCACATTTTTTTTATCAATTGGAACATCGCGTTGGGCAATCGCATCATATAAGGACTTGACTGAAAACTTCCAGTTTTGATGCAAGTTCCATCAAAATTCGTCTGGTTCGTTCGACAGCTGAATGAACTCCAAACTTGTGACCAATTCATTCCACACTATGAGACGAGGCCCTACTAGGTCCCACGGAAAGAAATATCAGGGTTTGCTTGGCCCAAGATTGTGACGAATTTATGTCTAACAATGCGATACAAGCTCGGGTATAGGTGGAGTAGCATAAAGTCAGGTATCCTCCCAGAACCTAACTGCTACTTTTTGAGCTTGCGTTGGTTTTCCCTTGAAGAGGAAAGGGTGATGCAGCAAAGTAGATAAGTATTTCCCTCAGTTGTTGAGCACCAAGGTATCAATCCAGTAGGGGACACAAGCAAGTCACCAATAGATGTACCTACACAAATAATCAAACACTTGCACCCAACGCTATAAAGGGCTTGTCAATCCCTTCACGGTTACTTGCAAGGATGAGATCTAATAGAGATAGATGGAAAAGAATTGCGAAAAGTAAAAAACACAAGTAAATAGATTTGAAAATATAAGATGGAAAATAGACCCGGGGGCCATAGGTTTCACTAGAGGCTTCTCTCATGAAGGCAAATAATACGGTGGGTGAACAAATTATTGTCGAGCAATTGATAGAAAAGCGCATAGTTATGACGATATCCAAGGCAATGATTATGCATATAGGCATCACGTCCGTGTCAAGTAGACCGAAACGATTCTGCATCTACTACTATTACTCCACACATCGACCGACTCCTGCCTGCATCTAGAGTATTAAGTTCATGAAGAACAGAGTAACGCATTAGGTAAGATGACATGATGTAGAGGGATAAACTCAAGCAATATGATGAAAACCCTATCTTTTTATCCTCGATGGCAACAATACAATACGTGCCTCGCTACCCCTACTATGTCACTGGGTGAGGACACCGCAAGATTGAACCCAAAACTAAGCACTTCTCCCATTGCAAGAATTACCAATCTAGTTGGCCAAACCAAACCAATAACTCGAAGAGACTTGCAAAGATATGAAATCATGCATATAAGAATTCAGAAAAGACTCAAATAATATTCATAGATAATCTGATCATAAATCCACAATTCATCGGATCTCGACAAACACACCGCAAAAGAGTATTACATCAGATAGATCTCCATGAAGATCATGAAGAACATGGTATTGAAGATCAAAGAGAGAGAAGAAGCCATCTAGCTACTAGCTATGGACCCGAAGGTCTGTGGTGGACTACTCACGCATCATCGGAGGGGCAATGGAGTTGATGTAGATGCCCTCCGTGATCGAATCCCCCTCCGGCAGATTACCGGAAAAGGCCCCAAGATGGGATCTCATGGGAACAGAGGCTCCTGGCGGCGGAAAAGTATTTTCGTGGCTTGTTCTGGTATCCAGGGAATATTTGGGAATTTATAGGCCGAAGAATAGGGTTGGAGGACCTGCCGTGGGCCCACAAGCCAGGGGGCGCGCCCCCACCTAGGGCGCGCCCCTGTGGCTTGTGGCCACACGGCACGTCCTCTGCCTTCATCTCCAAGTCTGGTACATTTCGTTTGGTCCAAGAAAAATCATCCCGAAGATTTTATTCCGTTTGGACTCCGTTTAATATTCCTTATCTGCAATACTCGAAAACAAGGAAAAACAGAAACTGGCACTGGGCGCTAGGTTAATAGGTTAGTCCCAAAAATAATATAAAATAGCATATTAATGCATATAAAACATCCAAAACAGATAATATACTAGCATGGAACAATCAAAAATTATAGATACGTTGGAGACGTATCAAGCATCCCCAAGCTTAATTTCTGCTCGTCCTCGAGTAGGTAAATGATAAAAACAGAATTTTTGATGTGGAATGCTACCTAACATATTTATCCATGTAATATTCTTTATTGTGGCATGAATATTCAGATCCATAAAATTCATAACATAAGCTTAATCTTGACATAAAAACAATAATACTTAAAGCATACTAACAAGCAATCATAACTTTTCAAAATACCATGGCTAAAGAAAGTTATCCCTACAATATCATATAGTCTGGCTATGCTCCATCTTCCCCACACAAAGTATCTAAATCATGCACACCCCCGATGACAAGTCAAGCAATTGTTTCATACTTTTTTTTTCTCAAACCTTTTCAACTCTCACGCAATACATGAGCGTGAGCCATGGATATAGCACTATAGGTGGAATAGAATATGGTGGAGGTGCAAGGGAAAAGGAGAAGATAGTCTCACATCAACTAGGCGTATCAACGGGCTATGGAGATGCCCATCAATAGATATCAATGTGAGTGAGTAGGGATTTCCATGCAACGGATGCACTAGAGCTATAAGTGTATGAAAGCTCAAAAAGAAACTAAGTGGGTGTGCATCCAACTCGCTTGCTCACGAAGACCTAGGGCACTTTGAGGAAGCCCATCATTGGAATATACAAGCCAAGTTATATAATGAAAAATTCCCACTAGTATATGAAAGTGACACAATAGGAGACTCTCTATCATGAAGATCAAGGTGCTATTTGAAGCACAAGTGTGGAAAAGGATAGTAACATTGTCCCTTCTCTCTTTTCTCTCATTTTTTTTTGGTGGGCATCTTTGGCCTCTTTTTTTTGGGCTTCGCTGGCCTCTTTTATTTTTTGTAAAGTCCGGAGACTCATCCCATCTAATGAGGGAATCATAGCTTCCACCATCCTTTCCTCACATGGGACAATGCTCTAATAATGAAGATCATCACACTTTTATTTCCTTACAACTGAAAACTTGGAACAAAATATGACTCTATATGAATGCCTCCGGCGGTGTACCAGGATGTGCAATGATCTAGCGTAGCAATGACATCAAAAAACGGACAAGCCATGAAAACATCATGCTAGCTATCTTACTATCATGCAAAGCAATATGGCAATGATGGTGCAAGTCATAAAAACGGAACGGTGGAAGTTGCATGGCAATATATCTCGGAATGGCTATGGAAATGCCATAGTAGGAAGGTATGGTGGCTATTTTGAGGAAGGTATATAGTGGCTGTTTTGAGGAAGGTGGGTTTATTGCACCGGCGAAAGTTGCGCGGTACTAGAGAGGCTAGCAAAGGTGGAAGGGTGAGAGTGCGTATAATCCATGGACTCATATTAGTCATAAAGAACTCACATACTTATTGCAAAAGTCTATTAGTCATTGAAGCAAAGCATTAGACGCATGTCCCTAGGGGAGAGGTTGGTAGGAGTAAACCATCGCGCGCTCCCGACCCATCACACAAAGGATGACAATCATTAAACAAGTCATGCTCCGACTTCGTTACATAACGGTTCACCATAAGTGCATGCTACGGGAATCACAAACCTTAACACAAGTATTTCTACTATTCCACAATTACTTACTAGCATAACTCTTAGTATCACCATCTCTACATCTCAAAACTATATGCACGAATCGAACTTCTCATCATATTCAATGCACTTAATATGAAAGTTTTTATTATATCCCTCTTGGATGCCTATTATATTAGGACCAAATTCATAACCTAAGCCAATTACCATGCTGTTTAAAGACTCTCAAAATAATATAAGTGAGGTACGAGAGTTCAATTATTTCTATAAAACATAACACCACCATGCTCTAAAAAGATATAATTGAAGCACTAGAGCAAAATTGCCTAACTCAAAAGATATAAGTGAAGCATATAGAGTATTCTAATAAATTCACGATTCAGCGTGTCCTTCTCAGAAAGATGTGTGCAGCAAGGATGATTGTGGCAAACTAAAAAGGAAAGACTCAAATCATACAAGACGCTCCAAGCAAAACACATATCATGTGGTGAATAAAAATATAGCCTCAAGTAAATTTACCGATGGATTGAAGACGAAAGAGGGGATGCCTTCCGGGGCATCCCCAAGCTTAGGCTCTTTGGTATCCTTGAATATGACTTGGGGTGCCTTGGGCATCCCCAAGCTTAGGCTCTTGCCACTCTTTATTCCATAGTCCATCAAATCTTTACCCAAAACTTGAAAACTTCACAACACAAAACTCAACAGAAAACTCGTGAGATCCGTTAGTATAGGAAAAATAAATCACCACTTTAGGTACTGTTGTGAACTCATTCTTTATTTATATTTTTGTAATATTTACTGTATTCTAACTTCTCCATGGTTCATACCCCCCGATACAACCCATAGATTCATCAAAATAAGCAAACAACACATAGAAAACAGAATCTGTTAAAAACAGAACAGTCTGTAGCAATCTGTAGACTCCGAATACTTATGTAACTCCAAAAATTCTTAAAAATTAGGACAACCAGGTAAATTTGTATATCAATCTTGTAAAAAAAATTCAGATCAAAAGCACGTTCCAGTGAATTTATAAAATTCCTGGACTGAGCGCAAAATTTTATGTTTTTCAGCAAAATCAAATCAACAAACACCGTAGACCATCCCAAAGGTCTTACTTGGCTCAAACGCTAATTAAAACACAAAAATGCCATTAATACAGAGGTAGTAATGTGGAAAACACACCAAAACAGAAACAAAAACAAAAGCATAAAAATAAAATTGGGTTGCCTCCCAACAAGCACTATTGTTTAACACCCCTAGCTAGGCATAACGCAATAGATCTAGGTATTGTCATCTTTGGTTTTGGCAACTTTTGTGAGGGCCTTCTCGAATCCGGGGGGCTCTTTCCGCTACCCCAAATCTTCAGGAGAAGAAGCCATCTTAAGATCCAAAATATCCAAACGCTTATTGCAAAGGGTAATCAAAGTGTTCAAATGACTAAGGTTCCCATTAATATGTTTGAGGGGTTCGAGATATTTTTGTAACTTTACTAAGTTCTTATTTAAGTCATCCAATTTGTCGAGAATTTGAACTCCCTCTTGTGAAAAAGTAAGCCCCTTTTTTTGTGGGGGAACCCCCAAAATCCCTTCCAAAACTTCATAAGCGGTTTTTGCATCAAGTTCGACAAAATTGTCTTTTGAGGCAAAATCCAAAAGCTTTCTATGATGCAGAGCCAATCCAATGTAAAAATTTCTAAGCAAAACTTTCGCGTCACCTTTTAGATTAGAAATAAGATAGGAGTCCATTAGCCTATACCAGGCATCTTTCAGATTTTCCCCTTGTTTTTGTTTGAAGTGTAGAACTTCAATGTCTGGTGACAAAAGGGGGGGTAGTAACGCTAGTCATAGCAACAAGCAAGAGATCCGGCAAGAAAAAGGGCAAACGAAGAAGAGAAGGCGAATAAAATGGCAAATTTTTCTGAAAATCATTTTAGAAGTGGGGGAGAGGAAAACGAGAGGCAAATGGCAAATAATGTAAATGCAAGAGATGAGTTTGTGATGGGTACTTGGTAGGCTTGATGTAGATCTCCCCGGCAACGGCGCCATAAATCCTTCTTGCTACTTCTTGAGCTTGCGTTGGTTTTCCCTTGAAGAGGAAATGGTGATGCAGCAAAGTAGATAAGTATTTCCCTCAGTTGTTGAGAACCAAGGTATCAATCCAGTAGGAGACACAAGCAAGTCAGCAATAGATGTACCTACACAAATAATCAAACACTTGCACCCAACGCTATAAAGGGGTTGTCAATCCCTTCACGGTTACTTGCAAGGATGAGATCTAATAGAGATAGATGGAAAAGAATTGCGAAAACTAAAAACACAAGTAAATAGATCTGAAAATATAAGATGGAAAATAGACCCGGGGGCCATAGGTTTCACTAGAGGCTTCTCTCATAAAGGCAAATAATACGGTGGGTGAACAAATTACTGTCGAGCAATTGATAGAAAAGCGCATAGTTATGACGATATCCAAGGCAATAATTATGTATATAGGCATCACGTCCGTGTCAAGTAGACCGAAACGATTCTGCATCTACTACTATTACTCCACACATCGACCGACTCCTGCCTGCATCGAGAGTATTAAGTTCATGAAGAACAGAGTAACGCATTAGGGAAGATGACATGATGTAGAGGGATAAACTCAAGCAATATGATGAAAACCCTATCTTTTTATCCTCGATGGCAACAATACAATGCGTGCCTCGCTACCCCTACTATGTCTCTGGGTGAGGACACCGCAAGATTGAACCCAAAACTAAGCACTTCTCCCATTGCAAGAATTACCAATCTAGTTGGCCAAACCAAACCAATAACTCGAATAGACTTGCAAAGATAAGAAATCATGCATATAAGAAATCAGAAAAGACTCAAATAATATTCATAGATAATCTTATCATAAACCCAAAATTCATCGGATCTTAACAAACACACCGCAAAAGAGTATTACATCGGATAGATCTCCATGAAGATCATGAAGAACATGGTATTGAAGATCAAAGAGAGAGAAGAAGCCATCTAGCTACTAGCTATGGACCCGAAGGTCTGTGATGGACTACTCACGCATCATCGGAGGGGCAATGGAGTTGATTTAGATGCCCTCCGTGATCGAATCCCCCTCCGACAGATTACCGGAAAAGGCCCCAAGATGGGATCTCACGGGAACAGAGGCTCCTGGCGGCGGAAAAGTATTTTCGTGGCTTGTTCTGGTATCCAGGGAATATTTGAGAATTTATAGGCCGAAGAATAGGGTTGGAGGACCTGCCGTGGGCCCATAAGCCAGGGGGCGCCCCCCCCCCTAGGGCACGCCCCTGTGGCTTGTGGCCACACGGCACGTCCTCTGCCTTCATCTCCAAGTCTGGTACGTTTCGTTTGGTCCAAGAAAAATCATCCCGAAGATTTTATTCCGGTTGAACTCCGTTTAATATTCCTTATCTGCAATACTCAAAAACAAGGAAAAAACAGAAACTGGCACTGGGCACTAGGTTAATAGGTTAGTCCCAAAAATAATATAAAATAGCATATTAATGCATATAAAACATCCAAAACAGATAATATAATAGCATGGAACAATCAAAAATTATAGATACGTTGAAGACGTATCACTAACCTAGGAGCCGTCCCTAACCGAGAAAGTGCCAAAATGGAAAAAAAAATCCTTGGCCTTCATCACACCATACCAAAAATGTGAATCACCAGGTTTTCATTGGAGTTGAGAAATTGCTTTGGAACCCACGTAATTGTTACAAATGATTGCTTGCCACATTCCATTTTCAGTTAGTAGTTTATATACCCATTTACTGAGAAGGACAATGTTTTTAATCTCAAGATTTTGAATTCCAAAACCCCCTTCACTTTTAGGATGACACAACACATTCCATTTAACTAGCCGATATTTCTTCGATTCATTATCACACTGTCAGAAAAATCAGGATCTAAAGTAGTCCAATCTTTGCAGAATCCCTTTCGGTAGGTGGAAGAAGGACAACCTGTATAAAATCATATTGCTTAGGACAAAATTGATCAAGACCAATAGCCCCCCATTTGAAAAAAGTTTGGCCTTCCAACTGGCCAGTCGTTTCTCAAGTCTCTCTTCCACGTATTTCCACTCAGTGATAGTTAGACGTCGATAGAGAGTTGGAATACCCAAATAAATAGGGAACTGCCAGATCTGGCAACCGAAAATCTCAGCATGCTTGGATGCCGAAACAATGGCCTCACCGAAGCAGAAAAGTTCACTCCTATGAAAATTAATAAAACATTGAGGTTTCTTGATTTATCTAGGTAATGGTCCATAAAGAGTATGGTATCGTCCGCATATTGTAGAATGACACCATGTAGGTTCTCTCTGTTTCTTCCTCGTCCGGATGCTCGATCTTGGACCGATAGTGCCACCACCTCCGCCTCACGATCGCACTCGGTGAATCCGCCTGCTCCATGGCCTAGAGGAGGAGCTCTATGGGCAGTCGCGCGACTCCCCCCAGGTGGATAGACTTTCTCTCGCTCGGATTCAAATGTGTGCTCATCAAGAGCACGGTCGACGCTAACTGCTGATTGTTGTCAAGCCAAGAACCGATCTCCCTCAGCCTGGCTAACTTTACCTCGTTGCCACCGGAGATCTTCACATACTCGCCTTCCGTCGTGGTTTTGTATTTGATAGAAAAGGGTATCACCGGTGGTGTGCCAATGGAAGAGGAGAGAAGGGGGAAGAGGATATGGCGGTGTCTTGGCGGCGACGGTTCTGGATTGGGTGAAGGGGCGACGCGCTGGGAGAGAAAAATGAGGGTGGCGACCGTTCTTTGATGGGTGACAGGGGCGGCGCGATGGGAGGGAAAAATGATGTACTAATTTGCCCTTGAGTTAACAAAAGGGCCCGCACAATTTTCAGTACCGACCCCACCGATATTAGTACTTTCAAGTACTTACTAAGTAGTACTATCAGGTACTAGCAATTTTATCACCGTTAGATCAACGTCAAAGAATGGTTGAAAAAAAATGCCAACTACTGTAAAACTTGTAATTGTAGAATAGACAAGCCATCTTCTATTAGGTGAGGAATTACACCGGTAATCTGACCAGACATTTTAGCCTACTCAACAAGAATAGCTAACATGTGTGCCATGATGTTGAACAAAATAGAGGAAATGGGGTCCCTTTGGCGAAGCCCCTTCCCAGTCTGGAAATAGCTACCAACATCATCATTCACTTTGATGGCAACCCTCCGAGAGACGAAACTCTCTACCCATCGACACCATTTTGGTGAGAACCCCTTCATGCAGAGAGTTTGTAGACGAAACTCTTTACCAATTGCACTTGCCTTTAGTTGGATCCTTGAATTCGTGTTTGTCCTACTTTACTTATGCAGGTGCGATTCGTAGTAGGCGCTATCTTTGCAAACTTACTAATCATATACTAACATGACCGAACAAATTCGGAGGAAAGTCGCAACTAAAAAAAAAACTCGGCGCAAGTCGGGCCTATGGAGGACGCCACGGCGCTCGCATAAATTGTCCTTTTCCAGATGAGCACAGTACACGCGCATCGGCCAGGATACAAAGCTCTAGTAGATTCATCATTCATGAGCTGATCACAGTACACTCGACCCTGCTTGAGGCCTCCATCAGCTGCAGCACAAGCGGGCATTTCACCGACAGCGTGCTCGCCGACGTCGTCGACAGCCCGCCAAACTTGTACCGCACGGTGCCATCGACCCATAGCTCCACGGGGAAAGCATCCGTTCCACTTCCCGTCGCGTTATCAAAGTACCCGGCGGAGCTCCCTTGGAGCACGGCTCGCACCGCGTCGCTCCGCCGGACACCCTGGAACGACAGCGGCAGGGCGGCATGGCTGAAGCGCTCTTCCTGGTAGAACCCCTCCACGTGCAGCAGGTCGTAGTAGACGGACACCCGTTTGTTCGGGTTCGAGATGGACAGGCCGGCCGTGAGGTTGAAGGAAAGCACCGGCGGGCTCGTCGTCGTGTTCAGGCTGAAGTGGGAGAGCGTGGCCGAGTCCACGGCGACCTGGATCGTCTGGGGACGGTAGATGAGCCAGATGAGGAGGGAGAGGGCGCCAATGAAGGTGCAGAGGCCGATGAAGACTCTCACCAGGATGCGGAACGGGGTCAAACGGCGGCGCGCGGGAGCTTGGGGCGGAGGACCGCAGTGGATGGGCACGGTGCTGTCGATGTAACCCGTTTCGAAGGTGTAGACATGCCGTTCTTGCCGTGATTCGTACATGGCTTGACTAGAGCGAGACGATCCAGGTGACCTGACAATACATCAAGGAATTGACAGATATAGTGGATGCCCTTGTTCAAAGCTGATCCGATCGATGTTGTATGATGCGGAGACAAAAACGGACGTAACCTTCAAGGCTCTTACCAGCAATATGAATAATAAACATGCTTAAGGAAACAAGGCACAATATCAACACTGGACGGTGGAAGCAGCGAAGCAAACACGAGAAAATGAAGATTACTAAAGATTTGCAAATGCAAACAAAGGCTGATGCTACAACTGTGCCAAATAAAGAACTACTCCCTTCCATCAATATTAACTATATATATTAACTGCCGCTTATTTAATACAATGTTGTACTCCCTCTGTCACGGTTTAGAAGGTGTGCTTGAAAATTCTCTGGAACCTAAGTGGTTATTGATTGGCTGTGAGATTGGCTCAAAAATAGCATTCACACTACGCATGCATATAGGAGTAGTACAGCGGAGTACTAATTAGCTACTAGGGGTAAATGCAATGTGCCCTAAACCTTGTCTATTGTGGAAATGCACGTAAATTTAATCGTGCTTTCTAAACTGTGACGGAGGGAGTAGCCGATTTACCACAAAGTATATGAATTGTCGGTGACTGCTCCGCTATAGTTGCGGTTGGTGCTACGGAAGAATTATTTAAAGCGGAGTATCCAAAATACATGGCAAATGGCCAATTTGGCCTCAGCTTATAATAAGCCGAGCGTTGCATCTAGCTTAGAATACTCATCTTATGTAATACCGGCTTGTAGGGGTAAGCCGAGATCTTATTCACGGGCACTTGGCTTACCTGCAAGCCCAGTACAAAACAGAGGGTCTCAGCAACATAAAGCCACATGACGGCCGCTCAAAGTTAATGGGCCTTCCACAAGGACCCCTTCATATCGTAGGTTATGGGTCATGTCAAACAAACAAAGGGTATGATAGACTGCCCTTCTCATGCTCACGCACGCTGCTGCCGCCATGTCCGCCTCGCTTGCACGGTGCCGCCGCCATGTTTGCTTCGCTCGCTAACTATGGCTTCAGGCTGGCCACCGGCGAAACAACAGATACCCAACACCCTCACGTGTCATGTCTAGTTGTCTACAGGTACCGGTGTGCAGTGCTGCACAACCGCAAGGTTCAATGAAGGTGTATTTGCATCTACTGGTGCCCGTTACGCCCAACAAAATCTGCTATTCACATTTCATAGGCGATGATGGACAAACACAATCCCTATCTGTTGACTCATGCACACTCAGCTGATCTGTTGTTCTCACTTTCATAGATGACTACGATAGCCACCTCTTCCCCATCTTCGCAGCTGCCAACAATCGAAAGTGTATAATTATAGCCTGATTTTAGTTGGGAACGGACTGGTCCGGCAGGTCTTTCATATGCTATTTGTTGTTGCAGGTAGGCCTTTCTTATATTCTGACAAGTGTCAAGCTAGCCACCGTGAAGATGCAGAATTCATTGAAGTCCATTGTACTCCAACCCTCAGGTATGTCTTCTTGCAACCTTAAACAAATGTATGTTTTTCTTCGATATTGATGTTGCATGGATGTAATTAGTAGATGGAAGAATTAGAATTGCAAGCTAAGTTAGTGCTTAGGTTCAGATTTGGTGAGAAACTAAGAAGATGAACACATTAGACTATGCTCTGTAGCCAACCGCTTTTTCATATAATTATATTAAGTTCAGAAAAAACATAGCATGCAATGCCTACCAGCTAGCTGCTAATAAGCACCTGCCGGAGCTGTTGTGAATGGCTACTCTCAGCACACGACCACACTTTCTTTGGGACAATCCGATTACTGGTTATAGATTGGGGAGTAATTGCAAAGTTAATACTAGAGTGAATAAATTAATATTGCATTAAAGCATAGATCATAGACCTTAGGTTTCAGCTTATTTATCGATTTTGGATGTCCTTGCAGACGAGCTGGTCATCTGTGGTGCCCAACCAGTCGTCTAGAAGGTCTTCAGGAACAACTTAACAAGCGCAGTGTCAGCTGTCAGGGACCAGCGCCCATGCCAAATATCTGAGATGGTTGCAAGGGCTCACGGGTTTACCATACCACCATCTATGGTTTGTGTTGGGAAAGCAACAAGCATGCTCGGCTTGGTGGCCAGTACGAAGCGTCCGAGACTACTGTTCCATTAGATGGTTGATATTTTAATGATTGTGGACAAGCATATGGGTTATTCATAATCAAAAGAAAGCAACATATATCAGCTTTATCTAAATGATTGTCGACTTGGAGCACAGGTCTGTTATTTTCCATGTTAACCGTGCTCAAATTGGTTGATTTGCTTTTGTATTGGTACTATGTTGATATTTCACATTGACGCCTTTTTCCTATGAGACTATTGAAGGGCCTTGGAAGGACATAAGAGAGATTAATTCGGTAATGATTTGGTATTCAATTTGTGGATTGCTATGATTGTTCATCCGCGCCTGAAGGATATACTGCACATGTGAGTACTATTTCTTTTACAGATATTATAAAATAGATTTTTTTTTATAATGAGTCGATAGTTGGGTCTTGCATATATGGGACAGAAACACAAAATTTATTACTAGGAGTCCAGGATTGAAAAGTAAGCTAGGTAGTGGAGAATGAATTCATGTTTGTTGCGGTTAGACAGATAACTATTGGTTTGATTAATCTGTTTGTGATCATTCTACTCTAACATCTATAGAGGAGGAGCTGCCTCGGAGAAGGCAAGGAGCACTTTGAACACAACCGCCATGAACCTGAGCGGTGCACAACCACTGTAATAATATTTACGGCTAGGTCTTGGAGAACCACCAGTGAGATGATGGTACGAGACTTGGAGAACAACAAGCTAGAAGGTGAGACATACCAATCCAAACATAACACAGCCATGTATGCTTTACCTAATCATATACTCTGTAGATCGGTAGGCGAGGTACCCATGTGAGCATTGGCAGAGTAGTACACTCTGAGCAATGATTGCAACAATTGAAGACATGATGCAAATCAGGTGATTGATTAGTTAAAATTTTGTTCGCTTCCTTCTATTGTTCTACATATGGTAGAAAATATTTCAGTGCAGACCTGTCTTTACTGCAGGCATGATGCAAATGCAAACAAAGGCTGATGCTACAACTGTACAAATTAAGAACTACTCCCTCCCATCAATATTAACTATATTAACTCTCGCTGATTTAATACTACAATGTTGTGGCCGATTTACCACAAAGTATATGAATTGTCGCTGACTTCTCCGCTATAGTTGCGGTTGGCGCTACGGAAGAATTATTTAAAGCCGAGTATCCAAAATACATGGCCAATGGTAAATTTGACCTCGGCTTATAGTAAGCCGAGTGTTGCATCTTGCTTAGGATACTAGTCTTATGTTATACCGGCTTGTAGGGGTAAGCCGAGATCTTATTTACGGGCACTTGCTTACCTGCAAGCCGAGTACAAAACAGAGGGCCTCAGCAACATAAAGCCACATGACGGCCGCTCAAAGTTAATGGGCCTTTCAAAAGTTCAACTGGAAAACGCAAACAAGAACACACATATACCTGATTAGGAAGGATGGTGATGCTGAAGCAAACTGACAAGTCCAAGCAGCCTCAAGAGTGGGTTTTAGTGGACCTGGTCGTACCTAGTAGCTGTGTTGATTTCAGCTAGAGCGTTTCTAACTTTTCTCATTCCCCTTTTTTTTTACCGTTACCATTTCTCTTAAATGACGAGTGAATTGCACTAGGGACTAGGTTTTATTATATTATTTACTGTGTGAATTATGTATGTTTAAATGTCCTAAGAGAACTGGGAGTCAACAGAACAGTTATATTGCGAACCAATATGTGGTTGGATGGTTAGAGGGACAGTGGTATCCCACTAGTAGAAAACAGGGCTTTGGTCCAGGCCAGATAAGTGCATTAGTCCCGGTCGTGTTACGAACCGGGTCTAATGGGTGCATCAGTCCCGGTTCGTGAGGCCAGGACGCCGGCCGGGCCTCGGCAGGCACCAGTCCAGACACGAACCGGGACTAAAGGTCCTCGCTCCTGGCGCAGCCCCTTTAGTCCCGGTTGGTGGCTAGAATCGGGACTAAAGGGTTGTCTTCTGTCCCGGTTCTAGCCACCAACCGGGACTAAAGAGATGCCTATATATATGCTTGCCCCTGCCCGCTCACTCCTCTGTTTTTTGGCCGGCCGGCGTGTGGGAGGTGTGTGCTACTCTGCTCTCACCTCCTACGCACACGAGGTGTTCGATGAAATGACCGAGCCACGCTTAAGCTTTCTCCTCTTCAAGCTCGACCTCCAAGCTCCATTTTCCCCAAGATTTGTCTAGGTTTGGCGGTTCGTCCCGTCCCGTCCCCGTCCTCACCGTCGTCGATCGCCCGCGCCGATCTCGTCGCCGGCACCACCGTGGTGAGCCTCTTGTTCTTATCTTCTTTTTAAAAGAAAAAAATTCTTACTTGTATGATTTACATAGATACTTGTATAAATTTCTTACTTTTATTATTGTTTGTTATTATATAGTGCCATGGTTTTGGTATCCGCCCCCGTCGGCCCTCGTCCGGTCTATGATTCGGATGTGGTATATTATCTTTTATAACTATTTGTTTCATTTAGTGTTTATCACAATTATGCCGACCAACGTGACATAGATGTTTTTATCTAGGAGGTATGTGAACCGGAAATTCCAACCGACCCTCTTGTCGAGAGGTTAAATTTAGTTGAAAAAGAAAACGAGTATTTGAAAGAAAAATTGAAAAGAATTGAGGAGGAGAAGATGAAATTGGAGTTGCATGTTGCCGATGTCGTCGATGATCACAAGATCAAGATGGATGCAATGCGCTTGGAGATTAGAAAGATAAGAAAATATGACATTGATAATGAGGCTTGGTATCATTATGCTGTTGGATCAATTGTTACCTTAGTTGCGATTATGATCGCATTTGTTGTTGCATTTAAATGTTTTACATAGTTGTATGTTAGTTCCAATTTATGTTTTAATTAGATGCTCTAGAGAGCTGTATGTTGTTCTATGAGAACTATGTATGAACTTTATGTATTTATTTTTTCAGTAATAACATTTGATCACTGATGTACTTTGGTTTTAATGTGATGATGAATTTGTATTAATTTGGTCACTTCTCTATTCATGATGTTCTGTAATGGTTTTTGATACACTTAATTATATAATGCATGCAGATGAACCGGCAATGGATGTACGGTGACCGACGCACCTCCGAGTACATTGAGGGCCTGCATAAATTTCTCGAAGTGGGTGAGGCAAACAAGCAGAATGGTTTTATGTATTGTCCATGTACTATCTGTGAGAATACGAAGAATTACTCTAACTCGAAAACCCTTCACTCCCACCTGCTTGAGAAGGGTTTCATGCCACACTATAATGCTTGGACCAAGCACGGAGAAAGAGGGGTTATGATGGAAGACAACGAAGAAGAACAGGACGATGACAGCTATCCTATGTTCCCTGAATACAGTGATACTGCAACGGGGGAAGTTGAAGATCAAGAGGCACCATACGATGTGCCCGATGATGATCTTCGTCGGGTCATTGTTGATGCACAGAGAGAATGCGAAAGTGAAAGGGAGAAGTTGAAGTTCATGTTAGAGGATCACAAAAAAGGGTTGTACCCAAACTGCGAAGATGACAACACAAAGCTCGGTACCACACTGGAATTGCTGCAATGAAAGGCAGACAATGGTGTATCTGACAAGGGATTTGGTTCGCTACTGAAAATAATGAAGAAGAAGCTTCCAAAGGATAACGAATTGCCCGACAGTATGTATGAAGCAAAGAAGGTTCTCTGCCCTCTAGGATTGGAGGTGCAGAAGATACATGCATGCCCTAATGACTGCATCCTCTACCGCGGTGAGTACGAGGAATTGAACGCATGCCCGGTATGCGGTGCATTGCGGTATAAGATCAGACGAGATAACCCTGGTGATGTTGAGGGCGAGCGTCCCAGGAAGAGGGTTCCTGCCAAGGTGATGTGGTATGCTCCTATAATACCACAGTTGAAACGTCTGTTCAGAAACAAAGAGCATGCCAAGTTGTTGCGATGGCACAAAGAAGACCGTAAGAAAGATGGGAAGTTGAGAGCACCCGTTGACGGAACGCAGTGGAGAAAAATCGAGAGAAAGTGGGGGGACTTTGCAGGTGACACAAGGAACGTATGGTTTGGTTTAAGTGCAGATGGCAATAATCCTTTTGGGGAGCAGAAAGCAATCATAGCACATGGCCCGTGACTCTATGTATCTATAACCTTCCTCCTTGGTTGTGCATGAAGCGGAAGTTCATTATGATGCCAGTGCTCATCCAATGCCCTAAGCAACCCGACATCGACAATGATGTGTACCTAAGGCCATTAGTTGAAGAACTTTTACAGCTATGGAATGGAAAAGGTGTACGTGTGTGGGATGAGCATGAACAAGAGGAATTTGACCTACGAGCGTTGCTGTTTGTAACAAATGCAAGAAGAATGTGTACCTGGGACATCGTCGATTTCTTCCGACCAAGAATGCCTTAAGAAAGAAAGGCAAGCATTTCAAAGGTGAGGCAGATCACCAGAAGAAGCCCGTCCTCCGTACTGGTGATGATATACTTGATATGGTCAGGGATTTACAAGTAATCTTTGGAAAGGGTCCTGGCGGACAATCTGTTCCGAATGACGCTGAGGGACAGGCACCCATGTGGAAGAAGAAATCTATATTTTGGGACCTACCCTATTGGAAAGACCTAGAGGTCCGCTCTGCAATCGACGTGATGCACGTGACGAAGAATGTTTGCGTGAATGTGCTAGGCTTCTTGTGCGTGTATGGGAAGACAAAAGATTCACCGGAGGCACGGGAGGACCAGCAACGTGTGAATGAAAAAGATGGCATGCATCCAAAGCAGTATCAAGGTCCTACCAGCTACGCTCTAACCAAAGCGGAGAAGGAAATCTTCTTTGAATGCCTGCTCAGTATCAAGGTCCCGTCTGGCTTCTCGTCGAATATAAAGGGAATAATAAACATGGCAGAGAAAAAAATTCCAGGACCTAAAGTCTCATGACTGCCACGTGATTATGACGCAACTGCTTCCGGTTGCATTGAGGGGGCTTCTACCTGAAAATGTTTGATTAACCATTGTGAAGGTAAGTGCAATCCTCAATGCAATTTCTCAGAAGGTAATCGATCCAGAAATCCTACCAATGTTACAGAATGATTTGGTCCAAATGTCTTGTCAGCTTTGAGTTGGTGTTCCCACCATCCTTGTTCAATATTATGACGCAAGTCCTAGTTCACCTAGTCGACGAGATTGCCATTCTGGGTCCTGTATTTCTACACAATATGTTCCCCTTTGAGAGGTTCATGGGAGTCTTGAAGAAATATGTTCGTAATCGTGCTAGGCCAGAAGGAAGCATCTCCACGGGCCATCAAACAGAGGAGGTCATTGGGTTTTGTGTTGACTTTTTTCCTGACCTTAAGCCGATTGGTGTCCTTAAATCGCGGTATGAGAGGAAACTGAGTGGAAAAGGCACGCTAGGAGCGGATTCAATAATATGTAGGGACGGGCATTCCTAGGCGCAAGCACACTACACGGTTCTACAGAATTCTACCTTGGTGGCCCCGTATATCAATGAACACAAGAATATTATATGCTACAAACAACCGGAGCAGTCTGACGACTGGATTACACGTGAACACATCGGGACTTTCGGCGGTTGGTTGCAAATGCATCTCATGCGTAACAACACTGTTGGAGATGACCTGTACTTGTTGGCCAGGACACCATCTTCGAGTATATTGACTTACCAAGGGTACGAGATAAATGGTAATACATTTTACACGATCGCCCAAGATAACAAGAGCACCAACCAAAACAGTGGTGTCCGCTTTGATGGAGCAATCACCAATAGGGCAAAGGACACATATTATGGTTACATAGAGGAGATATGGGAACTTGACTATGGACATGAATTTAAGGTCCCTTTGTTTCGGTGCAAATGGGTCAATCTGTCAAGAGGCGGGGTACAGTTAGACCCGCAGTACGGAATGCCAACAGTGGATCTCAACAATCTTGGGTACAGAGACGAACCATTCGTCCTAGCCAATGATGTGGCGCATGTTTTCTATGTGAAGGACATGTCTACCAAACCGAGAAAAAAAAGATAAGGAAGCGAATACATCAAACGATGAGCCAAAGCGCCACATAGTTCTTTCAGGGAAAAGAAACATCGTGGGAGTGGAGGACAAGACAGACATGTCTAAAGATTATGAAAAGTTTCACGAAATTCTTCCCTTCAAAGTGAAGGCTGGCCCAAGCATCCTGTTAAATGATGAAGATTATTTATGGTTACGGCGCAATAAGGAAGGGACACACGCGAAGAAAAAGTGAAGACTTTCTCTCCACAACTATTCTGATGATGGCTTTGATCTAGAATATTACTACAGTTACATGTTAAGAAATGAAATCCCTTTTGTAATAGTTGTGTTTTCGTACGAAACCCTGATACTTCGAAAGAGATTGTCCAGTTTGTACACGAAGTGCATCCAGTTTTTCCCGTAACCCTCTCAACTTTTTAGCATATGCTATGTGGGTGAAATTATGATACCATGCCAAGTTTCCACCTTTTCAGAGTTCATTTGTAGTGCTTGTCAATTTTAGAGTCATTTAGCTCAAAATAAATCATTAAATGCATAAAAAATAGCAAATGAAGTCTCAAAAGGGTTAAAAATTGATAATGTGGCTTTGAATGGTGCATTTTGAACACACAAAAATTATGGAGTTAAAATAAGTTAAAAAAATGAAATCCCTTTGTAGTAGATGAGTTTTCGTCCGAAACCCTGATACTTCGAAAGAGATTGTCCAGTTTGTACACGAAGTGCATCCTGTTTTTTCCGTAACCCTCTCAACTTTTTAGCACATGCTATGTGGGTGAAATTATGACACCATGTTAAGTTTCAACATTTTCAGAGTTCATTTGTAGTCCTTGTCAATTTCAAAATCATTTAGCTTAAAAATGAACTAATAGCAAAAAGAATGAGAGAGGCGTTTTGGAGGACGAGCGACATGAAGCTCGGAATCTCAGCCATCTGCTCGCTTCTTGGGTTGTGTGTATCGTGGATTTTCAGTTTTATACTGGCGCTAGTCAGCAGGAAATACAGAGGTGCCGTGGGGTAGTGTCTTAGCTTTCACATGGGCCGCATTTAAGCTGGTAGGAACGGCTCGCTTACATTTTGTTGCTGTTCACCGCGCTGCACATCTGCTTGGCTGGCGCACTAGTTGTCTAGTCAGCGCCTAACTACTACGCTAACTACCACACCATACGATGGTAAAAAAAACTACAGAATACCATACGTTGTTTCTCTTTTTTTTAGTTGGCGCTGTTTCTGTTTCTGCATGGGCCGCATTTACACGATTCAAAAGGAAAAAAATGTGCGTGAAAAAACTTCTTTAAGGCATATATTTTTTAAAAGACAAATAATTAGTCTTATATATAAATAAAGTGAAAAAAGGTCATGTATTGCAGGAATAAAAGTATTCACATGTTATAGAAAATCATGCAATTTTTAAAATTTGGTCACATATTACTAAAATACATAAGAACACTTTTAAAAATACAAGCTAAATAATATCTAGATACACGGCTTACATTTTTCTAAATATGCAGTTGAGTTTTTTAAAGAATACAATGAACATTTTTAAAAATACACGTTGAACCAATTGTAAATGTAGGCGACGCAAAATTATAAAATGCATGACTAATATTTTTTTAGTTCACTATACATGCATTTTACATGTACGGTTCATGGTAGTCTCATGGTGGTTGCTCGAACCAGCCATTTGTTTTTTGTTCACCGTACATGAATTTTACATGTACGGTCTAGGTGGATGAATCCGGAGTAGTTCTCTAAATCGTGTGAGTGGCCCGGTAGTGCCTGGGCTACCATGTAATCTGCTCCCACCTAAGTGGTTGGGTTTTTGTATCCTTTTCTCTCCTTCAATATATGACACGCACTCGTGCGTATTTAAGAAAATAAATTTTACATATGTGTTTCTAGTTTGAATATGAATACTTGTCATATAGTATAGTCATGTGACGAATACTACCTGGATTTCATTTTTTTTTTGTAATTTACTAGTTCATTAGAGGACGATGATTTTAGTTGGGCGCCACCGGCGGCACTAAATCTCGAGATGCTGTGAGATACTTTCGCCCGGTGCAAATGGTGCAACCGTTCAACATGGAATTCACAATTTTACGCACGGACGCAGGCTGAACGGCGAATTGCGAACACCATTTGTTAGTTTTACACGAGTATAAAAAAAGAAAGATATAAATTGCTCGTTCATGAAAAAACTATATTTTGCGTGCTTCGCTGATTACTTTCATATTTTCTACGCAGATCATCATGATCATTTCAAAAAAAATCCAAAATGTGCACCATCCACTAAAAAAGGTTATTATGCACCATCCACTAAAAATAGTAATTATGCACCATGAGGCATGAGCTCGTCACGCTAGATTCAATGTGTGGGGTGAGATGTACAGCTTTTTCTATGTGTGATGTGCTTGCACACCAAAGGCCCATCGCCGAACTGGTTGGCACGTGACGCATATGCATCAGTGCATGTACAACAACGAGGACTCGGGATGGGCTTGCGTGTAGACTTGCAGAAGTGCGCTGCACTGTGCATTGTCACAGAATACGGCATAAATAAATTACTGACAACCTGAATACATGCAATAAATATGGTCTATGGCCTGATCACGAAGCATGTTGGTGGCCCAGATACCGAGCTCCATGCAGCTCGAGCGCCATCAGGCATTTTCGAAAAAGAATGAACTAAAAATCTTTTATAAAACTCTAATAGCAAAAAGAATAACTAAAAAGCATCAATTAAAATATTTTGTTATGATCAACTAAAACAAAACTATAATATTCTTCAATAGCAAAAGGAATCAACTAAAAAGCTTTTATAAACCTCTAGTTATTATCAAAATAATATTAACTTAAAATTATATAAAATTTATGCAACTAAAATTATGAAAGTATTTTTTGTTAAAAACTTTAATAGCAAAAAGAATTTTCATAAAGTATTTTTTGTTAAAAACTTTAATAGCAAACTAAAATAACAAAAAAAATAAAAAAAATGCCGCCTACTAGGCCACCATCGCCTGCATACGACTGGAAACCCATCCGTACATGAGCCAGGATGCAGGCCCGCGGGACCAGCAGGCCCAACATGGCAAAGACAAAGGTTATGCATGTACTGCCTGCATTAGAGAGGAGCTCGATAGCTCAGGCGCAGTGCGGCTTATAAACCAGTGTGGGCGCCTCTTAACTAGCGAGGTGGGACTAAACTTTTGGCTGCGGCAGCACCAGCCCTTTAGTCCCCCGGCTGGTGGCTTCAACCGGGACTAAAGGCCCCCCTTTAGTCCCGGTTGGAGCCACCAACCGGGACTAAAGGGCTGGGCTTCCCACCCTTTGGGCTGGTGAAATTCACCTTTAATCCCGGTTGGTCGCTCCAACCGGGACTAAAGGGGGAGCATTAGTGCCGGTTGGAGCCACCAACCGGGACTAAAGGTCTCTGTATATAAGTAGCACTTTGGAAAATTTCCAAAAGCCATCTGCAGTTCCCCCGACGACGCCGAAGACCACCTCGACACCGCCAGGCTGCCCGAGCTCGCCGTCGCCTCCGAGCCATCCCCGAGCCCGCTCCTCGTTGCCAGACCTCCCCGCAATCCTGGTCGCCGGACCTCCTCGCCCTCCTCCCCGAGCCCGCTCCTCGTCGCCACCCCCGACTCCGTCCCCGAGCCCTGCCCGACGCCGTCACCTCCGAGCCATCCCCGAGCCAGCTCCTCGTCGCCGGATGATACGTCTCCAACGTATCTATAATTTTTGCTTGTTCCATGCTGTTATATTATCATTCTTGGATGTTTTACAATCATTTTATTACAACTTTATATCATTTTTTTGGACTAACCTATTGACATAGTGCCAAAGTGCCAGTTGTTGTTTTTGCTTGTCTTTTACTTCACAGAAAATCAGTACCAAACGGAGCACAAACGTTGTGGGGATTTTTGTGGATTTTTTATGGACCAGAAGAAAGAAGATGGGCCAAAGAACACCAGAGGAGGGGGCCCAGGGTGGCCATCACCCACCAGGGCGCGCCAGAGGCCCCCTGGCGCGGCCTGGTGGGGGATGGGCACCTCGGGCACCCCCTCCATCGCCTCTGATGCCTATAAATTCCCAAATATTCGGAAACCCCAAAAAATAACCCTAGACTCTCCGCTCCGCCGCCGCAACTCTCTGTATCGACGAAAAACCAATCTGGAGGAGTTCCAGTACCCTGCCAGAGAGGGGAATCCATCTTCGGTGGCCATCTTCATCATCCCAGCGGAGGCCATGACGAGGAGGGAGTAGTCCACCCTCGGGGTTGAGGGTATGTACCAGTAGCTATGTGTTCAATCTGTCTCTCTCGTGTTCTTGAGATGTCACGATCTTGATGTATCACGGGCTTTGTTAATATAGTCGGATCACATGATGGTATTCCCTCTGTGTCTTGTTGTGATGAATTGAATCTTTCCCTTTGAGATATCGTTATGTTGGATTGAATATTGGATTTGAGAACACTTGATATATGTCTTCCATGTGGATACCCATGGTGACAATGGGGTGTTCTATTGATTCACTTGATATATGTTTTGGTACTCAACTTGGGGATTCCCGCGGTGACATTGGGGTAATCTATGCATAGGGGTTGATACACGTTCTTGTCCTACTTTCTCCGATAGAAATCTTGGGGCACTCTTTGAGGTTCTTTGTGTGGATTGAGTATTATGAATCTGAAATTGTTTGATGCGTATCGTATAATTAACTCATGGATACTTGTGGTGACATTGGAGTATCTAGGTGACATTAGAGTTGGTTGATGCGTATCATATGGTGTTATTCTAGTACGAACTCTTAGATAGATCGAACGGAAAGGATAACTTGATGTTATCTTAGTACGAACTCTTGAATAGATCGATCGGAAAGGATAACTTTAAGGTGGTTTCATACCCTACAAACAATTTCTTCTTATGTTCTCCGCTAGATAAGAACTTTGGAGTGATTCTTCGTTGCACGTTGAGGGATGGTTATGTGATCCAATTATATTAGCATTGTTGAGAGATTGCACTAGCGAAAGTACGGACCCTAGGCCTTGTTTTCAAGCATTGCAATACCGTTTGTGCTCACTTTTGTTACTTGCTACCTTGCTGTTTTTATATTTTGAGATTACAAAAATCTATATCTACCATCCATATTGCACTTGTATCACCATCTCTTCGCCGAACTAGTGCACCTATACAATTTGCCATTGTATTGGGTGTGATGGGGACACAAGAGATTTCTTGTATTTGATTGCAGGGTTGTTTGAGAGAGACCTATCGTGGGAACGAGCCTGACAGTAGAAGATAGGGGTACGAAGGGAGAGGGCAGAGTCCTAGCTACGGCGAGGATGTACACAAGGATGTACGAGTTCAGGCCCCTCTCGTGGAGGTAACAGCCCTACGTCTCGGTGCTCAGGAGCTTCTTGTCGTGTGGAATATGAGTGTTACAGAGTGTGAGAACCCTTGTGCCAGAGGGGAGGGGCGGCTTATATAGAGTGCGCTGCCCCTCATGAATGCCCGGCATCTAAGGGTCCGATCGTGGTAATAAAGATGGATGTTACTGGTAACGTATGTATTAAACGCTACTTATGGTCTAGCCGAACGCCTGCCCGTTGGCCTCCCTGGGGTGGCTTCTGATCTTCTGCGGTTGACTGTCTTCTAGTTCTTCCGAGTGAAAGGTAGCCGTCGAGTGAAGGGAGAAACCTCCGAGTGGATGTTGTCGAGTGACTCGTATGTCTTGGTGATTTCTGTCGGAGATTTCCTTGTAGTCCTTAAGCTTTCTAGGGCGGTGTCCTTAGGTAGGGTATGTAGGTCAGGCCTATGACCCTACCCTAGGTACATACCCCCATCATTAGCCCCCGAATGGATCGGGGTTCGAGTGAAAAAGGGGTCGATGCGGGTTCTGACCAGACACAAAAATTCCGAGTGCATTTTAGGGCTTCACAGAAGTCTGCGTCGATTGGAATCTTTGTCATTCACCCTTATCGATTCTGCCTTGAAATGTATCCGAGTGAACTTCAGCGCAGAATCAGATCCGAGTGGCCAGCAGGGTCCTCTGATGCGACGGGTCGCTTCGCCAGGCCCGGATTTCACGGGATTCGAAAATTGGGTAAGCGCGCGCCGCGCGATGATGACGCAACGACTGGGGCAAGTGGGGGCATGACGCCTCAATTTTCGCGCCGCCATTTCCGCCACGTACCGCTCTTCCTCTAAAATCGGGATATCCAGAGATCTGATGGGCCCACAGGTCAGCGACTCACTCGGGCGGATATAAGACGCGACGGCACCGGGCCAGTACAGTACTTCTCCCCCAAATCTTCTCTTTTCCTCCGCCTCCTCTGCTCCACGCGCACCGCTCCACTCCGCCTCGACGACCGCCGCCGCGATGACGAAAGGCAAGACGGGGAAGCTCGAGCGCGCTAAGAAGGGAGGGGCCAAGGCAAAGAAGCCGTCGGGCTCCCGATTCACGGCGCCGCCGGGGTGGATCCAGGGAGATTTTCTCGCGTCGACGGTCACGGCGGGGGACGTCGAGAACCTCGTCGCCGACGGGCTTATAGCCGAAGGCTCGTGGAGGCTGTCGGAGGGGGAGATCGAGCCGGAGCCGCGCGAAGGGGAGCGATTTCTCCTCCTCACCCACGTTGAGCGAGGTTTTTCCCTGCCCCCTCATCCATTCGTCCGCGGGTTTCTGAACTTTTTCGGGGCACAACTCCACCACGTTCCTCCAAATGCCATTTCGTACCTTGCTGCTTTCATCACCTTGTGCGAGTGTCTCTTGGGTTGTCCTCCACACTGGGGCTTGTTCAAGCACATATTCACCATTCGGTCTCAGTGTGTCAAAAAAGCCAATCCTAGTGATAGCAAGACCCATGTCATCCAGCTGTGCGGTGGCCTGGGACTCCAAAAGAGAGGTAGGAGTGCGTTTCCATCAATGACTTTTCCTGAATCTGTTCGGGGCTGGCAGTCGACATGGTTTTACTGCAAAGATGTTGCATCCCCCAATATGTCGACTGGCCTTCCCCCTTTCACCTTGGACCGACCCACTACTCCCAGAACACTGAACGTGACAGAGAGGGAGAAAGTCCAGGTAGGAATTTTGGTGAATGTAGTAGTAGATCTGATCCGTGGCGGAGTGACTGGTATGGATCTCTTAGAGGCGTTTCTCAGTCGACGAATCCAGCCTCTTCAAGCAAGGGATCACACTATGTGGCATTATTCGGGCCCCGAGGATACCACTCGGACACATCCAGAGGAAGTTTCCGACGAGACTGTTGCCCAGTGGCTCAGGAGCATCACCGGAGCCTGTGATAATCCTTTGGGAGCCAAGCGAATTTTGCCCTTCTCTGCTTTGAACCCACCGACGAACTTGGTGAGTTATATCTTTGTCGAGTGCTTTCATGTTTCGTCGAGTGACTGCGTCTTTAGTCGACTGACTTCACAGTTTGCATCTTGTAGGAGTTTACGAACATGTATTCGCCCGTGCCGAATGGAGAGCAGCCTGAGGACGGAGAAGAGAGCGCAGGCGACATCGCAGACATTGACTACGCCGACGACAGTGAAGGCAGCGACGACGACCTGGAAGAGATTGAGGAAGGCGAGGTAGACGCCCAAGCTCCTCCGCGCATCGAGCGTCGTACCAAGCTGCGTGAAGACCCGGAGGCCGCCCCAAGCAAGACTTTGGCATCGAGCACCAGGAACCTGAAGCACGACTGTGCCGTGACATCTGGGTCGACTGAAAAAGCTGCGAAACAGCCCAAGTCGGACGCACCAAAGCCCCGGAAGGCTCTGCCCCGTATAAAGATCACCGTGCATGTCGCCTCAACATGAGTGTTTATTTTCCTTTTCTGCTGTTGTGAAACTTCATATCTTTGCTGACCGAGTGAAATTTATTCACCAGAGCTGCTACCTCGGTGACGTCGCCTCTGCGGGATGAGGGAGATCACATGGAAGTGGACACTCCTGACGCTGCCACCTCTCAACGAGGTATAGTAAATCTTCACTGTAGACTGATTTTTGAAGGCAATTCGTCGAATGAAATAAATTAATGTTGTCGATTGTCAGTTGACGACGTCATCCATTTGGAAGACGACGAGGAACCGCAACAGGGTGCTGAAGGTGAAGTTGAAGCCTTGGACACTCCACACGTACGCACTCGGAGAATGTCATCAGGACAGGCACCATGTGGGTCGACTGCTGCGTCCTCTCGAGAGCTTGGTGATTCTTCCCGAGCCAGAACTGATCTTGTGGTTCCGCTGTCGAGTGCTCCACCAGCGACTTCAACTCTTGTGATTTCAGCGCCGATTGGGCAACCTCAAGCACCTCTCATGACTTCAACTGCAGCACCGACTCATCTGGCGCCTGCATATCCTCTGTACCACGTCCAAGAAGACCAGACTGGAGCTGCCAAAGAAGCCATGATCCAGGCTGGGCAAATGATGCTACGAACGAAGGAGGCGTATGAGGCCAGCAAGTTAGCCTATGATGCCAGCTCAGCGCTTCAAGCCAATGTCCGAGTAAGTGCGATTGTAAGTTCATTTCCGATTGAATTCCTGTCCATCTTGACTTTACACCCACTGGGTGTTTTCTTCAGATGCGTACTTGCCTGTTCTTTCCTCGAGTAGATCAGGTCTTATTCGAGTGGTTTTTGGTCCAGTGGAGGCACGCTGAGTGCACCCACTGGGTGTAGTCCCCGAGACCGCTGTCGAATGACGAAGACGTCGGCAGGGGTCTTAGATTCGTTTTGAAAGTTGCTTCTCACTCGACAGGACGGACCTGGTCGAGTGATAATAGGTCCAGTGGGGGCATGCTGAGTGCACCCACTGGGTGTAGTCCTCGAGACCGCCGTCGAGTGCTTGCATCGGCGGGGGTCTAATAGAGATAATGTTTGCATGTTTGCTTCTTTTGTTTATACTCGGACAGGTCAGACCTGGTCGAGTGGTTTTGTATCCAGTGGGGGCACGCTGAGTGCACCCACTGGGTGTAGTCCCTGAGACTACTGTCGATCGTTTACGATGGGCAGTAGTCTTAAGAACTTTGATTCAGAGTCCTTTTTCATACATGGAGTACACTTGTCACCTGTCCTGCAGGTTTCATGGACATCATTTCCATCAACCATGATATGACGCTTTGCAGGGGTGTGGGGTGGGGCGGCGGGTCGCCATCCAGTCGACTGGACATGTTCTTTTCCACTCGGGAGTGAAAAAGCATTATTGTCGACTGAACTACTTCTTTGCTGTTTTCAGAAAGCCTGTGGGCTCGGGACCAAGTATGTCGAGCCGGAGAAGGAAAAGAATCAACTTCTGCTGGATGTGGAGCTGACGAATAACAACCTGGACCGTGCACAGACTGAACTGAAGACCTTGGGAGGTAATCCTTGTCGATCAATTGCATTATTACTTTCATCTTCCATCCTTTGAACCGAGTGAATCCACTCGAACAGACGTGCGTGATGAGAACCGCCGACTCCAAGCGCGATTCAACAATGTTATTTCTTTAGATACCATGAAGAAGGGGCTTGAAGACAAGGACAAGGCACTCGCCGACGCTCAGAAGGTGGCGAGGGAGAAAACTGAAGCTGCTGAGAAGAAACTTGCCGCAGCCAGCAAATTGGAAGAAGAGAATACCAAACTCAAGCAGGAACGGGCGGATTGGATCAAAAAGCTCGAACTGTAGACCAATAGAAGGAGCACTCTGGAGCAATACTTAGGAGATTTCGCGAAGAAGATGTTCGGCATGCTTGAAGGTAACTTTCTTCTGTCGAGTGAATTTCTTTGATTTCTTCAGAACGACAATGTGATCATCTTTTCGCTTTCTCTTCACGCAGAATTCTGTCAAGATTTTGAGAAGGAAACTGAAGAGATCGAGCCAAATCTGGATCCCACCAAGTCACCTATCGGGGACGCCGTGGCCATGGACATGTTTTGACTTGAAGCTCGTCTCAGGAATGTCCAAGGATATGTCACTCGACTGAGGGCTGCGTTGGAGAAGGTCGACAAGGAAGTGTGGTCCGAAGACTCCCTCCAGACTGACCTTGAGTCGATGATGACCCGCCTCAATGAGATCCCTGGTCGAGTGCCAGCATGGAAAAAGTCTGCTGCTCGCTGTGGAGCTGACGTGGCGCTTTCACTCGTCCGGGTCCATTGCAAGGAGGCGAGGGAGGACAAACTGAAGGCTCTACGGGTGATCAACACGAAGAAACTTCAATTCGAAGACTTCATGGAGACCTTCATCGAAGCAGCCACTCGGATCGCTGATGGAATTGACTTGGACACCTTCGTCGAGCCCTCGAGCCCTACTGGTGCTTGAAAAATACTTTGCTTGCAGCTAAAACTTTATTTGCCTCGGTATGCCGAGTGATGGTGTAACCGATTAAAACTTCATTCGGGCCTTGGGCCTGAGTACTTTCCTTTGCGCGAATAACTTTTAACCGCGCTAGAGATTCTGGATTTATCTGCATTTTGCTTTCTGATCTCTTGCTTGGTTAGGTTTGCTCGTTACTCAGAAGGATTTCGAACTTAGGCGAAAACTGGATCGCGGCTAAGTCCCCGAGTGAGAGGGTTGGTCGTCACTCGGAGGAGTTTTGAACTTAGACGAAGACTGGTTCGTGGCTAAGTTTCCCAGTGAATGGGAAACTATCCACTCGGAAGGGTTTTTAACTTAGGCGAAAGCTGGTTCGCAGCTATGCCCCCGAGTGAGAGGATCGCTCGTCACTCGGAGAAGTTTTGAACTTAGACGAAGACTGGTTCGTGGCTAAGTTTCCGAGTGAATGGTAAGCTATCTACTCGGAAGGGTTTTTAACTTAGGCGAAAGCTGGTTCGCAGCTAAGCCCCCGAGTGAGAGGATCGCTCGTCACTCGGAGAAGTTTTGAACTTAGACGAAGACTGGTTCGTGGCTAAGTTTCCGAGTGAATGGTAAACTATCCACTCGGAAGGGTTTTTAACTTAGGCGAAAGCTGGTTCGCAGCTAAGGCCCCGAGTGAGAGGATCGCTCGTCACTCGGAGAAGTTTTGAACTTAGACGAACACTGGTTCCTGGCTAAGTTTCTGAGTGAATGGTAAACTATCCACTCGGAAGGGTTTTTAACTTAGGCGAAAGCTGGTTCGCAGCTAAGCCCCCGAGTGAGAGGATCGCTCGTCACTCGGAGAAGTTTTGAACTTAGACGAAGACTGGTTCGTGGCTAAGTTTCTGAGTGAATGGTAAGCTATCTACTCGGAAGGGTTTTTAACTTAGGCGAAAGCTGGTTCGCAGCTAAGCCCCCGAGTGAGAGGATCGCTCGTCACTCGGAGAAGTTTTGAACTTAGACGAAGCCTGGTTCGTGGCTAAGTTTCCAAGTGAATGGTAAGCTATCTACTCGGAAGGGTTTTTAACTTAGGCGAAAGCTGGTTCGCAGCTAAGCCCCCGAGTGAGAGGATCGCTCGTCACTCGGAGAAGTTTTGAACTTAGACGAAGACTGGTTCGTGGCTAAGTTTCCGAGTGAATGGTAAACTATCCACTCGGAAGGGTTTTTAACTTAGGCGAAAGCTGGTTCGCAGCTAAGGCCCCGAGTGAGAGGATCGCTCGTCACTCGGAGAAGTTTTGAACTTAGACGAACACTGGTTCGTGGCTAAGTTTCTGAGTGAATGGTAAACTATCCACTCGGAAGGGTTTTTAACTTAGGCGAAAGCTGGTTCGCAGCTAAGCCCCCGAGTGAGAGGATCGCTCGTCACTCGGAGAAGTTTTGAACTTAGACGAAGACTGGTTCGTGGCTAAGTTTCCGAGTGAATGGTAAATTATCCACTCGGAAGGGTTTTTAACTTTGGCGAAAGCTGGTTCGCAGCTAAGCCCCCGAGTGAGAGGATCGCTCGTCACTCGGAGAAGTTTTTGAATGAGAAATTGTGCGATCGGAATCGACGAAAGGCTGCGGGAGTCATAACTTTAACAAATGACATTGTCTGGAGTACTCTTATTACATCAAAACAACTCAGTCGTTAAGTATAAAATCGTCGAAGCAAATCCGCGTTCCAGGCGCGCAGCTCGTCGATATTCTTCTTGAGGTTGAATAGGTGGTAGGCTCCATTGTTTAGTACTTTGGTGACGACGAAAGGGCCTTCCCATGCTGGGGCCAACTTGTGAGGTCGCTGCTGATCCACTCGGAGCACAAGATCACCTTCGTGGAATGACCGAATCTTGACGTGCCTCGCATGGAAGCGGCGGAAATCTTGCTGATATACTGTCGACCGAATCAGAGCCATCTCGCGTTCTTCCTCCAGGAGATCCACCCTATCTTGTCGTGCTTGCTCAGCTTCAGCCTCGGAGTAAAGGTCTACTCGGGGAGAGTTGTGAAGGACGTCGCTTGGCAAAACGGCTTCGGCTCCATACACCAAGAAGAGAGGAGTGCGTCCAGTCGACCGGTTAGGAGTCGTCCTCAAGCCCTTGAAGGATAAGGCCGTTCGCTCGCTCAGCTTAAGCTGCATGATCGAGATCTCACATGAGTCGAGGCTTCAGCCCTTGAAGGATAAGGCCGTTCGCTCGCTCAGCTTGACCGTTAGACTGGGGGTGCGCAACGGATGCGTAATCCACCCGAGTGCCTTGAGAGGAGCAAAAGTGTCTGAACTCTTCCGAGTCAATGTTTGAGCCATTGTGTGTAATGATACTGTGGGGAACTCCATACCGGAAAGTTATCTCTTTCATGAATTTGATAGCAGTGCGAGCGTTCAGCTTCTTGATGGGTTTGGCTTCAATCCACTTAGTGAACTTGTCGACTGCTACAAGCAAGTGAGTAAATCCACTCTGGCCTGTTCGAAGGGGACCAACCATATCCAAACCCCATACTGCAAACGGCGAGACGAGTGGAATAGTCTTCAAGGCAGACGCAGGTTTGTGTGACAGATTCGAATAGAACTGGCATCCTTCACAGTGATCAACAATCTCTTTAGCCATCTCGTTGGCGCGCGGCCAGAAGAAACCAGCTCGGTATGCTTTGGCAACAATCGTCCTAGAGGACGCATGATGACCACAAGTTCCCGAGTGAGTCTCCTCCAAAATCAGTTGACCTTCTTCAGGAGAGATACACCGCTGAGTCACGCCAGTTACGCTTTCTCTGTAGAGTTGTCCATCCATAACAGTAAAGGCCTTGGATCTACGGACTATCTGTCGAGCTTCATCTTCGTCATCTGGGAGTTCTCGCCTCAGAATGTATGCAATATAAGGTACTGTCCAGTCGGGCGTGATCACCAGAATCTCCATGACCAGATCTATGACTGCTGGGACATCAACTTCTGTCGGATCAGAGGCGCTCTTTGCTTGTGTGGCTCTTCAGTGACGGGATCTTCTTGCACCGAAGGAGAATGTAGGTGCTCGAGAAACACATTGTTAGGGACAGGCTTCTGAGTGGATCCAATCTTTGCTAGCTCATCAGCTGCCTGATTTTTCACTCGGGGAATATGATGGAGTTCCAATCCTTCAAACTTCTTCTCAAGCTTTCTTACTGCATTGCAGTATCCAGTCATAGTAGGGTTCCTGACATCCCACTCTTTCATCACCTGATTGACCACCAAATCAGAGTCACCGTATACCATCAGGCACCGGACGCCGAGTGAAATGGCCGTACGCAACCCATATAAGAGTGCTTCATATTCAGCTTCATTATTGGAGGAATCAAAGTGAATCTGCATGACATAACTGAGTTTGTCGCCTTTTGGGGATACCAAAACTACCCCAGCACCAGACCCATTCAGCATCTTTGAGCCGTCAAAGAACATGGTCCAGTGTGCCGAGTGAATTTGGATTGGCTGCCGCTGTTCAATCCACTCGGCCAGGAAATCAGCAAGAGCTTGACACTTGATTGCCTTTTTCGCTTCAAACTTGATATCAAAATAAAGGATCTCAATGGCCCATTTGGCCACTCGACCAGTCGCGTCTCGATTGTTGAAAATCTCAGACAACGGAGCATCACTGACGACTGAAATTGAGTGATCTTGAAAGTAGTGTGCCACCTTCTTCGCTGACAGATATATACCATATACGAGCTTCTGGTAATGTGGATACCTCTGCTTTGAAGGAGTCAACACTTCAGAAATGTAATAAACGGGACGCTGGACCTTGTAAGCTTTGCCTTCCTCTTCCCTCTCGACAGTGAGAACTGTACTGACGACCTGATTAGTGGCCGCAATGTACAGGAGCAAAGGCTCTTTGCTGTGCGGAGCAGCAAGCTCCGGCTGGGTGGAAAGCAGGGCTTTGAGCTCGACAAACGCTGCTTCGGCTTCGGGAGTCCACTCGAACGTATCAGACTTCTTTATCAGTCGGTATAAAGGCAATGCCTTCTCACCGAGACGAGAAATGAATCGACTCAATGCCGCCAGGCAACCTGTGAGCTCCTGGACATCGTGCACACGCTCGGGGCTTTTCATTCGGGTAATAGCACTGATCTTTTCAGGATTGACGTCGATTCCTCGCTCGGAAACGAGAAAACCGAGTAACTTAACACCAGGAACGCCGAAAGTGGACTTAGTTGGATTTAACTTAATATCATACCTCCTCAGATTGGCGAATGTTTCAGCCAAGTTAGATAGTAGGTTGGAACCTTTGCGAGACTTGACGACAATATCATCCATGTATGCCTCAACATTCTGAGGGATCTGATTAAGCAAGCATTTTTGAATCATGCGCATGAAAGTAGCGCCAGCATTTTTCAAACCAAAAGGCATGGTGATATAACAGAAACACCCGAATGGGGTGATGAAGGCTGTCTTTATTTCATCCGGACCAAACAGACGGATCTGATGGTAACCGGAATATGCATCAAGCAAAGATAAACGCTCATACCCCGCAGTCGAATCGACAATCTGATCGATGCGGTGGAGCGGAAAATGATCTTTCGGGCAGACCCGATTGATATGTTTGAAGTCAATACACATGCGGAGTGACTTATCTTTCTTGGGGACCATAACGACGTTCGAGAGCCACTCAGAGTGGTAAATCTCACATATGAACTTAGCCGCCAAGAGACGAGCCACCTCCTCGCCGATTGCCTTCCGCTTCTCTGCTGCCGACCAACGCAAGTGCTCCTTCACAGGCTTGGCCTTCGGGTCAACTCTCAATCGGTGCTCAGCTAGTTCCCTGGGTACACCCGGCATGTCAGCAGGCTTCCATGCGAAGATGTCCCAGTTCTCACGGAGGAACTGGATGAGCTCGGCTTCCTATTTGCTGTCGAGTGTCGTTGAGATGTTGGTCAGGCAGCATTTGGATCCGTCGGGTGAATGTGCACTTGCTTCACTTCGCCTGCCAACTGGAAAGCTGACTCAGAGGCGGGCTTCTTGGCACGCAGTAGGTCGGCAGGGTCAACACTCTTCTTGTATTCCTCCAACTCGACCATAGCCATCTGATGATCGGCAATTTTGGAGCCCTGCTGAAGGCACTCCTCAGCCCTCTGTCGATTGCCAGTGACTGTGATCACACCTTTGGGCCCGGGCATCTTCAGCTTGAGATACACGTAGCATGGAGGGGCCATGAAACGAGCATAAGCCGGACGGCCAAGGATGGCGTGGTACGCGCTCTGGAAGTCCACCACTTCAAACGTCAATTTCACCTTGGGAAAATGCTTATCATTGCCAAACACCACATCCAGTGCTATCTGGCCGAGTGACTTAGCCTTCTTCCCAGGGATGACCCCGTGGAATTGCATGTTGCTGTCACTGAGTCGAGACATCGGAATGCCCATTCCCTTTAGGGTATCCGCATACAAGATATTCAGACCGCTCCCACCATCCATTAGGACTTTGCGGAGTCGAGTGCCTCCCACTACCTGGTCCACCACCAACGCTTGCCGACCGGGGGTTGCAATATGAGCGGGATGGTCTGACTGGTCGAATGTGATAGCAGTCTGAGACCACTTGAGGTATGTGGGGGTGGCAGGAACAACCATGTTGACTTCTTTGTTGATAACTTTCAGTCGACTCTTGCTTTCAACATCCGCAAAAATCAACAGAGTGGCATTGACCTCAGGAAACTCTTCTTTGTCTTCATCATCCTCCTTTTCAGGAGCTTTCTCACTCGACTGACCTTCCTTGAACTGCTGAATCAACAGGCGGCACTGCCGAGTGGTATGCTTAGGCAATATCACATTGCCTTCTTCATCTGTCTTCGTGTGGATTGCACACGGTAAATCCAGGACATCGGTTCCGGACTGATTCTTTCCTTTCTGGGGGGTAAACTGACCTTTGGCCTTCCCTTTATTTTTTCCTTGTGCCGCCAGAGCGGCTGCCTCTGCCTGAACAGGGCCATCAGCTTTGCACTTCTGTTTGTGATTGGAATTGCCGCCGGCATCATTGTCGACTGCTTTTCCTTTGCCGCTACGGAGGCGGTCTTCCTCTTCGCCATTGGCGTACCGAGTGGCAATCTCCATCATCTTGCCCAGGGAAATGTCACCTGTTCACCCAAACTTCAGGTAAAGCTCTCTGTATTTCACACCGGCTTTGAAAGCACAAACAGCCTGGTGCTCAGAAACATTCTCCACTGTGTGATGCAAAGTGGACCAACATTGAATGTAATCTCTCAAAGACTCATTGGGCTTCTGAACACAATGCTGCAAATCAATCAAACCCGCAGGACGCTTGCAAGTGCCTTCGAATGTACTGATGAACACTCGGGCAAGATCCTCCCAGCAATAGATGCTAGAAGGAGCTAAACGATTCAGCCATGCCCGGGCCGAACCATCCAACATCAAGGATAAATGCTTCATGGCTACGTTGTCATTCCCTCCACCAATCTGCACAGCCACTCGGTAATCATCTAACCATGTTTCCGGCTTCGACTCGCCGGAGAACTTGCTTATTCCAGCCGCCAACCTGAAGTTGGGGGGAATCTCCGCACAACGAATGGCTCTGCTGAAACACTCGGGGCCGGAAACAACAGTACAACTTCCACTCGGATAGTCTCTGTCATTACCATCTCTGTGGGCTCTGCCTCTATCGATGCGCCTTTGTGCGAGGACATTTCTTGCATTGAATCCAGAATTCCGCTCATCGCCAAACGGGCGCCTATCGTCATAGTGCCGGGGCACATACGAACCACTCCACGGAGGAGAAGGCACTCGACGACGGTCATCACGGTGATAACGAGGTGCAAAATTGTCTCGCCCTTGATCTTGGTACTGATCTTCGTGCTAACCTCCGCCCCTGCGACACAGAGGTGACCCTGGACTGTGCGCCGACTGAACAGTGTCTGCTCTGGGGGAGTTACTATGCAATCTGTTGCGCGACTGAGAAACAGCCGAATTCTGCTGCTGCGCTGCATCAAGCAGCGCTCGGATCTGCTGCAAACCTCTACCAGCCTCCGAACGGGATGGCTGAATGGAATCTGCTATCTTTGCAGCCGCCGCAACATTCAGAATTGGAGTACGGAATACCTTGACATTGTTATGAGATCCACTCGGAAACAGCTGTCGCTGACGTCGACTGGAAACGGGGGGACGCTGGCGGGCACGCTCGTCGAGTGTCTCCTGCATCTCTTTGAGACGAAGGCGCGTGGCCTCCATGGCCTGATCCTCAGCAGTCGCACCGATGATAGGAGTACGGAGGATATCCTGATCCCGGCGGTGCTGCTCATTCGACGGTCCTCCAGCTTCACGCCTGTCGCGATTGAAGCCAGGCGGCGGACTCTGATGAGAGCCAGCCATAAGAACCTCAGCCGCAGGATCGCAGCTCTCGCACTCGGAGGGAACGTCAGACTGATCCGACGCCGAGTCGAACACGCCGTGAAGTGACTCGGCGGGCTCGTTAGCCGCAATCTGTGGAGACGAACTTTGGCAAGCCGCCGCATGCCTCACCCAACGCTGGAGCCGTGAACGACCAGATCGCTTGCGGCGACGAACAGCGGGAAGGGCCGACAGGTACGGAGTCGACGGCTGTAGTAGAAGAACGCCGCAGGAGCTTGCGCAGAAGTGCGTCGCTCCGCGGATCGAGAGCGCCTCAACATCTAGAGGCGCTTCCTGGAGCCATGCCGAGTCATCGGCGATGAAGGTGAGCGCTCTGAGACGGATCTCGTGGCCCAGGAACAGAGCACCGCCGGAAGACATGACGAAAGAGAAAAAAATGCAACCTCGCCAGAAGTCGCCTAGACGCCTGCCCCACGGTGGGCGCCAACTGTCGTGGGAACGAGCCTGACAGTAGAAGATAGGGGTACGAAGGGAGAGGGCAGAGTCCTAGCTACGGCGAGGATGTACACAAGGATGTACGAGTTCAGGCCCCTCTCATGGAGGTAACAGCCCTACGTCTCGGTGCTCAGGAGCTTCTTGTCGTGTGGAATATGAGTGTTACAGAGGGTGTGAACCCTTGTGCCAGAGGGGAGGGGCGGCTTATATAGAGTGCGCTGCCCCTCATGAATGCCCGGCATCTAAGGGTCGGATCGTGGTAATAAAGATGGACGTTACTGGTAACGTATGTATTAAACGCTACTTATGGTCTAGCCGAACGCCTGCCCGTTGGCCTCCCTGGGGTGGCTTCTGATCTTCTGCGGTTGACTGTCTTCTAGTTCTTCCGAGTGAAAGGTAGCTGTCGAGTGAAGGGAGAAACCTCCGAGTGGATGTTGTCAAGTGACTCGTATGTCTTGGTGATTTCAGTCGGAGACTTCCTTGTAGTCCTTAAGCTTTCTAGGGTGGTGTCCTTAGGTAGGGTATGTAGGTCAGGCCTATGACCCTACCCTAGGTACATACCCCCATCAAGACCATCTTCATCCTCCACTTCCCACGGATTGATAAACCTTAGGTCATCCACTTGAGGGAAAATTGCTACTGTCCTACAAAACTCTGCGCTTGGAGGCCCAACAAAGTCTACAAGAATAAAGTTGCGTAGTAGACATCAAGCTCTTTTCTGGCACCGTTGCCGGGGAGGTGAGTGCTTGAAGGTATATCTTTAGATCTTCCAATTAAATCTTTTAGTTTCTTGTTTTTCACTAGTTTGGTTTTATAAAAGAAAACTACAAAAAAATGGAGTTTAGGCTGCATCATTTGTTTCGTCTTTATAATGTCTTTCGTGAAAATAAGGATTCAGAAAATTGTGCTCAGTTGGTAGAGGAAGAAATTATGGAAATACTTAATGAGAATTCCTTGAGTGATGAGCATGATTGTAATGTTGCTAGTATGAATTCTCTGAATATCCATGATGCTAATGATATGCAAAGCCACAAGCTTGGGGATGCTATGTTTGATGAAGATGATATTTTTAGTCCCCCAAGTTTTGATGAGCAAATATATTATGATGATGGCATGCCTCCTATCTATGATGATTATGATGATGACATGTATGCTATAAAGAGTGATAGTAACCATGAACCTTCTCATCATGATTTTAATATTGAATGTGGTTATGTCAATCAAGTATCTCATGATAGTTATTTTGTTGAGTTTGCTCCCACTACCATGGATCAGAAGAAATTTGCTTATGTGGAGAGTGATAAATTTTCTATGCTTGTAGATCATGAAAAGAATGTTTTATGTTATAGTTATATTGTTGAAATTCTTCATGATGCCACTGAAAATTATTATGATGGAGGAATATATGCTTTTAGGTATTGCAATAATATCAAGTTTCCTCTCTATGTGTTCAAAGCTTTGGAGTTATGCTTGTTTTGCCTTCCTATGCTAGTTAATTCTTGCTCCCATAAATTGTTTGCTCACAAAATCCCTATGCATAGGAAGTGGGTTAGACTTAAATGTGCTTGTCATGTGATTCATGATGCTCTCTTGCATGTTTCAAATACTATTCCTATATGAGCATCATTGAAATCATCATGCCTAGCTAAAAGGCATTAAAGAAAAGCGCTTGTTGGGAGACAACCCAACACTTTTACTTTCTGTTTTTGTGTGTTCACATGATTAAGATATCGTAGTAATCATGTTTTGTGTCTTTTATTTCAATAAAGTACCAAGTAAAGCCTTTGGGATGACTCACAAGATGAGTAGAATTGATGCTGAACCAAAACAGAAACGTTTGACTCCACTACATGAATTTTCATTTTTTTTACTGGAGCGTGAGAATCATCTGAAATTTTTACACAGTCTTCATATACAAATTATTCAGGTTGTCCTAATTGTTCAGAATTTTCAGAGACAGGGAAGTATGGCTATACTACAGATCTTCATAGACTGTTCTGTTTTTGACAGATTCTGTTTTGCATGCATAGTTTGCTTGTTTTAGTGTTTCCATAGCTTATATTTAGCTGTATAAATTATGGGAATGATAGAATACAGTAGGTATCATGTGGGAACAATTATGAATCTTGTCTTGACAGTACCTAAGTTAATGATCTTTATTTATTATACAACCCATCTCACGAAGTTCCGTTAAGTTTTGTGTGATTGAAGTTTTCAAGTTTTTGGTGAGACGCCGATATGAGGAGAATAAGGAGTGACAAGAACCTAAGCTTGGGGATGCCCAAGGCACTCCCAAGGTAATATCAAAGGAAGACTCAAGCGTCTAAGCTTGGGGATGCCCCGGAAGGCATCCCCTCTTTCGTCTTCAACATTATCCGTATATCTTACTTAGAGCTATATTTTCATTCATCACATAATATGTGCTTTGCTTGGATCGTAATTATATTCTCTGTTAGGTGTTATTTATAATCTTGTTTTTAATAAAAGTGTTCCAAGAATTGTCTTAGGATGCTTGCACTGCATGTTTTGATGTGTGCTGTGTAAAAACAAAAACTTTTGCTGTAGTGTTTGGATTTTCATATTTTACTGGAACGTGGAAAGTTTCTGAAATTTTTACACATTATTGTCATATAAATTATTTCGCATGTCCTAAATTTTCTTAATTTTTTGAGTTACAGAAGTACACTGGTTTAATAGATTACTACAGACTGTTCTGTTTGGACAGATTGCTGTCATAGTTTTGTTGTCTACTTATCCTATAGTTTCCATAGCCTATATTGGTAGATATAAATTGTGGAAACAATAGTAAACAGTAGATGATGTTTGAAAATTATTGTGCAAATTGTCTTGGCAGTACATGAAGTGTTGATTTGTTCTTATGTGTACTAACCTATCTCACGAGTTCTTTTCGAGTTTTGTGTGGATGAAGTTTTTGAGAATAGGTGAAACCATGATATGAGACGGTTGAACGAGATACAAAAGCTCAAGCTTGGGGTTGCCCAAGGCACCCCAAGTAAATATTTCAAGAAGTCTCAGGCATCTAAGCTTGGGGGTGCTACGCATCCCACCTCTCTTCGTCAACTATCGGTTAGCCTATGTTGAGCCTAAATTTTTATTTGTTCACATGATGTGTGCTATTCTTGGAGTTCTATTTTTGTTTAGTTTGCTGTTTGAATAAAATACTCAGATCTGAAAATCTTTATTGAGAGAGAAAATCCTCACATAGCTACTTAATTGTTTGACTACTCATTGATCTTCACTTATATCTTTTGAGAGTAGCTTGTCATTTGCTCATGTGCTTCACTTAAATTTGTTTGAGCTTGGCAAAAAGCAATGGCAATATATGAAACTAGTCCCAAAGTGATAGATATCCAAGGAGGATATAATAACAACTTTCATGAAGATCATTGGACAAATTAAACTTGATTCCTTGTAATAGTTTTGAAACATGATGATAGTAATATGTGAGTCATGTTGATGAGTAATTATGCTTAGTAGGAATATTGGTGTTAAGGTTTGTGATTCCCTATGCATGCACGAAAGTCAATAGTTATGCAATGAAGTTACATCCTACTTGTGGTGCATTATTCGGTGTTAGTTATGTTCAATGCTCACTTATGTGATTTTTCGTTTCTTGGTTTGGTTGCTTCCCAATCTATTTGCTAGCCTTCATTTGTACTAAGTAGAAATACTACTTGTGAATACAAAATCTTTAAACCAAGTTTTTCCTTATGAGTCCACCATACCTACCTATATGCGGTATTTCCATGCCGTTCCAAGCAAATTTGTATGTGCCATCTCTAAATTTTCAAAATAAATTTTCGCTTTTGTGTGCTCGTACCGCTCATGAAACGGTGGGGAGTGTCCAATATTTTTCCATGCTATTTGTGTTATTCTCAAGATGAATGTTTATTCACTTGTCATTGCACGAGAGTGCGGCGGTAATAGGGATGCCCATTCCCGAAATGAAAAATAAAAAATATTTACTTTATGTTGTCAAGTAATAAATTCCTTGGAAAGTGTTGGTATGGAAGGCAAGCGTGGATATGGCCCGCCATGGAAAGTGAAATTTTGGTGGAAAAAGGAATAAACTTTATTTTTGTTTGGGAACCGCCTATGATATATCTAGCATGGAAAGTATTGTGAGCTACTTTGTTGTTTTCGTTGACAGGAAAAGTATGCCACCCAAAATATTTTTCTCTCTCAATTTAAAACTTTGAACACTGGCACCTCTACAAATCCCTACTTCCCTCTGCGAAGGGCCTATCTATTTACTTTATGCAATTTTTATTTTTACTTTGAGTCTCCATCTTTCCTTATAAAGCACCAACTAGGGGGCACTATGATCGTACTTGAGAATTGGGCATAGCTAATATTTGAGTGTGTTTCATGAATGGATCAATGATTGAGCATGATGGGCTAGGGATAACTTTCTTTAGTGTTAATATTTTGAAAGGCATGGTTGCTTGTTAACATGCTTGAGTATTGAAGTCATTATGTTAAAACTAGACTATTGCTTTGAATCATTACAAGTACAAATGTCCATGCTATACGAAAGAAAAAAATATGAGATGAACATGTTAGGCAGGATTCCACATCAAAAATTCTGTTTTTTATCATTTACCTACTCGAGGACGAGTAGGAATTAAGCTTGGGGATGCTGATACGTCTCCAATGTATCTATAATTTTTGCTTGTTCCATACAGTTATATGATACGTCTCCAACGTATCTATAATTTTTGATTGTTCCATGCTATTATATTATCTGTTTTGGATGTTTTATATGCATTAATATGCTATTTTATATTATTTTTGGGACTAACCTATTAATCTACTGCCTAGTGCCAGTTTCTGTTTTTTCCTTGTTTTTGAGTATTGTAGATAAGGAATATTAAACGGGGTCCAAACGGAATAAAATCTTCGGGATGATTTTTCTTGGACCAGAAGAAACCTACCAGGCTTGGAGAGGAGAGCACGAGACCTGCCGGGAGATCACACGCCAGCAGGGCATGCCCTAGGGGGGGGGGGCGCCACCCTGGCTTGTGGCCCCCCTGCAGGCCCTCGAGCCCAAATCTTCGTCCTATAAATTCCCAAATATCCCCCCAATACCAAAAAGAGCCACGCCTATACTTTTCCGCCACCGGAAGCCTCTATTCCCGTGAGATCCCATCTTGGGGCCTTTTCCGGTAATCTGCCGGAGGGGGATTCGATCACAGAGGGCATCTACATCAACTCCATTGCCCCTCCGATGATGCGTAAGTAGTTCACCTCAGACCTTCGGGTCCATAGCTAGTAGCTAGATGGCTTCTTCTCTCTCTATGATCTTCAATACCATGTTCTCCATGATCTTCATGGAGATCTATCCGATGTAATACTCTTTTGAGGTGTGTTTATCGAGATCCGATGAATTGTGGGTTTATGATCAGATTATCTATGAATATTATTTGAGTCTTTGCTGAATTCTTATATGCATGATTTCATATCTTTGCAAGTCTCTTCGACTTATTGGTTTGGTTTGGCCAACTAGATTGGTAATTCTTACAATGGGAGAAGTGCTTAGTTTTGGGTTCAATCTTGCAGTGTCCTCACCCAGTGACAAAGTAGGGGTAGCGAGGCATGTATTTGTATTGTTGCCATCAAGGATAAAAAGATGGGGTTTTCATCATATTGCTTGAGTTTATCCCTCTACATCATGTCATCTTACTTAATGCGTTACTCTGTTCTTCATGAACTTGATACTCTAGATGCAGGCAGGAGTCGGTCGATGTGTGGAGTAATAGTAGTAGATGCAGAATCGTTTCGGTCTACTTGACACGGACGTGATGCCTATATGCATAATCATTGCCTTGGATATCGTCATAACTATGCGTTTTCTATCAATTGCTCGACAGTAATTTGTTCACCCACCGTATTATTTTCCTTCAAGAGAGAAGCCTCTAGTGAAACCTATGGCCCCCGGGTCTATTTTCCATATTATATTTTCAGATCTATTTACTTTGCTTTTCGTTTTAGTAATCTTTCCTATCTATCTCTATCGGATCTCATCCTTGCAAGTAACCGTGAAGGGATTGACAACCCCTTTTTCGCGTTGGGTGCAAGTGTTTGATTGTTTGTGTAGGTGCAAAGATTGGTGCCTTGCTTGTACCTCCTACTGGATTGATACATTGGTTCTCAACAACTGAGGGAAATACTTATCTACTCTGCTGCATCACCCTTTCGTCTTCAAGGGAAAACCAACGCAAGCTCAAGAAGTAGCAGCGCGCAGTGGATATCATTATTTTCTTACCTTCACTGATGATTTGAGTAGATATGGGTATATTTACTTAATGAAACACAAGTCTGAAATGTTTGAAAAGTTCAAGCAATTTCAGAGTGAAGTTTAAGATTATCGTGACAAGAAGATAAAATGTCTACGGTATGATCTACAAGGGAAAACCAACGCAAGCTCATGAAGTAGCAAGAAGGATTTCTGGTGCCATTGCCGGGGAGATCTACATCAAGCCTACCAAGTATCCATCACAAACTCATCTCTTGCATTTACATTATTTGCCATTTGCCTCTCGTTTTCCTCTCCCCCACTTCTAAAACGATTTTTAGAAAAAACCAAAAAGATTTGCCTTTTTATTCACCCTTCTTCTATTCGTCTTTTTGTTTGCCTTCTTGTGTGCTAGATCGATTCGTTGCCACCATGTCTGGATCTAGGGAGGTTTTCATTGAAAAGGATAGTAATAATCTTGAGGGGAATTTTGATGACTTTGCTAAAAACGACCCCCATGAAGAACCTACTATCATGCATACAAAAAAATTCCGCATAGGTAGCGGTAATATTATTGCAAAAGGTGTTCTTCAAGATTTCTTTACTTGTGCTGGTATGCTACCAACTTTAGGAGGGTCTATTCTCAATAAAACTAATAGTCTTGCGGATGCAATAACACTGTTAATAATTGAACTTGAGAGGCAATTTGTTCATATGCATCCTTGCATACAAAGAATTTTTCTAGAGTTCTCTAATATTCAGTATTCTTCCGTTAAGCATGCCGCCACTATATTTCTAGCCCACGAGTTTAGATTCATTATGAAAGAGGCTAGCAAATTTTTTTCTCATTATAAATTAATGGTGGATGTCCCACTATAGAGGAGATCCTTTTTAATCTAGAAGAAATAATGGGATTGCAATCTCCAGATTATGTTGCTTATAATGAAAATTTGAGAAAAAGGGTCCCTATTGAGGTTTTGGTTGATAAGATTTCTGAACTCAATGATAATTTTGCTATACAAAACAACGGATTAGAATTCATATTAAGAGATAGGCTTATGACTTTCCACCAAAGGAAAGCTTACAATGATGAATTGATTATACACTATAGGGGGCCGAAGGAGGAACCTATCCCTCCCGCACTTGATCTTAAGGATCCTTATCCTATTAAATTTAGCCATTTTGATTATTTTTGATTGCCACAAAGGAAGCTTGCCGCTGAAAGAAGGGAGTATGAGATGAGCATGGATGATCTCCCTTACTATTATGATAATACCAAGATCTATTGCGTTATGCCTAGCTAGGGGCGTTAAACAATAGCGCTTGTTGGGAGGCAATCCAATTTTACTTTATGTTTTTGTTTTTTGTTTCTGTTCTTGAGTGTTTTACACATTATTACCTCTGTAGTAATTGTGTTTTATTGTTTTAATTCGTGTTTGAGCCAAGTAAGACCTTTGGGATGGTCTACGGTGATTGTTGATTTGATTTTGCTGAAAAACAGAAACTTTTGCGCTCAGTCCAGGAATTTTATAAATTCACCAGAGCGTCGAATGAGTCTGAAATTTTTACACAAGATTGATATATAAATTTCCCTGATTTTCCTAATTTTTCAGAATTTTTGGAGTTACAGAAGTATTCGAAGTCTACAGATTGCTACAGACTGATCTGTTTTTGACAGATTCTGTTTTCTTTGTGTTGTTTGCTTATTTTGATGTATCTATGGGTTGTATCGGGGGGTATGAACCATGGAGAAGTTGGAATACAGTATAAATTACACCAATATAAATAAATAATGAGTTCACAACAGTACCTAAAGTGGTGATTTATTTTTCTTATACTAACAGATCTCACGAGTTTTCTGTTGAGTTTTGTGTTGTGAAGTTTTCAAGTTTTGGGTAAAGATTTGATGGACTATGGAATAAGGAGTGGCAAGAGCCTAAGTTTGGGGATGCCCAAGGCACCCCAAGCCATATTCAAGGATACCAAAGAGCCTAAGCTTGGGGATGCCCCGGAAGGCATCCCCTCTTTCGTCTTCAATCCATCGGTAAATTTACTTGAGGCTATATTTTTATTCACCACATGACATGTGTTTTGCTTGGAGCGTCTTGTATAATATGAGTCTTTGCTTTTTAGTTTGCCACAATCATCCTTTCTGCACACATCTTTTGAGAGGGACACGCTGAATCGTGAATTTATTAGAATACTCTATGTGCTTCACTTATATCTTTTGAGCTAGGCAATTTTGCTCTAGTGCTTCACTTATATCTTTTTAGAGCACGGTGGTGTTTTATTTTATAGAAATAATTGAACTCTCATACCTCACTTATATTATTTTGAGAGTCTTTAAACAGCATGGTAATTGGTTTAGGTTATGAATTTAGTCCTAATATAATAGGCATCCAAGAGGGATATAATAAAAACTTTCATATAAAGTGCATTGAATACTATGAGAAGTTTGATTCCTTGCATATGGTTTTGAGATATAACGATGGTGATATTAGAGTCATGCTAGTGAGTAATTGTGGATTGGGATAAATACTTGTGTTAAAGTTTGTGATTCCCGTAGCATGCACGTATGGTGAACCGTTATGTAACGAAGTCGGAGCATGATTTGTTTAATGATTGTCATCCTTTGTGTGAGGGTCGGGAGCGTGCGATGGTTAACTCCCTACCAACCTCTCCCCTAGGAGCATGCGTCTAATACTTTGCTTCGATAACTAATAGACTTTTGCAATAAGTATGTGAGTTCTTTATGACTAATGTGAGTCCATGGATTATACGCACTCTCATCCTACCACCATTGCTAGCCTCTCTAGTACCGCGCAACTTTCGCCGGTGCATTAAACCCACCATATACCCTTCCTCAAAACAGCCACCATACCTACCTATTATGGCATTTCCATAGCCATTCCGAGATATATTGCCATGCAACTTCCACCGATCCGTTTATTATGACACGCACCATCATTGTCATATTGCTTTGCATGATCGTAAGATAGCTAGCATGATGTTTTCATGGCTTGTCCATTTTTTGTTGTCATTTGCTATGCTAGATCGTTGCACATCCCGGTACACCGCCGGAGGCATTCATATAGAGTCATATTTTGTTCTAAGTTTCGAGTTGTAAGTAAATAAAAGTGTGATGATAATCATTATTAGAGCATTGTCCCTTGAGAGGAAAGGATGATGGAAGCTATGATTCCCTCACAAGATGGGATGAGTCTCCGGACTTTACAAATAATAAAAGAGGCCAATGAAGCCCAAATAAAAAAAAAGAGGCCAAAGATGCCCACCAAAATAAAAGAAAGAGAGAAAAGAGGGAAGGGACAGTGCTACTATCTTTTTTCCACACTTGTGGTTCAAAGTAGCACCATGATCTTCATGATAGAGAGTCTCCTATTTTGTCACTTTCATATACTAGTGGGAATTTTTCATTATATAACTTGGCTTGTATATTCCAATGATGGGCTTCCTCAAATTGCCCTAGGTCTTCGTGAGCAAGCAAGTTGGATGCACGCCCACTTAGTTTCTTTTTGAGCTTTCATACACTTATAGCTCTAGTGCATCCGTTGCATGGCCCGTTGATACGCCTAGTTGATGTGAGACTATCTTCTCCTTTTCCTCACAACCTCCACCGTATTCTATTCCACCTATAGTGCTATATCCATGGCTCACGCTCATGTATTGCGTGAAAGTTGAAAAGGTTTGAGAACATAAAAAGTGTGAAACAATTGCTTGACTTGTCATCGGGGTTGTGCATGATTTAAATACTTTGTGTGGGGAAGATGGAGCATAGCCAGACTATATGATTTTGTAGGGATAACTTTCTTTAGCCATGGTATTTTGAAAGGACACAATTGCCTTGCTAGTATGCTTGAAGTATTACTGTTTTTATGTCAATATTAGACTTTTGTTTTGAATCTTATGGATCTGAACATTCATGCCACAATAAAGAATATTACATGGATAAATATGTTAGGTAGCATTCCACATCAAAAATTCTGTTTTTATCATTTACCTACTCGAGGACGAGCAGGAATTAAGCTTGGGGATGCTTGATACGTCTCCAACGTATCTATAATTTTTGATTGTTCCATGCTATTATATTATCTGTTTTCGATGTTTTCTATGCATTAATATGCTATTTTATATTATTTTTGGGACTAACCTATTAATCTAGTGCCTAGTGCCAGTTTCTGTTTTTTCCTTGTTTTTGGGTATTGTAGATAAGGAATATTAAATGGAGTCCAAACGGAATAAAATCTTCGGGATGATTTTTCTTGGACCAGAAGAAACCTACCAGGCTTGGAGAGGAGGACAGGAGACCCGCCGGGAGATCACAAGCCAGCAGGGCGCGCCCTAGGGGGGGCGCACCCCCTGGCTTGTGGCCCCCCTGCAGGCCCTCCAGCCCTAATCTTCATCCTATAAATTCCCAAATATTCCCCCAATACCAAAAACAGCCACGCCAATACTTTTCCGCCGTCGGAAGCCTTTGTTCCCGTGAGATCCCATCTTGGGGCCTTTTCCGGTAATCTGCCGGAGGGGGATTCGATCACGGAGGGCATCTACATCAACTCCATTGCCCCTCCGATGATGCGTGAGTAGTTCACCTCAGACCTTCGGGTCCATAGCTAGTAGCTAGATGGCTTATTCTCTCTCTATGATCTTCAATACCATGTTCTCCATGATCTTCATGGAGATCTATCCGATGTAATACTCTTTTGCAGTGTGTTTGTCGAGATATGATGAATTGTGGGTTTATGATCAGATTATCTATGAATATTATTTGAGTCTTTTCTGAATTCTTATATGCATGATTTCATATCTTTGCAAGTATCTTCGAGTTATTGGTTTGGTTTGGCCAACTAGATTGGTAATTCTTGAAATGGGAGAAGTGCTAGTTTTGGGTTCAATCTTGCGGTGTCCTCACCCTGTGACAAAGTAGGGGTAGCGAGGCACGTATTTGTATTGTTGCCATCAAGGATAAAAAGATGGGGTTTTCATCATATTGCTTGAGTTTATCCCTCTACATCATGTCATCTTACTTAATGCGTTACTCTGTTCTTCATGAACTTAATACTCTAGATGCAGGCAGGAGTCGGTCGATGTGTGGAGTAATAGTAGTAGATGCAGAATCGTTTCGGTCTACCTGACACGGACGTGATGCCTATATGCATAATCATTGCCTTGGATATCGTCATAACTATGTGCTTTTCTATCAATTGCTCGACAGTAATTTGTTCACCCACCATATTATTTTCCTTCAAGAGAGAAGCCTCTAGTGAAACCTATGGCCCCCGGGTCTATTTTCCGTATTATATTTTCAGATCTATTTAATTTGCTTTTCGTTTTAGTAATCTTTCCTATCTATCTCTATCGGATCTCATCCTTGCATGTAACCGTGAAGGGATTGACAACCCCTTTTTCGCGTTGGGTGCAAGTGTTTGATTATTTGTGTAGGTGCATATATTGGTGACTTGCTTGTGTCTCCTACTGGATTGATACCTTGGTTCTCAACAACTGAGGGAAATACTTATCTACTCTGCTGCATCACCCTTTCCTCTTCAAGGGAAAACCAACGCAAGCTCAAGAAGTAGCATTATATTATCATTTTTGGATGTTTTACAATCATTTTATTACAACTTTATATCATTTTTGGGACTAACCTATTGACATAGTGCCAATTGCTGTTTTTGCTTGTTTTTTACTTCGCAGAAAATCAGTACCTAACGGAGCCCAAACGCTGCGGGGATTTTTGTGGATTTTTTATGGACCAGAAGAAAAAAAATGGGCCAAAGAACACCAGAGGAGGGGGCCCAGGGTGGCCATCACCCACCAGGGAGCGGCAGAGGCCCCCTGGCGCGGCCTGGTGGGGGATGGGCACCTCGGGCACCCCCTCCACCACCTCCGATGCCTATAAATTCCCAAATATTCGGAAACCCCAAAAAATAACCCTAGACTCTCCGCTCTGCCGCCGCAACTCTCTGTATCGACGAAAAACCAATCTGGAGGAGTTCCAGTACCCTGCCGGAGAGGGGAATCCATCTCCAGTGGCCATCTTCATCATCCCGGCGGAGGCCATGACGAGGAGGGAGTAGTCCACCCTCGGGGCTGAGGGTATGTACGAGTATCTATGTGTTCAATCTCTCTCTCTCGTGTTCTTGAGATGTCACGATCTTGATGTATCACGGGGTTTTTTAATATAGTCGGATCACATGATGTTATTTCCTCTCTATCTTGTTGTGATGAATTGAATCTTTCCCTTTGAGATATCGTTATGTTGGATTGAATATTGGATTTGAGAACACTTGATATATGTCTTGCATGTGGATACCCGTGGTGACAATGGGGTGTTCTATTGATTCACTTGATATATGTTTTGGTACTCAACTTGGGGATTCCCGCGGTGACATTGGGGTAATCTATGCATAGGGGTTGATACACGTTCTTGTCCTACTTTCTCTGATAGAAATCTTGGGGCACTCTTTGAGGTTCTTTGTGTGGATTGAGTATTATGAATCTGAAATTGATTGATGCGTATCGTATAATTAACTCATGGATACTTGTGGTGACATTGGAGTATATAGGTGACATTAGAGTTGGTTGATGCGTATCATATGGTGTTATTCTAGTACGAACTCTTAGATAGATCGAACGGAAAGGATAACTTGATGTTATCTTAGTACGAACTCTTGAATAGATCGATCGGAAAGGATAACTTTAAGGTGGTTTCGTACCCTACAAACAATTTCTTCTTATGTTCTCCGCTAGATAAGAAGTTTGGAATGATTCTTCATTGCACGTTGAGGGATGGTTATGTGATCCAATTATATTAGCATTGTTGAGAGATTGCACTAGCGAAAGTACGGACCCTAGGCCTTGTTTTCAAGCATTGCAATACCGTTTGTGCTCACTTTTTTTACTTGCTACCTTGCTGTTTTTATATTTTCAGATTACAAAAATCTATATCTACCATCCATATTGCACTTGTATCACCATCTCTTCGCCGAACTAGTGCATCTATACAATTTGCCATTGTATTGGGTGTGTTGTGGACACAAGAGATTTCTTGTATTTGATTGCAGGGTTGTTTGAGAAAGACCATCTTCATCCTACACCTCCCACGGATTGATATACCTTAGGTCATCCACTTGAGGGAAAATTGCTACTGTCCTACAAAACTCTGCGCTTGGAGGCCCAACAAAGTCTACAAGAATAAAGTTGCGTAGTAGACATAACCGGACCTCCCCGCCGTCCTCGTCGCCGGACCTCCTCGCCCTCGTCCCCGAGCCCGCTCCTCGTCGACGCCCCCCGACGCCGTCCCCGAGCCCTCCCCTGACAGTGGTAAACAGTGCACATCAAGTGTATGATGAAATGCTAGAGGGCTCTAGGAATTTTAGGAATTTTTTAGAATTTTTATGGTGAGGTGTTGATGCACAAAAGAGAGTATGGCAAAGTTTCAGAATTTTTGGAGCAATTTAAATTGGGATTTGACCATGGAGTTTGAATCTGGTCCAAATTTGAACTGAATGAAATTTGAAAATTTTGAACTATGGAACCAAATGTTTTTGGTGGATGGGTTGTGGGTACTGTCAAATAGATGGAGTAATTTTTGTGGGTGCAAAAGAATTGGGGAGAATACAGCTCCTTTGCAAATCAAAGAACACTTTTTTTGCATTAGAGTTCATTTTGTCTTTGCTATGTTTCTGCCACGCCATGCTATGTTTGTTGCGTCAAATATGTATGATATGTTAGATGGATAGATAGATATGTTTAGATGGACGGATGATCGTTTTGTCTTTAGAGTTTATTGAGAGTTCATTTTGATGTTCATTGAAGAAATTTTTGTTGTGGCAAAGTTATGAAATTTAGAGCTTTTTACCTTAACTATATGGCAAATTTGTGGCAAACTTTAGGAATGTTGTGGCATATACTCTACTCTGCTCAAGATCGATGGATGGATGGATGTATATATATAGAAAATGTTGATATGATGAATTTTTTTTGTTCATAGAATTTTTTTTGTCCATGTATGTATGTATGTATAGATGGATGGATTGATGTATATAGAAAATGTTCATATGTAGAGTAAAAAACTTATATGAAGTATCTCCATTAAAACTATAGATCAATGGTGATCATCTAACAAAGTTTGTAAATTATAACAGTTTCTGGAATTAATATCAAGTGGCACTTTTCAAACAAAGTTTTGAGCAAGCTAATGGACTCTAGCAGAGATGCAATTGATACTATCTTGTAGATCATAGGAGAGTGATCAATATTGATATAAGGCACTAACCCATAGGATGTACAGAACAATAGTTGTAGCCTTTCGAAAACAGCTAAGTGATGTTTAAAGCTGAGGAATTCTCAGACTTAGCAGAATTCCAGGAATTTTCAGGATATTGGTAAAACTTTATAAATCGATCAGAAAAATATGACGAATCCGAATATGCCATCCGTTCGTCTGTGACAAGCAGCTAGCATAGCGAACCTAGAACTGTCCCCCTCCGTTTCATCTGTCTGAAAATGCAGACTTCGGGAAAAAATTCCCGGATGTTATCCCCCTTCACCTATATCGTGTAGTGCCGCGTAGAACACCCCTAACTCTATCGGGAATTCAACATATCCTCGATAACTTCGACAGGGGGGTGGGGTCCGCAAGTTTCTATATGGAGGGAATGATGTTTGAAAATAGATAACTATTTTTTAAATAGAGGAAACTCTGTCAGGTGTTGTATTTTGGTGACAAATATACTTCTTTTTTGCTTTATGTGATAGCTATTTTGAAGTGTCAATGCTTTATGTGCAGAAACTATGGATCACAGAGACTTAGAAAAAGAAGAGTTGTTGGGGGATATAATCCGCGACGGAGGTGATGTTGATATCTTGTCATTTCTCAACGACACCAATGGTGATAGAAGAGAGGATGACGGCTCCGGTGATCCAATGGAGGAGGAAGGAGATCATGACAGCTCCGGTAATGGAATGGAGGAGGAAGGAGATCATGACGGCTCCGGTGATCGAATGGAGAAGGGAGCCTTAACTGTTTCAAAGCTCGGCGAGGTGTGTATATATACATACAAAACAGTTAAGGGAGCCTTAACTGTTTCAAAGCCTCTGCTGACTAGATGCATTAATTGTTTTGTATGTACATATATTAACACTTTTTTATTCTTTTAGCCCTTCGGATCGAGCCAAACTTTGGTAAGGAAACGAGGCCCGAAGAAAAGGTTGGACCCGGATGAAAGGTTCATGATCGAAGAAGTCTCTCCAGAAGGCCAACCGATTGCTCCCAAGCGTACCAAGAACAAATTTATACATTAGTGCGGAGTTATTGTTAGGGACAGCGTCCCGATCAGCATCCAAGAATGGAATAAGAAGAAGGACCCTGAAGTTCCTTATGTCCACGATAGAGTGAAAAATGATCTTTCGAACTCGCTGATGAGAAATTTCAGCCTACCGCTAGAGTAGGATCCGAATAACCCAGTTATACAGCGAAAGGTCAAGGCGTTTGCTCTTAAGAAGATGGCAGAACTATTCAAGAACCGGAAGAAACTATTGAACAGAAAGTTTGTCAACAAAGACGAGACTCCAGAATTCTCCGGTCAATACTTGAAGATAAAAGATCACTGGCCCGCATTTGTGGCCTACAAGAAATCGGAGAAGGCCAAGCAAAGGTCACATATAAATAAGCAAAATGCTGCAAAGAAGCAGTATCACCATGTTACGGGGTCAGGTGGCTATAGCAAAGCCCAGCCTACGTGGGACAAAGCTGAGCAAGACCTGCTTGCTAGAAATGTCCAACCAGTGACATTGCACTGGCCAGATCGGGCAAGGACTTGGTTCTTCGGGGTTGGGGGAACTTTGGACCCAGAATCAGGGAAGTGTGTTTGGACGAAAGCTCAACTTCAAACACCCGTCACAAGGCTTGAGGAAGCAATCAAGAAAGCGCTGGAAGGGAGGTTCCATCCCGACAGAGAGAAGGACGAGGTGTCAATGGCCCTCGGGAATCCTGAACACCCTGGACAAACACGAGGCACATCAGGCTCCGTTCCATGGGTGCATGGGTTTCCCGATAGCACTGGTTATAGAAGCCGACAGAGAAAGAAGAAAGAGGAAGCAAGCGAAATGCAGAAGATCAATGAAAGATTAGCGAAACTAGAGGCATTTGAGAGCCAGCAAGCTACCGGCCCACCATCTCAGCGGCACGAAGATCCTTCATTGGATACTACCCACGATGCTACCCCACCATCTCAGCGGAGAAGCAGCGTGGCTTCCATGGAGCTCTTTTAGCCTGATAGCACGGCTCCTCGCTACCCCGTGGATACCCCGTGGATGGTATCACGGATAATGAACATTGTGTGCTAATGGCGAAATGCCATAACCTGACCTTGAAGGTGGCGGTCGGCTATGTCTTACCTCCTCGACCTGATGCAACTTTCCATTTCGCTCCGGTTCCAGCTGGCTTTGCTATTGTCGGGGTGGATGAAATAATTAACGGATTTAAGGGGCTAGAGCTTGAGTACGCTATAGGTGAAGGGGAGATTCTTCCTGAGAATGCCTTAAGGACTACCTGTCTATGGAGAAAGGAAAACATCCTGCTTCCAAACTGGACGCCACCTGAGCAGACTCAGCCGGAGGAGGCCCCTCAGCAGACTCCTCACAGTCCAGCTCTGCTATCTCCGCTGCCTTAGTCGTCTCCGGCGCGTTAGCCGTCTCCGCCGCATCAGTGGACTCCGACGGAGGAGGCCCCTCAGGAGAATCCTCCTTCAACTCAGCTGTCTCCGCCACGTCAGCGGACTCCGCCTCTCCTCCGCCGCCTCAGCAACAGCGGAAGAGAGCCGCCGCCGCTCCGGCGGCTAGCATCAGTACAACAAAGAAGAAATTCAGAGCAGGCCTAAGACTTAAGGTTCCTCCCAAGTTACCCTACGATGTGAAATGCTAGCTTGCACCGAAACGCACACCTCCAAAGGAGAAAATAGATCCGGTAAAAGCGAAGCGATGTCTGGCGGCCCTTAGGCGACCACCACCGCCTCCGCCGGAATCAAACTATGACCGCTGTATTCAAAAGACATTTGATCAAGCGAAGCGGTCGTGAAGCTTAAGTAGAAGTGGTGCAAGAAGTGGGAAAAGAATTCCCCAGCTTGGCGAACAAGAAAAGCAATCGTGCCCCCCGCTCAAGGTGTTTACCGATATCGCTAATGATCCGGAGATAGCGGCCGGTTGTCTTGCTATCACTCTTGGTGATTACTTAGACGATTCGGTACAGTTCGAAAAGGCCGAGGTAGTAGCATCCGTAAGATACGAGCACGGGAAGCCTCTCGTCAGACGTGAGGAGCTCAAGGGTCTACCATTGAGGATGCGACAATTGCATGAATGGTACTTGAAAGCCTGCAAGGACGGGACCGGCAATATCTTCGTGGGAATTAAAGACGAGCACTTCTTCAATGGAGTCCAGGCGTTGTTCGTTGAATTTGAAGAATTTTTTCAGTTATACAATCAAAAGGACCTCGACAAAACTATCGTTAGTTGCTATTGTCTGTAAGTATTTTTTCTGTAAAGTCTCTATCTCAGCTCGTTCATTGCATGTATAATTATCCTCACACTATATTATATGCAGATTGAAGATCATCGATTGCAGAAAACGACAAATCTATGACATTGGGTTCATTAACCCAAATACCATAAATGAACATACGTTAAAACATAACCCCGATGAAACAGAGCAAAACTTGCTACGGGCTTTACTTGGACAACAAAATAGAAGAGAAATATTATTTCCTTACAACTTCCAGTGAGTGTTACTGTCTTGTACGTGCACATTCTGTTTCGCTTACTCGAGGTTAAGTTTAATTGATGAGTTATGCGTGCGCAGTTTTCACTTTATTCTGCTAGCCATTCGGCCTGACGAGGGAGCAGTACTTGTCTTGGACTCGAGGCGTAAATATCCTAAGGAGTGGACGAACATGAGTGAAATGCTTCAGAAGTAAGTTAAATCATTATCGCACCATATCGGCAACTTTCGTTCATTACTTGACATCAAGTAATCATTTTCTTTGCCGTGCAGGGTTTGGAAAAAGTTCACCAACTAGGCTAGGGGTGACTGGAGAAAGGAGCTGCGATTTTCACACCCCAAAGTAAGTACTAGCTACTAGCTAGTACCGCGCATCGTCTCTCATTGATTCTAGTTTCAATACCATTATCATGCTTGATTATCAATTTGATTAAACTCTATTCTCGTAAAGTGCTTGTGGCAGGCAACCGACACTAATTTATGTGCATACTACGTTTGCGACTTCATTCGCCACTCGACCTCTGAGCGGGGCATATATCCAGAACAATTATAAGTACGTAAACAATATTCACATTTTAATTTTATTACCATCAATTTTGTTGAGTTTCATTCATTCATTCATATGTATATATATATATATATATATATATATATATATATATATATATATATATATATATATATATATATATATATATATATATATATATATACCCCCTTCTTTAAATTAGATCTGGCGGAAGCGAGACGAACTCCTACCAACTGACCGCATACGAGCAATTCAAGAGGAATTGGCGGGATTCTTTGTTGAGCATGTCATACCTAAAGACGGAGAATGCCATCGGGATATGAAATGCGATTTTGATAATTAGATATTAGGATCGTAAGAGATGTTATATTGTACATATGCATGAACGTGTACTATATGTAATAGCGTCGAATAGATTTACGAAAACTTGTTGCATTGTTCGACCAAGCACGGAGAAAGAGAGGTCACTTCTCTCTATATATTGATCATGACGATGTTGTGTAATGGTTTCTTCATTGCTATATGTAGTAGCTAGCGTCGAGTTGAATGAAAAGCATAAAATAAAAATGGTAAACACAAAAAGAAAAGGGGAAACACAATATGAAACCCCTAAACCCTCCAAAACCCCTAAACCCCTCCTTTCAATAAAAAACCCCAGCGCCTGGCAGGTGCTGACGCGTGGCTGCCTTTTAGTCCCGCTCGGTGTTACCAACCGGGACTAAAGGTCCTCCTGCCTGGGCGCCCCACGGCGGCCACGTGAAGCTCCCTTAGACTCGGTTCGTAAGCCAACCGGGACTAAAAGTGATGGGCATTAGTCCCGATCGTTTTGTCCCGGTTTCAGAACCGGGACTAAAGGCCCTCTGGAACCGGGACTGATGCCCTGTTTTCTACTAGTTTCCCTGACCACCAAGATTCAAGTCCTGGTGCTTGCATTATTTTTGGATTTATATCAGGATTTCCGGCGATCCGCATTAAGTGGGAGGAGACGTTCCTGTCGATGACGAGGCGCCTACGATGACTTCATAAATCTCAAGATGATATGCCAGCTCAGTCTCTCGAAGGTGTTCATAGAGGTAGGGTGTGGGTGTATGCGTTCATAGGGGGCGACTGTATGCACGTATATATGACCGCTTGCGTCTGTACTGTGTTAAAAAAACAGACCTGTTATATTCGCATGTACTACACGCTACTTGTAACCATACCAGTGACACTAATCTATTAATTAATTAATTAATTATATATAAAAGGTAATTAACGGGTTAACCAGAGAAAATTTGAATTATACTAGAAAATTCCACAAAAAAATAGAAACATCTAGCCATTCAATTGGTGGACCTCTATTTAAAGTACATTTTCAATGGACGAGATCTGATCTTACTTAACAAGAAAAAACATTCGCTATGGGCCTTCCACAAGGACCCCTTCATATCCTAGGTCATGGGTCATGTCAAAAAAACAAAGGGTATGATAGACTGCCCTTCTCATGCTCACGCACGCTGCCGCCGCCATGTCCGCCTCGCTTGCACGGTGCCGCGTCAATGTTTGCCTCGCTTGCTAACTATGGCTTCGAGTAGGCCACCGGCGAAACAACAGATACCCAACAGCCTCACGTGTCATGTCTACATCAACCGGTGTGCTGTGCTGCACACTCGCAAGGTTCAATGAAGGTGTATCTGCATCTACTGGTGCCCGTTAGGCCCAACAAAATCTGCTATTCACATTTCATAGGCGATGATGGACAAACACCATCCCGATCTGTTGACTCATGCGCACTCAGCTACTCTGTTGCTCTCACTTTCATGGATGACTACGATAGCCACCTCTTCCCCATCTCCGCAGCTGCCAACGATTGAATGTGTATGATTATAGCCAGATTTCAGTTGGGAACGGACTGATCTGGCAGGTCTTTCATATGCTATTTGATGTTGCGGGTAGGCCTTTCTTATATTCTGACAAGTGTCAAGCTAGCCACCGTGAAGATGCAGAATTCATTGAAGTCCATTGTACTCCAACCCTCAGGTTTGTCTTCTTGCAACCTTAAACAAATGTATGTGTTTCTTCGATATTGATGTTGCATGGATGTAATTAGTAGATGGAAGAATTAGAATTGCAAGCTAAGTTACTGCTTAGGTTCAGATTTGGTGACAAACTAAGAAGATGAACACATTAGACTCTATGCTCTGTAGCCAACCGCTTTTTCATATACTTATATTAAGTTCGGAAAAAACATAGCATGCAATGCCTACCAGCTAGCTGCTAATAAGCACCTGCCAGAGCTGCTGTGAATGGCTACACACGACCACACTTTCTTTGGGACAATCCGATTACAGTTTATAGATTGGGGCATAATTGCAAAGTTAATACTAGAGTGAATAAATTAATATTGCATTAAAGCATAGATCATAGACCTTAGGTTTCAGCTTATTTATCGATTTTGGATGTCCTTGCATACGAGCTGGCCATCTGCGGTGCCAAACCAGTCGTCTATAAGGTCTTCAGGAACAACTTAACAAGCGCAGTGTCAGCTGTCAGGGACCAGCGCCCATGCCTACTATCTGAGATGGTTGCAAGGTCTCACGGCTTTACCATACCACCATGTATGGTTTGTGTTGGCACTAGTAGCAAACAGGCCTTTGGACCGGAGCATTAGTCCCGGTCGGATTTTGCACCGGGACTAATGGCCTCACTAGTCCCGGTTCATGAGCCTACGCTTTAGTCCCGGTTCGTGAGGAACCTATAGTCCCGGTTGGTGTTACCAACCGGGACTAAAGGGGTGGTGGCAGGGTTGCGGTGGGCTGGGGCCCATGCGAGACCCTTTAGTCCCGGTTGGTTACACAAACCGGGACTAGCGATTGACCTTTAGTCCCAGTTGGCATCACCAACCGGGACTATAGCAATCCCTATATATAGATGCTTCTTCCAGCCCGAGCCCAAGCTCTCCTTTCTCTCCTCCTTGTTTGTTCCTTCCCCTGAGCTCATGAGGATTGGAGGCACCCATCCATTTTTGCCAAGATTTGTGAAGATTGGAGGCACCCCATCATTCTAAAAGGTTAGCAATTTCATCCTTTCATCTCTCATTACTGTTTGGGAGTAATTATGTGGGAGTTCATTTCATTTATATGCATACAATTTGAACTCAAATCCTCTTCTTTGTTTGCATGTGTAGGTGTGGTTTACTTAATGCCTTCCCGACCCGGTCCACGTCCTCACTACCGTACATCATACAGTTACATGAAGCCGACGTATTATGTCTGGACGAAATCCTCAGTCTGGACAAAGTTCTCAGTCTAAACAAAGTTTTCAGTCTGGACGAAATCCTCAGTCTGGACAATGTTCTCAGTCTAGACAAAGTTCTCGGTCTAAACAAAGTTCTATGTCTAGACAAAAATATCAGTCTAACTGTTCGATAGATATAAGATAATTATATGTTGTTTTATGAGAACTATGTACGTATGAACTCTATGTATTTATTTTTGTAGTAATAACATTTTGATCACTATTAATTTGGTCATTTCTCTATTCATGATGTTTTGTAATTGTTTTTGATATGCTTAATTATATAATGCAGGATGTACGGTGACCGAGGCACTTCTGACGCACTTTGTTTAAGATAAGAAGTTTGAAGAAGTTTTATTATAAATTGAGATTTAATTTTAAAAGTTTCATTATAAATTGAGATAGAAATTTCAGAAGTTTTAAGATAAGAATTTTCATTATAAATACATCATGCATTATAATTTTTTAATAAAAAAATAGGTCTAGAAATTTTTAGTAAAAAAATTACGTACTTTCGGTCTGTCGGAGCTCCTTGTGTGACTTTCATGTCTCTTCTTGATGGAGGAATACTAACTGTTGTCGCGGGGGTCGTTTCCCTCTTCTTTTTCTCGCGATATATACCTTGGTATATTGCGCGAGAGAAGAAGGGGAAATGACCAGCACTGGCGGTCGAAATATTAGTGTGAGGTAGTGTCTACCAACATACACCACCATATAAGTGTGAGAGAGTGCGCACCATACACACCATGAGGCATGAGAGTTTTTCTAAGGAAAACCTTGACAGACCGAAAGTCAAGCCATGTTGAATTAGGTCTATTTGGACATGTGTCTGTTATTGCAGGGAACACCACCTTAATTACAAGTTAATAACATTTGATTTATATGCATGCAATTCGAGCTCAAATCCTCTTCTTAGTTTGCATATGTAGGTGTGGCTTACTTAGTGTCTTCCCGTCCCCGTCCTCGTCCTCACTGCCGTCGACCGCCCGCGCTGTCCCGTCGCCGGCACCACCTTGGTGAGCCTCTTGTTCTTATCCTTTTTAATTTGTAAAAAAAATCTTATGTAGATAGTTAATTGTTCTTAGCCTTTTTCATTTGTACTGTTTTTCAGTTTCAAGGTCATTTGGCGCAAAAAAATCATTAAATGCATGAAAACTAGCAAATGAAGTTAGAAAGGGTTGTAATTTGAGGATGTGGCTTTGAATGGTGCATATTGAATGCACAAAAAGTCTGTAGTTGAAATAAGTTTAAAAAAATTAAATACCTTTGTAACAGATGAGTTTTTGTCTGAAACCCTCACACTTCGAAGAGATGGTCCAGTTTGTACACGAAGTGCATCTAGTTTTTGCCATAACCCTCTCAACTTTTTAGCACATGCTATGTGGGTGAAATGATGATTCCATTCCAAGTTTCAACCTTTTCAGAGTTTATTTGTACTGCTTTTCAATTTCAGGGTCATTCGACGCAAAAAAATCATTAAATGCATGAAAAATAGCAAATGAAATTAGAAAGGGTTGAAATTTGAGGATGTGGCTTTGAATGGTGCATATTGAATGCACAAAAAGTCTCTAGTTGAAATAAGTTTAAAAAAATTAAATGCCTTTGTAACAGATGAGTTTTCGTTCGAAACCCTCATACTTTGAAGGAGATGGTCCATTTTGTACACGAACTGCATCCAGTTTTTGCCGTAACCCTCTCAACTTTTTAGCACTTGCTATGTGGGTGAAATGATGATACTATGCCAAGTTTCAACCTTTTCAGAGTTCATTTGTACTGCTTTTCAATTTCAGGGTCATTCGGCGCAAAAAAATAATTAAATATATGAAAAATAGCAAATGAAGTTAGAAAAAGTTGAAATTTGAGGATGTGGCTTTGAATGGTGCATATTGAATGCACAAAAAGTCTGTAGTTGAAATAAGTTTAAAAAAATTAAATACCTTTGTAGCAGTTGAGTTTTCGTCCGAAACCCTCATACTTCGAAAGAGATGGTCCTGCTTGTACACGAAGTGCATCCAGTTTTTGCCGTAACCCTCTCAACTTTTTAGCACATTCTATGTGGGTAAAATGATGATACCATGCCAAGTTTCAACCTTTTCAGAGTTCATTTGTACTGCTTTTCAATTTCAGGGTCATTCGGCACAAAAAAATCATTAAATGCATGAAAACTAGTGATTCACACAAATTTCAAAAGAATTCAAACTAGTGATGCACACAAATTTCAAAAGAATTCACAATTAAACTGTTTAAATTTGAAAACTAGTGGCACTAACAGAAAGTTTATAATTTATGTTAATAAAAAGTATTTTATAATATTCTTCAGTAGCTAAAAAGAATCAGCTAAAAAGATTTTACAAAACTCTATTTATGATCAAATTAATGTTAACTTATAATCAAATAGAAACATTTCAACTAATAATACAAATTGTTTCTAATCTAAAACTAAAACCAAAAATAGATTTAGTCCCGGTTGGTGGCTACAACCGGGACTAAAGGCCTGAGGTTCGCGCCTTTTTGTCTGCCGAAAATTTGATATAGTCCCGGTTGGTGGCTCCAACCGGGACTAAAGGTTCCAACCGGGACTAAAGGGCCACCTTTAGTCCCGGTTGGAGCCACCAACCGGGACTAAAGCTTGGGCTATATATATTACCGCCCGCGCGCGGCCTCCTTCTTCCCCAATTCCCAATCCTCACGTGCCCCCGGCGACGCCGAACCCACACGCACAAGCGCGCTGCCAGGCTGCCGGACATCGCCGTCGATCTCCTCCCCGAGCATCACTCGTCGCCGACAAACGGCGTCGCCGGACCTCTTCCCCGAGCCGCGTCACCGAGCCTCGCCTCCACCGCTCCCCGACAACGCTAGGTGAGCCGCCGTTCCCCTCCTCCTCTTATCCCCTCAACCCCCGCATTCACCGCCGCCCGCGCCGACGCCACATTTTACTTTATACAAATGCAGTGACATATATATGTCCACAAAATGGTATTATGCTAATGAACGTATCAAGTACAAATATCACGCCGTTCCTCTCCTTCTATTATCAAGTAAATTTGTACATGGCAACGTATATATGTACTATATATATGTACAAATTTAGTATTATGCTAATGAACTCAGTACATAAATAGATCCATTAGTTATTACATTTGTATCATATTTGTATATATATCTAATTAGATATATGTACAAATTTAGTATTATACTAATGAACTCAGTACATATATAGATCCATTAGTTTATACGTTGCCATGTACTATATATGTTTTAATTTGATATACGTACTAATGAACTCAGTACAAATTTTTCCTACATTGTTTAGAAAATTAATGAATACACACGGTGTGAGAAATACCTACTCTTTTGCATTAAAAGTGGTTGAAAAACTATGCATTTTTGTACAATTATACATGGCATGAGGTAGCTACTCTTCCACTATAACATTCTGCAAAAATTTAAATACTAAATTGTTAATCTTAGAAAAAAAATTAAGAAAAAAATTTGCTGTCGATTTTTAATCTTACAATCATGAACACAGGAAATGTCGACGTCGTCTGACGACGAGGGGAGGTTCCCTGAGTGCCCTTTGTGCTGGGATGACAGGGGTATATGCGACATTTATCCTCACCTAGACAACGGTACATCCTTCACCGTCAAGTTAACGGAAGAATTTAGTATTATTACGGTATGTAAAGATGACATGTATTTTCTGTTAATGAAGTATGACATGTGCTTTTTTGTTTTAGTTAACCTTTAATTTCCTTTTGTACAATTCGACTAGTGCGTTCCCTACCATGCAAGATTCGTTGTCTTGGACAAGTTCCATTTCAAAAAGAAGGATAGTACAGAGCCTAAGATAGCTCACCTAAGAACGGAGCATTACACTTTTGTTGTTAAGGTGAAAAATAACAAAGATCACACATATTTTGGTTGTTCTAATTGGAGAGCATTTTGCAAGGCGTATGGGTTGGATGAGGACATGAACATTACCTTCGATCTTGGTAATGACGATGTTCGTGATAATAATATAGAAATTTCGGTGCATGCAGAGGATGACTTGATTCCAGCTCTACCTCCAGGTGCGTTTGTCAACAGATTTGTTAGGTAACTAATATTGATTATTGAAAACTATTTGGTACTGATCCTAACTAGATTTTCTTATTTTTAATTACCAGGTTATTTCCGTGCTACAAGAACTACCCGACAGATAATAGATCGGACGTACTACAGTTATGACTCCAAGCTTACTTGTTTGGAGAAAGATCATCTCATCTCATTTATTCATGATGTTCAGCATCATAATGAAAATTACATGACTGGTAAAATTTATCATGGATATGTGCCACTAGTGCACAAGTTAAACCCTTATAACATCACTAGAGACAACTCTTGTGTCATTAATTAGTCCATCCTTTTCGTACATTGTTCTTAAGCAAAACTAGTTTGCTACCTATGTTATTATAACTTATGTTCTTCAATAGGTACTCCCGCCAGAGACCGTGCCTAACACTACTAGGAGAAAGCCTACTAGCAGCGCTGGAAATACCCGTAGCAGTAGCGCTGGTGGCAGCGCTACTGCTAAGGCGTTACAACTAAGTTGTAGCAGTAGCGCTGGAACACCAGCGCTACTGGTAAGTACGGTTAGCAGTAGCGCTGGAAAACAACAAGCGCTGCTAATAAACCAGCGCTCCGCTAGACGCCTACCAGCGCTACTGCTAATATTCCTGATTTCACGGATTACATTCCCCTCTACGTATTTGTGCATGCTCTATACAATAGTTTCATCATATGACAACATCAATAATTATTGTGCCAGCAACTACATTTAGATTAAAGTGCATGGATGCAAGTGATCATGTTGAATTAGAGGAAAATATGATGTTGCGATTGGCAACATCATATTTTCCTCTAATTCAACATGATCACTTGCATCCATCCACCTTAATCAAATATATGTCATATAACTCATCATCATCTTACTCATCTAACAGCTCATCATCATCTTAATCATACCAAGTTAAAATCTCATAAAACAGAAAAACATCATAATAGTAATCATCCTAATCGATCATGCAAGTTAATATAAACCAGAAAAACTTCTCTCTCATAGGACCTAGTCCTCCCTCCTAGGTAAAATGACATTAAACAGAATAACACCTATGTCTCCATGATGAAGCAAAGAGATCCAACGGTCTCCAACTTGTGGCTTGCGATCCTTCTTTATTTCTTCACATGCTTCAATTTGGAGCCGTCTTGGTGGTTTGCGCTCAGTCGAGTATGCAAAAGAGAACCGGGGCCTCATAGGGCTTTTAATTGTCATATTACCTTCGCCATGCATCAACGGAGGCACAACTTCATTTGGCAGTTTCTGTTGAAGAACATAATAGTAGCCTAGTTAGCAATGTAATCAATACCATTTACGCAATAGTAGTGTACTTAATTAGCAACTCTTACCAAGATATTTCGGCGAATGTCATCCGCCCTCAACCTATGCACTAGTGTCCTGTACAATGTATAATTTGGGCCAGTTCCCAAATTATACAGGAAGATCTCCCTACCAACTAGGACACCAATAACAAAGTTGATAAGATCATCCTTCTCCTCCCAAGTTAGATGTGATCCATAAGTGTAGTGTGTCGTGTCAATTATTTTCTGCGTTTCACTCGAAGAAACGAAATAAGCTGTAAATTATAAATTAACAAATTTAGTATGGATGAACACCAACTATTTTTAAATATAGAATGCAAATTACTTGACAAATATGCATGGTTGATAAACTCACATGGAGGTAAAACAGGAAGCATATCGACATCCACCCAAATGTCGATGTTACCTTCAATATGATATTCAGGACGAAGATCGAAGGTTATTTCCATATCCTCCTGAAATCCATATGCCTTGCAAAGAGCTTCCCAATTTGAGCACCCCAATTCTGTGTTATTAACTGCATTCATTACTTTGACCAGAAATGTGTGACCATGTTTAGTCCTCAGGTTAGCTCTCCTCATCTCCATACTCTCGTGGTCCTCGAAACCGAGCCTCTCCAAGACATACCGTCTTGCATGGCAGGGGATGAACTAGTCGAATTGTATAAAACAGAAATTACACGTTGAAGCAAAGAAACAGAAGTCATGCTTAATTACGAAAAAACACTTGTCATCGTTGCGTACCATAGAAACAATGAAGGTCTCGTCAAGCTTGATGGTGAAGAACCTATCGTCTCGAAGCCCAGGCTGGTCGCAAAGACCCTTATCTTCGCCGCAGAGTTCACACGCTTGGATCCTATCATCGTCATCAGACGACGACATTTCCTGTGTTCATGATTCAAAAATTACGGCATGACCATTGCTAATGTAAGACATATTGAGCGCCTAAAATTTGCCGGAACGGAAATAAATCAACATTCCGGCAAAACATAGGCACTAGGAGGGGTACCCTGCAATAACATACACACATGTCCAAATAGACCTAATTCAATATCGGTTGACTTTCGGTCCGTTGAGGCTTTCCTTAAATAACTCTCATGTCTTATGGTGTGTTGGTGCACACTCTCTCACACTGATATGGTGGTGTATATATGTTGGTGGACACTCTCTCACACTAATAGTTCGACCGTCGGTGATGGGCGCACCTCCTCTCCTCTCCTTGCGCATTACACCGAGGTATATATTGCAAGAAGAGAAGAGGAGGAAGCGCCCCCCACGACAACAGTCGGGATTCCTCCATCAAGAACACACATGAAAGTCACACAAGGAGCAACGACAGACCGAAAGTCACACACGCATTATACCAATATAATATCACTAATACATTTATAATGAACTCGGATATAATATCACTAATACATCATCTCGAATAATCCAGTTAATGCATTGATACGTCTCCAATGTATCTATAATTTATGAAGTATTCATGCCATGTTTACAATAATTTTATATGATTTTATTAGAACTAACCCGGACTGATGCTGTTTTCAGCAGAACTACCATGGTGTCGTTTTTTGTGCAGAAATAAAAGTTCTCGGAATGGGCTGAAAATTTACGGTGATTTTTTGTGGACCAAAAGAGACCCCCGAAGCACCGGAGCTGGGCCAGGAAGTGACCGAGGAGGCCACAAGCTAGGGGGCGCGCTCTACCCCCCCCCAGGAGGGTGCTCCTGGCTTGTGGACTCCTCGAGAACCCCCTTGACGTGAGACCGACGCCAAAAATTCGTATAAATACCAAAACCCCCAGAAAGAAACCTAGATCGGGAGTTCCGCCGCCGCAAGCCTCTGTAGCCACGAAAAACCAATCGGGAGTCCGTTCCGGCACCCTGCCGGAGGGGGAAACCATCACCGGAGGCCATCTTCATCATCCCGGCGGTCTCCGTGACGAGGAGGGAGTAGTTTACCCTCGGGGCTGAGGGTATGTACCAGTAGCTATGTGTTTGATCTCTCTCTCTCTCTCGTGTTCTTGAGATGGCACGATCTTGATGTACCGCGAGCTTTATTAATATAGATGAATCATATGGAGTTTTCCCCTCTCTATCTTCTTGTGATGAATTGAGTTTTCCCTTTGAAGTTTTCTTATTGGATTGAGTCTTTAAGGATTTGAGAACACTTGATGTATGTCTTGCGATGGGATATCTGTGGTGACAATGGGATGTTCTATTGATCCACTTGATGTATGTTTTGGTGATCAACTTGCGGGTTCCGTGACCTTGGGAATCTTTGCATAGGGGTTGTCACACGTTTTCGTCTTGACTCTCCGATGGAAACCTTGGGGCACTCTTTGAAGTTCTTTGTGTTGGATTGAACATGATGAATCTGAAATTGTGTGATGCATATCGTATAATCAAGCCCATGGGTACTCGTGGTGACATTGGAGTATCTAGGTGACATTAGGTTTTTGGTTGATGTGTATCTTAAGGTGTTATTTTAGTACGAACTCTAGGGCTGTTCGTGACACTTATAGGGATAGCTCATACGATTGATCGGAAAAGATAACTTTGAGGTGGTTTCGTACCCTACAATAATTTCTTCGTTTGTTCTCCGTTATTTGTGACTTTGGAGTGAACTCTTTGTCGCACGTGAGGGATTTACATATGATTCAACTATGTCAGTATTGTTGAGAGAACTTGCACTAGTGAAAGTATGAACCCTAGGCCTTGTCTCTAAGCATTGCAATACCGTTTGTGCTCATTTTTATCATTAGTTACCTTGCTGTTTTTATATTTTCAGATTACAAAAACCGATATCTACCATCCATATTACACTTGTATCACCATCTCTTCGCCGAACTAGTGCACCTATACAATTTACCATTGTATTGGGTGTGTTGGGGACACAAGAGACTCTTTGTTATTTGATTGCAAGGTTGTTTGAGAGAGACCATCTTCATCGTACGCCTCCCACGGATTGATAAACCTTAGGTCATCCACTTGAGGGAAATTTGCTACTGTCCTACAAAACTCTGTGCTTGGATGCCTAACACGAGTCTACAAGAAGAAGGTTGCGTAGTAGACATCATGCATCATCAAATATTAACTAATACATCTCGAATATTATCATATAAGAGCACTAATACAGATCGAATATCCTAGAATCCAAAGTGGAGGACGGTGAACTCGGTTCACTAGCGGTCTCTGAGTCGTTGGCGGTGAACACCCAAAGATAAGGAACCATCATCGGATCATAACTCGGGTGAGATCCCTGAAGAACCTGCCAGGTATTGGAGAACCTGGCGTCCAACGCCGCCATGTAGCGACGGACGTGCTCGTCCTCCTCCCTGACACGGCGACGTACCACCTCCGCGGGGGCCGCTCCCTCTGCACCGAAAGTGGCCCACGCGACCGCCACCAAAGAAGCTTCGGGTCGACGACGAGACCAGGATTCCTCACCAAGCTCCGTGTTGGAAATATGCCCTAGAGGCAATAATAAATTGGTTATTATCATATTTCCTTGTTCATGATAATCGTTTATTATCCATGCTCTAATTGTATTGATCGGAAACTCAGATACATGTGTGGATACATAGACAACACTATGTCCCTAGTGAGCCTCTACTAGACTAGCTCGTTGATCAGAGATGGTCAAGGTTTCTTGACCATAGACATGAGTTGTCATTTGATAACGGGATCACATCATTAGGAGAATGATGTGATGGACAAGACCCAACCGTAAGCATAGCATATGATCGTGTCAGTTTATTGCTACTTCTTTATCAATGTCAAGTATCTGTTCCTACGACCATGAGATCATGCAAATCCCTGACACCAGAGGATTGCCTTGTGTGTATCAAATGTCACAACGTAACTGGGTGACTATGAAGGTTCCCTACAGGTATCTCCGAGGGTGTCAGTTGGTTGGCATGGATCAAGACTGGGATTTGTCACTCCTTATGACGGAGAGGTATCTCGGGCCCTCTCGGTAATACAACATCACAAGAAGCTTGCAAGCAATGTGACTAAGGAGTTAGTAGCAGGATATTATATTACGGAACGAGTAAAGAGACTTGCCAGTAACGAGATTGAACTAGGTACGGAGATACCGATGATCGAATCTCGGGCAAGTAACATACCGATGGACAAAGGGAACTGCATACGAGATTGTATGAATCCTTGAAATCGTGGTTCAACCGATAAAGATCTTCGTAGAATATGTAGGAACCAATATGGTCATCCAGGTCCCGCTATTGGTTATTGACCATAGAGTTGTCTCGGTCATGTCTACATAGTTCTCGAACCCGCAGGGTCTGCACACTTAACGTTCAGTGACGATTTGGTATTGTTGAGTTATGTATGTTGGTGACCGAAGGTTGTTCAGAGTCCCAGATGAGATCCCGGACGTCACTAGGAGTTTCGGAATGGTCCGTAGGTAAATATTTATATATGGGAAGTCATATTTTGGCGACCGGAAAAGTTTCAGGTTTTTCCGGTATTGTACCGGGAAGCTTCTAGAAGGTTCCAGAAATGTCCGGAGGAGTCCAGAAGTCCACCAAGGGTTCCACCACGTCCCAAGGGTTTGCATGGGCTGAGGGGAGGTGCCCTGGCCTTATTGGGCCAGGCGCACAAGTCCCTCAAGGCCCATGTGGCTTGGGAGAGGTGGAAAGTCCACCTGTTTATGGAAAGAGAGGGAATTGGACTAGGAGTCCAACTCCTCCCCCTTGGCTGCGCCCTAGGGCTTGGAGGGGCTGATCTCCATGCCCCTCCACCTATATATAGAGGGGATGGGGCGCCCCAAGAGCACATACGAAGCCCTTGGCGCCCCTCTCTCTCCCTAGATCGTTTTCTCCTCCGTTCACGGTTTCGGTAGCGCTAGGCGTAGCCCTGCTGGGATAGCACCACCACCACCATCACCACGCCGTCATGTTGCCGGAGAACTCATCTACTACTTCGACCTCGCTCGCTGGAACGAGGAGGTGGAGACGTCATCGAGCTATACGTGTGCTGAACGCGGAGGTGCCGTCCGTTCGGCGCTGGATCGTGATTGGATCGAGGGACGGATTGCGATTTGGATCGCGAAAATGTTCGACTACATCAACCGCGTTTCTTAACGCTTCCCGCTTAGCGATCTACAAGGGTATGTGGATCCGATATCTCCTCTCGTAGATGCTCATCTCCATGGATAGATCTTGTGCTTGCGTAGGAAATTTTTTGATTCCCATGCAACGTTCCCCAACATTGGTATCAGAGCTAGGTCTATGTGTAGATGAGATCACGAGTAGAACACAAAGGAGTTTGTGGGCGTTGATATTCAGATTGCTTCCCTCCTTGGTCTTATCTTGATTCGGCGGTATTGTGGGATGAAGCGCCTCGGACCAACCTTACTCGTCCACGTATGAGAGACCGGTTTCATCGACTGACATGTAACTTTGTTGCATAAGATGGCTGGCGGGTGTTTGCCTCTCCCACTTTAGTTGAATCGGATTCGACAGAGGCGGTCCTTGTAAAAGGTTAAATAGCAACTTGAATATCACCGTTGTGGTTTTGCGTAGGTAATAATCGTTCTTGCTAGATACCCATAGCAGCCACGTAAAACATGCAACAACAATTAGAGGACGTCTAACTTGTTTTTGCAGCGTATGATGTGATATGATATGGCCAGAAACATGATGAGATATATGTGATGTATGAGATGATCATGTTTTGTATAGATTATCATGACTTGCATGTCGATGAGTACGGCAACCGGCAGGAGCCATAGGGTTGTCTTTAATTTATTTTTGCCTTTTTGCTTTACTTCATCGCTATGAGTTAGCAATAGTTGTAGAAGCAATAGTTGGCGTGACAACCTCATGGCGACACGTTGACGGAGATCAAGATGATGGAGATCATGGTGTTATGCCGGTGACGATGGAGATCATGCCGGTGCTTTCAAGATGGAGATCAAAAGCACAAGATCATGGCCATATCATTTCACTTATGATTTGCATGTGATGTTAATCCTTTTATGCACCTTGTTTTGCTTAGGACGACGGTAGCATTATAAGGTGATCCCTCACTAAAATTTCAAGATAAAATTGTGTTCTCCCCGAGTGTGCACCGTTGCGAAAGTTCATTGTTTCGAGACACCACGTGATGATTGGGTGTGATAAACTCTACGTTCACATACAACGGGTGCAAGCCAGTTTTGCACATGCGGAACACTCGGGTTAAACTTGATGAGCCTAGCATGTACAGACATGGCCTCAGAACACAAGAGACCGAAAGGTCGAACATGAGTCATATATTAGATATGATCAACACGGAGATGTTCACCATTGAAACCACCTCATCTCACATGATGATCGGACTTGGGTTTGTGACTTTGGATCATGTAACACTCGGATGACCGGAGGGATGTCAATTTGAGTGGGAGTTCTTTAGTAATATGAGTAACTGAACTCACTATCTTGAACATAGTCAAAATGTCTTTGCAAATTATGTTGTAGATCAATAGCTCGTGCCGTAGCTCCCCTGTATTTTTGATACGTTCCTAGAGAAAAAGTAAGTTGAAAGATGATGGTAGCAATTATGCAGACTGGGTCCATGATCTGAGGATTGTCCTCATTGCTGCACAGAAGGCTTATGTCCTTGATGCACCGCTCGGTGCGCCACCCACTCAAGCATCGTCTGTGGATGTTGTGACGTCTGGCAGACACGTTCTGATGACTACTTGATAGTTTAGTGCGCCATGCTTTACGGCTTAATATTGAGGCTCCAAAGACGTTTTGAACGTCACGGAGCATATGAGATGTTCCGAGAGCTGAAATTGGAATTTCGGGCTCATGCCCGTGTTGAGAGGTATGAGACTTCTGAAAAAGTTCTTTGCCTGCAAGATGGAGGAGAATAGCTCAATCGTTGAGCATGTGCTCAGAATGACTGGGTACTACAATCGCTTGAATCAAGTGGGAGTTCATCTTCCAGATAAGATAGTGATTGACAGAGTTCTCCAGTCACTATCACCAAGCTACTAGAGCTTTGTGATGAACTATAACAAGCAAGGGATGTAGATAGTGATCACAGAGCTGTTCGCAATGCTTAAGTCCGCGAAGGTAGAAATCAAGAAGGAGCATCAAGTGTTGATGGTTAGTAAAACCACTAGTTTCGAGAAGGGCAAGGGAAAGAAGGGAAACTTCATGAATGGCAAGCCAGTTGCCGCTCCAGTGAAGAAACCCAAGGTTGAACCCAAGCCCGATACTAAGTGCTTCTATAATAAGGGGAACGGTCACTGGTAGCGGAACTGCCCCAGATACTTGGCAGATAAGAAGGCTGGCAACGTCAACAGAAGTATATTTGATATACGTGTTATTGATGTGTACCTTACTAGAACTCCTAGTAGCACCGGGGTATTAGATACCGGTTCAGTTGCTAATGTTAGTAACTCGAAATAAAAGGTACGAAATAAACGGAGACTAGCTAAAGGGCGAGGTGACGATGTGTGTTGGAAGTGTTTCCAAGGTTGATGTGATCACCATCGCACGCTCCCTCTACCTTCGAGATTAGTGTTGAACCTAAATAAATGTTATTTGGTGTTTGCGTTGAGCATTAACATGATTAGATCGTGTTTATTGCAATACAGTTATTCATTTAAGTCAGAGAATAATGGTTATTCTATTTACATGAATAATACCTTCAATGGTCATGCACCCTATGTGAATGGTTTATTGAATCTCGATCGTAGTGATACACATGTTCATAATATTGATGCCAAAAGATGCAAAGTTAATAATGATAGTACCACATACTTGTGGCACTGCCGCTTAGGTCATATTGGTGTTAAACGCATGAGGAAGCTCCATGCTGATGGACTTATGGAATCACTCGATTTTGAATCGCTTGATACATGCGAACCATGCCTCTTAGGCAAGATGACTAAAACCCCGTTCTCCGGTACAATGGAGCGGGCAAGTGACTTGTTGGAAATCATACATACTGATGTGTGCGGCCCGATGAGTGTAGAGGTGCGTGATACGTCTCCAACGTATCTATAATTTTTTATTGTTCCAGGCTATTATATTATCTGTTTTGGATGTTTTATATGCATTAATATGCTATTTTATATTATTTTTGGGACTAACCTATTAACCTAGTGCCCAGTGCTAGTTTATGTTTTTCCTTGTTTTTGAGTATTGTAGATAAGGAATATCAAACGAAGTATAAACGGAATAAAATCTTCGCGATGATTTTTCTTGGACCAGAAGAAACCTACCAGACTTGGAGAGGAGGGTAGGAGACCTGCCGGTCGGCGACAAGCCTGCAGGGCGCGCCCTAGGGGGGGACGTGCTTCCCTGGCTTGTGGCCCCCCCTGCAGGTCCTCCAACCATAATCTTCGGCCTATAAATTCCCAAATATTCCCCCAATACCAAAAAGAGCCACGACAATACATTTCCGCCGCCGAAAGCCTCTGTTCCCGTGAGATCCCATCTTGGGGCCTTTTCCGGTAATCTACCGGAGGGGGATTCGATCACGGAGGGCATCTACATCAACTCCATTGCCCCTCCGATGATGCGTGAGTAGTTCACCTCAGACCTTCGGGTCCATAGCTAGTAGCTAGATGGCTTCTTCTCTCTCTATGATCTTCAATACCATGTTCTCCATGATCTTCATGGAGATCTATCCGATGTAATACTCTTTTGCGGTGTGTTTGTCGAGATTCGATGAATTGTGGGTTTATGATCAGATTATCTATGAATATTATTTGAATCTTCTCTGAATTCTTATATGCATGATTTCATATCTTTGCAAGTCTCTTCGAGTTATTGGTTTGGTTTGGCCAATTAGATTGGTAATTCTTGCAATGGGAGAAGTGCTTAGTTTTGGGTTCAAACTTGCGGTGTCCTCACCCAGTGACAAAGTAGGGGTAGCGAGGCATGTATTTGTATTGTTGCCATCAAGGATAAAAAGATGGGGTTTTCATCATATTGCTTGAGTTTATCCCTCTACATCATGTCATCTTACTTAATGCGTTACTCTGTTCTTCATGAACTTAATCCTCTAGATGCAGGCAGGAGTCGGTCGATGTGTGGAGTAATAGTAGTAGATGTAGAATCGTTTCGGTCTACTTGACATGGATGTGATGCCTATATGCATAATCATTGCCTTGGATATCGTCATAACTATGCGCTTTTCTATCAATTGCTCGACAGTAATTTGTTCACCCACCGTATTATTTTCCTTCAAGAGAGAAGCCTGTAGTGAAACCTATGGCCCCCGGGTCTATTTTCCATATTATATTTTCAGATCTATTTACTTTGCTTTTCGTTTTAGTAATCTTTCCTATCTATCTCTATCAGATCTCATCCTTGCAAGTAACCGTGAAGGGATTGACAACCCCTTTATAGCGTTGGGTGCAAGTGTTTGATTGTTTGTGTAGGTGCAAAGATTGGTGCCTTGCTTGTACCTCCTACTGGATTGATACATTGGTTCTCAACAACTGAGGGAAATACTTATCTACTCTGCTGCATCACCCTTTCCTCTTCAAGGGAAAACCAACGCAAGCTCAAGAAGTAGCAGCGCGTGGTGGATATCATTATTTTCCTACCTTCATTGATGATTTGAGTAGATATGGGTATATTTACTTAATGAAACACAAGTCTGAAATGTTTGAAAAGTTCAAGCAATTTCAGAGTGAAGTTTAAGATTATCGTGACAAGAAGATAAAATGTCTACGATATGATCGTGGAGGTGAATATCTGAGTTACGAGTTTGGTATGCAACTTACGATAATGTGAAAATTGTTTCACAACTCATGCCACCTAGAACACCATAGTGTAATGGTGTGTCCGAGCGTCATAATCGTACTCTATTGGATATGGTGCGATCTATGATGTCTCTTACTGATCTGCCACTATCATTTTGGGGTTATGCATTAGAGACAACCACATTCACTTTAAAATAGGGCACCATCAAAGTCCGTTGAGACGACACCGTATGAATTATGGTTTGGCATGAAACCTAAGCCGTCGTTTCTTAAAGTTTGGAGCTGCGACGCTTATGTGAAAAGGCTTCAACCTGATAAGCTCGAACCCGAAGCGGACAAGTGCATCTTCATAGGATACCCCAAGGAAACAGTTGGGTATACCTTCTATCTCAGATCTGAGGGCAAAGTGTTTGTTGCTAAAACGGGTCCTTCCTCGAGAAAGAGTTTCTCTCGAAAGAACTGAGTGGGAGGAAAAGTAGAACTTGATGAGGTTATTGAACCGTCACTTCAGTTGGATGGTAGCACGATGCAGAAAGTTGTTTTCTGTGGCGCCTACACCAAATGAAGAGGAAGTTAATGATGATGATCATGACACTTCGGATCAAGTTACTACCGAGCCTCGTGGGTCGACAAGAAATCGTACCGCCCCTGAGTGGTACGACAATCCTGTCTTAGAGGTCATGTTGTTAGACAACAGTGAACCTACGAGCTACGAAGAAGCGATGGTGGGCCCGGATTCCGACAAATGGTTAGAGGCCATGAAATCCGAGATATGATCCATGTATGAAAACAAAGTGTGGACTTTGGAAGTATTACCTGAAGAGCGGAAGGCCATTCAGAATAAATGGATCTTTAAGAGGAAGACGGACGCGGACGGTAATGTCACCGTCTATAAATCTCAACTTGTGGCAAAGGGTTTTTCACAAGTTCAAGGAATTGACTACGATGAGGCTTTCTCTCCCGTAGTGATCCTAATGTCCGTCAGAATCATGTTAGCAATAGCTGCATTTTTTTGATTATGAAATTTGGCAGATTGATGTCAAAACAGCGTTCCTCAACGGTTTCCTTGAGGAAGAGTTGTATATGATGCAACCAGAAGGTTTTGTCGGTCCTAAGGATGCTAAAACGTATGCAAGCTCCAGCGATACTTCTATGGACTGGAGCAAGCATCTATGAGTTGGCATATACGCTTTGATGAGGTAATCAAAGCTTTTGGGTTTATACGAAATTTATAAGAAACTTGTATTTACAAGAAAGTGAGTGGGAGCACTATAGAATTGCTGATAAGTATATGTGGATGACATATTGTTGATCGGAAATAATTTAGAATTTCTGGAAAGCATAAAGGGTTGTTTGAAAGGAGTTTTTCAAAGGAAGACCTGGATAAAGCTGCTTAAATATCGGGCATCAAGATCTATAGAGATAGATCAAGACACCAGATAAGACTTTCAATGAGTACATAGCTTGACAAGATTTTAAAAGAGTTCAAAATGGATCAGTCAAAGAAGGAGTTCTTGCCTGATTTGTAAGGTGTGAAGTTGAGTAAGACTCAAAGCTCGACCACGGCAGAAGAAAGAGAAAGGACAAAGGTCGTCCCCTATGCCGTAGCCATAGGCTCTATATAGTATGCCATGCTGTGTACCGCACCTGATGTGTACATTGCCGCGTGTCTGGCAAGGGGGTACAAGAGTGATCCAGGAGTGGATCACTTGACAACGGTCAAAATTATCCTTAGTAACTAGAGGACTAAGGAAATGTTTCTCGATTACGGAGGTGATAAAGAGTTCGGCATAAAGGGTTACGTCGATGCAAGCTTTGACACCGATCCGGATGACTCTGAGTAGCAAACCGGATACGTATAGTGGAGCATACATTTGGAATAGCTCCAAGTGGGGCGTAGTAGCAGCATCTATAGTATGACATAGAGATTTGCAAAGTATACGCTGATCTGAATGTTGCAGACCCGTTTACTAAAAAGCTCTCTCACAAGCAAAACATGATCAAACCCCATAACTCATTGGGTGTTAATCACATGGTGATGTGAACTAGATTATTGACTCTAGTGCAAGTGGGAGACTGTTGGAAATATGCCCTAGAGGCAATAATAAATTGGTTCTTATCCTATTTCCTTGTTCATGATAATCGTTTATTATCCATGCTATAATTGTATTGATTAGAAACTCAGATACATGTGTGGATACATAGACAACACTATGTACCTAGTGAGCCTCTACTAGACTAGCTCGTTGATCAGAGATGGTCAAGGTTTCCTGACCATAGACATGAGTTGTCATTTGATAACGGGATCACATCATTAGGAGAATGATGTGATGGACAAGACCCAACCGTAAGCATAGCATATGATCGTGTCAGTTTATTGCTACTGCTTTATCAATGTCAAGTATCTGTTCCTACGACCATGAGATCATGCAAATCCCTGACACCGGAGGAATGCCTTGTGTGTATCAAACATCACAACGTAACTGGGTGACTATGAAGGTGCTCTATAGGTATCTCCGAGGGTGTCTGTTGGGTTGGCGTAGATCAAGACTGGGATTTGTCACTCCGTATGAAGGAGAGGTATCTCGGGCCCTCTCGGTAATACAACATCACAAGAAGCTTGCAAGCAATGTGACTAAGGAGTTAGTCGTGGGATATTATATTACGGAACGAGTAAAGAGATTTGCCAGTAACGAGATTGAACTAGGTATGGAGATACCGACGATCGAATCTCGGGCAAGTAACATACCGATGGACAAAGGGAACTGCATACGAGATTGTATGAATCCTTGACATCGTGGTTCGACCGATAAAGATCTTCGTAGAATATGTTGGAACCAATATGGGCATCCAGGTCCCGCTATTGGTTATTGACCATAGAGTTGTCTCGGTCATGTCTACATAGTTCTCGAACCCGTAGGGTCTGCACACTTAATGTTCGGTGACGATTTGGTATTGTTGAGTTATGTATGTTGGTTACCGAAGGTTGTTCGGAGTCCCGGATGAGATCCCGGACGTCACCACGAGTTCCGGAATGCTCCGGAGGTAAAGATTTACATATGGGAAGTCATGTTTTGGCGACTGGAAAAATTCGGGTTTTTCCGGTATTGTACCGGGAAGCTTCTAGAAGGTTCCGGAAACTTCCGGAGGGGTCCGGAAGTCCACCAATGGTTCCACCACGTCCCAAGCATTTGCATGGGCTGAGGGGAGGCGCCCTGGCCTTACTGGGCCAGGCGCACAAGTCCCTCAAGGCCCATGTGGCTTGGGAGAGGTGGAAAGTCCACCTGTTTATGGAAAGAGAGGGAATTGGACTAGGAGTCTAACTCCTCCCCCATGGCTGCGCCCTAGGGCTTGGAGGGGCTGATCTCCACGCCCCTCCACCTATATATAGAGGGGATGGGGCGCCCCAAGAGCACACACGAAGCCCTTGACGCCCCTCTCTCTCCCTAGATCGTTTTCTCCTCCGTTCGCGGTTTCGGTAGCGCTAGGCGTAGCCCTGCTGGGATAGCACCACCACCACCATCACCACGTCGTCGTGTTGCCGGAGAACTCATCTACTACTTCGACCTCGCTCGCTGGAACGAGGAGGCGGAGACGTCATCGAGCTGTACGTGTGCTGAACGCGGAGGTGCCGTCCGTTCGGCGCTAGATCGTGATTGGATCGCGGGACGGCTTGCGATTTGGATCGCGAAGACGTTCGACTACATCAATTGCGTTTCTTAACGCTTCCCGCTTAGCGATCTACAAGGGTATGTGGATCCGATCTCTCCTCTCGTATATGCTCATCTCCATGGATAGATCTTGTGCGTGCGTAGGAAATTTTTTGATTCTCATGCAACGTTCCCCAACTCTCCGAGCCCGGGAAGGTAGCACCTCCCAGTGCCAGCCCGGCGGAGCCTAGTTCCGGACATTGCACCTCTCAAGGATGTCGCCGCCGACTCGACGATGACGAGGATGCAGGCCAGGCATCGTCGACGTCGAGACAAATTCCTATGAGAACATTTTCTTATCGTTTAATCATTAATTTTTTAAAATCATTTTTGACATGACCTTTGCTAGCACTCGATATGCCTACTTTCTAGCAGAAGTCATGCCAAAATTTCGACATGACCTTTGCTAAAAAGTGGACATATCGAGCGCCTCAAATTCCCTGGAACGGAAATGAATCAACATTCCGGTGAAACATAGGCCACTCGAATCATTTACCCTGCAAACAACAAAAGGCCACTTGGGCACATTCATATATAGGGCACTTGGGCACAATTATCGAACAATTCAAAGTGAACAATCCAAAGCAACACTACTGGAATCCAGGAATTTGCTGTCTGCCAGTTCTTTGCCATCTGCTGGCGGACGGCAAAGAACGTCTTTGCTGTCCGCTGACAAGAAACTGCCGGCAAAAAACGGACTGACGGCAAAGATATTGTTTGCCGTCCGCCAGGTCTTTGCCGTCGGCCAGCGGACGGCAAAGGGACCAAAGGCAGACGGCAAAGAGCCCAGCTGGGCCCCACTGGGGCGTGAAGCTGGTTAGGTCAAATGGACGAGCTCTTTGCCGTCCGCCGTATCTTTGCCGTCTGCCTTTGGTCCCTTTGCCGTCCGTTAGCAGACAGCAAAGAAGACGCCTGGCTAACGGTCGTTAGCCCCCGGCCCCACCCCCTCTTTGCCGTCTGCTAGCGGACGGCAAAGGGGCGAACGACGGACGGCAAAGACCCTCACCCGGCCTAACAAACCCCCCCGGACGGCCCCAACCCCCTCTCTCTCTCTGTGCATCTCTCTCTCACCCCACACGACCACCGGCCGCCCCTCACCCGCCGCCACCCCTCACCCGCCGCCCCTGCCCCGCCGCCCCTCACCGGCCGCCACCCTCACCCGCCGCCCCTACCCGCCGCCACCCTCACCCGCCGCCCCTCACCCCGCCGCCACCATCACCGGCCGCCCCGCCCCGCTTCCCAGCCCCTACGCCGGCCCCTTCCCCGATGAGCTCCCCCGCCGCCCCTCCCCAACGACCTGCCCCGCCGCCCCGCTCTCCGGCCCCTGCGCCCGCCCCTCCCCCGACGACCTCATAGCGGCCGCTGCTCTGCCCCACCGCCCCACCGCCGCCCCACCGCCGGAGCAGGCCGCGGCTCTGCCCCCTCCCCACGGCCTTCCTCCCCCTGCGCCGGCCCTCCTCCACCACCGCGTCGACCCTCCTCCACCACCGCGCCGGCCTTCCTCCACCGGCCCTCAAGGTGAATTTTTTCCTTTTTTTCTGTTGTTTTACTATTTAGGTTTAGGTTAATTAGTGTTTGGTTTAGGTTAGGGCTAGGTTTAGTTTAGGTTTAGATAATCAGAAGAAGAAGAAGAAAGATGAAAAAAAAACTAAGAAGAAAAGAAAAATAAGGAGAAGAAGAGGAAAAAGGAAAAGGGAAGAAGAGGAAAAAGGAAAAGAAGGAAGAAGAAGAGGAGGAGGAGGAGGAGGAGGATAGGAAAGAGAGGGCCAGGGTGGCCTGTCGGCGGAGGGCGTACCTCGGCGTCGATGGAACCCTAAATTTCAACTTGGCGGTGGCATCGTATTTTAAATATTTAGTTAGGTTGACGGAAAAAACATTAATGCTATGTTACTCAACTTTGGATTTCAATGTGCAGTTGTTTCCTCACTGCGAGGGTCTGCTGTTCGACGACCTCCCTGTGTGTTTGACGAGCTCCCATGCGTTCGTGGGTGAGCACACATCTCCTCCCCCCCTTAATTTGCTCTGTTCCGGTCTTCGCGCCGATGAAACTTGCTAGCTATAGGTGTCTTCAATCATCAGTATGTGTGACCAGTATGCGTCTCCCGTTCGAAAGGGCGGCATCTATAAATATGCATGTCTTTGCATATTTATAACCGCCATCCTTTCGAATTGTCCAACGTTATCCATGGACAGCCCGAGTATGTGTAGATTGGGTTCGTTTTCCCATATGCTCTACTCCGGATCCGATGCGGAATTTCATCAGTGCCTCCCTGTTGTTCTCCGGGTACACATCCTCTCTGCTTATTGCTGAGACGTGTATCAGGAGAACAGCGGGGAGGTGCTGCCGAAATTCTGGGTCGGATCCGGAGCAGAGCATGGGAAAACGAACCCAATCTACACATACTGGGGTGGGATTAGGACCTATCTTTACCTATTAGCGTGTAGGTTGCATGGACGTAATAAAACTGACAAACTTGATTAACTGATGAATATATATGCTGAATTATATATATATATATATATATATATATATTTCTTGTGTGTCCAGTAACTAGGCAAGATGACTGATCGTGCGTGGATGTACACCGGTCACACCAGTCAGAACGACATGACCAAAGAATGGTTTACAAATACCAAGGGGTTTGTGAGAGCCGCATTTGCAAATGGCCAGTTAAAAACATGGTGTCCCTGTCCCCGGTGCGACAACTTTAAAAGGCAGACAGAGGGTGAAATGGTTAAACACCTGCAGAAGTGGGGTTTCAGGCCTAATTATACGGTGTGGACTTTTCATGGTGAGTCTGCCCAACGTGCCAAAGCTGAGGTGGTTCATCATTGCACCGGCGAGCATGGTATCGGGATCGAAGACATGGTGCAAGACTTTGATGATGCTCGGGATTCAGACGATGAGATGGAGGAATCTGCAAAGGCATTCTATGAAATGTTGGAGTCTTCAAAACTTCCTCTCCACGAGCACACTGAGCTTTGTCAGCTGGATGCCATCGCGCAAGTAATGGCTCTGAAGGCTCAATTCAACCTGGGCAGAGAATGGTACGACGCGATGATGACAATATTTGGACGCTTTCTACCCAAAGGCCATGTACTGCCTCCAAACTTGTACCAGTCGGACAAAATTCTTCGTGTACTTAAGATGCCCTATGAGAAGATAGATGCCTATGAGAGTGGATGTGCCTTATTTAGGCTTGAGTATGCGGACTTGAACTATTGTCCCATTTGCAAGTCTTCCAGGTATGTTGTCGTAGACAACGGTATGGGTGAGAAGATGCAGACAAAAATTCCTGTTAACGTTCTTCGCTATATGCCAATCATACCAAGACTTCAACGTCTTTTCATGGTCGAAGAGACGGCCAGACAGATGACATGGCATAAATTGGGCAAAAGAACCGAACTAGATTTAGATGGGAAACAGATGTTGGTACACACTTCAGACGCTTTTGCGTGGAAGCACTTCGATGCATTACATAACGATAAAGCGGCAGATCCAAGGCATCCTCGAGTCACCATCAGCACGGATGGATTCAATGTGTTTGGTATGACGGCAACCCAATACAGTTGTTGGCCTGTATTTGTCATTCCACTCAATCTACCCCCCCCCCCCCCCGGAGAGATTATGAAAAGAAAGAACATTTTCCTGACGTTGATAATTCCAGGCCCCAACTATCCGAGGAAGAATATGAATGTGTACATGCAGCCGCTTAAGGATGAATTGCAACAAGCTTGGGATAATGGGATCAAGACATACGACGCCGCTACCAAAAAAACCTTCAAAATGCATGTGTGGTACATGTACTCGACGCATGACTTGCCGGCGTATGCCCTATTCGTTGGCTGGTGTGTGCATGGAAGGTTCCCCTGCCCCACATGCAAGGCAGCTCTTGAGTTCCGTTGGCTGCAGGCGGGTCGCAAGTATTCTTGCTTCGACATGCATAGACAGTTCCTGGATCCTCGCCATAAGTTCAGAAAAGACAAGAAGAATTTCATCAAAGGTAGAGTTGTCAAAACCTCTGCATCACCCGCGTTGACAGGCCAACAGATGTTGGATCAGTTAAACGCTCTCGAGCTGGATCCAAATGGTCCTGGGTATTTCAAAGGGTATAATACGGAACACGCATGGACTCACATGTCATGCTTATGGGATCTGCCTTACTTCAAAGACCTCCTTTGCCCACACAACATCGACGTGATGCACACTGAAAAGAATATCGCCGAGGCCATTTTTGGTACATTGTTCGGCATAGAGGGGAAGTCAAAGGATAATCCTAAGGCTAGAATCGATCAGGAGGCTCTATGTGACAGACCGTTACAAAACATGCGACAACGAAAGGAAAGAAGAACTGGACAAAGCCAAAGGCATGGTTCAATCTTGGAAGGCCGGCTATGAGAGAAATGATCTTGTGGGTGAAAAGGCAGTTGATGTTCCCCGATGGTTATGCAGCGAATCAAAAGAGGGGAGCGAGTCTTGACAAACTGAAGATATTTGGTCTCAAGAGTCATGATTGGCACATATGGCTTGAGCGGGTAATGCCGGTGATGCTGCGTGGCTTTATCCCTGAGGATGAATGGCTACTATTGGCAGAGCTGAGCTATTTCTTCCGTTCTCTTTGTGCGAAAGAACTATCGCCTAGCGTGCTAGATGAAATGGAAGAGTTGGCGTCGGAGTTGATATGCAAGTTAGAGAAGATCTTTCCACCGGGCTTCTTTAATCCAATGCAGCATTTGATTTTGCATCTCGTGACCGAGGCAAGATTGGGGGGCCCATATAAAACCGTTGGTGCTTCGCAACTGAGAGGATGCAGAAGACGCTTCGAGCAAAATGTAAAATTAAACGTAGAATTGAAGCATCGATGGCCGAGGCATTCATTACTGAGGAGGCGGCAAACTTCGTGACAGCACACTACGAAGCCAAAAATCGTCATTTGCATAATCCGAAGCCTCGGTACAATGATGGTGACCCAAAGAAAAGTCGATCCAACCTCAGCCTATTCAAAGGGAAGCTCGCACCAGCCGGTGCTTCTAAAGCAAAAGCGTTGGATGTCGATGAATGGCGGACCATTTCGTTGTATATCTTCAACAACCTAACAGAAGTGCGGCCGTACATCGAGTAAGTTGTCGGTACATTATTGTTTCGCAACATGTAATTCCTTAGAACTACTCTTATTCCTCGATATTTGATATAGTCGATACGTCGCCAAATTCTCGGATGGAGTGGTCATCCAAAAGGATTCCGTCGAAGAGTATGAGCACCTGGCGAAGCATGGAGGCGGCTATCCCGGTTTCATCTCTTGGTTCAAACAAACGGTAATTAATTACCATTAATGGACCATTTCATTTCTTCGTCTTATTTGCGGCTAATGCAACAATCCTTTCGTATTAAACTTGTAGGCTAATTCAGAGTCTATGGACGCCGAGTTGAGACAAGTCGCTAATGGTTTTGACTATAAGGTCTGTTCATTTGACAGATACGACATCGACGGGTATCACTTTCGTACCTTTGGCAAAGAGCTATCTATGCCCGACCTGAAGACTACAAATTGTTGTGTCTCTGCTATCGGCGAAGGAGGTACAGAGTACTATGGAAGAGTTGAAGCAATTTATGAACTTCTATTCTATGGTGAAAACCCACCGAACGTCGTAGTCTTCAAATGTTATTGGTTCCAGCCGAAGGAGACTAGAAGGACTCATGAACATATAGGGCTAGTCAAAATTAAACAACGCACCCATTTAGATGTGCCCGATGTCTATATTACGGCTCAACAGGAGACCCAAGTTTTCTATCTACCGTGGGCCTGCCAAACAGATCCAAATCTGAAAGGTTGGGATGTCGTTTATGAAGTGCCGCCACATTTTAGACCACCTCCCCTCAATGAAGAGGATTATGAACCTCACATTAACCAAGACACATATGAAGGAGAATTCTTCCAACAAACACGTATTTCCAAAAAACGTTTCAAGAACCGCTCTACTTCACCCCGGAACATTGAAGTAGACAGCGACAATGAATCCGACTTAACCCCTGAGCCGGAACATGAAGAGCCGGAACAAGAAGAGGTTACTGATGTGGATGACCTGTCAATGCTTAACTGATTACATGAAGGAGGCCTTCCACACGTTGTTCCTGATAGTGATGATGATCATGCATTTATTGATGATAGTGATGATGATGATGCATTTATTGATCCCGGAGAATATATAGACGATCAAGATTATTATTAATTCATGTCAGGTAATCAACTTTTAGTTCATGTTAGGTATATGATGATACACTTAAATTATATACATTTTATTATTCATGTCGGTATTCAATTTTATGTTGTACTAATTTTGTTTACTATTTGTCATGGCAGTTGTTGAAAGATGGTGGGAAAGGGTCGAGAGCACTCCGCGGCTCCTTCGTCGGAGGGTGGTGGGATGGGTACTTCCATTCCTGCCGACTCTCTCCGGAGAGCGTTGCTCTCTAGTCTGCATACACCGGTGGCCGCTTCTTCGTCGACCCCCGTGAGAGGAGGTTGGGGGAAGAAGAGAGGTAGTAGAGGTGGGAGAGGTGGGAGAGGAGGCCGCGGCAAAGGTAGGGTGGCTGCTACGCCTTCCTCGCCGCCACCCCCAGCTGATTCACCCTAGCACATGACTGCTAGGGTGGACCTGTCTGAGGACGAGGCTACGCGGACTCCGGTCCACGAGCCTCGGGTCGACGAGCCTTCGACCTACACGACTCCTGTCCCAGAGGCCTCGTCCCACGAGACTCCGGAGCAGAGTAGGGATGAGGGCACGTCCCGGCAGACCCCATGGGATACCTGGCCGGAGGAGCCTAGTGGCCATGCTGATGGTGGCGGGGATCGTTTTTCTGATAGCGACGTGGAGCTGCCTGAGGGCGCCACCGTCTACCAGCGTGGTATGACACGGCTCCCGCCCATGCCAACAACCCACGAGCTGAGGTGGTTGATTAGGCCTGATGGGGAGAGGTAAGTGTATGTACTCTTTTCTAACCTTTTGCCTTCACGTTTTTTCAAATATCTAATGTGTTGGCTTTGTCATACTGCAGGGGTTGGCATCATCCCAAGGATGCCCGCAGGCCCAACCGCATCCTTGGTGTCCTTGTCAGGCAAAACTTCCCGGGGTTTGTCACGTTGCCCGGTGAGGGTCAGGTTCGAGAATTAGGACTGACCTGGGAGCACTACTTGGCTGCACCGGCCCCGCCTGAGGAGAGGATCGACGGTGTTTTGTGCCACACGAGGGCGGAGATGGTGATCAGGCATTTTTGGGTAATTTCTACTTTACACAATTAAATATCAACAATAGCTAGTTATTGTACTAATAAGTGTTGTGTCGTTTGATTGCAGACCTTCTACAGGTGTCAGGAGGGATACGAGGAGGCCGCGGCAAAGGTTATCGATCAGCAATGCAGGCGCCTACTGCAAAACTTTCAGCACGAGGCTCGGGTGCAGGCTGTTCGAGACTACTACGCCTCGCGGCGTATTAGGAAGGAGAAGTCGACGTGCCGTGGAAAGAAGATGGAGAAGGAGCATTACATGAAGGTAATTACGTATTCTTAAGGCCTTGTACTTAGTTTCCTTCATTTGATTCCTACGCGTAGCGCTCAAATATCTCTTTATTAACTTAGGTGCCCCCAAGATGGTGTGCGGATATGATGGATTGTTGGGAGGCGTTGGTGGATGAGTGGTGCTCAGAACAATGGCTATCCGTCCACAACAATGCCAAGGACCGACGTAACAAAATGGTTGGTGTGCCACACCATCAAGGGAGCGCCAACTTAAATCAGTTTGGTCTGAACTGGGTATGTGGTTAGCTTCATGATTCATGCAATTCATTCTTGATTCTAGCTTGAGCCCTTTACTAATACTTTGTTCCTCTCTCTCTCTTTTAGGCGCATCACAATAAAACGGAGGTGCCACAGATGTACGACCTCTATGCGATGGCCCATACTGCCTCGTACAAGAAGGTCAAGGCATTCTCTGAGTCTGACCTTGATGATCCCTTGAAGTTCAGCAACATCTCCTCCCACAACAAGCTCGTGAGGTATAGAGATGAGGGGAAGGCGAGGAAAGGGGAGGAATTTAACCCGAGCCAGGAGCCTATTGATCCAGAGCTGGTGATGATAGCTGGCGGCGGGAGGCCCCATGGCTCGATTGCCATTGGAGATGGCCTTATACGTTGTCCTAGCAACCTCCGGGAGATCAAGGCGCGCCAAACGAGCTCCTGTCCTGAGATAAGGCCTCGTCCACGGCCAGTCGAGCTCGCCAGCGAGGTTAGTTATACGGACTCAGATATCTTTCCTCATTACGTTGTGTGTGTGAACAAAGATGATTACAATGCTAACGAGGAGTTGTGTTGCAGGCTGCTATTCTGAAAGAGAGAGAGGCAACACAGGCGCTTATGGCGGCGAAGGAGAAGGAGATGGAGGAGAGGACGGCAAGGTTGTTGGAGGAGGAGAGGGCACGGTCCGATGCGTCTTACCGGGCCATCTACGAGCTCTTCGTGGTAATATTCTTCTTCATATTTGTCAAATCTTGCATATAATGTTCCTTTCATTAATAATGAATATCGTTGACTTGTGAAAACCAAATGTGCAGACTATGTGCGAGAAGACCGGCCAGGCCGCTCCGTCGATGCCAGTCATTACCAGGGCTGCAACGGTGAGTTTCATTTCAATGCAATGATCTTTTCAGTGTCATCATGCTAACGAGACATTGCAAATCATCTTTGGTGCAGCTTAACTCCGGAGTCGCATCGCACAACCCTTCTCCAGGGCAGCCTTCTCTAGGTGAAACCGGTCCGAGCAACCGCGGTGCATCTCCTCCGTGATGACGAGGACGGTAAGCCCCAAACTTAGCTCGTTTTTCATCTTCTTAGCACTTAGGCAAACTTAGCACTTACACAAACTTAGCACTTAGACAAACTTAGCACTTAGACAAACTTAGCACTTAGACAAACCTAGCTCCTTCCGAAATATTAGTGTTCTTCATCTTCTTCTTCTTATTCTAGTCTTCTTCATCTAACTTTCGCCCAAATGACACAAATAAGCAATAAGAAGAAGAGAACAAGAGGAGAAAGATAGAGAGAAGAAAACCGCTTCTTCATCTTCTTCTTCTTATTCTAGTCTTCTTCATCTAACTTTCGTATTTCCCATTTTGCAGATTAGAGTCACTTCACGGAAGCTTGCATTGATGGAGTGCTTGTGATTTTGTATCGATGAACAATGTTAAACTTGCTACATATGTGAAACTTGTTACTATTGTAATATGGTGAACAATGTGACATTTGTTTTGGTAAGTTTGTTGGATACTTGTGCTTGTGCTTGTTGTTGGATGATCATCACTAGGGTTATTGTGAAATATATACATATATAGCATATTTTGCCTGTGAAAATTGGATATTAGAAAAAACAGAAAAAACTGTGGCAATATTGCCACTTTGCCGACGGCCACCGTCGGCATAGTTTCTTTGCCGTCCGGCACCGATGGCAAAGGCGACACGTGGCACCCACCTGTGCATCCTGGGAGTGCGCCTGATGCCATTTGGTACATTTGCCGTTCGGGGGCGAACGGCAAAGAAGCTATGCCGACGGCCACCGTCGGCATAGCAGTGGCACTGTAGCAAAGGAGTGTGGCGGGGGCGTACGGCAAAGAAGATATGCCGATGGCCACCGTCGGCATAGCAGTGACCGCCGGCAAAGGAGGCTGGCGGGGGGGCGGACGGGAAAGAAGCTATGCCGACGGTGGCCGTCGGCAAAGGAGTGGCCGTCGGCAAAGGAAGGGAGGCAGACGGCATAGGGTGCGGACGGCAAAGGGGGAGTGGCAGACGGCAAAGGCTCCGTTAGCCACTAACGGGGCTAACTCAAGTTTAGGCCGTCCAGACACTTTGCCGTCTGCTGCCTGACGGCAAAAACACTTTGCCGTCCGCTGTATAAAGGCAGACAGCAAAGCACTCCTTTACCGGGGTTCTCAGTGCCGGAAATTTTGCCGTCTGCTGCCCGACGGCAAAGGCTTTGCCGTCGGTGGTCCTGTCCTTTGCCGTCCGCTATGGCAGACGGCAAATAACTGAATTCCAGTAGTGCAAGCTTATTTCTATATTGATTTTTTGCTATAAACTAATTTTTTCCACCACCACGAACTAACTATATTGGGTCCCTAGAGTGATTTTTCCTAATATTACAAAACCTAACCCTAGAATCAACCTAACCCGCCTAACCCAAGAATCAAACTGCTTTGCCTATGAAGGGAGTGAGGGGACAGGGAAGAGGGAGGAAGAAGGGAGTGGTGGCTACGTGCGGAGGGAGGGGGCGCGGCGGTGAGGGAGGGGGCGTGACGGTGGTGGCGTCCGGGTCAGGGCTCGGGGGTAGGCGACGGCGAGGGAGGGGCGCGACGGCGAGTGAGGGGGCGCGACGGTGGCGGCGTCGAGGTGATGGCGACGGCGGCGGTCGGGGGAGAGGGAGTGACGAGAGGGAGACGGGATCGAATGGAGAGAGGGCGACGGAGGAGAGGGATCGAATGGGGGAATGGGGATGGAGGAAAGAAGTGGAGGAGGAAGAAGCCCGCGCGGGCCGGGGTTATGTCAAGATAGCAGTAGCGCTTTTTAGGGACGCGCGCTACTGCTACCTGACGTACCTATAGTGCGTTTGAGGAACCAGCGCTACTGCTAAACCTAGCCTGGCGGCAACGGTGGGGCAATATTAGTAGTAGCGCTTTTTATAATGCCGCGCTACTGCTAAGCAGTTAGCAGTAGCGCCTGTTCTGGACGCGCGCTACTACTATGTAGTAGTAGCGCCGCTGTCTATCCAGCGCTACTGCTAAGATTCTGTGTATAAGGTTTTCCCTAGTAGTGTAAATGGATGTTTACCAAAGGTGATTTTCATATGGTTAGTTTACGGCCAATGCCGATGAGTTACCCTGGTAAATACACGATATCTCGAAGTGAGTAAACCATGAAAATCAAAGGATGGAGCAAGGCAATAAAAGCATCCAGGCAACCACTTGGAGACTATAACTTGCACAAGCCACAAGTTGGAAATAGGTTGATCTGTATTCTTCAATGGGGGGATGCAGGAGTTCACCTTTTTTATGCTATTTTACCTAGTAGTTAGTGTTGGTAACTTGTGATAACTTCGTGTAGAGTTGTTTAACTAGCTAGTATGATAACAACTAGAATGATGAGGAGTTGATTAAGATGGTGATGAGTTGTTGGATGTTGAATGATGATGAGTTGATTAAGATGATGATGATGTGTTGTTATGTGACATATACCGGTACAAATTAGATTGCGTATTTTCCTCTCTAGTTCTACCTTGGTCTATTATATTGCATCCATCTAATTTGTACCGATGTTTGATGTTGTTCTTCCATAATTTCTACTGATGTTGTATATTAATATGTGTAACCGCGTGAAAATACAATATAAATAAAAAAGAAAAGGGAGCACAAAATGAAACACCGCCTTTTAGTCTCGGTTGGTGTCACCAACCGGGACTAAAGGTCCTCCAGCCCACGGCGCGCGCAGGCAGCCACGTGGACGGGGTTTAGTCCCGGTTCGTGGCCAACCGGGACTAAAGGGTAGGAACATTTAGTCCCTATTCATTAGTCCCGGTTGGTGAACCGGACTAAAGGCCCTTCCCAACTGGGACTAATGGCCGTTTCTCCACTAGTGTGGGAAAACAACAAGCATACTTGGCTTGGTGGCCAGTACGAAGCAGCCGAGACTACTGTTCCATTAGATGGTTGATATTGATTGTGGACAAGCATATGGGTTATTCATAATCAAAAGAATGCAATATATATCAGCTTTATCTAAATGATTGTCGACTTGGAGCACAGGTCTGTTATTTTCCATGTTAACCATGCTCAAATTGGTCATATGATTTGCTTTTGTATTGGTACTATGTTGATTTTCACATTGACGCCTTTTTCCTATGAGACTATTGAAGGGCCTTGGAAGGACATAAGAGAGATTAATTCGGTAATGATTTGGTATTTAATTTGTGATTGCTATGATTGTTCATCCGCGCCTGAAGGATATACTGCACACGTGAGTACTATTTCTTTTACAGATATTATAATATTGAGTCGATAGTTGGGTCTTGCATATATGGGACAGAAACACAAAATTTATTGCTGGGAGTCCAGAATTGAAATGTAAGCTAGGTAGTGGAGAATGAATTCATGTTTGTTGCGGTTAGACAGATAACTATTGGTTCGATTAATCTATTTGTGATCATTCTACTCTAACATCTATAGAGGAGGAGCTGCCTTGGAGAAGGCAAGGAGCACTTTGAACACCACCGCCATGGACCTGAGCAGTGCACAACCACGATAATGATATTTACGGCTAGGTCCATTTGGAGAACCACCAGTGAGACGATGGTACGAGACTTTGAGAACAACAAGCTAGAAGGTGAGACATACCAATCCAAACATAAGACAACCGTGTATGCTTTACCTAATCATATACTCTGTGGATAGGTAGGCGAGGTACCCATGTGAGCATTGGCAGAGTAGTACACTCTGAGCAATGATTGCAACAATTGAAGACATGATGCAAATCAGGTGATTGATTAGTTAAAATTTTGTTCGCTTCCTTCTATTTTTCTACATATGGTAGAAAATGTTTCAGTGCAGACCTGTCTTAATTGCAGGCATCTTATGATGTGGGATGAAAGATTGATCATGATAATCTTATGCTTCAGTGTTAAAAGGTGAATTCGAATGGATATATGTAGTTGGACTTGAGCTCAATGGCACGGTCATCCATAACCATGTTGGTATAGCTCTTGTTGAAAGGGAGAGATCCCCCGCAAAGAAAAACGAAAAGGAGAGATAGATTGCAAGATGTTTATGCAGATGCTGGTGTGGTGATCGTAATTAGATATGTGTTTCCACCAAAACAAATTGATGGTGACACTATATAAATATCAATAGCAACAAATGAGTATATATAATAAAATCAATGGCTTATTAAGATCTCAAAACTATATCGTTTGTGTGAGCATAGTCACAGGTTCACAGCATGTACAATGAAAGGGAGGGTAGAAAGCTTGATCTACGAGTTTGGATAACCTGGGGAGAGTTAAAGAAAACCGATGAAAGTAATATTACCTGCTTGAAACTAAAGGATGTCAAAACAATTTGTAATAAAAGTTCCCTAACTTTGTTTCTTGATATATTAAAATATATGTATGAATTTAGGTGGAAATAATATAGTGCCATCAATTGTGTTAAAAATTGGTTTCCATTTTTATTAATTGTTAGCAAAATAAACAATACAAACAGACAAATTAAAATCTTGGAAATTTTTATATAGGATAATTTTATTACTTAACTGTGTATGCAAATTTATTTTGTTATTACTCCCTACGACTCCAAAAAGAAGGTTTATGACTTTTTGCTCAAGTGAAATGGTCCACAATTTTACCTGATTTGTAGGAACAATTACCAATAACTACAATACTAAATAGATGTAATATCATCTAAACATCCTCTCCCAATAGCTCAGGTAGCCCTAATAATTTACTTGAACAACAGTATATGCAAATATTTAGTACGACCTGCATAAATAGCAGGTAAAGCTAAATGGATAAGACATATATTTATATATCAATAAAACGAATCATACCTAAGATAAAAACAATGTTGGGAAAAGCCTTATATTAGTAATGTCATCATGTTTGATTACAAATTTTCTTTAGATAAACCAACCAATATGTTCTCATCAGTCAACTTAATAAAATTCTAGCCCGCGCATCGAGCGGGCCACTCTGCTAGTTAAGGACTGAAGGAAGGAAAAAAACCTGAGCACGCCTACCTTTGTCAATAAACCTCATTCGCATGCATCATGCCAGGAATCCACAAGTTTGGAAAAATGGATTAGCTTTATTCATGTGTATGTGTCAGCCAAAAGTATTGGCCGGAAGCAATCATTATCACTTGATGTGAGTGGGGGCGAGGGGCACGCAACGAGGCCGTGGAAGACAAGGTGACTATAGACAACAAACGATTTGACAACCTCCAATTCTATCCTGATCTAGTAGAGTGCGTGTATTCTTGTTATTCACATGTCTTGGACAGCACATACAAAGTACAAAACTCTGTTTTGGTAGATCCAAGATATCATGATAGTGTGATAGAAGTTACCTGTAATTAGTTGTCTTGCATCTATGTACCACCGAAGCTCCAAGCTCAAAGATGTTCACAATACGTCATATGTGACACGAGTGTGCCTACAAACAATTATCAGCATAAAGTTGAAAATGTTGAACATGTAGACTCTGCGTAACATGTCTATAGGTCTTGGTTGTATATTGCACCTGTCATGTCTCCCTCTCTTTGTATTCTGTATGTAACTTGGGAGACAAGACATGAGTTGCACCCCTTGTACCTATATATGTGCCTAGCGCACCATCAATGAGAATCATCGATGCATTCAATCCCTAACTTACAGAAAAAACTATTGGACGATGTACTTTTGTTTTGATAAGTAACGTTTCAGGTGAGTGGACCTAAAGTTGGAAGATGTAGATGTTGAGTCAGCAAATTAAATCCCAGATTATCGAGAGTTGATATGGTTCTCTCTCTTTACGCCTTGGTTCTACCTTTTCCAAGACTCAATTTCGGTATATAGCATTCCACGTAATTAACCCCCTCCTCTCTTTTTCTTAAAGTTAATCTCGTCCTCACTCATCCATCGATTCAACACCAACAGGTGGAAAATTGTTGCATAAAATTATTTTTCCAGTGGAAAAATCAATATTCAGTGGAAGGAAATTTGGAAAATTGCAATTACTGTATATAATGTGACTTGTATTAGCACCTGGGGAATACATTCGTTGTATTATATTTTTTTGTAACCCATATAAACCCCAACAATTATAAATATACACTCTAGGAATTCCTACTATTAGCCGAAAATAATGTGCTTGTACCCCAAAAAATAGTTATCCACGTGTCGGAAAGGTGGTTACCGATGGTTGCTTTTCGACACTGTTAATGTTGAGTCAAAATCTGTCGAGAGGAACTTAAGTTGAGATATACAGATCCAAACTTTACAGAAATCCAGATCATCCAGACATGAGATGGTGGCCTCTCCTCACACTTTAGCAACTCCAGGTTGTTCCTTTATTGGACTCTATTTCAATAAATGTGCACCACTCACCAACAAAAAATTAAACTTCTCCTATTTATTTATTTTGAAAATAACCCCCTTCCTTTCCTCAATCTACTGCCGAAACACGACAACATGACATCTAAATGTTTAGTGGAAGTTAGGATACTTATCGCGTGACGACTATAAAAGGGGAGGTGGGAGCGCCCGGAAGAGGCGCAGATCCCCCTTGACAACCCTAAATACAGGTAATGTAACTAAATATCGTAGGTGTGCTCTCGGCGAACTTCCAATGAGAGTCATGTTCGGAGGCAAGGTATTATTTGCTCTAACATCATAACCATTGAATCTTTGTACAAAGGTAGATTATTTGGGTAATGACACAATTAAATTAGTTCACAGATTTGTTCTCATACCATTAAACCGTTAATTTTGTTAATAAGTGATCAACCTTACAATACAAACCTATGTAGCTGGCGATGCTCAAGGTATAGCCATGAATTTATCGTGTGTTGCAATGCAATCGCTCGACGATGGGGTTTGTGTTTTACTACCAGGTACGGGATTTGGTTTGTTCAAAAGTAGTTACCCACTTAATAGCAATTGTTAGTGTTATACTATATTAGATGCACCAAGGAACTATCTTTTAAGTAATTTTATTTAATGTTCGTAAGTGTCATTATGCGGCTATACTGAATGAAAGAAACGCTCAAATTGCAGAAAATTTCCTTTCGAAGTAGAAGTAGAGAAGGGTGTGAATATATTTTGTTGGCAGTTTGAGTTAACAAAGGCAAATGAATAGTATGTGCTATTGGACCAGAACGACTGAAAATACGTCAGTGATGCTTAAGAGGAATATAAGAATACCAGATTCCCAAATAAAAATATACACGGTAGGGAGAACTACATACTGATTTGCCTAAATAACGATTATGAGGTTTCTCCCAAAATGGAATGATGGGAATAATTAGTTGAAGATATGTGCAAAACCATACATAAAATGTACTCCGCATTAACGTGCCAATTTTAAAATTGTGATTTAAAACTAGCCATCTTAATCCTTATTAATTTCCTCATGAAACAATTTAGGTGTACTACTACAAAAAAATTGAATTCATATTGTATTGCTCCATATTCCAACGCAAAACCTTTCAATATTGTAATTTCAAACTAACTGTCTATCTATGTAATGCAGCAGCATCACTGGAATTTGAGAGGAAACAGTTCAATCTTCGCTTTTCGTAATTTCTATGGAGGAGACGATGCTTACGACTTATTGGTGTTAACCTTTCTATACCAAGGTACTAACTATGGTAAATTCTTCCACAAAAGCAAAATCATTTGGAAGTTCTGCAATTACAACAAGCACTGCCAGCACTATATTAACCCCTTCCCCCCCCCTCCACCTTCACACACATACAAAGAGACTAAAAAGGTTTTGCAAATACAACGCGCACACACTATATATACCCTATCCTCCTCCTCTCCTCTACACAAAGGGCAGTTGAATCCTCTCAAAGAGAAACGATCAGGCACCACCTTTGCCACCTGACCGTGCTTGCAATGGAAATTCCAGGGGCATCATCTCAGCGCTCCATGGCCATGTCGTCAGCCTCACTGCTAAAGCGATTCAGGAGCGTAGCACAGTCGCCAAAAGGGTGCCGCTACAACCCAGAGAGTTCCGGCGTCGGGATTGTGTTGGCTGTTATGGAACCAACCGCTGCACGCATGCACACCGTCGGGCCTCTCATCCATACCAACGCACGTGAGATCTTAGAGGTTACACTACCGAACCTCTGTTGGAGCAATAGGAGGCCATTCCGAGCAGCCATATTGTCGTGCGGTCTATGCCGCAACTGGATTGGTAATGGCACCGTCTACATGTTAAAGTAAGCAATTGATTGTCAAGTCACCACTTCCCCTTAGCATCGAAGAAACATTAATTATATTCTATATGCATGCATGGCATGTTTCATCCTTTTTGTGGCAGAGGTGAGACGGGATTCTGTACACGAGAGTGTCTTGGCGAATATATCATGGAGCAATTGGGAAAACAGAGACATAGGGTGAGGTGGTGTGGAAGAGAAAAGGTGCCACCAATGGAGGACGATAAGGAAGGCGATCAGAGCTGCATTTTCTTCACCTGTGCTGGCAGCCTATGATACACATACATGTATGTTTGCGAGATGTATGAGCTTAGAAGGACTAGAACCTATTTTTCACAACTGTATAACCTGGTGCTTTTGTAAGTAATAGAACACCTGATGGTTAGAAAATAGCAATACACTTTTGACGTGGTACGAGCATATCTCTATTCCTTCACATGTAACGAGGCATGCATACGCTCGAGATAGTGTCCACCGTATTGCATGCTAGCTATGCAACACTCTCACGGTATAGATTTTGACAACTAGCTCGACGTGAAAGCTACACTCTCTTATACTTTTGCTAACTATCGAACAAAAGTTGTTGGCTTCGAGACAAGATCTGTTAGCTAGCTCGGATCCAAGGTTTACATGCAAAACATGGATGGTCTCAACGGCATATTAACACATCTGAAATATGATCGAATGTATGTACGAATCCATACGTTAGGCTATGATTTATCCCTCATTGGAAGGCACCACTTAATTGACGAACTGTGTACGCTTTGGCCAAAAGCACTAGCCGGAAGTAATCCATCATGACCACTTCCGCCAGCTTGCATCAGCGAAACGTGAGTCAGGGCGAGTGGGTGCGCGACAAGGCCGTGGTGACCCATATACAACACATGATTTGACAGCATCTAATTCTTTCCAGATCTAGTAGAGAGTGTGTGTTCTCAGTATTCACATGTCTCAAGAAGCATAAGCATATCCGTCGCACGAACAATTGTTTTGATAGACCAAAGTTAGCACGATAGTGTGCCTCAACTTACCTATAATAATGTGTCTTTGCATGTATGTACCGCAGAAGCTCCAATCTCAAAGGTGTTAACAATACATAAGTGTGACGCAAGTTTGCCTATAAACAATCATCAGAATAAAGTTGAAAATAGTATTAACGATGGGAGCAATTCTACGGTGTTGCAAAAACCGAGAAAAATCTATTTAATTAATTTTTTCTTGCGTACGAACATGTTCAGGCGAGTGGAACTAAAGTTGGAAGATGTAGATGATATCTAAGAAAATTAAATCCATATTATTTAGATTTGATATAGTTTTCTCTCCTCACGCTTCAGTTCTACCTTTTTTGAGACTTGGTTTCGGCAATAGCACTCAACTCACTCGACACGTAATAAAAAAAACTCCTCTTTTTTAGGAAATAATCTCATCCATCAACTCAGCGCCAACTGGTGTAGCAAACTGATGCATAAATTCATTTACTAGTGATAAAAACGCAATTCTTTGCTTTGTGGGTTGGCAAAATCGTAATTTTGTGGAATGAAATATAGATATGTTTTGTCATTGTATGTAATGTTCTTGTTTGCCCCAACAATAGTTGTGTCCACCTATTGGGAAAGGCTATTTATCGATGGATGCTTTTGGACCATTTAGAATATTGAGCCAAAATCAGTTTCGTTTGGCTTCAAAATGAAATGTCTTGTGTCTAGAGGAACTAAAGTTGAGAGATGTAAGTCTAGATCATCAGGACATGATATGGTTGCCTCCCCTCACAGGCTCGCACTTTAGCAATTCCAGGTTTTCTGCCTTTATCTTACATCCGATTCTTTCCTGACCTAGTATAGTGCATGTGTCTTCTTTTCACATGTCTTTAGCAGCATATTCGTAGCACAAAATTTGTTTTGATAGATCCTAGATAACATGATAGTGTACCCTAGGTTACCTATAATTAGTTGTCTTGCATGTATGTACCACAGAAGCTCCAAGCTCAAAGTTGTTCACAATACATCAGATATGACATGTATATGCCTCACCATAAAGTTTGTAAACACAAGATAAAAAATTTATAATTACTTTTGTCTTGAAAAGGAACATGTTCAAGCAAGTGGACATAAAGTTGGAAGATGTCGATCTTGAGTCAGCTAATTAAACCCAGATCATTCATATTTGATATGGTTTTCTCTCCTTATGACCTTGGCGGCTCTTGAATCTACCTTTTTGAGACTTGTTTTTAAAATAGAAATCAACCCACTCAACATGTAATTAACCCTGTCCTATGTTTTAAAAATAACCTTTTCCTGCTTCACCAAATAACTTAGTGTCGATGGTTGGAAAATAGACGCATTAATTCTTTTACTACAGGTAAAATCATAATACAGTAAGGAAATTCAGAATATGCAATCATTGTATATATTGTGGTTGTTTGCACCAACAATAGTTGGCAATATGTGGGAAATTCTATTTATAAATGGATACTTTTGGACCATTGCAAATGTTGAACCAAAATATGTTCACTTTGGCTTTACGACAAAACATGTTCCGTCGAGAGAAACTGAAGTTGAGAGATGTAGGTCCAGATTATACAAACATGATACGGTTGTGTTCTCTCACACTTTAGTAACTCGAGGTACTGCCATTTTGGTACTAAAGCGCCCTCCCCTTCCTCCCTCGCACTATTACCGACACACGGAAAAATGACCTCTAAATATTTTACCAATTTTAGGATACAATAAGTCAGTCCAAAGTTATTGCATTTTATCGTGTGACAACTATAAAAGCGGGGGGGGGGGGGGGGGGGGGGTGGGGGTGGGGGGAGGGAGCAGTTCAGATCCGCAACGGCAACCTAAATATAATTAAGGTAACCAAATTTTAAAGGTGTGGTTTCGACGGAACTACCAGTTGGAGTCATGTTTCGAGGCGACATAATATTCATTCTAACATCACACTCCATTGAATCTATATAGAGCGGCTGAGTATTTGGGTACAATTACAATCAATTCACAGATTTATTCTCATGTTGTTAATCAATGAATGTTGTAACTAAGTGATCGACATTAGAACACAAACCAATACACACAAGCTCCGACCATAGTTTTTAATGTGTGTTCCAGCAGCTTGATGACAGGATTTGTGTTTTACTACAGGGTATGTGCTTCGGTGGGTTAGAAAATACTCCTTCCGTCCCGTAATATAAGAGCATTTTTAACACTACACTAGTGTCAAAAACGCTCTTATATTATGGCATGGAGGGAATTGTTAACCTCCTAATACCAACCCCTGGTGTCAAATAATAGATGTAGTAAGGAACTATATTTCTGATAATTTTAGTGTTTGTAAATTTCGTTTTGGGGCTCTTCCCAAGGAAAGAAACACTATTCAATTGCTAAAAAATATCTTCTTGAACAAGTAGAGAAGGTCATGAATGTATTTAGTTGGCATTTCAGTCACCGAGGGTTAATCAACAATAAATGCCATGCGAGCGGATGGTCCTAAAATAATCTAGTGCTATATAAGTGGAATATGAATATCAGGTTCCTTGATATTGATTTAAGAAATGAGGAATTATGGGGCTATTATTTGAAGATAATTTTCATTGCAAAACCACAAATAAAATTCAATCTACATTTAGGTGGTTCATATAAAATTCGTTAGAAAGTTAAATTTAGCATTCTTCATCCAGATTTACTTTTTCATACAACAATCTTGTCATACTACTATGCAAAAGTAATGTCATAATATGTAGCTATGAAAATGTGACATAAGTACTTTTCAAAATATCACGTCATGTTTACAATAATTCTGGCGCACAGTTCTACAATCTAGATAAAATATGCTTATTTTTTATTCCGGACTATGGTCTTTTATCTGTAATGCAGCTATCTAGCGGGAATTTCAGAGAAAACAGTTCAATCTTTGCACGCGCCAGAAAAAAATACCGTTGATTCGTTGGAGGGACGATGCTTGTTGTTCGGGGATGCTCTATTTCTTCCGGACCAGCGTGCGTCTTGCTCAACCTACTCCTACGCATGATCGATCTGTAGTGATGGACATCACCAAGGACGACGGTATGCTCGAGGCCAGTGAGGGAGGAGCCGACACCACCTTGCCTTACGAGGAATGCCAATGAGAATTAGCTATACCAACTTGGGGAAATTATTCCATAAAAGAAAAATTCTTTGAATGTTTTGCAAGTACATCAAACATGTACTCCCTGGGAGATGTATGGGTTTAGAAAGCATTACATGCATTAGTCTATGATGCGACAACATTACATGCATAGACTAATGCAAAGATATATATCTTTATTTATAAGTTAAATGCATGACTCGCTTATGTGGCAGATTTTGCATTGTTTAATGGGAGAGAAGGCTTAAATGCATTGCTTAGTGGGACGTTGAGGTGGACACTTTGCATGTTGAGAGAATTGAGACTAACTTCTTAAGAATGTAAGATTAAGTGAGTCTGAAGTGAAATAATGTCAAAGTTAAGCATTGTCCCTAAAAATTTACGCTCTTGTTTTAAATTTTATTTTTGTGTTTTTGCCAGGCCCAATTTTTGTGTTACTTGATTTCGTGTCCATTGGTTAATTGTTACCGTTTGATATCTGTGTCTAGCTAATCCGGGATTGTCCAGTGTATCAAAAGTGGGTTATACCTGACAAGATACAAAACAGAGATGGAAATCCTTTGAGAAGAGTCTAATCATTCTATTATAAGTATTGATGGTTCTCTCCATATATATATCCCATATGTTTTTATGGAAGACCACTTACTTGAGTGTATGACCATTTCCCAACAACATTTGCCACAACTGCAAAAGCCAGTAAATACATTGTCCACATGGTATGAGCTTGTCTCTTCATTCACGTGTAACGAGGCATGTGTTATTGTATTGTTGCCCTAGCCGTCGTAAATATCTCTTCATTTCGAGAGAGGGACAGTGTATCTAAATGAATGTTTTTGGTTTTTCCTTGTTTTTACAACCGTTTTCTTTGCTTTTGTCTGAATTTTCTTTTGTTTTTCTTTGTTATTTTTCAATTTTTCTTGTTTTTACGGTATTCTTTTTTCCCCCTACTTTCTACTTTGATAATCTTTGTCTTTTAGTTTCTTTGCGTCCATTTTTCTTTTTGTCGGTTTTCTATGATTTTTGGTTTTTAAGACATGTCTACTTTTTTTCCTTTTCCCACAACTTGTCTACTTTTGTACATTTTTTTATACATGTAAAACTTTTTTATACACATTTACATTTTTATATTTTTTGCAAAAAACATGTTTTGAATATGTTTTTTAATTACATGTTAAACATTTTTTAAATGATAAAAAATTATTTTTCAACTATGCATACATTTTTCATACATTGAATAAATATTTTTTGAAAATGTCACGAACACAATTTTGAAACATGTGAAGATTTATTAAATAAAATGTAAATTTTTCTGACTGTATGTAACATTTTGTTTCAATTGCACAAACATTTTTTATTCACTGTATAAACACTTTTCAAAAATGTCACGTACATTTTTTTCTAAATGTATTATATTTTTTAGTTGTCTCAAAATGTATTCATACACATGATTAATATTTTCAGTACAGATGATTTACATGTTTCCTACACATGATTAACATTTATCATACACATGATAAATATTTCTATTTTTTCATTCAAGTTATACAGTTTTTGTATACACTAGAAATATTTTTCTGTACACGCTTAACATTTTTTAAATGCAAGTTAACATGTTTTTCATTTTTTATGTGACTATTTCTAAATATATATAGGAATGTGAAGAAAAAACAGAAAAGTCGCTGTGGTGGCACATAGCCCTGTTCTGCGTCATGGGAGTACAAAATCTGAGAGGACGAAAAGCTCACATTTGGGCTGCCAGCTGGATTTGGCAGACGTACCTGTCTTTTCATAACCAAACCGGCTTTGCCCAATTTCACCTTCCTTCTTTTCTTTTTCTCTAGAAGAAAGTATACCATGGCAGCCGTGTACTGCTACTGGACGGGGCGGTCGCGTTTACTCTTTGTTCGCGGCGGGACAATACGGGCAGCACGGCGGGGTTTATTGCCACGTCAGCATCATTATCCCCAGTCAACAACCTTTAGTCAAAGCCACATGCAATCCTTCCCAAAACCAGTTAAAGGGCTAATTGATCCGTTATTGCAGAGTTGAGGGGAAATTTTAACCGGTTTTAGACTTTGGGGGGGATTTGATCCAAGTAGAGGGGGGAAAATATACTTTCTTCTTTTCTCTATATACTTAACTGGCCAAGCTCGTCTCCAAACAACGAAATCACTAGTTAACGGTTACCCCTTGCAAAGTCACTCCACCTTTTTATGCGCTGACAAGTGGTACACTGCATGTGCGCCAGTTGTCGCTACCTGTGAATTTTTTATTTTTCCCTAGATTTGTTTATTCAATTTTTTTTATTTCTTCAACTGTGTATCCAAATTCCGAATCATTTTCACCCTTCGATTCCTTGCATTGAGATCTTAAAAAGTAGATCTCATGTTAATAGGTTTCGTCGATCATCTTTTCACAAAAAAAGGAAAAACTATTAATGATAACCAAGAAAATGAGGAAAGAAATAGAATGAATGACGGAAAAAGGAAGGAAAACCCCAGAACTGAAAGCATGGTTGTTGTTTCTCATTTTTTTCATTTTCAAGAAACATGATTGTCCTTCTTGTTGAAGCACAATTTTTTTTGTCCGAGAAGTACAGAGAACAAATGTGTTTCTCGCGAAAGCAAATCCGTGTCTTCACAAGAAGGTAATATATAAAGAATATATTTTTTCTTTTCAAGAAGCACGACTCGCAGAAGCAAATGTGCTTGTTGTGGAAGCACATTTTTTTCGGAGAAGTACAAATGTGCTTCTTGTGGAAGCACATTTTTTCGGAGAAGTGCAGATGTGCTTCTCATGCAGGAAAATATGAGAAAATCCGTGCTTCTCATTGAAGCATAATTTTTTCTACAACACAAGAAAAGATATCCAAGATCTAGGGAAACAGGTCAAAATCCGAAAAGCCCAAAAAAACCAAAAAAATATCATCAAAAACACGAAAATACCTATAGAAAAATAAATAAAACTAAATCCCGAGGGTGCACCCATCATGCGACATATGGTGACGGCTGGATGCACCAACTCTCGTGCTCCCAGTCCAGCAAAAATAACCCTTAAGGCCCCCCACAAGTAGTAACCTTCAGTTGGTTGCTCTCTACAATGAACTCTTATTTTGGGAGGGGATATGTCTCGCTTCTACCGAGACCAAAGGATTTCCCCCTCAAGGGCGCGCTTCCTTCACTACTATTAGGCTAGCCAAATTATCTTTTCGCAGGTTAGTTAGTTTTTTTCTTCTGATTATTCATTTGTTTGTTTTATCTTTTTCTGTTGTTCAAAATTTCAAAACTATTCTAAGTACATATATTCTAAAATTTTATTTTACTTTCAAAAAACTCAGAAAACGGAATTTTGAAAATGATAACATAGTGTAAAATATTTGTTAGCAGAGATCTAAAATATATTGATATCATTAAGAAACGGCTGTGACATCTAAAAAATGTTCAAGTGCTTAAAAAAGTTGTATATACCATTGAAAAAAGTATACAATTGAAAAAATGTGTAATGAAAAAACCAGCTATTTATTTCCTAAACAAATTGTGCTAATGAAAGAGATCAGTTGATTTGGATAAGTTTTAGATCCGTGACCTTTTGTACATTAGGAAAGTGCTCATTTGCAAGAAAAGAGTGGAGAGAAAAATGTACCGATGGATAGGAAAACCGGTGGGAGGGGTTGGTTGGAGGTGGGACGGAAAAAAACCGGACGATCGCTGATTTGATGGACGGAAAATCAAAATGGGAGACAGTAGTTTTTTTTATATACCTATGTCCAGAAAGATGTGGCGCGTTTATTTTTCCTTTGAGCGGGGGTCCATCGCCATTTTGGTGGAGAGAAAATGAGAAACGAGGGGACATTTCCTTTTTTGTGCGTGAATAAATAGGTGGGAACGAAAGAATGAGGGAGGCGAACAACCTACTAACTGCCTTAAAATATTAGTAGGTATGTAATACTTTCATAAAAAGTTTTATTTTCATGATTTACTTATTAATTTCCATAAAATCTCTTATTTGTTTCCTGCAAAATTGTTATTTGTTTCATAAAACAAATTGCACTAATGTGAGAGATCGGTTTATTTTATTTGTTAGAAAAGTGCTGATTTGGAAGAAAAATGTGGAGAGAAAGAAAAATAAACCGATGGATAAGTACACCGATGGGAGGGGGAGGTTGGAGGTGGCATGAATAAAAACGGACGATCGCTGATTTGATGGAGAAAAAAATCGGAAACGGGAGGGTGTAGTTTTAATATTTCTTTTATACCTATGTCCGGAAAGAGGTGGGGCATCTATTTTTCCTTTAAGCGGGGGCCCATCACTGTTTTGGTGGAGAGAAAATCGGAAACGGGAGGAACGTTTCCTTTTTTGTGCGCGAATAGAGAGGTGGGACCGAACAAACGAGGGAGACGAACTAAATCAAACCAAACCAAACCGGACATCATTACCGCAGACTCCCCCTTTAGGAGTAGATATTTCATTTTTTGTGCGCGAATATTGAGGTGGGACCGAACGAACGAAACCAAACCAAACCGACCATCACTACCGCAGACTCCCCCATAGGAATAGAGATGGCGGCTAGTGTGCAGTTTCCTCCGCCGTATTCCTTCCACGAGAACATGGTGACTTTCTCCTCCTTCCATCGCTTCGCCCTTGTAATCTCATCGTGTAATACTGCGCGGACCTAGTGGAGGTGGTGACCACCGGCGGGCACCATGGGAGGGATGGCATGGCACAAACCGCGGGCACCTTGGCAAGTCGAGGTATCTTCAGTTCTGCCAATACACCCGATTTTCTTTCATGTACAACACGCATATGCATATTTGTAGCACTTGTTTATTTCAACTGCTTGATCGTTGTTCATCTCGAACTACTCCTAAGGGGGGAGACTAACTAGTTTGTTTCCGAAGGTAAACTGGCTTAACTTGCGCTGGACCTAGACCAACTAGTTTGGTTCCCAAGGCAAATAGCCACTTCTAGATATCATATACTTGTAGCCACCAATCTAGCAATATGTCCACACCTAACGACATATCTACACATCGTGCCACGGCTGGCCAATTAACCGTGACATTATGTGAACTGGATGGGTATGGGCAGACTCCCTTGTTATCTTAAGTTAGTGCGGTTGGGTATTTGGATAGCCCTTATTAATTAAGAGATAATACTTGACACACCAAAACAATTAGTTCCAGTCAAATTGCAGTATATGACTGTCAATAAGCAAACGTTAGGTTATTTGAAATCTTGCTGACAACTGTTAAACATGTGTCAACATGTATCATGTTACATTGTGTGCGCAGCCCATCTTGTGTAGCAAGCTTGGGTAGTTAGAGATAGAGTTTATATTCTTGTTATCTCTTTATCTTTATATCTCTTCTCCCCATCCCATATGTATCTCTCCTGGTTGTTCCAATGACCATACTTTGTAACGCCGCGAGACGTCTCTTGTTACAATCAATATATACATCGCGGCTCTCCCTGTATGGAGGTAGGAGCGCTTCCACACTTCTCCACAAGGTAATTAGAGCTACCTTCCTCCACCTCGTCTAGCTATCCTCGCCTTCTTTGATTCGGCTATGTCGGCCTGCAGTTCTGCCATTTCCTCTGGCCTCAACAAAATGTCTCCGAGCCACTCACTAGATCCAGTTACATCCTTTGGTGTGCTCAAGCCCGCTTCCAGATCTTGGGGGCAGGTATCTTTTGGTACATCGACAAAATAGCTTCAACTTTTTTTTCACTTCGGCATACTCTTTCCTTGCAATGGCAATGGCGTCAAATCCTTCTTTAAGATCATTATCTCCGACCTTGGAGCCCTTCATTTTTTACATCCATCCGACCATATGATTTTGTCGCCGAGTGTAGAGTGGGGCTCCTTATCTCCTCGCCACTTCCATCTTCGTCATCCTCCACAAGCACAATTTTTCACTTCTCCCCATCCTTGAGCTATTTGTAGCAATGATGGAAAGTGAAAGCTCTTCTTTTCTTCTTCCTCTTCTCTCCTTTGTTGTTCCTCTCTCGAAATAATCCTTGCGCAATCATTTTCTACAAGAAAACAAACAAGATGTCATCATCAAATTAGGAAACATTTGCGCAATATAGAGAGAACACAAACAAGTAGCAAATGATTACAAAATCACTTTCATTGCAACCACTCGGGTTGGTGTGCTCAACATCTGACAAGCAACTGATCACTTTTGGCATTCTGCGTTGATGGTGTCCCAACGTTGACGAATTGAGTCCGTTGACCGAAAGTAGCTGCTAGTAGTACGCTGATCGAAGTCCTCCTTGATGCGTTGCCAATACGTATTCGCGACTTGGTCACTCCCAACGGATGCATCTTGACAGATTTTCTTCCACGCAGTGCAGATCAACACATCTTCGGAAGCGGTATAATTTGCGGTTCTTCCCTTCATAACAAAGTCCTCTTCCTCCATGTCAAGGTTATCATCATCAAATCGAGTTTCATATTATTGTGATGCATACTCTTAAGAGATATAATCATCATTCGAGACATTTATTATGCGCAAATAAGCTTCATCGTCAACACTACAAATGAGTGCATGGAATCAATCTCACATTCTATTCGTATCGGAAAATAGAAGAACAAACACGAGCATGAAAAGTTTTTTTTACCTTTGGGACATTTCGTCAAACACGTTGGATGCGGTAGCCGTCGGCGTGACCACATCATCCTCCATGGCCGGCGGTGGCGGCGACGTAGGTGGAGGAGGGCTTCTTTGGCCGGAGGAGGAAGCAATGGCCGCCGGCGTCAGCCAATCGCCCACTGCAGCCGCGTCTAGCTTTGAAATTTTGGCCGGTCGAGGTTGATTCGCCGCCGGGTTGCACCCCCACCCAGACGGCCGCTTCATGCCTCCACCGCATCGCATGGTGGAATGCTGATTCTTCGCAGGCGGCTTTGGCGCGACGGCGACCGGCTGAGGTGGGCCAAATCCGGGGCTACAACATGGCTGCGGCGGCATGGAAGCGGATGCCGAATTGGGACTGTGGTCGAGCCAGCGGCGGCTGCGGTGAGGTGGGTCATACCAGCGGCGGCGGCGGCATGGAGGCGAATGCCGAATTGGGAGTATGGTCGATCCGGCGGCTGCTGCGGCGAGGTGGGTCATACCAGCGGCGGCGGCGGAGGACACAACGGGGTCATCACCGTCGGCGGGCGGCGGGCAGGAGGTGACGGGCGACGGGCGGGTGGAAGCCGAATGAAGGCAGTTGGGCAGTTGCGCGTGAACAGCTGTCTTACATCTCCTATAGGTGCAGATGTATATTTGCATCTCGAGGTGTTGTACAGTGCATCTCCGGTAGGCTTAGATGTAAAAAAAAATTGCATCTACGTCATCTGTTCGAGGTGGGTTTTTGGGTGTCGGAGATGCAAAAGTAGTTATCTTTGTATCTACAACATCTATTGGAGATGCTCTTATGTTTCTTTGGCAGACTAATAAGGATCAGTTCAGTAGGAGAATGTTGTGTGATTTTACTGGACAAGGACAAGTGCGCCACAAATACAAGTCCAAGGAAGCACGTCACTGCTGTTGGATTAAGCGACTTCACTGATGTTCTGAAAGACACTGGATGGGTATATGCAAAAGTTCAGTGGGCATTCGGAGAAAGTTGTCTGCATACATCGGATTCAGAACCACCACCGTTGTTGGATCATTTCAGCAGCACGGTGACTGGAACAAATCTGTCGGCAGTGGCCTGGTGACACGAACGTCGGCCTCATGGTGAACTCAGAACGTTCCAAGGTTCATTAGAGTGTCACGGTTTCTGCATGTGGAAAATTTTGCACTAGTGCAGATAATGTTGGCCGATTCTAGGGGCGGTCAAGTGCTCCTGGATAGTAACTTAGTAAGGGATGCCTGATGATTCTCAAGAATACACAGTGGATGTATCTCTGGCTTTTCAAAACCTCCTCCTCTATTCAGTTAGAACATGAGATGAGGTCAACATGTATATTGTCAGTACAACCTCTACTGTATCTACTCTTTAAATACAAACCTAGTCTATTGCATGAGCTGAAATTTTAAAAGGAGTTGAAGACTGTGTTAACATTATTCTGTATAGTGATCAATTTCCGAGAATGGACATTTGGGACCTTCCATATATGCAATGGCAGAAACGTCTTACCTCTATCGAGGAGACGGGTGCGTGTTAAATAAACAGGGGCGCACCTCCCTGGCCAGCGCATACAAATCTTGAGATTACAATCTTGGAAAGAAAGAAAGAGAGAGGTCGGTTGAGAGGGATAAAAGAGAATCCTACCAACCTAATCTATCTCTATCTATCATGTAAACCGGTTTGAAATACAAGATATATTGTGCATACATTATGTGTTTGACACCTTCCCGTAATCAAAACTTCATCAAGTTGAGATTATGCTTGAAATCTTCAAAACTTCGTACGGGCAAAGCCTTTGTGAATCCATCAGCAATTTGATCTCGAGAGTGTACAAAGCGAATATCAAGCTGTTTCCTGGCAACTCTCTCTCTGACAAAGTGGAAATCAATTTCTATATACTTTGTTCTAGCATGAAAGACTGGATTTGCAGAGTGATAGGTAGCACCAAGGTTGTCACACCACAGACATGGGACTTGAGTACTTTTCACACCAAGTTCCTTTAACATGGATTGAATCCATATGACCTCAGCTGTGGCATTTGCTAAAGCTTTGTATTCTGCTTCAGTACTGGATCTAGAAACAGTAGCCTGCTTGCGTGCACACCATGATATCAAGTTAGGTCCAAAGAATACTGCAAAACCACCTGTTGAGCGCCTATCATCCAGGCATCCTGCCCAATCAGAGTCAGAGAATGCACTAACTAGAGAGGATGGTGATTTGCTGAAATTCAGACCAATACTCAAAGTATTTTTAACATATCTGACTATACGTTTTGCAGCAGTCAAATGAATAGTAGTGGGTGCATGAAGAAACTGGCATACTTTGTTTACAGCAAAGGAAATGTCTGGCCTTGTAAGAGTCAGATACTGAAGTGCACCTACCAAGCTTCTGTATTTTGTGCCATCCTCTTCACTCAAGAGTGTACCCTCTGTTAGAGACAGTTTTTCAGAACTAGATAATGGAGTAGGTGAGGGTTTACAACCTTGCAGACCAGCCTTTTTTACCAGATCAATAGCATATTTTTCTTGGGAGAGGTGAAGTCCATCCTTGTGTTTCTTCACTTCAATTCCAAGAAAATAATGCAAGTCTCCAAGATCCTTTAGAGCAAAATCTGCACTCAAGTCCTTTAAGAGCCCTGTGATTGCTTCATTTGATGAGCTTGTCACAATGATATCATCAACATATATGAGAAAAAATATGCATGTGTTGGACTTGTTGTAGATAAACAACGAGGTGTCAGATTTAGAGGGAACAAAACCAAGTGCTTGCATTTTGTGACACAGACGAGAGTACCATGCGCGTGGAGCTTGCTTCAGCCCATACAATGCTTTGTCAAGTTTGCATACATAAGAGGGAGCAGATTTACTTTCAAACCCAGGAGGTTGTTTCATGAACACTTCCTCCTCCAGAACACCATGAAGAAACGTGTTCTGTACATCTAGCTAGCGAAGACTCCAACCCCTAGAAACAGCAATAGACAAGACAAGACGAATAGTAGCAGCTTTTACAACTGGACTAAAAGTGTCTTCATAGTCTATGCCATACCGTTGCTTGAAACCTTTTGCAACAAGCCTAGCCTTATAACGGTCAATGGTTCCATCAGATCGTCGTTTTATCCTGAACACCCACTTGCAATCAATAATATTTTTACCTTGCTGTGGAGGAACCAAATGCCATGTTTTATTTTTTCGTAGTGCCATGTACTCCTCATTCATGGCTTTCTTCCATTTTTCATCAAGAAGTGCTTCTTCAAAAGTATGAGGTTCACCTGGTTCACCTGTAGAGCAGATCAAACCATTTTTGGTTATGTGCTTATAGTTAACAGGTTGTATTACCCCTTGTTGAAGTCGTGTACGTCGTGTCACAGGCACAGAAGATCCTGGTTGCCCAGAAACTCCTGTTGTCGCTGATCCCGAGGCGAGCCCAGAATCAGCCGCCAAATCTCCGTCAGCGCCGTCAGCGTCCAAATCCACCCCGACTGGATCTTCTGTCACTAGTACAAAACAGGGCACTAGTCCCGGTTCCAGAGGGCCTTTAGTCCCGGTTCTGGAACCAGGACAAACCGATCGGGACTAATGCCCAAAACCTTTAGTCCCGGTTTGCTTACGAACCGGGACCAAAGGGGCTCCACGTGGCCTCAGCGGGGCGCCCAGGCAGGAGGACCTTTAGTCCCGGTTGGTAACACCGACCGGGACTAAAAGGCAGCCACGCATCAGCACCTGCCAGGAGTTGGGGTTTTTGTTTTTTGTTTTTTTGAAAGGGGGGATTTAGGGGTTTTCCTATTGTGTTTCCCCCTTTTATTTTTGTGTTTACCATTTTTATTTTACGCTTTTCATTCGACTCGACGCTAGCTACTACATATAGCAATGAAGGAACCATAACACAACATCATCATGATCAATATATAGAGAGAAGTGACCTCTCTTTCTCCGTGCTTGGTCGAACAATATGCAACAAGTTTTCGTAAATCTATTCGACGCTATTACATATAGTACACGTTCATGCATATATACAATATAACATCTATGACGATCCAAACGTCGTCTATTACCAACATCGCATTCGACATCCTTATGGTATTCTCCGTCTTTAGGTATGACGTGCTCAACAAAGAATCCCGCCAATTCCTCTTGAATTGCTCGGATGCGATCAGTTGGTAGGAGTTCGTCCCGCTACCGCCAGATCTAATTTAAAGAAGGGGGTCAATATATATATGAATGAAACTCAGCACAATTGATGGTAATAAACTAAAAATGTGAATATTGTTTACGTACTTCAAATTGTTGTAAAGATATGCCCCGGCCCCGCTCAGAGGTCGAGTGGCGAATGAACTCGCAAACGTAGTAGGCACATAAATTAGTCCCGGTTGCCTGCAACAAGCACTTTACGAGAATAGAGTTCAATCAAAATGATAACCAAGCATGATAATGGTATTGAAACTAGCATCAATGAGACATGTGCGGTACTAGAGTAGTACTTACTTTGGGCTGTACAAATTGCAGCTCCGGTTTCCAGCTGACACCCTTAACCTTTTTGGTGAACTTTTTCCAAACCCTGCCCGGCAAACAAAATGATTACTTGATATCAGAAAATGAACGAAAGTAGCCGATATGGTGCGATAATGATTTAACTTACTTCTGAAGCATTTGCCTCATGTTCGTCCACTCCTTAGGGTCTTTACGTCTCGAGTCCAAGACAGTTACTTTTCCCTCTTCAAGCTGAATGTCTAGTAGAATAAAGTGGAAACTGCGCACGCATAACTCGTTAATTGCACTTAACCTCGAGTAAGCGAAACAGAATGTGCACAAGATAGTAACACTCACTTGAAGTTGTAAGGAAATAGTATTTCCTTTCTGGTTTGTTGTCCAAGTAACGCCTTTAGCAAGTTGTTCTCTGTTTCGGCGGGAAAATCTCGTAACGTAGGTTCATTTATGAAATTTGTGTCAATGAACCCAATGTCATAGATTTGTTGTTGTTTGCATTCGAGGATCTTCAATCTGCATAATATAGTGTGAGGATAATTAATACATGCAATGAACGAGCTGAGCTAGAGACTTAATTACAGAAAAAAAAATACTTACAGACAATAGGAACTGACGATAGTTTTGTCGAGTTCCTTTTGATTGTATAACTGAAATATTTCTTCAAATTCAACGAACAACACCTGCTCTCCATTGAAGAAGTGCTCATCTTTAATTCCCACAAAGATATTGTCGGCCCCGTCCTTGCAGGCTTTCAAGTACCATTCATGCAATCGTCGCATCATCGTTGGTAGACGGTCGAGCTCCTCACGTGTGACGAGAGGCTTCCCGTTCGCGTATTTTAAGGTTTGTACTACCTCAGCCGTTTCAAACTGTACTGAGTCGGGTAAGTAATCATCAGCAGTGATAGCAAGACCAGTGTCCGCTTTCTCTGGATCATTAGCGATATCGGTAACCACTTTGAGCGGAGGACACGATTGCAGTTCTTGTTCGCCGAGCTGGGGAATTGTTTTCCCACTTCTTGAGCCACTTCTACTTAAGCTTCCCGACCGCCTCGCTTCATCATGTTTCTTTTGAATACATCGGGCATAGTTTGATGGCGGCGGAGGCGGTGGTGGTCGCCTAAGGGCATCCAGAGTTCGCTTCACTTTCACCGGATCTATTTTCTCCTCTTTAGGTGGGTGTTTCGGTGCAAGCTGACGTTTCACTTCGGCATCCACGATCTCGTCGAGTTCCTCCTCAGACCTCTCGTAGGGTAACTTGGGAGGAGGCTTGAGGCTTGGGCCGTATCTGAATCTCCTCTGTTTCGTATAGCTGCTAGCCGCCGGAGCGGCGGCGCCTCTCTTCCGCTGTTGCTTACGCGGCGGAGGAGGCATAGTTCGATGACGTGGCGGAGACAGCCGAGGCGGAGTAGGATTCTGCTGAGGGGCCTCCTCCGTCGGAGACGGCTGACGCGCCGGAGACGGCTGACGCGCCGGAGACGACTCAGGCAGCGGAGACGGTTGACGCACCGGAGACGTCTGACGCACCGGATATGACTCAGGCACCGGGGCCTCCTCCGCCTGAGTCTGCTGAGGCGGCGTCCAGTATGGAAGCACGATGTGTTCCTTTCTCCATAGACATGTAGTCCTTAAGGCACGTCGAAGAAGAAGCTCCCCTTCACCTGTAGGGTACTCAAGCTCCAGCCCATCAAATCCGTCCATTATTTCATCCACCCCGACAATAGCAAAGCCAGTTGGAACCGGAGTGCAATGGAAAGTTGCATCAGGTCGAGGAGGTAAGACAGAGCCGACCGCCGCCTTAAAGGTCAGGTTATGGCATTTTGCCATTAGCACACAATGTTCATTATGCGTGATACCATCCACGGGGTAGCGAGGAACCGTGCTATCAGGATGAACGAGCTCAGTGGAAGCCACGCTGCTTCTCCGCTGAGGTGGTGGGGTAGCATCGTGGGTAGTCTCCAATGAAGGATCTTCGTGCCGCTGAGATGGTTGGTCGGTAGCTCGCTGGCTCTCAAGTGCCTCTAGTTTCGCTAATCTTCCATTCAACTTCTGCATTTCGCTTGCTTCCTCTTTCTTCTTTTTTGTTGGCTTCTGTAACCAGCGCTGTCGGGAAACCCAACCTTCCACGGAACGGAGCCTGAAGTGCCTCGTGTTCGTCCAGGGTGTTCAGGATTTCCGAGGGCAAATGACAGCTCGTCCTTCTCTCTGTCGGGAACGAACGTCCCTTCCAGCGATTTCTTGATTGTTTCCTCAAGATTTTTGAATGGTATTGCAAGTTGAGCTTTCGTCCAGACACACTTCCCTGTTTCTGGGTCCAATGTTCCCCCAACCCCGAAGAACCAAGTCCTTGCCCGATCTGGCCAGTGCAATGTCTCTGGTTGGACATCTTTAGCAAGCAGGTCTTGCTCAGCTTTGTCCCACGTAGGCCGAGCTTTTCTGTAGCCACCTGACCCCGTAACATGGTGATACTCCTTCCTTGCGGCATTTTTCTTATTTGTAAGTGACATGTTCTTAGCCTTCTCCGATTTCTTGTAGGCCACAAATGCAGGCCAGTGATCTCTCATCTTCTCATATTGACCTCTGAATTCTGGAGTCTTGTCTTTCTCGACAAACTTCCTGTTCAATACTTTCTTCCAATTCTTGAATAGTTCTACCATCTTCTTAAGAGCAAACGCCCTGACCTTTCGCTGTATAACTGGGTTATTCGGATCCTCCTCTGGCGGTAGACTGTAATTTCTAATCAGATTGGTCCAAAGATCATCTTTCAGTCTATCGTTGACATAAGGAACTTGAGGGTCTTTCTTCTTATTCCATTCTTGGCAGCTGATCGAGACGAGGTCCCTAACAACCACTCCGCACTGATGTATAAATTTGTTCTTGGTCCGGTAGGGAGCAATCGGTTGGCCTTCTGGTGAGACTTCTTCGATCGTGAACCTTTCTTGCACCTCCAACCTTCTCATCGGGCCTCGTCTCCTTACCGAAGTGGAGCTCAATCCGGATGGCTAATTAAAAGACGAAAGAATCGTTAATATATGTACATATAAACAAAAAAAATTAATGCATCTAGTCAGCAGAGGATTAATTAATATATACCTCGCCAGACTTTGAAGCAGTTATGGCTCCCTTCTCCATTCGATCACCGGAGCCGTCATGATCTCCTTCGTCCCCAGTTCGATCACCGGAGCAGTCATGATCTCCTTCCAACTCACCGGAGCCGCCATCCTCTCTTTCCTCACCATCGGTCTCGTTGAGAAACGACAAGCAGGTGAGATCGATATCACCCTCTCGTATTATATCCCCCAACAATTATTCTTTTTCTAAGTCTCTGTCCGCCATAGTTTCTGCAAATATTACAACATGGCAATATACAACCATGAGAGATGGATTAGTGGGAAACATCATGCAAAGTTCACAAGTTTTATAACAGTCAGTTTCAGACGATCGTCGAGGACTCCTCCCCCCCTTTTGTCCTTAATCTTGTTTTGACCACACAAATTGCATATGACCTCGGATTTAGACGATTTTTATATCAAAATCGACCATTTCTAGCTGCCGACCAAGCTACGCGTTCGCCAGGTGGGCGCATCACCATCCGCCGTCGGGCATCAGGGCAGCTTCAAGTGCCACAGCGGAGCACGACCAGGACGGCACACGCGAAGGGTGACAACACGGTGCATGCAAGTGCCACAACGGAGCACGACCAGGACCGCCTCTCTCATGGTCGTTTGTAGTGAAGGCTGAATGGCCCAGTATGCTTAGCGTAGTATTTTGACGGGGATGGTGGGTTTCGGGTTCGTCTATTACTGAAACGGGTTTGAACCCGAGACCGCCTCTCTCATGGTCCTCGAGGATACTTGCGGACCCCCACCCCCCTCATGTCGAAGTTATCATTCTACGAACATATATGAAAATTCTCAAGTGCATTATGTTCATATGGTGGGACTGGCAACCTACGAAGCACCGATACAGCGACATTGATACGGGTACGGCGATACGGGATACGGCAACTTCTAAAAACAGCAATAAGGCGATACGGCGATAGTAAACATATGTAAGTAATAATAAAATGACATGGACCGGACATTGATACGGTAAACATATACGGTAAACATATATAAGCAATAAGGCGATACGGCGATACGGGATACGGCAATTAATAAACAAGAACTCTCAAAAAGCAACAAGCCATCAGCATGCATCAACATGCAAGCCATGTTCAATGGGCTCACTGTGGGGGAAGGGGCCGGCACGGCAACGTCAAGGCCGGCAGGGGCGCGGCAACGGCGACGGGGCAGGGGGAGGCGACGGCGGGGAAGGGCGAGGCGACGGCGACGGCGACGGCGGGGCAGGGCGAGGCGACGGTGACGTAGGGGCAGGGCGCGGTGACGGCGACGGCGACGTAGGGGCAGGGGCGCGACGACGGCGGGGCAGGGCGAGGCGACGGCGACGGCGGGCCAGGCGACGGCGACAGCGGGGCAGGGCGAGGCGAGGGCGACGTAGGGGCAGGGCGCGACGACGGCGACGACGACGGCGGGGCAGGGCGAGGCGACGGCGACGGCGGGGCAGAGCGCGGCGACGGCGATGGGGAGGAGGGCGCGCGAGGAGGTCCGGCGCCGGCGACGGTCAGCGGGCTCGGGGACGGCAGGGCGACGGCAAAATCCGACAGCCTGGCGGCGTCGATGTCGTCGTCGGCGCCGAGGAGAGAAGAAACTGCAATGGATTGGAAAAACTGCTAAGTCCCGCTTATATAGCACCCCCTTTAGTCCCGGTTGGAGCCACCAACCGGGACTAATGCCACCCTTTCGTCCCGGTTGGTGCCACCAACCGGGACTAATGCCACCCTTTCGTCCCGGTTGGTGCCACCAACCGGGACTAAAGGTCAATTTTCAGCAGCCCAAAGGGCGGGAAGCAGGGACCTTTAGTCCCGGTTGGTGGCACCAACCGGAACAAATGCCCCCCCTTTAGTCCCGGTTGGAGCCACCAACCGGGACTAAAGGGTTGCGCTTCCCGTACCAAAAGTTTAGTCCCATCTCGCTAGTCGAGAGGGGCTCGGAGTGGTTTATAAGCGCTGCTGCCGCTGCCCTCTCAAGCTCCTCTCTAATGCAGGCAGTACATGCCTATTTGACGCCCTGTTGGGCCTGCATCCTGGCCCATTAGTAGGGTTTCTAGTCGTATGCAGGCCGTCGTGCCTAGTAGGCGGGCCTTTTTTTTGCATATATTATGATTTTTAATCTTATTTTTTGCATATGTTATTTTTAGTTATATAATTTTAGTTGCATAAGTTTTATTTTTTATTGATTCTTTTTAGTTGATTCCTTTTGCTATTAGAGTTTTATAAAAGCTTTTTAGTTTCTATTAAAGCTTGTAACTAAATATTAAAAAATTTAACTCAAGACTTTTTCTGCATTCAATATGCACCATTCAAAGCCACATCATCACTTTTCAACCCTTTTCTGACTCCATTTGCTATTTTTCATGCATTTCATGATTTATTTTGAGCTAAAATGACCCTGAATTGAGAAGAACTGCAAATGAACTCTGAAATGGTTGCAAGTTGGCATGTTATCATAATTTCAGCCATGTAGCATGTGCTAAAAAGTGGAGAGGGTTACGGCAAAAACTGGATGCACTTCGTGTACGAACTGGACAATCTCTTTCGAAGTGTCAGGGTTTTGGACGAAAACTCTTCTGTTACAACAGGATTTCAATTTTTTAAACATATTTGAACTCAAGACTTTTTCTGCATTCAATATGCATCATTCAAAGCCACATCATCACTTTTCAACCCTTTTTTGACTTCATTTGCTATTTTTCATGCATTTCATGATTTATTTTGAGCTAAGATGACCCTGAGATTGAAAAGCACTGCAAATGAACTCTGAAATGGTTGAAAATTGGCATGGTATCATAATTTCACCCACGTAGCATGTGCTAAAAAGTTGAGAGGGTTACGGCAAAAACTGGATGCACTTCGTGTACGAACTGGACAATCTCTTTCGAAGTGTGAGGGTTTTGGACAAAAACTCTTCTGTTACAAAAGGATTTCAATTTTTTAAACATATTTGAACTCAAGACTTTTTCTGCATTCAATATGCACCATTCAAAGCCACATCATCACTTTTCAAACCTTTTCTGACTTCAAATTCTATTTTTCATGCATTTCATGATTTATTTTGAGCTAAGATGACCCTGAATTGAAAAGCACTGCAAATGAACTCTGAAATGGTTGCAAGATTGGCATGGTATCATCATTTCACCCACATAGCATGTGCTAAAAAGGTGAGAGGGTTACGGCAAAAACTGGATGCACTTCGTGTACAAACTTGACAATCTCTTTCGAAGTGTCAGGGTTTCGGACGAAAACTCATCTGTTACAAAAGGATTTCAATTTTTTAGTTCATTATTTTTAACAAATAAATACTTTGATAATTTTAGTTAATATTATTTTGATTCTTTTTAGTTCATTCTTTTTAGTTAATGGTTTAGTTGATTCTTTTTAGTTAATATTTTAGTTGATTCTTTTTAGTTCATTCTTTTTAACAAATAAATACTTTGATAATTTTAGTTAATATTTTAGTTGATTCTGTTTAGTTCATTCTTTTTAACAAATAAATACTTTGATAATTTTAGTTAATATTATTTTGATTCTTTTTAGTTCATTCTTTTTAGTTAATGTTTTAGTTGATTCTTTTTAGTTCATTTTTTTAGTTAATATTTTAGTTGATTCTTTTTAGTCCATTCTTTTTAACAAATAAATACTTTGATAATTTTAGTTAATATTATATTTAACTGCAGTGATATTGTAGATCAAAGCCATCATCAGAATAGTTGTGGAGAGAAAGTCTACACTTTTTCTTCGCGTGTGTCCCTTGCTTATTGCGCCGTAACCATGGACAATCTTCATCACATACATCACAATGCTTCAGAAAGCTTGCTCACATCATACTAAATATTCTTACACACAAACCGTACTTAAACAGGGACATAATAGAAATAATAGTTCAGATATCCATTACAGAAAGTACTGCATAATTGAAGATACCAATCCCACTCTTCCGGATTGCAAACCTACTCGTCCGAATCAGGAGACCCCCAAGCACTACATAATAGAGATAAAAGTGTTCGCCATTGCAAACAGTACTCATCGTCCGGATCAGAATACCCCCAAGCAGGAGATACTAGCGGTACGAGGTGACGCTGCCCGTAATTGAAGATTCCAATCCTGCGGTACAACTCGTATGCAACGTACCCATCTATTGCTGCATACTCAATGTTGATAGGGTCAAGTGGGGTCTTCTCCCAATGTTGGTGCCCTGACTTGGGGAATTTTGTCTTCATATCAGCGTAGTCCTCGTCGATCAGGGTGGCTGCCATATCAGCCATTGAAGTCTTGTCATGCTCAAGCCTGAACCTGCCCTGAAGATTAATGTGGCATTCAGCTGGTATCTCAATACCCCAGGTGCGCCTCATCTTGATCTTGTCATTCGTTATATCAACGCTAGCAAAATATATGCTGCTGCGAAGGAACTCCATGTGTTTTGGACAGTGCTGGTCACTACTGCAACAACAAAATGGAACAAATGTGTTAAATATTGCTGCAACAAGTATATTTTAGAACAAGTATAATAAGAATCATAACAAGTATATTTTAGAACAAGTATAATAAGAATCATAACAAGTATAATAAGAATCATAGCAAGTTTCCTATTTCCTATGCATTTCCTATCCTATGAATCAAAAGAAGCCCCTAAACTATGACATGTTCTCCCACGATGGCCAATATGCAACTACAAGGAAAATTCTTATGCAATTTTCCTATCCTATTCCTATCCTCCTATTCCTATTCCTATGTAATTATCCTAAACCTCCTATTCCTCTGCAATTTTCTATTCCTATGCAATTTTCCTATGAATCAAAGAAAAGCCCCAATTTTCCTATGAAATCAAAGAAAAAGCCCCAATTTTCCTATGCATTTTTCCTATGAATCAAGGAAACTATGACATGTTCTCGACATTCCCAATCCTCCTATTCCTATGCAATTTTCCTATCCTATGAATCAAAGAAAAGCCCCAATTAAAACTATGACAAGTTTCATATTACCTTGCCCACTGAAAGACCATGACACGTTGCTTGAAACAAAGTTGGACGACGGCAACATCGCGACCATCGGCCGTGTACTCGAGATCGAGGCCCATGAACTTGTGTTTCTCCTCTTGAAGCCATTCCTCGAACATGGAAAGGAAAACCTTCACTTTGGGGCTGTCGTTCGTGTAGACGACATGGAGATTGGTCGTGCCATGTGCGAGCACCTTCCCGTAGCCAGTGATTAGATTCATGGTGGAGGATGGGGAAGAAGAGAGGAGAGGGAGACGAACAGAAATGGAGGCGCTGGTCGCGTTTACTTTAGCGTCGTGGTTACTGTAGCGTTTGATCTCGCGCGGAACAACTTCCAAGGCGCGGGAATCGAACGGTTTGGACCTTTAGTCCCGGTTCGAACCACGAGTCGGGACTAAAAGGGCACGCGCCAGGCGAACGGTTGCCACCACCCCTTTAGTCCCGGTTCGTGGCTCAAATCGGGACTAAAGGTCCCATCTGAACCGGGACTGATGGCCCCCGAGGCCCGGCCGGCGCCCTGGCCTCACGAACCGGGACTGATGCTCACATTAGTCCCGGTTCGTAAGTGTACTGGGATTAATGCCCTTATCCTGGCCTCAACCAAAGACCTGTTTTCTACTAGTTTGTGGCCAAGGATAGCGGGCCGGATGCTGTGGGCACCACAGAGGATCCCACCGGCCCATCATTGCTCCATGATGGTGGATCAGGCTTGGGTGCCATGCGTGTCGGAGGCGTGGAGACGCAGAGATCAGCGCCGGATCCCACGCCCGTACCTGTCCCCACACCTGACGAGCGAAGCGCGCCGCGCCGCTTGTAGACCACGGGTTGGTGTCGGGCGGGTTCGCCCGGCTGGCCAACCGCGGGTGGCCGAGTCGCGGCCGATGAGGGGCGCGCTGGGCCCAGTCGCTGTCGCCCGCGTTGATTGGCGCGGATATGGAGGCACGCCGGTTCCGGCCACGGATGCAGCGTGGGGCGCGTCAGTCTGTGGCGCAGATCCCGAGGCGGGTCGCCTGTCCTTCCGCTGGATGGATCCCGAGCTGGATATGTTTCCAGATTCGGGACACATGGAATATGGACCAATCTGTCCCGAATTTTCACCATTTTCCTGTGCATCATCTCATGTATGTTCATCACACAGCTCATATATGCTATTAGTGGGGTTAGTCAACAATTGATCATCAAGATTATTCCCCCTTTGGTCGATAGTAGTGAGATGTGAGGGTAAACGAAGTATTTATTTGCGAAGGAGAGCACCGGCATTGGGGTGTAGGTCAGCAAAGGGAAATTTGGTTTCATCAAACACCACATCACGAGAAATGTAAACACGGCCTGTGGAGACATCCAGGCATTTTACACCCTTATGTTGAGCACTATACCCAAGGAAATGTTGGAAATATGCCCTAGAGGCAATAATAATTTAGTTGTTATCATATTTCCTTGTTCATGATAATCGTTTATTATCCATGCTATAATTGTATTGATTGGAAACTCAAATACATGTGTGGGTACATAGACAAACAATGTGTCCCTAGTAAGCCTCTAGTTAACTAGCTCGTTGATCAAAGATGGCGAAGGTTTCCTAGCCATAGACATGAGATGTCATTTGATAACGGGATCACATCATTAGGAGAATGATGTGATGGACAAGACCCAAACTATGAACATAGCATATGATCGTGTCAGTTTATTGCTATTGTTTTCTGCATGTCAAGTATCTGTTCCTATGACCATGAGATCATGCAACTCACTGACACCGGAGGAATACCTTGTGTGTATCAAACGTCGCAACGTAACTGGGTGACTATAAAGATGCTCTACAGGTATCTCCGAGGGTGTCTGTTGAGTGGGCATGGATCAAGACTGGGATTTGTTACTCCGTATGACGGAGAGGTATCTCAGGGCCCACTCGGTAATACAACATCACAACAAGCCTTGCAAGCAATGTGACTAAAGTGTTAGCCACGGGATCTTGTATTACGGAACGAGTATAGAGACTTGCCGGTAACGAGATTGAACTAGGTATAGAGATACCGACGATCGAATCTCGGGCAAGTAACATACCGAAGAACAAAGGGAACAGCATACGGGATTAACTGAATCCTTGACATAGAGGTTCAACCGATAAAGATCTTTGTAGAATATGTAGGAACCAATATGGGCATCCAGGTCCCGCTATTTGTTATTGACCATAGAGGTGTCTCGGTCATGTCTACATAGTTCTCGAACCCGCAGGGTCTGGACACTTAAGGTTCGGTGACGTTTCGGTATTGTAGAGTTATGTATGGTGGTGACCGAAGGTTGTTCGGAGTCCCGGATGAGATCCTGGACGTCACGAGGAGCTCCGGAATGGTCCGGAGGTAAAGATTGATATATAGGAAGTCCCATTTTGGTCACCGGAAAAGTTTCGGGTATTTCGGTAGTGTACCGAGAGTGCCGGGAGGGGTACCGGGGACCATCGGGAGGGGCGTCTCGACCCAAAGGGCCTCATGGGATGTGGGAGGAGTCAATCCAGCCCTTAGTGGGCTGGCCGATCCCCCCACTAAGGCCCATGCGGCTAGGGGTGGGAAAAACCCAAAGGGGAAAAGGTGGAAAGGGTTTCCAAGTGGAGAGGAGGAATCCTACTCCTAATAGGATTGGAGTAAGACTCCTCCACCTCCAATTTCGGCCAGCCCTTGAGGGTTTGAGGCTGCCTCCTCCCTTCCCTCCCTCCTATATATACTAGAGGATTTATAGGGGAGAGCTAACCCTAATTGCCACGTGCTCCCTCTACTTCCTCTAGATCGTTTTCTCCTCTAGTCTAGTTCGGCGGTGCTTAGGCGAAGCCCTGCCGGAATAGTTCCACCACCATCGCCGCCATGCCGTCGCGCTGCCGGAGAACTCATCTACCTCTCCGCTCCCTCTTGCTGGATCAAGAAGGCGGAGATCGTCATCGAGCTGTACGTGTGCTGAACGCGGAGGTGTCGTCCGTTCGGCGCTAGATCGGAAGGACCGTGATTAGGATCGCGAGACGGTTCATGATTTGATCGCGGGACGGATCATGATGTGATCGCGGGACGGATCATGATTGGATCGCGAGACGGATCGTGATGGGATCGCGGGATGCTCGGCGATTTGGATCGCGAAGACGTTCAACTTCATCAACCACGTTTCTTAACGCTTCCGCTTAGCGATCTACAAGGGTATGTAGATCCACTCTCCCTCTCGTAGATGATCATCACCATGGATAGATCTTGCGTGTCTGTAGGAAAAAAATGTGTTTCCCATGCAACGTTCCCCAACAGTGGCATCATGAGCTAGGTCTATGTGTAGATGAGATCTCGAGTAGAACACAAAGGAGTTTGTGGGCGTTGATATTCAGATTGCTTCCTCCCTTGGTCTTTTCTTGATTCGGCGGTATTGTGGGATGAAGCGGCCCGGACCAACATTAGTCGTACGCTTACGAGAGACCGGTTCCATCAACTGACATGTAACTTCATTGCATAAAGATGGCTGGCGGGTGTCTGTTTCTCCCACTTTAGTCGGATCGGATTTGACAAAGGCGGTCCTTGAGAATGTTGAATAGCAATTTTTGTATCACCGTTGTGGTTTTTGCGTAGGTAAGAATTGTTCTTGCTAGATACCCGTAGCAGCCACGTAAAACTTGCAACAACAATTAAAGGACGTCTAACTTGTTTTTGCAGGGTATGTTGTGATGTGATATGGCCAATTACATGATGAGATATATGTGATGTATGAGCTGATCATGTATTGTATAGAATATCACGACTTGCATGTCGATGATTACGGCAACCGGCAGGAGCCATAGGGTTGTCTTTAATTATTTTTGCCGTTTTTGCTTTACTTTATCGCTATGAGTTAGCAATAGTCGTGGAAGCAATAGTCGGTGTGACAACCTCGTGGCGACAAATTGATGCAGATCAAGATGATGGAGATCATGGTGTTATGCCGGTGACGATGGAGATCATGCCGGTGCTTTGAAGATGGAGATCAAAAGCGCAAGTTCATGGCCATATCATGTCACTTATGATTTGCATGTGATGTTAATCCTTTTATGCATCTTATTTTGCTTAGGACAACGGTAGCATTATAAGTTGATCCCTCACTTAAATTTCAAGATAAATTGTGTTCTCCCCGAGTGTGCACCGTTGCGAAAGTTCGTCGTTTCGAGACACCACGTGATGATCGGGTGTGATAGACTCTACGTTCGCATACAACGGGTGCAAGCCAGTGTTGCACGTGCGGAACACTCGGGTTAAACTTGACGAGCCTAGCATGTACAGACATGGCCTCGGAACACAAGAGACCGAAAGGTCGAACATGAGTCATATAGTAGATATGATCAACATGAAGATGTTCACCATTGAAACCACCTCAACTCACGTGATGATCGGACTTGAGTTGGTGGATTTGGATCATGTGACACTCGAATGACCGGAAGGATGTCAATTTGAGTGGGAGTTTTTAAGTAATATGATTAACTAAACTCGTTATCATGAACATAGTCAAAATGTCTTTGCAAATTATGTTGTAGATTACTAGCTCGCGTTGTAGCTCCCTTGAATTTTTTTTTTGTTCCTAGAGAAATAGAGTTGAAAGATGATGGTAGCAATAATGCGGACTGGGTCCGTGATCTGAGGATTGTCCTCATTGTTGCACAGAAGGCTAATGTCCTTAATGCACCGCTCGGTGTGCCACCCCCTCAAGCGTCGTATGTAGATGTTGTGGACATCTGACAGGCAAGTTCTGATGACTACATGATAGTTCAGTGCGTCATGCATTACGGCTTAGAATTGAGGCTCCAAAACGTTTTGAACGTCATGGAACATATGAGATGTTCTAAGACCTGAAATTGGGATCTCAGGCTCGTGCCCGTGTTGAGAGGTATGAGACCTCCAACAAGATTCTTTGCCTGCAAGATGAAGGAGAATAGCTCAATCGGTGAGCATGTGCTCAGATTGTCTGGGTACTACAATCGCTTGAATCGAGTGGGAGTAGATCTTCCGGATAAGATAGTGATTGATATAGTTCTCCAAGTCACTGTCACTAAGCTACTAGAGCTTCGTGATGAACTATGAAATGTCAGGGATGGAAATAATGATCCCCGAGATATTCGCGATGTTTGATACCGCGAAGGTAGAAATCAAAAAGGAGCATCAAGTGTTGATGGTTAGTGAAACCACTAGTTTCGAGAAGGGCAAGGGCAAGAAGGGAAACTTCATGGATGGCAAGCCAGTTACTGCTCCAGTGAAGAAACCCAAGGTTGAACCCAAACCCGAGACTAAGTGCTTCTATTATGAGGAGAACGGTCGCTGAAGCGGAACAACCCTAGATACTTGGTAGATAAGAAGGCTGGCAACATCGACAGAAGTATATTTGATATCTGTGTTATTGATGTGTACCTTACTGGTACTCCTAGTAGAACTTGGGTATTGGATACCGGTTCGGTTGCTAAATGTTAGTAACTCGAAATAAAAGCTACGGAATAAACGGAGGCTAGCTAAGGGCGAGGTGACGATGAGTGTTGGAAGTGTTTCCAAGGTTGATGTGATCACCATCGCACGCTCTCTATACCTTCGGGATTAGTGATGAACCTAAATAAGTGTTATTTGGTGTTTGCGTTGAGCATGAACGTGATTAGATCATGTTTATTGCAATACGGTTATTCATTTAAATTAGAGAATAATGGTTATTCTGTTTACATGAATAATACCTTCAATGGTCATGCACCCAGTGACAATGGTTTATTGAATCTTGATCATAGTGATACACATGTTCATAATATTGATGCCAAAAGATACAAAGTTAGATAATGATAGTACCACATACTTGTGGCACTGCCGCTAAATGTCATATTGGTGTAAAACGCATGAAGAAACTCCATGCTGATGGATCTTTAGACTCATTCGATTTTGAATCGGTTGAGACGTGCGGACCATGCCTCATGGGCAAGATGACTAAGACCCCGTTTTCCGGTATGATGGAGCGGGCAAGTGACTTATTGGAAATGATACATGTTGATGTATACGGTCCAATGAGTGTTGTAGCAGGCAGTGGATATCGTTATTTTCCTACCTTCACTGATGATTTGAGTAGATATGGGGATATTTGCTTAATGAAACACAAGTCTGAAACGTTTGAAAAGTTCAAACAAATTCAGAGTGAAGTTTGAGATCATCGTGACAAGAAGATAAAATGTCTATGATATGATCGTGGAGGCAAATATCTGAGTTACGAGTTTGGTATACAACTTAAGACAATGTGGAAGATGTTTCACAACTCACGCCACCTGGAACACCATAGTGTGATGGTGTGTCCGAACGACGTAGTCGTGCTCTATTGGATATGGTGCGTACTATGATGTCTCTTATCGATTTGCCACTATCGTTTTGGGGTTATGCATTAGAGACAACTACATTCACTTTAAAATAGGGCACCATCTAAGTCCGTTGAGATGACACCGTATGAATTTTGGTTTGACAGAAACCTAAGCTGTCATTTCTTAATGTTTGGGGCTGCGACGCTTATGGGAAAAAGGTTTTCAACCTGATGAGCTCGAACCCAAAGCGGACAAATGCATCTTCATAGAATACCCTAACGTAACAGTTGGGTATACCTTCTATCTCAGATCCAAAGGGCAAAGTGTTTGTTGCTAAAACGGGTCCTTTCTCGAGAAAGAGTTTCTCTCGAAAGAATTGAGTGGGAGGAAGATAGAACTTGATGAGGTTGTTAAACCTTTGTTTCAACCAGAGAGTAGCACACCGCAGAAAGTTGTTTCTGTGGAGCCTACGTTAGTTGAAGAGGAAGATAATGATGATGATCATGAAGCTTCGGATCAAGTTACTATCGAACCTTGTAGGTCGACAAGGACGCGTACTGCTCCTGAGTGGTACGGCAACCCTGTCTTAGAGGTCATGTTGTTGGACAACGATGAACCTACGAGCTATGGAGAAGCGATGATGGGCCTGGATTCCGAGAAATGGTTAGAGGCCATGAAATCCGAGATGAGATCCATGTATGAAAACAAAGTATGGGCTTTGGAAGTATTACCTGAAGGGCGAAAGGCCATTCAGAACAAATGGATCTTTGAAAGGAAGACGGACGCGGACGGTAATGTCACCGTCTATAAAGCTCGACTTGTGGCAAAGGGTTTTTCACAAGTTCAAGGAGTTGACTACGATGAGACTTTCTCACCCGTAGCGATGCTGAAGTCTGTTGGAATTATGTTAGCAGTTGCTGCATTTTTCGATTATGAAATCTGACAGATGGAGGTCAAAACAGAGTTTCCTTAACGGTTTCCGTGAGGAAAGGTTGTATGTGATACAACCAGAAGGTTTTGTCAGTCCTAAGGATGCTAAAAAGTATGCAAACTCCAGCGATCCTTCTATGGACTGGAGCAAGCATCTCGGAGTTGGAATATACGCTTTGATGAGGTGATCAAAGTTTTTAAGTCTATACAAAGTTTATGAGAAACTTGTATTTACTATAAAGTGAGTGGGAGCACTATAGAATATCTGATAAGTATATGTGGATGACATATTGTTGATCGGAAATGATGTAGAATTTCTGGAAAGCATAAAGGGCTGTTTGAAAAGGAGTTTTTCAAAGGAAAACTTGGATAGAAGCTACTTAAATATTGGGCATCAGGATCTATAGGGATAGATCAAGACGTCTGATAAGACTTTAAATGAGTACATACCTTGACAAGATTTTGAAAGAGTTCAAAATGGATCAGTCAAAGAAAGAGTTCTTGCCTGATTTGTAAGGTGTGGAGTTGAGTGAGACTCAAAGCTCGACCACGGCAGAAGAAAGAGAAAGGACGAAGGTCGTCCCCTATGCTTTATCCATAGGCTTTGTATAGTATGCCATGCTGTGTACCACACCTGTGTGTGCCTTGCCATGAGTCTGTCAAGGGGTACAAGAGTGGTCCAGGAGTGGATCACTGGACAGCGGTCAAGATTATCCTTAGTAACTAGAGGACTAAGGAAATATTTCTCGATTATGGAGGTGATAAAGAGTTCGTCGTAAAGGGTTGCGTCGATGCAAGCTTTGACACCTATCCGGACGACTCTGAGTAGCAGTCAGGATACGTATAGTGGAGCAACCATTTGGAATAGCTCCAAGTGGAGCATCTGCAGTATGCCATATAGATTTGCAAAGAACACACGGATCTGAATGTTGCAGACCGTTGACTAAAGACCTCTCTCACATGCAAAGCATGATCGAACCCCAGATCTCATTGGGTGTTAGATTCATAGCAATGTAAATCACGTGGTGATGTGAACTAGATTATTGTCACGCCCAAGATGCGGTCCTATCCCTATTAAGGCTTGTGGCCTCGACGGGGATAGAAGCGCATCTCGTCGTTCGCAAGCACAGTAAACATTGCAATACATGTAGGAAGAGATGAGTATATGAGTTGGCTTACACTCGCCACAAGCTAAATTACAAGTCCACACAATAATTCAATACATCATCCAGAAGACAGGGTCCGGCTACGGACGAAAAACAAACGATAAAAGAAGCAATGAAAACTGCCTTGCTATCCCAGGATCACCACCATGAAGCTCCCTACTCGTCTGGATACGTAACATACATACGTCTACTCTCCTCGTCGTACTCCCACTGGAGCTGAGTCACATCATCTGGCACGTTCTCATCAACACCTGTACCTGTATTGTTGTAATCTGTGAGCCACAGGGACTCAGCAATCTCATAACCCGGGTACCGAAACTATGTAAGCCATTGGGTAAGGAATTGGTTAAGTGGTGAGGCTGCAGCAAGCGCTAAGCATATGTTTGGTGGCTAACTTACGAGAACATGAATGTAAATATGGTGGCATACGTAAGACGATCGTGAATTAGCATGATCACTAAGTGATCCTGAACACCTACTTACGTCAATCATAACCCCACCGTGTTCTCTCTCGGATCATGTTCACGAGCAGAGACGATCACGGTTACGCACACAGTTGGTGTATTTTATTGGAGTTTACTTCAAGTTAACTATTACCGGGTGTTAAACAAATTTCCATGTTGCCACATAACCGCGGGCACGGCTCTCCGAAAAGATTAAACCCTGCAGGGGTGCTCCAACTCATCCATCACAAACTAACCACACTTCGCGAGAATAACCTCGACCACGAATCTCGTGATCGTCCTAGGCCATTCCACTGGAAAACCGCAGCCTCGAGATAGCCCGAAGAAAAAAAAACCGGAATTCCACGCGCAAGACATTCGGTAAAGGTAAAACAAGTCCAGCAAGACCGCCCGACGTGTCGACGAACCCGATAGGAGCCGCGTATCTCGTTCTCAGGACACGACAGATAAGCGAAGCGTACAGTGGCCTGATAGACATCTCCCGAGTTGCCCCGGGTTGGCCCCGCACGGTGCTCTAGTTTGGACCAACACTCATGAGGAGCACTGGCCCGGGTTGTTGATTAATTTATCCACGGGGTAGCTAAGCCCTATGCAATTTTATTAAGTTGTTAGCAAATGTAGTACCAATGTTGGGTCTTGCCAGACAAGTTTTAATCTAAAACGAATGATCAAGGGGGTCCCCATAACAACCCCGAGCATGTTAGGAGCGCAAAATATGGAATATAACATCGGAACTCGGAACTAGAGCGGCAAAAGCGGAACAAAACACTGAGCAAAAGGCTAAGCCTTCCACCGTTGCCAGATATATATGTGCATTAATTTAAATAACAATAAATAGAGTGAGATAAACAAAATCCATGTTGACACATGGGAAACTTGCACCTGCAACTAGCAACGCTATAAGAAAAGGGTGAGCAGCGGTAACATAGCCAAACAAGGTTTGCTAGGTAGTGGAAAGGTTAGAGGCTTTCATGGCAAATTAGGAGGCTGACAGTTAAGTGGTAGGTAACGGAACATAACGGTAAAAACGAGACATCTAGCAAGGCAAAAATAGTGTCGGGATCCGGGTATGATCATCTTGCCTGTTGGATCTTCAGAGGGACAAAGAGCTGGTTCCTCGTAGTTGTACTCTCCGGAATCCTCGTACTCAGGCTCAACACTCGCGTCTACCCAAAGAGAACAGCACCAAATAAACAAACAGCAAGGTGCAATGCACAAACAAGATGATGCATGGTCATATTAAGGAATATAGCATGGCAATCCTATGCTAGTCATGTTTCACATGCATTTATTAAGTTATTTAGTATTCTGGACAGAACCTCAATATTACTTATTTGGACATGCATGATCATGGCAAATATGGATGCTTCATGCAAAAACGATGCAAATGCATATGTAGAACGTTGCAAACGGAGTAACGTAGCTCTCGGTATGCTCACGGCAAGGTACGAACGTTAGCGGAGACAAAACACAACATGAGGCAATCTCTGGGCTATACCTTGGTGTTCCAAAGATGCCACTGGATGGTAATGGAAATCTAACAAGAATAGAGCTAAAGATCAAGCAAAACAATGGAGTATAGCTCCCACAAGTCACAAAACAATCAAACACACATTCTGTCCAAAAACAGCAACATGGCATCTTGTCACACACATAGCCAGAGCTACAGCCGGTCTTAAATCAAAACCAAGGCATGTAAAGAAACTATACAGCATGCTTAACAATTAATATATCTACACAAACTTGAAAGGAAGCATAGATCAATAGCACTGAAGATCACAAGAGGGCATGTTGAACCAGATTTTTAGGACTTGGAGAAAGTTCCAGTTTTTCTGGAATCTGAGTTAACCAGATGGCATATTGACAGCATGGTTTATATATGCTACAGCAACTTTCATGGCATGAGAAATAACAGGATAGTAGAGGGCAACCTCTACAACAAAACACTAGCACTGAGCATGAGCTATAACACAACAGATCACTTTGTAGCATCCACTCTCCATGGCATAAAAATATTAACAGATTCTCAGATTTAGAAATATTTAGCAAGGGTAAAACTGGGCACATGTTAACAGAATAGCAACTTGACAGCATGTTTTAAATATGATGCAAGAGCTTAATGCTCAAGTTTTTAGCACAATTTAGTAGAGTATGCTGGGCACAACAAAACATGTTCATGCCCCAAACTCAAAGGACCAACACATCCAAGGGAACCATCATCTAAACATAGCAAGAAAATAACAGATCCAACACTTAGCAATATTTTGAGACATGCAACCAGGGTTATTATCTTAGCATGTTAACAGCAAGAAACCCACTTATCCACAAGTTTATGATGCCAAACAAAATACCAGGGTCTAGTACCCACAAAACACTAGCATATTCATGTTGACAAGTTTCACATATATTGCATAGATTAAATCATATGAAAATGACAAAATGGCATGTTGGGACAAAAATGACATTTTGCAAACTTGTTCAAATGACAAAACAAATTACATTATTGGATTCCTTGGGAAATTCTACCCCAAAACCATATATCATACTCATATGTTGCATTTGTAAAATGCCCAAAACCTGAATCGAAAATACACACATGCACTTATAAGTTATTTCCTACCCTATTTGGACATGGTCAAAAATGGCAGTGGCCTGAAATGGCAACAGCCCCAAAACAGATAAAAACAACCAGAGAATACAACACAAAAAAAAAAAAGGGAGGGGACCCACTGGCATAGACACCAGGGCCCCTTGAGTGGCTGACAGGGTGGCCCCACAGGGTCCACCTGTCACACACACTCACACAACACACACACACACACAGCGCACACACGCACAGCCACACGGGATCCACGCACTCACACCGGATCCACACACGCAGGGCCACAGAGACAAACACACACACGCACAGAACAGGGAAAAAATAAAAGGGCTCGGGGGGGGGATCGAACCCGAGACCTCCTGTGTATACAGCGATCGGTCGACCACTGCGCCACACGCGCGCGTCTGTACAGAGAGGGGCCTTGCTCGTTAAATGCAGACAAAGGGCGCGGTTTTTTCCTTCTTCCCGAACCAGAGAAAGAGGCGTCGGCGAAACGACGACCAGGACGCGACTAGGCGGCTACGCGCGATAAAGAGAGGGGGAAGGAGGAGCTGATGCTCACTGCGGGCTGCTCGAGGACGCGGCGAGGCGAGGACGACGAAGCTGGCGCTGCCTGACGACGCGCAGCTCCAACCACGCGACGTGACGACGGGAAGACGACGCGAGGACGCTCCGGCCTCCCTAGCGCCGGGAACGGGACGCCGAATGCACCAGAAACCCCGCGGACATCTCGGATGCCACGGAGATGCCACCAGCGATGAAGGAGACGACGAAATCGACGGCGGCTCTCTGCTCTCTCTGACGAAACTGAACTTCTCTCTTTCTCTCTTCTCAGCAGAACCAGGAGGAAGAAGGGGAAGGGAAGAAGGTGGCGGCGGCGAGGAGGAGAAGGGGAAACCCTAGGGGAAGGGGCACGCACGCCGAGGCTTTAAAGGAGGGGCCAGACGGCTCTCCTCGACGTCCGTGAACACACGCGCTCGCTCTCTCTCTCTGAAGCTGACGGAGGAAGGAAAACGGCGAGCAGGTAGCCGCTACCTGAGCTAGCTGGGCCACGCACCGCGCCCGGCTGGGCCTAGAGGAGGCCCAGGTGGGCTCAACCTCACTCTGACTCGCTGAAACTCTGCCTAATTAAAATAACAGCCACAAACTAAACAAAAAAATAAAACACAGGGGGTTTGGAAGAGAGGTAGAGAGAAAAGAAAATATCCTTGCATTCATAAAATTCCACACTATTTAATAAAAAAGGAATTGGCATTTTTAGAACCATTAAATCTTTCACATATATTTAGAATTGGAATCTGTTTGCAATTGTTAAAAAAAATATTCAAAACCAGTAGAACATGCTTGAGACTACACACAAAACTCAACTGAATATTTAGAAAATGAGCAACATTTTTAATATGTGAAAACAGAAAGTAAATTATTATCATGGGCATATTTTGAATAAGAAAGAAGAGGGGATAGTTTATTAGATGGGAGGGAGTAGCACTCCAAACAAAGAAACACATGCACTCACTCCACATCACATACACTCCCATCAACACCACCTCACATCACAACAAACACAACCACAAGCATGGCAATAATTAATATGCACTTGGTATGATGAGCATGATGGCATGATGCATGAAATGACCATGAGGCAAGGTTGATAAACAAACACAATGGCAAAACATGAAGGTCCACATGAGAATGATTACAAATAAGGCAAGAATTACACTTGGGCTATTACAACTCTCCCCCACTACATGAGGATCTCGTCCCGAGATCTTGGAACGGAAGAATTCGGGAAATTCGGAACGGAGATGGTCCTCTCGTTCCCAAGTGGCTTCTTTGTCGGAGTGATGTGACCACTTCACCTTTAGAAACTTGATTGACTTGTTGCGAGTCTTACGCTCAGTTTCTTCAAGGATAGCAACTGGATGCTCATGATAGGATAGGTCTTCTTGGAGATCAATTTCTTGGAGATCAACGGTGCGCTCGGGAGTCTTGAAGCACTTCCGGAGCTGAGAGACATGGAACACATCATGCACATTGGAGAAATTGGGAGGAAGCTCGAGTTGGTAGGCAAGGTCACCCCTCTTGCCCACAATCTTGAAAGGACCCAAAAAGCGTGGGGCAAGCTTCCCTTTGATGCCAAAGCGTTGAGTGCCCTTCATGGGAGACACTCTGAGATAGACAAAATCATCGATCTGGAAGGTCATGTCACGATGCTTGCTATCATAATAACTCTTCTGGCGGGACTGAGCTGCTTTGAGATTGGCACGAATGACACGGCACATTTCTTCTGCTTCAATGATCATGTCATTACCAAGGATTTGACGCTCACCGGTTTCAGACCAATTGAGCGGGGTGCGGCACTTTCTGCCATAGAGAATCTCGAAAGGAGCTTTGCCGGAACTTGCTTGGAAGCTATTGTTGTATGAGAACTCAGCAAACGGGAGGCAATCTTCCCACTTCATGCCAAAAGAAATCACACAAGCTCTGAGCATATCTTCGAGGATCTGATTGACTCTCTCAACTTGACCACTAGTCTGAGGATGGAAAGCTGTGCTGAAACGGAGATTAGTCCCCATTGCAGTCTGGAAGGAATCCCAAAACTTGGAAGTGAAGATGCTTCCACGATCTGAGGATATGAGCTTAGGAACACCGTGCAAAGAAACTATCCTTGACGTATACAACTCTGCTAGCTGAGCTGCCGAGATAGATTCTTTGACCGGAAGGAAGTGGGCAACTTTGGTGAGCTTGTCGATAACCACGAAGATGGCATCGTTCCCTCTCTTGGACTTAGGAAACCCAGTGACGAAATCCATTTCAACATGATCGAATTTCCACTCTGGGATAGGCAAAGGCTGAAGGAGACTTGCTGGACGTTGATGTTCCGCCTTCACTCTGCGACAAACATCACACTCGTTCACGAACTGAGCAATCTCGCGTTTCATGCGAGTCCACCAGAAGGTTTGCTTGAGGTCTTGATACATTTTGGAACTGCCTGGATGAATCGAGAGGAGGGAATTATGTGCTTCATCCATGATAACTTTCCTGAGATCACCTTTCGGAACCACCAGACGGTCCTCGAAGAACAGGGTGTCTTTGTCATCAACACGGAAACACTTATACTTGGGAATGCTCTTGGCCACACCTTTCTTCACTTTCTTCACCATAGCATCAAGAAGCTGAGCTTGGTGAACCTGATCTTCTAGAGTCGGAGAGACTTGAAGATTGGCAAGGAAACCTTGAGGAATCATTTGGAGATTGAGCTTGTGGAATGCTTCACAAAGCTCGGGCTGAAGAGGCTTGAGGATAAGACTGTTGCAGTACGCTTTTCTGCTGAGCGCGTCTGCAATGACATTTGCTTTCCCAGGAGTATATTCAATACTCGGATTGAAGTCCTCGATCATCTCCACCCAACGGGACTGCCGAAGATTGAGATTGGGTTGGGTGAAGATATACTTCAAGCTTTTGTGGTCGGTGAACACCTCAACTGGTCTTCCCAACAATAGATGTCTCCACGTCATCAGAGCATGCACTACTGCCGCCAGCTCCAGATCATGAGTGGGGTAGTGCTTCTCAGCAGGCTTCAACTGCCTCGAGGTATAAGCCACAACCTTTTTATCTTGCATGAGAACGCCACCGAGACCTTGGAGAGAAGCATCACAAAATACTTGGAAAGGCTTGGATTGCTCGGGAGGAACAAGAACTGGAGCCAAAGTCAGCTTCTGTTTGAGCGTATTGAACGCCACGTCACACTCAGGAGACCACAGAAACTTAACATTCTTCTGAAGGAGGTTGGACAGAGGCTTAGCAATTTGAGAGAAATTCTCGACAAATCTTCTGCAATAGCTTGCAAGGCCGAGAAAGCTACGAAGCTGCTTGACATTCTGGGGAGGCTCCCAGTTCACAATTGCTTCAACTTTCTCGGGGTGCACTTTAATGCCCTCGGCAGAGATGACATGCCCGAGGTACACCACTTCATTGAGCCAAAACTCACACTTCGAGAACTTCGCATAAAACCGATGTTCCCTAAGCTTGTCAAGCACAAGTCTGAGATGCTCTGCATGCTCTTCTTCAGTCTCCGAGAACACGAGAATATCATCCAAATAGACCAAGACGAACTCATTCTTGAAAGGAGAGAATATATAGTTCATCATTCTGGAGAAGGTCGGAGGCGCATTTGCTAGACCAAAAGACATGACGGTGTACTCATAGGAGCCAAAACTCGTCCTGAAAGCTGTCTTTGGAATATCTTCTTCACGAATGCGGATTTGATGATAGCCCATACGGAGATCTAACTTCGAGAAAACCTTGGCACCTTTCAATTGCTCAAACAGCTCATTGATGTTGGGAAGTGGATACTTGTTCCTGATTGTCTTCTTATTCAATGGACGGTAATCGACACATAGTCGGTCCGTGCCATCCTTCTTCTTGACAAACAGAACACCACAACCCCAAGGAGAAGAGCTTGGTCTGATCAGACCCAGACGCTCTTGTTCATCTAGCTGCTTCTTCAACTCTTTCAGCTCATCGGGGCCAAGCTTATAAGGACGCTTGCACACCGGTTCAGTTCCAGGCTCGAGATCAATCACAAACTCCACTGGCCTGTGAGGAGGCATTCCTGGCAACTCTTCTGGAAAGACATCTTCATACTCCGAGACAACGGGAATTTGAGAGATGGCAGAAATCTCGCCCTTCTCATTGAGAGAGAATAGACGAATCGTGTCATCGCGAGCAGCGAAAATGATCACGTCTTCAGAAGGATGAGTCAATTGAACTTCTTTAGCTTTGCAATCAACATAAGCCTTGTTCATCGCCAAAAAATCCATGCCAAGAATAAGATCAATGTCGGAATTGCCGAGAACATAAGGAGAAGCCAGAAAGGAATAATTGCCCATCTTGATAGAAACATCCGGAACCACCGAATTAGTTCTCATAGTTGACCCCGGAGAAACAATACCCAATGGACTATTTAATGAAGCCGAAGGAAAATCATGCTTGACGAAAAATGGCTTTGACATGAAACAATGCGATGCACCAGTGTCAAACAAAACTTTTGCAGGAATAGAATTAACCGAGAGATTACCCATAATCACATGAGAAGAATCCTCTGCTTCAGCTGCATTCACCAAGTTCACTCTTGCATGCTTGGGATTGTGCTTCACCATAGCACTGCCTGGGGGCCTGATAGGAGGAGGAGGCGGAAGACGCCGCTGGTTGATGCACTTGTTGGAGTAGTGGCCCTTCTGACCACACTTGTGACAAGTAACCTCTGAGAGCGGACGAAAGTTGCCTGGAGGAGGAGCATTTGCTGACTTGGGAGCCTGAGGCCTCTGCTGAAAACCTGAGTTGGGTGGGTGGGAAGGACCACGACCACCGTGCTGTCTCTGCTGCTGAGGGGGACGAAACGGAGGAGGAGGAGGAACCCAATACTTCTGCTGCTTAGGAACAATCTGAGAGCTGGAAGAAGAAGAGTTGGTATCTCTGAATCGCTTCTTGGAATTCTCCAACCTGAGCTGAGACGCCTCGACCTTTAGAGCCATGTTGTAGAACTGATCAAACTCGGGAGGCTCTTGCAGGACTAGACCCGGCTACAGATCATCCCTGAGACCACCTCTGAACTGGTAAATCATTGCCTTATCATTGGGAACATCTTGCTTAGCATAGCGGGCCAGATTCTGGAAGTCGATGTTATACTGATAGACAGACTTGCTCCCCTGCTTCAAATTCCTGAACTTCTCACGCATCTCCTCGACAAAGCTCGTCGGGATGTGATGGGCTCTGAAGTCACGACAGAAATCATCCCAGCTGATAACACGATCACCTCTGGAATCCTTGTACTGCTGCCACCAATCTGCTGCCTGACCCTTGAGCTGAAAAGTCGCAAACTTGACATAGTCTGCAGGCCTGACATTGCTGCACTCAAAATGCTTGTTCATGTCACGGAGCCAATCATCCGCATCGAGAGGCTGCTCACAACAGGTGAAGGACTTGGGCTGATTTGCGAGGAACTGGTTCAGAGTGGCAAACTGCGGCTGGTTCTGAAAATTCCCTTGATAACCTTGCTGTCCCTGCTCTCTTTCCTGCAGCAACCTGAGCAACATCTGAGTGTTCGCATTGGTTGCGGCCATCACTGCTTGCCAAGCCTCCGGAGGTGGAGGTGGAGGTGGTGGAGGATCAGACGGCTCTCCATCACGACCTTGGTTCCCACGAGTTGCTGGCGCCATCCTGAAGATGGACAGAATATCAGCACACCATTGACAAAGATGATTGAAATAAGCTGAATCAACGACTTGAAGGAAATTGCAACGGAATATCATCAATTGCATTCAAACTGCAAATAGTAAGAACGCTTTCTGCAGGATCTTGAAAACATCATTAGAACATGAAGCCACTTGAAATTAACACAACAAGTATTGAGCTAAGGTTGCTCGGAACAAATGTACAACCATTATACATCTGTCGGAAGATGAACCTAAGAACTACTGGAATTCCCACCTAAGAATTTCCGAAGTCTTTCTTGTTTATGCGATTCGGGTTGCGGGTCCAGGAACGTACCCAAGGTAATCAGCTACAACTGCACCCGCAACCTTCCACACCATAATTCAAGAAAACTCCGCAAACTCGTCTACCACAGACACTCGTAATCACAACGATACTAAGTATGGCAGTACATCCGAACTCTCTCCACCAGTACTGGGGATGCCGGACTCCTCTCGCCACTACTAGTATTGAAGCAATTTCGAACATCCTCCGTCCTGAGATACTAAGGAAACTGAATGATAACGATGTGTCAAGAATCCCCTGGAGCTCAACTCCCCGGAAGAAATCAAGTCAGACAGGAGGCACCAAGACAGAACTCCGTCACATCGGCATCATATAGTTTCCAAAATACCCGCGTGATCCTAAAAAAAAATTTGAGCGAGAAGAGGAGTAGAATAAAATTCCTAAGTCGAATACCTCACCAGAGTATAGAAGAGGAGTAAAAGAATCCTACTCTCCGATATAACTAGACTCAAAATAGTTTTTCACTAGACTCGACTCGGCCAAGTTCGATCAAGCAAGGGGCTCCTATGGTCGGTATGGCTCTGAATACCAACTTGTCACGCCCAAGATGCGGTCCTATCCCTATTAAGGCTTGTGGCCTCGACGGGGATAGAAGCGCATCTCGTCGTTCGCAAGCACAGTAAACATTGCAATACATGTAGGAAGAGATGAGTATATGAGTTGGCTTACACTCGCCACAAGCTAAATTACAAGTCCACACAATAATTCAATACATCATCCAGAAGACAGGGTCCGGCTACGGACGAAAAACAAACGATAAAAGAAGCAATGAAAACTGCCTTGCTATCCCAGGATCACCACCATGAAGCTCCCTACTCGTCTGGATACGTAACATACATACGTCTACTCTCCTCGTCGTACTCCCACTGTAGCTGAGTCACATCATCTGGCACGTTCTCATCAACACCTGTACCTGTATTGTTGTAATCTGTGAGCCACAGGGACTCAGCAATCTCATAACCCGGGTACCGAAACTATGTAAGCCATTGGGTAAGGAATTGGTTAAGTGGTGAGGCTGCAGCAAGCGCTAAGCATATGTTTGGTGGCTAACTTACGAGAACATGAATGTAAATATGGTGGCATACGTAAGACGATCGTGAATTAGCATGATCACTAAGTGATCCTGAACACCTACTTACGTCAATCATAACCCCACCGTGTTCTCTCTCGGATCATGTTCACGAGCAGAGACGATCACGGTTACGCACACAGTTGGTGTATTTTATTGGAGTTTACTTCAAGTTAACTATTACCGGGTGTTAAACAAATTTCCAAGTTGCCACATAACCGCGGGCACGGCTCTCCGAAAAGATTAAACCCTGCAGGGGTGCTCCAACTCATCCATCACAAACTAACCACACTTCGCGAGAATAACCTCGACCACGAATCTCGTGATCGTCCTAGGCCATTCCACTGGAAAACCGCAGCCTCGAGATAGCCCGAAGAAAAAAAAACCGGAATTCCACGCGCAAGACATTCGGTAAAGGTAAAACAAGTCCAGCAAGACCGCCCGACGTGTCGACGAACCCGATAGGAGCCGCGTATCTCGTTCTCAGGACACGACAGATAAGCGAAGCGTACGGTGGCCTGATAGACATCTCCCGAGTTGCCCCGGGTTGGCCCCGCACGGTGCTCTAGTTTGGACCAACACTCATGAGGAGCACTGGCCCGGGTTGTTGATTAATTTATCCACGGGGTAGCTAAGCCCTATGCAATTTTATTAAGTTGTTAGCAAATGTAGTACCAATGTTGGGTCTTGCCAGACAAGTTTTAATCTAAAACGAATGATCAAGGGGGTCCCCATAACAACCCCGAGCATGTTAGGAGCGCAAAATATGGAATATAACACCGGAACTCGGAACTAGAGCGGCAAAAGCGGAACAAAACACTGAGCAAAAGGCTAAGCCTTCCACCGTTGCCAGATATATATGTGCATTAATTTAAATAACAATAAATAGAGTGAGATAAACAAAATCCATGTTGACACATGGGAAACTTGCACCTGCAACTAGCAACGCTATAAGAAAAGGGTGAGCAGCGGTAACATAGCCAAACAAGGTTTGCTAGGTAGTGGAAAGGTTAGAGGCTTTCATGGCAAATTAGGAGGCTGACAGTTAAGTGGTAGGTAACGGAACATAACGGTAAAAACGAGACATCTAGCAAGGCAAAAATAGTGTCGGGATCCGGGTATGATCATCTTGCCTGTTGGATCTTCAGAGGGACAAAGAGCTGGTTCCTCGTAGTTGTACTCTCCGGAATCCTCGTACTCAGGCTCAACACTCGCGTCTACCCAAAGAGAATAGCACCAAATAAACAAACAGCAAGGTGCAATGCACAAACAAGATGATGCATGGTCATATTAAGGAATATAGCATGGCAATCCTATGCTAGTCATGTTTCACATGCATTTATTAAGTTATTTAGTATTCTGGACAGAACCTCAATATTACTTATTTGGACATGCATGATCATGGCAAATATGGATGCTTCATGCAAAAACGATGCAAATGCATATGTAGAACGTTGCAAACGGAGTAACGTAGCTCTCGGTATGCTCACGGCAAGGTACGAACGTTAGCGGAGACAAAACACAACATGAGACAATCTCTGGGCTATACCTTGGTGTTCCAAAGATGCCACTGGATGGTAATGGAAATCTAACAAGAATAGAGCTAAAGATCAAGCAAAACAATGGAGTATAGCTCCCACAAGTCACAAAACAATCAAACACACATTCTGTCCAAAAACAGCAACATGGCATCTTGTCACACACATAGCCAGAGCTACAGCCGGTCTTAAATCAAAACCAAGGCATGTAAAGAAACTATACAGCATGCTTAACAATTAATATATCTACACAAACTTGAAAGGAAGCATAGATCAATAGCACTGAAGATCACAAGAGGGCATGTTGAACCAGATTTTTAGGACTTCGAGAAAATTCCAGTTTTTCTGGAATCTGAGTTAACCAGATGGCATATTGACAGCATGGTTTATATATGCTACAGCAACTTTCATGGCATGAAAAATAACAGGATAGTAGAGGGCAACCTCTACAACAAAACACTAGCACTGAGCATGAGCTATAACACAACAGATCACTTTGTAGCATCCACTCTCCATGGCATAAAAATATTAATAGATTCTCAGATTTAGAAATATTTAGCAAGGGTAAAACTGGGCACATGTTAACAGAATAGCAACTTGACAGCATGTTTTAAATATGATGCAAGAGCTTAATGCTCAAGTTTTTAGCACAATTTAGTAGAGTATGCTGGGCACAACAAAACATGTTCATGCCCCAAACTCAAAGGACCAACACATCCAAGGGAACCATCATCTAAACATAGCAAGAAAATAACAGATCCAACACTTAGCAATATTTTGAGACATGCAACCAGGGTTATTATCTTAGCATGTTAACAGCAAGAAACCCACTTATCCACAAGTTTATGATGCCAAACAAAATACCAGGGTCTAGTACCCACAAAACACTAGCATATTCATGTTGACAAGTTTCACATATATTGCATAGATTAAATCATATGAAAATGACAAAATGGCATGTTGGGACAAAAATGACATTTTGCAAACTTGTTCAAATGACAAAACAAATTACATTATTGGATTCCTTGGGAAATTCTACCCCAAAACCATATATCATACTCATATGTTGCATTTGTAAAATGCCCAAAACCTGAATCGAAAATACACACATGCACTTATAAGTTATTTCCTACCCTATTTGGACATGGTCAAAAATGGCAGTGGCCTGAAATGGCAACAGCCCCAAAACAGATAAAAACAACCAGAGAATACAACACAAAAAAAAAAAGGGAGGGGACCCACTGGCATAGACACCAGGGCCCCTTGAGTGGCTGACAGGGTGGCCCCACAGGGTCCACCTGTCACACACACTCACACAACACACACACAGCGCACACACGCACAGCCACACGGGATCCACGCACTCACACCGGATCCACACACGCAGGGCCACAGAGACAAACACACACACGCACAGAACAGGGAAAAAATAAAAGGGCTCGGGGGGGGGGGATCGAACCCGAGACCTCCTGTGTATACAGCGATCGGTCGACCACTGCGCCACACGCGCGCGTCTGTACAGAGAGGGGCCTTGCTCGTTAAATGCAGACAAAGGGCGCGGTTTTTTCCTTCTTCCCGAACCAGAGAAAGAGGCGACGGCGAAACGACGACCAGGACGCGACTAGGCGGCTACGCGCGATAAAGAGAGGGGGAAGGAGGAGCTGATGCTCACTGCGGGCTGCTCGAGGACGCGGCGAGGCGAGGACGACGAAGCTGGCGCTGCCTGACGACGCGCAGCTCCAACCACGCGACGTGACGACGGGAAGACGACGCGGGGACGCTCCGGCCTCCCTAGCGCCGGGAACGGGACGCCGAATGCACCAGAAACCCCGCGGACATCTCGGATGCCACGGAGATGCCACCGGCGATGAAGGAGACGACGAAATCGACGGCGGCTCTCTGCTCTCTCTGACGAAACTGAACTTCTCTCTTTCTCTCTTCTCAGCAGAACCAGGAGGAAGAAGGGGAAGGGAAGAAGGTGGCGGCGGCGAGGAGGAGAAGGGGAAACCCTAGGGGAAGGGGCACGCACGCCGAGGCTTTAAAGGAGGGGCCAGACGGCGCTCCTCGACGTCCGTGAACACACGCGCTCGCTCTCTCTCTCTGAAGCTGACGGAGGAAGGAAAACGGCGAGCAGGTAGCCGCTACCTGAGCTAGCTGGGTCACGCACCGCGCCCGGCTGGGCCTGGAGGAGGCCCAGGTGGGCTCAACCTCACTCTGACTCGCTGAAACTCTGCCTAATTAAAATAACAGCCACAAACTAAACAAAAAAATAAAACACAGGGGGTTTGGAAGAGAGGTAGAGAGAAAAGAAAATATCCTTGCATTCATAAAATTCCACACTATTTAATAAAAAAGGAATTGGCATTTTTAGAACCATTAAATCTTTCACATATATTTAGAATTGGAATCTGTTTGCAATTGTTAAAAAAAATATTCAAAACCAGTAGAACATGCTTGAGACTACACACAAAACTCAACTGAATATTTAGAAAATGAGCAACATTTTTAATATGTGAAAACAGAAAGTAAATTATTATCATGGGCATATTTTGAATAAGAAAGAAGAGGGGATAGTTTATTAGATGGGAGGGAGTAGCACTCCAAACAAAGAAACACATGCACTCACTCCACATCACATACACTCCCATCAACACCACCTCACATCACAACAAACACAACCACAAGCATGGCAATAATTAATATGCACTTGGTATGATGAGCATGATGGCATGATGCATGAAATGACCATGAGGCAAGGTTGATAAACAAACACAATGGCAAAACATGAAGGTCCACATGAGAATGATTACAAATAAGGCAAGAATTACACTTGGGCTGTTACAATTATTGACTCTAGTGCAAGTGGGAGACTGTTGGAAATATGCCCTAGAGGCAATAATAATTTAGTTGTTATCATATTTCCTTGTTCATGATAATCGTTTATTATCCATGCTATAATTGTATTGAATGGAAACTCAAATACATGTGTGGGTACATAGACAAACAATGTGTCCCTAGTAAGCCTCTAGTTAACTAGCTCGTTGATCAAAGATGGCGAAGGTTTCCTAGCCATAGACATGAGATGTCATTTGATAACGGGATCACATCATTAGGAGAATGATGTGATGGACAAGACCCAAACTATGAACATAGCATATGATCGTGTCAGTTTATTGCTATTGTTTTCTGCATGTCAAGTATCTGTTCCTATGACCATGAGATCATGCAACTCACTGACACCGGAGGAATACCTTGTGTGTATCAAACGTCGCAACGTAACTGGGTGACTATAAAGATGCTCTACAGGTATCTCCGAGGGTGTCTGTTGAGTGGGCATGGATCAAGACTGGGATTTGTTACTCCGTATGACGGAGAGGTATCTCAGGGCCCACTCGGTAATACAACATCACAACAAGCCTTGCAAGCAATGTGACTAAAGTGTTAGTCACGGGATCTTGTATTACGGAACGAGTAAAGAGACTTGCCGGTAACGAGATTGAACTAGGTATAGAGATACCGACGATCGAATCTCGGTCAAGTAACATATCGAAGAACAAAGGGAACAGCATACGGGATTAACTGAATCCTTGACATAGAGGTTCAACCGATAAAGATCTTCGTAGAATATGTAGGAACCAATATGGGCATCCAGGTCCCGCTATTGGTTATTGACCGTAGAGGTGTCTCGGTCATGTCTACATAGTTCTCGAACCCGCAGGGTCTGCACACTTAAGGTTCGGTGACGTTTCGGTATAGTAGAGTTATGTATGGTGGTGACCGAAGGTTGTTCGGAGTCCCGGATGAGATCCTGGACGTCACGAGGAGCTCCGGAATGGTCCGGAGGTAAAGATTGATATATAGGAAGTCCCATTTTGGTCACCGGAAAAGTTTCGGGTATTTCGGTAGTGTACCGGGAGTGCCGGGAGGGGTACCGGGGACCATCGGGAGGGGTGTCTCGACCCAAAGGGCCTCATGGGCTGTGGGAGGGGTCAAGCCAGCCCTTAGTGGGCTGGCCGAGCCCCCCACTAAGGCCCATGCGGCTAGGGGTGGGAAAAACCCAAAGGGGGAAAGGTGGAAAGGGTTTCCAAGTGGAGAGGAGGAATCCTACTCCTAATAGGATTGGAGTAGGACTCCTCCACCTCCAATTTCGGCCAGCCCTTGAGGGTTTGAGGCTGCCTCCTCCCCTCCCTCCCTCCTATATATACTAGAGGATTTATAGGGGAGAGCTAACCCTAATTGCCACGTGCTCCTTCTACTTCCTCTAGATCGTTTTCTCCTCAAGTCTAGTTCGGCGGTGCTTAGGCGAAGCCCTGCCGGAATAGTTCCATCACCATCGCCGCCATGCCGTCGCGCTGCCGGAGAACTCATCTACCTATCCGCTCCCTCTTGCTGGATCAAGAAGGCGGAGATCGTCATCGAGCTGTACGTGTGCTGAACGCGGAGGTGTCGTCCGTTCGGCGCTAGATCGGAAGGACCGTGATCAGGATCGCGAGACGGTTCGTGATTTGATCGCGGGACGGATCATGATGGGATCGCGGGACGGATCGTGATTGGATCGTGAGACGGATTGTGATGGGATCGCGGGACGCTCGGCGATTTGGATCGCGAAGACGTTCAACTACATCAACCGCGTTTCTTAACGCTTCCGCTTAGCGATCTACAAGGGTATGTAGATCACCATGGATAGATCTTGCGTGTGCGTAGGAATTTTTTTTGTTTCCCATGCAACGTTCCCCAACAGGAAAACACATTGTTTTGAGCGAAACATGAGTTTCCGAGTGTTGTAGGGACGAAGATTGGGCCAACATGCACACCCGAAGACACGAAGTGATGTATAGTCAGGTTTAGTGTGAAGAAGTCTTTCTACCGGAGTTTCATTATTTATGACACGACTAGGAAGCATGTTGATAATATGAACAGCAGTAAGAAATGCCTCGTCCCAAAACTTGAGGGGCATTGAAGCTCCATCTAGAAGAGCTAGCCCAACTTCGACAATATGCCGGTGTTTGCGTTCAGCAGATCCATTTTGTTGATGAGCGTGAGGACATGAGACATGATGGGAGATGCTGAGGGTTTGGAAAAAGGAGTTTAATTTTTCATACTCCCCTCCCCAATCAGATTGGACGGCAATGATTTTGCAATCAAATTTGCGTTCAACAAGTGCTTGAAAGTTTTGAAAAACTTGAAACACGTCGGATCTTTTCTTGAGAAGATAGATCCAGGAAAATTTGCTATAGTCATCAATAAAACTCACATAATACGTGTGTCTACCAACTGAACTAGGGGCAGGACCCCACATATCAGAAAAGATTAACTGAAGTGGTTTGGTGGAGACACTAGTAGAAATAGGGTACGACAATTGATGACTCTTAGCACGCTAACATGAATCACAAATAGTTTCAATATCACGCTCACCAACATACAGGAGCTTATTTTTCCTAAGCAATCTTTCAACTAGTGAAAAAGAGGCATGTCCTAATCTATTGTGCCACCGTGTTGATGAAAGTTTGACAACGCCATAGGCTCGTTTATTGAATCTTCTAAGCTCCGGAATCAATGGATAGAGCCCTCGAACACATCTACCTCGAAAGAGAACTTTCTTCGTGGCCTGGTCCTTGATCAAAAAGAAAAAAGGATGAAACTCAAGGAAAACATGATTATCAAGGGCAATTCAATGAACGGAAAGTAGATTCTTGTCGGCACTAGGAACATGAAGAATTTTCTTAAGATGAATTTTACGACGAGGGGTACTAAAAATTGAATGACCAATGTGACAAATTTGCATACCTTCCCCACTAGCAGTATGAATTTGATCTTTGCCACGGTACTTTTCCTTCATGGTCACCTTCTCAAGTTCATTGGTGATGTGGTTTGTGGCCCCACTATCAACATACCAATTTGTGTCGATGCCGTAGGAGCCATCTGCAGCGGTAGCAACCTTATCATCGTCCTGATCAGACGCTTCATCCTCATCGTAGCGGTACCAACAGTCCTTCGCTGTATGCCCCAGCTTACCACAGATTTGGCAGCGTGGGGAATCCGAGCGAGATCTGCTGGAGCCGCCGCCACGACGGTTTTTGTTGTTGCCGGCACGAGGGTTGAAGGAGTTGCCGCCGCCGTTGCCACTGCTTCCTGACCTCCCCTTGCCACGGGAAGATCCACGCCCACGAGAGAAGCCGCCGCGCCCGCGAGAGGCGGCATTGGCAGAGGACTTGAATCCACCGCCCGAGCCGTGAAACTGAGCCATGCGCTGATCAAAGTTGCTGAGCATGGCGTAGAGTTCATCGAGGGTGACAGGCGTGACGCGGGCATCGAGGGCCGAGACGAGGGGCTGATAGTCCATGTCCAGCCCATGGAGGATGTCTGAGATGAGCTCGTCGTCCTGGATGGGTTTGCCCGCCGCGCCGAGCTCATCGGTGAGGCCACGCATCGCGGCGAAGTAGGAGGCAACCGATTGGCCACCCTTCTGCGCATTGATCAGCGCTGTTCGGATGTTATTCACCCGGCTGAGTGACTGGGACGAGAACATGCCCACCAGTGCCACCCAGAGCGCGCGCGCCGTGGTGATCGTGGTCACCGTGACGAGCACCTCCTTGGAGAGGTTGTTGAGCAGGTAGCCCAACACCTGCTGGTCCTCCCGGACCCAGATAGGGTGGAGAGGGTTGGGCTCGGAGACTTCCTTGCCGTCCTTGTCCTTGGAGGCAAGGCGGCAGGGTGGCTATGGTGAAGATCCGTCGACGTAGCCGAAGACGCCGGCGCCTCTCAGTTGTGGCGTGATCTGTGTCCGCCATAGCACGTAGTTCGTGTGGGAGAGTTTCTCCGTAACCTGACCCGTGAGGCTGGTTTGCATGGCGCCGGAGGAAGGCATAGCTAGGCAATAGATTGGATGGGAGAGCTAGATGTTTTGGAGGAGATCGGCTCTGATTACCATGTGCGATGGCAGAAACGTCTTACCTCTATCGAGGAGACGGGTGCGTGTTAAATAAACAGGGGCGCACCTCCCTGGCCAGCGCATACAAATCTTGAGATTACAATCTTGGAAAGAAAGAAAGAGAGAGGTCGGTTGAGAGGGATAAGAGAGAATCCTACCAACCTAATCTATCTCTATCTATCATTTAAACCGGTTTGAAATACAAGATATATTGCGCATACATTATGTGTTTGACACCATATACTACAGGTACTACCTTGGTTGATTCAGGGAAGTCAATTTCATTTCCGACTGGCTGATCTAGACACCACCGCTGCTGTTGGCTTAATGCTTCATGCAATGCTTGAATTATGGTCATGCAGTTCCTGCATAATGTGTGATTGAGTCCTTCATGCAACTCTTGCATAATGCACATGCTACTTACTGTTACTCCCCATGAGTTGCAACATTCAATCACACTTGCTGCGCTGTTGGTTTAACTAAACCTTAGTGGGTGCTCTCCCTTGTTATATACCCTTATACCATTTACTCATTTTGTCTATGCATTTGTTTCATTGATCGTTGGCTTATGTATCTTACAGTGAGATGAGAGTTTAGAAGAACCTGAAAGAAGATGCGTGTTGGGAGGAGCCAAGGACCTATGATCAATGGGCATATATTATGTGCGGAAAAAAAGAGAAGCAGGGACAGAGGAGAGCCATGGCCGATGCCCCACTGTACTCCGCATGGCACAGGTACACTAGTGAGTACAAAGGCATGGAGCTCCACGACAAAGAGAAGCTGCATGTCATCTGCACAACCAAGGCCAGGGACGCCGACATGCTGCTGACCAAGTTCAAGCACATGCTCTATGCCATGAGCGACAGGAGTTTTGGTCGCTGGGCCATGTCACTGCGCTTTGTCTCACGCTCACTGTACGAAAGTGCAGTGACATGTATGCATTATTCCATCAACCGAAGAACGATAGGTTAATTCATTGTCACACCGCCCACGATAGATCATTAACACCCTCAAAACTCAGAGCCGGTGTTGTTCTAGTTCTTATTCAGGGATGAATTTTTTCTCGATATGGACCACACGCTGAGGCAAAAGCATGGCCAATGTCCTACGATGAGACAACAGAGCTAGACCGTCGACGTAATAGAAGGAACAAGGTACAATGGGAGAATATCAGTTTACTTGACCAGGAATATCAGTAGTAACGCACTAATAGATAACTTTTTCTTGATTCAGTTTTCTACTTTGGCTTTCTTGGCATATACTTTTCCATTTTACTTATCTTTAATAAATTATATTGTCGCATCTAGTTATCATAGCAATTGCTAGATACATATAGTTTTATGTATCTTGTTGGAGGAAGTCGAGATATTCCTCACCACCATTAGTTTGGAAAGAGGACGGCCGCGCTGCTTGCCCTCCGGCGGGTCGGGCGGAAAACCCTAGCCGCCACCAAATCCTGCCGATTTGAGGGCGGTGGCGAAGCCTTTTTTGGTCGGTAGCAGGCGGGCGTGACGCATTGTGGAGGTGTCCTGACATTCGGAGGAAGCAGTGGCAATGCCGGCATGAGTCGGTGAGTGGAAGTTGTGTTACTTACCTATCTCCTTCAGTGCAACTTCCGCCATCTCAGAGAGTTCAGCATCAATCGTATACTATTATACGAAATTATGCTAAGATATATAACATCAAATATACATAGTACGAAAAGTATTTTAAGATCATAACATTAATTATACAATGCAACTAATTTTGTATTGTAGGTATTTGTATACTTTTTAATAGGCTCGATTACTTAGGACAGACCTAAACTTTCAACTAATTTGAAACAGACCATTAGAAAAACCCATACATGAAGCAAAAGTAGTACAGTCAAATGTTGTGCAGTCATGGTAGTATTTTAAATGTCAGGGAATGCATCTATATTAACATAACAGACCCCAATGCAATGAGCTGAGAATTTTGAGCGAATTGAAAATGACTATTTACCTTGGCATGTGATCAGGATTGAACGATTGCAAACTATGCATAGCTGGTCAGTGTGAGGAATCTTAGTTGTGACTGCCCATGAGCTACACACCATTCAGCACACAGCATCACGCTTATCATGCTGCTATTTAATTTTACGGACGTTTTGAACATTGCCACACTGTCTCTTTATATATGTCTAAACCATATACTCCCTCCGGTCCATATTACTTGTCGCTAAAATGGATGTACCTAGATGGATCGGGGGGAGTACATCTTTTCTGTGGGTGTTCCTTCCATTGATTATCAAGTTATCAGTGTACACGCAGTACCAAAGCTTTGATGTGTTTTCTTGGTGATGAGTTGAGATTTTAGAAAAAACTGAAAGAAAATAAGGACAAGCACTCCTCCGGTCCTTGCATCTGTGTGTACGTACTGAGAAACCATGAAAATTGGACAGGGAAATATGCTGCTGCAAATCCAGCATCCGTATACCAGGTTTAATTCCATCGACAAGGGTTCAGCTTGTTCAAATCAAACTATGTTGTGTGTCTGATTAAGAAGTGATCACTAAATTGGAGCCCTGTACATAATTCTTGCTTCTTGGTTCGGGGTATTTGGAATAGCTGAGCTGCTAAGTTGACTGAAGTCTCAAATATCACACTATCTCTCTGTATATAATTCTGGACCATTTACACCATTTGTGTTTTGCTCCTTACTCTGTCCTAGGGTTATGACTTATGAGATGCTGAAATAGCCTATTCGTGCGTCTTACTAATGAGGTGAAATACTAGAAGAAGTCGAAAACAGATGTGAATAGTTATTCAGATTACTGAAGTGTACTGCACACTCTAGAACATCTCAACAGGAAAATAGACTACTACAAATTGTACCAGATTATATCCAAGGAAAACTGACAGCTGATCAAAGTCTGCAGAACCAAGCCATAATTTTACTGAATGCATGTTTTGATCAAGTAATAGCTCAGACTTATCACACATGATGAAATTAGTGTTTGCTTGATTTTTATTTTTACAAACTATGAATTAATAATTCAGTTAGTTAACCCAGAATTAACGTTCCAAATTACGGTTCCTAAATTCTTTGATTGTGATGGTCCCATCTACCTAGGGTGACGATCTATGGATGACTTAGATTCAGTTTCCTTTCACTTTCTTGACATCTGGTGGTTTCCTTTTCTACTAGTTGTTCGATATAAGTTGTGTAGCCATATCAGCAACTCTCACCACATAATAAGTTTTCTAAAAGAAAGCAGATTGCAAGCTCATATATACCTCGCTAACCAAACTATCACCCCAGAACAAAATATGAATTCGTCAAGCTTGCGCTTATAGAGCAAACAACATTTAATTTGAGAGCTGCAACCTCCCTGTAGGTTTCCTCTTTCACCATCTCCAAGCAAAGATTATGGTTAAAATAAGCAAGCCCAACTTTTACAGAATATGGTCAGAATCAGCTGCTACAATTGCTTTAGCCGGAGCTGCTGTCGGTACTGAAAACGTCCTCAGTTCTTTGATTCATTCCATGGCGAAGTGCTTAAAAAATAAGACTTCAAAATATGGGGTAGAATTTTTTTTTGAGTAACTCAGTATGGCAAGAGCAACAAAGCCTCTCGGCCATTAGTGGTTCGTGTTGGCCCTTCCCCTGGCGAGCGATCAAGGAGGGTTGGTTCGTTTGCTGGGAGCAGCTCACCACAACGACAAAATCGTTCGATCGACCCTCTCTCGTGGCCGCCGTTGCCCAGTTATTGGGGTCCGTTAAGAAAAGAAAAAAATATATACAACTTTGCCTCCCAGTGAAAATGAGCTGATATACGTATTTTGATCGATTACTAGTTTACTAACTCATGCGTGACTCGAGTCAAAAAATATCTCATGTGTGACACGTCACGCCTATTATACAGATGAAAATAGTGCTTTCTTGACGTTGGAAAATGCAATAAAGCCATGTCTAGTTTCCTCCTCTCTGTGAGGAGTTCAGGAAAAAAATATACAACTTTGACTCCCAGCGAAAATGAGCTGGGTTTTTAGAGCGAACCGAATATGACTATTTGTACTGAACTATACATGTGACCGGCATGTGAACAACTGAATATCATGCACAGCTAGCCGGCTGGGAGAAATTTGAATATTTGCCACTTTCATTACGTGGCTTCTCAAAATTGCCACTTCTAATATTGGCTTCGCAAAATTGCCACTCAGCTCGTTGACTCCTTGATTACCATGCCATTTCGCTCTTTTTATTGATTCTGTTTTTCTTTTCTCATTTACATGCACCGGACAAGACCGAACTGCCCCTGCGACTATGTACATGTACTGAATATCCGTATATGTTTATGCATCTGAAATACTCGTTCGACGGAGGAGAACAAGCCGCACAGTTTCTGGTCGTCAATAAGAGCGGCTGCTGATGCAGCTCGCCGGCGCCACTGGGTTGCTTGCTGCTCGCTCCGTCCAACTGCCATCGCCGCTCGCCCCGTCTACCGGCGCTCCATGGCTGCTCAGTCCGCCGCCTGCTCGGCGCTCGCGCCACCGTACCGGTCGCCTAGCCACTCGGGTGGGATGAGTAGGCGTGCAAGGAGAGATCAATTGTTGTAGATTTTTTGAACAAAGCAAGGATAAGGTTCAACGGAATATCGTCTAGAATCCATGCACGCGGGCGTCGGTGAGATTGGCGGCACTGTGGATTTAAGCGATCGGCAGCACGGGGCATTGAGAAGATCAGCGGTACGCGACGTCTAGACTGCGGCACTCTGCGTCAAGGAGATCAGTGAAACAATCTGTGTCGAGGAGACCCGTCAAGCAACACACACGGTATTCTCGGCGGCCGGTATGCTCTCGTCCGCTTCAAGTGTCAACTGAAATTTGGATAGTACGTGTATATGCATCAGGGGTAGTTTGGTCTTTTCCAGTGATTATAAATGGAAAAGGAAAATGAAAATCAATAAAAGAAGGAAAGTGGCATGATAATCAAGGAGCCAACGAGCTGAGTGGCAATTGTGCGAAGCCAATCTTTAAAGTGGCAATTGTGCGAAACCATGTGTTGAAAGTGTCAAATATCCAATTTTCTCGCCGGCTGGCGCGGTCAGCATCACAGCATCACAGTTATCATGTTGCTACTGAACCGGCGTGGTTTGAGCATCGGTCTCCCTGGCCCATATATATCTCTAGACAATATGCACCTCTTCTGCAAGTGTTACTTCTGTTGGTCAAGAGGTTGTAAGATGCATGTACACCATTATGAAACTTTTGACGTGTTTTCTTGCTCGTGAGTTGAGATTTTAGAAAAAACTGAAAGAGAATATCGGCAATTGTGAAAATGGTCTTGTGGAATTGACCACCGAGAAACCAGGAAAATTCAACAGGAAGGTGTACTTCTGCGAGGAGAACAATATCCATACCTGGAGAAAATGGATTTGTTCTCTCGCTGATGCACCAAAGGTGCTTGATGTAATGCACAAGAGAAAGAAAGAGAGGAGAAGAAAAAGAGGACCAAGTCTAACATGCCTGTGTGGCAAAAAAAATGCCAACTCATCTCGATGGGCGAGCCCCACCGGCCAGAAACTTCATCAAAGAGTGCTAAATGAACCGTCAATGCTTACTGTGAAAAATAGTGTTGCGTTTGGTGCAATTTGTGATCACGACCTGGTGGTTTTTTCCTAACGACAACACAATTGTGTTGGTTTTATACATTTCTCTCCTTGAAGAAATGCTCCGTACGTTTGATTTTAAATGTGTAGAGTGTGTCCTGTTGAGATGCGCACAATGTGTCCACAAATCGAAGTGGGTAGAGTGGAGCAAGTTTGTGATTTGTTTTCGTTAGTTTTGACTAATTGATGGTATAATACTTCTTCCTTGTGTGCTTCTATGTTCGGTTGCAAATCCAGTTTATGTCCCATGAAGAAGCACTCAGTGTGTGCATCGAGATACAATGTGTGTAGAGCAGAGGTACCTCATTCCGATTCATTTTCCCCTTGTTCGGAGAGATTAGAGAGCGTGAGTGTTACTTTTTCGTTCCCCCAAATTATGACAAGAATATAAAAAGAAAGTTACCCATCTGTACAATGTTTATAATATCAATTTGATACCATCCATGAATAGAATCACCTGGTATTTCTGAATTGTTTATTTTGAGCTTTGGGCTGGTGGTTGACGGATTCATTCACCATGGTTCACGTCAAAGATATAAAGGGCATTGCAATCAAAGTGCATGAATTCAAAATTTGATTCTAGCAAGCGAAACATGTAGAGTTCATTCAGTCAACGGCAGTACAACTAAAAAGCAGAGCATTTGAAACAACCCAAGGACTGCGTCACTACGATGCTGTCAGAAGCAGCCAACGAAAAGAAATGTCAAGCTAAATTTCAGTATTATATCATGCCTTTGCAGATTTTGCAAAACAGAAAAAAAAAATCTGAAAGCACCCTCATGACATTGGCATGTGAACAACTGAAGATTATGCATGGCTTGCCAACCTGAGAAAAACTGTTACTCCTCATGAGCTGCGCACCATTGAGCAGCATCACACTTATCGTGCTGCTAATGTAACCGTGTTTTGAACATTGTCCGTGCTGCTTCTATATCTCTCTAAATCATATACATCTGCCAGGGTTACTTCTGTTGGTCATCATGTTATGAGTGTACACTCATTACTGAACTTTTGATGTGTTTTCTTGTTGATGATTTTAGAATTTATCAAAAATGGAAAGAGAATATGGACAATTGTGGGTCTTGAAATGCGTCTATGTATTCCCATGGAGAAACCATGAAAATTCAACAAGAAAATTGTCCGTTGGAATCCAACATATGTCGCCTTGAGAAGAAGCCTGGCAAAAATGAAAATGATTATGTCCCATGGAGCACCGCGTCCAGAAGTTTCATGGGTGATGTGCTCCAGTTCCCAGCATGCTACTGCGTTCTGGGTAAACTGCGAGATGTATTTCAATAATTTAGAGAGATCGACAGAGGACATTGCCTCCGAGCTGGCGGCCAATGATGCCAGCACCAGAGCCACACCTGGACCATGGTATGGCAACAACTGACACCGTTATGTGGTAGAAACCGATAATCCATGTCAGCAATGGCTATGATTTTTACACTTGTAAAAAGAATATGAAGAAAGTAAAATAAAAAATATGCTTTCTTTTGTAGATGTTCGTGTTACTGCTGCAAGCATGCTTGCCAAGTTTCATGCGAAATGGAGAATCGGTATTTCATCGGTGAAAAAACAAATTTGGGTAACATTTGGTGTTCGATTTATTTTTGTTTTTTTGCAAAGGCCAAAATGCTTAACCTTATTATCTAAACGTTTGCTGGTAGAATTTGCAATTGACTAGGAACAGATCAAATTTCTGTTGGGATTTTTTTTAACATTTCAAATATCATTTTCCACGTGCATGAGCATGTGCACCTGGGAGCCGAATCATACAAATGCACTCAATATATGTGATTTCATAATTTGATTCCAATAAGTGAACCATGTAGTTCACTTGGTTGACCACGAACAAGGCAACCGTACAACTAAAAAGGAAACCATTTCAAACAGCCCAAGGGCTCCGACAGTGAGCCGAAGCAGAAGACAAATGGAAATATATGTCAGGCTAAGATTTCGGTATACATCCTCGCCCTGCACTTCAAACATGCATGTTTCGACTTTACACGGAGTGGCCTCTTGGGTAACTTCTTTCCGGCTGCTAAGTATAGCAGCAGCGAAAATTAGCTGAGGTATTAGTTCAAGCTAAGTATAAATATTTGCCTCAGCATATATGCATGTGATCAGCATGCGAACCACGATGCACAGCTGGCCAATGTGAGAAACATGAATTGTCACTCATGAACTACACACCATTCGACCGCATCACACATATCACGCTGCTAATGTAACAGATATTTCGAACATTGCTCGCTCTTTCTATTTATATATATACCTCTAAACCGTATGCACTTGTTCTGCGGGGTTTCTTCCGTCGGTCATCAAGTTATGAGTGTACACTATCATTGAACTTTTGATGCGTTTTCTTATTGATGATGAGTTGAGATTTTAGAAGGTACTGAAAGACAACATAGACAATGGGCGCTGTAGACATGCCTGCATGCTCATTGAGAGACCGGGAAAATGTTTTGCTGCAAATCTAGGTTCCGTCGCATGAAGAAGTTCTCAGTTTATACGATTTGAATTGCGTACAGTGTGTCCCTCTGAGAAGCGCTCAGTGACCTGGGCCGTAGGAGTAGCGCCGGCGCGGGCCACGGGATGAGTCGAGAGGATCGAGTAGGCGAGCTGCGGCGGTGCTGGCGTGGAGCTGCGCTGGAGAGGGAGCAGCAGACAGCGTCGCCGGCGTATGAGGTGGGAACATGTTGGGCCTCCACGGTTGCTCGCTGAACGCCGGGCTTTATCCAAATTCTATAGTGTTTACTGCTGAATTTTTCCCATACCTCGGGCTGTGGACTCAGTTGCCCGGGCCCAGCTCCACGCAATCAGTGTGTGCAGCAAGATAAAATGGATGGAAGTGTGTACAGTAGAGGTTGTTTTCGCTTTTTCCGAGCGATTATTTAAATTGTTTATGCCGTTATGTTCCTATCCACCCGTTCTTTATCTACGGCGGTGTGCCGAACCGAGATGATCAAGACAGGGCATCTGCAGTACAGGTAGAAGTTCAGAATGTTATACAAATTGAAACATGAAGTATCAGAATGTCAGGCAAAATCTTGAAGAATCACTGGCCAGGTTATGACATTATTATGGATCACGCTTTCGGGTTATAGTCTTTTTCTTGCTGAAAATATTTTTCCTTAATTTTATAGGCATCTGCAATTAAAAACGGATGCCTGCCTTATGTTTTTTTGTCAGACTAATAAGGAACAGTTGAGTACGACAGTGTTGTGAGCTTTTGCTGGACAAGGACAAGTACGGTACAAATAGTCAAATACAAGTCCAAAGAACCACCACCATTGCTGTTGGGTGACGTGACTAGATTGATGTTCTAAGAGACACTGGATGGATACATGGAAAATGTTCATTAGGCCAGCCAGCATGCATTCGGAGAAAGTTGACTGCATACATCAGATTCAGAATCACCACCGTTGTTAAATGATTTCAGCAGCACGGTCGACCGGAACAAGTCTGTCGGCAGTGGCCTGGTGATCTCGGAACGTACCAAGGTTCATTAGAGTGTCAACATGGTTTCTGCATGTGGAGAATTTTGCACTAGTGCGGATAACGTTGACCGATTCTAGGGGCAGTCAAGTACTACTGGATAACAGGGGATGCCTGATGATTCTCCAGAATACACATGAACTGCATTATGAAAGGAGCTGATGACTGTGTTAAGATTATTCTGTATACTGACCAATTTCCGAGAATGAACATTTGGGACCTTCCATATAACTACAGGTACTATCTTGGTTGATTCAGGGAACTCAATTGTATTTCCGACTGGCTGATCTAGACACCACCGCTGCTGCTGGCTTAATGCTTCATGCAATGCAAGTTTGACTCAAGGTGTCCGTATATAAGCTGGCTAGTCTAGGTTCAGTGTTTTGTGTGCATGTGTTGCAGCATAAGTCAGTTCCAACTGGCTGATCTAGAATGTTGCTCTGCTAAAGGTGCTGTATTTGTTACAGCTGGAGGAACAAAAAAAAAAGGCATTCGTTGCCTAAAAACTGCATGTCTCTCTCTTTTCTTTCTCTGTCCAAACTAAACTAGTACTCTGTTTTTCCTCTGCTTCGTATGTGCCTGGTAGATATTGAACCAGCTCGCGTGTGTCTGTGTTCGCCGCCGCCAAGCGGACAACAATGCTTGCATTATGGTCATGCAGTTGCTGCATGCTAAAAGTGTTGCCTTTGTCTCACTCTCACTGTACAAAACTCAGTGACATGTATGCATTATTCCGTCAACCGAAGAACGATAGGTTAATTCATTGTCACACTGCCCACGATAGGTCATTAACACCCTCAAAACTCAGAGCCGGTGTTGTTCTAGCTCTTATTAAGGGATGAAATTTTGCTCGATATGGACCACACACTGAGGCGAAAGCACGGCAATATTTCCAAAATGATGCCAACGTCCTACGATGAGACCAGAGAGCTAGACCGTTGACGTAATACAAAGAACAGAGTACAATGGGAGAATGTGATATAAGTTTACTTGACCCGGAATATCAGTAGTAACGCTCTAATAGATAACTTTTGTTTACTTTAGTTTTCTGCTTTGGCTTTCTTGGCATGTACTTTTTCATTTTACTTATCTTTAGTGAACTACTAGAATGGTTTGGCGTGCTTTTCTACGCCGTTGGAGTTGTTGGGTTTCTTAAAAAATAATCACTCTGTTTCAAAATATAAGGTGTATAACTTTTTCGAAAAGGTAAACCTTTTAAGTTTGATCAAATTTGTAGACAAATATAACTTTTTCGAAAAGGTACTTTTAGATTCGTCATGAAACAAATTTGCTTACTTTTTTTTGTTTAATATTGGGTTGTTGATATATTTGCTCTGAACTTGGGAGAATTAGGGAACATAGTGAATTAAAAGAATTGACCCGGCCAAAACCGGATGACCCAATTCTAAGTTGATACCTCAATTAATTGTGAGATCTTAAAAATTAGGAAGCATAGTGCATAATATAAAATAATTTAATGAGTGAACTTTGAGAAATTGTTAATCCGGTCAAAATCGGGTGACCCAGTTTTAATAGAAGACCTCAATTGAATGTGGGTTCTTCAAAACTAGAGCTTGGTGTTATAGAGGATGTTGTCGCACCTAGTTACCATGTCAATTTCTAGATACATATAGTTGTATGTATCTTGTTGGAGGAAGTAGAGATATTCCCCACCACCATTAGTTTGGAAAAAACACGGCCGCGTCACTTTCCCTTCGGCAGGTCGGGCGGAAAACCCTAGCTGCCGCCAAAACATGTCAACCGGACGGTCGCAGCGAAGCCTCTTTTGGTCGGCAGCAGGTGGGTGTATGGCAGTTTGGCCATAGGCATGCGGAGGAAAAACCGGCAGTGGCGGCATGAGCCGGTGAGTGGAAATTGTGTTACTTACCTATCTCCTTCGGTGCAACTTCTGCTATCTCAGAGAGTCCAACATCAATCGTATACTTGAAAATATGCTAAGATATATAACATCAAATATACATAGTACGAAAATATTTTGAGGTCTATAACACTAATTATACAATGCAACTAATTTGGTATTGTAGGTATTGGTATACTTTTTAATAGACTTGATTGCTTAGGACATTTCTAAACCTTCAACTAATTTGAAACAGAGCATTAGAAAAACCCATACATGAAGCAAAAGTAGTACAGTCAGATGTTGTGCAGTCATGGTAGTATTTTAAATGTCAGGGCATGCATCTATACTAACCTAACAGACCACAATGCAATAAGCTTAGAATTTTGAGCGAATTGAAAATGACTATTTACCTTAGCATGTGATCAGCATGTGAACGTTTGAAAACTATGCGCAGCTGGTCAGTGTGAGGAACACTAATTGTTACTGCCCATGAGCTACACACCATTCAGCACAGAGCGTCATGCTTATCACGCTGCTATATATGTTAACCGATGTTGTGAACATTGCGCACTACGTCTCTTTATATAGCTCTAAAAACCATATACATCTTTTGTGCAGGTGTTCCTTCCAATTATTATCAAGTTATCAGTGTACACACGGTACCAAAGTTTTGATGTGTTTTCTTGGCGATGAGTTGAGATTTTAGAAGAAACTTAGAAAATATGGACAATCACCCATCCCATCCCAGCATCTACATGTATGTACTGAGAAAATAGAAAAATTCATCGGGAAAATACGCTGCTGCAAATCCAGCATCCGCAGACTAGATTTTGCTCCATTGACAAGTGTTTAGTTTGTTGAGCCTGATTGAGAAGTGCTCGGTGTGTCCTACCGAACCAAAATAAATTAAGTGGGGCCATGTACAAAATTATTGGTTCTTGGTTTCGTGTAATTAAAAAGTGTGATGTGTTTTGCTTATTTGAAATATCTGAGCTGCTAAGTTGATTGAAATCTCAAATATTGCACTATCTTTGTATAAATAATTCTGGACCATTTACACTATTTGTGTTTGTGCTCCTCATCGGGTTATGACTTATGAGATGCTGAAATGTACTATTTGTGCGTGTTACTAATGAGGTGAGATACTAGAAGAAACTGAAAATAGATGTGAGTAGTTGTTGGGATTACTGAAGTGTACTGCACACTATAGAACATTTCAACAGGAAAATACACTGCTACAGATTTGAGCAGACATTGAACTGATATTGTTCAGATTGCATCCAGGGAAAAACTGCCCGCTGGTCAAAGTGTGCAGAACCAAGCCATAATTTTAGTGATCTGAATGCACATTTTGATCGAGTAATCGCTCACACTTATCACACATGATGAAATTAGTGTTTGCTTGATTTTACTTTTTACAATCTATGGAATTAATATTGCAGTTAGTTAACCAGGAATTATTTTCCAAACTACAGTTCCTAAATTATTTGCTTGTGCTGATCCCATCTACCTAGGGTGAGGATCAATGGATGACCTGGTTTCAGTTTCCTTCTTTCACTTTCTTGACACCCGGTGGTTTCCTTTTCTTCTATTTGTTCCATGAGTTGTGTTGCCATATCAGCAATTCTCACCACATAATAAGCTTCTTTAAGAAAGCGGATTGCAAGATCATATATTTTGTTTAGAGAAGTGGCTGGCGTCCGACTTTAAATTAAAGAAGCCCTTACAACCAACGATACAACTCACACAACCCGCACAACACGAAACTAAACAAAGAAAAAGCTCCGGCATGATACAAGGGTGCCCAGAAGCAGCAACCAAGTCCAAAAAGCAAAGACATCGAGATCTAGGCACCCTAAAACATGATCGAAGGACCGATACTACGGAGAGGGCCACCTAGCGAAGGAGGCCAGCTGACGACAACAACTATGTCTTCACCATCGCCTGGACATCCGGCACAACAACACCAACTTGTTCCATCACCGAAGGAGCCCCATGCTCCTCGCCCTGGCTTGAAACGCGCCGCACCCTCGGATGTTGGGATACTCACCTCCCTTGAGCACAGTTGGACACTGCCGGCAAGACCCGAAAGCGAAGCCTTCGAACACAACCACCTCACCGGACCTAGCTCCTCGAGAGAGCACCATCTTCGAAGCACGAAACCATCACATGAAGAGAAGAAGCTGCCATCCGTGAACCCAGCATAGCGTCCGGAAAAATGGAACCTTTCTCAACAAATGGAGCCTCTAAGGAGGGAACGACACCATGGCACCGCCACCGCCCGGTCTGGAACATGATTGGCCATGGTTTTCACCCAGATCCCAAGGTAGACGGCGTGGACCGAGGCCACCGACGATGACACCTCCTGGGAAGGAAACAGTGCACAAGAGCGTCGCTATCATCGGCACCGACACAGTCGATCAGAGCTTCCAATCGGAACGTGAAGACCACCACCCAGGTCCATCCACCATGACCGACCAAGGAGAGATACAGACGATGACCGGATCCGAATGGGGTAGAAGTGAGAATGACACCTGCATGATGGACGCCTCCCGAGTGAGCCACCTCGCCGCTAACACAGCCGAGGGAACACACGAGCACCGACGCAATGTCATCCGCCGGAATGGTGCCGCCGTGCCCACCACCCGGAACCACCGCTCCGGCTACCAAGAAGATCCACCCTCAGCCACCACTCCACCACCCATCGGGCGGTGGACCGCAAGCACGCAGTTGGCTGCCCCTGCTGCCGCACTAGCTCAACTCCGCCTCTCACTGCCACCCAAAGATTGAACCTTGCCCCACGTGAAGACGAATCGTCACCAAGATCTTTGTTGCGGGGCACACAAAAAGAGCAGCCACAAGGGCCAACACCGACGTGGGAAGGGCCATGCTCCTCCCGCTGCACTAGGGTTCCACCCTCCCCCCCTCCCGCCGCCGCCGCCGGCCCTCCCGCCCCCCCCCCCCCTCCTGGATCCGCCCTCGCGCCGCCTCCCCGCGAGGTGGCCGGGGCGGCGCTCAAGCTACTCTCCCGCGGGTGTTCTCCTCGCCTGTCTCCCCCCTGCCGCCGCCGGCGGGCGCCCCCGGCGCTGGCCCGGGTGGTGCCGGCGGCGGCGGGCCCTCTAGTCCCCGCGCGCGCGTCCCTCCTTCTTGGGGCAGGGGGCAGCGGCGGTGCTGTTCGGTATGACTGCGGTCCGGCGGCCCTGCGGCGGTGGCCGGCGGCAGGCGTGGTGGCGGCGCCGCTCCTTGGCGGCGGGGCGGCGTGGTGGCGCAGGGTGGCCGGCGACGTGCCCCCGGCCCAGATCTGGGCTCTGTGGGCCCCATCTGGGTCCTAGCGGGCCAACCCCCCGGCGTGGCTCCGTTGTCCGCTGCGTGGTGAGGAGGAGGAGCAGCTCGGATGTGGGGCGGCGACGCCGACGGTGTGCTGGCAGCAGCGCGATGGCGGGAGCTTTACGGGCTTATGAGCGCTCGGCCGGGCCTGTGGGCCTGGTGTGCTCTTGCTATTGCGTCCGGACGGCTACCGTCTTTGACGGTGGAGGTTGAGCCCTCCCTAATCCCGGCTCCGAATCGTCGCTGTGCAGCCCTCACTTCGCGGTGCCGTGGTGAGACGACGTGGGGGCCTCAAGACCGTGTTGGCGCAGGGTGGTGGTCGGTTTGGTGGCAGGCTCCAGAGCGCCCGAGGTGTTGGTTGGGATCGGGGGAAACCCTTGTCGGCTTGGTCAACACCGACGCGGTGGCGCCTGTTGGTGCCGCCGGACCTTCCTAGAGGGCGTCGGGGCTACCCTTCCTCTCGCCTCGTCGTGTACCGGGGGAAACCCTTGGCAGCAGCGTCGTCATCGTCGCGGTCCTTCTTGGAGGTGTTGATTGGTTCCGGCGCTACGAAATCCTGGAGCTTGGTGGAAGATCCCCGGTGGGCGCAACGGTCGCGAGGCTTCTTCGTTTTTGTTGATCCGCCATTGTCGGCATTTGTTTCTTTTGTATTTTCTCTATCGTTTATTTTGGGTGTGACTGTGCTGCTTCCGCCCCAGCACCTATCAGCGAATGTTCGGTTGGTTGCTTTGTAATACAAAGCGGGGGGGGAACCCTTTTTCGGAAGGGAAGGGCCATGCTCATAAGGGCTTGCACTTATAGAGCAAACCACAGTAAATTTGAGAGCTGGAACGTACCTGTAGGTTTCCTCTTTCACCATCTCCGGACAAAGATTATGATTAAAATAGGCAAGCCCAACTTTTACAAAATACTATCAGAATTAGCTGAGTACTTCTAAAGAAGGACTTCAAAAAATTGCTTAGTAAAAGAGTGTGAGTAAGTTTTTTTTTGAAAAGGAGGAGGACCCCCGGCCTCTGCATCTGAACGATGCATGCAACCACTTTATTAATTATTCATAAAGACCTTACAAACTAGTACATCAGTAAATCTGAAGCCACCATCTTGGTCACATCTGTCGCTACTTTTATCCACTTGATGAAGGGGTGCCGATAGTCCGAGCCTAATACCAAACAGAACTCGCACCTAAGCCTAACATCTAAAAACGGAGGCCCCAGCCAAGCCATATACCTGGTCTGGGACACACACCGGTCCGACGCACTCTCAGATGCCACGGCCGCCGTCTTCCACCGATCCATATTCAGAGCAGATACTGACGCCACGACCTTGCCAGGTCTTCCATTGATGCCACCACGACGCCAGACAGCGCCATCCTCCTGTGAGAGTCCGTCTACACACATCCAACGCCGAGACTCCACTGCGCCCCGCCGCCGAGATCCACAGTCGTCGATGTGTAAGATGAAACACTGCTCCATCAAAGATGCTATCTGCTGGTCCCTCGAGCCCATGCACACCTCCAAGACTGATGCCCCCAGGGAGGAAACAACGCAAGAGCGTCGCCGTCATCCGATCTACCGATCTAGGGTTTCCCCCGGAGGTAACAGATAGAGGTCTGGAATTTCTCCACGGCGATGTCTTTAAGAAGAGAAAGACACAGAAGAGCGCCGCCATCGCCGACCTTGGCATCTAGCCGAGCGCAAGGTTTTCACCCGATCTGTTCAAAGAACCTCCATCAAGTCTTCTGTACGGATCGCCTCCATCTCCACCGGGGACTTGAAGTAGGCTACAGGCCGCCGCCGCCTGACCAGCCAGCAGTCACGCCGCGTGAGCAGCATGCCCGCCCGCAAGCCCCAGCCGCGCCACCGAAGAACCTTACACTAGACCCCGCCGCCGGCGCAAGAGAGGACGACGCCACGTACGCCCAGCAGCCACCGCCACCAGCCTGTGCCGCCGCGCCGCCATGCCCCATGGTTGTGCCTCGCCGCCACTAGAAGAAAGCGCCCCACGCCACCATCCTCGAGCAGAAGGAGTAGAAGGCCCCGTCGGCGCCTAGGCCGAGCGGGCTTTGCCCGGCGACCTGCGCCGGCGGCGGCGAGGAGTGGCGGAGGAGTGAGGAGGGGCGAGGGACGGCAGATCTGGGCTCCCCCCGGTCGCCCGCGGGGACGGCGCGAGGAGAGGAGAGGAGAGGAGCGCCTCCCGATCGGTTTTCTACGGAGCCCTTTCCCACACTTGGTGAGTTAAGTGAATCTGGCAAGAGAACAAAGACATGTCTAGTTTCCTCCTCTCTATCAGGAGTTCGGGAGGAAGAAGAAATGCAACTACGACTATCACAGAAAGGAGCTGAGATATTAGTTTGAACTAAGATGTTTATTTACCCCACCATATAATTGTGATAGGCATGTGTGCAACTAAAGATTGTGCATAGCTTAGCTAGCTAACAAGAGAAAACACTACTACTCCTCATGAGCTGTACACCTTTCAGCGGCATCATGCTCACTCTGCCTCTTTATATATCTCCTAACCATATGCACATTTTCAGTTGGGTTCCTTCCAGTTGTCATCTGGTTATGGATGTACACTATTACTGACTTCTGTTGTGTGTTCTTGCTGATGAGTTGAGATTTTAGAAAGAACTGAAAGAGAATCTGGACAACTCTCGTAGTGGTCGTGGGTGTTGAGAATATAGGCAATTTTCCGATCAAATTAATCCACAAAATAATAACTATCATGGCATTGACTAGATTAACGACATACTGGTGACTAACCAGACTAGCATGTACTACACACATAGTAGAAACATCTATGCATATAGCTAGTGCTGGTAAAAGTAACATAAGCAAGAGCGGGATAAATGATTTATACCCTCCAATAGGCCAGTTGGCCGTAGCAGCAGCGTTGGCGGCGGCAGCATCCTCAGTCGCCTTCTTGTCGGCTTCGAGCTTCTCGGCAGTGGCACGGTCGACGTCGGTTGGTGGCGACATGGTGATGATGACGAAGACGATGCAGACGTAGATGAAGCAGACGAACGGAAGCGAGCAGTCGCGTAGTCGCTCCCCAAAAACCTAATCGCCCCTCTCCCCGTACAGGACCCGGAGAGGCGTGGTTTCGGAGGCCTGCTCTCCCATCAACTGTGTACGCGGTGAACGGGACGGAGTCACCGGCGACAGCAGCAGCAAAAGGAACGACGGTGGCGGTGGAGGAAGATGTGATCTGTTTTTCGTGGCGGCTAGGGTTGGCTAAAGCCCTGCTTATGTAGGCGGCGAGCTCGGCTCGGCTCAATCCCGCAACCCGCGGCGCATCGTGACGAGGCGAGGCGAGGCGAGGCGTGGCGAGGCGGGTGGCGGAGGAGGAGTGCGCGAGGGCCTCTTCTCTTCTCATGCTCCAATAGCATGTAGAAGAGAGACCCTTATAAAGAGGTCCAACTCCCTATCCACTAGCAAGGTGGTACTAAACTTCCCACCCCCCTTGTCATGCCACCTACATGGGCCCTTAGAGATTTTTCTGAAATTGTCTGATGGGCCCAAAGCCCATCTTAGATTTCAACAATCCCCCACCAGATCTCAAGGGCCCATTTTGTCCTCTGTTCCAATTACTGTTTTGATATACCATCATTTTAGTGAAGACCTATTAAGGTTGAGCTTCACCTAGAGCAAGTAGCTACACTCCTTCACAACTGAACAATGGACTATGCCTTGAATTGTCAGTTTGAAGTAAAGAAGTTTCACTACATGTCTTACTAGTACTAGGCTGCTGAAGGCTGACCCCTCGGGTGAAGCATATTAGTCACACTCCTGCCCTATTCGTGAGTTTACTAGAGATCACCCCAATCTCATAGACTATGACCAGCAGTCGGGCTCATATAGGTGTGTTCCCCCGAAGATCGCTCTGTAGGACAGCATCTTGCTTACACATAAGCTTTAGAACACATTACAGTAGTCATCCTACCATACAGTATCCGAGAGTATTGCATCTCCAACGGAGTGGGTTAGTAAAGTTACTCTCCTTAGTTCACCACTGGCTTGTTTTCCCAGGTCCTACTTCACGGGATCTCCGATCACATAGGTTGGGTTACTACCATGGCAACTCACGTGGGCCTCATACCCATCTCCCTCGATGCATTATCTATCACAACACGTGATAGCCCTTTAGTAAAGGGATCTGCCAGATTCTTAGCCGTTTGGATGTAATCCAACGCTATCACTCTGGAGCTTCTTAAATGTCTGACAGCTTTCAATCTCATTCTTATATGTTTGTTGGACTTCATGTTGTCCTTTGAACTCTTCACTTTAACAATGACTGTCTGATTATCGCAGTTCATAAGAATATAGGCAATTTTCCGATCAAATTAATCCACAAAATAATAACTATCATGGCATTGTCTAGATTAACGACATACTGGTGACTAACCAGACTAGCATGTACTACACACATAGTAGAAACATCTACGCATATAGCTAGTGCTGGTAAAAGTAACATAAGCAGGAGCGGGATAAATGATTTCTACCCTCCAATAGGCCAGTTGGCCGTAGCAGCAGCGTTGGCGGCGGCAGCATCCTCGGCCGCCTTCTTGTCGGCTTCGAGCTTCTCGGCAGTGGCACGGTCGACGTCGGTTGGTGGCGACATGGTGATGATGACGAAGACGATGCAGACGTAGATGAAGCAGACGAACGGAAGCGAACAGTCGCGTAGTCGCTCCCCAAAAACCTAATCGCCCCTCTCCCCGTACAGGACCCGGAGAGGCGTGGTTTCGGAGGCCTGCTCTCCCGTCAACCGTGTACGCGGTGAACGGGACGGAGTCGCCGGCGACAGCAGCAGCAAAAGGAACGACGATGGTGGTGTGCGCGTGGAAGCAGATGTGATCTGTTTTCCGTGGCGGCTAGGGTTGGCTAAAGCCCTGCTTATGTAGGCGGCGTTCGGGTGGAGAGACGTGGGCTGAACCCACGCCCGAGTCGGTAGCCCACGATCCAACGTCTCAGATCGTGGCGTTACGTATTCTCCGTTCCCGACCGGCAAAAATAAGCGCGTAGGTATGAGCTCGGCTTGGCTCAATCCCGCAACCCGCGACGTGGCGAGGCGGGCGGCGAAGGAGTGCGCAAGGTCCTCTTCTCTTCTCATGCTCCAATAGCATGTAGAAAAGAGACCCTTATAAAGAGGTCCAACTCCCTCTCGACTGGCAAGGTGATACTAAACTTCCCACCCCCTTGTCATGCCACCTACATGGGCCCTTAGAGATTTTTATGAAATTGTCTCATGGGCCCAAAGCCCATCTCAGATTTCAACAGCGGGCTCACCAAGAAAGCTGGAAAAATTCCACAGGAAAATGTTCCGCTGCAAATCCAGCTTCTGTCCCATGGAGAAGTGGTCAGTTTGTCAAAGTGCCTACAGAAAAGTGCAATTTATCAATGTGTGTTGAGTGGAGGTACCTGATTCACATTCCCTTGTTCGGAGTGACTAAAGAGGATGGGTGTTACTTTCTCGTTTCGAAAATTTTGATCAGGATATAATTAAAAACAAGTTGGGTTCCTTCCAGTTGTCATCGGGTTATGGATGTATACTATTACTGAACTTCTGCTGTGTGTTCTTGCTGATGAGTTGAGATTTTAGAAAGAACTGAAAGAGAATTTGGACAATCGTCTCCTTGTTGGTGGGTCCACCAAGAAAGCACGAAATTCAAAAGGAAAATGGCCCGCTGTAAATCTACGTTATGTTCCATGGAAAAGACGACAAGTGCTTCAGTTGTCCGACTTGAAGTGCCTGCAGAGAAGTGCAGTTTATCTGTTAGAATGTGTCCCATTAAGAAGCACTAGACGATGCCCGCGCGTTGCTGTAGGAAACTTGTAAAAAAGTAGATGGATAAATGGTAGAAAACTAATCTTAATACAAAAAACAAATATAAAAATGTCTTACATGACTTATTACCTAGAAAAAATGCATGCGTAAGTGTATGTTTTGCATGAAGAGATTAATGAAAAGAGTAACTTATGACTACAAGCATGACTTGGTGATGCGGCATTGTTGCATGAAGAGGAAAATTAGGTAGTGGGTTGTAGCTATTTAAGAATAGAAGATTTCAGTGTGTGCATCGAGATACAATGTGTGTAGAGTGGAGGTATCTGATTCATTTTTCCTTTGTTTGGAGTGATTAAAGAGCGTGAGTAATAGTTCCCTTCTCCAACATTATGATGAGAATATTATGACAAAGTTATCCATATACGTAGAATGTCTAAAATATCAATTCGACATCATCCATGATTGTAAACGCCTGGTATTTCTAAATTCTTTATTTTTAGGTATGAGCTGGTGTTTGACGGATTCATTCGTTGCAGCTCACATCAGAGGTATATTAAGCGCATCTATCTCTACCAAATAATAAAGCATGGACTGTTTTTGGTTGTCCGTCATCCAAATTACCTCTGAAGTTGGCTAAAATTACCCATCAATGCCACCTATAAATCATAAAAAACGTTATACACAGAAAAATCTCCTGACTGGGCCTGCCCATGTAGGGACCACTTATATTACGCTCTGCATACCTGGAGAAGATGCAGCACACCCATTTGGGCCAGCCCATTCAAGGGCGCCTGTTTTCTAAGTTTCGATTTTTATATTTACTATCAGTTTCGTTTTCTTTTTCTAAATTAAATAATTTAGAATTTCCAAAAAGAAATCAAATTTTAAGAAACTGAGAAATTTGAAATAAAATGTTAAAGATAACATAAAATGTTTGCGAATTCAAAAACTGCTCGGGATTTTTGTAAAAATGTTTGCACATACCAAAAAATGTTTGTAATTCTGAAAATATCTTCATAAAATAAAAAAAAGTGCATGATTTTAAACAAAAATCCGTGTATTAAAAAGTATTAATGAAATTTAACAAAATATTTGCTAATTTAAAATATGTTCATGCATTTTTCAAAATGTCCTAAAATTTTCAAAACAGTTCGTGCCTGTTTTTTAGTTTCTTTTTTTAGTTTCTTTTTTTATTTTCCTTTTTTCTGATCCATTTTTGTTTTTTTTTCTCCTTTAAATAATTTATTAGAACTTCAAAAAACTTTTACAATTTTAAAACACTGAGAATTTTGAAATAAAATGTTGAAGAAAACATAAAACAAAATTGAATTCAAAAAATGCTCGGGATGTTTTTTAAAAAATCACATATTCAAAAACATGTTCGCAATTTTGAAAACAATGTTGGTAAAAAATAAAAAATCCATGATTTGTAAAAAAAATCCGTGTATTATTTTTTTAATGCAATCGAACAAAATGTATGCTAATTTTAAAAAGGTTCATGCATTTTATGTAATGTCCTAAAATTTTAATAACTGTTCGGGAATTACAAAAGAGTCTATTGATTCAGAAATTTTTTGTTGATTCAGAAAATGTTCATGCATTTCATAAAATATTTGTGAATTTCAAAATAAATCCACCAACTTCCAAAAATATGTTCGTCTATTCTAGAATTGTTCGCCAATTCAAAAGAAAGTGATTAAAACCCGTTCGCAATATAAGAAAATGTTTACAATTTTTTAAAAATGTTTGTAAATTGTAAAAAGTGTTCTCACGTCATGCCTGGCCGACAGGTGCTACGTAGAGTCATGCCTGGGTGGCAGGTGCTACGAACGACAGTTCTTCCAGAGTCTTCGCCTCTGGACGGATGAGGGCAGGGCGGTGGCGCCGTGGTGGCGTCGACGGATATTCGGACTGGCAAGGATGATGCGGATCTCTCTCCTGAATATGGGTTAGTGGTCCGATGATGATGGCGGCTTCTAAAACGTGTGCATGTGGTGTGCGCTTTAGGTCTGCTGCACCGGCTATTGGTCCCGATACGTTATGTGGATGGATTGGCGACGACACCGGTTTTAGATATGGGGAGTGAGAGCACTCCACATTATCGAGTTTGTAGGTGTGAGTGGTGGCTTCGGGTGGATTGATGTATGTTCTTGTCAGACCTTTCTGGAGTAATTAATAAAGATGACTGCATGCATCGATTGATGCAGAGGCCGGGGGTTTAACCTACTTTTCCAAAAAAAAAAAACCATATAGAATAACATGTATAATCCCATAATGAGTTTTTTTTTCAAATATTAATAACTTCTACAAATTTGAATATAGTTGTAGGACACATAATTCCAACAGATCCAACATTGATAGACCAGATTCTGCCGCCTTAAGAAGCATGTAATGTCGGCAAAAATGGACTCGGTTGGGTTCCATGGAGAATTTCTTACTTTGTCCGATTTGAATTATGTATGCAAGTGGGATGCCGTCTGCTTATACAGTCACCATGGTATTTGTCATGGCGAAGTTATGGCACGCTTTGTAAAACTTCCGATGTACTGCTGAAACGGCTGGCTTTATCATGCATCGGGCATGCCATTAGTCCATTAGCTTGTGCACATGTAAACCACCATTTTCTAATCAGAGATGTCTAACTTTCGCAGCGGTCATGCTAAATTCAAAATTTCTTCTTCCAAGCCAAGATTTTCCAGTTTTAGGTTGGGAAATGAGGATCAGCTGAGTACTTCAGAACATTTCAAGGAGATACATGAATTCCGTAGCTTATTCATGCTATGTATATGGCAATGCCTTTGTATCTCTCCGCTTTCTATTTGTTCTTGTGAGTTGTATGCTATCGTTGTATCCAGCTAGTTAATGGCTTTGTTAATTCAAAGTCGGGCAAGGTGCGAGTCCTCTTTGGACTCCGCTGCGCTTTCGTCTAAAATGTATATGGCGGTGCTACTTATACAACGGTGGAAGCTCAACGGATCCATGCTGATATCTATCTATTCTCTCGCACATCAAAAACATAATATAAGTGTTCATAGTATTGTTTATTTATAATAAAGGAAATAGGTATTCTTAATCTGTCATGCTATTTTATAGATCTATATCTACTAATAAAGGAAATAGGTATTCTTTCCGTCATGCTATTTTATAGAAAACCCCCTGATATTTCTGACATTAAACCCGTAGTACTTATCAAATGTTTTTTTAAAATACTCATATCTTTTAAACTGTAACTCCAAATTTAATATGTTATATATGAAATTTGATTATAAAAATATGTAGAATCTGAATATGATATTATTTTACCTCTTACTATTTAAAAAAATGCTATATAGGGTGGAATCTTAATAAGTAATGCATTATTTGTCTTTCTTTCATACCGGTACTGATCCGTATTGGGGATGAACACCTCAGCAAAATCAGGATTGGAGACGAAATTAAAGATCACTTGCCCGTTTCTTTGTACGTATTAAATCTACATGCAAACCATGTTGAAATAGAAGATATGTGGAATCTTGAGCTGCGCTTTTATAGTCTAAAACCATCTTTATTTAGGCCGTACCTACAAATTCTAAGATTATAGATCATCTTTTGTAAATTAAGAGCGTGTGGTATTCTTTTCTTCTGTTGCAACGCACGGGGACATGAAGTTTCTTCTCCCGAGCTCAAATGAGCTCGGTGAACAGTAAAATCGAAAAAAATTCAAAAAATGTTCAAAAAATTCTGAATTTTTTTCGGGAACAACATTGACAAAATATATAAGTGCGTGCAAAAATTTGGCCTGAAATAATATTCCTATAAGGCCTGAAAAAAAAACAAAATCGATACTCTGAAAACGCGCATTTTGAGAGTATCGATTTTGTTTTTTTTGCCACGCCTTATAGGAATGTTATTTCGGGCTAAATTTTTGCATGCACTTAGATATTTTGTCAATGTTGTTCACAAAAAAAATTCAGAATTTTTTGAACATTTTTCGATTTTTTTTCGATTTTACTGTTCATCGAGCTCATTTGAGCTCGGGAGCAGAATGGTACTTTCCAACGCACGGGCCCTTTTGCTAGTACTACTTAAGAACTGCAGAAGCTGGTATCATAGTTCTCAAATCAGTCTTTCGTCCCAGTTTATATATAAAGGAGTAAAATGCATAGAACCACCACTTTAGCGTTAGAACTCTCGGAAAACAAACACTTTACAAAACGTGACACTTTACACCGTGTCGACGCAATGATAGTGTCAAAAAACACTGACGGTAGATGCTAAACGATTTGATGACGTCACTAATCAGCCGTGCCCACTCGTCAAGCTGAGATGGCAGGAAAAAACGTCACGTAGGCAAATTGATTTGGTCTTCTTCTTTCTCCCCCTCTCTCTTGGAAGCATTTTATCAAACACCTTCAGGACGCCATGAGGTGGAGCATCTGCACCGACGGCTGCACGAGATCCGTCGCCCATGACAGCCTTCTTCCTCCCTCCCCGCAGCAGATGCACACCCACCGCGCCTTCACCTTATGAGGGGCGCGCGGCGGAGGGGCGAACATGTCGGCATGGACTCGCCAGCCGGCGAGGGGCGCGGGAGCGGCCGGGTCGGCCGCGGGAGCGAGCTGCTGCTGCTCACTCTGACCCACCAGGAGCAGGATCCCGTCACAACTGGTATTCACACGGGGCAGCCCCTTGGACCTCCAAGCCGTCCCCATGCTCCCAGGCCTCCTTGCCAGTGCTTGATGCGGCAGTCTGTAAAACTCCACGCGGGGGAGGCGGCAGGACGCCGACGTGGTCGAGGGGACGAACCAAAATGCCGAGCCGCACGCCCCTGCATCCCGTGGCCACAGAGGTAGATCAGCGATCCGGGACTGCCTCCAGGGAGCTCGCCGTGGTGATGCTGGGCTGCCACCACGGGCACGCGGCGACGCGTACGGCGGACACCTCTACTTTCTACTACGCACAGGCTGGCCATCCCTCGCCCCTCGCCTGCCGCGGCGGCGTACGAGAGCAGCAACAACTCACTGCCGCGCCCCTCGTCGGCCGGAGCATCCCTAAGTTGGAGACGGTGGCTAGAGCATGGCGTCGAGCACCTCAGAGCGGCGGATCCGACGGCTCACGTCCTTCGCCGGCCGGAAGCCCTCCGACGTGCTTGCATTCCAGAGCGCCCCGGATGCTATTCGCGTACAACTCTAGGTCCCCTTGCTTGCTTGCTAGCTTGTGCTACCGTAGCTGCCTCAAACAATCCATCCACCTGTTGAAATATCTTCTTCCTCACGTATGGAATAGATAGAGGTTGTTAGGATGTTTAAACATTGTTGTACTCTATCTCCATATCTCCTGTAATCTCTCAAGTTCGGATCCAACCGAATACAACCACCTTGTATGCATATCCAGGATAAGCCCTGGCCATCTATATAAACAAACGCGGGCCTCCCAAGGGAGGTTCAGACGCTTCTACCTTTCTCTCATGATAATCAGAGCAAGGCCTCTTCCCCACGTCTAGCTTCAATCTTCTACCCTAGCCGCCATGGCCTCATCTTCCACCTCCAACTTCTCTGGCCTACACAACACCACCTCCGAGCCATTGACCCGCACCAACTACATACTTTGGCGCGCTCAAGCTCGCTCCCAGATCATGGGTGCTGGCTTGTTCGGGTACCTAGATCAAACAATCCCAGAGCCTACAAAACCATCACCTCCAAAAACGCTGAAGGCAAGGACCAGGTGTCGCCGAACCCTGCCTATGCCGCCTGGCTCATCCAGGATCAGCAGCTAGTTGCGTATCTCCTCAGAAACCTGTCCAAGGAAGTAATGGTTCAGGTGGCATCGATGGAAACATACCATGCCATCTGGACGGCCCTAGAAAATATGTTCTCTGCCATATCAATCTCACACTCCAATAACATCCGAGTCTCCCTCTCCTATTCCCAAAAGGGATCACAATCCGCTACTGCCTATTTTGGGTACATGTGGTCCCTTGCTGACGAACTTGCCGCTGCCAGAAAACCCATCTCCGATCCAGAGCTTATTTCCTTCATCATCGCTGGGTTGGATATGGAGTACCAGGCCATCATCTCTGCCTTGGATGTGCGCACAGAACCCATCACCGTTGAGCATCTCTTCGCCATGGTCTCAAACTTCGATCAGCGAGTAGAGATGTTCCACGGTACGGGCACGGGAGCGTTCAAATCTTCTGCAAACGCTGCTACACGTGGTCGCCAGGGGCCTCCCAAGGGCTACCGCAACCAGCCGAAAGGTGGAAGTGGTGGTTCACGTGGTGGCGGCGGCGGCTACCACGGCCCCGGCAGCGGCTACGGTGGTGGCGGACACAACCTAGGAGGTGGCAACAACTACAATCAAGGTGGTGGTGGTGGCTACCACCACAACAGTAGCGGCGGCTACAACAGTGGCGGTGGCGGCGGCCAACCTCATCACGGCAACAACACCGGCAACAACAACCATCGGCGCTTCTCCAACCAGAACCGGCGCCCCTTCCAGGGGTATGACGGCTATGAAGGAAAGTGTCAGATATGTAAGAAAGATAATCATCTAGCGAAAGATTGTGATTGGTGCTATGCCGATGATAATTACCAGAAAAAGAAAATTGCAGCTGCAGCGGATGCTTCATACGGTGTCGATACCAATTGGTATATGGACACCGGTGCCACCACCAACCACATCACCGGAGAACTCGAGAAAGTAACAATGCACGAGAAGTACCAAGGTCATGACCAAGTCTACACCGCCGCCAATGGTGAAGGTATGGAGATTAGTCATGTTGGTAAATCTATTATCTAAACCCCTCATAGGGACATTCTTGTCGATAACGTTCTGCATGTCCCTAGTGCCTCCAAAAGTCTTCTCTCTGTCCATCGCATTGCCCTTGATAACAATGTCTTTCTTGAATTTCACCTGTTTTTCTTTTTGATCAAGGATCAGGTCACGAAGGAAATTCTTCATAAGGGTAGATGCGTGGAAGGACTTTATCCGTTGATTCCCAAGTATTGCAAATTCAATAAACAAGTGTATGGTGCCATCAAGCTCTCTGCTGAAAGGTGGCACAATCGCTTACGCCATCCTTCTTTTGCCACAGTTCATCAAATTCTTAGTAGAAATAACCTCACATTTGTTGGTGAGAGAAATTCAGAAACCATTTGTGATTCATGCCAAAGAGCAACAAGTCATCAATTGCCTTATCCTATTTCCACTAGTTTTTTTTTAGAAAAGGAGGATTACCTCCGGCCTCTGCATCAGTGTGATGCATGCGGCCTCTTTATTAATGAAAGCAAACAAGAAGTCCAAACAAAATAATCCGAGGTTCCAAACAAGCTCTGAACTAGCCACAAAGTAAATGAACAGAATAATATGCCACAACCGGCTAAAATAGGCCTAGATGCCTAACCATCTATCCTACTACTGGACCGCCATCCAAACCGGTTGTAGATATCCCGAGCTACCGTCTCCCACCGGATAGACCCAGTAACCAAAGGCTCCCTGGTTTCCGCAGGAGTGAGTAAGGACCATGTACGGATCAACGCCGATGCCCTGTCTAGTACCTGCAGAAAGTTTATATGCATTTATCCATCTATCCTATTTCCACTAGTGTGTCTGTCAAACCATTACAACTTATTTTCTCTGATGTTTGGGTTCCAGCACCCACCTCTGTTGGTAGACATTCATACTATGTGAGTTTTGTTGATGACTTTAGCAAATTTACTTGGATCTACCTTCTTAAAAGGCGTTCTGACGTTTTCAAGTCTTTCAAAATTTTCAAGCCCTTGTTGAAAGAAAATTTGATAGAAATATTATTGCCATGAAATCAGATTGGGGTGGTGAATATGAGAAACTGAATTCTTTTTTTCAGAAGATAGGTATATCTCATCATGTATCCTGCCCCCATGCACACCAACAGAATGGTTCTGCTGAACGCAAACACATGCACATCGTTGAAGTAGGATTGGCTCTTCTTGCCTCAGCTTCCATGCCATTTAAATTATGGGATGAAGCTTTCCTTACTGCCATTCACCTAATCAACATATGGCCTAGCCGTGTTATTAAAAACGAAACTCCCACTGAACGTCTCCTCCAAGTCAAACCTGACTAAACACCTCTTCGTGTTTTTGGTTTTGCTTGTTGGCCCAACCTTCGTCCCTAGAACACGCGCAAACTTATGTTCCGCTCCAAACAATGCGTTTTCATTGGCTATAGCGCACAACATAAGGGTGTCAAGTGTCTTGATATCTCCACTGGGCATGTCTATATCTCTCGCGACGTTGTATTTGATGAAACACAATTTCCCTTTGAAAAACTCCATCCTAATGCCGGAGTTCTTCTTCGCCAAGAGATCCTTCTCCTTCCTTCCCATCTTTCCGGTATTAACTCTGAGGGTACTGATAATTGTGATACACCATGCATGTCTAATATCTCTAATGCTATGTTTGAGTCTGGTGCTATAGGAGAAAACAGGGCCGCAAATAGTGAAGAAATCATCTCCAACGGTGCATGCAATAATGCATTAGTAAATCAGTTGTCCGGCACAGAAAACTGCATGTGATCTTCCTCGGGATCGCCACGCCAGCCTGACACGCTATCTCCCGCGGGATCTGTGCAGGCACAGGCGCGCCAGTCGCATCCGGTCACGCCGGGATCCGCGCAGGTCCAGGCACTAGAGGTGGGCCGCTTTTCCACAGGCGGCACGCCTCCCGCTGCCTCCACACGCCACCAGCAGACGGGCAGCCCGACCGCCCGGGCCCGCACTGTCGGCTCCATCTCCGAGGGCGACGCGTCCACGTCGTCTCCCGCGGCTTCCTCGGATGCGACCGCGCAGACGTTTAACCCGACGCGACAGGGCCAAGCGCGGATCCCTCTGCCTCGGGATCGCCCGAGTCTGTGACTGGTTCCCCTGTGATGCCGCCGGGATCTCCTGTGGCTGCTCCTCATGTAGCTCCGCCTACACCGCCCCGTACGAGACTACAAAAGGGAGTTACACAGCGAATAAATTACAAATAAAAATTTGGTCTGCTGTCCTCCACATGTGAACCTCGCAGTGTACAGGAGGGACTCAGCGACCCCAATGGCGCAAGGCAATGGAGGATGAATATACGGCACTTCAGAAAAATAAAACGTGGCATCTTGTTCAACGCAGCAAAGGTACAAATTTGATTGATTGTAAATGGGTTTTCAGGATCAAGAAAAAGCCAGATGGGACAATTGATCGATACAAAGCACGCCTTATGGCAAAGGGCTTCAAGCAAAGGTATGGCATTGACTACGAGGACACTTTCAGTCCCGTTGTTAAGGTTGCAACCATTCGTCTTGTATTATCTGTTGCTGTATCCAGAGGATGGAGTCTCCGTCAGCTAAATTTACAGAACGCGTTTCTTCATGGTGTTCCGGAAGAGGAAGTCTACATGAAACAACCACCTGCGTTTGAAGATAAAAGTGCTCCATTTCATGTCTGCAAACTGGACAAGGCTCTATATGGCTTAAAACAAGCTCCTCGTGCATGGTACTATTGTCTCAGTGTTAAGTTACAAGCTCTTGGATTTGTTCCTTCAAAATCTGATACGTCTCTATTCATCTACAATAAGTTACAAACTTCTATATTTGTGCTTATTTATGTTGATGACATCATTGTTACCAGATCATCAGATGCTGCAATCATAGGACTGTTAAAAGATTTAAATTCTGAGTTTGCTCTCAAAGATTTAGGAGATTTGAACTTCTTTCTAGGAATTGAAGTCAAGAAAAATAGAGGTGGTGTCCACTTGTCTCAAGGAAAATATGCAGTTGATCTCTTGAACAGAACTGGCATGCAAAATTGCAAGCCTTCACCAACTCCTTTGTCTAGCTCGTAATCTTTGTCACTGGCAGAAGGAGAACCTCTTAATCAAGAGGACAGTACCAGCTATAGAAGTATAGTTGGTGCACTACAGTACTTGACACTCACCAGACCTGATCTATGTTTTGCAGTTAACAAAGTATGTCAGTTTCTTCATGCACCCACCAGAACTCATTGGACAGGAGCTAAACGCATTTTGAGGTATGTAAAACATACGCTGGACATTGGCCTGTCCTTTACCAAGTCACCATCTACACTTGTGAGTGCTTTCTCTGATGCGGATTGGGTTGCCTGTCTAGATGGCAGATGGTTCACGGGAGGGTTTGCTATATTTTTTGGACCTAATCTGATCTCGTGGTGTGCAAAGAAACGGGCAACGGTTTCCAGGTCAAGTATAGAAGCAGAATACAAAGCACTTGCTAATGCCACGTCTGAAGTTATTTGGGTGCAGTCTATTCTCAAAGAATTTGGAGTGTCACAAGCACAAGCTCCATGTCTTTGGTGTGATAATCTTGGTGCAACATATCTTTCTGCTAACCCAGTGTTTCATGCCAGGACCAAGCACATAGAAATTGATTTTCATTTGTCAGAGAACGTGTTGCAAATAAACAGCTAGAAATCAGATTTATTCCTTCAAGAGACCAAGTTGCAGATGGATTCACAAAGGCATTGCCTGCCAGGGGCTTAGAAGAATTCAAGCGTAATCTCAACTTGTGTAGTTGTGATTAAGGGAGTATGTTGAAATATCTTCTTCCTCACGTATGGAATAGATAGAGGTTGTTAGGATGTTTAAACATTGTTGTACTCTATCTCCATATCTCCTGTAATCTCTCAAGTTCGGATCCAACCGAATACAACCACCTTGTATGCATATCCAGGATAAGCCCTGGCCATCTATATAAACAAACGCGGGCCTCCCAAGGGAGGTTGAGACGCTTCAACCTTTCTCTCACCACCTGCTGTTGGGGAACGTTGCATGGGAAACAAAAAAATTCCTACGCACACGCAAGATCTATCCATGGAGATGAGCATCTACGAGAGGGAGAGTGGATCTACATACCCTTGTAGATCGCTAAGCGTGAAGCGTTAAGAAACGTGGTTGATGTAGTCGAACGTCTTCGCGATCCAAATCGCAAGCCGTCCCGCGATCCAATCACGATCCGTCTCGATCTAGCGCCGAACGGACGACACCTTGATACGTCTCCGTCGTATCTATAATTTTTTATTGTTTCATGCCAATATTATACAACTTTCACATACTTTTGGCAACAATTTATATGATTTATTGGACTAACCTATTGATCCAGTGCCTAGTGCCAGTTCCTGTTTGTTGCATGGTTTCTGTTTCGCAGAATTACCATATAAAGCGAAGTCCAAACAAGATAAAAATTTACGGAGATTTTTTTTGGAATATTTATGAATTTTGAGAAGTGGAATCAACACAACCGGAGGCCCACAGCCCCCACAAGACACCAGGGCACGGCCAGGGGGCCCAGGCGCGCCCTGGTGGGTTGTGCTCACCTCATATGTTGGTTGGAGCTCTCCTTTGGCCGCAAGGAAGATAATTTTTGGATAAAAATGCCATCAAAATTTCAGCCCGATCGGAGTTACGGATCTCCGGGAATATAAGAAACGGTTTCGGCCAGAAAACAAGAACGTGAAACAGAAGAGAACAGAGAGGGAGATCAAATCTAGGAGGGGCTCCTGCCCCTCCGCCGCCATGGAGGCCATGGACCAGAGGGGTAACTCTCCTCCCATCTAGGGGGAGGCCAGGGAAGAAGAAGAAGGAAGGGGCTCTCTCCCCCTCTCTCCCGGTGGCGCCGGAACGCCGCCGGGGCATGGATCGTGACGGCGATCTACATCAACAATCTTGCCGCCGTCAACACCAACTCTCTCCCCCTCTATGCAGCGGTGTAACACCTCTCTTCCCCGCTGTAATATCTACTTAAACATGGTGCTCAACTCCGTATATTATTTCCCAATGATATGTGGCTATCCTATGATGTTTGAGTAGATGTCTTTTGTCCTTTGGGTTAATTGTGGTATGATGTTATGGATGTGAGTTGTATGTTGATAAGGTGCTGTCCTATGGTGCCCTCCGTCTCGCACAAACGTGAGGGATCCCCGCTGTAGGGTGTTGCAATATGTTCATGATTTGCCTATGGTGGGTTGCTTGAGTGACAGAAGCATAAACCCGAGTAGGTGAGTTGTTGCGTATGGAGTAAAGAGGACTTGATACTTAATGCTATGGTTGGGTTTTACCTTAATAATCTTTAGTAGTTGCGGATGCTTGCTAGAGTTCCAATCATAAGTGCATATGATCCAGGTAGAGAAAGTATGTTAGCTCATGCCTCTCCCTCATTGCATATGACAAGTATCTATCGTATCATATTCAGTTGCCTAGGGACAATCTTTCTCTTGCGTTACACAAAAATGTTTCTACTAAGTTGATTACTTTTATTGTTCTTTTATTAAAACAGCACCTAACTTTTATTTTCACGTTCTTTATTTTCTTGCAAAGTACTTCTAGTTTTATTCCCGCAAAGTAGTTTCATACTTGTTCTAGGTAAAGCAAGCATTAGCGTGCGTAGAGTTGTATCGGTGGTCGATAGAACTTGAGGGAATATTCGTTCTACCTTTAGCTCCTCGTTGGGTTCGACACTCTTACTTATTGAAAAAGGCTACAAACGATCCCCTACACTTGTGGGTTATCAAGACCTTTTTCTAGCGCCGTTGCCGGGGAGCAATAGCGTGGGGTGAATGTTCTCGTGTGTGCTTGTTTGCTTTATCACTAAGTAATTTTTAATTTTTGTTATTAGTTATTTTATATCTTTAGTTATGGATATGGAACACGAAACACCAAAAAAAATTAGTGGTACTTGCTACTCATGGAGATGGGGAACCTCCTAAAACCCTCGATGCTAGTTATGTGAAACACGTTAATTACTCTTTCGATAATCCCGAGAAATCCCCAAGGAACTTTATAATGGGATACACATTGGATCAACGTGAGTACTTTAGGTATTATCGCTTATCTCAAAAAGGGAAACACTTATGGGATCAAATTAGAATACTGGAATGGTTTGCTTGGGATGCATGCTCGAGATGTGACTTTACTTGTTGCTCTAATATAGAAGATCGACACCTTCCCTTTCAATGCAAATTTAATGATAATGAAACCTTAGCTTCTTATGCTAAAGGTATTTATGATTACTATGATGTGGAACGAATAGAAGATTTTGTTGCTTTTAAAGGTGCTTATGAAATTGCTTCTTTGCTTGAAAAGTATGATGATGATGTTCCTTACGAATCTGAAATTTTATCCATACTTAAATATTGCTATGATAATTATGATTGCAATGCTGATATTATTGAATTTATTGAAAGAATGACCGCTGCCTTGGAAGAGACTAATATTTTGCAGGAATCTATGGAAGAAGAAGTTGCTGAAATTGTGAGCTCATTAGATGAAAAAGATGAGGAGGAGAGCGAAGAACAAAAGGAGGAAGAGCGTATTAGCTACCCGTGCCCACCTTCTAATGAGAGTAACTCTTCAACTCATACATTGTTTAATTTCCCTTCGCACATACCGAAGGATGAATGCCATGATGAATGCTATGATGATTGCTATGATCCCTTTGATTCTTTTGAAATATCCCTTTTTGATGAACTTGATGCTTGCTATGCTTGTGGCCATGATGCCAATATGAATTATGCTTATGAAGATGAACTTGCTATAGTTCCTTATGTGAAGCATGAAATTGTTGCTATTGCACCCACACATGATAGTCCTATTATCTTTTTGAATTCTCCCAACTACACTATATCGGAGAAGTTTGCTCTTATTAAGGATTATATTGATGGGTTGCATTTTGCTACAACACATCATGATTTTGATGAATATAATATGCATGTGCTTGCTGCTCCTACTTGCAATTATTATGAGAGAGGAACTACATCTCCACCTCTTTATGTTTCCAATACGATAAAATTACAAGAAACTACTTATGCTATGTACTGGCCTTTACTTGATGTGCATGAATTGTTCTTTTATGACATGCTAATGCATAGGAAGAGAGTTAGACTTCGTCATTGCATGATATATATCACTTTGAGCTCACTACTAAATTACAAATCATTGCTAATTAAAATTGGCTTTGATATACCTTGGGATCCGGGTGGATCCATTACTTGAGCACTTTATGCCTATCTTAATGGCTTTAAAGAAAGCGCTGCCAGGGAGACAACCCGGAAGTTTTAGAGAGTCATTTTATTCTGTTGTGTGCTTTTATAAAGTTTAAAAACCAAAAAAATATAGAGGGGAACCTAAAACTTCACAAAAGGAAAGGTGAAAGTGAGAGAGATGATGAGCATCGTTGAAGTGGGGGACGTCCTTGAACTTTTGTTCATGCCCATGGAAACTTTGTGAATCTTGAATCACGGAAACTTTTCCAAAAAAAACAATTATCCCCTGTACAAATCCATTGATTATAAAAATAATGTGCCAAGATTTGCCTTTAGGATGATTAGATCGCTTGTTGGTATGTGCGGTGTAAAAACAGAAACTTTGGCCATAGTGTTTGAATTTTCATAGTTTACTTGAGCGTGCAAAAATTCTGAAATTTTTACACAGTACTGTTATGCCAATCATTTATCACGTCCTAATTTTTCAGAATTTTTTGAGCTACATAAGTATACATGTCTACAAATCTTTATAGACTATCCTGTTTTTCACAGATTGTTGTTATAGCTGCTTTGCGTGCTTATGTTTATATTCTTGTTGAGCTCCATTGACTTGGGAGCCATAGAATTGTCATATCATACAGTGGGTAATGTTAGATTATAATTATGCAATAATGTTATGGCAAGACATGATGGGATTTGGTATTATGTGTGCTAACGGATCTCACGAATTTTCTGTTAAGTTTTGTGTGATTGAAGTTTTCAAGTTTTGGGTGTTATCACGGTGAGAAGGAATAAGGAGCAGCAAGAGCCTAAGCTTGGGGATGCCCAAGGCACCCCAAGGTAATATTCTAGGAAGACTCAAGCATCTAAGCTTCGGGATGCCACGGGAAGGCATACCCTCTTTTATTCCAAATCATCGGTATGTCACTTGGAGCTATATTTTTATTCATCACATGATATGCGTAAATCTTGGAGCGTCTTTTGAGTTTAGTTTTCACTTTGCTTTTATGCACCATGCTGGTATGAGATAGTCCATGGTTGATTTATAGAATGCTCATTGCACTTCACTTATATCTTTTGAGTATGGCTTTATAGAATGCTTCATGTGCTTCACTTATATCATTTGAAGTTTGGATTGCCTGTTTCTCTTCACATAGAAAACCGTTATTTGTAGAATGCTCTTTTGCTTCACTTATATTTATTAGAGCATGGCCTTTTGTAGAAATAATTAAACTCTCTTGCTTCACTTATATCTATTTAGAGAGTCAACACAAGAATTGGTTGTTTGCATGGTTAGTCGTAAAATCCTACATAAAACTTAGGGATCACTGAATATGACATGTTTGATTCCTTGCAATAGTTTTGCGATATAGAGATAATAATATGTGGGAGGTACTAGTGGATGATCATGTTTAGTAAGATATTGGTGTTAAGGTTTGTGATTCCCGAAGCTTGCACGTATATTCTCCCGTTATGCTAGGAGGTTGGAGCACAATTTATCCTTGATTGTCTATCTTTGTGTGAAGGTTGGGGGCGCGCGATGGTTAACTCCTACCAACCTCCCCCCTAGGAGCATGCGTATTAATACTTTGCTTCGAGAGAGCTAATAAAACTTTTGCAATAAGTATGTGAGTTATTTATGACTAATGTGAGTCTATGGATTATACGCACTCTTACCTTTCCGCAATTTGCTAGCCTCTACGGTACCGTGCATTGCCCTTTCTCACCTCGAGAGTCGGTGCAAACTTCGCCGGTGCATCCAAACCCTGTGATATGATACGCTCTATCACACATAAGCCTTATTATATCTTCCTCAAAACAGCCACCATACCTACCTATTATGGCATTTCCATAGCCATTCCGAGATATATTGCCATGCAACTTCCACCGCCTCCGTTTTGATGACTTGAGCATTCATTGTCATATTGCATTACATGATCGTAAGATAGCTAGCATGATATTTTCATGGCTTGTCCGTTTTTGATATCTTTGTTACGCTAGATCATTGCATTCATATAGGATCATACTTTGTTCTACTATCGTTGTAGTATTGAGTTGTAAGTAAATAGAAGTGTGATGATTATCATTATTCATTATTAGAGCATGCCCCAGTGATGAAAGGATGATGGAAACTATGATTCCCCCACAAGTCGGGATAAGGCTGCGGACAAAGAAAGAAAGAAAAAAGGAAAAAAATAGAAAAAAAAGAAAAAGAAAAAGAGAAAAGGAAAATATATATGAAAGAAGTAGAAGGGGCATGCTAATTCCACACTTGTGCTCAAAGTAGCACCATGTTTTTCATATAGAGAGTCTCCTGTGTTGTCACTTTCATATACTAGTGGGAATTTTTCATATAGTAAGATGCATACGCACTTAGTTTCATATTGAGCTTTCATACACTTATAGCTCTTAGTGCATCCGTTGCATGGCAATCCCTACTCCTCGCATTGATATCTATTGATGGGCATCTCCATAGCCCGTTGATACGCTGAGTTGATGCGAGAATTTCTTCTCCACTTTTACCCCTTTGAAACCTACCACCATATTCTATTCCACCCATAGTGCTATATCCATGGCTTGCACTCATGTATTGCATGAGAGTTGAAAATGCTGAAGCGCGTTAAAAAGTATGAACCAATTGCTTGGCTGACACCAGGGTAGTACATGATTTATACTTTGTGTTAAGATGACAGAGCATGACAAGGCTATATGATTTTGTAGGGATAGTGTTCTTTAGCCTTGATATTTTGAAAGACATGATTGTTTGTTGGGATGCCTTAGTATTCATGTCTTTATGTCAAAACTAGACTATTGTTTTGAATCACTTGTGTCTTAATATTCATGCCATGATTAGATATATGATCAAGATTATGCTAGGTAGCATTCCACATCAAAAATTATCTTTTTTATCATTTACCTACTCGAGGACGAGCAGGAATTAAGGTTGGGGATGCTGATCCGTGTCCGTCGTATCTATAATTTTTTATTGTTTCATGCCAATATTATACAACTTTCACATACTTTTGGCAACAATTTATATGATTTATTGGACTAACCTATTGATCCAGTGCCCAGTGCCAGTTCCTGTTTGTTGCATGGTTTTTGTTTCGCAGAATTACGATATAAAACGAAGTCCAAACGTGATAAAAATTTACGGAGATTTTTTTTTGGAATACTTATTAATTTTGAGAAGTGGAATCAACGCAACTGGAGGCCCACAGCCCCCACAAGACACCAGGACGCAGCCTCGTATGTCGGTTGGAGCTCTCCTTTGGCCGCAAGGAAGCTAATTTTTGGATAAAAATCCCCTCAAAATTTCAGCCCGATCGGAGTTACGGATCTCTGAGAATATAAGAAACTATTTTTGGCCAGAAAACAAGAACGTGAAACAGAAGAGAACAAAGGGGGAGATCCAATCTAGGAGGGGCTCCTACTCCTCCGCCGCCATGGAGGCCATGGACCAGAGGGGGAACTCTCCTCCCATCTAGGGGGGAGGCCAAGGAAGAAGAAGGAGGAGGGGGCTCTCTCCCCCTCTCTGACGGTGGCGCCGAAACGCCGCCGGGGCAAGGATCGTGACCGTGATCTACATCAACAATCTTGCCGCCGTCAACACCAACTCTCTCCCCCTCCATGCAGCGGTGTAACACCTCTCTTCCCCGCTATAATCTCTACTTAAACATGGTTCTCAACTCCGTATATTATTTCCCAATGATATGTGGCTATCCTATGATGTTTGAGTAGATCTCTTTTGTCCTTTGGGTTAATTGTGGTATGATGTTCTGGATGTGAGTTGTATGTTGATACGGTGTTGTCCTATGGTGCCCTCTGTCTCGCGCAAACGTGAGGGATCCCCGCTGTAGGGTGTTGCGATATGTTCATGATTTGCCTATGGTAGGTTGCTTGAGTGACAGAAGCATAAACCCGAGTAGGTGGGTTGTTGCGTATGGGAGTAAAGAGGACTTGGTACTTAATGCTATGGTTGGGTTTTGCCTTAATGATCTTTAGTAGTTGCGGATGCTTGCTAGAGTTCCAATCATAAGTGCATATGATCCAAGTAGAGAAAGTATGTTAGCTCATGCCTCTTCCTCATTGCATATGACAAGTATCCATCGTATCATATTCAATTGACTAGGGACAATCTTTCTCTTGCGTTAGACAAAAAGATGTCTACTAAGTTATTCACTTTTATTGTTCTTTTATTAAAACATCACCTAACTTTTATTTCCACATTCTTTATTTTCTTGCAAAGTACTTCTAGTTTTATTCCCGCAAAGTAGTTTCATACTTGTTGTAGGTAAAGCAAGCATTAGCGTGCGTAGAGTTGTATCGGTGGTCGATAGAACTTGAGGGAATATTCGTTCTACCTTTAGCTCCTCGTTGGGTTCGACACTCTTACTTATCGAAAAAGGCTACAAACGATCCCCTACACTTGTGGGTTATCACACCTCCGAGTTCAGCATACGCACAGCTCGATGACGATCTCTGCCTTCTTGATCCAGCAAGAGGGGGCGGAGAGGTAGATGAGTTCTCCGGCAGCACGATGGCGTGGTGACGGTGGTGGTGGAGCTGATCCGGTAGGGCTTCGCCATGCACCGCCGAGTCAATCTAGAGGAGAGAACGATCTAGTAGAGGGAGAGAGGGCTGCACCGTGGCTTACGATATTGCAGCCCTCCCTCCCCTCACATATATATAGGAGGAAGGGGGGTAGGTGCGGCGCCCTAGGGGCTTGGCCGGCCGCAAGGGGGAGGAGTCCACCTCCCACAAGGGAGGTGGAGTCCTACTAGGACTCCCTCCCCACTCGGCCTTTCCAACCTCTTGCGCATGGGCCTCCTAGGGGCTGGCTACCCAGCCCACCAGGGGCTGGTGCGCCACCTCCTAGGCCCACGTGGCCCCTGGGGTGTGTGGGTCCCACTTGGTGGACCCCTGGAACCCATTTGTCACTCCCGGTACACTATCGGAAGTGCCCGAAACCTTTCCGGACCCCAAGTACCATCTTCCTATATATAAATCTTTACCTCCGGACCATTCCGGAGCTCCTCGTGATGTCCGGGGTCTCATCCGGGACTCCGAACAACCTTCGGTCACCAACATACATAACTCAATACTACCGAAACGTCACCGAACATACATAACAACCTTCGAGAACTATGTAGACATGACCGAGACACCTCTACGGTAAATAACCAATAGCGGGACCTGGATGCTCATATTGGTTCTGACATATTCTACGAAGATCTTTATCGGTTGAACCTCTATGTCAAGGATTCAGTTAACCCCGTATGCAGTTCCCTTTGTTCTTCGGTATGTTACTTGCTCGAGATTCAATCGTCGGTATCTCTATACCTAGTTCAATCGTATTACCGGCAAGTCTCTTTACTCGTTCCGTAATACAAGATCCCGTGACTAACACTTTAGTCACTTTGCTTGCAAGCTCATTATGATGTTGTATTACCGAGTGGGCCCTGAGATACCTCTCCGTCACACGGAGTAACAAATCCTAGTCTTGATCCATGCCAACTCAATAGACACCCTCGGAGATACCTGTAGAGCACCTTTATAGTCACCCAGTTACGTTGCAACGTTTGATACACACAAGGCACTCCTCCGGTGTCAGTGAGTTGCATGATCTCATGGTCATAGGAACAGATACTTGACATGCAGAAAACTGTAGCAATAAACTGACACGATCATATGCTACGTTCAGAGTTTGGGTCTTGTCCATCACATCATTCTCCTAATGATGTGATCCTGTTATCAAATGACATCTCATGTCTATGGCTAGGAAACCTTGACCATCTTTGATCAACGAGCTAGTCAGGTAGAGGCTTACTAGGGACACTTTGTTTCGTCTATGTATCCACACATACATTTGAGTTTCCAATCAATACAATTATAGAATGGATAATAAACATTTATCATGAACAAGGAAATATAATAATAACCATTTTATTATTGCCTCTAGGGCATATTTCCAACAGTCTCCCACTTGCACTAGAGTCAATAATCTAGCTCACATCGCTATGTGATTTACATTGTTATGAATCTAACACCCAATGAGTTCTGGGGTTCGATCATGTTTTGCATGTGATAGAGGTTTTAGTCAACGGTCTGCAACATTCAGATCCGTGTGTTCTTTGCAAATCTCTATGTCATACTATAGATGCTGCTACCATGCTCCACTTGGAGCTATTCCAAATGACTGCTCCACTATACGTATCCGGATTGCTACTTAGTGTCATCCGGATTGGTGTTAAAGCTTGCATCGATGTAACCCTTTACGGAGAACTCTTTATTACCTCCATAATCGAGAAACATTTCCTTAGTCTTTGAGTTACTAAGGATAACTTTGACCGTTGTCCAGTGATCCACTCCTGGACCACTCTTGTACCCCATGACAGACTCATGGCAAGGCACACACTAGGTGTGGTACACAGCATGGCATACTACACAGAGCCTATGGATAAGGCATAGGGGACGACCTTCGTCCTTTCTCTTTCTTCTGCCATGATCGAGCTTTGAGTCTTACTCAACTTCACACCTTACAAATCAGTCAAGAACTCTTTCTTTGACTGATCCATTTTGAAATCCTTCAAAATCTTGTCAAGGTATGTACTCACTGAAAGTCTTATCAGGCGTCTTGATCTATCTCTATAGATCTTGATGCCCAATATTTAAGTAGCTTTATCCAGGTATTCCTTTGAAAAACACCTTTCAAACAACCCTTTATGCTTTCCAGAAATTCTATATCATTTGCAATCAACAATATGTCATCCACATATACTTATCAGAAATTCTATAGTGCTCCCTCTCACTTTATTGTAAATACAAGTTTCTTATAAACTTTGTATATACCCAAAACTTTAATCACCTTATCAAAGCGTATATTCCAACTCCGAGATGCTTGCCCCAGTCCATAGAAGGATCGCTGGATTTTTGCACACCTTTTAGCATCCTTAGGATCGACAAAACCTTCCGGTTGTATCACATACAACCTTTCCTCACAGAAACCGTTAAGGAAACTATGTTTTGACATCCATCTGCCAAATTTCAGAATCGAAAAATGCAGCAAGTGTGAACATAATTCCAACAGCCTTTAGCATCGCTACGGGTGCGAAAGTCTCATCGTAGTCAACTCCTTGAACTTGTCGGAAACTACTTTGCGAGGAGTCGAGCTTTATAAATGGTGACATTTACCATCAGCGTCTGTCTTCTTCTTAAAGATCCATTTGTACTTAACGGCCTGCCGTTCATCGGGCAAGTCTACCAAAGTCCATACTTGGTTTTCATGAATGAATCCTATCTCGGATTTCATGGCTCCTAGCCATTTGTTGGAATCCGGGCCTACCATCGCTTCTTCATAGTCTGTAGGCTCATAGTTGTCTAATGATAACCCACAAGTATAGGGGATCAGTTGTAGCCTTTCTCGATAAGTAAGAGTGTCGAACCCAATGAGGAGATAAAGGTAGAACAAATATTCCCTCAAGTTCTATCGACCACCGATACAATTCTACGCACGCTTAACGTTCGCTTTACCTAGAGCAAGTATGAAACTAGAAGTACTTTGTAGGTGTAACGGGAAAGGTTTGCAAGATAATAAAGAGTACGTAAATAAAAACTAGGGGCTGTTTAGATGAAGAAACAACTAAGTTAGTCTTAGTAGAGAGCTTTTTGTCACAAGAAAGTTATTTGTCCCTAGGCAATTGATAACTAGACCGGTAATCATTATTGCAATTTTATATGAGGGAGAGGCATAAGCTAACATACTTTCTCTACTTGGATCATATGCACTTATGATTGGAACTCTAGCAAGCATCCGCAACTACTAAAGATCATTAAGGTAAAAACCCAACCATAGCATTATAAGGTATCAAGTCCTCTTTACTCCCATATGCAACAACCCACCTACTCGGGTTTATGCTTCTGTCACTCAAGCAACCCACCATAGGCAAATCATGAACACATTGCAACACCCTACAGTGAGGATCCCTCACGCTTGCGCGACATGGAGAGCATCATAGGACAGCACCAATAATAAAACATGCAACTCAAACCAATCATGATCATCAATCAACCCATAGGACAAAACGGATCTACTCAAACATCATAGGATAGCCATACATCATTGGGAAATAATATATAGCGTTGAGCACCATCTTTAAGTAGAGATTACAGTGGGGAGAAGGGGTGTTACACCGCTGCATAGAGGGGGAGAGAGAGTTGGTGATGACGGCGGCGAAGTTGTTGGTGTAGATCGCCGTCACGATGATGGCCCCGGCGGCGTTCCGGTGCCACCGGGAGAGAGGGGGAGAGAGCCCCCCTCCTTCTTCTTCTTCCTTGTCCTTCCCCCTAGATGGGAGAAGGGTTTTCCCTCTCGTCCATGGCCTCCCTGGCGGCGGAGGGGCGAGAGCCCCTCCGTGATTGGATCTCTCTCTCTGTTTCCTTCTGTTTCTGCGTTCCCAGATTCTGGCCTTTCACCGTTTCTTATATTCCCGAAGATCCGTAACTCCGAAAGGGCTGAAATTTTAACACGATTTTTCCCCGGATATTAGCTTTCTTGCGGCGAAAGAAGGGCACCAACCGCGTTACGGGGTGGCCACAAGCCAGCCTGGCGCGCCCTACCCAAAATTCACATATATTCCAAACAAAATCTCCGTAAGTTTTTATCCCGTTAGGACTTCGTTTGATATGGATTTTCTGTGAAACAAAAAACATGCAACAAACAGGAACTGGCACTGGGCACTGGATCAATATGTTAGTCCCAAAAATAGTATAAAAAGTTGCCAAAAGTATATGAAAGTTGTAGAATATTGACATGAAACAATCAAAAATTATAGATACGACGGAGACGTATCAGCATCCCCAACCTTAATTCCTGCTCGTCCTCAAGTAGGTAAATGATAAAAAAGATAATTTTTGATGTGGAATGCTACCTAGCATAATCTTGATCATATAATCTAATCATTGCGTGAATATTAAGACACGAGTGATTCAAAGCAATAATCTATCATTTGACATTAAGACAATAATACTTCAAGCATACTAATAAAGCAATCATGTCTTCTCAAAATATCATGGCTAAAGAAAGTTATCCCTAGCCCGTCATGCTCAATCATTGATCCATTCATGAAACACACTCAAATATTAGCTATGCCCAATGCTCAAGTACGATCATAGTGCCCCCTAGTTGGTGCTTATGAGAGAAGATGGAGACTCAAAGCAAAAATAAAAATTGCATAAAGTAAATAGATAGGCCCTTCGCAGAGGGAAGTAGGGATTTGTAGAGGTGCCGGAGCTCAAGGTTTAAATTGAGAGAGAGAAAAATATTTTTAGTGGCATGCTTTTCCTATCAACGAAAACGACAAAGTAGCTCACAATACTTTCCATGCTAGATACATTATAGGCGGTTCCCAAACAGAATGGTAAAGTTTTTACTCCTCCTCCACCAATCAATCACACTCCACGGCGAGCCGAATCCACGGGTACCGTCCATACAAACAACAATCCTGGGGGAGTTTTGTTTCATTATATTTTGATTTGATTTTTGAGCATGGAACTGGGCATCCCGAATACCAGCCACTTTCTCATGAATGATAGTGAATCAACACATATCGTGAGAATAACCCACCTAGCATGGAAAAATATTGGATACTCCCCACCGTCTCATGAGCGGTACGGGCACACAAAAGAGAAAATTTATTTTGAAAATCTAGAGGTGGCACATACAAATTTGCTTGGAACGGCATGGAAATACCGCATATAGGTAGGTATGGTGGACTCATAAGGCAAAACTTGGTTTAAGGATTTTGGATGCACAAGTAGTATTTCTACTTAGTACAAATGGAGGCTAGCAAATAGATTGGGAAGCAACCAAGCCAGGAAACGAAAATTCACATAAGTGAGCATTGAACATAACTAGCACCGAGTAATGCACCACAAGTAGGATGTAACTTCATTGCATAACTATTGACTTTCGTACTTGCATAGGGAATCACAAACTATAACACCAATATTTCTACCAATCCACAATTACTCACTAGCATGTCTCTAGTATCACCATCTTTATATCGCAAAACTATTGCAAGGAATCAAACATATCATATTCAGTGATCTACAAGTTTTATGTAGGATTTTATGACTAACCATGTGAATGACCAATTCCTGTTAAGTCTCTAAATAGATATAAGTGAAGCATGAGAGTTTAATTCTTTCTACAAAAGATATGCCCACGCTCTAACAAATATAAGTTAAGCAAAAGAGCATTCTACAAATGGCGGTTTTCTATGTGTAGAGAAACAGGCAATCCAAACTTCAAATGATATAAGTGAAGCACATGAAGCATTTTATAAAGCCATACTCAAAAGATATAAGTGAGGTGCAAAGAGCCTTCTATAAATCAACCAAGGACTTTCTCATACCAGCATGGTGCATTATTAAAAGAAAAATAAAAAGTTTCTGTAATTAAGATTCACAAGGTTTCCATGGGCATGAACAAAGTTCAAGGCTAGCTTCCACTTTCACAATACTTAACGGCCTGCCGTTCATCGGGCAAGTCTACCAAAGTCCATACTTGGTTTTCATGAATGGATCCTATCTCGGATTTCATGGCTCCTAGCCATTTGTTGGAATCCGGGCCTACCATCGCTTCTTCATAGTTTGTAGGCTCATAGTTGTCTAATGATAACCCACAAGTATAGGGGATCAGTTGTAGCCTTTCTCGATAAGAAAGAGTGTCGAACCCAACGAGGAGCTAAAGCTAGAACAAATATTCCCTCAAGTTCTATCGACCACCGATACAACTCTACCCACGCTTAACGTTCGCTTTACCTAGAACAAGTATGAAACTAGAAGTACTTTGTAGGTGCAACGGGAAAGGTTTGCAAGATAATAAAGAGTACGTAAATAAAAACTAGGGGTTGTTTAGATGAAGAAACAACTAAGTTAGTCTTAGTAGAGAGCTTTTTGTCACAAGAAAGTTATTTTTCCCTAGGCAATCGATAACTAGACCGGTAATCATTATTGCAATTTTATATGAGGGAGAGGCATAAGCTAACATACTTTCTCTACTTGGATCATATGCCATTATGATTGGAACTCTAGCAAGCATCCGCAACTACTAAAGATCATTAAGGTAAAAACCCAACCATAGCATTATAAGGTATCAAGTCCTCTTTACTCCCATATGCAACAACCCACCTACTCGGGTTTATGCTTCTGTCACTCAAGCAACCCACCATAGGCAAATCATGAACACATTGTAACACCCTACAGCGAGGATCCCTCACGCTTGCGCGACATGGAGAGCACCATAGGACAACACCAATAATAAAACATGCAACTCAAACCAATCATGATCATCAATTGTCCCATAGGACAAAACGGATCTACTCAAACATCATAGGATAGCCATACATCATTGGGAAATAATATATAGCGTTGAGCACCATGTTTAAGTAGAGATTACAGTGGGGAGAAGGGGTGTTACACCGCTGCATAGAGGGGGAGAGAGTTGGTGATGATGGCGGCGAAGTTGTTGCTGTAGATCGCCGTCACGATGATGGCCCCGGCGGCGTTCCGGTGCCACCGGGAGAGAGGGGGAGAGAGCCCCCCTCCTTCTTCTTCTTCCTTGTCCTTCCCCCTAGATGGGAGAAGGGTTTCCCCTCTGGTCCATGGCCTCCATGGCGGTGGAGGGGCGAGAGCCCCTCCGAGATTGGATCTCTCTCTCTCTGTTTCCTTCTGTTTCTGCGTTCCCAGATTCTGGCCTGTCACCGTTTCTTATATTCCCGGAGATCCGTAACTCCGATTGGGCTGAAATTTTAACACGATTTTTATCCGGATATTAGCTTTCTTTCTGCGAAAAAAGGGCACAAACCGCCTTACGGGGTGGCCACAAGTCAGCTTAGCGCGCCCTACCCCCCAGGGCGCGCCCCTATGGCTTGTGGGCCCCTCGGGCACCGCCTTCTGTTGATTTCACTTCCCAAAATTCACATATATTCCAAAAAAAATCTCCGTAAGTTTTTATCCCGTTTGGACTTCGTTTGATATGGATTTTCTGCGAAACAAAAAACATGCAACAAACAGGAACTGGCACTGGGTACTGGATCAATATGTTAGTCCCAAAAATAGTATAAAAAGTTGCCAAAAGTATATGAAAGTTGTAGAATATTGGCATGAAACAATCAAAAATTATACATACGACAGAGACGTATCATCTAACAACATGATTTCCAAGACAGGATTGCCGTACCACTCAGGGCAGTACGTGTCCTTGTCGACCTACGAGGTTCGGTAGTAACTTGATCCGAAGTTTCATGATCATCCTCATTAGCTTCCTCTTCAATTTGGTGTAGGCACCGCAGAAACATCTTTCTGCGCCGTGCTACCATCTAACTGAAGTGACGGTTCAATAACCTCATCAAGTTCTACCTTCCTCCCACTCAATTCTTTTGAGAGAAATTCTTTCTCGAGAAAGGACCCGTTTTTAGCAACAAACACTTTGCCCTCGGAACTGAGATAGAAGGTATACCTAACTGTTTACGTAGGGTATCCTATGAAGATGCATTTCTCCGCTTTGGGTTCGAGCTTATCAGGTTGAAGTCTTTTCACATAAACATCGCATTCCCAATCTCTAAAAAATGACAGCTTAGGTTTCTGCCAAACCATAATTCACACGGTGTCATCTCAACGGATTTAGATGGTGCCCTTATTAAAGTGAATGTAGTTGTCTCTAATGCATAACCCCAAAACGATAGTGGCAAAATGATAAGAGACATCATAGTATGCACCATATCCAATAGAGCACAACTACGACGTTCGGACACACTATTACACTATGGTGTTCCAGGTGGCGTGAGTTGTGAAACAATTTCCACATTGTCTTAAGTTGCATACCAAACTCGTAACTCAGATATTCACATCCACGATCATATCGTAGAAATTTTATCTTCTTGTGACGATGATCTCAAACTTCACTCTGAATTTGTTTGAACTTTTCAAACGTTTCAGACTTGTGTTTCATTAAGTAAATATTCCCATATCTACTCAAATCATCAGTGAAGGTAAGAAAATAACAATATCCACCGCACGCTTCAACACTCATTGCACCGCATGCATCAACATGTATCATTTCCAATAAGTCACTTTCCCACTCCAACATGCCGGAAAACGGGGTCTCAGTCATCTTGCCCATGGGGCATGGTCCGCATGTCTCAACCGATTCAAAATCAAGTGATTCCAAAGATCCATCAACATGGAGTTTCTTCATGCGCTTTACACCAATATGACCTTAGCGGCAGTGCCACAAGTATGTGGTACTATTATTATTAACTTTGCATCTTTTGGCATCAATATTATGAACATGTGTATCACTACGATCGAGATTCAATAAACCATTCACATTGGGTGCATGACCAATGAAGGTATTATTCATGTAAACATAATAACTATTATTCTGTGACTTAGATGAATAACCGTATTGCAATAAACACGATCTAATCATGCTCATGCTCAACGCAAACACCAAATAACATTTATTTCGGTTCAACACTAATCCCGAAGGTAGAGGGAGCGTGCGATGGTGATCACATCAACCTTGGAAACACTTCCAACACCCATCGTCACCTCGCCTTTAGCTAGTCTTCGTTTATTCCGTAGCTTTTATTTCGAGTTACTAACATTAGCAACTGAACCGGTATCTAATATCCAGGTGCTACTAGGAGTACTAGTAAGGTACACATCAATAACACGTATATCAAATATACTTCTGTTGATGTTGCCAGCCTTCTTATCTACCAAGTATCTAGGGCAGTTCCGCTTCAGTGACCGTTCTCCTCATAACGGAAGCACTCAATCTCGGGTTTGGGTTCAACCTTGGGTTTCTTCCCTGGAGCAGCAACTGGCTTGCCATTCATGAAGTTTCCCTTCTTGCCCTTGCCCTTCTCGAAACTAGTGGTTTTTACCAACCATCAACCCTTGATGCTCCTTCTTGATTTCTACCTTTGCGGTGTCAAACATCGCGAATAGCTCAGGGATCATCTTCTCCATCCCTGGCATGTTATAGTTCATCAGGAAGTTCTAGTAGCTTTGTGGCAGTGACTTGGAGAACTATATGAATCACTATCTTATCTGGAAGATCAACTCCCAGTTGATTCAAGCGATTGTAGCACCCAGACAATCTGAGCACATGCTCACCGATTAAGCTATTCTCCTTCATCTTGCAGGCAAAGAATCTTGTTGGAGGTCTCATACCTCTCAACACGGGCACGAGTCTGAAATCCAATTTCAGCTCTTGGAACATCACATATGCTCTGTGACGTTCAAAACGTATTTGGAGCCTGAATTCTAAGCCGTAATGCATGACGCACTAAACTATCAAGTAGTCATCAGAATGTGCGTGGCAGATGTTCACAACATCCACAGTCGCCGCTTGAGGGGGTGGCGCACGGAGTGATGCATTAAGGACATAAGCCTTCTGTGCAGCAACTGAGGACAATCCTCTAATCACGGACCTAGTCCGCATAATCGCTACCATCACCTTTCAACTCTATTTTCTCTAGGAACGTATCAAAAACACAGGGGAGCTACAGCGCGAGCTATGGATCTACAACATAATTTTGCAAAGACAACTTAGAATATGTTCATGATAATGAGTTCAATTAATCATATTACTAAAGAACTCCCACTCAAATCAACATCCCTCAGGTTGTCTAAGTGTGACATGATCCAAATCCACCAACCCATGTCAGATCATCACGTGAGATGACGTGGTTTCAATGGTGAACATCTCCATGTTGATCATATCTACTATATGACTCATGTTTGACCTTTTGGTCTCCTGTGTTCCGAGGCCATGTCTGTACATGCTAGGCTCGTCAAGTTTAACCCCAAGTGTTCCGCATGTGCAACACTGGCTTGCACCCGTTGTATGCAAACGTAGAGTCTATCACACCCAATCATCACGTGGTGTCTCGAAACGACGAACTTTCGCAACGGTGCACACTCGGGGAGAAAACAATTTTATCTTAAAATTTTAGTGAGGGGTCACCTTATAATGCTACCGTCGTCCTAAGCATAACAAGGTGCACAAAAGGATTAACATCACATGCAAATCATAAGTGACATGATATGGCCATGAACTTGTGCTTTTGATCTCCATCTCCAAAGCACCGGCAAGATCTCCATCGTCACCGGCATGACACCATGATCTACATCAACGTGTCGCCATCGGTGTTGTCGCGCCAACCATGCTTCTACTACTATTGCTACCGCTTAGCAATAAAGTAAAGCATTACATAGCGCTTAATGAGTGACACGCAGGCCACATAATAATTAAAGACAACCCTATGGCTCCTGCCGGTTGCCGTACTCATCGACATGCAAGTCGTGATATTCTATACAAAACATGATCATCTCATACATCACATATATCTCATCATGTCTTTGGCTATATCATATCACATCATACCCTGCAAAAACAAGTTAGACGTCCTCTAATTTGTTGTTGCATGTTTTACGTGGCTGCTATGGGTATCTAGCAAGAACGATTCTTACCTACGCAAAACCACAACGGTGATACACAAATTGCTTTTCAACCTTCTCAAGCACCGCCTTTGTCGAATCCGATCCAACTAAAGTGGGAGAGACAGACACCCGCCAGCCATCTTTATGCAACAAGTTGCATGTCAGTCGATGGAACCGGTCTCTCATACGTGTACGAGTAAGGTTGGTCCGAGCCGCTTCATCCCACAATACCGCCGAATAAAAATAAGACTAAGGAGGTAAGCAATCTGAACATCAACGCCCACAAACTCCTTTGTGTTCTACTCGTGATCTCATCTACGCATAGACCTAGCTCATGATGCCATTGTTGGGGAACGTTGCATGGGAAACAAAAAATTTCCTACGCACACGCAATATTTATCCATCTAGATGAGCATCTACGAGAGGGAGAGTGGATCTACATACCCTTGTAGATCGCTAAGCGGGAAGCGTTAAGAAACGCGGTTGATGTAGTCAAACGTCTTCACGATCCAAATCGCAAGACGTCCCGCGATCCAATCACGATCCGTCCCGATCTAGCACCGAACGGACGGCATCTCCGCGTTCAGCACACGTACAGCTCGATGATGATCTCTGCCTTCTTGATCCAGAAAGAGGGGGCGGAGAGGTAGATGAGTTCTCCGGCAGCACGACGGTGTGGTGACGGTGGTGGTGGAGCTGATCCGGCAGGGCTTCGCCAAGCACCACCGAGTCAATCTAGAGGAGAGAACGATCTAGTAGGGGGAGCGAGGGCTGCACCATGGCTTAGGATATTGCAGCCCTCCCTCCCCTCACATATATATAGGAGGAAGGGGGGTAGGTGCGGCGCCCTAGGGGAAATTCTAGGGGCTTAGCCAGCCGCAAGGGGGAGGAGTCCACCTCCCACAAGGGAGGTGGAGTCCTACTAGGACTCCCTCCCCACTTGGCCTTTCCAACCTCTTGCGCATGGGCCTCCTAGGGGCTGGCTGCCCAGCCCACCAGGGGCTGGTGCGCCACCTCCTAGGCCCATGTGGCCCCTGGGGTAGGTGGGTCCCACATGGTGGACCCCCGGAACCCATTCGTCACTCCCGGTACACTACCGGAAGTGCCCGAAACCTTTCCGGATCCCAAGTACCATCTTCCTATATATCAATCTTTACCTCCGGACCATTACGGAGCTCCTCGTGATGTCCGGGATATCATCCGGGACTCCGAACAACCTTCGGTCACCAACATACATAACTCAATACTACCGAAATGTCACCGAACGTTAAGTGTGCAGACCCTGCGTGTTCGAGAACTATGTAGACATGACCGAGACACCTCTACGTTCAATAACCAATAGCGGGACCTGGATGCCCATATTGGTTCCTACATATTCTATGAAGATCTTTATCGGTTGAACCTCTATGTCAAGAATTAAGTTAATCCCGTATGCAGTTCCCTTTGTTCTCCGGTATGTTACTTGCCCGAGATTCGATCGTCGGTATCTCTATACCAAGTTCAATCTTGTTATCGGCAAGTCTCTTTACTCGTTCCGTAATAAAAGATCCCGTGACTAACACTTTAGTCACTTTGCTTGCAAGCTCATTATGATGTTGTATTACCGAGTGGGCCCTGAGATACCTCTCCGTCACACGGAGTAACAAATCCCAGTCTTGATCCATGCCAACTCAACAGACACCCTCGGAGATACCTGTAGAGCACATTTATAGTCACCCAGTTACGTTGCGACGTTTGATACATACAAGGCACTCCTCCGGTGTTAGTGAGTTGCATGATCTCATGGTCATAGGAACAGATACTTGACATGCAGAAAACTGTAGCAATAAACTGACACGATCATATGCTACGTTCAGAGTTTGGGTCTTGTCCATCACATCATTCTCCTAATGATGTGATCCCGTTATTAAATGACATCTCATGTGTATGGCTAGGAAACCTTGACCATCTTTGATCAACGAGCTAGTCAGGTAGAGGCTTACTAGGGACACTTTGTTTAGTCTTTGTATCCACACATGCATTTGAGTTTCCAATCAATACAATTATAGCATGGATAATAAACATTTATCATGAACAAGGAAATATAATAATAACCATTTTATTATTGCCTCTAGGGCATATTTCCAACACCTGCTTGCTTGCTAGCTTCGCGTGTGTTATTCTTATCCCTTGTTCTTCGTTCTGATGCGTCGCAGCCGTTGCTCATTGTTCTCTTGTGTCACCGCCGATCAAGAGAGATACAGAGAAAATACGTGCATCAATGGTAGAGGGGCGGACATGGCGGCCTAGACTCACCGGCCGACGTGGGGCGCTGGAGCGAGCTGCTGCTGCTTATGGTCGGCTAGCTCGGCGCGGCATCGGCGATGGCATCGATCGTCATTACCGTCCTTGGAGGCGAAGCCGAGGTCCCTCCTATCCTCCTCCGACCCCCTCCCGGACGGAAGTCGAAAATCTGTCTTGGATGGGACGACGGCGGCGCCCTGCGCATTGTAACCTCCATGAAGGCGCCGTCTTAGGAGGCTTGGGTGTTCGGGGGACAATTGTTGTGGGTGATGCGCTCCGTGTGTCGGCTCCAGCAGCGGCAATGGTGTCGAGATTGGTAGGTGGAGCGGTGTTCTATCTGCCGCGTTGATGACACAGGTCTTGGTGGCATGGTGCATTTGAGCCTCGGTGACAGATGCGTCTGGACGGGCGAGCGCGGGGCGCTTGCCCCGTTGGGCGTCATGGTGACGTCGAGGATGGCCGGACTGGTAAGGATGATGCGGATATCTTCTCGGAAGATGGGTCAGCGGCTCGATGACGGTAGCGGCTTCTAAAGTGTGTGCATGCGGTGTATGCTTTAGGTTTGCTGCTCCGGCTGTAGGTTCCAATACGTTATATGGATGGATCGGAAACGATAACGACTGTAGATATGAGGAGTGAGAGCACTCCTTATAATCGAGGTTGTAGGTGTGAGTGGTGGCTTCGGGTGCCTTGATGTATGTTCTTATCAGACTTTTGTTGAATAATGAATAAAGATGGTTATATGCATCAATATTTAGAGAAAAGGCGTTGGCCGAGCCCGAGAGAAGGCTCGAACCTAGCCCGGCTTTGAATTAACAAAGCCATCAACTAGGCAGGATTACAAATGAATTACAGAACAACAAAATAAAAGCAGCGCAGAACAGGATACATAGTATTCCGGGAAAGAAATCAAAGGCAAGAGAAAACGCCATTGCCATCGACCGCCACAAAACCAAAACCAACTAACCAAACTAAGGCCTCAGAAGGAGGGCAACACCGAGCAAGTATCATGCTACTGACTGCGACCAGAGGGCCAAACATGAGCAACCACAAGGTTTGTATTCGCCACTGCAAAGGGCCACTACCCTTTCACCTAGGCTCGATAGGTGTCGCACCGGCGAACGACGGAGAGGTTCCAAAGAACCCAGACCAAGGGGCCCAAGCTGCCATGGAATACAGCAACAACAGACCCACACGGAACAGAGACCGACCACTAGAAGACCAACATCGGCAGTGGCAAGGAAGGACACCAGCCGAGACTCGTCGATCGAAGGCGGAACACCAGAGAGAAGGCCGGAGAGGGGCCAAGCCATGCACCGGTCATGGATTGGGGCCGTTGGAGTTCGGGACTCCAACCAAGTAGGGTACCATTGGCGCCGGGAGAGGAGACACCGATTCCCTCGCATGACACCGGTGGTAGAGACCATCCGCAGCAGGGGACCGCACAGGCTGCCGCATAGAAGACCAGGCCGCCACACCCGACAATGCACCACTAAAAGCTTGACCACCGCAAGAGAAATCCCCGAAAGACGCCTTCAAGAAGGAGCACGGCACCGAGTGCCGTCGTCGTCCAAGCAGGGGAGGGCAGGCTTTCACCTGTGCTCGAGAGGGGGATGGGAGGGAGGGAATCCACTCCAAAGCCTCAAGGAAGGAGAACGACACCGGAAGACGTCGCCTTTGGAGTGGCCGCTGCGTCGGCCAGGGGTTTCCCTCGGAAACACGTCCATCCACCAGATCCGCCTGGCAGGGCCCCGGGAACGGTGACCGTAGCCGCTAGAGGGCAGAGCCGGCACGGATCCGAGCATATTGGGCACGGGCAAGGGTCTTCTCCAAGAGGGCCAGCAGACCACCGCGGGGACGCCAGACCGACGAGGACCGCCTCCCCACCCCCCCCACCGCCCGCACAGCCAGGGAGGAAGCCCACACATAGCACTCGCCGGCGAGGCCCGCCGCACAGGTCGCACCACACGCCACCCACCGAAGCCGCCGCCCCGGGCGCCGAGGCTCTCCAGCAAGCCGGATTTGCCAAATCCCTGCCGCCACCTTCCTAGGTGTCGCGCGGCCACGCCAGCGAGCACCTCTGGTGGCGGCAGAGAAAGAGGAGTGGGGAGGGGGGACGCGGCGACGGCCTAGGGTTGGCCCTCGGTCACCTCGGAGGAGGCGACGCGAGGGGAGGAAAGTTTTGGGCTGAATCATCGTTCAATTGATGCAGAGACCTGGGGTTTTAACCTCCTTTTCCAAAAAAAACACCTCCGGGCAAAGATTATGATGAAAATAAGCAAGCCCAACTTTTACATAATATGTTCAGAATCAGCTAAGTACTTCACAAATAAGACTTCAAATTTTTGGGTTGAAAAAGAGTTTGAGTAACCAAGTATGGCTAGAGCAACAAAGCCATGTCTAGTGTCCTCCTCTATAAGGAGTTTGGGAAGAAAAAAGATGCAACTTTGACTCACAGAGAAAAATGAGTTGACATATTAGTTTGAATTAAAATTACTTCTCATAAGTTGCACACCTTTCAGCGGTATCACGCTTACCGTGCTGCTGTAACCAGCGTTTTGAACATTTGCCACTCTGCCTCTTTATATATCTCCTAACCATATGCACCATTTTAGTTGGATTCCTGATGTCTACTACGCAACTTTATTCTTGTAGACTCGTGTTGGGCCTTCAAGCGCAGAGTTTTCTAGGACAGTAGCAATTTTCCCTCAAGTGGATGACCTAAGGTTTATCAATCCGTGGGAGGTGTAGGATGAAGATGGTCTCTCTCAAACAACCCTGCAATCAAATACAAGAAATCTCTTGTGTCCCCAACACACCCAATACAATGGCAAATTGTATAGGTGAACTAGTTCGGCGAAGAGATGGTGATACAAGTGCAATATGGATGGTAGATATAGGTTTTTGTAATTTGAAAAAATAAAAACAGCAAGGTAACAAATAGTAAACAGTGAGCAAAACGGTATATTAATGCTTGGTAATAGGGCCTAGGGTCCGTACTTTCGCTATTGCAATCTCTCAACAATGCTAATATAATTGGATCACATAACCATCCCTCAACGTGCAACGAAGAATCACTCCAAAGTTCTTATCTAGCGGAGAACATAAGAAGAAATTGTTTGTAGGGTACGAAACCACCTTAAAGTTATCCATTCCGATCGATCTATTCAAGAGTTCGTACTAAGATAACATCAAGTTATCCTTTCTGTTCGATCTATCTAAGAGTTCGTACTAGAATAACACCATATGATATGCATGAACCAACTCTAATGTCACCTAGATACTCCAATGTCACCACAAGTATCCATGAGTTAATTATACGATACGCATCAAACAATTTCAGATTAATAATACTCAATCCAACACAAAGAACCTCAAAGAGTGCCCCAAGATTTCTACCGGAGAAAGTAGGACAAGAACGTGTATCAACCCCTGTGCATAGATTACCCCAATGTCACCGCGGGAATCCGCAAGTTGAGTACCAAAACATATATCAAGTGAATCAATAGAACACCCCATTGTCACCACGTGTATCCACATGCAATAAATATATCAAGTGTTCTCAAATCCCATATTCAATCGAACATAACAAAATCTCAAAGGGAAAACTCAATTCATCACAACAAGATAGAGAGGGAAACACACCATCTGATCCAACTATATTAACAAAGCCCGTGATACATCAAGATCGTGAAATCTCAACAACACGAGAGAGAAAGAGATTGAACACATAGCTACAGGTACATACCCTTAGCCCCGAGGGTGGACTACTCCCTCCTCGTCATGGCTTCCGCCAAGATGATGAAGATGGCCACCGGAGATGGATTCCCCTCTCCGGCAGGGTACTGGAACGTCTCCAGATTGGTTTTTCGTCGATACAGAGAGTTGCGGCGGCGGAGCGGAGAGTCTAGGGTTATTTCTGGTGGTTTATATATATGTATAGGATTTTTGGGCGTTGGTTTCACGCCAAGATGGGCCACGAGTGGACCACAAGACACCAGGGCGCACCGGAGGGGCCTGGCGCGCCCTGGTGGGTTGTGCCCACCTCGTGGCTCTTCTCCGGTGGTTCTTCGCTCCAATATTGCTTATTTGGTCCAGAAAAAATCACCACAAAGTTTCGGGCGATTCCGAGAACTTTCATTTTCTGCACAAATCAACACCACGGTAATTCTGCTGAAAACATCGTCAGTCCGGGTTAGTTCTAAATAAATCATATAAAGTGCTTCAAAACCATATAAAAGTATTGTAAACATAGATGAATATGGCATGAATACTTCATAAATTATCGATACGTTGGAGACGTATCAGTTCCTTCTAGTTGTCATCTGGTTATGGATGTACACTATTACTGAACTTCTGCTGTGTGTTCTTGCTGATGAGTTGAGATTTTATAAAGAACTGAAAGAGAATCTGGACAAGTCTTGTAGTGGTCGTGGGCTCACCAAGAAAGCTGGAAAAATTCCACAGGAAAATGTTCCGCTGCAAATCCAGCTTCTGTCCCGTGGAGAAGTGGTCAGTTTGTCAAAGTGCCTACAGAAAAGTGCAATTTATCAATGTGTGTTGAGCGGAGGTACTTGATTCACATTCCCTTGTTCGGAGTGACTAAAGAGGATGGGTGTTACTTTCTCGTTTCCAAATTTTTTGATCAGGATATAATTAAAAACAAGTTATCCATCTGTACCATGTTTATAATATCAATTTGACACCATAAATGAACGCAATCACCTGGTATTTCTAAATTGTTTATTTTGAGCTTTGGGCCAGTGGTTGACGGATTCATTCACTGTGGCTCGGATAATAAGAAATATAAAGGGCATTGCAGTACAACTGAAAAGCGGAGCATTTCAAACAGCCCAATGACTGCGATGGTGTACAGAAGCAGCCCACGAATAGAAACAAATACTTGGTTAAATTACAGTATTACTTCATGGGTTTGCAGATATTGCAGAGAAAACAATATCGAAATCTGAAATACCATCATGAGATTGGCATGTGAACAACTGAAGATTAGGCATAGCTAGCCAACATGAGAAAAACAATTACTCCTCATGAGCTGCACACCATTCAGTAGCATCACATTTATCGTGCTGCTAATATAATGTATTCAAGATTGATAGTATAATAACATGAAAAATATATAAAAAAAATACGTTGAAGACGTATCACACACCGTCACCACCACAGGTCTGCGGACGCCAGCCGGAACAGCCACACCCCAGCCCGCCATGGGCAAAGGCCCGGCATGAAAGCCGCTGCCCCCTGCCAATCTGGGTCAGACATGGACATCACAAACGAGGCCATCCCGTAGCCCCCACGTCGGGAACCGCCGGCCAACACACTCCCCTGCCTCTGCGTCCCCGGGGCCACCGCCTCGGCATGCCCGCGCCGGCCAGCCGCCATCCCCACCCCTAGCCGAGTTCCGCCAGCACCACCATGAGAAGGAGCCGCCGCCGGTGTCGTTTGGCAGCGGGGGGCCACCGCCACCTGATAACCCATAAGTATAGGGGATCGCAACAGTTTTCGAGGGTAGAGTATTCAACCCAAATTTATAGATTCGACACAAGGGGAGCCAAAGAATATTTGAGAGTATTAGCAGTTGAGTTGTCAATTCAACCACACCTGGAGATAAATATCTGCAGCAAAGTGATCAGTAGTACAATAATATGGTAGGTTGATAGCAGTAGTAACAGTAACAGTAGCGGTAACAATAACAGTAATAGTTTGTAGCAAGTGCAATAGTGACAGCAGCAGTAGTAACTTAGCAAGAACAGTATGTGGAAAACTCGTAGGCACTGGATCGGTGTATTCGTTGGATGATATTCATCATATAACAGTCATAACCACAGAACTAGCTCCAGTTCGTCAATGTAATGTAGGCATGTATTCCGTATATAGTCATACGTGCTTATGAAAAAGAACTTGCATGACATCTTTTGTCCTACCTTCCCGTGGCAGCGGGGTCCATAAGGAAACTAAGGGATATTAAGGCCTCCTTTTAATAGAGAACCAGAACAAAGCATTAACACTTAGTGAATACATGAACTCCTCAAACTACGGTCATCACCGTGACGTATCCCAAATATGTCACTATGGGGTTGACGGATCATAACACGTAATAGGTGCATATGACTAGGCAAGATCGGATCAAGAACATAGATATAATGATGATAACATAAATGGTTCAGATCTGAAATCATGGCACTCGGGCCCTAGTGACAAGCATTAAGCATGGCAAAGTCATAGCAACATCAATCTTAGAACATAGTGGATACTAGGGATCAAGCCCTAACAAAACTAACTCGATTACATGATGAATCTCATCCAACTCCTCACCGACCAGCAAGCCTACGAAGGAATTACTCACTCCGGGTGGGGAGCATCATGGAATTGGCGATGGAGAAGGGTTGATGATGACGAAGACCGAAGATTCCCCTCTCCGGAGCCCCAAACGGGCTCCAGATCTGGCCTCCCAATGAAGAACGGGAGGTGGCGGCGGCTCCGTATCGTGAAACGCGATGAAACTTTCTCCTTGATTTTTTTTCCAGAGATTTGTGAATTTATAGCGTTCCAAAATAAATCTCCAAAAAGTTTCGTTCCGTTCTGAGAAATTTTATTTCTACACAAAAACAACACCATGGTAGTTCTGCCGAAAATAGCGTCAGTCCGGGTTAGTTTCATTCAAATCATGCAAATTAGAGTCCAAAAAAGAGCAAAAGTGTTAGGAAAAGTAGATACGCTAGAGACGTATCAACTCCCCCAAGCTTAAACCCTTGCTTGTCCTCAAGCAATTCAATTGACAAACTGAAAGTGAGAAAGAAAAACTTTTACGAACTCTTTTGTTCTTGTTTACATACATATGCTTAAGTAGCACCCACATGACTAACCATGTCAACAATAACTCTTAAAGATTATATTAACTCATATCAATGACGCAAGCAACTAGCTAGCAATAATAAGATATCTCAAGTGTAAACATTTGTCAAAACAATCATGATATAATATGACAATAGTGGTATCTCGCTAGCCCTTTCTGAGACCGCAAAACATAAATGCAGAGCACCACCAAAGTTCAAGCAGCGACTAAACATTGTAATTCATGGTAGACAAGATCCAGTTATGATGCATCCAACATTCACTATACACAATGCATGAGGATGACAATAGTGCTCTCAGGTCTGGCGCTTATTTTAGAAGGTGATGACTCAACATTAAAGTAAATAGATAGTCCCTTCGCAGAGGGAAGCAGGGATTTGCAGAGGTGCCAGAGCTCCAGGATTAAATAAGAGATAAGTATGATTTTGGGAGGTACACCCTTCCTGTCAACGTTACGACCAAGAGCTATCAATATCTTCCATGTTAAACAAATTAGCGGCGGTTCCCAAGCGGTAAAAGTAAATGTTTACTCCCCCTCCACCAACAAACACACTCCACAGCGAGCCGAATCCACGGGTACCGTCCAAACCAACAACATTCCAGGGGGAGTTTTGTTTAATTATTTGAATTTATTTTGATTTCGGGACTGGGAATCCCTATTACCGCCCTTCCCGTGCAAGGACGAGTGAATAAACACTCATCATGAGAGTAACCCGCTTAACATGGAAGAAACTGACCACCCCCTGTCGCTCCATGAGCGGTCCAGGCACACAAAACAGATGTTCATTTGAAATTTTTAGAGGTGGCACATGCAAATTTACTTGGAACGGCAGGGTAATACCGCATATAGGTAGATATAGTGGACTCATCTGGAATAACTTTGGTTTAGGGGTTTTGATGCACAAGCAGAGTTCCCAGTTAGTACAGGTGAAGGCTAGCAAATAGATTGAGAAGCGGCTAGCTAGAGAGCGAATACGGTCATAAACATGCATTATGAATAATAAACATTGAAGGCTATCATGAGTAGGATGTGGACACCATGAACATAAATATCACGAACGCTATGTTGGTTTTGATTCAACTACATGCGTGAACATGTGCCAAGTCAAGCCACTTGAAACATTCAGAGGAGGATACCATATCATCATACTACATCACAACCATTTTAACGCATGTTGACATCCAAGATAAATCATTATCCACTCCTAGCTACTTGAGCATGGCATGAACCACTATAATATCTAATTGTCATTGCAAACATGTTCAATGGTAACGTGCTGAATCATGGATACTAGGTTAAACATATTTACCAAAACAAGAACAAGTGGAGTTCATACCCGCTTTCTCTGCCACAGTCAATTCATCAAGTGTCGTCATTATTGCCTTGCACTTGCACGATAGAATGATATGAAAATAATAATAGTGCAAGAGTGCCGTGGACTAAGCTGGAATCTGCAAACATTTTTGTCAAGAGGAGAAGACAAGGTAATATGGGCTCTTTGTTAGATCATTAGTAAAGCATATGAGAGCCACTCAACATTTTCATCGTGGTCTTCTCCTCGGTATGAGTCAATAAAAGGAAGAGAATTTCTAAGAAACACACTAAAATATTTTTGGAGTTTTTAGTTTTTCGTGAAGAAGCAAATAAGAGAAGGAAAAACAAAAATTAGAAAAATTATTTACACGGGAGAGCTCCCAACAAGCAAAAGAAGAAATGAGAAATCTTTCTGGGGTTTCTTTTAATACTACAATGAACTAAAATGAAAAGAAAAACCAAAAAGAAGCAAGAAGTATTTTTGGATTTTCTCAAAGTTTTTCAAACACACAAGAAGAAAACGAGAAGAACAAATCTAGCATGGATAATACAATGAAAGAGTGTGGACACCAACAACTGGAATGGAATGTGTGAACATGAATGTAATGTCGGTGGAAATACGTACTCCCCCAAGCTTAGGCTTTGGGCCTAGCTTGGAAATCACCATCCGTGGCCTGGATAAAGGCCTGAGTGGTAGCCTACCGAGGCTCTTGGTGCAACCACCTCAGCCCTCCTGGCAGCTTCCACCTCTGCATTGTACGCGTGGGCCTCGCTCTCAAGGACGTAGTATCTTCCCTTGTTGTTAAAATCAAAGAGAGCGGGAGCAGGCAATACAATAGGCACAATGGGACCGTTATCAAACCTCAAGTTGTAAGTATAGTTATTAACTGTGCCTATAAGAAATCTATGGCGTTTCATGGCATCAAAGTCTAAGTATTGGTTAGTTAAGATAGGATCATTAGGCCAAGGGGACACTCCCAACCTCGTAGCGAGGTGAGAGGCATAAATCCCTCCATAGAAATTACCATTAGAAGCATTAAGAGTCAGTCTCCGTGCAACAATTGCTCCTAAATTGTAGTCTTTACTTCTAGTTAAAGCAGTGTATATAAGACTCAAATCATGAGCACAAAGCGTGCTACAATCCTGCTTGCCTACAATGCATTTACCATTAAAGAGTGCAATGTACTGAATAGACGAAAAATGGATGCTTTTTATTATACCTTGTGTCACCCCTCTAATTTCACCACAACAAAGGTTTCTCAATAATGATTCATACTCAAGTTTTGTTGGTTCATCTAGCGAACCCCAATATGGAATTTTACACGCGTCACAAAATGCGTCTAAAGGCATGGTGAAAGCATTATCATACAGACTAAATGAAACTCTAGACTCACGGGGGAAATATTTGAATTTCTTAGTAAATGTCTCTGTGAGAGTGAGGCGTTGAGTGCACTTATATTCGATGAAGGGAACCAGATCGGCGTTGCGAACATACTGCTCAAATTCTTCCTTTATACCTGCACCTTCCATGAAGGTATTACACGGCCAAAGGCATGATTTGGTTTCAGCATCCCGTATCGAGCTTGCACTAGGCTCAACATAAGACTGTCGTATAGAGCTTTCACTTGATGATGACCCCAAGGATCTTCTCCTTGAAGAACTTTTAAAGAATTGCATTTTTATTTGTGAACAATTTCTGAAAGTTTTTGTGACACAAAATTTGTTAACAAAGCTAAATAAGATTGATAGCAACTACTCCTAGGGAGGCATAGAGGCCATATCAAGCATTCAAACTACTTAGAACTCTAAGAATTCAACATGCAAGCTCATCTACCGCAGCACCAAGAGTAGCTAATTATTCTGAAAATAAACCACTAAATCAAAAACTAATTGGAGTAATGGGGGAGTTACATACCAAGAAGCAATCCCCTAAAACAGTTTCGGAAATAGAGCTTTGAGAAAAGAGATCGAAATCCACGGGTTCTTGAGCAAGAACACGAGGGAGAGAGCAATGGTGAATTTTTCTGGAGGTGAGAGATGACATGGGCTAAAGAGATAAGTGAGGGGACCCACCTGGGGCCCACCCTTACCAGGGCGCGCCAGGGCGGTCTGGCGCGCCCTGGTGGAGGGTGGCCACCAGGTGCACCCCCCTCTGGTGTTATTTGTTCCAGAAATTCAAAAATAATCAGAAAAAAATTCATGTTAAATTTTCAGGACATTCTAAGAACTTTTATTTTTGGGTCATTTTTTCATTGCACGGAAAAAACAGAAAACAGGATAATCATGGCATTTTATTTTATTTAACTAAGAAAAACAGAAAACAAAAAGTGGATACAGAAAGTTATGTCTACTAAGTTCATCAACTTCATACCTCTCGAAAATGATTCATTAATAAGGTTGATCAAGTCTTATTAACAACCACTTTCAATTAGCATGAAACCGAAGGACCTTCATAAAACACTAGGTTACCTCAATGGGGATGGGCATATCCCCAACCATAATAATATCATATCTCCTTTTGACAGTAGGTAGGGGTAATTGAAAGCTTCCAATAATGAGTGTCGAAGAATTTTCAATAACATTCACACCATTCACTTGGAATTGTTTCTTCGGAAAGTGCACCGTATGCTCATTACCATTGATATGAAAAGTGACCTTGCTTTTATTGCAATCAATAACAGCCCCTGCAGTATTCAAAAATGGTCTACCAAGGATAATTGACATATTGTCGTCCTCGGGCATCTCAAGAATAACAAAGTCTGTTAAGATAGTAACATTTGCAACAACAACGGGCACATCCTCACAAATACCGATAGGTATGGCAGTTGATTTGTCAGCCATTTGCAATGATATTTCAGTAGGTGTGAGTTTATTCAAATCAAGTCTTTTATATAAGGAAAAAGGCATAACACTAACACCAGCTCCCAAATCACACAAAGCAGTTTTGACATAATTTCTTTTAATGAAGCAATGTATAGTTGGTATTCCAGGATCTCCAAGTTTCTTAGGAACTCCATCCTTAAACGAATAATTAGCAAGCATAGTGGAGATTTCAACTTCAGGTATCTTTCTTTTATTAGTGATGATGTCTTTCATGTCCTTAGCATATGGAGGCATCTTTAAGATATCCGTTAAGCGGGTACGCAAAAAGACTGCCTAATCATTTTAGCAAAGTGTTCAAATTCTTCATCATCCTTTTTCTTAGATGGTTTAGGTGGAAAGGGCATGGGTTTTTGAACCCATGGCTCTCTTTCTTTACCATGTTTCCTAGCCACAAAGTCTCTTTTATCATATCGTTTATTTTTAGGTTGTGGGTTATCAAGATCAATAGCAGGTTCTATTTCTACATCATTATCGGGTTCTTTTTCATTACTAGGTTGGGTATCCTCATGAACATCACTATCATTATCATTATCACTAGGTGGCTGTTCATTACCAGATCGAGTTTCAGCGTCAGAAATAGAGACATCATTAATGTCATCCGGCGGTTTTTCTATCTCAGGTTCACTAGAAGCATGCAAAGTCCTATCATTTTTGTTTTTCTTTTTCTTCTTAGAAGGACTAGGTGTATCAGCATTAATTCCTTGAGAGTCTTGTTCAATTCTTGTAGGATGACCTTCAGGATAAAGAGGTTCTTGGCTCATTCTACCTCCTCTAGTTACTACTCTAATAGCATGATCATTCATATTATTATTCGTTTCATCAAGCAATTCTCTTTGAGATTTAGCAACTTGTTCTAATTGAGTTTGAACCATAGAGGCATGTTTTCCTACACCTTTAACATCGTTGCTGATTGTAAATAACAAGTCACTCAAGCGAGCAATCATATCAGGATTATATTTCAAGTGTTTCAGAACATTTGATTGAAGTGCTCTTGTTTCATAATGTAGTTATCAAACTCATATAACCATTGACTAGGATGTTTATTGTAAGGGATATCACCTTCATCAAACTTCAATAAAGAATTTACCTCTACCACCTGTGGAGGTGGTGGTGTGTTGACCCATGTATTTCTTCAATAGGTGGTAAATTCTTAACATCCTCAGTTTTAATACCTTTTTCCTTCATACATTTCTTTGCCTCTTGCATATCTTCAGGACTAAGAAATAAGATGCCCCTCTTCTTTGGAGTAGGTTCAACTGGTGGTTCAGGGAGAATCCAATCATCATAATTCTTCAATATATTATTCAATAGTTCCTCAGCTTGTTCAACAGTTTGTTCCCTGAAAACACAACCAGCACAACTATCTAGGAAGTCCTTAGAAGCATCAGTTAGTCCATTATAGAAGTTATCAAGTATTTCATTTTTCTTAAGAGGATGATCAGGCAAAGCATTAAGCAATTGGAGAAGCCTCCCCCAAGCTTGTGGGAGACTCTCTTCTTCAATTTGCACAAAGTTAAATATTTCCTGTAAGGCAGCTTGTTACTTATGAGCAGGAAAATACTTTTCAGAGAAGTAGTAAATCATATCCTGATGACTACGCACACAACCAGGAGTAAGAGTATTGTACCATATCTTAGCATCGCCCTTTAATGAGAACGGAAATAATTTGAGAATATAGTAGTAGCGAATCTTCTCATCATGAGCAAATAGGGTGGCTATATCATTCAGCTTAGTAAGGTGTGCTACCACAATTTCAGTTTCATAGCCATGAAAAGGATCGGATTCAACCAAAGTAATTAACTCTGGGTCGACAAAGAATTCATAGTCCTTATCGGTAACAAAGATAGGTGAAGTAGCAAACTTAGGATCACATTTCATTTTAGCATTCAAAGTCTTTTCTTTATACTTGCATAGTAGTTTCTTAACATCATTTCTATCCTTACAAACAAGAATCTCTCTAGCTATTTCTCCATCTAAAGCATAACCTTCAGGTATCTTAGGCATTTCAAATCTAGGAGAGCTAGGCCTATTATGTGTTTCATAATCATCGGTTTCAAAGATCTCATCAGTTTCAGCAGATTCATCAGTTTCAATAATTTCATTCTCTTTAGCTCTAGCAATTTGTTCATCAAGAAATTCACCTAATGGCACACTATCATCAAACATGGTACTAGCATCATCATAAGCATCATTCATAGCAGAAGTAGCATCATCAATATCAGGATTAATAGCATGTGGTGGTGTTGCAAGCTTACTCATAAACAGAAGGTGAATCAAGTGCAAAGTGTGATGGCAGTTCCTTACCTCCCCTCGTAGTAGAGGGAAAATCTTGGTTCTAGTATCCTTCAGATTCTTCATAGTGATCAATTGATATAAATCCCAAGTGACTCAGCAAATATAGCTATGCTCCCCGGCAACGGAGCCAGAAAAAGGTGTTGATAACCCACAAGTATAGGGGATCGCAACAGTTTTCGAGGGTAGAGTATTCAACCCAAATTTATAGATTCGACACAAGGGGAGCCAAAGAATATTTGAGAGTATTAGCAGTTGAGTTCTCAATTCAACCACACCTGGAGATAAATATCTGCAGCAAAGTGATCAGTAGCACACTAATATGATAGGTTGATAGCAGTAGTAACAGTAACAGTAGCGGTAACAATAACAGTAATAGTTTTGTAGCAAGTGCAATAGTGACAGCAGCAGTAGTAACTTAGCACGAAAAGTATGTGGAAAACTCGTAGGCACTGGATCGGTGTATTCATTAGATGATATTCATCATATAACAGTCATTACCTAGGGCGATACAGAACTAGCTCCAGTTCGTCAATGTAATATAGGCATGTATTCCGTATATAGTCATACGTGCTTATGGAAAAGAACTTGCATGACATCTTTTGTCCTACCCTCCCGTGGCAACGGGGTCCATAAGGAAACTAAGGGATATTAAGGCCTCCTTTTAATAGAGAACCGGAACAAAGGATTAACACTTAGTGAATACATGAACTAGTCAAACTTCGGTCATCACCGTGAAGTATCCAAAATATTGTCACTATGGGGTTGACAGATCATAACACGTAATAGGTGCATATGACTAGGCAAGATCGGATCAAGAACATAGATATAATGATGATAACATAAACGGTTCAGATCTAAAATCATGGCACTCGGGCCCTAGTGACAAGCATTAAGCATGGCAAAGTCCTAGTAGCAACATCAATCTTAGAACATAGTGGATACTAGGGATCAAGCCCTAACAAAACTAACTCGATTACATGATGAATCTCATCCAACTCCTCACCGACCAACAAGCCTACGAAGGAATTACTCACTCCCGGTGGGGAGCATCATGGAATTGGCGATGGAGAAGGATTGATGATGACGAAGACCAAAGATTCCCCTCTCCGGAGCCCCAAACGGGCTCCAGATCTGGCCTCCCGATGAAGAACAGGAGGTGGCGGTGGCTCCGTATCGTGAAACGCGATGAAACTTTCTCCTTGATTTTTTTCCAGAGATTTGTGAATTTATAGCATTGGAATTAGGGTCGGGGGGCCACGAGGTGGCCACCCTCCACTAGGCCGCGCTAGGGGGGCCTGGCGCGCCCTGGTAGAGGGTGGGCACCATGGGCCCCCTCTCCGGTGGCTTTTGGCTCCATAATTCCTCATATATTCCGAAATAAATCTCCAAAAAGTTTCGTTCCATTCTGAGAAGTTTTATTTCTGCACAAAAACAACACCATGGTAGTTCTGCTGAAAACAACGTCAGTCCGGGTTAGTTTCATTCAAATCATGCAAATTAGAGTCCAAAACAAGAGCAAAAGTGTTAGGAAAAGTAGATACGTTGGAGACGTATCACCACCGCGGCGCAGATGCCGGCGGCAACAGCGGAGAGGGAGCACCAGAGGGAGGGCTTCTAGGCGGCGGCGCGGTTGTGCCCCCGGAGTCGCCTGGGTAGCGACTCAAGAGGCCGTTGGAAAGTTTGTTTCCTTGATTGATGAGAACTGTTACAGATTACAAATATATGTCGCCGAGGAGAGGAGAACTCCACGCCCTACAATCTAGGCACGCAGCCGAGGCGTGGGTTGGTCCTACTGACCTGGTCACGTACACCACAATGTATAATACAATGTACAAAGGAAAACTGTTGTCTAACACCCCCCTCAGCTGGTATTCCGTTAGGTAGGATGTTCAAGCTGGACCGAAAATCTATGAACACCGGAGAAGGCAGGCCTTTGGTGAAAATATCTGCATACTGAGAGGAGGATAGAACATGCAGCACACGAGCTTCACCAAGAGCTACTCGGTCACGAACGAAGTGCAGGTCAATCTCAATATGTTTCGTGCGCTGATGTTGAACCGGGTTGCAAGCAAGGTAGGAGGCATTGATGTTATCATAGTAGACAATCGTGGCACGGGTTGGCGGCACTTGGAACTCATGGAGAAGCTTTCGCAACCAACAGGACCCAGCCACGCAATTTGCAACACCCCTATACTCAGCTTCGGCACTGGAACGCGAGATCGTGAGCTGCCATTTGGATGACCAGGAAACAAGATTGGAGCCAAGGAACATGCAAAAACCAGAGGTAGACCGACGGGTATCAGGGAAACCTGCCCAATCCGCATTAGTGTAAGCAATGAGATCCTTGGGCGAGGACATGTAGAGCTGAACACCATAGTGAGAAGTCCCCTGTAGGTACCGAAGGATCCGTTTGACCAGTTGCATGTGAACATCACGAGGAGCATGCATGAAGAGGCACACTTGTTGGACGGCATATGCAATGTCTGGGCAAGTGAGAGTAAGGTAATGTAGGGCGCCTGCCAAGCTGCGGTAGTGGGTGGGGTTGGACAGAAGTTGGCCGTCTTGGGAGGAAGACTTGGAACTTGTGACAACATGAGTAGACACCGGCTTGCAATTCAGCATCTTCGCACGCTCAAGGACCTCAAGAGTGTACTATTGCTGGCACAGAAAAAGACCGGAGTTGTTGCTTATGACATTGATGCCCAAAAAGTGATGAAGAGCACCGATATCAGACATAGCAAATTCCGTCTTGAGTGAGTTGATGATGTGGCTGAGAGTGGCGTTGGAGCTGGCCGTGAGTATTATATCATCAACGTACACCAACAAATAAGCAAGGGAACCACCATGATGCAGAATAAACAAGGAAGAATCACTCTTCGAGGCCTGAAATCCCAAGGATAAGAGGAATGCCTAAAACCAAAGAAACCATGTGCGTGGTGCTTGCTTGAGACCATAAAGTGACTTGCGAAGAAGGCAGACATGATCAGGTAGAGCAGAGTCCACAAATCCGGCTGGCTGAGAGCAATAGACAGTCTCGGCAAGATCTCCATGCAAAAAGGCATTTTTGACATCTAGTTGATGGATTGGCCCTGAATGAGAGGTGGCAAGACTGAGAACCACGCGGATAGTTGCAGGTTTGACGACTGGACTGAAAGTTTTGCCATAGTCCACCCCTTCTTGTTGAGTGAAGTGACAGACAACCCACCCAGCTTTATAGCGAGCGAAAGTACCATTCGTGTTAAACTTATGCCAAAAAATCCATTTCCCCATGACAATGTTGACACCTGCAGGCTTAGACACCAAAGACCACATAAAATTATTCATTAGATCATGATATTCTTCTAGCATAGCCTGGCGCCAATGGGGGTCTTTGAGAGCTGATTTGTATGTGGGTGGAATGGGTGAGATGGAGGTGGAGGTTACATCCGCAAGGAATAATCGTTTGGGCATAAGATAGCCTGATTTGGCACGCGTGGACATTCGGTGTGCGTTGTGGGGTGGCTGTACTGGGATGGCATGAGGGGGGAGACGTGGCCGCGCTGGAGCGGAGGGAGTGGAAGACGAGGACGATTCGGTGGGGCCGGCCGGTGAATGTGCAGTGCTGGCTGGGGAGAGATCCGTTGGCAGGTGAGTTGATGGGCGCGGAAAGCAAGGGGGATAAGGGAAGGTGGGGCGCAGGGGAGACCGGCGCACCGGGCAAGGCGGTCGGGTCCGTGGGCGCGAGGGACCCGGTAGGCGAGGGGCACGTGGCCGCACTGGAGGGGGTAGGCGGTAGTGCGCGCGAAGCAGCCTGAGCAGCGGGTGGTGGGTGGTGGGGCCCAGACGAGACGGGTGGGGGTGCGGGATCCAAGAGATCTGATCTGGTTTGTGCATGGGGATTTTCTGTGGACGTGGGGGTGGTGTGCCATGATGGGGAGGGTGTGTAGGGAAAGTTATTTTCGTCAAAAATAACGTGACGGGAGACTATGACACGGCGCGTGGTGAGGTGATAGCACCTATATCCTTTGTGTTCGAGAGGGTAACCGAGGAATATGCATGGTGAGGAACGCGGAGCTAATTTGTGATCCATGGTGGCGTAGAGATTGAGAAAACACAAACAACCGTAGACACGTAGGTGGTGATAGTCGGGCTGCACACCATAAAGTAAGAAATGGGGTGTATGTGGTGCAATGGGACGGGAGGGACGGCGGTTTAGGAGGTATGTGGCCGTGTGGAGGGCATCAACCCAAAACGGAGGTGTTAAGTTAGCTTGAAGGAGTAACGTGCGCACGACATCCTTGGTTGTACGAATCATACGCTCGGCCTTACCGTTTTGAGGAGAGGTGTTGGGACAAGAAAAGCGGTAGGAGATGCCGTTTGAGGAGAAGAAGGAACAGAGGGATGAGTTGATGAACTCACCACCATTGTCACATTGCATGCATTTTATGATGGCGTGATATTGTGTGTACACATAGGTGAAAAAGCGTTGGAAGACGGTGGAGGTCTGACGTGGCTTGGACTGCGTCGGTATTTCCCCAAAGAGGAAGGGATGATGCAGCACAGCGACGGTAAGTATTTTCCTCAAATATGAAACCTAGGTTATCAAACCAGTAGGAGGATCACCACCACCCAATAAGCAGCACCTGCACACAAACAACAAATACTTGCAACCCGACGCGAAAGAGAGGTTGTCAATCTCTCTACGGTAAAAAGATAGATTTGGAAGTGATAGATAGGAGAGATAGATCTCTCAAGAATACAAATAAAAAGAGTAAATATGCAGCAAGGTATTTTTGGGTTTTTGGTTTTGTAGATCTGAAAACAATGATTGCAAAAAACGTAGATCGGAAAGCAATATGATAGGAAAAGTAGACCCGGGGGCCGTAGGGTTCACTAGTGGCTTCTCTCATGAGTATAGCGCACGGTGGGTGAACAAATTACTGTTGGGCAATTGATAGAAAATCGAATAGTCATGACGATATCCAAGGCGATGATCATTATATAGGCATCACGTCCAAGATAGATAGACCGACTCCTGCCTGCATCTACCTCTATTACTCCACACATCGACCGCTATCCAGCATGCATCTAGTGTATTAAGTTCATGGAAAAATGGAGTAATGCAATAAGAACGATGACATGATGTAGACAAGATCTATTCATGTAGGAATAGACCCCATCTTGTTATCCTTAATAGCAACGATACATGCGTGTCTTGCTGCCCCTTCTGTCACTGGGAAAGAACACCGCAAGATCGAACCCATCACAAAGCACCTCTTTCCATGGCAAGAAAAATCGATCTAGTTGGCCTAACTAAACCAAAGATTCGAAGAATAAATACGAGGCTATAAGTAATCATGCATATAAGAGATCAAAGAAGACTCAAATAATATTCATGGATAGAAACTGATCATGAACTCAAAATTCATCGGATCCCAACAAACACACTGCAAAAGTTTACATCAAGTAGATCTCCAAGAGACCATTGTATTGAGAATCATAAGAGAGAGAGAAGAAGCCATCTAGCTACTGCCTACGGACCCGTAGGTCTATGGTGGACTACTCACGCATCATCGGAGAGGCACCTATGAGGAAGATGAACCCCTCTGTGATGGTGTTTAGATTGGATCTCGCGGTTCTGGAACTTGCGGCGACTGGAATTGTGTTTCGTCAACTCTTCTAGGATTTTTGGATTTCCAGGGAATTTATAGGCACGATAGTCGGTTGAGGGGGTGCCGGAGTGGCCCAGCACCCCCCAGGGCGCGCCGGGGGGCCTCTGGCGCGCCCATGTGGGTGCTGGCCACCCTAGGCCTCCTCTCCTGGTGTTCTTTGGCCCATCTGGACTCTTCTGGTCCGTAAAAAATCCACAAAAATCCCCGCAGCATTTCATCTCTGTTTGGTACTGATTTCCTGCGAAGTAAAAAACAAGCAAAAATAGCAACTGGCACTTTGGCACTAGGTCAATAGGTTAATCCCAAAAAATGATATAAAGTTGTAATAAAATGATTGTAAAACATCCAAGAATGATAATATAATAGCATGGAACAAGCAAAAATTATAGATACGTTGGAGACGTATCAAGGTCTCGGATTTGTGGCGCAAGGGGAAGGTCCAAGAGTAGTGAGTGTAGTCATCCAACACAACGAGATAGTAGTTAAAACCGGAAAAACTCACAACGGGAGAGGTCAACAAATCACAATGTATCAATTCAAAAGGTGCAAAAGTTCTACTGTGGGACGAGGGGAAAGGGAGACGTGGTTGGCATCCTAGTTGACAAGCGCTACAAGGGGTATGGGGTTGTTTATTACAATCGCGCAGAAAGTCACTAGGGATGTTGGAGAGCATGCTGGCGCCGGGGTTTCCAAGACGACGATGCCACAAATCCGAAGAGGTGGTGACGAAGACGGACGCCCAAGCCGGTTTATTACCAATGAAGGGGTAAAGGTCGCCGGTGCTAGCGGAGATCATGAGAACTTGACGAGAGCGTAGATCCTTCACAAGAAAACCACAAGGAAAAAATTCAACGGAACATGAGTTATCTTTAGTGAATTTGCGGACGGAAATAAGGCTAGTGACAACATGGGGACAAACTAAAATATCTGTAAGATGAAAATCGTGAGGGTTGAGGGTGATGGATCCGGTGGCCATGACAGGAAGATGTTGCCCATTACCGACAAGTATAATAGTAGGAAAATGTTGTAATGAATAATTTAACAAGGTGAGGTCACCTTGGGTGCCTGTCACGTGCGAAGAAGCGCCGATGTTGAGGTACCAATCGGGAGCTGGGGTGGACGGGAGGCCAGAGTTGTTGTAGGCGGCGTTGATCATGGCTAGGTGCTCCCACGACGGTTGCGGGGTGGGGAAGTGATGCGATGCCGGCGAGCCAAGGGGCGGGCCAAGAACGCCGACAGCATTGGGGGGAACCAAACCAGAGCGGGGGGGGGGGTGGTATGGCCATACCGTAGGGAGCAAAATAGCCGGTGAAGGGGGAGAACGGCGGCTGGGAGGACTGAGCGCGCCCCGCACTATCATTGCGGCCACTTCCACGACCACGGCCACGTCCACGCCCGCGGTCACCACCATCAGAGGAGCAGTCACCACGACCACGGCCAGGGTGTGGCGACGGCTACGGAGGGGCACCCGAGGTGCGATCGGAGCTGCAGTCGGAGGAGCGCTCCCCACGATCCCCTTGGCCGCGAGGAGCCGCACCAGAGCCGCTGCTCTGGTCGCGGTCTCCACCCGGAAAGGCGAAGGCCGAGGCTCTCGTCGGCGGCCGTTGAGCCTGGGATTCCTCCACGAGTATGACCCGCCAGAGGACGGTGTCGAAGGGGAGCTCCTGATCGCCGAGAACGACGCGGATGGTATCGAGACGTTTGTCGAGCCCGTGGAGGAACTGGGTGGTGAGATCCACCTTGGAGACTGCGTGGTCGATGTTGGCGAGGCCATCCGTGAGCAGCTTCAAGCGTCGAGCGTACTCGGCCACCGGAAGATCACCTTGCTTGAGATTGTGATACTGCCAGTTAAGCATGAACCGGGCAGCGCGATTGGCGAGGAAGATGTTCTTGATCTTCGTCCAGAGGGCAAAAGTGGTGGTGGCGCCGACGAGGTGGTCGATCATGGGATCCGCGAGTGTCGCATAGATCCAGAGGGCGACATGAGCATCAAGTTCAAGGTATTGGGGGTGGCATTGGGAGGGGGTGGGTGTTCGATGAGGTAGGAAACGCCATAGCGGAGGAGCACCATGAGGAAGAAGGATTTCCACTTGTGATAATTATGGTCAGCGGGATTGAGGGTGAACTCGATGTGATTAGTGATGTGGTCGCTGAAGATGGGATGGCGGGGGGCGGGGGCGGGTGGCGCCGGTAAGGCAGAAGAGAAGAGAGGGGCAAAGTGGGTGCCGGCGGCGGCGGTGCTGCCGCTGAGAAGAGAGGCGGCGGTGCCGAAGACAAAGGATAGGGAAGAAGAGCTGGCGGTGGCAGAGGCCAGGGTGGCAGCGGGCGTCGTGCAGGAGAGAGAGGCCGGCGAGGTGACGGAGCCGAGAGCCGAGGAGGAGGACGAGGAGGCGTGGTCGTCCATGGAGAGATGCCCGGAGTCTAATACCAAGTTGGAAAGTTTGTTTCCTTGATTGATGAGAACTGTTACAGATTACAGATATATGTCGCCCAGGAGAGGAGAACCCCACGCCCTACAATCTAGGCACGCAGCCGAGGCATGGGTTGGTCCTACTGACCCGGTCATGTACAACACAATGTATAATACAATGTACGAAGGAAAACTGTTGTCTAACAGAGGCTGGGGATAGGAATAATGTACTCAACTAGGTTAACTTGGGAGCTGGAAGCCTAGAACCTCCATTTAGATTTCCTCTTTGGCCATGTCGTGGCAAAGATAATGATCACGATGAGCAAGCCTAGTTATTAAAGAGTATGGTCGGGATGGCAGTCTTCATGACTTCCACATCTTCGATATTTAGACTGTGTCGCATCCCAAGGAACTTCTTTCCAGCTGACGTGTCCGAGGGCAACTAAGATTTCTCTATTTTTACCTTCCATGATTTCCAAGGTCGCTAATTTACACCGATGATAACTACCAAGTCTCCGAGAAAGCGGTTGGCAAGATCATATTCATCGGTAACCATACTATCACTCGTGAATACATATATTGCTGACTTCATCAGGCTTCACTTACAGAGCAGACTGCACCTAGTTTGAGACCTCGTACCTCCCTATAGGTTTCTTCTTTCACCATCCCAGGACAAAGATTATGATTAAAATAAGCAATCTTAACTTTTACAGACTAGGGTCAGAACTGGCTATGTACCCCAGTTCGAAAGATAGGACTTGAAAAAAGTACATGGTAAAAGAGTGTGAATATGGCAAGGGCCAGAAAGTCGTGTCTTGGTAATTTCCTTCGCTCTATCATCAGTTCAGAATGAAATCTTATCTGGCGACCGTTCTGTGTGAAGCCAACCCCAACGAACGCCCCCATGCCATCTTACGCATCCTGAGTTCTTGACGCGCGTCTCATGCCACGTAGGTCAGCTCGAGCAGGTTAATGGTTGAGGTTTCCCAGCGAATGTTTCAAAAGAAATTCTCCCAAAGAACATGCGAGCAGGGGACTGAAACCAAAGACCTCCCGCACCTAGCTCCCCCCCCTCCCTACCAGTTGAACTGCGCATTTGTGTACATTTTCACTTAAACCTGTTTCTATATATCTTATGAAGTTAATTTACCATTTATAAAAAATACTGTTTCATTTGAAAAAAAATCCACAATTTTTCTACATTTTTGGCAGACGAAAAATCCATTTTTAGAGTTTTTTTTTCTAAACGCGACATGTGCATTTGTATTATATGTAGCATGGCATTTTTCTAGGTCCTTTTTAATTCCCCACATGGCTTTTTTAGTAAAGAACATGGCATCTTAATAATAAATAGCATGACATTTTATATTATTAAGAGGATGGGAGTTTTATTATTAGTAACATGGCTTATTATTTTTTAATCACATGACATTTTTATTTATCAAGAGGGATGGCAGTTCATGATAAAGAGCATGACGTTTTTATTATTAATGACATGGCCTTTTATTATTAGGAGGATGGTAGTCTTATTAGTAGAAGGGTGGCAGTTTTATTATTGAGAGCATGTCATTTTTATTATTTTTGTCATGACATTTTTAGTTATCTAGAGGATGGCATTTTTATTAGTAAGAGGATGGCAAAAAATTTGCCATGGCAAGACAGAATTCACTAACATTGCATTTTTTATGAATTTGTGCACAGTGGACAAAATAAAGACAAAAAATTATATCATATCATTTTTTGTAAAAGTAGCATGTCCTTTTTATAATTAACATGGCATTTTCCATAAAGTAGCATGGTATTTTTAATTTTTTATATTCATGAAATTATACAACATTTTTTCTCGATGTGTACAAGAAAAATATGTATTTTTTTTTGTTCATGGCATTTAAAACAAACCAGAAAACTGGACCTCTTGGCCATTGGGGGTTCGCCCTGGCCCTTTCCCTAGCAAACAATCAAGAAGACTGATTCGTTCGCTGGGAGCAGCTCGCCCTAGCCACAAAATAGTTCGATCGACCCTCCCCCGTGGCAACCGTTCACCAGTTATGGGGGCCCGCTAGAAAAAGATAAATTATATACAACTTTGCCAACTAGTGAAAATGGGCTGATATACGAGATCGAATTTCCGAACTGAAATAAACTCCAAGATATCAATCTTAATGCACAAAAAGACACCATCCAATGGAAGTGGCCAGAGTCTGGTAATTACGCTGCGGCTTCTGTGTACGCCTGGCAAATCCATGGGGCATCCAGGCATCAACTTCTCTAAATTTGGGAAAGCGGTGACTAGAAAAATCCCCTCCTTCACTACAAGAAATATGTCAACTTGTGACCTTCTGGCAGTGACCGTAGAAGAATTGGTCGTAAATCTACGACCATTTGAGACCAATTGGTCGTAAGCTGTTCGGGGCTCCAAACCCTAAACTATAACGACCATTTTGGTCAGAAAGGTCGTAATTTCCTTACACGAAATGGTCATAAAGCAGACAGCACTGGTCCGCTGCCTTATTTCTAGCTGATCATGACCAATATAGATGGTCATAGCCTTGTAAATTGTGGTGCATTGCTATGACTAGGCGCCACCTCATCAGTTTTGCCTATGTGTCATGTCCATGTGTCAATTTTTGCCCTAGGTTGTGAAGGAGCCTACATTTCTGTCATTCCAAAAATTCCCAAAAACTTCTCATAAATTCTTTGGATCATATATTCCTCAAATATGTCAAAATCCTTCATTGCCTAGTTCAAAAATAATTCAGGAATATTCATTTTCCTATTCTGTTTAGAACAACACTTTGTGAACGAAGTGCTATTTATATTTTTTCGATTGCCCTCAAAAATTTTGGTCACTCTTTACTATCCAAATCATTGCCTAATGACAAAATTCAGCTCCATTTTCCTATTAAATCTTCCTCAGCAAATTTCCAAAGTTTATGTTCAGCTAGAAGCTTTGTGAAGGAAGTACTAGCTAGGAATCTCCTAATGAGCTGCATTTTTTCCACGTATTCTCTATGCCCAAGAAATAGCTCTACACAAAATTTGATCCTAATATAATAATCCATGTGAGCTCACCATGCAATCTTTGTTTCTGGTAATATTTTCAGTTTGTGAAGCAACTATATTTTATATTGCTTTATAATTGTTGAAACATTACCAGGACATGACTCTGCCCATATAACCTCCCTCCACCAAATTTTACCTCATTTTAATTTATCCAATTGTCCTCAATATGTTTCCCAATTTTCTGTCCAGTGGAGAGCATTGTGAAGGAAGTACCATTTTTATTTATCCAAATGGTATGAAATTTGTACGGTTCTTTAATATGCCCAGATTACCATCCTCCTCCAAATTGCATATCAATACAATGATGTATGTGGGCCCAGCATCAATTTCTATTTTCTATCCAAAGAAGAGCATTGTGAAGTAAGTACCACTTTGGAATGTCCATATGGTATTCAATTTTTACAGCGCCTTCCTATGCCCAAATAACCATCCTTCACCAAATTGCAGCTCAATCCATTCATTCATTTGAGCCCAGCTTCAACATTCATATTTCTGCCCAGTGTGGTCCTTTGCAAAGCAAGTGCCACCTAGGCTCCTCCATTTGAGCTGGAAATTTGCCAAGACAGTATCCTTAGTAGATGACCGTCCTCAGCAAAATCTCAGGGCCATTGGCCATGTTCATTTCCCCCACCGTTAATCACACACTTGGCTGCTAATTCATGTTTGAGCTTACTTCAGTCTCCTCGTGAGATTCTTATGTTGTATTCTTCTTCCTAACACCTACCGAGGGAGTGACCAACCCATCAGACATGCCTAGGACTCCCATAACGCGTGGCAACACCAAGGTCATGCCGTGACCACGTGGCTGGCATGCCAGTTTGCACGCTCTGGAGTTGGGGCCATCGTCCACCGTCCAAACCTCAATGTCTCGCTACCAAACCATGTATCTCTGCTTAAATAGATACTTATGTACCTAGAAATTATTTTTGGAAAAAATCATGAGCAAACTATAAGGTAGCTGCAGTTCAAGTTTGACCCGCTTCGTGCTGAATCGGCGGAAATTTGTTTTGTTTTTTTTGACGAGAGGTGGCTCAAAGCGTTTGACACCCAACCATTTAGTCAATTGTACATTAAATATGGCCTAATATTTTTAAAAATTGATTCATTCCTATTTTGCAACAAATATATGGTAGGTCCTTCACAAAAAAACTCATTTTGGGCACTCGAAAAATGGAAAATGAATTTTCCGTCCAAAGAAAATGAAAACTTCCTTAGGCAACATTGTTTGTCATTCCAATATGCGCCCTTGTGCATAATATGAGATCAATTGAGCAAACTATGCCATGAATGTGGCCATAAGATTGATCACTTGGTTGAAAGCAATGGATCTTCATACGTGATAGCTCGTTTCTGAGAACATTTTTTAAAAATAATTGCCGTATTACAAGTTTATTATTTTTCCTCGTAACTTGGTCACATACAATGCACAATGCGAAGGTTTTCCAATTTTTTGATTTTGTTTTGAATTTTTCATGCCCGTTTCAAAATGCGGTCAAAACGGCGGGCATGACCGTTCCTAGCTAGGGGTTGAATATTGAAAAACTTTTGATGTTTCTCTTATTAAATAAATACTTATGTACCTAGAAATGGTTATTTTTTAATAAAGAGCAAACTATGAGGGAGCTACAGTTCAAATTTGACCTGCTTCCTGCTGAATCGACAGAAATTTGTCTTTTTTCACGAGAGGTGGATCAAAGCTTTTTACACCTAACCATTTGGTCAATTGTACACTAAATATGTCCTAATATTTTAGAAAATTGATTCGGTCCAATTTTGCAACAAATATATGGTAGGTCCTTTACAAAAAAACTCATTTTGGGCACTCGAAAAATGGAAAATGAATTTTCCGTCCAAAGAAAATAAAAACTTCCTTAGGCAACATTGTTTGCCATTCCAATATGCACCTTTGTGTATAATAGGAGATCGTTTGAACAAACTATGCCATGAATGTGGCCATAAGATTGATCATTTGGCTTGAAAGCCATGGATCTTCACACATGATAGCTCATTTCTGAGAAGACTTTTTTAAAATAATTGTCGTATCACAAGTTTATTATATTTCCTGGTAACTGGGTCACATATAATGACACAGTCCGAAGGTTTTCCAATTTTTGTTTTTTTTTAATTTTTCATGTACACTTCAAAATGCGGTCAAAACGGCGGGCATGACCGTTCCTAGGTAGTTGTTGAATCTTGGACAAATTTTGGTGTTTCTCTAATTAAATATATACTTATGTACCTAAAAATCATTTTTGGAAAAAAAAAAGCAAACTATGAGACACCTGCAGTTCAAATTTGACTCGCTTCCAACTGAATCGGCGGAGATTTATCTTTTTCACGAGAGGTAGATCGAAATTTCTGACATGCAACCATTTGGTGATTCGTACATTAAATATGGCCTAATATTTTAGAAAATTGATTTGGTCCAATTTTGCAACAAATATATAGTAGGTCCTTCACAAAAAAACTCATTTTGGGCACTCAAAAAATAAAATTGTTTTTTTGTGCAAAGAAAATAGAAATTATTTGGTAAATTGTACATTAAATATGGTCTAATATTTTTGAAAAATAGATTTATTCCATTTCGCAACAAATATTTTGTGGTTTATTCAGAAAAAACCTCATTTTTGTCGCAAAAGTTTTGAGAAAAAAAAGAAGAATAAAGAGAGAGAGAGAGAAGTGTTGGATGAGGAGAGTATTTTGGAACGTTTGATGTAGGAGTGGATGGTCAGGATTTGTCTAAGGGAGGGATCTGTGGCCTCACATGTGATTGGCTGGTGCCTTTGCATCTCCTGCCAAAGAGAAAAAAATCCCCATCTCTCTCAGACCCACGAACCCCTATCCCCTCTCGCGAGCCCCCCTCCCTCCCCACGACTCCTCGAAGCCGCCACCTACGACGGCCGATCCAGGCCGATTCCAGCGGCCGGCGCCGGCGCCCAGCACACCCACGTGATCCCCTCACTCCGCTCCTCCATCCCCTCCGATCAGATCCGACGCGCGTTTCCTCATGCGGCCACGCGTGACCCACCCCAACGGCTAGGGTTTTGGCCATCGTGTCGTCGGCGTGGCTCCGACGCTGCTCCGGCGAGTCCCTCCACTCCTCCTCCTCCTCCTCACAATTCTCCCTCTCTTCCTCACATCGGCTTCTCTGCCAGGGTTAGGGTTTGTGGTCGGAGATACAAGAGCCGGCCGTCGATGGAAGCTCGTCGCGGGACAACGACGGAGGAGGAGAAGAATGGACACTGGGAGGCCCTCACCGACTCCCCCGCGCGTGTTTGATGATTTTTTGTACTCACTAAGACCAATTATTTGTGTGTGCCGTGGTGGACCGGTCTCCAAATAAATACAAGCTTATATGTGAGAAAAATATAATTTCTATATGATGTGTGGGTCCCATGTGTCAATAAATTTGAAGATAAAAAATATATTCAATATTGGACTCCATTTGTAGAGTTCATCGTGTAGAATACAGTGGTGCAAATAGATGAAAGTTTTGCACTTTGGTTTAAGAGAAATGATTATTCGAAGAGGAGATATGCACGTACAAAGCTAGCCAAGTTTGTAGTAATTAGCGTGCACCACGTTACATGCATGGCTGCATGCAGTCCTTCGGTACTTCTGTAATTAGCCATGCGACGTGACAGGTCAAGGGCCACAAGTCATAGGGTTGGCTGCCTCAACTTCCGATGATTTCCTTACCTGAAGGCGTTGGCGATTAGTTGTGCTACGAGTATCCGATTTGTAGAAGATTTGCTGAGCACGTAAGCCAGGTCGGGATAGAGTCTGACCCGGTTTAAACGAGCCTTCGGCGCCTGTATGAGGATACACACACGCGCACGCTGCCGAGAGCACATCGCCACGCATCGCCGCGCACGCCGCCGAGACACGCACCATCCGTCCATCGATACAAGCACTTCCGTCGAGAGCTTTGCACAAGCACGCTCGAGTTCTCACCAGAGATAGCCACCATCTCCATCTCACGCATCCGTTGCCCACAATCAAATCGCCAAAAGAGCGACCGCGGCACGACGCATCAACACACCGTCGAGTTTGCCTCAGATCGCCGAAAGAGCGACGCGCAAACGAGACGATCCACAAAAATTGAGAAATTGCATCAGTTTGAGAGGAAGCTCCACGGAACTACGATGGCCAACATGATGCAATCCGTGACGCTTTTCCCCACCGGTGAGTTCGCCTTCTAAATCTCTTCTTCCTGATCTACGTCATGAAGAAATACTTCATGGTGTAAACATATCCATCGTCATGAACCATGTTGATAAATTGATCGGCATCGTCAGAAAGATCGATGCAAGGATAAATACCTCCATCGAAGTGACGCCCAAATCATGGCTTCCCGATGACGAGCTTTATAACATCAGAATTAGTCACGCCCCTCACGAGGAGGTAGACTAATCATTACATTGATTTTGTCCCTTACGAGGAGACGAGATTAACCCCTATGACCGCCCCTTACGAGGAGGCGAGACAGATCATTGATTTCGCTCCATACGAGGAGGCGAGATTAATCCCTACATCCGCCAGTTACGAGTAGGCGAGATGGATCATTACACTGGTTTTACCCCTTACGAGACGGCAAGATTAGTTAAATATTATTGTAGTTCCGCCCCTCACAAGGAGGCGAGTTCTATAACACTAAATCAGTTTCGCCACTTACGAGTAGGCGAGATTGATCTCTAGTGTTTCCACCCCTTACGAGGAGGCGAGTTCTATAACACTAAATCAGTTTCGCCACTTACGAGTAGGCGAGATTGATCTCTAGTGTTTCCACCCCTTACGAGGAGGCGAGGAAATAATCTCACATTGATCTTGCTCCCATAAGAAGACGAGGTTAATATACATATGTTTGTTGGCAAGTACCATCTATTATGCATTTGTGATATTTTCTACATCAACATCTTAGCCGAGTGTCGATGAGACAAAGGCTACACATACATCAACATTATTTTTAGCACATGTCCAGTACCGACGAGGCTGGACAAAACCATGGCCGAGTATATGGACGAGGCCGGGTCACCGTTCTTTCGACATGTCTTAAACCTACAGGGTCGGACACATCGTTGTTGGGCACCGACGAGGCAATAGCAACATACACATGTCCACGTCCGATGAAGCCAGGGCATCACATGACTGGGCACCGGTGAGGCGAAAGTCATCCCCTTCATCGACAAATCCTGTTGGTCACACCGACATGTTGATAGTACATGTGACTGAGCTTCGGCGAAACAAAGCCACCCGCACAAATATTCACATAAAATATCACACGCATATGGATGAGCAATCCAACAAATGATGACGATCATCAGTGCAGCTTAATCGGAGGTATTCCATGGGCTCGATCCCGTGGATGTAATTAACCGGATGCTTGCAAACGCACCGGGAATCAGCAAACTACGCAATCACCTTCAGTCAGATACTCCGTGAGCGCGACGCAGAAGGCAGAAGGATAAATTCCCACGGAACTTGTACGATGTATTTGTATTCAATACAATGATCAATAAAGTGCAGTGTTCCGTATATCTATTGGTCCATTTTTTTTTGTCTATTTATTTCTTGTTTTTATGAAACAAGTGGCACGCCCGCAATTTTATTACTAGTACGCATTAGGAAATACCCTCTCCTGAAAGGGAACGGCGCGTTTCTTTTTTGGCGAAACAGCGCGCATCGTGGTTAAGTTGGGCAACGGCAGCCCCTTCTTCGAGCCGGATCTGGCCATTCATTTCATGGTGGTGCGATTGGGCGGCGCGCTGATGGTGGTGTCGGGGTTGATCTGCAGGTCGAAGTCAAACCAGTACGAGAACACGTCGCTGGTGCAGGTCGAAGGGGTGAACACCAAGGAGGACGTGGCCTGGTACGCCGGGAAGCGCCTGGCGTACGTGTACAAGGCCAAGACCAAGAGCAACGACACCCACTACCGCTGCCTCTGGGGCAAGATCACCCGCCCGCACGGCAACTCCATGGTTAGTACCCGCCCTTTTCTCCTGCCGATGCTGCTGCCCTTAGCTTTCGATTCGCTGCTTGCTGGTGCTTTCTTGCTGAGGCTGTTTGTTGATTTGTGTTGTGTGCAGGGGCGCAAGGTCAGGGTGTTCATGTACTCGAGCAACATCTAAGGTTAGCATCTGCTGCACAATTGCTCATTATTTTGTTTATAAGGCTGTTGCTCTACTCTGTGTGATTTAGTATAGCATCTGTGCTACATTTTTACCTCACTGTACTGTAGGAGAGAGTGGTTTTTTAGAACCCGGGTGTCTAGACACCCTGTTATCCGACCATCCGTGCAGAATATGGTGCATAGAGATCGGTGCCACGCACTGTAGCGATCGAATCAATTAGCAGGTTTGGGTGCTTCATTAAGCGCGGGAGATCTGCGCATAGTCTAGCCCTGGTCCTTCTGACCTGATTTCACCTACCAAAGAAAAGATGGGTAGACAAGCCCGTGCACTGTTCATTCCAGATTCCCCTGATACTAGCCATCTATACATTCAGCCACGAAAATGAACAACTTTCTTTTAAAACTGCTCTCTCTTGTCAGCTTTCTCTCTGTTAAAATTGCTCTTCTCTCCTCACTTTGTTTTTCACTCATGCCCTCTCTCTCTCCTCTCTCTCACACATTCGCATGCAAGGGACAGAAACAGGGCGCTCTCTCTCCCCGTCTTGTCTTTTCCCTCTTTCTTCCTTCACATGTGACCCAAAAAAGCTGAAATGAGAGACCGCTCCGGAGAATGCCTGGCGCATGGGAATCTCTTGCTGTCGAGCTGGTCGCACACACTCTCTCTGTGTTGTCACCTCAAACATCTCATAGCCCTGGTGCATGCCTAGTCCTGCCAGCCTGATTCTGCATGCTGCGCCGTCCTCAGGTCGCTGTTTGACTGCTTAAGAAAATTGCTAATTACTCTTAACCAGCAACAGCTTTGCAGCACGACATTGGCCGGCACACATCTCGGAAACATTGGACGAACAGGATAAGCGGGGGTCGGGGCACCCGGACCCACCTTTTCGATAAATGTTGGCCTATCTAGTGTGCTGCTGAAAGAAATATAGATGGAAGACTAGTTGATCAGTTATGCAATCTATAATCCTTCATATATACTGTGTGCTACTGTCAACTGAATTTAATCTATTTGCCTTGTTTCTTTGATGTATGCAAATGACACAATCAAAACTCAAGGTTATTGGTTTAGACATCAAATTGCAGTGTAATTAAATCTATTTGCCTTATTTCTCATGCTCCCTCTCTGTTGTGTTGCGTTGCAGGACAATTCAACATACCCCTGCCCTTTCGGAGAGGGAAGGTTTGCCACTCATGGACACCTAGCTGAACCTCAACCTCGTTCTTCTTCTTCTTCTTCTTCTTCTTCTTCTTCTTCTTCTTCTTCTTCTTCTTCTTCTTCTTCTTCTTCTTCTTCTTCTTCTTCTGATTCGAGGTAATTCCTTGTTGATTCCTTCTGGGCATGCTAGATTATTGGGTGCAACAGCAACCTATTGTCCTTGTTTTGATTTCCTTCCTGTCAAGTTCACCCTTTAGTGCTACACTAGTGCAGAATCGGCCTATAGTGCCGGTTCGTAAGGGCCTTTAGTGCCGGTTCTCCAACCGGCACTAAAGGGTGGGGACTAAAGCCCCCCCCCCCTTTAGTCCCGGTTCAACACGGCCCGGCACTTAAGGCCCACCACGTGGCACCTGCCGGCGCCGTGGGTTGGGGGACCTTTAGTCCCGGTTGGTAACACCAACCGGCACTAAAGGACTAAAAGTATTTAATTCTTTTAATTTTGGTTTATTTTTCCTTTTAATCCTTTAGGGGTTTATGAATTAATTATGGTTTATTTTTCCTTTTAATTTTGTGTTTTCCATTTAATTATTTTTCATTTCAAACATATATTACGCTACTACATACTGTACACGTTGTGCATATATATATAAATAGAATTTCTCGTAGAATCGATCATATATATATATATATATATATCATCGAATTTCTCGTACGATGACCATTCACATACATATATATATACAATTTGGTATATACAATTTCTCCTACAATTTGCGGATCATTACATATGCAGGGCATTACTGCTTGATCTTGTAATGGTATAATCAGGGGATCAAGATGAATATATTAGTTGTGTGTATATATATTAGCTAGATCATGATAAAAAAATTATGGATAGTGTTCTGGCAACCGTACCCAAAGATTTCTTTCATCTCTGCTCCTTTCAGACGTGATCATGCGAATGTTCTCGCAAACGTAGTATGCGCATAAAGCATTCCCCTGCTCCTGCTTCATGCACTTTACGAGAATAAAATTCAATCAGGTAAAAATTAATCAAGCATGATAATGGTATTGAAACTAGAATTAAAGAGATGCACGGACGTAGCTAGCTAGTACTACTTAATTACCTTGGGTCGCACCCATTTCAGCTGTTGTTTCCATTCGCCGGGGACCTCTTTGATGAACTTTTGCCAAGCCCTGCCCGCCGGCAAAGAAAATGAATAAAGGAGTTATTAACTAGTTGATATCAGGAAATGAAGTAAAGAGGCCGACATAGTGCGATAATGATTGAAATTAGCTGTCGACCACCCCCCTCACGATTGCGTATTCGGATGGATTCTTATATAGTGAGTCCAGTACTTCAACTTTTCCCTTGTCAACTTCAATGATTAACAAGATTCAGTGGTAACTGCATGCGCACACGTTTTTTATAAATAAGCGGGCATGTGCATAACTCATCAACTACACTTATTAACATCTAGTAAGCAAAAAATAGAATTTGTGGTACAAGATATAGTAACACTCACCCGAAGTTGTAAGGAAGTAGTATTTCTGGTTTGGTGTTTAGTTGCTTCAAAAACTCTAGCAGGAATCTCTCTGTGTCTTTTCTCGAATATTGATCTTCCCATATCGCCTGATTAACCGTATTTGGGTCAATGAACCCAATGCCATAGCGTCCAACTTTTTTCATTTCATACATCTTCATTCTGCATAATACCACAGAAAAGAATATAGTGAGGATAATTACAGGTAATGAACGAGAGCACATCTAGCTAGCTAGCTAGAGACTTAAATTACAGAAAGAAATCACTTACAGACAATAGCAACTGACGATAGATTTGTCAAGTGCGTCTTGTTGGAATAACTGAAACAACTCTGAATAATGAATCCACAAATCTTTTTTATGGAAGTAATGCTTTCTCTTGACTTTCACCATGAGGGACTCTTGATTGGTATTTGCTGTTTCTTTCATGTACCACGTATGTAAATTGTACATTCTCGTTGGTAGAAGCTTGACATCGTCAGGCTTGACCAGAGGTTTGCCACGGACATATTGGTATTTTACCTCCCCCTCTGTAATCCCCGGGATTTCCTCAAGGCCTAGGAATTGTTCAACAGTGACACCGGCCTCTTTAGCCTGCCTTCTAAGATCGTCGGTTATTACCAGCCGATCGGCGGTACTCACAGATGTTTGTACAATGAGCGGGGGGATCGATTGCACTGCCTGTTCTCCCAGCTAGGGAACAGTTTTCCCACTTTTTTTGCCAACTGCTTGGCTCGAGCTCGAGCTCGACTCCTTTTGCCCTGCTAAATATGACTTCTTGATAGACCGCACATAGTCGGAGTCCTTCTGATTGTCAGCCGGTCGAGCCATATCAATAAAGTGTTGTGAGACATGCTCAGGTACTTTCTCCTTTGGCGGCGCGGGCGGTTTCGGTGCAAAATGGGCCTTCAATTGGGCATCACATGCATCGTCGAGTTCCTCCTGAGTCAGATGGTAAGACAACTTCGGAAGAGGCTTGAGGCTTGGACCATATTTGAATTTCTTGTCTGTTGTACCGCTAGCCGTCGTAGCTGCTGCCTCTCTCTTCCGCTGTTGCTTAGGCTGACGCCGTGCCGGACTTGGAGGAGGAGTCGACTGACGCGGTGCCGGCAGACTTGGAGGAGGAGGAGTTGGCTGACGCCGTGCTGGACTTGGAGGAGGAGTCGGCTGACGCGGTGCCGAACTTGGAGGAGGAGGAGTCCACTGACGCGGCGGCGGACTTGGAGGAGGAGGAGTCGGTGGCCTTGGAAAGACGATGCAATCCTTTTTCCATAGAATGATACGATGTATGGCCTCTCCTAGTGTTCTCTCCTCGTCACCTCCAAGAATGTCAAGTTGTAGCTCGTGATATCCTGACATCACTTCATTAACCCCGACACGAGCATAGCCAGCTGGAATGGGATTGCAATGGAAGGTTGCTTCAGGGGGATTTGCTAAAGCATAGCCGTCCGCCACCTTCATGGATAAGTTCTTCACTTTCATGTGTAGCTCACAGTTAGTCCTGTCTTTGATATCATCCACAGGGTAGCTAGCTAGCAATGCATTATCGATATCGGCCGGGGCGGAACCCACGCTGCTTCTCGGCATAGATGGGACGGTGCTATCCAATGCTGGATCGATCTGCTCATGCTGCCGCTAAGACGCCCTTTCCTGGCTGAGTGAGTCGATCTGCTCCTGCTGCCGCCTGACAAATCGTTCCAACTCCAGGTGCTTTGATTCTAGGCCTTCAAGGCGGAGTGCGTCCTCCTTCTTCTACTTCTCCTCCTACATCTTCTTTCTCGCACGGCTTCTATAGTCGTCGTTCCAATCCGCAAACCCCTCAAACCACGGAACAACGCCTTTGCCTCGTGTTCTTCCCGGGTGTTCACGATTCTTCAGGGCGCGCGTAAGCTCGTCGTTCTCTCTGTTGGGCGTGAACACCCCCGTTCGAGCTTCTTCTATTGCAATAAGTATTTCGTCTATCGCTTCTTTAAGACTTGCCTTCACCATAACGAGCCCTGTCTCTGGGTCCAACTTCCCCCCATGAGCATAAAACCATGTCCTGCACCTGGAGGGCCATGTCAATGTAACTGGATTGACCCCTGCACTAATCATCTTTTTCTCAGATTGATCCCACTTAGGCAGGGCCACCTGGTAGCCACCTGGCCCCAGAGAATGGTGCCACTTCTTTTTCGCAGCATTAATCTTGTTTATTCTCGACTGTTCCTTAGCTTCTTCCGATTCCTTGAACTTCACGAAAGCATCCCAGTGATCTTTTGCCTTCACCAGTGCTCCCGTGAATTCTGGAGTCTTCTTTTTTGATTTGACGTACTTAGTCCATGCATTTTTCTTGAAGGTGTTGAATGCGATCGCCATCTTTTTAAGAGCATAGTTTCTGACTTTCTTCAGATCTGCATCTGTCAAATTATCTGGTAGGGTGAAATGTTCCATGAGCGTAGTCCAAAGCACATCTTTTGCTCTTTCGTCGACAAAAGTAACTCCTGCTCGACCTCCCTTTGCTGGCTTTTTCCATTCTTGAACGGAGATCGGGATTTGGTCCCTGACAATAACTCCGCATTGATTCTTGAACTTGGTCGCATTTTTCCTAGGTTCAAGCGGTTCGCCAGTTGATGTTTTGATGGAATCGATTTTGAACTTTATGCCTTTGTCCAACTTTTTGGCCGGGCCTCGAACTACCTTGTCGATTGTAGAAGATTTGCTCGATCCGGAGGCCTAAAAGAAGAAAGATCGATTCGTTAATACATACAAATCAATTAAGACATGTAATGATCACCGGATGGCTTATATATTAAATATACCTCGCCAGTCTTTGTTATTTGAAGAACATTTTCTTCGTCAACATCGTTGTCGTTACCTTCATCTATTCGTTCGTCTTCATCAAATATCATACAACCCTCACCGGAATTGTTCAGATATTGCGAGCCGTCATCATCTTCAGGTTCATGCTCTGGGCTCGTGGAGCGTATGATGTCGAACAGAGCCTCTTCTCCTTCTCTGTCGGTATTGTCCATAGCTTTTATTTAACTAATCCAGAAGAAAAACAATTTAGTATTCAAATTAGAATGCATGCAATCAATAAGGAAAAACTGAATCATAGTACATAATATGCATCTCGAATAATTCATATAATATGCATCATCGAATATAATCTCGAATAAATCGTCTCGAATATTATCGAATATAATCTCGAATACATCTCGAGTATTATCACTAGCTAATACAGATCGAATATTATCGAAGAATCTAGTTCACTCGCGGTTCCTGAGGCGCGGGCGGTGGACACCCAAAGAGAAGAAACCATCACAGGATCATAGCTCGGGTGAGATCCCTGAAGAACCTGCCAGGTATTGGAGAACCTGACGTCCAACGCATCCATGTAGCGACGGACGTGCTCGTCCTCCTCCCTGACACGGCGACGTACCACCTCCGGCGGGGCCGGCTCCCTCCGCACCGAAAGTGGCCCACGCGAACGCCACCAAAGAAGCACCGGGTCGACGACGGGACCCGGGGCCGGGTTCCTCACCAAGCTGCGCGCCCCTGAAGGTAGCACCTCCCAGTGCCAGCCCGGCGGAGCCCAGTCCCGAACGTTGCCCCTCTGAAGCAGGACGTCGCCACCGATATGACGACGAGGATGCGGGCCGGGCATCGTAGACGTCGAGAACAAATTCTATGCAAATTTAACATTTTTTAAATGCTTGATTATGATTTTTGTAATTCTACATCATCCAATATATACATCATTCTACATATATCCATCATCCAATCTACTTTTGTCCATCTAATTATAACTTATCCATAATCATTCTACATATATACATCATTCTAACATAACATTCATCTACACAAATATACATATAAATTTGCAAAAATACATCATCTACACAAAAATACATCATTCTGACATATCATTCATTCTAACATAACATTCATCTACAAAAAAATACATCATTCTAACATGTGTGTGTGTGTGTGTGTTCATGCATCATGTGTGTGTGTGTGTGTGTGGGCTCTCGGGAAGGGGCGGCCATGGCGCGCGGCAGGGAGAGGAGAGGGGGGAGGGGCTCACAGCGGGGCGACGGCGAGGCGAGGCGAGTCGACGTCGACGGCGACGGCGACTGCGATGGCGATGACGACGGCGACGACGCGCGAGAGGTCGAGGAGGAGATCGAGGGGGGCGGCGAGGTCAACGCGCGACGGCGATGGCGATGGCGCGGCGAGGCGACGGCGACGGCGAGGCGATTCAACGGCGATGGCGACGGCGAGGCGAGTCGATGGCGACGGCGGTGGGGTGCTGATCCGGCAGCCTGGCAGCGTCCTGTTCGGCGTCGTCGAGGGGGGAAAAGCGATGAGTTCTGAAATTTTGCAAACTGCCGCTTATATACAAAGACCTATAGTCGCGGTTGGTGGCTCCAACCGCGACTAAAGACCCCCCTTTAGTCGCGGTTGGAGCCACCAACCGCGACTAAAGGTGAATTCACCCAGCCAAAGCGGCGGGAAGCGCAAGCCTTTAGTCGTGGTTGGTGGTTCCAACCGCGACTAAAGGGGGGCCTTTAGTCGTGGTTGGAACCACCAACCACGACAAAAGGTCTGGCTTCCCGTGTCGAATGTTTAGTCCCACCTCGCTAGTTGAGAGGAGCTCGCACCGGTTTATAAGCCCCGCCGCGGCTACCGTGTCGAGCTCCTCTCTAATGCAGGCCTTCTGGGCCTACCGCACCTGTGCTGCCCTTTTGGGCCTACTGGGCCTGCATTCCGGCCCAATACGCTGTGGTGGCCCAGTAGGCGGGCATTTTTTTATTTACTTTTCAGTTTTTTCTTATTTTTGTTTTATTTATTTTCTTTTGTTTCTGAGTTTTTTTTGCTTTATTTAGAATTAATGACTGAATCTTTTTGCGTTAGGTCAAAAAATTTATAAACTTTCTGTTAGTGGCAGTAGTTTTCAAATTTGAATAGTTTAAATTCGAATTATTTGAAATTTGTGTGAATCACTAGTTTGTGAATAACTTTACGTTAAAAATAGATTTTCCAGTGATTCTTTTTTCTGCTGTTTAATATTAGCGTGTTTTATCATTATATTCAATTTGGTAATTCTTAGGTTATTTAAAAAATGAAATGCCTTTGTAACAGACGAGTTTTCGTCTAAAACCCTGATACTTCGAAAGAGATTGTCCATTTTGTACACGAAGTGGATCCAGTTTTTGCCGTAACCCTCTCAACTTTTTAGCACATGCTATGTGGGTGAAATGATGATACCATGCCAACTTTCAACCTTTTCAGATTTCATTTGTAGTGCTTTCCAATTTTAGGGTCATTTAGCTCAAAAAAATCAGTAAATGCATGAAAAATACCAAATGAAGTCAGAAAGGGTTGAAAATTGATGACGTGGCTTCGAATGGTGCATACTTAACACACAAAAAGTCTGGAGTTGAAATAAGTTTAAAAAAATGAAATGCCTTTGTAACAGACGAGTTTTCGTCTGAAACCCTGATACTTCAAAAGAGATTGTCCATTTTGTACACGAAGTGCATCCAGTTTTTGCCGTAACCCTCTCAACTTTTTAGCACATGCTATGTGGGTGAAATGATGATACCATGCCAACTTTCAACCTTTTCAGAGTTCATTTGTAGTGATTTTCAATTTTAGGGTCATTTAGCTCAAAAAAATCAGTAAATGCATGAAAAATAGCAAATGAAGTCAGAATGGGTTGAAAATTAATGACGTGGCTTCGAATGGTGCATACTGAACACACAAAAAGTCTGGAGTTGAAATAAGTTTCAAAAAAATGAAATGCCTTTGTAACAGACGAGTTTTCATCTAAAACCCTGATACTTCGAAAGAGATTGTCCATTTTGTACACGAAGTGGATCCAGTTTTTGCCATAACCCTCTCAACTTTTTAGCACATGCTATGTGGGTGAAATGATAATACCATGCCAACTTTCAACCTTTTCAGAGTTCATTTGTAGTGCTTTTCAATTTTAGGGTCATTTAGCTCAAAAAAATGAGTAAATGCATGAAAAATAGCAAATGAAGTCAGAAAGGGTTGAAAATTAATGACGTGGCTTCGAATGGTGCATACTGAACACACAAAAAGTGTGGAGTTGAAATAAGTTTAAAAAAATGAAATGCCTTTGTAACAGACGAGTTTTCGTCTGAAACCCTGATACTTCGAAAGAGATTGTCCATTTTGTACACGAAGTGGATCCAGTTTTTGCCATAACCCTCTCAACTTCTTAGCACATGCTATGTGGGTGAAATGATAATACCATGCCAACTTTCAACCTTTTCAGAGTTCATTTGTAGTGCTTTTCAATTTTAGGGTCATTTAGCTCAAAAAAATCAGTAAATGCATGAAAAATAGCAAATGAAGTCAGAAAGGGTTGAAAATTAATGACGTGGCTTCGAATGGTGCATACTGAACACACAAAAAGTCTGGAGTTGAAATAAGTTTAAAAAAATGAAATGCCTTTGTAACAGACGAGTTTTCGTCTGAAACCCTGATACTTCGAAAGAGATTGTCCATTTTGTACACGAAGTGGATCCAGTTTTTGCCATAACCCTCTCAACTTTTTAGCACATGCTATGTGGGTGAAATGATAATACCATGCCAACTTTCAACCTTTTCAGAGTTCATTTGTAGTGCTTTTCAATTTTAGGGTCATTTAGCTCAAAAAAATCAGTAAATGCATGAAAAATAGCAAATGAAGTCAGAAAGGGTTGAAAATTAATGACGTGGCTTCGAATGGTGCATACTGAACACACAAAAAGTGTGCAGTTGAAATAAGTTTAAAAAAATGAAATGCCTTTGTAACAGACGAGTTTTCGTCTGAAACCCTGATACTTCGAAAGAGATTGTCCATTTTGTACACGAAGTGGATCCAGTTTTTGCCATAACCCTCTGAACTTCTTAGCACATGCTATGTGGGTGAAATGATAATACCATGCCAACTTTCAACCTTTTCAGAGTTCATTTGTAGTGCTTTTCAATTTTAGGGTCATTTAGCTCAAAAAAATCAGTAAATGCATGAAAAATAGCAAATGAAGTCAGAATGGGTTGAAAATTAATGACGTGGCTTCGAATGGTGCATACTGAACACACAAAAAGTCTGGAGTTGAAATAAGTCTAAAAAAATGAAATGCCTTTGTAACCGACGAGTTTTCGTCTGAAACCCTGATACTTCGAAGGAGATTGTCCATTTTGTACACGAAGTGGATCCAGTTTTTGCCATAACCCTCTCAACTTTTTAGCACATGCTATGTGGGTGAAATGATAATACCATGCCAACTTTCAACCTTTTCAGAGTTCATTTGTAGTGCTTTTCAATTTTAGGGTCATTTAGCTCAAAAAAATCAGTAAATGCATGAAAAATAGCAAATGAAGTCAGAAAGGGTTGAAAATAAATGACGTGGCTTCGAATGGTGCATACTGAACATACAAAAAGTCTGGAGTTGAAATAAGTTTAAAAAAATGAAATGCCTTTGTAACAGACGAGTTTTCGTCTGAAACCCTGATACTTCGAAAGAGATTGTCCATTTTGTACACGAAGTGGATCCAGTTTTTGCCATAACCCTCTCAACTTTTTAGCACATGCTATGTGGGTGAAATGATAATACCATGCCAACTTTCAACCTTTTCAGAGTTCATTTGTAGTGCTTTTCAATTTTAGGGTCATTTAGCTAAAAAAAAATCAGTAAATGCATGAAAAATAGCAAATGAAGTCAGAAAGGGTTGAAAATTAATGACGTGGCTTCGAATGGTGCATACTGAACACACAAAAAGTCTGGAGTTGAAATAAGTTTAAAAAAATGAAATGCCTTTGTAACAGACGAGTTTTCGTCTGAAACCCTGATACTTCGAAAGAGATTGTCCATTTTGTACACGAAGTGGATCCAGTTTTTGCCATAACCCTCTCAACTTTTTAGCACATGCTATGTGGGTGAAATGATAATACCATGCCAACTTTCAACCTTTTCGGAGTTCATTTGTAGTGCTTTTCAATTTTAGGGTCATTTAGCTCAAAAAAATCAGTAAATGCATGAAAAATAGCAAACGAAGTCAGAAAGGGTTGAAAATTAATGACGTGGCTTCGAATGGTGCATACTGAACACACAAAAAGTGTGCACTTGAAATAAGTTTAAAAAAATGAAATGCCTTTGTAACAGACGAGTTTTCGTCTGAAACCCTGATACTTCAAAAGAGATTGTCCATTTTGTACACGAAGTGCATCCAGTTTTTGCCGTAACCCTCTCAACTTTTTAGCACATGCTATGTGGGTGAAATGATGATACCATGCCAACTTTCAACCTTTTCAGAGTTCATTTGTAGTGATTTTCAATTTTAGGGTCATTTAGCTCAAAAAAATCAGTAAATGCATGAAAAATAGCAAATGAAGTCAGAATGGGTTGAAAATTAATGACGTGGCTTCGAATGGTGCATACTGAACACACAAAAAGTCTGGAGTTGAAATAAGTTTCAAAAAAATGAAATGCCTTTGTAACAGACGAGTTTTCATCTAAAACCCTGATACTTCGAAAGAGATTGTCCATTTTGTACACGAAGTGGATCCAGTTTTTGCCATAACCCTCTCAACTTTTTAGCACATGCTATGTGGGTGAAATGATAATACCATGCCAACTTTCAACCTTTTCAGAGTTCATTTGTAGTGCTTTTCAATTTTAGGGTCATTTAGCTCAAAAAAATCAGTAAATGCATGAAAAATAGCAAATGAAGTCAGAAAGGGTTGAAAATTAATGACGTGGCTTCGAATGGTGCATACTGAACACACAAAAAGTCTGGAGTTGAAATAAGTTTAGAAAAATGAAATGCCTTTGTAACAGACGAGTTTTCGTCTGAAACCCTGATACTTCGAAAGAGATTGTCCATTTTGTACACGAAGTGGATCCAGTTTTTGCCATAACCCTCTCAACTTTTTAGCACATGCTATGTGGGTGAAATGATAATACCATGCCAACTTTCAACCTTTTCAGAGTTCATTTGTAGTGCTTTTCAATTTTAGGGTCATTTAGCTCAAAAAAATCAGTAAATGCATGAAAAATAGCAAATGAAGTCAGAAAGGGTTGAAAATTAATGACGTGGCTTCGAATGGTGCATACTGAACACACAAAAAGTCTGGAGTTGAAATAAGTTTAAAAAAATGAAATGCCTTTGTAACAGACGAGTTTTCGTCTGAAACCCTGATACTTCGAAAGAGATTGTCCATTTTGTACACGAAGTGGATCCAGTTTTTGCCATAACCCTCTCAACTTTTTAGCACATGCTATGTGGGTGAAATGATAATACCATGCCAACTTTCAACCTTTTCAGAGTTCATTTGTAGTGCTTTTCAATTTTAGGGTCATTTAGCTCAAAAAAATCAGTAAATGCATGAAAAATAGCAAATGAAGTCAGAAAGGGTTGAAAATTGATGACGTGGCTTCGAATGGTGCATACTGAACACACAAAAAGTCTGGAGTTGAAATAAGTTTAAAAAAATGAAATGCCTTTGTAACAGACGAGTTTTCGTCTGAAACCCTGATACTTCGAAAGAGATTGTCCATTTTGTACACGAAGTGGATCCAGTTTTTGCCATAACCCTCTCAACTTTTTAGCACATGCTATGTGGGTGAAATGATAATACCATGCCAACTTTCAACCTTTTCAGAGTTCATTTGTAGTGCTTTTCAATTTTAGGGTCATTTAGCTCAAAAAAATCAGTAAATGCATGAAAAATAGCAAATGAAGTCAGAAAGGGTTGAAAATTGATGACGTGGCTTCGAATGGTGCATACTAAACACACAAAAAGTCTGGAGTTGAAATAAGTTTAAAAAAATGAAATGCCTTTGTAACAGACGAGTTTTCGTCTAAACCCTGATACTTCGAAAGAGATTGTCCATTTTGTACACGAAGTGCATCCAGTTTTTGCCGTAACCCTCTCAACTTTATAGCACATGCTATGTGGGTGAAATGATGATACCATGCCAACTTTCAACCTTTTCAGAGTTCATTTGTAGTGCTTTTCAATTTTAGGGTCATTTAGCTCAAAAAATCAGTAAATGCATGAAAAATAGCAAATGAAGTCAGAAAGGGTTGAAAATTGATGACGTGGCTTCGAATGGTGCATACAGAACACACAAAAATTCTGGAGTTGAAATAAGTTTAAAAAAATGAAATGCCTTTGTAACAGACGAGTTTTCGTCTGAAACTCTGATACTTCGAAAGAGATTGTCCATTTTGTACACGAAGTGGATCCACTTTTTGCCGTAACCCTCTCAACTTTTTAGCACATGCTATGTGGGTGAAATGATGATACCATGCCAACTTTCAACCTTTTCAGAGTTCATTTGTTGTGCTTTTCAATTTTAGGGTCATTTAGCTCAAAAAATAAATCAGTAAATGCATGAAAAATAGCAAATGAAGTCAGAAAGGGTTGAAAATTGATGACGTGGATTTGGACATAATATTTCTTCGCGTTTCAAATGCCAAAACACATAAGTACACTACTATTACAAAAATTCCCTCCGGTTTGTCCGAAGTGGGACTTTCCAGATATATAAGTCCGGAAACTAACTAGAGAAGCCGGTCACATCCCAGAGTGGGATCTTTGGGTATAAAACTTTTTCTTCGCGTGTGTCCCTTTGCGCCGTAACCATGGACAATCTTCATCGTTTAACTTGATGCTCGGGTCAACATTCACTATGAAGGGAGCAATTTCATGAAACTTTTCATAATCTTCTGACATGTTTGTCTTGTCCTCCACTCCCACGATGTTTCTTTTCCCCGAAAGAACTATGTGGAGCTTTGGCTCATCGTATGATGTATTCGCTTCCTTATCTTTTCTTTTTCTCGGCTTGGTAGACATGTCCTTCACATAGAAAACCTGCGCCGCATCATTGGCTAGGACGAATGGTTCGTCTGCGTACCCAAGATTGTTGAGATCCACTGTTGTCATTCCGTACTGCCGGTCTTCCTTTACCCCGCCTTCTCTCAGATTGACCCATTTGCACCGAAACAAAGGGACCTTCAAACCAAGTCCATAGTCAAGTTCCCATATCTCCTCTATGTAACCATAATATGTGTCCTTTGGCCTATTGGTGTTTGCTGCATCAAAGCGGACACCACTGTTTTGGTTGGCGCTCTTTTTATCTTGGGCGATCGTGTAAAATGTATTCCCATTTATCTCGTACCCTTTGAAAGTCAATATAGTCAAAGATGGTAACTTGTACAGCAAGTACATGTCATCTGCAACAGTGTCGTCATGCATGAGACGTGTCTGCAACCAACCGGCGAAAGTCACAGTTTGTTCATGTGTAATCCAGTCGTCAGACTGCTCCGGGTGTTTGGAGCGTAGAATATTCTTGTGTTGCTCGATATACGGAGCCACCAAGGTGGAACTTTGTAGAACTGTGTAGTGTGCTTGTGCCAAAGAATGCCCGTCCCGGCATATTACTGAATTCTTTCCTAGCGTGCCTTTTCCACCCAGTCTGCCCTCATGCCGCGATTCATGAACACCAATCGGCTTAATGTCAGGAATAAAGTCGACACAAAACTCAATGATCTCCTCTGTTTCATGGCCCTTGGAGATGCTTCCTTTTCGCCTAGCATGATTATGAACATATTTCTTTAAGACTCCCATGAACCTCTCAAAGGGGAACATATTGTGTAGAAATACAGGACCCAGAATGGCAATCTCCTCGACTAGGTGAACTAGGATGTGCGTCATGATATTGAAGAAGGATGGTGGGAACACCAACTCGAAACTGACAAGACATTGCACCAAATCATTCTCTAACCTTGGTAGGATTTCTGGATCGATTACCTTCTGAGAGATTGCATTGAGGAATGCACATAGCTTCACAATGGCTAATCGAACGTTTTCCGGTAGAAGCCCCCTCAATGCAACCGGAAGCAGTTGCGTCATAATCACGTGGCAGTCATGAGACTTTAGGTTCTGAAAAATTTTCTCTGCCATATTTATTATTCCCTTTATATTCGACGAGAAGCCAGACGGGACCTTCATACTGAGCAGGCATTCGAAGAAGATTCCCTTCTCTTCTTTGGTAAGAGCGTAGCTGGCATAACCCCGAAACTGCTTTGGATACATGCCGTCTTCTCCGTGCATACGTTGCTGGTCCTCCCGTGCCTCCGGTGTATCTTTTGTCTTCCCATACACGCCCAAGAAGCCTAGCAGGTTCACGCAAAGATTCTTCGTCACGTGCATCACATCGATTGCAGAGCGGACCTCTAGGTCTTTCCAATAGGGTAGGTCCCAAAATATAGATTTCTTCTTCCACATGGGTGCGCGTCCGTCAGCGTCATTCGGAACAGAATGTCGGCCAGGACCCTTTCCAAAGATTACTTTTAAATCCTTGACCATATCAAGTATATCATCACCAGTACGGTGGCGAGGCTTCTTCCGGTGATCTGCCTCACCTTTGAAATGCTTGCCTTTCTTTCTTACGGGATGCCTGCTCTGAAGAAATCGACGATGCTCCAGGTACACATTCTTCTTATATTTATCCAAATATATACTGTCGGTATCATCTAAATAGTGCATGCATGCGTGGTATCCCTTGTTTGTCTGTCCTGAAAGGTTACTGAGAGCAGGCCAATCATTGATGGTTACAAATAGCAACGCTCGCAGGTCAAATTCCTGCTGTTTGTGCTCATCCCACGCACGTACACATTTTCCATTCCACACCTCTAAAAGTTCTTCGACTAATGGCCTTAGGTACACATCAATGTCGTTGCCGGGTTGCTTGGGGCCTTGGATGAGCACTGGCATCATAATGAACTTCCGCTTCATGCACAACCAAGGAGGAAGGTTATAGATACATAGAGTCACAGGCCAGGTGCTATGATTGCTGCTCTGCTCCCCAAAAGGATTGATGCCATCTGCACTTAAACCAAACCATACGTTCCTTGCGTCATCTGCAAAGTCCTTCCACTTTCTCTCGATTTTTCTCCACTGTGATCCGTCAGCGGGTACTCTCAACTTCCCGTCTTTCTTACAGTCATCTTTGTGCCATCGCATCAACTTGGCATGCTCTTTGTTTCGGAACAAACGTTTCAACCGTGGTATTATAGGAGCATACCACATCACCTTGGCAGGAATCTTCTTCCTAGGGCGCTCGCCCGCAACATCACCAGGGTCATCGTGGCCGATCTTATAGCGCAATGCACAGCATACCGGGCATGCATTCAAATCCTCGTACTCACCGCGGTAGAGGATGCAGTCATTAGGGCATGCATGTATCTTCTGCACCTCTAATCCTAGAGGGCAGACGGCCTTCTTTGCTTCATACGTACTGTCGGGCAATTCGTTGTCCTTTGGTAGCTTATTCTTCATTATTTTCAGCAACTTTTCAAATGCCTTGTTAGGTACACCATTCTCTGCCTTCCATTGCAGCAATTCCAGTGTGGTACCCAGCTTTTTCTTGTCATCTTCGCAATTTGGGTACAACAATTTCTTGTGATCCTCTAACATGCGCTGCAACTTCAGCTTCTCCTTTTCACTTGCGCAGTTTCTCTTTGCATCGGCAATGGCCCGACCAAGATCATCAGCGGGCTCATCTGATGCCTCTTCTTCAGCTCCTTCCCGCATTGCCAGCTCAGCTTCTTCCCCCATTGTTGTACCATCGTATTCATGGAACCCATGGCCAGGATAGCTGTCGTCATCCTCTTCTTCTTCATTCTCTTCCATTAGGACCCCTCTTTCTCCGTGCTTGGTCCAACAGTTATAGCCGGACATGAAACCGGACTCAAACAGGTGGACGTGAATGGTTCTTGAGTTAGAGTAATTTCGATCATTCTTACAGCCAGCACATGGACAATACATAAAACCATCCGCCCGCTTGTTTGACTCAGCCGCAACCAGAAAAGTATGCACGCCATTAATGAACTGGGGAGAGCATCGGTCATCGTACATCCATTGCCGGCTCATCTTCATTACACAACACCGAAAAGACCAAATTAATACAAGTTCATACATAAAGTTCATACACACTTGTTCTCATAAAGCAACATACAAACTCTCTAGCTAAAGCATTTAAATGCAACAACAAATGCGATCAAGATCACAACTAAGGTAACAATTGATCCAACAGCATAGTGATACCAAGTCTCACTATCAATGGCATATTTTTTAAATTTTCTAATCTTCAAGCGCATTGCATCCATCTTGATCTTGTGATCATCGACGACATCGGCAACATACAACTCCAGTTTCATCTTCTCTTCTTCAACTCTTTTCAATTTTTCTTTCAAATACTCGTTTTCTTTTTCAACTAAATTTAATTTCTTGACAAGAATATCTATGTCGGTTGCAATTTCTGGTTCACATACCTCCTAGATAAAAATATCTATGTCAACTTGATCGGCATAATTTTCATAAACACGAAATGCAACAAACAATTATAAAAGAGAGTATATACCACATCCGAATCATAAACCGGACGAGGGCCGACGGGGACAGATATCAAAACCATGCCACTATGTATAACAAACAAGCATATAGGTAAGAAAACTATACAAGTAACTATCTAAATCTTACAAACATGATTTTTTTTTATAAAAAGGATAAGAACAAGAGGCTCACCAAGGTGGTGCCGGCGACGGGATGGTGCGGGCGATCGACGGTGGTTAGGACGGGGACGGGAAGGCACTAAGTAAACCACACCTACACATGCAAAGTAAGAAGTTAATTTGAGCTCAAATTGCATATAAATCAAATGAACTACCACATATAAATACTCCCAAACTAAAACCCACAAATCACTATACTTATAAAGCATTGAAAGAGCTAATCTAGCAATGAGAGATGAAAGGACAAAGTTGCTAACCTTTGTGAACACTTGGATGGATGGGGTGCCTCCAAATCTTGACAAATTTTGGCAAAAATGGAGGATGAGCTTGACGAAGAGGAAGAACAAAGGAGGGGAAGAAGGGGAAAAACAGGGAGGAGTACTGTGCTCGGGCTGGCCGAATTCATATAGGGCATCTTTAGTCCCGGTTCGTGGCACGAACCGGGACTAAAGGTGAGCCTATAGTCCCGGTTCGTGCCACGAACCGGGACTAAAGGTAATCGTGGGGCCCCAGGCTGACACCAGCCTGGCACAAACCCTTTAGTCCCGGTTCGTGTTACGAACCGGGACTAAAGGTCCGGAACGAACCGTGACTAATGATGCCCGTCCCGAACCGGGACTAATGGTCACATTAGTGCCGGTTCAAAACTAGACCGGGACTAATGCTTTGGACAAAAGGTCGGTTTTCTACTAGTGCTAGTACTAGTGGTACATCAGTTTGATTGAGGAAAAACACCAGCCTCTGCTTAACATTAAATCTAGTCAAGCAATGGATCCACAACATATTTGTTTTTGTACAACAACAATCCGTTAAACGATCTGGCCTATATCACTAGTAGAAAACGACCCATTTGTCCCGGTTCCAGAGGTCCATTAGCCCCGGTTCTGGAACCGGGACTAAAGGGTCGGGACTAAAGCCCAAAACCTTTAGTCCCGGTTCACTTACGAACCGGGACAGAAGGGGCTCCACGTGGCCGCTGCGGGGAGCCCAGGCAGGAGGACCTTTAGTCCCGGTTGGTCACACCAACCGGGACCAAAGGGCATCCACGCGTCAGCATCTGGCAGGAGCTGGGGTTTTTGTTTTTTTTGAAGGGGGGAGGGGGTGGGGGGTTTTGGAGGGTTAATTTAGGGGTTTCATATTGTGTTAGCTAGCTAATAGAGAGAAGTGTCCTCTCTTTCTCCGTGCTTGGTCGACGCTAGCTACTATACATATAGAGAGAACTCGACGCTAGCTAATAAGAAAATGAAGGAAACCATTAATTACATAAGATCATCATGCTGAACATATATAGAGAGAAGTGACATCTCTTTCTCCGTGCTTGGTCGAACAACAAGTTTTCATATATCTATCCGACGCTACTACATATATACAATATAACATCTTTTACAACCCCTAACATCATCTACCTAAGATCCAATCTAAATCCACATGGTATTCTCCGTCTTTAGGTATGACGTGGTCAAGAAAGAATCCCGCCAATTCCTCTTGAATTGCTCGTATGCGATCATGTGGTAGGAGTTCATCCCGCATCTGCCAGATCTAATTTAAAGAAGGGGGTCAATACATGCATATATATGAATAAAACTCAAGACAATTGATGGTAATATATAAAATAAAATTGTGAATATTATTTACATACTTCAAATTGTATGTCAGAGAAGCCCCGCTCAGAGGTCGAGTGGCGAATGAACTCGCATACGTAGTATGCACATAAAGCAGTCCCTTCTTTCTGGTACAAGCACTTTACGAGAATAGAGTTCAATCAAACTGATAAGCAAGCATGGTAATGATATATTGATGAAAATTTGAATCAATTAGATATGCGTGGAACTAGCTAGTACTACTTACTTTGGGGTGCGTAAATCGCAACTCTTTGTTTAGACCGGGAACCTTTCGGGTGAACTTCTTCCAAACCCTGCCAGGCAAAGAAAATGATTACTTGATATCAGGAAATTAACGAAGTTGCATGCCGATATGGTCCCGGTATTGACTGAACTTACTTCTTGAGCATTGCAGTCATGTCCGCATAATTCTCGGGATCTTTATGTCTCGAGTCTAAGACAGTTACTAATGCCCCGTCAAGCTTAATGGATAGCAGAATAAAGTGGTAACTGCGCACGCATATATAACTCATCAATTACATTACTTAACCTCGAGTAAGCGAAACTGAGTATACAGAGAAGACAGCAACACTCACTTGAAGTTGTAAGGAAAGAGTATTTCCCTTTTGTTTTGATGTATAAAGAACGACTTTACCAAGTTCTCCTCGGTCTCTTTGATTTCATTTCGTACCGTCCATTCTTTTACGGCATCTGGTCTAATGAACCCAACGTCGAAGATTCCTGCTTTTTTGCATTCGACGATCTTCAATCTGCATAATATAGTGAGGATAATTATATGTACATGCAATGAACGAGCTGAGCTAGAGACTTAACTATAGAAGTAATACTTACAGACAGTAGGAAGTCATGAGTTGTTTGTCGAGGGCCAGTTGATTGTATAACTGAAATAACTCCACAAATTCAATAGGCATCACGCTGAGTCCAATGAATTCGTGCTCTAGTTTCACTGCCACATACATAGTGTCTTTCCCAGACTCCTTGCAGGTTTTCATGTACCACTCATGCAATTTGTACATCATCGTTGTTAGAGGAGGATGATCAGGTTTGACGAGAGGCTTCCCGTGCACGTATTTATATTCTTCTTTTGTTACCTCAGATGTTTCAAAAATTACATCATCCCCCAAGTAATCACCAGGATTGGTACCGGGCACCATCCTCGGATGATTAGCGACGATATCGCTAGACACCTTGAGCGGGGGGCACGATTGGTTCGCCTGTTCGCCGAGCTGGGGAATTTTTTCCCACTTCTTCGTTCTGCTAACCTTGCATCACTGGAAGTACTTCCCGACCGCCGCGCATCTTGATATGTATTTTTAAGATAGCGGACATAGTTGGAATCCGGCGGAGGCAGTGGTGGTCGCTTCAGGGCATCGATAGTGCGCTTCACTTTCACCGGATCTAGCTTCTCCTTTGGAGGTGGATTTTTCTTTGCAAAATGGTCCCTCACTTGGGCACGACAGATGTCCTCGTTTTCCTTCTCGGTCCTCTCATATGGTAACTTTTCCAGAGGCTTGAGAGATGGACCGTATCTGAATTGCCTCCCGCCTCTGCTTGTACTGCTACCCGCCGGAGCGGCGGCGTCTCTCTTCCGTCGTTGCCGACGAGGCCGAGAAGGAGGCGGAGTGCTCCGACGCGCCGTAGGAGCCGGAGCGGCGGCGTCTGTCTTCCGCCGTTGCTGACGAGGCGGAGGAGGAGGCGGACTACTCCGACGCGCCGGAGTAGGCGAAGGAGGAGGCGGAGTGCCCTCACGCGCCGGAGGAGCCGGAGAAGGAGGCGGAGTGCCCTGATAACTCGCCGGAGGAGGAGGAGGAGGAGGAGGTGGAGTGCCCTGACTCGCCGGAGGAGGAGGAGAAGGCGTCCAGTTTGGAAGCTTGATGTACTCCTTCCGCCATAGACATGTACTCCTCAGAGCATGAACCAGCTGATTCTCCCCTTCACCTGTAGGGTGGTCAAGCTCGAGCTCCTCAAATCCCTCGATTACTTCATCCACCGTCACAACAGCATAGCCATGTGGAATCGGAAGGCAGTGAAAAGTTCCGTTGGGTTGAGGAGGTGCAACAGAGCCGACAACCGCCTTGAAAGTGAGGTTCCAGAATTTCGTCATAAGCTCGCAATGTTGAGCCTCCGTCATAGTATCCACGGGGTAGCTAGGAGCAGTGAAGTCAGGCTGAACGAGCTCCGTGGAAGCCACGCTGCTTCTTCGCTGAGATGGCGGGCTAGCTTCTGGGGTAGCTTCGTGCCGCTGAGATGGTTGGCCGGCAGCTCACTGGCTCTCAAGTTCCTCTAGCTTTTCTAGTCTTGCATTGAGCTTCTGCAGGTCGCTCAGCTCCGCTTTCCTCTTTCTCTCCCGTCTTCTGTAACCGCCTGCGTCGGGAAACCCAACCTTCCACGGAACGGAGCCTGGTGTGCCTTGTGTTCGTCCAGGGTGCTCAACATTCCCGAGGGCCTCAGTCAGCTCGTCCTTCTCTCTGTCGGGAATGAACATCCCTTCCTACGCTGCGGTGATATACTTCTGAAGCTTCTTGACGGGTATTGCAAGTTGCTCGTCCATCCAACGGCACTTCCATGTTTCAGGGTCCAAAGTTCCCCCAACCCCGAAGAACCAAGTCCTTGAACGGTTTGGCCAGTTCAATGTCTCTGGTTCGACCCCTTTAGCAATCAGGTCATTCTCAGCTTTGTCCCACAACGGCCGGGCTTTGAGATAGCCACCTGACCCCGTGTGATGGTGATACTGCTTCTTTGCAGCATTGTTCTTGTTTGTCTCTGACATTTTCTTACTCTTAGCCGATGTCTTGTAGGCCACAAATGCGGGCCAGTGATCTCTTATCTTCTCAAATCGGCCGATGAATTCTGGAGTCTTCCCTTTGTCGACAAACTTTGATTTCAACTCATTCTTCCACCTCCTGAACAGATCTGCCATCTTCTTAAGAGCACACGCCTTGACCAGTGGCTCTATAACTGGCTTATTCGGATCCTCCTCTGGCGGTAGGGTGAAATTTGCCTTCAGCGAGGTCCAAAGATCATCTTTCTGTCTATCGGTGACATAAGAAGGGTCGTCGTCCTTAGGATTATTCCATTGCTTGATGATGATCGGGATGTTGTCCCTAACAATAGCTCCGCACTGAGCAGAAAATGCGTCCTTGGTCCGCTTGGGTTCAATCGGTAGGCCATCGTCCGCGAGTGCTGTGATCGTGAACCTTTCATCCTTGCGCAACCTTCTCTTCGGGCCTCGTCTCGTTACCGAAGTTTGGCTCGATCCGGAGGGCTATAAAAGAAGAAAGAAGAGTTAATATATGTACATACCAAAACAATTAATGCATCAATTAGCTAGTCAGCACAGGCTTAATTAATATATATACCTCACCGGACTTTGCAACAGCTCACTCCTCCATTTGGTCACTGGAGCCGTCATCATGGTCTCCTTCTTCCTCCGGCATTCGGTCACCGGAGCCATCATGATCATGTCCTTCCTCCTCCATTGTTCGATCACCGGAGCCGTCATCCTCTCCTTCCAGACCATCGGTGTCGTTGAGAAACGACAAGACATCACGTCCGGCGAGGATTATCTCCCCCAACAACTGTTCTTGTTCCAAGTCTCTTTGATCCATAGTTTCTGCAAATATTACAACATGGCAATTAATATACAAACATGAATGTCCGACGTCCGGACCGCCTCTCTCATGAATGTCAAACAAGGGATTCTCTTAACCTTTAAGGGGTTTAACAAAATGGCGCCATTCTAGATGTGCAGAAAATGGTCCATATTTTTCCTGATCTCATCTACCCTTCTATATGTCATGTTGTCTAGTGTCAAAGGATTCAAGACAACCAAGGCTTCATCATTAGCCGGAAGTAACAGGCGCATAATGGTACGAAGCTCTCCAAAATTGTTTTGGAACGGAGTCCCGGATAGGATAATTAATTAGCTTTTTGGTACGAAGTTCAGCAAGAGCCTTTCGAATATCGCTATTTGGAAGGCCTTTGCTGAATTTCATACCAAAAAGCGAATTATTCTATCCGGAACTCCGTTCCAAAACAACTTTGAAGAGCTTCGTAGCATCATACGCCTATTACTTCCGGCTAATGATGAAGCCATGGATTTCTTCAATACTTTGACAGACAACGTGACATATAGAAGAATATATATATAGATGAGATCAGAAAAAAATTGGATCACCTTGTGCACATCCATAATGGGGGCATTCTTGATAAATCTATGTTACCAGAGTTTTCTATATGAACAAAAAAAAATTCCACATGACATGTCCGACGTCCCCCCTCATGTCGAAGTTATCGGGGAGGGGGTAGATGATAACGACGCTCACCCCTCATGTCCGACGTCCGACGTCCCCCCTCATGTCATGTCCGACGTCCCCCCTCATGTCAAAGTTATCGGGGAGGGGGTACACGGCAACGACGCTCACCCCTCATGTCCAACGTCCGACGTCGCCCCTCATGTCATGTCCGACGTCCCCCCTCATGTCGAAGTTATCGGGGAGGGGGTAGACGACAACGACGCTCACCCCTCATGTCATGTCCGACGTCCCCCCTCATGTCGAAGTTATCGGGGAGGGGGTAGACGACAACGACGCTCACCCCTCATGTCCGACGTCCGACGTCCCCCCTCATGTCATGTCCGACGTCCCCCCTCATGTCGAAGTTATCGGGGAGGGGGTAGACGACAACGACGCTCACCCCTCATGTCCGACGTCCGACGTCCCCCCTCATGTCATGTCTGACGTCCCCCCTCATGTCGAAGTTATCGGGGATGGGGTAGACGACAACGACGCTCACCCCTCATGTCATGTCCGACGTCCCCCCTCATGTCGAAGTTATCGGGGAGGGGGTAGACGACAACGACGCTCACCCCTCATGTCCGACGTCCGACGTTCCCCCTCATGTCATGTCCGACGTCCCCCCTCATGTCGAAGTTATCGGGGAGGGGGTAGACGACAACGACGCTCACCCCTCATGTTCGACGTCCGACGTCCCCCCTCATGTCATGTCCGACGTCCCCCCTCATGTCGAAGTTATCGGGGAGGGGGTAGACGACAACGACGCTCACCCCTCATGTCATGTCCGATGCCTCCCCTCATGTCGAAGTTATCGAGGAGGGGGTAGACGACAACGACGCTCACCCCTCATGTCTGACGTCCGACGTCCCCCCTCATGTCATGTCCGACGTCCCCCCTCATGTCGAAGTTATCGGGGAGGGGGTAGACGACAACGACGCTCACCCCTCATGTCCGACATCCGACGTCCCCCTCATGTCATGTCCGACGTCCCCCCTCATGTCGAAGTTATCGGGGAGGGGGTAGATGACAACGACGCTCACCCCTCATGTCATGTCTGACGTCCCCCCTCATGTCAAAGTTATCAGGGAGGGGGTAGACGACAACGACGCTCACCCCTCATGTCCGACGTCCGACGTCCCCCCTCATATCATGTCCGACGTCCCCCCTCATGTCGAAGTTATCGAGGAGGGGGTAGACGACAACGACGCTCACCCCTCATGTCCGACGTCCGACGTCCCCCCTCATGTCATGTCCGACGTCCCCCCTCATTTTAACTAATTTCGATGAACCAAAAAAATATTGTATGAACAAAAAAAATATTGACCAAGTTGTCATGAACAAAAAAAATATGAACAAAAGAAATATTGACCAAATATTGACGCAAGGGCGACGACGGGGGCGACGGCGATAGCGACGGCGGGGCGACGGGCGGGGGCGATGGGCAGGGGCGAAGGTGACGGCGACGGCGGGGGCGGCGGGCGACGGCGGGGGCGACGACGGGGGCGACGGTGACGACGACGGCGGGGGCGGCGGGCGGCGGCGATGACGGGGGCGGCAGGCGACGGCGGGCGACGGTGGGGGCGGCGGCGACGACGGGGGCGGCGGGCGGCGGGCGACGACGGGGGCGGGGAGCGGACGACGGGGGCGGCGGGCGACGACGGGGGTGGCGAGCGACGGCGACGACGGGGCGACGGGCGGCGGCGACGGCGACGGCGGGGGCGGCTGGTGGCGTCTGGGCCGCCTGGCGGCGTCGTCGGGGGCGGGGGCGAGATGAAAACTGAAAATTCCTAAGTGGTACTTATGTACCCAGATAATTGGTCTCGGTTGGTGGCACCAACCGGGACCAATGCACCCTTGTAGTCCCGGTTGGTGCCACCAACCGGGACCAAAGGTCAGTTTTCAGCAGCCTAGAAACAGGGACATTAATACTTACTGTTTTATTTTTTGTTTTGTTTTTTTCTTTATTTATTTTATTTTGTTCCTACTTACAGCTAAATACTTACTGTTTTTCAGTGATTCTTTTTGCTTTTAGGTCACAAAAATTATAAACTTTCTGTTATTGCCATTAGTTTTCAAATTTGAATTTTTTGAAATTTGTGTGAATCATAGTTTGTGAATAACTTTACTAAAAAAATAGATTTTTGAGTGATTCTTTTTCCTGCTATTTAATATTGCTGTGTTTTATCATTATATTCAATTTGGTAATTTTTAGGTTATTTCAAATGGATGTTTTAATCGAAAACAGATTTTGTTATTTTAGTTTGCTATTAAAGTTTCTAACAAAAAAATTCTTTATGAAAATTCTTTTTGCTATTAATGATTTGAACAAAAAATACTTAGATAATTTTAGTTGCATAAATTTTATATAATTTTAGTTTATAAAAGCTTTTTAGTTCATTCTTTTTGCTATTAGAGTTTTGTAAAAGCTTTTTAGTTGATTCGTTTTGCTATTGAAGAATATTATAGTTTTGTTTTAGTTGATCATAACAGAATATTTTAATTGATTATTTTTAGTTCATTCTTTTTGCTATTAGAGTTTCATAAAAGTTTTCTAGTTCATTCTTTTTGCTATTAGTTCATTCTTTGAGCTAAATGACCCTGAAATTGAAAAGCACTACAAATGAACTCTGAAAAGGTTGAAAGTTGGCATGGTATCATCATTTCACCCACATAGCATGTGCTAAAAAGTTGAGAGGGTTACGGAAAAAACTGGATGCACTTCGTGTACAAAATGGACAATCTCTTTCGAAGTATCAGGGTTTCGGACAAAAACTCATCTGTTACAAAGGGATTTCATTTTTTTGAACTTATTTGAACTCCAGACTTTTTGTGTGTTCAAAATGCACCATTCAAAGCCACATCATCAATTTTCAACCCTTTCTAACTTCATTTGGTATTTTTCATGCATTTACTGATTTTTTTGAGCTAAATGACCATGAAATTGAAAAGCACTACAAATGAACTCTGAAAAGGTTGAAAGTTGGCATGGTATCATCATTTCACCCACATAGCATGTGCTAAAAAGTTGAGAGGGTTATGGCAAAAACTGGATGCACTTCGTGTACAAAACGGACAATCTCTTTCGAAGTATCAGGGTTTCGGACGAAAACTTATCTGTTACAAAGGTATTTCATTTTTTTGAACTTATTTGAACTCCAGACTTTTTGTGTGTTCAAAATGAACCATTCAAAGCCACATCATCAATTTTCAACCCTTTCTGACTTCATCTGGTATTTTTCATGCATTTACTGATTTTTTTAAGCTAAATGACCCTGAAATTGAAAAGCACTACAAATGAACTTTGAAAAGGTTGAAAGTTGGCATGGTATCATCATTTCACCCACATAGCATGTTATACAAAGTTGAGAGGGTTACGGCAAAAACTGGATGCACTTCGTGTACAAAACGGACAATCTCTTTCGAAGTATCAGGGTTTCATACGAAAACTCATCTGTTACAAAAGGCATTTCATTTCTTCACATGTAACTGCAGTGATATTCTAGATCAAAGGCATCATCATACTAGTTGTGGAGAGAAAGTCTTCACTTTTTCTTCGCTTGTGTCCTTTGCTTATTGCGCCGTAACCATGGATAATCTTCATCGTTTAACAGGGTGCTTGGGTCAGCCTTGACTTTGAAAGGAGGAATTTCATGAAACTTTTCTTAATCTTCAGACATGTCTGTCTTGCCCTCCAATCCCACGATGTCTCTTTTTCCTGAAAGAACTATGTGGCGCTTTGGCTCATCGTATGATGTATTCGCTTCCTTATCTTTTCTTTTTCTCGGTTTGGTAGACATGTCCTTCACATAGAAAACCTGCGCCACATCACTAGCTAGGACGAATGGTTCGTCTGTGTACCCAAGATTGTTCAGATCCACTGTTGTCATTCCGTACTATGGGTCTACCTGTACCCCGCCACCCGAAAGATTGACCCATTTGCACTGAAACAAAGCGACCTTGAAATCATGTCCATAGTCAATTTCCCATATGTCCACTATGTAACCATAATATGTGTCCTTTCCCATCTTGGTTGCTGCATCAAAGTGGACACCGCTGTTTTGGTTGGTGCTCTTTTGATCTTGGGCGATCGTGTAAAATGTATTCCCATTTATCTCGTACCCTTTGTAAGTCAATACAGTCAAAGATGGTCCCCTGGCCAATGAGTACAGCTCATCAGAAACAGTGTTGTCACCCATGAGACGTGTTTGCAACCAACTGCCGAAAGTCCTGATGTGTTGATATGTAATCCAGTCGTCACACTGATCCAGGTGTTTGGAGCGCAGAATATTCTTGTGTTCATCGACATACGTGGTCACCAAGGTAGAATTCTGTAGAACTGTGTAGTGTGCTTGAGACCAAGAATGCCCGTCCCTACATATTATTGAGTCCGCTCCTAGCGTGCCTTTTCCAGTCAGTCTCCCCTCATACCGCGATTGAGGGAGACCAATCTTCTTAAGGTCAGGAATGAAGTCAACACAAAACCCAATGACATCCTCTGTTTGATGGCCCATGGAGATGCTTCCTTCTGGCCTAGCGCGGTTACGAACATATTTCTTTAAGACTCCCATGAACCTCTCAAAGGGGAACATATTGTGTAGAAATACAGGACCCAGAACGACAATCTCATCGACTAGAAGAACTAGGACGTGCGTCATGATATTGAAGAAGGATGGTGGGAACACCAGCTCGAAACTAACAAGACATTGCACCAAATCACTCCTTAACCTTGGCAGGATTTCTGGATCGATCACCTTCTGAGAGATTGCATTGAGGAATGCACATAGCTTCACAATGGCTAATCGAACGTTTTCCGGTAGAAGCTCACTTAATGCAACCGGAAGCAGTTGCGTCATAATCACGTGGCAGTCATGAGACTTTAGGTTCTGGAACTTTTTCTCTGCCATATTTATTATTCACTTTATATTCGACGAGAAGCCAGACGGGACCTTCATACTGAGCAGGCATTCAAAGAAGATTTCCTTCTCTTCTTTGGTAAGAGCGTAGCTGGTAGGACCTTCATACTGCTTTGGATGCATGTCGTCTTTTTCATGCACACGTTGCTGTTCCTCCCGTGCCTCCGGTGTATCTTTTGACTTCCCATACACTCCCAAGAAGCCTAGCAGGTTCACGCAAAGATTCTTCGTCACGTGCATCACGTCGATTGCAGAGCGGACCTCTAGGTCTTTCCAATAGGGTAGGTCCCAAAATATAGATTTCTTCTTCCACATGGGTGCGCGTCCCACATCGTCAGTCAGAACAGATAGTCCGCCAGGACCCTTTCCAAAGATTACATGTAAATCATTGACCATATCGAGTATGTGATCACCAGTACGGAGGGCGGGCTTCTTCCGGTGATCTGCCTCACCTTTGAAATGCTTTCCTTTCTTTTGACATTGATGGTTGGTCGGAAGAAATCGACGATGCCCCAGGTACACATTCTTCCTGCATTTGTCCAAATATATACTGTCGGTGTCATCTAAACAGCGTGTGCATGCGTGGTATCCCTTGTTTGTCTGTCCTGACAAGTTACTGAGAGCAGGCCAATCGTTGATGGTTACAAACAGCAAAGCATGTAGGTCAAATTCCTCCTGTTCATTCTCATCCCACACACGAACACCTCTTCCATTCCATAGCTGTAAAAGTTCATCAACTAATGGCCTTAGGTAGACATCAATGTCATTGCCGGGTTGCTTAGGGCCTTGGATGAGCACTGGCATCATAATGAACTTCCGCTTCATGCACAACCAAGGAGGAAGGTTATACATACATAGAGTCACAGGCCATGTGCTATGCTTGCTGCTCTGATCCCCAAAAGGATTAACGCCATCTGCACTTAAACCAAACCATACGTTCCTTCGGTCATTTGTAAAGTCGCTCCACTTTCTCTCGATCTTTCTCCACTGCGACCCGTCAGCGGGTGCTCTCAACTTCCCGTCTTTCTTACGGTCTTTTATGTGCCATTGCACCAACTCGGCATGCTTTTTGTTTCTGAACAGACGTTTCATCCATGGTATTATAGGAGCATACCACATCACCTTGGCAGGAACCCTCTTCCCGGTGCGCTGGCCCTCAACATCACCAGGGTCATCTCTTCTGATCTTATACCGCAATGCACCGCATACCGGGCATGCGTTCAAATCCTCGTACGCACCGCGGTAGAGGATGTAGTCATTAGGGCATGCATGTATCTGCTGCACCTCCAATCCTAGAGGGCATAGAACCTTCTTTGCTTCGTACGTACTGCCGGGTAATTCGTTATCCTTTGGAAGCTTCTTCTTCATTATTTTCAGTAGCGAACTAAATCCCTTGTCAGATACACCATTGTCTGCCTTCCATTGCAGCAATTCCAGTGTGGTACCGAGCTTTCTGTTGTCATTTTCGCAATTTGGGTACAACCCCTTTTTGTGATCCTCTAACATGCGATCGAACTTCAACTTCTCCCTTTCACTTTCGCATTCTCTCTGTGCATCAACAATGACCCGTCGAAGATCATCATCGGGCACATTGTCTGGTTCCTCTTGATCTTCAGCTTCCCCCATTGCAGCATCACCGTATTCAGGGGGCGGGTAGTTGTCATCATCCTCTTCTTCTTCGTTGTCTTCCATCATAACCCCTCTTTCTCCGTGCTTGGTCCAAACATTATAGTGTGGCATAAAACCCTTCTCAAGCTGGTGGAAGTGAAGGGTTTTAGAGTTGGAGAAAGCCTTCGTATTCTCACAGACAGTACATGGACAATGCATAAAACCATTCTGCTTGTTTGCCTCAGCCGCTTCGAGAAAATTATGCAGGCCCTTAATATACTCGGAGGTGCGTCAGTCACCATACATCCATTGCCGGTTCATCTGCGTGAGTTATATAATTCTCATTATTGAACAACATATAGCTCTCTAGAGCATCTAATTAAAACATACATTGAAACTATGTAAAAAATTTAAATGCAACAACAAATGCGATCATAACCGCAACTAAGGTACCAATTGATCCAACGGCATAATGATACCAAGCCTCAGTATGAATGGCATATTTTCTAATCATTCTAATCTTCAAGCGCATTGCATCCATCTTGATCTTGTGATCGTCGACGACATCGGCAACATTCAACTCCAATTTCAGCTTCTCCTCTTCAACTCTTTGTAATTTTTCTTTCAAGTAATTGTTTTCTTTTTCAACCAAATTTAACTTCTCGACAAGAATTTCTATGTCGGTTGGAATTTCCGGTTCACATACCTCCTAGATTAAAAAATCTATGTCACGTTGGTCGGCATAATTGTCATAAACACTAAATAAAACAAATAGTTATAAAAGATAATATATACCACATCCGAATCATAGACAGGACGAGGGCCGACGGAGGCGGATACCAAAACCATCGCACTATATAATAACAAACAATAATAAAAGTAAGAAAATTACACAAGTATTTATCTAAATCATACAAGTAAGAACTTTTTTCTTTTAGAAAGAAGATAAGAAGAAGAGGCTAACCACGGTGGTGCCGGTACCGAGATGGGCGCGGGCGATCGACAGCGGTGAGGACGGGGACGGGACAAGACGGACCGCCAAACCTAGACAAATCTTGAGGAAAATGGAGCTTGGACAAGGAGCTTCGAGAGGAGAAAGCTTAAGTGTGGCTCGGCCATTTCATCGAACACCTCATGTGCATAGGAGGTGAGCTAGAGCACCACAAAGCTCTCCCACGGCCGGCCAAAAAAACAGAGCAGTGCACTGCTCTGCTCGCGGGCAGGAGGTATATATAGGCCAACCATTGGTCCCGGTTTGTGGCTGGAACCGGGACTAAAGGACACCATTTGGTCCTGGTTCCAGCCACAAACCGGGACCAATGGTTGTGGGCCAGGAGTGAGGCCCATTGGTCCTGGTCCGTGTCTGGAACCGGGACCAAAGGGGTCAGACGAACCGGGACCAATGGCCAACGAGGCCCGGCCGGCGAGCTGGCCTCACGAACCGGGACCGATGCCCCCATGGGTCCCGGTTCGTGAGTGAACCGGGATTAATTGGATTTCAGGCCTGGACCAAAGCCCTGTTTTCTACTAGTGTATACACATGTTGAGGAAGAGAGAGAGGATATATACTTCTTCTATTGCTTCTATATACATGTATGTATGTTTAGTTATTCAACATGCTTCAACGTTTTTCAAATTCTTCTATTTGATTTGGTGCAGGAGGATGCCCCAGCTGACCAGGAGGATGTCGTCGTCCACCCCGACCACCACACAAGGTCGGTTGATCCCTGTTCTATAGATTTGCAGTCTCTGTTTGTTAATATCAAGTCTATATTTGTTGCTTTGATTCATCCTGTTATGTAGCCTAGCTATTGGAATATTTCTACTTCTGTAACTATGTATCTCCTGTTATGCTCAATATTGATGTGCTTGCAATGAACCATGTGGTATATGCTCTCCACTCGACACAAGGCCCAAGGGCATCATAGTGACGCCTTTATCTACACACATGTTTGGTTTACAGCGACGCTAGGGTTATGCTACTAATGCAGTGGTTTATGTGCCTGCTTTTAACTTTGCTGATTGAAATGGGCTGCTTTGTTTCAAAGGAGCACCGCTGATCTGATACTGCGGGATCTGGAAATCAATCCTCACATGTGGATGCAAGTGGTGCACATCCTGCAGAACTCCCAGAACCTCAACACCAAGTTCTTTGCCCTCCAAGTAACTCTCTGCTCCTGAATGCCTTGTTGCAAAAGTTTAGAAGGTAGCTTGCAACTGAATGAAGGTTGATTGATGCCGTGGCTGCAGCTGTTCTTGGATTAGATCATGCATGTTTTAAATTCAGTACTGGCAGCACTGGCCATTAATTACACTTGATATTGTGGTTCACCGGTCATATTAGGAAATGCAACTGGTCTTGAGATGCGTGCTTCCCTTGTCGGGATTCCGAGATCATTAGGTCCGGGCCGCATGCTTGCCATCTTGTACCTCGATTCGATCCTCGTGCCATTGTCAATGCGTGCTGCTGCTTTATACATGTTTAATTAAATCTATCAAGCAGTTGTTGTCATGTCATGCTTGTTGTATTAATAGCCAATTTAGTTGCACATGTCAGTATACTATATACAAAAATTCCTAGCTAGTGAGTGCATTTTAGTCATTCCATGAACACATACCGGTTAGTGTTAGTCTTCTATTTATGTACACGGAATTTGTTGTCAATTCTTGCTTGTAAGCTATGTTTGATGCTGCCTACAGGTTCTTATTCTTTTTTTTACATAGGTGAAGTACGAAGCCAAATGCGAAGCCGTGAAGCCTATCAGCAAGAGAAGCATATTATGTATTGTAATATTAGGCAGAGTAGCATATTATGTATTGTAATATTTAGTGTTGTAATATTAGTGTTGTATTGTAATATTTAGTGTAATATTTATAGTCTGTTTGAAATATTGATTGTGTATATAATTTCAATACCTGTGAAATGGAAACCTGACCAGGGGGGCCCACTTATGAAAATTGTTTGACAAATTTTGAAATTTCTGACGTATGGGTCGAATTATGATATCAGCATGACAAGTGGAACCAATCTTACTAGTTGGATCAGCACAAAAATAATATGGCCGAAAATAGAAAATCAATAGTCATGGCCCAGAAAATAAAAAGGTTGAATTGTTGGGCCAGGCCCATGTAGCTAGCCAAAGTTAACACGAAAAGTATATATTAAATGGGCTGAATTAATGGGCTTGGCCCATATATACACCGAATTGGACTGGGCTGAATCTTATCAACCATCAATTCAATTGGTCGCAATTTTGCCACGTTGGATCCGACGTGTCCTCGGCAGACAACCAACGACCAAAACAATTCGTCGTAGAACCAATGACCTTTTATTTTGGTCGTAACCTTCTACGACCATATCACAAAGAAGGTCGTTAAGTTTCATTAAAGACGGTCAGCTTTTGACCAACCGTTTTTTGTCACAAAAAGGTCGTAAATGAAAAACAATGACCATTCAGTGACCAATATTGATGGTCGCAAGTTGCCATATTTCTTGTAGTGCTTCCCCTCCCGTGTCGTCCCCGCGTGGCGACCGGGAGGCAACCCTAGCTCCTTCCGGCCGGACTCCCCTCTCTCCTCCTCCTCCTCCCTCGCCGCCGCCCCGAGGGCGCGACCGGGCGAAGCCTAGCCGTCGCGGGGAATCGGGGTCCTCCCGCTCGAGCGGGGCTGGCGCGGGCCGACGCCTCCGGGCCGGAGCGTGACGTGGGTTGGGCGTCATGACAGGTGATGGCGACGCGCCGGTGCCTCTGCTCCTCCGCGACAAGCGGCTAGGTGGCTGGTGTGCCTCGGTTGCCAGGGACGGTGGCGTCGCGGTCAGATCTGGGTCGAGGCGGCTCGGGCCGTGGGCGACGCGAGCTGCGGGCGTCCGCCCCTTCCGTGACCACGGCTGGTGGTGGTGGAGGCGCAGCGGCGGTGGTTGGAGGGTGAGCTGGCCGACCTTCAGATGTTTCGGCGGCAAGACGGCGGCTGCGGCGAGGATGGGCTCCTTTTTGAGCTCTCTTGGCAGTGGGTGGCATTCCTTGGGGTTCCTCTTGCCGGTGGACGGGTCTTCGTTGTTGGCCACGCGTGATTCAACTCCGGCGGCAGTGGTAGGGACGGCACTGGGGGTGTCCGGAGGGGAGGTTGGCTGGAGGGATGGGTGGCGCCGACATGCTCGGGTCACTTGTGGCTAGCACGGTGGTGTGCTGGTCGTGGATGCGTCCGTTCCCCCTCCTCTACCTTTCCCCTCCCGTGTGCGGGTGCTTGCCACTCCGGCGATGTTTCGAGGCGGGACGAATGATGCGGTTTCGTCGGTAGAGTGTGTCCCCTTTGACCAAAGCCGACCTCTTTCGAATGGTCTTGGGGGTGTCTGTATGTTGGGCGGTGGCCCTGGCGGCGGCAGGCGTGGCGTTTGTGGGCGGAGTGTGCGTCTCATGTGCGGGCGGGCAGCCATGGCCACACGGGTGGCTTGGTTGCGGGTGGTAGGTGGAGCTAGGGTCCGACGACGGAATGTGTGCATTGGGGTACATCACTTGCCCAGTCCATGTACTGGCTGACGGTGGAGGCGTTCGTGCATTTAATAACCTTCATGAAGGCTCCCTCATGGCGTCCCCACTCCTTTGGTCATACTCTGGGTGAAAACTTGATCGGGCGGTGGCGGCTACCTGTGGCTGTACCCTTCTGGGAGGCACCGCTCTGGAGTCATGGCTATGTCGGTGTCTGTTTCACCACTCCATTGTGGATTGTCACGATGGAGGGCTCTGTTGGCTCCAAGTGGTCTTCTTCGCATATCTGTAGTGTGCTTGGTGGTTGGTGGGGTGGTGTGTCGGTGCCCGGCACCTATGTATCTTGCCCTGGGTGTGTGTGTGTTTTGTGCGGAGGTGGCGTGAGTTTGTATCTTCTCTCTGATGTGATGTGGTGATGGTTGCTTTATAATATAAAGCGGGGGGGGGGGTCATTTTTCGTCAAATTTGGGAAAGCCAGGGTCTTGCCTAAATGCATGTTCTTCTTCTGGTCCTTGTGTTTGAGGGAAAGAATCTGGATAGTTTACTCCTTCTGTTAATTTACTTTGTGGCTGTTTTGTTCCTGCCAGATTCTCTCTGGTAACTTCTTGAAACAAATTCCTTCCAATTAATTAGTTGAATTACCAGAACTTTAACACTAAAAAATGAGTATTTAACCCCCAACATATTCATGTGATTGGCATGTGTACAACGGAAATTATCTGCAGGTGACCAACACGAGAAACACTAATTGCTACTCCTCATGACCTACACACCATTTAGGAGCATTGCCCACTCGATCTATCTCTTTATATACCTCAACTATATGCACCTTTCATGCTGGGTTCCTTTCGTTGGCCATCAGGTTATGAGTCTACACTCATTAGTCATTACTGACCTTTTTATATGTTCTTAGGTGATGATGAGTTGGGATTTTAGAAGGAACTGAAATAAGATGTAGATAATGGAGCGGATGGTATTTGGTCTGTGTCCTCTTAGAAATCATGAAAAATTGACAGGAAAGTGTGCTGCTAAAAATCATGCACATCTATCTAGCCAACGTTAGGCAATGACCTCCGTCATGCGGAGTGCGAGGTTAACCTGGATAGACCCAAACGCACATGGCCGAGGAAGGGTTATGGCCTTTCTGCAGTAAGGCGGAGTGCTAGAATTAAATTCAAAAAGAAATTTCACGATGATTCATGAAAGGTATTTTTTGGAATAGCAGAGGTCTTGTGGACTTGGCTAAGAGGAGGTTTTTAGCGGAGGCTTCAAAAGAATATAGACTTGATTTTATTTCGTTGCTCGAGACAGGGCGTGATAATTTCACTTCATAGTTTTTGGGTACTATTTCTGGTGGTTTAGATTTTGATTGGCATTGTTTGCCACCCCGGGGGAGGTCTGGAGGGATCTTACTTGGGGTTAATTGCGAAACTCTTGAGGTGGTAAACGTCTTTATGGGTGACTATACCGTCAAATTTCATGTGAGGTCGAAGATTGATGGATTCAGATGGGCACTTGTGGCTGTGTATGGGGCGGCACAACCAGAGTTCAAATCTGATTTCCTTGCAGACCTGGTTAGCATCTGTGGGGAAGAAAGGTTACCCATTTTAGTCGGAGGTGACTTCAACATCATTAGAAGAAGAGAAGAAAAGAACAATGATAACTTTGATGCAAGGTGGTCATTCATGTTCAACGCTATTATTGAAAGCCTAGACCTGAGAGAGATTGAACTCTCAGGCAGGCAATACACTTGGGCAAACACTCTGGATAACCCAACATATGAGAAGTTGGACCGAGTTTTAACAAGTGTAGAATGGGAGCATAAATTTCCTTTAGTAACAGTGCGAGCATTGCAAAGGGGAATTTCAGATCATACACCCCTTCTTGTCGATTCCGGTGACCCGGTTCATCGGGGAAACAAAGATACATTTTCTTTCGAAACTTCGTGGTTCGAGAGAGAAGACTTCTTAGCTTTGATTGCCAGGGAATGGACGAAAGAGCAAAGAGGAGGCACTAATGTTGATAGATGGCAATTTAAGATTAGACATCTGAGACAATTCTTGAAGGGGTGGGCTAAAAATGATAGTGGAATTTATAAGCAGCAGAAAGAGAGATTGCTTAATTTAATCAATGATATCGATGTAAAGGCGGAGAGATGTCCTCTTACTATGAATGAAAGGGTGATGAAACGAGAAGCTGAGGTTAGTTTAGCAAAGCTTCTGCGAGAGGAAGAGATCAAATGGGCACTTAGGGCCAAAGTAACGCAAGTGGTTCAAGGAGATAGCAATACACAATTTTTTCATATGATCGCCAATGGGAGACATAGGGAAAAAAGGATTATACAACTTGAACAGGACGAGGGTACAATCATAGGTCACGAAAATCTCAAAATGTATATCTCCAATTTCAACAAGAAATTGTTTGGGGCTCCTGTAGATAACTATGTTACTCTTGACGAGGATATGGTGGACGATGTAAATCAGCTGAGAGAGGAGGAGAATGAAGTTCTCACCAATCCATTTTCAGAAAAAGAAGTTTTCGAGGCAATTTCACAAATGAAAAATAACAAAGCACCTGGTCCAGATGGGTTTCCTGCAGAATTTTATAAGAAATGTTGGCATATTATTAAAGGAGACCTCATGCCGATGTTCCATGATCTGTTTAATGGCCACTTACAATTATTTAAGCTGAACTTTGGGACAATAACATTGTTACCAAAGAAGGACGAGGCGGTTCGCATTGAGCAGTTCAGACCGATATGTTTGCTCAATGTTAGTTTTAAAATTTTCACAAAAGTCGGTACGAATCGCCTCACACAGATTGCACATTCTGTGGTTCAACCGATTCAAACAGCTTTCATGCCTGGACGTCATATACTTGAAGGGGTGGTCGTTCTTCATGAGACCTTACATGAAATACACTCAAAGAAATTTGATGGAGTTGTTTTCAAGGTGGATTTCGAGAAGGCATATGACAAAGTGAAGTGGCCATTTTTACAGCAAGCCATGCGAATGAAAGGTTTTGATATGGCTTGGAGGAAGCAGGTCGAATCTTTTGTACAGGAAGGCAGCGTGGGAATCAAGGTTAATGACGACATAGATCATTATTTCCAGACGCAAAAAGGATTGAGACAGGGAGACCCGATGTCTCCCATCCTTTTCAATGTGGTCGCTGATATGCTGGCAGTTCTAATTAACAGAGCTAAGGAGGACGGCCAGGTAGGTGGGCTAATCCCACATCTAGTCGATGCTGGGGTGTCTATTCTACAATATGCGGACGACACAATTATTTTCATGGAACATGATATAGCTGTTGGAAATATGCCCTAGAGGCAATAATAAATTGGTTATTATTATATTTCCTTGTTCATGATAATCGTTTATTATCCATGCTATAATTGTATTGATTGGAAACTTTAATACATGTGTGGGTACATAGACAACACTGTGTCCCTAGTAAGCCTCTAGTTGACTAGCTCGTTGATCAAAAGATGGTGAAGGTTTCCTAGCCATGGACATGAGATGTCATTTGATAACGGGATCACATCATTAGGAGAATGATGTGATGGACAAGACCCAAACTACGAACGTAGCATATGATCGTGTCAGTTTATTGCTATTGTTTTCTGCATGTCAAAGTATCTGTTCCTATGACCATGAGATCATGCAACTCCCTGACATCGGAGGAGTACCTTGTGTGTATCAAACGTCGCAACGTAACTGGGTGACTATAAAGGTGCTCTACAGGTATCTCCGAGGGTGTGTGTTGGGTTGGCATGGATCAAGACTGGGATTTGTTACTCCGTGTGACGGAGAGGTATCTCAGGGCCCACTCGGTAATACAACATCACAATGAGCCTTGCAAGCAATGTGACTAAAGTGTTAGCCACGAGATCTTGTATTACGGAACGAGTAAAGAGACTTGCCAGTAACGAGATTGAACTAGGTATAGAGATGCCGACGATCGAATCTCGGGCAAGTAACATACCGAAGAACAAAGGGAACATCATACGGGATTAACTGAATCCTTGACATAGAGGTTCGACCGATAAAGATCTTCGTAGAATATGTAGGAGCCAATATGGGCATCCAGGTCCCGCTATTGGTTATTGCTCGTAGAGGTGTCTCGGTCATGTCTACATAGTTCTCGAACCCGCAGGGTCTACACACTTAACGTTTGGTGACGATTAGTATAGTTGAGTTATTGTGTTGGTGACCGAAGGTTGTTCGGAGTCCCGGATAAGATCCCGGACATGACGAGGGTCTCCGGAAGAGTCCGGAGGTAAAGATTAATATATGTGATAATAGTGTTTTGATCTCCGGAAGGGTTCCGGAATTCACCGGAAGAGGTTCCGGATGTTTACCGAAGTGTTCGGGTGCAGCAACACTTTATATAGGCCAAAGGGGTAAAGCCCACGAGGTATTGGAAAGTGCAAAAGGAAGTTTTGCTGCTGCCTTAAGCGGTACTACAGCTGGTAAGGCAGTACTACCGCGTAAGCGGTACTACCACTGTAAAGCGGTACTACCGCTCGTGAGCGGTACTACCGCTTGTGCGCGATACTGCTGGAATCCGAGTTGGACTCTTTCCCTGCGGGCCAAACCGACCTTGTGCGGGCAAAACCGACCTGGAGGAGGCTTTTACTCCAAGTTTAGACCCCAAGGCTCAACATATAAATAGAGGGGAAGGGCTAGCACACGGGACACATTAAGATTTCCCAAGGCGTGTGTCGGCAACCCTAACCCTCTAGTTCCTCCCGTCATAATCTCCGTAGTGCTTGGCGAAGCCCTGCAGAGATTGTTCCTCACCACCATCACCACGCCGTCGTGCTGCCGGAACTCATCTACTACTTCATCATCGCTCGCTGGATCGAGGAGGTGAAGGCGTCATCAAGCCGTACGTGTGTTGAACGCGGAGGTGCCGTCCGTTCGGCACTAGTTCGTGATCGGATCGAGGGACGACTTGCGATTTGGATCGCGGAGACGTTCGACTACATGAACCGCGTTTCTTAACGCTTCCGCTTAGCGATCTACAAGGGTATGTAGATTCACTCTCCCTCTCGTAGATGCTCATCACCATGGATAGATCTTGTGTGTGCGTAGGAAATTTTTTGTTTCCCATGCATCGTTCCCCAACAGTGGCATCTGAGCTAGGTCTATGCGTAGATGAGATCTCGAGTAGAACACAAACGAGTTGTGGGCGTGGGTGTATACATATTGGTTGCCGTTACTAGTTGATACTTGATTCGGCGGTATTGTGAGATGAAGCGGCCCGGACCAACATTACTCGTACGCTTACGAGAGACCGGTTCCTTCAACTGACATGTAACTTTGTTGCATAAAGATGGCTAGCGGGTGTCTGTCTCTCTCACTTTAGTTGAATCGATTTCAATGAAGAGGGTTCTTTTAGAATATCAAAAAGCAATCACTACACCACGTTGTGGTTTTGCGTAGGTAAGAACGGTTCTTGCAAACCCGTAGCAGCCACGTAAAACTTGCAACAACAATTAGAGGACGTCTAACTTGTTTTTGCAGGGTATGTTGTGATGTGATATGGCCAATTACATGATGAGATATATGTGATGTATGAGATGATCATGTGTTGTATAGAATATCATGACTTGCATGTCGATGAGTACGGCAACTGGCAGGAGCCATAAAGTTGTCTTTAATTATTTTCGCCGTTTTTGCTTTACTTTATCGCTATGAGTAAGCTATAGTCGTAGAAGCAACAGTCGGCGCGACAACCTCATGGCGACACGTTGATGGAGATCAAGATGATGGAGATCATGGTGTCATGCCGGTGACGATGGAGATCATGCCGGTGCTTTGGAGATGGAGATCAAAAGCACAAGTTCATGGCCATATCATATCACTTATGATTTGCATGTGATGTTAATCCTTTTATGCATCTTATTTTGCTTAGGACGACGGTAGCATTATAAGTTGATCCCTCACTTAAATTTCAAGATAAATTGTGTTCTCCCCGAGTGTGCACCGTTGCGAAAGTTCGTCGTTTCGAGACACCACGTGATGATCGGGTGTGATAGACTCTACGTTCGCATACAACGGGTGCAAGCCAGTGTTGCACGTGCGGAACACTCGGGTTAAACTTGACGAGCCTAGCATGTACAGACATGGCCTCGGAACACAAGAGACCGAAAGGTCGAACATGAGTCATATCGTAGATATGATCAACATGAAGGTGTTCACCATTGAAACCACCTCAACTCACGTGATGATCGGACTTGAGTTGGTGGATTTGGATCATGTTACCCTCGAATGATCGGAGGGATGTCAATTTGAGTGGGAGTTTTTTTTAAGTAATATGATTAACTAAACTCATTATCTAGAACAATAGTCAAAGTTGTTTTTGCAATATTTATGTTGTAGATCATGGCTCGTGCAGTAGCACCCCTGAATTTTAATGCGTTCCTAGAGAAAGCTAAGTTGAAAGATGATGGAAGTAACTTTGTGGACTGGGCCCGTAATCTAAGGATTATCCTTACGGCTTCCCAGAAGGCTTATGTCCTTGATGCACCGCTTGGTGATCCACCCGCTCCAGTTGAGTCTCTAAACGTTGTGAACGCCTGGCAGGCTCGTTCTGAAGATTACTCAATAGTTCAATGTGCAATATTGTATGGCTTAGAACCGGGACTTCAAAGACGTTTTGAACGTCATGGAGCATATGAGATGTTCCAGGAGTTGAAGTTTATCTTTCAGAAGAATGCCCGGATCGAGAGATATGAGATCTCCGATAAGTTCTATGCTTGCAAGATGGAGGAGAACGGGTCTATCAGTGATCACGTACTCAGAATGTCTGGGTACTCCACCCGTCTGGCTGAATTGGGGATGCCCCTTCCGCCAGAGGCTATCACTGACAGAGTTCTTCAATCATTGCCACCTAGCTACAAGAGCTTCGTGTTGAACTATAACATGCACGGGATGAACAAGTCAGTCGCCAAGCTGTTTGCGATGCTGAAAGCCACTGAGTCTGAAATTCAGAAGGATCATCAAGTGTTGATGGTCAATAAAACCACTAGTTTCAAGAAAAATGGCAAGGGTAAGAAGGGTAACTCCAAGAAGAGTGGCAAAGCAGTTGCTCCTCTCGTGAAGAAACCCAAGGCTGGACCCAAACCAGAAACTGTGTGCTTTCATTGCAAGGGAACTGGACACTGGAAGCGGAACTGCCCCAAGTATTTGGCTGACAAGAAGGCGACCAACAACAAACAAGGTATATATGATATACATGTTATTGATGTGTACCTTACCAACTCTCGTTGTAGTGCCTGGGTATTTGATACCGGTGCGGTTGCTCATATTTGCAACTCAAAACAGGAACTGCGGAATAGACGAAGGCTGGCAAAGGACGAAGTGACGATGCGCGTGGGAAATGGTTCCACGGTTGATGTGATCGCCGTCGGCACGCTCGCTCTTCGATTACCATCAGGATTAGTGATGAACCTGAAAATTGTTATTTAGTGCCTGCGTTAAGCATGAACATTATATCTGGATCTTGTTTATTACGAGACGGTTACTCATTTAAATCAGAGAATAATGGTTGTTCTATTTATATGAGTAATATATTTTATGGTCATGCACCCAATGTGAGGGGTTTATTCTTATTGAATCTCGATAGTAATGATACACATGTTCATAACATTGATGCCAAAAGATGTAGAATTGATAATGATAATACCACTTTCTTGTGGCACTGCCGTTTAGGTCATATTGGCGTAAAACGCATGAGGAAGCTCCATGCTGATGGACTTTTGGAGTCACTTGATTTTGAATCACTTGACACATGTGAGCCATGCCTCATGGGCAAGATGACTAAAACGCCGTTCTCTGGAACAATGGAACGGGCAAGTGACTTATTGGAAATCATACATACTGATGTGTGCGGTTCGATGAGTATTGAGGCGCGCGGTGGTTATCGTTACTTTCTCACCTTCACTGATGACTTAAGTAGATATGGGTATATTTACTTAATGAAACACAAGTCTGAAACATTTGAAAAGTTCAAACAATTTCAGAGTGAAATTGAGAATCATCGTAACAAGAAGATTAAATTCCTACGATCTGATCGAGGAGGAGAATATCTGAGTTATGAGTTTGGCAGTCACTTAAGACAGTGTGGAATTGTTTCACAATTGACACCGCCTGGAACACCACAGCGTAATGGTGTGTCCGAACGTCGTAATCGAACCTTATTGGAAATGGTGCGATCTATGATGTCTCTTGCCAATTTGCCACTATCGTTTTGGGGTTATGCATTAGAGACAGCTGCATTCACTTTAAATAGGGCACCATCGAAATCCATTGAGACAACGCCATATGAACTTTGGTTTGGCAAGAAGCCAAAGCTGTCGTTTCTTAAAGTTTGGGGATGTGATGCTTATATCAAAAAGCTTCAGCCTGAAAAGCTGGAACCCAAAGCGGAGAAATGCGTCTTCATAGGATACCCAAAAGAGATAGTTGGGTATACCTTCTACCTCAAATCCGAAGGCAAAGTGTTTGTCGCTAAAAACGGAACGTTTCTTGAGAAAGAGTTTCTCTCGAAAGAATTGAGTGGGAGGAAGATAGAACTTGATGAGGTTGTTGAACCTTTACGTCAACCTGAAAGTAGCGCAGCGCAGAAAGATGTTTCTGTAGAGCCTACATCAGCTGAAGAGGAAGTTAATGATGATGATCATGAAGCTTTGGATCAAGTTGCTATCGAACCTCGTAGGTCGACAAGGACGCGTACTGCTCCTGAGTGGTACGGCAACCCTGTCTTAGAGGTCATGTTGTTGGACAACGATGAACCTACGAGCTATGGAGAAGCGATGATGGGCCCGGATTCCGAGAAGTGGTTAGAGGCCATGAAATCCGAGATGGGATCCATGTATGAAAACAAAGTATGGACTTTGGAAGTATTACTTGAAGGGCGTAAGGCCATTCAGAACAAATGGATCTTTAAGAGGAAGACGGACGCGGACGGTAATATCACCGTCTATAAAGCTCGACTTGTGGCAAAGGGTTTTTCACAAGTTCAAGGAGTTGACTACAATGAGACCTTCTCACCCGTAGCGATGCTTAAGTCCGTCAGAATCATGTTAGCAATAGCTGCCTTTTTCGATTATGAAATTTGGCAGATGGATGTCAAAACAGCGTTCCTTAACGGTTTCCTTAAGGAAGAGTTGTATATGATGCAACCAGAAGGTTTTGTCGATCCAGAGAATGCTGACAAAGTTTGCAAACTCCAGCGATCCATTTATGGACTGGTGCAAGCATCTCGGAGTTGGAATCTTCGCTTTGATGAGGTGATCAAAGCGTTCGAGTTTATACAAGTTTACGGAGAAGCTTGTATTTACAAGAAAGTGAGTGGGAGCTCTATAGCGTTTCTAATATTATATGTGGATGACATATTACTGATTGGAAACAATATAGAAATGTTGGAAAGCGTGAAGGGATATTTGAACAAGAGTTTTTCAATGAAGGACCTAGGAGAAGCTGCTTTCATATTAGGCATCAAGATCTATAAAGATAGATCGAGACGCTTAATAGGACTTTCACAAAGCACATACCTTGACAAAGTTTTGAAGAAGTTCAAAATGGATCAGTCCAAGAAGGGGTTCTTGCCTGTATTGCAAGGTGTGAAGTTGAGTAAGACTCAATGCCCAGTGACTGCAGAAGATAGAGAAAAGATGAGTGTCATCCCCTATGCTTCAGCCATAGGCTCTATCATGTATGCAATGTTGTGCACAAGACCCGATGTCAGCCTTGCCATAAGTATGGTCGGAAGGTTTCAAAGTGATCCAGGAATGGAACACTAGACGGCGGTCAAGAATATCCTGAAGTACCTGAAAAGGACTAAGGACATGTTTCTCGTTTATGGAGGTGATCAAAAGCTCGTCGTAAAGGGTTACGTCGATGCAAGCTTTGACACTGATCCGGATGACTCTAAGTCACAAACCGGATACGTATTTATTCTTAATGGGGGTGCGGTTAGCTGGTGCAGTTCCAAGCAAAGCGTGGTAGCTGATTCTACATGCGAAGCGGAGTACATCGCTGCCTCGGAGGCGGCGAAGGAAGGTGTCTGGATGAAGGAGTTCATGACAGATCTTGGAGTAGTGCCTAGTGCGCTTAACCCAATGACTCTGTTTTGTGATAATACTGGTGCCATTGCTCTAGCCAAGGAACCAAGATTTCACAAGAGGACCAGACACATAAAGCAACGTTTCAATTCCATCCGCGATTACATCAAGGAGGACGACATAAATATTTGCAAAGTACACACGGATCTGAATGTTGCAGATCCAATGACTAAACCTCTTCCAAGGGCTAAGCATGAACAACACCAGAACTGCATGGGTGTTCGATTCATTACAATGTAAATCACATAGTGATGTGAACTAGATTATTGACTCTAGTGCAAGTGGGAGACTGTTGGAAATATGCCCTAGAGGCAATAATAAATTGGTTATTATTATATTTCCTTGTTCATGATAATCGTTTATTATCCATGCTATAATTGTATTGATTGGAAACTTAAATACATGTGTGGGTACATAGACAACACTGTGTCCCTAGTAAGCCTCTAGTTGACTAGCTCGTTGATCAAAAGATGGTGAAGGTTTCCTAGCCATGGACATGAGATGTCATTTGATAACGGGATCACATCATTAGGAGAATGATGTGATGGACAAGACCCAAACTACGAACGTAGCATATGATCGTGTTAGTTTATTGCTATTGTTTTCTGCATGTCAAAGTATCTGTTCCTATGACCATGAGATCATGCAACTCCCTGACATCGGAGGAGTACCTTGTGTGTATCAAACGTCGCAACGTAACTGGGTGACTATAAAGGTGCTCTACAGGTATCTCCGAGGGTGTCTGTTGGGTTGGCATGGATCAAGACTGGGATTTGTTACTCCGTGTGACGGAGAGGTATCTCAGGGCCCACTCGGTAATACAACATCACAATGAGCCTTGCAAGCAATGTGACTAAAGTGTTAGCCACGAGATCTTGTATTACGGAACGAGTAAAGAGACTTGCCAGTAACGAGATTGAACTAGGTATAGAGATGCCGACGATCGAATCTCGGGCAAGTAACATACCGAAGAACAAAGGGAACATCATACGGGATTAACTGAATCCTTGACATAGAGGTTCGACCGATAAAGATCTTCGTAGAATATGTAGGAGCCAATATGGGCATCCAGGTCCCGCTATTGGTTATTGCTCGTAGAGGTGTCTCGGTCATGTCTACATAGTTCTCGAACCCGCAGGGTCTACACACTTAACGTTTGGTGACGATTAGTATAGTTGAGTTATTGTGTTGGTGACCGAAGGTTGTTCGGAGTCCCGGATAAGATCCCGGACATGACGAGGGTCTCCGGAAGAGTCCGGAGGTAAAGATTAATATATGTGATAATAGTGTTTTGATCTCCGGAAGGGTTCCGGAATTCACCGGAAGAGGTTCCGGATGTTTACCGAAGTGTTCGGGTGCAGCAACACTTTATATAGGCCAAAGGGGTAAAGCCCACGAGGTATTGGAAAGTGCAAAAGGAAGTTTTGCTGCTGCCTTAAGCGGTACTACAGCTGGTAAGGCAGTACTACCGCGTAAGCGGTACTACCACTGTAAAGCGGTACTACCGCTTGTGCGCGATACTGCTGGAATCCGAGTTGGACTCTTTCCCTGCGGGCCAAACCGACCTTGTGCGGGCAAAACCGACCTGGAGGAGGCTTTTACTCCAAGTTTAGACCCCAAGGCTCAACATATAAATAGAGGGGAAGGGCTAGCACACGGGACACATTAAGATTTCCCAAGCCGTGTGTCGGCAACCCTAACCCTCTAGTTCCTCCCGTCATAATCTCCGTAGTGCTTGGCGAAGCCCTGCAGAGATTGTTCCTCACCACCATCACCACGCCGTCGTGCTGCCGGAACTCATCTACTACTTCATCATCGCTCGCTGGATCGAGGAGGTGAAGGCGTCATCAAGCCGTACGTGTGTTGAACGCGGAGGTGCCGTCCGTTCGGCACTAGTTCGTGATCGGATCGAGGGACGACTTGCGATTTGGATCGCGGAGACGTTCGACTACATGAACCGCGTTTCTTAACGCTTCCGCTTAGCGATCTACAAGGGTATGTAGATTCACTCTCCCTCTCGTAGATGCTCATCACCATGGATAGATCTTGTGTGTGCGTAGGAAAATTTTTGTTTCCCATGCATCGTTCCCCAACAATAGCTAAGGCAAGAAATATGAAACTAGTTTTATGCCTTTTCGAACAACTGTCCGGACTCAAAATAAATTTTAATAAGAGTGAACTTTTCTGCTTTGGACGCGCCAAGGAAGAACAGGATAACTATAGACAGCTGTTCGGATGTGAGCTGGGATCTTTGCCATTTCGGTACTTGGGGATCCCAATACATCACCGAAAATTATCAAACAAAGAATGGAAATGTATCGAAGATCGATTCGAAAAGAAATTGAGTTGCTGGAAGGGCAAGCTCTTATCTTATGGGGGGAGGTTGATTCTTATTAATTCGGTATTGACTAGTATGCCGATGTTCCTCTTATCCTTCTTCGAAGTACCGGTAGGGGTACGGAAAAGACTGGATTTTTATCGATCCCGTTTCTTTTGGCAAATTGATGAGAACAAAACAAAATATAGGTTGGCTAAATGGAACATTATTTGTAGACCGAAGGACCAGGGGGGCTTGGGAATTGAAAACTTAGAAGTGAAAAACAGATGCTTACACAGCAAATGGCTATACAGATTAGCGGTTGAGCAGGATGGGGTTTGGTTGCAGTTGTTGAATAATAAATACCTGCACTCCAGGACTCTGGCTGAAGTGACGGCACGACCGAATGATTCTCCTTTTTGGAAGGGACTCATGAGGACGAAGGTGGCCTTCTTCAATAGGTGCAAATTTAAAGTTGGTAATGGAGAGGGCACTAGATTTTGGGAGGACACTTGGTTGGGAGACACACCATTAGCTTTGCAATATCCTTCATTGTACAACATTGCACAACGAAAGGATGTTTTCGTTAGCACAGTGTTCAGTTTGGTTCCCCTTAATATTCAGTTCAGGCGAACGCTTTTTGGGGAACGTTGGAATAGGTGGTTGCATCTAGTGCGTAGGTTAATGGAGGTTAGCCTTTCAGATGCACCAGATACCATACACTGGAAGCTATCAGTGTCAGGTATATTCTCTGTTAAGTCAATGTATACAGAATCGATAAACACAGGGCCTATCCCAAAATCGAGCCACAATTGGAAAATTAAAGTACCATTAAAAATCAAAGTCTTCATGTGGTTCGTGCATAAGGGTGTAGTTCTCACTAAGGATAATTTGGCAAAGCGTAGGTGGGAGGGTAGTCAGAGATGTTGTTTTTGTAATCAAGACGAAACAATACAACACCTATTTTTACATTGTCCACTTGCTAGGCTATTGTGGCGGACTATTCAAGCTGCTTTCAATGTGTCACCTCCCGTATCTATTTCACACCTATTTGGGACATGGTTAGAGACTATAGAGCCAAAGATTGCGGCGCATATTCGAATTGGAGTGTGTGCATTACTTTGGGCCATATGGAATTGTCGAAATGACGTTACTTTTAACAGACAAAACATTACCAACTTTTTGCAGGTTATCTTCAGGGCGTCTGCTTGGATCCGTACGTGGTCGTTACTCAGCCATATGGACCACAGGGGGCTTATGGATATTGGGTGCAACCGGTGGGAGATGGTCGCACAGGATACATACAACCGGCTTGGATGGCGGTCCGGTAATAGGATAGGTGTTTAGACATCTTACCCTATTTTTGCCGGTTGTGGCAACTTTTTTTTATGAGACTTTCATTTTTTTCTTTGAGACTTTGTTGTGAACCTGTTCGTTTTTTAATAATATGGCTGTGTGCATCAAGAGATGCAGAGGCCGGGGGCTATCCTCCTTTTCGAAAAAAAAAATCTAGCCAACGTGGAAGGTTCACATAGACCATGGATACAAAGGTAGAAACTAGTCAACCATGTTGGCTGCAAGATACATCTGCTGATTTAGGGAGTTCAACTGCATCCTTTGACTTGGGAATCTGGATTCCAATCAATTTGAGCTTAATGCCCGCATCAATAGCGTATGATGAATTCCTTCATGCTCTTATAGCATCACACTTTCTGAGCTGATAAGTTAACTAAAGTGTCTACTATCACTCTGCCTCTATATATACTTGAGAAATTTTTACACCTTTTGTGTTTGTGTTCCTTCGGTTGTGTGACTTTTGATGTGTCCTTTTGCTAGTGAGGTGAGATTTTAGAAGAAACTGAAAAGGAGATGTGAGTAGTTTCAACATGGAAAATTTGTGGCTTTAACCAGCTGCCCCACAGGCCAGCACGGTTTGGGTGTAAGGCCGAAGCTCGGACAGTAGGCTGCACAGGAGCGGGCTGCTCCATGAGGAAAAGCGAAAAGAGGAGAGACGGAGAGGAAAGGTAGGGGAGACGAAGGAAGCAGATGACCACGGTGGAAAAGGGAGATAAAAAGGAAAGAGCCTCCTGTTTGATTGTCTGGATGGATGGGTTGTATCCTATGGTTGCTCAATTTTGCTTTCACATATTATGAATAAATGATTCCGTTTAACTACAAATTCCCAAATGCGCCTGTGATAATCCCATATACGAAAGCCTGCCCAGCGGCCTTGTAAGGTTTTTTCATAATCGTTGTTTTGCAAGGGACCTCATCAAACATTATAAGTATAGACATCTGGCAACACATATCTGCCTTCATGTCGTCGATGATGATAGGGACCTTTTCAGGTTAGTTGACCTTCGTGTATAGTATCATTAAGCTGTTGTAGGACATGGCAGTGAAAACAAAGTTGAGCTCCTTCAATGGTTACCAAAAGGATTTATTATTATGTTGGAAGTGTTGCTATTTATTCAGAATGTTCGGGCAGTTCCGATGCTACAATGTCCCAATACAATTGGAGGGATATGGAACCATTCCTGCAACCTTCCTTGCTTAAAATATGTGCAGCGCCATTAACCGAACGCCTCACCCGCTCAACCCTAAGTTTCTGATGACTTTTAAACATCTCCATCACTTCTTCAAAGAGAAGGCCCTGTCACAGATAATCGCTCAATAGCTAGCAAAGGATCTGACAGGCAAGAAAGAATGATTTGCACGTTGTGCACAGTAATTTCCTTGAAGTGCCAATTTTGCATTCAAAGTTGTGACTGATCTTCACAAATTTTTACAATTCAGACCCACTCACACAGGTGCACTTTCAAGTACCATCGCATAACCATATATAATTCAGGGTAGCAAAGTATTCACTCATGGAAACTCCTATCATATATTTATGGGCACTGCAGTACACAAATTCAATTTTTGTTTCAAACAAGTGAAGCATGTATAGTTCATTCGGTACCGAAGACAAGGCCACAATACAAGTGAAAAGCAGAGTATTTCAAACAGCCCAACTGAAAAGCAGAGCACTTGCAACAGCCCAAGGACTGCAATGGCGCGCAGAAGCAGCTGAAGAACAAAAACAAATGGCAGGCTAACATTTCAGTATACATCAAGGCGTTACAGGTTTTGCGAAAGAAAACAGCGGAAAATCTGAAAGCACCCTGCTGGCTGTTATTTAGATGAAACAAAGTGGGATGCTAATAAATGTAATCAATCAACGCAGATGGAGTCGACCAGCTTGTCAGTTTCCTCGCTGAGTTCCATGTTTTCGATCTTTAGACGGTACCGCATCCCGGGGAACTTCTTTCCAGCCGCCGCATATGTTCGTACCAGCGGTTCGAACACCACCGTCCCCAGATCTTTCTGCACCTTCTTTAGCACCTCGACGAAACTGTCAGCGCCGTCCACATCTTTCTTCTTCTCAAAGTAGCCCATCAAGGTATCGATCATGTCATGTGGTGGCACCCAGATCCTGCCGCTGCTGTGTGCCTTCTTGATTGCACGGTCAGCGCACCAATGGGCGGCACTCTTCAGATCCCCTGCCTTGAGACAGTGCTCCATAAAAATCTCCCACATCTTCGCGTTAAGCCTTCCTCCGTGCATCTTGGCACGCTTCTTGAGAGCAATGGCCTTGTCAAGCATACCTTCCGTAACATATGCTTTCATCAGAGCATTTGCAACCCGGATGTCGTATTTAGGACGCTTCAGGTCAAGCTCCTCTGTTCCCTTGTCCTCTGTTTCATTAACATCAGAATCCTCATTAGACGCATTGGTTGAAGATTCTTCGTCCAACCTAGCAGTTTCAGTTGTCACAACATCAGTTGCTTTAGTCTTAGGTGGACGGACGTACCGGGCCTCCCACTCTTTGAAGCAGGCCTCGGCAGCAGGCAGATCCTTCAGGATCGCAAGAACCTGAATCATGTTAAGATAGCTCATGTTTTCCTTCCTAGGATTATTCCTCTTCAGTGACAGCCAAACACGAGGAACTTCCACTAAATTTTGTGTTCGCCCAAACAATGTAATGAGGAACTGGTAGGCTTCAAGATCATTGCCAGTGTTCCGCTTCTCTAGCTCCTTACGAGCAGCTTCCGCCTTCTCAGTTGAAGTAAAGTGCTATCTCCAGACAGACAGACCACTAGAGATGATCATGACAAAACATGCTTAATCCAATCAACAAGTTTGCATAGTACGGTAAGGTACATAAAAATAAAAAATAAACTGCACTAACTCAACTCGGTACGAAGCCATCAAAGGAACAACGGAAGCACACAGAACATCTCTCACCTTCACTCAACTTCAAGATAACATCACCCAATTGATGATACTACAAATAAACTAGGTCCTTCTTTAACATCTGTGTCTGTGAGCGTTTTCATCTTCTGAAATTTTCCCTTGTCGCTAATTTACACCGATGGAAACTCACCGGCTCTTCCAGAAAGAGCTAAAATGCATCGCTAACAAGAGCTGTACCGTTGTTGCCCCTCTCTCTCTCTCTCTCTCTCTCTCTCTCTCTCTCTCTCTCTCTCTCTACCGCTTCGCCCCCGCAGACGATCGACCACCGCCCCGGTGCCTCCCTCCTAGAGTCCTCCCCCATCCCTCCCCTCCCGCCATCATCGCTGGCATCCAACGCCGGGCCTGGCCGAGGCAGCTTTGGCGGCGGCAGCCCTTGGCCTTAAGAGCATCTTTCAAATGGTATTCACATGTTATTTGGGACGTGGTTAAATGGAGTAGAGATAAATACTGTGAGACATATTCGGATAGGAGTATGTGCTTTACTTTGGGCTATATTGAATTGCAGAAATGACATGGTTTTTAACTGACAAACTCATATAATTTTTTTGCAGGTCATCTACAGGACAACTGCTTTGATCCGTACGTGGTCGTTACTCACTCCTGCGGAAACCAGGGAGCCTTTGGTTATTAGGTCTGCCCAATAGGAGATGGTAGTTCGGGATATCTACAACCGATTTGGATGGCGGTCTAGTAATAGAATAGGTGGTTAGGAATCTAGTCCTATTTTCACCGGTTGTGGGCTTTTTATTTACTTTTGGATTAATTTGCAGCTCTATGTGAGCATGTTCTGGACCGCAGACTATTTTGATTGTTTTTATTAATAAAGGGGCTACATGCATCTATCTCATGCAGAGGCCGGGGTTATTCCTCTTTTTATAAAAAAAGAGCAGCTTCTAGCTTCTCAGACAGTCCGACAACAACGTATATGGATGCCAGGTTACTATAAGCTGTCCAATCAGGAGCAACACGTCCAGCCGTTTTCATATCTTCAATCACCCACTCGACCCCTGATATGTCCTCATCCAAACATTATAAGTATAGACATCTGGCAACACATCATCTGCCTTCATGTCCTGGACGATGCTGGGGACCTTCTTAGGTTGGTCGCCAGTAGGCTTAGGCCGTACGGGATAAGGTGATTAGTTGTAAATCCCCGGCGTCTATAACCTCTTTCGATATAGTGAAGTTTCGCTCGCTAGCACTCGTGGTTTTTTTGGTGACCGTATGATTGTAACCCTAGCCCCCCTCCCCCGCCCCCCCCCCCCCCCCCGAGTCGCTCCCGCGAGCGACCTCGGGGGCAAACCCTAGCCGCCGTGGCTCGGCTCCCCCCTCCGGCCTCCCCCCCCACCGCCGCCGGGCAAAGCCCAGTCGGCGTAGGTGGCTGCTGGGCGCTCCTCCCCCTCGACGTGTGCGGCGTAGGACGCGGGTCCGAACGGCGCGCGGGTCGTCGGGCTGCCGCAGGGCCCGGCGGTGCAAGGACGGGCGTGTGGGCGGCCGCTCCTCTGCTCGGCGGCGGGGTGGCGGTGCTCTGGAGTCTCGGCGAAGCGTGGTGGCTGCGGGGCGACATCTGGTGGTGGCACCAGGGTCGTCCGCGACCAGATCCGGCCGGATCTGGTGCCGGTTGCCCGTCGGCTGGCCGGGGCTGCGGGCAGCAAGGCCCACGGCCGCCTCCTCCCTACTGCTTGCGTGGGTTGAGGGGGCGTGGTGGCGGCGGTGGTGGTGCGGACTTGGGGCGGCGACCGGCCGCATCTGGCGGTGGTTGCTGCGCATTGGTGCCGCGGGCTCCGGTTGGCTTGGGCTGCGGTCGGCTGGAGCTTCTGTGCGACCTGACGGAGGTAACAACGACGTGGTGGGGGCGGTGGAGGTGCGGACCGGAGACTGCCTCGGAAGGCTTGCTTGGGCGCTCGGGGCGGCTGTCGGGTGGCGCGGGCTGCGAGACGGCTTGGGCCGCGGTCGACAGCCTTCTCCATGCCGCTAGGCAGGGGTGGCTGCGGCGTGGTGGTGGTGGCGCTTGCATGCCGACGTCAGGTGGCGGTGACAATCTTCGACCGCGGGCACGCGGCGGCTGTGTGCTGTTGGTTGGAGCAGTGGTCCTCGTCGTTGGTCCAGAGGGGGTGGAGCATGTCGCAGGGAGCCGGCGGAGCTGGGTGATTGGCGGCCGAAAGTACCGGCTATCACAGGGTGGCCGGAGGTGCCGGATGCCATGGGGTCCCCCTGTCTAGATCTGGAGTTGCCAGATATTATGCGGCGACCCCCCCTCTCCAGGTAGTGCTACTTGGCAGCTGGCCAATGGCGCGGGCTGGCCGCCGGTGATGGGGTTTGACTAGGTCCCCCTGTCATGGGCTGGTTGCTCTCTTGTGGCTGTCTCGGACGTTTCTCTGCCCAGGTCAAGGTGGAGGCTCGTGGCTTGGTGGGGAGGCGGCCTCGTGTTGTTGCGTCAGTGTTGAGTTGTCGGAGGATGCCGGGGCGGCGGCTCTGGATGGCGGGATCGATGGTGGGCTTTCCGGCAGGCCTCGTGGTGACGGTGACGCATATTCCTCTGGTGCGTGTGAGCGGCAGGTGGGTAGGGGTGTATGGCTTTGGCAGGCTCTGGTCGTGCCCGGATTTGGCGGGGTTGGCCTGTATCTCGCGGCGGGAGCAGCAAGAGCACCTCCTGGTGGTAGTGGCGAGTTCCCAAGCGAAAGCTTCACGCTTGGCACCGCGACGGCGACGCCCGTGGGTGTCATTTCCTTCTTGAAGGCGTGGTCGTGGGTCTTGTTCATGTGTCAGGGCTCCGGGTGAAAACCCTCCTGGGGGCGTTGTCCTGGAGTTTTGGTGTCCTCGGTTGGTCCTAGGCGAGGTGTTAGGCTAGCTCTAGTTTCTCGTTGTATCTTGCGATCCGCTTTGTAAGAGAGTCATCTCATCACCTTGTATGGCTCGGCCGTTTACTATTTGGTGTGTTGCTTTATATATAAAGCGGGGCGAAAGCCTGTTTCGAGCACTCTTGGTTTTTTCCCCTTTGCATTGGAGGAGATTTCCATGTTAAAATATTGCGTGACGGGTGACTTGGGCCGTACGGGATAAGATGATCGGTTTGTTTGATTTGAAGTGGGGAATGTTCCGAGTGATTCATTGTTTCGTTGTTCCAAGTAATTAAAGTATGCGACAATATGATACTTTTTGTTTCCTCGGTATTATATTGAAAATGCAAAAAATGAGTAATCCATCCGCACAATATTTATACTATCAATTTGTCACCATCAATTAAATTAAGTTTACTTCCTTAAGTTCCGTGCATCCGTGAGTCAGCATCATGAAGAAAGTTGACATGCTCCAGCTCCATGCCTACGGCGCCTGTCCGGGTCGCTGCTAAACTGTGAGAGGCATAGTACCGTTACTCCCGTAGGAGGTTGGGCGGGGGCTGAATTCCGGGTTGGCAGCCACAGACCAGGAAAATGTGCCTGCCAAGGTAAACAGTGTCGGCTTGCATTTTCAGACTTGCATGGTTTCTGCAATGGCAGTGAGTCCCTAATGCTGGCTGGCCAATACGATTCTATTTCTAACACTTGTAAATATATTTAAAAATTATTTCTATACACATCAAAGTTAATTTTTTCTTCTACTTTGCTTCAAAAAGAAAATCATTTTCTTCCTTTGGTTCAACGAACTCTGGAAAAGAGTATTGAGTTGGACTGATGCACGGTGAGCAGAGAAGCTTTGCGGTTGAGGACCGAACTGCAATTTTCAGACATTCATAGGATAAAGGGACAAAATGATAGGAAAATGCTCTGTTTTTTCAGTCCATTTGATAAAAAGATTGTACACTCATTTATAGACTTTTGATGTGTTTCCTTGCTGATGATTTGTGATTTTAGAAGAAACTGAGAGACAATGTGGACAATTGCTGTGTAGCTCTCAGGCATGTGGCCCCCGAGAAACCAAGAAAATGTGGTGCTGCAAATCCGGCATCGGTAGACCTTATTATGTCGCATTAAGTGTGCAAACCTAGCAAAAGTGGACCTTGTTCTGTTACATGGACATGCTCTTAGTCAAAATGTGTAGAACTGCTGGTGTCTAACACTGAGCAGCGCAACGGGTACCATTCAGTCAAAATGAATCAAATATATATTTCAGTAAATTTGGGCTTAATCGATATTAATATATTCCCCTTTTCAAAAAAAAAATGGGCTTAATGCTCATGTCAATAGTGTATGATGAGTTCCTTCATGCTTTTCTCGCATTCTGGTCATACTAGTTAGCTCCTCATGAGCAAGACACCATTCAGCAGCATCATACTTTATGAGTTTCTAAGTTAACTGAGGTTTGAAATATTGTCCCTCTGTCTGTATGTTTCTGTGTACTTCTAGACCATATACAGAGTTTGTATTTGTGTTCCTTTATTTGGTCCTGACTTTCTGAGATTTTTTCGACAAAGGGTGGACTTTATTGGCTTAAAATGGAGCATCAAGAAGATACTGACGTTTTGAGATCTTAGAAGAACATGGTGAACTAGGCAGAGTTTTCTTGTGTGTTCTTGGTAGTGACGCGACCTCTTAGAGGAAACTGAAGGGAGAAGTACATTTGTTCAGATTACTTGCGTGTACCGCCCGCTGCAGAATATCTTGACTGGAAACTGTGCTGCTACACGGGGTCCTGTTCATGCCCAAAGAAAAGTACACGGTGTATTCAAAGTGTATTGAGTGAAGCCATGATTTCGGTGCTCTAAATGTGTGTTCTGGTGTACTAGGTCACTCCTATTTCATAACACAAATTGTGCTTACATTTTTTTTTTGAAAAGGAGGAACAAAGCCCCCGGCCTCTGCATCAATCGATGCATGCAGCCATATTATTAAAAAAGAATAATAACAAAGTCTTAGATCCACAATGAGCTCACGAACTGAGCATGAAAACAAGTGCTAAAGTAAATAAAATCTGCCACAGCCGGCGAAACCAAAAGTAGGCTACGATGCCTATACACCTAGCCTATTATTAGCTTGCCATCCAAATCGGCTGAAGATAGCCCGTGCGACCATCTCCCACCGGTTGCACCCAATAGCCATAAGCTCCCTGGAGCCCGCATGGTTGAGTAACGACCACGTATGGATCCAAGACGTGGCTCTGTAGATAACCTGCAAAAAATTATTGAAGTTCTTGCCATTAAAGATCATATCGTTTCTAGTGTTCCATATATCCCAAAATAAAGCACTTATACCAATCCGGATATGATTCGCTATAGTTACGTCTACTCCATTGAGCCACGTCCCAAATAACATATTAATGTTCATTAGTGGATTAATGTTAAAGGCTATATGAACAGTGCGCCATAATAATTTTGCAAGTGGGCAATCGAGAAAGAGGTGTCTTATAGTTTCATTCTGATCACAATAGCAACATGTAGACCTGCCTATCCATCTTCGTTTTATCAAGTTATCCTTGGTTAGTACAACTCCCTTGTGTACAAACCACATGAAAATTTTAATTCCAAGTGGCACTTTAATTTTCCAAATATGTAACGATCTCGAAAGAGGCCCAGAGTTTATTAGATCCATGTACATCGACTTCACTGAAAAAATACCATTCATAGCTAATTTCCAGTGAATATTGTCTGCCTGATCAGAGAGTTGAACATCCATCAATCGTCTGACCAAGTGTAGCCAAGAATTCCAGCGTTCTCCCACAAGAGATCGCCTAAATTGGATATTCAGAGGTACCGACTGTAATACTGTGGCAACATAATCTTCCTTACATTGTGCAATATTATATAGAGTAGGATATTGTAGAGCTAGAGGCGCCTCCCCAAGCCATGTATCCTCCCAGAATCTGGTTGTGGTACCGTTGCCAACTAAAAACTTCACCCGCTGGAAGAAGGTTACCTTCACCGTCATTAACCCCTTCCAAAAGGGTGAGTCATTAGGTCTAGCAGTAACCTGGGCCAATGTCTTAGACTGTAGGTATTTATTCCTCAAGATTTGTACCCACATCCCTTCGGTCTCAGTAGATAACCTGTAAAGCCATTTGCTAAGTAGGCATTTATTTTTCACTTCTAAATTCTCAATGCCGAGACCCCTTGATCTTTGGATCTGCAAATAATATCCCATCTTACCAATCTGTATTTCTTCTTAGCCTCGTCACATTGCCAGAAGAAACGAGATCGATAAAAGTCTAGTCTTTTCCGTACCCCTACCGGTACTTCAAAGAAAGATAGAAGGAACATCGGCAGGCTTGTTAAAACCGAGTTTATCAACACAAGCCGACCTCTATAAGACATAAGCTTGCCCTTCCAGCAACTTAGTCTTTTTTCGAATCTATCTTCAATACATTTCCATTCCCTATTTGTCAAACATCTATGATGAATGGGAATCCCTAGGTAACTAAACGGCAATGATCCCATTTCACATCCGAATAGTTGCCTGTAAGAATCTTGTTCCTCCTTTGCTTACATATTATGAATCAATAAGCAGTGCACGTAGCAAGGAAATAATAATGTTCCAAACTATTTTTTCGATTATCCCATGTATCTACGGAATTATGGCTGAAAGTTTGGGCATTTGCCTCCATAATCATCAACTGTGGAGGTGGAGGTGGTGAGTCAAGCGGAAAAAAGACTGTGACAGCAGGGCAGCGAGAGGCCGGTACCAGAGCCTCTGGGTAACAAACGTTGTGCCGGCGGGATCAACCACGAGGACAAGCTGGTTCAGGGGTGCAGTCGTGAGCATCCTTGTGGGCATCAAGTCCTACTGGATAACAGAGTCCTACTGCAGTGTCTATATGTAAATGACTTATTTCAGTTTTCCTTTTTCACTCTTCCTTTCACGACTAATGTCACTGTATCAGCAATTATTTCCAAATAAAAGAAGTTTCTTCATTTGAAAACTTTAAGGTAGAGATTATCAGACACACGATCAGCAGAGATGTATTGTTTTCAGTTGAAAAGTAAAGTGCAATCTCCATATAGAGACAGACGACTAGAGATGATCATGACAAGATATCCTTAATCCAATCTACAAGTTTGCATGATAATCACAGTATGGTAAGGAACAACAGAAGCACATAGAACCTCTCTCGCCTTCGCAGGAACAGGACCCATGAACTGAAAGATTAACATCAGAGTACGGCTCTCGCAAAAAAAAAACATCAGGGTATGGCTAATTATCAGCCCAAAACAAATCTCTTGCTGAATTTGCCAGGTTCCGCTTACAGAGGAATCCACAGTTAAATTGGGAGCTGGAGCGTCCCTTTAGATTTCCTCTTTTTTCCATGTCCTGTCAAAGATTATGATTACAATAAGAAAGCCCAACTTTTACAAAATATCGTCAATTAGCTTGGTATTTCAAAAGAACTTTAAATTATTGCTTCATAAATCCTATCTAGTTTCCTTATCTATATCAGGAGTTCAATCAATGCTTGAGTACAACCCCCCTCCCCCCCCCCCCCCCCCCCCCCCCCCCTAGAAAGTTTACAATTTTTGAGCCAGATCAATGATGGAGATTAGAGCTTCATGCGAAAAGTGTAATCATCCTTAATCCATTTGATCCATGGGTTTCCCTTCTTCTAACCGATTACTCATCAAATTATAACTTGCCTACGTTGTTGTTGCCATCGTTGTCGTTGCCCACGATGGCCACACATTCTCCGCTGTTTCCCAAAATTTCAACTGTGACTCCCACCAAAAATGAGCTGAGATATTACTGCAAACTGTATAAACGTGATTAGCATGTCAACAACTAAAGATTATGCATAGCTTAGCTAACCTACATGAGAAATACTGTTACTCCACGTGAGCTGCACACTATACCTGGCCATACCTCGGGCCGGGCCGGGCCTCGGGCCTCGGGCCGGGCCAAAAAAACCCGGCGCTAAAAACCCAGGCCCGAGCCCGGACCGGCCCGGCCGTCGGGCCTAATTTCTGGGCCCAAGCCCGGCCCGGCCCGGCAGGCCCTGCCCGACGTAGGCATAAAATCGGGTTTCCGCAGGCCCGAGCACCGGGCTCAAAATCTAGGCCCAAGCCCGGCCCGTGGGCAAGGTCGGTCTTTTCGGGCCGGGTCTACTGCACACCATTCAGCGGCATCACACTTACCGTGCTGCATGCTGTAACCAGAGTTTTGAACACTAGCGCTGCAGTTTTTTTTAGATACGTACGTATTAGTAGCTGATGTAATTCTAGAAGCACTTCAGCTGTCCCTGAGCAGTTCTGTACAACCTGAAACAAAGGAAATAAACTACAGGATGGAGGCTACAAAACATACGCTTGCTAGGTTACAACAAATTAAACTTATGGGTTATGTTGCATAGAAACATCCTCCTTCCGGTGCTTCCCTGGAACAAAAAAAGAAGAACAGACAATTATGATCGAGCAATTTATTCCCTGATCCAAAAGAGAAATAAACAGTGGATGAACTACTGATGCCTCAAACTTAACTTAAAGTATCTAAAACCTGACACATGAATTTGTAATAGTTCGATACATAAAATACTTCTCCGGTGATTCAAAGGACTGTGTAATTTAATATCTTATTTTTTTTGTCTTATCTTGGATCCTTTTTGTAGTCTCCATTGCTATGTTTTAAATCTTGCCAACGGTGTGTATGGATAAATTTCCAAAATATGATGCAAAGAATTACTTGCAATTAGGTTGTCACCTGCGTAACAAAAACCATCACCTCCAGTCCAGGACTTGTAATGGTTTTGATGTCAATTTTAGACCAACCCCCCAGCAGATGAACAATATCATCGTCTACAATGGCGTTCTAAGATCAAGGTATATAGAAATCAGACTCTGAATCATTGCCAAATGGGATTCTTGTTTCTGAACATAAATCAAGAACCAAATGGAGCTTTGGGAAATAATGAACAATTATTACAGTTTGTTAACAGCAGCAGATTAACATGTGCACTTGCCATGCATCTTGCACATTTGATGATATCATCAGAGAGATTGTATCATTACAATACTATTTTCTCCATATAATTAGTCAGACGTCGTTGATGTTGCAGGTAGGAATCAATCATGATTTTTCGGTGCACAAAATCTCTTTCGCCTCCATGTTGTCTTTGCTAACAGATTGGAATAATATCTGAAAAACAAAATAATATATCAGATAACTCTTAATCAACTCAAGTGTGGAGGTACCCAGACAAATAAAGACTGCAAGAAGGAAACTTTGGATCAGCCAATACAATTTTATGAAAACAACAGAGAAAAAATGAGCTAAACCGAGTTGCACATTAGACAACCGTGGAGCAGAAGACCAATCAAACAGACATTGTTTATCTCTGTAGCGGCTGATGGTATAGTCTGAGAAGGGCATCCAACAAAAACTAACATGGTGATATTATATTTATTTCAGTGTATTAGGTCCTAAATATCATACCTGGAAGGATGCATGCTGGACATTATCTACTGGGTGAACGTGGGAAAAATAGTAAATAGTATGCACGTCATTAGCTTGGACCTCTGATGACGCCGGTGGTAACACCAAACTGCAGCTTTCAACCAACCGGAGGCTGTAGGTGACGCTCTCGGACTCCCTGTGGTGCAGCACCGTTGGGGGACGGGACTCTAGACTGCTGAGGACCATGGCGTCGATGGTACATCGAAAACTGTGGCTTGTCGATCTGGAGGTTGGAGGTGATGCTACCAGTGGAGCAGCACCACAGAAGCGTTAGGGGATAAGGCCGTTGATGACGATGATGCCGGTAGCTCGATCAAAACCGGAGCTTCTCGATCAAGAGGCTGGACGGGATGATTCTGGAGCAGTGACGTGGAGGCATGTGCGGACGGGACGCTAGGCACATCTAGATCGAGACCTAACTCTAGGTCTGAAACCCAGGGATTGGCGGCTGCACTGGATAGAAATCTTGCAAGAAGCAATGATAGGAGAAGGCTGCACACGGAGATGTATTGTGAATCGTGGGAGACATGGACTTCTTTGTGTGGAATGCGAGGGTTGTGAACGTGGGAGAGATGGACTTCTTTTTATGGGGAGAGCGTGTATATCTATCTGGCGGCTGCCTTTCCTCTTAAAATAGATCTAACGGCTCATAGTTACTATTTCCTAGGATTAACGTGGAGGCTCCTTTGGTGCATCCAATTAGTAAACAGAAGATAGAAGATAGAAGATAGAAGATTGCCCAGTCTGCCTCTTTATATATCTCCTAAACATATGCACTTTTTCAGTTGGGTTCTTTCCTGTTGTCATTGGCTTATGAGTGTACATTATTACGGAACTTCTGATATGTTTTTTTGGCTCATGAATTGAGATTTTAGAAAGAACTGAAAGAGAATTTGGACACTTCTCGCCATGCTCGGGGGCCCACCAAGAAAGCAGGAAAACTCAACAGGAAATCCAGGGGTCTGTCCATGAAGAAGGCTCGGTTTGTCGAACTTGATGTGCCTTCAGAGAAGCCCAGTTATTTGTTAGAGTGTGCCCCGTTAAGAAGTACTCTGTGTATACCTAATTCATTTTCCCCTTGTTTGGAGTGATAAAAGAGCATGAGTTATACTTTTTTCCTTCCCCAAAATTATGATCAGAATATAAAAACAAATTTACACATCTGTACAATGTTTATAAGATTAATTTGACACCATCCATGAAAGCACACACCCGGTATTTCGACATTGTTTATTTTGAGTTGAGGGATTCATTCACAGCGGCTCACCACTCACATCTGAGATATAATGGGCATTGCGGTCAAAGTACATGAACCCTGAACTTCATACTAACAAGCAAAACCTGTAGAGTTCATTCAGTCGACAGTAGTACAACTAAAAAGAAGAGCATTTCAAACAACCCATGGACGGGGATGGTGTACAGAAGCAGCCGGCGAACAAAAAAAAAAGCAGGCTAAATTTCAGTATTACATCCTGGCGTTGCAGATTTTGCAGAGAAAACAGGGGAAAAAAAAACCTTAAAGCAGCCTCTTAAGGTTGACATGTGAACAAATGAAGATTATGCATAGCTAATCAACATGAGACAGTACAAGGGATCATGGATCTTCATATCTGACGACAAGGACAAATATGTATTGTTATCTGATTATGCCACCATGGACGAGGACGGCGAAGTATGAGGACGGTGTGGTACTGTCAGTGCGTCCCGACTTGGGATTTGGTGGCGCCGCACATATTCCTCCTTCAATCACCATTGCAATGTGCAACGATGGCCTTCGCTGTATGGAGCTGTTGTTGGCGACCGGCTCTTGTTGCGGCTCGACTGCCTGGTATGCGAGCATAGTCTTCACTTGTGTGACATCTGGAGTCAAAACCGTGCTATGCATGTAGTTGTTGGGATCATGGAAAGTGGGGGCGATAACACATATGACTTTAATTTGGTGGTGCTTTTCAAGCATCTGTCTCGAGATCCGGGGTGAAAACCTGCGGTCTGGCTCTTATGGGTTCTATCTGGCATGTCAATGTTTCTTGTGTCGTTACCTTGTTGAAGGCATTGCTTGGATTCCTTCGTACTTGTTCTTCATAATGAAAACCCATGATCTGACTTTTGGTGGTTAGGTCCAGCGATGGCGGAGTTTCAGCGCCGTTCTCTTTATGGAGACGTTGATGTTGAATAATCCTTTTCGTTGAAGAAGTGGTGTCAAGAGATGGTTGGTGCAAATATGGTTACTACTGTAGATTATTGATCATTGATTTGATTGCTCCCGTTTTTGTTTTTGTTTTTTTACTCCACCAAGGCATATTTTCAACCTTATTTGACTTTGCTAGTTGCCGGTGTGATTTTTCCTTTTGTGTGTGTTTTGCTATTGGCTGTGTGTATCCTATGCACTGGCCGGGTGTGTGCTTATTGTGTTTTGTATCTCCTTGATGCTTCATTTTAAGCTAATAAAATCCATCCTTTGCCGAAAATCACCAGAGTCACCCCTAGAGCATGGTACAACAACGGTTGACATGGCAGTGTGGTAGAAACAAGATAATGTATTACTATGATGTTGATACTAATTACATATAGGCTCTCAAATAACATAATATGGACATCACCAATTTTTAAAAAATAAAAGAAACATCCACTAAAGGCTTGATCGTGGGTTTTCTTTCTAAAGATTAAGTTGAACATACATCTTTGACTACTCTATATGTCATGAATGATTTAATGGACAGATAGTCTCTTCATGATCTTTTCTCTAGCTATTATGCTCAGTAAGAAAATGTATGTTCTTTTAAGTTATTTTATCCCAGCATCTATCTATCTATGTCTATACTAATTAGAGACTCCCTAAAAATTTCCACGTTAACTAGAATTTACTAACCGTACATTTGATGAGACCGAGTTATTACCGTGGAGATCAGATCTCTTATCATCCGCCCTGCCTCCAATTGATTCATCCTATGCCGGCGTAAGGTGGAGATACAGATCTCTTATTGAAGGTTCCTTCTTGATCTTGTGCGGACGAGAGCCCTGCCATCTGGCCAGCCTCCATCCATCAGGCCTACTCATCTTCCGGTGATACAAGGAGCAACGGCACACTGCCAAAGCAGTGTGGACACGAGCCCAGGACCATGCGGCTCTCCAGGAGCAAATTTCGCCATGGAAAAACCACATCACGTGCGTACATGTTGGAAGACGCAGGTTTCCGTGCATGCAGTCCAGTTAGTTTCCATGGTGCTCCGGATGTTGGGAGTTTGGCCACGAATCGATCACAACAAATCACGACGAACACGCATGTGCAAAAAGGTTTAGTCAAGGGCCCGTATCGTGTCCCTTTTTCTTTTCTATTTTCTCTCCACGATATATATATAGGACGAATGTTTCCTACCACCTAGTGGTAGTTATCACCACGTAAGTTTTGCATGTTGTATGTAGTATCTGTCAAAACGGAGAATACGTACGCATAGTATGTAGTATATAAGAATGTTTAAGACAACTTAGTCTAGAGTGCCAGTGACGTAGCCATATAACTAAGAGTAGACAGATTTACTCACTGCAGCTCATATCACATATGTAAGGACAAATGCACTCAATATGAATGAGTTCACAATTTGATTCCAAAAAGCGAAGCATGCATAGTACATTCAGTTGACCGTGGACAAGGGAACAAGGGAACCGTACAACTGAAAAAGCAGAACATTTCAAACAGCCCAAGGGCTCCGACGGTGTGCCAAAACAGTAGATGAACAGAAATATATGTCAAGCAAAGATTTCACTATGCATCCTGGCGCTACATGTTTTGCAGAAGAAACAAAACTGAGAGCGCCCTGTTGTCTGTTATTGAGATGAACCAAAGAGGGAACCGACTTCCACGTTTTAGATTCCTTGCTAACTTGCACGTTTTCGACTTTAGACGGAGTCGTTTCTTGGGAGAACTTCTTTCCAGCTGCCCAGGATACCAGCGGCGAAAATTCGCTGAGGTATTAGTTCGAACTAAGACTAATTATTTACCCCAGCATATTCATGTGATCAGCATGTGAACAACGGTGCGCAGCTGGCCGGTGTGAGAAACATTAATTGGTTCTCCTCATGAACTACACACCCTTCGGCCGCATCACACCTACCACGCTGCAAATGTGGCAGATATTTTGAACATCACTCACTCTTTTTCGGTATGTATGGTATATCAATAATATTGGCGGGGAAGACCCCCCAGTGTGAAAAAAAAAATCTTGTCATGCATCAGATGCCAGTATATTGCATCAAAGAAGAAGACAGACTTTAAGATCGAGCCAACGGTGTGAGCAATCTATGTATATTGCTCATATGTTAGAAGACGCTGGAGGCAAGCCAATTATCCACCGAGAGACAATGCCCACGTGAAAAAAGAGAAGATTCCTGAAGATTGAAGTTTGTCGGGCACTTTCTCTCGCGCTTATCCATATCCTAGAAGGACATGCAGGTGCCTTAGTAGGACACGCATGCATGCTACCGTATGTAAAATAAATAAGTGAGGGCATCGCTGGCAGTCGAGCGAAGCTTCCCGAAGGCATCACTGGCAGCCGTCTCGCAGCTATAAAAGGAGGAGGAGAGGAAGAGAGAAACACACGCAGCACCTCAGTCGGAAGAAGCGAAGCAAAGCTCTCGTGCAAACCAAGAGCCAGTGCACTCCACTTAGTGATTAGCCACCACCACCACTATTGTAGAATAGGAAGAAGGCGAGGTGATCGCCAGGAATAAGGTAATTCCCTAGTTTGTGTGTAATCCCTTCGGGGTTTCCCGAAAGGGAAAACCATATGTAAATTATGTTATTGAAATGATGTAGTTTCTTGATTTTACTTGGCGTTTCTATTTATGAATTTATGGAAAGAGTTCTTATGCTAGGGATCCTGTAGTAGAAACCTCTGCGTGTTTGTTCTCTGTGTAGCCCAGAGTGGCGTTGAATGAGAACCTTGTTGCCGTAGAGAAGTGTTCCCTTCGGGTGGAACTGCCTGGGAAGACGATAAGAATTTAACCTATAAATTTGCAATTAAAACCGTCAAGTGAACGTAACTAGCTACACATGTTGCAACATAATGATAAATATGATGAGTTATGAGGGTACACTATAACCTATAAATTTGCAATTAAAACCGTCAAGTGAACCCAACAGAATAACCTATAAATTTTTTTTTACTCACGGGGCACGACGAGGAGCGAATAGGCGAGCTACAGCGGTGCAGGCGCGTAGCTGCGCTGGAGCAGGAGCAGCCGGCAGCGGCACCGGTGGACGAGGCGGGAACAAGCGAGCAGGAGCGGTGGTCTGATGCTGCAATGGTCTGATGCACGATTTTGGTTGAAAAGGTAAAAAAAGAAAATCTTCTGGTTGGATGATCTCTGGTAAATATAATTTCAATGATCTGATGCACGATTGAGAGAAAAAGCATATATAGTTTTCAGTTGAACAGAGATGATCAAGACAGGGCATCTGCAGTACAGCTAGAGATTCAAAATGTCATGCAAAATGAAACGTGAATTAGCAGAATGTTAGGGAAAATCTTAAATAAACTGTTCCTAGAACTGGTAGAGGGAAAACCCCAGGTTATCAGGTTATTATGGATCATGCTTCCAAAGTCCTTTTCTAGCTGAAAATATTTCTTTGATTTCATAGACATCTGCACTTAAAAACTGATGCCTGCCTTATGTTTCTTTGACAGACTAGTATGGAATAGTTCAGTACGAAAATGTTGTGTGCTTTTGCTAGACGAGGACAAATTCTCTACAAAATACAAGTCCAAAGAAGCAATTGCATCATTGCTGTTGGATTTAGTGACTTCATTAATGTTCTAAGAAGCATGGCAAAAGTTCAGTAGGCCAGCCAGCATGCATCCGGAGAAGGCTGACTGCATGCTTCGGAACCATATCACTGTTGTTGGATCATTTCGTATATGTACTAACGTGCTAGGTAGATAGGTCTAGTGATTTCAGCAGCGCGGTTGACCAGTACAAGACTGTCGGTAATGGCCTGTCGACTCGCACACCAGCCTCGTGGTGATCTCAGAACGTAACATACCAAGATTCTTTAGGCCTTCTTTGATTCATATATAGGATAGGAAAATTATAGAAATTGAAAAATCATAAAAAAATAAGATGACATGTATCTCAAGTCTTATTGGGAAAGAGATGTCATTTGATACATAGGATAGTAATTTTTCCATTGAGTCTAGGCTAATTTTTTTTTCATTTGAAATGTAAAAGATTGATTTTTATCCAACATAGAAATAGAATCCGTTCCTACAAACGAAAGGGCTCTAAAGGAAATTTTATTTAAAAATCCTATCCTATAGAATTCCTAGAAACAAAAGGATGCCTTAGAGTGCCAACCAATGTTTTAAATAGCGGGCTATGCCATTTAGCGGCGGCTCAACCAGAAGCTATGAAAGGCTATAGCGGAGCTAAGCCTCATTTAGCGTTTCTCTTAAATCCTGAAAAATTGAAACAATAAGTATATAATCAGGCATCATATATGATATATTGCATATACTTTACATATACACATGTTCGCTCATCAAAATGCGAGTACCAAGAGGCATACTAATTCAATAACCAAGCTTCACATCAATGCATCATATATATCATAAACAAGAACAAAATATAATGCAAAAGTATGGTTTTTGTATAGCGGCATAGCGGGCTAAATGACTCCAAATTTAGAGCTATAGCAGGAAATAGCGAGCTATTAGCCTCATTTCCAATTTAGCACTAAAAGTGCATAGCTTTAGCGGGAGAGCTCTCAAAGGCTATAGCGGGGTTATAGCGGAGCTATAGCCGGCTATTTAAAACATTGGTGCTAACATGGTTTCTGCATGTGGAAATTTTGCAACAATGCGGACAATGTTCCCCGATTGTGGGGGCCATCAAGTGATATTGGATAGCAGGCGATGCCTGAAAATCCAGAATACATATAAACCGGGGAATGCAAATTTGCAGTGTTTTTTTCTTCGAAAAAGGGTGTTCTTTATTACCTCATAATGAGCTGAAAATTTGAAAGAAGTTGAAAACCGTGTTAGCATTATTCAGTATACTGAGTTACAGTTACGGACCAATTTCCCAGAATGAACATTTGGTACGTTCCATACATTACAGACACTATCTCAGTTGATTCAGGGAACTCAATTGCATTTCTGCCTGGCTGTGGCTGATGTTGGCTTAATCCTTCATGCAATGCTTGCATTATGGTCATGCAGTTCTAGCATAACGTATGATGGAATCCTTTATATGCAACTCTGAACTATCGCATCATGCACATGCCATTTAGCCCTCATGAGTTGCAATATTAGTATCACACTTGTTGGCTGTTGGTTTAACTAAATTTAGTGGGTGCACTGCCTCTTTATATATCTTTATACCATTTCCTCAACATTTCCTCCATGTGAAAATTAGCTGAAATTTTAGAGCGAGCTGAAAATGATTATTTGCTCCAAAGTATACATGTGGTTAGCATGTTAACAACGGAAAATTTTGTGCAGCTGGCCAACAAAAGAAACACTTACTCTTCATGAGCTACACGCCATTCAGCATCATCACGCTTATCGTGCAGCTATAACCGACATTTTTTTAACATTGCTCACTCCATCTCTTTATATATTCTAGGCCACATGCACCTTTTCAGCTAGGTTCTCCGTTTCTTCATACACTACTACTGAACTTTTGATGTGTTTTTTTACTGATGAGTTGAGATTTTAGAAGGAACTGAAAGGGAATGTGGAGAAACCACGCTCACGATCTTCGCTTGTGCCCCTGACAAACACTGAAATTTTGACAGGAAATTGAGCTGCTGCAGATCCAAAATCCATAGAAGAATGCAAGCCCGACAAAATGGACGTATTTTATCCCATGGAGAAGAGCTCAGTTTGTTTATTTCAAGTGGGGAATGTTCCGAGTGATTCACTGTTTTGTTATTGCGAGTAATTAAAGAGTGTGACAATATGATACTTTTCCGTCCTCGAGATTATGTTGAAAAAAATAAAAATGGAGTAATCTATCCGCACAAGGTTTATATTATCCATTTGCCACCATCAATGAGAGCAAGTTTATCTCAATATTGAGTTGGTCTCAACAAAGAAGGTTTGCAGTTGAGGAACTAACTGTCATTTTCAGACAGCCAAAGGACAAAGGTACATTTGATAGGAACTAATCTCTACATATTTCTTCCCATGGGGTATACCTGATTATGTCCCAACAAGAAGTGCACAAACCCAACAAGAAGTGCACCTTATTCTGTTACATGGAGATGCTCTTAGTCAAAGTGTGTATAGCTGCTAGTGTCCAACACTGAGCCGAAAAAGGCTCGGGCCCCGCTTTATATATAAAGTAACGAGCACCATACAAACCAACACATAGAACTCACCCCCACAACACACACTCAAGGCAACATAGGGTGTATAACAACAGCTAGCAACCCCATCCACTCCAAGCAAAGAGCACCAGTTGGAGTCTCCAGAGACCTCAGCCGTGAGCGAGTCACCGCGAAGAGAGGAAGTTGTGCATGACGAGTTGAACACTCCAAGGCGGTGCCTTCATGAAGGGCACGACACAAGAGTATCGCCACCGCCCGATCCCGAGATCAAGGTTTCCCACGGAGCAACGAGAGCATGTAGAGGAGCCGCGATGACACCTTCAAGAAGGAGGCGACGCTGCCATCGGCTTGGCAGAGCCAAAGCAGGTTTTCACCCCAGGATGTCCTCAGAGCCACCGAGGCGAGGCACAGACCCGCCGCACCCACCTCCTGCTGTCGCACCCTGACCACCACACCGCCCGCACGGCCATCACAACCAGCTCATATACCTGAGCCGTGAGCTCCGACCATGAGCTCACGCCTCCCACCTCTAGGGCCGCCGCCCCGACACCCATGGCCACGACAACATCCCCAATCGAAGCTTGCAGCCATGACCGGCAAAGGAACGGGCGGGAAGGCACCTCCTTCCCCACACCTGGACAACCCCTAGGTCTGAGGCCCACCCCCGGGCCGGCCGCACTCGGCCGCCACCGCCCCGTCCTGCCCTGGCCGTGCAAGGACGAGCTCCCCAGTGCGCCACCTGACGGGAGGCAAGGATGGTTCCACGGCCCTCCTGGTGCCGGATCCATCCCTCAACGGTGGTCATTGCTGGGAAACGTCCAACCATATGCCGTGAGATCTGCAGGCTCAGCAGGGAATGGATTGGAGCCGTACCCGGACCGGCGCCGTGGCTGGACAAGAAGAGTCCCCACCAGCGGCCGCCACCCACCACCAGCATCCACACAGCCGGATGGCGAGGTGCCGCAGCGACCAGTGCCACCGCCCGCCGAGCTCCCGCGCGCGTCGTGCCGCCCAGGCCACCGCTGAGCCTGCACAACCGCGGCGCAGCCGCCGCCCGATCTGGGCGAGCCCAAACGCAACCGTCGGCAACACAGCAACTACCTCAGCCGTCGCAGAGCCGTCCGCATGAGCACCAGGCCAGGTGCCGCCGCCCCGCGCCCGGATGCCGCGTCGCCGCGCCCCCTGCTCGTGTCGCGCCTTCACCGGCCGCATCGTTCCGCACCACCCGCGACCACACAAGGAGGGAAAGATGCCCCTTTGCTGTCGGGGCCGACCGGGCTTCGTCGGGCCGCGCCTGCAGGCGGCAGCGGGGGAGGGGTGAAGGGGAGAAGGAGGGGGGTCCCGACGGTGGCGGCGCTAGGGTTTCTCCCGTGACGCGCGTCAAGGAAAGAAGAGGGGGGGGGGGGGATTATGTTCAACCGTGTATATTATGTCCAACACTGAGAAGCGCAACATGTACCGTTCAAATGAATTAAATGTACTTCCTCCGTTTCTAAATATAAGTCGTTTTAGAGATTCCATTATGGACTACATACGGAGTAAAATGAGTGAAACCAGACTCTAAAGTATGTCTATATACATTCGTATGTAGTCTGTAGTGGAATCTCTAAAAAGACTTATATTTAGGAATGGAGGGAGTATATTTCAGTCACTTTGGGTTTAATGCTCGCAGCAATGGTGTATGATGGTTCCTTCACGCTTTCTTGCATTCTGGTCATACTAGTTAACTCCTCATGAGAAAGACACCATTCCTCAGCATCATGCTTTCAGAGTTGCGAAGTAACTGAGGTTTGAAATATTGCTCCTCTATCTCTATATATTTCTGTATACTTCTAGCGCATGTACAGAGTTTGCGTTTGTGTTCCTTTAGTTGGTCCTGACGTTATGAGATGCTGAACTGGATAGACTTCTGGTGTGTTGTGTTCTTGCTAGTGAGGTGAGATCTTAGAAGAAACTGAAGGGAGATGTAAATACTTGTCCAGATTACTTGTGTGCACCGCCCACTGTAGAACATCTCAACTGGAAATTGTGCTGCTACAAATATGAGCAACTGTCCCTGCCTCGCATAGGGTCCTGATCATGCCCAAAGAAAAGTGCACGGTGTATTCAAAGTGTGCAGAATGAAGCCACGATTTTGGTGCTCTAAAGGAGTGTTCATCGTGCACTGGGCAACTCATATTTCATAACACAAGTTAGTGTTTGCTTGATTTTTTGTTTAGATATTATTAATCCTCTAATCCGTTCAGTTAACATCGAAATAATAATGTTCCAAACTCCCATGTAGAGGCAGTGGGTCAAGCAGAAAAAAAAAAGAGTGTGACAATATGATACTTTTTCCTTCCTCGAGATTATGTTGAAACAATAAAAATGGAGTAATCTCTCCTCACAATGTTTATATTACCATTTGCCACCATCAATGAGAGCAAGTTTATTTCGTTGAGTTCTGTCCATCCGTGAGTTGGGATCATGAAGAAGGTGACATGCTGCGGTTCCACACCTACGGCGCCTGTCCGAGTCGTTGATAAACTAGGAGAGGCATAGGGCTGAAGGAGGTTGTCGTGGGACCTGAATTCCGAGTTGGCGGCCACTGACGACGTTGCCTGAGTAGTGAGAACCTGTGCCTAACAATGGTCAACAGTGTCGGCTTACATGGCCAGACTTGTATGGTTTCTGCAATGGCCGTGAGGCCCTAACGCTGGCCGGCTAGTATCCAACACTTCTAAATATATCTAAAAAACATTTCTGTTCACCTCAAAGTGCAATTTTTCTTCGACATTGCTTCAGAAAGAAAAATCTTTTTCTTCTTCTGGTTCAACATTCTCTGGAAAACAATATTGAGTTGGTCTCAGCAGAGAAGGTTTGCAGTTGAGGAACAAACTGTCATTTTCAGACAGGCAACTGACAAAGGTACATTTGATAGGAAAATGCTCTGTTTTTTTAGCTGAACCTGTAGATATTTCTTCCCATGGGGTATACCTGATTATGTCCCAACAAGAAGTGCACAAACCCAACAAAAGTGAACCTTATTCTGTTACATGGCGATGCTCTTAGTGAAAGTGTGTACAGCTGCTCACTGAGAAACGGAACATGTACCATTCAAATGAATTAAATATATATTTCAGTCACTTTGGGCTTATTGCTCGCAGCAATGATTTATGATGGTATGCTTTCTTGCATTCTGGTCATTCTAATTAACTCCTCATGAGAAAGACACAATTCAGCATCATACTTTCTGAGTTGCGAAGTGGCTGAGGTTTGAAATATTGCTCCCGTGTCTCTATATATTTCTGTATACTTCTTAGCCCATGTACAGAGTTTGTGTTGGTGTTCCTTTAGTTGGTCCTGACGTTATGAGATGCTGAACTGGACAGACTTCTGGTGTGTTGTGTTCTTGCTAGTGAGGTGAGATCTTAGAGGAAACTGAAGGGAGATGTAAATAGTTGTTCGGATTACATGTGTGTACCACCCATTGTAGAACATCTCGACAGGAATTGTGCTGCTACAAATATGTGCGGATGTCCTTCCCGCGCATAGGGTCCAGATCATGCCCGAAGAAAAGTGCACGGTGTATTCAAAGTGTGCAGAATGAAGCCACGATTTTGGTGCTCTAAATGAGTGTTCATCATGCACTAGGCAACTCATATTTCATTACACAAGTTATTGTCTGCTTGGTTTTTTGTTTAGATGTTATTAATCCTCTAATCAGTTCAGTTAACATCGAAATAATAATGTTCGAAACTGCGATTTGGACTATCATCGTTCTGGTGCTGTGGGAGATTTGGACTGAAAGAAACCAGTGCACCTTCAGGGGCAAGGTGGCAGCAGGTGAAGATGTCCTGGCTGCTGCTCGTCGTAACATTGAGCTTTGGCGCCAAGCAGGGGCAAAATGCCTTGAACTACCTTTTGCAGAACCTCCAGCGGGAATCGGCTAACATTGAAGCTTAGCTTCTGATAGCATTTTTTTTTATGTCCTTTTATGATCCGGTTTTACTAAAGCACATCTAGATGTGACATAAGTATTGCACATCTAAGTCCTTTATGATCCTAGGATCCCACCATGTTCACCATTTTTCCCGTCTCTTCTTGCTTAATATATGAATACCAGCAGGTTGCTGGATCTTATAAAAAAACTGCGATTTGCGATTATCCATGTATCTACGGAGTTCCATCTGAAAGTTTGAGCTTTTGCATGGGTCAGGCAGAAAAATGTCTGTTAGCACCGGCCTGGCAGAGAGGCCTGTACCAGAGCCATGGGTACGTTGTGCCGGCAGGATCAACGATGAGGACAAGCCGATGCAGGGGTGAAGTCGTGAGCATCCTTGTGCGCATCAAGTCCTACTAGATGACAGTCCTACTGCAGCATATATATATGTAGATGACTTATTTCAGTTTTCCTTTTTCACTCTTTCTTTCAGGAGTTATGACCATATCAAAGAGTTTCTTCATTTGCAAACTTCAGGGTAATGAGTGATCAGAGACACGATCAGCAGAGATATACTGTCTTCAGTTGAAGCAAAGTGCAATCTCCAGACAGACAGATGACGAGATGACCATGACAAGACATCCTTAATCCAATCAACAAGTTTGCATAGTACGGTAAGGTGCATAAAAATAAAAATAAAAACTGCACTAACTTAACTCGGTACGAAGCCAACAAAGGAACAACAGAAGCACACAAAACATCTCTCGCCTCCACAGTACCCGTCAACTTAAAGAATAACATCACCCAATTGATGATATTACAAATGAAACATGGTCCATCTTTAACATTTGTGTCTGTGAGCGTTTTCATCTTCCGAGATATTCCCTTGTCGCTAATTTACACCGATGGAAACTCTCCAGCTCTTCCAGAAAGAGGTTTGCGACATCATACACATCGCTAACAAAATTATCGCCCAAAAAAACATGTGTTGCAGAATTTGCCAGGCTCTACTTACAGCGGAAAGCAGGTTAACTTGGGAGCTGGAAACTCTATGTAGGTTTCCTCTTTTGCCATGTCCTGACAAAGATTATAATCACAGTGAACAAGCCTAATTTTTAAAGAATATGGTCAGAATTGCAGTCTCCATGACTTCCACATCTTCGACATTTAGACTGTGTAGCATCCCAAGGAACTTCTTTCCAGCTGACGTGTACGTTTTGCTTAGACTACGCAATGCCATACCTATTTTTATTGAAGGAAGAAAGAAGCTATACAAGAGACATCATTCAGGTTACACGTGATGTGAATGGCGTACCAAGATCTTTCTGCACCTTCTTCAGAACCTCGACGACTTTCTTAGCTCCGTCTGTGTCTTTCTTCTTCTCAATGTAGCCCATCAACGCATCGGTCACGTAGTTGCACCAAAACCCTAGCACTGTTGTGTTCCTTCCTGATTGCACAGTCGGCGCACCAATGATCGATTTGGATGTCTCAGGTTAAGCTCCACAAGAAAGGGGCACATAGAGCATCTCACACAGAACCGATGAACTTTGTGAATATCATCCACGATTGATTATAAAATAATTAATAGTAAAGAAAAGAAGAGCCCAGATGACAAATGTGGACATATCAAAGAAAACTGGTTCTTCTACTTCAATATCCATGTCCGTGGGCAACTAAGATTTCTCTGTTTTTACCTTCCACGATTTCCAAGGTCGCTAATTTACACTGATGATAACTACCAAGTCTTCGAGCAAGCGGTTGGCAAGATCATATTCATCGGTAACCATACTATCACTCGTGAACAAATATATTGCTGACTTCATCAGGCTTCACTTACAGAGCAGACTGCACCTACTTTGAGACCTCGTACCACAGTGGCGGAGCCACAGAGGGGGCGAGCAGGGCCAGACCCCCCCTATCGATCGCCCCCCCTCAACGATACTCAGCGGGGACTACGTTGGATTCGCAGGAGGATATGTTGCCTAGTTTGACCGTCTATTCGCAGGAGGATAATCTGGCCATTAGCAAACACGTAGGCCACTTACGTATTGTTGAATAGCCCACACCCACAATTTTTTTTTTGAACACAGTACAGACGCAAGCGCTCATATACACGCGCATACACTCACCCCTATGAACGCACACACGCACACCCTACCCCTATGAGCACCTCCGAGAGACTTAGCCGGCATATCATCTTGAAATTTACGAAGTCACCGTAGGCACCTCGTCGTCGACGGGAACGTCTCCTCCCACTGAATGCGCATCGCCGGAAATCCTGAAATAATTTCAGGAATAAATGCGAGCACCAGGATTTGAACCCTGGTGGGCTAGGGATACCACAGTCCCTCTAACCATCCAACCACAGGGCCACAATTGATAGCCCACATACCACGTAATCGGTTTGATCTGTTGGTCCGCAGGCCCCGAAAATTACTTATCGATTGGAGCAGTACACGTCGCCTTGCCATCTGTTTGTACTGAGGCAAAACAGTTACCCTCTCGTTTAGGGTTTCTCAGCGCCGCCTCTGGGCGATCTCGCGAACGCCGAGGAGGATCGCTGATTCTGACCGATACCAAGCTGCCGTCCCATCCAGGGGTGGTGAGGGAGTCTCTAGTACCATCGACGGTAAACCCAGGCCCCTTGGTTGCCGTCATGGCCGCCGCAGAGGGGACCTCATCGAAGATGGGGGAGAAGACGGAGATTGATCTAGAAGAGATGCTGAAGAACATGGAACTAATGGAGGAGGAATTGGATGAGGTTGTCATTGGGAAGGAGGATGCACAAAGGTTTGAGGCGGAGGCCAAGTGGATGGCGATTGCGCGAGTGAACACCGATAGGCCTTTTAGCGCAATAGCGTTTTTTGACAATATGAAGTTCATATGGGGGCTAGCTTAGACTCTAAAATTCCGTGAGGCGGGGGAGAACCTATTCATCTTTCAGTTTTTTCTGCCTTGGAGATTGGAAGAAGGTTTTGCAAAGAGGACCGTGGCTATTCAGGGGCCTTGGAGTGATAATTGAGGATTACGACGGCAAGAAGGGCCCTGAGGATATGGTACTAGATGGTTTGTATGTCTCGGCATAAATACATAAGATTCCGGACCTCTATCGGCACGAATCGGTGGTTGATGAATTGGCCCGCAGGATCGGCAAGGTTCGGGAGGTTCAACTTAGGCCTACCCTCTTCTATGAAGGTGATTATGTCCGTGTTCGGGCCAAGGCCTTAACAGCGAAGCCACTGACCCGTTTCACCCCTCTAACAGTGGAAGGGGAGGGTAGACGGATGCACTTTGTCAAGTATGAAAAAGTTCCTTTCTTCTGTATGGTTTGTGGGATGATGGGCCATGGCTATGAGAAATGCGGCAATGGTGTTTGGAAGGCAGAGGATATGAAGTGGGGCAGCTGGATGATTGCCCAATGCCGCACAACTATGTACTCGCAACCCGGGAGGGGTGGATTCCCATCCCGGGGTGGGAGAGGTAGAGGCCATGGAGGCGCCACAAACCGTGGGTTTTCCTATGCTTGGGGGCGAGGTGATGCAAAGGATAGCACGGGACCAGTTACAGGGGATGAGCAAACAGAGGGGAGCAGGAATGCAGATCCCTGTGAAGAGGAGGTGGAAAAAGATGGGAGAGACACTGGAACAGGTCGTGAAACAAGTTTGAATGGTGCACCTGAATCACACGCACCACCTCCGGAAAATGCAGATAGCAATGAGGCCCCTAAGTTGGTCGCGATGGAATGTGAATTAATGTCAAATGAATCTGAAAATAGGAACATCAACAAACGTACGTCCGAGGACAAGGTGCATGTCGCCCCTGTGCATGTTGCCCAAAGTCTTCCAGATGCGGGAGCGAGCTTGGGCTCGGCGGGCTCGGTTGGAGGGGCTCCTGTCACTAGTAGAAAAACCCCCTTTAGTCCCGGTTCGTAAGGGCCTTTAGTCCCGGTTCTGGAACCGGGACTAAAGGGTCGGGACTAATGCCCAAGACCTTTACTCCCGGTTGGCTTACGAACCGGGACCAAAGGCCCTCCACGTGGCCGCTCTCTGTGCATGGGCTGGAGGACCTTTAGTCCCGGTTGGTGTTACCAACCGGGACTAAAGGTGCCGGGACTAAAGGTGGAGCCTTTAGTCCCGGTTGGTAACACCAACCGGGACTAAAGAAAAAAAAATCAGTTTTTTTTCAAATTTTTTGATTTGTTTTTAATATTTTTTTTTCTGATTTTCACTATTTAATCTCTAATCACCCCTCCTCACTGCTTCAGAATTTAATCTCTAGTCTCTAATCAGCACTCATTCCAAATCGTCTAACTTCCCGGCCGGTCACCCATCCTCTCACTACTCCAGCCCCAGCACGCTTAACTTTCAGGTTCTATCTCCCCTAGTTTCCAAGACTGCACTTGTTGTTTTCCTAACAATCTTAAGCTATCAATCCTGTTAACCCTTAGGTCTTGATGTCACATGATTTAATTTTTTGAATTCTAAACAATTATTAAAATAAACAAAATAAGTACTAATAATATTGAATTTCAATGAAAATAAAATAAGTAATAATATTATTTTATTATTATTTTTGCCTTTTATTCATTTAATATGACATAATTAATATCTTTAAATCTGTAAATCGAAATTCGACAAATAATATATCCATTATTATCAGAAAAATGTGAGGAATCAAAATATGACATCATTTATTTTTTTTAATTTTTTTTTTAAAATTTTTAAAATTATTTTTTTGATTTGAAATAACTTTTTTTCCTTTTGGATATTTGAGAATCTGAGAAAACTTCACCGGGTAAACCCGGGTGAAATCGAGTCCCAATTTTTCTCTATTTTTTTTTGATATATTAAACTTTTTTTTTCGACATCGTATGCAAAAGTTATGGCCGTTTTACATTTTTTTTTCGTTTTTTTGCAAAAAAGGTCAAAATTCATATTTCAAAATTTCTATACCAACTAGACACTAAAACCTAACTACATCTCAAAGGATTTTATTTTTTGAAGATTTTATCATTTTTGTTTATTTTCTATAAACTAAAAAAGGCGGTCCACAGGGGGGGGGTAGAGTTTGAAAATTTCAGAACCCCTTTAGTCCGGGTTGGTGTCCATCCAATCATACCCTCGACTACACATCTGCTAGCACCGTCCCAGCCAGAGTCACAACTAAGGTTAACCAAGCCAGAGTCAACCCTTTCTAACTTCATTTGCTATTTTTCATGCATTTATTGGTTTTTTTGAGCTAAATGACCCTGAAATTGAAAAGCACTACAAATGAACTCTGAAAAGGTTGAAAATTGGCATGGTATCATCATTTCACCCACATAGCTTCTGCTAAAAAGTTGAGAGGGTTACGGCAAAAACTTGATGCACTTCGTGTACAAACTGGACCATCTCATTCGAAGTATCAAGGTTTCGGACGAAAACTCGTCTGTTACAAATGCATTTCATTTTTTTAATTAAAATCCTAATTTACATTATTCTAAAAATAACCAAATAAATCTTACTGTGACAACAATCTAACACGTGACTAGGAGCAAAAAGAATTAAATTTAAAACTATTTGTAAACTCAAGTTATTCAAAATCTAGGGTTTGAAGAAAATTTGAACAAATTCAAATTTAAACCATTCAAATTTGAAAACTAATGGCACAAACAGAAACTAGACAAAATTTTGAATCTAATGCAAAAAGAATCACTCAAAAACATCAAATATCTTAAAAGATATAAGCAATTTAAAACAGAAACTAAAAACAGGAAAACTACCTTTAGTCCCGGTTGGTGTTACCAACCGGGACTAAAGCCTCAACCCCTTTAGTCCCGGTTGGTAACACCAACCGGGACTAAAGGGGGGGGGGGCTTTAGTCCCGGTTGGAGATACCAACCGGGACTAAAGGGGCTGGCACCGTTCGAAGCCCCTTTAGTCCCGGTTGGTCTCTCCCGGTTGAAGATTATGACCCAGCTGTAGAAGGAGGGGGTGTTGCTACTAAAACAACCAATGCATTATCGGCGCGCTCCCGTGGGGAGCGCTGCCGGGCACAATGAGTTACATATGCTAGAACTGCTGGGGTGTGGGCAAGGCCTCGACAGTTCGCGAACTTCGCGATTTAGCGAAGAATTTTGCCCCTACTTTGCTTTGTATTTTAGAAACACAGCTCGACAAGGCAAGAGTAGAGAGTTTAGCAAGTTCAATAGGTTTTGATAAGGCTTTTGCTATTGATAGTGTGGGAAGGAGCGGAGGCATAGGCCTTTTTGGAATAACTCAATAAATATAAATGTTTTGGGGTATTCAGATTACCATGTTGGTGTGGAAGTGCTTGACCCGGGATGGGATCCTTGGAGAATGTCAATGGTATATGGAGAGGCTCAAACTCATCGGCGACATCAAACTTAGGACATGTTAAGGAATATAAGCGTCTCAAGCAATCGTCCTTGGCTTTGTATTGGTGATTTCAATGAAGTACTTCATCCGGATGAACACGAGGGAGTTGGACAGCGAAGCAATGCTCAGATCAAAGCTTTTAGGGATGTGGTTGACGTTTGCATGTTGATGGACTTGGGCTTCAAGGGCAGGTTTTGGCTTTCGAGAAGAAAGTGGCTGGTGGCTCATACACCAGAGTAAGACTTGATCGTGCGCTTGCGTCGGCAGAGTGGATGTCCCTCTTTCCCGATGCTAGCATGACACACCTAGAAGCGGCTACTTCGGATCATTGTCCGATACTTCTTGAACTTAATAACACACTCAATTTGACAAGAGCTACAAGCAATATTTTTAGGTACGAAGTTGCATGGGAGTCTCATGAAGGTTTGAATGATGAAATAAAGGAAGCATGGGCAGCAGGGCAGCCTAGTCTCCGGGTGGATGATGTCAAACAGAAGCTACAAGTTTTGTCCCAAAGCCTACGACGGTGGGATAAAACCACTTTCGGGTCGGTTCGGGTGAGATTAAAAAAGTTGAAGAGCGAGCTGGGGAGACTGAGAGATGACCCGCAGCGCACTGGTCCTAGCCATGCCGAGCAAAAGATTCATGAAAGACTTGTGTAGCTGTATCACAGAGAAGAAAGTCTATGGCGCCAACGGTCTAGGATTGACTGGCTATCGGCGGGGGACAAGAACACAAAATTCTTCCACATGTGGGCAAGCATGAGGAGGAAGAAAAACATGATCAAATCCCTTTCCAATACTTTGGGCAATCGTGGTGGACGACCTGGCCGAGTTGAAAATCCTGGTTTCCAGTTTTTATAAAGATTTGTACACATCAAGGGAGTAACAAACATGGAGGCAGTGCTTCAACATGTACCTCGTAAAGTCACGCCTGATATGAATGATATTATTTGTGCTCCCTACTCTAGAGATGAGGTTAAAGTGGCGTTGTTTCAAATATTTCCCACAAAATCCCCTGGCCCGGATGGCTTCCCTGCACACTTTTATCAGAGCCATTGGGACGTGTGTGGGGCTGAGATTACAGAGGCGGTGCTGCGAATCATCAAGGGGGAGGAAAGTGTGGAGTGCATCAATGACACTTTTTTGGTTTTAATACCAAAGGTAGTGAATCCAACCCTGCTCTCTCAATTTCGACCCATCAGTCTATGCAATGTGTTGTATAAAATTGCATCAAAGGTGGTGGCGAATAGGCTGAAGCAAATCTTGCCTAATGATACGTCTCCAACGTATCTATAATTTTTGATTGTTCCATGCTATTATATTATCTGTTTTGGATGTTTTATATGCATTAATATGCTATTTTATATTATTTTTGGGACTAACCTATTAACGTAGTGCCCAGTGCCAGTTTGTGTTTTTTCCTTGTTTTTGAGTATTGCAGATAAGGAATATCAAACGGAGTCTAAACGGAATAAAATCTTCGGGATGATTTTTCTTGGACCAGAAGAAACCTACCAGACTTGGAGAAGAAGGCAGGAGACCTTCCGTGAGACGACAAGCCAGCAGGGCGCGCCCCACTGGCTTGTGGCCCCATAGCAGACCTCCTAACCCTAATCTTTGTCCTATAAATTCCCAAATATTCCCCCAATACCAGAACAAGCCACGAAAATACTTTTCCGCCGCTGCAAGCCTCTGTTCCCGTGAGATCCCATCTTGGGGCCTTTTCCGGTAATCTGCCGGAGGGGCATTCGATCACGGAGGGCATCTACATCAACTCCATTGCCCCTCCGATGACGCGTGAGTAGTTCACCACAGACCTTCGGGTCCATAGCTAGTAGCTAGATGTATTCTTCTCTCTCTATGATCTTCAATACCATGTTCTCCATGATCGTCATGGAGATCTATCCGATGTAATACTCTTTTGCGGTGTGTTTGTCGAGATCCGATGAATTGTGGGTTTATGATCAGATTATCTATGAATATTATTTGAGTCTTTTCTGAATTCTTATATGCATGATTTCATATCTTTGCAAGTCTCTTCGAGTTATTGGTTTGTTTTGGCCAACTAGATTGGTAATTCTTGCAATGGGAGAAGTGCTTAGTTTTGGGTTCAATCTTGCGGTGTCCTCACCCAGTGACAAAGTAGGGGTAGCGAGGCACGTATTTGTATTGTTGCCATCAAGGATAAAAAGATGGGGTTTTCATCATATTGCTTGAGTTTATCCCTCTACATCATGTCATCTTACCTAATGCGTTACTCTGTTCTTCATGAACTTAATACTCTAGATGCAGGCAGGAGTCGGTCGATGTGTGGAGTAATAGTAGTAGATGCAGAATCGTTTCGGTCTACTTAACACGGACGTGATGCCTATATGCATAATCATTGCCTTGGATATTGTCATAACTATGCACTTTTCTATCAATTGCTCGACAGTAATTTGTTCACCCACCGTATTATTTTCCTTCAAGAGAGAAGCCTCTAGTGAAACCTATGCCCCCCGAGTCTATTTTCCATATTATATTTTCAGATATATTTACTTTTGTTTTTACTTTTCGTTTTAGTAATCTTTTCCATCTATCTCTATTGGATCTCATCCTTGCAAGTAACCGTGAAGGGATTGACAACCCCTTTATAGCGTTGGGTGCAAGTGTTTGATTATTTGTGTAGGTGCATCTATTGGTGACTTGCTTGTGTCTCCTACTGGATTGATACCTTGGTTCTCAACAACTGAGGGAAATACTTATCTACTCTGCTGCATCACCCTTTCCTCTTCAAGGGAAAACCAACGCAAGCTCAAGAAGTAGCAAGAAGGATTTCTGGCGCCGTTGCCAGGGAGATCTACATCAAGCCTACCAAGTACCCATCACAAACTCATCTCTTGCATTTACATTATTTGCCATTTGCCTCTCGTTTTCCTCTCCCCCACTTCTAAACGATTTTTAGAAAAAACCAAAAAGATTTGCCTTTTTATTCTCCCTTCTTTCGTTCATCTTTTCGTTTGCTTTTTGCTTGCTTGTGTGCTAGATTGCTTGCTTTGTCACGATGACTCAAGGGAATACCAAGTTGTGTGACTTCTCCAATACTAATAACAATGATTTTATTAGTACTCCGATTGTTCCCGCCACTAGTGCTGAATCTTATGAAATTAATGCCGCTTTGCTTAATCTTGTTATGAAAGAACAATTTTCCGGCCTTCCTAGTGAAGATGCCGCATCCCATCTAAATACTTTCGTTGAGTTGTGTGATATGCAAAAGAAGAAAGATGTGGATAATGATATTGTTAAATTGAAGCTATTTCCGTTCTCACTACGAGATCGTGCTAAAACTTGGTTTTCATCTTTGCCTAAAAATAGTATTGATTCATGGAATAAGTGTAAAGATGCTTTTATTTCCAAGTACTTTCCGCCCGCTAACATCATCTCCCTTAGGAACGATATAATGAATTTTAAGCAACTTGATCATGAGCATGTTGCACAATCTTGGGAGAGGATGAAATTAATGATTAGAAATTGCCCCGCACATGGTTTGAGTTTATGGATGATTATACAAATTTTTTATGAGGGATTGAATTTTGCATCTAGAAATCTTTTAGATTCCACCGCGGGTAGTACTTTTATGGAATTCACATTGGGAGAAGCTACTAAACTCCTAGATAATATTATGGAAAATTACTCTCAATGGCATACTGAAAGATCTCCTACTAGTAAAAAGGTGCATGCTATTGAAGAAATAAACACTTTGAGTGAAAAGATGGATGAATTAATGAAATTGTTTGCTAGTAAGAGTGCTCCTATTGATCCTAATGATATGCCTTTGTCTTCTTTGATTGGAAATAATAATGAATATATGGATGTGAATTTTGTTGGTAGGAACAATTTTGGTAATAACGCGTATAGAGGTAATTTCAACCCTAGGCCGTTTCATAGTAATTCCTCTAATAATTATGGTAATTCCTACAACAATTCTTATGGAAATTATAATAAGATGCCCTCTGATCTTGAGAATAATATTAAAGAATTTATTAGTTCGCAAAAGGTTTTCAATGCTTCGATTGAAGAAAAGTTGCTCAAGATTGATGATTTGGCTAGGAACGTTGATAGAATTTTGCTTGAGATTGATTCTTTGAAAATTAGATCTACTCCACCCAAGAGTTATATTAAGGAGTCTTTAAAATCCATGAGAACTTCTATTGATGAGTGTAAGGAAAGAACCGCTAGAATACGTGCTAAGCGTGAATGGCTTGAAAAAGTGTGTTCTCGTGATAATAATGATGAAGATCTTAAAGTGATTGATGTGACTCCTATTGAATCTTTGTTTTCTAATGTAAATCTTGATAAAGATGGGACTGAAGATAAGTCAACTTTAGTTAAGAGTCGTCCCAATGATTTGGAGTTTATAGATCTTAATGCTAAGATTGATAAAAGTGGGATTGAAGAGGTCAAAACTTTAAATCGCAATGAACCCACTCTTTTGGATTTCAAGGACTTCAATTATGATAGTTGTTCTTTGATTGATTGTATTTCCTTGTTGCGATCCATGTTGAATTCTCCGCATGCTTATGATCAAAATAAAGCTTTTAATAAACATATCGTTGATGCCATGATGAAATCTTTTGAAGAAAAACTTGAGTTGGAAGTTTCTATACCTAAAAAGCTTTATGATGAGTGGGAACCTACTATTAATATTAAAATTAAAGATTATGAGTGCCATGCTTTGTGTGATTTGGGTGCTAGTGTTTCCACGATTCCGAAAACTTTATGTGATGTGCTAGGTTTCCATGAACTTGATGATTGCTCTTTAAATTTGCATCTAGCGGATTCCACTATTAAGAAACCTATGGGAAGGATTAATGATGTTCTTATTGTTGCAAATAGGAATTATGTGCCCGTAGATTTCATTTTTCTAGATATAGATTGCAATCCTACATGTCCTATTATTCTTGGTAGACCTTTCCTTAGAACGATCGGTGCAATTATTGATATGAAAGAAGGAAACATTAGATTCCAATTTGCCTTAAGGAAGGGCATGGAACACTTTCCTAGAAAGAAAATTAAATTACCTTATGAATCTATTGTGAGAGCTACTTATGGATTGCATACCAAAGACGACAATACCTAGATCTATTGCGTTATGCCTAGCTAGGGGCGTTAAACAATAGCGCTTGTTGGGAGGCAACCCAATTTTATTTTATGCTTTTGTTTTTGTTTCTGTTTTGGTGTGTTTTACACATTATTACCTCTGTAGTAATTGTGTTTTGATGTTTTGATTAGTGTTTGAGCCAAGTAAGACCTTCGGGATGCTCTACGGTGATTGTTGATTTGATTTTGCTGAAAAACAGAAACTTTTGCGCTCAGTCCAGGAATTTTATAAATTCACCAGAGCGTAGAATGAGTCTGAAATGTTTACACAAGATTGATATACAAATTTCCCTGATTTTCCTAATTTTTCAGAATTTTTGGAGTTACAGAAGTATTCGAAGTCTACAGATTGCTACAGACTGTTCTGTTTTTGACAGATTCTGTTTTCTATGTGTTGTTTGCTTATTTTGATGAATCTATGGGTTGTATCGGGGGGTATGAACCATGGAGAAGTTGGAATACAGTATATATTACACCAATATAAATAAATAATGAGTTCAAAATAGTACGTAAAGTGGTGATTTATTTTTCTTATACTAATGGATCTCACGAGTTTTCTGTTGAGTTTTGTGTTGTGAAGTTTTCAAGTTTTGGGTAAAGATTTGAGGGACTATGGAATAAGGAATGGCAAGAGCCTAAGCTTGGGGATGCCCAAGGCAACCCAAGGCATATTCAAGGATACCAAAGAGCCTAAGCTTGGGGATGACCCGGAAGGCATCCCCTCTTTCGTCTTCAATCCATCGGTAAATTTACTTGAGGCTATATTTTTATTCACCACATGATATGTGTTTTGCTTGGAGCGTCTTGTATGATATGAGTCTTTGATTTTTAGTTTGCCACAATCATCCTTGCTGCACACATATTTTTGAGAGGGACACGCAATAATCGTGAATTTATTAGAATACTCTATGTGCTTCACTTATATCTTTTGAGCTAGGCAATTTTGCTCTAGTGCTTCACTTATATCTTTTTAGAGCACGGTGGTGTTTTATTTTATAGAAATAATTGAACTCTCGTACCTCACTTATATTATTTTTAGAGTCTTTAAACAGCGTGGTAATTGGTTTAGGTTATGAATTTGGTCCTAATATAATACTCATCCAAGAGGGATATAATAAAAACTTTCATATTAAGTGCATTTAATACTATGAGAAGTTTGATTCCTTGCATATAGTTTTGAGATATAAAGATGGTGATATTTAGAGTCATGCTAGTGAGTAATTGTGGATTGGTAGAAATACTTGTGTTGAAGTTTGTGATTCTCATAGCATGCACGTATGGTGAACCATTATGTAACGAAGTCGGAGCATGATTTGTTTAATGATTGTCATCCTTTGTGTGAGGGTCGGGAGCGCGCGATGGTTAACTCCTACCAACCTCTCCCCTAGGAGCATGCGTCTAATACTTTTCTTCGATAACTAATAGACTTTTGCAATAAGTATGTAAGTTCTTTATGACTAATGTGAGTCCATGGATTATACGCACTCTCACCCTTCCACCATTGCTAGCCTCTCTAGTACCGCGCAACTTTCGCCGGTGCATTAAACCCACCTTCCTCAAAACAGCCACCATATACCTTCCTCAAAAATGCCACCATACCTACCTATTATGGCATTTCCATAGCAATTCCGAGATATATTGCCATGCAACTTCCACCGTTCCGTTTATTATGACACGCACCATCATTGTCATATTGCTTTGCATGATCGTAAGATAGCTAGCATGATCTTTTCATGGCTTGTCCGTTTTTTGATGTCGTTGCTACGCTCGATCATTGTACATCTCGGTACACCGCCGGAGGAATTCATATAGAGTCATATTTTGTTCTAAGTAATTCTTGAGTTGTAAGTAAATAAAAGTGTGATGATCATCATTATTAGAGCATTGTCCCATGAGAGGAAATGATGATGGAAGCTATGATTCCCTCACAAGATGGGATGAGTCTCCGGACTTTACAAATAATAAAAGAGGCCAGTGAAGCCCAAATAAAAAAAGAGAGGCCAAAGATGCCCACCAAAAAAATAGAGAGAAAAGAGAGAAGGGACAATGCTACTATCCTTTTCCACACTTGTGCTTTAAGTAGCACCATGATCTTCATGATAGAGAGTCTCCTATTTTGTCACTTTCATATACTAGTGAGAATTTTTCATTATATAACTTGGATTGTATATTCCAGTGATGGGCTTCCTCAAATTGCCCTAGGTCTTCATGAGCAAGCGAGTTGGATGCACACCCACTTAGTTTCTTTTTGAGCTTTCATACACTTATAGCTCTGGTGCATCCGTTGCATGGCAATCCCTACTCACTCACATTGATATCTATTGATGGGCATCTCCATAGCCCGTTGATACGCCTAGTTGATGTGAGACTATCTTCTCCTTTTCCTCACAACCTCCACCATATTCTATTCCACCTATAGTGCTATATCCATGGCTCACGCTAATGTATTGCGTGAAAGTTGAAAAGGTTTGAGAACATAAAAAGTGTGAATTAAGCTTGGGGATGCTTGATACGTCTCCAATGTATCTATAATTTTTGATTGTTCCATGCTATTATATTATCTGTTTTGGATGTTTTATATGCATTAATATGATATTTTATATTATTTTTGGGACTAACCTATTAACTTAGTGCCCAGTGCCAGTTTCTGTTTTTTCCTTCTTTTGAGTATTGCAGATAAGGAATATCAAACGGAGTCCAAACGGAATAAAATCTTCGGGATGATTTTTCTTGGACCAGAAGAAACCTACCAGACTTGGAGAGGAGGTTAGGAGACCTGCCGGGAGACGACAAGCTAGCAGGGTGCGCCCTAGGGGGGGGGCGCCCCCTGGCTTGTGGCCCCCCTGCAGGCCCTCCAACCTAATCTTTGTCCTATAAATTCCCAAATATTCCCCCAATACTAGAACAAGCCACGAAAATACTTTTCCGCTGCCGCAAGCCTCTGTTCCCATGAGATCCTATCTTGGGGCCTTTTCTGGCGCCGTTGCTACTTCTTGAGCTTGCGTTGGTTTTCCCTTGAAGAGGAAAGGGTGATGCAGCAGAGTAGATAAGTATTTCCCTCAGTTGTTGAGAACCAAGGTATCAATCCAGTAGGAGACACAAGCAAGTCACCAATAGACGCACCTACTAAAATAATCAAACACTTGCACCCAACGCTATAAAGGGGTTGTCAATCCCTTCACGGTTACTTGCAAGGATGAGATCCTATAGAGATAGATGGAAAAGATTACTAAAACAAAAAGTAAAAACGAAAGTAAATAGATCCAAAAATATAATATGGAAAATAGACCCGGGGGCCATAGGTTTCACTAGAGGCTTCTCTCTTGAAGGAAAATAATACGGTGGGTGAACAAATTACTGTCGAGCAATTGATAGAAAAGCGCATAGTTATGACGATGTCTAAGGCAATGATTATGCATATAGGCATCATGTCCGTGTCAAGTAGACCGAAACGATTCTGCATCTACTACTATTACTCCACACATCGACCGACTCCTGCCTGCATCTAGAGTATTAAGTTCATGAAGAACAGAGTAAGGCATTAGGTAAGATGACATGATGTAGAGGGATAAACTCAAGCAATATGATGAAAACCCCATCTTTTTATCCTTGATGGCAACAATACAAATACGTGCCTCGCTACCCCTACTTTGTCACTAGGTGAGGACACCGCAAGATTGAACCCAAAACTAAGCACTTCTCCCATTGCAAGAATTACCAATCTAGTTGGCCAAACCAAACCAATAACTCAAAGAGACTTGCAAAGATATGAAATCATGCATATAAGAATTCAGAAAAGACTCAAATAATATTCATAGATAATCTGATCATAAACCCACAATTCATGGGATCTCGACAAACACACCACAAAAGTGTATTACATCGGATATATCTCCATGAAGATCATGGAGACCTTGGTATTGAAGATCATAGAGAGAGAAGAAGCCATCTAGCTACTAGCTATGGACCTTAAGGTCTGTGGTGAACTACTCACGCGTCATCGGAGGGGCAATTGAGTTGATGTAGATGCCCTCCGTGATCGAATCCCCCTGCGGCAGATTACCGGAAAAGGCCCCAAGATGGGATCTCATGGGAACAGAGGCTTCTGGCGGAGGAAAAGAATTTTCGTGGCTTGTTCTGGTATTGGAGGAATATTTGGGAATTTATAGGACAAAGATTAGGGTTAGGAGGTCTGCTGTGGGGCCACAAGCCAGGGGGGCGCGCCCCCTAGGGCGCGCCCTGTTGGCTTGTCGTCTCACGGCAGGTCTCCTGCCTTCTTCTCCAAGTCTGGTAGGTTTCTTCTGGTCCAAGAAAAATCACCCCGAAGATTTTATTCCGTTTGGAATCCGTTTGATATTCCTTATCTGCAATACTCAAAAACAAGAAAAAACAGAAACTGCCACTGGGCACTGGGTTAATAGGTTAGTCCCAAAAATAATATAAAATAGCATATTAATGCATATAAAACATCCAAAACAGCTAATATAATAGCATGGAAGAATCAAAAATTATAGATACGTTGGAGACGTATCAAGCATCCCCAAGCTTAATTCCTGCTCGTCCTCGAGTAGGTAAATGATAAAAACAGAATTTTTGATGTGGAATGCTACCTAACATATTTATCCATGTAATATTCTTTATTGAGGCATGAATATTCAGATCCATAAGATTCAAAACAAAAGCCTAATATCTATTATATACTAAAAGGAAAATACAGATGAAAAATAGAGGAATTAGCTAGAAAATCCCATGTTAATCAGAAACATCTGACCGTTAATCTGGTGGTCCCTCTAAATCTAAAAAAACATAGCCATTAGATTTGTGTAATCGTCTAACATCTATCAGCACTATGTTTGTCATGTGGATCCTGGAAAATTGCGTACACAATAGCTGCTCGATGGACCTTGCACGTGAACAACTAGATTTTTTTCAAAAAAAGAAAAGCGTGAACAAGCAGGACACTGTGGACTCTAGAAAATTACGTACATAATGATGTACCTTGCACGTGACAAGCTAGAATTTCTCAAAAAAAAAGGGAAAGCGTAAACAAGTTGGACACTGTGGACCTTGGAAAATTACGTACATAATAGCAGCCTGATGGACCTTGCACGTGAATAACTAAAATTTCTCAAAAAACGAAAGCGTGAACAAGTAGGACATCAAAACCCGTGTGCATACCTCAATTATTGTTACGGCCACCCATCAGTTGGTACTGTTTTTTTTGTAGAGTTGTATCGCGTAATACATACATGGAAGAGATTTTGGTTTGGTTCAAAACTAACTTATCACGTGGCAAAAAAAAATTTGGTCCAGTTACATCCACTCACATGTATTTCTTATAGAACTACACACATGTGTGTTTGTTTAGCCGCAAACTACATTATCATGTGGCATACAAAAATTGTACATATCTTGCCTACAAAGATGTATTTTTTGATCTTGTGAAAGTATATATACAAACAAATTACTATTATATGTAACCTTGATTGCTTAAAAAAATACATAATACGAAGACGATCGGTTTAACGGAAAAAAGGCACGCACGCACGCACGCACACCAGTAATTCGCATAAGGTACTACACATTACACTATTGGTTTGTGAAAAAAAAATTGATTCCCAATTTGGTCGACCATTCCGTCTGTCGTTATAAACTTTAGACTTTTGAAAGTATATATACAAAAAAAAAATACTAATATATGATAACCTTGATTACTTAAACAATTATACTAAACAATAAAAGATGATAGGTTTAATGAGAAAACACACACACACATACACACACACACCAGAAATTAACACAAGGTACTACAAATTTAATGATTAGTTTGTGAAATAAGAAGTTGATTCCCAATTTGATGGACAATTCCTTCCGTTGATCTGAAATTTGAACTTTTACGATGTAATATCACACAAAAATACAATCATCTGCCCTGATATCTTGCTAACTACACATTTATTCGATGCGTCAATGTAATTTATTCTGGTATATTTGTTATTTTTATTTATTTCATATAGTATAGAATTATAATAGAATGACTCCCAGGAAAAATAGAACCACTAACCATATATCTGGCAGCCCCCCTTTAATTAACAATGTATGACCAGTTTTAGATCATCAAATAATGTCTAAATGTCTTTGAACCGATGACCTACAAATTCAATATTAGTTGAGCAGAAAATGGCAGATCCAGGTCTTTTAGTTAATGATGTATGGCTATTAGTACCAAAAACTAAAATCATATATAACCCATGTAACTATCATTTAGTAACCCTTGATTAGTTAAGTAATAGTTTGACGCGTACGCATCTCTTTGGAGTAATTCCTATAAACATTCAAAGTCTACCAAAATATCCAAATCCTATTTTACTTCCTAAGTGAACGGATGATTCCTTACACATTAATGTACTTTAGAAATTGTGTGATGTAAAGCTGAAGACAAGTTTGGTCATAAAACTACATTTTATAGAAATTACATGTTTTTCTGCTAAAATGTCATATAGTAGCCATGCCAGTACGTTGATTTATACATATGGGAGCAACCGGAAAATATACAAATAGGTATCACCTATTTAGTACTAAAGCACAAAACGCAAACCTCATATGAATATAGGTGTACGTAGTATATAGAGTGAGTACAATAAAGGCATCTCAAAATAAAGTATTTTGACAGCTTTGTAAATAATAAAACTGCGTACATTTGTAGTAAGTCTTACAATCAATAATATTAGCAATTGTACCAATCTAAATTTGAAGCAACTCCCGAATTGTGTGCAAATCAATTAAAGTGCCAAAGTGATTTTCTTTTCACAGGGCATAATATAATTAATATAAACTTAAATACAAATTTAATATATTATTGTAATGTTTGAGACAAGTGGGTGGTCAAACTACACTCAATATAGTTTGTATGTCCTTCCGCCTTGCCAGATTATTGTATTGATACCGAAAAGTAGGCGCATGACCATTGTCAGTTGCACATGCACAAATTAAGGATATATGGATAAGTATTTTTCATCTTGCATCTTAACTAAATATATAATGATGAAGTAGAAATAATAAACAATAGTTATTGGATGGAAACTTTGACCACGGATAGAGAGCAAATTCAATACATGTTAATTGTCAAAAGAAAATATTTATCTGGCTATTCATTAATCAAAACAATTTCTACTATTCATTTAAGGGTAATTCATCTTCAAGCGATCAATTCATGTGATATATAATTTGATCATGTGGATTTTGCTTTCAAGATATTTCAAAATTCAACTAACGACCACAACTCTAATAATTAATGGTAGCTTTCCTAATTCCAAGATGGTTAACATAAACTCTTGCAAAAACAATTATTGCATGTTATTTGAGCACATTATGTTTTAATTTATTGGTTTCTCTCGGGTTGATTTGCATTACTCTTTGTGTAAGATTATAATATGGATATAATAGGTAATACAGGTGTTGAGATACACATATGAAATGTATACATGTCTAAATTATCGTGTGTTATTCAGTGAAGGGGAGTAATAGTAGTAACAAAGTATCTACATGGGAAAATATATATAAGTGATAACTTCGACAAACTCACTAGGATGCCCTCGCATTTGCGAGGGCCCCTGTGCTAGTTGACATAAAAATAATAATACTTCAAGCATACTAACAAAGCAATTGTGTCCTTTCAAAATAACATGGCCAAAGAAAGTTATCCCTACAAAATCATATGGTCTGGCTATGCTCCATCTTCCCCACACAAAGTATTTAAATCATGCACAACCCCGATGACAAGTCAAGCAATTGTTTCACACTTTTTATGTTCTCAAACCTTTTCAACTCTCACGCAATACATGAGCGTGAGCCATCGATATAGCACTATAGGTGGAATAGAATATGGTGGAGGTTGTGAGGAAAAGGAGAAGATAGTCTCACATCAACTAGGCGTATCAACGGGCTATGGAGATACCCATCAAGAGATATCTATGTGAGTGAGTAGGGATTGCCATGCAACGGATGCACTAGAGCTATAAGTGTATGAAAGCTCAAAAAGAAACTAAGTGGGTGTGCATCCAACTCGCTTGCTCACGAAGACCTAGGGCACTTTGAGGAAGCCCATCATTGGAATATACAAGCCAAGTTTTATAATGACAAACTCCCACTAGTATATGAAAGTGACAAAATAGGAGACTCTCTATCATGAGGATCATGGTGCTACTTGAAGCACAAGTGTGGAAAAGGATAGTAGCATTGTCCCTTCTCTCTTTTCTCTCTTTTTTTTGGGTAAGCATCTTCGGCCTCTGTTTTTTTATTTTGGGCTTCACTGGCCTCTTTTATTATTTGTAAAGTCCGGAGACTCATCCCATCTTGTGAGGGAATCATAGCTTCCATCATCCTTTCCTCTCATGGGACAATGCTCTAATAATAATGATCATCACACTTTTATTTACTTACAACTCAAGAATTACTTAGAACAAAATATGACTCTATATGAATGCCTCCGGCGGTGTACCGGGATGTGCAATGATCTAGCGTAGCAACGACATCAAAACACGGACAAGCCATGAGAACATCATGCTAGCTATCTTACGATCATGCAAAGCAATATGACAATGATGATGCGTGTCATAATAAACGGAACGGTGGAAGTTGCATGGCAATATATCTCGGAATGGCTATGGAAATGCCATAATAGGTAGGTATGGTGGCTGTTTTGAGGAAGGTATATGGTGGCTGTTTTGAGGAAGGTGGGTTTAATGCACCGGCGAAAGTTGCGCGGTACTAGAGAGGGTAGCAATGGTGGAAGGGTGAGAGTGCGTATAATCCATGGACTCACATTAGTCATAAAAAACTCACATACTTATTGCAAAAGTCTATTAGTTATCGAAGAAAAGTATTAGACGCATGCTCCTAGGGGAGAGGTTGGTAGGAGTTAACCATCGCGCGCTCCCGACCCTCACACAAAGGATGACAATCATTAAACAAATCATGCTCCGACTTCGTTACATAACGGTTCACCATACGTGCATGCTACGGGAATCACAAACTTCAACACAAGTATTTCTACCAATCCACAATTACTCACTAGCATGACTAATAATATCACTATCTTTATATCCCAAAACTATATGCAAGGAATCAAACTTCTCATAGTATTCAATGCACTTAATATGAAAGTTTTTATTATATCCCTCTTGGATGCCTATTATATTAGGACCAAATTCATAACCTAAACCAATTAACATGCTGTTTAAAAACTCTCAAAATAATATAAGTGAGGTACGAGAGTTCAATTATTTATATAAAATAAAACACCACCGTGCTCTAAAAAGATATAAGTGAAGCACTAGAGCAAAATTGCCTAGCTCAAAAGATATAAGTGAAGCACATAGAGTATTCTAATAAATTCACGATTCATGCGTGTCCCTTTCAAAAAGATGTGTGCAGCAAGGATGATTGAGGCAAACTAAAAAGCAAAGACTCATATCATACAAGACGCTCCAAGCAAAACACATATCATCTGGTGAATAAAAATATAGCCTCAAGTAAATTTACCGATGGATTGAAGACGAAAGAGGGGATGCCTTCCGGGGCATCCCCAAGATCAGGCTCTTTGGCATCCTTGAATATGGCTTGGGGTGCCTTGGGCATCCCCAAGCATAGGCTCTTGCCACTCCTTATTCCATAGTCCATCAAATCTTTACCCAAAACTTGAAAACTTCACAACACAAAACTCAACAGAAAACTCGTGAGATCCGTTAGTATAAGAAAAACAAATCACCACTTTAGGTACTGTTGTGAACTCATTCTTTATTTATATTTGTGTAATATCTACTATATTCCAACTTCTCCATGGTTCATACCCCCCGATACTACCCATAGATTCATCAAAATAAGCAAACAACACATAGAAAACTGAATCTGTCAAAAACAGAACAGTCTGTAGGAATCTGTAGACTTAGAATACTTATGTAACTTCAAAAATTCTGAAAAATTAGGAAAATCAGGGAAATTTGTATATAAATATTATGTAAAACTTTCAGACTCATTCGACGCTCTGGTGAATTTATAAAATTCCTGGACTGAGCCCAAAAGTTTCTGTTTTTCAGCAAAATTAAATCAACAATCACCGTAGACCATCCCAAAGGTCTTACTTGGCTCATACACTAATTAAAACATTAAAACACAATTACTACAGAGGTAATAATGTGTAAAACACACAAAAACAGAAACAAAAACAAAATCATAAAAATAAAATTGGGTTGCCTCCCAACAAGCGCTATTGTTTAACACCCCTAGCTAGGCATAACGCAATAGATCTTGGTATTGTCATCTTTGGTATGCAATCCATAAGTAGATCTCATAATAGACTCATAAGGTAATTTAATTTTCTTTCTAGGAAAGTGTTCCATGCCTTTCCTTAACGGAAATTGGAATCTAATGTTTCCTTCTTTCATATCAATAATTGCACCGATCGTTCTAAGGAAAGGTCTACCAAGAATAATAGGACATGTAGGATTGCAATCTATATCAAGAACAATGAAATCCACGGGCACATAATTCCTATTTGCAACAATAAGAACATCATTAATCCTTCCCATAGGTTTCTTAATAGTGGAATCCGCTAGATGCAAATTTAAAGAGCAATCATCAAGTTCATGGAAACCTAGCACATCACATAGAGTTTTCGGAATCGTGGAAACGCTAGCACCCAAATCACACAAAGCATGGCAGGCATAATCTTTAATTTTAATATTAATAGTAGGTTCCCACTCATCATAAAGCTTTCTAGGTATAGAAACTTCCAACTCAAGTTTTTCTTCAAAAGATTTCATCATGGCATCAACGATATGTTTAGTAAAAGCTTTATTTTGATCATAAGCATGCGGAGAATTCAACATGGATTGCAACAAGGAAATACAACCAATCAAAGAACAACTATCATAATTGAAGTCCTTGAAATCCAAAAGAGTGGGTTCATTGCTATTTAAAGTTTTGACCTCTTCAATCCCACTTTTATCAATCTTAGCATTAAGATCTATAAACTCCAAATCATTGGGACGACTCTTAACTAAAGTTGACTTATCTTCAGTCCCATCTTTATCAAGATTTACATTAGAAAACAAAGATTCAATAGGAGTCACATCAATCACTTTAAGATCTTCATCATTATTATCATGAGAACACACTTTTTCAAGACATTCACGCTTAGCACGTATTCTAGCGGTTCTTTCCTTACACTCATCAATAGAAGTTCTCATAGCTTTTAAAGACTCATTAATATCATGCTTGGGTGGATTAGATCTAATTTTCAAAGAATCAATCTCAAGCGAAATTCTATCAATGTTCCTAGCCAAATCATCAATCTTGAGCAATTTTTCTTCAATCGAAGCATTGAAAACCTTTTGCGAACTAATAAATTCTTTAATATTATTCTCAAGATCAGAGGGCATCTTATTATAATTTCCATAAGAATTGTTGTAGGAATTACCATAATTATTAGAGGAATTACTAGGAAACGGCCTAGGATTGAAATTACCTCTATACGCGTTATTACCAAAATTGTTCCTACCAACAAAATTCACATCCATAGATTCATTATTATTCCCAATCAAAGAAGACAAAGGCATATCATTAGGATCAATAGGAGCACTCTTACTAGCAAACAATTTCATTAATTCATCCATCTTTTCACTAAAAGTAGTTATTTCTTCGATAGCATGGACCTTTTTACTAGTAGGAGATCTTTCGGTATGCCACTGAGAGTAATTTGCCATAATATTATCTAGGAGTTTAGTAGCTTCTCCTAATGTGATTTACATAAAAGTACCACCCGCGGCGGAATCTAAAAGATTTCTAGATGCAAAATTCAATCCCGCATAAAAAATTTGTATAATCATCCTTAAACTCAAACCATGTGCGGGGCAATTTCTAATCATTAATTTCATCCTCTCCCAAGATTGTGCAACATGCTCATGATAAAGTTGCTTAAAATTCATTATATCATTCCTAAGGGAGATGATCTTAGCGGGCGGAAAGTACTTGGAAATAAAAGCATCTTTACACTTATTCCATGAATCAATACTATTTTTAGGCAAAGATGAAAACCAAGTTTTAGCACGATCTCGTAGTGAGAACGGAAATAACTTCAATTTAACAATATCATTATCCACATCTTTCTTATTTTGCATATCACACAACTCAACGAAAGTATTTAGATGGGATGCGGCATCTTCACTATGAAGGCCGGAAAATTGTTCTTTCATAACAAGATTAAGCAAAGCGGCATTAATTTCATAAGATTCCACACTAGTGGCGGTAGCAATCGGAGTACTAATAAAATCATTATTATTAGTATTGGAGAAGTCACACAAATTGGTATTCTCTTGAGTCATCGTGGCAAAGCAAGCAATCAAGCACACAAGCAAGCAAAAAGCAAATGAAAAGACGAACGGAAGAAGGGCGAATGAAAAGGCAAATCTTTTTGGTTTTTTCTAAAAATCATTTTAGAAGTGGGGGGGAGGAAAACGAGAGGCAAATGGCAAATAATGTAAGTGCAAGAGATGAGTTTCTGATGGGTACTTGGTAGGCTTGATGTTGATCTCCCCGGCAACGGCGCCAGAAATCCTTCTTGCTACTTCTTAAGCTTGCGTTGGTTTTCCCTTGAAGAGGAAAGGGTGATGCAGCAGAGTAGATAAGTATTTCCCTCAGTTGTTGAGAACCAAGGTATCAATCCAGTAGGAGAAACAAGCAAGTCACCAATAGATGCACCTACACAAATAATCAAACACTTGCACCCAACGCTATAAAGGGGTTGTCAATCCCTTCACGGTTACGTGCAAGGATGAGATCCAATAGAGATAGATGGAAAAGATTACTAAAACGAAAAGTAAAAAGAAAAGTAAATAGATCTGAAAATATAATATGGAAAATAGACCCGGGGGCCATAGTTTTCACTAGAGGCTTCTCTCTTGAAGGAAAATAATACGGTGGGTGAACAAATTACTATCGAGCAATTGATAGAAAAGCGCATAGTTATGACGATATCCAAGGCAATGATTATGCATATAAGCATCACGTCCGTGTTAAGTAGACTGAAACGATTCTGCATCTACTACTAATACTCCACACATCGACCGACTCCTGCCTGCATCTAGAGTATTAAGTTCATGAAGAACAGAGTAACGCATTAGGTAAGATGGCATGATGTAGACGGATAAACTCAAGCAATATGATGAAAACCCCATCTTTTTATCCTTGATGGCAACAATACAAATACGTGCCTCGCTACCCCTACTTTGTCACTGGGAGAGGACACCGCAAGATTGAACCCAAAACTAAGCACTTCTCCCATTGCAAGAATTACCAAACTAGTTGGCCAAACCAAACGAATAACTCGAAGAGACTTGCAAAGATATGAAATAATGCATATAAGAATTCAGAAAAGACTCAAATAATATTCATAGATAATCTAATCATAAACCCACAATTCATCAGATCTCGACAAACACACCGCAAAATAGTATTACATCGGATAGATCTCCATGAAGATCATGGAGAACAGGGTATTGAAGATCTTAGAGAGAGAAGAAGCCATCTAGCTACTATCTATGGACCCGAAGGTGTGTGGTGAACTACTCACGCGTCATCGGAGGGGCAATGGAGTTGATGTAGATGCCCTGTGTGATCGAATCCCCCTCCGGCAGATTACCGGAAAAGGCCCCAAGATGGGATCTCACGGGAACAGAGGCTTCCGGCGGCGGAAAAGTATTTTCGTGGCTTGTTCTGGTATTGGGGGAATATTTGGGAATTTATAGGACAAAGATTAGGGTTGGAGGGCCTGCAGGTGGCGCACAAGCCTGGGGGCGCGCCCTGCTAGCTTGTCGTCTCCCGGCACTGGGCACTGGGTTAATAGGTTAGTCCCAAAAATAATATAAAATAGCATATTAATGCATATAAAACATCCAAAACAGATAATATAATAGCATGGAACAATCAAAAATTATAGATACGTTGGAGACGTATCAAGCATCCCCAAGCTTAATTCCTGCTCGTCCTCGAGTAGGTAAATGATAAAAACAGAATTTTTGATGTGGAATGCTACCTAACATATTTATCCATGTAATATTCTTTATTGTGGCATGAATATTCAGATCCATAAGATTCAAAAAAAAAGTTTTATATTGACATAAAAACAATAATACTTCAAGCATACTAACAAAGCAATTGTGTCCTTTCAAAATAACATGGCCAAAGAAAGTTATCCCTACAAAATCATATGGTCTTGCTATGCTCCATCTTCCCCACACAAAGTATTTAAATCATGCACAACCCCGATGACAAGTCAAGCAATTGTTTCACACTTTTTATGTTCTCAAACCTTTTCAACTCTCACGCAATACATGAGCGTGAGCCATGGATATAGCACTATAGGTGGAATAGAAAATGGTGGAGGTTGTGAGGAAATGGAGAAGATAGTCTCACATCAACTAGGCATATCAACGAGCTATGGAGATGCCCATTAATAGATATCAATGTGAGTGAGTAGGGATTGCCATGCAACGGATGCACCAGAGCTATAAGTGTATGAAAGCTCAAAAAGAAACAAAGTGGGTGTGCATCCAACTCGCTTGCTCACGAAGACCTAGGGCACTTTGAGGAAGCCCGTCATTGGAATATACAAGCCAAGTTATATAATGAAAAATTCCCACTAGTATATGAAAGTGACAAAATAGGAGACTCTCTATCATGAAGATCATGGTGCTACTTGAAGCACAAGTGTGGAAAAGGATAGTAGCATTGTCCCTTCTCGCTTCTCTCTCATTTTTTTTCTTTTTTTTGGTGGGCATCTTTGGCCTCTTTTTTTTTTATTTGGGCTTCACTGGCCTCTTTTATTATTTGTAAAGTCCGGAGACTCATCCCATCTCGTGAGGGAATCATAGCTTCCATCATCCTTTCCTATCTTGGGACAATGCTCTAATAATGATCATCACACTTTTATTTACTTACAACTCAAGAATTACTTAGAACAAAATATGACTCTATATGAATGCCTCCGGCGGTGTACCGGGATTTGCAACGATCTAGCGTAGCAACGACATAAAAAAATGGACAAGCCATGAAAACATCACGCTAGCTATCTTACGATCATGCAAAGCAATATGACAATGATGGTGCATGTCGTAATAAACGGAACGGTGGAAGTTGCATGGCAATATATCTCGGAATGGCTATGGAAATGCCATAATAGGTAGGTATGGTGGCTGTTTTGAGGAAGGTATATGGTGGCTGTTTTGTGGAAGGTGGGTTTAATGCACCGGCGAAAGTTGCGCAGTACTAGAGAGTCTAGCAATGGTGGAAGATTGAGAGTGCGTATAATCCATGGACTCACATTAGTCATAAAGAACTCACATACTTATTGCAAAAGTCTATTAGTTATCGAAGCAAAGTATTAGACGCATGCTCCTAGGGGAGAGGTTGGTAGGAGTTAACCATCGTGCGCTCCCGACCCTCACACAAAGGATGACAATCATTAAACAAATCATGCTCCGATTTCGTTACATAACGATTCACCATACGTGCATGCTACGGGAATCACAAACTTCAACACAAGTATTTCTACCAATCCACAATTACTCACTAGCATGACTCTAATATCACCATCTTTATATCTCAAAACTATATGCAAGGAATCAAATTTCTCATAGTATTCAATGCACTTAATATGAAAGTTTTCATTATATCCCTCTTGGATGCCTATAATATTAGGACCAAATTCATAACCTAAACCAATTACCACGCTGTTTAAATAATCTCAAAATAATATAAGTGAGGTATGAGAGTTCAATTATTTCTATAAAATAAAACACCACCGTGCTCTAAAAAGATATAAGTGAAGCACTAGAGCAAAATTGCCCAGCTCAAAAGATATAAGTGAAGCACATAGAGTATTCTAATAAATTCACGATTATTGCGTGTCCCTCTCAAAAATATGTGTTCAGCAAGGATGATTGTGGCAAACTAAAAAGCAAAGACTTATATCATACAAGACGCTCCAAGCAAAACACATATCATGTGGTGAATAAAAATATAGCCTCAAGTAAATTTACCGATGGATTGAAGACGAAAGAGGGGATGCCTTCCGGGGCATTCCCAAGCTTAGGCTCTTTGGTATCCTTGAATATGGCTTGGGGTTCCTTGGGCATCCCCAAGATTAGGTTCTTGCCACTCCTTATTCCATAGTGCATCAAATCTTTACCCAAAACTTGTAAACTTCACAACACAAAACTCAACAGAAAACTCGTGAGATCCGTTAGTATAAGAAAAATAAATCACCACTTTGGGTACTGTTGTTAACTCATTCTTTATTTATATTGTTGTAATATCTACTGTATTCCAACTTCTCCATGCTTCATACCCCCCGATACAACCCATAGATTCATCAAAATAAGCAAACAACACATAGAAAACAGAATCTGTCAAAAACAGAACAGTCTCTAGCAATCTGTAGACTTCGAATACTTATGTAACTTCAAAAATTCTGAAAAATTAGGAAAATCAGAGAAATTTGTATATCAATCTTGTGTAAAAATTTCAGACTCATTCAACGCTCTGGTGAATTTATAAAATTCCTGGACTGAGCACAAAAGTTTCTGTTTTTCAGCAAAATCAAATCAACAATCTCCGTACACCATCCCTAAGGTCTTACTTGGCTCAAACACTAATTAAAACATCAAAACACAATTACTACAGAGGTAATAATGTGTAAAAAACACCAAAACATAAACAAAAACAAAAGCATAAAAATAAAATTGGGTTGCCTCCCAACAAGCGCTATTGTTTAACGCCCCTAGCTAGGCATAATGATTTCAATGATGCTCACATAAAAAGTAGTAATTGAGATATGCAAAAGAGCATCATGAATAGCATGAAAAACACGTTTAAGTCTAACCCACTTCCTATGCATAGGGATTTTGTGAGCAAACAATTTATGGGAACAAGAATCAACTAGCATAGGAAGGCAAAACAAGCATAACTTCAAAACTTTGAACACATAGAGAGGAAAATTGATATTATTACAATTCCTACAAGCATATGTTCCTCCCTGATAATAAATTTCAGTAGAATCTAGAAGGAATTCAACAATATAACTATCACATAAATCATTCTTTTCATGATACACGAGCATGCAATCATCATAATGAATTTGCTCATCAAAACTTGGGGGACAAAAAATATCATCTTCATCAAACATAGAATCCCCAAGCTTGTGGCTTTGCATATCATTAGCATAATTGACATTAATAGAATTTATAGTAACATCATTGCAATCATGCTTTTCAATCAAGGAGCTATCATGAATCACCTTATAAATTTCTTCTTTCAACACTTCATCAAAATTTTCAGATTCATGATTTTTAAACAAAACTTCATAGAGATAATCAAGTGCACTCAACTCACTAGCAATTGGTTCATCACAATTTGTCCTTTTGAAAAGATTAGCAAGCGGATGATGATCCATATCAATAGATTTTTAGCAAGCAAATATGCAAGCAAATAGAAGGCATATGGCAACACAAGCAAACAAAAAGCAAACGAAAAGACGAACGGAAGAAGGGCGAATAAAAAGGCAAATCTTTTTGGTTTTTTCTGAAAATCGTTTAAGAAGTGGGGGAGAGGAAAACGAGAGGCAAATGGCAAATAATGTAAATGCAAGAGATGAGTTTGTGATGGGTAATTGGTAGGCTTGATGTAGATCTCCCCGGCAACGGCGCCAGAAATCCTTCTTGCTACTTCTTGAGCTTGCGTTGGTTTTCCCTTGAAGAGGAAAGGGTGATGCAACAGAGTAGATAAGTATTTCCCTCACTTGTTGAGAACCAAGGTATCAATCTAGTAGGAGACACAAGCAAGTCACCAATATATGCACCTACACTAATAATCAAACACTTGCACCCAACGCTATAAAGGGGTTGTCAATCCCTTCACGGTTACTTGCAAGGATGAGATCCAATAGAGATAGATGGAAAAGATTACTAAAACGAAAAGTAAAAACAAAAGTAAATAGATCTGAAAATATAATATGGAAAATAGACTCGGGGGCCATAGGTTTCACTAGAGGCTTCTCTCTTGAAGGAAAATAATATGGTGGGTGAACAAATTACTGTCGAGCAATTGATAGCAAAGCGCATAGTTATGACGATATCCAAGGCAATGATTATGCATATAGGTAAGATGACATGATGTAGTGGGATAAACTCAAGCAATATGATGAAAACCCCATCTTTTTATCCTTGATGGCAACAATACAAATACGTGCCTCGCTACCCCTACTTTGTCACTAGGTGAGGACACCGCAAGATTGAACCCAAAACTAAGCACTTCTCCCATTGCAAGAATTACCAATCTAGTTGGCCAAACCAAACCAATAACTCGAAGAGACATGGAAAGATATGAAATCATGCATATAAGAATTCAGAAAAGACTCAAATAATATTCATAGATAACCTGATCATAAACCCTCAATTCATCGGATCTCGACAAACACACCGCAAAAGAGTATTACATCGGATAGATCTCCATGAAGATCATGGAGAACATGGTATTGAAGATCATAGAGAGAGAAGAAGCCATCTAGTTACTAGCTATGGACCCGAAGGTCTGTGGTGAACTACTCACGCGTCATCGGAGGGGCAATGGAGTTGATGTAGATGCCCTCCGTGATCGAATCCCCCTCCAGCAGATTACCAGAAAAGGCCCCAAGATGGGATCTCACGGGAACAGAGGCTTGCGGCGGCAGAAAAGTATTTTCGTGGCTTGATCTGGTATTGGGGGAATATTTGGGAATTTATAGGACAAAGATTAGGGTTAGGATGTCTGCTGTGGGGCCACAAGCCAGGGGGGCGCCCCCCCCCCTAGGGCGCGCCCTGCTGGCTTGTCGTGTCACGGCAGGTCTCCTGCTTTCTTCTCCAAGTCTGGTAGGTTTCTTCTGGTCCAAGAAAAATCATCCCGAAGATTTTATTCCGTTTGGACTCTGTTTGATATTCCTTATCTGCAATACTCAAAAACAAGGAAAAAACAGAAACTGGCACTGGGCACTACGTTAATAGGTTAGTCCCAAAAATAATATAAAATGGCATATTAATGCATATAAAACATCCAAAACAGATAATATAATAGCATGGAACAATCAAAATTTATAGATAATATAATAGCATCCCCAAGCTTAATTCCTGCTCGTCCTCGAGTAGGTAAATGATAAAAACAGAATTTTTGATGTGGAATGCTACCTAACATATTTATCCATGTAATATTCTTTATTGTGGCATGAATATTCAGATCCATAAGATTCAAAACAAAAGCTTAATATTGACATAAAAACAATAATACTTCAAGCATACTAACAAACAAATTGTGTCCTTTCAAAATAACATGGCCAAAGAAAGTTATCCCTACAAAATCATATGGTTTGGCTATGCTCCATCTTCCCCACACAAAGTATTTAAATCATGCACAACCCCGATGACAAGTCAAGCAATTGTTTCACACTTTTTATGTTCTCAAACCTTTTCAACTCTCATGCAATACATGAGCGTGAGCCATGGATATAGCACTATAGGTGGAATATAATATGGTGGAGGTTGTGACGAAAAGGAGAAGATAGTCTCACATCAACTAGGTGTATCAACAGGCTATGGAGATGCCCATCAATATTATCAACCAAGAGATCTTTAACCATAGAAATACTAGGTTCAACCTTGATTTGTTCAGAGGGTGTAGGTGTTCTAGTATAACTCTTACGAACCACAGTTGAAGCTTTAGCATGTTCCTTTATTCTAACAGGGAAAGGTGGTTTCTCAATATAAGCAGCAGGAATAACAGGATCAACATTATAAGTAATAGTTTCCTCTTCAACTTTAATAGGTTCAACTACTTTCACTTCAACGGGAGGATGATATTTAAACCACTTCTCCTTGGGGAGATCAACATGAATAGCAAATGATTCACAGAAAGAAGCTACTATCTCAGAGTCAAGTCCATATTTAGTGCTAAATTCACGAAAAGCATCGGTGTCTACAAAGGATTTAACACAATCAAGCTTAAGGTTTATACCTGACTCCTTACCTTCGTCGAGTTCCCAATCTTCAGAGTTGCTTTTAATTCTTTCCAATAAATCCCATTTGAATTCAATATCTTTCTTCATAAAGGAACCAGTACAAGAAGTATCGAGCATGGATCGCTCATTACAAGAAAGCCGAGCATAAAAATTCTGAATAATAATTTCTCTTGAGAGCTCATGATTGGGGCATGAATATAACATTGACTTAAGCCTCCCCCAAGCTTGAGCTATACTTTCTCCTTCACGAGGCCAAAAATTATAAATATAATTCCGATCATGATGAACCAGATGCATTGGATAAAACTTCTGATGAAATTCCAATTTCAATCGGTTGTAGTTCCATGATCCAATATCATCACATAGCCTATACCATGTCAATGCCTTCTCCTTCAAAGATAAAGGAAAGACCTTCTTCTTGACATCATCCTCGGGCAAACCTGCAAGCTTAAATAATCCACAAACTTCATCCACATAGATTAGATGCAAATCAGGATGTAGTGTTCCATGTCCTGCATAAGGATTAGCTAGCAGTTTCTCTATAATACCCGAAGGAATTTCATAATAGATATTTTCAGTAGGTTCAGTAGGTTGAGGAGAAACTCTTTGTGCTTCCGGTCGAGGTGAAGATACCCCGAACAAGCCCCTCAAATGATTATTTTCCATAGTAACAAGTGACAGTAAATTTCAGCACACTATATAAATTTTTCCTTACCAAATTCCACTCACCAAAGGCGCTTCACTCCCCGGCAACGGCACCAGAGAAGAGTCTTGATGACCCACAAGTATAGGGGATCTATCGTAGTCCTTTCGATAAGTAAGAGTGTCGAACCCAACGAGGAGCAAAAGGAAATGACAGGCGGTCTTCAGCAAGGTATTCTCTGCAAGCACTGAAATTATCGCTAACAGATAGTTGTGTGATAAGATAATTCGTAACGGGTAACAAGTAACAAGTGTAACAAAGGTGCAGCAAGGTGGACCAATCCTTTTTGTTGCAAAGGACAAGCCTAGACAAACTATTATATAAAGCAAAGCTAGTTTCCATCATGCTCATATGATTCGCGTTCATTACATTGATAATTTGATATGTGGGTGGACTGGTGCTTGGGTGTTGCCCTTACATGGACAAGCCTCCCACTTATGATTAACCTCTCTCGCAAGCATCCGCAACTACGAAAGAAGAATTAAGATAAATCTAACCATAGCATGAAACATATGGATCCAAATCAGCCCCTTACGAAGCAACACATAAACTAGGGTTTATGCTTCTGTCACTCTAGCAACCCATCATCTACTTATTACTTCCCAATGCCTTCCTCTAGGCCCAAATAATGGTGAAGTGTCATGTAGTCGACGTTCAATTGACACCACTAGAGGAGAGACAACATACATCTCATCAAAATATGGAACGAATACCAAATTCACATGATTACTTATAACAAGACTTATCCCATGTCCTCAGGAACAAACGTAACTACTCATAAAGCATATTCATGTTCACAATCAGAGGAGTATTAATTATCATTAAGGATCTGAACATATGATCTTCCACCAAGTAAACCAACTAGCATCAACTACAAGGAGTAATCAACACTACTAGCAACCCACATGTACCAATCTGAGGTTTTGAGACAAAGATCGGATACAAGAGATGAACTAGGGTTTGGAGAGGAGATGGTGCTGGTGAAGATGTTGATGGAGATTGACCCCCTCTCGATGAGAGGAACGTTGGTGATGACGATGGCTTCGATTTCCCCCTCCGGGAGGGAAGTTTCCCCGGCAGAATGGCTCCGCCGGAGCCCTAGATTGCTTCTGCCCAGGTTCCGCCTCGAGACGGCGGCGCTTCATCCCGAAAGCTCTCTTATGATTTTTTCCAGGTCAAAACACATCATATAGCAGAAGATGGGCAGCGGAGGCCTGCCAGGGGGCCCACAAGCCACAGGGGCGCGCCCAAGGGGGTAGGGCGCGCCCCCCTGGCCTGTGACTTCCTGGTGGGTCCCCTCTGGTATTTCTTTCGCCCAATATTTTTTATATGTTCCAAAATAATTCTCCGTAACTTTTCAGGACTTTTGGAGTTGTGCAGAATAGGTCTCTCATATTTGCTCCTTTTCCAGTCCAGAATTCCAGCTACCGGCATTCTCCCTCTTCATGTAAACCTTGTAAAATAAGAGAGAAACGGCATAGGTATTGTACCATAATGTGTAATAATAGCCCATAATGCAATAAATATCAATATAAAAGCATGATGCAAAATGGACGTATCACCTAACATTATTTCTAAAGAACAATCTGCCTTTGTATCGGGAAGGCTGATCACGGACAACATCATTTGTGACTATCAATGCTTACATTTTATGAAGAGGAGCAAGGCCAAATCCAATAGTCATTGTGCTTTAAAGCTGGAGATGATGAAAGCGTATGACAGGGTAGAATGGGCATATCTGGAGGCGATTATGATTAAGCTTGTCTTTGCTAAATCTTGGATTGATGTAGTTATGGGCATGATAAAGACAATATCCTTTTCAGTTTATTCAATGGATATAAATTGGACCAGTTTAAATCCAACAGGGGTATTCGACAGGGAGATCCAATCTCCCCTTATCTCTTTTTGATTGCAGCAGAGGGCCTCTCGTGCCTCTTGAAATCTGAATCTCAATCATCGCATTTTGTGGGAGTGCGGGTGGCTCCGACAGTTCCGGTTGTTAACCATCTTCTCTTTGCTGATGATAGCCTCCTGCTTTTCAAAGTGAGTAATGAAGGGGCGAATATTGTGTCAAACCTATTGACTACCTATTGCAACGCTTCTGGTGAGAGAGTTAACAATGCTAAGTCATCGATTTTTTCTAGTAAAGGTTGCCCTCAAGTTGTTGAGATGGCATAAAAACTTCTCTTGACTTGCACAATGAAGAGTTAAGTGAGAGGTACTTAGGCATGCCTACTGATGTGGGTCATGCAAGGAATGGAACTTTCAAGTTTTTGCAGGACAGAGTTTGGGAAAAGATTAATGGACGGATGGAGAAGTTATTATCATATGCGGGAAAGGAAGTGTTGATAAAAGCAGTTGCACACGCAATCCCAGTTTATTCTATGGCATGCTTCAGGTTGCCACGTGGAATATGTGAGAATGTGGCGTCGATGATCCGTTAGTTCTGGTGGGGAAGCAAGAGGGGTAAAAGGAAGCCATGCTGGGTTTCATGGGATGTAAGTACTACACCAAAATCGTTGGGTGTCCTTGGTTTTAAGGACTTTGAATTATTTAATCTATCACTCTTGGCAAAACAAGCATGGCGCCTGATTGAGGGGCCTGCGACATTGAGTGCAAGGATACCAAAGGCAGATTAATACCCCTCGGTTTCATTCTTAGAGGCTGAGTTAGGCGCACATCCTTCGCAGACTTGGAGGGCAATTCTGGATGGAAGAGATGTTATTGCACAAGGTATCATCAAAAGGATTGGAACAGGGGAGAGCACCGATATTTGGACTCAAAATTGGCTGCCTAGGTCGGGCATGATGAGACCGATCGCTTCCCTGGTGGACAGACCACCGCAACTTGTATCGGACCTTATTGATGCTTCATCAAGTGCATGGCGGGAGGATGAGCTGAGCAGAATTTTTATTCCGATAGATGTTGAAGTTATTCTATCTATCCCACTGTGTACGAAGAGGATCGAAGTCTGTTGGGCTTGGGGTGAAGATCGCCGGGGGTTGTTTTCGGTAAGCTGAGTTTATAAGATGCCCTTCAAGTTAAAAAGTCAAAGGAAAATTTGTTGTCTGGCACAGGAGGGTCGTCGGCATTAGACAAAGAGAAGAAGGCATGGGTGTCCTTGTGGAATATCAACGTCCCCTCAAAACTGAAAAACTTTGTGTGGAGATTATGCAGGGACACAGTACCAACTTCAGACATTCTTTGTCATCGACATATGGCCACCAGCTTAATATGTCCTTTCTGTACGGCGGAAGATGACTGGAGACACGCATTAATAGATTGCATCTCGGAAAGGTGTGTATGGTCCCTGTCATTCGAGGAAGTTGGGGAAAGATGTGCGAAAACCTGAACCTAAACGCGAAAAGTTCGATCTTCACAATGCATGAAGTATTATCGCAGGAAGAGTTTACATGCATGGTGGTCACTCTCTGGGCTATGTGGAGGTCGAGGCGAAGGGCAATTCATGAAGAAATCTATGATAGTCCGTTACAGATCCATCATTTTATCGAGGCTTTTCTGCGAGATATTGATATACTATCAAAACCTGCACAACACAGTCACACAATCCGGGCTGCTAGGACTGATCAATGGCTCCCCCCGCCACAGGAGTATGTCAAGATTAATGTTGATGCTGCAGTTTCTGAGGGAAGTTTTGGTGCTGTTGGTGTGGTGTGTAGGGATTTTGAGGAAACTTTTATGGGGGCTTAAGCCATTACTTTTCAGCACATCCATGATCCAGTTGTATTGGAAGCTTTGGCGGTGAGAGAGGCGCTGGCACTAGCGGAGGGATTATATGTTCTGAAGATCCAAGTGGCATCTGATTGCAAGACCGTTGTGGATGACATCAAGCAGAGAACAGTCGCGAATCATGCAGCTATTATACTTGAAATCACAAAGCGATCACGTGCTTTCATTGCTTGTAATTTCATTCACGAGTTTGGGAGCTCGAATTTCGAGGCTCACAGACTCGCTAGGCATGCTCTTTCACTTGGGTATGGCCACCATGTTTGGCTAGGTCTGCCCGGGGATTTGGATTTCCTTCCTGTAAACCTTACATCAGTTTAATAAAGCCTAGCGAGAATGTCTCAAAAAAAATATGTTTGTGCAACTCCATCTCGGTCGTTTCTGCTGCCGCCGCCGCGGAGCTAGGGCTTAATCGAGCGGCAGAGCATCAACATCAGTGACGACCTGGCTGGCGAAGGTGCGGATTCCGCGCTGGTATGAGTCTACCACATGTTGATCTACTAATGGGCAAACATCTCCGCCTCTCGGCTCTCACACCACGGCTTGTGGGTCTGTCTAATCTCAACCTAAGGTATGCTACATAAATATATTATTTTACATTTAGAATATACAATCTACTTCCTCCATTTGAAATTACTAATTTTAGATTTATCTATACATGGATGTATCTAGACACGTTTTAGTATTCTAAAAACATCCTTATATAAATAAATTTAAGACAAGTAATTTGGAACGGAAGTCGTACTAGTTAGATTCGATTACAAATGATATACCTGTTTTTGTACTAACTACAAGTCTAGAATTGCATAAAGCATGAGGAAGAAGAGACCAACGATCACTAACAATTGAAGCCATTTCTTTAAACTACTCAGTCTATTGATGAGAATGCAGAGCGACATTTATATATTTTAGGAGGGAAATCACTACAAAGCTTGACGTTTGATGTTCTGATGGGCCTGTTGTGCGTAGATATACATCTAAGCTAATAAAAAGGTAACTATTTCAATGTAATTACAAGAAAAAAATCGACATTATTTGTTTGATATCAATGCTATATTTAAGATTCGATATACTTTGGTCCTGCATTTCTTGCACGTGCATTGCCCTCTTCGCCCCCCTTATGTTCAAATCCTGGCTCCGCCCCTGCTCGTACCTCCCTATATGTTTCTTATTTCACCATCCCAGGACAAAGATTATGATTGAAATAAGCAATCTTAACTTTTACAGACTAGGGTCAGAACTGGCTAGGTACCCCACTTCGAAAGATGGGACTTGAAAAAATTGCATGGTAAAAGAGTATGAATATGGCAAGGGCCAGAAAGCCGCGTTTTGGTAATTTCCTTCGCTCTATCATCAGTCAGAATGGAATCTTATCTGGTGAACGTTCCTGGGAAGCCAACCCAAACGAACAACCATCCCGTCTCACGCATCTTAATGCGCGTCTGATGTCATGTAGGTCAACTCGAGCAGGTCGCTGCTTCAGGTTTCCCATCGAACGTTTCAATTATTATTTTCTCCCAAAGAACCTGCGACCCCTAGCGTGTCTCCCCTACCACAGACTGTAGCAGGTTATGTGTATATTTGCACTTAAACCTGTTTCTATATATCTTATGAAGCTAATTTTCTTTTCGTTTTTTTAATAAATGTTTTATTTGAAAAAAATCCAGAATTTTTTTACATTTTCGGTAGAAAAAAAATACTTTTTTAGAGGTTGTTTTTCTAAACTTGTCATGTGCATTTTTATTATATATGTAGCATGAAATTTTTCTAGGTCCTTTTTAATGACCCACATGGCTTTTTTTAATAAAGAGCATGGCATTTTAATAATTAATAACATGGAATTTTATATTATTAAGAGGATGGCATTTTAATTATTAGTAACATGGAACTTTTTTTTAGTTACATGACATTTTTATTTATCAAGAGGGATGGCAGTTTATGATAAAGAGCTTGGCATTTTTATTATTAATAACGTGGCATTTTTATTATTGTTGTCATGGCATTTTGATTATCTAGAGGATGGCATTTTTATTAGTAAGAGGATAGCAATTTCCTTTGCCGTAGCAAAAAAATAATTCACTGGCTTTGCATTTTTTATGAATTTGTGCAGAGTAGAGAAAAAATTATATCATACTCCCTCCGTTCCTAAATATAAGTCTTTTTATAGATTCTACTATGGACTACATACGGATGTATATAGACATACTTTAGAGTGTAAATTCATTCATTTTACTCCGTATGTAGTCTCTAGTGAAATCTCTAAAAAGACTTATATTTATGAACAGAGGGACTAGCATTTTTTGTAAAGTAATGTGTCCTTTTTATAATTAACTTGGCATTTTTCATAATGTAGCATGGTATTTCCATATTATTTTTATATTCATAGCAATTATACAACCTTTTTTTCTCTATGTTTACAAGAAAAATATGTTCTCTTTGTTCATGGTATTTAAATAAAAAATAAATAAAAAGTAAACTGGGCCTCTCGGCCATTTAGGGTTGGCCATGGCCCTTCCCGTGGCAGATGATCAAGGAGGGTTGATTCGTTTGCTGGGAGCAGATCACCACATCGACAAAATAGTTCGATCGACCGCGAACCAACCTGTTGTTGAATGGTTAGAGGGACTGTGGTATCCCCAGCCCACCAGGGTTCAAATCCTGGTGCTCGCATTTATTCCTGGATTTATTTCAGGATTTCCGGCGATGCGCATTCAGTGGGAGGAGACGTTCCCGTCGATGACGAGGTGCCTACGGTGACTTCATAAATTTCAAGATGATATGCCGGCTCAGTCTTTCGGAGGTGCTCATAGGGGTAGGGTGTGCGTGTGTGCGTTCAGAGGGGTGAGTGTATGCGCGTGTATATGAGCGCTTGCGTCTGTACTGTGTTAAAAAAAATAGTTCGATCGACCCTCCCCATGGCGACCGTTCCCCGGTTATTGGGGTCCGTTCAGAAAAGAAAAATTATATACAACTTTGCCTCCCAGTGAAAATGGGCTGATATATGAGTTTCGAATTCCGAACTGAAAATAAACTCCAAGATTTCAATCTGAATGGTGAAGAAGACATCATCCAATGGAAGTGGGCAGAGTCTTGTAATTAAGTTGCGGCTTCTATGTACGCCTGTCAACTCCATGGGTCACACGAGCATCAAGTTCTCCAAATTTCGGATAGCCAAGGTCCTACCTAAATGCAAGTTCTTCCTCTGGTCGTTGTGGTTGAGGAAAAGAATCCAGACACTAGTGCAGAACCAGCCACTAGTCCCGGTTGGGAAGGGCCTTTAGTCCCGGTTCCCCAACCGGGACTAAAGTATAGGGACTAAAGCACCCCCCCCTTTAGTCCCGGTTGGCCAGGAACCGGGACTAAATACCGGCCATGTGGCCGGCTGCGGCCGCGGTTAGCCGGGGACCTTTAGTCCCGGTTGGTGAGACCAACCGGGACTAAAGGTTTTGGCTTTATTGTTTGCTTTTCCTTTTCATTTTGTGTTTTCCATTTAAGTTTTTTTTCATTTCAAAGATATTTTACGCTACTACATAATGTATACGTTATGCGTATATAATAGAATTTCTCATAGAACCAATGCATTTCTCGTACGACCATGCATACACACACACACACACACACACACACACACACACATATATATATATATATATATATATATATATATATGTATACAATTTGGTATATACAATTTCTCCTACAATTTGCAGATCATTACATCTTGAAATGGTATTCTCCATCGGGAGTTATGACCTGCTTAAACAAAAATCCCGCAATTTCCTCTTGAAGTGCTCGTATGCGGTCCATTGGTAGGAGCCTATCGCGCATGTCCACCATCTTTAAAGAAGGAAATCAATATGAATATATTAGTTGTGTGTATATATATTAGATCATGATAAAAAAAATGTGAATAGTGTTTACGTACCCAAAGATGTCTTCCATCGATCTTCTTTTCGGTCATAAAGCGAATGTTCCCGCAAACGTAGTATGCACATAAATTAGTCCCGGTTGGTTGTTTCATAGACTATGCGAGAATAGAATTCAATCAGATAATAATCAAGCATGATAATGGTATTGAAACTAGAATTAAATAGATGCGCGGACGTAGCTAGTACTACTTAATTATAATTACCTTGGACCGTCGCCATCTCAGCTCTGGTTTCCATTTGCCGTCAATCTCTTCGATGAACTTTTTCCAAACCCTGCCCGGCAAAGAAAATGAATAAAGGATCTATTAATTACTTGATATCAGTAATTGAACTAAAGAAGACGACATAGTGCGATAATGATTGAAATTACCTGTCGAGCATGAAATACATGTTTTTGTATTCCGAAGAGTCTTTATTTTGTGAGTCCAGTACTTCAACACTTCCCTCGCTAACTCTAATGATTAGCAGGATCCAGTGGTATCTGCGCACACGTTTGTATAATTAAGCGGTCATGCATTGTGCATTCAACTACACACTTAACATCGAGTAAGCAAAAATAGAATTTCTAGTACAAGACAGTAAAGGCTCACCTGAAGTTGTAAGGAAGTAGTATTTCTGGGTTGGTATATAGGCTCTTCAAAAACATTAGCAAGCTTTTCTCTGTGTCTTTTTCGTACTTAGTTAACACCTCTTCATTAACGGTATTTGGGTCAATGAACCCAATGCCATGGACTCCATCTCTATTCAATTCAAAAATCTTCATTCTGCATAATATCACACAAAAGAATATAGTGAGGATAATTAATTACAGCCAATGAAAGAGCTGAGCTAGAGACTTAAATTACAACAGAAACAAATCACTTACAGACAATAGCAACTGACGAGAGATTTGTCGAGTGCGTATTGATTGAGTAACTGATAAAGTTCTTCATTTTCAATCCACAAATCTTTAGCATGGTAGTAATGCTCTGGCTTAACTTTCACCATGAGGATCTCGAGCCCGACCTTTACTTCTCTCAGGTACCACTGATGCAACTTGTACATTTGCGTTGACAGAAGCTTCTCCTCTTCAGGACTGACCAGAGGCTTCCCGGGGACATATTTCCATGCTAGGTCGTTCTCATCCGTCGTGGATATTTCCTCAATGCCTAGGAGTGCTTCAATAGTGATACCGATCTCTCTAGCATTCTTTCTATCATTCTTTCTATCCTCGTCGGTTATCTTATAGGTACTCACCTTGAGCGGGGGGATCGACTACACTTCCTATTCTCCGAGCTGGGGAACAATTTTCCAGCATTTATTACTACCTGCACTCTGCGACTGCTGTTTATTATATGACTTGCTAATAGAGCAATCATAGTCTGATCGCATTTTTGTCGCAGCCGGCGGTTTAGCAAGATTCGGAATGTGTTGTACGACTTTCTCGGGTATTATCTCCTTTGGCGCTTTCGGTCCAAAATGGGCCTGCAGTTCGGCAGGCACTATGAGATAGGTTTCCTCTTCAGTCCTCTCGTAAGCTAGCTTCTTTTTGGCAGGAGGATCGGGTTTATTCTTTGGTGCTCTCTTCTGCTTTGGAGTCGGCTGATGCGGCGCAGATCAATATCGTGGACTCGCGTTGCACTCCGTCTCGGGGTGGGGTGGATTCGGCGGGGGCGGCGGACTCGCGTTGCGCTCCGTCTCGGGGTGGGTGGATTCGGAGGGGGCGGCGGACTCGCGCTGCGCTCCGTCTCGGGGTGGGGTGGATTCGGCGGGGGCGGCGGACTTGAAGGAGGAGTCAGTGGCCTTGGCATCGAGTTTGGAAACATGATGCATTCCTTATTTCATACAATGAGACACCGTATGACTTCTTCTAGTGTACTCTCCCCTTCACCTCTAGGATAGTCAAGCTCTAGTGAGTCATATCCCGGCAGAACTTCATCCACCCTGACACGAGCATAGCCAGGTGGAATCGGATTACCGTGGATGGTTGCTCCAGGTGGATTCGGTATAGCATAGCCGTCCGCCACCTTCATGAATATGTTCTTCATCTTCATGTGTAGCTCACAAGTTGTCGTCTCTTGGATATCATCCACGGGGTAGTGAGCTAGCAGTGCATCATTGATACGTCTCCAACGTATCTATAATTTTTGATTGTTCCATGCTATTATATTATCTGTTTTGGATGTTTTATATGCATTAATATGCTATTTTATATTATTTTTGGGACTAACCTATTAACCTAGTGCCTAGTGCCAGTTTCTGTTGTTTTCCTTGTTTTTGAGTATTGCAGATAAGGAATATCAAACGGAGTCCAAACGGAATAAAATTCTACGATGATTTTTCTTGGACCAGAAGGAACCCAGGAGACTTGGAGAAGAGGCCAGAAGACCCACGGGTGGGCCACAAGCCACTTGGGCGCGCCCCTTGGCTTGTGGGCCCCCCGTGGCTCCTCCAACCCTAATTCTCTGCCTATAAATTCAGAAATATTCCCCCAATACCAAAAAGAGCCACGATAATACTTTTCCGCCGCCGGAAGCCTCTGTTCCCGTGAGATCCCATCTTGGGGCCTTTTCCGGTAATCTGCCGGAGGGGGATTCGATCACGGAGGGCATCTACATCAACACCATTGCCCCTCCTATGATTCCTGAGTAGTTCACCTCAGACCTTCGGGTCCATAGCTAGTAGCTAGATGGCTTCTTCTCTCTCTATGATCTTCAATACCATGTTCTCCATGATCTTCATCAGGATCTATCCGATGTAATACTCTTTTGCGGTGTGTTTGTCGAGATCCGATGAATTGTGGGTTTATGATCAGGTTATCTATGAATATTATTTGAATCTTCTCTGAATTCTTATATGCATGATTTCATATCTTTGCAAGTCTCTTTGAGTTATTGGTTTGGTTTGGCCAACTAGATTGGTAATTCTTGCAATGGGAGAAGTGCTTAGTTTTGGGTTCAATCTTGCGGTGTCCTCACCCAGTGACAAAGTAGGGGTAGCGAGGCACGTATTTGTATTGTTGCCATCAAGGGTAAAAAGATGGGGTTTTCATCATATTGCTTGAGTTTATCCCTCTACATCATGTCATCTTACCTAATGCGTTACTCTGTTCTTCATGAACTTAATACTCTAGATGCAGGCAGGAGTCGGTCGATGTGTGGAGTAATAGTAGTAGATGCAGAATCGTTTCGGTCTACTTGATACGGACGTGATGCCTATATGCATAATCATTGCCTTGGATATCGTCATAACTATGCGCTTTTCTATCAATTGCTCGACAGTAATTTGTTCACCCACCGTATTATTTTCCTTCATGAGAGAAGCCTCTAGTGAAACCTATGGCCCCCGGGTCTATTTTCCATATTATATTTTCAGATCTATAAACCAAAAATACCAAAAATACTTTACTGCAATCTTTTTACTTTTATTTTACTTTTCGTTTTAGTAATCTTTTATATCTATCTCTATCAGATCTCATCCTTGCAAGTAACCGTGAAGGGATTGACAACCCCTTTATAGCGTTGGGTGCAAGTGTTTGATTGTTTGTGTAGGTGCAAAGATTGGGGTCTTGCTTGTACCTCCTACTGGATTGATACCTTGGTTCTCAACAACTGAGAGAAATACTTATCTACTTGCTGCATCACCCTTTCCTCTTCAAGGGAAAACCAATGCAAGCTCAAGAAGTAGCAAGAAAGATTTCTGGCGCCGTTGCCGGGGAGGATACATAGCAAGTCAAGACAAGAACTCCCCCGTCAACTTGCCAATTTCTGGCGCCGTTGCCGGGGAGGATACATAGCAAGTCAAGACAAGAACTCCCCCGTCAACTTGCCAATTTCTGGCGCCGTTGCCTGGGAGGATACATAGCAAGTCAAGACATCAAGCCTACCAAGTACCCATCACAAACTCATCTCTTGCATTTACATTATTTGCCATTTGCCTCTCGTTTTCCTCTACGCCACATCTAAAAACGATTTTCAGAAAAAACCAAAAAGATTTGCCTTTTTATTCGCCCTTTTTCCATTCGTCTTTTCGTTTGCTTGTGTGTTAGAACGCTTAAACTCATGGCTAGCCTTACTACTATCGCTAGAACTCCCGAGAGTGAAGTTCTTAATTTTAAGCAAAGGGAGGGAGAAAACTTAAAAGATGCTTGGTATAGAATTTGCAATGCTCAAAATAGATCTACCCGTAAGCAATCTACTACCGTTCTCCTTCGCAATTTTTATGTGGGTGTTTCTCCTTGGAATAGATATGTTCTGGATACCATTATGGGGGGAAATTTCTTGGGAATCCATACCGTTGATTCTTATAGTGCTATGATAAATTTGGTAGGTTCACCCCCACTCATGGTTAATGAAACTATCTTAACTTTGGAACATGTGATGCGAAAGCTTGATATCTTTGAAAATAAAGTTGCTACTGTAGAGCTCATTGAAAACTTGGATAAAAAGATTCATAATCATATTACTCAATATGGATCTAAGGTAGGAGTTACCTTAAAAAACCTAAGGGAAAAAGAACCCATAGTTGATGAAAAATTGGATCAAGATTCCTCTAGAATTGGAAAGCTAGAGGACATTATTACCAACTTGGGTTCCGCTTTTGCCTCTGTTCAAACCACTCCAAAATTTCCTCCTTCTAAGACTGCCAAGTTTGTTTATGTTCCTAAAAATAAGGGTGAATCCTCTAGTAAAGGGGATGAAGATCTTAAGATGATAAGTGTTCACCCTAGCTTTATCAATATTGTTAGGGAACCTATTACCACAAGTGAATCTCTTGACTTCTTGCCTAGGAGCATTATTATTGATAAGAGCAAAGAACCTCCTAGGGTTTATAAGTGTGCAATTGAGGAGTTGCATACCAAAGATGACAACACCTAGATCTATTGCGTTATGCCTAGCTAGGGGCGTTAAACAATAGCGCTTGTTGGGAGGCAACCCAATTTTATTTTATGTTTTTTTGTTTGTTTTTGTTTCTGTTATTGAGTGCTTTACACATAATTACCTCTGTAGTAATTGTGTTTTATTTTTTTAATTAGTGTTTGAGCCAAGTAAGACCTTTGGGATGGTCTACGGTGATTGTTGATTTGATTTTGCTGAAAAACAGAAACTTTTGCGCTCTATCCAGGAATTTTATAAATTCACCAGAGCGTATAATGAGTCTGAAATTTTTACACCAGATTGATATACAAATTTCCCAGATTGTCCTAATTTTGCAGAAGTTTTGGAGTTACAGAAGTATTCGAAGTTTACAGATTGCTACAGACTGTTCTGTTTTTGACAGATTCTGTTTTCTTTGTGTTGTTTGCTTATTTTGATGTATCTATGGGTTGTATCGGGGGGTATGAACCATGGAGAAGTTGGAATACAGTAGATATTACACCAATATAAACAAAGAATGAGTTCACAAAAGTACATAAGTGGTGATTTTTTTTTTTATACTAACGGATATCACGAGTTTTCTGTTGAGTTTTGTGTTGTGGAGTTTTCAAGTTTTGGGTAAAGATTTGATGCACTATGGAATAAGGAGTGCCAAGATCCTAAGCTTGGGGATGCCCAAGGCACCGCAAGGAATATTCAAGGATACCAAAGAGCCTAAGCTTGGGGATGCCCCGGAAGGCATCCCCTCTTTCGTCTTCAATCCATTGGTAAATTTACTTGAGGCTATATTTTTATTCACCACATGATATGTGTTTTGCTTGGAGCGTCTTGTATGATATGAGTCTTTGCTTTTTAGTTTGACACAATCATCCTTGCTGCACACATATTTTGAGAGGGACATGCATTAATCGTGAATTTATTAGAATACTCTATGTGCTTCACTTATATCTTTTGAGCTAGGCAATTTTGCTCTAGTGCTTCACTTATATCTTTTTAGAGCACGGTGGTGTTTTATTTTATAGAAATAATTGAACTCTCGTACCTCACTTATATTATTTTGAGAGTCTTTAAACAGCATGGTAATTGGTTTAGGTTACGAATTTAGTCCTAATATAATGGGCATCCAAGAGGGATATAAAAAAAACTTTCATATAAAGTGCATTGAATACTATGAGAAGTTTGATTCCTTGCATATAGTTTTGAGATATAAAGATGGTGATATTACAGTCATGCTAGTGAGTAATTGTGGATTGGTAGAAATACTTGTGTTAAAGTTTGTGATTCCCGTAGCATGCACGTATGGTGAACTGTTATGTAACGAAGTCGGAGCATGATTTGTTTAATGATTGTCATCCTTTGTGTAAGGGTCGGGAGCACGCGATGGTTAACTCCTACCAACCTCTCCCCTAGGAGCATGCGTCTAATACTTTGCTTTGACAACTAATAGACTTTTGCAATAAGTACGTGAGTTCTTTATGACTAATGTGAGTCCATGGATTATACGCACTCTCACCCTTCCACCATTGCCAGCCTCTCTAGTACCGCGCAACTTTCGCCGGTGCATTAAGCCCACCATATACCCTTCCTCAAAACAGCCATCATACCTACCTATTATGGCATTTCCATAGCCATTCCGAGATATATTGCCATGCAACTTCCACCGTTCCGTTTATTATGACACGCACCATCATTTTCATATTGCTTTGCATGATCGTAAGATAGCTAGGATGATGTTTTCATGGCTTGTCCGTTTTTTTGATGTCATTTGCTATGCTAGATCATTGCACCTCCCGGTACACCACCGGAAGCATTCATATAGAGTCATATTTTGTTCTAGGTATCGAGTTGTAATTCTTGAGTTGTAAGTAAATAAAAGTGTGATGATCATCATTATTAGAGCATTGTCCCATGAGAGGAAAGGATGATGGAAGCTATGATTCCCTCACAAGTTGGGATGAGTCTCCGGACTTTACATATAATAAAAGAGGCCAATGAAGCCCAAATAAAAAAAAGAGGCCAAAGATGCCCTCCAAAAAAAAGAGAGAAAAGAGAGAAGGGACAATGCTACTATCCTTTTTCCACACTTGTGCTTCAAACTAGCACCATGATCTTCATGATAGAGAGTCTCCTATTTTGTCACTTTCATATAGCTAGTGGGACTTTTTCATTATAATGCACACCCACTTAGTTTCTGTTTGAGCTTTCATACACTTATAGCTCTAGTGCATCCGTTGCATGGCAATCCCTACTCACTCACATTGATATCTATTGATGGGCATCTCCTTTTCCTCACAACCTCCACCATATTCTATTCCACCTATAGTGCTATATCCATGGCTCACGCTCATGTATTGCGTGAAAGTTGAAAAGGTTTGAGAACATAAAAGGTGTGAAACAATTGCTTGACTTGTCATCGGGGTTGTGCATGATTTAAATACTTTGTGTGGGGAAGATGGAGCATACCCAGACCATATGATTTTGTAGGGATAACTTTCTTTGTCCATGTTATTTTGAAAGGATACAATTGCTTTGTTAGTATGCTTGAAGTATTATTGTTTTTATGTCAATATTAAGCTTTTGTTTTGAATCTTATGGATATGAACATTCATGCCACAATAAAGAATATTACATGGATAAATATGTTAGGTAGCATTCCACATCAAAAATTCTGTTATTATCATTTACCTACTCGAGGACGAGCAAGAATTAAGCTTGGGGATGCTTGATACGTCTCCAACGTATCTATAATTTTTGATTGTTCCATGCTATTATATTATCTGTTTTCGATGTTTTATATGCATTAATATGCTATTTTATATTATTTTTGGGACTAACCTATTAACCTAGTGCCTAGTGCCAGTTTCTATTTTTGAGTATTGCAGATAAGGAATATCAAACGGAGTCCAAACGAAATAAAATTCTACAATGATTTTTGTTGGACCAGAAGGAACCTAGGAGACTTGGAGAAGAGGCCAGAAGACCCACGGGTGGGCCACAAGCCACCTGGGCGCGCCCCTTGGATTGTGGGCCCCCCGTGGCTCCTCCAACCCTAATTCTCCGCCTATAAATTCAGAAATATTCCCCCAATACCAAAAAGAGCCACGATAATACTTTTCCGCCGCCGGAAGCCTCTGTTCCCGTGAGATCCCATCTTGGGGCCTTTTCCGGTAATCTGCAGGAGGGGGATTCGATCACGGAGGGCATCTACGTCAACACCATTGCCCCTCCGATGATGCGTGAGTAGTTCACCTCAGACCTTCGGGTCCATAGCTAGTAGATAGATGGCTTCTTCTCTCTCTATGTTCTTCAATACCATGTTCTCCATGATCTTCATGAGGATCTATCCGATGTAATACTCTTTTGCGGTGTGTTTGTCGAGATCCGATGAATTGTGGGTTTATGATCAGATTATCTATGAATATTATTTGAATCTTCTCTGAATTCTTATATGCATGATTTCATATATTTGCAAGTCTCTTCGAGTTATTGGTTTGGTTTGGCCAACTAGATTGGTAATTCTTGCAATGGGAGAAGTGCTTAGTTTTGGGTTCAATCTTGCGGTGTCCTCACCCAGTGGAAAAGTAGGGGTAGCGAGGCACGTATTTGTATTGTTGCCATCAAGGGTAAAAAGATGGGGTTTTCATCATATTGCTTGAGATTATCCCTCTACATCATGTCATCTTACCTAATGTGTTACTCTGTTCTTCATGAACTTAATACTCTAGATGCGGGCAGGAGTCGATCGATGTGTGGAGTAATAGTAATAGATGCAGAATCGTTTCGGTCTACTTGATATGGACGTGATGCCTATATGCATAATCATTGCCTTGGATATCGTCATAACTATGCGCTTTTCTATCAATTGCTCGACAGTAATTTGTTCACCCACCGTATTATTTTCCTTCAAGAGAGAAGCCTCTAGTGAAACCTATGGCCCCCGGGTCTATTTTCCATATTATATTTTCAGATCTATAAACCAAAAATACCAAAATACTTTACTGCAATCTTTTTACTTTTATTTTACTTTTCGTTTTAGTAATCTTTTATATCTATCTCTATCATATCTCATCCTTGCAAGTAACCGTGAAGGGATTGACAACCCCTTTATAGCGTTGGGTGCAAGTGTTTGATTGTTTGTGTCGGTGCAAAGATTGGGGCCTTGCTTGTACCTCCTACTGGATTGATACCTTGGTTCTCAACAACTGAGGGAAATACTTATCTACTTTGCTGCATCACCCTTTCCTCTTCAAGGGAAAACCAACGCAAGCTCAAGAAGTAGCAATCATTGGCCGGACCCCCGTGGTACCCAAGCTGCTTTTCGGCATAGATGATGGAATGGTACCATCCAATGCTGGATCTGGTTGCGCAATTCGCTGTCCTTTGGAAGGTTATTCTTCATTATTTTTAGCAACTTTTCAAATCCCTTGTCAGATAGACCATTCTCTGCCTTCCATTGCAGCAATTCAAGTGTGGTACTGAGCTTTGTGTTTGTTGGAAATATGCCCTAGAGGCAATAATAAAAGTAGTTATTATTATATTTCCTTGTTTATGATAATCGTTTATTGTCCATGCTATAATTGTATTGATTGGAAACTCAATAGCATGTGTTGATACATAGACAACACTGTGTCCCTAGTATGCCTCTAGTGGACTAGCTCGTTGATCAAAGATGGTCAAGGTTTCCTAGCCATAGACATGAGATGTCATTTGATAACGGGATCACATCATTAGGAGAATGATGTGATGGACAAGACCCAAACTATGAACGTAGCATATGATCGTGTCAGTTTATTGCTATTGTTTTTTGCATGTCAAGTATCTGTTCCTATGACCATGAGATCATGCAACTCACTGACACCGGAGGAATACCTTGTGTGTATCAAACATCACAACGTAATTGGGTGACTATAAAGATGCTCTATAGGTATCTCCGAAGGTGTCTGTTGAGTTGGCATGGATCGAGACTGGGATTTGTTACTCCGTATGACGGAGAGGTATCTCAGGGCCCACTCGGTAATACAACATCATAATAAGCCTTGCAAGCAATGTGACTAAAGTGTTAGCCACGGGATCTTGTATTACAGAACGAGTAAAGAGACTTGCCGGTAACGAGACTGAACTAGGTATAGAGATACCGACGGTCGAATCTCGGGCAAGTAACATACCGAAGAACAAAGGGAACAACATACGAGATTAACTGAATCCTTGACATAGAGGTTCAACCGATAAAGATCTTCGTAGAATATGTAGGAACCAATATGGGCATCCAGGTCCCGCAATTGGTTATTGACCGTAGAGGTGTCTCGGTCATGTCTACATAGTTCTCGAACCCGTAGGGTCTGCACACTTAACGTTCGGTGACGTTTCAATAGTATTGAGTTGTGTATGGTGGTGACCGAAGGTTGTTTGGAATCCCGGATGCGATCACGGACGTCACGAGGATCTCTTGAATGGTCTGGAGGTAAAGATTGATATATAGTAAGTCCCGTTTTGGTCATCGGAAAAGTTTCGGGTAGTTCCGGTAGTGTACCGGGGGTGACGGGAGGGTTCCAGGGGGCCATCGAGAGGGGCCACTCACGCCAGGAGGCCACATGGGCCTTAGGGGTGGTGCACTAGCCCTTAGTGGGCTGGGTAAGCCAGCCCCTAAGGGCCCATGCGGCTGGGGTGTGAGAAAAGGGAAAAACCCCAAGTGGGGGAAGGAAATCCAAGTAGGATTGGAACCCAGACAACCTTTCGGCTCTACGAAACTATTTCGCTGGGAGGGAGATGAGATCACGAGTAGAACACAAAGGAGTTTGTGGGCATTGATATTCAGATTGCTTCCCTCCTTAGTCTTTTCTTGATTCAGCGGTATTGTGGGATGAAGCGGCTCGGACCAACCTTACTCGTCCACGTACGAGAGACCGGTTCCATCGACTGACATGTAAGTTTGTTGCATAAGATGGCTGGCGGGTGTCTGTCGCTCCCACTTTAGTTGAATCGGATTCGACAGAGGCAGTCCTTGTAGAAGGTGAAATAGCAACTTGTATATCACCGTTGTGGTTTTGCGTAGGTAAGAATCGTTCTTGCTAGATACCCATAGCAGCCACGTAAAACATGCAACAACAAATTTGAGGACGTCTAACTTGTTTTTGCAGGGTATGATGTGATATGATATGGCCAGAAACATGATGAGATATATGTGATGTATGAGATGATCATGTTTTGTATAGATTATCACGACTTGCATGTCGATGAGTACGGCAACCGGCAGGAGCCATAGGGTTGTCTTTAATTTATTCTCGCCTTTTTGCTTTACTTTATCGCTATGAGTTAGCAATAGTTGTAGAAGCAATAGTTGGCGCGACAACCTCATGGCGACACGTTGATGGAGATCAAGATGATTGAGATCATGGTGTCATGCCGGTGACGATGGAGATCATGCCGGTGCTTTGGAGATGGAGATCAAAAGCACAAGATCATGGCCATATCATGTCACTTATGATTTGCATGTGATGTTAATCCTTTTATGCATCTTATTTTGCTTAGGACGACGGTAGCATTATAAGGTGATCCCTCACTAAAATTTCAAGATAAAATTGTGTTCTCCCCGAGTGTGCACCGTTGCAAAAGTTCGTCGTTTCGAGACACCACGTGATGATCGGGTGTGATAGACTCTACGTTCACATACAACGGGTGCAAGCCAGTGTTGCACATGCGGAATACTCGGGTTAAACTTGACAAGCCTAGCATGTACATACATGGCCTCGGAACACAAGAGACCGAAAGGTCAAACATGAGTCATATAGTAGATATGATCAACATGAAGATGTTCACCATTGAAACCACCTCATCTCAAGTGATGATCGGACTTGGGTTGGTGGATTTGGATCATGTAGCACTCGGATGACCGGAGGGATGTCAATTTGAGTGGGAGTTCTAAAGTAATATGATTAATTGAACTCATTATCATGAACATAGTCTAAAGTTGTATTTGCAAAATTATATTGTAGATCGATAGCTCGCGTTGTATCTCCCTTAAATTTTGATATGTTCCTAGAGAAAAAGTAAGTTGAAAGATGATGGTAGCAGTTATGCGGACTGGGTCCGTGATCTGAGGATTGTCCTCATTTCTGCACAGAAGGATTATGTCCTTGATGCACCGCTCGGTGCGCCACCCCCTCAAGCATCGTCTGTGGATGTTGTGAACATTTGACAGACACGTTCTGATGACTACTTGATAGTTCAGTGTGTCATGCATTACAGCTTAGAATTGAGGCTGCAAAGTCGTTTTGAACGTCACGGAGCATATGAGATGTTCCGAGAGCTGAAATTGGGATTTTAGGCTCGTGCCCTTGTTGAGAAGATATGAGACCTCCAACAAGATTCTTGGCCTCCAAGATGAAGGAGAATAGATCAATCAGGTGAGCATGTGCCCAGATTGTCTGGGTACTACAATCGCTTGAATCAAGTGGGAGTTCATCTTCTAGATAAGATAGTGATTGACAGAGTTCTCCATGTCACTGCCACCAAGCTACTAGAGCTTCGTGATGAACTATAACATGCCAGGGATGGAGAATATGATCCCTGAGCTATTCGTGATGTTTGACACCGCGAAGGTAGAAATCAAGAAGGAGCATCATGTGTTGATGGTTAGTAAAACCACTAGTTTCGAGAAGGGCAAGGGCAAGAAGGGAACCTTCATGAATGGCAAGTTAGTTGCCGCTCCAGTGAAGAAACCCAAGGTTGAACCCAAAACCCGAGACTAAGTGCTTCTATAATAAGGGGAATGTTCACTGGTAGCGGAACTGCCCCAGATACTTGGCAGATAAGAAGGCTGGCAACGTCAACAGAAGTATATTTGATATACGTGTTATTGATGTGTACCTTACTAGTACTCCTAGTAGCACCGGGGTATTAGATACCGGTTCAGTTGCTAATGTTAGTAAATCGAAATAAAAGCTACGGAATAAACGGAGACTAGCTAAAGGGCGAGGTGGCGATGTGTGTTGGAAGAGTTTCCAAGGTTGATGTGATCACCATCGCACGCTCCCTCTACCTTCGGGATTAGTGTTGAACCTAAATAAATGTTATTTCGCATTTGCGTTGAGAATTAACATGATTAGATCGTGTTTATTGCAGTACGGTTATTCATTTAAGTCAAGAGAATAATGGTTATTCTGTTTACATGAATAATACCTTCAATGGTCATGCACCAAATGTGAATGGTTTATTGAATTCCGATCGTAGTGATACACATGTTCATAATATTTATGCCAAAAGATGCAAAGTTAATAATGATAGTACCACACACTTGTGGCACTGCCGCTAAGGTCATATTGGTGTAAAGCGCATGAAGAAACTCCATGTTGATGGATCTTTGGACTCACTCGATTTCGAATCGCTTGAGACATGCGGACCATGCCTCATGGGCAAGATGACTAAAACCCCGTTTTCCAGCTTGCTGGAGCGGGCAAGTGACTTATTGGAAATGATACATGTTGATGTATGCGGTCCAATGAGTGTTGGAGCGTGCGGTGCATATCGTGATTTTCTTACCTTCACTGATGATTTGAGTAGATATGTGTATATTTGCTTAATGAAACACAAGTCTGAAACGTTTGAAAAGTTCAAGCAATTTCAGAGTGAAGTTGAAGATCATCATGACAAGTAGATAAAATGTCTATGATATGATCATGGAGGTGAATATCTGAGTTACGAGTTTGGTATGCAACTAAGACAATGTGGAAATTGTTTCACAACTCAAGCCGCCTGAAACACCATAGTGTGATGGTGTGTCCGTACGTCGTAGCCGTGCTCTATTGGATATAGTACGTACTATGATGTCTCTTATCGATTTGCCACTATCATTTTCGGGTTATGCATTAGAGACAACTACATTCAATTTAATAGGGCACCATCTAAGTCCGTTGAGATGACACCGTATGAATTATGGTTTAGCAGAAACCTAATCTGTCATTTCTTAAAGTTTGGGGATGTGATGCTTATGTCAAAAAGCTTCAGCCTGAAAAGCTGGAACCCAAAACGGAGAAATGCGTCTTCATAGGATACCCAAAAGAGACAGTTGGGTATACCTTCTATCTCAGATCCGAAGGCAAAGTGTTTGTCGCTAAAAACGGAAAATTTCTTGAGAAAGAGTTTCTCTCGAAAGAATTGAGTGGGAGGAAGATAGAACTTGATGAGGTTGTTGAACCTTTACTTCAACCTGAGAGTAGCGCAGCGCAGAAAGATGTTTCTATAGAGCCTGCATCGGTTGAAGAGGAAGTTAATGATGATGATCATGAAGCTTCGGATCAAGTTGCTATCGAACCTCGTAGGTCGACAAGGACGCGTACTGCTCCTGAGTGGTGATAACCCACAAGTATAGGGGATCAGTTGTAGCCTCTTTCGATAAGTAAGAGTGTCGAACCCAACGAGGAGCTAAAGGTAGAACAAATATTCCCTCAAGTTCTATCGACCACCGATACAACTCTACGCACGCTTAACGTTCGCTTTACCTAGAACAAGTATGAAACTAGAAGTACTTTGTAGGTGTGATAGGATAGGTTTGCAAGATAATAAAGAGTACGTAAATAAAAACTAGGGGCTGTTTAGATTAAGAAACAACTAAGTTAATCTTAGTAGAGAGCTTTTTGTCACAAGAAAGTTATTTGTCCCTAGGCAATCGATAACTAGACCGGTAATCATTATTTTAATTTTATATGAGGGAGAGGCATAAGCTAACATACTTTCTCTACTTGGATCTTAGGCACTTATGATAGGAACTCTAGCAAGCATCCGCAACTACTAAAGATCATTAAGGTAAAACCCAACCATAGCATTATAAGGTATCAAGTCCTCTTTACTCCCATACGTAAACAACCTACTTACTCGGGTCTGTGCTTCCATCACTCACGCCACCCACCATAAGCGAGTCATAAACATATTGCAAACCCTACAGCGGGGATCCCTCACGCTTGCGCGACACGGAGAGCACCATAGGACAGCACCAATAATAAAACATGCAACTCAAACCAATCATGATCATCAATCAACCCATAGGACAAAACGGATCTACTCAAACATCATAGGATAGCCATACATCATTGGGAAATAATATATAGCGTTGAGCACCATGTTTAAGTAGAGATTACAGCGGGGAGAAGGGGTGTTACACCGCTGCGTAGAGGGGGAGAGAGTTGGTGATGACGGCGGCGAAGTTGTTGGTGTAGATCGTCGTCACGATGATGGCCCCGGCGGCGTTCCGGTGCCACCGGAAGAGAGGGGGAGAGAGCCCCCCTCCTTCTTCTTCTTCCTTGACCTCCCCCCTAGATGGGAGGAGGGTTTCCCCTCTGGTCCTTGGCCTCCATGTCGGCGGAGGGGCGGGAGCCCCTTCGAGATTGGATCTCTCTCTCTGTTTCCTTCTGTTTCTGCCTTCTCAGATTCTAGCCTTTCACAGTTTCTTATATTCCTGGAGATCCGTAACTCCGATTGGGCTGAAATTTTAACACGATTTTTATCCGGATATTAGCTTTCTTGCGGAGAAAGAAGGGCACCAACCGCCTTAAGGGGTGGTCACAAGCCCCCAGGGCGCGCCCTTGTGACTTGTGGGCCCCTCGGGCACCGCCTTCTGTTGATTCCACTTCCCAAAATTCACATATATTCCAAAAAAAATCTCTGTAAGTTTTTAGCCCGTTTGGACTTCGTTTGATATGGATTTTTTGCGAAAAAAAAAACATGCAATAAACAGGAACTGGCACTGGGCACTGGATCAATATGTTAGTCCCAAAAAGTAGTATAACAAGTTGCCAAAAGTATATGAAAGTTGTAGAATATTGGCATGAAACAATCAAAAATTATAGATACGACGGAGACGTATCAGCATCCCCAAGCTTAATTCCTGCTCGTCCTCGAGTAGGTAAATGATAAAAAAGATAATTTTTGATGTGGAATGCTACCTAGCATAATCTTGATCATATAATCTAATCATGGCATGAATATTAAGACACGAGTGATTCAAAGCAATAGTATATCATTTGATATTAAGACAATAATACTTCAAGCATACTAATAAAGCAATCATGTCTTCTCAAAATAACATGGCCAAAGAAAGTTATCCCTACAAAATCATATAGTCTGGCTATGCTCCATCTTCATCACACAAAGTATTAAATCATGCACAACCCTGGTTTTAGCCAAGCAATTGTTTCATACTCTAGTATTCTCAAACTTTTTCAACTTTCACGCAATACATGAGCGTGAGCCATGGATATAGCACTATAGCTGGAATAGAATATGGTGGAGGTTGTGGAGAAGACAAAAAGAAGGAGATAGTCTCACATCAACTAGGCAAATTAATGGGCTATGGAGATGCCCATCAATCGATATCGATGCAAGTGAGTAGGGATTGCCATGCAATGGATGCACTAGAGCTATAAGTGTATGAAAGCTCAAACTGAAAACTGAGTGGGTGTGCATCCAACTTGCTTGCTCACGAATTCCTAGGGCAATTTGAGGAAGCCCGTCATTGGAATATACAAGCCAAGTTCTATAATGAAAAATTCCCACTAGTATATGAAAGTGACAATATAGGAGACTCTCTATCATGAAGATCATGGTGCTACTTTGAAGCACAAGTGTGGAAAAAGGAATAGTAGCATTGCCCCTTCTCTCTTTTCTCTCATTTTTTTGGTGGGCTTCTTTGGCCTCTTTTATTTTTTTGTAAAGTCCGGAGACTCATCCCAACTTGTGAGGGAATCATAGCTTCCATCATCCTTTCCTCACATGGGACAATGCTCTAATAATAATGATCATCACACTTTTATTTACTTACAACTCAAGAATTACAACTCGATACTAGAACAAAATATGACTCTATATGACTGCCTCCGGCGGTGTACCGGGATGTGCAATGATCTAGCGTAGCAATGACATCAAAAAACGGACAAGCCATGAAAACATCATGCTAGCTATCTTACGATCATGCAAAGCAATATGACAATGATGGTGCGTGTCATAATAAACGGAACGGTGGAAGTTGCATGGCAATATATCTCGGAATGGATATGGAAATGCCATAATAGGTAGGTATGGTGGCTGTTTTTAGGAAGGATATATGGTGGGTGTAATGCAGCGGCGAAAGTTGCGCGGTACTAGAGAGGCTAGCAATGGTGGAAGGGTGAGAGTGCGTATAATCCATGGACTCAACATTAGTCATAAAGAACTCACATACTTATTGCAAAAATTTATTAGTCATCGAAACAAGGTACTACACGCATGCTCCTAGGGGAAGGGTTGGTAGGAGTTAACCATCGCGCGATCCCGACCTCCACACAAAGGATGACAATCTATAAATAAATCATGCTCCGACTTCATCACATAACGGTTCACCATACGTGCATGCTACGGGAATCACAAACTTTAACACAAGTATTTCTACCATTCCACAATTACTCACTAGCATGACTCTAGTATCACCATCTTTATATCGCAAAACTATTGCAAGGAATCAAACATATCATATTCAGTGATCTACAAGTTTTATGTAGGATTTTATGACTAACCATGTGAATGACCAATTCCTGTTGACTCTCTAAATAGATATAAGTGAAGCATGATAGTTTAATTCTTTCTACAAAATATATGCCCACGCTCTAACAAATATAAGTGAAGCAAAAGAGCATTCTACAAATGGCGGTTTTCTATGTGTAGAGAAACAGGCAATCCAAACTTCAAATGATATAAGTGAAGCACATGAAGCATTCTATAAAGCCATACTCAAAAGATATAAGTGAGGTGCAAAGAGCCTTCTATAAATCAACCAAGGACTTTCTCATACCAGCATGGTGCATTATTGAAAGAAAAATAAAAAAAAGCACACGACGCTCCAAGATTTACGCATATCATGTGACGAATAAAAATATAGCTCCAAGTAAAATTACCGATGGTTGTTAGAAGAAAGAGGGGATGCCTTCCGGGGCATCCACAAGCTTAGTTTATTGGGAGTCTTGAATATTACCTTGGAGTGCCTCGGGAATCCCCAAGCTTAGTCTCTTTCCACTCCTTATTCCTTCATCCATCGTGATCTCACCCAAAACTTGAAAACTTCAATCACACTAAACTTAACAAAACCCTCGTGAGATCCGTTAGTATAATAAAGCAAATTACCACTTTAAGTACTGTTGCAAACCCGTTCATATTTTGTTTTTGCATTGTAGCTACTGTATTATAACTTCTTTATGGCTTATACCACCGATACAATCGGTAGTTTCATCAAAAACAAGCAAAACAATGCATCAAAAACATAACATGTCTTAAACAGAATAGTCTGAAGCAATCTGAACATTTACTATACTTCTGTAACTCTAAAAATTCTGAACAATTAGGACAAACTAAACAATTTTCATAGCATTACTGTGTAAAAATTTCAGAAACTTTTGACATTCCAGTAAGAAATGTAAATCCACGCATTACAGCCAAAGTTTCTGTTTTTGCACTGCACACACCAAACAAGCAATCTAATCATCCTAATGGCAAATCTTGGCACATTATTTTTATAATACAATGGATTTATACAAGGGGATAATTATTTTTTTTGAAAAGTTTCTGTAATTAAGATTGACAAGGTTTCCATGGGCATGAACAAAGTTCAAGGCATGCTCCCATTTTAAGAATGCTCGTCTCTCTCACTTTCACTTATCTTTTTGAAAAAGTTTTAGGTTCCCCTCTTTATTTTTTTGTTTTTCAAACTATATAAAAGCACACAATAGAATAAAATGACTCTCTAAAACTTCCGGGTTGTCTCCCTGGCAGCGCTTTCTTTAAAGCCATTAAGCTAGGCATAAAGTGCTCAAGTAATGGATCCACCCGGATCCCAAGGTATATCAAAGCCAATTTTAATTAGCAATGATTTGTAATTTAGTAGTGAGCTCAAAGTAACATATATCATGCAACAACGAAGTCTAACTCTCTTCCTATGCATTGAGATATCATAAAAGAACAATTCATGCACATCAAGTAAAGGCCAATACATAGCATAAGCAGTTTCTTGCAATTTTATCATATTGGAAACCTAGAGAGGTGGAGATGTAGTTCCTCTCTCATAATAATTGCAAGTAGGAGCAGCAAGCACATGCATATTATATCTATCAAAATCATCATGTGTAATAGTAAAAGGCAACCCATCTATATAATCCTTAATAAGTGCAAACCTCTCCAATATAGTGTAGCTGGGAGAATTCAAAAAGATTATAGGACTATCATGTGTGGGTGCAATAGAAACAATTTCACGTTTAACATAATGAACTATAGCAAGTTCATCTCCATAAGCATCATTCATATTGGCATCATGGCCACAAGCATAGCAAGCATCAAGTTCATCAAAAAGGGATATTTCGAACGAATCCAAGGGATCATGGCAATCATCATAGCATTCATCCTTCGGTATGAGCGAAGGGTAATTAAACAATGTATGATTTGAAGAGTTACTCTCATTAGAAGGTGGGCACGGGTAGCTAATCCGCTCTTCCTCCTTTTGTTCTTCGCTCTCCTCCTCATCTTTTTCATCCAATGAGCTCACAGTGTCATCAATTTCTTCTTCCATAGATTCCTGCAAAATATTAGTCTCTTCTTGGATAGCGGAGACTTTCTCAATAAATTGATCAATATGGGCATTATATTCATAATTGGCATAACAATAACGAAGCATAGCCAAATTTTGAGATCGGTAAACGGCATCATCATAATCTTCATACTTTTCAAACAAAGCTTCAATTTCATAAGCACCCTTAAAAGCAACAAATTCTTCTATTTGTTCCACATCATAGTAATCATATATACCATTAGCATAAGAAGCCAAGGTTTCATTATCATTAAATTTGCATGAAAAGGGAAGGTGTTTAGCCTTCATCCTAGAACAACAAGTAATATCATATCTCAAGCATAAATTCCAAGCATACCATTTCAACATATGAATTTGATCCCATAACAGTTTCCCTTTTTGAGTCAAGCGATAATCCCTAAAGTATTCACGTTGATCCAACGTGTCTCCCATTATATAATTGAATGGGGTTTTCTCAGGATTATTAAAGTAGTGCATAATATCTTTCACATAATGAGCATCGAGGGTTTTAGGAGGTTCCCCATCTCCATGAGTAGCAAGTACACCTAATTTTTTTGGTATTTCGTGTTCCATATCCATAACTAAAGATAGAGAACAACTTAGAACAGCAAATAAAATCTACTTAGCGATAAAGCAAACAAGCACTCACGAGAATATTCACCCCATGCTATTGCTCCCCGGCAACGGCGCCAGAAAAAGGTCTTGATAACCCACAAGTATAGGGGATCAGTTGTAGCCTCTTTCGATAAGTAAGAGTGTCGAACCCAACGAGGAGCTAAAGGTAGAACAAATATTCCCTCAAGTTCTATCGACCACCGATACAACTCTACGCACGCTTAACGTTCGCTTTACCTAGAACAAGTATGAAACTAGAAGTACTTTGTAGGTGTGATAGGATAGGTTTGCAAGATAATAAAGAGTACGTAAATAAAAACTATGGGCTGTTTAGATGAAGAAACAACTAAGTTAATCTTAGTAGAGAGCTTTTTGTCACAAGAAAGTTATTTGTCCCTAGGCAATCGATAACTAGACCGGTAATCATTATTGCAATTTTATATGAGGGGAAGGCATAAGCTAACATACTTTCTCTACTTGGATCATATGCACTTATGATTGGAACTCTAGCAAGCATCCGCAACTACTAAAGATCATGAAGGTAAAACCCGACCATAGCATTATAAGGTATCAAGTCCTCTTTACTCCCATACGTAAACAACCTACTTACTCGGGTCTGTGCTTCCGTCACTCACGCCACCCACCTTAAGCGAGTCATAAACATATTGCAAACCCTACAGCGGGGATCCCTCACGCTTGCACGACATTGAGAGCACCATAGGACAGCACCGATAATAAAACATGCAACTCAAACCAATCATGATCATCAATCAACCCATAGGACAAAACGGATCTACTCAAACATCATAGGATAGCCATACATCATTGGGAAATAATATATAGCGTTGAGCACCATGTTTAAGTAGAGATTACAATGGGGAGAAGGGGTGTTACACCGCTGCATAGAGGGGGAGAGAGTTGGTGATGACGGCGGCGAAGTTGTTGGTGTAGATCGCCGTCACGATGATGGCCCCGGCGGCGTTCCGGTGCCACCGGGAGAGAGGGGGAGAGAGCCCCCCTCCTTCTTCTTCTTCCTTGACCTCCCCCCTAGATGGGAGGAGGGTTTCCCCTCTGGTCCTTGGCCTCCATGGCGCCGGAGGGGCGGGAGCCCCTCCGAGATTGGATCTCTCTCTCTGTTTCCTTCTGTTTCTGCCTTCTCAGATTCTGGCCTTTCACAGTTTCTTATATTCCTGGAGATCCATAACTCCGATTGGGCTGAAATTTTAACACGATTTTTATCCGGATATTATCTTTCTTGCGGCGAAAGAAGGACACCAACCTCCTTAAGGGGTGCCCACAAGCCCCGAGGGCGTGCCCTACCCCCCAGGGCGCGCCCTTGTGGCTTGTGGGCCCCTCGGGCACCGCCTTCTATTGATTCCACTTCCAAAAATTCACATATAGTCCAAAAAAAATCTCCGTAAGTTTTTATCCCGTTTGGACTTCGTTTGATATGGATTTTCTGCGAAACAAAAAACATGCAACAAACAGGAACTGGCACTGGCCACTGGATCAATATGTTAGTCCCAAAAAGTAGTATAAAAAGTTGCCAAAAGTATATAAAAGTTGTAGAATATTGGCATGAAACAATCAAAGATTATAGATACGATGGAGACGTATCAAGTGGTACGGTAACCCTGTCTTAGAGGTGATGTTGTTGGACAACGATGAACCTACAAGCTATGGAGAAGCGATGATGGGCCCGGATTCCGAGAAATGGTTAGAGGCCATGAAATCCGAGATGGGATCCATGTATGAAAACAAAGTATGGGCTTTGGAAGTATTACCTAAAGGGCGAAAGGCCATTCAGAACAAATGGATCTTTAAGAGGAAGACGGACGCGGACGGTAATGTCACCGTCTATAAAGCTCGACTTGTGGCAAAGGGTTTTTCACAAGTTCAAGGAGTTGACTACGATGAGACCTTCTCACCCGTAGCGATGCTTAAGTCCGTCAGAATCATGTTAGCAATAGCTGCCTTTTTTTATTATGAAATTTGGCAGATGGATGTCAAAACAGCGTTCCTTAACGGTTTCCTTAAGGAAGAGTTGTATATGATGCAACTAGAAGGTTTTGTCGATCCAGATAATGCTGACAAAGTTTGCAAACTCTAGCGATCCATTTATGGACTGGTGCAAGCATCTCGGAGTTGGAATCTTCGCTTTGATGAGGTGATCAAAGCGTTCGGGTTTATACAAGTTTACGGAGAAGCTTGTATTTACAAGAAAGTGAGTGGGAGCTCTATAGCGTTTCTAATATTATATGTGGATGACATATTGCTGATTGGAAACAATATAGAAATGTTGGAAAGCGTGAAGGAATATTTGAACAAGAGTTTTTCAATGAAGGACCTAGGAGAAGCTGCTTTCATATTAGGCATCAAGATCTATAGAGATAGATCGACACGCTTAATAGGACTTTCACAGAGCACATACCTTGACAAAGTTTTGAAGAAGTTCAAAATGGATCAGTCCAAGAAGGGGTTTTTGCCTGTATTGCAAGGTGTGAAGTTGAGTAAGACTCAATGCCCAGTGACTGCAGAAGATAGATAAAAGATGAGTGTCGTCCCCTATGCTTCAGCCATAGGCTCTATCATGAATGCAATGCTATGCACAAGACCCGATGTCAGCCTTGCCATAAGTATGGCCGGAAGGTTTCAAAGTGATCCAGGAATGGAACACTGGACGGCGGTCAAGAATATCCTTAAGTACCTGAAAAGGACTAAGGACATGTTTCTCGTTTATGGAGGTGATCAAGAGCTCATCGTAAAGGGTTACGTCGATGCAAGCTTTGACACTGATCCGGATGACTCTAAGTCTCAAACCGGATACGTATTTATTCTTAATGGGGGTGTGGTAAGCTGGTGCAGTTCCAAGCAGAGCGTGGTAGCTGATTCTACATGCGAAGCGGAGTACATCGATGCCTCGGAGGAGGCGAAGGAAGGTGTCTGGATGAAGGAGTTCATGAAAGATCTTGGAGTAGTGCCCAGTGCACTAAACCCAATGACTCTGTTCTGTGACAACACTAGTGCCATTGCTCTAGCCAAGGAACCAAGGTTTCACAAGAGGACCAGACACATAAAGCGACGTTTCAATTCCATCCGCGATTACATCAAGGAGGAGGACATAAATATTTGCAAAGTACACACGGATCTGAATGTCGCAGACCCGATGACTAAACCTCTTCCAAGGGCTAAACATGATCAACACCAGAACTGTATGGGTGTTAGATTCATTACAATGTAAATCACATAGTGATGTGAGCTAGATTATTGACTCTAGTGGCAATAATAAAAGTAGTTATTATTATATTTCCTTGTTCATGATAATCGTTTATTGTCCTTTCTATAATTGTATTGATTGGAAACTCAATAGCATGTGTGGATACATAGACAACACTGTGTCCCTAGTATGCCTCTAGTGGACTAGCTCGTTGATCAAAGATGGTCAAGGTTTCCTAGCCATAGACATGAGATGTCATTAGATAACGGGATCACATCATTAGGAGAATGATGTGATGGACAAGACCCAAACTATGAACGTAGCATATGATCGTGTCAGTTTATTGCTATTGTTTTCTGCATGTCAAGTATTTGTTCCTATGACCATGAGATCATGCAACTCACTGACACCGGAGGAATACCTTGTGTGTATCAAACGTCACAACGTAACTGGGTGACTATAAAGATGCTCTACAAGTATCTCCGAAGGTGTCTGTTGAGTTGGCATGGATCGAGACTGGGATTTGTTACTCCGTATGACGGAGAGGTATCTCAGGGCCCACTCGGTAATACAACATCACAATAAGCCTTGCAAGCAATGTGACTAAAGTGTTAGCCACGGGATCTTGTATTATGGAATGAGTAAAGATACTTGCCGGTAACGAGATTGAACTAGGTATAGAGATACCGACGATCGAATCTCGGGCAAGTAACATACCGAAGAACAAAGGGAACAGCATACGAGATTAACTGAATACTTGACATAGAGGTTCAACCGATAAAGATCTTTGTAGAATATGTAGGAACAAATATGGGCATCCAGGTCCCGCTATTGGTTATTGACCGTAGAGGTGTCTCGGCCATGTCTACATAGTTCTCGAACCCGCGGGGCTGCACACTTAACGTTCGGTGACGTTTCAATAGTATTGAGTTGTGTATGGTGGTGACCGAAGGTTGTTCGGAATCCCGTATGAGATCACGGAAGGTACGAGGAGCTCCGGAATGGTCCGGAGGTAAAGATTGATATATAGGAAGTCCGGTTTTGGACACCGGAAAAGTTTCGGGTACTTCCGGTAGTGTACCGGGGGTGCCGGGAGGGTTCCGGGGGGCCATCGGGAGGGGCCACTCATGCCAGGAGGCCACATGGGCCTTAGGGGTGGTGCACCAGCCCTTAGTGGGCTGCGTAAGCCAGCCCCTAAGGGCCCATGCGTCTGGGGTGTGAGAAAAGGGAAAAACCCCAAGTGGGGGAAGGAAATCCAAGTAGGATTGGAATCCTACTTGGAGTAGGATTGGAGGTGGACTCCTCCACCTCTCCTTCGGCCGACTCCTAGGGGAAACCCTAGGGGCGCCGGACCCTCCCCTCCCTCCTATATATATTGGAGTTGAGAGAGGGCAGCCGCACCCAACCCTAAGCCACGGTGCAGCCCTCTCTCCCCACAAGATCGTCTCCCCTAGTTTTCGGTGGTGCTTAGGCGAAGCCCTGCCGGAATAGTTCCACTACCACCGTCGCCGCGCCATCGCGCTGCCGGAGAACTCATCTACCTCTCCGCTCCCTCTTGCTAGATCAAGAAGGCGGAGATCGTCATCGAGCAGTACGTGTGCTGAACGCGGAGGTGCCGTCCGTTCGGCGCTAGATCGGAACGGATCGTGATTGGATCGCGGGACGACTAGCGATTTGGATCGCAAAGACATTCGACTACATCAACCACGTTTCTTAAACGCTTCCCGCTTAGCGATCTACAAGGGTATGTAGATCCACTCTCCCTCTCGTAGATGCTCATCACCATGGATAGGTCTTGCGTGTGCATAGGAAAATTTTTGTTTCCCATGCAACGTTCCCCAACAATGTTGTCATCTTTGCAATTTGGGTACAACCCTTTTTTATGATCCTCTAACATGCGCTGCAACTTCAACTTATCCTTTTCACTTTCGCAGTTTCTCTTTGCATCAGCAATGGCCCGACCAAGATCATCAGCGGGCTCATCTGATGCCTCAGCTTCTTCTTCTTCATTCTCTTCCCCCATTGTAGTACGATCATATTCAGGAAACCCAGGATAGTTGTCATCATCCTCTTCTTCTTCATTCTCTTCCATTAGAACCCCTCTTTCTCCGTGCTTGATCCAACAATTATAGCCGGACATGAAACCGGACATAAACAGGTGGACGTGAATGTGTTTTGCGCTAGAGTAAGTCTTATCATTCTTACACACACCACATGGACAACACATAAAACCATTCCGCTTGTTTGCTTCAGCCGCACGCAGAAAACTATGCACGCCATTAATGAACTGGGGAGAGCGTCGGTCATCGTACATCCATTGCCGGTTCATCTTCATTACACAACATCGAAAAGACCAAATTAATACAAGTTCATACATAAAGTTCATACACACTTATTCTCATAAAACAACATACAACTATCTAGCTAAAACACTTAAATGCAACAACAAATGCGATCAAAATCGCAACTAAGGTAACAATTGATCCAACAGCATAATGATACCAAGCCTCTTTATTAATGGCATATTTTTTAATCTTTCTAATCTTCAAGCGCATTGCATCCATCTTGATCTTGTGATCATCGACTACATCGGCAACGTACAACTCCAATTTCATCTTCTCTTCTTCAACTCTTTTTAATTGTCCTTTCAAATCCTCATTTTCTTTTTCAACTAAATTTAACTTCTCGACAATAGGGTCGGTTGGAATTTGCAGTTCAACTACCTCCTAGATAAAAATATGTATGTCAACTTGATGGTCATAATTGTCATTAACACGATCGAAATGCAACAAATAGTTATAAAAGAGAATATACCACATCCGAATCATAAACCGGACGAGGGCCGACGGGCATGGATACCAAAACCATGGCACTATGTATAACAAACAATCATACAAGTAAGAAGATTATACAAATAACTATCTAAATCATACAAATAAGATTTTCTTTTATAAAAAGGATAAGAACAAGAGTCTCACCAAGGTGGTGCCGGCGACGGGAAGGTGCGGGCGATCGACGGTGGTTAGGACGGGGACGGGAAGGCACTAAGTAAACCACACCTACACATATGCAAGCTAAGAAGTTAATTTGAGCTCAAATTGCATATAAATCAAATAAACTCCCACATAATTACTACCAAACTAAAACCCAAAAATCACTATAATTATAGAGCATTGCACGAGCTAATCTAGCAATGAGAGATGAAAGGACAAAGTTGCTAACCTTTGTGAACATTTCGATGGATGGGGTGCCTCAAATTTTGACAAATCTTGGCAAAAATGGAGGATGAGCTCGAGCAAGGGAAGAGAACAGAGGAGAGAAATGCAAAAACAGAGAGCTTCGGCTCGGGCTGGACGAAGCACTATTTATAGTGATACCTTTAGTCCCGGTTGGTATTACCAACCGGGACTAGAGATAGATCTTTAGTCTCGGCTGGTATTACCAACCGGGACTAAAGGGCCTCGCGGGGGCCCCAGCCTGGCGCAACCCTGCCACCACCCCTTTAGTCCCGGTTGGTATAACCAACCGGGACTAGAGGGTCCTCACGAACCGGGACTAATGATTATCCTCACGAACCGGGACTATTGGACACATTAGTCCCGGTCCAAAAAAGAACCGGGACTAATGCTCCGGTACAAAGGCCTGTTTTCTACTAGTGAGATAGTTTACTCTACTGTTAATTTAGTTTGTGGCTGTTTTGTTCTTGCTAGATTCTCTCTGGTAACTTCTTGTAACAAATTCCTTCCAATTACTTGAATTACCAGAACTTTATCACTAAAAAATGAGTATTTAACCCTAGCATATTCATGTGATTGGCATGTGAACAACGGAAATTATCTGTAGGTGACCAACACGAGAAACACTAATTGCTACTCCTCATGACCTACACACCATTCAGGAGCATCACACTTTATCACACTGCTAATATAACCGAAGTTTTGAGCATTGCCCACTCGATCTATCTCTTTATATACCTCTAAACCATATGCACCTTTTATGTTGGGTTCCTTTCGTTGGTCATTAGGTTATGAGTGTACAATCATTACTTACCTTTTTATGTGTTCTTAGGTGATAATGAGTTGAGATTTTAGAAGAAACTGAAATAAAATGTAGACAATGGAGTGGATGATGCTTGGCATATGTGTCCCCTTAGAAATCATGAAAAATTGACAGGAAAGTGTGTTGCTGAAAATCATGCACATCTATCTAGCCAACGGGTAAACCATGGCTGGAAAGGTAGAAATCATTCAACCATGTCGGCTGCAAGGTACATCTGCTTATTTAGGGAGTTCAACTGCATGCTTTGGCTTGGAAATTAGGATTCCAATCGATTTGAGCTTAATGCCTGCAGCAATAGCATATGATGAATTCCTTCATGCTATTATTGCATTATGGTCATGCTAGTTAACTCTTCATGAAATAGACACCATTCAGCAGCATCACACTTTCTGAGCTGATAAGTTAACTAAAGTGTCTAGTATCACTCTGCCTCTATATATACTTGAGACCTTTTTACACCTTTTGTGTTTGTGTTCCTTCGGTTGTTGTGTGACTTTTGATGTGTCGTTTTGCCAGTGAGGTGAGATTTTAGAAGAAACTGGAGAGGAGATGTGAGTAGTTCGCACATGGCAAATTTGGTGGCTTTAACCAGCTACCGCACACGCCAGCAAGGTTCGGGTGTAAGACCGAAGCTCGGACGGGAGGCTGCAGAGGATCGGGCTGCTCCATGAGGAAAAGTAAAAAGAGGAGAGACAGAGAGGAAGCGCATGGGAAATGGAGGAAGCAGATGAACGCAGTTGAAAAGGGAGAGAAAAAGGATGAAGCCTCCTGCCCTTCTGTTTGATTTTCTAGATGGGTGGGTTGTGTGCTCTGACTTCTCAATTTTTCTTTCACGTATGATGAATAAATTATTCTGTTCAATTACGAATTCCCAAATGCGCTTGTGATAATCCCATGTACCAAAGCCTGCCCAGTGGCCTTGGCAGGTTTTTCCTACTCATTGTTTCGCAAGTTCTGTTGCATATCAGCACTTGTGCAGTCATAAATGAAGTTTCTTAGTAGTGAAAAGCAAAAGGCAGTTTGCAGAAAGACAGACAATCGACAATAGACGATGAAGACTAGACATCCTTAATATTGTACAAAGATTTTTCTGCACCTTCTTCAGCACCTCGACGAATTTCTTAGCTCTGTATGTGTCTTTCTTCTTCTCAATGTATCCCATCAACGCATTGGTCACGTGGTTGCACTAAAACCCTAGCACTGTTGTGTTCCTTCCTGATTGCACAGTCGGCGCACCAATGATCGATTTGGATGTTTCAGGTTAAGCTCCACAAGAAAGAGGCACACAAAACATCTCACACAGAACCGATGAACTTTGTGAATATCATCCGCAATTGATTATAAAATAATTAATTGTACAAAAAAGAAGAGCCCAGATGACAAATGTGGACATAACAAAAAAAAACTGGGTTCTTCTACTTCAATATCCATGTCCGTGGGCAACTAATATTTCTCTGTTTTTCCCAAAAAAATATTTCTCTATTTTTACCTTCATGATTTCCAAGGTCGCTGATTTACAGCGATGATAACTGTCAAGTCTTCGAGAAAGCAGTTGGCAAGATCATATTCATTGATAACCATACTATCACTCGTGAACAAATATGTTGCTGACTTCATCGGGCTTCACTTACAGAGCCGACTGTAACTAATTTGAGAGCTCGTACGTCCCTATAGGTTTCTTCTTTCACCATCCTTGGACAAAGATTATGACTGAAATAAGCAATCTTAACTTTTACAACTAGGGTCAGAACTGGCTGAGTACCCCACTTCGAAAGGAAGAACTTGAAATAATTGCATGGTTAAAGAGTGTGAATATGGCAAGGGCCAGAAAGCCGTGTCTTGGTAATTTCCTTCGCTCTATCATCAGTTCAGAATGAAATCTTATCTGCGACCGTTCCTGGGAAGCCAACCCCAACGAACACCCCCATCCCATCTCACGCATCTTGACGCACCTCTGATGCCATGTAGGTCAGCTCGAGCAGGTCAATGCTTGAGGTTTCCCAGCGAACGTTTCACAAAAAATATTCTCACAAAGAACATGCGAGCAGGGGGGTGAAACCAGAGACCTCCTGCACCTAGCTCCCCCCCCCCTTCTACCAGTTGAATTGTAGCAACATTTGTGTACATTTTCATTTAAACTTGTTTATAATATCTTATGGAGCTTTTTTTACATTTTTGGCAGATCAAAAAAAATTAGAGTTTTTTTTCTGAACGCGACATTTGCATTTTTGTTATATCTATCATGACATTTTCCTACGTCCTTTTTAATGCCCCACATGGCTTTTTTTAGTAAAGAGCATGGCATTTTAATAAGTAATAACATGAAGTTTTCTATTATTAAGAGGATGGGAGTTTTATTATTAGTAACATGGCATTATTATTATTTAGTTACATGGCATGTTTATTTATCAAGAGGGATGGCAGTTTATGATAAAGAGCATGACATTTTTATTAATAATGACATGCCCTTTTAATTATTAGGAGGATGGTAGTCTTATTAGTAGGAGGGTGGCAGTTTTATTATTGAGAGCATGTCATTTTTATTATTGTTGTCGTGCCATTTTTAGTTATCTAGAGGATGGCATTTTTATTAGTAAGAGGATGGCAATTTTTTTGCCATAGCAAGAAAGAATTCACTAACATTGCATTTTCTATGAATTTGTGCACAGTGGACAAAATGATGATAAAAAATTATATCATAGCATTTTCTGTAAAAGTAGAATGTCCTTTTTATAATTAACATGGCATTTTTCATAAAGTAGCATGATATTTAAAAAAATATTCATGCAATTATACAACATTTTTTCTCAATGTGTACAAGAAAAATATGTATTTTTTTTGGTTCATGCCATTTAAAATAACCCAAATACCTAAAAGTGTAGCTGCACTTTTCGGTCGAACCGAGCGCACGCTCATGGACCGCATTATGGGACAAATTGATTTAAGATTTGGAAAACTGTCCACCCACCCATTTTATATATGGAAAGTCTCAATCACAACACGTTGATTTTTCTCCACCTCATTCGGTCAACCGTGTGAACACAATGATGACGTAAACATGCATTAATTCTTGTACGAGAAAATTCAAAAAGCTATAACATTCAAACCGTGTGTCAGAATTACGATTTGTTTTCACCGTTGGGTTCCTCGTGACGAGCTCTTCAAAACTAGATCACATATGAATATATTTTGATGACTTTTTCAAAAGCAACTTTGAAGCTAGATGAGACAAGTTTAGTGCTAAATATGAGCAACTTTGATGCTAGATGAATTGCACCGTGCGTATAAGTGAATTCACCTAGTAGCCTCCTAATTGGTTGTGTGCAGTAGTGTAATAGGTGGTTACCATTGCTAAGTTGTATGCATCAGAACTAAGTTGTAAATAGTTGCTTATCATAAAGTGGAAAGTTATCTAACATGACTTCTAAGTTGTCTGCCTCAAAAACTAGGATGCCTACATCGGTACGAGGTTACCTACGTACGGGTGATCCCAATTGCAACACTATGGTCGTTGTCCATCAAGGGACCTAATTTTCCTACAATGTATGGGATTTAAGTTATCTATCGTGATTCTATATTCCGAAAGTATGTGGGGCTGGATGGTATGAGAGTCTTGTGCCTTCCTTTTCTAGGGGAGTCTGCCCGCCAACAACACTGAGCATGCGAGTTTTGGTTAGCTAGGTAGTGAGGTGTTGACTAGTTGCATAAGTGGGGGCAGATGAGAAGTTGCATAAGGGTGATGAGAAGTTGCATAGGGGGCGAATCAGACAACTGCCCACAAACATATGCAAGTTGTTCATAATTTTCGCATGAGTTGCCCACGAAAATCACTTATATCTTCAGATAGAATAATGGAAAACACACATGAGTTAGCTAGCCAAGTTGCGACGACCTCTTCAAAACTAAACTCCACATGGATATGCAACTATTTTTTTCAAAAACAACTTTGAAGCTAGCTAGATGAGGCAATTTTAGTGCTAAATAGAAGCAACTTCACTCCATTAAAAGTAACTAATTAGCAACAATAAGCAACTAACTAATAATAGAGAACAACTTCGAAACAAAGGTAGATAACATCACTTTACCTTCACAAGAAATTTCCCTTCCACTAGAGGCAACTTTAGTGCTAAAAACATGCAACTTCACTACATTTTGTGTGCTTGTTAATTTTGTCTAACATTCTCCTAACTTCCTCACCGATACTTATAAGTTGCTTATTGTTCATGCTTGTATGTCGTTGTTTCTAAATTGCCTATAAAACTATGAAACCGTCTACCGTTGATACTCTTGTGTCTGCTATTTTGAGTTATGGTGGGCAACATGGTCGTGAATCTAGGCTACTCCAGAGTGTTTGAAGGCAACTTTAAATAATAATGATAAAAAAAACTTCACAATATTTGTAGGCAACTATTTTTGTAAATTAGGCAACTGAGCAACAATTATGGCAACTAATTAAAATAGCAGGTAACTGGGCATCAGCGGTAGGCAATTTATAGTGTTTATAGGCAACTGATCATCAACAATAGGCAACTGAGCAGCCATGATAGGCAATTGATAATGTTAACAATATTCATAGGTACACACAGTGTAGTGAAGTTCATTTATATGTAGCACTAAAGATGTCTTATGTTTTGTGTGGTTTTTCTAATTTTTACACAAACAAACCTAATAGGCGGTCGTACTACGCTAAAAAGAAGAAATTGCTTCCCTAAAGCACTACAATTGCCTCCATAGCACCCAACGTTATCCAAGATTTTTTTTGATGAAAACCTGCCCATATGGGATCTAGTTTTGAAGAACTCATCGTGAGAAACCTAACGGTGAAAACGGAATTGGATTTTGATGCTTGAATCAAAAGTTACGACATTTAAGATTTTTTTAACCCCAAATAAATGCACGTGCGGACAAGATCTACATTGATTTCATTGGTAGCCATGTGCGCTACAGGATGTGGCCAGACAAGTTCCTTTTCTAACATAGACAGCTGGACACAAGGACATGTACTTACTATATATGGCGTTGCGCTCCAAACAACGAACGAGCGCAGCGGCCCTTCCTAGCCATGTCCTTAGAATAAACTAGTAACTGGGCCTCTCGGCCATTCGGGGTTCGCCTTGGCCCTTTCCCTGGCGAACGATCAAGAAGGACTGATTTGTTCGCTGGGAGCAGGGTCGCCCCAGCGACAAAATCGTTTGATCGACCCTCCCCCGTGGCAACCGTTCCCCAGTTATTGGGGTCCGTCAGAAAAAAGATAAATTATATACAACGTTGCCAACCAGTGAAAATGGGCTGATATACAAGTTCGAAATTCCGAACTGAAATAAACTCCAAGATATCAATCTTAATGCAGAAGAAGACACCATCCAGTGGAAGTGGCCAGAGTCTGGTAATTACGCTATGGCTTCTGTGTACCCATGTCAAATCCATGGGGCATCCAGGCATCAACTTCCCTAAATTTGGGAAAGCCAAGGTCCTGCCTAAATGCAAGTTCTTCTTCTGGTCCTTGTGGTTGACGGAAAGAATCTGGACGTTTATTTTTTATGTTAATTTACTTTGTGGATGTTTTGTTCTTGCCAGATTCTTTCTGGTAACTTCTTGAAACAAACTCCTTCCAATTAGTTGAATTACCAGAACTTTACCACTAAAAATGAGTATTTAACCCCAATATATTCATGTGATTGGCATGTGAACAACGGAAATTATCTGCAGGTGACGAACACAAGAAACACTAATTGCTACTCCTCATGACCTACACACCATTCAGGAGCATTGCCCACTCGATCTATCTCTTTATATACCTCAACTGTATGCACCTTTTAGCTTGGGTTCCTTTCGTTGGCCATCAAGTTATGAGTGTACACTCATTACTGACCTTTTTATATGTTCTCAGGTGATAATGAGTTCAGATTTTAGAAGGAACTGACATAATATGTAGACAATGGAGCGGATGGTATTTGGTCTGTGTCCCCTTAGAAATCATGAAAAATTAACAGGAAAGTGTGTTTCTGAAAATCATGCACATCCATCTACCAACGTGGAAGGTTCACATAGACCATGGCTACAAAGGTAGAAACCAGTCAAACATGTCGGTTGTATGATACATCTACTGATTTAGGGAGTTCAACTGCATCCTTTGACTTGGGAATCTGGATTCCAATCGATTTGATCTTAATGCCTGCATCAATAGCGTATGATAAATTCCTTCATCCCCTTATTGCATTATGGTCATGCTAGTTAACTCTTCATGAAATAGACACCATTCAGCAGCATCACACTTTCTGAGCTGCTAAGTTAACTAAAGTATCTACTATCACTCTGCCTCTATATATACTTGAAACCTTTTTACACCTTTTGTGTTTGTGTTCCTTCGGTTGTGTGACTTGATGTGTCGTTTTGCTAGTGAGGTGAGATTTTAGAAGAAACTGAAAAGGAGATGTGAGTAGTTCAAACATGGCAAATTTGGTGGCTTTAACCAGCTGCCCCACACACCAGCAAGGTTTGGGTGTAAGACCGAAGCTCCGACGGGAGGCTGCAGAGGATCGGGCTGCTGCATGAGGAAAAGTAAAAAGAGGAGAGACAGAGAGGAAGCGCATGGGAATAGGAGTAAGCAGATGACCATGGTTGAAAAGGGAGAGAAAAAGGATGAAGCCTCCTGCCCTCCTGTTTGATTGTTTAGATGAGTGGGTGGTGTGCTCTGGTTGCTCAATTTTGCTTTCACCTATCATGAATAAATGATTCTGTTCAGTTATGAATTCCCAAATGCGCTTGTGATAATCCCAGGTACCAAAGCCTGCCCAACGGCCTTGGCAGGTTTTCCCTACTCGTTGTTTCGCAAGTTCTGTTGCATATCATCACTTGTGCAGTTAGAAATGAAGTTTCTTAGTAGTGAAAAGCAAAAGGCAATTTGCAGGAGGACAGACAATCGACAATAGACAATCAAGACTATACATCCGTAATACAGTACAAATTTGCGTGGTAATCGCATAATGGTACATACAAAAGAAAAGAACTTAAATAATTTAACTCGGAACAGCAAATGAACAAAAAGGGGCACACAGAACATCTCTCACAGACCCATCAACTTCCAGAATAACATCAGTTGATTGATGGTTATAAAATAGTAATACAAAAAAGAACTAAGACGAGGACTGTGCACATTACGAAGTGAAACTGGGTTCTTCTACTTTACATCAATGTTCGTGGGTGTTTTCATCTCCATTATTTTCGTTGTCTCTAATTTACACCGATGAAAACTCCGCAACTCTTCCAGAAAGTGGTTTGCAAGATCATATACATCGCTAACCAAACTATCACCCGAAAACAAATATGTTGCTGAATTCGCAAGGCTCTACTTGCAGAGGACATCACAGTTAATTTGGGAGATGGAACATCCCTAGGGTTCCTCTTTTGCCTAACTTCTATAGAATATGGCCGGAATTACTTTAGTACTTCAAAAGAAGGACTTGAGGAAGCGATAATTCATCTTCTTTAACAGTTGAATCGAAATAAATAGTAATAAAAACAAAAAAAATTGAAACTTTTTTGCATGCAAGATGCTCGAGTGCATCAGGTGCGTGCAAAAAATAGTGGGCAAAAGACATTCGAGGAGGTCACTATTTGAGTTCATGCTCCAGCCAGTTGCTCCAAAAGTCCGAACTGATGGAGGGAGGCGGGCAATATATTTCAACACTCCCCCTCACGTCTAGGCTATTTTAGTCCTTAGACGTGGGATCAATGTAGGCTGCAGAATCGTTTATTATTAATATTGCGTTGGCAGGGTCTTGAACTCAAGACCTCTTGGCTTTGATACCATATTGAGTTCATGCTCCAGCCAGTTGCTCCAAAAGTCCGAACTGATGGAGGGAGGCTGGCAATATATTTCAACACTCATGCCAAAAAAGAAAAAATGAGCCATGAACAGTGGGTTTGTAAAAGAGTGAATAACGAAGCCATGTCTAGTTTCGTCCTCTCTATTATGAGTTCGGGAAGAAAAAAGAAGATGCAACTTCGACTCCCACCAAAAATGAGCTGAGATATTAGTTTGAACTGAAATGATTAGTTGCCTCAACATATACATGTGATATGCGTGTGTACAACCGAAGATTATCCATAGCTAGCAAACACAAGAAACATTGTTACTCATGAACTACACATTATTCAGCAGCACAATGCTCATCGGGCTGCTAATGTAACCGACGTGTTGCACATTGTCTGCCATGTTTCTATATATATGTCAGACCATATGCATCTTTTCTGCCGGGGTCCTTATGTTGGTCACTAGGTTATGAGTCTGTTATCATTCGTCCGTACTGAAATATTGATGTGTTTTCTTGCTGCTGGTTTGAGAATTTAGAAAAAAACTGAAACAGAATGTGGACAATTGGGCGTGGCGTAGTGCGTGTAGGTATGCCCACCAAGAAACAAAATCATCCATTGCAAATCCATCATAGGTACCATTGAGAAGCACTCAGGTTCCCCGGTCGCAAGTCAGGGCACCAGTCAAGCAGCATGTCGTCGCTCTTTAGGGTCCACTCCAACTAGCCCAGCGCCTAGAACACAGGAAATCAAACCTCCCACGCAAAGACACATGAGACCAACAAGTGATCAATGCTCTCCTCCTCCTGACACCAAAGCGGGCAAGCATCCTGGTGTGGTAAACCTCTCCTTGCGAGACGATCAGTAGTCCAGCACCGGTTCTGCATGGCCAGCCAGGAGAAAAACTTACACCTGAGAGGAGCACAACATTTAGGCGTGCAACGGCCTCTGAAGCGACAGCACACTATCCACCCTGCGCGTCGGAGGCGCCCGCCCACAGGAAGCCGCAGCATATCTTGATCATTTTTACCAAACTTTTCGTAGGGATATCCAAGGCCATCATGGCGTGGATCGGGATCGCACTAAATGATTCATACAGTGAGATCGGTCATTTTTGTGTGGAACTTCAACACCAAATGATTGTTGCAATCATCCCTCGTTTAATTAGCGAGGATCTCACTAGTAGAAAACAGGGCTTTGGTCCTGGCCAGATCAAAACATTAGTCCCGGTCGTGTTACGAACCGGGACTACTGGCAGCATCAGTCCCGGTCCGAGAGGCTAGGACGCCGGTCGGGCCTCGGCAGGCATCAGTCCTGGTTCGGCTGGGACCTTTAGTCCTGGTTCCAGCCACCAACCAGGACTAAAGGGGTTGCTGCCCTTTAGTCCCGGTTTGTGTCTGGAACCGGGACTAAAGGGTAGGCCTTTAGTCCCGGTTTTAGATACAAACTGGGACTAATGTTTTGATTATATATATCCGCCCCCCCCCCCCCCTCCCTCTCTCCTCTGTTTTTTGGCCGTGGAAGGGTGTGGGAAGTGTGTGCTACTCTGTTCTCACCTCCTATGCACATGAGGTGTTTGGGAAAAAAAATTACAATTCAGACACACTCCCGTTGCTTTTTTTTTTGGAAAAGGAAGATAGCCCCCGGACACTCCCGTTGCATAACTATAACTAGTTCAGAGTAGCAAAGGATTCGTTTATCGCGGCTCATATCACAGAGTAGCAAAGGATATTGCTGTCAGAGCACATGAATTAAATTTTGATTCGAACTAGCGAAACATGTATACTATATTCGGTCGACCATAGCACAACTGAAAAGCACAACATTTCAAACAGCCCCAGAACTCCGACTGTATGCAGAAGCAGCCGACCAACAGAATTGAATGTCTCGACCAACAGAGTCACAGGTTTTGCAGAAGAAAGCAGCAAAAACTAAATCTGAAAGCGCGTGAGAAGAAACAAAGTGGGATGCTAATCAACACAGATGGAATCGACAAGCTTGTCAGTTTCGTTGCTGACTTCCACGTTTTAGATCTTTATTATACGCTGTCGCTTCCTGGGGAACTTCTTCCCAGCTGTCGGGTACATCCGTACCAGCAGTTCGAACACCATCGTCCCCAGATATGTTTGCACCATATTCAGCACCTCGACCAATTTCTCTGCCCCGTCAACGTCTCTCTTCTTCTCAAAGTAGCCCATTAAGGTCTTGGTCACGTCATGTGGTGGCACCCAGATCCTTCCGCTACTATGTCCCTTCTTGATTGCACAGTCTGCGCACCAATGGGCGCATTCTTGAGATCTCCTACCTTGAGATAGTGCTCCATGAAAATCTCCCACGTCTTTGAGTTAAGTTTCCCTGCGTGCTTCTTGAGAGCAATGGCCTTGTCAAGCATACCCTCTGTAACATATGCTTTCATCAGAGCATTTGGATGTTTCAGGTTAAGCTCCACAAGTAAGCAGTTTGCAAGATCATTATTTTATTTTATTTTTCGAAAAGGAGGAACAGCGCCCCCGGCCTCTGCATCAATCGATGCATACAGCCATAGTTTGCATGATCATATTCAACGCTAACCAAACTATCACTCATGAACAAATATTTTGCTGAATTCATCAGGTTTAGCTTACAGAGGAAACCACAGTTAATTTGAGAGCTGGTACCTCCCTGTAGGTTTCTTCTTTCAGTACCCCTCTGCAAGGATTATGATTAGAATAAGCTTGCTCGACTTTTACAGAGTATGGTCACAATTTCATAGTAAAAGATCCTGAATATGGAAAGAGCAAGAAAGCCGATGGAACAAACCGAGCACTTGTCGAGGGAACAGATGCTAGAACAGAGTATGGTCAGAATTACATACTATGGTCAGAATTACGGAGGATGGAACAGAGCAGTTTGTTCCATCGAACGATGTAGTGTATCTGGCTGAGAAGTGCTCAGTGTGTCCACCGAACCAAAATAAATAAAAATGGAGCCATGTCTGTTATTCATTTTCGTGGTTTAGCGTAATTAAAATGGTGGTTTTGAAATATCTGAGCTGCTAGGTTGACTGAAGTCTCATATATTTTGCTATCTGTCGATCTATATACTATATCACTAAGCTCCCTAGAAAATCAAGCCCTGCACAAGCTTCTTCTATCGGGCATGGCAGTGGCACGAGGAAGATGCGCCGCATCTTCCATCTTCTCTTATTGGAGATATTATGTCCATGACGTATTTGTTATAAACACAATATGAGTTACATGACGTCTTGGTTTATGTGATGCGTGCGTACACGTGAAACTCTTTTTTACATGTGCACGTGACAGATCTGATTATGTGCATCAGTATTTGTACATACACAATACTTTTCTTCAATCTTTCTCTTAGGGGATACCTTTTCTTAATCTTATATGTATATATGACATGTGAAGTCATCTTAGGCCCTCAGTCGAAATAATAAATAAATCTTAAGCCCACCAATTTATGTTACGCAGATCAAACGGTCATTGATTCACACCATCCGATCAAGGGCCGGCGTTTTCTGATTAATGTGGGATTTTCTAGCCATCTCTTTATTTTTCATCCGTATTTTCCTTTTAGTAGATAACAAGCACAGGGGCCCTCGCAAATGCGAGGGCATCCTAGTGAGTTTGTCGAAGTTATCACTTATATATATTTTCCCATGTAGATACTTTGTTACTACTATTACTCCCCTTCACTGAATAACACATGATAATTTAGACATGTATACATTTCATATGTGTATCTCAACACCTGTATTACCTATTATATCCATATTATAATCTTACACAAAGAGTAATGCAAATCAACCCGAGAGAAACCAATAAATTAAAACATAATGTGCTCAAATAACATGCAATAATTGTTTTTGCAAGAGTTTATGTTAACCATCTTGGAATTAGGAAAGCTACAATTAATTATTAGAGTTGTGGTCGTTAGTTGAATTTTGAAATATCTTGAAAGCAAAATCCACATGATCAAACTATATATCACATGAATTGATCGCTTGAAGATGAATTACCCTTAAATGAATAGTAGAAATTGTTTTGATTAATGAATAGCCAGATAAATATTTTCTTTTGACAATTAACATGTATTGAATTTGCTCTCTATCCGTGGTCAAAGTTTCCATCCAATAACTATTGTTTATTATTTCTACTTCATCATTATATATTTAGTTAAGATGCAAGATGAAAAATACTTATCCATATATCCTTAATTTGTGCATGTGCAACTGACAATGGGCATGCGCCTACTTTTCGGTATAAATACAATAATCTGGCAAGGCGGAAGGACATACAAACTATATTGAGTGTAGTTTGACCACCCACTTGTCTCAAACATTACAATAATATATTAAATTTGTATTTAAGTTTATATTAATTATATTATGCCCTGTGAAAAGAAAATCACTTTGGCCCTTTAATTGATTTGCACACAATTCGGGAGTTGCTTCAAATTCAGATTGGTACAATTGCTAATATTATTGATTGTAAGACTTACTACAAATGTACGCAGTTTTATTATTTACAAAGCTGTCAAAATACTTTATTTTGAGATGCCTTTATTGTACTCACTCTATATACTACGTACACCTATATTCATATGAGGTTTGCGTTTTGTGCTTTAATACTAAATAAGTGATATCTATTTGTATATTTTCCGGTTGCTCCCATATGTATAAATCAACGTACTGGCATGGCTACTATATGACATTTTAGAAGAAAAACATGTAATTTCTATAAAATGTAGTTTTATGACCAAACTTGTCTTCAGCTTTACATCACACAATTTCTAAAGTACATTAATGTGTAAGGAATCATCCGTTCACTTAGGAAGTAAAATTGGATTTGGATATTTTGGTAGACTTTGAATGTTTATAGGAATTACTCCAAAGAGATGCGTACGCGTCAAACTATTACTTAACTAATCATGGGTTACTAAATGATAGTTACATGGGTTATATATGATTTTAGTTTTTGGTACTAATAGCTTGCCAAGATTTGGTCTCAAGACCATATTTATGTTGTTGACTTGGTATTTGTGACTGAACTATACTTCCATATCATAGGTATATTTTTCTTCTAAAGAAAACCTTAAGATATCGAGTTAGTGAAACTATATTTCCTCTACATAAAAGTGACAATGCGAATAACCTTCCATGGTCAAAGTGTGTTACGCTATTATGTAGGTATATGTGGTTATAGTCGTGTTATCACTACTATCTATAATTGTAGGCTAAACAGACATTTGTACTAAATTTTTAAATGGTCCCCTTATATTATTTTGTTACCTATTAGTATAGGGTATCAAATTTCATGAATATTGATTGTGTGTATTTATTAGCTTTGCTTATGTGAAATCTAGTGGAACTTGAGAAAACAATCTCTAATTTAGTGGTAGGAACGTACTTACCATTTTTTTTGTCATGTAGTCTAGTTTACCAAAAAGATGGGTTGAATCAGGGACGCATGTAGCTAAGTTGACTCCAACCTCATAGTAAATTTTCTAATTTGAGGTGGAAATACTGATTCTTCCTTGTAACTAAATTTATGTGTTGAGTGATCCTTCATGTGGTTGCCTTCTTTTTTATTTTGTTGGTGACCACCCAGCTGAACTATTGCCTTCATCCAAAGGCATTGTTGTTATTAATGAATCTCTACCCATTGGGTTTCGTGACCCGAGAATATCATCAACACATGTTTAATCACAATGACCAAGAACAGCAACACCCAACTATAGGGCGTAACATATTAGCAACGACAGTTGTGATGATGTGAGAGTAGTATTGAATGTCGATGCAAAGAGATAACTGAAGTTTGTAGTATTTTTGCCTGCAATGGATATCTCGTTTGTTATCAACTAATAGAACATTCAATATATCAATGTTCACATAATGTCTAGATGATGTTTATATACCAGTATGAAGATCCATGTGTCATACTTCGTTAACCAAAAGAGGGATCACGTGATAGATATATAAATGTTTTAATTTTTCTCAGAGGCATCGTATTGTAGTTTATTTGATATTATAATAGTAAGAAATTATAATTCTACTCAAATATACTACATTTATGCGAGGAACATGTTTTTTCTTGCAAGTTGTCATGTTAGCCGCTTTCTATTTTACACATGATATACAATAATATATAAGATTGCTAGAACAAATAAGCTGTTTTTCCATGCACATGCTATAGCGGCAGCTGGTTGCCACACATATAGTATATGAAATTTTAGGGTGTGGCAGATTAGCGACAACATTTTGATGACATGACGATAGTATTAAGCATGGGGGTATATACATAATCAAAGTATAAAATTTCTTACATAGAGAAGTTCTGTCGTTTGTGTCATCTAATATAGATTATATAGGTCAATGATTGAAAGACGTTCAGAAATAATTATGAAGATCTAAGGTCTCTATAAAGTCAGGTTACAGCGATAAATTTAGACCTATTGGCCATACATCATTAACTAAAAGACCTGGATCTGCCATTTTCTGCTCAACTAATATTGAATTTGTAGGTCATCGGTTCAAAGACATTTAGACATTATTTGATGATCTAAAACTGGTCATACTTTGTTAATTAAAGGGGGACTGCCAGATATATGGTTAGGGGTTCTATTTTTCCTGGGAGTCATTCTATTATAATTCTATACTATATGAAATAAATAAAAATACCAAATATACCAGAATAAATTACATTGACGCATCGAATAAATGTGTAGTTAGCAAGATATCAGGGCAGATGATTGTATTTTTGTGTGATATTACATCGAAAAAGTTCAAATTTCAGATCAACGGAAGGAATTGTCCATCAAATTGGGAATCAACTTCTTATTTCACAAACTAATCATTAAATTTGTAGTACCTTGTGTTAATTTCTGGTGTGTGTGTGTGTGTGTGTGTGTGTGTTTTCTCATTAAACCTATCCTCTTTTATTATTTAGTATAATTGTTTAAGAAATCAAGGTTATCATATATTAGTATTTTTTTTGTATATATACTTTCAAAAGTCTAAAGTTTATAACGACAGACGGAATGGTCGACCAAATTGGGAATCAATTTTTTGTTTCACAAACCAATAGTGTAATGTGTAGTACCTTATGCGAATTACTGGTGTGCGTGCGTGCCTTTTTTTCCGTTAAACCGATCGTCTTCGTATTATGTATTTTTTTTAAGCAATCAAGGTTACATATAATAGTAAATTGTTTGTATATATACTTTCACAAGATCAAAAAATACATCTTTGTAGGCAAGATATGTACAATTTTTGTATACCACATGATAATGTAGTTTGCGGCTAAACAAACACACATGTGTGTAGTTCTATAAGAAATACATGTGAGTGGATGTAACTGGACCAACTTTTTTTTTTGCCACGTGATAAGTTAGTTTTGAACCAAACCAAAATCTCTTCCATGTACGTATTAGGCGATATAACTCTACAAAAAAAAACAGTACCAACTGATGGGTGGCCGTAACAATAATTGAAGTATGCACACGGGTTTTGATGTCCTACTTGTTCACGCTTTCGTTTTTTGAGAAATTTTAGTTATTCACGTGCAAGGTCCATCGGGCTGCTATTATGTACGTAATTTTCCAAGGTCCACAGTGTCCAACTTGTTTACGCTTTCCCTTTTTTTTTTGAGAAATTCTAGCTTGTCACGTGCAAGGTACATCATTATGTACGTAATTTTCTAGAGTCCACAGTGTCCTGCTTGTTCACGCTTTTCTTTTTTTGAAAAAATCTAGTTGTTCACGTGCAAGGTCCATCGAGCAGCTATTGTGTACGCAATTTTCCAGGATCCACATGACAAACATAGTGCTGATAGATGTTAGACGATTACACAAATCTAATGGCTATGTTTTTTTTAGATTTAGAGGGACCACCAGATTAACGGTCAGATGTTTCTGATTAACGTGGGATTTTCTAGCTAATTCCTCTATTTTTCATCCGTATTTTCCTTTTAGTATATAATAATAACTAGCAATGTGGCCCTCGCAAATGCGAGGGCAACTTCTTTAACTTAAATGTTCGAGATATAAAATGTATGATTTCTTCTAAACAATATGCTTTTATAGGCACCACAAATATCATGTTTTGTAAATATGACCTATGCATAAAGTATTTTAAATCATTGTGCTGTGTGGATGAGTCTTTATTATGATTTTTTAAAATACCCTATCAGTATATCCTAGAATATCATCTATTTGGAGTAGGTAATGGTATTTTGATATTATTTTACTCTCGTCCTGCTACTATCTCCTATTATTTCTAAATTCATATGTATGTGTTGTGATGTTTAACATCATTATACCAAGTTAGATCACTCTAAGGGATGTCTATGAGATATTGTACCATTATGCAAGACATAATTTTTTGATGTGTTTAATTTTTCAATGTGAGGATTAAATATCTTGTGGCCTAGTGTTACTAATTTGTGCAGATATTAAATTGGCGCATTTTTTGTTCCATGGAGACCGGTCTCGTCGGGATGCTAATGTAACCGACGTGTTGCACATTGTCTGCCATGTTTCTATATATATGTCAGACCATATGCATCTTTTGTGCCAGGGTCCTTATGTTGGTCACTAGGTTATGAGTCTGTTATCATTCGTCCATACTGAAATATTGATGTGTTTTCTTGCTGCTGGTTTGAGAATTTAGAAAAAAACTGAAACAGAATGTGGACAATTGGGCACGGCGTAGTGCGTGTAGGTATGCCCACCAAGAAACAAAATCATCCATTGCAAATCCATCATAGGTACCATTGAGAAGCACTCAGGTTCCCTAGCTGCGATCACTGTGTCTTGGTAAACTGCAAGATCCATTTCAACGACTTGAGGTCGACAGAGGACCTGGCCTCCCAGCTGGCGGACGACTGTGTCATCACCAGATCCACTGATTATAGCCGAGGCCCTAACGCCGGCTAGCTGTTATGATCATGATTTTTTTAAATATATATATTGATATGAAGATGATACCAAGTACATACATGCTTCGCAACAACATAATGCCAAGAGTGAGTCAAGACAATAAAGATGTACATAATCAAATAATGAAAAAGATCATGAGTTTTCACTCTAGACATCAAAGCCATTACATGCTAGATCATGAGTTTTCACTCTAGACATCAAGTCCGAACTTGCATCTTTGACTACTTTATACGCCATGGGTATCTAAATGCACACATAGCCTGCTTGATCTTTCCTCTGGCTGTTCTGCTCAGCACAAAAATATGTTCTTAAAGTTATTTTCTCTCCGTAATCCTCGTTACAAGGCATCTAGCCTTTACGTCTTTTTGCCTGGATCTTTTTTCTAGAGTAAGCATAAGTATGTGTATCTTATATTTAAAGAAGAAGAGGGTGAGACACCCATCCACCATTTTTACATGTCAGGCATAAGGGCTCGGCAATCATGACACAACCGACTACTCGCCAACCGTCCGCTGATACAAATTTTTGAAGCACATATGCATATCGGCCCTAAACTTGCCTACTAGCGCCCGAGCTCATCTTTCCTGCATGATCTTCTGCGAACCCCTCGCCGATTATGTGGTTGCGTTGCATTCTTGCGCTTCTAAATCTCCCAAATGACTAACAACATGAGTGTGTGGTGATCCTTCCAGGTGCTGGTCGTAAGTCAGGGCACCAGTCAAGCAGCATGTCGTCGCTCTTTAGGGTCCACTCCAACTAGCCCAGCGCCGAGAACACAGGAAATCAAACCTCCCACGCAAAGACACATGAGACCAACAAGTGATCAATGCTCTCCTCCTCCTGACAGCAAAGCGGGCAAGCATCCTGGTGTGGTAAACCTCTCCTTGCGAGACGATCAGTAGTCCAGCACCGGTTCTGCATGGCCAGCCAGGAGAAAAACTTACACCTGAGAGGAGCACAACATTTAGGCGTGCAACGGCCTCTGAAGCGACAGCACACTATCCACCTTGCGCGTCGGAGGCGCCCGCCCACAGGAAGCCGCGGCATATCTTGATCATTTTTACCAAACTTTTCGTAGGGATATCCAAGGCCATCATGGCGTGGATCGGGATCGCACTAAATGATTCATACAGTGAGATCGGTCATTTTTGTGTGGAACTTCAACACCAAATGATTGTTGCAATCATCCCTCGTTTAATTAGCGAGGATCTCACTAGTAGAAAACAGGGCTTTGGTCCTGGCCAGATCAAAACATTAGTCCCGGTCGTGTTACGAACCGGGACTACTGGCAGCATCAGTCCCGGTCCGAGAGGCTAGGACGCCGGTCGGGCCTCGGCAGGCATCAGTCCCGGTTCGGCTGGGACCTTTAGTCCCGGTTCCAGCCACCAACCGGGACTAAAGGGGTTGCTGCCCTTTAGTCCCGGTTTGTGTCTGGAACCGGGACTAAAGGGTAGGTCTTTAGTCCCGGTTTTAGATACAAACTGGGACTAATGTTTTGATTATATATATCCGCCCCCTCCCTCTCTCCTCTGTTTTTTGGCCGTGGAAGGGTGTGCGAAGTGTGTGCTACTCTGTTCTCACCTCCTATGCACATGAGGTGTTTGGGAAAAAAAATTACAATTCAGACACACTCCCGTTGCTTTTTTTTTTGGAAAAGGAAGATAGCCCCCGAACACTCCCGTTGCATCACTATAACTAGTTCAGAGTAGCAAAGGATTCGTTCATCGCGGCTCATATCACAGAGTAGCAAAGGATATTGCAGTCAGAGCACATGAATTAAATTTTGATTCGAACTAGCGAAACATGTATACTATATTCGGTCGACCATAGCACAACTGAAAAGCACAACATTTCAAACAGCCCCAGTACTCCGACTGTATGCAGAAGCAGCCGACCAACAGAATTGAATGTCTCGACCAACAGAGTCACAGGTTTTGCAGAAGAAAGCGGCAAAAACTAAATCTGAAAGCGCGTGAGAAGAAACAAAGTGGGATGCTAATCAACACAGATGGAATCGACAAGCTTGTCAGTTTCGTTGCTGACTTCCACGTTTTAGATCTTTATTATACGATGTCGCTTCCTGGGGAACTTCTTCCCAGCTGTCGGGTACATCCGTACCAGCAGTTCGAACACCATCGTCCCCAGATCTGTTTGCACCATATTCAGCACCTCGACCAATTTCTCTGCCCCGTCAACGTCTCTCTTCTTCTCAAAGTAGCCCATCAAGGTCTTGGTCACGTCATGTGGTGGCACCCAGATCCTTCCGCTGCTATGTCCCTTCTTGATTGCACAGTCAGTGCACCAATGGGCGCATTCTTGAGATCTCCTACCTTGAGATAGTGCTCCATGAAAATCTCCCACGTCTTCGAGTTAAGTTTCCCTGCGCGCTTCTTGAGAGCAATGGCCTTGTCAAGCATACCCTCTGTAACATATGCTTTCATCAGAGCATTTGGATGTTTCAGGTTAAGCTCCACAAGAAAGCAGTTTGCAAGATCATTATTTTTTTTTATTTTTGGAAAAGGAGGAACAGCGCCCCCGGCCTCTGCATCAATCGATGCATACAGCCATAGTTTGCAAGATCATATTCAACGCTAACCAAACTATCACTCATGAACAAATATTTTGCTGAATTCATCAGGTTTAGCTTACAGAGGAAACCACAGTTAATTTGAGAGCTGGTACCTCCCTGTAGGTTTCTTCTTTCAGTACCCCTCTGCAAGGATTATGATTAGAATAAGCTTGCTCGACTTTTACAGAGTATGGTCACAATTTCATAGTAAAAGATCCTGAATATGGAAAGAGCAAGAAAGCCGATGGAACAAACCGAGCACTTGTCGAGGGAACAGATGCTAAAACAGAGTATGGTCAGAATTACATACTATGGTCAGAATTACAGAGGATGGAACAAAGCAGTTTGTTCCATCGAACGATGTAGTGTGTCTGGCTGAGAAGTGCTCAGTGTGTCCACCGAACCAAAATAAATAAAAATGGAGCCAAGTCTGTTATTCATTTTCGTGGTTTAGCGTAATTAAAATGGTGGTTTTGAAATATCTGAGCTGCTAGGTTGACTGAAGTCTCATATATTTTGCTATCTGTCGATCTATATACTATATCACTAAGCTCCCTAGAAAATCAAGCCCTGCACAAGCTTCTTCAATCGGGCATGGCAGTGGCACGAGGAAGATGCGCCGCATCTTCCATCTTCTCTTATTGGAGATATTATGTCCATGACGTATTTTTTATAAACACAATATGAGTTACATGACGTCTTGGTTTATGTGATGCGTGCGTACACGTGAAACTCTTTTTTACATGTGCACGTGACAGATCTGATTATGTGCATCCGTATTTGTACATACACAATACTTTTCTTCAATCTTTCTCTTAGGGGATACCTTTTCTTAATCTTATATGTATATATGACATGTGAAGTCATCTTAGGCCCTCAGTCGAAAAAATAAATAAATCTTAGGCCCACCAATTTATGTTACGCAGATCAAACGGTCATTGATTCACACCATCCGATCAAGGGCCGGCGTTTTCTGATTAATGTGGGATTTTCTAGCCATCTCTTTATTTTTCATCCGTATTTTCCTTTTAGTAGATAACAAGCACAGGGGCCCTCGCAAATGCGAGGGCATCCTAGTGAGTTTGTCGAAGTTATCACTTATATATATTTTCCCATGTAGATACTTTGTTACTACTATTACTCCCCTTCACTGAATAACACATGATAATTTAGACATGTATACATTTCATATGTATATCTCAACACCCGTATTACCTATTATATCCATATTATAATCTTACACAAAGAGTAATGCAAATCAACCCGAGAGAAACCAATAAATTAAAACATAATGTGCTCAAATAACATGCAATAATTGTTTTTGCAAGAGTTTATGTTAACCATCTTGGAATTAGGAAAGCTACAATTAATTATTAGAGTTGTGGTCGTTAGTTGAATTTTGAAATATCTTGAAAGCAAAATCCACATGATCAAACTATATATCACATGAATTGATCGCTTGAAGATGAATTACCCTTAAATGAATAGTAGAAATTGTTTTGATTAATGAATAGCCAGATAAATATTTTCTTTTGACAATTAACATGTATTGAATTTGCTCTCTATCCGTGGTCAAAGTTTCCATCCAATAACTATTGTTTATTATTTCTACTTCATCATTATATATTTAGTTAAGATGCAAGATGAAAAATACTTATCCATATATCCTTAATTTGTGCATGTGCAACTGACAATGGGCATGCGCCTACTTTTCGGTATAAATACAATAATCTGGCAAGGCGGAAGGACATACAAACTATATTGAGTGTAGTTTGACCACCCACTTGTCTCAAACATTACAATAATATATTAAATTTGTATTTAAGTTTATATTAATTATATTATGCCCTGTGAAAAGAAAATCACTTTGGCCCTTTAATTGATTTGCACACAATTCGGGAGTTGCTTCAAATTTAGATTGGTACAATTGCTAATATTATTGATTGTAAGACTTACTACAAATGTACGCAGTTTTATTATTTACAAAGCTGTCAAAATACTTTATTTTGAGATGCCTTTATTGTACTCACTCTATATACTACGTACACCTATATTCATATGAGGTTTGCGTTTTGTGCTTTAATACTAAATAAGTGATATCTATTTGTATATTTTCCGGTTGCTCCCATATGTATAAATCAACGTACTGGCATGGCTACTATATGACATTTTAGAAGAAAAACATGTAATTTCTATAAAATGTAGTTTTATGACCAAACTTGTCTTCAGCTTTACATCACACAATTTCTAAAGTACATTAATGTGTCAGGAATCATCCGTTCACTTAGGAAGTAAAATTGGATTTGGATATTTTGGTAGACTTTGAATGTTTATAGGAATTACTCCAAAGAGATGCGTACGCGTCAAACTATTACTTAACTAATCATGGGTTACTAAATGATAGTTACATGGGTTATATATGATTTTAGTTTTTGGTACTAATAGCTTTCCAAGATTTGGTCTCAAGACCATATTTACGTTGTTGACTTGGTATTTGTGACTGAACTATACTTCCATATCATAGGTATATTTTTCTGCTAAAGAAAACCTTAAGATATCGAGTTAGTGAAACTATATTTCCTTTACATAAAAGTGACAATGCGAATAACCTTACATGGTTAAAGTGTGTTACGCTATTATGTAGGTATATGTGGTTATAGTCGTGTTATCACTACTATCTATAATTGTAGGCTAAACAGACATTTGTACTAAATTTTTAAATGGTCCCCTTATATTATTTTGTTAACTATTAGTATAGGGTATCAAATTTCATGAATATTGATTGTGTGTATTTTTTAGCTTTGCTAATGTGAAATCTAGTGGAACTTGAGAAAACAATCTCTAATTTAGTGGTAGGAACGTACTTACCATTTTTTTTGTCATGTAGTCTAGTTTACCAAAAAGATGGGTTGAATCAGGGACGCATGTAGCTAAAGTTGACTCCAACCTCTACCCATTGGGTTTCGTGACCCGAGAATATCAACAACACATGTTTAATCACAATGACCAAGAACAGCAACACCCAACTATAGGGCGTAACATATTAGCAACGACAGTTGTGATGATGTGAGAGTAGTATTGAATGTCGATGCAAAGAGATAACTGAAGTTTGTAGTATTTTTGCCTGCAATGGATATCTCGTTTGTTATCAACTAATAGAACATTCAATATATCAATGTTCACATAATGTCTAGATGATGTTTATATACCAGTATGAAGATCCATATGTCATACTTCGTTAACCAAAAGAGGGATCACGTGATAGATATATAAATGTTTTAATTTTTCTCAGAGGCATCGTATTGTAGTTTATTTGATATTATAATAGTAAGAAATTATAATTCTACTCAAATATACTACATTTATGCGAGGAACATGCTTTTTGTTGCAAGTTGTCATGTTAGCCGCTTTCTATTTTACACATGATATACAATAATATATAAGATTGCTAGAACAAATAAGCTGTTTTTCCATGCACATGCTATAGCGGCAGCTGGTTGCTACACATATAGTATAAGAAATTTTAGGGTGTGGCAGATTAGCGACAACATTTTGATGACATGACGATAGTATTAAGCATGGGGGTATATACATAATCAAAGTATAAAATTTCTTACATTGAGAAGTTCTGTCGTTTGTGTCATCTAATATAGATTATATAGGTCAATGATTGAAAGACGTTCTGAAATAATTATGAAGATCTAAGGTCTCTATAAAGTCAGGTTATAGCGATAAATTTAGACCTATTGGCCATACATCATTAACTAAAAGACCTGGATCTGCCATTTTCTGCTCAACTAATATTGAATTTGTAGGTCATCGGTTCAAAGACATTTAGACATTATTTGATGATCTAAAACTGGTCATACTTTGTTAATTAAAGGGGGACTGCCAGATATATGGTTAGGGGTTCTATTTTTCCTGGGAGTCATTCTATTATAATTCTATACTATATGAAATAAATAAAAATAACAAATATACCAGAATAAATTACATTGACGCATCGAATAAATGTGTAGTTAGCAAGATATCAGGGCAGATGATTGTATTTTTGTGTGATATTACATCGTAAAAGTTCAAATTTCAGATCAACGGAAGGAATTGTCCATCAAATTGGGAATCAACTTCTTATTTCACAAACTAATCATTAAATTTGTAGTACCTTGTGTTAATTTCTGGTGTGTGTGTGTGTGTGTGTGTGTGTTTTCTCATTAAACCTATCATCTTTTATTATTTAGTATAATTGTTTAAGTAATCAAGGTTATCATATATTAGTATTTTTTTGTATATATACTTTCAAAAGTCTAAAGTTTATAACGACAGACGGAATGGTCGACCAAATTGGGAATCAATTTTTTGTTTCACAAACCAATAGTGTAATGTGTAGTACCTTATGCGAATTACTGGTGTGCGTGCGTGCCTTTTTTTCCGTTAAACCGATCGTCTTCGTATTATGTATTTTTTTAAGCAATCAAGGTTACATATAATAGTAAATTGTTTGTATATATATTTTCACAAGATCAAAAAATACATCTTTGTAGGCAAGATATGTACAATTTTTGTATACCACATGATAATGTAGTTTGCGGCTAAACAAACACACATGTGTGTAGTTCTATAAGAAATACATGTGAGTGGATGTAACTGGACCAACTTTTTTTTTTGCCACGTGATAAGTTAGTTTTGAACCAAACCAAAATCTCTTCCATGTACGTATTAGGCGATATAACTCTACAAAAAAAACAGTACCAACTGATGGGGGGCCGTAACAATAATTGAGGTATGCACACGGGTTTTGATGTCCTACTTGTTCACGCTTTCGTTTTTTGAGAAATTTTAGTTATTCACGTGCAAGGTCCATCGGGCTGCTATTATGTACGTAATTTTCCAAGGTCCACAGTGTCCAACTTGTTTACGCTTTCCCTTTTTTTTTTGAGAAATTCTAGCTTGTCACGTGCAAGGTACATCATTATGTACGTAATTTTCTAGAGTCCATAGTGTCCTGCTTGTTCACGCTTCTCTTTTTTTGAAAAAATCTAGTTGTTCACGTGCAAGGTCCATCGAGCAGCTATTGTGTACGCAATTTTCCAGGATCCACATGACAAACATAGTGCTGATAGATGTTAGACGATTACACAAATCTAATGGCTATGTTTTTTTTAGATTTAGAGGGACCACCAGATTAACGGTCAGATGTTTCTGATTAACGTGGGATTTTCTAGCTAATTCCTCTATTTTTCATCTGTATTTTCCTTTTAGTATATAATAATAACTAGCAATGTGGCCCTCGCAAATGCGAGGGCAACTTCTTTAACTTAAATAATCGAGATATAAAATGTATGATTTCTTCTAAACAATATGCTTTTATAGGCACCACAAATATCATGTTTTGTAAATATGACCTATGCATAAAGTATTTTAAATCATTGTGCTATGTGGATGAGTCTTTATTATGATTTTTTAAAATACCCTATCAGTATATCCTAGAATATCATCTATTTGGAGTAGGTAATGGTATTTTGATATTATTTTACTCTCGTCCTGCTACTATCTCCTATTATTTCTAAATTCATATGTATGTGTTGTGATGTTTAACATCATTATACCAAGTTAGATCACTCTAAGGGATGTCTATGAGATATTGTACCATTATGCAAGACATAATTTTTTGATGTGTTTAATTTTTCAATGTGAGGATTAAATATCTTGTGGCCTAGTGTTACTAATTTGTGCAGATATTAAATTGGCGCATTTTTTGTTCCATGGAGACCGGTCATTTATCTAGAATATCATATTTTTATGTAGATTCAACTATACTTTTGCATAGAAAATATTTGTTTGTTTTCCTAGAACAATGATAGGAGACGGTCTAGGAATAACAAACATACATTTGTGCAAATCAAACATTTCAACGACAGTTTTAATCCAACCAATATTCTCAAGAATAGAAAATCAATGCTTTGGTACTTTATATTGGGCCTATATTTCTCCAGCGACACAGGCATTGCCTTTTTATTCTTCTACGTAGAACAAAGGAAAATAAAAAACATGTCCCATGAAACAGTGACATGAATGGACGAAAGGTGAAACCGTATGTTCTAAATAGGTGCTGTCACCCATGGCCAGGAAACGTAACATGGGTGAAACGTGAAACCACTCCATGTAATATTCTAAAAAAAACCTATTTGTATGTGTGCTGCCACGTTTAACAAAAAAAGTATTGTTATGATTTAAAAACAAAGTATTGTTACGTGAAAAGGTAACTCCATACGGGTCCACGGTGTTGTTATGAAGATCTAACGGCTATGCTAGATCGATGTACTAAATCAATGATCAGATGTTTCTGATTATTGTGGGATTTTCTAGAATATCTTTCTATTTTTCATCCGTATTTTCCTTTTAGTAGATAAATAGATAATAGATAGACTACGGACCTAGATGTTACAATGATCTAACGGTTATTTTACATTGCTTTATAAAATAGATGGCCCGATGTTTTTGATTATTGTGGACTTTCCAGCCATGAGCATACGCTGGTGTCCGACGACATCGATTATAACTGCAAATCCGACGACCTGATTGACCTTTATGCTTGGGCATGGTTAAACTTACACCTCCCTTTCATGTACGAATGGTTGACGCCTACACCGATTCCTGAACTGGAAGTCCGTCGGGATATATATGGCATTATGCGCGGTCCGTACTATCCGTTGGCATCCTAGCAGCCGAAAACAATAGATGTGAGGTGCGTTGAGCCAAGGAGATTGTAAACTTCGGTATGATTGGCCTCCCTAAATTCCAGAAGCAAGGCGTGGACGAAGTGGATATCAGGAGGTATCGTGTGGTGGATTTTTAATATAGTACAAAGCAGATGCCCACATATACACACATACACTTATTCTCTGATCTATATGGGATTAGGTTCAAAAAAAGATCTATATGGGATTTAAGTCATTTTTCTATGTCCGTGTGCAACACAAGCTCTATCAATACATATATGCTATATATAATGCTCGAACTGCACACAAGTACATAGGCTCTAATTGGATCGACATAATGATGATTGGACATAAAATAATTAAGTCAAAAAAGTCGTAATTTTTCGTTGCCTGTGTAAAAAGGAAAAAAAGTGTTTATTTGCCACCAAATTCCCTGGGTTGATATACTTTACTAATTAGTCTAGGTCCACATATCTTTTTTTCAAAAAAAAAATGAATTTTGATGCTTTGAATATGCGTTTTTGAGTTTTAAAAATCCCTGTTACATATGCATGTGGTAGCTAAGAACCATTCATCTTTGATAGTCAGTAGTCCATTAGTGTGTCTGTGTCCATCCAAACGTATGTTATGGACGGCGGACATATATATCGAAGACGTGTTGGGCCATGCAAATCCGACGACCTGATTGACCCTTATGCTTGGGCATGCTTACACTTACACCTCCCTTTCATGTACGAATGGTTGACGCCTACACCAATTCCTGAACTGGACGTCCATTGGGATATGGCATCGTCTGTGGCTCACTTCTATCCGTTGGCATCCTAGCAGCCGAAAACAATAGATGTGAGGTGCGTTGAGCCAAGGAGATTGTAAACTTCGGTGTGATTGGCCTCCCTAAATTCCAGGAGCAAGGTGCAGACGAAGTGGATATCAGGAGGTATCGTGTGGTGGATTTTTTAATATAGTACAAAGCACATGCCCACATATACACGCATATACTTATTCTCTGATCTATATGGAATTAGGTTCAAAAAAAGATCTATATGGGATTTAAGTTTTTTTTTCTAGCTCTGTCTGCAACACAAGCTCTATCAATACATATATGATATATATAATGCTGGAACTGCACACAAGTACATAGGCTCTAATTGGATCGACTTAATGATGATTGGACATAAAATAATTAAGTCAAAAAACGTCGTAATTTTTCGTTGCCTGTGTAAAAAAGGAAAAAAAGTGTTTGTTTTCCACCAAATTTCTTGGGTTGATATACTTTACTAATTAGTCTAGGTCCAGATATCTTTTTTCAAAAAAAATTGAATTTTGACGCTTTGAATATGCCTTTCTGAGTTTTAAAAATCCTTGTTACATATGCATGTGGTAGCTAAGAACTTTTCATCTTTGATAGTCCGTAGTCCATTAGTGTGTCTGTGTCAATCCGAACGTTATGTTGTGGACGGAGGACATGTATAGTGAAGACGTGTTGGGCCTGGGTACTGGGTAGCTAGCTAGGAAAAGCTCGAGGTGTTAGGACGCTTGGCTTTATTCAGACTTTGAATCTGGGTCCACCAAATTTACGTCGTTATAAAGATGTAGAGAATCACTACAGCTTGACGTGCAACATTCTCCACATCGGCCAATCCATCACGAACTGCCTGCTACGCTGAGACATATAGCCGATTATGCCATTCAACTGCCGGCAGCACGTCCCGTCCAAAGTTTATTGTGGTCGTGCGCTCAATATATTTTACAAAGATTTAATGGTCATGACTTCTTTACAACAAAAGATGTACAGCATCAAGTGCCTGTATTATTCTAAAAATAACCTATATTTTTTGAAATAAATAAAATAGAGAAAATCTACACAAAATAAAATAAAATGGAGAAACTGAGAACTCAATCAATAAGCTATCCAGAAAACAATACTTGTACTGAAGGCAAAAAATTCGGCAGTGCTTAAATATGCACGTGATTATGGGCAGTAGCATGTACTACAACACAAAGCTACACAGGCGACCGGAGGATCCAAGCAATCGAGTTGCTTTTCTATACGGGTTCTGATATGGGAGACTTTGCGTGTGCGCTGTGTTTGCTTAGGCAGGAGAGATATGAGAGAGATACTAATATAATAATTAGGTAACTCTTATACAATAAGGTCTCTTTCATAATTGTTTTTTTCTTTGACGGGAATAAGTAGGAATTGCTTCCTACACGTGCCATACGTGTTACATGGCAGGGTCCACCTAGCAAGCAGGTTTACATAAATCTAACGGTTGACCTTATTTTGTTTAATTAGTTGCATCAGATTAAGGGCCAGATGTTTCTGATTATTGTGGGATTTTCTAGCATATTTCATCATTTTTGACCCGTATTTTGCTTTTAGTAGATAATAGATAGATAGATAATAGATAGATAGAATAGAATAGATAGATAGATAGATAGATGAAATAATAATTCAGTTAGTTAACTAGGAATTAGTGTTCAAATTACGATTCCCGAATTGTTTACTTGATGGTCCCTAGACGCCGCCAAAGCCCGCCGACCAGATGGGCGGCGGTGAAGCCTCTTTTGGTTCGTACCACGCGGGCGTGAGGCTACTTCTGTATAGACTTGATCACTTATGACAGACCAAAGGGGCTGTTTGGTTTGGAGGAGCTGCCCTGCCAAAAAATCGGTCGTTGACCAGGCGTCAGGTGGCTGTTTTGATCGGCTCCAAAGTATTGGTGCACCAGCCCGTCCCAGCTCCATCCTGCTCCTTTTGCGCCAAATCAATGGGAGAATCGCGGGCGGCCGAATCCCTCGCCAATTTTTTGGCTCGCCAACAGCGCCCAGGATTTGGCAGGGCGAGCGTAGGAACGAACCAAACAGCCCCTAAACCTTCAACAAATTTGAAACAGAGCATTAGAAAAACCAGTACGTGAAGCAAAAGTATAACAGTCAAATGTTATGCAGTCATGGTAGTATTTTAAATGTCACCCCAATGCAATGAGCTGAGAATTTTGAGCGAAGTGAAAATAACTATTTACCCTAGCATGTGATCAGCATGTGAAGGATTGAAAACTATGCACAGCTGGTCAATGTGAGGAACATGAATTGTTACTGCCCATGACCATGAGCTACACACCATTCAGCACACAGCATCACGCTTATCATGCTGCTATTTAATTTTACCGATGTTTTGAACATTGCCACTCCGTCTCTTTATATATGTCTAAACCATATACATCTTTTCTGCAAGTGTTCCTTCCGTTGATTATTAAGTTATCATTGTACACACAGTACTGAAGTTTTGATGTGTTTTCTTGGCGATGAGTTGAGATTTTAGAAGAAACTGAAAGAAAATATGGAGAATCCGCCTGACGACCTTGCATTTGTGAAAATATGCTGCTGCAAACCCAGCATCCCTAGACTAGATTCTACTCCATCACAAGTGTTCAGTTTGTTCGAATCAACTATGAGTGTGTCTGGTTGAGAAGTGCTCAGTGTGTCCACCAAACCAAAATAAATTAAAGTGGAGCCATGTACATAATTCTTGGTTCTTGGATTCGGGTAACTAAAAAGTATGATGTGTTTGGGTTATTTGAAATATACAGAAGTCTCGAATATTGCACTATCTCTCTCTATATAATTCTGGACCATTTACATCATTTGTGTTTGTGCTCCTTAGTTGGTCATCGGGTTATGACTTATGAGATGCTGAAAAGACTATTGGTGCATCTTATAGGTGAGGCACTAGAAAAGGCCGAAAACAGATGTGAATAGTTGTTCAGATTACTGAAGTGTACTGCGCACCTCAACTGGAAAATGCACTGCTGCAGATTTGAGCAGACATTGACCTGATATTTAAGATTGTATGCAAGGAAAACTGGCCACCGATGAAAGTGTGCAGAACCATCTCAGGATCTCCTCCGGCCAGCGGCCCTTCGTGCTCTGCTCCTCCTCCTCGCCGTTGCTGGTAGCCGTTGCTGGGCAAATCCCGTGCGTGGTGGCGGCGACGATGAAGCAACTAGTCTGGTCTCCTCTCCGTGGTAGTTACTGGCAAAACGACGGCGATGGATGACAGAGATTGGGCTCCGGGGCGGCGGCCCCACTTTGAGGCGATGGCGGCTGCGGTGGCCGCTTGGGCGGAGTCGTGGTTGGGCTTGCAGGCTACAAGCGATGCCGTCGTATCGGCAGGAGACTGGGAGTCGCCGGATCCGACCAGGAGTGGTTGGTCCCGTCTCCTGCCACGGTTGGCATTTCCCCAAGTTCGGGCCACCACGGTTGCGGGTGGCACGATATGCTCATTGGGCTGCTAATGTAACCGACGTGTTGCACATTGTCTGCCATGTTTCTATATATATGTCAGACCATATGCATCTTTTCTGCCAGGGTCCTTATGTTGGTCACTAGGTTATGAGTCTGTTATCATTCGTCCGTACTGAAATATTGATGTGTTTTCTTGCTGCTGGTTTGAGAATTTAGAAAAAAACTGAAACAGAATGTGGACAATTGGGCGCGGCGTAGTGCGTGTAGGTATGCCCACCAAGAAACAAAATCATCCATTGCAAATCCATCATAGGTACCATTGAGAAGCACTCAGGTTCCCCGGCTGCGATCACTGTGTCTTGGTAAACTGCAAGATCCATTTCAACGACTTGAGGTCGACAGAGGACCTGGCCTCCCAGCTGGCGGACGACTGTGTCATCACCAGATCCACTGATTATAGCCAAGGCCCTAACGCCGGCTAGCTGTTATGATCATGATTTTTTTTAAATATATATATTGATATGAAGATGATACCAAGTACATACATGCTTCGCAACAACATAATGCCAAGAGTGAGTCAAGACAATAAAGATGCACATAATCAAATAATGAAAAAGATCATGAGTTTTCACTTTAGACATCAAAGCCATTACATGCTAGATCATGAGTTTTCACTCTAGACATCAAGTCCGAACTTGCATCTTTGACTACTTTATACGCCATGGGTATCTAAATGCACACATAGCCTGCTTGATCTTTCCTCTGGCTATTCTGCTCAGCACAAAAATATGTTCTTAAAGTTATTTTCTCACCGTAATCCTCGTTACAAGGCATCTAGCCTTTACGTCTTTTTGCCTGGATCTTTTTTCTAGAGTAAGCATAAGTATGTGTATCTTATATTTAAAGAAGAAGAGGGTGAGACACCCATCCACCATTTTTACACGTCAGGCATAAGGGCTCGGCAATCATGACACAACCGACTACTCGCCAACCGTCCGCTGATACAAATTTTTGAAGCACATATGCATATCGGCCCTAAACTTGCCTACTAGCGCCCGAGCTCATCCTTCCTGCATGATCTTCTGCGAACCCCTCGCCGATTATGTGGTTGCGTTGCATTCTTGCGCTTCTAAATCTCCCAAATGACTAACAACATGAGTGCGTGGTGATCCTTCCAGGTGCTGGTCGCAAGTCAGGGCACCAGTCAAGCAGCATGTCGTTGCTCTTTAGGGTCCACTCCAACTAGCCAAGCGCCGAGAACACAGGAAATCAAACCTCCCACGCAAAGACACATGAGACCAACAAGTGATCAATGCTCTCCTCCTCCTGACAGCAAAGCGGGCAAGCATCCTGGTGTGGTAAACCTCTCCTTGCGAGACGATCAGTAGTCCAGCACCGGTTCAGCATGGCCAGCCAGGAGAAAAACTTACACCTGAGAGGAGCACAACAATTAGGCGTGCAACGGCCTCTGAAGCGACAGCACACTATCCACCCTGCGCGTCGGAGGCGCCCGCCCACAGGAAGCCACGGCATATCTTGATCATTTTTACCAAACTTTTCGTAGGGATATCCAAGACCATCATGGCGTGGATCGGGATCGCACTAAATGATTCATACAGTGAGATCGGTCATTTTTGTGTGGAACTTCAACACCAAATGATTGTTGCAATCATCCCACGTTTAATTAGCGAGGGTCTCACTAGTAGAAAAAAGGGCTTTGGTCCTGGCCAGATCAAAACATTAGTCCCGGTCGTGTTACGAACCGGGACTACTGGCAGCATCAGTCCCGGTCCGAGAGGCTAGGACGCCGGTCGGGCCTCGGCAGGCATCAGTCCCGGTTCGGCTGGGACCTTTAGTCCCGGTACCAGCCACCAACCGGGACTAAAGGGGTTGCTGCCCTTTAGTCCCGGTTTGTGTCTGGAACCGGGACTAAAGGGTAGGCCTTTAGTCCCGGTTTTAGATACAAACTGGGACTAATGTTTTGATTATATATATCCCCCCCCCCCCCCCCCCTCCCTCTCTCCTCTGTTTTTTGGCCGTGGAAGGGTGTGGGAAGTGTGTGCTACTCTGTTCTCACCTCCTATGCACATGAGGTGTTTGGGAAAAAAAATTACAATTCAGACACACTCCCGTTGCTTTTTTTTGGAAAAGGAAGATAGTCCCCGGACACTCCCGTTGCATAACTATAACTAGTTCAGAGTAGCAAAGGATTCATTCATCGCAGCTCATATCACAGAGTAGCAAAGGATATTGCAGTCAGAGCACATGAATTAAATTTTGATTCGAACTAGCGAAACATGTATACTATATTCGGTCAACCATAGCACAACTGAAAAGCACAACATTTCAAACAGCCCCAGAACTCCGACTGTATGCAGAAGCAGCTGATCAACAGAATTGAATGTCTCGACCAACAGAGTCACAGGTTTTGCAGAAGAAAGCAGCAAAAACTAAATCTGAAAGCGCGTGAGAAGAAACAAAGTGGGATGCTAATCAACACAGATGGAATCGACAAGCTTGTCAGTTTCGTTGCTGACTTCCACGTTTTAGATCTTTATTATACGCTGTCGCTTCCTCGGGAACTTCTTCCCAGCTGTCGGGTACATCCGTACCAGCAGTTCGAACACCATCGTCCCCAGATCTGTTTGCACCATATTCAGCACCTCGACCAATTTCTCTGCCCCGTCAACGTCTCTCTTCTTCTCAAAGTAGCCCATCAAGGTCTTGGTCACGTCATGTGGTGGCACCCAGATCCTTTCGCTGCTATGTCCCTTCTTGATTGCACAGTCTGCGCACCAATGGGCGCATTCTTGAGATCTCCTACCTTGAGATAGTGCTCCATGAAAATCTCCCACGTCTTCGAGTTAAGTTTCCCTGCGCGCTTCTTGAGAGCAATGGCCTTGTCAAGCATACCCTCTGTAACATATGCTTTCATCAGAGCATTTGGATGTTTCAGGTTAAGCTCCACAAGAAAGCAGTTTGCAAGATCATTATTATTTTTTATTTTTGGAAAAGGAGGAACAGCGCCCCCGGCCTCTGCATCAATCGATGCATACAGCCATAGTTTGCAAGATCATATTCAACGCTAACCAAACTATCACTCATGAACAAATATTTTGCTGAATTCATCAGGTTTAGCTTACAGAGGAAACCACAGTTAATTTGAGAGCTGGTACCTCCCTGTAGGTTTCTTCTTTCAGTACCCCTCTGCAAGGATTATGATTAGAATAAGCTTGCTCGACTTTTACAGAGTATGGTCACAATTTCATAGTAAAAGATCCTGAATATGGAAAGAGCAAGAAAGCCGATGGAACAAACCGAGCACTTGTCGAGGGAACAGATGCTAAAACAGAGTATGGTCAGAATTACATACTATGGTCAGAATTACAGAGGATGGAACAAAGCAGTTTGTTCCATCGAACGATGTAGTGTGTCTGGCTGAGAAGTGCTCAGTGTGTCCACCGAACCAAAATAAATAAAAATGGAGCCAAGTCTGTTATTCATTTTCGTGGTTTAGCGTAATTAAAATGGTGGTTTTGAAATATCTGAGCTGCTAGGTTGACTGAAGTCTCATATATTTTGCTATCTGTCGATCTATATACTATATCACTAAGCTCCCTAGAAAATCAAGCCCTGCACAAGCTTCTTCAATCGGGCATGGCAGTGGCACGAGGAAGATGCGCCGCATCTTCCATCTTCTCTTATTGGAGATATTATGTCCATGACATATTTTTTATAAACACAATATGAGTTACATGACGTCTTGGTTTATGTGATGCGTGCGTACACGTGAAACTCTTTTTTACATGTGCACGTGACAGATCTGATTATGTGCATCAGTATTTGTACATACACAATACTTTTCTTCAAACTTTCTCTTAGGGGATACCTTTTCTTAATCTTATATGTATATATGACATGTGAAGTCATCTTAGGCCCTCAGTCAAAAAAATAAATAAATCTTAGGCCCACCAATATATGTTACGCAGATCAAACGGTCATTGATTCACACCATCCGATCAAGGGCCGGCGTTTTCTGATTAATGTGGGATTTTCTAGCCATCTCTTTATTTTTCATCCGTATTTTCCTTTTAGTAGATAACTAGCACAGGGGCCCTCGCAAATGCGACGGCATCCTAGTGAGTTTGTCGAAGTTATCACTTATATATATTTTCCCATGTAGATACTTTGTTACTACTATTACTCCCCTTCACTGAATAACACACGATAATTTAGACATGTATACATTTGATATGTGTATCTCAACACCTGTATTACCTATTATATCCATATTATAATCTTACACAAAGAGTAATGCAAATCAACCCGAGAGAAACCAATAAATTAAAACATAATGTGCTCAAATAACATGCAATAATTGTTTTTGCAAGAGTTTATGTTAACCATCTTGGAATTAGGAAAGCTACAATTAATTATTAGAGTTGTGATCGTTAGTTGAATTTTGAAATATCTTGAAAGCAAAATCCACATGATCAAACTATATATCACATGAATTGATCACTTGAAGATGAATTACCCTTAAATGAATAGTAGAAATTGTTTTGATTAATGAATAGCCAGATAAATATTTTCTTTTGACAATTAACATGTATTGAATTTGCTCTCTATCCATGGTCAAAGTTTCCATCCAATAACTATTGTTTATTATTTCTACTTCATCATTATATATTTAGTTAAGATGCAAGATGAAAAATACTTATCCATATATCCTTAATTTGTGCATGTGCAACTGACAATGGGCATGCGCCTACTTTTCGGTATAAATACAATAATCTGGCAAGGCGGAAGGACATACAAACTATATTGAGTGTAGTTTGACCACCCACTTGTCTCAAACATTACAATAATATATTAAATTTGTATTTAAGTTTATATTAATTATATTATGCCCTGTGAAAAGAAAATCACTTTGGCACTTTAATTGATTTGCACACAATTCGGGAGTTGCTTCAAATTTAGATTGGTACAATTGCTAATATTATTGATTGTAAGACTTACTACAAATGTACGCAGTTTTATTATTTACAAAGCTCTCAAAATACTTTATTTTGAGATGCCTTTATTGTACTCACTCTATATACTACGTACACCTATATTCATATGAGGTTTGCGTTTTGTGCTTTAATACTAAATAAGTGATACCTATTTGTATATTTTCCGGTTGCTCCCATATGTATAAATCAACGTACTGGCATGGCTACTATATGACATTTTAGCAGAAAAACATGTAATTTCTATAAAATGTAGTTTTATGACCAAACTTGTCTTCAGCTTTACATCACACAATTTCTAAAGTACATTAATGTGTAAGGAATCATCCGTTCACTTAGGAAGTAAAATTGGATTTGGATATTTTGGTAGACTTTGAATGTTTATAGGAATTACTCCAAAGAGATGCGTACGCGTCAAACTATTACTTAACTAATCATGGGTTAATAAATGATAGTTACATGGGTTATATATGATTTTAGTTTTTGGTACTAATAGCTTGCCAAGATTTGGTCTCAAGACCATATTTACGTTGTTGACTTGGTATTTGTGACTGAACTATACTTCCATATCATAGGTATATTTTTCTGCTAAAGAAAACCTTAAGATATCGAGTTAGTGAAACTATATTTCCTTTACATAAAAGTGACAATGCGAATAACCTTCCATGGTTAAAGTGTGTTACGCTATTATGTAGGTATATGTGGTTATAGTCGTGTTATCACTACTATCTATAATTGTAGGCTAAACAGACATGTGTACTAAATTTTTAAATGGTCCCCTTATATTATTTTGTTACCTATTAGTATAGGGTATCAAATTTCCTGAATATTGATTGTGTGTATTTATTAGCTTTGCTTATGTGAAATCTAGTGGAACTTGAGAAAACAATCTCTAATTTAGTGGTAGGAACGTACTTACCATTTTTTTTGTCATGTAGTCTAGTTTACCAAAAAGATGGGTTGAATCAGGGACGCATGTAGCTAAGTTGACTCCAACCTCATAGTAAATTTTCTAATTTGAGGTGGAAATACTGATTCTTCCTTGTAACTAAATTTATGTGTTGAGTGATCCTTCATGTGGTTGCCTTCTTTTTTATTTTGTTGGTGACCACCCAGCTGAACTATTGCCTTCATCCAAAGGCATTGTTGTTATTAATGAATCTCTACCCATTGGGTTTCGTGACCCGAGAATATCACCAACACATGTTTAATCACAATGACCAAGAACAGCAACACCCAACTATAGGGCGTAACATATTAGCAACGACAGTTGTGATGATGTGAGAGTAGTATTGAATGTCGATGCAAAGAGATAACTGAAGTTTGTAGTATTTTTGCCTGCAATGGATATCTCGTTTGTTATCAACTAATAGAACATTCAATATATCAATGTTCACATAATGTCTAGATGATGTTTATATACCAGTATGAAGATCCATGTGTCATACTTCGTTAACCAAAAGAGGGATCACGTGATAGATATATAAATGTTTTAATTTTTCTCAGAGGCATCGTATTGTAGTTTATTTGATATTATAATAGTAAGAAATTATAATTCTACTCAAATATACTACATTTATGCGAGGAACATGTTTTTTCTTGCAAGTTGTCATGTTAGCCGCTTTCTATTTTACACATGATATACAATAATATATAAGATTGCTAGAACAAATAAGCTGTTTTTCCATGCACATGCTATAGCGGCAGCTGGTTGCCACACATATAGTATATGAAATTTTAGGGTGTGGCAGATTAGCGACAACATTTTGATGACATGACGATAGTATTAAGCATGGGGGTATATACATAATCAAAGTATAAAATTTCTTACATAGAGAAGTTCTGTCGTTTGTGTCATCTAATATAGATTATATAGGTCAATGATTGAAAGACGTTCTGAAATAATTATGAAGATCTAAGGTCTCTATAAAGTCAGGTTACAGCGATAAATTTAGACCTATTGGCCATACATCATTAACTAAAAGACCTGGATCTGCCATTTTCCGCTCAACTAATATTGAATTTGTAGGTCATCGGTTCAAAGACATTTAGACATTATTTGATGATCTAAAACTGGTCATACTTTGTTAATTAAAGGGGGACTGCCAGATATATGGTTAGGGGTTCTATTTTTCCTGGGAGTCATTCTATTATAATTCTATACTAAATGTAATAAATAAATATAACAAATATACCAGAATAAATTACATTGACGCATCGAACAAATGTGTAGTTAGCAAGATATCAGGGCAGATGATTGTATTTTTGTGTGATATTACATCGTAAAAGTTCAAATTTCAGATCAACGGAAGGAATTGTCCATCAAATTGGGAATCACCTTCTTATTTCACAAACTAATCATTAAATTTGTAGTACCTTGTGTTAATTTCTGGGGTGTGTGTGTGTGTGTGTGTGTGTTTTCTCATTAAACCTATCATCTTTTATTATTTAGTATAATTGTTTAAGTAATCAAGGTTATCATATATTATTATTATTTTTGTATATATACTTTCAAAAGTCTAAAGTTTATAACGACAGACGGAATGGTCGACCAAATTGGGAATCATTTTTTTGTTTCACAAACCAATAGTGTAATGTGTAGTACCTTATGCGAATTACTGGTGTGCGTGCGTGCGCGCGTGCCTTTTTTTCCGTTAAACCGATCGTCTTCGTATTATGTATTTTTTTTAAGCAATCAAGGTTACATATAATAGTAAATTGTTTGTATATATACTTTCACAAGATCAAAAAATACATCTTTGTAGGCAAGATATGTACAATTTTTGTATACCACATGATAATGTAGTTTGCGGCTAAACAAACACACATGTGTGTAGTTCTATAAGAAATACATGTGAGTGGATGTAACTGGACCAACTTTTTTTTTTGCCACGTGATAAGTTAGTTTTGAACCAAACCAAAATCTCTTCCATGTACGTATTAGGCGATATAACTCTACAAAAAAAACAGTACCAACTGATGGGTGGCCGTAACAATAATTGAGGTATGCACACGGGTTTTGATGTCCTACTTGTTCACGCTTTCGTTTTTTGAGAAATTTTAGTTATTCACGTGCAAGGTCCATCGGGCTGCTATTATGTACGTAATTTTCCAAGGTCCACAGTGTCCAACTTGTTTACGCTTTCCCTTTTTTTTTTGAGAAATTCTAGCTTGTCACGTGCAAGGTACATCATTATGTACGTAATTTTCTAGAGTCCACAGTGTCCTGCTTGTTCACGCTTTTCTTTTTTTGAAAAAATCTAGTTGTTCACGTGCAAGGTCCATCGAGCAGCTATTGTGTACGCAATTTTCCAGGATCCACATGACAAACATAGTGCTGATAGATGTTAGACGATTACACAAATCTAATGGCTATGTTTTTTTTAGATTTAGAGGGACCACCAGATTAACGGTCAGATGTTTCTGATTAACGTGGGATTTTCTAGCTAATTCCTCTATTTTTCATCCGTGTTTCCTTTTAGTATATAATAATAACTAGCACTGTGGCCCTCGCAAATGCGAGGGCAACTTCTTTAACTTAAATGTTCGAGATATAAAATGTATGATTTCTTCTAAACAATATGCTTTTATAGGCACCACAAATATCATGTTTTGTAAATATGACCTATGCATAAAGTATTTTAATCCGTATTTTCCTTTTAGTATATAATAGATAGATAGATAGATGAAATAATAATTCAGTTAGTTAACTAGGAATTAGTGTTCAAATTACGATTCCCGAATTGTTTACTTGATGGTCCCTAGACGCCGCCAAAGCCCGCCGACCAGACGGGCGGCGGTGAAGCCTCTTTTGGTTTGTACCACGCGGGCGTGAGGCTACTTCTGTATAGACTTGATCACTTATGACAGACCAAAGGGGCTGTTTGGTTTGGAGGAGCTGCCCTGCCAAAAAATCGGTCGTTGACCAGGCGTCAGGTGGCTGTTTTGATCGGCTCCAAAGTATTGGTGCACCAGCCCGTCCCAGCTCCATCCTACTGCTTTTGCGCCAAATCAACGGGAGAATCGCGGGCGGCCGAATCCCTCGCCAATTTTTTGGCTCGCCAACAGCGCCCAGGATTTGGCAGGGCGAGCGTAGGAACGAACCAAACAGCCCCTAAACCTTCAACAAATTTGAAACAGAGCATTAGAAAAACCAGTACGTGAAGCAAAAGTATAACAGTCAAATGTTATGCAGTCATGGTAGTATTTTAAATGTCACCCCAATGCAATGAGCTGAGAATTTTGAGCGATGTGAAAATAACTATTTACCCTAGCATGTGATCAGCATGTGAAGGATTGAAAACTATGCACAGCTGGTCAATGTGAGGAACATGAATTGTTACTGCCCATGACCATGAGCTACACACCATTCAGCACACAGCATCACGCTTATCATGCTGCTATTTAATTTTACCGATGTTTTGAACATTGCCACTCCGTCTCTTTATATATGTCCAAACCATATACATCTTTTCTGCAAGTGTTCCTTCCGTTGATTATTAAGTTATCATTGTACACACAGTACTGAAGTTTTGATGTGTTTTCTTGGCGATGAGTTGAGATTTTAGAAGAAACTGAAAGAAAATATGGAGAATCCGCCTGACGACCTTGCATTTGTGAAAATATGCTGCTGCAAACCCAGCATCCCTAGACTAGATTCTACTCCATCACAAGTGTTCAGTTTGTTCGAATCAACTATGAGTGTGTCTGGTTGAGAAGTGCTCAGTGTGTCCACCAAACCAAAATAAATTAAAGTGGAGCCATGTACATAATTCTTGGTTCTTGGATTCGGGTAACTAAAAAGTATGATGTGTTTGGGTTATTTGAAATATACAGAAGTCTCGAATATTTCACTATCTCTCTCTATATAATTCTGGACCATTTACATCATTTGTGTTTGTGCTCCTTAGTTGGTCATCGGGTTATGACTTATGAGATGCTGAAAAGACTATTGGTGCATCTTATAGGTGAGGCACTAGAAAAGGCCGAAAACAGATGTGAATAGTTGTTCAGATTACTGAAGTGTACTGCGCATCTCAACTGGAAAATGCACTGCTGCAGATTTGAGCAGACATTGACCTGATATTTAAGATTGTATGCAAGGAAAACTGGCCACCGATCAAAGTGTGCAGAACCATCTCAGGATCTCCTCCGGCCAGCGGCCCTTCGTGCTCTGCTCCTCCTCCTCGCCGCTGCTGGTAGCCGTTGCTGGGCAAATCCCGTGCGTGGTGGCGGCGACGATGAAGCAACTAGTCTGGTCTCCTCTCCGTGGTAGTTACTGGCAAAACGACGGCGATGGATGACAGAGATAGGGCTCCGGGGCGGCGGCCCCACTTTGAGGCGATGGCGGCTGCGGTGGCCGCTTGGGCAAAGTCGTGGTTGGGCTTGCAGGCTACAAGCGATGCTGTCGTATCGGCAGGAGACTGGGAGTCGCCGGATCCGACCAGGAGTGGCTGGTCCCGTCTCCTGCCACGGTTGGCATTTCTCCAAGTTCGGGCCACCACGGTTGCGGGTGGCACGATATGCCGTCATTGACCTTTGTCCATGGGTCTGGATCGAGAGGAGGGTGCTGAGGGGGCTGTTGACTTCGATCGAATAATGGTGGTTTGCCCCTAGCGCTCTTCTTCCGCCAAGTCATCTTTCTGTCGGATGCCACCCTCTTGGATTTGGCCGCTGGTGAGTTCCGGTCTTACCCGTCGGACATCTATACAGATTGACGTATGTCGCCCCTGGATATCTAGATCGGAAAAGGCTACGGTCGTGTGCGCTCATATTATCAGCCAGCGCGGCCTCAAGAGGGCACGGCGTGAAGCTTCGGTTTCTTATCCGTGTCATGGGACATGTCTAAGTCAAGATTCCCAAGGCATTGATAGAGGTGTAGAAAGTCATGGCGGTTGCGATGGGAGGTCTTGAAGCTTTGACGGAATGGTGTATTGGGTGCGATGAAGACAATGTGCCAGGTGTTTGATGACTTGCAACAACGGCCTCGGCAAGGGGGGGGGGGGGGGCAGCACTGGAGGACTGAATTTTTGGTGGTGTTCCTTGAGTACCGAGTCTCGATTCCCAGGGTGAAAATCCAAGGTCTGGCCTTTGGTTGTACCTGGCATTGGCCTTGTTGAAGACATTGTTTTTGGGTGAACTCGTACTTTCTCGTGCGTGAGAACCCAAGATCTTCGGTCGGGCAATGATAACGCTTGTGCATTGTTTTCTTCTTAAAGGTGTTGCTTTCGGAGAGCCTCTTTTGTAATCCAGGTGTTGTCTTCGATGGTGGTTAGGGTGATGTTGATGCTGGTGATTGATCACCGTGGCGGTGTCTTTTTTCTTCTATTCTTTTTATTTTCATTTTTGGTTGTGTGTATCCTTGATGCCTTTGGTCATCTTGTTGGTATAGAGACAGGGTGTAATTGGATTCGCGATTAATATATTTTCTTTGTCAAAAAAACTTAAAAATAAGACTACAAAATTTTGGGTAGAAAAAGAGTTCGAGTAACTGAATAGGGAAGAGCAACAAAGCCATGTCTAGTGTCCTCCTCTATCAGGAGTTTGGGAAGAAAAAAGGACTGAAAACATTTATCAAAATTTGCACCCAAAATGTTTGAACTAAGTGGTTATTTACCCCACCGTATACATGTGATAGGCATGTGAACAACTAAAGATTATGCATATCTTAGCTAGCCAACATGAGAAACACTATTACTCCTCATGAGTTGCACGCCTTTCGGCGGCATCACACTTCCCATGCTGCTGTTTGTGCGGCGGCCAGAGACTTCCTTAATCGGCTTCATCAAGACTAAAGTATGGCAAACCTTGAGGCCAGGGCATCGTAAGCTTGAAAAACCGTTAATAGCAGATCATCACATACAACAACTCGTTCAATTAGTAACCAGAGATCATTATATCGCCACAACAGAACACAGCTATAGTATGTAACCAGAGATTTGATGCATTTCTTCTCTTCTATCAACAGAACACAGAAGAGATTTGATGCATTTCTTCTATTCTATCAACCCATTCATCGTTTAATCAAAGCACATCGTCATCAAGTTGGTCAGCACGCTACACGGCTACACGCTCATGACGGTGCTCAACATCTTGCCCAGATCCCCAATTTAACACATGATTTTTATTTTTATTTTGAAAAGGAGGATTACCCCGCCTCGGTATCAACCCATGCACAAAGCCATCTTTATTACATTATTCAACAAAGCATTTTAAAATAAACTAGCAAAACGGTCCGTGCGTTGCAACGGGAGAAAAATAAATCATAATCTCCAATGGTCATGACCAAATCTTGCTGCATCACCGAGATACACTATCACTCTCATTTTCATGAAACCCTGAACAATTTATGAAAACCAAGAACATTTTTTTAAAACTCGTGAACATATTTGAAATCGTGAACACTTTTAAAATTCGCGAACATTTTCTAAAATCAGGAACATTTTTTGAATTCGTGAACATTTTACACTATTTGCAAATATTATTTTAAAAATATTTTAACATTTTTTAAAACATGTTTCTTTAATCGGCGAACATGTCTAGACTCGAAGAATATTTTTTCGAAATTAGTGGAACCATTTTCGAAATTGATGATTTTTTAAAATGCATGATCTTTTTTGAACCAGCGAACATTTTATGAATCAATAAACTATTATTTAATTGACGAAATTTTCCCAATTTTTAGTTAATTTTTCATTTCGTGAACATTTTTTGAATTGACGATTTTTTGTTCAATTTCATTAACATTTTTAATACTTGAAAAATCAGGAACGTTTTTTTATTTTCCGAATATTTTTTTAAACATTTGTGAACTTTTATTAAATAATCTAATATTTTTTAAAAATTACAAACATTTTTTTAATCCACCAACGTTTATTAATTATTAAATATTTCATTTCTAATTCTATTTTTTCATTTTCAGAAGTTTTTAAATTTCCAAATTATTTAAATTAAAAAAACAATGATGGAAAAGAAAAACGAAAAATAAAAAACGAAATTTGAAAAACAGGTCGAACTCATACATGGGCTGGCCCAAAATGTGCGTTGTGTCTTCTGCTAACGCACAGAGCGTAGTATAGGAGGTTTCCACTGCATGGGCCGGCCTAGACCGAGATTTTTCTGTTTGAAACGTTTTTTATCACTTAGAGGTGGCATTGGTGGGTAATATTTTGCAACTTTAGGAGCAATTTTTATGACGTACGGGTAGAAACACTCCTTCCTTTGTTAGTAGATTAGTAGAAAATAAAGATAAAGATATATAGATCAGCCCAAAGACATCTTCCTGACGAAAATTGTCGCCCTACGTACAAGACTTGATGATGTGCCCTGACCTCGTGCCACGCACACAAGAAATTTGGTGGCCTCACCAAGCTGCCTGTCGTCTAGCCAGGAGCACTAACCGATCTAGCGGACCCTTAGCATGCACCGCATGCGCACACTGTAGAATCCATCGTCACCTTCTTCTGCGGTCCCATCTTCAGAAGCAATCAATGCAGTAATCTTGTTAGACCCTTTTGTTGTCGATGCCACCATGACGCCGGACAGTGTCAGCCTCCTACGCGTGCCCGTCAAACACTAACCAGTGCCGAGACCTTGTTGCACCTTGCTGCCATGAGTCACCGTGTCCATATTGTAGATGGCACGCCACTCCACCTTGGCCACCGCACGAGAAGCATACGGAGACCTGCCCCCAGCGACCAAGCCAAACACATGTCCCTCCAGCCGATGTACAACCCCAAAGATGATGCCCCCATGAGGGTGATGACATAGAATTCTCGCCATCATCCGATCCGGAAAGCCCAAATCTGGGGTTTCTCCCAGGTATACCGGGAACGCGAATCACCCCACAACGCCTTCAACGAGGTAATGACACCCGCAGGTGTCGCCGTTGACGGTTCTGGCCAAGGCCGAACCAAGCTTTCGCAGGCAAATTCGCGCCCATCCCCGAGTTGACCACCAGATCAACCTTCTTCGTCATCCAGCACGCCCATGGGTGATGTTTGCTGCCGGGAAACTGCATGACCGAAGCCGCCGCCCCACCTGGGTGAGCCATCGGCAACGGAGGGTCCCTCACCGGTGCGCCTTCGACGCCGGACGACACACACATTCAGGACGCCCACGCAGATCTCCATCGCAACCGCATTTCGGAGCCGCGGCGGAGGAAAGCCAGCCGCCGCCATCATCTCCCGCCTGGGCTTTGCCCCACGGAGCTCCGGCGGCAGCGAGTAGAGGGACGGTGGCGGCTTGAAGCTCTAGATCGTATCAAGAGGGAGGAGATCGGGAAGAGGGGGGGCAGCGGCTCCTCTCGCGTTTCTCGTCATGTACGCTATTTGGTTGGCTCTGGTACAATTCCATTCTGGAGGCAACAAAGCTGACTAGACAATTTCCTCCGTTCAATCATCAGTTTGGAGAAATGGTAAACAACTTTGCCTTCCGGTGAAAATGTGATGATATATTAGTTCGAGCTGAAAATGAATATTTACCCCAAGATGTACAACAGAATATTATTTGCAAGTGAACAACACGAGAAACACTATTACTCATCATGAACTACACGCCATTTAACAGCATCACACTTATCACGCGCTAATTTGACCGAAGTTTTGAGCATTGCCCACTCTTTCTCTTTATATATCTCTAAATCATATGCACATTTTCTATGTTCCTTCCGTAGGTCATTAGGGTATGACTATATAATTACTACTGAACTTTTCATGTGTTCTCTTGCCATGGTTGTGTGCATCGCTCGATGCAGAGGCAGCGTTTGCTCCCTTTTCGGGAAAAAAAGTGTTTTCTTGCCGACGAGTTAAGATTTTAGAAGGAACTGAAACAAATTGTGGACAAATAGCGCGTCAGTGATGGGTGTGTGCCGGCTATGAAATCATTAAAGTTTGGCAGGAAAGTGTGTTGCTGCAGATCCAACATCCATGGACCTGATTCTCTGACAGACTTTATGTCCCATTGAGACTTGAGAGACTTTATGCAAGCCCGGCAAAATGGACCGATTTTATCCCATGGAGAAGTGCTCAGTTTGTTCGAGCCAAGTGTGTAGTGTGTCCCATGGAGAAGCTCTCAGTATGTCCATTGCGAGAAGGTAAATCCAATTTTGTAGAGTGCAGGCAAGTATGTAATTCATCATTTGCTTCTTCCAAATAATTAAAGAGCAGTGGCAATATGATAGTTCTTAGAGATTATTGTAGAAACGAAGTTATCCATACACACAATGTTTATATTATCCGAATGCAAACACCTGGTCTTTAGATGTTACTAGGTCGGTCTGGGTGTTTTTTAGGCAGTGAGTTCTTATCTTGGCATGCCATGCCTGGGAGTATTCTTTGTCTGTAATAAGTCCATCCATAATCGTTGACATGGGGTCAAGATTCAGAAGGAGGCAACGTACTTCAGTTCCTACACTACCGGAATAAAGCTCGACGCCGACGGCCTAATATATGCCAAAGGTGGCCGTATGCATCGTCGGAGCTATCCCGACGGCCCTGGTCGAACCGTAGGCGTAGAAAAGCCGTCGGCGTCCCACTATCTATCCCGACGGTGGCCGTAGGCACCGGACGGCCGTCGGCGTATCTACAACTATCCCGACGGCCCCTGTCGGCGTAAACGGGCCGTCGGCATAGAAATGACCTAGACAGGCCGGGAACGAACGGCGAGCTGACGACGTTAGAGCTACGCCAACGGCTTTGACGACGGCCGTCGGCATAGCTACGCCGACGGTTTAACCGTCGGGGTAGACTTCGTCCACGTCATCGATCCGAGTCGCGGCTGGTGGGCGTCGCTAGTTCACATCTACGCCGATGGCCAAACCGTCGGCAAAGCATTTTATCTGTTTTCTGATTTTTTTTTCCTGTTTTTAAGTTTTTATTATTTTCCTAAATTAATTTTTGATTAACTTCATGTTCTTTTGCATATAGGTCCCTATACTTTACTGAATTCATAAAAAAATGATAATTACGTCCATTTTGACAAGTGTTATATGGTTTTTACAAGAATCTTGAAAGTGGTAGATCCGCCGGTCAACTGTGGCAGGGTTTGATGGGACGGGGGACTTTGGGGGGTAGCTATGCCGCGAGGTCTTGCGCTGGGCCCTCTTACGTACACGTCCCGAAATGTGGTGGCGGGTGTAAGCACTCGGCACGCGGCTCCGTAGCGTGACCCCCATCACGGATGTCGCTGTCGCCGTCACACGAAGGATGGAAAACGACCACGTCGGGTAGACACGAAGGGAATCTTGCGGTGTGGGTTGGGCCCGGACCTTGATCCGAAGTGTGCCTATGGGCTTGCCTATCACAGCCAGGTGGAAATGTCGCCCGCTCAAACCCCGTCCGATGAAAGTCAAAGGGGTAGATCCGTCGGTCAACTGTGCCATGGTTTGACGGGACGGGGGACTTTAGGGGGTAGCTATGCCGCGAGGTCTTGCGCTGGGCCCTCTTACACGTCCAGAAATGTGGTAGCGGGTGTAAGCACCCGGCACGTGGCTCCGTAGCGTGAACCCCATCACGGACGTCGGCTCCGCCGTCACACAAAGGGTGGAAACGGACACGGAGGGAATCTTGCGATGGGTTGGGCCCGGACCTAGATCCGAAGTGTACCTATGGGCTCGCCTATCACAGCCAGGTGGAAATGTCCCTCGGTCAAACCCCGTCCGGTGAAAGTCAAAGGGGTAGATCCGTCCGGTCAACAGTGTCAGGGTTAGACGGGACGGGGGACCTGGAGGGGGGCTATGCCGTGAGGTCTTGCGCGAGGCCCTCTTACACATGTGGAAGAGTGGTGACAGGTCCAAGCACCCGGCACGACGTCGCTGCCGCCGTCACACGGAGGGTGGAAAGGGCCACGTCGGGTAGACACGGAGGGACTCTTGCGGTGGGTTGGGCTCAGACCTTGATCCGAAGTGTACCTATGGGCTCGCCTAGCACAGCCAGGTGGAAATGTCCCTCGGTCAAACCCCGTCCGGTGAAAGTCAAAGGGGTAGATCCGTCCGGTCAACTGTGCCAGGGTTAGACGGGACGGGGGACTTTTGGGGGGTAGCTATGCCGCGAGGTCTTGCGCTGGGCCCTCTTAGACGTCCCGAAATGTGGTGGCGGGTGCAACCACCCGGCACGCGGCTCCGTAGCATGACCCCCCTCACGGACGTCGCTGCCGCCGTCACTCGGAGGGTGGAAACAACCACGTCGGGTAGACACGGAGGGAATCTTGCGGTGGGTTGGGCCCGGACCTTGATCCGAAGTGTACCTATGGGCTCGCCTATCACAGCCAGGTGGAAATGTCCCTCGGTCAAACCCAGTCCGGTGAAAGTCAAAGGGGTAGATCCGTCTGGTCAGCAGTGTCAGGGTTAGACGGGACGGGGGACCTGGAGGGGGGCTATGCCGTGAGGTCTTGTGCCAGGCCCTCTTACACGTGTGGAAGCGTGGTGACAGGTCTAAGCACCCGGCACGCGGCTCCGTAGCGTGGCCCCCCTCACGGACGTCGCTGCCGCCGTCACACGGAGGGTGGAAAGAACCACGTCGGGTAGACACGGAGCGAATCTTGCGGTGGGTTGGGCTCGGACCTTAATCCGAAGTGTACCTATGGGCTCGCCTATCACAGCCAGGTGGAAATGTCCCTCGGTCAAACCCCGTCCGGTGAAAGTCAAAGGGGTAGATCCGTCCGGTCAACTGTGCCAGAGTTAGACGGGACGGGGGACTTTTGGGGGGTAGCTATGCCTCGAGGTCTTGCGCTGGGCCCTCTTAGACGTCCCGAAATATGCTGGCGGGTGCAACCACCCGGCACGCGGCTCCGTAGCGTGACCCCCCTCACGGACGTAACTGTCGCCGTCACTCGGAGGGTGGAAACGACCACGTCGGGTAGACACGGAGGGAATCTTGCGGTGGGTTGGGCCCGGACCTTCATCCGAAGTGTACCTATGGGCTCGCCTATCACAGCTAGGTGGAAATGTCCCTCGGTCAAACCCCGTCCGGTGAAAGTCAAAGGGGTAGATCCGTCCGGTCAACAGTGTCAGGGTTAGACGGGACGGGGGACCTGGAGGGGGGCTATGCCGCGAGGTCTTGCGCCAGGCCCTCTTACACGTGTGGAAGAGTGGTGACAGGTGTAAGCACCCGGCACGCGGCTCCGTAGCGTGCCTCCCATCACGGACGTCGCTGCCGCCGTCACACGGAGGGTGGAAACGGCCACGTCGGGTAGACACGGAGGGCATCTTGCGGTGGGTTGGGCCTGGACCTTGATCCGAAGTGTACCTATGGGATCGCCTATCACAGCCAGGTGGAAATGTCCCTCGGTGAAACCCCGTCCGGTGAAAGTCAAAGGGGTAGATCCGCCGATCAACTGTGCCAGGGTTTGACGGGACGGGGGACTTTTGGGGGGTAGCTATGCCTCGAGGTCTTGCGCTGGGCCCTCTTACACGTCCCGAAATGTGGTGGCGGGTGCAACCACCCGGCACGCGGCTCCATAGCGTGGCCCCCCTCACGGACGTCGCTGCCACCGTCACACGGAGGGTGGAAACGGGGGACTTAGGGGGTAGCAATGCCACCGAAACACCACATCGGGGCCTCTTGCATGTGTGAAAGTGACGTGGCATGCGTAGACGCCCGTCTAGGGGCTCCGGGGTGTGGCCCCCCTACACGGACGGCACTGCCGCCGTCACTTGGAGGGGGGAAACATGCGCGTCGGGTAGAACCGGAGGGAATCTAGTGGTGGGTTGTGTCGAGACCGTGTTCGGGGATGTTCCTATGGGCTGCCCTATCGCAACTGGGTGGAAGAGTCCACTGGTCAAAGCCCGTCCGACGAAAGTCAAAGGGCTAGATCTCCTGGTCAACGGGGCTTCGTGGTGGCCTTCCGGGGGTAGCAATGCCACCGAAACACCGCATCGGGGCCTCTTGCATGTGTGAAAGTGACGTGGCATGCGTAGACGCTCGTCTTGGGGCTCCGGGGTGTGGCCCCCCTCCACGGACAGCACTGCCGCCGTCACTTGGACGGGGAAACGTGCGCGTCGGGCCGACACGAAGGGAATCTTGGGGTGGGTTGGGCCCGGACCGTGTGCGGGGGTGTAGCTATGGGCTGGGCTATGACAAACCGGTGAAAAGGTCCATCGGTCAAAGCCCGTACGACGAAAGTCAAAGGGCTAGATCTCCACCATCCTAGACCGTGTGCCGCCGTCTAGGGGGCTAGGGTTAGTGCGGTCGGTGGGGCTTCCGGGTGTAGCAATGCCACCAACACAGAGTATCGGGTCCTATTGCATGTCTGAAAATGATGTGGCATGCGTAGGACATTTTAAAAATTAATAGGGTTATTTAAAAAATAAATAAAAATGATTGAAAAAAATAGAGGTATGCCGACGGTTTAACCGTCGGCATAGATAAAAAAAACCTGTTCTTATCCACTACTTTATCCCCTCACACCCCACCTCTCCACCACTCGCTCCCTCCCGACCCCGACGCACACAGCCCGCCCCTGCCCGCCGCGTGCTCGCCCCGGCCCGGCCGCCGGCCGCCCCCCCCCCCACCCCGCCCCGACCCATCCCGCTCCGACCCGCCGACCGCCGCCCCGCCGACCGCTGCCCCGCCCCGACCCCGCCCCACCCTCCCCCACCATGTCGGCTGCCACCCCGACCCGCCGGCCGCCGCCGCGACCCCGCCCCGCCCCGCCGGCCGCTGCCCCGCCCCGCCCCGTCCCGCCCCTCCCCCGCCGGCCGCCACCTCGCCACCGCCCCACCCCGTCCCGCCCCTCCCCGCCGGCCGCCACCTCGCCACCGGCCCGCCCCCGACTCCTCTGCCTCAGCTCCGGCCGGCCCTCGTCCCGGCACCGGTAAAAATTTTGTGTACAAACTTTATAAGTATGTTTTGTGTAGGGATTTTATAAATATGTTTTGTGTAATTTTAGATAGATGTTAGATAGATCTTAGATAGATGTTAGATAGAAATATAAAGTGTCTTGCTATATGTTAGATAGATGTTAGATAGATGTGATGATATATACTTTTTGCACGGTGGTTTTTTGTTCATGATGGTGTTGCTACAAAATAATGATGAAATATTTTTTGACACTTAATGGTCTGGCTAAAAAATAGTTATTTGAGATAAATGGTAACTTGTTCATTAGGATTGAACATTTCTAATATTTTGAATGTGAAACTTTAAGTGGATGAATTTATTTTGTATTGCCCATGTAGTAAATAAATCTATGAAGGCATTGCTCCGTGATCTAAGTTTTGACAATTGATGATCTAATTTTATTTGTCGGTAAAATTTACAGGTTTTGTGGTGTTGCATATCTTTGGAGTCATCGTCGTCAAAGGCATTGGTCCGTGATCTCGTTGCTGTTTGACTACTTCCTCTACAGCCGAGGGTGAGCTAAGAATCCATCTTAATAATCATGTCACTAGATTTTCTTTTCACGTAAAGTCGCGTAACCTAGGCGTCTCCCGTCTGAAATGGTTGCATGGATAAATATGCATTCAATTGCATATTTATCACCGCAACTGTTTCGGAATTTCAGCGTTTTGCACGGACAGCCCGAGGATGTGTAGATTGGGTACGTTTTCCATGCTCTACCCCGTTCTGAGACAGGATTTCGACGGCGCCTCCCCGTTGTTCTCCGGATGCACATTCTCTCGGCTTTTTGCTGAGACGTGTATCTGGAGAACAACGGGGAGGTGCTGCCGAAATTTTGTCTCGGAACGGGGTAGAGCATGGAGAACGTACTCAATCTACACATCCTCGGGTGGGATTAGGACCCTCTTTACCTATTAGAGATGTAGGTGGATGCAGTGCCGTTTCTCGACAACCCGGTAGAAAATAAAAATTGTATGTGATTAATTTTAATGAATCCAAAATTTTGTTGTGTGGCTCGTGATAAAGCAGAGGATGGCAGATAATCAGTGTATGTACAATGGTTTTATCCGTCGGAATCAAGTGACAACAGAGTGGGTCGAGAAAACCGATGTGTTCTTAAAGGAGATATTCCGTCCTCCAATGATAATTAACCCAGAATGCCCCTGTGCAAAATGTGAAAGACGTCACCGTAGAGCTCAGGGAGAAATGACTTTGCACCTTCGCATGTTTGGATATATGCAAGACTTTAACATGCCCATAAACTTTGCCGAGCGGGACCGTGGTAGAGAGGAGGTGATGCGACAACGCATTGGTGGTTATGAGGACGATGGGGTTAGAAACATGCTAGATGATGTCTTTGCTGCCGAGACGACACATACAACACCTTCAGGAACATTTTTTGAATTCGTGAACATTTTACACTATTTGCAAATATTATTTTTAAAAATATTTTAACATTTTTTAAAACATGTTTCTTTAATCGGCGAACATGTCTAGACTCGGAGAATATTTTTTCGAAATTAGTGGAACCATTTTCCAAATTGATGATTTTTTAAAATGCATGATCTTTTTTGAACCAGCGAACATTTTATGAATCAATAAAATATTATTTAATTTACGAAATTTTCCCAATTTTTAGTTAATTTTTCATTTCATGAACATTTTTTGAATTGACGATTTTTTGTTCAATTTCATTAACATTTTTAATACTTGAAAAATCAGGAACGTTTTTTTATTTTCCGAATATTTTATTAAAAATTTGTGAACTTTTATTAAATAATATAATATTTTTCAAAAATTACAAACATTTTTTTAATCCACCAACGTTTATTAATTATTAAATATTTCATTTCTAATTCTATTTTTTTATTTTCGAAAGTTTTTAAATTTCCAAATTATTTAAATTACAAAAACAATGATGGAAAAGAAAAAAGAAAAATAAAAAACGAAATTTGAAAAACAGGTCGAACTCATACATGGGCTGGCCCAAAATGTGCGTTGTGTCTTCTCCTAACGCACAGAGCGTAGTATAGGAGGTTTCCACTGCATGGGCCGGCCTAGACCGAGATTTTTCTGTTTGAAACGTTTTTTATCACTTAGAGGTGGCATTGGTGGGTAATATTTTGCAACTTTAGGAGCAATTTTTATGACGTACGGGCAGAAACACTCCTTCCTTTGTTAGTAGAAAATAAAGATAAAGATATATAGATCAGCCCAAAGACATCTTCCTGACGAAAATTGTCGCCTTACGTACAAGACTTGATGATGTGCCCTGACCTCGTGCCACGCACATCAAGAAATTTGGTGGCCTCACCAAGCTGCCCGTCGTCTAGCCAGGAGCACTAACCGATCTAGCGGACCCTTAGCATGCACCGCATGCGCACACTGTAGAATCCATCGTCACCTTCTTCTGCGGTCCCATCTTCAGAAGCAATCAATGCAGTAATCTTGTTAGACCCTTTTGTTGTCGATGCCACCATGACGCCGGACAGTGTCAGCCTCCTACGCGTGCCCGTCAAACACTAACCAGTGCCGAGACCTGGTTGCACCTTGCTGCCATGAGTCACTGTGTCGATATTGTAGATGGCACGCCACTCCACCTTGGCCACCGCACGAGAAGCATACGGAGACCTGCCCCCGGCGACCAAGCCAAACACATGTCCCTCCAGCCGATGTACAACCCCAAAGATGATGCCCCCATGAGGGTGATGACATAGAATTCTCGCCATCATCCGATCCGGAAAGCCCAAATCTGGGGTTTCTCCCAGGTATACCGGGAACGCGAATCACCCCACAACGCCTTCAACGAGGTAATGACACCCGCAGGCGTCGCCGTTGACGGTTCTGGCCAAGGCCGAACCAAGCTTTCGCTGGCAAATTCGCGCCCATCCCCGAGTTGACCACCAGATCAACCTTCTTCGTCATCCAGCACGCCCATGGGTGATGTTTGCTGCCGGGAAACTGCATGACCGAAGCCGCCGCCCCACCTGGGTGAGCCATCGGCAACGGAGGGTCCCTCACCGGTGCGCCTTCGACGCCGGACGACACACACATTCAGGACGCCCACGCAGATCTCCATCGCAACCGCATTCCGGAGCCGCGGCGGAGGAAAGCCAGCCGCCGCCATCATCTCCCGCCTGGGCTTTGCCCCACGGAGCTCCGGCAGCAGCGAGTAGAGGGATGGTGGCGGCTTGAAGCTCTAGATCGTATCAAGAGGGAGGAGATCGGGAAGAGGGGGGGCAGCGGCTCCTCTCGCGTTTCTCGTCATGTACGCTAAGTTGGCTCTGGTACAATTCCATTCTGGAGGCAACAAAGCTCACTAGACAATTTCCTCCGTTCAATCGTCAGTTTGGAGAAATGGTAAACAACTTTGCCTTCCGGTGAAAATGTGATGATATATTAGTTCGAGCTGAAAATGAATATTTACCCCAAGATGTACAACAGAATATTATTTGCAAGTGAACAACACGAGAAACACTATTACTCATCATGAACTACACGCCATTTAACAGCATCACACTTATCACGCGCTAATTTGACCGAAGTTTTGAGCATTGCCCACTCTTTCTCTTTATATATCTCTAAATCATATGCACATTTTATATGTTCCTTCCGTAGGTCATTAGGGTATGACTATATAATTACTACTGAACTTTTCATGTGTTCTCTTGCCATGGTTGTGTGCATCGCTCGATGCAGAGGCAGCGTTTGCTCCCTTTTCGGGGGAAAAAGTGTTTTCTTGCCGATGAGTTAAGATTTTAGAAGGAACTGAAACAAATTGTGGACAAATAGCGCGTCGGTGATGGGTGTGTGCCGGCTATGAAATAATTAAAGTTTGGCAGGAAAGTGTGTTGCTGCAGATCCAACATCCATGGACCTGATTCTCTGACAGACTTTATGTCCCATTGAGACTTGAGAGACTTTATGCAAGCCCGGCAAAATGGACCGATTTTATCCCATGGAGAAGTGCTCAGTTTGTTCGAGCCAAGTGTGTAGTGTGTCCCATGGAGAAGCTCTCAGTATGTCCGTTGCGAGAAGGTAAATCCAATTTTGTAGAGTGCAGGCAAGTATGTAATTCATCATTTGCTTCTTCCAAATAATTAAAGAGCAGTGGCAATATGATAGTTCTTAGAGATTGTAGAAACGAAGTTATCCATACACACAATGTTTATATTATCCGAATGCAAACACCTGGTCTTTAGATGTTACTAGGTCGGTCTGGGTGTTTTTTAGGCAGTGAGTTCTTATCTTGGCATGCCATGCCTGGGAGTGTTCTTTGTCTGTAATAAGTCCATCCATAATCGTTGACATGGGGTCAAGATTCAGAAGGAGGCAACGTACTTCAGTTCCTACACTACCGGAATAAAGCTCGACGCCGACGGCCTAATATATGCCGACGGTGGCCGTAGGCATCGTCGGAGCTATCCCGACGGCCCTGGTCGAACCGTAGGCGTAGAAAAGCCGTCGGCGTCCCACTATCTATCCCGACGGTGGCCGTAGGCATCGGACGGCCGTCGGCGTATCTACAACTATCCCGACGGCCCCTGTCGGCGTAAACGGGCCGTCGGCATAGAAATGACCTAGACAGGCCGGGAACGAACGGCGAGCTGACGACGTTAGAGCTACGCCGACGGCTTTGTCGACGGCCGTCGGCATAGCTACGCCGACGGTTTAACCGTTGGGGTAGACTTCGTCCACGTCATCAATCCTCGACGCTGGCCACGTCATCGATCCGAGTCGCGGCTGGTGGGCGTCGCTGGTTCATATCTACGCCGACGGCCAAACCGTCGGCAAAGCATTTTATCTGTTTTCTGATTTTTTTTTTCCTGTTTTTAAGTTTTTATTATTTTCCTAAATTAATTTTTGATTAACTTCATGTTCTTTTGCATATAGGTCCCTATACTTTACTGAATTCACAAAAAATGATAATTACGTCCATTTTGACAAGTTTTATATGTTTTTTACAAGAATCTTGAAAGTGGTAGTCTCGCCGGTCAACTGTGGCAGGGTTTGATGGGACGGGGGACTTTGGGGGGTAGCTATGCCGCGAGGTCTTGCGCTGGGCCCTCTTACGTACACGTCCCGAAATGTGGTGGCGGGTGTAAGCACCCGGCACGCGGCTCCGTAGCGTGACCCCCATCACGGACGTCGCTGTCGCCGTCACACGAAGGATGGAAAACGACCACGTCGGGTAGACACGAAGGGAATCTTGCGGTGTCGGTTGGGCCCGGACCTTGATCCGAAGTGTGCCTATGGGCTCGCCTATCACAGCCAGGTGGAAATGTCGCTCGCTCAAACCCCGTCCGATGAAAGTCAAAGGGGTAGATCCGTCGGTCAACTGTGCCATGGTTTGACGGGACGGGGGACTTTAGGGGGTAGCTATGCCGCGAGGTCTTGCGCTGGGCCCTCTTACACGTCCAGAAATGTGGTTGCGGGTGTAAGCACCCGGCACGCGGCTCCGTAGTGTGAACCCCATCATGGACCTTGATCCGAAGTGTACCTATGGGCTCGCCTATCACAGCTAGGTGGAAATGTCCCTCGGTCAAACCCCGTCCGGTGAAAGTCAAAGGGGTAGATCCGTCCGGTCAACAGTGTCAGGGTTAGGCGGGACGGGGGACCTGGAGGGGGGTTATGCCGTGAGGTCTTGCGCGAGGCCCTCTTACACGTGTGGAAGAGTGGTGACAGGTCTAAGCACCCGGCACGACGTCGCTGCCGCCGTCACACGGAGGGTGGAAAGGGCCACATCAGGTAGACACGGAGGAAATCTTGCGGTGGGTTGGGCTCAGACCTTGATCCGAAGTGTACCTATGGGCTCGCCTATCACAGCCAGGTGGAAATGTCCCTCGGTCAAACCCCGTCCGGTGAAAGTCAAAGGGGTAGATCCGTCCGGTCAACTATGCCAGGGTTAGAAGGGACGGGGGACTTTTGGGGGGTAGCTATGCCGTGAGGTCTTGCGCTGGGCCCTCTTAGATGTCCCGAAATGTGGTGGCGGGTGCAACCACCCGGCACGCAGCTCCGTAGCGTGACCCCCCTCACGGACGTCGCTGCCGCCGTCACTCGGAGGGTGGAAACAACCACGTCGGGTAGACACGGAGGGAATCTTGCGGTGGGTTGGGCCCGGACCTTGATCCGAAGTGTACCTATGGGCTCGCCTATCACAGCCAGGTGGAAATGTCCCTCGGTCAAACCCCGTCTGGTGAAAGTCAAAGGGGTAGATCCGTGCGGTCAACAGTGTCAGGGTTAGACAGGACGGGGGACCTGGAGGGGGGCTATGCCGTGAGGTCTTGCGCCAGGCCCTCTTACACGTGTGGAAGAGTGGTGACAGGTCTAAGCACCCGGCACGCGGCTCCGTAGCGTGGCCCCCCTCACGGACGTCGCTGTCGCCGTCACACGGAGGGTGGAAAGGGCCACGTCGGGTAGACACGGAGGGAATCTTGCGGTGGGTTGGGCTCGGACCTTGATCCGAAGTGTACCTATGGGCTCGCCTATCACAGCTAGGTGGAAATGTCCCTCGGTCAAACCCCGTCCGGTGAAAGTCAAAGGGGTAGATCCGTCCGGTCAACTGTGCCAGGGTTAGACGGGACGGGGGACTTTTGGGGGGTAGCTATGCCGCGAGGTCTTGCGCTGGGCCGTCTTAGACGTCCCGAAATGTGGTGGCGGGTGCAACCACCCGGCAAGCGGCTCCGTAGCGTGACCCCCCTCACGGACGTCACTGCCGCCGTCACTCGGAGGGTGGAAACGACCACGTCGGGTAGACACGGAGGAAATCTTGCGGTGGGTTGGGCCCGGACCTTGATCCGAAGTGTACCTATGGGCTCGCCTATCACAGCCAGGTGGAAATGTCCCTCGGTCAAACCCCGTCCGGTGAAAGTCAAAGGGGTAGATCCGTCCGGTCAACAGTGTCAGGGTTAGACAGGACGGGGGACCTGGAGGGGGGCTATGCCGCGAGGTCTTGCGCCAGGCCCTCTTACACGTGTGGAAGAGTGGTGACAGGTGTAAGCACCCGGCACGCGGCTCCGTAGCGTGCCCCCCATCACGGACGTCGCTGCCGCCGTCACACGGAGGGTGGAAACGGCCACGTCGGGTAGACGCGGAGGGAATCTTGCGGTGTGTTGGGCCTGGACCTTGATCCGAAGTGTACCTATGGGCTCGCCTATCACAGCCAGGTGGAAATGTCCCTCGGTCAAACCCCGTCCGGTGAAAGTCAAAGGGGTAGATCCGCCGATCAACTGTGCCAGGGTTTGACGGGACGGGGGAATTTTGGGGGGTAGCTATGCCGCGAGGTCTTACGCTGGGCCCTCTTACACGTCCCGAAATGTGGTGGCGGGTGCAACCACCCGGCACGCGGCTCCATAGCGTGGCCCCCCTCACGGACGTCGCTGCCGCCGTCACACGGAGGGTGGAAACGGGGGACTTAGGGGGTAGCAATGCCACCGAAACACCACATCGGGGCCTCTTGCATGTGTGAAAGTGACATGGCATGCGTAGACGCCCGTCTAGGGGCTCCGGGGTGTGGCCCCCCTACACGGACGGCACTGCCGCCTTCACTTGGAGGGGGGAAACGTGCGCGTCGGGTAGAACCGGAGGGAATCTAGTGGTGGGTTGTGTCCAGACCGTGTTCGGGGATGTTCCTATGGGCTGCCCTATTGCAACTGGGTGGAAGAGTCCACTGGTCAAAGCCCGTCCGACGAAAGTCAAAGGGCTAGATCTCCTGGTCAACGGGGCTTCGTGGTGGCCTTCCGGGGGTAGCAATGCCACCGAAACACCGCATCGGGGCCTCTTGCATGTGTGAAAGTGACGTGGCATGCGTAGACGCTCGTCTTGGGGCTCCGGGGTGTGGCCCCCCTCCACGGACAGCACTGTCGCCGTCACTTGGAGGGGGGAAACGTGCGCGTCGGGCCGACACGGAGGGAATCTTGGGGTGGGTTGGGCCCGGACCGTGTGCGGGGGTGTAGCTATGGGTTGGGCTATGACAAACCGGTGAAAAGGTCCATCGGTCAAAGCCCGTACGACAAAAGTCAAAGGGCTAGATCTCCACCGTCCTAGACCGTGTGCCGCCATCTAGGGGGCTAGGGTTAGTGCGGTCGGTGGGGCTTCCGGGTGTAGCAATGCCACCAACACAGAGTATCGGGTCCTATTGCATGTGTGAAAATGATGTGGCATGCGTAGGACATTTTAAAAATTAATAGGGTTATTTAAAAAATAAATAAAAATGATTGAAAAAAATAGAGGTATGCCGACGGTTTAACCGTCGGCATAGATAAAAAAAACCTGTTCTTATCCACTACCTTATCCCCTCACACCCCACCTCTCCACCACTCGCTCCCTCCCGACCCCGACGCACACAGCCCGCCCCTGCCCGCCGCGTGCTCGCCCTGGCCGGGCCGCCGGCCGCCCCCGTCCTGCTCCGACCCGCCGACCGCCGCCCCGCCCCGACCCCGCCACACCCTGCCCCATCACGTCGGCTGCCACCCCGCCCCTGCCCGCCGCGTGCTCGCCCCGGCCGGGCCGCCGGCCGCCCCCGTCCCGCTCTGACCCGCCGACCGCCGCCCCGCCCCGACCCCGCCACACCCTGCCCCACCACGTCGGCTGCCACCCTGACCCGCCGGCCGCCGCCGCGACCCCGCCCCGCCCCGCCGGCCGCTGCCCCGCCCCGCCCCGTCCCGCCCCTCCCCCGCCGGCCGCCACCTCGCCACCGCCCCACCCCGTCCCGCCCCTCCCCGCCGGCCGCCACCTCGCCACCGGCCCGCCCCCGACTCCTCTGCCTCAGCTCCGGCCGGCCCTCGCCCCGGCACCGGTAAAATTTTTGTGTACAGACTTTATAAATATGTTTTGTGTAGGGATTTTATAAATATGTTTTGTGTAATTTTAGATAGATGTTAGATAGATCTTAGATAGATGTTAGATAGAAATATAAAGTGTCTTGCTATATGTTAGATAGATGTTAGATAGATGTGATGATATATACTTTTTGCACGGTGGTTTTTTGTTCATGATGGTGTTGCTACAAAATAATGATGAAATATTTTTTGACACTTAATGGTCTTGCTAAAAAATAGTTATTTGAGATAAATGGTAACTTGTTCATTAGGATTGAACATTTCTAATATTTTGAATGTGAAACTTTAAGTGGATGAATTTATTTTGTATTGCTCATGTAGTAAAGAAATCTATGAAGGCATTGGTCCGTGATCTAAGTTTTTGACAATTGATGATCTAATTTTATTTGTCGGTAAAATTTACAGGTTTTGTGGTGTTGCATATCTTTGGAGTCATCGTCGTCAAAGGCATTGGTCCGTGATCTCGTTGCTGTTTGACTACTTCCTCTACAGCCGAGGGTGAGCTAAGAATCCATCTTAATAATCATGTCACTAGATTTTCTTTTCACGTAAAGTCGCGTAACCTAGGTGTCTCCCGTCTGAAATGGTTGCATGGATAAATATGCATTCAATTGCATATTTATCACTGCAACTGTTTCGGATTGTCCAGCGTTTTCCACGGACAGCCCGAGGATGTGTAGATTGGGTACGTTTTCCATGCTCTACCCCGTTCTGAGACAGGATTTTGACGGCGCCTCCCCGTTGTTCTCCGGATGCACATTCTCTCGGCTTTTTGCCGAGATGTGTATCTAGAGAACAACGGGGAGGTGCTGCCGAAATTTTGTCTCGGAACGGGGTAGAGCATGGAGAACGTACTCAATCTACACATCCTCGGGTGGGATTAGGACCCTCTTTACCTATTAGAGATGTAGGTGGATGTAGTGCCATTTCTCGTCAACCCGGTAGAAAATAAAAATTGTATGTGATTAATTTTAATGAATCCAAAATTTTGTTGTGTGGCTCGTGATAAAGCAGAGGATGGCAGATAATCAGTGGATGTACAATGGTTTTATCCGTCGGAATCAAGTGACAACAGAGTGGGTCGAGAAAATCGATGTGTTCTTAAAGGAGATATTCCGTCCTCCAATGATAATTAACCCAGAATGCCCCTGTGCAAAATGTGAAAGACGTCACCGTAGAGCTCAGGGAGAAATGACTTTGCACCTTCGCACGTTTGGATATATGCAAGACTTTAACATGCCCATAAACTTTGCCGAACGGGACCATGGTAGAGAGGAGGTGATGCGACAACGCATTGGTGGTTATGAGGACGATGGGGTTAGAAACATGCTAGATGATGTCTTTGCTGCCGAGACGACACATACAACACCTTCAGAGAATGAACCGGAGGAGCCGGAGGCAATCGCAAAGGCCTTCTTGGAGGTCTTGGCCTCGTCAAAGAAACCTCTTTATGCGGGTGCCAAAATTTCTCAGTTGGATGCCATCTCGCAACTGATGGCAGTAAAGGCTGAGTACGGCTGAACCCAAGCTTGCTTCGAAGCATTTCTGGGAGTATGGGCTAACAGCCTTCCTGAGGGTCATGAACTGCCGAAAAGCATGTACGCTACGAAGAAAATCATGAAGGCACTATCTATGAAATATGAGAAAATAGATGTTTGTCCGAAGAATTGCCTTTTGTTTAGGCACGAGTATGTCGGTGACAAGTACTGTAGGGAGTGCGGTTCCTCTCGGTACCTTGAGGTGGTCGATGAGCATGGTGAGAAGAAGCAACTAGACATCCTCGTAAAGATTCTTCGGTATGTCCATTTCATAGAAAGACTGCAGCGCCTTTTCATCACGGAGGAGTCTGCCAAAATGATGAAGTGGCACAAGGAAGGGAAAATGTACGATAAAAAAATCGTACATCCATCGCAAGCTGAAGCATGGAAGTCATTCGATAAAGAGTACCCCGAGGAAGCAGCCGAGGCAGGGAATATCAGGATTGCGATAACAGGTGACGGGTTGAATCCATATGGTATGTCGTCCAATCCATACAGCTGCTGGCCCGTGTTTGTTATTCCGCTCAATCTCCCTCCCTGTGTCGTAATGCAACACAAGACCATGTTCTTGTCGCTGATCATTCCGGGGCCTGATTACCCGGGAAAGAATTTGGGAGTGTTTATGCAGCCGCTGGTGGATGATTTTCTCCATTGTTGGTACTTCCCGATGTTGACATACGACCGACATCTGCAAAAAAAATTCTTGATGAAAGTTTGGTTGATGTATTGCATGCATGAATTTCCCGGCTATGCCCTATTTTGCGGATGGTGTACAAGTGGGAAGATGCCATGTCCAGTGTGCATGCAGGCTCTACGTTTTATTTGGCTGCAGAAGGGTGGCAAGTATGTAGCCTTTGACATGCATCGACAGTTCCTCCCTGCAGACCATCCAGACAGGGAAGACAAGAAGAACTTCACGAAAGGCCGGGTTGTCCATGAAGTAAACGAGATTCCAACATTTTCTGGGGCAGATGTTCTTGCTCAGCTAAAAGCTCTCAAGCCTAAAGGCGAAGGAAAAGGCAAAGGCAAAGGCAAAGGCTAAGGGGAAAGTGAAGGCGAAGGCCCAGGCAAATGCAAAGGCAAAGGCAAAGCGAAACGCTTTGAGGGATATGGTGAGACGCACAACTGGACTCACATTACCCCGTTCACGAAGCTTCCCTATTTCAAGGACCTCAAACTTCCTTATAACATCGATGTGATGCACACCGAAAAGAATGTCACAGAGTCCCTTTTTTCCACGATCCTCAACATTCCTGATAAGACAAAGGATAACGTTAAAGCTAGAGCCGATCAATAGAAAATTTGTGATAGACCACGGCTAAACATGCGGCCTCCAACAGACGGTCGAAGAAACTGGTTCAAACCAGATGCTGACTTCGTCCTTAAACCGCCAGAAAAGAAGGAAGCACTTATGTGGCTCAAACACATTGTGAAGTTCACTGATGGTTATGCATCAAATATAAGTAAGGGGGTCAATCTTTCAACGGGCAAAGTGACCGGGCTCAAGAGTCATGACTATCATGTATGGATTGAGCGGATAATGCCGGTGATGGTTCGAGGCTATGTCCCCGAGCGTGTCTGGCGAGTGCTTGCGGAGCTAAGCCATTTCTTTCGCATGATATGTGCTAAAGAAGTATGTCCCGAGGTGATTGAACAACTGCATAAGAAGGCACCGGACTTGATATGCAAGCTAGAGAATATCTTCCCGCCAGGCTTCTTTACTCCGATGACACATCTCATTTTGCACCTCGCGAAGGAGGTATTGTTGGGGGGCCCTGTGCAGAATCGTTGGCAGTACGGCCCTGAGAGACAGAACAAGCATCTCAGAAAGAAATGTGGAAACAAAGCTAAGATTGAAGCTTCCGTAGCTGAGGCAGTTATCCTAGAGGAGGTGTCAGACCTCAGGACATCGTACTACCCAGACCACATTCCCACTCTGCATAATAAGGTGTCTCGATACAATATAGAAGAGCCCAAGTATAAACCCAAGCTCGATCTATTCAACGGGCAATGTGGCCGGGCTGGGGGTTCGAAACCTTATAACATGCCAGAACAAGAGTGGGAGGACATCATGTTCTATGTCTTGCACAACATCAAGGAAGTTGAGGAAGAGTGGATGAGGTAATACCGCTACACCATTCCTTTATGCAATTCGTTGAGGATGAGTCTCGTTCTAACACCGATTTTCTTCTTTTAGTCAATTCCTACATGAGGAGTGGACGGGAATGATTCCTCCTACTAAAGCGGAGGCACTTACTCTTTTACGGAACGGTGCCTCTGGCAGGAAATTTTTTGTTGCTTGGTTCATGGATAAAGTAATTTTTCACATTCCCCTAGTTCAACTTTCTAGTTCAACATTTATTAGTTGATGGAACTAATGCACCCATCAATTTCAATTAAACTTGTAGGGCAAAGATCCGAACACCTCTATGGATGACGAATTGAGATGGGTTTCCATGGGTTTTAACGCTCGGGTCATGAAATGTGAAAAGTATGATGTGAATGGGTATCGCTTCCATACAGAGGATCACCAGAACAGCCGGCCTGATCCCAAAACTATAAACACATGAGTGTACACCCCAGGAGAAAATGAAGTTGAGTACTACGGAAGGGTAGGAAAAATATACGAGTTGTCATTCGATCTTGGGGGCGAGGACCTAAATCTAGCTATGTTCAAATGCCGATGGTTCGACCCATATGAGGGGTTGAGACATACGCCTTCCCTTGGTTTGGTCGAAGTTAAACCATCCACCGTTTATGCAAGAGCCGATCTTTTTATTGCGGCTACCCAGGCCACACAAGTTTATTATCTGCCCTACCCATGCCAGAAAGAGTACCTAAAGGGTTGGGAAGTTGTGTTCAAGGTGGCGCCACATGGTAAGCTACCGGACCCGGACGATGACGATTACTTCTACATTAACCCCATGACATACGAGGGAGTGTTCTATCAAGAGCAACTTGATGATGTTGATGTGGTTCGATACAATGACGTTGATGCCTTGGGTGATGTTGATGTGGATCCAAACGATGACGATGCACGGAATGATGGCGAGACCATTGTGAACGACCAAGACATACTTATGCTAGAGAAATTAAATGAATATGCTGAAGACGAGGAAGAGCCTGCACCTACGTCACACAACGAAGATGATATGCGTGATAGTGACGATGAGACCGGTCAAGGAAACGGTTACAACAGTGATGATTCGTATGGGTTCTAGCAGATGTATGTTCCATGTCTTATTTGTATGTTCTATTAATATGTCTTTTTTTATATGGTTTATTATTATGAATGCGCTTTTTTTATTCCTTTTTATTATGTCTACTCCTTCATTATTAATACACTAACTTTTTATTCTCTTTTCAATGCAGGTTCGCTAAGTATGGGAAAGGGCAAGGCCGATGGTACTGGTTTGCTAAGCAAACTCGCCGCGAAGGTTAGTCGGAGTGGTCGACCCCGTAATGTCCCCTCCCGACTAATTGACGATGAGTTCTCACAGGGAGGTCGAGGGAGAGGTGCCCCTAGAGGAGGACGTGGTGGGGGGAGAGGCCCAGAGGGACGGTCTCGGGGCCAGAAACTGCGCTCTGTGACCGACATAGGGGGGTCGTCTTCGCGACCCTTCTCTAGTGAGGTAACCTCTGAGGAGGAGCAGGATGTTGGGGAGGAGGAGGAGGAGGAGTAGGAGGTTAGGGAGGAGGATGAGGATGGTGGCGAGGAGGGGGATGATGGCGAGGAGGGGGGTGGCGAGGAGGGGCCGGGGATGGTGGCGAGGAGGGGGGTGCTGGCGGGGAGGGGGGTGGCGGTGATGATGGTGGTGGTGGGAAGGGGGGTGGCAAGCAGAAGGGTTGGCTACGTGGTGGTGCGCGACTCCCAAAAGCTCCTGATACCGAGGAGATGAAGTGGCTCATTAAGCCCAAGGGGAAAAGGTAAGTGCCCCTTAATAATATTTTAAACACATAGCATCATTTTGATTGTACACATGCTAATATTTTCATTCTTTTGCAGTAGCTGGGAATATCCTCAAGGTGCCCATGTTCCAAACGGCATCCTCACTATCCTGTTGAAGAAGCTTTGGCCGGGGATGTTCGCTCCGGACCGAGACAACGAGGAGCGCAAGATTTTGGCCACGTGATGGGAGCACTACGAAGCGGCCTTCCACCCAACCCATGTGACGGCCGCTAAGGCCGTGATATCAAAGTTTTGGGTAAGTTCTCTTGAGAAGCACAATTCTTGAGTTACTTTCATAGTTTATCATCAAATCGTTTAACTCATGGCTTGTTCCATTCTGGTTTCATGAATGACTGTAGAAATTCTATAGAGTTCTTGAGGAGGACAAGGCCGAGGCCGATGAGTTCTTGCTACGGGCTGCGAGGAAGCAGGCCCGTCAGTTGCAGTACGAGGTGCGCTGGGTGGCCATCTCGCATTATTATCACGAGGTATGTAACGAGAAGGTGACCAAGGATGACGTGAAGGAGCATAACCTTACCTTGACTAAGGAGCAGTACATGTTGGTAAGTATAACAAACTTTTCATTATGACGTTTGTGGTAAATTTCATTGTTTCGTGGTCACATGCCATTATGCTTCTTATGTAGGTGCGTCCTGATTGGTGCTTTGGAAAGAATGATGGATGGGAGGGATTGGTGGATCTGTGGGTCGGCGAGGACGCAGAGTTTGTTGCCAAGAGCAAGATAAACAAGGCTAATCGAGGTACCGACGGAACACACCGTCAGGGAAACCGAAACCACTGGCGCCACAAGAAACTTCAGGTATATCTATGTACATGAAACATTCTTGATCTTCTCTTTACCGTATGTTATTATGTATGACTAACCTCTATTTGGCGATGCAGGAGGAGAAATTGAAGCGGCCGCTCTCAGACATCGAGTCGTGGAGGCTCGCCCGTGTGCGGCCTAATCCCAAGGCCGGCGAGAGTGAGTACTACGGCCATACCGGGGAGAACCTGACGTCATACACGAAGGAGTTTCAGAAGTGGAATCCTGGCACATCAGACCCCTTGTCTGTGGATACCGACGAGAGGGCCGCCGTCAGCATAGGGCCGAAGAGTCATGGTCGGCATCCGATTCTGGATTCTGTGATCACCCCTTCTGTCTCCTACAGGCGGATCCGCGCTACCGACCCGAGGCCGAGCCAGCGCCCGCGCCCCAGTGCGTCCTCTACACTGTCACTCGTAGCCCAGCAGAACTCTGTAAGTATTTTCCCTCTTATCTTCTTTCTTTCGACCTTTATTTCCGCATTGCTATGTTTTATGAGTTTCATCATGTCATATTTGTAGGCCTACATGGACTTCGTACGTCAGCAACTCTTCGACTGGAACGAGAGAGTTGCAGCAGCCACTGAGTACAACAGCCGCATGACGCAGCTTGTGGTTGCGTCTATGGCAACCGGGCAGATTCCTACACTGCCACCACCACCGCCACCTCCTGGACCACAACGAGTGCCGCCTACGTTTGAACAATTCCTAGCAGAACACTATGGCACTCCAGTTAGTACATCACCAAACTATTCAACCACAACTTACCATTTATTCAATACAATCATATATTGCCTTCCCATCTCTTTTCAAACATGCAGGGAACCGGTGGATCATCCGCCGGTGGTGGTGCTACTTATGGTTCCACTCCTGAGTCACAAAGCCCAGTCACTCCGGTCTGGCGAGGCGGTGGCGGTGGCGGTAGCGCTAGCGCTAGCGGTGGCGGTGGTGGTAGCGCTAGCGGTGATGACCTCGGCTTTGGCTACCTCGGCTTTGGCGGTGGAAGTGATGGCGCTTAAGCCTTTGGCGGTGTTTTATGTTTTGTTGAACTTGTGATGATGTTGGCTTTGTTGAACTTGTGATGATGTTGTTGGCTTTGTTGAACTTGTGATGATATTGTTGGCTATGTCGAACTTGTCATGATGTTGAATTTGTGATATTATCCTCTCTATTCTGTTGCGGTCTGTTGTGATGATGATGATATATATATGCTGTGTATTTGTGTTTTTGAATTGAAATGCAACCAACAAAATGGAAAAAAAAATCTGTGCATAACTATCCTGATGGCATAACCGTCGGCGTAGTCTGGCACGAGGCACCGGTGCACGCCACGTGGCAGCCGCTGGCAGCTCCTGGTGGTCCTCTATGCCGACGGTTTAACCGTCGGCATAGCTTTTAGGTATCCCGACGGCTTCACCGTCGGCGTAGAGGACCACCAGGAGCTGCCAGCGGCTGCCACGTGTCGTCTCCTGAATGGGCGGCCTCGCCGTCAGTCACAATTCTTTGTCGACGGCCTATTTATGCCGAGGGCCGTACGGAAGCCGTCGGCGTACCTACCTATCCCGACGGTGTTTGTATGCCGACGGCCGCCCGGCGGTACGCCGACGTTCGAGTTGCCGACGGACGTACGCCGACGGCCACCGTCGGCATAGGTCTATCCCGACGGTTTTCCGGCCTAGGCCGACGGCCTGAGGCCGTCGGCAACGTGCGTTAGTCTGGTAGTGCTATCAACGGCCGGTATGGTTCTGACACTGGCAATATCTAAAGAGCATCTCTGTAAACCTAAACCTCAAAATGCAACTTTTCTCCCAGTTCAATGGACTCTGCAAGTCTGATGCATAATCAGCAGATGATCATAGTTTGTAGTTTAGACGCAAACTGCGATTCTAGGAAGGCATACAAACATAGATGATCAAGAAAGTATGGTGCATATGACAAGTTTGTACTGTAATCACAGTAAGGTACATATGAGAAATGAAGCGAGGGACGTGATCGTTCATCACATTCAGATAGTCTAACTAGTAGTACCTCTGCTGAAGTGCTGATTCAGGGAGTTTAATTGCATGATTTGACTTGGAAAGCTGGATCCCAATCAATTTGAGCTTAATGCATGCATCAATTGTGTAAGATGGATTCCTTCATGCTCTGATTGCATCGATGGTGAATTCCTTCATGCAATCATTCCATCATGGTCATGCTAGTTAACTCCTCATGAGCTAGACACCATTCAGCAGAATCACACCTTCTGAGCTGCTTAGTTGGCTGAAGTTTTGACCATTGATTATTGGTCCCTATGCCCCTATGTATACTTTAGACCATTTACACCTCTCGGCCATTCGGAGTTCGCCTTGGCCCTTTCCCTGGCGAACGATCAAGAAGGACTGATTCGTTCGCTGGGAGCAGCTCGCCCCAGCGACAAAATCGTTTGATCGACCCTCTCCCATGGCAACCGTTCCCCAGTTATTGGGGTCCGTCAGAAAAAAGATAAATTATATACAACTTTGCCAACCAGTGAAAATGGGCTAATATACGAGTTCAAAATTCCGAACTGAAATAAACTCCAAGATATCAATCTTAATGCAGAAGAAGACACCATCCAATGGAAGTGGCCAGAGTCTGGTAATTACGCTGAGGCTTCTGTGTACGCCTGGCAAATCCATGGGGCATCCAGGCATCAACTTCCCTAAATTTGGGAAAGCCAAGGTCCTGCCTAAATGCAAGTTCTTCTTCTTATCCATGTGGTTGAGGGAAAGAATCTGGACAATTTATTTCTTCTGTTAATTTACTTTGTGGCTGTTTTGTTCTTACCAGATTCTCTCTGGTAACTTCTTGAAACAAATTCCTTCCAATTAGTTGAATTACCAGAACTTTAACACTAAAAATGAGTATTTAACCCCAATATATTCATGTGATTGGCATGTGAACAACAGAAATTATCTGCAGGTGACCAACACGAGAAACGCTAATTGCTACTCCTCATGACCTACACACCATTCAGGAGCATTGCCCACTTGATCTATCTCTTTATATACCTCAACTATATGCACCTTTTATGTTGGGTTCCTTTCGTTGGCCGTCAGGTTATGAGTGTACACTCATTACTGACCTTTTTATATGTTCTCAGGTGATAATGAGTTGAGATTTTAGAAGGAACTGAAATAATATGTAGACAATGGAGCGGATGGTATTTGGTCTGTGTCCCCTTACAAATCATGAAAAATTAACAGGAAAGTGTGTTCTGAAAATCATGCACATCTATCTAGCCAACGTGGAAGGTTCACATAGACCATGGCTACAAAGGTAGAAACCAGTCAACCATGTCCGCTGCATGATACATCTGCTGATTTAGGGAGTTCAATTGCATCCTTTGACTTGGGAACCTGGATTCGAATCGATTTGAGCTTAATGCCTACAACAATAGCGTATGATGAATTCCTTCATGTTCTTATTGCATTATGGTCATGCTAGTTAACTCTTCATGAAATAGACACCATTCAGCAGCATCACACTTTCTGAGCTGCTAAGTTAAATAAAGTGTCTACTATCACTCTGCCTCTATATATACGTGAGACCTTTTTACACCTTTTGTGTTTGTGTTCCTTCGGTTGTGTGACTTGACGTGTCGTTTTGCTTGTGAGGTGAGATTTTAGAAGAACCTGAAAAGCAGATGTGAGTAGTTCGAACATGGCAAATTTGGTGGCGTTAACCAGCTGCCCCACACACCAGCAAGGTTCGGGTGTAAGACCGAAGCTCCAACGGGAGGCTGCAGAGGATCGGGCTGCTCCATGAGGAAAAGTAAAAAGGGGAGAGACAGAGAGGAAGCGCATGGGAAAAGTAGGAAGCAGATGACCACGGTTGAAAAGGGAGAGAAAAAGGATGGCGCCTCCTGCCCTCCTGTTTGATTGTTTAGATGAGTGGGTTGTGTGCTCTGGTTGCTCAATTTTTCTTTCACCTATCATGAATAAATGATTCTGTTCAGTTAAGAATTCCCAAATGCGCTTGTGATAATCCCATGTACCAAAGCCTGCCCAGCGGACTTATCAGGTTTTTTCCTACTCTGTTGTTTCACAAGGGACCTCCTCATCCAAACATTATAAGTATAGACATCTGGCAACACATCATCTGCCTTCATGTCCTCGATGATGCTGGGGACCTTCTCAGGTTGATTGACCTTAGTGGTATAGTGCCATTAAGGGGCTGTTTGGCTGTCCACCACTCCGCGGATCAGCGGAGCGACTAGTTTCCAGCTCCACTAATTTACTCTACAGCTCCGTCAACTTCACGGAGCTGAGTTTGGAGCGGAGGGAATCCGAACACCCCTTAAGATGTTGTAGGACATGGCAGTGAAAACAAAGTTGAGCTCCTTCAGTAGTTAGCAAACGGATTTATTTTTATGTTGGAAGTGTTGCTACTTATTCAGAATGTTCGGACAGTTCCGAAGCTGCAATGTTCCCAATACAATCAGGAGGGAATGGAACCATTCCCGCAACCTTCCTGAGTTAAAATATGTGCGGCACCATTAACCGAACGCATCACCTGCTCAACCCCAAATTTCTGATGACTTTTAAGCATCTCCTTCACTTCTTCAATGTGTGCACAATAATTTCCACGTTGTGCACAGTAATTTCCTGGAAGTGCCAATTTTGCATTCAAAGTTGTGACAGATCTTCACAATTTTTTACAATTCAGACCCACTCACACAGGTGCACTTTCAAGTACCATCACATAACCATATAATTTTCAGGGTAGCAAAGTATTCATTCATGGAAGCTCCTATCACATATTTAAGGGGATTGCAGTCACAGACTCACAGACAAATTCAATTTTTGTTTCAAACAAGCGAAGCATGTATAGTTCATTCGGTACCGAAGACAAGGCCACAACACAACTGAAAAGCAGAGTATAACACACAGCCCAACTGAAAAGCAGAGCACTTGCAACAGCCCAAGGACTGCGATGGCGCGCAGAAGCAGCCGGTGAACAAAAAATAAATGGCAGGCTAGCATTTCAGTATACATCCTGACGTTACAGGTTTTGTGGAAGAAAACAGCAAAAATATGGATAGCACCCTGCTGGCTGTTATTGAGATGAAACAAAGTGGGATGCTAATCAACTAATCAATCAACGCAGATGGAGTCGACCAGCTTGTCAGTTTCCTCGCTGAGTTCCACGTTTTCGATCTTTAGACGGTGCCGCATCCCGGGGAACTTCTTTCCAGCCGCCGCATATGTTCGTACCAGCGGTTCGAACACCACCGTCCCCAGATCTTTCTGCACCTTCTTTAGCACCTCGACGAAACTCTCAGCGCCATCCACGTCTTTCTTCTTCTCAAAGTAGCCCATCAAGGTCTCGGTCACGTCATGTGGTGGCACCCAGATCCTGCCACTGCTGTGTCCCTTCTTGATTGCACGGTCGGCGCACCAATGGGCATTCTTCAGATCCCCCACCTTGAGATAGTGCTCCATGAAAATCTCCCACGTCTTCGCGTTAAGCCTTCCTCCGCGCATCTTGGCACGCTTCTTGAGAGCAATGGCCTTGTCAAGCATACCCTCTGTAACATATGCTTTCATCAGAGCATTTGCAACCCGGATGTCGTATTTAGGACGTTTCAGGTCAAGCTCCTCTGATCCTTTGTCCTCTGTTTCCTCAGAATCATTGTTAGACACCTCGGTTGAAGTTTCTTCGTCCAACTTAGAAGTTTCAGTTTTCACAGCATCAGTTGCTTTAGTCTTAGGCGGACGGATGTACCGGGCTTCCCACTCTTTGAAGCAGGCCTCAGCAGCAGGCAGATCCTTCAAGTTCGCAAGAACCTGAATCATGTTAAGATAGCTCATGTTTGCCTTCCTAGGATTATTCCGCTTCAATGACCGCCAAACACGATGAACTTCCACTAAATTTTGTGTTCGCCCATACAGTGTAATGAGGAACTGGTAGGCTTCAAGATCATTGCCAGTGTTCCGCTTCTCTAGCTCCTTAAGAGCGGCTTCTGCCTTCTCAGACAGTCCAGCATCAACATATATGGAAGCCAGGTTACTGTATGTTGTCCAATCAGGAGCAACACGGCCATCCCTTGTCATCTCTTCAATCACCCTCTCGACCCCTGATATGTCCTGACGAGCTGCAAGTGACCTCATCCAGACATTATAAGTGTAGACATCTGGTAGAACATCATCAGCCTTCATGTCCTGGATGATGCTGGGAACCATCTCAGGTTGGTTGACCTTGGTGTATAGTGTCATTAAGCTGTTGTAGGACATGGCAGTGAAAGCAAAGTTGAGCTCCTTCATTTTCTCCATAAGGGACTCAGCCTTCTCAGTCATCAACTCCTTGCAATAACAATTGAGAAGAGCGCCATATGTGAGATGAGTTTTAGAAGTTTCTGGGAGGTCCATGAAGTACTTCTCAGCAGCAGCGATGCCTCTTGATTTGGCAACAAGATCCAGACGGATTGCTTGGTCACCGACTGTAGGATTCATGCCTCTTCTGGTCATAACTTCAGTAAGCTGCACAAATAAACAACACGTAAAGAACCACCATGAGCAGATGTGCAACATTCAAAATCATATAATAATCACAAACTGGGATATATTATATGTGTTTTCTGTACTGATTCACTTGGTACATCATAATAAATCAAGGAATAAATCTCAAAAAGAAAAAAAAAACTGTTTCAAGCAAAGTTATTTACAAGAACTTGAGCAGTGAAAAGAAATATAGGTGACTTTTTTTTGCGGGTTTAAAAAATATATAGGTGACTTTACTAGTGCTACTCCAGGTAAACTAAGAATGAAAATACAATGAACGCCCATCAGTGTAAACTCTTTAATGTTCACATAGTAGTAACATGAATAAGAGGGAGCTAATACTAGAACAGCATTTACATACACATTCACAGGCTACTACAACATTGAGGGGCATTCAGATGAGAGGTTGCCACAGAACTAGAATCTACAACTTGGTACGTAACTAACCAGCTAGTACGAAGCATTAGGAAAAAAAACGTGAAGCAGAAGTACTACTGTCAAATGTCAGGCAGTCATGGTAGTATTTAAAATGCCACGGCATGCATCTAACAGACCATAATGGAAGACACATAGTAGTATTTCCATTGAGTGGACGATTACAGAGTAGTTCTATAATTTTATGTGCCACCAAGTGGCACAATTTAACAAAACAGAGAATTTCAGTCCATAATGTCACATATTGGTTTAGCGTATTAGAAAAAAATCAGGCCAGAGAGAAGAGAAGTCGTTTAAAACCACCCAGCGGAAACATTATTTACACTGTCTCATACAAAAAATCAAACAAATGTAGCATTGCTAGAGAAGGCAGATGTCCAGTTAGGAAGTTATCTAACTGAGAGGGTCCACTCTAGGTGCAAATAATGCAAGGAAAGACAATAAAGAAGTTCACACCGAGTATGGAAAAAAGCACATTAAAAAAGCATCAGGTCCAGAAAAGTGATTATTTACAGAGCAAACATGGCGTCAAATATCCTAAAAAATTAGTCAAAGTATGCTCAGTACAAATAAGTATGGTAACATTTAAAAACATAACAACTAACATGTGTGAAGATGCTAAGCAAACTCAGATAAAGATTACTATAATATTAAATATGAATAAGCATAGTAACTTGCATTGATCTCAAGAAATGAGGAAACAAACTTGCAATGATGTCAATACATGGGAAATAGATCAAGGTGATTATTCACAACAACAACAAAGCATATACAACCATGCTTATTCAGAATGAGGCATCTGATAAAAAAAAAGGAACGAGGCAGCGCCAAGAGAAAACCACAAGACTAAGAACCTAACTGTGTGACAGAAATAGGCACAGAGAAGTTAAAGGTAATTCATAAAACCGCAGACGAAGCGTTATGAGTACAGTGAAGCATACAGATGAACAGGCCATCTGCAACACAGAAATGACAGACTTTCAGCAGAAATGTAGTCAATCTATGGATATCAAATTATCTGAACCAACCAAAGTATGCAATCGAACATTTGCTGTATCCCAGCAGCCTATACTGCATTCAGCTAACCAGAACAGAACATGACTTCAACAACAAAATTCATATGTATCATACACCACTCAGCACTACATTCCACAACTGAACCACCAATGCCAAACCTATCATGTTAGCATAAACAACACTCCACGGAGGGGGGGGGGGGGGGCATGAATGGAGGACACCTAGAGGGGCATTTCACTTCAATATTTCGACACTTACCCTTGTTTCGCTCATCAATTCGACAGCATCAGTACCCCCACACAAAACGATCTGGATATCTAGAGAGAAAACATACAAATCTCGATCTTTGCACGGCATGTAACTCGTGACACACTACCATGCCAGCAAGCAGCACCTCACATGGTCTATTCCCCATTGTTTTTAAGGCGGTAAGGCAAGGCAAGGCGCTGGGGGGCGCCTCAATGCCTAAGCGCTAAGGCATAAGGCAAGGCGACGCCTTAGAGAATTTTAAGAAGTAGAATGGAGAGGAGGGAAGAAGGGAGAATAGGCAGTAGCTTCAGGAGAGGTGCTGGTTGCTTGCTGCTCCTGTCCTGGAGAGGAGGGAAGAAGCTACAGGAGAGGAGGGGGAGGAGGAACTGCAGGAGAAGGGGGGGAGGAGGAACTGCCGGAGAGGAGGGGGAGAAGGATCTGCCGGAGAGGGGGGGGGGGGGGGGGGGGGGAGAAGCTCCGGAGGGGGAGAAGCTGCTGGAGAGGAGGGGGAAAAGCTCAGATCCAGCCACCAGAGGTGGGGTGGGGGGAAACTGAAACTGGATAGAGCTCTCTCTCCCCCTGCTAGTAACTGTTGGCGCCCAAACTCTGTTTCCCGCCCTTTTTTTCCCTCCCAGAGCTCTGTTTCCCGCCTAAACTCCCAGCCCTGTCTAAGGCGTCCTCAGTCGACTAAGGCGGCTGAAGCGACGCCTTAGGGACGCCTTGGATGCCTTATGGACTAAGGCGAACGCCTTAGGCATGCATGTAAGGCAGGGCCGACGCCTTGCGACCTGGGGGCGCGGCGACGCCTTAAAAACAATGCTATTCCCCGCCGTGATGACACCGCCGCCTTCAGATCTAGTCCACCGCGACAGCGGAGGACGATAGAAGGGGTAAAGAACCACCACAAGAAGATATGCAACATTCAAAATCATATAATAATCTCCATCTGGGATATGTTATATGCATTTTATGTACTGATTCATTTGTTACATCATCATAATAAAATCAAAGAAATCTCAAAAAGGAAATACTGCTTTAGTAAAGTTAATCACACAAACTTGAGCAGTGAAAAGAATAGTAGATGAGTTCACTAGTGCTGCTCCAGGTAAACTAAGAATGAAAATACAATGAACGCCCATCAGTGTAAACACTTATGCTCAGATAGTAGTAACATGAATAAGAGGGAACTAATATTTGCTACAGCATTTACATAAACATTTACAGGCAACTGCTAGATTGAGAATAAGAGGGAACCAATATTTTCTACAGCATTTACATAAACATTTACAGACAACTGCTAGATTGAGGGGCATTCAGATGAGAGGTTGCCACACAATTAGAATCTTCAACTTGGTAGGCAACTAACCAGCTAGTACCAAGCAATGGAAGAAAACGTGAAGCTACAGTCAATGTCAAGCAACCATGGTAGTATTTCAAATGTCAGACCATAATGGAACACACATAGAAGTATTTCCGTTGAATGGACAACACGCACCTGCTCTATAATCTATGTTCTGTTATGTAGCACCAACTGGCACAATTTTACAAAATAGAGAATTTCACAGTTCATAATTGCAAATATATGGTTTAACCGCAAAGAAAAAATCAGGCCAAAGAGGAGAGAAGACGTTTAAAATAATGCGGCGGAAACATTATCCACACTCTCCTACCAAATTCAAACAAATGACTTCTCAAAACATTTAGGGTTGCTAGAAAAGTCAGATCCCCTGTTAGATAGCTATCTACCTGAGGGTACTCTAGGTGCAAACAATGGAAGGAAAGACCATAAAAGGTTTGCATTGAATATGCAAAAGCACATTACAAAAATTAGAGACAATAAGCACTAGGTCCAGAAAAGGGATTATCTACACAGCAAACATGGCCACAGTGTGCTAAATGCCAATAAGTATGGGAACTTTCGAAAAACACGACAACTAACCTGAGAGAACATGCTGAGTAAAGTAAACTCCAACAAAGATTACTATAAGACTAAATATGCATACAAGTTAAAAGTAACTCGCAATGATGTCAATAGAAATGGGAGAATATATCAGTGTAACTTGCAGTGATGTCAAGAGGCATGGGAGTATAGATCACCTTGATTATTCACAACGGGTAACAAAGCATACGCAACCATGCTTATTCAGAATGAGACAGTGCCAAGAGATAGAAAACAATAAGAAGAATAAGAACCTAACTGTGTGAGAGAGAAAGGGAAGAAAGTGGTGGTACAACTTTCTTTTGGCAGCGGGGGAGAAGCTAGAGGTGATTCATGAAATAGCACATGAAGCCTTATCAAACAGGGTAGTTGTAAGACAGAAATGACGGTCTTTCAGCAGCAAAATGGAAGTCAATCTTCCAGCAGACTTCCGTGTCCGCTTAAACAGAAGCAAACATGGCTTCAAGACAACATTAATATGTATCCTACACCACTCAGCACTACATTACACAACTGAAGTACTAATACCAAACCTATCATGTTAGCATAAACAGCACTGGACAGAGGGAAAGCATAAAAGGAGGACACCTAGAGGGGCATTTCATCTCAACGTTTCGACATTTATCATTGCTCGCACTCAGCAATCCGACGGCGTCAATACCCCCCACAATGATCTCGATATCCAGACAGCAAACATACAACACGGATAATACTCAAATTAAGCAATCCAGAGGGATAAACAAGACGATGATTTTGCGGCCTACGAAGCTAATTTGCAACAGTAATCTCGATCCAAGCGCGGCATGTAACTCACGGCACACTAGCACGCCAGTAAGCGGCACCTCACATCGTCTATTCCCCACCACCGCCATCAGATCTAGTCCATCGCAACAGTGAAGGGCATCACGGTACAGAGCACGGACCGAGGCTACCGACGGGATCAGGAGGGGGGGAGGAGGGGCCGGACCTTGAGGGCGGGGCGGTAGAGCTCCTGGCGGAGGAGGCGGCGGACGCAGACGCCGACCTCCCACTTGAAGGCGCGCTTGCGGCTGCCGAGGAAGCCGTCCACCTCCTCCCGCACCGCCTGCGGCGTCGACCCCCGCCGGAACAGCCGCCGGTAGAGCGCCTCCTCCACGTACTTCTTCGGCGACCTCCGCGCCAGGTCCTTCGCCCTCGTCGCCATCGCCGCCGCCGCCGCCTCTCCTCGCCGCTCGCCGGGGGTTTTGATGGTTTTGGCGGCGCGAGGAGGCCCTCCCCTCCCCCATAGCCACCACACCACTCGCCTACGGGCTCGTTGGGCCTGGGCTTCCCTACCCCGTCACAGCTCCGGGCTCGTTGGGCCTCGGTTTCGGGCTCGTTGGGCCTGGAGTGGGCCTCGACTGATAAGACGAAGCAGTTGGTTTCTCTCGGCAGATGACCGAGGGGCAAAAGGGGAATTTTGAAAGAAAAAAGAGGGCGCAGCGGGGGAGAGAGGCGAGGTCGCCGGCGACCGGAGGCGGGGGCGGGGATGAGCCGGAAGGAGGCGGCGGCGGAGGCGGGAGGAGGGGAGGGATCGTCGGCGCGGGCGGAGGGGGGCGGGGAGCTGGCGGAGGCGCTGGCGCGGCGGCGGGTGTACCGGGAGGTGACGCTGGCGCTGCGGGCCGGGCTGCGCGACGCCGGGGCCGACTTCTCGTTCCTCCGCGCGCGGGGGCTCCGCGGCCTGCTCGGCTTCCTCCGCTCCACCGCTGCCGCGCCCGACGACTCGCAGCTGCTCCTCTTCCGCCACTCCCAGTCCATCCCCGATCTCCAAGGTAACCACGATCTCCCCGGCCGCCCATTCCGGTGATGTGATCCACCCAACGCGAGAACACACCAATGCAGCGTGATGACCAGTGGGTGTTTAGATGGAATCAATGGAGAAATGCTAGTTATATTATGGTTGTCTAGCATTAGTCACAATGTCTACAATGCAGTAACCTGTGCGAGCATCGAGGAACCTCTTGCTGGGAATGTAACCGCGTTAGGCTTTGGGTTATTTTGTCGGCGCGCAATTTTTCAGATTATGCTCTTCAGTATTAGGTGATGAATTTCCCAAGCAGCTCCATGATCTGGCATTTGTGTCACAAATATAAGAATAATCTTGCTGATATGGATGCATGACTACAGCAGGTTTTTATATCCCACAGCTCTCGTAATGTACTTAGGGGTGGAGAGCTAGCCTGCTTCTTTCTTTGTTACCTTTTCGCAAACAACAATGCTATACATACAGCAAATTTCCATCCAATGCTAGTACGCAGAGCAGTTTCGTCTCGCAAATATGGCATCACTAAGCTTAGTTGAACCTTACTTTTTTATTTAGCTATTATTACAGCTCTCAGCCTCATCGGAACATTATAAATGAACTACTGATTTTAGAATAAATTGGACTGGACTCCCTTGTTTGTGAATCAATAAATTCTGATGTTGAATTTCCTGGAGTCGAATGATCGCTAGGATCTAGTATAGCTTTTTGTGAGATTCGATAGAAATTTTCCCTTACTGTAGTTCTTTTCGTGTGTATAACGTCATCACTCAGTGCTATTAAGATGCATATTTATTTGACTGAAATGTATGTGTGCACCTGAGTAAGGAGCGATGCTGACACGTTTATGTTCTGTGACAGTTATTCCAGTTCTCTTTCAGAATTCATTGCATCAACCAAAGGATCCTGTTGTGACATTGGATCATATATTTGGAGTCGAACCAACGAAGATTACGAGCCCCTCAACAGATTCCGAAATTGCTCTAGCTCTTCGAGTTTTGGAAGGTTGTTGCCTTTTGTATAGCAGATGCACTGCTCTGGCCCACAAGTACAAGGCTGTGCAGGTATCCACCGCTCATTTGTTTTTTGTTTTAGCACTATTGTTCTTGGGTCTTCTTAATGCAATTAATGACTTGAATTGGTGTAGGTACTGCTGAATATATTGGCCAGCCGACGTCCAACTGAGCAAGGGGTGTGCTTAGATGCTCTGATATCGTTGATGTTGGATTCACCTTCGAATCAGATTGTACGCTTTACCTCTTTCCTGAATCTGTTACGGTTGTCTTAAATTTTGTATAGAAGAAAGAAGTTCCAAATATAAGCTAGCAGATAGCTCTGGCATGGTTGAAATGCCTAAATCTTTGATGGTTTGTCTTTCAAGATATGCTCTGTTTGGCCCATTATGTCTGGGTACTAATTTTCATTCCAGAACATGATTAATAGTCAGTGTGAGCGCGTTAAATAAATTGTTGGGCTTGATGATTTCTGGTCACTGCGGTTATTTTTATTCTTCAGCTGGTCTGTATCTTATGTAACTGCTTCCTTCTACAGGACTTTGAGGAATACAGTGGACTTGAAAAGGTTGCTGAGCTTTTGAAGGATGTTCAAGTGGAAGAACACATAAGGCAAGTATAAATCCTGAAGTGTTCTTATATTAACTCTGAATGTATGCCCAACAATTTGAACCTAAGTTATAGTCCCAGTCCCATGTAAATTATACCTAAATGATACTCCATTCATCTGATTGATCTGCCTACATCTCATCCGTAAATTGAAGAATTATGAACAAGCAACATGTCTACGTGTCCAAGTCTGGCTTAGTTACAGAAATGTCCACTAACAACGCTACCTTTGAAATGTATCAGTTGTTGACCTCTACGTGTTCATTATTGTTATTTTTGGGTGGCTAAGCGTGTACATGATGAACGGTTGAGATAAGCAGCTGAATATTATGCATTCCTAGTTTTGAATTTCCATTACAAAGCTCTGGCCTCTCCAGCTCCTCTCTACTAGAAACAGTATCAACTACATATTCGTTTCTCCAGTTTGTTTAGTTGTTGTTCGATTGACTAAATTTTATTGTTTGTTTAACACTTTAATGCAGATTGAAATGCGGGGAATTTTTACTGTTGCTCATCGGGCATGTTTATGTGAAGGAAAACACCCCCATACATGAGCAGATGAGAAACCTACTCGGGGAGCAGTGCGCGTCGCTCATATGGGCAGCGAGCCGGTTTGGATCCACCCTTGATGCGGATCAGAGGCAGATGGCCCTGCAAATACAAGCGAGGAGAGTCGTTGAATCCCTGGAGCCCTACTAGGACAACCGCACCAGTGTGTTCCTGGTGATGAATGCCATGTCGCCGGTCTCAGTTGCATGCTTCATTCTTTCCCCGAGAAAAGGGTGTGTGTAGCCTTGCATCCTCCATTTTGCCGCTCATCACAAAGCCTTTTGTCTTTCTCTTTTTGTGCAAAGCGATTCTTAAGTTTGCTGCCTGTGTAAGTTTGTCCGAAAAATAAATCGTTTCATCTTTTGTTTGTGAAGATGGTCCTATTTAGTTTTGTCTGAAGACCATGTACTATATAGAGGAAATGAGCTTGGGTTAAAATGGTTGAAGCTGCCTGTCTGGTTCCATTTGAAGACCATGGGATGAAGGGAAAGATTTGGTATATGAAGCTTTCAAATTTCGCAGAAAAAATCGTTGTGCCATTATCAACTCGGCCAGCATCGTTTACAGCCAAGAATAAAAACGTTGTATGTTGCCTTATCCTGTTTGATTCAGCGGAATATAAAATCAGGTTTTTTATGATTCTTAGAACTAAGCCTATTCTATTCTAGCATTATGAGGATTTTTATGATTCTTATAAAAATTCTTAGAATGATGCATGTGTGGGTTGTTTGATTATCATGACTGCAATCCATACAAAAATTCTAAATCAGATTGGAATGCAGTTACAATCCTACGTTTTTTTCTTGTTCTAGGACGCGTTTGGTTGCGTGCAATTTTTTTTTTTTTTTTTGTCCGCTGGTAGCCTGAGTGAGCAAATGCATGATAAAATTCACCATCTTGACAATTGTTTGGTTGCCTGCATGTAGGCTCACTGTATTAGGGGAGCAATTTCTGCCTTGCGCTTGGTTGCATGCATTAGCTGGGCTGATGCAAGTACCCAGTGTTTGGTTGCCTGCGTGTAGGCTCACTCTATTAGGGGAGCAATTTCTATCTTGCGCTTGGTTGCATGCATTAGCTGGACTGATGCAAGTGTGTGGTGTTTGGTTACATACATGCAATGTGATTAAGAGTTAACATCTACACATGACACATAGGGTTACAGTAGAGTTACTTGACAGTATGCTCGCGATGATGGCGGCGGTGTAGTAGGTTGCGGACAAGCGGTGGCGCCGGTCACAACATGGTGTTTATTAGGCAAGGTTGGTGATGATCATTGAGAACAAAAAGAAGCCACTCTGAATTTCATCTATACCATAAACCATCACATGACCACCTTTGTACAGTATAATACGAAGATACACATATACTCCTCTACGACCATTGTAACAGAAAACATACAACATGAAAGTCGTGTGAAACATTGAGATAATGCTATTAGTCAAAGGGGATTTCAAACGGTCGACCGTGCTCGATGAATTTGATGAAATTCAACCAAAATAACTCCAAACATGAACACGAAATTAAGCATTTACAGTCGACGAAAGTACGGTCGATCGTATGAAGGGAACGACCACTACTAGGGAAAAGCTTATAGGTAGGATTTTAGCAGTAGCGCCGGTTGAGAGCACAGCGCTACTACTACTTAGTAGTAGCGCGGGTGCGGACCAGCGCTACAGGTATCCTGTTAGCAGTAGCGCCTGTTGTCAAGAAGGCGCTACTGCTAATCGGTTCGGCCGCGACACACAGGGGTGACCTATAGTAGTAGCGTTAGTCAGGAAGAAACGCTACTGCTATAGCCATAGCAGTAGCGCCCTTTTCAGACCCACGCTACTGCTAATTAGGGCGTGGACTTATCTCCTTCGTCCCGCGCACGCCCCTCACTCTCTCCCTCTCCCCCTCCTCACTCCCTCCCTCTCCACTCTGCGCAGCCGCCGCTGCTGCTCCGCGCACGCCCCTCACTCCCTCCCTCTCCACTCCCTTACGCCGGCCCCGGCGACCTCGACCCCTCCTTACTCCCTCCCTCCCCACTCTGCGCCGCCGCCGCCGCTCCGCCCACGCCCCCCACCCCCTCCCTCTCCACTCCCTTGTGCCGTCCCCGGCAACCTCGACCCCGGCCCCGACCCCGGAGACCTCGACCCCGACCCCGGCCTCTGCTTCTCCTCCGGCCGTCTCCTCCGCGCCGGCCGTCTCCTTCTCTGGTGAGACATCCCCACGCCTCCTCCACCCGCTTGCTTTTTTAGTGTTTGGGTGGATTGCTAGGGTTCTTGCTAGGACATTGCTAGGGTTCTTGCTAGGAATTAAGCATTTCTGAAATAGCAAAACATTAAGCATTTCTGAAACATAGTTAATAAGAAAACCGAGTCAAAAATGAGTTTAAGAAATTAAGCATTTCTGAAATAGCAAAACATTAAACGATAAGAAAATGTTCTCATAGGAATTTGTCTCGACGTCGACGATGCCCGGCCCGCATCCTCGTCGTCGAGTCAGCGGCAACTTCCTTGAGAGGCGCCATGTCCGGGATTGGGCTCCGCCGGGCTGGCACTGGGAGGTGCTACCTTCCGGGGGGTGCACCTTGGTGAGGAATCCGGGTCTCGTCGTCGACCCAGAGCTTCTTAGGTGGCGGTCGCATGGGCCACTATCGGTGCGGAGGGAGCCGGCCCCCGCGGAGGTGGTACGTCGCCGTGTCAGGGAGGAGGACGAGCACGTCCGTCGCTACATGGCTGCGTTGGACGCCAGTATCTCCAATACCTGGCAGGTTCTTCAGGGATCTCACCCGAGCTATGATCCGGTGATGGTTCCTTCTCTTTGGGTGTCCACCGCCTGCGCCATGAGACGTCAACTGGATCTGTATTACTGATATTATATGATAATATTCGAGATGTATTAGTGATAATATTTGATGATGCATTAACTGGATTATTCGAGATGATGTATTAGTGATATTATATGATAATATTCGAGAAATTTTTAGTAAAAAAAATCAGGTACTTTCGGTCTGTCGTTGCTCCTTGTGTGACTTTCATGTGTGTTCTTGATGGAGGAATCCCGACTGTTGTCGTGGGGGGCGCTTCCTCCTCTTCTCTTCTTGTGATATATACCTCGGTATAATGCGCAAGGAGAGGAGAGGAGGTGCGTCCATCACCGACAGTCGAACTATTAGTGTGAGAGAGTGTCCACCAACATATATACACCTCCTAGTGCCTATGTTTGGACATGTGTGTGTGTTATTGCAAGGAAAGCCTCCACGGACCGAAAGTCAACCGATATTGAATTAGGTCTATTTGGACATGTGTGTATGTTATTGCAGGGAACACCTCCTTGTGCCTATGTTTTGCCAGAATGTTGATTCATTTCCGTTCCGGCTAATTTCAGGCGCTCAATATGTCTTATTTTAATAATGGTCATGCCGAATTTTTGAATCATGAACACAGGAAATGTCTGACGACGATAAGATCCCTGAGTGTGATTACTGCGGCGATGATCGGGGTTTGTGCGACATGCCTCACCTGCGAGACGACAGGTTCTTCACCATCAAGCTTGATGAGACCTTCATTGTTTCTACGGTACGCAACAATGACAAGTGTTTTTTCGTAATTAAGCATGACTTATGTTTCTTTGCTTCAACGTGTAATTTCTGTTTTATACAATTTGACTAGTTCATCCCCTGCCATGCAAGACGGTATGTCTTGGAGAGGCTCGGTTTCGAGGACCACGAGAGTATTGAGACGAGGAGAGCTAACCTGAGGACTAAACATGGTCATACATTTCTGGTCAAAGTAATGAATGTAGTTAATAACACAGAATTAGGGTGCTCAAATTGGGAAGCTCTTTGCAAGGCATATGGATTTCAGAAGGATGTGGAAATAACCTTCAATCTTCGTCCTGAAGATCATATTGAAGGTAACATCGACATTTGGGTGGATGTCGATGTGCTTCCTGTTTTACCTCCATGTGAGTTTATCAACCATGCATATTTGTCAGGTAATTTGCATTCTATATTTAAAAATAGTTGGTGTTCATCCATACTAAATTTGTTAATTTATAATTTACAGCTTATTTCGTTTCTTCGAGTGAAACACGGAAATTAATTGACACGACACACTACACTTATGGATCACATCTAACTTGGGAGGAGAAGGATGTTCTTATCAACTTTGTTATTGGTGTCCTAGTTGGTAGGGACAACTTTCCGTATAATTTGGGAACTGGCCCAAATTATACATTTTACATGCCACTAGTGCATAGGTTGAGGGCGGATGACATTCGCCGAAATATCTTGGTAAGAGTTGCTAATTAAGTACACTACTATTGCGTAAATGGTGTTGATTACATTGCTAACTAGGCTACTATTATGTTCTTCAACAGAAACTGCCAAATGATGTTGTGCCTCCGTTGATGCATGGCGAAGGTTATATGACAATTAAAAGTCCTATGAGGCCCGAATTCTCTTTTGCATACTCGACTGAGCGCAAACCATCAAGACGGCTCCAAATTGAAGCATGGGGAGAAATAAAGAAGGATCGCAAGCCACAAGTTGGAGACCGTTGGATCTCTTTGCTTCATCATGGAGACATAGGTGTTATTCTGTTTTATGTCATTTTACCTAGGAGGGAGGACTAGGTCCTATGAGAGAAAAGTTTTTCTGATTTATATTAACTTGCATGATCGATTAGGATGATTATTATTATGATGTTTTTCTATTTTATGAGATTTTAACTTAGTATGATTAAGATGATGATGAGTTGTTAAATGAGTAAGATGATGATGAATTATATGTCATATATTTGATTAAAGTGGATGGATGCAAGTGACCACGTTGAATTAGACGAAAATATGATGTTGCGATTGGCAACATCATATTTTCTTCTAATTCAACATGATCACTTGCATCCATCCACTTTAATCTAAATGTAGTTGCTGGCACAATAATTATTGATGTTGTATATTAATATGTGTAACCGCGTGTAAATATAACATAAATATAAAAAAAGGAATATGTGCGTTTAACAGTGGCGCGGGTTAGAGAAGCGCGCTACTGATAACTCGATTAGCAGTAACGCTGGTAAAGAGGCGCTACTGCTAAACTTTAGCTGTAGTGCTGGGTGACCAGCGCTACTGCTAAAAATTAGCTGTAGCGCCGTAGCAGTAGCGCGGGCACCCGTGCTACTGATAGCTCAAAAACCGGCGCTACTGCTAGGGTTTTCCCTAGTAGTGGACATCGATGTGCATCATTTTCATGTAGACTTTATCTCGAATCGGAGCAGCGTTATATAGATTAGAAGGAACTAAAAGAGATTAAGAAGTCTCGTTAAAACAGACCAGACATAACATTCCTACAATATGCCAGAAAGATGTAGATCTACTCATTTAAAGCCATCAAAACAGAGAAAGTACAACACGAAAGTTGTGGGAAACGTCGAGATGAAGCTACTGGTTAAAGGAAATTTCAAACGGTCGACCGTGCGCTACAAATTTGACGATATTTGTCCAAAATAGCTCCAAACATGAACACGAAATTAAACATTTACGATCAATGAAACTATGAACCGATCGTCTAAATGGAACCACAACATCGATATGCATCTTTTTGTATAGATCTTATCTCAAATCGGAGCACTGTTGTGTACATTATAAAGGGTTAGGTGAAAGAGATTAAGGAGAGATTACAGTTGAACACGTGCAGAACTCACCTACAAGCTGCACCCAGCATGTAAGAGCTCACGCGTAACTACACCACAAGAGCCATCCATATGCGCTCTTTTGCATCGCTCGAGCCTGACTTGCTGGAAACGGCCAAATCGAGCATTTCCAATGATAAAGGGCCACAGGTGCTTTTAAAGTTCGTGTTATGCAATCAAACAGTCAACGTAGGCAACCATACGGGCCAAATTACTCGTGAGTTGGATCGGATCAAAGAGGTAGCTTGCATAGGTTCCATGGATCTATAATTCCTTCGGAATGCAAAGCACCAATGTTTCATCTCTTTCCTTCAACATTTTTCAGTAAAAAGCGCATCGGAGGTCCTAATTCTTTCCCAAAAGTGTCAGGTTAGTTATAACTAGAATTTGGCAAGCAATGGTCGGCTATGGATTGGGTGGTGGTGAGGGGGAGAGTGGAGTGTATAAAAGGGATGGGGCGTGTTGTCGGGCCGATGTGACGGACAGTCTTGGCAGACCCATTTCGCCCCACATATTGCCTGGATTTGGGGGGTTCAAAAAGTCCGAATATATGGGCTAGATTTAGGGGAGCCCGTTGGGTGGTTGTTTTTGTGTCGGAACATATGGCTAAGTTTTGGGAAGCCCTTGGGCAGTTGTTTTTGTGTCTGAACATGTCTAGACTGACCGAGGGACACATGGGGCAAAATATGGTTATGTCCTTGGAGAAGTTGTTAGCACAACAACTTCTATACGCTTTCATGTCAACATCACTGAAAACACGTCAATTTTTCTCTCCTCGGAACTTGCACTTTCTCAACTAAACAAACGTACATATTCTAAGTTTTGCTTGGCGAAGTATGGGAAGGCCAAAAGGGCAGGGAAGGGAGGGGTGGTAATCTTCAACACATCTTCATGGCAACTTCAAACGAGGATTCGTGGCAACTTTTTGTAAACTTGCGTGGTTTTTTTCTCTTTATATTATGGTGAATTACACACGATATGGAAAATTTTCATGTCCTCCCTTGGCAATTACTAGCCACCACGTTGTTTTCATTATAATTAGTTGGATAGGGATGGGGAGGTGTAGGACAGAGATAACCTAGGCCTAACACGTGATGTTGGTGGAGACTGGGGAGGGGTGGAGGCCGACTTCCTGATCTAGGGGGAGATTTGGTAGCAAGGGTTTTGGCACTCATGCTTGCAGCGGAAAGAATTGTGACGCATCACGACTCACGGTGTGTGATGTTGTGCACTCGTGGTCATCGCATAGAATAGGCCTCCAATGCAGACGATTTTGGTCGCACATTTACACCATAGTAAGTGCACGTCTCGTCTTGTATTCGCATCCAAAATGTTACGGAGAAGTTCCTTCTAGGCAGATCATACCATTATCTCATATACTTTTCCAACGAACAGTTTCTTAAAAAATCTTAATTTTGAGATTCTTTGTCAACTATGTGAAAAAATTCCCCTTTCGGTTCGTAATACTTGTTAGAAACTGTTTGCTCTAGATAGTGTTGACGAACAAATTCTCACCGTTCAAGGCATCGAACATAATATTGTTGGGGAACGGAGCATGTAATTTCAAAAAAATTCCTACGCTCACGCAAGATATATCCATGGAGATGCATCGCTACGAGAGGGGAGAGTGTGTCTACGTACCCTCGTAGACCGTTTAGCGGAAGCGTCTCACAACGCGGTTGATGTAGTCGAACAATCCTTCGAGCTCCACCGATCGAGTACCGAACGTACGGCACCTCCGAGTTCTACACACGTGCAGCTCGGTGACGTTCCTCGCCTTCTTGATCCAGCAAGATGTCGAGGTAGTAGATGAGTTCCGTCAGTACGACGGCGTGGCGACGGTGACGGTGAAGTGATTCCGGCAGGGCTTCGCCTAAGCTCTCCGAAAATATGACCGAGGTGGAAAACGGAGATCGGGGCACCGCACACGGCTATGGGACAATTGTGTGTTTGGGGTGCCCCCTTGCCCCCGTATATAAAGGATGAGAGGGAGGAGGCCGGCCCTCTAGGGGTGCGCCAAGTGTGGGGAGTCCTACTAGCACTCCTTAGTCCTAGTAGGATTCCACCTCCCATACGGAGTAGGAAAGAGGGAAGGGAGAGGGAAAGGAAAGAGGGGGCTGCGCCCCCTCCCCTAGTCCAATTCGGTTTGGGCAAGGGGGGCGCGAGCCTCCTCACGTGGCCTACCTCTCCTTTTCCCGTATGGCCCAATAAGGCCCATTACTTCTCCCGGTGAATTCCCGTAACTCCCCGGTACTCCGAAAAATACCCGAATCACTCGGAACCTTTCCGACGTCCGAATATAGCCTTCCAATATATGAATCTTTACCTCTCGACCATTTCGAGACTCCTCGTCATGTCCGTGATCTCATCCGGGACTCCGAACAAACTTCGGCCACCAATCACATAACTCATATAATACTAAATCGTCATCGAACCTTAAGTGTGCGGACCCTACGGGTTCGGGAATGATGTAGACATGACCGAGACGACTCTCCGGTCAATAACCAACAGCGGAACCTGGATGCTCATATTGGTTCCTACATATTCCACGAAGATCTTTATCGGTGAACCTCATATGTCAACATACGTTGTTCCCTTTGTCTGGCGGTATGTTACTTGCCCGAGATTCGATCGTCGGTATCCAATACCTAGTTCAATCTCGTTACCGGCAAGTCTCTTTACTCGTTCCGTAATACGTCATCTTGTAACTAACTCTTTAGTCATGGTGCTTGCAAGGCTTCTGTGATGCTGTATTACCGAGAGGGCCCAGAGATACCTCTCCGATAGTCGGAGTGACAAATCCCAATCTTGATCCATGCCAACTCAACAAACACTTTCGGAGATACCTGTAGTGCACCTTTATAATCACCAAGTTACGTTGTAACGTTTGATACACCCAAAGTATTCCTACGGTATCCGGGAGTTGCATGATCTCATGGTCAGAGGAACGTGTATTTGACATAGTGAAAGCAATAGCAATAAACTGAACGATCATTTGCTATGCTAACGGTTGGGTCAAGTCCATCACATCATTCTCCTAATGATGTGATCCCATTATCAAATGACAACTCATGTCCATGGTCAGGAAATCTTGACCATCTTTTGATCAACGAGCTAGTCTAGTAGAGGCTTACTAGGGACTCAGTATTTGTCTATTATCCACACATGTATTAAGTTTCCGGTCAATACAATTCTAGCATGAATAATAAACCATTATCATGAACGGAGAAATATGATAATAAACACTTTATTAATTGCCTCTAGGGCATATTTCCAACAGTCTCCCACTTGCACTAGAGTCAATAATCTAGATTACATCTCCATGTAATTAACACTTAATCAGTTCTAAAGCTGATCATGTTTTGCTTGTGAGAGAGGTTTTAGTCAACGGGTCTGCAATATTCAGATCTGTGTGTTCTTGGCAAATCTCTATGTAGATGCTGCTACCACACTCTGTTTGGAGCTACTCCAAAAAATTTCCCCACTATACTTATCCGGTCTGAGAGTCATAGTCTTCCGGATCAGTGTTTAAAGCTTGCATCGACGTAACCCTTTACGACGAACTCTTTATCACCTCTATTCCCGAGAAATTCTTCCTTAGTCCTTTTCAGGTACTTCAGGATATTCTTGACCGCTGTCCAGTGATCTACTCCTGGATCACTTTGGTACCTTCCCACCAAGCTAATAGCGAGGCATACATTAGGTCTAGTACACAGCATGGCATACAAAATAGAGCCTATGGCTGAGGCATAGGGGATGACACTCATCTTCTCTTTGTCTTCTGTCGTGGTCGAGCTTTGAGTCTTACTCAATCTCACACCTTGCAATACAGGCAAGAACCCTTTCTTTGACTGATCCATTTTGAACTTCTTCAAAATCTTGTCAAGGTATGTGCTTCGTGAAAGTCCTATGAGGCGTCTCAATCTATCTCTATAGATTTTGATGCCTAACATGTAAAACAACCTTTACCTAGATTTTCAAGTCTTACTCCACTTCACACCAGGAAAGAACTCATTTCTTTGACTTGATCCTATTTTGAACTTCTTCAAAAGACTCATCAAGATGTGTGAACTTTTATCAGGCGTTTTGATCTGTCTCCATAGATCTCGATGCCCAATCTGTGGATAACTCAAAAACAGGTTTTTATTGAAAACCTCCTTTCAATTCTTTATGCTTTCCAGAAATTCTACATCATTTCCAATCAACAATATGTCATCCACATATACTATTAGAAATGCTATAGAGCTCCCACTCACTTTCTTGTAAATACAAGTTTCTCCATAAACTTGTATAAACCCAAACGCTTTGATCTCTTCATCAAAGCGAGTATTCCAGCTCCGAGATGCTTGCACCAGTCCATAGATGGATCGCTGGAGCTTGCATATTTTGTTAGCGCCTTTAGGATCGACAAAACCTTCCGGCTGTATCATATACAATTCTTCCTTAAGGAATCCGTAAAGGAATGCCGTTTTGACGTCCATTTGCCAGATTTCATAATCATAAAATGCGGCAATTGCTAACATAATTCTGACAGACTTTAGCATCGCTACGGGTGAGAAAGTCTCATCGTAGTCAACTCCTTGAACTTGTCGATAACCTTTAGCAACAAGTCGAGCTTTATAGACGGTGATATTACCATCAGCGTCCGTCTTCTTCTTAAAGATCCATTTATTTTCAATAGCTCTCCGTTCATCGGGCAAGTCTACCAAAGTCCACACTTTGTTCTCATACATGGATCCTATCTCGGATTTCATGGCCTCAAGCCATTTCTCGGAATCCGGGCTCGCCATAGCTTCTTCATAATTCGAAGGTTCACCGTTGTCTAACAACATAACCTCCAAGACTGGATTTCCGTACCACTCTGGTGCGGAACGTGTCCTGGTTGACCTTCGAGGTTCGGTAGCAACTTGCTCCGAAGTTTCATGATCATCATCATTATCTTCTTCTCTGGTCTGTGTTGGTGTCACAGAAATTTCTTTCTGTGGCGTACTACTATCCAGAGGAGGTACAATTACCTCATCAAGTTCTACTTTCCTCCCACTCACTTCTTTCGAGAGAAACTCCTTCTCTAGAAAGGATCCATTCTTAGCAACGAAAACTTTGCCTTCGGATCTGTGGTAGAAGGTGTACCGAACAGTTTCTTTTGGGTATCCTATGAAGACGCACTTATCCGCTTTGGGTTCAAGCTTATCAGGCTGAAGCCTTTTGACATAAGCATCGCAGCCCCAAACTTTCAGAAACGACAGCTTAGGTTTATTTCCAAACCACAGTTCATACGGTGTCGTCTCAACGGATTTAGACGGTGCCCTATTTAAAGTGAATGCAGTTGTCTCTAATGCATAACCCCAAAACGATAGTGGCAAATCGGTAAGAGACATCATAGAACGCACCATATCTAATAGAGTACGATTACGACGTTCGGACACACCATTACGCTGTGGTGTTCCAGGTGGCGTGAGCTGTGAAACAATTCCACATTGTCTTAAGTGATTGCCAAACTCGTAACTCAAATATTCTCCTCCACGATCAGATCGTAAGAACTTTATTTTCTTGTCACGACGGTTCTCTACTTCACTCTGAAATTCTTTCAACTTTTCAAATGTTTCAGATTTATGCTTCATCAAGTAGACATAGCCATATCTACTCAAATCATCTGTGAACGTGAGAACATAACGATATCCACCGCGCGCCTCAACACTCATCGGACCGCATACATCGGTATGTATTATTTCCAATAAGTTGGTTGCTCGCTCCATTGTTCCAGAGAACGGAGTTTTAGTCATCTTGCCAATAAGGCACGGTTCACATGTCTCAAATGATTCATAATCAAGAGATTCCAAAAACCCATCTGCATGGAGTTTCTTCATGTGTTTAACACTGATATGACCTAAGCGGCAGTGCCACAAATATGTGGTACTATCATTATCTTTTGGCATTCGTGTTATGAACATATGTATTACTACGATCAAGATTCAATAAACCTTTCATCTTAAGTGCATGATCATCAATGATATTATCCAAATAAATAGAATAACAATTATTCTCTGAAATTGAATAACCGTCTTGCAATAAACACTATCAGATATAATGTTCATGCTTAACGCAAGCAACAAATAACAATTATTTAGGTTCATCACTAATCCTGAAGGTAGAGAGAGCGTGGCGATGGTGATCACATCAACCTTGGAGACACTTCCAATGCACATCGTCACCTCGTTCTTAGCTAGCCCTCGTTTATTCCGAAGCTCCATGTTTCAAGTTGTAAGCAACTGAACAAGTATCAAATACCCAGGTGCTCCTACGAGTACTAGTAAGGTACATATCAATAACATGTATATCAAATATCTTTGTTGACATTGCCAGTCTTATTATCTGCCAGTTACTTTGGGAAAGTTCCGCTCCCTGTGACATTTCCCTTTGCAATGGGAGCACTAAGTCTCGGGTTTGGTTCAGCCTTGGGTTTCTTCGCGTGAGCGGCAACTGTTTTACCGTTCTTCTTGAAGTTCCCTTTTCTTTCCCTTGCCCTTCTTGAAACTAGTGGTCTTATTAACCATCAACACTTGATGCTCCCTTTTTTTTTATTTCTACATTCGCAGATTGTAGCATCGCGAATAGCTTAAGGATCTTCTATCCCTTGCATGTTTATAGTTCATCACGAAGATCCAGTAGCTTAGTGATAGTGACTAGAGAACTCTATCAATCACCACTTTATTCGGAAGTCTAACTCCCACTTGATTCAAGTGTTTGAAGTACTCAGACATTCTGAGTACATGCTCACTAACGGAGCTGTTCTCCTCCATCTTGTAGCTATAGAACTTGTCGAAGGTGTCATCCCTCTCGACCCGGGTGTGAGTCTTGAAAAACAAATTTTCAGCTCTTGGAACATCTCATATGCTCCGTGTTGCTCAAAACATATTTGGAGCTCCGGTTCTAAGCCGTAAAGTATGGCGCACTGAACTATCGAGTAGTCATCTTTTCTTGTCTGCCAGACGTTCATAACGTCCTCAGACGAAGCCGTAGGGGTATTTCACTGAGCGGTGCATTAAGGACATAAGCCTTCTGTGCAGCAGTGAGGACAATCCTCAGATCACGGACCTAGTCCGCATAGTTGCTTCCATCAACTTTCAACTTCGTTTTCTCTAGGAACATAATAAAAACATGGGAACTACAGCGCGGTCTATGGATCTACAACATAAATTTGCTAAGACAAGTAAGACTATGTTCATGACAATTGAAGTTCAATTAATCAAATTACTTAAGAACTCCCACTTAGATTAACATCCCTCAAGTTGTCTAAGTGTAACATGATCCACATCAACTAAACCACGTCCGATCATCACGTGAGGTGGATTAGTTATCAATGGTGAACATCTTTCATGTTGATCATATCTACTATATGACTCATGTTCGACCTTTCGGTCTCTTGTGTTCCGAGGCCATGTCTGTACATGCTAGGCTCGTCAAGTTTAACCCAAGTATTCTGCGTGTGTAAAACTGGCTTACACCCGTTGTATGCGAACGAAAGAATCCATCACACCCGATCATCACGTGGTGCTTAGAAGCGTCGAACCTTCGCAACGGTGCATACTAGGGGAGAACACTTATCTTGAAATTTAGTGAAGGGATCATCTTATAATGCTACCGTCGTCCTAAGCAAAATAAGATGCATAAAAGGATTAACATCACATGCAATTCAATATATGTGACATGATATGGCCATCATCGTCTTGTGCTGATCGGACGCTTGATCTCCATCGTAGCGTCGTGACACCTTGATCTCCATCGTAGCGTCGTGGTCGTCTCGCCGGCTATTGCTACTACTACTACTGCTAACTAATAACGGTAAAGTAAAGCAATTACATAGCGTTGGCATTGCATACAATAAAGAGACAACCATAAGGCTCCTGCCAGTTGCCTGATAACTTACAAAACATGATCATCTCATACAACAACTTATATCACATCATGTCTTGGCCATATCACATCACCAGCATACCCTGCAAAAACAAGTTAGACGTCCTCTACTTTGTAGTTGCAAGTTTTACGTGGCTACTACGGGTTTGCAAGAACCGTTCTTACCTATGCAAAACCACAACGTGGTGTAGTGATTGCTTTTTGATCTTCTAAAAGAACCCTCTTCATTGAAACCGATTCAACTAAAGTGAGAGAGACAGACACCCGCCAGTCACCTTTATGCAACGAGTGCACGTAGCGGTGAAACCTGTCTCGCGTAAGCGTACGCGTAATGTCGGTCCGGGCCGCTTCATCTCACAATACCGCCGAATCAAGTAACAACTAGTAACGGCAAGCAATATGTATACACCCACGCCCACAACTCACTTGTGTTCTACTCGTGCAAATCACATCTACGCATAGACCTGGCTCGGATGCCACTGTTGGGGAACGGAGCATGTAATTTCAAAAAATTTCCTATGCTCACGCAAGATATATCCATGGAGATGCATCGCTACGAGAGGGGAGAGTGTGTCTACGTACCCTCGTAGACCATTTAGCGGAAGCGTCTCACAACGCGGTTGATGTAGTCGAACAATCCTTCGAGCTCCACCGATCGAGTACCGAACGTACGGCACCTCCGAGTTCTACACACGTGCAGCTCGGTGACGTTCCTCGCCTTCTTGATCCAGCAAGATGTCGAGGTAGTAGATGAGTTCCGTCAGCATGACGGCGTGGCGACGGTGACGGTGAAGTGATTCCGACAGGGCTTCGCCTAAGCTCTCCGAAAATATGACCGAGGTGGAAAACGGAGATCGGGGCACCGCACACGGCTATGGGACAATTGTGTGTTTGGGGTGCCCCCTTGCCCCCGTATATAAAGGATGAGAGGGAGGAGTCCGGCCCTCTAGGGGTGCGCCAAGTGTGGGGAGTCCTACTAGCACTCCTTAGTCCTAGTAGGATTCCACCTCCCATACGGAGTAGGAAAGAGGGAAGGGAGAGGGAAAGGAAAGAGGGGGCTGCGCCCCCTCCCCTAGTCCAATTCGGTTTGGGCAAGGGGGGGCGCGAGCCTCCTCATGTGGCCTACCTCTTCTTTTCCCGTATGGCCCAATAAGGCCCATTACTTCTCCCGGTGAATTCCCGTAACTCCCCGGTACTCCGAAAAATACCCGAATCACTCGGAACCTTTCTGACGTCCGAATATAGCCTTCCAATATATGAATCTTTACCTCTCGACCATTTCGAGACTCCTCGTCATGTCCGTGATCTCATCCGGGACTCCGAACAAACTTCGGCCACCAATCACATAACTCATATAATACTAAATCGTCATCGAACCTTAAGTGTGCGGACCCTACGGGTTCGGGAATGATGTAGACATGACCGAGACGACTCTCCGGTCAATAACCAACAGCGGAACCTGGATGCTCATATTGGTTCCTACATATTCCACGAAGATCTTTATCGGTGAACCTCATATGTCAACATACGTTGTTCCCTTTGTCTGGCGGTATGTTACTTGCCCGAGATTCGATCGTCGGTATCCAATACCTAGTTCAATCTCGTTACCGGCAAGTCTCTTTACTCGTTCCGTAATACGTCATCTTGTAACTAACTCTTTAGTCACGGTGCTTGCAAGGCTTCTGTGATGCTGTATTACCGAGAGGGCCCAGAGATACCTCTCCGATAGTCGGAGTGACAAATCCCAATCTTGATCCATGCCAACTCAACAAACACTTTCGGAGATACCTGTAGTGCACCTTTATAATCACCAAGTTACGTTGTGACGTTTGATACACCCAAAGTATTCCTACGGTATCCGGGAGTTGCATGATCTCATGGTCAGAGGAACGTGTATTTGACATAGTGAAAGCAATAGCAATAAACTGAACGATCATTTGCTATGCTAACGGTTGGGTCAAGTCCATCACATCATTCTCCTAATGATGTGATCCCATTATCAAATGACAACTCATGTCCATGGTCAGGAAATCTTGACCATCTTTTGATCAACGAGCTAGTCTAGTAGAGGCTTACTAGGGACTCAGTATTTGTCTATTATCCACACATGTATTAAGTTTCCGGTCAATACAATTCTAGCATGAATAATAAACCATTATCATGAACGGAGAAATATGATAATAAACACTTTATTAATTGCCTCTAGGGCATATTTCCAACAGTCTCCCACTTACACTAGAGTCAATAATCTAGATTACATCTCCATGTAATTAACACTTAATCAGTTCTAAAGCTGATCATGTTTTGCTTGTGAGAGAGGTTTTAGTCAACGGGTCTGCAATATTCAGATCTGTGTGTTCTTGGCAAATCTCTATGTAGATGCTGCTACCACACTCTGTTTGGAGCTACTCCAAAAAATTTCCCCACTATACTTATCCGGTCTGAGAGTCATAGTCTTCCGGATCAGTGTTTAAAGCTTGCATCGACGTAACCCTTTACGACGAACTCTTTATCACCTCTATTCCCGAGAAATTCTTCCTTAGTCCTTTTCAGGTACTTCAGGATATTCTTGACCGCTGTCCAGTGATCTACTCCTGGATCACTTTGGTACCTTCCCACCAAGCTAATAGCGAGGCATACATTAGGTCTAGTACACAGCATGGCATACAAAATAGAGCCTATGGTTGAGGCATAGGGGATGACACTCATCTTCTCTTTGTCTTCTGTCGTGGTCGGGCTTTGAGTCTTACTCAATCTCACACCTTGCAATACAGGCAAGAAACCTTTCTTTGACTGATCCATTTTGAACTTCTTCAAAATCTTGTCAAGGTATGTGCTTCGTGAAAGTCCTATGAGGCGTCTCAATCTATCTCTATAGATTTTGATGCCTAACATGTAAAACAACCTTTACCTAGATTTTCAAGTCTTACTCCACTTCACACCAGGAAAGAACTCATTTCTTTGACTTGATCCTATTTTGAACTTCTTCAAAAGACTCATCAAGATGTGTGAACTTTTATCAGGCGTTTTGATCTGTCTCCATAGATCTCGATGCCCAATCTGTGGATAACTCAAAAACAGGTTTTTATTGAAAACCTCCTTTCAATTCTTTATGCTTTCCAGAAATTCTACATCATTTCCAATCAAAAATATGTCATCCACATATACTATTAGAAATGCTATAGAGCTCCCACTCACTTTCTTGTAAATACAAGTTTCTCCATAAACTTGTATAAACCCAAACGCTTTGATCTCTTCATCAAAGCGAGTATTCCAGCTCCGAGATGCTTGCACCAGTCCATAGATGGATCGCTGGAGCTTGCATATTTTGTTAGCGCCTTTAGGATCGACAAAACCTTCCGGCTGTATCATATACAATTCTTCCTTAAGGAATCCGTAAAGGAATACCGTTTTGACGTCCATTTGCCAGTTCATAATCATAAAATGCGGCAATTGCTAACATAATTCTGACAGACTTTAGCATCGCTACGGGTGAGAAAGTCTCATCGTAGTCAACTCCTTGAACTTGTCGATAACCTTTAGCAACAAGTCGAGCTTTATAGACGGTGATATTACCATCAGCGTCCGTCTTCTTCTTAAAGATCCATTTATTTTCAATAGCTCGCCGTTCATCGGGCAAGTCTACCAAAGTCCACACTTTGTTCTCATACATGGATCCTATCTCGGATTTCATGGCCTCAAGCCATTTCTCGGAATCCGGGCTCGCCATAGCTTCTTCATAATTCGAAGGTTCACTGTTGTCTAACAACATAACCTCCAAGACTGGATTTTCGTACCACTCTGGTGCGGAACGTGTCCTGGTTGACCTTCGAGGTTCAGTAGCAACTTGCTCCGAAGTTTCATGATCATCATCATTATCTTCTTGTTTGGTCTGTGTTGGTGTCACAGAAATTTCTTTCTGTGGCGTACTACTATCCAGAGGAGGTACAATTACCTCATCAAGTTCTACTTTCCTCCCACTCACTTCTTTCGAGAGAAACTCCTTCTCTAGAAAGGATCCATTCTTAGCAACGAAAACTTTGCCTTCGGATCTGTGGTAGAAGGTGTACCCAACAGTTTCTTTTGGGTATCCTATGAAGACGCACTTATCTGCTTTGGGTTCAAGCTTATCAGGCTGAAGCCTTTTGACATAAGCATCGCAGCCCCAAACTTTCAGAAACGACAGCTTAGGTTTCTTTCCAAACCACAGTTCATACGGTGTCGTCTCAACGGATTTAGACGGTGCCCTATTTAAAGTGAATGCAGCTGTCTCTAATGCATAACCCCAAAACGATAGTGGCAAATCGGTAAGAGACATCATAGAACGCACCATATCTAATAGAGTACGATTACGACGTTCCGACACACCATTACGCTGTGGTGTTCCAGGTGGCGTGAGCTATGAAACAATTCCATATTGTCTTAAGTGATTGCCAAACTCGTAACTCAAATATTCTCCTCCACGATCAGATCGTAAGAACTTTATTTTCTTGTCACGACGGTTCTCTACTTCACTCTGAAATTCTTTGAACTTTTCAAATGTTTCAGATTTATGCTTCATCAAGTAGACATAGCCATATCTACTCAAATCATCTGTGAACGTGAGAACATAACGATATCCACCGCGCGCCTCAACACTCATCGGACCGCATACATCGGTATGTATTATTTCCAATAAGTTGGTTGCTCGCTCCATTGTTCCGGAGAACGGAGTTTTAGTCATCTTGCCAATAAGGCACGGTTCACATGTCTCAAATGATTCATAATCAAGAGATTCCAAAAACCCATCTGCATGGAGTTTCTTCATGTGTTTAACACTGATATGACCTAAGCGGCAGTGCCACAAATATGTGGTACTATCATTATCTTTTGGCATTCGTGTTATGAACATATGTATTACTACGATCAAGATTCAATAAACCTTTCATCTTAAGTGCATGATCATCAATGATATTATCCAAATAAATAGAATAACAATTATTCTCTGAAATTGAATAACCGTCTTGCAATAAACACTATCAGATATAATGTTCATGCTTAACGCAAGCACCAAATAACAATTATTTAGGTTCATCACTAATCCTGAAGGTAGAGAGAGCGTGGCGATGGTGATCACATCAACCTTGGAGACACTTCCAATGCACATCGTCACCTCGTTCTTAGCTAGCCCTCGTTTATTCCGAAGCTCCATGTTTCAAGTTGTAAGCAACTGAACAAGTATCAAATACCCAGGTGCTCCTACGAGTACTAGTAAGGTACATATCAATAACATGTATATCAAATATCTTTGTTGACATTGCCAGTCTTATTATCTGCCAGTTACTTTGGGAAAGTTCCGCTCCCTGTGACATTTCCCTTTGCAATGGGAGCACTAAGTCTCGGGTTTGGTTCAGCCTTGGGTTTCTTCGCGTGAGCGGCAACTGTTTTACCGTTCTTCTTGAAGTTCCCTTTTCTTTCCCTTGCCCTTCTTGAAACTAGTGGTCTTATTAACCATCAACACTTGATGCTCCCTTTTTTTTTATTTCTACATCCGCAGATTGTAGCATCGCGAATAGCTTAAGGATCTTCTATCCCTTGCATGTTTATAGTTCATCACGAAGATCCAGTAGCTTAGTGATAGTGACTAGAGAACTCTATCAATCACCACTTTATTCGGAAGTCTAACTCCCACTTGATTCAAGTGTTTGAAGTACTCAGACATTCTGAGTACATGCTCACTAACGGAGCTGTTCTCCTCCATCTTGTAGCTATAGAACTTGTCGAAGGTGTCATCCCTCTCGACCCGGGTGTGAGTCTTGAAAAACAAATTTTCAGCTCTTGGAACATCTCATATGCTCCGTGTTGCTCAAAACATATTTGGAGCTCCGGTTCTAAGCCGTAAAGTATGGCGCACTGAACTATCGAGTAGTCATCTTTTCTTGTCTGCCAGACGTTCATAACGTCCTCAGACGAAGCCGTAGGGGTATTTCACTGAGCGGTGCATTAAGGACATAAGCCTTCTGTGCAGCAGTGAGGACAATCCTCAGATCACGGACCTAGTCCGCATAGTTGCTTCCATCAACTTTCAACTTCGTTTTCTCTAGGAACATAATAAAAACATGGGAACTACAGCGCGGTCTATGGATCTACAACATAAATTTTCTAAGACAAGTAAGACTATGTTCATGACAATTGAAGTTCAATTAATCAAATTACTTAAGAACTCCCACTTAGATTAACATCCCTCAAGTTGTCTAAGTGTAACATGATCCACATCAACTAAACCACGTCCGATCATCACGTGAGGTGGATTAGTTATCAATGGTGAACATCTTTCATGTTGATCATATCTACTATATGACTCATGTTCGACCTTTCGGTCTCTTGTGTTCCGAGGCCATGTCTGTACATGCTAGGCTCGTCAAGTTTAACCCAAGTATTCTGCGTGTGTAAAACTGGCTTACACCCGTTGTATGCGAACGAAAGAATCCATCACACCCGATCATCACGTGGTGCTTATAAGCGTCGAACCTTCGCAACGGTGCATACTAGGGGAGAACACTTATCTTGAAATTTAGTGAAGGGATCATCTTATAATGCTACCGTCGTCCTAAGCAAAATAAGATGCATAAAAGGATTAACATCACATGCAATTCAATATATGTGACATGATATGGCCATCATCGTCTTGTGCTGATCGGACGCTTGATCTCCATCGTAGCGTCGTGACACCTTGATCTCCATCGTAGCGTCGTGGTCGTCTCGCCGGCTATTGCTACTACTACTACTACTAACTAATAGCGGTAAAGTAAAGCAATTACATAGCGTTGGCATTGCATACAATAAAGAGACAACCATAAGGCTCCTGCCGGTTGCCTGATAACTTACAAAACATGATCATCTCATACAACAACTTATATCACATCATGTCTTGGCCATATCACATCACCAGCATACCCTGCAAAAACAAGTTAGACGTCCTCTACTTTGTAGTTGCAAGTTTTACGTGGCTACTACGGGTTTGCAAGAACCGTTCTTACCTATGCAAAACCACAACGTGGTGTAGTGATTGCTTTTTGATCTTCTAAAAGAACCCTCTTCATTGAAACCGATTCAACTAAAGTGAGAGAGACAGACACCCGCCAGTCACCTTTATGCAACGAGTGCACGTAGCGGTGAAACCTGTCTCGCGTAAGCGTACGCGTAATGTCGGTCCGGGCCGCTTCATCTCACAATACCGCCGAATCAAGTAACAACTAGTAACGGCAAGCAATATGTATACACCCACGCCCACAACTCACTTGTGTTCTACTCGTGCAAATCACATCTACGCATAGACCTGGCTCGGATGCCACTGTTGGGGAACGGAGCATGTAATTTCAAAAAATTTCCTATGCTCACGCAAGATATATCCATGGAGATGCATCGCTACGAGAGGGGAGAGTGTGTCTACGTACCCTCGTAGACCATTTAGCGGAAGCGTCTCACAACGCGGTTGATGTAGTCGAACAATCCTTCGAGCTCCACCGATCGAGTACCGAACGTACGGCACCTCCGAGTTCTACACACGTGCAGCTCGGTGACGTTCCTCGCCTTCTTGATCCAGCAAGATGTCGAGGTAGTAGATGAGTTCCGTCAGCACGACGGCGTGGCGACGGTGACGGTGAAGTGATTCCGACAGGGCTTCGCCTAAGCTCTCCGAAAATATGACCGAGGTGGAAAACGGAGATCGGGGCACCGCACACGGCTATGGGACAATTGTGTGTTTGGGGTGCCCCCTTGCCCCCGTATATAAAGGATGAGAGGGAGGAGGCCGGCCCTCTAGGGGTGCGCCAAGTGTGGGGAGTCCTACTAGCACTCCTTAGTCCTAGTAGGATTCCACCTCCCATACGGAGTAGGAAAGAGGGAAGGGAGAGGGAAAGGAAAGAGGGGGCTGCGCCCCCTCCCCTAGTCCAATTCGGTTTGGGCAAGGGGGGGGCGCGAGCCTCCTCACGTGGCCTACCTCTTCTTTTCCCGTATGGCCCAATAAGGCCCATTACTTCTCCCGGTGAATTCCCGTAACTCCCCGGTACTCCGAAAAATACCCGAATCACTCGGAACCTTTCCGACGTCCGAATATAGCCTTCCAATATATGAATCTTTACCTCTCGACCATTTCGAGACTCCTCGTCATGTCCGTGATCTCATCCGGGACTCCGAACAAACTTCGGCCACCAATCACATAACTCATATAATACTAAATCGTCATCGAACCTTAAGTGTTTGGACCCTACGGGTTCGGGAATGATGTAGACATGACCGAGACGACTCTCCGGTCAATAACCAACAGCGGAACCTGGATGCTCATATTGGTTCCTACATATTCCACGAAGATCTTTATCGGTGAACCTCATATGTCAACATACGTTGTTCCCTTTGTCTGGCGGTATGTTACTTGCCCGAGATTCGATCGTCGGTATCCAATACCTAGTTCAATCTCGTTACCGGCAAGTCTCTTTACTCGTTCCGTAATACGTCATCTTGTAACTAACTCTTTAGTCACGGTGCTTGCAAGGCTTCTGTGATGCTGTATTACCGAGAGGGCCCAGAGATACCTCTCCGATAGTCGGAGTGACAAATCCCAATCTTGATCCATGCCAACTCAACAAACACTTTCGGAGATACCTGTAGTGCACCTTTATAATCACCCAGTTACGTTGTGACGTTTGATACACCCAAAGTATTCCTACGGTATCCGGGAGTTGCATGATCTCATGGTCAGAGGAACGTGTATTTGACATAGTGAAAGCAATAGCAATAAACTGAACGATCATTTGCTATGCTAACGGTTGGGTCAAGTCCATCACATCATTCTCCTAATGATGTGATCCCATTATCAAATGACAACTCATGTCCATGGTCAGGAAATCTTGATCATCTTTTGATCAACGAGCTAGTCTAGTAGAGGCTTACTAGGGACTCAGTATTTGTCTATTATCCACACATGTATTAAGTTTCCGGTCAATACAATTCTAGCATGAATAATAAACCATTATCATGAACGGAGAAATATGATAATAAACACTTTATTAATTGCCTCTAGGGCATATTTCCAACAAATATATTGATTATAACTGCTTATTAGATATTGTTCAACACCAAGTTCCCACATGTCATAACCACGAGCAGATTTGACCATTAAGAAAAATCGGATGTTTAATATTATAGTATTCAGATTTCTTGCAATTCGTATTCATTTAGAGCTTGTTGGTAAGTTTTGTGTATACACAGGTAACCCTTAAACTTGAAGGTGAAGATTATTTTTTGCAATAACTCAGTTGGCCAAAGTGTGTGACTATTAAGTATAAGGTCCGAGCCCTCGTTCTAGCGTTTTATTTATTTAATGTTGGCTCTCATTTAATTAAAAATAAATCCAAATATTTTATCTAAACAATTGAGGCACCTAAATTTTTGAATTTGTCTCAAATATAATATTTTATGTTATGTTTAAACGAATTTCCCTAAAATGGATAATTGACATGGTCTGGATTTGATCTTAGAGATACAAAATCTATTTTCATGGCATTTTTCACTCAACTTGCTATAATAATTTGGCATGAAAATATGTGGGTTTGTTACATATTACCCTTTTTTTAATATATTCTTACACACTGCCTTAGCATGCAGTAGGTGACTTTTCTTTGTTATTTATTTATCAACAACTATTCTGCTAATAGATTCTCATAGGATCAACCACTTTATTTATATTTGTTACCCCTGGGTAGTGTGGTGAGCATTGTTTTCCGGAGACGGGCTTATGAGTTTCATCGCGTGTTGTTCATCCTTTGGTCGCTTCGTCGGACAACACATGCCACCTACAACTGCATGAAGAAACTTCTAGTGCATGACATTGCAATGCGGGTGTTGGTGTGTGCTTGTTGCTAGGTCTGGAGTTAGTTGTTGGTATACATTTTGCACAGAAGTTTGCTTGGATCTAGAACGAGCACCCATGAGAGCATTTCTACCCATTGCCCTAAAACTAAGGATGCCATTTTAAATGGCTGGGGAGTTATCGCGTATACCCCACTCCAATCCAAGACTGACATTGTACATATTCTACATGTTGTGGACGTGGCATATTATTTACATGGTACGCCCTCAGGCCTTATTTGTAGTACCATTCTTGCAAACTCAACCTTAGGAGTTAGATAGGGATTTTGTATATTGGGCTCAGATGTACCGAACAAGTGACAAGTACTATTTTCTCCATCAGAAAAAGGTGGGGTACTATATATCATCAATTGCCTTTGTGCATAGAATGCCAGGTGACATGATCTGGTGTCGGTCTTTATCGATGACCATTTTGTAGCAACATTATCTAAACATTGTTACTCTCCTCACATATGTGTGGAGAAGTAAGGAAGATTGCTTTTGGGGCTACAAATTGTCTTTCTATTGCTGCCACTGTCCATCTGACGGCGAATGTTGGGCTTATGCTGGAACATTGATCTAAGTATGTCTCCTCTTTCATCAGCCCACTACCTTGGTGAACCCAAGACGACCGGAGGGCGCCAGTCGGTAGTTGCTCCATTGAGACACATTGGCCATCGTGTAACGAGTAACCGGCAATTGTTTCTGTGAAGATGCTCTTGGTGTAGGGAATCGGCGATCCTCATCCACAACACGACAAGAGAAATCCTTATCCCTGCATGGGCTAGATTTCGTGGTTTGGACGTTTCGATTATGTTCGTTGTTTTGCGTGGAAGATTGGAAGTTGGACTCGAACCCTAACATGTATGATTTTTTGGATTTAGCTCACATTTGTCATGTGAATAGTGAGTTAGGGTTTGAGTTACAGTTTCACAAGTACCATCTACCTATTTTCTTAATTTGGGGTTTGTGGCTTGTTGTGTGATTATTTTATATCTTTTTTTAGAAGACTGCATGAGGAGTTGGTCCCCATAGAAATTAATGATGGGATTTTTTGAGGATTTGGCCAACAAGACATAAATTGATGGCAAAACATGACCGGTGTATGGATGTGAACTTGACACATGATCGCCTCTTTAGATTGGGGGCTTCATGGAAATCAACTTCAACTTCAAACAGTCCATGATTCTAACCCCAATCATTACAGTATTCATAGAAGACACATTCTCGTTTGAGAGTGTTGGTTTCGAATCAAGCCAAACGACCCTCCTAATTGACAGCATGTGCACTTCTCCGACGGCAAACAACTATTGCAGTAGCTGGCGAAGGACGAGGAGCTAGCACTGCAGCATGTGAAGGCGATGTCCGTGAGCCTTTCTTCTTCGCTCGCTTCCTTAGAAAACAAGCTTTCTCTCACATGCATAGCAACATCGGGGCGCACAGAAGGGAGATGATAGATTAGGAAAGTGGCCTTTTCTTTTTCAAGAAAAGCAAATCAAACGCTTCCCGCGTAAATATGTCCCGCCACAAGCCGTCGCCGCCGTGTTGGTAGTCGAAGCGCCACACTACCGATGTAGCGGTAGGCGAAGCGACACCCCAATCGAACACGGGCTATCAGGACTTAGGTATGCATTCCCGAAGAATAGAACCGATTTGGCAACTTGGGAGAAAAAAGGAATTATGACCTTGGATGCCTTTTACGCAACTTTTTATTTCCTTTTGAGAAATTTACTCGGCATTTTTGGGTCGGCGTTGTGCACCTGTGGACGGAAGCGAGGTCGGCGTGGATGTCCGTCCATCTGTGGTCCGGTGGCCAGGTGGCGGCCCGATCGGAAACGGATGGGCCAGATGGAGCCCGGCCATCCCCTCCCCCACCGCGTGCCCCCCCCCCCCCCCCCCCTTCCCATCCCACCACACCACTCGCCCCCAAGTTGCAACGCCCCACCCCCACCGCCCACCGCTTCCCCCCTCACTCCCCTCCCCGGCGACGGCGACGGCGACGAGCACCGTATCCCCTCCTCCGTCCTCGTCCCAGGGTGGCGATCAGCCAGCTTCCTTTAGGTACTGCTCCCCCGATCCATCCGCCCCGTCCGCTGCCTTCTTCCCCGTCGCCGCGCTCAAATCTGGGCGGGGCTCCGTCGCTACAAGTTTCGGGTTAGGGGGGGAGGCGCCGGTACAGCGTCCTCGTGGCGGCGGCTTAGGTCCCCGATGACCGCGTAGGAATCGGTTGTGCTCGGTCGGGGCGGAGGATGGGTGTGTTCCTGCTCCAGTGGTACCACCGGTTGTAGATACTCCGATGAACCCCCTCGATTTCCCCTTGGCTTTAGCGCACAGGGTGCCCGCGGATCTACAACATCCGGGTACTGATTTTCGGCCCAAGTGTGAGGAAATGGGGTGTTGCTTCTCTGGAGCAGACCAGAGGCAGGTGTTTCAGCCATGGGCAGTATGTCAAGTGTTAGCTCTGCCTCTGATCGATTTGTGAGTGTTCTCAAGTGTTAGCTCCAGTGCCGCCAGATAGTACCCCTGAAACAATCTAAATAAGGCAAGGCTGCGTAGTTAACCGGGTGTCTGAATGCCGACTCTAAATCGGATTCAGATTCGGACGTCGGGCAGTATGTTATTAATTTCCATTTATTTGCTTTGGGCAGCAATGTCGTAGGATTCATAACCGTCGCTTCTGTTCTGTGCCCACGGTCGAAACAACTGATCGTGTTTTCGTTATGTGTGTGCAGGTTTGTGGAGCTTCTGTTGCGAATGAAGGTGGAAGATTGTTGTCACTGATCTCCGGGGTATACTTTGTGGCTCACATATGGAGACGGTCAATGCAGCTGATGGATACAAGTTTGCTGACGAATCTACGAGTGATGTCCGTGTTTGCTTTAGACGGACTGGTAGCAACGAGCAGCAGCCAGAACGTTTTCCCTGCCACTCGTCCGTCCTCTCCGACAGGAGCAAGTATTTTGCGGACTTGCTGGGTCGACGCGATGTTCCTTATGGTAATAATAACTGCATTGAAGTCGAGTGCCCAAGGGCTGAGTATGACCATTATGTCAAGTTGTTGAAGTTTATGTATCTTTCGAGAGAATCGATCGAGGAAGAGTTTACCTCTGTTAAGTCAGCTCTCGGCGTTCTTCGAGCAGCGACCTGTCTCAAATCCGAGTTCATTGCCGAAACCTGCATCGGATACCTTGAATCTGCTTCCTGGGACGAAAGAGAGGAGGAAGAGATTTTACAATTTGCTCAGACCCTGGGCCCAGAAGCTGCTGCACCTTTGTTAGCCCGTTTGCAAGCTCCCAGTGCGAACGCTGTGAAGACTGTTTTCATCTCCGCTGTACGTTTTGCTACTTCCATGGAAAGTTCATCCGCTCCTGTCTTCGATGACCTAAAGACTGCTGCTCAAGAGCAGATTGACTTCATGCTCCATGATGGTGATGACCCTGCAATTGTTATGATGGATGAAGATGTAAGTTCTGTCTTGAGGGAAGGTTTGACAAAGCTGTTGTCAACTCTTAGGACTGGACTAGATCTCTTGGCCTTAGAGTTTGATCAATTGCCTGAACAAGCAGAGCAAAGGATCCTGCATAGCTTAGTTGACATTGACTGGATAACCACTGTCTTGACAAAGATTGAGTTGATGAATGAGTTTGTTTCTGGCTGGTTAGAAATCTCAGACCATGTCATCTCAGTGGTTCAGGACAAGAAGTATAGCTCGGGTCTGTGGGCTGTGAAGAGAAAGCTTATAGAAGTGACTGGAAAGGCCTTGGATGCTGTTGGTTATGGCTCTGTTATTCTCCCGTCAACATCCAGAACGCATCTTGTGAAGACATGGCTCCCATACATCCGAACGACAAAGTGCTTGCTTGATGGTAAGACGAAAGACGAGGCGTTTCCTCAGACGGATGCAAACTTGTGCCAGAACATTGAGAGCGCAATCGTTTCGTTGATTTTAGCATTGCCTTCAGGTGACCAGTCGGATATCCTGTCGGACTGGATGCAGAAAGCAGACCAGTTCAGATATCCTGACCTCACCGAGGCATTTGAGATGTGGTGTTACCGCAGCAAAACGGCAATCAGACGGCTGAATGGGGCGATAGATAAGGCCGGCAATCCTATCAGCTTGTAAGGCTACCATTGATTTAATTGTAGACTGTAAGAGTGATATTAGCCGGTTATACCAACCAAATTCTCATTGTCGGATGTTGTTGTTGTTGTTGTGGATGTTGTAAAACAATCACCCAACGTTCAATACAGTTCAGTTCTTCTGCAGTATGCTCTTGTCGAAAATCACTGGCTTTATCTACTCCTGTTAATCATACCGGTGCAGAGATATCTGAGCATCAGCAGTGTTGAAAAGCCTATAATTATTGTTTTAGTGATACCCATGTTGATTTTTTTCCCTTATTACATTGTAAACCAGGTTAAGAGTTCCTGGACCGAGTGACTCCCAGTTCCAACCAGGTCTGGTATACCTTTGTTCCTGAGGACCGCTTAAGCATGGATCCGGAAGGACTTCGTTCTCTGGCATGCTTTCCAGATTCCATGGCCAAAACTCTCTCTAAGAACAGAGTTTGATGGTTGCTTCTTTCCAGGTTATGTTACCAAAAATGGTTGCTCCTGTTTAATAGTAAGCAAATTGCCTGATGTTGCTTCTATCATGATCCTGCATTTACTCTTAGCTAGTTAATTTCCTTAATAGGGGAAATCTGCCAACAAGATGTTATCATTTCCTATGGTTCAAATAGACAATCGAAATGTTTATCAGGCTTTTATGGTGCTCACCATTTGCCTACCCATTTCCCTTTTCTGTCCTATATTCATTGGTTAAGTTTGCGCTTTGTGATATGCATCAGGGGGAAAGTCATTCTTTATACTAGGGTTCTTGCACAACTTAATGAAAGTGGTCCATGCCTCCTCTGGTAGGTTTGGGAAACTTAGTTGCTAGAGATCATTGTCTTCACTAAACTGCTCGATTCGAAAACAACACTAAATTACTGGCCATCCTAACCCAGCTGCTCATGCATCATTAGCCCACTTGACCTCCTAATCAAACGAAACCATTTAGGGTTTGGCAACTTCTGTGAAAGCAGGGCATTCGTTAGTTGTCCCATTGTCACACAGGAATCTTCTTGGCCTTTTTTAGCTATATAACCTGCAACTGATTGAAGCAATCATGAGGCCAATCTTGCGCTAATCATATCTTAACATCATTCGAAGCACCTTGTTAAGTACGAATAGTAGGTTCGGTTACGTGCTTAATTCGTCGAAAGCCGCTTTGTGTTTGTGATTATTATGATTAGCAGGGGGGAGGGGCAGGAGATGATTGCTGGCAAATGCCCATCCAGCTTAATCCTGCCCAATCTCCTGATGTGTTAGGGCTAGCCGAAAAAGCGAGCTTTCCTCGTAGTGGAACGCAAAGCGGATGATTAAAAACCGTTTTTCGCGCTAATATAAGAAATCTCTTCTTTTTTATTGATGACTTTTTTCCGCCCGTGCATCGTGAGATTTTAAAAATTTGCAAGCTGCTCCATTTTTGATTGGGAGCCAAATCCAAGGCTCCCTTTTCTTCAGTTACAGACAAGCAGTTTGATTCCTGGCATGATTAGCTGACGTGCAAACAGTGATTGAACTGCACTAATGCAATGTGCCAACCTAAAAAAGAAGAGTATCTATGTATGTAGCTCAATGGGCTGGGATCATTATTCATGCTAGTGGAGTTGAACATTTGAGCTAATCTATTGTAATCTAGTGTCTGTGATTGATGGACAGGGAAGATGAGCATGTGACATGCAGATTCAGAGGAGGCTGCTCAGGAACGCACTGGCATTATATCTTGCACTGATGGTATATAAATATATATATATATATGGGATGTATTTACATCTTATACGAAAATCCTACTCATCTTTATACATATATGTATGTACTATATATGCTACTGCTGCTGATTCTACTGTAATATAGTTTCTCTGAAACTAACATCTAGCCTCCATGTTTCGGTCAGGTCCTGCGACGTCGTCTCGGAGCCGTTTGTTCATCGCCCGCCGGTGATCGATCAAAATTTACGGTGCTCGATCGGATCCCTAGGCGATGGCCATGCCGCGGTCGGCGTTGGAGCTCTGGACCTGGAACCTGAAGCTGGTGACGGGGAGGCTCATCTCCTTCTCCTTCTCCGCGGTGATGCCCTCGGAGAAGCTCCACAGCCTGGAGGCCTCCTCGGCGCTGGACGCCAGCCTCGACGGCGCCGCCTCGTTGCAGTCCGCGAAGTACCTCCCCGACACCCCCACCACCGCCGGGTGCACCGCCGCGTAGCACGTCGTCGCCGCCGCCTGGACATGCACACACACAAGGGTCAGGATTCCGGCGGCGTAGAAACCGTTGATCGGCTCAAGTGAAGTGAGGAGGGAGTGACTGACCTGGGGAACCGTCTTGAGGAGCTTGGACGCCAGGAAGAAGACCGTGTCTGCAGTGGTCAAGTCGTTCCAGGGTATAGTAAGATCACCATTTGCCACTTTTTTTGTTGACTCGGGTCGGAAAACTCCATCGTCGATGCGATGTGGGGCCGACACGTGGCGCATGGGCCCACGTGCCGGCCTCAAATCATCGACGACGGTGTTTTCCGACCTTGGATTATTTTGGCGAAACAAGAGGGGGGGAGGAGGAGAACGTACTGGTGACGAGGCTGGCGCGGTCGCGGATGAGGCGGGTCCGGACGATGCCGGGGTGGACGCAGTTGGCGGTGACGTCGGCGCCCATCTCCCTGAGCAGGCCGGCGAGGGCCGTGGTGTGGAGGACGTTGGCGAGCTTGGAGAGCGCGTAGGCCCGCGTCGGATCGTACGGCCTGCACGCACGGTTATTAGACCAATTCGACGCGAATCTCAACGCATCGTGTGGTGTGAGACAGTGTCCCGGCGGTGAGGAAGAAGGTGACGGACGTACGTGGCCTTGCGGGTGACGCGGCGGAGGTAGGCGAGGGGACCGTCGTCGCCGGCGTCGGCGGCGAACCAGGCGTGCACGGTGGAGGAGACGTTGACGACGCGGCCCTGCACGCCGGTGGCCCTGGCCGTGTCCGCCATGGTCGGCAGCAGCAGCTTGGTGAGCAGGAAGTGGCCCAGGTAGTTGGTGGCGAAGGTCATCTCCACCCCGTCCTCCGACACCGCGAACCGCTCCGCGTACTGCCCCGCGTTGTTTCTGCACGCAGGACCAGTTCAGTTAATCACGGCGATCGCCGGCGACGGAGACGATCGAGGGCGTGGTGGGTCAAGTGATTACATGAGGAGGTTGAGGGGGAGGCGGAGGGCGAGGAAGCGGGCGACGAAGCGGCGGACGGAGGCGAGGGAGGAGAGGTCGAGCGGGAGCACCACGACGCGGTCACCGTCGGGGACGGCGAGGTCAGAGAGGATGCGGGCGCGGGTCTCCTCGGCGGCCTTGAGGTTGCGTGCCGGGAGCACGAGCCGGGCGCCGCGCCGGGCCAGCACGCGGGCCGTCTCGGCGCCGATGCCCGAGGTTGCGCCGGTGACAATGGCGGTGATGTGGCTCAGGTCGCCGGCGGGCAGGGTGGCCTCCTCGGCGGTGGTGCGCGAGCCGTAGCCGCTCGCGCCCGCCGAGCCGGCCAGGTACCTCAGCGAGCTCAGCATGGCGCTCATGGAGGAGGCAGAGAGGGGGTGAGAGAGAGAGAGAGAGAGAGAGAGAGTGGTGCCGGTGAGTCGTTGGAGAGTGGAGGAGGACGGGGGTATAAATAGGCGGCCGGAGGGAGAGGTGATGGAGATGGAGCTCCGTCCGTCCGTCCGTCGATGGCACGCACGCGCGCGCGCGCACGGACGCACGGTGCACTACTAGGTGCTCTGGAAAGCGACATGCACTGCAGACGGCACGTACCAACGATCGATTTCTCTCCCTTGTTGACTAAATTTCGTAGGCAGATGGCGATCGTCTGCGAAAATAAATCAACCCTCAAACTGTACTTTTAAGAAAGAGATCGACTCCGAACCGACCTGTGATTGGATGGTTAGCAGAACAGTTGTAGTCCCAGCCCACCAGAATTGACATCTGTGCTTGCATTTTTCTTAGTTGATGTGCGTTCAGTAGCCTCAGAAGGAGATGTGATTTTTACACAGTGTAGCATAGAGTGTCGCTCCCGCGGGCGGCTCAGGAGCAAACCCTCGCTGCCGCCGCCAACTCCCCCCTCCTCTCCTCGTCGCCGCCAGCGGCAGTCGTCCGACAAAGCATGCATGGCTTGGTGGCGGCGGAGCCCTTTTCCTCCTTCATCCGGCGCTGGCCGGTGGCTTCGGGGGGAGCCCGAGCGGCTGCGCACGCTCGGGGCGACGATGCTGACCGACAAGGTTGCACACGGGGGCGCGGGCATGCGGGGCTCTGGGATGCGTGGATCTGGCGCGTACAAGTCGTGCTCGGCGGGAGGGCTCCAGGCCGCGTAGATCTGGCGCGTGGCGGTGCATGGTGACAGCGTCCGGTTCGCGAGAACAGGCGATGGTGGCTGTTCGGCAGGGCGACGCAGGTCCCATGGTGGGCACGGCTCGGCGGCTCGGTTGTTTGGCTAGTCGCTTGGCGTCTGCGGCTCTGCGCATGGTCTCTAACCCGGGGATCTGGATCAGGCAGGTCTTCCTTGGGCTAGCGGCCCGGGAGGGGTACTGTCGGCACTGGTGGTGCCCGGATGGCGCTTGCTGGAGCAGGGAGGCTCCAGTCATGGTGGATGTGGGGTGCTGGGCCTGATCTGGTTTCTACAGGCCCGTCATCGGGGAGGCTAGCTGGTGGCCCAGCACAGCGTTGGCATGCTCGCTGTGTTGGGGGTGTGCGGTCCAGTGGAGGTACGGGTCGGCCTCGGCCAGCTACGTGGGAATGGCTGCCCGGGGAGTACCATCATCCCACCAAGGATCAAACATTTACGCCTTATCATATCATCGTAGCGATCGATAGGCCAATAATACAAGATATTAATCGACTTCGAATCAGTAAAATTCATATATGAAGAAGATATTCTTCACTATCGATTTGGTTTCCGCGTTCAGATATGGGGTTGGGTGATATATCATACTAAATAGATGCCGTTAAAACGGTAGAATTTGCCGCTTTCCTCCCCTCTCTCGTGACCTTCTACCGAAGTGGAGGCCGACCTACTACCCGTCAGCTCGGCGAGACCGTGGGCCACCTCCCCCTCCGCCCGTCTCTCCATCGATGTCGATGGGAGGGGGCAGGGACCCTAGGGCTTCGTTCAAATGGTGGTAGGGTTATGAGATTTTGTGCCCGCACGGTCGTCGGCGGCGGCGTGGAATAAGGTCTCCCCATCCCACCGATGGATGCATGGGGTTAAGATGTTTATATATAATGCCTTTTAAGCAAAAAAAGAAATGTATAGTGAAGAGAAATAAAGAGAGGGGAGAGGTGGTGGAGAGCGGTGGTGTGATGCGAAAGGAGATGATCCCAAGACTGCATTTCATGCCGGTGAGGATCGGAGTCGGGAGTCTGTCAGTGAGTGAATGAGTGGGTGGGCTACGTCGTATGTATATGTATGTGCGCATCAGTCAAACGACATCTCATCTCCTAATCTGCGTACGTGTACGTACACGTACGTACTAAGGCTAGATAGATAGGTAATACTAGTAAAAATGCCCGTGCGTTGCAACGGGAGAAAAAAATAGCTCCCTTAGCTAGTGCAATTGCTCAAGACCACATCATGCTCCATCACTCACATACTCTCTGTCTCTACCTATCTATGTATCTAACTATCTATCTTATTTAGACATTTCGCGAGCATCGGGCGTGTTTTGACAATAAAAAAAGTGCAGGCTTGAAGTGGTACACTGTCAGTCGTAAAAATATGGAACCGCTGATCTTGATGCATTGGATTTGCGTTAATTGCGGCCTATTTTTTCCTAGGGAGACGTGCGCGTCCCTTTCGACATAGAACAACACATGGATCAGAAAAAGAAAATTCTGATAGCAGCACTTAGAAATGACATGTTCGTTATCATTGTAAAAAAAGGTTAATTTAATATATAAATTACCTTACAATTTGTGAATTAACATGCATGGTGAATTGGACAACATAAGATGCAGATGCTTGAAGGTTGAATCCTTGGTGGAAAACATGGTTGTCTCGTATAAAAAAAAGATTAACAGTTTTGTAAGCATTAACATTGGAAAGAATATCTTGAAAAGCAAGTACTTGGCTAACAACATACATGTGAACAATGGCGAGCAGAGTATGCATTGCTTAATGCCCCAAAAATATGTTTAAACAAGACTATCATGCAAGCTATACATCTAAATAAACAGGGGTTTAATATACTTATACTAATCTAGGGGATAAAATGAAGTGAAGGTATCCTTTCAGTAATCTTTCCAAGCAAAATCCCTTCATAGCTTTAAGCCAGATTGGTTGAGCGGTTGAGCTACCTCAGGATGTCTAAAAAATTGACACGACCAGAAGACTAACAGTGATAATCTGAACCACCTAGCTAAGCTTGTATGGCAGACGGCTCAATCCTGTTGAAGGCAAATACTTCCTCCGTCCCAAAATAAGTGTCGTTGATCTAGTACAAAATTTGTACTAATTTAGTACTAAATCCGCGACACTTATTTTGGGACGGAGGGAGTAGCAGATAATTGCTTTGAAGATTCGGATTTAGGACGTGATGACCGAAGGAGGGGCAGGCTATTCTAGTCGTGTCGTCTCAAGGGCTGCCGGAGGCCGGGCTCGGTTACAAACTATTTATTTTCAATATTTCACTCACTTTTAACTATTGTATATTTGATGATGTATTCATAAGATGTGATAGGCATGAAAAATTAAATTATAAGAGCATCTACACAGGCCGGCCGGTCACTGACCGGTCACGAAAAGTCGACCCAGCCGGGCGCCTCAAACGAGCCTCAAACGCCCGAGCTGACCGGCGCCCCTCATATCTAGCCCAACTATGAGGCGGATATGGGGGCGCCTGGGCGCGCCTGCCACGTCCGCCTGACGACGGGGCCCCACGTGGACTCATCTAGAAACCCGACGGTCCGACAGACGCGTCGACCGTCGCCGCGGTGTGAACGCCGCGTGGCGCCGCTCCGACGCGCTGCCCGATGCCAAATCCGGCTATTTAAGCCGGTCGGCGTACACCCGCCCTAGCACATCCACCTCCTCCCTCTCTCCGCCCCATCCGAGCCTGTCCGCCTCCTCTCCCCCGCTCTCTGGCGTCGATATGGTTCACCGTAGGATCACCATGCATGTACGTGATGCTCACGCCGGAGCGTCGGATGCAGATCCAGGCGAGGTGCGCCGCCCGCATCGCTACGGGTCTGCCTCCGGACTCGCCGGAGCCTAAGGAGGAGGAGGAGGAGGAGGAGGAGGAACAGCCGGAGGAGGAGCTGCCAGAGCCGACGGAGGAGGACAAGGCGGACCTGCCTGCTCCGGGCTCCAACATGGCGGATGCGGACGCTGAGTTCGTCGTCGCCCAAGCCGAGAAGATGGCGGAGCAGCATGCCGTCCTAGAGTCCATCCAGGATGAGGCCGAGGTGTCGGCGAACGGCAGGCCCTTCAAACAGAGGCAGGCGGAGGCCGACGCGCTCTTCAACGAGCTTTACACGGAGATAGCAACGGAGGAGGCCGGAGCGGAGCAGCCGGAGGTGCCAGAGGTGCGGCTGCCGCCCATGTATCCGCCGGACGGCACGAAGATCATCGAAATCTTCGACGAGGAGTAGTAGTTAGGTTTCTACGTAGTACGTAGGTTTTTTCATTTCCATGCTTTTGTATGAATTTGAGAATTTAGCATGAAATGTGCAGATACACTCCTGTTTATTTGAAGCGTGCCCGATCATTGCCCACGGACGCGCCGGACGCATCCGCGAGCGTTCGAGGATCCAACCTTCGGTTGTAAATGCTCTAACAGTAACAACAAACAACAACTACTAATTGCATCTGTGTTCACTTAGAAGAAAATAATTTGCAATCGGTGCTCATGTAGAAGAAAATAATTGGCAATCGGTGCTGCCACGTATAGCAACATCTAGTAGCTTCTGGTCGGTGCACCTAATTAAAAAAGCATTCCACATTAAGAGCCATCTCCCAGCGTGTGGACCTTATCCACATCGCCGTTCCTCCAGGCGTTGCTCCCCTTTCTCTTCTCCATGGTCCAGCCACACACACACACCCACGCTCCAGTGTCGTGCTCTAGCCCACTGAGAAATCGGATCATCCAAATGCTGTACTGCAGAAGAAAGCAGCTGCAGATGGGGGCGGCTTCCGTGCCACATCGGTGAAGGAAGCAGATGCGCGCGGGGACTGGGCATGTGGCGGAGGCGTGGCAGCAGTGATGACCGGCAACTGCTTGAAGCGTCCGCGTAGATCTGCGCCGGGGCTCAGGCTCCGGATCGACCCCTTTCTGCGGGGCTCAGGCTCCGGGGGTCGTCATGTCCAGCCCACCCCCCGACGGCGCCTTTCTGCGGGGCTTCGAGCCCAGATCTCGCTCCCGAGCGCTGCCTCTCCCTGCCTCCTCCAACCGCGCCTGCAGAGGAGTTCGTCTGAGCCCCGAGCTGCCTCAAGTAGCCCAACCAGGTGCCGCCTCTCTCGTCCTCTCCATTGATTTTTCTCTTCTCCTTCTTCTCTCTGTCTCTAATCTCTGTTTTCTCCAGGGAAGGAAGTCTTCATGGAACCATGGCACCCAGCCGCTCGCCAACGACTCCGGCCACCTCTCCATCGATCCGTTCGCCTCACCGCCGGATCCACGCCGGAGCAGACGGACCCGTCGCCTGCCTGGCTTGCCGCCGGGAGGAGGACGGCGAGAGGAACGCCTGTTCGTCCGCCGCGTTGGCCACACATCTGGTTCGGCCCAGCTTGCCCGTGAAGCCGTCGTCCATCAGGAACCACATCATGCCCTGCCTGCCTTGCAGCTCGCCGTCACTGGCGACCTCTCAATCGGGCTCATGCTCCTCCGCCTCGATCCGTCCGCCCCGTCGCCGGATACACGCCAGAATATGATATGATGAATGACAGTTTTTTTTTGAAAAAAGAAACGTTTCCCCAGATTTACAAAAAGGGACTGCGGGTTGATTCTATAGAAAAGTGAGGTTTTTTTTGCAAAAGTGGCGACGACGTACGACCAGGAAACCCACGGTGCTTTATTATTACTAGCAAACATGCCCGTGCGTTGCAACGGGAGAAAAAAAATCATAATTTCGAATGGCAATGATCACATTTTACTACATCATCGATATACACTATCACTCTCATTTTTGTGAAAACATGAACAATTTTTAAAAATCATGAACATTTTTTTAAACTCGTGAGCATATTTGAAATTGTGAACATTTTTTAAATTCATGAACATTTTGTAAAATCAAGAACATTTTCTGAATTCATGAACATATTATACTATTTGCAAACATTTTGTTTTATCGGCGAACATTTCTAGAATCGACTAACATTTTTTTGGGATTTGATGAAACAATTTTCTAAATTAATGAACATTTTTTGAACTGCATGATCTTTTTTGAATCAGCGTATATTTTGTGAATGAATAAACTATATATTTGAATTTATGAACAGTTTTATTTTATGCTATTTTTAATATATGAATATTTTTTGAATTGGCGAAATTTTGTGAAATTTTAAAATATTTTTTAATACAGGAACTTTTTTAGAAAAACTCTTGAATGTAAGTTTATTTCCCGGACATTTATTAGAAAATTTGCTAATATTTTTTAAAAATCACAAACAATTTCTGAAGCCACAAACGTTTATGAATTATTAAATATTATTTTAAAATTCCCAGTTTTTAATTTTGGAAACTTTTTTAAATTCACAAATTATTTAAAGTAGAAAAAACAACGATGGAAAAGGAAAACCAAAAATAAAAAATTGATTACCCATATATGGGCCGGCCCAGGCGAGCTGTGTCTTTTTCTAGCGCGCTGGGCGTAGTATAGGCGATTCTTAAATGGGCTGGCCCGGTCCGGATTTTTCTGTGTGCAACGTTTTTTATAACTTATAGGTGGCATTGGTGGGTAATATTTTGCAACTTCGGGGGCAATTTTAATGACGTACGGGTAGAAGCACTCCGTACTTTAATAGTAGGTATAGATTATTATTATTATATATATATTATATATTATATATTATTATTATATTATATATTATTATTATTATATATACTAGCACACATGCCCGTGCGTTGCAACGGGAGATTAAAAAATTAGTGTGGAACAATGGATTGATTGATGGTAGGGTTTTTCAGGATGCCCATGCCTACCTACGGGTGATCGTATAGATCATGAATTGTTAAGGTCAAGAAGCTGTACCCATGCCTTCTGGCAACGCTTGCTTTTTTCGCACTGCCCGAGCGGAAATTAACTTATTTCCATTATGTTAAAGGAATCTTTATTTTTTATAGTTTCTCTGTAAACCTTGTATATGATGTGTTGGTCCTAGTAATACGTGGGCACACCTCGGCGTAGTAAAATGTCTTGCTTGCCTTTTCTCTTACAAGATCCGAAAAATTAATTTGGACTCTGAAAGGGTTAATTGCAGTGCTCTTTAAGATACGATATGTGATTTCCCTCTTTCAAAATATATTCACGCTGGCCCCGTACCTTAAAAGAGAAATATGTGAAAATACCGTCATGGGCACACCGAGTTGCAAAAATTGCTCCAATATCACACTTACTTTTCCTCTTAGAGAATCAAAATAATGACTTTGGACACCGAGTTGTGTTTGCTTTCCGTTGGATGGTATTTAATAATTACGCATTAGCCTTCCTTTTTTCGCTATTTTTAAGTGTGACTCACTTTTCTTTGAGTGAAGTCTAATTTAATCCTTGGGGTTGTAGAGCTCGTCGTAAATCCCTCACCTCTAAATTCCTGAAGTTTGTACCATGTCCTTTATAATCCCTGTCGTTTTCAACCCTAAACCAACCCTAGACCTGCTTGCCAGCACAATCCCGGTCGGGATCATTCATTGCTCTCACTAACAACTTGGGCCTACGTGGCATCCCCCGTCTTCTTTATCATCTCTCCTCTTCTCTCTCTCTCTTGGCGTGAGCCCAGCAAGGCAGTATACGTAGTTCTTGTGCACGAGCTGGGTGAGTGTGTCAGCCTGTATCTTGGATAATGTCGCTATGAAGGAGCAGGGCTCTGAATCATCTATGACTGGCCAGACCGCATGGGCACGACCATCTTCGGCGGCGGCCCATTCTTCCTTGCGCCCCCAGCAGACCGCCGTCCATCACGATGCTCCTCTTGGCTTTCTTTGGTTGATTGTGCATGCACGTATGTGCGCTTTCCCTCTGGTTAGCCTCCTTTTTCTTTGTACTTGATGTATGTGTCAACCCCAATGTGTTATTCCTCGCTTATTGATTTTCAGCTGGTGGATGTATATAAGTTGGTTGGTTTTTTAGTAGAAAAACAATGTGGGACTATTGCTTCAAAAATAAACCCTCATATTTAGCACTACAATTAGCTAGCTCAGCTGGCGGTCTCCTTAACGGCTGCAGATGCAGATGAGGTTGTGATTTCGATTCACTTGCAAGGCTAGCTCGCGGCCCATGCCAAAAATTCGGCCCGGACGACGTACAGGCCCTCTTTTTAGAAGAAAAAAAAACTGATGTGCCACTTTATAACTTATAAAATGAACCCTCACTTTTATCACAGCAAATAGCTAGCTCAGTTGGCGGTCGCCTTAAGGGCTAGAGAGGAGGTCGTGAGTTCGAGACACCTGCATGCATGCCTTTTTTTCTTTATTCTAGGAAAGGCCAGCTCGTGGCCCATGCCAAAAATTCGGCCCAGACGACGTACATACCCTTTTTTATGGAAGAAAAAAGTCTTTAGCGGATGGACGCAAAAAAATATTTAGTACCACCTCGGAAGGGACTTTTAAATAATTCAAACTGAAGGCGTAAACTCACGGGAAGAAGCGTATTGTGACGGTGAACCCACGGAGTCAATCCGTGCTTTATTATTAAATTAAAAAAATTAGGGAAAGATTAGGTAGAGATAGCCTGTTCGCTAGCGCCTAGCGCTGTGGATGATGGAGCACGTACGTACGTGCCGCATATTTGAGGTCCACCGATCCCTCCAAAGAAAAGTCCATCTTCAGATGGCGATCGTCCTAATTGGCAGCAGCTTCCGTCAAGACGCATGCCTGCCTGCCTGCCCTACGCACCCTAGTGTAGGGGGAAGACCCTCGGCCTCTGCATCTACATCCAGCGACACACATAATCAAATGTTGTTAATTATTAAAAACGACAGACTGATCGGTGTGTGTATATATAAAGAAAAAGGAAAAATAAAACTCGAGGCAATCTACATAGGACATGCCTCGTGACAACATCCTGAAACCGTTTTCTTCTCAGCAAACTTAGGGTAAAACGCTTCAGGAGTGTCGTCTTCAAGAAGAAAACACGCTCGCGCGCCAATGTTGTCCAGTCCAATGAGATGTCAGACTAAGGCCTATGAAACCAAAAACAGATGTTCGACAAGGTAATGACGCGCGGGCGTCGATGCTGCCCGATCAAGCTATAAGGCAAGAACCTAAGTTACCCCAGAGATAATTCATCCATCCCGATGTCTGCCGTCATAGTCACCGCCCTTCGTTCTACCGAACTACTCACAGAACTAGCCGACCAAAGAAGAAAATGGCAAAAGGAAGTACGCCATGCATCGAGTTCCTTCGAGTCACTTGTGCACCACTATCTCGCCGATGGTTGCCACCCACGCCACGACCATGCCTTATAACCGTCGCCATCAGATGCGGTGCCCCATTCATCGGCAACAGTTGGTGAGAGTTGGGTGGAGGCGCCGTCTTGGCGATTTGTGCATCCTCAACTCTCCGGTCAAGATCTACGGGCAAAAGTCAGTATCCTGGTTGGATCAGGCGGCGGCGGCAATGTTGTACTCCCTCTTTGGGGCGCCGTCTTGGAGATCTTGGCCCCATTTGTGCTTCCTGCGGGCTAGACGTGCACGGCATCGCGGTCGGCAAGTGCCCGACCAGCGATGAGATTGGTGTGGCGTTGCGACGTGTGTGGCAACGACGATGGTGGCGAGCAGAGCCGGTCCGAGGCTTGTCCTTCTGATGCTGACGGTATGGTGCGCCAATGGGTGTGCCTATGCAGGTTACTGGCTGTAACAGAGAAGTTGGAGCTGCGGGTGGTGGGGCCGATGTGTCAGCGGTAACTCGATCCATGGGACGGTTTTCTGCAGGCGTGCTCTCCGGATGCTGCGATGGACTAGGTCGGTGCTAGGCTTGCAACTTTCTCCTGTGAGATCGTTGGCAAAATCGAAGCTCCCATGTCCTCGATGCCGCGGTCGATTGTTTGGCGTTGTTGTGGCCAGGTCGTCCGCATGTGCCCCTTGTGGAGTTCGTATCTAGATTTTTGCCCGGTTTTTCTCTAATTAACCGGACAATTTTCTTCTTCTTAATCAATGAAAATGACAATTTTCTTGCCTTGTTTTATTTTTAAAAAAGGAGTTGGGTTGCGGCTCGCACAACCTCCCAATGCAACCTAGCCAAATTCACTGCTGGCTCGCTAGCGCGCTATAGCTATGTAGGTTATGCGCATCTTTTTATCGTGTGCATGCATGCATGCGTCTTGAAACCACACGCATAATAGTATAGCTGCAAGGAAGGAGGCCGATGGAGAAAGTGAAGACGCGCAACAATCTCACTAAACTCGTGCCGCTCACACCGACGGGAAGTGGTTGAAAGCGAGCGCGCGGCTAGCCCTAACGAAACAGTTGGCTACTAGCTACGTTGCCGCTGTCACTTTCCCCCGTGCCAGCCAGCCAGTAGTAGCTCCAGTGTGCACGAACCAACAGTTCATCCATCCATGTAATCAGCTCAAGAGCACAAGTGCACAAGGAAGTGCGGCCAATAAGAGCATCTACAACCGGACCATTCATATGTCTCAAATGTCTGGACAGGCCGCCCGGTCATCGTCCGGTCAGAAAAATTTGACCCAGACGGATGCCCTAAACATGCCTCAAACGCCCGGGCTGACCGGCACCCCTCATATCCAGCCTAAATATGGGGCGGATATGAGGCTGTCCGGGCACGTTCGGGCATGCCCGCCACATCAGCCCGACCCACCACCTACCCCACAAATACCCCCGTCCGGAAACCCTAGACATCGGTAACTTCACTCTCTTCGTCCAGTCCACTTCCAATCCCCTCACCTCCGATCCGATGGCCGGCGACGGAAGTTGCTCTGGTGTAGTATTCAACGGATCCAACATCGATGTGGAGGAGGTGGCTCTCTGCATCGCGTTGAGGAGGTCGCTACAGGAGCAAGGCGGCCCCGGCATCACCGGATCTTCTTCCTCAGCGCCCGTCGCACGTCGACGTAGTGCCGGCGACGTCGCCGGCCCTTCCCACCTGGCGCGCAGCTCCGGCCGCTCCGCTAGTTCAGGTACGCCGCCCACCTCCACCACCCTCTGCTCCGGAAGTGGTGCCCGGCCACCATTAGGTCCTCGTGCCCGCGCCGGGTCCGGGGTGCACGAGGACGCCCGAGTCCGAGGCACGTACAGCCCGGCGCGAGCGGCAACGGGCGAGGGAGAGGGGGAGGCGCCGTTCGCACGCAAGCGCGCTGGTCGACCCCGAGGATGTGCTCCTCGCGTCGGTCCTCCATCGCTCTCTCACAACGTCGGAGACGGATGCGCGCCGCCTCCGCCGCAAGAATGCCGAGGCGCTCCCACTCGCCATCGATTTGTCGGAGCGCGAGGCAAACAAGGAGGCGACGACGAAGGCGAAGGCGGCCCGCCATGCCAAGGAGCAAGCCAGCCTGCTCCACAGGCTGTCGGGCCTGAGGTGCAGCTCGGACAGCTTGGACATGACGGATGGCTCCACCTCCACCTCCGACGATGACGCACCTTCGCACGCCGACGCCTACACTGAGGAGGGGCACAGCCGCGTCGACGACCGGAAGGGGAAGGGGCTGGCGAGGAAATGGTGATTTCCTCCGTCCTTCCCTTATGTGTATAGTTTTAGTATGTTTTATGTAGTTTGTTCTATGGATTTGCCGATGAACTATGCCCCCTTTTGTCCGACGATGCAACGTGATCCGATGAACTGCGTGTTTGATCTCGTTTACTTAGCGTTGCATGTGTTTGCATGATTTTGAGGGTTCGGATATGAGGGACCGGGTGTGAAAGACAACAAATAAGGCGCCCCCGGTCAGTGTCAGTGGATGTGTCCGGGCGCGTCTGCGGGTGTTTGAGGGCCCACATTTGCAAGTTCCGGCCGTACATGCTCTAAACTGCCACTTCTACTCCTTTTTCCTTCTTCTTTTTTGTTTTTTCCTAGACTTGAGCAACTATTTACCGATTTGCTCACGGCATCCGAGGAAGCTCATCCAGATATGGTTTCCTTGTGGGGGGTTTGTGTCCCCCTCCCCCGTCTGGCAGAAATTGGGATTATCTTATGGCCCTCCTCGGTGGTGGCTTCTCCAGGATGTCGATCTGTATATCTAGATTGTGATCGTCGGCGTCTTCTTGTCTATAGCAACGACTTACCGGCCAACCTCATGGGTTTTGGTTGTCCGTTGATACGTCTCTGTCGTATCTACTTTTCCTCACACTTTTGCCCTTGTTTTGGACTCTAATTTGCATGATTTGAATGAAACTAACCCGGACTGACATTGTTTTCAACAGAACTACCATGGTGTTGTTTTTGTGCAGAAATAAAAGTTTTCAGAACTGGACGAAACTTTTTGGAGATTTATTTTAGAATAAATAAAAAAATACTGGAGCCAAGAACCACCGGAGGGGGGGGGGGGGGGGAGGGCTGGGCACGATACACCAGGGCGCGCCAGCCCCCCCTGATAATCCCCAAGTGCAAGGAATCATCGTAGCAATTTGCAAAGATGGAAGTGATAAGTATGGAGTGTCGAACCCACAAGGAGCTAAAGGTTAGATCAATATTCTCTCAAGTCCTATCTGCCACTGATACGACTCTACGTACACCGAACGTTTGCTTCCAACTAGAAACGAGAAATAAAACTGCGTTGTGGGTATGAAGAGGATAGCTTTGCATGATATCGGAGAACTAGAATATAAAAATAGGTGCTGTTATCATAAAGTTAGAATATATTACAATATATTACAAACAGCGAGTGTGGAATAATTATGGGTCGGCGTGCGGAATTGTCCTAGGCAATTGTTAACAAGATCGGTAGTCATTATTGCAATTTTATATGAGGGAGAGGCATAAGCTAACATACTTTCTCTACTTGGATCATATGCACTTATGATTGGAACTCTAGCAAGCATCCGCAACTACTAAAGATCATTAATGTAAAACCCAACCATAGCATTAAAGCATCAAGTCCCCTTTATCCCATACGCAACAACCCACCTACTAGGGTTTATGCTTCTGTCACTCAAGCAACCCACTATAAGCGAATCATGAACGTATTGCAACACCCTACAGCAGGAATCCTTCACGTGTGCGCGGCACGGAAGGCACCATAGGACAGCACCAAAGTAAAACATACAACTCAAACCAATCTAGATCATCAATCAACCCAAAGGACAAAAGTAATCTACTCAAAACATCATAGGATGGCAACACATCATTGGATCATAATATGTGGCATAAAGCACCATGTTCAAGTAGGGGATTACAGCTGGGTGCGGGAGAGTGGACCGCTGAAAGGAGATGAGGATGGTGATGAAGAAGGTGATGTTGATGAAGACGATCACCGTGGCGATGGTTCCCCCGGTGGCACTCCTGCACCACCGGGAGAGAGGGGGAGAGGGTCTCTCCCTTGTGCTTCCTCCTCCATGCCCGCCCCCCTGAGTGGGGAGAGGTTCTCCCTCTGGTCCTTGGCCTCCATGGCGATGATGGCCCCTCCGTCTTCCTCCTCCATGGTCTCCGGTGAAGGTGACCCCCTCCGGCAGGGTGCCGGAGAGGGCCAAGATTGATCTTTCGTGGCTACAGAGACTTGCGGCGACGGAACTTCCGATCTAGGTTTCTTTTCGGAGATTTCTATATTTATAAGAGTTTTTGGCGTTGGTCCCACGTCCGGAAGGTTCCCGAGGAAGTCACAAGCCAGGGGGCGCGCCCTAGGGGGGGGGGCACCCTTGTGGCTTCCTCGGCCTTCCTCTCCGGTGACTTTTCGCTCCAGTATTTTTTATATTTTCCAAAAATATTCTCCGTAAATTTTCAGCTCATTCCGAGAACTTTTATTTCTGCACAAAAACAACACCACGGTAGTTCTGCTGAAAACAACGTCAGTCCGGGTTAGTTCTAATAAAATCATACCAAAATCATATAGAATTATTGTAAACATGGCATGAATACTTCATAAATTATAGATACGTTGGAGACGTATTAGCATCCCCAAGCTTAATTCCTGCTCGTCCTCGAGTAGGTAAATGATAAAAGAAATAATTTATGAAGTGTGAATGCTAGCAAGTGCACAAGTTTGATCAATGATAATTCCAATCACTTTTTCTAGCATCAATATAAACCATAAACAGTAGCTCATCTCATAAAACTTCTCATGATCAAGTAACAAGCTATTCACATGTTAAAGTATAGACCAGAAAGTTTCTTGAAAACTAACAAACCATATTCCTAGTCATCGAACAATTGCAATTCATCTTATTTTCAGGAAGGGTCTATGTAAGAGCTTTGATTTAGCAAATTCCACATACTCAACTATCATATAGTCTTCCATGATTATTGACACTCAAAGCATATTTTTAGAACAAATAGCATCCATCGAACACAGAGAAAGATAGGGGCTTAATGTTTTGCCTCCCAACTTATTTATCATATAGATAATTGTCAACAATAATAATTCATGATCAAATATATTTGTGTGGATATATATGTCTAGGTCATTCCCCAACACATGACGCTTGCCAAGAGAAAAAGGCAAAATATAGGAAGTGGTGAAGATCACCATGACTCTTGCATAAAGGTAAGTACTAGAAAGTAAAAGATAGGCCCTTCGCAGAGGGAAGCCGAGGTTGTCATGCGCTTTTTGTTTTTGGATGTGCAAACCCTTAATGCAAAGGAATGTCACGTTGTATTGCCCTTTGTGATAGCAACCTTTATTATGCAGTCCGTCGCTTTTATTTCTTTACCATCACAAACTCGTACAACGCTTGTTTTCCCTCACAATAAAAGATCATACATATTTAGGAGCAATTTTTATTGCTTTTTGCACCGATGACAACTTACTTGAGGGATCTTACTCAATCCATAGGTAGGTATAGTGGACTCTCATGGCAAAACTGGTTTAAGGGTGTTTGGATGCACAAGTAGTATTTCTACTTGGTGCGGAAGTTTTGGCTAGTATGAGGTGGAAGCAAGCACCACATGTTGGAGGATCCATAACAATATAACTTGTATACAAATATACCCAAACATAACTCATTACGTTGTCTTCCTTGTCCAACTTCAACTAATTTGCTCAAGTTTGAAAGTAATTAATGGGGCTCACAATCATAGAAGATGTCCAAGATAGTATATTTATATGTGGAATCTCTCTTCCTTCAATATTCTTTCATGAATTATTCAAGTGACCAATGCAGTGTTTGCTAACTTTCAATAAATTTTACCACCTATACTTATTATGTGTGAAGTCATTACTCCCCATGGGATAAGTATATGAAGCATGTTTAATTTCAGATTTATGATATTCAATTCATTCAACCATTTACTCATAGGATATAAGTGAAGCACGAGAGTAAATGACAAAACTACTTCAAAAAGATATAAGTGAAGATCAATGCGTAGTCAAGTAGTTAAATAACCATGTGAGGACCCTCTCTCATTCAAAATTTCAGATCCAATGATTTTATTCAAACAGCAAGCAAAAGAAAAATAGCACTCCAAGAATAGCACGCATCATGCGAACGAATAAAAGTTTAGGCTCAACATAGGCTAACCGATAATTGTTGATGAAGAGAGGTGGGATGCGTAGCATCCCCAAGCTTAAATGCTTGAGACTTCTTGAAATATTTACTTGGGGTGCCTTGGGCATCCCCAAGCTTGAGCTTTTGTATCTCGTTCAATCCTCTCATGTCATGGTTTCACCTATTCTCAAAAACTTCATCCACACAATAACTCGAAAAGAACTCGTGAGATAGGTTAGTACACATAAGAATAAATCAACACTTCATGTACTGCCAAGACAAGTTGCACAATAATTTTCAAACATAATCTACTGTTTACTATTGTTTCGACAATTTATATCTACCAATATAGGCTATGGAAACTAAGGGATAAGTAGATAATAAAACTATGACAGCAATCTGTCCAAACAGAACAATCTGTAGAAATTTATGACAACAGTGTACTTATGTAACTCAAAAAATTATGAAAATTTAGGAAATGCTAAGTAATTTATATGAAAATACCGTGTAAAAATTTCAGAAACTTTCCACGTTCTAGTAAAATATGAAAATTCAAACACTACAGCAAAAGTTTCTGTTTTTTACACAGCACACGTCAATCATGCAATGCAAGCATCCTAAGGCAATTCTTGGAACTTTTTATTGAAAAACAAGATTATGAATAACACCTAACAGAAAATAACAAAATATAATGACGATCCAAGCAAAGCACATGTTGTGTGACGAATAAAAATATAGCTCCAAGTGAGGTTACCGATAATGTTGAAGACGAAAGAGGGGATGCCTTCCGGGGCATCCCCAAGCTTAGGTGCTTGAGTCTTCCATGGATATTACCTTGGGGGTGCCTTGGGCATCCCCAATCTTAGGTTCTTGTCACTCCTTATTCTCCTCATATCGGTGTCTCACCCAAAACTTAAAAACTTCAATCACACAAAACTTAACGGAACTTCGTGAGAAGGGTTAGTGTAATAAAGATAAATCATTCACTTAGGTACTGTCAAGACAAGATTCATAATTGTTCCCACATGATACCTACTGTATTATACCATTACCATAATTTATGCCACTAAATATAAGCTATAGAAACACTAAAACAAGTAAACTATGCATGGAAAACTGAATCTGTCAAAAACAGAACAGTCTGTGAAGATCTGTAGCGTAGCCATACTTCCCTGTCTCTAAAAATTCTGAAAAATTAGGAAAATCTAGGAAATTTGTATATCAATCATATGTAAAAAATTCAGATCAAAATCACGTTCCAGTGAATTTACAAAATTTCTGGACTGAGAGCAAAAGTTTCTTTTTTTGCACAGAATCAAGTCAACTATCATCCATACTATCCCAAAGGCTTTACTTGTCACTTTATTGAAATAAAAGGCACAAAACATGATTACTACAGTAGCTTAATCATGTTTAAACACAAAAACAGAAAGGGTAAATATTGGGTTATCTCCCAACAAGCGCTTTTCTTTAATGCCTTTCTAGCTAGGCATGACATTGATACACTTCCAAGCCCAATTCCGATGGAAATTTTATTCATCATACTCTAAAAGATATAAGTGAAGTTCATAGAGCATTCTACAATTAATGAAGATTAACCAATACCCAAGCTCAAAATATATAAGTGAAGCACACGAAGCATTCTATAAAGCCATACTCAAAAGATTTAAGTGAAACACAAAGAGCATTCTACAAAGCCATACTCAAAAGATTTAAGTGAAGCACAAAGAGCATTCTACAAAGCCATACTCAAAAGATTTAAGTGAAGCGCATGAAGCATTCTATAAATCAATGAAGGACTAACTCATACTAGAAGGGTGCATAAAAGGAAAAGAAAAACACTAAAGACGCATATCATGTGAACAAAACAAAAACCGAGGTATACCGATAATTGTTCAAGAATAAAGATGGGATGCCTTCTGGGGCATCCCCAAGCTTAGATGCTTGAGTCTCCTAGAAATATTTACTTGGGGTGCCTTGGGCATCCCCAATCTTGAACTCTTGTCTCTCCGTATTCTTCTTATATTGATACCCCCTCGATCTTCGAACACTTCATTCACACAAAACTTAACAAAACCCTCGTGAGATCCGTTAGTATAATAAAGCAAAATACTACTTTAAGTACTGTTGTGAACTCATTCCGAATTCGTATTAGCATTATATCTACTGTAGTCCAACTTCACCATGGTTCATACCCCCCCGATACTACCCATAGATTCATCAAAATAAGAGAACAATGCATAGAAAACAGAATCTGTCAAAAACAGGACAGTCTGTAGCAATCTGGAAACTTCGTATACTTCTGTAACTCAAACAATTCTGAACATTTAGGGAAAATTAAACAATTTGTATAGAAGTACCGTGTAAAAATTTCAGAAACTTTTGACGTTCCAGTAAGAAATGTAAATTCATGCACTACAGTCAAAGTTTCTGTTTTTTCACCGCACAAAGCAAACAAGCAATCTAATCATCCTAAAACCAAATCTTGGCACATTATTTTTATAATACAATGGATATGTACAAGGGGATAATTATTATTTTGAGAAACTTCCATGAAAAATTCTACATTGTTTCCATGAGCATGAACACAAGTATTCAAGGTCGACCCTCACTTCTCCAATGCACAACTTTCCAATCACTTCTCTTTTTGAAAAACTTCTTAGGCAAGAGGCAAGTAATTCTTTTTGTATTTTTCATTATTTAATTTTTTGTTTGTTTCGCCCACAACTAAAGAAAGCAAAAAGGGAAAACAAAATCTACTTAGTGAAGAAAGCAAACAAGCACACACGAGAATATCAACCCCACGCTATTGCTCCCCGACAACGGCGCCAGAAAAGAGCTTGATAATCCCCAAGTGCAAGGAATCATCGTAGCAATTTCCAAATATGGAAGTGATAAGTATGGAGTGTCGAACCCACAAGGAGCTAAAGGTAAGATCAATATTCTCTCAAGTCCTATCTGCCACTGATACGACTCTACGTACACCGAACGTTTGCTTCCAACTAGAAACGAGAAATAAAACTGCGTTGTGGGTATGAAGAGGATAGCTTTGCATGATATCGGAGAACTAGAATATAAAAATAGGTGATGTTATCATAAAGTTAGAATATATTACAATATATTACAAACAGCGAGTGTGGAATAATGATGGGTCGGTGTGCGGAATTGTCCTAGGCAATTGTTAACAAGATCGGTAGTCATTATTGCAATTTTATATGAGGGAGAGGCATAAGCTAACATACTTTCTCTACTTGGATCATATGCACTTATGATTGGAACTCTAGCAAGCATCCGCAACTACTAAAGATCATTAAGGTAAAACCCAACCATAGCATTAAAGCATCAAGTCCCCTTTATCCCATACGCAACAACCCACCTACTCGGGTTTATGCTTCTGTCACTCAAGCAACCCACTATAAGCGAATCATGAACGTATTGCAACACCCTACATCGGGAATCCTTCACGTGTGCGCGGCACGAAAGGCACCATAGGACAGCACCAAAGTAAAACATACAACTCAAACCAATCTAGATCATCAATCAACCCAAAGGACAAAAGTAATCTACTCAAAACAACATAGGATGGCAACACATCATTGGATCATAATATGTGGCATAAAGCACCATGTTCAAGTAGGGGATTACAGCGGGGTACGGGAGAGTGGACCGCTGAAAGGAGATGAGGATGGTGATGTCAATGAAGACGATCACCGTGGCGATGGTTCCCCCGGTGGCACTCCGGCACCACCGGGAGAGAGGGGGAGAGGGTCTCCCCCTTGTGCTTCCTCCTCCATGCCCCCCCTGAGTGGGGAGAGGTTCTCCCTCTGGTCCTTGGCCTCCATGGCGATAATGGCCCCTCCGTCTTCCTCCTCCATGGTCTCCGGTGAAGGTGACCCCCTCCGGCAGGGTGCCGGAGAAGGCCAAGATTGATCTTTCGTGGCTACAGAGACTTGCGGCGGCGGAACTTCCGATCTAGGTTTCTTTTCGGAGATTTCTATATTTATAAGATTTTTTGGCGTTGGTCCCACGTCCGGAAGGTTCCCGAGGAAGTCACAAGCTAGGGGGGCGCGCCCTAGGGGGGGGGCACCCTTGTGGCTTCCTCGGCCTTCCTCTCCGGTGACTTTTCGCTCCAGTATTTTTTATATTTTCCAAAAATATTCTCCATAAATTTTCAGCTCATTTCGAGAACTTTTTTTTCTGCACAAAAATAACACCACGGTAGTTCTGCTGAAAACAGCGTCAGTCCGGGTTAGTTCTAATAAAATAATACCAAAATCATATAGAATTATTGTAAACATGGCATGAATACTTCATAAATTATAGATACGTTGGAGACGTATCACCCCCCCCGTAGGGGAACGCAACAGAAAACAAAAATTTCCGACCTACGCACCAGCCCAGGACCACTATGGAGACTGCATACAAGGTTTGATCTTTTTCGTTACCGACTCGTAGCGCAGCGGAAGTAGAGTCGATGACGATCGGCGGTGCAGATCCCCGCAGCTAGGATTGACAACCTCCCAACCGCGAGGATGTATACCCTCATCTGCCCCTCAGACAGCCCTCCGGGAGGCGGTCGGACAGTCCCCCGGACGGTGTCGCGGACAGCCCTTCGGGAGGACCTTCGAAACTCGGACATCCCTTCGGGAGGCAATCTCGAACTAAGACCGAAACTACGATCTCTCTATAGAGTTGCACACATACGATGTCATCTATCCGGCAGGGCTTCGCCATCCAGAACTAGTTCCTGCTGGAACCCAAACAGCCTTTCGGCTCTACGAAACTATTTCGCGGGGAGGGAGAGAGAAGCCAGACAAGTCTATGGCATGTGTATGAGACTAAGGATCAAGTTTGGTCAGCCCCCTCACCTCCTATTTATAGAAAAACCAAGGGGTAAGATGGGCATTCAAAAATACCAAAGTACCCCCACTTTATGTCTTACATAAAGGGCATAAGGGGAAAAAGGAGTGCCATGTGGAGCTCCAAGGAGGAGCTCCACCCTTGGTCGGCCACCTTCATGCCCCCCCCAAAGGGGGTTCCTTGGTCCCTAAGTCCTTCTAGAAGCCTTTTTGCAAAAGCCCTAAAAGGTGGCTTTCAAATAAAGTAATCATAAAGCTGATTTCACTATTCATGACGACATTTTTCAGCGTCCGTTCGAACCGAAAATATTTATGTGGCCTTAGAACATTTCCAGTACCCACTAAAATAATTTTCGACGCGTTCCAAAACAATTCCGGATTAGTGATTTTCATCTGCGAAAAGCAAACAAAGCAGTTCCGGCAGCTCCGGAACATTTCCGGTTTTTCTTCCGGAAAATTCGCAGAAGTTTCCAGAATGATTCTGGCACCCTCCAAGAATTATCAGGTGTGTGCCGAAACCAATTTGACTTAATGGTATCCCCTGAAACAACTTTTCAGTTTTACCGGAACTCATCCGGTGACCTCTCTCTTCGGAACTTTTCCTCTGTCTCCAAAACTTTTTCCGGAGACTTTCTCTCAGACTCCCTGTGTAGTATTCAGTAGATAGATGATCCTTAAGCGTGTGACCCTATAGGTTCGGTGAAGTATAGACATGACCCGGAACCCCTTCCGATCAATGATCAACATCGGAGCCGTGGACACCCATATTGACCCCTATACCCACACGAATGAATATTCGAGTGAACCTCCAGTTGCCGTGTGCTATTCCTGTTGCTTCGCGATATGTTAGAAATATCCGAGGTGAGACATGTTAGCATCCCCGTGGATCAACAACTTGTCCACTATGCTAGTTACCTCTTTACCGGTATTGTTCTCTTTTCTCATTACCGTGTTCCGGCAGCCCTGTGATCAAATCACCCTGTGTCTGGCCAGACCATGATGGATACCGTAATACTGGGAGGGCCCAGAGATATCTCTCCATCGTCGGAGGAGCAAATCCCAATCTTGAGCTATCAAGTTACTTGACACACTTTCCAATGAACCCGTAAGCCGCCGTAATAGCCACCCATTTAAGGATGACGTTTAACAAACCCCAAAGTTCCCGAAGCAAGCACGAAGGAACTCGATACTCTCATGGTCTAAGGAATTATGCAAACATTAACTGTCTCTGTGTTATTAACCATTAACTTGTGACGAATGTATCTCATAGCATAACATCAATTCGGGTCGATTCAACACAAGTGTTCTACCAACATTGCGCCCTCAAAATTGCCGGCATAGCCATGCCCATGATCAGGAAAACAGGATCATCATGCAATACTTGAGCCAGTCTTAGAGGCAAGACTAGGAATACATTTTACCGTTTATTATACCACACGTGCATATGAGTTTCCCTTCGGGCCTCGTGGATATTGCAGACTCGAGAATCATTGCAGTTATAGCATGGAATATAAACTTAATTAGGAATAGGGGGATAAATAATAAAATTTATTATTGCCTCTTGGGCATATCTCCTACAGACTCCCACTTGCACTAGAGTCAATAATCTAGTCAATGCTAATGCACTTTACACCTATGGCATACTGGTGTAAAATATGCTTCGCTTGTGGTATAGCCTGATGTCCAACGGATCTGACAACTTCAACTCCGTGTGTATCTTTGCACATCCTCGCGTTTTCACGCTTTCATAAAATTCATATTTTGTGTGGACTTGGCTTTGTATATATGTGAATCACTGGTCGAACCTTGATTCCTCAGACTGAGTTATGGAGCAACTATCTACAATAGTGTCCCATTGACCAAAGCCATCTTGGAACCATACTAAGTTCATGAATGAACTATATGATTCAACATCTTCTTTTTCGCTTCCAAAACGTCAACATACTTAGCCTTTGTTATAGAATTCGCCACAGTAACCTGTTTAGAACAATTCCAACTTACCGTGCCACCGTATTGTGTATTACACAAAACCTTAACTTAAATCAAAAAATCGCATGGAGCATTGATGAAGACTGTATCAATGTAATTACTTACAACGAGCACTTCATAATCTCTGCTTGCGAGAAAACATGTCATCAGTGCTACTTTAGTACTCAATGACATATTTCACTGTTGTCCTTTTATCAGTACTTTGATCACTTTGGTATCTATACCCGCAACAGTTTGGGAGTATCGGACATATCTGGTTGTTTTACATACCATGGAATACATGATTAATCCAAACACAAGAGTGTGTGGAATCTTCATCATGTATTTTGCTCATCAGTGTTTTGGGACACCGAGTCTTACAAAACTCTTTCCATGTGACTTCGGCAAGAATCACTCCTTGGCGGTTTTAGTGCTAAATTGTTTTAGCATCTTGTCAATATGTATTTTTGCTTAGCCCCATTAGGCAAATCTATCTCCATAGATCATTATGCCTAATAGCAAGGCTATTTAGCCCAAGCACTTCATCTAAAACTATTTTCAAATGAAGTCCTAATTCATGTCAAGAAATTTATTTCCAATTAACAATGTGTCAAGCACACAAGGTTTTAGAAATATTATTATGCTCCCACTTACTTTCTTGAAACCACAAGCATCTTTATTATCCATTGATGAAATCAAACTCTTTTGATCATTTCATTAAAACGAAGATTCCAACTCCATTTTGCTCTCTTCTGTCCATTGCTGGAACTCTGAAGTTTGCATACTCACTAGCATCCTTTGGATCGACAAAATACTTTGGACTATATCACATACAAATCCTAGTTTGTTTTCCCATTTCATGGAAATTCTTTTGTCATCCATGTTTCATATCTCATGATTGAAATATGTATTAATTGCTAGTTCAACCAGAACCGACTTTAAGCATCGCTACGGTGAAACAACCTCATCGTAGTCAACTCCTTGAACTTGTTATTACAACAAGTCGAGCTTTATGGATAAAACATTTTATCCACATCAGTTTATAGTTTCGTAAATATTCGTTAGACTCTAAGTCTTCCGAAAGGTGTATCAAGGTTTTAATCTTGAATCACTTATATGGAAACTATCTTGGATTGTATTGGCATTTAGCCAATTCCGGAGTCAGGGCCCATCAACGCTTCCTTGTGTATCGTAGGTATACTGTTGTCTAACAACAATATCTCCTATGCGCACCTGAGAGGTTTGCACGAGTTTTTCCTACGTGGTTCAGCTGCAAGTTTGACCGAAGTACATGCATCTCATGTAGAGGCTTCCGTATCAGTCGCAGTAGGAAACTCTGGAATTACTTCCAAGGTCTCTTTCCTTTGATTTGATGACGAAGATACTGTTTATCTCGTCGATTTGCACTGTTCTCCCACTCACCCTTTTGAAAGAACAATTTTCTTCAAAAACCATACCGTTCTTTGTGGCAAAAAACCTTAGCCTCGGTATAGTGGTGGGGGAATACCCAATAACTTGGATTACCTACAAAGTAGCACTTGTCTGATTTGGAATAAGTTTGTAACCTTTTACACAAGCCCCGTATTCCAAATGTTAAGAAAAGATATAACATGGTTGGGCGTACCATACCATGGCATCATTTCAACAGACCCGATGGAGCTCTTTTCAGTGTAAAAGCCGCAGTCTCTAAAGCATCACTTTAAAAGGGATAATGGCAAATTTATTTATGTCATGTTTGATCTTACCATGTCATGAATGGTTCGATTACATCTTCACGGACTCTCCATTTGCAGTGGTGTTCCGGGAGGTGCAAGTTATGAAACCCCTTTCACAACTCATCTGACATTCGCTAAACTTGTAACTCAAATATTCCTTTCTGCAATCGAATTGTAGAAACATAATTTTCTTGTTACAACAACTTCTACTTCATTTTTGAAAACCTTTCGAATGATTTCAAAAGATCCAGACTTACGTCTCATCAAGTAAATATCCATATATCTACTTGAGTCATTTCTGAAGAGAGATAAATCCACTACTTGCAACAACATTTATTGAAATACACACATCAAAATGTATGATCACTAATAAGTTTGTTGCTCGTTCCTTATGGCCTATGAACGGTATTTCAGTCACTTCACTTTTTGGAAGAAAGTTGCAAGTGTCAGATGATTTAAAATCAAACGACTTCAAAATCCATCATAATGGAATTTTCCATGCGGATTTCTCCAATGTGACCAAATGCAGTGCCACACTTGTGTGGTATTCTTTTAGTCTTGCGACATTTAGCGTCAGTGTTATGGATGTATCATATTTCCATCAATATTCATAACATACATCCCATCTTGGATGGAAGCATGGCCCTTCATGTTATTCATAATACTGAACAACAATTGTTCTTTTATGAACAACCCTTTTGCAACAAACATTGTGCACTGGGTTGGAGTGTATGAAACTCTAAAATGAATTATGAAAGTAAACACAGAGGTAATATATTAATATTATTTTTCATAACATACATCTCATTCATAATGAAAGTATGACCCTTATGTTTATTCATAACACCGAACATCAAAAGTTCTCTTATGAACAACGTTCTTGCAAGATACCTTATGCAAAGGGCTAGAGTGTGTAAAGCTCTAAAATGAATTATGAAAGAAAATACATAGGTAATACACCGATGGAAGGTATAGTAACTTTTACTATGTTCCCAGCGTGTATCAAGACCTCATTCCTGGCTAGTCTTTCAGGCCATGGTAGTTCTTACATCGATTTGCAACAGAATGCAATCGAGCGGGTATCTTTGCGATCAACTCACAATCCCCAAGAATTAGTGATTAACATGTTTAACCATAATTCCCAAGAACTATATCTTTGACCAACCTTTCATACATCAAAAACTTGTATGACATTCATACATGAGCTGGATATTCCAGTCTTCTCTCTTTTTGCCTTTATACTTCTAACAGTTTAACTTTCAGTATTTCTCCTACTCTCAGAAGAAGCACTCAACTTAAGAGTGGCGTTAGCCCCGGACTTCCTAGGCGTGAAAGTTTTACTAACACCCTTTCGACACTTCCTTTCTCTTTAAGTTGTTGTTTTATTCACCTTTCATCATATGACAGGCGTTCGTCTGGATGCATCTCTTATCAGTCAAATGCATAGTAAACACCTTTACTAATAGTTTGCAAACAAATATTGCTTTGGATATTTCATATCTTTCAGCCTTTGTTTGTATCTGAAAATTAATTTTCAGTTCCATGAATATCACATAACTATCCCAAAACTTTCGAAGTTCGGGTCTCATGGAAGCAAACGTATTGCACTTGACTGAAACGGAATTCTAGCTTTTGGGTCAAAGGACGAGAGTCACATGATCCATAGCATTTAGCGGGAGAATACCGAAAGCATGCGATAGGACAAAGTCCTTCTCGGCACTCTAGAGGACAATCCTCACATTACGTTATCAATCATAAAGTTTTAACCAGATAATCAATAGCTTATTCAATTTTAATAGGGAAGGTGGAAACGCGAGCCATTATTCTACAACTATTATGCAAATCACACTTAGACAGTGTTCAAAATTAATTGCACTAAGAATTAAAAGAATTAATTCTAAAGTGCGCTCCCACTCAAATCAATATCTCTCATAATTGATTGTGAGTGATTCAAGATCCGCATTTCAATTCAACGCCATTGATGTGGACATCACTGATGACGGGAATTTTAATCGGTAGGCAAACTTGCCAATCACATCTTTATGTGACTCTTGTTCATCTTTCGATGGGTGTGTTCCGAGCTCAGGACTATCCTGCCTGAACGTCAAAGACAACCAAGTGATCTTGCTGCGAGGTCTGACCCCACCCGCCTCATTCCTATCGATTCATTCGTACCCATGTGGACATGGTGCACCCCGAAAAGATACGAATTTCAGACGGTGCTACACTTGGGTGAACACTAACTACTTTGATATTTTAAAGTGAGAGATCACCCTAATAAAAAGGGACTACCGCGCAATCAAGAAGGGTGCATCATAAGGGATAAACATCTCAGGCAAGTCATAATTAGCATGACATGGTATAGCCCCTTCTGACGGAGAAGGCAAATATTTCTTCGTCTTCGGCATTTGCGTCGGTGTTCACCTTCGCGAAGATTGCCACCACCTTGTTGATGCATCAGATAATATTGCTATCTCTATAGCTAATAAAATAAGTGCATTACTCAAGGTTGACACGTAGGTCATTAAAGTGACAATCATATGGCTCCAGCCATCATGCCGAATCATGACACGCAGGTCATGTTAATTTACATCATATAGTCATCTCATACATAATCAAATTAATATGAGCATTGCTATACCACATCACATGCTTATGCAAACCCTCCTGCAAAACCAAGTTAGACGCCTCTAATCGGTTTATGCAAGAACTTGTTTTTCGTGGCTTCTAAGGTTTTGAAACAAACCGAAGCTACCAACGTCCATCATCAAGTATGATAATTCAAGTTGCTAGATTAACTTTGCGGGGTGTATGAAACATGAGATAATAAAATCTCGAGCCCCATACCGAACTTCGTCATACGCATGACCCCCGTGAAGATCATATCTGCATTGCCTTTCGTCTGCGAAATTTCATGTTTCTTTTAAACTACATTGGAATTCAATGAACTGTTAGCACTTCGTTGATCAATCAGGATCACGGATTGCCAGAACATTGAAACTCCACCATGCTGTTATCAAGATCAGAAATATGCAAATCCCAGGGAAGCAACAAGAACATCGGGTAACAGATTTCATCTGCTACCCGCACAAATAATTTTCAGTAATAGAACTCATCTACTACCTAATTATATTGTGCAACACCCATACATCTCTATGTATTCTAGATCGCAACCTTCATCTATGCATAGCACGGCTCATGATGCCACTGTAGGGGAACGCAGCAGAAAACAAAAATTTCCAACCTACGCACCGGCCCACGACCACTATGGAGACTGCATACAAGGTTTGATCTTTTTCGTTACCGACTCATAGCGCAGCGGAAGTAGACTCGATGACGATCGGCGGTGCCGATCCCCGTAGCTAGGATTTACATCCTCCCAACCGCGAGGATGTATACCCTCATCTGCCCCTCGGACAGCCCTCAGGGAGGCGGTCGGACAGTCCCCCGGATGGTGTCGTGGACAGCCCTTCGGGAGGACCTTCGAAACTCGGACGGTCACTCGGACATCCCTTTGGGAGGCACTCTCAAACAAAGACCGAAACTACGATCTCTCTACAGAGTTGCACACATACGGTGTCATCTATCTGGCAGGGCTTCGCCGTCCAGAACTAGTTCCTGCCGGAACCCAAACAGCCTTTCGGCTCTACGAAACTATTTCACGGGGATGGAGAGAGAAGCCATACAAGTCTATGGCATGTGTATGAGAGTAAGGATCAAGTTTGGGCAGCCCCCTCACCTCCTATTTATAGAAAAACCAAGGGGTAAGATGGGCATTCAAAAATACCAAAGTACCCCCACTTTATGTCTTACATAAAGGGCATAAGGGGAAAAAGGAGTGCCATGTGGAGCTCCAAGGAGGAGCTCCACCCTTGGCCGGCCACCTTCATGGGCCGCCCCCAAAGGGGGTTCCTTGGTCCCTAAGTCCTTCTAGAAGCCTTTTTGCAAAAGCCCTAAAAGGTGGCTTTCAAATAAAGTAACCATAAAGCTGATTTCACTATTCATGACGACATTTTTCAGCGTCCGTTCGAACCGAAAATATTTATGTGGGCTTAGAACATTTCCAGTACCCACTAAAATAATTTTCGATGCGTTCCAAAACAATTCTGGATTAGTGATTTTCATCTGCGAAAAGCAAACAAAGCAGTTCCGGCAGCTCCGGAACATTTCCGGTTTTTCTTCCGGAAAATTCCCAGAAGTTTCCAGAATGATTCTGGCACCCTCCAAGAGTTATCAGGCGTGTGTCGAAACCAATTTGACTTAATGGTATCCCCTGAAACAACTTTTCAGTTTTACCGGAACTCATCCGGTGACCTCTCTCTTCGGAACTTTTCCTCTGTCTCCGAAACTTTTTCCGGAGACTTTCTCTCAGACTCCCTGTGTAGTATTCAGTAGATCCATATTGACCCCTATACCCACATGAATGAATATTCGAGTGAACCTCCAGTTGCCGTGTGCTATTCCTGTTGCTTCGCGATATGTTACAAATACCCGAGGTGAGACATGTTGGCATCCCCGTGGATCAACAACTTGTCCACTATGCTAGTTACCTCGTTACCGGTATTGTTCTCTTTTCTCGTTACCGTGTTCCGGCATCCCTGTGATCAAATCACCCTGTGTCTGGCCAGACGATGATGGATACCGTAATACCGAGAGGGCCCAGAGATATCTCGCCATCGTCGGAGGAGCAAATCCCAATCTTGAGCTATCAAGTTACTTGACACACTTTTCCATGAACCCGTAAGCCGCCGTAATAGCCACCCATTTACGGATGACGTTTAACAAACCCCAAAGTTCACGAAGCAAGCACGAAGGAACTCGATACTCTCATGGTCTAAGGAATTATGCAAAAATTAACTCTCTCTGTGTTATTAACCATTAACTTGTGACGAATGTATCTCATAGCATAACATCAATTCGGGTCGATTCAACACAAGTGTTCTACCAACATTGCGCCCTCAAAATTGCCGGCATAGCCATACCCATGATCAGGAAAATAGGATCATCATGCAATACTTGAGCCAGTCTTAGAGGCAAGAATAGGAATACATTTTACCGTTTATTATACCACACATGCATATGAGTTTCCCTTCGGGCCTCGTGGATATTGCAGACTCGAGAATCATTGCAGTTATAGCATGGAATATAAACTTAATTAGGAACATGGGGATAAATAATAACATTTATTATTGCCTCTTGGGCATATCTCCTACACCCCCCGGCGCGCCCTGGTGGGTTGTGCCCACCTCGTGGCCCCACTGACCCTAATTCCGACGCTACAAAATCCTATTTTTGGAGAAAAAAATCAGAGAGAAAGTTTCATCGCGTTTTACGATACGGAGCCGCCGCCACCTCCTGTTCTTCATTGGGAGGCCAGATCTGGAGCCCGTTTGGTGCTCCGGAGAGGGGAATCTTCGGTCTTCGTCATCATCAACCCTTCTCCATCGCCAATTCCATGATGCTCCCCACCGGGAGTGAGTAATTCCTTCGTAGGCTTGCTGGTCGGTGAGGAGTTGGATGAGATTCATCATGTAATCGAGTTAGTTTTGTTAGGGCTTGATCCCTAGTATCCACTATGTTCTGAGATTGATGTTGCTATGACTTTGCCTCGTTTAATGCTTGTCACTAGGGCCCGAGTGCCATGATTTCAGATCTGAACCGTTTATGTTATCTCCATTATATCTATGTTATTGATCCGATCTTGCTAGTCATATGCCTCTGTTACGTGTTCTGGTCCGCAAACTCCGGAGTGACAATAGTCGGGATACTTTCCGGTGATGACCGTAGTTTGAGGAGTTCATGTATTCACTGTGTGTTAATGCTTTGTTCTGGTTCTCTATTAAAAGGAGGCCTTAATATCCCTTAGTTTCCTTATGGACCCTGCTGCCACGGGAGGGTAGGACAAAAGATGGCATGCAAGTTCTTTTCCATAAGCACGTATGACTATTTACGGAATACATGCCTACATTACATTTATGAACTGGAGCTAGTTCGGTGTCGCCCTAGGTTATGACTGTTATATGATGAATATCATCCAAAGAGTTCACCGATCCAGTGCCTACGAGTTTTTCACTTATTGTTCTTGCTAGGTCACTATTGCTACTGCTACTGACTGCTACAAAACTATTGCTACCGCTGTTACCGTCACCGTTACTGCTACTACTGCTATCAAACTATCATATTACTATGCTACTGATCACTCTGCTGCAGATATTTAATCTCCAGGTGTGGTTGAATTGACAACTCAACTTCTAATACTCGCAAATATTCTTTGGCTCTCCTTGTGTCGAATCTATAAATTTGGGTTGAATACTCTACCCTCAAAAACTGTTGCGATCCCCTATACTTGTGGGTTATCATCCGTGACTTCAACAGGTTTTGACGGCAATAGTGATAGGGTTGCCTGATTTTTCTTCACCTGTGGTGGCTTTCTGGCGTGAAGATGCAGACTATGCTACTCTGTTTGCGATGATATGAGGTCTTCATATAACGACAGACAAGTCACAATTCGGTTGGTCCTAGCAACTGGTCTCACAATTAGCTACTCCAAAACTACTTTCGCTCCCCTGCATGTCCAGCATGACCAAGCCACGGCTATTGCTTCAATCCTACAGTGCGGTATCTCATCTTTCCCTCAAATCTACCTAGGACTACCACTCTCCCCAATGCGGCTGCCACCGAACGCTTTTCTACCGATCCTCCAATACTGCCGATGGTATCTCGCTGGCTGGAACTTCTAAACAAGGGGGATCGTCTTATCTGCTATCTGTCGTCTTAGACTCCCTCGCTATTTCATGTATGTCTTCCTTATCCCCAAAAAAGTTTTAAAATCATTAGACGCCTTTCGACGTGCCTTCTTTTGGACTGCGGAAGAAACTTGCACCGGTTCTCAATGCCTAATTGCTTAGAAAAACGTTTGCAAACCGAAAAAGTTTGGTGGTCTTGGCTTAACAAATTTGCGTCAACAAAACATTTGTCTTCTCATGAAGTTTTCCGCCAAAGTTGTTTCCAAAAACTAGTCCCCTTGGTCTGACTGGGTTACCCTCCACCACCCCAATGCCTTCCTCAAACCCGACACCCATACCTCCTTCCTTTGTAGAACTATCACCAACCACCTACCCACCCTCCAGCAGATTTCCTTTGTTTTAGCCAACAATGGTTGCCTGGCCTATTTCTGGCTCGACACTTGGCTATACCACTGCCCCCTTGCCACTGCCTTCCCAAACCTCTTCACCCACTCTACTCAGCAGCACATCCGCGTGGCTTCTATTCTTCGTGACGGTTTAGTCTCTAACCTTTAGGCTCGCCTTTCCGCTGTGGCCTCGCATGAGATGGTTTATCTGCTGTTGTTGTTGCAGGACTTCATGACGTCGCCGGAGGACGACGAACGATTCCTTCATGGTGGGGAGCCCTTTTCCACCAAGATGGCCTACGACCTCATCACCCTCGAGACGAACGAAGACCCGCACGCTTCATTGATCTGGTCCTCCCAGGTTCCCTCAAAGGTCAAAGTGTTTGCATGGCTGCTCTTTCGACACAGACTCAATGGCAAAGCCAACCTAAGACGGAAGAACATCTCCCCCAACGCCACTTGCCCTCGGTGCAACCACGACTTCGAAGACACCGAACACATCTTCCTCCACTGCCCCTCGGCAGACCGGATTTGGCAGGGGCTTGGGCTGGAAAAGCCAGGCTGTATTCACTAGTAGAAAACAGGGCTTTGGTTTGGGCCAGGATAAGGGCATTAATCCCGGCTCACTTAAGAACCGGGACCAAAGGGTGCATCAGTCCCGGTTCGAGAGACCAGGGCGCCGGCCGGGCCTCGGGGGCCATTGGTCTCGGTTCGTCTGGCACTTTTGGTCCCGGTTCCAGACACGAACCGAGACCAATGGGCCTCGCTCCTGGCCCAGCACCTTTAGTCCCGGTTGGTGGCTAGAACCGGGACCAAAGGTCAGTCTTCTATCCCGGTTCTAGCCACCAACCGGGACTAAAGATATGCCTATATATACCCCCGCCCCTGCCCGCTCACTCTGTTTTTTGGCCGGCCGGCGTGTGCAGGTGTGTGTTGCTCTAGCTCTCACCTCCTATGCACATGAGGTGTTCGATGAAATGCCCGAGCCACACTTAAGCTTTCTCCTCTCCAAGCTCGACCTCCAAGCTCCATTTTCCTCAAGATTTGTCTAGGTTTGGCGGTCCGTCCTGTCCCGTCCCCGTCCTCACCGCCGTCGATCGCCCGCGCCGATCTCGTCGCCGGCACCACCGTGGTGAGCCTCTTGTTCTTATCTTCTTTCTAAAAGAAAAAAATTCTTACTTGTATGATTTAGATAGATACTTGTACAATTTTCTTACTTTTATTATTTTTTGTTATTATATAGTGCCATGGTTTTGGTATCCGCCCCCGTCGGCCCTCGTCCTGTCTATGATTCAGATGTGGTATATTATCTTTTATAACTATTTGTTTCATTTAGTGTTTATGACAATTATGCCGACCAACGTGACATAGATGTTTTTATCTAGGAGGTATGTGAACCGGAAATTCAAACCGACCCTCTTGTCGAGAGGTTAAATTTAGTTGAAAAAGAAAACAATTACTTGAAGAAAAAATTGAAAAGAATTGAGGAGGAGAAGATGGAATTGGAGTTGCATGTTGCCGATGTCGTCGAAGATCACAAGATCAAGATGGATGCAACGCGCTTGAAGATTAGAAAGATTAGAAAATATGCCATTCATACTGAGGCTTGGTATCATTATGCCGTTGGATCAATTGGTACCTTAGTTGCGGTTATGATCGCATTTGTTGTTGCATTTAAATGTTTTACATAGTTTCAATGTATGTTTTAATTAGATGCTCTATAGAGCTATATGTTGTTCAATGAGAAATATGTATGAACTTTATGTATTTATTTTTGTCACTACTGTACTTTGGTTTTAATGTGATGATGAACTTCAATTAATTTGGTCACTTCTCTATTCATGATGTTTTGTAATGGTTTTTGATACACTTAATTATATAATGCACGCAGATGAACCGGGAATGGATGTACGGTGACCGACGCACCTCCGAGTACATTAAGGGCCTGCATAATTTTCTCGAAGTGGCTGAGGCAACCAAGCAGAATGGTTTTATGTATTGTCCATGTACTATCTGTGGGAATACGAAGGATTACTCTAACTCGAAAACCCTACACGTCCACCTGCTTGATAAGGGTTTCATGCCACACTATAATGTTTGGACCAAGCACGGAGAAAGAGGGGTTATGATGGAAGACAACGAAGAAGAAGAGGATGATGACAACTATCCGCCCCTGAATACGGTGATGCTGCAATGGGGGAAGCTGAAGATCAAGAGGAAGAACCAGATGATGTGCCCGATGATGATCTTCGCCGGGTCATTGTTGATGCAAAGAGACAATGCCAAAGTGAAAGGGAGAAGTTGAAGTTCGATCGCATGTTAGAGGATCACAAAAAAGGGTTGTACCCAAATTGCGAAGATGACAACACAAAGCTCGGTACCACACTGGAATTGCTGCAATGGAAGGCAGAGAATGGTGTATCTGACAAGGCATTTGAAAAGGTGATGAAAATAATGAAGAATAAGCTTCCAAAGGACAACGAATTGCCCGACAGTACATACGAAGCAAAGAAGGTTGTCTGCCCTATAGGATTGGAGGTGCAGAACATACATGCATGCCCTAATGACTGCATCCTCTACCGCGGTGCGTACGAGGATTTGAACGCATGCCCGGTATGCTGTGCATTGTGGTATAAGATCAGACGAGATGACCCTGGTGATGTTGAGGGCCAGCGCACCGGGAAGAGGGTTCCTGCGAAGGTGATGTGGTATGCTCCTATAATACCACGGTTGAAACGTTTGTTCAGAAACAAAGAGCATGCCAAGTTGATGCGATGGCACAAGGAAGACCGTAAGAAAGACGGGAAGTTGAGAGCACCCGGTGATGGGTCACAGTGGAGAAAGATCGAGAGAAAGTGGGGGGATGATACGTCTCCAACGTATCTATAATTTTTGATTGTTCCATGCTATTATTTTATCTATTTTGGATGTTTTATATGCATTAATATGCTATTTTATATTATTTTTGGGACTAACCTTTTAACCTAGTGCCTAGTGCTAGTTTCTGTTTTTTCCTTATTTTTGAGTATTGCAGATAAGGAATATTAAATGGAGTCCAAACGGAATAAAACCTTCGGGATGATTTTTCTTGGACCAGAAGAAACCTACCAGACTAGGAGATGAAGGAAGGAGACCTGCCGGGAGGCGACAAGCCTACAGGGCGCGCCTTAGGGGGGGGGCGCCCCCTGGCTTGTGGCCCCCCTGCAGGTCCTCCAACCCTAATCTTCGTCCTATAAATTCCCAAATATTCCCCCAATACCAAGAAGAGCCACGAAAATACTTTTCCGCCGCCGGAAGCCTCTGTTTCCGTGAGATCCCATCTTGGAGCCTTTTCCGGTAATCTGCCGGAGGGGGATTCGATCACGGAGGGCGTCTACATCAACTCCATTGCCCCTCCGATGATGCGTGAGTAGTTCACCTCAGACCTTCGGGTCCATAGCTAGTAGCTAGATGGCTTCTTCTCTCTCTATGTTCTTCAATACCATGTTCTTCATGATCTTCATGGAGATCTATCCGATGTAATACTCTTTTGCGGTGTGTTTGTCGAGATCCGATGAATTGTGGGTTTATGATAAGATTATCTATGAATATTATTTGAATCTTCTCTGAATTCTTATATGCATGATTTCATATCTTTGCAAGTCTCTTCGAGTTATTGGTTTGGTTTGGCCAACTAGATTGGTAATTCTTGCAATGGGAGAAGTGCTTAGTTTTGGGTTCAATCTTGCGGTGTCCTCACCCAGTGACAAAGTAGGGGTAGCGAGGCACGTATTTGTATTATTGCCATCAAGGATAAAAAGATGGGGTTTTCATCATATTGCTTGAGTTTATCCCTCTACATCATGTCATCTTACCTAATGCGTTACCCTGTTCTTCATGAACTTAATACTCTAGATGCAGGCAGGAGTCGGTCGATGTGTGGAGTAATAGTAGTAGATGCAGAATCGTTTCGGTCTACTTGACACGGACGTGATGCCTATATGCATAATCATTGCCTTGGATATTGTCATAACTATGCGCTTTTTTATCAATTGCTCGACAGTAATTTGTTCACCCACCATATTATTTTCCTTCAAGAGAGATGCCTCTAGTGAAACCTATGGCCCCCGGGTCTATTTTCCATATTATATTTTCAGATCTATAAACCAAAAATACCAAAAATACTTAGCTGCAATCTTTCTACTTTTGTTTTACTTTTCGTTTTAGCAATCTTTTATATCTATCTCTATCAGATCTCATCCTTGCAAGTAACCGTGAAGGGATTGACAACACCTTTATAGCGTTGGGTGCAAGTGTTTGATTGTTTGTGTAGGTGCAAAGATTGGGGCCTTGCTTGTACCTCCTACTGGATTGATACCTTGGTTCTCAACAACTGAGGGAAATACTTATCTACTTTGCTGCATCACCCTTTCCTCTTCAAGGGAAAACCAACGCAAGCTCAAGAAGTAGCAAGAAGGATTTCTGGTGCCGTTGCCGGGGAGGATACATTGCAAGTCAAGACAAGAACTCTCTCGTCAACTTGTCAATTTTTGACGTGGTTGTCGGAGGGATCTACATCAAGCCTACCAAGTACCCATCACAAACTCATCTCTTGCATTTACATTATTTGCCATTTGCCTCTCGTTTTCCTCTCCCCCACTTCTAAAACGATTTTCAGAAAAACCAAAAAGATTTGCTGTTCTATTTGCCCTTTTTCCGTTCGTCTTTTCGTTTGCTTTTTGCTCGTGTGTTAGAATGTTTAAATTATGGCTAGCCTTACTACTATCGCTAGTACTCCCGAGAGTGAAGTTCTTAATTTTAAGCAAAGGGAGGGAGAAAACTTAAAAGATGCTTGGTATAGAATTTGCAATGCTCAAAATAGATCTACTCGTAAGCAATCTACTACCGTTCTCCTTCGCAATTTTTATGTGGGTGTTTCTCCTTGGAATAGATATGTTTTGGACACCATTACGGGAGGAAACTTCTTGGGTAGCCATACCTTTGATTCTTATAATGGTATGACAAATTTGGTAGGTTCACCCCCACTCATGGTTAATGAAACAATCTTAACTTTGGAACATGTGATGCGAAGGCTTGATATTATTGAAAATAAATTTGCTACTATAGAGCTCATTGAAAACTTGGATAAAAAGATTCATAATCATATTACTCAATATGGATCTAAGGTAGGAGTTACTTTAAAAAACCTTAGGGAAAAAGAACCCATAGTTAATGAAAAATTGGATCAAGATTCCTCTAGAATTGGAAAGCTAGAGGACATTATTACCAACTTGGGTTCCACTTTTGCCTCTGTTCAAACCACTCCAAAATTTTCTCCTTCTAAAACTGCCAAGTTTGTTTATGTTCCTAAAAATAAGGGTGAATCCTCTAGTAAAGGGGATGAAGATCTTAAGATGATAAGTGTTCACCCCAGCTTTATCAATATTGTTAGGGAACCTATTACCACAAGTGAATTTCTTGACTTCTTGCCTAGGAGCATTGTTATTGATAAGGGCAAAGAACCTCCTAGGGTTTATAAGTGGGCAATTGAGGAATTGCATACCAAAGATGATAATACCTAGATCTATTGCGTTATGCCTAGCTAGGGGCGTTAAACAATAGCGCTTGTTGGGAGGCAACCCAATTTTATTTCTGTTTTTGTTTCTGTTTTTGAGTGCTTTACACATTATTACCTCTGTAGTAATTGTGTTTTATTGTTTTAATTAGTGTTTGAGCCAAGTAAGACCATTGGGATGGTCTACGGTGATTGTTGATTTGATTTTGCTGAAAAACAGAAACTTTTGCGCTCAGTCCAGGAATTTTATAAATTCACCAGAGCGTCGAATGAGTCTGAAATGTTTACACAAGATTGATATACAAATTTCCCAGGTTTTCCTAATTTTTCAGAATTTTTGGAGTTACAGAAATATTCGAAGTTTACAGATTGCTACAGACTGTTCTGTTTTTGACAGATTCTGTTTTCTTTGTGTTGTTTGCTTATTTTGATGTATCTATGGGTTGTATCGGGGGGTATGAACCATGGAGAAGTTGGAATACAGTAGATATTACACCAATATAAATAAAGAATGAGTTCACAACAGTACCTAAAGTGGTGATTTATTTTTCTTATACTAACGGATCTCACGAGTTTTCTGTTGAGTTTTGTGTTGTGAAGTTTTCAAGTTTTGGGTAAAGATTTGATGGACTATGGAATAAGGAGTGGCAAGAGCCTAAGCTTGGGGATGCCCAAGGCACCCCAAGCCATATTCAAGGATACCAAAGAGCCTAAGCTTGGGGATGCCCCAGAAGGCATCCCCTCTTTCGTCTTCAATCCATCGGTAAATTTACTTGAGGCTATATTTTTATTCACCACATGATATGTGTTTTGCTTGGAGCGTCTTGTATGATATGAGTCTTTGCTTTTTAGTTTGCCACAATCATCCTTGCTGCACACATCTTTTTAGAGGGACACGCATTAACCGTGAATTTATTAGAATACTCTATGTGCTTCACTTATATCTTTTGAGCTAGGCAATGTTGCTCTAGTGCTTCACTTATATCTTTTTAGAGCACGGTGGTGTTTTATTTTATAGAAATAATTGAACTCTCGTACCTCGCTTATATTATTTTGAGAGTCTTTAAACAGCTTGGTAATTGGTTTAGGTTATGAATTTAGTCCTAATATAATAGGCATCCAAGAGGGATATAATAAAAACTTTCATATAAATTCCATTGAATACTATGAGAAGTTTGATTCCTTGCATATAGTTTTGAGATATAAAGATGGTGATATTAGAGTCATGCTAGTGAGTAATTGTGGATTGGTATAAATACTTGTGTTAGAGTTTGTGATTCCCGTAGCATGCACGTATGGTGAACCGTTATGTAACGAAGTCGGAGCATGATTTGTTTAATGATTGTCATCCTTTGTGTGAGGGTCGGGAGCGCGCGATGGTTAACTCCTACCAACCTCTCCCCTAGGAGCATGCGTCTAATACTTTGCTTCGATAACTAATAGACTTTTGCAATAAGTATGTGAGTTCTTTATGTCTAATGTGAGTCCATGGATTATACGCACTCTCACCCTTCCACCTTTGCTAGCCTCTCTAGTACCGCGCAACTTTCGCCGGTGCACTAAACCCACCTTCCTCAAAACAGCCACCATATACCTTTCCTCAAAACAGCCACCATACCAACCTATTATGGCATTTCCATAGCCATTCCGAGATATATTTCCATGCAACTTCCACCGTTCCGTTTATTATGACATGCACCATCATTTTCATATTGCTTTGCATGATCGTAAGACAGCTAGCATGATGTTTTCATGGCTTGTCCGTTTTTTTATGTCATTTGCTATGCTAGATCGTTGCACATCCCGGTGCACCACCGGAAGCATTCATATAGAGTCATATTTTGTTCTAGGTATCGAGTTGTAAGTAAATAAAAGTGTGATGATCATCATTCTTAGAGCATTGTCCCATGAGAGAAAAGGATGATGGAAGCTATGATTCCCTCACAAGTTGGGATGAGTCTCCGGACTTTACAAATAATAAAATAGGCCAATAATGAAGCCCAAATAAAAAAAAAGAGGCCAAAGATGCCCACCAAAATAAAAAAAATAAAAAAATGAGAGAAAAGAGAGAAGGGACAATGCTACTATCTTTTTTCACACTTGTGCTTCAAAGTAGCACCATGATCTTCATGAGAGAGAGTCTCCTATGTTGTCACTTTCATATAGCTAGTGGGAATTTTTCATTATGATGCACACCCACTTAGTTTCTTTTTGAGCTTTTCATACACTTATAGCTCTAGTGCATCTGTTGCATGGCAATCCCTACTCACTCACATTGATATCTATTGATGGGCATCTCCATAGCCCGTTGATACGCCTAGTTGATGTGAGACTATCTTCTCCTTTTCCTCACAACCTCCACCATATTCTATTCCACCTATAGTGCTATATCCATGGCTCACGCTCATGTATTGCGTGAAAGTTGAAAAGGTTTGAGAACATAAAAGGTGTGAAACAATTGCTTGACTTGTCAACGGGGTTGTGCATGATTTAAATACTTTGTGTGGGGAAGATGGAGCATAACCAGACCATATGATTTTGTAGGGATAACTTTCTTTGGCCATGTTATTTTGAAAGGAAACAATTGCTTTGTTAGTATGCTTGAAGTATTATTGTTTTTATGTCAATATAAAGCTTTTGTTTTGAATCTTATGGATCTGAATATTCATGCCACAATAAAGAATATTACATGGATAAATATGTTAGGTAGCATTCCACATCAAAAATTCTGTTTTTATCATTTACCTACTCGAGGACGAGCAGGAATTAAGCTTGGGGATGCTTGATACGTCTCCAACGTATCTATAATTTTTGATTGTTCCATGCTATTATATTATCTGTTTTGGATGTTTTATATGCATTAATATGCTATTTTATATTATTTTTGGGACTAACCTATTAACCTAGTGCCTAGTGCCAGTTTCTGTTTTTCCTTGTTTTTGAGTATTGCAGATAAGGAATACTAAACGGAGTCCAAACGGAACAAAACCTTCGGGATGATTTTTCTTGGACCAGAAGAAACCTACCAGACTTGGAGATGAAGGAAGGAGACCTGCCGGGAGGCGACAAGCCTATAGGGCTCGCCCTAGGGGGGCGCCCCCCTAGCTTGTGGCCCCCCTGCAGGTCCTCCAACCCTAATCTTCGTCCTATAAATTCCCAAATATTCCCCCAATACCAAGAAGAGGCACGAAAATACTTTTCCGCCGTCGGAAGCCTCTGTTCCCATGAGATCCCATCTTGGAGCCTTTTCCGGTAATCTGCCGGAGGGGGATTCGATCACGGAGGTCATCTACATCAACTCCATTGCCCCTCCGATGATGCGTGAGTAGTTCACCTCATACCTTCGGGTCCATAGCTAGTAGCTAGATGGCTTCTTCTCTATCTATGTTCTTCAATACCATGTTCTTCATGATCTTCATGGAGATCTATCTGATGTAATACTCTTTTGCGGTGTGTTTGTCGAGATCCGATGAATTGTGGGTTTATGATCAGATTATCTATGAATATTTTTTGAATCTTCTCTGATTTCTTATATGCATGATTTCATATCTTTGCAAGTCTCTTCGAGTTATTGGTTTGGTTTGGCCAACTAGATTGGTAATGCTTGCAATGGGAGAAGTGCTTAGTTTTGGGTTCAATCTTGCGGTGTCCTCACCCAGTGACAAAGTAGGGGTAGCGAGGCACGTATTTGTATTGTTGCCATCAAGGATAAAAAGATGGGGTTTTCATCATATTGCTTGAGTTTATCCCTCTACATCATGTCATCTTACCTAATGCGTTACTCTGTTCTTCATGAACTTAATACTCTAGATGCAGGCAGGAGTCGGTCGATGTGTGGAGTAATAGTAGTAGATGCAGAATCGTTTCGGTCTACTTGACACGGACGCGATGCCTATATGCATAATCATTGCCTTGGATATCGTCATAACTATGCGCTTTTCTATGAATTTCTCGACAGTAATTTGTTCACCCACCGTATTATTTTCCTTCAAGAGAGAAGCCTCTAGTGAAACCTATGCATAATCTTTGCGTGAACCTGCTAGGCTTCTTGGGAGTGTATGGGAAGACAAAAGATACACCGGAGGCACGGGAGGACTAGCAACGTGTGCACGAAAAAGACGGCATGCATCCAAAGCAGTATGAAGGTCCTGCCAGCTACGCTCTTACCAAAGAAGAGAAGGAAATCTTCTTTGAATGCCTGCTCAGTATGAAGGTCCTGTCTAGCTTCTTGTCGAATATAAAGGGAATAATAAATATGGTAGAGAAAAAGTTCCAGAACCTAAAGTCTCATGACTGCCACGTGATTATGACGCAACTGCTTCCGGTTGCATTGAGGGGGCTTCTACCGGAAACGTTCGATTAGCCATTGTGAAGCTATGTGCATTCCTCAATGCAATCTCTCAGAAGGTAATCGATCCAGAAATCCTACCAAGATTAAAGAGTGATTTGGTGCAATGTCTTGTCAGTTTCGAGCTGGTGTTCCCACCATCCTTCTTCAATATCATGACGCACGTCCTAGTTCATCTAGTCGACGAGATTGGCATTCTGGGCCCTGTATTTCTACACAACATGTTCCCCTTTGAGAGGTTCATGGGAGTCTTAAAGAAATATGTTCGTAACCGTGCTAGGCCAGAAGGAAGCATCTCCATGGGCCATCAAACAGAGGAAAGCATTGGGTTTTGTGTTGACTTTATTCCTGACCTTAAGCCGATTGGTCTCCCTCAATCGCGGTATGAGGGGAGACTGACTGGAAAAGGCACGCTAGGAGCGAATTCAATAATATGTAGGGACGGGCATTCTTGGTCTCAAGCACACTACACTGTTCTACATAATTCTACCTTGGTGACCCCGTATGTCAATGAACACAAGAATATTCTGCGCTCCAAACACCCGGAGCAGTGTGACGACTGGATTACATGTGAACACATCAGAACTTTCGGCAGTTGGTTGCAAACACATCTCATGGGTAACACCACTGTTGCAGATGAGCTGTACTCGTTGGCCAGGGGACCATCTTCGACTATATTGACTTACAAAGGGTACGAGATAAATGGGAATACATTTTACACGATCGCCCAAGATCAAAAGAGCACCAACAAAAACAGTGGTGTCCGCTTTGATGCAACAACCAACAGGGGAAATGACACATATTATGGTTACATAGTGGACATATGGGAACTTGACTATGGACATGATTTTAAGGTCCCTTTGTTTCGGTGCAAATGGGTCAATCTGTCAGGAGGCGGGGTACAGGTAGACCCGCAGTACGGAATGACAACAGTGGATCTGAACAATCTTGGCTACACAGACGAACCATTCGTCCTAGCCAATGATGTGGCGCAGGTTTTCTATGTGAAGGACATGTCTACCAAACCGAGAAAAAGAAAAGATAAGGAAGCAAATACATCATACGATGAGCCAAAGCGCCACATAGTGCTTTCAGGGAAAAGAGACATCGTGGGAGTGGAGGGCAAGACAGACATGTCTAAAGATTATGAAAAGTTTCATGAAATTCCTCCCTTCAAAGTGAAGGCTGACCCAAGCACCATGTTAAACGATGAAGATTATCCATGGTTACGGCGCAATAAGCAAGGGACACACGCGAAGAAAAAGTGAAGACTTTCTCTCCACAACTATTCTGATGATGTCTTTGATCTAGAATATCACTGCAGTTACATGTCAAGAAATGAAATGCCTTTTGTAACAGATGAGTTTTCGTCTGAAACCCTGATACTTCGAAAGAGATTGTTCATTTTGTACACGAAGTGCATCCAGTTTTTGACGTAACCCACTCAACTTTTTAGCACATGCTATGTGGGTGAAATGATGATACCATGCCAACTTTCAACCATTTCAGAGTTCATTTGCAGTGCTTTTCAATTCTGGGTCATCTTAGCTCAAAATAAATCATGAAATGCATGAAAAATAGCAAATGAAGTCAGAAAAGGTTTGAAAAGTGATGATGTGGCTTTGAATGGTGCATATTGAATGCATAAAAAGTCTTGAGTTCAAATATGTTTGAAAAATTGAAATCCTTTTGTAACACAGGAGTTTTCTTCTGAAACCCTGATACTTCGAAAGAGATTGTTCATTTTGTACACGAAGTGCATCCAGTTTTTTCCGTAACCCTCTCAACTTTTTAGCACATGCTATGTGGGTGAAATGATGATACCATGCCAACTTTCAACCATTTCAGAGTTAATTTGCAGTGCTTTTCAATTCAGGGTCATCTTAGCTCAAAATAAATCATGAAATGCATGAAAAATAGCAAATGAAGTCAGAAAAGGTTTGAAAAGTGATGATGTGGCTTTGAATGGTGCATATTGAATGCATAAAAAGTCTTGAGTTCAAATATGTTTAAAAATTTGAAATCCTTTTGTAACAGATGAGTTTTCGTCCGAAACACTTATACTTCGAAAGAGATTGTTCATTTTGTACACGAAGTGCATCCAGTTTTTGCCGTAACCCTCTCAACTTTTTAGCACATGCTATGTGGGTGAAATGATGATACCATGCCAACTTTCAACCATTTCAGAGTTCATTTGCAGTGCTTTTCAATTCAGGGTCATCTTAGCTCAAAATAAATCATGAAATGCATGAAAAATAGCAAATGAAGTTAGAAAAGTTTTGAAAAGTGATGATGTGTCTTTGAATGGTGCATATTGAATGCATAAAAAGTCTTGAGTTCAAATATGTTTAAAAAATTGAAATCCTTTTGTAACAGATGAGTTTTCATCTGAAACCCTGATACTTCGAAAGAGATTGTTCATTTTGTACACGAAGTGCATCTAGTTTTTGCCGTAACCCTCTCAACTTTTTAGGACATGCTATGTGGGTGAAATGATGATACCATGCCAACTTGAAACCATTTTATAGTTCATTTGCAGTGCTTTTCAATTCAGGGTCATTTTAGCTCAAAATAAATCATGAAATGCATGAAAAATAGTAAATGAAGTCAGAAAAGGGTTGAAAAGTGATGATGTGGCTTTGAATGATGCATATTGAATGCAGAAAAAGTCTTGAGTTAAAATATGTTTAAAAAATCGAAATCCCTTTGTAATAGACGTGTTTTCGTCCGATCAAAGTTATTTAACTTAATATTATATAAAATTTATGCAACTAAAATTATCAAAGTTATTTTTGTTAAAAACTTTAATAGCAAAAAGAATATTCATAAAGTATTTTTTGTTAAGAACTTTTAATATGCAAAAAAATAACATTAAAAAATAGCAAATGTGAACATAGATGCGCTTATAGGGAAAATTCGACCTGAAATCAAAGTGATGCACTTTGATTTCAGGTCGAATTTCCCATATAAGGGCATCTATTTTCACTCTGAGAGGAACTCAACAAGGCAGAGAGGGGCGGGCTTATAAACCGGTGCGAGCGCCTCTCGCTCTGCGAGGTGGGACTAAACTCCCACCATAGCCAGGACCAACCCTTTAGTCCCGATTGGTGGCTCCAACCGGGACCAATTCCAACCTTTCGTCCCGGTTGGTGGCTCCAAACGGGACCAATGCCACCCTTTAGTCCCGGTTGGAGCCACCAACCGGGACTAAAGGTCTCTGCTTCCCGCCCTTTGGGCTGCTGAAATTGACCTTTAGTCCCGGTTGGTGGCACCAACCGGGACGAAAGGGTGGCATTGGTCCCGGTTGGAGCCACCAACCGGGACTAAAGTTCTCTGTATATAAGCAGCACTTTGGAAAAATTTCCAATCCCATCTGCAGTTTCTTCTCTCCCCCGACGGCGCCGACGACCACCTCGACGCCTGATGTCTACTACGCAACCTTCTTCTTGTAGACTCGTGTAGGGCCTCCAAGCGCAGAGTTTTGTAGGACAGTAGCAAATTTCCCTCAAGTGGATGACCTAAGGTTTATCAATCCGTGGGAGGCGTAGGACGAAGATGGTCTCTCTCAAACTACCCTGCAACCAAATAACAAAGAGTCTCTTGTGTCCCCAACACACCCAATACAATGGTAAATTGTATAGGTCCACTAGTTCGGCGAAGAGATGGTGATACAAGTGTAATATGGATGGTAGATATAGGTTTTTGTAATATGAAAATATCAAAACAGCAAGGTAGCAAGTAACAAAAGTGAGCAAAAACGGAATTGCAATGCTTGAAAACAAGGCCTAGGGTTCATACTTTCACTAGTGCAAGTTCTCTCAACAATACTAACATAGTTGAATCATATGTAAATCCCTCACGTGCGACAAAGAGTTCACTCCAAAGTCACAAATAGCGGAGAACAAACGAAGAAATTATTGTAGGGTACGAAACCACCTCAAAGTTATCTTTTCCGATCAATCTTATGAGCTATCCCTATAAGTGTCACGAACAGCCCTAGAGTTCGTACTAAAATAACACCTTAAGATACACATCAACCAAAACCCTAATGTCACCTAGATACTCCAATGTCACCACGAGTACCCATGGGCTTGATTATACGATATGCATCACACAATTTCAGATTTATCATGTTCAATCCAACACAAAGAACTTCAAAGAGTGCCCCAAAGTTTCTACCGGAGAGTCAAGACGAAAACGTGTGCCAACCCCTATCAATTGATTCCCAAGGTCACGGAACCCGCAAGTTTATCACCAAAACATACATCAAGTGGATCAATAGAACATCCCATTGTCACCACGGATATCCCATCGCAAGACATACATCAAGTGTTCTCAAATCCTTAAAGACTCAATCCGATAAGAAAACTTCAAAGGGAAAACTCAATTCATCACAAGAAGATAGAGAGGGGACAACTCCATATGATTCATCTATATTAATAAAGCTCGCGGTACATCAAGATCGTGTCATCTCAAGAACAAGAGAGAGAGAGATCAAACACGTAGCTACTGGTACATACCCTCAGCCCCGAGGGTGAACTACTCCCTCCTCGTCATGGAGACCGCCGGGATGATGAAGATGGCCTCCGGTGATGGTTTCCCCCTCCGGCAGGGTGCCGGAACGGGCTCCCGATTGGTTTTTTGTGGCTCTGGAGGCTTGCGGCGGCGGAACTCCCGATCTAGGTTTGTTTCTGGGGGTTTCTATATTTATAAGATTTTTTGGCGTCGGAAACAAATCAAGGTGGGCCACGAGGCGGCGACAAGCCAGGGGGGCGCGCCCTAGGGGGGGCGCCCCCCAGGCTTGTGGTGGCCTCGTGGCTCTTCTGGCCCAACTCCAATGCTCCCTGGGCTTCTTCTGGTCCATAAAAAATCACCGTAGATTTTTATTCTGTTTGGACTCCGTTTGATATTCCTTTTCTGTAAAACTCAAAAACACAGAAAAAACAGAAACTGGCACTGGGCTCTAGGTTAATAGGTTAGTCCCAAAAATAATATAAAGTTGTAGTAAAATGATTGTAAAACATCCAAGAATGATAATATAACAGCCTGGAACAAGCAAAAATTATAGATACGTTGGAGACGTATCAGCATCCCCAAGCTTAATTCCTACTCGTCCTCGAGTTGGTAAATGATAAAAACAGAATTTTTGAAGTGGAATGCTGCCTAACATGTTCATCATATTCTTTTCTTCTATGTATAGCATGGACATTTGGACTTGTAAATGATTCAAAGCAATAGTCTAGTTTTAACATAATGACTTCAATACTCAAGCATGTCAACAAGCAAACATGTCGTTCAGAATATCAACACTAAAGAAAGTTATCCCTAGCCCATCATGCTCAATCATTGATCCATTCATGAAACACACTCAAATATAAGCTATGCCCAATGCTCAAGTACGATCATAGTGCCCCCTAGTTGGTGCTTATAAGAGAAGATGGAGACTCAAAGCAAAAATAAAAATTGCATAAAGTAAATAGATAGGCCCTTCGTAGAGGGAAGTAGGGATTTCTTGAGGTGCCAGAGCTCAAGGTTTAAATTGAGAGAGAAAAATATTTTGAGTGGCATGCTTTTCCTGACAACGAAAACGACAAAGTAGCTCACAATACTTTCCATGCTAGATACATTATAGGCGGTTCCCAAACAGAATGGTAAAGTTTTTACTCCCCCTCCACCAATCAATCACACTCCACGGCGAGCCGAATCCGCCGGGTACCGTCCATACAAACAACAATCCTGGGGGAGTTTTGTTTCATTATATTTTGATTTTATTTTTGAGCATGGAACTGGGCATCCCGAATACCAGCCACTTTCTCGTGAATGATAGTGAATCAACACATATCGTGAGAATAACACACCTAGCATGGAAAAATATTGGATACTCCCCACCGTTTCATGAGCGGTACGGGCACACAAAAGAGAAAATTTATTTTTGAAAATTTAGAGATGGCACATACAAATTTGCTTGGAACGGCATGGAAATACTGCATATAGGTAGGTATGGTGGACTCATAAGGCAAAACTTGGTTTAAGGATTTTGGATGCACAAGTAGTATTTCTACTTAGTACAAATGAAGGCTAGCAAATAGATAGGGAAGCAACCAAACAAAGAAACGAAAAATCACATAAGTGAGCATTGAACATAACTAACACCGAATAATGCACCACAAGTAGGATGTAACTTCATTGCATAACTATTGACTTTCGAGCATGCATAGGGAATCACAAACCTTAACACCAATATTCCTACTAAGCATAATTACTCACTAACATGACTCACATATTACTATCATCATGTTTCAAAACTATTACAAAGAATCAAGTTTAATTTGTCCCATGATCTTCATGAAAGTTTTTATTATATCCTCCTTGGATATCTATCACTTTGGGACAAGTTTCATATATTGCTATTGCTTTTTGGCAAGCTCAAACAAATTTAAGTGAAGCACATGAGCAAATGACAAGCCACTCTCAAAAGATATAAGTGAAGATCAATGAGTAGCCAACAATTAAATAACTATGTGAGGACTCTCTCTCTCTCTCAGTAAATATTTTCAGATCTGAGTATTTTATTAAACAGCAAGCAAAAGAAAAATAGCACTCCAAGAATAGCACATATCATGTGAACGAATAAAAATTTAGGCTCAACATAGGCTAACCGATAATTGTTGATGAAGAGAGGTGGGATGCGTAGCATACCCAAGCTTAGATGCTTGAGACTTCTTGAAATATTTACTTGGGGTGCCTTGGGCATCCCCAAGCTTGAGCTTTTGTATCTCGTTCCATCCTCTCATATCATGGTTTCACCTATTCTCAAAAACTTGATCCACACAAAACTTGAAAAGAACTCGTGAGATAGGTTAGTACACATAAGAATAAATCAACACTTCATGTACTTCCAAGACAAGTTGCACAATAATTTTCAAACATTAGGTACTGTATACTATCATTTCCACAATTTATATCTACCAATATAAGCTATGGAAACTATAGGATAAGTAGATAACAAAACTATGACAGCAATCTGTCCAAACAGAACAGTCTGTAGCAATCTATTAAACCAGTGTACTTATGTAACTCAAAAAATTATGAAAATTTAGGAAAAGCTGAATAATATATATGACAACACTGTGTAAAAATTTCAGAAACTTCCCCGTTCCAGTAAAATATGAAAATTCAAACACTACAGCAAAAGTTTCTGTTTATACACAGCACACATCAAAACATGCAATGCAAGCATCCTAAGGCAATTCTTGGAACTTTTTATTAAAAAAAAACAAGATTATAAATAACACCTAACAGAAAACAAGAAAATAAAATGACGCTCCAAGCAAAACTCATATTATGTGACGAATAAAAATATAGCTCCAAGTAAGATATACCGATATTGTTGAAGACGAAAGAGGGGATGCCTTCCGGGGCATCCCCAAGCTTAGGTGCTTGAGTATTCCTTGGATATTACCTTGGGGGTGCCTTGGGCATCCCCAAGCTTAGGTTCTTGTCACTCCTTATTCTCCTCATATCGGTGTCTCACCCAAAACTTGAAAACTTCAATCACACAAAACTTAACGGAACTTCGTGAGAAGGGTTAGTGTAATAAAGATAGATCATTCACTTAGGTACTGTCAAGACAAGATTCATAATTGTTCCCACATGATACCTACTGTATCCTATCATTCCCATAATTTATATCACTGAATATAAGCTATGGAAACACTAAAACAAGCAAACTATGCATGCAAAACAAAATCTGTCAAAAACAGAATAGTCTGTGAAGATCTGTAGTGCAACCATACTTCCCTGTCTCTAAAAATTCTGAAAAATTAGGAAAATCTAGGCAATTTGTATATAAACCATGTGTAAAAAATTCAGATCAAAATCACGTTCCAATGAATTTACAAAATTCCTGTACTGAGAGCAAAAGTTTCTGTTTTAGAACAGAATCAAGTCAACTATCATCCACGCTATCCCAAAGGCTTTACTTGGCACTTTATTGAAACAAAAGCTATAAAACATGATTATACAGTAGCTTAATCATGTGGACACACAAAAACAGTAGGTATAAATATTGGGTTGTCTCCCAACAAGCGCTTTTCTTTAATACCTTTTTAGCTAGGCATGATGATTTCAATAATGCTCACAAAAAAGATAAGAATTGAAACACAAAGAGAGCATCATGAAGCATATTCCTAGCACATTTAAGCCTAACCCACTTCCTATGCATAGGGATTTTGTGAGCAAACAATTTATGGGAGGAAGAATCAACTAGCATAGGAAGGAAAAACAAGTATAACTTCAAAACTTTGAACACATAGAGAGGAAACTTGAAATTATTGCAATTCCTACAAGCATATGTTCCTCCCTCATAATAATTTTAAGTACCATCATGAAGGAATTTCACAATATAACTATCACATAGAGCATTCTTTTCATGATGCACAAGCATAGAAATTTTACTACTCTCCACACAAGAAAATTTCTTCTCATGACTAATAGTGGGAGTAAACTCAACAAAATAACTATCATGAGATACTTGATTGACATAACCACTTTGAATATTAAAATCATGATGACAAGTTTCATGATTACTATCACTCTTTATAGCATGCGTGTCATCACAATAATCATCATAGATAGGAGGCATGCCATCATCATAATAGTTTTGCTCATCAAAACTTGGGGGACTAAAAATATCATATTCATCAAACATAGCATCCCCAAGCTTGTAGCTTTGCATATCATTAGCATCATGAATATTCAAGGAATTCATACTAACAACATTGCAATCATGCTCATCACTCAAAGATTCAGTGCCAAACATTTTAATAACTTCTTCTTCTAACACTTGAGCACAATTTTCCTTTCCATCATTTTCACGAAAGACATTATAAAGATGAAGCATATGAAGCAGCCTCAATTCCATTTTTTTGGTAGTTTTCTTTTATAAAACCAAACTAGTGATAAAAAAAGAAACTAAAAGATTCAATTGCAAGATCTAAAGATATACCTTCAAGCACTCACCTCCCCGGCAACGGCGCCAGAAAAGAGCTTGATGTCTACTACGCAACCTTCTTCTTGTAGACTCGTGTTGGGCCTCCAAGCGCAGAGTTTTGTAGGACAGTAGCAAATTTCCCTCAAGTGGATGACCTAAGGTTTATCAATCCGTGGGAGGTGTAGGGTGAAGATGGTCTCTCTCAAACAACCCTGCAACCAAATAACAAAGAGTCTCTTGTGTCCCCAACACACCCAATACAATGGTAAATTGTATAGGTGCACTAGTTCGGCGAAGAGATGGTGATACAAGTGTAATATGGATGGTAGATATAGGTTTTTGTAATCTGAAAATATAAAAACAGCAAGGTAGCAAGTAACAAAAGTGAGCAAAAACGGTATTGCAATGCTTGAAAACAAGGCCTAGGGTTCATACTTTCACTAGTGCAAGTTCTCTCAACAATACTAACATAGTTGAATCATATGTAAATCCCTCACGTGCGACAAAGAGTTCACTCCAAAGTCACAAATAGCGGAGAACAAACGAAGAAATTATTGTAGGGTACGAAACCACCTCAAAGTTATCTTTTCCGATCAATCTTATGAGCTATCCCTATAAGTGTCACGAACAGCCCTAGAGTTCGTACTAAAATAACACCTTAAGATACACATCAACCAAAACCCTAATGTCACCTAGATACTCCAATGTCACCACGAGTACCCATGGGCTTGATTATACGATATGCATCACACAATTTCAGATTTATCATGTTCAATCCAACACAAAGAACTTCAAAGAGTGCCCCAAAGTTTCTACCGGAGAGTCAAGACGAAAACGTGTGCCAACCCCTATGCATAGATTCCCAAGGTCACGGAACCCGCAAGTTTATCACCAAAACATACATCAAGTGGATCAATAGAACATCCCATTGTCACCACGGATATCCCATCGCAAGACATACATCAAGTGTTCTCAAATCCTTAAAGACTCAATCCGATAAGAAAACTTCAAAGTGAAAACTCAATTCATCACAAGAAGATAGAGAAGGGAAAACTCCATATGATTCATTTATATTAATAAAGCTCGCGGTACATCAAGATCGTGTCATCTCAAGAACAAGAGAGAGAGAGAGATCAAACACATAGCTACTGGTACATACCCTCAGCCACGAGGGTGAACTACTCCCTCCTCGTCATGGAGACCGCCGGGATGATGAAGATGGCATCCGGTGATGGTTTCCCCCTCCGGCAGGGTGCCAGAACGGGCTCCCGATTGGTTTTTCGTGGCTCTGGAGGCTTGCGGCGGCGGAACTCCCGATCTAGGTTTGTTTCTGGGGGTTTCTATTTTTATAAGAATTTTTGGCGTCGGAAACAAGTCAAGGTGGGCCACGGGGCGGCGACAAGCCAGGGGGGCGCATCCTAGGGGGGGGGGCGTGCCCCCCAGGCTTGTGGTGGCCTCGTGGCTCTTCTGGCCCAACTCCAACGCTCCCTGGGCTTCTTCTGGTCCATAAAAAATCATCGTAGATTTTTATTCCGTTTGGACTCCGTTTGATATTCCTTTTCTATAAAACTCAAAAACACGGAAAAAACAGAAACTGGCACTGGGCTCTAGGTTAATAGGTTAGTCCCAAAAATAATATAAAGTTGTTGTAAAATGATTGTAAAACATCCAAGAATGATAATATAACAGCATGGAACAAGCAAAAATTATAGATACGTTGGAGACGTATCAACGCCGCCAGGCTACCGGATTTTGCCGTCCCCCGCTCCCCTGCCCTGACGTCGCCGTCGCCGTCGCCGCGCCCTGCCCCGCCGCCTTCGCCCTCGGCACCGTCGGCCTTCTCTGGTCGATTCGCAGCAATGAGGACCTCCCCGGTCGCGCTGTCGACGCCTTCGCAACCGCGGTGAGGCCCCGGTTGTTTTACCCTTAGCCCCATCGCCGATCTCCTCTCCTAACCCCGCTAGCCGCCTTGCCCGTGAGCTCCTCGCCACCGGTCGTCTCGCCACCGTGGCTAGACCTCCCGTGACCCCCTTTAGATGCGGCCGAGCACGGGCTATGCCCTAGTGGCCTCAGGCGCCGCTCCTGTGGTCCCTAGCGTGGGCACCGCCGCGTCCAGAGGTCGCCGGCGACGAGCATTGCCGCCTGTGTCACCTGCAGGTGGGCCCCGACCATTAGGTGATTAGCTTAATGCTAATCACCCTGTTAATTAACCCCTGGGTCACTGACATATGGGCCCGACCCTGTTAATTTGATAGTTAGGTTAATTTTAAAACCCCTGGGTCACTGACATATGGGCCCGATCACTAATACATCATCGCCGCTCGCCCCCGCCCACCGCGCGCAGCACCGCCACCGGCCCCGCCTCCGCCCACCGCAGCACCGCCGCTGGTCCCGCGCGCGTCTCCGGCGAGCCCGCAGCGCCGCCCGCGCTCGACGATTTTAGTTGATTAATTTATTTAGTTAATTTAGTTGTTTAGTTAATTTAGTTAATTTTAGTTGTTTTAATTGATTTAGTTAATTTAGTTAATTTAGTTGTTTTAGTTGTTTTTATTGTGTAGTTGTTTTTAATTGTTTTTATTGTTTAGATGTTTAGTTCTTTTATCGTCGGTCGTCGGTGACGCGATATCGAGGAGTCCCCGACGATCGTCGGTGAGGGAGAGTACCCCCCGACGATCGTCGGTGAGGGAGAGTCCCTCACGATATCGAGGAGTCCCTGACGATCGTCGGTGATGCGATATGATGTTTAATTAGATGTTTAAATGTTTAGTTGCATAGCGTAGCCGTTGAGTCGACGATGCCCGGCCCGCATCCTCGTCGTCGACTCGGCGCCGGCGACCACCTGCTTGAGAGGTGCCATGTCCGGGACTGGGCTCCGCCGGGCTGGCACTGGGAGGTGCTGCCTTCCGGGGCGCCCAGCTTGGTGAGGAATCAGGGTCCCGACGTCGACCCGGAGGTTCTTTGGTGGCGGTCGCGTGGACCACTGTCGGTGCAAAGGGAGCTGGCCCCCGCGGAGGTGGTACGTCGCCGTGTCAGGGAGGAGGACGAGCACGTCTGACGCTACATGGCTGTGTTGGACGCCAGGTTCTCCAATACCTGGCAGGTTCTTCAGGGATCTCACCCGAGCTATGATCCTGTCATAGTTCCTTCTCTTTGGGTGTCAACCGCCTGCACCGCGAGACGTCAACTATATCTATATTAGTGATATTGTATAATAATATTCGAGATGTATTAATGATAATATTCGAAGATGTATTAGCGATACTATTCGATGATGTATTAGTGATATTATATGATCGTATTGTTGCATTGCCTTGTATTGATTTGCATATCTCATGTTTGTATATTGCCATGTTGTAATATTTGCAGAAACTATGGATCACAGAGACTTAGAAATAGAACAGTTGTTGGGGGATATAATCCGAGCCGGAGGTGATCCCTTGTCGTATCTCAACGACACCGATGGTCAGGAAGGAGAGGATGATGGCTCCGGTGATCCAACAATGGAGGAGGAAGGAGATCATGACGGCTCCGGTGACCGGGTGGCGGAGGAAGGAGATCATGATCACGGCTCCGGTGACCGAACGGAGGAGGGAGCCTCAACTGTTGCAAAGTCCGACGAGGTAAGGAGACGCGGCCCGAAGAAAAGGTTGCGCCCGGATGAAAGGTTCACGATCACAGAAGTCGCGAAAGATGGCCAACCGATTGCTCCCAAGCGGACCAAGGACGCATTTGTACATCAGTGTGGAGTTGTTGTTAGGGACTATGTCTCGATCAACACCCAGCAATGGAATAAGAATAATAAGGACCCTGAAGTTTCTTATGTCCATGATAGACTGAAAGATGATCTTTGGACCGAGTTGATGACAAATTTCAGCCTACCGCGAGAGGAGGATCCGAATAACCCAGTTATAGAGCGAAAGGTCAAGGCGTTTGCTCTTAAGAAGATGGCAGAACTATTCAGGAACTGGAAGAAAGAGTTGAACACAAAGTTTGTCGAGAAAGAGGAGACTCCGAAATTCATCGGTCGATATGAGAAGATAAGAGATCAAAGGCCTGAATTTGTGGCCTACAAGAAATCGGAGAAGGGTAAGAAATGGTCACTGACAAACAAGAAAAATGCTGCAAAGAAGAAGTATCACCATCACACGGGGTCAGGTGGCTACTACAAAGCCCGGTAGTTGTGGGACAAAGCTGAGCAAGACATGCTTGCTAAGAATGTCCAACCAGCGACATTGCACTGGCCAGATTGTTTAAGGACTTGGTTCTTCGGGGTTGGGGGAACTTTGGACCCAGAAACAGGGGAGTGTGTTTGGACGGACGAGCAACTTGCAATACCCTTCCGGAAGCTTCAGGCAGCAATCAAGGCAGCGCAGGAAGGGATGTTCATTCCCGACAGAGAGAAGGACGAGCTGACAGAGGCCCTCGAGAATCCTGAACACCCTGGACGAACACGAGGCACCCCAGGCTCCGTTCCATGGAAGCATGGGTTTCCCGACAGCGGTGGTTATAGAAGCCGAGAGAGAAAGAGGAAACAAGAAGCAAGCGAAATGCAGAAGCTCAGTGCAAGATTAGCAAAACTAGAGGACCTTGAGAGCCAGCAAGCTACCGGCCAACCATCTGAGCGGCACGAAGATCCTTCCTTCAACGCTGCCACAGAAGCTACCCCACCATCTCAGCGGAGAAGCAGCGTGGCTTCCACGGAGCTCGTTCAGCCTGATTTCACGGCTCCTCGCTACCCCGTGGATAGTATCACGCAGGCTGAACATTGCGAGCTAATGAAGAAATGCCAGAACCTGACCTTCAAGGCGGCTGTCGGTGTCAAAACCGGCGGATCTCGGGTAGGGGGTCCCGAGCTATGAGACTAGGATCGATGGTAACAAAGGGACGAAGGAGACGATGTTTACCCAGGTTCGGGCCCTCCTATGGAGGTAAAACCCTACGTCCTGCTTGATTATATTGATGGTATGAAGGTTACAGAGTTGATCTACCTCGAGATCGACTAGCTAAAACCCTAGATGAGTTTCTCTGTCCTACATTCTAAAACCCTCCCGGTTTATATAGACACCGGGAGGGGTGCCTAGGGTTTACACATGATGGGCCTCCTGCCGGGGATGGAAATGTCGATTTCCTCATCTTGACTTGGAGTGCACGACGCGCCTTCGGGGCTTCCTTCTGGAACGTGGAGTCTCGATGTACCGGCCTCTCCCGTGATAGCCATAGAACGGCCCATCGAACCGGCCTATCAAAAGATGGGCCAGCGGCCCGAGGACCCCTTAGTCCGGGACTCCCTCAGTAGCCCCCGAACTGGCCCCCAACGCCAAGAGTCTCAGTACCAGCCGCTTCATATGATCAGAGTCTTCGGCTTGCGGGGTGAGTTCTTCTTCCCTTTCAATGATCGGTTGAGACTAGTTCGGCTTACGATAACACGTATTTCATCCGATCATATAATTGACCGAACACCATGAATTGCTTAGCCCCGAAGGCCACTCGTCAAAGCGTAAATAGTGTTTTCTGACACCCCCCTTTGACGAAGAGTCGTGGCCTACCACGACCGCTGAACCAGTTATGAGAACTCGATTCGCGATTCGAGGCCATTTTTACAGTGACACGACTTATCAATGCGCAGATCGTGCTTCGTTTCACACGGGATATGATTAATCTTCATGTGCGCATAACAGCATGCATGTCTTGGGAAGCGGAGGGATTTGTGGCGCGATAAGGGAGGCTAATCGGCGGCACGTCTCATAAAAGGGGAAAAACCCCAAGGCCTATTCACGCTTCCCATTCGCATCCTCCGCCTCCTCAATCTCCTCTTCCTCACCCTCTCCTCCGAGCTTAGCCATGGCGGGTTCGGGCTCCAATGGCAAGTGGGAGGCCTCCACGGTCACTGACCAGGATATCCGGGACCTAAAGCAGGCCAGCTATCTCCCCGCCAACGCCTTCCACCGCGCCCCAGAGAAGAACCAGGTGATTCCCACCCCTAAGGCAGGCGAGAGGGTGGTGTTCGTCCCCCACTTCATCCGGGGACTGAGCTTTCCGCTCCACCCCTTTGTCAGAGGTCTCATGTTTTTCTATGGGCTAGACTTCCACGACCTTCCGCCGAACTCCTTCATGCACATATCGGCATTCATCATCATCTGCGAAGCCTTTCTGCGGGTCGAACCGCACTTCGGCCTGTGGCTCAAGGTCTTCAACGTCAAGTCGAAGACCATGGCAAGCGAGCACGCGGACTGCGGAGGGGCGGTAATCAGCAAGCTCCCCCGCGTTGAGTGGCCAACCGGCACCTTCATCGACACAATCAAGATCTGGCAGAAGGAGTGGTTCTACATCACCGAGCCAAGGGACGAGAGCTGGGCGGCACCTGCCGAGTTCAGATCCGGACCCCCAACGAGGTTGACCTCGTGGCTCAGGAAGGGCCTTGACTGGGGGTCGGAGGCTGAGGTGAAGCTGCTGCAGAAGCGCATCACCTCGGTGATCGAGGCCAAGGTGGAGCTGGTGCACGTAATCCAGGTTATGCTCCACCGCCGTATTCTTCCTTGCCAGCGCCGGGCTTCCCCCATGTGGGCTTATCGGCCTGAGGACGAGCCTACCGTGCGCCAACTCTTCCGCACCACCCCTGAGAAACTGTGGAAGGCTTTGTTCAAGCCTCGGAAAAGCTGGCCGGCCAAGGAAGAGGATTCGGGCCTGAGCACCGATAACCCCCCTACCAAGGTATGGCATAATTTTAATCCATTGATTCTGTTTCTTAGGCAAAAAGTCTGAACGCCTTCTCCCTTACTTTCACAGAAGTGGCTGAGCAAAGCCGCGAGGGTAAACTGCCCGGCTCCACAACCCGAAGACCCTAGGTCGGAGTTGTTGGCGGCGATGCTTGTTGTGGCGCCGTACTCGGCGCCCGAGAAGAAAGAGAAGAAGAAGAAGAAGGCCAGAGAGGGTCTCCGCATCAAGGACCAGCCGGACGCCGTGTCCGAGGAAACCCATGCCTCCTCGAGTCACGAGGAGGAGCACGAAGACGGAGGGGAAGGCGTTTCCCCCCTCCCCAGGAAGAGGGCGGCATCATCGGACGCCGCGGAGGACGCAACTCCTCCTGCCCTGAAGAGGGCGCGCCGGGCGAGGTTGATCTTGCCCGATGACAGCTCGGATTCTGACACAGAATCCAAGGAATTTGAGAGGGTTCCCCGAAAGAGCTTAAGGGTCAAGCCCCCCGCTCAAAGGTATAAATCCGAAGACTCCCGGGTTATTTATGCAAGATTTTTCAATGCTTTAAACACAAGCGCGTCTTTTGATTTGCAGCCCACCGCGTGTTCTCCCCACCGACCAAATATCAGACGGGGAGTCCCCACCCGCCGAGCTGGCGGAGAGCGGGACTGCATCGCACCCCACACCTCCAGGGGTCGCGAAGGATGCCGCGGAGGTGTCATCCAGCCAGGCTCCGTTGGAGCCGAACACGGGCGGCGGGGTCGACCACACCATGGCTGAGGCTGACGCCGTGGCCGCCGAAGGCCAGGGAGAAGAAATTCCCCAGGCTGCTAAGGACCAGGGGGAGAATACTCCCCTGGACGCCGAAGGGGAAGGGCGAGGAGATGCCCAGTCTCCTCCGAGGACGTCTCCGGAGCACGCTGTGCCTCCGGAGATACCGGCTCAGTCCCCGGCCATAGATCGGACTGTCCGGTCGCCACCGATGCCACCAACGGCTGGGTGGCCGGTTATGGAGGAGGCGCTAGCAAGCGCCTCCATCTCCGAGGATCACCGCTCTTATGGGTGCGGTTTTACAATGAATTCAGTCCGTTGATAACGGACTGAAAGAGGCCTTCAATGGTCTCTTGGCGGGCTTCAAGGTGAGTCACGTAATACGCTTTTCCCAAACAACATTAATTATAAGTTTGTACTATCTTTATATATGTAGTAGCCCCCGAGCCCCGAATGGGTTTGCAAAAACGCATCCGGGGGTCAAACAAGCGGGAATGAATAATGATGCACAAGTCACCATTTAGTCCTGCCATGTTCTAAGAGTCCTTGAAAGGACCGAACAGGGAGTCATATCCTTCATAGTTCGGGGGTTTGAACGCACATAACTGGATGCATATTTTTTTTTGGCAGGCCTCGTCATCGGCGGCGGCCGTTAATGCCGCTGAACTTACTGAGCTAAATCGGAAGCTCAAGATCTCCGAAGAGGAGCTTGATAGCCTGAACAAGAGGTTCGACGAGGCACAAGGTAAGCCGAATTGTAATATCCGAGCTATATATCGGTAATGATCCGCACTAGTAACCCAGTGTGACCGTTTGTCTATTGCTTCCACAGCTTCAGCTGCGGAGGTCGAAAAACTCAAGGCCGAGCTCCAGAAAATGAAGCAGGAGGCCGCGGAGGAGAAGACGGCTGCCGAACAAGCAGCAGCCGCGCTTTCCGTTTTGAAAGCTACCAGTGCCAAGCATGAGGCCCGGGTGGAGGAGGTGCAGCAAGAGCTCAAGGATGCCGGCACAAAGTGCGAGGCCCTTGATCAGAAAGGCAAGGAGCAAGCCACCGAGCTAGCAGCGCTAAAATCCGAGCTCCAAAAGGAGCGGGTGGAGAGGCGGTCCTTTGAAGAGGAGGTTCGCCAAGTCAAGGCTGTCATCGATGGTAAGCCATATTCACTGCAATGCACCTTCGGTGGTAGCAAGTTTGCTTTGCTCACCCAGGTGTGGCGCTCCTTAGGCGTCTATGCGGATCTCCAGAAGAGTGCAGTGGACGCGAACAAGCTTTATGCTTCGCGGGCGGAGGATGATGAGGGCCGGCTATTCTGGACGCAGTTTGAGTCCCCCGAGCGCTCTCCTCTCCTCACCGAGCAAATGAAGCAACTGATGGAGATGCATAGAGTGGCGGAGCCGGCCATGAAGGACCTCTGCATCCGTCTGTGGCCCGATGAGCCGTTGCCAAGCAGCTACTTCGGCTTAGTGCAGAAACTATGCGAAGCTGCGCCTCGGGTCGACGTGCTGAAGCGTTCTACGTGCATTGAGGGCGCACGGATGGCCTTTGCGAAGACCATGGTGCATTGGCCGAAGCTCAAGCCAACCGAGATGGCTACCACACCTTCGCCTCCTGGAAAGGAGTATAGGCGCCCCGAGCGATACTTCCCTGCAGTGATGGAGGGTGCTCGGTCAATAGAGGCTCAATGCTCCAAGGACGTTTTGTATGAATGAGCGCGTTGTAATATGTCCGAAGACTTTTAACGCTTTATAACTAGTGATGCATGATTTATCATGTCTTATAAGTTTTTGATTTTTATTTTGACTCCTGTGTGGCCGGTTTATCTGAAAGTTGCGAGTCGTCGGCTTCAGTCCCCACGTAGATACTATGTGGGGTATCTCTGTATCCACACTGTGACCCTTAGCCGAGGTATCGGTGCCCGAAGGCGGTAGTGCGGGGGGGACAAGGCAATCGGACTATGATGCTTTATCGCTTTCACTTAGCCGTAGGAGCGTAGAAAAAATGCGGGGGCTGATAACCAGCCCCCAATGTGATGTTCGGGGCCGAAGCCAGCATCACATGGTTTGTACAAGAATGAAACCCATCGTATAACATGGAATAGCCTTTATCGATCTTTTAGTATGACACTTATTATCGGAGTCGCAGATCGGTTCTCGCTTACTATGACAGTCAGTTTTCGGCTTTCTCCCCTGAGGTGCTTGACCAGGTGAACTGGAAACACAATCGCAGTGGTTCTCCCTTTGCCCCTTTAGCCGAATGAGCGGAACGTAAGGGGGCAATCACAGGAGACGGGCAACCCAACTATTGACCCAAGACATAGTTCGGATCCGATGCATATAAAGCAAAATCCAAGACGCCGAACACACGACCAGTTGTGCTGGGGTGATGTTCAAGGCAATTTTTTTTTAAATTCAAGCCCCCGGTCTATTAGCCGGTTGCATCATAATATATACCGAACAGTTTTCGCAAGAAGCGTTACCAAGGGAAGAACAAAGGATGTATAAAAGATAACGGAGTGGCCATATATGATGGTCTTGTACTTGCTCAATAATTCTTATAACTTGGATTGCCGAAGCAACTGTTTACAAGTTTTTGAAGATGAAATATAAAATTTACAGAGGGGAGGCTGTACCAGGGGTCTTCGATTGGTGACATGACGTCTTCGATGTGTCCTGTCGCATGTCCGTTCATATTCCTCTGTGGGGGTTGCATCCCTTTAAGGGTGATGCTGTCGCCGAGTAGACCTTGGGAAGAAGGTCTTGAGAAGTCGCCGAAGTATGGATGAGCTTTACGCTTTTAGCAGGTCCTTGATGGTACCTGTGTTTTGTCCGAGGACGTGTACTGATGGATCGGTCCGGCCGAACACTTACCCTTTGATGGTGGTTCCCCATTGCTGCCCATGGAATCTTGAGTGCGAAGTTGTGCCTTCTTGGCATGTATTTGGCGGTCGTTGGGGCTGTGTAATGGGTGACGTGTCCCTATTTCTGGGGAGAAGGGGAATCTGGGAGTTCGGATTGAAACCGAACTCGTTTGTCGACCTTACGAGCCTTTATGGCAGATTCAGGTGTTTGCCAACCGTCCTCGTAGTGGAATTCGGCCGCCAGGGCCAATGCATGTTCCTCAGTTCGGAAGGAACGCTCGGTGTTGCCGTTGACGGTGATGACCCCCTTGGGCCCCGGCATCTTGAGCTTGAGGTATGCGTAGTGTGGGACGGCGTTAAAGCGAGCGAACGTTGTACGGCCCAGCAGGGCGTGGTAGCCGCTGCGGAAAGGTACGTTGTCGAAGATCAAGTCCTCGCTGCGGAAGTTATCGGGCGAGCCGAACACCACTTCCAGGCTCACAGAGCCCGTGCACCGGGCCTCGACGCCTGGGATCACTCCTTTAAAGGTAGTGTTGCTGGGCTTGATCCTTGATGGATCTATACCCATCTTTTTCACCGTATCTGAGTAAATCAGATTGAGGCTACTTCCTCCGTCCATTAGGACTTTAGTGAGGTGATACCCATCGATAATGGGGTCTAAGACGAGGGCCGCCGAACCTCCATGACGGATACTGGTCGGGTGATCTCGTCGATCAAAGGTGATCGGGTAGGCCGACCATGGGTTAAACTTCGGGGCTACAGGCTCTATGGCGTAGACCTCTCGAAGGGCGCGCTTCCTCTCCTTTTTCGGTATATGAGTGGCGTATATCATGTTCACATTTTTTACTTCTGGAGGGAATTGCTTCTGACCTCCATTGCTCGGACCGCGGGGCTCCTCGTCGTCCTCGCTGCGTGGGCCTTTGCCCTGCTCCTCGGCGGCAAGTTTGCCAGCCTGTTTGAACACCCAACAGTTATGGTTGGTGTGGTTGGCGGGCTTGTCCGGAGTGCCATGGATCTGGCAAGGCCTCTCCGTGATCTTGTCCAGCGGGGTGGGTCCGTAGCGGTTGCCTTTAGGAGGCTTCTTCCGCTGCCCGGATCTTGGGTTGCAGAAACCGGCGTTAACGGCCATGTTATCGGCGTCGCTAGTGCTGTGCCGGCGTTTGTTTTTGTTGCGTCGTGGTTTCCCGTTTCCATCCCGGACTTCGGAAGTGCCGGGGTCTTCGGGGTTGTGGCTTCTCCTCGCTAGCCAATTATCCTCGCTCGCGCAAAAGCGGGTCATGAGTGATGTAAGGGCGGACATGGTCCTAGGTTTATCCTGACCGAGCTGGCGAGCCAGCCACTCGTCCCAAATATTGTGCCTGAAAGAGGCTATAGCTTCGGCATCTGGGCAGTCGACGATCTGGTTTTTCTTGGTCAAGAACCGGTTCCAGAATTGTCGAGCGGACTCTCCTGGCTTTTGCACGACATTGCTTAGGTCGGAGGAGTCCGGGGGCCGTACATAGGTGCCCTGGAAGTTAGATCGAAATGCATCCTCGAGGTCCTCCTAGCTCCCGATAGAGTTTTCGGGGAGACTGTTTAACCAGTGCCGAGCTGGCCCCTTAAGTTTAAGGGGGAGGTACTTGATGGCGTGGAGGTCGTCTCCTCGTGCCATGTGAATGTGGAGGAGGAAATCCTCGATCCACACTGCTGGGTCAGTTGTTCCGTCGTATTGCTCGATGTTCACGGGTTTAAACCCTTCCGGGAACTGATGCTGCATCACCTCGTCAGTGAAGCAGAGTGGGTGGGCAGCGCCTCTGACCCGGGCTATATCACGCCGGTAGTCGGCGTCTGTGCTAGCCCGGTTTTGGTCCCGAACTCTGTTGGTTCGGTCGAGGCAGGGCCGGTACTTGTCCCTTCTACCAGGGGAGTACCCTTTAGATCCGTAGATGGATCTCGTGCGGCCTGTTCTCTCATCCAGGTCGCGTCGCAGGTCATACATGTCCTCATGCTCCATTGGCTCTTTTCCCCTCCTCCTATCTCGTCCTCGGGGAGAGCGGTCCGGCTGGTCGTATGGAGTGTGCTTGGGGGACGGCGTATTGGGGAGCTCGTCGTCGAATTGTGGCAGCAACCGCCGGCGGGGGTAACTCTTGGGTTGGTCCCATAGACCGGCGCCGTGTTCTTCCTCGGCTGATAGAACCCTTGTCCATCTGTCGTTGAGGGTGTCTTGTTCGGCCTTGAGCTGCCGTGCTTTTGCCTTTAGGCTTCGGGCAGTGGCTAAAAGCTGTTGCCTAAACCGTTCCTGATCCTCAATAGTTTCGGGGACGATGAGGTCCTAGTGTTCCGGGCTATCCTCCTCCTCTACAGGGGGGGAGGTAGTTGTCATCCTCGGAGTCGTTCGGATCTTCGGGGTCGCGCTAGTCCCCCGGCCTTTCCTGGTCCTCCAACGGATACTCGGGGATATCGGGATCGCCGACGTCTTCCGGGGTATCATTTTCCCCGGTGCCGGCAATAGCTTCCCTTCCCTTTTTTGTCTTTGATCGCTTACGCGGTTTCCGGCGTCTTGACGGCGCCTCACCTGAGTCATCACCATTGTTTGCTGGTGTGCGCTCGCCGTTACCGGCTGGCGTATCCACCATGTAGACGTCATAGGTGGAGGTGGCGGTCCATCGCCCGGTGTTGACGGGGGTGGGAGCGCGATCCTCTTCCTCCATGTCTTCTGCCTCCTCGGAGGCATAGTCCAACATATCGGTTAGGTCTTCGATAGCGGCTACTAAGTGGGTGGTGGGTGGGACGAAAATTTCTTCTTGACCCGCCTCAAGACCGATCTGAGTGTGGATCGGGGCTGAGTCATCAGTAATTTTTATCGATGAGATCCGATCTAGAGCTTCGTCGAGTGTCGAGAGCTCGATCGGGTCAGTCTGCCCGGCGCGTTTGGAGTTAACTTCTGACGCGTCCGCACGAGAAGTGTATTCGGCAGGAGTTGATGCCCGGCCATCGGGCGCTATAGCCGGATCCGGATTGAAGTCCGGATCATCATCGGGATTGGTCCCGAGAGCGGGATTGAAAACGTCATCCAAGGTTAAGGCCTCGGAGTCCTCGGACGCGTCAGATGAGACTGCGAGCCCGGTGAGCAAGAGATCGCCCCGAGGGTCTACGGAGAACTCTAAGTTCCCGAATCTGACTTCTTGATCAGGGGCGAAACTCCTGACCCGGCCAAGGCGGCCGGTCGGGTCAGCATGCAGCACGATGCTGCCGAAAGCGAAGATCTATCCAGGAACGAAGGAGTCCATGCCACGGACCTCTTCGTTGATGACAACACGAGCCATCGATTCCTTTGGGGATCACAGCGGAACTCTCAATGAAAGCACCAATGTCGGTGTCAAAACCAGCGGATCTCGGGTAGGGGGTCCCGAGCTGTGAGACTAGGATCGATGGTAACAAAGGGACGAAGGAGACGATGTTTACCCAGGTTCGGGCCCTCCAATGGAGGTAAAACCCTACGTCCTGCTTGATTATATTGATGGTATGAAGGTTACAGAGTTGATCTACCTCGAGATCGACTAGCTAAAACCCTAGATGAGTTTCTCTGTCCTACATTCTAAAACCCTCCCGGTTTATATAGACACCGGGAGGGGGTGCCTAGGGTTTACACATGATGGGCCTCCTGCCGGGGATGGAAATGTCGATTTCCTCATCTTGACTTGGAGTGCACGACGCGCCTTCGGGGCTTCCTTCTGGAACGTGGAGTCTCGATGTAACCGGCCTCTCCCGTGATAGCCAGAGAACGGCCCATCGAGCCGGCCTATCAAGAGATGGGCCAGCGGCCCGAGGACCCCTTAGTCCGGGACTCCCTCAGCGGCGGTCGGCTCTGTTGTACCTCCTCGAGCTGAGGGAACTTTCCATTGTCGTCCGATTCCACATGGCTATGCTGTTGTGACGGTGGATGAAATAATGGATGGATTTGAGGGGCTGGAGCTTGACAACCCTACAGGTGAAGAGGATATTATTCTTCTGGAAAATGCTTTGAGGAGTACCTGTCTATGGAGAAAGGAGTACATCAAGCTTCCAAACTGGACGCCTCAGCAGACTCAGCCTCCTCCGATGCGTCAGGGCACTCTGCCTCCTCTTTCTCCTCTGGCGCGTCAGGGCACTCCGCCTCCTCCTTCTCCTCCTCCGGCGCGTCAGGGCACTCCACCTCCTCCTTCGCCTCCTCCGGCGCGTCAGGGGACTCCGCCTCCTCCTCCTCCTCCTCCGGCGCGTCAGCAACGGCTAGCAGTACAATAGGTGGGAAGAAATACAAATTTGGTCCAAGCCTCAAGCCTCTTCCAAAGTTACCATGTGAGAGGACTGACAAGGAAAACGCTGAAATCAGTGAAGCCGAAGTGAAGGCCCATTTTGCACGGAAAGATCCACCTCCGAAGGAAACGGTAGATCCGGTGAAAGCGAAGCGCACTCTGCATGCCCTGAAGCGACCACCACCACCTCGGCTATCTAACTATGACCGCATAATTACAAAGACACATGATGAAGCGATGCGGTCGGGAAGTACTTCCAGTGCTGCAAGAGACAAAAAACGAAGAAGTGGGAAAACAATTCCCCAGCTCGGCAAACAGGAGAAGCAATCGTCCGGTGCTACTGCCCGGTACCACTCTTGGTGATTACGTGGGCGATGATGTACAGTTTGAAATGGCTGAGGTAGTAGCACCAGAGGACGTCTTTAGATACGAGCACGGGAAGCCTCTCGTCAAACCTGATCATCCTCATCTAACAACGATGATGCAAAAATTGCATGAGTGGTACATGGAAACCGGCAGGAAGTCTGGGAAAGACAGTTTGATGATCAGAATTAAAAAAGAGCATGACTTCCCTGAAGTCGACGTGCTGCCTGATGAATTTGTGCAGTTATTTCAGTTATACAATCAAGAGGCCCTCGACAAACAACTCATGACTTGCTACTGTCTGTAAGTATTACTTCTATAATTAAGTCTCTAGCTCAGCTCGTTCATTGCATGTATATATAATTATCCTCACTATATTATGCAGATTGAAGATGGTCGAATGCAAAAAAGAACAAATCTATGATATTGGGTTCATTAGCCCAAATACCGTAAATGAATGGTCGGTACAAAACGAGGCCAAAGATACCGAGGACAACTTGCTAGAAGCGTTCCTTAGATATCAAAACAAAAGGGAAATACTCTTTCCTTACAACTTCAAATGAGTGTTACTGTCTTGTGCATATTCGGTTTCGCTTACTCGAGGTTAAGTAATGTAATTGATGAGTTATGCGTGCGCAGCTTCCACTATATTCTGCTATCCATTAACCTTGACGGGGCATTAGTAATTGTCTTAGACTCGCTCCGTAAAGATCCCGAGTATTATGCGGACATGACTGCAATACTCCAAAAGTAAGTTCAATCAATACCGGGACAATATCGGCAACTTTCGTTCATTTCCTGATATCAAGTAATCATTTTCTTTGCCTGCCAGGGTTTGGAAAAAGTTCACCACTATGGTTCCAGGTCTGAAGAAGGAGCTGCGATTTACACACCCCAAAGTAAGTAGTACTAGCTAGTTCCGCGCATCTCTCATTGATTCAAGTTTCATCAATACCATTATCATGCTTGCTTATCAGTTTGATTGAACTCTATTCTCGTAAAGTGCTTGTACCAGGCACCCGGGACTCATTTATGTGGATACTACGTATGCGAGTTCATTCGCCACTATACCTCTGAGCGGGACTTCTCTGAGAAACAATTTGAAGTACGTAAACAATATTCACAATTTTATTTTATATATTACCATCAATTGTGTTGAGTTTCATTCATATATATGTATTGACCCCCTTCTTTAAATTAGATCTGGCAGATGCGGGATGAACTCCTACCACATGATCGCATACGAGCAATTCAAGAGGAATTGGCGGGATTCTTTCTTGACCACGTCATACCTGAACACGGAGAATACCATGTGGAATTGCAATGGTTGTAAGGGATGTTATATTGTACATATGTAGTAGCGTCGGATAGATATACGAAAACTTGTTGTTCGACCAAGCACGGAGAAAGAGATGTCACTTCTCTCTATATATGTTCATGACGATCTTATGTAATTAATGGTTTCCTTCATTTGCTTACTAGCTAGCGTCGAGTTCTCTCTATATGTATAGTAGCTAGCGTCGACCAAGCACGAAGAAAGAGAGGTCACTTCTCTCTATTAGCTAGCTAACACAATATGAAACCCCTAAATTAACCCTCCAAAACCCCTAAACCCCCATTTCCAAAAAAAAAACCCCAGCGCCTGCGAGCTGCTGACGCGTGGCTGCCTTTTGGTCCCGGTTGGTGTTACCAACCGGGACTAAAGGTCCTCCTGCCTGGGCGCCCCGCAGCGGCCACGTGGAGCCCCTTTGGTCCCGGTTCGTAAGCAAACCGGGACTAAAGGTTTTGGGTATTAGTCCTGCTTGTTTTGTCCCGGTTCCAGAACCGGGACTAAAGGCCCTCTGAAACCGGGACTAGTACCCTGTTTTCTACTAGTGATTGAAGATCTATGGGAGATCAAGGACCCAATCACCCCGGCTCAACCAATCTGGCCTTTCATTTTATCACTAATTCTTTGGAAGATTTGGGATGCCAGGAACGCCAAAACATTCCGCTTCGTAGACCTACATTCGGCTACCTCCGTTAGGCTAATGATTTCGGACCTGGACTTCTAAACTCACAGACTATGTAAAACAGCTCAAAAGGACACTGCCGTCTTGTGGCGTGCATTCCTCTCCTCACGCGCAAGCGTACCCATGTAATTCTGCAACTTTGTAACCAGCCACGGCTGTGTTACCCTTGAGAAATATATTCAGGTGGGGGACACATTAGCGTATCTTCCTTCAAGGGAAGTCTCTGCCCCGCTCCTTGGAGCGGGTGTGTATTGTGTTCTTGAAAAGCCCACGTGTGATTGGGGTTTGTCCTGACCGGTCCCCTCGTTCTCTCTCCCTTAGAAGGTGACGAGAGTTGTGAAATGGCCATGGTTTCATCGAAGAAGAAGGCCATGTGGTTTCTTTCATGTTTTTATTTTTGTCAATGGCTTCTCCATGTCCTTAGGAATGTATGTCTCTTTGTACTCAGCTGCGAAATTCAGATATGCGATGTCCTCTGGCTCTGGGTGTCCCTTTTCTAGATCCTTACCAACACAAACATTTTGCAAGAATGCAAATGCGCGCATGGTGGATTCGATGCAAGAAACTATGGATACGGTATCTTAGAAGGTGAAAGTAATTTGAAAGTGCTAAAAAACAGTTGTAGGAGGTATTGTTAGTCGGTACTTGGTAGTGGGAGTTAGGTTTGATTTTGCAAACTGAGATTAGACGTTATTGTTAGTCAGTACTCAGTAGTGTTGCTAGTCAAACAGAAGCTCCAATAGGCCCATGGTGGTGGGTGGGGAGCAAGATAGATAGCTCCATCAGAGGAGCAGATCACATTTGCCAAAAAGCAAACTAAACAAAATTAGAGGGATATTAGGAGATGATGGAGACTGAAGCTTAATTATGGAACAGTAGTTGCAGTCGTGGTAATCCATATCTGCGCAGAGATTTTGTGGCCATTGTTTTAGTGTGTGTGTGCATGGCTGCATCAGAAGCAACAAAAAGGGAGTGCAAGTGTGCAACACCATGCAAATAGACAAATGGGTTGAATAATGTAGCTTTCCTTGTGTTCATGCATTTTTCTGCCTCCTTCCTCTGATCTTCTAGATGATACTATTACCATGGGTGCTAAAATAACTAAACAAATCGTGTAAGAAAGTTGAAGGAAATTAAGCCATGTTGATTGTTATATGCACTCAGCCCCTGCAAAAAGTAGAAAGAAGGAAAGAACAACTTCCTGGCCAAAATTACATCAGAAAATAATAGGTAGTTATCTGACTGAATCTAACCCAGTGACCCAAAACGTCTTACATTTGTTTACAGAGGTTGTACCTCCGTTCCTAAATATAAAACGTTTTGGCAGTTCAATATATAGGCAATGCTTTCTAAGTTATTAATTTGGCAATTCAAGCTGAACTGCCAAAACGTCTTATATTTTAGAACAGAGGATGTATTATATAGCTCTTATATCATTACCACTATGCACTTTTCTTCTTTTTATTTTGATCATTAAGTATATGTAAGCATGCACAATCAGTCCAGTAGCTCTCTCACAAGAAAGAAAGTAGCATTGTGCACTAAACTAATAACTTATGGGTCAGCAAACCAAATATATATATGGAATGCACTGCACAAGGAGATCCTCCATTTCCCCTTTTCCTGTGATACCTATGCTTCTTTTCAGGAAGAAGGCCCCATGAGGATCCTCTTGACTCGAGAAAATACTAATTTGGAAACACTTTATAGGCGATGCTTTCTATGGAAGATCTTCCAATTGTTGCAATAGCCATATATTCTAAGCCCTCTCCAGTTTGGAGCCTATTTTTTGTGGGCTCCCCTGAAAACAAAACTGCATACAGCAGCAACTTTGCAAATAATTGGCTGAAAGTCGAAACGAAGCAACGGTATCAGTTCTTTCCAGGCAGGTATACCTGTCTTACTCTGATCAGTCAGATCTATGCAGAACTGTTCCTGCCCAGCTGTTTTCTTTTTCCCAACAAGTAGTGACACAATTTATCAGGTCAGTAGTACACACACAAATTGCTTTTTTTTTTCAAAAACACCATGGATGGGAGGTCTGGTAAGGTGTCACCTTGATGGATTCCCTCCCTGCAATAATCTGCTTGACCTCTGTTCTTCCTTTTGTTCTCATCCTGCAAGGTTAATGCCAGGAGAAAAGAAAACATATAAGGTTTTGTCATGAGCCCAATGGGCGATAAAGAATTCAGCAAGGTGATAGGGCTGCATGACCTGTGAAGGTGATGCCTATTTTGGCTACAAATGCTTGTTGCAATCATTGCTCAGTCATAGCTCCTTGTTTAGAGTCCAACCTGCATTTGTTCTTCTTTGTTTATCCTAGGGACTAGAAAGTAGTCTGACTATCAGAGCACCTACTCTAGCTTGTTAGATAGAGAAAATTATCAGTAGGATGCAAGACTAATCAGATCATCCCAATTTTCGACAATTATTCTCACCTTTTCCTCCATAATACACATATTTACAAGTGAATTTTCTTTTTTGCGACTTACAAGTGAATTAATAGCGAAAAGAAGTTACCATGCTTATTTTCTCTTCCTGGGAAACCATGCATAATTTTTGTTCATGTGGGATCCTACAGTAGAACCATGAGTCAAAATAATAAAACTATACATGCAACAAGAGAAAACGAAGTGGGCGTCCATACCTAGGCGGAACACACGTCAGATAAATTGGTGCCGGTCAGGATCCTTCGGACTTGTTCCTAGAAAACAGGCATCTCCCCTTGGCTTCTCATGGGACTGAATCTGATCTTATCAGCAAATCCCAATTAATAAACACACTAATCACAACTGCTAGTGCATGAGAGCAATAGTGGACAACAAGTGTACTTCCAAAGCCAAAATGTTATCCCCCAGGATGGGGGATTCCATTAGATTTCCTTTCCTGGTGTCACCTGCTCTTCCAACAAGCACACAAACCAATGGAAGCTGATCCGGGTGACGTTAACTGTATCCTACTCCTGCCCCCACACTCCACTACGAGCACCGATGAAGTTAGTTCCAAATACAAAGCAGCTTCGTTTGGCTCACAGAATAATAATATGCTCACCTCCATCTCCAAGATGCTTCCCTGATGCCGTGATGCGTGCAGGTATGGTCTTTTGGACCATTCTATTCTGTATGTACTCACTCCCAGGACACGCGCGCCATACTTGCTCCTTTCTCGGCCAGCAATACAATACTTGGGTGACGTTAACTGTATCTTACTTTTCAGCAACACGATCAAGAGCATGGTGTAAGTGTAATGTAATGGAAAAGAAAGTTTAGAGCGTGCACTGACCGAAAGCGCATTCTTTGCCATACAAGAACCAGTATCGTCTCAAATCTCCGGCGATAGCAATAGGATAAGTGGCAGAGTCAAACTCACTGAGTAACATACTAGCTCAACCTTCCAGTACCCTGCAAAGTGATAGATTAAGCCTCAATGATGAGTGATTATACAAAGTGGTGCCGAATTGTTTTCAAGTGGAAGACCCAAGACCAAGTGGAGGCTATCTTAGGCTATCAGCAAACACTCAGCAAACTACAGGTGGTGAAGGCATGATCACTCCAACAAGTGTGAAAGAGACTGGAGACAGGTACATACTACTTGTGCAATTCAAGTTATCTCACTGATCTGCCATCACTAATAGAATGGCTTCTATTAATATATGTGTATTTCAATTGTTTCTCCAAAAGCGGATTGTATAACAGGAGACACAACAATATGATCAGTCAGGTGTTCTTTTGATTTATTTGTTTCAGAAAAACAACAGTTTGGATGATAGTGTGGTGATCCTAGCAAACCGACGACCGATTGCTGAAGATGAAATCTCAACAAAAAAATAGAAGTGCAAATCATCCAGTGCAAACTTGTGAATAACTGAATATGCTCCCCTGAAAGGCAAACTGAAGACTTGACATGTTTACACCGCACAACGCAAATTCAGACACAAGAAATGAATCCAGGAGCCCATTGCTGCACATGCCGATGCATCTGGACAAGGTAGACATTTCTAGAAACCGGTTCATGAATATAGATTAAGGAGAATACAGATCAATTGTTTCTCAACTGGCTTAGTAGCGCACACTAAGCTACAGGGAAGAAGAAACAACTCAATGATCAGATGGAAAACCAGATTTTCTGTTCATTCAGAAGAGTAGGCATCTATTGCTTAATCTAGACAGAAATACACTTGTTCTATGGATCACTGTAAAATAAGTTAGCCGGTTAGAAAATCGAGAATGAAGTACTCAGCATTCAGTACAAATCAAAAGCTTAGATTGCAAAATGAGATCTTACAGTTGTCCAACTGCAGTGTGAACAAGAGAACTGTATTTGTAGGGTAGATTCCGTAGATGTGTTAGCGAGGAGAACTGCAGTCCAGACTACTTACTGGTATAATTGGCATACTTGGAAGTCGGAACTCAGACAGAAGAACCATCAGTTCCTTGGGAAGTTCAAGAAGCATGTTCAAATTTCAAATTTTTTAAGAAAGTGATACATATGTGGATTCACAATCACAAAAATAAAGTGAGCTTTGCAGTTTAAAACAGGACTATCGCCACTTCTACGCATATGCACTGCAAGAAGCTAAAATTGTTACATAAAGGTGGAACAAGTAAATTATTTGAGATAAGGAAGTAAACTAGAACGGACACACATACACAAAAATGTAATCAGGTCAAATAGGTTAGTGCCTATTTTATGGAGCACAAGCGCAATATGCAGATTGGACTGGTGATAAACTATCTTACTCTACAAGGATTTACATCTAGATGGCTGTTTCAATCTTAATTTTCTCTAAGCCATCTCAGATAACAAAAACGAAATGTTTCCATGCTGGCATACAGTTTGCCACTCAAATACATAGTACAGTATGTTCCAACAGCAGCACATTTGAGACAAAACACGAAAGAACAATTTATTTGCTTCAACTGGAAGCAGAAAATTACATGCTGAACCACTTACATTCAGATGATTTTACATAATGATACAATTTACATGTTCATTCCAATTGAAAAATTAAGTGATTCATTGGTATCTATGAAAGAGGATACAGTGAGAATACAACAGGGTGACTGACTAGTCAGTTTTCTGATTGTGAAATATCTCTGCCCAACAGTGTATAAAAACTGATCTTACATTGCTTCTCCAGTAAATAAGGGCCTCAAGGCCCTCAACAAAAATCAAAAGTTGCAACCCAACATTGCTCCCACAACAGAGAAATACATACCAAAAACTTGCCAAAACTCAGGTGTGGAATCTGGCTCTATCAAATACAAGTCCATCCGAAACAGTCTCGCAGCAAACAATCTTAGAGACATGACCGGTCACAAGACGAACAACCATCCACGTTTGTAGCCCACGAGCGTGGCCACGGTCACCGTCGACCACACCGCCACCACCCAACGGGCGGCAAGCAATGCCGCCTCCTTCATGGCGACGGACCACCCAACAAGCCAGTCCAGCCCCTCCACGCCCTCAAAGAAGTCCTTCCCTTGCACCCACCACAGTGCCAGCAGCGACAGCACGAGCAGAGGCGGCGCGACGAACTGCGTGGCCGCCGCGCAGAGATGATGGTTGTGCAGGAACACCTTGGCACGGCCGTACTCGGTGTCCGGCGCGCGGTTGGCGTGCAGCCGCTGGTACCAGCAGAAGACGGCCTCGTTGAGGTACATCTGCACGGCGGCCCTGGATGCCAGCAGCTGCAGCCCGGCCGCGGCGGCCAGCAGCTTGACCTCCAGCTCGGGGCCGTCGACGAAGCCGCAGCACTGCAGGATGGAGGCGGCGGAGGAGACGAGGACGGCGAGGTGGAGCAGGAGGCGCGCGGGGGCGGAGGACGCGAGCACGGCGAGCCCGGTGCGGGGCTGGTCGGTGCCGAGCCAGAAGGCGCGCGCGAAGCGCCAGGCCGGGAGCGCGGCGAGCGAGGCGACGGAGCCGGCGAAGGGGCTGGAGGAGAGCACGGTGGCGGCAAGCAGCGCGGAGAGCGAGGCGACGAGGTGCGCCGGGCGCGGCGGCGAGGCGAGCGCGACCTGGCGGAGGAGCGCGACGAAGAGGAAGGCGAGCGGGAGGAGCGGCGCGAGCGGGGCCGCCGGGGAGCGGGGCGGCGGGAGGAGGAGCGCCGGGGGCAGGAGCGCGAGCGGGAGGAGCAGGGAGAGGTGGAAGCCGGCGAAGTGAGGGCGGGAGGCGAGCGTGGCGTGGGAGAGGCGCAGGCGGTAGAGCTGCGCCGAGCCGTCGGAGGCCGGGGCGGCCGCGCCGCGCTTGCCGGAGGGGGCTGCGGCGGATCCCGGCGGGCGGAGGACGGCGCGCGGCCCCGTGGAAGGGACGGCGTCCGGATGGATGTAGGTGTGCACGGCGTAGAGGAGGAGGGATGGGACGTGGAGAAAGTGCGCGGCGGCCGCGAGCGCCAGCGACGCGGAGACCTGCGGGGCGTACGGCGGGACGGGGAAGGGGAGGAGGTCGTGGATGGCCATCGCCGGCGGCCGGAATTGGGCGGCGGAGCGGTGGGTTGGTGGATCGATCGGCGGAGTGGAGATCTGGGGTAGGAGGGGGACGGAGGAGTTAGCAGAGAGGACTGGGTTGTACATGGGCCGGGCCTACGGTCTTAGATCTGGGCTGGGTTTGGACGATACCCAGGCCCATGTGCAGAGCATGTGGGTTCGAATCATGTACTGCTGTATAAAATGATAACTTTGCACTGATTTGCTAAAAAAATGATAACTTTGCACTGCTGTATAAAAACTCAAATTCCTTCTTCTTGAAAGGAAACTTGAAATTATGTGTTTGTTTGATGAATGGGATCCTGAAATTTTTATGAACAAATTCTCGCATCATTGAATTTTGGAACTCGCCGCACGCAAAAAGCAAATGTCGCTCTGTAGAAACAGGCCGAGACACCAAACTGTTCCAGACAGCATCTTGTGTTCCAACTATTTCATATATACAAATTTGCAAATACGAGCAAATACGGGACACAACAAGCGGAGATCCAACCAAAAAACAAAGGGAAGGCGGGATGGATAAACAGAACCATCATCATTATTACTGTGTATATAATACAATTTGCATACACTAATCACAACGTGCCTCCTCCGCATGCCCGGAGGATGAGTAGCAAAATCTCACAGCGGGTTCTTTATTTCAGTTATGGCAACAAAATGAATAGAGGTTCTCAACCGAATAATGATACATCAACAGTGGATCTTAAGTTGTCTTCAGGGCAGGGCTCACTCGCCGCTCAGGATGGGGTTGATCAAAGGCTTCATCTGGGCGAGGTACACGATTGCCCACCTGCAGAGAAAGATTAATTACTTGTTAGAAAATGAGAGCTGGCACAAGCTGGAAGTGAAACCATGCCAAAGAAAGGCTCGTGAATGCAGGAATTCTTTTGTACATATAAAATATTGCAACAGGAAAACTAAGATAAAGTAGGAAAAACTGGCATGCCTAGAAAATAATGACATCGCAGGCGTCCATGGATCTGCGACATTTACGTCACTTTTCTCTCCTGGTTCCTAGAACCTTTGTACTCTTGCTTTTTTTTATAGCAAAAAACAGAAAAACAGCAGCAGCAATGATTCTACTCCCTCCGTTCCTAAATAAGTCTTTGTAAAGATTACACTACGGACTACATACGGAGCAAAATGAGTGAATCTATAGTCTAAAGTATGTCTATATACATCCGTATGTAGTCCGTAGTGAAATCTCTAAAAAGACTTGTATTTAGGAACAGAGGGAGTAATAAGCAAGTTGCGTAGGTTAGAGGATTCTCATGATTAATTTTAATCAGAAAAAACCTTAGAATCAAAATCTTCAAACTAGTTAGTACAAGAATATATTGCTTGACAAATAAAAATCCAATCTACAAGGCTTAAATACTGGGTTTGGATTCCTGGGTAGCCCATTAATCTGTTTGGAACCAAGCATCCAATGCATTGTATTATGCCTGGAGGGTCACAGAACTAACATTTGACTTCTACGGAAACAAAAAAAATCAGTAGATAACCTCTTTCACTTGATCAAATTATACTCTGAGTACCGAACTAGAAATATTATGGCTTATGCTACACATATATCAAATGTGAACTAACATTGAAGGACATGCATATTAGATATTACAAGAACAAATTGAGAGAAATATGTATGTACGAGTTGTGCTACAACAACAACAAACAAAGCCTTTAGTCCCAAACAAGTTGGGGTAGGCTAGAGGTGAAACCCATAAGATCTCGCGACCAACTCATGGTTCTGGCACGTGGATAGCAAGCTTCCACGCACCCCTGTCCATGGCTAGTTCTTTGGTGATGCTCCAATCCTTCAGGTCTCTCTTTACGAGTTGTGCTACAAATCAAGGAAAAAGAAGCACTAAGTGCGTGTTTTGCCACTTCATAGCGCATATCTCCTGTACGTGCATGCCTAGGAACACATAGGCACAAGCCAAACATGATTAAGCGCTAGGCATTCAGTGGTCGCCCAGCTCCTAGGCAAACCTAGGCAAGCTTTTATTTTACTGCTATAAATAATACCACTTGTTGTATAACAGATTTATTGATCATCATTTATATTGGACAACTGATAGACATCTTGGTGTTAAAAGAATAACTTTAGCTAATGCAAAATGGCAACCTAGTGCAGGTCAACACATAATTTATGCAAAATGATGTCAAGTAGCATGCATGTTTGATAGACGCGAATTTTCAAGTCACAATTGCATGTCTGCAACATAAATTTTGATATGAGCAGATTTTTAGAAAAAATGATATGAACAAGGTGTCAACAGTTTATGGGGCAATCTAACTATGGAAGTATAAGAAGAAAGGAGACACCAAATATGCACATGGGTAAAATGATCAGAACTTACATCATCCAACAACAAACTGTAGCAGTAATAACCAGAGTCAAATGGAATCTGCATAACAAGAGCGAAGAACATTAGTTAACAGGTTATACAAAATTAATGGAAGCATATAAATGAGTGCCGAAGTAGACGCATCCGAGAATGTAACAGAGCCCAATGTCTTCCAGGCATGCACAAATTCGTCTCTGCCCAATAATGATCGACGTAAAATGAAGAATGCACCGACGCATAGCGCAAACCATAGGAAAACGTTGCTATTTAAGCTGTCTACTCGGTTGGTGCCAATTTAGATGCAATTAACCAGCGGCGAATTTGCGGTGTGTGCAGAAGTAGCAGAACATTGCAAATGCTGCTGTTTTCCCCCCAATTGTGTCCGGATTCATCTTGCAGAGGCAACTAGCGGCAATGACTCGAAGCATCGGACAGGAGTTTCAGCGCAGAGCTGCGGCTTCCACCGAGCATAAGCCCACAGCAGCATCGCCCAGCGATCCAGCCACTCTACCAAGAGCCCGAGCGGGAGACCACGCGACGCCGAACAGGCATCCGTCGGCCCGCGGATCCCAGGAGGGCAAGCTCTACTAGACCTACTAGACCCGACCGCCCAGCCTAACCCTAGATCGAGCTCCGTCCCCATTAACGCGCCGTGATCCGGCGGGAAGGGGAGGGGGGGAGGGACGGTCGGATCCGAAGCCCCCGGCGCCAGCCAGGGACGGGACCGGCGGCGAGACGAACCGGACGGGTGGATCGGAGGAGGATGGGGGGAGAGGGTTTGACGTACATGTTGGTGGAGGCGCCGCGGTTGCAGCAGAGGAGCGAGAACATGCAGGCGATGAAGCCGGCGAGGAAGAAGATGGCGGAGGTCACCAGGAACCCCATCGCTGGCGCTTTGTCGGGCTCGCCGGATCGGATCGCGGGGCGGGTCGCCGGGTCGGTCGGGGTTGGAGGAGGAGGACGAGACGAGGGACAGGAGGAGGAGGAGGAGGTGGTGGTGGGGTTGCCACGTGACGTGCGCGCTCGTCGTGGATCCGGATCGGATCTGGACTCGGGAGGCGGGCCGTGGGCCGCTGCGAGGTGTGAAGCCCTCACCCACGGCCCACTTAGCTCGGGTCTGTTTGTGTCCTTGAAAACCTGGTGCCTTGGTGAGCCTTTTGAACCTTTTTTCTCACGGCCTTGTGCTTTCCTAATCTGAGAAGCACCGAGCACAACCATCAGCACACGCAACATGATGTCTGCTGAGTAAGTGCCGGAGCCACGAAACATGACGATCTATTCCCTCAAAAAAAAAAAAAACATGACGATCTACAAAGTTATCATGCTCAGTCTCTCGGAGGTGCTCACAGAGGTAGGGTGTGCGTGTGTGCGTTCATAGGGATGAGTGTATGCGCGTGTATATGAGCGCTTGCGTCTGTACTGTGTTAAAAAAAAAAAAGACTCTCCCCGCTAAAGGAATAATCCGCCTTAAACGTGACACACATGCTAAGGGTAAGAGCATCTCCAGCCGTTCGGTGCCCCCAGGGGCAGAAATAGCGCCGCCTGGGGGTTAACCGGCGAAAAAATCGGCGTGGCCCAGTCGCGCCCCCACGCCGCTTTTTGAACGCAAAATATGGCAAATTTCGGCCAAATTCGGGCAAAGTTCGGGCGATTCATACGATGTTTGTACAAAAACTGATAAAAACATAAAACATAACTAAAAAACTAAAACTAAAACTACGTCGCTGGGTACGCCGCCGCCGCGCCGCCGTCTTCTACATGCCGAGGAGCCTGTAGAAGGTGGTGTAGTCGCCGCCGTTGTCGCCGCCGTCGTCGTCGCCGCCGTCATCGCCGTCCTGCACGCCGCCGCCGTCCCTGCTGCACCCTGCCCTGGGTCGCCGTGGCGATGCAGCTCGGGGTTGGATGGCCCGGGCGCCTCCTCGTCGTCGCTGTCGAGGATGACGACCAGATCCTAGCGATCTCGGCGCGCCGCTCGGCACCGCTGGGCACCGGAGGCACCGAGACCACGCCGGCGCTGAACCTCCACGAGCCCGGCACCCGCATGTCGGGCGGTGCCGGGTACTCCGCCTCGTAGAGGAGGCGAGCTTCATCCTCGTGCAGGTGGCGGCGGCTGAAGCCGTTGCCCGCCTCGCCATCGCCTGGGAAGCGCTCAGCCATCGGGAGAGAAGGGCGCCGGAGAAGAGAGAGAGGGGCAGAGGGCGTCGGCGGCGAGAGTGGGAGAAAGGGTGTGGCGAGGTGTGTCCAGCCACCGGCGAGGAGGGGCTACTTTTATAGCGGCGAGTGATGTCTACTACGCAACTTTATTCTTGTAGACTTTGTTGGGCCTCTAAGCACAGAGTTTTGTAGGACAGTAGCAATTTTCCCCTCAAGTGGATGGCCTAAGGTTTATCAATCCGTGTGAGGTGTAGGATGAAGATGGTCTCTCTCAAACAACACTGCAATCAAATACAAGAAATCTCTTGTGTCCCCAACACACTGACGTGGCTTGGACTGCGTCGGTATTTTCCCCAAAGAGGAAGGGATGATGCAGCACAGCGACAGTAAGTATTTCCCTCAGTTATGAAACCAAGGTTATCGAACCAGTAGGAGGATCACCAACACCCAATAAGCACCACCTGCACACAAACAACAAATACTTGCAACCCGACGCCAAAGAGAGGTTGTCAATCTCTCTACGGTGATAAGATAGATTAGGTAGTGATAGATAGGAGAGATAGATCTCTCAAGAACACAAATAAAAAAGAGTAAATATGCAGCAATATATTTTTGGGTTTTTGGTTTTGTAGATCTGAAAACAAAGATTGCAAAAACGTAGATCGGAAAGCAATATGATGGAAAAGTAGACCCGGGGGCCGTAGGGTTCACTAGTGGCTTCTCTCATGAGTATAGCGCACGGTGGGTGAACAAATTACTGTTGGACAATTGATAGAAAATCGAATAGTCATGACGATATCCAAGGCGATGATCATTATATAGGAATCACGTCCAAGATAGATAGACCGACTCCTGCCTGCATCTACCTCTATTACTCCACACATCGACCGCTATCCAGCATGCATCTAGTGTATTAAGTTCATGGAAAAACGGAGTAATACAATAAGAACGATGACATGATGTAGACAAGATCTATTCATGTAGGAATAGACCCCATCTTGTTATCCTTAATAGCAACGATACATGCATGTCTTGCTGCCCCTTCTGTCACTGGGAAAGAACACCGCAAGATCGAACCCATCACAAAGCACCTCTTCCCATGGCAAGAAAAATCGATCTAGTTGGCCTAACTAAACCAAAGATTCGAAGAAGAAATACGAGGATATAAGTAATCATGCATATAAGAGATCAAAGAAGACTCAAATAATATTCATGGATAGAAACTGATCATGAACTCAAAATTCATCGGATCCCAACAAACACACCGCAAAAGTTTACATGAAGTAGATCTCCAAGAGACCATTGTATTGAGAATCATAAGAGAGAGAGAAGAAGCCATCTAGCTACTGCCTACGGACCCGTAGGTCTATGGTGGACTACTCACGCATCATCGGAGAGGCACCTATGAGGAAGATGAACCCCTCCGTGAGGGTGTTTAGATTGGATCTCGCGGTTCTGGAACTTGCGGCGGCTGGAATTGTGTTTCGTCGACTCCTCTAGGGTTTTTGGATTTCCAGGGAATTTATAGGCACGATAGTCGGTTGAAGGGGTGCCCGAGGTGCCCAGCACCCATCAGGCCGCGCCAGGGGGCCTCTGGCGTGCCCTGGTGGGTGTTGGCCACCCTGGGCCCCCTCTTCTGGTGTTCTTTGGCCCATCTGGTTTCTTCTGGTCCGTAAAAAATCCACAAAAATCCCTGCAGCGTTTCATCTCTGTTTGGTACTGATTTTCTGCGAAGTAAAAAACAAGCAAAAACAGCAACTGGCACTTTGGCACTATGTCAATAGGTTAGTCCCAAAAAATGATATAAAGTTGTAATATAATGATTGTAAAACATCCAAGAATGATAATATAACAGCATGAAACAAGCAAAAATTATAGATACGTTGGAGACGTATCACACACCCAATAAAATGGCAAATTGGATAGGTGCACTAGTTCGGCGAAGAGATGGTGATACAAGTGCAATATGGATGGTAGATATATGTTTTTGTAATCTGAAAATATAAAAACAACAAGGTAGCAAGCACTAGTAGAAACCAGGGTACTAGTCCCGGTTCCAGAGGGCCTTTAGTCCCGGTTCTGGAACCAGGACAAAACAAACGGGACTAATACCCAAAACCTTTAGTCTCGGTTTGCTTACGAATCGGGACCAAAGGGGCTCCACGTGGCCGTTGCGGGGCGCCCAGGCAGGAGGACCTTTAGTCCCGGTTGGTAACACCAACCGGGACCAAAAAGCAGCCACGCATCAGCAGCTCGCAGGCGCTGGGGGTTTTGTTTTTTTTTGGAAGGGGGGTTTTGGGGTTTCATATTGTGTTAGCTAGCTAATAGAGAGAAGTGAGCTCTCTTTCTCCGTGCTTGGTCGACGCTAGCTACTATACATATAGAGAGAACTCGACGCTAGCTAGTAAGAAAATGAAGGAAACCATTAATTACACAAGATCGTCATGAACATATATAAAGAGAAGTGACATCTCTTTCTCCGTGCTTGGTCGAACAACAAGTTTTCGTATATCTATCCGACGCTACTACATATGTACAATATAACATCTCTTACAATCCCTAACATCATCTGCCTAAGACCATTGCAAATTCACATGGTATTCTCCGTGTTCAGGTATGACGTGGTCAAGAAAGAATCCCGCCAATTCCTCTTGAATTGCTCGTAAGCGATCATGTGGTAGGAGTTCATCCCGCATCTGCCAGATCTAATTTAAAGAAGGGGGTCAATACATATATATGAATGAAACTCAACACAATTGATGGTAATATATAAAATAAAATTGTGAATATTGTTTACGTACTTCAAATTGTTTCTCAGAGAATCCCCGCTCAGAGGTCGAGTGGCGAATGAACTCGCATACGTAGTATCCACATAAATGAGTCCCGGGTGCCTGGTACAAGCACTTTACGAGAATAGAGTTCAATCAAACTGATAAGCAAGCATGATAATGGTATTGATGAAACTAGAATCAATGAGAGATGCGCGGAACTAGCTAGTACTACTTACTTTGGGGTGTGTAAATCGCAGCTCGTTGTTTAGACCGGGAACCATTCTGGTGAACTTTTTCCAAACCCTGGCAGGCAAAGAAAATGATTACTTGATATCAGGAAATGAACGAAAGTTGCCGATATGGTCCCGGTATTGATTGAACTTACTTCTGGAGCATTGCAGTCATGTCCGCATAATACTCGGGATCTTTACGTCTCGAGTCTAAGACAGTTACTAATGCCCCGTCAGGCTTAATGGATAGCAGAATATAGTGGAAACTGCGCACGCATAACTCATCAATTACATTACTTAACCTCGAGTAAGCGAAACCGAATATGCGCAAGACAGTAACACTCACTTGAAGTTGTAAGGAAAGAGTATTTCCCTTTTGTTTTGATGTCTAAGGAATGATTCTAGCAAGTTCTCCTCAGTAACTTTGGCTTCCTTTTGTACCGACCATTCATTTACGGTATTTGGGCTAATGAACCCAATGTCATAGATTTGTTCTTTTTTGCATTCGACCATCTTCAATCTGCATAATATAGTGAGGATAATTATATATACATGCAATGAACGAGCTGAGCTAGAGACTTAATTATAGAAGTAATACTTACAGACAGTAGCAAGTCATGAGTTGTTTGTCGAGGGCCTCTTGATTGAATAACTGAAATAACTCCACAAATTCAACATGCATCAGGTCGAATCCAACGAAGTCATGCTCTTTTTTAATTCCGACCATCAAACTGTCGGTCCCAGACTTCCTGCAGGTTTCCATGTACCACTCATGCAATTTTTGCATCATCGTTGTTAGATGAGGATGATCAGGTTTGACGAGAGGCTTCCCATGCTCGTATCTAAAGTTCTCTACTACTACCTCAGCCATATCAAACTGTACATCATCGCCCACGTAATCACCAAGAGTGGTACCGGGTAGTAGCACCGGATGATTAGCGATATCGCTAGACACCTTGAGCGGGGGGCACGATTGCTTCTCCTGTTCGCCAAGCTGGGGAATTGTTTTCCCACTTCTTCGTTTTTTTCTCTTGCAGCACTGGAAGTACTTCCCAACCGCCGCGGTTCACCATATGTCTTTTGAATACAGCGATCATAGTTGGATTGCGGCGGAGGCGGTGGTGGTCGCTTCAGGGCATCCAGAGTGCGCTTCCCTTTCACCGGATCTACCATTTCCTTCGGAGGTGGACGTTTCCGTGCAAAATGGGCCTGCACTTCGGCTTCACTGATTTCAGCGTTTTCCTTGTCAGTCCTCTCATATGGTAACTTTGGAAGAGGCTTGAGGCTTGGATCAAATTTGTATTTCTTCCCGCCTATTGTACTGCTAGCCGCCGGAGCGGCGGCGTCTCTCTTCCGCCGTTGCTGATGCGCCGGAGGAGGCGGAGTGCCCTGATGCGTCGAAGGAGGAGGAGGAGGAGGAGGCGGAGTGCCCTGATGCGCCGGAGGAGGCGAAGGAGGAGGCGGAGTGCCCTGACGCGCCGGAGGAGGAGAAGGAGGAGGCGGAGTGCCCTGACGCGCCGAAGGAGGAGGAGGAGGAGGCGGAGCGCCCTGACGTGCCGGAAGAGGCTGAGTCTGCTGAGGCGTCCAGTTTGGAAGCTTGATGTACTCCTTTCTCCATAGACAAGTACTCCTCAAAGCATTTTCCAGAAGAATAATATCCTCTTCACCTGTAGGGTTGTCAAGCTCCAGCCCCTCAAATCCATCCATTATTTCATCCACCGTCACAACAGCATAGCCATGTGGAATCAGACGGCAATGGAAAGTTCCCTCAGCTCGAGGAGGTACAACAGAGCCGACCGCCGCCTTCAAGGTCAGGTTCTGGCATTTCGTCATTAGCTCGCAATGTTCAGCCTCCGTGATACTATCCACGGGGTAGCGAGGAGCCGTGAAATCAGGCTGAACGAGCTCCGTGGAAGTCACGCTGCTTCTCCGCTGAGATGGTGGGGTAGCTTCTAGGGCAGCGTCGAAGGAAGGATCTTCGTGCCGCTCAGATGGTTGGCCGGTTGTGACACCCTGATTTTGGCAACTTTTTCTTTTCAAAATCTTTTGGGTTTTATTTGCAATTTGATTGATTTTCAAACCTTTTCAGTTGAACTTGCTTATTGAATCTTTTCCCAAGTAACCCAAAACCCTCATCACCTTGCCAAAACCTTTCTACACCTCTCTTGGATCAATTTCCAATATTTAATCTTTTCCAATAATGCTTTTCTTTATTTGGGAAATTATGTCATCACTATGGGTTGTGAAGCAACCTATAGTTTGGATGATCAATAAATTCCCAAACTTTTGCCACATCTTCTCATCATCATAAGATTCCATAATCTCCAAAAATATTCCATTGGCCAATGCAAAGTTTGGGTCAGAATAATTACTTCTTCTCTGGCCAGAATTGCTCCATTGTGAAGCAACCCCTATTTTCCTATCTCAGAAAATTCTCAATAAATTCCCCAAGCTCCTAGGGATCCTATCTAGCCACTATATCCAAAAATATAACCTGGTCCAGTACAAATTTTTAGCAGCAAAACTCTGACAAGTTTCTGCCTGTTCCAAACCTTTGTGAAGGAAGTACTAGCTAGGGGTGCACACTTGCTCTGAAATTTTTATGGTAGGTGTGCACTACCAAATAACTTCCCTCCACCAAGTTTCATCATCAGCAAAGCATCCATGTGAGTGCCACAAGCTCAACAAGATTCTAGACCAGAATGGTAGTTTTCAAAGGAGCTATCTTCAAACCTTTTTCAAATTTCATCAAACTTTGCTAGTTTGAAGTCCTTCCAAGGTAGATCCCTCTAGACTTCTCCTTTAACATCATCTCTATCTTATCTCCTCTCCAGAACCCTTCGAAGTTGCTGACAGTAAACTGTTGGTGAAGCTACCTCTCATCTCAGTGGCTTACTGGGCAAGCCAGTGCCACAAGGAGGTTCCAGAGTGCAAGGACAACGCTCCAGACATGGCCCGGCAAGCCAGCTCGCGTCGCGTGTGCCCGTGCACATGGTGACCGCGTAGCCAGCCTGCCAAAACCGCGCTCTGGGTGCCGGTAGGCTCGGGTCTCATCGGAGGCCGACGACCGCGTAGCCGTACCTTGTCCTAGCGTGCCGACATCGCCATTGCCCTCCACCTGGACCCTCCAGACCCTTCTCCCTCGCCGAAATCGCCCTCGTGGCCGCCACGGCGCTCGGACACTGTGGCGCCCGTGCGGCCACAGTGGGTGAGCTGGCCGTCGTCTTCCTCGCGAGCCGTCGCTTCGCCATTCAATGCCCCTGCCCTCTCCCGTCTCGTCGCCGCTCTCGGACAGCCAGCTAGCCGTCCTTGCCCCGGCGACGTGGCCCTAGCTCCGGCCGTTCCAGAGAGCTCGGCCGCCTTTGCCTCCGGCCTATTTAAGGCCGCGCCCAGCCCCTCCGAGCTCCTCACCTCTCCCCCTTCACCTCCAATCGGCCTCCTGAGGAGCGAGCCACGGCCGAGAGGCCCTCTGGCCTCGAATCTCACCGGAGCTCCGCCGTCAGTAGCCACCTCGCCTCCAGCACCTCCACTCCACCCCGAGCCCCAATCAACCTCACCCTCGAGCTCAGGGCATTCCCCTGGTGCTCCACAACCTCCTGCCCAAGCAATCCATCGCCGAATTCGCCTTCTCTGACGACCACCCGAACGCCGCCGCCGCCGGAGAGGAAAGGGACAACGCCGTCCGGCCATCTCCCGTCACGCTGCGGGTACGTGTGTGTTCGTCTTCGAGCGCCCGATCCATTCCTCTCAACTCCGAGCGCCACCGCCGTCTCTATCGCCGACGACCGTCGCCGAAGCTCCGCCCCGTCTCGGTCTCTCTTCTCCCTCTCTGTTTGAACGAGGCCGACCCCACCTGTCAGCGGCCCATGCCCGTGCCCAAAGCGGTATAAGTGGAGGCGCCCCTCCACTTTACGCCTTCGACGTGGCCCGCTGGAGGTTTTTCTGATTTTTCTGATTTTCATTTATTTAATTCAGTTTGACCAGTAACTTTGACCATTTATAACTTTTAAACCATAAGCTCAAATTCATTGATTCTTTTTGCATTGTGTTTGTATTGACCCCCTTTAATTTCTGACCAAGTTTGGTATTTTTCTCTTATCCACAGAATTTCTGGTTAACAAAAATGCATTATGTGACATTTCCCTTTGCATATTAATAATATTTTCAGAAGGGAACTTTGGTGATTTTGAAGACCAGGAGTGTTTGAACAACCCAACAGAGCAAGGCAAGCCATGATACCCATTTCATGTAGCATTTCCATAGCATTGCATATTTTCATGCATTATGCTTATTTATTTGCTATAGGTTAATTCATAGTAATTAAATTAAATACTTAGTTGCCTATTGTGATGAACCACTATATTTGAAATGAACTTAGTGGTTGATCTTGAGTCACCTGTCCGGGCTTAACCATGCAACCACATTTGCCGGTATGGGACGGCCTTGACTTGGTCTGATTGCGTGCTCTTTCACCGGTACCTCCAAAGAGGGAGGGTTATGCGCGCGTGCTACCCTGATCAGGTAGGCGGCGATAACCCTGTGAGCCCAGTTGAGTATTGTGCCGGCGTCCCCGTTTGGGACAGTTTAGTTTGGCCACGATGGTGGCAGGTGTCATGAGGACACAGGGGCCACCCAGGGCAGGACTCCGGGGGAGGATGAATGCCGGTGGTACGATGGGAGAGTCACGGGTCAGGCAGGTTTCGTTGGAGCAACGCTGGCCCACCCGAATGGGATCACGAGGCTAGGTGCTCCATGGTGTGGGTAAAGTGCGCAACCTCTGCAGAGTGAAAAATCTATTCGAATAGCCGCGTCCACGGAATTGGACAGCCCGTCCAGACCTCAGTAGATGGTCAACCGTCACAAAGTTAGTAATGATGGAAGAACTATTCATATGATCGGAAGTACTCGATGGCTTATGAGTATTCCGAGGGTTGTGGGACAACCCGGAAGAGAGTAAGTTGGTAACTGGTATGTAAGTGAATTACTTAAGAGTTTAACCTGCTGCTTGCTATGCTATTGTTTGCTGCATTACTTGGTTGTCGTGAGCTTGCGAGTACATTCAAAGTACTCACCTGGCGTATCATGCCAGATGCAGGAGAAGCCGCGGACGGAGGTCCTGATGGTTCGTGCTACGCTAACTAGGATGTGTCCACAACAGTGTCCCTGTGGATGGAGTTGCTGCTATGTTCCGCTACACCGTAGAAGTACTTAGTAGTTCCGAGGCCCTGCTATGTTTCATAAATAATGTAGATACTGTCATAGCACTGATGGTGCCTTTGGCCTCGCTAGCATTGTAAAATATGAGCTTGTACCCGAAATCTATCAATAAAGTCAGTTCAGTTCCGTTCCAAGTTGTTGTGTGTTTCCAGAGGACATGATCTCTGGGCTGGAAACACTGGTAATCCGGTTCTCTGAGCCGGGGTGACACACCGGTACCTCGCTGGCTCTCAAGTTCCTCTAGTTTTGCTAATCTTGCACTGAGCTTCTGCATTTCGCTTGCTTCCTGTTTCCTCTTTCTCTCTCGGCTTCTATAACCACCGCTGTCGGGAAACCCATGCACCCACGGAACGGAGCCTGATGTGCCTCGTGTTCGTCCAGGGTGTTCAGGATTCCCGAGGGCCTCTGTCAGCTCGTCCTTCTCTCTGTCGGGAATGAACGTCCCTTCCTGCGCTGCCTTGATTGCTTCCTGAAGCTTCCGGAAGGGTATTGCAAGTTGCTCGTCCGTCCAAACACACTCCCCTGTTTTTGGGTCCAAAGTTCCCCTAACCCCGAAGAACCAAGTCCTTGAACGATCTGGCCAGTGCAATATCGCTGGTTGGACATTCTTAGCAAGCAGGTCTTGCTCAGCTTTGTCCCACAACGGTCGGGCTTTGTAGTAGCCACCTGACCCCGTGTGATGGTGATACTTCTTCTTTGCAGCATTTTTCTTGTTTGTCAGTGACCTTTTCTTACCCTTCTCCGATTTCTTGTAGGCCACAAATTCGGGCCATTGATCTCTTATCTTCTCATATTGACCGATGAATTTCGGAGTCTCCTCTTTCTCGACAAACTTTGTGTTCAACTCTTTCTTCCAGTTCCTGAATAGTTCTGCCATCTTCTTAAGAGCAAACGCCTTGACCTTTCGCTCTATAACTGGGTTATTCGGATCCTCCTCTCGCGGTAGGCTGAAATTTGTCATCAGCTCGGTCCAAAGATCATCTTTCAGTCTATCATGGACATAAGAAACTTCAGGGTCCTTATTATTCTTATTCCATTGCTGGGTGCTGATCGAGACATAGTCCCTAACAACAACTCCACACTGATGTACAAATGCGTCCTTGGTCCGCTTGGGAGCAATCGGTTGGCCATCTTTCGCGACTTCTGTGATCGTGAACCTTTCATCCGGGTGCAACCTTTTCTTCGGGCCTCGTCTCCTTACCTCGTCGGACTTTGCAACAGTTGAGGCTCCCTCCCCCGTTCGGTCACCGGAGCCGTGATCATGATCTCCTACCTCCGCCATTCGGTCACCGGAGCCGTTATGATCTCCTTCCTCCTTCATTGTTGGATCACCGGAGCCGTCATCCTCTCCTTCCTGACCATCGGTGTCATTGAGATACGACAAGGGATCACCTCCGGCGAGGATTATATCCCCCAACAACTGTTCTTTTTCTAAGTCTCTGTGATCCATAGTTTCTGCAAATATTACAACATGGCAATATACAAACATGAGATATGCAAATCAATACAAGGCAATGCAACAATACGATCATATAATATCACTAATACATCATCGAATAGTATCGCTAATACATCATCGAATATTATCACTAATACATCTCGAATATTATTATATAATATCACTAATACAGATCTAGTTGATGTCTCGCGGCGCAGGCGGTGGACACCCAAAGAGAAGGAACTATGACAGGATCATAGCTCGGGTGAGATCCCTGAAGAACCTGCCAGGTATTGGAGAACCTGGCGTCCAACGCAGCCATGTAGCGTCGGACGTGCTCGTCCTCCTCCCTGACACGGCGATGTACAACCTCCGCGAGGGCCGGCTCCCTCTGCGCCGACAGTGGTCCACGCGACCGCCACCAAAGAACCTCCGGGTCGACGACGGGACCCTGATTCCTCACCAAGCTGGGTGCCCCGGAAGGCAGCACCTCCCAGTGCCAGCCCGGCGGAGCCCAGTCCCGGACATGGCGCCTCTCAAGTAGGTGGTTGCCACCGAGTCGACGACGAGGATGCTAGCCGGGCATCGTCGACTCAATGGCTACGCTATGTAACTAAACATTTAAACATCTAATTATACATCATATCGCGTCACCGACGATTGTCGGGGACTCCTCGATATCGTCGGGGACTCTCCCTCACCGACGATCGTCGGGGGGTACTCTCCCTCACCGACGATCATCGGGGACTCCTCGATATCGCGTCACCGACGACCGATGATAAAACAACTAAACATCTAAACAATAAAAACAACTAAAAACAACTAAACAATAAAAACAACCAAATTAAAGCTTTTGTATATCCTAAAACAACTAAAACAACTAAAATTAACTAAATTAACAAACAACTAAATCAACTAAAATAATTATAAGGGAGAACGTCGGGCGCGGGCGGCGCTGTGGGGTCGCCGGAGACGCGCGCGGGGCCAGCGGTGGTGCTGCGGTGGGCGGAGGCGGGGCCGGTGGCGGTGCTGCGCGCGGTGGGCGGGGGCGAGCGGCGGAGGCGCGCACGCGGGGCCGGTGGCGGTGCTGCGCGCGGTGGGCGGGGGCGAGCGGCGGAGGCGCGCACGCGGGGCCGACGGGGACAAAGAGGAGGGGGGAGCCTTACCGGCGAGGAGCGGGGACGGCGACGGAGCGACGGAGGAGACCGGCGAGGAGCGGCGACGGCGTTGGAGCGACGGAGGAGACCGGCGAGGAGCGGCGTCGAGGGCATCGGCGAGGGCGTCGACGCCGAGGTGGAGCAGCCTGACGGCGTCGACGGGGCAGAGGGCGGCGAGGGCGTCGACGGCGAGCTCGGGCAGCCTGGCGGCGTCGATGTGCTCGGCGTCGTCGGGGGCAACTGCAGATGAAATCTGAAAAATTCCTAAGTCCCTGCTTATATACCCAACCCTTTAGTCCCGGTTGGTGGCTCCAACCGGGACTAAAGGGTGGCATTGGTCCTGGTTGGTGGATCCAACAGGGACGAAAGGTCAATTTCAGCAGCCCAAAGGGCGGGAAGCAGAGACCTTTGGTCCCGGTTGGTGGCACCAACCGGGACTAAAGGGTGGCATTGGTCCCGGTTCGAGCCACCAACCGGGACCAAAGGCCTGTGCCTGGCACAGCCGTGGTGCGGTTGGATGTTTAGTCCCACCTCGCCAAGCGAAGGGCGCCCGGACCTGTTTATAAGCCCCACCGCGGCTGCAACGTTGAGCTCCTCTCTAAAGCATGCCTGTGGGCCTAACCGACCTCTTTATGCTCTGTGGGGCCTACTATGTGAAAATAGATGCGAATTAATAGAGAAAATTCAACCTATTTTGTAACCGACCTCTCTATTTTTTATGTTATTTTTTTGCATATTAAAAGTTCTTAACAAAAAATACTTTATGAATATTCTTTTTGCTATTAAAGTTTTTAACAAAAATAACTTTGATAATTTTAGTTGCATAAATTTTATATAATATTAAGTTAAATAACTTTGATCGGACGAAAACACGTCTATTACAAAAGGATTTCAATTTTTTAAACATATTTGAACTCAAGACTTTTTCTGCATTCAATATGCACCATTCAAAGCCACGTCATCACTTTTCAAACCTTTTCTGACTCATTTGCTATTTTTCATGCATTTCATGATTTATTTTGAGCTAAAATGACCCTGAATTGAAAAGCACTGCAAATGAACTCTGAAATGGTTGAAAGTTGGCATGGTATCATCATTTCACCCACATAGCATGTGCTAAAAATTTGAGAGGGTTACGGGAAAAACTGGATGCACTTCGTGTACAAACTAGACAATCTCTTTTGAAGTATCAGGGTTTCAGACGAAAACTCATCTGTTACAAAAGGATTTCAATTTTTTAAACATATTTGAACTCAAGACTTTTTCTGCATTCAATATGCACCATTCATCAGAATAGTTGTGGAGAGAAAGTCTTCACTTTTTCTTCGCGTGTGTCCCTTGCTTATTGCGCCGTAACCATGGATAATCTTCATGGTTTAACAGGGTGCTTGGGTCAGCCTTCACTTTGAAGGGAGGAATTTCATGAAACTTTTCATAATCTTCAGACATGTCTGTCTTGCCCTCCACTCCCACGATGTCTCTTTTCCCTGAAAGAACTATGTGGCGCTTTGGCTCATCGTATGATGTTTTCGCTTCCTTATCTTTTCTTTTTCTCGATTTGGTAGACATGTCCTTCACATAGAAAACCTACGCCACATCATTGGCTAGGACGAATGGTTCATCTGTATACCCAAGATTGTTCAGATCCACTGTTGTCATTCCGTACTGCGGGTCTACCTGTACCCCGCTTCCTGACAGATTGACCCATTTGCACCGAAACAAAGGGACCTTAAAATCATGTCCATAGTCAAGTTCCCATATGTCCACTATGTAACCATAATATGTGTCCTTTCCCCTGTTGGTTGCTGCATCAAAGCGGACACCACTGTTTTGGTTGGTGCTCTTTTGATCTTGGGCGATCGTGTAAAATGTATTCCCACTTATCTCGTACCCTTTGTAAGTCAATACAGTCAAAGATGGTCCCCTGGCCAACGAGTACAGCTCATCTGCAACAGTGGTGTTACCCATGAGATGTGTTTGCAACCAACTGCCGAAAGTCCTGATGTGTTCACATGTAATCCAGTCGTCACACTGCTCTGGGTGTTTGGAGCGCAGAATATTCTTGTGTTCATTGACATACGGGGTCACCAATGTAGAATTTTGTAGAACTGTGTAGTGTGCTTGAGACCAAGAATGACCGTCCCTACATATTATTGAATTCGCTCCTAGCATGCCTTTTCCAGTCAGTCTCCCCTCATACCGCGATTGAGGGAGACCAATCGGCTTAAGGTCAGGAATAAAGTCAACACAAAACCCAATGCTTTCCTCTGTTTGATGGCCCATGGAGATGCTTCCTTCTGGCCTAGCACGGTTACGAACATATTTCTTTAAGACTCCCATGAACCTCTCAAAGGGGAACATGTTGTGTAGAAATACAGGGCCTAGAATGCCAATCTCGTCGACTAGATGAACTAGGGCGTGCATCATGATATTGAAGAAGGATGGTGGGAACACCAGCTCGAAACTGACAAGACATTGCACCAAATCACTCTTTAACCTTGGTAGAATTTCTGGATCGATTACCTTCTGAGAGATTGCATTGAGGAATGCACATAGCTTCACAATGGCTAATCGAACGTTTTTCGGTAGAAGCCCCCTCAATGCAACCGGAAGCAGTTGCGTCATAATCACGTGGCAGTCATGAGACTTTAGGTTCTGGAACTTTTTCTCTGCCATATTTATTATTCCCTTTATATTCGACGAGAAGCCAGACGGGACCTTCATACTGAGCAGGCATTGAAAGAAGATTTCCTTCTCTTCTTTGGTAAGAGCATAGCTGGCAGGACCTTCATACTGCTTTGGATGCATGCCGTCTTTTTCGTGCACACGTTGCTGGTCCTCCCGTGCCTCCGGTGTATCTTTTGTCTTCCCATACACTCCCAAGAAGCCTAGCAGGTTCACGCAAAGATTCTTCGTCACGTGCATCACGTCGATTGCAGAGCGGACCTCTAGGTCTTTCCAATAGGGTAGGTCCCAAAATATAGATTTCTTCTTCCACATGGGTGCGCGTCCCTCAGCGTCATTCGGAACAGATAGTCCGCCAGGACCCTTTCCAAAGATTACTTGTAAATCATTGACCATATCAAGTATGTGATCACCAGTACGGAGGGCGTGCTTCTTCCGGTGATCTGCCTCACCTTTGAAATGCTTTCCTTTCTTTCGACATTGATGGTTGGTCGGAAGAAATCGACGATGCCTTAGGTACACATTCTTCCTGCATTTGTCCAAATATATACTTTCGGTGTCATCTAAATAGTGCGCGCATGCATGGTATCCCTTGTTTGTCTTTCCTGAAAGGTTACTGAGAGCAGGCCAATCATTGATGGTTACAAACAGCAACGCTCGTAGGTCAAATTCCTCTTGTGCATGCTCATCCCACACACGTACACCTTTTCCATTCCACAGTTGTAAAAGTTCATCAACTAATGGCCTTAGGTACACATCAATGTCATTGCCGGGTTGCTTAGGGCCTTGGATGAGCACTGGCATCATAATGAACTTCCGCTTCATGCACAACCAAGGAGGAAGGTTATACATACATAGAGTCACAGGCCATGTGCTATGCTTGCTGCTCTGCTCCCCAAAAGGATTAACGCCATCTGCACTTAAACCAAACCATACGTTCCTTGGGTCAACTGTAAAGTCCCCCCACTTTCTCTCGATCTTTCTCCACTGCGACCCATCACCGGGTGCTCTCAACTTCCCGTCTTTCTTACGGTCTTCCTTGTGTCATCGCATCAACTTGGCATGCTCTTTGTTTCTGAACAAACGTTTCAACCGTGGTATTATAGGAGCATACCACATCACCTTGGCAGGAACCCTCTTCCCGGTGCGCTGGCCCTCAACATCACCAGGGTCATCTCATCTGATCTTATACCGCAATGCACAGCATACCGGGCATGCGTTCAAATCCTCGTATGCATCGCGGTAGAGGATGCAGTCATTAGGGCATGCATGTATCTTCTGCACCTCCAATCCTAGAGGGCATAGAACCTTCTTTGCTTCATACGTACTGTCGGGCAATTCGTTATCCTTTGGAAGCTTCTTCTTCATTATTTTCAGTAGTGAACCAAATCCCTTGTCAGATACACCATTGTCTGCCTTCCATTGCAGCAATTCCAGTGTGGTACCGAGCTTTGTGTTGTCATCTTCACAATTTGGGTACAACCCTTTTTTGTGATCCTCTAACATGCGATCGAACTTCAACTTCTCCCTTTCACTTTGGCATTGTCTCTTTGCATCAACAATGACCCGGCGAAGTTCATCATCACATTAAAACCAAAGTACAGTAGTGACCAAAATAAAGTTCATACATAGTTCTCATTGAACAACATATAGCTCTCTAGAGCATCTAATTAAAACATACATTGAAACTATGTAAAACATTTAAATGCAACAACAAATGCGATCATAACTGCAACTAAGGTACCAATTGATCCAATAGCATAATGATACCAAGCCTCAGTATGAATGGCATATTTTCTAATCTTTATAATCTTCAAGCGCATTGCATCCATCTTGATCTTGTGATCTTCGACGACATCGGCAACATGCAACTCCAATTCCATATTCTCCTCCTCAATTCTTTTCAATTTTTTCTTCAAGTAATTGTTTTCTTTTTCAACTAAATTTAACCTCTCGACAAGAGGGTCGGTTCGAATTTCCGGTTCACATACCTCCTAGATAAAAACATCTATGTCACGTTGGTCGGCATAATTATCATAAACACTAAATGAAACAAATAGTTATAAAAGATAATATACCACATCCGAATCATAGACAGGACGAGGGCCGACGGGGGCGGATACCAAAACCATGGCACTATATAATAACAAACAATAATAAAAGTAAGAAAATTGTACAAGTATCTATCTAAATCATACAAGTACGAATTTTTTTTCTTTTAGAAAGAAGATAAGAACAAGAGGCTCACCACGGTGGTGCCGACAACGAGATCGGCGCGGGCGATCGACGGCGGTGAGGACGGGGACGGGACAGGATGGACCGCCAAACCTAGACAAATCTTGAGGAAAATGGAGCTTGGAGGTCGAGCTTGGAGAGGAGAAAGCTTAAGTGTGGCTCGGGCATTTCATCGAACACCTCATGTGCATAGGAGGTGAGAGCTAGAGCAACACACACCTGCACATGCCGGCCGGCCAAAAAACAGAGTGAGCGGGCAGGGGCGGGGGTATATATAGGCTTATCTTTAGTCCCGGTTGGTGGCTAGAACCGGGACAGAAGACCAACCTTTGGTCCCAGTTCCAGCCACCAACCGGGACTAAAGGTGATGGGCTAGGAGCGAGGCCCATTGGTCCCGGTTCGTGTCTGGAATTGGGACCAAAAGTGTCAGACGAACCGGGACCAATGGCCCCCGAGGCCCGGCCGGCGCCTTGGCCTCACGAACCGGGACTGGTGCACCCTTTGGTCCCGGTTCGTAAGTGAACCAGGATTAATGCCCTTATCCTGGCCTCAACCAAAGCCCTGTTTTCTACTAGTGAATTAACAAAAGTGAGCACAAACGGTATTGCAATGCTTGAAAACAAGGCCTAGGGTTCGTACTTTCGCTAGTGCAATCTCTCAATAATGCTAATATAATTGGATCACATAACCATCCCTCAACGTGCAACGAAGAATCACTCCAAAGTTCTTATCTAGCGGAGAACATAAGAAGAAATTGTTTGTAGGGTACGAAACCACCTTAAAGTTATCTTTTCCGATCAATCTATCCAAGAGTTCGTACTAAAATAACACAAGTTATCCTTTCCGATCGATCTATCTAAGAGTTCATACTAAGATAACACCATATGATACGCATCAACCAACTCTAATGTCACCTAGATACTCCAATGTCACCACAAGTATCCATGAGTTAATTATATGATACGCATCAAACAATTTCAGATTCATAATACTCAATCCAACATAAAGAACCTCAAAGAGTGCCCCAAGATTTCTACCGGAGAAAGTAGGACAAGAACGTGTATCAACCCCTATGCATAGATTACCCCAATGTCACTTCGGGAATCCGCAAGTTGAGTACCAAAACATATATCAAGTGAATCAATAGAACACCCCATTGTCACCACGGGTATCCACATGCAAGACATATATCAAGTGTTCTCAAATCCAATATTCAATCCAACATAACGATATCTCAAAGGGAAAGATTCAATTCATCACAACATGATAGCAAGGGAATAACATCATATGATCCGACTATATTAACAAAGCCCGTGGTACATCAAGATCGTGACATCTCAAGAACACGAGAGAGAGATTGAACACATAGCTACTGGTACATACCCTCAGCCCCGAGGGTGGACTACTCCCTCCTCATCAGGGCCTCCGCCGGGATGATGAAGATGGCCACCGGAGATGGATTCCCCTCTCCGGCAGGGTACTGGAACGTCTCCAGATTGGTTTTTCGTCGATACAGAGAGTTGTGACGGTGGTGCGGAGAGTCTAGGGTTATTTCTGATGGTTTCTATATTTATAGGAATTTTTGGCGTTGGTTTCACGCGAAGGTGGGCCACGAGGAGGGCACAAGACACCAGGGAGCGCCTGGGCCCTTTGGAATGCCCTGGTGGGTTGTGCCCACCTCGTGGCTCTTCTGGCCCTCCCACGAAGCGTCTAGGCCTCTTTTGTTCCAAAAAAAATTGTCAAAAAGTTTCGGGCGATTCCGAGAACTTTCATTTTCTGCACAAAAACAACACCACGGTAATTCTACTGAAAACTGCGTTAGTCCGGGTTAGTTCTAAATAAATCATATAAAGTGCATCAAAACCATATAAAAGTATTGTAAACATAGGCAATCATGGCATGAATACTTCATAAATCATCGATACGTTGGATACGTATCAGCATCCCCAAGCTTAATTATTCCTGCTCGTCCTCGAATAGGTAAATGATAAAAGAACAAATTTATAAAGTGTGAATGCTAGCATAATATATAAGTTTGATCATTGATAATTTCAATCAATTTTCTAGCATCATAAAAAGCAACTTTTCTCATAAAAATCATCATGATAGAGTAGCAACCAATTCACATGATATGGTTCAAACAATGAATTCTCTTGAAACTTAACAACCTATGTTCTTAGTCACCAAACAATTGCAATTCAACTTATTCTCAACAAAATCTAAGTAAGAGCTCCACATACTCAATCATCATAAAGTCTTCTATGATTGCTTGTACTCAAAGCATATTTTAGAACAAATGGCATCCATCGAACACAGAGAAAGATAGGGGCTTAATGTTTCGCCTCCCAACTCATTTATCATAGAGATAATTGTCAACAATAATAAGTCATGATCAAATATATTTGACTGGATATATATGTTTGGATCTGTCCCCACCACATGATGCTTGCCAACTAATAGACTGAGGTTGGAATAAGAAGTTGACTCAACATAAATAGTAAATAACATGAAAGTAAATAGATTGTCCCTTCGTAGAGGGAAGCAGGGATTTGCAAAGGTGCCAGAGCTCAAAGCTTAAATCAGAGATAAATATAATTTTGGGAGGTGCACCCTTCCTATCAACGTTACGACCAAGAGTTATCAATATCTTCCATGTTAAACACATTAGCGGCGGTTCCCAAGCGGTAAAAGTAAAGGTTTACTCCGCCTCCACCAACAAACACACTCCACGGCTAGCCGAATCCACGGGTACCGTCCATACCAACAACATTCCTGGGGGAGTTTTGTTTAATTATTTGCATTTTTTTATTTCGGGACTGGGAATCCCTATTACCGCCCCTCTCGTGCAAGGATGAGTAAATAAACACTCATCATGAGAATAACCCGCTTAACATGGAAGATACCTACCGCCCCCTGTCGCTCCATGAGCAGTCCATGCACACAAAACAGGTGTTCATTTGAAATTTTAGAGGTGGCACATGCAAATTTACTTGGAATGGTAGTGAAATACCATATATAGGTAGGTATGGTGGACTCTTATGGAAGAAACTTGGCTCAAGGATTTGGATGCACAAGTAGTATCTCTACTTAGTATGAAGTGTTGGCTAGCAAAAGATTCTAAACAAGCACCACATGTTGGAGGATCCATAACAATATAACTTATATGCAAATATACACAACCATAACTCATTACATTGTCTTCCTTGTCCAACTTCAACTAATTTTCTCAAGTTTGAAAATAATTAATGGGTATTCACAATCATAGAAGATGTCCAAGATAATATATTTGTATGTGAAAGTTCTCTTCCTTATACTAATCATTCAAGAATTGCTTGTATGACCAATATTGTGATTGTCAAACTTCAATAGATTTTACTTTCTAAACCAGATGTGAAGCTACTACTAAGCATAAAGCACATTGATAATTTCATATTTATGTTATTCAATTCATTCACAATTTACTCATAGGATATAAGTGAAGCACAAGAGTAAACATCAAACTACTCTCAAAAGATATAAGTGAAAATCAATGAGTAGTCAAACAATTAAGTAGATATGTGAGGACTCTATCTCTTAATGAAGATTTTCAGATCTGAGTATTTTATTCAAACAGCAAACTAAACAAAAATAGAACTCCAAGAATAGCACGCATCATGTGAACGAATAAAAGTTTAGGCTCAACATAGGCTAACCGATAGTTGACGAAGAGAGGTGAGATGCGTAGCATCCCCAAGCTTAGATGCTTGAGACTTCTTGAAATATTTACTTGGGGTGCCTTGGGCATCCCCAAGCTTGAGATTTTGTATCTCTTTCAATCCTCTCATATCATGGTTTCACCTATTCTCAAAAACTTCATCCACACAAAACTCGAAAAAAGAACTCGTGAGATAGGTTAGTACACGTAAGAATAAATCAACACTTCATGTACTGCCAAGACAAGTTGCACAATAATGTTCAAACCTAATCTACTGTTTAATATCGTTTCCACAATTTATATCTACCAATATAGGCTATGGAAACTATAGGATAAGTAGATAACAAAACTATGACAGCAATCTGTCCAAACAGAACAGTCTGTAGCAATTTATTAAACCAGTGCATTTCTATAACTCAAAAAATTATGATAATTTAGGACAGGCTAAATAATTTATATGAAAATACTGTGTAAAAATTTCAGAAACTTTCCACGTTCCAGTAAAATATGAAAATTCAAACACTACAGCAAAAGTTTCTGTTTTTACACAGCACACATCAAACATGCAATTCAAGAATCCTAAAGGCAATTCTTGGAACTTTTTATTGAAAAACATGATTATAAATAACACCTAACAGAAAATAACAAAATAAAATGACACTCCAAGCAAAACTCATATTATGTGACGAATAAAAATATAGCTCTAAGTAAGATATACCGATAGTGTTGAAGACGAAAGAGGGGATGCCTTCCGGGGCATCCCCAAGCTTAGGCGCTTGAGTCTTCCTTGGATATTACCTAGGGGGTGCCTTGTGAATACCCAAGCTTAGGTTCTTGTCACTCCTTATTCTCCTCATATCGGTGTCTCACCCAAAACTTGAAAACTTCAATCACACAAAACTTAACGGAACTTCGTGAGAAGGGTTAGTGTAATAAAGATAAATCATTCACTTAGGTACTGTCAAGACAAGATTCATAATTGTTCCCACATGATACCTACTGTATTATATCATTCCCATAATTTACACCACTAAATATAAGCTATGGAAACACTAAAACAAGCAAACTATGCATGCAAAACAGAATCTGTTAGAAACAGAACAGTCTGTGAAGATCTGTAGTGTAACCATACTTCAGTGTCTCTAAAAATTCTGAACAATTAGGACAACCTGAATAATTTGTATTTTAATACTGTGTAAAAATTTCAGATAATTATGACGCCCCAGTAAAAAATAAAAATTCCTGTACTGGAGCCAACAGTTTCTGTTTTGGTTCAGCATCAATTCTACTCATCTTGTGAGTCATCCCAAAGGTTTTACTTGGCAATTTATTGAAATAAAAGGAACAAAACATGATTACTATGGTATCTTAATCATGTGAACACTCAAAAACAGAAATTCAAAGTGTTGGATTGTCTCCCAACAAATGCTTTTCTTTAAAGCCATTTAGCTAGGCATGATGATTTCAATGATGCTAGCATAGGAATAGTATTTGAAACATGTAAGAGAGCATCATGAATCTCATGACAAGCACATTTAAGTCTAACCCACTTCCTATGCATAGGGATTTTGTGAGCAAACAATTTATGGGAACAAGAATCAACTAGCATAGGAAGGCAAAACAAGCATAACTTCAAAACTTTGAACACATAGAGAGGAAACTTGATATTATTGCAATTCCTACAAGCATATGTTCCTCCTTCATACTAATTTTCAGTAGCATCATGAAGGAATTTCACAATATAACTATCACATAAAGCATCCTTTTCATGATCTACAAGCATAGAAAATTTATTACTCTCCACATAAGCAATTTTCTTCTCATTCATTGTAGTGGGAGCAAACTCAACAAAATAACTATCATGAGATACATGATTGACATAGCCACATTCAATATTAAAATCATGATGACAAGTTTCATGGTTACTATCACTCTTTATAGCATACATGCCATCATCATAATCATCATAGATAGGAGGCATGCCATCATCATAATAAATTTTCTCATCAAAACTTGGCGGACTAAAAATATCATCTTCATCAAACATAGCATCCCCAAGCTTGTGGCTTTGCATATCATTATCATCATGGACATTCATAGAATTCATACTAGCAATATTTCTATCATGCCCATCATTGGAGGAATTATCATTAAGTATTTTCATAAATTCTTCCTCTACCAATTGAGCACAATTTTCGGAACCATCATTTTCACGAAAGACTTTATAAAGACGAGACAATTGATGCAACCTAAACTCCATTTTTTTGTATGTTTTCTTTGATAAAACCAAACTAGTGAAAAACAAGAAACTAAAAGATTTAATTGAAAGATCTAAAGATATACCTTCAAGCACTCACCTCCCCGGCAACGACGCCAGAAAAGAGCTTGATGTCTACTACGCAACTTTATTCTTGTAGACTTTGTTGGGCCTCCAAGCGTAGAGTTTTGTAGGACAGTAGCAATTTTCCCTCAAGTGGATGACCTAAGGTTTATCAATCCGTGGGAGGTGTAGGATGAAGATGGTCTCTCTCAAATAACCCTGCAATCAAATACAAGAAATCTCTTGTGTCCCCAACACACCCAATACAATGGCAAATTGTATAGGTGCACTAGTTCGGCGAAGAGATGGTGATACAAGTGCAATATGGATGGTAGATATAGGTTTTTGTAATATGAAAATATTAAAACAGCAAGGTAGCAAGTAACAAAAGTGAGCACAAACAGTATTGCAATGCTTGAAAACAAGGCCTAGGGTCCGTACTTTCGCTAGTGCAATCTCTCAACAATGCTAATATAATTGGATCAAATAACCATCCCTCAACGTGCAACGAAGAATCACTCCAAAGTTCTTATCTAGCGGAGAACATAAGAAGAAATTGTTTGTAGGGTACGAAACCACCTTAAAGTTATCTTTTCCGATCGATCAACCCAAGAGTTCGTACTAAAATAACACAAGTTATCCTTTCCGATCGATCTATCTAAGAGTTCGTACTAAGATAACACCATATGATACGCATCAACCAACTCTAATGTCACCTAGATACTCCAATGTCACCACAAGTATCCATGAGTTAATTATACGATACGCATCAAACAATTTCAGATTCATAATACTCAATCCAACACAAAGAACCTCAAAGAGTGCCCCAAGATTTCTACCGGAGAAAGTAGGATAAGAACGTGTATCAACCCCTATGCATAGATTACCCCAATGTCACTTCGGGAATCCGCAAGTTGAGTACCAAAATATATATCAAGTGAATCAATAGAACACCCCATTGTCACCACGGGTATCGATATGCAAGACATATATCAAGTGTTCTCAAATCCAATATTCAATCCAACATAACGATATCTCAAAGGGAAAGATTCAATTCATCACAACATGATAGCAAGGGAATAACATCATATGATCCGACTATATTAACAAAGCCCGTGATACATCAAGATCGTGACATCTGAAGAACACGAGAGAGAGATTGAACACATAGCTACTGGTACATACCCTCAACCCCGAGGGTGGACTACTCCCTCCTCATCAGGGCCTCCGCCGGGATGATGAAGATGGCCACCGGAGATGGATTCCCCTCTCCGGCAGGGTACTGGAACGTCTCCAGATTGGTTTTTCGTTGATACAGAGAGTTGCGGCGGTTGCGCGGAGAGTCTAGGGTTATTTCTGATGGTTTCTATATTTATAGGAATTTTTGGCATTGGTTTCACGCGAAGGTGGGCCACGAGGAGGGCACAAGACAACAGGGCACGCCTGGGCCCTCTGGCGCACCCTGGTGGGTTTTGCCCACCTCGTGGCTCTTCTGGACCTCCCACGAAGCGTCTAGTGCCTCTTTTCTTCCAAAAAAAATCGTCAAAAAGTTTCGGGCGATTCCGAGAAATTTCATTTTCTGCACAAAAACAACACCACGGTAATTCTGCTGAAAACAGCGTCAGTCCAGGTTAGTTCTAAATAAATCATATAAAGTGCATCAAAACCATATAAAAGTATTGTAAACATAGGCAATCATGGCATGAATACTTCATAAATTATCGATATGTTGGAGACATATCAGCGAGCGGGTGGCACCGTGTGGCCGCGTGGAGGGTGTGGACGCGCGTCGCCCGCTCTAACTGCGCCGCCCGTGAATGGGCCACCCATGAGGCATCAATGGAAGGCTGACCGGCGGGCAGCCTTCGCATTGATTCCCCACAGGAAACCGAGGCGATGGGGACAACGAAGCGCCTCTCGGTCGCTGACTCGACGGGCACGCCCGTTTTCGCGCCAAAAAAAGTTTCCCCCGGCGCCCCCAGCGCGCCGGGGGGCGCCGGGTTCGGCTTGGGTACGCCGGCGACTGGGCCGATTTTCCTCAGCCGGCGATAAAAAAGGGCCTTGGGGGGGGGGGGCTGTTGGGGGCGTGAGTGGAGATGCTCTAAGGTCTATGATGCATGGGCTTAGTGTACAAACATTGGACTACCATCTGAACCTATGAGTGATCATCCAAGCATACTCAAAATTTCCCTTGTGCTTATTTCTAGATGTTGGCAAACGGCACTATGATTAGTTACACGCAGCCCAAAAGTCGGATTGAGTTGCCACAGTTCTTTTTTTTATGAAAAGGAGTTTCCCTCTGATTTTCATTAAGATAACCATATCCGTTTTTGTTTCATCTACACCTCCACAACGCACACATCTGTCGGGACTCTCAAAACAGTCAATAGGGGGACAAACCCTCCCTTGCCAACGCAGAGAACCCCAAGAACCTAGTCACTGCAAAACTGCAACTAGTCAGATCCTCCAATCCACTAGACCCTCAAATACATGCCAGAAATCACAAGCTAGTGATACGTCGCCAACATATCGATAATTTATGAAGTATTCATGCCTTATTCACCTATGTTTAAAAAACTTTTATATGGTTTTGATTCACTTTATATGATTTATTTAGAACTAACCCGGACTGACATTGTTTTCGGCAGAACTACCGTGGTGTTGTTTTTGTGCAGAAAATGAAAGTTCTCGAAATCGTCCGAAACTTTTTGACGATTTTTTTTGGAACAAAAGAGGCACAAGATGCTTCGTGGGAGGGCCAGAAGAGCCACGAGGTTGGCACCACCCACCACGGCGCGCCAGGCCTCCCCGACGCGCCCTGGTGTATCGTGCTCACCTCGTGGCCCACCTTCGCGTGAAACCAACGCCAAAAAATCCTATAAATATAGAAACCATCAGAAATAACCCTGGACTCTTCGCTCCACCGCCGCAACTCTCTGTATCGACGAAAAACCAATCTGGAGGCGTTCCAGTACCCTACCGGAGAGGGGAATCCATCTCCGGTGGCCATCTTCATCATCCCGACAGAGGCCATGACGAGGAGGGAGTAGTCCACCCTCGGGGCTGAGGGTATGTACCAGTAGCTATGTGTTTAATCTCTCTCTCTCTCATGTTCTTGAGATGTCACGATCTTGATGTATCACGGGCTTTGTTAATATAGTCGGATCATATGATGTTATTCCCTTGCTATCATGTTGTGATGAATTGAATCTTTCCCTTTGAGATATCGTTATGTTGGATTGAATATTGAGTTTAAGAACACTCGATATATGTCTTGCATGTGAATACCCGTTGTGTCAATGGGGTGTTCTATTGATTCACTTGATATATGTTTTGGTACTCAACTTGCAGATTCCCGCGGTGACATTGGGTAATCTATGCATAGGGGTTGATACACGTTCTTGTCCTACTTTCTCCAATAGAAATCCTGGGGTACTCTTTGAGGTTCTTTGTGTTGGATTGAGTATTATGAATCTGAAATTGTTTGATGCATATTGTATAATTAACTCATGGATACTTGTGGTGACATTGGAGTATCTAGGTGACATTAGAGTTGGTTGATGCGTATCATATGGTGTTATTCTAGTACGAACTCTTAGATAGATCGACCAGAAAGGATAACTTGGTGTTGTCTTAGTATGAACTCTTGGATAGATCGATCGGAAATAATAACTTTAAGGTGGTTTCGTACCCTACAAACAATTTCTTCTTATGTTCTCCGCTAGATAAGAACTTTGGAGTGATTCTTCGTTGCACGTTGAGGGATGGTTATGTGATCCAATTATATTAGCATTATTGAGAGATTGCACTAGCGAAAGTACAGACCCTAGGCCTTGTTTTCAAGCATTGCAATACCGTTTGTGCTCACTTTTGTTACTTGTTACCTTGCTGTTTTTATATTTTCAGATTACAAAAACCTATATGTACCATCCATATTGCACTTGTATCACCGTCTCTTCGCCGAACTAGTGCACCTATACAATTTGACATTGTATTGGGTGTGTTGGGGACACAAGAGATTTCTTGTATTTGATTTCAGGGTTGTTTGAGAGAGACCATCTTCATCCTACACCTCCCACGGATTGATAAACCTTAGGTCATCCACTTGAGGGAAAATTGCTACTGTCCTACAAAACTCTGCGCTTGGAGGCCCAACACGAGTCTACAAGAATAAAGTTGTGTAGTAGACATCTTGGCGCCGTTGCCGGGGAGGTGAGTGCTTGAAGGTATATCTTTAGATCTTGCAATTGAATCTTTTAGTTTCTTGTTTTATCACTAGTTTGGTTTATAAAAGAAAACGAATAAAATGGAATTGAGGTGGCCTCATATTATTCGTCTTTATCATGTCTTTCGTGAAAATAAGGATTCAGAAAATTGTGCTCAATTGGTAGAGGAATTAATTATGAAAATACTTAATGACAATTCCTTGAATGATGAGAATGATTACAATGTTGCTAGTATGAATTCTCTGAATATCCATGATGCTAATGATATGCAAAGCCACAAGCTTGGGGATGCTATGTTTGATGACGATGATATTTTTAGTCCCCCAAGTTTTGATGAGCAAATTTATTATGACGATGACATGCCTCCTATCTATGATGATTATGATGATGACATGTATGCTATAAAGAGGGATAGTAACCATGAAACTTGTCATCATGATTTTAATATTGAATGTGGTTATGTCAATCAAGTGTCTCATGTTAGTTATTTTGTTGAGTTTGCTCCCACTACTTTGAATGAGAAGAATTTTGCTTGTGTGGGTAGTAATAAAAATTCTATTCTTGTGCATCATGAAAAGAATGCTTTATGTGATAGTTATATTGTTTAATTTATTCATGATGGTACTGAAAATTATTATGAGGGAGGAACATATGCTTGTAGGAATTGCAATAATATCAAGTTTCCTCCCTATTTGTTCAAAGCTTTGAAGTTATGCTTGTTTTGCCTTCCTATGCTAGTTGATTCTTGCTCCCATAAATTGTTTGCTCAAAAAATACTTATGCATAGGAAGTGGGTTAGACTTAAATGTGCTTGTCATGAGATTCATGATGCTCTCGTGCATGTTTCAATTACTATTCCTATGTGAGCATCATTGAAATCATCATGCCTAGCTAAAAGGCTTTAAAGAAAAGCGCTTGTTGGGAGACAACCCAACACTTTTCCTTTCTGTTTTTGTGTGTTCACATGATTAATATACTGTAGTAATCATGTTTTGTGTCTTTTATTTCAATAAAGTGCCAAGTAAAGCCTTTGGGATGACTCACAAGATGAGTAGAGTTGATGCTGATCCAAAACAGAAACTTTTGACTCCAGTACAGGAATTTTAATTTTTTACTTGATTGTGATAATGATCTGAAATTTTTACACAGGCTTCATATACAAATTATTCAGGTTATCCTTAATTTTCAGAATTTTATAGACAGGGAAGTATTGCTATACTACAGATCTTCCCAGACTGTTCTGTTTCTGACAGATTCTGTTTTACATGCATAGTTTGCTTGTTTTAGTGTTTCCGTAGCTTATATTTAGTGGTATAAATTATGGGAATGGTATAATACATTAGGTATCATGTGGGAACAATTATTAATCTTGTATTGACAGTACCTTAGTTTATGATCTATCTTTATTGTACTAACCCATCTCACGAAGTTCCATTAAGTTTTGTGTGATTGAAGTTTTCAAGTTTTGGGTAAAACACCGATATGAGGAGAATAAGGAGTGACAAGAACCTAAGCTTGGGTATGCCCAAGGCACCCCCAAGGTAATATTCAAGGAAGACTCAAGCGTCTAAGCTTGGGGATGCCCCGGAAGGCATCCCCTCTTTCGTCTTCAACATTATCGGTATATCTTACTTAGAGCTATATTTTTATTCGTCACATAATATGTGCTTTGATTGGATCATCATTATATTTTTTTATTTTCTGTTAGGTGTTATTTATAATCTTGTTTTTCAATAAAAACTTCCAAGAATTGCCTTAGGATGCTTGCATTGCATGTTTGATGTGTGCTGTGTAAAAACAGAAACTTTCTCTGTAGTGTTTTAATTTTCATATTTTACTGGAACGTGGAAAGTTTCTGAGATTTTTACACAGTGTTTTCATATAAATTATTTAGCTTGTCCTAAATTTTCATAATTTTTCGAGATACAGAAGTACACTGGTTTAATAGATTGCTACAGACTATTCTGTTTGGACAGATTGCTGTCATAGTTTTGTTATCTACTTATCCTATAGTTTCCATAGCCTATATTGGTAGATATAAATTTTGGAAACGATGGTAAACAGTAGACGATGTTTGGAAATTATTATGCAACTTGTATTGGCAGTACATGAAGTGTTGATTTTTTCTTATGTGTACTAACCTATCTCACGAGTTATTTTTGAGTTTTGTGTGGATGAAGTTTTTGAGACTTAGGTGAAACCGGATATGAGAGGATTGAACGGGATACAAAAGCTCAAGCTTGGGGATGCCCAAGGCACCCCAAGTGAATATTTCAAGAAGTGTCAAGCATCTAAGCTTGGGGATGCTACGCATCCCACCTCTCTTCATCAAACAAATATCGGTTAGCCTATGCTGAGCCTAAATTTTTATTTGTCCACATGATATGTGATATTCTTGGAATGAATTTTTATTTAGTTTTCTGTTTGAATAAAATACTAAGATCTGAAAATCTTTATTGAGAGAGAGAGAGAGTGGTCACATAGCTACCTAATTGTTTGACTACTCATTGATCTTCACTTATATCTTTTGAGAGTAGTTTGATGTTTACTCTTGTGCTTCACTTATATCCTAAGAGTAAATTTTGAATGAATGAAATATCATAAATCTGAGATTATCAATGTGCTTTATGCTTATAAGTAGTTTCACATCTGGTTTAGAAAGTAAAATCTATTGAAGTTTGACAATCACAATATTGGTCATACAAGCAATTCATGAATAATTAGTATAAGAAAGAGAACTTTCACATACAAATATATAATCCATGACATCTTCTATGATTGTGAATATCCATTAATTATTTTCAAACTTGAGCAAATTAGTTGAAGTTGGACAAGGAAGACAACGTAATGAGTTATGGTTGTGTATATTTGCATAGAAGTTATATTGTTATGGATCCTCCAACATGTGGTTCTTGTTTAGAACCTTTTGCTAGCCAACACTTCGTACTAAGTAGAGATACTACTTGTGCATCCAAATCCTTGAGCCAAGTTTCTTCCATAAGAGTCCACCATACCTACCTATATATGGTATTTCACTGTCATTCCAAGTAAATTTGCATGTGCCACCTCTAAACATTCAAATAAACATCTGTTTTGTGTGCCTGCACCGCTCATGGAGCGACGGGGGGCGGTCAGTATCTTCCATGTTAAGCGGGTTATTCTCATGATGAGTGTTTATTCACTCGTCCTTGCACGAGATGGCGGTAATAGGGATTCCCAGTCCCAAAAAAATGCAAATAATTAAACAAAACTCCCCCAGGAATGTTGTTGGTATGGACGGTACCCGTGGATTCGGCTAGCCGTGGAGTGTGTTTGTTGGTGGAGGGGGAGTAAACCTTTACTTTTACCGCTTGGAAACCGCCGCTAATGTGTTTAACATGGAAGATATTGATAACTCCTGGTCGTAACGTTGACAGGAAGGGTGCACCTCCCAAAACTATATTCATCTCTGTTTTTAAACAATGAGCTCTGCCACCTTTGCAAATCCCTGCTTCCCTCTGCAAAGGGACAATCAATTTACTTTCATGTTATTTACTATTCATGTTGAGTCAACTTCTTATTCCAACCTCAGTCTATTAGTTGGCAAGCATCATGTGGTGGGGAAAGATCTAGGCACAAATGGCCAGTCAAATATATTGATCATGACTTATTATTGTTGACAATTATCTCTATGATAAATGAGTTGGGAGGCAAAACATTAAGCCCCTATCTTTCTCTATGTTCGATGGATGCCATTTGTTCTAAAAATATGCTTTGAGTACTAACAATCATAGAAGACTAAATGATGATTGAGTATATGGAGCTCTTACTTAGACTTTGTTGAGAATAAGTTGAAATAAAATTGTTTGGTGACTAAGAACATAGGTTGTTAAGTTTCAAGAGAATTCATTGTTTGAACCATAACAAGTGAATTGGTTGCTACTTTATCATTATGAGTTTTATGAGAAAGAGTTGCTGTTATGATGCTAGGAAAAGTGGTTGAAATTATCGTTGATCAAACTTATGCACTATGCTACCATTCACACTTCATAAATTAGTTCTTTTATCATTTACCTACTCGAGGACGAGTAGTAATTAAGCTTGGGGATGCTGATTCATCTCCAACGTATCGATAATTTATGAAGTATTCATGCCTTATTCACCTATGTTTACAAAACTTTTATATGGTTTTGATGCACTTTATATGATTTATTTAGAACTAACCCGGACTGACGCTGTTTCCAGCAGAACTACCGTGGTGTTGTTTTTGCGCAGAAAATGAAAGTTCTCGGAATCATCCGAAACTTTTTGACGATTTTTTGGAACAAAAGAGGCACTAGACGCTTCGTGGGAGGGCCAGAAGAGCCACGAGGTGGGCACAACACACCAGGGCGCGCCAGCCCCCCCCCGGCGCGCCCTGGTGTATCGTTCTCACCTCGTGGCCCACCTTCGCGTGAAACCAATGCCAAAAAATCCTATAAATATAGAAACCATCAGAAATAACCCTAGACTCTCCGCTCCGCTGCCGCAACTCTCTGTATCGACGAAAAACCAATCCGGAGACGTTCCACTACCCTGCCGGGGAGGGTATGTACCAGTAGCTATGTTTTCAATCTCTCTCTCTCTCTCTCTCTCTCTCTCTCTCGTGTTCTTGAGATGTCACGATCTTAATGTATCACGGGCTTTGTTAATATAGTCGGATCATACGATGTTATTCCCTTGCTATCATGTTGTGATGAATTGAATCTTTCCCTTTGAGATATCGTTATGTTGGATTGAATATTGGATTTTAGAACACTTGATATATGTCTTGCATGTGGATACCCATGGTGACAATGGGGTTTTCTATTGATTCACTTGATATATGTTTTGGTACTCAACTTGCGGATTCCCGCGGTGACATTGGGGTAATCTATGCATAGGGGTTGATACACGTTCTTGTCCTACTTTCTCCAATAGAAATCTTGGGGTACTCTTTGAGGTTCTTTGTGTTGGATTGAGTATTATGAATCTAAAATTGTTTGATGCGTATTGTATAATTAACTCATGGATACTTGTGGTGACATTGGAGTATCTAGGTGACATTAGAGTTGGTTGATGCGTATCATATGGTGTTATTCTAGTACGAACTCTTAGATAGATCGATCGGAAAGGATAACTTGGTGTTATCTTAGTACGAACTCTTGGATAGATCGATCGGAAAGAATAACTTTAAGGTGGTTTCGTACCCTACAAACAATTTCTTCTTATGTTCTCCGCTAGATAAGAACTTTGGAGTGATTCTTCGTTGCACGTTGAGGGATGGTTATGTGATCCAATTATATTAGCATTATTGAGAGATTGCACTCGCGAAAGTACAGACCCTAGGCCTTGTTTTCAAGCATTGCAATACCATTTGTGCTCACTTTTGTTACTTGTTACCTTGCTGTTTTTATATTTTCAGATTACAAAAACCTATATCTACCATCCATATTGCACTTGTATCACCGTCTCTTCGCCGAACTAGTGCACCTATACAATTTGACATTGTATTGGGTGTGTTGGGGACACAAGAGATTTCTTGTATTTGATTGCAGGGTTGTTTGAGAGAGACCATCTTCATCCTAAACCTCCCACGGATTGATAAACCTTAGGTCATCCACTTGAGGGAAAATTGCTACTGTCCTACAAAACTCTGCGCTTGGAGGCCCAACACGAGTCTACAAGAATAAAGTTGAGTAGTATACATTGGCTAGCGACCCAAAGTTTGAAGAACATGAGAAACGAGGAAAACATTCAAAAATCAAAGCACTCGGAAAAGAACTGGCACCCTCCCGGCAAGTTTCTGTCTTCCATCTTCACCAGCCACCCGTGATCTGCAAAATCCCAGGACACCACTCTTTCAATGCTTGGAATACTTCACTTGCTACTTGCTCTAGAAGTTTTACCGCGCATCTCATTTCTTTTGGATTTTCCTCTTTTTTTCTGCGAATCAGACCAAGCTTGAACAAGATGACAAGTTTTGTATAGAATCGTAAAGGGATCTATGATCCTCTTACATTCAAAGCATAGATCATTCCTGCAAGTCCAAATAGACCATAGGAGGGCAAAAATCCCCACACACAATTGTTTCCTCCTTTCCTTATTAAACCTAGCAACCCATGAAGATAGCAAAGTATGAGTACTATCAGGCAGGCTACCAAAACCAAAAGTGTGTTGCAAAACTAAAGTAGTGATCTAAATGATCTTATATTTCTTTATGGGGGTGGGGGTACACTACAAGAATTTAGCCGCAGAGCATTCCAAGATGAATGATGAATCATTTCATCTTTTCCACAAAACACACGGGCTTTGTTTTCTTACCATCCTCTCTTAAGCAAATTGTCTTTAGTGAGAATACTTTTCCTAGTCATCAAACAAGTGAAAACCTTGATTTTAGGGTCTACTTTGATTTTCCACAAATATTTAAAGGAAAATTTAGCTTCATTCACAATCATTTGATTATAGAAGGACTTCACATAATATTTGCGTGAGCCAGTCATGGTCCATACACACCTGTCTTTTTCTATGGATAACGTCCCCTCCCATTGTGCTAAAGTGCCCCCCCACAAGGTCCTTCTAAACCGAAATATTCCCCATCCTTTATTAAGTGCATCAGCCATCTAAACTTTTTGTGTAAAACATAAATTGTACAACCTGGGATGTGATTGGTTTAGTGGCTTATCATCAACCCACCAATCTTCCCAAAATATAGTATTCTGCCCATCTCCCACCACCTTTTTTATACATTTATAAAAAATACTTTTTACAGCTAGAATACCAACCCAAAATTGAGAGTCCACGGCTCTAGGTTTAATCGCAGCTAAGCACTTTCCTATCAAAAAAGATTGCCATAAGCCATCTTCGGCTTCTAATTTCGACAAGAATTTAGCAAGAAAAGCTTTGTTCATAAGGTCCAGGTTGACAATCCCCAAACCTCCTTGACTTTCAGGTTGGCACACCTCTGACCATCTAACTAAATGATATATATTTTTGCTTATCTTTATCTCCTTGCCAAACTATTCTGGCTCTACAAAAATCAGTTTTTTTCCTAACCCCCACTGGAATTGGGAAGAAACTGATCATAAACATTGGTATCCTAGTCAGGGATGACTGAACCAAAGCAACCCTCCCAGAAATGATCATTAACCTCCCCTGCCAACAAGCACATTTGTTTTTAATTTTGTTTTCATAGGGTTTCCAGTCATAATTTCTCAATCTTGTTTTATTAATATGCATTACCAAATATTTCATGGTTAGTTTACCATTTTGGTAGGTAAAAATCTGTATGTATATTTTTCCTCCCAAAAGGAATAATTCACTTTTAAGGAAATTGTTTTTTAATCCAGAAGTTTGTTCAAAAGCACAAAGGATAATTTTCAAATTCTTAGCACTCTCTATATCATCCAGCAGTAGAAAAATAGTATCAGGTGCGTATTGCAGCATGTTTATTTCATTATCACTATATTACTCTAACATCCTTTAACAAGTCCAAATTTATTTCCATTATTCATAATAATGGCCAACCCATCTACTGCTAAGTCAAACAACAGGGGAGATAAAAGCATCTCCCTGTCTTAAACCTTTGAAACTTTAGAATGTAAGTCCCTGTCTCATCATTCACCTTAATAGTGACTTGCCCTCCTCAAATAGTTTCTTATATCCATCATTCCATTTATTTTGGAAATCCTTTCAAGGTAAGCATTTTATGAAGAAATTATCACTTGGTGTTATCATAAGCTTTCTCAAAATCTACTTTAAACGACATATCGCTTTACTTTTTCTTGTGAATAGAATTGAGAGCTTCATGCAAAATCATAACCCATTCCATTATGTATCTTCCCTTGATAAAAGCATTTTGTACAAGAGATATAACTGAACCTACAATCTCACTCAATCTATTCATGAAGATCTTAGTGAAAACCTTAAAAGTCACATTCAGCAAACAAATTGGTCTCAATTTTTGGATATGTTTGGCATCACTACTTTAGGCACCAAAGTAATTATTCCAAAATTTAGCCTAGCTACATTTAGTTTTTTCCTATGGAAATCATCAAGCATAGCTTTCAGATCCCATTTAGTAACGTCCCAGAATCTCTGATAAAATTTTAATGGAAATCCATCAGGGCCAGGGCTTTTGTTATGTTTCATATAGAAAACCACCTTATGAATTTCCTGAAAGGAAATTCTGTCACTAATTTTTCAGCCCGTGTATCTAAAATTCTATTATTTCCATCAATGTCAAGCCTCATATTAGATATATAAGTTTTACCAAACAATTTTTTATAAAACTCGGTAATATACTCCCTCAAATTCTCCGCACCTTCTATCACCCTCTCCTCTTGCTCTAAAGAAATAATTTTGTTTTTTCTTCTCCTACCATTTGCTTTAGCCTGGAAATATCTTGTATTAGCATCCCCCTCCCTAATTTGAGTGTCTTCACATCTGTGAATCCATTTAGCTTCCTCCTGCTTGAGGAGTCTAGCTGAGCTCTCATATTTTTTTGCTCTTGTCTCTCCACAATAGAGAGTCCAAAGAATTCAGCAAGTTTGTGAACAACCTCAAGCTTATCAATTATCTTCTTAATCCTCCTATACTATGCTTTTTCATTAACATCCCACCCCCTTAGTTTTTTCCTAAGCCATCTTAATTTTGTATCTGACCTGTGAAATTCATGAGCCCAAGCTTTGATAACCACCTCAAATAAACCTCCCCTCTACATCCAGGAATTTCCAATTAAAATATGTTTTTTTGTTCTGAGGCTCCCCTGTATCTATGATCAATGGAGTATGATCAGATATTTCTCTGTTAAGGGCAGTAACAATAGTAAAAAGGTAGTTCTCTTCCCAAATAGGACAGATTAATATTTTGTCTCATTTTTCAAAAGTGGGCTCATCTAGATTATTGGCCCAAGTAAAAGCCCTCCCATCCAGAGGCAATTCTCTCAAACCTGCATGTTCAATGATAGCATTAAAAACAAAGGTCCAATGTTCAGGATTATTTGGTTCTTTTTTTCCAGAACTTTTCCTCGTGATATTAACCCCCCCCCCCCCACCACCACACATGGGAGTGAGTTTTTTTATAAACCCTAGATAACTGCTAAAAAGGCAACTTTCTTCTCAGGTTGTGCATCACCATACATAGTGATGAAATTCCATGTAAAATCAATTTTCTTGTCACAAATAAGCATTCTTATAAAATACTCACCATTCTCAACCTCTATAACATCAAACATGTCTAAATTAACCCAGCCAAAATCCCCCAAGTGTGCCCAGTGCCATTTAAAATTCCCTCCCCCCCCCACACACAAATTGTGTAGTTCATTAGGAGTAAAGGAATTTTTGATAGTTTCATGTATCCCTAGGAAATGATAGATTCCATACAAATCTCTTTTTAATATGACCTCCAATACCTCTAGCATTCCAGAACACACCTTTCGTTTTAAAGCCATCAAAGCAAGAGAAAATCAAACAACTTCTAAAAGATAAGTAAGAACAAAGAAACAAACAAAGTACCCTTATAGGTTTTGGTTCTTTCTCCCACTTCTTTTATTCAGGGGGATGCCTCTCTTCCCCTTTGCCATGCTAGTTGAAGATGCCCCCCTCTGTTTTTTGCAGAGAAGATATGTTTAACTTTGTCTAAATATTTCTCTTCCATATCAACTTCAGACTTCTCACCATTAGATATGAGTTCATTTAAATCTGCATCTCCAATATCCATAGGATCAGGAGAATTAAATATATCCTCCTTCACTTTGTCGAGGAACATGTCCAACTTAGCTACTTCCAATTTCTTCATCAGCTCTACATTAGTGTCAATCATATCTAAAGTACAACCCAGATCAATCCCAATGCAAGCAATCATATCCAAAAGAGATACATTATTAGAATTAAGTAAATTAGGAATGCTCTTCTTACCATAGTCATCCTTGGCTTCCGCCCTCTCCTTAGCAAGATCTTCTATCTTCATGTCCTCTCTACCCATCAGTCTTGCGCATCTCCTAGTTTCTCCAAATTCATCTACCTTTGTTTCTTCTTCTCCTTCCTAATTAACACCAGTTGCATGTTCACTCCCACCAAATATGTTTTTGGCAATTTGTCAGAAAAAGAGACTGAATCTTGACTTGTGTTAAAATCAACAGGCTCCTTATACTTTTCAAAATCATTTTTCATCCCCTCTGGTGCCATCTCCTTGTCCATTCTTTTTTCACAACATTGTTCATAATTTCCTCCCCATATTTCTCATTATTCTTGTCCAATACCTACTGCAGAAGCTGATGTAATATGACATTCTGTTTCTGTAGCTTAGCCTGTTGTTTCAAGATCTCCATCTGCATATTGGTCCTCTCTATATCACTATCTCCCTGTATTTTTTCATCCGTAGCGATTCTTGCAGCATGTCTAGCATTTTCTTCCTCTAGCCTTATGATCTTATTAGCTTCATCATCTCAGGTCTGCGGCTTCCTCCTTACCGGGCGACAGGGGGAGGCGAGGGCACAGGGAACTGCACAAATGTACCTTGATAACCCACAAGTGTAGGGGATCGTTTGTAGCCTTTTTTGATAAGTAAGAGTGTCGAACCCAACGAGGAGCTAAAGGTAGAACAAATATTCCCTCAAGTTCTATCGACCACCGATACAACTCTACGCACGCTAATGCTTGCTTTACCTAGAACAAGTATGAAACTACTTTGCGGGAATAAAATTAGAAGTACTTTGAAAGATAATAAAGAACGTGCAAATAAAAGTTAGGTGCTGTTTTAATAAAAGAACAAAAAGAGTAAATAACTTAGTAGAAAGCTTTTTGTGTAACGCAAGAGAAAGATTGTCCCTAGGCAATTGAATATAATATGATAGATACTTGTTATATGCAATGAGGGAGAGGCATATGCTAACACACTTTCCGTACTTGGATCATATGCACTTATGATTGGAACTCTAGCAAGCATCCGCAACTACCAAAGTTCATTAAGGTAAAACCCAACCATAGCATTAAGTATCAAGTCCTCTTTACTCCCATACGCAACATCCCACCTACTCGGTTTTGTGCTTCTGTCACTCACGCAACCCACCATAGGCAAATCATGAGCATATTGCAACACCCTACAGCAGGGATCCCTCACGGTTGCGCGACACGGAGGGCACCATAGGACAGCACCATATCAACATACAACTCACATCCATAACATCATACCACAATTACCCATAGGACAAAAGAGATCTATTCAAACATCATAGGATAGCCAAATATCATTGGGAAATAATATATGGAGTTGAGCACCATGTTTAAGTAGAGATTACTGCGGGGAAGAGAGGTGTTACACCGCTGCATAGAGGGGGAGAGAGTTGGTGTTGACGGCGGTGAAGTTGTTGGTGTAGATCGTCGTCACGATGATTGCCCCGGCGGCGTTCCGGCGCCACCGGGAGAGAGGGGGAGAGAGCCCCCTCCTTCTTCTTCTGCCTTGGCCTCCCCCTAGATGGGAGGAGAATTCCCCCTCTGGTACATGGCCTCCATGGCGGCGGAGGGGCAGGAGCCCCTCCTAGATTGGATCTCCCTCTCTGTTCTCTCCTGTTTCGCGTTCCTGTTTTCTGGCCAAAAACCGTTTCTTATATCCCCGGAGATCGGTAACTCCGATCGGGCTGAAATTTTGAGGGGATTTTTATCCAAAAATTAGCTTCCTTGCTCCCGAAGGAGAGCTCCAACCAACTTACGAGGTGGGCACAAGACACCACCATGCGTTTGGGCCCCTGGGGCGCGCCCTGATGTATCGTGGGGGCTGTGGGCCTCCGTTTGCGTTGATTCCACTTCTCAAAATTCACAAATATTCCAAAAACAAATCTCTATAAAAAAATTCGCGTTTGGACTTCGTTTGATATGCATATTCTGCGAAACAAAAAACATGCAACAAACAGGAACTGGCACTGGGCACTGGATCAATATGTTAGTCCAATAAATCATATAAAATGTTGCCAAAAATATGTGAAAGTTGTATAATATTGGCATGAAACAATCAAAAATTATAGATACGACGGAGACGTATCAGTATCCCCAAGCTTAATTCCTGCTCGTCCTCGAGTAGGTAAATGATAAAAAAGATAATTTTTGATGTGGAATGCTACCTAGCATAATCTTGATCATATATCTAATCATGGCATGAGTATTAAGACACAAGTGATTCAAAGCAATAGTCTAGTTTTGACATAAAGACATTTATACTCAGGCATCCCAACAAACAATCATGTCTTTCAAAATATCAAGGCTAAAGAACGCTATCCCTACAAAATCATATAGCCTTGTCATGCTCTGTCTTCTTAACACAAAGTATAAATCATGTACTACCCCGGTGTCAGCCAAGCAATTGGTTCATACTTTTTAATGCGATTCAACATTTTCAACTCTCACGCAATACATGAGCGCAAGCCATGGATATAGCACTATGGGTGGAATAGAATATGGTGGTAGGTTTCAAAGGGGTAAAAGTGGAGAAGAAAGTCTCGCATCAACTCAGCGTATCAACGGGCTATGGAGATGCCCATCAATAGATATCAATGCGAGGAGAAGGGATTGCCATGCAACGGATGCACTAAGAGCTATAAGTGTATGAAAGCTCAACATGGAAACTAGGTGGGTGTGCATCTAACTCTATAATGAAAAATTCCCACTAGTATATGAAAGTGACAACATAGGTGAAAGGACGTGGATGTCGCCTAGAGGGGGGGTGAATAGGCACTTTAAAATAATTACGGTTTAGGCTTGAACAAATGCGGAATAAAACTAACGTTTAATATGTCAAGCACAAAACCTAAAACAACTAGGCTCACCTATGTGCACCAATAACTTATGCCAAGCAAGATAAACAACTATGTGATAGCAAGATATATATCATGAAACAATATGGCTATCACAAAGTAAAGTGCATAAGTAAAGGGCTCGGGTAAGAGATAACCGAGGCACGCGGAGACGACGATGTATCCCGAAGTTCACACCCTTGCGGATGCTAATCTCCGTTCGGAGCGGTGTGGAGGCACAATGCTCCCCAAGATGCCACTAAGGCCACCGTAATCTCCTCACGCCCTCACACAATGCAAGATGCCGTGATTCCACTAAGGGACCCTTGAGGGCGGTCACCGAACCCGTACAAACAAGGTTGGGGCAAACTCCACAACTTAATTGGAGGCTCCCAACAACACCACGAAGCTTCACCGCAATGGATTATGGCTCCGCGGTGACCTCAAATGCTCGGGGCAATCTCCACAACTTAATTGGAGACCCCGACGCTTGCCCGGAGCTTTGCACCACAATGATTGAGCTCCGAGGCACCACCAACCATCTAGGGCGCCAAAGCACCCAAGAGAAACAAGATCTAGGGTGCAGAAACACCCAAGAGTAATAAGCTTCTCAACTTCTCACTTCCACGTATCACCGTGGAGAACTCAAACCTATGCGCCAAATGCAATGGCAAGGGCACACGGAGTGCCCAAGTCCTTCTCTCCCAAATCCCACCACAACAACTAATGCTATGGAGGAAATGAGAGGAAGAATGAAGAAGAACACGAAGAACTCCAAGATCTAGATCCAAGGGGTTCCCCTCACTTAGAGGAGAAATTGATTGGTGGAAATGTGGATCTAGATCTCCTCTCTCTTTTCCCTCAAGAACTAGCAAGAATCATTGGAGGGATTGAGAGTTAGCAAGCTCGAAGAAGGTCAACAATGGGAGAAGAACACGAGCTCAAGAGTTGATAGCAATGGGGAAGAAGACCCCCTTTTATAGGCCTCCCCAAATCCAACCGTTATGTGCATAGGTCGTGCACAAGCAGTACTACCGCTCGGCTGAGCGGTACTACCGCCCGCGCGGTAGTTTTTAGGGAAAACATGCAAAACGGCAGAAACCTCGAGGCGGTAGTGCCGCCGGAGCGGTACTACCGCCCTACCCAGCGGTACTTCCGCTGGGATGTAGTAAGACGCCAGACCCCAGAAATAAGCGGTACTAGAGAGCGGTAGTACCGCGCGGGCGGTACTACCGCCCACTACTACCGTCCAGAAAACCACCCTGACCAGAGAACAAAATATAAGCGGAAGAAGCAGCGGTAGTACATAGCGGAAGTACCCCCCAAGCGGTACTACCGTGGTACCAAGCGGTACTACCGCCTGTTCAGAGAAAAACAGCTCTGGCACTAAAACTGCCATAACTTTCGCATACGAGCTCCGAATTGAGCAAACTCAAGCTTGTTGGATAGCACACGACAAGTACTATCCAAACAGCGAAGAGGCAGTATGAAAATGCCAATGATATAGAGATGTGAAACCTCTATCAATGAAGAACCGGCAAAAACTCCAACATCGAAAACATCATAGAAAATGCATATGGACTCCGTTTTCGATGAACTTGAGCTTGTCATGAAGCTGACCATAAGCTCAAGAACCCACATAGAGAAAAGCCAACCAAGAACCAAGAAAGATGATGATGCCAAGAATGCAATGGTTTGAGCTCTCAACGAACGATACGATCAAGCTACTCACTTGAGAGCCCCCCTTGATAGTATGGCTATCGATCCTATAACCCGGTCTCCCAACTACCACCATGAGACCGGTAAAATAGAAAACCCTATCAAGGTCAAACCTTTGCCTTGCGCATAGTCCACTTGAGCTAGATGATGACGATCTTGTCCTTCTCAAGATGGACCACCTTTCTTGATTGCGTTGGCTCGATGAAGACTAGTTGATTGCTCCCCCATACTCGACTATGGGTGAGCCACTCTTTGGCACATCTTCACAAGTCCATTGTCACCACAATGGACGGCAAGCTTCAAGCATGATCTCTCCATGATGCTTCACTTGAACTTGCACACCGCAACCTTGATGACGATCACCACTTGATGTCATCCTCCATGGGTTGTATGAGATCTTCCTCTTGACGCAAGCCCATGGAAATATACCTAACCCCACAACGAACTCTCACGTAGACCATGGGTTAGTACACAAAGCGTAATGGACAATGCTTACCATACCATGGGATCACTTGATCCCACTTGGTACATCTTCTATGCTTTGTGTGTTGATCGACTTGAATCATTCTTTGCCTTAATCTTGATCAACCTTGTGTCTTCTCTTCTCTCTTCACAAAGATGATGTCTTGAAGGTAAACATGAACGTTCACACAATCTTCTTCTTCAAGACATGCTTGCAATGAGATCAACTCTCACATGACCAATCTTTGGATAAAACCTTACATACCACCTTGGTCACCATATAAACTCCTTGAAACCAACACATGTACTTCAAGAAGTGCCTATGGACAAATCCTTCGAATATAACTCAAGGCAACCCTTAGTCCATAGGGATTGTCATCAATTACCAAAACCACACATGGATAAATGTGCTCTTACAATAGGAGACTCTCTATATGAAAAACATGGTGCTACTTTGAAGCACAAGTGTGGAAATAGCATGCCCCCTTTTTTTTCTTTTTTTTCTTTTTTTCTTTTGTACAATTTTTTATTTTTTTTCTTTGTTCGGAGCCTCATCCCGACTTGTGGGGGAATCATAGTTTCCATCATTCTTTCATCACTGGGACATGCTCTAATAATGAATAATGATGATCATCACACTTCTATTTACTTACAACTCAATATTACAACGATAGTAGAACAAAGTATGACTCTATATGAATGCAATGATCTAGCGTAGCAAAGATATCAAAAAATGGACAAGCCATGGAAACATCATGCTAGCTATCTTACGATCATGTAATGCAATATGACAATGAATGCTCAAGTCATCAAAACGGAAGCGGTGGAAGTTGCATGGCAATATATCTCGGAATGGCTATGGAAATGCCATAATAGGTAGGTATGGTGGCTGTTTTGAGGAAGATATAATAAGGCTTATGTGTGATAGAGCGTATAAAATCACGGGGTTTGGATGCACCGGCGAAGTTTGCACCAACTCTCGAGGTGAGAAAGGGCAATGCACGGTGCCGTAGAGGCTAGCAAATTGTGGAAAGGTAAGAGTGCGTATAATCCATGGACTCACATTAGTCATAAAGAACTCACATACTTATTGCAAAAGTTTATTAGCCCTCGAAGCAAAGTATTACTATGCATGCTCCTAGGGGGGAAAGTTGGTAGGAGTTAACCATCACGCGCCCCCGACCTTCACACAAAGATAGACAATCAAGAATAAATTGTGCTCCAACTTCCTAGCATAACGGGAGACTATACGTGCATGCTTCGGGAATCACAAACCTTAACACCAATATCTTACTAAACACGATCATCCACTAGTACCTCCCACATATTATCATCTCTATATCGCAAAAGTATTGCAAGGAATCAAACATATCATATTCAGTGATCCCTAAGTTTTATGTAGGATTTTATGACTAACCATGTGAATGACCAATTTCTGTTGACTCTCTAAATAGATATAAGTGAAGCAAGAGAGTTTAATTCTTTCTACAAAAGACCATTCTCTAATAAATATAAGTGAAGCAAAAGAGCATTCTACGAATAACGGCTTTCTATGTGAAGAGAAACAGGCAATCCAAACTTCAAATGATATAAGTGAAGCACATGAAGCATTCTACAAAGCCATACTCTAAAGATATAAGTGAAGTGCAATGAGCATTCTATAAATCAACCATGGACTATCTCATACCAGCATGGTGCATAAAAGAAAAGCAAAAACTAAACACAAAAGACGCTCCAAGATTTACACATATCACATGAACGAAACGAAAACGAAAACATACCGATACTTGTTGAAGAAAGATGGGATACCTTCAGGGCCATCCCCAAGCTTAGATGCTTGAGTCTCCTTAGATATTTACTTGGGGTGCCTTGGGAATCCCCAAGATTGAACTCTTGCTTCTCCTCCTTCTCCTCACATCAAGACCTCCTCGATGTTCGAACACTTCATCCACACAAAACTTAACAGAAGATTGGTGAGATCCGTTAGTATAATAAAGCAAATTCCTACTTTAAGTACTGTTGCAAACCCATTCATATTTTACATTTGCATTATCCCTGCTGTATTATAACTTCTCCATGGCTTATACCACCTATAAAATCGATAGTTTCATGAAAACAAGCAAAACAATGCATCAAAAACAGAATCTGTCTTAAACAGGACAGTCTGTAGTAATCTGAACTTTGACCATACTTCTGTAACTCCAAAAATTCTGAAACATTAGGACGAAATAAAAAAATTGTATAGAAATACTGTGTAAAAATTTCAGAAACTTTTGACGTTCCAGTAAAAAAATGAAAATTCACGCACTACAGCCAAAGTTTCTGTTTTTTCACCGCACATACCAACAAGCAATCTAATCATCCTAAAGGCAAATCTTGGCACATTATTTTTATAATACAATGGATTTGTACAAGGGGATAATTATTTTTGTTGAAAAGTTTCTGTGATTCAAGATTCACAAAGTTTCCGTGGGCATGAACAAAAGTTCAAGGACGTCCCCCACTTCAACGATGCCCGTCATCTCTCTCACTTTCACCTTTCTTTTTGTGAAGTTTTAGGTTCCCCTCTATATATTTTTTGTTTTTAAACTTTATAAAAGCACACAACAGAATAAAATGACGCTCTAAAACTTCCGGGTTGTCTCCCTGGCAGCGCTTTCTTTAAAGCCATTAAGCTAGGCATAAAGTGCTCAAGTAATGGATCCACCCGGATCCCAAGGTATATCAAAGACAATTTTAATCAACAATGATTTGTAATTTAGTAGTGAGCACAAAGTGATATATATCACATGACAACGAAGTCTAACTCTCTTCCTATGCATCGGCATGTCATATAAGAACAATTCATGCACATTAAGTAAAGGCCAATGCATAGTATAAAAAGTTTCTTGCAATTTTATAGTATTGGAAACATAGAGAGGTGAAGATGTAGTTCCTCTCTCATAATAATTGCAAGTAGGAGCAGCAAGCACATGCATATTATATTCATCAAAATCATCATGTGTAGTAGAAAAACGCAACCCATCAATATAATCCTTAATAAGAGCAAACTTCTCCGATATAGTGTAGTTAGGAGAATTCAGAAAGATAGTAGGACTATCATGTGTGGGTGCAATAGCAACAATTTCTTGCTTAACATAAGGAACTATAGCAAGTTCATCTCCATAAGAATAATTCATATTGGCATCTTGGCCACAAGCATAGCATGCATCAAGTAAATCAAAAAGGGATATTTCAAATGAATCCAAGGGATCATACCAATCATCATAGCATTCACCATAGCATTCATCCTTCGGTATGTACGAAGGGAAATTAAACAATGTATGAGTTGAAGAGTTACTCTCATTAGAAGGTGGGCACGGGTAGCTAATCCACTCTTCCTCCTTTTGTTCTTCGCTCTCCTCTTGATCTTTGATGTCTACTACACAACTTGTTCTTGTAGACTCGTGTTGGGCCTCCAAACGCAGAGTTTTGTAGGACAGTAGCAAATTTCCCTCAAGTGGATGACCTAAGGTTTATCAATCCGTGGGAGGCGTAGGATGAAGATGGTCTCTCTCAAACAACCCTGCAATCAAATACAAGAAATCTCTTGTGTCCCCAACACACCCAATACAATGGCAAATTGTATAGGTGCACTAGTTCGGCGAAGAGATGGTGATACAAGTGCAATATGGATGGTAGATATAGGTTTTTGTAATCTGAAAATATAAAAACAGCAAGGTAGCAAGTAATAAAAGTGAGCACAAATGGTATTGCAATGCTTGAAAACAAGGCCTAGGGTCCGTACTTTCGCTAGTGCAATCTCTCAACAATGCTAATATAATTGGATCACATAACCGTCCCTCAACGTGTAACGAAGAATCACTCCAAAGTTCTTATCTAGCGGAGAACATAAGAAGAAATTGTTTGTAGGGTACGAAACCACCTTAAAGTTATTCTTTCCGATCGATCTATCCAAGAGTTCGTACTAAGATAACACCAAGTTATCCTTTCCGATCGATCTATCTAAGAGTTCGTACTAGAATAACACCATATGATATGCATCAGCCAACTCTAATGTCACCTAGATACTCCAATGTCACCACAAGTATCCATGAGTTAATTATACGATACGCATCAAACAATTTCAGATTCATAATACTCAATCCAACACAAAGAACCTCAAAGAGTACCCCCAAGATTTCTATCGGAGAAAGTAGGACAAGAAAGTGTATCAACCCCTATGCATAGATAACCCCAATGTAACCGCGGGAATCCGCAAGTTGAGTACCAAAATATATATCAAGTGAATCAATAGAACACCCCATTGTCACCACGGGTATCCACATGCAAGACATATATCAAGTGTTCTCAAATCCAATATTCAATCCAACATAACGATATCTCAAAGGGAAAGATTCAATTCATCACAACATGATAGCATGGGAATAACATCATGTGATCCGACTATATTAACAAAGCCCGTGATACATCAAGATCGTGACATCTCAAGAACACATGAGAGAGAGATTGAACACATAGCTACTGGTACATACCCTTAGCCCTGAAGGTGGACTACTCCCTCCTCGTCATGGCCTCCGCCGGGATGATGAAGATTGCCACCGGAGATGATCTACCCTCTTCGGCAGGGTACTGGAACGCCTCCAGATTGGTTTTTCGTCGATACAGAGAGTTGCGGCGGCGGAGCGGAGAGTTGAGGGTTATTTCTGATGGTTTATATATTTATAGGATTTTTGGGCGTCGGTTTCATGCCAAGATGGGCCATGAGGAGGGCACAAGACACCAGGGTGCGCCTGGGCCCTCTGGCGCGCCCTGGTGGGTTGTGCCCACCTCGTGGCTCTTCTCCGGTGGTTCTTCGCTCCAATATTGCTTATTTGGTCCAGAAAAATCACCAAAAAGTTTCGGGCGGTTCCGAGAACTTTCATATTCTGCACAAAAACAACACCACGGTAATTCTGCTGAAAACAACGTCAGTCCGGGTTAGTTCTAAATAAATCATATAAAGTGCATCAAAACCATATAAAAGTATTGTAAACAGAGATGAATATGGCATAAATACTTCATAAATTATCGATACATTGGAGACGTATCAGCATCCCCAAGCTTAATTCCTACTCGTCCTCGAGTAGGTAAATGATAAAATAAATAATTTATGAAGTGTGAATGCTAGCATAGTGCATAAGTTTGATCAATGATAATTTCAACCACTTTTCCTAGCATCATAACATCAACTCTTTCGCATAAAACTCATAATGATAATGTAGCAACCAATTCACGTGTTATGGTTCAAACAATGAATTCTCTTGAAATTTAACAACATATGTTCTTAGTCACCAAACAATTGCAATTCAACTTATTCTCAACAAAGTCTAAGTAAGAGCTCCACATACTCAATCATCATATAGTCTTCTATGATTGCTAGTACTCAAAGCATATTTTTAGAACAAATGGCATCCATCGAACACAGAGACAGATAGGGGCTTAATGTTTCGCCTCCCAACTCATTTATCATAGAGATAACTGGCAACAATAATAAGTCATGATCAAATTTATTTGACTGGCCATATGTGCCTAGATCTTTCCCCACCACATGATGCTTGCCAACTAGAGAATAATCGAGGTTGAAATGAGAATGCATACTATTGACTCTTGCATAAAAGTAAATACTGAAAGGTAAAAGATAGGCCCTTCGCAGAGGGAAGCAGGGATTTGCTGAGGTGCCAGAGCTCAAATCTTAAATCAGAGATAAATATAATTTTGGGAGGTGCACCCTTCCTGTCAACGTTACGACCAAGAGTTATCAATATCTTCCATGTTAAACACATTAGCGGCGGTTCCCAAGCGGTAAAAGTAAAGGTTTACTCCCCCTCCACCAACAAACACACTCCATGGCTAGCCGAATCCATGGGTACCGTCCATACCAACAACATTCCTGGGGGGAGTTTTGTTTAATTATTTGCATTTTTTTATATTTCTGGACTGGGAATCCCTATTACCGCCCTTCTCGTGCAAGGACAAGTGAATAAACACCCATCATGAGAATAACCCGCTTAACATGGAAGATACTGACCGCCCCTTGTCGCTCCATGAGCGGTCCAGGCACCCAAAACAAGTGTTCATTTGAAATTTTAGAGGTGGCACATGCAAATTTACATGGAATGGCAGTGAAATACCATATATAGGTAGGTATGGTGGACTCCTATGGAAGAAACTTGGCTCAAGGATTTGGATGCACAAGTAGTATCTCTACTTAGTGTGAAGTGTTGGCTAGCAAAAGGTTCTAAACAAGCACCACATGTTGGAGGATCCATAACAATATAACTTCTGTGCAAATATACACAACCATAACTCATTACGTTGTCTTCCTTGTCCAACTTCAAATAATTTTCTCAAGTTTGAAAATAATTAATGGGTATTCACAATCATAGATGATGTCCAAGATAATATATTTGTATGTGAAAGTTCTCTTCCTTATACTAATCATTCACGAATTGTTGTATGACCAATATTGTGATTGTTAAACTTTAATAGATTTTACTTTCTGAACCAAATGTGAACTTGCTACTAAGAATATAGCACATTGATAATTTCAGATTTATGATATTTCATTCATTCACAATTTAGTCTTAGGATATAAGTGAAGCACAAGAGTAAACATCAAACTACTCTCAAAAGATATGGCTGAAGATCAATGAGTAGTCAAACAATTAAGTAGCTATGTGAGGACTCTCTCTCAATAAAGATTTTCAGATCTGAGTATTTTATTCAAACAGAAAACTAAATAAAAATAGCACTCCAAGAATATCACGCATCATGTGAACGAATAAAAATTTAGGCTGAACATAGGCTAACCGATAGTTGACGAAGAGAGGTGGGATGCGTAGCGTCCCCAAGCTTAGATGCTTGAGACTTCTTGAAATATTTAATTGGGGTGCCTTGGGCATCCCCAATCTTGAGCTTTTTTATCTCGTTCAATCCTCTCATATCATGGTTTCACCTATTCTCAAAAACTTCATCCACACAAAACTCGAAAAGAACTCGTGAGATAGGTTAGTACACATAAGAATAAATCAACACTTAATGTACTGCCAAGACAAGTTGCAAAATTAGTTTCAAACATCATCTACTGTTTACTATCGTTTCCACAATTGATATCTACCAATATAGGCTATGGAATCTATAGGATAAGTAGATAACAAAACTATGACAACAATCTGTCCAAACAGAACAGTCTGTAGCAATTTATTAAACCAGTGCAATTATGTAACTCAAAAAATTATGAAAATTTAGGACAGGCTAAATAATTTATATAAAAATACTTTGTAAAAATTTCAGAAACTTTCCACGTTCCAGTAAAATATGAAAATTCAAACACTACAGCAAAAATTTCTGTTTTTACACAGCACACATCAAACATGCAATTCAAGCATCCTAAAGGCAATTCTTGGAACTTTTTATTGAAAAACAAGATTATAAATAAAACCTAACAGAAAATAACAAAATATAATGATGATCCAAGCAAATCAAATAATATGTGACGAATAAAAGTATAGCTCTAAGTAAGATATACCGATAATGTTGAAGACGAAAGAGGGGATGCCTTCCGGGGCATCCCCAAGCTTAGGCGCTTGAGTATTCCTTGGATATTACCTTGGGGGTGCCTTGGGAATCCCCAAGCTTAGGTTCTTGCCACTCCTTATTCTCCTCATATCGGTGTCTCACCCAAAACTTGAAAACTCCAATCACACAAAACTTAACGGAACTTCGTGAGAAGGGTTAGTGTAATAAAGATAAATCATTCACTTAGGTACTGTAAATACAAGATTCATAATTGTTACCACATGATAAATACTGTATTCTATCATTCCCATATTTTATACCACTAAATATAAGCTATGGAAACACTAAAACAAGCAAACTATGCATGCAAAACAGAATCTGTCAAAAACAGAACAGTCTGGGAAGATCTGTAGTATAGCCATACTTCCCTGTCTCTAACAATTCTTAAAACTTAGGAAAACCTGAAGAATTTGTATATGAAGACTGTGTAAAAATTTCAGATCATTATCATGCTCCAGTAAAAAATGAAAATTACTGTACTGGAGTCAAAAGTTTCTGTTTTGGTTCAGCATCAATTGTACTCATCTCATGAGTCATCCCAAAGGCTTTACTTCGCACTTTATTGAAATAAAAGGCACAAAACATTATTACTGCAGTATCTTAATCATGTGAACACATCAAAACATAAAGTATAAGTGTTGGGTTGTCTCCCAACAAACGCCTTTCTTTAATGCCTTTTAGCTAGGCATGATGATTTCAATGATGCTCACATAGGAATAGTAATTGAAACATGCAAGAGAGCATCATGAATCTCATGACAAGCACATTTAAGTATAACTCACTTCCTATGCATAGGGATTTTGTGAGCAAAAAATTTATGGGAGCAAGAATCAACTAGCATAGGAAGGCAAAACAAGCATAACTTCAAAACTTTGAACACATAGGGAGGAAACTTGATATTATTGCAATTCCCACAAGCGTATGTTCCTCCCTCATAATAATTTTCAGTAGCATCATGAAGGAATTTCACAATATAACTATCACATAAAGCATTCTTTTCATGATCTACAAGCATAGAATTTTCATTACTCCCCACATAAGCAAATTCCTTTTCATCCATGGTAGTGGGAGCAAACTCAATAAAATAACTATCATGAGACACTTGATTGACATAACCACATTCAATATTAAAATCATGATGACAAGTTTCATGGTTACTATCACTCTTTATAGCATACATGTCATCATCATAATCATCATAGATAGGAGGCATGCCATCATCATAATAAATTTGTTCATCAAAACTTGAGGGACAAAAATATCATCTTCATCAAACATAGCACCCCCAAGCTTGTGGCTTTGCATATCATTAGCATCATGTATATTCAGATAATTCATACTAGCAACATTGCAATCATGCTCATCATTCAAGGAATTCTCATTAAGTATTTTCATAATTTCTTCCTCTACCAATTGAGCACAATTTTCTGAATCCTTATTTTCACGAAAAACATTATAAAGACGATACAAATGATGCAACCTAAACTCCATTTTTTTAGTTTTCTTTGATAAAACCAAACTAGTGAAAAACAAGAAACTAAAAGATTTAATTGCAAGATCTAAAGATATACCTTCAAGCACTCACCTCCTCGGCAACGGCGCCAGAAAAGAGCTTGATGTCTACTACACAACTTGTTCTTGTAGACTCGTGTTGGGCCTCCAAGCGTAGAGTTTTGTAGGACAGTAGCAAATTTCCCTCAAGTGGATGACCTAAGGTTTAACAATCCATGCGAGGCGTAGGATGAATATGGTCTCTCTCAAACAACCCTGCAATCAAATACAAGAAATCTCTTGTGTCCCCAACACACCCAATACAATGGCTAATTGTATAGGTGCACTAGTTCGGCGAAGAGATGGTGATACAAGTGTAATATGGATGGTAGATATAGGTTTTTGTAATATGAAAATATTAAAACAGCAAGGTAGCAAGTAACAAAAGTGAGCACAAACGGTACTGCAATGCTTCAAAACAAGGCCTAGGGTCCGTACTTTCGCTAGTGCAATCTGTCAACAATGCTAATATAATTGGATCACATAACCGTCCCTCAACGTGCAACGAAGAATCACTCCAAAGTTCTTATCTAGCGGAGAACATAAGAAGAAATTGTTTGTAGGGTACGAAACCACCTTCAAGTTATTCTTTCCGATCGATCTATCCAAAAGTTCGTACTAAGATAACACCAAGTTATCCTTTCTGATCGATCTATCTAAGAGTTCGTACTAGAATAACACCATATGATACGCATCAACCAACTCTAATGTCACCTAGATACTCCAATGTCACCACAAGTATGCATGAGTTAATTATACGATACACATCAAACAATTTCAGATTCATAATACTCAATCCAACACAAATAACCTCAAAGAGTACCCCAAGATTTCTATCGGAGAAAGTAGGACAATAACGTGTATCAACCCCTATGCATAGATTACCCCAATGTCACCGCGGGAATCCGCAAGTTGAGTACCAAAACATATATCATGTGAATCAATAGAACACCCCATTGTCACCACAGGTATCCACATGCAAGACATATATCAAGTGTTCTCAAATCCAATATTCAATCCAACATAACGATATCTCAAAGGGAAAGATTCAATTCATCACAACATGATAGCAAGGGAATAACATCATGTGATCCGACTATATTAACAAAGCCCATGATACATCAAGATCGTGACATCTCAAGAACACGAGATAGAGAGATTGAACACATAGCTACTGGTACATACCCTCAGCCCCGAAGGTGGACTACTCCCTCTTTGTCATGGCCTCCGCCGGGATGATGAAGATGGCCACCGGAGATGATCTACCCTCTCCGGCAGGGTACTAGAACGCCTCCAAATTGGTTTTTCGTCGATACAGAGAGGTGCGGCGGTGAAGCGGAGAGTCTAGGGTTATTTCTGAAGGTTTCTATATTTATAGGATTTTTGGGCATCGGTTTCACGCCAAGATGGGCCACGAGGAGGGCACAAGACACCAGGCCGTGCGTGGGCCCTCTGGCGCGCCCTGGTGGGCTGTGCCCACCTCGTGGCTCTTCTCCGGTGGTTCTTCACTCCAATATTGCTTATTTGGTCCAGAAAAAATCACCAAAAAGTTTCGGGCGATTCCGAGAACTTTCATTTTCTGCACAAAAACAACACCACGGTAATTCTGCTGAAAACAGCGTCAGTCCGGGTTAGTTCTAAATAAATCATATAAAGTGCATCAAAACCATATAAAAGTATTGTAAACATAGATGAATATGCCATGAATACTTCATAAATTATCGATACGTTGGATACGTATCAATCTTCTTCATCTAATGAGCTCACAGTCTCAGCAATTTCTTCTTCCATAGATTCCTGCAAAATATTAGTCTCTTCCAAGGCAGCGGTCATTCTTTCAATAAATTCAATAATATCAGCATTGCAGTCATAATTCTCATAGAAATATTTAAGTATGGCCAAATTTTCAGATTTGTAAGAATCATCATCATACTTTTCCATCAAAAAAGCAATTTCATAAGCACCCTTAAAAGCAACAATTTCTTCTATTCGTTCCACATCATAGTAATCATATATACAATTAGCATAAGAATCTAAGGTTTCATTATCATTAAATTTGCATGAAAAGGGAAGGTGTGGAGCGTTCATCCTAGAGCAACAAGTAATATCATATCTCAAGCATAGCTCCCGAGCATACCAATGCAACATATGAATTTGATCCCATAACAATTTCCCTTTTTGAGTCAAGCGATAATCTCTAAAGTATTCATATTGATCCAACATTACTACCATTATCAAGTTGAATGGGGTCTTCTCAGGATTATCAAAGTAGTGTTTAATACTTTGCACATAACTAGCATCGAGGGTTTTAGGAGGTTCCCCATCTCCATGAGTAGCAAGTACCACTATTTTTTTTGGTCTTTCGTGTTCCATATCTATAACTAAAGATATAAAACAACTAATAACAGAAAATAAAACGACTAAAATCAGAAAATAAAAAATACTTAGTGATAAAGCAAACAAGCACACACGAGAATATTCACCCCACGCTATTGCTCCCCGGCAACGGCGCTAGAAAAAGGTCTTGATAACCCACAAGTGTAGGGGATCGTTTGTAGCCTTTTTCGATAAGTAAGAGTGTCGAACCCAACGAGGAGCTAAAGGTAGAACAAATGTTCCCTCAAGTTCTATCGACCACCGATACAACTCTACGCACGCTAATGCTTGCTTTACCTAGAACAAGTATGAAACTACTTTGCGGGAATAAAACTAGAAGTACTTTGCAAGATAATAAAGAACGTGCAAATAAAAGTTAGGTGCTGTTTTAATAAAAGAACAAAAAGAGTAAATAACTTAGTATAAAGCTTTTTGTGTAACGCAAGAGAAAGATTGTCCCTAGGCAATTGAATAGAATATGATAGATACTTGTTATATGCAATGAGGGAGAGGCATACGCTAACACACTTTCCGTACTTCGATCATATGCACTTATGATTGGAACTCTAGCAAGCATCCGCAACTACCAAAGTTCATTAAGGTAAAACCCAACCATAGCATTAAGTATCAAGTCCTCTTTACTACCATACGCAACATCCCACCTACTCGGGTTTGTGCTTCTGTCACTCACGCAACCCACCATAGGCAAATCATGAACATATTGCAACACCCTACAGCGGGGATCCCTCATGTTTGCACGACACGGAGGGCACCATAGGACAGCACCATATCAACATACAACTCACATCCATAACATCATACCACAATTAACCCATAGGACAAAAGAGATCTACTCAAACATCATAGGATAGCCAAATATCATTGGGAAATAATATATGGAGTTGAGCACCATGTTTAAGTAGAGATTACAGGGGGAAGAGAGGTGTTACACCGCTACATAGAGGGGGAGAGAGTTGGTGTTGACGGCGGCGAAGTTGTTGGTGTAGATCGTCGTCACGATGATTGCCCCGGCGGCGTTTCGGCGCCACCGGGAGAGAGGGGGCGAGAGAGCCCCCCCTCCTTATTCTTCATCCTTGGCCTCCCCCCTAGATGGGAGGAGAGTTCCCCCTCTGGCCTCCATGGCGGCGGAGGGGCAGGAGCCCCTCCTAGATTGGATCTCCCTCTCTGTTCTCTTCTGTTTCGCGTTCCTGTTTTCTGGCCGAAAACTGTTTCTTATATTCCCGGAGATCCGTAACTCCGATAGGGCTGAAATTTTGAGGAGATTTTTATCCAAAAATTAGCTTCCTTGCGCCAGAAGGAGAGCTCCAACCGACTTACGAGCTGGGCACACGACACCACCACGCGTTTGGGCCCCTAAGGCCTGCCCTGATGTATCGTGGGGGCTATGGGCCTCCGTTTGCGTTGATTCCACTTCTCAAATTCAGAAATATTCGAAAAAAAATCTCCGTAAATTTTTATCGCATTTGGACTTCGTTTGATATGGATATTATGCGAAACAAAAAACATGCAACAAACAGGAACTGGCACTGGGCACTGGATCAATATGTTAGTCCAATAAATCATATAAAAGGTTGCCAAAATATGTGAAAGTTGTATAATATTGGCATGAAACAATCAAAAATTATAGATACGATGGAGACGTATCATACCTGTCGTAACAATTTCGTACTCTCTCCAAGCCTTCTGATCCACCACCACTTTGTGGTGATCGAGCATCTCAAGGTTGTCCCCTCGTCAGCCAAGCGCGCCCGGTCGGAATTCGAGCAGGCTCGCCATCGTCAGGTCAACGGTGAGGTTGCATAGTAAACGTGTGTCGCTCGCCATCATCCATTGGCCTTGTCAGCCCGCTTCCTTGTGCTAGCCGCTTCTCAGTTTCTGCATCCAAAACCAAGAAGCGCAGATTGGAAAAACTACTCACGTACGCCATAGCCCAAATTAAACTAACATGATATTTGCTCGGTTTTTTGAATTGCATTATGCTACCAAAGCCACAGACACAAAAAGAAGAGAATGCAAGAAATTAAAGATAATTATTTATAGGTAGGATATGTTTGATTCAGACAAAGCACATTTGTCTATGAATCTTTTTGTCGAGTTGGCATAACTTACCGGATTAAAAATCATAGCATTTGATTCCGCTATTCTAGTTTACATGCGATCTGTAAGGAAACATATTTAATTTCTCCTTACTTACTCTACATGAAATTTCACACACACACACACACACACACACACACACACACACACAAAGAGAGTCGAAGCCATCGCTAATTCTTATCAGTGGCACCATATTGGCGGCGTGGGGTCGACTTGTAACCAAGGTGATTTTTGGCACACCATCGCTAGCATTTTCTGCACTAGTCTCTCTAGCCTCTAGAGCATGTCGAATGCATGAGTAGAGAGAACAAGGTGTTAGGGAAAGTTTAGTAAATGTTATTGACATGCCTACATACCAATCTCTAACGAAACCCATCTAGGTCTAAATATGAAATATTTCTCAAACAAATGTTTTATTTTGGCAACATTGTACGAAATTATAACTTAGCAATTTTTGACCACCATCTTTTCTATTCTCTAAAATGCTTGATTTATTTAGGTTATTATACATTTTAAATTTCAAAGTCATATTACCAAGTTGTAAGACCAAACATAAATAAGTTTTTCCCTATTGTCAACAAAGATATCGTTGGGGACATGTACTGGTGTCATCGCAATTGTGAAATTTTGGTTCATTGTATAAGAAAACTTTTTCAAACATAGTGATGTGTACAGTGTCAATGAAATGCCAAGGCGGTGACGACATTATGTTTTAGGTGCATTGCACAACAATTTCTGGAAAGCTACCACAGAAGATGATTCTTGTCTAAAAAAATTATAAGTTTGCCTTCTGGACATGCACTTTCAATTTAGACATGGGTTGTGCACCATTATATTTTGAATTCGTTTAATCAATTTCTTATCTAGGGGCAGATATGATCCTGTAGATATAGACGTCGCCGACAGAGGTCTTCAAAGGTATAGTTATTTTAAGCAAGCTTCATTCAATTCAATCCTACTCATTGTTTTATTGTAAATCATAATTTGCTTGTGGAATTGTTTTGGAACTGGTTACATTTTAGTGGCATTGTATAAAAGGACAAAATTTTGGTTCCTCCAACATGCACCTCTCTAATGTGCATATTTTGTGCACATCATAAAGTACTTACAAGGATATCTACTGGAAAAGGCGAGATGAGTAGACTACTCGGGCCGATGACATTGTATCAGCACATCGCAACATACTAATCATTGTGTTTTCACTAGTATGCTTCATATGTTGGTTGAGAAGTGTGCAAATGTACATATTAGATTTGAAATTTTGATTACATGCTTGAGTTTTCTGAGACGCAAATTACCCGTGCAAATGAATAATGTATGCATGCATATTGTGTTTGTATTGTCAATTTTAATTGCAGGGCTAATTATAAAACCAAAAACAATGCCTATTCCTAAAAAAAAGAAATGGACACTATTGCTAAGAGGAAACCGCCTTGACTGATAACATAGTACAACCAAATATCTAATTAAGACACGGACTAACGCAATGGAACAATGTCGGAGGAACCGAAATCATATATATAAAACCAAAGATGTAAACCAAACCAAAACCATATGTTTTGGGCTTCGCCCCCCTCTTGTCCGGCGGCGGTGAGGAAATCCCGGTGACGATGGGATCCGGGGCGCTGCTCCTCCTCTCATCGGCCGGGTCGGTCACCTTTGACGACTAGCTAGGGTTTTCACCGGGACTCCTTCTTGTGCTTTTTGCCAGATTTGTACGTAGGAACTGTCCCTTGACATGCAAGATAAATTCTCCAGGATAGAGACAAGAAGTTACATAGACATAGAAAGAGGTAATAGCACCCCAAGTCCTAGAACTTGCGCGGAGGGTGATGGTTTGGTCCTGGAACTTGCAAAACCGGACTAACTAGTCCTACAACTTGCACAGAAGGTGCAAGTTTGGTCCTAAGCCAATCAGAGGCCGGCACATGGAGCCAGCGTGGCTGGACAGTCCGCGACAGGCGTTTTTGCATTTCCCCCCTGTCGTTCCCCATATTCAACCTGCAGTAGCTGAATTATTTTCTCTGTTGGCGTCCAAAATTTGGAATCCGCCCATCTCTCACCTCGCGTGCTCACACTCCTCTCCTCTGCCAGTCACTCCTGTGCTCATCCCAGCTCTTTTCCTCGCCGCCGCCGTCCAGCTCGGTATGCCTTCCTGGAACGATATTTCCAGCTCCTCGTCGGACGGGGATTCTGTCACCAGTCAGGTTCCCTTCTACCTCCTGCAGCTAGGGTTACGTATGTGGTTCCCTTGTACTGAACCGATCTGTTCTGTGTTGCCACCTGCCACTATTTTTTGCTCGGAATGGAGAGGGCTTGCCACAGATCTACTTGCTAGATGTGAACACCGTGCTGTGTGTGAGAGATTTGTGGCATTTGAGTCAATGGATAGTGGCAGGAGATTCTTGGGTTGTGCACAGAAGGTTAGTTCTTTTGGGTTTCAGTTTTTGATGTGTTAACTATAGCTGCTTATAACTGAAGGAATGCAGCTAACCAACAGCTTTGACTGAATTTAATCATGTTGGTACTTGAAAAATGCATTTAACTGAATTTTTAACTGAAGAAATGCAGCTAACCACCACATATCCAGTCAACCAACATATCTTCAGTTAACTGAATAACTGAAGATATTCAGTTAACTGAATAACTGAAGATATTCAGTTAACTGAATAACTGAAGAAAATTCAGTTAACTGAAGATATGCTGGTTGACTGAATATGTGTTTCTGCATTATGTGCATTGCCTAACTGAATATGCATCTGCATTATGTCAAGTTTTCTTAGTTATTGCAATGTACTGAATTGTGTTCTTTGTTAACTTACTAGAATTTTAACTTGTCTGAATTGCTAGGAAGGACCTAAATGCCCTTTTGTGCAGTGGGTTGATCCTGAGTGGCCTGCCCCTTTGAAGATGAGCCTAGCTAGGATCTGGGGCATGTTTGATGATGAGAACAATCTGAGGCCTGGGCAGAATGTGGTTAATGCAGAAGAAAACATCAGGATCATTAGAGAGAAGGAAAGGATGGAGAAAGAACTGAGGTTTTGTAAGGTGGAATTTGCTAAGATGGTGGGTGACAAGGAGCGGGCATTGGCCCAGCTAGGCAATGTACAGATTGCTCTTAGTGACCTAAAGGAAGAGCTGGAGAAGAAGAGCCTATGTGACAAATCTGCCACAAACATTCATCAGGTGTTAAGGGCCAAGGCAGAGAAAGACATGGAGTTAATGAAGCAGGAGATGGACTCTTTCATGCATGAGAAACAGAAACTCCTTGAAGACAGGGACAATTTGATGTTACAAAGGGATGAGTTGAAGAAAGAGAAGAAGCAATTGCAGTACACCATTGGAGCTATGTTCAAACATAAGGAGGAAACAAAAGAGAAGATAAGGAAGCTTAAGGAAATCCTTGATGAATTCTAGAGACTAAATGCTTTTTCATAATTTGTAATTCTTGATTAGGTAAACTTGAATTAATTTCTGTACTGATGTACTTTATGTGTTTCTGAATTCATCTCAGAGTTAAGAAGATCAGTGCATTTGACTGTCATATGTGATTTTGACTTGCTAACTGAATGCATCAATTCAGTCAGCATTATAATTTTTTTACAATTGAGTCAGCTAACTAATTTTTTTACAGTAAGTTAACTGATTTTTTTTACAGTGTTGTTTGCTAACTGAACTGTTTATAGTTCATTAACTGAATTTTCAACTGAATAAATACAGTTCAGTTCAGTCAGTTAACTGAATTTTTACAATTCAGTCAGTTAACTGAATTTTTTACAGTTTAGTAAGTTAACTGATTTTTTTACAGCGATCTGCTAGCTGAATTGTTTACAGTCAGTTAGTTAACTGAATTTGTAACTGAACTATAGAATTTTTCAACTGAACAATAGAATTTTACAGTCAGTTAGTTAACTGAACTATAGAATTTTTCAATTCAGTCAGTTAACTGAATTTTTAACTGAACTATATAATTTTTCAATTCTGTCAGTTAACTGAATTTTTAACTGAACTATAGAATTTTCTACAGTTTAGTAAGTTAACTGAATATATACAACAACTTGCTGCATGCTATTTCTGTACATCTACCTACATCTTATTGCATGCTATTTTAAGAAAGTAGCACACATGGGCATATCATGTTGAACCAATTGAGGACATGCACATAGAAACAAACTTAACTAACAGCAGCAACATAGCAGCATAGCAACATAGCAACATAGCAACATAGTTCTTCAGCACACATAATAACATAGCAACATACTTCTTCAGCACACATAGCAGCATAGCATTCATAGTTCTTCCCACCACCTCATTACAGATAACTTATGTCCTGAAATATACCAGCACACCTAAACAAAATATGTCTAACTTATATGCTGAAATATAGCAGCATACCTAACCATATCACTACTTGCTCTAACTTATACTAGCATACCTAATTTACTTCTTCAGCAGCTCCATTGCTTCAGTTCTTGTTGAGGAGCTTCAGGCGCTCCGAGCGGCGCACCACCTCCACTGCAACTGTCCTCTTCTTAGGCCCCCTCTTCTTCTTCTTGTCCACCTCTTCCTTGTCCCCCTCTGCATCCACCTGTTGGGGAACGTTGCATGGGAAACAAAAAAAATTCCTACGCACACGCAAGATCTATCCATGGTGATGAGCATCTACGAGATGGAGAGTGGATCTACATACCCTTGTAGATCGCTAAGCGGGAAGCGTTAAGAAACGTGGTTGATGTAGTCGAACATCTTCGCGATCCAAATAGCTAGCCGTCCCGTGATCCCATCACGATCCGTCCCGCGATCCAATCACGAACCGTTCCGCGATCCAATCACGGTCCTTCCAATCTAGCGCCGAACGGACGGCACCTCCGCGTTCAGCACACGTACAGCTCGATGACGATCTCCGCCTTCTTGATCCAGCAAGAGGGAGCGGAGAGGTAGATGAGTTCTCCGGCAGCGTGACGGCGCGGCGGCGGTGGTGGTGGAACTATTCCAGCAGGGCTTCGCCTAAGCGCTGCTGAAACTAGACTAGAGGAGAAACGATCTAGAGGAAGAAGAGGGCAGCACGTGGACTTGTGTGTTTGGGGCCTCTATTCCTCTAGTATATATAGGAGGGAGGGAGAGGAGGCAGCCCCCTAGGGTTTCCCCTAGGGGTTCGGCCGAACCAGGAGGTGGAGGCCAAGCCTTCCACCTCCAATCCTACTCCAAGTAGAATTCACCAATCCTACTTGGTTTTCCCTTTTCCCACTTGGGTTTTTCCTTTTCTCACACCCCAGCTGCATGGACCCTTATGGGCTGGTTTGCCCAGCCCACTAAGGGCTGGTGCACCACCCCTAAGGCCCATGTGGCCTCCCAGCGTGAGTGGCCCCTCCCGATGACCCCCGGAACCCTCCCGGCACCCCCGGTACACTACCGGAAGTACCCGAAACTTTTCCGGTGACCAAAACGGGACTTCCTATATATCAATCTTTACCTCCGGACTATTTCGGAGCTCCTCGTGACATCCAGGATCTCATCCGGGACTCCAAACAACCTTTGGTCACCACCATACATAACTCAATACTACCGAAATGTCATCGAACCTTAAGTGTGCAGACCCTGCGGGTTCGAGAACTATGTAGACATGACCGAGACACCTCTACGGTCAATAACCAATAGCGGGACCTGGATGCCCATATTGGTTCCTACATATTCTACGAAGATCTTTATCGGTTGAACCTCTATGTCAAGGATTCAGTTAATCCCGTATGCTGTTCCCTTTGTTCTTCGGTATGTTACTTGCCCGAGATTCAATCGTTGGTATCTCTATACCTAGTTCAATCTCGTTACCGGCAAGTCTCTTTACGCGTTCTGTAATACAAGATCCCGTGGCTAACACTTTAGTCACATTGCTTGCAAGGCTTGTTGTGATGTTGTATTACCGAGTGGGCCCTGAGATACCTCTCCGTCACACGGAGTAATAAATCCTAGTCTCGATCCATGCCCACTCAACAGACACCCTCGGAGATACCTGTAGAGCATCTTTATAGTCACCCAGTTACGTTGTGACGTTTGATACACACAAGGCATTCCTCCGGTGTCAGTGAGTTGCATGATCTCATGGTCATAGGAACAGATACTTGACATGCAGAAAACTGTAGCAATAAACTGACGCGATCATATGCTACGTTCATAGTTTGGGTCTTGTCCATCACATCATTCTCCTAATGATGTGATCCCGTTATCAAATGACATCTCATGTCTATGGTCAGGAAACCTTGACTATCTTTGATCAACGAGCTAGTCTACTAGAGGCATACTAGGGACACAGTGTTGTCTATGTACCCACACATGTATTTGAGTTTCCAATCAATACAATTATAGCATGGATAATAAACGATTTATCATGAACAAGGAAATATGATAATAACTAATTATTATTGCCTCTAGGGCATATTTCCAACTGTCTCCCACTTGCACTAGAGTCAATAATCTAGTTCACATCACCATGTGATTTACATTGCTATGAATCTAACACCCAATGAGTTCTGGGGTTTGATCATACTTTGCATGTTAGAGAGGTCTTAGTCAACGGGTCTGCGACATTCAGATCCTGTGTGTATTTTGCAAATCTCTATGTCATACTGTAGATACTGCTACCACGCTCCACTTGGAGCTATTACAAATGGCTGCTCCACTATACGTATCCGGACTGCTACTCAGAGTCGTCCGGATAGGTGTCAAAGCTTGCATCGACGTAACCCTTTACGACGAACTCTTTATCACCTCCATAATCGAGAAATATTTCCTTAGTCCTATAGTTACTAAGGATAATTTTGACCGCTGTCCAGTGATCCACTCCTGGATCACTCTTGTACCCCTTGACAGACTCATGGCAAGGCACACACAGGTGCAGTACACAGCATGGCATACTATATAGAGCCAATGGCTAAGGCATAGGGGACGACCTTCGTCCTTTCTCTTTCTTCTACCGTGGTCGAGCTTTGAGTCTCACTCAACTCCACACCTTACAAATCAGGCAAGAACTCTTTCTTTGACTGATCCATTTTGAACTCTTTCAAAAACTTGTCAAGGTATGTACTCATTGAAAGTTTTATCAGTCGTCTTGATCTATCTCTATAGATCCTGATGCCCAATATTTAAGTAGCTTCATTCCAAGTTTTTCTTTGAAAGACTCCTTTTCAAACAACCCTTTATGCTTTCCAGAAATTCTACATCATTTCCGATCAACAATATGTCATCCACATATACTTATCAGAAATTCTATAGTGCTCCCACTCACTTTATTGTAAATACAAGTTTCTCATAAACTTTGTATAAACCCAAATACTTTGATCACCTCATCAAAGCGTATATTCCAACTCCGAGATGCTTGCTCTAGTCCATAGAAGGATCGCTGGAGCTTGCATACATTTTAGCATCCTTAGGATTGACAAAACCTTCTGGTTGTATCACATACAACCATTCCTCACGTAAATAGTTAAGGAAACTCTGTTTTGACATCCATCTGCCAGATTTCAAAATCGAAAAATGCAGCAACTGCTAACATAATTCCAACAGACTTTAGCATCGCTACGGGTGAGAAAGTCTCATTGTAGTCAACTCCCTGAACTTGTGAAAAACCCTTTGCCACAAGTCGAGCTTTATAGACGGTGACATTACCGTCCGCGTCCGTCTTCCTTTTAAAGATCCATTTGTTCTGAATGGCTTTTCGCCCTTCAGGTAATACTTCCAAAGCCCATACTTTGTTTTCATACATGGATCCCATCTTGGATTTCATGGCCTCTAACCATTTCTCGGAATCCGGGCCCATCATCGCTTCTCCATAGCTCATAGGTTCATCGTTGTCCAACAACATGACCTCTAAGACAGGGTTGTCGTACCACTCAGGAGCAGTACGCGTCCTTGTCGACCTACGAGGTTCGTAACTTGATCCGAAGCTTCATGATCATCATCATTAACTTCCTCTTCAACTAACATAGGCTCCACAGAAACAACTTTCTGCGCTGCGCTACTCTCTGGTTGAAACAAAGGTTCAACAACCTCATCAAGTTTTATCTTCCTCCCACACAATTCTTTCGAGAGAAACTCTTTCTCGAGAAAGGACCCGTTTTAGCAACAAACACTTTGCACTTGGATCTGAGATAGGAGGTACACCCAACTGTTACGTCAGGGTATTCTATGAAGATGCATTTGTCCGCTTTGTGTTCGAGCTCATCAGGTTGAAACCTTTTCCACATAAGTGTCGCAGCCCCAAACATTAAGAAATGACAGCTTAGGTTTCCGCCAAACCAAAATTCATATGGTGTCATCTCAACGGACTTAGATGGGGCCCCTTTTAAAGTGAATGTAGCTGTCTCTAATGCATAACCCCCAAAATGATAGTGGCAAATCGATAAGAGACATCATAATTCGCACCATATCCAATAGAGCACGACTACGACGTTCGGACACACCATCACACTATGGTGTTCCAGGCGGCATGAGTTGCGAAACAATTTCCACATTGTCTTAAGTTGTATACCAAACTCGTAACTCAGATATTCACCTCCATGATCATATCGTAGACATTTTATCTTCTTGTCACGATGATCTCAAACTTCACTCTGAATTTGCTTGAACTTTTCAAACGATTCAGACTTGTGTTTCATTAAGTAAATATATCCATATCTACTCAAATCATCAGTGAAGGTAAGAAAATAACGATAAATACCGCACGCTACAACACTCATTGGACCACATACATCAACATGTATCATTTCCAATAAGTCACTTGCCCGTTCCATCATACCGAAAACGGGGTCTTTAGTCATCTTGCCCATGAGGCATGGTACGCATGTCTCAACCGATTCGAAATCGAATGAGTCCAAAGATCCATCAGCATGGAGTTTCTTCATGCGCTTTACACCAATATGACATTTAGCGGCAGTGCCACAAGTATGTGGTACTATCATTATTAACTTTGTATCTTTTGGCATAAATATTATGAACATGTGTATCACTACGATCAAGATTCAATAAACCATTCTCTTTGGGTGCGTGACCATTGAAGGTATTATTCATGTAAACAGAATAACCATTATTCTCTAACTTAAATGAATAACCGTATTGCAATAAACATGATCTAATCACGTTCATGCTCAACGCAAACACCAAATAACATTTATTTAGGTTCATCACTAATCCCGAAGGTAGAGAGAGCGTGCGATGGTGATCACATCAACCTTGGAAACACTTCCAACACTCATCGTCACCTCACCCTTAGCTAGCCTCCGTTTTATTCCGTAGCTTTTATTTCGAGTTACTAACATTTAGCAACCGAACCGGTATCCAATACCCAGGTGCTACTAGGAGTACTAGTAAGGTACACATCAATAACACGTATATCAAATATACTTCTTTCGACGTTGCCAGCCTTCTTATCTACCAAGTATCTAGGGTTGTTCCGCTTTAGCGACCGTTCTCCTCATAATAGAAGGACTTAGTCTCGGGTTTGGGTTAAACCTTGGGTTTCTTCACTGGAGCAGCAACTGGCTTGCCATCCATGAAGTTTCCCTCCTTACCCTTGCCCTTCTCGAAACTAGTGGTTTCACTAACCATCAACACTTGATGCTCCTTCTTGATTTCTACCTTCGCGGTGTCAAACATCGCGAATAGCTCAGGGATCATTATATCCATCCCTGGCATTTTATAGTTCATCACGAAGCTCTAGTAGCTTAGTGACAGTGACTTGGAGAACTATATCAATCACTATCTTATCTGGAAGATCAACTCCCACTCGATTCAAGCGATTGTAGCACCCAGACAATCTGAGCACATGCTCACCGATTGAGCTATTCTCCTTCATCTTGCAGGCAAAGAATCTTGTTGGAGGTCTCATACCTCTCAACACGGGCACGAGCCTGAGATCCCAATTTCAGCTCTTAGAACATCTCATATGTTCCGTGACGTTCAAAACGTTTTGGATCCTCAATTCTAAGTCGTAATGCATGACGCACTGAACTATCAAGTAGTCATCAAAACGTGCCTGTCAGATGTTCACAACATCTACAGACGACGCTTGAGGGGGTGGCGCACCGAGCAGTGCATTAAGGACATAAGCCTTCTGTGCAGCAATGAGGACAATCCTCAGATCACGGACCCAGTCCGCATTATTGCTACCATCATCTTTCAACTCTATTTCTCTAGGAACATATAAAAATTCAAGGGAGCTACAGCGCGAGCTAGTAATCTACAACATAATTTGCAAAGATATTTTGACTATGTTCATGATAATGAGTTTAGTTAATCATATTACTTAAGAACTCCCACTCAAATTGACATCCCTCCGGTCATCCGAGTGTTACATGATCCATATTCACCAACCCAAGTCCGATCATCACGTGAGATGAGGTGGTTTCAATGGTGAACATCTCCATGTTGATCATATCTACTATATGACTCATGTTCGACCTTTCGGTCTCTTGTGTTCCGAGGCCATGTCTGTACATGCTAGGCTCGTCAAGTTTAACCCGAGTGTTCTGCACGTGCAACACTGGCTTGCACCCGTTGTATGCAAACGTAGAGTCTATCACACCCGATCATCACGTGGTGTCTCGAAACGACGAACTTTCGCAACGGTGCACACTCGGGGAGAACACAATTTTATCTTGAAATTTTAGTGAGGGATCACCTTATAATGCTACCGTCGTCCTAAGCAAAATAAGATGCATAAAAGGATTAACATCACATGCAAATCATAAGTGACATGATATGGCCATGAACTTGTGCTTTTGATCTCCATCTCCAAAGCACCGGCATGATCTCCATCGTCACCGGCATGACACCATGATCTCCATCATCTTGATCTCCATCAATGTGTCGCCATGAAGTTGTCGCGCCAACTGTTGCTTCCACGACTATTGCTAACTCATAGCGATAAAGTAAAGCAAAACGGCGAAAATAAATTAAAGACAACCCTATGGCTCCTGCCGGTTGCCGTACTCATCGACATGCAAGTCGTGATATTCTATACAATACATGATCATCTCATACATCACATATATCTCATCATGTAATTGGCCATATCACATCACAACATACCCTGCAAAAACAAGTTAGACGTCCTCTAATTGTTGTTGCATGTTTTACGTGGCTGCTACGGGTATCTAGCAAGAACGATTCTTACCTACGCAAAAACCACAACGGTGATACAAAAATTGCTATTCAACCTTCTCAAGGACCGCCTTTGTCGAATCCGATCCAACTAAAGTGGGAGAGACAGACACCCGCCAGCCATCTTTATGCAACAAAGTCACATGTCAGTTGATGGAACCGGTCTCTCGTAAGCGTACGAGTAAGGTTGGTCCAGGCCGCTTCATCCCACAATACCGCTAAATCAAGAAAAGACCAAGGGAGGAAGCAATCTGAGCATCAACGCCCACAAACTCCTTTGTGTTCTACTCGTGATCTCATCTATGCATAGACCTAGCTCTTGATTCCACTGTTGGGGAACGTTGCATGGGAAACAAAAAAAATTCCTACGCACACGCAAGATCTATCCATGGTGATGAGTATCTACGAGACGGAGAGTGGATCTACATACCCTTGTAGATCGATAAGCGAGAAGCATTAAGAAACGCGGTTGATGTAGTCGAACATCTTCGCGATCCAAATCGCTAGCCGTCCCGTGATCCCATCACGATCCGTCCCGCGATCCAATCACGAACCATTCCGCGATCCAATCACGGTCCTTCCAATCTAGCGTCGAACGGACGGCACCTCCGCGTTCAGCACACGTACAGCTCGATGACGATCTCCGCCTTCTTGATCCAGCAAGAGGGAGCGGAGAGGTAGATGAGTTCTCCGGCAGCGCGACGGCGCGGTGGCGGTGGTGGTGGAACTATTCCAGCAGGGCTTCGCCTAAGCGCTGCTGAAACTAGACTAGAGGAGAAACGATCTAGAGGAAGAAGAGGGCAGCACGTGGACTTGTGTGTTTGGGGCCTCTATTCCTCTAGTATATATAGGAGGGAGGGAGAGGAGGCAGTCCCCCTAGGGAAACCCTAGGGGTTCGGCCGAACTAGGACGTGGAGGCCAAGCCTTCCACCTCCAATCCTACTCCAAGTAGGATTCACCAATCCTACTTGGTTTTCCCTTTTCCCACTTGGGTTTTTCCTTTTCTCACACCCCAGCCGCATGGGCCCTTATGGGCTAGTTTGCCCAGCCCACTAAGGGCTGGTGCACCACCCCTAAGGCCCATGTGGCCTCCCGGCGTGAGTGGCCCCTCCCGATGACCCTCGGAACCCTCCCGGCACCCCCGGTACACTACCGGAAGTACCCGAAACTTTTCCGTTGACCAAAACGGGACTTCCTATATATCAATCTTTACCTTCGAACTATTCTGGAGCTCCTCGTGACATCCGGGATCTCATCCGGGACTCCGAACAACCTTCGGTCACCACCATACATAACTCAATACTACCGAAATGTCATCGAACCTTAAGTGTGCAGACCCTGCGGGTTCGAGAACTATGTAGACATGACCGAGACACCTCTACGGTCAATAACCAATAGCGGGACCTGGATGCCCATATTGGTTCCTACATATTCTATGAATATCTTTATCGGTTGAACCTCTATGTCAAGGATTCAGTTAATCCCGTATGTTGTTTCCTTTGTTCTTCGGTATGTTCCTTCCCGAGATTCGATCGTCGGTATCTCTATACCTAGTTCAATCTCGTTACCGGCAAGTCTCTTTACTCGTTCCGTAATACAAGATCCCGTGGCTAACACTTTAGTCACATTGCTTGCAAGGCTTGTTGTGATGTTGTATTATCGAGTGGGCCCTGAGATACCTCTCCGTCACACGGAGTAACAAATCCCAGTCTCGATCCATGCCCACTCAACAGACACCCTCGGAGATACCTGTAGAGCATCTTTATAGTCACCCAGTTACGTTATGACGTTTGATACAAGGCATTCCTCCGGTGTCAGTGAGTTGCATGATCTCATGGTCATAGGAACAAATACTTGACATGCAGAAAACTGTAGCAATAAACTGACACGATCATATGCTACGTTCATAGTTTGGGTCTTGTCCATCACATCATTCTCCTAATGATGTGATCCCGTTATCAAATGACATCTCATGTCTATGGTCAGGAAACCTTGACTATCTTTGATCAACGAGCTAGTCTACTAGAGGCATACTAGGGACACAGTGTTGTCTATGTACCCACACATGTATTTGAGTTTCCAATCAATACAATTATAGCATGGATAATAAACGATTTATCATGAACAAGGAAATATGATAATAACTAATTATTATTGCCTCTAGGGCATATTTCCAACACCACCACCTCCTGCTTGATGACGGTCGGCGCATCAAGCACCTCAGGTAGTTCCTCCACTTCTATGGGGCAGCGGGCGGCACCCTCTCTGGCAGCGTTGGCCGGCGCAACCATCTACACCTCCGGCTCATCGTCCGAGAGGACAACCACCTCCTCGGCCTCTTCCTCCGAGGCCTCGTCGTCGGAATCTTCGTTGGGGAAGAGGAACACCGCATTCTTGCGCTCCCAGTGAGCGGTGTTGACGGGTGCAGGGAGGGCGAGGACGACATCGGTGACGCCCGCCGTCCTCGAGGCAAGGCGGGTAGGATCCAGCTGCAGCGGCGTCATCTTGGAGGAGCGATACATCCACCACCTTGCGCGCTGCTTCGGGTCGGGGGAGCGCTGCACCTCCCGCACTGCCCAAAGGAGGATGGCGGAGGGAGGGATGCCATAGCCGTTGGGGAAGGCACGGGCCTTCTCGTCATCGCGCATGACCTTGACAAGGCCACGCGCGTGGTTGCGCATCATCGCCACGCTTGGGAACCAGCGCGCGATTTCCCGAAGCTGCTCGCGGATCTCGTTGTTGTCGCCGGCGAGATCTTCCATGGCCTGCTGCCGGCCAATGCTACTGTCCATGGCGTCGACGGCGGCGTGGTGGCCGGCGGTTGCGTGGGAGGGTTTTCTCTGCGGCGAGATTGGGAACGGTGGGGAGCGAGGAGTTCGAAGAGACGTGAGTGGGATGGGAGCGGTGGGTGGACACGTATTTAGAGCAGTGGGAAACCCAACCGTCCACCTCTTAAGCAACGCACGGTAGCTGCTCACCGTGTGCAACGCTCGCACGGCCGCTCCGCGCACTAATTAGTACTACTCTCCCGCTAAAAGTGTACTAGTAAACTAAGAACAAGTAACATAACAAATTACTACTTCTATCCCACTGGCAATGCGAGCAGCATATCAAACCTGAGGTCTTGGGTTCGAGCCCCAGGCCTCCCATTTTTTTGCTTTTTTTTATTTGGCTATATAGAATCAAAATTCAGGTGCCAACAACATGTGCATTCATCATAAAATTCAGGTGGCAACCATTTTTTGGCTGTTTTTTATTTGGCTACTATATATAAATTCAGGTGGCGGCAAACAACATAACATTCATCATAACATTCAGGTGGCCACATAAAATTCAGGTGGCCAAAATCAACATGAAATTCAGCTAATCCTACAGCTCCACCACAATGTTATGTTACAAAAAATGCAATGAATGCCATTGTTTGTCAACAAAAAATATGACAATGAATGCCATTGTTTGCCATCAAAAAGGGGCCTGCAGCCCTGCTTCCTGAAATGAAAAAAGGCCAGTTTATGAATTACATCACTGAAGGCCTTATCAAAAAGATGGCACTGAAAAATGCCATTGGATCAGGGCTCAGGTGCTTCCTGTGACAGGAAACAATCTTCAAGAGGAGCATTTAAGTCAAGAATTTGTCTTCCCAAATCTTCTCCAAACAGCAGCCGGTATGCCCTCTCACCTGGAATGATGCCTCTACCACCATTTGGATTTCTTCCTCCACCCCCTACAGCTTCATCTGGAATTCTTCCTCCTCTGCCTCTCCCTGCATTTCTTGCTCCTCTTCCTCTCCAAGCATGAACATTTCTGCCCCCTCTTCCCCTTGATGTCCCAGCACCTGCATCTACATTTCTGCCTCCTCTTCCTCTTCCATCATTTTCATTTCTACCACCTCTTCCCCTACCATCACCTGCATCTCTTTGTCTCTTCCTTCCTCTCCCACTGAAAGCAGTTCCAGGCCCTTCTCCTGTTTCGGCTGTTGTGGTTGCCCTTGTTTTCCTTCCTATGTTCATTTCTGTTGTCAACCTTGGCTGGGGTATTGCAGCACCAGCAGCAGCAACAGATGAAGATTGCTCTGACAGTGGGCCATTAACCCTATGAGGAGGTCTTCTTCCAAGTTCTCTTTGAGCCATGTTGAACACCATGCTTGTTGGTGACTCAGCTGGATCTAACCTAGGATCTGGCTACTGGGGGAATATGTTCTGCACAAAGCATATTCAGTTAAATTCAGTTAAGTTTAGTAGAGTGCAGATAAGTTCAGTTGAATTCAGTTAAGTTCAGTAGAGTGCACATACCTGAAGGAAAGTTGGGTCATCATAGTTTTCATCAACAACCTCTACCCCTTCTTGAACCTGAGCTTCCTGCCATCTGTAATGCCCCTTTCTGTTGTGATCAGCTCTCCCACATATGGAGCAGTGCATTGTTACACCTTTTCTGTTCAAAACCCTTACACCATTCCTGATCTTCTCCTCTGGTGTCTTCTTCCTGTTTTTCTTGGGCCTGTCCAACTGTTTTCTGAACACTGGTGGAAACACCTTGTACCCATTCTATTTCTCCCACTCTTTGGGGTCTGCAAGAGGAACCAGAGTATATCCATAAGCTTTAAGATATGTCTTTACAGTGTAGCATTCATGAACCATTGTCTCTGGATCAATTCTCTCCTCCCCGCAGCATGCTATAGAATGCCCACATGGTACTCCAGACAGCTGCTGTTGGGGAACGTTGCATGGGAAACAAAAAAATTCCTACGCACACACAAGATCTATCCATGGTGATGAGCATCTACGAGAGGGAGAGTGAATCTACATACCCTTGTAGATCGCTAAGCGGAAGCGTTTAAGAAACGCGGTTGATGTAGTCGAACGTCTCCGCGATCCAAATCGCAAGTCGTCCCTCGATCCGATCACGAACTAGCGCCGAACGGACGGCACCTCCGCGTTCAACACACGTACGGCTTGATGACGCCTTCACCTCCTCGATCCAGCGAGCGATGGTGAAGTAGTGGTTGAGTTCCAGCAGCACGACGGCGTGGTGATGGTGGTGAGGAACAATCTCTGCAGGGCTTCGCCAAGCGCTACGGAGATTATGACGGAGGAACTAGAGGGTTAGGGTTGCCGGCACACGGCTTGGGGAATTCTTGATGTGTTCCGGGTGCTAGCCCTGCCCCTCTATTTATATGTTGAGCCCTGGGGTCGAAACTTGGAGAAAGAGCCTCCTCAAAGTCGGTTTGGAACAAAAGGAAGAGTCCTTCTCGGATTCCAGTACCAAACGCCACGGTTCTCGGCGTCTGGCCCAGACGCCATGGGCCTCGGCGTCTGGCCCAGGGCCAGACGCCAGGGTTCCTGGCGTCTGGACCCTGCCCTCTGCAAAACTGCCTTTTGCTAACGCCCCGTGGGTCTCACCTCTTGGCCCAAACATATCGTCCAATATATCGATCTTTACCTCTCGGACATTCCGAGACTCCTCGTCATGTCCGTGATCTCATCCGGGACTCCGAACAACTTTCGGTCACCAACATAACAACTCAACTATACTTATATCGTCACCAAACGTTAAGTGTGTAGACCCTGCGGGTTCGAGAACTATGTAGACATGACCGAGACACCTCTACGGTCAATAACCAATAGCGGGACCTGGATGCCCATATTGGCTCCTACATATTCTACGAAGATCTTTATCGGTCGAACCTCTATGTCAAGGATTCAGTTAATCCCGTATGCTGTTCCCTTTGTTCTTCGGTATGTTACTTGCCCGAGATTCAATCGTCGGTATCTCTATACCTAGTTCAATCTCGTTACCGGCAAGTCTCTTTACTCGTTCCGTAATACAAGATCTCGTGGCTAACACTTTAGTCACATTGCTTGCAAGGCTCATTGTGATGTTGTATTACCGAGTGGGCCCTGAGATACCTCTCCGTCACACAGAGTAACAAATCCCAGTCTTGATCCATGCCAACCCAACAGACACCCTCGGAGATACCTGTAGAGCACCTTTATAGTCACCCAGTTACGTTGCGACGTTTGATACACACAAGGTACTCCTCCGATGTCAGGGAGTTGCATGATCTCATGGTCATAGGAACAGATACTTGACATGCAGAAAACAATAGCAATAAACTGACACGATCAAATGCTACGTTCTTAGTTTGGGTCTTGTCCATCACATCATTCTCCTAATGATGTGATCCCGTTATCAAATGACATCTCATGTCAATGGCTAGGAAACCTTAACCATCTTTGATCAACGAGCTAGTCAACTAGAGGCTTACTAGGGACACAGTGTTGTTTATGTACCCACACATGTATTTGAGTTTCCAATCAATACAATTATAGCATGGATAATAAACGATTATCATGAACAAGGAAATATAATAATAACCAATTTATTATTGCCTCTAGGGCATATTTCCAACAGTCTCCCACTTGCACTAGAGTCAATAATCTAGTTCACATCACTATGTGATTTACATTGTAATGAATCGAACACCCATGCAGTTCTGGTGTTGTTCATGTTTAGCCCTTGGAAGAGGTTTAGTCATCGGATCTGCAACATTTAGATCCGTGTGTACTTTGCAAATATTTATGTCATCCTCCTTGATGTAATCGCGGATGGAATTGAAACGTCGCTTTATGTGTCTGGTCCTCTTGTGAAATCTTGGTTCCTTGGCTAGAGCAATGGCACCAGTATTATCACAAAACAGAGTCATTGGGTTAAGCGCACTAGGCACTACTCCAAGATCTGTCATGAACTCCTTCATCCAGACACCTTCCTTCGCCGCCTCCGAGGCAGCGATGTACTCCGCTTCGCATGTAGAATCTGCTACCACGCTTTGCTTGGAACTGCACCAGCTAACCGCACCCCCATTAAGAATAAACACGTATCCGGTTTGAGACTTAGAGTCATCCGGATCAGTGTCAAAGCTTGCATCGACGTAACCCTTTACGACGAGCTCTTGATCACCTCCATAAACGAGAAACATATCCTTAGTCCTTTTCAGGTACTTCAGGATATTCTTGACCGCCGTCCAGTGTTCCATTCCTGGATCACTTTGAAACCTTCCGACCATACTTATGGCAAGGCTGACATCGGGTCTTGTGCACAGCATTGCATACATGATAGAGCCTATGGCCGAAGCATAGGGGATGACACTCATCTTTTCTCTATCTTCTGCAGTCACTGGGCATTGAGTCTTACTCAACTTCACACCTTGCAATACAGGCAAGAACCCCTTCTTGGACTGATCCATTTTGAACTTCTTCAAAACTTTGTCAAGGTATGTGCTTTGTGAAAGTCCTATCAAGCGTCTCGATCTATCTCTATAGATCTTGATGCCAAATATGAAAGCAGCTTCTCCTAGGTCCTTCATTGAAAAACTCTTGTTCAAATATTCCTTTACGCTTTCCAGCATTTCTATATTGTTTCCAATCAGTAATATGTCATCCACATATAATATTAGAAACGCTATAGAGCTCCCACTCACTTTCTTGTAAATACAAGCTTCTCCGTAAACTTGTATAAACTCGAACGCTTTGATCACCTCATCAAAACGAAGATTCCAACTCCGAGATGCTTGCACCAGTCCATAAATGGATCGCTGGAGTTTGCAAACTTTGTCAGCATTCTCTGGATCGACAAAACCTTCTGGTTGCATCATATACAACTCTTCCTTAAGATAACCGTTAAGGAACGCTGTTTTGACATCCATCTGCCAAATTTCATAATCGAAAAAGGCAGCTATTGCTAACATGATTCTGACGGACTAAAGCATCGCTACGGGTGAGAAGGTCTCATCGTAGTCAACTCCTTGAACTTGTGAAAAACCCTTTGCCACAAGTAGAGCTTTATAGACGGTGACATTACCGTCCGCGTCTGTCTTCCTCTTAAAGATCCATTTGTTCTGAATGGCCTTACGCCCTTCAGGTAATACTTCCAAAGTCCATACTTTGTTTTCATACATGGATCCCATCTCGGATTTCATGGCCTCTAACCACTTCTCGGAATCCGGGCCCATCATCGCTTCTCCATAGCTCGTAGGTTCATCGTTGTCTAACAACATGACCTCTAAGACAGGGTTGCCGTACCACTCAGGAGCAGTACGCGTCCTTGTCGACCTACGAGGTTCGATAGTAACTTGATCCAAAGCTTCATGATCATCATCATTAACTTCCTCTTCAGCTAATGTAGGCTCCACAGAAACAACTTTCTGCACTGCGCTACTCTCAGGTTGAAGTAAAGGTTCAACAACCTCATCAAGTTCTATCTTCCTCCCACTCAATTCTTTCGAGAGAAACTCTTTCTCAAGAAATGTTCCGTTTTTAGCGACAAACACTTTGCCTTCGGATCTGAGGTAGAAGGTATACCCAACTGTCTCTTTTGGGTATCCTATGAAGACGCATTTCTCCGCTTTGGGTTCCAGCTTTTCAGGCTGAAGCTTTTTGACATAAGCATCACATCCCCAAACTTTAAGAAACGACAGTTTTGGCTTCTTGCCAAACCAAAGTTCATATGGCGTCGTCTCAACGGATTTCGATGGTGCCCTATTTAAAGTGAATGCAGCTGTCTCTAATGCATAACCCCAAAACGATAGTGGCAAATCGGCAAGAGACATCATAGATCACACCATATCCAATAAAGTTCGATTACGACGTTCGGACACACCATTACGCTGTGGTGTTCCAGGCGGTGTCAGTTGTGAAACAATTCCACATTGTCTTAAGTGACTGCCAAACTCATAACTCAGATATTCTCCTCCTCGATCAGATCGTAGGAATTTAATCTTCTTGTTACGATGATTCTCAATTTCACTCTGAAATTGTTTGAACTTTTCAAATGTTTCAAACTTATGTTTCATTAAGTAAATATACCCATATCTACTTAAGTCATCAGTGAAGGTGAGAAAGTAACGATAACCACCGCGCGCCTCAATACTCATCGGACCACACACATCAGTATGTATGATTTCCAATAAGTCACTTGCCCGTTCCATTGTTCCAGAGAACGGCGTTTTAGTCATCTTGCCCATGAGGCATGGCTCACATGTGTCAAGTGATTCAAAATCAAGTGACTCCAAAAGTCCATCAGCATGGAGCTTCTTCATGCGTTTTACACCAATATGACCTAAACGGCAGTGCCACAAGAAAGTGGTATTATCATTATCAATTCTACATCTTTTGGCATCAATGTTATGAACATGTGTATCATTACTATCGAGATTCAATAAGAATAAACCCCTCACATTGGGTGCATGACCATAAAAGATATTACTCATATAAATAGAACAACCATTATTCTCTGATTTAAATGAGTAACCGTCTCGCAATAAACAAGATCCAGATATAATGTTCATGCTTAACGCAGGCACCAAATAACACTTATTTAGGTTCATCACTAATCCCGACGGTAATCGAAGAGCGAGCGTGCCGACGGCGATCACATCAACCTTGGAACCATTTCCCACGCGCATCGTCACTTCGTCCTTTGCCAGCCTCCGTCTATTGCGCAGTTCCTGTTTAGAGTTGCAAATATGAGCAACCGCACCGGTATCAAATACCCAGGCACTACAACGAGGGTTGGTAAGGTACACATCAATAACATGTATATCATATATACCTTGTTTGTTGTTGGCCGCCTTCTTGTTAGCCAAATACTTGGGACAGTTCCGCTTCCAGTGTCCAGTTCCCTTGCAATGAAAACACACAGTTTCTGGTTTGGGTCCAGCCTTAGGTTTCTTCACGAGAGGAGCAACTGTTTTGCCACTCTTCTTGGAGTTACCCTTCTTACCCTTGCCATTTTTCTTGAAACTAGTGGTTTTATTGACCATCAACACTTGATGCTCCTTCTGAATTTCAGACTCAGCGGCTTTCAGCATCGCAAACAGCTCGGCGACTGACTTGTTCATCCCGTGCATGTTATAGTTCAACACGAAGCTCTTGTAGCTAGGTGGCAATGATTGAAGAACTCTGTCAGTGATAGCCTCTGGCGGAAGGGGCATCCCCAATTCAGCCAGACGGGTGGAGTACCCAGACATTCTGAGCACGTGATCACTGATAGACCCGTTCTCCTCCATCTTGCAAGCATAGAACTTATCGGAGATCTCATATCTCTCGATCCGGGCATTCTTCTGAAAGATAAACTTCAACTCCTGGAACATCTCATATGCTCCATGACGTTCAAAACGTCTTTGAAGTCCCGGTTCTAAGCCATACAACATGGCACATTGAACTATTGAGTAATCATCAGAACGAGCCTGCCAGGCGTTCACAACGTCTAGAGACTCAACTGGAGCGGGTGGATCACCAAGCGGTGCATCAAGGACATAAGCTTTCTGGGAAGCCGTAAGGATAATCCTTAGATTACGGGCCCAGTCCACAAAGTTACTTCCATCATCTTTCAACTTAGCTTTCTCTAGGAACGCATTAAAATTCAGGGGTGCTACTGCGCGAGCCATGATCTACAACATAAATATAGCAAAGACAACTTAGACTATTGTTCTAGATAATGAGTTTAGTTAATCATATTACTTAAAAACTCCCACTCAAATTGACATCCCTCCGGTCATTCGAGTGTAACATGATCCAAATCCACCAACTCAAGTCCGATCATCACGTGAGTTGAGGTGGTTTCAATGGTGACCATCTTCATGTTGATCATATCTACTATATGACTCATGTTCGACCTTTCGGTCTCTTGTGTTCCGAGGCCATGTCTGTACATGCTAGGCTCGTCAAGTTTAACCCAAGTGTTCCGCGTGTGCATCATGGCTTGCACCCGTTGTATGTGAACGTGGAGTCTATCACACCCGATCATCACGGCGTGTCTCGAAACGACGAACTTTCGCAACGGTGCACACTCGGGGAGAACACAATTTATCTTGAAATTTAAGTGAGGGATCACCTTATAATGCTACCGTCGTCCTAAGCAAAATAAGATGCATAAAAGGATTAACATCACATGCAAATCATAAGTGACATGATATGGCCATGAACTTGTGCTTTTGATCTCCATCTCCAAAGCACCGGCATGATCTCCATCGTCACCGGCATGACACCATGATCTCCATCATCTTGATCTCTATCAACGTGTCGCCATGAGGTTGTCGCGCCGACTGTTGCTTCCACGACTATTGCTAACGTTTAGCGATAAAGTAAAGCATTACATAGCGCTTAATGATTGACACGCAGGTCATACAATAATTAAAGACAACTCTATGGCTCCTGCCAGTTGCCGTACTCATCGACATGCAAGTCGTGATATTCTATACAACACATGATCATCTCATACATCACATATATCTCATCATGTAATTGGCCATATCACATCACAACATACCCTGCAAAAACAAGTTAGACGTCCTCTAATTGTTGTTGCAAATTTTACGTGGCTGCTACGGGTTTACAAGAACTGTTCTTACCTACGCAAAACCACAACGTGGTGTAGTGATTGCTTTTTGATCTTCTAAAAGAACCCTCTTCATTGAAATCGATTCAACTAAAGTGAGAGAGACAGACACCCGCTAGCCATCTTTATGCAACGAAGTTACATGTCAGTTGAAGGAACCTGTCTCGCGTAAGTGTACGCGTAATGTCGGTCCGGGCCGCTTCATCTCACAGTACCGCCGAATCAAATATCAACTAGTAACGGCAAGCAATATGTATACACCCACGCACACAACTCGTTTGTGTTCTACTCGAGATCTCATCTACGCATAGACCTGGCTCATGATGCCACTGTTGGGGAACGTTGCATGGGAAACAAAAAATTTCCTACGCACACACAAGATCTATCCATGGTGATGAGCATCTATGAGAGGGAGAGTGAATCTACATACCCTTGTAGATCGCTAAGCGGAAGCGTTTAAGAAACGCGGTTGATGTAGTCGAACGTCTCCGCGATCCAAATCGCAAGTCGTCCCTCGATCCGATCACGAACTAGCGCCGAACGGACGGCACCTCCGCGTTCAACACACGTACGGCTTGATGACGCCTTCACCTCCTCGATCCAGCGAGCGATGGTGAAGTAGTGGTTGAGTTCCAGCAGCACGACGGCGTGGTGATGGTGGTGAGGAACAATCTCTGCAGGGCTTCGCCAAGCGCTACGGAGATTATGACGGAGGAACTAGAGGGTTAGGGTTGCCGGCACACGGCTTGGGGAATTCTTGATGTGTTCCGGGTGCTAGCCCTGCCCCTCTATTTATATGTTGAGCCCTGGGGTCGAAACTTGGAGAAAGAGCCTCCTCAAAGTCGGTTTGGAACAAAAGGAAGAGTCCTTCTCGGATTCCAGTACCAAACGCCACGGTTCCCGGCGTCTGGCCCAGACGCCATGGGCCTCGGCGTCTGGCCCAGGGCCAGACGCCAGGGTTCCTGGCGTCTGGACCCTGCCCTCTGCAAAACTGCCTTTTGCTAACGCCCCGTGGGTCTCACCTCTTGGCCCAAACATATCGTCCAATATATCGATCTTTACCTCTCGGACATTCCGAGACTCCTCGTCATGTCCGTGATCTCATCCGGGACTCCGAACAACTTTCGGTCACCAACATAACAACTCAACTATACTTATATCGTCACCAAACGTTAAGTGTGTAGACCCTGCGGGTTCGAGAACTATGTAGACATGACCGAGACACCTCTACGGTCAATAACCAATAGCGGGACCTGGATGCCCATATTGGCTCCTACATATTCTACGAAGATCTTTATCGGTCGAACCTCTATGTCAAGGATTCAGTTAATCCCGTATGCTGTTCCCTTTGTTCTTCGGTATGTTACTTGCCCGAGATTCGATCGTCGGTATCTCTATACCTAGTTCAATCTCGTTACCGGCAAGTCTCTTTACTCGTTCCGTAATACAAGATCTCGTGGCTAACACTTTAGTCACATTGCTTGCAAGGCTCATTGTGATGTTGTATTACCGAGTGGGCCCTGAGATACCTCTCCGTCACACAAAGTAACAAATCCCAGTCTTGATCCATGCCAACCCAACAGACACCCTCGGAGATACCTGTAGAGCACCTTTATAGTCACCCAGTTACGTTGCGACGTTTGATACACACAAGGTACTCCTCCGATGTCAGGGAGTTGCATGATCTCATGGTCATAGGAACAGATACTTGACATGCAGAAAACAATAGCAATAAACTGACACGATCAAATGCTACGTTCTTAGTTTGGGTCTTGTCCATCACATCATTCTCCTAATGATGTGATCCCGTTATCAAATGACATCTCATGTCAATGGCTAGGAAACCTTAACCATCTTTGATCAACGAGCTAGTCAACTAGAGGCTTACTAGGGACACAGTGTTGTTTATGTACCCACACATGTATTTGAGTTTCCAATCAATACAATTATAGCATGGATAATAAACGATTATCATGAACAAGGAAATATAATAATAACCAATTTATTATTGCCTCTAGGGCATATTTCCAACAGCTGCCATCTCCTGCAATCACATGTGTGCAAGGAGAGGTCTACTGTGTATGTTGAGTTAGCAGACATAACTTTGAAAATTTGTTGGCCAGCTTCTGACACATGACAGTTTGCAGCAAGTTTTGTGTTCTTATCTACTTTCTTCCTAATCTTTGGGCATATTCTATGCCCTGTCCACTTTTCAATAGCTCCCCTCTGTTTGCTCATCAACCTGTGCATGATCTTGTAGAATATGTATTCAAGCGTACTAAGCACTGCCATCTCTCTGCCCTCAAGGATGTAACTGTTGAACACCTCAGAGTTATTGTTGAGCAGAATGTCACATTTGGGGAATTCAGTGAAAAATACCTTGCACCAAGTCTTTGGATCTAGCCTTTCAGTCCAGTGGAAAGCAGATGAGCAATGATCATCCATTTTCTGGCAGTTTTATCTCCACCTCAGCTTGTTTGTTGATCTTGCAATGGCCCACAGGTCTTGCTTCAGCACCTCTCCTTTGTGCTTTTCAAAATTTTGGTATATATGTCTCACACAAAACCTATGTTCTGAATCTGGCCAAACCTTGTGGACAACATTTATTAATCCTTTCTGCTTGTCACTCATAATTGTGAAAGGAGCAGTGTTAATGATGTTCAAATCATCTTTCAAAGTGGTCCGAAACCACTCCCATGAACCTATGCATTCAACTTCAACCCAGCCCATTGCAATGGGGAAAATGCAATCATTAGGATCCATTCCAACAGCACTAAGCAGCACTCCTTTGTACCTAGTTTTCATGTGACATCCATCAATGAAGATAATAGGCCTGCATCCCTTTAACCAACCTCTTTTACATGCATCATATGACCAGTATAAGTTTTTCAAACATTTCCTGCCCAATGAAAAAAAAATCCTTCGCCAGTGTTGTTGATAGCAGTAATCTGGACCCAGGGTTCTTGCTCCTTAATTCTGCCCATAGTCCCATAGCTTACTGAACTGCTCTGCCTCATCACCATGGATCTCATTTAGTGCTTGCTTTCTAGCCCTAGCTAGCTTCCATCTGTTAGGCGTGACATTAAATTCCTTAGTGATTTTTCTTGAAAATGTTGCAAGTGACATCTTCTGGTCATCCCTGAACTCATTAATGAATGCCTTGCATATGAATTTAGCTGTCAAATCCTTCAATTTCCATTTCTTCTGGCACACATGCTCTCCATTGAAGGCCTTGATGACAAAACCTCCAGTTATGTTGTCATTTCCAGCCTTAAGAAGCTATGGGCAACCTCTTTGACACACTGCCTCTAGTCTTGTCATTCTTCAACTTCTTCATTTGCACCCTGTTCCTTATTGCATATGCAGTAAGAGCTCTCCTTAGCTCACTGACATCAGCAAACACCATTCCAAGTCTAAATACAGGTGAAGTCATGTCCACTTTGGCATTGAAAGCTTTGAACTTGTAATTGAGCTGCTCTTATTCAGCAGTGGAGAGGTTGAGATCTTCATCCTCAAGTACATATTCAGGCTCCACATCTTCCTCCTCTTGTTCACCTTCTTCATCAACATCAAAGTCAATGTTGTCTTCATAAAGATCATCATCTCCATCATCTATGTCATAATCACTATCACTAAAATCTGAATCAGAAACCACAACATCTTCAGACTGCAAATTTTCTGCTACTGTTCCATTTTCTGCTGTTGTTCCATTGGCACCATGTGTGAGTAAATTTTCTGTTACTGTTCCATTTTCTGCTGCTGTTCCACTTGCACCATCTGTCAATAAATTCTCTACATCAGTAAGTAAGTTCTGAGCACCAACATTTAGCAACTGTAGAGCACCATCAGTAAGCAAATTCTCTTCTGCTGTTCCATCTGCCCTTCCATCTGCTGCAACCAAGGAAATTGGATCTTCAACATTGACAGTTATGAGGCTGTGAGAAGCTACTGCACTGACTGCACCAGCATTAGAGTTGGAAATCCTCACATGACTCTCAACTATTGGCATCTGTAGTACCAAGTCTGAACATATGTTGTAATCTGAATGAAATCTGAATGGTCAACCATGATTGTAAGCACTTTATGTTGAGCACTAGCTCTGAACATATGTTGGAGCTCCTCATCACCTCTAATTCTCACCATCCCATCTGAAATTGTTTTATCTGGTCTGCACCAATAGATGATGTGCTCACCCACAGGATATCCAAGCAAAATTAAGTGCTCTTCAAGGACTGCATATGAGAAACTGGATGAATGGACATAATCAAGCACCTCCACAGAAGGGTTAAAGTACTCCATGTCATCTATTTCTCGACAGAAAAGGCCACCATGCTCAAGTTCAAGTGTAAAAAAAGGAGTATCCACACTATTTTCCATTGCTGAATCACACACTGCATCCACAAAGTGGAAAATATAAGCATCAACAGAACTACATTTCTAAAACTGAAGAAAATGTGTTAACTGAAGAAAGTCAGTTAACTAAACATATTCAGTTAACTGAACAAACACAGTTATCTGAACATGCACAGTTATCTGAACATGTACAGTTAACTGAACATGTACAGTTAACTGAACATAACTGAAGAAGTACAGTTAACTGAACAAATTCAGTTCAGTGCAAAAAAATGCACCAGATTCCATGGACTAAATACATCATTGTACTGCAAATACTCAGATTATTGCATAGCATTACTTGCATTGCATTGCATTACTGAATTTGACAAGAAGACAAGCATAAATGAACTACAAAGTTCTGGTTTCTTACCCAAAATTTCTGAGAAGATCTAGGGCAAAAAAATAGGCCCGATTTCAAAGGCATTGCACAACAATTTATACATATAGTAAATCCACCGACTACCCCTGGGCTGAAATCGCCTGTTCCTTCCGTAAAATCAACTTCTTTATAAGCCAAAACCCTAGAGTGAAATCAGCACACACTACATGGAATTCCCAGCGGCTAGCGTCTCCAAACACACAGCAGCATGCTATGGACAGAGGGCAGGCCCAACAAAACCTACCGATCCACCGCAAGAGAGGACCAAAATCATGAGAGGCAGAGGGGGAAGAAAGCGGAGTAGAAGGAAAAGGGGAGGGGAGGCGAACCGTAGTCAGGAGGGAAGACCCCGAGCGGGCGGACGAGGTGAATGGACGGAGGCGGCTGCACAACGCCGGTCCACTCTGGCGAGGCCACCATGCTTGCTGACGTCAGCCAGCGCAGTAGGCAACGATCGGCGCCCCGACAGGAGGACGAGCGAGCGAGAGTGGTGGACGAATGATTGAGCCCGGCGTCCCGACAGAATAAATTCAGGTGGATAACTTCGACGCCCACGAGGTGTACTGCGGGTTGAATATGGGGAACGACAGGGGGGAAATGCAAAAACGCCTGGCGCTGACTGTCCAGCCACGCTGGCTCCATGTGGCGGCCTCTGATTGGCTTAGGACCAAACTAGCAAACATGTCCGTGCGTTGCAACGGAAAAAAAATTACATAGCTCTGTCATAATAAGCATGTCTCAATAATGCCTCTAGCATCACGTCCATCTGATTTATCCATGCATGACTCAGACTGTATCACAAAAGGTTGGTTAATATTAGACATGAACAGCTACGCTGCCTAGGGATGTTAGGTAGTTGATGTAAACGACGCACTCACGAAAACATCGGCGATGTGGAAGCCATGGGAACAGGTAGGAATGCTGATGTTGGGCGCTCTTGGTTTGGTCGGTGTTAGTTTTTTTTTCTTTGTGCGTACTTACGGCCGACCGAAGAACAAACAGGGCAGGGCAACTCACAAGTCCTGGGAATCACGAACGAACCCATCTTGAGAGTAGCACAAGCAAAAAAAATCAAGCGAGTCATACTGAAGGAAGGAATCATGGATAAGCCCGAGTAGCGCAAGGAAAAAAGTCAAGCGAGTCGAACCTCGTGTATGAAGCTAGCTATTCGGCAAAAAAATCAAGAAAAAAATCAAGCGAGTCATACTGAAGGAAGGAATCATGGATAAGCCCGTGTAGCGCAAGGAAAAAGGCAAACAAGTCGAATCTCACGTATGAAGCTAGCTCTTTGTCAACATATTGACGCTGGTCAGCCGGTGCACAACAGAGCGAATGGACAGCGCACCTTGAATCGTCTCCGCGGAGGGGAGGAGGAGCTGCCGGCGACTGTCGCTTGCATGTCCTCCCATTCGCCGAAGTCATGGTGCTCTAGGTATGCTGCTTGGAGACAATGGATTTGGCATCGTTCATCTCTCCGGCAACATATTGACGCCGGTCAGCCGGTGCACACCAGAGCGAATGGACGACACGCCTTGAATCGTCTCCACGGAGGGGAGGAGGAGCTGACGGCGGTTGTCGCTTGCATGTCCTCCCGGTGAGTATGTCCTCTTTTCTCAGAACTTTCTTGTTTTTATTGCCCGTAACGCCATCTCTGGAATTTATAACCTTAAGTCCTTCCTTCCTCTGGGATAAATGAGACCAACAATTCATTCTCTCTTAGAGATTTTCACTTGCTTATTTTGTAACTCGCGGAAGTATATAAATTGATTAAGTTTGATGTAAAAAAGCAATATGGGCCTATTTAATTTAATAACAAAGCATGATTTTCTTTTTTATTTCTGTGATGGGTAAATAGGGATTCCGTGGTAGCAGGCCCAGCTCGGCCCAAGCAAAGAGAAAAATCAAAAACTGTGGTCACGGGCTAGGACGGGTGAAGGAACTTATAGCGATTACTTTTCTATCATACGTCTGTTGGTTTGGTGGCAAGGCACAATTTTTTCATGGCATGCGTTGCGGGTTCGACTCCCACCTCCTGCACATATTTTTAACTTATATCAACGGAGGAAGCAAAGAGGCCTAGGCGAACCAACAAACCACCTACGTTACGAAGCGTTTTTAATTTAGGACCCAAACAATAGTACCACCTTGGATACAGCCGGAACCTCAGATAAAAAAAAACACCTACCCGGGACGAAATCAAGAATATCACCTTGCTTTATTAGTAGGGGTATAGACTTGCACTCCTGTGTAAGTTGTAGAACTAGTTAGTCCGGTTTTGCAAGTTCCAAGACCAAACCATCACCCTCCACGCAAGTTTTAGGACTTGGGGTGCTATTACCTCACATAGAAACTAGTTTTGACCCGTCACGTCTACCAAGCAGTAGCACTACTAAAGTTCCCGAAAAAATAATAACAAGCAAGGTCTCGTACTACCCCTTTCCGAACGAATTCCACGAGAGTTCCCGATTCGATTTAAATATCCCAAACTTTTGTAACGAAAACCGAGCTGGACTCGACCGTCTTCTTCCAAGTGGGCAGCGCGAAGGCGCCCAGAAAGCCTGCGTACGTGACCGCCGGACCGAAAACAATAGGCTTCGCTCCTTCCTTCGTTGGCGCCAACCTTCTCTGCGGCTTCGCGCGCTCCATGCCAGAAGCTGCCTCCTCGTCCAGATCGAGGAACCCTTCAACCCCGCCCATGGGTATAAACCACCGGCGGGCGAGCACGCCACCCCCATTCGCCACCGTACCGTACGCCGCCGATCGAGGGAGATCAGCTATCCATCCGCCGTGAGCTAGCTAGCTAGAGAGCAAGGACGCGATGCCGTCATCGAGGCTCGTGCCCAAGGACGGCGAGTGGGGCGGCGGCGGCGTGGCGCTGGAGGTCACCGTGCTGTCGGCCGAGTCGCTGCGCCTGCCGCCCACCTACTCCCCTCTCCCGCGCCGCATGCGGCCCTACGTGGCGGTGTCCTCCTCCTCGTCGTCCTCCTCCGCCGGCTGCAGCACGGGCGTGGCGCCCGCGTCGTCCGGCGCGGCGGAGCACTCGTGGGAGGACGTGGGCGAGGACGCGCGCCTGGTGGTGCCCGTGGGCGCGGGGTTCCTGGAGGGCCGCGACGACGTGCGCGTGGCGGTGCTCTCTGAGTCCGGCTGCGCGCGGCTCGTCGGCGACACGCCGCTCGGCTGGTGCCGCGTGCCCGCCGCCGACGTGCTCGACGGCCTCCGCCCGCCGCGCGCGCTCCGCAGGCTCAGCTACTCGCTCCGCTGCCCGCGCCGCGGCGGGCCGGGCCACGGCGTCGTCCACCTCGCCGTGCGCGTCCTCGGCGACGTCCACCTCGCCGCCCGCCCGGACCCGGTCCCGCCCGCGCAGCCCGGCTGGTGCCGCGTCGCCATGGGCATACCCGTCTCCGGCGCCTCCGCCGCCGCCGCGGCCGTCGTCGGCACGCCGTCGCCGTGGGCGTGGAGCCAGGCGTCGCGGTGATCGATGACGGCTCGTGACTAGCCGTGGAAGAACGGTGGAACTTGCGCGCGCGGGCGCGGCGACCGGTTCTTGGGTTTGACTAATCACTGCCCGGAGCACGTAGCCGCCGGACCGGGAGACGAAAGCGACGGCTGGTTAGTCAAAAAACTCGAAGCTAGCTGCCGGGCTGATTCCTCGCAGCTGCGTACGGACGTGCGTGACGGTGTCTGATTGGACGCGCTGCCGGCTGGCCGGCCGTCGGCGGCGGTGCTTGACCCTGACGTGTGGAATACGGCCGAACGTGCCGATGTATATATTCGTCATCGTCTAGGCCTCTAGGGAAGGTTCCTAATGTTGGAAAATGTGTGAGGGCATGCATATCTCTGTCATCCAAAAGTGTAAATTCAGTAAATATGTACAAAGGCTGAGGTGAAATTTTCAGTGCAAATTAGACAACTTTGAATCGAATGCAATTTTATTTATTATATTAGTTGCTCTCCTTTGATCCGAATATCCATAGTGAGGGGTAATTTAAAGCATTAACATGCATATGGAGAAATACACTTTGGTTTCTGGTTGTAGATGCACTATGACGATTTTTTTAATAACTAAACAAATGGTTAAAATATTTCAGAAGTATTTTTAGATTAAACTTGACTTTCTTTTGCACTAGTATATAAATTTTCACGAAAAAAAAACAACGTTGACTTCAGGGCATAAAAGACAAAAATTATTTGCTATTATAGGTCACCATTCACACTATTTTGATCGAAATTTGTCTTTTTTGAAAAGAAGTCAAAGGGTAATTTTCTTTTTGTAGATTTTTTCTCACAAGTACAATGGAAGGCCAAGTTTATTTCAAAAATATTTTCAGAATTTTTTGACTTTTTGTTGAATTACTAGTTTTTTTTTCATATAGATTGTAGATACACCCACGATCCAAACGTTCCCGTCCCATGCATATGTTACTAGTCTATGTTACTATCTCTAGTGAGAAGTAACATATGTGTAGTGTTATGCAACACTTCATTTATTAGGTTCTAGACTCATCTTGTCTTGATATGTGTGATGTTATTCATAGTATGAGTAACTAGCTATGTTACGTAATTCATCTCTCTCCTCATTAAAGGATTGCTATAGAAGCAAATTTGATGAGTTGGACCCGATGTTACTACTGAAGTTACTCCCACTATGAGCAGTCTAGACTAGTCATAGTGGAGAGTAACTTAGACTAGTAGCATGCATATGTTACTAGTCTATGTTAGTATCTTCATAGTGGATAGTGTCATTGGTGTGATAACATAGATGTCCTCATTTATTACTTTATAGAGTCATTTTGCACCGGGAAGCGCTATGAGATGGTAACATATTGTGTTACTCTATTTGCCTCTCTCCTCATTAACTACTTGCCACATTATCATTTTTTCTTATGTGGAATCTATGTTACTATATATGTTATTCGCACTATGACCAGCCTTAGATATGAGCTCATAACCACAGGCGGTGGATCTACCGTCCCTCTTTTTCGGACCTTCGATCTGTCTTCCCGACTAAAAACCTTACGCGCTTTTAACGGGTTGAGTCCGACGCCCATGAGACTTATGGTATGAGTACCTTGACACTTTGTCCGAATGTTAAGGGTCAATTTAGAATCTATTTCTTAACACCATGGTCAATTTGGGTTCTTGCTTCAGTCGCCCCTTTTGAATTTTTGCTCCAATATCTCATGCTTCCGAGTCATGTGCTGCTATTGGGCCTCCCTGGTCATGAAACTTACCTAGGCCTTGACAGATTCCTAGGTGGCTAGGTCCACCATCGTTGACAACCCATAGACAGGTAGAGTTTCTTTCTTTTTATGCCACCAAAGAGCCGACTACTCGATCAATGCCAGGAGCCCAGGATCTAACACTATTAGGGAAAAGCCTAGTAGTAGCGCGGGTTTTTACCGTATTAGTAGCGCGGGGTGCCGCGCTACTGCTACGGCGCTACAGCTAACAGTTAGCAGTAGCGCGGGATAGAAGCGCGCTATTGGTATTAAGCCTATCAGTAGCGCGGTTCAGAGCCCGCGCTACTGCTAACTATTAGCAGCGTGGTTATGCTCCCCTCGCCACTACTAATCGCGTGTATTTCTTTATGTGTGTGTGTGTATTTACACACCGTTATACATATTAATATACAACATCAATAATAATTGTGCAAGAAACAACATTTAGATTAAAGTGGATGGGTGCAAGTGACCAAGTTGAATTAGTAGGAAAATATGATGTCACAACGACACACAAGTGTCGAATGAAAGGACTTGTGTGCCATCGTAACATCATGTTTTCCTACTAACCCAACTTAATCACTTGCATCCATCACTACTGGAATCCAGTAGTCCGCGGGCCTATCCTTTGCCGTCTGCTATGGCGGACGGCAAAGTGCCTGATTCCAGTAGTGCATCCACTTTAATCTAATCTATGTCATCTAATAACTCCTCATCCTTAGTCACATAACAACTTATCATCATCTTGATCATCTAACAACTCATGGCAAGTTAACCATTACTACATAATGTCATAAACTAGAAAATTTCCACTCCCTTAGCTATTCTCTCCTAGGTAGAACCTACTACTCTCTCCTAGGTAAAATAGCATAAAACAAGTAAGATCCTTCCACTCCACTGTGAAGAATAGAGATTCACCTATCTCCGACATGTGGCCTGCGCAAATCGTTCGCGTCTCCGCCAAGTGGTTGTCTGCGGTCTTTCATTACTTTGCTAAATCCTTTGAGTTTCAGGCTTCCATCCCTTGTAGAAATCGAGTATGCATTGTGAACACATGTAGGCCATCGTGGCCGTAAACTCGTAACATTCAAATAATAACCTTCTACAAACATCAGTTCAGGCACAACCTTTGGCGGGAATTTTTGTTGAAGAGCATAATAATAACATAGTTAGTAATCTACTTTTGCTAAAGAAAATTTTATGTATGCAAAACATGGACTAATGAATGACACAATAGTAAAAAATAATCTTACCATGCTATCTACATGGAATTTACTATGGTTCAACTCGTGCACTAGTGGCACGTATTCAGAATAACTTTCGCCAATATCTTTATAATTGATCTTAAAATTATCAACATCATCAATAAATGAGACCAGATGATGTTTCTCCAACCAAGTTAGATCGGAGCTAGGACTGTAGTAGGTCCGGTCTACTATCTTTCGAGTTTTTTTTGAAGGAAATAAGCTGTCAATTAGAAATAAACAAGTTAAGTAGGGATGAACACCAACTATTTTTAAATAAACAATGCAAATTACTTAACAAATATGGTTGATAAACTCGCATAGAGGTAAAACTGGAAGCATATCGACATCCACCCAAATGTCGATATTACCTTCAATATCATCTTCAGGACGAATATTGAAGGTTATTTCCATATCCTCTTGAAATCCATATGCCTTGCCTAGAGCTTTCCAATTTGAGCAACCAAAATGCGAGTGATTAACTGCATTGTATACTTTAACCCGAAATGTGAAACCATGTTTAGTCCTCAGGTGAGCTCTCCTCGTCTTCATATTCTCCACTTCTTGGAAACCGAGTTTCTCCAAGACATACCGTCTTGCATGGCAGGGGATGCACTAGTCGAATTGTAAAAAACGGAAATTACACGTTGAAGCAAAGAAACACAAAAGTCATGACTAATTACGAAAAAATAGTTGTCATCGTTGCGTACCGTAAAAACATCAAAGGTCTCATCAAGCTTGATGGTGAAGAACCTGTCGTTTCGCAGATGAGGCCTGTCGCACAGACCCTGATCTCACACATTTCCTGTGTTCATGATTCAAAGATTAAAAATCGACGAGAATTATACAAGGAACTATTCAGCATGGGTTGAGTTTTGGTCTGTCGAGGCTGATATGGTGGTGTATGTTGGTGGACACTCCCTCACACTAATATTTCGACCATCAGTGATGGTCGCTCCTCCCCTCGCTCCCGCATGAATTACCAAAGTCTCTAGCACACGGGAACGAAGGAGGAAGCGACCCCCATGATAACAGTCGGGATTCTTCCTTTGATATTTCGACCGTCGGTGCTGATCGCTTCCTCTCCCTCTCTCATGCATTATACCAAGGTATATAAGGAAGGAAAAAGTTTGGCATGACTGTTGCTAAAATAGGACATATCGAGCGTCTGAAATTTGCCGGAACGAAAATGAATCAACATTCCGGCAAAACATAGGCTCTAGGAGGTGTTCCTTGCAAAATGATACACACGTCGAAGGAGACAACCAGTACATGTGAAAATATTTACATGTATTTTCTATTCTATTACAAACTTTTTTACTGAAAATTAACTATCCATCAATTATCCAAACCTATAAACTTGTGACCACATCAACTATATCAATTATATCTACTAAAAATTTCTAGACCTAATATTTTTTCTACAAATTTCTACAAGAACAGAGGGAGGTTCTAGACCTAATATTTCTACAAATTTCTAGACCTAATAGGAGGGAGGGAGGGAAGTGGAGGGAGGAGGGAAGAGGGTCGGTGGCCGGAGTTGGAGAAGGGGCGACGGTCGGAGGAGGGTGAAGGGAGAGGATGGAGGGGGGAGGAGGGTGAGGGCCGTGGGAGGAGAGCGAGGATGGAGGCGAGAGGAGGGCGGGGGCAGGGAGGAGGCTTACGGCAATGGAGGAGACGGCGGTGCGGCAACAGCGGCGACGACGCGGTGAGCGAGAGAGAGAAAGAGTGGAGAGGAGAGTGAGCAACGCGGGCGAGGGGAAGAGGATAAGGGGAGATTAGGAGTAGCACGGGTGAAAGGACGTGGATGTCGCCTAGAGGGGGGTGAATAGGCGCTTTAAAATAATTACGGTTTAGTCTTGAACAAATGCGGAATAAAACTAGTGTTTAATATGTCAAGCACAAAACCTAAAACAACTAGGCTCACCTATGTGCACCAACAACTTATGCTAAGCAAGATAAACAACTAAGTGATAGCAAGATATATAGCATGAAACAATATGGTTATCACAAAGTAAATTGCATAAGTAAAGGGTTCGGGTAACAGATAACCGAGGCACACGGAGACGACGATGTATCCCGAAGTTCACACCCTTGCGGATGCTAATCTCCATTTGAAACGGTGTGGAGGCACAATGCCCCCCAAGATGCCACTAAGGCCACCGTAATCTTCTCAGGACCTCGCACAATTTTGTGTGAGGGCGTGCATATCTCTCTCGTCCAAAGTGTAAATTCAGTAAATGTGTACAAAGGCTAAAGTGATGAAGTTTTCAATGAAACTGGACAAGTTTGAATGCAATTTTATTTCTGCACATATAGTTGCCCTGCTTTGATCCATAGATGTGAGCTCACACACTAGTGCAGAATCGGCCTATAGTGCCGGTTCGTAAGGGCCTTTAGTGCCGGTTCTCCAACCGGCACTAAAGGGTGGGGACTAAAGCCCCCCCCCCCCTTTAGTCCCGGTTCAACATGGCCCGGCACTAAAGGCCCACCACGTGGCACCTGCCGGCGCCGTGGGCCGGGGGACCTTTAGTCCCGGTTGGTAACACCAACCGGCACTAAAGGCCCACCACGTGGCACCTGCCGGCGCCAGGGCTGGGGGACCTTTAGTCCCGGTTGGTAACACCAACCGGGACTAAAAGTATTTAATTCTTTTAATTTTGGTTTATTTTTCCTTTTAATCCTTTAGGGGTTTATGAATTAATTATGGTTTATTTTTCCTTTTAATTTTGTGTTTTCCATTTAATTATTTTTCATTTCAAACATATATTACGCTACTACATACTGTACACGTTGTGCATATATATATAAATAGAATTTCTCGTAGAACCGATCATATATATATATATATATATCATCGAATTTCTCGTACGACGACCATTCACATACATATATATATACAATTTGGTATATAGAATTTCTCCTACAATTTGCGGATCATTACACATGCAGGGCATTACTGCTTGATCTTGTAATGGTATTCTCCTTTGGGATCTATGACCTGGTCGAGCAGAAATCCAGCTATTTCCTCTTGAATTGCTCGTACGCGAGCCGTTGGTAGGAGCTGGCCCCGCATCTCCATCAGCTATAATCAGGAGATCAAGATGAATATATTAGTTGTGTGTATATATATTAGCTAGATCATGATAAAAAAATTATGGATAGTGTTCTGGCAAACGTACCCAAAGATTTCTTTCATCTCTGCTCCTTTCAGACGTGATCATGCGAATGTTCTCGCAAACGTAGTATGCGCATAAAGCATTCCCCTGCTCCTGCTTCATGCACTTTACGAGAATAAAATTCAATCAGGTAATAATTAATCAAGCATGATAATGGTATTGAAACTAGAATTAAAGAGATGCACGGACGTAGCTAGCTAGTACTACTTAATTACCTTGGGTCGCACCCATTTCAGCTGTTGTTTCCATTCGCCGGGGACCTCTTTGATGAACTTTTGCCAAGCCCTGCCCGCCGGCAAAGAAAATGAATAAAGGAGTTATTAACTAGTTGATATCAGGAAATGAAGTAAAGAGGCCGACATAGTGCGATAATGATTGAAATTACCTGTCGACCATCCCCCTCACAATTGCGTATTCAGATGGATTCTTATATAGTGAGTCCAGTACTTCAAATTTTCCTTGTCAACTTCAATGATTAACAAGATCCAGTGGTAACTGCATGCGCACACGTTTTTTATAAATAAGCGGGCATGTGCATAACTCATCAACTACACTTATTAACATCTAGTAAGCAAAAAATAGAATTTGTGGTACAAGATATAGTAACACTCACCCGAAGTTGTAAGGAAGTAGTATTTCTGGTTGGGTGTTTAGTTGCTTCAAAAACTCTAGCAGGAATCTCTCTGTGTCTTTTCTCGAATATTGATCTTCCCATATCGCCTGATTAACCGTATTTGGGTCAATGAACCCAATGCCATAGCGTCCAGCTTTTTTCATTTCATACATCTTCATTTTGCATAATACCACAGAAAAGAATATAGTGAGGATAATTACAGGTAATGAACGAGAGCACATCTAGCTAGCTAGCTAGAGACTTAAATTACAGAAAGAAATCACTTACAGACAATAGCAACTGACGATAGATTTGTCGAGTGCGTCTTGTTGGAATAACTGAAACAACTCTGAATAATGAATCCACAAATCTTTTTTATGGAAGTAATGCTTTCTCTTGACTTTCACCATAAGGGACTCTTGATTGGTATTTGCTGTTTCTTGCATGTACCATGTATGCAAATTGTACATTCTCGTTGGTAGAAGCTTGACATCGTCAGGCTTGACCAGAGGTTTGCCGCGGACATATTGGTATTTTACTTCCTCCTCTGTAATCCCGGGGATTTCCTCAAGGCCTAGGAGTTGTTCAACAGTGACACCGGCCTCTTTAGCCTGCCTTCTAAGATCGTCGGTTATTACCAGCCGATCGGCGGTACTCACAGGTGTTTGTACAATGAGCGGGGGGATCGATTGCACTGCCTGTTCTCCCAGCTGGGGAACAGTTTTCCCGCTTTTTTTGCCAACTGCTTGGCTCGAGCTCGAGCTCGACTCCTTTTGCCCTGCTAAATATGACTTCTTGATAGACCGCACATAGTCGGAGTCCTTCTGATTGTCAGTCGGTCGAGCCATATCAATAAAGTGGTGTGAGACATGCTCAGGTACTTTCTCCTTTGGCGGCGCGGGCGGTTTCGGTGCAAAATGGGCCTTCAATTGGGCATCACATGCGTCGTCGAGTTCCTCCTGAGTCAGGTGGTAAGACAACTTCGGAAGAGGCTTGAGGCTTGGACCATATTTGAATTTCTTGTCTGTTGTACCGCTAGCCGTCGTAGCTGCTGCCTCTCTCTTCCGCTGTTGCTTAGGCTGACGCCGTGCCGGACTTGGAGGAGGAGTCGGCTGACGCGGTGCCGGCGGACTTGGAGGAGGAGGAGTTGGCTGACGCCGTGCCGGACTTGGAGGAGGAGTCGGTTGACGCGGTGCCGGCGGACTTGGAGGAGGAGTCGGCTGACGCGGTGCCGGACTTGGAGGAGGAGGAGTCCACTGACGCGGCGGCGGACTTGGAGGAGGAGGAGTCGGTGGCCTTGGAAAGACGATGCAATCCTTTTTCCATAGAATGATACGATGTATGGCCTCTCCTAGTGTTCTCGCCTCGTCACCTCCAAGAATGTCAAGTTGTAGCTCGTGATATCCTGACATCACTTCATCAACCCCGACACGAGCATAGCCAGCTGGAATGGGATTGCAATGGAAGGTTGCTTCAGGGGGATTTGCTAAAGCATAGCCGTCCGCCACCTTCATTGATAAGTTCTTCACTTTCATGTGTAGCTCACAGTTAGTCATGTCTTTGATATCATCCACAGGGTAGCTAGCTAGCAATGCATTATCGATATCGGCCGGGGCGGAACCCACGCTGCTTCTCGGCATAGATGGGACGGTGCTATCCAATGCTGGATCGATCTGCTCATGCATGCCCTGAGACGCCCTTTCCTGGCTGAGTGAGTCGATCTGCTCCTGTTGCCGCCTGACAAATCGTTCCAACTCCAGGTGCTTTGATTCTAGGCCTTCAAGGCGGAGTGCTTCCTCCTTCTTCTTCTTCTCCTCCTACATCTTCTTTCTCGCACGGCTTCTATAGTCGTCGTTCCAATCCGCAAACCCCTCAAACCACGGAACAACGCCTTTGCCTCGTGTTCTTCCTGGGTGTTCACGATTCTTCAGGGCGCGCGTAAGCTCGTCGTTCTCTCTGTTGGGCGTGAACACCCCCGTTCGAGCTTCTTCTATTGCAATAAGTATTTCGTCTGTCGCTTCTTTAAGACTTGCCTTCACCATAACCAGCCCTGTCTCTGGGTCCAACTTCCCCTCATGCGCATAAAACCATGTCCTGCACCTGGAGGGCCATGTCAATGTAACTGGATTGACCCCTGCACTAATCATCTTTTGCTCAGATTGATCCCACTTAGGCAGGGCCACCTGGTAGCCACCTGGCCCCAGAGTATGGTGCCACTTCTTTTTCGCAGCATTAATCTTGTTTATTCTCGACCGTTCCTTAGCTTCTTCCGATTCCTTGAACTTCACGAAAGCATCCCAGTGATCTTTTGCCTTCACCAGTGCTCCCGTGAATTCTGGAGTCTTCTTTTTTGATTTGACGTACTTAGTCCATGCATTTTTCTTGAAGGTGTTGAATGCGATCGCCATCTTTTTAAGAGCATTGTTTCTGACTTTCTTCAGATCTGCATCTGTCAAATTATCTGGTAGGGTGAAATGTTCCATAAGCGTAGTCCAAAGCACATCTTTTGCTCTTTCGTCGACAAAAGTAACTCCTGCTCGATCTCCCTTTGCTGGCTTTTTCCATTCTTAAACGGAGATCGGGATTTGGTCCCTGACAATAACTCCGCATTGATTCTTGAACTTGGTCGCATTTTTCCTAGGTTCAAGCGGTTCGCCAGTTGATGTTTTGATGGAATCGATGTTGAACTTTACGCCTTTGTCCAACTTTTTGGCCGGGCCTCGAACTACCCTGTCGCTTGTAGAAGATTTGCTCGATCCGGAGGCCTAAAAGAAGAAAGATCGATTCGTTAATACATACAAATCAATTAAGACATGTAATGATCACCGGATGGCTTATATATTAAATATACCTCGCCGGTCTTTGTTATTTGAAGAACATTTTCTTCGTCAACATCGTTGTCGTCACCTTCATCTATTCGTTCGTCTTCATCAAATATCATACAACCCTCACCGGAATTGTTCAGATATTGCGAGCCGTCATCATCTTCAGGTTCATGCTCTGGGCTCGTGGAGCGTATGATGTCGAACAGAGCCTCTTCTCCTTCTCTGTCGGTATTGTCAATAGCTTTTATTTAACTAATCCAGAAGAAAAATAATTTAGTATTCAAATTAGAATGCATGCAATCAATAAGGAAAAACTGAATCATAGTACATAATATGCATCTCGAATAATTCATATAATATGCATCATCGAATATAATCTCGAATAAATCGTCTTGAATATTATCGAATATAATCTCGAATACATCTCGAGAATTATCACTAGCTAATACAGATCGAATATTATCGAAGAATCTAGTTCACTCGCGGTTCTGGAGGCGCGGGCGGTGGACACCCAAAGAGAAGGAACCATCACAGGATCATAGCTCGGGTGAGATCCCTGAAGAACCTGCCAGGTATTGGAGAACCTGACGTCCAACGCATCCATGTAGCGACGGACGTGCTCGTCCTCCTCCATGACACGGCGACGTACCACCTCCGGCGGGGCCGGCTGCCTCCGCACCGAAAGTGGCCCACGCGAACGCCACCAAAGAAGCTCCGGGTCGACGACGGGACCCGGGGCCGGGTTCCTCACCAAGCTGCTCACCCCTGAAGGTAGCACCTCCCAGTGCCAGCCCGGCGGAGCCCAGTCCCGAACATTGCCCCTCTGAAGCAGGACGTCGCCACCAATCCGACGACGAGGATGCGGGCCGGGCATCGTAGACGTCGAGAACAAATTCTATGCAAATTTAACATTTTTTAAATGCTTGATTATGATTTTTGTAATTCTACATCATCCAATATATACATCATTCTACATATATCCATCATCCAATCTACTTTTGTCCATCTAATTATAACTTATCCATAATCAGTCTGCATATATACATCATTCTAACATAACATTCATCTACACAAATATACATATAAATTTGCAAAAATACATCATCTACACAAAAATACATCATTCTAACATATCATTCATTCTAACATAACATTCATCTACACAAAAATACATCATTCTAACATGTGTGTGTGTGTGTGTGTGTGTGTGTGTGTGTGTGTTCATGCATCATGTGTGTGTGGGCTCTCGGGGAGGGGCGGCCATGGCGCGCGGCAGGGAGAGGAGAGGGGGGAGGGGCTCACAGCGGGGCGACGGCGAGGCGAGGCGAGTCGACGGCGACGGCGACGGCGACGGCGACGGCGACGGCGACGATGACGGCGACGGCGCGCGAGAGGTCGAGGAGGAGATCGAGGGGGCGGCGAGGTCAACGCGCGACGGCGATGGCGATGGCGCGGCGAGGCGACGGCGACGGCGAGGCGATTTGACGGCGAGGCGAGTCGACGGCGACGGCGGCGGGGTGCTGATCCGGCAGCCTGGCGGCGTCCTGTTCGGCGTCGTCGAGGGAGGAAAAGCGATGAGTTGTGAAATTTTGCAAACTTCCGCTTATATACAAACACCTATAGTCGCGGTTGGTGGTTCCAACCGCGACTAAAGGCCCTCCATTAGTCGCGGTTGGAGCCACCAACCGCGACTAAAGGTGAATTCACCCAGCCGAAGCGGCGGGAAGCGCAAGCCTTTAGTCGCGGATGGAACCACCAACCGCGACTAAAGGTCTGGCTTCCCGTGTCGAATGTTTAGTCCCACCTCGCTAGTTGAGAGGAGCTCGCACCGGTTTATAAGCCCCGCCGCGGCTACCGTGTCGAGCTCCTCTCTAATGCAGGCCTTCTGGGCCTACCGCACCTATGCTGCCCTGTTGGGCCTACTGGGCCTGCATCCCGGCCCAATACGCTGTGGTGGCCCAGTAGGCGGGCATTTTTTATTTACTTTTCAGTTTTTTTTAATTTCTGTTTTATTTATTTTCTTTTGTTTCTGAGTTTTTTTTTGCTTTATTTAGAATTAATGAGTGAATCTTTTTGCGTTAGGTCAAAAAATTTATAAACTTTCTGTTAGTGGCAGTAGTTTTCAAATTTGAATAGTTTAAATTCGAATTATTTGAAATTTGTGTGAATCACTAGTTTGTGAATAACTTTACTTTAAAAATTGATTTTGCAGTGATTCTTTTTTCTGCTGTTTAATATTAGCGTGTTTTATCATTATATTCAATTTGGTAATTCAAAGGTTATTTAAAAAATGAAATGCCATTGTAACAGACGAGTTTTCGTCTGAAACCCTGATACTTCGAAAGAGATTGTCCATTTTGTACACGAAGTGGATCCAGTTTTTGCCGTAACCCTGTCAACTTTTTAGCACATGCTATGTGGGTGAAATGATGATACCATGCCAACTTTCAACCTTTTCAGAGTTCATTTGTAGTGCTTTTCAATTTTAGGGCCATTTAGCTCAAAAAATTCAGTAAATGCATGAAAAATAGCAAATGAAGTCAGAAAGGGTTGAAAATTGATGACGTGGCTTCGAATGGTGCATACTAAACACACAAAAAGTCTGGAGTTGAAATAAGTTTAAAAAAATGAAATGCCTTTGTAACAGACGAGTTTTCGTCTGAAACCCTGATACTTCGAAAGAGATTGTCCATTTTGTACACGAAGTGCATCCAGTTTTTGCCGTAACCCTCTCATCTTTTTAGCACATGCTATGTGGGTGAAATGATGATACCATGCCAACTTTCAACCTTTTCAGAGTTCATTTGTAGTGCTTTTCAATTTTAGGGTCATTTAGCTCAAAAAAAATCAGTAAATGCATGAAAAATAGCAAATGAAGTCAGAAAGGGTTGAAAATTGATGACGTGGCTTTGGACATAATATTTCTTCGCGTTTCAAATGCCAAAACACATAAGTACACTACTATTACAAAAATTCCCTCCGGTTTGTCCGAAGTGGGACTTTCCAGATATATAAGTCCGGAAACTAACTAGAGAAGCCGGTCACATCCCAGAGTGGGATCTTTGGGTATAAAACTTTTTCTTCGCGTGTGTCCCTTTGCGCCGTAACCATGGACAATCTTCATCGTTTAACTTGATGCTCGGGTCAACATTCACTGTGAAGGGAGCAATTTCATGAAACTTTTCATAATCTTCTGACATGTCTGTCTTGTCCTCCACTCCCACGATGTTTCTTTTCCCTGAAAGAACTATGTGGTGCTTTGGCTCATCGTATGATGTATTCGCTTCCTTATCTTTTTTTTTCTCGGCTTGGTAGACATGTCCTTCACATAGAAAACCTGCGCCACATCATTGGCTAGGACGAATGGTTCGTCTGCGTACCCAAGATTGTTGAGATCCACTGTTGTCATTCCGTACTGCCGGTCTTCCTTTACCCCGCCTCCTCTCAAATTGACCCATTTGCACCGAAACAAAGGGACCTTCAAACCAAGTCCATAGTCAAGTTCCCATATCTCCTCTATGTAACCATAATATGTGTCCTTTGGCCTATTGGTGTTTGCTGCATCAAAGCGGACACCACTGTTTTGGTTGGTGCTCTTTTTATCTTGGGCGATCGTGTAAAATGTATTCCCATTTATCTCGTACCCTTTGAAAGTCAATATAGTCGAAGATGGTAACTTGGACAGCAAGTACAGGTCATCTGCAACAGTGTCGTCATGCATGAGACGTGTCTGCAACCAACCGGCGAAAGTAACAGTTTGTTCATGTGTAATCCAGTCGTCAGACTGCTCCGGGTGTTTGGAGCGTAGAATATTCTTGTGTTGCTCGATATACGGAGCCACCAAGGCGGAACTTTGTAGAACTGTGTAGTGTGCTTGCGCCAAAGAATGCCCGTCCCGGCATATTACTGAATTCTTTCCTAGCGTGCCTTTTCCACCCAGTCTGCCCTCATGCCGCGATTCAGGAACACCAATCGGCTTAATGTCAGGAATAAAGTCAACACAAAACTCAATGACCTCCTCTGTTTCATGGCCCTTGGAGATGCTTCCTTCTGGCCTAGCACGATTATGAACATATTTCTTTAAGACTCCCATGAACCTCTCAAAGGGGAACATATTGTGTAGAAATACAGGACCCAGAATGGCAATCTCCTCGACTAGGTGAACTAGGACGTGCGTCATGATATTGAAGTAGGATGGTGGGAACACCAACTCGAAACTGATAAGACATTGCACCAAATCATTCTCTAACCTTGTTAGGATTTCTGGATCGATTACCTTCGGAGAGATTGCATTGAGGAATGCACATAGCTTCACAATGGCTAATCGAATGTTTTCCGGTAGAAGCCACCTCAATGCAACCGGAAGCAGTTGCGTCATAATCACGTGGCATTCATGAGACTTTAGGTTCTGGAACTTTTTCTCTGCCATATTTATTATTCCCTTTATATTCGACGAGAAGCCAGACGGGACCTTCATACTGAGCAGGCATTTGAAGAAGATTTCCTTCTCTTCTTTGGTAAGAGCGTAGCTGGCATGACCCTGAAACTGCTTTGGATCCATGCCGTCTTCTCCGTGCATACGTTGCTGGTCCTCCCGTGCCTCCGGTGTATCTTTTGTCTTCCCATACACGCCCAAGAAGCCTAGCAGGTTCACGCAAAGATTCTTCGTCACGTGCATCACGTCGATTGCAGAGCGGACCTCTAGGTCTTTCCAATAGGGTAGGTCCCAAAATATAGATTTCTTCTTCCACATGGGTGCGCGTCCGTCAGCGTCATTCGGAACAGATTGTCCGCCAGGACCCTTTCCAAAGATTACTTTTAAATCCTTGACCATATCAAGTATATCATCACCAGTACGGTGGCGAGGCTTCTTCCGGTGATCTGCCTCACCTTTGAAATGCTTGCCTTTCTTTCTTACGGGATGCCTGCTCTGAAGAAATCGACGATGCCCCAGGTACACATTATTCTTACATTTATCCAAATATATACTGTCGGTATCATCTAAACAGTGCGTGCATGCATGGTATCCCTTGTTTGTCTGTCCTGAAAGGTTACTGAGAGCAGGCCAATCATTGATGGTTACAAACAGCAACGCTCGCAGGTCAAATTCCTGCAGTTTGTGCTCATCCCACGCACGTACACCTTTTCCATTCCACATCTCTAAAAGTTCTTCGACTAATGGCCTTAGGTACACATCAATGTCGTTGCCGGGTTGCTTGGGGCCTTGGATGAGCACTGGCATCATAATGAACTTCCGCTTCATGCACAACCAAGGAGGAAGGTTATAGATACATAGAGTCACATGCCAGGTGCTATGATTGCTGCTCTGCTCCCCAAAAGGATTGATGCCATCTGCACTTAAACCAAACCATACGTTCCTTGCGTCATCTGCAAAGTCCTTCCACTTTCTCTCGATTTTTCTCCACTGTGATCCGTTAGCGGGTACTCTCAACTTCCCGTCTTTCTTACGGTCATCTTTGTGCCATCGCATCAACTTGGCATGCTCTTTGTTTTGAAACAAACGTTTCAACCGTGGTATTATAGGAGCATACCACATCACCTTGGTAGGAATCTTCTTCCTGGGGCGCTCGCCCGCAACATCACCAGGGTCATCGTGGCCGATCTTATAGCGCAATGCACAGCATATCGGGCATGCATTCAAATCCTCGTACTCACCGCGGTAGAGAATGCAGTCATTTGGGCATGCATGTATCTTCTGCACCTCTAATCCTAGAGGGCAGACGGCCTTCTTTGCTTTATACGTACTGTCGGGCAATTTGTTGTCCTTTGGTAGCTTATTCTTCATTATTTTCAGCAACTTTTCAAATGCCTTGTCAGGTACACCATTCTCTGCCTTCCATTGCAGTAATTCCAGTGTGGTACCCAGCTTTTTCTTGTCATCTTCGCAATTTGGGTACAACAATTTCTTGTGATCCTCTAACATGCGCTGCAACTTCAGCTTCTCCTTTTCACTTGCGCAGTTTCTCTTTGCATCGGCAATGGCCCGACCAAGATCATCAGCGGGCTCATCTGATGCCTCTTCTTCAGCTCCTTCCCGCATTGCCGGCTCAGCTTCTTCCCCCATTGTTGTACCATCGTATTCATGGAATCCATGGCCAGGATAGCTGTCGTCATCCTCTTCTTCTTCATTCTCTTCCATTAGGACCCCTCTTTCTCCGTGCTTGGTCCAACAGTTATAGCCGGACATGAAACCGGACTCAAACAGGTGGACGTGAATGGTTCATGAGTTAGAGTAATTTCGATCATTCTTACAGCCAGCACATGGACAATACATAAAACCATCCGCCCGCTTGTTTGCCTCAGCCGCAACCAAAAAAGTATGCGCGCCATTAATGAACTGGGGAGAGCATCGGTCATCGTACATCCATTGCCGGCTCATCTTCATTACACAACACCGAAAATACAAAATTAATACAAATTCATACATAAAGTTCATACACACTTGTTCTCATAAAGCAACATACAAACTCTCTAGCTAAAGCATTTAAATGCAACAACAAATGCGATCAAGATCGCAACTAAGATAACAATTGATCCAACAGCATAGTGATACCAAGCCTCACTATCAATGGCATATTTTTTTTAATTTTCTAATCTTCAAGCACACTGCATCCATCTTGATCTTGTGATCATCGACGACATCGGCAACATACAACTCCAGTTTCATCTTCTCTTCTTCAACTCTTTTCAATTTTTCTTTCAAATACTCGGTTTTCTTTTTCAACTAAATTTAACTTCTTGACAAGAATATCTATGTCGGTTGCAATTTCCGGTTCACATACCTCCTAGATAAAAATATCTATGTCAACTTGATGGGCATAATTGTCATAAACACGAAATGCAACAAACAGTTATAAAAGAGAGTATATACCACATCCGAATCATAAACCGGACGAGGGCCGACGGGGACGGATATCAAAACCATGCCACTATGCATAACAAACAACCATATAGGTAAGAAAACTATACAAGTAACTATCTAAATCTTACAAACATGATTTTTTATTATAAAAAGGATAAGAACAAGAGGCTCACCAAGGTGGTGCCGGCGACCGGACGGTGCGGGCGATCGACGGTGGTTAGGACGGGGACGGGAAGGCACTAAGTAAACCACACCTACACATGCAAAGTAAGAAGTTAATTTGAGCTCAAATTGCATATAAATCAAATGAACTACCACATATAAATACTCCCAAACTAAAACCCACAAATCACTATACTTATAGAGCATTGCAAGAGCTAATCTAGAAATGAGAGATGAAAGGACAAAGTTGCTAACCTTTGTGAACACTTGGATGGATGGGGTGCCTCCAAATCTTGACAAATTTTGGCAAAAATGGAGGATGAGCTCGAGGAAGAGGAAGAACAAAGGAGGGGAAGAAGGGGAAAAACAGGGAGGAGTACTGTGCTCGGGCTGGCCGAATTCATATAGAGGATCTTTAGTCCCGGTTCGTGGCACGAACCGGGACTAAAGGTGAGCCTATAGTCCCGGTTCGTGCCACGAACCGGGAAGGTAATCGTGGGGCCCCAGGCTGACACCAGCCTGGCACAAACCCTTTAGTCCCGGTTCGTGTTACGAACCGGGACTAAAGGTCCGGAACGAACCGCGACTAATGATGCCCGTCCCGAACCGGGACTAATGGTCACATTAGTGCCGGTTCAAAACCAGACCGGGGCTAATGCTTTGGACAAAAGGTCTATTTTCTACTAGTGACAGCCACCGGTGGTGGATCTACCGTCCCTCTTTTGGGGCCTTTGATCTGTCTTCCCGGCTACAAACCTTACACGCTTTTAACGGGTTGTAGATTAGTTGCTCTCATTTGATCTATAGTATGAGTACCTTTACACTTTGTTGAAATGTTAAGGGTCAATTTAGAATCTACTCCGGCCGTCTCACAATATAAGTTGTAGCTTGCGAAAACGTCTTATATTGCGGGACGGAGGTAGTATTTTTTAATACCATGGTTAAATTGGGCTCTTGTCTCAATCATCCCTTTCGAACTGATGTTCTAATATCTCCTGCTCCTGGGTCATGTGCCGCTATGGGCCTCCCTAGCCATGAAACTTACCTAGGCATTGACAGATTCGTAGGTACACCATTGTTGACTTCTCGTAGAGAAGTAGAGTTTCTTTCATTTACGCCACCAAAGAGCTGACGACTAGATCTAAGGTAATCCACATCCCTCAACTCACAGAGTATGTTAGGCCTTGCTTCCTTCGATAAGCGCCCGATACCCCGAGAGCATCCATTGGACATGGACTAGCAATGGGGAGTATTCCTCCAAAGAACAAACATGCTGGCTATCAGGAGTTGTGCCATGGAACCTCTTTGTAAGCTTTGCCTAAGTGCTCCCGATACTGCGATCGGCATGTGACCACGTGTACCTCTAGTCCCTGGGAACGGGGGCTCACACGTGCCACTCATCGACCGCCTCACTCATAAAACTGTGGGATACCATGCTACTCGGAGTAAGATATGCCATGAAGCATCGACCAAATGGTGGGAGCTTCGGGAAGGAATAAGAAAAGTGCAACCTTCGTGGCACATTGCCTAACTTATGTGATGGTAGTCGTCGTGACCTTCAAATACCTAAGATATACAAATGTTTCACTTTACAACCCTCATTATGAATAAACGGGTTTTGTCTTATAAGGCTCCGCTATGTGATAATCAACAGTGACACGTCACATATTTTCTTTCTTATCCGCCACATCATCTCGTTTCTCTCCCTTCAAAACTAATACTAAACCATCAAGTATCTATCAAACCTTATGTCTGTTTTAGGTAAGACTTCAACTAAAATGATCACCGAATTCGACATGATTTTACTCGATTTTGGACCCAAAAAGTGAAATTGAATTTTCAAAAAAAATATTGAGTGTGTGAGTGCTTGTGTCGCCTACTATGGTTGACACAGAGGTGTGTGTGTCAATTTAGGCTTAGGGTTAGATTTTTTTTCGTGATAGGCTTAGGGTTAGATGGGCGGGAATCCTATTCGACACACAGTTCGACATTTGTCGAGCAAATGCGCACCCGAGTGGTCTCACACATGCAGATATGAGCCGGCCCAAGTAGACTTTTCTAGGAGTCTCCCTTTCCGGCCCCGGTAGGGTTCTAGAACCTTTCAAGACTTCTTCTTTCGGGTTTTTTTCATCTTCGTTTTTTCTTTTTATTTTCCATTTCCATTTACTTTTATTTTGTAATTTTCGTTTTTCTGTTTTTATATATTTTATATTTCCTTTTAATTCTTATATTTTCAAATTCACAAACATGTTTTGGAAACTATATTTTTTTAATTTGGTGAATATTTTCAGAAATTTACAATATTTTAAAAATCATGAACATTTTCTTAAAAAACTTGAATTACTCCCTAAATTCATGAACATTTTATAAAATAAAGATTGCTTTTTAAATGTGTGAATAGCTTTGGAAATCCAAGATTTTTTTACAAATTCGTAACATTTTTGAAATCCAAGAACACTTTTTCAAAATTGTGAACACTTTTTTCAAAATCCATGAAGATTTTTTATATTTGTGATACTTTTCAAATTCGTGAACATTGTCGGCAATTCTAGAACATTACTCAAATTTGATGATTTTTTTAAATTATGAACATTTCCCAAATTTGTAATTTTTTAAATGCATGAACATTTATCAAATTTGTGAACATTTCTGAAAGAAAATTTCAAATCAAACATCTTTTTTTGTATTTGTTATCATTTTTCAAATTCATGTACATTTTTCGAAATTTAAACATATTTTAAAATAAAAGTTTAGTAAAAAATATGAACATTTTTTTGAAATTAATTTTTTTTTCAAACCCTGGATTTAAAAATAGAAAAAAAAATCAGGGTTTAGTCATGGGAGCGACCCATCCACTCAAGAACAAAATTACAAGTATTAATGTCCATTATCTCGCCAAGCACTGTTGGATGGTAGGTATAAGCCGTCATGTGTGATTGGGTCACCCCCATGATCCAATTCTTGTACCTATGACTATTACTGTTACTTAATAAAGTTGGGCGAGATTTCGTGAAAAACAATGTCATTCGTGACGAGCCCCATTTTTGGTCCATTAGTGGTGATATTTTTCGCTGGTTTGAAAACAAAAATGTATGAATCAACACTTATAGTTACCACTATTGTCCATCTGGGGTAATTTGCAATGCTGACAGGTACACTTAGACTTGATAGAGGTAAACTTTTTTTGCATCGAATTCAAGACTTTATTCAACTTAAAAGTAACCGATTACAATCTGTTCGCAGCCAACTGATAATGAAATCAAGGCTATGATTTAGCCAACTATCCGTCCCATCGAGCGCACAAGCACGTTGCGCACAAAGATGGACCGGTATGTGACCACTTGATAGAGGTAAACTGATCATGACCACTTGACCAGGAAGAAATAATCCATTGTATGATACTTCCTCCATCCGGATTATTGTCGTTCGAACGGACATATTTCATTGCCAGATACATCGATTTGAACGATAAGTAATTTCAAATGGTTTTTTTCTTCTTCTTCTTCTACTAGATGACATGCATTGCGTAAACAAACAAAGTTTAGTAATCACCCTACATGCATTTTATAGTCCTCACCCTGATTGGAAAGAATCGCAACTTCATAAGATCAAGTGACTACTTCCTCTGTATCTAAATACTTATAGTTTGGGAGAACTGGACTAGTAGTTCCCTAACTACAAGTATTTAGGCGCAAAGGGAGTATAATTTACAAGAAAGAATTTCTATGAATGTCCACTACCAGTCATCCCACCACCGTATCTACAGCATTTCACACCACAAACACAACAAATCAAATGGTATGCCAGCTTCTACGTATGCATGTCTGTATGTATGCTACTCCTGTGAAACTTTTGTATGTGCATGCTGAAATTCCTGCGAAACTGGTCCGGCCAGAGCCGTTGGTGCTCAGGACAAGATGGCGGAGGGGCCGGTGAACGGGGCGCAGTACAGGGGAGCTATGGCGGCCTCCGGGCCGCCCAACCGGCATGTGTTCTTCTCCTCCTCGTCCTCCTCTGGGCTGCCGTGGCGGTCCTGGCAGCGCGCGCACGCGCAGGGGAGGCTGCTGCTGCTCATGCTCGGGTGGTCGTCCTCGGGCGGTGCGGCGGCCGCGGCGACGGCCTTCCTGAAGGAGGCGATGCCGCTCCGGCAGAGCGGGCACGGGACGGTGCCGGCGAGCCCCGGCACCTCGTACGCCTTCATCACCGTGCACAGGTCCATCGCGCACTTGAGGCACAGCTCGTGCCCGCACACTGCACGCCGATCGAGTTCAATTCGTCGAAAATTTTGAAGAAGAAAAAAGTTGGGGATGGGGAGCACATGCAGAGTATGGTACCTTCGGCGGCGACGTTGCAGGATCTCTCGAGGCAGACGGAGCAGGCGTCGTCGTCGTTGCCGGCGGCGGCGGCGAAGGAGTCCGGCGAGGCGGCGTAGTCCCTGGCGACGGCGAGGAGGGAGGGGAGCGGGAGGGAGAGGTAGGCGGAGGGGGTGAACTTGGGGATGGGGAGCTGCGACTTGGGCGCCAGCAGGTGCTCCAGCCAGTTGCACTTCCACATCCGGGCCACGTCCACGGCCAGCCACCCGTTGCAGTTGGCGGCCATGCGGTCGGCACCGCGGGACACGAGCACCTGGCAGCACCGGACCTCGCCGCCGGACGCCGCGTAGTGCAGCGGCGTGCTCCCGGCGCCGATGGCCGCCATGGGGGCCGCGGCGCAGGGCAGCGTCTGCGCGTCCAGGGACGCCTGCTCGTCCACCAGCAGGTGCACGCAGTCCACGTGGCCGTGCAGCGCCGCCAGGTGCAGCGCCGTGACGCCGCCGCCCGCCGCCCGGTTGGCGTACCGCGCCCTGGCGCCCTCGCCCGCGCCGGCCGCGTCCGCCAGCAGCAGCCGCACGCACCGCACGTGCCCGCCCGCCGCCGCCGCGTGCAGCGCCGTGCGCCCGGTCAGCCCGTCCGCCTTCCACACCTGATCGATCGTTGCACAGGCACAAAAATCACAATCAAATTGGATTCATCTGCAGAAAAATCACGATCAAATCGGATTAATCTTGGCTGCATACATTGCATCTGAAGGCCAGCAGCGTCTGAACCACCTCCCAGTGCCCTGAGCGGCACGCTTGCATCAACGGCGTCTGCAGTTTCAATCGTCCACCAATTAGCATTTGAAACACGGCCAGGTTCCATTTTACTGAGCAAAACAAAAGCTACAAATTTGTCTGGTGGAATTACAGTAGAGACCCCAAAAAAAAAAATCAAAGTATGCAACTAGCAACACAGAAGTTTTCTTGTGACAAAATTATTTTCCGTTACAGTGTTGCTAAATCTCAGTCGACTTAGACTTGGTTATGTATCTGTCGATGCTATTATTTATGAAATATTGCGTAGAAATTCGTGAAAGTTTTCTTTTAAGCGTTTTTTATATTTCTTATATGTCATGTCACTTGCTTGAGACTTGGTTAATCTCAGTCGACTGAGACCTAGCCACACCCTTCCCATTATGCTTCTACATAATAATTTCCGGACCACATATTATTATTTTTCATTTAGTAAACATTTTGGACTTCACTACAAACTTGCTTTGAATCTTGGAAAATCAAACATTTTTTAGAAAAAATATGTTCTTCGAGGATGGTAAGTTTAGTTGACGCGCATGACAAATCCATCTCAATTTTAAAAAAAATGTCAGAAAATTGCCGCGCTTGCAAACTAAATTTTGCCATCATCATGTTAATATAAATTGTCATAAAGATGTCAGATTTGTCATGCATAAAAATATGACGCCGGCTTTTTAGTGTTTCGGAGCATTTTTGCTTTGTGTCCAATTCATGCAAAGGTTAAGGTCAGATAAATATATGTTTTTTTATGTCTTACTGCTCACTCACTTCGATGACTAAATAGAATATCCCCAATAAAAGCTTTAAATCAACCATAAAATTAATAAGAAATAATATATACTGGATCCTGTAACTATCCAAACTCTTAAGTTAATTTGGTCTCTCAGTTTCAATACAAGACATTTTTCTACCATCGGCCTTGGTCCATCTCTTCAATGTAAATCGTATCGGATGGTGTTACAATGTTTTTTGCCCATTTTTTCTTCAGAATAGTCAAGTTTACCAAAACAAGAAAGGCATTATGATCCAGGCTGTGTCTGATTGCGTGGGAAACCGTTGGCACGACACAAAAGACTTGTTCTATATGATGATTGAGGATTCTACTTTCTGAAGGACCAATAAGTTCCTCGAGTGCAACCAACCAACTAATAATAGCATACACAATTTCTATACATAAAAATGCAAAAACAACAACAACACGTGCGCTGACAAGATGCAGCAGTGTTGCATTGACGATCGATCACAACTCAACTGCTCAGAGAGATCAGCCTCAGAGACTGACGCATAGAGTTGGTTGAGAACTTGAGACTTGAGATGAGCAATAACACGATTCAAGCCAGCACTGTTCACCTCACACTCTGTCACTGAACTGCTACATACTCCTACATTGATACATACCTGCCCGTACACGTTCCTCGCGTTCGCGTCCGCTCCCTTCTCCAACAGCAGCGCGGCGATCTGCACATACGTAAGAAACTTCAGAATTAGCTCGGTCAGAAATGCTCTGGCAAATTTATTTATTTATTTTCCGAGAACGCGCGTATCAGGCTACAAGAGGGAAACCAAATCGACTTTTTTCTTTTGCGGAAAATAAATTAAATCAAATATAATGTATGCATATATATTGCCTATACGCATCAAAGTATAAGACATATTTTTAGGCTTTATACTTTGATATGGAGGTAGCATGTATTAAGTCGATTGTACTATAGTACTCCCGTAGTTAAATCTTTAAAAAGATAAATATTTAGGAACGGAGGGAGTACGTGGTAGCGTTGTGTGTCTAGGTCGGGGAACATGTGATTTGATCGTTAGCGACTGTAGGAGCGCAGATGGAAACACTTAACCAGCTGGCTCGCTCGCTCGCTAGCTACCCATCATCAACTCATGTACTCCTACTCCTAGTACGTAATCACTGGCTTAGCATCTATTTTTCGACAAAATCGTCAAAGCTAGCCAGCCGGACGATCGAGAGGACAGGACGTCGCGTTTAATTAATTTCTCTGCGACTTTGGTGATGGCGTCCTGACGCGATGGCCCTCCTTTTAAAACACACGTGACTAATTTGCTTGGCTAGCTGGGCTATTAATCACCAGTACTGCACTATTTACTTGCCACATGCGTCGACAGCAACAACAACTTGTGCTGCACAAAGAAATGCACTGCTGTACATGTGTACTTCAGTTGCACGAGGCATTTAGTTTTTGTACAAAGCCCTAAGAAAATATGACCCTACATTCTACGGATTCTTTCTTAATTAGGGCATCTCCAACGCAACCCGCAAATTCCCTCCCACGTCCGTCCACGGACAAGGATGCGGGGAGGATCCCATCCAACCGTGACCGCATACATTTCAATCCGTATTTTAACAAACCGAACGTAATTCATGCAAACCGGACGATATTCATCAATGTTTGGATATGAAATAGCACAAATCATCGTAACGGCGAGCTGGCGCTTCGGTGCTGGTTGCGGACGTCTGGCAATGCCTCTGTGGCGGCCGGAGACATACGAGCGGCGACAAAGGTGGAGGGTTCGGACGCAAAGCAAGGGGAAAAAAGGGGCGGAGTGCAAGGAAATGGGACCAGGAGGGGGGATTGGGTGGGCCAAGGGGATAGATAGCGACATTTGTCGTGTATCCGGACTCCCGCAAAGCTCCCCCACGTTTACCTCCAATTTGCGAGAGAAATCGCGTCCGGACCGCGCCGCGGACTGATACAGGACCGTGTTGGATGGCTTTCGCGGTCCGGACGGTTGCGTGAGATTTGAAGGTCGGCGTTGGAGATGCCCTTACAGAGCACTCGAGCCATAGACATTTACGTGCATACGTACATTTTTGCCTTACTCATTCCTAAAAGGTATTCTTCCCATCATATTTGGATTCTCCGCAATTGCTGGAAATCAAATCGGTGTAAGTCGATTTCCCTAGACAAAGGAATGGAGGCGAGGCGGAGCTCCGAGGCCGAAGTGTGAATGACCTGGAGCATGGTACGAAGGTAGCGGTGTCGTCGATGGGGGGTTTGATCGTTCGAGGTGGGATGTCTACTCTGAAAAGGAAGGGTAGTGAGGGGCTTAGAGAGATAGCCCGGTGCGAAGGAGAAGGAGTAGTTGGCTCAAGGAAGGAGAAAACACTACAGACATTGCATACAAACAAGACGGCTAAAAAAATCCACTTACCAAAAAGAAAGCAGGCAACTTGCTGGATTTTCCTACAATTTTACATCGAAAATGTACGTGTCACTGTCTAATATAGTGATTGCACCTAGCTGGCTGCCTGGCTCCAATTATATACCATCAACTTGGGTGAGAGGAAAACCAACAAGTCAACCAAACTTTTGATCGATCTACCTTATTACACATGCATCAGCCTGACAGTAACCCGGTCTGAAAAATATCCTACTAATTAATTACTGGTGCCAACTTGCGTGCAAAAGAATGCATCGCTGCAATGGTGACTCGACGTGCTTGCCGTGAATTTTTGGCCACACGAGACGAACGGGTCATTTTCTACCAAGGAAAAATGAGTCGTGCTTGCTTGGAAAACCATAGCCGGAGGACGCACGCATGCACGAACCTCAAATCAAATCCGATATGGTGGAGTAGGTAGTGGGTTCTCATGTCGACTCGTGAATTTAATATATTTTATCATATCAGATCAGTGGTTTGTCTGTGGTTAAGTTCAAGCTATGGTGGTTATGCTAGATAGGCGTCCACAATAATAATTTATTAATTAAGGGAACAAATCGGATATGGTGGTACCTTTCCAGACATTACTAGGAGGATCAGTATGTGGTATCTAGCTAATTAATCCGGACCACATGCTTTTTCTGCTTTTTGTTTGGTTGTAATCTATTTCTTTTCGTACATATTTCGAGCCCGATGGCGTGAGCTTGTGTAGTTATTCGACAATAACATCAAATTTGAACTGGCACTCCAAGACCCGCAGTTTGAAATTTGAAGTTATTATTCAACAACAACAACGGGAATTCTTAATGTCGGTATTGAAAATACAGCCCGTTTAGCGTTTGCATTCTTATTTTCATGAGAAAAAATATATTGCCAAATTTTCTTTCGTAACACCACGGTCATATTGAACTTGTAAGCCAAAAGCAAAATGTTGGACTACGCGCCTTATTTGCATGGTTTTGAATTTAAATTGCACCCGCTGAACTAGTCCATGCAAAACGGAAAACAAATTCGCATGCGTCCAGCATGCATGCAGGAGGAGGCGCGCGCGGCCACCGCCGGCGTCGAGATGCCACACCGCGCGTACGAGCCGTCGAGCGAGCGGGTCGTGCGGCCATCTCGGCGTCCGGCCGGCCGGCCGGCGCGCGGACGAGGGGCACGTGCACGTACGTACCTCGTGGTGGCCCTTGGTGCCGGCGAGGTGGAGCGGCGAGCTGAGGTTGCCGAAGCTGGCCGTGCACCGCGCGAGCCCCGGGTCCGCCGCCAGCAGCCGCCGCACCTCCGCCGCGTCGCCGTCCCTCGCCGCCGCCGCCAGCCGCTCGCCCATCCCGGCGCACCCCAGCGCGTTCCCCATGCGTATAGGATCGATCGATGCCTCGTCCGCCTCCGTCCACGCTCCGCACCGCCGGCCGGCCGGCGCCCCGTCGTTAGCAGGAGAGCTAAGCTCACGGGACTTCTCCGGTCGTTGTTGGCAAAGGAGATTGAATCTGGTGAGCTTGCTAGGTGCCTGTGAGCCTAACACTAGGCCACCGTATATATTTGAGATTTCTGTCAATCTCTCGTGCATTTCTCTGCTGGCCAGCCTAGATAGTTTTATATGTGCACTCTTCTAGTTCTGGCCTAGTGTGACCATGACCCATGAGAGAATTCTTTTTTCCTTCTTCTTCTCTGACTGATATGATATCTTGCTGTGACTACATGGGCATGACAGCTGGGCAGTGGGCACTCGTGTATTGATTAGTTGTGCATGGCCGGTTTTGCACATAAACCCCCCTACACGTGTAGATTCACTTACATGCCCACTAGTCCTAGGGGTAACCGTGGCAGACCCCACCGCCTTTTTTTGAGTTGGGCATACTCCATCCCCCTGTAAATGTTATTTTGATTTGATTCAGCGCCTGCTTCTTTTGGCGCGACATGTTACCGCTACATGTAGACTACCTGGTTGAACAAGACGAGTGACTTGGGAGTCTCATTTCGAAAGGACGTCGGTCAACAGGTGAAGGGTCCATCTCCTAGAGAAAATTGGAGAACTGCATCCTACGGTCGAAGAATGTCCCGAGGAAGTGAAAGTGATGCAAGCATAAAATTGTATTGAAAACGCCACGAGTCAATTCATTGTCGATCATATATGCCGAAAAAGGCTTCCGCCCCGCTTTATAAATAAAGCCACGACCATTACAGATGAGGGATACAAACGCACACAACCCTGCTGGGGATATCAGCTATACAAGGAAGCACCAATGGCTACAACAAGAACCAAAAACAGGGACTAAGCTATGCTAAACTAAGCCCAAAACTAAGGAAGCTAGCTAGTTCCTGGCAATAAGCCCAAGTCTCCTCAGATCGCCACAACAGGCCTCAACAAGCAAGCCACCACTCCAAGGCACAATACACGACGAGCCAGGTGAACCGGAAACCCTCAGTTTGACGGCGGGAGGGCCAATAAACGACGCCTCCAAGGAGGGGATCGGCGTCCGCAGACGTCGTCGTCTTCGGCCTGACAAGATCAAGCACAGCTTTCGCCGGCGCCCTACCAACCAACCCGAGAGAGCATCACTGCACAGACAACCGCACCCGATGCAACCTGACTAAAGAATACCACCGGCAGCCTACCCGTACGACACCGATCCCAGCAACCCCCTGGTCCTGGGATGACCTCGCACACCAAGCCGACTGACGTCTAAAGGAGGCCACGGTCACATCGGGGAAAATTGCCGGCGAAGAGAGGCACCTAGGGGAACCTTGGTACCGAATTCAAATGAGCACCACCGAAGAAAACGCCATGGATGGAGGACGCAACAACGTCGAGGAAGTCAGATGGCCTGGGGAGGATGGACGGGAAGCAACGCCTCCGAGGAGGAGAATGGCGTCTGAAGACGTCAACGTCGCCAGCAACGGCCAAGGCCTTGCACAGCTTTCACTGCGCCGTCCTCCCCAAGGCACAGCAGGGACACCAAGACGAGGAAGAAACCACCGTGTGACGCCCCGAGAACACCACCAGTCCTTGTCCAGCCACCCGGCCAAGCCGGACTGGGCCCCTACGGCGACGGAAACACGCCAGACGAGCGGATGTCGGCAACCCAGACCCCCTGGTCACGGCCAACCGCCCGGCACCTGACCCCAAACTACCGGGAAGCATGGTAGTTGGTCCTCGGACAGGAGCCCCCGGCACACGATTATATATACCGACCCTTGGCGTTAAATGGAGAACTGCGATGAGTCGACCCTAGTGCTAGAAGAGTCGATCAACCTATGGCGCACTTGGTTGTCTGGTGCTAAGTTGGCGTGGGAAAAATCTTGCTATACAGTGTGTCTAAATCATCCTCAGCCAAAGGGGCAGTGCAAGATATATTCGTATGTGTATGATATGATATCATGATCAATCGATGTAAGTACCTGCCAACCCCCACTTAGCACTAAATCACGGATGCAGCTAATCTAGCTAGCTAGTGGATCAAGTTTCTCCACTTGGTAGCATCAGCTTCCTTCACTTTCTGCCACTTGCATTTGTGTCTATTCACCGAGAGGAAATACTATTTTGGTTTTATCACTTTCATTGTCATCAGAATATAAAAAAATGTTATTTACAGGTTAATAATGAGTAAAGGCTTTCCGATCATTTTCAGTGTCTTTTGTGGAACAACATTTTTTCCTTATTTCTGGTAGAAAACCTATGTACTGAAAGACATGTCTCAACCAATTCAATCAGGTTTCAATTTGCCTGCAAAACAAGAAAAAAAATCACAAGATAACATGTTGGGTCCCAATGTCATGCAGAGAGAGACAAGTCATTTCATTCAACCACAAGTGCATCAATGCATATTGTTCACTGGTGTGCTCTGATTTCAATCAACCAGAACCCCCTTCATATATACCAGTAGTAGAAAAGTTGGAGAAAATTAATTATCAACAAATTTGTTAGAAGGTTCCTGGGCTCATTTAGCAAGATATGGGATTAATGGATACTACATCAATAGAGAGAGACAAAAATTATTATTATTATTAATCAATATAGTCACAAGAGGGGAACGGCCTTGAGTGAGACTTGCCGAGAGAAAAGCAAGGCATCCAATGGACGTATAGAGCAATCAATGATGATACCTTTCTCAAATTTCAATACGAAAAGTGACTTGTTTGGTGGCCAAGCAATTAGGTAGGCGTTAAGCAAACTAAGTGCTTGTCTGTTAAAAAAAAAAGCAAACTAAGTGCTGGTATGTCACCATCTTATTCATAACATATAATACATACTATTAGTTGGAAAACCAAATGAGATATACACAGGAGTAGTTTGCAATGGAAAAACATATTATAAACAAATGCTCAAGAGCAAATAGGAAATACAATAAAATTCGTCATCCCTCATAAACTGTAGCATCACTTGGATCCATGATCTGTGAGCTTCATACACTTGAACAGCCGCGCTATCATTAGATTCATTACAGGATAAGGTGGAGCATACTGCTGTTCTCACTTCTGAATGTACACAAGTGGACAAATCATTTCGTCCGGCCTCTGTACACGACTTGGAGACTTTGAAAAGAGAAACCATAATTTATTGTGACAGCATGAATTTCATTTCATACCTGCCGGCACTATTTCGTTGACCAAACAGTGGAGACTGGTGCGTGTCACGTATAGTTATGAAGTGTACAAATTCAAGGGCACAGTTCAAAATAATAACTTCACAGAGGGCATGGCTGCAAAGTAGTAGCACATCACTGAACAGGTCATCATGGAATCTTCAGGGCAGAAATGGCAAATTAGTGAGCAGAAGAATTAGGAGAGTGCTACTTATTTTTCAATGTCAGGAATAAAGAGCGGCAACTTGTGTCAGCAGCACTCATGAGTGTTTTGATACGTTCTGAAGTCCAAGGGAAGAGTATCTTGATCGTGGGAATCTCTCTGGAGGTGGTGGATTCTTGCAAGGAAAGAGAATCTCCAGTTGCTTCGTCCACGCCAACCTTTGTTCGCCAATCACCCGGTTGCATTTCCGTATCAACTTGACCTTCCATGCGGATAGGATTTAATAGAAGACAATATTTTTCAAAACTAATTTTGATTCCTTGTCTGTATACTAATTCTCTGGGGTATCTTTGATTCGGAGAATTTTTATATGAATTTTAATGATTACTTCAGTATCTTTGATTCGGAGGATTTGTAGAAACCACACCATGAATTGTGGAAGGAAGAGAGAACATAAGAATATCTATCAAGATTCCCTTGCACTTTATTTTATTTTTAATAAAGGACATTTCTTTTTACTCATAATAAAGTATCAACCGGATATAAAAACACAATGAGTATAAACCCGGCCTCTGCACAATTATTCACACACGCATGCACGCACGCACACCGGCACGTCAAGCAGTTGCAACCATCGAAATATCCACGTGAGCTGAAATTATGCACACACCAAGCAAATAGTGGACCCATTGACCGTGGGACAAGAGAAGACGACACCACCAAAAACGCACCTTGGAGATGATTCGACAATACCATGCTTTCGTCTGTCCGCTATTATCACCGACAAATTGCCACGCGCCATCTTCATGATGCGACGTTCCAACGAAGGATCACCGCCACCACTCTCGTCTCGATGCCTCGGCCACCCCAAATAGGGCACCGACAAGACATGGAAGCGGCAACTACAACGCAAACCTGCCATCATCGCTAGCCCCCCTAACCAATGGAACTCCGAAACAATGCTCCCAAGAGAGAGAAACGACACCATTGACATGATCATCCAATCGAAGATCATCCCAACCCAGGGTTTTCCATGGAGCAGTGGGTAGGTTGGCGAAAACGACATCGATGACTTCTAGAGCCCAAAGGCGTCGCCAACGCCAGCCAAAAAATTCCAAGCACGGTTTTCGTCGACCATCTTGTCGCAACGGGACAATCCTTTTGCGCCACGCTGGATGAGGCAGAACCATGCCACTACCAGCGGCCGTTGGCCTGCTAGGCCCTAGATCAGACCGTCGTATCACCGGCCACCGCCACAAAGCCGTAGCCATGGGCGCATGCCTAGTTAGGAAGGGCGGATCCAGTAGGATATAGGGTGGGGAGAGGCCCATCCTAAGATTTTGGCCCAGCCCATAAAGCTTTTTTTTTTGAGTAAAAGCCCATAAAGCTATGAAGAACAATAATTAAGTAGGGAAAAATCCCAGCCCAACTCACCGTTGGCCCACCCTAAGAAATTGGGCTAGATCCACTAGTACTCGGGCGTTGAACCATGCTGGGCCTAGGTCCTGACAGCCCGACTGGAAGGACACAAGTGTACAAGGAAGGAAGGGGTTGGTGCGGTCCAGCAAGGGGCGGCGCACGCACGCAGCCGATCCCGTTGGCACGTGTGCCGGCTTGGATATGGATCGGCAGGACGCAGAAAGGGACGGGCAACACGGTTTTTTTTAACACAGTTTAGACGCAAGCGTTCATATACACAGGCATACACTCATCCCTATGAACGCACAAACGCACATCCTACCCCTATGAGCACCTCCGAAAGACTGAGCCAACATATCATCTTGAAATTTACGAAGTCACCATAGGCACCTCGTCATCGACGGGAACGTCTCCTCCCACTGAATGCACAGTGCCAGAAATCCTGAAATAAATCCAGAAATAAATGCGAGCACCAGGACTTGAACCCTGGTGGGCTGGGGATACCACAGTCCCTCTAACCATCCAACTACAGGTTGGTTCGCGGACGGGCAGCATGTTGGGTCGTTGCACCCACGGGATCACCCTGCGCTGCGCCGGATATATATTACGTGCCCGCCGGCCTGCCACAGAATTATTCGCGGCGGGGCCGTCCGCCCGTCCGGCGTGGTGGAGTGGAGCCGTGCACGGTTGGCCACGAGATCACCGACGAGGATGTGCATTTGCATCGGTGTCGGGGGCCGTCGCTCGCGTGCTACAGTACATAGGTTGGTGCCCGAGAGTGATCGATCGGATATAAGTATATTATGAGTGCACTGCTGGATGGATGTGTACGTGCATGACGGTCGTACGACAGGCCAAGATAAGGAAGGCATGGATTGTTAGAAAACGGGTGCAATGTCACGCTTGCTGATGGGAGACCGCCGGAGCCCGGAGGAGGAGATGATGCATCGGCGTCCCGGCCGGCGTCCATCGCACGATGTACAGAGGTAGGTGCGGGAGTGAGTGATCTGAACAAGGACGGATTTTATCATATGCTAGTTGATTGGCTGGCGGATATATGTGATGATCGTCCAAGAATTGGAAGGTATGCCTTTTCAAATTATGGGGGGCACGGACAACCTCAAGTGATTCAGCTGGGAGATTCAAGATGGGAGAGGTAATTGATTCATCCTTGCTTGTCTATAGTGGTGCTAGAGGAACTCTAGCTAGTAGATTCGCCATATTTGTAATCACATTATTTCAGCAAAATATCGGTAATTGCTACTCATGTAGCGTGCTTCATATATTTATATATGGATATACAGGCTGGCTGCCAGGCGTGTTAGAGATATAATATTTGATAGTTAGAGATAAACATGTATTAGAGATAAAATAGGTTTACACAACCTTGTCTTGTACTCCAAGCCTATCCCTCTCTCGTGTACTCTATATAATCCCTCACGAGGGTCAGATCAATACAACACAAATATAATAGCCATCCTATAATTTCCGGTTTTGCTAGAACTCATCTAGCTGAGTTTTAGTTATGCCTCATTCACCTTTATAGCCATTGGATGTGATATAAGATCCGTGCGTGCTGACGTGGGTTGTAGTACTATTTTGTATCTGTTTTTATTTTTCAGTTGAATGAGACCAAATTATATCTCATCTACATGAGTTATAGGCACTCCCTATAATTTCTACATGGTATTAAAGCGGTTTGTCTAACGATGCCGATAATAGGACCTCCCAGCACTTCCGCGGCACGTCGCCCCCGGGGAGATTAATCTCCTCTCCACGGAGGCGCGGCACCCGATCAATTAAAAGATTTGATCGATTCTTTACATTAGTTTAGATTCAAATTTCGAAATTCCTGTTAGATCAAAATTTTCTTTAGCCACCAAATAAATTCCTCGGCCCACAAAATCCGGTGAAAATCAGTGCAAAAATCACAACACTATCGAGAACTCAATCGACTCTCGTTGGATTCGGCTGTCGTCAGCAGCAGCAACGACGGCAAAAGATCAACGGCAGCTCGCGGTGCATGTGGCGGACACACCGTGATCAGCGGAGCAAGCCTGGGTGCTAGCGGTCCAGGAGCAACCGCATGCATAGCCGACGCTGGAGCAGCCCGCCGATGCAATCGCTCGGCGGGCATGGCCCAGGCAGCCTAGTGGAGCGGCGTGACGCGCCCACGCGGCCAAGGCCTGGACACCAATTGCGCCATCACCATCAACTTCGATCAAGAGGAGAGATCCAGGCGCCGATCCGATCTACTTTGCACTAGTAGAAAACATGGCTTTCGTTCTAGCCAGATCGGAGCAATAGTCCCGGCCGCGTTACGAACCGGGACAAATGTGAGCATTAGTCCCAGTTCGAGCGGCTAGGACGCCGAACGGGGCTCGGCAGGCATCAGTCCCGGTTCGAATGGGGCCTTTAGTCCCGGTTGCAGACACCAATCGGGACTAATGGGGTTGCGGTAGGCGCGATACCCTTTAGTCCCGGTTGGTGTCTCCAACCGGGACTAAAGGTCTGTCTTCAGTCACGGTTTTAGACCCCAACCGGGACTAAAAATTTGCCTATATATATCCTCGCCCCTGCCCGCCCTCTTCTCTGTTTTTTACTCATAGAAGGTGGGAGGTGTGTGCTAGTTTATTTTCCCTTCCTATGCACAAGAGGTGCTCGATGAAATGCCTGAGAGCATGATGCCACTTGTGTTCACACAAAACAAACATTATATGAGGTGCCCAAGCCACACTTAAGCTTTCTCCTCTTCTTTCCTCCTCGATCGAGGTTAGTAACTTTATCCTGTCATCTGTCATTGATACAATGCATGTGTCGATGTACACTAACCGGGACTAATCGGGACTAAAGTTTTCCTGCATATATGTCATCGTGACCGAGCCACACAATCCATTCTTCTTCTCTGTTCTTCCTCCAAGCTCGACCTCCAAGCTTCATTTTTCCCAAGATTTGTCTAGATTTGGCGGTGCACCAACTATCCAAATGTTCTAAAAGGTTAGCAACTTCATCCTTTCATCTCTCATTGCTAGTTTAGCTCATTTCATGCTCTAGAAGTAGAGTGATTTGTGGGTTTTAGTGGAGTAGTGTATGTGGGAGTTTATTTGATTTAGATGAAATTTGAGCTCAAATTAACTTCTTAGTTTGCACATGTGTAGGTGTGGTACTGTTAATTAGGTATCTCAATTTTGTGGTTAGTGGTACTATTAGTGAGTTAGTGTGTTAGCTAGTGTTATTATTAGCTAGTGTGTGTTAGTGTGTGCTAGGATATGTCTTAGTGGTATAGTATTAGTGTGTGTGTTAGTGTGTGCTCAAATTAACTTCTTAGTTTGCATATGTGTAGGTGTGGTTTAGGGTGCCGTCCCGTCCCTGTCCTCACCGCCGTCGATCGCCCGCGTTGATCTCGTCGTCGACACCACCGTGGTGAGCCTCTTGTTCTTATTTTTTTTTAAAAATTCTTACTTGTATGATTTAGATAGTTACTTGTATAATTTTCTTACTTGTATTATTGTTTGTTATTATATAGTGCCATGACTTTGATATCCGCCCCCGTCGGCTCTCGTCCGGTCTATGATTCGGATGTGGTATATTATCTTTTTAACTATTTGTTTCATTTAGTGTTTATGACAATTATGCCGACCAACTTGACATAGATATTTTTATCTAGGAGGTATGTGAACCGGAAATTCCAACCGACCCTCTTGTCGAGAGGTTAAATTTAGTTAAAAAAGAAAACGATTATTTGAAAGAAAAACTGAAAAGAATTGAAGAAGAGAAGATGAAATTGGAGTTGCATGTTGCCGATGTCGTCGATCTACACAAGATCCAGATGAATGCAATGCGCTTGAAGATTAGAAAATATGCCATTAATAAAGAGGCTTGGTATCATTATGCTGTTGGATCAATTATTACCTTAGTTGCGATTTTGATCGCATTTGTTGTTGCATTTAAATGTTTTACATAGTTGTATGTTAGTTTCAATGTATGTTTTAGATGCTCTAGATAGTTGTATGTTGTTTTATGAGAATTATGTATGAACTTTATATATTTATTTTTGCTGTAATAACATTTGATCACTATTGTACTTTGGTTTTAATGTGATGAACTTGTATTAATTCGGTCATTTCTCTATTCATGATATTCTGTAATGGTTTTAGATATGCTTAATTATATAATGCAGATGTACCGGCAATGGATGTACGATGACCGACGCACTGCCGAGTACATTACGGGCCTGCATAATTTTATCGGTATGGCTCAAGCAAACAGTCTGAATGGTTTTATGTGTTGTCCATGTGTTGACTGTGAGAATAAGAAGGATTACTCTTCCTCGAAAATCCTTCACACCCACCTGCTTCGGTCTGGTTTCATGCCCAGCTATAATTGTTGGACCAAGCACGGAGAAAGAGGGGTTATGATGGAAGACAATGAAGAAGAAGAGGATGATGACAACTATCCTATGTTCCCTAAATACGGTGATACTGCAACGGGGGAAGCTGAAGATCAAGAGGCATCAGATGTGCCCGCTGATGATCTTCGCCGGGTCATTGTTGATGCACAGAGAGAATGCGAAAGTGAAAAGGAGAAGTTGAAGTTGGAGCGCATGTTAGATGATCACAAAAAAATGTTGTACCCAAATTGCGAAGATGGCAACACAAAGCTCGGTATCACACTGGAATTACTGCAATGGAAGGCAGAGAATGATTTATCTGACAAGGGATTTGAGAAGTTACTGAAAATAATGAAGAAGAAGCTTCCAAAGGATAACGAATTGCCCGTCAGTACGTATGAAGCAAAGAAGGTTGTCTGCCCTCTAGGATTAGAGGTGCAGAAGATACATGCATGTCCTAATGACTGCATCCTTTACCGTGGTGAGGAGTATGGGAATTTGCATGCATGCCCGGTATGCGGTGCATTGTGCTATAAGATGAGCCACGATGACCCTGGTGATGTTGAGGGCGAGTGCCCCAGGAAGAGGGTTCCTGCCAAGGTGATGTGGTATGCTCCTATAATACCACGGTTGAAACATTTGTTCCAAACCAAAGAGCATGCCGAGTTGTTGCGATGGCACAAAGAAGACCGTAAGAAAGACGCGATGTTGAGAGTACTCGCTGATGGGTCGCAGTGGAGAAAAATCGAGAGAAAGTTTCCGGACTTTACAGATGACGCAAGGAACTTATGGTTTGCTCTAAGTACAGATGGCATGAATCTTTTTGGGGAGCAGAGCTGCAGTCATAGCACCTGGCCTGTGACTCTATGTATTTACAACCTTCCTCCTTGGTTGTGCATGAAGCGGAAGTTCATTATGATGCCAGTGCTCATCCAAGGCCCTAAGCAACCCGGCAACGACATTGATGTGTACTTAAGGCCATTAGTTGAAGAACTTTTACAGTTGTGGGATAAAAAAGGTGTACGTGTGTGGGATAAGTACAAACAGGAGGAATTTGACCTACGAGCGTTGCTGTTTGTAACCATCAATGATTGTCCTACTCTTAGTAACCTTTCAGGACAGACAAACAAGGGATACAATGCATGCACGCACTGTTTAGATGAAACTGAAAGTATATATTTGGATAAATGTAAGAAGAATGTGTACCCGGGACATCGTCGATTTCTTCCGATCAGGCATCTCTTAAGAAAGAAAGGCAAGCATTTCAAGGGTGAGGCAGATCACCGGAAGAAGCCTGGCCACCGTACTGGGATTGATATATTTGATATGGTCAAGGATTTAAAAGTAATCTTTGGAAAGGATCCTGGTGGTCAATCTGTTCCAAATGACGCTAACGGACACGCACCCATGTGGAAGAAGAAATCTATATTTTGGGACCTACCCTATTGGGAAGTCCTAAAGGTCCGTTCTGCATTCGACGTGATGCACGTGACGAAGAATCTTTGCGTGAACCTGCTAGGCTTCCTGGGCGTGTATGGGAAGACAAAAGATGCACCGGAGGCACGGCGGGACCAGCAACATATGAACGAAAAAGATGACATGCATCCAAAGAAGTATCAAGGTTCTGCCAGCTACGCTCTTACCAAAGCAGAGAAGGAAATCTTTTTTGAATGCCTGAGCAGTATCAAGGTCCCGTCTGGCTTCTCGTCGAATATAAAGGGAATAATAAATATGGCAGAGAAAAAATTCCAAAACCTAAAGTCTCATGACTGCCACGTGATTATGACGCAATTGCTTCCGGTTGCATTGAGGGGGCTTCTACCAGAAAATGTTCGATTAGCCATTGTGAAGCTATGTGCATTCCTCAATGCAATTTCTCAGAAGGTAATCGATTCAGAAATCCTACCAAGGTTACAGAATGATTTGGTCCAATGTCTTGTCAGTTTCGAGTTGGTGTTCCCACCATCCTTCTTCAATATTATGACGCACGTCCTAGTTCACCTAGTCAAAGAGATTACCATTCTGGGTCCTGTATTTCTACACAATATGTTCCCCTTTGAGAGGTTCATGGGAGTCTTAAAGAAATATGTTCATAACCGTGCTAGGCCAGAAGGAAGCATCTCCAAGGGCTATGGAACAGAGGAGGTTATTGAGTTTTGTGTTGACTTTATTCCTGACCTTAAGCCGATTGATGTTCCTCAATCGCGGCATGAGGGGAGACTGAGTGGAAAAGGCACGCTAGGAAAGAAAGCAATAATATGTAGGGACGGGCATTCTTTCACTCAAGCACACTACACAGTTCTACAAAATTCCACCTTGGTGGCCCCGTATATCGAGGAACACATGGATATTGTACGCTCCCAACACCCGGGGCAGTCTGACGACTGGATTACACGTGCACACATGGCGACTTTCGGCGGTTGGTTGCAAACACATCTCACGAATAACACCATTGTTGGAGATCAGCTGCACTTGTTGGCCAGGACACCATCTTCGACTGTATTGACTTTCCAAGGGTACGAGATAAATGGGAATACATTTTACACGATTGCCCAAGATAAAAAGAGCACCAACCAAAACAGTGGTGTCCGCTTTGATGCAACAAACACCAATGAGAAAAATGACACATATTATGGTTACATAGAGGAGATATGGAAACTTTACTATGGACCTTCTTTTAAGGTCCCTTTGTTTCAGTGCAAATGGTTCAATCTGACAGGAGGCGGGGTAAAAGTAGACCCGCAGTATGGAATGACAACAGTGGATCTCAACAATTTTGGGTACACAGACGAACCATTCGTCCTAGCCAATGATGTGGCTCAGGTTTTCTATGTGAAGAACATGTCTACAAAACCGAGAAAAAGAAAAGATAAGTAAGCGAATACATCATACGATGAGCCAAAGCGCCACATAGTTCTTTCAGGGAAAAGAAACATTGTGGGAGTGGAGGACAAGACAGACATGTCAGAAGATTATAATAATTTTGATGAAATTCCTCCCTTCACAGTGAAGACTGACCCAAGCATCATGTTAAATGATGAAGATTCTCCATGGTTACGATGCAATCATAAGCAAGGGACATACGCGAAGAAAAAGTCTTATACCCCAAGATCCCACTCTGGGATGTGACCGGCTTCACCGTCATCACTTTCTCTCTAGTGAGTTTCCGGACTTATAGCTGGAAAGTCCCACTTCGGACAAACCGGAGGGAATCTTTGTAAGCGTTAGGGTATACATGTGTTTTGGGTGTTCCTAGGGGTTACCCTAACACAAGCAAGCAAAATGTTTCACTTTGCTACCCCCTTCTGACACCGGAATCTTTGTAAGAGTTAGGGCATTTTGGCATTTGAAACATGATTTTTGAGGAGTTAATCAATGCAATTATGTCCAAACAAAATATGAATGTGTAGGTTATGTTAAGAAAAAGAATTTGACATCTTATTTGCTCCATTTGACTTAACAGAACTGAAGATATGAATTTTTAAAGTTTAAAATAATGTCTTCAATTACAGTATTTAATCAATAAGTGCCAAATTAATTATGCAACTTCGTGTCAAAATGATACTAGTTGATAGAAATCTTCAAGATGAATCCACAAAAATTTGAATCAACTCATTTGGTTTAGTTTTCAAATTGTTATGTATTTTACAAGAAAACAAAAACTAAAATAATTAAAACAAAAGAAAAAGTTATAAAACTAAAAGAGCTAAACAAAATCTGTTTTTGATTAAAACACCTATTTAAAGTATTCTAAAAATTCCCAAAATGAACATACTGATAAAACACACTAATATTAAACAGCAGGAAAAAGAATCACGCAAAAATCTATTTTTAAACTAAAGTCATTCACAAAGTAGTGATTCACATAAATTTCAAAGAATTCAAATTTAAACAATTCAAATTTGAAAACTACTGGCACTAACAGAGATTTTATAATTTTTGTTACCTAAAGCAAAAAAGATTCTCTCAAAAACTCTAAATATTCTAAAAGTTATTCAAATCTAAAAATAGAAACTGTTCTGTTTAGAAAAACAAAACAGAAAAGAAAATTTGGGCCTTTAGTCCCGGTTGCAACCACCACCCGGGACTAAAGGCCTAGCTCCCGCGCGGAATTTGGGCCGCCGAATTTGGGCCTTTAGTCCCGGTTGCAACCACCAACCGGGACTAAAGGTCCTTCTCCCGCGCGGGAGCTGAGACCTTTAGTCCCGGCTCATGACTGGAACCAGGACTAAAGGCCCTTTAGTCCCGGTTGCAACCACCAACCGTGACTAAAGGTCTCAGCTCCCACGCGGGAGAAGGACCTTTAGTCCCGGTTCGTGGCTGCAACCGGGACTAAAGGTCCTTTCCTATATATACTACGCGCCTCGGTGTCCCGGTGCCGGTTACCGCCCGGAGAACACATCGACGCCGCCGCCGCCCGACCCCGACGCCGAACCGCTCGTCGCCGTCGCCGCTCTTCGTCTTCGACCTCCTCCTCACCACCCACCCCATCGCCGCCCTCGTTTGCGCCACATCCTCGAGGTGACGCACCCTCCTCCTTCCCCGACCTCCCCCCTCCCCTCTCCGTGCACCTTTGATGAATTTCGTCGGGTATGAATGAATTTCGTCTGGTCTATTGAAATGTGGTTTCAATTGTATGTGAGCTGCGTTCGATGGCCGGCTCCTGCATCCTGTCCGCGGACGAAGGCGGGAGCAAATTTGCGGTCTTGTGAAGTTCTTGAACCGTTTGCGGTGGGTTCATGAATTATTGAAAGATCAGCCATGCGCATGCTTGCCTGTGACTCAGTTGTGCTTAGATTCAGTTACAACTTAGTACCCTGTTATTTACTGTGCCTTTTTATTTGTTCTCTAGCTCTGCAGTGTTAATTTCACAGAATTAATCTTTTCCTGGCATATTCCATTCGCTAAGAAAGATTAGTCAATTGTCAGTTGGAACCTACCCTAGTACTTAGTACACGTAGAGGGTAAGAAAGGAGAGCCTGTCCTGAAGTAGAGTTGCATTTGATATCATTTCCCCACGTTGACGACATCTCAATTATGTACCCTAAATTGTTTGTCCAATCGATATTTTGGAGGACAAGTTTTCTTTTTCATATTTTAATCACCTCTTCTTCAAATTTGCGTTAGAGATGCCCTTAAACTCTAATTGTAGAACAAACTATTGGATGGAGAGTAATGTGGAATCTTACAGGAAATTATGTAAGCTCTTGCTTCAAATCTTTTGGATGGAGAGAAGATCATGCAAGACACAGCGGACATTTTTTGTTTGGTATAACCTCTTGTAAGAAATCATTTGTTGATGAAGTGTAGGAAAGCAATCGTCTAAAATCTCTCATTTCTTTGATACAAATGGTTTTCATTTAGGATATTACAAAACTTTTGGAGAAAATTGAGACATTTTGTAAGACCTTTGAATATTGCATTCCTATAGTATTTGGGAGTTGTTGTTTCTCTCTTTTGTTACTCTTTTTTTGTATGATGGTATCACCAGTGACGATCATTTATGATGTGTTGGCTGTTTCGGGATATCTTGGATTAAATATGGGATATTCGAATATCCCATATCCTATCTTTGAGGTCCTAACACTATGAAATCAGTTATTGCTATGCATATCAAATGGTGTTACCGCGCCACATGCTCCCATGTACTATTTTCCCTTTAGTGGGTGCAAACTTTATTTGTGTTTAAACTATATGTATTATGCTATGAAACTGCTTTTCCATTATCAGATTATGTTCCTGCAAAAGTTGCTTCTGTTACATATAGTGAGCCGTTTCTATGTTAATTGGGAAGTTATACTAAAGTGTGTTGTTTGCTTGGAAATTTTTTTTGGGTTCATTCTCAAAAGGTGTTAAGTTTCCATTCATGTTGGTTGTGATTAATCCATCCCTCTAAAAAACAGGGTGTCGTCTTTTGTGTGTTTCATATACGCTATATACACGCCATCTCGCCAAGCACTGTTAAGCATATATGGTCCTTTTGTGGTGACAATGTACGTATGTTGCAGGCTCACTCAGAAATTGAGTTATGTGGCCGAAAAAAGGTCTATATAAGGGTTATTCACATTTGGTAAAATTTCAGTACATAACAGTGTAGCTACCTTATAAAAATGTAAACATATGATAAGTCCTACATAAGTTCAAACTAATAATCTAATAGGAACATAAGAGATCTGTTAGAGTTGGAGAAAACAACATCAAAATTAGAGCTATGCTGAATGGAATGAGGCAACCACGAACAGTACTTGTGCAAAACATTGGCATTTGATGTGTCTTGAACGGATATTTATATTCATGACTTTCTCTTCCCATGGCAACACACGGGTATTTAGCTAGTACTCCCTCCATTCCAAAGTTATATTAAGGTTGAGACACTTATTTTGGGACAGGGGAGTATTCATGAGCCCCCTCTCAACATACTATAAGTCCATAACAAGTGATGAGTTTTTATTTCGTATTTTCCACCAAACCCCACCCACCCACGCGCGACAATGGCGAGAATGGCGGCGGCGTGATTGTATATCGACTCTATGTACCGAGATGATTCGTTCATTTACGAAGTGATCAATATCGGTAGTGATTAGGGTTTGTGAGGCAGAGTCGATAGCGGCGTTAAGCGACATCGGAAATAGCGTGTATCATGTGTGGATTTCGGGGTTGCAAGGCAGATGACACATGCGAGGTGGAGTGGACGAGTACGTGGAGATGTGCAAGTTACATTGCCATTTTGGACACAACAAAAAGTAGCCTATCCTTCAGCTATCTATCTGTATAGTAGCCTATCCTTGACAACCACATAATCCTCCGGGAAAATGCTGAGATACATCATGCAAGCCTTGAGATGATGTGGCAGGTAGTCATAGCTGAGTGTACGTAATCAACTGCCTCATCCCCTCGAGCGTAGGGTGGCTCTCCATATGAGAACCAATTGATCTAGAAACCCTTTCCCACATATCTATGCCCCTAGCCAACCAACTGATTTTTTTAATCGAGATGCAAATAGACATGGAAATGTGAATTTGTTTTAATAATTTGTTTATAGCATTGAAATAACTTGCAAGTCTTTGCAGAAACTATGGAACACGATAGAGACGAAGAACAAGAAGACATTTTGGGGGACATAATCCGCGACGGAGATGACGATATCACCTCATAGTTTCTGAACAACTCCGGTGAGGGAATTGAGGGAGAAGATGACGGCTCCGGAGAGGGAATGGAGGGAGAAGATGACGGCTCCGGTGTTGGAGACTTAATTATTACAAAGTCCGACGAGGTATATTAATTAAGCCTCTGCTGACTAGATGCACTAATTGATTTGTATATACATATATTAACGCTTCTTTCTTCTTTTAGCCCTCCGGATCGAGCCAATCTTCTATAAAGAAACGAGGCCCAAAAAAAAGGTTGGGCGATAATGAAAGGTTCAAGATTGAAGAAGTCACTGAAGATGGCAAACCGATTGGTCCTGTAAAGAACACAAAAGCATTTATAAATCAATGCGGAGTTATTGTTAGGGACAACATCCTGATCACCATTCGAGAATGGAATAAGCCAAAGGCGGATGGAGTTACTTATGTCGACGATAGATCCAAAGAAATGCTTTGGAATACGCTCATGACAAATTTCACCCTACCGTCAGAGGTGGATCCAAATAACAAAGTTATAGAGCGAAAAGTCAAGGCGTGGACTCTTAAGAAGATGGCCGCACAATTCTGCAACTGGAAGAAAAGATTGCACCAAGACTATATCCTGAAAAACAAGACTCCAACATTCACCGGAGCATATGAGAAGATAAAAGATCACTGGGACGCATTTGTGGAGTACAAGACATCGGATGAAGCTAAGAAAAGGTCAGAAATAAATAAGAACAATGCTGTAAAGAAGGAATATCACCATGTTATGGGGTCAGGTGGCTACAAGGCTGCGAGGCCTAAGTGGGAGAAAGCTGAGAACGACCTGATTGCTAAAGGGATCGATCCATAGACATTGGAGTGGGCCGAACGGGCAAAGACTTGGTTCTACGGGCATGGGGGAAAGTTGAACCCAGAAACAGGGAAGTGTATTTTTACAAAAGATCAACTTCCAACACCCCTCGAAGCCCTTAAAGCTGCAATGAAGGATGTGCAGGATGGGAAGTTCATTCCCGACAGAGAGAACGACGAGCTGACACGCGCCCTCGGGAATGCTGAACACAATGGACGAACACGAGGCACATCAGGTTCCGTTCTGTTGAAGATTGGGTTTCCCAACTGCAGTGACAGTTATAGAAGCCGAGGGAGAAAAAAGAAACAACATACAGACCGACTGCAACAGGTAGAAGAAAAATTAGCATTGCAGCAGAAGTAAATAGAGGCACTTACCAGCCAGCAAGCTACCAGCCCATCTCAGCAGCACGAAGATCCTGCATTCGATACTGCCGGCCCACCATCTCAGCGGAAAAGCAGCGTGGATTCCACGGAGCTCGTTCGGCCCATAGATGATATCACGGCTCCTCGCTACCCCGTGGATGATATCACGGAGAGGGAAAATTATGAGCTACATGTGAAATGCATGAACATATTCGTGAAGGTGGCGGTCGGCTTTGCCTTACCTCCTCTACCTAATGGAACTTACCATTGCTCTCCGATTCCAGATGGCTATGCTGTTGTCGGGGTGGATGAAGTTATCAAGGAATTTGAGCAGCTGGAGCTTGACTTCCCTACAGGTGAAGGGGAGAATGAACTGGGAGATGCCAGAAAAAGTACCATTCTATGGAAAAAGGAACACATCGTGATTCCACATTGGACGCCAAGGCCATTGACTCCTCAGAGTAGCAATCCAGCTCTATCTCCGCCGCCTCAGCCGTCTCCGCCGCCTCAGCATACTCCGCCGCCTCCGCCGCCTCAGCCCCAGAGGGAGAAGCGGAAGAGATCCGCCGCTCCGGCGGCTAGTACTACAACTGCGAAGAAATCCTCAACACGTGCAAGGAACATCGTCAAGGAGGCTCCTGCCAAGTTACCATACGAACTGACTGATGAGGAAATCAAGATGGTCGTGGCTGCCGATGTGAAACACCCGCTTGCACCGAAACGAAAGGTTCCAAAGGAGAAAATAGATCCGACAAAAGCGAAGCACTTACTGAAAAACCGTACGCGACCACCGCCGCCTTCGCTGTCATCAAACTATGACCGCTCTATTAGGAAGTCACATAAAGAACATGTGCATCGGTCAGGAAATAGTAATGCAAGGGGGAAAACAATTCCCCAGCTCGGAGAACAGAAAAACCAATCGTGCCCCCCGCTCAAAGTGTTTTCCGATATCGATTATCGTATGGAGGTAGCGGCCCATGATCTTGGTTTGACTCTTGTTGAATTCTTAGGCCAGGTAGAGATCCCCAAGGCTGATGTAGCATACAAATACCAGCACGGGAAGCCTCTCGTCAGACCTGAGGAGGTTCCGCTTCTACCAACACAAATGCGAAGATTGCATGAGTGGTACATGCAAGCCTCAAAGGAAGGGATCAACTGTCTCATGGTGGGAATTAAAGATGAGCATTACTTCTGTGGAAACGAGGAGTTAATGATTGAATTTGATGAATTATTTCAGTTGTACAATCAAGACGCCATCGTCAAATCTATCGTCAGTTGTTATTGTCTGTAAGTATTATTTCTATAATTAAGTCTCTAGCTCAGCTCATTCATTGCATGTATAATTATCCTTACTATATTATGCAGAATGAAGATTCTCGAATGCAAAAGAGGACAAATCTATGCATTGGGTTCATTGACCCAAATTACATACATGAATATACGGTACAAAACAACGCCAAGGAAACAGAGCATAACTTGCTAAGGGCGTTCATGAATCAACAAACCAAAAGAGAAATACTATTTCCTTACAACTTCAAGTGAGTGTTACTGTCTTGTACACATTCTGTTTCGCTTACTCGATGTTAAGTGTAATTGATGAGTTATGCGTGCGCAGGTTCTACTTTATTCTGCTAGTCATTCAGGTTGACTCAGGAGTAGTACTTATCATGGACTTGAAACGTAAAAACCCTGAGATGTGGGCGGACCTGAGTGAAATGCTCCAGAGGTAATTTCAATCATTATCGCACTATATCGGCAACTTTCGTTCATTTCCCGATATCAAGTAATTAATAACTCCTTTATTCATTTTCTTTGCCGGACAGGGTTTGGAAACGGTTCACCAAGAAGGCTAGGGGTGAATGGAAAGAGGAGCTGCAATTTTGACAACTCAATGTAAGTAGTACTAGCTAGGTCCGTTCATCTCTTTGATTCTAATTTCAATACCATTATCATGCTTGATTATTATTTTGATTGAATTCTATTCTCGTAAAGTGCTTGAGGCAGGAAGACAGGAATAATTTATGTGGATACTACGTTTGCGAGTTCATTCGCCAGATGACCTGTGAGAAGGGCAGAATTTTAAAACAACTTCATGTAACGTGAACAATATTCACAATTTTATTTTATTACCATCAATTGTGTTGAGTTTCATTCATATATATTGACCCCCTTCTTTAAAATAGATCCAACGGATGCGGGACGAGCTCCTATCAAAGGATCGCGTACGAGCAATTCAAGAGAAATTGGCGGGATTCTTACTTGAAGAGGTCATATCTAAAACCGGAGAATACCATCGGGAATTGGAAGGGAATTGGTAATTAGATATTAGGGATCGTAAGAGATATTAGATTGTATATATGCATGAACGTGTACTATATGTAGTAGCGTCGAATATATATACGAAAACTTGTTGTTCGACCAAGCACGGAGAAAAAGGTCACTTCTCTATATTCATGATGATGTTATGTAATGGTTCCTTCATTGCTATATGTAGTAGCGTCGAGTTGAATGGGAAACATAAAATAAAAATGAAAACCGTAAATGAAAAAGAATGGAATGGTAAACACAAAAAGAAAAGGGAAACACAAAATGAAACATGACCCCTCCAAAACCCTAAACCACAGTGATTGACAGCGCCTGACACGTGGCGGCCTCTTAGTCCCGGTTCGTAACACAACCGAGATTAAAAAGGAGGGCCTTTAATCCCGATTCCTTAGTCCCGGTTGCCCAACCGGGACTAAAGGCCCTTACGAACCGGGACTAATGTCCCGTTTTCTACTAGTATTGGCTTCCTCGACTACACCCGCGCCGCGTGTAAGCGATACCCGGCGACGCCCCGACATCCACGGCAATAGCTGCACCGAGCGAATTCGGGTGAAACAACGCGTATGATGGTGACGAAGCTACGACGATCTCAACCACGTAGCCGATTCGAGTCATGGAGGCAGCCAACAGCTGCCGCCGCCGTCGGGCTCCCTGAGACCTGATCTGCTCCGGCAGCCCCTACATCATCCAGTCGATCGGCCGCACGCGTCTACATGATCTCAGCCGGCCAGCACGTGCATTGACTGGCGCAAACGTCGTCGACCCGATGACCCGCATAATCGGCAGCAGCAGCTTCGTACATGTGCGCCGTCAAGCATCAGCCGCTCCTGCCGTCCTGCGGCACATCTACTCCAACACCAACGGGTGCAAGTTATGGACATGCATGTGTTCTAGCCATGCACTCCTGTACGCAACACGTTGGTCCAGCCAGTGCATGCAAGCTTCAGCGGCGATACACAGTTTGTGCACCGTGAGTCGTGCACTGACGGCAGGCAGGGCGACGACGTATCGGCGACCCGTGCACATCATCCGGTCCGGGCTCGCGCATCTACGCCAAGCCACAGGCAAGCATCTATATCGCCGATCCGTACCTGCACGGCTGCACCGACACCTCTACATCAAGCCGAACATCAGCACCAAGCTGTATGACTACATCGCGCAAAAGAAAAAGAAAATTCTTCGTCGAGCACATCTACGAGAAGCTACATCGACATGCACCATCCACACGCCAGGCCGGTGTGGAAAGCGTGCAATTCTTCATCTACTTCTTCGGCACGACACGACATCGACACCCCATCGGCACGAGGGACGCCTCCAAGCGATGCATCATCGTCGACACGCCGCTGCAACGCAGACACTTCATCGCCATGGTCTTCATCAACGTGGTCTTCACCAACATCATCGTCGACACACCACCGCCGCCTCGTCCACAAGATGGACAACTAGCGTCCTTTGACAGATTTTTCTGCAAGACGCGGCCATGACGACGGCAATGATCGCGTCACGACGACGGCATCGACCGCGTCATGCACGACAACATGACTGCATCGACACGGCGTCACTACAGTGACGACAACTACACGGCCACACGGTTCTGGCAAAACCGATGTGTGCTCGATGGGCTTTCTCCGGTCTTGGCAAAACCGGTGGACTCATCGCCGACGACACCCTCTGACATCCGCAAGGTGTATCGTCCACGTCTGCAGCTCCGTCATAGCGCATTTTTTGCGCCTCCGGCTTTATGCGGCTTCATCTTCCACGATGACTACTACATCGACCTTGACTACTTCGACCACGGCTACATCACGATCGGTGACATCGACATCGACCACACGACTATGTCTACAGCAACACATCGGCAATAACTCCAGTCAACAGCGTCCGCGTCGTCACCAGCATCCACGCCACTCCCGCTGTGACTGCGTGAGGGAATAGAGGAGACACACTGAGGCACTAGAAGGGGACGCAGTCACCGCCCTAGGTGCCGACCCATCAGAGATGCAGTGATGTTGGAGAAGCGGAGAAGACGACGGAAGCGCAAGACTTCAAATTCAGTTGCAATTGTCCACTTTACTCCCGCTACGACTGAGGGAGAATGTTAGAGATATAATATTTGATAGTTAGAGATAAATATGTATTAGAGATAAAATAGGTTTACACAACCTTGCCTTGTACTCCAAGCCTATCCCTCTCTCATGTACTCTATATAATCCCTCACGAGGGTCAGATCAATACAACACAAATATAATAGCCATCATATAAGTTCTACAAGGCGACACACAAACTCAGAGTCATCATAATGGTGCCTCCATATTGTGGGACCTACTCCTCAATGGGATATTCATTTTTTTTCAATCTCCAACACATGTCTAGTTGGAACAACAATATTCGGTTACACCGAAGCACAATGGCGAGGGCTTGGGTGACCACGAGCAGGATGGCAAGGACGATTCCGACGGGGCACCGAATTTGATGGCGAAACACCGCCGCCGTCACCTACTCACACCGGAACTCGCAGCGTCAATACCACACCTCGAGGTTTTCTGAGAATAACTAATAATGTGATCATCATTTTAGGAAATGATACAGAACAGTTAGTAAGATTGATCTGGACGAAGCTCATAAGGCATGGCGTCCTCTTCACATGGATGCCAGAACTCGAGCTTATGGCCTCCTCCTTCTTCACCACCTCTCCGGCGGTTTATCGTCGACCTCATCGCTAGATCTGCCCCCATTCATGTAACCCACCACATGAACTGCTCCCCTTCCTCCGCCTGAGCTCCTCTTCACCTCAGGCAGCCAGGATGCATTCTCTGGTAATTGAAAAAAAAATGTAGTTACACACACCAAAGTATTTTCATGTTACCGATTTTTATTTGTCCTGGGGTATGATCTAATCCTGGCTCCGCCAATATGTACACACTGAAAAGTCAAGTCAACACTTGACAAGAACCAAATGGAGTACATGGTATCCCACGAAGCAGGTCATATCTGCAGAAAGGATCACCACTGACTGACTATCCACTCGTAATAAATGACACTCCATTTTTCTATTTTGCACATTAGTTTTATCTTATGTCAAGCTTATAAAGTTTAACCCAATGTGTATAAAAAAACATCAACATCTACAATCTTTATCTTTATCTTTATCTTTACTAATAATATTAAAGAACGGATTGTTTCTCCACTTTTTTTCGTCATCAAAAAATCATCTTTCGTACGTCGGCTGACTCGGACTAGACTTTCGTACGTCGCCTGGCTCGTACTGTTTTTCTTTCATCAAAAAATAAACTGTCAAAAACAGGGTTCCGCGCCGCCCCCACCGGCTCCTGTCGCCGCCGCCTGCCCCTGCGCTCGCGCCGCACGCACCGGCTCCCGTCGCCGCCGCCGCCGTGGTGACGGCAGGAGAGGCAGGCCGAGAAGCAACCGACGACGGGGGTGACGAGGACATAGAGGTGCGGCTCCGCGGTGGGGACGGCGAGAGCAGCTTCGGCGAGGGTCTTCTCTTGCCAGTGTCATCCCGCAGGCCAGCTCCGGCTCCGCCACTCCTGCTTAGTCGCCGGCGGCCATCTTGCAACCTTGGCCAGCTTGGTGACCGCGCCGCCGGTAAGGGGGTGGGGGGGTGATTGCGTTTTTTTATTTGGTTCAGGGGTGTGTATGTTAATTTTTTGCTAAGTCATCTTCTTACAATGAGGCCCCACTTGTCAGAAAACGATCAAACGACCTAAATCACCCGATCAGTGCTTTTTGCAACAAGATTAGAGAAATTGCGTTGTTTTTTGCAACGGATTAACGACTTGATGGTTTTCTGCAAACCTAGCCGCAAATGTGGTAGTGACCCCGGTTATCCTAGCTAGGTGACGGAGAACCCCATGCTCGTCAAAGCTATTCCAGCAGGACACGCTCATGCCGTGCCGATGCACTTCACCGAGTGCTGCACGCTCGCGGAAATCAGCACCGAGTGTTTGCGACGGAGGTGTAATGATACGTGGATCGGGGTCCCGCCCCGCATCGATTCGTTCGTATCATGTCCAGAGGTAGGTAGGGGAGGGTGATCACAGTAGTAACGACCTACAGCGATCGCATAGGCCGGCGTCTATCCACACCACCAGAGAAATGCAGGCATGATATTTATTTTATTATTATCGGCTCCACTTGTTGCTCCATTGTATATACGAAAATGATTTATCCAGAACGTTCGGGATTTCTTCATGTCAAATCGAACGTTTTTTATTGCAACTTTAGGTAACAGGAGAATGGCAAGTTTAGTTGGCAGCACGACAATTTGCTGTCAAAGAACAAAGTGAGGACGGAATTGTCATGCCTACGAATTAAACTTGCCGTGGTCAACAAATTTGAATTGCCAAAAAAACGTTCGATTTGCCATGAACAAATGCCGAACGTTCTAAATACAACACATGTGGTTTCTGGCTGGGCACGTACGCTCCGCTGGCGACCAACAACCAGCTGCGCCACAACTAACCCAAAACACCAATCGATACATACATACATACATACCACAAAGAAAAGAAAATGGGCGTTGCCCCATGGATCCGCCGTTGCTGCAGTGCCTGAAACCACGACCGTTGAAGCCTATCAGTAGAGCTCGAGAAAGATCGGTATCCCGTCGTCCCGCCATTGCCGCCGGCGACCAACCAGCTCCATCTCACCCAACCAGAACTGATACGTAGTACCACTGCACAGTACAAACTACTAACAGTCCACGAAAATGTCACGCCTACAGTACATGGTATACTAGGGCTCCTTTGATTCAAAGTAATTTCATAGGATTTTTAGAGGATTGATATCATAGGATTTTTTCCAACATTCGCCCTTTGATTCATTGGATTGGATTCCATTGGAATTCTTCCTATGGAATCTTTTGTACTACATTTCGTAGGAAATCTAACATCCACTCCAACCACTTTTTACAATTCCTTTGTTTTTCCTGTGACATCAAACACTCCTTACTAATCATATATGGTTCAAATGGACATGCCACTCCAACCCTATACTTTTCCTATTCCTGCGTTTTTAAAATCCTGTGAATCAAAGAGGCCCTAATCCATGCGACACCATCACAGGACACGAGGACACGTTCCTGTCCTGCATTCACATGATAAAACCGTTGCACCACTAAATGAGTGAATGAATGAATGGATGACGAAAGGAGCCTCTCTCATGCAGCACACCCTTGATGCCGACGGCGAAAACGAAGCCCTGGCTACTCAGAGCCAGAAATGAAACCAAGGGGCATGCATATCACATTGTGCAAACAAACAACTGTGGATGGTACCTTGCCACACACACACACACACACACACACACACACACACACACACACACACACATAAAAGACGGTTGCAGTTATTCGAACACAAGTCCATTGACGCCCATCCATGGAACTGTCGGGGGCGATGGCGTTCCATGGGTGTCTCAAAGATTGCCGGTCTTATGCATCTTACAGGGGCAGGCATACAATACAAGAAGGAAACCAAGCAAATTCTTTCTTTCCACTAGATAGATGCTAATACTGTTGTTTACGGACGGTTGAATAGCGGCGCCGAAATGAGTTGATCACATGGCGTTGATCATCCGCCTCATCTCCGCGGTCCTCCTCGGGCCAGGGTCTGCGATGGCCCGCTCCGTCAACACGTGCTTGATCCAGCACATGGATCTCTTAACCTAGAAGAAACAAAAAATAGCGGGGTGAGTTAATAAGTGCCTCCTAAGGAAAAGGAAATATGGCTCGGAAACAAAACCGCACTGGTAAGAAACTTTCAAGTCCCGTTGACGCTTGGCAAGAACCAAATGGGGGACGTGGTACCCTATGAAGCAAGCCATGTCGCCATACCAAAAAGATCACCAACAACATGTTTTTGAGTGTTGACCAACTGTTCACTCTTATTTCTTGAAAATCATGTACCCGGCAGTAAACCGGGTCTTGAACAGAAAAAAAATACCCTCAAAAAAGTACGATGATAACAAGAAATATCGAGTCACAAGATTGACACTTGACAAGAGCCAGATGAAGGATATGATATCCTATAAAGCAGGTCATATCTCCAGATTGAAAAGATCACCAACACCAAATTGTTGACTAACTGTTTACTCATTATTTCCTGAAAAGCAAGTGCCCAGCAGTAAACCGAGTCTTGAACAGAAAACATGCCTTGAGAAAATATGCCGATGACAAGAAATTTGGAGCCACATTAACACTTCAGAAAAACCACATGCAGAAATCATATCTATAAAGCAGGTCATATCTTCAGATTGAAAAGGTGATCGACAACAAATTGTTGGCTAACAGTTCACTCGTTATTTCTTGAAAATCAAGTGGCCAGTGGCCAGGCTGAACACAAAATAATTTTAAGAAGTGACCAAGTTGCACCAATGTTGACCAATGAACACTACCAATGAACTATCGTTTTGGAAAAGAATTTTTTTTTTGTTACTGTGCCCAAGACACCCATGAATTCAAAAGAAAATCTCTAATTCTGTTAAAAGAAATTCTTTTCCACCATGTCCCTGTAGCTTAATTTACGAAAGCAGGATAATTAATAATGTTTCATTCGCCGCAAAGAAGTTTTATTCTTTAGTTTAGTTTATCATGAAGGCAATTGTTTCTGAGCAGCGTTCCACACTGCACAGTACCTTTGATTACACGGTTTGGATGTCAGAACCAAGGATATTCAAGGACAGTACATGAAGACTCAAGAAGACATAACTTTTTTTTTTGAAAAGGGGAGTATATTAATATCGTGAAAATATCAATTACACCCAGCCTCTGCACCTACAAGATGTCGCCAAGACATCCAAAATGCACACAGCCAAAGGAAAAAATAAAAATAAAGAAAGAAACAAAGGTCCCACCACAATGATTAACTCCTCTCAACAGCAACACTCATACCACCACCAACTACAACACCCGGAAAACATAAAAGGTCTCCAAAATCAACGCCTCCAAGAAGGGAACAATGCACAATCGCCGTCGTTGTCTAATCCAAGATCTTAGATTATCACCCTGGAGAAAGTCCGCGCTCTCAAAAGACAGAACTTATTTTGGTTACTGAATGGAGTAACTTTACAGGGCCAGTAGAATAGCCAATGTTATCTCCGACTTTTAATCTATCATGACACTAGAGCCAATTGCAGTTCTATTAAGTAGCAAAAATCTGCAATTATCATAATACAACTGTTACGGTGATTGGCGATTTTAGGAGCCGTCCATCCACTCCAATCTAACGATGGAAAAATAAGAGTTACGAGACTTAAATTACATGAAAGTACAAGTAACGGTGGGACCGTTACAAATTTTAGGTGGGACAAGTAAGTTTCTAAAAGGGTAGATCCGTCATGTCCCCTGATAAATCTCAGTCATGGGCTCATGGCCCAGATATCTCCTCTTCACAGCTCAACCGCCACAGATCCAACTTCCTCGCCATCACGACGAATCCATGAGGTCACCGTCGCCTGGCTCCTCCATGAGGTCGCCCTCGCCATCCCCTTCCTACCCACCCAGCAGCCAGTGCCACCGGGCTCCTGCACGGTTCAGCTCCACCCCTTCCTTTCCCCTTTGTGTTTCGTTTTTCTTGTCAGTTCATACATATGCTGCCTATAGTAGGTCATTGTTGTTTCTCTCTCTCTGATCCACTGAGCTGCCTCATCACCAAACGTCCATGACTGGCTGCACTGCAACGCTGTTGGTTGCTGCAGGTTATAGGGAGGGTGGCCATTGGTGACCAGTATAGTAAGATTCGTGGAATGCTCGGAACAGGTTGCCTTCACCATGGTTCCCAAGAACGTGTAGAGCCTTCTATTTTTCTTCAGTCCTTAGGTAGCCACCATGAATGGATCATTGTCTTCAAATTGCTCTATTGCTTGCCCTCGTAGCATCAGCAGGAATCTATTTTTCCCTTCAGGAGCTACATGACCACTTATGGCTGCTGGATGTGAGAGGCAAATTTGTTTAAGAGAGTGAATGGGGATGTGCTTGGGAGGGGAATGTGCGTGTGGAGGTACTTCAATACAAGGTGACACTTCAGAATATTGACATAGTTACTGAAGTTTGGAAGTGTTGTTTTCATGTTTTTTTATCAAGTTGACGTGCTATTTTTTGCAAGCTTTTATACAAGATGACACTTCATCAATTGGAAGCTTATAGTTATTTAGCTCTCATCTTATTTTTTTCCTCTATCAGGAAGAACTGAAGGCCCTTTGGTGTGCTTCCTTTTCTGGAACTGATCTTTGGGGAGCTACATGTGAACAATGTAAAGAGATGGGTTGGCAGATTTTACAGATTTTAGGTATTAGATTTGTATTTCATTGCAGTTACTATACTTTGTCTAAAAAAAGTTACTGTACATATGCATTTCCCTATCAGTATTCTGTAGCTAAACTAGGAAACTTGATATGAATGATTTCTCATGAGTTGGCATTTAGATGTGGAGGCTTCATCTCCTTGGAAAATTTGTTATTCTTTGCCATGACCTATCTGGTGAGTGCATGTTGTTAATCTCCTTGAAACAAAACTCTCCTTTTTTTTTCAAATTGCTTTATTGACCATGCTCTGTTTTTCAAGGAGGAGTAAACTACAGGCAAGCAGGAACCAGCAACTGCTTCTTCCATCAATTCTTCAATCTGCAGTCCATATTTTTGCTGATAACTATCCATCAGTTCCTAGTTTCCATAGAGGCTTAACTTCTTGTTTCAAATACTTGGAAAACACTTTTGATCCAGTGCGGGGCGTAAATAATGTACGTTATATTGTCACTAAAGGGAGTTTCACAGTTCATATTGTATGTCGTGGACGCTGTCAGATTATGCTCAATCCATTTCATGCAGTTTACTTTCATTTCTTCTGAACATATGTCATGTACAATAAATTTCGAATCCGAAAAGAAATCCAGGAACCATGTTTACAGGGATCAAATCTCTGCGCTGATGCTCGATTGAAGTGGCGTTTGTTCAGACTAATGCTATCAACATACATGGGAACATAGTTTCATAATTGAAGTGAACAAGGCATGCTCCGAAGTATGAAATTAGTAGATCTTGATATCATCTGAAATAGAGATACTTGTGGACAGTAGACGTACGCGTAAGATCGGTACTTGTGGGTCCGGACAACTAAGATCGATGCTTATGTGCCCGAACGACTAAGATCAATAGTAGTAAGAACGAACGAGTAAGATCAATACTTGTGGATCTAGACGAATAAGATCGATACTTGTGGGCTTGAACGACTAAGAGCGGTCCTTGTGCGCCCGAACGACTAAGATCTGTACGTGTAGACCCGGACGACTAAGATCGGTACTAGTTAACCCGAACGAGTAAGATCAGTATCGAACAATTTACATTATTTGTCGAGTTCCATCATTCTTTTAATGTGAAGTACTTTGCTGGTGTTTTCCTTAACTTCCATGTGAAAATGGTGTTGCCTGCACAAACGATCTCACTGTATTATGCACCAGCAAAATATATAACGAGGCAATATTCGTGCAATCCAGCAGCCCCAGCTTTATCAATGTTCAGGAGCCCCAGCAATACAACGCCCAACAAGGTCATGCGTCAGTCTAAATCTCTGTAAACCGCAAGGCAAGCAATACATCCCCCAACACACACACACAAACAAACCCACAAATAAAAAATGTAACTCATTACTTTGCCACATTTGAAGAATGCAATCAAGCTACAGGGGTGGAAAACCACACGGCCTAGTTCATCAAAACAATGCTGCTCATATAACCGTAAGATTAGGCATTCACTATAATAAAATGATCCAAGAATGCATCTGCAAGAACAAGAAACTGCGGTCTCGCTTGCCCATCTATGCAGCGATAGCAACAGGGAAACCTGGTATGATCCCAAACACATCCCATTTAGATCAGCTCCACCTCACCAGCAGTATTTCCTATCTTCATCTGCATATGACCACAAAATGCTGCCATTGAAACAAGTCCCTGCACCGCAACGTCCATTGTGGACGCCCACAATCACTGTTCAGGAGACCATGTGAGCAAACATTAGTCCTACTTCTTTTGGTCAAAAGTATTAGTAATATTTTCCTAAATAAATGAGGCAGCAACTTTGCTAGAATAAAAGACACTTGCAACCTTATAAATCCCTGAATTCCAACACTAGTAAGTTCCACTTAATAAAAATCAATAGTAGATATTTTGAACGAAAGATAGATCTCCATTCCCTAAGAACGGCAAACAACATTAAAGGACGTTCGTACTGAAGTATCACGTTCCGATGACACGGTGAGAAGTCAAACCAAGCACGCTCCTTCATTTCAGCTTGTTCTTAACAATAGCTGTAATTTGCTTGTCCAGACAAATGACTATGAGGGCGTTCATCTTATTACCAGTGTCAAAAGTTCAGAAGATGTTGTTGACCATTACACCTAACTTCATTGATTCATTCACCTGATGAACCAACTAAAAATGGTATCTAATTTCATCTTAGATACTTCTCAATTCAGTCTGATGCACGCAAGGACCATCCTTCAGAACATCCTACAGCTAACTATTAACAACATCATTTGGTCAAGAGACTAGCAAAGGGGAAGGAGGTAGAGCAGCGAGACGATACAGTAGCAGTTCAATCTAATTATTTATGAGTTATGATTAGTTGCAGTTTACTAATAGCAATGGTCTATTGCCTGTGACAGGTCTCGATAGGAGAGAATGTTTTCCTGAGTAGAATCCATCAAGTCAACATGACAAGTTTCAATGGATTCGGTGATCTGTCTCCTTCCTTGACAGCTCAAGCAGAAGAAATTTCAGGCGCAAAACAAATTAATCTGGTTTTGTAGCACATTGGAAGGAATGCACAATGATATATATGCATCGACGTGGGAAGATTCAGAGATTACACAACGTTGGATTCAGACCAGCATCACTGTTCAATGTAGATTATCATCTTATCATAAACCAATATCATTCAGAGATTCAGAGATTACACTACGCGTGTAGAAGATCACACTACGTAGTTCATAATTGTTCATCAACACAAAGACCGTCCTCTCCCAACATCTACGTGACTATGTGGGAAGAATCCGAGATTACATTACAAGGCAATCCAAATTTTTGGTGTTGTCCTTTCCGTATCCTCACTCTCATGGTAAACCCAATTTTTAGGATTTGAATGTGATTGGTTACCTAACACACAATAGCATGCAAAACCTATCTCGTAAGAAAATCAGCAAACATGTAATGTGCAAGTACCTTCCTCTTCCTGTGATGGCACGAACCTAACCCTCGTAATGTTATGAAGACGGAGGATAATTGAAGAGCGCGGTGCAGGCGCCCTGACCAGGAGTTTTTTGATCGACGACGGGGCAAAGTGGAGGCCGATCATGTCGTTGACGGCGGCTGCGGCGGAGGACTCGGGGGGCCCTGGCGCTAACGGCAGCGAACGCGGAGGCCGTAGAGGCGGGGGCGCGTACGGGAGAATCTGGATGTGTCCCGGGCTGCCGAAGGTGTCGACGGATAGGAGACGCTGGATGCGGAGCTACGACGGCGACGGCGCCGCCGCAGTCTGGCCTTCTTCACCTGGAACAGTTTATGTTCGGGCGTGGGTGGTCGGAGAGAAAAATGCGTGCGGCCGAGAAGGATTAGAGAGATTACTATAATACCCTTGGTAAAGTAAATCCAATATTGTAAAACCACGTTTTCAGATCAAAGGATGGAAATAATCAGTGGGAGAGTTACACGGAATTACGAGTCGTAACTCTACAATCACCGTAAAAGAGCTCCATAATAATAATTAGTAAAGACTTTCCAATCATTTTCAGTGTCTTTTGTGAAATAACTTTTTCCCCTGATTTTTTGTTAGAAAACATATCTACTGAAAGACATGTCTCAACCAATTCATTTGGGTTTCAATTTCCCGGCAAAACAAGGAAAAAAATCACAAGATAAGATGTTGGGTCCCAATGTCACGCAGAGAGAGACAAGTCATTTCATTCAACCAGAAGTGCATCAATGCATACTGTTCACTGGTGTGCTCTGATTTCATTCAACCAGAACTACCCTTCGTATATAGTCCAGTGTTATAGAAAAGCTGGTCCGGAGAAAAACAAAATCATCAATCAATTCGTTAGAAGATTCCTGACCTCATTTAGCAAGATAGGGGATTAATGGATACTACATCAACAGAGAGGGACAAGATAATTATCATTATTAATCAATATAGTCACAAGAGGGCAGCGGCCTTGAGGGAGACTTGCCGAGAGAAAAGCAAGGCATCCAATGGACGTATAGGGCAATCAATGATGATACCTTTCTCAAATTTCATTACGAAAAGCGACCCGTTTGGTGCAATTAGGTAGGCGTTCAACAAACAAAGTGATTGCATTGGGTCACCATCTCATTCATAACCCCCACTATTTCAAAATCAGTGCACCATATTTTTGCGTTCCATAAATATTCTTACTTCATACGTAAAAACAGAACGTAAGAAGATATTAAATCACCGTAAAAATATTTGATGTTATGTAAAATTACGAACGTAAATACATAGTGTAGAATATATATAAAATGCAATTTTCTGGTCTTATGACCTATATTTTTGTTTTTATGCCAAATTTTACGTAGTGAATCAATATAAATATAACTATTTGTATGCCAAATGTAATTTGTTTATGAAACGTTTGTAAGATTAACTCGAGTGAAGAATAACTTATTTTACATCCTGTGTGATAAATAGTATCATATGGAAACTATGGGCCCACTTACAATCTTTTCATAAAACACATTTTAGAGTATCTTAGATATAGTATATGAACGTACTAAAAATAATAAAGTAGTATATATATATACTGTCACATGGTAGTATATGAGACCTGGGTGTAACTACACCCGATAGTAGGATGTATTCTCTCTCTCTCTCTATATATATATATCCTTTGGTTTTCAAATATATATATATATATATATATATATATATATATATATATATATATATATATATATACGCTATATTCAGTGATATTTATTGGATGATATTCAGCGTACGCGGATATGTCGCGGTTAATATTTAATTTACTGTTCATAACTATTTGCTTTATTATTCCGTACTATTAAGAACTATTTGCTTTACTATTTGTTACTGTGCCAACTATTGGTACTTGTCTGGCTATTAATTAGGCTAATTCTTGCTTCTATGCAGGATCAATTAGCTGGTCGTCGAGACCAAATATGCGGCCTGTTTGTGCTGCGGAGTTTGTGAAGTTCTACTCGATACTCACCATATTTATCATTATGTTGCATCAAATGTAACTAGTTACGTTCACTTGACGGTTTTAATTGCAAACTTATGGGTTAAATTCTTATCGTCTTCCCAGGCAGTTTCACCCAAAGGGAACACTTCTCTACAGCCACAAGGTTCTCATTCAACGCCACTCTGGGCTACACAGAGAACTACACACGCAGAGGTTTCTCCTATAGGATCCCTAGCATAAGAACTCTTCCCATAATTTCAGAAATAAAAACACCAAGTGAAACCAAGAAACGACATCATTTCAACAACATAATTTACATATGGTTTTCCCTTTCGGGAAACCCCGAATGGATTACACACAAACTAAGAGATTGCCTTGATATTCCTGGCGATCACAGCGCCTTCTTCCTATTCTACTAAGCTGGTGGTGGTGGCTAATCACTAAAGGATTAGTGCTCTAGCTCTGGTTGCGCTTCGCTCTTTCCGGCTTCTTGTGCTTCTCTTCCCGGTGTTGTGCTCTTCCTTCGTCTGAGCCCAGCGTCTCCTTTTATAGCCATGAGGGAGGCATTCGGGAGCCTTCTCCTCTTTATCTTATCTATCTTACACGTCCACACAGCGCGTGGATGAGGATGCCTTCACGAGACAGCCTCTAGGTCTTCGTGATATCTTCCACGTGGCTGCTTTATGGAAAGCATTCACGTGGGCTCTGTCTACTGGCGAATATATCTTCTGGCCTTCAGTGTCTGCTAGCGTATGAGTAATATCATGCACAAATAATTTTTACTCACACTGATGTCTTCTTCTCTGACTGACGCCGTTGGCTTGACTCAGAGTTCTGCCTTCTTCTTGGACTGAAATGTCTGGCCTTAATATTTTTTTAATTTTTTTTATGTGAAGGGGTCTTCCCCACCAATTATATCTGGCCATGGGCCGGGCCGGGCCGGGCTTGGGCCGGGCCCTAAAAAGCCCACGGCAGAAAACTGAGGCCCAGGCCCGGCCCAGGCCCTGTCATCGGGCCTACTTTGAAGCCCAAGCCCGGCCCAGCCCTAAAAAGCCCGTCGGGCTTGGGGCCATGGGCCGGGCTTCTTCCTTAAAATCCCAATATGCCAAGCCCAAGCCCGGACTGGCCCTACGGGTTGGCTCAAAACTCAGGCCCAAGCCCGGCCTACGGGCAAGCCCGTCGGGCCTAGGCCCTGGATTTTGGGGCCGGGCCTGGGTGAGCCGACCGGGCCGGGCAGGAGATGCCCAGGTACACCGCCAATATGATTGATAACACCTTATCAATATTCGGCATGCATCAATATTCGGACCTCTGATACCAACAATACAGGCGAAAATAATTATATATTACAATATATCAACTATTATGTATACGTGATATTTAACGATATTAATTGAATGATATTAGCGTACGTGGATATGTCGCGATTAATATTTAGTTTACTATTCACAACTATTTGCTTTACTATTCAGTACTATTTAGAACTATTTGCTTTACTATTCAGTACTATTTAGAACTATTTTCTTTACTATTTGTTACTATGCCAACTATTGGTGCTTGTCTGGCTATTAATTAGGCTAATATTCGCTTATATGCCGGATTAATTAGCTGGTCACCGAGACCAAATATACGGCTTGTTTGTGCTGCGGAGTTTGTGAAGTCCTACTCAGTACTCACCACATTTATCATTATGTTGCGTAAGATGTAGCTAGTTACGTTCACTTGAGGATTTTAATTGCAAACTTATGGGTTAAATTCTTATCGTCTTCCCAGGCAGTTCCACCCGACGGGAACACTTCTCTGCGGCCACAAGGCTCTCATTCAACGCCACTCTGGGCTACACAGAGAACTACACACGCAGAGGTTTCTCCTATAGGATCCCTAATATAAGAACTCTTCCCATAAATTCAGAAATAAAAACACCAAGTGAAACCAAGAAAGTGCATCATTTCAACAACATAATTTACGGATGGTTTTCCCTTTCGGGAAACCCCGAAGGGATTACACACAAACTAAGACATTACCTTGATATTCCTGGTGATCACAACGCCTTCTTCCTATTCTACTAAGCTGGTGGTGGTGGCTAATCACTAAATGATTAGTGCTCTGGCTCTGGCTGCGCTTCGCTCTTTCCGGCTTCTTGTGCTTCTCTCCCCGGTGTTGTGCTCCTTTTCGTCTGAGCCCAGCGTCTCCTTTTATAGCCGCGAGGGAGGCGTTCGGAAGCCTTCTCCTCTTTATTTAACCGGCTTATCTATCTTACACGTCCACACAACGCGTGGATGAGGATGCCTTCACGAGACAGCCTCTAGGTCTTCGTGATATCTTTCACGTGGCTGCTTTATGGAAAGCATTCACGTGGGCTCTGTCTGCTGGCGAACATATCTTCTGGCCTTCAGTTTCTTCCAGCTTAGTAGAATAGGAAGAAGGCACTGTGATCGCCAGGAATATCAAGGTAATCTCTTAGTTTGTGTGTAATCCCTTCAGGGTTTCCCGAAAGGGAAAACCATATCTAAATTATGTTGTTGAAATGATGTAGTTTCTTGGTTTCACTTGGTGTTTTTATTTCTGAATTTATGGGAAGAGTTCTTATGCTAGGGATCTTATAGGAGAAACCTCTGCGTGTGTAGTTCTCTATGTAGCCCAGAGTGGCGTTGAATGAGAACCTTGTGGCCGCAGAGAAGTGTTCCCTTCGGGTGGAACTGCCTGGGAAGACAATGAGAATTTAACCCATAAGTTTGCAATTAAAACCGTCAAGTGAACGTAACTAGGTACATCTGATGCGACATAATGATAAATATGGTGAGTACCGAGTAGGACTTCACAAACTCTGCAGCACAAACATGCCGTATATTTGGTCTCGGCGATTAGCTAATTAATCCTGCATATAAGCAAATATTAGCCTAATTAATAGCCAGACAAGCACCAATAGTTGGCATAGTAACGAAGAAGAGCAATGTGATATAAATAATAAGCTATTACTAGAAAGTTATGAAGAAGAAGAAGATTTAGAAGATAAAAATTATTATCATTCAGAACAAAATAAGGATTTTTATAACTCACTAGATGATGTGGGACTGCAGAATCTAGATAATGCAATGGAAGCTATGCAAGTAGAAAGTAGCCATAAAAAAAGAAAGGGATATGGGGAATCTTCAGTAAAAAGAGATGAAGAAAGAGAGAGACCTACCAGATCAGCTGGACAATGGCCCCCAGAAAAAGATGACTACCAACCCACATATATGTTGGGGAACGTTGCATGGGAAACACAAATTTTCCTACGAACACCCAAGATCAATCGAGGAGATGAGCATCTACGAGAGGAGAGATTGGATCCACATACCCTTGTAGATCGCTAAGCGGGAAGCTTTAAGAAACGCGGTTGATGTAGTCGAACGTCTTCGCGATCCAAATCGCAAGCCGTCCCGCAATCCAATCACGATCTAGTGCCGAACGGACGGCACCTCCGCGTTCTGCACACGTTCAGCTCGATGACGATCTCCGCCTTATTGATCCAGCAAGAGGGAGCGGAGAGGTAGATGGGTTCTCCGACAGCGCGACGGCGTGGCGGCGACGGTGGTGGAGCTGTTCCTGCGGAGCTTCGCTAAGCAACGCCGAAACTATCTAGAAGAGAGACGATCTAGGGGAGAGGGAGGGCTGCGTCATGGCTTAAGGTGTGGCAGCCCTCCCTCCCCTCTCATATATATAGGGGGAGAGGGAGAGGGGCTCGCCCCCTAGGGTTCCCACCCCTAGGGGCGGCGGCCAAGCGGAGGGGGGGTGGCGGCCAAGGGGGTGCCTTGGCCCCCAAGGCAAGTGGCCCGCCCCCCTCTAGGGTTTCACCCCTCCACCCCTTTGGCCGCATGGGCCTTGTGGGAGGGGCTCCCAGCCCACTAGTGGCTGGTGTGCCCCCTCTCACATCCCATGGGGCCCTCCGGGGCAGATGGGCCCACCTAGTGGCCCTCCGGAACCCTTCCGGTACTCCCGATGAAATCTGTGCAATATCCGAAACTGTTCCGGTGCCCGAATATCAACTTCCTATATATCAATCTTTACCTCCGGGCCATTCCGGAGCTCCTCGTGACGTTCGGGATCTCATCCGGGACTCCGAACAATCTTCGGTCACCAACATCCATAACTCAATACTACCGAAACGTCACCGAACCTTAAGTGTTCAGACCCTGCAGGTTCGAGAACTATGTAGACATGACCGAGACACCTCTACGGTCAATAACCAATAGCGGGACCTGGATGCCCATATTGGTTCCTACATATTCTACGAAGATCTTTATCGGTTGAACCTCTATGTCAAGGATTCAGATAATCCCGTATACTGTTCCCTTTGTTAATCGGTATGTTATTTGCCCGAGATTCGATCGTCGGTATCTCTATACCTAGTTCAATCTCATTACCGGCAAGTCTCTTTACTCGTTCCGTAATACAAGATCCCGTGGCTAACACTTTAGTCACATTGCTTGCAAGGCTTGTTGTGATGTTGTATTACCGAGTGGGCCTTGAGATACCTCTCCGTCACACGGAGTAACAAATCCCAGTCTTGATCCATGCCAACTCAATTGTCACCTTTGGAGATACCTGTAGAGCATCTTTATAGTCACCCAGTTGCGTTGCGACGTTTGATACACACAAGGTATTCCTCCGGTGCCACTGAGTTGCATGATCTCATGGTCATAGAAACAGATACTTGACATGCAGAAAACTGTAGCAAAAAACTGACACGATCATATGCAACGTTTATAGTTTGGGTCTTGTCCATCACATCATTCTCCTAATGATGTGATCCCGTTATCAAATGACATCTCATACCCATGGCCAGGAAACCTTAGCCATCTTTGATCAACGAGCTAGTCAACTAGAGGCTTACTAGGGACACATTGTTGTCTATATACCCACACATGTATTTGAGTTTCCAATCAATACAATTATAGCATGGATAATAAACATTTATCATGAACAAGGAAATATAATAATAACCAATTTATTATTGCCTCTAGGGCATATTTCCAACAGTCTCCCACTTGCACTAGAGTCAATAATCTAGCTCACATCACCATGTGATTAACATTGTAATGAATCTAACACCCAATGAGTTCTGGGGTTCGATCATGTTTTGCATGTGAGAGAGGTCTTTAGTCAACGGTCTGCAACATTCAGATCCGTGTGTTCTATATGTCATACTGCAGATGCTAGCACGCTCCACTTGGAGCTATTCCAAATGACTGCTCCACTATACGTATCCGGATTGCTACTCAGAGTCGTCCGGATTGGTGTTAAAGCTTGCATCGACGTAACCCTTTACGATGAACTCTTTATCACCTCCATAATCGAGAAACATTTCCTTAGTCTTCTAGTTTACTAAGGATAATATTTGACCGCCGTCCAGTGATCCACTCCTGGATCACTCGTGTACCTCTTGACAGACTCATGGCAAGGCACACACCAGGTGCGGTACACAGCATGGCATACTAAAGAGAGCCTATGACTAAGGCATAGGGGACGACATTCGTCCTTTCTCTCTCTTCTGCCGTGGTTGAGCTTTGAGTCTTACTCAACTTCACACCTTATAAATAAGGAAATAATCTTTCTTTCATTTGATCCATTTTGAACTCCTTCAAAATCTTGTCAAGGTATGTACTCATTGAAAGTTTTATCAGACATCTTGATCTATCTCTATAGATCCTGATGCCCAATATTTAAGTAGCTTCATTCCAGGTTTTCCTTGGAAAACTCCTTTTCAAACAACCCTTTATGCTTTCTAGAAATTCTACATCATTTCCGATCAACAATATGTCATCCACATATACTTATCAGAAATTCTATAGTGCTCCCACTCACTTTGTTGTAAATACAAGTTTCTCATAAACTTTGTATAGACTCAAAAACTTTGACCACCTCATCAAAGCGTACATTCCAACTCCGAGATGCTTGCTCTAGTCCATAGAAGGATCACTGGAGCTTGCATACTTTTTAGCATCCTTAGAATAGACAAAACCTTCTGGTTGTATCACATACAACCTTTCCTCAAGGAAACCGTTTAAGGAAACGATGTTTTGACATCCATCTGCCAGATTTCATAATTGAAAAATGCAGCAACTGCTAACATAATTCCAACAGACTATAGCATCGCTACGGTGAGAAAAACTCATCGTAGTCAACTCCTTGAACTTGTCGGAAACTACTTTGCGACAAGTCGAGCTTTATAAATGGTGACAATAACCATTAGTGTCTGTCTTCTTCTTAAAGGTCCATTTGTACTTCAACGGCCTTCCGTTTATCGGGCAAGTCTACCAAAGACCATACTTGGTTTTCATACATGGATCCTATCTTAGATTTCATGGCTCCGAGCCATTAGTCGGAATCTGGGCCCACCATCTCTTCTCCATAGCACATAGGTTCATCGTTTGTCCAACAACATGACCTCCAAGACAGGGTTGCCGTACCACTCAGGAGCAGTACGCGTCCTTGTCGACCTACGAGGTTCGATAGTAACTTGATCCGAAGCTTCATGATCATCATCATTAGCTTCCTTCTTCAACTAGAAACAACTTTCTGCGCTGCGCTACTCTCTGGTTGAAACAAAGGTTCAACAACCTCATCAAGTTCTATCTTCCTCCCAATCAATTCTTTCGAGAGAAACTCTTTCTCGAGAAAGGACCCATTTTGGCAACAAACACTTTGCACTTGGATCTGAGATAGAAGGTACACCCAACTGTTACGTTAGGGTATTCTATGAAGATTCATTTGTCCGCTTTGGGTTCGAGCTCATCATGTTGAAACCTTTTCCACATAAGCGTCGCAGCCCGAAACATTAACAAATGACAGCTTAGGTTTCTGCCAAGCCAAAATTCATACGGTGTCATCTCAACGGACTTAGATGGTGCCCCTTTTAAAGTGAATGTAGTTGTCTCTAATGCATAACCCCAAACCGATAGTGGCAAATCGACAAGAGACATCATAGTACGTACTATATCCAATAGAGCACAGTTACGACGTACGAACACACCATCACACTACGGTGCTCCAGGTGGCGTGAGTTGTGAAACAACTTCCACATTGTCTTAAGTTGCATACCAAACTCGTAACTCAGATATTCACCTCCACGATCATATCTTAGACATTTTATCTTCTTGTAACGATGATCTCAAACTTCACTCTGAATTTGTTTGAACTTTTCAAACGTTTCAGACTTGTGTTTCATTAAGTAAATATACCTATATCTACTCAAATCATCAGTGAACATAAGAAAATAACGATATCCACCTCACGCTACAACACTCATTGGACCGCATACATCAACATGTATCATTTCCAATAAGTCACTTCCCCGCTCCATCAAGCCGGAAAACGGGGTTTTAGTCATCTTGCCCAAGAGGCATGGTACACATGTGTCAACCGATTCGAAATCGAGTGAGTCCAAAGATCCATCAGCATGGAGTTTCTGCATGCATTTTACACCAATATGACTTTTAGCGGCAGTGCCACAAGTATGTGGTACTATCATTATTTACTTTGTATCTTTTGGTATCAATTTTATGAACATGTGTATTACTACGATCGAGATTCAATGAACCATTCACATTGGGTGCATGACCATTGAAGGTATTATTTATGTAAATAGAATAACCATTATTCTCCGACTTACATGAATAATCGTATTGCAATGAACACGATCTAATCATGTTCATGCTCAACGCAAACACCAAATAACTCTTATTTAGGTTCAATACTAACCCCGAAGGTAGAGAGAGCGTGCGATGGTGATCACATCAACCTTGGAAACACTTCCAACACGCATCGTCACCTCACCCTTAGCTAGCCTCCGTTTATTTCGCAGCTTTTATTTCGAGTTACTAACATTTAGCAACCGAACCAGTATCCAATACCTAGGTGCTACTAGGAATACTAGCAAGGTACAAATCAATAACACGTATATCAAATATACTTCTGTCGACGTTGCCAGCCTTCTTATCTACCAAGTATCTAGGGTTGTCCCGCTTCAGCGACCGTTCTCCTCATAATAGAAGCACTTAGTCTCGGGTTTGGGTTCAACCTTGAGTTTCTTCCCTGGAGCAGCAACTGACTTGTCGTCCATGAAGTTTCCCTCCTTGCCCTTGCCCTTCTCGAAACTAGTGGTTTTACTAACCATCAACACTTGATGCTCCTTCTTGACTTCTACCTTCGCGGTGTCAAACATCGTGAATAGCTCAGGGTTCATTATTTCCATCCCTGGCATTTTATAGTTCATCACGAAGCTCTAGTAGCTTAGTGATAGTGACTTTGGAGAACTATATCAATCACTATCTTATCTGGAAGATCAACTCCCACTCGATTCAAGCGATTGTAGCACCCATACAATCTGAGCACATGCTCACTGATTGAGCTATTCTCCTTCATCTTGCAGGCGAAGAATGTTGTTGGAGGTCTTACATCCCTCAACACGGGCAAGAGCCTGAGATCCCAATTTCAGCTCTTAGAACATCTCATATGTTCCATGACGTTCAAAACGTTTTGGAGCCTCAATTCTAATCCGTAATGCATGACGCATTGAACTATCAAGTAGTCATCAGAATGTGCCTGTCAGATGTTCACAACATCTACAGACGATGCTTGAGGGGGTGGCGCACCGAGCGGTGCATTAAGGACACAAGCCTTCTGTGCAGCAATGAGGACAATCCTCAGATTCACGGACCCAGTCCGCATTATTGCTACCATCATCTTTCAACTCTATTTCTCTAGGAACATATAAAATTCAAGGGAGCTACAGCGCGAGCTAGTAATCTACAACATAATATGCAAAGACATATTGACTATGTTCATGATAAAGAGTTCAGTTAATCATATCACTAAAGAACTCCCACTCAAATTGACATCCCTCCGGCCATCCGAGTGTTACATGATCCAAATTCACCAACCCAGGTCCGATCATCACGTGAGATGAGGTGGTTTCAATGGTGAACATCTCCATGTTGATCATATCTACTATATGACTCATGTTCGACCTTTCGGTCTCTTGTGTTCCGAGGCCATGTCTGTACATGCTAGGCTCGTCAAGTTTAACCCGAGTGTTCTGCATGTGCAACACTGGCTTGCACCCGGTGTATGTGAACGTAGAGTCTATCACACCCGATCATCACGTGGTGCTTCGAAACGATGAACTTTCGCAACGGTGCACACTCGGGGTGAACACAATTTTATCTTGAAATTTTAGTGAGGGATCACCTTATAATGCTACCGTCGTCCTAAGCAAAACAAGGTGCATAAAAGGATTAACATCACATGCAAATCATAAGTGACATGATATGGCCATGAACTTGTGCTTTTGATCTCCATCTCCAAAGCACCGGCATGATCTTCATCGTCGCCGGCATCACACCATGATCTCCATCATCATGATCGCCATCATCATGTGGCCATCGGGGTTGTCACGCCAACCATGCTTCTACTACTTATTGCTACCGCTTAGCGATAAAGTAAAGCAGTACATAGCGCTTGAGATTGACATGCAGGTCATACAATAATTAAAGACAACCCTATGGCTCCTGCCGGTTGCCGTACTCATCGACATGCAAGTCGTGATAATTAATAACAACATGATCATCTCATACATCAACATATATAAATCATGTCTTGGCCATATCACATCACAACATACCCTGCAAAAACAAGTTAGACGTCCTCTAATTTGTTGTTGCATGTTTTACGTGGCTGCTATGGGTATCTAGCAAGAACGATTCTTACCTACGCAAAACCACAACGGTGATATACAAGTTGCTATTTAACCTTCTACAAGGACTACCCTTTGTCGAATCCGATCCAACTAAAGTGGGAGAGACAGACACCCGCCAGCCATCTATATGCAACTAGTGCATGTCAGTCGATGGAACCGGTCTCTCGTAAGCGTACGAGTAAGGTTGGTCCGGGCCGCTTCATCCCACAATACCGCTGAATCAAGAAAAGACTAAGGAAGGAAGCAATCTGAATATCAACGCCCACAAACTCCTTTGTGTTCTACTCGAGATCACATCTATGCATAGACCTAGCTCTGATACCACTATTGGGGAATGTTGCATGGGAAACAAAAAATTTCCTACGAACACCCAAGATCAATCTAGGAAATGAGCATCTACGAGAGGAGAGATCGGATCCACATACCCTTGTAGATCGCTAAGCGGGAAGTGTTAAGAAACGCGGTTGATGTAGTCGAATGTCTTCGCGATCCAAATCGCAAGCCGTCCCGCGATCCAATCACGATCTAGTGCCGAACGGACGGCACCTCCGCGTTCATCACACGTGCAGCTCGATGACGATCTCTGCCTTCTTGATCCAGCAAGAGGGAGCGGAGAGGAAGATGGCTTCTCCGACAGCGCGACGGCGTGGCGGCGACGGTGATGGAGCTGTTCCGGCGGAGCTTCGCTAGGCAACGCCGAAACTATCTAGAAGAGAGACGATCTAGGGGAGAGGGAGGGCTGCGTCGTGGCTTAAGGTGTGGCAGCCCTCCCTCCCCTCTCATATATATAGGGGGAGAGGGAGAGGGGCTCGGCCCCCTAGGGTTCCCACCCCTAGGGGCAGCGGCCAAGGGGGGTGCCTTGGCCCCCAAGGCAAGTGGCCCGCCCCCCTCTAGGGTTTCCCCCCTCCACCCCTTTGGCCGCATGGGCCTTGTGGGAGGGCTCCCAGCCCACTAGTGGCTGGTGTGCCCCCTCTCATAGCCCATGGGGCCCTCCGGGGCAGATGGGCCCACCTAGTGGCCCTCCGGAACCCTTCCGGTACTCCCGATGAAATCCGTGCAATATCTGAAACTGTTCCGGTGCCCAAATATCAACTTCCTATATATCAATCTTTACCTCCGGACCATTCCGGAGCTCCTCGTGACGTCCGGGATCTCATCCGGGACTCCGAACAATCTTCGGTCACCAACATCCATAACTCAATACTACCGAAACGTCACCGAACCTTAAGTGTGCAGACCCTGCGGGTTCGAGAACTATGTAGACATGACCGAGACACCTCTACGGTCAATAACCAATAGCGGGACCTGGATGCCCATATTGGTTCCTACATATTCTACGAAGATCTTTATCGGTTGAACCTCTATGGCAAGGATTCAGATAATCCCGTATACTGTTCCCTTTGTTAATCGGTATGTTACTTGCCCGAGATTCGATCATCGGTATCTCTATACCTAGTTCAATCTCATTACCGGCAAGTCTCTTTACTCGTTCCGTAATACAAGATCCCGTGGCTAACACTTTAGTCACATTGCTTGCAAGGCTTGTTGTGATGTTGTATTACCGAGTGGGCCCTGAGATACCTCTCCGCCACACGAAGTAACAAATCCCAGTCTTGATCCATGCCAACTCAACTGTCACCTTTGGAGATACCTATAGAGCATCTTTATAGTCACCCAGTTACGTTGCGATGTTTTATACACACAAGGTATTCCTCCGGTGCCAGTGAGTTGCATGATCTCATGGTCATAGAAACAGATACTTGACATGCAGAAAACTGTAGCAAAAAACTGACACGATCATATGCTACGTTTATAGTTTGGGTCTTGTCCATCACATCATTCTCCTAATGATGTGATCCCGTTATCAAACGACATCTCATACCCATGGCCAGGAAACCTTAGCCATCTTTGATCAACGAGCTAGTCAACTAGAGGCTTACTAGGGACACATTGTTGTCTATATACCCACACATGTATTTGAGTTTCCAATCAATACAATTATAGCATGGATAATAAACATTTATCATGAACAAGGAAAATATAATAATAACCAATTTATTATTGCCTCTAGGGCATATTTCCAACAATATATCCCTGGACAATATAGATATATGGGTACTAAGAGAAGAGATTTTGAAAGGCCAGTACAATTTCAAAATTATAAAAACGATGGTGCTATATTAAATTTAGCAGCCCATGACCCAATAGATTGGCCGAATATAATTAGCATATGGAAAGGTTTAATAGTTCAAAAATATATACAAAACCATCATAATATAGGCACTAAGGTTGAGGATATGATAACATATCTTGAAACATTTTTAATAGAATCTGTAAAAGTCCTATGGGAATAATGGGTAGAAACGTGCCCTGATCAATATCAAGAATTAAAAAGAGCAGGAAGTAATCCTAATAACTTTGCAAATGTTATTTCAAATATGATCATAGCGGAAGATCCAGAATTAGGACATACCTCTTTACAAAATGAAAGATTGAGAGAAATAGAAAAATTAACGCTGACAAGCTGGAAAGGCATAAAAGAATTATCTCAGCATTACTTATATAATGCTACCACCGCTAAGCAAGGCTTTAATGTAGGGGTAGTAGAAAGATATTTTAATAAGTTGCCTGACCCTCTAGGGTCTATAATATTTGAGGAATATAAAAAAGAATCAGCAGGAAATATTGTAAACATATCCCAAGCCATAACATTTGTTTTTAAACAGCTAAGAAAGGTATGTACAGGTATACAAGCTCAAAGATCTATGAAAAAAACAGATTATAATTTCTGCAATAATATTGTCCAAATACCATTAACATATGGAGAAGAAAGGTATAGGAATAAAAAATATTAAAAATCCCAAAAGAGAGATAATAGAAATTTTAGAACTAAGAAAAGATTTTTTCTTAAGAAGGTCAGATAATAGAGCTCCATTTCTATATAAAAGAAATGTAAGAAGATATAATCCTAGAAAGACTTATGATAAAACATGTAGGTGTTTTATTTGTAACTCTCCAGATCACCTAAGTGGAACCTGCCCTAATAAAGACCAGAAAAGATACTCTAGTAAATATGAAGAACAAGAAAGAGTTTTAACTATAGATAGTGTTAATGTGAATATATTAGTATGTGATGATGAAATAAAAGATGATGAGTCAATATATTGAATCATTGAAACAGATGAAGTAGAAAGTGAGACTCAAGAATATCATTCAAGTGAAGATGAGATAGACCTAATAGATGATTTAGCAGGTTTAAAAATAGAAATGATGAATGAAGTAGATTGTGAGCATGATTGGATTCAAGGGAAAGGTGATTATAATGTCAAATGTGCTTTCTGTATATATTATCCAAGCCAAGATAATAGATCCACATGCAGCCTATGCCTAAGACAAGCTTGTGCCTCCTGTCTAAAAGCCAAAAATCAAATATGGAGACAGGAAATAGAATTTGAACCAGAAGAAAGAATATTATCTAGTAGGGTTATAAATCTAGAAAATAGAATGAATAAACTAGACGCGGAGATAGAAATACTAAAAGATAGGCTAAAAGAAAATAAAGAGCCAGAATATGGTGCTACTAGAAGCACGGAAATAATGGAAGGAATGTTTATAAAGTAATATTTGAGCATATTTAAGGATAATATTTTATCTGACATATCATCTCGATCATCAATTTCACACATATGAAGAGAGGACTACATCCCCATGGGTTTGAAGCAATCAGCTTTGGGGCTGAAAATAGTCTGAAAATATTTGAGCCAAATAACTTTAATTTCAGGCCTAAGAAGCATATTATTCTAGATGAAATTCAAGAATGCATACTTGATAATTTCTGGAATCAATATAATAAGAAAAGAGATGATAAAGGATATATGCTATCAATCCTGAATAGTTTAGCTGAATATTTCAATATGCTAAATAAAGGAAAGATGATGAATAAAGGACAAACGTCCGCAGAAAATATGGAATATCCAGCACACAAGACGCTATATGTCTTGTTTGAAGGAAAAAAGCCAGGAATATAGATTTCATATGAAGAAATAAGTATAGAAAATCTAATAGCAAAGAAAAACGGAGATAACATAAACTGGAAAAGTTATGCCTGTGTAGAAGAAGCTTTAAAAGATGCAAAGGCTATCATAGGACCCAAATATCATATACAACCATCAGCCAAAGAATATATCCAGAAGATCAACAAAATAAATAATGCTAATCCGGCAACAGCAGTTCTCAGGAACTTGAAAATAGAAGAATCAAGCTCTAAATATGAAAAACAAGAAATTTCTCCGAAATATAAAACACATAAAGAATGCCTCGTAAAAGGAGTGGATCCTTTAGACGGGGAATATATAGATATGAAAATAGAAGAAAAATGGGAAGACACATCAAAAGTTTGGAAAGAATAATTAAAGACAGAATTGAAAGAAGAAATATTAAAAGAATTAAGACAAGAAATAGTTGAAAAAAAATAAAGAAAGAATGTGATAAAAAATATAAAGTTCATTTGTCTGACGATGAGCATATGGACATCGCTGGGCAAGGACAGCCTATTAATTAATAGGCTATATATTTGAATTGATATTGCTATCAATTATTTGGGCGCGGAGGACCTCCCCTCCCCGAATATTGATGCAGCCCGAATATTGATAAGGTGTTATCAATCATATTGGCGGGGAAGACCCCCTCACATATTATTATTTTTTATTAAGGCCAGACATTTCAGTCCAAGAAGAAGGCTGAAACTCCGAGTCAAGCCAACGGCGTCAGTCAGAGAAGAAGACATCAGCGTGAGTAAAAGTCATATGTGCATGATATTACTCATACGTTAGAAGACACTGAAGGCCAGAAGATATATTCGCCAGTAGACAGAGCCCACGTGAATGCTTTCCATAAAGCAGCCACGTGAAAGATATCACGAAGACCTAGAGGCTGTCTCGTGAAGACATCCTCATCCACGCGCTGTGTGGACGTGTAAGATAGATAAGTCGATTAAATAAAGAGGAGAAGGCTCCCGAACGCCTCCCTCGCGGCTATAAAAGGAGACGTTGGGATCAGACGAAAAAGAGCACAACACCGGGAAGAGAAGCACAAGAAGCCGGAAAGAGCGAAGCGCAGCCAGAGCCAGAGCACTAATACTTTAGTGATTAGCTACCACCACCAGCTTAGTAGAATAGGAAGAAGGCGCTATGATCGCCAGGAATATCAAGGCAATCTCTTAGTTTGTGTGTAATCCCTTCGGGGTTTCCCGAAAGGGAAAACCATATGTAAATTATGTTGTTGAAATGATGTAGTTTCTTGGTTTCACTTGGTGTTTTTATTTCTGAATTTATGGGAAGAGTTCTTATGCTAGGGATCCTATAGGAGAAACCTCTGCGTGTGTAGTTCTCTGTGTAGCCCAGAGTGGCATTGAATGAGAACCTTGTGGCCGCAGAGAAGTGTTCCCTTCGGGTGGAACTGTCTGGGAAGACGATAAGAATTTAACCCATAAGTTTGCAATTAAAACCGTCAAGTGAACGTAACTAGCTAGATATGATGCAACATAATGATAAATATGATGAGTACCTAGGACTTCACAAACTCCGCAGCACAAACATGCCATAGAGTTGGTCTCAAATATCCAGTTAATTAATCCTCCATATAAGCAAAAATTAGCCACGCGCATATTATTGAAATAGTAGCAAAGAATTGAATATTGCTGAGAATAGTCAAGTACTATTCCAAATAGTAAAACCAATAGTACTGAATAGTAAAACAAAAATAGTTGTGAACAGTAAACTGAATATTAACCGCGACATATCCGCGTACGCTAATACAATTCAATTAATATTGTTGAATATCACGTATACATAATAGTTGATATATTTATAATTTAATAAAATATTTATTTTCGCCTGTATTGTTGGTATATATATATGTAACATAAAATATATGTAGAAATGATTGAGAGGAAAAATAATATAAATTAACATAAAATGTATCCTCCGTCATAAACTGTAGCTTTCCTTGACTTTATGAAGGCATCTCCAACGCTGACCCGCAAATTTACTCCGGCATCCGTTTATGGACAGGGGGACCAGTCCGCGGACATGGATGCGGGAGCCGGCCATCCAACGCTACCCACATACATCCGACCCCAATTTTTTAAGTCCGCATGTTCAAATAGCCGCATATATGGTCTAAAATAGTTCAAATGTTCAAATGCAGTGGTAATTCTAATTAAAAAAGTTTAAATATTACACTCCAACATTGTTGTCCCCCTTCATCACCCACAGTTGCTCAATTAGATCCCATTGTTTAGCAGGTGCACGAACAACTGCAAAGTGTTCCTTCAGAACTCCAAAGCCATCTCAACATCATTTCTAGCTGCTTCTTGTCTTTGGGAAAAGCGAGACCTTTTCTGACCAACTGGGTTAGAGATGGTGTTCACAAAGGTAGCCCAAGGAGAATATATACCGTCAACCAAATAGTAGCCCATGTTGTACTCATACCCATTGACAGTATAATGTCAAGGAGGAGCTTGTCCTTCAATCATCCTAATAAACAATGGTGATCACTGCAGCACATTGATATCATTGTGAGACCCGGATCTGCCAAAAAAAGCGTGCCAAATCCAGAGATTGTATGATGCAACTGTTTCAAGAATGATGGTGGACTTCTTAACATGACTCTGATATTGCCCTTCAAAACTTTTGAACAGATTTTCCATTTCCAATACAAGGAATCAAGTGATCCGAGCAAACCTAGCCACCCTCTTACTTCTGAGATTGCAAAGATCCTCTCGGTGTCTGCCATAGTTGGTTCTCTCAGGCATTGAGGTCCAAAAACCGAGATCATGACAGTTGCAAACCTGACCATGGCATCTCCACATGTGCTCTCGGACATCCGCATGTACTTGTCCCACGAATCAGCAGCTGTGTCATAGGCAAGCATCCGCAGTGTGACCGTACACTTATGGTAATCAAAGAACCAATCCTTCCCACAGCGTCCTTCTTAAGATGAATTATTCATCAAAGGACCGGACGCCATGGCAGAGACGATTGAAGATATTTTGGCATATCCGAAAGCGCCAGCAAAAAATGTCAGCGAAGAGGGCATCAGGGGCAAAGTAGTCGTCCATCAGCATCAAATGGCCGCCCGCCTGGTTGCGGTTGAGTACTCGATGACTCTTGATTGATCCCTTGAAATTTAGAACATGCTCCTCTGCATGCTCAGCGTCTGCAAGCACCGCCTGCATCATCGCTGTCTCATCCGTGTAGTCCTCCTCGTTGGTCGAGTCGGACGACTCAACATAGTGCTCGTATATGTACTCCATATCCAAATCCATTGCTTCAAAGAAGACGCGACAAAAAAATTAGCTCGAGCAATTCACTGAATAACTGCCGGGAATGGTGAGCATCACAGGAGCGGATGGTACTTGAGCGGCGCCCGGAGGAGAGGCTCGTCCCGGCGGCGGAGGAGAAGCGGCATGGAGCCCGGGTGTACCGTTGGACGTGACGGACTTGTCAAGTTCCGGCGGGGGTGTGGCGTGATGGCCGGGATGGTGGAGCGACGGCGAAGGCAAGAGAGAAAAAAGAAAGAAGAGAAATTGGAAGGATGGAGGCGCCGGGTCCGGGAGGGGTTTTGTGTCGGTCGGGGGTGTCGGAGTCCTACGTGGCTGCTGTTCGGACTTCCACAAAGCCCCACATTTTGTCTCTGATTTGCCAGAAAAAGTACGTCCGGACCGCTTGACGGACCGATACACGCCCGCGTTGGATGGCACAACACGTCTGAACCACACAGTCCGAACAGTTACGGGCGGTTTGAGGGTCCGCTTTGGAGATGCCCTGATCCATGAGCTTCATACACTTGCACAGCTGCACTGTCACTAGATTCATTACAAGATAGGGTGGATCATACTATTCTCACTTCTCAGCGCACACAAGTGGGCAAATTGTTTCCTACAGACTCTGCACACGACTTTGAGACTATGAAACCAAAAAATTTAGTGTGACAGCATGAATTTCATTTCATATCTACCGGCACTATTTCGTTGACCAAACAGTGGAGACTGGTGTGTCACGTATAGTTCAAACTAAAGGGTACAGGTCAAAATAGTAGCTTCAGTGAGGGTACGGCTATGAAGTGGTACATGATCGAACACGTCATCATGGAATCGTCGGAGCAGAAGTGACTAATTTGTGCGCATAGTTAAGAAAGTGCTAATTGTTTTTAAATTTCGGCAGCTATGACTACGACTAGGCTAAGAACCTTTATAATTATTGTAAAATTTCGTGAATAAAGAGTGTCAACTTGTGGCAGCACTCATCAGTGAATTTGATCCGTTCTGAAGTCTGAGGGAAGAGTATCTCGATCGTGGGAATCTATCTGGAGGTGGTGGATTCTTGCAAGGAAGGAGAATCTCCAGTTGCTTCGTCCACGCCAACATTTGTCCAGCAATCACCCGGTTGCATTTCCGTATCTACTTGACCCTCTATGCAGATAGGATTTAGGGAAAGAACCATTTGAACATAGGAGTGATTTTGACGAAAGACAATCTGATTAAGCGAAGATGGGTTGAAAACACCAGATGTTGTTTTTGTGATCATAATTAAAATATAAAACACCTCTTTCTCGATTACCCGCTTGCATAATTACTTTGGCGTACTATACATATAGCCTTTAACATTGGACCTTCAATTAGTATGAACACGTTATTTGATACATGGTTAAATGGAGTGCAAACAAATATTGCGTCTCATATTCGGATAGGGATATGTGCTTTATTCTGGGCTATATGGAACTGCAGAAATGATATTATATTTAATGGGAAAAACTTCACCAACTTTTTGCAGGTTATCTACAGAGCTATGGCATGGATCCGTATATGGTCGTTACTCACAATTGTGGAGTCCACGGAGCTTTTGGCTACTGGGTGCAACCGGTGGGAGATGGTAGCACGGGCTATCTTCAACCGGTTTGGATGGCGGCTAACTAATAGGCCAGGTGTTTAGTCATCGAAGCTTGTTATTGTTTTAGCCGGATGTGACATTTACTTTACTTTTTCTTTTATGAGTTCAAGCTGTGAACTCTTTTGGATTATGAACTTATGTAGAACCTCTATTTCCGTTTATTAATAAAATGGCCGCATGCATCATCATGATGCAGAGGCCAGGGGTGACCCTCCTTTTCAAAATAATAATAATTGAATTCCTTACTTGTATAATACAATAACTCTTTTTTTTTGCAGGAAACCTAACTCTCGAGGGTATTTTGGATTCAAACGACTTTTATATGAATTTAAAGATCACTTCAGAATCTTTAGAACTTGTACCCAACTTGTGCTTATTGATTTGTACATAAAAATGTTTCTGAAGACCCTCTTGCACTTTATTTCATTTTTTCATAAGAGGGTGTTTTTACAAACTCATAATAACAAAACATTAAGAGGATACAATCAGAATGAGAATATTTTCTGCCTTTGCACAAATAGGATGCACACAACCAACACCAATGGACATATGAAGAATGATGCCGGCAAATCACAAAGACATAGATGACAAACGCTATGACTTGGCAGAGGGAAAAAGAAAAGAAAAAGGTGCAGCATTGATCCCCGTCGAGCAGTCGCGATTATCACCGGAAAATTGACATGCACCATCTTTGTGACGCGACGTTGCAATGAAGGCTCGCCGCCACTCACCGTCATGCTCTGTCTCGATGCCTCGGCCACCTAAAACAGCGCCGGCGAGGCATGGAAGCGGCAACCGCAGCGCGAATTTGCCATCATTCACTACACTCCAAACCAATGCAGCTCCAAAACGATGCTCTGAAGAGAGAAAACCGACACCATTGACGTCATTTTTTGACCCGAGATCACCCTTACCAAGGGTTTCTTCCAGTGCAGCAGGCAGAAAGATAACGACACCTGCAACTCCCAATGGCCAAAGTCGTGGTCATCGTTGCCCCAAAAATATATTTAAGCACAACTTTCGCCGACCATCTTGCCAGAGCCGAACCAACCGTCCCGTGGCATGCGAGCTAACACGGAACCTCGTCATCGGCACAAGCGGCAGCCGTTGCTCCGCTTCACTTCCTATTCCGCGCGGAGGTCGCTGCCTAGCGACCTAGCGCATACACCCTGCTCGCGTGTGTAATGTACGGGCCGACCCAACCTTGTTTATTTTCCACCCGGTTTTGGGAAGGATCTAGAACCTTCCCTGAATTGGGTTTTTGTTTTTTTTATTTGTTTTTTCTTTCTCGTTTTTCATTTTTTTCTCTTTTTCTTTTGTTATATTTTATTTTCAAGTTTGCTTTTATTTTATTTTTATATCCTTTAAATTTTCTTTTTTCTTTACCTTTCTTTCTTATTTTCATTTCTTATTTTCTTGTCATTTCGAGAACATATTTGAAACTCGTAATATATTTTAAAATCGTAAACGTATTTGGAAATTTGAACTTTTTTCGCATTAGCAATCATTTGTATTGAAATTGTGAACATTTTACAAATGTGCGAACATTTTTTGCAATTCGTCAACATTTTTCTGAAATCATGAACAGTATTTTTACAAATTTGCTAATATTTTTGGATTTGTGAAGATTTTTTTGAATCAATGATTTTTTTAAATTCTGAACAGTTTAGAAACCTTTGCAGATTTTTTGACTGGATAAACAGTTTTTGAATTTGCATTTTTTTTCAAAATTCGTGAACATGAATAATTTGTTAAAATGCATGCACATTTTTAAAATTCATGAATAAATTTTAAATCTATGAACTTTTTGAGTGGGATAGCTTTTATTTATTTTTTTGAACAATTTCATAAATTCAGGAATTTCCTTCAATTAAGAAATTTTTTCAAAAAATTCGTGAGCTTTTTTTTGATTCACGATCAATTTTAAGATTTCCCTTTTTAAAAAAAATCGTTAATAGTTTTTGAATATGCCAACAGTTTTTGAAAACCATGTTTTTTTGAAATTAACGGGCATTTTATGACATCCATTACATTTTTCAAACAAAACAAAAACAAAAATGAAAAAACAAAAAGGGTGAAGAAAGAAAATAAAAAACCAAGGGCGGCGCACCCCCGACGTAGGCTAGCCCGAAAACTCCTGCAGGGGAGCCGAGGGTGCGCGTTCCATCCCTACTTGGCGCGCTAGTCGCCAAATAAAAGGTCCTGTTGGTCCTCTACCGCCGCATGCCCAACCGCCACACGACAAGTCGGGCTAGAACGATGGATCGTGCGCCCCACAAAATACGCACTCCGTAAAGAAATATAAAAGCATTTAGATCAGTACTACACACTACTGGTACTACATACGTTAGTGATCTATCTATCTATATAATCACTCTTATTTTATTTCCATGTATACAGAGGCAGCAGTAGGGTCCAGCATGAGGGCAACTCCAATGCTAGACCCTAAATCGTCCGCCCGCGTCCGTTTGGAGGCAAACGAAAAACAAAACGCGGCCTAACGCGTGAGATCAAACGGACATTTGTCCGTTTTTGGTCCGCTTTCGACGGAAAAATAATTCCGTGCATACCTGCTGCAGACTTGAGGCCGTGCATACCCTGGCCCAGATTTGTCCACGTGTTCCCCCTTCCATCCGACGTCCGCTGGTCGTTCCGATCTGTTCGCTGCTTCCCTCGGCTCAGATGCGCTCGCTCGGCTCCAAACATATGCGATCCCGGCTTCCTGGCTTCAGCTCGGCTGCAAAATCTGCACGCTGTCCGGCTCTATGGGTTTAATCGATACGTATATACGTATCTGTGATTGATACGTCTTGGATGGAAACATCTGCTTCCCGAAAACAGCTGCGATCTGATGAATGCAAAAAAAAAAAAAAGCTGCGATCTGATCATGGCTGATGAGACTGGTGGCGGCCGAGGGAACCCTGGTCCGGCGCTCACTCCACGGGGCGAGACCACACCCATGTCCGCGATGGCGCACGCCGCGACGTACGCTGTGAACTTGCAGCCCACGAACGTCATGTCAGAAGGAGGATGGGAGGATATGAACACCGCCATGATAGAAGAAGTAGGCCACCAGTACGACAGGGTCGTCGGTGGTCATGGAGCCGGTGTACAGCAAACATTTCAGGTATGGTCCAAAAACGAGATTCTAGTCAGACATCACAATATGGTAGTACAAATTTAACTCTGAACTCATTGTACCACAGGTGATTGATAAAGTTGGACAAACGTTGATCGTTCCAAAAGTTGGAATGGCTTTCGATTCAGAGGGCAGTGTTTATGACATGTACAACACATATGCCGGCAAGGTTGAATGATTCAGTATCAGAAAAAGCCAGACAAAGCGTCGAGGTGATGGTACTATTTCTCAAAAATATATAGTTTGCAGTAACGAAGGCCACCGAGAAACCCAATCATCTCAGGACACTACACGGACGGGTTGTCAGGCTCGTATTCAGTTTAGTGTCAAGGATGGTATTTGGACAGTGCAAAAGCTTATAACTGAGCACAATCATTATCTTGCTAGTCCCAATAAGGTGCACAAGTTGAGGTCCCAAAGGCGTGTTATAGAAGCGGACATACATCTAATTGGTCAGAAGATACAGGAAACCGTGATGAAGCCATCCCAGGTGTATGACTTCATGATAGCGTTTTACGGGAGACCGGCCGCCCCTGCCCTCCATTGCGGCGGACAAGGGGGCGGGGCAGGCAACTATGGCGGCGGCGACGGACGAGGGGGCGGGGCAGGCAACTACGGCGGCGGCGACGGACGAGGGGGCGGGGCAGGCGACTGCAGCGGCGGCGGGGCATCTGACTGCGGCGGCGGTGGCGCACGAGGGGGCGGGGCAGACAACTGCTGCGGCGACGGCGACTGAAGCCAACTTGGAGCGAGCGACTGGTTCAGAGGACAGGAAAGGGATGACGGCTTCGTGGGCTTCAGGAGAGGCCTGGATCGCACGCGTTTGGAGCTGAGCGGAGAATTTCGAGCCGATGTAGTCAGCGACGAAGTGAACGAGCAAGGAACGTGAGATCCTCATGGTGGATACGTGGCATCATCATCTAACAGAGGGTACACACGCCAGAAACTTTGCAGCCGGTATGCATGGAATTTTTTTCCGCTTTCGACCCATTCCCGGCCCAACTATGGGCCTCGTTTGCGGCCGAACGGACATGCGCGGATGGTCGCGACGCGTGTCCTTCCTCCCCTGGCCCGCCCGTCGGTGACACACCTGTCCCTTTTTTTATTCCCCTCCGCCCAAGCTACGACCGCATAGCCCGCCCCTCTCCCTTCTCGTTCTCCTCCGCCTCCATCGCCGACGCCGCGAGCGTGTAGCTGCCGCGTGCTCGTCCATGTTTTCTCCACACCACGAGCTGTCCACTGAAGGGCCGCGTGTCTAACACGCCGGAACATCCCGGATGGGTGTTTGTCAAGTACAAAAATGATGGGGTATGTGAGATAGTTCTTTCGGTTGTGCTTCCGGATCTGGCTCGTTTTACTTTACAATCAAATATTTATTGTGTAGGATGGATGCAACTTTTGGTTTTGGATAGAAGAATACATTGATCTACTGATAGCACGTAATTTAATAGATGTTTGTGCACTTCTTGTTAGAGTAGACACTAGAGATGAGAGTAGATGTATGGAAGCAACGTCTACATCTTTAGACTCAAAGAAGAACGAAGCATTCAAGATCAAGACTCCGCAGATCAACAACGAATGCATCGAGAAGGCACTAATCCAACTTATGGGAACAGTTATGGAAGTTGGATATCTCTTAAAATGTCTTCTTGTGGTTCTTGTTTTCTTTGGCTCGCTATTCTAGCCAAGATTTGGTGAATGTATTCCAATGTATAAAAAAACATTGCAAAAAAAATAAAAAAATAAGAAAAAGTGATTTCTACGGACGAGATGGGGCTGAAGATGCGGCCGGGCGTCGACGCAAACACAAATACGGACGGTCACGGTTCCATTGCCATCCCAAACGAATAAAATCCGGACAAAACGGACGTCCGTTTGAGTTGGAGTTGCCTTGAGGAAGAGGCAGAAAGCGACGCAGCACGTTGCGTGCGTCGACGTCTCCACGGAATCGCCCTGCACTGCACAGTATTATCCTACACGTACGTACCCGCTCGCCTGCCCCTGCCCCCGAATTATTGGCGGCGGCGGGGCCGTCCGTCCGGCTGGCGATGAGATCGACCACCGACCGACGAGACGACGACGACGAGGATGCATATCTGGATCGCCTGAGGCGTCGGTGTCCCGGCGTCAATCGCGTGCTACAGTGTACAGTGCAGAGGTAGGTGCTGGAGAGTGACCGGATCTATCAGTGCTGCTGGATGCGTAGGTGCATCACGGTCCCTACGCCCAAGCCCAAGAAAAGGAGCACATGCATGGCTTATTAGAAACGTGTGCAGTGCGGTGCAGCCCAAGCCGCTCTCCATCACGCTGGTCGCTGGCTGGGAGAGCAAGATAAAATCTGTTGTACGGTGCGCGCGTGAGATCACCATCCGCAATGGCCCGCTCTCTCGGTGGGGACGTGCTCCATTGGGTCATCGTCGTGGACCCATGCACGGCTGGCTGATGGGTGACCGCCGGAGGAGGAGATGATGCATCGGCGTCCCGGCCGGTGTCAATTTTATTTTAAAGTTGTTTATTAATTTGGAAAAAGTTCATGCATTTTTAAAGAAAATTTTGAAGAAAGTCACGAGTTTACAGAAAAGTTCACAGTTTTAACAAGAGGTTCATGAATTTTTAGAAAAATTGTAAATGAAATAACGATAAGGAAAAATGAAAAATAATTATGAACAGTTAAGAAAATTGCTGGACATGCAACTGACCGACAACCCCCATCTGTCGCCAGTCGCAGGTGCGGTCAGATCCAAACACTTGCAGTTACGTATCAAGGGTGGACTTGCAACTAGGAAAAAGGCAAGCCTAGTTGCATGTCGGTGTCGAGGATGGACTTGCATTTAGGACAAAAATTGGTTGGCCCTAGTTGCATATCGTAGGTGGAGTTGCAACTGGGACAAATATGGGTCGGGCCCCTAGTTGCGCATGGAGGGTGGAGTTACAACTGGGACTAAAATGGGTTGGCCCCAATTACATGTCGAAGGTGGAGTTTCAACTGAGATAAAATTGGTTGGTGCCGCAGTTGCGTATCAATGGTATACTTGCAACTGGTGCACGAAAAGGCAGGCCTCAATTGCATGTCGGGGATTGAGTTCAATTGGGGCGAAGAAAAAGATCGGCCCCAGTTGCATGTCGAGATGTGCACTTGCAATCGGGACAAAAACATGGGTTAGACTCCAGTACCGTATCGAGGGTGGACCTGGAACTATGACAAGAAAAAGTCGGGTTCAGTTACATATCGAAGGAGAAGTTGCAACTAGGACAAAAATGATCTCCTCCAAGTTGCATATTGAGGGTAGACTTGCAACTAGGACAAAAAAGGATCATGCCTTAGTTGCGTATCCAGGGTGAATTTGCAACCAGAACAAAAAAAAAGGAGGGCCTAGTTGTATGTCGGGGATGCAGTTGCAACTGAAAAAAGGGTCTCCCCAAGTTGCGTGTTGAGGGTGGAGTTGCTACTAGGACAAAACTAGGTCAACCTCTATTTGCATATCGAGGGCCACAATACAACTAGGACAAAAAAGTTGGGTTTCTGTTGCATTTTGGAATGGAGTTGCACTTGGACAAAAGAGGGTTGGGCCTCACTAATTGTGTCAATGATGAACCTGCAACTGAGACAAAAAATAGGTCAAACCCAATTGTGTATCTAGAGATGAACTTGTAACTAGGACAGCGAAATACAATTGTATGTCGAGGATGGAGTTGCAATTGGGAAGAAAATATTATTAGACTCGGCCAGTAATTTAAAGAGCATCAACATGACCTTTCTTTGACAAAAACATTCAAAAATGCATATAGCAGCACAAAAATGCTAAAAACAAATAGAAAAGGCCTCGTTCTGTTCACACCTCTCTCTGCCTACATAAAAAATTAAAAAGCAAAAGAAAATGGCATGCAGTCTAGTCGGCAAAACATGGAAACGACCGACACAGAAAAGAAAAGGCAGAACACCGGCCAACAGAAAAAACTGTGAGTGTATAACAGCGAGGGCCCAAAAATAACGAATCTTGCATCTATATTCGATGGCTAGAAAGTTAGATAAGGGATAACTAAATCTCACTTAGGTGAGAGTTAGCAAAACAGATGTGATTATCTTCCAAGAATAAAAATAGGAATATACTAAGTAACGGGAGGCGCGGACAACCCGATATTGCTTGTTTTTGGAGGCCGAGCTCCATGGAGGTCTTCAAATGCAAAATTTAAAATTCATGAAAATTCATATTTTTGCATTTCCAAAAGTTCTGAAAAACAATACAAAGATAGATGAAGGCCTAATGCACAAGTGTGCAAATCAAATTATCAGGACGAAATACGTTGAAATGAGGGTTTTGCAAAAAAAGACAAATCTGAGGCTTTTTAACACATGATACTATTCATCCACCTAGACCATGAATTTGTCTTTTTTGTACAGGTCGTATTTCAACGTATTTCATCCTGAAATTTTACACACATACGCCTAACATCCTTATTTAGTTGTACATTTTTTCAGTTTTTTTAAACCAAAATTTTCAAATTATGAATTTTTCAAAATTTGGACCTCCGTGAAGGCCGAGAGCCAAAACGCCATTCTTCACGGACAACCACCTAACTGATTCACCTGAGGAGATGGGAGAGTTACTTGGTGCATCTTTGCTTGTGTACTGTGGTGTTAGAGCAACTCTTAACAGATTCACCATATGAACAATTGTTATAATCCATATGAAGCATGCTGCTTCATATGGATGTAGATCCTGTTGAGCCAACGTGTAAATTCAGGGTTGTCATGGTTATCTCCATATTGTGGGACCCACTTGTCAACGGGACATTCATTTTTCCCTAATCTCCAATACATATCCTGTTAGAAAGGCTTGAATGACCACGTGGAGGATGGCAATGATGATACCGACAGTGCACTGAATCAAAAGGCGAATTTGGGCCAAGGGTGCCTCCTCACGCCGCCGCTGACACATGATCGCGTCGGAGTTCACATCGCCAAGACTGCTCTTTGTCGTTGAGCTCAAGAACCACCAGATCCACCGTGACAGCTCCACAAAACGGCCCCACCACCGTTGATATGGTTGGGCTTTGCCTGGCGACGCACCTTGGCGGTAGTGAGGGTAGAGACGGAGGAGGGGGGCCCTAGGTGTCCTGATCTTATGTGCCTCGGTGTGGCCCATGGAGCCGCACGGGAGAGAGATCGGTGGCGGTGTCCGACGAATACTTATGTATTGCCTTTTCTTCTCGTTGTAGAATAATAATGTGGTAATGCAAATGCTTGTTTTTATTTCTTTACGTGCCATTGTGATAAAGACTTTCAGATTGTCTATGAGTAATATCTACCTCTTTCTTGTAGTTTTGACCAGTGGGAGGAATTTTTTATTTTCACAACAATTATTCTAACACTGGATTACTTATATCATTGCGAGTCCGCTAGGTTTAACTTCGGACACTTTTTATTTGGCTAGAAAGTTGTTTTTTCTCGGTCAATGAGAGGCTGCTTTCGATATAAATAATGAAACATTGTGAAAAAAAATATACCACGTGTTAATTGACACGGCAGTAGACATGTGTCCTTCGGGAATCCACCTCTACAATGATCAATTGTTAACAATGATTTTGTGGAGTGGTCTTGTGAGAATGATTAATAAATAGATTGTAGCGCCCCGACTCAAAACGAGTCAAGCCTCTGTGTGACCGTGCCATCCCTGGATCAGTATGCTGGCACACACAGTACATCAATGTATATATCAAAGTGCAATCACATGTAATTAACGTAAACTGATATATACCTTAAAATTCTCAGCGGAAACAGTCAACGGGAGTGGAGTCCCAATAAACACCAACGGCAGGTTGAGTGTAGACCGTAACCCTGAATCGTACTCTTACCCGTCGTAGAAAAGATATCTGCAACATAAGACGTTGCAGCCGTGTAGGTCAGTACATTGAATGTACCGGCAAGATCACCATAAAAGAACAGAAGATAAAGACTATTCTATATGCAATAAGGCTTTGTGGCTCTGTGTCTGAGTTTTTGCATAAAAGCTGATTTTATTTTCTTTTCCTACAACAAAGGAATATCAGGAATCTTCATTTATAGAGTTATCTATCATGACATGGTTCCGCCAACCGATGTCTCAATGCCCACAAGTATCATAAGTTGCCCACAATTAATTATCAGTCTGGTGTTGAGAGTTCAGAGATAGATCCAAGTCCAGAGGCTCAAATTGTCCGTAACCGGGGACACGGCTAATCGATTAGGTTTAACTCTGCAGAGTGTTGTGTACTTTACCCACAAGATTCATTCCCTCCTTGTAAGTCCTCGCACTGCCGGGTGTTTGAGAAAAGGACGAACGAAACATGGTCTTTCAGAGTGTTTCCCTGACTACTGTCAGTGCCCATCCAATCCTAACGTCGACTACATCTCGTAGCACTGCCCAGCCAGAGTCACATCAAAGATCAACCAAGCCAGAGCCCATAATGACTTGTGGCTACACAGGTAAGCTTCCGGGCATGAAGTATTCATCCGTCTCTTTGAGTCTGGGTGAGGCTTTCCGCAAGATGTCATGGCGCTTCTCCATGCATCCCGGCCATCCACTGGTTACTCCAGGGTGCCCATCAAATCCATCCCTCACCCAGTAGTGTGTATTGAAAACTTGTTTCTCGAGTCTCGAAATCTTGAGGTCTTGAAGATGTAGGACTTGAAGATGCCTTCATGAAGTTGTCGTCTTTGACGTAGAGTCCTTCACCTCACACCACTCTCGAACACTCATACCAAACCCCGTCTACTTTAGCGTAGCATTAAAATAAATAGCGTTCCCAGGGCTTTAGTAACAAGTGGTGGGTTCCTACCTCATGCATTCTACTCAACTACAAGAATTCAATAACACTACTGGAGGGATTTGTTGAATGGTGTCACTACATGCAATAAAACATAGGTATGAAATTGATGATCAAAGTGAACTTGCCTGGTAAGGTTGATGAAGATAAATATCGCTCTCAGAAATAACTTGATAGAACTATTCGTCACTCTCCGATGAAAATCTATATAATCAAACATTGCACTCTTATAAGCAATCATACTAGCAATCAATACTAACAATCAAAAGGGAACACAAAAACAAAAACACCAAAAAGGGTTGTGATGAAGGAAATACTTAAGACAAAAGTTAAAATAACAAAACTTCATCAAATCAACTAAGAAAAAGGTTTTCCTACAATTAACCTATTATCAACAGCAACAAAACAGCAACAAAGTAAAATCTAGCAAAGGCATTTAGCAAATATTTTTACTAGCAAAAAGAATTACTTTTGAAGAACAACTAAGAACTATGGAAAACAACATACTAAACACCATAAGTTTTTCTAGTTAGTAAACTTAACAACAAGTAAAACAAAAAATAAGAGAAAACAAAATATAAAACAGCTAAGTTAACAGAAAGTAAAACTTATAAAACAATTTATAAAAATATTTTCAAATAGGAAATCAATCTAGCAATGAAAATCAATTGCAAGTTATAACTGAACTAGAATTGATTTCATGCAAACAAAAGTAATAAACAACATAGAAATAAACTTGGTTGAAATACTACTGCTAACTAACAGAAAACAAGGTAAAACTTGTCAACTAATATAAAATAAAATAAATTTAAAACTATAAAAACAAAAGAAATAGAAATAAACCTAAAAAGAACTAAAACAGAATCTGTTTTGCTTGAAACCCTAATTTAAAATATGCTAAAAATTTCCACATTGTTCCTACTGATAAACAAAGTCATTAGTGACCAGTAGCAAAAATATTCACTCAAAAATATATTTTTAAACTTAAGTTATAAGCAAAACAAGTTTGAATACAAATCTGTTTGAAACTGAATTTAAAATATTCAAATATGGTCAAACTTTATATATTCAGAAACTAGATAAAATTTGTGACACGATGCAAAAAGAATCACTCAAAAATATTAAAAACTCTAAAAGTTATAGCTAAAACAAAATCAGAAACTATTTTGTTAACTAAAACAAAAACAGAAAACTAAAACCTAAACTAGCGAACAGGTGCGCTACGTGGCTTCTCCTGATTGGCTAAGGAGTGTGCGTGAGCAAGGGTTTCGGGCGGACGGCCACTAATTAACAGAAAACGATTCGGCTAAACTAAACCGAGGAAAAACCGGCCGGTTCTTTTAACTAAACCGAAGGGGTACGCGGGTTCTAATCTACACCGTAGATTACAGATCGGACGGTGGAGGGCGGCGGCGGCTTACAGAGGAGGTGGAGATGAACTCCGGCGAGGCTCCGGCGGGGCAGAGGCGGCGAAGTCGACGGGGAGACGTCTCCGGTGGTCCTAGGGCGTTGGCGTCAGCACCAGACGATGAATACGAGCGCGGCGACGACGTTTTTGGCCTTGGCGTGGCTCGGGGACGACGGTGGCGAGCAGCACGAGCTCGGGGGCGGCGAGGTGTTCGGGTGGTCGACGGGGAGATCGCTACGGCGGCTCTGGAGCTCAGGCGAGTGCACGGGGAGGTTCGGGAGAGGGTGGCGGAGAGGATGGTGGCCTCATGCGGTCGAGGGGGTGGCTAGGGCGAGCAGGGGGTCGGCAATGGCGCGTCGGCCGTGGCGGAGCTCCGATGAGGGATTGCGAGGACGAGAGGGGCTCGGGGTTGGGTTTTAGGGGTGGAACGGGTGCGGGTGTGCACGGGCTTTATAGGCGGCGGCTCGGAGTGCTCAGAAAGAAAGGGATCGACGGGATCCGGAGGGGATTTGGTCGCCGGCGTCGGGAAGGAAAGGGGAGGGAGGAAAGGAAAGAGGCGACCGCGACGGGATACGGACGGGCGGTGGGTCCCGCATGTCGGCGAGGGAGAGAGAGGGTGGAAGCGTTCGGGCGACCGATACGATGAGGATTCGGATCCGGCGAGTGGATCTTGGGCCTGATTTGCTAACGGGCCGAAACGGTGGTTTCCTAAATAGCGCACAGTTTTTCCTATTTAAAACCTTTTTCCTTTTTTTTTATTAAAGCAGGAAAGAAAAACAAAGAAAGGAAAATAAAGATACACTCAAATATATAGGTATTATATACCAAAATTCTCAGAAAATTAAATTCAATAAGATGGACATTTTTCCACGGCCAAAAATAAATACTTTAAAAAAATATTTTTTTCAGAAAATGCCTAAATTGTTTTTATTTCTTTTGCAAATAATTTTCAAATAACCCCCTGGGTTTTATGGTTCAAAATTTCACAAAAATACCCCTGGTTTTGGAGGGTCATGTTCCTCCTCTCAAATTTTGAAATTTGGGGGCAAGTGAATCTGAATTCTTTCGAATTTCAAAATAGAGCCAAATATGAAATAGATTCCAAATTGAATATTTTCAGAAATTTTCAAATCCACTTTTCAAATACTTTATTTGAAGAAGTCATGTCATCTTCTCTCCATGATTTGAATTGGATGAAATTGAAATCAAACACAAAGGGAAAGTCATTTTATTCCCTCTCATTCAAAAGTTTCAAACAGTTTTAAATTTCACTCAATTTTCAATCACTCAATCAAACAATAAAGCATTCTATTTATTTATTTAACATTCCAAATTTTGGGATGTTACAAACCTACCACACTTAAAATGAATCTCGTCCTCGAGATTCAAAAGGGCTAGAAAGAAAAGGTTAGGGTTTGGGGGGGGGGGGGGTCTTCTAGCAATTCCACTGGTCTGACAAGTGTGGGTGCTACCACACTTAAAATGAGGGTTACCGGTCCCTCAATATCATGACAATCCTCTGGGGTCCTTGGCAATATTTGTCTCCTCGCATTCTCCACAGTAACTCCTTTGGTATTGCTCTTGCGTTATGTTCATAACGTTTCTTCAAAATCCAGTGTTTTCCTTGGTCAAAACAAAGTTCTTTCGTTACTGTGTCTTCTTGGCTGACAAGTCTCGTGATCATTCTAATTAACTTATCGATGATCTCATGGTGGTCTACCATTTGTGGTTATCCTGCAGTGAAATGGGTCTTGGCTTCATTCCTCACCGAAAAATTCCTACGTTTGGCCACAACTGCCATGTACAATGGTTCATCATCATACCATTCTAAGGCTTAAACAAAAGCTTCAAAGAACGTCGTCTCTCTACTATGGGTAAGTCACTCAGATTTACCATCCCGAATAGCAAGAGAAATGATAAGAGTAAGTCGTCATGGTGGCCAAGCCATGTCGCACTGAAATCATTACCTTGTATAAGGTTTAGTGAATCTCGTATTCTAACTCTTGGGCTTCCTCACAAGCCTTGCAGAATTTCTCTCGTCCACGAACAAAGTTCGGATAAATCCATTGATTCTGCAAGCTAAACAAAACATCTATCGTTTCTTCACCATTCTCAGGTTTTCGTATCCTCCTAGGAAGACGTGTGCTGATCAGTCACAGCTTCTTCCAAGTTTCTTCCTTCATAAAGGCAGTACTTGATCCTTATCAATCCTGAGGTCTGTGGCTGGTGGGCTCACTTCAATACTTGAACAACTTTAACTCACCCTTGGGGTTACGAGCTTGTCATATTCCAACATTACCGTCAATTCATTTCATCATTCCCTTGGGTAAAATAATTCACAGGCTTATTCTTGTTCAGGATCCATTTTGTGAAATTCATTTTCCTTTCCATTGGTCTGTTTACCCATTGGTCTTGGTTCATCGTAATCAATCCTTCATTTCATCCTTATTCCATTCTCCAAAATTCCAACCTCAAAAGTATTGTATTCCAAAGGCTGCCATCCACATAGTTTGATATGGTCCAACATTTCCTTCAATTGTATCCAGACTCCTTGGCATGAAGTATACATTCTTTTTCCTTGGATCATGTGGTTTTACCAGTTACTACCACACTTAAAATGAAATGTACATATGCCTGTATAGACCATATTTTCCCATATCCTCGATAAAATGGTCGGAGATCTTGCTTACAGAGTAACAAATCAACATATGAAATCATGACAATAATTTCTATTGATTCATGAAGTTATTACAATCTTTGAGACTTCCGTTACATAATCCAACTTCAAAACCTCAAGAAAAAAAAGGCTTCCTATTACATTTATTACTTCCAAAATCCAAAACTCAACTACTCATGTTTAGCCTTCTTTCCTGGACAGGTATAGGAGTAGTGGCCTGTCTTATTGCACCGATGACAAGTGATGTGGCTCAGATCCTTCCGTGTAGAAAACCACGGAGTCTTCCTCTTCTTCTTGGGTTGGGCTCCTTGCTTGATGCTTGGCTCATACTTCTTGCAATAACAATGAGGTCTCTCCAAGCTGCAATGCAAACATCTGATGCTTCCACTTACTTGGCCTTTCTTCTTGTCAAGATTAATCATTCTTTCTATCTCCTGAGGGTCATATTGCACTTCTGTTGTCGGGAAATCTCCCAGATACTCGTTCGGACAATTCAGGGAAATATGTCCTTCTTCTCCACATGAATAACATGACTTGATATCTACGATTGGGTCTGGTATATCTCCCATCTTCATGGGTTCTTCTAACTTTTTCCCGAGGACTTCTTTCATTGCTTCCTTCTGCTGCTTCATGACTTCTTGTACCTTGGGGTATATTTGACATTGTGCCGGAAAATGAGTGGTTCCTTCACACAAGAAACATGTCACCTGCCCAGTCGGGCATTTCTCGACTGGGTGTTTTTCTTCACAATGAGGGCATCCATCCTTGTGTTCTTCCTGGGTGTGTCCTATTTCTCCACAGATCTCGCATGCACAAGGCTCCTTCACATCTTTGTAACGGGGCTTCTGGGTGTTGCTGACAGCATGAGATTTTTGCAGAGTCATCTTGAATTCTTCCCAAGTGATTGATGCTTGCCTATCATGGATAGCTTCATGCATCTTCCACCAATTTGCAGCACCTTCTGCAAAGTAACGAAGAGCATACTGGACCATCTCGTTCCTTGTAACATGGTTACTCCTTAGGTGATCCTCCATGTTCTGAATCCATTGTTCCGTCTCCATGTGAGTCATCGATCCAGAATACACGAGTCCAGCTTCATTCATCATCTATTGGGTTCAACGTTTTGGGGATGAGATGGGTAAGAGAGAGAGAGAGATACAGGAAGATACACACAATACAAACAATAGTTTTTTTTAAAATAGGTTTTATTGGTGGCTGTCGAAAAACACACACAAATGACAGCTCACAAATCATCGTCTCTAACGTGAGTATATAACAGGGGTGGTGGTCCTCTAAAGGTCATATTGAAATGCTTCAGGGTCTTTGAATTCTTCGAGTCTTCAAGGTCTTCAACTGGTGTAACTTCAATTCTTGTTGTATAGGGTAATCCTCCTATTACTCTGAGTTGGTTACGATTGTCCGATATCTTGTCCTTCTCGGAGTGGTCTCAGTTGATTCTTCATGTGGTCAAAGGGACAAGGGTATTGTCTAACTATTTGGGGTAAGGGGAATATTTGATGAAACTCAGAAGGATAAGAAGTAAAAGATCCTTTTGAAAATAATTTTGAGAGATATCCTGTCCTATGGGCTTTCCAGTTTCTAGGGTCACGTCCTACAGTCAACATGTGCTCTGATACCATTTCTGTAGCGTCCCGACTCAAAACGAGTCAAGCCTCTGTGTGACCGTGCCATCCCTGGATCAGTATGCTGGCACACACAGTACATCAATGTATATATCAAAGTGCAATCACATGTAATTAACGTAAACTGATATATACCTTAAAATTCTCAGCGGAAACAGTCAACGGGAGTGGAGTCCCAATAAACACCAACGGCAGGTTGAGTGTAGACCGTAACCCTGAATCGTACTCTTACCCGTCGTAGAAAAGATATCTGCAACATAAGACGTTGCAGCCGTGTAGGTCAGTACATTGAATGTACCGGCAAGATCACCATAAAAGAACAGAAGATAAAGACTATTCTATATGCAATAAGGCTTTGTGGCTCTGTGTCTGAGTTTTTGCATAAAAGCTGATTTTATTTTCTTTTCCTACAACAAAGGAATATCAGGAATCTTCATTTATAGAGTTATCTATCATGACATGGTTCCGCCAACCGATGTCTCAATGCCCACAAGTATCATAAGTTGCCCACAATTCATTATCAGTCTGGTGTTGAGAGTTCAGAGATAGATCCAAGTCCAGAGGCTCAAATTGTCCGTAACCGGGGACACGGCTAATCGATTAGGTTTAACTCTGCAGAGTGTTGTGTACTTTACCCACAAGATTCATTCCCTCCTTGTAAGTCCTCGCACTGCCGGGTGTTTGAGAACAGGACGAACGAAACATGGTCTTTCAGAGTGTTTCCCTGACTACTGTCAGTGCCCATCCAATCCTAACGTCGACTACATCTCGTAGCACTGCCCAGCCAGAGTCACATCAAAGATCAACCAAGCCAGAGCCCATAATGACTTGTGGCTACACAGGTAAGCTTCCGGGCATGAAGTATTCATCCGTCTCTTTGAGTCTGGGTAAGGCTTTCCGCAAGATGTCATGGCGCTTCTCCATGCATCCCGGCCATCCACTGGTTACTCCAGGGTGCCCATCAAATCCATCCCTCACCCAGTAGTGTGTATTGAAAACTTGTTTCTCGAGTCTCGAAATCTTGAGGTCTTGAAGATGTAGGACTTGAAGATGCCTTCATGAAGTTGTCGTCTTTGACGTAGAGTCCTTCACCTCACACCACTCTCGAACACTCATACCAAACCCCGTCTACTTTAGCGTAGCATTAAAATAAATAGCGTTCCCAGGGCTTTAGTAACAAGTGGTGGGTTCCTACCTCATGCATTCTACTCAACTACAAGAATTCAATAACACTACTGGAGGGATTTGTTGAATGATGTCACTACATGCAATAAAACATAGGTATGAAATTGATGATCAAAGTGAACTTGCCTGGTAAGGTTGATGAAGATAAATATCGCTCTCAGAAATAACTTGATAGAACTATTCGTCACTCTCCGATGAAAATCTATATAATCAAACATTGCACTCTTATAAGCAATCATACTAGCAATCAATACTAACAATCAAAAGGGAACACAAAAACAAAAACACCAAAAAGGGTTGTGATGAAGGAAATACTTAAGACAAAAGTTAAAATAACAAAACTTCATCAAATCAACTAAGAAAAAGGTTTTCCTACAATTAACCTATTATCAACAGCAACAAAACAGCAACAAAGTAAAATCTAGCAAAGGCATTTAGCAAATATTTTTACTAGCAAAAAGAATTACTTTTGAAGAACAACTAAGAACTATGGAAAACAACATACTAAACACCATAAGTTTTTCTAGTTAGTAAACTTAACAACAAGTAAAACAAAAAATAAGAGAAAACAAAATATAAAACAGCTAAGTTAACAGAAAGTAAAACTTATAAAACAATTTATAAAAATATTTTCAAATAGGAAATCAATCTAGCAATGAAAATCAATTGCAAGTTATAACTGAACTAGAATTGATTTCATGCAAACAAAAGTAATAAACAACATAGAAATAAACTTGGTTGAAATACTACTGCTAACTAACAGAAAACAAGGTAAAACTTGTCAACTAATATAAAATAAAATAAATTTAAAACTATGAAAACAAAAGAAATAGAAATAAACCTAAAAAGAACTAAAACAGAATCTGTTTTGCTTGAAACCCTAATTTAAAATATGCTAAAAATTTCCACATTGTTCCTACTGATAAACAAAGTCATTAGTGACCAGTAGCAAAAATATTCACTCAAAAATATATTTTTAAACTCAAGTTATAAGCAAAACAAGTTTGAATACAAATCTGTTTGAAACTGAATTTAAAATATTCAAATATGGTCAAACTTTATATATTCAGAAACTAGATAAAATTTGTGACACGATGCAAAAAGAATCACTCAAAAATATTAAAAACTCTAAAAGTTATAGCTAAAACAAAATCAGAAACTATTCTGTTAACTAAAACAAAAACAGAAAACTAAAACCTAAACTAGCGAACAGGTGCGCTACGTGGCTTCTCCTGATTGGCTAAGGAGTGTGCGTGAGCAAGGGTTTCGGGCGGACGGCCACTAATTAACAGAAAACGATTCGGCTAAACTAAACCGAGGAAAAACCGGCCGGTTCTTTTAACTAAACCGAAGGGGTACGCGGGTTCTAATCTACACCGTAGATTACAGATCGGATGGTGGAGGGCGGCGGCGGCTTACAGAGGAGGTGGAGATGAACTCCGGCGAGGCTCCGGCGGGGCAGAGGCGGCGAAGTCGACGGGGAGACGTCTCCGGTGGTCCTAGGGCGTTGGCGTCAGCACCAGACGATGAAGACGAGCGCGGCGACGACGGTGGCGAGCAGCACGAGCTCGGGGGCGGCGAGGTGTTCGGGTGGTCGACGGGGAGATCGCTACGGCGGCTCTGGAGCTCAGGCGAGTGCACGGGGAGGTTCGGGAGAGGGTGGCGGAGAGGATGGTGGGCTCATGCGGTCGAGGGGGTGGCTAGGGCGAGCAGGGGGTCGGCAATGGCGCGTCGGCCGTGGCGGAGCTCCGATGAGGGATTGCGAGGACGAGAGGGGCTCGGGGTTGGGTTTTAGGGGTGGAACGGGTGCGGGTGTGCACGGGCTTTATAGGCGGCGGCTCGGAGTGCTCAGAAAGAAAGGGATCGACGGGATCCGGAGGGGATTTGGTCGCCGGCGTCGGGAAGGAAAGGGGAGGGAGGAAAGGAAAGAGGCGACCGCGACGGGATACGGACGGGCGGTGGGTCCCGCATGTCGGCGAGGGAGAGAGAGGGTGGAAGCGTTCGGGCGACCGATACGATGAGGATTCGGATCCGGCGAGTGGATCTTGGGCCTGATTTGCTAACGGGCCGAAACGGTGGTTTCCTAAATAGCGCACAGTTTTTCCTATTTAAAACCTTTTTCCTTTTTTTTTATTAAAGCAGGAAAGAAAAACAAAGAAAGGAAAATAAAGATACACTCAAATATATAGGTATTATATACCAAAATTCTCAGAAAATTAAATTCAATAAGATGGACATTTTTCCACGGCCAAAAATAAATACTTTAAAAAAATATTTTTTTCAGAAAATGCCTAAATTGTTTTTATTTCTTTTGCAAATAATTTTCAAATAACCCCCTGGGTTTTATGGTTCAAAATTTCACAAAAATACCCCTGGTTTTGGAGGGTCATGTTCCTCCTCTCAAATTTTGAAATTTGGGGGCAAGTGAATCTGAATTCTTTCGAATTTCAAAATAGAGCCAAATATGAAATAGATTCCAAATTGAATATTTTCAGAAATTTTCAAATCCACTTTTCAAATACTTTATTTGAAGAAGTCATGTCATCTTCTCTCCATGATTTGAATTGGATGAAATTGAAATCAAACACAAAGGGAAAGTCATTTTATTCCCTCTCATTCAAAAGTTTCAAAAAGTTTTAAATTTCACTCAATTTTCAATCACTCAATCAAACAATAAAGCATTCTATTTATTTATTTAACATTCCAAATTTTGGGATGTTACATAGATCATCATTTAAGAAATGATGCGGAATGGGTAGTGATATTAATATGTAAGAAGCTCGTAAGGCATGGAGTCCTCTTCACGCGACGGCCTGACCTCGAGTTTCTTGCCTCCTCCCTCTTCGCCACCTCCCTAGCGGGGTTTATCGCCGACCATCGCCATCGCATCTACTCCCCTTCATGGAACTTGCCACACGAACTGCTCTCCTTCGCTTGAGCTCCTCTTCACCTCAGGCACTTAGAATGTATCCCCTACTAACCGGAAAAAGTTTGTAGTTTATCCATGTTACCGCCTTTTTACCCACAGTTTGATCTAATCCTGGCTCCGCCAATATGTGCACACTGAAAAGTCAAGCTTTTCTTTTGCAGAAACTTCCAATCTGTTCATTCTCAATCAGAGGAGGACAAAGAACACCAGATGTAATAAAAATTATAACCAGGTTCATCGACCACCGAGGGACGACTACAAGTACTGGAGCGAGGTAAAAGCGCGCCATCGTCATCGCCCCTCGCTCACCGGAGCAAGGCAAGCCTTGTAGTAGTAAACAGTCGGAAAGTCGTCGTGTCGAGGCCCCACAGGACCAGCACACCAGAGAAGCAACCATTGACGATGAAGAAAATCATAGATTGGAAGGATCACACTTGTAAACACCCAAACAAATATGAAAAGTCAAGTTGACACTTGACAAGAACCAAATAGAGGACATGGTATCCCACATAGCAGTTCATATATGTCACCGATGACATATCGTTGACTAACTATCCACTCGTATTTGTTTGAAAGGCAATTACCAGGGTTGAATATAAAAAAACACATTTTTTTTGCAATTTGCACATTAGTTTTATCTTATGTTAAGCGTATAAATTTTAACCAAGCTTATATTAAAAATATCAACACCTACAATGCCAAATAAACATAACATGGAAATATAGTTCATAATGGATCTTTGTTTTTCTTCGTAAAGGAGGATTACTCCCGGCTTCTCCATCAATTGATACACACAGCCATTTTATTAAACAATATGTCAAAATTACGGGACTTATCTCAGGTACACAATAAAAGGTGAATAAAATGCAAAAGGCCCAAACCGGCACAAATATCAAAAGAGGCTAAACACCTATCCTATTACTGGATCACCATCCATACCGGTTGTATGTATCCCATGCCATCGTCCCCCAGCAGTTGCATCCATGAGCCATACACTCCCTGACTTTCGCATGACTGAGTAATGACCATGTCCGGATCCATGCAGATGCCCTGAAGATAACCTGCAAAAAGTTTGTGATATTGGTTTAGTGAAAAATAACGTCATTTCAACAAGTCCAAATAGCCCAAAGTAATGCACAAACTCCCACTTAAATTTGTGTCGCTGTATTAGACTCTACCTCAGTTAACCAGTTACCAAACCAAACGGATATAATACTAGGTGGAAAGACATTAAAGAACACACGAATTGTTCGCCACAATAACCTGACTATTGGGAATGTAAGAAACAAATGTTGAATTGTTTCCTCCCGATCAGAAAAAACAACATCGTTTACTACCCTCCCACCAACGTTTCGCCAAGTTGTCCACCGTCGCAATCACTCCCTTGTGCGCAAACCGCGTAATGATCTTTATTTTTAAAAACACCTTAATAATTTTCTAAATATGGAGTGACCTAGGGATAGGTCGATTTTTAATCAAATCGACATACATAGATTTGAGTTTCCAACGGAAAGTGTCTGGTACATTTCCAAATAATGAATCTTTGTGAATCTTTTTTTTTATAAACTTGGTTAAACTTCATTGAATCGTTATTATTGGGTAGGTAGGTCGGTACGGTGTAGGGATCAGAATAATGACGTACGGATCTGTCATGTCGTGGTAGCTGACTGCCGGGTCATCTAATAGCTAGATGATATGGTCGTCCAAGAAGAGCAAGATAAGCTAGCGCATTTCTCTGAATGGCGACAAAAGAAACTGATTAATGGTGCCTTGAACCCGGGGTGTTAATTAGCCACCAAATTCAAACTGTTGGCAATAAGTACAAAACGCCTACACTCCACCAACCAAAGAATTAAAGATATGCAGGTGTTCATGCGCTGCAATATACTATGTTCGTTCATACCCAGCTGCCTCATATTCGTCATTTACAGACGTTCATGCCCTGCATTGACACATGATAAACCTGTTTTCGCGAAAGAAGAAAAAGAGAGACACTATGACAGTACCGGATATATAAGTACTGCGCTGCAATATACTATGTTCGTTCATACCCAGCTGCCTCATATTCGTCATTTACAGACGTTCATGCCCTGCATTGACACATGATAAACCTGTTTTCGCGAAAGAAGAAAAAGAGAGACACTATGACAGTACCGGATATATAAGTACTGCCCCCCCCCCCCCCCCCCCCCCCCCCCAACTCCCGCTTGTTCATCATTTGCTTGAAATAACTTTGGCTAATTAACCTGAGCAGCTGGAAACCGAGTTTTGATCGACCATCGTAGATTGGTATTGACGAGACAGAGACCACATGATGGATGATGTTTTGTTTCGAAACACGCTACAACTACTGCAACTATAGACACACGCACACGCACAACGCACCCCTATCCGTATTAGCACTTACGAATTTGGCAGATTTTGACATTGACAAAATCGTCGAGCCGCCCTGACAAAAATCCGCCGGGTAGCCTCATAGTTGACGGGCATGTCATACTAAAAGCCAGGAATAGATCTAGAAAGATGGGAACATCCATTTGAAGTCTAGGACTTAAATCTGGATGGTCAGGTTCGATCACAAAAAAACTAGTAGCCCATGCGTTATGCAACCTAAAAACAAACAATCTCAAGATATGTAGTTCAAAAGGAGAAGGTTGCATCACAACAAAAAAAGAGTCATCCAACCTATGCTTAGTAGTGTTAGGCATGCATGCATAATCAATATATCAGGCTTCCTTTGGTTCATAGAATAGAAATGTCGAGGGAGTAGAAATCATAGGAAATGAGAGAGTGGAATGCATAAAACCACCACAATTGTGTCCGAACTAGCAAATAACCAGCACAATTCAAAACGTGACAAAACAAACCAAACACTATCGTTGACAGTGACAGAAAACACTGGTGCAAATTTTGAGAACCTTTTGACGTGGCAAAGTGTCCATGGGTGACAAGTGTGATGGATATGGGTGCGTTGTCGGACCCATTTACTAGCTACGTCGGACCCATCTACAAGAGGACACAACGCACGTGGTTTTCTCCATGTACGCAAGCAAAGCGTCGCCGTCCGACGACCAAGCAACCAACTCCGGCGTGCCTAATTAATCAACCCACACAAGATCGATCGATCGACCTCCAGTGTTCTGCATTGATCGCCATGATAAAAACTGTTACGCTCCTAATGGCGTCCACCTGCCTGCGATGTTGAGGCTGAGCTGCATTTCAATCAGAATTTCCACCGGGCTGAACGGGATGGATAGCCACCGGCCGCTGCATGCACATCGCCGTGCCACATCTGAAGCCGCTCCACGGTCGGTGCACCATTTGGCAGCTGCCATGCCTAATATTATTTGCAAATACACCTTAGTACACATATTGGCACATGTATGTATAACTTTGAACAGGTAGGTACGTAGGATTCAAGCGTGTTAAGCCTGATTGTTGACCTGATGCATTGGTCTGTGCTTACGACCGGGTTGGGACTTGATTGCACGGTCGGATTAAAACTCGAATATACAATCCAACCGGCCAACTCTCGATTGCTAGTTCAAAACTCCTGGAAAGTGGAAACCCTCAGGAAGCCATAATTCTGCGTGGAGGTGATCACAGTAAGCGAGCGGTGACCTTCGGCCGGTGAGTCTGGCCATATAGCGAGGACGTGGGAACGACTGGGATTTACGTGGAAGGCGCCCAAGAAGCGGTGACCGTAGTGCGTGAGAAAATATAATTCAGAAGTTAAATTATAAGCATCGATTTTGAAGCAAATTTTGTTGACCTCAACTAAAATAAGCTGCCCTATTCAAGTGATCTCCCTCGAGAAAAATGGACCGCTCACGGGAGTTTACCCAGCCGCCGCCAGAGCAGCCTCTCCTCATCCATCCTCTACCCTCGCTGCCGCCGGGCAAAGCCTGGCTGGTGCTGGCGGCAGCAGGGACCTCTATCCTCTTCGCATGTGGGGGTTCAGCGTGGGCCGGCGATCCCAGGCGGAGGCGCGGCGCTGGGCTAGGGTGCGGCGGCGTTGGGCAGAGCTCGGAGGCGGCCGGTCTTCGGTTCTTCGTCTCGGTCGTGGAGGGATGGTCGCGGTGGCGGCTCTCGCCTGGGTTGGCTGCGGCATTGCCCAGATCCGGCCCGTCAGGACCCAGGGGAGTTCTACGCTGGTTGGCCTTGCTGTTCTTTGTGCTCTAAAATTTCAATTTGTTTCATACCGGCCTCCTTGATATCGACACCGACGGGTTCCGGTATTTCGTTCGGAGATCTAAGTTTACGGCTCATGGCGTCACTGTATATCTAGATCAGAATTGATCCGGTCAGGCGTGCCCTCATCTTCGGCTAGAGAGACTTCATGAGGGCGTGGCGCGAAGCTTCGCTGCCTTGCCAGTGTCATGGGACATGTCTAAGTACATATTTTCATGGCGTTGACAATGGTGAAGAAAGTCATGGTGGCTGTGATCGGAGGCTTGTAACGGCGAAGATGAGTTTTGGTTGCGTTGAAGAATGGCGACACAGGTTTTTCCCGTGTTTCGGGTATTGAAGACTTGCAGCGGCAGCCTTGGCCGGAGGGGGCGACAACACATGTGGACAACATTTTTGGGGGTGCGTCCCGAGTACCAGACGCGATCTCCAGGGTGAAAACCCAAGATCTGGCCTTCATTGTTTGTACCTTACAATGGTCTTGCGAAGGCATTGTTTTGGGGATCTCGGACTCTCTCCAGGGTGAAAACTCAAGATCCTTGATCGGACGACAACAACGCTTGTGCATTGTTCTTCTTGAAGGCGCCGCTTCTGAAGAACCTCTTATGTTGTCCGGGTGTGGTTTTTGGTGGTGATTAGAGTGTTGTTGTTGTGAGTGTTTCATCACTGCGACTGAGTCTTTATTTTTATATTTCTCTCTTTTTTATTTTTGTTCTTGGCTGTGTGCATCCTTGACGTCTTTTGATGTCTTGCTGGTGCAGAGGCTGGATGTAATCGGTATCTTTGCAATATTAATATATTCTCTTTATCGAAAAAATTCAAGTGATCTCCCAATACTGAAACTAATCGGTTAGTTTTATGTTGTACAACCCTGCCAAACTCAAGATACTACTACTATGATATCGAGTAGTATTCAGTAAGCTTTTGCATAGTTGTATGATACTAGTGGTTTCTCCTTCATAATCTATGCCACACCTTAAAATTATTCAGTAAGCTTATTGGCACATCAGTCTACACCAAGTGTAGTCCAGGGGTAAAAAATAGAATTCACTCATAAATATAACTTCAACCTAAAATAGGTTAGCCCGTGCGGACGCACGGGGCTAACGACTAGTAATACTAATACTACCGGTTATCGCCGGCAATCCATTGTTCAGGAACCGTGTGTCCTAGTATGTTGTCTCTGCGTGTCGAGCTCTTGACCAAGATGGAAAATCATATGTGACTTGCCGCCTCCTATTGGACAATAGTACTTTCTAGTTTTTATTAAGACGAAACATGAACTTCGTTTCCGTCGTCAACCTCGAGTGTGTACTGCATGAGACCTGCTATTTAGCAGTACAGCAATTTTAGTATAGCAATGCGGGACACGAGTGTGCCCTATTTAAATAGATGTGACTGGTGCAAACAGTTTTATCATGGCGATGCCGGTCCAATGAAGACCATTCGTTATGGGCGGAGTTTGGCTGGTTGCTAGGATCAAAGAGTTTTAGCATGCGAGGCCGGTCCGATGAAGATCATTAGTTACAGGCAAAGTTGGCTGGTTGCCTTGTGCTATGTCGCCTTGTAGATAAACCACATGTGCTATGTCGCCTTGTAGATAGGACCATGGTTTTTATTGTGCGGGTACAAAGAGTAGATAGGACGTGACCCGCACACGTTTGAGCGGTTTCCCATTACCATTTAAACACTCACGCTGTTGAAACAAATTGTTATGTGACGTGCCAACCAGGAGCTTGGGTTTAATTCCACGATCACTCTCGAGCATGTAGGCTCCTTTCGTTCATTTAGCAGCTCAATAGACAGGACAAGAGCGACGTCTGTGGTGTCCACCTCCAACTCATGGCCATGTAATTAATCTGCCTATTTCGTCAATCTTAAGAAGATATGCCAGCTCGGTCTCTTGGAGGTGCTCATATGGGTAGGGTATGCATATGTGTGTTCATAGGGATGAGTGTATGCACGCATATATATAAGTGCTTGCGTTTTTACTGTGTTCTCAAAAAAATTATCACTCCTCCGCCCGTACGGTCAGCAACCCAATCAGCCAGCCCACCGGGGTTGTTCGGGGATGCATGTTTTGTTTTCTGAGTTTGGCGGACCGACTTACATTTCATGAGAGAGATCGCAGGCTACTAGCTAGTACCACATTTCAGTGAAGAACAAACTAATAAGGTGGCCCGAGCATTTGCACGGCTAGATTTTGATTTTTAGTGTAATTATTTTAGCTTTACCTAAAGACTTATTTTTAACAAAATACGATGTGTGAATGTTTTCACTGCACACTTACACATGGATAATACCCTTCCATATTTATTTCTTGTAAAATTGGAACCGACATGTTTCTGTTTATGCTTACTAAATTCTTTTTTATTTTCCTTGAAATAAATTTCAGTATTATACACTTGCAAGATGACACTTGTATGTTGTAGTTGCATTTCGTCCATGTTACCGTCACGAAAGAAAAGCCATGACATATCTTGAATTTATGTTTGAACTCCATTGGTAACCTTTGTTTTACTGATATCAAGCCTAGACTGCTAAATTACTGATACATATAATTGTTTCTTTCACTTAGTGGAGTTACAAAATTATAGATTATTTTGTGTTGTGAATATGATCCTTTTTTCTATAAGTTTGGTCAAATTAGAGACACTTTGACTACGGATAAACTTATATAGAGACTAAAATGGAACGGAGGGAGTATACCCAATACCCGTTAGACAGAAACGATGAAATACATAATTTGGGCCATGAGAGCCATTACTTTTTGTAGTTGGCAAAAGTGCACAAACTAATTGGCACATGAAACTGGAAGGCCTATGGTTGATCAAAAGAATATCCCAGAGAAGAAACAATGAGAAATGGTCTGAAATTACAGGCATAGTCCAAAGAGGAAGCAAACCTAGCTAGAGAAACCACCTGACCCGCCCCTCCAGAGTCGCTCCCATGGGTGACGAGGGAGGGGGCACCCTAGTGCCTCCGGGCCCTCGCCCCTCCTCCCACCTCTCCTCCTCAACGACACCAGGGTACGCCATCGGGCAAAGCCTGTTAGGTGGCGGCGGCGGAACCCTCCGCCCTGATAGGGGTGACGCCCTGATCCAGATTAGGGGTCGTTGTTTATAGAGTTATCTTGAACTTATAGTGCTTTGTTGAACTTGGTGTCCATAATATACTAAGTATTATTTCTAGGTTGTCAGAGATTTACTTGAACCATGACCTCATTTCTTAATACTTCGATTAAAGTTCAGGGCTCCACATTTATGTGTCGTTCCTGTTAGACGTAACTGATGGAAAGACATAGCCGAAGTTATACATTAGTCTAAAAGTTTATGATTTTGCATGACGGATCAAAGATGATCGACCTTCTGTTGTATGATAGCAAAGTTCTTACCAAAATTTAATTTGTTTAATGGTTTTGTTTGCCGAAGTACGTTTATATATTGGCGAGCTAAGTGGGTATGAGTAGCAGGTCTTAGAGTGTAAATATCTCATTGGAGAAACAACACAAATAATATAATACTCCCTCCGATCCACATTAGTTGTCACGCGCACACTTCATGGAGTTAGTTTTCCAGAGAAGCAAATACCAGTTGAGTTAAGTTAAATAGTATTACATGTGCTGGCAGAAACCTTTTAGAGAGAAAAAAATCCATCAGTACTTAGGCCATCAGGTTTTATAATTACTAATGTATATATATCTAATATCTCAAAAAAGTATCTATTTAGTAGCATCACATCTTAAAGTTTATATCAAGATCATTATAGCCAGGCAAATGCATGCGTTACCCCAATAGTTTTCTTCTTCTTTTGAACAATGTTACTAGTAGAGCATTTATAGCATGAGATTTCTCTCATGAAATGACCGTACGCGAGAAGTGGTCAGATCACTCGGGGATGTTGGATATGGGGGAGTGGTCAGAATAAGGACGGATTTATTACATGGGGAGCGGAGTGCTGGATATATATGAGACATGATTGGCCAAGAATAGCAACAAAAGCTAGTGCATTTTTCTGAATGGCCACAAATTAAAGTATACTTAATGGTGTCTTAAACGCAGGGAATTAATTAGCCACCAGTTGCGTTGCCATTGGCAATAATTGGTAAAATGCCACCATTTCACCAATCTTCTAACAAGAAATGAAATGATGTGGTCCATCTATGGAAGAAAATGGACTATATGTTCAGTTCATACCCAGCTGCATCATATTCATAGCCTCGGGTTGGAGGTGGACACGCCAGGCGTCGTTCTTGTCCTGTATTGACATGAGAAAACTGTTGTGGTGCTAAATGAATTAAAGGAGCCTACTCCCTCGAGGGTGACCGTGGAATTAAATCCAAGCTCTTGGTTGGCACGTCACATAACCATTTGTTGCAAGAGTCGGAGTGTTTAAATGGTGATGGCGAGACGCTTAATCGTGTGTGGAGTCATATTCTATCTACTCTTTGTACCCACACAAGAAAACCCCTGGAATCACCTACAAGGCGACATAGCACGTGTGGTTTTGTGAACGCCCGCATGGACGTTTGCCGCTGTTGACCGGCATCACCATGATAAAACTGTTTGCACCAGTCGCAGCTATTTAAACATGGCACGCTCATGTCCCGCATCTCCATGATGAAATTGTTGTACTGCTAAATAGCCGCTCTGATACAGTAAACACTCAAGGTTGATGGCGAAAAGAAAGATCTTGATTCGTCATAATAGAAACTGGAAACTATTGTTGTCCCGCAGGAGGCGACAAGTCACATATGACTTTCCTCGAGCAAGTCTGGGAGGCTGCTCCCGTCTTGGTCATGAGCTTGACACACTTAGACAACATACTAGCACACATGGTTCTTTAATGATGGATTGCCCGCGACAATCGGTAGGACTAGTATATTGGGGGGCGGAGCTTCATCCATGACAGAGGTTTTCGTCTCGGTGAATGTGAATGCTATATCTAGTCCGTCTCGTTGATTATACTTGAATGATAGTGTTGTCATGTTTATAACGACGGATTATGATAATATCCTTTGGTTCGGCGTTGACTTTTCCGCAACTTATTCAACATTTGTGTACTTTCTTAACAACGGAATATGGTTATATCGGTGTGGCTAATTAAGTTGGACAACTGCAAACCGAGTCTTGATCGATGACACTACTGGTACCGTCGACAGGGAACATACTACGACACATGGTTTATGAACGATTGATGACCATTGCTGGCGACAGACCAAGGACCTCCACCACACGTCTAAAGGGCCTCTCCAACAGTTGTAAGATATGTGTGGATAAATTTGCCACCTCGAAAATAGTGGTAATATGAAATGTACTAATGTATAATGGGAGAGAACAATGTTTTGTATGTAGATTAATCAACAACCCTTGCACAAGCTTCAAGGTAAAATAGAAAGCAATGAAACAACTGGGAGGTCGTGCTATTCCATCACGAGTCCATTAGAGTCGTCCGCGGAACCACTATCGTGGAGCATCCGAAGATCGTCAATGGGAAAGAGGCATATAACAGAACAGAAGAAAATTATTTCCTTCTATATGATCAGTGATGCTTGGCTTACACACAGTTGACGCGATCCAGGTTGATCCGCAGGCATTGTTCATTCGCTTCAGCTTTGATGTCCTCTTTGGATTACGATCTGTTATGGCCTGCTCCCTCAGGACAAGTTTGATTCGGCACATCATTTTCTTCACCTGAAAGTCAGTTCATCATTTTCTACTGCAATATCTATATCTATACCAATATAAAAGACCCAGCTATTAAACCATGTTAATCAACGACCTACATTGCTCCAATGGTGAGCGCTCAACATGCTTAGCATGCAACTAATATCATACCAAATAACTATGAATGTGTTAATCACATAATTATCACGTTATTGATATATATATCCTACCTAATACAAACGTGCAACTAAATTCCTCCTTAATATCAATGTGCATTGCGCATACGTATTTACTAGTCTCTTAATGAGGCAATGCATCATCATCTTATCCTAGCCCCTTTCCAGTGTTGCTTATGTCCATATTTTGTAATTATACAATATGCTAATTGATACAATCCTTGTGCTTCCTGTTGACGAGACTCAACTTTTACAAGTCAGAAAAATCTAATTCCCCACATTGTTGAATTCACTGTACTGAGAGGTAATGTCTCAATGAATATGTGTGATGATATGGTGCCCAACATGCTCTCCACTTTAGAATGCCAACAAGGCTCCTTTCCCTTCAATTATCTTGGATTGCACATGGGCACCGTCATGCCAAAAATTGTAGATTTCAACCCTCTTATGCAAAGAATTGAAAGAATACAAGTTCGCTGGTCAATAATGATTTCTTATGATGACAGACTTGTTACGATTAAGTCGGTTTTCTCTTCTCTGCCAACTTTTTTTATGTGCACTCTTGCTCCACCTGTGGGTGTTTTTCTCTTCTCTGCCAGCTTTCTTTATGTTCACTCCTGCTCCACCTATGAGTGTGATTACCTAAGTTAACAAATATCTTCCTGAGAAGACTCGATTGCGGCCTGCTTATTCATGTCCTTGCTTTTAGATTTATAAAAATGCCGTAGCAAAAAGAAGTGTAGCAGCAGGAAGGAAGAGTTGTATGTGTCTTAGGTTGGTCAAAATATCCATATTGTGACACAAAACTTTCAAATTCAAAATTTGTTTGATTCTTACGGGCGACCAAAATCCAAAATTTACTGAAAACCGATGGTTTCAGCCCATCCTGAATAAAAATCAAAATCGAAAAAAAACTTGTGGTGAGGATGGGCGAGGCAGTTGCTTATGCCTCTATGAGCCGAGTTTTTTTAGTCTGAACTTAGCAGAGGGCTCTTGGGTTGCCATGTGTTTTTGGGCTTATATAAGCCAGTACACTATGTGTTAGGGCATATCCAACGACAACCTGCAAATTTCCTCCCATATCCGTTCGCGGAAGGGGGGACCAGTCCGCACATACGGATGCGGGAGGATGCCATCCAACCGTAGCCGCATATATCTAGCCTTCCTCTCTTTTTTTTTCATGTCTACCCGATCAAATAGTCGCATACAAAAGGTACATACATTCAAATAGCCGCATGCAGCACTACTTCAAATTTCAAAAGGTTGAAATATTACATCCCAACATTATTGTCCCCATTCACCACCCACTGATACTCAATCAGATCTTCCTTCGGCTGCTCGTGAGTTGGTTGGTGCCAAATTTGTTGATACATTTGAATAACTCTTCAAATGTGGCCGGATTCTGTTCTGGAAGTTGGATGGGATTACCCATGTTCTCAAATTCCAGAGCTGCGGCAGCATCGTCATCCTCATCCTCGACGATCATGTTGTGCATGATCACACATTTCATCACCTCCCACAAGGTGTCCGAACCCCATTGTTTTGCAAGTCCACGAACAACTACAAAATGAGCCTCCAGACCTCGAAATGCCCTCTCGACATCCTTTCAAGGTGCTTCTTGTCTTTGGGCAAAGTGAACCTTTTTCTGGCCAACTGGGTTTGAGATGGGGCTGAGAAAGGTAGCCCATGGACGATAGATACTGTCAACCAGATAGTAGCCCATGTTGTACTCATGTCCACTGACAATATAGTGGCAAGGAGGAGTTTTTCCTTTAGTCAGCCTTGCAAACAACAACGATCATGGCAGCACATTGATGTCATTGCGAGACTCGGGCAAGCCAAAGAAAAGGATAATACTACACCTACGTAGTGGCTACGAAGACTTACGGAAGTTCCCAAACTATAAACCTCTCGGCCCCCTAATTTTAAGGGAGTGGGCCCCTCCCTCCAAATCGATCCAATAAACCCCCTCCACAACGCTGGTTATGTAAAACACATAACATATTTTACGTAGGTCTAGCATTATCCCAAAGAAAGCGTGTCAAATCCAAAGATCAGGTGATGCAACTGCTTCAAGAATGATGGTGGGCTTCTTAACATGACCCTGATATTGCCCTTGTAAAGCCTCCGAGTACTTCTTCCATTTCCAATTCATGCAGTCAAGAGATCCAAGAAAACCTGGCCCCTCTTGTTTCTGAGATTGCCAAGAGCCTCTCTGTGTCAGCCACAGTTGGTTCTCTCAGGGACTAAGGTCCGAACACCTTGACCACGGCAGTTCGAAACCTGACCATGGCATCTTCGCATGTGCTCTAAGACATCCGCAGGTACTCGTCCAAACGAACCAGCGGCCGTGCCATAAGCAGGCATCTGGACTGCGGTCATGCACTTCTGGTAACCAGAGAAGCTAATCGTTCCCACGGCATCCTTCTGCGGGATGAAGTAGTCATCGTAGGACCAGACGCCATGGTACAAATGATCGAAAACTGTCTTGCCCATCCAAAAACGCTGGCGAAAATGGTCAACGAGTAGTTCATCGGGGGCAAAGTAGTCGGCCATCAGTGTCAAATGCCCGTGCGCCCTGTTGCGGTTGAGCACCCGATGACCCTTGACCGAGCCCTTGAAATTTCGAACATGCTCCTCCACACGCTCTTCAAGGACCGCCTGCATCATCACTGTCTCATCGGAGTACTCTTCCTCCTCCGGCGAGCCGTCGAACGACTCAACACTGCTCGTATATGTACCCCAAATCGGAATCCATTGCTAGAAACAAGAAGGGACAACTGTTCAGCTCCGACGATTCATCGAACAGTTGCCGGGCATGGTGAGAATAGCAGTAGAGGAAGTTACCTGGCGGGGTGGTTAGAGGACATGGTTGAACGGAGACAGAGGAGAAGCGGCAGTGAGCCCCGCTGGAGCGCCGGAGGTGACGGAAACGCGGAGTTCCGACAGGGGTGTGGCGTGATGGCCGGGGTAATGGAGCGGCGCCGAAGGCAAGAGAGACAGAAGAAAGGAGAGAAAACGACAAGTATGGAGTCGCGGGTCCGGGAAGGATTTTTGATTGGCCAAGGGTGTCGCATTGGTATGTTTCGTGTGTCTGGACTCTCGCAAATCTCTCCCATTTTTGTCTCCGGTTTGCGTCCAATCAGCCCCGCGGACCAATACATGCCCGCGTTGGATGGCTCTTACGGTGCGGGCGTTTTACGGGTCCGCCTTGAAGATGCCCTAACATGAGTTTTCCTCCATTGAGGCAGCCTTACCGTACACCAAATCTACACCTGACCCAAACCCCTCGCCTTAGAATTAAGGACAGTAAAACCGAACCCTTTCGGAGGTCTCTCACGCCCCCAACGATTTCGGCCGTCGGATTTTGCTTTTGAATCATTCCTGGTCGTTAGATCAACGTTACTGCGACATGGGCCGCCTGTCCTTATGGGCTGCTACTCTCGTGACTATTTCTAAGGTTTGTGGTTGATTGGGCTCGGTTGGGCTGGTATGGAAGCCCATTTGTCTAACGGATCGAGGTACAAGAGCTACTGGTCGTTGCGCTCGAACAAAGGAATTGTTCGCTCTAGAGGATCCGACCGAGGTGCTCGATACAGAGGATGCGACGACGCGGCGGTCTGCCTCCATCCAGCTAACGGGCGGGTGAGGTCAAGCCGTGGCGAGGCTTGCAAGGGGATCCGGTGCGGGAGGGGATCCAGCCGAGGCGAGGCACACGAAGGGATCCAGGAAAGCCGACACGGGCGAGAGGGTCAACTCGCGAGCACTGAACAGTCGCCGGAAATCGAGGAGGTAAATAACCGAACCGTCCGCTAATGGCGACTGATGTGCGCCAAGCGCCGACGACGAATAATTGCAGGGCAGTTACCACGCCGCTTGTGCTCCTTCTTTACTTCCCATGCGTCCATATAGTCTCCTGTGACCCGTTGTTCCTTCCCGTGTAGAGCTTTCAGATCGACAACCAAAGGTACAATATGTCATCGATTTAATAACTCGTGGTTGTTTGGTCCATGGCGCCGCTGCACATTCAGATTCATCTCCACCGCCTTGGCTGATGATCAGCCCTTATTCCTAGCCATCAGCCCCTCCTGAAAATTTCAGATTGTTGTATTGTGAGACGAGATTCTAGCAATCAGCGGCGAGATGAATTGTTTGATATGAAATGATCTGCCTATCTTTCAAGTAAGCTATCTTATTTTTGTCCTTCTATGTTTTTCCTCTGTATTCTTTTCACATGTTGGGGCGATTTGTGCCGGTTGTGTGTTTTTCTGAACATCTTCTATCTGGCTACAGATTCTTGGGTTGATTGGGATATTTCACTCATTTGAAAATTTATGCCCCCTCCATATTTTAAGCACTGCGTACAAGGTTATTATGTTCATCTAAAATAAGCAAGCAATCCTATAATTTTCATTGTAGATTATAAGATTCTCTCATGACATTCTTAGTTGAATCGTACATCAGTTGGTTCAGACCGTAATCTTGATATAAGAGACCTGATGGCATGAAAGTGAATAAGCCAACCATAAACATAAGCACTTTCGTACTACCCTCCTGCCTCATGTAAATCTGAACTATGATTTCTTCCAACTAGCAAATAGTTGAAATGAGTAGGTCGGGGTGTATATTTGAATAATAGATAATTATTTCTTGTTCCAGAGTTGCAATGGAAGAATCCTTTTTTTCCGGATGCTCCTCGCTTGTTTATGACAGGAACAAAGTGAAACAACTTATATATGCCTCTGACTTTCTCAAGTACAAGAAACATAATGTTTGATACTACCTCTAGAGTTCGTATATGTCTCGATCGATTTAAAGCACAACTTCATTTTAGTGAAGCTGAAGCTGCACCTTTCGGAATCGATTGGGACTGAACAAGGTCTCAATCCACGTAGAATTAGCAAAACATTTACTTCTATGTGAAAAAATTAGTACAATGTCATTGATCAGAGGTACATGCTTACATCTTCTTATAAAAATGCATGGTACTAGGCCGTGTCTTTTTATTAGAAAAACAGGGATGCTCTCCCCGGTTCCATTACTTAAAGTTCAGACTCGGCAATTACATCCAGCCATCCAGCTGCTTGGCTTGGGTTCATCCTTACAATGATGTTTCTCGACTTTAATTCATAGTTCTTGTTTCGTGCAAATTCATGTTTCAGGTTACTGCCATTCATCCACTCAGTGGAGGCTAGCTATTGTTCCTGGTCATAGTTCAACTTTCACATGAGTTTTGGAGTATGTTAATAGTCCTGTAGCGAGTATAACTCAAATGGAGCTACAGACAGACATGTACAACCAAATAAACCTCCCAGCTCATTATTTTTCTCTTTTGTGACATTACTTACTACTGACTGGAGTATCTCGTATTTAAAAAGAAAAGGAGAACTTCTATGAAATTACTTGTTTCGGTATATTTTATATCTCTCTATGGTTTATCTTCCAGTTATGTGTGGCTTTTGTTTCTCATGTATTACAGATCTATTGATAATTCTATCATCGAAAAGTATGGGCACGGCGACATGTGCATCACCGGTACCCAAGGCAGCCAGATCATAAGCTGTTCTGTTACAAACCCTGGGGCATAACACCACGGTAGCAACAATAAAATTAAAACTTAGATGGAATTTAGATTCACTAAAGAGAGCGCCCAGCGGTGCATGATCAAACTCATCACATGTGACATCAAGCTTCAAATTGAGGCAATCAGTCTCGAACACCACTTTGCCCATACCCATTTGATCTGCAGTTTCAATTGCACGGGTGTTATGTAAGTTCCCAATTTGAGACACTTTTTCCTATTTTCTTTTTAATTGAGGCAATGGAATAAGTTATGCCACATATGCAATATTCGATTGTCATGACTTTGATGTATCAACTGAGAACTTGCTTACAATTTGATTGTTGTCCATTCAATTGTAGGGTGACAGTCAACAAAAATGTGCCAATAGGTGTATATCAGACGGCTGTTGTGCATTACCCATCAATCTGATTCCTATTGTGCATTACCTATCAATTATAGTTGCGAGTTCATTTATCCTATTTCAGAGTAATGCATTATATGTTGGAACCTTGACTTACAATGACTGCTTCTGTAGTATATATGTTCATTTTATTAATACACATAATATTGCCAAGTATGTATGGTGTGGCTGTCTTCGGAGCTGTGGTGCTATGTTGTTGTTAGTTTTTGGGCAGATGGTACTTCATAATGTTACTGTGTAGACTTCCTTCTTCAGAAAATACTGCAATGCGGGCCGGCCAGCAAAGGTCCCTTCTTTGGCTCCGGCGACAAGCTCGCCGACGAGGACCCGATGGCTTTTTCTTTAATTTCAGGGACCCGATTGCTTTTTATATTTTTTCAGGGACCCGATTGTATTTCAAAAAATATTTGGGCCCACCTGTCATAACCTGTCAATGGTCAACCTGACGAGTGGACCCGAGCTATCATAATAACTTTTAAAGTTAATTAACATAGTCATCTGTGCGACATGGTAGTTTTTCGGAACAGCCAACCAATTTTATGGTAGCATTTTGGAAAATTAAAAAGAAATGGTAATTTTTAAAACTTTTGCCCGTAATGTGATAGTTTTTTGCTATATACTCACAACAGTTGTAAGATCGGTGCCAATAAATTCGCCACCTAGGAAATAGTGATAATATGAAATGTAATAATAAATAAGGAGAGAGAACAAAGTTGGGTTACCGCAAACCTCACCCACTTTTGGGTGGGCCAGGGTGCCGGATTGATACGTTTCGCGTGTCCGGACTACCACAAACCTCACCCACTTCTATCTCTTGTTTACGGGAGAAATCGCGTTCGAACAACCCCGCGAACCGATACTGTGATGGATGGCTTCCGTGGTCCGGACAGCGCTGTCCGAACGGATGCGGGCGGTTTTCTGGTCCGCCTTGGAGATGCACTAACATGAGTTTTTTCTGGTCTCTACACCTGACCCGAACCCACTATATAATAAGCCTAGCTAGCTCTGCATGTAGCTCACTTGTACAATAACACACTTGACGTCTTCACGGGCCATAACGCTTGTAATTAAACAAGGCAAGAGAAATGGAGACCGTGCCATGGTCTGTTGGAGGCTTGCTCGGCAAGTACCCCGAGATCATGGTGTCGTTGGCTTGCTTCTTGTTCTTGTTGCTCTTCAGGTTTCGCCGGAGGGACGGGCTGCCGACCAACTGGCCGGTGGTCGGCGCGTTGCCGGCGATCAGCGTCAACGCCGGGCGCGTGCACGAGTGGGTCACCGAGTACCTGCGGGTGGCGCCGGGGATGTCGCACGTCGTCAGGGGCCCGTGGGGCTCGCCGGTGGACGTCCTTGTCACGGCCAACCCGGCGGACGTGGCGCACATCTTCACGACCAACTTTGGCAACTATCCCAAGGGCGAGGACTTTGCTGTCGTGCTCGACGTGCTCGGCGACGGCATCTTCAATGCCGACGGCGAGTCATGGGCGTTCCAGCGGCGCAAGGCGCACGCGGTGCTCTCCGACCCGAGGTTCCGTTCTGCCGTCGCCGCGAGCACCGCGCGCAAGCTCGGCGAGGGGCTCGTGCCGCTCCTCGACGGCCTCGCGGCCACGTCCTCGGTCGTTGATCTGCAGGACGTGTTCATGCGGCTGACGTTCGACCTCACGGCGATGTTCGTGTTCGGTGTCGACCCCAGCTGCCTCGCCGCCCACTTCCCGCGAGTGCCATTCGCCGCGGCCATGGACGAGGCCGAGGCGGTGCTGTTCTACAGGCACGTAACGCCCGTACCGTGGCTGAGGCTCCAGACCTACCTAAACATTGGCCACGAAAGGAAGATGGCCAAGGCTCGGCAGGTGCTCGACGCGTCTGTTGCGGACTTCGTCTCGCTCCGACGAGAGCGAGCGGCCGACACGAACACTGACGGGACTGACGCCGCTGACCTTCTCACGTTGTACCTGGCATGCCAAGACGAGGTAGGCAAGGACGGAAAGGAGTTCGATCAGTTCTTGCGTGACACGACGCTGAACATCATGATCGCCGGTCGTGACACCACGAGCTCCGCCTTGACATGGTTCTTCTGGCTGCTCTCCAAACACCCCGACGTCGAGACCAAGATCCTGGCCGAGCTCCGTGAGAACGGCGGCATCGGCTGCCAACCCACCGCCATCGATCTGAAGCGCCTGGTCTACCTGCACGCGGCGCTGTCCGAGTCACTCCGGCTGTACCCGCCGGTGCCATTCGAGCACAAGACGGCAGCGCGGCCAGACACGCTTCCCAGCGGCCCTACCGTGTCGCCGACACGGCAGGTGATCGTGTCATTCTACTCGATGGGGCGCATGGAGGCGGTGTGGGGCAAGGACTGCCTAGAGTTCCGGCCGGACCGGTGGCTGACGGAGACGGGGCGGCTCCGCCACGAGCCTTCCTACAAGTTCGTTGCGTTCAACGTGGGGCCACGGCTGTGCATCGGCAGGGACCTGGCGTTCACGCAGATGAAGGCCGTCGTGGCCGCCATCGTGCCGCGGTTCAGGGTCGAGGTCGCCGCCGATGCAACGGAGGCCATTCCCAAGATGTCCATCATACTCCACATGAAGGGCGGGCTCAAGGTGAGGGTGCACAAGAGACAAGATGATGCAGTAAGTACAGTCTAGGGCTACGTACGTACGTATGCCTGCCGATGATCGCAAGTCCCCAAGTCTACTATATTCCATATGCATATAGCGCCTGAACATGTCAGGTTTGCTTTGTTATTGCATGTACCAAATAATGCCAGAAACGTGCTCTAGTTCACGTTGCGGCTTTGTCTGAGTCGTAGGGTAGGTTTGCTTCATGTAAGGTTTGTTTCCTGTAAACGTGCGAGGACTTGGCCATGATTGCGTCCGTCGTAAGGAACGGAAGTATCAGATTGTGGGCAAGCACTTCGGGCGAGGTTGTTTCTCGATTGAATAAAAGAGAATGCCGAAAAGCACGCAAGACATACGGCTGCAGTGTCTCACCGGCGAGCACCGCATATTTTCCGACATGTGTTTCATACCCAGGCTAAAGAACAGCGTCATAGACATTAGCATGGGGCAGCTGGATGAGAATGGATGTAAGTACAGAGGCGTCGACCCGTAGGCTGGGCAGCTGGGTTTGAGAGAATGCCTTCTCTGCAACAAGCAAATGGTGTTGATATTGTAGGAGATATGGTCAAGAGAATAATAACAATTATTATTAATCTCATAATTATTTATCTATGGCGTACATAGAAATGCAACACCATCGGTATCTTCCAACCGGTCAACACTGTTGGGCCCACACATTGGTCGCGTTTTACAAAATAGCGACGCCCGCACTATCCATATAAAATTGACGTATCAATTATGTCGATGTCACCACTATTTGAAAATATATAGTGTTGGCATTGATTGGCAATAGCGCGCCACCACCAACAAAAGTTATGCCTAGTCATTTCTCCTCTAGTGTCATGTTCAATGTTAATTATTCAAAATACATGATTATGATTGTTATCGCTCTCTAGCTGGTCGCTTCTCAATCTATTTGCTAGCCTTCATGGCAGTTGACTGTCCGACGCGAGCCGAGCTTCAGTGTCTTAAGGTAGTTTGCCTTTGTGTGCTTGACATGTGGGCCCAAGAAATCATGCATCCACTCCAACCTATAGGAACTGATCCTATTGGAATTTCCTACATAATTATTTGTACTACTACACTGAGGGACTCGCTAGGTGCCATTCGAATGAAATAAACAGTTTGGTCGGTCGAATCATGTGAGTTGTTGGATGCAATATGGATGGCCAGATGGGCTTCTTCAACCTCCGAAAATGATGCATCGTTCATCTTCTCTCTCAACCATCGAGCTGCCACAGGCCTAACTGCATGCTGTTGTCGGTCGTGCCCGCCTCACCGCCCCACCCTCCCATCAACCGCCTCCCATCATCGTGTTGCCCCCCCCCCCTAAACCCCCACCCCGGTCATCCCTTACGAGGAATCCTTTCACGCTTCTTTCTATAAAGTGTTGCTGAGTTTAATAAAATCATTTTGTTCAAGAGCAACCCAATTTTTGGGCTTGTTTGATCTTTGCCAACAACAAAATTGCATTGTTGCACAAGTGTGGGATGCACAGACCCTTAAGCTGGCCTTTAGGAGATATGTTGAATCTTCCTTTCTGGAGAAATGAAATGATCTTTTAAATATCCTTCTTAACTTTGAAGCCTATTGACTATGCCAATAAACCTATCTAGACTCTTAAAGTTTCTGGGGTTTATTCTACTAAATATTTTTATAACAAGATTAACTGGGAGGGGTTTCTACCCTATATGGGACAGATTCTGGAAAATTGATTTGCCACATAGATACTTGGCTTTTGTTTCGTTGGTGGTTCACAATAAAATCCTAACTAGAGACAATTTGAGTAAAAGACAAAATTTGGATGACTTAACTTGCCACTTTTGTAGTGAGGAGTGAGGACGAATCTGTTGATCACCTTCTTTTTCAGTAAATAAAATATTTCCTTGGATGGGATTGCACGTAGTCCATTCCACCTTTATCTATCTAGGTTCTCCTTATTTCTTAACCAAGCAGAATATGATGATCAACCCCTCTATAATGGGATTTCTGTTTATATCGTTGCCATTGTATTTGTTGGTGTCATTCTTCTCTTGGAGGCTGGTGTGGATATATTGGGACATGGCCTCATCATATTCCTGCTTTCCATACAGATGACTTTTGTAGAACCTCATCATGATGCATTGTTGCAAAAGAATCTGTGGAGAGTCATTGCTGAAGTTTTTCAGTTTATTTCCCCTACTAGTATAGCTGAATTACCTGATATGTGGAATAGAAAATAAAAGTCTTCTATTGGTATGGCATGCATTGCATCCATCTGGAGCTTATGGACATTGCAAAATTATTTGTGTTTTCAAGTAGTAGTGTGGAAAGATATCTGGATTCTTCTGGAAAAGCAAGCATGTTGCTTCATCAATGGAAGATTCTCTGGTCGGACACTCAATCAAAATTGATGAAGGAGTGCATGTTGCTGCCTGTTTGAAGAATAAAGTGAACACTAGGATTGATCAACATGGCTTCTATCTGAGGTCCCATTGAAGCTAATGTTGAGGCTTATGTAATAGTTAGCTCCTGTTTGAATTTCCTTATGCTCATGATGTTGGTTGATCTGAGAACTTACTAGCTCAGCTGCATTGGTTTAGCCCCAGCGTTGTGAATAGTCATTATGTGTTTTTTTGCCTTGTTTTTAATCAAAATAGGCAGGGAAACCCCTTTCGCTCAAAAAAATCTTAAAATAGGTGATAGAGACACCTACAGCGATTGCATAGACGTCTACGAGCACCGCGACGACCAACAAGCAGCTCGGCCACAACTAACCAAAACACCATCAGATTATTGTCATGCATTGAGATGATAAACATGGCCTGCTGCTAAATGTGTGTGGGGGGGGGGGGGGGTAATGAACATCACATTGTGCAAAGAAACAACATACTACTACTACTAAGATAAGACAACAAAGTGGCACCGCTACTAACTACTCCCTCCTTCCGAAAATACTTGCCGGAGAAATGGATGTACCTAGACGCATTTTAGTTCTAGATACACCCATTTTTATCCATTTCTCTGACAAGTATATTTTCAAATGAAGGGAGTAGTAACTACATCTAATATATTCACACGTTGGATGTGATAACATCTTATATTATGAGATGGGGGGAGGAAGTAATTTAGAGGAACCTTGTGCTTGATACTCTTTTATGTGCACCTCAGAGGACAGACGCGGCAGCGGCCACGATATCTATAGCTAATAATAATAATAATAATAATAATAATAATAGTAATCTTTACCTAATAATAAAGCAAGGATTGCTTCTCGTCGTCCGTCGTGGAATTTGCCCCTAGAGTTCGCATAAATTAGCCCCTATGCCATCGGTAAGTGAAAAAACGATTCGGTTTTTCTCTTTATGATCGATCGTTACTTTTATTCAAGAGTAAGCTATCCCTCAGTGAACCATAACTGTATAACCATCTTGCTGGTCAGACGCTTCAGTTCCTACCCTGGTCACCCAGGTTCGATCCCCCACCCTCCACCTTTTCTCTATTAGTTTTTGTTTCGAGGACAGAGGGCTCAATGCCTCACCGGCTGCCCGACTGGTCCGGCCTAGCACGACCTTTAGCACTGATTTTGTCTACTTTTTTACGTTTGGTTTTTGGCTTTATTTAGATATGTCAATTATAAAAATCATCCATATGCAAACTTTGAAAGAATATATTAATCATTTATTAAAGAAATGCCAAACTTGAATAGAAAAAAGTTTCCATTATATACAAAAAATGTACAGCATGTATGGAAAAAGAATATTATATTTTTCTTTCTTTTTCGAAAAATGTTGATCATGAATATAACTGTTCTTTCTTTTTCAAAAAATGTTGATCATGCATTTATTTTATTTTAATGTGCATAGCAAAATATTTCTGATGTATAATATAAATGTATACAAAAATATACAATGTGTATGGAACAAAATAGACATAAAAAATATAAGTTTTCAAAAATGTTAATCATGTATTTGGACAATGTCAAACGTGTATATAAAAAATATACCTGATGTATAAAAAAATGTAGAATGTGTATAAAAAAGTACACATCAAAACTAAATATGTTTTGCAAAATGTTGATCATGAAATTGGAAAATATTAAACATGTATATATAAAATGTTTTTGATGTATAAACAATGTACAATGTTGCTGATACAAGCTTTACGTAAACCAATGGCTTAACTTCGATTTTCATGTTGTTTAAATTATTTACATAATTATTTTTTAAGAACTAGCAAATATGTCGCAACGTAGAACATTTGGTATGCATGTCCTTACAAATTGATTGTTTTTTATGGAGCTGTCTAATATGTTTGCAAACAAATTAAGACTTCACTTGGATTATAAATGCAAGCACATATATCAGGAAGACAAAAATAATGCTCTTATGCATATGCTAACCATTAATAAATAAAACATACTTTGCTATTTTCATCATAATGCAAATATGGACATGACCGAGGAGGAATGACAACAAATGCGTAAAGAGATACCTACAACTATGTAGATAATTTTATTGTCTAATAAATAAAAAACACCTTAAGTGCACTTAAAAAATTATCACATCTCTATGCTTTTGCGCAACACCAGTTATCATGTTGTTTTTCATGTGACACTGTGCAAGATTTCAAGAGATTTACTGATGTCTCAAAAGTGTGTGTGTGAGGTAAAAAACTGGTTCCGTTGCAACACACGGGCATGTTTACTAAAAGTAATAAAGTGTCTATTGATTCTAACGGTACGTCACGGAAATTGTCTTCAAAGTTTTAAAATATTACCCATCAATACCACCTATAAATAATAAAAAACAATTGACCCAGGGGAATCCCCCGGCCAGTGTATAGGGAGCTTCTATACTACGCTTGGCGCGCTGTGAGAAGACGCACCTCGCCCGTTTGGGTCAGCCCATGTCTAGACGGCCCGTTTTCTAAACTTCGTTTTTAATTTTTATATTTCCTATTCCATTTATTTTTCTACAGTAAATAATTTGGGACTTCAAAAAAGTTCCGAAATTTTAAAAATATGAATTTCGAAATAAGTTTTTAATAAATCATAAAATGATTGTGGGTTCAAAAACAAATTGTGATTTTATTAATTTGATTTGCTTATTTTAAAAATATATGAAATTTTGAAAACAAATGGTTGGAAAATAAAAAAAAGTTCATGGTTTTTTTAAATTTGTGTATTAAATAAACTAATGAAATAATACATTTTTTTGCAAATTCAAAAAACGTTCGTGATTTTGTTTATTTAAAAATTATTTGAAATTTTGAAAACAAATGTTTGGCAAATAAAAAAAATCATGTTTTTTAAAAGTTTTTGTATTAAAAAATACTAATGATTTTGTTTTTGCAAATTCAAAACAAATCCATGAATGGAAAAATATCATAAAAATTCAAAAACTGCTCATGACTTACAAACTAGTTTATTCATCCATAAAATGTTCGCAGATTCAAAATTTATTCGTTAAATTAAAAAATTGTTCGTTAAACCAAGAAAATGTTTGTGAATTTCATAAAGTGTTCCACCAATTGTTTGCAACCAGCCTAGCCTTGTGGCGATCTATTATACCATCTGACCTTCTTTTGATCCTGAATACCCATTTGCAATCAATTATATTTCTACCTGGTTGTGAAGAAACCAAGTGCCAAGTGTCATTTCTTTGAAGAGCACAAAATTCTTCATCCATGGCCTTTTTCCATTTTGGATCAGACAGTGCCTCGTGAACATTGCGCGGTTCACCTATAGAAATATTAGGAGCAATTAAACTGTACTTGGTTTTGTAATTCATTGGATGTAATGCACCTGTTCTGAGGCGTGTACGAGGCGGCGTAGATGCGGAAGGCACAGAAGATCCTGCTGCCGTTGTTTCCTCCTGGACAGCGACAGCGCTGGCATGGCTGCATGTACCCGCCGGATCTTCTGTGGCTGATGGAGACAAAGAGGCCGAAGGAGAGGCCACAGGCGATCTAGGAAGCCCTGGTGAATCAGCCTCGGATCGCGCAGGGGACCCGCCTGGTGTAGATCAGGGGCACCACAGCGAAGCGGTCGTGCGGCGGGGCCCGCCCGGTTGGGGTGTCCCTGGGCGCTGATTGGTGCATCGTGTCTGGCGCGGGGTCAGGCCAACGCGTGGCGGGTGATGACGGGCATGGAGCGGAGCAAACGCGCGTTGCCGATCAGGGAGCAGATTCGGCCGAAGCTGGCGCAGGCTGACGCGCAGAGCCCGAGGGCGATCTCGGTTGCTCTTCTGTGGCATTGATAGGCCGCCTGAATGCATCATTTTCAACAGAATTTTCATTATCGTGAGCACCCGAACGTGTCCTGGGTGTCCCTGCAGCAGTAACCTCATGTGGAGAAGTAGGAGAATTAGTCATAATAGGAGCATTACCATCATCATTACCCACATGATCAACACCGAAAAGGTGAGAAGGAAGGAGGAGAATTTCCTTCCTTAGGAGAGCACCGACATTTGGATGAAGTTTGTCAAACGGAAATTGTGTCTCGTCAAACACAACATCATGGGAGATATAGACACGGCCAGTAGAGACGTCAAGGCATTTGACACCCTTGTGTTGAGCACTATAGCCTAGAAAAACACACTGCTTGGAACGAAACATGAGCTTACGTGTGTTGTATGGACGGAGATTGGGCCAACAAGCACACCCAAAAACACGAAGAGTGGTATAATCTGGCGTGACATGTAGGAGACGTTCAGTGGGTGTTTCGTTGGAGATAGTACGACTGGGTCACATGTTGATGAGGTGAACCGCCATAAGAAAAACCTCATCCCAAAACTTTAGTGGCATGGAGGCAGTAGCTAAAAGTGCTAAGCCTACTTCAATAATATGCCTATGCTTACGTTCGGCTGAACCATTCTGTTGGTGAGCATGGGGACAAGAAACATGATGAGATATGCCTATTTGCTGAAAGGAGTTGAGTTTTTCATACTCACCACCCCAGTCGGATTGCACTGCAGTAATTTTTCTATTAAATTTGCGTTCAACAAGAGCTTGAAAATTGTGGAACACTTGGAACACGTCCGAACGTTTTTTAAGGAGATAGATCCAAGTGTATTTGCTAAAATCATCAACAAAACTCACATAATAAGAGTGACGACCAACAGAGGTGGGTGTTGTACCCCAAACGTCAGAAAAAATGAGTTGCAAGGGTTTTACAGATCGACTAGTGGAGACAGGGTATGGTAATTGATGACTTTTTGCACGTTGACATGAATCACAAATAGTTTCTGGATTACGCTCACCAACAGTTGGGAGATTATTTCAACTAAGAATTTGATGAACAGTAGCAAAAGATGGATGACCTAAACGACTGTGCCACCTTTCAACAGAGAGCTTGATGGCACCATAGACTTGTTTATCGAATTTACAATACTTGGGAAGCAACGAGTAGAGCCCTTGCACACAGACACCCCTATGAAGAATTCTCTTCGTGACCTGATCCTTGATCAAAAAGAAGAAAGGGTGAAACTCTAGAAACACATTATTGTCAAGAGCAATACGATGGACAGACAAGAGTGTTTTGGAGGCATTAGGAACATGCAAGATATCATTGATAGCAGGTTTTTATGTGGTGTTTTGATGATGGAATTTCCAATGTGACTAATTTCCATACCTGGACCATTTGCTGCAGTGTAGATCTGGTCATGGCCACGATACTTCTCATGCGTAGTCAGCTTCTCTAGTTCTCCGGTGATGTGATTTGTGGCACCGGTATCCATATACCAGTTTGTGTCCACACCATAGGAAGCATCAACGGCAGCTGCAACTTTTTTCTTTTGTGAATTGTTATCAGCATAACGCCAATCACAATCCTTAGCAAGATGGTTATCTTTTTTACAAATTTGACACTTTCCTTCATACCCGTCGTAGCCCTGAAAATTGTTACGCCCCTGATTGTTGTTGCCGGGGGGGCGTCGATTGTTGTTGCCTTGATGATAGCCGCCGCCACGGCCTGGATTGTAGCCGCCGCCCTTGTGATGGTGGTAGCCTCCGTCACCACCCTGGTTGTAGTTGCCGCCGCCACCAGAATTGTAGCCACCACCACTACTAGGGTTGTTGTAGCCGCCGCCTCCATTGTAGCCACCACCGCCATTGTACTGTCCACCACCACGAGATCCACCACCACCTCCACCTCGCTGGTTTTGGTAGTTTCTGGGAGGACCTTGGCGACCGCGGGAGGCAGTGTTGGCGGATGATTTGAGCGCCCCGGTGCCTGTTTCGTGGAACAGTTCGACTCGCTGGTCGAAGTTTGCCACCATGGAGAAGAGGATGTCGACGGTGACCGGCTCGACGCGAGCATCTAGTGCTGAGACGATCGGCTGGTACTCCATGTCCAGACCGGAGATGATGAAGGAGAGAAGATCATCTCCCCCGATCGGTTTGCCCGCTGCTGCTAGCTCGTCGGAGAGGCCCCGCATGTACCCGAAGAAGGCGGCAACAGATTGAGAGCCCTTCTGGGCGTTGGTGAGGAAGGCCCGGATGTTGTTGACGCGTGAGAGAGACACAATGGAGAACATATTCGCCAACACTGTCCATATTGCATGCGATTTCTTGAGAGATGCAACTTGAACCAGGACTTCTTTGGACAGATTGCGGAGGAGATAGGTGACGATTTGCTGATCTTGGATGAGCCATGGGGAGTAGGCAGGGTTTGGGGCGACCTGGTCCTTCCCTTAGGCGGTTTTGGTTGTGATGGTTTTTGGAGGTTTTGGGATGGTTTGATCAAGGTAGCCATAGAGACTGGCACCCATGATTTGGGATCTGGCTTGCGCTCACCAAAGCACATAATTGGTACGGGTAAGTGGTTCGGATGTATTGTTGTTCAGGCCGGAGTTGATGACAGAGGTGGAAGACGACATGATTGGTGGAAGGTGTGATGAAGGCTAGGGTTTCTGGTGGAGGCTATGAGAGAGGAAGATGGGAGGTAGGTGGGTGCGATAGATTGAAGCTAGATGTTGCAGAAGAAGCCTTCTCTGATTACCATGTTGGATAATGGTTAAGCGTATCAACCCCCATACACTAAGAGCCCACATTTATGTATTGATATGTCTTGAGGTACAAGGTAGGTATTCGATGGTTTAAACCAACCGAGGAGATATACATGGAGATAGGGAAGATGAGATAACAAACAGAAGATCTACTCCCTATACAAAGCTACTGTTGGGTTCTACCGTAGGTGCATTGCATGCGAATTAAAATTTTCCTACGCGCAGAACATCCAAGAACATGCTACGGAGATGGATCACAGATCATTACCACTAGACGCGTAGTGCCGTGCAGCGGAAGTAGAGTTAGGGCAGCGTGTTCGTGTGGTCCGTCTCCTCCTCGTCCGATCTCCCTCGAACAGCCGGCCAGATCTCCCTCGAACTGGCGGTCGCCGGATCCCACGTACAGGTTCACCAGAGCGGTGCAAGTGCACCGCCTCTAATGGTATCCGCGCGTGCAGGAGGAACACCGTGCGGCGGACTGCTAGGTCCGATCACACAGTCGGCGGCGGTGGGTGGAGGTGGCTAGTTGCAACACATGCAAAGCCCTAATGACGGCGCCGAAGCGATCTAAAACGATGGGTGTGCCGCACCTCCTTTATATATAGGCATCCGGCGCGGGCTCAACTCTTGGGCCTCGCACGGATCCTAAAGCCCACATGTTCCTTCCTTAAGCGGGCGACCCCTTAGGTTCTCGTCCACTTGGTCGCGAGTCTGATCACATCAGACTTGGCTAGTCGGTAGCGGCCTCTAGCAAAGCGTGCCGACTCCAAATGTCCGATGAAGCTGGTTAGGCGAACCTGTACATCATACTTCTGTTGCCTTTGCCACACGATATATGTTGTCGGGCTCAAGGCGAGTCTGTCATCCTTGTGCTAGCCCGACCTCTTTCTCGTTCCCGTGATACCGACCACAAACCGGATTATCTCATAATCCTTGTCGCATGGCCATGCTTATCTTGGTCGTATCACACGAGGGGCCCAGAGTATATCTCTCCTAACCGGAGGGGCAAATCCCATCTTGCTCGACCATGTCTCGCAGCATGGGTCTGGACAAGCCCGAAACCTACCTTTGTAACTACCCAGTCACGGAGTAGCGTTTGGTCGGCCCAAAGCAAGTCTGTCACCATCCCGAGTACATGCGCCAGCTCAGGTCTTAGGACATAGAACGTATGTTGTACTAGAGACTCACAGATGATCTATCGCTGCGTCTCATAGTTGGGTCTGTCCAACTCAGACCTTATCTCGACTCGGATCCGACTACGTCGAATCCGACCAGATCTTTCTGAGTCCATATTATCCGGCTAGCATCCAATGCTACATGGTCAGTGAGACCGAACCATCCACCGTGTCATATGCTAGTCTAACTAGTTGCGCGTCCACACAACCCTTTCGACTAGGGACCATTTAGGACAGTTATCATACAATGCATAGTCTCACAAACAAGTCACGTACTTGTTAATACACATCACTGATAATGTCCAAGGACTATCTTTATTCATAAACACATAGGAAATATCATCATACATGATTGCCTCTAGGGCATATCTCCAACAGTCTCCCACTTGCACTAGAGTCAATCAAATAGACATCGAATGCCCATAGCTCTAACGTGCCCCTCATGCTTGGGTTGTGGAAGCGGCTTAGTCAATGGATCTGCAATATTTGCATCCATATGAATCTTGCATAAATTAGTATCACTTTCGCTACGAGCTTTCGTATCAAGTGATACTTTCGGTCTATGTGCCTGGTCTTGTGGTGTTGTCTCGGCTCCTTGGCCTGTGCTATGGCACCTGAATTATCGCAATAAAGGTCCAACGGTTTTGACCAGCCCGGGAACACACCAACATCTTCCAGGAACTTCCGAATCCAAACACCTTTCTTTGCGGGCATCACAAGCCGCAATGTATTCGGCCTCTGTTGTGGAGTCGGCCACCGTTTCTTGCTTGGAACTTGTCCAGCTCACTGCTCCTCCATTCATGACATACACAAATCCAGTTTGCGATTGACAATCATCCCTGTCGGTTTGGAAACTAGCATCAGCGTAACCCTTTACGCAGAGCTCCTCCTCACCTCCATAAACTAGGAACATCTCCTTAGTCCTTTTCAGGTACTTCAGGATAGTTTTCACCGCCGCCCAGTGACTCTCACCTGGGTTAGCCTGGTATCTGCTTGTTAAGCTTATTGCAAAGGCAACATCAGGCCGAGTACAAAGCATGGCATACATGATGGATCCTATTGCCGACGCATACGGAATCCTACTCATCCGGTTTCGCTCATCAGAAGTCGTAGGACTCTGAGTCTTGCTTAGCCTTATACCATGTGAGATGGGCAATAACCCTTTCTTGGCCTCACTCATGTTGAACCTCTTCAACACTTTGTCTATGTACGTGCTCTGGCTCAAGCCGAGCAGCCTCCTTGATCTATCTCTATAGATCTTGATGCCTAAAATGTACACTGCCTCTCCAAGGTCTTTCATCGAAAACTTGCCATTCAATGATTCCTTGACTGAGTTTAGCATCGAAACATCATCTCCGATCAGCAGTATGTCATCCACATACAAGATCAAAAATACTACCAAGCTCCCACTAGACTTCTTGTATAAACAATAGTCCTCTTCGTTCTTGATGAAACCAAGGTCAATGATGACTTCATCAAAATGAATATTCCAACTCCGAGATGCTTGCTTCAATCCATAAATGGATCTCTTGAGCTTGCATATTTTACCAGCATTATTTGGATCGACAAAACCTTCAGGGTGTATCATGTATACATCCTCCTTTAAATTTCCATGAAGGAAAGCCGTTTTGACATCCATCTACCATATCTCATAATCGAAATATGCAGCTATAGCTAGTATGATCCTCACCGACTTTAGCATCGTTGCCGGCGAGTAGGTCTCGTCGTAGTCAATTCCTTGAACTTGTCCATAACCTTTAGCGACAAGCCGAGCTTTGTGGATTTGAACATTTCCATCCACATTGGTTTTCTTCTTAAAGACCCATTTGCACCCAATGGCTACTACGCCAGGCAGCGGATCAACCAAGTCCCAGACTTGATTGTCATCCATGGACTTTAACTCGGATCTCATGGCCTCCAGCCATGCCTCGGAATCTGGGCTCACCATCGCTTCCGCATATGTGGCCGGCTCGTCTCTTTCTAGCAACAACACATCACGCACTTTGCGCAATCTTTCCGACCTCCGTGGCTCCGGTGCCGATTCCACTACGGGCTCTTTGACCGACTCATGTATGATCTCATCACCAGCCGAGTCATCCCCAAGTGGCTCTCGAACTTCTTCAAGTCGCACTGTTCTCCCACTGGCCTCCCGACTGAGAAACTCTTTCTCTAGGAAAACCCCATTCCGAGCAACAAACACTTTGTTCTCTTCTCGGTTGTAGAAGCTGTATCCCAAGGTTTCCCTCGGATATCCCACGAATATGCATTTATCCGACTTGGGTGTAAGCTTGTCCGACATGAGTCGCTTGACAAATGCTTCACAACCCCAAATCTTTAGAAAAGACAAACTAGGACACTTCCCAGTCCACATCTCATGTGGTGTCTTGTCTACGGATTTTGATGGTACCCTGTTAAGTGTGAAAGCTGCAGTTTCTAGAGTGTATCCCCAGAATGAGAAGGGTAAATCCGATTTGCTCATCATCGATCGGACCATGTCCAACAAGGTTTGATTTCTCCGTTCCGACACACCGTTTCTCTGCGGCGTACCCGGAGGCATGAGCTGAGGTACTATACCTCGGCTTTTCAGATGATCATCAAACTCCTGGCTCATGTACTCACCTCCACGATCTGATCGCAGAAGTTTTATCGTCTTGCCGAGCTGATTTTCAACCACGTTCTGAAACTCTTTCAACTTTTCAAAAGTTTCCAACTTGTGCCTCATCAAATAGATATATCCATATCTACTCAAGTCGTCGGTAAAAGTCACGAAGTACTGATAGCCACCTCTAGCCGTTGTGCTCATTGGACCACACACATCACTGTGTATAAGCTCCAACAGCTCGGACGCCCTCTCGCAACTCTTTGCAAAAGGAGACTTAGTCATCTTGCCGAGCAAGCATGATTCGCATGTCTCGAACGACCCGAAGTCGGTTGAAGTTAGGAGTCCATCATCATGGAGCTTCTTCATGCGTTTCAGACTAATGTGTCCAAGCCGGCAATGCCAGAAGTATGTCAGATTTATTTCATTAGGCTTATGCCTCTTGACATTCACATTATAGACTGGTTCCGTTTCTAGATTTAAAACAAATAACCCATCTACAATGGGTGCATAGCCGTGGAACATTCCATTCAAATAAAATGAACAACCATTGTCCTTTAAATTGAATTCATAACCTTGACTCATCAAACATGAGGCAGAAATAATGTTCCGACTAAGTGCGGGGATGTAATAACAATTATTCAATTCCAAAATAAATCCAGAAGGAAGCTGGAGCTGCATCGTGCCGACCTCCAACGCAGCAACTCTTGCTTTGTTGCCGACCCTGATGTCGATCTCCCCTTGTGCCACACGCCTAGTTCTTACCAGCCCCTACATCGAGTTGCAAATATGAACAACCGATCCGGTATCAAATACCCAAGAGCTACTAGGTATGTCAGCAAGGTAAATGTCTATAATATATGTAACAAGTGTACCTTTGCTTGAAGTCGTACTTCCAGCCTTCTTGCCATGCTCAGCAAGCCACTTGCTACAGTTTCTCTTCCAATGATCAGCTTCCTTGCAATGAAAGCATATGGTCTTTGATTTCGGTCCCGGCTTTGGCTCCGCGGCAGAGACAACCTTCTCCGTGCCCTTAGCCTTTTTCTTGGACCAACTCTTCTTGAACTTAGCCGATTTCTGCACCATCAACACTTGATGCGTGCCTTTCTTAATATCCTGCTCTGCCACCTTGAGCATCCCATGCAACTCAGTGAGCTTCTTATCCATGTCATGCATATGATAGTTCGAGATGAACGTCCCATAGCTAGCCGGAAGAGAACCCAGAATTGCATCCGTGGACAGCTCGTCCCCAAGTGGGAAGCCTAACCGATCCAGAGCTTGCACGTACCCGATCATCTTGATCACATGCGGGCTCAGTGGATCACCCTCCTTCAGCTTGCAATCCGTTAAGGATTGCCAGACGTTGAACCTTTCGGTCCTAGCCTGTGTCTAAAACATGCTCTTAAGACTCTCGATCATATCGAAAGCCTCAACGTTTTCGAAATGCTATTGCAAATCGGGCTCCATACAAGCCAGCATCAGACAGCTGATCTCGTTTGATTCATCAACGAGTTTCTGGTGGGCATTCTTGGCTGTGGCACTAGCATTCTCGGCAGGTTCCTCTGGAAGTGGATCCTCTAGAACATGTTCCTTTTTATCGTGCTTGAGAACAATTCTCAAATTTCTATACCAGGTGGTAAAATTTGTTCCATTCAGTTTATCCTTTTCCAGAATTGATTTCAATGCAAAGTTGGGTTGAGCAGGTGGTGCCATTGATCTACAACAGAAAATATGCAATCACTAAGCAATGTGTTTATGTAGAGTAATTCAAGCCTTAAACAGAACTACTCCCACTGAAGTCAGCATCCCTCCGCAAACTCTCAGTGATTCAGAACCTGTCTAACGCGAGCGACTAGTGAGCTTTAGCATCACTGCTAGCCAACTTGCCTATACGGTAAGCAACTCTTTGCTAATCGTATCTCTATACGATTCCTGTCGGTTAGGTAGGTATCTTATACCCCGGCTCCCAACCTTCTTTGCCACAAGGCCCAAAACCGTTTTGATAGCCTTGTCAAGTTAACCTGATGCAGTGCATGTCCGTGTCCGACATGAACCCTCCAGTTCAAGGACACCTAGTAGCACCTCAATTTTATGAGCCCACCACTAGACGTACTTGACGTGCGAAGGTGCAACATCCGGAATGGCAATGTGCTTGATATTAACGAGGGATCTTTCTACCATTCTAACATGCATAGAAACAAGAAGCAATATCAATCACATATAAACATAAATATGTGAAATAGTATGGCTCCTTCATGGATGTCCTTCCAGGACGGCTCCAACTCCGATGACCAGGACGGAACTCCATCTTGTTCGTCACGGCGGGACGCCTAGCCACGAACTTGATCTCTCTCTTCCAACTACTACAACTAGTAATGAATTTACAGAGAATCACAAGTCGACACACAGGTCGTTATACAATATAATGACAGCACTTTGGCTCCTGCCGGCTGACAATCATGACACGCAGGTCATGTTAAATTACACACATGCATCACATACATATGAGCCATACTATTCACATCAAACCCGCAAAACAAACTTATCCATAGAATCGCATTCTACCGGTTTTGTGTGATCGTGTACGAAACACAAGGCGCTATGCACACGGCGGTCCCGCTACGGAGATGGATCACAGATCATTACCGTAGGTGCATCGCATGCGAATTAAAAATTTCCTACGCGCAGAACATCCAAGAACATGCTACGGAGATGGATCACAGATCATTGCCACTAGACGCGCAGTGCCGTGCAGTGGAAGTAGAGTTGGGGCAGCGCGTTCGCGTGGTCCGTCTCTTCCTCGTCCGATCTCCCTCGAACAGCCGGCCCGATCTCCCTCGAACTGGCGGTCGCCGAATCCCACGTACAGGTTCACCGGAGCGGCGCAAGTGCACCGCCTCTAATGGTATCCGTGCATGCAGGAGGAACACCGTGCGGCAGACTGCTAGGTTCGATCACACAGTCGGCGGCGGCGGGTGGAGGTGGCTAGTTGCAACACATGCAAAGCCCTAATGACAGCGCCGAAGCGATCTAAAACGATGGGTATGCCGCACCTCCATTATATATAGGCATCTGGCGCGGGCTCAACTCTTGGCCTCGCACGGATCCTAAAGCCCACATGTTCCTTCCCTTAAGCGTGCGACCCCTTAGGTTCTCGTCCACTTGGTCGCGAGTCTGATCACATCAGACTCGGCTAGTCGGTAGCGGCCTTTAGCAAAGTGTGCCGACTCCAAATGTCCGATGAAGCTAGTTAGGCAAACCTGTACATCATACTTTTGTTCCCTTTGCCACACGATATATGTTGTCGGGCTCAAGGCGAGTCCGTCATCCTTGTGCTAGCCCGACCTCTTTCTCGTTCCACTGATACCAACCACAAACCGGATTATCTCATAATCCTTGTCGCATGGCCATGCTTATCTTGGTCGTATCACACGAGGGGCCCAGAGTATATCTCTCCTAACCGGAGGGGCAAATCCCATCTTGCTCGACCATGTCTCGCAGCATGGGTCTGGACAAGCCCGAAACCTACCTTTGTAACTACCCAGTCACGGAGTAGCATTTGGTCGGCCCAAAGCAAGTCTGTCACCATCCCGAGTACATGCGCCAGCTCAGGTCTTAGGACATAGAACGTATGTTGTACTAGAGACTCACAGATGACCTATCGTTGCGTCTCATAGTTGGGTCTGTCCAACTCAGACCTTATCTCGCCTCAGATCCGACTACGTCGAATCCGACCAGATCTTTCTGAGTCCATATTATCCGGCTAGCATCCAATGCTACATGGTCAGTGAGACCGAACCATCCACCGTGTCATATGCTAGTCTAACTAGCTGCGCGTCCACACAGCCCTTTCGACTAGGGACCATTTAGGACAGTTATCATACAATGCATAGTCTCACAAACAAGTCACGTACTTGTTAACACACATCACTGATAATGTCCAAGGAGTATCTTTATTCATAAACACATAGGAAATATCATCATACATGATTGCCTCTAAGGCATATCTCCAACAGCTACAGCACATAAGCCAGATATTACGCTAACATACACAACAAACTCAGCAATCATCACATGACTTCAGGAAAAAAAGAGAGGCTACCAAGCACAATTACCTGTAAACTAGCACTAAGATAATCAATGGCAGATCATTTTTTTTTTGAAATGAAAAGAGATACCAAGTAGTGCTGCAGTGTCTCACCGGCGAGCACCGCATATTTTCCGACATGTGTTTCATACCCAGGCTAAAGAACAGCGTCATAGGCATTAGCATGGGGCAGCTGGATGAGAATGGATGTAAGTATAGAGGCGTCGACCCATAGGCTGGGCAGTTGGGTTTGCTGCCAGCCCACCCGAGTTCGAGGCTTGGCTCTAGCACGCGGTGCTCACAGAGTTTTTTCCTATTAAAAATAAGGCAATAAGGGTTCTGCCTTTTTTTATTTTATTTTTGAGAATGGCGTCCTGACAGTTTGGGACATACGGAGAAATGTGCTTACTCGAGTTCCAAGGACTCTGCAATCAGATGTACATCCTCAACATCCAGCCGTCGGACCCAGTATGTCTGCTAGCACATGCGAAAGAGGGTGTGGTTGGGATAATACTAGACTCCACAGGCTGCCTCCGACGGAATTTTTACGGACTGGCCAACGTGCCATCTCCTAATTCGTCCCCCCCCCCCCCCCCCCCCTTGATTTTCATTGAGGGGCCTGCCAACCTTAATTAAATCATGTACATTAATACTTAATCAGCCCGTAAACTCCCCGTAAATCCCCCTTGAGTGTAGCATTACTCGTGTGGTTGTGGCATATGCGGTTTGGGCACGTAAACTTCTGATGGATGCATGCCCTGGCCACCGAGAACACGATTGATGGAATGCCGCACATTGAGGAGGTGGATTAGATCTACTCCGTATGATGCATGTATGATTGCCAAGCAGCGGCGTCTCCCATTCCCAGCACATGCAGCATATCTGGCAACGCAGCTGGTGGAGCTATGGCACGGAAATCGCTGTGGACCAATCACCGCTACAACACATGGTGGCAAACGATTTTATTTTTGTTGTTGGTCGATGGCTTTTCTCTCGATACATGTGGATTGTGCTATTGCAAGGCGAGGCCGGAGCGCTAGATGCCGTCAAGAAAGTGCAGGCTACAACAGAACTCGAGAAGGTCATCAAACAAAAAAATGTCTACGCATAGATAGGGGTGTCGTGAGTTTACCTCTGCTGATTTGTTGAGTATTGTGAGCGTCTCATCATCAAGCATTTTCGAACTGCACCCTACACCCCTTAGCGTAACGGTGTGGTTGAAAGAAGAGATCAAACCGTCGTTGGCATCGCAAGGAGCCTTGTCAAGAACTTGGGCATGCCAGTGAGGTTCTGGGGTGAAGCAGTTCCCACCAAAGTGTATCTACTGAACCGAGCTCCGATGAAGAGCGTGAAGGACATGACACCATATGAACTGTGGCATGAGAGAATGCCCTCTCTGCAACAAGCAAATGGTGTTGATATTGTAGGAGATATGCTCAAGAGACAATAATAACAATTATTATTAATCTCATAATTATTTATCTATGGCGTACATAGAAATGCAACACCATCGGTATCTTCCAACTGGTCAACACTGTTGGGCCCACACATTGGTGGCGTTTTACAAAATAGCGACGCCCGCACTATCCATATAAAATTGACGTATCAATTATGCCGATGTCACCACTATTTGAAAATATATAGTGTTGGCGTTGATTGGCAATAGCGCGCCACCACCAACAAAAGTTATGCCTAGTCATTTCTCCTCTAGTGTCATGTTCAATGTTAATTATTCAAAATACATGATTATGATTGTTATCGCTCTCTAGCTGGTCGCTTCTCAATCTATTTGCTAGCCTTCATGGCAGTTGACCGTCCGACGCGAGCCGAGCTTCAGTGTCTTAAGGTAGTTTGCCTTTGTGTGCTTGACATGTGGGCCCAAGAAATCATGCATCCACTCCAACCTATAGGAACTGATCCTATTGGAATTTCCTACATAATTATTTGTACTACTACACTGAGGGACTCGCTAGGTGCCATTCGAATGAAAAAAACAATTTGGTCGGTCGAATCATGTGAGTTGTTGCATGCAATATGGATGGCCAGATGGGCTTCTTCAACCTCCGAAAATGATGCATCATTCATCTTCTTTCTCAACCATCGAGCTGCCACAAGCCTAACTGCATGTTGTTGTCGGTCGTGCCCGCCTCACCGCCCCACCCTCCCATCAACTGCCTCCCATCACCATGTTGCCCCCCCCAAACCCCCACCCCGCCCATCCCTTACGGGGAATCCTTTCACGCTTCTTTCTATAAAGTGTTGCTGAGTTTAATAAAATCATTTTGTTCAAAAGCAACCCAATTTTTGGGCTTGTTTGATCTTTGCCAACAACAAAATTGCATTGTTGCACAAGTATGGGATGCACAGACCCTTAAGCTGGCCTTTAGGAGATATGTTGAATCTTCCTTTCTGGAGAAATGAAATGATCTTTTAAATATCCTTCTTAACTTTGAAGCCTATTGACTATGCCAATAAACCTATCTAGACTCTTAAAGTTTCTGGGGTTTATTCTACTAAATATTTTTATAACAAGATTAACTGGGAGGGGTTTCTACCCTATATGGGACAGATTCTGGAAAATCGATTTGCCACATAGATACTTGGCTTTTGTTTCGTTGGTGGTTCACAATAAAATCCTAACTAGAGACAATTTGAGTAAAAGACAAAATTTGGATGACTTAACTTGCCACTTTTGTAGTGTGGAGTGAGGACGAATCTGTTGATCACCTGCTTTTTCATTAAATAAAATATTTCCTTGGATGGGATTGCACGTAGTCCATTCCACCTTTATCTATCTAGGTTCTCCTTATTTCTTAACCAAGCGGAATATGATGATCAACCCCTCTATAATGGGATTTCTGTTTATATCGTTGCCATTGTATTTTTTGGTGTCATTTCTTCTCTTGGAGGCTGGTGTGGATATATTGGGACATGGCCTCATCATATTCCTGCTTTCCATACAGATGACTTCTGTAGAACCTCATCATGATGCATTGTTGCAAAAGAATCTGTGGAGAGTCATTGCTGAAGTTTTTTAGTTTATTTCCCCTACTAGTATAGCTGAATTACCTGATATGTGGAATAGAAAATAAAAGTCTTCTATTGGTATGGCATGCATTGCATCCATCTGGAGCTTATGGACATTGCAAAATGATTTGTGTTTTCAAGGAGTAGTGTGGAAAGATATCTGGATTCTTCTGGAAAAGCAAGCGTGTTGCTTCATCAATGGAAGATTCTCTGCTCGGACACTCAATCAAAATTGATGAAGGAGTGCATGTTGCTGCCTGTTTGAAGAATAAAGTGAACACTAGGATTGATCAACATGGCTTCTATCTGAGGTCCCATTGAAGCTAATGTTGATGCTTATGTAATAGTTAGCTCCTGTTTGAATTTCCTTATGCTCATGATGTTGGTTGATCTGAGAACTTACTAGCTCAGCTGCATTGGTTTAGCCCCAGCGTTGTGAATAGTCATTATGTGTTTTTTTTGCCTTGTTTTTAATCAAAATAGGCTGGGAAACCCCTTTAGCTCAAAAAAATCTTAAAATAGGTGATAGAGACACCTACAACAATTGCATAGACGTCTACGAGCACCGCGACGACCAACAAGCAGCTCGGCCACAACTAACCAAAACACCATCAGATTATTGTCATGCATTGAGATGATAAACATGGCCTGCTGCTAAATGTGGGGGGGGGGGGGGTGGTAATGAACATCACATTGTGCAAAGAAACAACATACTACTACTACTAAGATAAGACAACAAAGTGGCACCGCTACTAACTACTCCCTCCTTCCGAAAATACTTGCCGGAGAAATGGATGTACCTAGACGCATTTTAGTTCTAGATACACCCATTTTTATCCATTTCTCTGACAAGTATATTTTCAAATGAAGGGAGTAGTAACTACATTTAATATATTCACACGTTGGATGTGATGACATCTTATATTATGAGACGGGGGAGGAAGTAATTTAGAGGAACCTTGTGCTTGATACTCTTTTATGTGCACCTCAGAGGACAGACGCGGCAGCGGCCACGATATCTATAGCTAATAATAATAATAATAATAATAATAATAATAATAATAATAATAATAATAATAATAATAATAATAATAATAATAATAATAATAATAATAATAATCTTTACCTAATAATAAAGCAAGGATTGCTTCTGGTCGTCCGTCGTGGAATTTGCCCCTAGAGCTCGCATGAATTAGCCCTTATGCCATCGGTAAGTGAAAAAACGATTCGGTTTTTCTCTTTATGGTCGATCGTTACTTTTATTCAAGAGTAAGTTATCCCTCAGTGAACCACAATTGTATAACCATCTTACGCTTCAATTCCTACCCTGGTTACCCAGGTTCGATCCCCCACCCTCCACCTTTTCTCTATTAGTTTTTGTTTCGAGGACAGAGGGCTCAATGCCTCACCGGCTGCCCGACTGGTCCGGCCTAGCACGGCCTTTAGCACTGATTTTGTTTACTTTTTTACGTTCGATTTTTAGCTTTATTTAGATATTTCAATTATAAAAATCATCCATATGCAAACTTTGAAAGAATATATTAATCATTTATTAAAGAAATGCCAAACTTGAATAGAAAAAAGTTTCCATTATATACAAAAAATGTACAGCATGTATGGAAAAAGAATAATATATTTTTCTTTCTTTTTCGAAAAATGTTGATCATGAATATAACTGTTCTTTCTTTTTCAAAAAATGTTGATCATGCATTTATTTTATTTCAATGTGCATAGCAAAATATTTCTGATGTATAATACAAATGTTTACAAAAATATACAATGTGTATGGACAAAATAGACATAAAAATATAAGTTTTCAAAAATGTTAATCATGTATTTGGACAATGTCAAACGTGTATATAAAAAATGTACCTGATGTATAAAAAAATGTAGAATGTGTATAAAAAAGTACACATCAAAACTAAATATGTTTTGCAAAATGTTGATCATGAAATTGGAAAATATTAAACGTGTATATATAAAATGTTTTTGATGTATAAACAATGTACAATGTTGCTGATACAAGCTTTACGTAAACCAATGGCTTAACTTCGATTTTCATGTTGTTTAAATTATTTTCATAATTATTTTTTAAGAACTAGCAAATATGTCGCAACGTAGAACATTTGGTATGCATGTCCTTACAAATTGATTGTTTTTTATGGAGCTGTCTAATATGTTTGCAAACTAATTAAGACTTCATTTGGATTATAAATGCAAGCACATATATCAGCAAGACAAAAATAATGCTCTTATGCATATGCTAACCATTAATAAATAAAACATACTTTGCTATTTTCATCATAATGCAAAGATGGACATGACTGAGGAGGAATGACAACAAATGCGTAAAGAGATACCTACAACTATGTAGATATTTTTATTGTCTAATAAATAAAAAACACCTTAAGTGCACTTAAAAAATTATCACATCTCTATGCTTTTGCGCAACACCAGTTATCATGTTGTTTTTCATGTGACACTGTGCAAGATTTCAAGAGATTTACTGATGTCTCAAAAGTGTGTATGTGAGGTAAAAAACTGCTTCCGTTGCAACGCACGGGCATGTTTGCTAATAGTAATAAAGTGCCTATTGATTCTAACGGTACGTCACGGAAATTGTCTTCAAAGTTTTAAAATATTACCCATCAATGCCACCTATAAATAATAATAAAAGAATTGACCCAGGGGAATCCCCCGGCACCTGTATAGGGACCTTATATACTGCGCTTGGCGCTGTGAGAAGAAGCACCTCGCCCGTTTGGGTCAGCCCATGTCGAGGCGACCTGTTTTCTAAACTTCGTTTTTTATTTTATTTTTTCCTATTCCGTTTTTTTTCTACAGTAAATAATTTGGAACTTCAAAAAAGTTCCGAAATTTTAAAAATATGAATTTCGAAATATGTTTTTAATAAATCATAAAATGATTGTGGGTTTGAAAACAAATTATGATTTTGTTAATTTGATTTGCTTATTTAAAAAATATATGAAATTTTGAAAACAAATGGTTGGCAAATAAAAAAGTGTTCATGGTTTTTAAAAAAAATTGTATTAAATAAACTAATGAAATAATACATTTTTTTGCAAATTCAAAAAACGTTCATGATTTTGTTAATTTATTTTGTTTATTTAAAAATTATTTGAAATTTTGAAAACAAATGTTTGGCAAATTAAAAAAACTGTTCATGTTTTTTAAAAGTTTGTGTATTAAAAAATACTAATTTTTTTTTTTGCAAATTCAAAACAAATCCATGAATGGAAAAATATCATACAAATTCAAAAACTGCTCATGACTTACAAACTAGTTTATTCATCCGTAAAATGTTCGCAGATTCAAAAAATATTCGTTAAATTAAAAAAATGTTCGTTAAACCAAGAAAATGTTTGTGAATTTCATAAAGTGTTCCACCAATTTTCAAAAAAATGTTCGTCGATTCAAGAAAAGCTCAAACATTTCATGAAATCATTAACATTGAAATCGCTAAAAATATGAACATTTTTTTTAAACTCATGAACATTTACTGAAAAAATCATGATTGCTAAATGTGACCATGGGCATGGAAGATTATGAATTTCTTTTTCCCGTTGTAACGCACGGGCCCTTTTGCTAGTAACACTGACCGACGAAGGGGTATATGACAGAGCATTCACGGACTGGCCTCATAATCAATCAAAAACAAGAAAGGAAAGAGAATCCACGTTGCCTGCCCCATGGAACCAGATAGCCATGCCCCAATGGCTGAAACCGCGACCGTCAAAGCCTCTCAGTCTTTGAGGATGAGGAGAGCTCAAGAGGAATCGGCGTCCCGTCGTCGATCACCGAGTGATACGACTTAAGGCATCTCACAGTACAAAGTAGTACTGCAAATAATCCACGAAAATCTCGCGCCTTCAAGCCCATGGTATAATAATCCATGCGACGGCATCACAGGACAAAAGGGACACCTTTCCTGTCCCGCATTGACATGATAAAAAAAACGTTGCACGACTAAATGAATGAATGAAATGAAAGGGGCCGCTATCACCCTCAAGCCGTGACTGAAAACCAAGCTCTGGCTACGCAGAGCCAGGAATGAAAACAATGGACATGTATAATCACATTGTGCAAACAAACAGCTGTGGATGGTGCCTTGCCACACACACACACACACACACAAAGAAAAAGGACGGTTGCGATTATTATTCCAACACAAGTCCATTGACGTCCATCCGTGGAACTGTCGAGGGCAACGATGGCGTTCCACGGGTGTCTCAAGGATTGCTGGTCTTATGCATTTCACGGGAGGAGGCATAAAACACAAGAAGGGAAGCCAGCAAATTCGTTCTTTCCAGTAGATAGATGCTAATGCTGCTACGGCTGCTGCTTACGGACAGTTGAAGCGTGGCGCGGCGCGACATGGGTTGATCACATGGCGTTGATCATCCGCTTCATCTCCGCGGTCCTCCTCGGGTCAGGGTCCGCAATGGCCCGCTCCGTCAGCACGTGCTTGATCCGGCACATCGATCTCTTCACCTGGAAGAAACAAACAATAGCGGGGCGAGTCAAGTGCCGCCTAAGGAACAGAGAAGATGAATTGGCAAAGAAAAAAAGAAATGATGCTTCACACTGGTAACAAGCTTTTCAGTTCACGTTGACGCTTAGCATGAACCAAACAGAGGACATGGTATCCTATAATAAAGCAGTTCATATCTCTAGATTGAAAAGTTCACCAACAATATATTGTTGACCAACTGTTCACTCATTATTTCCTGAAAAGCACGTACCCAGCACTAAACTGTGTCTTGAACAGAAAACACGCCTTGGAAAAAATACGCTGATGACAGGAAATATCGAGTCACGATGACACTTGAGAAGAACCAAATGGAAGGAATGATGCCCTATAAAGCAGGGCATATCTCCAGATTGAAAAGGTCATCAACAACATATTGTTGACTAACTGTTCACTCATTATTTCTTGAGAAGCAAAAGTACCCAGGGCTGGACACAAAATAGCATTAAAAAAGTGGCCAAGTTTGCACCAATGTTGAACACCACCAATAAATTGTCATTTTAGAAAACAAAAAAAGAAAATAGTTACTGTCCCCAAGACACACATGGTTTCATAAATTTCTCTCTAATTCTGCATAAAGAAACTATTTTCCAGCATGTCCATGCTGCATAACATAGGAAAGCAGCAGAATTAGCAGTGTTTTGTTTGCCGAAAAGAAACGCATTCTGCAGTTTAGTTTATTAAGAAGGCCATTGTTTCTGAGCACCATTGCATACTCCACAATATCACTGATCACACAGTTTGGCTGTCCGAACCAAGGATATTCAAGGACGGTAAAGTTTAATGAACACTCAAGAAGACAGCGACTTATTTTGGTCACTTCCATTCAGTACTTTCACAGGACCAGTAGAATAACCGATGCTATCTCTGATTTTTAATCCATCATGAAACTGGAGCCACCGAATTGCAGTTCTATTAGGTAGCAAAAAAAATGCACAAGTATCATAAATATGTGATTAAGTAGAGATAGCAGGGGTTCAGAGATGCAACATTTTGGCTTGCACTGGGCATAGCTTGCCATCCACGGATGGGGTGAGCAAACATCTCACAAGAAGTAGGATGCAATTATTCGATGAAATCAAGGTTTGTTGCACGCGGAAACGGTTACGTTGACAGAGAACCAAAATATGCAGTTAATTGCTTGAGGAATGGCGTTAGGTTGTGGCAGCAGATATACCTTGGAAATGCGCTCGGGGTTTGGGAAACGCATGTTCTCTGAAGCAAGCATCTGGCGTTGGGACATGAGCATGTTCTTCTCCTTTAGCAGGACGTACCATAGCTTATGAAGGTCGTCCCAGGATTTCAGGCGCAGTTCAGAGGCCTTCCAGCCACGACCTACCAATTATATGAATGAAACAAAAGGCGACGCTCATAAGCTTTCCTGACAAGAATGATGCGTAGCTATATTTGCTCCTAGCAGAAGACTTGACACCTGAGAAATGCAAAATCCTACTGCTACCATACAAAATTTAGAATCATCGCAAGGTACCAGACACTATATGGAAGCAATAACATAGTAGTATGAGATAGGCAGCGCTGCACGCTCCTTGAACCGGGCTTCTCACGACGGCCTGTCGATCGAGAGTCCGCGAGCCCCGACCTGGCCGCCTGACTGACTACATGGGACGGAAGCGGGGAGGGGTGCTGGAAGACATTTACCGTAGTGGGGCGCGGGCTGGTCGTCCTCGGTGCTCCGCTCGACCTCGAAGAACTCCTCGAGCGGGTTCTGCGCCTTCCTCACCACCGACGTCGAGGCGGCGGCCGCGGTGGAGAAGAGCCGCCTCGCGAGCGTCCTCGACAGGGAAAGCATGGCCCACCTGCAGCGGGACGCGTCAGGGGAGGGGAAGAGAGCGGCGGGCGGGCGGGCGGGCGCGGCGCGGCGGCGGCTGCGACCGATCCACGGGAAGGGGGGGGGGGGGGGGAGAAGGAAGGGTTTAGAGTTTAGACCCAAACAAACGGGCTTTGGGCCGGGCCGGATTTGGGTCGGGGAAATGCCTGCTTACTGTAACGACGAGTCGGGCCGATTCAGGGTTTTTTTTTTTTTTTGCAAAGCGGCCCCGCGCTTTCAGTCGAATCTGATGGTTTGAAACAAAGGGGAGAGGCTGCCAAATTGAAAGCAGCGGCTGAGAGAAGAGAGGTTGCAGACCAAGCAAAATCTGATGCGGCAATGGCAAATCTTAGAGAACAAAAGAACAGACCAGTGCTGGCAGAGAAAGCAGAGAGCTGCAAGAAAAAGAGGCAAGCTGCTGTGCTGAAGAGAGAAAGAAACTATTTGGAACAATAAAAGGGTAGCCTCAAAAGCTATTTGCTCTTTGTCTGTACATATCCAAAAAGGCTACATATGCAGCAACAATGCGCTTCAACTGCGGTCTATATCCAAAAAAGGAGATGCAAATGCACACAATTTGGCACAAAATTCCTCACTTGACTTTTTTTTTCTTTCAAACAAACTTTTTATCACCACGAGGTTTCCCGTGCAAGAATTATTTCAACAATCCAAGCCTTGGACCAGCCGCCTATACGACGAACACAATAAACATATAGAAAACTCAGCGTGTGCTATCTTCGCCCTTCGCAAGTCAAAACATCCAAAATTCCAACCATCAAGTACAACCTGTCAAGATTTCTCGCTGCCAAAAAGGTTGGAGCATTAGCTATCCTAAATCTCACTTCATGCGGGATACAGTTCTTAGGTGACAAGAGGATTACAACGCGTGTACACGAGGACGTCGAGTTTGACCTCAGGATTTCAAGATCCCACCATCGCTCATTCTTGGTGTTTTCACCAGATGAAAATGTCACAGCGACCCTCGAGTGATTGACCTCCCAGAGTGATATTCCATATCATCAAGTCAGTACAGACACGGTGGTCAGTACAGACATGGTGGTGACTTTTGCCTTGAAAACCAGAGGGTGCTCAGTCCCTTCCTCTTCCTCTACCCCTGCCCCCTCCCCTTCCCCTACTCATACCCCTGCCCCTGCCCCTGCCTCTGCCTCCACCCCCACCCCTGCCACCACCTCTGCCTCCAAATTCACTTCCACCGCCAAACCCGCCTCCAAAATCGCCACCACCTCCACCTCCACCTCCTCTTCCACGCCCGCCTCCGCCCCTCCTACCACGATCACCTCCGCCTCCCCTGCCGCGACCACCCCCACCTCCTCTGCCTCCACGTCCGCCGAATAAATAGAACTCGGCTTTGTTTTGCTTCAGCCCCAGGGACTGCACGCTTCTCCTCTTGTAGTCTTTCTGCTCTTCTTCACTGTGCTCGTCTTCTTCGGTGCGCCTTCTTGAGCTCCTAGGGTTGAAGGAGATCTCCCGCGAGCCGCCGGGGCCGTACTTCACCTTGTCGAGCGCACGTGAGTTCTGTTTCCTTTCCAGTGAGGCTACCCTGTCCCCAATGGGCACAGCTTCCTCGTTGCCCAGGGAGACACTGTTCAAAAATGCCTCGGCATGGCGTCCATCCTTCACTTCATACAACCTGTAAGGTGAAAAGCTATTAGCACGTTTCTGGAGAGCCAGAAGAATTCAGCAAATGAGAGCATATGACAGACAATACAGCCATTTTTGGAAACAGATAGGGAGGGATCAGAAGGTAAGACACATGTGCCTGTGTGCGTCTATACATACGAGAAATGCAGCTTTGGAAAATTAAATTATTAAATTTTCCAATGTGCTGATGTTGCTTAAGACTGGAAATACATACATTCTACATACTGAGATACACTAAAATTTACACTCCCAGACGCTTTCAGAAATAGAAAAAAGCTAACATAAAACACACATATCTGCACAAGCAAAACAGAAAACACCAGCGGCAAATATGCAGTTCACCCTAACCAAAATGAAATAAGATCTCACCTTATATGCTTTGAGTTATGCATGCCACTGTCACTGTCAGACTCTGCTGACGCATCAGACAAACCAGCATCTTGTTCGTCTTCATCTTCACTAACACTCTCGAAATGTTCCTCGATTAAATGAGGTTCCTTTGTGGCCACTTGAGGATGGAGTGCTTGATATTCTCTTGAATTTTCATCGATTTCATAGTCCTGCCCATAAGATCGATGAATTAGAAAATCAAACATGATTACCAATTTAGGAACAATTAGCTTAAAAGGTTACTTATAGTTAAAAGGCACAGCAGCAACTACTGTAAAGTGAAGTTACGATAATGTATTACTTGCTGGACCACATCCACACTCAGTTTCACATACAGGGTACTTGCAGATGAGGAACAATTGTGTACATACAGCATACACAAATCCAAGGAAACTATGTTATCAACAATGCTAGCATGCATACAGATATACAAGCTTTCAGTTTCAAATGAAACAGTGACATGCCTGAATAAGCATCAAGACAGAACAAGATCAGGAAAACATCAAGGTACAAACATGAAATGCATAATAGAGTTGACCTGATAAAACTTTGTCACGGCTTAGAATTACCACAAAAACATCACATTATCAGGGTACCATGAAAGGATGGGGCAGCAACAAAAGATGTGACATCAACATTGCCTAAGAAAAGAGTAATTTCTTTAAGATATACACACTTTGTGAAAACTATTTCAGAACCACGCGTTTAAGAATTTGTTCTGCAGAATTACACTTTTTTTTGCAAAGATTGCAGAAAGCCATACTAGATCTGCCGGGATTAGGTTCTTTGACACGCTTGTAAGAAAATGGTATTTTGGGCCCAAAAAAAAACATGTGATACTGTCATGGTTTTGGAAGAGAACATTTGGGTATGAGAAATTTGATTCAAAAATCAAGTTGGAAACTGGAATGCATACCTTATTTTCAAACAATGGTTTGAAACGCGGATCAGTCAACAATGCCTTCTTCATTTCTAGTTTTACTTTCTTCTTCCTCATGCTTGATTTACTAACATTCTCCACATCAGCATCTATTTCCTCTTCCTCTGTCCGTATATCATCCAAAAGTTGCCGGTTAGCCTTTGGTATTTTAACAACTTGCTGCACGAGTAAATTAATATTAGCACTCATTAGGTATGGTAAGGATCACAAGACTGACAGATGCCAGATGTAATACATACAAATACAAGGAACAGATGAGCAAACATTACCGTTATACGAGATTTCCTTAGCGCTGCTATTTTCTTTGCCTTCATCTCGTTTTCAAGAGTCTCATAATCAGCAATATGAAGTTTAGCCCGTTGCTGAAAAGAAATACAGATCCTCGTAAATATAATGTATGAAGTGTTCTTTTTATCAAACCATCCACCGACAACAAATAGATATAGGAAGTCCACGTTTATGTTCAACCATGTTGTCAGACTAATACATAGAAACTATTTTTACAAAGACAAACTGTGCACAGAATAAAATGTCTTCATGTTGGAAATTCAGGTCGGTAGTCAAACATACCTGAACTGTTCAAGTAAATTGCAGTACCATGAATAGATGAACAGAAAAGTAACTACCTTCTTATATAGATCGTAGCGTATCACGTATCCATGTAAATGTGCTCTCACAGCATCACTGTTTTTGTACTCAGAGAGACCCAATCGCTCCATTTCTTCTTCAGTCAAAAACTTGTAATCATCATACAATGTGTTTTCTTGTTTCTCTTCCATCTCCTCCTGTTTGAGGAATTGACAGAAGGAAATGTTAAGGCAAGGTTTACTAAACTAGCTACAAAACAAATGGGGGTAAATTCACTCACAGTTAGGTTATCAAGATGTGAGCACCACTTTGGAGCAGGGCCAAGTGCAGGAATAAAGTGGGCAGGTATCTGGCTGTTGTCCAGGGCTAATAGCATTAAACCACTATTCGGGAAGATGCAAACATCATTGATAGAGCCATTATCAGGTTCAATGCTAGTCATGTTATTTCCCTATAAAAAGGAAATAGTGAGATGAGACCATCATCGTCTAACAAAGAAGTCAATGCCACCTACAAAAAAATGAGGTTAAGCACTTTTCAGAGATGGAACTCACTGTATTAGGATCCCAAACTCTCACTATATGCTTATCAGCAGTTATCAGTTTAGGTTCAGAAGAATTAAGTGTCTGGTGCCACTTGATATTCAAAATTGGACTGCCATACCTGCGATAAATAAAGAACACCCGTTACATACTTACATGCTTAGTGGAAAGTACAATATCTAACACAAGAATGATCAGCTATTTTTTATTACAGTTACGGTTTAGTCAAGCTTCATATCCCTCTGTATAAAGCTTATTCTGATCTGGAGTTGCAAGATTCCAATGAATACAGAATACACTTTTAGAACAGCTCCAAGTGGTACTGTTCTGTATGACCGGGATAACATGCTATGAGAAATATAAGGTCCCATTTGGAATGAAGGATCCGATGGGAATCTCATCAGAAACCGAACATGTAGTGAGAATGGATCTTTTGTTTCCTTAAATTCGATATATTCACACATTCCTAATGGAATCTAAAGAAAATAATGGTCGAAACTGTTCATGCATAACAAGCGAAAAATCTCTTCCCATAATAAAAAGATACAGATCTTACATGTGATCCTTGACTCGCAGAGGCGAAGACATGCGTATGTCATATATCGATACCTGCAGGAAATCCAAACACAGCTGAAGTGTATGAATAATAAGCTAAAAACAAATTAAATATCATAATTAGTAGAAATTAGATTATCAGCATTATCAGTTGTTAGACAGGATGATCCTTTCATCCAGCCAATGAATACACAACAAACTCAGCAATCATCACATGACTTCAGGACGAAAAAAGAGGCTACCAAGCAGAATTACCTGTAAACTAGCAGTAAGATGATCAATGGCAGATCATTATTTTTAGAAATAGTAAGAAGAGGTGCCAAGTTGACATCAGAAGCAAGTGTACAATTTGAACAACTGTTACATATGTTTAGCACAGAAACTTGAGACCTAAATGAAGTAAAACTACATGAATCATTCTAGCAACAGAGATAACGCCAAATTTAGTATGCATTGCAAAACAGTGAGATTCCTGCTTGTTAGTTCCGACAGGATAATGTTCGATGGAATAATAAAAAAAATCAAATGTTTTATAAATTAGCAGTGAAAATCAAATAACACAACAGATGATGAATCGAACCTTTCCTATGCTGCTCCCTACAGCCAGAAGGTACCCTTGATTTTCATCGAACTGCAAAGACGTGACCTCCTGCAGTTTTGAAGCATAAGAACCACCAAAATAATGTCAAGAAATTGCTGTGTTAGTGTATTATTACTAGCAAGTTGCTGACAAGGTACAATAAGATACCTGATCAACATCTTCGGAAGAAGAAGTTGTATTAATTCTGCCAACAGAAGACTTCCTCCTCATGTCAAAGCATTCAACTGCACCATCCTCACCACCACAAGCAACAAGCCCATGGATCATACTGGGAGTACCACCAAAGACAATGATAGGTTAATAAATACTCAATAAGAATGCCACTCGAAAGACACAAGTCCATAAAAAAGAACTACCTCCGTGTAACCACATTTATTGCTGGAGATTGGGAAGTAAGGGAAGCGAGGAACCTTCCCTGCAAAATTTACAATTTTAAAATGTGTGCATGTTTATTCTAGAAAGACTGGAAGCGTGACAAGAAAAGGCATAATTGTGGCTCAATGCACAGTGGCTTTCAATTTAAAATAACCTGCTCATACTTATTTAATATTAGTTGTGTACTAGCAGTGCCACGTAAATTATATGAGAGACCGCGGATAACCAAATAACTCTATATTCATGAATAATCAAGGACTCAAATCTGACCTGCTCTAAGTTGATTCTATACAGATCTGATGACGAAGCAGCACATAGCAAGTCGCAAGACCAGCAATCATAGGCCAAGTCCCTTCCCATTCTGTCAATATGGATAATATCAATATGTAAATTTAATATTATGACAAGCAAGGACTATATACAAACTCCTCATTGCCATGGTATCACTGCCTGTTATCATCCAGCACAGAACTTCTCTGTTTATACCAAACAACACATACTTCGAAAGTGGTGGATAAACCTTGACGAGCTCAAGTCAAAGACAACAGGCAAAAACTTACAAACGGAGGGAGTACTAGTAGTAGTATACAGCAAACAATATGTTGTAACTAAAAATGATATATAACAGGAGAAACTATATATATCAGAAAAGCAATGAAATGAAAACCAAAGAAATATTAGATGACAGGACAAACTAACCTTGGAATTCTGACGCTATAATGGCTTCCGTACTTTGCATGCAAGCATACAGAACGATCAGCACACAAGAAGGCGAGTTTTGAGTAGTCATCACCAAGGACCTAAAGAAGGATACAATCTAATTTGTCAGGTCGAAAACATTAAAGCAGCTCAACAACGTGTGCCCTGTGTTTTCCAGAATGGAATGCTAAAGAAACTGCCCAGTAGCAGAGGAGACATGTGGTTCACTATATTAAACTAAAAGTACCTCGAAATCGATAATTTCTGAGATCATGTGCCTCTCAAACTTCATCGACAATTCCTTCAACTCAAAGACTTTCATTTGTGGGGGGTAAATACCTGGCAAATACAAGACGTAAGAATAGAAACACCTTACAGTACATAGAAGATGTGGCTAACACTGAAACTCCAAACAGAAGAAGAACCAGGCAGTAATTTTCTAAAGCTACAAGTTACAAAGGGTGAATTACACATGGATCATTTCATTAACAACTTGTGATTAGCACGACTATCCAGAGTTGGAATGACCTTGCTTTCTGAGAAGCAAACAAATTTAACTCTTGCGACCCACGACACACACCAACAAGTCTTATCTTTCCACCTCGGTTCGCTCTGCTGGGCTAACTCCTCCAGGTGAAGAGAGGAGCAAAGCGCAATTGCAGATGTGGGTTGGGTGCTGAAGGCATGTCGCATAAATAAAGATGCCTACACTACATACGATCTATGTTGAGTTGGCAAACTAATTCTTTCAACGTTTGGTAGACTAACACGGCCCTCTATTTTTTATCAATCAATGCGCTGCCTTGGTTCAGAGCTACAATGCTTCAGCGTCTCTTTTCTTCTTCATTCATATAAACGCCAGCGCCGAGACGGACTAGAAACAAGGAATGATTGTTTGCGTGCGTACCTGAGGCGATGACATACTGGCCGTCGGGGGTGACCTTGATCCTGGTGGTGGCGGTCTCGAACCTGAGGTCATGGATCAGCTCCAGCCGCCGCTGGTACTCTGGAAGAAAGCAAACATCAACAGCACCATGAATCAATAAAAAGCAGAGAGACGAGCAAAGCAAGTGAAGGGGGCGGTTTCTGAAGTCGGGGCGGCGGCGTGCCTGCGTCCTTGCGGAGGGAGCGCTTCTTCTTGGCGAGGACCCATGGGGCGACGTAGTTCTTGCCGGTGACGGAGTAGAGCTTGACGCCGTTGATGGAGGTGGACTTGAGCGTCCCCACCCCGCCGCCGCCGCCGCCGCCGCCCTTCGTGGCCATGTCCGGGGAATGCCCAGCAGCAAGGAGAAGAATCAGGTGGGGGAGGGTGGTGTGGGTCACGGCAGGACGGTGAGCGCCGCCGAAGGATAAGGGAGAGGTGAGGCCCGACCTCGCCTTGCCTGGCCGCCGCTGTGGGGAGCTCGCCGCCGCCGCTGTGAGGAGCTCGCGGGATTAGGGTTTGGTCTGGGCCGCTTCTAGTCTAGGAAATCGCTTCTGACGACGATAACGGTGTATGCGCCGTCGACAGCCTACAGCGGCGCGTAGTGGGCCGGCCCACCCATAATGCTAGGGCACGTCTCACGTGTTCATCTGGCATCGTCCAAATCCCCTCAAAAAAAAAATTCTGGCATCGTCCAAAACAATTTTGCTTTTTCTTAAAAAAAAACAATTTTGCTCTGTTAAAAAAAAACAATTTTGCTCCCGCAGGCGATGTAAAAGGGCATCGTTTTACTTCAACGGATGATGTATATTGCGCACCAACCACCCCATTTGCATCACAATTACATATATGTACTTAAACACAAACATACACTTTGCATATAGTAAATTTAAACTTTGCAACACACAAACGCATATTTCGGATTTAACATGAAATGCACATAGCAAATTTAGTTTCATATCCACACATCAAATTCAGATGCAAACAATCCATCATAGTGCATCACCAACACAAACAAAAGTGCATACGACATAAATCCGTCAACTCTCATCACCTTCGTTGTAACTTGGGCTATTATATAAAATGCTTGTTACATATTGAAAAGGACTCAACTGGCTTTATATAATAGCCGCTTGCATACCCTAGCTAACTTGGAAAACAAGCATTTGGTACATATTTAAAAGAAAAGATAACTCCTACGTATATGCTAAACCGACTTGATCTATTTAAGAAAACAAAAACTGCTAGTTCTAATGCATGGGCCACTGACTTCTTCCCTGGCTATGGTGGACCCCACCCGACTTTCTTTAAGCTGAATATTCCCAAATAAATAGAATCTCATGTTTTATCTTTTCCTTGCGAGGCAGAAAAAGAAATGTGAATAATCTTTTTGTGTTAATGTTGGCATAGCAAATAATTCTGCCAAGGAAACACTCACGATGGCCCATGGACTCCTTCATGCCATCTTCTCAATTTTGCTTACCAAAATAATTTGGCTTTTCAGGTTTACAGTACCAAACGAAGTCCAATTGCTACAAAACTTTTTTTATGATTTTTTCCGAACCAATAGAATACCTGGAAGCTTTGGGAGAAGACCGGAGGCCACACGGGGGCCCACAAGCCAACAGGGCGCGCCCGGGTGGTCGTGTCCTATTAGCTTGTGGCCGCCCCCTCCCCCCGGCTCTCCTGACCCCGTACCTTGGCCTATAAATTCACATATATTTCAAAAACCCTAGGGGAGCTCCCGAAACACTTTTTCCGCCGCCGCAAGTCTCTGTTCCGCCGCGATCTCATCTGAAGCCCTTTTCCGGTGCCCTGCCGGAGGGGGGTCGATCACAAAGAGCCTCTTCATCATCCTTGCTGCTCCCATGGTGACGTGTGAGTGTCCACCACAGACCTACGGGTCCATAGCTAGTACCTAGATGGCTTCTTCTCTCTCTTTGATCTTCAATACAAAGTTCACCGCGATCTTCGCGGTGATTGATACGTCTCCAACGTATCTATAATTTTTGCTTGTTCCATGCTGTTATATTATCATTCTTGGATGTTTTACAATCATTTTATTACAACTTTATATCATTTTTTGGGACTAACCTATTGACATGGTGCCAAAGTGCCAGTTGCTGTTTTTGCTTGTTTTTTTACTTCGCAGGAAATCAGTACCATACAGAGATGAAACGCTGCGGGGATTTTTGTGGATTTTTTACGGACCAGAAGAAACCAGATGGGCCAAAGAACACCAGAAGAGGGGGCCCAGGATGGCCAGCACCCACATGGGCGCGCCAGAGGCCCCCTGGCGCGCCCTGGTGGGTGTTGGGCACCTCCGGCACCCCCTCAACCAACTATCGTGCCTATAAATTCCCTGGAAATCCAAAAACCCGAGGGGAGTCGACGAAACACAATTCCAACCTCCGGCACTCCATCATCATCTACCAGGTTCCTAATCACAAATATCATCTCCTTGCAATTACATTATTTGCCATTTGCCTCTCGTTTTCCTCTCCCCCACTTCACCAATTTGCCGTTTTATTCGCCCTCTTTTTTGTTTGCCCTTTTTCTTGCCGGATCTCTTGCCTTGTTACTATGGCTAGTTCTTCCTTTATTGCGTGTACTCCCGATAATGAGGTTTTTAATTTTAAGCAAAGGGGAGGGGAGAATCTAAAAGATGCTTGGTATAGGATTTGCAATGCTCATAATAGATCTATCCATAAGCAATCTACCGTTGTTCTTCTTCGCAGTTTTTATGTGGGCATCACCACTTGGTATAGATTCATCCTTGATACGATTACCGGTGGGAATTTCTTGATGTGCCCATCTTTGGATGCTTTTAATGCTTTGGGAAGTTTAGTGGGATCGCCACCTATCATGATCAATGAAACAACTTTAACTCTCGAACACGTTATGGAGAGATTAGATGTTATTGAAAAGAAGATGATTACTAAGGAACATCTTGATGATTTAGATAAAAAGATGCATAATCTTGCTAATAAAATTGGGGCTAAGGAGGTAGATGCAATTAAATTATTAAAGGCAAAAGAAACCGTAGTTAACGAAAGGGTAGAAGAAAGTCCTTACCATATTGATAAGTTGGAAGAGATCTTTAGTAATTTGGGTTCGGCTTTTTCTTCTATCAAATATCTTGAAAAAACTCCTGTAAAAATTGGCAAGACCACGCAAGTCGCTAAGAACAAAGTTGCTACAACTAGTGGCCACAAAGGGGATCTTAAAATGATTAGTATTCATCCCGACTTTGTTGAAATTATAAGAGATCCTATCTACAAGAATGAGTTTTTTGGTTTTCTTCCTAGGAGTGTTATCGTTAAGAACTTTCATGCTAAATCCTTGAATAAATCTAGTTGTGTGATTGAAGAATTGAAAACAAAAGATGACAATACTTGAATCTATCCAATATGCCTAGCTAGGGGTGTAAAACGATAGCGCTTGTTGGGAGTGTAGGATCGAAAGTATGTCTAGAGGGGGGTGATTAGACTACTTGAGCAAATAAAAGTTCTATCTTTTCCCAATTTTAAGTGTTGGCAGATTTTAGCAATGATAGCAATTCAAGTACACCCTACACATGCATGTCTAAGAGTATAGCAGTGGAAAGTAACAACAAGCATATGCAGTAGAGGGTAGGAAGGAAGATCAAACGCAATTTGAAGACACGAAGATTTTTCCCGTGGTTCCGATAGGTGGTGTTGGGGATATAACCCCGTGGTAAGACCCGCCCAGGAGGGGTCGGGTCGTACCTGGCGGCTCGTAGCCAAGACCTGTAAGGTGGGCCGGAAGATGAAGGCCAGGCCGTGTGGCGGCTTACCTGACGGGCCACGACGAAGGCCCAGAGACAAAAGATGGTGTGAAGACCCGGGCGGTTAAGCCGCCCGAAGACGGCTTGCCCAAGATAGCAAGGCGGCTTAGAGACAGGATCAACTACGATGTATGAGTCGGTTTAGGAATCGTGTAACCCAGAGCCTCGACCTCCTATATAAAGGTGAGGCCCTGGGGCGGCTTAGACAGGAAACCAATCAATCGAGAACTAGGTCAAGCGAATCCGCTCCCTTGTAATCGATACTCCAAGCAATACAACACAAGCAGGACGTAGGCTTTTACCTCTTCTTGAGGGGCCGAACCTGGGTAAACTCGTGTCCCTCGTCTCGACCAACCCCTTTGAGTCCACCGCCTTAGCAATGGCATCGAACCTAAGTCTTCGGACATCTGCTGTGACAAAACCACGACAGTTGGCGCCCACCGTGGGGCTAGCGCTCGGTGGTGTTGAGTTCTCAAAGGGCTCTCTCCCAGGGATTGAGGGGTACGCTGTTGGCAGGATGACCAAGAGTCACCGCGGCCGGCTCTACATCGACGACGCCGGCTGGGGCCCCGAGGCCGATTCAATTGAGTACGGTTTCCGGATCCCCTTTGGCGGAATCCACGTCTTCATCGGCAAGATCGGCGGATCCGAACCCGGGCCGGACATCTGCACCGACATCGTCGAGCCGGCCCGGCGCGAACAACCCGCCCGACGCGTGCAACCCGCCCGTGCCGACCCGGGCAGGAAGCATGTCTTCGTCGGCTTCACCCAGGGCATGGAGCTTGAAGGTTCTATGTCACGGGAAGAAACTCTCGTCTGTTCAGAGGATGGATCCTCGAGCAGAGAGACGGAATCAATCTATCAGCTTCACAACGGTGGGCTCGGGGGCTACGTCGAGCCTTACCCCGAGTCGGAGTATCATGAGCCGGAGGATTATGAGCCGCCGAACCGCGCTGCCGTCTTCATGGCGGGTTCAGTAGCGGCTCCTGGCAGCTCAGCCGTCGGTGCGACTGGGTCTGGAGCTGGCAGGCCGCCGGCTCAGGTTCTTCTGGATCTGATGAATGAGCTTACAACCCTGATGGCGACTGAGGTCACTGCTGAAAACCAAGCGGCCCGTAATGCGGAGATCGCAAGGTTGAAGAACCAGATGACCGGAGTCCAACAGGAAATCAATGCGCTGAAGGCTCAGATGGATGCTGAGGCGGAGCGCCTTAGGGCGGACGCTTTCCGTTTCGAGTTAGAGCAGCAGTCCGCGGCGGCGGTTCAGCGGATGAGGCATCAATCCCGCTTGCCAGATCAGTATGAAGCCAGAAATCTTTTCAACACGCCAGGGACGGGACGGAACGTACCTTTGACCGTGACCCGGACGGCGGAAGTACCTGGAAACCGGGCGGCGGTTCAGCATCAGCGGCCAGACCCGCCCCGCCGGAACCCGACCCCATCACAGCCTTTTCCGACGCCGCCGGGTCATTATTCTAACCCGGCTGAGAACATGGTGGCGGCGGCAACCTGGCTTGGTACAATCCCCATCCCCGATGAGGCGCCTTTTGCAGAAGAGGTGCGGAACGCTATTGGATACCTACAGACGGCGGTGGCCCAGCAGGAGAAGTATACTTACAGCCGGAGCCGCGTGCATTCAACTCCCATCCCCAGCCGCAGCTACAGCGGGCGTTATGAGTCGCCGGCGGTTTCTAGCAGTGAACGACATCGGAACCCGCCGCGAGTCGATCGGGCGGCTCTGGATGCTCAGGCGCTGGTAGATCGGGCGAGAGCACAGCGAGAGGCGGCGGCTCTGGCGGCGGCGGCGGCTCATCAGGAACCCACAGTTGCACCTTCCGTCTCAGTAGGGGCAGGAGTAACCTCCAGGGCTGTGGGAGTGCCGTGCTCAGCACCGGCTCTACGGAATGAGCGTCTGCCAAAGGATTTCAAAGGTCCTCACAAGGTGCCCAATTATACTACAGACCTACCTCCAGAGGCTTGGATCGAAAGCTATGAGCTGGCCATGGAGATGTTGGACGTAAGTGATGCAGTATGTGCCAAATACTTCATCATGATGCTGGAAGGGCCGGCTCGCATGTGGTTAAAGGGCTTGCCACCCAATACCATTAATTCCTGGGCCGAGTTGAAGGCGAAATTCATCAAAAATTTCCAAGGAACGTGCAAGCAGCCCATGACGATTGTGGATCTGGACCATTGCGTGCAGTATAATGACGAGTCGGCTCATCACTGGGTCCGACGGGTCTCAACCATCATCCACTCTTCGGAACAGATTACGGCGGCTCAAGCAGTTTTGATTCTGGAGAAGAATTGCCATTTTACACCGCTGAAGCAGAAGCTTGGCCGGCTTAAACGCTCATGCCAAGACATGGGGGAGCTCATGGCGGCTCTCACCAAGTATGCAAACTCTGATAACACGAAAGACCCGGGCTCTGATGATGAGATATCAGGTCACGGGAAGAAAGGTAACAATGGCAAGGGTCAACAGCAAAACGCGGCTGGAAACAGCAACCCGGGCAAACGGAAGAACCCGGACGGCGGGTCAGAATTGGTGGCGAACACCAGCACTGGGAACAATCGTGCTAAGGGCAATGGGAACTTCAGGGCACCCTTTAACAAGGGTAAAGCTCCTTTCAACTTGGAGGAGATGCTCAATAAACCTTGTCCGGAGCACAGCCGGCCTGATAAGCCGGCAGGTCACACTTGGAGGGATTGCAGTATTATGCGGCAGTTCAGGGATTACAGCCTTCAACAGCACCGTAATAACGGTAATGGTCCGTCAGGCGGCTCAGGGCCGGGTGGGTCAGGAGCCGGCTTTGGTGCTGGCGGCTCAGGATCCGGTTACCAGGGTCAAGGCAATCAAGGAGGACATCATCAACAGCCTGGCGGTGGAGGCCAGCAGCAGAATAACCAATCGGGGTACCAGACTAACCCGAAACAGCTCAGTGGGGGTCAGTATCATGTTTTTACAACCAGCCTCGACAAGCGAGACTGGAAGGTACGCAAGTGGGTGGTTAACGCGGTCATGCCGGCTCTCCCACAGTATTTGAAGTGGTCCGAGTATGACATAACTTGGAGTAGGGAGGATCACCCGCCGCGTGTTGATAATCCGGAGCAACTGGCTTTGGTAGTTGCCCCCCAAGTAGGAGAATATGTGTTCACTAAAGTGCTTATGGATGGTGGCAGCAGCATCAACATCCTGTATTATGACACTTTCAGCCGGATGGGTTTGCTTGATAAGGATCTTAAGCCCTCTTCAACAGTTTTTCACGGTGTGGTGCCCGGAAAATCGGCTTATCCAGTGGGAAAGATTTCTTTGGAGGTAGCTTTTGGTGATGAATTTAACTACAGGGTGGAGTCTTTGTGGTTTGAAGTGGTCAAAATCAAAAGCCCATATCACGCTCTGTTTGGACGGCCGGCTTACGCCAAGTTCATGGCTAGGCCTTGCTATGTTTACTTACAGCTCAAGATGCCCAGGTTGAACGGGACGATTACCGTGCATGGTGATCGGAAGACAGCTCTTGAGTGTGAGGAAGGTGACGCAGCTTACGCAGAGTCAAGTTGTGCGGAGGCAGAGCTCAAGTTTTATAAGGAAAATGTTGACCCGGAAGACATGACTCCACTCAAGAAGCCTAACACGGAATCTGAGCCGCCCCTCAAGTTTGCGGCGGATGATACCAAGCAGGTAGATTTCACTCCGGGCGACTCATCACAACAGTTCACAATCGGGGCTAACATGGACCCCGCATAGGAAAGCGCGCTCATCGAATTCATCCGTGAGAATCGGGACATCTTTGCATGGAAGCCGTCTAACATGCCAGGTGTACCGAGAGAATTCGTTGAGCACCACCTTAATGTGGATCCTAAGTTTAAGCCGATCAAGCAGTTCCTTCGCCGTTTCAATGAAGAGCGGCGTAAAACAATTGGGGAAGAGGTGGCCCGGCTCTTAGCAGCAGGGTTCATCATGGAGGTTTTTCACCCGGAGTGGTTAGCTAACCCGGTGTTGGTGCTTAAGAAGAACGGCACGTGGCGTATGTGTGTGGATTACACGGATCTTAACAAGGCCTGTCCAGTTGACCCGTTTGCTCTCCCCCGTATCGACCAGATTATTGATGCAACGGCGGGTTGTGAGAGTTTATGCTTCCTGGACGCTTATTCAGGTTATCACCAGATCAAGATGGCAGTTAAAGACCAAGAGAAGATGGCTTTCATTATGCCTTTTGGTGCTTTCTGCTATGTGTCTATGCCTTTCGGGCTCAAGAGTGCCCAGGCGACTTACCAGCATTGTGTGCAGAACTGTCTTCATAGTCAAATTGGGCGCAATGTTCATGCTTATGTGGATGATATCGTGGTCAAGTCAAGAAAGAAGGAGACTCTACTTAACGACCTGAGAGAAACATTTGATAATTTACGGGTCTACAAGATGATGCTTAACCCGACTAAGTGCGTCTTTGGAGTTCCTGCATGCAAGCTCTTGGGATTTCTAGTCTCTGAGCGTGGCATTGAAGCTAATCCGGACAAGATAAAGGCTATCACCTCCTTGTCTGAGCCGGCGTGCATCAACGATGTTCAGCGCCTGGCGGGTCGAATCGTTGCGTTAAGCCGGTTCATAAGCCGCCTGGGTGAGAAGGCTATTCCTCTGTATCAAATGATGAAGAAAACAGACAACTTTGTCTGGAGTAAGGCGGCGGGTGAAGCGTTTGAGGCGCTCAAGAAACAGCTGTCTGAGCCGCCGGTCTTGGCTGCTCCGGCTGAGAAGGAACCTTTACTCCTCTACGTGGCGGCTAACAATAGGGCAGTCAGCGCCGCGATTGTTGTGGAGCGTAAGGAGGCAGGGAAAGAATACCCGGTTCAGAGGCCGGTTTACTACGTCAGTGAAGTTCTGATAGAGTCCAAGCAGAGGTACCCACATTGGCAGAAACTGATATACGGGGTGTTCATGGCGAATCGTAAGTTGAAGCACTACTTCTTGGGACACCAGATCACTGTGGTTAGCTCTGCTCCGTTGGGAGACATAATTCAAAACAGAGAAGCCACTGGCAGGATTGCTAAGTGGGCATTGGAGCTTGGGCCTCTAAATCTAAAATATGTGCCCCGCACGGCTGTCAAGTATCAAGCCTTGGTGGACTTTATTAACGACTGGACAGAGTGTCAGTCGCCCGAGGAGAAGCCGGATAACACATACTGGACAATTCACTTTGATGGATCCAGACAATTGGAAGGATCAGGGGCTAGAGTTGTCTTAACTTCCCCTAGAGGTGACAAGTTTTGTTATGTGTTAAGGTTGATGTTTCCCTGTACTAACAATGCAGCTGGGTATGAGGCTTTACTCCACGGCCTCCGTGTAGCTAAGGAGATGAACCTGAGCCGGGTTAGATGTCTTGGCGACTCAGACCTCGTGGCTCAGCAAGTTTCAGGCACGTGGGATTCCAAGGACCCACGGATGGCGGCTTATCGTCAGGCGGTGGATATCATTGCTGGTCACTTCAAGGGTTATCAGGTGGATCATATTGACCGTCGCAAGAACGAGGCGGCTGATCCATTATCAAGACTTGGCTCTCAGCATAAGCCGGTGCCGCCTAACGTTTTCTTGGATGTGCTATATCACCCGTCAGTTAAGCTACCTTTAGAGGAGGACCTGGCTATACCTAACCCGAAGGGGCAGCTGGTGGCGGATCTGCATGCTATCCCTGACTGGACGTTGCCTTACCTAGCGTACTTGACTTGCGGCGAGTTACCCGAGGACGAGACCTTGGCAAGGCAAATCATAAGGCGATCTAAGTCCATGACGATCGTCAATGGCGAGTTACATAAGCGCAGTGTCACCGGCGTTTTTCAACGTTGTGTTTCACCTGAAGAAGGTAAGGAAATCTTAAATGAGATTCACGCTGGCGATTGTGGTCATCACGCCGGCTCAAAATCTCTGGAGGCCAAGGCTTTTCGGCATGGTTTCTTCTGGCTGATGGCTCATAAGGACGCAGAAGACTTGGTTCTCAAGTGCGATGGATGTCAGAAGTTCGGGCGACGTGCTCACGTGTCGGCTCAGGAGTTGCGTATGATTCCAATTACCTGGCCATTTGCGGTCTGGGGGCTTGATATGGTCGGGCCCTGCAAGAGATCTAAAGACAAGAAGACCCACCTTTTGGTGGCGGTGGATAAGTTTACCAAGTGGGTGGAGGCTGAGCCGGTCGGCAAGTGTGACGCGGCTACGGCGGTTCAGTTTGTCAAAAAATTGATCTACCGCTTTGGTTACCCTCATAGTATCATCACAGATAATGGCACAAACCTATCCAAAGGGGCTATGCAGGTGTTCTGTGAAAGTGAGCACATCCGGCTTGACGTCTCTGCTGTTGCTCATCCACAATCCAATGGTCAGGCGGAGCGAGCTAACCAGGAGATCTTGAGAGGTATCAAGCCCCGGCTTATGGTTCCTCTGCAGTGAACGCCGGGTTGTTGGGTAGAAGACTTGCCATCAGTTTTATGGAGCATCAGAACCACTCCCAATAGGTCAACAGGCTATACGCCTTTCTTCATGGTTTATGGCGCAGAAGCCGTGTTACCAAGTGATATACGTCATGACTCGCCGCGGGTGGTGGCTTACGTTGAGACAGACAATGAGACAGCGCGTCGGGACGCGTTAGATGTTTTGGATGAAGAGCGTGATCTGGCGGCGGCTCGATCGGCGATTTATCAACAAGACCTGCGTCGCTATCATAGCCGCAGGGTTAAGACCCGGACGTTTCAAGAAGGCGACTTGGTGTTACGTCTAATTCAAGATCAGACGGATGCGCACAAGTTATCTCCTCCATGGGAAGGACCTTTTGTGGTTAGCAGAAACCTCAACAATGGGTCATACTATCTCATTGACGTACGAGACGAGTCACGCACTTCTGGGCAGGAGACCCACCGGCCGTGGAATATCGCTCATCTGCAACCGTACTATACTTGAGTCATCGACTCCCCCCATTGTACATCATCATTGTATATATCACTTATATATATATATAATAAAGTTGGCATCCCTGCAAGCCGGGGCCTCTGCCGTTTTACGTATCTCAGATTGTGCAAAGATGGATACAACCACAAGGTCATTTGGGGGCTTCCAACCCGCCGGGTTTAGCTTACACACCCTCTTGATCGGTTCTTCAGCCACCGTAAGGCCGGGTTATATACCCAAAAAGTTGACTTCGTCAACAAGGTCATTTGGGGGCTTCTAACCCGCCGGGTTTAGCTTACACACCCTCTTGATCGGCTCTTCAGCCACCGCAAGTTTGAGTTAAACCTGCCTGTATGCTGCTGCTTCGCTAGGTGACCCGCCGAACTCTTACCAGTTAATCTCGATTAGAGACCCTGAGCTGTTCAAACATATTTGACAGTCACTCTCGCTAGAGACCCTGTACTGGTCAAGGTTAAACCGGCGGCTCTTGTCACGTGAGGGTCGGCTTACAGAAAGCGAGGATAAGCTCACCCATCTGCTGCCGACTCTCCGCTATGTGGCCCGTTCGTACTCTCAAACAGTTACTCTTTTAAAAGACCCTGCACTGTTTAAGGTTCAAACGATGGATTTATGTCACGTGAGAGGTAGCTTATGGGCCCTGGGGTACTCATGCCCTGCTGCGTCTCTCTCTGGTTCGTTGCGCTCTTATCAGTTAATCTCGCCTAGAGACCCTGAGCTGTTCAAAGGAATTGACGCTCACTCTCATTAGAGACCCTGTGTTGTTAAGAGTTCAAGTAGCGAATCCACCCAGAAGAACCGGCATATGAGTTTTCGAAAAAGCAAGGTCATGAAAGACTTAACATCTCCGGGTTGTGCTTTTTCAAGCCGCCCTCACAGCAACACAGAACATATTCTGTCTTGTTTGTTTTTGCAGGGTTTATCTCCTAAGATGAGCCGCCGTGAAATCTGATATTATGAGCGGAACACAAGACAGATAAGCATGCATCAAGTTGTGCAAAGGTTCATACGTGCGCGATGGCACGGCTCAGGCAAACAAAGTTTTTCTATGCCTATTACAAACTCTCCAGGGAGCCCAAAACACCACGGACTTAAAAATTTTGTACACTGCTAGCCTTGGCGGGTCAATAAGCCGGGTTGTAAGTTTCAGAAGCAAGTGATCAGCTTGATGGAGGGTCATCCTGCGCCGGGTCTTCGACCTCTTCGATCTGAAGATTGTCCACATCCCAGTTGCAGTTTGTTAAAGCTTCAAACTGAGCCTCGTCAAAGAGGGGGGACGAGTCAATTTCAGGAGCAAAGAGTTGCTTACGGTGTGCAGGAGTCAAGTCCCTGGCCTCGAAGGTTGGGCAGCGTACTCGTTTGCTGTCCGCGCTGTAAGCCGCCTGGTAGGTAGTCAGATCAACTTCATCCGCCAGTGTTGATGCGAGTACTCTGGAGGCCTTCATACACTTGGCATAGTCAGCTTCTGTGAAATCTGAGCCGTCGTCCTTCTTGGACGGAAAGCCATCCGTCATCTCTTCTGCAGTCAGCTCAGGGGCAAAGGCCAAAGACCGGCTTAGCGCGGCCATTGCTCCCTTCCTGGCGGCTGATCGTTTGAGCTCTTCGATTTGCTTCGGCAGAGTTGACAGGAGTTCTATCACTCCCTTCATGAATTTGGGGATGCTTCTTTCATCCAGCATTGCTTTGATGGTGCAAAGGGTCCCGCAGTATAGCTGTTCTGTCAAGGTGTATACTGCTTTCAGCTTCAACAAGCTGTCAGAAGATAGCTGGCGGCTTCTTTGGCCTGCAAGGAAAGATTTGGTGTTATAAGCCGCCCGCATAGTTTTTAAACAAGGCAAGGAAATTTGCTAAGTATTCAGTGCTTACCAAAGATAGCAGAAGTCATCCTAGAGATATGATGCTTGAGGGTTTGCAGCTCATCGGACACAAGCTTAAGTTGCTGATCAGCACCGTCTGCGCGCTTGGTCAGGGCGGCTTGGGTAGACTCCGCACTCTTTTTGAAGGCATCAAAGTCAGCCTGAACCTTCTTAAGCTCCTTAACAGCAACCCGCCATTTTTCTTCCGCCTCAGACCGGGCGGTTTGTTGCGAAGCAAGGCTTTCTTTCACGCTGGTCAGATTAGATTCGGCCGCGTCCAAGGCTTCCTGTGTTGCGCAAAAACAGAAATAACACAGTTCAGGAGGTTTAAATCGCCAGGATAAGATATTCGTACATGGTTGATGAAGCTGCTATGCTACAAGTCTCAAGCAGATTGCAAGCAATATACTTGACACTTGGGGGCTAATGTCTGTGTTCGCTCTCCAAGTCTACAATGAAGTTCCGGCTCATCTTCGTAAAGTTAAGCCAGCACTTGGGGGCTACACACGGCTCTCTCCAAGTTTACAGTGAAGTTCCGGCTCATCTTCGTAAAGTTAATCCGGCACTTGGGGGCTACCCACGGCGCTCTCCAAGTTTACAATGAAGTTCCGGCTCATCTTCGTAAAGTTAATCCGGCACTTGGGGGCTACACACGGCGCTTTCCAAGTTTACAGTGAAGTTCCGGCTCATCTTCGTAAAGTTAAGCCGGACTTGGGGGCTACACACGGCGCTTTCCAAGTTTACAGTGAAGTTCCGGCTCATCATTTTCATACTGACCCGGACTTGGGGGCTACCCTTGATCTACTCTTCAACTAAGTACCGGCTTAATATATATATTAACCCGATACTTGGGGGCTACAAGTTAGGCAATTTGAATTATGATAAGGATTGGAAGACCCGGTCTACTATTTGCAATACTAAACCAGCTCTTGGGGGCTACATAAGGGTATAAGGAAAAGCAAGAGAGGAGGAGTACCTCGTATTTCTTTTTCATCAGTCAAACAAGCTTCAACTCCATATTGCGGCTTGTGGAGAGGCGATTCAGAGGAGCCGGAGAGTTTGGCAAGCCGGTTAAAAGCTCTTCAGAGCCGGTGCTCCGGGTCTGACGTCTGGAGGTATGCTGTTGCTTTTTCAAAAGAAAATTGGGGTCTAAATAAGCAAGAGGATGAGAAAATGGGAATTTCCGGATGACCTGCCGTACTTTCTCTGGTGGAAAGTTTTCTGAGTCAGAGGAGATGTAAGTTACCTCAGGGGCATCTGCATGGCTGGTTTCCGTTTCCTCCTGTGAATAATTGTTGTCAATAAGTTGCATAAAGAGACGGCCAAGGGAGTCAAGTTCTACCTCTGAGTCATCAAGCTCAGGAGGTTCCTGAGCGACAGTTTTCTTCTTCTGGACGCGGGTTTTACCCACTTTAGGTTTCCTCACAGGAGGGTTATACTTCTTCTTCCAGAAAGAAGAGCCGGCCTGTGCATAAGCCGCCAACAAAGGTTAGAAGGAGCAAGACAAAGTTAAAGTTTGACCAAATTTGTGGAAAAGTGTCTTACAGCTGGAGCCGGGTTCTTGACACAGAACGGTTTCAGCCCAACTTTGTTGCAAATCGCTTGCTTTTTGCCAAGAAGTCCTTTGACGGAGGAGTTGATATCTTGTTCTGTCAGAGGGGTGGAACTGAAGCAGAGGGTGTCATTGGGTTCACCTGTGAATTGATGCATGAGTCGGTCACGCCGGCTCAGTGGCATGATCTTCCAGCTAACCCAGCAGCGGGTTAAGTCGACGCCGGTCAAACCGTTGGCCATTAAGGCCCTGATCTTCGCGAAAGCCGGAGCATATTTCGCTCGCTCCGCGGCGGACATCCGATCTGGGAGTTCTCCAGTGTTGCAGAGCCGGGTAGGACGGTAACCCGGCAGCGGATTCTCTCCTTCGGGAGAAGTGTCTTTGTAGTAAAACCAAGTCTTGTTCCAATCCTTGGGGTGACTTGGTAGGATAGCTGCTGGATAGGGCAAATCTCTCTGTCTCTGGATAGAAACGCCGCCAAGCTCCAAACTTGGTCCAGCCGCCACTTCAGTTTGGCGGTTGACGTAATGGTAGTCACGGAAGAGGTCGACGGACGGCTCTTCTTGCAGGTAAACTTCACATAAGACTTGAAACTGACACATGTTGGTGACAGAATTTGGGCCTATGTCTTGAGGGTGAAGCTTGAAGAAATGAAGAACATCCCGGAAAAACTTTGACCCGGGCGGGCTAAATCCACGAAGGAGGTGATCAGTGAACACGACAACTTCCCCTTCCTTGGGAGTAGGTCTTGATTCTGGCCCTGGAACCCGCCAATGGATAACATCCTGAGCCGGCAGGATACCCGATTCTACGAAATCAAGTAAGAGTTGTTCGGTGACTCCGGAGATGACCCAATCGCATGACGAGGGTGCTCTCGACATAATGGCGAATCAAACTGCGAGAAGGTGCAGAGTATGGCGGGTTAGAAAAATATTAACTAGTCAAGGCAGCTGTGGTCAACATAATGGTGAGGTGTTAAGCCGCCGAAGTGTTTTTATCAGAGATCCGCCGATGCATCGGCGGGTTAGATGGACAAGGCGATGCTGGAAAATACAGCTAAGTACGGATAAACAGGTTTCACATATTACCACTATAGCTGCAAGATCTACGGGCGAAGGTAAAAATGAAACATATTCAAAAACCCTAAAAAGACAGAAGAAGGACAGGCGGGCAGCACGCGGTGGAGATTGCTATGCAGATCCAAAGCAAGAGGGCATTGGCATTAGAAGGGCAACCGCAATGGATAGACAAGTAATATGAGGTTCAAGGGGCCATCTACAATTTATATTGCGAAGAACAGCGAAGAACCTGCGAAGAACACTAGAGAAAACCCGATGAACTCGGGGGATCCTAATGGAGATGATTGTAGGTTCGAGAAAGGTTGAGAACGGTACCTCCTGGATGCGGGCGGCCCGGCAGAGTTTCTGGTCCAAGTCAGGTCGATGCAGCGGCCGGCGTTGGGGACGACGGCGGGGTCCGATTACGTGCGGCGGAGCTCTGGAGGCGAGGCTGTCTGAGGGAAGAAGATGACAGCGACGGCAGAGAAAGGGAAAAGGCACCACGTGTCCCTATTTATGGGATGGGATGGCAACAATGCACGTAAAAATCGAAGAGGCACAGTGAAGATTGACCGAAAGGGGCGCCTCGATTTTCGGGCCGACCATTCAATAAGAGGATCCGTTGCAAACGTCACAGAATCTTTTTAGCATATTCGATGTGACGTCACGGCGGGTTATGAGTTTTCTTTTTCAGGTGACAAAAATGTGAGACTCACCGCCAAATGAGTTTGAAGATTGACATGAGCAGGCTCAAATCAACCTGGGGCCTAATGTTGGGGATATAACCCTGTGGTAAGACCCGCCCAGGAGGGGCCGGGTCGTACCTGGTAGCTCGTAGCCAAGACCTGTAAGGTGGGCCGGAAGATGAAGGCCAGGCCGCGTGGCGGCTTACTTGACGGGCCACGACGAAGGCCCAGAGACAAAAGATGGTGTGAAGACCCGGGCGGTTAAGCCGCCCGAAGACGGCTTGCCCAAGATAGCAAGGCGGCTTAGAGATATGATCAACTACGATGTATGAGTCGGTTTAGGACTCGTGTAACCCAGAGCCTCGACCTCCTATATAAAGGTGAGGCCCTGGGGCGGCTTAGACAGGAAACCAATCAATCGAGAACTAGGTTAAACGAATCCGCTCCCTTGTAATCGATACTCCAAGCAATACAACACAAGCAGGACGTAGGCTTTTATCTCTTCTTGAGGGGCCGAACCTGGGTAAACTCGTGTCCCTCGTCTCGACCAACCCCTTTGAGTCCACCGCCTTAGCAATGGCCTCGAACCTAAGTCTTCGGACATCTGCTATGACAAAACCACGACAGGTGGTGCTATCGTACGTCCACGTTTATGGAGTCTTCAACCCACGGAGGGTAACGGTCGCGAGAGTCCACGGAGGGCTCCACCCATAAGGGTCCACGAAGTAGCAACCTTGACTTTTCCATAACGGCTTCCGTCCACGAAGGACTAGCCTCACTATGGGTAGATCTTCACGAAGTAGGCGATCTCCTAGCCCGTACAAACTTCTTGGTTCAACTCCACAACACGACGTCGGAGGCTTCCAAGCGACACCTAACCAATCTAGGAGGCACCACCCTCCAAAAGGTAATAGGCTCGGCAATGTCGATGAACTCCTTGCTCTTGTGCTTCAAGATGATAGACTCCTCAACACACAATCACTCTCTCACAGATTTGGCTTTGGTGGAAGAGATTGATTTGGTGGAAAGCAACTTGGGGAGGCTAGAGATCAAGATTCATATGATAGGAATGGAATAGCTTGATCTCAACACATGAGTAGGTGGCTCTCTCTCAAAAAATAGGATGGGGCAAGTATGGAATAGTTCTGAGTGCTTCTCATGCGAGTGGGTGGTGGTGAAGGGGTATATATAGGCATCCCCAAAAATCCAACCGTTACACCTTAAGTGACCAACTCGATGACACCGAAGTGTAAAACTCGGTGGTACCGAAGTGACCAAAAGGCAGTAACTTTTGAATCTCGGTGAGACCGATACATAACTCTCGGTGGTACCTATTAGATGACAAATGGTCAGAATGCACAACTCAGTGAGACCGATTCTCAAATTTCGGTGGTACCAATTCTTGAAAATGGCTAACCAGAGAGTTGGTCCAAAAACTCGGTGAGACCGATTCACAAAACTCGGTGGTACCGATTCTTGAGAATGGCTAACCAGGAAGTTGGTCCAAATCTCGGTGAGACCGATTGGCAAAACTCGGTGGTACCGATACTTGAAAATAGCTAACCAGAAAGTAGGCAACTGAACTCGGTGGCACCAAAGTGGAATGTTGGTAGTACCGAGATGTAGGTTTGGCTTAGGATCTGTCTAGGGTTTGAATCTCGGTGAGACCGAATAGGAATTGTTGGTCTTACCGATTTGAGTGGTAGGGTTCTAGACAGAGTATTTGTGGAAGAGCTTGTGGGTGTTTTTGGTGACTATCACTTGTGCACGTGGAGCATCTTGTTCACCAATAGTACCTTGCCCCCTTTTAATAGTATTGGCTTTCCTATGGACTCAAAGTGATTTCTCACAAAGTAAAATGTAGAGTCCTCTTGCTTGAAGCTTTGCCAATCCATTTCCTTGTATCTAGGGGTTTCTCCACAATCCTTTTGCCAACCTATCATTGAACTTTTCCTGAAATATACTTAGTGGAAACATTAGTTCAATGACATATATGTTGTTATTAATTACCAAAACCACCAAGGGAGCAAATGTGCTTTCAATCTCCCCCTTTTTGGTAATTGATGACAACATATATATCAAAGCTTCGACATATGATATAATCAATGAATATAATCATCGCTTTGAGAAGTGTGTGATAAGCAAGAGCTCCCCCTAAATTTGTGCATTATTTTGAATTTGCGTTTGAATGCAAATGAACAATCGATTAGGTACATGGGGCACTCTTTCATGTCACATACAACTTGGTGGTGTGCGAGAATAATAAGAATGAATATCATAGCACAACACAATCAAGCAAAGGTGAATGATCATCTCATAAGCATCACAAGGATAGGAAATAGTAGCAATACACATCAAGTGTATGATCAAACACCAATAAAGTTTAACACAAACAAACCAAAAGATATCAAATGTTTTTGAAAAAGCGATAAAGAGCAACGCTCTCGCTCTCGAAGCCTAAAGATCTATATACATCTTCTCCCCCTTTGGCAACAAGTTACCAAAAAGTTCAAAGGTATATAACTAAGCGCTCTTCTGGGGCTGATCTCCTCCGGTGGCTGATGAAGGAGTCGAGAGAACGGCTTCAGCGAAGATGTCTACAGACGTCATGGACGGAGTCGGTGTAGCAACTGGAGGAACTGGAGGAGCTGATGGAGCTGAAGAAGCTGTAGCAGGTGCTGATGAAGAAGGTCGCAACTCTGGAGCTGGCACTGTAGCTGATCTAGCCTGAGTAGTGAACTGAGTGCTTGGCCTGAGAGGTGCACGATCCTCCACCTCCTCCTCATCATCATCATCTGTAGAGTGAGGGCTAGGAACTGCGTCAACTTCCTTCTTGAGCTCATTCACAGTCACTGTGAGCTTATCCACCTTGTTGTTGAGAATGTGGAATTTGTTGTCAACAATCCTCGAGAGGTTTGCCTGGTTCTTCAATATCTCGCTGATGTCCTTCTGCATGCTGAGCACAGAGCTAAGTAGGAGATCCATCTGCTCACTCCTAGACTATGGTACCTGAGAACTGGAGTCTCTGGCAGCCTCTGCATGTGCCTGTGCTATAGCTGAAGTGGGATGATCTGGGTCCATCACCACAATGTTGTCTTCTAGCTCCGGCAATAGTGGCAAATGTGGTTGGTCAAGTGCAAATATGTGCTTCTCCAACTTAGAGTTGATAAGCATCTGGATATAGGGTGCATAGCAACATGAGCGCTTCTGATCAGCAGCAACCCTCTTCACAGTCTCCACTATCAGATCCATCACTCTAAATCTCGTATGTTGATCTAGATGGAGCAGCATGTTGATGGAATATCCTCTTATCATCTTCTCATCTCCAGACTTAGGCATCAAGGCAATATAGTGTTGATCATGCGTAGACCAGCCTGAAGGAAGTAAATGGATCCTAGCTTGTGAGACTTCACATGTGCAGTAGGAATCTCATTGTACATGTTCTTCATGGCATTGTGGCTTGCCTTGGGCTCATTGTATACATTAATGTCACCATCTTCCACCTCTGGGACTCCTAAGATGACAGCCCACTCCTTAACAGTGGATTCATATCTTGCACCTTCAGTCATCCATACAATTCTACCATCTCCATAGAAATAAGCAGTGGAGTAGAATTGCATGATCATTTCATCATTCCATGCAGTGAACTCCTTACCAACAAACTTATCCAGACCAATGCAGTGAAAGTTATCTTGCACACTTGGGAAGTAATCCTCATTATCCTTGATGTACTTCCAGTCCACAAACCTCATATCACTCACAGCAGGGCTCTTGTCAAGCAAAATTGTTTCATAGAAGTCTTGTTATTCTTTTGTATAGAACCTATAGTCCACAGCAGTCTTCCTCCTCTATGAATATGGATCAATAGCTCTCCACTCTCTCAAACCTGAGTCCTTCCTCTTCTTCATATCCTCAGCTAGCAAGTGGCTGGCATTGTGCTCTGGAAAGTGTGGTCTTAGCTTCATCAAAGCTGACATAGCATCATCCTCAGCTTCCCTAAAAGTGGAAGTCTTGTTCTTGGAAGCAGCTGGGATGTCTCTGGAGAACCTCTTGGGTTTGGGAACAGCAGCAGCCTTCTTGGGTGCAGTCTTGGTGCCTTTGGATGATATATCCTTAGGCATAGCATCATCCATGAGCTTCTTCTTCTTCTTAGGAGGAGCCTTGGCAGCTGGCTCTTCCTCCTCTTCTTCAGCAGCAGCCTCTGCTGGGTCCTCATACATTGAGGTAGGCCTGCCCATGACATGAATGATCCTCTTTCTGCTCTTCTTCTTCTCCCCTGCCTTCTTAGGCATGGACTTCTTGGAGGGCTCAACAGACATTGTTGCCCTAGCACTCTCTGGTGCTCTCACTGTCCCTGAGCTAGCATACTCTTTCCTTATAGCCTTCTTCTTCTTGGATGAAGAGGCAGCAACAGTGTTCTTGGCAGCATCATCTTTCTTGGACAGCTCTTCTGGAATAAAGTCCTCATCTTCCTCATCAGAATTGAGCTTCCTTCTTGCCCTAGTTGCAGCTTTGGGCAGATCAGGAGAGCTAGGAACATCATCATAGCTCCCTTCAGGACTAGTGTCTGAGCTCATGTCAACATTCTTCTCTCTGAAATTGTTCTCACTGTCATCTGAGCCTGACATCTCTAACCCTGTGAAATAGAGTATAGAAGAGTGGATAGGTTGAGTCATCACAAAATTGCAGAAGATTTTCTCAAATTTGAACTAAAATTTCTTAAGATTTGCATTCTGCCAAGTGAATTTCGGTACTACCGATGCAAACTTTTCGGACCCACCGAGACAAACAACCTGCTTAACAGAAACTTGGCACCACTTTCGGTGAGACCGAAAATGGGCACTCGGTTTCACCGAGGTTGTTCTCAGTCGACCAGAAAAGGGAATCGGTGAAGCCGATTCTTTTGCTTCGGTGTTACCGAGATTCAAGTCGCGGACGGCAAACCCTAAAAAATCGTTCGTTCTCTAGTCTAATGAAGTTTCTTGTGGATAGATCAATCTCAAACTTTGGCTTATAGATGGAAAAGTCCTAATGCGCAAGATTCGGAGAGGGGAGCGCATGAGGGGACGAAATCGTACGCTAACTTGGTGACAATCTCGCTACAGCGGCGATGGGGGTGGATTCCGTCGACGGCGTGGACTTCCAACGGCGGAGGCGCTCGGGAAGACGAAACCGACGACCAGGGGTCCTTGTTCGGCAGCTAGGGTTTTGGAGGGGATGACGTTTGAGGAACTAATTTCAAAAGTCGGGTCCGCCTCTTTATATACCCATGGCTGTCGGTGACACCGGTTCTAACTTTTCGGTGTCACCGAGTTTCGCTACTGTCAGCTGACAGGGAAACTCGGTGTAACCGAGAAGATGGAATCGGTGATACCGAGTATGAAAACCTGATCAACCCTAGGCATTCGGTGATACCGAGAATTTGGTATTGGTTCCACTGAGATGCACTTGGGAGGTTTTAATGGTCAGTCCTTTGCCGATACGAAACTCCGAGTGCTCCTCACACAGAGAGATCGAAAAGTACTTGTTCAAATTTTGTGATGCAGCAAGAATGGAATATGAGACGAGAAAGCATAGATAGCTAGAGAGTGGTCCTAGGCATTCTTGTCCATCCAATTGGCAAAAGAAAAATTAAAAACCAAATAGCAACAATTGGATGTCCTCGACTGGTTAAAAAAAATTCGGACCAACATGCTCACACAATAAGATGTCAAATGAAATCATGGCAAACATGCACGTACATACTAGCATCTATCAAGCATTTTGGCAATGACGGAGTCATCTATATATGAGTATATTGACTTAGGAGCTAAGTAAGAATACTTGATCATAGGTCATACTCATCGTTTAAGCACGAGTGGGGTTACCACTTTTACATAAAGCATTTAATGTTGTCACATACTATGAGATGCTTTAAATCAAGTCTTAGAGTAAAGCTCCCCCTTGATGTGACATCCCCCCATAGGAGGGATAAACTAACCTTGTGTTTTGTCGATGAAGAATTCATGTTGGTGAGGTAGTGGTGGATGCTCAAGGTTGATGAAGATCACCAAGAGTTGGGAGCATCCTTGTTGTTTTCTTACTCTTCTCACCTACATGGGTTAGTCCCAACACACAAGAGACAAATACAAGGATACCTATGGACATGGAGTGCAAAGCATACATGATGATGTCCATGGATTTGTTGATTACCTTGTCCCTTGCTTACCTTTGAGGGAATGTGTGACTCCTTGAACTATCGCATGATGTTGACGTTGATTGCAACTAGTTCTTGCCAATAATGAATGTGAGTGAATTTCATTGGCAGAGTCACCCCTCAAGAAATTCTCTAGTTATTCTTCTTGGGGACCCACATCAACTTGATGGGGATCCTTGGTGTTGAAGTGGCACTTGTAGAAGTTGAGTTTGAAGTAGCCTTGGGAACCCACTCCACCAAAGCTTGGGATTCATCTTCATATGAGTCAATGTCCTCTTGAAGCTTGTCCTTGCCCTTGAGCTTGTGGTATTGTGGTGGAAGGTCATCTTGAGTGTTTGTTCCCTTGGGAAGAGTATGTTCATACTTATCCCTTTGAGGAACAAACTTGGGCTTGGGGTATTGACCTTCTTCCCATTCAACTCCATTAGCGTTGAAGTAGCCAATGCTATGGTTCTTCCGGTATCCTCCATGCTTGCGTACAATCTCCTCAAATTGCTTACACCCGGCAAGACTCCTGTAGATACCCTTCTCTATAATTCCTTTCAATAAATCGTTTTCTTGCTCAAGTGTAACTTGGCTAAGAGAATCATCATTGGTGGAATCAATAGAACTACTAGGAGCAACATCATTAGATTTAGCATTTTTATTGTTGCTACTAGATGAAGAACCTTTCTTGCCTTTGTTACTAGTTTGTCTAGGTTTAACTTGTGGCATGAATATAGACAAGAGTAATCGTTTGGCTAGATAAGATGAAGTCTTCTTTCGGAGATCATCATTGATAGCTTTAAGAAACTCATGTTCTTGCTCCAAGGTGAGCTTCTCGAAGCGTAGCTTCTCATGAGTCCTTACAAGCTCTCTATGATCTTCTAGAGTAGATTCATGGGCTAACTTAAGAGTGTTTAATTCTTTAGTTAGTTGTTCTATTTTCATCTTATCATCATCAACCGACTTATCTTGACTAGCATGAAAATTATCAAGTTCATTTTGACTAACATCACTAGTTTTATCAAAGAGCAAGTCATCATCACCAAGTAAGTCATCTTCATCACTATTGAAATCAAGATACTCGGGGTGTGATACCTTGGGGCCTTTAGCCATGAAGCAACTTCCACTCCCTTCATTTGATGAATCAAATAGATCATAGGAGTTGGTAGTCACTAGTGCAAGTCCGGCAACACCTTCATCTTGACTATAGTCGGAGTTGGAGTGATAGCTTCTCTCGGAGTTGTTGTCGGATTCGGAGCCGGAAACCCATTCACCAACATGAGCTTGATGTCTTCTTCTTGAGTAGCTCTTGGTGTACTTGTCCTTCTTCTCCGAGTCCCTACTTCTCCTTGAGGGTCTTCGTTCATAACGATCATCTCTACTCCTTCTCTCTCTTTGAGGTGATTCATTCCTTGAGCTTCGTCTTCTAGGTGACTCTTCTCTTCGTTTGTAGGGAGCCGTGCACTCATTGGAGTAGTGTCTGGGCTTCCCACAATTGTAGCAGTTTCGGTCACGACTTGACGAACGCTTCTCTTCATATCTTGAGTTGGTGCTTCGTTCTTTGCCTCTATTCTTGTAGAACTTGTTGAATTTCTTGACCATGAGGCTTATCTCTTCATTGGTGACAAGGTTGTCGCTTGAAGTTGCGAGAGCATCACTTGTGGCTTTGTAAGCACCGCTAGACTTGTTGTGAAGCTCTTCTTTGTCTTTGAGTGTCATCTCATGAGCAACAATCCTTCCGATGACTTCCGTAGGCTTGAGATCTTTGTAGTTGGGCATCATTTGGATCAATGTGCACACGGTGTCGTATCTCTCATCCAAAGCTCGAAGTATCTTCTTGATGATGAATTTGTCGGTCATTTCTTCGCTTCCTAAGCCGGCAATCTCATTTGTGATGAGAGCTAGCCTAGAATACATCTCTGTGACTCCTTCACCATCCTTCATCTTGAACTTGTCAAGCTGACTTTGAAGAACGTCCAACTTGGTACCTTCATGCATATCAACCAAAGTATCCCAAATCTCCTTTGCATTCTCAAGACGGCTGATTTTGTTGAATTCTTCGGGGCATAGGCAGTTGAAAAGAATGTCACATGCTTGAGCGTTGTATTGCAACATCTTCAATTCATCCGTGGTCGCTTCACGATCCGGTTCCTTTCCATCACCAAAGAATTCACCTTGAAATCCAACACAAACAACAGCCCAAACGGCGGGGTTATGACCAAGAATATGCATTTTCATTTTGTGCTTCCAACTAGCAAAATTTGTGCCATCAAAGTATGGACCTCTACGGTGATAATTTCCCTCACTAGACGCCATACACTCCTAGGTTGTGAAACCAATGCAATTGAGACCAAAGCTCTGATACCACTTGTAGGATCGAAAGTATGTCTAGAGGGGGGGGGGTGATTAGACTACTTGAGCAAATAAAAGTTCTACCTTTTCCCAATTTTAAGTGTTGGCAGATTTTAGCAATGATAGCAATTCAAGTACACCCTACACATGCATGTCTAAGAGTATAGCTGCGGAAAGTAACAACAAGCATATGTAGTAGAGGGTAGGAAGGAAGATCAAATGCAATTTGAAGACACGAAGATTTTTCCCGTGGTTCCGATAGGTGGTGGTATCGTACGTCCACGTTTATGGAGTCTTCAACCCATGTAGGGTAACGGTTGCGAGAGTCCACGGAGGGCTCCACCCATAAGGGTCCACGAAGTAGCAACCTTGACTATTACATAACGGCTTCCATCCACGAAGGACTAGCCTCACTATGGGTAGATCTTCACGAAGTAGGTGATCTCCTTGCCCGTACAAACTTCTTGGTTCAACTCCCAACACGAAGTAGGAGGCTCCCAAGCGACACCTAACCAATCTAGGAGGCACCACCCTCCAAAAGGTAATAGGCTCGGCAATGTCGATGAACTCCTTGCTCTTGTGCTTCAAGATGATAGACTCCTCAACACACAATCACTCTCTCACAGATTTGGCTTTGGTGGAAGAGATTGATTTGGTGGAAAGCAACTTGGGGAGGCTAGAGATCAAGATTCATATGATAGGAATGGAATAGCTTGATCTCAACACATGAGTAGGTGGCTCTCTCTTAGAAAATAGGATGGGGCAAGTATGGCATAGTTCTGAGTGCTTCTCATGCGAGTGGGTGGTGATGAAGGGGTATATATAGGCATCCCCAAAAATCCAACCGTTACACCTTAAGTGACCAACTCGGTGACACCGAAGTGTAAAACTCGGTGATACCAAAGTGACCAAAAGGCAGTAACTTTTGAATCTCGGTGAGACCGATACATAACTCTCGGTGGTACCGATAGGTGACCAACGGTCAGAATGCACAACTCGGTGAGACCGATTCTCAAATTTTGGTGGTACCAATTCTTGACAACGGCTAACCAGAGAGTTGGTCCAAAAACTCGGTGAGACCGATTTACAAAACTCGGTGGTACCGATTCTTGAGAATGGCTAACCAGGAAGTTGGTCCAAATCTCGGTGGTACCGATACTTGAAAATAGCTAACCAGAAAGTTGGCAACTGAACTCGGTGGCACCGAAGTGGAATGTTGGTAGTACCGAGATGTAGGTTTGGCTTAGGATCTGTCTAGGGTTTGAATCTCGGTGAGACCGAATAGGAATTGTTGGTCTTACCGATTTGAGTGGTAGGGTTCTAGACAGAGTATTTGTGGAAGAACTTGTGGGTGTTTTTGGTGACTATCACTTGTGCACGTGGAGCATCTTGTTCACCAACAGTACCTTGCCCCCTTTTAATAGTATTGGCTTTCCTATGGACTCAAAGTGATTTCTCACAAAGTAAAATGTAGAGTCCTCTTGCTTGAAGCTTTGCCAATCCATTTCCTTGTATCTAGGGGTTTCTCCACAATCCTTTTGCCAACCTATCATTGAACTTTTCCTGAAATATACTTAGTGGAAACATTAGTTCAATGACATATATGTTGTTATTAATTACCAAAACCACCAAGGAATCAAATGTGCTTTCAGGGAGGCAACCCAATGAATAAATATTTTTTTGCTTTTTCCTTTCTGTTTTTGAGTGTTGACACAATTATGCCTCTGTTATGATTGTGTTTTTATGGTTTATTTAGTGTTTGTGCCAAGTAGAACCATTAGGATGATTCATAAGAATGAGTAGAAGTGATGCTGAATATGAAACAGAAATTTTGCGTCCAGTATATGAATTTTCATTTTTTGCTGGAACGTGATATTGAGCTGAAAGTTTAACACAGTGTTTCTATACAAATTACTTACATTTGTCCTAATTTTTCAGAATTTTTAGAGTTACAGAAGTATGGGTATGGTACAGATTACTACAGACTATTCTGTTTGAGACAGATTCTGTTTTCGTTGCATTGTGTGCTTGTTTTGATGAATCTATGGTTTGTATTGGAGGATATAAGCCATGGTAAAGTTAAAATACAGTAGGTATAATGCAATTATAAAATTTGAATGGGTTCACAACAGTACCTAAAGTAGTGATTTGCTTTCTTATACTAACGGATCTCACGAAGATTTTGTTGAGTTTTGTGTGATTGAAGTTTTCAAGTTTTGGGTGAGATCACGATGGATGAAGGAATAAGGAGTAGCAAGAACCTAAGCCTGGGGATGCTACCGCACCCCCAAGATATATCCAAAGAGTAACAAGCAACTAAGCTTCGGGATGCCCCCGAGTGGCATCCCCTCTTTCTTCTAACGACCATCGGTATTTTACTTGGAGCTATATTTTTATTCGTCACATATCATGTGTTTTACTTGGAGCGTCTTGTATCTTTGCTTGCTTTGTTTGTTAGTTTTTCTTTTGTATCCTTGCTGTACACACCTATTTGAGAGAGCCACAATCATGCTATGATTTGTTAGAATTGCTCTACTTGCTTCACTTAAACTTTTTGAGCTATAGGAATTGATCTAGTGCTTCACTTATATCTTTTTGAGCACGGTGTGCTTGGAAACTTTTGTAGAAATACTCTCATGCTTCACTTACATTAATTTGAGATTTAGTAAAATTTTGAAGAAATCCTCTCATGCTTCACTTATACCTATTTGAGAGATGAAATCTTTGTGCTCATGTGCTTCACTTAAATTTGTTTGAGCTTGCCAAAAAGCAATGGCAATATATGAAACTAGTCCCAAAGTGATAGATATCCAAGGAGGATATAATAAAAACTTTCATGAAGATCATTGGACAAATTAAACTTGATTTCTTGTAATAATTTTGAAACATGATGATAGTAATATGTGAGTTATGTTAGTGAGTAATTATGCTTAGTAGGAATATTGGTGTTAAGGTTTGTGATTCCCTATGCATGCACGAAAGTCAATAGTTATGCAATAAAGTTACATCCTACTTGTGGTGCATTATTCGGTGTTAGTTATGTTCAATGCTCACTTATGTGATTTTTGTTTCTTGGTTTGGTTGCTTCCCAATCTATTTGCTAGCCTTCATTTGTACTAAGTAGAAATACTACTTGTGCATCCAAAATCCTTAAACCAAGTTTTGCCTTATGAGTCCACCATACCTACCTATATGTGGTATTTCCATGATGTTCCAAGCAAATTTGTATGTGCCATCTCTAAATTTTCAAAATAAATTTTCTCTTTTGTGTGCCCGTACCGCTCATGAAACGGTGGGGAGTGTCCAATATTTTTCCATGCTAGATGTGTTATTCTCAAGATGAGTGTTTATTCACTTGTCATTGCACGAGAGTGCGGCGGTAATAGGAATGCCCATTCCCGAAATGAAAAAGAAAAAAATATTTACTTTATGTTGTCAAATAATAAATTCCTTGGAAAGTGTTGGTATGGAAGGCAACCGTGGATACGGCCCGCCATGGAAAATGAAAGTTTGGTGGAAAAAGGAATAAACTTTATTTTCTGTTTGGGAACCACTTATGATATATCTAGCATGGAAAGTATTCTGAGCTACTTTGTCGTTTTCGTTGACAGGAAAAACCATGCCACCCAAAATATTTTTCTCTCTCTCAATTGAAACCTTGAGCTCTGGCACCTCTACAAATCCCTACTCCCCTCTGCGAAGGGCCTATCTATTTACTTTATGCAATTTTTTGTTTTTGCTTTGAGTCTCCATCTTCTCTTATAAGCACCAACTAAGGGGCACTATGATCGTACTTGAGCGTTGGGCATAGCTAATATTTGAGTGTGTTTCATGAATGGATCAATGATTGAGCATGATGGGCTAGGGATAACTTTCTTTAGTGTTGATATTTTGAAAGACATGGTTGCTTGTTGACATGCTTGAGTATTGAAGTCATTATGTTAAAACTAGACTATTGCATTGAATCATTTACAAGTCCAAATGCCCATGCTATACAAAGAAGAAAAGAATATGATGAACATGTTAGGCACAATTCTGTTGGAAATATGCCGTAGAGGCAATAATAAAATGGTTATTATCATATTTCCTTGTTCATGATAATCGTTTATTATCCATGCTAGAATTATATTGATCGGAAACTCAGATACATGTGTGGATACATAGACAACACCGTGTCCCTAGTAAGCCTCTACTAGACTAGCTCGTTGATCAGAGATGGTCAAGGTTTCCTGACCATAGACAATGAGTTGTCATCTGATAACGGGATCACATCATTAGGAGAATGATGTGATGGACAAGACCCAACCGTAAGCATGGCAGTTGATCGTGTCAGTTTGTTGCTACTGCTTTATCCATGTCAAGTATATGTTCCTACGACCATGAGATCATGCGACTCCCGGACACCGGAGGAATGCCTTGTGTGTATCAAATGTCACAATGTAACTGGGTGACTATAAAGGTGCTCTACAGGTATCTCCGAGGGTGTCTGTTGAGTTGGCATGGATCGAGACTGGGATTTGTCACTCCGTATGATGGAGAGGTATCTCTGGGCCCACTCGGTAACACAACATCACAAGAAGCTTGCAAGCAATGTGACTAAGGAGTTAGTCACGGGCTCTTGTGTTACGGAACGAGTAAAGAGACTTGCCGGTAACGAGATTGAACTAGGTATGGAGATACCGACGATCGAATCTCGGGCAAGTAACATACCGATGGACAAAGGGAACTGCATACGGGATTGTCTGAATCCTTGACATCATGGTTCGACCGATAAAGATATTCGTAGAATATGTAGGAACCAATATGGGCATCCAGGTCCCGCTATTGGTTATTGACCGTAGAGTTGTCTCGGTCATGTCTACATAGTTCTCGAACCCGCAGGGTCTGCACACTTAACGTTCGGTGACGATTTGGTATTGTTGAGTTATGTATGTTGGTGACCGAAGGTTGTTTGGAGTCCCGGATGAGATCCCAGACATCACGAGAGGTTCCGGAATGGTCCGGAGGTAAAGATTTATATATGGGAAGTCATATTTTGGCTACCGGAAAAGTTTCGGGTTTTTCCGGTATTGTACCGGGAAGCTTACAGAAGGTTCCGGAAACTTTCGGAGGAGTCCGGAAGTCCACCAAGGGTTCCACCACGTCCCAAGGTTTGCATGGGCTGAGGGGAGGCGCCCTGGCCTTATTGGGCCAGGCGCACAAGTCCCTCAAGGCCCATGTGGCTTGGGAGAGGTGGAAAGTCCACGTGTTTATGAAAAGGGAGGGAATTGGACTAGGAGTCCAACTCCTCCCCCTTGACTGCGCCCTAGGGCTTGGAGGGGCTGATCTCCACGCCCCTCCACCTATATATAGAGGGGAGGGGACGCCCCAAGAGTACACACAAAGCCCTTGGCGCCACTCTCTCTCCCTGGATCGTTTTCTCCTCCGTTCGCGGTTTCGGTAGCACTAGGCGTAGCCCTGCCGGGATAGCACCACCGCCACCGCCACCACGCCGTCGTGTTGCCGGAGAACTCATCTACTACTCCGACCTTGCTCGCTGGATCGAGGAGGCGGAGACATCATTGAGTTGTACATGTGCTGAACGCGGAGGTGCCGTCCGTTCGACGCTAGATCGGGGCGGATCGTGATTGGATCACGGGACGGATTGCGATTTGGATCGCGAAGACGTTCGACTACATCAACCGCGTTCCTTAACGCTTCCCGCTTAGCTATCTACAAGGGTATGTAGATCCACTCTCCCTCTCATAGCTGTTGATCTCCATAGATAAATCTTGGGTGTTCGTAGGAAATTTTTTGTTTCCCATGCAACGTTCCCCAACAGTGGTATCAGAGCCAGGTTTATGTGTAGATAACATGCACGAGTAGAACACAAAAGAGTTTGTGGGCGTTGATGTTCAGATTGCTTACTTCCTTAGTCTTATCTTGATTCGGCGGTATTGTGGGATGAAGCGGCCCGGACCAACCTTACTCGTCCACGTACGAGAGACCGGTTCCATCGACTGACATGTAACTTTGTTGCATAAAGATGGCTGGCGGGTGTCTGTCTCTCCCACTTTAGTTGAGTTGGATTCAACAGAGGCGGTCCTTGTAGAAGGTTAAATAGCAACTTGAATATCACCGTTGTGGTTTTGCGTAGGTAAGAATCGTTCTTGCTAGCTACCCTTAGCAGCCACGTAAAACATGCAACAACAATTAGAGGACGTCTAACTTGTTTTTGCAGGGTATGTTGTGATATGATATGGCCAAACACATGATGTGATATATGTGATGTATGATATGATCATGTTTTGTATAGATTATCACGACTTGCATGTCGATGAGTACGGCAACCGGCGGGAGCCATAGGGTTGTCTTTAATTATCATGTGGCCTGCGTGTCACTCATTAAGCGCTATGTAATGCTTTACTTTATCGCTAAGCGGTAGCAATAGTAGTACAAGCATGGTTGGCGTGACAACCCCGATGGCAACACGATGATGGAGATCATGATGATGGGGATCATGGTGTCATGCCGGTGACGATGGAGATCATGCCGGTGCTTTGGAGATGGAGATCGAAAGCACAAGTTCTTGGCCATATCATGTCACTTATGATTTGCATGTGATGTTAATCCTTTTATGCATCTTATTTTGCTTAGGACGACGGTAACATTATAAGGTGATCCCTCACTAAAATTTCAAGATAAAAATTGTGTTCTCCCCGAGTGTGCACCGTTGCGAAAGTTCGTCGTTTCGAAGCACCGCGTGATGATCGGGTGTGATAGACTCTACGTTCACATACAACGGGTGCAAGCCAGTTTTGCACATGCGGAACACTCGGGTTAACCTTGACGAGCCTAGCATGTACAGACATGGCCTCGGAACACAGGAGACCGAAAGGTCGAACATGAGTCATATAGTAGATATGATCAACATGGAGATGTTCACCATTGAAACCACCTCATCTCACGTGATGGTCGGACTTGGGTTGGTGAATTTGGATCATGTAGCACTCAGATGACCGGAGGGATGTCAATTTGAGTGGGAGTTCTTTAAGTAATATGATTAATTGAACTTTTTATCATGAACATAGTCTAAAGTTGACTTTGCAAAATTATGTTGTAGATCAATAGCTCGCGCTGTAGCTCCCCAGTGTTTTTGATACGTTACTAGAGAAAACTAAGTTGAAAGATGGTAGTAGCAATTATGCGGACTAGGTCCGTGTTGGGGAACGTAGTAATAATTCAAAATTTTCCTACGTGTCACCAAGATCAATCTAGGAGATGCTAGCAACGAGAGAGAGGGAGTGCATCTTCATACCCTTGAAGATCGCTAAGCGGAAGCGTTGCAAGAACGCGGTTGATGGAGTCGTACTCGCGGCGATTCAAATCGCGGACGATCCGATCCAAGCGCCGAACGGACGGCGCCTCCGCGTTCAACACACGTACAGCCCGGGGACGTCTCCTCCTTCTTGATCCAGCAAGGGGGAAGGAGAAGTTGAGGGAGAGCTCCGGCAGCACGACGGCATGGTGGCGGTGGAGTTCGTGGTTCTCCGGCAGAGCTTCGCTAAGCACTACGGAGGAGGAGGAGGTGTAGGAGGGGGGAGGGCTGCACCAGGGGCAAGGGGTGCGGCTGCCCTCCCACCCCCCCTCTATTTATAGGCTGAAGGGGAGAGGGGGCCGGCCCCCTTAGATCCATCTAGAGGGGGGGGGGGGCGGCGGCCAAGGGGGGGAGCTTGCCCCCACCCCTTAGGGTTTCCAACCCTAGGCGCCTTTGGCCCTTGGGAGGGGGGCGCACCAGCCCACTAGGGGGCTGGTTCCCACCCATATTCAGCCCACGTGGTCCTCTGAGGCAGGTGGCCCCTCCCGGTAGACCCCGGGAACCCTTTCGGTGGTCCTGGTACAATACCGATAAACCCCAAAACTTTTCCGGTGACTGAAACTGGACTTCCCATATATAAATCTTCACCTCCGGACCATTCCGTAACTCCTCGTGACGTCCGGGATCTCATCCGGGACTCCGAACAACTTTTGGTAACCACATACAATTCCCATTACAACTCTAGCGTCACCTAACCTTAAGTGTGTAGACCCTACGGGTTCGGGAACCATGCAGACATGACCGAGACACCTCTCCGGCCAATAACCAATAGCGGGATCTGGATACCTATATTGGCTCCCACATGTTCCACGATGATCTCATCGGATGAACCACGATGTCGGGGATTCAATTAATCCCGTATACAATACCCTTTGTCCATCGGTATGTTACTTGCCCGAGATTCGATCGTCGGTATCCCTATACCTTGTTCAATCTCGTTACCGGCAAGTCTCTTTACTCGTTCCGTAACACATGATCCCGTGACTAACTCCGTAGTCACATTGAGCTCATTATGATGATGTATTACCGAGTGGGCCCAGAGATACCTCTCCGTCACACGGAGTGACAAATCCCAGTCTCGATTCGTGCCAACCCAACAGACACTTTCGGAGATACCTGTAGTGCACCTTTATAGTCACCCAGTTACGTTGTGATGTTTGATACACCCAAAGCATTCCTACGGTATCCGGGAGTTGCACAATCTCATGGTCTAAGGAAATGATACTTGACATTAGAAAAGCTCTAGCAGACGAACTATACGATCTTGTGCTACGCTTAGGATTGGGTCTTGTCCATCACATCATTTTCCTAATGATGTGATCCCGTTATCAACGACATCCAATGTCCATGGTCAGGAAACCATGACCATCTATTGATCAACGAGTTAGTCAACTAGAGGCTCACTAGGGACATGGTGTGGTCTATGTATTCACACATATATTACGGTTTCCGGTTAATACAATTATAGCATGAACAATAGACAATTATCATGAACAAGGAAATATAATAATAACCATTTTATTATTGCCTCTAGGGCATATTTCCAACAGTCTCCCACTTGCACTAGAGTCAATAATCTAGTTACATTGTGATGAATCGAACACCCATAGAGTTCTGGTGCTGATCATGTTTCGCTCATGGAAGAGGTTTAGTCAATGGATCTGTGACATTCAAATCCGTATGTACTTTACAAATATCTATATCTCCATCCTGAATGTAACCACGAATGGAGTTGAAGCGGCGCTTGATGTGCTTGGTCTTCTTGTGAAACCTGGGCTCCTTGGCAATGGCAATAGCTCTAGTGTTGTCACAGAAGAGAGTCATCGGGCCCGACGCATTGGGAATCACTCCTAGGTCGGTGATGAACTCCTTCATCCAGACTCCTTCCTGCGCTGCTTCCGAAGCAGCTATGTACTCCGCTTCACATGTAGATGCTGCCACGACGCTTTGCTTTCAACTGCACCAGCTGACTGCCCCACCATTCAAAATATACACGTATCCGGTTTGTGACTTGGAGTCATCCGGATCTGTGTCGAAGCTAGCATCGACGTAACCCTTTACGACGAGCTCTTCGGCACCTCCATAAATGAGAAACATATCCTTAGTCCTTTTCAGGTACTTAAGGATATTCTTGACCGATGTCCAGTGTTCCATTCCGGGATCACTTTGGTACCTCCCTACCAAACTTATGGCAAGGTTCACATCAGGTCTGGTACACAGCATGGCATACATAATAGAGCCTATGGCTGAGGCATAGGTGATGACACTCATCTTTTCTCTATCTTCTGCCGAGGTCGGGCATTGAGCTGTGCTCAATCTCACACCTTGCAATACAGGCAAGAACCCCTTCTTGGACTGATCCATATTGAACTTCTTCAATATCTTGTCAAGGTATGTGCTTTGTGAAAGACCAATGAGGTAAGCAGCTTCTCCAAGGTCCTTCATTGAAAAACACTTATTCAAGTAGGTCTTTATGCTTTCCAAAAGTTCTATATCATTTCCCATCAACAATATGTCATCCACATATAAAATGAGAAATGCTACATAGCTCCCACTCACTTTCTTGTAAATACAGGCTTCTCCATAAGTCTGTATAAACCCAAACGCTAGTTCACCTCATCAAAGCGAATGTTCCAACTCCGAGATGCTTGCACCAGCCCATAGATGGAGCGCTGGAGCTTGCATACCTTGTCAGCATTCTTAGGATCGACAAAACCTTCCGGTTGCATCATATACAATTCTTCCTTAAGGAAACCGTTAAGGAATGCCGTTTTGACGTCCTTTTGCCAGATCTCATAATCATAAAATGTGGCAACTGTTAACATGATTCGGACGGACTTCAGCATCGATACGGGTGAGAAAGTCTCATCGTAGTCAACTCCTTGAACTTGTCGATAACCCTTAGCGACAAGCCGAGCCTTATAGACGGTCACATTACCATCCGCGTCAGTCTTCTTCTTAAAGATCCATTTATTTTCTATGGCTTGCCGATCATCGGGCAAGTCCACCAAAGTCCATACTTTGTTCTCATACATGGATCCTATCTCGGATTTCATGGCTTCAAGCCATTTGTTGGAATCTGGGCCCGCCATGGCTTCTTCATAGTTCGAAGGTTCACCGTTGTCTAACAACATGATTTCCAGGACAGGGTTGCCGTACCACTCTGGTGCAGAACGTGTCCTCGTGGACCTACGAAGTTCAGTAGTAACTTGATCCGAAGTTTCATGATCATCATCATCAACTTCCTCTCTAGTCGGTGCAGGCACCACAGAAACATTTTCCTGCGTTGCGCTACTCTCCGGTTCGAGAGTGGGTACAATTACCTCATCAAGTTCTACTTTCCTCCCACTTACTTCTTTCGAGAGAAACTCTTTCTCTAGAAAGGATCCATTCTTGGCAACAAAGATCTTGCCTTCGGATCTGAGGTAGAAGGTATACCCAATAGTTTCCTTAGGGTATCCTATGAAGATGCACTTTTCCTATTTGGGTTCGAGCTTTTCAGGTTGAAGTTTCTTGACATAAGCATCGCATCCCCAAACTTTCAGAAACGACAGCTTAGGTTTCTTCCCAAACCATAATTCATACGGTGTCGTCTCAACGGATTTAGACGGTGCCCTATTTAAAGTGAATGCGGCAGTGTCTAATGCATATCCCCAAAATGATAGCGGTAAATCAGTAAGAGACATCATAGATCACACCATATCCAATAGAGTGCGATTACGACATTCAGACACACCATTACGCTGAGGTGTGCCAGGCGGCGTGAGTTGTGAAACAATTCCACATTTCCTTAAGTGCGTGCCAAACTCGTGACTCAAATATTCTCCTCCACGATCAGATCGTAAGAACTTTATTTTCTTGTCACGTTGATTCTCTACCTCACTCTGAAATTCCTTGAACTTTTCAAAGGTCTCAGACTTGTGTTTCATTAAGTAGACATACCCATATCTGCTTAAGTCATCAGTGAGGGTGAGAACATAACGATAGCCACCGCGAGCCTCAACGCTCATTGGACCGCATACATCGGTATATATTATTTCCAACAAGTTGGTTGCTCGCTCCATTGTTCCGGAGAACGGAGTCTTAGTCATCTTGCCCATGAGGCATGGTTCGCACGTGTCAAATGATTCATAATCAAGAGACTCCAAAAGTCCATCTGCATGGAGTTTCTTCATGCGTTTGACACCAATATGACCAAGGCGGCAGTGCCACAAGTATGTGGGACTATCATTATCAACTTTACATCGTTTGGTATTCACACTATGAATATGTGTAACATCACGTTCGAGATTCAATAAAAATAAACCATTGACCAGTGGGGCATGACCATAAAACATATCGCTCATATAAATAGAACAACCATTATTCTCGGATTTAAATGAGTAGCCATCTCGCATCAAACGAGATCCAGATACAATGTTCATGCTCAAAGCTGGTACTAAATAACAATTATTGAGGTTTAAAACTAATCCCGAAGGTAGATGTAGAGGTACCGTGCCGACGGCGATCACATCGACCTTGGAACCATTCCCGACGCGCATCGTCACCTCGTCCTTCGCCAGTCTCCGCTGATTCCGCAGCTCCTGTTTTGAGTTACAAATGTGAGCAACCGCACCGGTATCAAATACCCAGGAGCTACTACGAGCGTTGGTAAGGTACACATCAATAACATGTATATCATATATACCTTTGACGTTGCTGGCCTTCTTATCCGCTAAGTACTTGGGGCAGTTCCGCTTCCAGTGACCGGTTCCCTTGCAATAAAAACACTCAGTCTCAGGCTTGGGTCCATTCTTGGGATTCTTCCCGGCAACTGATTTACCGGGCACGGCAACTGCTTTGCCGTCCTTCTTGAAGTTCTTCTTACCCTTGCCTTTCTTGAAACTGGTGGTCTTATTCACCATCAACACTTGATGTTCCTTTTTGATCTCCACCTCCGCTGATTTCAGCATCGAATATAACTCAGGAATGGACTTCTCCATCCCTTGCATATTGAAGTTCATCACAAAACTCTTGTAGCTAGGTGGAAGCGACTGGAGGATTCACTCAATAACCGAGTCATCCGGAAGATTAACTCCCAGCTGAGACAAGCGGTTGTGCAACCCAGACATTTTGAGTATGTGTTCGCTGACAGAACTATTTTCCTCCATCTTACAACTGAAGAACTTGTCGGAGACTTCATATCTCTCGACCTGGGCATGAGCTTGGAAAACCATTCTCAGCTCTTGGAACATCTCATATGCTCCGTGTTGCTCAAAACGCTTTTGGAGCCCCGGTTCTAAGCTGTAAAGCATGCCGCACTGAACCAGGGAGTAATCATCACTACGCGACTGCCAGGCGTTCATAACGTCTTGAGTTGCTGGGAAAATGGGTGCGTCACCTAGCGGTGCATCAAGGACATATGCTTTCTTGGAAGCTATGAGGATGATCCTCAAGTTACGGACACAGTCCATATAGTTGCTTCCATCGTCTTCCAGCTTGGTTTCCTCTAGGAACGCGTTGAAGTTGAGGGCAACATTAGCGTGGGCCATTGGATCTACAAGATAGATTGTAAAGACAATTTTAGACTAGGTTCATGATAATTAAGTTCATCTAATCAAATTATTTAATGAACTCCCACTCAGATAGACATCCCTCTAGTCATCTAAGTGATACATGATCCATATCGACTAGGCCGTGTCCGATCATCACGTGAGACGGACTAGTCATCAATGGTGAACATCTCCATGTTGATCGCATCTACTATATGACTCATGTTTGACCTTTCGGTCTCTCGTGTTCTGAGGCCATGTCTGTACATGCTAGGCTCGTCAAGTCAACCTAAGTGTTTCGCGTGTGTAAATCTGGCTTACACCCGTTGTATGCGAACGTTAGAATCTATCACACCCGATCATCATGATCCTTCGCAACGGTGCACACTTAGGGGGAACACATTTCTTGAAATTTTAGTGAGGGATCATCTTATTTATGCTACCGTCGTTCTAAGCAAATAAGATGTAAAAACATGATAAACATCACATGCAAATCATAAAGTGACATGATATGGCCAATATCATCTTGCGCCTTTGATCTCCATCTTTGGGGCGCGGCATGATCACCATCGTCACCGGCATGACACCATGATCTCCATCATCATGATCTCCATCATCGTGTCTTCATGAAGTTGTCTCGCCAACTATTACTTCTACTACTATGGCTAACGGTTAGCAATAAAGTAAAGTAATTACATGGCGTTTTTGATTGACACGCAGGTCATACAATAAATTAAGACAACTCCTATGGCTCCTGCCGGTTGTCATACTCATCGACATGCAAGTCGTGATTCCTATTACAAGAACATGATCAATCTCATACGTCACATATATTTCATCATATCCTTTTGGCCATATCACATCACATTGCATACCCTGCAAAAACAAGTTAGACGTCCTCTAATTGTTGTTGCAAGTTTTACGTGGCTGCTATGGGTTTCTAGCAAGAACGTTTCTTACCTACGCAAAAGCCACAACGGTGATATGCCAATTGCTATTTACCCTTCATAAGGACCCTCTTCATCGAATCCGATCCGACTAAAGTGGGAGAGACAGACACTCGCTAGCCACCTTATCCAACAAGTGCATGTCAGGCGGTGGAACCAGTCTCACGTAAGCGCACGTGTAAAGTCGGTCCGGGCCGCTTCATCCCACAATGCCGCCGAATCAAGATAGGACTAGTAACGGCAAGCAAATTGACCAAATCATCGCCCAAAACTACTTGTGTTCTACTCGTGCATAGAATCTACGCATAAACCTGGCTAATGATGCCACTGTTGGGGAACGTAGTAATAATTCAAAATTTTCCTACGTGTCACCAAGATCAATCTAGGAGATGCTAGCAACGAGAGAGAGGGAGTGCATCTTCATACCCTTGAAGATCGCTAAGCGGAAGCGTTGCAAGAACGCGGTTGATGGAGTCGTACTCGCGGCGATTCAAATCGCGGAAGATCCGATCCAAGCGCCGAACGGACGGCGCCTCCGCGTTCAACACACGTACAGCCCGGGGACGTCTCCTCCTTCTTGATCCAGCAAGGGGGAAGGAGAAGTTGAGGGAGAGCTCCGGCAGCACGACGGCGTGGTGGCGGTGGAGCTCGTGGTTCTCCGGCAGAGCTTCGCTAAGCACTACGGAGGAGGAGGAGGTGTAGGAGGGGGGAGGGCTGCGCCAGGGGCAAGGAGTGCGGCTGCCCTCCCACCCCCCCTCTATTTATAGGCTGAAGGGGAGAGGGGGCCGGCCCCCTTAGATCCATCTAGAGGGGGGGTGGCGGCCAAGGGGGGGGAGCTTGCCCCCCAAGTTGGTGGGAGGCGCCCCCACCCCTTAGGGTTTCCAACCCTAGGTGCCTTGGGCCCTTGGGGGGGCGCACCAGCCCACTAGGGGGCTGGTTCCCACCCATATTCAGCCCACGTGGTCCTCCGAGGCAGGTGGCCCCTCCCGGTGGACCCCCGAAACCCTTTCGGTGGTCCCGGTACAATACCGATAAACCCCGAAACTTTTTCGGTGACTGAAACTGGACTTCCCATATATAAATCTTCACCTCTGGACCATTCCGGAACTCCTCGTGACGTTCGGGGTCTCATCCGGGACTCTGAACAACTTTCGGTAACCACATACAATTCCCATTACAACTCTAGCGTCACCTAACCTTAAGTGTGTAGACCCTACGGGTTCGGGAACCATGCAGACATGATCGAGACACCTCTCCGTCCAATAACCAATCGCGGGATCTGGATACCCATATTGGCTCCCACATGTTCCACGATGATCTCATCGGATGAACCACGATGTCGGGGATTCAATTAATCCCGTATACAATTCCCTTTGTCCATCGGTATGTTACTTGCCCGAGATTCGATCGTCAGTATCCCTATACCTTGTTCAATCTCGTTACCGGCAAGTCTCTTTACTCGTTCCGTAACACATGATCCCGTGACTAACTCCTTAGTCACATTGAGCTCATTATGATGATGTATTACCGAGTGGGCCCAGAGATACCTCTCCGTCACACGGAGTGACAAATCCCAGTCTCGATTCGTGCCAACCCAACAGACACTTTCGAAGATACCTGTAGTGCACCTTTATAGTCACCCAGTTACGTTGTGACGTTTTATACACCCAAAGCATTCCTACGGTATCCGGGAGTTGCACAATCTCATGGTCTAAGGAAATGATACTTGACATTAGAAAAGCTCTAGCAGACGAACTATACGATCTTGTGCTACGCTTAGGATTGGGTCTTGTCCATCACATCATTCTCCTAATGATGTGATCCCGTTATCAACGACATCCAATGTCCATGGTCAGGAAACCATGACCATCTATTGATCAACGAGCTAGTCAACTAGAGGCTCACTAGGGACATGGTGTGGTCTATGTATTCACACATGTATTACGATTTCCGGTTAATACAATTATAGCATGAACAATAGACAATTATCATGAACAAGGAAATATAATAATAACCATTTTATTATTGCCTCTAGGGCATATTTCCAACAGTCCGTAATCTGAGGATTGTCCTCAGTTGCTGCATAGAAGGCTTATGTCCTTGATGCACCGCTCGGTGCGCCACCCCCTCAAGCGTCGTCTGTGGGTGTTGAGAACATCAGACAGACACGTTTTTGGTGACTACTTGATAGTTCAGTGCATCATGCTTTACGGCTTAGAATTGAGGCTCCAAAGATGTTTTGAACGTCACGGATCATATGAGATGTTCCAAGAGCTGAAATTGGGATTTCAGGCTCGTGCCCGTGTTGAGAGGTATGAGACCTCCAACAAGATTCTTTGCTTGCAAGATGAAGGAGAATAGCTCAATCAGTGAGCATGTGCTCAGATTGTCTGGGTGCTACAATCGCTTGAATCAAGTGGGAGTTGATCTTCCAGATAAGATAGTGATTGACATACTTCTCCAAGTCACTGCCACCAAGCTACTAAAGCTTCGTGATGAACTATAACATGCCAGGGATGGAGAAGATGATCCCTGAGCTATTCGCAATGTTTTACACCGCGAAAGGTAGAAATCAAGAAAGAGCATCAAGTGTTGATGGTAAGACCACTAGTTTCAAGAAGGGCAAGGGCAAGACGGGAATCTTCGAGAATGGCAAGCCAGTTGTCGCTCTAGTGAAGAAACCCAAGATTGGATCCAAACCCGAGACTGAGTGCTTCTGTTATGAGGGGAACGGTCACTGAAGCGGAACTGCCCCAGATACATGGCAGATAAGAAGGCTGGCAACGTCAACAAAAGTATATTTGATATACATATTATTGATGTGTACCGTACTAGTACGCCTAGTAGCACCTAGGTATTAGATACCAGTTCAGTTGCTGATATTGGTAACTCAAAGTAAAAGCTACAGAATAAACGGAGACTAGCTAAGGGTGAGGTGACGATGTGTGTTGGAAGTGTTTCCAAGGTTGATGTGATCACCATCGCACGCTCCCTCTACCTTCGGGATTAGTGTTGAACCTAAATAAATGTTATTCGGTGTTTGCGTTGAGCATGAACATGATTAGATCGTGTTTATTGCAATACGGTTATTCATTTAAGTCAGAGAATAATGGTTGTTCTATTTACATGAATAATACCTTCAATGGTCATGCATCCAATGTGAATGGTTTATTGAATCTCGATCGTAGTGATACACATGTTCATAATATTGATGCCGAAAGATGCAAAGTTGATAATGATAGTACCACATACTTGTGGCACTGCTGCTAAGGTCATATTGTTGGAAATTGCATGAAGAAGCTCCATGCTGATGGATCTTTGGACTCACTCGATTTTGAATCGCTTGAGACATGCGAACCATGCCTCTTGGGCAAGATGACTAACACCCCGTTTTCCGGTTTGATGGAGTGGGCAAGTGACTTATTGAAAATAATACATATTGATGTATGATATCCAATGAGCATTGAAGCACACGGTGGATATCGTTATTATCTTACCTTCACAGATGATTTGAGTAGATACTGGTATGTTTACTTGATGAATCACAAGTCTGAAACTTTTGAAAAGTTCAAGAAATTTCAGAGTGAAGTTGAAGATCATCGTGACAAGAAGATTGAATGTCTACGATATGATCGTGGAGGTAAACATCTGAGTTACGAGTTTTGGTATATATTTAAGACAATGTGGAAGTTGTTTCACAACACATGCCACCTGGAACACCACCGTGTAATGGTGTGTCTGAATATCGTAGCCGTACTCTATTGGATATGGTGCGTTTTATGATGTCTCTTGCCGATTTGCCACTATTGTTTTGGGGTTATGCGTTAGAGAAAACTACATTCACTTTAAATAGGGCACCATCTAAATCCGTTAAGATGATATCGTATGAATTATGGTTTGGCAGAAACCTAAGCTGTCATTTCTTAGAGTTTGGGAATATGATGCTTATGTGAAAAGACTTCAACCTGATAAGCTCGAACCCAAAGAGGACAAATGCATCTTCATAGGATACCCTAAAGAAACAGTTGGGTATACCTTCTATCTCAGATCCAAGGGCAAAGTGTTTGTTGCTAAAAACGGGCCCTTTCTCGAGAAAGGGTTTCTCTCGAAAGAATTGAGTGGGAGGAAGGTAGAACTTGATGAGGTTATTGAACCGTCACTTCAGTTGGATGGTAGCACAACGTAGAAAGATGTTTCTACGGTGCGTACACCGAATGAAGAGGAAGCTAATGATGATGATCATGAAACTTCAGATCAAGTTACTACTGAGCCTCGTAGGTCGACAAGGAATTGTACCGCCCCTAAGTGGTGCGGAATCCTGTCTTAGAGGTCATGTTGTTGGACAACAGTGAACCTGCGAGCTATGAAGAAGCGATGGTGGGCCCGGATTCCAACTAATGGCTATGAGCCGTGAAATCCAAGATAGGATCCATGTATGAAAATTAAGTATGGACTTTAGTAGACTTGCCCGATGAACGGCAGGTCGTTAAGTACAAATGGACCTTTAAGAAGAAGACAGACGATGATGGTGTCGGATTTCGGGCTCTGCAAAACCCCAAGAAGTTCGAACACAGGGGCGTGTGCGAAGACCCCCTGCAGCCTCGCCCTACCTAGCTCACTACGCGATGGTTAGGATGATGAACTTATGCGATGACAAGGAAGAAGATGCACATGGTGGTTTACCCAGGTTCGGGCCGCTGCGAAGCATAATACCCTACTCCTGCTTTGGTGGATTGCCCCTCGAGTAGGTGTGGTGGATGAACTAGTACAATGATGAGGAGCCTCGTGAGGGCGCTCGAGTGGTGTTCTTGGCTCTCTGCCCTGTTGGGTGTTGTCTTCTCTCCTCTCTCTCGCTTCTGTCCTCCGTCCGTCCTTCTCCTCTACGGTGTAACCTAGCCTCTATATATAGCAGCGGCCCGGGTCCTCTTCCCTTATCGCAATGGTGGGAAGGGATCCCACAATGGCCAAATTTGAAGGGGGACAGGAGTACATCCCCGCCCTGTCCAAAGGTGGTCTTCGCCTGCAAAGTAGCTGTCGATGATGCAGAGGTGGGCTCGGCAATGACATCCGTCCTGCTGGGCTCGTGGTCGTGGTCTTGTTGCACCGGAACGGAAACCTTTGGGGGGCGCTTTGGGAACCCGCGTACGTCCTTGCTCCCTTTGCACTAAAGGGGAAACTGCACCGCCTAGCACGCTCGCGCCCGCCTGTCCTTCCTTGCGTCATCCTTGACTCCTGAGGCCGGGTTCTGCATAGAGATCTCCGCCGCTCCGGAGGGGGCCTGAGGAGGCCCACTCCTTGCTGATCTTGGTGCCGTTCTTCCTCGCGAGCTTTGGGCCCTCGCGAGGGCCTTGTCTTGGGTGCGGGCCCGCCAGGCCGCGCCTCGCTGGCAAAGTGGGCCATGCCCTGGGCCGCAGGCAGGCAGGTCTAGGTACCCCCGTTCCCAGAACGCCGACAGTAGCCCCTGGGCCCAAGGCGCGCTCGAGCCGGCCTCTGGGTGGAGGCGCTGAGGACGGCCCGAAGCACCGCGGGCCCCAAACGCATGCGGGCCATGGCTGGCGTGCGTCGTTCGGTTGATGTCGGACGTCCAACGCCCCTTCGGCCAACGCTCGAATCGACAAAAGCCTGACTTCCAGCGCCGAGCCATTACTGTTTTCCTCTTCTGCGCACCTGCTCTTACTCCCAGATCCCCAGCCTTAGCAGAGACCTCTCCAGATCTCGGCGCCGCTCCGTCCTCCTCCTTGCCGCGTCAGCCCCGCGAACTTCCCGATGGCTCCCGCCAGCAAGTCGAAGCCTGAGGCCCAGAGCTCAGCCTCCGCTCCCATCTCACCGGCGCTCTCGGAGTCCACCATTGCCAAGGACGGAGATCTCGTCCCGGTGCTCCCGTCGATGGCAGACGGGACCAACGAGTGGGGGCGGACCTTGATATGGGGCGGCTCCTCGGAGAAGCGGCCCTCGTCCAGGTCGGCCTATCCTTTCTTTCTCCATAGCGTCTTTGCCGGGCTCGTCCCGCCTTTCTCCGCGTTCTCCACCGCCATCCTCGACCACTACGGGATTCAAGCCCTTCATCTCCAGCCCAACTCCATCCTGCTCTTGTCCGTCTTTGCCTTCTACTGCGAGGCTTTCGTGGGCGTGAAGCCTTCGATGGCCATCTTCCGCCACTTCTTCAGCTTGCGCGTGCACGACGGTGCTCAGCGGTCGGCGTGCGTCTCCTTCGTCGCGGTCCAGAGCGGTAACGTGCTCTTGAAGGCCGGGAAGAAGGTGGAGAACTTCAGGCACCGCTGGGTCTTCATGGATCTCAAGAGCACCAACCCCCGCTTGGATCTGCCGAAGGGGTTGTCGGAGAAGACCCCCGCGTGGAGCTTCGCGAAGCTTTCTGACCCCCGGGCCAGGCCCGTCCTGGAGCGGATTTCTCGCGATATCAGTGCCAGGAAGCTGACTGGGGGGATGATAGTGAAGGAGTTCTTGAAGCAGCGCCTGGCACCCCTCCAGTCGCATTCGAGGCCCTTGTGGGAATACCGGGGCAGCGGCGACGACCTCCGGCTTCGGTCTGCCCCCATGCCTTCCGGGGAGCTGAGCAGAGTTGTAACAACCCTGCTCAACGGCGACCCCGGAGATTTTCCCGACGACTACGCCCCGTTGTACTGCCGCGACGACGGAGCCGATCTGGTGGCCACGATGCCTGTCTTCAACGAACTGGGGCTCTCCCCAGCTGAGGGCCTTGGCTCCCCGGTGATGGTGTCATCCGGCGATGCTACTTCTTGAGCTTGCGTTGGTTTTCCCTTGAAGAGGAAAGGGTGATGCAACAAAGTAGATAAGTATTTCCCTTAGTTGTTGAGAACCAAGGTATCAATCCAGTAGGAGGTACAAGCAAGGCCCCAATCTTTGCACCTACACAAACAATCAAACACTTGCACCCAACGCTATAAAGGGGTTGTCAATCCCTTCACGGTTACTTGCAAGGATGATATCTGATAGAGATAGATATAAAAGATTACTAAAACGAAAAGTAAAATAAAAGCAAATAGATTGCAGCAAAGTATTTTTGGTATTTTTGGTTTATAAATCTGAAAATATAATATGGAAAATAGACCCGGGGGCCATAGGTTTCACTAGAGGCTTCTCTCTTGAAGGCAAATAATACGGTGGGTGAACAAATTACTGTCGAGCAATTGTTAGAAAAGCGCATAGTTATGACGATATCCAAGGCAATGATTATGCATATAGGCATCACGTCCATGTCAAGTAGACCAAAACGATTCTGCATCTACTACTATTACTCCACACATCGACCGATTCCTGCCTGCATCTAGAATATTAAGTTCATGAAGAACAGAGTAACGCATTAAGTAAGATGACATGATGTAGAGGGATAAACTCAAGCAATATGATGAAAACCCCATCTTTTTACCCTTGATGGCAACAATACAAATACGTGCCTCGCTACCCCTACTTTGTCACTGGGTGAGGACACCGCAAGATTGAACCCAAAACTAAGCACTTCTCCCATTGCTAGAATTACCAATCTAGTTGGCCAAACCAAACCAATAACTCGAAGAGACTTGCAAAGATATGAAATCATGCATATAAGAATTCAGAGAAGATTCAAATAATATTCATAGATAATCTGATCATAAACCCACAATTCATCGGATCTCGACAAACACACCGCAAAAGAGTATTACATCGGATAGATCTCCATGAAGATCATGGAGAACATGGTATTGAAGAACATAGAGAGAGAAGAAGCCATCTAGCTACTAGCTATGGACCCGAAGGTCTGAGGTGAACTACTCACGCATCATCGGAGGGGCAATGGTGTTGATGTAGATGCCCTCCGTGATCGAATCCCCCTCCAGCAGATTACCAGAAAAGGCCCCAAGATGGGATCTCACGGGAACAGAGGCTTCTGGCGGCGGAAAAGTATTATCGTGGCTCTTTCTGGTATTGGGGGAATATTCCTGAATTTATAGGCGAAGAATTAGGGTTCGAGGAGCCACGGGGGGCCCACAAGCCAGGGGGGCGGGCCCCCCAGGGGCGCGCCCGGGTGGCTTGTGGCCCACCCATGGGTCTCCTGGCCTCTTCTCCAAGTCTCCTGGGTTCCTTCTGGTCCAAGAAAAATCATCGTAGAATTTTATTCCGTTTGGACTCCATTTGATATTCCTTTTCTGCAATACTCAAAAAGAAGGAAAAAACAGAAACTGGCACTGGGCACTAGGTTAATAGGTTAGTCCCAAAAATAATATAAAATAGCATATTAATGCATATAAAACATCCAAAACAGATAATATAATAGCATGGAACAATAAAAAATTATAGATACGTTGGAGACGTATCAGCATCCCCAAGCTTAATTCTTGCTCGTCCTCGAGTAGGTAAATGATAAAAACAGATTTTTTGATGTGGAATGCTACCTAACATATTTATCCATGTAATATTCTTTATTGTGGCATGAATGTTCAGATCCATAAGATTCAAAACAAAAGCTTAATATTGACATAAAAACAATAATACTTCAACCATACTAACAAAGCAATCGTGTCTTTTCAAAATAACATGGCCAAAGAAAGTTATCCCTACAAAATCATATGGTCTGGCTATGCTCCATCTTCCCCACACAAAGTATTTCAATCATGCACAACCCCGATGACAAGTCAAGCAATTGTTTCACACCTTTTATGTTCTCAAACCTTTTCAACTTTCACGCAATACATGAGCGTGAGCCATGGATATAGCACTATAGGTGGAATAGAATATGGTGGAGGTTGTGAGGAAAAGGAGAAGTGTGACGCCCCCAATTTCGACCGTATGCTAAAAATACACGCAATGCGTACGACCAAGATTAGGGACTCACTGATCGATATCACAACACAACACTAGACACAAATTAAAGTCATACAGCTTCATATTACAAGCCAGGGGCCTCGAGGGCTCGAATACAAAGCTCGACAAAGCACGAGTCAGCGGAAGCAAATAATATCTGAGTACAGACATAAGTTAAACAAGTTTTGCCTTAAGAAGGCTAGCACAAACATAAGCAGCGGATCGAAAGAGACAAGGCCTCCTGCCTGGGAACCTCCTAACTACTCCTGAGCGTCGGCACTCTCCACGTAGTAGTAGGCTCCAGCGGTGGTGTAGTAGTCGTCTCCGGCGTACTCCATCTCCGGGGCTCCGTCGTCTGAATGCAGAATCGTATCGAGGGGAAAGAGAAGGCAAAGCAGCGGTGAGTACTCATCCAAAGTACTCGCAAGACTGACATCAGAACTATGCTAAGTATGCACCATTATCAAGGAAATGGGTTATATCTGGGCTGACTGCAGAAGCAAGAATAGGGAGAAGGCCTAGTCCTATCGAAGACTAGCATCTTCAGCATCTTGCAGCATTAGAAGAGAGTATACTGGTATCTCATATATAATCATATTATTGTAGCAATTTTATTAAGTAACCATGCCCAGAGATTCTTCCTCGACTCCCTGCGAGAAAGCAATCCCGGAGCCAGCATTCATTTCAATTTGAAATCACAATTATAGTTGTATAAGGTCAAGGTACAACTCCAAGTCGTCCTGTTACCATGGACACGGCTATTTGAATAGATAATTCATCCCTGCAGGGGTGCACCGCATTTCCAACACGCTTGTTCACCTCCGGCCGGACACACTTTCCTGGGTCATGCCCGGCCTCGGGATAGCAACACGTCGTCGCCCCACCTAGGCTCAACAGAGAGGCCAACCCGACGGTCTAAATCCTAAGCACACAGGGGTCGTGGGCCCACTTGCCCTACGCGCTCCTGCACGATGCGTACGTGGCCGAAAGCAGACCTAGCACACTCCAGTCCAAGAGCTGTACCGTCCAGTCCAATCTGGCGCGCGCCGCTCCATTGCTGACGTCCGAAGAGCTTCGGCTGATACAACGACGCTGAGTACCCATAACTTCTCCCACGCGATGTTTTGGTGCGTAACAAGGCCAACAACCCAACTCAGATCAAATACCCAACCCATTAGCATTTTATTAATGCGGGGCAAGCGCGACCCATAATTGCGGTCCCGTCGCCCCGTCTCGAGGATGTGTGGCAAGGGCCTCTCCTGCCCGTCCACGCCTCATAATAACCCTTTGGATGCCTTACCGGCGCATCCCACCACATCTCACACACGGGTACCCTTGGGGCCGACCCGTCTCAAGACTGTCGGGAACTCAGGTCCACCTCAACCAGGGTGGTACCGCCTGTCCCTCTAGTCCCGTCTTTCACATGTAAACAATGTCAAGTTAAAGTAACTGTGTGTTTATACACCAAGTGGAAATCCAAGGAATCACCCTCGATGGATCCCACTCGAGGTATGTGTATGACAAGAGTCGCTATCGATAAATGGGAAGGAGGAATCACCCTCGATACCCATGACCGATTAGCTACGCTACAGAATTAACACCGGGAGTGCTAAGTGAGGTATCACCCTTGGCACTCGGTAGTAGCTCTGAAGTGTCATACTTAAAGGGGTGTGCGGTGATGTGAGGGGCCTGGCTCGTCGGTCGGTTGACCGAGTCTTCGGGTCTTCGAGTCGTCGATGAAGAAGCAGGGGCAACTGGGGCTAAGGGGCCACTGGGGATTCATTGACCAACCTATTCTAAGCAGTTGATATGATTGCAGGTATAGTAACAGTTTATCAAAAACAGGCTATGCATCAGAATAGGAGCTAACTAATACAGTAGCAAAAATCTAATGCAAGAATAAGAGTGAAAGGAATAGGCGATATCGGAATGCTCAAGGGGGGTTGCTTGCCTTGCTGCTCTGCGGCAAAGGCCTGATCGTCGGCGGTGTAGTCGTACCCGACAGTAGCGTCAGTCTCGGGGTCTACCGGTAAGAAGAGGGGGGAGAAACAATAAATATAAAGCAGACAAATGCATCACGATGCATGACATGGCAATATGCAGAGCTAGGCATGCACTAACGCAGTATTACACGTCGTAGACGGGTCAGAAGAATATCTGACGATATTTCCCGGGTCTCTGGCTTCTACCGGACAGATGAAAATGATGGAAAAGTTCAATGTTCGCTATGATAGGAGCACGTGATAGAATAACGGACTGCGTATTCGGATTCGTGGGGTTTTTCTGATCAACTTTCATGGATAAAGTATTTTCATCCGAGTTATGGATTATTTAATATTAATTTTTAAAGTTTTATTAATATTCTGGAAATTAAAACAGATTAAATTAAATCGATAAATGCAATTATGACATCAGCATGATGTCATGCTGACATCAGCAGTAACAGGGGCTGACTGGTCAAACTGACCAGTGGGCCCCACCTGTCAGTGTCACAGTTTTAATTAAGTTTATTTCTTATTAATCAGAATTAATTAAGGGGGTGGGTCCCACCTGTCATACAGTTTAATTTAATTAATTAACAGATTAATTAATAGTTTAATTAATTAATCTAATTAAACTTAATCATCTAATTAACTAATTAATTAATTAATTAATTTAACTAATTTTTATTATTATTATTTATTATTATTTTTAAACGTTTTAGGGGGGCGGGCCCCCTCTGTCAGTCTCACTGGGGGGTGGTTAGTGGGGTGGTTAGCCCCCACTAACCGAACGGCCAGGGGCGAGGCCAGGGCCGCACCGGCGGCCAGTGCGGGCGGCGGCGCCGGCGATGCGACGGAGGGCGACGAGGGTCGCGGGGCGGAGCGGTGGTGGGTCGGCGGCCAGGTGCGGCAAGCGCGCGCGCGGCGACGCGGCGGGCGCGCACGGGCCGCGGGCGGGAGCGGGGACAGGGGCGAGCGGGAGGCGCGGGACGCGGCCAGGTGGCGCCGGTGGTGGGCTGGACGAGCGTGCGCGCGGGTGCGGCGCGGTGAGGGGGGCGCGCGGCGACGGGGGCCGGAACGGCGAGCGGGGCCGCGACGGCCGGTGAGCGCGCGAGGGAAAGGAGTGGGCGGAGGAGCCCAGGGGCTCACCGCGCGCGTAGGGGGGGCAGCGTGCGTGGGGAGGAGCCGGGGAGGCGTCGGCGGGGGAGAAGACGTGGCGGGGCGGCGGCGATGTGGCGTCGGCGGGGGAGGGCCGGCGTCGATGGGGAGGGGCGGGGCGAGGCGGAGAGGGGGCGCCGGCGGGCGTGGTGGCCGCTGGTGGAGCGGGGCGATGCAGAGGCGCCGGGCGCGGGCGGCGGTGGCCCGATCCCGATCAGGATCGGGCGAGGGGGATTGAGAGCGAGGGGGGGTGGGGGTGAGTGGGGATCGGGGGCTAGGGTTGGCCTCCGGGGGAGGTATAGAGGGGGGAGGCTAGGCCGGTTGGGCCGGCATGCTGGGCTTCGGCCCAGTTAGGCTAGGGGGGCTTTTTGTTTTATTTTTATTTTTGTTTCTTTTTCTTTTAATTGTTTCCTGTTTTAATTCATTTTGCATTAATCCTCTATAGTAAAAATGTGTGACTTGGTCCAATAATCATCTTGCAATATTTTGCATGGCCACATACACCTTGGGGATTTTTAGAATCTGTTTACAATTTCCAATTGAATTTAAGAGCACTTTAAATTGCAATTTGGTGCTGTTATTGAAGGTGGGGTCCACACCATATGTTTGGTGATGTTGTTCCCCTTAACACCAATTGTTTTGTGATTTATCACAAGTGTGCAACATTTTTCCTTTGCTGTTTGCCAACTTATTTTATCACCATAAAATTCAATGCCCTTTTTAATGGAATTTGAAATGAGATACGAACTTTCAACTGGATCATATCTTTTTTAACAAAATGATTAGGCACTGATCATGGTCATTACTGTAGCTTAATTACAATCATTACTGTAGCATAAATCCAGGGTGCCACAACTCTCCCCTACTAAAAAGAATTCTCGTCCCGAGAATCAAGAAGTAGAAGGAAAGAGCCCGGGGTATTCGGCACGAAGATGATCTTCGCGTTCCCAAGTGGCTTCATCTTCAGAATGATTTGCCCACTCCACCTTGAAGGATTTGGTAACCTTCTGACGAGTCCGACGTTCAGTTTCACCAAGAATGCGGACCGGTTGCTCCTTGTAAGAAAGGTCTTGTTGCAGTTCAAGCATATCATGATCCACTGCTCGGATTGGATCCTTGAAGCAGCAACGAAGCTGTGACATATGGAACACATCGTGAACCTGAGAAAGGTTCGGCGGTAGTTCCAGTTGATATGCCACCTTACCACGCCTTTCGAGAACAGTGAAAGGACCAATGTATCGAGGAGCTAGCTTGCCCTTGATCCCGAAACGGTGTGTACCTCTCATTGGCGTGACTCGAAGATAAGCCTTTTCGCCAGGTTGATAGACCATATCTTTGTGATGACGGTCATACTGACTCTTCTGACGAGACTGAGCAGCCTTCAGATTTGCATGAATAATGCGGACTTGATCTTCGGCATGTTGAATAATATCCGGACCGATAAGTGTACGTTCCCCAGTTTCTGACCAATTCAGAGGAGTTTGACACTTACGTCCATATAATACTTCAAAGGGAGCCATCTTCAGACTAGCTTGATAGCTATTGTTGTAGGAGAACTCAGCATACGGGAGAGATTCCTCCTATTTCTTGCCGAAAGAAATGACACAAGCTCGAAGCATGTCTTCGAGAATCTGATTGACTCTTTCAACTTGTCCCTGGGATTGAGGGTGAAAAGCGGTGCTGAATGACAAATGATTTCCCATAGCTTCCTGGAAACTTGCCCAGAATCTTGAAGTGAATAAACTGCCACGGTCCGAACTAATCACCAGTGGAATACCGTGGAGTGAAACAACTCTGGACATGTAAAGATCTGCTAGCTGACTAGCAGTAATAGTTTCCTTGACAGCCAGAAAATGTGCAACTTTGGACAGTCGGTCAATGACGACAAGAATAGCATCATTACCTTTCTGCGATCTAGGAAAACTAGTAATGAAGTCCATTTCAACATGATCCCATTTCCATTCAGGAATAGAAATAGGTTGTAGAGTTCCAGCAGGCTTTTGATGTTCTGCTTTGATTCGACGGCAAATATCACATTCTGAAACATAGCGTGCAATGTATTGCTTCATGTTAGACCACCAGAATCTTTGACGAATGTCTTGGTACATCTTGGTACTACCAGGATGAATAGACAGCGGAGTGTCATGTGCTTCCTTCATGACCTCCTGAGTCACATCATTGTTTTTCTCCTTACTCGGTACCACTAGGCGACCTTTGAAGTACAAAGCGCCATCCTCAGCAATAGTGAAGAATGAAGGTTTACCTTCCGTCAGATAGCGTTTAATCTTTTCGACTTCATTGTCACACTTCTGGATCCACTTGATGACGTCCACTAGATCTGGTTTAGCAACCAGGGTATTAAGAGAACCCTGGGAAACAACGTGGAGGTTCATTTTGTAGGACCCTTCAGGAGGGGGAGCGAGATAACCCTGAGGAACAATATGGAGGTTCAGCCTGCGGAATTCCTTTTGAAGAAGGGGGTGAACCTTGTGAACCTGAAGGTGGTTGCAGTATGACTTGCAGCTCAAAGCATCAGCCATTACATTAGCCTTGCCTGGCGTATAAGAAATACCCACGTTGTAATCTGCTATGCGCTCCATCCATCTCTGTTGACGGAGGTTCAGATCTGGCTGAGTAAACATGTACTTCAGACTTTGGTGATCGGTGTAAATCTCGCAACGATTACCAACAAGGTATTGCCGCCACTCTTTCAGTGCATGAATTACTGCAGCAAGTTCAAGGTCATGAACTGGGTAGTTCTCTTCATGAGGACGCAATTGACGAGAGGCATAAGCAATCACCCTGCGCTCTTGCATTAGGACACAGCCCATGCCTTGACGTGAAGCATCACAATAAATAACGAAGTCCTTACGAGTATCCGGAGGAGCAAGCACTGGAGCAGACGTCAGTTTGTCCTTAAGTTCCTGAAAGCTCTCCTGACATTTTTCGGTCCACTCATATTTAACACCTTTGTGAAGCAAATTGGTTAAGGGCTTTGCGATCTTGGAGAAGTTCTCGACGAATTGACGGCAATAGCTGGCGAGTCCGAGAAAACTTCTGACTTGCTTGACATTCTTCGGGGGGGTCCAGTCAAGAATAGCCTGAACTCGTTCAGGGTTGACCGCAATACCATTCTTGGAGATCACATGACCAAGGTAGGTTACTTCATCCATCCAGAACTCACACTTTGAGTACTTTGCATAAAGTTGATGTTCTCGAAGCCTCTCCAGTATAAGACGAAGATGTTCAGCATGCTCTTCTTTATTCTTGGAGTAAACTAGGATATCATCCAGATAAACCACGACGAATTTATCGAGGTAATCCATGAATATATAGTTCATCAGGCGAGAGAAGGTTGCTGGGGCATTGGTTAAGCCAAAGGACATGACGGTGTACTCGTATGAACCATAGCGAGTAACAAATGCAGTCTTGGGAATATCCTCTTCACGAACCCGGATCTGATGGTAACCCAACCTCAAGTCGAGTTTCGAAAACACTGATGAACCAGCAAGTTGATCATACAGATTGTTGATCCGAGGGAGCGGATATTTGTTTTGAATCGTTGCTTGGTTGATGGGGCGATAATCTTGGACCAATCGAATCGTACCATCTTTCTTTTTGACAAAGAGAGAAGGTGCTCCCCAAGCAGAGGAACTTGGACGAATGAAACCCAGATGAAGCGAATTGTCAATTTCTTGCTTAAGTTCAAGGAGTTCATGTGGTGGCATCTTATACGGACGCTTGGCTGTAGGAGTGGTACCAGGTACCAAGTCGATGACAAACTCGACAGCTCTAGCAGGGGGAATCCCTGGAAGTTCTTCTGGAAAACATCTTGGAAATCCCGGACAACTGGAATGTTTTCAACCCCATCAAGAGGTGACACATTTAACGCATTCAAAGCATATAGTCGGGCTTCAGTATCTAACAGCTTGGAATGACATGATCGAGTACAACTCATAATCAAAGAAGATTACTAAGAGTTGTTTAATCGCAATGCGGACTCGATTCAATTATCGGTGTCCTTGAGTGTCCAACAACTTAGAACACGAGGAAACTAGAATCAGTGAAGGGAAACATAGCTGATGGGAAGCTTATAAGAAGCTATGTAGCTCCATGATTTTCTCGAGATAACAGGGGCAATACTCGGATGTAGATCAGAATTAAAGCTTGGACCGATGTATTGATCCGCAGAAGACAAGTGCTTAAACTGGTCTAAAAATGGGATCAAAGAAGAACAGTCATGGTCGGAACCACGGTTGTAAAGTACCAAATCAGGTTGTAGCTTTGAAAGATTATCCGGCAAAACACCAAAAGAGTAGGACTCGTGAAAACTCTTGAGTTCACATGAATTAAGGAAGGCATAGGTTCAACCCATCGGGGCATCTTAGGAACATATACCACAAGCTTCAAGAGTAATTAATACATGCTTGACAACAGAGCATGGCTGACAAAAGCATAGGATACAACTTACTAGAGGGAGAAGACATAATTTACCAATGGCATCATGTATCAGGGGAAGAACATCACAATAATTTTGAATGTGAAGGATGCCATCAGATACTAACCCAACAATGGGTCTGGCGGTCCACAAGGGACCTGATGTGAGTATCGGTACTCAATCAGAGGGAGAAAGGATGCAAGGCATCAGATTATAGTACAGCTAAATAATTTTGATGCTTAAATGCCAAAGGAATTGTGATTTCCAGGTTGGTGTATCGGAAATAGATGCTCCGATCAAATACAAGTAAGTTGAATGGATTTAGATGGGCAATCAATCAAGGTTGATTTGTCAAGAACCATCTCATGTTTAGAAAGACGTCTGAGCCGGACGGATAATTTATGATAAACAACTGATGACTGCGTGCATCCACACATAGGTTGAATCAATAAAATCAAATGAAAACCACAAAGGATTTACTTAATATTGCTAGACATATGGAATTAACCATAAGGCAAGCAGGTGAGAAAGGTCAAGATCAAAAGGCTACTGAGGATTACGGAAGATCGAATAGCGTTCCAAAGAATTCTGTGAAACACATGATCAACCGAGGAAGAACGAATCTCCGGTAAGATAATTCGATGTACCTTGTAATAACAAGAGCAACTGGATATGAAAGTATGAGCGACAATTGCATGTAGTCATCCATAGGGGTTGACGGCGGAAGGGAATCGCAAAAGCGATGAGCACAAGTACTCGGGGGAACATCGGAGAGTATCTTCGAAGTCTTCTGATGAATCGAGCCATCGTCTGAAATGAGTGGCTCTCCGGGAGGAGTAGTTACGAGAACCTAGAGTTAGAGTCAATAAAATCTTTAACCCGAAAGAGAAGAGAGATCAGAACCCAGAGTATAGACGAGGAATAAAAGATCCTAATACCACCCGATTGAGATGTGGGCCCGTAAGCCACACAACTATGTTAGTAAAAGTTTGTCAATGACTAGACTCAACTTCGGCCAAGGAGTTGGAAAGGGGGCTACCTACAGGCGGTCGGCTCTGATACCAACTTGTGACGCCCCCAATTTCGACCGAACGCTAAACATACACGCAATGCGTACGACCAAGATTAGGGACTCACTGATCGATATCACAACACAACACTAGACACAAATTAAAGTCATACAGCTTCATATTACAAGCCAGGGGCCTCGAGGGCTCGAATACAAAGCTCGACAAAGCACGAGTCAGTGGAAGCAAATAATATCTGAGTACAGACATAAGTTAAACAAGTTTTGCCTTAAGAAGGCTAGCACAAACATAAGCAGCGGATCGAAAGAGGCGAGGCCTCCTGCCTGGGAACCTCCTAACTACTCCTGAGCGTCGGCACTCTCCACGTAGTAGTAGGCTCCAGCGGTGGTGTAGTAGTCGTCTCCGGCGTACTCCATCTCCTGGGCTCCGTCGTCTGAACGCAGAATCGTATCGAGGGGAAAGAGAAGGCAAAGCAGCGGTGAGTACTCATCCAAAGTACTCACAAGACTGACATCAAAACTTTGCTAAGTATGCATCATTATCAAGGAAAGGGGTTATATTTGGGCTGACTGCAGAAAGCAAGAATAAGGAGAAGGCCTAGTCCTATCGAAGACTAGCATCTTCAGCATCTTGCAGCATTAGAAGAGAGTAGACTGGTATCTCATATATAATCATATTATTGTAGCAATTTTATTAAGTAACCACGCCCAGAGATTCTTCCTCGACTCCCTGCAAGAAAGCAATCCCGGAGCCAATATTCATTTCAATTTAAAATCACAATTATAGTTGTATAAGGTCAAGGTACAACTCCAAGTCGTCCTGTTACCGTGGACATGGCTATTCGAATAGATAATTCATTCCTGGAGGGGTGCACCGCATTTCCAACACGCTTGCTCACCTCCGGCCAGACACACTTTCCTGGGTCATGCCCGGCCTCGGGATAGCAACACGTCGTCGCCCCACCTAGGCTCAACAGAGAGGCCAGCCCGCCGGTCTATATCCTAAGCACACAGGGGTCATGAGCCCACTTGCCCTACGCGCTCCTGCACGATGCGTACGCGGCCGAAAGCAGACCTAGCACACTCCAGTCCAAGAGCTGTACCGTCCAGTCCAATCCGGCGCGCGCCGCTCCATTGCTGACGTCCGAAGAGCTTCGGCTGATACAACGACGCTGAGTACCCATAACTTCTCCCACGCGATGGTTTGGTGCGTAAAAAGGCCAACGACCCAACTCAGATCAAATACCCAACCCATTAGCATTTTATTAATGCGGGGCAAGCACGACCCATAATTGCGGTCCCGTCGCCCCGTCTCGAGGATGTGTGGCAAGGGCCTCTCCTGCCCGGCCACGCCTCATAATAACCCTTTGGATGCCTTACCGGCGCATCCCACCACATCTCACACACGGGTACCCTTGGGGCCGACCCGTCTCAAGACTGTCGGGAACTCAGGTCCACCTCAACCAGGGTGGTACCGCCTATCCCTCTAGTCCCGTCTTTCACATGTAAACAATGTCAAGTTAAAGTAACTGTGTGTTTATACACCAAGTGGAAATCCGAGGAATCACCCTCGATGGATCCCACTCGAGGTATGTGTATGACAAGAGTCGCTATCGATAAATGGGAAGGAGGAATCACCCTCGATACCCATGACCGATTAGCTACGCTACAGAATTAACACCGGGAGTGCTAAGTGAGGTATCACCCTCGGCACTCGGTAGTAGCTCTGCAGTGTCATACTTAAAGGGGTGTGCGGTGATGTGAGGGGCCTGGCTCGTCGGTCGGTTGACCGAGTCTTCGGGTCTTCGAGTCGTCGATGAAGAAGCAGGGGCAACTGGGGCTAAGGGGCCACTGGGGATTCATTGACCAACCTATTCTAAGCAGTTGATATGATTGCAGGTATAGTAACAGTTTATCAAAAACAGGCTATGCATCAGAATAGGAGCTAACTAATACAGTAGCAAAAATCTAATGCAAGAATAAGAGTGAAAGGAATAGGCGATATCGGAATGCTCAAGGGGGGTTGCTTGCCTTGCTGCTCTGCGGCAAAGGCCTGATCGTCGGCGGTGTAGTCGTACCCGGCAGTAGCGTCAGTCTCGGGGTCTACCGGTAAGAAGAGGGGGGAGAAACAATAAATATAAAGCAGACAAATGCATCACGATGCATGACATGGCAATATGCAGAGCTAGGCATGCACTAACGCAGTATTACACGTCGTAGACGGGTCAGAAGAATATCTGACGATATTTCCCGGGTCTCTGGCTTTTACCGGACAGATGAAAACGATGGAAATGTTTAATGTTCGCTATGCTAGGAGCACATGACAGACTAACGGACTGCGTATTCAGATTCGTGGGGTTTTTCTGATCAACTTTCATGTATAAAGTATTTTCATCCGAGTTACGGATTATTTAATATTAATTTTTAAATTTTATTAATGTTCTAGAAATTAAAACAGATTAAATTAAATCGATAAATGCAATTATGACATCAGCGTGATGTCGTGCCGACATCACCAGTCAACAGGGGCTGACTGGTCAAACTGACCAGTGGGCCCCACCTGTCAGTGTCACAGTTTTAATTAAGTTTATTTATTATTAATCAGAATTAATTAAGGGGGTGGGTCCCACCTGTCATACTGTTTAATTTAATTAATTAATTAATCTAATTAAACTTAATCATCTAATTAACTAATTAATTACTTAATTAATTAATTCACTAATTAATTAATTAATTAATTTAACTAATTTTTTTTATTTATTATTATTATTTTTAAACGTTTTAGGGGGCGGGCCCCCTCTGTCAGTCTCACTGGGGGGGTGGTTAGTGGGGTGGTTAGCCCCCACTAACCGAATGGCCAGGGGCGAGGCCAGGGCCACACCGGCGGCCAGTGCGGGCGGCGGCGCCGGCGATGCGATGGAGGGCGACGGGGGTCGCGGGTCGGAGCGGTGGTGGGTCGGCGGCCCGGTGCGGCAAGCACGCGCACGGGCCGCGGGCGGGAGCCGGGACAGGGGCGAGCGGGAGGCGCGGGACGCGGCCAGGGGGCGCCGGTGGTGGGCTGGACGAGCGTGCATGCGGGTGCGGCGCGGTGAGGGGGGCGCGCGCCGACGGGGGCCGGAACGGCGAGCGGGGCCGCGGCGGCCGGTGAGCGCGCGAGGGAAAGGAGTGGGGGGAGGAGCCCAGGGGCTCACAGTGCGCGTAGGGGGGGCAGCATGCGTGGGGAGGAGCCGGGGAGGCGTCGGCGGGGGAGAAGACGCGGCGGGGCGGCGGCGATGTGGCGTCGGCGGGGGAGGGCCGGCGTCGATGGGGAGGGGCGAGGCGAGGCGACGCCGGGCGCCGGAGCGGAGAGGGGGCGCCGGCGGGCGTGGTGGCCGCTGGTGGAGCGGGGCGGTGCGGGGGCGCCGGGCGCGGGCAGCGGCGGCCCGATCCCGATCGGGATCGGGCGAGGGGGAGTGAGAGCGAGGGGGAGTGGGGGGTGAGTGGGGATCGGGGGCTAGGGTTGGCCTCCGGAGGAGGTATAGAGGGGGGGCGGCTGGGCCGGTTGGGTCGGCCTGCTGGGCTTCGGCCCAGTTAGGCCAGGGGGGGCTTTTTGTTTAATTTTTATTTTTGTTTTCTTTTTGGTTCTTTTTCTTTTAATTGTTTCCTGTTTTAATTCATTTTGCATTAATCCTCTATAGTAAAAATGTGTGACTTGGTCCAATAATCATCTTGCAATATTTTGCATGGCTACACACACCTTGGGGATTTTTAGAATCTGTTTACAATTTCCAATTGAATTTAAGAGCACTTTAAATTGCAATTTGGTGCTGTTATTGAAGGTGGGGTCCACACCATATGTTTGGTGATGTTGTTCCCCTTAACACCAATTGTTTTGTGATTTATCACAAGTGTGCAACATTTTTCCTTTGCTGTTTGCCAACTTATTTTATCACCATAAAATTCAATGCCCTTCTAAATGGAATTTGAAATGAGATATGAATTTTCAACTGGATCATATCTTGTTTAACAAAATGATTAGGCACTGATCATGGTCATTACTGTAGCTTAATTACAATCATTACTGTAGCATAAATCCAGGGTGTCACAAGAAGATAGTCTCACATCAACTAGGCGTATCAACGGGCTATGGAGATGCCCATCAATAGATATCAATGTGAGTGAGTAGGGATTGCCATGCAACGGATGCACTAGAGCTCTAAGTGTATGAAAGCTCAAAAAGAAACTAAGTGGGTGTGCATTATAATGAAAAATTCCCACTAGTATATGAAAGTGACAAAATAAGAGACTCTCTATCATGAAGATCATGGTGCTACTTTGAAGCACAAGTGTGGAAAAAAAAGATAGTAGCATTGTCCCTTCTCTCTTTTCTCTCATCTTTTTTTTTGGCGGGCATCTTTGGCCTCTTTTTTTTTATTTGGGCTTCATTGGCCTCTTTTATTATTTGTAAAGTCCGGAGACTCATCCCAACTTGTGAGGGAATCATAGCTTCCATCATCCTTTCCTCTCATGGGACAATGCTCTAATAATGATGATCATCACACTTTTATGTACTTACAACTCAAGAATTACAACTCGATACCTAGAACAAAATATGACTCTATATGAATGCCTCCGGTGGTGTACCGGGATGTGCAACGATCTAGCAAAGCAAATGACATCAAAAAACGGACAAGCCATGAAAACATCATGCTAGCTATCTTACGATCATGCAAAGCAATATGAAAATGATGGTGCGTGTCATAATAAACGGAACGGTGAAAGTTGCATGGCAATATATCTCGGAATGGCTATGGAAATGCCATAATAGGTAGGTATGGTGGCTGTTTTGAGGAAGGGTATATGGTGGGTTTAATGCACCGGCGAAAGTTGCGCGGTACTAGAGAGGCTAGCAATGGTGGAAGGGTGAGAGTGCGTATAATCCATGGACTCACATTAGTCATAAATAACTCACATACTTATTGCAAAAGTCTATTAGTTATCGAAGCAAAGTATTAGACGCATGCTCCTAGGGGAGAGGTTGGTAGGAGTTAACCATCGCGCGCTCCCGACCCTCACAGAAAGGATGACAATCAATAAACAAATCATGCTCCGACTTCGTTACATAACGGTTCACCATACGTGCATGCTACGGGAATCACAAACTTTTAACACAAGTATTTCTACCAATCCACAATTACTCACTAGCATGACTCTCATATCACCATCTTTATATCTCAAAACTATATGCAAGGAATCAAACTTCTCATAGTATTCAATGCACTTTATATGAAAGTTTTTATTATATCCCTCTTGGATCCCATTATATTAGGACTAAATTCATAACCTAAACCAATTACCATCCTGTTTAAAGACTCTCAAAATAATATAAGTGAGGTACGAGAGTTCAATTATTTCTATAAAATAAAACACCACCGTGCTCTAAAAAGATATAAGTGAAGCACTAGAGCAAAATTGCCTAGCTCAAAAGATATAAGTGAAGCACAAAGAGTATTCTAATAAATTCACGATTCGTGCGTGTCCCTCTCAAAATATGTGTGCAGCAAGGATGATTGTGGCAAACTAAAAATCAAATACTCATATCATACAAGACGCTCCAAGCAAAACACATATCATGTGGTGAATAAAAATATAGCCTCAAGTAAATTTACCGATGGATTGAAGACGAAAGAGGGGATGCCTTCCAGGGCATCCCCAAGCTTAGGCTCTTTGGTATCCTTGAATATGGCTTGGGGTGCCTTGGGCATCCCCAAGCTTAGGCTCTTGCCACTCCTTATTCCATAGTCCATCAAATCTTTACCCAAAACTTGAAAACTTCACAACACAAAACTCAACAGAAAACTCGTGAGATCCGTTAGTATAAGAAAAATAAATCACCACTTTAGGTACTGTTGTGAACTCATTCTTTATTTAAATTGGTGTAATATATACTGTATTCCAACTTCTCCATGGTTCATACCCCCCGATACAACCCATAGATACATCAAAATAAGCAAACAACACAAAGAAAATAGAATCTGTCAAAAACAGAATAGTCTGTAGCAATCTGTGAACTTCGAATACTTCTGTAACTCCAAATTTTTTGAAACATTAGGACAATCTGGGAAATTTGTATATCAATCTGGTGTTAAAATTTCAGACTCATTCGACGCTCTGGTGAATTTATAAAATTTCTGTACTGAGCGCAAAAGTTTCTGTTTTTCAGCAAAATCAAATCAACAATCACCGTAGACCATCCCAAAGGTCTTACTTGGCTCAAACACTTATTAAAACACTAAAACACAATTACTACAGAAGTAATAATGTGTAAAGCACTCAAAAACAGAAACAAAAACAAAAACATAAAATAAAATTGGGTTGCCTCCCAACAAGCGCTATTGTTTAACGCCCCTAGCTAGGCATAACGCAATAGATCTAGGTATTGTCATCTTTGGTATGCAATCCATAAGTAGCTCTCATAATAGATTCATCAGGTAATTTAATTTTCTTTCTAGGAACGTGTTCCATGCCTTTCCCTAACGGAAATTGGAATCTAATGTTTCCTTCTTTCATATCAATAATTGCACCGATCGTTCTAAGGAAAGGTCTACCAAGAATAATAGGACATGTAGGATTGCAATCTATATCAAGAAAAATGAAATCTACGGGCACATAATTCCTATTTGCAACAATAAGAACATCATTAATCCTTCCCATAGGTTTCTTAATAGTGGAATCCGCTAGATGCAAATTTAAAGAGCAATCATCAAGTTCATGAAAACCTAGCACAACACATAAAGTTTTCGGAATTGTGGAAACGCTAGCACCCAAATGACACAAAGCATGGCACTCATAATCTTTAATTTTAGTCTTAATAGTAGGTTCCCACTCATCATAAAGCTTTCTAGGTATAGAAACTTCCAACTCAAGTTTTTCTTCAAAAGATTTCATCATAGCATCAACGATATGTTTAGTAAAAGCTTTATTTTGATTATAAGTATGCGGAGAATTCAACATGGATTGTAACAAGGAAATACAATCAATCAAAGGACAACTATCATAATTAAAGTCCTTGAAATCCAAAAGAGTGGGTTCATTGCTATTTAAAGTTTTGACCTCTTCAACCCCACTTTTATCAATTTTAGCATTAAGATCTATAAACTCCGAATCATTGGGACGACTTTTAACTAAAGTTGACTGATCTCCAGTCCCATCTTTATCAAGATTTATATTAGAAAGAAAAGATTCAATAGGAGTCACATCAATCACTTTAAGATCTTCATCATTATTATCACGAGAACACACTTTTTCAAGCCATTCACGCTTAGCACGCATTCTAGCGGTTCTTTCCTTACACTCATCAATAGAAGTTCTCATAGCTTTTAAAGACTCATTAATATCACGCTTGGGTGGAGTAGATCTAATTTTCAAAGAATCAATCTCAAGCGAAATTCTATCAACGTTCCTAGCCAAATCATCAATCTTGAGCAATTTTTCTTCAATCGAAGCATTGAAAACCTTTTGCGAACTAATAAATTCTTTAATATTATTCTCAAGATCAGAGGGCATCTTATTATAATTTCCATAAGGATTGTTGTAGGAATTACCATAATTATTAGAGGAATTACTAGGAAACGGCCTAGGGTTGAAATTACCTCTATACGCGTTATTACCAAAATTGTTCCTACCAACAAAATTCACATCCATAGATTCATTATTATTCCCAATCAAAGAAGACAAAGGAATATCATTAGGATCAATAGGAGCACTCTTACTAGCAAACAATTTCATTAATTCATCCATCTTTTCACTCAAAGTATTTATTTCTTCAATAGCATGCACTTTTTTACTAGTAGGAGATCTTTCGGTATGCCATTGAGAGTAATTTGCCATAATATTATCTAGGAGTTTAGTAGCTTATCCTAATGTGATTTCCATAAAAGTACCACCCGCGGTGGAATCTAAAAGATTTCTAGATGCAAAATTCAATCCCGCATAAAAAATTTGTATAATCATCCATAAGCTCAAACCATGTGCGGGGCAATTTCTAATCATTAATTTCATCCTCTCCCAAGATTGTGCAACATGCTCATGATCAAGTTGCTTAAAATTCATTATATCGTTCCTAAGGGAGATGATCTTAGCGGGCGGAAAGTACTTGGAAATAAAAGCATCTTTACACTTATTCCATGAATCAATACAATTTTAGGCAAAGATGAAAACCAAGTTTTAGCACGATCTCGTAGTGAGAACGGAAATAGCTTCAATTTGACAATATCATTATCCACATCTTTCTTCTTTTGCATATCACACAACTCAACGAAAGTATTTAGATGAGATGCGGCATCTTCACTAGGAAGGCTGGAAAATTGTTCTTTCATAACAAGATTAAGCAAAGCGGCATTAATTTCATAAGATTCCGCACTAGTGGCGGGAGCAATCGGAGTACTAATAAAATCATTATTATTAGTATTGGAAAAGTCACACAACTTGGTATTCTCTTGAGTCATCGTGACAAAGCAAGCAACCTAGCACACAAGCAAACAAAAAGCAAACGAAAAGACGAACGGAAAAAGGGCGAATAAAAAGGCAAATCTTTTTGGTTTTTTCTGAAAATCATTTTAGAAGTGGGGGAGAGGGAAATGAGAGGCAAATGGCAAATAATGTAAATGCAAGAGATGAGTTTGTGATGGGTACTTGGTCTTGACTTGCTATGTATCCTCCCCGGCAACGGCGCCAGAAATCCTTCTTGCTACTTCTTGAGCTTGCGTTGGTTTTCCCTTGAAGAGGAAAGGGTGATGCAGCAAAGTAGATAAGTATTTCCCTCAGTTGTTGAGAACCAAGGTATCAATCCAGTAGGAGGTACAAGCAAGGCCCCAATCTTTGCACCTACACAAACAATCAAACACTTGCACCCAACGCTATAAAGGGGTTGTCAATCCCTTCAAGGTTACTTGCAAGGATGAGATCTGATAGAGATAGATATAAAAGATTACTAAAACGAAAAGTAAAATAAAAGCAAATAGATTGCAGCAAAGTATTTTTGGTATTTTTGGTTTATAGATCTGAAAATATAATATGGAAAATAGATCCGGGGGCCATAGGTTTCACTAGAGGCTTCTCTCTTGAAGGAAAATAATACGGTGGGTGAACAAATTACTGTCGAGCAATTGATAGAAAAGCGCATAGTTATGATGATATCCAAGGCAATGATTATGCATATAGGCATCACGTCCGTGTCAAGTAGACCGAAACGATTCTGCATCTACTACTATTACTCCACACATCGACCGATTCCTGCCTGCATCTAGAGTATTAAGTTCATGAAGAACAGAGTAACGCATTAAGTAAGATGACATGATGTAGAGGGATAAACTCAAGCAATATGATGAAAACCCCATCTTTTTACCCTTGATGGCAACAATACAAATACATGCCTCGCTACCCCTACTTTGTCCATGGGTGAGGACACCGCAAGATTGAACCCAAAACTAAGCACTTCTCCCATTGCAAGAATTACCAATCTAGTTGGCCAAACCAAACCAATAACTCGAAGAGACTTGCAAAGATATGAAATCATGCATATAAGAATTCAGAGAAGATTCAAATAATATTCATAGATAATCTGATCATAAACCCACAATTCATCGGATCTCGACAAACACACCGCAAAAGAGTATTACATCGGATAGATCTCCATGAAGATCATGGAGAACATGGTATTGAAGAACATAGAGAGAGAAGAAGCCATCTAGCTACTAGCTATGGACCCGAAGGTCTGAGGTGAACTACTCACGCATCATCGGAGGGGCAATGGTGTTGATGTAGATGCCCTCCGTGATCGAATCCCCCTCCGGCAGATTACCGGAAAAGGCCTCAAGATGGGATCTCACGGGAACAGAGGCTTCCGGCGGCGGAAAAGTATTATCGTGGCTCTTTCTGGTATTGGGGGAATATTCCTGAATTTATAGGCGAAGAATTATGGTTGGAGGAGCCACGGGGGGCCCACAAGCCAGCCCCCCCAGGGGCGCGCCCAGGTGGCTTGTGGCCCACCCGTGGGTCTTTTGGCCTCTTCTCCAAGTCTCCTGGGTTCCTTCTGGTCCAAGAAAAATCATCGTAGAATTTTATTCCGTGTGGACTCCGTTTGATATTCCTTTTCTGCAATACTCAAAAACAAGGAAAAAACAGAAACTGGCACTGGGCACTAGGTTAATAGGTTAGTCCCAAAAATAATATAAAATAGCATATTAATGCATATAAAACATCCAAAACAGATAATATAATAGCATGGAACAATCAAAAATTATATATACGTTGGAGACGTATCAGGCGACACCACGGGCGGGGAGGATTCGGAGAAGACAGCGGACGACGACCTAGCGGAGGCGTCTCCCCCGTCGCAGAGCATGCTCTTGCGTGACCTTGAGGACGACGACGACGTTGGTGAAGCTTCTGCTGTAGGTTCTCCGCGTCCCGCCAAGGTCCACAGGGTGCCAGGACCGGCCCCTCGTGCCACACGGTCCGCCTGCTTGGCGACCACCAGGAAGCGCGGGACGGAGTCTCCTCCAGTGTGCCCTGCCTCTGCCGGCAAGGCGGTTGAAGCGCCGGCCTCGCCCCCGCCCGAATCGCAGCTCGTGGGCAAGGCGGACGAGGTCGGGGCCATGGTGACCCCTCCAGCTGTCGCCCTTGTGGACAGCGCTCCTGCTCCCCCGCATGGTGGTGCCCTCCCGGGGAAAGGCGAGGGCGCCCCCGTCGTCGTCGGAGCGGAGAGGAAGAGGAAGTGGGTCGACGTTGAAGAGTGAGTAATCCGGCTCGGCCTTGGTCGCCTGCCGGTAGCTTGTGTGCTGATGATTTTTCCTTTGCTTGGTGACCAGGAATGCCGCCGCGCTGAAGATGAGGAAGAAGAAGGCGGGCGTCAAGCCGAAGGCGCCTTCCGATGCTCCGCCCGCTCCTGTCGTCCTGCCGTCGCCAGACGAGGCGCCTGCCGCCGCGGGGGTGGGGGCTCGCGAGGCAACCCTCTTGGTCACCGCCGCGAAGCCCCCTGAGCCCCCGATGCGCGTTGGTGCTGCCGCTCCTGCTTTTGGGGGCGCGTCGGCGTTGCTGTCCCAGGAGGCAGCCCCTGAGGGCCAGCTGCCCCTGGACTCATCTGCATCCACCTTACCTGTGGTCGTGGCGGAGCCTCTGGTGCCTCCTGCTCCTCGTGCTTCTGCCGCCCCAGGGGCGCCTCCTGTGATGGCACAGGCGACTCCCCCTGACGAGGCCTTGGTGTCCGCATTGCACGGCCCCGGCGTCCTGGACAGGGCCTACACCGCTCTGGGTCAGGTTCGGGACGCCCTCGGGGGTGCCGACAATCGCCTCGCGAGTGGGCGCCTGGGGCTCCTCTCCGGGTGGCTCCAGGCCGACGCCTCTGTCGTGGCGGTTTGGGGCCAGGCCAAGGCCACCGTGGCGGAGAGCGAGAAGGAGGCCGTGTCAGCCAAGGCAGCCCGCGAGGCGGCCCTGCCCGATGCGGCATTTGCTACAAGGCGTTGTGGCGAAGCGGAGGCCCGCTTGAAGGTTCTTCAGGAGGAGAAGTCCGCGCTTGCGGAGCAGCTCCGTCAGCAGGAGGAAACCCTCAAGACCCGCGAGGCCAAGCTTGCCGCTCGGGACTCCGAGCTGTCCCAGGCGGTGGCCAGCCAGGCCATGGAGTGAGAGCGCCTGGACGCACAGGAGAGGGAAGTCGCTTCGGAGAAGGCCCGGCTCGACACCAGGGAGAGGGCTCTTGCCGCGGCTGAGGAGAAAAAGGCCGCGGCGCTCAGCGCCTTTCCCTCCGTCGAGCTCAGGCTTCGCCAAGCGCTCCACTCCCTCTGCCGGGATGGGTTTGCGGAGCCCCTGGTGGCTCCGGAGAGCGGCTTCGCGAGGTCGCTTCGAAGCTCATCGAGGTGCTGGAGGGCGCCGTTGCCAAGGTGGAGGGGGTCTTGGAGAGCGAGTGCCGCGACCTCTTTTCTGAGGCCGCAACGCGTGTCTTCAGCCATCTTCACCTTCGCGAGACGGGGTTTTACTTTGACTCTGTGATCCGCCCGGTCGCCCCCGAGGTCCGCGCCAGTGCTGCGACGGCGGTGAAGGGCGCCATGGAGGCGTGGTGAAGAAGTTCACCTGCGTCACCGTTCCTCCGCCTCCTGAAGCTGCAAGGGTTAGCGGCGAAGAAGACGACGCCAGCGATGTCGACGACGAGTTCCCCACGGCCGGGATGAGTGGTGGCGGCGGCTCCTCCTAATTCCTCTTCCTTGTTCCTTTCCTGCAACGTTCATCGTGCCTCGCAGAGGCGTTAAACTTGTTTGTATTTGCAAAAACTTTCAATGCTTGTAATAACTGTTGAACTGTGTGATTGCTTTCTTTGCCTTGTTTCCTTCTTGCTTGTTGTGATGCTCTGCGTCGGCAGGGCCCGGCCCCGCGCATACCTCAGCCGCCGTTGGGCCGTCCGGATCACCAGGACGGTGCCAAGGGGTGAGGTGCTACAGGACCAGTGAGGCTCCTGAGTCGCGATGCTTAGGAGTCCCCCTTGACGTACGAGCAGCCCTCATGAAGGGAACATGGTGAAGATTGGGTTAACTTGGAAATTTCGAACACCTTGCGCTCTGCGTCGGCAGGGCCCGGCCCCGCGCATACCTCACCCGCTGTTGGGCCGTCCGGATCACCAGGACGGTTCCAAGGGGTGAGGGGCTACGTGGCCAGTGAGGCTCCTGAGTCGCGATGCTCAGGAGTCCCCCTTGACGTACGAGCTCCAGCGTCCTCCTTAGGGGTTTTGAGCGCTTTTGAGCTCTGCGTCGGCAGGGCCCGGCCCCGCGCATACCTCAGTCGCCGTTGGGCCATCCGGATCACCAGGACGGTTCCAAGGGGTGAGGGGCTACGTGGCCAGTGAGGCTCCTGAGTCGCGATGCTCAGGAGTCCCCCTTGACGTACGAGCGGCTCCCATACCTTTCCTCGCTAGCTTTTCCTGAGAGGGGCGCGTGAAGACCAGGTTTGGCAGACCTGGGGAGGTGGCGTGTACCAGGCTTGGCCCGGTAGTAGCCCCCATGCAGCCTCCTCACACGTACATCCCAGGGGAACGCAGCGAGACGGGGCCGCGAGGGGCCTTCCTGAGGTTGGATGCAGCCGCTGGGGCGCCCTCAGTTGTTTATCCCCAGCACGGAGCGTAGGGCTTCCACATTGCGTGGGCATAGTCATTGGTGGACCGTGTTGTCCGCCAGCACGGGGCATGGGGCTTCCACCTTGCGTGGGCATAGTCATTGGTGGACCATGTTGTCCGCCAGAGCGGAGCATGGGGCTTCCACATTGCATGGGAAGGAACCCCTCCGCGTCCTCGGGGGGCTCCGTGCGTGTACAGCCCATTGCGTTCGTACGCGTGGCTTGCACGGTAGAACTGGGAGGTGTATCTGGGAGCTCGCGAGGGCGCTTTGGCCTCGCGAGGTCCCTACCTCAAAGGCGGTTCGCGCCTGGATCTTCTTGTAGATAGCACCGTCCGATGTCCTGCAAATTTTGGAGAAGCCTGCGCCGAATGTGCTCCCGCGGGCCGTCGCACGAGAGGGCCAAGCACCAGTGACCCCAGGAGGTGACGTGAGCGGGGCCGGCCCGCCAGACAGAGCTCAGCCACTGGATTTATCGACGCTGCAGGGACGGACCCGAGCACAGACGCCATGCCCAGTCCTCTCGTGAGGCGGTCGAAGGTAGGATCATTCGGGTACGGCGACATTCACGCCGGCAGAGAGCCGTGCAGGCAAGGTGAAACGTTAGGAAATAGATCACATGCACGAAAAGTTACTGAAACATGCGTAAATGAGGCGGCAGCAGGGGTATGCCCTGGTCGCGTGAGGATGATGCGGCCCGGTGGGCGCCCTCAAACGGAGTGAACCAAAAAGTTACCTGGCACAAACCAAAAAATCACCTGGCGGCCACACCGCTGAAGAGTCGAAGCTGCCGTCGTAGCCTGATCTTGCACCTCCGTGAGCGTGACCCTCATGAGCCCGTCGTCTCCCGGGGCTCGGGATCCCTGCTCGGTCCGGGCATCTCCTCCAACTCCTCGTCGCGCCTCGCCCGGCAAGGTATGAGCATGGCCTGGGCTAGGCGCTGGAACGTGGCACCAGCGTTCGCCAGGCCGAAGGGCATGCGGACGTAGTTGCACGGGTAGACCCATCCGCGATCGGCGCGCGTTGGCCGGAAGAGGCCCTGGGACGCGGCCCTGTTGATCGCGAGCGCGTTGACGCAGATGCGTGGCTTGTTGGCCGGGCCGACGATGGCGGCTACGCTTGGTGGTGCAGGGCAGCTCCCGCCTCGCATGGCATGTGCCTCCTGAAGATCCTCGATCACTCTGATGACGGACTCTTGCGAGCTCGGCGCCTCGCGCCGTGCTCCTGGCTTTGGCAAACGCGCGTCAAGACGCGCCTTAAGGTTGTGCCCGAGCGCCTCCCTTGTCTCACCGGTCAGGCCGGAAACTCCCCGGATGGAAGCCCCCGAGCCCGACCCAAGGGGGGCGCCGAGCACGCTTTCCTATGCGATGGAAGGTGGGGCCCGGTCCCGGGGCACAGAGCCTGAGGCGCCGTCCTTGGAGGTTCCAGCCCCCTGGCGCCCTATGGGGAGGATCTGTTTCTTCTTCTTACATGCATCCTCACGAGGCAGGGCATCCTCCTCATCGTCCGAGCGCTCGGCCGCCATAGCGCGGTAAGCACGCTCGAGGGAGCAGACAGCATCCTTCTCATCGCAGGCGACGGTGATGACGCCGCCACTCCCCGGCATCTTGAGGACGTTTGTAGCCATGATGGGTCACCGCCATGAACTTGGCGAGGGCCGGGTACCCAAGGATCACGTTGTACGGGAGGTGGATGTGTGCGACGTCGAAGACGATGATCTCGGTGTGGTAGTTCTTGCATCCACCGAAGGTGATGGGCAGGCGCACTTGCCCAATGGAGACGGTGGACCCGTCAGTGACTCCCGAGAAGGGCTTGGTCGGCATGAGCTGGTCGTACGGTACTTGAAGTGTCTCGAAGGTCTCAATGGAGAGGACATTGAGCCCCGCTCCACTGTCGATGAGGGTCTTGGTGACGAGGACGTTGCTGATGGTCAGAGTGCACAACATGGGGAGCGTGCCGGCCATGGCCGAGCACCTGAGCTGATCCCTCGAGTTGAAGGTGATTGCTGTCTGGGACCACTTGAGTGGGCGCATGGCTTCGGGCTTTGGGAGAGCTACGTTCACCTCCCGCGTGAACTGCTTGAAGATGCGGTTCGACGCTGGCTGGGGCGCCGCCCAGGATACAGGCTACCGCCCTGACCTCCTGGAAGCCCCCAGCCCCATCGTCTTGCCTGTCCTCCTCCTTCCTTCTGGGTGACGGCGGTAGTGGTGGTAGGCCGGCCTCACGAGGACGGGCCTCGCAAGGCTGGCCACGGCGTGACCCCTCCGGAGGGTCGTCACGCCAGCGGTCCTCCCGAGCTTGATCGCGCCAGCGGTCCTCTCGAGGCCGGTCTCGCCACTCTTGACGCGGCTTCCGGTTGTCCCAACGGCCTCCGCCGCGGCCGAAGCCGCGGTCCATGCGTCCAGGGCGCCGGCCGAAGTGCTCATCGCGGACCAGCCTGAGCTCCTGGCAGTCGATGGTGTCGTGGTTGTTGGTGCCGTGGAAGATGCAGGTCGGTCTCCCTCCTGCGGGGTGTTCCTCGCCTCGGCTGTGCTTCGCCTCAGGCTCGGCCGCAAGTACCGCTGGTGTAAGAGCACATTTCTCCATGTGTGGTTTTGGGTAATTGATGACAATCCCTATGGACTAATGGTTGCCTTAAGTTATATTCGAAGGATTTGTCCATAGGCACTTCTTGAAGTCCATCTGTTGGTTTCAAGGAGTTTATATGGTGACCAAGGTGGTATTCAAGGTTTTATCCAAAGATTGGTCATAGAGAAGATAAGATACAAGGTTGATCAAGACTAAGTCAAAGAGTGAATCAAGTTGATCAACACACAAAGCGTACAAGATGTACCGAGAGGGATCAAGTGATCCCATGGTATGGTAAGCATTGTCCATTACACTTTGTGTACTAACCCATGTTCCCTGTGAGTGTTCTTTGTGGGGTTAGGTATGTTTCCATGGGCGAGCATCAATAAGAAGATCCCATACAATCCATGGAGGATGACATCAAGTGGTGATCGTCATCAAGGTTGCGGTGTGCAAGTTCAAGTGAAGCTTCACGGAGAGATCATGCTTGAAGCTTGCCGTCCATTGTGGTGACAATGGACTTGTGAAGATGTGCCGAAGAGTGGCTCACCCATAGTGGAGTATGGGGGAGCAATCAACTAGTCTTCATCGAGCCAACGCAATCAAGAAAGGTGGTCCATCTTGAGGAAGTCAAGATCGTCATCATCTAGCTCAAGTGGACTATGCGCAAGGCTAAGGTTTGACCTTGATAGGGTTTTCTATTTTACCGGTCTCATAGTGGTAGTTGGGAGACTGGGTTATAGGATAGATAGCCGTACTATCAAGGGGGCTCTCAAGTGAGTAGCTTGATCGTATCGTTCGTTGAGAGCTCAAACCATTGCATTCTTGGCATCATCATCTTTCTTGGTTCTTGGTTGGTTTTTCTCTTTGAGGTTTCTTGAGCTTATGGTCAGCTTCATGACAAGCTCAAGTTCATCGAAAACGGAGTCCATATGCATCTTCTATGATGTTTTCGATGTTGGAGTTTTTGCCGGTTCTTCGTTGATAGAGGTTTCACATCTCTATACCATTGGCATTTTAATACTGCCTCTTCTTAGGATAACCAGCCGCTGTTTGGATAGTACTTGTCGTGTGCTATCCAACAAGCTTGAGTTTGCTCAATTCAGAGCTCGTATGCGAAAGTTATGGCGTTTTCAGTGCCAGAGCTGTTTTTCTCTGAACAAGCGGTAGTACTGCTCGGTATCACGGTAGTACCGCTTGGGCGGTACTTCCGCTATGTACTACCGCTTATATTTGCCTTCTGGTGCCTACAGGGGTCTCTGGCCATCTTCGGCGGAAGTACCGCTCTCCCCAGAGTCGATGTTGGATAGCTCTTGTCGTCCTGAATCCAACAAGCTTGAGTTTGCTCAATTCGGAGCTCATTTGCAGAAGTTATGGCAGTTCTGGTTTTTCTATATCCATCTGGTTGCTTGGGTTCTTTATTTCTCTTAAGCGGAAGTACCGCTCTTCCGAGCGGTAGTACCGCTCCGGCGGTACTACCGCCCTTATGTGCCGCTTAACTTTTTTAAGCGGTAGTACCGAGCGGTACTACCGCCCTGCAGTGCCGCTTATTCTTTTTAAGCGGAAGTACCTGGCGGTACTGCCGCCCTGAGGGTCCGCGGCCTCTTTCGCATGCTTTTCTCTGCCGGTCTTCTAGGATTTCTGAGCGGAAGTACCGCTCCCTCCAGAGTGGTACTACCTCCCAGAGCGGTACTACCGCTCCCTCCAGAGCGGTACTACCGCTTTGTTGTTCCAGGACGAGTATAAGCGGAAGTACCGCTCCCCTGAGCGGTACTACCGCTTGTGTGCGGGCTGTGGGGGTAACGGTTGGATTTTACCCCACCTATAAAAGGGGGTCTTCTTCCCCATTGCTCCCCATCTCTTGAGCTCGTGTTCTTCCCTCATTGTTGACCTTCTTCGAGCTTGCTATCTCTCAATCCCTCCAATGATTCTTGCTAGTTCTTGAGGGAAAAGAGAGAGGAGATCTAGATCCACATTTCCACCAATCACTTTCTCCGCTTTGTGAGGGGAACCCCTTGGATCTTGATCTTGGAGTTCTTCGTGTTCTTCTTCGTTCTTCCTCTCATTTCCTCCATAACATTTGTTGTTGTGGTGGGATTTGGGAGAGAAGGACTTGGGCACTCCGTGTGCCCTTGCCATTGCATTTGGTGCATAGGTTTGAGTTCTCCACGGTGATACGTGGAAGTGAGAAGTTGAGAAGCTTATTACTCTTGGGTGTTTGAGCACCCTTGAGCTTGTTCCTCTTGGGTGCTTTGGCGCCCTAGACGGTTGGTGGTGCCTCGGAACTCAATCATTGTGGTGCAAAGCTCCGGGCAAGCTTCGGGGTCTCCAATTAGGTTGTGGAGATTGCCCCGAGCATTTGAGGTCACCTCGGAGCCACAATCCATTGTGGTGAAGCTTCGTGGTGTTGTTGGGAGCCTCCAATTAAGTTGTGGAGTTTGCCCCAACCTTGTTTGTATGGGTTCGGTGACCGCCCTCAAGGGCCCCTTAGTGGAATCACGGCATCTTGCATTGTGCGAGGGCGTGAGGAGATTACGGTGGCCCTAGTGGCTTCTTGGGGAGCATTGTGCCTCCACACCGCTTCGAACGGAGATTAGCATCCGCAAGGGTGTGAACTTCGGGATACATCATCGTCTCCTCGTGCCTCGGTTATCTCTTACTCGAGCCCTTTACTTATGCACTTTACTTTGTGATAGCCATATTGTTTGTTGCTATATATCATGCTATCACTTAGTTGTTTATCTTGCTTAGCATAAGTTGTTGGTGCACATAGGTGAGCCTAGTTGTTTTAGGTTTTATGCTTGACATATTAATCGTTAGTTTTATTCCGCATTTGTTCAAGCCTAAACCGTAATTATTTTAAAGCGCCTATTCACCCCCCCTCTAGGCGACATCCACGTCCTTTCAGCTGGGGCCTTGCGCTTTGCCTCCTTGGCCTTGGTCTTCTTTTCCTCTGGCTCTGCCGCCGGAGGCTCGCGGAGCGACAGGCAGCCCTCTTCGGCCTTGGCGCACCTGTTCGCCAAGTTGAACATCTCCAGGGCTGAGCACAGTTCGTCGTTCATGGCGAGCTCCTCCTTCATCTTGAGGTCCGTGACGCCGTCGGTGAACGCGGAGATGATAGCCTCATCCGACGCCCTCGGGACCTTGAGGCGTGTAGTCGTGAAGCGATGTATGAATTTGTGCAGGGTCTCCCTCCTGCTGCTTCACATGCCGCAGGTCGTTCACGGTGAGCGCGCGATCGCGGGTACCCTGGAAGTTGGCGACGAAGCGCTTGCGCAGGTCGTCCCAGGAGGTGATGGACCCCTCCGGGAGGTTGAGGAGCCAGGAGAGTGCGCCGCCCTTGAGTGCCATGGGGAACCAGCACGCCATGACCTTGTCGTCTCCACCGGCCGCCCGGATGCTCAGCGAGTAGAGCTGTAGGAACTCGGCGGGATCCGGGGTGCCGTCGTAGCGAGGGGGTAGGTCAGGCTTGAACTTGTAGGGCCACGTGGTTGGATGGAGCTCCGAGGCGATGGCGAGGCACCCCACCGGCTCGACGGGTGCTGCGTGTGCGGGAGGGACCCGGTATTGACGCTCCCGTGGGGCTGCCTCAAGTGGTGCTCGGTCGCGACGCTGGTTCGGCAGCGCAGGGAGCACACGCGTGTCGACGCGCGGCCGGGGCACCACCTAGCAGCTTACTTCATCTCTCGCCCTTGCACGCAGTTCGTGGGGCTGGTCGCGCGGGTGCGCTTCTCGCCTGGGCTCAGGGTCGACGTCGCGTTGCGGAGGAGGTGGCGGCGCATCGTGGGCCACGTCGTCTGCCAGGGAAGGCCGGGGTCGAAACGAGTAGGAGAGCGCTGAAGCGTCGCCGGCAGCACTGACGAGCTCCGTGATGCGCCGAAGCCAGTCGTCATGGCGGTCGGGGGCGGGGCGGTAGCGGAGCAACTCGTGCACCATGGCGAGTGCACCCGAGCCGCGCGGCAGCCCGGGTCGAGCGTGGGAGGACGACCCGGTAGCCGGAACGATCGACGGAGTGGCGGTGTGGCCGTCGCGCCGTGCGGTGACCGGCTGGGAGGAGTCCTGTTGTTCGTGGGCCTCCGGGCCCGTGGCGGCATTGGCCACAGGTGAGGGGGACCGGCGCGTGGCGGCGCGGCCCACGGGCGCCGTATGTGCGACGCGGGCAGCTCGGCGCTCGGCGCGGGCTCGGCGAGCGTCAGAAATCGGAGCGGCGAGGTGGAGGAAGAGCTCGGCTTGAGGAAGACTTCGACACGCCCCCTACCTGGAGCGCCAAATGTCGGATTTCGGGCTCCGCAAAACCCCAAGAAGTTCGAACACAGGGGCGTGTGCGAAGACCCCCTGCAGCCTCGCCCTACCTAGCTCACTACGCGATGGTTAGGATGATGAACTCGCGCGATGACGAGGAAGAAGATGCACACGGTGGTTTACCCAGGTTTGGGCCGCTGCGAAGCGTAATACCCTACTCCTGCTTTGGTGGATTGCCCCTCGAGGAGGTGTGGTGGATGAACTAGTACAATGATGAGGAGCCTCGCGAGGGCGCTCGAGTAGTGTTCTTGGCTCTCTGCCCTGTTGGGTGTTGTCTTCTCTCCTCTCTCTCGCTTCTGTCCTCCGTCCGTCCTTCTCCTGTACGGTGTAACCTAGCCTCTATATATAGCAGCGGCCCGGGTCCTCTTCCCTTATCGCAATGGCGGGAAGGGATCCCACAACGGCCAAATTTGAAGAGTGACAGGAGTACATCCCCTCCCTGTCCAAAGGTGGTCTTCGCCTGCAAAGTAGCTGTCGATGATGCAGAGGTGGGCTCGGCGATGACATCCGTCCTGCTGGGCTCGTGGTCATGGTCTTGTTGCACCGGAACGGAAACCTTTGGGGGGCGCTTTGGGAACCCGCGTACGTCCTTGCTCCCTTTGCACTAAAGGGGAAACTGCACCGCCTGGCGCACTGGCGCCCGCCTATCCTTCCTTGCGTCATCCTTGACTCCTGAGTCCGAGTTCTACATAGAGATCTCCGCCGCTCCGGAGGGGGCCTGAGGAGGCCCACTCCTTGCTGATCTTGGTGTTGTTCTTCCTCGCGAGCTTAGGGCCCTCGCGAGGGCCTTGTCTTGGGTGCGGGCCCGCCAGGCCGCGCCTGGCTGGCAAAGTGGGCCATGCCCTGGGCCGCAGGCAGGCAGGTCTGGGTACCCCCGTTCCCAGAACGCCGGCAGATGGTAATTGTCACCATTTATAAGGCTCAACTTGTCGCAAAGTAGTTTCCGACAAGTTCAAGGAGTTGACTACGATGAGACTCTCTCACCCGTAGCGATGCTGAAGTCTGTTGGAATTATGTTAGCAGTTGATGCATTTTTCGATTATGAAATCTGGCAGATGGATGTCAAAACAGAGTTTCCTTAACGGTTTCCATGAGTAAAGGTTGTATGTGATACAACCACAAGGTTTTGTCGATCCTAAGGATGCTAAAAAGTGTGCAAACTCCAGTGATACTTCTATGGACTGGGGCAAGCATCTCGGAGTTCGAATATACGCTTTGATAAGGAGATCAAAGTTTTTGGGTATATACAAAGTTTATAAGAAACTTGTATTTACAATAAAGTGAGTGGGAGCACTATAGAATTTCTTATAGGTATATGTGGTTGACATATTGTTGATCAGAAATAATGTAGAATTTCTGGAAAGCATAAAGGGTTGTTTGAAAGGAGTTTTTCAAAGAAAGACCTGGATAAAGCTACTTAAATATTGGGCATCAAGATCTATAGAGATAGATCAAGACGCCTAATAAGACTTTCAATGAGTACATACCTTGACAAGATTTTGAAAGAGTTCAAAATGGATCAGTCAAAGAAAGAGTTCTTGACTGATTTGTAAGGTGTGAAGTTGAGTAAGACTCAAAGCTCGAACACAACAGAAGAAAGAGAAAGGACGAAGGTCGTCCCCTATGCCATATCCATAGGCTTTGTATAGTATGCCATGTTGTGTACCGCACCTGGTGTGTGCCTTGCCATGAGTCTGTCAAAGGGGTACAAGAGTGATCCAGGAGTGGATCACTATACATCGATCAAAATTATCCTTAGTAACTAGAGGACTAAGGAAATGTTTCTCGATTATGGAGGTGATGAAGAGTTCGTCGTAAAGAGTTACATCGATGCAAGCTTTAACACCAATCCGGATGACTCTTAGTAAGTAATCCGGATACGTATAGTGGAGCAGCCATTTGGAATAGCTCCAAGTGGAGCGTGGTAGCAGCATCTACAGTATGAAATATAGATTTGCAAAGAAGACACGGATCTGAATGTTGCAGACCGTTGACTAAAACCTCTCTCACATGCAAAACATGATCAAACCCTAGAACTCATTGGGTGTTAGATTCATAACAATGTAAATCACATAGCAATGTGAGCTAGATTATTGACTCTAGTGCAAGTGGGAGACTGTTGGAAATATGCCCTAGAGGCAATAATAAAATGGTTATTATCATATTTCCTTGTTCATGATAATCGTTTATTATCCATGCTAGAATTGTATTGATCGGAAACTCAGATACATGTGTGGATACATAGACAACACTGTGTCCCTAGTAAGCCTCTACTAGACTAGCTCGTTGATCAGAGATGGTAAAGGTTTCCTGACCATAGACAATGAGTTGTCATCTGATAATGGGATCACATCATTAGGAGAATGATGTGATGGACAAGACCCAACCGTAAGCATGGCAGTTGATTGTGTCGGTTTGTTGCTACTGCTTTATCCATGTCAAGTATATGTTCCTACGACCATGAGATCATGCGACTCCCGGACACCGGAGGAATGCCTTGTGTGTATCAAACGTCACAACATAACTGGGTGACTATAAAGGTGCTCTACAAGTATCTCCGAGGGTGTCTGTTGAGTTGGCATGGATCGAGACTGGGATTTGTCACTCCGTATGATGGAGAGGTATCTCTGGGCCCACTCGGTAACACAGCATCACAAGAAGCTTGCAAGCAATGTGACTAAAGAGTTAGTCACGGGATCTTGTGTTACGGAACGTGTAAAGAGACTTGCCGGTAACGAGATTGAACTAGGTATGGAGATACCGACGATCGAATCTCGGGCAAGTAACATACCGATGGACAAAGGGAACTGCATACGAGATTGTCTGAATCCTTGACATCGTGGTTCGACCGATAAAGATCATCGTAGAATATGTATGAACCAATATGGGCATCCAGGTCCCGCTATTGGTTATTGACCGTAGAGTTGTCTCGGTCATGTCTACATAGTTCTCGAACCCGCAGGGTCTGCACACTTAACGTTCGGTGACGATTTGGTATTGCTGAGTTATGTATGTTGGTGACCGAAGGTTGTTTGGAGTCCCGGATGAGATCCCGGACATCACGAGAAGTTCCGGAATGGTCCGGAGGTAAAGATTTATATATGGGAAGTCATATTTTGGCTACCGGAAAAGTTTCGGGTTTTTCCGGTATTGTACCGGGAAGCTTCTAGAAGGTTCCGGAAACTTCCGGAGGAGTCCGGAAGTCCACCAAGGGTTCCACCACATCCCAAGGTTTGCATGGGCTGAGGGGAGGCGCCCTGGTCTTATTGGGCCAGGCGCACAAGTCCCTCAAGGCCCATGTGGCTTGGGAGAGGTGGAAAGTCCACGTGTTTATGAAAAGGGAGGGAATTGGACTAGGAGTCCAACTCCTCCCCCTTGACTGCGCCCTAGGGCTTGGAGGGGCTGATCTCCACGCCCCTCCACCTATATATAGAGGGGAGGGGGCGCCCCAAGAGTACACACAAAGCCCTTGGCGCCACTCTCTCTCCCTGGATCGTTTTCTCCTCCGTTCGCGGTTTCGGTAGCGCTAGGCGTAGCCCTGCTGGGATAGCACCACCGCCACCGCCACCACGCCGTCGTGTTGCCGGAGAACTCATCTACTAGTCCGACCTCGCTCGCTGGATCGAGGAGGCGGAGACGTCATCGAGCTGTACGTGTGCTGAACGCGGAGGTGCCGTCCGTTCGGCGCTAGATCGGGACGGATCGTGATTGGATCACGGGACGGATTGCGATTTGGATCGCGAAGACGTTCGACTACATCAACCGCGTTTCTTAACGCTTCCCGCTTAGCTATCTACAAGGGTATGTAGATCCACTCTCCCTCTCGTAGCTGTTGATCTCCATAGATAAATCTTGGGTGTTCGTAGGAAATTTTTTGTTTCCCATGCAACGTTCCCCAACACATTCCACATCAAAAATTCTGTTTTTATCATTTACCTACTCGAGGACGAGTAGGAATTAAGCTTGGGGATGCTGATACGTCTCCAACGTATCTATAATTTTTGCTTGTTCCATGCTGTTATATTATCATTCTTGGATGTTTTACAATCATTTTATTTCAACTTTATATCATTTTTTGGGACTAACCTATTGACATAGTGCCAAAGTGCCAGTTGTTGTTTTTGCTTGTTTTTTTACTTCGCAGGAAATCACTACCATACAGAGATGAAACGTTGCGGGGATTTTTTGGATTTTTTACGGACCAGAAGAAACCAGATGGGCCAAAGAACACCAGAAGAGGGGGCCCAGGGTGGCGAGCACCCACATGGGAACGCCAGAGGCCCCCTGGCGCGCCCTGGTGGGTGCTGGGCACCTCCGGCACCCCCTCAACCGACTATCGTGCCTATAAATTCCCTGGAAATCCAAAAACCTGAGGGGACTCGACGAAACACAATTCCAACCGCCGCAAGTTCCAGAACCGCGAGATCCAATCTAAACACCATCACGGAGGGGTTCATCTTCCTCATAGGTGCCTCTCCGATGATGCGTGAGTAGTCCACCATAGACCTACGGGTCCGTAGGCAGTAGCTAGATGGCTTCTTCTCTCTCTCTCTTATGATTCTCAATACAATGGTCTCTTGGAGATCTATTTGATGTAAACTTTTGCGGTGTGGTTGTTGGGATCCGATGAATTTTGAGTTCATGATCAGTTTCTATCCATGAATATTATTTGAGTCTTCTTTGATCTCTTATATGCATGATTGCTTATAGCATCGTATTTCTTCTTCGAATCTTTGGTTTAGTTAGGCCGACTAGATTGATTTTTCTTGCCATGGGAAGAGGTGCTTTGTGATGGGTTCGATCTTGCGGTGTTCTTTCCCAGTGACAGAAGGGGCAGCAAGACACGCATGTATCGTTGCTATTAAGGATAACAAGATGGGGTCTATTCCTACATGAATAGATCTTGTCTACATCATGTCATCGTTCTTATTGCATTACTCCGTTTTTCCATGAACTTAATACACTAGATGCATGCTGGATAGCGGTCGATGTGTGGAGTAATAGAGGTAGATGCAGGCAGGAGTCGGTCTATCTATCTTGGACGTGATGCCTATATAATGATCATCGCCTTGGATATCGTCATCACTATTCGATTTTCTATCAATTGCCCAATAGTAATTTGTTCACCCACCGTGCGCTATACTCATGAGAGAAGCCACTAGTGAACCCTACGCCCCCCGGGTCTACTTTTCCTGTCATATTGCTTCCTGATCTACGTTTTTTGCACTATTTGTTTTCAGATCTACAAAACCAAAAACTCAAAAATACCTTGCTGCATATTTACTCTTTTTATTTGTGTTCTTGAGAGATCTATCTCTCCTATATATCACTACCTAATCTATCTTATTACCGTAGAGAGATTAATAACCTCTCTTTCGCGTCGGGTTGCAAGTATTCGTTGTTTGTGTGCAGGTGCTGCTTATTGGGTGGTGGTGATCCTCCTACTGGTTCGATAACCTTGGTTTCATAACTGAGGGAAATACTTACCGTCGCTGTGCTGCATCACCCCTTCCTCTTTGGGGAAATACCGACGCAGTCCAAGCCACGTCAGTGATCTATTCGATATAATCTTCTTTTGTGGTGTGTTTGTTGGTATCCGATGAATTGTAAGTTTATATTCAGATTAATTATGATAAAAGATTTGAGTCTCCTCTGAATACTTATTTGATTCTTATTTGCATGATCATCATAGCTTCATAAATCTCTTCGATCTATCGGTTTAGTTTGGCCAACTAGATTGGTTTTATCTTTAGTGAGAGGGGTGCGTTGTAGTGGGTTCAATCTTGCGGTGCTCTATATCCCAGTGACAAAGTAGGGGACAAGACACGTATTTGTATTGATGCCACTAAAGATAAAACGATAGGTTCATTCATATTAATTGAGTTTACTTTGTCTACATCATGTCATCATTCTCCAAGCATTACTCTGTTTGCATGAACTTAATACCTAGAGAGGCAGGCATAGAAGCGTTCTCGAAGTGGAGTAATAGTAGTAGATGCAGGCAGGAGTCGGTCTACTTGTTTATGGACGTGATGCCTATATACACATGATCATTGACGTGAATAAATATTGCATAACTATGCGCTTTTCTATCAATTGCCCGACAGTAATTTGTTTACCCACTGTATGCTTTATTTAAGAGAGGAGCCTCTAGCGAACACTATGACCCCCGGGTCTATTCACATATATATTTACGGACGCTCATATTATCTTGCTGCCATTTATTTACTTTTTATTTATTTTGTAATTTATATTTATCAACTATCATCTACACAACTCATTTGCTTGTAAGTAACGAGTTCAAGGGGATTGACAACCCTCTTGCCCGCTTTGGGTGCAAGTGCTTGCTCTTTTCTGTGTAGGCGCTGAAGACGGGAGTTGTGTGGTTCTCCTATTGGTTCGATAACTTTGGTTCTCACTGAGGGAAATACTTATATATACTGCGTTGCATCATTCCATCCTCTTCGAGGAAAAACCCAACGCAGATCACAAGTATCAGTAATTCCACACGCTTGCACGACACGGAGGGCACCATAGGACAACACCAAAATAAGACATACAACTCAAAACCAAACACGAGCATCAATCAACCCATAGGACAAAACGAATCTACTCAAACATCATATGATGGCAACACATTATTGGATAAATAATATGTAGCATTAAGCATCATATTTAAGTAGAGATTACAACGGATAGAAGAGGTGTTACACCGCTGCATAGAGGGGGGAGAGAGTTGGTGTTGACGGCGACAAAGTTCTTGGTGTAAATTGTCGTCATGATGGTTCCCCCGGCGGCGCTCCGACGCCACTGGGAGAGAGGGGGAGAGCCCCCTCCTTCTTATTCTTGCTTGGCCTCCCCCCTAGATGGGATGAGAGTTTCCCCTCTGGTCCATGGCCGCCATGGCTCTCGGAGGACATGAGCCCCTCCGAGATTGGATCTCTCTCTGTTTCGCGTCTGTTTTCGGACCCCTTCACCGTTTTTTATATTCCCGGAGATCCGTAACTCCGATTGGGTTGAAATTTTGAGGGGATTTTTCTCGGGAAATTATCTTTCTTGCGGCGGAATAAGGGCTCCAACTACCTTACGAGGGAGTCACAAGGCAACCCGGCGCGCCGCCAGGGCGCGCCGGGTAGCCTTGTGACCATCTCGGGCACCGTCTTGCGTTGATTCTTCTTCCCCAAAATCACATATATTCCAAAATAATTCTCCGTAAAATTTTATCGCGTTTGGACTTTGTTTGATATGGATTTTGTACGAAATAAAAAACATGCAAAAAACAGGAACTCACATCGGGCACTGGATCAATATGTTAGTCCCAAAAATAATATAAAATGTTGCCAAAAATATATGAAAGTTGGAGAATATTGACATGAAACAATCAAAAATTATATATACGACAGATATGTATCATGGCCATTGAGATCTCCTCCTCTGAAGAGCCTCTCGTCAGTCGGTACACTCCTAACCATATCCTCCAGGCCTTCCCAGAACTCCCTCTTGATGTTCTCATTGTGGCCTACTTGCGGGGCATACACGCTGATAACGTTGAGAACTAAGTCCCCAACTACCAGCTTGACCAGAATAATCCGGTCCCCATCTCTTGACGTCTACCACTCCATACTTGAGGCTCTTGTTGATCAAGATGCCTACTCCATTTCTGTTTGCATCCGTCCCCGTGTACCACGGCTTGAAGCCGGTATCCTCCACCTCCTTCGCCTTCTGTCCCCTCCATTTGGTCTCTTGGACGCAAAGGATATCAACACCTCTCCTCACTGCTGCATCAACTACCTCCCGAAACTTACCTGTCAGAGACCCTACGTTACAGCTACCTAAGCGGATCGTCCTAGGCTTGACTAGCTTCCTTACCCTTCGCACTCGTCGAGTCAAGTGTAAAGACCCTTGCTCATTTTCCACTACACCCGGGCGCCAATGTAGCGCGCCACTAAGGATGCGACGACCTGATCCTTACTTACTTGCCACCGTATCCAGATCACGATACGACGCGCCATCAAGGGGGCGACGACCTGACCCTTGCCTATTTGACACCACATCCGGATTCCGATGTGGCGCGTCGCTGAGAGGGTTACGCCTCAACGAAAATCTTTTGGATTTCATCTCCATAAAAGTGGATGAGTTTTGACGTTGGCTCGCCAAGCCTATCACAACCCTTCTCCTTTAACCGGGCTTGGGACCGGCTATGTTGAGACAACATAGGCGGAGTTAAGTTGAATTGAAGCTACCCCTAAAAAACTAAGTTGAATTCAGGTTTGAATGTCCACGGTCTAAGAGCACCATATAAGTTGAATTTAAGTCCCCCCTAAAAAAATAAGTTGAATTCAAGTTTGAATGAGATGTTTTTTTTTTTGAAAACTTAATGTTTAAATATTTATATTTAAATTATTGTTTTGCATTTGAATATTTACACCACTTGAAAAATAATTTATGCTGGCTCCGTATATGTGGCCGTGGACATTTAGTACAAAGCCTTGGAGTCCAAGTATAGAAGAGATAGATTACAATTCAAACTATCAAAATCAATGCCGTGCTGCTGTGAAAAACCACGACAAACCCAGCGAGCTTTGTAGCGGGCAAGAGAACGATCGGCATGAAACTTGTGGCGAAAAACCCATTTGCCAGAGACAATATTAACACCAGGAGGCTTGGGAACCAAAGTCCAGGTGTTGTTTTGCTGTAGAGCATCAAATTCGTCCCGCATAGCAGAAAACCAAACGGGATCAAGAAGAGCCCATTTGTATGAGGTGGGTAGAGGGAAGATAGTCGGTGTGGCCGTGAGATTAAGACGGCGAGAAGGGAGATGAAAACCGTGTTTGCCACGAGTACACATGACATGATCATTAGTGGGTGGTGGAATGGGTACGGCGTTGGGTGGGAGTGGTGATTGGACCGGTGCCGGGCTTGCCGGGCCGGCCGGGCTGGCCGGGCTTGCCGGTGCCGGTGCCGGGCTTGCCGGGATTGCCGGGCTTGCCGGCTGCCTCAGGCTTGCCGGCCTCGCCGCGGGAGAGGGAGAGGTCGCGGCAGAGGTGGGGGTGGTTTGCTGGTAATTGGGTGAAGTGGTGTTAGTGACAGAATAAGGAAAAGTGTTTTCATCGAATGTGACATGGCGAGAGACAAGCACGCGACCAGAAGATGGATTGAAACAGCGATGTCCTTTGTGGTCATCGGAGAGGCCAAGATAAATGCAGGGTAGAGATCGTGTGGCTAGTTTGTGAGCGGTGGTGGATGTGATGTTAGGAAAGCAGAGGCAACCGAAAACCCGAAGAGAAAGATAGTCGGGATCAGATAGAAGAAGAGATTGAAAGGGTGTATAGCGAGGACATGTTTTGGTGGGGCGGATGTTAAGGAGAAGGGTGGCAGTGCGCAGAGCTTCGACCCAAAAATGGGGAGGAAGAGATGCTTGGATGAGTAAAGTGCGTAGGATATCGTTGATGGAATGAAGAGAGCGCTCGGCCTTCCCGTTTTGAGAGGAGGTATAGGGGCAAGAAAACCAGAGAAGAATGGCATGGGAGAGGAAAAATGTGCGATTGGTGACGTTATCGAACTCGCGCCCGTTGTCACATTGAATAAAGCGAATCGGTAGGCCAAAGTGTGTTTGGACGTAGGTGCGAAAGGTGAGAAAAAGTTGATGGACATCAGATTTAGCACGTAGAGGGAACGTCCATATGTAGTGAGAATAATCATCTAAAATCAGAAGATAATACTTATAGCCAGAGACACTAGGAATAGGGGAGGTCCAGAGATCACAATGTAAAAGCTCAAAAGGAAAAGTGCTAACAGTAGATGATGTTCCAAAAGGTAACCGAACATGTTTGCCGCATTGGCATGCATTACAAAGAGAAGAATCATGTGACACACTAGTGCTAGGAATAGAAAATTCTTGTAGTAGAGAGGACAGTGTTGATTTATTGGGGTGACCGAGCCGACGATGCCACAGATCTACTGAAGCAAGCATGGCGCGAGGAGAGGACGTAGGCGCGCCATGAAGTGGATAGAGATCGTCCGTGCTATTGTAGCGAGCGAGAAGTGTCCCCGTTCTCAGATCCTTCACAGATAAACCAAAAGGATCAAAAGCTAGAATGACAAGGTTATCTATGGTAAATTGGCGAACAGAAATAAGGTTTTTGATTAAAGAGGGAACAACAAGAATATTTCGTAGTTGAAAGTTGGCATGATCTGTTTGTATGGAAGAGTGACCGGTGCAAGAAACGGGAACAAGAGAGCCGTCGCCTATGGTGATGGAAGAATAAGCGGAAGGAAAACAAGCTGACAGAATATCCATATTTGAAGACATATGCGAAGATGCACCGGAATTGAAGATCCAATCCATACCTTGGTTATTGAGTGTAAAGTTGTTCATGGCGGCGATGAAGGCGGCTTGATCCCAGGCTGGTTGTTGATGAGTGGCTGGCGGTGCGGGCGCAGGCGCGTGCGCATACGGCATGGGTGAAGCAGGGTCGTAGGCGTAGGGCGCATAGGGTACCGGCAGGTAGCCGTGGTGTGATCCGTGGACGGCTGGCGATGGAGAGGTCGTGGCAGTGTAGACATGAGGTGGTAGCCGCGGACCAAGGAGGCCGGGAGCACCGGTGGCAGGACGAAGACCCGGGCTCCAGTTGCCGGTGTACGCGGGAGGAGCGCCGTAGGGAGACGGCGCAGTCCATGGCATGGGCCACGCTTGAACAAGACTAGTCCAGGGGTCTTGCTGAGGCTGCCAAGAAGCGGAGGCAGAGGCCGATGGAGGAGGCGCCGGTGGTGCAGCCGGTGGTGGTGGAGGAGGCGCCGGTGGTGGTGTTGCAGCAGGGCGAGGCTGCGGCGGCCGGTAGACGGGGTTTTTGCCCCGATAGTTAGGGCTCGGGCGCCAGCCTGGAGGAGCCGAGGAAGGCGTCGGTGGAGGCGGCGCAGATGGTGCGGCGGGCCGGGCGACGTGAAATAGCTGGGGAGGACGCGTCGCCTTGCGCGCCTGGTTCTGTGCCTCGAGCTGCAAGATGGAGCGGACCTCCGCGAAGGAGGGGTAGGGGCGCAGCATAGGGATGAAGGCGACCTGCTTCTCGAACTGCTCCCCGAGGCCGACGAGGAGAGCGTTGATGAGAGTCCGATCGTCAACGTGATCACCGAGCTCACGAAGTTCGTCGCCGATCGCCTTGATGCGTTGGCAATAGACGGTGATCGGAGAATCGCCTTGGATGCTGGTGCGGAGCTCGATATGTAACGCGTTAACACACGCATCAGAGTTGTCCTGGAAGAGCTGCTGAAGAGAGGCCCATAGTTCAGCGGCGGTGGCATCGTCGTTGGAGACGAGGTTGAAGAGCTCGGTGGAGATTCGAGTATATATCCATTGGATGACGGTGAGATCATCCTTGATCCAGCGAGGGTCGGTCAGCCGCGGGGAAGCGGCTGGATTGATGTGATGACGGAGACCGCAGCGGCCGAGGTGGACATGGAAGAGATGGCGCCAATGGTAGAAGTTGTGGGCGGCGAGGTCTAGGGTTATCGGGATGAACGGTGAAACATCGGCGATTGTATCGGCGAGGGAGAGCTGAGGTGGTTGGGGTGGAGGAGGGTTTTGGGTAGGGGTTGAGGAAGGTAGAGGAGCCGCGCCGGCGGCGCGAAACTCGGTGGTGGTGTAGAGCCGCCGCGGCGGCAGCGAGGGAGGAGTTGGCGGCGAGGCCATGCCGAGGGCGGAAACCTAGGCGTCTGATACCATGATATTTGATAATAACTGTGTATTGATTGATGCCTCAATGGGCTGCTTATATAAGTACAAAGCCTTGGAGTCCAAGTATAGAAGAGATAGATTACAATTCAAACTACCAAAAACTAAACCGGCCGAAGAGATAGATTACAATTCTTGCTGAGTATCGGGCTGTTGCACATGCTGTAGCCGAGGCCGTCTGCACTGCGGGGGATATTAGAGTATATTCGGCCGGTTTAGTTTTTTGGTAGTTTGAATTGTAATCTATCTCTTCTATACTTAGACTCCAAGGCTTTGTACTTATATAAACAGCCCATTAAAGCATCAATCAATACACAATTATTATCAAATATCAGTAACTGGTAAGTACGTAGTTGCGAGTTGGATGTGCCTTGTAATTCTGAGGAGGCAAAGCATCTGGGAAAGCAGACACGATCGTCTCGAACAATTACATAAATGATTTAATTAATGGACAGAGAGGCGACAAAGTTTGCATTAGACGGGAAAGAGGCAGCTGATTTCTCCTAGGGTGGCCGCAGCCATAGGCGGGCAAAAGGGAACTCTGCCGGTCCGTCCGATCCATGTCTATCTGCCACCATTGCATTTGCAGTTTTTTTATAGGAGTATGCCCGCCTGTCCTCTGAAACTGCTCCGAGGAGGAAATAAATAGTAATAAGTACGATGCTTTGCTTAACTGCTCCCTGCTGTCCGTCACCAAAGTGCCTGCCCTTGCGTGACGGATGATGAGACGATTTTTTTTTTTTTTTGAGGTTGATGATGAGACGATTTGCGGGGAAGGAAACTCACATGCACCAAACTACTGTACGTCCTTGATCGTCGAATTGCCGCAGTAAACCTGGCCTGCAACTGATTGATTGATTGATTGATTGATTGATTGGAGGACCAACTCGAAATAAGAATCGAGTACTTGTACGCTCGTTGTTTAGAGCATCTCCAACAGGCCCCGCCACTTTTTTTATCGTCGGCTGTTAAAATCAGCCCAGTCGCGTTTCCAGGAGCCCAAATTTCGCCGGTTAGGATCGAAATTGGCGTCGGCGGACCCAGGCCGAACCCGGCGCGCTGGGGGCGTTTGGGGGCGTCGGGGGAAAGGTTTTTGGCGCGAAAACGGGTGGTCCCGCCGTGTCAGCGCCCGGGCGCTTCGTCGTCCTCATCGCCTCGGTTTCCCACGAGGAATCAATGCGAAGTGACCGCACGCTGTCGCCGGTCAGCCTTCCATTGAAGCGGCGCAATGAACGCGCGTCCCTCTCCCGCCACGCGTCCGCACGACGTCGCCCGCTTGCCGCTATAAAAGCCGCCCTCCTTGTCGGTGGCTGGGCACTTCTCGCCACAGCTTTCCCTCCCAATCTCGCCGCCGACGCCCTTCTCTCCCTCTTCCCCGGCGACCTTTTCTCCTCAAAAAACGCCATGGCTGAGTGCTTTCCAGGCGATGGCGCCGTGGCCAACGATTTCAGCCGCCGCCACCTCCGCGAGGACGAAGCTCGCCTCCTGTACGAGGCGGAGTACCCCAGACGGCGCTATTTCTACCGCTGGGGCACCCGAACGGCTGGAGATGCTCTTAGCTTGAACCGAAAGCGATCCGCTGGCATCCATCACCAACCGCCGCCCGGCCCCCCATCCCATCCATTCCAATCGCAGCCCCGGTCCCCAAACAAACGGACAGCGACCCTCCCCGAACCAAACAAACGAACAGCGACCCTCCCCGAACCAAACGGACTGGCCAAATCCACGCCGAAACGTCGTGTTTTTTTTTTTTTTTTTCGAAATCCAACGTCCCCACTCCCCAGCACACAGCACACCCAAAACCAAACCACCCGACCCGAGCCGGCCGCCAGCGCCAGCCTAGTCCAGCCCAGCCCCACCACGCCACGCCGCCAACCCCCAATCCCCTTCCCCTTTCCCTTTCCCCCTCGCCGGCGTCGTCAACCCACCCCACCGCCCACCCAAATCCCTCTCCCCGCCCCCGCCCCCGCCCCCGCCCCGCGCAGATCCCGCCCGCCCGCCGCCGGCGACACACCAGCCTCCCTCCCCTCCCTCCCCAAACCCTAGTAGCCCGTGCCCCCCGCCCCCAGGGGACAGAGAGATCTGATCTGACGGGGCCGAGGCGGCGGACCGGGACCGGGACCTCAACCCCAGGCGGCGGGGCGAGATGGGGGACTTCAACGTGGCGCTGGTGATCGTGGCGGCGGTGGTCAGCGTCCTCGTCCTCCTCGTCAGCGTCTACCTGCTCGTCAACTACCAGCACCCGGACGACGCCAACCAGGCCTACTTCCCCAAGCTCGTCGTCGTGCTCGGCATCACCGTCGCCGTCCTCTCCATCCTCATGCTCCCCGCCGACGTCGCCAACAGGCAGGCCTGCAAGCGGGCCGTCTACAGCGGGGCCTGCAACCTCACCCTCCCCATGAAGACGCTCTGGCTCGTCGTCTACATCATCGACGCCGCCCTCGTCTTCCTCGTCATACCATTCGCCATGTTCTACTACGAGGGCGACCAGGACAAGTCAGTCCGTCGGTCATTTTTTTCTCTTCTTCATTTGGCCTGCCTTCCTCCGCCTGCTTCGCTGACTGCTTAGATCCGCCGTGCGTCCAGGTCCGTCGGGAAGCGGCTCAAGAGCGCCCTCATCTGGGTCGTCGCCTCCGCAGTCGTCTGCGGCCTCATCCTCGGCATCCTATACGGTGCGGATCGCCCTTGAATTTTGCCTGCCTGCCTGCCCCCATTTGTTATGCTCTGCTCTGCTTACCCCCTAATCTGCTCCGAACAAGTTCAAACCGATTCGAGATTGAAATGTGAATCTCGACGTGTTGCTCTGCATTTCAATTCTAAATTGGATTGGAGGAGCCTCGAGCTTCAAAGCTTTCACGTTTTTCCTCCGTGGGCAGTCAATGCTGTATAGCCAGATCTGAAATTGCTACTGTTCTCATTCATGGATTCATCCTTCCTGTGCGTATCTAGTGGTGGCCATTATTAGACTTCTGATGAATTGTCTACTTTCACAGCACTTGTTTTAGCTGTCCTAGGTCGCAGCTTATGCATTTGGACTGGTTATTTTTAACCTAGGGAGCGTAGAAAACAACATATCATTTTGTCCTGCTCATTTGGCACATCGCCCATGTTTCTTGCTCACATCGGACAGACCCTTCATGCTTGTACCTGCTTGGGATGAATTATATACCTCCATTGATGTGAACATCTTACAATGCGTGATGTTTCACTTTATACCTCCATTGATGTGAACTTCTTACAATGCGTGATGTTTCACTTTATACCTCCATTGATGTGAACTTCTTACAATGCGTGATGTTTCACTTTATACCTTTCGTGATGTTAACTTGTTACTAATCCATGATGTCCTGACTTTACCTGACTGCACTCCCGCTTTGTTGCTTCAGCACTTATTGGCAAAGTGGACTTCACTGTCAGGCACCTCTCTTCATCTGTCCAGACATTTCCAGGCCCAAACCAGTTCGGTGCATTCACAAGTGGCCAACCTTGCATCGCTCCATTGACCCGTCAGGTTAACCTGCTGATCGAATTGTTCTTTCCATCCAGTGTTTCACTTCATGTAGCTCAATCATTTCATATTTTTCATCTGGCGACTGAGTTGTTTTGTTTTTTTTTCTTCTTCTTCAGTGTTCAGCTAATACTGCACCTCCTAACTCTCAAACAACTTGGACAATGCGTGCTACATTCCCTGAATACGTGGTTGCCCTTGCTACCATTGTTGGATCTGTGCTCTTCACAGTGAGTTTTACTTCAATGTTTACAATTAGCTCGATTACTGTTGTATTGTACCTTTGTTTGTTTCTTAGACAAAGCTGTGCGAGAAACAATTTTAGCCATGTATTTTTTTCCCAATTGGTCAACTTTTGCACGCAATCATGCTGGCCTCTTTCTGTACAGTTTTGACTTGGCATCTGTTAACAACTTCCTTTATTTGATAGATATTTGGTGGTGTTGGCATTGCTTGCCTTCCATTGAGTCTTATATTCTCGTTTGTCCGGCGTCCAAAAGCTGTCATCACACGCTCACAATATATAAAGGTGTGTACATTCTTATATGCTTTATTTTAGTTATGAAGACTGTTTGCCTCAACTGATTACAGCAAAGGTTTCTGTTGCATGTAATTATTGTGTGATTTAGATATCGATCTGACCTTGAGGCTGAAATTGTTTCCTTTAGGAAGCAACTGAATTAGGTAAGAAGGCCAAGGAATTGAAGAAGGCAGCTGAAGCCCTTCACCAAGAAGAGAGAAGTGGGAACAAAGGCAGAAAATGGCGCAAAAATGTGAAGGCTGTCGAGAAGGTATGCTTGCCCTTCAAATGGATGATATGCTTTGAAACTTCAATTGTATTCATATGAACCATTCTCTTTAATATATTGTACATCTTTCTGTGATGTTCTATATTATGCTATTAACTATTATATTTTATGTTCCATCTCAATCATTAGGAGCTGTTACTTTTGGAAAATGACATGAATGCTCTGGAAGAGATGTACCCTCAAGGAGAGAAGGTAACTGCTCTTGAATTCTCATATTCATTGTTTTTCATGTTGTCATTTACCCTTGTCTTGACATCCATCGTGGTGCAGGCTGAGGCTACCTGGGCTTTTACAGTGCTTGCTTACATTGGAAAACTCATATTCGGCATTGTTGGGTAAGTGTAAATATGTATCTGAACTGTACAACCATTCAGTCTAACATATTTGCAAGTGCATTCGTCTGACAATGATTTGTGATCTTAGGTTAATTGTATCGATTGCTTGGGTCGCACATATTATCATATACTTGTTGGTCGACCCCCCTCTATCTTCTTTCCTGAACGAGATCTTCATAAAGCTGGACAGTGTTTGGGGTACATTTCTGATCCTTGATATTGTTCTCAACCCATCCAGTTATCCTCTTTGTGAATAAACCGACTAATCTTTTGTTTCGTGTACCAGGTCTGCTTGGGACTGCTGCTTTTGCATTCTTCTGTTTCTATCTCCTCATCGCAGTCATTGCTGGGGAAATGATGCTTGGCCTGAAACTAGTTTTCATCACCATTCACCCGATGAAGTAGTTGACTCATTCCATGCTCTTTTCTTTGCAGTTTCATTTTTTTACATTTACTAACAAGCATTTAACTTATTTCAGATGGGGAGGAACTTTGATGAATTCTTTCCTGTTTAATGTCGGATTGATCCTACTCTGTTCCATCAGGTATGTCGCCAAAGTCTTCTTTTAGAAGTTCATGTCTTGTTAGTCCAGATGAATTGTTTGAAGGCTGTAACTTCTATTCGTATACAAGGATTTTAAATGTAGTGGAGATATGTGGCAGATCTAAAGAAGTCGTTTCCACGAAGCTTTAGGACAGCAGTTTCTGTTATTAGCCAGTAATAGTGCAATACCTGGAAGTGCACATCCCTGAAGCATCGACTTAGCATTGATCTTACTTGGGCCTACGATCTATTACATTAGATGAAAATGGACTCTGCATGAGCGCAAAATTGTTGTTCTTTAAGAAGTCCTCTCTCTTGAATTTCCACGCTTGTGTCTTGTGCAGTGTGATTCAGTTCTGCGCGACAGCTTTTGCGTACTACGCACAAGCAACTGCAGCCCAGGAGATCTTTGGCCACACACTGCAGTCTCTTCGTGGAATCAAGTATCTCTACAAGTAAGTCTTGAACTAGCATGAAGTCAGTAGAACTATCAACCTGCAGTGGTTGATTTGAATGATTAAATCTATATCGTCGTAGACACCAGAATCTCTATACATACTGCAATTGAACATCTTAATATGCAGGTACAATGTTTTCCAGTATGGATTTGTTGCTCTTGCCATACTCACACTCTTCTACTATGCACTTTTTGTAAGTCCTTTTCGATGTACTCAGCTAATTCTCACCAAATTCTGTAGAAGCCGGGCTTATTTTAATCATCATAATCTTTGTCCAGGGATGGCGAAAGAGGAAACCGACAGGAAGGTTCCAGCTCTCAAATTAATTTTCGGTTTGCTCTGTAAGCAAAGCCTGACAAATTCAACATCATATTTGTTCCTGAGTGATAGTTTGGTTAGCGATGTATATGATCTTCAAACCGCTTTCTGGAAGAGTTGGGGAGTTTTCATCGGTGTAAATTAGCGGCAACGAAAATCTTGGACGATGGAAACACCCACGGACACGGATGTTAAAGTAGAAGAACCTAGTTTCCTTTGTAATGTACACATTCCTCGTCTCGGTTCTTTTCTGTATTATTGTTTTATGATCATCAATCGGCTGATGTTATTATTGAAGTTTCATTGGTCTGTGAGAGAGATGTTCTGTGTGTCCCTTTGTTGTTCCTTTGCCGTTACGAGTTAAATTAGTCCAGTTCTTTTCTTTTGTATGTACCATTCCGTGATTATCATTCAAACTTGTAGATTGTATGAAGGATGGCTTGTCTAGATCGTCTATTGTCATTTGTCTCTCTTTCTGGAAATTGCACTTTGCTTATCATTTGAAACTTTACATCGAAAAGTCTGTTTGTGTGTCTGATGACTAAACACTAACCCCTCTCTAAATTTTATAAGATCTTTTAGATCACTACTACTACCAACTTGATTTCTGTCTTGACAAGTGCTGATACGGCAACACAACTTGCAGAATAAAGAGTATGATAAACCTACAAAGGCCGCTGGGCAGGCTTCGGTACATGGGATAATCACAAGCGCATTTGGGAATCGTTATTAAACAGAATTATTGATTCATAATCTGTAAAAGCAAAATCGAGCAAGCGCTAACTTTATCTTGGAGCAAAATTGAGAAAGTGCTAGCTTTATCATGGGAAATACGAGTGAGCTAATACTTGATTAAATCGTGCATCCAGAGCACAAAAGTTATGCCTTCATCCTAACTGCATTGAGCAAAATATATTATGGCTTCATTCATCCAACACAAACGTATAGAGGCAGAGCGAGCAATAATGAATAGTCAAAACTTATGTCAACTTAGCAGCTCACAAGGTACGGTGCTCGTGAGGATTTAACTAGCATAAACATAATAATGGAATAAATGCATGAAGGAATTCATCATACGTTGTTTCATACTGTGATTACAATATAAACTTCTCATATGTTTCTTACTGTCCTGATCATCTATGTTTGCATGCCTTCCTAGAATCGCAGTTTGCCTCTAAACTCCAAACCATGAGATTATATGCTGATCATGCATCAGACTTGCAGAGTTAACAGAGATGCTCTTTATATATTGCAAGTGCCAGAACCATGCCAGCCGCGCCACTGCCAGGAACTGAAGCACGTTGCCTCCTCCTGAACCTTGACCCCAGGTCAACGATTCCAGATAGACTTATTATATCCCAGAGGGACCTAACATCTAAAGACCAGGTGTTTGCATTCATGAATGGTGACAAATTTGATAATATAAATATTGTCTGGATGGATAACTTCGTTTCTAAATTCTCTCTTGGAGGAGGGAGAACTATCATATTGCCACTGCTCTTTAATTACTTGGAAGAAGCAAATGATGAATTACATACCTGCCTTCACTCTACACAATTGGATTCATCTTCTCCCGATGGACATACTGAGCACTTATCAACGGGACACACTTTGCACACTTGACTCGAACATACTGAGCACTTCTCCATGGGATAAAATCGATCCATTTTGCCGGGCTTGCATTGTTCTTAATGGGACAGAAAGCCTGTCAGAGAATCCGTTCCATGGATGTTGGATCTACGACAACACACTTTCCTGTCAAATTTTCATGGTTTCTTAGCGGGCACACACCCGTCGCCGAGCTGGAGCTTGTCCACTATTTATTCCAGTTTCTTCTAAAATCTCAACTCATCGGCAAGAGAACACATGGAAAGTTTAGTAATGATTCTATAGTCATAACTTGACGACCAATGGAAGCAACATATAAAAGGTGCATACAGTTTAGAGATATATAAAGATGAAGTGGGCAATGCTTAAAACTTCGGTCAAATTAGCGCGTGATAAGTGTGATGCTGTTGAATGGCGTGTAGTTCATGATGAGTAACAATGTTTCTCGTGTTGTCCACCTGTAGATAATATTTTGTTGTTCACATGCGGATCACATGTACATGTTGGGGTAAATGTTCATTTTCAGTTCAAACTAATAGAATCCAAACTAATACATCATCACATTTTCACCGGGAGGCAAAGTTCTTTACCATTTTCTCCAAACTAATGATCGAGCGGATGAAATTATCTAGTCATGGCTTTGTTGGTCTTGCCATATTCAAGCTCTTTTACTATGCAGTTCTGACCACACCCGGTAAAAGTTGAGCTTCCTTATTCTAATCATAACCCTTCTCCAGGAATAGTGAAAGAAGAACCTATAGGGAGGTACCAGCTCTCAAATTTAACCGTGGTTTGCTCTATAAGCAAAGCCTGATGAATTTAACAACATATTTGTTCACGAGCGATAGTTTGGTTAAAGATGAATATCATCTTGCAAACCCCTTTCTCGAAGACTTGGGCAGTTATCATCGGTGTAATTTAGCGACCTTAGAAATTATGGAAGGTGAAACACAAAAAAATCTCGGTTGCCCACATTCATGGATGTTAAAGTAGAAGAACCCACTTTTTTCTGTTATGTACACATTCGTCATCTCGGCTTTTCTTGTCTGTACAATTAATTATTTTATAATCAACCGTGGATGATATTCACAAATTTCATGGGTTCTGTGAGAGATGTTTTGTGTGCCACTTTCTAGTGGAGCTTAACCTGAAACGTCCAAATGCTTTGAAGTGGGTATGCTTGACAAGGCCATTTCTCTCAAGAGGCATGCCAAGGTGCACGGAGAAAGACTTAACTCGAAGACGAGGGGGATTTTTATGAAGCACTACCTCAAGGTAAGGGATCTCAAGAATGCTCATTGGTGCACTCACTGCGCAATCAAGAAGGGACACATCAATGATAGGATCTCGCGATCTGGGTGCCACCGCGTGACGCTACCGAGGCCTTTGACATATGGGCTACTTTGCGAAGACGAAATATATGGATGGAGCTGAGAAGTTCGTTGAGGTGTTGAGAAAGGTGCAGCAAGATCTAGGGACGGTGGTGTTCAAACCGTTGGTATGAAGTGCATGCAGCTGCTGGAAAGTTACCCGGGATATGACACCATCTATAAATCGAAAACGTGGAAGTCAGTGTGAACCAACCTGTGGTTGAATGGTTAGAGGGACGGTGGTATCCCCAGCCCACCAGCGTTCAAGTCCCGGTGCTCGCATTTTTCCTAGATTTATTTCAGGATTTCCGGTGATGCGCATTCAATGGGAGGAGACGTTCCCGTCGACGACGAGGCCTACGGTGACTTCGTAAATCTGAAGATAATATGCCGGCTTAGTCCCTCGGAGGTGCTCATAGGGATATGATGTGCATGTGTGCGTTCATAGGGATGAGTGTATGCACGTGTATACGAGCGCTTGCGTCTGTACTGTGCTAAAAAAACGTGGAAGTTCATACAAGCTGGTTGATTCTATCTGTGTTGATAGATTGTTTGATTAGCATTCCTCTTTGTTTCATCTCAACAACAGGCAGCAGGTGCTTTTGATTTTTTTCGCTGTTTTCTTCTGTAAAAGCTGTATTGCCAGGATGTATAATGAAATTTAGCCTGATATTTATTTTTGGCTGCCTCTGAACACCATCGGAGTACTTGGGCTGTTTAAAATGCTCTGCTTTTCAGTTGTACTGCGGTCGACAAACTCTACATGTTTCACATGTTGGAATCAAAATTTGAAGTCATTCACTTAGTTTGATGCCACTGTCCTTATATCTACTCCATCCGTCCCATAATATAAGAGCGTTTTTGACACTACACTAGTGTCAAAAACGCTCTTATATTAAAGGGAGTATGATATTAGCCGCAATGAATGTCAAGATCTGTCATACCTTTGACAGCAGAATGGGCACTTAGTGGAAATCGTAGTTTCTTGCCTATCGAACCCTTGCCAAGTGAATCTCCAAAGCCAAAAGATTCCTTGCTAGTAAATGAGGGATGATTGCAACCATCATATGGTATTTAATATCTACATAGAAATAAATAAAAGCTAGATACATTGTCACGAAGATTGCAAGTAAGCGGACAATGTAAAGACAAAAGACAACTTAAAAAAAAACATAGCTTTTCTCATTGAGCAAAATAACCAGAGAAAAATAGATAAAGCAAACTATGTGTCTATTTAATCCTGGATATAGTCGTTATCAGATGTTACTACCACAAACTTGTAGATTGTATCAAGGGTTTATTGTCTTGGTCGTTTACTGTATCTGTCTTTCTGGAAACTGCACTTTGCTTTCAGCTAAAAACTTTACATCCCTGCTGATGTGTGTCTAATAGCTCACTACCTTAGAAACCCAATTTCTATCTTGACAAGTGCTGATACGGCAAGTTGGCAACACAACTTGCAAACAAGGAGTAGGAAAAAACCTGCCAAGGACGCTGGGTAGGCTTAGGTACATCGGTTAATCACAAGTGCATTTGGAAATCATAATTAAACATCATTATTGATTCATAATCTGTAAAAGCAAAATTGAGCAACCACTAACTTCATCCTGTGAAATATCAGTGAGCTAGTACTTGATTAATTCATCCATCTATAGCACAAAAATTATGGCTTCATCCTACACCCTTTGAGCACCGAACAATTTTCATATCAGAACAATGCAAGATTGATGACCGGAGAAGTACAATGTAATCCAAATAAGGGCATACCCCAACCTATCCACCTACACAAACGAAGATGAAGCTTCTTCCTTCTTCACTCCCTTTTCCACCGTGCTCATCTGCTTCCTCCGTTTCCTCTACCTTTCCTCTCCCTTTCTCTCTGTTCTCTTTTTTCTTGCTTTTCCTCGTGGAGCAGCCATGTCCCTTTGAAGCGATCATCCCAGCTTATTTTGGCCTGCAGCGCAGTTAGTTCAAGGCACCCAATGACCATGCTCAAACTATTCACATCTGTTTTTCAGTTTCTTCTAAAATCTCACCTCACTAGCAAAAAGATACACCAGAAGTCACACAACTCTAGTCGCCCCATATTTTGAGGATCAACCAAAGGAACACAAACACAGAAGGTGTAAATGGCCTAAAGTATATAAAGTGGCAGAGTGAGCAATAATGGAAACTTCGTTTAACTTAGCAGCTCAGAAAGTGTGATGCTGCTGAATGGTGTCTAGCTCATGAAGAGTTAACTAGCATGACCATAATGCAATAAGAGCACGAAGGAATTCATCATATGCTATTGATGTAGGCATTAGGCTCGAATCGATTGCAATCCAGGTTTGTAAGTCAAATTATGCATTTAAACTCCCTACAAAAGCAGGGGTACTTATTAGACTATCTAAATGTTTTTCACATTGGCAGCTGGAAAGAAGTTCCCCGGGATGCGACACCGTCTAAAGATCGAAAATGTGGAACTCAACAAGGAAACTGACAAGCTGGTCGAATCCATCTGTGTTGATTGATTACATTGATTAGCATCCCACTTTGTTTCATCTAAATAACAGCCACCAGGGTGCTTTCAGATTTTCCGCTATTTTCTTTCACAAAACCTGTAATGCCAGGATGTATGCTGAAATGTTAGCCTGCCATTTGTTTTTGTTCATCGGCTGCTTCTGCACGCCATCGCAGTCCTTGGGCTGTTGCAAATGCTCTGCTTTTCAGTTGGGCTTTGTGAAATACTCTGCTTTTCAGTTGTGTTGTGGCCTTGTCTTTGGTACCGAATGAACTGTACATGCTTCGCTTGTTTGAAACAAAAATTGAATTCGTGTACTGTGAGTCTGTGACTGCAATGCTCTTGAGTATGTGATATCAGCTGCGATGATACTTTGCTACCCTGAATCTTATATGGTTATGTGACGGGTACTCGAAAGATCTGTCACAACTTTGAAAGCAAAATTGACATGTCCTGGAAATCATTGTGCACATCGTGGAAATCATTGTTTCTCGCTCGTCTGTTCCTTTACTACCTATTGAGCAATTATCTGTAAGAGAGCTGCACATTGAAGAGGTGAAGGAGATGCTTAAAACTTGCCAGAAATTTACGTTTGAGTTGGTGTGGCATTCGGTTAATGGGGCCACACATATTTTAGCTAAGAAAGGTTGTGGGAATGGTTCCATATCCCTTCGGATTGTATCGGGGACACTGCAGCTTCGAAGCTGCCTGAACATTTTGAATAAATAGCAACACTTCCAACATATTTTTATATCTTTTGCTAACTACTGAGCGATTATTGCAACCATCATTTGGTGTTTAATGCAAAAATAAATAGAATCTGCATACCTAGTCACGTAGATTACAAGTGGATGAATGTAAAGTGAAAATAGCTTAAAAGAACATACTTTTTTCTCATTGAGCAGGGAATAGCCAAAGAAAAGATCAATATGCTCGTACTTGCTTTTCAGAGTGAAAACCATGATCTAATCTTTAGTCGCTGGTTCTCGTGACAACAACTTGCGTCATTTCCTTTCTAGAGAAGTTGCTTGTGGAGAACCACTTCTCACAGTCCATATGTTGTTAAGGGTGATGGTTGACGCCGATTGTTGCTGCAACATGTCATTGTCATTGATTGCTACGGCATGTCATTTTGGTGCCATGCATTTTGCGTTTTTTCTTTTTCTTCTATTTTGTTTTAATAATTTGGTTCCGTGGATCACTGGCGGAGCTAGGCAAGAAGTCTTGGGGGGGGGGGGGGGGGGGGGCTAAACATAAACTAGGGACGTTTGGGGGGCCAAAAGCCTATGCTTTTCCTAATCTGACCTCCCTCTAAAAATTTCTTCGAGTAATTTAATCTAGGTTGGGAGGGCCATGGTCCCTGCAGCAATCAACATAGCTCCGCCGCTGCCGTGGATCATTGTCTTCATTGAATCTTGACATTATGTTGTTGCAGTAGCTGGATGTACTTACTATCAAGAATCATATTACTATATTGCTCTTTATTGAAGAACTGCAGGTGTCAAAATGATACAGAAACCTAGCTGACATGGTTGATCGATTTCTACCAAACCACCGTGCCGGTTGTCGCCACAGCATGGTCTAGCAAAGGCTCCTGAAAATGGCATCGCGATCCACCGACCAGTGGACCTCCTCCGGCCGCGAAATGTCTCTCGCAATTTACCAAGGATAGGACACAGTGGCCACTGCCCTGGAGCATGCTACCTTCTCTTGAGTCTTGGTTCAGGTTCACAGATAGGCAAAAACATAATGTAATATTTTATCTACTCCATCTCACGTGATGATCGGACATGGTTTAGTTGATATGGGTCACGTGATCATTTAGATGACTAGAGGGATGTCTATCTAAGTGGGAGTTCTTAAGTAATATGATTAATTGAACTTTAATTTATCATGAACTTAGTACCTGATAGTGTTTTGCATATCTATGTTGTTGTAGATCAATGGCCCGTGCTACCGTTCCCTTGAATTTTAATGCGTTCCTAGAGAAAGCTAAGTTGAAAGATGATGGTAGCAACTACACGGACTGGGTCCGTAACTTGAGGATTATCCTCATTGCTGCACAGAAGAATTACGTCCTAGATGCACCGCTAGGTAACCCACCCGCGCCCGCTAATCTAGACGTTGTGAACGCCTGGCAAACGCGGATTGATGACTACTCGATAGTTCAGTGTGCCATGCTTTACGGCTTAGAATCGGGACTTCAAAGACGTTTTGAACGTCATGGAGCATATGAGATGTTCCGGGAGTTGAAGTTAATATTTCAAGCAAATGCCCGAGTTGAGAGATATGAAGTCTCCAACAAGTTCTATAGCTGCAAGATGGAGGAGAATAGTTCTGTCAGTGAACACATACTCAGAATATCTGGGTACCACAATCACTTGACACAGCTGGGAGTTAATCTTCCTGATGATGCTGTCATTGACAGAGTTCTTCAATCACTGCCACCAAGCTATAAAGGCTTCGTGATGAACTATAATATGCAAGGAATGAACAAAACAATTTCCGAGCTCTTCGCGATGCTAAAGGCTGCAGAGGTAGAAATCAAGAAGGAGCATCAAGTGTTGATGGTTAACAAGACCACTAGTTTCAAGAAAAACGGCAAGGGGAAGAAGGGGAATTCCAAGAAGAACGGCAAGCAAGTTGCTGCTCAAGGGAAGAAACCCAAGTCTGGACCTAAGCCTGAAACTGAGTGCTTCTACTGCAAAGGGACTGGTCACTGGAAGCGGAACTGCCCCAAGTATTTGGCGGAGAAGAAGGATGGCAAAGTGAAAGGTATATGTGATATACATGTTATTGATGTGCACCTTACTAATGCTCGTAGTAGCACCTGGGTATTTGATACTGGTTCTGTTGCTCATATTTGCAACTCGAAACAGGGGCTACGGATCAAGCGAAGATTGGTTAAGGACGAGGTGACGATGCGCGTGGGAAATGGTTCCAAAGTCGATGTGATCGCAGTCGGCACGCTACCTCTACATCTACCGTCGGGATTAGTTTTAGACCTAAATAATTATTATTTGGTGCCAACGTTGAGCATGAACATTGTATCTGGATCTTGTTTAATGCGAGACGGTTATTCATTTAAATCAGAGAATAATGGTTGTTCGATTTATATGAGTAATATCTTTTATGGTCATGCACCCTTGATGAGTGGTCTATTTTTGTTGAATCTCGATAGTAGTGATACACATGTTCATAGTATTGAAGCCAAAAGATGCAAAGTTAATAATGATAGTGCAACTTATTTGTGGCACTGCCGTTTAGGTCATATTGGTGTAAAGCGCATGAAGAAACTCCATGCTGATGGGCTTTTGGAATCACTTGATTATGAATCACTTGATACTTGCGAACCATGCCTCATGGGCAAGATGACTAAAACTCCGTTCTCCGGAACAATGGAGCGAGCAACAGACTTGTTGGAAATAATACATACTGATGTATGCGGTCCGATGAGTGTTGAGGCTCGCGGCGGGTATCGTTATTTTCTGACCTTCACAGATGATTTGAACAGATATGGGTATATCTACTTGATGAAACATAAGTCTGAAACATTTGAAAAGTTCAAAGAATTTCAGAGTGAAGTGGAAAATCATCGTAACAAGAAAATAAAGTTTCTACGATCTGATCGTGGAGGAGAATATTTGAGTTATGAGTTTGGTCTTCATTTGAAACAATGTGGAATAGTTTCGCAACTCACGCCACCTGGAACACCACAGCGTAATGGTGTGTCCGAACGTCATAACCGTACTTTATTGGATATGGTGCGATCTATGATGTCTCTTACCGATTTACCGCTATCGTTTTGGGGTTATGCTTTAGAGACGGCAGCATTCACGTTAAATAGGGTACCATCTAAATCCGTTGAGACGACACCATATGAACTGTGGTTTAGTAAGAAACCTAAGCTGTCGTTTCTTAAAGTTTAGGGCTGCGATGCTTATGTGAAAAAGCTTCAACCTGATAAGCTCGAACCCAAATCGGAGAAATGTGTCTTCATAGGATACCCAAAGGAGACTGTTGGGTATACCTTCTATCACAGATCCGAAGGCAAGATATTCGTTGCTAAGAATGGATCCTTTCTAGAGAAGGAGTTTCTCTCGAAAGAAGTGAGTGGGAGGAAAGTAGAACTTGATGAGGTAATAGTACCTTCTTCAGAATTGGAAAGTAGTTCATCACAGAAATCAGTTCCAGTGATTCCTACACCAATTAGTGAGGAAGCTAATGATGATGATCATGAAACTTCAGATCAAGTTACTACGGAACTTCGCAGGTCTTCTAGAGTACGATCCGCACCAGAGTGGTCTGGTAATCCTGTTCTGGAGGTCATGTTACTTGACCATGACGAACCTACGAACTATGAGGAAGCGATGATGAGCCTAGATTCCGCAAAATGGCTGGAGGCCATGAAATCTGAGATGGGATCCATGTATGAGAACAAAGTGTGGACTTTGGTTGACTTACCCGATGATCGGCAAGCCATAGAGAATAAATGGATTTTTAAGAAGAAGACTGATGCTGACGGTAATGTTACTGTCTTCAAAGCTCGACTTGTTGCAAAAGGTTTTCGACAAGTTCAAGGAGTTGACTACGATGAGACCTTCTCACCCGTAGCGATGCTTATGTCGGTCCGAATCATGTTAGCAATTGCCGCATTTTATGATTATGAAATTTGGCAAATGGATGTCAAAACTGCATTCCTTAATGGATATCTTAAAGAAGAGTTGTATATGATGCAACCAGAAGGTTTTGTCGATCCAAAGGGTGCTAACAAAGTATGCAAGCTCCAGCGGTCCATTTATGGACTGGTGCAAGCATCTCGGAGTTGGAATATACGATTTGATGAGGTGATCAAAGCGTATGGTTTTATACAGACTTTTGGAGAAGCCTGTATTTACAAGAAAGTGAGTGGGAGCTCTGTAGCATTTCTGGTATTATATGTGGATGACATATTGTTGATTGGAAATGATACGGAATTTCTAGATAGCATAAAAGGATACTTGAATAAGAATTTTTCAATGAAAGACCTCGGTGAAGCTGCTTATATATTGGGCATCAAGATCTATAGAGATAGATCAAGACGCTTAATTGGACTTTCACAAAGCACATACCTTGATAAAGTTTTGAAGAAGTTCAAAATGGATCAGTCAAAGAAAGGGTTCTTGCCTGTGTTACAAGGTGTGAAGTTGAGTAAGACTCAATGCCCGACCACTGCAGAAGATAGAGAGAAAATGAAATTCATTCCCTATGCTTCTGCCATAGGTTCTATCATGTATGCAATGCTGTGTACCAGACCTGATGTGTGCCTTGCTATAAGTTTAGCAGGGAGGTACCAAAGTAATCCAGGAGTGGATCACTGGACAGCGGTCAAGAACATCCTGAAATACCTGAAAAGGACTAAGGATATGTTTCTCATTTATGGAGGTGACAAAGAGCTTGTCGTAAAGGGTTACGTCGATGCAAGCTTTGACACTGATCCGGATGACTCTAAGTCACAAACCGGATACGTATTTATATTGAATGGTGGAGCTGTAAGTTGGTGCAGTTCCAAACAAAGCGTCGTGGCGGGATCTACGTGTGAAGCGGAATACATAGCTGCTTCGGAAGCATCAAATGAAGGAGTCTGGATGAAGGAGTTCATATCCGATCTAGGTGTTATACCTAGTGCATCGGAACCAATGAAAATATTTTGTGACAATACTGGAGCAATTGCCTTGGCGAAGGAATCCAGATTTCACAAGAGAACCAAGCACATCAAGAGACGCTTCAATTCCATCCGTGATCAAGTCAAGGAGGGAGACATAGAAATTTGCAAAATACCTACGGATCTGAATGTTGCAGACCCGTTGACTAAGCCTCTTCCACGAGCAAAACATGATCAGCACCAAGACTCCATGGGTGTTAGAATCATTACTATGTAATCTAGATTATTGACTCTAGTGCAAGTGGGAGACTGAAGGAAATATGCCCTAGAGGCAATAATAAAGTTGTTATTTATATTTCCTTATATCATGATAAATACTTATTATTCATGCTAGAATTGTATTAACCGGAAACTTAGTACATGTGTGAATACATAAGACAATCAGAGTGTCCCTAGAATGCCTCTACTTGACTAGCTCGTTAATCAAAGATGGTTAAGTTTCCTGACCATGGACAAGTGTTGTCATTTGATGAACGGGATCACATCATTAGAGAATGATGTGATGGACAAGACCCTTCCGTTAGCTTAGCATAATGATCGTTTAGTTTTATTGCTACTGCTTTCTTCATGACTTATACATATTCCTCTGACTATGAAGATTATGCAACTCCCGAATACCGGAGGAACACTTAGGTTGCTATCAAACATCACAACGTAACTGGGTGATTATAAAGATGCTCTACAGGTGTCTCCGAAGGTGTTTGTTGAGTTGGCATAGATCGAGAATAGGATTTGTCACTCCGAATGTCGGAGAGGTATCTCTGGGCCCTCTCGGTAATGTACATCACTATAAGCCTTGCAAGCAATGTGACTAATGAGTTAGTTGCGGGATGATACATTACGGAACGAGTAAAGAGACTTGCCGGTAACGAGATTGAACTAGGTATGATGATACCGACGATCGAATCTCGGGCAAGTAACATACCGATGACAAAGGGAACAACGTATGTTGTTATGCGGTTTGACCGATAAAGATCTTCGTAGAATATGTAGGATCCAATATGAGCATCCAGGTTCCGCTATTGGTTATTGACCGGAGATGTGTCTCGGTCATGTCAACATAGTTCTCGAACCCGTAGGGTCCGCACGCTTAACGTTCGATGACGATTTGTATTATGAGTTATGTGATTTTGATGACCGAAGTTTGTTCGGAGTCCCGGATGAGATCGCGGACATGACGAGGAGTCTCGCAATGGTCGAGAGGTAAAGATTCATATATTGGAAGGCTATATTCGGACGTCGGAAAGGTTCCGAGTGATTCGGGTATTTTTCGGAGTACCGGGGAGTTACGGGAATTCACCGGGAGAAGTAATGGGCCTTATTGGGCCATACGGGAAAAGGAGAGGCAGGCCACGTGAGGAAGCGCGCGCCCCCCCTTGCCCAAACCGAATTGGACTAGGGGAGGGGGCAAGCGAATACGTTCAAGGATGGTGTCAAACTGATAATATAAGCATTGAACTGATGAATAACTCTGTTGTTATATCCTCGTCATAATCACTCACGCTCATTAATCACCCAGAACAAGGGAAAAACTAAACCAGTACCTCCACTACACAGTTAGAAGCACATACTGAGTGCTTCTCGACAGGACACACTGTACGCACAGGACATACTGAATGCTTCTCGACAGGACATACTGAGTGCTTCACTTCTTCATTGGCCCGATCAGAAACCCCACCTGCAATTGTAGCAGAACATTTTCCTATTGAATTTTCCTGGTTCCTCAGTGGGCATACAAGTTGTTCCACCACCCGGTTGTCCACATTCTCTTTCAGTTTCTTCTAAAATCTCAACTCATGGGCAAGAGAACACATCAAAATTTCAGTAACAGTGTACACTCATAATGGACGACCAACGTAAGGGAACCCAGCAGTAAAGGTGCATATGGCTTAGAGATATATAGAGAGACGGAGTGAGCAATGTTCTAAAGGTCGGTTACATTGGCAGCACGATAAGCATGATGCCGCTGAATGTTGTTTAGCTCATGAGCAGTAAGTGTTTCTCGTGTTGGCCAGCCGCACATAATTTTCTCTACTTCACATGCTAATCGCATGTATATGTTGGGATAAATAATCATTTTCATTTCAAACTAAAATCTGAGCTCATTTTTACTGGGAGGTAAAGTTACACTTCTTTTTTTCATGCCATTATCCCTCTTTTACTGCCTTTCATCTTCCTTTTTGCAACCCCTAAAAAAAATCTTCCTTTTTTGCACGTACAAGCAACGGAAAGGACTGTAGTGCCCCTGGTGCTACCCGGTTGGACGGAGCTGGGCTGCTGGAACACAACGCTACCTCTTCGCAACGCTAGCCTGGTTGCCGCCGCTCGCGCCGTGTGCCGTAGTGGCTGGCCACACCCACCCACTCGCCGGTCACGCCTCCCGCCTGGTTGTCATCACGCTCATTAACTACGTTCCTTCTCTGAATCCAAATGATAAAAGCTGATGTGAAGAAGCAAAAGGATACATAATTGAGGTGCATTTTGAACTTGCCAAACAACATCGGTCTGTGTGAATGCGTCCGTGGAGAGACGAGTGGCACAGAGCCGTGAAATCCCTTGGTGGGTGTTTGGGTCCAGTCATGCCCTCGATCGATTGACCCATGCAGATAACGAATGTAAAAAGAAATAAACAAACTAAACACTTATACTTTTTCTCATTGAGTAGCATAGCTAGAGAAAAACTATGTGTCCATTAAATCACACTTTCATTTCAAAGTACTTCTCCATCTCTGGTGAGTGTTGACGGGTTTGCACATTCTAGCATGGGACAGAGCCTGCTTTATGTCATTATGTGTGCTGATTTTTCGTGGATTCTAGGTGGACCCGTACATCGGTGGTCTGTATTGTTGATTTTCCCTTCCAGTTTCTTCTAAAATCTCAACTCATTAGCAAAAAAACAAATCAACATTACAATAACAGCGTACATCTTATAACCGCTTTTTACATGTCCTGATGAGCAATGGAAGGAACCCAACAGAGAAGGTCCATATGGTTTATCGATATATAAACAGACGGAGTAGGCTTGTTCTAAAGGCTTGTTACATTTGCAGCGCAATAAGCATGATGCTGCTGAAGGGTGTATTGCACATGAAGGGTAACAATGTTCTCGTGTAGGCTTCTGCTGTTCACATGCTGATTGCATGTATATGTCGTGAGAAATAATCATTTCATGTCGAACTAATACCTCAGCTCATTTTACTTGGGAGTAATAATTCTATTGTTGCTGTTCACATGCTCATTTTTTCTTCTTACGAACTACAAATATATTGGATGAAAAAATTCCACGGATTTGTTGCTCTTGCTGTACTCACCTAATTCTCTACAATTGTGTAGAAGTTGAGCTTGCTTATTACAGATAAATATTTGTCCAGAGATGGTGAACGAGGACCTGCAGGGATGTTCCAACTATCAAATTAACTGAGGTCTGCTCTGTAAGTGAAGCTTGACAAATTCAGAGTGATAGATTGGTTTGCGGTGTATATGATCTTGCAAACTGTTTTCCAGAAGAACAGGGGAGCTTCCATCAATATAAATTAGCGACCATCAAAAAACTGGGAAGATAGAAATGCCCACAGCCCTTGTCTCGGTTCTTCCTTTCTGTATTATTAATTATAATCAACAATTAGCTTAGTCGATGTTATTTTTGAAGTTGGTGGATCTTGGTACTGTGGGAGATACTCTGTATGCCCCTTTGTTATTCATTTGCTCTCCGTGTTAGGTTCTCTTACCCCCTCTTTTGACACACAGAAGGTAAGAATGTACGAGTTAATTAGACCACTACTTAATCAAATCAATAACTTGGATCTATTATGTACTTTTACCTCTCACTGAAAAGTGGAGGTAAGAGGGAGCATGCTAAAATTTACCATGTACCATACCGTACTGTGATTATCACACAAATTTTTACTCCTTCCGTCCCGTTTTAGTGTTAAATACATCCGTATCTAGAAAATTTTAAGACAAAAAATTTCGGATCGAGCTAATAGATTATATCAAGGACACCTTGTGTTTTTCACTGAAAACTACATTTCCCTGATGATTGTGATCACTCACTATCTTGAAGTTTACAAATAAAGAAACTTAATTTATATCATGAAAATTGATGATAATGCAACATAACTCGTGAAAGAAAAAAATACTTAAAAAAGGAAAACCACCATATGGCAATTCACAAGCAAGTAAAGAAGAAAGGCAACTGAGATAAATTCATCCTTATATAGCGCAGTAGGTGTCATGAGGCGTTGCCTGATATCCACCTGACGGCCACATGGATGTTCATGATCCTGCCAGCATGAGATTCGTCAGCCAGACAAGGTAGTCGATGAGCGTCACTACGAACCCACTGAGGCCGATCTTCGCACCAGACAGGCTCCTATACCTGCCTCCCTATTGTAAACTGCTGCTGACAGACTTTTGCCACTTGGCCCAAAGCCTGCACAGACTTCTGCTGCTGCTCTGAGTTATATATGAATATGCGATGGGTACTCGAAAAATGCACCTGGGGTGAGTTAGTTTGAATTGTTTTGTCAACATTATCCGAGGAACTTGGTACAAGGAAAAGATGTATCACATACTTAGCTCCACTCTATGCGCTTAGATCCATCTGGTCTCTCGCTTCTCAACTGAGCACACTGTACACACTTATACGCGAATAGATTTTAGCCTGGCTCGCATGCTTCTCAATGGGACATAATCAAGTCTATACGTGCTGGATTTGGAAGAGAGCATTTCCTATTGATTTATTGTGAATTCTCACATATTGACAAGCATTCCTGTCATCGACAGCAATTGTCCACATTTAATTTGAGTTTCCTCTAATATCTCAACTCATTAGCCAGTAAACAAGATAAAAATTTCAGTAGTGAGTGTACACTCACGACAGCTGCAAGCTGCAACAAAGATGCATATGGCTTAGAGATATATAAAGAGAGAGTGGGCAATGTACAAAACGCCATTTAAATTAGCAGCGCGAGAAGTGTGATGTGACTGAAACTCATGATGAGTAGCAGTTAGTGTTTCTCACACGGGCCAACTTTTTGGTTGTTCACATGCTGATAACATGTTGCTTTGGGGGCAATGTTTTGGTTTTCGGTTCACGTTTTCTTTTTGCCCCAAATTGGGGGTAATGAATCGTTTTTTTTCCAACTTCTAATTCCTAGCAGGGTGGACGAAGCAAAGATATGAATGAGGTGAAGGTATAGAGAGAGATTGGTTCAGTTAAGTTAAAGAGCATATCGCAACGTGCATCATCTTCATGGTCGACCATATGTTTGTCGTCCTATCAGTGAGGCCATTCTCCTGATATCCTCCAAAATTGTGCGACATGGCTCATTGACATCTCAGTCTGACAGACCGTGATGTGGCTACACCTCAGCAACGACATCAATGGCCATCAACTTGGTGCTCTGGTCCTCCGGCAACGATCCAACCTCTAAAATGTTTCTCCCAATTTATCAGCGATATTGACAAATCATCATAATTTTCAAAGGACAATTGACACTTCGAGAATATCATTGTACACTTTGTGTAAAATAATTGTTTTCTGCCCGTTAGATCCTTTGCTAACTATCGGGCGATTATTGCAAACATCACCTGGTGTTTAATATTTACAAAAAAATAGCTAGAGATATATACCTGGTCACGGCGATTTCAAGTGGATGAATGTATAGAGAAAAAATAACTGGAAACGCATAAATTTTATCACTAAGCAGAATAGCCATGGAAAGGATCAATTTTGATAGTTTGATACCGGGTGATTGCTTTCGAGGACAGTGATAATTAGATAATATGAACATTGTAGTACAGATGGATAACTCCTCATTTATATTTTAAAACTTTAGGAGAATAAGAATTATATTGTTACACTCTTTAATTACTCGGAACAAGTGAAAAATGAATCATCTCCGATTCATTTTGTCTCGATGGACTCTCCGAGGACTTCTCAGTGGGACACACTCTACACAACTTAATTAAATCTAACAAACAGAGTACTCCTCACACACCCTGAGATCTGCATCAAAACATTTCATGTTTTCTCGGTGAGCAAGCGTGCAGGAACAGGCTCACCCTGAGATAGACTTTTTTGCGGAAATTACCCTGAGATTGAAAACTCCATTTTTATATTCCCAGCACAACCTTGGGAAAGACGTGAACAAGCGGAAATTAATCACAGACATGGCTACAATCTAGAACACTTCGATTCATATACTATAACACTAATCCCCCTAGAATTGAAGACACCACATTCAATTGAGGTCTCCAATTGACATTGGGTCACCCGATTTTGACCGGGTCAATAGTTTCTCAAAGCTCTCTTATTCAATTTTTCTATACTATATTTATAAATACACTATACTCCTTAATTTTAAGACCTCACAATCAATTGAAGTCTCCAATTTATAATTGGGTCATCCGATTTTGACCGGGTCAACAATTTCTCAAGGAGCTCTTTTTTTAATTCATCTCTCTTAATAAATTATTTTAATTCATCTCTGTAACTATATTCTTTTATTCCTTGTGCTCTTTAATTTTTGAAGCTCTCTTATTCCATCGACGTATTTAATTTTATATTTGGTTTACGATTTTGACAAGTTCAACGATTTTCCAAATCAACCGACAGCAATCGACCTATAAAAACATATCAATCAACCGACATCCCTTTCACCCCCTAAAAAAGAAATGGCAATATGTGATATTGTAGCACCAATATAGAACATGCAGCCACCGATGAAATTTTCACACAAAAGTATGGATTGATTAGTAAATAACACTGAATCAAACCGCTAAAGGCCCATCGAACACGCTGCATTATAAATAAATAAAACACACTCCATCGTCCCCTCCCCCCCTCGCCAAACCAAATACTCACTCAATTTTAAGATATAAGGTGTATTAAGTTTCCGAAAAGTATAATATCTTTAACTTTGACCAAGTTTAGAGCCAAAAATATTGACATCCACAATACTAAATCAATAAAAATAAAATTTATTTCATGATGAATCTAATGCGATTTGATATTATGTATATTGATATATTTCTCTACAAATTTGGTCAAGCTTTAAAAGATTTGACTTCTCAAAAAAATTACCTTATATTTTGATACAGAGGGAGTAATTTTTATTTATAAAAACCTAACAACACCAAAGGCGCAGCAAAGCGCGCCCAACCCTTCTAGTTTTCCTACCATTTTTCATAGTTTCTGCCCATGCGACCGTGGTGCTTGTTGCCCACATTTTATTTCAGTTCCTTCTAAAATCTCTAATCAAGCATAAACATCAAAATTTCAGTAATGAGTGTACACCCATAAGTCGTGATGACCAACCGAAGGAACCCAACAGAAAAGGTACATTTTTTCGACAAGGGGAATATATTAATATCTCGGAGATATCAATTACACCCACCCTCTGCAACAATGCAATACCCTAATGACACTACGGATGCACACAACCAAAAAAAGAAGAAGCTACAAAAAAGTAAAATCCCGCTACAGTGATCTAATCCTTGAAGCAGCAGTGCAAACACCACCTAGACAACACCTGAAGTCCAAATTCTTCAAAAGTGACACCTCCAAGAAGGAAACAGTGCACAAGCGCCGTCGTCATCGATCATAGATCATAGGTTTTCACCCTGAGAAAGTCCACGCTCTCAAAACATTGACTTCAAAAAGGCCTTTGCCAGACACGACCAATTATAATGACAAACCTTGGATTTTCACCCTGAAAGGTAAGACCTTAAACTTCTCATGTGTTGTCGCCCCCACTTGCATGCCACTGCTACGAGTCCCAAAACACCAAGAAAATTCCTCATCACCGTAAAACTCGAACCACCATTACTAGTCCTCAGATCACAGCTGTGGACTTGATTACTAGACCTTGAACTTCTAGAATCTATCCTTTTCATTTCTTTAACACACTTGATTGATAGGAATCACCTCATATTTCTTGTGCCATATTTTTTTACCAACAAATCTCAAGTCGCGAACCAACCTGTGGTTGGATGGTTAGAGGGATAGTGGTATTCCCAGCCCACCAGGGTTCAAGTCCTGTTGCTCGTATTATTCCTAGATTAATTTTAGGATTTCGGCGATGCGCATTCAGTGGGAGGAGACATTCCCGTCGATGATGAGGCGCCTACAGTGACTTCGTGAATCTCAAGATGATATGCCGGATGAGTGTATGCGTGTTTATATAAGAGCTTGCGTCTGTATTGTTTTCCAAAAAAACAAATCCCACGTATTTACATCATTCGGTTCAGCACTCGGCAAACCTCACGCTTTCGATCCCACAATGCCATGGACGCATGGCCCATCAACTGCCTTGCCTTAGTTCCACGATGCTCATAGTGAAAGTAACATAAATAGCAGTAATATAAGGCTAGTCATAGTGGTGGTAACTTAGACTAGTGTCATGCATATGACACTAATCTATTTTACTATCTTTATAGTGCAAAGTAATTTAGAAGTAGTATCATAGGTGATTGCATTTATTAGAATATATACTCATTTTTCTTTGGTTTGCGTTATGTTACAGTAACATATTATGTTACTCCAAACATCTCTCATAATTAACTACATGCCACATAAGAAAACTTGTCATGAAATGCGCTATATTATTAGCTAAGTTAATCCCACTATGATATGTTAACATCACATAGCGGTGACCAATATAAAATGACTCTACAACATAATAAATGAAGCTCTATATGTTAATCACACCTATGACACTATCCGCTATGAAGATAGTAACATAAACTAGTAACATATGTATCTTGCTAGTCTAAGTTACTCTCTATCATGACTAGCCTTAGGCCGCTGCCCCCACATGCCTCAACTAGGCCACATCAGCGCCTCTGCCTGCATGCTAGGGGTCCTAGCGGTCGATGCTTGCACAACTGCCACCTAGCCGATCTAGCCGACCAGCTGCACATGCACCGTGACACGTTAAGTTGCTGCCTCCAATCGGTCGCCTGCCATCCGCTTTCCATGTCTTTGAGAACTCCACTGATCACCTCCCCAAGCTTTACTATTTAAAAAAAATCCCATCGATCTTCCTCGCTTTCCCGTCGACTTCCAGTCACGAGGTTGCTCCAGATCTCCTAACAAACCATGGATCAAACTAACTTCTTTTGTATCCTTCGGCATCATAACCTCTAGATCAAGGTCACGACTTCTTTGAACCTCACTCATGATATCACTTATTGGAATAATGTTACACGTCGATCATTTGGCGGTAAAATAATCACACGACGCCCCACATTGAGATTTGTTAACGAGGTTTACCGATGTGGTTACATCTGTGGAGCATGCTTATGGGTGCTTCTCCTCGTGACAGTGTCACATTAATGCACATCGGCCACCAGAGTGCCGACACACGCTTCCGGCTCCCCGTCCTTGCATGTACTGTTATGTTGCCATGGGTTCAGGTGTATACCCTCATATTATTATTACATAACAGGCCTAGGATACAAGTATCCTATTAGGACACGATTCCTACATTATCTAGACAAAATACAATTTAGAGACCTAGCGTAACCTATCTTGTACACAATATTCAACATGATTCCAACATGGCTAACCAAGAAACCTGCAAGGAGGTTCTAGCTCTCAAATTCACTAAGTGAATCCTAACAGAGCATACCATGTTTAATTTGAGAGTTGTAACCTTCTTGCAAATCTCCGATTAATAGTTTGGTTTGTTGTAGTTGGAGCTTGAAAATTCAGAGTGATATTTTGGTTTGCGATGTATATGATTTTGTAAACCGTTTTCTAGAAGGATAGAGGAGTTACCATCAAAGTAAATTAGCGACCATGAAAACTTGGAAGATAAAAGCACCCACATTTCTTATTGTGAAAACTTTGTTTTTGTCACTCTAGCTTTTTCGAACTTTGCTTATACCACTCTAGAATTTGACATCTCGCTTTTGACACTCTTAGCTTTTAACAATACATCACAAATGCCTTTCCATTGAGATCTTTTTTTGTTTCTCAATGGTCCCACATATTGACAAGCGCACCCAACCATGACACCAATTGCCCATATTTCTTTTAAGTTTATTCTAATGTCTCAACTCATCAGCAAGTAAACAATCAAATTTTCAGTAGTGACTATACACACATAACACCTGCAAGCTGCAAAAAGGTGCATATGCTTTATGGATATATATAAAGATAGAGAGTGGGCAATGTTCGAAACGTCAGCTAAATTAGCAGCATAATAAGTGTGATGTGGCTGAAACTCATGAAGATCAATTGGTGTTTCTCACACAGGCCAGCTGAGTGTACTTTTCGGTTGTTCACATGCCGATCACATCTACACTTTGCGGGTAAAGAATCATTTTCAGTTCAGTCTTACTTCTTTGATATTTGATATTGTAGATCTGTGTGATTTTTCTATAGACTTGCTCAAACTTTAAAAGGTTTGACTTAGGACAATCCTAGAACTTCAATTATTTTGAATGGAGGAAGTAGGAACAAGCGAAAAATGTAATATTTTATCTACTCCATCTCACGTGATGATCGGACATGGTTTAGTTGATATGGGTCACGTGATCATTTAGATGACTAGAGGGATGTCTATCTAAGTGGGAGTTCTTAAGTAATATGATTAATTGAACTTTAATTTATCATGAACTTAGTACCTGATAGTGTTTTGCATATCTATGTTGTTGTAGATCAATGGCCCGTGCTACCGTTCCCTTGAATTTTAATGCGTTCCTAGAGAAAGCTAAGTTGAAAGATGATGGTAGCAACTACACGGACTGGGTCCGTAACTTGAGGATTATCCTCATTGCTGCACAGAAGAATTACGTCCTAGATGCACCGCTAGGTAACCCACCCGCGCCCGCTAATCTAGACGTTGTGAACGCCTGGCAAACGCGGATTGATGACTACTCGATAGTTCAGTGTGCCATGCTTTACGGCTTAGAATCGGGACTTCAAAGACGTTTTGAACGTCATGGAGCATATGAGATGTTCCGGGAGTTGAAGTTAATATTTCAAGCAAATGCCCGAGTTGAGAGATATGAAGTCTCCAACAAGTTCTATAGCTGCAACATGGAGGAGAATAGTTCTGTCAGTGAACACATACTCAGAATGTCTGGGTACCACAATCACTTGACACAGCTGGGAGTTAATCTTCCTGATGATGCTGTCATTGACAGAGTTCTTCAATCACTGCCACCAAGCTATAAAGGCTTCGTGATGAACTATAATATGCAAGGAATGAACAAAACAATTTCCGAGCTCTTCGTGATGCTAAAGGCTGCGGAGGTAGAAATCAAGAAGAAGCATCAAGTGTTGATGGTTAACAAGACCACTAGTTTCAAGAAAAAGGGCAAGGGGAAGAAGGGGAATTCCAAGAAGAACGGCAAGCAAGTTGCTGCTCAAGGGAAGAAACCCAAGTCTGGACCTAAGCCTGAAACTGAGTGCTTCTACTGCAAAGGGACTGGTCACTGGAAGCGGAACTGCCCCAAGTATTTGGCGGAGAAGAAGGATGGCAAAGTGAAAGGTATATGTGATATACATGTTATTGATGTGTACCTTACTAATGCTCGTAGTAGCACCTGGGTATTTGATACTAGTTCTGTTGCTCATATTTGCAACTCGAAACAGGGGCTACGGATCAAGCGAAGATTGGTTAAGGACGAGGTGACGATGCGCGTGGGAAATGGTTCCAAAGTCGATGTGATCGCAGTCGGCACGCTACCTCTACATCTACCGTCGGGATTAGTTTTAGACCTAAATAATTGTTATTTGGTGCCAACGTTGAGCATGAATATTGTATCTGGATCTTGTTTAATGCGAGACGGTTATTCATTTAAATCAGAGAATAATGGTTGTTCGATTTATATGAGTAATATCTTTTATGGTCATGCACCCTTGATGAGTGGTCTATTTTTGTTGAATCTCGATAGTAGTGATACACATGTTCATAGTATTGAAGCCAAAAGATGCAAAGTTAATAATGATAGTGCAACTTATTTGTGGCACTGCCGTTTAGGTCATATTGGTGTAAAGCGCATGAAGAAACTCCATGCTGATGGGCTTTTGGAATCACTTGATTATGAATCACTTGATACTTGCGAACCATGCCTCATGGGCAAGATGACTAAAACTCCGTTCTCCGGAACAATGGAGCGAGCAACAGACTTGTTGGAAATAATACATACTGATGTATGCGGTCCGATGAGTGTTGAGGCTCGCGGCGGGTATCGTTATTTTCTGACCTTCACAGATGATTTGAACAGATATGGGTATATCTACTTGATGAAACATAAGTCTGAAACATTTGAAAAGTTCAAAGAATTTCAGAGTGAAGTGGAAAATCATCGTAACAAGAAAATAAAGTTTCTACGATCTGATCGTGGAGGAGAATATTTGAGTTATGAGTTTGGTCTTCATTTGAAACAATGTGGAATAGTTTCGCAACTCACGCCACCTGGAACACCACAGCGTAATGGTGTGTCCGAACGTCGTAACCGTACTTTATTGGATATGGTGCGATCTATGATGTCTCTTACCGATATACCGCTATCGTTTTGGGGTTATGCTTTAGAGACGGCTGCATTCACGTTAAATAGGGCACCATCTAAATCCGTTGAGACGACACCATATGAACTGTGGTTTAGTAAGAAACCTAAGCTGAGTTTGGGGCTGCGATGCTTATGTGAAAAAGCTTCAACCTGATAAGCTCGAACCCAAATCGGAGAAATGTGCCTTCATAGGATACCCAAAGGAGACTGTTGGGTATACCTTCTATCACAGATCCGAAGGCAAGATATTCGTTGCTAAGAATGGATCCTTTCTAGAGAAGGAGTTTCTCTCGAAAGAAGTGAGTGGGAGGAAAGTAGAACTTGATGAGGTAATAGTACCTTCTCCAGAATTGGAAAGTAGTTCATCACAGAAATCAGTTCCAGTGATTCCTACACCAATTAGTGAGGAAGCTAATGATGATGATCAGGAAACTTCAGATCAAGTTACTACTGAACTTCGCAGGTCTTCTAGAGTACGATCCGCACCAGAGTGGTTTGGTAATCCTGTTCTGGAGGTCATGTTACTTGACCATGACGAACCTACGAACTATGAGGAAGCGATGATGAGCCTAGATTCCGCAAAATGGCCGGAGGCCATGAAATCTGAGATGGGATCCATGTATGAGAACAAAGTGTGGACTTTGGTTGACTTGCCCGATGATCGGCAAGCCATAGAGAATAAATGGATTTTTAAGAAGAAGACTGATGCTGACGGTAATGTTACTGTCTTCAAAGCTCGACTTGTTGCAAAAGGTTTTCGACAAGTTCAAGGAGTTGACTACGATGAGACCTTCTCACCCGTAGCGATGCTTAAGTCGGTCCGAATCATGTTAGCAATTGCCGCATTTTATGATTATGAAATTTGGCAAATGGATGTCAAAACTGCATTCCTTAATGGATATCTTAAAGAAGAGTTGTATATGATGCAACCAGAAGGTTTTGTCGATCCAAAGGGTGCTAACAAAGTATGCAAGCTCCAGCGGTCCATTTATGGACTGGTGCAAGCATCTCGGAGTTGGAATATACGATTTGATGAGGTGATCAAAGCGTATGGTTTTATACAGACTTTTGGAGAAGCCTGTATTTACAAGAAAGTGAGTGGGAGCTCTGTAGCATTTCTGGTATTATATGTGGATGACATATTGTTGATTGGAAATGATACGGAATTTCTAGATAGCATAAAAGGGTACTTGAATAAGAATTTTTAATGAAAGACCTCGGTGAAGCTGCTTATATATTGGGCATCAAGATCTATAGAGATAGATCAAGACGCTTAATTGGACTTTCACAAAGCACATACCTTGATAAAGTTTTGAAGAAGTTCAAAATGGATCAGTCAAAGAAAGGGTTCTTGCCTGTGTTACAAGGTGTGAAGTTGAGTAAGACTCAATGCCTGACCACTGCAGAAGATAGAGAGAAAATGAAATTCATTCCCTATGCTTCTGCCATAGGTTCTATCATGTATGCAATGCTGTGTACCAGACCTGATGTGTGCCTTGCTATAAGTTTAGCAGGGAGGTACCAAAGTAATCCAGGAGTGGATCACTGGACAGCGGTCAAGAACATCCTGAAATACCTGAAAAGGACTAAGGATATGTTTCTCATTTATGGAGGTGACAAAGAGCTTGTCGTAAAGGGTTACGTCGATGCAAGCTTTGACACTGATCCGGATGACTCTAAGTCACAAACCGGATACGTATTTATATTGAATGGTGGAGCTGTAAGTTGGTGCAGTTCCAAACAAAGCGTCGTGGCGGGATCTACGTGTGAAGCGGAATACATAGCTGCTTCGGAAGCATCAAATGAAGGAGTCTGGATGAAGGAGTTCATATCCGATCTAGGTGTTATACCTAGTGCATCGGAACCAATGAAAATATTTTGTGACAATACTGGAGCAATTGCCTTGGCGAAGGAATCCAGATTTCACAAGAGAACCAAGCACATCAAGAGACGCTTCAATTCCATCCGTGATCAAGTCAAGGAGGGAGACATAGAAATTTGCAAAATACCTACGGATCTGAATGTTGCAGACCCGTTGACTAAGCCTCTTCCACGAGCAAAACATGATCAGCACCAAGACTCCATGGGTGTTAGAATCATTACTATGTAATCTAGATTATTGACTCTAGTGCAAGTGGGAGACTGAAGGAAATATGCCCTAGAGGCAATAATAAAGTTGTTATTTATATTTCCTTATATCATGATAAATACTTATTATTCATGCTAGAATTGTATTAACCGGAAACTTAGTACATGTGTGAATACATAAGACAATCAGAGTGTCCCTAGAATGCCTCTACTTGACTAGCTCGTTAATCAAAGATGGTTAAGTTTCCTGACCATGGACAAGTGTTGTCATTTGATGAACGGGATCACATCATTAGAGAATGATGTGATGGACAAGACCCTTCCGTTAGCTTAGCATAATGATCGTTTAGTTTTATTGCTACTGCTTTCTTCATGACTTATACATATTCCTCTGACTATGAAGATTATGCAACTCCCGAATACCGGAGGAACACTTAGGTTGCTATCAAACATCACAACGTAACTGGGTGATTATAAAGATGCTCTACAGGTGTCTCCGAAGGTGTTTGTTGAGTTGGCATAGATCGAGAATAGGATTTGTCACTCCGAATGTCGGAGAGGTATCTCTGGGCCCTCTCGGTAATGTACATCACTATAAGCCTTGCAAGCAATGTGACTAATGAGTTAGTTGCGGGATGATACATTACGGAACGAGTAAAGAGACTTGCCGGTAACGAGATTGAACTAGGTATGATGATACCGACGATCGAATCTCGGGCAAGTAACATACCGATGACAAAGGGAACAACGTATGTTGTTATGCGGTTTGACCGATAAAGATCTTCGTAGAATATGTAGGATCCAATATGAGCATCCAGGTTCCGCTATTGGTTATTGACCGGAGATGTGTCTCGGTCATGTCAACATAGTTCTCGAACCCGTAGGGTCCGCACGCTTAACGTTCGATGACGATTTGTATTATGAGTTATGTGATTTTGATGACCGAAGTTTGTTCGGAGTCCCGGATGAGATCGCGGACATGACGAGGAGTCTCGCAATGGTCGAGAGGTAAAGATTCATATATTGGAAGGCTATATTCGGACGTCGGAAAGGTTCCGAGTGATTCGGGTATTTTTCGGAGTACCGGGGAGTTACGGGAATTCACCGGGAGAAGTAATGGGCCTTATTGGGCCATACGGGAAAAGGAGAGGCAGGCCACGTGAGGAAGCGCGCGCCCCCCCTTGCCCAAACCGAATTGGACTAGGGGAGGGGGCAAGCGAATACGTTCAAGGATGGTGTCAAACTGATAATATAAGCATTGAACTGATGAATAACTCTGTTGTTATATCCTCGTCATAATCACTCACGCTCATTAATCACCCAGAACAAGGGAAAAACTAAACCAGTACCTCCACTACACAGTTAGAAGCACATACTGAGTGCTTCTCGACAGGACACACTGTACGCACAGGACATACTGAATGCTTCTCGACAGGACATACTGAGTGCTTCACTTCTTCATTGGCCCGATCAGAAACCCCACCTGCAATTGTAGCAGAACATTTTCCTATTGAATTTTCCTGGTTCCTCAGTGGGCATACAAGTTGTTCCACCACCCCGATTGTCCACATTCTCTTTCAGTTTCTTCTAAAATCTCAACTCATGGGCAAGAGAACACATCAAAATTTCAGTAACAGTGTACACTCATAATGGACGACCAACGTAAGGGAACCCAGCAGTAAAGGTGCATATGGCTTAGAGATATATAGAGAGACGGAGTGAGCAATGTTCTAAAGGTCGGTTACATTGGCAGCACGATAAGCATGATGCCGCTGAATGTTGTTTAGCTCATGAGCAGTAAGTGTTTCTCGTGTTGGCCAGCCGCACATAATTTTCTCTACTTCACATGCTAATCGCATGTATATGTTGGCATAAATAATCATTTTCATTTCAAACTAAAATCTGAGCTCATTTTTACTGGGAGGTAAAGTTACACTTCTTTTTTTCATGCCATTATCCCTCTTTTACTGCCTTTCATCTTCCTTTTTGCAACCCCTAAAAAAAATCTTCCTTTTTTGCACGTACAAGCAACGGAAAGGACTGTAGTGCCCCTGGTGCTACCCGGTTGGACGGAGCTGGGCTGCTGGAACACAACGCTACCTCTTCGCAACGCTAGCCTGGTTGCCGCCGCTCGCGCCGTGTGCCGTAGTGGCTGGCCACACCCACCCACTCGCCGGTCACGCCTCCCGCCTGGTTGTCATCACGCTCATTAACTACGTTCCTTCTCTGAATCCAAATGATAAAAGCTGATGTGAAGAAGCAAAAGGATACATAATTGAGGTGCATTTTGAACTTGCCAAACAACATCGGTCTGTGTGAATGCGTCCGTGGAGAGACGAGTGGCACAGAGCCGTGAAATCCCTTGGTGGGTGTTTGGGTCCAGTCATGCCCTCGATCGATTGACCCATGCAGATAACGAATGTAAAAAGAAATAAACAAACTAAACACTTATACTTTTTCTCATTGAGTAGCATAGCTAGAGAAAAACTATGTGTCCATTAAATCACACTTTCATTTCAAAGTACTTCTCCATCTCTGGTGAGTGTTGACGGGTTTGCACATTCTAGCATGGGACAGAGCCTGCTTTATGTCATTATGTGTGCTGATTTTTCGTGGATTCTAGGTGGACCCGTACATCGGTGGTCTGTATTGTTGATTTTCCCTTCCAGTTTCTTCTAAAATCTCAACTCATTAGCAAAAAAACAAATCAACATTACAATAACAGCGTACATCTTATAACCGCTTTTTACATGTCCTGATGAGCAATGGAAGGAACCCAACAGAGAAGGTCCATATGGTTTATCGATATATAAACAGACGGAGTAGGCTTGTTCTAAAGGCTTGTTACATTTGCAGCGCAATAAGCATGATGCTGCTGAAGGGTGTATTGCACATGAAGGGTAACAATGTTCTCGTGTAGGCTTCTGCTGTTCACATGCTGATTGCATGTATATGTCGTGAGAAATAATCATTTCATGTCGAACTAATACCTCAGCTCATTTTACTTGGGAGTAATAATTCTATTGTTGCTGTTCACATGCTCATTTTTTCTTCTTACGAACTACAAATATATTGGATGAAAAAATTCCACGGATTTGTTGCTCTTGCTGTACTCACCTAATTCTCTACAATTGTGTAGAAGTTGAGCTTGCTTATTACAGATAAATATTTGTCCAGAGATGGTGAACGAGGACCTGCAGGGATGTTCCAACTATCAAATTAACTGAGGTCTGCTCTGTAAGTGAAGCTTGACAAATTCAGAGTGATAGATTGGTTTGCGGTGTATATGATCTTGCAAACTGTTTTCCAGAAGAACAGGGGAGCTTCCATCAATATAAATTAGCGACCATCAAAAAACTGGGAAGATAGAAATGCCCACAGCCCTTGTCTCGGTTCTTCCTTTCTGTATTATTAATTATAATCAACAATTAGCTTAGTCGATGTTATTTTTGAAGTTGGTGGATCTTGGTACTGTGGGAGATACTCTGTATGCCCCTTTGTTATTCATTTGCTCTCCGTGTTAGGTTCTCTTACCCCCTCTTTTGACACACAGAAGGTAAGAATGTACGAGTTAATTAGACCACTACTTAATCAAATCAATAACTTGGATCTATTATGTACTTTTACCTCTCACTGAAAAGTGGAGGTAAGAGGGAGCATGCTAAAATTTACCATGTACCATACCGTACTGTGATTATCACACAAATTTTTACTCCTTCCGTCCCGTTTTAGTGTTAAATACATCCGTATCTAGAAAATTTTAAGACAAAAAATTTCGGATCGAGCTAATAGATTATATCAAGGACACCTTGTGTTTTTCACTGAAAACTACATTTCCCTGATGATTGTGATCACTCACTATCTTGAAGTTTACAAATAAAGAAACTTAATTTATATCATGAAAATTGATGATAATGCAACATAACTCGTGAAAGAAAAAAATACTTAAAAAAGGAAAACCACCATATGGCAATTCACAAGCAAGTAAAGAAGAAAGGCAACTGAGATAAATTCATCCTTATATAGCGCAGTAGGTGTCATGAGGCGTTGCCTGATATCCACCTGACGGCCACATGGATGTTCATGATCCTGCCAGCATGAGATTCGTCAGCCAGACAAGGTAGTCGATGAGCGTCACTACGAACCCACTGAGGCCGATCTTCGCACCAGACAGGCTCCTATACCTGCCTCCCTATTGTAAACTGCTGCTGACAGACTTTTGCCACTTGGCCCAAAGCCTGCACAGACTTCTGCTGCTGCTCTGAGTTATATATGAATATGCGATGGGTACTCGAAAAATGCACCTGGGGTGAGTTAGTTTGAATTGTTTTGTCAACATTATCCGAGGAACTTGGTACAAGGAAAAGATGTATCACATACTTAGCTCCACTCTATGCGCTTAGATCCATCTGGTCTCTCGCTTCTCAACTGAGCACACTGTACACACTTATACGCGAATAGATTTTAGCCTGGCTCGCATGCTTCTCAATGGGACATAATCAAGTCTATACGTGCTGGATTTGGAAGAGAGCATTTCCTATTGATTTATTGTGAATTCTCACATATTGACAAGCATTCCTGTCATCGACAGCAATTGTCCACATTTAATTTGAGTTTCCTCTAATATCTCAACTCATTAGCCAGTAAACAAGATAAAAATTTCAGTAGTGAGTGTACACTCACGACAGCTGCAAGCTGCAACAAAGATGCATATGGCTTAGAGATATATAAAGAGAGAGTGGGCAATGTACAAAACGCCATTTAAATTAGCAGCGCGAGAAGTGTGATGTGACTGAAACTCATGATGAGTAGCAGTTAGTGTTTCTCACACGGGCCAACTTTTTGGTTGTTCACATGCTGATAACATGTTGCTTTGGGGGCAATGTTTTGGTTTTCGGTTCACGTTTTCTTTTTGCCCCAAATTGGGGGTAATGAATCGTTTTTTTTCCAACTTCTAATTCCTAGCAGGGTGGACGAAGCAAAGATATGAATGAGGTGAAGGTATAGAGAGAGATTGGTTCAGTTAAGTTAAAGAGCATATCGCAACGTGCATCATCTTCATGGTCGACCATATGTTTGTCGTCCTATCAGTGAGGCCATTCTCCTGATATCCTCCAAAATTGTGCGACATGGCTCATTGACATCTCAGTCTGACAGACCGTGATGTGGCTACACCTCAGCAACGACATCAATGGCCATCAACTTGGTGCTCTGGTCCTCCGGCAACGATCCAACCTCTAAAATGTTTCTCCCAATTTATCAGCGATATTGACAAATCATCATAATTTTCAAAGGACAATTGACACTTCGAGAATATCATTGTACACTTTGTGTAAAATAATTGTTTTCTGCCCGTTAGATCCTTTGCTAACTATCGGGCGATTATTGCAAACATCACCTGGTGTTTAATATTTACAAAAAAATAGCTAGAGATATATACCTGGTCACGGCGATTTCAAGTGGATGAATGTATAGAGAAAAAATAACTGGAAACGCATAAATTTTATCACTAAGCAGAATAGCCATGGAAAGGATCAATTTTGATAGTTTGATACCGGGTGATTGCTTTCGAGGACAGTGATAATTAGATAATATGAACATTGTAGTACAGATGGATAACTCCTCATTTATATTTTAAAACTTTAGGAGAATAAGAATTATATTGTTACACTCTTTAATTACTCGGAACAAGTGAAAAATGAATCATCTCCGATTCATTTTGTCTCGATGGACTCTCCGAGGACTTCTCAGTGGGACACACTCTACACAACTTAATTAAATCTAACAAACAGAGTACTCCTCACACACCCTGAGATCTGCATCAAAACATTTCATGTTTTCTCGGTGAGCAAGCGTGCAGGAACAGGCTCACCCTGAGATAGACTTTTTTGCGGAAATTACCCTGAGATTGAAAACTCCATTTTTATATTCCCAGCACAACCTTGGGAAAGACGTGAACAAGCGGAAATTAATCACAGACATGGCTACAATCTAGAACACTTCGATTCATATACTATAACACTAATCCCCCTAGAATTGAAGACACCACATTCAATTGAGGTCTCCAATTGACATTGGGTCACCCGATTTTGACCGGGTCAATAGTTTCTCAAAGCTCTCTTATTCAATTTTTCTATACTATATTTATAAATACACTATACTCCTTAATTTTAAGACCTCACAATCAATTGAAGTCTCCAATTTATAATTGGGTCATCCGATTTTGACCGGGTCAACAATTTCTCAAGGAGCTCTTTTTTTAATTCATCTCTCTTAATAAATTATTTTAATTCATCTCTGTAACTATATTCTTTTATTCCTTGTGCTCTTTAATTTTTGAAGCTCTCTTATTCCATCGACGTATTTAATTTTATATTTGGTTTACGATTTTGACAAGTTCAACGATTTTCCAAATCAACCGACAGCAATCGACCTATAAAAACATATCAATCAACCGACATCCCTTTCACCCCCTAAAAAAGAAATGGCAATATGTGATATTGTAGCACCAATATAGAACATGCAGCCACCGATGAAATTTTCACACAAAAGTATGGATTGATTAGTAAATAACACTGAATCAAACCGCTAAAGGCCCATCGAACACGCTGCATTATAAATAAATAAAACACACTCCATCGTCCCCTCCCCCCCTCGCCAAACCAAATACTCACTCAATTTTAAGATATAAGGTGTATTAAGTTTCCGAAAAGTATAATATCTTTAACTTTGACCAAGTTTAGAGCCAAAAATATTGACATCCACAATACTAAATCAATAAAAATAAAATTTATTTCATGATGAATCTAATGCGATTTGATATTATGTATATTGATATATTTCTCTACAAATTTGGTCAAGCTTTAAAAGATTTGACTTCTCAAAAAAATTACCTTATATTTTGATACAGAGGGAGTAATTTTTATTTATAAAAACCTAACAACACCAAAGGCGCAGCAAAGCGCGCCCAACCCTTCTAGTTTTCCTACCATTTTTCATAGTTTCTGCCCATGCGACCGTGGTGCTTGTTGCCCACATTTTATTTCAGTTCCTTCTAAAATCTCTAATCAAGCATAAACATCAAAATTTCAGTAATGAGTGTACACCCATAAGTCGTGATGACCAACCGAAGGAACCCAACAGAAAAGGTACATTTTTTCGACAAGGGGAATATATTAATATCTCGGAGATATCAATTACACCCACCCTCTGCAACAATGCAATACCCTAATGACACTACGGATGCACACAACCAAAAAAAGAAGAAGCTACAAAAAAGTAAAATCCCGCTACAGTGATCTAATCCTTGAAGCAGCAGTGCAAACACCACCTAGACAACACCTGAAGTCCAAATTCTTCAAAAGTGACACCTCCAAGAAGGAAACAGTGCACAAGCGCCGTCGTCATCGATCATAGATCATAGGTTTTCACCCTGAGAAAGTCCACGCTCTCAAAACATTGACTTCAAAAAGGCCTTTGCCAGACACGACCAATTATAATGACAGACCTTGGATTTTCACCCTGAAAGGTAAGACCTTAAACTTCTCATGTGTTGTCGCCCCCACTTGCATGCCACTGCTACGAGTCCCAAAACACCAAGAAAATTCCTCATCACCGTAAAACTCGAACCACCATTACTAGTCCTCAGATCACAGCTGTGGACTTGATTACTAGACCTTGAACTTCTAGAATCTATCCTTTTCATTTCTTTAACACACTTGATTGATAGGAATCACCTCATATTTCTTGTGCCATATTTTTTTACCAACAAATCTCAAGTCGCGAACCAACCTGTGGTTGGATGGTTAGAGGGATAGTGGTATTCCCAGCCCACCAGGGTTCAAGTCCTGTTGCTCGTATTATTCCTAGATTAATTTTAGGATTTCGGCGATGCGCATTCAGTGGGAGGAGACATTCCCGTCGATGATGAGGCGCCTACAGTGACTTCGTGAATCTCAAGATGATATGCCGGATGAGTGTATGCGTGTTTATATAAGAGCTTGCGTCTGTATTGTTTTCCAAAAAAACAAATCCCACGTATTTACATCATTCGGTTCAGCACTCGGCAAACCTCACGCTTTCGATCCCACAATGCCATGGACGCATGGCCCATCAACTGCCTTGCCTTAGTTCCACGATGCTCATAGTGAAAGTAACATAAATAGCAGTAATATAAGGCTAGTCATAGTGGTGGTAACTTAGACTAGTGTCATGCATATGACACTAATCTATTTTACTATCTTTATAGTGCAAAGTAATTTAGAAGTAGTATCATAGGTGATTGCATTTATTAGAATATATACTCATTTTTCTTTGGTTTGCGTTATGTTACAGTAACATATTATGTTACTCCAAACATCTCTCATAATTAACTACATGCCACATAAGAAAACTTGTCATGAAATGCGCTATATTATTAGCTAAGTTAATCCCACTATGATATGTTAACATCACATAGCGGTGACCAATATAAAATGACTCTACAACATAATAAATGAAGCTCTATATGTTAATCACACCTATGACACTATCCGCTATGAAGATAGTAACATAAACTAGTAACATATGTATCTTGCTAGTCTAAGTTACTCTCTATCATGACTAGCCTTAGGCCGCTGCCCCCACATGCCTCAACTAGGCCACATCAGCGCCTCTGCCTGCATGCTAGGGGTCCTAGCGGTCGATGCTTGCACAACTGCCACCTAGCCGATCTAGCCGACCAGCTGCACATGCACCGTGACACGTTAAGTTGCTGCCTCCAATCGGTCGCCTGCCATCCGCTTTCCATGTCTTTGAGAACTCCACTGATCACCTCCCCAAGCTTTACTATTTAAAAAAAATCCCATCGATCTTCCTCGCTTTCCCGTCGACTTCCAGTCACGAGGTTGCTCCAGATCTCCTAACAAACCATGGATCAAACTAACTTCTTTTGTATCCTTCGGCATCATAACCTCTAGATCAAGGTCACGACTTCTTTGAACCTCACTCATGATATCACTTATTGGAATAATGTTACACGTCGATCATTTGGCGGTAAAATAATCACACGACGCCCCACATTGAGATTTGTTAACGAGGTTTACCGATGTGGTTACATCTGTGGAGCATGCTTATGGGTGCTTCTCCTCGTGACAGTGTCACATTAATGCACATCGGCCACCAGAGTGCCGACACACGCTTCCGGCTCCCCGTCCTTGCATGTACTGTTATGTTGCCATGGGTTCAGGTGTATACCCTCATATTATTATTACATAACAGGCCTAGGATACAAGTATCCTATTAGGACACGATTCCTACATTATCTAGACAAAATACAATTTAGAGACCTAGCGTAACCTATCTTGTACACAATATTCAACATGATTCCAACATGGCTAACCAAGAAACCTGCAAGGAGGTTCTAGCTCTCAAATTCACTAAGTGAATCCTAACAGAGCATACCATGTTTAATTTGAGAGTTGTAACCTTCTTGCAAATCTCCGATTAATAGTTTGGTTTGTTGTAGTTGGAGCTTGAAAATTCAGAGTGATATTTTGGTTTGCGATGTATATGATTTTGTAAACCGTTTTCTAGAAGGATAGAGGAGTTACCATCAAAGTAAATTAGCGACCATGAAAACTTGGAAGATAAAAGCACCCACATTTCTTATTGTGAAAACTTTGTTTTTGTCACTCTAGCTTTTTCGAACTTTGCTTATACCACTCTAGAATTTGACATCTCGCTTTTGACACTCTTAGCTTTTAACAATACATCACAAATGCCTTTCCATTGAGATCTTTTTTTGTTTCTCAATGGTCCCACATATTGACAAGCGCACCCAACCATGACACCAATTGCCCATATTTCTTTTAAGTTTATTCTAATGTCTCAACTCATCAGCAAGTAAACAATCAAATTTTCAGTAGTGACTATACACACATAACACCTGCAAGCTGCAAAAAGGTGCATATGCTTTATGGATATATATAAAGATAGAGAGTGGGCAATGTTCGAAACGTCAGCTAAATTAGCAGCATAATAAGTGTGATGTGGCTGAAACTCATGAAGATCAATTGGTGTTTCTCACACAGGCCAGCTGAGTGTACTTTTCGGTTGTTCACATGCTGATCACATCTACACTTTGCGGGTAAAGAATCATTTTCAGTTCAGTCTTACTTCTTTGATATTTGATATTGTAGATCTGTGTGATTTTTCTATAGACTTGCTCAAACTTTAAAAGGTTTGACTTAGGACAATCCTAGAACTTCAATTATTTTGAATGGAGGAAGTAGGAACAAGCGAAAAATGTAATATTTTATCTACTCCATCTCACGTGATGATCGGACATGGTTTAGTTGATATGGGTCACGTGATCATTTAGATGACTAGAGGGATGTCTATCTAAGTGGGAGTTCTTAAGTAATATGATTAATTGAACTTTAATTTATCATGAACTTAGTACCTGATAGTGTTTTGCATATCTATGTTGTTGTAGATCAATGGCCCGTGCTACCGTTCCCTTGAATTTTAATGCGTTCCTAGAGAAAGCTAAGTTGAAAGATGATGGTAGCAACTACACGGACTGGGTCCGTAACTTGAGGATTATCCTCATTGCTGCACAGAAGAATTACGTCCTAGATGCACCGCTAGGTAACCCACCCGCGCCCGCTAATCTAGACGTTGTGAACGCCTGGCAAACGCGGATTGATGACTACTCGATAGTTCAGTGTGCCATGCTTTACGGCTTAGAATCGGGACTTCAAAGACGTTTTGAACGTCATGGAGCATATGAGATGTTCCGGGAGTTGAAGTTAATATTTCAAGCAAATGCCCGAGTTGAGAGATATGAAGTCTCCAACAAGTTCTATAGCTGCAACATGGAGGAGAATAGTTCTGTCAGTGAACACATACTCAGAATGTCTGGGTACCACAATCACTTGACACAGCTGGGAGTTAATCTTCCTGATGATGCTGTCATTGACAGAGTTCTTCAATCACTGCCACCAAGCTATAAAGGCTTCGTGATGAACTATAATATGCAAGGAATGAACAAAACAATTTCCGAGCTCTTCGTGATGCTAAAGGCTGCGGAGGTAGAAATCAAGAAGAAGCATCAAGTGTTGATGGTTAACAAGACCACTAGTTTCAAGAAAAAGGGCAAGGGGAAGAAGGGGAATTCCAAGAAGAACGGCAAGCAAGTTGCTGCTCAAGGGAAGAAACCCAAGTCTGGACCTAAGCCTGAAACTGAGTGCTTCTACTGCAAAGGGACTGGTCACTGGAAGCGGAACTGCCCCAAGTATTTGGCGGAGAAGAAGGATGGCAAAGTGAAAGGTATATGTGATATACATGTTATTGATGTGTACCTTACTAATGCTCGTAGTAGCACCTGGGTATTTGATACTAGTTCTGTTGCTCATATTTGCAACTCGAAACAGGGGCTACGGATCAAGCGAAGATTGGTTAAGGACGAGGTGACGATGCGCGTGGGAAATGGTTCCAAAGTCGATGTGATCGCAGTCGGCACGCTACCTCTACATCTACCGTCGGGATTAGTTTTAGACCTAAATAATTGTTATTTGGTGCCAACGTTGAGCATGAATATTGTATCTGGATCTTGTTTAATGCGAGACGGTTATTCATTTAAATCAGAGAATAATGGTTGTTCGATTTATATGAGTAATATCTTTTATGGTCATGCACCCTTGATGAGTGGTCTATTTTTGTTGAATCTCGATAGTAGTGATACACATGTTCATAGTATTGAAGCCAAAAGATGCAAAGTTAATAATGATAGTGCAACTTATTTGTGGCACTGCCGTTTAGGTCATATTGGTGTAAAGCGCATGAAGAAACTCCATGCTGATGGGCTTTTGGAATCACTTGATACTTGCGAACCATGCCTCATGGGCAAGATGACTAAAACTCCGTTCTCCGGAACAATGGAGCGAGCAACAGACTTGTTGGAAATAATACATACTGATGTATGCGGTCCGATGAGTGTTGAGGCTCGCGGCGGGTATCGTTATTTTCTGACCTTCACAGATGATTTGAACAGATATGGGTATATCTACTTGATGAAACATAAGTCTGAAACATTTGAAAAGTTCAAAGAATTTCAGAGTGAAGTGGAAAATCATCGTAACAAGAAAATAAAGTTTCTACGATCTGATCGTGGAGGAGAATATTTGAGTTATGAGTTTGGTCTTCATTTGAAACAATGTGGAATAGTTTCGCAACTCACGCCACCTGGAACACCACAGCGTAATGGTGTGTCCGAACGTCGTAACCGTACTTTATTGGATATGGTGCGATCTATGATGTCTCTTACCGATATACCGCTATCGTTTTGGGGTTATGCTTTAGAGACGGCTGCATTCACGTTAAATAGGGCACCATCTAAATCCGTTGAGACGACACCATATGAACTGTGGTTTAGTAAGAAACCTAAGCTGTCGTTTCTTAAAGTTTGGGGCTGCGATGCTTATGTGAAAAAGCTTCAACCTGATAAGCTCGAACCCAAATCGGAGAAATGTGCCTTCATAGGATACCCAAAGGAGACTGTTGGGTATACCTTCTATCACAGATCCGAAGGCAAGATATTCGTTGCTAAGAATGGATCCTTTCTAGAGAAGGAGTTTCTCTCGAAAGAAGTGAGTGGGAGGAAAGTAGAACTTGATGAGGTAATAGTACCTTCTCCAGAATTGGAAAGTAGTTCATCACAGAAATCAGTTCCAGTGATTCCTACACCAATTAGTGAGGAAGCTAATGATGATGATCAGGAAACTTCAGATCAAGTTACTACTGAACTTCGCAGGTCTTCTAGAGTACGATCCGCACCAGAGTGGTTTGGTAATCCTGTTCTGGAGGTCATGTTACTTGACCATGACGAACCTACGAACTATGAGGAAGCGATGATGAGCCTAGATTCCGCAAAATGGCCGGAGGCCATGAAATCTGAGATGGGATCCATGTATGAGAACAAAGTGTGGACTTTGGTTGACTTGCCCGATGATCGGCAAGCCATAGAGAATAAATGGATTTTTAAGAAGAAGACTGATGCTGACGGTAATGTTACTGTCTTCAAAGCTCGACTTGTTGCAAAAGGTTTTCGACAAGTTCAAGGAGTTGACTACGATGAGACCTTCTCACCCGTAGCGATGCTTAAGTCGGTCCGAATCATGTTAGCAATTGCCGCATTTTATGATTATGAAATTTGGCAAATGGATGTCAAAACTGCATTCCTTAATGGATATCTTAAAGAAGAGTTGTATATGATGCAACCAGAAGGTTTTGTCGATCCAAAGGGTGCTAACAAAGTATGCAAGCTCCAGCGGTCCATTTATGGACTGGTGCAAGCATCTCGGAGTTGGAATATACGATTTGATGAGGTGATCAAAGCGTATGGTTTTATACAGACTTTTGGAGAAGCCTGTATTTACAAGAAAGTGAGTGGGAGCTCTGTAGCATTTCTGGTATTATATGTGGATGACATATTGTTGATTGGAAATGATACGGAATTTCTAGATAGCATAAAAGGATACTTGAATAAGAATTTTTAATGAAAGACCTCGGTGAAGCTGCTTATATATTGGGCATCAAGATCTATAGAGATAGATCAAGACGCTTAATTGGACTTTCACAAAGCACATACCTTGATAAAGTTTTGAAGAAGTTCAAAATGGATCAGTCAAAGAAAGGGTTCTTGCCTGTGTTACAAGGTGTGAAGTTGAGTAAGACTCAATGCCCGACCACTGCAGAAGATAGAGAGAAAATGAAATTCATTCCCTATGCTTCTGCCATAGGTTCTATCATGTATGCAATGCTGTGTACCAGACCTGATGTGTGCCTTGCTATAAGTTTAGCAGGGAGGTACCAAAGTAATCCAGGAGTGGATCACTGGACAGCGGTCAAGAACATCCTGAAATACCTGAAAAGTGTTGGGGAACGTTGCATGGGAAACAAAAATTTTCCTACGCACACGCAAGATCTATCCATGGTGATGAGCATCTACGAGAGGGAGAGTGAATCTACATACCCTTGTAGATCGCTAAGCGGAAGCGTTAATAAACGCGGTTGATGTAGTCGAACGTCTTCGCGATCCAAATCGCCGAGCGTCCCGCGATCCAATCACGATCCTTCCGATCTAGTGCCGAACGGACGGCACCTCCGCGTTCAACACACGTACGGCTTGATGACGCCTTCACCTCCTCGATCCAGCGAGCGATGATGAAGTAGTGGTTGAGTTCCAGCAGCACGACGGCGTGGTGATGGTGGTGAGGAACAATCTCTGCAGGGCTTCGCCAAGCACTACGGAGATTATGACGGAGGAACTAGAGGGTTAGGGTTGCCGCACACGGCTTGGGGAAATCTTGATGTGTCCCGTGTGCTAGCCCTGCCCCTCTATTTATATGTTGAGCCTTGGGGTCTAAACTTGGAGTAAAAGCCTCCTCCGGGTCGGTTTTGCCCGCACAAGGTCGGTTTGGCCCGCAGGGAAAGAGTCCAACTCGGATCCCTGCCGAACCGTGCACAGCCGCGCACAAGCGGTAGTACCGCTTCACACAAGCGGTAGTACCGCTTGGGCGGTAGTACCGCTTCACACAAGCGGTAGTACCGCTCGGGCGGTAGTACCGCTTCACCAAGCGGTAGTACCGCTTACGCGGCAGCAAAACTACTTTTGCACTTTCCAATACCTCGTGGGCTTTATCCCTTTGGCCCATATATCAATCTTTACCTCCGGACTATTCCGGAGATCCTCGTCATGTCCGGGATCTTATCCGGGACTCCGAACAACTTTCGGTCACCAACATAATAACTCAATTATACTAATCGTCACCAAACGTTAAGTGTGTAGACCCTGCGGGTTCGAGAACTATGTAGACATGACCGAGACACCTCTACGGCCAATAACCAATAGCGGGACCTGGATGCCCATATTGGCTCCTACATATTCTACGAAGATCTTTATCGGTCGAACCTCTATGTCAAGGATTCAGTTAATCCCGTATGCTGTTCCCTTTGTTCTTCGGTATGTTACTTGCCCGAGATTCGATCGTCGGTATCACTATACCTAGTTCAATCTCGTTACCGGCAAGTCTCTTTACTCGTTCCGTAATACAAGATCCTGTGGCTAACTCTTTAGTCACTTTGCTTGCAAGGCTCAATGTGATGTTGTATTACCGAGTGGGCCCTGAGATACCTCTCCGTCATACGGAGTAACAAATCCCAGTCTTGATCCATGCCAACCCAACAGACACCCTCGGAGATACCTGTAGAGCACCTTTATAGTCACCCAGTTACGTTGCGACGTTTGATACACACAAGGTATTCTTCCGGTGTTAGTGAGTTGCATGATCTCATGGTCAAAGGAACAGATACTTGACATGCAGAAAACAATAGCAATAAACTGACACGATCAAATGCTACGTTTACAGTTTGGGTCTTGTCCATCACATCATTCTCCTAATGATGTGATCCCGTTATCAAATGACATCTCATGTCCATGGCTAGGAAACCTTAACCATCTTTGATCAACAAGCTAGTCAACTAGAGGCTTACTAGGGACACAGTGTTGTCTATGTACCCACACATGTATTTGAGTTTCCAATCAATACAATTATAGCATGGATAATAAACGATTATCATGAACAAGGAAATATAATAATAACCAATTTATTATTGCCTCTAGGGCATATTTCCAACAGTCTCCCACTTGCACTAGAGTCAATAATCTAGTTCACATCACTATGTGATTTACATTGTAATGAATCGAACACCCATGCAGTTCTGGTGTTGTTCATGTTTAGCCCTTGGAAGAGGTTTAGTCAACGGATCTGCAACATTTAGATCCGTGTGTACTTTGCAAATATTTATGTCGTCCTCCTTGATGTAATCGCGGATGGAATTGAAACGTCGCTTTATGTGTCTGGTCCTCTTGTGAAATCTTGGTTCCTTGGCTAGAGCAATGGCACCAGTATTATCACAAAACAGAGTCATTGGGTTAAGCGCACTAGGCACTACTCCAAGATCTGTCATGAACTCCTTCATCCAGACACCTTCCTTCGCCGCCTCCGAGGCAGCGATGTACTCCGCTTCGCATGTAGAATCTGCTACCACGCTTTGCTTGGAACTGCACCAGCTAACCGCACCCCCATTAAGAATAAATACGTATCCGGTTTGCGACTTAGAGTCATCCGGATCAGTGTCAAAGCTTGCATCGACGTAACCCTTTACGACGAGCTCTTGATCACCTCCATAAACGAGAAACATGTCCTTAGTCCTTTTCAGGTACTTCAGGATATTCTTGACCGCCGTCCAGTGTTCCATTCCTGGATCACCTTGAAACCTTCCGACCATACTTATGGCAAGGCTGACATCGGGTCTTGTGCACAGCATTGCATACATGATAGAGCCTATGGCCGAAGCATAGGGGATGACACTCATCTTTTCTCTATCTTCTGCAGTCACTGGGCATTGAGTCTTACTCAACTTCACACCTTGCAAAACAGGCAAGAACCCCTTCTTGGACTGATCCATTTTGAACTTCTTCAAAATCTTATCAAGGTATGTGCTTTGTGAAAGTCCTATTAAGCGTCTTGATCTATCTCTATAGATCTTGATGCCTAATATGAAAGCAGCTTCTCCTAGGTCCTTCATTGAAAAACTCTTGTTCAAATATTCCTTTACGCTTTCCAGCATTTCTATATTGTTTCCAATCAGCAATATGTCATCCACATATAAGATTAGAAACGCTATAGAGCTCCCACTCACTTTCTTGTAAATACAAGCTTCTCCGTAAACTTGTATAAACTCGAACGCTTTGATCACCTCATCAAAACGAAGATTCCAACTCCGAGATGCTTGCACCAGTCCATAAATGGATCGCTGGAGTTTGCAAACTTTGTCAGCATTCTCTGGATCGACAAAACCTTCTGGTTGCATCATATACAACTCTTCCTTAAGGAAACCGTTAAGGAACGCTGTTTTGACATCCATCTGCCAAATTTCATAATCGAAAAAGGCAGCTATTGCTAACATGATTCTGACGGACTTAAGCATCGCTACGGGTGAGAAGGTCTCATCGTAGTCAACTCCTTGAACTTGTGAAAAACCCTTTGCCACAAGTCGAGCTTTATAGACGGTGACATTACCGTCCGCGTCCGTCTTCCTCTTAAAGATCCATTTGTTCTGAATGGCCTTACGCCCTTCAGGTAATACTTCCAAAGTCCATACTTTGTTTTCATACATGGATCCCATCTCGGATTTCATGGCCTCTAACCACTTCTCGGAATCCGGGCCCATCATCGCTTCTCCATAGCTCGTAGGTTCATCGTTGTTTAACAACATGACCTCTAAGACAGGGTTGCCGTACCACTCAGGAGCAGTACGCGTCCTTGTCGACCTACGAGGTTCGATAGCAACTTGATCCAAAGCTTCATGATCATCATCATTAACTTCCTCTTCAGCTAATGTAGGCTCCACAGAAACAACTTTCTGCGCTGCGCTACTCTCAGGTTGAAGTAAAGGTTCAACAACCTCATCAAGTTCTATCTTCCTCCCACTCAATTCTTTCGAGAGAAACTCTTTCTCAAGAAATGTTCCGTTTTTAGCGACAAACACTTTGCCCTCGGATCTGAGGTAGAAGGTATACCCAATTGTCTCTTTTGGGTATCCTATGAAGACGCATTTCTCCGCTTTGAGTTCCAGCTTTTCAGGCTGAAGCTTTTTGACATAAGCATCACATCCCCAAACTTTAAGAAACGACAGCTTTGGCTTCTTGCCAAACCAAAGTTCATATGGCGTCGTCTCAACGGATTTCGATGGTGCCCTATTTAAAGTGAATGCAGCTGTCTCTAATGCATAACCCCAAAACGATAGTGGCAAATCGGCAAGAGACATCATAGATCGCACCATATCTAATAAGGTTCGATTACGACGTTCGGACACACCATTACGCTGTGGTGTTCCAGGCGGTGTCAATTGTGAAACAATTCCACACTGTCTTAAGTGACTGCCAAACTCATAACTCAGATATTCTCCTCCTCGATCAGATCGTAGGAATTTAATCTTCTTGTTACGATGATTCTCAACTTCACTCTGAAATTGTTTGAACTTTTCAAATGTTTCAGACTTGTGTTTCATTAAGTAAATATACCCATATCTACTTAAGTCATCAGTGAAGGTGAGAAAGTAACGATAACCACCGCGCGCCTCAATACTCATTGGACCGCACACATCAGTATGTATGATTTCCAATAAGTCACTTGCCCGTTCCATTATTCCAGAGAACGGCGTTTTAGTCATCTTGCCCATGAGGCATGGCTCACATGTGTCAAGTGATTCAAAATCAAGTGACTCCAAAAGTCCATCAGCATGGAGCTTCCTCATGCGTTTTACGCCAATATGACCTAAACGGCAGTGCCACAAGAAAGTGGTATTATCATTATCAATTCTACATCTTTTGGCATCAATGTTATGAACATGTGTATTATTACTATCGAGATTCAATAAGAATAAACCCCTCACATTGGGTGCATGACCATAAAAGATATTACTCATATAAATAGAACAACCATTATTCTCTGATTTAAATGAGTAACCGTCTCGCAATAAACAAGATCCAGATATAATGTTCATGCTTAACGCAGGCACCAAATAACACTTATTTAGGTTCATCACTAATCCCGACGGTAATCGAAGAGCGAGCGTGCCGACGGCGATCACATCAACCTTGGAACCATTTCCCACGCGCATCGTCACTTCGTCCTTTGCCAGCCTCCGTCTATTCCGCAGTTCCTGTTTTGAGTTGCAAATATGAGCAACCGCACCGGTATCAAATACCCAGGCACTACAACGAGAGTTGGTAAGGTACACATCAATAACATGTATATCATATATACCTTGTTTGTTGTTGGCCGCCTTCTTGTCAGCCAAATACTTGGGGCAATTCCGCTTCCAGTGTCCAGTTCCCTTGCAATGAAAACACACAGTTTCTGGTTTGGGTCCAGCCTTGGGTTTCTTCACGAGAGGAGCAACTGCTTTGCCACTCTACTTGGAGTTACCCTTCTTACCCTTGCCATTTTTCTTGAAACTAGTGGTTTTATTGACCATCAACACTTGATGCTCCTTCTGAATTTCAGACTCAGCGGCTTTCAGCATCGCAAACAGCTCGGCGACTGACTTGTTCATCCCGTGCATGTTATAGTTCAACACGAAGCTCTTGTAGCTAGGTGGCAATGATTGAAGAACTCTGTCAGTGATAGCCTCTGGCGGAAGGGGCATCCCTAACTCAGCCAGACGGGTGGAGTACCCAGACATTCTGAGCACGTGATCACTGATAGACCCGTTCTCCTCCATCTTGCAAGCATAGAACTTATCGGAGATCTCATATCTCTCGATCCGGGCATTCTTCTGAAAGATAAACTTCAATTCCTGGAACATCTCATATGCTCCATGACGTTCAAAACGTCTTTGAAGTCCCGGTTCTAAGCCATACAACATTGCACATTGAACTATTGAGTAATCATCAGAACGAGCCTGCCAGGCGTTCACAACGTCTAGAGACTCAACTGGAGCAGGTGGATCACCAAGCGGTGCATCAAGGACATAAGCCTTCTGGGAAGCCGTAAGGATAATCCTTAGATTACGGGCCCAGTCCACAAAGTTACTTCCATCATCTTTCAACTTAGCTTTCTCTAGGAACGCATTAAAATTCAGGGGTGCTACTGCGCGAGCCATGATCTACAACATAAATATTGCAAAGACAACTTAGACTATTGTTCTTAGATAATGAGTTTAGTTAATCATATTACTTAAAAACTCCCACTCAAATTGACATCCCTCCGATCATTCGAGTGTAACATGATCCAAATCCACCAACTCAAGTCCGATCATCACGTGAGTTGAGGTGGTTTCAATGGTGAACATCTTCATGTTGATCATATCTACTATATGACTCATGTTCGACCTTTCGGTCTCTTGTGTTCCGAGGCCATGTCTGTACATGCTAGGCTCGTCAAGTTTAACCCGAGTGTTCCGCACGTGTAACATGGCTTACACCCGTTGTATGCGAACGTAGAGTCTATCACACCCGATCATCACGGCGTGTCTCGAAACGACGAACTTTCGCAACGGTGCACACTTGGGGAGAACACAATTTATCTTGAAATTTAAGTGAGGGATCACCTTATAATGCTACCGTCGTCCTAAGCAAAATAAGATGCATAAAAGGATTAACATCACATGCAAATCATAAGTGACATGATATGGCCATGAACTTGTGCTTTTGATCTCCATCTCCAAAGCACCGGCATGATCTCCATCGTCACCGGCATGACACCATGATCTCCATCATCTTGATCTCCATCAACGTGTCGCCATAAGGTTGTCGCGCTGACTGTTGCTTCCACGACTATAGCTAACGTTTAGCGATAAAGTAAAGCATTACATAGCGCTTAATGATTGACACGCAGGTCATACAATAATTAAAGACAACTCTATGGCTCCTGCCAGTTGCCGTACTCATCGACATGCAAGTCGTGATATTCTATACATCACATGATCATCTCATACATCACATATATCTCATCATGTAATTGGCCATATCACATCACAACATACCCTGCAAAAACAAGTTAGACGTCCTCTAATTGTTGTTGCAAATTTTACGTGGCTGCTACGGGTTTGCAAGAACCGTTCTTACCTACGCAAAACCACAACGTGGTGTAGTGATTGCTTTTTGATCTTCTAAAAGAACCCTCTTCATTGAACCGATTCAACTAAAGTGAGAGAGACAGACACCCGCCAGTCACCTTTATGCAACAAGTGCACGCAGCGGTAAAACCAGTCTCGCGTAAGCGTACGCGTAATGTCGGTCCGGGCCGCTTCATCTCACAATACCGCTGAATCAAGTATCAACTAGTAACGGCAAGCAATATGTATACACCCACGCCCACAACTCGTTTGTGTTCTACTCGAGATCTCATCTACGCATAGACCTGGCTCATGATGCCACTGTTGGGGAACGTTGCATGGGAAACAAAAATTTTCCTACGCACACGCAAGATCTATCCATGGTGATGAGCATCTACGAGAGGGAGAGTGAATCTACATACCCTTGTAGATCGCTAAGCGGAAGCGTTAATAAACGCGGTTGATGTAGTCGAACGTCTTCGCGATCCAAATCGCCGAGCGTCCCGCGATCCAATCACGATCCTTCCGATCTAGTGCCGAACGGACGGCACCTCCGCGTTCAACACACGTACGGCTTGATGACGCCTTCACCTCCTCGATCCAGCGAGCGATGATGAAGTAGTGGTTGAGTTCCAGCAGCACGACGGCGTGGTGATGGTGGTGAGGAACAATCTCTGCAGGGCTTCGCCAAGCACTACGGAGATTATGACGGAGGAACTAGAGGGTTAGGGTTGCCGCACACGGCTTGGGGAAATCTTGATGTGTCCCGTGTGCTAGCCCTGCCCCTCTATTTATATGTTGAGCCTTGGGGTCTAAACTTGGAGTAAAAGCCTCCTCCGGGTCGGTTTTGCCCGCACAAGGTCGGTTTGGCCCGCAGGGAAAGAGTCCAACTCGGATCCCTGCCGAACCGTGCACAGCCGCGCACAAGCGGTAGTACCGCTTCACACAAGCGGTAGTACCGCTTGGGCGGTAGTACCGCTTCACACAAGCGGTAGTACCGCTCGGGCGGTAGTACCGCTTCACCAAGCGGTAGTACCGCTTACGCGGCAGCAAAACTACTTTTGCACTTTCCAATACCTCGTGGGCTTTATCCCTTTGGCCCATATATCAATCTTTACCTCCGGACTATTCCGGAGATCCTCGTCATGTCCGGGATCTTATCCGGGACTCCGAACAACTTTCGGTCACCAACATAATAACTCAATTATACTAATCGTCACCAAACGTTAAGTGTGTAGACCCTGCGGGTTCGAGAACTATGTAGACATGACCGAGACACCTCTACGGCCAATAACCAATAGCGGGACCTGGATGCCCATATTGGCTCCTACATATTCTACGAAGATCTTTATCGGTCGAACCTCTATGTCAAGGATTCAGTTAATCCCGTATGCTGTTCCCTTTGTTCTTCGGTATGTTACTTGCCCGAGATTCGATCGTCGGTATCACTATACCTAGTTCAATCTCGTTACCGGCAAGTCTCTTTACTCGTTCCGTAATACAAGATCCTGTGGCTAACTCTTTAGTCACTTTGCTTGCAAGGCTCAATGTGATGTTGTATTACCGAGTGGGCCCTGAGATACCTCTCCGTCATACGGAGTAACAAATCCCAGTCTTGATCCATGCCAACCCAACAGACACCCTCGGAGATACCTGTAGAGCACCTTTATAGTCACCCAGTTACGTTGCGACGTTTGATACACACAAGGTATTCTTCCGGTGTTAGTGAGTTGCATGATCTCATGGTCAAAGGAACAGATACTTGACATGCAGAAAACAATAGCAATAAACTGACACGATCAAATGCTACGTTTACAGTTTGGGTCTTGTCCATCACATCATTCTCCTAATGATGTGATCCCGTTATCAAATGACATCTCATGTCCATGGCTAGGAAACCTTAACCATCTTTGATCAACAAGCTAGTCAACTAGAGGCTTACTAGGGACACAGTGTTGTCTATGTACCCACACATGTATTTGAGTTTCCAATCAATACAATTATAGCATGGATAATAAACGATTATCATGAACAAGGAAATATAATAATAACCAATTTATTATTGCCTCTAGGGCATATTTCCAACAAAAAGGACTAAGGATATGTTTCTCATTTATGGAGGTGACAAAGAGCTTGTCGTAAAGGGTTACGTCGATGCAAGCTTTGACACTGATCCGGATGACTCTAAGTCACAAACCGGATACGTATTTATATTGAATGGTGGAGCTGTAAGTTGGTGCAGTTCCAAACAAAGCGTCGTGGCGGGATCTACGTGTGAAGCGGAATACATAGCTGCTTCGGAAGCATCAAATGAAGGAGTCTGGATGAAGGAGTTCATATCCGATCTAGGTGTTATACCTAGTGCATCGGAACCAATGAAAATATTTTGTGACAATACTGGAGCAATTGCCTTGGCGAAGGAATCCAGATTTCACAAGAGAACCAAGCACATCAAGAGACGCTTCAATTCCATCCGTGATCAAGTCAAGGAGGGAGACATAGAAATTTGCAAAATACCTACGGATCTGAATGTTGCAGACCCGTTGACTAAGCCTCTTCCACGAGCAAAACATGATCAGCACCAAGACTCCATGGGTGTTAGAATCATTACTATGTAATCTAGATTATTGACTCTAGTGCAAGTGGGAGACTGAAGGAAATATGCCCTAGAGGCAATAATAAAGTTGTTATTTATATTTCCTTATATCATGATAAATACTTATTATTCATGCTAGAATTGTATTAACCGGAAACTTAGTACATGTGTGAATACATAAGACAATCAGAGTGTCCCTAGAATGCCTCTACTTGACTAGCTCGTTAATCAAAGATGGTTAAGTTTCCTGACCATGGACAAGTGTTGTCATTTGATGAACGGGATCACATCATTAGAGAATGATGTGATGGACAAGACCCTTCCGTTAGCTTAGCATAATGATCGTTTAGTTTTATTGCTACTGCTTTCTTCATGACTTATACATATTCCTCTGACTATGAAGATTATGCAACTCCCGAATACCGGAGGAACACTTAGGTTGCTATCAAACATCACAACGTAACTGGGTGATTATAAAGATGCTCTACAGGTGTCTCCGAAGGTGTTTGTTGAGTTGGCATAGATCGAGAATAGGATTTGTCACTCCGAATGTCGGAGAGGTATCTCTGGGCCCTCTCGGTAATGTACATCACTATAAGCCTTGCAAGCAATGTGACTAATGAGTTAGTTGCGGGATGATACATTACGGAACGAGTAAAGAGACTTGCCGGTAACGAGATTGAACTAGGTATGATGATACCGACGATCGAATCTCGGGCAAGTAACATACCGATGACAAAGGGAACAACGTATGTTGTTATGCGGTTTGACCGATAAAGATCTTCGTAGAATATGTAGGAGCCAATATGAGCATCCAGGTTCCGCTATTGGTTATTGACCGGAGATGTGTCTCGGTCATGTCAACATAGTTCTCGAACCCGTAGGGTCCGCACGCTTAACGTTCGATGACGATTTGTATTATGAGTTATGTGATTTTGATGACCGAAGTTTGTTTGGAGTCCCGGATGAGATCGCGGACATGACGAGGAGTCTCGCAATGGTCGAGAGGTAAAGATTCATATATTGGAAGGCTATATTCGGACGTCGGAAAGGTTCCGAGTGATTCGGGTATTTTTCGGAGTACCGGGGAGTTACGGGAATTCACCGGGAGAAGTAATGGGCCTTATTGGGCCATACGGGAAAAGGAGAGGCAGGCCACGTGAGGAAGCGCGCGCCCCCCCTTGCCCAAACCGAATTGGACTAGGGGAGGGGGCAAGCGAATACGTTCAAGGATGGTGTCAAACTGATAATATAAGCATTGAACTGATGAATAACTCTGTTGTTATATCCTCGTCATAATCACTCACGCTCATTAATCACCCAGAACAAGGGAAAAACTAAACCAGTACCTCCACTACACAGTTAGAAGCACATACTGAGTGCTTCTCGACAGGACACACTGTACGCACAGGACATACTGAATGCTTCTCGACAGGACATACTGAGTGCTTCACTTCTTCATTGGCCCGATCAGAAACCCCACCTGCAATTGTAGCAGAACATTTTCCTATTGAATTTTCCTGGTTCCTCAGTGGGCATACAAGTTGTTCCACCACCCCGATTGTCCACATTCTCTTTCAGTTTCTTCTAAAATCTCAACTCATGGGCAAGAGAACACATCAAAATTTCAGTAACAGTGTACACTCATAATGGACGACCAACGTAAGGGAACCCAGCAGTAAAGGTGCATATGGCTTAGAGATATATAGAGAGACGGAGTGAGCAATGTTCTAAAGGTCGGTTACATTGGCAGCACGATAAGCATGATGCCGCTGAATGTTGTTTAGCTCATGAGCAGTAAGTGTTTCTCGTGTTGGCCAGCCGCACATAATTTTCTCTACTTCACATGCTAATCGCATGTATATGTTGGGATAAATAATCATTTTCATTTCAAACTAAAATCTGAGCTCATTTTTACTGGGAGGTAAAGTTACACTTCTTTTTTTCATGCCATTATCCCTCTTTTACTGCCTTTCATCTTCCTTTTTGCAACCCCTAAAAAAAATCTTCCTTTTTTGCACGTACAAGCAACGGAAAGGACTGTAGTGCCCCTGGTGCTACCCGGTTGGACGGAGCTGGGCTGCTGGAACACAACGCTACCTCTTCGCAACGCTAGCCTGGTTGCCGCCGCTCGCGCCGTGTGCCGTAGTGGCTGGCCACACCCACCCACTCGCCGGTCACGCCTCCCGCCTGGTTGTCATCACGCTCATTAACTACGTTCCTTCTCTGAATCCAAATGATAAAAGCTGATGTGAAGAAGCAAAAGGATACATAATTGAGGTGCATTTTGAACTTGCCAAACAACATCGGTCTGTGTGAATGCGTCCGTGGAGAGACGAGTGGCACAGAGCCGTGAAATCCCTTGGTGGGTGTTTGGGTCCAGTCATGCCCTCGATCGATTGACCCATGCAGATAACGAATGTAAAAAGAAATAAACAAACTAAACACTTATACTTTTTCTCATTGAGTAGCATAGCTAGAGAAAAACTATGTGTCCATTAAATCACACTTTCATTTCAAAGTACTTCTCCATCTCTGGTGAGTGTTGACGGGTTTGCACATTCTAGCATGGGACAGAGCCTGCTTTATGTCATTATGTGTGCTGATTTTTCGTGGATTCTAGGTGGACCCGTACATCGGTGGTCTGTATTGTTGATTTTCCCTTCCAGTTTCTTCTAAAATCTCAACTCATTAGCAAAAAAACAAATCAACATTACAATAACAGCGTACATCTTATAACCGCTTTTTACATGTCCTGATGAGCAATGGAAGGAACCCAACAGAGAAGGTCCATATGGTTTATCGATATATAAACAGACGGAGTAGGCTTGTTCTAAAGGCTTGTTACATTTGCAGCGCAATAAGCATGATGCTGCTGAAGGGTGTATTGCACATGAAGGGTAACAATGTTCTCGTGTAGGCTTCTGCTGTTCACATGCTGATTGCATGTATATGTCGTGAGAAATAATCATTTCATGTCGAACTAATACCTCAGCTCATTTTACTTGGGAGTAATAATTCTATTGTTGCTGTTCACATGCTCATTTTTTCTTCTTACGAACTACAAATATATTGGATGAAAAAATTCCACGGATTTGTTGCTCTTGCTGTACTCACCTAATTCTCTACAATTGTGTAGAAGTTGAGCTTGCTTATTACAGATAAATATTTGTCCAGAGATGGTGAACGAGGACCTGCAGGGATGTTCCAACTATCAAATTAACTGAGGTCTGCTCTGTAAGTGAAGCTTGACAAATTCAGAGTGATAGATTGGTTTGCGGTGTATATGATCTTGCAAACTGTTTTCCAGAAGAACAGGGGAGCTTCCATCAATATAAATTAGCGACCATCAAAAAACTGGGAAGATAGAAATGCCCACAGCCCTTGTCTCGGTTCTTCCTTTCTGTATTATTAATTATAATCAACAATTAGCTTAGTCGATGTTATTTTTGAAGTTGGTGGATCTTGGTACTGTGGGAGATACTCTGTATGCCCCTTTGTTATTCATTTGCTCTCCGTGTTAGGTTCTCTTACCCCCTCTTTTGACACACAGAAGGTAAGAATGTACGAGTTAATTAGACCACTACTTAATCAAATCAATAACTTGGATCTATTATGTACTTTTACCTCTCACTGAAAAGTGGAGGTAAGAGGGAGCATGCTAAAATTTACCATGTACCATACCGTACTGTGATTATCACACAAATTTTTACTCCTTCCGTCCCGTTTTAGTGTTAAATACATCCGTATCTAGAAAATTTTAAGACAAAAAATTTCGGATCGAGCTAATAGATTATATCAAGGACACCTTGTGTTTTTCACTGAAAACTACATTTCCCTGATGATTGTGATCACTCACTATCTTGAAGTTTACAAATAAAGAAACTTAATTTATATCATGAAAATTGATGATAATGCAACATAACTCGTGAAAGAAAAAAATACTTAAAAAAGGAAAACCACCATATGGCAATTCACAAGCAAGTAAAGAAGAAAGGCAACTGAGATAAATTCATCCTTATATAGCGCAGTAGGTGTCATGAGGCGTTGCCTGATATCCACCTGACGGCCACATGGATGTTCATGATCCTGCCAGCATGAGATTCGTCAGCCAGACAAGGTAGTCGATGAGCGTCACTACGAACCCACTGAGGCCGATCTTCGCACCAGACAGGCTCCTATACCTGCCTCCCTATTGTAAACTGCTGCTGACAGACTTTTGCCACTTGGCCCAAAGCCTGCACAGACTTCTGCTGCTGCTCTGAGTTATATATGAATATGCGATGGGTACTCGAAAAATGCACCTGGGGTGAGTTAGTTTGAATTGTTTTGTCAACATTATCCGAGGAACTTGGTACAAGGAAAAGATGTATCACATACTTAGCTCCACTCTATGCGCTTAGATCCATCTGGTCTCTCGCTTCTCAACTGAGCACACTGTACACACTTATACGCGAATAGATTTTAGCCTGGCTCGCATGCTTCTCAATGGGACATAATCAAGTCTATACGTGCTGGATTTGGAAGAGAGCATTTCCTATTGATTTATTGTGAATTCTCACATATTGACAAGCATTCCTGTCATCGACAGCAATTGTCCACATTTAATTTGAGTTTCCTCTAATATCTCAACTCATTAGCCAGTAAACAAGATAAAAATTTCAGTAGTGAGTGTACACTCACGACAGCTGCAAGCTGCAACAAAGATGCATATGGCTTAGAGATATATAAAGAGAGAGTGGGCAATGTACAAAACGCCATTTAAATTAGCAGCGCGAGAAGTGTGATGTGACTGAAACTCATGATGAGTAGCAGTTAGTGTTTCTCACACGGGCCAACTTTTTGGTTGTTCACATGCTGATAACATGTTGCTTTGGGGGCAATGTTTTGGTTTTCGGTTCACGTTTTCTTTTTGCCCCAAATTGGGGGTAATGAATAGTTTTTTTTCCAACTTCTAATTCCTAGCAGGGTGGACGAAGCAAAGATATGAATGAGGTGAAGGTATAGAGAGAAATTGGTTCAGTTAAGTTAAAGAGCATATCGCAACGTGCATCATCTTCATGGTCGACCATATGTTTGTCGTCCTATCAGTGAGGCCATTCTCCTGATATCCTCCAAAATTGTGCGACATGGCTCATTGACATCTCAGTCTGACAGACCGTGATGTGGCTACACCTCAGCAACGACATCAATGGCCATCAACTTGGTGCTCTGGTCCTCCGGCAACGATCCAACCTCTAAAATGTTTCTCCCAATTTATCAGCGATATTGACAAATCATCATAATTTTCAAAGGACAATTGACACTTCGAGAATATCATTGTACACTTTGTGTAAAATAATTGTTTTCTGCCCGTTAGATCCTTTGCTAACTATCGGGCGATTATTGCAAACATCACCTGGTGTTTAATATTTACAAAAAAATAGCTAGAGATATATACCTGGTCACGGCGATTTCAAGTGGATGAATGTATAGAGAAAAAATAACTGGAAATGCATAAATTTTATCACTAAGCAGAATAGCCATGGAAAGGATCAATTTTGATAGTTTGATACCGGGTGATTGCTTTCGAGGACAGTGATAATTAGATAATATGAACATTGTAGTACAGATGGATAACTCCTCATTTATATTTTAAAACTTTAGGAGAATAAGAATTATATTGTTACACTCTTTAATTACTCGGAACAAGTGAAAAATGAATCATCTACGATTCATTTTGTCTCGATGGACTCTCCGAGGACTTCTCAGTGGGACACACTCTACACAACTTAATTAAATCTAACAAACAGAGTACTCCTCACACACCCTGAGATTTGCATCAAAACATTTCATGTTTTCTCGGTGAGCAAGCGTGCAGGAACAGGCTCACCCTGAGATAGACTTTTTTGCGGGAATTACCCTGAGATTGAAAACTCCATTTTTATATTCCCAGCACAACCTTGGGAAAGACGTGAACAAGCGGAAATTAATCACAGACATGGCTACAATCTAGAACACTTCGATTCATATACTATAACACTAATCCCCCTAGAATTGAAGACACCACATTCAATTGAGGTCTCCAATTGACATTGGGTCACCCGATTTTGATCGGGTCAACAGTTTCTCAAAGCTCTCTTATTCAATTTTTCTATACTATATTTATAAATACACTATACTCCTTAATTTTAAGACCTCACAATCAATTGAAGTCTCCAATTTATAATTGGGTCATCCGATTTTGACCGGGTCAACAATTTCTCAAGGAGCTCTTTTTTTAATTCATCTCTCTTAATAAATTATTTTAATTCATCTCTGTAACTATATTCTTTTATTCCTTGTGCTCTTTAATTTTTGAAGCTCTCTTATTCCATCGACGTATTTAATTTTATATTTGGTTTACGATTTTGACAAGTTCAACGATTTTCCAAATCAACCGACAGCAATCGACCTATAAAAACATATCAATCAACCGACATCCCTTTCACCCCCTAAAAAAGAAATGGCAAATATGTGATATTGTAGCACCAATATAGAACATGCAGCCACCGATGAAATTTTCACACAAAAGTATGGATTGATTAGTAAATAACACTGAATCAAACCGCTAAAGGCCCATCGAACACGCTGCATTATAAATAAATAAAACACACTCCATCGTCCCCTCCCCCCCTCGCCAAACCAAATACTCACTCAATTTTAAGATATAAGGTGTATTAAGTTTCCGAAAAGTATAATATCTTTAACTTTGACCAAGTTTAGAGCCAAAAATATTGACATCCACAATACTAAATCAATAAAAATAAAATTTATTTCATGATGAATCTAATGCGATTTGATATTATGTATATTGATATATTTCTCTACAAATTTGGTCAAGCTTTAAAAGATTTGACATCTCAAAAAAATTACCTTATATTTTGATACAGAGGGAGTAATTTTTATTTATAAAAACCTAACAACACCAAAGGCGCAGCAAAGCGCGCCCAACCCTTCTAGTTTTCCTACCATTTTTCATAGTTTCTGCCCATGCGACCGTGGTGCTTGTTGCCCACATTTTATTTCAGTTCCTTCTAAAATCTCTAATCAAGCATAAACATCAAAATTTCAGTAATGAGTGTACACCCATAAGTCGTGATGACCAACCGAAGGAACCCAACAGAAAAGGTACATTTTTTCGACAAGGGGAATATATTAATATCTCGGAGATATCAATTACACCCACCCTCTGCAACAATGAAATACCCTAATGACACTACGGATGCACACAACCAAAAAAAGAAGAAGCTACAAAAAAGTAAAATCCCGCTACAGTGATCTAATCCTTGAAGCAGCAGTGCAAACACCACCTAGACAACACCTGAAGTCCAAATTCTTCAAAAGTGACACCTCCAAGAAGGAAACAGTGCACAAGCGCCGTCGTCACCGATCATAGATCATAGGTTTTCACCCTGAGAAAGTCCACGCTCTCAAAACATTGACTTCAAAAAGGCCTTTGCCAGACACGACCAATTATAATGCCAGACCTTGGATTTTCACCCTGAAAGGTAAGACCTTAAACTTCTCATGTGTTGTCGCCCCCACTTGCATGCCACTGCTACGAGTCCCAAAACACCAAGAAAATTCCTCATCACCGTAAAACTCGAACCACCATTACTAGTCCTCAGATCACAGCTGTGGACTTGATTACTAGACCTTGAACTTCTAGAATCTATCCTTTTCATTTCTTTAACACACTTGATTGATAGGAATCACCTCATATTTCTTGTGCCATATTTTTTTACCAACAAATCTCAAGTCGCGAACCAACCTGTGGTTGGATGGTTAGAGGGATAGTGGTATTCCCAGCCCACCAGGGTTCAAGTCCCGTTGCTCGTATTATTCCTAGATTAATTTTAGGATTTCGGCGATGCGCATTCAGTGGGAGGAGACATTCCCGTCGATGATGAGGCGCCTACAGTGACTTCGTGAATCTCAAGATGATATGCCGGATAAGTGTATGCGTGTTTATATAAGAGCTTGCGTCTGTATTGTTTTCCAAAAAAACAAATCCCACGTATTTACATCATTCGGTTCAGCACTCGGCAAACCTCACGCTTTCGATCCCACAATGCCATGGACGCATGGCCCATCAACTGCCTTGCCTTAGTTCCACGATGCTCATAGTGAAAGTAACATAAATAGCAGCATGTGCAACATGTATGTCACAAAGGTAAAAAATATGATGTGATAAATAATTAACGAGGAGATACAAATAGAGTAATATAAGGCTAGTCATAGTGGTGGTAACTTAGACTAGTGTCATGCATATGACACTAATCTATTTTACTATCTTTATAGTGCAAAGTAATTTAGAAGTAGTATCATAGATGATTGCATTTATTAGAATATATACTCATTTTTCTTTGGTTTGCGTTATGTTACAGTAACATATTATGTTACTCCAAACATCTCTCATAATTAACTACATGCCACATAAGAAAACTTGTCATGAAATGCGCTATATTATTAGCTAAGTTAATCCCACTATGATATGTTAACATCACATAGCGGTGACCAATATAAAATGACTCTACAACATAATAAATGAAGCTCTATATGTTAATCACACCTATGACACTATCCGCTATGAAGATAGTAACATAAACTAGTAACATATGTATCTTGCTAGTCTAAGTTACTCTCTATCATGACTAGCCTTAGGCCGCTGCCCCCACATGCCTCAACTAGGCCACATCAGCGCCTCTGCCTGCATGCTAGGGGTCCTAGCGGTCGATGCTTGCACAACTGCCACCTAGCCGATCTAGCCGACCAGCTGCACATGCACCGTGACACGTTAAGTTGCTGCCTCCAATCGGTCGCCTGCCATCCGCTTTCCATGTCTTTGAGAACTCCACTGATCACCTCCCCAAGCTTTACTATTTAAAAAAAATCCCATCGATCTTCCTCGCTTTCCCGTCGACTTCCAGTCACGAGGTTGCTCCAGATCTCCTAACAAACCATGGATCAAACTAACTTCTTTTGTATCCTTCGGCATCATAACCTCTAGATCAAGGTCACGACTTCTTTGAACCTCACTCATGATATCACTTATTGGAATAATGTTACACGTCGATCATTTGGCGGTAAAATAATCACACGACGCCCCACATTGAGATTTGTTAACGAGGTTTACCGATGTGGTTACATCTGTGGAGCATGCTTATGGGTGCTTCTCCTCGTGACAGTGTCACATTAATGCACATCGGCCACCAGAGTGCCGACACACGCTTCCGGCTCCCCGTCCTTGCATGTACTGTTATGTTGCCATGGGTTCAGGTGTATACCCTCATATTATTATTACATAACAGGCCTAGGATACAAGTATCCTATTAGGACACGATTCCTACATTATCTAGACAAAATACAATTTAGAGACCTAGCGTAACCTATCTTGTACACAATATTCAACATGATTCCAACATGGCTAACCAAGAAACCTGCAAGGAGGTTCTAGCTCTCAAATTCACTAAGTGAATCCTAACAGAGCATACCATGTTTAATTTGAGAGTTGTAACCTTCTTGCAAATCTCCGATTAATAGTTTGGTTTGTTGTAGTTGGAGCTTGAAAATTCAGAGTGATATTTTGGTTTGCGATGTATATGATTTTGTAAACCGTTTTCTAGAAGGATAGAGGAGTTTCCATCAAAGTAAATTAGCGACCATGAAAACTTGGAAGATAAAAGCACCCACATTTCTTATTGTGAAAACTTTGTTTTTGTCACTCTAGCTTTTTCGAACTTTGCTTATATCACTCTAGAATTTGACATCTCGCTTTTGACACTCTTAGCTTTTAACAATACATCACAAATGCCATTCCATTGAGATCTTTTTTTGTTTCTCAATGGTCCCACATATTGACAAGCGCACCCAACCATGACACCAATTGCCCATATTTCTTTTAAGTTTATTCTAATGTCTCAACTCATCAGCAAGTAAACAATCAAATTTTCAGTAGTGACTATACACTCATAACACCTGCAAGCTGCAAAAAGGTGCATATGCTTTATGGATATATATAAAGATAGAGAGTGGGCAATGTTCGAAACGTCAGCTAAATTAGCAGCATAATAAGTGTGATGTGGCTGAAACTCATGAAGATCAATTGGTGTTTCTCACACAGGCCAGCTGAGTGTACTTTTCGGTTGTTCACATGCCGATCACATCTACACTTTGCGGGTAAAGAATCATTTTCAGTTCAGTCTTACTTCTTTGATATTTGATATTGTAGATCTGTGTGATTTTTCTATAGACTTGCTCAAACTTTAAAAGGTTTGACTTAGGACAATCCTAGAACTTCAATTATTTTGAACGGAGGTCTGCTCTGTAAGTGAAGCTTGACAAATTCAGAGTGATAGATTGGTTTGCGGTGTATATGATCTTGCAAACTGTTTTCCAGAAGAACAGGGGAGCTTCCATCAATATAAATTAGCGACCATCAAAAAACTGGGAAGATAGAAATGCCCACAGCCCTTGTCTCGGTTCTTCCTTTCTGTATTATTAATTATAATCAACAATTAGCTTAGTCGATGTTATTTTTGAAGTTGGTGGATCTTGGTACTGTGGGAGATACTCTGTATGCCCCTTTGTTATTCATTTGCTCTCCGTGTTAGGTTCTCTTACCCCCTCTTTTGACACACAGAAGGTAAGAATGTACGAGTTAATTAGACCACTACTTAATCAAATCAATAACTTGGATCTATTATGTACTTTTACCTCTCACTGAAAAGTGGAGGTAAGAGGGAGCATGCTAAAATTTACCATGTACCATACCGTACTGTGATTATCACACAAATTTTTACTCCTTCCGTCCCGTTTTAGTGTTAAATACATCCGTATCTAGAAAATTTTAAGACAAAAAATTTCGGATCGAGCTAATAGATTATATCAAGGACACCTTGTGTTTTTCACTGAAAACTACATTTCCCTGATGATTGTGATCACTCACTATCTTGAAGTTTACAAATAAAGAAACTTAATTTATATCATGAAAATTGATGATAATGCAACATAACTCGTGAAAGAAAAAAATACTTAAAAAAGGAAAACCACCATATGGCAATTCACAAGCAAGTAAAGAAGAAAGGCAACTGAGATAAATTCATCCTTATATAGCGCAGTAGGTGTCATGAGGCGTTGCCTGATATCCACCTGACGGCCACATGGATGTTCATGATCCTGCCAGCATGAGATTCGTCAGCCAGACAAGGTAGTCGATGAGCGTCACTACGAACCCACCGAGGCCGATCTTCGCACCAGACAGGCTCCTATACCTGCCTCCCTATTGTAAACTGCTGCTGACAGACTTTTGCCACTTGGCCCAAAGCCTGCACAGACTTCTGCTGCTGCTCTGAGTTATATATGAATATGCGATGGGTACTCGAAAAATGCACCTGGGGTGAGTTAGTTTGAATTGTTTTGTCAACATTATCCGAGGAACTTGGTACAAGGAAAAGATGTATCACATACTTAGCTCCACTCTATGCGCTTAGATCCATCTGGTCTCTCGCTTCTCAACTGAGCACACTGTACACACTTATACGCGAATAGATTTTAGCCTGGCTCGCATGCTTCTCAATGGGACATAATCAAGTCTATACGTGCTGGATTTGGAAGAGAGCATTTCCTATTGATTTATTGTGAATTCTCACATATTGACAAGCATTCCTGTCATCGACAGCAATTGTCCACATTTAATTTGAGTTTCCTCTAATATCTCAACTCATTAGCCAGTAAACAAGATAAAAATTTCAGTAGTGAGTGTACACTCACGACAGCTGCAAGCTGCAACAAAGATGCATATGGCTTAGAGATATATAAAGAGAGAGTGGGCAATGTACAAAACGCCATTTAAATTAGCAGCGCGAGAAGTGTGATGTGACTGAAACTCATGATGAGTAGCAGTTAGTGTTTCTCACACGGGCCAACTTTTTGGTTGTTCACATGCTGATAACATGTTGCTTTGGGGGCAATGTTTTGGTTTTCGGTTCACGTTTTCTTTTTGCCCCAAATTGGGGGTAATGAATAGTTTTTTTTCCAACTTCTAATTCCTAGCAGGGTGGACGAAGCAAAGATATGAATGAGGTGAAGGTATAGAGAGAGATTGGTTCAGTTAAGTTAAAGAGCATATCGCAACGTGCATCATCTTCATGGTCGACCATATGTTTGTCGTCCTATCAGTGAGGCCATTCTCCTGATATCCTCCAAAATTGTGCGACATGGCTCATTGACATCTCAGTCTGACAGACCGTGATGTGGCTACACCTCAGCAACGACATCAATGGCCATCAACTTGGTGCTCTGGTCCTCCGGCAACGATCCAACCTCTAAAATGTTTCTCCCAATTTATCAGCGATATTGACAAATCATCATAATTTTCAAAGGACAATTGACACTTCGAGAATATCATTGTACACTTTGTGTAAAATAATTGTTTTCTGCCCGTTAGATCCTTTGCTAACTATCGGGCGATTATTGCAAACATCACCTGGTGTTTAATATTTACAAAAAAATAGCTAGAGATATATACCTGGTCACGGCGATTTCAAGTGGATGAATGTATAGAGAAAAAATAACTGGAAATGCATAAATTTTATCACTAAGCAGAATAGCCATGGAAAGGATCAATTTTGATAGTTTGATACCGGGTGATTGCTTTCGAGGACAGTGATAATTAGATAATATGAACATTGTAGTACAGATGGATAACTCCTCATTTATATTTTAAAACTTTAGGAGAATAAGAATTATATTGTTACACTCTTTAATTACTCGGAACAAGTGAAAAATGAATCATCTACGATTCATTTTGTCTCGATGGACTCTCCGAGGACTTCTCAGTGGGACACACTCTACACAACTTAATTAAATCTAACAAACAGAGTACTCCTCACACACCCTGAGATTTGCATCAAAACATTTCATGTTTTCTCGGTGAGCAAGCGTGCAGGAACAGGCTCACCCTGAGATAGACTTTTTTGCGGGAATTACCCTGAGATTGAAAACTCCATTTTTATATTCCCAGCACAACCTTGGGAAAGACGTGAACAAGCGGAAATTAATCACAGACATGGCTACAATCTAGAACACTTTGATTCATATACTATAACACTAATCCCCCTAGAATTGAAGACACCACATTCAATTGAGGTCTCCAATTGACATTGGGTCACCCGATTTTGACCGGGTCAACAGTTTCTCAAAGCTCTCTTATTCAATTTTTCTATACTATATTTATAAATACACTATAATCCTTAATTTTAAGACCTCACAATCAATTGAAGTCTCCAATTTATAATTGGGTCATCCGATTTTGACCGGGTCAACAATTTCTCAAGGAGCTCTTTTTTTAATTCATCTCTCTTAATAAATTATTTTAATTCATCTCTGTAACTATATTCTTTTATTCCTTGTGCTCTTTAATTTTTGAAGCTCTCTTATTCCATCGACGTATTTAATTTTATATTTGGTTTACGATTTTGACAAGTTCAACGATTTTCCAAATCAACCGACAGCAATCGACCTATAAAAACATATCAATCAACCGACATCCCTTTCACCCCCTAAAAAAGAAATGGCAATATGTGATATTGTAGCACCAATATAGAACATGCAGCCACCGATGAAATTTTCACACAAAAGTATGGATTGATTAGTAAATAACACTGAATCAAACCGCTAAAGGCCCATCGAACACGCTGCATTATAAATAAATAAAACACACTCCATCGTCCCCTCCCCCCCTCGCCAAACCAAATACTCACTCAATTTTAAGATATAAGGTGTATTAAGTTTCCGAAAAGTATAATATCTTTAACTTTGACCAAGTTTAGAGCCAAAAATATTGACATCCACAATACTAAATCAATAAAAATAAAATTTATTTCATGATGAATCTAATGCGATTTGATACTATGTATATTGATATATTTCTCTACAAATTTGGTCAAGCTTTAAAAGATTTGACTTCTCAAAAAAATTACCTTATATTTTGATACAGAGGGAGTAATTTTTATTTATAAAAACCTAACAACACCAAAGGCGCAGCAAAGCGCGCCCAACCCTTCTAGTTTTCCTACCATTTTTCATAGTTTCTGCCCATGCGACCGTGGTGCTTGTTGCCCACATTTTATTTCAGTTCCTTCTAAAATCTCTAATCAAGCATAAACATCAAAATTTCAGTAATGAGTGTACACCCATAAGTCGTGATGACCAACCGAAGGAACCCAACAGAAAAGGTACATTTTTTCGACAAGGGGAATATATTAATATCTCGGAGATATCAATTACACCCACCCTCTGCAACAATGAAATACCCTAATGACACTACGGATGCACACAACCAAAAAAAGAAGAAGCTACAAAAAAGTAAAATCCCGCTACAGTGATCTAATCCTTGAAGCAGCAGTGCAAACACCACCTAGACAACACCTGAAGTCCAAATTCTTCAAAAGTGACACCTCCAAGAAGGAAACAGTGCACAAGCGCCGTCGTCACCGATCATAGATCATAGGTTTTCACCCTGAGAAAGTCCACGCTCTCAAAACATTGACTTCAAAAAGGCCTTTGCCAGACACGACCAATTATAATGCCAGACCTTGGATTTTCACCCTGAAAGGTAAGACCTTAAACTTCTCATGTGTTGTCGCCCCCACTTGCATGCCACTGCTACGAGTCCCAAAACACCAAGAAAATTCCTCGTCACCGTAAAACTCGAACCACCATTACTAGTCCTCAGATCACAGCTGTGGACTTGATTACTAGACCTTGAACTTCTAGAATCTATCCTTTTCATTTCTTTAACACACTTGATTGATAGGAATCACCTCATATTTCTTGTGCCATATTTTTTTACCAACAAATCTCAAGTCGCGAACCAACCTGTGGTTGGATGGTTAGAGGGATAGTGGTATTCCCAGCCCACCAGGGTTCAAGTCCCGTTGCTCGTATTATTCCTAGATTAATTTTAGGATTTCGGCGATGCGCATTCAGTGGGAGGAGACATTCCCGTCGATGATGAGGCGCCTACAGTGACTTCGTGAATCTCAAGATGATATGCCGGATAAGTGTATGCGTGTTTATATAAGAGCTTGCGTCTGTATTGTTTTCCAAAAAAACAAATCCCACGTATTTACATCATTCGGTTCAGCACTCGGCAAACCTCACGCTTTCGATCCCACAATGCCATGGACGCATGGCCCATCAACTGCCTTGCCTTAGTTCCACGATGCTCATAGTGAAAGTAACATAAATAGCAGCATGTGCAACATGTATGTCACAAAGGTAAAAAATATGATGTGATAAATAATTAACGAGGAGATACAAATAGAGTAATATAAGGCTAGTCATAGTGGTGGTAACTTAGACTAGTGTCATGCATATGACACTAATCTATTTTACTATCTTTATAGTGCAAAGTAATTTAGAAGTAGTATCATAGATGATTGCATTTATTAGAATATATACTCATTTTTCTTTGGTTTGCGTTATGTTACAGTAACATATTATGTTACTCCAAACATCTCTCATAATTAACTACATGCCACATAAGAAAACTTGTCATGAAATGCGCTATATTATTAGCTAAGTTAATCCCACTATGATATGTTAACATCACATAGCGGTGACCAATATAAAATGACTCTACAACATAATAAATGAAGCTCTATATGTTAATCACACCTATGACACTATCCGCTATGAAGATAGTAACATAAACTAGTAACATATGTATCTTGCTAGTCTAAGTTACTCTCTATCATGACTAGCCTTAGGCCGCTGCCCCCACATGCCTCAACTAGGCCACATCAGCGCCTCTGCCTGCATGCTAGGGGTCCTAGCGGTCGATGCTTGCACAACTGCCACCTAGCCGATCTAGCCGACCAGCTGCACATGCACCGTGACACGTTAAGTTGCTGCCTCCAATCGGTCGCCTGCCATCCGCTTTCCATGTCTTTGAGAACTCCACTGATCACCTCCCCAAGCTTTACTATTTAAAAAAAATCCCATCGATCTTCCTCGCTTTCCCGTCGACTTCCAGTCACGAGGTTGCTCCAGATCTCCTAACAAACCATGGATCAAACTAACTTCTTTTGTATCCTTCGGCATCATAACCTCTAGATCAAGGTCACGACTTCTTTGAACCTCACTCATGATATCACTTATTGGAATAATGTTACACGTCGATCATTTGGCGGTAAAATAATCACACGACGCCCCACATTGAGATTTGTTAACGAGGTTTACCGATGTGGTTACATCTGTGGAGCATGCTTATGGGTGCTTCTCCTCGTGACAGTGTCACATTAATGCACATCGGCCACCAGAGTGCCGACACACGCTTCCGGCTCCCCGTCCTTGCATGTACTGTTATGTTGCCATGGGTTCAGGTGTATACCCTCATATTATTATTACATAACAGGCCTAGGATACAAGTATCCTATTAGGACACGATTCCTACATTATCTAGACAAAATACAATTTAGAGACCTAGCGTAACCTATCTTGTACACAATATTCAACATGATTCCAACATGGCTAACCAAGAAACCTGCAAGGAGGTTCTAGCTCTCAAATTCACTAAGTGAATCCTAACAGAGCATACCATGTTTAATTTGAGAGTTGTAACCTTCTTGCAAATCTCCGATTAATAGTTTGGTTTGTTGTAGTTGGAGCTTGAAAATTCAGAGTGATATTTTGGTTTGCGATGTATATGATTTTGTAAACCGTTTTCTAGAAGGATAGAGGAGTTTCCATCAAAGTAAATTAGCGACCATGAAAACTTGGAAGATAAAAGCACCCACATTTCTTATTGTGAAAACTTTGTTTTTGTCACTCTAGCTTTTTCGAACTTTGCTTATATCACTCTAGAATTTGACATCTCGCTTTTGACACTCTTAGCTTTTAACAATACATCACAAATGCCATTCCATTGAGATCTTTTTTTGTTTCTCAATGGTCCCACATATTGACAAGCGCACCCAACCATGACACCAATTGCCCATATTTCTTTTAAGTTTATTCTAATGTCTCAACTCATCAGCAAGTAAACAATCAAATTTTCAGTAGTGACTATACACTCATAACACCTGCAAGCTGCAAAAAGGTGCATATGCTTTATGGATATATATAAAGATAGAGAGTGGGCAATGTTCGAAACGTCAGCTAAATTAGCAGCATAATAAGTGTGATGTGGCTGAAACTCATGAAGATCAATTGGTGTTTCTCACACAGGCCAGCTGAGTGTACTTTTCGGTTGTTCACATGCCGATCACATCTACACTTTGCGGGTAAAGAATCATTTTCAGTTCAGTCTTACTTCTTTGATATTTGATATTGTAGATCTGTGTGATTTTTCTATAGACTTGCTCAAACTTTAAAAGGTTTGACTTAGGACAATCCTAGAACTTCAATTATTTTGAACGGAGGAAGTAGGAACAAGCGAAAAATGAATTACTTCTGCTCTACACACCGTCAATCTATTCTATCTCGATGGACTCACTGGGGACTTCTTAATTGGACACACTGCACACAAAAATTGAATGAACTGAGTACTTCTCACAGACCCTGGGATTTGCAGCAGAACTTTTTCCCTGTTCGATTTTCCTATTTTCTCAGTGGGAAAGCGCGCAGGAACAGACTGACCATTGTCCGCATTCTCTTTCAGTTTTTTCTAAAATCTCAACTCAACAGAAAGAAAACATGTCAAAGTTCAGTTACAAATTTTAGTGCACACTCATAACCTAATGACCAACTATAGGAACCCAGCCAAAAAAGGTGCATATATTTAGCGATATATAATTAAAGAGGCATAAGTTAAAGTGGGAAATATTCAAAACGTTGGTTGCATTAGCAGCATGGTAAGTGTGATGCTCTAGAACGGCGTGTAGCTTAATTATGTGGAGTAAAATGATTTCCCGGGTTGGCCAGCGGCACCAACATTTTGCTGTCCACATGCTAATCACGAAACATAAATCTGACAGATCTGCGGCACAAGCCTTCTATCGGACTACGCCTAACTTTAGGCCATACATAGGTGAGCCTAGTGTCTGACTATGCACACGCAGGATCAGTGAAGGAGGAGGCGTACTGATGTTGGTTTGAAGCATATATTGAAGTATCTAGAGGCCATAGGTAAGCCTGACACAGTGTCAGACAATACATGCCTAGGATCATTGGAGGAGGTGTACTAATGTTGTTTTGGAGTATATACGGACTACGGTGATGGCGGACATTGCTTAAGGGGCACAGCGACGTCATCCCTGACGTTGTTCAAGTTCATCGCCCTTGAAAGTACCAACACGGCAGCACTAAATAGGAAAGTTGTGAAGTTGCATATTATGGCACCGTTTGGAGAACCGTTATCACAGTCAACGTGTTGTCAACGTTGATGGTCGATGCCAATATTTGTTGTTGCATACTACCTCCATCTCAAAATAGAAGACATTTTTGTAGCCTACATTATTATTGATCACTTCGGCATGACATTTTGGTGTCATGTTTGTCTTTTTCCTTTCCTTTATCTTTTAACAATTTAGTTATCTGCATCCTCGGTATCTTCACTAGATCTTGATAATATGTTGTTCAAATGTCAAGTTGATATAAATATATATTAATCTTTACTGGAAGTTTTGCAAGTGCCATAATCAGACCAGGCAGCCAACGTCATGGCGTCTGCTAGGATAGCAAAAATCATGAAAGTCTATCACTGCTGATCTTGCACCGAAATAGTTGATAAATTTCTAACTGACCGTGCAGGCTATTGGCAATGGTGCCGTCGGCCACCAACTCGGAGGTCAGGTTCTCCGGCGACCCCCTCCAGCGCATGAAACGCCCCTTGTAGTTTTACCAACTTCATGACACCGTGGCCACTGTCGAAGCATGTCACTTTTCGTACTGACACAGTTCAGGGATGAACAGAAACATAATGAAATAAATAATTTAGAAACACCGACGATTGATTTCAAGGATGGTGAAAATTTAATAATATGCACACTGTGCAGAGTGATGACTCCATTGTTTTTATTCCCGAAACAACCTTGGGAAAGACAAAAATAAATCACATACTTGGCTCCAATCCATAACACTTCGATTCATTTTCCTATCATTTTTCATGGTTTCTCACTCGACAGACGCCTGTGCCTATGTTGTCTGTTGTCCACATATTATTACAGTTCCTTCCAAAATCTCAGTCATCAACAAGAAAAAGCATCAAAATTGAAGTAATGAGCGCACACCCATAACCTGATGACAAATTGCAGGAATACAAGCAGAAAAGGTGCATATGGCTTACACATATATAAAGAGACAGAGTGAGCAATGTTCAAAACGTCGATTGCATTAGCAGCACGGTAAGTGTGACGCTGCATCTGAATGGTGTGTAGCTCATGAGGAGTAACATTGTTTGTCGTGTCAATATGTCAATATGGTGTGTAGCAGATGACACGAGAAACAATCATTTTCTGTTTTATCTAAAATCTCGGCTCATTTTCTGTGGGAGGAAAAGTTGCATCTCATTTTTTTTCTCGCATTGCTGCCAGAGTGGAGGAAATTATACATGGCTTTGTCACGCTTGCCATGCTATTTTACTATGCATTATTTGCAAATCCTTCCTTTCAGAGTATCCAGCTAGTTCTCAACAATTTTTGTAAAAGTCGAGCTTGGCTTTTTAAAATTCTTTGTTCAGAGATGACGTAAGTCGATCTGCTCCTCCCCCCCCCCTCCCGCGAGCGCCGCGGGGAGGGGGGGGGGGGGGGGGGGACCCTAGCGTGCAGCTCCTCCTCCCTCCCTTCGCCTCCCTCCCCTCGCCGTCGCCCCGGCGTGCTGGAGGGCAAAGCCCGACCAGTTTGGGCGGCAGCGGGGCCTCCTCCTTCCCCTGCCCGGTGTTGGATGCCGCGGGCCGTCTGGGTCGGGCGGAGCCGCGGCGCGAGCTCAGGGCGCGACGGCGGCAGCTGGCGGCGGGGGTGCGGGCTGCATGCGGCGGCGTGAAGTGGCTGGTGCGGTTAGGGGGCGTGCCCTGCTCTCGGCGGCGGCGGCCCTGGGTACGTCCCAGATCTGGCGCGGCTCAGTTTGGGTGGCTTGGGCCCTTGTGGTGGCGGGGCTCCGGCTCGCCGCAGGGGCTGGCTGGCTTCGGTGGCCAGCCCCTGCTGCGGCGCTCCCTGGTGGTGGCGGGCCTGCCTCCCCAGGCCAGATCCGGCCTTGGTTGGCGTCTGACGATGGAAGGAGTCGTGGGCTGCGCTTGGCGTGGGCTGTTGACCTCGACTGTGCCTTTCGGTGGTGGTTAACGGCGGGGTGGTCGGCGTGGCTCTGGTCCGTGGTGGTGGACGGCGCCTGGTGCGGTGATACGAGGGGCTGACTTGGTTCGCGTGGGTCCTCCTCGCGTTGGGCTCTTCGTGTCGCCCGCTCCCTTGGCGTCGGTCCGAGTTCGGATCCTCGGGTGATGTCGTGTCGTCAGATGGATCAGCTCCGGTGGCCATGGGTTTAGCGTCGTTCGAGGTGCTCGTCGGCGGCCGTCGGCAGTCACTAGGTTGCATCCCCAAAGGTCCACCGGGACCGACAGGGGAGGAAGGCGTGGGTGCCTCCTACTGTGGAGGCACTAACCTAGACCTAGTGGCTGATGTCGGGCTAGGAATGAAAGATGGTCCCTTTCACTCCTACTACCGTGGCGAGGGTCGTGATGTGGATGGCCGGTGGTGTCCAAGGTCATGGATGCCGAGGCGGCGGTCTTGGATGGTGGGCCACCGTGGCGGGGGTCGTGATGTGGATGGCTGGTGGTGTCCGAGGTCATGGATGCCGAGGCGGCGGTCTCGGATGGTGGGCCACCGCGGCAGGGGTCGTGATGTGGATGGCCGGTGGTGTCCGAGGTCATGGATGCCGAGGCGGCGGTCTCGGATGGTGGGACTCACGGTTAGCTTCCCGGCAGGCTCCGTGGTTGCGGTGGTGACTCTACTTCTTGGTCGTGTGGGCGGCAAGGGGTAGAGTAGTGGGAGGCTCTGGCCTGCTCTGGCAGCGCCAAAATCTGGTGAAGATGGGCTGGCCCTCGTGGAGATGGTGATCGGGACCCCTCCTAGTGGTGTTGGCGAGTGTCCGAACGAAAGCTTCGCGCTATATGACGCCGGCGGCGGTGGCACATGTGGGTGTCGCGTGCTTCTTGGAGCCTTCATCGTGGGTCTTGTTATGCCAGGGCTCCGGGTGAAAAACTCTGTCTGCTTGGACTCGGCAACAGCGACGCTTTGCGCAGTCACCTTCTTGGGGGCGTTATCGTGGAGCTCAGGAGTCTTCGGTCGGGTCTTGACGAGTTGGTAGCTTGTTCTAGGTTATTGTTGTATCTTTTGATCTGCTTTGTAAGAGGGCCTCCTCATCACACTGTATCGTTCGGCCGTGTACTCTGTTACGTTGCTTTATCTATAAAGCGGGGCGAAAGCGTGTTTCGTGATGACGTAAGTCCGCCTGAAATTGCACTTTACTTCTCTACTGATCGTGGTCACTCACTATCTTTAAGTTTACAAATCAATAAACTTAATTTATATCGTGAAAATTGATGATACATCAACATAACTCATGAAAGAAAAAGAGTGCACAAGGAAAACCACCATACGACAATTGGCAAGAGAGGAAAGAAGGAAACTGAAACCAACATAACTCGTGAAGGGGACTCATCTGAAATCCCCTGCTATCGAGACATCCAGCTGACGGCCACACGGATGTTCACGATCCTACCAGCATGGCGTTCATCACCAAGACAGGCTAGTCGTCGACGAGCGTTCTGCAAACCCACCGAGGCCAGTGTTCGCGGACAGGCTCTGGTACCGGCCTCCCTATGGTAGGACGCTGCTGACAGACTTTTGCCGCCAGTGGCGGATCCAGGATTTTGAACTTGGATGTTCAAATTTTTTTTTTGCCATGTACAATTCTAAAATGTTCATTTAGCTAGTAAGAATTTTTTTTTCCGTCATAATGACAGTATCGTACAGAAATAACAAAAATGAAGATTATTTACTACACAATCATACAATATGTCATGGCCAAAAACAAGGAGTGGTGTCATTATCCTTTACTTGCAGAAAATGTAACAAAAACCATATTTCAAGTAGGGATCTTTTATTTGCAGCCACTTGGGTCGTGTGGGATAGACTGACAAAACTTTTACTTGTTGGACTGACGATTTGAGGCCAGTTTTATACGAATTAACATGTGTTTATTGCACAAACTACAACACATTTAATACATGTACATAGTATACATCATATATAAAAAATTCTTGCCAAAAAAATTGGGTGTACATCTGTACACCCATGACCCCATGTGGATCCGCCCCTGTTTGCCGCTTGACCGATATCCTTCACAGAACTCTGCTGCTGCTTTTAATGGCTACTCGAAAGATGCACCTCGGTTGAATTGTAATTTTTTTGTCAACATTATCCGAGAACCCTAGATGTCGGAAATACACTTCTAGGTACTTGGTACAAAGCAAAAAAATGTATCACGTACTTAGCTCCACTCTGCACGCTTTGGTCAATCTTGTCCCTCGCTTCTCAACTGAAAACAATGTATGCACTTCTACTTGAACATATTTTTTACCAGGCTTGAATGCTTCTCAATTGGACATAATTAGGTCTATACGTGCTGGATTTGAACATAGCATTTCCCTTCTGACAGCGGGTGCTTCGAGTGTATTTACTGGGCTGGATAGTTGGTTCGATGTGAAAGACAGACCGCCTCATTGTTTGAGACAGAGGCTCTTACGTGAGTGCTACGTTTTTGTTTAATTAATTTTTATTCCTTAAGAGTCTACCCAAGCGCCTATGCATTGGACATGCCCTTAGTGATCAAGGTTGTCATTGTCGAAAAAATATGTGGTGGCCACTGAGGTTTCAAATAGATAATGCGCAAATACAACACATAAGTTTCATTGCACTGGATGGTCACTCGAATCAGCATACTTTATAATCTTATAATTTTTTATCTTGGCACCAAGTGTGTTGTTCAGTGCAATGTTCCCCTGGCCAGATTTAATATTGAGAATGTTTTTTCCTATGCAGCCCAATGAAACAAATGTTGAAAGCCCATGGTGTCCATCGAATTTCGTTCACCTGCTACTAGCTGGATTCCAAGCATTGCAGGTACTCCCGTGTGAAGTTCATCATACTTTGGGTAGAATCTCACTGAACCGTTGCACCAGGAGTGCACATTCCGAGCTACTGTTGCTTATAAAAATTAATGGTTCACACCGTGTACTTAGTGTTCTTGTGATAGATGATTCATGTATGCTGCTACTTTACTTTTCAATTCAATAAAAGGACCAGCATTTATATTCCTCTGAATAAAGATACTATTTGTATATGGTTTCTTGGTTCAATTTTCATATTATAAACAACTTCTGTTGAAGGAACAAGTTCCATTTGTTGTCGAAGAATAAATTGTACTCCCTCCATTTCAAAATAGGTGCCGTGGTTTACCACGACACTTATTTTCGAATGGAGGGAGTACATAACTTATTGATTTACCCGTAATAAGAAGTGTTGGTCTAACTCTCCTCTCATCCGGTTATATATTATTACAAAGCTTGCTTATAGCTGTAAAACGCAGTTGACTGGAAGGCTGCATGTCTCCCCTATCTTTTTTCCATGCTACTGTAATTTTTTAGGTATATTGATGCGGACATGTGATGAAGCAATGGCATATATTATATATGATCAGGTATACTGCAACTTCAGACCACAACTTTTGCTTCTCTAACATCTGTTTGGTGATTGCTTTTTCTTGAATTAAATTATGCATTCAAGGCTATTGTCCAGAATATACATACACTAGTAGAAAAAGGGCCTTATGTGAGACACATTAGTCCCGGTTTGTAACTGAACCGGCACTAACGTGACCATTAGTGCCGGTTCCAACAGCTAGGCGGGCGGCGCTCATTAGTACCGGTTCGTGGCGAACCTATAGTACCGGTTCGTGCCACGAACCGGTACTAAAGAGGTGGTGGCAGGCTGTTGTCAGGCTGGGGCCCCACCAGCACCTTTAGTACCGGTTTATGCCACGAACCGGGACTAGAAATGCACCTTTAGTCCCGGTTCGTATAACCAACCGGTACTAAAGATCATCCTATATAAACCCTTCGTCCAGCCCTAGCCGAAGCGCTCTGTTTTTCCCCTCCTCTCTGTTTTCTTCCCCTCTTGCTCGAGCTCACCTCCATTTTTGCCAAAATTTGTCCAAGATTTGAAGGCACCCCATCCATCCAAGTGATCACAAAGGTTAGCAACTTTGTCCTTTCATCTCTCATTGCTAGATTAGCTCTTGCAATGCTCTATAAGTATAGTGATTTGTGGGTTTTATTTTGGGAGGAATTATATGTGGTAGTATTTGATTTATATGCAATTTGAGGTCAAAATAACTCTTAGTTTGCATATGTAGGTGTGGTTTACTTAGTGCCTTCCCGTCTCCGTCGTAAGCACCGTCGATCGCCCGCACCGTCCCGTCGCCGGCACCACCTTGTGGTGAGCCTCTTGTTCTTATCTTTTTTATATAAAAAAAATCATGTTTGTGTGATTTAGATATATAGTTACTTGTATAATTATCTTACCCGTACGTTGTTTGTTATACATAGTGCCATGGCTTTGATATCCGTCCCCGTCGGCCCTCGTCCGGGTTATGATTCGGATGTGGTATATTCTCTTTTATAATTATTTGTTGCATTTCGTGTTTATGACAAATTATGCCCATCAAGTTGACATAGATATTTTTATCTAGGAGGTATGTGAACCGGAAATTCCAACCGACCCTATTGTCGAGAGGTTAAATTTAGTTGAAAAAGAAAACGAGTATTTGAAAGAAAAATTGAAAAGAATTGAGGGGGAGAAGATGGAATTGGAGTTGCATGTTGCCGAAGTCGTCGATGATCACAAGATCAAGATGGAGAAAATGCGCTTGAAGATTAGAAAGATTAGAAAATATGCCATCGATAGTGAGGCTTGGTATCATTATGCTGTTGGATCAATTGTTACCTTAGTTGCGATCTTGATCGCATTTGTTGTTGCATTTAAATGCTTTAGCTAGAGAGTTATTTGTATGTTGTTTTATGATAATAAGTGTTGTATGAACTTTATGTATGAACTTGTATTAATTTGGTCTTTTCGGTGCTGTGTAATGAAGATGAGCCGGCAATGGATGTACGATGACCGATGCTCTGCCCAGTTCATTAATGGCGTGCAGACTTTTCTGCTTGCGGCTGAGGCGAACAAGCGGGCGGATGGTTTTATGCCTTGTCCATGTGCTGGATGTAAGAATGATCGGAATTACTCTAAGTCAAGAACCATTCACGTCCACCTGTTTGAGTCCGGTTTCATGCTCCACTATAATGTTTGGACCAAGCACGGAGAAAGAGGGGTTATGATGGAAGACAATGAAGAAGAAGAGGACGACGACAGCTATCCTGGCCATGGGTTCCATGAATACGATGGTACAACAATGGGGGAAGAAGCTGAGCCGGCAATGCGGGAAGAAGCTGAAGAACAGGCATCAGATGAGCCCGCTGATGATCTTGGTCGGGCCATTGCGGATGCAAAGAGAAAGTGTGCAAGTGAAAAGGAGAAGCTGAAGTTGCAGAGCATGTTAGAGGATCACAAGAAACCGTTGTACCCAAATTGCGAAGATGACAAGAAAAAGCTGGGTACCACACTGGAATTGCTGCAATGGAAGGCAGAGAATGGTGTACCTGACAAGGCATTTGAAAAGCTGCTGAAAATAATGAAGAAGAAGCTTCCAAAAGATAACGAATTGCCTGACAGTACGTACGAAGCAAAGAAGGCTGTCTGCCCTCTAGGATTAGAGGTGCAGAAGATACATGCATGCCCTAATGACTGCATCCTCTACCGCGGTGAGTACGAGGATTTGAATGCATGCCCAGTATGTTGTGCATTGCGCTATAAGATCTGCCACGATGACCCTGGTGATGTTGAGGGCGAGCGCCCCAGGAAGAAGATTCCTGCCAAGGTGATGTGGTATGCTCCTATAATACCACGGTTGAAACGTTTGTTCCAAAACAAAGAGCATGCCAAGTTGATGCGATGGCACAAAGAAGACCGTAAGAAAGACGGGAAGTTGAGAGTACCCGCTGACGGATCGCAGTGGAGAAAAATCGAGAGAAGGTGGAAGAACTTTGCAGCTGACGCAAGGAACGTATGGTTTGGTTTAAGTGCAGATGGCATTAATCCTTTTGGGGAGCAGAACAGCAATCATAGCACATGGCCTGTGACTCTATGTATCTATAACCTTCCTCCTTGGTTGTGCATGAAGCGAAAGTTCATTATGATGCCAGTGCTCATCCAAGGCCCCAAGCAACCCGGCAACGACATTGATGTGTACCTAAGGCCATTAGTTGAAGAACTTTTAGAGCTGTGGAGCATAGAAGGTGTACGTGTGTGGGATGAGCACAAACAGCAGGAATTTGACCTGCGAGCATTGCTGTTTGTAACCATCAATGATTGGCCTGCTCTCAGTAACCTTTCAGGACAGACAAACAAGGGATACCACGCATGCACGCACTGTTTAGATGATACCGACAGTATATATTTGGATAAATGTAAGAAGAATGTGTACCTGGGGCATCGTCGATTTCTTCAGAGCAGGCATCCCGTAAGAAAGAAAGGCAAGCATTTCAAAGGTGATCCAGATCACCGGCAGAAGCCTCCCCACCGTACTGGTGATGATATACTTGATATGGTCAAGGATTTAAAAGTAATCTTTGGAAAGGGTCCTGGCGGACAATCTGTTCCGAATGACGCTGACGGACGCGCACCAATGTGGAAGAAGAAATCTATATTTTGGGACCTACCCTATTGGAAAGACCTAGAGGTCCGCTCTGCAATCGACGTGATGCACGTGACTAAGAATCTTTGCGTGAACCTGCTAGGCTTCTTGGGCGTGTATGGCAAGACAAAAGATACACCGGAGGCACGGGAGGACCAGCAACGTATGCACGGAAAAGACGGCATGGATCCAAAGCAGTTCCAGGGTCATGCCAGCTACGCTCTTACCAAAGAAGAGAAGGAAATCTTCTTCGAATGCCTGCTCGGTATGAAGGTCCCGTCTGGCTTCTCGTCGAATATAAAGGGAATAATAAATATGGCAGAGAAAAAGTTTCAGAACCTAAAGTCTCATGACTGCCACGTGATTATGACACAACTGCTTCCGGTTGCATTGAGGGGCCTTCTACCGGAAAACGTTCGATTAGCCATTGTGAAGCTATGTGCATTCCTCAATGCAATCTCTCAGAAGGTAATCGATCCAGAAATCCTACCAAGGTTAGAGAGTGATTTGGTGCAATGCCTTGTCAGTTTCGAGTTGGTGTTCCCACCATCCTTCTTCAATATCATGACGCACGTTCTAGTTCACCTAGTCGAAGAGATTGCCATTCTGGGTCCTGTATTTCTACACAATATGTTCCCCTTTGAGAGGTTCATGGGAGTCTTAAAGAAATATGTTCATAATCGTGCTAGGCCAGAAGGAAGCATCTCCAAGGGCCATGAAAATGAGGAGGTCATTGAGTTTTGTATTGACTTTATTCCTGACCTTAAGCCGATTGGTGTTCCTGAATCGCGGCATAAGGGCAGATTGGGTGGAAATGGCACGCTAGGACCGGAACAAATAATATGTATGGACGGGCATTCTCTCACTCAAGCACACTACACAGTTCTACAAAATTCCGCCTTGGTGGCTCCGTATATGGAGGAACACAAGAATTTTCTATGCTCCAAACACCCGGAGCAGTCTGACGACTGGATTACACGTGAACAAACGGGGACTTTCGCCGGTTGGTTGCAGACACGTGCCATGCATGACGCCGCTGTTGAAGATGACCTGTACTTGCTGTCCCAGTTACCATCTTCGAATATAATGACTTTCAAAGGGTACGAGATAAATGGGAATACATTTTACACGATCGCCCAAGATAAGAAGAGCACCAACCAAAACAGTGGTGTCCGCTTTGATGCAGCAACCAAGAGTGGAAAGGACACATATTATGGTTACATAGAGGACATATGGGAACTTGACTATGGACGTGGTTTGAAGGTCCCTTTGTTTCGGTGCAAATGGGTCAATATGACACGAGGCGGGGTAACGAAAGACCCGCAGTACGGAATGACAACAGTGGATCTCAACAATCTTGCGTACGCAGACGAACCATTCGTCCTAGCCAATGATGTGGCGCAGGTTTTCTATGTGAAGGACATGTCTACCAAGCCGAGAAAAAGAAAAGATAAGGAAGCGAATACATCATACGATGAGCCAAAGCGCCACATAGTTCTTTCAGGGAAAAGAAACATCGTGGGAGTGGATGACAAGACAGACATGTCAGAAGATTATGAAAAGTTTGATGAAATTGCTCCCTTCACAGTGAATATTGACCCGAACATCCAGTTAAATGATGAAGATTGTCCATGGTTACGGTGCAAAGGGACACACGCGAAGAAAAAGTTTCACACCCAAAGATCCCACTCTGGGATGTGACCGACTTCACTGTCATCACTTTCTTCTCTAGTGAGTTTCCGGACTAATATATCTGGAAAGTCCCACTTCGGACAAACCGGAGGGAATCTTTGTAATAGTTAATTAGGGTACTTATGTGTTTTGGCATTTGAAACGCGAAGAAATATTACGGCAAAAACTGGATGCACTTCGTGTACAAAATGGACAATCTCTTTCGAAGTATCAGGGTTTCGGACGAAAACTCGTCTGTTACAAAGGCATTTCATTTTTTTAAACTTATTACAACTCCAGACTTTTTGTGCGTTCAGTATGCACCATTCAAAGCCACGTCATCAACTTTCAACCCTTTCTGACTTCATTTGCTATTTTTCATGCATTTACTGATTTTTTTTGAGCTAAATGACCCTGAAATTGAAAAGCACTACAAATGAACTCTGAAAAGGTTGAAAGTTGGCATGGTATCATTATTTCACCCACATAGCATGTGCAAAAAAGTAGAAAGGGTTACGGCAAAAACTGGATGCACTTCGTGTACAAAATGGACAATCTCTTTCGAAGTATCAGGGTTTCGGACGAAAACTCGTCTGTTACAAAGGCATTTCATTTTTTAAATAACCTAAGTATTACCAAATTGAATATAATGATAAAACACACTAATATTAAACATAAGAAAAAAGAATCACTGAAAAATCTATTTTTAAAGTAAAGTTATTCACAAACTAGTGATTCACACAAATTTCAAATAATTCAAATTTAAACTATTAAAATTTGAAAACTACTGGCACTAACAGAAAGTTTGTAATTTTTTGTACCTAAAGCAAAAATATTCAGAAAGAAACTCTAAATACAGCAAAAAACAACTCAGAAATAAATACAAGAAAATAAATAAAGCAGAAAAGAAAAAAGAGAAAAAATATAAATAAAAAAAAGCCCGCCTACTGGGCCACAGCGGCCTGCATACGACTAGACACCCAACTTGTAGTTGGGCCAGGATGCAAGCCCGCAGGCCCAGTAGGCCCAACAAGGCATAGCAGCAGAGGTGGGCACAGAAGGCCTGCAATACAGAGGAGCTCGAGACAGCAGCCGCGGCGGGGCTTATAACCTGGTGCGGGCGCCCTTCGGCAAGCGAGGTGGGACTAAACTTGCCCGCACCGCACCTGCGGCAGCGCACCACCTTTAGTACCGGTTGGTAGATCCAACCGGTACCAAAGGGATGTCTTTAGTACCGGTTGGACCCACGACCCGGTACTAAAGGGGGTCGCTTCCCGCCGCTTGGCCTGGCCAAATTTGACCTTTAGTACCGGTTGGTGGCTCCAACCGGTACTAAAGGTCCATCCTATATAAACAACCCTTATGAAAATTTTCACTTCTTCTCTGTTCGCTCGTCTCCTCTGCTTCTTCGATCGACAGCGCCGCCGCCCCCCGTCGCCGCCCCCGTCGCGCGCCGTCCCCGTCGCCGCCCCCGTCGCGCGCCGTCGCCGTCGCCGTCGCCGTCCCTGTCGCCGTCGCCGTCCCCGTCCACGTCGCCGCCCCGGCCCGTCCCTGTCGCCGTCCCCGTCGCGCGTCGCCGTCTCGCCGCCGCCCCGTCGCCGCGCCCGTCGCCGCGCCCGTCGCCGCCCCCCGTCGCCGCCCCGGTCGCCCCGCTGAGAGCCCCCTGCGCCATGGCCGCGCCCTCGATCATCCGATCGAGCCCGCCCGCACACACACACACACACACACAGAGTACACACACACACACACAGAGTACACACACACACACATTTTTCTTAATTATTTTCTGTTTTCTCTGTTTTGTAGTTATATAAATGTTAGATTAATGTTAAAGTTTTAGCTAGATGAATTAGATTAATGTCAATTTGTTAGATGATCGAATTAGATATATTAATGTCAAATGTTAGATGAATTACATAGAAATGTTAGATTAATGTCAAATGTTAGATGAATTAGATATATTAATGTCAAATGTTAGATGAATTAGATATATTAATGTCAAATGTTAGATGAATTAGATTAATGTCCGTTATGTTAAATTTGCATATAGAATTTGCATATAGAATTTGTATATAAGAAAAAATGTTACATTTGCATATAGAATTTGTTATCGACGTCAACGATGCCCGGCCCGCATCCTCGCCGTCGACCCGTTCGCGACGACGTCCTGCTTCAGAGGAGCCATGTCCGGGACTAGGCTCCGCCGGGCTGGCACTGGGAGGTGCTACCTTCAGGGGGGCGCCGCTTGGTGAGGAACCCGGCCCCGGGTCCCGTCGACGACCCGGAGCTCCTTTGGTGGCTCCGGGCGCCACTTTCGATAATATTCGAGACGATGTATTCGAGATTATATTCGATGATGCATATTATCTACTATGATTCAGTTTTATCTTTCGAGATGCATATATATTATCTACTATTATTCGAGATGCATATCAATTATCTACTATTATTTGAGATGCGTACTAAATTGTTTTATATTTCTTCTGGATTAGTTAAATAAAAGCTATGGCGGACAATACCGGCAGAGAAGGAGAAGAGGCCGTGTTCGAGATCATACGCTCCCCTCGCGGGCCACATGATCAGAATGAAGAAGATGACGGCTCCCAATATCTGAACAATACCGGGGAGGGTGATATGATATTCGATCAAGACGACCGAATTGATGAAGTCCAGAACTATGATGATCTTGAAATAGCAAATACCGGCGAGGTACATTATAGAAGCAGGCATCTGGTGATCATCACGTGTTTTAAATGATTTTGTATATATATATATATATATTAACGAATCGATCTTTCTTCTTTCAGCCCTCCGGATCGAGTAAATCGTCTGCAGGCAGCAGAAAGCGAGGCCCGGGCAAAAAGTTGAAGGATGGCGTAAAGTACAACATCGATGCCATCAAACCTAATGGCGAACCAAGCGAGCCTAAGAAGAATGCGGACAAGTGGATTCGTCAGTGCGGAGTTCTTGTGAAGGACCAAATCCCGATCTCCATTCAAGAATGGAAAAAGCCAGCAACGGAACGTCCAGATCTTACTTATGTTGACCAAAGAGCAAAAGATCGGCTTTGGGAATCTCTCATGTCACATTTCACCCTACCAGATCATTTCACACATGCAGATGTGCAGAAAGTCAAGGACGCTGCTCTTAGGAAGATGGCGCGTGCATTCAACAACCACAAGAAAAATATATGGGCCAAGTACGGAGGAAAGAAGACTCCAGAATTCACGGGAACACTGGAGAAGCAAAGAGATCACTGGCCCGCTTTCGTGAAATTCAAGGAATCGGAATTAGCTAAGGAACGGTCGAGAATAAACAAGCTCAATGCCGCGAAAAAGGAGCATTACCATAGGCTGGGGCCAGGTGGCTACGCGGTGGCCCGGCCTAAGTGGGATAAGGCTGAGCAAGAGATGATAGATGCAGAGGTCATTCCAGTTACATTGAGCTGGCCCCCCAGGTGCAGGACTTGGTTCTATGCGCATGGGGGGGCGTTGGACCCAAAGACAGGCCAGGTTTTGAAGAAGGCAAGTCTTAAAGGAGCCGACGTCAAACTACTTGTTGCAATAGAAGAGGCTCGAACGGGGGTGTTCACGCCCAACAGAGAGAACGACGAGCTTACACGCGCCCTGGGAAATCCTGAACACCCGGGAAGAACACGAGGCAAAGGCATTGTTCCGTGGTATCAGGGGTTTGCGGACTGGAACGCCGACTACAGAAGCCGTGCGAGAAAGAAGATGGAGGAGGAGAAGAAGAGGAAGCTGGAGGAGGAGCAGAGGAAGCAGGAAGCAGAACGCGTTAGAGGCCTAGAATCAGCGCACGCGGAGTTGGCACTCCAATTAGAGCGGCAGCAGCAGCAGATCAACTCACTTAGCCAGGAAAGGGGGTCTCAGCAGCGGCAGCAGCTAGCGGATCCATCATTGGATAGCACCGAGCCATCCATGCCGAGAAGCAGCGTGGGTTCCGCCTTGGGCGATGAGTCACTACTGCTGGATAGATACCCTGTGGATGACATCATGGATAACACTAATTGTGAGCTACACTTTAAAATGAAGAACATATCCATGAAGGTGGCGGACGGCATTGCTTATACAAATCCCCCTGAAGCAACCTTCCATTGCAATCCGATTCCAGCTGACTATGCTCGTGTCACGGTTGATGAAGTTGTGGCACAATATTCGGGGCTACAGCTTGACATTCCTGGAGGTGACGACGAGCGCACACTGGGAGAGGCCATACATCGTATCATTCTATGGAGAAAGGATTGCATTGTCTTTCCAAGGCCACCGACACCGCGTCAGCCGACTCCTTCTCCAAGTCCGCCACCGCGTCAGGACACTCCTACTCCTCCAAGTCCGGCAACGCGTCAGGCCAGTCCTCCTCCTCCAAGTTCGGCACCGCGTCAGGCCACTCCTCCTCCTCCAAGTCCAGCACCGCGTCAGCCCAGTGCTCCCGCACCGCGTCAGTCGTCTCCGCCGCCTAGGCAACAGCGGAAGAGAGCCGCCGCAGCTATGGCGTCTAGCGGTACAAGTACAGGAGGCAAGAGACGAGGATACCAATTTGGTCCAAGCCTCGCGCCTCTTCCGAAGAGGCCTTACGACATGACGGATGAGGAAATCAAAGCCAAATGCAGGGCGGACTTGGACGCCCATTTTGCACCGAAACCGCCACCGCCGCCAAAGGAGAAAGTGCCTGAGGTTGTCGTTGAGCACTTTATTCGTATGGCTAAAGAACCAGCTCCCAAGCCTGTTGACTCAGACTATGAGCGCCAACTCAGGAAGGCACATCTAGCAAAAAAAAAGAAGGAGTCGAGCTCGAGCTCGAGCCAAGGCGCAGCTGCCAAAAAAAGCGGGAAAACTGTTCCCCAGCTGGGAGAACAGGCGGTGCAATCGATCCCCCCGCTCATTGTACCAACACATGTGAGTACCGACGCGGCCGATGAGCTGGTAATAACCGACGATCATAGAAGGATGGCTGCCGAGGCCGGTGTCACTGTTTATCAACTCCTAGGCATTGAGCCCATGGATAAGATTAGAGAGGAGGACGTAAAACGGAAATATGCCCGCGGCGAACCTCTGGTAAAGCCTGAGGAGGTCAAGAAGCTCCCAACGAGAATGTATGAATTGCATGAATGGTACATGAAAATTGCCAAGACTACCAATCGAGAGTCCCTCATGGTGAAAGTCAAGGCAGAGCATTACTACCATGAGAATGCTCTGTATGTTGAGTTTACAGAACTGTTTCAGTTATTCAATCAAGACGCACTCGACAAATCTATCGTCAGTTGCTATTGTCTGTAAGTGATTTCTTTCTGTAATTTAAGTCTCAAGCTAGCTGTAGTGCTCGTTGATCATTACCTGTAATTATCCTCACTATATTCTTTTCTGTGGTATTATGCAGGATGAAGATCTATGAAATGAATAAAAAGGGACGCTATGGCATTGGGTTCATTGACCCAAATACCATTAATCAAGAGATATGGACGGATGAATGTTATCGAGAAGACACAGAGAAAAGCATGCTAGAGTTCTTCAAGCGCCTAAACACCAATCGAGATATACTACTTCCTTACAACTTCAAGTGAGTCACACTGTCTTGTACTACAAATTCTGTTTTTGCTTACTAGCTAGATGTTAATAAGTGTATAGGGTTTAGGGTAGTTGATGAGTGTTATGCACATGCCCGCTTAATTTATACATGCAAACGTGTGCGCATGCAGATTCCACTGGATCTTGTTAGACATTCAAGTTGAAGAAGGAAAAGTTGAAGTACTGGACTCACTAATTAAACCAGTTGAGGAGTACGAAACCGTCAAGGGGATAGTCAACAGGTAATTTCAATCATTATTGAACTATATGTCGGCCTATTTAGTTCGTCATTTCCTGATATCAACTAATTAATAACTCCTTTATTCATTTTCTTTGCCGGCGGGCAGGGCTTGGGCAAAGTTCATCAAAACGGTTCCAGGCCAATGGAAACAAAAGCTGTATTGGTATCGACCCAGGGTAATTAATTAATTAGTACTAGCTAGCTACCATCTCTTTAATTCTAGTTTCAATACCATTAATTATCATGCTTGATTAATTATTATCTGATTGAATTCTATTCTCGTAAAGTGCATGAGGCAGAAGCCGGGGAATGATTTATGTGCATACTACGTTTGCGAGAACATTCGCATGATGACGATCGAAAGTAGCACATCTGCTAGACAGCAATGGGTACGTTTGCCAGAACACTATTCACAATTTTTACATCATTATCGATATCTAATCACACAACTAATACATGCATATTGATCTCCTTCTTAAAAGTTCGATATGGTGCGGGATCAGCTCCTACCAACGGATCGCGTACGAGCAATTCAAGAGGAAATAGCGGGATTTTTGCTCGACCAGGTCATAGATCCCAAAGGAGTATACCATTACCCGCTACCGCAGTAATGCCTCCATGTAGGAGAAATTGTATATACCAAATTGTATATATACATGTGTATGTGTGAATGGTGGTGCGAGACATTCGATGATATATATATATATGATCGGTTCTACGAGAAATTCTATTTATATATATGCATAACGTGTACAATATGTAGTATCGTAAAATACCAGCAAATGAAAAAGAATTAAATGGAAAACACAAAATTAAAGGAAAAAGAAATCATAAACCCAAAACCCCCTAAACCTTTTAGTACCGGTTGGTGTTACCAACCGGTACTAAAGGTCTTCCACCCCCCGGCGCTGGCTCGTGCCACGTGGTGGCCTTTAGTGGCGGTTCGTGTTGAACCGGTACTAAAGGGGGGGGACCTTTAGTCCCCACCCTTTAGTGCCGGTTACAGAACCGGCACTAAAGGGCTTTACGAACCGGTGCTATAGCCCGAATCTGCACTAGTGATATTACGTGGCACAAAAAAATATGTGTCCTTCTATTTAAATGTAGTTTGATAAGTTTATATAGCTATAACTGAATGAACTGTGCGAAGGCAGTGCCTTCTCATATGTATTTCAGATCAATATTGTGCAGCTTGCATTAATTGTTTTTTAGCTGGCTACTTGCTATTTGCTACCTCTGCACATATATATTCTAATATAAATAGTGTGACATGGTGTACTTCAACGAAAGCGGCTAGAACAAAATATAATTAAGATTGTAAATTTCATACATATTAACCTACTTCCAGATTTGCATCTATAGTCATGGCCTATTCAACACTACAATGCTACAGTAAATGGAGCTTTGGTTGTATGTACATCATATCGAATCTCTTTGACCAGATCCCATGACTTTGAAATCTTGTTAGTGATATACTGATATACAAACTAGATGAAATTTCTAGTGGAAGTAGATTCACAATTTTCTCTTAGAAGTAAACTGGATAAATGACAGATGCATATATTTGTAACTCTTCAATGGTTTGATCAGGCTAATTCAACACAAACACTGTTTATTATCTTTAGAATGGTGTGAACTTTAGTATGCATAGTACAAAGACCTTACTATATTTTTTTATAATGTTTGAAGAAAATTCTGCCTGCTATGTTGCGAAGGCTAAGAGGATGATCCTTGCATTGTCGAAAAGCGATATACTTGTGGATTTCTTTTGTACGACGATAGGAACTTAAATTGCAAATTAGATATTTACAAGCTAAGCTTTGCAATTCTTTCATGGTTACAACTGCAGTAATATTTGTACGTGACTAATATCCTGTCTTTGTCACTACTTGCATCATTTCAATGCATTGTGTGTTAACAGTTCGTTTTGGCCTTTTGTTTGTAGATTCAAAAGATAAATGGATGATTATATGGGTGTGTGGCAAGTATACTGCAATTATGATGATGAAGTTCCTGATGATGATGATGATGGACGCTTCCAGTTTTAGTTAAGTTGTAGGGATGATGTTCCTCGGTTAAGTTTTAGGGATGTTGATGGATGCTTTCAGTTTAAGTTTCAATGTCAAGAAACAATTTAGATTATGCATCATATTTGGATGATGTTTCTATTGTAATATTCACTCTTGTAATCCAACGGTTTTATCTCATATATGATTTCTTCCTCCCGTGAGTATATTCTCTTGTTTTTTCTTCACTTGAAATACATAATTATCTATTTTTTCTTCACTTGAAATACATTGTGCAGCACTAATTTAATTGCTGGCAATATATATATAAATAATAATATTATTTCATATTTTACAAGTTCCGACAATTGAAGCGTTGCAAATTTTTCGTTGCCAGGCAATGGGATTTTGATTCATGCACATTAATCACCACATATAAAAGTGTTGCACCAGTCTATTTTATGGGTTGCATTCTTGCAACGGTCCCTTTTACCAACGGTGGTATAAGTGTTGCATTACGCGCTAGCAACGCTGGATAAGGCTACGCATCCCAAACCGTTGGTAAAGACACTAACAACGCATATATGGATATTTAGATACGGAAAAATGCGTTGCTATAAGGGGGTTCATGTTGTAGTGTCTATACGTGCTGTATTTGCAACAGATCATTTCACTCACGAAACTCGTTTGGTTTCTCAGTGGGCCCACATATTGACATGCCTACCGAACCTAGACGCAGATTATCCACATTTCATTTCAGTTTCTTCTAATGTCTCGACTCATCAGCAAGTAAACAAGTCCAGATTTCACTAGTGAGTTTACACTCATAACACCTGCATGCAAGCTGCAAAAGAGGTGCCTATGGTGTTGTGATATATAAAGACACAGAGTGGGCCGTAAGCGAAATTAGCAGCGTGATAAGTGTGATGTGGCTGAAACTCATGAGGAGCAACAATTGGTGTTTCTCACACGGGCCAGCTGAGTGTACTTTTCCATTGTTCACATGCCGACCACATGTACACTTTGAGGGCAAAGAATTATTTCCAGTTCGCTCTTAGTTCTCTGCTCACTTTGACTAAGAGGATCATCTTTTGTTTTTTTTTCCAAATCCCAAATTCCTAATAGGGTGGACGAAGCTAAGATATGAATGAGGTGAAGGTGTAGAGAGAAGTTGGTTCAGTTAAGTTAGAGCGTGTAAAATCTGCACCAGCATATCACGGGATGCATCATCTTCATGGTCGACTGTATGTTTGTTGTCCTGTTACCGAGGCCCTTCTCCTCCACCACTGGTTCGTCGACTTCTGATTGACTGTGATGTCGCTGCACCTCGGCAACTGCATGAGCGGCCGCCTACGCGGAGCTCAGGTCCTCCAACAACAGTCCAGACTCTAAAATATCTCTCCCAGTGTATCAGCTATCCTGACAGATCAACACAATTTTTGAAAGCAGAATTGACACTTCGTGAAAATCATTGTGTACTTCGTGTAAATAACTGGTTCTTGCCCGTCAGATCCTTTGCTAAGTATCGAGTGATTGTTGCAACCATCACCTCGTGTTTATTGTTTACAAAAAAACTAGAGCTATATACCTTGTCGGTTATCCCGGGAATTACAAGTGGATGAATTTAAGGGGAAAAAATAACTTGAAAAGCATACATTTTCTCACTGAGCAGAATAGCCATAGATAAGATCAATTTTGGTAATTTGGTACCGGGTGATTGCTTTCGTGGACGGTGATAATTAGATAACATAGACATTGTAGTACAGATGGATAACTCCTCTTTTATATTCTTAAATTTTGGGGAGACAAGTTATTATATTGTCACACTCTTTAATTGCTGGGAACAAGCGAAAAATGAATCACTTACTTTCTGCTGTACATACTTCAATCCATTCTATCTTGATCGCCTCCCTTGGGACTTCTTAATGAGACACACTCTACACAATTAAATCTAATGAACCGAGTACTTCTCACACACCCTGAGATTTGCAGAACATTTTCCTATTGATTTTTCATGTTTTCTCACTGGGTAAGCATGCAGGAACAGTCTAAACATTGTCCACATTCTCTTTCAGTTTCTTCTAAAATCTCAACTCAACAGAAAGAAAACATATCAAAAGATCAGTAATTGTGTACACTCATAACCTGATGACGAACCAAAGGAACCCAACAATAAAAAGGTGCATATGGTTAGAGATATATAGAGGTAAAGTGGGCAACATTCAAAACGTTGGTTACATTAGCAGCATGATAAGTGTGATGGTGCAGAATGGTGTGTAGCTTATGAGGAGTAATAGTATTTCCCGGGTTGGCCATCGGCACCAACATTTTGTGGTTCACATGCTAATCACATGTATGCATTGGGGTAAATAATCATTTTCGATCCCAACTAAAATTTAACCTTATTTCCATTGGGAGCCAAAGCTCTCAAACTAATTTTCGGTTTGCTCTCTAAGAAAACCCTGGCAAATTCAACTTAATAGTTTGGTTAACGATGCATATGATCTTGGGTATCACTTTCTCGAAGCGCTAGAGAGTTACCATCGGTGTAAGTTAATTAGCGAGCATGAACCTTGTCTTGGTTCTTCTTTTCAGTTTTGTATTTTATTGTTATATTACACTTCTGCTTCGGTACAACCCCCTAAAAAATACGTTGCCACGCCGAGCACACCGATACGTGGCATGTATACGTACCGCTCATATACAACCCGGCGTGGTGGAGGCAGCGGTGTGGTGGCGGTCCTAGTGCTCTTGTCGCATCACGACAACAATTTGCATCACCGGTCCTCCTTGATCTGGTCGTCGACGTGTTCCGAAACTGCTGCCGGAGATCTTGCCTAAGGATATCTGGATCGGATAGAATCCAGTCGTGCACGTCTATATTAGCCTACGCGGCTCCATGAGGTCATGGCGTGAAGCTCTGTTTGTTTGTTGACACCATGGAACATGTTGGTATCTCGATTTACATGGCATAGACAGCGATGGAGAAAGTCATGGTGGCTGAGATCGTAGGATCAGTAAAGCGGAGGGGGCCTTGGAGGCGATGGAGTCAGTGAGATGTTTGATAACTTTCAGAAGTAACAGTGAGAAGTGGAGGCGGCAGCACTGGAGGGTTTCATTTTTGGTGGTGCTCCTCGGGTGTCGAGTCATGACTTTCAGAATGAAAACCTAATGTCTGATCTTTATTGGTTGTGTCTAACAATTGCCTTGCTGAAGGTATTATTTTAAGAGTTCAAACTTTTTCTAAGATGAAAACCTAAGATCTTGAAAAGCTAACATTGGTCTGCGCACGTTCTAAGCGTCCGTAGATGCGGCTAGCAGGACGGGCCGGCACATACTTCATGGCGTTATGCAGTAAATTATCCATGCCGGCTTTGCGGCACCGGTCGTTTGGGAGATTAGTGGTGCCGAGCCGCGCCCGTGAAATCCCATCATGCATGTCTGGTCCTGGCATGGGTCTGCCCATGAAGATTACTCCCTTTGATTTTAAATATAAGACCTTTTAGAGATTCTATTATAAACTACATCCGCCCACTTTTTTTTTACTCCTTCCCGTTCCTAAATATATTTAAGAGTGTAGCTTCATTTATTTTATTCCGCATGTAGTCTATAGTGAAATTTCAAAAAGATCTTAATTATATTTAGGAACGGAAGGAGTAAAAAAAAAGTGGGCGAATGTAAAGAGAAATAAATAAATTAAACAAACCTATTACCTTTCTCATTCAGTAGAATGGCTAAAGATAAACTATGCGTCCAGTTAATCACACTTCCAATAGAAAGTACTTCTCCATCAAACCGATTTTGAGTACTTCTCAATTTTCTTCTCAGTGGACACGCCCATAAAGTTGCACCCCCTTTTTTTCTTCTTACGAAGTACTGATACAATGGATGAAACTAGACATGGGCTTGTTGCTCTTGCTCTTCTCACACTATTGTACTATGCAACTTTTGTAAGCCCAACCTTTCGAAGTACTCATCTAAGTCTCAACAATCTTGTAGAAGTTGAGTTTGCTTATTTCAGTCATTAACTAGCAAAACAGCTGCGTTGCAACGGAAGAGAAAAAAAATATAATCGCAAATGACAATGACCATATTTTCCTACATCATCGAGATACACTATCGCTCTCCTTTTCACGAAATAGTGAACAATTTTTCAAAATCATGAATACTTTCCTAAACTCGTGAACATATTTGAAATCGTGAACATTTTTAAAATTCGCGAACATTTTCTAAATCATGAACATTTTTTATAATCATGTACATTTTATGCTATTTGCAAACATTTTTGTAAAATATTTTCTTGAATCGGCGAACATTTCTAGAATCGACGATTTGTTTTTTGAGATTTGATGGAACAATTTTCTAAATTGATGAACATTTTTTAAACTTCATGATCTTTTTTGAATCAACGAATATTTTTTGAATCAATAAACTATATATTTTAATTTATGAATTCATGAATATTTTTTAAATTGACGAAAATTTGTTCAATTTCATTAAGATTTTTTTGATACACGGACTTTTTTAAAAACTCATGAACTTTTTTTATTTCCCGAACATTTGTTATAAAATTTGCGAAATTTTTCTAAAAATAGAAAACATTTTCTGAAGCCACAAAAATTTATGAATTAGTAAACATTTTATTTTAAAGTTCTTATTTTTTAAATTTTTGAAACTTTTTAAAATTTAAATTTCGAAATTTTTTAATGTAGAAAACAAATGATGGAAAAGAAAAACCAGAAATAAAAAACAGGTCGCCCACACATGGCCCGCTCAAACTGACGAGCATTGTCTGAGCTGTGTCTTCTCCTATAGTGCAGAGCGCAGTATAGGAGGTTCCTACATAGGCCGGCCCAGGTCAAGATTTCTCTATGGGAAACATTTTTCTATCACTTATAGATATCATTGATGGATATATTTTATAATTTTAAGGACAATTTTGATGACGGATGGATAAAAACACTTTTTTTATTAGTAAGTAAAGATATTTGCCCCGGGATTGCTTACGAGAAAACCTAATTATGGTTTGCTTTTAAGTGAATCCTGACAAATTCAGAGCCATAGTTTGGTTTGCGGTGCACTTCTGCTGCCGTTCTGAAGTAGTATATATGGGTACTTGAAAGATGCACCTAGGGTGAGTTTAAAGTGACAAAAAATTGTAGAAGTTGTGATGGGTACTCGAAAGATGCACCTGCCCGCATAGTTTGGTTAATTTGAATTGTAGTTTTTCTTTGTCAGCATTATCCGAGGAACATGGTACAAGCAAAAAATGAATCACATACCTTTTTTTTTGGACGCAAATGAATCACATACTTAGCTCCACTCTATGCGTTTTGATCCATCTGGTCTCTCGCTCCTCAACTGAACACATTGTACACACTTATACTCGAATAGATTTTTGCCTGGTTTACATGGATTAAATTACAAGAAACCATCACTTTAAAAGTTTGGTCTGCAGAAAACACTATGCTACACTTTTGTTGCAGAAAACACACCATCTTGTGTGTAATCGATTTGTAAAAAACCACTAACCCGTGGATTTGGCTCGATTGAGCACGTTTAGGACAGATGGGGCCGCTCGTCATGCTGACGTGGCACCAATCTCTCACATCATTACATTGAATCGTTTTGCTGCGTGCAGGGCCCGCTTGTCAGCGTAACACTCTTTCCTCTGTGTGGAACAACTTCCTCTTCTCGTCATTTCATCGAGCAGTCCGTGTGCAGTACACCGGAGGGCGGCAACGAGATGCACGGAGGCAGATGGTGCTGAGCTCCTGGCCACGCGTTGCATGTAAAGGCACTGGAGAGTCCTCACCGTTGCGCCGCAGCTGCTTCGCATGCGTCGGGAAGACCTCGCGCTCATCGTGTGGTTGTCCTATTCGTGGTCGAGCCACGTGCCGGCATCGGGGACGAGCTCTACGCTGTCGGCAACTGGTCCGAGGGGCCGAGCGCCGGCTCTGTCAAGACCCTACAAGGGGGTGTTTAACCCTCTCACTGGCGCGTGATGGAAACCACCCCTCGGCCGGGGGCCGGGGCGGGACGGCGTCGCCGGCAGGCAGGGTATGCAGCGGGCGGGGCGTCACGTGCTTGCCACCATAGACGGAGAGGGAGCAGATGAAGGCCTTGGGCCGCGGCGGCGGTGCGGCTTCGCGCGTGGAGTAGCCCTTGACGACTTGCCGCCACCGACAGAGAGGGAGCGGAAGAAGGCCCTGGCCCGCGATAGCCTGGCGCGGAAAGCGGCTCTTCACGGGGGTGGGTTGCTACTCCCCCTTGCGGCGCAACTGCTACCTGTCGGCACCGCTGCTGGGGATGACACAAGTGAAGACGACCCTGATCTTGGCGAGGCGGTTGACCCAGCACGGGATGCGGGAGCAGGTGACGAGGCGGCGGTGGCCTCTGCATCTACCTGGACAAGAGCGACATCGGTGTTTGTCTCAGCCATAGGCAGGACTAGCGGCGGCTCGACTGGTGAACGAGATTTGCGGCGGGTGGTGAACATAGGACGAACCATTTTTTTCTGTTCTTCCAATGACAAGTGGAGCCCATAGGACAACACATGATGATAACGTTATCAAACAACGCCGTTACATGTGATGTGTTTAGTGGTGCCACGTCAGCCTGATGGGCGGGCCCCATCTGTCATAAACGTGCTTAATAGAGTAAAATCCGCCGATCGGTGGTTTTTGCAAATCGATTACACAAGATGTGGTATTTTCTACAACAAAAGTGTAGCGTAGTGTTTTCTGCTGACCTAGCCTTTAAAGTGGTGGTTTCCTGCAATTTAGTCGGCTCGCATGCTTCTCAATGGGACATAATCAGGTCTATACGTGATGGATTTGCAACGGAGTATTGCCTACTGAATTTTTGTGAACTCCCACATATTGACAAGCAGTTCTGTCCTAGAAACCAGTTGTCCACGTTTAATCTCAGTTTCTTCTAATATATCAACCTTGTAAAGAAGATAAAAATTTCAGTAGTGAGTGTACACTCATGACAGTTACAAGCTGCAAAAAAGATGCATATGGCTTAGAGGTATATAAAGGCACAATGTGGGCAATGTTCAAAACGCCAGTTAAAGTAGCAGCGCGATAAGTGTGATGTGACAGAAACTCATGAGGAGTAGCAATTAGTGTTTCTCACACGGCCCAGCCGTGTCTGTACTTTTCGGTTCTTCACATACCGATCCCATGTATGCTTTGGGGGTAAATAATCGTTTTTTTTTCCAACTTCCAATTCCTAGCAGGTGGACGAAGCAAAGATATGAGAACAAGACATACACGTCGCGACTGGACTCTAGAACCGGTGCCCCCCGCGTCGCCCTCCCCGAGCGAGGCGACCGGGGCGGTTCCCCACTCCTCCCCCTCCTCCTCGCCGCTGCCGCCGGCAGGCGCGGCTGGGCGTTGCCCGCGTAGCGCCCCGCAGTCCGGCGGTGGCGGCCCCCCTTCTTCCCCCGTCGCTGGACCCCGGCTCGGGCAAGCGGTCTTGGCGGCGGAGCCCTTCGGCCGGCGGCGGTGCGGAGGCGTTGCCCCTTGGCGGCGGTGACGGCCCATGGCTAGCGGCGGCCGGCGGCGCCCGGCTGGCCCAGATCTAGGCCCTACGGGCCCGATCTGGGTCGGGGCGGGCCTGCTGGGGGGCTGCGGTGGGTTGTTCTCCGGTGGTTCTGGCGAGCTCCTCGCGACAGGGACGGCGGCTGCTGTGCCGCGACTGCTGCAACATGGCGGCGGAGCTTCACGGGCCCGTTCTGGGCTCGGCCGGACATTTGGTCTGGTGTGCCTCTGCTGCTATGCCCGGTCTGCTACCGCCTAAGCCGGTGGAGGTTGTCCCCTCCCTCGTGGCTGCGGTGCTGCCGGTCCTTGTCTACGGGTGTCTCGTTTGGATCTGGCCGGCCTCGCTTCGTTGGCCGTGGTGAGACGACGGCGGTGTCCTCGTGACTGTGTTGGCACATGTTGGTGGGTGGCGGGTGTGGTGGAGCCGAAGGTTAGTCCTGGGTGGCGGGCACGAGGGGTCGGGAGAAATCCATGTCGGGTCTTGCCGGCACCAACGCGGTGATGCCTGCGGGCGCCGCCATCCTTCTTGAAGGGCGTCGGGTGACCCTCTCCCCCCACTACCCTCCGTGTACCGGGAGAAATCCTAGGATTCGTCCAGGCAGCAGCGTCGTTATCGTCGCATTCCTTCTTGAAGGTGGTGCTTGGTACACGGCAACTTGGTGGCTTTGGAGCGTGGTGGTTATCTTCGGTGGGCACAGCGGTCGCGGGGTGCCGTAGCTTTCGTTGATCCGGCGTTGTTTGCATTTTTTCTCTTATTTTCTCTTATTTTCTCTTGTATTTTCTTTTGGGTGTGCTTGTGCTGTTAGCCCCAGCGTTGATCGGAATGTTGTATCGGGTGGTTGCTATATCAATATAGCGGGGCGAAAGCCTATTTCGAGACGAAGCAAAGATATGAATGAGGTGAAGGTATACAGAGAAATTGGTTCAGTTAAGTTAAAGCGTGTAAAGGCTGCGTCAGCATATCGCAGCATGCATCATCTTCATGGTCGACTATAGTTTGTCAACCTATCAATTTGACCATTCCGCTCCACAACTGGGCGACATGGTTCATCGGTGTCTGAGTCTGACAGACCGCGATGTGGCTGTACCTCGGCAACGGCATCAATGGCCGTCAACTCGGTGCTCGGGTCCTCCAGCAACAATGCAGCCTCTAAAATGTCTCTCCCAGTTTGTCAGCGATCCTGATCATCACAATTTTTCAAAGCATAATTGGCACTTCGTGGAGCTAATTGTGCACTTTGTGTAAAAAATTGTTTCTGTTGAAATAGAGGGTCCATGTGGGTTATATGACAATGTGGATCACATGCATATGTAGCTAAGTAATGGTTTTCAGTTAACCCCGTCACTGATACCAAATGTAACAAACCAAAGCTAGGAAGCACCCAAGTTTACTCACGCACTAAATTTCAGTTCTCGCACGTGGAAGTTGATACAACTCTGAACTCACGCCACCGATGGAGACGGATACAGGAAACAAGAGGAGGAACAGAGAGGGTGCGCTTTCGAGGGTTCTTCGGTTCAGGTTCCGTGATCTGATCCCAGATACCCAGTCCCTTCTCCAAGCTTTTTTCATAATGGATATATTAATATCACGGAGATACCAATTACACCCAACCTCTGCATGACCGCATCAACAAGAGATATCGAAAGACATTAAGGGTGCACATAGCCAAAAACAAAAATAAAAAAGAGAAAAGAATAGAAACAAAGACACCGTCGCAGTGATGACACACTCGCAACAGCAACACACTAAACTTCACCAAAGACAACACCCGGACTACAGAAGAGGTTCTCTGAAAGCGATGCCTCCAAGAAGGAAATAATGCACAAGCGTTGTCGTCGCCCGATCAAGGATCTTGAGTTTTCACCCTGGAAAGAGCCCGAGATCGCAAAAACAATGTCTTCAAAAAACCATTGCCAGATACAACCAATGAAGGCCAGACCTTGGGCTTTCACCCTGGAGATCGCGGCTCGGTACTTGAGAAGCACCCCCAAAAATGTTGTCCACCCGTGTTACTTCCCCCTCCTGCCAAGAATGCCGCTCCAAGTCCTCAACACCCGGCACACAGGAAAGAACCCGTGCTGCCAGTCTTCAATGCAACCAAAACTCCTCTCCGCCATTACAAGTCTCCGATTGCATCCACCATGATTTTCTTCACCACTACCGACGCCGTGGAAATCTATACTTAGACATGTTCCATGGCACCGGCAAGACAACAAAGCTTCACGCCAGGCCCTCATGAAGCCTCTCTGGTCGAAGATGAGGGCACACCCGACCGAATCAATTCCAATCTAGATATCCAGTGATGCCATGCGCCAAAAACTGAGATCTCCAGATCGAGGAGCCCGACATGAAGCAGGCCGAAGTTATGGAGCACGAAGAATAGCAGAGCCAACCACCGCGGAGCTCCCCTGGATCCCGGCCGGATCTGGACAGTGCCATACCTGACAACCTTCCCTGACGCAGCCCCAAACGGCCACGACGCTGGTAGCCGCCGCCACGCCCACGTGAGGACGCAAGGTCTGTCACCGGTCGCCGGGATCCTAAGCCCCTGCGCGCGCGGACCGACCACCAAACCTGCTGCCCTACAGGATGTAAGCCGTCGAGGAAGAGCGCCCCGCTGCCGCCGTCGGTCAAGTGGGCTTCGCCTGACGGCGTCCTCCAGCGACGGCGAGGCAAGAGAACGGGACAAGTAGCAGCGTTGGTGCGACGAGAGCTGGCTGCGCCCGAGTCGCCCTGGGCTGGGTGACGCGGGGCGATCCTATTTTCACGCGCCTTCAACATGGGGGGAGAATTTTACTTCCCCGGCCTCTGCACCAACCAAGGATTTACACAGCCTTTTAAGTATGAGTACTACTCCCTCCGTCCAGGTGCATAGGGCATCTAAGAAGCTCCATCGTAACCTAGATGCATGGAGATTGAATGAAGAATATTAATGCAAAAATCTATAACAATAATGACTTTTATTTAGCCCGCTTGGAAAATTGTGAGGAGCCAACCACTAGGTCGGTTTTTCATGTCCTTAATTCATAAAGAACAACATGCAAATTCTATTTAATGCGTCAACCAATAAAAAATAACAACATGTAAAATGAAAATTAATGATCACGGGGAATAAGGAACTCCTTCAACGCATTGTGACTTATATATTTGAAATTCTAAATTTTCATGAGATGTCCTATGCACCTGGACGAATGGAGTAGGATTTTTTAGTCTCGGTTACGCACCAAGCCTAGTCCTCAATAAACTCGTGAGTACCGGTAAAGCCCGATCCTCAAGAATAAATATGACCTAATTTTGCCTCCTTGAGAATTCGAATACATGTGTTGGGTTGTACATCCATTTCCCCAACCAGATGAGCTAGGCTCACTTCCCTGTCACTTCTCCAAGCTAGCTATTTAAGCCAAGCTTTCATACACATACAAACTGGTCCCAGGTTAACCGCGTCACGGACGTATTAAGCTAGAGATCCAAGCGTTGCCTGCATATCATGTGGCTCGGACTTGTGCGCGACGCCCTCTGCTTTGCTCTGTTCGTTATGAACTTGTTCTGCTTCTGCTCTTTGCTGCAGCATGTTCTTTGCGCTGCTGCCACTTCTTCAGTTACACCAACTGAAGGAACTACAGTCTACAGCAGACAAGATGCATATGGTCATATTACCAGCACAAAACGTCAATAAGGATGATGCTGCATAATGGTGCGTAGCTGACGAGGAGTAACAGTGTTTCTCTTGTTGGGTAGCTGCACTAATTTTTCTCGTTCACATTATAATCAGTTCAAACTAAAAATCTCAGCTCACTTTTTCTAGGAGGAAATGTTTTGCCAATCTGCTGATAGAGTGGAGGAATCTTAGGCATTGCTTTCTTGCTCTTGCCCTTCTCACACTCTTTTTACTAGTTCTTGTATGTACCCTGATGCAATTATCTCTAAACTTTTCTTGTTCAGATGATAGTTTTTTTAGAATGGCTAGGTTTTAGGTAAGAACTAACTTTCAAAGTTTGATCAAGTTTATAAAAATAATAAACATTCATAGTACGAATCAAAATTATTAGACCAATATTGGAATATCTTTTTCACACTATATTTATCTTATATTTTTAATATAAATTTATTCAACCTTTTTAAAGTTTGACTTGAGACAAAAACAAAGAGAATACCTTTTATTTTTAGGAAAAGAGAATACCCTTTTGGCGTTTTAATAATTTTTTCAAGGAAAAGGAAAAGAATTGGCGCTTCTGCAGACCGAGAAGCCCATCTACGCGATCCCAACACTTCCCCTTCCTGAGAAAGTCGGATATTTGCCACTTTGAATATCTGGCTGCCAAAATGCAACCATCAAAATGGGCTACGCAGTATTGCCACCCAGACAGTGGACAGCTTGATTACCAAGCCATTATCCCTCTTTTACTGATTTTGGTCTTCTGTTTCAATTTACGAGCAACAGATAGTTGATTATGTATCAGGTTGGACTGAGCTCGACTGCTGGAATAGAGTGCTAACTGGTTACTGGTCGACACCACGCCGTTGTCGCCGGGCACTCCTCCGCCGGGCTGTTGTCGCCCGTGTTGGTCCAGTCCCAACGCCCAGTACTTTCCGGCGACGGCGAGACGGTGATTATTGACGACGAAGCTTCTAGTAGCCGATGCACTCTCGCCGAGATTCTTGACGTCGAGATGCGCACGTTGTGAGCTAGCAACACCACATACTAGTGTAGCTAGCCAACCCCGGCTACCTGATGTGCAATCAACAAGTATACTCACGCACGCACACGGCGACCAGCCGGCCGGACGAAACACACGCGCACACGACAACTGGTGTATTGCCACAGACTCGATGTCTGATTTTTTTCTTCAAAATAACCGTTATCCTGCATTCATTAAGAAGAAAAGAGTTGCTCGGTTAATTAGAAAAAACCGAGCGAAAACGAAATTTCCCAGTTAATTATGAAGAACCAGGCAAAAACTATCACAACCTCTGAGCAGCACACAAAAGAAAACCCACACAAACCGCTCCAAAGAGGGCATCGGCCAGACTACATGCAGGCATCATCATCATCACTCCTTCCCTAGAGCCGTCATCGCCATCCCTATATTTTGAGCAAACGACTCCGACTTCGTCGTAGGCGGTGGTCGACTCAATCCACACTGCAGAGGCCGTGAGGGGTTGCATGAAGATCCGCGCCAAAACTCAGACACCCACGACCAGACGACGTAGCTCCAACTCTGACGGAGAGATACGAAGGACGAAACCAGGCATGGCTGGCGCCACGAAAGATCGCCGAACGGGCCACCTGCAGCCAGTCATCTTATACCACAGGGACCCGCCGCCGCAACTTCGACTTCACAACAACAAACAAACTGAGGCAATACCGCGAACACGCCGAAGAAGAGCCGACTACCACAACCATTGCCATGTCGCCGACATCGCTCCCACCATCATCATTGCCACAAAAGCCAGGGCGTCACAACCGTCGCCTTCCACCGGTGCCGCTCGCCGATGCCAAGCTCCCAAGATGAAGCCCCCAAGTGGGAATACGACACCAAGGCGTCGTCATCGTCCGATCATAGATCGGGGTTTCCCTCGGAGAGGCCGGGATGGCCAGATCCGCTCAAAAGGGGTGGGAGAGCAAAGCAACGATGCCTCCAGACAGGTCAACGACAGCCACAACCGCTGCCATCGCTGGTCACGGCACAAGTACGAGACAGGGTTTTCACCAAGCTCCCACACCACCTCAGCTGCACATCATCCCGCATCGGCGTCGGCAAGCCCACCAAACACCACCACCATCGAAGCTGCCCATCGACGAAGAAGCACAAAGATCCGCCGCAACCAACCCCACCTCGTGGAGACGACCTATGGCCAACCTCCAGAGCATAGCGCCAGGTCCGTCAATGGCCGTCCAGACGCAGAGTTGCCGGACGCAGCGCAAGCCACCATGCTATGCCGAGCACCATGCCGACACGGAGCAGAGGAGCGCTGCCCAAAGCCAGGAACAACCATGGTTACGAACTGCAGCCAAGCATCAGAAGCGCCGACGCACCCCATGCGCGCCACCACAACCATCGGAGACCGGATCTAAAACATTCGCCGCTGGATGCGCACTTCCTACTCGCCTTTGGCCTTCGATCCGCGCACCATCAGCGGCGTCCTTGCGATGCCAGACCGCACAGGCCCACACCTGCCGTGCCCCTTGCGGCCGAAGCCGCTGCTCAAGCATCGTACAGGCCGCCTAAACCCCTCCACCGGAACCACCCTCGCACATACCTGGCGCACCAGCGCGCCCGGCAATTCCTGGATCCGCCCGACAGCAGCACCACTGGGCCACACGCGCGCCAGCCATGGCGCTAGATCCGCTCAGCAGAAGGCCACTCCGCCTACCCCGCCAGATCCATGCCTGCGCGCACCAGCGTGCCTAGCCACCCTCATCGCTGCGGCCACATGGCCCTCGGCACCTCCGCGAGCCACGGCCGCCACCCCACTTCTCCGCTGACCCCACCATCGCACCCAGCCATTAGAGTCAGACGAAACCTCAATACTGCCACGAACCTTCACAGCAAACCCACTGGAGGCGCGCGAGGCCGCCGCGCCGGCAACTGTCGGCCCGTTTTGCACATTGCGCTGCTTGCATGATCGAGGGCCGCCATCCGCGACACCAACCGGAAGAGCCCCGGGCGACGGAGGAGACCGGTCGCCGCCACCACCAGTGGGCTTCGCCCAGCAGTGGCCACCGGCGACGGCGAGGGGGAGGAGCGGGTGTGGACGCCGCTGGCGGCCGGGGTGAGTCGCCGCCCGTGTCGCCAAAGCTAGGCGACGCGGGGGTGTGTTCCTCTTGTTCGAGTGAGTACCTGTTCCTCTACGTCGCCCACCTCTCCGAGCAGGCGGTCAAGAACTTGGCGGCGTAGTCGATTGAGGTTAAGAGCATCTACAGCCGGATCCCTCATACCCTCCTCAAACGCCCGGGCAGGCCGCCCGGTCACTGCCCGGTCACAAAAAGTCGATCCAGACGGGCCCCTCAAACCGGCCTCCAACGCCCGGGCTGACCAGCACCCCTCATTTCCAGCCCAAATATGGGGCGGATATAGGGGAGCCCGGGGACGCCCGCCTAACCCGCACTGGCCCACATCGACCCCACATATATTCGTCCCCATCCGCTCGCCGGACCAAACCCTAGCCACTTCACTCCACTCTCATCTGCCACCCAAGCTCACCTCCGGCGATCTCCGGTCTTCTCCAACATGGTGGGCAGTGGATCAGAGTCCTTCACCTCTAGATCCGTCGACCACGAACTCATCCCACGCGGCCCCGAGGAGGAGATGGCCGTCCGGGTTGCGCTCCGCGGGCGTTTGAGGGCCCGGATTTGCAAAGTCTGGCTATAGATGCTCTAGGAGAAGCTCGTCGACCTGCTCCAGCTAGTGTTCCCCTCCTCTCGTTATCTGATTTGTATTACTTTCACAAATCCGCGGTATAAGTTACAGGGCTGCTTGCACTTGCAAGCATATAAGTAGTATCAGGCTAGCTACTAACCAAGTGGTCAGCTTGGTAAGCTATCAACAAAAAATTACAATCAATGCTAAATTTACAATCAAGGCTAGCTAGCTACTAGAGAAATACTAATCGGAAGCTAATTCCAATACTACTCGAATCATACATGCACACGGACCTGGACACGCACCACTTCGGGAGGCTGTGTTGTGTTTACTTCCAACAGCTCGCTCGTTAAGACTAGAATCTGCTCCGGCTCTTAGGAATAAAACTTTCCCTCTAAATCCAAACGTTAAAAGCCTCATGCTGTTGGATGTTAAGGAGCAAGGATACATAACTGAGAATTAAAACCTTTCCCGAGTTTTTTTGGGGCCTTTGCCGAGTTTACTGGGATCTCGGTAAAGTTAGCGAGTCCAGTAGTGGTTGCTTGAATTGTTCATATTCCGTTTCAGTTTCTTCTAAAATCTCAACTCATTAGCAAGAAAACAAACCAACATTACAGTAACAGTGTATATCTCATGACCTGATGACCAATGGAAGGAACCCTACAGAAAAGGTGCATATGGCTTGTTGATATATAAAGAGATGGAGTGGGCAATGTTCTATAGGCGGTTACATTAGCAGCGCAATAAGCATGATGCTAGTAAATGGTGTGCTACTCATGCAGAGTAGCAGTGTTTCTCTTGTTGGCCAGCTGCAAAAAAATAATTAGAAATCCGTTGTTCACATTCTGATTGCACGTATATGTTGGGATAATTAATCATTTCATTTGAAGCAAAAACCTCGGATCATTTTTTCTTGGTCGTAAAGTTGCACCCCTTTTTTTCTTACGAACCATTGATAGACTTGGATGAAACTAGACATGGATTTGTTGTTCTTGCCGTTCTCACACTATTTTACTAGGCAATTCTGTAAGCCCTACCTTTTAAAGTGCTAAGCTAATTCTCAAAAATTATGAAGAAGCTGAGCTTGCTTATTTCATTCATAAATATTTGTCTAGGGATGGCTAACGAGGAAACCTGCAGGGAGATTCCAACTCTAAGTTAACTATGGTCTGCTCTGTAAGCGAAGCCTGAAAAGTTCAGATAGTTTGGTTTGCAATGTATATGATCTTGCAAACCGCTTTCTAGAAGGGCGTGGAGCTTCCATCAGTGTAAATTAGCGACCATGAAAAATCATGAAAGATAAAAGTCCCACATTCCTTGTCTTGTTTATTCATTTGTATTATTAATTTATAATCATTAATAAGCTTAGCCGATGTTATTACTTCTTGAACTTGGTGGGTCCCATACCATACTGTGATTACCACACAAAGTTGTACTACCTCCGTCCGGGTTTATTATGCCCCTTTGCATTTTGTGCCAGACTTTGACCATCTATAAACTACTAAAATACAAAGTATATGCTATGAAACATTATGTTGTTGGATTTGTATTTGAAAGAGTTTTTCAACAATATTATTTTTGTGACATTTAGTCTACATTTTATTAGTTAAATTTATAAGTCAAACTTTAGCTCAAAATAAGAGGGGGCCTAATAAACCCGGACGGAGGGAGTAGATTATATTAAGGACAGCTTGTGCTTATCACTAAAAACTAAACTTGCCTAATGTTTGTGAGCAGTAACTATCTTGAAATTTACAAATCACGAAACTTAATTTATGTTGTGAAAATTGTTGATAAGGCAACATAACTCGTGAAGAAATAAATATTAAAAAAGGAAAACCACCATATGGCATTTGACAGGCAAGTGAAAGAAGGAGACTTAAATCAAGCCATTATTTTGGATGAAAGGTGTAGCGCCCGACTTTATCAGTAAAGTCAAACTTAAATCAAGTCATCCATATATGGTGCAATAGGACTCGTCAGGCATTGCCTACTGTCTAGTTATATCATCCTGCTATATCTTTTTGGGATGGGTATAGTGTCGTCCAGATATACTTAAATGAAGTGTATATATCATCCTGCTATAGCTCTTTGTTGATTCAGGAAATAATTGCATTCATCCATCGAATACTCATGGATATGGGTTGGCAAGTACCAATGAAAGATAGTTGATCAACAAAATACACCTAATTTTCTGTGAAACAAGAGTAGGAGCACAATGTGGAAGCCTACGGAGATCAATTTTTATTATACTGGCGTTTTAAAATCACTACATAAAGATATGGAAACTCAAGGAGCAAATGATTTCTTCTTGATGACCTGGGAAATTGCATTCATACAATGAATTGTTGCAGCAGGGTTACTACAAGATAAGCAAGAGGAGCTGTGATCAATGCCGTGACAAGCCACAGGCATCAGAAATGAAAGCGGAAATAGATAGGTGTGGTTTCAGACCCAGCCCCTAAATGTCCTCTTGAGAAGCTTCAGCTCCTCGTCGTGCTCGCTGTCTGCAGAAACATCCGTGTCTCTGAACACCTCCTCCCGTGCTTCCACGCTCAGCCTCGTCGCCTCGGCCCTCTCGCCGAAGTAGTCGTAGTCGACCTCCACGAATCCCATGGAGGCGTACTCGCTACGGACCCAGGCCTGGAATAGCGCGAACCTGTCTTCATCATCGTAGCATAGCAGTCGCGGGCACATGCCTACCAGTGACTCATCCTTCTCCTCCTCCGGTGACAGTAAAAGCTTCAGCTTCCGGATCTCATCCCAGACAGGTTCGCTCGGCTATGCAAGTATCCACTTGATCTCAACCAGCGGCAGCCGCCACACCTCTTTGGGCGCCGGCGAACGTCCCCGCCGCAGACTTCTTGTCTCCCTCGCAACAGTCGAGCCTTATGGCGGCGCACGAGCACTCCTCGCCGGCGAACGCCTCGGCCTTTCGTTTGGTAGCGCGATTCAGCCCACACTCGACACCTACCTTCTGTTGATCCGATGGAGGGATTTCGCAAGCAAGCGGCTGGATGATTCAAGCGAGACAAATCTGGAGCAACAAGAAGGCAGAACTGGGGGATTATGGCGAGAGAGATGGGGAGCAAACACTGGGCAGAACTGATCCTTATATTCATCTTTTTCTTTGAAATCAATCCTTATATTCATCTTTTTTTGGCTGCCGACTCGGCATGGGATAGGCAGACCTAATAAATTCTTTCAAACTCCAAAACTAGCACGTATCATGTGAAATCACTAATTGAGAAGTCCTTTTTTCAAAGGTCACATTCACCTTTCCAGGTTGCAACAAGTAGACACTGTATGTGTGTCGCTTTCGTAACCTGAGAGTTTTTTCCTTGTTTTCGTAAATTCGTTATTTCAAAACGCTTTATCTCTTAAACCGTGCGTTCAAAGTTCAAACGGGTTTCACCGTTGGACTTCTCGTGTTGAGATAGTCAAAACTAGATCCCATGTTGATAGGTTTTGACGAGCTCGTTTTCATGTAAAAAAACGTACGAAAAAAACGGACCACTCATGGAAGGAACAAAACATGTTTATTTTTTCCGTTTCCAAGAGACATGACCATGCCTCTCGCGGAAGCAAATCTGTGCCTCTCGCCGAAGCAAAATCATGTCTCTCGTGGAAGAAAGAAAAAATAAAACGCAATTTTTTCGTTTTCGTGAGGCACGGCCGTGCCTCTATCGGAAGAAAATCCATGCATCTCGCGAAAGCAAAACCGTGCCTCTCGCAAAAAAAAAAAACGCGTTTTTTGTTTTTGTTTTCAAGAGGCAGCTTCTTGCTGAAGCAAATTTGTGCCTCTCGCGGAAGAAAAACCGTGCCTCCCGCGAAAGGAAAAAAAGAAGCAAACCCATGCCTCTCGAGAAAGAAAAAAAAAGAAAATGTGTTTTTTCACGCATTTTTTTTCTTTCGTCCAAAAGCTAAGAAAGACCGTTAGAAAACCAAAAAATCTAGGAAAAAAAAATTAAAAAGCCGAAAACACGTGCGAAAATTTTATAAAACAAAATCCAAAGAAAACACGCTAAGCACGACACATGACGGTGGCTGAGAACGCGCTAAATGGCGACGCCTAAAAATGGCCCTTGGGAGGCTCCCGAGGGAGCGCTCCTTAGAGAGTTGCTCCCCGTGCCAAGTCAAAATGACAACAGCCCCACGTAGATGGATTTGGGCCAAAATTAAACGTAGCCCAGCAACAGTGTGTGTAGCGCGTGTTGGCCAAAAAATATGGATACCTTATTTTCTATCAAAATAAAGATAAGAAAGTGACATCGGTACATAACTAACATCTCTTTATAGAGCAAGTGGTGTTGCAGATATTTGAAACAAGTTTGTATAGAGATTGGAAGCTTTCTTTGGAGATACTAGCAGAAAGGCCCGTGCGTTGCAACGGGCGAAAATCAAGATCACATGCCCCTAGCCATTTCACAAATTATCCTCTTCTCCGCCCTTGTTCATGATAGTTATGATGTCTACACGATCACAATGCACCCAAATGTGATCAATACCAAGATGATGAGTTCATCCCCACAAAACACACTATCCGTGTAGGTTAGCATTGACAAACAAGCTCATGTGGAATTAGTACATCTCCCTACTATCTGCATAAACCGTAAAGGAGGGGGTATGAACTAGTACATCTTCTTTGAAATGTGTCTTACAGAAGTTAACTACTGAATGTCTTTGGATTTCATACATATACTGTTCTTGCTCTTGAGAGAAAATAAACACCCTTGGCATGAAATTATTCTACACACGAGCACCAAAAATTAATATAAGAACAAATGGACTCTACACACTTCAAATCGAACAGACCGATCACGAGGACCTGACTGGTGGGGCTGGGGTGTCAGATTTGCTGTCAAAACACGATCAACCGAGCATTTAGTAGTTTCGGGAACGCGATTACAGAGAAACGGTGTCATCGGCAAACAGTTATCAACACAGTGTTTTTTGATGCCTTGTGCACAATTGTGATGGTTTTTGGCAATTTAGTCTGAACCTTGGACTCAGGACGACTTCCTTGCTCCACTAAACAACATGCGGAACACATCTGGGAAACTAGGTTTAAGGCAGAGGAAATGGGCACAGTGCTGCATGGGACAGAACATGGCTATGGAGCAGACTCAACAGAAGATTTTCCTATTGAATTTTTCTGAGTACGAGATCGAGGGCGTTTGTCCATGTTCTCTTTCAGTTTCTTCTAAAATCGCAACTCCTTAGCAAGAAAACACATCAACATCTATCTATCTATTCTATTATCTACTAAAAGGAAAATATGGAGGAAAAATAGAAATATTAGCTAGAAAATCCCATGTTAATTAGAAAATGCCGGCCCTTCATCTTGTGGGCCTTCATAGATTGAGACATTGTGGCCGTCCGATCTCCGTAACATGGTAAATTATGTGACAAATACATAAATCATCAAACTAGACGTGACAAACACATCATCAGGTTTTTCTTTTTGGGAGGTAACCTAATCTAGGAACCGCAAGTCATTATGTTCTCCTCCATCACGCCCTCCTACTACCCTCTCCCCGTGACTGCATGCGCCTGGCTCCACAGAGAAAGCAACTGCGTACGCATACGTATGTGCTGCCGGCGGAAAAAAAAACGACAATAAAATTCTGGTGCACGGGTAGTCTTGGATTTGCCAGCTGACAACGAGTTGACCAGCTAGGGTTGGCAAGCTTTGCACAGGAGGAGGAATTAATCAGCTTGCTGCCGGCTGTGTACTTGCGTGTTTAAGCCAGGTCAATCCATCCATCCATGTGCACGTCAGATATGTGCGTCCTAATCAGAATAGCTTCGCCGGTTAATCTAGATACGGCGTGTCAGTCAATGAGCTAGCTCACGGTTAAGCCTTCTCAGCATGGTGGTACATGTGTTTCAAGACATCTCTATTATTGTGCTATTAACTAATTACTGATGTCAGCTTATTGATTGTTGAGGTTATCGTGGAAACTGAGGCCTGGAATATTCAAATTATTTCCCTGCTGGAAACTGAGGCGTGGAATACTCAATAGTCAAATCAAAAGCATAATACATGTCAAAAATAGTGAAATATACTAAAAAATCCCTCAAAAAACTGAAACACATGTCCTTTGAATTGACAAAACTAGCTAATCTCAACCATAAAAAAAATAGAAAGATCTGTCCTTTGATTTGACAAAACTAGCTACTCACAACCATAAAATCTTGAAATAAATCTGTAGGTTCAAAAAATTAGCCATCTATGCCATTGAATTGTATTCCTAAAACAATATTAGGTTTTGATCTGTAAAAGGAAAACAAAATTACGAGCGGAGCTCCTATAACATGTCCTCACGCAAGCCGACTTTGAGTCCTATGCTGGTCGTATATGGCGACCTACGCCACCGGCAGCGGCAACATATACGATTACTTGCTTCTTCCTCACCAACCTCAAAGCCTTGCCTAACATGGCCCCGGGCTCAACAATCGACACAACTGAAAGAGCACGTCAAAGGTCAGTGTGGGCTGCTCGCCAGAGTACAACTCGACGACAGCGAAGAGGACAGGGATCCGGATGGCGGAGCGGACGCTAACACCGAACAACAGATGTGCCCCGCGCCCACGCTTCTCACGGTATGGTAGGCAGCATGATTAGTAGGCATCATCAGCGGCGTTTTAAATCTTGCCTGACGTACATAGCCTAAGTCTAAGAAGATAAATCAGGGATTAGTCTCATCCATCCACGTTGCTCAAAGCTGCGTACGGACATGCATGTCATAGGTATGTATGTTCTGACTGATTTATGTTCCTATGTAATGTACAACGTACAAAATCCAGAATTTTCATGTTCTTATTAATTGTTGGATTCATTGGACATCTGCATGGAGAACCAATCAGCAAACAAAAATAGGACTATATGTATATGTCCATTTATTCAAACAAATTTTTGTACTATGAATGCATAGTATTCCATTTTACCGCGACACAAGGTGTTCCATCTTGACGTTTCAGTTTTGTACCATATGACATGCGTGCATATCAAAGAGGAAGAAATAACTGGGGTGCGGTCGAAATTCTCAAAATACGACATATATATTCAACTCACAGGATCGATACAACTGTTGTATACTCAAAAACCTCATGAGGAAATACTTTCACAGAGAAAGTAGAGGTATACGCTTTGTTATTGGCTAGCAAGTATTGGCTGCATCTTCCAAATAGCAGTATGTATCTTTTACGATTATTTTGACATAAGTTTTGTTCTCATGGTATGTTCCATTGTCTAGCTTATGCACATGTATATATGTTGGCATTTTTATACGTTACTGAGTGCATTACTAGATACGATACGGGAAAATTTATAACATAGATACCAGATATATCGAATCGTTGAGAGATCTGTAACAAATTTATAACAAATACAGTCTTTGCCTTGATAGTATGATATTTTTTTGTTAGTATGTCCATCTCTATAATATTTATTTAAATAATAGTTAACTTTTAGAAGAAATTTTGTGGAGCCTTTTTTCCGTAAAGTTTCAACTTTGTAGCATATAAACGTGAACTATGCTCCAGCCTATATTTTTTTCTTCATAATGTAAAGTTTTAATCCAAATTCACCACAAAGCATGTGGGCATACTAGCTAATTCGCATGAATAAATAGTTTTTTTTTGACTGCCCAAAATGGTATTGGGTCCTAGGGTTATGAACATATAATCATGGAATCGACTCGATCATTAGATTATAAGTTCATGCACTACCGAACCAGGCCGTGCACATTCTTATTATGAGAAGCGGTCATTCGAGCCTATGGAAATAAGCTACTCTGTTTACATAGAAATCCCTACGTCCTTACATTCTATTTAGCATTAGGATTCGGCATGACCTTAGGCCCTGACACACCCTCTATGGACGAACCTTGCGGAGGAAAACTTGGGTTCGGGGCATTGGATTCTCACCAATGTTTTTGTTCCTCAAGCCGACATTCTAACCTGAGTTCTCTCCTACATACAAATATACATTGGCATCTATTAGCAATTTCCAGCTGCATCCATCAAGCGATAGTACGAATGAGTTTTTTTATAGCTTAACAAGGTCTTGACCCACCCTTACATCTTCGGGTCTGAGGTGGAACATGTGGTACGAATTCATAAGGGATTTTTGTTGTGGTTTAGATTACCTTCATGAGAAATGTCAGATTTTCCATCTCGACCCGAGACCTGGAATTATATTGATGGATGTTACTATGCTGCCAAATATAACAGATTTTGATTCAACAATGATCTTTGGTGACACGGAATACCTAATCATCATGGAATATCGTGCAAAACCACTACTTCTTGCAATGCATCAAATTCCCATATTGTTATGCAGTGGATATATGGCCCCAGAATACTCTTTTCAGGGTGTAGTCCCTACGAAGGCTGATATATTCGGTCTGGGCGCTCATAAGGAGTTATGGTATATATGACTATATCAAACGACATTGACTTATTTGTATCTTTTTCCGAATATTATATTAATATTAATAACAATATCAATAATACTTATTTAATAGAGACACATGGAAAACTAGATGTACCATGGATCCCATTTGCAATTTGCATACTGTTTAGAGCCATTAAATAACTATGAGGCATAGAGCTATAGACCTACTCTAGAGAACATAGGACAACTAATCAACCGAATGCACAGATTATGGGTTAATTTGGTTGGTGGCCTTGCAACTTAATTATAGAATGTATAAAAATATTACTTTCAAAAATTGAATCAGTATATCAGATATTTATATACATAATGAATATCAAACTTGCACCTTTAAAAATGCATCATCGTCAATAATATCTTGAATTGTATAAAATGAAAGTGGTAACTAGGAGTATAAAAAATGTGAAGTTAAAAGTAAATAATGAACACATTCTATTCAATAAAGATGTTGCCCTCGCATTTGCGAGGGCCATCCTGCTAGTTATATACTAAAAGGAAAATACGGATGAAAAATAGACAAATTAGCTAGGAAATCCCACGTTAATCAGAAATATCTAGCCATTAATTCCGTGGGCCTTTTCCATCCAATGAGTTATATGCGTTAGATCTTTGTAAACAAAGGTGGACCCATACCCCGTAGGATACACGATTCAAACAAACAAAAAAACACACGAACGATGGAAAATCCCTCCCGATCTAGCTCCAAAAAGGGAAAAAAGAAACTTAAGCTCACGATAAAAAACGCACACGCACGTACATATAAAGGAAACACATGAAGAAAGGGAAATCCCTCCCGATCTAACTCCCAAAATAAGCCCTTACAATTAAAAAGAAAAACTCATACACATGCACATACAGGGCAATCCCAGAAATAAAATAAACCATTATATAAAAAAAAAAACATGCGTGCACGTACAAGGGTTGACATCAAGCCTTTGATCTGGGAGATAAGAAAACGAGAACCACTGGACAAACAACTTTGCATGACCTGTCTAAAGACAAGGAATACCAGAGAAGGTTCCCCGCGGTCCATCCTAACTCCGTCGTCATGTTCGCCTCTATGTGCCCTCGGCACGTCCATTAAGCCTATTGATTTTCCTTCAACATGATCTGCTCCTCTCAGGTTTGATTAATATACTCTTGCGTAAAGGTTTTGGAGGTTTTCGCCAGATATTTGGACGAGGGACATGGAGATGGAGGTGTCATCACTGGTGCACCCTCCCGTGAACGATCGATTCACCACCGACTAATTCAGTCTCTCTTTCGAAGAATATATGCGACCTCTCTATTTAACTTACGCAGACCTATAGGATATTGTTCGCAAAAAAGACACATATCATATGGGCAAGATTGTGCTGGCTTCTGCCCATCATCGAGCTTCAAGCGGTAGTAGAGTAGCCACGATACTTGGTTCCCATCACGTGTGTTTTCCGGCCAACATGCATTCACTCATTCGGACAACATATGCATTGATCAATTTTATAGGTCTCCTTGCATCCTGAAGCAATTGCTACTTTTTGTTGATTTTTAAGGATTTCATAATACTCCGGTGCTTGGTGCTGTCCGGTGCGTCTGTCTATACTTTTTCGCAGGTTTTTGTTTACTGAGCTAATGTTTCTAATAACTACATCTTAATCATTTTTACTTGGATACTTTAACAGAACTATAAAACTTATTTGCGTATTATTGTAGTCCATGCATGGTGCGTGTAGTACCAGAGTTAGAGCTCATGTTGTATTTAGAATTTTAGATAGAGGTCTGCAATATTTTTGGAATTGTATTTATTATTGGAAAGTGGAGTGCGGCAACCATTGACAGCAGCGGGATAGTAGTTTTCTTATATTAAAGTATCTTTAAACCTTGATCTGGACCAACAGAGGCACGGTGATATGGAGCTTGACATTCAATTAGGGGGGGGGGGGGGGGGGGATTTTGAACCAAAAGCAAAATGTGCTTCAAACCAAGTCCGACTCACACAAAGAAAAATCAGTCAAGCTACTTTAGGTAGCAAGCTTGGCACGTATATATATCCTACTTGTAAATCAATTTGATTCTCTAAAACCAGCATATTTCGGTGATGAAATGTACCATAACGATTAATATGTATAGACAAAAAATATTTTCACTTTTGGGAGGGGGGGGGGGGGGTCATGACCCCCTTTGGCCTCCAAGAGGTGACGACAGTGAATAGAAGGATATGTTTTATGATATCATATGTTGTCGGGTTTAACAAAGTAGGGCCATGACATGTCGAGGTACGGATCATTTGCCACTAGGTATATTTGATGGGTTTAGAGATATAGTTGCTGTTGGTTGACAAATTATTTCAACTTTCTAACTTTTATTTCGTTTGAACCCTGAAATATGCAATTAATTTGGCAGTAGTTATTAATTTATGAATGGAGCCTTTTGTTTTTCTACCCAAGAATATACAAGGTAAAATTGACTACATTATTGGGCGGACAATTCCATGGTTTATAGGCGCTTAAATACACAATACAGAATTGGTTAAAAATAGTGAGTTAGTTGTACGTTTGTTAGGAGGTGCTTCTCAAATTATTTAAATGTACAATCTCTGCTGAGATTTAACTTTACTTTAAGATCATTGGAAAATGCAAATTCATTTTTATGCCCTTCAATTTCAAGGATACCGGTCAAGATCTTCTGATGGGGTTATCTTCGATTGTCGTTATTTTGATCTCAAAATTTTGCTTCAAGGATAACCTGACCGGTATTGCTCATATGAGCTACCAATTTTCCGTGAAATCAAAATTTTGCTGCGAATTGAACATTTCTGGAATTCAATTTGTATGTTAGTCATTTATAACCGCCACCACCCATTTGAATGGGTGTCGCAACTCAAATAACGATAACTACTCTTCAGTCTAGCATCTTAGAAATAAGCATATGTTGTTTTTAAGTAATCAATGAAATCCCATTTCAGGAACCTCTTGCCATGGTGTGCTTTTGGAATATACGAGGACAAAATTCTTAAAATCGGTTCGTGAATGCATATGGTTATATTGACAATAAGTGTGTGTGTTCGATGCTTTTGGTATAAAAATGGGTGTAGATTAATATAATTTATCTATTGCAGAGTACATTTTGTATCTAACTTAAAAAGATCATAGTCTAGCATGGGAAGTCCCTCAAGCCAAGTGGTACCACACACTACTGTTTGGAGGCATTCTTCGCCTAATTAGTGTGATCTCCATTTCTGTATATGTTTTAGTGACCAAATGTCTTAAAGTGGGTATGTACGTTGAAGAATACGTGACTTTCCTATTTTTACCCTGTTGTGCTTACCTAGATCTTTATACAACACTTGATCAGATATACTATTTTGCATGCTTTATAAATATACTATAATATTTTGTTCAGTAATATTTCCATAGTCGTCTTTAATATTACCTCATTGTTATTCGTCAATTTAATATCCCATGCACATGATTCCTAGAAGGTAAAATTATAGAGCTCTATCTGAATATTACTTATTATTATCCAAAAAAGAATATTTATTTTGACCAATAATATTTTGATTTGAGGAATTATTTGATATTCTATAAAGCCACCGGGATAGTTGGAGCAGAATAATAATACTAATAAATGCTTTAAGGATGATCTATCCACACAACAATCAAAACATCTAGCCATTGATCTGTACGCCCTCTTCTACCAGCAAATCCTAAGTACTAGGTCTTCGGAACTTGGTGGAATCTTACTAGGTGGATCGTTATTCCCCATACATGTATACCCAAACCACAATACACGATTTTCCAATATATGCAACTCATGTTTTGAGGCCCATTTGAAAAATAATACAACACATTGCAAAGCTAAATGAAAATTAGCTACATGGAGTTCTTATGTGGATGACTAAAAATCATGTGATAAAGGTTGCATTTCGGTATACATTTACATCTTTGTATTAATTCCTCAAGTACACATGATTATCATGCTTTAATGCTTACCATCCAAACTTTTGATGTACTATAAAACTTAGCAACCAGAACTTTTAGTACATAGATATGTCCGTATCATGTACGAACTAACAGTCATCCCGACAAACTTATAGTTATACCGACATATCATAAATGCCAATTTTGTTTGCAATCCAAAACTTAATTTCACATACTTATCTAATAGCATGCACGGACGACATACCCGACTGCTAATCTGGTGGTTTACATATAGAATAATAAAAGATGCTTCCACATGTTTGTGTTCCAGTCCACATTCTACTCTAAATATAAAAGTGAAACTGGTCCATTTTTTTCCAATGTAATCTTTAAGATTCTTTTAATTCTTTTGTCATAAAAACTTGCTTTTTAGAGCAATAAATTGTTGTTCAAAAAAAGTTTATTGTTCGTTATAAAATCAGATTTATTTTAAATAATTTTTTATTCTAATTAATTTTAATATTTAATATTTAATGTTCTTTGTTTTATTTTTTATCCTGGGTTAAGGTGCACTGTAGAGTATTGTTGTATCCTCTCCATAATACTTTGTTTGCACTAATTCGTCCCTTGGTATGGTAGAATGCATTTTTGTAGACTAATACATAGAGGATATAGATTGTAGTTGTTTCAAAACTTATTTAAACTTTAACCATATGTAATATCAATTTAGAATTTCTAATTTGTTACAATATACTCCCAACATTTGAGAAGTATTCATGAGAGATCTATTCGTATAAAAAATGATATTCTCTGCGTCGATGATTCTCTGTGCAATGCTAGCTAAAAAAGTCCAACACAACTTCTTACAGAACAAGTATTTGAAAAAAGGGGGTGTCATAATATTTGATATTATTCTTATTTAGTTATTTTATAGCCGGGCGTCCATGGGCTAAGATGACATATAGTAAAAACACAACTCACGATCATTGCATTTGCAGTTCAATAGCTCTCGCACACACAAAAAATAGATACATATGTTAATTAATAGTTAATAATTTATAGAAAAAAAGACTTTTGTCTGATTTAAACATTTTGGGTCTCACCACATACATCAATGTTAATCTACAATAAATAGATACACGAGCTTTGGAAATTTGTAGTCAATTATATTAAGAAGAAACCAGAATTGATAGGTCATTACAATAGTATTGAAAAGACTAAAAGATATATTTCGCACAAAAAAGGTACAAATAATAATGAATAGTTTAACTATAAATGACAAGTACATGTTATGTCCTTCTCGAAAAAGTACATGCTACGTCTCATTTTAACAAATAAGATAACATGTTCTCATGATAAATGCAAAGATATTTCCTATGTAATAAATTCACTTTGTTACATTCTAGCCCTCGCATTTGCGAGGGCCACCTTGCTAGTTTCATTAACAGTGTACACTCCTATCCAGATGACCAACGGAAGGGAACTAATCTAGCAGAAAATGTGCATATAACTTAGAGATATATAAAGAGACGCAAGGAGCAATGTTCCCAAGTTCGGTTACATTGGCAGCACTACAAGCATGATGCTGGCGAATGGTGTGTATCTCACGAGAATTAAGTGCTTCTCGTGTTGGCCAGCTGCACATAATTTTCCGTTATTCATAGAGTTGAAAGAACAGACTGTCAAGAAAAACGCGTACCCCGCGTCGCCCTGCCTAGTGCGTCTTCAACCTAGCGCCGGCAGCGCCGTCGCCCTCTCCCTCCTACCGTGCTGCCACTGGAGGACGCCGCCGGGCGAAACCCCCGAGGACGACAATGGCGGCGGGGCTTTCTCTCGCAGTGGCACTACGTCTGGTTGGGCGGCGTGCCTCGGTGCCAATTGGCGAGCCAATCTATAAGTGGTTGGTGGGGGCATCTGTGACTCACTGGTAGAGAAAGGGCCTTTTGTCCTGGTTCGTAAGGGCCTTTAGTGCCGGTTGCCCCTGAGAAGCCCATTAGTCCCGGTTCACTCACGAACCGGGACCCATGGGGGCATCGGTCCCGGTTCGTGAGGCCAGGGTGCCGGCCGGGCCTCGTGGGGCATTGGTCCCGGTTCGTCTGACCCCTTCTGTCCCGGTTCTAGACACGAACCGGGACCAATGCGCCTCGCTCCTGGCCCACAACCATTGGTCCCGGTTTGTGGCTGGAACCGGGACTAAAGGTGACCCCTTTTGTCCCGGTTCCAGCCACGAACCAGGACCAATGCGCCTCGCTCCTGGCCCACAACCATTGGTCCCGGTTTGTGGCTGGAACCGGGACCAATGGTTGGCCTATATATAGCCCCCGCCCGTGAGCAGAGCAATGCATTGCTCTGTTTTTTTGCCCGGCCGTGGGAGAGCTTTTGTGGTGCTCTAGCTCACCTCCTATGCACATGAGGTGTTCGATGAAATGCCCGAGCCACACTTAAGCTTTGTCCTCTCGAAGCTCCTTGTCCAAGCTCCATTTTCCTCAAGATTTGTCTAGGTTTGGCGGTCCGTCCTGTCCCGTCCCCGTCCTCACCGCCGTCGATCGCCCGCGCCCATCTCGGCGCCGACAACACCGTGGTTAGCCTCTTCTTCTTATCTTCTTTCTAAAAGAAAAAAGTTCTTATTTGTGTGTTTTAATTAGATGCTCTAGAGAGTTATATGTTGTTCAATAATAAGAACTATATAATGCACGCAGATGAACCGGCAATGGATGTACGGTGACCGACGCACCTCCGAGTATATTAAGGGCCTGCATAATTTTCTCGAAGCGGCTGAGGCAAACAAGCAGAATGGTTTTATGCATTGTCCATGTACTGTCTGTGAGAATACGAAGGCTTTCTCCAACTCTAAAACCCTTCACTTCCACCTGCTTGAGAAGGGTTTTATGCCACACTATAATGTTTGGACCAAGCACGGAGAAAGAGGGGTTATGATGGAAGACAACGAAGAAGAAGAGGATGATGACAACTACCCGCCCCCTGAATATGGTGATGCTGCAATGGGGGAAGCTGAAGATCAAGAGGAACCAGACGATGTGCCCGATGATGATCTTCGCCGGGTCTTTGTTGATGCACAGAGAGAATGCAAAAGTGAAAGGGAGAAGTTGAAGTTCGATCGCATGTTAGAGGATCACAAAAAAGGGTTGTACCCAAATTGCGAAGATGACAACAGAAAGCTCGGTACCACACTGGAATTGCTGCAATGGAAGGCAGACAATGGTGTATCTGACAAGGGATTTAGTTCGCTGCTGAAAATAATGAAGAAGCTTCCAAAGGATAACGAATTGCCCGGCAGTACGTACGAAGCAAAGAAGGTTCTATGCCCTCTAGGATTGGAGGTGCAGAAGATACATGCATGCCCTAATGACTGCATCCTCTACCGCGGTGAGTACGAGGATTTGAATGCATGCCCGGTATGCGGTGCATTGCGGTATAAGATCAGACGAGATGACCCTGGTGATGTTGAGGGCGAGCGCCGCAGGAAGAGGGTTCCTGCCAAGGTGATGTGGTATGCTCCTATAATACCACGGCTGAAACGTCTGTTCAGAAACAAAGAGCATGCCAAGTTGATGCGATGGCACAAAGAAGACCGTAAGAAAGACGGGAAGTTGAGAGCACCCGCTGATGGGTCGCAGTGGAGAAAAATCGAGAGAAGGTGGGGGGACTTTGCAGGTGACGCAAGGAACGTATGGTTTGGTTTAAGTGCAGATGGCATTAATCCTTTTGGGGAGCAGAGCAGCAATCATAGCACCTGGCCCGTGACTCTATGTATCTATAACCTTCCTCCTTGGTTGTGCATGAAGCGGAAGTTCATTATGATGCCAGTGCTCATCCAAGGCCCTAAGCAACCCGGCAATGACATTGATGTGTACCTAAGGCCATTAGTTGAAGAACTTTTACAGCTGTGGAATGGAGAAGGTGTACGTGTGTGGGATGAGCACAAACAGGAGGAATTTGACCTACATGCGTTGCTGTTTGTAACCATCAACGATTGGCCTGCTCTCAGTAACCTTTCAGGACAGACAAACAAGGGATACCACGCATGCACACACTGTTTAGATGACACCGACAGTATATATTTGGACAAATGCAGGAAGAATGTGTACCTGGGGCATCGTCGATTTCTTCCGACCAACCATCAATGTCGAAAGAAAGGAAAGCATTTCAAAGGTGAGGCAGATCACCGGAAGAAGCCCGCCCTCCGTACTGGTGATCACATACTTGATATGGTCAATGATTTACAAGTAATCTTTGGAAAGGGTCCTGGCGGACTATCTATTCTGACTGACGATGCGGGACGCGCACCCATGTGGAAGAAGAAATCTATATTTTGGGACCTACCCTATTGGAAAGACCTAGAGGTCCGCTCTGCAATCGACGTGATGCACGTGACGAAGAATCTTTGTGTGAACCTGCTAGGCTTCTTGGGAGTGTATGGGAAGACAAAAGATACACCGGAGGCACGGGAGGAACAGCGACGTGTGCATGAAAAAGACGGCATGCATCCAAAGCAGTATGAAGGTCCTGCCAGCTACGCTCTTACCAAAGAAGAGAAGGAAATCTTCTTTGAATGCCTGCTCAGTATGAAGGTCCCGTCTGGCTTCTCGTCGAATATAAAGGGAATAATAAATATGGCAGAGAAAAATTTCCAGAACCTAAAGTCTCATGACTGCCACGTGATTATGACGCAACTGCTTCCGGTTGCATTGAGGGGGCTTCTACCGGAAAACGTTCGATTAGCCATTGTGAAGCTATGTGCATTCCTCAATGCAATCTCTCAGAAGGTGATCGATCCAGAAATCCTGTCAAGGTTAAGGAGTGATTTGGTGCAATGTCTTGTTAGTTTCGAGCTGGTGTTCCCACCATCTTTCTTCAATATCATGACGCACGTCCTAGCTCATCTAGTCGACGAGATTGTCGTTCTGGGCCCTGTATTTCTACACAATATGTTCCCCTTTGAGAGGTTCATGGGAGTCTTAAAGAAATATGTTCGTAACCGCGCTAGGCCAGAAGCAAGCATCTCCATGGGCCATCAAACAGAGGATGTCATTGGGTTTTGTGTTGACTTCATTCCTGACCTTAAGAAGATTGGTCTCCCTCAATCGCGGTATGAGGGGAGACTGACTGGAAAAGGCACGCTAGGAGCGGACTCAATAATATGTAGGGACGGGCATTCTTGGTCTCAAGCACACTACACAGTTCTACAGAATTCTACCTTGGTGACCCCGTATGTCGATGAACACAAGAATATTCTGCGCTCCAAACACCCGGAGCAGTGTGACGACTGGATTACATATGAACACATCAGGACTTTCGGCAGTTGGTTGCAAACACGTCTCATGGGTGACAACACTGTTTCTGATGAGCTGTACTCGTTGGCCAGGGGACCATCTTCGACTGTATTGACTTACAAAGGGTACGAGATAAATGGGAATACATTTTACACGATCGCCCAAGATCAAAAGAGCACCAACCAAAACAGCGGTGTCCGCTTTGATGCAGCAACCAAGAGGGGAAAGGACACATATTATGGTTACATAGTGGACATGTGGGAACTTGACTATGGACATGATTTCAAGGTCCCTTTGTTTCAGTGCAAATGGGTCAATCTGTCAGGAGGCGGGGTACAGGTAGACCCACAGTACGGAATGACAACAGTGGATCTCAACAATCTTGGGTACACAGACGAACCATTCGTCCTAGCCAATGATGTGGCGCAGGTTTTCTATGTGAAGGACATGTCTACCAAACCGAGAAAAAGAAAAGATAAGGAAGCGAATACATCATACGATGAGCCAAAGCGCCACATAGTTCTTTCAGGAAAAAGAGACATCGTGGGATTGGAGGCCAAGACAGACACTTCTGAAGATTATGAAAAGTTTCATGAAATTCCTCCCTTCAAAGTCAAGGCTGACCCAAGCACCCTGTTAAACGATGAAGATTATCCATGGTTACGGCGCAATAAGCAAAGGACACAAGCGAAGAAAAAGTGAAGACTTTCTCTCCACAACTATATCATTGCAGTTACATGTGAAGAAATTAAATGCCTTTTGTAACAGATGAGTTTTCGTCCGAAACCCTGATACTTCGAAAGAGATTGTCCGTTTTGTACACGAAGTGCATCCAGTTTTTGCCGTAACCCTCTCAACTTTTTAGCACATGCTATGTGGGTGAAATGATGATACCATGCCAACTTTCAACCTGTTCAGAGTTCATTTGTAGTGCTTTTCAATTTCAGGGTCATTTAGCTTAAAAAAATCAGTAAATGCATGAAAAATAGGAAATGAAGTCAGAAAGGGTTGAAAATTGATGATGTGGCTTTGAATGGTGCATTTTGAACACACAAAAAGTCTGGAGTTCAAATAAGTTCAAAAAAATGAAATCCCTTTGTAACAGATGAGTTTTCGTCCGAAACCCTGATACTTCGAAAGAGATTGTCCATTTTGTACATGAAGTGCATCCAGTTTTTGCCGTAACCCTCTCAACTTTTTAGAACATGCTATGTGGGTGTAATGATGATACCATGCCAACTTTCAACCTTTTCAGAGTTCATTTGAAGTGCTTTTCAATTTCAGGGTCATTTAGCTCAAAGAATGAACTAATAGCAAAATGAATGAACTAGAAAACCTTTATGAAACTCTAATAGCAAAAATAATGAACTAAAAATAATTAATTAAAAAATTCTGTTATGATCAACTAAAATAAAACTATAATATTCTTCAATAGCAAAAAGAATCAACTAAAAAGCTTTTATAAAACTCTAATAGCAAAAGGAATCAACTAAAAATATTTTATAAACCTCTAGTATTTATGAAACTAAAATTATATAAAATTTATGCAACTAAAGTTATCAAAGTTATCAAAGTATTTTTTGTTCAAAACATTAATAGCAAAAAGAATTTTCATAAAGAATTTTTTTAGAAACTTTAATAGCAAACTAAAATAACAAAATCTATTTTTGGTTAAAACAGACATTTAAATTTACCTAAAAATTACCAAATTGAATATAATGATAAAACACAGTAATATTAAATAGCAGGAAAACGAATCACTCAAAAATCTATTTTTATAGTAAAGTTATTCACAAACTAGTGATTCACACCAATTTAAAAGAATTCAGATTTAAACTATTCAAATTTGGAAACTAATGGCACTAACAGAAAGTTTATAATTTTTGTGACCTAAAAGCAAAAAGAATCACTGAAAAACTGTAAGTAGAAACAAAAGAAAATAAATAAAGCAAAAAAAGAAAAAAAAAGTAGAAAAAAATTAAAAAAAATGCCGCCTAGTGGGCCACCACGGCGTGAATACGACTAGAAACCCAACCATCTAGTTGGGCCAGGATTCAGGCCCGCAGAAGGCCCACAAGGTCCACAGGCAGAGGTGTGTGCGTTTAGGCCCGTAAGCCTGCTGTTGAGAGGAGCTCGAGAGGGCTGGCGCAGCAGCGCTTATAAACCACTCTCGAGCCCTCTCAGCTAGCGAGGTGGGACTAAACTTTTGGCCCCGGGCAGCACCACCCTTTAGTCCCGGTTGGTGGCACCAACCGGGACCAATGCCCACCTTTGGTCCCGGTTGGTGGCACCAACCGGGACCAATGCCACCCTTTAGTCCCGGTTGGTGCCACCAACCAGGACCAAAGGTCTCTGCTTCCCGCCCTTTGGGCTGACGAAAAGAGACCTTTGGTCCCGGTTGGTGGCACCAACCGGGACTAAAGGGTGGCATTGGTCCCGGTTGGTGCCACCAACCGGGACCAATGCTGAGTGTATATAACCAGCACTTGTGAAATTTCACAGTTTTCATCGCCACTTCGCCCGACGACGCCGACCTCCTCGACGCCGCCAGGCTGCCCCGACGCCGTCCACCGCCCACGCCGTCGCCATCGCCAGGCCCCTGCCCCGTCGTCGCCGTCGCCGTCGCCGTCATCGTCCCCGAGCCCATGGCCCTGCCCCGCCCCGGAGCCCACGCCCCTGCCCCGTCGTCGCCGTCGCCGTCGCCGTCGTCGTCCCCGAGCCCGCGGCCCTGCCCCGCCCCCGAGCCCACGCCCCTGCCCCGTCGTCGCCGTCGCCGTCGCCGTCGTCATCCCCGAGCCCGCGGCCCTGCCCCGCCCCCGATCCCACGCCCCTGCCCCGCCCCCGAGCGCGCCCGGCCGCGCCCCTGCCCTTGCCCGCCCCCGCCGTCGCCGTCGCCGGCGCCCTCGCCGCCCCCGCCGTCGCCGTCACCTTCGCCGGCCGCCCCCGCTGTGAGCCGCCGCCGCCCCTGCTCTGTGCAATTTTTTTATATATATATGTTGATTTTTTTATATGATGAATGTTTTTGTTCATATATAATGTATATATGTATGTGGCTATATGTATGTATGGATGGATGTATATATGATGTTTTTTTGTTCATAGCATTTTTTTGTTCATATATGTATTTTTTTCATATATGTGGCTATATGTATTTTTTTGTTCATAGCATTTTTTTGTCCATAGCATTTTTTTCCATGTATGTATGTGGCTATATGTATGTATGTCGCCGTCGCCCTCGATCTCCTACCCCCTCCCGCCCCTACCCGACAAACTCTCGAGAGGAGATCGACATGAGGGGGGACGTCGGACATATCGGGCGACCAACTCTCGAGGCCACGCAAACCCTAGAAAAAAAGCGTTGTCGATCTCCTACCCCCCCCCCCCTCCCCTACCTGACAAACTCTCGAGGTCAGCCAAACCCCTAGAAGAAAACTCCGGTAACTTCGACATGAGGGGGGACGTCGATCAACCCCCTCTCGCCCAACCAAACACTCGAGTCCACCCAAACCGGGACTGAGATGTGATAGGTAGTATTTTTTTTGTTCATAGAAAACTCCGGTAACTCTCCAACATGAGGGGGGACGTCGATCGATCAACCCCCTCTCGCCAAACCGGGACTGAAAAAGCGTTGTCGAGGCCACCCCAAACCCTAGAAGTGTTGTCAAGGCCACCCAAATTTACCAAGTTAAAAGAGCGTTGTCGAGGCCACCTCCCCGATAACTTCGACATGAGGGGGACGTCCGACATGACATGAGGGGGGACGTCGGACGTCGGACATGAGGGGTGAGCGTCGTTGTCGTCTACCCCCTCCCCGATAACTTCGACATGAGGGGGGACGTCGGACATGACATGAGGGGTGAGCGTCGTTGTCGTCTACCCCCTCCGGTAACATAGATAACTCCGGTAACATAGATTTATCAAGAATGCCCCCATTATGGATGTGCACAAGTTGATCCAATTTTTTTTTGATCTCATCTATATATATATTCTTTTATATGTCACGTTGTCTGTCAAAGTATTGAAGAAATCCATGGCTTCATCATTAGCCGGAAGTAACATGCGTATGATGCTATGAAGCTCTTCAAAGTTGTTTTGGAACGGAGTTCCGGATAGAATAATTTGCTTTTTGGTACGAATTTCAGCAAAGGCCTTCCAAATAGCGATATTCGGAAGGCTCTTGCTGAACTTCATACCAAAAAGCTAATTAATTATCCTATCCGGGACTCCGTTCCAAAACAATTTTGGAGAGCTTCGTACCATTATGCGCCTGTTACTTCCGGCTAATGATGAAGCCTTGGTTTTCTTGAATCCTTTGACACTAGACAACGTGACATATATAAGGGTAGATGAGATCAGGAAAAATATGGACCATTTTCTGCACATTCAGAATGGCGCCATTTTGTTAAATCCCTTAAAGGTTAAGAGAATCCCTTGTTTGACATTCATGAGAGAGGCGGTCCGGACGTCGGACATTCATGAGAGAGGCAGTCCGGACGTCGGACATTCATGTTTGTATATTAATTGCCATGTTGTAATATTTGCAGAAACTATGGATCAAAGAGACTTGGAACAAGAACAGTTGTTGGGGGAGATAATCCTCGCCGGAGGTGATGCTGTCTTGTCGTTTCTCAACGACACCGATGGAACAATGGAGGAGGAAGGACATGATCATGATGGCTCCGGTGACATGATCATGATGGCTCCGAAGGTGCTGACTAGCTAATTGATGCATTAATTGTTTTGGTATGTACATATATATATTAACTCTTATTTCTTCTTTTATAGCCCACCGGATCGAGCCAAACTTCGGTAACGAGACGAGGCCCGAAGAAGAGGTTGCGCAAGGATGAAAGGTTCACGATCACAGCACTCGCGGACGATGGCCTACCGATTGAACCCAAGCGGACCAAGGACGCATTTTCTGCTCAGTGCGGAGCTATTGTTAGGGACAACATCCCGATCAGGATCAAGCAATGGAATAAGCCTAAGGACGACGCCCCTGAAGGTGATTATGTCACCGATAGACAGAAAGATGATCTTTGGACCTTGCTGAAGGCAAATTTCACCCTACCGCCAGAGGAGGATCCGAATAATCCCGTTATAGAGCCACTGGTCAAGGTGTGTGCTCTTAAGAAGATGGCAGATCTATTCAGGAGGTGGAAGAAGGAGTTGAAATCAAAGTTTGTCGACAAAGGTGAGACTCCAGAATTCATCGGCCGATTTGAGAAGATAAGAGATCACTGGCCCGCATTTGTGGCCTACAAGACATCAGACAAGAGTAAGAAAATGTCAGAGACAAACAAGAACAACGCTGCAAAGAAGCAGTATCACCATCACACGGGGTCAAGTGGCTACCTCAAAGCCCGGCCGTTGTGGGACAAAGCTGAGAATGACCTGATTGCTAAAGGGGTCGAACCAGAGACATTGAACTGGCCAGACCGTTCAAGGACTTGGTTCTTCGGGGTTGGGGGAACTTTGGACCCTGAAACAGGGAAGTGCCGTTGGACGGACGAGCAACTTGCAATACCCGTCACGAAGCTTCAGAAGTATATCACCGCAGCGCAGGAAGGGACGTTCATTCCCGACAAAGAGAAGGACGAGCTGACTGAGGCCCTAGGGAATGCTGAGCACCCTGGACGAACACGAGGCACACCAGGCTCCGTTCCGTGGAAGTTTGGGTTTCCCGACGCAGGCGGTTACAGAAGCCGGGAGAGAAAGAGGAAAGCGGAGCTGAGCGACATGCAGAAGATGAGTGCAAGACTACAAAAGCTAGAGGAAGCTGAGAGCCAGCGAGCTGCCGGCCAACTATCTCAGCGGCACGAAGCTACCCCAGAAGCTACCCCGCCATCTCAGCGGAGAAGCAGCGTGGCTTCCACGGAGCCCGTTCAGACTGACTTCACGGAGCCTATCTACCCCGTGGATACTATCACGGAGGCTCAAAATTGCGAGCTTATGACGAAATGCCATAACCTCACTTTCAAGGCGGCTCTCGGCTCTGTTGCACCTCCTCAACCCAACGGAACTTTTCACTGCCTTACGATTCCACATGGCTATGCTGTTGTGATGGTGGATGAAGTAATGGAGGGATTTGAGGAGCTCGAGCTTTACCACTCTACAGGTGAAGGGGAGAATCAGCTGGTTCGTGCTCTGAGGAGTACATGTCTATGGCAGAAGGAGTACATCAAGCTTCCAAACTGGACGCCTCCGCCTCCTCCTCCTCCTCCGGCGAGTCAGGGCACTCCGCTTCCTCCTCCTCCTCCTCCTCCTCCGGCGAGTGATCAGGGCACTCCACCTCCTTCTCCGGCTCCTCCGACGCGTGAGGGCACTCCGCCTCCTCCTTCGCCTACTCCGGCGCGTCGGAGCACTCCGCCTCCTCCTTCGCCTACTCCGGCGGCTAGCAGTACAAGCAGAGGCGGGAGGCAATTCAGATACGGTCCATGTCTCAAGCCTGTGGAAAAGTTACCATATGAGAGGACCGAGCAGGAAAACGAGGACATATGTCGTGCCCAAGTGAGGGACCATTTTGCAAAGAAAACTCCACCTCCGAAGGAGAAGCTAGATCCGGTGAAAGTGAAGCGCACTATCGATGCCCTGAAGCGACCACCACCGCCTCCGCCGGATTCCAACTATGACCGCATAATTACTAAGACACATGCTAAAGCGCAGCAGTCGGGAAGTACTTCCAGTGCTGCAAGAGCGAAAAAACGAAGAAGTGGGAAAACAATTCCCCAGCTCGGCGAACAGGAGAAGCAATCGTGCCCCCCGTTCAAGGTGTCTAGCGATATCGCTAATCATCCGGTGCTACTGCCCGGTACCACTCTTGATGATTACCTGCCCGATGATGTACAGTTTGAAACGGCTGAGGTAGTAGACGTCTTTAGATACGAGCACGGGAAGCCTCTCGTCAAACCTGATCATCCTCATCTAACAACGATGATGCAAAAATTGCATGACTGGTACATGGAAACCTGCAGGAAGTCTGGGAAAGACAGTTTGTTAGTCGGAATTAAAAAAGAGCATGACTTCCCTGGAGTCGACCTGCTGCCTGTTGAATTTGTGGAGTTATTTCAATTATACAATCAAAAGGCCCTCGACAAACAACTCATGACTTGCTACTGTCTGTAAGTATTACTTCTATAATTAAGTCTCTAGCTCAGCTCGTTCATTGCATGTATATATAATTATCCTCACTATATTATGCAGATTGAAGATGGTCGAATGCCAAAAAATAGGAATCTTCGACGTTGGGTTCATTAGCCCAAATACCGTAAATGAATGGTCGGTACGAAAGGCGGCTGAAGATACCGAGAACAACTTACTACAAACGTTCCTTAAACATCAAAACAAAAGGGAAATACTCTTTCCTTACAACTTCAAGTGAGTGTTACTGTCTTCTGCATATTCGGTTCCGCTTACTCGTGGTTAAGTAATGTAATTGATGAGTTATGCGTGCGCAGCTTCCACTATATTCTGCTATCCATTAACCTTGACGGGGCATTAGTAACTGTCTTAGACTCGCTTCGTAAAGATCCCAAGTATTATGCGGATATGACTGCAATGCTCCAGAAGTAAGTTCAATCAATACTGGGACCATATCGGCAACTTTCGTTCATTTCCTGATATTAAGTAATCATTTTCTTTGCCTGCCAGGGTTTGGAAAACGTTCACCGCTAAGGTTCCGGGTCTGAAGAAGGAGCTGCGATTTACACACCCCAAAGTAAGTAGTACTAGCTAGTTCCGCGCATCTCTCATTGATTCTAGTTTCATCAATACCATTATCATGTTTGCTTATCAGTTTGATTGAACTCTATTCTCGTAAAGTGCTTGTTGCAGGCACCCAACACTCATTTATGTGGATACTACGTATGCGAGTTCATTCGCTACTATACCTCTGAACGGGCCTCCTCTGAGAAACAATTTGAAGTACGTAAACAATATTCACAATTTTATTTTATATATTACCATCAATTGTGTTGAGTTTCATTCATATATATGTATTGACCCCTTCTTTAAATTAGATCTGGCAGATGCGGGATGAACTCCTACCACATGATCGCATACGAGCAATTCAAGAGGAATTGGCGGGATTGTTTCTTGACCACGTCATACCTGAACAAGGAGAATACCATGTGAAATTGAAATTGTTGTAAGGGATGTTATATATTGTACATATGTAGCAGCGTCGGATAGATATACGAAAACTTGTTGTTCGACCAAGCACGAAGAAAGAGATGTCACTTCTCTCTATATATGTTCATGACGATCTTGTGTAATTAATGGTTTCCTTTATTTGCTTACTAGCTAGCGTCGAGTTCTCTCTATATGTGTAGTAGCTAGCGTCGACCAAGCACGGAAAAAGAGAGGTCACTTCTCTCTATTAGCTCGCTAACACAATATGAAACCCCTAAATTAACCCTCCAAAACCCCAAAACCCCCCCTTCCAAAAAAAAAACCCAGCGACTGCGAGCTGCTGACGCGTGGCCGCCTTTTGGTCCCGGACACCAACCGGGACCAAAGGTGGAGCCTTTCGTCCCGGTTGGTAACACCAACCGGGACTAAAGGTCCTCCCTCCCCCGCCCCAGGCAGCGCCACGTGGAGGGCCTTTGGTCCCGGTTCGTAAGCAAACCGGGACTAAAGGTTTTGGGTATTAGTCCCGACCCTTTAGTCCCGGTTCCAGAACCGGGACTAAAGGCCCTTACGAACCGGGACAAATGGCCCTTTTTCTACTAGTGAGGGCCTTTAATGCCGGTTGCGCAACCGGGACTAAGGAATTGGGACTAAAGGCCCCCCATTTTAGTCCCGGTTGTGTTACGAACCGGGACTAAAGGGGTTCCACGTGGTCGCTACGGAGCGCTCAGGAAGGTGGACCTTTAGTCCCAGTTGGTGTTACCAACCGGGACTAAAGGCAGCCACGTGTCAGGAGCTGTGGTTTAGCGTTTTGGAGGGGTTTAGGGTTTTGGAGGGTTTAGGGGTTTCATTTTGTGTTTCCTTTTTTTTTTGTTTATCATTCAATTTTTTTTCATTTAGGGTTTTCATTTGTATTTTATGTTTTCCATTCAACTCGACGCTACTACATATATATAGCAATGAAAGAACCATTACACAACATCGTGATGAATATAGAGACAAGCGATTGGAAAACACGTTGCTTGGTCGAACAACCAGTTTTCGTATATATATTCGACGCTATTTCATATAGTACACGTTCATGCATATATACAATATAATACCCATTACGATCCCTAATATCTAATTACCAAAATTAGCTACCAATTACCGATGGTATTCTCCGTTTTTAGGTATGACCTCTTCAAGTAAGAATCCCGCCAATTCCTCTTGAATTGCTCGCAAGCGATCCTTTGGTAGGAGACCGCCCCGCATCCGTTGGATCTAATTTAAAGAAGGGGGTCAATATATATGAATGAAACTCAACACAATTGATGGTAGTAAAATAAAATTGTGAATATTGTTTATGTACTTCAAGTTGTTGTAAAACCCTGCCCTTCTCACAGGTCGTCTAGTGAATGAACTCGCAAATGTAGTATCCACATAAATTATTCCCGTTTCCCTGCCTCGAGCACTTTAAGAGAATAGAGTTCAATCAAAATAATAATCAAGCATGATAATTGTATTGAAACTAGAATCAAAGAGATGCACGGACCTAGCTAGTACTATTTACATTGAGTGGTCGAAATTTCAGCTCATCTTTCTATTCACCCCTAGCCTCCTTGGTCGTAAAGTTGCACCTCTTTTTTATTCTTACGAACTATTGATAGATTTGGATGAAACTAGACATGGATTTGTTGTTCTTGCCGTTCTCACACTATTTTACTAGGCAATTCTGTAAGCCCTACCCTTCAAAGTGCTAAGCTAATTCTCCATAATTATGTAGCAGCTGAGCTAGCTTATTTCATTCATAAATATTTGTCTAGGGATGGCTCACGAGGAAACCTGCAGGGAGGTTCCAACTCTCAAGTTAACTATGGCCTGCTTTGTAAGTGAAGACTGAAAAATTCAAATAGTTTGGTTTGCGATGTATATGATCTTGCAAACCGCTTTCTAGAAGGGCAGTGGAGCTTCCATCAGTGTAAATTAGCGATCATGAAGAATCATGAAAGCTAAATGTCCCACATTCCTTGTCTTAGTTATTCCTTTGTATTATTAATTTATAATCATAAATAAGCTTAGCCGATGTTATTAATTCTTCAAGTCGACGAGTCATGGTACTTTGGGAGATACTCTGTCGTATGCCCCCCTGTTTTACCTTTGCTCCGTGTGGTAAGTTAGTTTAGATCATTTATTTCATATGTATCATACCATACTGTGATTACCACACAAGCTTGTAGATTATATTAAGGATAGCTTGTGCTTATCACTGAAAACTAAACTTGCCTAATGTTTGTGAGCAGTAACTATGTTGAAATTTACAAATCACGAAACTTAATTTATGTCGTGAAAATTGTTGACAAGGCAACATAACTCGTGAAGAAATAAATATTAAAAAAGGAAAACCACCATATGGCATTTGACAAGCAAGTGAAAGAACGAGACTTAAATAAGGTCGTTTTTTGGATGAAAGGCATAGCGCTCGACTTTATAAATAAATTCAAACTTAAATCAAGTCATCCATACATAGTGCAATAGGTCTCGTCAGACATTGCCTACTGTCTAGTTATATCATGCTGCTATATCTTATTTGGATGGGTAATGGTCCTCCTGATATTCTTAAATTAAGTGTATATATCATCCTACTATATCTCTTTGTTGATTCAGGGAATAATTGCATTCATTCATCGAATACTCATGGATATGGGTCGACAAATACTAATGAAAGATACTTGATCAAGAAAATACACTTAAATTTTTGAGAAACAAGAGTAGGAGCACAATGTGTAAGCCTACACAGGTCAATTATTATTATACATGACATTTTATAATCACTACATAAAGATATGGGAACTCGAGAAGCAAATGATTTGTTCTTGATGAATTGAGAAATTGCATTCATACGGTGAAATATTGTAGCATAGTCACAAGATATTAGCCAGGTCAATGCCGTCACAAGCTACAAGCACAGGAAATTAAACTGAAATAGATAGATATGGGTTTCAGACCCACCTCCTAACTGTCCTCTTGAGAAGCTTCAACTCGTCGTCGTCTTCACTATCTGAGGAAAGATCGCTACCTCTGAACAGCCTCGTCACCTCAACCCTCTCACCGACATAGTCATCATCGACCCAAGGCCAATCCTGAGATTTTGGGGGCATGGGGCGAAGTCAAAACTCGGGGCCCTTACTATAAAGAATACAATAATAATAATGAATATATGTATATATGAAATCTTACCAATAAAAACGCGAATGCATCTAAAACAGTATACATATGAAATAATTATACATGTTACCTTTAAGAAAATTATAACATTCAACGATGCAAAGTCACTTATGATGGGTCGATTCCAGTCTAGTCCAATAATTTCTTCTCGATGCATAGCATTGCTAACCATTTAAGCTATCTTGGGTAATTGTTGATCTCAATTAGTTAATTATATCTTTGTAAACCTTCCTCCCACCGATGCGACAGTTATATGCACTATAAATAAGATGCTAAGCAATAAAGGCATTAGGATAAAAAACGACTTTGCTAACAGACTCGTAAATTACATAGTAGACATTACACCATATGACAAAGTGAATTTTATAATCTTTAATTCAGAAAAAATGCAAAATAGGATGTTCATTAACACTAGCAGAGTGCGCATGTACACCCATTGAAATAACTGTACTATCAAGGCCACTAACATTTTTAACACCGATATCGATGTCAACATTTTCCTCTTGTTAAGATTCAGAATTACTGTCATTTTGTTTCTCTTCCTCCACAATAATTAGCAATTCACCATTTGGAACGAACGAGGTACCAATATTACTCTTGAATATTTTATCAAGAGCGCCTCTCTGATTGTATCAACTCATTTACATATTGCATCTTTTTTCACCGTGCTGGAAATAAATAAATAACGGCAACAAAGGTTGATCGGTGTCAGCTATGCACCATGGATGCAAAGAATAAATTACTTAGTTTAGCACTAAACTTATAGGGAGTAGGGATTAGGGGACAGTATAATATACCTTGGATGGATTGGATCGGCTTTGTACCTTTGGTGGTAGGGCGTTCACCGATGAACCTGTGACACGATGTGCGCTCTGCGAATCGGCGATGTCTGTGTGCAACTGTGCATATCTAGCGCCTGAAGGTGGGAGATAAAGCAGCGTCGCGTACTTACTGATCTTATGATCAGGCTTACGATCAGGGTTCTCCGGGATGGAGATCGGCATCGGCGAGAAGGCGAACGTCCCCGCCGCAGACTTCTTGTCTACCTCGGAACAGTCGACCCTTTTGGCGGCGCGCGAGCACTCCTCGCCGGTGAAAGCATCGGCCTTCCATTTGGTGAGGCGGAAATTCAGCCCACACTCGACGCCTTCCATCAGTTGATCCGATGGAGGGATTTCGCAAGCACTAGGCAGAATCGATCCTTATATTCAAGTTTGTTTGACTGCCGACTCGTCATGGGATATAGGCAAACCTAAATTCTCTCAAACATGTACGAAAACCAGAGCGTGCCATGTCAACAAATATAGTCAAAAGTAGACGTAGCCCTGTAATAGGGTGCGTAGCGCGGCCAAAAATATGATACCTTTTTTTAATCATCAAAAGTCCAAGAAAGTGACATCGGTAAATAACTAACATCTCGTCATGGAGCCATAGTTACGTGCCCCAGGTCACGGAATCCACCTATGGAACTGGTTTTCTACCTTAATCCTATTAATTAATCATCCTCTTAAATTTCACAAAGCAGCCCACTACCTAACTAATTATAGACCTCCAACTCATCCCTAAAAAAGTGCCTTTAGGCGTTGCATTACACAGATATATGCCAGATCCACTTCAAGATAGCGAAGTATACATTGAAGTACTATCTACAGATGCCAAAACGTTACCTATGACCCCATTGCTGCTATATCATAACGTCCAAGTTATGATCAATAATTGAAAAGGGAGAAAGCTGACTTGAAACAATAATCACCAAAGGCTAACTCACCACTAATTAAGTACCTAGCAGCAGGCACCTTAGTTAAAGTGTGTTAAGGCAGGTATCACGGACTACAGTTGCTAATTTTGGATTTCAGTTTACTCTAAAATCCCACATGTTACCAGCACAACATGAATTTCTTCATATGAAGCAACTCAAAGGAAATGTCTTGTTGGACGATATATGTAGCTACATTTATGACTAGATAGAACTGCTACAAACTGCAAAGTTTGAGCAATATATACTGACACAAGACCTCGATACCTTGTGGAAAAAAGTACATACCAGAGAGCTTGGTAACTGCAACCATGAAGGTGTGATGCTGAATGGTGCAACCCATGAACAATGCCGTCAACTAGCATGATCAGGAAATAGCAACAGCATGAAGGATATCATCATGCTTTCTTTTTTACATAAAAAGTATAAAGTTGTCCTTATGGTTATTGGGTTCTACATTTTTTTTGAAAAGGAGGATGACCCTGTGCCTATGCATCTTGGCGATGCATGCAACCATTTTATTATTTTTTCACAAAGACCTTACAAGGTAATCAGGTAGTCTGAAGCCACCATCTTGACAATATGTATCGCTGCTCCTATCCACTCGATGAAGGGGGCCGATTGTCCGAGCCGAATACCAAACATATATCACACCAAAGCCTAACATATAAAACCGGAGACCCAAACCAAGCCGCGTTGCTGGGTCTAGGGCACACATCGGTCCGACGCACTCTCGGAGCCTGCCGCCGCCGTCTTCCACCGATCCATCTCCAGAGCAGGAACTGACGCATCGACCATGTCAGGCCTGTCATCGATGCCACACGGCGCCTAACAACTCCACCATCCTGCACGTATCCATCCACATGCACCCGTCGCCAAAACTAGGTAGTGCCATGCCGTTGATATTTGCTGCCAGCACCTTGCGGTAAATGTAACACCGCTCCTCCTTTTATCCCCTCCAACCAACACTTGCTCCAAAACGACGCCCCCAGGAGGGAGAACGACGATGCTCGAGAAGGGAACGACGTCAGAGACGCCGTCATCGTCCGCCAAGACCGCAGTTAGGCACGATTTTCATTGGAAGCCGCATCGTCCCGATCTCGCGGCTAGCTGGAACCGTGCGGAGCCTCGCCATGAAGACGTATGTCGCCGCCGGTACTCTGGCAGAGATCCTGCCTCCCCTCACAAGTCCCTCCATGCGCTGCCGGCCGGCCAAGACCACGCCGCGGCGGATCTGGACGAGACGCCAGATTCGCGGCCGTCGCAACCCATCTCCACGCAAAGCCGTCCACCACGTCATCCATGGAGTGTCGCGTCACCGCCCATGAACACAGGGAAGTGATAACCCACAAGTATAGGGGATCACAACAGTCTTCGCGGGTAGTATTTCACCCTGGAGATCGGTTTACCACCTGCGGCGAGCTCGTCAGAGAGGGCTCTCATCTGATCGAAGAAGGTGGTGGCGCTCTGTGAACCCTTCTGGGCGTTGGACAAAGCCATGCGGCAGTTGTTGACGCGGGATTTGCAAAAACTACTAATCAGTGGATTTGGCTCGATTGAGCATGTTTATGACAGATGGGGCCGCCAGTTAAGCTGACGTGGCACCAATCTATCACACCGTTACATTGAATCATTTTGCTGCTCGCAGGGCAAGCTTGTCAGCGTAACACTCCTCCTCTCTGTGGAACCACTTCCTCTTCTCGTCATTTTATCGAGCAGTCCGCGTGCAGTACACCGGCGGGCGGCAACGAGATGTACAAAGGCAGATGGTGTTGAGCCGACTAGCTACTGGCCACGCGCTGCATGTAAAGGCGCCGGAGAGTCCTCACCGTTGCGCCGCAGCTGCTTCGCCCGCATCGGGAAGACCTCGCACTCGTCCGGGCCGTTCCTGTTCGTGGTTGAGCCACGCGTCGGCATCGGGGACGAGCTCTACGCTGTCGGTGGCTGGTCTGAGGGGCCGAGCACCGGCTCCGTCAAGACCTACAAGGGGGCGTTCAACCCTCTCCCTGGTGCGTGGCAGAAGGACGCCCGGGACGGCGCCGCCGGCAAGTAGGGTATGCCGTGGGCAGGGCGTCACGTGCTTGCTGATGGAGATATGTACCTAGGGTAGGGTCATAGGCCTGACCTACATACCCTTCCTAAGGACACTACCTTATAGAACTTAAGGATTACAAGGAAGTCTCCGACTGAAATCACCATGGCGTATGAGTCACTCGACAACATCCACTCGGAGGTTTCTTCCTTCACTCGACAGTTGCCTTTCACTCGGAGGAACTAGAAGTCAGTCGACCGCAGAAGGCCAGAAGCCACTCCAGGGAGGCCAACGGACAGGCGTTCGGCTGTACATCATTAGTAGCATTTATTACGTACGTTATCAGTAACGTACGCCTTCATTACCACGATCGGACCCTTGGATGCCGGGTATTCATGAGGGGCAGCGCGCTCTATATAAGCCACCCCTCCCCTCTGGCACAAGGGTTCGCACACCCTGTAACTCTCATATTCCACACGACAAGAGCTCCCGAGCACTGAGATGTAGGGCTGTTACCTCCACGAGAGGGGCCTGAACTCATACATCTGTGTGTACACCCTCGCCGTAGCTAGGACTCTGCCCTCTCCTTTCGTACCCCTACCTTCTACTGTCAGGCTCGTTCCCACGACAGTTGGCGCCCACCGTGGGGCAGGCGTCTAAGCGACTTCCGGCGAGGTTGCATTTTTTCTCCTTCGTCATGTCTTCCGGCGGTGGTTTGTTCCTGGGCCACGAGATCCGTCTCGGAGCGCTCACCTTCATCGCCGACGACTCGGCATGGCTCCAGGAAGCGCCTCTAGATGTTGAGGCGCTCCCGATCCGCGGGGCGGCGCACTTCCGCGTGAGCTCCTGCAGTGTTCTTCTACGGTAGCCGTCGACTCCGTACTTGTCGGCCCTCCCCGCTGTTCGTCGCCGCAAGCGATCCAGTCGTTCGTCAATCTTCGTCTTCGCAGATTGCGGCTATCAAGCCCGCCGAATCACTTCACGGCGTGTTCGACTCGACGTCGAATCAGTCTGACGTTCCCTCCGAGTGTGAGAGCTGCGATCCTGCGGCAGAGGTTCTTATGGCTGGTTCGCATCAGAGTCCGCCGCCTGGTTTCGGCCGCGGCAGACGCGAGGCTGGTGGAGCGTCGAATGAGCAGCAGCATCGGGATGAGGCAATCCTCCATACACCCATCGTCGGTGTGACTGCTGAGGCCCAGGCCTTGGAGGCCACGCGCCTTCGGCTCGAAGAGATTCAGAAGGAACTCGACGAGCGTGCTCGCCAGCGTCCACCACTTCCCAGTCGACGTCAGCGACAGTTGTTTCCGAGTGGATCTCAGAACAACGTCGAGGTATTCCGTACTCCAGTTTTAAATGTTGCAGCAGCTGCAAGGATTGCAGATTCCATTCAGCCGTCGCGTTCAGAGGCTGGCAGAGGTTTGCAACAGATCCGAGCGTTGCTTGATGTAGCACAACAACAGAATTCGGCGGTTTCTCAGTCGTGCAACAGGTTACACAGTAATTCGCCCAGAGCAGACACAGTTCAGTCGGCGCACAGTCCGGGGTCACCTCTGCGTCGCAGGTGCAGAGGTTACCGTGAAGATCAGTACCAAGATCAGGGGCGAGATCATTTTGCTCCTCGTTATCACCGTGATGACCGCCGTCGAGTGCCTACTCCTCCGCGGAGTGGTTCATATGTGCCCCGGCACAATGACGATAGGCGCCCGTTAGGCGATGAGCGGAATCCTGGGTTTGATGCGAGGAATGTCCTCGCACAAAGGAGGATCGACAGAGGCAGAGCCCACAGGGATGGTTATGACAGAGACTATCCGAGTGGAAGTGGTACCGTTGTTTCTGGCCCCGAATGTTTTAGCAGAGCCATTCGCTCTACAGAAATTCCCCCCAACTTCAGGTTGGCGGCTGGAATAAGCAAGTTCTCTGGCGAGTCGAAGCCGGAAACATGGTTAGATGATTACCGAGTGGCTGTACAGATTGGTGGAGGAAATGACAACATAGCCATGAAGCATTTATCCTTGATGTTGGATGGTTCGGCCCGAGCGTGGTTGAATCGTTTGGCTCCTTCTAGCATCTATTGCTGGGAAGATCTTGCCCGAGTGTTCATCAGAACATTCGAGGGCACTTGCAAGCGTCCAGCAGGTTTGATCGATTTGCAGCACTGTGTTCAGAAACCCAATGAGTCCTTGAGAGATTACATTCAGCGTTGGTCCACCTTGCATCACACAGTGGAGAATGTTTCCGAGCACCAAGTTGTTTGTGCTTTCAAGGCCGGTGTGAAGTACAGAGAGCTTTACCTGAAGTTTGGGCGGACAGGTGATATTTCCCTGAGCAAGATGATGGAGATTGCCACTCGGTATGCCAATGGCGAAGAGGAAGACCGCCTCCGCAGCGGCAAAGGAAAAATAGTCGACAACGATGCCGGCGGCAGTTCCAGTCGGAAACAAAAGCGCAAAGCTGATGGCCCTGCTCAAGCAGAGGCGGCCGCTCTGGCGGCGCAAGGAAAAAATAAGGGGAAGTCCAAAGGGCAATTCACCCCCAAGAAAGGAAAGAATCAATCTGTTGACACCCAATTTTGGCACAATGCGAAATACAGTAAAGGTAAACTCAAGCGGCAAGATCTTATTTGCGACAAAGTTCATATTGCCGGCATGAAAGGCTTGCCGGCATGGAGTCTTGCCACCCGAGCAAAAGGCTTGCCGGTTTCGAGTGCTCATCGATTTCAGTAAAGATTCAACCCGGCAAGGAGACGGCCCGGCAAGGAGACAGCCCGGCAAGGAGATGACCCGGCAGGAGGCAATCCGGCAAGAAGGCGATCCGGCAAGGAGACGGCCCAGCAAGGAGGCGACCCGGCAAGGAGATGACCCGGCAGGAGGCAATCCGGCAAGAGGGCAATCCGGCAAGAAGGCGATCCGGCAAGGAGACGGCCCGGCAAGGAGGCGATCCGGCAAGGAGATGGCCCGGCAAGGAAGCGATCCGGCAAGGAGCTAGCCCGTCAAGACAGACTCTTGAGCGGTACTACCGCCCTTTATAGCGGTACTACCGCTTGAGCGGTACTACCGTATTTTACTACCGCGCCTACTACCGCTTAGGAAAATACTTCTGGAATCCCGAGGACCCCAAGCGGAAGTGGCGCGGCACTCCAGGGCGGTACTACCGCTGGAAGCGGTACTACCGCTTGCCTAGAGCGGTACTACCGCTTGTCGACGCACAGATTCAGGCAGGTTCGGTTTGAATCCGAGTTAGGCTAGAGCTAGAACTCTAGGACGTGAATTGATGTAATTCTCTTGTAAGGAAGGCCTAGATGAATCCATGACTTGTACGGGAAGTCCAACCCCCTCTTAAATAGAAGAGGTGATGGCCGATTGAAACAACACACAATCGCACAATCAATATACTACTTTTTCACCTACGTTTTGTCTCCTACCCTCGTATCTTCTTCCTCGTTCTTCGTCGTTCTTCGTGTTGGAGAGCTGCGAACTCCGAGGCCCTAGGGGCGAGCGAATCGACCTAGGGCAGCCCATTGCCGCCGCGCTCCCTGACGGGGTCCATCCCGGGAGTGTGGGGTTTCGGGTCTCAAAAGCGCCGGCCGGATTGTCTTGCGTATCGCGCTTCCGGCAGGCCTCCCTCGACGTGAGCTGCGGTGCATCACCCCCGGCGTGAGGGTACGCGTGACGCGTTCGTGTGTCAACACACTTTTTGGCGACTCCGCTGGGGACCTTTTGATCAAGAATCATCATCCATCATGTCCAATCTTCCCAATCCCTCGGAAGTTGACGCCGATAACATTATCAAGCCCAATCTGGAGAAGTTATCGGCCGAGCATCGCCAAGCTTATGAGGAGTACAAGAAGGCGCATGAAGAGAAGGAGTTGCAGGAGTTCCTTGGAAACTTCAAGAAGGATCGCCAAGGCAATATCACTCCGGTTGGAGAAATCAAGTTCCCTCCTCTTCAAACCGAACAGGTTAAACCCCCTGTAAGTACTACCTTTTCTCCTGAGCAATGGGCTGAAATTGAGAGCCGTATTTCTGATAGCAATAATCTGATCTATCAAGCTTTCTTAGAAAATAATAATGCTCAGAAGAATATGCCTAATATGCCTGCTAGTATGGGAAACCCTAATTCAGCTTTGCCTATCTCATCGGCGCCCCCCATGCCGATGAATTATTTTCCTACCCATACCAATCAAATTGTGGCTGCACCACTTAATCCTTTTGTGAATATGCAGAGTTCGGTGACAACGCCGAACCAAACCTTACCTATGAGTGGAAACACTGCTAGATCATTGCCGAACTATGGTTCGGCAAACATGCCACAATTTGCACCCGTAGTCGCTAATCCTCCTATGCCAGTGCCACAAGCTTCATCGTCTACTATGGACGATGCTTTAGCTAATTTTAGAGAGGAGATGGCTAAAACGCTTCGAGAGAATTTTGGTGTTGAATTACCTAAGAATCGGATTTATCAAAAGCCGTATCCTGAGTACTTTGATGCAATTCCGTGCCCTCAAGGATATAAAATTCCAGATTTTGTTAAGTTTAATGGAGAAGGCACGAAAACCACATGGTAGCATGTTAGCCAATACCTAGCACAATTGGGTGAAGCAGGCTCGATAAATGAATTGAAAGTGCGTTTATTTCCTTTGTCATTAACTGGTACTGCGTTTTCATGGTTTTCTTCTTTGCCGCATGGCTCTATTCGTGTTTGGTCACAACTAGAGCAAAAATTTCATGATCATTTTTATAGCGGCGACAATGAACTTAAGTTGTCACATCTTACATCGGTTAAGCAGAAGCATGACGAATCGGTTTCCGATTACGTCAAGAGATTTAGAGAGACAAAAAACCGGTGCTATAGTTTAGTGATAACCGAGAGAGACTTGGCAGATCTTGTGCTTAATGGTTTGAGAACTCAAATTAGAGAAAAGCTAGAAGGCTATGAGTTTATAAGTATCAATCAAGTCTTACAGAGGGCTTTGGCTCATGAAAGCCGAAGCAAGGACCTCAAAGAAGTGCATAGATACAAAACTGATCGTCCTAAGATGAATATGGTTGAATATGATAGTGATCATTCGGACGATGAGGGTGATATTTATGCTGCTGAATTTGTTTGGCCCTCGAAGGCCAAACCTTTTACTTGTCATGATTTAAAGCCGATTCATAAGAATCGCGATGATGAGATGAAGTTCACTTTTAACATTGCTAAATGTGATAGAATATTTGATGCTTTGCTACAAGCTAAGATTATTAGAATATCTCATACTTTACCGCCGTTTGAAGAGCTAAAACGGCGTGCTTATTGCAAGTATCATAATTCTTTTTCTCATGCTACTAATGATTGCAATGTTTTTCGACGACAGATACAATCGGCCATTAATGACGGACGATTGAACTTTTCTGAGATGCAAGTGGATAAGCAGCCCTACCCAATGAATACTCTGGATTTGGAGGGGAAAAAGTTACTCATTCGGCCGGAGGTGGCCGAATCCGCTAATAAAACTAATGTTGTCATTGGTGAGCCCAGGAAAAACAGAGATGGCGACAAGATCTTGGGAAGGCAAGTGGTGCTTGACAAGCAACCCGATGGTGGAGAGATAATCAAGATCACCGTCAAGAATCCTACACTCGGGGGGCAACCGCAAGAGCAAGAGAATACCCATGTTAAGTTTGTCATGCCCAAGAGTCCGGAAGTTGGCAAGTGGAAGCTGAATGAAGCCAAAGTGCAGCGCAAGAAAATCAAGCCAACTTTTGATATGTTGCTGTCCAAGTATGCTAATCAAGCGGCCGGTTCTAGCTCTAACCGGTCATCAAACTTGAAGCGCCCAAGATCACCTTCGAGACAGGAATTTCAGCATCACACAAGACCATATGGGTCATGGGCGCCAGGACCGTGGATGGCGCCACCTCCCTATGCACCATACTACATGGGAGGATTCAATGAAGGATGGGAGCAGCCCCCAATGGCCCCTTATGCTTTTCATCCAGGATGGGCAGAACCAAGGAGACCTATGCGTGAGAGGCATTCTTATCCCACACGAGGCCGTTTGAACAATGGAGGCAATCGGCCGATGCAGAATAATCAAGAAGGGATCAACAAGCAGGTGTGGCGTGCCAAATCACCAAGTGCAGCGGTTGAGTCTGGAAAGGGCAAAGAAAAAGTTGATGCCGGCTCACTCATCTTGGGCACTGAAACATTCGCCATACAACAGCCGACTGTGCGTAGCAACCCTGCTGAGCCGATACTTGCTATCGCGCCAAAGCACTCGGCTAGTGATCATGAAGCTAGCACGAGCAAAGCCAAGCCCAGAGATCCAAAATATATGCAACCTAAGTGGTGTCCTCCAGGGATAACGAAAACACAAAAGAGGAAGCTACAAAGGCTAAGAAGTCACGAGATGGCAGAACAGGAGGCCGAGAAGCAAAGAGATGAGTGGTTCAATGACATTCGGCCTTTGGTACCTACAAAACAAGTATGGATGCCTAAACAAATACAGAATGCGGTGGTTTCTACATCTGCCACATCAACACCTGTACCACCAAAGGAGGACGATGCCATTGCTATTACATCGTCCGCAACACCCATCGATTCCGCTCCGCCCGAACAGATTTCAGAATCAATGAACACGCCCGAGAAGGAAGACGATATGGTGGATTGTGAGCCTAGACCGGTACATGGAGGTATTGCTCACGTTTTAGTATCCCGGGATGTTATATATTGTACATATGTAGCAGCGTCGGATAGATATACGAAAACTTGTTGTTCGACCAAGCACGAAGAAAGAGATGTCACTTCTCTCTATATATGTTCATGACGATCTTGTGTAATTAATGGTTTCCTTTATTTGCTTACTAGCTAGCGTCGAGTTCTCTCTATATGTGTAGTAGCTAGCGTCGACCAAGCACGGAAAAAGAGAGGTCACTTCTCTCTATTAGCTCGCTAACACAATATGAAACCCCTAAATTAACCCTCCAAAACCCCAAAACCCCCCCTTCCAAAAAAAAAACCCAGCGACTGCGAGCTGCTGACGCGTGGCCGCCTTTTGGTCCCGGACACCAACCGGGACCAAAGGTGGAGCCTTTAGTCCCGGTTGGTAACACCAACCGGGACTAAAGGTCCTCCCTCCCCCGCCCCAGGCAGCGCCACGTGGAGGGCCTTTGGTCCCGGTTCGTAAGCAAACCGGGACTAAAGGTTTTGGGTATTAGTCCCGACCCTTTAGTCCCGGTTCCAGAACCGGGACTAAAGGCCCTTACGAACCGGGACAAATGGCCCTTTTTCTACTAGTGAGGGCCTTTAATGCCGGTTGCACAACCGGGACTAAGGAATTGGGAGTAAAGGCCCCCCATTTTAGTCCCGGTTGTGTTACGAACCGGGACTAAAGGGGTTCCACGTGGTCGCTACGGAGCGCTCAGGAAGGTGGACCTTTAGTCCCAGTTGGTGTTACCAACCGGGACTAAAGGCAGCCACGTGTCAGGAGCTGTGGTTTAGCGTTTTGGAGGGGTTTAGGGTTTTGGAGGGTTTAGGGGTTTCATTTTGTGTTTCCTTTTTTTTTGTTTATCATTCAATTTTTTTTCATTTAGGGTTTTCATTTGTATTTTATGTTTTCCATTCAACTCGACGCTACTACATATATATAGCAATGAAAGAACCATTACACAACATCGTGATGAATATAGAGACAAGCGATTGGAAAACACGTTGCTTGGTCGAACAACCAGTTTTCGTATATATATTCGACGCTATTTCATATAGTACACGTTCATGCATATATACAATATAATACCCATTACGATCCCTAATATCTAATTACCAAAATTAGCTACCAATTACCGATGGTATTCTCCGTTTTTAGGTATGACCTCTTCAAGTAAGAATCCCGCCAATTCCTCTTGAATTGCTCGCAAGCGATCCTTTGGTAGGAGACCGCCCCGCATCCGTTGGATCTAATTTAAAGAAGGGGGTCAATATATATGAATGAAACTCAACACAATTGATGGTAGTAAAATAAAATTGTGAATATTGTTTATGTACTTCAAGTTGTTGTAAAACCCTGCCCTTCTCACAGGTCGTCTAGTGAATGAACTCGCAAATGTAGTATCCACATAAATTATTCCCGTTTCCCTGCCTCGAGCACTTTAAGAGAATAGAGTTCAATCAAAATAATAATCAAGCATGATAATTGTATTGAAACTAGAATCAAAGAGATGCACGGACCTAGCTAGTACTATTTACATTGAGTGGTCGAAATTTCAGCTCATCTTTCTATTCACCCCTAGCCTCCTTGGTCGTAAAGTTGCACCTCTTTTTTATTCTTACGAACTATTGATAGATTTGGATGAAACTAGACATGGATTTGTTGTTCTTGCCGTTCTCACACTATTTTACTAGGCAATTCTGTAAGCCCTACCCTTCAAAGTGCTAAGCTAATTCTCCATAATTATGTAGCAGCTGAGCTAGCTTATTTCATTCATAAATATTTGTCTAGGGATGGCTCACGAGGAAACCTGCAGGGAGGTTCCAACTCTCAAGTTAACTATGGCCTGCTTTGTAAGTGAAGACTGAAAAATTCAAATAGTTTGGTTTGCGATGTATATGATCTTGCAAACCGCTTTCTAGAAGGGCAGTGGAGCTTCCATCAGTGTAAATTAGCGATCATGAAGAATCATGAAAGCTAAATGTCCCACATTCCTTGTCTTAGTTATTCCTTTGTATTATTAATTTATAATCATAAATAAGCTTAGCCGATGTTATTAATTCTTCAAGTCGACGAGTCATGGTACTTTGGGAGATACTCTGTCGTATGCCCCCCTGTTTTACCTTTGCTCCGTGTGGTAAGTTAGTTTAGATCATTTATTTCATATGTATCATACCATACTGTGATTACCACACAAGCTTGTAGATTATATTAAGGATAGCTTGTGCTTATCACTGAAAACTAAACTTGCCTAATGTTTGTGAGCAGTAACTATGTTGAAATTTACAAATCACGAAACTTAATTTATGTCGTGAAAATTGTTGACAAGGCAACATAACTCGTGAAGAAATAAATATTAAAAAAGGAAAACCACCATATGGCATTTGACAAGCAAGTGAAAGAACGAGACTTAAATAAGGTCGTTTTTTGGATGAAAGGCATAGCGCTCGACTTTATAAATAAATTCAAACTTAAATCAAGTCATCCATACATAGTGCAATAGGTCTCGTCAGACATTGCCTACTGTCTAGTTATATCATGCTGCTATATCTTATTTGGATGGGTAATGGTCCTCCTGATATTCTTAAATTAAGTGTATATATCATCCTACTATATCTCTTTGTTGATTCAGGGAATAATTGCATTCATTCATCGAATACTCATGGATATGGGTCGACAAATACTAATGAAAGATACTTGATCAAGAAAATACACTTAAATTTTTGAGAAACAAGAGTAGGAGCACAATGTGTAAGCCTACACAGGTCAATTATTATTATACATGACATTTTATAATCACTACATAAAGATATGGGAACTCGAGAAGCAAATGATTTGTTCTTGATGAATTGAGAAATTGCATTCATACGGTGAAATATTGTAGCATAGTCACAAGATATTAGCCAGGTCAATGCCGTCACAAGCTACAAGCACAGGAAATTAAACTGAAATAGATAGATATGGGTTTCAGACCCACCTCCTAACTGTCCTCTTGAGAAGCTTCAACTCGTCGTCGTCTTCACTATCTGAGGAAAGATCGCTACCTCTGAACAGCCTCGTCACCTCAACCCTCTCACCGACATAGTCATCATCGACCCAAGGCCAATCCTGAGATTTTGGGGGCATGGGGCGAAGTCAAAACTCGGGGCCCTTACTATAAAGAATACAATAATAATAATGAATATATGTATATATGAAATCTTACCAATAAAAACGCGAATGCATCTAAAACAGTATACATATGAAATAATTATACATGTTACCTTTAAGAAAATTATAACATTCAACGATGCAAAGTCACTTATGATGGGTCGATTCCAGTCTAGTCCAATAATTTCTTCTCGATGCATAGCATTGCTAACCATTTAAGCTATCTTGGGTAATTGTTGATCTCAATTAGTTAATTATATCTTTGTAAACCTTCCTCCCACCGATGCGACAGTTATATGCACTATAAATAAGATGCTAAGCAATAAAGGCATTAGGATAAAAAACGACTTTGCTAACAGACTCGTAAATTACATAGTAGACATTACACCATATGACAAAGTGAATTTTATAATCTTTAATTCAGAAAAAATGCAAAATAGGATGTTCATTAACACTAGCAGAGTGCGCATGTACACCCATTGAAATAACTGTACTATCAAGGCCACTAACATTTTTAACACCGATATCGATGTCAACATTTTCCTCTTGTTAAGATTCAGAATTACTGTCATTTTGTTTCTCTTCCTCCACAATAATTAGCAATTCACCATTTGGAACGAACGAGGTACCAATATTACTCTTGAATATTTTATCAAGAGCGCCTCTCTGATTGTATCAACTCATTTACATATTGCATCTTTTTTCACCGTGCTGGAAATAAATAAATAACGGCAACAAAGGTTGATCGGTGTCAGCTATGCACCATGGATGCAAAGAATAAATTACTTAGTTTAGCACTAAACTTATAGGGAGTAGGGATTAGGGGACAGTATAATATACCTTGGATGGATTGGATCGGCTTTGTACCTTTGGTGGTAGGGCGTTCACCGATGAACCTGTGACACGATGTGCGCTCTGCGAATCGGCGATGTCTGTGTGCAACTGTGCATATCTAGCGCCTGAAGGTGGGAGATAAAGCAGCGTCGCGTACTTACTGATCTTACGATCAGGCTTACGATCAGGGTTCTCCGGGATGGAGATCGGCATCGGCGAGAAGGCGAACGTCCCCGCCGCAGACTTCTTGTCTACCTCGGAACAGTCGACCCTTTTGGCGGCGCGCGAGCACTCCTCGCCGGTGAAAGCATCGGCCTTCCATTTGGTGAGGCGGAAATTCAGCCCACACTCGACGCCTTCCATCAGTTGATCCGATGGAGGGATTTCGCAAGCACTAGGCAGAATCGATCCTTATATTCAAGTTTGTTTGACTGCCGACTCGTCATGGGATATAGGCAAACCTAAATTCTCTCAAACATGTACGAAAACCAGAGCGTGCCATGTCAACAAATATAGTCAAAAGTAGACGTAGCCCTGTAATAGGGTGCGTAGCGCGGCCAAAAATATGATACCTTTTTTTAATCATCAAAAGTCCAAGAAAGTGACATCGGTAAATAACTAACATCTCGTCATGGAGCCATAGTTACGTGCCCCAGGTCACGGAATCCACCTATGGAACTGGTTTTCTACCTTAATCCTATTAATTAATCATCCTCTTAAATTTCACAAAGCAGCCCACTACCTAACTAATTATAGACCTCCAACTCATCCCTAAAAAAGTGCCTTTAGGCGTTGCATTACACAGATATATGCCAGATCCACTTCAAGATAGCGAAGTATACATTGAAGTACTATCTACAGATGCCAAAACGTTACCTATGACCCCATTGCTGCTATATCATAACGTCCAAGTTATGATCAATAATTGAAAAGGGAGAAAGCTGACTTGAAACAATAATCACCAAAGGCTAACTCACCACTAATTAAGTACCTAGCAGCAGGCACCTTAGTTAAAGTGTGTTAAGGCAGGTATCACGGACTACAGTTGCTAATTTTGGATTTCAGTTTACTCTAAAATCCCACATGTTACCAGCACAACATGAATTTCTTCATATGAAGCAACTCAAAGGAAATGTCTTGTTGGACGATATATGTAGCTACATTTATGACTAGATAGAACTGCTACAAACTGCAAAGTTTGAGCAATATATACTGACACAAGACCTCGATACCTTGTGGAAAAAAGTACATACCAGAGAGCTTGGTAACTGCAACCATGAAGGTGTGATGCTGAATGGTGCAACCCATGAACAATGCCGTCAACTAGCATGATCAGGAAATAGCAACAGCATGAAGGATATCATCATGCTTTCTTTTTTACATAAAAAGTATAAAGTTGTCCTTATGGTTATTGGGTTCTACATTTTTTTTGAAAAGGAGGATGACCCTGTGCCTATGCATCTTGGCGATGCATGCAACCATTTTATTATTTTTTCACAAAGACCTTACAAGGTAATCAGGTAGTCTGAAGCCACCATCTTGACAATATGTATCGCTGCTCCTATCCACTCGATGAAGGGGGCCGATTGTCCGAGCCGAATACCAAACATATATCACACCAAAGCCTAACATATAAAACCGGAGACCCAAACCAAGCCGCGTTGCTGGGTCTAGGGCACACATCGGTCCAACGCACTCTCGGAGCCTGCCGCCGCCGTCTTCCACCGATCCATCTCCAGAGCAGGAACTGACGCATCGACCATGTCAGGCCTGTCATCGATGCCACACGGCGCCTAACAACTCCACCATCCTGCACGTATCCATCCACATGCACCCGTCGCCAAAACTAGGTAGTGCCATGCCGTCGATATTTGCTGCCAGCACCTTGCGGTAAATGTAACACCGCTCCTCCTTTTATCCCCTCCAACCAACACTTGCTCCAAAACGACGCCCCCAGGAGGGAGAACGACGATGCTCGAGAAGGGAACAACGTCAGAGACGCCGTCATCGTCCGCCAAGACCGCAGTTAGGCACGATTTTCATTGGAAGCCGCATCGTCCCGATCTCGCGGCTAGCTGGAACCGTGCGGAGCCTCGCCATGAAGACGTATGTCGCCGCCGGTACTCTGGCAGAGATCCTGCCTCCCCTCACAAGTCCCTCCATGCGCTGCCGGCCGGCCAAGACCACGCCGCGGCGGATCTGGACGAGACGCCAGATTCGCGGCCGTCGCAACCCATCTCCACGCAAAGCCGTCCACCACGTCATCCATGGAGTGTCGCGTCACCGCCCATGAACATAGGGAAGTGATAACCCACAAGTATAGGGGATCACAACAGTCTTCGCGGGTAGTATTTCACCCTGGAGATCGGTTTACCACCTGCGACGAGCTCGTCAGAGAGGGCTCTCATCTGATCGAAGAAGGTGGTGGCGCTCTGTGAACCCTTCTGGGCGTTGGACAAAGCCATGCGGCAGTTGTTGACGCGGGATTTGCAAAAACTACTAATCAGTGGATTTGGCTCGATTGAGCATGTTTATGACAGATGGGGCCGCCAGTTAAGCTGACGTGGCACCAATCTATCACACCGTTACATTGAATCATTTTGCTGCTCGCAGGGCAAGCTTGTCAGCGTAACACTCCTCCTCTCTGTGGAACCACTTCCTCTTCTCGTCATTTTATCGAGCAGTCCGCGTGCAGTACACCGGCGGGCGGCAACGAGATGTACAAAGGCAGATGGTGTTGAGCCGACTAGCTACTGGCCACGCGCTGCATGTAAAGGCGCCGGAGAGTCCTCACCGTTGCGCCGCAGCTGCTTCGCCCGCATCGGGAAGACCTCGCACTCGTCCGGGCCGTTCCTGTTCGTGGTTGAGCCACACGTCGGCATCGGGGACGAGCTCTACGCTGTCGGTGGCTGGTCTGAGGGGCCGAGCACCGGCTCCGTCAAGACCTACAAGGGGGCGTTCAACCCTCTCACTGGTGCGTGGCAGAAGGCCGCCCGGGACGGCGCCGCCGGCAAGTAGGGTATGCCGCGGGCAGGGCGTCACGTGCTTGCTGATGGAGATATGTACCTAGGGTAGGGTCATAGGCCTGACCTACATACCCTTCCTAAGGACACTACCTTATAGAACTTAAGGATTACAAGGAAGTCTCCGACTGAAATCACCATGGCGTATGAGTCACTCGACAACATCCACTCGGAGGTTTCTTCCTTCACTCGACAGTTGCCTTTCACTCGGAGGAACTAGAAGTCAGTCGACCGCAGAAGGCCAGAAGCCACTCCAGGGAGGCCAACGGACAGGCGTTCGGCTGTACATCATTAGTAGCATTTATTACGTACGTTATCAGTAACGTACGCCTTCATTACCACGATCGGACCCTTGGATGCCGGGTATTCATGAGGGGCAGCGCGCTCTATATAAGCCACCCCTCCCCTCTGGCACAAGGGTTCGCACCCCCTGTAACTCTCATATTCCACACGACAAGAGCTCCCGAGCACTGAGATGTAGGGCTGTTACCTCCACGAGAGGGGCCTGAACTCATACATCTGTGTGTACACCCTCGCTGTAGCTAGGACTCTGCCCTCTCCTTTCGTACCCCTACCTTCTACTGTCAGGCTCGTTCCCACGACAGTTGGCGCCCACCATGGGGCAGGCGTCTAAGCGACTTCCGGCGAGGTTGCATTTTTTCTCCTTCGTCATGTCTTCCGGCGGTGGTTTGTTCCTGGGCCACGAGATCCGTCTCGGAGCGCTCACCTTCATCGCCGACGACTCGGCATGGCTCCAGGAAGCGCCTCTAGATGTTGAGGCGCTCCCGATCCGCGGGGCGGCGCACTTCCGCGTGAGCTCCTGCGGTGTTCTTCTACGGTAGCCGTCGACTCCGTACTTGTCGGCCCTCCCCGCTGTTCGTCGCCGCAAGCGATCCAGTCATTCGTCAATCTTCGTCTTCGCAGATTGCGGCTATCAAGCCCGCCGAATCACTTCACGGCGTGTTCGACTCGACGTCGAATCAGTCTGACGTTCCCTCCGAGTGTGAGAGCTGCGATCCTGCGGCAGAGGTTCTTATGGCTGGTTCGCATCAGAGTCCGCCGCCTGGTTTTGGCCGCGGCAGACGCGAGGCTGGTGGAGCGTCGAATGAGCAGCAGCATCGGGATGAGGCAATCCTCCATACACCCATCGTCGGTGTGACTGCTGAGGCCCAGGCCTTGGAGGCCACGCGCCTTCGGCTCGAAGAGATTCAGAAGGAACTCGACGAGCGTGCTCGCCAGCGTCCACCACTTCCCAGTCGACGTCAGCGACAGTTGTTTCCGAGTGGATCTCAGAACAACGTCGAGGTATTCCGTACTCCAGTTTTAAATGTTGCAGCAGCTGCAAGGATTGCAGATTCCATTCAGCCATCGCGTTCAGAGGCTGGCAGAGGTTTGCAACAGATCCGAGCGTTGCTTGATGTAGCACAACAACAGAATTCGGCGGTTTCTCAGTCGTGCAACAGGTTACACAGTAATTCGCCCAGAGCAGACACAGTTCAGTCGGCGCACAGTCCGGGGTCACCTCTGCGTCGCAGGTGCAGAGGTTACCGTGAAGATCAGTACCAAGATCAGGGGCGAGATCATTTTGCTCCTCGTTATCACCGTGATGACCGCCGTCGAGTGCCTACTCCTCCGCGGAGTGGTTCATATGTGCCCCGGCACAATGACGATAGGCGCCCGTTAGGCGATGAGCGGAATCCTGGGTTTGATGCGAGGAATGTCCTCGCACAAAGGCGGATCGACAGAGGCAGAGCCCACAGGGATGGTTATGACAGAGACTATCCGAGTGGAAGTGGTACCGTTGTTTCTGGCCCCGAATGTTTTAGCAGAGCCATTCGCTCTACAGAAATTCCCCCCAACTTCAGGTTGGCGGCTGGAATAAGCAAGTTCTCTGGCGAGTCGAAGCCGGAAACATGGTTAGATGATTACCGAGTGGCTGTACAGATTGGTGGAGGAAATGACAACATAGCCATGAAGCATTTATCCTTGATGTTGGATGGTTCGGCCCGAGCGTGGTTGAATCGTTTGGCTCCTTCTAGCATCTATTGCTGGGAAGATCTTGCCCGAGTGTTCATCAGAACATTCGAGGGCACTTGCAAGCGTCCAGCAGGTTTGATCGATTTGCAGCACTGTGTTCAGAAACCCAATGAGTCCTTGAGAGATTACATTCAGCGTTGGTCCACCTTGCATCACACAGTGGAGAATGTTTCCGAGCACCAAGTTGTTTGTGCTTTCAAGGCCGGTGTGAAGTACAGAGAGCTTTACCTGAAGTTTGGGCGGACAGGTGATATTTCCCTGAGCAAGATGATGGATATTGCCACTCGGTATGCCAATGGCGAAGAGGAAGACCGCCTCCGCAGCGGCAAAGGAAAAATAGTCGACAACGATGCCGGCGGCAGTTCCAGTCGGAAACAAAAGCGCAAAGCTGATGGCCCTGCTCAAGCAGAGGCGGCCGCTCTGGCGGCGCAAGGAAAAAATAAGGGGAAGTCCAAAGGGCAATTCACCCCCAAGAAAGGAAAGAATCAATCTGTTGACACCCAATTTTGGCACAATGCGAAATACAGTAAAGGTAAACTCAAGCGGCAAGATCTTATTTGCGACAAAGTTCATATTGCCGGCATGAAAGGCTTGCCGGCATGGAGTCTTGCCACCCGAGCAAAAGGCTTGCCGGTTTCGAGTGCTCATCGATTTCAGTAAAGATTCAACCCGGCAAGGAGACGGCCCGGCAAGGAGACAGCCCGGCAAGGAGATGACCCGGCAGGAGGCAATCCGGCAAGAAGGCGATCCGGCAAGGAGACGGCCCAGCAAGGAGGCGACCCGGCAAGGAGATGACCCGGCAGGAGGCAATCCGGCAAGAAGGCAATCCGGCAAGAAGGCGATCCGGCAAGGAGACGGCCCGGCAAGGAGGCGATCCGGCAAGGAGATGGCCCGGCAAGGAAGCGATCCGGCAAGGAGCTAGCCCGTCAAGACAGACTCTGGAGCGGTACTACCGCCCTTTATAGCGGTACTACCGCTTGAGCGGTACTACCGTATTTTACTACCGCGCCTACTACCGCTTAGGAAAATACTTCTGGAATCCCGAGGACCCCAAGCGGAAGTGGCGCGGCACTCCAGGGCGGTACTACCGCTGGAAGCGGTACTACCGCTTGCCTAGAGCGGTACTACCGCTTGTCGACGCACAGATTCAGGCAGGTTCGGTTTGAATCCGAGTTAGGCTAGAGCTAGAACTCTAGGACGTGAATTGATGTAATTCTCTTGTAAGGAAGGCCTAGATGAATCCATGACTTGTACGGGAAGTCCAACCCCCTCTTAAATAGAAGAGGTGATGGCCGATTGAAACAACACACAATCGCACAATCAATATACTACTTTTTCACCTACGTTTTGTCTCCTACCCTCGTATCTTCTTCCTCGTTCTTCGTCGTTCTTCGTGTTGGAGAGCTGCGAACTCCGAGGCCCTAGGGGCGAGCGAATCGACCTAGGGCAGCCCATTGCCGCCGCGCTCCCTGACGGGGTCCCTCCCGGGAGTGTGGGGTTTCGGGTCTCAAAAGCGCCGGCCGGATTGTCTTGCGTATCGCGCTTCCGGCAGGCCTCCCTCAACGTGAGCTGCGGTGCATCACCCCCGGCGTGAGGGTACGCGTGACGCGTTCGTGTGTCAATACACTTTTTGGCGACTCCGCTGGGGACCTTTTGATCAAGAATCATCATCCATCATGTCCAATCTTCCCAATCCCTCGGAAGTTGACGCCGATAACATTATCAAGCCCAATCTGGAGGAGTTATCGGCCGAGCATCGCCAAGCTTATGAGGAGTACAAGAAGGCGCATGAAGAGAAGGAGTTGCAGGAGTTCCTTGGAAACTTCAAGAAGGATCGCCAAGGCAATATCACTCCGGTTGGAGAAATCAAGTTCCCTCCTCTTCAAACCGAACAGGTTAAACCCCCTGTAAGTACTACCTTTTCTCCTGAGCAATGGGCTGAAATTGAGAGCCGTATTTCTGATAGCAATAATCTGATCTATCAAGCTTTCTTAGAAAATAATAATGCTCAGAAGAATATGCCTAATATGCCTGCTAGTATGGGAAACCCTAATTCAGCTTTGCCTATCTCATCGGCGCCCCCCATGCCGATGAATTATTTTCCTACCCATACCAATCAAATTGTGGCTGCACCACTTAATCCTTTTGTGAATATGCAGAGTTCGGTGACAACGCCGAACCAAACCTTACCTATGAGTGGAAACACTGCTAGATCATTGCCGAACTATGGTTCGGCAAACATGCCACAATTTGCACCCGTAGTCGCTAATCCTCCTATGCCAGTGCTACAAGCTTCATCGTCTACTATGGACGATGCTTTAGCTAATTTTAGAGAGGAGATGGCTAAAACGCTTCGAGAGAATTTTGGTGTTGAATTACCTAAGAATCGGATTTATCAAAAGCCGTATCCTGAGTACTTTGATGCAATTCCGTGCCCTCAAGGATATAAAATTCCAGATTTTGTTAAGTTTAATGGAGAAGGCACGAAAACCACATGGTAGCATGTTAGCCAATACCTAGCACAATTGGGTGAAGCAGGCTCGATAAATGAATTGAAAGTGCGTTTATTTCCTTTGTCATTAACTGGTACTGCGTTTTCATGGTTTTCTTCTTTGCCGCATGGCTCTATTCGTGTTTGGTCACAACTAGAGCAAAAATTTCATGATCATTTTTATAGCGGCGACAATGAACTTAAGTTGTCACATCTTACATCGGTTAAGCAGAAGCATGACGAATCGGTTTCCGATTACGTCAAGAGATTTAGAGAGACAAAAAACCGGTGCTATAGTTTAGTGATAACCGAGAGAGACTTGGCAGATCTTGTGCTTAATGGTTTGAGAACTCAAATTAGAGAAAAGCTAGAAGGCTATGAGTTTATAAGTATCAATCAAGTCTTACAGAGGGCTTTGGCTCATGAAAGCCGAAGCAAGGACCTCAAAGAAGTGCATAGATACAAAACTGATCGTCCTAAGATGAATATGGTTGAATATGATAGTGATCATTCGGACGATGAGGGTGATATTTATGCTGCTGAATTTGTTTGGCCCTCGAAGGCCAAACCTTTTACTTGTCATGATTTAAAGCCGATTCATAAGAATCGCGATGATGAGATGAAGTTCACTTTTAACATTGCTAAATGTGATAGAATATTTGATGCTTTGCTACAAGCTAAGATTATTAGAATATCTCATACTTTACCGCCGTTTGAAGAGCTAAAACGGCGTGCTTATTGCAAGTATCATAATTCTTTTTCTCATGCTACTAATGATTGCAATGTTTTTCGACGACAGATACAATCGGCCATTAATGACGGACGATTGAACTTTTCTGAGATGCAAGTGGATAAGCAGCCCTACCCAATGAATACTCTGGATTTGGAGGGGAAAAAGTTACTCATTCGGCCGGAGGTGGCCGAATCCGCTAATAAAACTAATGTTGTCATTGGTGAGCCCAGGAAAAACAGAGATGGCGACAAGATCTTGGGAAGGCAAGTGGTGCTTGACAAGCAACCCGATGGTGGAGAGATAATCAAGATCACCGTCAAGAATCCTACACTCGGGGGGCAACCGCAAGAGCAAGAGAATACCCGTGTTAAGTTTGTCATGCCCAAGAGTCCGGAAGTTGGCAAGTGGAAGCTGAATGAAGCCAAAGTGCAGCGCAAGAAAATCAAGCCAACTTTTGATATGTTGCTGTCTAAGTATGCTAATCAAGCGGCCGGTTCTAGCTCTAACCGGTCATCAAACTTGAAGCGCCCAAGATCACCTTCGAGACAGGAATTTCAGCATCACACAAGACCATATGGGTCATGGGCGCCAGGACCGTGGATGGCGCCACCTCCCTATGCACCATACTACATGGGAGGATTCAATGGAGGATGGGAGCAGCCCCCAATGGCCCCTTATGCTTTTCATCCAGGATGGGCAGAACCAAGGAGACCTATGCGTGAGAGGCATTCTTATCCCACACGAGGCCGTTTGAACAATGGAGTCAATCGGCCGATGCAGAATAATCAAGAAGGGATCAACAAGCAGGTGTGGCGTGCCAAATCACCAAGTGCAGCGGTTGAGTCTGGAAAGGGCAAAGAAAAAGTTGATGCCGGCTCACTCATCTTGGGCACTGAAACATTCGCCATACAACAGCCGACTGTGCGTAGCAACCCTGCTGAGCCAATACTTGCTATCGCGCCAAAGCACTCGGCTAGTGATCATGAAGCTAGCACGAGCAAAGCCAAGCCCAGAGATCCAAAATATATGCAACCTAAGTGGTGTCCTCCAGGGCTAACGAAAACACAAAAGAGGAAGCTACAAAGGCTAAGAAGTCACGAGATGGCAGAACAGGAGGCCGAGAAGCAAAGAGATGAGTGGTTCAATGACATTCGGCCTTTGGTACCTACAAAACAAGTATGGGTGCCTAAACAAATACAGAATGCGGTGGTTTCTACATCTGCCACATCAACACCTGTACCACCAAAGGAGGACGATGCCATTGCTATTACATCGTCCGCAACACCCATCGATTCCGCTCCGCCCGAACAGATTTCAGAATCAATGAACACGCCCGAGAAGGAAGACGATATGGTGGATTGTGAGCCTACACCGGTACATGGAGGTATGGATGTCAACATGGTGTTTTACTTACCCGCTGAGTTTCGTGCTATAGATGAAGAAGGGGAGGTGGCTCAGCTGGATTTTGGCCCTAAGAATGCAATATTTGAGAAGCCAAAAGAACCAGTAACACACTTGAAACCGTTGTACCTCAGAGGCCATATCAATGGATCACCAATTACTCGAATGATTGTTGATGGTGGTGCTGTAGTGAATCTCATGCCCTATTCAGTCTTCAAGAAATTGGGTTTACCCGACGAAGGATTAATGAAGACCAATATGGTGCTTAATGGATTTGAAGGCAAAGAGAAAACCAAAGCCAAAGGTGTGATGTACGTGGAGCTTACGGTTGGAAGCAAAACTTTGGCTACTGCATTCTTTGTCGCCGAGGTACAAGGTAACTATAACGTCATCCTAGGCCGTGATTTGGTTCATGCAAACCAATGCGTGCCATCCACTATGCACCAGTTTTTAATTCAGTGGGTTGATGATGAAGTGGAAGTCGTTCACGCGGATAATTCGGCTTGCGTTGCTTTAGCCGATACACCGGTAGATTGGCAACACCCCAATGCTGCTTGCTTGACGGGACGTGACTTATCAGAGTTTGATTTTCTCAGCGCCACCAAAAGCGGTTTTGTACCCGTTTCTCTAAAGCCGGTTGGTAGCAATCGGCTCCAAAGCATAATGTATTTAAATGGGTGCTAACTCTGAGTGGTTGCAAAAACGGCTTGCAAAATATCGGTCCAATGGGAACGATATGTATGAGTCTGTAGAGGAGTTGGATGATATGGATAAACTTGGACAAGGTTTTACGTCGGCCGATCCATTAGAAGAAATAGATATTGGAGATGGTTCAATTCCTAGGCCGACATTTGTAAACAAAAAATTGAAAGCCGATTGTAAAATCAAGTTAATCGAGCTATTGAAAGAATATGTTTGTTGCTTTGCATGGGAATATCATGAAATGCCAGGTTTAAGCCGAGAGCTAGTGGAGCATCGGTTGCCTATAAAAGCCGGTTTTAGACCGTACAAACAATCGGCTAGAAAGTTTAATCCAAGAATATATGACCGGATCAAGGAAGAGATCGGTCGTTTGCTTAAAGCTAATTTTATTAGACCTTGCAGGTATGCCGAGTGGATTTCTAATATTGTGCCAGTGGAAAAGAAAGGCTCCGGCAAGTTGAGGGTGTGCATTGATTTCAGAGATTTGAATAGAGCTACACCCAAAGATGAGTATCCTATGCCTATAGCCGACATGCTTATTAATGATGCTTCTGGACATAAGGTCATTAGCTTTCTTGATGGCAATGCGGGCTACAACCAAATTTTTATGGCCGAAGAGGACATGTCCAAAACGGCTTTTCGGTGCCCCGGTTTTCTTGGTTTATTTGAGTGGACAGTGATGACCTTTGGATTGAAGAATGCCGGCGCCACGTATCAGAGGGCTATGAATTTGATTTTTCATGATTTACTCGGCGTTATACTTGAAATCTATATTGATGATATTGTTGTCAAATCGGATGCTTTTGAATCTCACTTAGCCGATTTGCGTTTAGCTTTTGAGAGGATGAAAAAATATGGACTGAAGATGAATCCTTTGAAGTGTGCTTTTGGCGTGTCGGCTGGCAAGTTTTTGGGTTTCGTTATTCATGAAGATGGCATAGAGATTGATCCCAAAAAGATAGAAGCTATACAAAAAGTGGAGGCTCCAACATGCAAGAGAGATATGCAAAAATTCCTCGGCAAGGTTAATTATTTGAGGAGGTTCATAGCCAACTTGTCTGGGAAGGTTGATGCATTTACTCCTATACTTCGGTTGAAGAATGATGTTGATTTTACTTGGGGGGCAAAGCAGCAAGAAGCATTTGATATGATCAAGAATTATTTGTGCACTCCTCCGGTAATGAAGGCGCCCAAGCATAGAGAGCCCTTTAGACTTTACATTGCAGCCGAGGAAGGTGTTATTGGTGCTGTTTTGACTCAAGAAACCGAAGGAAAAGAGCATGCTATCACTTATTTGAGCCGACGTCTATTGGATGCTGAGACAAGCTATACATGTATTGAAAAATTATGCCTATGCTTATACTATGCTTGCACAAAATTGAGACATTATCTAGTGCCAAGTTCTTGCGTAATAGCTTGTCAAACCGATGTCATTAAATACATGTTGCATAGACCAATTCTTAGTGGTAGAATTGGTAAATGGGCTTATGCTTTAATTGAGTATGATTTGGCTTATGAATCTCTAAAATCTATGAAAGGCCAAATTGTTGCTAATTTTATCGTTGAGCATCGGATTAATGACAAGCAGGATATTGAAATAAACCTTGTCTCATTAATACCATGGAGATTATATTTTGACGGTTCAGTTTGTAGCAACGGCCAAGGTGTTGGTATTGCTTATATATCTCCTCATGGTGCTATTTTTGGAGCCTCATGCCGCTTAGAGTATTTTTGCACAAATAATCAAGCCGAATATGAAGCATTGTTATTCGGTTTAGAGATGTTGCTGGCCATAGGTGCTACACATATTGAGGCTTTTGGTGATTCGTTATTAGTAGTACAACAGGTATCCAAAGTTTTTCAATGTTTAGACGAATCACTTAATGTTTATCTTGATAAATGTCTAGATATAATTTCTACTTTGGATCATTTTAGCATTGCTCATATATCTAGACATGATAATTGGAGAGCAAATGAGTTAGCACAGCCAGCATCTGGCTATCATGTCAATCATGGCATGTTTCATATCTCTCAAGAGCCGATGTCTTGTCTTGCTAATATAGGGGAGGCCGAACCAGAGCCCACTGATTCGGTCACTAACAATAAATCTAGTGCAGGTGAAGATCATGATTGGAGAAAGCCCATTATTGATTACTTGTACAATCCGAGTGAAAGGGTGGACAGGGCTGTTCGGCGCATGGCTTTCAAATATACAATAAGAGACGGTGGTCTTTATCGCCGAACGGTTGAAGATGTTCTTTTGAAGTGTTTGGACGAGGATCAAGCAAGAGTTGCTATGGGAGAGGTTCATGAAGGAATTTGCGGTACTCATCAGTCGGCCCCCAAGATGAAGTGGTTGTTACGACGTGCTGGATTTTATTGGCCGACGATGATCAATGATTGCTTCAGGTATTATAAAGGATGTGAAGCTTGTCAAAAGTTTGGTGATATTCAGTTAGCTCCCGCTGCTATGTTACATCCTATTTTCAAGCCGTGGCCCTTTAGAGGTTGGGGATTAGACTTTATTGGAGAGATTCATCCTTCCTCTTCAAAGGGGCATCGGTTCGTGTTGGTGGCAACTGATTATTTCACTAAGTGGTCTGAAGCAGTACCTCTCAAGAATATGACGCATACGGAGGTGATTCAATTCATAAGTGAGCACATTATTCATAGATTCGGTATTTCGCAAACATTAACTACGGATCAAGGTTCATCTTTTATGTCTCATCAAGTTGGAGAATTTGCCGAATCATATAAGATAAGGTTGCTCAATTCCTCCCCGTATTATGCTCAAGCCAATGGACAAGCTGAGTCTAGCAACAAAATTTTGATCAAGCTCATCAAGAAGAAGATTGAAGATAATCCAAGAAGGTGGCATGAATTATTGTCTGAGGCTTTGTGGGCGCATAGAATCTCAAGGCATGGTGCGACGAAGGTAACTCCATATGAGCTCGTATACGGTCAAGAAGCCGTTTTACCGGTAGAGGTGTATTTGCATGCTTTGAGAATAGCCAAACAAAATGATTTATCGGCAGTGGACTTTTATAACTTGATGATGGACAACGTTGATGAGGTTGCCGATAAACGTTTGACTGCATTAAAAGCCATAGAAAGGGACAAGTTGAGGGTAGCAAGAGCTTACAATAAGAAGGTCAAGTTGAAGAATTTTCAGATTGGTGATCTTGTGTGGAAGGTGATTCTACCGATTGGTTCAAAGGACAAAAAATTCGGGAAGTGGTCTCCAAGCTGGGAAGGTCCTTTCAAGATTGCAAGAATAGTTCCCGGAAATTCATATTTGGTGGAATCCATGCAAGGAACATTGCTACCTCAAGCTCTCAATGGCAGATATTTGAAGAAGTACCACCCTAGTGTGTGGCAAGAAGCCTAAATAGGCAATGGCCGATATATAATTATCGTCCTAAGCACATATTAATGGCCGATGGAGTGTTGACATCGTCCTTAGAACAAGCCTAATGCAAATTATTTTTCGGCACACAAGCTTTGCCGAAAAACAGGGGGGCATGTGTTGACACCCAATTTTGGCACAATGCGAAATACAGTAAAGGTAAACTCAAGCGGCAAGATCTTATTTGCGAAAAAGTTCATATTGCCGGCATGAAAGGCCTGCCGGCATGGAGTCTTGCCACCCGAGCAAAAGGCTTGCCGGTTTCGAGTGCTCATCGATTTCAGTAAAGATTCAACCCGGCAAGGAGACGGCCCGGCAAGGAGACAGCCCGGCAAGGAGATGACCCGGCAGGAGGCAATCCGGCAAGAAGGCGATCCGGCAAGGAGACGGCCCGGCAAGGAGGCGACCCGGCAAGGAGATGACCCGGCAGGAGGCAATCCGGCAAGAAGGCAATCCGGCAAGAAGGCGATCCGGCAAGGAGACGGCCCGGCAAGGAGGCGATCCGGCAAGGAGATGGCCCGGCAAGGAAGCGATCCGGCAAGGAGCTAGCCCGTCAAGACAGACTCTGGAGCGGTACTACCGCCCTTTATAGCGGTACTACCGCTTGAGCGGTACTACCGTATTTTACTACCATGCCTACTACCGCTTACGAAAATACTTCTGGAATCCCGAGGACGCCAAGCGGAAGTGGCGCGGCACTCCAGGGCGGTACTACCGCTGGAAGCGGTACTACCGCTTGCCTAGAGCGGTACTACCGCTTGTCGACACACAGATTCAGGCAGGTTCGGTTTGAATCCGAGTTAGGCTAGAGCTAGAACTCTAGGACGTGAATTGATGTAATTCTCTTGTAAGGAAGGCCTAGATGAATCCATGACTTGTAGGGGAAGTCCAACCCCCTCTTAAATAGAAGAGGTGATGGCCGATTGAAACAACACACAATCGCACAATCAATATACTACTTTTTCACCTACGTTTTGTCTCCTACCCTCGTATCTTCTTCCTCGTTCTTCGTCGTTCTTCGTGTTGGAGAGCTGCGAACTCCGAGGCCCTAGGGGCGAGCGAATCGACCTAGGGCAGCCCATTGCCACCGCGCTCCCTGACGGGGTCCCTCCCGGGAGTGTGGGGTTTCGGGTCTCAAAAGCGCCGGCCGGATTGTCTTGCGTATCGCGCTTCCGGCAGGCCTCCCTCGACGTGAGCTGCGGTGCATCACCCCCGGCGTCGAGGGTACGCGTGACGCATTCATACCGTGTGCAATCCACACGAAGAAAGATGAGGAAGGCAATTTGATATTGCCGAAGCATACCACTCGACAGTGCCGTTTACTGATCCAGCAGTTCAAGGAAGGTCAGTCGAGTGAGAAAACTCCTGAAAAGGAGGATGATGAAGACAAAGAAGAGTTTCTTGAGGTTAATGCCACTCTGTTGATTTTTGCTGATGTAGAAAGCAAGAGTCGACTGGAAGTTATCAACAGAGAAGTCAACATGGCTGTTCCCTCCACCCCCACATACCTCAAATGGTCTCAGACTACTATCACATTCGACCAGTCAGACCACCCTGGTCATATCACTACCCCCGGTTGGCAAGTGCTGGTGGTGGACCCGGTTGTGGGAGGAACTCGGCTCCGCAAAGTCCTGATGGATGGTGGGAGCGGTTTGAACATCTTGTATGAGGATACCCTAAAGGGGATGGGCATTCCGATGTCCCGACTCAGCGAAAGCAACATGCAGTTCCACGGAGTCATCCCTGGGAAGAAGGCCAAGTCACTCGGCCAGATTGCATTGGATGTGGTGTTCGGCACTGACAAGAATTTTCGCAAAGAGAAATTGACGTTTGAAGTTGTGGACTTCCAGAGCGCATACCACGCCATCCTTGGTCGTCCGGCTTATGCCCGTTTCATGGCCCGTCCATGCTACGTGTATCTCAAGCTAAAGATGCCCGGGCCCAAGGGTGTGATCACAGTCACTGGCAATCGACAGAGGGCTGAGGAGTGTCTTCAGTAAGGCTCCAAAATTGCCGATCATCAGATGGCTGTGGTCGAGTTGGAGGAATACAAGAAGAGTGCTGATCCTGCCGACCTGCTGCGTGCCAAGAAGCCCGCCTCTGAGTCAGCTTTCCAGTCGGCAGGCGAAGTGAAGCAAGTGCACATTCACCCAACGGATCCAAACGCTGCCCCGACCAACATCTCAACGACACTCGACAGCAAATAGGAAGCCGCTCTCATCCAGTTCCTCCGTGAGAACTGGAACATCTTCGCATGGAAGCCTGCTGACATGCCGGGTGTACCCAGGGAACTAGCTGAGCACCGACTAAGAGTCGACCCGAAGGCCAAGCCTGTGAAGGAACATTTGCATCGGTCGGCAGCAGAGAAGCGGAAGGCAATCGGCGAGGAGGTGGCTCGTCTCTTGGCGGCTAAGTTCATACGCGAGATTTACCACTCCGAGTGGCTCTCGAACGTCGTCATGGTCCCCAAGAAAGATAAGTCACTTCGCATGTGTATCGATTTCAAACATATCAATCGGGTCTGCCCGAAAGATCATTTTCCTCTCCCCCGCATTGATCAGATTGTTGACTCGACTGCGGGGTGCGAGCGTTTATCCTTTCTTGATGCTTACTCTAGTTACCATCAGATCCGTCTGTTTGGTCCAGATGAAATAAAGACAGCCTTCATCACCCCTTTCGGGTGTTTCTGTTATATCACCATGCCTTTTGGTTTGAAAAATGCTGGCGCTACTTTCATGCGCATGATTCAAAAATGCCTGCTTGATCAGATCCCTCGGAATGTTGAAGCATACATGGATGATATTGTCGTCAAGTCTCGCAAAGGTTCCGACCTGCTGACTGACTTGGCTGAAACATTCGCCAACCTGAGGAGGTATGATATCAAGTTAAACCCGTCTAAGTGCACTTTCGGTGTTCCTGGTGGCAAGTTGCTCGGTTTTCTCGTTTCCGAACGAGGAATCAACATCAATCCTGAAAAGATCACTGCCATTACCCGAATGAAAAGCCCTGAGCGTGTGCACGATGTCCAGAAGCTCACAGGTTGCCTGGCGGCATTGAGTCGATTCATTTCTCGTCTCGGTGAGAAGGCATTGCCTTTATACCGACTGATGAAGAAGTCTGATACGTTCGAGTGGACTCCAGAAGCTGAAGCAGCGTTTGTCGAACTCAAAGCCCTGCTTTCCACCCAGTCGGTGCTTGCTGCTCCGCACAGCAAAGAGCCCTTGCTCCTGTACATTGCGGCCACTAATCAGGTCGTCAGTACAGTTCTCACTGTTGAGCGGGAAGAGGAAGGCAAAGCTTACAAAGTCCAACGTCCTGTTTATTATTTTTCTGAAGTGTTAACTCCTTCAAAGCAAAGGTACCCACATTACCAGAAGCTCGTCTATGGTATATATCTGTCAGCGAAGAAGGTGGCACACTACTTTCAAGATCACTCAATTTCAGTCGTCAGTGATGCTCCATTGTCTGAGATCCTCAACAATCGAGATGCGACTGGTCGAGTGGCCAAATGGGCTATTGAGCTCCTTTACTTTGATATCAAGTTTGAAGAGAAAAGGGCAATCAAGTCTCAAGCACTTGTTGATTTCCTGGCCGAGTGGATAGAACCGCAGCAGCCAATCCAAATCCACTCGGCACACTGGACCATGTTCTTTGACGGCTCAAAGATGCTGAATGGGTCTGGTGCTGGCGTAGTTTTGGTATCCCCAAAAGGCGACAAACTCAGTTATGTCCTGCAGATTCACTTTGATTCCTCCAATAACGAAGCTGAATACGAAGCACTCCTATACGGATTGCCTATGGCCATCTCACTCGGCATCCAGCGCCTGATGGTATACGGTGACTCTGATTTGGTGGTCAATCAGGCGATGAAAGAGTGGGATGTCAGGAACCCTGCTATGACTGGATACTGCAATGCAGTAAGAAAGCTTGAGAAGAAGTTCGAAGGTTTGGAACTCCATCATGTTCCCCGAGTGAAGAATCAGGCAGCTGATGAGCTAGCAAAGATTGGATCCACTCGGAAGCCTGTCCCCAGCAATGTGTTTCTGGAACACCTACATTTTCCTTCAGTGCAGGAAGATCCCTTCACTGAAGAGCCCCTGCAAGCAAAGAGCGCCTCTGATCCGACTGAAGTTGATGTCCCAGCGGTCATAGATCTGGTCATGGAGATTCTGGTGATCACGCCCGACTGGACAGTGCCTTATATCGTGTACATTCTGAGGCAAGAACTCCTAGATGACGAGGTTGAAGCTCGACAGATCGTTCGCAGATCCAAGGCCTTTACTGTTATGGGTGGACAGTTTTACAGAGAAAGCGTAACTGGCGTGACTCAGCGGTGTATCTCTCCTGAAGAAGGTCGACTGGTTTTGGAGGAAATTCACTCGGGGACCTGTGGTCATCATGCGTCCTCTAGGACGATTGTCGCCAAAGCATACCAAGCTGGTTTCTTCTGGCCGCGCACCAACGAGATGGCTAAGGAGATTGTTGATCACTGTGAAGGGTGCCAGTTCTATTCAAACTTGTCGCACAAGCCTGCATCTGCCTTGAAGACTATTCCACTCGTCTGGCCGTTTGCTGTATGGGGTTTGGATATGGTCGGACCACTTCGAACAGGCCAGAGTGGATTTACTCACTTGCTTGTAGCAGTCGACAAGTTCACGAAGTGGATTGAGGCTAAACCCATAAAGAAGCTGAACTCGCGCACTGCTATCAAATTCATGAAAGAGATAACATTCCGATATGGAGTTCCCCACAGTATCATTACAGACAATGGCTCAAACTTTGACTCGGAAGAGTTCAGACACTTTTGCTTCACCCAAGGCACCCGGGTGGATTACGCATCCGTTGCGCATCCCCAGACTAATGGTCAAGCTGAGCGGGCAAATGGCCTTATCCTTCAAGGGCTGAAGCCTCGACTTATGCGAGATCTCGAGCATGCAGCTGGAGCTTGGGTCACTGAATTGCCATCTGTTATGTGGGGCTTGAGGACGACTCCTAATCGGTCGACGGGACGCACTCCTTTCTTCATGGTGTATGGAGCCGAAGCTGTTTTGCCGAGTGATGTCCTTCACAATTCCCCTCGTGTAGATCTTTACTCTGAGGCTGAGGCTGAGCAGGCACGACAAGACGGTGTAGATCTCCTGGAGGAAGAACGCGAGATGGCTCTGATTCGGTCGACTGTATATCAGCAAGATCTGCGCCGCTTCCATGCGAAGCACGTCAAGAGTCGGTCGTTTCATGAAGGTGATCTTGTGCTCCGAGTGGATCAGCAGTGACCTCACAAGCTGGCCCCATCATGGGAAGGCCCTTTCGTCGTCATCAAAGTACTGAACAATGGAGCCTACCACCTCTTCAACCTCAAGAAGAATATCGACGAGCCGCGCGCCTGGAACGCGGATTTACTTCGATGTTTTTATACCTGACGACTGAGTCATTGGATGTAATAAGAGTACTCTAGACAATGTTGTTTATCAAGGTTATGACTCCTGCAGTCTTTTGTCGATTCCGATCGCACAGTTTCATATTCAAAAACTCTCCGACTGACGAGCGACCCTCTCACTCGGGGGCTTAGCTGCGAACCCGTTTTCGCCTAAGTTAAAAAACCTGCCGAGTGAGTAGCATCCTATTCACTCGGAAACTTTGCTGCGAACCAGTCTTCGCCTAAGTTCAAAAACACTCCGAGTGACGAGTGACCCTCTCACTCGGGGGGCTTAGCTGCGAACCAGTTTTCGCCTAAGTTACAAAACCTGCCGAGTGAATAGCATCCTATTCGTTCGGAAACTTAGTTGCGAACCAGTCTTCGCCTAAGTTCAAAAACACTCCGAGTGATGAGCGACCCTCTCACTCGGGGGCTTAGCTGTGAATCAGTTTTCACCTAAGTTAAAAAACCCTGCCGAGTGGATAGCATCCTATTCACTCGAAAACTTAGCTGCGAAACAGTCTTCGCCTAAGTTCAAAACACTCCGAGTGACGAGCGACCCTCTCACTCGGGGGCTTAGCAGCGAACCAAGTTTCGCCTAAGTTACAAACCCTCCCGAGTGGATAGCGTCCTGTTCACTCGAAAACTTAGCTGCGAATCAGTCTTTGTCTAAGTTGTAAAACATTCCGAGTGGTGAGCAACCCTCTCACTCGGGGGCTTAGCTGCGAACCAGTTTTCGCCTAAGGTAAAACCCTGCCGAGTGAATAGCTACCTATTCACTCGGAGACTTAGCTGCGAGCCATTCTTCGTCTATGTCAAAAACTTTCCCGAGTGACGAGCACTCCTCTCACTCGGGGACTTAGCCGCGAACCAGTTTTCGCCTAAGTTCAAAATTCTTCCGAGTAGTGAGTAAACTTAGCCAAGCAAGAGATCGGAAAGCAAAATGCAGATAAATCCAGAATCTCTATCGCGGAAAAAAGTTGCCCACGCAAACAGAAATACTCAGGCTTAAGGCCTGAATGAAGTTTTAAACAGTTACACCATCACTCGGCATACCGAGGCAAATAAAGTTTCAACTGCAAGCAGAGTATTTTTCAAGCACCGGTGGGACTCGACGGCTCGACGAAGGTGTCTAGATCTATCCCATCGAAGATCCGAGTGGCTGCTTCGATGAAGGTCTCCATGAAATCTTCAAATTGAAGTTTCTTCGTGTGATCACCCGTAGAGCCTTCAGTTTGTCCTCCTTGGCCTCCTTGCAATGGACCCGGACTAGTGAAAGCGCCACGTCAGCTCCACAGCGAGCAGCAGATTTTTTCCATGCCTGCACTCGACCAGGAACCTCATTGAGGCAGGTCATCATCGACTCGAGGTCAGTCTGGAGGGTGTCTTCTGGCCACAGTTCTTTGTCGACCTTCTCCAGCGCAGCCTTCAGTCGAGTGATATACCCTTGAACACTTCTGAGACGAGCGTCAAGTCGAAACATGTCCATGGCCATGGCATCCCCGACGGGTGACTTGGTGTGGTCCAGATTTGGCTCAATCTCCTCAGTCTCCTTTTCAAAATCTTGATAGAATTCTTTACGAAAGGAAAAAGAAAAGTCGGTCACGCTGTTGTTCTGAAGAGATTAAAGAAATTCACTCGACGGAAGAAAGTTACCTTCAAGCATGCCGAACATATTCTTCGCGAAGTTTCCCAAGTATTTCTCCAGAGTGCTCCTTCTCTCGGTCAGCTGTTCAACCTTCTGGGTCCAGTCGGCCTGTTCCTGCTTGAGTTTGTGGTTCTCTTCTTCCAACTTATTGGCTGCGGCAAGTTTCTTCTCAGCAGCCTCGGTTTTCTCCCTCGCCACCTTCTGAGCGTCGGCGAGCGCCTTATCTTTGTCTTCAAGCGCCTTCTTCATGGTATCTAAAGAAATAGCATTGTTGAGTCGCGCTTGGAGTCGACGGTTCTCATCATGCACGTCTGCTCGTGTGAGGACACTCGGTTCAAAGGATAGAAGATGAAAGTGATAGTGCAATCGATCAACAAAGATTACCTCCCAGGGTCTTCAGCTCTGTCTGTGCACGGCCCAGGTCGTTCTTGGTCACCTCCAGGTCCAGCTGAAGCTGATTCTTCTCCTTCTCCAGCTCGACGTACTGAGTCCCAAGCGCACAGGCTTTCTGAAATCAGCAAAGAAGTAGCTCAGTCGACACCAATGTTTTTCCATTCCCGAGTGGAAAGGAACAAGTTTAGTCGACTGGACAGCGGCCCGCCGCCCCACCCCACACCCCTACAAAGCGTCATATCATGGTTGATGGAAATGATGTCCATGAAACCTGCAGGATAGTTCTTAAGACTACTGCCCATCGTAAACGATCGACAGTAGTCTCAGGGACTACACCCAGTGGGTGCACTCAGCGTGCCCCCACTGGACCAGAGACCACTCGACCAGGTCCGACCTGTCCAAGTATAAAAAAAAGAGAGAGTAAACATGCAAACATTGTCTCTATCAGACCCCCGCCGATGCAAGCACTCGACGGCGGTCTCGGGGACTACACCCAGTGGGTGCACTCAGCGTGCCCCCACTGGACCTACTATCACTCGACCAAGCTGTCGAGTGACAAGCGATTATCAAAACACATCTAAGACCCCTGCCGATGTCTTCATCATTCGACAGCGGTCTCGGGGACTACACTCAGTGGGTGCACTCAGCGTGCCCCCACTGGATACAAACCACTCGACTAAGACCTGATCTATTCGAGAAGAAAGCAAGCAAGTATACGTCAAAAGAAAACACCCAGTGGGTGTGGAGTCAAGATGGACAGGAATTCAATCGGAAATGAACTTACAATCGCACTTACTCAGACATTGGCTTGAAGCGCTGAGCTGGCATCATAAGCTAACTTGCTGGCCTCATACGCCTCCTTCGTACGCAGCATCATTTGCCCAGCCTAGATCATGGCTTCTTTGGCAGCTCCAGTCTGGTCCTCTGGGACATGGTACAAAGGGTATGCAGGCGCCAGGTGAGTCGGTGCCGCGGCTGAGGTCACAGGAGTTGCTTGTGGTTGCCCAATCGGCGCTGAAATCACAAGAGTTGAGGTTGCTGGTGGGGCACTCGACAGCGGAACCACAAGATCAGCTCTGGCTCGGGAAGAGTCGCCAAGCTCTTGAGATGACGCAGCAGTCGACCTACGAGGTGCCTGTCCTGATGATGTTCTCCGAGTGCATACGCGTGGAGTGTCCAAGGCCACAACTTCACCATCAGCACCCTGCTGCGGCTCCTCATCGTCTTCCACATGGATGTCGTCGTCAACTGTCAATTGACAACGTTGACTTATTCATTCGATGAATTGCCTTCAAAAAATCAGTCTACAGTGAAGATTTATTATACCTCGTTGGGAGGTGGCCGCGTCAGCAGTGTCCACTTCCATATGATCTTCCTCATCCCGCAGAGGCGACGTCACCGAGGTAGCAGCTCTGGCGAATAAATTTCACTCGGTTAGCAAAGACATGAAGTTTCACAACAACAGAAAAAGGAAAATGAACACTTACGTTGAAGCGACAGGCACGGCGATCTTCATACGGGGCAGAGCCTTCCGAGGTTTTGGTACATCAGACCTGGGCTATTTCGCAGCTTTTTCAGTCGACCCACTTGTTGCAGCACGATCGCGCTTCGGGTTCCTAGTGCTCGATGCCAAGGTTTTGCTTGGGACGACTGCTGGGTCTTGGCGCTGCTTGGAACGGTTCTCGGTGCGCGGAGGAGACCGAATCTCTTCTTCGCTCCCCTCCGGGTCATCACCACTGCCTTCACTATCCTCGACGTAATCAACGGTTGCGCTGCCGCCTGCACTTCCTTCTTTGTCATCAGGCTGCTCTCCATTCGGCACGGGCGAGTACATGTTCGTAAACTCCTGCAAGATACAAACTGTAAAGTCAGTCAACTGAAGGCCCAGTCACTCGATGAAATATGAAAGCACTCGACAAAGATATAACTCAACAGGTTCGTCGGTGGGTTCAAAGCAGAGAAGGGCAAGATTCGCTTGGCTCCCAAAGGGTTATCACAGGCTCCGGTGATGCTCCTGAGCCACTGGGCAACAGTCTCATCGGAAACTTCCTCTGGATGAGTCCGAGTGGTGTCTTCGGGGCCCGAATAATGCCACATAGTGTGATCCCTGGCTTGAAGAGGCTGGATTCGTCGACTGAGAAACGCCTCTAGGAGGTCCATACCAGTCACTCCGCCACGGATCAGATCTACTACTGCATTCACTAAAATCCCTACCTGGACTTTCTCTCCCTCTGTCACGTTCAGTGTTCTGGGAATAGTGGGTCGATCCAATGTGAAGGGAGGAAGACCAGTCGACATATTGGGATATGCAACATCTTTGCAGTAAAACCATGTCGACTGCCAGCCCCGAACAGATCCAGGAAAGGTCATTGATGGAAACGCACTCCTACCCCTTTTTTGGAGTCCCAGGCCACCGCATAGCTGGATGACATGAGTCTTACTATCACTAGGATTGGCCTTTTTGACACACTGAGATCGGATGGTGAATATGTGTTTGAACAAACCCCAGTGAGGAGAACAACCCAAGAAACATTCGCACAGAGTTATGAACGCAGCGAGATACGCAATGGCATTCGGAGGGAAATGATGAAGCTGTGCCCCGAAGTAGTTCAAGAATCCGCGAATGAATGGATGGGGAGGCAGAGAAAAACCTCGCTCGACATGGGTGAGGAGGAGGACTCGCTCGCCGTCGCGCGGCTCCGGCTCGGCCTCTCCCTCCGACAGCCTCCACGACCCGTCAGCTATCAGCTCGTCGGTGACGAGATTTTGAACGTCCTCCGCCGTGATGGTCGACCGGAGGAAATCCCCCTGGATCCACCCCGGCGGTAATGCGGACCGGGCGCCCGACGGCTTCTTCGCCTTGGCTCCCTTCTTGGCGCGCTCGAGCTTCTCCGTCTTCCCCTTCGTCATCGCGGCGGCGGTGGTCAAGGCAGAGCAGAGCGGCGCGCGTGGAGCAGGGGAGACGGAGGAAAAGAGGGGAACGGAGGAGGAGCACTGTACCGGCCCTCGCATCGCTCCGTCTTATAACTACCCGAGTGGGTCACTGACCTGCGGGCCCGCCGGATCCCTGTATATCCCGATTACAGAGGAAGAGCTGTACGTGGCGATAAAGGCGGCGCGATAATCGAGGCGTCATGCTCCCACTTGCCCCAGTCGTTGCGTCATTATCGCGCAGCGCGTACTTCTCAAATTTTCAAATCCCGCAAAATCCGGGCCTGGCGAAGCGACCCGTCGCATCAAGAGGTTCCGTTGATCACTCGAATCTGAGTCGGCGCTCAAGTTCACTCGGACGCATTTCAAGACAGAATCGATCAGGGTGAATGACAAAGACTCCAATCGACGCAGACTTCTGTGAAGCCCTAAGATGTACTCGGAATTTTTGTGTCTTATCAGAACCCGCATCGAGCCCTTTTCACTCGAACCCCGATCCATTCGGGGGCTAATGATGGAGATATGTACCTAGGGTAGGGTCATAGGCCTGACCTACATACCCTTCCTAAGGACACTACCTTATAGAACTTAAGGATTACAAGGAAGTCTCCGACTGAAATCACCATGGCGTATGAGTCACTTGACAACATCCACTCGGAGGTTTCTTCCTTCACTCGACGGTTGCCTTTCACTCGGAGGAACTAGAAGTCAGTCGACCGCAGAAGGCCAGAAGCCACTCCAGGGAGGCCAATGGACAGGCGTTCGGCTGTACATCATTAGTAGCATTTATTACGTACGTTATCAGTAACGTACGCCTTCATTACCACGATCGGACCCTTGGATGCCAGGTATTCATGAGGGGCAGCGCACTCTATATAAGCCACCCCTCCCCTCTGGCACAAGGGTTCGCACCCCCTGTAACTCTCATATTCCACACGACAAGAGCTCCCGAGCACTGAGACGTAGGGCTGTTACCTCCACGAGAGGGGCCTGAACTCATACATCTGTGTGTACACCCTCGCCGTAGCTAGGACTCTGCCCTCTCCTTTCGTACCCCTACCTTCTACTGTCAGGCTCGTTCCCACGACACTTGCCGCCACAGACGAAGAGGGAGCAGAAGAAGGCCCTGGGCCACGGCGGCGCGGGGGCTTCGCACGCGGAGCAGCTCTTGACGGCTTGCCGCCACTGGTGGAGCAGGAGCGGAGGAAGGCCCTGGACCGCGGAGGCACGATGGCTTCGCGCGCGAAGCAACTCTTGACGGCTTGACGCCACCGACGGAGTGGGAGCGAAAGAAGGCCCTGGCCCGCGAAGCGGCTGTTAATGGGGGCGGGCTGCTGCTCCCCCTTGCGGCGCACCTGCAGCCTGTCGGCGCCGTTGCTGGGGATGATGCAGGTGAAGACGACCTTGATCTTGGCGAGGCAGTTGACCCAGCGCGAGATGCGGAGCGGGCGACGAGTCAACGGTGGCCTCTGCGTCTACCTGGGCAACAACGAGATCGGTGTTTGCCTCAGCCATAGGCAGGATTGGTGGCGGCTCGACTCGTGAACCGAGATTTGCTGCGGGTGGTGAAGATAGGACGAACCATTTATATGCCTTCAGGAGTTGTCAATGGCACCAACAGGCAGCTTTAATAGAGATGATATATGCGCATTTCAGAATAAAGGAATTAACTCCCTCAATAAAAAAGGAAAAGAAGCGATAGTGAAATGGCACTAATCAGACGGAATTGTTGGTTGACTTGTGGGATGGTAGTGCATGGTTTGCTGCTTGTGGGTCGACATGCAAAGAAATAAGGAATGATAGACTATATTGAATCTACATACAGGAATATAAGGAAGGAGTCTGTCCACTCCTTCTGTCTAAACCTGAACGTGACAGCCAAAAATAAGGAAAGAAATTTAGTCCATGTGGCAGGAAAATAAGGAGGGAAAGCAAAAGCTTTTAATTAAGAGTGATTTCTAAAAAATTAGGAAGGAAAATAAAATAAGGAGGGAAAGCAGTTCAAATAAGGAAGGACCTGTAATTAAAAGGGATTCCTAAGAGCGCGTTATCAAAGGATGCATTGGTGTGGTTAGCACTAATTAAATTTAGAATGGGATTACTATGGGTTGTGCACGTGGGGAATTCGGATTGTAGCTGGATTATCCCTCATTCTGGTATTGCAAGGCTTGCAAGTCGAACAGTATTTTTCTGGAAAAAAAAACAATGCATACATTTTAAACAGTTGAAAGAATTTCATGTTAGGGATATTTGACAATACTTATTGTTTAAAAAAAAACATAGTGATTGGATTAGAATTGTTTGAGTGCGATGAATTTTGATCCCATTGCAATGCACGGGCCATTTTTCTAGAATAGAGATAAAGCAGCTACAGAAGTATGATATTGGTGAATGGCATTTTGCTCATGGGGAGTTAACTAGCTTGACCAGAATGCAAGAAAAGCATGAAGGGACTCATCACACGCCATTGATGTGAGCAATAATCCTGAAGCGACTCAAAATATATATTTGCAAGTCAAAATATACAATTAAACTCCCTATACCATTAGAACTGCATGTTAAACTATCTTTCGTAGATGTGCATAATTTTCTGTTGATCACCATAGAGAAAAATGCCAATTACTTATATACATTGTGAATAACAATCAGTTACGGCTAAATATTACTCCTTTTCAATGGGAGGCAAAGTTGTTTCTTATTGTTTTTTTTTTCTTAACAACTCATGGAGTGGGAAAAGAAAGTCTACATGTCTAACCAGGAAACCTGCAAGGAGGTTCTCTCAAATTAACTAAGTGAATCCTGACAAATTCAGAGCATACCACATTTAATTTGAGAGTTCTAACCTTCTTGCAACTCTCCGATCGATAGTTTGGTTTGTTGTAGTTGGAGCTTGAAATTTTAGTGTGATATTTTGGTTCGCGATGTATATGATTTTCTAAACCGTTTTCTAGAAGGACAGGGGAGTTTCCATCAGAGTAAATTAGTGACCATGAAAACATGGAAGATAAAAAAAACCACGTTTTTTATTGTGAAAACTTTGTTTTTGCCAATCTAGCTTTTCCCAACTTTGCTTATGCCACTTTAGAATTTGACATCTCGCTTTTTACACTCTTAACTTTAAACAATACATCACAAATGCTACTCCATGAAGAATTTTTTATTTCTCAATGGGCCCACATATTGACATGCGCATGGAACCTTGACCCCAGTTGCCCACATTTCTTTTCAGTTTATTCTAATGTCTCGACTCATCAGCAAGTAAACAATCAAATTTTCAGTAGTGACTATACACTCATCACACCTGCAAGCTGCAGAAAAGGTGCATATGCTTTATGGAGTATATAAAGATAGAGAGTGGGCAATGTTCGAAACGTCAGTTAAATAAACAGCGCAATAAGTGTGATGTGGCTGAAACTGAAACTCATGAAGATCAATTGGTGTTTCTCACACAGGCCAGCCGTGTGTACTTTTCGGTTGTTCACATGCTTATCACATGTACACTTTGCGGGTAAGGAATCATTTTCAGTTCGTTCTTACTTCTTTGTTATTTGATATTTTAGATCTGTGTAGATTTTTCTATAGACTTGCTCAAACTTTAAAAGGTTTGACTTAGGACAATCCTAGAACTTCAATTATTTTGAACGGAGGAAGTAGGAACAAGAAAAAAATGAATTACTTCTGCTCTACACATTGTCGATCCATTCTATCTCGATTGACTCACTAGGGACTTCTCAACTGGACAAACTACACACAGAAATTGAATGAACTGAGTACTTCTCACAGACCCTGGGATTTGCAGCAGAACTTTTTCCCTGTTGAATTTTCCTATTTTCTCAGTGGGAAAGCGTGCGGGAACAGACTAACCATTGTCCACATTCTCTTTCAGTTTTTTCTAAAATCTCAACCTAATAGAAAGAAAGCATATCAAAGTTCAGTTACAAATTTTAGTGCACACTCATAACCTGATGACAAACTAAAGGAACCCAGCCAAAAAAGGTGCATATTTTTAGCGATATATAATTAAAGAGGCATAAGGTAAATTCGGCAATATTCCAAACGTTGGTTGCATTAGCAGCATGGTAAGTGTGATGCTCTAGAATGGCGTGTAGCTTAATTATGAGGAGCAAAATGATTTCTCTGGTTGGCCAGCGGCACCAACATTTTGTTGTCCACATGCTAATCACCAAACATAAATCTGACAGATCTGCGGCATAAGCCTTCTGTCCGACTATGCCTAACTTTAGGCCATACATAGGTGAGCCTAGTGTCCGACTATACACACGCAGGATCAGTGAAGGAGGAGGCGTACTAATGTTAGTTTGAAGCATATATTGAAGTAGCTAGAGCCCATAGCTAGAGCCCATAGGTAAGCGGGCTCTAGTGGGAGAACGCTGGAATTCATGGTTACATTTGGTCAGACGTTTGATGGATGTTCAACTCTCTGATCAACCAGATCGAATTCATTGGAAACTAACCAAGACTGGTTCTTTTTCAGTAAAGTCGATGTATATGGATATAATTAATTCTGGACCCCTCTCAAGGTCTTTGCATATCTGGAAGATCAAGGTTCCGCTCTGAATTAAAATTTTCATGTGGTTTGTACACAAGGGTGTGATACTAACCAAAGATAACATGATAAAGCGGAATTGGAACGGGAGTGCTACTTGTTGCTATTGCGATCATAACGAAACAATCCAACACCTTTTTTTAGAATGCCCACTAGCAAAACTGCTTTGGCGCACTGTCCATTTAGCTTTCAATATTCAACCACCAATGAACATTAACATGCTATTTGGGACGTGGCTCAACGGAGTTGACGGAACATTAGCTAATCATATACGCATTGGAATAAGCGCTTTATTTTGGGCCATTTGGAATACTAGAAATGATATGATTTTTCAAGGAAAGAAACTTAACCATTTTTTGCAGGTCATATACAGAGCCACGGCTTGGATCCGTACGTGGTCATTACTCAACCATGCGGACAACAGGGAGCTTATGGATATTGGGTGCAACCGGTGGGAGACGGTCGCACGGGCTATCTTCAGCCGGTTTGGATGGCGAGCTGTTAATAGGCTAGGTGTGTAGGCATCGTAGTCTATTAGTGACGCCTGGATGTGGCATACATGTATTTACCGTTTACTTTTTATTTGTGGCTCAGACTGTGAGACATGGACGAACCTGAGACTTTGTTTGCTTTATTTCAAATAAATTGGCTGTATGCATCGTTCTTGATGCAGAGGCCGGGGGCGCTGTTCCTCCTTCTCCAAAAAAAAAAAAGACAAGACATGCCTAGGATCATTGGAGGAGTTGTACTGATGTTGTTTTGGAGTATATACAGTGATGGCGGACATTGCTTAGCGGGCACAACGATGTCATCCCTGACGTTGTTCTACATTATTTTGGGCTACATTATTTTTTCTAATTTTTTTAAACTTGAAAAATCTCTAAAATGTCAGTTGGCAAATATAGGATTTGATCATGTGACCCCTGGAGCTAGGCTAGCGAATCCTACCATCGTACTACGAGTTATCTTCTGTTCAGAATGGCATTCGAGGTCTATTTGACATACGTCAGCCGTATAAATTCAAATAATTCAAAAAAAAAATGGGCGATATTTGAATTTTTCGTTGGGTAACGGAAGGGACAGTTTTCGACTGGTTTCTGAAAATATCGGCCAAGAAAAAAAACACTGACGGCTGCCAGCTCGGAGCTCAGGTCCTCCAAAATCCCCTAACCCCGATTACTAGCAGCGTCAGACATGAGCGTCTGAATATAACAAGCTAGTATAACAAACAGAAGGAATACCTGCAGCATATGGTTTACATCTATATAGGGAACAAAGCAACCAACGCTCAAAATGTACTTTAAATTAGCAGCACAATAACTATGAAGCTGTGCTGCTGAATAGTATGTACCTCATGAGGAGTAACGATAATGTTTGTCACAATGACGAGCTGCATATAATTTTTTGTCATTTGAAAGTTCAAACTTAGCAGCTCAGAAAGTATGACACTGCTGCTGAATGGTGCGTGTCTAGCTCATGAGAACTTAACTAGAATGGCCATAGTGCAATATAAGCATGAAGGGCTTAATCATCGGCCGCCGATTTATATTTGCGTCTCAAAATATGCAATTAAACTCCAATAATCAGTTAAGATAATAATAATAGTATATCTTATTTTTCATCGTCTTAGTTCGATGCACATAATTTTGAGTGAAATGCGCCGTTAGTCCATTAACTAAAAATGATTGCATACTTTAGGCGAACACCTCGGAAATTGATCGATTTCATCTATAAACTAGGAGAGAAGTTATTAGTGGCACAGACAAAACATTTTTAATTGTCAATGATTCGCCGAGCTAGGTAGTATCTTTGTAAAAATGCAACTGAATTCCGTGAATAAGCCAGAACGTCCCAGTTGTTAATTTTAGAAAAATGGCCATTACACGATAACGCTTCTCGTGTTGGGCTGCCAACTGCACATAATTTTCAGTTTCTTCTAAACATTTCATCGGCTTGATTTAAGAGTAAACAGAAAGTAAGCTCGAAATTAATTATCTAAATGAAATTTCATAAAGTGATTTAAGTGAGAACACCTTCAAAGATTCCATCAACCACCTAAATTTATCAGGCTGATAAGTTAACAACACAACCCTACGCACATGCTGAAGCTGCGTCCATCGTTTCACTAGCTCTCCCTTAAGAATTCTTTTAAACCAGCATAACCTAGCCATCACTGAACACTTTATGCACTAAATCCTAGTGCTAAACATTACAATATACATCATGGGGAATCATATAAAAAGATGTGGTTCCTAACCATAGGCCGTCACTGCTACGTTATCCGCTAATGGGCAACTCTTTACGGAAAACAGGAAAAATGAATCATGTACTTGGCCTAACTCTACACACTTCTATTCATTTTGCCTCAATGGTACTCACTTCTCAATGTAACACTAGCTGGACTGAGCTCATCTGCATGCAACTTCTCAATGGCAGAGAATCAGGCCTTCACACACTTCTATACATGATGAATTTACAACAGACCATGTTCCTATAAAATTGTCCTAGTTTCTCAATGGGCACATCCTTCACACCCCCCCGGGGATTGTCCACATTCTGTTTCAGTTCCTTCTAAAATCTCAACTCATCAACAAGAAAACACATCAAAAGTTCAGTAACGATTGTCCACTCACATTGTAATGACCACCAGATGGAACACCAGTAAAAAAGGTGCATATGGTTTATAGATATATAAGGAGGGAGAGTGGCAATGCTTAAAACGTCGGTTTATTCAGCAACACAATATGTGTGATGATGGCTCTAAATGGTGTGTAGCTCATGAAGAGGTAACAGAGTTTGGCATGTTGGTTAGCTGCATATAATCTTGCTTGTTGACATGCTGATCGATCACATGAGGAAAGCAAGCACATGTCGTTTTGACTGACGCAAAGTAGTACATACGCAAATATATTAACTTGACAAGCATAAATATGACATGGAGAAAAAAACCTTGTCTATTCCATTCACGTGGTTGGAAAAAACAATGATCTTATATGGAAGTCATGAAGGAACCTTTGATATGCCAGAAATGAATAGTTATGTCTACCGAAAAACTCCTTTCTAATACAACCAATCACATGCTATGTGTAGACTGCTCGTATTTTCCAACTTACCCTTGACCGATGGATGGCTAAGATGGATTCACTTACCTCTTACAAGGTACCAAGATAGTTCATTTGGTTTCTTATGTACACCATACTATGATTACCACACAAACTTCTAGCTGTACCGTGGATGTCGTGTCTTCCTCGACTATATGAAAACTACCGTGTATTCCTCGACTGCAAAGCTTCTCTGTTGATTGTGCGTAAGACCACCGCAATATTGTTTGAATTCGTTGAACCAACATTTTTTTTTGATGCAAAGACGAATAGAAGTTGCACTTTGAGGTGAACAGAAACAATCATTGGATATATTTTCAATTTCTAGAATTTTACTACTCCTAGAAACCATGCGACTGCTTGCCTAGTAACCCAACACTAGACACTTCGAATCAGTTTTTTCTCAAAGGTCACTGAGCGCTTCTCAATGGGACACATCCACACTACACATTTCAAATCGACCAAACTGAGCTTTTCTCCATGGGATCAGATCAGTTTCATTTTGCCAGGCATACATGCTTCTCAATTGGATAGAATCAGGTATATCGATGTTGGATCTGCAGCAGACCACTGTCTTGTCAAATTTTCACGGTTTCTTAGTAGGCACACAGCCACACACACACACAGTCCGGACGAGACAATTAACATGGTCCACATTCTCCTTCAGTTTCTTCTAAAATCTCAACTCATCAGAAAGGAAACAAATCTAAGGTTCAATAGTGAGCGTACACTTGTAACACCTGCAGAAAAAGTGCATATGGTTCAGAGATATATAAAGAGAGAGAGAGAGTGGGTAATGGTCAAACCATCGGCCAAATTAACAGCACGGTAAGTGTGATGCGCCTGGATTGTGGGTAGGCACATTAATGTTTCTCACAATGGCCAACTGCACATGCCAATCGCATGCACATGTTTGTGGTAAATAATCATTTTTAATTCACTCTAAACTTTCAATCAACTTTCACTGAGAGGTTCAGGCAATTCTTGCCGAGCTTGCTTTTTTAGTTTTTGGCCCATGGTACCCATCATTTTGCATGCCATACTTCCACCACTCAAGAAGCCCATGACTTTAAAATCATAGAATCCTAGTCTGTCTCTAAGTCGTACACATATATGTATTCTAACACTTTTCACTGAAAACTTAACTTGCCCTGATGATTGCGAGCACTCACAATCTTGGAGTTTACACTCACTTAATTTATGTCATGAAAATTGATGACGAGGCAACATAACCCTGATGATTACCATATGGCTATTGGGAACCAACTGAAATAAGGAGACTGAAACCACCATATTTATAGTGCAATAGGACTCGTCACACAACGCCTACTGTCTAGTTTTCTCATCCTACTATATCTTTTTGCGATTGGTATTATAGACGTCCTGCTATACTTTTTGTAAATATATATTATCCTGCATTCCTGCAATATCCTTTTGTTGATTCAGGAAATTGCGTTCATTCATCAAATACTCGTGGATATGGGTCGGCAAATACCAATGAATGCTAGTTGATCAACAAAATACACTGGAATTTCTGTGAACCAAGAGTAGGAGCACAATGTCAAAGCCTACAAAGGTCAATTACTATTATTATACTTACATGGCGTTTTATCATCACTACAAAATACAAATAGATATGGGAACTCAAAAAGCAAATAATTTCTTCTTGGTGAAAATTGAGGACTAGGCTGTAGCCTAGTGGCAAATTGGGAAATACTAGTGCCCATGGATCTCATTTTTCCTTCTTCCTGATGTATTGGGAAATTGCATTCGTACAATGAATTATTGTAGCAGAGTTACAAGATAAGCTTGATGAGATCCGGTAAATGCCGTGACAAGCCACAAGCATGAGAAATTAAAGCCGAAATAGATAGATGAGCTCTAGTTTCAAACCCAGCCACTAACCATCCTCTTGAGAAGCTTCAACTCATCATCGTAGTAGTCGTAGTCGACCTCGACAAATAGATAGATCCGTGTCTCTGAACACCTTCCCCCGGCCTTCCTCGCTCGGCCTCGTCGCCTCGGCCCTCTCATCGAAGTAGTTGTAGTCGACCTCCACGAATCCCATGGAGGCGTACTCGCTATGGACCTAGGCCTGGAACCGGGCGAACTTCCCTTCATCATCGTAGCATTCGCGGGCACATGCGTCGAGCAGCACCATTGACTCATCATTCTCTTCCTCCTCCGACGGCAGCAGTGACGGGTTGGCGCGCTTGAGCTCCCGGATCTTGGCACAGACAGGTTCGTCGTTACGCTGTGCAAGGATCAAGTTTATCTCCTCCATCGGCGACCTCCACATCTTCTTTGCTGGAGTCTCCTCATCTCCTTGAGCACCTTCGACCGTCCGCGCCGCAACATTCATCTTGTCTCCCTCAGAATAGTCGAGCCTTTTGGCGGTGCGCGAACACTCCTCGGCGGAAAATGGCTCGGCCTTTCGTTTGGTAGTAGAGCGGAAATTCAGCCCACACTCGTCGGTTGATCCGATGAAGAGATTTCACAAGCAAGAGGCTGGAGGATTCTGGCGAGACAAATCTGGGCAAACAAAGCTTAGAGATATCTTATGCAGATAGGGCTATGGATATGCTTAAAAATATTGCGGCAGTTAAACCTATGGAGGAGAATGAGATAAACGTGTTGGGAGTTCGAGATTTAGAGTACTTATGCGTGGACTTCGTACCTACTAGTATATTGGATATAGATACCTTGGTGGTTGAGGAGCATGCGGCTTCTCAATAACCATATGAGGGTTTAGGCAATGACCTCCGTCATGCGGACTATGAGGTCAAGCTAGATAAACCCAAACGCACACGGTTGACAAAGGGGTAAGGCCTTTCTACAGTGCATCGGAGTGCTAGAATTAAATTCAAAAAAAAAATCCATGATGAGTCATGAAAGGTATTTTTTGGAATAGCAGAGATCTTGCTGACTTGGCTAAGCGTCGGTTTTTGGAGGAGGCTTTAAAATAATTTAGACTTGATTTTACTGTGATGCTCGAGGTAGGGCGTGATAATTTCACTTCACAGTTTCTTGGCACTATTTCTGGTGGTTTAGACTTTGATTGGCACTGTTTACCACCTTGGGGGAGCTTTGGCGGGATCTTACTTTGTGTTTACTACGAAACGCTTGAGGTGGTAAATGTGTGTATGGGTGACTATGCCGTCTAATTTCATGTGAGATCGAAGATTGACAGATTCAGGTGGGCACTGGTGGCTGTGTATGAGGCGACACAACCGGAGTTCAAACCGAGTTTCCTAGCAAACCTGGCAAAAATCTGCGGGGAGAGAGGTTACCCATTTTAGTCGGGGTGACTTCAACATCATTAGAAAGAGAGAAGGAAAGAATAATGATAACTTTGATGCGAGGTGGTCATTCATGTTCAATGCTATCATCGAGAGACTCGGCCTGAGAGGGATTGAACTCTTAGGCAGGGAATACACTAGGCCTAACACTTTGGAGAACCCAACATATGAGAAGTTGGACCGAGTACTGACCAATGTAGAAAGGGAGCAAAAATTCCCTTTGGAACGGTGCGAGTACTACAAAGAGGAATTTCTGATCATACACCCTTGCTTGTCGATTCCAGTGAAGTGGTTCATCACGGCAACAATGTTTTTTTTTGAAACTTCGTGATTTGAGAGAGATGACTTCTTAGCTTTGATTGCCAGGGAACGGGCCTCAGAGCACGAGGAGACTCGAACGTAGACCGATGACAATTTAAGATTAGACATCTGCGACAGTTCTTGAAGGGTTAAGCTAAAAATGATAGTGGAGTATATAAACAGCAGAAAGAGAGACTGCTCAACATAATTAATGATCTCGATTAAAAGTTGAGAGCATTGCCATTAGTATGAATGGAAAGGGTGGCTAAACGAGAAGCTGAGGTCAGCTTGGCAAAGCTTCTTCGAGAGGAAGAGATCAAATGGGCCCTTAGAGCTAAAGTAACGCAAGTGGTTCAAGGAGATAGCAATACACAATTTTTTCATATGATCGCCAACAGGAGAGATAGGAAAAAGAGGATCATACAACTTGAACAGGATGATGGTACAATCGTAGGACACGAAAATCTTAAAATGTATATATCCAATTTTTATAAAAAGCTCTTTGGGGCCCCGGTTGACAACTATGTTACTCTCAACAAGGATTTGGTTGAGGACGTAGGTCAGTTGGGAGAGGATGATAATGAAGTTCTCACAAACCCTTTTACAGAAAAGGAAGCGTTCGAGGCAATTTCGCAAATGAAAAATAACAAAGCACCTGGTCCGGATGGTTTTCCTGCAGAATTTTATAAGAGATGTTGGGATTTTATTAACGGCGACGTGATGCGGATGTTTCATGATCTGTTTAATGGCCACTTACAATTATTTAAGCTAAACTTTGGGACAATCCTGTTGTTACCAAAGAAGGATGAGGCGGTTCGCATTGAGCAGTTCAGAGTGATATGTCTGCTCAATGTTAGTTTTAAAATCTTCACAAAAGTTGGTACAAATCGCCTTACACAGATTACGCATTCTGTGGTTCGGACGACTCAAACAACTTTCGTGCCTGGATGATATATACTCGTGGGTGTGGTCATTCTTGATGAAACCCTTCATGAAATCCACTAGAAGAAACTTGATGGAGTAGTTTTCAAGATGGATTTCGAGAAGGCATATGGTAAAGTCAAGTGACCATTTTTATAGCAAGCCTTGCGTATGAAAGGTTTTGATGCAGTTTGGAGGAAGCAGGTCGAATCTCTTGTACAGGAATGCAGCATAGGAATCAAGGTTAATGTTGATATAGGTCATTATTTCTAGACGCAAAAATGATTGAGTTAGGGTGACCCGATGTCTCCCATCCTATATAATGTGGTCGATGATATGTTGGCGGTTGTCATCAACAGAGCTAAAGAGGATGGCCATGTAGGTGGTCTAATCCCACATCTAGTCGATAGTGGGGTGTCCATTCTACAATATGTGGATGATACCATTATGTTCATGGAACATGATATAGGTAAGGCAAGAAATATGAAATTAGTGTTATGCATTTTTGAGCAACCGGCCGGGCTCAAGATAAATTTTAATAAAAGTGAACTATTTTGCTTTGTACGTGCCAAGGACGAATATGATAACTATAGACATCTATTTGGATGTGAGTTGGGATCATTACCATTTCGTTACTTGGGAATCCCAACCCATCATAGTAAACTATCCAACAAAGAATGGAAATGTATTGAAGATCAATTCGAAAAGAAATTGAGTAGCTGGAAGGGCAAGCCCTTATCTTATGGGGGCGGGGGGAGGTTGATCCTCATAAATTCGGTACTGACTAGCATGGATTCCACCTATCCTTCTTCGAGGTGCCGTTAGGGGTATGGAAAAGATTGGATTTTTATCGATCTCGCTTTTTTTGGCAAATTGATGAGAACAAAGCAAAATATATGTTGGCTAAGTGAAAATTATTTGTAGACCGAAGGAAGGGTGGCTTGGGAATGGAAAACCTAGAAGTGAAACATAAATGCTTACTCATCAAATTGCTATATAGACTGTCGGTTGAGCGGGATGGGGGTATGGTTACAGTTGTTGCGTAATAAATACTTATATTCCAAAACTCTGGCTCAAGTGACGGCACAACCAACTGATTCTTCTTTTTGGAAGGGGCTTATGAGGACAGGGGTTTCCTTTTTCAACAGGAGCAAGTTTATAGTTGGGAACAGAAATAGTACTAAGTTTTGGGAAGACACTAGGCTGGGGGACACACAGTTAGCTTTGTAGTATCCTTCCTTATACGACATTGCACAATGGAACAAAGTATTCGGTGGTATAGTGTTGAGTTTGGTTCCTTTTAATATTCGGTTCCTTAGTGGGGGAACGATGGTATAGGTGATAGCATCTTGTGCGTAGGTTAATGGAGGTTAACCTTTCAGATGCACCGGATACTTTACATTGGAAGTTGTCAGTGTCAGGTATATTCTCGGTTAAGTCTAGCCGAAACTTCAGGCCGGCGCACCGGCGCCTAGCAGTCTCCAAAAATGAATCACCTCGAATTCACCTTGAATGGGCACACACAAAATGTAAGAGTTTTTTTTTAAAACACAATACAGACGCAAGCGCTCATATAAATACGCATACACTCACCCCTATGAATGCACACACGCACATCCTACCCCTATGAACATCTCCGAGAGACTGAGCCGGCATATCATCTTGAGATTTACAAAGTCACCGTAGGCACCTCGTCGTCGACGGGAACGTCTCCTTCCATTGAATGCATATCGCCGAAAATTCTGAAATCAATCCAGAAATAATGCGAGCATCAGAACTTGAACCTTGTTGGACTGAACGTGTAAGAGTTGGAGACGTGGTTTCCATGACCATGAATGTGGCTTGCATGCTACTTATGTTTACGTGAGGGTCAAAGAAGTAGGAGTCCTAGTTTGAATCAGTTTTGAATTGCTAGGTTAGCTAGCTTAAGGTCGGTTTGGTCCCATATATATATGTGCGCATATATATTGCAAACTGCACCAGAAAAAGAGAAATAGAAACGATGATGAGGGACGACACGGCCCTGTTGCAATAAATCGCTACGTATGCATCATACAAAAGTACTTGAGCTTCGTCGCCGTGATCGCATATGTTCCAACAGAACGCTTTTCAAGACAAACTCTACATATCTACATATATTAAAGCTGCTAAGCAGCGAGCCACCAGGGAGCTCCACCGCGCTGGCGCTGCGCTCCCCACGGCCGCCACATGTCCCCGTAGTGAACAGTGACGCGGCGAACAGTAATATTCAGGGGACAGTAATTTTCGATAAACAGCAACCGTTATGAACAGCGCTATCTAGTGAACAATTTTTTACCTAAACAGTAACCGTGGTGAACAGTGTTTCCTGGTGAACAGTACCCTTAGCGAACAGTACTTCCTTTTTTCAAGTTTTAAAACGAAATAGTGCCTTGTGTTTTCCCCTTTTTTTTAACCCCCCTTTTTTCGAAATTAAAATTTAAAAAGTTAAAATCTACAAAAAAAAACATTTCCCCGAGTTTTAAAACAAATATTACACCACTTTCCTGTAACAAACAATACTTTCTTATTTTTTTTCTTTTCCTTTTGAAATTTCCCTCTTTTTTGAAGTTAAAATTTAAAAGTTAAAATTTACAAAAATACGTTTCCCCAAGTTCTAAAACAAATATTACACCACTTTTGAAAATTAAGGAGATAAAAAAACCAAAAAAAAGTGAAAATAAAAAACACATTGCTTCTCTATAAAATAATAATGGTGGTCAAACAATAACTACGAGTACCATGAACAATACCTCCCTCCCCCCCCCCCCAATGAACAACCTACCTCTTTTCCCCCCTTCTTCTTTAAAATTTAAATTAAGGAGATAAAATTCCCAAGAAAAATGAAAACATATATTATTTCTCTTTTTCCCCCTTCTCCTTTGAAATTAAAATTATTAAGATTATAAAATTACCAATTTTTTCTCCTTCTTCTTCAAAATTTAAATTAAGAATATAAAATTACCAAAAAAAACTGCAAACAAACGTTACATCACTTTTTTTGTAAATAGTAATTGCGGTCAAACAGTAAACTATGGTCAAACAGTAAAATACAACAAATATTACATCACTTTTCTATAAATAATAATAGTGGGTAAACGGTAACTATAGCTAACCAACAATTATGACAAACAATTTTTCACGATTTTTTCCGAATGAAAAGATAAAATTATCAAAAAAAATTATGAAAACAAATATTAGATAAAAAACAAATTTGCTAAATGACGGGCTTAAACTCGGGTGCGGCGTGTCGCCGCACCTTCTGCCCTACTAGTACATCTACTCGAGGTCATCTCCATAGATAATATCAGGTCCATTTCGCCGGGCTTGCCTGCTTTCTCAATGGGACATGCTTGATCTGCATCTACAGTTGCCCACTTTCTTGTCAAATTCCCGTGGGTCTTAAGCATACACACACACCGGAACTGAGTGGATTCCCCACATTTTATTTCAGTTTTTTCTAGAATCTCAACTCATCCACAAGAGAACACATCGAAATTTGGTAATCGTATACATCTCCTAAACTCATGACCAACGGAAGGAACACTTGCAGAGAAAGTGCATATGGTCGTTAAGACATATATAAGGGATTTTTTTTTTTTTTTTTGAAAAGAAGCATGACCCCCGGCCTCTGCATCTGGGAGATGCATGCGGCCATTTTATTTATTATTCACAAAGACATTACAAAGTAATACATCAGTAAATCTGAAGCCACCATCTTGACATCATTTGTTGTTACTCCTAACCATTAGATGAAGGAGTGCCGATGGTCCGAGCCAAATACCAAACAGACCTCGCACCAAAACCTAACACCTAAAACCAGAGGCCCCAACCAAGCCTCATACCGGGTCTGGGGCACACACCGGTCCGGCGCACTCTCAAAGGTCGCCGCCGCCGTCTTTCATCGATCCACCTTCAGAGCAGGTAGTGATGCATCGACCTTGTCAAGCCTGCTGTCGATGCCACCACGATGCCAGACAATGCCACCATGCCGCCAGGAGACACCGTTGTTGACGTGCCAAATGCCACGCTGCTCCTCCTTCGTGAACACCACCTGCTGTCACTGGTCCCATCGCCACCGAAAACACGGCCAAACCGCCTCCAGGAACCACCTGAGCTCTCTGCACCACACACTCCAACCCACCGCCCAAGACGACGCCACCAAGGAGGAAACGACGTTGTTGCGCCACCGCCGCCAAATCCCAAGGATTTGGGGTTTTCACCCGGGCAAGGTAGAAGAAGGGAGTGGGGGAGATGTACCTCGACATTGCCTCCAAGGGGGAATCCGACGCCCGCAGCACCGCCGATGTCGTGGCCGCCGCCGACGACCAAGGGTTTCCCCTGGACAAAGCTCCCAGTCCAACTCCCACCGGATCCTACGGAGATGAGCTCGCCGGAGATCGAACCAGTTGGTGGAATGGGCAGCAAGGATCAGGTGACCGTCTTCGGAACTAGCCATAGGGAAGAACGGGGATCCCCACGCCGCGACCACCTCCTCCGTGCCCTCTCTACCCACGTAGCCAAGGGCCACAGCCAGCCGCCCGGCGGGCGCCTCCCATCGTAGGAAGGACGCCGCCCTCACCGTCGAGGCCGCCGCCTCGAAGCCCGACCCTTCGTCACCAGCAGGAACAAATTGGGTAGATCCTCGCCGCCCCACTTCACCAGCGGCTGCGCGGCGAGCCGGCGGCCCCCTTCGGAGGCGACGAGGGAGATTGGGAGAAGGGGAAGTCCTGCGGCAGCTAGGGTTGGGAGACGCCCGTGTTGCCCCTGCAGGAGCGACGCGGGGGCATGTGAGATGGGGAGCTTAAGGGATAGAGAAACTAATGCTCAGATCGTCGGTTAAATGGACAATACGAATGCTGTGCTACTGCGATGTCCAGTGGTGTGTAGCTCATGAGGAGTAGTAATGTGTCACACAATTACCAGCTGCGCAAAATTTTCAGTCGTGCACCTGCGGATCACGTGTACTATGTTAGTGTAAATAATTTTCATTTCTCTCTCTCTCGAATGCCTGATAGAGAGGAGGAAACTTGACACAACATTATTGCTCTTGTCATATTCACACCCATTTAGTATCACTACTAAAAATTCCATTTGTGCCGACCGTTGAGGCTTTCGCCGAGTTCGGAAGCACGGGCTCCTGGCAAAAACTATGTAATCCAAGTGCAGCCCTCGGCAACTGCTAAGACTCGGTGAATAAAACAAACTCGGCTTATATGGCTTGTGCGGGGTTTGAAACGGACGGCACCTAGCAAAGTTGATGCCTAACAAACTCGGCTGTGAACTACTTCCTCTGTATATAGCGCCAATGCCTCCTCCTCCCTACCGTGCGCTGCCTACACTTTCCCACGGCCGCTGCGCCGCCTACACCTCCCTACTGAACCTCCGGGTCGCGTCGCCGTCAACCACCCTAGCTACTCCTCTCTGCCGGCACTACTCCTCCGGGCATCTCCGGACATATTTTATTTTTTTCACTCAGTGGGTCCCACATGTAAGGATGGCAATCAGTGTTGTATTGTGCACTTTGCAGTAGAAGCAACAGATAAGCAAGTTCTGTTGCTGAATGGAGTAGTCTGTGGGCATAACCCTGAAATAACAAGAACATGAAGACAACTCACGGAAGATGCATGGTTGACTGGGAGCCAAAGTTGCATAACAGGATAAAACCCTGAGTATATGTGATGACTGATGAGCAAGCTAGACCACGCCTAATTTGCATAAGTATCTCCGTCCGTTGCCAACAGTTGACTGGGACACTGAGTATATGTGATGACTGATGAGCAAGCTAGAGTCCTAAAGACCAACCTATGGTTAATAAAAAATGTTTAATCTCGAGTTGGGGCGTTAATTACCTGACTACCTACAATGAGAAGTAACATAAAGTAGTAACATGTATATGTTACTAGTCTAAGTTACTACCTCCACAATGAATAATAACATAGGGATAGTAACATTGAGCCTTTCATTTATTAGCTTATAGACTTATCTTATCTTGGTATGTGTTATGTTACTTATAGTAGTAGTAACATAATATGTTACTTAATTTCTCTCTCTTCTCATTAATTAGCTGTCACATCATATTTTTTGTTTAGATGGCATCTATGTTACTACCTATGTTATTCCCACTGTGAATAGTCTTATAGACATAAAACATATGACGTATCTCACTTGTGGTATTGGCTACTGTGCGTTGTCTTGTTAATGGAATAATGTCATACCTATCATTGTACAGAGAAAATTGTGAAACAAAAGCGTCAGTTTCCGCTGTGTATCAAGAGTTTTACACACAACGCGCCATAACTCGTCCATGGTCAATACCATCAGGATTACAAAAGCTTGACCCAGCACTCAGAATATGGGATAATTAAAAAGTTGCATAACAGGATAAAACCCTAAATGTGACTGGCCTGCACCCAGGATCATTAGAAAAGCACAGTGCAGGCTTGCATCAATAAAGATACGTTATGTGGATGGATTGGCGACTCGGGTCGTCCCCGCGTCGGGCGACTCGGGTGGCGCCCCAAACCAGCCGCCGGGAGCGCATCTTCCTCATCCCCTCCCTCCGCCGCCGCCGGGGGACGCCGCCGGTCTAATCCCGGGGGCCGACGGCGGTGGCGGAGGACATTGCCTCTCTCCCGCAGATCTGGGGTTGCGCGGGGCCCCGATTCATGTGGAGGCGTGCTCGATCTGGTCGGCAACGGCGATGGCTGTGCCGCGGCGGCGTCGGAGGCGGCGCGGGCTGCGGGCGCGGCGGCCAGCTCTTCGGGCGACGGCGGCGGCGGCGGCGCGCCATCTGTCTTTGGATCGGCGGCGGCGGCGTGGAGGGCCTGGTGGTCTCGTCGGTGGCCCCTTCGGTCAGATCTGACCGGTGCAGTCGGCGATGGTGGTCATCTTTTCCGTCAGAGGTGGTCGGCCTGCGGCTGGGTGGTCGGATCTCGAGATTCGGCATCTAGTCCCGGCTATGAGTCGGGGAGACAGAGTTGCCGGTGAAAACCGGGCCGTTGGCGGGCGATGGCGGCGTTTTGCGCCGTTACCTTGATGAAGGCATCGTCGTGCAACTGTTGTCGACCCACTCGTGCTGCTCTGGGGAAAACCCTAAGATCTGCTCTTCCAGGTCGGACGATGGCGGTACTATGGTGTCGTTTCTTTCTTGGGAGCATCGTTTGTGAAGCAGTGCCGAAAGACAGAGGCGGGAGGTGGAGCGGCTTCGTCTTGCACGAAGCTTCGGTGGAGCTGTCAAGTCATGCCTGACCGACAGGTGCTACGCTGAGTCATGCCTGGTTGGCAGGTGCTACGCACGACAGATCTTCCAGAGTCTTCGCGTCTGGGCGGATGAGCGCAGAGCGGTGGCGCCGTTGGACGCCGTGGTGGCGTCGACGGATGTTCGGTCTGCAAGGATGATGCGGATATCTCTTCTGAAGATGGGTTAGTGGTCCGATGATGAGGGCGGCTTTAGGTAGGCTGCATCGGTTGTTGGTCCTGATACGTTATGTGGATGGATTGGCGACGACACCGGTTTTAGATATGAGGAGTGAGAGCACTCCACATTATCGAGTTTGTAGGTGTGAGTGGTGGCTTCGGGTAGATTGATGTATGTTCTTGTCAGACCTTTGTAAAATAATTAATAAAGATGGATGCATGCATCGATTGATGCAGAGGCCGGGGGTTCAACCTCCTTTTCTAAAAAAAAAAAAACTTTGGCCAGCAAAAAAAAAGTATATGTTCATCCCATCGGGACAAGGTTGTCACGAATTTCATGAATTAATTTCAGCTGCATGGGCACTCTCTCCACAGCGTCTATCCTCATGTGCATGCGATTCATCTCTATTTGTAAGAGCATCTACAGCCGGACTTGGCAAATCCGACCCCTCAAACGCCCGCGGACGCGCCCAGGCGCGTCCGTGGACAGTGACCGGTCACCCCTCATAAAACGCATTCCACATCCGGACATCTCAAATTAGAAACCTCAAATCCATATTATTACATGCAACGTGATCCGATCTTTGAGCGGAGCTCGTCCGGTTCCGCTCCTAGCTCGCCCCTCCGCCGTGGCCATGTCCGGCGGCCGGCTGCACTCCCCAGAGTATTGGTCCGGTCGTCGGCAAGGTAGGGTAGGGCATGGGACACGAGCTGGCTCACGGGACTCATGGACCCGCCGTCTCCCATGCCCTACTCTTCCTCGTCGGAGACCGGAACCCGAACGGTGCCGGTGGACGTCAGATCGATGATGGATCCGTCCGGGGAAGAGCCCCCGATGTCCACCACGATGCGGTTGCGGCGCCCGGACTGATGTGCCATATGGGGCGCCGGAGAATGCGACTCCGCCTCGCCGACGTCCGCCGCCGTGAGGGCTTCCGCCGCCTCCCGCGCCCGCTGCCTTGCACGACGTCCACGCCGAGCCATGCCTTCTTCGGAAGCGTCCCGAAAATTGGCGCGCCACCGGAGGGGTTGCGCGTCCGCCACCGCGTTCGGACGCCAGGCGGACCGCACGGCCTCCGGCGAGGCTGCTACGGCCTGCCTAACGCCGGATCCATGCGCCATTTGGGCGGACGCAATGGATTCCCGACGGAGGGAGTCCCCGCCGAACCGTCCACGGGCATCCTCCCGGGCGCGGCGGAGCGCAAGCCGGACGGCCATCTCCTCCTCGGGGCCACGCGGGATGAGCTCGGGGTCGACGGATCTGGAGTTGAAGGACCCGGATCCACTGCCCGTCATGCCAGAGACGACCGAAAGGAGCCGCATGAGAGCTCGGGTGGCGAAGGGGAGTGGAGGGGAGGGAGTGAAGTGGCTAGGGTTTGGTCCGGCGAGCGGATGTGGACGAATATAAGTGAGGTAGGGGTGGGCCAGCATGGGCCGGCTCCGACGTGGCGGGCGTGCCCGGGCGCGACCGGGCGCCCCCATATCCGCCCCATATTTGGGCTGGATATGGGGGGTGCCGGTCAGCCCGGGCGTTTGAGGGCCGTTTGAGGGGTCCGTCTGGGTCAAAAAACAGTGACCGGGCAGTGACCGGACGGCCCGCCCGGGCGTTTGAGGCGGGTTTGAGAGGTCCGGTTGTAGATGCTCTAATATCTCACATGCGCGCCGCATTTTCCGTGATATTTTTCAAATAGACAGAAATGGAACAACACTTGGGCAGCAGCAGACGACGACGATGGCAGTGGACGGCAGCGGACAACGGACGGCGACGGTGTCGTTGGCACCGCCGCGGTGGAGGGCGAGGGCGGCGACGAGAGTGAGATGGGAAGAGAGTGAGAGTGAGAGTGAGGGGGTAGAGGAGGGGGAGGGGCGCACACGTGCAGATAGTGCTCGTTACCTGTGACGGGCGTGCCACACAACCCGCCACTGCTAATTTGGGATGGCGGACGACAATACTTGCGTTGAATTTAACAGTCTGTTACTAACCTACATGTGACTGGCACGGCAGAATGCCCGCCACAACTAGTATATGCATTAAAAATATTATATATATAGCCAGCTGGAGGCTTTTAGCTGTGGCGGGGACTATGTCCTACCCGCCACTGCTGCATGCTGCATGTAACAACAGTGGCGGGTAAACGTAGCCACTCCTCACAAAAAAACATTCATAACGTAGCCACGCTCCGCAGTGCTTCTTTGTGACGAGTGAAGTATACTGCCCGCCACTACAGTGTCCCTATCTATGGCGGTCATGTTTTGTTACCACCACTGCTGCTTCTCCTAACTAGTTGTGGCGGGTGCCTTGGCCCGCCTGTCACTCTATTGAGTTCCCCTATAAGGCCTTTTTCCAGTAGTGGCCGTCGGAAGAATCATTATGACAGCGATCTACACCAACAACTCCGTCGTCTTGCTCAACACCACCATCACATTCACTCATTTATTTACAAAGGTCCACTCTCCTGCAACTTGTTATACCACCTATTTGAACATGGTGCTTTATGCTTCATATTATTATCCAATGATGTGTTGCCATTTTATGATGTTTGAGTAGATTTCTTTTGTCCTATGAGTTGATTGATGCTGTTGATTGGTTTGAGTTGCGTGTTTTATTTTGGTGTTGTCCTATGGTGCCTTGCGTGCCCCGCACACATAGGGGATTCCCGCTGTAGGGTGTTGTAATACGTTCATGATTCACATATAGTGGGTAGCGAGAGTGACAGAAGCTTCTACCCGAGCAAGGGGATTGTTGTGTATGGGAGTAAAGGAGACTTGTTACTTAATGCTATGGTTGGGTTTACCTTATCGATTTCTAGTAGTTGTGGATGCTTGCTAGAGGTACAATCATAAGTTCATATGATCCAAGTACGAAAAGTATGTTAACTTATGCCTCTCCCTCATATAAAATTGCAATGATGATTACCGATCTTGTTATCAATTGCCTAGGACAATCTCGCAAATCCTACCACCACTTTTCCACATTCGCTAAACTAATCTACTTGTTCTTTTATTAAAAGAACACCTAACTTTTATTTCCACGTTCTATATTATCTCGCAAAACTATCTTATTACACCTACAAAGTACTTCTAGTTTTATTCCTGCAAAGTAGTTTATTCTTGTAATAGGTAAAGTGAACATTGTTGTGCGTAGAGTTGTATCGGTGTTCGATAGACTTGAGAGAATATTAATTCTACCTTTAGCTCCTCGTTGGGTTCGACACTCTTACTTATCGAAAAAGTCTACACACGATCCTCTATACTTGGGGGTTATCAGCGTTCTTGATCTTCACCTTGGTGCCCTCCTTCTCTCTCAATAGATCACCTATTTTATAATCTATCTTTCTTTTGCTTGCTTTAACTTGTCCTTCTCTTCCACCAACTTGTCCCTCTCTTCCATCAACCGGTCCCTCTCTTTCTCTGCCTTAGCCCTCAACACCTGATGGATGTTTCTGGCAGATTTGTCAACCATGTTTGTCTTCTCAAGCTATTCATTCAGGTCAGTCGGAGCAAGCTGTGTATGGCTTTACTGGTCAATTGCTTGCTCCTTCTCAGCCACCATCTTAGCAAAAGTCAACTTAAAAAAATCTCAGGTCATTTGCCACCTTTTTCTTATCATCTAGGACCTTGTAGTTTTCTTCAGCATTAACTACCTTTTGTTTGTGCCTCAGTTTGTTCTCCTCCGCATACATGCTCCAAATCCTATCTAAACCTTGCTTCAAAAGGGTCGGCCACTCAGGGTCAACCCACTCCACATAGTTGTACTTGGGTCCATCCTATCAATTTAGAAAATAAGCAAATTACGGTAAAACCAATGCATAACCACTAAACTGAAGCCCATATTTCTGAAAACAAAATGCACTTAACCAATTTAATTATGCAACTTCTATTGTTATACTTAAAAAATAAATTTATAAATAATTGACACATAGCAAATACAACTTTGTCTCGGACACATAGCAATACAATTTTCATACTGACAAAAAAGAGAATTTTGGTAGTGATACAATACAACATACTACATTGACTACTGTTATAACCAGAAACAAAACTTATAATTGTGACAGAGCATTATACTTAAACTAATACTTAACTACAATCAAATTCTCTCATTCATTTAAGAACTATCAAATGATAGATGTTACAAAATCAGTCACATATCAAAGCAATACAATTTGCATAGCCTCACAACTAATTACACCGCTCACTAACCTTCTTTGTGCAACCTAGGAACCACTTGCCGCTATCATCTGATTCAAAAGCCACAAACTTCTCACAGGGGGATCGGTGCTCACACCTAGCAGGATGATTCTCAGCCAGGCCGCTCCATTTTGTGCAATGCATGGTGGCAGGTGGCTAAAACAAAACCAAAATAGGCTTCAATTTAGATCTAACAAAAAACCTCCTTTTCCCTTAAACCCTAACCTTAGAAGCATGAGACAGAGGGAACCTGACTGCTCACGAAGTCGTCGTTGCATGAGCTAGATAGATCGTCCCAAGAAACCATGGCGTCCACGGCGACGACGATGGCTGCGACGCGAGAGGGGCAAGACCTCAAGGAAGAACGGTTGGGACGAAATGCCCCACCGGCGCAAGCCAAACCTAAAAGAGATGCCGGTAACGGCCCTCTATGCGCGGCCATTTGCCCGAGACACGTGGACCCGACAGGTGGGCCAACCCTGTCAGTTTTTGTGTTAGTCGCGGCTCAAAACTGGTTAGTGCGATTTGTTACTCACTTGCCGCAGAGTTGGTGGTCTTTTACGCAAAAGAAGAAAAAAACAGTAAACCGTTACCCCTGGACAAAAATATGATGGTTTTCAGCAATTTACTCAAGCCATGCTTCTATTTTACATTTACTGTATCGTTTCACTGAGTGCCGGGCTATATAACAGCCAAGGTTGACTCCTGCCTGCGTGGCCATCTGTTCGTTATAGCTACAGTACACGGTAATGGCGATTTCCTCTTGTAAAGTGAATCCGATCCCCAATTCATCCTAAACCCTAGCTCCTCCCTGACCCTCGATCCCCACCGGCGGCAAGGGGGACGACGTCCAATTCGTCTCCGCCGGCAACACCATGCGGATTCAAGAGCTCCATCTGTCCCGTGCGGCTGCCGTGGATGAGATGGAGGAGGAGGAGTCCGTGGAATTTGAGGACGAGATGGAGATGGAGCCCCTCCCCCTCCCCGTCGCTGGCCACGAGAGGGTGCACAAGTGCCCGACTGCCGTCGACGACTTCCGCTGCGAGGGTCCATGGGTAAGCGCTGGCCAGTTCCGCTTCCGCTTCATTTACCCCAAAGTTCCAGTGGAGGAATATCATGAATCTGAGGGCGAGATGGAGCCCGTCCCCGTGGATGACCAAGAGAGGGTGCAGGAGCCCCTCCCCGTCCCCGTGGATGACCACGAGAGGGTGCAGGACCGCAGCAGTCGCCGCCGCCAGCAGCAGGCCGACGCTGTCGACGGCTCCCGTTGCAAGCGCCCCAGGAGAGTGCAGGAGCGCAGGAATGATGCCGGCTGCAAGCGCCCCATGGAGCTCCTGCCAATCTTGTTCACAAAGAAGGAGCAATATGTGAAGGCAGCTGTTTTGCGGATGAAGTTTGAGATTGGCGTTGGCACTTTAACGCATGACTCATTGCTGAAGAAGCTGCAGGAATTGAAGATTCGCTATGAGAGGGAGTTCCACACCTGTGATGTTGCAGGAACTGTTTGCCAATTTGTGCAGCCTTTGCTCAGATCTTGGTTTCTTGGGTGGCAAGAAGCAATGGAAGAAAGTAAACCAAGAGGGTATCATGATCCTATATCTCGGCTTGCGGATTGGAGAGACACAAAGAAAAAGAGGGAACCGACTATTTATTTTGAGACTATAGCTTCATGGAAGGAACTGCTTTTGCCTGACCAGAAGTACATGTGCCCGGATGCAGCAACTTGTCCATACACGGAGCTCGTCACTGCAGTCGTTCTGCCTGTTATGAGAAGATACATTATCAATTCTTGTGACACATTTGACACTCCAGATTTTATTGAAACATGGGTACCACTTCTCCCTCAGGTAGTGCTTGAGGCTCTGTTGATGCAAGCTCTTGCTCCTAAACTCTCAGCCATACTTGATTCATGGCCTTCTGAAAGATCTGAATACCTCTGTCTGTGGAAATTAGTCAAGCCATGGTCACATCTCGTAAGAGAAAAGTTAAAGCATTTTGTTCGTCGGAGAATCATTTGTACTGGGATGTCTGATAAATTTGTGCTGTGTATGTTTAAAGAAATGGTCGATCCGGCAGACTGGGAAGATCTGGCCATGCGTCATTTTATACCAATTCTTAAAGTGCAGCTGCAGCAGATCGAGTTTACCAGAACCATACATCCGTTCCAGCAGCAATTCGATCAGTTCCGGTCTGTTCTGTCGGAAGCAGGTTCTCTGATTCCCCTGAATCGTATGGTCCGATTGCTAGAGTCTGACTTCTTCCCAAATTGGTTTGGTGAGCTCTATGACTGGTTGGATTCTGGGGAAGCTAACCTAGATGAAGTGCTGACCTGGTACAAGAGTTGGAGGCGTATATTCACTCTCTACTTATTTGAGCATGAACGGATACAGCTGCTTCTAACATCTGCTCTTCACATGATGCTGAAAGCGGCCAATGGAGAGCCTGTGGAAGAGCCATGGTTTTACCCGAACTACAACCCAATCCCAGCCCCAACGGCTGAGCCCTGGTATGAGCGTCCTTTTAAGGAGTTAATCGGGGAGTATGCAGTTGATCACGATTTGCTTTTCGTACCTAAATTTGGAAAATTCCATGACGGTCTGCCAGTTTACACTTTTGGCTCAGTGAGTATTTGCTTACACCCTATAAAGAGACTGCTGTATGCACAGATACGTCAAGGTGGAGTTGCTACATGGAAGTCAGTCTCTCTTACCGATTTGCTTGCTATGAACAACTAGGCAGACTACATGGCGAAGTTCGTACAGGTAGGTATTGGCTCTACTGTGCTACATTTGAGCACCAGTGCCTTTATATTTTCCCTTGCAATGTGCTGGTATAATAGCAGAGCAGCATTTGAACACATCGTTTAATTAACCCAGTATGAACAGAATTTGAGAACTGCAATTGGCCACGAATTATTTATACGAGTAAATGACTCTCCCCTTCTAGATCTGTTGGCAAAACCACTTCCTTAGATGTTTTAACCACTGTCTATAATGGCCCTGTTTCCTTAAATGTCTAGCCACTGCACATGACGAGTTTGTGGACATCCAAGTGGTTAGGGTAGACGTTTTCTGAATGTATATTTCTGTTTATAAAATTGTAGAGAGAACAACACTTTGGACGAGTTTATTGCTGCGTATGTGTTGCTTATTGTTGTTGCCATCTCTACACCTCATGTGATGAGTAGTGTTTTGCTTGATAGATTTTGAAAAACAGTATTGCATACGTATTTCCCTATGTTGTTTGTAGTTAATTTCTTATCTGTTCAGCTTTTGATGTTCCTCTGCAGAATACTCAGAGGACAGATTGTGTCAGATACCAGTGAAGCACTGTAGAAGCTAGCTTTTGCACTTTTAGTTGTTTTTTTGCTACAGGTCTTGGTTATGGGTCGCCCTGAAAGCTGATCCTGTTGGATAGTTGGTTGCTGCGAAGCCGTCGGCCTCATCGGAGCTGCAAGTACCTAGAATGTGCTCCCAGAACTTGTTTTTCTGTGGAACTAGTTGCTGAATACAGTAGATTTTGATGGTGTATGCACCTTAATTGGTAGGCTTATTTGCTGATAATTCACTTGATGATCTTATGGTAATGAGTCTTGGTGTTTTCCTACATCAGTTGTTGAATGAATGCATACTTGGTTTCTGGCAACCTATCTATCCACTTGGGATTTCTTGCTACTTCGGCAAGTTTATTTCTTGCTACTTGGAAACGGTTACTGCCTACTGGAGTAACATTCTTCACCTGAGCACAATTCTGTTATCGTCAGATCAGCAAGCCGTGGGAGGTCCAGATGAAAGAAGATTGGTAATCATCGGTATTTCTTGCAGTACCAACACCACGACCCGCGTGGGACGGTGTCCTTTTGGGATTTTTTATCTAGTCTAGACTACACAAAGATTCTTTGAATGAAACCGTTTACTAGCAAACATGTCCGTGCGTTGCAATGGGAGAACATATGAAATGTCGGTGCTTCGCTACGGAGCAAACGCCAGTTGTAACCAGGGTTGATCGGGACATTGCACCTGGCGTCGATGCGGCCACACAGTACATCAAAACGCCGACCAGAACGTCGGCGCAACACCCAAATGGTGTCGCTCGGCAGCGAGGCCGAATCCTCCTTGACTCTATCCACGAACGCTAGCGACCCGACAACAATATGGAAATTAAGTTAGCTTGCTTGCTTGAAGGCGTTAGTACAGGACAATATTTGATGGGAAACTCGGCTGCTTATTTTTACAGTCCTTTCCGGAATCAGATGCATGAAGAAGAATTTGCTAATGATAGTCACAGATCAAGATTTCTTGCTTTTCAGCCTCAAGAACATGTGACTTGAGAAACTATGTGTTTCCCCCTAGCTCCCAGGATACAGGCTACAACAGTCCTTCTGTTCACCGTTCAAGAAATGTAACTGAAAATCCTCAATCCCAAAGGCACCCAAATGCAGTTCCACAAGTAGAATGGAACTGAGGCCGACGTTCACAGGTTATTGATCCTCCCATCTGCATTTTGCTTTTGTAGTAAATACATCTTATTCATTTTTCGATATACATCTTATTCATATGTGCTGATGTGCAGCTAACAGCTTCTTCTCGAAATTTTGGATCATTTGAATGGTAGCTCAACATGTAGTAAATCGTTTGATTCAGGTGCCTTATGCTGTTTACCGCCAGAATGGGGCATCTTCTGTAGCTCATTTCACACATAAACGGGAGAGACTGGGATAGAATCTGGACTTGTGTTGCAAAAATAGAAAAATGCATTCTGGACCGTTGGATCGAAGATGAAGGGCATGTAGTCTAGTGGAGGGAGCTCATGCCATTTAATGTACATTTCACGCCCCCCCCCCCCCCCCCCCGGCGCGAATAGTTAGATATAAGCATACCTTTTGCGTAAACACTCAAGTTTTTCATATCTATTTGCTCGTCCTTGGTATGTAAGACTAATTTTTAAATCGTCAGTGTTGATGCGTCATCTTTGCACATATTCAATGCATGTATATTCAAGTACAATATTGGTTTGTACTATATCACTAATTATTCAAGAAACCCGAACATGTTGATCACCACAACGAGTGTTAATATGTATCACAAACATTTGAGAAGATGAGAAATTTAAGCCATCTCGTTCAAGTGCATGACAAACTGGACCATTCCAGGCACAAATATTTGAAATATCTAAGTACAGGACAAACCATCACTTGCACAGATCTCGCACAAATATTTCTCAATCTTGAGCATCCCAGGCATACACAAGAGACACACGTACATGCATATGAAATGATACATAACAGATAACACGGCAGGATCCTTTTTGTAATGCATGACCAGTAAGAATGAGTGTGAAGGATTCAAATGTTCACAACTGAACAAGCACTGCTCCCAAAACCTACATCAACCTTGATGTCCTGATTGTCCATGACAGAAAAGTTATATCCTTTTGCCTCCATTTATACTGCTTCTTTGCTCATGGAGCTTCATATGCTCGGGAAAAATCACACAAAACAAATATGGTTTATATTTGCTTAGAACCAACTGAGACAATAACAACTATGATTATCTAGTAGCTGTAAATAATTCTTCAAAATAACTCAAGAGCAGCAAATAAATATAGATGATGGCACCACTGGTTGGGGCTGTAACATTTTAATTGCTAAGATTTCCAAGTAGAATATTCCAAGTGGGAATGCTCTAGAAGCTGTAACATTTTTAACATAGATGGCTATGAGGAAATTACCAAATCAGTTTGGCAACCATCTGGTCTCTTTGTGTCGACAACGAAAATGTTTAAACGTAGCAACCAACTGGTTTGTATATGGTTCAGTTTTCTAGTCTCAGAAGAGTTGTCAGATCTCAATAATAGTTACTCCCTCTGTAAACTAATATAAGACTTTTTAGATAACTAGTCTAATCATAGTTCACGAAACTATCTCTATAGAATGTAGACTGGTACACATGGTATAGCTTTGTACCTTCTTCAACTGCCTTTCTTTCAACGAACAGTTTTGTATCCTCTTAAGTGACTTGTGTACCTTCTTTAATATCATGGATAAGCTATCTAGTAGTATGCAAAGTGTGCGTCTATTTAATGCGATTTGTACCTACTGGTAGTTTTGTTATCTCATGTATGCGGGCTGGGAACTACAATAAACCTAAGAAATATCTAAATAGTACTTCTTTCTACTGAAAGGAGATCAATAGTTTTTGTTTGGACACTCCACTGGGTCGTGATATATGTAAAATGCCATGACTCACCTCGCATGGGGACTTTACCTTCACGAGGCGTCCATGAATTGCCAGCGAACCATTCCAGTTCTTCGACCCCCCCCCCCCCCCCCCCCTAACGTGCTCAAGTTGTATTGTGCCATGGCTCGCCTCACATGGGGACTTCACCGTCACGAGCCGTCCGTGAATTGCCAGCGAACCGTAATTCCAATTCTTCGAACCCCCCCCCCCCCCCCCCCCCCCCTTACTAATGTGCTCAAGTTGTACTATGCCATGGTTCACCTCGCATGGGGATTTCACCCTCACGAGCCGTCGATGAATTGCCAGTGAACCGTAATTCCAATTCTTCGGACCCCCCCCCCCCCCCCCCCCTAATGTGCTCAAGTGTGCCATGGCTCAACTCGCATGAAGACTTCACCGTCACGAGCTGTCCGTGAATTACCAACGAACCGGAATTCTAATTCTTCGACCCACCTAATGTGCTCAAGTTGGACTGTGCTAGGATCAGGTCTCCACCGTCACGGGCTAAGCTCGCGCTGTCTACAACAGTCAACACGAGCCGCACCGCACCATATTGCCTCTGTATTCCGTTTTTCCATCGAACTCACTCTGTTCCGTTTGACACATTACTATACCGTATTGCCTCTGTATTCCGTTTTTTCATCGAACTCGCTCTTTTCCGTGTGACACACTACTCCAGATCCCAACACATCTGCCAACGCCTGAGATATCAGGTGCAGTTGAGCCCGAGCACCTAATCGGCCCCTCCCGAGAGAGACCAATTTCTTACATCACGTACTAGTTCTGATGTAATCTTACGTTTTCTCTTGCGGTGGTTGGCAACAATGGACCGTGGGGCTGGGCACTTTCTTACATTTGCCTCAGTTTTTCTCACCTTCTGCTCAGGTTTCTTACGACCGTGGGGTGTGATGGCTGGGCTGAAGAATAAGCATTCTTCACTGTAGTATCTAATCTAAGATACAGAATACACCAAAAAAAAATAATCCTGTAAGAATACAGAGATGAAGTAGAAGCATGCAATGGTAGTACTTGGGTACAAACTGGACCCAGCATGTGAGTATATCACAATAATATACCAGCAACAAAAACTAGAAAAATTGTTTCGACTTTGTAACTGAACTGATCTGATGATCACCAACTGTTGTGACTTGCAACAACCAATGTCCTGCGTAAGTTGCTAGCTCATCTTCTGCGTAGCACCAATTATGCACATTGCTTCCTTTTCTGGGCCTGCAGGGTGAAACAAGGCATTTATAAGTTTCATCGATTCACACATCACAAAATTATTATGTGCATCACAACACATATGCAAACTACTGTACATATTAAAAGAAACTAGCTAGAATTCCAAAACGGATTTCTTTGTTCCTATCCAATCCCTTTGACAAATCGGATGTCATATTAGATATCATATTCTATATATGTAGAAATATCATAGATAGAATAGACATATAGAATTTTTGGTCGGCAAATTCGAAGGAATCATTGAGTGAAAAAGGAGCAAAGAATGACAAAAGATGAGACTCTACTAGTCTTCACTCTTGTGGTTTCCTCTTCCTCGGTTTCTGTTTTCTTATTCGGGATCTTGCTTTTCATGGTTCTCATCTCTGCAACTCGCGATTTTCGCGAGAGAACCAAATCCAAGTTGGTGAAGATCATGATTTGGGCTGGCACGGTATTGGGATCGTTTGATCGATTTCCTTAATTTGATTGCTACTTAATGGGCGTGCGCTCAAAGGATACAAACAGGGATTCGCAAACAAAAAAGGGAATTCATAGTCTCTTTTTCCTGTCGCGTAAAAAAATGTCTTTACGCTAGAGCAATAGAGGTTGGGATACATCTATCTATTATGAGCAACATCTTTTGGATTCTTAAGACTACCCTTGCAGTAGGATACCATCTGCTTTGGGTTCTTTATTCCTTTGATGGATTTTTAGGTTCGTTCAGGCTATATTTAGTCTATTTTGGCTTTTACTGTCTACTTTTTTCAGGGAGATGGTTAAGGACCTCAGAAGATAGAGGAGAGCGCCAAGCCCAGATTTCCGGAATACTTCTACGGGGAATGCTCATTGAATGAGCATTCTCCATATTATGCCCTAAAGAGGACTCGAACCTCCACGCTCTTCAGCACGAGATTTTGAGTCTCGTGTGACCACGAAAGATGTGAATATGTATTTGACAAATACAGTGAAAACTGAAGAACCAAATCGGTTGCAACAAAAAAGTCATGTTTGAATCTTCATTTCAGTACCTCTTGAAGTTTTCGGAACACCGATGCTTCCATATCGCTGAATCCAGTTCCATCAATGTTGCTTGCCCTCGGTTCAGATGTTGGAGCTGCGAATGCTCGTGACTCACCTGATTCTTCGACGGGAGCAACCATTAATGGGACAGGGAAGACATTGTACACAGAATGGTTGTTCAGTGCGGTTTGCTGTTAAAATATCAACAAGAACCTGTTAGGTTAGCTGCATAACTAAAATATATATGATCAAATTTGAGACAAACAATACAGCTTGGTAAAGTTCCATAACATGGACAAGAGATGACATCAGTATTGAAGCATAAATAGAGCAGGCAAGCAACATGTCATCTGCGATTAATTATTGAACATAGGCATGCGGACTTAGTGAAAAAATCTTAAGAACTCCTAACTTCCTGCAGATTAAAGAGCTCATTATCTTGTGCCAGTTCAAGATCTACCATTTTGAGTACGAATTTCCTACGGACTCTTATCTTGCTGTGGATTAAAACAAACTCACTATCCTGTGCTAGTTCACATCTATGATATGAGTGGAAATTTCGTATGGGCACCTATCTTTCCATGAGTTAAAACGAAATCATTTTCCTGTGCCAGTTCAAGATCTATAGTTTTGTTCCCTGGGGCTTTTAATTAAGGTGGAAAAAAATCTCCAAGACAGAAAATAAGAGACAAATGCAACTTACCGCCGTCTCTTTGGAAGCCATCACAACAATTGCTGAACCCTTGCTCTTTGATTTCCTGGTCTTGATCACAATGTCTTCAACCTCACCGAATTGCCTAAAGATCTCATCCAACTTTGCAGCAGTATAGTAATCTGCACCCCCTTCCCATGAAACCTTCAAGATCTTCCCCTTGTCAGTTTTTGTTCCGTTATCTGGGGTTCCACCATTGTTATCTCGATGTGCCTAAAAAGAAATTTACCAAGTTGTGTTCAGGACAAACACAAATAATATAAATCGACAAAATCTCTTGCAACATACAAATAGGCACATATCTTGCATAATCCTAAATTTTACTTTGACGGTAGGGCAGAGAAATCTGCCAAATGCCCCTTTTCTTCATCATTAGACAAAGCTATGATGTGTGGAAGGAAGATGTTTGATGCTGAATAATCTAGACATGGTCACATGAGTACTATGATGATGAAATCGGTTTACTGTTCCTGTTTGTTTTGTATGTTAATCCACAAATGTAGAAGTATACATACTCAATTCGACAGGATGTCAGTTGTATACTGTTCCATAGATCTAACACTACAATTGCAATTGCAGACAGTATCCCCTTTGATCGACGGTCACTCTTAAAGCAATAGTGCAGGGCTACTCTTAAAGCAATAGGTCTAGAGGCTACAAAAAATCCCCAACATTCATCATCCCATAAGGCAACAAATCAAGTTGCAGCAAAAATAGAATGCTATCAATCCAACACGAAGGAAAACAAAACGAATTGACTAGATTGAAGGGAAAAAAACAGTGAATCATTACCGAAGTGGAAGCAGAGCCTGAGGCGATGTACGTCCTGGCGGTGAAGAACTCCTCCAGCTCGCGCTTAACGTCCGCCGCCTTCCGCTTATCCTCCCGCCTGGCCAGCTCCGCGGGGTCGAGGGCCGGTCGACGACCGGCAGCAAAGGCGCGCTCGCGCTTCTCCAGGTCCGACACGGCCTTGCGCCTCTTGACCCCGGTGGCGGCGGCGCGGGCGGCGGCCTCGCGGCAAGCGCGGAGGCGGGCGTCGAACTGGCGGCGGAGGGACTCATCGCGGAGGAGCCTGTAGGAGCTGACGAGGCCCTGGAAGTCGGCGGTGGCGCCGGGGTCTTCGGGGCGCTTGTCCGGGTGCCGCAGCCGCGACTGGGCCCGGTAGGCCTTATCGATCTGCTCGACGCTCAGCGCCTCGCCCTCCTCGCCCGACGGCAGCCGGAGCACCTCGTAGTGGTCGACGTCCGTCGCCGCCATGAGGGGGGACCTGTCCGGGTTTGGCGAGGGCTCTCCGACGGTAAGGGGTTGCCGGCTAGATCTGAGAGGCGCCGAGGGCGAACCGCAGAAGAGAGGAGGGCTAACCCTAGTAGACTAGAAAAGCGTGGGAGAGGCGGACGGGCGGTTTGGGTGTGGTCGAACCCGAAACGACGGAGGGAAGACGGTAAACGCAAACCGACCCCAACGGGGCCTGTTGTGTCGATCGTACGCAATTTTTTTTAACACGATACAGACGCGAGCGCTCATATACACGCGCATACACTCACCCCTATGAACGCACACACGCACAAACTACTCCTATGAGCACCTCCGAAAGAATGAGCCGGCATGTCATCTTGAGATTTACGAAGTCACCGTAGGCGCCTCGTCATCGACGGAAACATCTCCTCTCATTGAAAGCGTATCGCCGGAAATCCTGAAATAAATCCAGGAATAATGCAAGCACCAGGATTTGAACCCTGGTGGGCTCAGGATACCACTGTCCCTCTAACCATCCAATCACAGGTTGGTTTGCAATCGTACGCAAATTTGAGGGTAAGCAGATCCCGTAACCGATTGAAACGATAAAATTGGTTTATGGGCTCCCGAAATTTACACGACGACTTGCACAGAAACAGAACAGATACCGCATATATCATCGGAATTCAACACGATTTTAAAAACTAATAGTTTGCGTCGTAATTGTCATCATTGGAGTTCCACACATAGTTCATACAAGCTTACTTACACATAGTTCAAACGGAAATTAAAGTAGTCGCCATCGCCGCCAAGATGAGGTGGCCGGAGGCACCGGAACTCTCTACCGGAGGGGAGAAGATTTCTCGCCGGAGGAGTGGAGTTTGCGGCGGAGAGGGATGCGGGGAATGAAGGATAGGAACCCTAAAATCACCCCGCGCCCGCATATATACCAGAAATCCCGGATCGGTTTACGGGCCGGGCCTCGTTTGCAGGATCTACGCGTGACGTTTTATTGGGTCGTCCCCTATAACGTCACGCAAAACGCAGTTCGTTGGAGTTATACTGGATCTGCTAGAGATGCTCTAAGAGCATCTACAAAACCACATCGGGCGCCCCAAACCAGCCTCGAACGTCTGGCCGGACAGCTCAATCAGTGTTCGGTCATGAAAATGCAACCCAGACGGGCTTCTTAAATGGACTTCAAACGCTCGGGATGACCGGCAATCTGGGGCGGATATGGAGCGCCATGGCGTGATACATCCATTTTGTATCATGTTTCCGTATTGATATTTATTATGTTTTGAGTGATTATCTCACTTTATGATGCAATCCTAATGTTTTTTCTCTCTTATTTTACAAGATTTATACAAAGAGGGAAATTATCGGCAAGTGAAATTTTGGACCGGAAAGGGCTATAGAAGAGTTGGATATTTTTCGAAACTCGAAATGACCTGAAAATTGACGGAGATTTATTTTGGAATATATAAAAATTATTGACGAAAAAATCACCACAGGGGGACCCACCAGGTGGCCACAAGCCTGGTGGACGCACCCACCGAGCTTGTGGGCCCCTGGCAGGCCTCCATGCCCATCTTCTCCTATATGATGTCATTTACCCTAGAAAAATTTGAAAGATTGTTTTCGGGACGAAGCGCCGCCGTCTCAAGGCGGAACCTGGGCAGGAGCACTTTTGCTCTCTGGCAGAGCGATTCCGTCGGGGAAACTTCCCTCCGAGAGGGGAAAATCTAAGCCATCGTCAGCACCAACACTTCCTCCATCGTGGGAGGACCAATCTTCATCAATATCTTCACCATCACCATCTCATTCTCTTGTATTCAATTTTTGTTCCAAAATCTCAGATTGGTACATGTGAGTTGCTAGTACTGTTGATTACATCTTGTAGTTGATGCTAGTTGGTTTATTTAGTGGAAGATCATATGTTCAGATCCTTAATCATATTCATTACACCTCTGATCTTGAACATGGTGATGACTTGTGAGTAGTTACTTTCATTCTTGAAGACATGAGATAAGTCTTGTTATAAGTAATCATGTGATGTTGATATTCGTTCGATATTTTCATGATGTGTATGTTGCTCTGTTTTTAGTGGTGTCATGTGAACGTCGACTAAATGACACTTCATCATATTTGGGCCTAATGGAAAGCATTGAGGAGCAATAAATAGATGATGGGTTGCGAGAGTGGCAGGAGTTTACAAGTCTTGTGATATTAATGCCGCTTTGTTGAATCTTGTCATGAAAGATCAATTTTCCGGTAATCCTAATGAGGATGCCACGTCCCATCTAAACACTTTCGTTGAATTGTATGATATGCAAAAGAAAAAAGATGTGGACAATGATATCGTTAAGTTGAAACTATTTCCTTTTTCCTTGCGAGATCGTGCAAAAATTTGGTTTTCATCTTTGCCTCGCAATAGTATCGATTCTTGGAATAAGTGCAAGGATGCTTTTATCACTAAGTATTTTCCTCCCGCGAAAATTATTTCCCTTAGGACGCAAATCATGAATTTTAAGCAACTTGAGCATGAACATGTTGCCCAATCTTGGAAAAGAATGAAGTTGATGATAAGAAATTGTCCTACACATGGTTGGAATCTTTGGATGATCATACAAATTTTTTATGCGGGATTGAATTTTGTCTCTAGAAATCTTTTATGGAGATTACTTTGGGTGAAGCTACTAAATTGCTAGATAATATCATGGCTAATTATTCTCAATGGCATACCGAAAGAGCACCTACTAGTAAAAAAGTTAATTCGGTAGAGGAAATTAGTACTTTGAGTGATAAAGTTGATGCTTTGATGAAATTGGTTGCTAGTAAAAATGCTCCTATTGATCTTAATGATGTGCCTTTGTCTACTTTGATTGAGCAAAATAGTGAATCCGTAGATGTGAATTTTGTCTCGCGCAACAATTTCAATAACAATGCTTATAGAGGTAATTTTAATCCTAGCCCTTTTCCTGGAAATTCCTCTAATAATTATGGTAATTCCTATGGTAATTCTTCTTACAATAATAATAGGAACACCTCTGATCTTGAGAGTAATATTAAAGAATTTATCAATGCGCAAAAGGCTTTCAATACTACAATAGAAGAAAAGTTGAATAAGATTGATGATATGTCTAGAAGCATTGATAGAATTTCTCATGATGTTGAAAATCTCACGTTGAAAGCTTTTGTACCTAAGATTGATGAATCTATTAAAGTTTTATATGTCTCTTTGGATGAAAGTAAGAAAAGAACCGCTATGCTTAGAGCTAAAAGAGAAATCTTAGAAAAATCGTCTTCTAGTGATTGCCGTTACAAGAATGATGTAGATCTCAAAGTGATTGGTGTTTCTTCTATTGATTCCTTGTTTAGTAATGTTAAAATTGATAATGAAGGGACTGAAGTAGAGTCAACTTTATCTAGAAGGCGTCCCAATAATTTGGAGGGTGAAAATCTTGATGAAATTTTTGATGAAAGTGGGTTTGAAGAGGTCAAAACTTTAACTAGTGATGTGCCCACTATCTTGGATTGCAAAGACTTTAACTATGATAGTTGCTCCTTGATTGAATGTATTTCTTTGTTGCAATCTATGTTGAATTCACCCCATGCTTATGAGCAAAATAAAGCTTTTACTAAACATATCGTTGATGCCATGATGAAATCTTTTGAAAGAAAGTTGGAGTTGGAGATTTCTATTCCTAGAAAATTATATGATGAGTGGGAACCTACCACTAAGGTCAAGATTAAAAATTATGAATGCTTTGCTTTGTGTGATTTGGGTGCTAGTGTTTCCACGATTCCGAAATCTCTATGTGATGTGCTTGGTCTTACCAACATTGAAGAATGTTCTCTTAATTTGCACTTGACGGATTCTACTATTAAAAAGCCTTTGGGAAGAATTAATGATGTTCTTATTCTTGCAAATAGGAATTATGTGCCCCTTGATTTTATTGTGCTTGATATTGATTGCAATCCGTCTTGTCCCATTATACTTGGTAGACCGTTTTTACGCACTATAGGTGCCGTGATTGATATGAAAGAAGGCAATATTCGTTTTCAATTTCCCTTGAGAAAGGGTATGGAACACTTCCCTAGAACAATAATTAAGCCACCATATGAATCAATCATGAGGGCATCCTATGGATCCAAAACCAAAGATGACAATACTTGAATCTATCCAATATGCCTTGCTAGGGGCGTTAAACGATAGCGCTTGTTGGGAGGCAACCCAATGAATAAATAAATTTTTGCTTTTTCCTTTCTGTTTTTGAGTGTTGACACAATTATGCCTCTGTTATTATTGTGTTTTTATGGTTTATTTAGAATTTGTGCCAAGTAGAACCGTTAGGATGATTCATAGGATGAGTAGAAGTGATGTTGAATCTGAAACAGAAACTTTGCGTCCAGTATATGAATTTTCATTTTTTTTCTGGAATGTGATCTTGAGCTGAAATTTTAACACGGTGTTGATATACAAATTACTTACGTTGTCCTAATTTTTCAGAATTTTTAGAGTTACAGAAGTATGGGTATGGTACAGATTACTACAGACTGTTCTGTTTGAGACAGATTCTGTTTTTGTTGCATTGTGTGCTTGTTTTGATGAATCTGTGGTTTGTATTAGAGGGTATAAGCGATTGTAAAGTTAAAATACAGTAGGTATAATGCAATTATAAAATTTGAATGGGTTTACAACAGTACCTAAAGTAGTGATTTGCTTTCTTATACTAACGGATCTCACGAAGATTTTGTTGAGTTTTGTGTGATTGAAGTTTTCAAGTTTTGGGTAAGATCACGATGGATGAAGGAATAAGGAGTAGCAAAAGCCTAAGCTTGGGGATGCTACCGAACCCCAAAGATATATCCAAAGAGTAACAAGCAACTAAGCTTGGGGATGCCCCCGAGTGGCATCCTCTCTTTCTTCTAACGACCATCGGTATTTTACTTGGAGCTATATTTTTATTCGTCACATATCATGTGTTTTGCTTGGAGCGTCTTGTATCTTTTCTTGCTTTGTTTGTTAGTTTTTCCTTTGTATCCTTGCTGTACACACCTATTTGAGAAAGCCAAAATCATGCTATGATTTGTTAGAATTGCTCTATGTGCTTCACTTAAACTTTTTGAGCTATAGAATTGCTCTAGTGCTTCACTTATATCTTTTTGAGCACGGTGTGCTTGGAAACTTTTGTAGAAATACTCTCATGCTTCACTTAGATTAATTTGAGAGTTAGTAAAATTTTGAAGAAATCCTCTCATGCTTCACTTATACCTTTTTGAGAGATGAAATCTTTATGCTCATGTGCTTTACTTAAATTTGTTTGAGCTTGCCAAAAAGCAATGGCAATATATGAAACTAGTCCCAAAGAGATAGATATCCAAGGAGGATATAATAAAAACTTTCATGAAGATCATTAGACAAATTAAACTTGATTCCTTCCAATAGTTTTGAAACATGATGATAGTAATATGTGAGTCATGTTAGTGAGTAATTATGCTTAGTAGGAATATTGGTGTTAAGGTTTGTGATTCCCATGCATGCACGAAAGTCAATAGTTATGCAATGAAGTTACATCCTACTTGTCGTGCATTATTCAGTGTTAGTTATGTTCAATGCTCACTTATGTGATTTTTCGTTTCTTAGTTTGGTTGCTTCCCAATCTTTTTGCTAGCCTTCATTTGTACTAAGTAGAAATACTACTTGTGCATCCAAAATCCTTAAACCAAGTTTTGCCTTATGAGTCCACCATACCTACCTATATGCGGTATTTCCATGCCGTTCCAAGCAAATTTGTATGTGCCATCTCTAAATTTTCAAAATAAATTTTCTTTTTTGTGTGCCCGTACCGCTCATGAAACAGTGGGGAGTGTCCAATATTTTTCCATGCTAGATGTGTTATTCTCAAGATGAGTGTTTATTCACTTGTCATTGCATGAGAGTGCGGAGGTAATAGGGATGCCCATTCCCGAAATGAAAAAAAAATTACTTTATGTTGTCAAATAATAAATTCCTTGGAAAGTGTTGGTATGGAAGGCAACCGTGGATACGGCCCGCCATGGAAAGTGAAAGTTTGGTGGAAAAAGGAATAAACTTTATTTTCTGTTTGGGAACCGCCTATGATATATCTAGCATGGAAAGTATTGTGAGCTACTTTGTCGTTTTCGTTGACAGGAAAAGCATGCCACCCAAAATATTTTTCTCTCTCAATTTAAAGCTTGAGCTCTGGCACCTCTACAAATCCCTACTTCCCTCTGCGAAGGGCCTATCTATTTACTTTATGCAATTTTTATTTTTGCTTTGAGTCTCCAACTTCTCTTATAAGAACCAACTAGGGGGCACTATGATCGTACTTGAGCATTGGGCATAGCTAATACTTGAGTGTGTTTCATGAATGGATCAATGATTGAGCATGATGGGCTAGGGATAACTTTCTTTAGTGTTGATATTTTGAAAGACATGGTTGCTTGTTGACATGCTTGAGTATTGAAGTCATTATGTTAAAACTAGACTATTGCTTTGAATCATTTACAAGTCCAAGTATCCATGCTATACAAAGAATAAAAGAATATGATGAACATGTTAGGTAGCATTCCACATCAAAAATTCTGTTTTTATCATTTACCTACTCGAGGACGAGTAGGAATTAAGCTTGGGGATGCTGATACGTCTCCAACGTATCTATAATTTTTGCTTGTTCCATGCTGTTATATTATCATTCTTGGATGTTTTATAATCATTTTATTACAACTTTATATCATTTTTTGGGACTAACCTATTGACATAGTGCCAAAGTGCCAGTTGTTGTTTTTGCTTGTTTTTTACTTCGCAGAAAATCAGTACCAAACAGAGATGAAACGCATCGGGGATTTTTGTGGATTTTTTACGGACCAGAAGAAACCAGATGGGCCAAAGAACACCAGAAGAGGGGGCCCAGGGTGGCCAGCACCCACTAGGGCGCGCCAAAGGCCCCCTGGCATGGCCTGATGGGTGCTGGGCACCTCGGGCACCCCCTCAACCGACTATCGTGCCTATAAATTCCTTGGAAATCCAAAAACCCTAGGGGAGTCGACGAAACACAATTCCAGCCACCGCAAGTTCCAGAACCGCGAGATCCAATCTAAACACCATCACGGAGGGGTTCATCTTCCTCATAGGTGCCTCTCCGATGATGCGTGAGTAGTCCACCATAGACCTACGGGTCCATAGGCAGTAGCTAGATGGCTTCTTCTCTCTCTCTTATGATTCTCAATACAATGGTCTCTTGGAGATCTATTTGATGTAAACTTTTGCGGTGTGTTTGTTGGGATCCGATGAATTTTGAGTTCATGATCAGTTTCTATCCATGAATATTATTTGAGTCTTCTTTGATCTCTTATATGCATGATTACTTATAGCCTCGTATTTCTTCTTCGAATCTTTGGTTTAGTTAGGCCGACTAGATCGATTTTTCTTGCCATGGGAAGAGGTGCTTTGTGATGGGTTCGATCTTGCGGTGTTCTTTCCCAGTGATAGAAGGGGTAGCAAGACACGCATGTATCGTTGCTATTAAGGATAACAAGATGGGGTCTATTCCTACATGAATAGATCTTGTCTACATCATGTCATCGTTCTTATTGCATTACTCCGTTTTTCCATGAACTTAATACACTAGATGCATGCTGGATAGCAGTCGATGTGTGGAGTAATAGAGGTAGATGCAGGCAGGAGTCGGTCTATCTATCTTGGACGTGATGCCTATATAATGATCATCGCCTTGGATATCGTCATGACTATTCGATTTTCTATCAATTGCCCAACAGTAATTTGTTCACCCACCGTGCGCTATACTCATGGGAGAAGCCACTAGTGAACCCTACGGCCCCCGGGTCTACTTTTCCTATCATATTGCTTTCCGATCTACGTTTTTTGCAATCTTTGTTTTCAGATCTACAAAACCAAAAACCCAAAAAAATATTGCTGCATATTTACTCTTTTTATTTGTGTTCTTGAGAGATCTATCTCTCCTATCTATCACTACCTAATCTATCTTATTACCGTAGAGAGATTGACAACCTCTCTTTCGCGTCGGGTTGCAAGTATTTGTTGTTTGTGTGCAGGAGCTGCTTATTGGGTGGTGGTGATCCTCCTACTGGTTCGATAACCTTGGTTTCATAACTGAGGGAAATACTTACCGTCGCTGTGCTGCATCATCCCTTCCTCTTTGGGGAAATACTGACGCAGTCCAAGCCACGTCAAGGGGGCCACCTGGTGGGCACAAGACACCAGGGCGCGCCAGGCCCCCCAGACGCGCCCTGGTGGGTTGTGCGCAGCCCAACCCACCTTCGGTGCCCATCTTCTGGTATTTAAGGTCTTTTGACCTAGAAAAAATAAGGAGAGGTCTTCTCGGGGCGGAACTTGGGCAGGAGCAGTTTTGCCCTCCGGCGGAGCGATTCCGCCGGGAGAACTTCCCTCCCGGAGGGGGAAATCAAAGCCATCGTCATCACCAACAACCCTCTCATCTTTGGGAGGCCAATCTTCACCATGTCCTCTCAAACCCTAGTTCATCTCTTGTGTTCAATCTTTGTACCGGAACCTCAGATTGGTACCTGTGGGTGACTAGTAGTGTTGATTACATCTTGTAGTTGATTACTATATGGTTTATTTGGTGGAAGATTATATGTTCATATCCATTATGCTATTCAATACCCCTCTGATCTTGAGCTTGAATATTATTTATGAGTAGTTACCTTTGTTCTTGAGGTCACGGGAGAAGTCATGTCCCAAGTAATCATGTGAATTTGATATGTGTTCGATATTTTGATGATATGTATGTTGTGATTCCCTTAGTGGTGTCATGTGAACGTCGACTACATGACACTTCACCATCCTTGGTCCTAAGGGAATGCATTGTGGAGTAGTTATTAGATGATGGGTTGCTAGAGTGACAGAAGCTTAAACCCTGATTTATGCGCTACTTCGTAAGGGGCTGATTTGGATCCAAACGTTTAATGCTATGGTTAGATTTTATCTTAATACTTTTCTTGTAGTCGCGGATGCTTGCGAGGGGGTTAATCTTAAGTGGGAGGTGAGGGAGTCCTGGTTTAAGGGGTCCTCGGGAGGCCAACCTATTCATTATGGGCCGAACTATATGGGCCGTATGCCGGACACTAGATTGATGGAAGACCCGGACTCCAGAAAGGAAGCTTCTAGAAGCATGGCGTGTCCTTCACGTTTAACGTAGTGAATAGGCATGTTTATCCCTTCGACGTGTAACCGACCATGTGTAAACCCTAGGGACCCCTAGCGTCTATATAAGCCGGAGGGTTTTAGGTTGTAGACCAACATAACTCATCTAGGGTTTAGTTACTCGATCTCGTGGTAGATCAACTCTGTAATCCCCTTACTATCAATATAATCAAGCAGGACATAGGGTATTACCTCCATAGGAGGGCCCGAACCTGGGTAAAACCTTGTCCCCTTCGTCTCTTGTTACCATCGATCCAAGTCTCACAGCTCGGGACCCCCTACCCGAGATCTGCCGGTTTTGACACCGACATTGGTGCTTTCATTGAGAGTTTCGTTGTGATCGCCAGAAGGAATCGATGGCTCGCCTAGTCAGCAACGAAGAGGTCCGCAATCCGGGCAATTTTGTCCCCGGACAGATCTTCGCTTTCGGCAGCATTGTGCTGGACGCCGACCCGACCGGCCATCTAGGCCGCATCGGAAGTTTTGCCCCTAATCAAGAGGTCAGATTCAGGAACTTAGAGTTCTCCATAGACTCTCGAGGCGATCTGTCACTAACCGGGCTTGCAGTCTCGCCTGCTATGCCCAAAGACTCTCGGACTTTAACCCCAGACCCATCTTTCGGCTCTGCCCATGGGATCTACCCCGGCGAGGGCCCGACTTTCATTCCGGATCAGGTCATAGTGCCTGACGTCCGGACATCGGTTCTTGCCGAATACTCTCCCGGCACGGACGCATCGGAGGTTCACTCCGGAAGCTCCGGGCAGACCGGTCCGATCGAGCTCTCAATACTGGACGAGGCTCTAGATCGGATCTCGTCGATAAAGATCAACGACGACCCAACCCCGATCTATTCTCAGATCGGGCGTCAGACGGGTCAGGACGGATTTTTCGTCCCACCCACCGCCCACTTGATAGCCACTGTCGAGGATTTAACCGACATGCTAGACTACGCTTCCGAGGAAGCAGAGTACATGGATGAGGAAGATCACTCCCTCACCCCCGCTAAGACCGGGCAGTGGACTGCCACCTCTACATACGACGTCTACATGGTAGACACTCCGAAAAACAACGGTGATAAATCGGATGAAGCGCCGTCAAGACGCCGAAAGCCGCATAAATGGTCAAAAGGGAAAAAGGGGCGAAAGTCTACCGATGACACCGGGGACGGAGATAACCCGGAAGATATCGGCGGCCCCGAAATCCCCGAACACCCGTTAGAGGGTCAGGAGAGACCCGAAGACCGTCGCAACCCCGATGATCCAGATGATCCTGAGGACGACGACTACCTCCGCTCTATCGAGGGGGAGGATAATGCGGCTGCCGATGACTTCGCCATTCCCGACAATCCTGAAGATCAAGAATTGTTCAGGCAACAACTCATATCCACAGCTCGCAGCCTGAAAGCAAAAGAGCGGTAGCTCAGAGCCGAACAAGACGACCTCAACGACCGATGGACGAGAGTCCTCTCCGCTGAGGAAGGATGCGGCACCGGTCTATCGGACCAACCTAAGGGTTACCCACGCAGAAGGCTACTGCCACAATTCGACGACGAGCTCACTGATACGCCGTCTCCCAAGCATACCCCATATGACAGGCCAGACCGCCCTCCACGAGGACGAGACAGGCCGGCTGACGATGCCGGCTATAGGCCGACGATACCCCGTAGACGGGGAAAGGAGCCACTAGAGCCCGATGACAGGTTCGACCTGCGCCACGACCTGGATTACAGAGCAGGTCGTACGCGATCCATCTACGGATCCCGGGGATACTCACCCGATCGACGGGAAGGGTACCGTCCTCGGTTCGACCACGACAATGAAGGTCGGGAACAACACCGAGCTCAGCTCGGCTAGACGCCGACTACCGGCGCAACATAGCTCGGGTTAGAGGCGCCGCACACCCACTGTGCTTCATAGACGAGGTAATGCGGCATCAGTTCCCAGAAGGGTTTAAACCCGTAAACATAGAACAATACGATGGGACAACTGACCCTACCGTATGGATCGAGGATTTTCTCCTCCACATCCACATGGCACGAGGAGATGACCTCCACGCCATCAAGTACCTACCCCTGAGGCTCAAGGGGCCAGCTCAGCACTGTTTAAATAGCCTCCCCAAAAACTCTATCGGGTGCTGGGAAGACCTAGAAGAGGCATTCCGATCTAACTTCCAGGGCACTTATGTTCGGCCGCCGGACTCCTCAGATCTAAGCAACGTCGTTCAGAAGCCAGGAGAGTCCGCGCGGCTATTCTGGAATCGTTTCCTGACCAAGAAGAATCAGATCGTAGACTGCCCGGACGCCGAAGCTATAGCCTCCTTCAGGCATAATATTCGGGATGAATGGCTGGCTCGACAGCTCGGCCAGGACAAGCCAAGGACAATGTCCGCCCTCACATCACTCATGACTCACTTCTGCGCGGGCGAGGATAATTGGCTAGCTAGACGCAGCCATAACCCCGAAGACCCCGGAACCTCTTAAGTTCGGGATGGAAACGGGAAACCAAAGCGCAACAAGAACAAGCGCCGGCACAATAATAGTGATGCCGATGACACGGCTGTCAATGCCGGCTTCCGCAATTCCCGTCCTGGGCAGCGGAAGAAGCCTCCTAAAGGCAAACACGATGGACCAACCCCGCTGGACAAGATCCTAGAAAGGCCTTGCCAGATCCGCGGCACTCAAGAGAAGCCCGCCAATCACACCAACCGTAACTGTTGGGTCTTCAAACAAGCCAGCAAGCTCGCATCCGAGGACCAAGGCAAGAGCCCACGCAGCGAGGATGAGGATGAGCCTCGTGGTCCGATCGGTGGCGGTAAAAAGAAATTCCCTCCAGAGGTAAAGACAGTAAACATGATCTATGCCACTCATATACCCAAAAAGGAGAGGAAGCGTGCCCTTCGAGATGTCTACGCCATAGAGCCTGTAGCCCCGAAGTATAACCCATGGTCGGCATACCCGATCACTTTCGAACGACGCGACCATCCGACCAATATCCATCACGGGGGTTCGGCCGCACTCATCCTAGACCCGATCATAGATGGGTACCACCTCACTAAAGTCCTAATGGACGGTGGAAGTAGCCTCAATCTGATTTACTCAGATACGGTGAAAAAGATGGGCATAGATCCATCAAGGATCAATCCCAGCAACACTACCTTCAAAGGAGTGATCCCAGGCGTTGAAGCCCGGTGCACAGGCTCCGTAAGCCTGGAAGTTGTGTTCGGCTCGCCCGATAACTTTCGAAGCGAGGACTTGATCTTCGACATCGTACCTTTCCGCAGCGGCTATCACGCCCTGCTCGGCCGTACAGCGTTCGCTCGCTTTAACGCCGTCCCTCACTACACATACCTCAAGCTCAAGATGCCTGGCCCTAGGGGGGTCATTACAGTTAATGGCAATACAGAGCGCTCCCTCCGAACTGAGGAACATGCGTTGGCCCTGGCGGCCGAATTCCATTACACCGATGATTGGCAATCGCCGACATCCGCCGTCAAGGCACCCAAGGCTGGGAAGCGAGCTCGGTCTCAACCCGAAGTACCACAACCTTCTTCTCCCCGTAAATAGGGATTCGACCCCCATCGCACGGCCCTATTACCGGCAAAGTACGTGCCAAAGAGGCACAACTCCGCGCTCAAAATTCCATGGGCAGCGGTGGGGAAAAATTATTAGAGGGTAGGTGTTCGGCTGGACCGAACTATTACCGTCAACACGTCTTCGGACACACTACGGGTACCATAAAGTGCCTGCTAAAGGCGTCGAGCTCATCCATACCTCGGCGACTTCTCAAGACCCTTTCTTCAAGGTCCGTTCGCCGAACTAACAAAGCCCATAAAGGCATACACCTCCTTAGGAGATGCAGGAGCAGATAAGCGACAAAGCACATCAAGGACGTCAGGTCATCTATCGAAGGCCCTTGGTACAAACTCTCCTGTAAAATTTATATTTCATTTATCAAATACCTGTAAACAGTTGCATCGGCAAATTGAATAATAAGAGTTGTTGAGTAAAATACAGATATATCATTTTCTCTTTGCTGTCCCTTTTCGGAACACTTTCTGTTTTCTCCCTCTTCTTGCGAACCTGTTTGGTATACCGTATGATGCAACCGGCTAATAGACCGGGGGCTCGACCTTAAAAATCGCCCTAATCACAATTTCTTTAAGTGTTCGGCGTCTTGGAATTCCTCTTTATATGCATTGGTTCCGAACTATGTCTTGGGTCAATAGTTGGGTTGCCCGGCTCCTATGCTTGCCCCTTTATGTTCCGCTCGTTTGGCTAAAAGGGCAAAGGGAGCACCGCTGCGATTGTGCTTCCGGCTAGCCTAGTTAAGCGCCTCAGCAGAGAAAGCCGAAAACTGACTGTCATGGTATGTGAGAACCGGTCTGCGAATCCGAGCTTAACTAAATCTCGTCAGAGGTTATTCCGTGTCATACGATGGGTTTGGTGTTAGTACAAACCAGGTGATATAGGCTTTGGCCGCGGTTCATCCGAACATCACAAACACCTGGGGGCTAGTTATCAGCTCCCGCACTCTTTTCTCGCGCCCCTACGGCTAAGTGAAAGCAATAAAGCATTATGGTCCGATTGCCTTGTCCGCTCCACACTACCGCCTTCCGGTGCCGATAGTTCGGCTAAGGGTTATAGTGCGGTTGGAAGAGACACCTTGTGTAGTATCTACACGGGGGCTGAAGCCGACGACTCGCAGCTTTCAGGGTTAACGGCCACAAAGGAGTTATAAAGGATGCAAAACATACAAGACATGATAAAACCATGCATTTTAAATATATACACGCTGACAAGTCTTCAGACATAGTACAGCAATCTATGCATACTCATTCTCTCTCGTACACTGTGATTCTATGGCCCGAGCACCCTCCATAACTCCGGAGAAGTATAGCTCGGGGCGCCTATGACCCTTTCCAGGAGGCAGAGGAGCTGTGGCTACCTTCATCGGATCCAGCCCCGGCCAGTGCACCTTGGCCTTCGCGAAGGTCATCCTAGCTCCTGCTGGATTTCCTCCACCCAAGCCTCGTGCTTATCGCTGGTGGCTCTCGGGGCGGATAGCGCGGTAGCTGCTTCTTTGGTTGCCGTTTTCTCCACCGCAGCCTCCTGCTTGGCCTTCTCAAGCTCAGCCTTGAGCTTCTCAATCTCCTTCGCCGAGGCTGCACAAGCATTAAGCATATCAAACAACACTGCATTGATAGTACGATAACAAAGAGTTTTTTACTCTAATTCGACTTACCTTGCGCCTCGTCGAATCTCTTGTTTAGAGCGTCAAGCTCGTCTTCGGAGCTCTTGAGCTTCCGATTTAGCTCTTCTAGCTCGGCAGATTATTGGCCGCTGCCGTCGACGAAGCCTGTAACAAACAACATCATATAACGTTACAGGGGTTTACAACCTCCGAACTGTCACTAAAATAATCCTGTGAACGGTCCTCTTAAGGGTTGACAGAACGATCCAAACATATATTGCCCTATGCATAGTTCGGATAAGGATCTATGATTTGACCCCCAGGTAAGTTTTTCCAAACTCACCTAGGGCTCGGGGGCTGCCATGCATATAATCATAACTTACAGAAATTAATATTTCACAAAGTAGAGCATTACTTGGCTTACCTGAAAGCCCGTCAGGAGACCGTTGAAGGCCTCCTTCAGTCCGGTATCCACGGACTGAATGCTCTGCAGTACCGTACCCATAAGGGTGCGGTGCTCTTCGGAGATAAGGACGCTTGACAGAGCCTCCCCCATAGCCGGCCACCCAGTGATCGGCGGTGCCGGTGGTGGGCGGTTGACCCGACCTTTGGCCGGGGATCGAACCTGTGCCTCCGGAGGCGTGGTGCGCTCCGGAGACGGCCTTGGAGGTGACTGGACATCTCCTTGTCCGGTCTCCTCAGTATCCGGGAGGAGCCTCTCCCCCGGGTCTTCGGTGGCCGAGGTGTTAGCCTCGACCATGACGTCGTCGCCCCCGCCCCCAGTGTCCGGCTCCAATAGAGCCTGCTGGGATGACACTTCCGTGGTGTCATTCGTGGCGCCCGGAGGAGTGGGGTGCGACGCGGTCCCGCTCTCCGCCAGCTCGGCGGGCGGGGTCTCCCCGTCCGAAGCTTGATTGGTAGGGAGAACACGCGGTGGGCTGCAAGTTAGGAAGGCACTCACGCGTTAGTAACACTAATAAATTTGGCGCTGATAGCTCGGGAGGTCTTCGGATATTTACCTTCGAGGTGGGGGCTTGACCCTGAGGTTCCTTCGTGGAACCCTCTCGAAATCCTCGGACTCAGTATCCGAGTCCGAGCTGTCATCGGACAGGTCTACCTGTGTCCGGCGCGCCCTCTTCGGGGCAGGAGGATCTACGTCCTTCGGGGCGTCCGATGACGCCGCCCTCTTCCCTGCGAGGAGGGAATCGTCCCCCTCCTCGCCCTCTTGCTCCTCCTCTGGATTTGAGGAGGCGTGGGTCTCTTCGGACACAGCTTTTGGCTGGTCCCTGTTGCGCAGGCCTGTTCGGCCTGGCTTCTTCTTCTCCTTCTTCTCTGGCGCCTTGTAAGGCGCCACGATGAGCATCTCCAACAGTAGCGGAGACTGGGGGTCTTCGGGCTGTGGAGCCGGACACTTGATGCCCGTGGCTTTGCTCAACCACTCCTGTGAAAGGTGATCGGAAAGTGCTTAGACTATCTTTAGGAAGATAGAACCGGTGAAATGAAACTATGCTATACCTCGGGTGGGGGCTTGGCGGCGCTCAAGCCCTTGTCCTCCTTCTTGCCCGGCCAGTTTTCCTGCGCCTTGAACAACGCCTTCCATAGCTTCTCCCGCGTGGTGCGGATGAGTTGACGAACTGTAGGATCATCGTCAGTCCGGTAATCCCACATGGGAAAACTCCGGCGCTGGCAGGGGAGGATGCGCCGCCGAAGCATAACCTGGACCACATTGGTCAGGCCGACTCCCTCCCTGATTAGGAAGGCGATGCCTCTCTGCAGGTCCTCCACCTCTGTGTCCGACCCCCAGTCAAGGCCCTTTTGGACCCATGAGGTCAATCTGGTCGGAGGGCCTGATCTGAATTCGGCAGGAACAGTTTCGCCCTCCTCCCTTGGCTCGGTGATGTAAAACCACTCTTTTTGCCAGGTCTTGATGGTGTCGATGAAGGTGCCGGATGGCCACACTGCGCGCGGAAGCTTGCCGATGACTGTCCCGCCGCAATCCGCATGTGCGCCGGCGACACACTTCGGCTTGATGTTAAAGCTCTTGAGCCACAGTCCGAAGTGTGGCTCGACTCGCAGGAACGCTTCGCAGACGATGATAAAGTCTGATATATGCATAAAGGAGTTCGGCGGGAGGTCGTGAAAGTCAAGGCCGTAGAAGAACATGAGGCCCCTCACGAAGGGGTGAAGCGGGAAGCTTAACCCTCTGATGAAGTGAGGGATGAAGACCACCCTCTCACCTGGCTTGGGGGTGGGGATCACCTGACCCTCCTCTGCGGCACGGTGGAAGACGTTGGCGGGGAGGTATCCGGCCTCCTTGAGGTCTCGGATGTCCTGGTCGGTGACTGAGGAAGCCTCCCACTTGCCGCTGGCCATTGCTGAGCTCGGAGGAGAAGGGATGGAAAATCTGGATCTGGGCTCTGGAAGCTCGGGAGAAGGGGGAAGCAGGAGGTGCGGATAAGCCTTGGGGTTTTTCCCCCTTTTTATTGGGCTTATGGCCGGCTGGCCTCCCTTTACTGCGCCGTAAATCCCTCCGCTTCCCAAGACGTGCGTGCCGTTATACGCGCATGATTAAACATATCCCGTGTAAAACGGGGCACGATCTGTGCGTCGATGGATCGTGCTGGTGGAAACAGCCTCGAACCACGGATCGAGTCTTTACGACTATAACAGTGGTCGTGGTGGGCCGTGGCCCTTCGTCTGAAAGGTTCCTTGAAATCACTATTTATCCCCTGACGTTTGGCCTTTTGGGCCGGTTACTCATGGTGTTCGGACGATCTATGATCGGAAAAATTACACGTCGTCGGAAGCCGAACTATCCCGGCCGATCATTATTTGGAAAAGGAGGAACTGGCCTCGCAAGCCGAAGACTTTAATCACATGAAGCAGCTGAAGCAAGGACTCTTGGCGTTGGAGGCTAGTTCGGGTGCTACTGATGGAGTCCTGGTTTAAGGGGTCCTCGGGAGGCTGACCTATTCATTATGGGCCGAACTATATGGGCCGTATGCCGGACACTAGATTGATGGAAGACCCGGACTCCAGAAAGGAAGCTTCTAGAAGCATGGCGTGTCCTTCACGTTTAACGTTGTGAATAGGCATGTTTATCCCTTCGACGTGTAACCGACCATGTGTAAACCCTAGGGACCCCTGGCGTCTATATAAGCCGGAGGGTTTTAGGTTGTAGACCAACATAACTCATCTAGGGTTTAGTTACTCGATCTCGTGGTAGATCAACTCTGTAATCCCCTTACTATCAATATAATCAAGCAGGACGTAGGGTATTACCTCCATAGGAGGGCCCGAACCTGGGTAAAACCTTGTCCCCTTCGTCTCTTGTTACCATCGATCCAAGTCTCACAGCTCGGGACCCCCTACCCGAGATCCGCCGGTTTTGACACCGACAGGAGGTTTGTTCAAGTAAGAACAACACCCAAGCACCGGTCCACCCACATATCAAATTATCAAAGTAGCGAACGCAAATCAAACCAACATGATAAAAGTGACTAGATGAAATTCCCGTGTACCCTCAAGAACACTTCGCCTATTATAAGAGACAGTTCTGGCCTGTCCTTTGCCACAAAAGGATTGGACTACCTTGCTGCACTTTATTTACCATTACTGTTACTTGCTCGTTACCAATTATCTTGCTATCAAACTATCTATTACCTACAATTTCAGTGCTTGCAGAAATTACCTTGCTGAAAACCGCTTGTCATTTCCTTCTGCTCCTCGTTGGGGTCGACAGTCTTACTTATAGAAAGGACTAGGACTGACCCCCTATACTTGTGGGTCATCAATACTCAACCATCATTTAGTCTTCTATGATTGCTAACACTAACAACATACCCATGATAACCCACAAGTGTAGGGGACCGTTTGTCGCCTTTTTCGATAAGTAAGAGTGTCGAACCCAATGAGGAGCTAAAGGTAGAACAAATATTGTGAAGTTTCACCTTTCTTTTTGTGAAGTTTTAGGTTCCCCTCTATATTTTTTTGTTTTTAAACTTTACGAAAGCACTCAACAGAATAAAATGACTCTCTAAAACTTCCGGGTTGTCTCCCTGGCAGCACTTTCTTTAAAGCCATTAAGCTAGGCATAAAGTGCTCAAGTAATGGATCCACCCGGATCCCAAGGTATATCAAAGACAATTTTAATTAATAATGATTTGTAATTTAGTAGTGAGAACAAAGCAACATATATCATGCAATGAGGAAGTCTAACTCTCTTCCTATGCATCGGCATGTCGTAAAAGAACAATTCAAGCACATCAAGTAAAGGCCAATGCATAGTATAAACAGTTTCTTGCAATTTTCTCGTATTGGAAACATAAAGAGGTGGAGATGTAGTTCCTCTCTCATAATAATTGGAAGTAGGAGCAGCAAGCACATGCATATTATATTCATCAAAATCATCATGTGTAGTAGCAAAACACAACCCATCAATATAATTCTTAATAAGAACAAACTTCTCCGATATAGTGTAGTTGGGAGAATTCAAAAAGATAATAGGACTATCATGTGTGGGTGCAATAGCAACAATTTCATTCTTATCATAAGGAACAATAGCAAGTTCATCTCCATAAGCATAATTCATATTGGCATCTTGGCCACAAGCATAGTAAGCATTAAGTTCATCAAAAAGGGATATTTCAAAAGAATCCACGGGATCATAGCAATTATCATAGCATTCATCCTTCGGTATGTGCGAAGGGAAATTAAATAATGTATGAGTTGAAGAGTTACTCTCATTAGAAGGTGGGCACGGGTAGCTAATCTGTTCTTCCTCCTTTTGTTCTTCGCTCTCCTCCTCATCTTCTTCATCTAATGAGAGCTCACAGTTTCGACAATTTCTTCTTCCATAGATTCCTGCAAAATTTTAGTCTCTTCCAAGGCAGCGGACATTCTTTCAATAAATTCTTTAACATAAGCATTAGAAGCATAGTTTTCATAGCAATATTTAAGTACGACAAAATTTTCAGATTTATAAAGAGTAGCATCATACTTTTCAAACAAAGAAGCAATTTCATACGCACCCTTAAAAGCAACAAATTCTTCAATTTGTTCAACATCATAATAACAATAAGCCTCCTTGGCATAAGAAGATAGTATTTCATTATGATTAAACACACATTGGTAGGGAAGGTGTTTTTTAGTTTCTTCGAAACAACAAGTAAAATCATGTATTTCGCATAAATTCCAAGCATAGCAACACAAAGTATTAATTTGATGCCACAAGAGTTTCCCTTTTTGAGATATGCGGTGTCGCACATAATAAGCATGCTCATTTAATGATTTTCCCTCAAATAAGCTAGTTGGGTTTTCAGCACGAGCACAAATGGATCGAAGATGATCCAAATAATATTCTTCGGTAGTACGGAACACTAGTGGTTCCTCAACTTTTGGAGCAGCAAGTACAACTATTTTTTTTGGTATTTTACGTTTCCTACCCATAACTAAAGATATAATACAAGATCACAAAATAAAAACTACTTAGTGATAAAGCAAACAAGCACACACGAGAATATTCACCCCACGCTATTGCTCCCCGGCAACGACGCGAGAAAAAGGTCTTGATAACCCACAAGTGTAGGGGATCGTTTGTAGCCTGTTTCGATAAGTAAGAGTGTCGAACCCAACGAGGAGCTAAAGGTAGAACAAATATTCCCTCAAGTTCTATCGACCACCGATATAACTCTACGCACGCTAATGCTTGCTTTACCTAGAACAAGTATGAAACTACTTTGCGGGAATAAAACTAGAAGTACTTAGTAGGTGTAAAGATAGTTTTGCAAGAAAATAAAGAACGTGGAAATAAAAGTTAGGTGCTGTTTTAATAAAAGAACAATAAACGTAAATAGTTTAGTAGCAAGCTTTTGTGTAACGCAAGAGAAAGATTGTCCATAGGCAATTGAATATAATGTGATAGATACTTGTCATATGCAATGAGGGAAAGGCATACGCTAACACACTTTCCGTACTTGGATCATATGCACTTATGATTGGAACTCTAGCAAGCATCCGCAACTACCAAAGATCATTAAGGTAAAACCCAACCATAGCATTAAGTATCAAGTCCTCTTTACTCCCATACGCAAAAATCCACCTACTCGGGTCTGTGCTTCTGTCACTCACGCCACCCACCATAAGCAAGTTATGAACATATTGCAACACCATACAGCGGGGAGCCCTCACATTTGCACGACACAGAGGGCACCATAGGACAGCACCATATCAACATACACTCATATCAATAACATCATACCACAATTAACCCGTAGGACAAAAGAGATCTACTCAAACATCATAGGATAGCCAAATATCATTGGGAAATAATATATGGAGTTGAGCACCATGTTTCAGTAGAGATTACAGCGGGGAAGAGAGGTGTTATACCGCTGGATAGAGGGGGTGAGAGTTGGTGTTGACGGTGGCAAAGTTGTTGGTGTAGATCGCCGTCACGATGATTGCCCCGGCAGCGTTCCGGCACCACCGGGAGTGTCGTGGTTTTGTCAACCCGGCAGATGTCCTCGTGAAAGGACTTAGGTGTGAGGCCATCGCCGCTAGGTGGCGACTCGAAGGGGTTAAGCGAGAGAGAGAGAGAGAGAGAGAGAGAGAGAGAGAGAGTCGGGTTTACCCAGGTTCGGCCCCTCCGATGGAGGTAATAGCCTACGTCCTGCTTTGTGTGTATTTGATTGACGGATCTCGATTACAAGGGTGCGGAATCGCTAACCTACCTATCGAGATATTGTAAGATAAGTATTTCGGTCCTAGGGGCCTGCCTTTATATACAGGTCAAGCCCTAGGGTTTACATCTCTAACCTGCCTTGCATTTTAAGGAAACTCAGCCGGTGTCTTTAGCTTCGTGGGCCTTGAGCCGTCGTCTTCAGGTGTTAGGCCGTCTGGCGACTCGAGTCAGTCACTGCCTCGTTTGTCAGCATCTTCATGACATGGCCCATCGTGAACTTGGTCATAAGACTATTAATATGTTAACCCATCTTAGTAGGGCGGGTTACACCGTGGAGTTATATCCCCAACATTAGGCCCCAGATTGATTTGAATCCGTTCATGTCAATTTCTCTTTTCTTCCTTTGGCGTCTTATTATTGAAACTTGTACCTTCCATGAACCTCATAACGACGGCTTGTACTACTTCCACAATAATGACATCATGGCGAATCTGGTCATATCTGTTTATCCCAAAAATCGAGGCGTTTTTGTTTCCTGAAAATTACTGCATTCCCTCGATTGTCGTGCCTGTCAGTTGCCTCTTCGAGCTCCTTCCCTTTAAATATTTACCAAAGGGCCCCTGATTCTCTTTCCACCTTTGCCTCTTCGCTTCTTCTTCCTCCTCGAGTCCGAAGACCCCTCGTGCTGCCGATGCTGTTTCTTCATCTCCGGCAACTATTCTCAAGGTTTGGCGAGAGGGGGTTGATCGATCGACGTCCCCCCTCATGTTGGAGAGTTGCCGGAGTTTTCTATGAACAAAAAAAAATACTACCTATCACATCTCAGTCTCGGTTTGGATGGACTCGAGTGTTTGGTCGGGCGAGAGGGGGTTGATCGACGTCCCCCCTCATGTCGAAGTTACCGGAGTTTTCTTCTAGGGGTTTGGGTGGCCTCAAGAGTTTGTCAGGTAGGGGAGGGAGGGGGTAGGAGATCGACAACGCTTTTTTTCTAGGGTTTGCGTGGCCTCGAGAGTTGGTCGCCCGATATGTCCGATGTCCCCCCTTCATGTCGAATTTACCGGAGTTTTCTTCTAGGGGTTTGGGTGGCCTCGAGAGTTTGTCGGGTAGGGGCGGGAGGGGGTAGGAGATCGAGGTCGACGGCGACATACATACATAGCCACATACATACATGGAAAAAATGCTATCCATCCATACATACATAGCCACATACATACATGGAAAAAAATACATATATGAACAAAAAAATGCTATGAACAAAAAAATACATATAGCCACATATATGAAAAAAAAACATATATGAACAAAAAAATGCTATGAACAAAAAAACATCACATATACATCCATGCATACATACATATAGCCACATACATATATACATTATATATGAACAAAAACATTCATCATATAAAAAAAATCAACATATATATAAAAAAAATTGCACAGAGCCGGGGCGGCGGGGACTCACAGCGGGGGCGGCGACGGCGTCGGCTCGGGGCAGGGGCGACGACGGCGTCGGGGGCAGCGACGGCGAGGGCGTCGGGGGCGGCGACGGGGTCGGGGGCGTTGGGGGCGGCGACGGCGAGGGCATCGGGGGCGTCGGGGGCAGCGACGGCGAGGGCGTTGGGGGCGGCGACGGGGTCGGGGGCGTCGGGGGCGACGACGGCGAGGGCGTCGGGGGCGTCGGGGGTGACGACGGCGAGGACGGCGTCGGGGGCACCGACGGCAACGGCGGGGCAGGGGCAGCCTGGCGGCGTCGACGGAGAGATCGAAGAAGTGAATGGAAATTTTCACAAGTGCTGCTTATATACACGAAGCATTGGTCCCGGTTGGTGGCACCAACCGGGACCGATGCTTCCCTTTGGTCCCGGTTGGTGCCACCAACCGGGACGAAAGGTCAGTTTTCGTCAGCCCAAAGGGCGGGAAACAGGGACCTTTGGTCCCGGTTGGTGGCACCAACCGGGACCAAAGGGTTGTGCTGCCCGGGGCCAAATTTTTAGTCCCACCTCACTAGCCGAGAGAGCTCGAGAGTGGTTTATAAGCGCTACTGCGCGTTCCCTCTCGAGCTCCTCTCAACTGCAGGCCTCTGGGCCTAATCTGTCACTGCCTGTGGGCCTATTGGGCTTCTGCGGGCCTGAATCCTGGCCCAACAAGCTGGTTGGGTTTCAAGTCGTATTCAGGCCGTGGTGTTCCAGTAGGTGGCATTTTTTTTAAAAAAATTCCAGTTTTTTTTGTTTTTTGCTTTATTTATTTATTTAGTTCATTCTTTTTACTATTAAAGTTTTTAACAAATAAATACTTTGATAATTTTAGTTAATATTATTTTGATTCTTTTTAGTTGATTCTTTTTAGATGATTCTTTTTGCTATTGAAAAATATTATATTTAATTGATTCTTTTTAGTTCATTCTTTTTACTATTAAAGTTTTTAACAAATAGATACTTTGATAATTTTAGTTAATATTATTTTGATTCTTTTTAGTTGATTCTTTTTGCTATTGAAAAATATTATATTTAATTGATTCTTTTTAGTTCATTCTTTTTACTATTAAAGTTTTTAACAAATAAATACTTTGATAATTTTAGTTAATATTATTTTGATTATTTTTAGTTATTGCTTTTTGCTATTGAAAAATATTATATTTAATTGATTCTTGTTAGTTCATTCTTTTTGCTATTAGAGTTTTATAAAACCTTTTTAGTTCATTCTTTTTGCTATTAGAGTTTTATAAAAACTTTTTAATTCATTCTTTTTGCATGGTTGAAAGTTGGCATGGTATCATCATTTCACCCACATAGCATGTGCTAAAAAGTTGAGAGGGTTACGACAAAAACTGGATGCACTTCGTGTACAAAACGGACAATCTCTTTCGAAGTATCAGGGTTTCGGACGAAAACTCATCTGTTACAAAGGTATTTCATTTTTTTGAACTTATTTGAACTCCAAACTTTTTGTGTGTTCAAAATGAACCATTCAAAGCCACATCATCAAATTTCAACCCTTTCTGACTTCATCTGGTATTTTTCATGCATTTACTGATTTTTTAAAGCTAAATGACCCTGAAATTGGAAAGCATTACAAATGAATTCTGAAAAGGTTGAAAGTTGGCATGGTATCATCATTTCACCCACATAGCATGTCATAAAAAGTTGAGAGGGTTACGGCAAAAACTGGATGCACTTCGTGTACAAAACGGACAATCTCTTTCGAAGTATCAGGGTTTCGGACGAAAACTCATCTGTTACAAAGGTATTTCATTTTTTTGAACTTATTTGAACTCTAGACTTTTTGTGTGTTCAAAATGAACCATTCAAAGCCACATCATCAATTTTCAACCCTTTCTGACTTCATCTGGTATTTTTCATGCATTTACTGATTTTTTTAAGCTAAATGACCCTGAAATTGAAAAGCACTACAAATGAACTCTGAAAAGGTTGAAAGTTGGCATGGTATCATCATTTCACCCACATAGCATGTCATAAAAAGTTGAGAGGGTTACGGCAAAAACTGGATGCACTTCGTGTACAAAACGGACAATCTCTTTCGAAGTATCAGGGTTTGATACGAAAATTCATCTGTTACAAAAGGTATTTCATTTTTTTGAACTTATTTGAACTCCAGACTTTTTGTGTGTTCAAAATGAACCATTCAAAGCCACATCATCAATTTTCAACCCTTTCTGACTTCATCTGGTATTTTTCATGCATTTACAGATTTTTTTAAGCTAAATGACCCTGAAATTGAAAAGCACTACAAATGAACTTTGAAAAGGTTGAAAGTTGGCATGGTATCATCATTTCACCCACATAGCATGTCATAAAAAGTTGAGAGGGTTACGGCAAAAACTGGATGCACTTCGTGTACAAAACGGACAATCTCTTTCGAAGTATCAGGGTTTCATACGAAAACTCATCTGTTACAAAAGGCAATTCATTTCTTCGTGTACAAAACGGACAATCTCTTTCGAAGTATCAGGGTTTCATATGAACCATTCAAAGCCACATCATACTAGTTGTGGAGAGAAAGTCTTCACTTTTTCTTCGCTTGTGTCCTTTGCTTATTGCGCCGTAACCATGGATAATCTTCATCGTTTAACAGGGTGCTTGGGTCAGGCTTGACTTTGAAGGGAGGAATTTCATGAAACTTTTCACAATCTTCAGACATGTCTGTCTTGCCCTCCAATCCCACGATGTCTCTTTTTCCTGAAAGAACTATGTGGCGCTTTGGCTCATCGTATGATGTATTCGCTTCCTTATCTTTTCTTTTTCTCGGTTTGGTAGACATGTCCTTCATATAGAAAATCTGCGCCACATCATTGGCTAGGACGAATGGTTCGTCTGTGTACCCAAGATTGTTGAGATCCACTGTTGTCATTCCGTACTGTGGGTCTACCTGTACCCCGCCTCCTGACAGATTGACCCATTTGCACTGAAACAAAGGGACCTTGAAATCATGTCCATAGTCAAGTTCCCATATGTCCACTATGTAACCATAATATGTGTCCTTTCTCCTCTTGGTTGCTGCATCAAAGCGGACACCGCTGTTTTGGTTGGTGCTCTTTTGATCTTGGGCGATCGTGTAAAATGTATTCCCATTTATCTCGTACCCTTTGTAAGTCAATACAGTCGAAGATGGTCCCCTGGCCAACGAGTACAGCTCATCAGAAACAGTGTTGTCACCCATGAGACGTGTTTGCAACCAACTGCCGAAAGTCCTGATGTGTTCATATGTAATCTAGTCGTCACACTGCTCCGGGTGTTTGGAGCGCAGAATATTCTTGTGTTCATCGACATACGGGGTCACCAAGGTAGAATTCTGTAGAACTGTGTAGTGTGCTTGAGACCAAGAATGCCCGTCCCTACATATTATTGAGTCCGCTCCTAGCGTGCCTTTTCCAGTCAGTCTCCCCTCATACCGCGATTGAGGGAGACCAATCTTCTTAAGGTCAGGAATGAAGTCAACACAAAACCCAATGACATCCTCTGTTTGATGGCCCATGGAGATGCTTGCTTCTGGCCTAGCGCGGTTACGAACATATTTCTTTAAGACTCCCATGAACCTCTCAAAGGGGAACATATTGTGTAGAAATACAGGGCCCAGAACGACAATCTCGTCGACTAGATGAACTAGGACGTGCGTCATGATATTGAAGAAAGATGGTGGGAACACCAGCTCGAAACTAACAAGACATTGCACCAAATCACTCCTTAACCTTGACAGGATTTCTGGATCGATCACCTTCTGAGAGATTGCATTGAGGAATGCACATAGCTTCACAATGGCTAATCGAACGTTTTCCGGTAGAAGCCCCCTCAATGCAACCGGAAGCAGTTGCGTCATAATCACGTGGCAGTCATGAGACTTTAGGTTCTAGAACTTTTTCTCTGCCATATTTATTATTCCCTTTATATTCGACGAGAAGCCAGACGGGACCTTCATACTGAGCAGGCATTCAAAGAAGATTTCCTTCTCTTCTTTGGTAAGAGCGTAGCTGGCAGGACCTTCATACTGCTTTGGATGCATGCCGTCTTTTTCATGCACACGTTGCTGTTCCTCCCGTGCCTCCGGTGTATCTTTTGTCTTCCCATACACTCCCAAGAAGCCTAGCAGGTTCACGCAAAGATTCTTCGTCACGTGCATCACGTCGATTGCAGAGCGGACCTCTAGGTCTTTCCAATAGGGTAGGTCCCAAAATATAGATTTCTTCTTCCACATGGGTGCTTGTATATACGTGTCTGTACGTCCCCATATACTTCGAAAGAGATTGTCCAGTTTGTACACGAAGTGCATCCAGTTTTTCCTGTAACCATCTCAACTTTTTAGCATATGCTATGTGGGTGAAATTATGATACCATGCCAACTTTCAAGCATTTCAGAGTTCATTTGCAGTGCTTTTCAATTCAGGGTCATTTTAGCTCAAAATAAATCATGAAATGCATGAAAAATAGCAAATGAAGTCAGAAAATGGTTGCAAAGTGATGATGTGGCTTTGAATGGTGCATATTGAATGCAGAAAAAGTCTTGAGTTAAAATATGTTTAAAAAATTGAAATCCCTTTGTAATAGACGAGTTTTCGTCCGATCAAAGTTATTTAACTTAATATTATATAAAATTTATGCAACTAAAATTATCAAAGTTATTTTTGTTAAAAACTTTAATAGCAAAAAGAATATTCAGGTTCTTCACCATGAATCTTTACGAGGACTTCGATATTTCTATGGTACGCAACGATGACAAGTGTTTTTTCGTAATTAAGCACGACTTTTGTTTCTTTGCTTCAACGTGTAATTTCTGTTTTATACAATTCGACTAGTTCATCCCCTGTCATGCAAGACGGTATTTCTTGGAGAGGCTTGGTTTCGAAGAGCATGACGGTTTCGAGACGAGGAGAGCCAACCTGAGGACTAAACATGGTCACACATTTCTGGTCAAAGTAATGAATGCAGTTAATAACACGGAATTAGGGTGCTCAAATTGGGAAGCTCTTTGCAAGGCATATGGATTTCAGGAGGATATGGAAATAACCTTCGATCTTCGTCCTGAAGATCATATTGAAGGTAACATCGACATTTGGGTGGATGTCGATATGCTTCCTGTTTTACCTCCATGTGAGTTTATCAACCATGCATATTTGTCAAGTAATTTGCATTCTATATTTAAAAATAGTTGGTGTTCATCCATACTAAATTTGTTAATTTATAATTTACAGCTTATTTCGTTTCTTCGAGTGAAACACAGAACATAATTGACACGACACACTACACTTATGGATCACATCTAACTTGGGAGGAGAAGAATGATCTTATCAACTTTGTTATTGGTGTCCTAGTTGGTAGGGAGATCTTCCCGTATAATTTGAGAACTGGCCCAAATTATACATTGTACAGGACACTAGTGCATAGGTTGAGGGCGGATGAAATTCGCCGAAATATCTTGGTAAGAGTTGCTAATTAAGTACACTACTATTGCGTAAATGGTATTGATTACATTGCTAACTAGGCTACTATTATGTTCTTCAACAGAAACTGCCAAATGAAGTTGTGCCTCCGTTGATGCAAGCCGAAGGTAATATGACAATTAAAAGCCTTATGAGGCCCGAGTTTTCTTTTGCATACTCGACTGAGCGCAAACCACCAAGACGGCTCCAAATTGAAGCATGGGGACAAATAAAAAATGATCGCAAGCCACAAGTTGGAGACCGTTGGATCTCTTTGCTTCATCATGGAGACATAGGTGTTATTCTGTTTTATGTCATTTTACCTAGGAGGGAGGACTACGTCCTATGAGGGAGGAGTTTTTCAGGTTTATTTTAACTTGCATGATCGATTAGGATGATTACTATTATGATGTTTTTCTATTTTATGAGATTTTAACTTGGTATGATTAAGATGATGATGAGTTGTTAGATGAGTAAGATGATGATGAGTTATATGACATATATTTGATTAAGGTGGATGGATGCAAGTGATCATGTTGAATTAGAGGAAAATATGATGTTGCAATTGGCCATTTCCAAAAATGAAAACCCACGTGAAAATACAATATCTATATATATATATATATACCTACTAATAAAGCAAGGTGGTATTCTTGGTTTCGTCCCGCTTATGTGGGTTTTTTTTATTTCGTTTCGTTTAGATGATTCTTTTACCTGAGGTGGTACTAAAATTATGTCCGTCCGAAAACCTTAAAAACGTTTCATTGTATTGTTGAGCGTTTCTACCTGGGCCATGCAAAGCGGGGGCGGGAGCGTCGTGCGTGGGCTCGGCAGCGGTTACATGCGTGGACAAGAACAACCGAGAGGCGAGAGGCGAAGCTGGGCACAAGCAGGAAGCTGGTCGTAGACGAAGCCCGTTCATGAGGAGGACGGACGATGACCGGAGCTTGGCAAGCACGAACGTCGGCGTCGCGTGGAGTCTGGAGACGTGCTAATGCAGACGTCGATGGCAGCCTTGACGAAGAAAACGCTTCGGTTGAAAATCGGATGGCGCCATTTAAAAAAAATAGGATGGAGTGGGGCTGCTGGTCAGCCGGCTAGCTCCAGGACCAAGAGGGGCAGCAGGTGGAGGCGGAGAGGCGCCTGCGTGTGGCTGGGAGGCGGACGTGGCCGGGGCAGGTTCTTGCGGCCGAGCCGGGCGTCGACGGGGCGGAGCATGGAAGCGCGTGGGAGAAGGGGGGCGGCCATAGCAGAACGAGATGGTAGGGGTGGAGCTCGGGATGGTGGTGTTATGCCAGAGTTGGAGACGGGGATACACGGTCGGAGGCATCACGATGGAGTCGGTGGCATCGTCCACAGGCCGGCGACGAGGGAGAAGCATGGTGGTGGCCGGTCCGCCGGTGGCGCTAGGTGCGGCCGAAGAGGGCGCGCATGGAGGCGGCGCTTGGGAGCAACCGATGACGGAGGTTAAGCAGAGTGCCAACAACGGCGAAACAAGCTGGGAGGCATGCTTCAGGGGCGGCGCCAGGTGTATGCACCTGCATGCAAGTGAATACCCATGATTTTGACAAAACCTTGGAATTTCTTGGTAGATCAGTGAAAATTTTAGCAAAAACGCCGAGGATTTTGGCAAAATGAATACCCAGGTTCAAAATGAATACACACCACTTGAATCCTGGCGCCGCCACTGGCGTGCTTCATGGTCGCGGACAGCAGCAAGCAAGGCAGGCACGCATCTAGCATTCTACGTACCAAGCCAGCAGGAAGCAGGCACGCAGCTTGATGGATGGCGTGCTGTGCGTGGGCTAGCTTGCTGAAAGGAGCAAAGCGTTTTTTTTTCTGGTTATGCTCGGCTCGGCCCATTGCCGGGCTACATATGCGTCCAGCCTGATTTACTTCGACCGTACTCACGTGGAATCAATGACAGTTTGAAAAAAAATTGCGAAAAGAAATCAATGTCTAGACGTGCGTTAAATCCTGGTACGAGTCACGTTTAGTTTTACTCTGCTCCTTTAAACAGTGCTCCACCGGTTTATATACGTTCCAATTTGCATGGAGTATTAATGAGCCGACTTGGAAATCAACAAGCAGACACACTGGTGTTTGGTTTGAAGATATCAATGAGCTAATTAAACCGGAAAAATTGTGGGGCAATCTGTCGATCGATTAGAAGTTGATTTTTTCAGTCCCGTTGCAACGCACGGACATGTTTCCTAGTAAATATAAAAGAAAATGAAAACAAAAAATGAAACACGGCCCTTTCAAAAAAAAAAAAAAAAACCAACGCCTTATTGTCCCGGTTCGTGTTACGAACCGAGACTAAAGGTCCTCCTGCCTCGGCGCTGCAGTGCGGCCACGTGGAGCACCTTTGGTCCCGGTTCGTAAGCCAACCGGGACTAAAAGTGATCGGCATTAGTCCCGATCGTGTTGTCCCGGTTGTAGAACCGGGACTAAAGGCCCTCTAGAACCGGGACTAATGCCCTGTTTTCTACTAGTGTGGATATGCGATGGGTGCTCGAAAGATGCACCTGGGGTGAGTTAGTTTGAATTGTTTTTCTTTGTCAACATTATGCGAGGAACTTGGTACAAGGAAAAGATGTATCACATACTTGGCTCCACTCTATGCGCTTAGATCCATCTGGTCTCTCGCTTCTCAACTGAACACACTGTACACACTTATACTTGAATAGATTTTTTGCCTGGCGCACATGCTTCTCAATGGGTCATAATCAGGTCTATACGTGCTGGATTTGCAACGGAGAATTTCCTGCTGAATTTTTGTGAACTCCCACATTTTGACAAGCAGTTCGTCCTAGACACCAATTGTCCACATTTAATTTGAGTTTCTTCTAATATCTCAACTCATTAGCCACTAACAAGATAAAAATTTCAGTAGTGAGTGTACACTCATGACAGCTGCGAGCTGCAATAAAGATGCATATGGCTTAGAGATATATAAAGACAGAGCGGGAAATGTTCAAAAGGACATTTAAATTAGCAGCGCGAGAAGTGTGATGTGACTGAAACTCATGAGGAGTAGCAGTTAGTGATTCTCACACGGGCCAGCTGTGCGTGTACTTTTCGGTTGTTCACATGCTGATCACATGTCGCTTTGGGGGCAATGTTTTGGTTTTCGGTTCACGTTTTGCTTTTTGCCCCAAATTGGGGGTAATGAATCGTTTTTTTCCAACTTCTAATTCCTAGCAGGGTGGACGAAGCAAAGATATGAATGAGGTGAAGGTATGGAGAGAAATTGATTCAGTAAAGTTAAAGCGTGTAAAGGCTGCGTCAGCATATCGCAACGTGCATCATCTTCATGGTCGACCATATGTTTGTCGTCCTATCAGTGAGGCCATTCTCCTGATATCCTCCACAACTGTGCGACATGGTTCATCGACATCTCAGTCTGACAGACCGTGATGTGGCTACAGGATGCTCTCATTTTTTTTTTTTTGCTGTTTTCTTCTGCAAAACTTGTGACTCCAGGATGTATACTGTAATGTTAGTCCGACATTTATTTCTATTTGTTGGAGTTCTTGGGCTGTTTGAAATGCTCTGCTTTTCAGCTGTACCGTTGCTTTGCCTGCGGTCGACCTGAATAAACTATAAATGTTTCGCTTGTTGGAATCAAATTACGAATGCATGTGACTGGACTGCAATGTTCTTATATGTGTGACATGGGTTGCAATGAATCGAGTCGTTGCTACCCTGAAGGGTGTGAAGATCATCACAACTTTGCAATCCTTATACATTTTGCATTTGATAGAAATCATCTAGGTTGATTGCAACCATCATGTGGTGTTCAACATCTATGCACAAATAAATTAAAGCTAGATAGTACATTGTCACGAAGAAAATTACAAGCTGATGAATGTGAAAGTGGAAAAACTTGAAGAATATAATTTATTCACTTGATCTTTAGAGTGTAAACCCATTATCTAGCCTTTGCTGGTGGGACTGACTTTGGAGAACCATCCTCGCAGCAAACGTGTTGTCAAGGTTGATGGTTGATGCCGATGTTTGTTGCATATTATTGATCACTTTGGCATGACGTTTTGGTGTCATCTGTCATGTCTTTGTCCATTTTCCTTTCCATAACTTTTAATAATTTAGTTGGGTGCATCCTTGATATCTTCCCCAGGTCTTGACATTATGATGTTCAAAAGTTAACATGGTATTAATATACTATTCTTACTGAAAAATTTGCAAGTGCCATAATCATACCAGCAAGCCATCGTCATGGCCTCGACCAGGATAGCTAAAACCATGCAAGTCTATAACTCCTGATCTTGCACCGAAAAGGTTGACAAGTTTCCAAATGACTGCTCAGGCTCTTGGTAATGGCACTGTCGGCCACCTGCTCGGAGGTCAGGTTCTCAGGCCCCCTGAAATGTCCTTTGTAGTTTACCAACGACATGAGACCGTGTCCATTGTCGGAGCATGTCGCCTTCCCTACTGACCCAGCTCAGGGATGAACAAGAACATAATGCAATAAACAAGCCAGAAACACCGAGGTGATAACTCCATTTTTATATTCACAACACAACCTTGGGAAAGATGCGAGCTCCAATCTATAACACTTGGGCTCGTTTTCCTATCATTTCTTCATTGTTTCTCAGCGGACACATCCATGTTTTGTCCACATTTGTTTCAGTTTGTTCTAAAATCTCAAATGATCAACAAGAAAAAACAACAAAAGTTCAGTAATGACTAATGAGTGTACACTCGTAACTTGAAGATGAACCGTAGGAACCTCGACAGAGAAGGTGGCGTATGGTTTACACATATATAAACAGACATAGTGAGCAATGTTCAGATAGTTGATTGAATTAGCAGCATGATAAGTGTGATGCTGCTGAACGGTGTGCAGCTCATGAGCAGTAACATTATTTCTTGGATTGGCCAGCTGCAGATGAACTACTTCTGCTGTTCGCATGCCAATCACATGTACACATTGAAGAGAAACAATCATTTTCTGTTTTCTTCTACAATCTGGGCTCATTTTCCCTGGGAAGAAAAGTTGCACCTATTTTTTCTCACACTGCTGCTAGAGTGCAGGAAATTATACATGGTTTTGTCGTGCTTGTTAGAGTATTATATATATAGCCATGTAACTTTTCGTATTTACCCCAGTGTATAAGGGGTTTCCTGCATATATTCCACACATGTACATGTATATATACTGGCCTATGGCCTCCTGGAAATACAAGTTGCATATTTCCTAACATGGTATTAGAGCTAGGTCAATTTTTTGCACGCTGCAACTCGTGCGATTGATCCTCCATGGCGCCGCCGCTGCTTTTCTCCCCCTCGTAGCCGCCAGTCCCCACGTCAACTCCTGCTGCCGGTCCCCACGTTCGCTGCTCCGCTCAGTCGCCGGATCCCAGCCGTTCTCGGCTAGCCGGATTCATCAACTGTCGGCCTTGCCTGCTGCTGTCGTGCCTGCGGTTGCTGCCTGATAGCCTACGGTTGCTGCCTGTTTGATAAAAAAACAAATTAAAAAAAAAGAAAAAAAGAAAAACAGGCGCTATGTCTTCTTCATCGGGCTATGTTGCTGTTCCTCGCTGCTCGATGATCTTTGATGGTACAAACTACGCCGAGTTTGTTGGTTTCATGTGCATTCATATGCGTGGCCTTCGTCTCTGGGGCGTTCTTTCTGGCGAGGTCCCCAGTCCGCCGTGTCCGTTTCCTCCTGTGGCTCCTACTCCGCCGACACCACCGGTTCTTACTGCGGACGCTCCTCAGACCGTGAAGGATGCAGCTAAGCTTGCTGATGAGGCTGTTGTTCGTGCTTATGATGAGCAGTTTTCGACTTATGAGGCAACTCTTTCTACTTATCATGAGGCTTTGTCTGCTTACAGCCAGTGGCTTGATTCTGATGCTCGTGCTGCAGCTGTTCTCACTGCTAGTGTTCTGCCTCAGTTTGCCTCTGAGTTTCTGGGCCTTCCTACTGTATTTGAGATGTGGACCCGTCTCCATCAGCGCTACCAGCCATCTGGTGATGCCTTATACTTGTCTGTGGTCCGCCAGGAGATGCTCTTCAGCAGGGTGACTCCACTGTTGATGATTCCTATGCCCAGAGTTCTGCTATCTGGCGTCAGCTTGATTCTCTTGGCACTACTAGTTGTCGTACTTGTCAGTGTTGCCAGGTTGTGCGGGCTGATTTGGAGTTTCATCGTGTCTACGAGTTCTTGTCTCGGCTCCGTAAGGAGTTTGAGCCTCGGCGTGCTCAGTTGTTTGCTCGTGGCCATATTTCTCCCATGGAGGCACTTTCAGAGATTCGTACTGAGGAGACTCGCTTACGTGGTGCTGGTTTACTTGAGGTTCCCTCTGTGCTCGCTGCTCGAGCTTCTGCTATGCCACATGCTGCACCGACTCCTTCCCGCTCTAGTGCTCTGTCGCTCTTGCCCACTCCTCCTGGCGGCCCGGGTCGCCCCCGTCCCCATTGTGGCTACTGCAACCTGGATGGTCATGTTGAGTCTCAGTGCTTCCAGAAGAAGAAACACCTGCGTAAGGCGCGGTCATCATCTTCAGGGACTTCTTCTTCTACTTCGACATCTTCAGCCACCGCTTTGACTGAGCAGGATATTATGAGACTTAAGCGTATGCTTGCCGCTTCAGGTTCTTCTTCGACAGGTATTGGTGGTTCTGTGACTGATGCTTCCCGCGCTGAGCAACCACCTTCTACACAGTCAGGTACATCCCCATGGGTTCTGGACTCCGGAGCTTCTTTTCATATGTCTTCTCATTCTTCCACTTTGTCCTCTCTTAGATCACTTGATTTTCCTGTTCATGTACTCACTGCTGATGGTACTCCTCTTTTTGTTGCTAGTCGAGGCAATCTTACCACTCCTTCTTATTCTGTTCCTGATGTTTCTCATGTTCCTTGACTTACCATGAATCTATTTTCTACTGGCCAACTTACTAATTCTGGTTGTTGCGTCATCCTTGACATTGACTCTTGTTCTGTTCAGGATCTTGGCACGCACACTTTGGTTGGGGCTGGCCCTCGCCGCCGTGATTCTCAGGGTCTTTGGGAGTTAGACTGGCTTCATGTTCCTTCCGCTGCCACCACTATCGCCAGTTCATCCGCTTCGGTCGCCTCAGCCACCGGTTCCTTCCAGCAGTGGCATCATCGACTTGGTCATCTTTGTGGTTCTCGTTTGTCGTCTTTAGTTCGTCGAGGTCTTCTGGGGTCTGTCTCAGGAGACATCTCTTTAGAATCTCATGGTTGTCGACTTGGCAAACATATTCAGTTACCGTATCCAACTAGTGAGTCAGTGTCTCATCATCCTTTTGATTTAGTCCATTCCGATGTATGGGGTCCGGCTCTCTTCGCTTCGAAAGGGGTCATCGATACTATATTATTTTCATAGATGATTTCTCTCGTTACACATGGCTTTATTTTATGACTTCTCACAGTGAGGTGTTGTCCATTTATAAGCGTTTTGCCGCCATGGTTCACACTCAGTTCTCTTCGCCCATTCGTGTGTTTCGTGCTGACTCCGCCGGCGAGTATATTTCTAAGATGTTGCGTGGTGTTCTTGTTGAGCAAGGGACTCTTTCTCAGTTCTCTTGTCCTGGTGCTCATGCTCAGAATGGCGTGGCTGAGCGCAAGCATAGTCACCTTCTTGAGACGGCTCGTGCATTGATGATCGCTACTTCTCTCCCGCCTCATTTTTGGGCTGAGGCCGTCTACACCTCCACCTATCTCATCAATCTTCAGCCGTCCGCTGCTCTACAGGATGGTGTTCCTTTCGAGCGTCTTTTTGATCGTTCTCCTGATTATTCGACGCTTCATTTGTTTGGTTGTGTTTGCTATGTTCTTCTTGCCCCTCGCGAACGCACCAAACTGACCGCTCAGTCTGTTGAGTGTGTCTTCTTAGGCTATAGTGATGAGCATAAGGGCTATCGTTGTTGGGATCCTATCGGTCGTCGGATGCGTATTTCTCGGGATGTGACTTTTGATGAGTCTCGTCCCTTCTACCCGCGTCCATCTTCCTCGACCTTTTCAGTGGAGGATATCTCTTTCCTCACTTTTCCTGACACACCTATCACCCCCATCGAATCGTTGTCTCTCTGTCCTGCTAACTCTACTTCTCCACCTCTTGCCGATTTGCCGCCACCATCTCCCACGGTTTCCTCACCTCGCATGTCACCGGATTCTGCACCTTCATCCCCGGTGACTTCTTCATCTCCACCTCCTGATTCTACCTCGGCTATTCCTCCTCGTATCCTTCCATCTTTTCCTCAGTATTACACTCGTCGTTCACGTAATGTGGATGCGTCTGCTGATGTGCCATCCTCCTCGTCTCAGCCTACCTATGGCTTGCGTCCTCGTCCGCTTCCGCCTGTTGATCGCCTTGGTTTTTCAACCGCTGGTGCTGCTATTCTTGAGCCGACTTCTTGTCGTGAGGCTGTTGTTCATCCTGAATGGCAGTTTGCGATGGCAGATGAGATTGCTTCTCTTGAATGCACTGGTACATGGGATCTTGTTTCTCTTCCTCCAGGTGTCCGTTCCATCACTTGTAAGTGGGTCTACAAGGTTAAGACTCGCTCCGATGGTTCTCTTGAGCGTTACAAAGCTCGTCTTGTGGCTCGTGGCTTTCAGCAGGAGCATGGTCGTGATTACGATGAGACTTTTGCTCATGTGGCCCATTTGACCACCATTCGTACACTTCTTGCCGTGGCCTCTGCACACCACTGGTCTGTATCTCAACTTCATGTTAAGAATGCCTTTCTTAATGGTGAGCTGCGTGAGGAGGTATACATGCAGCCACCACCTGGGTATTCTGTTCCATGATGGCATGGTATGTCGTCTCCGTCACACTCTCTATGGCCTTAAGCAAGCCCCCCGCGCCTGGTTTGAGCGTTTTGACTCTGTGGTGACTGCCGCTGGTTTTTCAGCGAGTGCTCATGATCCAGCATTGTTTTTCCACCTTTCTCCTCGTGGTCGGACTCTTCTTCTTCTCTATGTTGATGACATGATCATCACTGGCGACGACCCCGAGTATATTGCCTTTGTAAAGGCCCGTCTTAGTGAGCAGTTTCTTATGTCCGATCTTGGACCTCTTCGCTACTTTCTTGGGATTGAAGTCTCTTCTACCTCTGATGGCTTTTTATATCCCAGGAAAAGTATATACATGATCTTCTTGCTCGTGCTGCTCTTACTGATGAGCGCATTGTTGAGACTCCCATGGAGCTCAATGTTCACCTCCGTGAACTGATGGTGACCCCTTGCCTGATCCGACGGGTTATCGTCATCTTGTTGGGAGTCTTGTCTATCTAGCTGTCACTCGTCCGGACATTTCTTATCCGGTTAATATTCTGAGTCAGTTTGTCTCCGCCCCCACTTCTGTTCACTATAGTCACCTCCTTCGTATTCTCCGATATCTTCGGGGCACAATCTCTCACTGTCTATTCTTTCCTCTCTCCGGTTCTTTACAGCTTCAGGCCTATTCGGATGCTACGTGGGCTAGTGATCCCTCCGATCGCCGTTCACTTTCTGCCTACTGTGTTTTTCTTGGTGGTTCTCTCATTGCCTGGAAGACGAAGAAACAGACTGCAGTTTCCCGTTCGAGTGCAGAGGCTGAGTTACGAGCTATGACTCTTTTGACGGCAGAGGTGACTTGGTTACGGTGGTTACTTCAGGATTTTGGTGTTTCTGTCACTACACCTACTATGCTATTATCTGACAGTACAGGTGCTATTCGCATTGCGCGCGATCCTGTAAAGCATGAGCTCACCAAGCATATTGGTGTTGATGCTTTCTATGTGCGCGCTGGTGTGCAGGATCATGTTATTGCTCTTCAGTATGTGCCTTCCGAGTAACAGTTGGCGGATTTTCTGACGAAGGCCTAGACTAGAGCATAGCATGGCTTCTATCTCTCCAAACTTAGTCTTGCTAATCCACCGTGAGTTTGAGGGGGGGGGGGGTGTTATAGTATTATATATATAGCCATGTAACCTTTCGTATTTACCCCATTGTATAAGGGGTTTCCTGCATATATTCCACACTTGTACATGTATATATACTGGCCTATGGCCTCCTGAAAATACAAGTTGCATATTTCCTAACAGTGCTTTCCACGCTATTTTACTATGCATTCTTTGCAAATAATTCCTTTCAGAATATCCAACTAGTTCTTAACAACTTTTCTAGAAGTCGAGCTTGGTTTTTAGAAATTCTTTCTCCAGGGATGACGAAAGTCTGCCTGAAATTGAACTTTACTTCTCTACTGATCGTGGTCACTCACTATCTTGAAGTTTACAAATCAATAAACTTTATTTATATCGTGAAAATTGATGATACATCAACATAACTCATGAAAGAAAAAGAGTAATCAAGGAAAACCACCATACGGCAATTGGCAGGAAAGCGAAAGAAGGAAACTGAAATCAAGTCATCATATATAGCGCAGTAGGACTCATCAGACATCTCCTGCTATCCAAGCTTCCAGCTGACGGCCACACGGATGTTCACGATCCTGCCAGCATGGCGTTCGCCACGCAGACAGGGTAGTGAGAGGGTTCTGCAAACCCACCGAGGCCAGTTTTCGCACTGGACAGGCTCTGGTACCGGCCTCCCTATGGTAGGACGCTGCTGAGACTTTTGCCGCTTGACCGATATCCTTCACAGAACTCTGCTGCTGCTTTTAATCGGCTACTCGAAAGATGCACCTCGGTTTTGTCAACATTATCTGATAACCCTAGATGCTCGGAAATACACTTCTAGGTACTTGGTACAAAGCAAAAAAATGTATCACGTACTTAGCTCCACTCTGCACGCTTTGGTCAATCTTGTCCCTCGCTTCTCAACTGAAAACAATGTATGCACTTCTACTTGAACATATTTTTTACCAGGCTTGAATGCTTCTCAATTGAACATAATTATGTCTATACGTGCTGGATTTGAACAGAGCATTTCCCTGCTGAATTGTTTTGGTTTCTCAGGGAGTCGACCTGGATGTGGACTGTGTCGACATTTCATTTCAGTTTCTTCTAATATCTCAACTCATCAGTAAGCAAATCAAAAATTCTGTAGTGAGTGTACACCCATAACAACAGCAAGCTGCAAAAAAGGTGCATATGGTTTAGAGATATATAAAGATACAGATCGAGTGGGCAATGTTCAAAACAATGTGGCTGAAACTCACGAGGAGTAACAATTGGCCTTTCTCATACGGCCGGGCTAGCTGTGTGTACTCACGAGGAGTAACAATTGGCCTTTCTCATACGGCCGGGCTAGCTGTGTGTACTTTTCCATTGTAGCACTAGTTATTTTGGAACTCGGGACAAAACCAGATTCTAGTAGTGATGGGACATAATAAGGTTTATACGTGCTGTCTTTGCAACAGATCATTTCACTCACGAAACTCGTTTGGTTTCTCAGTGGGCCCACATATTGACATGCCTACCGAACCTAGACGCAGATTGTCCACATTTCATTTCAGTTTCTTCTAATGTCTCAACTCATCAGCAAGTAAACAAGTCCAGATTTCAGTAGTGAGTTTACACTCATAACAACTGCAAGCTGCAAAAGAGGTGCCTATGGTGTTGTGATATATAAAGACACAGAGTGGACCGTAAGCGAAATTAGCAGCGTGATAAGTGTGATGTGGCTGAAACTCATGAGGAGTAGCAATTGGTGTTTCTCACACGGGCCAGCTGAGTGTACTTTTCCATTGTTCACATGCCGACCACATGTACACTTTGAGGGCAAAGAATTATTTTCAGTTCGCTCTTAGTGCTCTGCTCACTTTGACTAAGAGGATCATCTTTTTTTTTTTCCAAATCCCAAATTCCCAATAGGGTGGACAAAGCTAAGATATGAATGAGGTGAAGGTGTTGAGAGAAGTTGGTTCAGTTAAGTTAGAGCATGTAAAATCTGCACCAGCATATCACGGGATGCATCATCTTCATGGTCGACTGTATGTTTGTTGTCCTGTTACTGAGGCCATTCTCCTCCACAACTGGTTCGTCGACTTCTGATTGACGGTGATGTCGCTGCACCTTGGCAACGGCATGAACGGCCGCCAACTCGGAGCTCAGGTCCTCCAACAACAGTCCAGACTCTAAAATATCTCTCCCAGTTTATCCGCTATCCTGATATATCAACACAATTTTTGAAAGCAGAATTGACACTTCGTAGAAATCATTGTGTACTTCGTGTAAATAACTGGTTCTTGCCCGTCAGATCCTTTGCTAAGTATCGAGTGATTGTTGCAACCATCACCTCGTGTTTATTGTTTACAAAAAAACTAGATCTATATACCTTGTCGGTTATCCCGGGAATTACAAGTGGATGAATTTAAGGAGAAAAAATAACTTGAAAAGCATACATTTTCTCACTGGGCAGAATAGCCATAGATAAGATCAATTTTGGTAATTTGATACCGGGTGATTGCTTTCGTGGACGGTGATAATTAGATAACATAAACATTTTAGTACAGATGGATAACTCCTCTTTATATTCTTAAATTTTGGGGAGACAAGTTATTATATTGTCACACTCTTTAATTGCTGGGAACAAGCAAAAAATGAATCACTTACTTTCTGCTATACATACTTCAATCCATTCTATCTTGATCGCCTCCCTTGGGACTTCTTAATGAGACACACTCTACACAATTAAATCTAATAAACCGAGTACTTCTCACACACCCTGAGATTTGCAGAACATTTTCCTATTGAATTTTCATGTTTTCTCACTAGGTAAGCATGCAGGAACAGTCTAAACATTGTCCACATTCTCTTTCAGCTTCTTCTAAAATCTCAACTCAACAGAAAGAAAACATATCAAAAGATCAGTAATTGTGTACACTCATAACCTGATGACGAACCAAAGGAACCCATCAATAAAAAGGTGCATATGGTTAGAGATATATAGAGGTAAAGTGGGCAACATTCAAAACGTTGGTTACATTAGCAGCATGATAAGTGTGATGGTGCAGAATGGTGTGTAGCTTATGAGGAGTAATAGTATTTCCCGGGTTGGCCATCGGCACCAACATTTTGTTGTTCACATGCTAATCACATGTATGCATTGGGGTAAATAATCATTTTCGATCCCAACTAAAATTTCACCTTATTTCCATTGGGAGCCAAAGCTCTCAAACTAATTTTCGGTTTGCTCTCTAAGAAAACTCTGGCAAATTCAACTTAATAGTTTGGTTAGCGATGCATATGATCTTGGGTACCACTTTCTCGAAGCGCTAGAGAGTTACCATCGGTGTAAGTTAATTAGCGAGCATGAACCCGGTGTACATCTTGGTTCTTCTTTTCAGTTTTGTATTATTATTATTATTATTATTATTATTATTATTATTATTATTATTATTATACTACACTTCTGCTTCGGTACAATCCCCTAAAAAATACGTTGCGCGTACCGCTCATATACAACCCGGCGTGGTGGCGGTCCTAGTGCTCTTGTCGCATCACGACAACAATCTGCATCATCGGTCCTCCTTCATCTGGTCGTCGACGTGTTCCGAAACTGTTGCCGGAGATCTTGCCTGAGGATATCTGGATCGGATAGAATCCGGTCGTGCGCGTCTTTATTAACCTACCCGGCTCCATGAGGGCATGGCGTAAAGCTCTGTTTGTTTGTTGACACCATGGAACATGTCCGTATCTCGATTTACATGGCGTAGACAGCGATGGAAAAAGTCATGGTGGCTGAGATCTTAGGATCAGCAAAGCGGAGGGGGCCTTGGAGGCGATGGAGTGAGCGAGATGTTTGATAACTTTCAGAAGCAATAGTGACAAGTGGAGGCGGCAACACTGGAGGGTTTCCTTTTTGGTGGTGCTCCTCGGGTGCCGGGTCATGACTTTCGGAATGAAAACCTAATGTCTGATCTTTATTGGTTGTGTCTGACAATTGCCTTGCTGAAGGTATTATTTTGAGAGTTCGAACTTTTTTCAAGATGAAAACCTAAGATCTTGAAAACCTAACATTGGTCTGCGCACGTTCTAAGCGTCCGTAGAGGTGGCTAGCAGGACGGATCTGCACAGACTTCATTGCGTTATGCATCAGTAAATTATCCATGTCGGCTTTGCGGCACCGGTCGTTTGGGAGAACAGTGGTGCCGAGCCGCGCCCGTGAAATCCCATCATTCATGTCTGGTCCTGGCATGGATCTGCCCATGAAGATTACACTATAAGACCTTTTAGAGATTTCACTATAAATACATATGAATGTATATAGATATATTTTAGAGTGTAGATTCATTTATTTTGCTCCGTATGTAGTCTATAGTAAAAGCTCTAAAAGATCTTAATTATATTTAGAAACGGAAGAGTACAAAAACAAGTGGGCGAATGAAAAGAGAAATTAATTAATTAAACGACCCTAGTACCTTTCTCAATCAGTAGAATAGCTAAAGAAAAACTACGCGTCCAGTTAATCACACTTCCAATAGAAAGTACTTCTCCATCAAACCGATTCTGATGAGCATTGACGGGTACACACACTGCTGCATGGGACATAACCCACTATGCTCAATTTTCCTGGATTCTCAGTGGACACGCCCATAAAGTTGCACCCCCTTTTTCTTCTTCTTACGAAGTACTGATAAATTGGATGAAATTAGACATGGGCTTGTTGCTCTTGCTCTTCTCACACTATTTTGCTATGCAACTTTTGTAAGCCCTACCTTTCGAAGTACTCAGCTAAGTCTCAACAATCTTGTAGAAGTTGAGTTTGCTTATTTCAGTCATTAACTAGCAAAACAGCCCGTGCGTTGCAACGGAAGAAAAATAATATAATCTCAAATGACAATGACCATATTTTCCTACACCATCAAGATACACTATCACTCTTATTTTTGTAAAATAGCGAACAATTTTTAAAAATCATGAATATTTTTCTAAACTCGTGAACATATTTGAAATCGTGAACATTTTTCAAATTCGCGAACATTTTTTATAATCATGTACATTTTATGCTATTTGCAAATATTTTTCTTGAATCGGCGAACATTTCTAGAATCGACCACTTTTTTTGAGATTTGATGGAAAAAAATTCGAAATTGATGAACATTTTTTAAAGTGCATGATCTTTTTTGAATCAACAAATATTATTTGAATCAATAAACTATATTTTATTAATTTATGAGTTCATGGATATTTTTTAAATTGGCGAAATTTTGTTCAATTCCATTAACATTTTTTGATACACGAACTTTTTGAAAAGCTCATGAACTTTTTTTATTTCCCGAACATTTGTTATAAAATTTGCGAACATTTTCTAAAAATAGCAAACATTGTCTGAAGCCACAAAAAATTATGAATTAGTAAACATTTTATTTCAAAAGTTCTTATTTCTAAAAAATGTGAAACTTTTTAAAATTTAAATTTCTAAATTATTTAAAGTAGAAAAACAAATGATGGAAAAGAAAAACCAAAAATAAAAAACAGGTCGCCCACACATGGCCCGTCCAAACTGACGAGGTGTGTCTGAGCTATGTCTTCTCCTAGAGTGCAGAGCGCAGTATAGGAGGTTCCTACATAGGCCGGCTCAGGTCAAGATTTCTCTATGTGAAACATTTTTCTATCACTTATAAATACTCCCTCCGTTCCATAATGTAGTGCGCCCGCGCTTCCCCAAATCTAAGTTTGACCATGAATTTGACCAACGAGGCCGATTGCGACGGGGGTAAAAACTATACCACCGAATTCGTATCGAAAATACGAATTCGGTGGTATAGTTTTTACCCCCGTCGCAATCGGCCTCGTTGGTCAAATTCATGGTCAAAGTTGAAGCTCGAAAACCGAGGACGCACTACATTATGGAACGGAGAGAGTATCATTGATGAATATATTTTATAATTTTAAGGACAATTTTGATGACGGATGGATAAAAACACTTCTTTTTTTATTAGTAGGTAAAGATATTTGTCCCGGGATGGCTTACGAGAAAACCTAATTATGGTTTGCTTTTAAGTGAAGCCTGACAAATTCAGAGCCATAGTTTGGTTTGCGGTGCACTTCTGCTGCCGTTCTGACAGCCCGCACAGACTTCTGCTGCCGCTCTGAAGTATATATGGGTACTCGAAAGATGCACCTAGGGTGAGTTTAAAGTGACAAAAAATTGTAGAAGTTGTGATGGGTACTCGAAAGATGCACATGTTTGGTTAATTTGAATTGTAGTTTTTCTTTGTCAGCATTATCCGAGGAACGTGGTACAAGCAAAAAATGAATCACATACTTAGCTCCACTCTATGCGTTTTGATCCATCTGGTCTCTCGCTCCTCAACTGAACACATTGTACACACTTATACTCGAATAGAATTTTGCCTGGTTTACATGGATTAAATTACAAGAAACCATCACTTTAAAGGTTTGGTCTGCAGAAAACACTATGCTACACTTTTGTTGCAGAAAACACACCATCTTGTGTGTAATCTATTAGTAAAAAACCACTAACCCGTGGATTTGGCTCGATTGAGCACGTTTAGGACAGATGGGGCCGCTCGTCATGCTCACGTGGCACCAATCTCTCACATCGTTACATTGAATCGTTTTGCTGCGTGCAGGGCCCGCTTGTCAGCGTAACACTCTTTCCTCTCTGTGGAACAACTTCCTCTTCTCGTCATTTCATCGAGCAGTCCGTGTGCAGTACACCGGAGGGCGGCAACGAGATGCACGGAGGCAGATGGTGCTGAGCCGGGTAGCTCCTGGCCACGCGTTGCATGTAAAGGCACTGGAGAGTCCTCACCGTTGCGCTGCAGCTGCTTCGCATGCGTCGGTAAGACCTCGCGCTCATCGTGTGGTTGTTCCTATTCGTGGTCGAGCCACGTGCCGGCATCGGGGACGAGCTCTACGCTGTCGGCGGCTGGTCCGAGGGGCCGAGCGCCAGCTCTGTCAAGACCCTACAAGGGGGTGTTTAACCCTCTCACTGGCGCGTGATGGAAACCACCCCTCGGCCGGGGGCTAGGGCGGGACGGCGTCGTCGGCAGGCAGGGTATGCAGCGGGCGGGGCGTCACGTGCTTGCCACCACAGACGGAGAGGGAGCAGATGAAGGCCTTGGGCCGCGGCGGCGGTGCGGCTTCGCATGTGGAGTAGCCCTTGACGACTTGCCGCCACCGACAGAGAGGGAGCGGAAGAAGGCCCTGGCCCGCGACAGCCTGGCGCGGAAAGCGGCTCTTCACGGGGGTGGGTTGCTACTCGCCCTTGCGGTGCAACTGCTACCTGTCGGCACCGCTGCTGGGGATGACACAAGTGAAGACGACCCTGATCTTGGCGAGGCGGTTGACCCAGCACGGGATGCGGGAGCAGGTGACGAGGCGGCGGTGGCCTCTGCATCTACCTGGACAAGAGCGACATCGGTGTTTGTCTCAGCCATAGGCAGGACTAGCGGCGGCTCGACTGGTGAACGAGATTTGCGGCGGGTGGTGAACATAGGACGAACCATTTTTTTCTGTTCTTCCAATGACAAGTGGAGCCCATAGGACAACACGTGATGATAACGTTATCAAACAACGCCGTTACATGTGATGTGTTTAGTGGTGCCACGTCAGCCTGATGGGCGGGCCCCATCTATCATAAACGTGCTTAATAGAGTCAAATCTGCCGATCGGTGGTTTTTGCAAATCGATTACACAAGATGTGGTATTTTCTACAACAAAAGTGTAGCGTAGTTTTTTCTGCTGACCTAGCCTTTAAAGTGGTGGTTTCCTGCAATTTAGTCATGCTTCTCAATGGGACATAATCAGGTCTATACGTGATGGATTTGCAACGGAGTATTGCCTACTGAATTTTTGTGAACTCCCACATATTGACAAGCAGTTCTGTCCTAGAAACCAGTTGTCCACGTTTAATCTCAGTTTCTTCTAATATATCAACCTTGTAAAGAAGATAAAAATTTCAGTAGTGAGTGTACACTCATGACAGTTACAAGCTGCAAAAAAGATGCATATGGCTTTGAGGTATATAAAGGCACGATGTGGGCAATGTTCAAAACGCCAGTTAAAGTAGCAGCGCGATGAGTGTGATGTGACAGAAACTCATGAGGAGTAGCAATTAGTGTTTCTCACACGGCCCAGCCGTGTCTGTACTTTTCGGTTCTTCACATCCCGATCCCATGTATGCTTTGGGGGTAAATAATCGTTTTTTTTCCAACTTCCAATTCCTAGCAGGTGGACGAAGCAAAGATATGAATGAGGTGAAGGTATACAGAGAAATTGGTTCAGTTTAGTTAAAGCGTGTAAAGGCTGCGTCAGCATATCGCAGCATGCATCATCTTCATGGTCGACTATACTTTTGTCAACCTATCAATTTGACCATTCCGCTCCACAACTGGGCGACATGGTTCATCGGTGTCTGAGTCTGACAGACCGTGATGTGGCTGTACCTCGGCAGCAGCATGAATGGCCGTCAACTCGGTGCTCGGGTCCTCCGGCAACAATCCAGTCTCTAAAATGTCTCTCCCAATTTGTCAGCGATCCTGATCATCACAATTTGTCAAAGCATAATTGGCACTTCGTGGAGATAATTGCGCACTTCGTGTAAAAGAAAATCTGTTGAAATATACCCCCACCGTTCCTAAATATAAGTCTTTTAAGAGATTCCACTACGAACTACATACGAATGTATATAGACATACTTTAAAGTGTAGATTCACTCATTCTGCTCCGTATGTAGTTCATAATGAAATCTCTTAAAAGACTCATATTTAGGAACGGAGGGAGTAGGACCCATGTGGGTTATATGACAATGCGGATCACATGCATATGTAGGTAAGTAATCGTTTTCAGTTAACCCCGTCACTGATGCCAAATGTAACAAACCAAACCTAGGAAGCACCCAAGTTTACTCACGCACTAAATTTCAGTACTCGCACCTGGAAGTTGATACAACTCTGAACTCACACCACCGATGGAAATGGATACAGGAAACAAGAGGAGGAACAGAGAGGGTGCGTTCTTCGGTTCAGGTTCCGTGATCTGATCCCAGATACCAGTCCCTTCTCCAAGCTAGCTATTTAAGCCAAGCTTTCAGACACTTACAAACTGGTCCAAGGTTAACCGCATCACGGACGTATTAAGCTGGCGATCCAAGCGTTGCCTGGATATCATGTGGCTCGGACTTGTGCGCGACCTGATCGTTTTGGTCCTTCAGCGACGCCCTCTGCTTTCCTCTGTTCGTTATGAACTTGTTCCGCTCCTTCCTTCTTTGCTGCAGCATGGTCTTTGCGCTGCTGCGACTTCTTCACTTACACCAACTGTAGGAACTACAGCAGAAAAGATGCATATGGTCATATTACCAGCACAATATAAGTCAATAAGCATGCTGCTGCATAGTGGTGTGTAGCTGACTGTTAGGTAATCTTGTCTAAGCTGGTTAGTTAGTGTCGGCTAGATTGAGTAGTCCGGCTAGGATTACTAGTTAGGCCATGTATTACGCGTTGTACTTGGTCATATGGGAGTAGTAGTTCTTGTAGGAGTAGATCAGTTCGTGTCCAAGTACGTGGGTTTGGAGTTCGTATAGGAAAAGGACTTTGAGTCCGGTAGAGTCGGAGTCGTTTATTGTTGGCTTTGGTGCAGGCTTGACGTGTACACGAGGCTGCCGTGAGATTGTAAGATCGTGGAGAAAAGAGAAAAAGAAATAAAGAGAAAAAAGAAAGGCACGACACGTGCCTTTGGCTATCAGTTTTCGTGTGCGCGTGTTCATTGTGATTTGATGTGATCGATCCGTGGACGAGTTCCAACACTGACGAGGAGTAACCGTGTTTCTCGTGTTGTGTAGCTGCACTAATTTTTCTTGTTCACATGATAATCAGTTCAAACTAAAATTTCAGCTCATTTTTTCTAGGAGGAAATGTTGTACCGAACGTCTGATATAGTGGAGGAATCTTACGCATGGCTTTGTTGCTCTTGCCCTTCTCACACTCTTTTTACTAGTTCTTGTATGTACCCTGATGCAATTATCTCTAAACTTTTCTTGTTCACATGATATTTGTTTTAGAATGGCTAGGTTTTGGGTAAGAACTAACTTTTCAAAGTTTGGTCAAGTTTACAAAAAAAATAAACATTCATAGTACCAATCAAAATTATTAGACACATCTAGGAATATCTTTTTCACATTATATTTATTTGAAATGTTTAATATGATTTTTTCAAACTTTTTAAAGTTTGACTTGGGACAAAAACGAAGAGCATTCCTTTTATTTTTAGGGAAGATAATACCTTTTTGGCATTTTAATATATTCGTCAAATATAAAAGAATTGGCGCTTATGCAGACGGAGAAGCCCATGCGAACGTGATCCCAACGCTCCCCCTTCCCGGTCGAGAAAGTCAGATATTTGCCACTTTGAATATCTGGCTTCGCCAAAGTGCCACTGTGAAAACCGGCTTCACAACATTGCCACCTAGACAGTGGACACTTTGATTGCCATGCCATTATCCCTCTTTTACTGATTTTCCACTTCCTTTTCCATTTACGAGAAACAGATAGTTGATTATGTATCAGGTTGGACTAAGCTGGACTGCTAGAATAGAGTGCAAACTGATCGACACCGCGCCGTTGTCGCTGGGCACTCCTCCCGCCGGGTTGTCGCCGCCCGCTCATCAAGACTAGAATCTGCTTGGGCTCTTAGGGATACTACTTTTCTTCTAAATCCAAACGATAAATGCCTGATGCTGCTGTATCTGAAGGAGCAAATGATACATAATTGAGAGTTGAAACCTTTGCCGAGTTTTCTTTGGGCCTTTGCCGAGTTTACTGGCATCGCGGCAAAGTTGTCGATTCCAGTAGCGGTTTCTTGGATTGTTCATATTCCCTTTCAATTTGTTTTAAAATCTCAACTCATTAGCAAGAAAACAAACCAATATTTAGCAGTGTACATCGCATAACCTTTTTTTTCTGCATGTAGATCTCGTAAGTCGTAACCTGATGACCAATGGAAGGAACCCTACAGAAAAGGTGCATATGGCTTGTTGATATAAAGAGACGGAGTGGGCAATGTTCTAAAGGCGGTTACATTAGCAGCGCAATAAGCATGATGCTGCTGAATGGTGTGCTGCTCATGAAGAGTAGCAGTGGTTCTCTTGTTGGCCAGCTGCAAATAAAATTCCGTTGTTCACATGCTGATTGGACGTATATGTTGGCGTAAATAATCATTTTATTTCAAAACAAAAATCTCATCTCATTTTTTCAAGGCCGGGCCGGCAAAATCAGGGGCCCTATGCTAAGCTCTAAAATAGGGCCTACCTTACTATAAAAGTAGCATAATAATAATAACACACATGTTATAATGCATTTCAGAATTTCAACCGGTTGCATAGTTTTGCCTTAAACAACATCATTTTTTCGTGCTCTTTGGAATCAAATCCAGGAACTTGTGATTGATCATCGGAGGACGCTTGTGAATCTGAAATGACTGACCATTGGAAAACACTTGCGACTTTTTAATAATGAACATTCCCATAGCTCCTTTCAGATATTGAGTAAAGTCCCCAATCCCCTTGTTTTTTTTAGTGTTTTATACTCAAATTCATATTTCTTGATGAAAACATGACTTCGAGCTTGGAACACTAGACTTCTAGTCTAGTATACAAGAATCAAACTAACAAAATTAGAACAACAACAGCTCGTGAGGTGAGGGCTTTACGTTCCGGAAAAAGGGGATCACCCCCGTGTCATCCCCAGCAGGGCGACTCGGGCGGCCGCCATCTCCTTTTGGCCAGTGGCCCTCCCTGCTCCGCTCCTCCTCCTCGCCGTTCCCAGTAGCCGCTACCGGGCATAGCCCGCGCGACGGCGACGGTGGGGCAACTCTGCTGGTCTCCTATTCGTGGTGGTTGCTACCACACCGACGACGATGGATGGCTCCGGGGTGGCCGCCATCTCCTTTTGGCCAGCGGCCCTCCCTGCTCCGCTCCTCCTCCTCGCCATTGCCGGTAGCTGCTACCGGGCATAGTCCGCGTGACGGCGACGGCGGGGCAACTCTGCTGTTCTCCTCTCCGTGGTGGTTGCTGCCACACCGACAGCGATGGATGGCTCCGGGGTGACGATCCTTGTTTGAGGCAATGATGGCTACGGAGGCCGCTTAGGCGTGGCGTCATGGCTGGCCTTGCAGGCTACACACGGTGTTGTTGTAGTGGCAGTGGTGGAGCTGGTAGTGGCCGGGTTCGGGCCTCCGAGGTTGTGGGTGGCACGGTGCGGCGTCCATGACCTTTGTCTGCAGGTCTGCATTGATAGGAGGGCGGCGTGGGACTTCTGGCTTCTGCCAAATAATGGTGGTTTGGCCCTAGCGCTCTTCTTCCGCCAAGTCATCTTTTTGTCGGATGTCGACCTCTTGGATCTGGCTACTGACGAGTTCTGGTGTTCTCATCGAAGATCTATACGAGTTTTTTTTACTGTGTCTATGTGTATGCTTGATGTCTTTGAACATCATGTTGGTACAGAGGCCTGTGCAATATCTTCGCGATATTAATATGTTCCTTTGTCAAAAAAATAAAATTACAACAGGATATTGGCAAAGCTCAAAATCCAAACCGATAGATGGATGACGGAACTCACATACTCATGGTCAAAGCTTCACGGGGCCGCGAGTCCTAAGTCTTTGAGCGATGGCCGATGGACGTAACTTTCAGTCTCGAATTATTCCTGGTCTTGCCTTCCCGAGCGAAGGATCGAGTTGTGGGAACGCCCACATTTTTTCTTGGTCGTAAAGTTGCGCCCCTTTTTTTCATCCTACGAACTACTGATTGATTGGATGAAACTAGACATGGATTTTTTGTTCTTTCTGTTCGCACACTATTTTACTATGCAATTTTGTAAGCCCTAACTTTCGAGGTACTACCCTAATTCTCAATAGTTACGTAGAAATAGTATTTGTCTAAGGATGGCTAACGAGGGAACCTGCAGACTGGTATGGAAAGGAGATTCCAACCAGGGTCATTTTCGTCCAAACATGCTTGTGGCTACAAATGCGCTCTACAATTGGGAATCCTAGCCAAAAAACTATACACGTTACAATTTGGAATGGAGGGAGTACATGATTGAGATTTGATACCTTGTGGTGCATTCTGAACTTGCCCAACAACATTGCTCTGCACGCGTTCTTTGCGGCTCCGTCCGTTTGGGAGATCAGTGGCGCATAGCTGCGCCTGTGAAATCTCGTCACCTGTGCCTCGGTCCCGACATACGCCCGATCGACAGACCCATGCAGATTACATGTGGATGAATGTATAGAGAAATAAGTAAGTTAAACGAACATAATTTTTCTCATTGAATAGAATAGCTAGAGGAAAAAAATATGTTTCCACTTAAGCACACTTCCAAGTGAAAGTAGTTCTGTTGAATATATGAGCAAATTACTACAAGATTTAATCCGAATAAGCAGTAAATAAATCATGACAGCAATAGTATAGACTAAACTAATCATGCAGACTAGCATAGTAAACAAATAGATTGAATCTACGGCACAAACAGGACACATAAATTCTAGCATGATCTCAAACAGGGAGGACAAGATTGCATACGGTGCAGCGGGAGTAGAACCGCCAGCGGTGATGTTCTGGGCCATGTCGTTGATGAAGAGGTTGCCGAGGTCGGGGAAGAAGTTGTCGTTGGCGAAGTCGTCACAGCCAGCAGTCGCGCGAGTGCGCTCCCCAAAAACCTGATCGCCCCTCTCCCGTACAGGATCTCGAGAGGCGGGGTTCCGGAGGCCTGCTGTCCCTTCTCGCGGTGCACGCCGGAAGGAGGGATGGAGAAGACTCGGATGGCGGCGCAATGATTTGGAACGGTGCGAAATCATAGGTTGTGGCGGCGGCTAGGGTTGGCAGGGACCTCGCGTATATATATGCGTGGCAAGGCGGAGCGACGTGGACTGGACCCACGTCCGAGTCGCTTACAGCCCACGATCCGGCGCGGCGCGTCGTGACGAGGCGTGGCGTGGCGTGGCGTGGCGTGGCGTGGCGTGGCGAGGTGAGCGAGGAGGAGGAGTGCACGAGGGCCTCTTCTCTTCTCACTCTCTTACATGTGCTAGAAGAGCTCACCTTATAAGGTGGTGCAACTCTCTCCCAACTAGCAGTATGGGACTAAACATTAGTCCCACTCACACCACACACACAGCCATGCAAGAATGGACCATGAGAATTTCAGATTTTAGTTGGGCGTTGGGCCCAAGGCCTACTTGCAAAAATCCAACAAGTTCTCCATCCCACCGAATCTGGTATGTATGTAGTGTTTCACACAATTGTTTACCGGGCAGAACATGCTTTATTCGTGCAGAATTTTTCTGGATTCTCAGTGGGCGCTCACATCGCTCCTTCTGATTGTTCATATCCCCTTTCAGTTTCTTCTAAAATCTCAACTCATTAGCAAGAAAACAAACCAACATTACAGTAACAATGTTCATCTCATAACCTTTTTTCTACATGTACATCTCATAACCTAATGAGTAATGACCAATGGAAGGAAGCCAACAGAAAAGTTGCATATGGCTTATCGATATATAAAGAGACGGAGTGAGCAATGTTCTAAAGGCCGGCTATATTAGCAGAGCAATAAGCATGATGCTGCTGAATGGTGTGTTGCGCATAAAGAGTAACGGTGTTTCTCTTCTTGGCCAGCTGTACATAAATTTCGCTGTTCACATGCTGATTGCATGTATATGTTGAGATAAATAATCATTTTATTTCAAATAAAAACCTCAGCTCAGTGTTTCTTGGTCGTAAAGTTGCAGCCCTTTTTTCTTCTTACAAACTAGTGATAGATTGGATGAAACTGGACATGGATTAAATAAAGTCATACGCAATCAAACTGGAAAATTAACTTTTAAACAGTATAATGAGTACGGCGTGACACATATACTTATGCGATCACTAGGACTAGTGTGTGGCCTCCGTTGTGCATTTCCACACAATTAATGTGCTTTCTTCCTATCATTGAAGGGATTGTTCCTCCTTTCTATTGATTAAAGTTTTAAGACACGAATTAGTGCGGTTCTGTCGCGGCCCACCCATGTCGTTGGTCCCCAGTTCCACTCATATTTAGACTAAACTTTTATACTTCATTGTAATTGATTTTGCCAGTAATATAAGTTGATTATTGTTGATTCGTCTTTCAATATATTATTATATACAATTCAAGCATTAATCATTAAAAATGCAAATTATTTTTACTAGCCATACCTATGTTTTGCGGATGTTTTTTAAGTCCAGTTTGAGGCACTAAAGGATTTGTTAAAATAAGCACTACTCCAGATCTGAGCAAATTAAAATTATCACATTTACCCCATAAATAAATATGTATCCATTAATGTTGTTAAAGAGTATTTAAATGAGCAGTTATCCATGGTTTCTTAAATATATATAGAACTTTTTTGGCATAAATATATATACCAAACCTGACATGGTGTTTCAAAGTGCGTGAATAAAACATGTATCGTCCTCTAGAGGATTCTAGAGCATAAGCGTATCAAATTTAGATATAGCTTAATTATTTATTCTAGGGTGTTTGTGGTGTTAATAAGTAGTAGTAGTAGTAGTAGTAGTAGTATGTTTTAATATACCCACAGATGAGGCAAAGCCTTCCCCACCAACAGTTCGAGAAGATTATTCTGCAACTACCAAAGGTTCATTAAGGTAAATCCAAACATAACATTAAATAAAAAATCTTTTTTAATCCCATATGCAACAACTCACCAACTCGGATTTAAGTTTCTAGCGCTCCCGCAACCCACTAGTAGTAAATCATTGACATATTGTAATGATCCCACATGCTTACACGACACTAAGGGCACTACAACAACATAATAATATACAACCCATATCAGACATAAATTATCCCACAGGACAAAACTTACCTGTACCTGGTCTCAGCTGGAATGATTTGGCCGATCTAGCTCACCACGTACTTAGTCAAGTGTGGTCAGGACGACTTTTCGAACCTATTTTTACGCAAGAGCTCAGCTGCCCGGACAAGACAAGAAGTCCCCCACCCATTTTCAGCTGGGTGGGCCCAGAATCGTCAGCATCCTCCATGGCGTCGTGCCAAGTCTTGTGAAAGAGTACACACCATCTTGGTCGTTGACGCTGACGAAAACACACGCACACACGCGAAAGTTGTCTTTGGTGACACCCTGCCATTGAGGAAGTTTTTTTAGGTAACCACGTGTATCATTAATCACAAACAAGGAACCGACCAGACGGGTCAAGAGGAAACACGTGTCCACAAATTTTTGCAGAAACCCACTCCAAGAAAAGAAAATTACAAAGGAGTCTTTAGAAAATCATGCAATCGCCGTCGTTGCCGCTAACCATTGCCGGACTCGGAGAAGAGACATAGCCCAGTAGGGCGTTACGAGTCGATTAAGAAACCTGCCACCGTCAAGGGATTTGTCGCTGTGGCATGTCGACCGGGGATCACCCCCACTCATCTCAAGTCCCGAAGCCATTGTCAGCCGTCGACATTGTCGAGGCCAAACGCCAGATCCGCCACCATCAATCCTCATGTCCAGATCTGGAACCGTCATATGCTCTCGCCCACCAGTGACGTCGCCAGGAACGGAAACCAACGGTCGAAGACCTAAACACGCCGACCTGAAGGGTCGACGAAAGATAGAGCCCACTGGACCCTCAACGCCGCCATGAACGCTGCCATGGACGCCGTCGAGACGAGACTAGAGCTTGCACATTATTATTGGATGTGTCGTCGCCGTCACCGTCAAAAGCAACGTCGTCCCACAAACGAAGCCTACCCTACATGTGCGTCGGAGCAGAATCGCCGGGGTCCCCACCCCCTCCAGTCGTCGAAGAAGACAACAGAGGAGGCAGGGACCGGCAGCATCGCTGACGGAAGTAGGGAGGAGCGGTTCGCCTATCCAATTGCCTCTCTCGGGCGGTTGTTGAGGAGATAGCGATGCCATAAAGGTAGTTTTGTCTACAGTAAAAAATTGCAATCTTGTCTGATCTTGAGAAAATGTACAGCCACGTGTGGTGCATCTCTTATATTTATATGTTTGTGTGTCTGATTTTTCTTTACACAGAGTACACGCAGACGCTCATACATACATACATACATACATACATACATACACTCATACACTCATTCTTATGAACGCACGCACGCACAACCTATCATTATAAGAACCTTCGAGAGACTGAGCCGACGCAACATCAAATTCCAGGAAAATGCGATTAGTAATGCTATGTCAGGACATAAACCCTGGTGGACTGGTTCCATCACAAGGAAGCTAATCATCGCTCAGTTCGCGTGTGTCTGATCTTGAGATTTATGGTATGTTGTCTCTGTTTAGCAATCTTCATCTTTGTTTCTGATTGTTGTGTTTGGTTTTATTTTCTTGTTTCAAAGCATATTATGATACATTTTAACTTTGAAACAAGAACATAAGTTGACGTGATATTGTATAGTACTCTGAAACATTTTATATTTGAAAAAGGTTAGCACTCAACTGACTGATTTCTGTCTCGCCGTCCGCTGCTTCGCATGCATTAGGTGGGTCCCTATGGAAGCTCACTCGGGATAGCAAAATCACCCATGCTACAAAGGACGCGGCACCGCGAGGCGCGCTTGGCACATGTCTCCTGTGAGCTAGCCTGGGATTGCAACATGGCCCATGTTGGAATCACAACACGTGAAAGGACAGGGGCAGCAACACATAGACCACATTGCGACGAAAACATTTTATTTATTCGATGGAATACAACAAGGCTTGTGTTGCAAAGCCTCGAACGCAACACCATCCATGTTGCAAATGGCTGGGCCGCACGACTGTTGCAGGAAAGAGATTTGACGGCTGTCCAGCACACAATCCAACGGATGTCGAGGCCGCGGACGCGATCCAATTATCGTCGACCGAGCATCACCCAGTAATTATTTGCCAAAAGAAATATTGCATGGATCTCAAAACAGTGATGGTGAGAAGATACATGCAAGGTAGAAAACTCACAATCCCTATCATGGGGAAGTAACTGATGATTAATGTTCCCTAAATCGGACACTTTAACAAGAAATTCCTACATGCATCGATTTAGCTTTCTTCATCATGTTTCTTTCGATGTTGTTGCTATTTCTATAGCAACTAAAAATTTCGAACGTGCCAATCAATTTTTGTAGGAAGAACAGTGCCTGATGAGTGTGAGCCGTTCAAGCGGGGCCAGGGACGCCTCGGCTTACCAAGTGAGGACATGTATGATTCATTTTTTTTCCTTTTCGTAGGTTTTGTTTGCGTGGAAGCATCGATGAGGTGGTGGACTGGTGGCGACGATGTCATGTTAGAATAATGTCTCTCTGGCCTCTCCCTACCTCGATGATGTCCGATCCGGTGGCAATGAAGGGCTTGTGAGAGTTTGTGTTTCTAGATCTGTTGGTTGTTTTCGGATCTTGACAGTTGATGTGTCCATCAAGGAGAACAATTAGCTAGCTTTGTTTTAGCGATTTCGACATCTTCCATGTTGTTCGCGGGCATGGTCCGGCTATTCCTACATGAGGAAGATGAATAGTCTCTTTTTCATTGCAGTTTTATTTTTTACTTACTGTTCGGTATCCCGTTGTCTTTTTTTTTTTGAGTACTGATCAATTTCTTTTTCCCTTGATAAATATCAGATTAAGATGACTCTCTAAAGTAATAATCCCAGTTTGTATTTTGCGGGAGTTCCTCTGAAAAAAATTTAGAAAGGTAAGATTCCCATAAAAAGGAGAACCTTCCTACAAACCCGGAGGCAAAAGCAGAGCAATAGCCACCCACCGTCTTCCTCCTCACCGTCTCCTCCTTTTCCTCCAAGAATCAAGGAAACGCCCAACTACCACGAGCCAGCACTGGTGCCGGGAAGATAAGAATGCTGGAGGGCAAGGGGCTGGTGGAGGACACGGACATGCCGGCCCGGATGCAGGCTGCGGCGACGTCGGCCGCCTCCCACGCGCTCGACCTCTTCGACGTCGACGACTGCCGCGCCATCGCCGGCCACATCAAGACGGTATATTCCCTTCCCGTTACCCCATCTCTCCATTGATTGGTTCGTCATTGTTGAAGATCCATCGTTTCCGCGCAGGAGTTCGACCGGCGGTACGGCGTGGGGTAGCAGTGCGTGGTGGGCGCCAACTTCGGGTGCTTCTTCACCCACTCCAGCGGCACCTTCATCTAATTCTCCCTCGAGCGCCTCACCTTCCTCCTCTCCAAGGCCGCCGCCATCGCCGCCGCGGCCTCGTGTGATACGTAGTTGGCGATATCTTGATCTGCTCGTGTCGAACCAACCCTGCAGAGGTCACATTCCTCGGTGACGAGGGATTCAGCGTCGAGACAATGGAAGGGCTAGGCCCCGTTCAGAATCAGAATCAGAATTCATACCTGTAAATTGCAGAATGTCGGCGATCCCCTTGATGCTATCTTTGTCAGATCTTGTACAGTTTGTGAGGATGCCACATTTCGTGCGGTTGATCCTAACATTCAGTTCAGTTTGTTCCGCCCGAAATTAGGAAATACTCCTATGTCTGTCCTCGATCGCGATTCAAATCAACCAATGTGTTTACCCCTGTATTTTTCTAATCAGTAGCTCTCTCGTTTCTGATAAACTAGTAAGCTTGCACGTGCAATGCACGTCTTATTAGAGTTCAAAATTTGAATACTTCAAAGCTTAAATTTTCAATCCACGTATACGTGCAATGTTTGGATACATTCGATAAACTGTGCAAGTTTAAATCTCGATGAGATCTCCTAAAATGTACCAAGATTCAATACATCACCAACATCCATCTCTATTACCACTCGGATAGAATAGATATACAATTCCAAAGACTGTTGCAATGTAAGTGTGAAGAGACACATGGTATGAACACTCTTATAGTTTCTCCATTATAAGATGGCAGGGTCTCAAATGAATTCACAATTTAGTATTTGTTCTTCAAAAAAGCTTGGAGCAACCGGAAAGTAGTGACATAAAATGATAACACCAAAATTATTGCAAATGAATGTGAAGATAAAAGATAGTAGTATATTGGCCACAATATAAAACGGCTTATGGCAAACCAGTAAGTTAGCTAATCTTTTTTCTTTCATTTTGAGCTACATGAGCTAAATTCAGTAAGCACTTGTAAAAATTGGGATATGTATGGCCAAACGAAAATCCTTGCGCTGGCCATATTATGGCATTGTATAATTTACATGTACGCCAAGGTACTACCAGTATTAATTATATGATATTCCTCATAAGTTTAGTGCACCTGTACTTGGTGGAGTTATACATACAGCAAAATTTCTTGATGTAATCGATCTTTCTTGTGAGGTACTGTGTAGGACGACGGTTTGACAAAAAGACATTTTCTGAGAGTTCCGCGCTCAAACCGTATTGTACATGCTCAACAAAACGTTGAAATTCTACTGAATATTTTGTACAACTAAACCAACTTTTCAAGGTCCATTGTATCGTAATATTTGTACATGAATTCGATAGGATTGGAAAGGACATTATGAAGACCAATGGCGGTGTAGGGCCAGCTAAAAAATTCCTATGGGAGAATTTTCTTTCCTCCCCCTTGTTCAGCGCCTCACAAATATGTGTCGCCTATGCTTGTGTTTGTGATTTCTGTATATAGGTCCATTCAACACTCCCAACAATGGACCATCGCTCCAGCTAGATTGAATTCACCGCCATGTTTACCTTCACCACACACCGGGCAGAACCTGAGCTTGTAGCTCCGGCACGGTCGACGCCACACAATAGCAAGACCCTGTCCGACTTGGATGACCATCCCGGTCATATGACGTATGTGTCCATAGTTGAGTTTTTCCGGCCCATCATTGGTCATATGCCAGAGGACATGACAAAGACCATCAAGGTGGCTTTAGCAGAAGCTCTAGTGTACTACTACCCTATGGCCGGCCGTATGCGAGCAACTACCAATGGTAAGTTGGAGATACATTGCACCGGAGAAGGGGTGGCCTTTGTGAAGGCCAACGCCGACGTGGAATTGCAGGAGTTGGGGCAGCCACTGATACCGCCATACCCATGTGTTGAGGAGCTACTCTGCGACGCTGGCAATACCCAAGTCATGGTTGACAAACCAATCATCTTTCTGCAGGTATATATCTTTTCCAAGCATCTCCCTCAACTAATTAATCTGATCAAAATAATAGTCGATCAGTCCTGTTTAAAACATGGCATGACTTTGATGTGCATTTACCCACATACAGATGACACGGTTCAGGTGTGGAGGAATTGTTCTTGGCTTCCACATAAGCCACTACGTTGCTGATGGCTTTGGTATGATCCAGTTCATCAAGGCAATAATCGATCTTGCACGTGGTGAGGTACGCCCGATGGTACTGCCAGTATGGGAGAGGGAGCTACTGATCCCGAACTTCGAGCTACTGTGTGCTGTGATGTGGCGATGCCGAACGGTGGCATTGGGTTACGAGGCCAGTGAGCGAGTGCACTTCGTCTTCTCCGCGAACGCACGTCGGAAGGGGGATCAGTGCAGCCTGCAGATCCCTGAGGGATACTATGGTAACGCCCTCATCTATCAGATAGTGGAGGTCACCTTCGAGGTGCTCTGCAACAACCCACTTGGCCACACGGTGGAGCTCATCCGTGAGGCCAAATCAGACATGAGTGAGGAGCACATGAGGTCCGAGATCGATTTGTTATCGCTGCTGCGAGGAAGACCGCCTCCACCGCTGGATAAAGTGTATTTAGTGACCGACTCCACAAGCCTTGGCGAGGATAAATTGGACCTCGGGTGGGCTGAGTGGATTGGTGGCGGAGGAGCAGCGCCAACGCCTGTTACATGCCTGCAGAAGTGCAGGAGTTCTGACGGCAATGAGGCAATTATCGCTGCGTCCATGATGTTGCCGGAGCCAGCTATGGAGAGGCTCAAAGCGGAGATTAAGATATGGCTGAACCAAAAAGTAAAATATCAATATCCGTCAAGCTCTCTCTAACTGAGGTTACTTCGAGCTGCCGACAAGTATAACTAGTCCTTTTGTTTGTACCAAAAATAAACGCACATGCATTTCTCTGCGGTTGAGCACAATAATGTAGTGTGGTGTTATGAAATAATTCATGCTTAAGCATGCAGAAACCTATTTAATAATATATACCGTGTTGAAAAACATACGGCTTGTGCTCCTATGCCTTGTGGTAATCAAAGCTGTCTAGTGCTCGACACATTTTCGCCCGTCTAACTTCCAGATATTGGATTGCTCGCACAATTTGTATTGGTACCATGGCGCAAGGTTTTTTTTATTTAGAGAGGTCTGACCGTCACATGGAAAGATCTTGGCTTCGGCCACACTTTGCTGACAAATGTTGGGCTACAAGACTCCAACTTTACCTATCTTTGTGCATGTTTACCCCGTTACTGGCGGCAGGCATAGGTTCTGGGCTATGGCACTGCCGGCCGCCAGCTTGGAGATCAGGTCCTCCGGCGACCTTCTCCACCCGCTGTTGAACCTGCCTTTCCGAGCTCCCTTCTTCTTACTCTCGGCTGACTCTCACAGCTCACATAAGAACACAGGCATGGGGAAATACACTTTGGTTCCTGGTTGTATATGTACCCTATATGGGGGATTTTTTTTAAATAATTAATTAAAAAGTCAAAATAGTTCCGAAGTATTTTTTGATTAAACTTGACTTCGTTTTGCACTAGTATATAAATTTTCACTAAAAAAAAGGCAACATTGACTTCTGGGCAAAAAAGTCAAATTTTATTTACTATTATAGGTCACTATTCACACTATTTTAACCGAAATTTTGTCTTTTTTGAAAAGAAGTCAAAGTTTAATTTTCCTTTTGTGAAATTTTTGTCACAAGTACAATGGAAGGTCAAGTTTATTTCAAAAATATTTTTAGAATTTTTTGACTTTTTGTTGAATTGCTAAATTTTTTTTTGCATATAGGGTGTATATACACCACCCATGTTCCAAAAGTTCCCTTCCCACAAGCATGCAGGAATTTTGGCGGCGTGCTATCTCACACAGCCTAGCCTTTTCTTCTCTCTATTCTCAATGAGTAAAGTTCCTTTGTAGCTCGTCCTATACGGAGCCACTTATCCTCACCCACCAACATTTGCTTTGAGATATGTGCTCTCAATCTAACTTACTACAAGAATGTGCTGTTTTGTTTCTCTCAAATAAAATAACATATGGACTTCAAACTTTGCCGATCAAACAAACTTTCTAACAAGAATGTGTGAAAAAACTTTCAGATCTTTTGGTTTGACATAAATATACAAAAAGAAGATTTTTTTTGGATTAAAAAATTACTTTAAGCATTTAAAATGCATGAAAAAATCCGAAAGCTTTTTCCAACATTCTTGTTAGAAAGTTTTGTTGTCCTGCAAAATTTGAAGTTTATATGTTGTCTCGTTTGAGAGAAACAAAAAAGACAAATGAATGGCTTAGATAATGGGTACACAGAGGTCGAGCTACAGAAAACCACACTCCTTCTCATTGTCACAATGCAAAAATGGTTTACACTGCTTAAATAGCAGTAGCACACATGACCGCACGGCCACACGTTCGGCCACTAATAAGGGCCCCTAACTCACGCACACACCAACTCCATGCACGCACACCACACCGGCTACTAACACACTAGCACTAACAAACTCCCTTGTGAAGCTAGCTAACTACTTGCATGCATCTAACAAGTCCATAATTATTATACCGAAAAACACTTTCATCCCGCTTTATATATAAAGCAAACAGCCGAATTGATACATGGTAATGAGGGGATCCTCTTACAAAGAAGATCAAAAGAAAGCGGAAAAAGGCAGAATTCACACCCTACCACAAGGCACCCTAGACTACTAACAAGGAGGAAGACTAGCCACCAAGGGAAATCGCCGAGTCTTGTTCTGCTGGTCATGCCAAGTTGTCGCCGAAGAGGGGCCCCTACCCTCCTGCTCTGGATGGTGGAGCCCGATCCTACCTGCAGACAACCAAGGTCGGGAGTGGCGCGAACAAGGGCCCGTGTAGAGGATAAGTAGACGCCAAAGCCATGAATATCTCAAGCCAGGATCCGAAATTGTCCCCCGATGACGGCATGGTGCATTGGAGGAAGCCTTGGCTCCACGACGATGTTCTCAAGAGGAAGACGGCGTGTCATGTCGCCGTCGTCGAGATCGAGGGAACGGTCAAGGGTTTTCACCCGGAACCCTGGCATGGAAAGTGGGACCACAACGGCGCTCCCAATAGGGAAGTGACACCCACGGACCTCACCGTCGCTGGCGCCGGTGCACAAGACTTTCGTCTAGACACCCACGCCACACCGAGTAACTCCAAGCACCTGCCCACCTTGAGGAAGGACATGCCGCCACCAAGTAAGACTCCAATCACAATCTGGGAATGGCCACTGTCGTGGCACCACCGACACCAGGATCACCCCGCAGAACATCCTCCGCCGCCAGAACGACCAAAAGGTACCGCCAGCACCGCCGCCAAGAAACCTACTGAAGAGCCAATCTGACGGGTCACTACCCGAGGCCGTCGCCATGGCATCTAGGTCCCCCACCTCACTCTCATACACCTACTCAAAACCCCTAGCACTGCACTACTGCACACACCGGTGGCAAGATGGAAAGCGCCCTCCTTTCTAGTCCCACGACACACCGTGGCCAACGGTACTCCCACGTCGGTGCCACAACCATATCTGGGGGCACCTAGCGAACTCAAATCAGTCAGCCGAGACCAGATCTGAAAAGGAGCAACCCTCTCCATCTGCCTCCATCACGCCACGACGAGCACGGGGCTCCACGATACCACAACCACTGGACAATGGAGGAGGCGGCGGCCGCAGGCCCCCCTGGCCATGGCCATGACCTCCAAGGCAGATGCTCCCCCGCAAGGGCTGGGAACCAAGCCGGTGCACCACCAAGCCCCACAGCCTGGCTTGGAAACAGCCGGCGGCGCCGGCCCTCGGAAAGCCGGATCTGGAGCCCGACCAGCAGGGTCACGCAGAACTCGAGGAGAGAGAGTCAGGGACGACAGGAGAAGAGGGACCGCACCGCCACCCTACAGCCGATGCAGAGCCACCGTCCAACCACGCCACCATGCCCTGCACTACAGCGAGGCACCCTATCCAAGTCGCCGTGCCCGCGCCGCAACAGACCGAGAGAGGAGAAGGATCCCTGCCGCCACCGATGCATGCCGGGCTTTGCCCGTCGGCGCGCTGTGTCACCCGCGCCACATGTTCGTGCATCTATCGAATCTAATCTACGGACGGATGCCAGATTTTCAGTACCGCATTTTCTCAGTGGGCACGTGGGGATATTATCTAGTTTCCCTTTGTGTTTCTTCGAAAATGTCAGATCATAGCAGCCAGAAAACATATCAAAAGTTCAATAGCAGCACATACGGTATAACCTCATGACCAATAGAAGGAACGCATACAGAAAATTTGCATTTGATTTTGAGATATATAAAGAGACAGAGGTGGGAATGCTCAAAACTGCGGTTAAGTTAGCAGCGTGGTAAACTGATGCAGCTGAGCTGAATTAATGGTCGTACACTGAGGCTTGTTAAAACTCAATTGACTGAGATTTAATTCAGCTGAATTAATGATTGTATCGATCTTGTGCTTTGTTCGATTGTTGCTCTCTCTCTCTCTCTATATATATATATATGCTTGTTAAAACTCAGTCGACTGAGACTTAATCAAGTCTCTCAATCATTCAATTTTTGCATGGAGATTCGTACTGGACTGAGCACCATCCAACGTAAAACGCTAGTACTGCCAATATAGGAATAAACAGAAGATGGATAAACGAGTTATGCCCTCCAGTCGGCCAGGTTGAAGCCGCGTCGGCGGCGTCCTCGGCGGCCTTCTGAGCTCGGCTTCGATGCACATGGTGATGACAAAGACGATGAGGACGTAATGGAAGTAACGGAGAAAGATGAACAATGACGAGCAGTCACGTCGGAGACGCTCGCCAAAAATCTAATCGTCCTCGTCCCAGTGCAGGACCGCAAAGAGCAGGGTTGCGGATGCCTGCTCTCTCGTACGGCCATGCAAGCGATGGGCGGTATGGGATCACCGACAGCATCAGCAGCAGGGCCGTCTCCAGGAATTTGGGGACCCTCTGCGAAATGCAAAATCAAACCCTAAGATATGAGAAATCTATGTAGTTTCAAATACTTTTTTCGGCATCGGAATGGTACTTTCTATTTCTAGACAAGAAGAGATATGTCTGACCCATTTAACTGTAGGGCAGTAAGTCATCGGAAGAATTTCTGCTAATGCGCATTGACAGCAGCTAAACTAGCTTTAGAAGAGAGGAAATAACGGACAAACAAATCTAAAACCTAACGACTGATCACACAGAGAAGAAAATACAAATATAGGCCTGAAGTTATAGTATGTGCGTGGATAAGAAATTCTCAGATGATCTCGTAGACAGTATATGCGTGGATCACAAAATTCACAATTAGATGTGTATAAGTTGACCAAACTTGCAATACACTACTACGAATCGAATTACGACTCAAGAATTGCGTATGGACTCAAGAATTAGGACTCACTAGATGAGAAGACACAGAGCTTCTGGCCAGCCCAATCGATCGGCTCAACGCGTGCCGACGAGTGTGAGTGCGCGAAGACTCAAGACTCTGGAGGCTCTCGAACACCTGATTGGGCAGATGAACGGGCAGAGGCAGGGCATGCGGCGCTCAGCGCAGATGAAGCAGAGATTATGAGAATACTTCCACGCCGGGAAGATTTATTAGGGCTGGGTGAATCGTGGACCAATAACCTAACACGGGCAGCCTTTTTTCGCTGGGGAAATTATCGCTAATGGGGCTGCTAATGACACAATGACTTGGGGCCCCACTTTTTGTGGGCCTTGTCCGGTCACGCCGGTCGCACATGCATGTCGACGGCCCTGATCAGCAGTCAGAGGAACAACGGTGGTCAGTGCACGAGGACGTAGAGAAAATGTGATCTGATCTGGGTGACGGCTACGGTTGTCGATGCCTCCAATATATAGGCATGGTCGGGCATGGAGACGTGGGCTGGACCCATACTCGAGTCGACAACAGCCCACGATCCGACGTCTCAGATTTATGGCGCGTCCGTTAATGACTCACAATTCATGGCCAATTAATTTCGCCAGGCGGTAGAGCAGATGCGATATGATTTTTGTGACGGTTAGGGTTGGTAACGCCTCCAATATATAGGCGCGGTTGGGTAGAGAAACATTGGTTCGACCCAACCCGAGTCAGCATAGCCCACGATACTTTAATAACTCATAATTATTTGTCATTTAATTATTCATTCATGTCTGGCAAAGATGAAGCGCACACATGACATATCTGGGTTTGAGCCAACATGACACGCACGGGCGGAGGAGGAGTAACACGCATGAACCTCTCATATTCTCAAGCTCCAATACTATGTTTTTTAGTGGTAAACCAAAGCTTTATTAAGAAGTAGCCGATCGGTATACATGAATTACAAACTGGTCATGGGATACTCCCAGCCATAGATGGCGACCAACATATAAATAAGTTGAAAATTTAACTAAATTTTTTGCATCCACGTTCAAATTACAACCTTCAAAAATAAGCACACAACTTCTGAATCCTCTGGCCTCGGCACATATCTCCTTGATGATCGCACTATACTGCCCTTCAGTTCTATTCTTTATCTCCGCCACAACAGTTTTGTTATCACATGCGATAATAAATTGCTCAAGTGGTAAGGCCAGCGCAAGTGCCAAAGCTTTGCGAAAACCATGGCCGACGACCCTAGAAAGAGGCCAGTGTGTTCACAGCACACTGACAAAAATGAAGTGCACACATGACATATTGGGGTTCGTCTTGATCATGAAACATGGCACACACGGGCGAAGGAGTAACACGCGTGAACCTCTTTTGTTCTCAAGATCCAATAGTATGTGAAAGAGGAAGGAGGCGGACGTTTGGTCTATGGAGACATATGTCCCTGGTATCCACATCGTGTCCTGAGGCTTTGTGATCTGGACGTAAAGTAGTGAATAAGAAAAGACAGACAATCGCGTGGAGTGATAAGACGCGTTATACAGTGCTGCGCCAGTCCAAAAAAACAACGTTTTTACGCGCTCCATTCTGTCGAAGGATAAATGCTGCTCCACTCACACGCCTCGTCCTGTTGTTGGGTGGATACTGTCAGAGTCTGGACGTTGCTAAAGATAAAACGAACTATAAAGTCTGTCTCAGATGTTTTTGTTAATAAAGCTGGAAGTTGGCGGCCTCATTTAATGAGAGTGGGCTGCCAAGTATTAGGAACAAGTGTCGGTTACACGCTTATGAATCCATTTGAGTCAGAAAATTCTGAAACTTTTTTTAAAATAAATTTGACTTCTTTTGGAAGTTGAATAGAAAGCTTGCAGAAATAAAAACTCAGCCGAAAAAACAAAATCATATAATTACAAAAAGGAGTACAAAAATTTGAAACTACTTTGAAAACACATTTGACTTTCTTTTTTACTCACTCTTTCCCATAATATAAGATCATGTTGCAAGGTAAAATAGCTTGCAAAACGGGGAAATACACTTTGGTTTCTGCTTGTATATACACACTATATGGGGAATTATTTTTAATAATTAAATAAAAAGTCAAAATAGTTTAGATTAAACTTGATTTTGTTTTGCACTAGTATATAAATTTTAATGAAAAAAACCCAACATTGACTTCAGGACAAAAAAGACAAAATTTATTTTGCTACTATAAGTCATTATTCACACTATTTTGACCGAATTTTTTAAAATAAGTCAAATGGTAATTTCCCTTTTGGGGAATTGTTTTCACAAGTATGATGAAGGTAAAAAAAAATCAGAATTTTTCGATTTTTTCTTGAATTGCTATTTTTTCCATATAGGGTGTAGATACACCCAGGAACCAAACAGTCCCGTCCTTGCAAAACGATCTTATATTGTGAGACGGAGAGAGTAGTTGTATAATTTTTTTTGGTGAAATAGAAACTCCCTTTGACTCGTGGGTGAAAAAATAAAATCAACAATATATACGAAAACTGATTTTTTTAGTTATTGTGGTTACCCTATATAAAAAATACAGTAGCAATTACAAAGAAGTCCAAAAAAAACATATTTTTTGAAATAGACTTGACCTTCTGTTGTACTTGTATAAATAGTTTGGCCAAGTAATAAATTTGATGGTATTATTGTTGGGAAACATATAATCAACACCATATAAAAGCTACTATTCAGTCTTTTTCTCTTTGAAAGTATTGTTGTCTTGCCCTGAAGTCGATATCAGTTTTTCATTCGCAATTTTTTTTGATATAAGTACAGAAGAAGATCAAGTTTATTCAAAAAAATATTAGAAACTTTCGAATTTTTTTGCAACTACTATTTTCCCCATATCAGGTATATATAAACCCTAGAAACAAAGGGTATTTCCAATGAAAAGTGTAAACCGATGTTCTACATGATTTGTTAATCCGAAATAAAATAAACTAAGGTAAATAGTTTGTCGCTAAGAATAACAACTTGATTTGGTCAACATTAAAAAAAAGGAACATACATAGAGCACGTTACCATGATTGGAGAACAATGAAAATATTTCATAATCCTTTACTGAACAGGCAGCATTTTATTAAACAAAATGTTGGCCACGCGGATAAGTTGTCTGTAGATTACTGGAAGTAAAATAAGTAAATTTAAAATGATAAGTTCAATAATTTTTTGTGTACGAAGAGTTGGCTGTCCAGTACTGAAAACAAAGATTTTAGGTTAAGCAATCTCCATAAAGCACCGTAGTACGAAGTGTTAATCTGAATTGTTGTCGCGGGCGCGAAGTGCAAACTCTGGAGGTATAGCAAGTTGAAGCCGAAAGTAAAGGATACAGGTACATAGTGTAAGAGTTTAAGAGAAGTTGGTAGGTTGCAGATGAGACACTGGTTTATTGCGATGCAAGCCTGAATCGGAAGTATAGGACGGCAGCAATCAAATATGAAGTGATAAAATGTAGGTGTGACAGAATATAGAAGGGAAAGTCAAAATACTAATAGCAGAGGGGGAGATTGGGAGGGCAATGAATGGTGAGATTCCCCCAAGAACCAAGAGACATTTCCCTGGAAGAGGATCCCTTTTAAGAAGGCCCAAAACTTCCTACCACCTAATCATGGCACCTACACGGGTCCTTAGAGATTTTTTTAAAATTGTTGGATGGTCCTAAAACACACCCTTTATTTCAACAAGACCGCAAGAGGCCACTGCTTCCCGGCGACCTTCTCCAACCGCTATATCTCTATGGCGGTTTACTAGGGATGGGACTCAATGGCCACCATGCGGAGGGGAGCCATAGCAAGTTAGCCTATCTCCTAACACCGGTTCACAGATGGACAGAAACATAACTAAAGAATTTAAAAATACCAGGCGATTGCTTTCATGGATCGTGAAAAATTTATAGTATAAACATTGTACAAATGAAAAACTTTTATATTCTCAGCATAACCATGGGAAAGACCTCTTTAATTAATTGGAACAAACAAAAAATTGAATCACATACTTGGTTCAAACAAACGCTTAATTCATTGTATAGACGGACACTATAAGTTCTTCTCAAAGGTAAAGTTCCTTTGTAGCTCGTCCTACATGGTACCCCTTATCCTCACCCCTCCAACATTGCTTTGAGATCTGTGCTCTCCAACTAAGTTACTACAAGAAAATTTCTCTTTTTTGTTTCTCTCAAATGAAGTAACATATGGACTTCAAACTTTGCAGGACAACACAACATTCTAACAAGAATGTGGGAAAAATACTTTCAGATTTTTTGGTTTGACATAAATATATAAAATGAGATTCTTTTAATTAAAAAAATTATTTTTAAGCATTTAAAATGCATGAAAAAATATGAATGTATTTTTCCCACATTCTTGTTAGAATGTTGTGTTGTCCTGCAAAATTTGAAGTTTATATGTTGTTTCGTTTGAGAGAAACAAAAAAGACAAATGTTCCTGGACGGATCTTGATGCTGAAATGAATGACTTTGATAAGGGGTACCATGTAGGACCAGCTACAGAAAACCGCACTCTCAAAGGTAAATGGACACGCTCAATAGATTCTGACACACGGAGAAGTTCGCATCGAACAATATCAGTTCGACTTTTGCCTGGGACGTATTCGGGTCTACTGGATGCTGGGTTTGGATCAGCACAATTTCTGGATGCTGGGCCACCTTGCGGACGATTGTCCACATTCACTTTCGGTTTCTTCTAAAATATCAACTCATTGACAAGAAAACATATATCAAAAGTTCACTGTTATTCTACATCTCATAACCTCATGAGCAACAGAAGCCCGTAGAAAAGTTGCATATGGTTTAGAGATAGATGAAGAGATAGAGTGGGCAATGTTCACAACCTTGGTTAAATTATCAGCAAGATAGGTGTGATGTTCTTGAATTAATGACGTGTTTCGCATGAGGAGTAACAATTCTTCTTGCGTTGGCTAGCTGCGCATCACTTTCAGTTGTACACAGATGATTTTCAATCGAACACAGTATACACGCTTTGACTCAACGAACGGTATGGAATCAGCACTACAGGAAAAAACTTGTAAGCCGTGTACCTAATACACTCGGCTTATGCCGATTTATACAAGGTTTATATATTAGCCGAGTAAAACTCCCGGTTTATAATACACGGCTTACAGTAGATCGGCTTATCAGGTATAAGCCGGATGCCGTGGCAAAACTACTCGGTTTATATATAAGTCGGGTGTTTTTACGAGGCACTCGGTTTAATAAAGTAACATGACGGTAGCCGGTTGTTAACGGCCACATGTCACCGCATGTATAAGCCGAGTGCCGATGTACGCTGCACGGTTTATACATACACTGAGTGCCCCATTCGTTGCACGGTTTATATAAAGCCGGGTGTTATCACGGACCGCACGGTTTATATATAAGCCGTGTGCCTTCAGGCCATCGAATGATACGTGCCAGGCCCCCACATTTTTCGGACTCGCATGCAATGTTTGAGACATTTATTGCACTGCTAGGGTTTCAGCGCCTGAGACTTTAGATCTGCAAGGCGGCACATGAAATCATGCCCAGAATTGGCATGAAAAATCCTATGTGATATCTTTACAACATGTGTACGCCTTGTGCAAACGAGGGATGGGTTGGCCCATCCACTGGCTTACTTCGCTTTGCCGAGTGCCGTAGTTTGGCTCTTGGCGAAGAGCCAAGCACTCGGCGTAGAGTGAATTTTTAGTAGTGACTTTTGCATATGATCCTAATATTGGTACGCTAGGGGTTGGAAGAGTACAAGGCCATCAAAATATTAAAGTGACGTTAAATTGTGGGTTTCGAAAATAAGACGCATGAGAATTAGTTGGAAGAAAATGGGTGAGAAAGAAGTAATAATGAAGTAGTAAAGATAAATGCTATGAAAATCATGTTAAACTAATTTCACATAAATGTCATTGGTTGCAAAAAATCTGCAAAAATGTAAGCCCAGTGTTTTCATTGGGAACATGGCTTATGTACCATGTAAGCCGAGTGCTACCTTAGGGCACATGGCTTATATACCATGTAAGATGAGTGCTATCTTGGGACACATGGCTTATAGGCTGTTCCGTGACGGCGCCGTTAGCCACCTCCGTTGTAGACACGTGGCAGATATATTTCCCGACCGCAAGCTGTAAGTTGAGTGCTTTTTTGAGCAGATACCGTCTGCTCCCTATAAGCCGAGAGCTTTTTTGCAACACTCGGCTTATAGATGGCCATAATCCGAGTCCTTTTTATTTGCCGGGTATTTTTACTTCTATACTCGGTTTAGAGGAACATAAGCCGAGTATCCGAAAAAAAGCTCACGGCTTATAAGCTAACACACGCGAAAACATGATTTTCCTGTAGTGCAGGTTGATTTTCGCTGTGCTTGTGTGCTTCTCAGGGAGAGAATCTACAGAATCTAATCTACGGACGGATGCCAGATTTGCAGTAGCGCATTTTCTCAGTGGGCACGTGGAGAGGTTCGACGGGTTATCCACTTTTCCTTTGTGTTTCTTCTAAAATCTCACATCATACAAGCAAGAAAACATATCAAAAGTTCAATAGCAGCACATATGGTATAACCTCATGACCAACAGAAGGAACACCTACAGAAAAATTGCATTTGATTTTGAGATATATAAAGAGACTCCGGAGCGACTTCGGAGGCAACCCTCAATGTCGCCCCGGTCCTACCTCCCACAGCTGATCCTGGCCGGCGCTGCTGCCTGTGCTGACGGCGGTGGCGGCCCCCCTCTCGGCATAGGACGGAGGGCAGGAGAGGGTTTCGTGCCGGCGGCTCCATGGGAGATAGCGGGGCGACGGCAACGATTCTAGGAGGCGCGGCCGATCTTGGCTGGGGCCTGTACCGGGGTGGAGTGTTGGCGGTGGTCGACGGAAGCCCGTCAAGTTCCTCCGGCGGCGCGACGGCGGTCCATGTATCTTGGCCTTAGGGTCAAATTTGGGCTGGCCTACCGCCATGGATGTATTTCGTGGGTGCTTCTGCGGATGCCTCCTTTTCTGCTCCGACCAGCGGCGTGGGGGCCTGCTGGTGTGCTTGAATAATGGTGGCGTTCCTAGGGTTCTTCTCGCGTCAAGACGGAGATCTGTTCGATGCCTGCCCTCGTTGATCTAGCCGGAATGTTGAGTTTCGGAAGGCTCCGCCGGTGAACTCCAATGGGCGCCTCATGCGTGGAGATTGCTGGATCAGATGGGATTCGGTTGTGCGCACCCATGTTTTTGCTGACCAATTGGTTTCAGAGGGAGCGATGCGAAGCTTTTCAGTCTGTTGCCATCATGGGACATGTCTTTAGTTTCATGGTGAAGTCAGTAGCGGAGAATGACATGAAAGCCGAGATCTGAGGATTGTTATTGGTGGTTCGAGTCCTGATGGCGATGAGGAATTGACTTGGTGATTCATGACTTGGAGCAGCGGCATCGACAAGTGGGGGCGACAACACATGAGAAGTTCAGAGTCTAAACGTTCAGGGTGAAAACCCAAGGTGTGACCTTAATTGGTTGTGCCTAGCAATGACCTTGTTGAAGGAATTGTTTTGTGAGCGTGGACGTTCTTCAGGGTGAAAACCTATGATCTATGATCAGGGCGACGACGACGCTTTGCTTTGTTCCCTTCTTGAAGGCATCGCTTTTGGAGAAGATGGATTTCTGGTGATGTCTTGGTGGTGTTTGGTCCGCAGCTACAAGGAATAGATCACTATAGCGGGGCTTTTCTTTTTTGTAACTAGATGAAGCCCCGCACGTTGTTGCGGGAATACTTTGCAATATGTTTCAAAGACATTGATTTTATGGAAATAAGAATATTCATAGAAATAATATGAGAGTTAAATCTAAAAATGCATATGGTTTATTGTGTTTGATTATTTTATTTCTGTAAAATGTTTATTAAATATATCATGCTTGTTTGAATGTTGAGGTGAACCTTTTCCTATGACTCATTGAATGTTGAGGTGGGCCTTTTCTAATGCATGTTGTTTGATTAGGTGTCATGCTTGCATGTTGAGAGAAATAGATTAGTGGGGGCTAGCTATTCAGATGTAGAAGATTCTTCTTCTTTTTATTACATGTGTGCATCCGTATTGCCATTAGAACACTGCATTGTTGCAGAGGCTGTGTGTAATTAGTATCTTCGCGATATTAATATATTCCCTTTGTCAAAAAATATAAAGAGACACAGGTGGGATGGGAATGCTGAAAACTTTGGTTAAGTTAGCAGCGTGGTAAGTCTGATGCAGCTGAATTAATGATTGTACGCAGAGGCTTGTTAAAACTCAGTCCACTGAGATTTAATATAGCTGAATTAATGATCGTATCGTTCGATAGTGTGCTTTGTTTGATTGTTGCTCTATATATACAAGATTTTTAAAATCAGTCGACTGAGATTTAATCAAGTCTCTCAATTGTTCAATTTTTGCACGGAGATTCATAATGGACTGAGCACCGTCCAATGGACCTCGCAGCATTTTCATCACACCGTTTGGAACATATATTCCTACGGGTAAAATTTGTCCTCGTCATTTGTAGCACATCATCTAATCGGTCGTACATTCTGCCATTAACGGTTGTAGCATTTAGTAACATCGGTTGCATCATCAGTTGTCCTTGCATGCAATACTGTCACAACATTTTGCATCGCCGATTCGTAGCAAAACAACTACAATGATGTCATTCGATTAAGATTTCGTTAAGTCTCAGTCGACTGAGTTCTAGAGAGCAGGTGAAAGCCTGATTCAGAAAGAGGTGCTCCGGATGAATTAAGTCTACTTCTATGTATGTCGAGGTTTATTTTATTTGATGGTGATAGCAAATACAAATCTATAGCAAATACAAATACAAATACAAATCTATGTATGTACGCCGACGGTGACCTGCTCTGCGAAATGCGCTACTAATGGGCAGTAGGTGGAGATCCCAGTTTAATATCCAATTGTACTGTACATCCCCGACAGCGAAAGGAGCACCTTGGCCATGGGCGGCCGCGCCCGGGGCTCCCGAGCCACGCACCTCAACGCCAACGCGAGCATGGCCAACGCCACGTCCAACGGATACTGCCCGTTCAGCCGGCCATCGATGAACGCCGTCAGCCTCTCCAGCAGGTCGTCCTTGGCGCCGTCGCCGTCGCCCAGGCGGCCCAGCCGTTCCGCTTCCTCCCAAAGCAGCACCACCTTCCCGTCCTTCTCACCACCGCCGCCGCCGTCCAATGCCACCGCTGCCCCCTTCCCGGACAAGAGCTCAAGCAGGACGACACCCAACGCGAACACGTCGAGCTGGGGGCCGATCAGCCCGTTCTCCAGGTACTCGGGCGCTAGGTAACCCTGCGTGCCCACCACTGTCGGGGTCATCCACAGGCCGTCGTCCTCGGCGTCGGCGTCTACGGTGATCGCGCGTGCGAGGCCGAAGTTTGAGAGCTTGGCACGGAAGCACGCGTCGATGAGTATGTTGCTGCTCTTGAGATTCCTGTGCACGTAGGGAGGGTCCGTGTAGTTGTGCAGGTAGTTAAGCCCGGCTGCCACGTCGAGAGCCACCTGCACGCGCTGGCTCCACCGGAGCACCTCGCCGCCGTGGACGTGGAGCCAGTCGCTGAGCGCGCCGTTCTCGGCGAACTCGAACACCATGTACCTGTTGCTGCCGTGCATGCAGAGGCCCGACAGGCGGATGAGGCTCGAGTGGTTGAGGCGCCCCAGAACGTTCACCTCGGTCTCAGAGCCCACGTCGTCGCCGGGCACGCGCTTCACGGCCGCAGCGCCGCCGTTGATCACCGCGCGGTAGACCGACGAGTTCCCGATACGCTGCTCCTCAGAGAAACCTGATGTAGCCCTCATTAGATCCCCGTACTCGTGCACGGTCAGCGACCACACCGCCTCGCGAACGTCCACTGCCTCCACCGTCGGCCACATGAAAGCTCCCTTCGCCGGAGCCACCCATGGCCATGGGGCGGTCTTCTTGTTTCGGTCGCCATGCCGGCAGCACCGACGCCACAGCGAAAAGAGAGCAAGCAAGACACCCAGAGCAACAACACTGCATCCAACACCAACACCAACGCCGACGGCAACCTGCCACCTGCTGTTGCTGGATTTAAGGGAACTCGCCGGCGGGGACAAATCCGACGGTGCTGGTGGCGGTGCCGGAGGCTCCGGCCGGACTACCGCTATTTGAGACGTGGGCTTACCCTTGAGCGGAACGAGCATGGTGGTGAAGGGGTACACGGTGGTGTCGTCGGTGATGCCGTTGGCATGAAGCAGGGCCTGGTAGTCCGCGCGGAAGCGCTTAGCGACGGTGAACGCGTAGTCGTCCCAGTCGAGGACGTAGGTGACGAGGTACCTGACCCCGGCCGCGGCCTGCGCGTCCGACGGGCACGCGCAGCGGAGCGGCACGGTGAGCGCAACGCCGGGATGCAGGTCGATGTCTCGCGCGGGGTTCTGCGCCATGAGCGCCTGGCAGGTGGAGAGCCCCTGGTACGTGTCACTGGCGATGGAGAAGTAGGTCTCGTTGGCGAACTGGACGGCGTAGGCGGCGTCATGCTGGTAGCGACCCGCGGCCGTGCAGGCGCACGGGACGGGGACGAGGAGCAGGGTGTTGTTCCGGACCGGTGAGGCGACGGGCACGGCGTTGGCGGCGGCGACCGCTGGCGCGCTGGAGTTGAGGAGGTAGGCGACGGTGATGGGGGAGCCGTAGGTGGGCAGGTCGGAGCGGAAGGCGACGTAGGTGGCGCATGCCGGCGAGCGTGAGCTGGTGGTGCAGGTGTAGCCGAGGACGGAGCTGACGTTGTTGGCGTAGCAGTCGGACTGGCCGTTGGCCTGGTACTCCTGCTGCCCGTGCGCCGCGAGCGGGAACAGCGCCAGCGCGAGGAGCAGGTGGTGGACGGCAATGGCCATGGCCATGGCGGCTGCTGGGGCATATGGCCTCGGAGATGAGGCATGATCAAGCTTACTTGTATCTGGTCTCACCACGTACTAAGTCAATTGTGGTCAGGACGACTTTTGCAACCTTTTGTTACGCAAGAGCTCAGCTGTCCGGACAAGACAAGAATTCCCCACCCACTCAGCTGGGTGGGCTCAGAATCGTCAGCATCCTCCGTGGCGTCGTGCCAAGTCTTGTGAAAGAGTACACACGATCTTGGTCATTGACGCTGACGAAAACGCAGGCGCACACACGAACGTTGTAATTGGTGACCTCCTACCATTGAGGTAGTTTTGTCTACAATAGTACAAAATGACAATCTTGAGAAAATGTGCAGCCACGTGTGGGGCATCTCTTATATTTACTAGCTAAATACCCGTCCGTTGCTACGGGCCGAATTTGTTTTTGTATTTACAATACAATTGAGTGGCTTCAACTAATGCAAATTAATACATTTTTATTGTCTCTAAATACATATTTAGTTTGGTCGATGCGTGGATCTCAAGTTACTTATCAGCAGCGCCTGTTCGTGCATGGGACACAAATACTGTATGTACAAAATCATAAAAAAAACAACAACATTTTTGCTGAGTTCCACGATGGCATCCAAAATCACAAACAAGTATTGTCTTGATGTATAAAGTGAAATTTCATTGCGAAAAACTGATATCGCTTGACATGTGGAACCTGGACTACATCACTAAAATGTTAAATAGCTAAAAATCCGTGCAACAATACAAAATTATAGAGACATGCCCAATAATAATTCATAAATGTGTGCTGAATATGACATGTTTTCACTCATATAACATGTTTTCATTCATACAAGTATAATATTGTTTTCGTCTTTCACCGCTTTCCTTCTTACCAATCCCTGGCCTCTTCTACCCCTTCAATTCCATTATGTTTATTCATCCTTGCCCTAACATTGTCGTTAGTCTGTGCCAAGGTTTAAAATATCGTATATCGTATTCATATCGTTTTTGCTTCAACATATCGGATGTCGGATGTCTAGTGATATATCGAACGATATGTAGATATATCGGAGGGAATATATCTTAATTTTTCCCGATATTTGTGTACAAAATGTCTTTTTAGTAAAAAAAAAATGCATGGTGTCAACGCTCTAGCATAACAAATTTAAATCCTAGTTTATGAAGTTGTTAATTAATGAACTATTTAAGATAGATTCACAGAATCCACATTCTAAGATCAAGAACAATATGTTATGTATGTGTTCCACGAAAGCATTATGCATGAATTTGATAATGCGATGAAGGTTAAAATACATAATCTTTCTTCACCGCTTTCTAATAAATAATTATGCTCATCAACGTACCGGTCTATGTCAATGGGCATATCCGATCAGATATCGCCCATATTGGATGATATGTGTGAAAATGATATTAAAAAAATGACCTATTATTTTTATATCTGTAGAGCCCAAAAACTGATATCTCGGCCTATATATCGGTTATATCGGCCTATATTTAAAAGCTTGGTTTGACCGTTGCAATAGTAATTCCAGTAGTTCGACAACATCATGGATAAGTGTTATTTTCAACCTTCCTCCCTCTCTCTCTCCCCCATAGAGTTACCAACTTGACACCAAAACTGTACAAAATTAAGAGATCAATTAGCATTGTTGAAACTTTAACTTAAGCTAAGCGCAATACAAATCTTTTTTAACACAAGCACAATACTAATCTACAAATGGAAACATATTTTCTACTGAATTGGAGCTCTATATAAAAACCACTCTTATCGAAACCATTTTCTACTGGAAACAGCTTTTGCCACCGACATTTCCAAACTCTTCATTAAACTTTTGTTACAGGCTTACACAAAATATACAAATCAAAGGAAAAAACTGAAGGCAAGTTGCATTTTCTGCCAAAACATGCAATATCACCTGCCATAGGAGTATTTGTTACTACTGCTAATAAACGATCTGGGACACTAAGCTAAACCCCAGAATGCAAAAGAAATTGTCGTCAACGAGGAATATGAAGTTAACTTTATGTGTTGCTACGGCCGTCCACATGACATCATTGGTTGTCCGCCACGCTCCGATGGCTGCGCCCCTAGCCTATATACAACAATAAGAAGATAGTTCATCATACAGAATGGCATAACAAACACAAATCAGGCAACAATCATCAATTTCTACTATCAGAAAACAACCATCTCCTAGATTTATGAAGGAAACATGCTTTATCTCACCATGTATGATACAGATGGTTTCAAAACATTTTTATTACACAGTTAATTCCACCATGCATAGTTGTATAGCAATGATCTTAGGGAAATGAACTTCGAGTTTTCACGAAAGTAGAAGTTGAAGGCCTATACAGCGAAAGTGCTGTTCTACTCCCGAGCTCATGTGAGCTCGGGTGAACAGTAAAATCGAAAAAAATGGAAAACAATTTCAAAAAATTCTGATTTTTTTTTTGTGTGAAGCATTGACAAAATGTTTGTTGGCTTGTCAAATTTCATCACAATACGACATTTGTGTAAATGATGGTAAAAAAAACAAAATCAGCACTCAACATTTTGGAGCATCGATTTTGTTATTTTTGCCATGATTTACGAGAATTTCATATGGTGATGAAATTTTGTAAGCCAACAAACATTTTGTCAGTGTTTCACACAAAAAAAATTCAGAATTTTTTAAATTTATTTTCCATTTTTTTCGATTTTACTGTTCACCCGAGCTCACATGAGCTCGGGAGCAGAACAGCCTCGTCCGCCTATACAGCCCCTTTCGAAGTTTATTTGCACGCAGAACCTAAATAATATTGTATTCGTTAACAAAAAGGAAACACAAGCAAATACTAAGAATACTAGGCCCGCAAGGGTTCCATTTTTCTGTTTTTTTTGGACTTTTTTTTACCCCTGTTGAAAAAATGACACGTGTGATGGAAGTGCTTTGCTCCCTTGCTCTGCCACGTTTTATCTAATAGCTTTGACCACTTACCAGTCAAATTCCCATATGGGCTAGCTGTATGGGCTTGCTTTGTCTAATGTGAAAAGGGTTGGTTGACTGCATGGGCTGCTTTTGTCCCATGTGAGGAAAACATGTCATGGGCTGATTTTGTTTTTTCTGCTGCTGCATGGCTGATGCATGCATGCGGCCACGTTTGCTCCTAGATGGCTGCATGTGTTTGTGTCTCGGTTCTTTCGGTGTCTTCTGTTTTGTTGCCGTCTCCTTTTGCCTATCTATAAGTAGCTGGTTGCTATGTTCTTCTCTCTTGTGTAGTTTTTATTTGATTGCTCTCTCCTATGGTTCATGATGTTGCACGTGCCTCCTCTTCTTTCTTTGGTGCTTTTGATGGGAGGTTGGTTGCTGAGGGTGGTTCTAATCCTGGTGAGTACAGTTTTTACTAGACTATGATTTGCTGATTTTTGTGGTCTTTTTGATTGTGTTCATGATTTTGTGTGTTTTTAGGTTTGAGGCCTGACGAGGCGCGGCGGCGACGACACGAGCGGCATGAAGTGTTGATCGCTCTCCTGGACTGTGCCTGTTTTTTTAGAGGTGCATTAATCTTATTTTGTCTCATGTGGAAAAATAGCTTGATTGCATGGGTTGATTTTGTCTCAAATGTCTCATGTGAAAAGATAGGTTGACTGCATGAGCTGATTTTGTCTCATATGAAAAAAAAATTGACTGTATGGGTCGCTTTTGTTTTGTGTGATGTTACATGGCCATGCATGCATGCATGTGTCCACGTTTGCATGTTTGAAGTTCCATGTTTGTGTTCTGGGTTCTTCTTTGCTTGCCTATAGGTAGCTCCTTGCTATGTTTCTCTCTCATGTGTACCTCTTATTTATCTGCTCTGTTATGGTTATGATTTGCTGATTTTTGTGGTCTTTTTTATTGTGTTCATGGTGCTGCTGTGTGTTTTTAGGTTTGAGGGCTGATGAGGTGCGACGGCGACGCCAAGAACGACAAGATATTCGCAATGGAAAACGTTCTATAGATCCACCGTTTGGTGGGTGTTTGGTATGCTGTTATTTTTTAGTATTATTCTTGTTATTTTTTTGGATTATTTTTTAACCTTCTTTTGCTTCGGTTTTCTCTAATCTTTCTAGCCGATTTATTGATTCTTGCAGTTGGAAGGAATGTTCAGCCTGCGCTAGAAGAATTGGTTGATCATTGTCTTGTTGCTATTAGAGTTGCATCTGACATGGAAGTTTTGTATCGTCCGTATTTCACTACTGGTTGGTTGTCTGTTTCCTCGCATGGATCGACTCCTTCTGGTGTGTTTATCTTGTTTGCACTTCTTACTAATTATTTATATGGTTCGATGTGCTTGCCTCATTTTATATTTTGTTTGTTTGCTTTGTATTGTTCTTCCTACGCCTGTTGTTAGTCGGGTTGATGCTGCCCGAAGAACCATATTCATACCCTGTGATGAACTGAGTGAAATCTAATTCTTGGTGTCTTCACTTTCCAAATTTCTGGCTCACGCCCAGTACGATGGGTGTGGGGGGGCCGTTGCAGTTGTACGTCCCCGTGATACTTACTTAATTTTAGGTTCGCGCCCATTATGGTGGGTGCTTGGTGGCCGTTGCGGTCGCCCCCTGATTGTGGATTGTGTGAGGAGCTCATGTAAGAATTGCTCATCTCGACTACCAGTACATAGAAGATTGCGTAGGCCTCTCATGATTTACTGTACAACAATTGCCATTATATCAAGATTTGAGTCATTATTGACAGAAGGTTTGGAAGCGAGATGTTGTTGACCTATGGGTTAGTTTTGTCAAGCAGAAAACATTTGTCTCATTTTTGGTAATGTTCTGTAGGCTCATAATCCTAGACATGCTGATTATGAGGTTTCACTTTATTATTACTTCAGTCTTGCAGCAAGGTTACTCGATTTTACTCACTAAAAAAAAGGTTACCCAAATTTTATCGTACTTGAGTTTTTAGGCTTTTGCTAATGTCTTGCAGATCTCAGGTGAAGATTGCATGCAGTCTTTCACAGGAGAGCAAACACTGCCACTGTCGAGGCAAAGTTGCGAATGTGACGTGTCTTGACATCCCAACTTTTTTACTATTTCTTGCAGATCCTTAACTATTTTGGCAAAATGAATGAGGTTGTGGTTGTTGTACAGACTTCTAGATATTACTGAAGGTTTTTTGGGGGGGAATTATTCGAGGTTTTTCTCAAAAGCTTATATATGTATTTCGACCGGGATAATGGTCTTATTTTGGTATTAATTGATGCATGTTTGTTGTATATAATGTAAGCGTTTTGCTTATTTATCCTTTTTCGTCTCATGCTAATAGCCAATACAGTTTAGGCACTGGAGAAAGGAAATCGACCATTAGATGTAGGAAGTATTATCACAATATCTTCATTGAGTTATTATACCAGCTTGGATCCTCTTTAAGTTGCATAACCTACACTAACATGCATGTCCACATAAAAAAGAGCATGAGCTCTAACCAAATTTGATCAATTCTAAAATAGTTTGTTAAGCTGCGAAATTATTTACTTGATTTTTATGTTTGTTGTTGTTGTAAACTAATAATGGTGTTTTGCCACTGCTCTATTCTAATGAAAACTGAGATGCCATCATTTTCAGTATTAGTTTCACATGATGCACCCATTTCTGCCTGTTCCTATCAGTGGTTAGAATTTTGAGCTACAAACGGGATACAAAATGATACTGAGTGATGTAAAATTACCCAGTATTGCCACGCCTAGAAAGCAAGATAGTTGATGGTGGCAAGAAACCATGAACCCTCAATGTGCTATTACTGAACAAGATGATATCTATTGGATAAGTTTAGAGGTGAAATGTTTATATTCTATTAAATGTTTATCACTGGAACATTTTTTTGTCAAGAGATGAGCCGAATATGCACGTGGATGGCTATGAAATACCTATATGATTATTCTTTAAATAGACTCTTGATGATTATTCAGCATAAACGAAGCCACACTGTCATTTTAACACAAGAAGCAAGCATCGTTCCATAATAGAAATAGCTAAGCATCGTTCCATAATAGAAATAGCTACTGTTTGTGCTGAGTAGCAAATTCAATGTTAGGGCCATCAAGAAAAGCAAACACCCATGCCGGTGAGATATACATGTTCCATATCACTCTGTGGAAGTAGTAAACTCTTTCACCTTGTGGAAGCACCAACGGCCCAACGCAAGCATGTCATAGCTCCCTGTATAATGCATCACTAGAACTCCCTGCACAAAGGATTCGTCATGTGAACAAGGCATACAATTCAAGGGACCATTCACCTTAACTTATAAGTAGCAGATTTTAACTGATGATCATGAGTTAATTTAACCATAGCCATCTCTGCCGGCCAGCCCAAACGCTACACTGCCAGAATTCAGGAGCAAGGCCGATCTGCTCACCACATGTGCAGCTCCACTGATGTTGGCCCACAGCACCACAAGAATGTAAGTGAGACCCTGAGAATCGTATAAGTCAGAGGAGGCGATGCGGGAGATGTATTCAATCAATTGTACGTATTAGCTAGCAACATCGATGAACAAATCAAAGGCACACCTGAAGTACTTACAGCTACAGAACATCATAATCTGAATCATGTCCCCGGAAACAAATCGACAGAACTGAAAAAATTCAGGCACCTTAGTTGAGCAACCACTGAACCGAATCGAGAAGGCTTTTATACCTTGAAGGCGTAGGCTTCAGCCTCAGACAGAGCCCTCTCCAGCTCGGCACTCCGGCACCTCTGTGCAACCACAACAATAACAGCAGCGCGTCAGCCCGATTTGATCCGCTCATCCACTGTTGGCGGAACCTTTTTTGTTTCTCTCACCCCGGAGGCGGCGGCAGAGGGAGAGGACGCGGGCCTGGAGACCGACGGTGCCCACAAGCGCGGCCGCCATGTCCACGACGCCGACGGCGGCGCACTCATACATGAACTCCATCTCCTCCTTCTCCTCCTCCGACGACAGTGTTCCCGCGTCATGGTGAGGGGGTGTTGCTGTCGGGAGGAGCTCGCATAGGCTGGCCGGAGTGTCCGGCGATCGGCGGAAGGTGGCGGTAATCTATCGCGGTGTGCTATTTTTTACCGTCCTAGGATAGCTTAGCATCGCGGCCGCCATGTCCATGAGCAGACAACGCGGCGGCAACAGCAGAGGAGCCAGTGCGCAGCAGGGGGTGGGTGGACAGGTGGTGTTGGTGACTTGCTACTACTAATTTATTTATTTTCTGTTCGGTGGTTTCTTCAGAAAATTCTCTTCACTTTTTTGAGGGGTTGTTCTTTTTTTTTTCTTACTACTCGAACCGATGGTTCATCGGTTTGATCTCTGGTATTTTAAACCACAAATTATATATATTTAGTGGTAAATACTCTGACCGATAGATACTAATATTTGTAACAACATGACAGAGTAACAAGTAACAGCAAATATACTAGCAATCAGCAAGAAACAACTCAAAATATATGTTCATGAATATGAATGTTGTACATATTCTTTAAATACCTGGATGATTAATTAAAAATCTCTCGGGGAGATAGGGCAGATAAATATATGAGTGAATTCATGATGCATACGTCTTGCATATAAGTTCCATATAACAGGTCCTGAATATGTACGCAGACGATCTTTAAATACATTAATTCTTTCATGGTATGGGAAAGTGCACGTGACATAAAACATTAATCTGAAGTATAGCCTAGATACATATATGTTTGAAGGGTAGTATTTAAATACCATTTCGAATCGCTTTTGATCGTCCATATATGTCCCATACAAAATGTATTCACTGCGTCCACGTTTAGAGGACAAGAGGGTCAATACTATAATATCAATATTAACAATCATCCCTTCTCATCAAACTTGTCGATAAAAAAATCTCACAATTTTCATCAACAAAAAAACAAACAGTACTTTAAACATACAAATATATTTCCCTCGAATAAAAATAAGCAAACAACAACACCATTATCAAAATATCCATACGCTATACATTAACATGCATTGTTATCTATACACGAGGTGTGGCGTGCCGCTTACCCTTACCTTATATGAACTACTTTGCAATGAATCAAGTTTTAGGACAACTTATCAAAAACTACAAATAAAAAATAAATTGCTTATCAGTTCATGTGGCGCGGCGTGCCGCCGCGCACTACCCGCTAGTTTATAATCTAGGAGCTAAGCTAAAACTTCTCCCCTATCTATTTTGAAGAATTCATTTAGAAGCAGAAAAGATTGAATACTACTTTGTTTGGCAACATTGCAAAGTAAACTCTGAAAATATTAATGCAACAGATTTTGATAATAAAAGCTAGTGTGCTCATTACCTATCTCTCTCCCATTTTTAGTTACTTGTAGTGTAACCATGCCCACAAATTGTCACCACGCATCCATGAAACTGCAATCTGTACTCGTGAGCTTTAACAATCGGGAAAATAAATCCAATCCCAATTCATCACTAATTTCTTGGTACTGACCAAAGAAATTAGTTCATGTGAACAAATTAGGTCTATAATGCCAGAAATTACACATAAGCATGAATAATAGAAGACGGTGCAGACGTCACCTGAATATCAGGCCTGCAATAACAAATTGCATTAAGAGACTGTTGGCTCCATACATGGAAACCACACTCCAAACGCATCTACACTGGACCTCACTTACCACTGTCAGAGGGCGTGACGCCTCAGTTTACCTTTGCTGTCGTCGCCCCCACTGCCATGTTTCTTCTCCATCGCCAGATATCTTGCCATAGGTGCCGCAGTCTGGTATAGACATCTATTGAGAATGACCATATAGAGCAAATAGCTATCTATTGAGAATGACCATATAGCATCGCTATCAGTCCTCATGCTAAGCACTTTCCAGCTTAGCAAGTATAATGACAATGCTCCAGATGGAATCTGAAACTCACTAATAAGAAGCCTCTCAGAAAGATAGTCCAGACAATCAGTGGTTAAGGAAAATCACATGTACTACATTTAAATGATAGGGTAGACGGCGTCACTGGAGAAGTGTAGTCTCCACGCAGAGAAACCACTAATCCTTCCATGGATGTTGGGTATATATAATGCTTTTAATAATTGGTCAAAACACTACAAGACTAACAAATTTCCTTGTGAATATGCAATGTAAGTGAAAGAATGTTAAGTGCATGTGCAGTAGATAAGGTGCACGATAAAATGAGATATTACGTACGTTTTGAAGTCTTGCTTGATCACGGTGCTTCATGTGTACCTTCAGCTCTGTATTGATGGTATAAGCGGCAACACTGTAGGTACAACAATAAAATCACAAGCAGGCCCTTCGCAGCAAGATTGATAAGCTGGGGTGTTTTCTAGGAATAAGGGATTATGTTTTCTTCGCAGTCAGTGTCCACCACATCTTTGAACGGAACTCGCCTCTTCTCCACAAGAAGATGGCTAGATACCTCAATTTTACTGATGATTTTGTTAATAGAGTTTTCAGTCTAAGGATAAGAATAAATATTGAAAGGACAGTCTGGTTATTTCATACTATTTTCTAATGTTGCAGAAAAATTACTAAATATGTTGTTTTTAGCAGGCACTAATCAGAATGCCTTACTTTTGGTTGTCTGAATGCATGAGAAAACAGATATGCTAATTTATTGTTGGCAAGCACTCTCTCAGGGTTGGATATCAATACATGTTCAGCTTCAGTGGTTAGTTCATTGCTAATATTCATACATGAAGACACATGATTATTGTGGAATCAATTCGAAACTGAAATGTGTTTTTTTCCAGTAGTTGGGAGGGGACATTTTTTGCCTTCTTGCCTTGAAGCTAAATCTGTTCTCCGTAGGTTATTTGACGCTAGGCTCACTTCCTGACTTGCTAGAATTATGCTATGCACAAATGGTGACCATAAAAAATAACGTCCAAATTCATCAAACTAATACAGAAAATCTTAGTTTATATTAACTTTGAACTACAAATAAATTTTTAACTAAAAGAGAATAAATGGTATCATATTGAACTCTCACAGCACAGTCTAAACAGTCAAACTACAGTAAACCAATCAAGCCACCGTCAGAGTGGGCAGAGTAATAACTAACTCACCATCAGTTCTCACCTTTAATGATGACTAGCCCTGATCCAGAGCTAGCCTCGTTGGCCCAGCCCGAGATCCTCACTGGTGGACGAATCTATTCGAGTTTGCTGATGGAACCATACACCATGGACTCCTCCGTCCCTACTCATACTGTAGCCCTCCAATAGTAACACATACATAAATAGACGCAGAGAGAGAGAGAGAATAGAGAGGGTCCACTAGCTTAACACCTATCACGGGGAGGAAGAAGAATCAAGGCTACCGGGGCAGGGCGAGAGCGGTCGGAATGGAAGAAGAATCCACCACAAGGTGGTCTCTGGTCCACCTGAACACACGACGAGACAACATCATCGAGTTAGTATGTGCCAATAATGTGTGGAACATGTCTAGCATCCTATCTATAATTAATTGTTAACTAATGAACCATATACCACTTAATTAATGAGAATGGTGGCATGTTCCCTTGGAAGTCACATATCCTGTATGCAAATTTTGCTAATCAAAGATCACATATCTTGAGTTTGCAGTTCCCATGGTAGTCACATATCTTGAGTCCTGCCCTAATCCAAAACCAAAAAATCGCCCTACCACTAATCCCTCGAAAGTCAGACATGATTCATTCGATTTCACATATATTCTTTGGTAGATACTGCAACCTGAGGTCACAACTATTTCACTTGGGTGTCACCATGTCAAATTTCAGTGTAAGAAGAAACTATCCAAAACTCCCTTTAGGAGGACTCAAAAGAGATATAAGACTGGCAGCTTCTACTATATGTTTCCAAAATAAGAATTTACTTAAAACACACAACCCCTTTTCTTGAGAGCCTTGGTGGCAACCATGTTCTAAAGCACCAATTTGGTAATCATGTTTTAGAAATCTGCAATCACTAATTGAAATCTCCACTACTATTATAGTCTGAAAAAAATTCGAGCAAATTATTTCCGAATTCCATAGTATCCATATTATTGTCGATGTGACAAACATCATATGGCAAGTGCTCTCTGCACATGTGAAATCAAAGGAGGTACATGCTATTTACCTGATGTACTAATCATACCTGATATGTTCACAACCATTTATGACATTTCAGCATTCAGATGGTTACTCACAGAAAGCAAGTCGACCCAACATGCACACTTCCAATCAGAAAGAAAGTTCGCTAGTGCCTGCTATCTCTAGAAATAGCCAACTGCATGACCCTCGCCTTCCTTGGCATCGGCCTGCCATGTAACAGAGGTTGAATTATGGCAAACATAATCCTGAACTATGTAAAACCAAATGATGACGTGAATATAAAAGTCACACGATATCTATAACTGATCTAACAAACTAAATTGTTACCATATGCCTGTTTTTTTCCGGTTTGGCCCATCCAAGAACAACCAACTTAAAAATAGAAGAAAACACACAACACATAAATTGAAAGGCCTTATATAATATGGCAGTGTTCCTAGCTCCAGCAACATTGTCGAAATATGCATCTCCACATTTCCTGAGGCAACAGTCAAACATGGCACTTCTTCATTTCTGAATCAAGTTAATATGGTAGAATCAGGAATAAACCTACAATTATTTTATAAGAGAAATCAATCTATTAATTTTAATGATATTTGAGGGTAGTACCAAACCTAACATGATTCAAGAGTTTTGCATCAGGACCGGAGTGACACATATATAACTGAGATAATGTGACAAAGATATGCATTCATGTGGATCATTAAATAGATAAGAAGCGCCATATTTCAGTGTCAGCATGTGGATATGCAAATTTTGTGCAGAGTCCCATTTGGTGCTGCAAGATCTAAAGGGAAAAAAATACAGTGAATGGCTCACGCTGTTGTTGCTGCAGGATAACCTACCTTGAGGAGGCAGTGGATCCGCGTGAAGGAGGACATCAAGGGAGGACGATGTACGGGGCGTTGGATGTCTGCGCCATCGAGTTAGGATGTGTCATCACGGGAGGACGATGTACGGGACGTTAGAAATAATTGGTGTCAAGCACAAGATCAACAAAAATAACTAAATAAGTCTGACGGGAGAAGAATCAAACACCCTGGATAGCATCTTCTCGGTGGCCAACACTCATACAAGTACGTAAATTTCTAGGATTAAGGTTCTTGTATATATAACTTTGGCTCTCACCATTGCAGCGCACACAACGGTTGGTGGCCTCCCTCAGGCACGCGCATCACATAAGCATTGGCATCGCCGCGTGTTCGCTTGCTCCGCAGTGCCCATGGCCAGCTCCTCGGTTCGAGCCGGCACACATCCAACACGCGACGACGGCTACTGAAGTGGCGGCCAACGGACAGCAAGGCGACGGAAATGTCAGGGGGGGGGGGGGGGGGGGGGGCGCATGGAGATGAGGAGACGAGGGTGGGTTAGGGATAGGGTTTATGGGGCGGCGTATCGGGGTGGCTTCGTTTTTTTCGTGAGACGAGGGTGGAAGGAGAGACGAAATTCCCAGATAAACGCCGGCTACCAACCGTTCCTTTAGGAGTAGAGATATACTCTGTATTTATGTGCCTGATTTTAAGATTCGTGATATCTAACTATCTGAGCTATGCTCAGTAGTTCGTGTGTGCCTGATCTTGAGATTCGTGGTTTCTTGTCCGTGTTTGACAATTTTCATCTTTCTTTCAAATTATTGTGTTATGCTTTTTTTCCTTGTTTAAACCCTGGAGGATTATCATACATTTTCCAGAGCCGTTTAAGCAATTCCTCAAAATGTCAGCATTTTTATGACACGGGGGACTTACAATAATTATTTGACCATTAGAGCACCCTGCATAGCCTCAAACTATTATATTATTTGCAACATAGTTAATAGATCCTCATTACTACATATAAACATTTTCTGGCCAGGTTTCTAACCCAACCGGGACAAAAAGTGAGAGCCTTTAGTCCCGATTGATTTGTCCCAGTTGGAGAACCGGGACTAAAGGCCCTTCAAATCCGGGACTGATGGCCCATTTTCTACTAGTGTGGCTATTGCCTTGCAAAAAATATCTTGTTTGTTATTTGCTCTGGCAAGCCTTAATTATTGTTTGTACAACAAAATATAGAACTTAGTATTTGTATATATAATAAATAATGACCTGTAATCTGAATGATAACCTCACGTGGTGACCTAATTAACATGACATAAAGACTACCAGCAAGCTCACTACGTAATATCATGAGCAGACTACACAAATGGTGTTTCTAGAAATTACATAATAGTTATGTGCACAAAAATTAATTATGATTAAATATGTATACGCACAAGTGATTTTCCATTTGGCACAATGTTTTACTTGCCATCGTGTAATATTAATTTATGTGATGCAAAAAATTATACCTCAAACAATTTCAATACACTAAAGATTATGCCCTCGCAAATGCGAGGGCCAATGTGCTATTTACATATATATACTAAAAGCACAATATAGATCAAAAATACAGAAATATGCTAGGAATTCCAAAATTAATTGGAAAATGCTGGATGTCGATCTAGTGGATAGATTATGTGGCCAGCACAAATGCTTGGTCAACGACTTTATTGTTTCTAATATGTGCTATGAATAAAATCATCGTCTTACATAGGTAACAACTTTATTGTACGCAGTGGTGTGGATAAACAAACTTTAAGAGTTTTTATTATTCCTCAAATACCCTTTTCATCAAAAAAAATTATAACATGATTTGGATATTTTATTAATTCCTTTATCCAAATTTATTATTTCATATCATAATTTGTCTTCAATTATGTCATTGATTTGACTAGCAATATATAAGTGGTATGCCATAAAAATTAGATGGTTGGATTTATATTCAAAAAATGTTTACCATCCTTACGTGCCTCATGTAACGACCTACTCCTCACATTCAATTTTTATGAAAATATCAATAATGTGCAACGTTCACCTTAAAATTGAATGTTTAGCTAACTATATAAGCTTGGTCTAGAATAACTGACATTTTACTAATTAACTCATCTAGATGGTAATTTACATGCAAACACGTGCATGATTTTATTGTTGTGTGCCCCCTCTCAATCAACCCCAAGTATAATAGTGACAGGCGGGTCAAACAATGAAAATATACTTGTGAGACGGGGTATGTGAATAGACTACCTACTATTGGGAACAAATAAACTCATACACAATCAAATTGCAAGATTAAATTTTAAAAAGTACAATGAGTACGGCCTGACACATATTCTTATGCGATCACTAAGGCTAAGATAAAGAAGCGGCCTCCGTTCTGAATTTTAATACAATTCTTGCGCTTCCTTTCTATTATTCAAGGTATTTTAGCTCCTTTTTATGGAATAAAGTTTGAAGCCACGGATATAATGAGCTGATGTCGCGGCCCACACATGTCGTTGGTCTCCAGTTCCACTCATATTTACACTAAATTTTTATACCTCATTGTAATTGATTTTGCCAGTAATATAAGTTGTTTATTGTTGATTCGTCTTTCAATATATTTTTATACAATTCAAGCATTAATCATAACAAATATAAATTATTTTTACTAGTCGGAACTATGTTTTGCGGACTTTTTTTTAAGTCCGTTTTGATGCACTTAAGGAAATCTTTTGGTAAAATAAGCACTACTCCAAATCTAAGCAAATTAAAATTATCACATTACCCCATTAATAAATATGTATCCATTAACGTTGTTAAAGAGTATTTAAATGAGCATTTGCCTATGGTTTCTTAAATATATATAGAACTTTTTTGCCGTAAAAATATATACCAAACCTGACATCGTGTTTCGAAGTGCATGAATAAAACATGTATCGTCCTCGATTCTAGAGCATAAACATATCAAGTTTAGATATAGCGTAATCATGAATTCTTTAGTAAGTAGTAGTAGTACTAGTAGTAGCATGTTCTAAGAGCATCTCCAATAGAAGATGTGGATGAAAAAAAATACATAATTTGCATCTTTGAGGCCCCAAAACCACTCTCCAAGAGATTATGTAGATGTAAAAAAAATACATCTCCGGAATTACAATACCTCGCAGTGCAAATTTGTATCTCCACATACAGGAGATGTAAAACTCGCGGCCGTGAGCCAACCACCAACTGTCGTTCATTTCGTTTCCCCACCCTTTCTTCTTCCTCTTCCCGCGACCCCACCGCCGCCCGCGATTTGGCTGCCACCCACCGCAGTGCGTCGCCGCAGCCCCGCGACTAATCCGACATCTCCTCCCCCCCCCCCCCCCCCCCCGCCCCCCGCCGCCGATCTCGCCGCGGTTCGCCTGCCGCCCACCATCCCCCGTGGCGAATCGGGCGATTTTCTACCCACCGCCGCTCCACGATTCGCCCATCGCTCGTGGCTCGATTCGTTGCCGCACGCCGATCGAATCGACTATGCAGCCGTCGCCGCAGCCTCCGCCATAGTGACAACCTCCCCCGCACCGCCACGTCGCCGCAGCCTCCGTCGTCGCCTCAAACTGCCCCGCACCGCCCCGTCGCCGCAACGCCCTGCCCCATTGCCGCAACATGCGCCGCACCCCGTCACCCCTTCGCCGCACGCCCCGCCCCATCGTTGCCATGGCGTCGAGGAAGACCCCCAAAGAGCAAGACAGGGTTCTTGGGCGTGAGGGCGAAGTCCTCCGGCAATTTCGAGGTGGAGTGCAGCGATGCTGGCCGCCACTTTTGGCTCCGCACCTACCCCACCGTCACGAGGCCGTGCGTGCCTACGACGTGGTGGTGTGGCATGCCAGGAGGCCGAGGACGGACCTCAACTAGTAGTAATTGAACTAGTAGTAGTTGAGTTTGCTATGTTTTTAATTATAACTATGTTTAATTATTATGTTTGAAATGAAGTAGTAGTTGATTTGCTATTTTTGAAGTAGGTTTCAAATGAAGTAGTAGTTGAAGTATAGTTTTACATCTCCGTTTGCATCTTCTATTGGAGTTGTTGTTTTATATCTCCAATATACATCTTCTGTTGGAGTTGGTTCTTTTTTGAAGATGCAAAAACACTTTTTAGAGATGCAAATTTTTAAATCTCCTGTTTTACATCTCCAAATTTGCATCTTCTATTGGTGATGCTCTAATATACCCGCAGGCGAGGAAAAGCCTTCCCTATAAACGGTTTGAGAAGGTAAACACAACTATAACATTAAGTAAAAAGTCTTCTTTGATCCCATATGCAACAACTCATGAACTCGGATTTGGATTTCTAGTCACTCACGCGACCCACTAGAAATAAATCATTAACATATTGCAACACCCTACAACAGTGATCCGACACGCTTATACGACACGAAACGGCACCACAGCACCATAATGATATACAACCCATATCAACCATATAATACAGAAATTATCCCACAGGACAAAACTTACCTGTACCTGGTCTCAGCTGGAATAATTTGGCCGATCTGGCTCACCACGTACTCAGTCAAGTGTGGTCGGGACGACATTTCCAACCTAGCTATTTTTACGGAAGAGCTCATCTGCCCGGACAAGACAAGAAGTCCCCCACCCACTTTCAGCTAGGTGGGCGGGCTCAGAATCGTCAGCATCCTCCATGGCGTCGTGCCAAGTCTTGTGAAAGAGTACACACGGTCTTGGTCATTGACGCTGACGGAAGCACAAGCACACACACACGAACGTTGTATTTGGTGACCTCCTGCCATTGAGGTAGTTCGTCTACAGTACAAAATTGCAATCGTGTCTGATCTTGAGAAAATGTGCAGCCACGTGTGAGGCATCTCTTATCTCTACTCCTAATTGGGGAGTTGGTAGCTTCCGTTCCGGGTTTATTTTTGTCTGGTTTATTTTCGTCCGTTTTTTTCATCCCGCCTCCTACCGTTCCCTCCCATTGGTTTATTTTCTCCCTCTCATTAAAAAACCAAATCCACCATTAAAGCGGAAGATTTTATTTTTGCTTGCTTTGGCAGGCGATGATTCGATTTAATCACATTAATAATAGGTAATTAAGAATTCCAAAATCATAAACAATACTTTCCTAACGTATAAAATATCACATAGGTACCTTTCCTAATTTATTCAAACCAATCTATCTATTTCATCAATGCATTTTACTTTAGGAAACAAAATAACGGATTTTATGGAAACAAATAACGAATTAAAAAAACCATTGACTAATCGGTCGCAATCTTCTCTGTTCCTAATGGAGCAGTTGGTACGTCGTTCGTTCGTTCGTTTTCCTCGTCCACCTCCCCTCGTACAAGCTCCCTCCCCCCACATCGATTTTTATTTCCCCGCAAAACGCAGAACCGCTGGAAAGAAAACCCCCAAAAAGACCGACCGGTATGCACGTCCTCGCTCTCCCTCAATCCCTAGCGAGTCGTCGCTCGTCTCCCTTCTTCTTCCGGCAGCCGCCGCCGCACCCCATTCCCCACCGCCTTTCTTCCCTCCCTGCCTACCTTCTCCCCTACCGTTGTTCCTCCACTCCGGCTCCTAACCTTTACGTGTTGCTGGCCCAAGCACGCCGTGTGATCTCCACGCCTCCACGCGACGCCACCACCACATGAAAGAGGAGGCGGCTCGCCTGCCGCCCCAATCCTTGCGTCGGGGGATAGCTCATGTCTGGTGAGATCCGTCGCTGCCCGTCGATTTCACCGTCCGACGCACCGAGCTGGCGAGCCCTCGGATCAAGGAACTGAATAACCGCCAAAGGTCTCAGTTCTCTGCCCGGTGCTGTCGAAGGGTGCTGAGTGTCGAGGATGCGCCGCCGGGGATGCGTGCGCACGAGGGAGTTTCCGCCGCTGGGGACGTGGACACACACGGGAGCGTCCCCCGATTCAGGTCCTTCGATTGATTTGTTGTGCGTTGAAGTTTGTGTTCATCTCAGAGAAATTCCATCGCAGCCTCATTCGTACCTATGCTTCGATCTGTTTTCACGTTGTTTTCTTGGGCCTTCGTGCCTGGTTCTTGGGCGTTCATGCTCTCTACAGCCCCTCTCTGAGCCTTTTGATTGACTAGGTAGTATGAACTATGGGTGGAGACGTTGGACCCAAACAGCTGCAGCAACAGAGATAGATGGGTGTCAACCACTTCAATTTGTTGACAAGGTATAAGCCGGCTACACTGATTTTTTATTTATTGTTAACACCAAATTAGTTGATCGTGTTAATTACCTATGTTTTTAATGGCTGCAAAAGTTACAACTTACTAAAATGAGATTGTTATCCATGACGTTTACTGCCTGTGTGTTGTTGAAGACACAAACCAGGAACATCGTATGAAAAAGAGAGGACCAAACAAGTGAAACAATGCATTACAGATTTCAGAATGCAGAAAACAAGATGAATGATACAGTCTCATCATCTCATGTCTGTGGGAGCATAGATGGAGCTATATGCCTTGACCAATTTCCTAATAACACAATTTTCCTAAGTATTATAGCATCACAATTAATAAAAGTGATGTCCGCAGTCGGATCTGGAACAAACAGAATTCGCAATAGGTGTTCTACTGTGCAAGGAAACTGATTTCAGAAACCAGAATTTTCATGCTGTCAATATATGTGGTCAGGCAAGATAGCATCAAAACGATCTGAAAGTTAGTGCATTCTTTATCCTGAAACATACATGTTGACCAGTCTGTTTTGATGTTGCTAGATTTCCTAGCTAAATGTGTATAGTTCGTTTCAGTCAGCTAAACGTCAATATGCTGGATGATGTCATGGAGATGGCCACCGAGAGGGGGTTCGTCCGTCTGTCGCTGCCGCTGGAGATGCAATGCCAAAGTCGAAGGTGGCCATCGCCATGACCTGCCAGGACCTCCTGACCTTTCCCAACACTCAAAGAGGCAACACATGTTGGAGGAGGAGACCACCGGGCTAACTGTAAGCATCAACTATTTGTTAGCTATCAATCTTGTCCTTTGAGCATACATACTTTATTTCTTAAACCATTATGCGTGAGGTGATTTGGATGAGTGGACCGAGGACGACATGAGCAGGTATTTCCCTTACGTGACACGTCAATTTCATTCCATTCGATCCTACCCAAAATGATAATGTATACCCTCACTTAAGATGATGGCTCTTCTACTCTGCTAACATAACATGCATGTGCTTGTGTGGAGTGTGTGCAAAATTAATAGCTCAAGTCTCTCAACACGTGGATGTGGAAAGGCTTCTCCTAGCGGTCATTGCAATTGTGATATGCATTTCCTTGCTCTCGGCCCTGACCAAATTTGTAGCGTCTGGGAATGTGCATATGAAAATTCACACGTAATAGTATTGTAATGCGATTTTCTTGTTATATTTTTTTCACACTGGTTTCTAGAGATGTTCAAGTTATCTCACATACTCTATCGAATTATAAAGGATAAGTTAGTGTACATGCTGATTTGAAGATCCTTTTCTCCATAGCGCGGACATGTTAGCTGACCTGAAGGATGAACTTACAATGATATTTTGTAATGACAAATTTAGAGATGTAAACTTTTACCTGTTACAAAAGCCACCTCTACGGAAAACTTGAAACAAGAGCAACATTCATTTATGAAGTTGTGTGTATAGCTAGGATTTCTTCCTACTCATGTTTTTCCCAGGACAAATCTTCCACTCTACATACTTGACCAATCTGGGGTGTATATTCAAGGATCATGTGATGTAGATATAAATCTTAGTAATCCTCAAGTGTGTATCAGGACATAACTTTTTATAGGTATAGGAGGACATACTATTGTGCAACTTCGGAACCCTGTCGAGCACCAGCCTGCAAATCTATATTGTTTTGCGGCTAACATGGGAGTTGTCGTCGTCCGCCACAACACCGGGAGGTGAGTAGACGTGTGGCATCATCCCACTGTGTTTTTAGCCGCCATTGCTTTGGTTTGGTTGTTGACATTGATTGTACGGGCAGGTACTTCAATACATTCCTGGCCCTAGATGAGTTCTCAGGTGAGGTCTCTGCTGGTTTGTTTCGGATATTATTCTAGCGATAAATGTTAATCAGTTTCCTTCCTTATCCGAATTTTCTGCATGCAGTTAACATTTCTGCTCTGGATGGGTTTCCTGACCATCCGCATCAGGGTATCAAGACCGTCACCTGCATGCTCGAGGTATGCATGCAATCCTACTGCTGTTTCTGTGCACTTCGTGCTTAATTTTCTTAGGAGTTTGACAGATACATTGATAGAGTTATGTGCTTAAGAGTTTGGAGGAAAGGTAGATTTAATTTCAGTACACTCTAAGCCAAGAAACACTCTTATTTTCCTGTCATATACATATTACTGCAAGACCATAGCGGACCATTACAATGCGGCAAGTCAAATTTCAATATTCAGCACTCTTCTATGCGGATTAGTTAGTTATTTATCTTACTCTCGCTTTTAAATTGCTTGTTGAAGACACTTCATTCACTTTGTGCATGTTACATTAATCTTGCTAAGTGCATACAAAAAGTTCTACTTGCCCCTTGTCATGCCCAAAATCGAATAAACAATGCAAATTAGTTTACACGAGATCTGATCCTGTAGTTCAATATTATTTGGTCTAAGAAATGAGATGAAGTTTCTCCCTAGAATATGGAATGGACTGAAAACAAAACCCAAGATGTGGCAATTCAAACCCCCAAAAGAATTACTTGCATACCTTGTTGAGATGATCTTCTTGGAAGTTTGTTCCTTTACCAGCTTGGTGAGTGAATCATTTGAGCTCATGTCACTCCAACTGACTTCTTACTCCTGAAAGCAAACAGAATTGAAGGTCACATAGTATACACAGGAATAAACACATCATTCATCTACTTTATATTTCCTAGATTCAGTGAAGTACAAAGTTATAACTAACAAAAAATGTGGTGAGTCAAGAAGAAATGCAGATAAAGATAATAGTAAAAGAGAGAGCTTGTCTAAGAAGACCAAAGAGAGAGCTACTTGGACGGCAGCTTGGCCGCTAGCTACACACCCTTCCAGGCGGCCAAACAGAGATTCTTCGCCTCGACAACCGCCTTGGCCAGGATCTACACTGGGTCGTCGTCACCAAGGATGGATGCCGGCAGCAGCGTTGATCTATGTGATACCGACGATGTTGGTTGTGGGGCGAGACCATGCCGGGGCTGCGCGTCGATCTATGTGATATTGACAGTGTTGGTTGTGGGGCAAGACCATGCCTGGGCGGCGCGAGGCCATGGTGGGGAGAGAACACGGGCAGGGTGAGGCCGTGGAGGCTGGCAGAGCAACGCCGTGGTGGGGAGAAGCGACTTGTGTGAGCGTGTGCTGTGCGGTGAGGGGGAGTGCCCTTTTTGACAATCCGGTCAGGGGGAGTGGCTGATGTGCCTGTCCGGCGAGAAAAGTGGCTGCATTTTATTTTTCTTTTCTTTTTTCCTGAGCATATTGGAGTGGCTACCTGGACGGTGAGAGTAGTGCTAAATACGCACAACAAGTGATCTAGACGTACCACATGCCATTTGTGGCCGACTATCCAAGTTAATTTGATGAGTATTTGATGAAAGTGATCTGGACATGAGCCCATGTACATAAGATCCATGGCGACTAGAGGAGATGCGCTTGCGTGCCGTTCTTCTCCCATCGTCCTAAACTTTGTTTCTTATACTTGCCCCAGTACCATGTGAATAAATCTAAGACATTTATTCTTGATGTTGTATGAGAATATCTTAAGCTCATCAAGTAGGCCTTAGTTTGTAAGAGGTAATTAGTTAAATCATTGCTCTCTACACATAGATTGTCGAATTACACTTTTTATGGAAATGCATTTCAAGTGACGTGGGTTTTAGTTGTTTTTTCACTATTTGTAGCTATCGTTTCTATACATGTGAGATTGAACATGCATTATGTTTATACTTACACCAAATAAAAATTTAAATGACCGTGTCAATGTAGGGGCATTCAAGTCAAAACTAAGAAAAGTCTAATAAATTTTCTTTATATAGAAAGATACTCCCTCGTTCCATTATGGAAGGTGTATTATTTTTGGCAGGGTGACCAATGCACATAGTGATAGAAAAGTTAGGATGAAATTACCCTTGGCAAATTTATTGGTTAGTGACAAGTAAATCAGTTAATCCAGAAAACTAAGAGATACATGCAATCGACAGAGAGATACTTTCCTTCTTTTGCAACAAGAGATACAGACAATCGGGAGAGATACTTATTGTGATTTTTGCATGATGTCATGGTTCTTCCTTGGATTGTGGGGTTTGCCTCTGTGACTGCAAGCCGAGGTTGCCTTTGTTGCCACTCGAAGTGGGGCACTGCATTTTGTTCCTTATTTCGGTGAGAAGGTGATCATAGTTCTTCTATTTTGATTAATCGTGTTACGATAAATACAAGGAAACTCATCAGCGAAGATTTTATTTGTTTTTGGTGTGTATCAAAGAAACAAGCCTGCAATCCCGCTAACCACGATAAAGTTTGGCAACTTAGGTTGTAGGAGAAATATGACAACCATCTCAGCGATTGTAAATGGTTGAGATAGCAAAATATGCACATCCTATATTGATTCGGTTTTCTATGAAAGAATTTTGCATTGTTAGGATCCCCTGCTTGGTGAAAGTTGTGGTGTCAACGGGAAGGGCAAGGAGCATGAGCATGTGAGAGAAATAGGGAGTGCAGAAAGTAGGGCATGGATGCTCCGTCATGAAGTTGTTTCATAATAGCGCTAAAAGGACGATGATGCATGCAATTAGTTCCATAACAAAATACAAATATGTTGTACGAGTCATCAATTCAAGTGAGAAGAATTTCTTTCATGTGATTTTTATGGACAAAAGAGGAAACAAATTGTTTTTATAACAGAAAATTCGACAACACAAATGCTACACATTGATCATACCATTCTAGCTATTTTACTTTCTATGGGTGATTTTAATCCTGGGGTAGGAGGGTTCATACGAGTGGAACTATCAACGCTCATGCAATGCTTAAAAAAGAAAAAATAGAGCAATTTGAGATTTTTTATGTATATCATTGTAAAATTGAATGATTTCTTTTCAATTTATCAGAACTTAAGGGAGTGGATGGCGAATGTTGGAAGACATTCAACGTTAGGATGATGGGAATGACTATGGCAATTTGGCAAACTTGAAGAAAACATATGCGAATTTGAGCTGGGTGACAATGTAGAGCTGAAGCGACGCCACTCCTATTCATATGTCAGTGCATGTGTTAGGGATGACGAGACTCAACAAGTTGATAGACTTGGAGAGAGCACGAATTTGGAATGGGATGACAACATAGCGAAGTTGAGTGGCTCGTGATAGACCTATTTGTTGGCCCGTGGCAACGCACGGGCGTTCTACTAGTATTTATATATTTGTGTGTCTGATTTTTCTTCACACACTACACGCAGACACTCATACATACATACACTCACCCTTATGAACATACGTACGCACATCCTATCGCTATGAGAACCTTCGATAGACTGAGCCGGCGCATCGTCGAAATCAAGGAAAATTCGATCAGTAATGCCAAGTCTAGGACTTAAACCCTGATGGGTTGGTTTCACCAAAAGGAAGCTAACCATCTGAGCTACGCTCAGTTCGCGTGTGTCTGATCTTGCCATTCGTGGTATGTTGTCTGTGTTTGACAATTTTCATCTTTGTTTAAGATTGTTCTGTTAGGTTTCTTTTTCTTGTTTCAAAGTATATTATGATACATTGTAACTTTGAAACAAGAAAAAATACGACGTGATATTGTATAGTACTATGCAACATTCTATTTTTGAAAAAGGTTAGCATCAACCGACTGATTTCTGTCGTAACGTCCGCCGCCTCGCATGCATTTACGCGTGTCCCTATGAAAGCTCAGACGGGATAGCAACATCACCCATGTTGCAAAGGACGGGGCAGCGCGAGGCGCGTGTGTCACATGTCTCTTGTGAGCTAGCATGGGATTCCAACATGGCCCATCTTGGAAGACGTGACAGGAAAGGGGCAGCAACACATAGACCACATTGCGACAAAAACATATTTTTTATTCGATGGAGTACATCACGCCTCGTGTTGCAAAGCCTCGAACGCAAAACCAGCCAGGTTGCAGATGGCCGAGGCCCACAACTGTTGCAAGAAAGAGACTGGACGGCTGTCTAGCGTGCCATCCAACGAATGTCGAGGCGACGGTCGCGGTCCAATATCGTCGGCCGAGCATCACCCAATAATTATTTGCCAAAAGAAACATAGCATGGATCTCAAAGCAGCGATGGTGAGGAGATACATACAAGGTAGAAAACTCACAATCCCTATGTTGTTGCCTTCTTTAATAAAGGGGCTGCATGTATCTTTTTGATGCAGAGGCCGGATGTATTCCTTCTTTTCTAAAAAAAAAAACTCACAATCCCTATCCTGGGGAAGTAACTCTAATGATTGATTTTTTTTTGCGGGTAGACTCTGATGATTGATGTTCTCTGAATCTGCCATTTTAACAGGAAATTCCTACATGCATCGATTTAGCTTTCTTCGTCATGTTTTTTTCGATGCAGTTGCTATTTTTCAAGCAACTAAAAAATTCGAAAAGTGTCAATCGATTTTTGTAAGGAGAACAGTGCATGATGAGTGTGAGCCTTAACGTCGACGATGTTGGGTAACGCAGCAGAAAACAAAAAATTTCCGACCTACGCACTAGCCCAGGACCACTATTGAGACTGCATACAAGGTTTGATCATTATCGTTACCGACTCGTAGCGCAGCGGAAGTAGAGTCGATGACGATCGGCGGTGCAGATCCCCGCAGCTAGGATTTTACAACCTCCCAACCGCGAGGATGTATACCCTCATCTGCCCCGCGGACAGCCCTCCGGGAGGCGGTCACACAGTCCCCCGGACGGTGTCGCGGACAGCCCTTCGGGAGGACCTCCGAAACTCGGACTGTCCCTCGGACAGCCCTTCGGGAGGACCTCCAAAACTCGGACGGTCACACGGACAGCCCTTCAGGAGGCACTCTCGAACTAAGACCGAAACTACGATCTCTCTATAGAGTTGCACACATACGGTGTCATCTATCCGGCAGGGCTTCGCCGTCCAGAACTAGTTCCTGCCGGAACCCAGACAGCCTTTCGGCTCTACGAAACTATTTCGCTGGGAGGGAGAGAAGAATGCCAGATCATGCATGGCTTTGTGTATGAGAGCAAGAGTGTGTCTTATGGCAGCCCACACACCTCCTATTTATAGGAAACCCAAGGGGTAGGGTGGTTTTACAAGAAAACCCAAAACCCACATGGAAAGGAGTCCTTCCCAAGGACCTAAAAGGTGAAACCAAGGAACAAGGGGGACTCCATGAAGGAGTCCACCATGTGGCCGGCCACACCCTCATGTGGGGCCCCAAAATTGGCCCCTATCCATCCATGTCATCCCCATGATCTTTTGGAGCAAAGCCCCAAAAGGTGGCTTTCCAAAAATATCCCAAAAAGCACTTTCACTATTCACGACGACATTTTTCAGCGTCTGATCGAACTGAAAATATTCATGTGGGCTTAGAACAATTCTAGTACCCACCAAAATAATTTTCAACGCGAGCCGGAACAATTCCGGTTTAGTGATTTCATCTGCGAAAAGCATCTGAAGCGGTTTCGGCAACTCCGGAACATTTCCGGTTTTCATCCCGAAAAATTCCAGAAAGTTTCCAAAATGATTCTGGCACCCTCCAAGAATTATCAGGCATGTGCCAAAACCAATTTGACTTTATGGTATCCTCTGAAACAACTTTCAGTTTCACCGGAACTCATCCGGTGACCTCTCTGCGGAACTTTTCCGCTGTCCGAAACTTTTCCGGCGTCCGAAACTTTTTCGGTGATTTTCTCTCAGACTCCCTGTCTAGTATTCAGCAGATAGATGACCCTTAAGTGTGTGACCCTATAGGTTCGGTGAAGCATAGACATGACCCGGAACCCCTTCCGATCAATGATCAACATCGGAGCCGTGGACACCCATATCGATCCCTATGCCCACACGAATAAATATTCGAGTGAACCTCCAGTTGCCGTGAGCTATTCCTGTTGCTTCGCGATATGTTACAATTACCCGAGGTGAGAAACATCGGCATCCTCGTGGATCAACACTTGTCCACAATGCCAGTTACCTCGTTGCCGGTATTGTTCTCTTTTCTCGTTCCCGTGTTCCGGCATCCCTGTGATCAAATCACCCTGTGTCTGGCCAGACGATGATGGATACCGTAACACCGAGAGGGCCCAGAGATATCTCTCCATCGTCGGAGGAGCAAATCCCAATCTTGAGCTATCAAGTCCCTTGACATACTTTTCCATGAACCCGTAAGCCGCCGTAATAGCCACGCATTTACGGATGACGTTTAACAAACCCCAAAGTTCATGAAGCAAGCATGAAGAAACTCGACACTCTCATGGTCTAAGGAATTATGCAAACATTAACTTCTCTGTGTTATTAACCATAAACTTATGACGAATGTATCTCATAGCATAACATCAATCGGGTCGATTCAACACAAGTGTTCTACCAACAATTGTGCCCTCAAAATTGCCGGCATAGCCATGCCCATGATCAGGAAAACATGATCATCATGCAATACTTGAGCCAGTCATAGAGGCTTGACTAGGAATACATTTTACCGTTTATTATCCCACACGTGCATATGAGTCTTCCTCCGAGCCTCGTGGTTATTGTAGACTCGAGAACCATAGCAGTTATAGCATGGAACATAAACCTAATTATGAACAGGGAGATAATCAATAACATTTATTATTGCCTCTAGGGCATATCTCCTATAGACGATTTGCAAGAACACCTCGTCTTGCCACAACGTCGACGACATGAGCAAGCTGGAGGCTTAAATTTTATGGTGGGGTGAGAGGTCATTGCACCCCTAGAGAACGGCGACGGCAGTGGGGGGGGGGGTGTTAGAGTGATGTCCGGGTGGGTGAAGGTGGCATAACGGAGGGTGGCTCGAGCAAGGGTGTGACGGAGGCGTACGTGAGTGACAGGCACAGGCGATATGGTCGGTGCTTTGCGTTGATGAAGTAAGAAGAAAGTAGAGAAATAAAGCACTGCAACATAATCCGACGGTTGAAAACTAAGTGGAAGAAGCTTAAAATGACCAGTCGCCTTATAGGTAAGCGGTCCTTGTTATATACTCTACGTGGATGCCGTTGGGGAAGATGGACCTCAGTCCTAGATGCCGTTGGGGATACGGCGTGACGACGACAGCATGCTTGAATCCTTGGAGAAGATCAAGAATATCAAAATCCTTGCACGACAACCGACTCCGCCTTAATATTTTGCATCTGAGCCTGCGTGCTCCATGCTGATGTTGGGCATATGTGTCCTTGTTCCTTATGTATTTTGTTCTGCCTTGTTTGTGTTGTGAACCATGTGGTCTCATGTCACCGTGTATGGATGCTGCCTATGTTGGCTTTATTAATTTAAAGTCGGACGCTTCTTGGGTCTTCGTTCTACAAAATATATATACTTTACGTGGCATACTAATTCCTAGTTTGCACTGTCATCAAAAGTGTGAACACGCCTCCTATTCCAAACCCTAGTCACCATCAAAGGTTTTCTCCCCGCCGCCGCCTCGGCCGCCCTCCTATCCCCCATCCGGCGGTCTACGCGGCGGAAAGAGCGGTGAGGACATGTTTGTTTCATTGTGTTTTCTTTTGGTAGGTTTTGTTTGCGTGGCAGCATCGACGAGGTGGTGGCGATGATGTCGTGTTAGAATAAGTTCTCTATGATCTCTCCCTACCTCGACGATGTCCGAGCCGACGGCAACGAATGGCTTGTGAGAGTTTGTGTCTTTAGATCTGTTGGTTTACTTCGGATCTTGGCCGTTGATGTGTCCATCAAGGAGAACAATTGGCTGCCTTTATTTCACTTAGTTACAAGCTAAGTCGATTGCATGGTCCGGCTTTTCCAACTCTTAGGTCCTATGGTGATCTTTATCGGAAAAAGGTCCTATGGCGATGGATTGCAAAAAATGCTCATGGAGCTCGTTTTTTTGAAAAATTTAAAAATCATATTTTTAAGTTTCAAAAAATTCTGAAAAAAATCATACACGTTCATACGGATGTATAATACATGTGTGTGAAATCTGACGATGAAATACATTAGGGTGAGAGCTACACAAAAAAGACAAAACCGTGTTTTTTGAAAGGACAAACAGTACATTCACTGTTCAGCGAAAAATGGAGGAATTTGTCTTTTTTGTGTAGCTCGCACCATAATGTATTTCATCGTCAGATTTTACACACATGTAAAACACATCCATATGAACGTGTATGATTTTTTTCAGAATTTTTTGAAACTTAAAAATATGATTTTTGAATTTTTCAAACAAACAATCCTCCAAAACGCCAACTATACTACATGAGGAAGATGAATAGTATGATTTTCATTGCAGTTTTTTTTTTTTTTGCCGTTCTGTATCCGCTTGTCTTTTTATTATACTGATCAAGTTCTTTTTTCCTTGATAATTAACAGATTAAGATGTCTCTCTAAAATAAAAAACCAAGTTTGTATTTTGTGGGAGTTCCTCTGAAAAAAAAATTTAGAAAGGTAAGATTCCCTAAAAAAGGAGAACCTTCCTGCAAACCCGGAGGCAAAAGCAGAGCAATAGCCACCCACCCTCCTCCTCACCGTCTTCCGTCCGTTCCCTGAGATTCCCCCGACTCGCTCACCGTCTCCCTCGTTTCCTCCAAGAATCAAGGAAACAGCCAACCACCACGAGCCAGCACTGGTGCCGGGAAGATAAGAATGCTGGAGGGCAAGGCGCTGGTGGAGGACACGGACATGCCGGCCCGGATGCAGGCCGCGGCGACGTCGGCCGCTTCCCACGCGCTCGATCTCTTCGACGTCGACGACTGCCGCGCCATCGCCGGCCACATCAAGACGGTGAAATCCTTTCCCATTCCGCGTGCCATCTCTCCCTCTCTGCTCTCTCCATTGATTGGTTCGTCGTCATTGCTGAAGATCCATCGTTTCCGCGCAGGAATTCGACCGGCGGTACGGCGTGGGGTGGCAGTGCGTGGTGGGCGCCAGCTTCGGCTGCTTCTTCACCCACTCCAGCGGCACCTTCATCTACTTCTCCCTCGAGCGCCTCACCTTCCTCCTCTTCAAGGCCGCCGCCGTCGCCGCCGCGGCCTCGTGTGATACGTCGTCGGCGATATATTGATCTGCTCGTGTCCAACCAACCCTGCAGAGTCACATTCCTCGGTGACGACGAGGGATTCAGCGTCCAGGTAATGGAAGGGCCGCTAGGCCCCGTTCAGAATCAGAATCAGAGTTCATACCTGTAAACTGCAGAATGTTTGCGATCCCCTTGATGTTATCTTTATCAGATTTTGTACAGTTTGTGAATTTGCCACATTTCGTGCGGTTGATCCTAACATTCAGTTCAGTTTGTTCCGCACCAAATTAGGAAATACTATGTCTGTCTGTCCTCGATCGCGATTCAAATCAGCCAATGTGTTCACCCCTGTATTTTTCTAATCAGTAGCTCTCTCGTTTCTGATAAATGTTCGAGTAAATTTTCTTTTGCGGGAGGATAAATGTTCAAGCTGCCGTCGCATCCGACTTGACATGACCCCGTCTGATTCACCACGTCTACACCACGTGATTCTGTGACCTCTAGTCCGACAACCGATCCACTGCGGGCAGGATTCTGTGACAGGTGCCGCTGTTGAGTTGTCAGGGATACATACGCGACGTTTCCTCTATCGCTTTTTTTCTTTAAGAATTTTTTTCATGTAATCATCTTCAATCATGACAATACAACGAATAATAAAAATAATAAAAATTACATCTATATTCGTAGATCACCTACGCCGACTACAAACATTGGAGCAAGTTGAAGGCAAAACTTGTGGTAGTAGACAGTCGGTAAGTCTTCGTGCTAAGACCCATAGGACCATGGCACCGGAACATCAACCGCTGATAAATTGTAGTGTAGATTGGAAGGATCAAATCTAAAGACACACGAACATATACAAACGATAAATAGATCCGAGCAAATCCATCAAACATAGATCCGCCGGAGAAACACTCCACACGCCCACTGGCGATCTTAGACACATTACCGGGACGGGGCCAGGCGGGGAGAACCTCATTCCATCTTCAGGAAGCCGCCGTCGTCTCCTCTTCTTGAGTAGGACACAAATCCTAACAAAACTCGAAAGAATGTCTAGAAACGAAGCCCTCCCGTCGGCAGAGACCGGGATCCACCTCACCCTCTTGGCCGCAAGGCCATCGAAGACGAGACATACCGATGGTGGATCATCTTCCATGTCTTATAAGAAGAACCAAGTGGTTTGTTTACTCTGCTCGCGCTAGGCTTTTCAAGTTGTGACGGCACTGTTTAGCTAGCACACTCTTCCTTGGTTAATGTTTGATTCTAATTAACAGAATCTGATGCTTACAATATCCCTTTTACTGGGTCAGTTCCAGGTTTTACACTGTTTTAACATTTGTGAAGTAGTAAGGGCATCTCCAACGCCGACTCTCAAACCGCGCGTATACGTCTGAACGACCTAATCGGCACTGCGGAAGCCATTCAATGCTCTGCGGAACTCAAACGTGCCATATTCTGTACATAAAGCATGCTAAGTTAATTGCAGAATGATGCCGAATCTCCTTGATGTTATCAGCCATCTAGATTCTGCGGATCTCAACATGTGAAGGTGCCACATTTCGTTCAATTTGTTCTGCCTGAATAGGGAAAACTATGGGCATGTTTGATTTGCAGCATAATGTTGTCACGTCTAATTTTAGTCATGTCACGACATTTTAGGTATGTGTTTGGTTCAGTGTTACACTTGTGGCTTGCCACATTTTTTAAACTACTTGGGCTACATGTCATTGACTCAATGTTTTACCAAATCTAACCACACGTGTGATGGTCATTTTGATAGCCACACTTTTTTGTGGAAGGCACACTTTGTTAAGTTTAGTTGTGACAAGTACTAGTAAGTTTAATCTATTCTATCTCTATCTCCTTACCTCTATCTTCAATATATTTATATTCTAACAGAACCGCTTTCAAATTTCCCTAAAGCACGAGGACATACCATGATGCCCGCATGGTGTTCCTTGGTGTCTGGGGCGGGTGGGTAACACCATGGCAGCCATGGAACTTCCCAGGAACAGCAAGCAGATAAGCGAAGAGCATCGTGAGTTCCAAGGAACATCCCATGTACTTCATCCGTTCCCCAACGAGACCCGCTCCTAACCCTACCCGCTCCCGTGCGGTGCCGCCGCGCCGCACCGGAGCGCCCCCGCCGGTCGTCTCCCGCTCCTCCCGCGCACACCCTCTCCCCGCCGCCGCCGCCGGGGGTGTCGCAGGCAAAGCCTGTGTGCCGCAGCGGCGGCGGCGGCGTTTCTCCTCGCCAAAGACTCGGTCAGGATGGCGGCGGTCCGCGATGGCCGGATCTACAGCAGTGGTGCGGGGCGGCGGCGGCCAGGCACGCGGCGGCGGCGTTCGGCGACTGGTACTGCGTCGGCGGCTTGGGCACCCGATCTGGGTCCAGATGGGCTTCGGGCGGGCTGCACATGCTGATGTCGTATATCGTCCCGTCAACGGCAGGTTGCCCCTGGGATCGACCTGCATCACGAGGACGTCGGGGGCTCCGGCCCTAGGCGTGGCGGTGGTGGCCGTCTCCTTCGCCGGAGATAGTCAGCTTGAGGCTTGATGGTCGGATCTCCAGATCCGTCATCTAGTCCCGGCTGCGAGTTGGGGAGACAGAGTTGCCGGTGAAAACTGAGCCAATGGCGGGCGATGGCGGCGTCTCGCGTCGTTACCTTGATGAAGGCATCGTCGTGTAACTTCTGTCAACCCACTCGTGCTGCTTCGGGGGAAACCCTAAGATCTGGTCATCCAGATCGGACGATGGCGGTACTGCGGTGTCGTTACTCTCTTGGGAGCATCGTTTGTGGAGCAGCGCTGGAAGATAGAGGCAGGAGGTGGAGCGGCTAAGTCTTGCACGGAGCTTTGGCGGAGATGTCAAGTCATGCCTGGCCGACAGGTGCTACGCTGTGTCATGCCTGGTCGGCAGGTGCTACGCACGACAGATCGTCCAGAGTCTTCGCGTCTGGAAGAATGCGCGCAGGGCGGTGGTGCCGTTGGCCGCCATGGTGGCGTCGACGGATGTCTGGACTGGCAAGGATGATGTGGATCTCTATCCTGAAGATGGGTCAGCGGTTCGAGGATGATGGCGGCTTCTGGCTTCTAAAACGTGTGCATGTGGTGTGCGCTTTGGGTCTGCTGCACCGGCAGTTGGTCCCGATACGTTATGTGGATGGATCGGCGACGACACCGGTTTTAGATATGGGGGGTGAGAGCACTCCACATTATCGAGTTTGTAGGTGTGAGTGGTGGCTTTGGGTGGCTTGATGTATTTTCTTGTCAGACCTTTGTGAAATAATTAATAAAGATGGCTGTATGCATCGATTGATGCAGAGGCCGGGGGTTTAACCTCCTTTTACAAAAAAAAAAAATCCGTTCCCCAACGAATAAGACAATGAACTCAGTCACCAAAGAGTTTTACTGACACGCCCCAAGCCACAGCCCTGGTAGCCTGGGGCCTAGCTACGCTCATGTATGTAGTCACTTTCTCTATAATTGACTAAGCAACATGGATTTATGCAAAACTTTCAGCACGTTTAATTATAAACTATGCTCATCTTTCAATTTGTTTCTTTTCATAGGTTAACGTGAGGAAAAGTTCAAAAGAAAATTTGAAAAGCTCAAGCAAAAGATGAAAAAATATAAGAACAAACATGAGCAAGATATCACAATACTTAAGGAAGATTTCAGGACACTCGGAGAATCACTCGAAGAGCTCAAATAAAAAATCCAAGAGATGCAAAAAGAAGGGTCTGCAAAAGTAAATCATTACTGTGCATCCCCATCTCAGGTGAGGAGTTTCTTTAGCTATGATTGGACCAAGATACTCAAGAATATAATTGTAAGGCTAAAGCTGAAACATTTGAAAAGTTATTCTCTTGGAAAATTAGTTGTTTGCCTGTTTGGAACTCGGGATTCGCACCGTTCCAGGGGTGTTGAAATGTATATCTGTTACATCGCGCGTTATCACCATAAGTGCCAGATGGTATACATGTCACTCATCATTCATCAAGCATTATCGCAAAACAGGCTTGGCGCTTATTGGATAACCCTGAGCGAAATACTATCCGAACGGGAACCTTTTGGATACAATTTTTTCAGGCAATGCTTCTGCGGTGTGGAAGGGAATTGAGTATGGTTTGGAACTTGTCAAAAAAGGTATGATATGGAGGGTTGGGCATGGGCGTTCTATTCGTGCTTGGCGGGATCCCTGGATTCCTCGTGGCCCATACCTTCGCCCTATAACACCGAGAGGAAATTGTCCTCTGAAACGGGTCTCCGATTTTATTGATGAGCATGGTGCATGGATTCCGGGAAAAGTTGAGCAGTTTTTCTGGCCTATGGACGTGATATAAATATTGAAAATCAAAAGCTCGCCAGGTCTCCGGGAGGATTTCTTGGCTTGGCACCCGGAGCGGTCTGGCAGGTTCACTGTAAAAAGTGTTTACCGTCTAGCTACTCTACAACATGATGATGATTTCGGTGGGGGCGCTAGCAGCGCTTACCCAGGTGGGGAGCGTCCTTTGTGGAGTAATATTTGGCATACTATAGTGCCTCTCAAGATGAAAATCTTAGCCTGGAAAGTGGTGTCAGGGGCGTTGGCCACCTCGGAAAATAAGCAGTACAGGCACTTGTCGACTCGGGCATCATGTCCCATTTGCGATCGGGAAGTCGAAGGGTCATTCCATGCCCTAGTAGCATGCGCCCATGCACATGGGCTTTGGGATGCGATGAGTGTTGTTTGGCCTATTCCACGTAAAGACCAGGTGCTTGATACCGACAAGGATTGGCATTTGCTGCTCTTGGCAAGTTGCTCAGACATTGCGTGTATCATGATTGTGATGCTGGTGTGGCGCATATGGCATGTCTGTGTTGACATCACTCATGGAAAGGAGACCGCCCCTGTCCAGGTCTCGGCGGAATTTTTAGAAAGTTACATGAGGACGATCTTAGATGCTCAGAAATTCACAATAGAAGAAATGTTGAAAGGAAAAAATGGTAGTCCAAGATGTATGGGAAAGACCAAAGCGTCATTGTGATTCCCAAGTGCTACAGTGACCAACACCTCCGAATAATATGTTGGCATTGTCTGTGGATGGTTCCTTTTTGGAGGAGGATGGTACTGCGGCGGTGGGGATGATCCTTCGGAGGTATGATGGATCGGTCATCTTTGCAGCTTATCGATATATATTTAATTGCAGTGATGCTTTTGAGATTGAGATACATGCGCTGATGATTGGTATGGCGCTTGCTACACAGCATACAAATCTTCCAGTGTTGGTTCATTCACATTCATTGACTGCCTTATCTTGTCTTTCTAGCTCTTGTTTAGATCGTTCAGTGTATGGTCAGTTAGTTGCTGAAATTAAGGCTCTTATGATTGATAGGGTTTTTGTTCATATAAACTTCTTAGATCACAGAATAGTGTTGCAGATTGCTTGGCAAGGTATAGTCGCTCAGAGCGAGCTACAGTTGTGTGGCTCGACGGAGGGCCCCCATGTATTCAGGATATCTTGTCCAAGGATTGTAGCTCTACCATGATGGAATAAAACCCTTTCGATCTCGCAAAAAAAAAGTATTCCTTCGTTCCTAAATATAAGTCTTTTTAGAGATTTCACTAGGGAACTACATACGTAGCAAATGAGTGAATCTACACTCTAAAGTATGTCTATATACATCCGTATGTAGTCTTCTAGTGAAATCTCTAAACACACTTATATTTAAGAACGGAGGGAGTAAATGATTGCAGATGATAAGCCCCATGATTCTTTTTTCTCGATTGAAACTTCCCAGACCGTGGAAAGAGTAATTGACAAAAAAACTACCAATACTGGGGTTGCCGTCCCACTGAACTACAAAGTTTAAATTTTTGCATGGAAACTACCGCATTTTTTCTTAATTGTCCCTAAAAACTACAACTTTTTGGTAAAAACCGTTTTAGACATTTTAAACATGTTTACGACAAGCAGGACCCACCCGCTAGGGCTAACGTGCCAGGAAAGTCATCACCGTTTATTTTAACCGCTATATTGGCCGTTATTACAGACGGGACCCACACGTCAGCATCCATATTCTTCCTCCTCCTCCTCTCCATGTGGCATTTCAACAAACACTTAGTGTGCATCGGCTTTCTATATTGGGTCCGGAACGCCGCCAAGAACATCGCCTGCTCGTCGCACCGCGAGCCGCACTCGTCGTTGCTGTTGGTCCAGAACTCGTACTCCACAAGGCAGTCCTTAGAGATGCATTAAATTAGCGTTAAAAAGTGAGCAGGCCAACTGGGCGAAAAGGCCTACTACAAATGAGATCGTTGATGAATTGAAAAGATTGATACTGCCGATAGTTCATCTGGCTCAAGCTACATTTCCACACTGGATAAGCAAGATGAATTATGTGGCCAGCCACACAGCAAAATGGAAACACAAGGTGGCAGTGACTCCGAGGAAGAACTGCCCCAAGAAGAGTTAGGACCTGTTCGGATCTCATCTGACTTCTCAAAACTCCACATATCTAGCTTCTCCTCCTCACTTCTAACTTCATGTAGCGATCGCAGGAACGTTCGGCTGCATCGACAGCTTCTCGTAGAACTGCAACCCAGCTAGGAGGGCTCTGCTCGTTTAGCACTGATTGGGCCGACTAGAGGCAGTGGGAGGGAGAGGGATGCCGATTGGTTGGGGATCACTAAATTCCCTTTATCGAGCGGGGGACGCGAACCGTTACCTTTGACAGTGGAAACTCCCTATAAATTGGGCGAACTTTTGTTTCTTCGATCGGTGGAGTTGGTCCGATCGAGCTTCACGTTTTTGCACTGCAAGTTGGGTCAGCTTCGAGAAGTTAGCTTCTTGGAGCCCAAACGTTCTGGTCAAAATTATTTGTGAAGCTGACGAAGTTAGAAGCTGGAGGAGATCAGAACAGGCCCTTATACTCGCCGGGGCTGCCTACTTTTCCAGTACACACTTTTAAACCTCTTTTTATGTTTGATTATTTTTTTAATATATGATTAACATTTTTCTATGCACATTTAACATTATTTTAAATGCTTGATGACCATTTTCTAAATGCAATATTAATATTTTTAAACACACGGTCAACATTTTTTTATACGGTCACCATTTACCAAATGCTTTTCTCAGTACTTCTTATACATTTCTTCAAATGTTTGATTCATATTTCTTATATGCATGATCAAAACACATTTTACATTTTTCAAATACTTGATCAACATTTTAAAAATACTTGTTCAACATTTTTTAAGTGCTTGATTAACATTTTTACATACATGATCAATAAATTTCGTCATGTTTTTAATACATGGTCAACATATTGTATTTTAAAAAAATTCAAATGCTTTGTGTAACATTTTTAAAATACGTTTTCAACCATTTTCAAATGCTTTGATTAATATTTTTATATACATGATCAATAGATTGATCATGTTTTTAACATTTGGTCAACATTTTTTGTATACACATTCAAAAAAATGCATGATTAACGTTTTGAAAATATTTATGTGCAGTATATTTTTCTGATATAATTTTAGAATATTTGAAGTGTAAATTAAATTAAAAAATGGAATAAAAAAGAAACAAAAACGTCGAAAAGGAAAACAGAAAACGAGGCATTGTACTACCGTGAAATGGGGCGGCCCATATGCTCGCGTGCGCTTCTGTGAGTCGGAAGCCTCGACTCCTAAATGCAAGACATAAACGCTTCCAAACCAGAAGGGCACTGCTAGGCGCCGGTGTGCCGGCCCAAATTTCGATATGTCGCCGTGCAACTATTCAATCCATGCATCCTTGACCGTCCGATTCGCCAGCTAGCACTCTCGTGCATCTTATTCGCCTCCGAAAATCACCTTCTCTCCATTCGGCCGCACGCAGAGCAGTGCCTTTTCCAGTGAAGCCCATCGCGGCTCGCAGCACAGCGCATCTCCGACAAGTCCCTCGCGGCTAGCAACACCACGCGTCACAGTCTTCCAGCACGTCATATGCGGTTGCAGCATATGCGCTCGTCCCGTTCCAGCGTAGCTGCTCACCGTCCCGACTCCCCTGCATGCGTCCCCTGCCAGGCTCACCACGCCACCTCGCCGTCGTCACTATTGTGCACTTTCTAGCATCCAGCAGGTCGTGGTTGATACGTCTATTTTGCATCATGATTTATTATTGTTAATTATGTTATTCTTGTGCATTATTTTCTGATTATTATATGATTCTTATGTTCTTTCTCTCTGTATATTCAAGGTACATCACAAAGAGGGAAATATCTGGAAACTGGAATTCTGGACCGGAAAACCGAGAAAAAAGTGAGAAAATCACCAGACTCCAAATGACCTGAAAAATAATGGAGCTCTTTTATGGAATATTTGGGAATTTCTGGAGCCAAAAGTACCGGAGGGGAGCCACAGGTTCGCCACAAGCCAACAGGACCCCCCCCCCCCGGGGGGCACACCCTGATGGCTTGTGGGCCACCTGTTGGCTCTCCGATGCCCATCTTCTCCTAGAAATAATCATAAGTTAGTTTTCGGGACGGAACGCCGCCGCCTCGAGGTGGATACCTAGGCAGAGGAACTTTTGCCCTCCGACAGTCAGATTCTACCGGGCGAATTCTTCTCGGGTAGGGGGAGATCGAAGCCATCGTCATCACCAACGCTTCCTCCTTCGTAGGAGGACCAATCTTCATCAACCTCATCACCAGCACCATCTCATCTCCAACCCTAGTTCATCTCTTGTATTCAATCTTTGTCTTGAAACCTCAGATTGGTACCTGTGGGTTACTAGTTGTGTTGATTACATCTTGTAGTTAATGCTTGTTGGATTACTTGGTGAAAGATATTATGTTCAGATCTTTGATCATCATTATTATACTTCTGATCTTAAACATGTTGATGAGGTGTGAGTAGTTACTAATGTTCCTGAGGACATGGGAGAAGTGTTGTTATAAGTACTCATGTTAAGTTGGTATTCGTTCGATATTTTGATGATACATATGTTGAACTTCTCTTAGTGGTGTCATGTGAACGTTAACTACATGACACTTCACCATGTTATGGGCCTAAGGGAAGTCATTGTGGAGTAACAAGTAGATGATGGGTTGCGAGAGTGATAGAAACTTAAACCCCAGTTTATGCATTGCTTCATGAGCGGCTAATTTAGATCCACATGTTTCATGCTATGGTTAGATTCATCTTAATTATTTTTTGGTAGTTGCGGATGGTTGCGAGAGGGGGTAATCATAAGTAGGTTGTTAGTTCAAGTAAGAACATCACCTTAGCACCGGTCCACCCACATATCAAATTATCAAAGTAGCGAATGTGAATCAACTCAGCATGATGATTATGACTAGACAAAATTCCCATGTGTCCTCGAGAGCGCTTGCTTCATATAAGAGTACTTTCCGGCCTATCCATTGCTATCAAAAGGATTGGGTTACCTTGTTGTAAACTTGCTACTATTTTCACTTGTCACTTGTTACAAATTATCTTGCTACAAAACTATTCACTATTGTTACTAACAACACTTGAAGAGAATACCGACCTTGCTGAAAACTGCTTATCATTTCCTTCTGTTCCTCGTTGGGTTCGACACTCTTACTTATGGAAAGGACTACGATTGATCCCCTATATTTGTGGGTCATCAAGAATCTTTTCTGGTGCCGTTGCCGGGGAGTGAGGCGCCTTTGGTAAGGAAACATTTGCTATACGTGCTGAAATTTACTGCTGCTTGTCACTATGAACGGTCACCCTTTAATTTGAGTGGCTTGTTCGGGGCATCTTCGCCCCGAGAAGAAGAGGAGTTGTTCCTCAACCTACTGAATCTACTGAAAATGTTTATTATGAATTCCCTTCGGGTATGCTAGAGAAATTATTATCTAATCCCTATAATGGTACAACTCATCGATGAGGTTTGTGGACTATTTCAGCTTGCAGGCCTGTCAAGGGACAAGGTTAAGAAGAAAATTTTCCCTTTATGTTTGGAGGGAAAGGCATTAATGTGGTATAGGCTATTGGATAATATTGAATCATGGAACTGGGATCGCTTGAAGCTGAAATTTCATCAGAACGTGTATCCTATGCATCTAGTTCATCGTGATCGGAACTACATATTTAATTCCTGGCCTCGTGAAGGTGAAAGCATCGCTCAAGCCTGGAGGAGGCTTAAATATATGATGCACATCTGCCCCAACCATGAGATCTCAAGGGGAACTATCATGGAAAATTTTTATGCCCGGCTTTCTTATAATGATCAATTGCTACTCGATTCTTCTTCTAACGGTTCCTTTATGAAAAGAACTATTGAATTCCAATGGGATCTTCTGGAAAGAAATAAACGCAACTCTGAAGATTGGGAACTCGACAAAGGTAAAGAGTCAGGTATAAAGCTTAACTATGATTGTGTGAAAACTTTTATGCAAATAGAATCTTTCCACAAGTTTGGCAATAAATATGGTCTTGACTCTGAGATAGTAGCTTATTTCTGTGAATCATTTGTAACTCATGTTGATCTCCCTAAGGAGAAGTGGTTTAAATATCATCCCCCTATTGAAAAACAAGTAGAGGATCCTGTTAAAATTGAGAAGGAAGAAATAATTGTTAGCCATGTTGATCCAATAGTTCCTACTGGTTATATTGAGAAACCATGTTTCCATGTTAGGATTAAGGAACATGCTAAAGCTACAACTGTGGTTCGTAAAAGTCATGATAGGACGCCCACACATTCTGAACAAATAGATGTTGATCCTAAAATTGCTATTGTTAAAGATCTTCTAGCTGATAATGTTGATGGGCATGTTACTTATCTAGAAGGTGAATCTGCTAGAATTGCAAAGAAAGATCTTAATGAGCAGGATAAGTTAGACAAAAACAAACCGGTTGTTCGTATATCTGTTATCTCTGTTAAAATTGGAGATCATTGCTATCATGGTTTATGTGATTTGGGTGCTAGTATTAGCGCTATAACTTATACCTTATATAAAGAAATTATGCATGATATAGCTCCAACTGAAATTGAAGATATTGATGTCACTATTAAACTTGCAAATCGTGACACTATTTCGCCACTTGGGATTGTTAGAGATGTTGAGGTCTTGTGTGGTAAGCTCAAATACCCAACTGATTTCTTGGTACTTGGTTCAGAACAAGATATTTTTGGTCCCATTATATTTGGTGGACCTTTCTTGAGGACTGTTAATGCTGAAATCAATTGTGTCACATGCAAGGTTAAAGTGGGTTTTGATAATGAGCCCCACGAATTTAATTTCTCTAAGTTTAACAGAGAACGTCATGAGAAAGAATTAGCTAGTAAAGATGAATTAATTGGTCTTGCTTCTATTGTTGTACCTCCTACAGACCCACCAAAACAATTTTTGATAGATCATGAGAATGATATGCATATGAATGTAAGGAATGAAATAGATGAAATGTTTCTCAAACAAGCACCTACCCTCAAACACAACAACTTGCCTGTCGACATTTTAGGGGACCCCTCTCCACCCAAGGGAGATCCCGTGTTTCAGTTAAAGACATTACCGAATACTTTGAAATATGCTTATCTTGATGAAAAGAAAATATATCCTGTTATTATCAGTTCTAACCTTTTAGAGCATGAAGAAAAGAGATTACTCAAAACTCTAAAGAAGCACAGGGCTGCTATTGGATATACTCTTGATGATCTAAAGGGCATATGTCCTACTCTATGTCAGCACAAGATCAATATGGAACCGGATGCTAAACCCGTTGTTGATCATCAACGCCGTCTCAATCCTAAGATGAAGGAGGTGGTAAGAACTAAAATATTAAAACTTCTGGAGGCAGGTATAATATATCCTATTGCTGATAGTAGATGGGTAAGTCCTGTTCATTGTGTACCTAAGAAAGGTGGTATAACTGTCGTCCCTAATGATAAAAATGAACTTATTCCACAAAGAATTGTAACTGGTTATAGGATGGTGATTGATTTCAGGAAATTAAATAAAGCTACTAGAAAAGATTATTACCCTTTGCCTTTTATTGATCAAATGTTTGAAAGATTGTCTAAGCACACACACTTTTGCTTTCTGGATGGATGTTCTGGTTTCTATCAAATACCTGTGTCAAAAGAAGATCAAGAGAAAACTACCTTTACTTGTCCTTTCGGAACTTATGCTTATAGACGTATGCCTTCTGGTTTATGCAATGCACCTGCTACCTTTCAAAGATGTATGACTGCTATATTCTCTGACTTTTGTGAAAAGATTGTTGAGGTATTCCTGGATGATTTTTCCGTTTACGGAACTTCTTTTGATGACTGCTTAAACAACCTTGACCGAGTTTTGCAGAGATGCGAGGAAACTAATCTTGTCTTGAATTGGGAGAAGTGCCACTTTATGGTGAACGAAGGTATAGTGCTTGGGCACAAGATTTCTGAGCGTGGTATTGACGTAGACAAATAAAGTTGATGCAATTGAGAAGATGCCATGCCCAAGAGATATAAAAGGTATAAGAAGCTTCCTTGGTCATGCTGGTTTCTATAGGCATTTCATCAAAGATTTTTCAAAGATTTCTAGGCCACTAACCAATCTTCTTCAAAAAGATATTCCTTTTGTTTTTGACGATGATTGTGTAGAAGGCTTTGAAATACTGAAAAAGGTTTTGATTTCTGCACCTATTGTTCAACCACCTGATTGGAGTTTGCCATTTGAAATCATGTGTGATGCTAGTGATTATGTTGTTGGTGATATTCTAGGGCAAAGAGTAGAGAAGAAATTGAACGTTATTCATTATGCTAGTAAAACTCTAGACTTTGCCCAAAGGAATTATGCTACCACTGAGAAGGAATTTTTAGCATTTTTTTTGCATGTGTTAAGTTTAGACCTTACATTGTTGATTCTAAAGTAATCATTCACATTGATCATGCTGCTATTAAATACTTAATGGAAAAGAAAGATGCTAAACCCAGGTTAATTAGATGGGTGCTCTTACTTCAAGAGTTTGATTTGCACTTTGTCGATAGAAAGGGAGCTGAAAGCCCCGTAGCAGATAACTTGTCTAGGATGGAAAAAGTTCTTGATGACCCACTTCCTATTGATGATAATTTTTCCGACGAGTAACTTGCTGCCATAAATACTTCACGTAGTGCTCCACGGTATGCTGATTATGCAAATTACATTTTTGCAAAATATATCCCACCTAGTTTCACCTATCAACAAAAGAAAAAATTCTTCTATGATTTACGACATTACTTTTGGGATGACCCACATCTCTATAAAGAGGGTGTACAACGTGTTATTAGATGTTGTGTACCTGAGCATGAGCAGGAACAGATTCTGAGGAAGTGTCATTCCGAGGCTTACGGAGGACACCATGCTGGTGACAGAACTGCACAAGGTACTACAATATGGTTTCTATTGGCCTAATCTTTTTAAAGATGCTCGTAAGTATGTCCTTTCATGTAATGAGTGCCAAAGAGTAGGTAACATTGGTAAACGTCAGGAAATACCTATGAATTATTCACTTGCTATTAAACCATTTGATGTCTGGGGATTTGATTTTATGGGACCTTTTCATTCCTCTAATGGGTATACTCATATTTTAGTTGCTGTTGATTATGTTACTAAGTGGGTAGAAGCTATACCAACTAGTAGTGCTGATCATAAAACTTCTATTAAAATGCTTAAAGACATCATCATTCCGAGGTTTGGAGTCCCTAGATACTTAATGACTAATGGTGGTTCACATTTTATTCATGGTGCTTTCCATAAATTGCAAGCTAAATATGATGTTAACCATAGAATTGCATCACCCTATCATCCTCAATCTAGGGGTCAAGTTGAATTGAGTAATAGAGAAATTAAATTAAGCTTGCAAAAGACTGTTAATAGATCTAGAAAGAATTGGTCTAAAAAACTCGATGATGCACTTTGGGCTTATGGAACTGCTTATAAGAATCCTATGGGTATGTCTCCTTATAAAATGGTTTATGGTAAGACTTGTGATTTACCTCTTGAGTTAGAACATAAAGCTTATTGGGCAATTAAAGAACTTAACTATGACTTCAAACTTGCCCGTGAAAAAATGTTATTTGATATTAGATCACTAGATGAATGGAGGACTCAAGCCTATGAAAATGCTAAGTTGTTTAAAGAGAAAGTTAAGAGATGGCATGATAAGAGAATCCAGAAGCGAGAATTTAACGTAGGAGACCTAGTGCTTTTGTAAAACTCTCGTTTCAGATTTTTTGCAAGAAAACTCCTCTGAAAATGGGAAGGCCCATATGTCATCGAGGAGGTTTATCGCTCTGGAGCCATAAAAATTAAAAACTTCGAAGGCAAAAACCCAAGAGTGGTGAATGGGCAAAGAATCAAGCATTACATTTCAGGTGCACCCGTTAATGAAGAAACTAATATCATCCAAGTTATGACACCAGAAGAACACATAAAAGAGGCCTTCCGGAACACTCCAGTGTTGGGGAACATTGCATGGGAAACAAAAAATTTCCTACGCTCACCAAGATCAATCTATAGGAAATGAACATCTACGAGAGGAGAGATTGCATTTACATACCCTTGTAGATCGCTAAGCGAAAGCATTAAGAAACACGGTTGATGTAGTCGAACGTCTTCACGATCCAATCACGATCCGTCCCGTGAACTCCCGATCAAGTGGCGAACGGACGGCACCTTTGCGTTCAACACACGTACGGCTTGATGACACCTTCACCTTCTCGATCCAGCGAGGGATGGTGAGGTATTAGCTCGAGCCCTCCGATAGCACGACGGCGTGGTGAGGTGGTGGTGAAGAAATCTCCGCATGGCTTCGCCGTGCGTCTATGAGAGTAGAAGAACTACGAGGGAGAGGAGGGGCAGCGCCGTAGAACGTTGTGTGTCGGCTGCCCTCTCTCTCCCTTTCTATAAATGAGATCGTTGATGAATTGAAAAGATTGATACTGCCGATAGTTCATCTGGGTCAAGTTACATTTCCACACTGGATAGCAAGATGAATTATATGGCCAGCCACATAGCACAAGGTGACAGACTGCCCCAAGAAGAGTTAGGGCCTGTTGAGATCTCATCTGACTTCTGAAAACTCCACATATCGCAGTTTCTTCTCCTCGCTTCTAACTTCACGTAGCGATCGCAGGAACGTTCGGCTGCATCGACAGCTTCTCGTAGAGCTGCAACCCAGCTAGGAGGGCGCTGGACCGTTTAGCACTGATTGGGCCGGCTGGAGACAGACGGAGGGAGAGGAGTGCCGATTGGTTGGGGATCACTGTATTCTTTTTATCGAGCGGGGGGCAGCGAATCATTACCTTTGGCGGTGGCAACTCCGTGTAAATTGGGCGAACTTCTGTTTCTTCGATCGGTGGAGCTGGGTCGATTGAGCTTCTCGTTTTTGCACTGCAAGTTGGGTCAGCTTGGAGAAGTTAGCCTCTTGGAGCCCAAATTATTTGTGAAGCTGTCGAAGTTAGAAGCTGGAGCAGATTAGAACATGCCCTTATACTCGCCGGGGCTGCCTACTTTTCCTGTACACACTTTTAAACCTCTTTTTATGTTTGATTATTTTTTTAATATATGATTAACATTTTCTAGCACATTTTAACATTATTTTAAATGTTTGATGAACATTTTCTAAATGCAATATTAATATTTTTAAACACACGGTCAACATTTTTTTATACACGGTCACCATTTACCAAATGCTTTTCTCAGTATTTCTTAAACATTTCTTCAAATGATTGATTACTATTTCTTATATGCATGATCAAAAAATTAATCATTTATTAATAAATGGTCAACATTTATTCTAGACACATTTAACATTTTTCAAATACTTGATCAACATTTTAAAAATACTTGTTCAACATTTTTTTAAGTGCTTGCTTAAGATTTTTACATACATGGTCAACTTATTGTATTTTAACAATTTTCAAATGCTTTCTGTAACATTTTGAAAATACTTTTTCAACCATTTCCAAATGCTTTGATTAATATTTTTATATACATGATCAATAGATTCATCATTTTTTTTAATATTTGGTCAACATTTTGTGTATACACATTCAAAAAAAAATATGCATGATTAACGTTTTGAAAATATTTAGAATATTTAAAGTGTAAATTAAATTAAAAATGGAATAAAAAAGAAACAAAAACATGAAAAAGGAAAACAGAAAACGAGGCATTGTACTACCATGAAATGGGGCGGCCCATATGCTCGCGTGCGCTTCTGCGAGTCGGAAGCCTCGACTCCTAAACGCGAGACATAGATGCTTCCAAATCAGAAGAGCACTGCTAAGCGCCGGCATGCCGGCCCAAATTTTGATATGTAGCCGTGCAACTGTTCGATCTATGCATATTTGACCGTCCGATTCTCCAGCTAGCACTCGCGTGCATCATATTCGCCTTCGAAAATCACCTTCTCTCCATTCGGCCGCAGCACGCAGAGAAGCGCCTTCTCTAGTGAAACCCATCGCGGCTCGCAGCACAGCGCGTCTCTGACAAGCCCCTTGCGGCTGGCAACACCACGTGTCACGGTCTTCCAGCACGTCTCATGCGGTTGCAGCATATGCGCTCGTCTTGTTCCAGCGTAGCTGCTCACCGTCCCGACTCCCCTGCATGCGTCCCCTGCCAGGCTCGCCCCGCCACCTCGTCGTCGTCACTATTGTGCACTGTCCAGCATCCGGCGGGTCGTGGTCACCATTGTTGCAGCAATGCCCGACATGGTTCCAGCATCCAGCGAGATTGGTTGCCACATTTGTGTGGCATGGTCACCGCGGTCACCGCCCATAGTAGCAAAAAATTAGGGTCGCGATATTCACCACACGTTTGGCATAATGGACACCCCGACCACACGGTCCTGTGTGGCATACCCAGGAGGCAACCCACACGATCATGTGTGGACATACATTAGAACTGTCCACACATCAGGCGGAGCTACTTTGCGTCACACACCCAACAACTACTCATCCTTACCCCGCACATGTGGCACGAAGCAATTCCGCCCTAACATATTTTGATGGCAACTTTAGATACCCGAGGATGGCAACTTTAGTTGTAAAGCATGGCAACTTCTTTGTATTGCTTATCTATAGTTGCCATGTCTAGTTAGCGGTAGTTGCCACGTGTGATCAAACCATAGTTGTCATGTACGATCAATCATAGTTGCCATGTGTGATTAACTAGTTGCCACGTGTGTTCCAACCATAGATGGCATGTATGGTCAATCATAGTTGCCATGTGTGATTAACTAGTTGCCACATGTGGTTCAACCATAATTGCCATGTATGGTCAACCATAGTTGACGTGTGTGATTAACTAGTTGCTACATAGGCACAACTGTAGTTGCCATCTATCACCATACGAGCGTCGTGTGGGCGAAGAGCAGTTCACCCACACGATGTGGATTGGATGGTGTCCGTATGGGCGAGGACCTGTTCACCCACACGGCAAAACAAACAACCGCGCGCTCCAGGTCGTACAAGGCCATGTGGACGAGCGCTCTAACCCTCACACAGTCCAGTATGCCTACGCGGCACTCCAATTTCGTCCGAAATCGTCAAGATTCGTGCGAACCAGATCAGACAGAGATTAAGGCGTGTGTACTTAGTGTAGAGATGCCACACGTGTGGGCGTTATCAATCAGGAAAAATTATGCTAGTTCCAGCATCTAGCGAGAGGGGTTGTAGCATTTGTGGGCGCGTGGTCACCGTGGTCACCGCCCCGTAGTAGCAAAAAATCATGCATGTTCCAGCATCTGCAAGGGTTGCAACATCTGGCAGCTGTGGTCACCGCGATCACCTTCCGTAGTAGCACAAAATTATGCTGGTTGTAGTACATTGGATCACCGGTCATAGCATATTTAAACCCCGGTTGTAGCACCTCCTGTCACTGGGTGACCAGTACCTCGCCGCGCCGTTGTAGCACATCGCCATGTTGATGGTAGCATCATGGGGCACCGGTTGTAACACGTCGTCAGTCGACAGGACCACACCTTTAGCACAGAGGTAGCACTTGGTTCGTTGGTAGTCTCGTTCTAGCATGCGCCGCCGTGGTAGCAGCTTCGCCGGTGAAAGATTTCAGCATGCAGTCAGTCCAAGATTTGGTAGGGAGAGAAAAGAAAGGAGGTGCACGCTCGTTGGGGGAGACTAGGAGCGGGGCTGCCACCGATGTGGTGGGAGGACGGCTGGGGGAGGGGGCGGTTGGAGAAGAAAGTGGGAAAGAAGGGTTAAGGATGTGTGCGGGGGAAAGAGGCCGAGGTGGTAGAAAACATGACCGCAAGATCAATTCGGATCGAGCGACGCTCGCGAGCTTCGGCGGTATGTACCCAAACGTTTTCCATATATAAAGAGCCCGTTTTAGTGTCTGATGCATCTGTATTTCATGAGCAAGGCTTCCCCGGGGCTGGTGTTGTTGCCCTGAACCATGAAGGGCATTGCACTATTGCTTGTTGTGAGCCTTTACAAGGGGTGCTGGAACCTCAATTTGCGGAGGCAACAGCTCTGCGCCGCGCGGTATTTTTGGCTCGTGAGGAGAACTAGGACAAAGTCATCTTCGCCTCGGATTGACTCACTGACTTAGCGCCTCCATTCTTCAGTACGGGACAGGTCGTCCATCGGTTTGGGTGTGGCTGATATCAAACATGCGTTAACCTGCTTCACCTTAGTGGTCTTCAAGCATCTTCGCCGGTTGTGCTAACTCGTGTATGAATTTTTATGGTATTTGTATTTTTCTTTCGGCTCCGGATTGCATCCGGAAGACACTATGTACTTTGTTGCTTAATAAATAAAATGCCAACGTTCTCTCAAAAAACGTTTTCCATATCTATAGAGGCCGTTTTAGCCCAATATAATAACTGGGTAACTGGCCCGTTAACCATGACGTACTCACGTCGGTCAAACAAAAGGAAAGAACGAAACAGAGCCGAGTAGCCGACTCAAAATCCAAATCCAGCCAAATCAGAAGATCAGATCGCATGCCCTAGGTCTCCGTTATATACTGGAAAATAGCCACGATCGATCTGTACTTCCGTCTTCTGCGAGCGGCTTTGATGGATTCTGCGACGATGGACTGTCCGACCAAGAAGTCGCCGCAGGCCGGCTCCGGCCTGGCGGAGCTTGCCGCCGGCCTCACCAAGCGCCTCGCGGAAGAAAACCCCAGCGCCAACCTCGTCTTCTCGCCGCTGTCCATCTACACAGCTCTGTCGCTCCTGGCCGCCGGCGCCAGGGACGCGACGCTGGACGAGATCCTCCGGGTCCTCGGGGCGCAGTCGCGCGGCGAGCTCGAGAACTTCGTGTCCGGCATGGCGGCCGACGCGCTCCAGGACAGGTCCGCCTCGGGCGGGCCTCGCGTGGCGTTCGCGTGCGGCGTGTGGAGCGACCTCTCGTGGCCATTGAAGCCGGCCTTCCGGGAGGCCGTCGTGGGCACGTACAAGGCCGAGGCGAGCACCGTCGACTTCCGCGGCGCGCCGGAGGAAGCGCGTGGCCAGATCAATGCATGGGCGGCTCAGGTGACCAGGAACCTCATCGACTCCATCCTCCCCCCCGGATCGATAAAGCCGGCGACGACTCGGCTCGTGCTCGGCAACGCCATGTACTTCAAGGGCAAGTGGGAGGACCAGCCGTTCCACAGGAGGTACACCACGCACCAACTCTTCCGGCGGCTGGACCGCAGCTAGGTTAACGTGCCCTTCATGCAGAGCGCGATGAGGCAGTTCGTGGCCGTGCACGACGGGTTCAAGGTACTCAAACTCCGGTACGAGATGGCGGCGCTGGATCGTATCGGGTACACGCAGATCTCCATGTGCATCTTTCTCCCGGACGCCCACGACGGCCTGTGGGGGCTGCTGGATACGATTGCGTCCCGGCCTGGGTTCCTGCACGACCACCTGCCCGAGAGGAAAATCGCCCTGCGCGAGTTTCGGATGCCAAAGTTCAAGTTGTCCTTCCATAGCAGTATCACCGCTGTCCTCAAGAAGCTCGGGCTTGAGCTGCCGTTCTGCGAGGAGGGCAACCTATCTGACATGGTGGAGGACAATGGCTCTGGCTTGCCGATGGTGGTGGAGGATGTGATCCACAAAGCCGTCGTTGAGTTAAACGAGGAAGGGACTGAAGCCGCGGCTGTCACCGTGGTGGTCAAGCGTAAAGGATGCGCAAAGCGGCGGCGACCCCCAACACCTCCGCAGGTGGATTTCATTGCCGACCATCCATTTGCCTACTACATTGTGGAGGAGGCGACCGGAGCAGTTGTCTTTGCGGGCCACGTCCTCGACCCATCCAAGGAGTAATAAATAGCTAGCTGTTGAGGTAGACAATTTTTTTTCCCTTTTTTGAGACCAGAACTGCTCCTACCTTGTACTTGAGTTTTTTATAGCATCAGTTTTTTATATCTCTGAATCTCTTGACATAATCGGTGACCGATTCATCATGTTTCTGCTAACCGATGCAAGATGTGATAATTTTAGCTCATTATCGCCGCTATAAAAGTGATGATGAAACTTTTGCTCTAATTGCGACCATAAGAGAATAGAATCATGTAGCAAAGCAGCAAATCATGAAAATGCGGTGCCAGTTAATGATAGTGGAAATAAAACGCACTTTCAGTTCTTCTACGTGACACCCAATTGTGCTAAATATTGACTAATATGTTCCCAAGTTGTCTTCGTACCTTCACCAGTAAATTTAACAAAATCAGGAACCTTACAACCTTGATGATACAAAACTGCATCGAAGTGTTTAGGACATGGCCTTTGGTACACACGACTCTTTACTTTCGGTTCGTTTCCAAAATTTCCTTGAAACATCTTATGAAAATCCTCCCTCAGTTTGGCTAAAATTGGATCCGAGGTAGATGAAGATTCTTGCGGCAATGACATAGGAGCAACTTGGGTACTATCTAGTGGTGCAACTTATGGAGTAGGCGCCGAAACTTAATTCGGCGGAAGACCAAACATGCTTGTGCCTATGGGTGGTGTGACAAAGTAATTCGATGTAGACGCCGAATTGGGCACACTCACAATAGGATTAGGATATGTAGGTGCAGCCACAAGCTGATTGGTTTGACTAGGGTAAAAACTAAACGACATATTATTTTGTTGTTGCATAGGAGGTGCCGATGAAATAGGTAAAACAAAACTAGGGTTTCCTCTAGCAGTCACACCAACATAATCATTAGATGATTGCGATGTATTTTTCGTAGCCTTTTCATTCTATATGAACTAATTATACACCAGATCGTTAGCCTTACTAATGTAACTCTGAAGTTCAGGCAGTTGCTCAGTAGAGAATGTGCTACTTACAGCGGTTTCAACCTGTTTTTCATGAAGAGGAGGTAACTTGATTTATCCAACTGGAATAATGTTCCCTTGATGGTCCTTTTTGAAGTTTGCAAGAAAAGCCTGTAAATCCTCTTCCCCGCGCTGCTTCTTGAGCGCCTCATAAGCCTCTTCGTGCTGCTTCCTGTGCGCTTCGTGGGCTTTGCGATATTCATCCGATAGATCATCAAGACCCGGCTTAATGATGTTATCGGCGTCAACTTCTGAGGGCTTGGGGAGATTAGACATGGTTGATGATGATTCGTGATCTTTCTCCCCCCCGCCCCCGAGTCACCAAAAAGTGTGTTGACACACGAACACGTCACGTGTACCCTCGACGCCGGGGATGATGCACCACAGCTCACGTCGAAGGAGACTAGACCGACATCGCGATACACAAGACAGTCGGCAGGCGCTTTTGAAGACCCGGAACACCACGCGCCCAAGAGGGACCCCGTCTGGACGCACAGCGGCTATGGGTTGCCTTAGGTCGGTTTGCCCGCCCCTAGAGCCTCGAGGATCGCTGCTCTCCAACACGAAGAATGAACGAAGAATGAGAGAGAAAGAACAAGAGAGATGTAAAAATTAGGGTAAAAAGGATTAGATTGACTCGTTCGATTGTGTGTTGTTTCAATCGACCATCACCTCCACTATAGGTAAGAGGCGGCTGGACTTTCCGTACAAGTAAATGATTTATCTAGGCTTTCCTTACAAGAAAGTTATATTAATTCATGTCCTGGAGTCCTAATTCTAGTCTAACTCGGATTTCCCGACTGAAACTTCAGCCTGATCTTGTTTTCCTCTACATGTTGCATCCGTTCTTGGATTGAGACGATTTATATATCAAAACCGATCGGCTTGACGAGACGAAACTTTTTCGTGTTGTAAGTTTTTCCATTGAAGGTATTGAGGTCCGAACAGCTCGCGCGACCCATCAGACATCACCTAGGTGGTTGTCTGATCCCTCGCGCCACTTCTTACCTCGTGGTAGGACCACACTCCGATGACTCTAACTTTTGCATAAGATCTTGGATTGAGATGATTTTCATATCAAAGTCGATCGTTTCGACGAGACCAAGACAATCCGTGTAGAATATTTTCTCATATCAGGTCGTCTTAGGGGATTAATCGGCTGAACTGTACTTACCTTGAGCACATCTCCGGCCTTCAAGATGAGATCGGACGGCGATGACCCAAACTGCAAAGATGTTCATGTCAACACTACGGAAATTTTTCACGTAGAGTACTTCTTCATTTGAAGCCATGTTAACGATGTTTTTTCCATGCCAAAATCTGATGTCAACACAATTCGAATATGCGAGAAAGAAAGAGTGAGAGAAGTGAGATTCCTGTAGGAGATGGAGCTAGCTGGGCCCTCACTCGTCCGTCGTTGGGTTAAGCAAGATAGCCATCACGGAGATCTAAAGGTGGGAGAAAGAAATCCTTGCCGTGGCCAGTGAAGTGGACGCTATGGAGAAGACAGTGGTTGGCCGCTGGGTATGGAAGTGGAAACGATGGGTTTGAAGAAGATTGTGCCATCGTTTAGATACTGTCACAGCTCACCACTTTATGGATGTAATAAAATGGCTCGCTAGTATTCTGGAACAGCCGATCCAATGAGAAGAGTAACTCGAGATGATGTGTATTCAGGGAGAGGGTAGCAGGAAATACATGCATGACATCGCTGCAATGCTGAGTTGGAGTAACTTCATGTCAATATAAATATGATAGTGGGGATGAATTTCTTATGTATATAGGATGTCAACGTGTATTTCATGTTTTCACTATGGTTGGTCATAGTGGGGACTGGGGAGTAACTTATACTAGTGTATTACTACCTTCATAGTGCAAACTATCATAATAGTAGTCTCATAGATGGATTCATTTATTAGCTTGTAGACTCATCTTGTCTTGAGAAACGCTATGATATACAGTAGCATAATATGTTACCAGTTCTTATTCACTACTTGCCACATAAGCAAAAATTTCTTCAAGTGCACTATGTTATTAGCTAAGGCTGGCCATAGTGGTGGTATCTTAGCCAATATCATGCACTCGGGAATAGCAAATACGATGACATGGCAGAGAATTAAAGAAGAAAGAGAGGGTTAAAGTAACATAGGTAGATATCGTATCTCTACTATTAAAGGGCAATCGGACGTAGTGATGGTTCGACCTCCTTCGATCCCCCCACCCTTCGTAAACCTCCCCCTCCCGTCCAGCGCACAGAAAAAATCATCTCGCACGAACTACCGGATCTGAAAACACCAGCGCACGGCCGCACGCTCCCACGGTCCCACACATCGCCGAGAAACTGCCTCCACACGCGCACGCACACGTCGCACACCCCATCTCTCCCCAACTACTCACTTCCTATCCCGTCTCTCTCGGAGAAAAATCATTGCCGCCCGCGTTCGCCATCCAGCCCCTGCGCTGCATCGCCACCCGTTGTCCCGTGCCGTCTGATCTAGGGAAGGGGATGACTTCCATCCCGTCCCTTCCGTCCGCCGTGGAAGCAAGAGAGACTGAGAGAGGAAGAAGCGGAGCGGCGGTCCTGACCTTAGCGCCACAGAAAAAGAACGGTCGTGGTTCTGATGCATGGTGGGACAGCACTGATGCTGCCGTGACATCTGAGGCTCCTTCTGTAGAGACCAGCATGGATCAAAGGAGGCGGCAGTGGGAAGGCCATCCACCACTTCTTCCCTGCAGCCAGGCATGCGCCTATGCCATTGACCACTCATCGGTGGAAGTGTGCGAGGAGTCCGTCCCCGAGCAGCATGTGGACGTGTTCTTCCTGTCCCTGCTCAACACCGACAACGAGACGAGGGAACCCTTTTGCCGTCGAGGTCTTCTGCTACTGGTCCGCAGCGCCGACTCCACCCAGTACTAGGGTTCTTGGTCTGGATCTGAATAGAGATCTCCAACTCGATCTTGATTCTTGGTTATGTCTTGTACTATTTACAGATTGTTGCAGTAAAGTTTTCTTAGACGGGAAATAAGTCTTTTTTTTCAGAAGGGCTTTGTGGTTCCTTATTAATGGCGTTCAGCTACTACAACGTCTCTGATACATGTTCTGGTGTATATGCAACCACTCTTTACAAAACTTATTACCAGAACCCTCTTTCGCTCTGATATATGCTGCTTTGTTCGACATACGTCGTGTCTAGCTAACTTGCTGCTCCTCCATGGTTTTCAGCATCGCCTTGATCACTTCAGTCAACGACCCATGGACTGATCTGTTCAAATCGCCATCATTCCAGCAGGTTGTTACCCATGCTAAAAGTAACCTCTCTGACTGTAGGTTGTATGCGGTGCTTTGGTTACACATGAATCCTTTGTTGTATTCCAAAAAGAATCCATATCGATGATTTTGTAATGTAAGCCATTCATATGAAATTTTCCTGCATTTTTCATTGAAGGAACAGTATCTCGACTGCATATATCAATAGAAAAAAGTATTAAGGTTTTTATGTACAGGAAAAAGTAAAATTTCCTGCAATTTCAACCACAAAATCTATAGTTTGTTGGTTTCTTTCAAATAATATGCAATCATATTTCCTTTGCAGTTCTAATCAGTTAATAATAGAGATATTATTTATCTTGAACCTATAAATAATTTGTAGCTACCTCCAATTTCAGTATGATCACATATTCCAGGTACAACTTGACTCTTTACTTTTGTAAGCATGGAATTGATTTGCCTCTTTATAGGTTTCTAGCTGGCTAAATATCTCTTCCTGTCGCCACTCAAGCATGTCGTTTTCTTGGGCAAATCAACATAGATATCCATGGTTTCTCTGTAATATATAATATATATGCCCTGATCTATGTATTAGGGCTGATTCTTTCATTACTTCTTGGAAATTGAGTATCTTAATTGAAATCATGCCGACTTTCTATGTAGCTCACTTGCATGGGATGTTTATGCGAGCACACATTGAAGACCAAGTATAGCACATATAGTGGGTGATGTCTCATAAGAAAATGTAAGCCATATGAACTTACTAACTCCCAATTTACCATGCAATGACGAATCAATTCTGATTGGTATATGTGAGAAACTTCATTTTGTTAGTATTGATAAAATATGTCTGTTATTATAATCTAAAACCAAAGCATCAAATCATGCTGCTACCTACATGTCATGTTGAATGTTCAAAAAACTCTCAAAGGAACAACATGTATCAATTCACATCTGAAAAATGATGATGCCACGTGGATTGGGAATTTGTAATCTTGGATTGATATGTCATACATGACTTGATTTTTCTGGCAAATACACCAAACTTAATTAGATAAAGAGGATCCATTGGTTACATTTGGCAATAATTTGTTCTCCCGAACACCGAATAGTCTAAATATTAAGAATTGTTTGGCTACTGAATAATGTGTGGTTGCAGAACAACACTTACGCTGTCTCAAAATTTATTATTTTCGTGTTGAGAGCGTAGTAGTTGTGTTACTTTCATAAATAGTAGCCATCATTGAGTCATTGTACAGACATTCCATTTCTTAGTAACTCACAGTTCGGGTTTTAGTCAATTACTGATATTGTCTTCTATTTTTAATACTGGAAATAGATCATTGACTTATTTTGGAGCAAATGGCAGACAGTTTGGTAGTGTAGTTGTTTCTCCTTACTTGATTTAGCAATGTTTCTTCTGATCTAAGTTCTTGCAGACAAGTTGGTTTATGATGTGCTATGGCTGCTACTAGAAATTATTTTTTATATAGTAAGCATAATCTGTCTATGTTCCAGGAAACATTTATCTTACGAGAAAAATACACAGGATGACATCAAATCAATATGCGTTCCTTTGTAATTAGAACTATTGTTTTGTGTTTTTCTTGTTAGAAGCCTTCTCATAGGTAAAATTTAGCTGCATTCTCCATCTTTTGCACATAATATATTTTTTGATTCATGCTGCTCATAGCAATCGTATTTACTCACATCTTTCACAGTTGAAAACTTGTTTTATTATAATATGTATGTATAATACTTTCCCAGTTGCTGGTTTGATTTACATAGGACATATACTTAGTAAAATAGAGATATTGTTATGTGTATGCCTTGACAGATACTTGAAGACTTTGAGGTCATTCTCCATCTTTTACATGATACACTCAATAGTAGAAAACAGGGCTTTGGTCCAGGCCAGAATATTGCATTAGTCTCAGTCGTGTTACGAACCGGGACTAATGGGTGCATCAGTCCCGGTTCATGAGGCCAGGACGCCGGCCGGGCCTCGGCGGGCACTTCGTCTGACCCCTTTAGTCACGGTTCCAGACACGAACCGGGACTAAAGGTCCTCGCTCCTGGCGCAGCCCCTTTAGTCCCGGTTGGTTGCTAGAACCGGGACTAAAGGGCAGTCTTCTGTCCTGGTTCTAGCCACCAACCGGTACTAAAGATATGCCTATATATATACTTGCCCCTGCCCGCTCACTCCTTTATTTTTTGGCCGGCCGGCGTGTGGGAGGTGTGTGCTGCTCTGCTCTCACCTCCTATGCACACGAGGTGTTCGATGAAATGCCCGAGCCGCGTTTAAGCTTTCTCCTCTCCAAGCTCGACCTCCAAGCTCCATTTTCCCCAACATTTGTCTAGGTTTGGCGGTCCATCACGTCCCGTCCCCGTCCTCACTGTCGTCGATCGCCCGCGTCGATCTCATCGCCGGCACCACCATGGTGAGCCTCTTGTTCTTATCTTTTTTGAAATAAAAAAATTCTTACTTGTGTGATTTACATAGATACTTGTATAAATTTCTTACTTTTATTATTGTTTGTTATTATATAGTGCCATGGTCATGGTATCCGCCCACGTCGGCCCTCGTCTGGTCTATGATTCGGATGTGGTATATTATCTTTTTTAACTATTTGTTTCATTTTGTGTTTATGACAATTATGCCGACCAACGTGACATAGATGTGTTTATCTAGGAGGTATGTGAACCGGAAATTCCAACCGACCCTCTTGTCGAGAGGTTAAATTTAGTTGAAAAAGAAAACGAGTATTTGAAAGAAAAATTGAAAAGAATTGAGGAGGAGAAGATGAAATTGGAGTTGCATGTTGCCGATGTCGTCATTGACCACAAGATCAAGATGGATGCAATGCGCTTGAAGATTCGAAAGATAAGAAAATATGCCATTGATAATCAGGCTTGGTATCATTATGTTGTTGGATCAATTGTTACCTTAGTTGCGATTATGATCGCATTTGTTGTTGCATTTAAATGTTTTACATAGTTGTATGTTAGTTTCAATTTATGTTTTAATTAGATGCTCTAGAGAGATGTATGTTGTTCTATGAGAACTATGTATGAACTTTATGTATTTATTTTTTCAGTAATAACATTTGATCCCGGTCGACTTTGGAGCACCAACCAAGGGTACGAGATAAATGGTAATACATTTTACACGATTGCCCAAGATAAAAAGAGCACCAACCAAAACAGTGGTGTCCGCTTTGATGCAGCAATCACCATGCCAAGTTTCAACCTTTTCAGAGTTCATTTGCAGTGCTTGTCAATTTCAGGGTCATTTAGCTCAAAATAAATCATGAAATGCATGAAAAATAGCAAATGAAGTCAGAAAAGGGTTGAAAATTAATGATGTGGCTTTGAATGATGCATATTGAATGCAGAAAAAGTCTGGAGTTAAAATATGTTAAAAAATGAAATCCCTTTTGTAATAGATGAGTTTTTGTCCGAAACCCTGTTACTTCCAAAGAGATTGTCCAGTTTGTACACGAAGTGCATCCAGTTTTTCCCGTAACCCTCTCAACTTTTTAGCACATGCTATGTGGGTGAAATTATGATACCATGCCAAGTTTCAACCTTTTCAGAGTTCATTTGCAGAAGCGGTCGGGAAGCTTAGGTAGCAGTGGCGCAAGAAGTCACTAGTAGAAAACAAGGCTTTCGTCCTAGCCGGATCGGAGCAATAGTCCCGGTCGCGTTACGAACCGAGACTACAACAGGCATCAGTCCCGGTTTGAATGGGACCTTTAGTCCCGGTTGGAGACACCAACCGGGACTCGGTTGGTGTCTCCAACCGGGACTAAAGGTCTATCTTTAGTCCCGGTTGGAGACACCAACCGGTACTAAAGGGTATCACCCCCTTTTTCCAGTTTTTTTTTGCTTTATTTATTTTCTTTTGTTTGTACTTACAGCGAAATAATTAGATTTTTTTAGTGAATCTTTTTTGCTTTAGGTCACAAAAATTATAAACTTTCTGTTAGTGCCAGTAGTTTTCAAATTTGAATAGTTTAAATTTGAATTCTTTGAAATTTGTGTGAATCACTAGTTTGTGAATAACTTTACTTTGAAAATAGATTTTTGAGTGATTCTTTTTGCTGCTGTTTAATATTAGTGTGTTTTATCATTATATTAAATTTGGTAATTTTTAGGTTATTTTAAATAGGTGTTTTAGTCAAAAACAGATTATGTTTAGCTCTTTTAGTTTTATAGCTAAAAAAAATCAATAAATGCATGAAAAATAGCGAATGAAGTGGGAAAGGGTTGAAAATTGATGATGTGGCTTTTAATGGTGCATGTTGAACGCACAAAAAGTCTGGAGTTGAAATAAGTTTAAAAAAATGAAATGCCTTTGTAACACATGAGTTTTCGTCCGAAACCGTGATACTTCGAAAGAGATTGTTGAGTTTGTACACAAAGTGCATCCAATTTTTGCCGTAACCATCTCAACTTTTTAGCACATGCTATGTGGGTGAAATGATGATACCATGCCAAGTTTCAACCTTTTCAGAGTTCATTTGTAGTGCTTTTCAATTTCAGGGTCATTTAGCTCAAAAAAATCAATAAATGCATGAAAAATAGAGAATGAAGTGGGAAAGGGTTGAAAATTGATGATGTGGCTTTGAATGGTGCATGTTGAACGCACAAAAAGTCTGGAGTTGAAATAAGGTTAAAAAAATGAAATGCCTTTGTAATAGATGAGTTTTCGTCCGAAACCCTGATACTTCGAAAGGATTGTACAGTTTGTACACGAAGTGCATCCAGTTTTTCCCGTAACCCTCTCAACTTTTTAGCACATGCTATGTGGGTGAAATGATGACACCATGCCATGTTTCAACCTTTTCAGAGTTCATTTGTAGTGCTTTTCAATTTTAGGGCATTTAGCTCAAAAAAATCAATAAATGCATGAAAAATAGAGAATGAAGTGGGAAAGGGTTGAAAATTGATGATGTGGCTTTGAATGGTGCATGTTGAACGCACAAAAATTCTGGAGTTGAAATAAGGTTAAAAAATGAAATGCCTTTGTAATAGATGAGTTTTCGTCCGAAACCCTGATACTTCGAAAGGGATTGTCCAGTTTGTACACAAAGTGCATCCAGTTTTTCCCGTAACCCTCTTAACTTTTTAGCACATGCTATGTGGGTGAAATGATGATACCATGCCATGTTTCAACCTTTTCAGAGTTTATTTGTAGTGCTTTTCAATTTCATGGTCATTTAGCTCAAAAAAAATCAATAAATGAATGGAAAATAGCGAATGAAGTGGGAAAGGGTTGAAAATTGATGATGTGGCTTTGAATGGTGCATGTTGAACGCATAAAAAGTATGGAATTGAAATAAGTTTAAAAAAAGTGTTATGAAACAGTAAAGCGGCTATAACTTTTGCATACGATGTCGAAAAAAAAGTTTAATATAACAAAAATTTTAGCACGACAAACCGGTTTCGATGGCAACCGCCGTAGGCTGTTTTGTAAATTTTTAGAATCCTCAAATTCCGAAAGGAAAAAAAGTTATCCTCAAATTTAAGTTTTTTTGAATTTTTGGTCAAACTACTTATTCAAATAATTATAGTTTTTTAGAATAATAGCTTCAAACTCAAATGGTGAAACGTGTGACATCATGCTCAAGGGCTTAATAGGATTGATATGATACATATAACATAAATTAATTGAATAAGTAGTTTATTTTTTTAAAGCGTTTTTGAAATTCGAAAAGAATAAAAATTCAGATTTTAAAAATTATTGTTTATAAAAATGATGTCATATTTGGATTCCTCACATTTTTCTCATAATAATGGATATGTTATTTGTCGAATTTCGATTTACAGATTTAAAAATATTAACTTTGCCATATTAAATGAATAAATGGCAAAATATGAATAAAATAATATTTTTACTCATTTTATTTTCATTGAAATTCAATATTATTATTACTTATTTTATTTTGAACATTTTTATTATTTTGGATTTATTGTTTTTTGAGAATTTTTGAGTATTTTTGAAATTTTTGCCTTTTTTGAAGTTTTTATAGTTTTTAAATTAATCATTGTTGTCTGTTAATCATTCTTGTTTGTTAATCATTGTTGTTTATTTTAATAATTGTTTGGAATTCAAAAAATTAAATCATGTGACATCAAGACCTAATGGTTAGAAGATGTCTCTCCTAGGGTTTCCCAGGGCGGGCGACTCGGGGGCGACCCCCACGCCGCCGCCACCGCCGGTCTCCGCACCGGCCGTGTGCAGCAACACATCTGGCCTCCTGCTTCTGCAGGCGGCTGGACGCGCAGCGGCCTCGTTCGCCCAGCGATCGCTCGTCGATCTCGCCGTCCCTCATGTGGACTCTGCCATACGGTATCCGGAGATTGCACATCCGGAAAATCTAGGGTTTCCTAACCCCTCACGCAAGGAAAGGCTCGGCCTCCTCTCTTTAAATCCGAAGGAGGGGGAGAAGCTGGAAATCAAACACGAAGAACCACCGGATCAGCTACCGCTTGGTGCTTCGGTGCCGCCGCCTGCCGCTGCCGCCGTCAGGACTGGATAAGATGGCAGGTTCAAGTGCACAAGGGAAAGGATCTAGGCCGGTGTCTGCGGAAAACCTAGCAGTTGGTCGGGGCGATCATGGGGCTCCCTCTGTGGATGCTACCCGCCCGAAGCCTTCTACTAGGGACGCTGTTGATACTTTGGTCGCTACTCCTAGTGTCCAGGACCTGGCCATCTGGACTCAGCGAAGGGGGACGAGGGATCTAGGGAAGGAGAAGGAACACCATGATGTGATATCCAGGCCAGAAGACGAAGGAGAGGAAGCTGCGCAGGAGGATGAGGGGGACTTGGAAGGAGACAATGCTGAGGTGGATCTGGAAGAAGCGGGCGTGGTCCAAGAATCTATACATCCATGGACTATCATCATGTTAGTGTACTCTCTGGAGAGGCCAACACCGCGAACGCTCTTTGACAACGTGGAAGAAGGATGGAGGCTTAGGGAGAGCCTTGATTATGCTTATCAAGGGGATAACAAGTACCTTGTTCACTTCGGCTGTGAAGCAGATATGGCGAGGATTTTGCATGGAGGACCATGGCAGTATCAACATGATCCGCTCATCATCGAGCGATACGATGGGAGTAGGAAGGTGTCGGAGTACAAGCTGGACAATATCAATATTTGGGTGCGGATTTTGGACATACCTTTGAACTGGCGCACGAAACCCATTGTGAAGGCGCTATGTCTGAAGTTGGGCACGTTCCTGGAGGCTGAACTTGATGAGAACCGAGGAAACTACGTACGGGTTGTTGGAAATATGCCCTAGAGGCAATAATAAATTGGTTATTATTATATTTCCTTGTTCATGATAATCGTTTATTATCCATGCTATAATTGTATTGATTGGAAACTCAAATACATGTGTGGGTACATAGACAACACTGTGTCCCTAGTAAGCCTCTAGTTGACTAGCTCGTTGATCAAAGATGGTTAAGGTTTCCTAGCCATTGACATGAGATGTCATTTGATAACGGGATCATATCATTAGGAGAATGATGTGATGGACAAGACCCAAACTAAGAACGTAGCATTTGATCGTGTCAGTTTATTGCTATTGTTTTCTGCATGTCAAGTATCTGTTCCTTTGACCATGGGATCATGCAACTCACTGACACCGGAGGAATACCTTGTGTGTATCAAACGTCGCAACGTAACTGGGTGACTATAAAGGTGCTCTACAGGTATCTCCGAGGGTGTCTGTTGGGTAGGCATGGATCAAGACTGGGATTTGTTACTCCGTATGACGGAGAGGTATCTCAGGGCCCACTCGGTAATACAACATCACAATGAGCCTTGCAAGCAATGTGACTAAAGTGTTAGCCACGAGATCTTGTATTACGGAACGAGTAAAGAGACTTGCCGGTAACGAGATTGAACTAGGTATAGTGATACCGACGATCGAATCTCGGGCAAGTAACATACCGAAGAACAAAGGGAACAGCATACGGGATTAACTGAATCCTTGACATAGAGGTTCGACCGATAAAGATCTTCGTAGAATATGTAGGAGCCAATATGGGCATCCAGGTCCCGCTATTGGTTATTGGCCGTAGAGGTGTCTCGGTCATGTCTACATAGTTCTCGAACCCGCAGGGTCTACACACTTAACGTTTGGTGACGATTAGTATAATTGAGTTATTATGTTGGTGACCGAAAGTTGTTCGGAGTCCCGGATAAGATCCCGGACATGACGAGGATCTCCGGAATAGTCCGGAGGTAAAGATTGATATATGTGATAATAGTGTTTTGATCTCCGGAAGAGTTCCGAAGTTCACCGGAAGAGGTTCCGGATGTTTACCGAAGTGTTCGGGTGCAGCAACACTTTATATGAGCCAAAGGGATAAAGCCCACAAGGTATTGGAAAGTGCAAAAGTAGTTTTGCTGCCGCGTAAGCGGTACTACCGCTTGGTGAAGCGGTACTACCGCCGGAGCGGTACTACCGCTTGTGTAAAGCGGTACTACCGCCGGAGCGGTACTACCGCTTGTGTGAAGCGGTACTACCGCCCAAGCGGTACTACCGCTTGTGTGAAGCGGTACTACCGCTTGTGCGCGGCTGTGCACGGTTCGGCAGGGATCCGAGTTGGACTCTTTCCCTGCGGGCCAAACCGACCTTGTGCGGGCAAAACCGACCCGGAGGGGGCTTTTACTCCAAGTTTAGACCCCAAGGCTCAACATATAAATAGAGGGGCAGGGCTAGCACACGGGACACATCAGGATTTCCCAAGCCGTGTGCCGGCAACCCTAGCCCTCTAGTTCCTCCGTCATAATCTCCGTAGTGCTTGGCGAAGCCCTGCAGAGATCGTTCCTCACCATCATCACCACGCCGTCGTGCTGCTGGAACTCAACCACTACTTCACCATCGCTCGCTGGATCGAGGAGGTGAAGGCGTCATCAAGCCGTACGTGTGTTGAACGCGGAGGTGCCGTCCGTTCGGCACTAGTTCGTGATCGGATCGAGGGACGACTTGCGATTTGGATCGCGGGGACGTTCGACTACATCAACCGCGTTTATTAACGCTTCCGCTTAGCGATCTACAAGGGTATGTAGATTCACTCTCCCTCTCGTAGATGCTCATCACCATGGATAGATCTTATGTGTGCGTAGGAAAATTTTTGTTTCCCATGCAACGTTCCCCAACAGTGGTATCAGAGCTAGGTCTATGCGTAGATGAGATCTCGAGTAGAACACAAACGAGTTGTGGGCGTGGGTGTATACATATTGCTTGCCGTTACTAGTTGATATTTGATTCGGCGGTACTGTGAGATGAAGCGGCCCGGACCGACATTACGCGTACACTTACGTGAGACAGGTTCCTTCAACTAACATGTAACTTCGTTGCATAAAGATGGCTAGCGGGTGTCTGTCTCTCTCACTTTAGTTGAATCGATTTCAATGAAGAGGGTTCTTTTAGAAGATCAAAAAGCAATCACTACACCACGTTGTGGTTTTGCGTAGGTAAGAACGGTTCTTGCAAACCCGTAGCAGCCACGTAAAATTTGCAACAACAATTAGAGGACGTCTAACTTGTTTTTGCAGGGTATGATGTGATATGATATGGCCAATTACATGATGAGATATATGTGATGTATGAGATGATTATGTGATGTATAGAATATCACGACTTGCATGTCGATGAGTACGGCAACTGGCAGGAGCCATAGAGTTGTCTTTAATTATTGTATGACCTGCGTGTCAATCATTAAGCGCTATGTAATGCTTTACTTTATCGCTAAACGTTAGCTATAGTCGTGGAAGCAACAGTCAGCGCGACAACCTTATGGCGACACGTTGATGGAGATCAAGATGATGGAGATCATGGTGTCATGCCGGTGACGATGGAGATCATGCCGGTGCTTTGGAGATGGAGATCAAAAGCACAAGTTCATGGCCATATCATGTCACTTATGATTTGCATGTGATGTTAATCCTTTTATGCATCTTATTTTGCTTAGGACGACGGTAGCATTATAAGGTGATCCCTCACTTAAATTTCAAGATAAATTGTGTTCTCCCCAAGTGTGCACCGTTGCGAAAGTTCGTCGTTTCGAGACACGCCGTGATGATCGGGTGTGATAGACTCTACGTTCGCATACAACGGGTGTAAGCCATGTTACACGTGCGGAACACTCGGGTTAAACTTGACGAGCCTAGCATGTACAGACATGGCCTCGGAACACAAGAGACCGAAAGGTCGAACATGAGTCATATAGTAGATATGATCAACATGAAGATGTTCACCATTGAAACCACCTCAACTCACGTGATGATCGGACTTGAGTTGGTGGATTTGGATCATGTTACACTCGAATGATCGGAGGGATGTCAATTTGAGTGGGAGTTTTTAAGTAATATGATTAACTAAACTCATTATCTAAGAACAATAGTCTAAGTTGTCTTTGCTATATTTATGTTGTAGATCATGGCTCGCGCAGTAGCACCCCTGAATTTTAATGCGTTCCTAGAGAAAGCTAAGTTGAAAGATGATGGAAGTAACTTTGTGGACTGGGCCCGTAATCTAAGGATTATCCTTACGGCTTCCCAGAAGGCTTATGTCCTTGATGCACCGCTTGGTGATCCACCCGCTCCAGTTGAGTCTCTAGACGTTGTGAACGCCTGGCAGGCTCGTTCTGATGATTACTCAATAGTTCAATGTGCAATGTTGTATGGCTTAGAACCGGGACTTCAAAGACGTTTTGAACGTCATGGAGCATATGAGATGTTCCAGGAGTTGAAGTTTATCTTTCAGAAGAATGCCCGGATCGAGAGATATGAGATCTCCGATAAGTTCTATGCTTGCAAGATGGAGGAGAACGGGTCTATCAGTGATCACGTGCTCAGAATGTCTGGGTACTCCACCCGTCTGGCTGAGTTAGGGATGCCCCTTCCGCCAGAGGCTATCACTGACAGAGTTCTTCAATCATTGCCACCTAGCTACAAGAGCTTCGTGTTGAACTATAACATGCACGGGATGAACAAGTCAGTCGCCGAGCTGTTTGCGATGCTGAAAGCCGCTGAGTCTGAAATTCAGAAGGAGCATCAAGTGTTGATGGTCAATAAAACCACTAGTTTCAAGAAAAATGGCAAGGGTAAGAAGGGTAACTCCAAGAAGAGTGGCAAAGCAGTTGCTCCTCTCGTGAAGAAACCCAAGGCTGGACCCAAACCAGAAACTGTGTGTTTTCATTGCAAGGGAACTGGACACTGGAAGCGGAATTGCCCCAAGTATTTGGCTGACAAGAAGGCGGCCAACAACAAACAAGGTATATATGATATACATGTTATTGATGTGTACCTTACCAACTCTCGTTGTAGTGCCTGGGTATTTGATACCGGTGCGGTTGCTCATATTTGCAACTCAAAACAGGAACTGCGGAATAGACGGAGGCTGGCAAAGGACGAAGTGACGATGCGCGTGGGAAATGGTTCCAAGGTTGATGTGATCGCCGTCGGCACGCTCGCTCTTCGATTACCGTCGGGATTAGTGATGAACCTAAATAAGTGTTATTTGGTGCCTGCGTTAAGCATGAACATTATATCTGGATCTTGTTTAAATGCGAGACGGTTACTCATTTAAATCAGAGAATAATGATTGTTCTATTTATATGAGTAATATCTTTTATGGTCATGCACCCGATGTGAGGGGTTTATTCTTATTGAATCTCGATAGTAATGATACACATGTTCATAACATTGATGCCAAAAGATGTAGAATTGATAATGATAATACCACTTTCTTGTGGCACTGCCGTTTAGGTCATATTGGCGTAAAACGCATGAGGAAGCTCCATGCTGATGGACTTTTGGAGTCACTTGATTTTGAATCACTTGACACATGTGAGCCATGCCTCATGGGCAAGATGACTAAAACGCCGTTCTCTGGAACAATGGAACGGGCAAGTGACTTATTGGAAATCATACATACTGATGTGTGCGGTCCGATGAGTATTGAGGCGCGCGGTGGTTATCGTTACTTTCTCACCTTCACTGATGACTTAAGTAGATATGGGTATATTTACTTAATGAAACACAAGTCTGAAACATTTGAAAAGTTCAAACAATTTCAGAGTGAAGTTGAGAATCATCGTAACAAGAAGATTAAATTCCTACGATCTGATCGAGGAGGAGAATATCTGAGTTATGAGTTTGGCAGTCACTTAAAACAATGTGGAATTGTTTCACAACTAACACCGCCTGGAACACCACAGCGTAATGGTGTGTCCGAACGTCGTAATCGAACCTTATTAGATATGGTGCGATCTATGATGTCTCTTGCCGATTTGCCACTATCGTTTTGGGGTTATGCATTAGAGACAGCTGCATTCACTTTAAATAGGGCACCATCGAAATCCGTTGAGACGACGCCATATGAACTTTGGTTTGGCAAGAAGCCAAAGCTGTCGTTTCTTAAAGTTTGGGGATGTGATGCTTATGTCAAAAAGCTTCAGCCTGAAAAGCTGGAACCCAAAGCGGAGAAATGCGTCTTCATAGGATACCCAAAAGAGACAGTTGGGTATACCTTCTATCTCAGATCCGAAGGCAAAGTGTTTGTCGCTAAAAACGGAACATTTCTTGAGAAAGAGTTTCTCTCGAAAGAATTGAGTGGGAGGAAGATAGAACTTGATGAGGTTGTTGAACCTTTACTTCAACCTGAGAGTAGCGCAGCGCAGAAAGTTGTTTCTGTGGAGCCTACATTAGCTGAAGAGGAAGTTAATGATGATGATCATGAAGCTTTGGATCAAGTTGCTATCGAACCTCGTAGGTCGACAAGGACGCGTACTGCTCCCGAGTGGTACGGCAACCCTGTCTTAGAAGTCATGTTGTTAGACAACGATGAACCTACGAGCTATGGAGAAGCGATGATGGGCCCGGATTCCGAGAAGTGGTTAGAGGCCATGAAATCCGAGATGGGATCCATGTATGAAAACAAAGTATGGACTTTGGAAGTATTACCTGAAGGGCGTAAGGCCATTCAGAACAAATGGATCTTTAAGAGGAAGACGGACGCGGACGGTAATGTCACCGTCTATAAAGCTCGACTTGTGGCAAAGGGTTTTTCACAAGTTCAAGGAGTTGACTACGATGAGACCTTCTCACCCGTAGCGATGCTTAAGTCCGTCAGAATCATGTTAGCAATAGCTGCCTTTTTCGATTATGAAATTTGGCAGATGGATGTCAAAACAGCGTTCCTTAACGGTTACCTTAAGGAAGAGTTGTATATGATGCAACCAGAAGGTTTTGTCGATCCAGAGAATGCTGACAAAGTTTGCAAACTCCAGCGATCCATTTATGGACTGGTGCAAGCATCTCGGAGTTGGAATCTTCGTTTTGATGAGGTGATCAAAGCGTTCGAGTTTATACAAGTTTACGGAGAAGCTTGTATTTACAAGAAAGTGAGTGGGAGCTCTATAGCGTTTCTAATATTATATGTGGATGACATATTACTGATTGGAAACAATATAGAAATGCTGGAAAGCGTAAAGGAATATTTGAACAAGAGTTTTTCAATGAAGGACCTAGGAGAAGCTGCTTTCATATTAGGCATCAAGATCTATAGAGATAGATCAAGACGCTTAATAGGACTTTCACAAAGCACATACCTTGATAAGATTTTGAAGAAGTTCAAAATGGATCAGTCCAAGAAGGGGTTCTTGCCTGTTTTGCAAGGTGTGAAGTTGAGTAAGACTCAATGCCCAGTGACTGCAGAAGATAGAGAAAAGATGAGTGTCATCCCCTATGCTTCAGCCATAGGCTCTATCATGTATGCAATGCTGTGCACAAGACCCGATGTCAGCCTTGCCATAAGTATGGTCGGAAGGTTTCAAGGTGATCCTGGAATGGAACACTGGACGGCGGTCAAGAATATCCTGAAGTACCTGAAAAGGACTAAGGACATGTTTCTCGTTTATGGAGGTGATCAAGAGCTCGTCGTAAAGGGTTACGTCGATGCAAGCTTTGACACTGATCCGGATGACTCTAAGTCGCAAACCGGATACGTATTTTCTTAATGGGGGTGCGGTTAGCTGGTGCAGTTCCAAGCAAAGCATGGTAGCAGATTCTACATGCGAAGCGGAGTACATCGCTGCCTCGGAGGCGGCGAAGGAAGGTGTCTGGATGAAGGAGTTCATGACAGATCTTGGAGTAGTGCCTAGTGCGCTTAACCCAATGACTCTGTTTTGTGATAATACTGGTGCCATTGCTCTAGCCAAGGAACCAAGATTTCACAAGAGGACCAGACACATAAAGCGACGTTTCAATTCCATCCGCGATTACATCAAGGAGGACGACATAAATATTTGCAAAGTACACACGGATCTAAATGTTGCAGATCCGATGACTAAACCTCTTCCAAGGGCTAAACATGAACAACACCAGAACTGCATGGGTGTTCGATTCATTACAATGTAAATCACATAGTGATGTGAACTAGATTATTGACTCTAGTGCAAGTGGGAGACTGTTGGAAATATGCCCTAGAGGCAATAATAAATTGGTTATTATTATATTTCCTTGTTCATGATAATCGTTTATTATCCATGCTATAATTGTATTGATTGGAAACTCAAATACATGTGTGGGTACATAGACAACACTGTGTCCCTAGTAAGCCTCTAGTTGACTAGCTCGTTGATCAAAGATGGTTAAGGTTTCCTAGCCATTGACATGAGATGTCATTTGATAACGGGATCATATCATTAGGAGAATGATGTGATGGACAAGACCCAAACTAAGAACGTAGCATTTGATCGTGTCAGTTTATTGCTATTGTTTTCTGCATGTCAAGTATCTGTTCCTTTGACCATGAGATCATGCAACTCACTGACACCGGAGGAATACCTTGTGTGTATCAAACGTCGCAACGTAACTGGGTGACTATAAAGGTGCTCTACAGGTATCTCCGAGGGTGTCTGTTGGGTAGGCATGGATCAAGACTGGGATTTGTTACTCCGTATGACGGAGAGGTATCTCAGGGCCCACTCGGTAATACAACATCACAATGAGCCTTGCAAGCAATGTGACTAAAGTGTTAGCCACGAGATCTTGTATTACGGAACGAGTAAAGAGACTTGCCGGTAACGAGATTGAACTAGGTATAGTGATACCGACGATCGAATCTCGGGCAAGTAACATACCGAAGAACAAAGGGAACAACATACGGGATTAACTGAATCCTTGACATAGAGGTTCGACCGATAAAGATCTTCGTAGAATATGTAGGAGCCAATATGGGCATCCAGGTCCCGCTATTGGTTATTGGCCGTAGAGGTGTCTCGGTCATGTCTACATAGTTCTCGAACCCGCAGGGTCTACACACTTAACGTTTGGTGACGATTAGTATAATTGAGTTATTATGTTGGTGACCGAAAGTTGTTCGGAGTCCCGGATAAGATCCCGGACATGACGAGGATCTCCGGAATAGTCCGGAGGTAAAGATTGATATATGTGATAATAGTGTTTTGATCTCCGGAAGAGTTCCGAAGTTCACCGGAAGAGGTTCCGGATGTTTACCGAAGTGTTCGGGTGCAGCAACACTTTATATGAGCCAAAGGGATAAAGCCCACAAGGTATTGGAAAGTGCAAAAGTAGTTTTGCTGCCGCGTAAGCGGTACTACCGCTTGGTGATGCGGTACTACCGCCGGAGCGGTACTACCGCTTGTGTAAAGCGGTACTACCGCCGGAGCGGTACTACCGCTTGTGTGAAGCGGTACTACCGCCCAAGCGGTACTACCGCTTGTGTGAAGCGGTACTACCGCTTGTGCGCGGCTGTGCACGGTTCGGCAGGGATCCGAGTTGGACTCTTTCCCTGCGGGCCAAACCGACCTTGTGCGGGCAAAACCGACCCGGAGGAGGCTTTTACTCCAAGTTTAGACCCCAAGGCTCAACATATAAATAGAGGGGCAGGGCTAGCACACGGGACACATCAGGATTTCCCAAGCCGTGTGCCGGCAACCCTAGCCCTCTAGTTCCTCCGTCATAATCTCCGTAGTGCTTGGCGAAGCCCTGCAGAGATCGTTCCTCACCATCATCACCACGCCGTCGTGCTGCTGGAACTCAACCACTACTTCACCATCGCTCGCTGGATCGAGGAGGTGAAGGCGTCATCAAGCCGTACGTGTGTTGAACGCGGAGGTGCCGTCCGTTCGGCACTAGTTCGTGATCGGATCGAGGGACGACTTGCGATTTGGATCGCGGGGACGTTCGACTACATCAACCGCGTTTATTAACGCTTCCGCTTAGCGATCTACAAGGGTATGTAGATTCACTCTCCCTCTCGTAGATGCTCATCACCATGGATAGATCTTATGTGTGCGTAGGAAAATTTTTGTTTCCCATGCAACGTTCCCCAACACCGCGAACGCTCTTTGACAACGTGGAAGAAGGATGGAGGCTTAGGGAGAGCCTTGATTATGCTTATCAAGGGGATAACAAGTACCTTGTTCACTTCGGCTGTGAAGCAGATATGGCGAGGATTTTGCATGGAGGACCATGGCAGTATCAACATGATCCGCTCATCATCGAGCGATACGATGGGAGTAGGAAGGTGTCGGAGTACAAGCTGGACAATATCAATATTTGGGTGCGGATTTTGGACATACCTTTGAACTGGCGCACGAAACCCATTGTGAAGGCGCTATGTCTGAAGTTGGGCACGTTCCTGGAGGCTGAACTTGATGAGAACCGAGGAAACTACGTACGGGTACGGGTGGCCATGCCAGTAGCCGTCCTCTGGAGACGATGGTGGCGATGAACACGAAGCTAAAGGAGAAGCGAACCAAGGTGGAGTTTGAGATTAAGTATGAGAAGCTCCCGCACTTGTGCTATACATGTGGGTACTTAGGGCATCAGGAGGGGTCTTGCGACATGAAGATCAGAGGAGGGAGGCCTACGGGCAAATACGGTGGGAAACTTATATGCTCACCAGCAAGGAAATTCACGCGGCTCTCAGGAACTGTTCGGGCGAAGGGAAGCCCAACGGCATACCGAGGCTTGGACTTCTCGGATGAGAGCAGTGCGTCTACGGGCCGTGGGCGTGCTGGCCGCGGCGCGGCGAGAAGGGGAAGTGATCAACCCAGATGGAACAGAGAGGAGGGGAACCAGCACAAGGGCAACTCGGAGGATGACGAACTGCTTGCGGACATGATGAGGAGGATGGCGGGTGGAGGGTCTGAAGATCGCCGGGGCCGGGGTGCAGAGGACAGGAGCAGGAAGTTGGACCGTGGCAACATCTCCGGAGATAGTGGCCTGAATACCTCGGATCCCAAAAGCACCGATATCATACCGGCACTGAGGGACCTGTCCAACGACGTACGCATGGCCAATGCTGACCTCTCGAAGAACTCTTCTCTGGGAAAACGGAGCGCGGGTCAGGAGGTCTCGTCTACAGCTATAGAGAAACACGGAGAGAAGGCCCTTGTGCCATTTTCTAACCGGGTGGCGCTAGCTACTTCTGAGATTTCAGGTACTCCGAAGAAACGCAGAACCATGGAGACGCTGGAGGGGCAGCAGCCGCACATGCCAGGAGGGGTCCAAGACCAGGATATGTCGGAGGAGGATGCTGATCTGAAGGCAGTCGGCCCAGGGGCCGCCGACGAACTGACGGGGCCGGCGGAGCCCCGTCAGGAGCAATGAATATCTTAAGCTGGAACTGCCGAGGAGGGGGGAGTCCTCGGACAGTTCGTGATCTTGTGAGTCTTGTGCAGACTCACTCCCCTAGTATCATTTTTCTTTGTGAAACTAGGCAATCCAAGAATAAAATGAGTAGGTACCGTGCTCGGTTAGGGCTAAAGGGTTTTGAAGGTTTTGATAGTGTCGGTCTTAGTGGAGGTCTTGCTTTGTATTGGATGAGTCCTTGCATCTGGTTGTAAAAAATATGAATGAACGATACATTGATGCGTACGTGATGAGTGAGGTGGGTGAGCCGCCTTGGAGGCTCACTTGTGTCTATGGAGAACCGCGGACGGAGGACCGGCACAACATGTGGTCCATTCTCCGGGACCTTCACCGACAAGCTGACATGCCTTGGGCGGTGATCGGCGACTTTAATGAGGCTATGTGGAGCTTTGAACATTTCTCAGCAACTCCACGGTCGGCAGGTCAGATGATTGACTTCCGTGATGTGTTAGAGGTATGTGGTTTGGGCGATCTTGGTTTTGCAGGGCTGCCGTATACATATGATAACCGGCGAAGTGGTCGGGCCAATGTCAAGGTCCGCCTCGACAGGGCGGTACCCAACAACTCATGGCGGGACAGATTTGAGCACGCGAAGGTGGACCATTTAGTCGCCCCAAGCTCGGATCACCTCCCTATCTTGCTCCGGTGTGCGGTGGAGGAACGGGGCAGAGATGAGGGCAGGAGGTGCGGCCAATATGAGGTCATGTGGGAGAGAGATCCCACGCTTCCTGAGGTAATTTTGAATGCTTGGAAAGAACTGGGAGCTATGCTTAATCTTGGTGAGGTTTCTGTTGGCCTCGGTACAGTTATGAAACAACTGCAAAGTTGGAGCCGGAATTTTTTTGGTAATGTACTGAAAGAGATTAACAAATCCCGGTCCCGCTTGGACGAACTCATGTCTATGAATGCAGATAGAAGGGAGATACGCCAGGAGACAGACCGGCTTAATGAGCTCCTATACCGGGAGGAGATGATCTGGATGCAGAGATCCCGTGTTGCTTGGCTGAAAGAGGGAGATCGGAACACGCAATTTTTTCACAGGAAAGCGGTGTGGCGCGCAAGGAAAAATCGTATCAAGGCATTGGCGGATACTAGTGGAGCGGTGCATACGGATCATTCATCGATGGCGGCCTTGGTCACAGATTATTTCGCGGAGCTGTATAAGGAGGATTCATCTTGATATCCGGACCCCGTGCTAAATTTAATCAATTCTCTTGTTACTGACCACATGAATGATGGCTTATGTGCAGAACTTTCTGACAAGGAGATAGCAGACGCACTGTTTCAGATTGGGCCCCTTAAGGCTCCGGGACCAGATGGGTTCCCCGCAAGGTTCTTCCAACGCAACTGGGTGGTTATGAGGGATCAGGTGATCGCAGGTGTGAAGGAATTCTTTAGGACGGGAGTAATGCCGGAGGGGGTGAATGATACCGCCATCGTCCTCATCCCAAAGGTGGACAAACCAGAAAGGATGACTGAGTTTCGACCTATCAGCCTCTGCAATGTCATATATAAGGTGGTCTCGAAGTGCTTGGTAAACCGGCTACGTCCCATACTAGATGATATTATCTCGCCTGAGCAGAGTGCATTTGTGCCTGGACGGATGATCACAGATAATGCACTAATTGCATTTGAGTGCTTCCACTATATTCAGCAGGAGAAGGACCCAGAGAAGAGTTTTTGTGCTCATAAATTGGATCTGTCTAAAGCGTATGATAGGGTGGATTGGATCTTCTTGGAGCGAATGATGCAAAAGATGGGTTTCGCTCGCCGGTGGGTGAACTGGATTATGGCTTGTGTCACCTCGGTGAGATATACAGTGAAATTTAATGGAACCCTCTTGGACTCATTTGCACCGTCGCGTGGGCTTCGGCAAGGTGATCCCCTCTCCCCGTTTCTGTTTCTCTTAATCGCTGACGGTCTCTCTGCCTTGTTGAAAGATGGTGAAGCAAAGGGAGATTTCACACCGCTGAAAGTATGCCGTCGAGCGCTTGGCATTTCTCATCTCCTCTTCGCGGACGACACTCTACTGTTCTTCAAAGCGGAGGAGGAGCAAGCGAGGAGGATCCAACACATTCTGCATAATTATGAGAGGGCCACGGGGCAGAGTGTTAACCCGGCCAAGTGCAGTATTATGTTTGGGCCCTCATGCCATGAGGCCGAGCAACAAAGGATCCGAGTGGTCCTGCAGGTGGTCACTGAACTCTTTGAGGACAAATACCTCGGGCTACCCACGCCGGAAGGAAGAATGGGACGGGGCAAGTTTCAAAATCTGCAGTCCAAGTTGTTGAAGCGCGTCATTGCATGGGAGGACACTCTATCACTTGCTGGCAAGGAAACGATGATAAAAGCGATTGCACAGGCCATTCCCACAAATATTATGGGGGTGTTCAAGCTCCCCATGTCTGTTTGTGATGATCTGTACCGGATGGTCCGTAACTTCTGGTGGGGATCCGCGGAAGGGAAGAGGAAGACTCACTGGTTGGCGTGGCCCAAGATACTAGCGCAGAAGTCCAAGGACGGGCTGGGCTTCAGAGACTTCCGCACCTTTAACCAAGCTCTCCTTGCGAGGCAGGCTTGGCGGCCCCTAACGAAACCTGACAGTTTATGTGCGCAGGTGCTGAAAGCTCGGTACTATCACGATGGCAGGTTGGAGGATACGGTCTTCACTGGAAATGCGTCCCTAACATGGCAGGCCATTCAACATGGTCTAGAGCTCCTGAAGAAGGGCATTATCTGGCGCGTGGGAGATGGCAGCCAGATACGCATCTAGCGGGACAGGTGGGTGCCCCGGCCACCTTCTGGCCAGCCGATCACTCAACAGGGGACATGTTGTCTCCGGAGAGTGGCGGATCTCATCGCTGAGGATGGATCCTGGCGCATGGATCTCCTCCGTAGACACTTCCTACCAGCGGACGTGCAGGCCATCACCACCATCCGCACGGCGGCCCGTGAGACCGAGGACATCATAGCTTGGGCTCCGGAGAAGAACGGCATCTTCACTGTTCGTTCCGCCTACCGGTTCGCCATGGACAAGCGCGAGCGTCCATCGGCAACCGCCATGAGCAGGGCACCGGATGGTCGTCGCGCCATCTGGAAGACCATATGGGGGTGCCCTGCTCCCCCGAAGGTACGTGTGTTTGCGTGGAGAATTGTCACCAACTCCCTTGCCACTTGGGCCAACAAGTGCTCTCGATGACTTGAGGTGACTGATATTTGTCCTCTATGTGGTATGGAACGAGAGGATTGCTTCCATGCACTTTGTAGGTGTACTCTGGCGAAGCAGTTGTGGCATGCTATGGCTAGGGATTGGAATATCCCAAGAGTGGATGAGGTGGCGAACACGGGGCCGGAGTGGCTCTTCTCGCTTCTGGAGCCGCTTGATGAGGACACACGCATGATTGTTATGATGACGTTGTGGCATGTGTGGCACGTCCGCAACAAGATCACTCACGAGAAGAAGCCTCCACCAACTGAAGCATCCAGGCGATTCCTCCAGGGCTACATCAATTCCTTGTTGTGCATCAAGCAACACCCTGGAGCTGATATGGAGAAGGGGAAGATGGTCGTTCGAGGCCCTCAGCAGCGCCCCGCTACGCGGGCTGCGCCGAAGGAGGACAGGAGATGGGTACCACCAGGGCGAGCGAGCACTAAACTCAACACTGACGGGAGCTACGACCCGGCTACAGGCGCGGCAGGTGGGGGGATGATCCTCCGTGACGAGCATGGAATCATCATCTTCATGGCATGTAGGGAGCTTCGAGCATGTGATAATGCCCTTGCAGCTGAACTTGAGGCGTGCAAGGAGGGGCTGGACTTGGCGCTGCACCGTACCGACCGGCCGATCGACGTCGAGATGGACTCTGCGGAGGCGGTGGCCATGTGCACGGCTGCTTCGATAGACCGTTCTGTTCATCGCAGCCTCGTGCAGGAGATCAAAAGATTGGCAGGGACGGAGGGACGGAAGGTCCAATTTTCTCATTGTAGTCATTCACAGAATAAAGTGAGTCACGAACTAGCCTCATATGGTCATCGTACCCCCCGTACTGCTGTGTGGTTCCACTCAGGAACGGACGCCGTTGTAAATTTGGTGATGGCTGAAATGCCACCTTGAGTAATGAGAATTTCTATTTCCCGCAAAAAAAGACCTAATGGTTAATAGGATTGATAGCTTACTATTGTCAAGAAAACAACAAGTGCAGACTTGTAAACTAGGGGAGATAGAACTCGAAAGTTAAGCGTGCTGGGGTTGGAGCAGTGAGAGGATGGGTGACCTGTCGGGAAGTTAGACGATTTGAAATGAGTGATCCACGCTGGAGCAGTGAGGAGGGGTGATTAGAGATTAAATTGTCAAATAATTCAAAGATTTGAAAATCAGAAGAAAAAATTTAAAACAAATCAAAAAAAAATTAAAAAAAATCCTTTAGTCCCGGTTGGTAAGAAAGCTGGCCTTTAGTCCCGATTGTTTTGTCCCGGTTGTAGAACCGGGACTAAAGGCCCTTTTTCTACTAGTGAGTGATTAGAGATTAAATTGTCAAATAATTCAAAGATTTGAAAATCATAAGAAAAAAATTAAAACAAATCAAAAAAAATTCAAAAAAAATCCTTTAGTCCCGGTTGGTAACAAAGCTGGCCTTTAGTCCCGATTGTTTTGTCCCGGTTGTAGAACCGGGACTAAAGGCCCTTTTTCTACTAGTGAGTGGGAAAACAATTCCCCAGCTCGACGAACAAGAACTGAAATCGTGCCCTCCGCTCAAGGTGGTTACCGATATCGCTAATGATCCAGAGAAAGCGGCCGGTGGTCTTGCTATCACTGCTGGTGATTACTTACCCGATTCGGTGCAATTTGAAAAGGCTGAGGTAGTAGCATCCTTAAAATACGAGCACGGGAAGCCTCTCGTCAAACGTGAGGAGCTCAATGGTCTACCAATGAGGATGCGACAATTGCATCAATGGTACTTGAAAGCCTGCAAGGACGGGACCGCCAATATCTTCGTGGGAATTAAAGATGAGCACTTCTTCAATGGAGTCCACGCATTGTTCGTTGAATTTGAAGAATTTTTTCAGTTATACAATCAAAAGGCCCTCGATAAAACTATCATCAATTCCTATTGTCTGTAAGTATTTTTTCTGTAAAGTCTTTAGCTCAGCTTGTTCATTGCATGTATAATTATCCTAACACTATATTATATGCAGATTGAAGATCATCGAATGCAGAAAACGAAAAATCTATGACATTGGGTTCATTAACCCAAATGCCATAAATGAACATACGTTAAAACACAACCCCCGTGAAACAGAGCAAAACTTGCTACGGGCGTTACTTGGACAACAAAACAGAAGGGAAATACTATTTCCTTACAACTTCAAGTGAGTGTTACTGTCTTGTACGTGCACATTCTGTTTCGCTTACACGAGGTTAAGTGTAATTGATGAGTTATGCGTGTGCAGTTTCCACTTTATTCTGCTAGCCATTCGGCCTGACGAGGGAATAGTACTTGTCTTGGACTCAAGACGTAAAGATCCTAAGGACTGGATGAACATGAGTGAAATGCTTCAGAAGTAAGTTAAATCATTATCGCACCATATCGGCAACTTTCTTTCATTTCCTGACATCAAGTAATCATTTTCTTTGCCGTGCAGGGTTTGGAAAAAGTTCACCAACCAGGCCAGGAGTGTATGGAGAAATGAGCTGCGATTTTCACACCCCAAAGTAAGTACTAGCTACTAGCTAGTACCGCGCATCGTCTCTCATTGATTCTAGTTTGAATACCATAATCACGCTTGATTACCATTTTGATTGAACTCTATTCTCGTAAAGTGCTTGTGGCAGGTAGAAGGCACTAATTTATGTGCATACTACGTTTGCGAGTTCATTCGCCACTCGACCTCTGAGCAGGGCATATCTCCAGAACAATTTGATGTACGTAAACAATATTCACATTTTAATTTTATTACCATTAATTGTGTTGAGTTTCATATATATATATATATATATATATATATATATATATATATATATATATATATATATATATATATATATATATATATATATATATATATATATATACGACGCCCGTTTGGGACACCTAGGTGCCTGGGCACCTTGCCTATAAACCGTCAGATTACATTGAGATGTGTGCATGTGTTACTGGTATTAACAATAATGGATGAACCTGTTAGCCCTGTTTTTGGAAACAATTATTGCTAATTATTGCATGATATGGACACTTAATACCCACATTAGATAGGAGAGAGAAAATCAGCAATTATTGGTCCATTAAGGCCATGCATGCTGCATGATACATGCCCTTCTTTCTTTCTATACGTACATTTCTTTCATTTTTGGTATATCTTCAACATCATATACGGGTATGTCTTGAGGACATATACATGCAATTTTTTGGAACAAAATACGTTTATTTATTTTTTTGGTATATTATTTATGGGTATGCCTCCAATATAATTTACGGGTATGTGTTCAAGGCATTTACACGTATTTTAATTTTGGGTATATTATTTATGGGTATTTCTCCAATACCATTTACGGGTATGTATTCAAAAAGAGTATATTATTCCTGGGTGTGCTAGCATTAAAATTAGACCATTTAAATTTCTAGAACACAGTCTTTGGGTATGTCACCATTTACGGGTATATAATCGTCAAATGATGTGAAATTGATAGTACCCAATACAATTACGGATATGCGAAAGTAAGAGTACTCAATATATTTTTAGGTATGTGCATACGCATCATATTTTTCAACAAGTACATACTCTGGTGTAGAATTTAGGAGTACATACCCAATAATACATAGGTATTGTACATAGTCACAAAGTGGGTATGATACCTAACTTTTTTTCCCGATGTGTGTCTACGCAAATATGAGGGTACCAAATCAATTTCACTATATAGTCGCACATACACAGTATGCAACGTCTGCATGGAAATGTACGAGAGAAGGAAAGCAATAAAAGAAGATGTACTACTGTAGAGAATTTAAAACACTTGATTCTATCTCATACATGGAAAGTCTTGCATGCAAATACTAGGAAACAAATCGAAATTTATAGAAAATGCACTAACGGGTTGGACCCAATCAAGGTGCCCAGGCACCTAGGTGCCCCAATTTTTTTACCTATATATATATATATATATATATATATATATATATATATATATATATATATATAGACCCCTTCTTTAAATTAGATCTGGCGGAAGCGGGACGAACTCCTACCAACCGATCGCATACGAGCAATTCAAGAGGAATTGGTGGGATTCTTTGTTGAGCATGTCATACCTAAAGACGGAGAATGCCATCGTGATATGAAATGCGATATTGGTAATTAGATATTAGGATTAAAAGAGATGTTATATTGTATATATGCATGAACGTGTACTATATGTAATAGCGTCGAATAGATTTACGAAAACTTGTTGCATTGTTTGACCAAGCACGGAGAAAGAGAGGTCACTTCTCTCTAATATTGAGCATGACGATGTTGTGTAATGGTTCCTTCATTGCTATATGCAGTAGCTAGCGTCGAGTTGAATGAAATGCATAAAATAAAAATGGTAAACACAAAAAGAAAAGGGGAAACACAATATGAAACCCCTAAACCCTCCAAAACCCCTAAACCCCACCTTTCAAAAAAAAAAAAAACCCCAGCGCCTGGCAGCTGCTGACGCGTGGTTGCCTTTTAGTCCCGGTCGGTGTTACGAACCGGGACTAAAGGTCCTCCTGCCTGGGCGCCCCACGGCGGCCACGTGGAGCTCCTTTAGTCCCGGTTCGTAAGCCAACCGGGACTAAAAGTTGTGGGCATTAGTCCCGATCGTTTTGTCCCGGTTGCAGAACCGGGACTAAAGGCCCTCTGGAACCGGGACTAAAGGCCCTCTGGAACCGGGACTGATGGCCTGTTTTCTACTAGTGACTATTGAAATTTATCAAGCTCTAATCAGTACTTCAAGTGTTTAGATGTTGTTTTTCCTTCTTGAGATGACGTATGTTTCTAGGATTTTCAAGGTCAAGGTTGTGCGAAACCTGAAATGACATGTTTGCTTGTTTGAAGCTCCATTTGAATATTTTTGGAAATTGAAGGAGAATTTTGTCAAGGCTGAAAGCAATGGACGAATGAACAAAGTAAGGCTTGCAATCAGTCTTTATGTAGTGTGAAAGAAGATAAATTTGTATTTGTTCTCATGTTGGATGATAAATGATAGAGAAATTGTGTTTTCCATTTTAACACATCATATTTATGAACCAATTTTCTATCCTGCCCAAATTTTTGTTATCTTTCTTCAATGTTTGGTAATCCTTTGATAATTGTCCTTACTCATTTGGGCATCATGAAAATATGTATTCCGCCTAGTGGAGGGCACCTTTACCAGATTGTAGGAATATGAAAAACTAGATCGGTTCAACTGAAGCACAACCCACATATTTGCGAAAAATATTTTCTTGCAACTAAAAACTACTCCCTCCGTTCCTAAATATAAGTCTTTTAAGAGATTTCACTACTGACTATATACAGAGCAAAATGAGTGAATCTACACTCTAAAGTATGTCTATATACATCCATATGTAGTTCGTGGTGGAATCTCTTAAAAAACTTATATTTAGGAACATAGGGAGTACTGATCAATCTTATCATGGTCGATTCACTTGTAGACAACAAGCACAACATGGAAACATGACTAAAAAAATCCAGCGGGAGTTCCAGGAAAGCAAGCGGGAGTGAGACCGCAAAATTTGGAGGCGGGAGGGGGGGGGATGTCGTGACAAGATCGGGCAGGAGGGCATGAAGGACAGGGTTAAAGATGACAGCAAGCTCAACATGACGGGTGGCTCAGAAAATGAACGGCGACGATGGGGAGGACCTCTCTGTGGGTACGAAAGAATGGGGGTGAGGCCACTTCAGTTTGGGTGATGCGACTGCTGGAGGGTGACCATGAAACATGTAGCTTTGGCATGCGAGGCTAGAAAGATCACAGATGAGGGTGCCAAGGAAGATAGAAGTCAACAACGATAAAGGAGCACAAACAGGAACCCAGACAGTAGGAAACTCCGGAATCACTTCCAAGGTTCCTTTCCTTTGATCTGATGACGAAGATACTGTTTATCTCGTCGAGTTGCACTGTCCTCCCACTCACCTTTTGTAAGAACTATTCTCTTTAAAAGCATACCGTTTTGCGGCAAAATCCTTTGCCTCGGTATAGTGGTGGGGGAATACCCAATGACTTGGGATAACCTTACAAAGTAGCACTTGTCTGATTTGTAATAGGTTTGTAACCTTTTACACAAGCCCCATATTCCAAATGTTAAGAAAAGATATAACATGGTTGGGCATACCATACCATGGCGTCATTTCAACAGACCCGATGGAGCTCTTTTCAGTGTAAAAGCCGCAGTCTCTAAAGCATCACTTTAAAAGGGATAATGGTAAATCTATTTATGTCATCTTTGATCTTACCATGTCATAAATGGTTCGATTACATCTTCACGGACTCTCCACTTGTAGTGGTGTTCCGGGAGGTGCAAGTTATGAAACCCCTTTCACAACTCATCAGAGATTCGCTAGACTTGTAACTCAAATATTCCTTTCTGCAATCGAATTGTAGAAACATAATTTTCTTGTTACAATATTTTCTTCTTCATTTTGAAAACCTTTCGAATGATTTCAAAAGATCCAGACTCACGTCTTATTAAGTAAATATCCATATATCTACTTGAGTCATTTCTGAAGATAGATAAATCCACTACTTGCAATAACATTTATTGGACTACACACATCATAATGTATGATCACCAATATGTTCTATGCTCGTTCCTTATGGCCTATGAACGGTATTTCAGTCACTTCACTTTTCAGAGGAAAGTTGCAAGTGTCAGATGATTCAAAATCAAACGACTTCAAAATCCATCATAATGGAATTTTCCATGCGGGTTTCTCCAATGTGACCAAATGCAGTGCCACACTTGTGTGGTATTCTTTTAGTCTTGCGACATTTAGCGTCAGTGTTATGAATGTATCATATTTCCATCAATATTCAAAACATACATCCCATCTAGGATGGAAGCATGGCCCTTCATGTCATTCATAATACTGAACAACAATTGTTGTTTTATGAACAACTCTTTTGCAACAATCATTGTGCAATGGGCTAGAGTGTATGAAACTCTAAAATGAATTATGAAAGTAAACCCAGAGGTAATGTATTATTATCAATATTCATAACATACATCTCATTCATAATGAAAGTATGGCCCTCATGTTATTCATAACACCGAACATCAAAAGTTCTCTTATGAACAACCTTCTTGCAAGATACTTTATGCAAAGGGCTAGAGTGTGAAACTCTAAAATGAATTATGAAAATAAATACATAGGGAATACACCGATGGAAGGCATAGTAACATTTACTATCTTCCCTGCGTGTATCTAAACCTCATCTCTGGCTAGTCTTTCAGGCCATAGTAGTTCTTACATCGAGTTGCAACAGAATGCAATCGAGCGGGTATCTTTGTGATTAACTCACAATACCCAAGAATTAGTGATTAACATGTTTAACCATAATTCCCAAGAACTATATCTTTGACCAGCCTTCTATACATCAAAAACTTGTATGACATTCATACATGAGCTGGATATTCCAGTCTTCTTTCCTTTTGCCTTTATACTTCTTACAGTTTAACTTTTAGTATTTCTCCTACTCTCAGAAGAAGCATCCAACTTAAGAGTGGCGTTAGCCCCAGACTTCCTAGGCGTGAAAGTCTTACTAACACCCTTCGGACACTTCCTTTCTCTTTAAGTTGTTGTTTTATTCACCTTTCATCATATGACAGGCGTTCTCCTGGATCCCTCTCTTATCAGTCTAATGCATAGTAAACTCCTTTACTAATAGTTTGCAAACAAACATTGCTTTGGATATCTCATATCTTTTAGCCTTTGTCTGTCTCTGAAAATGATTTTCAGATTCCATGAATATCACATAACTATCCAAACTTTCGAAGTTCGGGTCTCATGGAAGCAAACATTTTGCACTTTGACTGAAAAGGAATTCTAGCTTTTGGATCGAAGGACGAGAGTCATATGATCCATAGCATTAGCGGGAGAATACCGAAAGCACGCGATAGGACAAAATCCTTCTCGGCACTCTAGAGGACAATCCTCACATTACGTTACCAACCGTAAAGTTTTAACCAGATATTTAACAGCTATTCAATTTTAATAGGGAAGCTGGAAACGCGAGCCATTATTCTACAACGATGATGCAAACCACACTTAGACAGTGTTCAAAATTAATTGCACCGAGAATTAAACAAGTTAATTCTTCAGTGCGCTCCCACTCAAATCAATATCTCTCATAATTGATTGTGAGTGATACAAGATCCACATTTCAATTCAACGCCATTGATGGTGAGCATCACTGATGACGAGAATTTCAATCGGTAGGCCAACATGCCGATCACATCTCTATGTGACTCTTGTTCATCTTTCGATGGGCGTGTTCCGAGCTCAGGACTTTCAAGCTAGAACGTCAAGACAACCAAGTGATCTCGCTGCGAGGTCTGGCCTCACCCGCCTCACACATCCCTAATCGTTTGTACCCATGTTAGCATGGCGCACCCCGAAAAGTTAGGTGCCGTGACGGTGCTACACTTGGGAGAACACTAACTACTTGATATTTTTTTGTGAGAGATCACCCTAATAAAAAGCGACTACCGCGCAATCAAGAAGGGTGCATCATAAGGGATAAACATCTCAGGCAATTCATAATAGCATGATATGGTATAGCCCTTTCTGAAGGAGAAGTCTTGTATTTCTTCGTCTTCGGCATTCGCGTTGGTGTTCACCTTTGCGAGGATTGCCACCACCTTGTTGATGCACCAGATAATATTGCTATCTCTATAGCTAATAAAATAAGTGCATTACATAAGGTTGACATGCAGGTCATTAAAGTGCAATCATATGGCTCCAGCCATCATGCCGAATCAATACACGCAGGTCATGTTAATCAATTTACATTATATAGTCATCTCATACATAATCAAATTATAATGAGCACTGCTATACCACATCACATGCACATGCAAACCATCCTGCAAAACCAAGTTAGACGCCTCTAATCGGTCCATGCAAAAACTTGTTTTACGTGGCTTCTAAGGTTTCGAAACAAACCGAAGCTACCAACGTCCATCATCAAGCATGATAATCCAAGTTGCTAGATTAACCTTCCAGGGTGTATGAAACATGAGATAATAAAATCTCGAGCCCCATACTAAACTTCCTCATACGCGTGACCCCCGTGCAGATCATATCTGCATTGCCCTTTCGTCTGCGAAACATCCATCTTTCTCAACTATGGTGGAACCCAAAGAACTGTTAGCACTTCGTTGATCTGTCAATCAGCATACTCAGGAGCAGCATGAAAGGATCACGGATTGCCAGAACTTTGTGAGATTCCACCATGCCGTCAAGATCAGGACTACGCAAATTCAAGGGAAGCAACAGGAACATCGGGTAACAGATTTCATCTGCTACCCGCACAAATAATTTTCAGCAATAGACCTCATCTACTACCTAATTATATTGTGCAATACCCATACATCTCTATGTATTCTAGATCGCAACCTGCATCTACTCATAGCACGGCTCTTGATGCCACTGTTGGGTAACGCAGCAGAAAACAAAAAATTTCCGACCTACGCACCAGCCCAGGACCACTATGGAGACTGCATACAAGGTTTGATCTTTTTCGTTACCGACTCATAGCGCAGCGGAAGAAGAGTCGATGACGATCGGCGGTGCAGATCCCCGCAGCTAGGATTTACAACCTCCCAACCGCGAGGATGTATACCCTCATATGCCCCTCAGACAGCCCTCCGGGAGGCGGTCACACAGTCCCCCGGACGGTGTCGCTGACAGCCCTTCGGGAGGACCTCCAAAACTTGGACTGTCACTCGGACAGCCCTTCGGGAGGACCTTCGAAACTCGGACGGTCACACGGACAGCCCTTCGGGAGGCACTCTCGAACTAAGACCGAAACTACGATCACTCTACAGAGTTGCACACATACGATGTCATCTATCCGGCAGGGCTTCGCCGTCCAGAACTAGTTCCTGCCGGAACCCAGACATCCTTTCGGCTCTACGAAACTATTTCGCTGGGAGGGAGAGAAGAAGCCAGATCATTGCAATGGCACTTGTATGTGAGAAAAGGATGAAGAGATGGCAGCCCACATCTCCTCTATTTATAGGAAAGCCAAGGGGTAGAGTTGGCACTTGAAAATACCAAAGTACCCTCACTTTATGTCTCACATAAAAAGAATAAAAGGAAAAAGGGGGGCCATGTGGAGCTCCCATGGAGCATCCCCACCTTGGCCGGCCACCACTAGGGGTCCCCCCCCCCATGAGGTGCCTTGCTCCCCAATCCCTTCTAGAAGCCTTTTTGGAAATATCCAAAAAGGTGCTTTTTCAAAAATATCCAAAAAGCGCTTTCACTATTCACGACGACATTTTCAGCGTCCGGTCGAACTGAAAATATTTATGTGGGCTTAGAACATTTCCAGTACCCACTAAAATAATTTTCAATGCGATCCGGAACAATTCCGGATTAGTGATTTTCATCTGCGAAAAGCATCTGAAGCGGTTCCGGCAGCTCCGGAACATTTCCGGTTTTTCTTCCGGAAAATTCCCAGAAGTTTCCAGAATGATTCTGGCACCCTCCAAGAATTATCAGGCATGTGCCGAAACCAATTTGACTTAATGGTATCCCCTGAAACAACTTTTCAGTTTTACCGAAACTGTTCCGGTGTTCTCTCTGCGGAACTTTTCCGCTGTCCGAAACTTTTCCGGCGTCCGAAACTTTTTCGGTGATTTTCTCTCAGACTCCCTGTCTAGTATTCAACAAATAGATGACCCTTAAGCGTGTGACCCTATAGGTTCGGTGAAGCATAGACATGACCCGGAACCCCTTCCGATCAATGATCAACATCGGAGCCGTGGACACCCATATTGACCCCTATACCCACACGAATGAATATTCGAGTGAACCTCCAGTTGTCGTGTGCTATTCCTGTTGCTTCGCGATATGTTACAATTACCCGAGGTGAGACACGTTGGCATCCCCGTGGATCAACACCTTGTCCACTATGCCAGTTACCTCGTTACCGGTATTGTTCTCTTTTCTCGTTCCCATGTTCCGGCATCCCCGTGATCAAATCACAAAATGTCTGGCCAGACGATGATGGATACCGTAACACCGAGAGGGCCCAGAGATATCTCTCCATCGTCGGAGGAGCAAATCCCAATCTTGAGCTATCAAGTTACTTGACACACTTTTCCATGAACCCGTAAGCCGCCGTAATAGCCACCCATTTACGGATGACGTTTAACAAACCCCAAAGTTCATGAAGCAAGCATGAAGAAACTCGATACTCTCATGGTCTAAGGAATCATGCAAACGTTAACCATCTCTGTGTTATTAACCATTAACTTATGACGAATGAATCTCATAGCATAACATCAATTCGGGTCGATTCAACACAAATGTTGTTCTAACATTGTGCCCTCAAAATTGCCGGCATAGCCATGCCCATGATCAGGAAAACAGGATCATCATGCAATACTTGAGCCAGTCTTAGAGGCCAGACTAGGAATACATTTTACCGTTTATTATTCCACACGTGCATATGAGTCTTCCTCCGAGCCTCGTGGTTATTGTAGACTCGAGAACCATAGCAGTTATAGCATGGAACATAAACCTAATTATGAACAGGGAGATAATCAATAACATATATTATTGACTCTAGGGCATATCTCCTACAATCCATACCAACTCGGTAATAGTTATTAATACTTGGTAAACTTTTGAATGCGATTATTTTGGAAATTGAAAGGTTATACCCCAGCCTGCAACCAAAGGGTCATAATGTATTAATAGGAATAAAAACTTGGAGAAATTTTATATGTCCCGTGTTACTTTAGCTGAATGGCATTAAGGAATCAAAATTTATTTTTATCGATGCATTCCGAAGGATGTGATGCTGCGAAACTATGTTCCTTACTTAAGCTATTAATATTGTAAGGAATCTCACAATACTAAACAACATAAGGGGTATGGTAGGCGTTGAACTAATTAACATCCCAATATCAAAGATGAATATGTTGATAGGAAATTAAAGGAAATACAGTTTACTTCTAGATGTCTATGTTTATGCATACAACTAAGGAATTTGGCAGCCGCTCATATTTCATAATGGAGGCCAGGTGTGGTAGCACCGTATTTGTATAGACCTTGATCACTATTACATAGAGGGTGAATAGCCTAAGTATCGGAGGAAACATGGCCAACTTGCGTAAATCACCTGAGGATGCATTTTGACAAAAAGAACATATAGCCAAAAATACGTCAAGATGGTCAGATCACAAATACAAATTGGACAAAAAAGCAAGCAATAATTATGTTACCTTATTCAGAAAAAAGGGAAAACCTCCTGATAAAAAAACCACTGAGTTTCATGTTATATGTTATAGTATAACATTATTTCCATTGATCAATCTAAAATGGAAATTGGACACATTATTTCAATCATAACTATAGTAAAGCATTAGCCGCCTGCAAACTTAGAAAGGAACATGAAATAAGATATAGAAATTTAAGAATGTAGCTATTTCCATAGATAAAAATCACCATGAGCATAAATGTCTGGAAAAAGGTCAAATAAGGATCATGAATACAGTTTCATTACATTGCTGAGAACTCACCTCATGCCGCTCAGTATTCTTGATTGTGATTTTTTCGGAATAATGCACCACCATATATGTGATTGTCTAGTTGCAAATTTGATATAACATTCTTTGTCAGTCTACAACTGTGTGAAAATAGATGAAATAAAGAACCACAACTTAACTATCCTACTTTAACTCTTTAAATGAACACCAATGTGATTAATAATCCATGTTGGCAATTTTGGTTACATCGAACAATTTAAAGAACAACATCAAAGTACTTCCTTTTCTTTCAAAAATAGGTCTGCACCGAGTTACATGTTTAGGTTCCGGCGTCTTCATTCTTGAGGCTTGTCTAATCTCCATCAAGACCTTGATATATGCTCCTTGAAACAAACAAAGTTCTCCATTTGTACGTGAGGCTTGGTATATAGTCCTTCATAGCTTGATTTTTGTTTTAGTTTAGTTCCCACGACAAACCACATCCACATGTTTTCATATTTGCAACCATCCAATTCTTGTGTTTCCCAGTGCCAGCGCGGCGAAAGTGTCAGTAGTCAACATTGCATTCCCTGTTGCTTATTAATAAACGTGCAAATGATTCAAAATAAAAAAAAAACACTTATGTCAATTAGAAATGTTGTGCGAAATAACTTGGGAAAACACCCAAAAATTCAGATCGACAATCTATCATAGTATTATTAAGAAAATATAACATATTATTATTAAGTACAACATAATATGCATAGATGCAATTTATCACCTGTTACTGTTTGTCAATGATAAACTTTACTGTGTGCTAACACCATGGGAAAACCTGAATCAGTAGAGCCACAATAAGATTATGCATATCTGGTACAAAAAAGATGGAATAATCATGAAAAGATTGGCAGAAAACTCAGAAATTCTTCTCAATAGTTCAGTTGGATAGATTTATTTATAGGATAGTTAAGGGGAAAACAAATGGATAGGACAAAAGAAAGAAGCATTCCAAACACCATGTATAGAAACAACGGTAGACTAACAGAGTAATCACGCATTCACATAGATCATATATATGTTAGCGAATGATGACCATGATTAACTTACGAAGGACTCACATGCTTGAGCTTAAACTGGAGATAATCACATTTGGAAATCAGGACGGGAAATCACCTTTTAACGCAGAGAGCACCTGAACAGAAGATTGAAAATTTGCTAACGCAAATAGCTGAATGCAAGGTATGTGGCCTGGGTTGACCTCGCAAAAATACCAAAGGTCATCTGCCATTCTGATTCCTGCATGAAGGGCTCATTTCCACAAACATATGGAAGGTAATACAACATGATAGTTTAGGACCGGTACAATTCAAGTCAGATACTAATGACATCAAATTTAAAGAAAGAGACTAAGAGTAAAGCCATGACAAAGAACGTAGATTGAAACATGCTTACATCTATCTATACTGAGGGCTGACCAGCTGTAAAGTGGGAAAAATAATTTGACTGTCGCAAATAAAATACCTGAATATATAGTGTTATATTATTGTTATAAGAGTTGTGCGATTTGAATTGTGACATGTTCAAATATAAATAACATTTATATATAATCTCCTAAATCATTTATGTTGTATTTAATGAACATAGGATGATTCATACTGTGAGGTTGATATATTAGTATAGAACCTGCACTTACTCACGTCTTACACCACTTAAATCATAGAAATCAAATGAATAAAAACCCATCAGTAGTTCATGATAACGTGCAATATTGTTGCATATAACTTGTGTACAGCCATGATGAGATAAAAGTAACTTGTGGGGAATCTGCAGAGCAAGCGCACTGCTATTTTACCTCTAATGGCCGGACAACAATAATTGGATCATGTTGCACCGAATCGCCTATTTTGATAACACTGTGATGGAATACCACTTCCATAGACGGAACTTCAAGAATATCAATGCGAGTTGATACATACTGGGAGAAACAATACACTATTGTTAAAACAAATAAAAACCTATAAAGGGGTTCCTGACCAAAGGAACTCACAGATCTGATAACCATCCAGATTATAGGAGAATATGGATCCGATAGGAAACATGAGGGCACATGGTTACCTGCAAGAATGAGATCAGCATCCTGGTCCTCGAGCCGAGTAGATGCAGCAGGCAAAGTCTAAGGCGCATGGCTTCACAAACATGATGACGGTGCTGGCCCAAACTTTAATCGTCCCAGCCATGGGGCAGCGCAAACTCTACATGATGGGGTGACGCCACGTGAAGGCAGAGTTGCATTCTCCACCTTATACCCTGGAGGGAGATTGTTGAATGAATCGGAGCAAGGTCTCGAGGTTGCATGGCGTCAGATTTGAGAACTCAAAGCATGAGAAACCAAGGGGATGTGATAAAAATTACCCACCTTTGCCATGATGTAAATTATCCTTTTTAATTCCCGTGGAAAAAAACCATCGTTAATTTCTTCATTAGAAGTAGCCGACCCATGCCTTGCTTCTCCTTATGCTGCCGCCGGCGCTGCCGCGACCTTCTTCCCGTGGCCAGTCGATCGGGGCGTGGAACTTCTGCCCTGTTAGTTTACATCACACCCATACTTCTTTCTACGGAGGCCTGTACGTACATGCGGGCTTTGAGCAGATTGTCTGCCGCCGGGACACAGGTACATAGCCAAGCGAGGCACCTTGATTGATTGTTGGTTGATTTTTTTATCCAGGAGCTGGCTAACCTATGTAGAAGATCGGTCTAGCCGGCCGGCTGGCCGGATGAGAACGTGCCCACCTGCCTCGCATACGTATGTCTCGATCTACACAATTTTGTATGGTAATTCAGGAAGAGAGGAAGAGAGAGAGAGAGACGTGAGAGATCCATGCCCAACTTCCTTGCTCCAATTTGACAGAGACATGGATCTCTTTTCCAAGAAAATTTGAAGAAAGGCGTGAGAGATTGAGAGAGCATACGCTAGAGACATGGATCTCTTTTTCATGAGAATATGAAGAAAGACGTGAGAGATTGGGAGAGAGCATACGCTAGGGCTTGGTTTGTTGGTATTTTTTGTAGGCTGTACGTGGGAGGATCTCTACTTTTTTTAGGTTGTACGTGGGGGAGGAGACTGCCAGAGATGGATTCTTTTTTTTTCCGCTGTAGATGGTTTAAGGCGGGACAGTATTGGAGGACTCCTTGAGGCATTACATCCGACGGTGGAAAATACATAATTTCAATATCGGATGGCTAGTTTTCTTATTTACCGAGGATTAATGTGGTTACTCGTATGGTGCCTCCAATTAGTAATAAGAAGATTTGTTCAGAAGTCCGAGTTATCTGGAAGTCTAAAACGTGGATGGGGTTTCATGCATGTTCACACAAGGATCGGGTGAAATATATAGGATGGAAAGTGCTGTCTATACATGTGAAGGTAGGTGGGGAAATTGATAAAATGCACTGGATAGAGATGCCTGGCATAGTTTCTGTGAGAACACATGCAGATTTATCATTCTATTTCAGTTCTGTATGGCATGAGTTATGATGTCTAGCATTCAGATCAATAAAAATGATTGAAGAAATCATTTTCAGCCATCCTTACGGTTTCTTCTTCCACTAACAGAAACATACATGGTTTTCTCTATAGAAAAGAAATCAAACAAAGAACAACAGTCCATGGACTTTCTCCTTTGTGAGTTGATTACACTGCACACATGATTTTGCTAGCGATATATTTTACACTTAAAAAACTCAAATTTAGTAATCTTTCTATCAACTTGCACTTTTGGCAGCGATATCTCATTCCTCGAAACTGCAAATATTTGCCGGGGGTGGCGAAGAGGACGAAAGATGGGTGGCGTCAAGGGCGAAGAGGCCAGGGAGGTCGAAATCGATGGCTATCATGTGTGCCACCAACAAACGGGCTAGGAGAGGCTGTGTGCCACAGACAGGCGGGCTAGGAGAGGACAACCCATGGTGTGTCCATGTGGACGCAAACCCAACCCAAATTTGGGCTAGAAATGGGTCAAAGCGGACAGCTAACTGGAAACCAGAACTCCCTCAACGGGTACCGGGTAAGCTTAGATAATTATATGTTTGTTTTAGTATCCCTTCCATTCCAACTCAACATTTTGAACAAAACATGCATTGTCTTACATAATTAATACTTACCTTTTGCCTTCATATTCCTACCAGCTTGCTATGCATGAAGCTTGCAAGTATGTTGAAGAAAAACTGTCAGTGAAGGTAAGGGAATACTCTACGCATAATGAATGGCAGTACAACTTTGTTCCATTCCATGCCCACCCTCATGCTAACATGAATATTCGTCTACACTTTTACGGGAATAAACTTGGAAAAAGATTCAATGACACCATTATTTTTGTAATGATGAATGTTTTTTAATATTAGCATGTGGATTAAAAACTTACTGGATTGAGTTGATTTCATGTGGATTCTGTTGGTTTTATGCGAGTTGGAGAGAATCAAAGTTAATGGTATTTTGAAACGGGTTACATGTTGAGGCAGATGACACCAGTTTTCTCTAAGGAAAATCAATATCAAACAAAAATAGTAATAATCAAATGACCAACACTAAAACATATGAAAGTTCAAGTTCGAAATACACATGAATGCCATTGATTGCGTGATTTTAGTCTCGAGGGTCATATTTTAAAACAAGCATCCTTAACAAGAGAGCGTGAAAATGGGGTTTCGAGTACATATTACTAGTTCACACTTCCTACACTCTAGAATTATCTGTTTAGCTACACATTCACTTGATAGTCTTGTACTCCAGGAACCTCCACCAAGTTATTTGCTAGATGCATACAATCTAAAATATTCTACCAAGATATTTGCTAGATACACATGCTCCAAAGCACTTTAATTGTTTATTTTGAAGTTTAAGTATACTATGAAAAAAAATGCGAACTCACTATAAGACATTATGGGGTGTATATAGTTTGAGTAATATGATATTATTTATTTGCTCAGATTTTTGATGAAACAAATTGTAAGGAAATATTTAATTAAGCATCCAAAAAAAATTATAGACAATTATTTGCAACAAATACATTCCACTTCGCCGCTAGAAAATCTATTTATAATAGGAAATGTAGCTACTATATGAAAAATCTGAGTCTTAATATAAATCCGCATGTTTATAATGGAAGTGTTACTATACCTATTTTAACGACATGAATTCAACGACAAATTAAGTTATGAAGAAGTAAAAAAGTTCAATATAAATAGCTAAGAATATTTAGAACTTACACTGGAGCACATATTTTCACCTCACTCTCTCCTCATTTTTCTCCCTCACGGTTGTCGTGGATATGATGTGCAATGGTGGACTTGGTGTCTTGTAAAGGAACAAGAAACACATGGTAAAGTGACAACAGCAAAGTGAGGTGGAATTGGGGTCAGAGTGGGGTGATTTGGCATCTTAAAATCACACACGCCCCATGCTCAGTATAGAAGGAAATGACCCACATAATGCCCTAGCATAGAGAAGTTGACGCTTTTTTTCTTTTGACACACGTAAAATGGATGGCTACTATGGTGCCGAAGGGGAAGGCATGCATACATGCAACGTTGTTATGTATTTGTGTCCTAAATAAAAATAATGAATATTGATCAGTCGGATGAGTTAAATGAAAAGAGTAACCAGAAAGGAGAAATGATTCAAAGGAAATGTAGCATACACATTATTTTTTTGTATATGTTCATCGAGAACAACCAACTTTATATTCGTTGCATGAAGGATCAGACATAGACTTACATAGGAGATCGATCACTCGTGGTAGACTTTGAAGTGACCTACAACCCAAAAAATCTCTCATGCCCAATGGAACTTCTCACGCATAATAGGAAATCATAGTATTATTAACATGAATTTGTTACAAAACAACAAATTATCAGTGGAAGTACTTCTTGTGTGATTGTTGTGTCTCGATTTATTCCATATGATGAATGGGTGGCAACGCCAAGCAATGTGGATGTGGTTGCATATGTGGAGCTTTCATATAATAACATAAACTAACTTCCATGCATGACACATTTTTGCAGCAACACATTAAATGCAGATATAACAAATTAAAATATAAGGAGCAAATGCTTGCTTGACTGCTAGCTCCTATGCGTGACATTTTCCACATTGTTCGGTCTCGCGCAACTTCATGCAATTGAACTCCCCCATGTAAAATGCCCCTTCCAATCCAAGTTGTGATATGCAAGAAGTAAGGAAGTATAATATCTAAATCCACACCTATAATAGGGGATTTAGAACCACCAAGAGAAGCTTGACTTAAGGGTTCATCTGTCTTTTCTCTATGGTTTTGTTCATAGTTTGCTTAATTAATGTCTTTCTTGTAGTTATCCATCATGACCTAAACCTCTCATTCGAAAACCAACCTTAGGGATTCCAAAATTCATCCATCTATTGTTAAGATGGTAAAGTCTTTAAAGATAGACCTTTCTTTGATACCAATTGAAAGATCGAGAAGGTGGACTAAACAAAAGGGGGGGGGGGGTAGATACTAACAATTTCTTTAACAATTAGACTTTGTGGATAAATATCTCTCCTAGATACAACTAGAGGATGCAACCTATATGGTTACAGATAATAGAATTAAATCAGGTAAACCATACAAGTTAAAATCTTGGATAAGAAATAAATGCATGGGAGATGAAGATGTATCCCGATGTTAACTTCGTTGGAGAGAAACCTGTCACCGTTGGAGAGGCATGGAGAATACACAAACTTTGGGAAAATCCACAACCTTGGATCCTCAGCAGCAAATCCTACCTTCTAGGAATCTCCAACCTGGAAGCCGATTAAGGTCAATGGAAAAGCTTGGAACTTGCTCAAATCGTGAAATTGACACGTGAAAAGCGAGAGAGAAGCTTCGATCTTGCTAGGGTTAGCTCATCTCTGATATCCTCTCGGAAATCTCTCCAAGAATCGATGGAATGGTGCTTGGGAAGAGTGAGGACAAACAATTCTTGAGATTTGAGATGGGGAGTGAAATGGAAAAAGCAAGCCCAAAGGGGTAGGGTCCTTTTTATAGGGGTTGATAAACTAGCCATTTCTAGACTGAAATAATACTCCCAAACAGCCCAGATGGCTACCAGGGCTTCGGTCCAACCGGAGAATGAGAATACAAAATAGGGCTGGTCTTAGGCATGGATGGTCCGACACGAGACCGAGCGACCCAGGATCTAGCTCAATCAATAAACACGAGCTGATATGGGCTAGGGCATCACCCTTGGCCCAACCTGTTCGTTGGATCTAGCCACATAAGGTCCAGTCGGAAATCTAGCGACCTCGGACTTGTCCCGGACTCTGGTCCGGATGGTCCTACATTAATTTGAGTGACCTTGGACCTAGCTGGGACCTAAGCCTAGACGACCCGACAAGAATTCAATCTAGTGCCTGACTGATTTGCACATCCTAACAGTCTAGGCAAATTGTCCCGGATGGTATGGTCTAGTGATTTGACAGAAGAACACTTAGGAATTTTCATGGTTTAATTATGAATTCTTTGGCGGACGGAATGTTATTTTAGTGTAGATATGAAATGAGAAATAACTTTGCCAGCCAAGCATCCTTTTAATAGTGTAGGCTCTCTAAACTTAAGACATGAAAATAAAGATATAAAATAAGCTTCAAATATGCTTGAATTGTTTTTGTTAGGATTAATTAATTAGTTTAATTAAGAGAAATCCCTGCTTAGCAAAACCGACATTAGGTTCCTCTCCCGATTAGTCGCGTCTTAATATAACAGACGTGTCCTTCTTTCCCATCTCTTATAATCGACGTGTCTGCACGTCGCTTCCGGAGATACAAATATGTACATCATCACAATGAATAGAGAGCGGTCATTACTGTTCATCGCGTTGTTTCTTTACATGTTATCACGCACGTTTCTCCCAAGTAAGAGAAGGATTTGGAACGGTGAGGTTGTCTTCCCTCGCCTCCCTTCTCCTTAGTCTTCTGTGGGAAGAAGGGCGTCGTCACTTCATTGCCCAGCAATGCCACCGGTTCGTACGCTATCGATGTGGGGAACCACCATGAATTTTTGTCCTCGGTATTAACCGCCGCCAGAATTTCGCTGGTAGACACCGCCATCACTCGACCGCTAGACAACGCCGTCATGCCACGCCGGTGAACCACGCCTAGCCATCTCTACTTTTTTTAGGTTGTACGTGGGGGAGGAGACTGCCAGAGATGGATTCTTTTTTTTTCCGCTGTAGATGGTTTAAGGCGGGACAGTATTGGAGGACTCCTTGAGGCATTACATCCGACGGTGGAAAATACATAATTTCAATATCGGATGGCTAGTTTTCTTATTTACCGAGGATTAATGTGGTTACTCGTATGGTGCCTCCAATTAGTAATAAGAAGATTTGTTCAGAAGTCCGAGTTATCTGGAAGTCTAAAACGTGGATGGGGTTTCATGCATGTTCACACAAGGATCGGGTGAAATATATAGGATGGAAAGTGCTGTCTATACATGTGAAGGTAGGTGGGGAAATTGATAAAATGCACTGGATAGAGATGCCTGGCATAGTTTCTGTGAGAACACATGCAGATTTATCATTCTATTTCAGTTCTGTATGGCATGAGTTATGATGTCTAGCATTCAGATCAATAAAAATGATTGAAGAAATCATTTTCAGCCATCCTTACGGTTTCTTCTTCCACTAACAGAAACATACATGGTTTTCTCTATAGAAAAGAAATCAAACAAAGAACAACAGTCCATGGACTTTCTCCTTTGTGAGTTGATTACACTGCACACATGATTTTGCTAGCGATATATTTTACACTTAAAAAACTCAAATTTAGTAATCTTTCTATCAACTTGCACTTTTGGCAGCGATATCTCATTCCTCGAAACTGCAAATATTTGCCGGGGGTGGCGAAGAGGACGAAAGATGGGTGGCGTCAAGGGCGAAGAGGCCAGGGAGGTCGAAATCGATGGCTATCATGTGTGCCACCAACAAACGGGCTAGGAGAGGCTGTGTGCCACAGACAGGCGGGCTAGGAGAGGACAACCCATGGTGTGTCCATGTGGACGCAAACCCAACCCAAATTTGGGCTAGAAATGGGTCAAAGCGGACAGCTAACTGGACAACAGTTCGTTTCCGTATGTCTCCCAGTCATACGTGTTTACTAATACTTTCTTGATTTTCTGTCTACCATTATCTCCCGTGTTTTTGTGTATTGAAATCTACTTAGCGTACTATGAAAACAGTCAAGCGAGAGTTACATGGAAATGTAAAAAAGCATGGATCAATGAGAGATAATGGGTTAGCTTTCCTGCGCGTTGAGACGAAACTGGGGTCAAATATATAGGAGTGGGTATGTGTTTTTTACACATATGAAGGTACGTGGGGAAATTAATAAAAGGCAGAAGGTAGAGGTGGCAGCCCGGTTTCTATATTAACAGATGCATATTCTACCAGTCTATTTCACTTCTCATGGGGTATAAGATATGATGCCTGCCACTGTGATCAAGACAACTGACTGAAGAAATTATTTTCAGCAATGAGCTACAGAACCCCCACATTCCCCCACTAGCAAAAAAAAGAGGGAACATTATTAAAAACAAATAGAAACGACAAATAATCCTCCTCTGTTTTGCCATGTTTTCCCAGCAAAACCGTGGTTTTGCTTAATGACCCAAATCCTTCGACAGAGACGTCCCGGAAAACATCCGAGTATAAAAAATGGGAGCACGCTCATCACGTTCTCCACCAACCCAACCCAACCCAATCACCATCGTGGACCACAGACCAGCGGAGCTAATTAAACTGCTCGATCCTCTTCATCGTGCTTCCAAATTTACTGCCTGTTGGCTTGCTTGTGTTGATCCTGCTGCTCTGTTTATTCTATTAGGCCTTGTACAATCTTAGGTGTTTAGGTAGATGTTTAGAAAATTAAATTGGCTTTTTTTTAATCATTGGTGCCTATTTCTACAGAAGAGGCGTCTAATTAAGCGTCTAACCTATACAAATAAGCACCCATGTTTAAGGAAAGTCTCGTTTATTTCACTAAACACTTCTCCTAAGCACATTGCATTGTACAAGGCCTTAGTTGGTCACACATTCATAATAAATGACACAGTAAATGAATCTGTTTTTTTTTGGATTCAAAAAAATAAATGAATCGTTTTGCTGTTATTAGCACCCAAAACACAATATATGACACAATTATTCTATTTGTTGGTCACAGATTCATAATGAATTGTTTTTTATTTATCCTGACCTTTCTCAGCCATTTACATAGGGTTTTGCATTTGGATTATATAGTTTTGCTGATGTGTGCTATTGCAGGCTTTCTTTGTTTGGTAGACAATTTTTTGTGTTATTTTTCTATGTTTTTCTTTCATTGAACAAGATTTTTTTGTAGGACATCACTTACAAGTTTTTGGGCCTTGGCATTTTGGGCTATGCTCGGGCTAAAAGAGAACTAGCTATCTCGCGCCGAGTTGGGCTTGCTCGTGGCCAGAACGTCACAAACATGCCGATTCGTGGGGTTATTTCTAGCTTGGGCCAAGCCCCTAAGCCCACTCGCGTCCTCCATCCCTAAACATAACTTACACGGTTTGCAATTCAATGGATGGGTGTGCTCCTTGGGAATGGCAACATGATCGCTATTGGGTATGAAAGGATTAATCACAATATTTATTTCTTTCCCGATGCCTCCCAGTCATATGTGTTTGCTAACATCATCTTGATTTTGTGTCCACCATCATGTTCTATGTTATGTTTATTGAAATCTACTTTTTTTATGAAAATGGAGAAGAGAGAGTTATGTGGAAATTTAAAATGCATGGATGAATGAATGGGAGATAATGGGCTTTCCTACGGGTTCTTGCCAAAATGGGGTGAAATATATAGGAGTGGATAAGTGTTGTTTAGGCATGTCACGTGAAGGTAGGTGGGAAAATTAATAAAATGCACCGGGTATAGATGGCGGCCCGGCTTTTATATAAACACATGCATATTCTACCATTTTATTTCACTTTTAATGAAGTGTGAGATATGATGTCTGGCTTTGTGATCAAGAAAGCTAACTCAACACATTATTTTCAGCAATATTTACATTTTCTTTAGCAAGGGGAGCCCCCATTCCACTCACAGAAAGAAACTGTGTTCAGGTACCGCCAAAAAAAATGTGATTTTGCTTGATGACCCAAATCCCTTGACAGAGACATCTTCAACCATATCCAAGCATAAAAAATGGGAGCACGCTCATCACGTTCTCGACCAACCCAACCCAATGACCATTGGCAATCACGGCGCTCCAGGCCTCCAGCTACTTCAGGCCCTGGCGTGTCCAGCCCTAAGTTGACCTCTACGGTGAGTCTCCGCATCCCGTTTGTGATCCAAATCGCCTGCCTGTAGATTGTGCAAATGAAGCTCTAGGTGAGTTTGGCTGTTCCTGGTTGACCTTTTGGTTTCTTCAAACAGCTAGCAGTGATTGCTGAACTGCTGCTAACTGAACAATCAGAGATGATATTGTAGTGTTAACACTTGAGAATGGCGAATATAAATTTGAAATGTTACAGATACCTGAAGTTCTGCGCACACGCAAAAGCTTATTGGCTCTGCAAATTTTGCATGATCTGCAGTCACATAAGGCCTGAACTCCCTTTCAAGACCTGAATGCAGGTTGACCCATTCACTCATTTTGGATAACAGCTATGGAAATGGGGTCCAGAAAGCTACTAGAAGGACAGCGTATAAACCTGGCAATACATAGAAGAAGATAACAAACTCTATTGGAAAAAGAAAATTGAAAGGGGAGATATAATCATACACGAGTTCCCAATTGTCCTGTAATCCTTTTTACATGTTCACTGATTTTGCTATATTCTCCTATAGACTGAGCTCTCATTCAAGTTCCATGAAAGAATATTTCGCAGTCTTTTAATGCATATACGTATTTATCTTCCTATGGCCTCAAGAAGACAGTCTCGCTTTCAGGACGGAGGTTTCACATCCGGAGTATTCGAGGTGTGAATGTTATATATGCATTTACAGGACAACGCAGGGTACTAAGCCTGAATTTTTTCTGCATTTATCGTTGTTCCTTTTGATTTATCATTATAAGAAATCAAGAAATTTAAATTTTAGGCAATAAAGCGACAACATATGAATTCAAATACGAATTGTACTATGCTTACCCTATACTACTATTTCTTTGTTCTTCCAGTTGAGTGCAGCCGTAGGTGTACAATCTCTCCTCGATGTTTTTACTGTGTCTGGTATTATCCATTACGGCACAGCAGGAAGCTCTAATGATTCAATGTCATTTGGCGATGTCAGTGTCCCTAAGTTAGTTGCTTATACAGGTGCTTGGACATGGAAGGTACACTCCTGTGATTAGCTTTAATTCCCCATTTCATGTGCGCTTTAAATTGTATGGTACACTAAAACAAGGGGATCAGACTTGTAGAAACATCTGGAGTCGGAAGAGAAGATAATTTAAGAACAACTTGTCATTAAAATTTAGAAGATAATCTACCATCAACCATCTCACACGTTGAGATCACTGCTTAACAAGACCTCTGTTATTCTGATTTTCATTTTTCCAGAAGTTCAAATCATTCTAAGAATCATCAACAGAACTAATACTTGTGCTCTATATTTCAGAAATAATCCTGTACTTGCTATACTGCTCTGGTCACTACGAATTCCATGTGCACTATTTCAAATGAAGGTAGAAACATCATAATTGTTAAATGTGTTACAATACGAATGTAAGTGGACTGGGATCTGCAGAATGTTCCCAGAGAAGGTTAGATGATCATAAGAGGCTAAGAGCTGCCTGGTGCTTCAGAACTTTAGCCATGATGCCAATACAAAAGGCACCGGCTAGACCTGTGACAAAGTGTGGCAAGATAATTCAGATCTAAAATTATGATCATCAATAATAAAAAAAATCATTTCTAGAGAGTGGTTATGTGGCAAGATACCCGATAGTATTTAGGATTGCATAGTGTTGGAATGGCTAGAATTAGACAACAATTCGACATTGTCCGTCTTCCTCCTCCTCTCCCATTTCCCCGCCGCCGCCGCCGACCTCCTCTCCCCCAGCCATCGGCGCACCGCTGCCGCCCCCACCCTCTCGCCTTCTCAAGCTTCTTAGGAGACGCCCACGTCCGCCACCGCCGTCCTCCATGCCCACGCCCACGCATCAACAGAGTAGGGAGGAGTCAGGGGTGGAGTGACTTCAAGTCCAAGTCTTGGGCGACTAAGGAGATCTCCACACCCTTTTCTGCCCTCTGCCCCCTCCTACGAGTAGCAAGACTCCCTTCAAAAGTCATCAACAGTATCATACAACGAATTTTGACGGTAGCACTTTCGATGCTCGTGCTATCCGAATCGTTCGATCCAATTCGATCGGGCATGGCAAACATGCTGGTGGGTTTTCTGCAAATGGTCGACAGTGAGATCGGCGCATGCCTCACTATTAGTTTCGACCAGGCAACGAAGGAGTTGGGGACAGGGCCGGTCCTGAGCTTTCTCCGGGGGGGGGGGGGGGGGGGGGGGGGGGGGGGGCTCAAATATGGTGTAAACACTATTCGATGGGTGTCGCCGTCCTGTGGAGGCGGGAGGGCGAGCAACATAAAAGTCGCATACTTCAAACAACTAATGTTCACTACAATATAGAACTATTCTACCATTTGAAAAACTAGCCCGTGCAGATGCACAGGTTGATGACTAGTATCTAATAATTCAATTATCAGTGGGCAGTTGCAACAGTGAAGAGGCAACATGGATGATCATTTACACCCGCAAAAAAAACATGGATGATCATTTATAAATTTTATCAATTATCATGGTAAACTATCATATGGCATAAACTACATTTTTTTTTTGAAAAGGAGATACCCGGCCTTGCATCAGCATGATGCATGCAGGCATTTTATTACGCAAAAGTAGTCCACATGTATAAACGAAGATCAGAGACATACTTTCTCTTCTGTGTAACTTGTACACCATCTCGTATCTCGGAGAGTCAATGTGGTCGCATGCGCAGCAGCGACATAGTTATCTCCGGCAGACCGGCATTCCTCCGATTCAGGCATGCTCCGACTATTGACGCTGGCGCCATGCACGTGTAGTTGCAAGATCGGTGGTTCTCTCCTCTCAACTCTCTCTCTCTCGTTGGTATGAACACACACGCACAGACAGAGAGTATTTGCGCTGCGTGCAACTGATGCAGCCTTTTCAGTTTCTTCTATTATTCAGTCCAGTACTACAACTTGGATCTCAACTAAAAGGAGTAAAGCTAGCTAGCGACCAGGTATTCCGGACGTGCCATCCCACATCCACCTGAACGCAGCTACAAAGACGCTGCATGCACTGATTTCGTGCCATCCCACGAAGCCCATGCAGCGCCGGATCTAACTACCCGAAAACTACTCCAAGACGTGGACATGTACACGTTACTTGGTTGTTATTAGCAGAAAAGAAAATGCTAATACTAAGAGAATTGCTCAACGGGGTTACATGGTCATCATTCACCCCCTTAAGCCCGTTGAACAGACTTGATCTCCACCACACCCAGCTTCTGTCACATCTCAATGAACTTGACCCTGCCGAGTGCCTTTGTGAGCAAATCTGCAAGTTGTCCGTCAGTTCCAATGTGTTCAACATCAGTTTTCCCCTCCTCGATGCATGACCTGATGTAGTGGTACTTTATGTCAATGTGTTTGCTACGATCATGATGCACCGGATTCTTGCTCAATGCAATGGCCGATTTGTTGTCAACCATCAGCATGAACTTTGCCGGAGCTTGCCCAACCATCTCTGCAAGTAGACGACTAAGCCAAACTCCCTGACAAGCACCGCTCACCGCCGCGACATACTCAGCTTCGCAGGACGATACTGCCACAATTTTTTGCTTTTGTGAGCTCCATGTGACAGTGTTCTTCCCAAGCATAAAAAGGACACCCGAGGTGCTCTTTCTGTCATCCAAGTCGCCGGCGAGATCACTGTCGGTGTAGCCTGTCAACACAGCCCCTTTTTCATCTCTCTTGTAGCAGCAACCATATCCAAGTGTGCCCTGAATGTACCTTAGAATCTGCTTGACAATTATCCAATGATTCTTGCTTGGGGCCTCCATATACCGGCTGGCAATGCCTACTGCAAAGGCAATGTCCGGCCTAGTATTGACCAGGTAGCGAAGGCTGCCAATCACACTTCTGTAGTGTGATGCATCAACAGCCTCACTCCCGTCTTTCTTCTTGATCTTGAGACGAGTCTCCATTGGTGTGGCAGAGGGGTTGCATCCAATCATTTTTGCCATCTCCAAGACCTTCTTCGCATAGCTGCACTGACTCAGCTTGATCTCACCATTGCGTTGCTCAACCTCGATGCCCAGGTAATATGAGAGGAGCCCGAGGTCACTCATTTTGAACAGTCGCTGCATCTCGGCCTTGAAGAGCTTGATGTCGCCTATGCTTGTACCGGTAATGATCAGGTCATCTACATAGACACCTATGAGCAGGAATGACTTAGCATCTCCTCTCCGATACACTGCATGTTCCAGAGGGCTTCTCTTGAACCCCAAAGCAATCAGTGATGCGTCGAGCTTCGCATACCAGGCCCGGGGCGCCTGTTTCAATCCGTACAACGCCTTGCGAAGACGCATAACCTTTTGTTCACTGCCATCATTGACAAAACCTGGAGGCTGCTGCACATATACTTCCTCTGCAAGATCACCATTCAGAAAAGCGGATTTAACATCCATGTGGTGTACCTGCCATCCACCGTGCGCGGCGAGAGCGAGGAGCAGCCGCACTGTCTCCATGCGAGCCACAGGAGCGAAAACTTCTTCAAAGTCCACCCCCTGTCGCTGAGAGTACCCCTTTGCCACCAGCCGCGCTTTATGCTTCAGGATGTTGCCGGCAGGATCTCTTTTCACCTTGAAAACCCACTTTAACCCAATGGCGCGGTGCCCCGCGGGAAGAGATGTGAGTTCCCAAGTTTGGTTGTCGACGATCGAGCCCATTTCCTCCTCCATTGCCTTGCGCCAAGCGTGATCAGAGAGTGCTTCCTCAACACTCGCCGGCTCCTCGGCGGCCAGGAAGCAGAGGCCCGCTTGCTGCTGCTCGTCATCGTCGTCGAACAAGTCGCTGTAGTCGATCTCCGCAGTGGTCTCCTTGGTGGTGTCGTAGACATTCGACACACGCCGGTAGGGCGGGTGCCCACTGTCCGTGTCCAGCGCGTCATCACGAGATGGCGGCGACACAAACTGTACTGGTGGCGTGAATGGCTCCGGCGTGCCCGGTGCCGTCTCCGCTGATGCTGGCCACGGCGAGCTTGAGCCACTGTCAGTCATCGTGACTCCCGGCTCAGTGGTATAAACCACCGTGAACACACCTGATGCTGTACTTTCTTTTGCTGCTTCAGCTGTCCAGTTCCATGGACGTGTTTCCTCAAACAAGACGTCACGTGACACGAGCAGTTTCTCAGCGACGGGGTCATAGATACGGTAGGCCTTGGCACCTTCCTCGTACCCCATCATGACGCCGGGCGTCGATCTGTCCGCCAGCTTGTTGATCCCGGGTCCAAGCTTCTTCACGTGTGCGTGACACCCGAAGGTGCGCAGGTGAGCCACGCTCGGCTTCTTGCCATGCCACAGCTCATACGGAGTCACCCCGTCGAGGCTCCGTGTCGGCGATCTGTTGAGGACGTAGACGGCCGCCTTGACGGCCTCTCCCCAGAATACAGCAGGCACCTTCATACTCTTCAGCATGCACCTCGCCATCTCGACCACCGTTTGATTACGGCGCTCGACAACCCCGTTTTGCTGCGGCGTGTACGGGGCCGTCGTGAAGTGCTTGATGCCGCGCTCGTTGCAGTACTCGACGAACGCCGTGGAGTTGAACTCGCCACCGCGATCCGAGCGGAACGCAAGCAGCTTACTGCCGCTTCTAGTCTCTGCTGCTGCTTTCACTTTTTTGAAGAAAGCAAAAGCCTCATTCTTGGTCCTGAGTACCTCAATCCACATGTACCGAGAGTAATCATCCACAATTAACAAGAAATAATTTCTACCTCCCGGTGTTGGCGGAGAGATCGGACCGCACAAGTCCGAGTGTACGAGCTCCAGAGATGCCTTTGCACGGTACGCTGCAGCTTGAGGGAAGGGCAGTCGGTGTTGTTTCCCGAGCATGCAGCCATCACAATACTCCCCAACGTGATTCACATCAGGAATCCCACGCACCATCTTCTTCCTTGCCATGGCACGCAATGCACGGAAGTGGAGATGCCCAAAACGTGCATGCCACAGCCATGCCAGGTCGCCTCCTTTGGACAGCAGGCACACCGGTTCAGCTCGGTGTAGGTTCAGCTTGTACAGACGATTTGCCGAACGCTTGACACGCGCCAGCAACCGTCCCTCTTGATCGAAGATCGCGAGAACGCTGCGCTTGATAACGATCTCGCAGCCCTTCTCATCTAGCTGTCCGAGCGAAACAATGTTACTCCGAAGACGGGGAATGTAATATACCTCGGAGAGTACACGCTGATCGCCGGTGAGGCACTCAAATAGCACGGTTCCTTTGCCGCATATCTCGACGACTGATCCATCTCCGAAGCGGACAGTGCCGCGCACCGTCTCGTCCAACGTGGCGAATAGCTCCTTGCGGCCAGTCATGTGGCTGCTGGCCCCTGTGTCCGCGTACCAAGAGCCATCGCTAACGTCCTTGGGCACCACTTTTTCCTCGTTCAGGAAGACGGCTTGCGGAGCTGCGATAGTGATCTCCTCCGGCGCGTCGAGCACCGCCATCAGCAGCCCCGGCTCCTCGACCTCTTCGACTTGCGCCACGTTTGCCTCCTCATGGCGCTCCTTCTTATTCTTGCTGCGACACTCCCGTGCCCAGTGGCCCCATATGCCGCAGTTGTGGCATTTACCCTTGCGCTTTGGGCCACCAACGGACTGTTGCGTGTTGCCGCTGCTGCCGGGAGGCCTCGGTTTGGGTTTCCCCTTACCGCCTTTGTTCCCGGCGCCAGACCCGCTCGTGCCACTCCTCCTCTGTGAGGAGCAGCTTGCCGCCAGTGCCGCCGGTGTCGGGGTCGAGGCGCTCCTCAATGGCAAGGAACCGGCCGGCCAACTCCTCAATTGTCAGCGACTTGAGATCAACAAGAGTCTCTATGGAGATAGCCACTTGGGCATAGCGGGGCGGCACCACACGCAGGAATTTTCTCACCGCCTTGAGCTCGTCAACGTCGTCGCCGAGCTGTTGCAGGTCGCTGATCAGGCCGGTGAGGCGGAGCGCGAAGTCCTCCACTGTCTCTCCCTCCTTGAAAGAGAGATTTTCGAAGTCACGACGCAGCGCCTGAGCACGCGACTCGCGTACGCGCTCGACGCCCATGCGAAGCGTCTTGACGGTGTCCCACGCCTCCTTGGCGGAATCCTTTGCCGCCAGCGTCCGCAGCATCTCCGGTGGGACGCCACGGAGGATGACGCCCAGCACGGCACGATCATCAGGGTGATCTGCATCGCCCGTCTCCACGGCCTCCCACAGCCGTGCGGCCTGAAGATGTACCTTCATGAGGATTGACCACTCGACGTAGTTCGTCCGAGTCAGCGTCGGGATCGAACCGCCGCCACCTCCATCTTTGACCACCCGCTCATGGATGACCAGCTCGCGGCCTCCGCGCCCTGTTGGGCTTCGTCCCCGACGAGCCACCGGTGATGGGGTGTTCCTCCGGCGTGAAACGGAGCGCTGCGGCGTGCGTGATCCCGCTTGTCCTGACATGATCACCACAAGGCTCTGATGCCAATTGTAGTTGCAAGATCGGTGGTTCTCTCCTCTCAACTCTCTCTCTCTCGTTGGTATGAACACACACGCACAGACAGAGAGTATTTGCGCTGCGTGCAACTGATGCAGCCTTTTCAGTTTCTTCTATTATTCAGTCCAGTACTACAACTTGGATCTCAACTAAAAGGAGTAAAGCTAGCTAGCGACCAGGTATTCCGGACGTGCCATCCCACATCCACCTGAACGCAGCTACAAAGACGCTGCATGCACTGATTTCGTGCCATCCCACGAAGCCCATGCAGCGCCGGATCTAACTACCCGAAAACTACTCCAAGACGTGGACATGTACACGTTACTTGGTTGTTATTAGCAGAAAAGAAAATGCTAATACTAAGAGAATTGCTCAACGGGGTTACATGGTCATCAGCACGTACAAGTACAAGAGATGAGTATCAATCGCCACAGCGGATGATCCATTCTCTCGCTTCTAGTTTACTAGTAAGCGTGCACGTGCAATGCACGCCTCTGCAGTGGCATGTGGGGGCGACGGCACCAAACGTGGTACTGGTTGAGTGCACAAGGTGTGTTGGAGCAGTGGACGTCGGGGTGGCGGCCCCGAGAGCTTTGCAACTTCCACGACATGGATCTCGTGTCTTGTGGGTTGTAACTACTGCAGGCATGTAGAATGCTTTTCTCTTCATCGCCGCGTGCGAGTGCCTCATGACTTCTTTCCGGCAGTGATGCAAGAGCGGCTTGGTCAGCGGAGCGAGTGCCCAGCTAGTGTGTGTTCGTCTGGTTGGCGTTTGTTGTGGCATTTCGCACTCTCTGAAGAGTGGGCTTAGCCTTGTGTGTTTGTGTTTACATTGTTCTGGAGTGGGCTTGGCCCTTTTGTTTTGGTTTTTCGCATGGCTTTCCATGATTAAACGATACGTCAAAGCTTTTGCTTCATGTTTGAATTTATTTGTACTCATACTCATTTCCTCTACTAAAATTCAGATATATCAAATGTGTTTTTTTTACCAGCAAAGAAGGCATGCTAAACACAAAGGATAACACCCATGCCTGCTTTAGAAATCCACCCAAGATAAAATCGAACTAAGAAGCAAGACCATAGAGAAATAAACCTAGAAAGTACAATTTTCTATACTTACAAATTCATGACGTCCTTCTGTCCAATTTTCAGTGAATCATATTCATAACTTTCATCCAAATTCATTGCCAAGCCTTTAGAATAATATAAAGGGATCATCCACTAAACTGATGGTTAACATCATACCAAATTCTAGAGGAATAATATAAACGAATCATGTTCATAACTTTAATCCAAATACATCAATAACACCAAAGGAATAATCCTCTAATCTGGTTTCAAATAACACCATCCGCTGAATTTAGTTACATTTTCATACTAACCCAAACAGTACAAGTGAAGATAGAAAGGAAACCGTTATTTCTGAATTTTAAACATATTTACATGCTATACTTTATCTGGATATAAAGAGAAGAAATATACAGCATGAGATGGAGTAGTGGAGCGAAGCGGCCGCATCAGCGGTCAATCTATGGTAGGCAAGTGAATGATGCGGTGACGTTATTGCTATTCACTGGTGGTGAAGGGAAGCGGCGGCCAAATGAAGGAGATGCCCCTGGCGGCCGTGCCTCCCCTGGGAGACCTCCCGTTCAATGCTCACTATGTCAAACAGTCGAGGAATTGCAGAGGGCACTCCTCGTAATCTTGCACGCAAACAGGGCTCCAAACAGTAAAATAGCTAGAGTCACACACACAGAAAAAACAGAGATGAACTTTTAGGTAAAATCCCTACAGTTGGGAAAGGCCCCACAAAGCATTGAAAGTTGCAAATTTAGTAGAGCATATAGAAGCATGCTTTATATTGTCTGAGTGAACATAACGGCCATACATCTTTTAAGAAATATCATAGTCAGATTGTAAACAGAGTACCTTGCTAGTTGCAAAGCCTCCTTCAGTACCATCTTTATACATTATTTAGTAAGTCTCTCTAATTCAAATTATCCTAAGAGAACATCTCATCGTTATATGCATAATATGCACATAAATTAGAAAAAAAATCAATATTAGAGATGAGTAATATGTCGTAATATAATAAGGTGGCTTGGCATGTACGGAAAACAAATATGTGTTGTCCCTCCAAGACATCTCTGCACACAACATTCTTGGTGCTTTTTCCAGTGGAATGAATAAACTATGTGTAGACATGCAGAAATTATTATCACCTTCCAACCGTCAGCATGTAAAAATACAAAGCAATAACTCGTTGGCAATAATAAGTACAGCCTTGATCCTGAGCCCATAGTTATTTAGCACCACCAACAATTTATTAAGAAAAGAAAAAATACCGAGTTGAACACACCTGAGTTGATTAGTGTTGTATTTTTATTAGAACTACATTTTAATTTGAAGGAAGTAATAATATGCAGCATCTACAACAGACAGTGTTGTGGGCTACCAACTTCTAAGCATAACACTAACCGTCACTGTTCAGTTAAATTATTAAGCTCAGAGCATATCATGAACTCGTGAAGTGCTTCTGCTCAATGCTTGGTGCTCAGTCTAAGGGAGTACCATTGATTTTGCTCCCACTTATGCTCTCGGGTGTAGACTAAGGGAGTTACTGGACAATAGGAGGTGCCCAGACTTTGATTTTTCTATCTTTTCACTGCCTATCAACATCTCAGTTTAATCATATTCTTCATTTTGAAGTCATGGGACACTGAGCAGATCATTCCAATTAATTTCCTTTTTTTTTAGAATCTATTCGCTACCATTAGAGATGACAACTACCTCTGATCGCATTTTGCAAAATAAAGGGTAAAGGACTCAAAGTTGTTGTGATTATATCTCAATCTCTGGAAGAGTTTATCTGACAACATGCAGAAAACTATATAATCTGAAACCTAAAAATATCAGTGCAACAGGAGACACAAAGACTTGGTGGTCAAGATTTAAGCTTTCAAAGCATTAACAGATTTCTCCTCAACTGGAAAGTACAGAGCATCAAAATAGAAAATAAAAAGCCTTGTGCGCATAAACACAAACACTTGATGGTCAGAAATTGAGATTGTGACCTGTTTTCCAACTTTGTGAAGATGAATGATGTGTCCAGCACGTGATCCAAATTCCAACAATGCTTATGCGTCAAATTAGTAATAGCTTCTCCTTGGAATCTTTCGGCTAGAAGTTGCAAACCAAATTTCAGAGCCTCCGCTTCCGCATCCTCAGCCCCATTCCAATTACTGATTTGCCGGCCAGCAGATAGAGCCACAGATCCCAGATGATTCCTAACCACCATCCCGATGTAAGTCTGGCCAGTCTCCGCCATGAGACCTGCATCAAAATTTAGTGTCAAACAACTGGCAGGATGAGGTTCCCCGTAACTTGGCTTCTTGAGCAGTGAATATGTTCAAGTGTTTTTTTAGGGAATAAATCAGCCTTACCTTTACCATTATCCTCTGTCAGTGCACACTGGTTAATCTCCTCCCCGTTCCTGTGCAGAAATTTCACCGAGGCAGATACTGGAGATTTCCCCCCTCGCGCACACAATTTTAAATATGGGCAAACTGAAGTTAAACATCATTTAGCACACAAGCTGAATTGAAATATTCAGTCATTGGGTCGAAGTTGGATATATGTCTATCCCTGAACTTGTCAACAATTATGTGAAGATTTATGGAAAGCATCATCAACTTATTGAATGAATCCATGGAGCTTCATCTCAGATCGGTTACGGGCCACAAAGGCTATGGACACAACATACAGTTCATTAGCCAATCTTAACCAGTGCTGGTAGCATTAATTAATAAACTGGCATCTCTGTATATACAAAGGCCGTCTAAAAATCCAAAAGGATCTTCAAGACCACTCTCTAACCATCAGAGGGGCATAAAGAGAGAGATTCCAAACTAAGTAATCAGAGAGGGGGCTAAGCAACAAGAGAGCAACAACAATTCAGGCTCATCTGCTAGACTAATAATTAGCTACGTACAGAATTTCTTCTCAATCAGATGGTGGACGGTTTATTTGCAAGTCTACCAAGTGTGAGGAATCAGTCAAACCTTGTGACCTGAGTTGGGGTGCAGATAATATCAACCTGTATATCATGAATTAGCAGCTTTTCAACTTGAATGTCATCCACTAATTGCTTGTCATGTACTGTACTCGTAGACAAAATCGGAAGCTAACACTACTGGATTGGTGATTAGTGAAGGATTACATGAACAAAAATCTATCAAATAGAAACTAATGATGCACAAACAGTGTGTATTTTTACCAATGCATAGTAAGAGCACACGGCAATAAGGATTGCATTTCAGTAACATTCTTCACCTCGTATATTCTTCATTGAATTTATTGGTTAATCTACTTTCTTTTCTGAATGTTGGATTAATTTACATTCTCATCCATTCTACACATGCATAATATAGGAATTTCAGCAAGCACCTAGCGAGCACATAACAACCAAATAAAAAGGTTGATAAAAGGGAGAGGAACATTGTTATATTAACAGATATAAAAGTCTAAAATCGCTGAGAAAATAGAAATCCAACAAACACAGTACGAATCAGAGAATCCTCACCGTCAAGAAGACCCAGTGACTGCGGCCGCCAGGTTGCATCTTCTCGAGCACGTCCGTGGTAGAGAAAAGTTGAACCGAGAAAGAAAGGCATGTACCTGCATGTTAAGAACGCACCATCTAGGAGCAAAGGTACATAAACCGAATCCCCTGTTATGTGCACGGCAGCATTATGAAGTTGTGCTATCAATCAAATAGTATAACAGTAGCAGCCTAGGTCGCCGCAAGGGCGGGCGGAGGATCAGTCGGAATGCTGCGCGGCGAGATCGACGAAGGAAGGCGCGGCCGGCGAGGATCTGGCCGCGGAGCTCGCCGAGGCGCACGGCGGCATCGGAGCGGCGTGGTGGCGGAGATGACCTGGCCCTAGGGTTCCAGGACACCTTGCACGGGGACCCCTCGATGGCGTGGATTCGGACGCCGGCCGCGAAGCGCTGCCGCCACCCGTCGCTCCGCTACGCCGTGGTCGCCGCCGCCGCCACCACCACGAGGATCGTCCGAGAAGCTCGGCACCGCTCGACGGCGCGGATCCAAACCCCGTGAGGAGCATCTCCGCCCGCGTGCTGGCCCTGGGCCACCGCCACCCGTCGCTCCGCGCCACCGTGGTAGCCTCCACCTCGCCCGGGTGCGGGAGGAACCACGCTCAGGGGCCTGGATCTGAGCGAGGAGTGCCGCTGGAATTTCTTCGCATCTTTTTTTTTATCTGGTCACCGGGAAAAGAGGTGTTGAACCGGTATGTTTTGCGGGCGAAGATTGGCAGACTATGGCGTCTGCTAGGCAGAACATTTGATCTGGGTCGTTAATCTGGATGACAGACCATTGGCGTAACGTGGGCAGTAGGATGTGTTTAAATTGATTAGATCGGAGGGTCCTGATTATCTCGTGTACAATTTGTTGTGTGGGTTTAGGAGAGTTTATGTTTGCTCTTTTAATAGTAGTGTAGATGTTCGCCCGCGTATGACCTGGTTGTACGCTAGTACTCCTCGTGGATTAAGGAAGGAAATCAGGAGCCATTGTTTTTCATAATAACTACCCCTAATTAATCGCACACAATAATTGGTTTATTTCTCAATCGTACTCTCGCTGGTAAGGAAGGAAATCAGGAAAAAGGAATACACCGATTTTAGAGTGGAAGATTAAGTAAGAAAATCTTGGAGTAAGGAAGGAAATCAAGAGCGGGGGCCCGGGGCGGCCGCCCCCCCCCCCCCCCCCCCCCCCCCCCCCCCCCCCTCTCAGGGCCGGGCCTGCTCCTAGCTAACATTTATGCAAATGCTTTAATGTGGAAGGATGTTGCAAGGGTTAGAACTGCTATGGAGAAGAAAGGCCTCCAAAAAGACTCCCGGATGGAGTATTGTGCAGCTCAAGAATGAGATTCATACCTTCTATTCTGGAAGCACAAATCACCAGCAGACAAAGGACATTTATGCAAGGTTGGCTAAGCTAATAGAAGAGATCAAAGTTGTGGGGTATGTGCCGGACACTGATTCTATACATGTCGTGGAAGTTGATGTCAAGGCACAGTTACTCAACAACCATAGTGAGAAACTTGCGATTGCATATGGGCTCATTCGCACAGCCCCTGGTACAACAATTCAGATAAAGAAGAACCTCCGTGTCTGTAACGACTGTCACAATGCAACTAAGTTAATATCTCTAGTGACAGGACCTTAGTGTTGTTTAATCAAATAGTAACCATGTTGATTAACCATCTATCCAACATATCCTTAGTGTTGTTTAATCAAATAGTAATTTTTTTATAGGGGCTATTGCCCCCCCCCCCCCCCCCCCCAAACAAACCCCTAATTAAATGTTCTATATGACTAATAATATCATGCTCCATACATCATCAGGCTCATGAACTGCAGCGGGAAAACCGCATCGCCGCCTCTGGTCTGTAGCGATGCGACGCAGCCGACGATGGCAGTGAGTACAAGAGTTGTGCCGCAAATGCCATACGAGCGCAACCCCGTCAGGATGATGGGGGCCGCACCTTCGATGAACCCCGCCAATGCAGTGCCGGTCCTGAGCTTTCGGGGGCCCGGGGTGAAAGTTGATCCTAAGCTCTTAGATAAATATAGGTAAAAGACGAGAAAATATGTTGAATTGTGAGCCAAAGGAAATATAGTAGGAATAGTTTTCTGTCTTACAAGTCTCTTCTTTACTAATATGTACCATTCATAAGATAATCCTCATTTCTTGGATTACAATCATCTATAATAAAAACGGGTACATCGTCAAGACCTGCAGATAATTTAAATGCCCATGATCACTCAGTTTGTTACGTAGATCCCTCTCGTCTTATAGATTAAAATTAGTTTATCCTCCATGGCAATTACCAGCTTGTCGTCGAATTTAAAATTGATAATCCCCATGGTATTTATATATATATAAACAGTCTTTATATATTTACTAATTAGAAGCACCAATCGAGCCTCCACGTTAATCCTAGGAGAACATAGTAATTGACCGTTAGATCTGCAAATTATAGATTTACAGCCGTGGGATGCAATGCCTCAAATAGTTCTCACAATCTATCCCACGTTAAGAATTAAATAAAAGAATAAAAAGAGCCTCAGATAGTCCTCACAATGTATCTCACGTTCACAACTAAAAGAAAAAAAATAAGCCACAAAGAGTCCTCATAATCTATCCCACGTTGATAACTGAAAAGAAAAAAAAACAAATTATATAGGAGTATCAGCAGCCTTTGGATGTAGTGTTGAAAGAGTCCTCAAAATCCATCCCACGTTCACAACTAAAAAGAAAAATAAAATCTATCACATGTTCACGAAGGAAATCTGTCTAACCTCGAAAAAAAAACTATACAAAAAAACTCTCGCAATCCTCGCCCTTCGGCCCTCAGACACGTCTCCTCCGTTGTCGCCTCCCTGTCGCCACTTCTTCGTATTTGCCCATGGCTGCTTTCCTAGATCAGTTGCCGATGTCAATACCTCTGCAGCCAGCTTCCTGTAGAACACGTACAGCCATACGCGCATGGCTCTTGGAGCTGACGAACGAGACCGATGATGTCCAGGCTTTTGAGCCAACGAAATTGCTGCAGAAGACTATGCAAACGAGCCTCTTTTCTTCCTTTCAAGATTTTGCTGGTCTTTCAGATCGCCGGCGGATCAAGTTCTGGCCGCTTGCTCCTGGAGTAGATGGCAAGAGATGGCACAATCAGCGCCTCGAAATCTACTCAGATCTCCGGTAAGCAATTGTGATAATGTCAATCATAATAACACGATCTCTATGTTCACCAATTCCGTAGGATTTTTCACAGGCCAGCAATATAAAATTACAAGTTGACCTGGAAAGTTCGTTTCTCGATATTCACTTTTTTAGTCACTATTCGCTGATGAGGTGCTCAATGAATCTCCCCATGGTCCAACAATGGGTTACTTTCATGTGTATGATCTGTTCGGATATGGATGGGAAATGTGAATATATGTGCAAAATTGAGTTAACAAGCTTCCCGTGGAGTTACATGCATGCATACACCTGAACCCCAACAATTACGAAAAAAGTAGCATGAACCGGCCTACACTAACTCGACATCATGATAAAGTAACTTGGGGAAATCATATTCTATTTTACTTTAAAATATGAAAATTTACGTGCATGTAAGCATATATAGACACGTATATACATATGATTAAATACCATTTTCAACTGACAAAATAGGAAATTAAGTTATTAAAATTACCATAAGTACATCTCATAATTTACCATGTGATTTTCTTAGAGTTAAAATCATCACATCATTTTACCAAATTTCACATATGTATGTCGTATGTGACCTCTACATGTGTGTATTTTTAACCATTTTAAAAACATAAAACTATCATATATCTTACTGAGTTGAATATAGTGACCGAGGTTAAATGATAAGTTTTACTGCTGAGATAAAAGTAAGTTAATGTGTAATGGGATACTTATATAGTAATCTGAACTAAGCTGAGTGACTTATATTTTTAAGAGCAAACAATAAATTATGTGTCACTTGGAGTATGTTTTTAGCATATCACTTGGAGTTTTGGTTTGGGATTCCGATAAAACTACTACAAAGATATGGTGCCAGATCTGCTAAAACTAATTTTAAATTATAATTTCCAAAGATAGAGTTCAAAAGTGTAAGCATACTTATTAAAATGGGTGATTTAAAATTAATAACATTGTAATATATGATTCAAAATATCATATAATAGAAACCACATTCAAAATAAGGTTGTACTTATTTCATAGACATGTATGTGGCACAAGACAACAACTTGAGTCATATTTGCTAAAATATTTCCCAAATACAAAGTTACAACATAGATTTTTCAGAATTAGAAGTATTATTGAAGACTGACATCTAAAAAAGAGTTCAAACTCAATAGGAATAAGTACGGAATTTACTTTCCTAATGCTAAGATACCCGTCAATTTGGTCCAGACTAATCACCGATATGTTTAGTATTTGTTGCATTACACGAGTTGTGTTTCTGTGGGATAGTAGTGAAGGTGTAAAAATGTTATTCCGTAAATTAATTTTACGAATGCGCATATTAAACAATTATGTACGTTGAATTGTTGAAAGATCACACAAATGTAATTATGTACGTCTTTGTGATGGGAAAAGAAGCAGGCATCACTATGAAAAACTTTAACCCATCATCCGCGATGATGGCTCAAATATGGTGTAAACACTACTCGATGGGTGTCGCCGTCCTGTGGAGGCGGGAGGGAGAGCAACATAAAAGTCGCATACTTCAAACAACTAATGTTCACTACAATATAGAACTATTCTACCATTTGAAAAACTAGCCCGTGCAGATGCACGAGTTGATGAGTAGTATCTAATAATTCAATTATCAATGGGCAGTTGCAACAGTGAAGAGGCAACATGGATGATCATTTACACCCGCAAAAAAAAACATGGATGATCATTTATAAATTTTATCAATTATCATGGTAAACTATCATATGGCATAAACTACATTTTTTTTTTTGAAAAGGAGATACCCGGCCTTGCATCAGCATGATGCATGCAGGCATTTTATTACGCAAAAGTAGTCCACATGTATAAACGAAGATCAGAGACATACTTTCTCTTCTGTGTAACTTGTACGCCATCTCGTATCTCGGAGAGTCAATGTGGTCGCATGCGCAGCAGCGACATAGTTATCTCCGGCAGACCGGCATTCCTCCGATTCAGGCCTGCTCCGACTATTGACGCCGGCGCCATGCACGTACAAGTACAAGAGATGAGTATCAATCGCCACAGCGGATGATCCATTCTCTCGCTTCTAGTTTATGTTCGCCCGCGTATGACCTGGTTGTACGCTAGTACTCCTCGTGGATTAAGGAAGGAAATCAGGAGCCATTGTTTTTCATAATAACTACCCCTAATTAATCGCACACAATAATTGGTTTATTTCTCAATCATGCCCTCGCTGGTAAGGAAGGAAATCAGGAAAAAGGAATACCCCGATTTTAGAGTGGAAGATTAAGTAAGAAAATCTTGGAGTAAGGAAGTAAATCAGGAGCGGGGGGGCTGCTGGCAGCGGGGGCCTGGGGCGGCCGCCCCTCTTGCCCCCCCTCGGGGCCGGGGGATTGCATTGGCGGGGTTCATCGAAGGCGCAGCCCCCATCATCCTGACGGGGTTGCGCTCGTATGGCATTTGCGTCACGACTCTTGTGCTCACTGCCATCGTCGGCTGCGTCGCATCGCTACAGACCAGAGGCGGCGATGCGGTTTTCCCGCTGCAGTTCATGAGCCTGATGATGTATGGAGCATGATATTATTAGTCATATAGAACATTTAACTAGGGGTTTGTTTTGGGGGGGGGGGGGGGGGGGGGCAATAGCCCCTATAATTTTTTTACTATTTGATTAAACAACACTAAGGATATGTTGGATAGATGGTTAATCAACATGATTAATTGATGGCTTGGGTACATTGTAAAACAAGACAATCATGATTAATCAACGTGATGGTGTTCTAAACAAATAAAATCTCTATAATAATGAGCCAATCACCGTAACAGTTGTATTAGTCTACATGATAGTCCGATTCCATAGGGTTACTTGTATAGTAGCCGTGCGAAGTTTTATCATCTCAAAATCCATATTCTCTACCAGTAGTCACTACTAGAATCTATTTTTGTCCCGAGTTCCAATTCTTCGCCTGGTGCACAATAATAGTTGCGGATCATGACGGGCTCTCCAGCCTCGTGGCCTCCCGGCCCGGCGAGGTCGTCTTGCCAGAGCCCCATGGGGGAGGCAATGCCCAGCGCGATCGCCGCAGTGGCGAACAAGCTTGTCAGAAGGACAAGTTGCGTCTTGCTTTCTTTGATCCACTTCCTTTCCGCGCGCAGTTCTTGGTCGCCATCGCCGTCGTCGTCAGGGACAGGTGATGCAGCGTGCAGCGCCGCCGCGGCAGCCTGCACCGCCGCCGCTGCAGCCTCCACCGCCGCAGCCGCACGCTTCACGACATCTTCCGCCGCCGTTGCAGCCTCCACAGCCGCCGCCGCGCGCTGCACGACATCCTCGCCACCGTGGACCGGCATGTCGATGACGATCTCCTCCGTTGCCATGTGTCACGAAGATGGGCTGGATCGTAGGTCGTGGTGGATTGGACGCGCGCGTGCGGATGTGTGCGATGGTCTCCATACCGTTGCACCTCTGACGTACGAAAGGGAGCATATATATATGTAGTTTTCGGCGCACAACTGATCAAAGCCACTAGCTTGACCGGTTGATGAAAAGACACCCTGTGGGCGGTGGCGTAGGTATATGGTCACGGAAATTGACACACATTATCAGTGGAAATTAACAACTGCCCTGCGGCCGCAGGTAGGCCTGTTACCCTGTGTGGTGAACTCAGGCAACTTTTGACTGGTAGATTAAGCAGGAGTACGTACGTATGTCCTGCGGCTGCCGCGAGTCCCCGAAACCCTCCCCGGCGATCTCCCCAACGGATCAGGCCAATATTTACGAATCTGGCAAGGCCTCTTCAGTATCGTGTCCAGCAGGGTGGGTCCGTCGTGTTTGCCTTTAGGAGGCTTCTTCCGCTGCCCAGAGCGGGAATTGCGGAAGCCAGCGTTAACAGCCGTGTCATCGGCATCACTATTATTGTGCCGGCGCTTGTTCTTGTTGCGCTTCGGTTTCCCGTTTTCATCCCGAACTTCAGAGGTTCCGGGGTCTTCGGGGTTGTGGCTACGTCTAGCTAGCCAGTTATCCTCGCCCGCGCAGAAGCGGGTCATGAGTGATGTGAGGGCGGACATTGTCCTGGGTTTGTCCTGGCCGAGCTATCGAGCCAGCCATTCATCCCGAATATTATGCCTGAAGGAGGCTATAGCTTCGGCGTCCGGGCAGTCTACGATCTGGTTTTTCTTGGTCAAGAAACGGTTCCAGAATAACCGCGCGGACTCTCCTGGCTTCTGAACGGCGTTGCTTAGATCGGAGGAGTCCGGCGGCCGAACATAAGTGCCCTGGAAGTTAGATCGGAATGCCTCTTCTAGGTCCTCCCAACACCCAATAGAGTTTTCGGGGAGGCTATTTAACCAGTGCCGAGCTGGCCCCTTGAGCTTCAGGGGTAAGTACTTGATGGCGTGGAGGTCATCTCCTCGCGTCATGTGGATGTGGAGGAAGAAATCCTCGATCCATACGGTTGGGTCAGTTGTCCCATTGTATTGCTCTATGTTTACGGCTTAAACCCTTCCGAGAACTGATGCCGCATTACCTCGTCCGTGAAGCACAGTGGGTGGGTGGCGCCTCTGACCCGAGCTATGACGTGCCGGTGATCGGTGTCTGTCCTAGCTCGGGTTCGTTCCCGATCTTCATTGTCGCGGTCGAACCGAGGACGGTGCCCTTCCTGTCGATCGGGTGAGTATCCTCTCGATCCGTAAATGGATCGCGTACGACCTGCTCTGTAATCCAGGTCGTGTCGTAGGTCGAACCTGTCATCGGGCTCTAGTGGCTCCTTTCCCCGTCTACGGGGTATCATCGGCCTATAGCCGGTATCATCAGCCGTCCTGTCTCGTCCTCGAGGCGGGCGGTCTGGCTTGTCGTATGGGGTATGCTTGGGAGACGGTGTATCAGTGAGCTCGTCGTCGAATTGTGGCAGCAGCCTTCTGCGCGGATAGCTCTTAGGTTGGTCCGATAGACCGGTGCCGTATCCTTTCTCAGCTGAGAGGACTCTCGTCCATCGGTCATTGAGGTCGTCTTGCTCGGCTTTAAGCTGTCGTTCTTTTGCTTTCAGGCTGCGGGCTGTGGATATGAGCTGTTGCCTGAATAGTTCCTGATCTGCAGGATTGTCGGGAATGGCGAAATCATCGGCATCCGCATTGTCCTCCCCCTCGATAGAGCGGAGGTAGTCGTCGTCCTCGGGATCATCTGGATCATCAGGGCTGCGACGGTCTTCGGGTCTCTCCTGACCCTCTAACGGGTGTTTGGGGATTTCGGGACCGCCGATGTCTTCCGAGGTATCTCCGTTCCCGGTGCCATCGATAGATTTCCGCCCCTTTTTTCCTTTTGACCGTTTATGCGGCTTTCGGCGTCTTGACGGCGCTTCATCCGATTTATGGCCGTCGTTTTTCGGAGTGTCCACCATGTATACGTCGTATGTGGAGGTGGCCGTCCACTCCCCGGTCTTAGCGGGGGTGAGGGCGTGATCCTCCAAATCCATGTACTCTGCCTCCTCGGAGGCATAGTCTAGCATGTCGGTTAAATCCTCGACAGTGGCTATCAAGTGGGTGGTGGGTGGGACGAAAAATCCGTCCTGACCCGCCTGACGCCCGATCTGAGTGTAGATCGGGGTTGGGTCATCGGTAATAGTCATCGACGAAATCCGATCTAGAGCCAATTCGAGTATCGAGAGCTCGATCGGGCCGGTCTGCCCAGAGCTTCCGGAGTGAACCTCCGATATGCCCGCGCAGGAAGAGTGTTCAGCAAGAACAGATGTCCGTACGTTGGGTACTATGACCGGATCCGGACTGAAAGTCGGGCCCTTGCCGGGGTTGATCCCGTGGGCAGAGCCGAAAGATGAATCTGAGGTTAAAGCCTCAGAGTCTCCGGGCGTGGCAGGCGAGACTGCGAGCCCGGTTAGTGATAGATCGCCTCGACAGTCTACGGAGAACTCTAAGTTCCCGAATCTGACCTCTTGATCAGGGGCGAAACTTCCGACGCGGCCTAGGTGGCTGGTCGGGTCGGCGTGCAGCACTATGCTGCCGAAAGCGAAGATCTGTCCAGGGACAAAAGTGGCCATATTGCGGACCTCTTCGTTGTTGACTAGGCGAGCCATCGATTCCTTCTGACGATCACAGCGGAACTCTCAATGGAAGCACCAATGTCGGTGTCAAAACCGGCGGATCTCGGGTAGGGGGTCCCGAGCTATGAGACTTGGATCGATGGTAACAAGAGACGAAGGGGACAAGGTTTTACCCAGGTTCGGGCCCTCCTATGGAGGTAATACCCTACGTCCTGCTTGATTATATTGATGATATGAGGATTACAGAGTTGATCTACCTCGAGATCAAGTAGCTAAAACCCTAGATGAGTTATGTTCGTCTACAACCTAAAACCCTCCGGCTTATATAGACGCCAGGGGTCCCTAGGGTTTACACATGGTCGGTTACACGTCGAAGGGATAAACATGCCTATTTACTACTTTAAACGTGGAGGACACGCCACGCTTCTAGAAGCTTCCTTTCTGGAGTCTGGGTCTTCCATCAATCCAATGTCCGGCATACGGCCCATATAGTTCGGCCTATAACGAATAGGTCAGCCTTCCGAGGACCCCTCAAACCAGAACTCCCTCAACGGGTACCGGGTAAGCTTATATAATTATATGTTTGTTGTAGTATCCCTTCCATTCCGACTCAACATTTTGAACAAAACATGCATTGTCTTACATAATTAATACTTACCTTTTGCCTTCATATTCCTACCAGCTTGCTATGCATGAAGCTTGCAAGTATGTTGAAGAAAAACTGTCAGTGAAGGTAAGGGGATACTCTACGCATAATGAATGGCAGTACAACTTTGTTCCATTCCATGCCCACCCTCATGCTAACATGAATATTCGTCTACACTTTTACGGGAATAAACTTGGAAAAAGATTCAATGACACCATTATTTTTGTAATGATGAATGTTTTTTAATATTAGCATGTGGATTAAAAACTTATTGGATTGAGTTGATTTCATGTGGATTCTGTTTGTTTTATGCGAGTTGGAGAGAATCAAAGTTAATGGTATTTTGAAACGGGTTACATGGTGAGGCAGATGACACCAGTTTTCTCTAAGGAAAATCAATATCAAACAAAAATAGTAATAATCAAATGACCAACACTAAAACATATGAAAGTTCAAGTTCTAAATACACATGAATGCCATTGATTGCGTGATTTTAGTCTCGAGGGTCATATTTTAAAACAAGCATCCTTAACAAGAGAGCGTGAAAATGGGGTTTCGAGTACATATTACTAGTTCACACTTCCTACACTCTAGAATTATCTATTTAGCTACACATACACTTGATAGTCTTGTACTCCAGGAACCTCCACCAAGTTATTTGCTAGATACATACAATCTAAAATATTCTACCAAGATATTTGCTAGATACACATGCTCCAAAGCACTTTAATTGTTTATTTTGAAGTTTAAGTATACTATGAAAAAAAATTAGAACTCACTATAAGACATTATGGGCTGTATATAGTTTGAGTAATATGATATTATTTATTTGCTCAGATTTTTGATGAAACAAATTGTAACGAAATATTTAATTAAGCATCCAAAAAAAATTATAGACAATTATTTGCAACAAATACATTCCACTTCGCCGCTAGAAAATCTATTTATAATAGGAAATGTAGCTACTATATGAAAAATCTGAGTCTTAATATAAATCCGCATGTTTATAATGGAAGTGTTACTATACCTATTTTAACGACATGAATTCAACGACAAATTAAGTTATGAAGAAGTAAAAAAGTTCAATATAAATAGCTGAGAATATTTAGAACTTACACTGGAGCACATATTTTCACCTCACTCTCTCCTCATTTTACTCCCTCACGGTTGTCGTGGATATGATGTGCAATGGTGGACTTTGTGTCTTGTAAAGGAACGAGAAACACATGGTAAAGTGACAACAGCAAAGTGAGGTGGAATTGGGGTCAGAGTGGGGTGATTTGGCATCTTAAAATCACACACGCCCCATGCTCAGTATAGAAGGAAATGACCCACATAATGCCCTAGCGTAGAGAAGTTGACGCTTTTTTCTTTTGACACACGTAAAATGGATGGCTACTAGGGTGCCGAAGGGGAAGGCATGCATACACATGCAACGTTGTTATGTATTTGTGTCCTAAATAAAAATAATGAATATTGATCAGTCGGATGAGTTAAATGAAAAGAGTAACCAGAAAGGAGAAATGATTCAAAGGAAATGTAGCATACGCATTATTTTTTTGTATATGTTCATCGAGAACAACCAACTTTATATTCGTTGCATGAAGGATCAGACATAGACTTACATAGGAGATCGATCACTCGTGGTAGACTTTGAAGTGACCTACAACCCAAAAAATCTCTCATGCCCAATGGAACTTCTCACGCATAATAGGAAATCATAGTATTATTAACATGAATTTGTTACAAAACAACAAATTATCAGTGGAAGTACTTCTTGTGTGATTGTTGTGTCTCGATTTATTCCATATGATGAATGGGTGGCAACGCCAAGCAATGTGGATGTGGTTGCATATGTGGAGCTTTCATATAATAACATAAACTAACTTCCATGCATGACACATTTTTGCAGCAACACATTAAATGCAGATATAACAAATTAAAATATAAGGAGCAAATGCTTGCTTGACTGCTAGCTCCTATGCGTGACATTTTCCACATTGTTCGGTCTCGCGCAACTTCATGCAAGTGAACTCCCCCATGTAAAATGCCCCTTCCAATCCAAGTTGTGATATGCAAGAAGTAAGGAAGTATAATATCTAAATCCACCCCTATAATAGGGGATTTAGAACCACCAAGAGAAGCTTGACTTAAGGGTTCATCTGTCTTTTCTCTATGGTTTTGTTCATAGTTTGCTTAATTAATGTCTTTCTTGTAGTTATCCATCATGACCTAAACCTCTCATTCGTAAACCAACCTTAGGGATTCCAAAAGTCATCCATCTATTGTTAAGATGGTAAAGTCTTTAAAGATAGACCTTTCTTTGATACCAATTGAAAGATCGAGAAGGTGGACTAAACAAAAGGGGGGGGGGGTAGATACTAACAATTTCTTTAACAATTAGACTTTGTGGATAAATATCTCTCCTAGATACAACTAGAGGATGCAACCTATATGGTTACAGATAATATAATTAAATCAGGTAAACCATACAAGTTAAAATCTTGGATAAGAAATAAATGCATGGGAGATGAAGATGTATCCTGATGTTAACTTCGTTGGAGAGAAACCTGTCACCGTTGGAGAGGCATGGAGAATACACAAACTTTGGGAAAATCCACAATCTTGGATCCTCACCAGCAAATCCTACCTTCTAGGAATCTCCAACCTCGAAGCCGATTAAGGTCAATGGAAAAGCTTGGAACTTGCTGAAATCGTGAAATTGACACGTGAAAAGCGAGAGAGAAGCTTTGATCTTGCTAGGGTTAGCTCATCTCTGATATCCTCTCGGAAATCTCTCAAAGAATCGATGGAATGGTGCTTGGGAAGAGTCAGGACAAACAATTCTTGAGATTTGAGATGGGGAGTGAAATGGAAAAAGCAAGCCCAAAGGGGTAGGGTCCTTTTTATAGGGGTTGATAAACTAGCCATTTCTAGACTGAAATAATACTCCCAAACAGCCCAGATGGCTACCAGGGCTTCGGTCCAACCGGAGAATGAGAATACAAAATAGGGCTGGTCTTAGGCGTGGATGGTCCGACACGAGACCGAGCGACCCAGGATCTAGCTCGATCAATAAACACGAGCTGATATGGGCTAGGGCATCACCCCTGGCCCAACCTGTTCGTTGGATCTAGCCACATAAGGTCTAGTCGGAAATCTAGCGACCTCGGACTTGTCCCAGACTCTGGTCCGGATGGTCCTACATTAATTTGAGTGACCTTGGACCTAGCTGGGACCTAAGCCTAGACGACCCGACAAGAATTCAATCTAGTGCCTGACTGATTTGCACATCCTAACAGTCTAGGCAAATTGTCCCAGATGGTATGGTCTAGTGATTTGACAGAAGAACACTTAGGAATTTTTTGGTTTAATTATGAATTCTTTGGCGGACGGAATGTTATTTTAGTGTAGATATGAAATGAGAAATAACTTTGCCAGCCAAGCATCCTTTTAATAGTGTAGGCTCTCTAAACTTAAGACATGAAAATAAAGATATAAAATAAGCTTAAAGTATGCTTGAATTGTTTTTGTTAGGATTAATTAATTAGTTTAATTAAGAGAAATCCCTGCTTAGCAAAACCGACATGCGGTTCCTCTCCCGATTAGTTGTGTCTTAATATAACAGACGTGTCCTTCTTTCCCATCTCTTATAATCGACGTGTCTGCACGTCGCTTCCGGAGATACAAATATGTACATCATCACAATGAATAGAGAGCGGTCATTACTGTTCATCGCGTTGTTTCTTTACATGTTATCACGCACGTTTCTCCCAAGTAAGAGAAGGATTTGGAACGGTGAGGTTGTCTTCCCTCGCCTCCCTTCTCCTTAGTCTTCTGTGGGAAGAAGGGCGTCGTCACTTCATTGCCCAGCAAGTCTGAGAATCTGTTTTCTTCAATATGCCATGTTGTGTTGATGGTTGCCATGAATCTGAGCATAATTTGATGTTGCCGCCATGGTATGATTTGTAGTGCATCATGTCAACTACCATGCTGTGAAGTTTCATGCCAGTATATGACCTGTAGCATATAGTTTTACTGCTGCCAATATGCCTCCGTGAAATCTGCTATGATAAAAACTGTCATTTTCACTAAGTCCTAATCTGCCATATTTTGTTGCCATGTTGTGAGCTTCGTACCATGTGATCCATGACTCTTTTGAGTATGATATGTGAAGATGAAATGAAGTGTGTGTCTTATGCTACTGCCTCATGCTTAGTTTGTGCATTTTAGAATAGTGTAACTTGTTGTTTTCATGTGTGCAAAATGCTATCTTGCTGTTTTGGACAGATTTGCATTAAATCTTGCGTTGATGTTTGTGGTTGAACCGTAGCTCCGTTTTGAACATGTTGCACATGAATCTTGCTTAGAATTTCATGTAGTTTCACAATAACTTGGTGCATTCATGATTTGAAGTGTTTGTGGTTGCCATTTTCATGCATTTTGCATTCATGTCATATGCATCTTGCGAATGTCATAACTTTTAGACCGTAGCTCCGTTTGAGATGTTCCATATATGTAAATCGACTAGAATGACGTGTAGAATTGCATGGTTCACTTTATTTTCCTGTTTAATAAATATAAAACATGATTAGTTCAGATCTGGACCAATTTCGAAATTAACATATGGGGTCACCTCGGAAATACTATAAGTTGTTTCCGGCCTCATTTAAACTTGCCTAGATGTGTAGTTTACTTATGCTTAACCTCTTGCCATTGTTTAACAACATTTAATATGGTCGTGTACCTAAACGAGAGTGAACTAAATATTTGAATGTGGAGTTTCGTCAATATGCAACTCGTTCATATTGAGCTTCACTTAATGTGTAGAAGTTGATTGTTGTGATTGCCATGCCTTGCATAACTAAACCGGTCAGGCATCATATTTGTTTGCGCCTTATGTCATGCATATGTTGTGGTGTTCTCGTGTGTTGATTGTTGTTTCCGATTTGCTTCTTCTCGATAGAGTTCCGAAACCTCTTCGGAGTGTGAGGATTCGATCGACTACGTTGGCTCGTTTTCTTCATGGATTCGTTCTTCTTCCAAGCGGGATCTCAGGCAAGATGATCATTTCCCTGGATACCATTACTATCATTGCCATGCTAGATGTCTCGTTTCTACCGCTGTCTTGCTACCTACCACTTGTATGTCAAGCCTCCCAAATTGCCATGAAAAGCCTCTAACCCCTCCACATCCCAGCAAACATTGTTTGGCTATGTTACTGCTTGCTCAGCCCTTCTTATAGCGTTGCTAGTTGCAGGTGCAATGTTTCCATGTGCCAACATGGATGTTTTGTTATATCACAATATTACTGCTATTTAATTTAATGCACATATATACTTGGTAAAGGGTGGAAGGCTTGGCCTTTTGCTCGGTGTTTTGTTCCACTCTTGCCGCCCTAGTTACTTGTGTACCGGTGTTATGTTCCATAATTGAGCGCTCCTAACATGCTTGGGGTTGTTATGGGGACCCCCTTGATTTTCGTTTTAGGATAAAACTTGTCTGGCAAGGCCCAACATTGGTACTACATTTGCCTAATAACTAATAAAATTGCATAGGGGCTTTCCGGACCCCGAGGATCTTTAATCAACAACCCGGGCCAGTGCTCCTCATGAGTGTTGGTCCAAACTAGAGTCGTGTGCGGGGCCAACCCGGGGCAACTCGGGTGATGTCTATCAGGCCACTGTACGCTGCGCTCATCTGGTCGTGTCCTGAGAACGAGATACGCGGCTCCTATCGGGTTCGTCGACACGCCGGGCGGTCTTGCTGGATTTGTTTTACCTTTCTCGAACGTCTTGTGCGAGGAATTCCGATACCTTGGGCTATCTCGAGGTTGAGGTTTTCCAACGGAATTGCCTAGGAAGATCATGAGATTCGTGGTCGAGGTTATTCCCGCTGAGTGTGGTTAGTTTGTGATGGATGAGTCGGAGCACCCCTGCAGGGTTAAATCTTTCGGAAAGCCGTGCCCGCGGTTATGTGGCAAACTTGGAAACTTTGTTTAACACCCGGTCATAGCAAACTTGAAGTAAACTCAAATAAAATACACCAACCGTGTGCGTAACCGTGACTGTCTCTTCTCGTGAGTCCTTATCCGAGAGAGAACACGGTGGGGTTATGTTTGACGTAAGTAGGTGTTCAGGATCTCTTAGAGATCATTACTAGTTCACGTCCGCTTATTCGACAATCATCCCCCCTTTATTCTTGTACTCGTAAGTTAGCTACTCAAGTAAATGCTTAGTTGCTTGCTGCAGCCTCACCACTTAACCATACCTCACCCATTAAGCTTTAATAGTCTTGATACCCTTGGAAATGAGATTGCTGAGTCCCCGTGGCTCACAGATTACTACAACAACAGTTGCAGGTGCAGGTAAAGCGATGTGTTGACGTGAGAGCGATGCTTTGTTTCGTTTGGAGTTCTTCTTCTTCTTCTTCATCGATCTAGGATGGGTTCCAGGCGGCAGCCTGGGATAGCAAGGATGGATGTCATTTTATCGTTTGATTTCGTCCGTAGCCGGACCCTGCTCTTCTGTATGGTAATTGATATGTTATTGTATTGATGTGATATTGATGTAGCTTGTGGCGAGTGTAAGCCAATTCCATATACTCATCTCTTCTTTACATGTACTTGTAATGATATCCATTCTTGCAACACGACGAGATGCGCTTCTATCCCTGTCGAGGCCCCCGTGCCAAAATAAGGATAGGATCGCATCTTGGGCATGACAATCCTGGTGTGGGGATTACAGGAATGGATGAAATTTGTGATGATGATAAGGTGGATGAAATACTTGACCATATTGCTAACAAAGATCAGAATGTAGTGAACTTGACAGTGGTTAGGGGCACTGATCCAAGACCTGCAGATTTGAACTCAGGCTATCTGTATGATGAGCAGGTTCCTTTGAGCCAATTAGGAGAGAAACCTGTGTATGTAGTAAATCCTTCTGGTGTTCTCTTAAGATCACCACCAAAAAGTAATATACAGAGTCAGCCAGAGCCACTGCAGTTCTACCCCACACAGCAGAGCACAAACCATGATATGGATACAGATGCTGCCATGGATCAATGCAATGCAGCAGATCAGGATGAACTGGAGACATTAATGGAGGTGAAGAGGAAAACTTGGTGGAGAAAGTGGGAAGTTTGGTTATTATACCATCATATCTGATAGGCAGAAGGTAAACTTCTCTTCTCATAGTTATACAACATTGCCATTGTTTCATATGCACATTGCTCTAGCTTTATTTCATAGGACCAATGCTTAGCTTTATTTCCTATTGTTTCAAACAGGGGCTTTTAAATGCAATAAACCATGTTTTCCCCAATTGTCCACAAAGATTCTGCCTTAGACATATCTATCAGAATTTCCAAACTGCTGGTTTTAGAGGTGATGAATTAAAGAAACACATGGATGCAGCTAGCTACTCTTATACTGAGAATGAACACCTTGCTGCAATGAATGATTTGAAAAGAGAGTGTAAGGCTGCTTGGACATGGCTTCACAAAATACCTGTTCATACTTGGGCTAGGCATGCTATGGATTTTAATTGCAAAACTGACCTGGTTGTGAACAACATCAGTGAGGTGTTTAACAAAATGATATTAGATGTCAGAGGCAAGCCAATAGTGACCATGATAGAAGGAATTAGGACAAAACTGATGGTCAAATTTAACAAGAATAGAACTAAGACAGAGACAGCAAATTGGGAGATTTGCCCTACCTATGCTGAAATGTTAGAGGACACAAAGTACTACTCAAGGTGGTGCCAGACTTTGATGGCTGGTCCTAACGTTTACCAAGTTAGTAATGGAGAAAACACCTACTCAGTGAACTTGCTGGACAGAACATGTGGATGTAGGAAATGGGATATGACTGCTATGCCTTGCAATCATGCAGTTTCTGCAATAGTGAAAGCTAAGTTGCAGCCTGAGGACTTTGTGGCTGATTTCTTCAAAAAGGAAATGTATTAAAAAGCATTTACACATATCATATTTCCTGTGCCTGGTCCAAACCTGTGGCCAAGTACAAGAACTTAGGACATAGAGCCTCCAGTATTCAAAGACAAGGTTGGGAAGCAACAAACAAAGAGGAGAAAAAACCAATTTGAGAAGCCAGCACCAAGAGATACCTCTAGGATGGCATCTATTACATGCAGCAACTGCAAACTTGTAGGGCATAGATACAATGTTTGCTCCAAGCCCCTGAAGCTAGCTCTTGCTATGAGAATAAACCAGCATTAGGTTTGTTTTATTAGCACCTCCATTGTAATCTGTAATTCACAATCATTAATTGTTTTTGCAAAGCAGCCAAACAGGTCATCTCCATCTACAGCTTCTGCTTTAACAAACATTGCATCTACAGCTGCTGCAGCACCAAGGAAGAGGCCATCTCCATCTACATCTGCTCCTGGTACTGCTCCTCCCAAGAAGAAAGCCAAACCTGCTACCACTACACCTGCTGCAACTAGACCTGCTGCTCCTACACCTACTGCTCCTCCAAGAAGGAAAGCCACCCCTGCTGCCACTACACCTGTTGCTCCTCCAAGGAGGTCTCCTAGGAAGAAAACTACCACAGGTGGTACAGCCTCTACCTCTGCTGCCACTACACCTGCTGCTCCTCCAAGGAGGTCTCCTAGGAAGAAAACTACCACAGGTGGTACAGCCTCTACCTCTGCTGCCACTACACCTGCTGCTCCTCCAAGGAGGTCTCCTAGGAAGAAAACTACCACAGGTGGTACAGCCTCTACCTCTGCTGCAGGCATCAGGTCAAGCTTTCAAGCTCCAAGACAGAGTGGAAGAAGAAGGTGTGTTTCATACAAGATGAAAGAGTACCTGTATGCCTCTGGTAACTAGATGGTAAAATGTTGGTTGTGTTGCCTTTGTTGGCTGTCAGAACATATGTGCCTTTGTTGGCTTTGAACTAAATGTTGCCTTTGTTGGCTGTTAGAACCTGGTGTCTGAACTAGATGTTGAGTTTGTTGGCTGTGATGCTGGTGATTCTGGTTGTTTATTATGCTACATGGTGATGATGATGCTTAGGGTCCCTCGACGTCGAAAGACCCACCAAAGTGATTCTAGGGTTTCTAGGGTCCCTCGACGTCGAAAGACCCACCAAAGTGATTCTAGGGTTTCTAGGGTCCCTCGACGTTGAAAAACCCACCAAAGTGATTCTAGGGTTTCTAGGGTCCCTCGACGTCGAAAAACCCACCAAAGTGATGATAGGGTTTCTAGGGTCCCTCGACGTCAAAAAACCCACCAAAGTGATTCTAGGGTCCCTCGACGTCGAAAAACCCACCAAAGTGATTCTAGGGTTTCTACGGTCCATCGACGTCGAAAAACACAACAAAGTGATGATAGGGTTTCTAGGGTCCCTCGACGTCAAAAAACCGACCAAAGTGATGATAGGGTTTCTAGGGTCCCTCGACGTCGAAAACCCCACCAAAGTTAGTCTAGGGTTTCTAGGGTCTCTAGACATCGAAAAACCCACCACCACAACATAACTAGTAATTTGTGCTATTGGATATATCCACATTCAGCATATTGTGAGAACCATACACAACCATTACATAACTATTAAGTAGCATATTGGAGAGATCCATACATAACCATTACATAGCTAATAAGTATCATAGTTGGGAGATCATTACATGACCAATACATAGCTAATAAGTAGCATTAGTGGTAGATCATTACATGACCATTACATAACTAATAAGTAGCATTAGTGGTAGATCATTACATGACCATTACATAACTAATAAGTACCATTAGTACTAATAAGCAGCATACATGATACTGCCTATTGGCTCATTCATCTAAGATTGCCTTGATCCCATTCAGCTTGACCCTAGAAACCTTCTCAAGCTCCACAACCTTCTCAAGCTCATCAATGTGGGCCTACAACTTCTTCTTCTCTTCAGCAAGCTTCAACTTCATGTTCCTAATGACACCGGCTTGAGCTAATGTCAGGTTCTTAACCAAGTCATACTTGTCTTGCAGCTTGCTATCATCAGCCCTCTGAGCCTGCTCATCCAAAAGGGATTGGATATCTTCAACCAACTTCTCATAACTGGCCTGCAGCTTGATCTTCTCTTGTGTCAGCTTGTGAACAGCAAATGAGTTCATCAGGTTGTCTTCAGTCCTGTTGTTCTTGCACTGTTCATACATATCCCACAACTTCAGCAATGCATTCTCAAGGGGAACTGGCCATCTTGGATCAATCCACTCAACTAGTCCACAGTTTTTACCCTCCTGTTAAATTGCAGTGTTATACAATTAGAGAAGAAAGTACCAACAATTAGGCAACCAGTACCAACAATTAGGCAAAGTTAAACAATGAGTGATGCTTATATACAATGATCACACTTATCCCTATGCACATGCTATGCCAGCAAGCATATATATAAACAACACACTAGCCAGCAAGCTGTAGAGCTCATATTTAAACAAACTATGCCAGCAAGCATTGAGCATATACATAAACAAATGAACATGGCACAAAACACTATGCCAGCAAGCATATATATAAACATTTGACACTATGCCAGCAAGCATTGACCAAATATTTAAACTACCTAAACTAACAAGCCAGCAAGCATTGACCAAATATTTAAACAACCTAAACTAACAAGCCAGCAAACATATGACATCACTTAGCCAGCAAGCATATATATAAACAACATATTTAAACAACCTAAGCATTGACCAGATCTGCTAACTACAAAATCATAACTAAGCAATGACCAAATTAGCTCAAGTTTGGCACTTACCACCATAGCACATGAAAGGAACCTCCTTCCAGTAAGGGTGCCCTTGAAAGCAACACGCCTCTCTGCTGGCTTCCCGTGTTCATGGCACAAAACAGGGACATCAGTTTCAATGCCCTCGAAATCAGAGTCCTCCGTGGTAGCAGGGATCTGCACATGCATAGAGATTTGGAAAGAAACTTCAGATCGAGCTAGAAAGAAAAATCCCCAAATACAAACCCTAACCCTAAACCCTAGCTGTACCAACTCACCTTAATGATGCTGTCGTCTGAACCTTCGTAGGGGAACTGGTACGAATGCTCGCTGCTGTCTTCATCAGTCCAGGACACCATCGCGACGTGCCGGCGGTGGCGGCGGCAGTCGGAGATGTGGGAGGAGGCGGCGGCGGCGGCGGCGAAAGAGTGGGAGCAGAGCGAGAGAGAATGAGGAGGGAGGGGTAACGATTCGGGGGAGGGGGAGATGACGCCCTAGCGGCTCGGCTCGAACCGGTGCGCGCGCGCCGTGTAACGCCGTCTAACGGCTCTCACGGCTGAACAGTACTGCCACGTCGACGGATGAGGGCCCCCCATGTCATAAACGTACTTAAAACGGTCCAAACGAGCAACCAGTGTTTTTTGCAAAAAATTATGAAAAAAATTAGTGCTTTTTGGCACAATTTCAAAAATGTGTGGTTCCTGCAAACCTTGCCTGAAGTGTCTATGTTTTTTGCAATTCACTCGTAGCAAAAAGGTATGCCGGTTCCAACATCTAGCGAGAGCGATTACAACATCTATGGGTGCGTGGTCACCGCGTTCACCACCCGTACTAGCAAACATTTATGCTGGTTCCAGCATCTGGGACAGCGGATGCAACATCGAGCGCATGTGGTCACTGCGGTCAGCATCCGTAGTAGCTTTGGATCACCGGTTGTAGCATCGCCCGTCACTGGGTAACCAACACCTCGCCATGCTGATGGTAGCATCATGGGGCACTGGTTGCAGCACGTCGCTACTCGACAGGACCACGCCTTTAACACAGAGTAGCACTTGGTTCGTCGGTAGTCTGGTTCCAGCATGCGCCGCCATAGGTCCTAGCTTGACCGGTGAGAGATTTCAACAAGCAGTCAGTCCAAGCTTTGGTAAGGAGAGAGAAGAAAGCAGGTGCACGCTCGCTGGGAAGACTAGGAGCGGGGCAGCCACCGGCATTGTGGCGTGAGGACGGCTGTGGGTTGGGGTGGGGGGAAAGAGGCCGACATGGGACGCGGTTTTTTTCATTCGCGTTCCGTCTGCAGCGCATGAACAAATTCACTGTTTTGACCCTTTTTGGAGAGTTAAGCCGGATCTGACCCCGGTTCGAAATTTTTTCCCGATCTGACCCTTTTCCTACTGCCAGAGACCTCGGCGGTAGGATTGTGAGGGCTACCGCCAGGACCCTTGGCGGTAGGTAACTTAGCCACGTCAGCACATAACTGACGGCCGCCGTAGCCCTGCACGGCCTTACCGCCATATCATCCGGCGGTAGGTTGTGAAACGCTACCGCCATAGGCTCTGGCGGTAGGGTCTGTACATTGATAATCCGACCCGGCCGCTCGCTCTCTCCATCTTCTCCCCAACCCACGCAGCGGCTCTCCTCAAGAACAGAGAGGGGAAACCTCTCTCGTCCCCTCCACTCTCTCCCTCGGATCTCTTCCGTTTCTTGACCATTTTTGCGGATCGAGATGGCTTCGAAACGAGAAAAGTAAGCTCCTCCGATCCCTCCAATTCGTTTTAGTCAAAAAGCTTCCGATTCGTCGCATTATTCGATTCAAATCCCCTCCTATTTTCGAATTAGGTTTAATTATTTTGTACCATAGGATTGTTTTAGGTTGATTCTAGATGTTCTATGAGGTTGGATTAGTACTTGTATTTACTTGTTGTATAGATTGTACGTATTTTGATGATGAACCCTAGTTAATGTAAAAAAAATATTGATATGATGAATGTTGAAGGAATAAATTCATATGTTTGTTTTGTTGTGAATCTTTGTGATATGATGCATCATGAATGTGATGAACCTTTGATATGATACTTGTTGAAGGAATACATTGTATGTATTTACTTATTATTGACAAATTGTAGAAAAAAATGAATAATGTTAAAACAATCTTATTGAAAATGAATGAATGAATAATGCTTATGAGAATCATGTTTACGAATGAATTATGGTAACGTTATTTTAATGATGGCTATGCTTATGCTTATTTAGGAGGCCACCTCTTCTGGACAACATCGGTACTAAGTATACCATGCTTGACCCCGCGTTCGACAAGGGTCATCGTGCTCGTTTCATTGAGAATGGAGTGGTAATTATCGTCATTGAACCAAATCTTTCACATTGATGAAAATAAGTTATTAAATATTTGGTTCTTCATTTTGACAGATGCTCCCGCCACTGCGGATGAGAGCTCATGGGACGACCGCTAAGATGGTGTATGACGATCGCTACGCGCCGTTCTACAAGAGAGTCGGGCTGTTGTGTTTTGTCCTACAGTTCAAGCGTAAGCCGCCGACACTCGTCCACTCAGCTCTCTCAGCTTTGATCGACCGGTGGCAGCCAGAGACACATACTTTCCATCTTCCATGTGGAGAGATGACGGTGACCCTCCAGGATTGGGGGATGATTACGGCCCTACTGATCGAGGGTCATGCTCTCACTGGCCGAGTTGACAGGGCTCACTGGGAGGATAGGGTTACCGCCCTCATCGGCGACTGCCCCCCCCCCCCCCGCTAAGGCTAACCATACTTCCGGCGTACCGCTGCCCTGGCTCCTGAAGCACCGGAGCAAGTGCCCGGATGGTGTCGAACCGCGGGTGGTGGAGCAGTACGCCAGGGCCTACCTGTGGTATCTTCTCACAGAGGTCGTGTTTCCAGACTGCTCTGGGGACACAGCCCTATGGATGTATCTCGACTTCCTAGCGGACTGGGATGCAGGGCACAGCTGGGGGTCCGCTGGCCTCGCCTACCTATACCGTTCGGTAAGTAAATATCTTACTGTTTTTCGTTGAAGCGTGCTGATTTAGTTTATGTCATGTGATCATCAACTTGTGTTCTGTAGCTTGACGACGCAACCCAGAGGACGGAAGACAAATCTGGCATGTGCGGATGTGCATGGGCTCTCTCCATTTGGATGTGGGAGCGGATCCCGGTGGGGCGTCCGGAGAAACTGAAACCGAGGGAATGGACAGACTATGGCGAAGATGACGATGGTACTCGGTGCCCGACCGTCGCGTATGCTTGGGACGTGGTGGCTGTCTACTCTGGCACAAACAAGGCTTTGTACAAGATCTTCATCAACGAGTTTGATGCTCTGACTGCTTTCCAGGTATACGAACTAGATTTTGAAAATTTCCGACGGCACTTTCACTTGAGCTTACCATTTTTTGGTACCAGGTTATTTGGCAACCGTATGAATCACGAGATTGGGGGTTCGAGCTGAACGTGATGTGCACGCGGGACAGGCTTTTCTGGCGGTGCAAGGTGCCCATGATTTGTGTTTATGCTGTCGAGTACCACATGCCACATCGCGTTGCCGCACAGTTTGGTAAGGCGCAACGTACCCCACCGGACAATCGCATGGACATCGGTGGCTTGGACCTACACCTGTGAGTGCACTGCAATGTTCTCTATTTCCTTGTTTTTGTTATGATGTTTTACATACGTTCTTATGACGTTTCCTATGCCTTGTAGTATGAGCAGACAGAAGAATCAGTCGATCGTAAACTGGGGAGAGACACATGAGAAATACGTGAAGGAATGGAACGAGTGGAAATGTCGGAAAGATACCGAGAGGAGAGTGATCGACTGGAATGAATTCGAGGATCACCTTCGGTGGTATGACGATGGCACGAAGCATCGTTTGCGCCTGAGGCCCCAGTGGACGACAGCAGATGCCGAAGAACTGTACGATGACTGCTCCGAGAATGAAGCCTACAATGAGAGCATCAGAGAGCTCAACAGTGGATTTAGGGAGTATGCACCCCTCATGAACAGAGTTGTAAGTTGTGTTTGTCTGTTTTCAACCGGCTGTTGGATGAAGTTTACCGTACTGAGTGTGTCTAATCATTTGTTTTGCAGTCTTCAGAGCTGAACAAAAGCATTTTTGAAGGCTCGGATGCGCTAAGTTCCATCCCAGGAACTCAAGATAGTGAGACGAAGTTGAGGGCAACGGTGAAGGTAACATCCAGCATCCTACAATTACATTTTTTTCTTAAGTTCATTTTCTTTTGTAACCATAAACTTGATCCATATTGCAGAAGTTCGTCAAGAAATGTCGCAATCTGGTGGGCCTGCTTGGGTGTGCTACCTCCTCTGCGATGGCCGACGATGATGAAGAGGAAGAAGAGGAAGAACACTGCGAGGCGCAAGCAGAACAAGATGAAGAGGAAGAAGACGACGAGGAACAAGCAGAAGAGATTGAGGAGGAACAGAGCGATGACGAGGAGGAGTACGACGAGGATGACGGACCTCCACCAACTCAGACAACCCAGCTTCAGCTTGAGAAGAGGAACAAGCCGAAGAAGGATTGGAGTAGTCCATCGCCATTTCAGAGAGCGCGTCCTCCTCAGCGCAAGAAGACGGGTCTTGAGACCCGTTCAAAGCACAACGAGGACCGTACCTCCAAGAGGGGAAGGAGCAAGTGAAGTTGCTTCCTTAGTTGAACTTAGGTAGCAAGTGAACGTCCAAGAGGGGAAGGAGCAAGTGAACTTTCTTGTTGAACTATTTGTTATGTTATGTAGACTATGTTGAACTATTTGCTATGTGAGAAACTTTTCTTGTACTGTGATGGACTATCTGCTTGAATTATTTATCTTAGGTGCTGTATTCCTGTGTGAAAAAATGAAGAGAACAGAAACAATCCAATAGGGAAAAAATGAAGACAACAGCCTACCGCCAGCCATCATGGCGGTAAGGTAGCGCATCCTACCGCCAGGATCTATGGCGGTAGGTTGTAAATACCTACCGTTTTTTATCCCATTCCGCGCGTCACAGAACTTTAAACGTGGTTACCTTACCGCCATGTACTTTGGCGGTAGGTTGAGAAATCCTACCGCCAGGTCCCATGGCGGTAGGTTTTTAGATACACGTCAGCACGACAGACGGCGCCGTCAGCCTAACGGGATACCTACCGCCAAGGGTCCTGGCGGTAGCCCTCACAATCTTACCGCCGAGGTCTCTGGCGGTAGGAAAAAGGGTCAGATCGGGAAAAAAATTCAAACCGGGGTCAGATCCGGCTTAACTATTCAAAAAGGGTCAAAACAGTGAATTTGTCCGCAGCGCATATCTGAGGCGTACATTAACCGTGCCATCAAATCAACCAGGCCCACCATCTTGTCAGCTCTGCGTGGTATTCGAACGTCCCATGAATTTCGGCAGCTGGTATATGACACTGTATTCCAACCGATTGGACAGGTTGTGGGACCAGTTCTATAGATTCCTTTACTTTGACGCGCAGGTCTATAGTTTTGGCTGTCGCTAGTCCCGTGACTTCGCATGCATCTTCATCCCTCTCTCCTGTGCTTTATTATGTGTCAGAACTATCACACTTGTACTCCTTAATTTAACTGCTAATTGTACGGACTGCCAAAACGTGCTTTGTACTCCCTCCTACTACTACTCAATTATTTTAACCGCGTGTCGTCTTAGTACATGGCCAAGATTTAAAACACAGGTGCTAAAAAGTGCTTGCAGTACCCGAAGAGAGTTCTGATGCATGTAGACCCAAAAGTGCAGGCCTGTATACATGCACGCTGCATCGGTTCTAATCTGGCATATGCATATCTCTCTCTAGCTAGCTAGCTACTGCTAGATGACCTTTAGGCTTTAGTTAGTCTTGAGATAGCTAAAAAAATACGTACTTTGATTTAATTAACAGAGATTTGTTTTGTGCAGGTGCGGAGTCTGTGTGTTTAAATTACTACTCTTTTTTTTCATTTTTAATAGTTACAAACGTATAGTCGTATAAACTCATACAAGGCCATACACTCATTTTACGAACGCATGAACACGCACCCTAACCCTAGGGATATCTTCGAGATACTGGATCCAGTGCATCATCTTGAGATTGATAAAGTCATCAAAGATAGTATCCTAGTCGACGGGAACGTCTCCTCACACTAAACGCACATCGTCGAAAGGTCTAAAATAAATCCAGAAGAAGCGAGTATCAATGTCAAGTTTAGGACTTAAACTCTGGTGGATTGAAAATATCATTGTCCTACTAATCATCTAACCATGGGTTGGTTTCCGAAGAAACTGAACCAGTTGTCATATCAAGTAATAAAGATGAATCTAATGGTGTATAATACATTCTAAAAAGACATTTTGGAAATTCGAAGGATGTATAGGTATTTTAAAGTTTTGGATGAGATATAATACAAAAAATATTTTGAACATATTGTTAATAGTACAAATGACCAGTTAGGTTATATAAAGTGTTCTTTACCAAGCGATACAAAGGTGTGACTGCATAAGATGTAAGTGTCACAAATGCATCAGAATTGTTAGTAACTTGCTATGGATGACGGTAAAGTAATTCCGGATAGATCTCTCAAGTGAGCCACGTGCATGAACAAAGTAGTCCTCACAGGAGATAAAGTTGTGGATAAAGTCCTTTGTGTCCGTTGTACTAACTTACTGTCGCGTTGGGTCATTTTTTAGTTGACAAGGATCGTCGAAGTCTTTGTTCCACGTGAAAATAATGTTCTCCAAAAACAATTTCGTCTTCAACTGCTCGATGCCTCATGGCCAAAGTTCTTTCGGATTGATATCTCAAGTGTGACACGTGCATGAAAAAGGTTTTCAAAGTGATATATAAAAGTCATCTTGTTAATGGTGATTCAGATATGATACACTAACTGTTGGTACGATATTAAGATTTTAGCTGCATAACTTTTGGCTTAAGTCCTTCCTGCCAATTATATTAAGTGTACCTTATGCAACAGAAATGTTAGTAACTTGCTATGCATGACGGTAAAGTAATTCCGGATTGATTTCTCAAGTGTGTCACGTGCATGGATAGAGTTTTTAGCAAGGTTCTGAAATTGTTATCGATGACGGTAAAGTTATTCCGACCGATCTCTCAAGTGCGCCACATGCATCTACAAAGTAAGTTCTTTACAATACTGCAACTAAACCTTAAGACATCTAAAACATGTTTTCATAAGCTAGCTCGTAAGTACATCACGTGAGGGCAACTAAACCTTCATGCCCGATCTTCTAAGTGCCCCACACGCGTGAGTGAAGTGCTCAAATAGTATGATACCTCGAGGCCAAAAGTTCTTTTAGATCGGCCTCTCAAGTGCATCGCATGCATGAACAAAGTTTTCAAAGTGATATATTTAACTTTTGCCCAGTTTACCGATCTTGTTAAAGGTCGTTCTATTTTCATACACTAAGTGCGGGTCAACACAATAGAAAGATGTATCTGCATAAGTTGTAAAATTCTAGTTGAGGTCCTTCGTGCCTGATCTTATAAGTGCCACACACGCTTCAGTGAAGTGCTTATATTGTTTGATAGTTGGTCGGCAAAAAGTTCTTTCGGATCAATCTCTGAAGTGCGTTACGTGCATGAACAAAGTTTCCAAAGTTTTATATTATATCGATGTTCGAGGACTTATTAAAGACCTACAAAGGTTGCAATCGAACATTAATAATAACATGCTGAAGTCCTTCAGGTTCGAGGACTTAAGTATTGGTCATGTCGAATCAAAGTGCTAAAGTGAGTGGTCTAGCTTCATGCTAAAGTCCTACGAAGGTTTGAATGGAACTTTAATAACATCGATACATAGTGCTACACTAAGAATCGTGTGTGGTTCACAAAAATTGCTAAAGTCGTTTGTTCCAAGGATTTAAGTACATAGCATGTTGGATCAAAGTGCTTAACTCAGAGGTCTAGCTTCATACCAAATCCCTAGAAATGTTTCAACGAAACACTAATAATACCCGACACATTTAATCAAAGTGCTTGTGGGGTGGGGGGGGGGGGGGGGGGGGGGTTAGCATCATTCAAAGCTCTCAAATTGTCATTTATGATGGTAAGGTTCTCCCGGATCAATTTGTCAAGTGCAAATGGCACGTGATCAAAGTTTTCATTCATGGATATTTTTTCGTATGTCCTCCATGCCTTATACATCACGTGCGACACGTGCTTCTCCAAAGCTCTTGAATTGTCAGGTGTGACTGTTAAAAGTTCTTCCGGACCGATCTCTCAAGTGCACGACGAAAAGCAAAGTCGCACGAGAGGATTTGCGACGATCGAAAAACATTAATCCCACGACGGACGAAAATCGTGGAGAAACAGTCCTCCCTTTAATATTAATCCCACGACGGACGAAAATCGTGGAGAAACAGTCCTCCCTTTAATATTAGGTAAAGATACGTCCTTCATACCCTATATGTTAAATGCCACACATGCTTGGTCAAAGCTCTCAAATTGTCATGTATGATGGTAAAGGGTCTTCCGGACCAATCTCTCAAGTGCGTAGAATGTATGACCAAAGTTTTCTATGAATGATATTTTCTTTATACGCCCTTTCGTGCCCTAAGCATTAAGGGCGACACGCGCTAGATACGTGTGAATGAACGTACAATAGAACCTGAAAATAGCCGAATGCAGAACTCAATAAATGCTACTGTTTCAAACTCAAAGAACTTCCTTGATGCATAGCCAGTTACCTTCTCTACCATGTACATTGTTCCTGTCTAGACTTTTGAGAATGAATCAGGTTTGGTGTGGTTGATTCCAGTCCTCTGTAGGATGTTGGAGGTTTCTGAATGCATACCATCGGAGAACAGCTCTCGAATTCTTGTGTCTCTCCATTGAATTGGCCTTGGGTCTCCGGATCTGAGCACAGCTGGACTGGGTTATGCTGTCGGCATCGGATCCTGACAGAGCCTCCTCTAACCACGGGCTTGGATCTGATGTGGTCTGCTGCGACTGGACTTGATGCTCTGTCTCGATCCAGCTCCCTCCCTCGTGTCCGCATTCCTCCGAATCTGCATCACCCACCTCCTCTTCCTTGGTCCAACGGAGATTTGGATCTTGCGTGGTGAAGGAGGAGAAGCTGTCCGCGGGGATTGGAGATGAATTAATGAATAACAGATCCTTCTTTCGATTGAGCGCTGTGTTTAGAGCATCAATACCTGAGCAGGTGTTGGGTAAGGGACTCGGGAGCTGGATGCATCCCTGGCGGCGCTGGTTCGCTCGGCGGCGACTGCAGATCTGCGAGCTCTTGGAGTCCTCCGGCGCTCTCAAGGCTCTCTGTCCAGAGGCAGTCAGGAGATTCAAATTTTGAATGGTTGCAGGCGAGGTGTGTGCGAGTCATTTGGGGTGGGTCATGAATTCGACAGCTGTGTACGGAGTATAAGGGTATGTGTACGATTTGCCAGTGTATTCCTTTGTGTATTGGCGCTGTGCCGATTTCATGTGTGGGACCGAGCAGAAAAGCCACATGGGCAGCGGGACCGGCTGGGCGAATCCACATACGGGGTCGAGCTGCTGGGATTGGCGCTGCGAACGGAACTCGAATGAAAAGAGAGCGCCTTGAGCTCAGCTAGCTGCGTTTTCTATATGGTCTTATAGTTACCTAACGTGGGAACAGGCCGCACAAAACTGCTGTCTTGCAAAAAAAGCACGAATCGCGACGCGAAAACGATCCGACGGCTCACGGCATGACTACGACCACAGCTGAAACTCAACTAGCTGAGTTTCAGCAAACCCGAATGAAAATGCCTTTTTTTTTTTTGAAAAAAAATGCCTTTACCGGCCGACATGGTAGAAAACAGGACCGCGAGATCGTTTGGGATCGCACCCAAACGTTTTCCATATGTAAAGAGGCCGTTTTAGCCCAATATAATAATAACTGGGTAACTGGCCCGTTAACCATGACGTACTCACGTCGGTCAAACAAAAGGAAAGAACGAAACAGAGCCGACTCCAAATCCAAATCAGAAGATCAGATCGCATGCCCTACGTCTCGGTTATATATATACCGGTCAAGCAAAGGAAAATAGCCATGAACGATCTTATGCCCTACGTCTTCTGCGAGAGGCCTTGATGGATTCTGCGACGATGGACACGCCGACGAAGAAGTCGCCGCAGTCCGGCTCCGGCCTGGCGCAGCTGGCCGCCGGCCTCACCAAGCGCCTCGCGGAAGAAAACACCAGCACCAACCTCGTCTTCTCGCCGCTGTCCATCTACACAGCTCTGTCGCTCCTGGCCGCCGGCGCCAAGGACGCCACGCTGGACGAGATCCTCGGCGTCCTTGGGGAGCAGTCGCGCGGCGAGCTCGAGAACTTTGTGTCCCGCATGGCGGCGGACGCGCTCCAGGACAGGTCCGCGTCGGGCGGGCCTCGTGTGGCGTTCGCGTGCGGCGTGTGGACCGACCTCTCGCAGCCGTTGAAGCCGGCCTTCCGCGAGGCCGTCGTTGGCACATACAAGGCCGAGGCGAACACGGTCGACTTCCGCGGCGCGCCGGAGGAAGCGCGTGGCCAGATCAATGCATGGGCGGCTCAGGTGACCAGGAACCTCATCGACTCCATCCTCCCCCCAGGATCGATAAAGCCGGCGACGACTCGGCTCGTGCTCGGCAACGCCATGTACTTCAAGGGCAAGTGGGAGAACCAGCCGTTCGACAGGAGGTACACCACGAACAAACGCTTCCGGCGGCTGGACCGCAGCAAAGTTAAGGTGCCCTTCATGCAGAGCGCGTTGTCGCAGTTCGTCGCCGTGCACGACGGGTTCAAGGTACTCAAACTCCGGTACAAGATGGCGACGCCGGATGACGAGGAACATGCGCCTCCTCCTCCTTTGGGCCGTGTTGATTCTCATCCCTACAACCATGACCGTGTTGGTCAGTCCGGTAACTATGGCGGCCACGGTCATGGTGATCCCTATCCATCCCAACGTGCTGCTCCATCGGCTTATTCCGGCTCCAATCATACCGGGTACATGCAGTTCTCCATGTGCATCTTTCTCCCGGACGCCCACGACGGCCTGTGGGGGCTGCTGGATACGATTGCGTCCCGGCCTGGGTTCCTGCACGACCACCTGCCGCAGCAGAGAATCGCCCTCCGCGAGTTCCGGATGCCAAAGTTCAAGTTGTCCTTCCATAGCAGCATAGCCGCTGTCCTCAAGAAGCTAGGGCTTGAGCTGCCGTTCTGCGAGCAGGGCAACCTATCTGACATGGTGGAGGACAATGGCTCTGGCTTGCCGATGGTGGTGGAGGATGTGATCCACAAAGCCGTCCTCGAGGTAAACGAGGAAGGGACTGAAGCCGCGGCTGTCACCGTGGTTGTCAGGGGTAAAGGATGCTCAAAGCGGCGGCGACCCCCAACACCTCCGCAGGTGGATTTCATTGCCGACCATCCATTTGCCTACTACATTGTGGAGGAGGCGACCGGAGCAGTTGTCTTTGCGGGCCACGTCCTCGACCCATCCAAGGAGTAATAAATAGCTAGCTGTTGAGGTAGACAATTTTTTTCCCCTTTTCGAGACCAGAACTGCTCCTACCTTGTACTTGAGTTTTTTATAGCATCAGTTTTTTATATCTCTGAATCTCTTGACATAATCGGTGACCGATTCATCATGTTTCTGCTAACCGATGCAAGATGTGATAATTTTAGCTCATTATCGCCGCTATAAAAGTGATGATGAAACTTTTGCTCTAATTGCGACCATAAGAGAATAGAATCATGTAGCAAAGCAGCAAATCATGAAAATGCGGTGCCAGTTAATGATAGTGGAAATAAAACGCACTTTCAGTTCTTCTACGTGATACCCAATTGTGCTAAATATTGACTAATATGTTTCCAAGTTGTCTTCGTACCTTCACCAGTAAATTTAACAAAATCAGGAACCTTACAACCTTGATGATACAAAACTGCATCAAAGTGTTTAGGATATGGCTTTTGGTACACACGACTCTTTACTTTCGGTTCGTTTCCAAAATTTTCTTGAAACATCTTATGAAAATCCTCCCTCAGTTTGGCTAAAATTGGATCCGAGGTAGATGAAGATTCTTGCGGCAATGACATAGGAGCAACTTGGGTACTATCTAGTGGTGCAACTTATGGAGTAGGCGCCGAAACTTAATTCGGCGGAAGACCAAACATGCTTGTGCCTATGGGTGGTGTGACAAAGTAATTCGATGTAGACGCCGAATTCGGCACACTCACAATAGGATTAGGATATGTAGGTGCAGCCACAAGCTGATTGGTTTGACTAGGGTAAAAACTAAACGACATATTATATTGTTGTTGCATAGGAGGTGCCGATGAAATAGGTAAAACAAAACTAGGGTTTCCTCTAGCAGTCACTCCAACATAATCATTAGATGATTGCGATGTATTTTTCGTAGCTTTTTCATTCTATATGAACTAATTATACACTAGATCGTTAGCCTTACTAATGTAACTCTGAAGTTCAGGCAGTTGCTCAGTAGAGAATGTGCTACTTACAGCGGTTTCAACCTGTTTTTCATGAAGAGGAGGTAACTTGATTTATCCAACTGGAATAATGTTCCCTTGATGGTCCTTTTTGAAGTTTGCAAGAAAAGCCTGTAAATCCTCTTCCTCGCGCTGCTTCTTGAGCGCCTCATAAGCCTCTTCGTGCTGCTTCCTGTGCGCTTCGTGGGCTTTGCGATGTTCATCCGATAGATCATCAAGACCCGGCTTAATGATGTTATCGGCGTCAACTTCTGAGGGCTTGGGGAGATTAGACATGGTTGATGATGATTCGTGATCTTTCTCCCCCCCCCCCCACCCGAGTCACCAAAAAGTGTGTTGACACACGAACACGTCATGTGTACCCTCGACGCCGGGGATGATGCACCACAGCTCACGTCAAAGGAGACTAGACCGACATCGCGATACACAAGACAGTCGGCAGGCGCTTTTGAAGACCCGGAACACCACGCGCCCAAGAGGGACCCCGTCTGGACGCACAGCGGCTATGGGTTGCCTTAGGTCGGTTTGCCCGCCCCTAGAGCCTCGAGGATCGCTGCTCTCCAACACGAAGAATGAACGAAGAATGAGAGAGAAAGAACAAGAGAGATGTAAAAATTAGGGTAAAAAGGATTAGATTGACTCGTTCGATTGTGTGTTGTTTCAATCGACCATCACCTCCACTATAGGTAAGAGGCGGCTGGACTTTCCGTACAAGTAAATGATTTATCTAGGCTTTCCTTACAAGAAAGTTATATTAATTCATGTCCTGGAGTCCTAATTCTAGTCTAACTCGGATTTCCTGACTGAAACTTCAGCCTGATCTTGTTTTCCTCTACATGTTGCATCCGTTCTTGGATTGAGACGATTTATATATCAAAACCGATCGGCTTGACGAGACAAAACTTTTTCGTGTTGTAAGTTTTTCCATTGAAGGTATTGAGGTCCGAACAGCTCGCGCGACCCATCAGACATCACCTAGGTGGTTGTCTGATCCCTCGCGCCACTTCTTACCTCGTGGTAGGACCACACTCCGATGACTCTAACTTTTGCATAAGATCTTGGATTGAGATGATTTTTATATCAAAGTCGATCGTTTCGACGAGACCAAGACAATCCGTGTAGAATATTTTCTCATATCAGGTCGTCTTAGGGGATTAATCGGCTGAACTGTACTTACCTTGAGCACATCTCCGGCCTTCAAGATGAGGTCGGACGGCGATGACCCAAACTTCAAAGATGTTCATGTCAACACTACGGAAATTTTTCACGTAGAGTACTTCTTCATTTGAAGCCATGTTAACGATGTTTTTTCCATGCCAAAATCTGATGTCAACACAATTCGAATATGCGAGAAAGAAAGAGTGAGAGAAGTGAGATTCCTGTAGGAGATGGAGCTAGCTGGGCCCTCACTCGTCCTGCGTTGGGTTAAGCAAGATAGCCATCACGGAGATCTAAAGGTGGGAGAAAGAAATCCTTGCCGTGGCCAGTGAAGTGGACGCTATGGAGAAGACAGTGGTTGGCCGCTGGGTATGGAAGTGGAAACGATGGGTTTGAAGAAGATTGTGCCATCGTTTAGATACTGTCACAGCTCTCCACTTTATGGATGTAATAAAATGGCTCGCTAGTATTCTGGAACAGCCGATCCAATGAGAAGAGTAACTCGAGATGATGTGTATTCAGGAAGAGGGTAGCAGGAAATACATGCATGACATCGCTGCAATGCTGAGTTGGAGTAACTTCCTGTCAATATAAATATGATAGTGGGGATGAATTTCTTATGTATATAGGATGTCAACGTGTATTTCATGTTTCCACTATGGTTGGTCATAGTGGGGACTGGGGAGTAACTTATACTAGTGTATTACTACCTTCATAGTGCAAACTATCATAATAGTAGTCTCATAGATGGATTCATTTATTAACTTGTAGACTCATCTTGTCTTGAGAAACGCTATGATATACAGTAACATAATATGTTACCAGTTCTTATTCACTACTTGCCACATAAGCACAAATTTCTTCAAGTGCACTATGTTATTAGCTAAGGCTGGCCATAGTGGTGGTATCTTAGCCAATATCATGCACTCGGGAATAGCAAATACGCTGACGTGGCAGAGAATTAAAGAAGAAAGAGAGGGTTAAAGTAACATAGGTAGATATCGTATCTCTACTATTAAAGGGCAATCGGACGTAGTGATGGTTCGACCTCCTTCGATCCCCCCACCCTTCGTAAACCTCCCCCTCCCGTCCAGCGCACAGAAAAAATCATCTCGCACGAACTACCGGATCTGAAAACACCAGCGCACGGCCGCACGCTCCCACGGCCCCACACATCGCCGAGAAACTGCCTCCACACGCGCGCGCACACGTCGCACACCCCATCTCTCCCCAACTACTCACTTCCTATCCCATCTCTCTCGGAGAAAAATCATTGCCGCCCGCGTTCGCCATCCAGCCCCTGCGCTGCATCGCCACCCGTTGTCCCGTGCCGTCTGATCTAGGGAAGGGGATGACTTCCATCCCGTCCCTTCCGTCCGCCATGGAAGCAAGAGAGACTGAGAGAGGAAGAAGCGGAGCGGCGGTCCTGACCTTAGCGCCACAGAAAAAGAACGGTCGTGGTTCTGATGCATGGTGGGACAGCACTGATGCTGCCGTGACATCTGAGGCTCCTTCTGTAGAGACCAGCATGGATCAAAGGAGGCGGCAGTGGGAAGGCCATCCACCACTTCTTCCCTGCAGCCAGGCATGCGCCTATGCCATTGACCACTCATCGGTGGAAGTGTGCGAGGAGTCCGTCCCCGAGCAGCATGTGGACGTCTTCTTCCTGTCCCTGCTCAACACCGACAACGAGACGAGGGAACCCTTTTGCCGTCGAGGTCTTCTGCTACTGGTCCGCATCGCCGACTCCACCCAGTACTAGGGTTCTTGGTCTGGATCTGAATAGAGATCTCCAACTCGATCTTGATTCTTGGTTATGTCTTGTACTATTTACAGATTGTTGCAGTAAAGTTTTCTTAGACGGGAAATAAGTCTTTTTTTTCAGAAGGGCTTTGTGGTTCCTTATTAATGGCGTTCAGCTACTACAACGTCTCTGATACATGTTCTGGTGTATATGCAACCACTCTTTACAAAACTTATTACCAGAACCCTCTTTCGCCCGGATATATGCTGCTTTGTTCGACATACGTCGTGTCTAGCTAACTTGCTGCTCCTCCATGGTTTTCACCATCGCCTTGATCACTTCAGTCAACGACCCATGGACTGATCTGTTCAAATCGCCATCATTCCAGCAGGTTGTTACCCATGCTAAAAGTAACCTCTCTGACTGTAGGTTGTATGCGGTGCTTTGGTTACACATGAATCCTTTGTTGTATTCCAAAAAGAATCCATATCGATGATTTTGTAATGTAAGCCATTCATATGAAATTTTCCTGCATTTTTCATTGAAGGAACAGTATCTCGACTGCATATATCAATAGAAAAAAGTATTAAGGTTTTTATGTACAGGAAAAAGTAAAATTTCCTGCAATTTCAACCACAAAATCTATAGTTTGTTGGTTTCTTTCAAATAATATGCAATCATATTTCCTTTGCAGTTCTAATCAGTTAATAATAGAGATATTATTTATCTTGAACCTATAAATAATTTGTAGCTACCTCCAATTTCAGTATGATCACATATTCCAGGTACAACTTGACTCTTTACTTTTGTAGGCATGGAATTGATTTGCCTCTTTATAGGTTTCTAGCTGGCTAAATATCTCTTCCTGTCGCCACTCAAGCATGTCGTTTTCTTGGGCAAATCAACATAGATATCCATGGTTTCTCTGTAATATATAATATATATGCCCTGATCTATGTATTAGGGCTGATTCTTTCATTACTTCTTGGAAATTGAGTATCTTAATTGAAATCATGCCGACTTTCTATGTAGCTCACTTGCATGGGATGTTTATGCGAGCACACATTGAAGACCAAGTATAGCACATATAGTGGGTGATGTCTCATAAGAAAATGTAAGCCATATGAACTTACTAACTCCCAATTTACCATGCAATGACGAATCAATTCTGATTGGTATATGTGAGAAACTTCATTTTGTTAGTATTGATAAAATATGTCTGTTATTATAATCTAAAACCAAAGCATCAAATCATGCTGCGTAGGAGATATGCCCTAGAGGCAATAAAAAATGTTATTGATTATCTCCCTGTTCATAATTAGGTTTATGTTCCATGCTATAACTGCTGTGGTTCTCGAGTCTGCAATAACCACGAGGCTCGGAGGAAGACTCATATGCACGTGTGGGATAATAAACGGTAAAATGTATTCCTAGTCAAGCCTCTATGACTGGCTCAAGTATTGCATGATGATCCTGTTTTCCTGATCATGGGCATGACTATGCCGGCAATTTTGAGGGCACAATTGTTGGTAGAACACTTGTGTTGAATCGACCCAAATTGATGTTATGCTATGAGATACATTCGTCATAAGTTAATGGTTAATAACACAGGAAGTTAATGTTTGCATAATTCCTTAGACCATGAGAGTATCGAGTTTCTTCATGCTTGCTTCATGAACTTTGGGGTTTGTTAAACGTCATCCGTAAATGGGTGGCTATTACGGCGGCTTACGGGTTCATGGAAAAGTATGTCAAGTAACTTGATAGCTCAAGATTGGGATTTGCTCCTCCGACGATGGAGAGATATCTCTGGGCCCTCTCGGTGTTACGGTATCCATCATCGTCTGGCCAGACACAGGGTGATTTGATCACAGGGATGCCGGAACACGGGAACGAGAAAAGAGAACAATACCGGCAACGAGGTAACTGGCATAGTGGACAAGGTGTTGATCCACGGGGATGCCAACATGTCTCACCTCGGGTATTTGTAACATATCGCGAAGCAACAGGAATAGCACACGGCAACTCGAGGTTCACTCGAATATTCATTCGTGTGGGTATAGGGATCAATATGGGTGTCCACGGCTCCGATGTTGATCATTGATCGGAAGGGGTTCCGGGTCATGTCTATGCTTCACCGAACCTATAGGGTCACACGCTTAAGGGTCATCTATCTGCTGAATACTAGACAGGGAGTCTGAGAGAAAATTACCGAAAAAGTTTCGGACGCCGGAAAAGTTTCGGACAGCGGAAAAGTTCCGCAGAGAGGTCACCGGATGAGTTCCGGTGAAACTGAAAAGTTGTTTCAGAGGATACCATAAAGTCAAATTGGTTTTGGCACATGCCTGATAATTCTTGGAGGGTGCCAGAATCATTCTGGAAACTTTCTGGAATTTTCCGGGATGAAAACCGGAAATGTTCCGGAGCTGCCGAAACCGCTTCAGATGCTTTTCGCAGATGAAATCACTAAACCGGAATTGTTCCGGCTCACGTTGAAAATTATTTTGGTGGGTACTAGAATTGTTCTAAGCCCACATGAATATTTTCAGTTCGATCAGACGCTGAAAAATGTCGTCGTGAATAGTGAAAGTGCTTTTTGGGATATTTTTGGAAAGCCACCTTTTGGGGCTTTGCTCCAAAAGATCTTGGGGATGACATGGATGGATAGGGGCCAATTTTGGGGCCCCACATGAGGGTGTGGCCGGCCACATGGTGGACTCCTTCATGGAGTCCCCCTTGTTCCTTGGTTTCACCTTTTAGGTCCTTGGGAAGGACTCCTTTCCATGTGGGTTTTGGGTTTTCTTGTAAAACCACCCTACCCCTTGGGTTTCCTATAAATAGGAGGTGTGTGGGCTGCCATAAGACACACTCTTGCTCTCATACACAAAGCCATGCATGATCTGGCATTCTTCTCTCCCTCCCAGCGAAATAGTTTCGTAGAGCCGAAAGGCTGTCTGGGTTCCGGCAGGAACTAGTTCTGGACGGCGAAGCCCTGCTGGATAGATGATACCGTATGTGTGCAACTCTATAGAGAGATCGTAGTTTCGGTCTTAGTTCGAGAGTGCCTCCCGAAGGGCTGTCCGTGTGACCGTCCGAGTTTTGGAGGTCCTCCCGAAGGGCTGTCCGAGTGACAATCTGAGTTTCGGAGGTCCTCCCGAAGGGCTGTCCGCGACACCGTCCGGGGGACTGTGTGACTGCCTCCCATAGGGCTGTCCGCGGGGCAGATGAGGGTATACATCCTCGCGGTTGGGATGTTGTAAAATCCTAGCTGCGGGGATCTGCACCGCCGTTCGTCATCGACTCTACTTCCGCTGCGCTACGAGTCGGTAACGAAAATGATCAAACCTTGTATGCAGTCTCCATAGTGGTCCTGGGCTGGTGCGTAGGTCGGAATTTTTTTGTTTTCTGCTGCGTTACCCTACAGTGGCATCAAGAGCCGAGCTATGCATAGATGCAGGTTGCGATCTAGAATACATAGAGATGTATGGGTGTTGCACAATATAATTAGGTAGTAGATGAGATCTATTGCTGAAAATTATTTTTGCGGGTAGCAGATGAAGTCTGTTACCCGATGTTCTTGTTGCTTCCCTCGAATTTGCATATTTCTGATCTTGATAACAGTATGGTGGAGTTTCAATGTTCTGGCAATCCGCGATCCTGATTGATCAACGAAGTGCTAACAGTTCATTGAATTCCACCGTAGTTAAAAAGAAAGATGAAATTTTGCAGACGAAAGGGCAATGTAGATGTGATCTGCACGGGGGTCACGCGTATGACGAAGTTTAGTATGGGGCTCGAGATTTTATTATCTCGTGTTTCATACACCCTGGAATGTTAATCTAGCGACTTGGATTATCATGCTTGATGATGGACGTTGGTAGCTTCGGTTTGTTTCGAAACCTTAGAAGCCACGTAAAATAAAATTTCGCATGAACCGATTAGAGGCGTCTAACTTGGTTTTGCAGGATGGTTTGCATGTGCATGTGATGTGGTATAGCAGTGTTCATAATAATTTGATTATGTATGAGATGACTATATGATGTAAATTGATTAACATGACCTGCGTGTCATGATTCGGCATGATGGCTGGAGCCATATGATTGCACTTTAATGACCTGCGTGTCAACCTTATGTAATGCACTTATTTTATTAGCTATAGAGATAGCAATATTATCTTGTGCATCGACAAGGTGGTGGCAATCTTCGCGAAGGTGAACACCGACGCGAATGCCGGAGACGAAGAAATGAAAGACTTCTCCGTCAGAAAGGGCTATACCATATCATGCTATTATGAATTGCCTGAGATGTTTATCCCTTATGATGCACCCTTCTTGATTGCGCAGTAGTCGCTTTTTATTAGGGTGATCTCTCACTGAAATATCAAGTAGTTCGTGTTCTCCCAAGTGTAGCACCGTCACGGCACCTAAATTTTCGGGGCATTGCATGATCTCCATGGGTGCGAACGATTAGGGATGTGTGAGGCGGGTGAGTTGATACCTCGCGGCGAGATCACTTGGTTGTCTTGATGTTCAGGCATGAAAGTCATGAGCTCGGAACACACGCATCGAAATATGAACAAGAATCGCATAGAGATGTGATCGGCAAGTTTGCCTACCGATTGAAGTTCACGCCATGGGTGTTCATCTCGAACCGTGACGTTGAATGGATATGCGGGTCTTGAATCACTCACAATCAATTATGAGATATATTGATTTGAGTGGGAGCGCACTATAGAATTAACTTGTTTAATTCTCAGTGCAATTAATTTTGAACACCGTCTAACTGTGGTTTGCATAATAGTTGTAGAATAATGGCTCGCGTTTCCACCTTCCCTATTAAAATTGAATAGCTATTAAATATCTGGTTAAATCTTTACGGTTGGTAACGTAATGTGAGGATTGTCCTCTAGAGTGCCGAGAAGGACTTTGTCCTATCGCATACTTTCGGTATTCTCCCGCTAATGCTATGGATCATGTGACTCTCGTCCTTCGATCCAAAAGCTAGAATTCTGTTTCAGTCAAGTGCAATACGTTTGCTTCCATGAGACCCGAACTTCAAAAGTTTGGATAGTTATGTGAGATTCATGGAATCTGAAAATCATTTTCAGAGACAGACAAAGGCTAAAAGATATGAGATATCCAAAGCAATGTTTGTTTGCAAACTATTAGTAAAGGAGTTTACTATGCATTAGACTGATAAGAGAGGGATCCAGGAGAACGCCTGTCATATGATGAAAGGTGAATAAAACAACAACTTAAAGAGAAAGGAAGTGTCCGAAGGGTGTTAGTAAGACTTTCACGCCTAGGAAGTCCGGGGTTAACGCCACTCTTAAGTTGGGTGCTTCTTCTGAGAGTAGGAGAAATACTGAAAGTTAAACTGTTAGAAGTATAATGGCAAATAAGAAAGAAGACTGGAATATCCAGCTCATGTATGAATATCATACAAGTTTTTGATGTATAGAAGGCTGGTCAAAGATATAGTTCTTGGGAATTATGGTTAAACATGTTGATCACTAATTCTTGGGTATTGTGAGTTGATCACAAAGATACCCGCTTGATTGCATTCTGTTGCAACTCGATGTAAGAACTACTATGGCCTGAAAGACTAGCCAGGAATGAGGTTTAGATACACACAGGGAACATAGTAAATGTTACTATACCTTCCATTAGTGTATTCCCTATGTATTTACTTTCATAATTCATTTTAGAGTTTTACACTCTTGCCCATTGCATAAAGTATCTTGCAAGAAGGTTATTCATAAGAGAACTTTTGATGTTCGATGTTATGAATAACATAAGGGCCATACTTTCATTATGAATGAGATGTATGTTATGAATATTGATATTAATACATTACCTCTGTATTGACTTTCATAATTCATTTAGAGTTTCATACACTCTAGCCCTTTGCATAAGGTGTTTTGCAAGAAGGTTATTCATAAGAGAACTTTTGATGTTCGGTGTTATGAATAACATGAAGGGCCATGCTTTCATACAGGATGGGATGTATGCTATGAATATTGATGGTAATATGATACATCCATAACACTGACGCTAAATGTCGCAAGACTAAAAGAATACCACACAAGTGTGGCACTGCATTTGGTCACATTGGAGAAACCCGCATGGAAAATTCCATTATGATGGATTTTGAAGTCGTTTTGATTTTGAATCATCTGACACTTGCAACTTTCCTCTGAAAAGTGAAGTGACTGAAATACCGTTCACAGGCCATAAGGAACGAGCAAAGAACATATTGGTGATCATACATTATGATGTGTGTAGTCCAATAAATGTTGTTGAAAGTAGTGGATTTATCTATCTTCAGAAATGACTCAAGTAGATATATGGATATTTACTTGATGAGATGTAAGTCTGGATTTTTTGAAATCATTCGAAAGGTTTTCAATACGAAGAAGAAAATATTGTAACAAGAAAATTTTGTTTCTACAATTCGATTGCAGAAAGGAATATTTGAGTTACAAGTTTAGCGAATGTCTGATGAGTTGTGAAAGGGGTTTCATAACTTGCACCTCCCGGAACACCACTACAAGTGGAGAGTCCGTGTAGATGTAATCGAACCATTTATGACATGGTAAGATCAAAGATGACATAAATAAATTTGCCATTATTCCTTTTAAAGTGATGCTTTAGAGACTGTGGCTTTTACACTGAAAAGAGCTCCATCGGGTCTGTTGAAATGACGTCATGGTATGGTACGCCCAACCATGTTATATCTTTTCTTAACATTTGGAATATGGGGCTTGTGTAAAAGGTTACAAACCTATTCCAAATCAGACAAGTGCTACTTTGTAGGTTATCCCAAGTCATTTGGTATTCCCCCACCACTATACCGAGGCAAATAGGTTTGCCACAAAGAACGGTATGCTTTTTGAAGATAATAGTTCTTTCAAAAGGTGAGTGGGAGGACAGTGCAACTCGACGAGATAACCAGTATCTTCGTCATCAGGTCAAAAGAAAGGAACCTTGGAAGTGATTCCGGAGTTTCCTACTGCGACTGATACGGAAGTCTCTACAATAAAATGTATGGACTTCGGTCGAACTTGCAGCTGAACCATGTAGGCAAAGCTCGTGCAAACCTATCAGGTGCGCAAACGAGATATTGTTGTTAGACAACAGTATACCTACAATACACAAGGAAGCATTGATGGGCCCTGACTCCGGAATTGGCTAAATGCCAATACAATCCGAGATAGTTTCCATATATGTGATTCGAGATTAAAATCTTGATACACTCAGAAGACTTAGAGTCTAACGAATATTTATGGAACTAAAAACTGATACGGATAAAATGTTTTATCCATAAAGCTCGACTTGTTGCCATAACAAGTTCAAGGAGTTGACTACGATGAGATTGTCTCACCGTAGCGATGCTTGAAGTCGGTTCGGGTTGAACTAGCAATTAATACATATTTCAATCATGAGATATGAAACATGGATGACAAAAGGATTTCCATCTGATGGAAATGAAACCTAGGACTTGTATGTGATACAGTCCAAAGTAATTTGTCGATCCAGAGGATGCTAGTAAGTATGCAAACTTCAAAGTTCCAGCGATGAACAGAAGAGAGCAAAGTGGAGTTGGAATCTTCGTTTTTGACGGAATGGTCAAAGGGGTTTGACTTCATCAAATGGGTATCGAAGATGCTTGTGATTCAAGAAAGTAAGTGGGAGCATGATAATATTTCTAAAAACCTTGTGTACTTGACACATTGTTAAATTGGAAATAAATTTCTTGACACGAATTAGGACTTCATTTGAAAATAGTTTTTCGATGAAGTGCTTAGGCTAAATAGCCTCAATATTAGGCATGATGATCTATGGAGATAGATTTACCTAATAGGGCTAAACTATGCATACATATTGACAAGATGCTAAAACCTTTTAGCATTTAAAAACGCCAAGGAGTGATTCTTGCCGAAGTCACATGGAAAGAGTTTTGCAAGACTCGGTGTCTCAAAACACTGATGAGCAAAATACATGATGGATATTCCACACACTCTTGTGTTTGGATTAATCATGTATTCCATGGTATGTAAAACAACCAGATGTTGGGGAACGTTGCATGGGAAACAAAATTTTTCCTACGCACACACAAGACCTATCCATGGTGATGAGCATCTACGAGAGAGAGATTGTATCTACATACCCTTGTAGATCGCTAAGCGGAAGCGTTAAGAAACGCGGTTGATGTAGTCGAACGTCTTCGCGATCCAAATCGCCGAGCGTCCCGCGATCCAATCATGATCTTCCCGATCTAGTGCCGAACGGACGGCACCTCCGCGTTCAACACACGTGCGGCTTGATGACGTCTTCACCTCCTCGATCCAGCGAGCGATGATGAAGTAGTAGATGAGTTCCAGCAGCACGACGGCATGGTGATGATGATGAGTAGCAATCTCAGCAGGGCTTCGCCAAGCACTACGGAGATTATGACGGAGGAACTAGAGGGCTAGGGTTGCCGGCACACGGCTTGGGAAATCCTGATGTATCCCGTGTGCTAGCCCTGTCCCTCTATTTATATGTTGAGCCCCGGGGTCTAAACTTGGACAAAAAGCCTCCACCAGCTCGGTTTTGCCCGCACAAGGTCGGTTTGGCCCGCAAGGAAAGAGTCCAACTCGGATCCCTGCAGCACCGCGCACAAGCGGTAGTACCGCTCGGGAGCGGTAGTACCGCTTGGGCGGTAGTACCACTTCACCCAAGCGGTAGTACCGCTTGAGCGGTAGTACCGCTTCACACAAGCGGTAGTACCGCTTAAGCGGCAGTACTGCCTTACTGCTTAAGGCAGCAGCAAAACTCCCTTTTGCACTTTCCAATACCTCGTGGGTTTTATCCCTTTGGCTCATATAAAGTGTTGCTGCACCCGAACACTTCGGTAAACATCCGGAACCCCTTTCGGTGAATTCCGGAACCCTTCCGGAGATCAAAACACTATTATCACATATATCAATCTTTACCTCCGGACTCTTCCGGAGATCCTCGTCATGTCCGGGATCTTATCCGAGACTCCGAACAACCTTCGGTCACCAACAACAACTCAACTATACTAATCGTCACCAAACGTTAAGTGTGTAGACCCTGCGGGTTCGAGAACTATGTAGACATGACCGAGACACCTCTACGGTCAATAACCAATAGCGGGACCTGGATGCCCATATTGGTTCCTACATATTCTACGAAGATCTATATCGGTTGAACCTCTATGTCAAGGATTCAGTTAATCCCGTATGCTGTTCCCTTTGTTCTTCGGTATGTTACTTGCCCGAGATTCGATCGTCGGTATCTCTATACCTAGTTCAATCTCGTTACCGGCAAGTCTCTTTACTCGTTCCGTAATACAAGATCCCGTGGCTAACACCTTAGTCACATTGCTTGCAAGGCTTATAGTGATGTTGTATTACTGAGTGGGCCCTGAGATACCTCTCCGTCACACGGAGTAACAAATCCCAGTCTTGATCCATGCCAACTGAACGGACACCTTTGGAGATACCTGTAGAGCATCTTTATAGTCACCCAGTTACGTTGCGACGTTTGATACACACAAGGTATTCCTCCGGTGTCAGTGAGTTGCATGATCTCATGGTCATAGGAACAGATACTTGACATGCAGAAAACAATAGCAATAAACTGACACGATCATATGCTATGTTTATAGTTTGGGTCTTGTCCATCACATCATTCTCCTAATGATGTGATCCCGTTATCAAATGACATCTCATGTCCATGGTCAGGAAACCTTTACCATCCTTTGATCAACGAGTTAGTTAACTAGAGGCTTACTAAGGACACAGTGTTGTCTATGTACCCACACATGTATTTGAGTTTCCAATCAATACAATTATAGCATGGATAATAAACGATTATCATGAACAAGGAAATATAATAATAACCACTTTTATTATTGCCTCTAGGGCATATTTCCAACAGTCTCCCACTTGCACTAGAGTCAATAATCTAGTTCACATCACTATGTGATTTACATTGTAATGAATCGAACACCCATGCAGTTCTGGTGTTGTTCATGTTTAGCCCTTGGAAGAGGTTTAGTCATCGGATCTGCAACATTCAGATCCGTATGTACTTTGCAAATATTTATGTCGTCCTTCTTGATGTAATCGCGGATGGAATTGAAACGTCGCTTTATGTGTCTGGTCCTCTTGTGAAATCTTGGTTCCTTGGCTAGAGCAATGGCACCAGTATTATCACAGAACAGAGTCATTGGGTTTAGTGCACTAGGCACTACTCCAAGATCTGTCATGAACTCCTTCATCCAGACACCTTCCTTCGCCGCCTCCGAGGAAGCGATGTACTCCGCTTCGCATGTAGAATCAGCTACCACGCTTTGCTTGGAACTGCACCAGCTAACCGCACCCCCATTAAGAATAAACACGTATCCGGTTTGCGACTTAGAGTCATCCGGATCAGTGTCAAAGCTTGCATCGACGTAACCCTTTACGACGAGCTCTTGATCACCTCCATAAACGAGAAACATGTCCTTAGTCCTTTTCAGGTACTTCAGGATATTCTTGACCGCCGTCCAGTGTTCCACTCCTGGATCACTTTGAAACCTTCCGGCCATACTTATGGCAAGGCTGACATCGGGTCTTGTGCACAGCATTGCATGATAGAACCTATGGCTGAAGCATAGGGGACGACACTCATCTTTTCTCTATCTTCTGCAGTCACTGGGCATTGAGTCTTACTCAACTTCATACCTTGCAAAACAGGCAAGAACCCCTTCTTGGACTGATCCATTTTGAACTTCTTCAAAATCTTATCAAGGTATGTGCTTTGTGAAAGTCCTATTAAACGTCTTGATCTATCTCTATAGATCTTGATGCCTAATATGAAAGCAGCTTCTCCTAGGTCCTTCATTGAAAAACTCTTATTCAAATATTCCTTCACGCTTTCCAACATTTCTATATTGTTTCCAATCAGCAATATGTCATCCACATATAATATTAGAAACGCCATAGAGCTCCCACTCACTTTCTTGTAAATACAAGCTTCTCCGTAAACTTGTATAAACCCGAACGCCTTGATCACCTCATCAAAGCGAAGATTCCAACTCCGAGATGCTTGCACCAGTCCATAAATGGATCGCTGGAGTTTGCAAACTTTGTCAGCATTCTCTGGATCGACAAAACCTTCTGGTTGCATCATATACAACTCTTCCTTAAGGAAACCGTTAAGGAACGCTGTTTTGACATCCATCTGCCAAATTTCATAATCGAAAAAGGCAGCTATTGCTAACATGATTCTGACAGACTTAAGCATCGCTACGGGTGAGAAGGTCTCATCGTAGTCAACTCCTTGAACTTGTGAAAAACCCTTTGCCACAAGCCGAGCTTTATAGACGGTGACATTACCGTCCGCGTCCGTCTTCCTCTTAAAGATCCATTTGTTCTGAATGGCCTTACGCCCTTCAGGTAATACTTCCAAAGTCCATACTTTGTTTTCATACATGGATCCCATCTCGGATTTCATGGCCTCTAACCATTTCTCGGAATCCGGGCCCACCATCGCTTCTCCATAGCTCGTAGGTTCATCGTTGTCCAACAACATGACCTCTAAGACAGGGTTGCCGTACCACTCAGGAGCAGTACGCGTCCTTGTCGACCTACGAGGTTCGATAGCAACTTGATCCGAAGTTTCATGATCTCCATCATGAACTTCCTCTTCAACTGATGTAGGCTCTACAGAAACATCTTTCTGCGCTGCGCTACTCTCGGTTGAAGTAAAGGTTCAATAACCTCATCAAGTTCTATCTTCCTCCCACTCAATTCTTTCGAGAGAAACTCTTTCTCAAGAAATGTTCCGTTTTTAGCGACAAACACTTTGCCTTCGGATCTGAGATAGAAGGTATACCCAACTGTCTCTTTTGGATATCCTATGAAGACGCATTTCTCCGCTTTGGGTTCCAGCTTTTCAGGCTGAAGCTTTTTGACATAAGCATCACATCCCCAAACTTTAAGAAACGACATCTTTGGCTTCTTGCCAAACCACAGTTCATATGGCGTCGTCTCAACGGATTTCGATGGTGCCCTATTTAAAGTGAATGCAGCTGTCTCTAATGCATAACCCCAAAACGATAGTGGCAAATCGGCAAGAGACATCATAGATCGCACCATATCCAATAAGGTTCGATTACGACGTTCGGACACACCATTACGCTGTGGTGTTCCAGGCGGTGTCAATTGTGAAACAATTCCACACTGTCTTAAGTGACTGCCAAACTCATAACTCAGATATTCTCCTCCTCGATCAGATCGTAGGAATTTAATCTTCTTGTTACGATGATTCTCAACTTCACTCTGAAATTGCTTGAACTTTTCAAACGTTTCAGACTTGTGTTTCATTAAGTAAATATACCCATATCTACTTAAGTCATCAGTGAAGGTGAGAAAGTAACGATAACCACCGCGCGCCTCAATGCTCATCGGACCGCACACATCAGTATGTATGATTTCCAACAAGTCACTTGCCCGTTCCATTGTTCCAGAGAACGGCGTTTTAGTCATCTTGCCCATGAGGCATGGCTCACATGTGTCAAGTGATTCAAAATCAAGTGACTCCAAAAAGTCCATCAGCATGGAGCTTCTTCATGCGTTTTACGCCAATATGACCTAAACGGCAGTGCCACAAGAAAGTGGTATTATCATTATCAATCCTACATCTTTTGGCATCAATGTTATGAACATGTGTATCATCACTATCGAGATTCAATAAGAATAAACCCCTCATATTGGGTGCATGACCATAAAAGATATTACTCATATAAATAGAACAACCATTATTCTCAGATTTAAATGAGTAACCGTCTCGCAATAAACAAGATCCAGATATAATGTTCATGCTTAACGTAGGCACGAAATAACAATTATTCAGGTTCATCACTAATCCCGATGGTAATCGAAGAGCGAGCGTGCCGACGGCGATCACATCAACCTTGGAACCATTTCCGACGCGCATCGTCACTTCGTCCTTTGCCAGCCTCCGTCTATTCCGCAGTTCCTGTTTTGAGTTGCAAATGTGAGCAACCGCACCGGTATCAAATACCCAGGCACTACAACGAGAGTTGGTAAGGTACACATCAATAACATGTATATCATATATACCTTGTTTGTTGTTGGCCGCCTTCTTGTCAGCCAAATACTTGGGGCAATTCCGCTTCCAGTGACCAGTTCCCTTGCAATGAAAGCACTCAGTTTCTGGCTTGGGTCCAGCCTTGGGTTTCTTCACAGGAGGGGCAACTGCTTTGCCACTCTTCTTGGAGTTACCCTTCTTACCCTTGCCATTCTTCTTGAAACTAGTGGTTTTATTGACCATCAACACTTGATGCTCCTTCTGAATCTCAGACTCAGCGACTTTCAACATCGCAAACAGCTCGGCGACTGACTTGTTCATCCCGTGCATGTTATAGTTCAACACGAAGCTCTTGTAGCTAGGCGGCAATGATTGAAGACCTCTGTCAGTGATAGCCTCTGGTGGAAGGGGCATCCCCAATTCAGCCATACGGGTGGAGTACCCAAACATTCTGAGTATATGATCACTGACAGACCCGTTCTCCTCCATCTTGCAAGCATAGAACTTATCGGAGGTCTCATACCTCTCGATCCGGGCATTCTTCTGAAAGATAAACTTCAACTCCTGGAACATATCATATGCTCCATGACGTTCAAAAACGTCTTTGAAGTCCCGGTTCTAAGCCATACAACATTGCACATTGAACTATTGAGTAATCATCAGAACGAGCCTGCCAGGCGTTCACAACGTCTGGAGACTCAACTGGAGCGGGTGGTACACCAAGCGGTGCATCAAGGACATAAGCCTTCTGGGAAGCCGTAAGGATAATCCTTAGATTACGGGACCAGTCCACAAAGTTACTTCCATCATCTTTCAACTTAGCTTTCTCTAGGAACGCATTAAAATTCAGGGGTGCTACTGCGCGAGCCATGATCTACAACATAAATAGTGTAAAGACAACTTAGACTATTGTTCAAGATAATGAGTTTAGTTAATCATATTACTTAAAAACTCCCACTCAAATTGACATCCCTCCGGTCATTCGAGTGTCACATGATCCAAATTAACCAACTCAAATCCGATCATCACGTGAGTTGAGGTGGTTTCAATGGTGAACATCTCCATGTTGATCATATCTACTATATGACTCATGTTCGACCTTTCGGTCTCTTGTGTTCCGAGGCCATGTCTGTACATGCTAGGCTCGTCAAGTTTAACCCGAGTGTTCCACACGTGCAACACTGGCTTGCACCCGTTGTATGCGAACGTAGAGTCTATCACACCCGATCATCACGTGGTGTCTCGAAACGACGAACTTTCGCAACGGTGCACACTCGGGGAGAACACAATTTTATCTTGAAATTTAAGTGAGGGATCACCTTATAATGCTACCGTCGTCCTAAGAAAAATAAGATGCATAAAAGGATTAACATCACATGCAAATCATAAGTGACATGATATGGCTATGAACTTGTGCTTTTGATCTCCATCTCCAAAGCACCGGCATGATCTCCATCGTCACCGGCATGACACCATGATCTCCATCATCTTGATCTCCATCAATGTGTCGCCATGAGGTTGTCGCGCCGACTGTTGCTTCCACGACTATTGCTAACTCATAGCGATAAAGTAAAAGCAAAAACGGCGAAAATAATAAAAGACAACTCTATGGCTCTTGCCAGTTGCCGTACTCATCGACATGCAAGTCGTGATATTCTATACAACACATGATCATCTCATACATCACATATATCTCATCATGTAATTGGCCATATCACATCACAACATACCCTGCAAAAACAAGTTAGACGTCCTCTAATTGTTATTGCAAGTTTTACGTGGCTGCTACGGGTATCTAGCAAGAACGATTCTTACCTACGCAAAACCACAACGTGGTGTAGTGATTGCTTTTTAATCTTCTAAAAGAACCCTCTTCATTGAACCGATTCAACTAAAGTGAGAGAGACAGACACCCGCCAGTCACCTTTATGCAACAAGTGCACGCAGCGGTAAAACCAGTCTCGCGTAAGCGTACGCGTAATGTCGGTCCGGGCCGCTTCATCTCACAATACCGCCGAATCAAGTATCAACTAGTAACGGCAAGCAATATGTATACACCCACGCCCACAACTCCTTGGTGTTCTACTCGAGATCTCATCTACGCATAGACCTAGCTCAGTTGCCACTGTTGGGGAACGTTGCATGGGAAACAAAAAATTTCCTACGCACACGCAAGACCTATCCATGGTGATGAGCATCTACGAGAGAGAGATTGTATCTACATACCCTTGTAGATCGCTAAGCGGAAGCGTTAAGAAACGCGGTTGATGTAGTCGAACGTCTTCGCGATCCAAATCGCCGAGCGTCCCGCGATCCAATCACGATCCTCCCGATCTAGTGCCGAACGGACGGCACCTCCGCGTTCAACACACGTGCGGCTTGATGACGCCTTCACCTCCTCGATCCAGCGAGCGATGATGAAGTAGTAGATGAGTTCCAGCAGCACGACGGCGTGGTGATGATGATGAGTAGCAATCTCAGCAGGGCTTCGCCAAGCACTACGGAGATTATGACGGAGGAACTAGAGGGCTAGGGTTGCCGGCACACGGCTTGGGAAATCCTGATGTATCCCGTGTGCTAGCCCTGTCCCTCTATTTATATGTTGAGCCCCGGGGTCTAAACTTGGACAAAAAGCCTCCACCAGCTCGGTTTTGCCCGCACAAGGTCGGTTTGGCCCGCAAGGAAAGATTCCAACTCGGATCCCTGCAGCACCGCGCACAAGCGGTAGTACCACTCGGGAGCGGTAGTACCGCTTGGGCGGTAGTACCGCTTCACCCAAGCGGTAGTACCGCTTGAGCGGTAGTACCGCTTCACACAAGCGGTAGTACCGCTTAAGCGGCAGTACTGCCTTACTGCTTAAGGCAGCAGCAAAACTCCCTTTTGCACTTTCCAATACCTCGTGGGTTTTATCCCTTTGGCTCATATAAAGTGTTGCTGCACCCGAACACTTCGGTAAACATCCGGAACCCCTTCCGGTGAATTCCGGAACCCTTCCGGAGATCAAAACACTATTATCACATATATCAATCTTTACCTCCGGACTCTTCCGGAGATCCTCGTCATGTCCGGGATCTTATCCGAGACTCCGAACAACCTTCGGTCACCAACAACAACTCAACTATACTAATCGTCACCAAACGTTAAGTGTGTAGACCCTGCGGGTTCGAGAACTATGTAGACATGACCGAGACACCTCTACGGTCAATAACCAATAGCGGGACCTGGATGCCCATATTGGTTCCTACATATTCTACGAAGATCTATATCGGTTGAACCTCTATGTCAAGGATTTAGTTAATCCCGTATGCTGTTCCCTTTGTTCTTCGGTATGTTACTTGCCCGAGATTCGATCGTCGGTATCTCTATACCTAGTTCAATCTCGTTACCGGCAAGTCTCTTTACTCGTTCCGTAATACAAGATCCCGTGGCTAACACCTTAGTCACATTGCTTGCAAGGCTTATAGTGATGTTGTATTACCGAGTGGGCCCTGAGATACCTCTCCGTCACACGGAGTAACAAATCCCAGTCTTGATCCATGCCAACTCAACGGACACCTTTGGAGATACCTGTAGAGCATCTTTATAGTCACCCAGTTACGTTGCGACGTTTGATACACACAAGGTATTCCTCCGGTGTCAGTGAGTTGCATGATCTCATGGTCATAGGAACAGATACTTGACATGCAGAAAACAATAGCAATAAACTGACACGATCATATGCTATGTTTATAGTTTGGGTCTTGTCCATCACATCATTCTCCTAATGATGTGATCCCGTTATCAAATGACATCTCATGTCCATGGTCAGGAAACCTTTACCATCCTTTGATCAACGAGTTAGTTAACTAGAGGCTTACTAAGGACACAGTGTTGTCTATGTACCCACACATGTATTTGAGTTTCCAATCAATACAATTATAGCATGGATAATAAACGATTATCATGAACAAGGAGATATAATAATAACCACTTTTATTATTGCCTCTAGGGCATATTTCCAACACCAGATATGTCCGATACTCCAAAGTTGTTGCGAGTATAGATACCATAGTGATCAAAGTACTGATCATGGGACAACAGTGAAAGATGTCATTGAGTACTAGAGCAGTACTGATGACATGTTTTCTCGCAAGCGGAAATCCTGAAGAGTTCGTTGTAATATGTTACATCGATACAGTCTTCACCATTTCTCCATGCGATTTTCGATTTGATTTAAGGGTTTTTTGTGTATTACACAACATGGTGGCACGGTAGTTGGAAATTGTTCCAAACAAGATACTGTGGCGAATTCTATAACAAAGGCTAAGTATGTTGACGCTTGAGAAGCGACAAAGAAGTTGTTGAATCATATAGTTCATTCATGAACTTAGTATGATTCCAAGATGGCTTTGGTCTATGGGACACTATTGCAGATAGTTGCTCCATAGCTCAGTCTGAGGAATCAGGTTTCGACCAATGATTCACATATATGCAAAGCCAAGTCCACACAAAATATGAATTTTGTGAAAGCGTGAAAACGCGAGGATATGCAAAGTTACACACGGAGCTGAAGTTGTCAGATCCGTTGGACATCAGGCTATACCACAAGCGAAGCATATTTTACACCAGTATGCCATAGGTGTAAAGTGCATTAGCACTGACTAGATTATTGACTCTAGTGCAAGTGGGAGTCTGTAGGAGATATGCCCTAGAGGCAATAATAAATGTTATCGATTATCTCCCTGTTCATAATTAGGTTTATGTTCCATGCTATAACTGCTGTGGTTCTCGAGTCTGCAATAACCACGAGGCTCGGAGGAAGACTCATATGCACGTGTGGGATAATAAACGGTAAAATGTATTCCTAGTCAAGCCTCTATGACTGGCTCAAGTATTGCATGATGATCCTGTTTTCCTGATCATGGGCATGACTATGCCGGCAATTTTGAGGGCACAATTGTTGGTAGAACACTTGTGTGGAATCGACCCAAATTGATGTTATGCTATGAGATACATTCATCATAAGTTAATGGTTAATAACACATGAAGTTAATGTTTGCATAATTCCTTAGACCATGAGAGTATCGAGTTTCTTCATGCTTGCTTCATGAACTTTGGGGTTTGTTAAACGTCATCCGTAAATGGGTGGCTATTACGGCGGCTTACGGGTTCATGGAAAAGTATGTCAAGTAACTTGATAGCTCAAGATTGGGATTTGCTCCTCCGACGATGGAGAGATATCTCTGGGCCCTCTCGGTGTTACGGTATCCATCATCGTCTGGCCAGACACAGGGTGATTTGATCACAGGGATGCCGGAACACGGGAACGAGAAAAGAGAACAATACCGGCAACGAGGTAACTGGCATAGTGGACAAGGTGTTGATCCACGGGGATGCCAACATGTCTCACCTCGGGTATTTGTAACATATCGCGAAGCAACACGAATAGCACACGGCAACTCGAGGTTCACTCGAATATTCATTCGTGTGGGTATAAGGATCAATATGGGTGTCCACGGCTCCGATGTTGATCATTGATCGGAAGGGGTTCCGGGTCATGTCTATGCTTGACCGAACCTATAGGGTCACACGCTTAAGGGTCATCTATCTGCTGAATACTAGACAGGGAGTCTGAGAGAAAATCACCGAAAAAGTTTCGGACGCCGGAAAAGTTTCGGACAGCGGAAAAGTTCAGCAGAGAGGTCACCGGATGAGTTCCGGTGAAACTGAAAAGTTGTTTCAGAGGATACCATAAAGTCAAATTGGTTTTGGCACATGCCTGATAATTCTTGGAGGGTGCCAGAATCATTCTGGAAACTTTCTGGAATTTTCCGGGATGAAAACCGGAAATGTTCCGGAGCTGCCGAAACCGCTTCAGATGCTTTTCGCAGATGAAATCACTAAACCGGAATTGTTCCGGCTCGCATTGAAAATTATTTTGGTGGGTACTAGAATTGTTCTAAGCCCACATGAATATTTTCAGTTCGATCAGACGCTGAAAAATGTCGTCGTGAATAGTGAAAGTGCTTTTTGGGATATTTTTGGAAAGCCACCTTTTGGGGCTTTGCTCCAAAAGATCTTGGGGATGACATGGATGGATAGGGGCCAATTTTGGGGCCCCACATGAGGGTGTGGCCGGCCACATGGTGGACTCCTTCATGGAGTCCCCCTTGTTCCTTGGTTTCACCTTTTAGGTCCTTGGGAAGGACTCGTTTCCATGTGGGTTTTGGGTTTTCTTGTAAAACCACCCTACCCCTTGGGTTTCCTATAAATAGGAGGTGTGTGGGCTGCCATAATACACACTCTTGCTCTCATACACAAAGCCATGCATGATCTGGCATTCTTCTCTCCCTCCCAGCGAAATAGTTTCGTAGAGCCGAAAGGCTGTCTGGGTTCCGGCAGGAACTAGTTCTGGACGGCGAAGCCCTGCTGGATAGATGATACCGTATGTGTGCAACTCTGTAGAGAGATCGTAGTTTCGGTCTTAGTTCGAGAGTGCCTCCCGAAGGGCTGTCCGTGTGACCGTCCGAGTTTTGGAGGTCCTCCCGAAGGGCTGTCCGAGTGACAGTCTGAGTTTCGGAGGTCCTCCCGAAGGGCTGTCCGCGACACCGTCCGGGGGACTGTGCGACCGCCTCCCGGAGGGCTGTCCGCGGGGCAGATGAGGGTATACATCCTCGCGGTTGGGAGGTTGTAAAATCCTAGCTGCGGGGATCTGCACCGCCGTTCGTCATCGACTCTACTTCCGCTGCGCTACGAGTTGGTAACGAAAATGATCAAACCTTGTATGCAGTCTCCATAGTGGTCCTGGGCTGGTGCGTAGGTCGGAAATTTTTTGTTTTCTGCTGCGTTACCCTACAACCTACATGTCATGTTGAATGTTCAAAAAACTCTCAAAGTAACAACATGTATCAATTCACATCTGAAAAATGATGATGCCACGTGGATTGGGAATTTGTAATCTTGGATTGATATGTCATACATGACTTGATTTTTCTGGCAAATACACCAAACTTAATTAGATAAAGAGGATCCATTGGTTACATTTGGTAATAATTTGTTCTCCCGAACACCGAATTAAGGACAGTAAAACTGCACCTAATCCCTGGCCTCTCAGCGATTTGAGTTTTCGACCGTCCGTTTTCGCGATCTGGGAGTTTCGGCCATTGGATTTGGTGTATAAGGCGATCTGTTCCGCAGTTTGTTTAATCTGGCCCAGCTGTCCTGTGGGCTGCTGCTCCACGGGCCAAAACGGACGCCTCTGGTACATTGGGCCTTGCGGAAGCCGCTAGCCCACTCGAAGGAGGCTCAGTGCTGGGATTTGGGCTTTTATGATCTGGCCGATCCGTCGCTCCGCTCAAAAGAAAACCATTCGCTCGAGCGGATCCAACCGGCTCGATACAGAAGATGCGCCGACGCGGGCGGTCTTCCTCTATCCAACCTAGGCAAGCCTCGCGAGGATTGCGGCGCGGGTTCAATCCGAGGCGAGGCTTGCCAGTGATCCGGCGCGGGAGGGGATCAACCCGAGGCGAGGCATCCAACCTCGAGCGACGCGCATGAGGATGCGGCGCTCGACGGGATCCCGCCCGTAGTACAGTGTAGCCGCACAGAAGCGAGGCCGGCGGCCAGAAGACGCTCGTCCACTACGGGGTCTGCCGCGCGATACCTCCCATGTCTCGTGCGTGGGAAGACCAGCGACGGGAGGCCGGCGAGGAAGATGGGAGAGCCCTCGCCTCGCAGTGTGTGTCGGTCTGAAAGGTACGCCTCTGTCTCCCTCCTGAGCACAAGGTGTTTGTGGGAATGTCCGGCTGTTTCTCGAACGTGTGCTCTCAACATGTTCTTGCGCATCCTGTCCTTCTCATTTCCTGGCGAAGACTTTGTGAAGCATGTCCCTTCTTCATGCTCAGGCAGAGCGCTTCGAGGAAGAGATTGCGAGGGAAGAACTTGAGGATCCAAGAAGCTAGCTAGCTAGCCAGGTTGCTGCTGCTTTGCCAGTTTGTTTGTTTTCAGAAACAGAATCACACTAATATTTCTCTCTGTTTTTCAGGTTATTTGTTCGATTTTCCCCCATTTACTTGCGCCCTGAGATCAGGATGGTCGACGCCGTGGGTAGCGTGACGAGGATCATCGGGGCCACGCTTAAAATCAAGGAGGCGGCAATACTGTCCACCAGAACAAGAAGGGCTGCCACCACATCACAAGGCGCGTCGAGATACTCAACAAGACGCTCTCGTACCACCAGAACAACACCGAGCAGATGGATGACTCCGCGGCGACGGCCGTGCTCGAAGCGCTTGACAAGATACTCATAGAGACGCTCGAGGCGGTCACCGAATGCCAGCAGGAAAGGTGCATTGTTTGCGCTTTCTACCTCACCCGGAAGCTGTCCCGAAATCTGGGCAAGGTGGAGCAGCTTATATCGTACTTGAACTCCGACGCGATGCTAACCATCATGAGCTACCAGCTGCTCAGTAAATTCTATGATGATGCTCCACCACATCCACCCACACAGGTCTGATTACTAAGTAATTGAGGCCCTCTTGTTCGGCTATACTGGAATGTTCGATCTTGGATGAACGGTGCATGAAGTAATCTTAGGCAGCGGTGCATATGTTTTTAGGACCCAAGCAGCTGCACACGGTGCACCAGATGAAGGCGCCACCTCCACAGGTGCAGCTTGTCCGCATTGTGCTGATTTGCCACCCTGCATCCCAAAATAGATTGCAGGTTTGCATGTATGCCCTCTCTGGTCAACGATCTTGCTGTCCCTCTCTTCTCCCATGCTATTTTTCTCTTGTTATTTGTGATCTCTGATGTTATATTAATTAGTTTCTAACGATGGACATGGTAATCTTCAGGGAATGGGCATCTAGGAAGAGTGGAGTGAAAATAATAGATGCACTGATGTTAATAAAAAAAACAGTACAATGGCAGGTCCCAGTTTCTACAAAAACAAAGTGAATAGGAATGACTTGCTTTACGGTTATGTTTATGGAAGTGTCACAAAAGCAAATAGATCAGCCTTAAACTGTATAGTTGATGGAATAGTTAATTTGGAATTTGATCCTGACTTGCTAATTTAAACTTACTTAATTTTTAAATTCTATAAGAATTATAAACTGCATACGCTATACAATGCTGTTAAAGACAAGACTCTTTACATCTGGACAGGTCACGTTGATGTGACTTAGGTTGTAAATAGCTTTACAATCTTGAAGCTAGACAACATTTTGATTCTTATAGCCTTTGTTTCCTCAAGTGTGTCAACTGATTCCTTATATTCTTTCTGCTCTAGCATATTTGCATGGGGAGAATATCATACGGAAACCAACATTCGGTGGAAACCGATGAAAACCACGAGAAAAAGATTTTTTGAAGAAATGTTGCTTCTTTTTCCTTGAGATGCTAGACCGCAGTGTATTTGTTGCCACCAACGATGTAAATTCCAGTTAAGCCTTGTGGAAGTGTAGCAGATCATAAATTTGAGACATGGATCCCGCATCAACTTCGTATTTGGTACTTTCTTATGGTGCATGGAGAAATAGATACGACGTCAGATTTCAGATCTGGACTTTAGACTTAAGAAGTTCCTCTGGCTCATTCTATCAACTTCTTCTCTTGCATTATGTTTCATGTTTGGACTTATGTACATTCGCTCCCAATCTTATATCATTATTTGTTGTACTTTTTATGCATTTTATATATGGCATTCTTTGTCAAGTCTTTATTTCTTCTTCTCTTGCATTGCATTTCAGATTTGGATTTCTATAAATTTGCTCACTATCTTAAATCATTACTTGTTGTACTTTTTGTGCATTTTTCTATGTCTTTACATTGGTGTATTGATTTCTTTTCCACTTTGTTATTTCTAAATAGAACTACAAAGTTTCTACACAAATCTGGAAGACATGTTTTCCTTCACCTTTTTTCAGTTCATTCTTTCTAGATTCTTTTCAACTGATCATTCTGAACCATGGACTCCAAATTTATGATACAACATTCAAAATAGACGGGCGCAGCAACGCGCGCCATCAATGATCTAGTAGTCTAAATATTAAGAATTGTTTGGCTACTGAATAATGTGTGGTTGCAGAACAACACATACGCTGTCTCAAAATTTATTATTTTCGTGTTATGAGAGCGTAGTAGTTGTGTTACTTTCATAAATAGTAGCCATCATTGAGTCATTGTACAGACATTCCATTTCTTAGTAACTCACAGTTCGGGTTTTAGTCAATTACTAATATTGTCTTCTATTTTTAATACTGGAAATAGATCATTGACTTGTTTTGGAGCAAATGGCAGACAGTTTGGTAGTGTAGTTGTTTCTCCTTACTTGATTTAGCAATGTTTCTTCTGATCTAAGTTCTTGCAGACAAGTTGGTTTATGATGTGCTATGGCTGCTACTAGAAATTATTTTTTATATAGTAAGCATTTATCTTACGAGAAAAATACACAGGATGACATCAAATCAATATGCGTTCCTTTGTAATTAGAACTATTGTTTTGTGTTTTTCTTGTTAGAAGCCTTCTCATAGGTAAAATTTAGCTGCATTCTCCATCTTTTGCACATAATATATTTTTTGATTCATGCTGCTCATAGCAATCGTATTTACTCACATCTTTCACAGTTGAAAACTTGTTTTATTATAATATGTATGTATAATACTTTCCCAGTTGCTGGTTTGATTTACATAGAACATATACTTAGTAAAATAGAGATATTGTTATGTGTATGCCTTGACAGATACTTGAAGACTTTGAGGTCATTCTCCATCTTTTACATGATACACTCAATAGTAGAAAACAGGGCTTTGGTCCAGGCGAGAATATTGCATTAGTCTCGGTCGTGTTACGAACCGGGACTAATGGGTGCATCAGTCCCGGTTCATGAGGCCAGGATGCCGGCCGGGCCTCGGCGGGCACTTCGTCTGACCCCTTTAGTCACGGTTCCAGACACGAACCGGGACTAAAGGTCCTCGCTCCTGGCGCAGCCCCTTTTGTCCCGGTTGGTGGCTAGAACCGGGACTAAAGGGCAGTCTTCTGTCCTGGTTCTAGCCACCAACCGGTACTAAAGATATGCCTATATATATACTTGCCCCTGCCCGCTCACTCCTCTATTTTTTGGCCGGCCGGCGTGTGGGAGGTGTGTGCTGCTCTGCTCTCACCTCCTATGCACACGAGGTGTTCGATGAAATGCCCGAGCCACGTTTAAGCTTTCTCCTCTCCAAGCTCGACCTCCAAGCTCCATTTTCCCCAACATTTGTCTAGGTTTGGCGGTCCATCACGTCCCGTCCCCGTCCTCACTGTCGTCGATCGCCCGCGCCGATCTCATCGCCGGCACCACCATGGTGAGCCTCTTGTTCTTATCTTTTTTGAAATAAAAAAATTCTTACTTGTATGATTTACATAGATACTTATATAAATTTCTTACTTTTATTATTGTTTGTTATTATATAGTGCCATGGTAATGGTATCCGCCCACGTCGGCCCTCGTCTGGTCTATGATTCGGATGTGGTATATTATCTTTTTTAACTATTTGTTTCATTTTGTGTTTATGACAATTATGCCGACCAACGTGACATAGATGTGTTTATCTAGGAGGTATGTGAACCGGAAATTCCAACCGACCCTCTAGTCGAGAGGTTAAATTTAGTTGAAAAAGAAAATGAGTATTTGAAAGAAAAATTGAAAAGAATTGAGGAGGAGAAGATGAAATTGGAGTTTCATGTTGCCGATGTCGTCGATGACCACAAGATCAAGATGGATGCAATGCGCTTGAAGATTCGAAAGATAAGAAAATATGCCATTGATAATGAGGCTTGGTATCATTATGTTGTTGGATCAATTGTTACCTTAGTTGCGATTATGATCGCATTTGTTGTTGCATTTAAATGTTTTACATAGTTGTATGTTAGTTTCAATTTATGTTTTAATTAGATGCTCTAGAGAGATGTATGTTGTTCTATGAGAACTATGTATGAACTTTATGTATTTATTTTTCCAGTAATAACATTTGATCCCGGTCGACTTTGGAGCACCAACCAAGGGTACGAGATAAATAGTAATACATTTTACACGATTGCCCAAGATAAAAAGAGCACCAACCAAAACAGTGGTGTCCGCTTTGATGCAGCAATCACCATGCCAAGTTTCAACCTTTTCAGAGTTCATTTGCAGTGCTTGTCAATTTCAGGGTCATTTAGCTCAAAATAAATCATGAAATGCATGAAAAATAGCAAATGAAGTCAGAAAAGGGTTGAAAATTGATGATGTGGCTCTGAATGATGCATATTGAATGCAGAAAAAGTCTGGAGTTAAAATATGTTAAAAAAATGAAATCCCTTTTGTAATAGATGTGTTTTTGTCCGAAACCCTGTTACTTCGAAAGAGATTGTCCAGTTTGTACACGAAGTGCATCCAGTTTTTCCTGTAACCCTCTCAACTTTTTAGCACATGCTATGTGGGTGAAATTATGATACCATGCCAAGTTTCAACCTTTTCAGAGTTCATTTGCAGAGGCGGTCGGGAAGCTTAGGTAGCAGTGGCGCAAGAAGTCACTAGTAGAAAACAGGGCTTTCGTCCTAGCCGGATCGGAGCAATAGTCCCGGTCGCGTTACGAACCGAGACTACAACAGGCATCAGTCTCGGTTTGAATGGGACCTTTAGTCCCGGTTGGAGACACCAACCAGGACTCGGTTGGTGTCTCCAACCGGGACTAAAGGTCTATCTTTAGTCTCGGTTGGAGACACGAACCGGGACTAAAGGGTATCACCCCCTTTTTCCAGTTTTTTTTCTTTTTTGCTTTATTTATTTTCTTTTGTTTGTACTTACAGCGAAATAATTAGAGTTTTTGAGTGAATATTTTTTGCTTTAGGTCACAAAAATTATAAACTTTCTGTTAGTGTAGTTTTCCAATTTGAATAGTTTAAATTTGAATTCTTTGAAATTTGTGTGAATCACTAGTTTGTGAATAACTTTACTTTGAAAATAGATTTTGAGTGATTCTTTTTGCTGCTGTTTAATATTAGTGTGTTTTATCATTATATTAAATTTGGTAATTTTTAGGTTATTTTAAATAGGTGTTTTAGTTAAAAACAGATTATGTTTAGCTCTTTTAGTTTTATAGCTCAAAAAAATCAATAAATGCATGAAAAATAGCGAATGAAGTGGAAAAGAGTTCAAAATTGATGATGTGGCTTTTAATGGTGCATGTTGAACGCACAAAAATCTAGAGTTGAAATAAGTTTAAAAAAATGAAATGCCTTTGTAACACATGAGTTTTCGTCTGAAACCGTGATACTTCGAAAGAGATTGTCGAGTTTGTACACAAAGTGCATCCAATTTTTGCCGTAACCATCTCAACTTTTTAGCACATGCTATGTGGGTGAAATGATGATACCATGCCAAGTTTCAACCTTTTCAGAGTTCATTTGTAGTGCTTTTAAATTTCAGGGTCATTTAGCTCAAAAAAATCAATAAATGCATGAAAAATAGAGAATGAAGTGGGAAAGGGTTGAAAATTGATGATGTGGCTTTGAATGGTGCATGTTGAACGCACAAAAAGTCTGGAGTTGAAATAAGGTTAAAAAAATGAAATGCCTTTGTAATAGATGAGTTTTCGTCCGAAACCCTGATACTTCGAAAGGGATTGTCCAGTTTGTACACGAAGTGCATCCAGTTTTTCCCGTAACCATCTCAACTTTTTAGCACATGCTATGTGGGTGAAATTATGATACCATGCCAAGTTTCAACCTTTTCAGAGTTCATTTGCAGAGGCGGTCGAGAAGCTTAGGTAGCAGTGGCGCAAGAAGTCACTAGTAGAAAACAGGGCTTTCGTCCTAGCCGGATCGGAGCAATAGTCCCGGTCGCGTTACGAACCGAGACTACAACAGGCATCAGTCCCGGTTTGAATGGGACCTTTAGTCCCGGTTGGAGACACCAACCGGGACTCGGTTGGTGTCTCCAACCGGGACTAAAGGTCTATCTTTAGTCCCGATTGGAGACACGAACCGGGACTAAAGGGTATCACCCCCTTTTTCCAGTTTTTTTTATTTTTTGCTTTATTTATTTTCTTTTGTTTGTACTTACAGCGAAATAATTAGAGTTTTTGAGTGAATCTTTTTTGCTTTAGGTCACAAAAATTATAAACTTTCTGTTAGTGCCAGTAGTTTTCAAATTTGAATAGTTTAAATTTGAATTCTTTGAAATTTGTGTGAATCGCTAGTTTGTGAATAACTTTACTTTGAAAATAGATTTTTGAGTGATTCTTTTTGCTGCTGTTTAATATTAGTGTGTTTTATCATTATATTAAATTTGGAAATTTTTAGGTTATTTTAAATATGTGTTTTAGTCAAAAACAGATTATGTTTAGCTCTTTTAGTTTTATAGCTCAAAAAAATCAATAAATGCATGAAAAATAGCGAATGAAGTGGGAAAGAGTTGAAAATTGATGATGTGGCTTTTAATGGTGCATGTTGAACGCACAAAAATCTATAGTTGAAATAAGTTTAAAAAAATGAAATGCCTTTGTAACACATGAGTTTTCGTCTGAAACCGTGATACTTCGAAAGAGATTGTCGAGTTTGTACACAAAGTGCATCCAATTTTTGCCGTAACCATCTCAACTTTTTAGCACATGCTATGTGGGTGAAATGATGATACCATGCCAAGTTTCAACCTTTTCAGAGTTCATTTGTAGTGCTTTTCAATTTCAGGGTCATTTAGCTCAAAAAATCAATAAGTGCATGAAAAATAGAGAATGAAGTGGGAAAGGGTTGAAAATTGATGATGTGGCTTTGAATGGTGCATGTTGAACACACAAAAAGTCTGGAGTTGAAATAAGGTTAAAAAAATGAAATGCCTTTGTAATAGATGAGTTTTTGTCCGGAACCCTCATACTTCGAAAGGGATTGTCCAGTTTGTACACGAAGTGCATCCAGTTTTTCCCGTAACCATCTCAACTTTTTAGCACATGCTATGTGGGTGAAATGATGATACCATGCCATGTTTCAACCTTTTCAGAGTTCATTTGTAGTGCTTTTCAATTTTAGGGCATTTAGCTCAAAAAAATCAATAAATGCATGAAAAATAGAGAATGAAGTGGGAAAGGGTTGAAAATTGATGATGTGGCTTTGAATGGTGCATGTTGAACGCACAAAAAGTCTGGAGTTGAAATAAGGTTAAAAAATGAAATGCCTTTGTAATAGATGAGTTTTCGTCCGAAACCCTCATACTTCGAAAGGGATTGTCCAGTTTGTACACGAAGTGCATCCAGTTTTTCCCGTAACCCTCTTAACTTTTTAGCACATGATATGTGGGTGAAATGATGATACCATGCCATGTGTCAACCTTTTCAGAGTTCATTTGTAGTGCTTTTCAATTTCAGGGTCATTTAGCTAAAAAAAAAATCAATAAATGAATGAAAAATAGCGAATGAAGTGGGAAAGGGTTGAAAATTGATGATGTGGCTTTGAATGGTGCATGTTGAACGCACAAAAAGTATGGAGTTGAAATAAGTTTAAAAAAAGTGTTATGAAACAGTAAAGCGGCTATAACTTTTGCATACGATGTCGAAAAAAAAAGTTTAATATAACAAAAATTTTAGCACGACAAACCGGTTTCGATGGCAACCGCCGTAGGCTGTTTTGTAAATTTTTAGAATCCTCAAATTCCGAAAGGAAAAAAACTTATCCTCAAATTTAAGTTTTTTTGAATTTTTGGTCAAACTACTTATTCAATAATTATAGTTTTTTAGAATAATAGCTTCAAACTCAAATGGTGAAACGTGTGACATCATGCTCAAGGGCTTAATAGGATTGATATGATACATATAACATAAATTAATTGCATAAGTAGTTTATTTTTTTAAAGCGTTTTTGAAATTCGAAAAGAATAAAAATTCAGATTTTAAAAATTATTGTTTTTTTAAATGATGTCATATTTGGATTCCTCACATTTTTCTCATAATAATGGATATGTTATTTGTCGAATTTCGATTTACAGATTTAAAAATATTAACTTTGCCATATTAAATGAATAAATGGCAAAAAATGATTAAAATAATATTATTACTCATTTTATTTTCATTGAAATTCAATTATTATTATTACTTATTTTATTTTGAACATTTTTATTATTTTGGATTTATTGTTTTTTGAGAATTTTTGAGTTTTTTTGAAATTTTTGCCTTTTTTGAAGTTTTTTATAGTTTTTAAATTAATCATTGTTGTCTGTTAATCATTGTTGTTTGTTAATCATTGTTGTTTATTTTAATAATTGTTTGGAATTCAAAAAATTAAATCATGTGACATCAAGACCTAATGGTTAGAAGATGTCTCTCCTAGGGTTTCCCAGGGCGGGCGACTCGGGGGCGACCCCCACGCCGCCGCCACCGCCGGTCTCCGCGCCGGCCGTGTGCGGCAACACATCTGGCCTCCTGCTTCTGCAGGCGGCTGGACGCGCAACGGCCTCGTCCGCCCAGCGATCGCTCGTCGATCTCGCCGTCCCTCATGTGGACTCTGCCATACGGTATCCGGAGATTGCACGTCCGGAAAATCTAGGGTTTCCTGACCCCTCACGCAAGGAAAGGCTCGGCCTCATCTCTTTAAATCCGAAGGAGGGGGAGAAGCTGGAAATCAAACACGAAGAACCACCGGATTAGCCACCGCTTGGTGCTTCGCTGCCGCCGCGTAAGTACCCTTATTTACTGATAAGAGCGCAACGAACCAAAGAGAGACGCAGCAGGGTATGAGTACCCTTAAGGCCCAAAAGCTACCTCTCATGTGGCGTAAATCCGTCGTTTGAACCTTAAACAGTGTAGGGTCTTTAAAAGAGTAACTGCTTAAGAGTACGAACGGGCACATAGCGGAGAGTCGGTAGCAAATGAGTGAGTTTATCCTCGCTTTCCGTAAGCCGGCCCTCACGTGACAAGAGCCGCCGGTTGAACCTTGACCAGTACAGGATCTCTAGCGAGAGTGACTGTCAAATATGTTTGAACAGCTCAGGGTCTCTAATCGAGACTAACTGGTAAGAGTTCGGTGGGTCACCTAGTGGAGCAGCAGCAGCTTACAGGCAGGTTTAACTCTAACTTGCGGTGGCTGAAGAGCCGATCAAGAGGGTGTGTAAGCTAAACCCGGTGGGTTGGAAGCCCCCAAATGACCTTCTTGACGGAGTCAACTTGTTGGGTATATAACCCGGCCTTACTGTGGCTGAAAATCCTGATCGAGAGGGTTGAAGCTTAACCCGGCGGGTTGAAAGCCCCCAAACGACCTTGTCGATGACATCAACTTGTGCACCGTCTTGTAAGCTGCCGTCATGTGGACAGCTAACTTGTAAGCCGCCAGATGATGGTGCTGTTTTGGCTAAAGAGCTGATCAAGAGGGTTGAAGCTTAACCCGGCGGGTTAGAAGCCCCCAAGTGACCTTGTAGTCTTGGCTGAAGAGCCCGATCAAGAGGGTTGAAGCTTAACCCTGGCGGGTTAGAAGCCCCAAAGTGACCTTGTAGTTGTATCCATCTTTGCACAATGTGAGATACGTAAAAAACGGCAGAGGCCCCGGTTTGCAGGGATGCCAACTTTATTATATATATATGTGATATATACAATGATGATGTACAATGGGGGGAGTCGATGACTCAAGCATAGTAAGGCCGCAGATCAGCGATATTCCACGGCCAGTGGGTCTCCTGCCCAGAAGTGCGTGACTCGTCTCGTACGTCGATGAGATAGTATGACCCATTGTTGAGGTTTCTGCTAACCACAAAAGGTCCTTCCCATGGAGGAGACAACTTGTGCGCGTCCGTCTGATCTTGAATCAGGCGCAACACTAAGTCGCCTTCTTGAAACGTCCGGGTCTTGACTCTGCGGCTGTGATAGCGACGCATGTCTTGTTGATAAATTGCCGAACGAGCCGCCGCCAGATCACGCTCTTCATCCAAAGCATCTAACGCGTCCTGACGCGCCGTCTCATTGTGTGCCTCAACGTAAGCCGCCACCCTTGGCGAGTCATGACGTATGTCGCTTGGTAACACGGCTTCTGCGCCGTAAACCATGAAGAAAGGCGTATAGCCTGTTGACCTGTTGGGAGTTGTTCTGATGCTCCATAGAACTGATGGTAACTCCTCAACCCAACAACCCGGCGTTCTCTGTAAAGGAACCATAAGCCGGGGCTTGATACCTCTCAGGATCTCCTGGTTAGCCCGCTCCGCCTGACCATTGGACTGTGGATGAGCCACAGCAGAGACGTCAAGCCGGATGTGCTCACTTTCACAGAACGCTTGCATAGCCCCCTTGGATAGGTTTGTGCCGTTATCTGTGATGATACTATGAGGGTAACCAAAGCGATAGATCAGTTTTTTGACAAACTGAACCGCCGTAGCCGCGTCACACTTGCCGACTGGCTCAGCCTCCACCCACTTGGTAAACTTATCCACCGCCACCAAAAGGTGGGTCTTCTTGTCTTTGGATCTCTTGAAGGGCCCGACCATATCAAGCCCCCAGACCGCGAACGGCCAGGTAATTGGGATCATCCGCAACTCCTGAGCCGGTACGTGAGCACGTCGCCCGAACTTTTGACACCCGTCACACTTGAGAACCAAGTCTTCTGCGTCCTTATGAGCCGTCAGCCAGAACAAACCGTGTCGAAAAGCCTTGGCCACCAGAGATTTTGAGCCGGCGTGATGACCACAATCCCTAGCATGAATCTCACTTAGGATTTCCTTGCCTTCTTCCGGTGAAACACAACGTTGAAAAACGCCTGTAACGCTGCACTTATGCAACTCACCATTAATGATTGTCACGGACTTGGATCGCCTGGCGATTTGCCGTGCCAAGGTCTCGTCCTCAGGTAACTCGCCGCGAGTCAAGTACGCCAAGTAGGGCAACGTCCAACCTGGGATGGCGTGAAGAGCCACCACCAGCTGCCCCTCCGGGTCAGGTATTGCCAGATCCTCCTCCGAAGGTAACTTGACTGACGGGTGATATAACACATCCAAGAAAACGTTAGGCGGCACCGGCTTTCGCTGAGAGCCTAGCCTTGATAACGCATCAGCCGCCTCGTTCTTGCCACGGTCGATATGATCCACCTGATAACCCTTGAAGTGACCAGCAATGATGTCCACCGCCTGACGATAAGCCGCCATCCGTGGGTCTTTGGAATCCCACGTGCCTGAAACTTGCTGAGCCACGAGGTCTGAGTCGCCGAGGCATCTAACCCGGCTTAGGTTCATCTCCCTAGCCACACGGAGGCCATGAAGCAAAGCCTCATATTCAGCTGCATTGTTAGTACAAGGAAACCTCAACCTTAGCACATAACAGAACTTGTCACCTTTAGGGGAAGTTAAGACAACTCCAGCCCCCGAGCCTTCCAGCTGCTTCGATCCGTCAAAGTGAATCGTCCAGTATGTGTTATCCGGCTTCTCCTCAGGCGACTGACACTCTGTCCAGTCGTTTATAAAGTCCACCAATGCTTGAGACTTAACAGCTGTCCGAGGCACATATTTCAGATTAAGAGGACCAAGCTCCAATGCCCACTTAGCAATCCTGCCAGTGGCTTCTCTGTTTTGAATTATGTCTCCCAACGGGGCAGAGCTAACCACCGTGATCTGGTGTCCCAGGAAGTAATGCTTCGACTTACGATTTGCCATGAACACTCCATAGATCAGCTTCTGCCAATGTGGGTACCTTTGCTTGGACTCAATCAAGACTTCGCTGACATAGTAAACCGGCCTCTGAACCGGATATTCCTTTCCTGCCTCCTTACGCTCCACAACGACCGCAACGCTGACTGCTCTGTTATTAGCCGCCACGTAGAGGAGCAGAGGTTCCTTCTCAGCTGGAGTGGCCAAGATTGGCGGCTTAGTCAGTTGCTTCTTGAGCGCCTCAAACGCCTCACCCGCCGTCTTGCTCCTGACAAAGTTGTCTATTTTCTTCATCATTTGATACAAAGGGATAGCCTTCTCACCCAGGCGGCTTATGAACCGGCTTAAAGCAGCGATTCGACCCGCCAGGCGCTGGACGTCATTGATGCACGCCGGCTCAGACAGAGAAGTGATAGCCTTTATCTTGTCCGGGTTAGCTTCAATACCACGCTCAGAGACCAGAAATCCCAAGAGCTTGCCTGCAGGAACTCCGAAGACACACTTGGCCGGGTTAAGCATCATCTTGTAGACCCGTAAGTTGCCAAAAGTTTCCTTCAGGTCGTCAAGTAGAGTCTCCTTCTTTCTTGACTTGACCACAATATCATCCACATAAGCATGAACGTTGCGTCCAATTTGACTGTGAAGACAGTTCTGCACACAACGCTGGTAAGTCGCCTGGGCACTCTTGAGCCCGAAAGGCATAGATACATAGCAGAAGGCACCAAAAGACGTAATAAAAGTTGTCTTCTCTTGGTCTTTGACTGCCATCTTGATCTGGTGATAACCTGAATAAGCATCCAAGAAGCATAAGCTCTCACAACCCGCCGTTGCGTCAATAATCTGGTCGATCCGGGGGAGAGCAAACGGGTCAACTGGACAGGCCTTGTTAAGATCCGTGTAATCCACACACATGCGCCACGTGCCATTCTTCTTAAGTACTAGCACCGGGTTAGCTAACCACTCCGGGTGAAAAACCTCCACGATGAACCCTGCTGCTAAGAGCCGGGCCACCTCTTCCCCAATAGCCTTGCGCCGCTCCTCATTGAAACGACGAAGGAACTGCTTGATCGGCTTGAACTTAGGATCCACATTAAGGTGGTGCTCAGCGAATTCTCTCGGTACACCCGGCATGTCAGATGGCTTCCACGGAAAGATGTCCCGATTCTCACGGATGAATTCGATGAACGCGCTTTCCTATGCAGGGTCCATGTTAGCCCCGATAGTGAACTGCTGTGATGAGTCGCCCTCAGTAAAATCCACCAGCTTGGTATCATCCGCCGTGAACTTGAGGGGTGGCTCAGATTCCGTATTAGGCTTCTTAAGTGGAGTCATGTCTTCCGGGTCAACATTCTCGTTATAGAACTTGAGTTCTGCCTCAGCACAACTTGACTCCGCGTAAGCTGCGTCACCTTCCTCACACTCTAGAGCTGTCTTCCGATCACCATGCACGGTAATTGTCCCGTTCAACCCTGGCATCTTGAGCTGTAAGTAAACATAACAAGGCCTAGCCATGAACTTGGCGTAAGCCGGCCGTCCAAACAGAGCATGATATGGACTTTTGATTTTAACAACTTCAAACCACAAAGACTCCACCCTGTAGTTGAACTCATCACCAAAGGATACCTCCAAAGAAATCTTCCCCACTGGATAAGCTGATTTGCCAGGCACCACACCATGAAAAACTGTTGAAGAGGGTTTAAGATCCTTATCAAGCAGACCCATCCGGCTAAAATTGTCATAATACAGGATGTTGATGCTGCTGCCACCATCCATAAGCACTTTGGTGAACACATATCCTCCAACTTGGGGGGCAACTACCAAAGCTAGTTGCCCCGGGTTATCAACACGCGGCGGGTGATCCGCCCGGCTCCAAGTTATATCATACTCAGACCACCTTAAATATTGCGGAAGAGCCGGCATGACTGCATTAACTGCCCGCTTGCGCACCTTTCGGTCTCGCTTGTCAAGGCTGGTTGTAAAAACATGATACTGACCCCCACTAAGCTATTTCGGGTTAGTCTGGTATCCCGACTGGTTATGCTGCTGCTGGCCTCCACCACCAGATTGTTGATCAGGACCTCCTTGATTGCCTTGACCCTGGTAACCGGACCCTGAGCTGCCAGCACCAAAGCCAGCTCCTGACCCGCCTGGCCCTGAGCCGCCTGACGGACCATTACCATTATTATGATGCTGTTGAAGGCTGTAGTCCTGGAACTGTCGCATGATACTGCAGTCCCTCCAGGTGTGATTTGCCGGCTTATCTGGCCGGCTGTGCTCCGGACAAGGTTTGTTGAGCATCGCTTCCAAGTTGAAAGGAGCTTTGCCCTTGTTAAAGGGTTTCCTGAAGTTCCCATTGCCCTTAGCACGATTGTTTCCAGCGCAGGTGTTCGCCACCAGCTCTGACCCGCCGTCCGGGTTCTTCCGCTTGCCAGAATTGCTGTTTCCGGCCGCGTTTTGCTGCTGACCCTTTCCATTGTTATTCTTCTTCCCCTAACCTGATTTTTCATCATCAGAGCCCGGGTCCTTCGTATTATCAGAGTCTGCATACTTAGTGAGAGCCGCCATGAGCTCCCCCATGTCTTGACACGAGCGCTTGAGTCGGCCAAGCTTCCGCTTCAAAGGCGTAAAGTGGCAATTCTTCTCCAGAATCAAAACCGCTTGAGCCGCCGTAATCTGTTCCGAAGAGTGGATGATGGTTGAGACCCGCCGGACCCAGTGATGAGCCGACTCGTCCACCTGCTGCACACAATGATCCAAATCCACAATCGTCATGGGCTGCTTGCACGTTCCTTGGAAATTTTTGATGAATTTCGCCTTCAACTCGGCCCAGGAATTAATGGTGTTGGGTGGCAAGCCCTTCAACCACGTGCGAGCCGGCCCTTCTAGCATCATGATGAATTATTTGGCATATACTGCGTCACTGACGTCTAACATCTCCATAGGCAACTCATAGCTTTCAATCCAAGCCTCTGGAGGTAAGTCAGCAGTATAATTTGGCAGCTTGCGAGGACCCTTGAAATCCTTCGGCAGACGCTCATTAAGCAGAGCCAGCGCTAAGCACGACACTCCCACAGCCCTGGAGGTTAACCCCGCTCCAATTGAGATGGAAGGTGCAACTGTGGGTTCTTGATAAGCCGCCGCCACCGCCGCCAGAGCTTCCGCCTCTCGCTGCGCCCTCGCCTGATCCACCAGTGCCTGAGCATCCAGAGCCGCCCGATCGACTCGCGGCAGGTTCCGATGTCGTTCACTGCTAGAAACCGCCGGCGAATCATAACGCCGGCTATAGCTGCGGCTGGGGAGGGGAGTTGAATGCACGCGGCTCCGGCTGTAAGTATACTTTTCCTGCTGGGCCACCGCCGTTCGCAGATATCCAATAGCATTCCGCTCCTCCTCTGCAAAAGGCACCTCGTCGGGGATGGGAATTGTATCAAGCCTGGTAGCTGCCGCCATCATGTTCTCCGCCGGGTTAGAATAATGACCCGCCGGCGTTGGGAAAGAAGCTGGTGGGGTCTGGTTCCGCCGGGGCGGGTTAAGCTGCTGATGCTGAACCGCCGCCCGGCTTCCATGTACTTCCGCCATCCGGATCACGGTCAAAGGTATGTTCCGTCCCGTCCCTAGCGTGTTAAAAAGATTTCTAGCTTCATACTGATCTGGCAAGCGGGATTGATGCCTCATCCGCTGAACCGCCGCCGCAGACTGCTGCTCTAACTCCAAACGGAAAGCGTCCGCCCTGAGGCGCTCCGCCTCAGCATCCATCTGAGCCTTCAGGATATTGATCTCCTGTTGGACTCCGGTCATCTGGTTCTTCAACCTCGCGATCTCCGCATTACGGGCCGCCTGGTTTTCAGCAGTGACCTCAGTCGCCATCAGGGTGGTAAGCTCGTTCATCAGATCCAGGAGAACCTGAGCCGGTGGCCTGCCAGCCCCAGACCCAGTCACACCGGCGGCTGAGCTGCCAGGGGCCGGGGCTGAACCCGCCATGAAGACGGCAGCACGGTTCGGCGGCTCATAACCCTCCGGCTCGTGATACTCCGACTCAGGGTAAGGCTCGACGTAGCCCCCGAGTCCACCGTTGTGAAGCTGATAAATCGATTCCGTCTCTCCGCTGGATGATCCATCATCTGAGCAGATGAGAGTTTCCTCCCGAGACACAGAGCCCTCCAGCTCCATGCCCTGGGTGAAGCCGACAAAGACATGCCTCCTGCCCGGGTCAGCACGGGCGGGTTGCACGCGCCGGGCCGGCTCGACGATGTCGGTGCAGATGTCCGGCCCGGGTTCAGATCCGCCGATCTTGCCGATGAAGACATGGATTCCACCGAAGGGGACCCGGAAACCGTACTCAATTGAGTCGGCCTCGGGGCCCCAGCCGGCGTCGCCGATGTAGAGCCGGCCACGGCGACTCTTGGTCATCCTGCCAACAGCGTATCCCTCGATCCCTGGGAGAGAGCCCTTTGTGAACTCAACACCACCGAGCGCTAGCCTCACGATTTTCGGGATGGCCTTTCAATGAAAAGATCCGTTGCAAACGTCACATAATCTTTTTGGAATATTCGATATGACGTCATGGCGGGTTATAAGTTTTATTTTCAGATGACAGAAATGCGAAGACTCGCCGCCAAGTAAGTTTGAAGATTGACATGAGCAGGCTCAAATCAACATGGGGCCTAATGTTGGGGATATAACCCCGTGGTAAGACCCACCCAGGAGGGGCCGGGTCATACCTGGCGGCTCATAGCCCTAGACCCATAAGATGGGCCGGAAGATGAAGGCCAGGCCGCGTGGCGGCTTACCAGATGGGCTAAGACGGAGGCCCAGAGACAGAAGAAGGTATGAAGACCCGGGCGGTTAAGCCGCCCGGAGACGGCTTGCCCAAGACGGCAAGGGGGCTTAGAGACAGAATAGGTTACGTTGTATAAGTCGGTTTGAGACTCGTGTAACCCAGGGCCTTGACCTCCTATATAAAGGTGAGACCCTGGGGTGGCTTAGACAAGAAACCAACAAGTCGAGAACTAGGTCAAGCGAAACCGCTCCCTTGTAATCGATACTCCAATCAATACGACACAAGCAGGACGTAGGCTTTTACCTCTTCTTGAGGGGCCGAACCTGGGTAAACTCGTGTCCCTTGTCTCGATCAACCCCTTTGAGTCCACCTCTTGTTGGAAATATGCCCTAGAGGCAATAATAAATTGGTTATTATTATATTTCCTTGTTCATGATAATCGTTTATTATCCATGCTATAATTGTATTGATTGGAAACTCAAATACATGTGTGGGTACATAGACAACACTGTGTCCCTAGTAAGCCTCTAGTTGACTAGCTTGTTGATCAAAGATGGTTAAGGTTTCCTAGCCATGGACATGAGATGTCATTTGATAACGGGATCACGTCATTAGGAGAATGATGTGATGGACAAGACCCAAACTGTAAACGTAGCATATGATCGTGTCAGTTTATTGCTATTGTTTTCTGCATGTCAAGTATCTGTTCCTTTGACCATGAGATCATGCAACTCACTGACACCGGAGGAATACCTTGTGTGTATCAAACGTCGCAACGTAACTGGGTGACTATAAAGGTGCTCTACAGGTATCTCCGAGGGTGTCTGTTGGGTTGGCATGGATCAAGACTGGGATTTGTTACTCCGTATGACGGAGAGGTATCTCAGGGCCCACTCGGTAATACAACATCACAATGAGCCTTGCAAGCAATGTGACTAAAGTGTTAGCCACGAGATCTTGTATTACGGAACGAGTAAAGAGACTTGCCGGTAACGAGATTGAACTAGGTATAGTGATACCGACGATCGAATCTCGGGCAAGTAACATACCGAAGAACAAAGGGAACAACATACGGGATTAACTGAATCCTTGACATAGAGGTTCGACCGATAAAGATCTTCGTAGAATATGTAGGAGCCAATATGGGCATCCAGGTCCCGCTATTGGTTATTGGCCGTAGAGGTGTCTCGGTCATGTCTACATAGTTCTCGAACCCGCAGGGTCTACACACTTAACGTTTGGTGACGATTAGTATAATTGAGTTATTATGTTGGTGACCGAAAGTTGTTCGGAGTCCCGGATAAAATCCCGGACATGACGAGGATCTCCGGAATAGTCCGGAGGTAAAGATTGATATATGTGATAATAGTGTTTTGATCTCCGGAAGAGTTCCGAAGTTCACCGGAAGAGGTTCCGGATGTTTACCGAAGTGTTCGGGTGCAGCAACACTTTATATGAGCCAAAGGGATAAAGCCCACAAGGTATTGGAAAGTGCAAAAGTAGTTTTGCTGCCGCGTAAGCGGTACTACCGCTTGGTGAAGCGGTACTACCGCCGGAGCGGTACTACCGCTTGTGTGAAGCGGTACTACCGCCCAAGCGGTACTACCGCTTGTGTGAAGCGGTACTACCGCTTGTGCGCGGCTGTGCACGGTTCGGCAGGGATCCGAGTTGGACTCTTTCCCTGCGGGCCAAACCGACCTTGTGCGGGCAAAACCGACCCGGAGGAGGCTTTTACTCCAAGTTTAGACCCCAAGGCTCAACATATAAATAGAGGGGCAGGGCTAGCACACGGGACACATCAGGATTTCCCAAGCCGTGTGCCGGCAACCCTAGCCCTCTAGTTCCTCCGTCATAATCTCCGTAGCGCTTGGCGAAGCCCTGCAGAGATTGTTCCTCACCACCATCACCACGCCGTCGTGCTGCTGGAACTCAACCACTACTTCATCATCGCTCGCTGGATCGAGGAGGTGAAGGCGTCATCAAGCCGTACGTGTGTTGAACGCGGAGGTGCCGTCCGTTCGGCACTAGATCGGAAGGATCGTGATTGGATCGCGGGACGCTCGGCGATTTGGATCGCGAAGACGTTCGACTACATCAACCGCGTTTATTAACGCTTCCGCTTAGCGATCTACAAGGGTATGTAGATTCACTCTCCCTCTCGTAGATGCTCATCACTATGGATAGATCTTATGTGTGCGTAGGAAAATTTTTGTTTCCCATGCAACGTTCCCCAACAGTGGTATCAGAGCTAGGTCTATGCGTAGATGAGATCTCGAGTAGAACACAAACGAGTTGTGGGCGTGGGTGTATACATATTGCTTGCCGTTACTAGTTGATACTTGATTCAGCGGCATTGTGAGATGAAGCGGCCCGGACCGACATTACGCGTACGCTTACGCGAGACTGGTTTTACCGCTGCGTGCACTTGTTGCATAAAGGTGACTGGCGGGTGTCTGTCTCTCTCACTTTAGTTGAATCGGTTCAATGAAGAGGGTTCTTTTAGAAGATCAAAAAGCAATCACTACACCACGTTGTGGTTTTGCGTAGGTAAGAACGGTTCTTGCAAACCCGTAGCAGCCACGTAAAATTTGCAACAACAATTAGAGGACGTCTAACTTGTTTTTGCAGGGTATGTTGTGATGTGATATGGCCAATTTCATGATGAGATATATGTGATGTATGAGATGATCATGTTTTGTATAGAATATCACGACTTGCATGTCGATGAGTACGGCAACTGGCAGGAGCCATAGAGTTGTCTTTAATTATTGTATGACCTGCGTGTCAATCATTAAGCGCTATGTAATGCTTTACTTTATCGCTAAACGTTAGCAATAGTCGTGGAAGCAACAGTCGGCGCGACAACCTTATGGCGACACGTTGATGGAGATCAAGATGATGGAGATCATGGTGTCATGCCGGTGACGATGGAGATCATGCCGGTGCTTTGGAGATGGAGATCAAAAGCACAAGTTCATGGCCATATCATGTCACTTATGATTTGCATGTGATGTTAATCCTTTTATGCATCTTATTTTGCTTAGGACGACGGTAGCATTATAAGGTGATCCCTCACTTAAATTTCAAGATAAATTGTGTTCTCCCCAAGTGTGCACCGTTGCGAAAGTTCGTCGTTTCGAGACACGCCGTGATGATCGGGTGTGATAGACTCTACGTTCGCATACAACGGGTGTAAGCCATGTTACACGTGCGGAACACTCGGGTTAAACTTGACGAGCCTAGCATGTACAGACATGGCCTCGGAACACAAGAGACCGAAAGGTCGAACATGAGTCATATAGTAGATATGATCAACATGAAGATGTTCACCATTGAAACCACCTCAACTCACGTGATGATCGGACTTGAGTTGGTGGATTTGGATCATGTTACACTCGAATGATCGGAGGGATGTCAATTTGAGTGGGAGTTTTTTTTTAAATATGATTAACTAAACTCATTATCTAAGAACAATAGTCTAAGTTGTCTTTGCTATATTTATGTTGTAGATCATGGCTCGCGCAGTAGCACCCCTGAATTTTAATACGTTCCTAGAGAAAGCTAAGTTGAAAGATGATGGAAGTAACTTTGTGGACTGGGCCCGTAATCTAAGGATTATCCTTACGGCTTCCCAGAAGGCTTATGTCCTTGATGCACCGCTTGGTGATCCACCCGCTCCAGTTGAGTCTCTAGACGTTGTGAACGCCTGGCAGGCTCGTTCTGATGATTACTCAATAGTTCAATGTGCAATGTTGTATGGCTTAGAACCGGGACTTCAAAGACGTTTTGAACGTCATGGAGCATATGAGATGTTCCAGGAGTTGAAGTTTATCTTTCAGAAGAATGCCCGGATCGAGAGATATGAGATCTCCGATAAGTTCTATGCTTGCAAGATGGAGGAGAACGGGTCTATCAGTGATCACGTGCTCAGAATGTCTGGGTACTCCACCCGTCTGGCTGAGTTAGGGATGCCCCTTCCGCCAGAGGCTATCACTGACAGAGTTCTTCAATCATTGCCGCCTAGCTACAAGAGCTTCGTGTTGAACTATAACATGCACGGGATGAACAAGTCAGTCGCCGAGCTGTTTGCGATGCTGAAAGTCGCTGAGTCTGAAATTCAGAAGGAGCATCAAGTGTTGATGGTCAATAAAACCACTAGTTTCAAGAAAAATGGCAAGGGTAAGAAGGGTAACTCTAAGAAGAGTGGCAAAGCAGTTGCTCCTCTCGTGAAGAAACCCAAGGCTGGACCCAAACCAGAAACTGTGTGTTTTCATTGCAAGGGAACTGGACACTGGAAGCGGAATTGCCCCAAGTATTTGGCTGACAAGAAGGCGGCCAACAACAAACAAGGTATATATGATATACATGTTATTGATGTGTACCTTACCAACTCTCGTTGTAGTGCCTGGGTATTTGATACCGGTGCGGTTGCTCATATTTGCAACTCAAAACAGGAACTGCGGAATAGACGGAGGCTGGCAAAGGACGAAGTGACGATGCGCGTGGGAAATGGTTCCAAGGTTGATGTGATCGCCGTCGGCACGCTCGCTCTTCGATTACCGTCGGGATTAGTGATGAACCTAAATAAGTGTTATTTGGTGCCTGCGTTAAGCATGAACATTATATCTGGATCTTGTTTATTGCGAGACGGTTACTCATTTAAATCAGAGAATAATGGTTGTTCTATTTATATGAGTAATATCTTTTATGGTCATGCACCCGATGTGAGGGGTTTATTCTTATTGAATCTCGATAGTAATGATACACATGTTCATAACATTGATGCCAAAAGATGTAGAATTGATAATGATAATACCACTTTCTTGTGGCACTGCCGTTTAGGTCATATTGGCGTAAAACGCATGAGGAAGCTCCATGCTGATGGACTTTTGGAGTCACTTGATTTTGAATCACTTGACACATGTGAGCCATGCCTCATGGGCAAGATGACTAAAACGCCGTTCTCTGGAATAATGGAACGGGCAAGTGACTTATTGGAAATCATACATACTGATGTGTGCGGTCCAATGAGTATTGAGGCGCGCGGTGGTTATCGTTACTTTCTCACCTTCACTGATGACTTAAGTAGATATGGGTATATTTACTTAATGAAACACAAGTCTGAAACATTTGAAAAGTTCAAACAATTTCAGAGTGAAGTTGAGAATCATCGTAACAAGAAGATTAAATTCCTACGATCTGATCGAGGAGGAGAATATCTGAGTTATGAGTTTGGCAGTCACTTAAGACAGTGTGGAATTGTTTCACAATTGACACCGCCTGGAACACCACAGCGTAATGGTGTGTCCGAACGTCGTAATCGAACCTTATTAGATATGGTGCGATCTATGATGTCTCTTGCCGATTTGCCACTATCGTTTTGGGGTTATGCATTAGAGACAGCTGCATTCACTTTAAATAGGGCACCATCGAAATCCGTTGAGACGACGCCATATGAACTTTGGTTTGGCAAGAAGCCAAAGCTGTCGTTTCTTAAAGTTTGGGGATGTGATGCTTATGTCAAAAAGCTTCAGCCTGAAAAGCTGGAACCCAAAGCGGAGAAATGCGTCTTCATAGGATACCCAAAAGAGACAGTTGGGTATACCTTCTATCTCAGATCCGAAGGCAAAGTGTTTGTCGCTAAAAACGGAACATTTCTTGAGAAAGAGTTTCTCTCGAAAGAATTGAGTGGGAGGAAGATAGAACTTGATGAGGTTGTTGAACCTTTACTTCAACCTGAGAGTAGCGCAGCGCAGAAAATTGTTTCTGTGGAGCCTACATTAGCTGAAGAGGAAGTTAATGATGATGATCATGAAGCTTTGGATCAAGTTGCTATCGAACCTCGTAGGTCGACAAGGACGCGTACTGCTCCCGAGTGGTACGGCAACCCTGTCTTAGACATCATGTTGTTAGACAACGATGAACCTACGAGCTATGGAGAAGCGATGATGAGCCCGGATTCCGAGAAGTGGTTAGAGGCCATGAAATCCGAGATGGGATCCATGTATGAAAACAAAGTATGGACTTTGGAAGTATTACCTGAAGGGCGTAAGGCCATTCAGAACAAATGGATCTTTAAGAGGAAGACGGACGCGGACGGTAATGTCACCGTCTATAAAGCTCGACTTGTGGCAAAGGGTTTTTCACAAGTTCAAGGAGTTGACTACGATGAGACCTTCTCACCCGTAGCGATGCTTAAGTCCGTCAGAATCATGTTAGCAATAGCTGCCTTTTTCGATTATGAAATTTGGCAGATGGATGTCAAAACAGCGTTCCTTAACGGTTTCCTTAAGGAAGAGTTGTATATGATGCAACCAGAAGGTTTTGTCGATCCAGAGAATGCTGACAAAGTTTGCAAACTCCAGCGATCCATTTATGGACTGGTGCAAGCATCTCGGAGTTGGAATCTTCGTTTTGATGAGGTGATCAAAGCGTTCGAGTTTATACAAGTTTACGGAGAAGCTTGTATTTACAAGAAAGTGAGTGGGAGCTCTATAGCGTTTCTAATATTATATGTGGATGACATATTACTGATTGGAAACAATATAGAAATGCTGGAAAGCGTAAAGGAATATTTGAACAAGAGTTTTTCAATGAAGGACCTAGGAGAAGCTGCTTTCATATTAGGCATCAAGATCTATAGAGATAGATCGAGACGCTTAATAGGACTTTCACAAAGCACATACCTTGATAAGATTTTGAAGAAGTTCAAAATGGATCAGTCCAAGAAGGGGTTCTTGCCTGTTTTGCAAGGTGTGAAGTTGAGTAAGACTCAATGCCCAGTGACTGCAGAAGATAGAGAAAAGATGAGTGTCATCCCCTATGCTTCGGCCATAGGCTCTATCATGTATGCAATGCTGTGCACAAGACCCGATGTCAGCCTTGCCATAAGTATGGTCGGAAGGTTTCAAAGTGATCCAGGAATGGAACACTGGACGGCGGTCAAGAATATCCTGAAGTACCTGAAAAGGACTAAGGACATGTTTCTCGTTTATGGAGGTGATCAAGAGCTCGTCGTAAAGGGTTACGTCGATGCAAGCTTTGACACTGATCCGGATGACTCTAAGTCGCAAACCGGATACGTATTTATTCTTAATGGGGGTGCGGTTAGCTGGTGCAGTTCCAAGCAAAGCGTGGTAGCAGATTCTACATGCGAAGCGGAGTACATCGCTGCCTCGGAGGCGGCGAAGGAAGGTGTCTGGATGAAGGAGTTCATGACAGATCTTGGAGTAGTGCCTAGTGCGCTTAACCCAATGACTCTGTTTTGTGATAATACTGGTGCCATTGCTCTAGCCAAGGAACCAAGATTTCACAAGAGGACCAGACACATAAAGCGACGTTTCAATTCCATCCGCGATTACATCAAGGAGGACGACATAAATATTTGCAAAGTACACACGGATCTAAATGTTGCAGATCCGTTGACTAAACCTCTTCCAAGGGCTAAACATGAACAACACCAGAACTGCATGGGTGTTCGATTCATTACAATGTAAATCACATAGTGATGTGAACTAGATTATTGACTCTAGTGCAAGTGGGAGACTGTTGGAAATATGCCCTAGAGGCAATAATAAATTGGTTATTATTATATTTCCTTGTTCATGATAATCGTTTATTATCCATGCTATAATTGTATTGATTGGAAACTCAAATACATGTGTGGGTACATAGACAACACTGTGTCCCTAGTAAGCCTCTAGTTGACTAGCTTGTTGATCAAAGATGGTTAAGGTTTCCTAGCCATGGACATGAGATGTCATTTGATAACGGGATCACGTCATTAGGAGAATGATGTGATGGACAAGACCCAAACTGTAAACGTAGCATATGATCGTGTCAGTTTATTGCTATTGTTTTCTGCATGTCAAGTATCTGTTCCTTTGACCATGAGATCATGCAACTCACTGACACCGGAGGAATACCTTGTGTGTATCAAACGTCGCAACGTAACTGGGTGACTATAAAGGTGCTCTACAGGTATCTCCGAGGGTGTCTGTTGGGTTGGCATGGATCAAGACTGGGATTTGTTACTCCGTATGACGGAGAGGTATCTCAGGGCCCACTCGGTAATACAACATCACAATGAGCCTTGCAAGCAATGTGACTAAAGTGTTAGCCACGAGATCTTGTATTACGGAACGAGTAAAGAGACTTGCCGGTAACGAGATTGAACTAGGTATAGTGATACCGACGATCGAATCTCGGGCAAGTAACATACCGAAGAACAAAGGGAACAGCATACGGGATTAACTGAATCCTTGACATAGAGGTTCGACCGATAAAGATCTTCGTAGAATATGTAGGAGCCAATATGGGCATCCAGGTCCCGCTATTGGTTATTGGCCGTAGAGGTGTCTCGGTCATGTCTACATAGTTCTCGAACCCGCAGGGTCTACACACTTAACGTTTGGTGACGATTAGTATAATTGAGTTATTATGTTGGTGACCGAAAGTTGTTCGGAGTCCCGGATAAGATCCCGGACATGACGAGGATCTCCGGAATAGTCCGGAGGTAAAGATTGATATATGTGATAATAGTGTTTTGATCTCCGGAAGAGTTCCGAAGTTCACCGGAAGAGGTTCCGGATGTTTACCGAAGTGTTCGGGTGCAGCAACACTTTATATGAGCCAAAGGGATAAAGCCCACAAGGTATTGGAAAGTGCAAAAGTAGTTTTGCTGCCGCGTAAGCGGTACTACCGCTTGGTGAAGCGGTACTACCGCCGGAGCGGTACTACCGCTTGTGTGAAGCGGTACTACCGCCCAAGCGGTACTACCGCTTGTGTGAAGCGGTACTACCGCTTGTGCGCGGCTGTGCACGGTTCGGCAGGGATCCGAGTTGGACTCTTTCCCTGCGGGCTAAACCGACCTTGTGCGGGCAAAACCGACCCGGAGGAGGCTTTTACTCCAAGTTTAGACCCCAAGGCTCAACATATAAATAGAGGGGCAGGGCTAGCACACGGGACACATCAGGATTTCCCAAGCCGTGTGCCGGCAACCCTAGCCCTCTAGTTCCTCCGTCATAATCTCCGTAGCGCTTGGCGAAGCCCTGCAGAGATTGTTCCTCACCACCATCACCACGCCGTCGTGCTGCTGGAACTCAACCACTACTTCATCATCGCTCGCTGGATCGAGGAGGTGAAGGCGTCATCAAGCCGTACGTGTGTTGAACGCGGAGGTGCCGTCCGTTCGGCACTAGATCGGAAGGATCGTGATTGGATCGCGGGACGCTCGGCGATTTGGATCGCGAAGACGTTCGACTACATCAACCGCGTTTATTAACGCTTCCGCTTAGCGATCTACAAGGGTATGTAGATTCACTCTCCCTCTCGTAGATGCTCATCACCATGGATAGATCTTATGTGTGCGTAGGAAAATTTTTGTTTCCCATGCAACGTTCCCCAACACCTCTTTGGCGATGGCCTCGAACCTAAGTCTTCGGACATCTGCCGTGATAAAACCACGACAGGTAGCTAATCCGCTCTTCCTCCTTTTGTTCTTCGCTCTCCTCCTCATCTTTTTCATCTAACTTCTTCTTCCATAGGTCCCTGCAAAATATTAGTCTCTTCCAAGGCAGCGGACATTCTTTCAATAAATTCAATAATATCAGCATTGCAATCATAATTCTCATAGCAATATTCAAGTATGGCAAGATTTACAGATTCATAAGAAACATCATCATACTTTTCCATCAAAGAAGCAACTTCATAAGCACCTTTAAAAGAAACAAATTCTTCTATTCGTTCCACATCATAGTAATCATAAATATCTTTAGCATAAGAAGCTAAGGTTTCATTATCATTAAATTTGCATGAAAAGGGAAGGTGTGGAGCGTTCATCCTAGAGCAACAAGTAATATCATATCTCAAGCATAGCTCCCGAGCATACCAATGCAACATATGAATTTGATCCCATAAGAATTTTCCTTTTTGAGTCAAGAGATAATCTCTAAAGTATTCACGTTGATCCAACATTACTCCCATTATAAAGTTGAATGGAGTCTTCTCAGGATTATCAAAGTAGTATTTAATACTTTGCACATAACTAGCATCGAGGGTTCTAGGCGGTTCCCCATCTCCATGAGTAGCAAGTACCACTATTTTTTTGGTGTTTCGTGTTCCATATCCATAACAAAAGATATAAAACAACTAATAACAGAAAATAAAATTTACTTAGTGATAAAGCAATCAAGCACACACGAGAATATTCACCCCACTCTATTGCTCCCCGGCAACGGCGCCAGAAAAAGGTCTTGATAACCCACAAGTGTAGGGGATCGTTTGTAGCCTTTTTCGATAAGTAAGAGTGTCGAACCCAACGAGGAGCTAAAGGTAGAACAAATATTCCCTCAAGTTCTATCGACCACCGATACAACTCTACGCACGCTAATGCTTGCTTTACCTAGAACAAGTATGAAACTACTTTGCGGGAACAAAACTAGAAGTACTTTGCAAGAAAATAAAGAACGTGGAAATAAAATTTAGGTGCTGTTTTAATAAAAGAACAATAAAAGTAAATAACTTAGTAAAAAGCTTTTTGGGTAACACAAGAGAAAGATTGTCCCTAGGCAATTGAATATAATATGATAGATACTTGTCATATGCAATGAGGGAGAGGCATGAGATAACATAGTTTCTCTACTTGGATCATATGCACTTATGATTGGAACTCTAGTAAACATCCGCAACTACTAAAGATCATCAAGGTAAAACCCAACCATAGCATTAAGTATCAAGTCCTCTTTACTCCCATACGTAACAACCCACCTACTCGGGTTTATGCTTCTGTCACTCAAGCAACCCACCATAGGCAAATCATGAACATATTGCAACACCCTACAGCGAGGATCCCTCACGTTTGCACGGGACGGAGGGCACCATAGGACAGCACCATATCAACATACAACTCACATCCATAACATCATACCACAATTAACCCATAGGACAAAAGAGATCTACTCAAACATCATAGGATAGCCAAATATCATTGGGAAATAATATATGGAGTTGAGCACCATGTTTAAGTAGAGATTACAGCGGGGAAGAGAGGTGTTACACCGCAGCATAGAGGGGGAGAGAGTTGGTGTTGACGGCGGCAAGATTGTTCATGTAGATCGCCGTCACGATCCTTGCCGCGGCGGCGTTCCGGTGTCACCGGGAGAGAGGGGGAGAGAGCCCCCCTCCTTCTTATTCTTCCTTGTCCTCCCCCCCTAGATGGGAGGAGAGTTCCTCCTCTGGTCCATGGCCGCCATGGCGGCGGAGGGGCAGGAGCCCTTCCTAGATTGGATCTCCCTCTCTGTTCTCTTCTGTTTCACGTTCCTGTTTTCTGGCCGAAAACCGTTTCTTATATTCCCGGAGATCCGTAACTCCGATCAGGCTGAAATTTTGAGGGGATTTTTATCCAAAACTTAGCTTCCTTGCACCCGAAGGAGAGCTCCAACCGACTTACGAGATGGGCACAACCCACCAGGGCGCGCCTGGGCCCTAGGGCGTGCCCTGGTGTCTTGTGGGGGCTGTGGGCCTCCGTTTGCTTTGATTCTACTTCTCAAAATTCACAAATATTCCAAAAAAAAATCTCCGTAAATTTTTATCGCATTTCGACTTCGTTTGATATGGATATTCTGCGAAACAAAAAACATGCAACAAACAGGAACTGGCACTGTGCACTAGATCAATAGGTTAGTCCAATAAATCATATAAAATGTTGCCAAAAATATGTGAAACTTGTATAATAATGGCATGAAACAATCAAAAATTATAGATACGACGGAGACATATCAACTTGGGAGCCATAGAATTGTGATAGCATACAGTGGGTAATGTTAGATTATAACTGTGCAGTAATGTTATGGCAATACATGATGGGATTTGGTGTTATGTGTACTAACGGATCTCACGAAGTTTTGTTAAGTTTTGTGTGATTGAAGTTTTCAAGTTTTGGGTGTTATCACGATGAGAAGGAATAAGGAGCAGCAAGAGCCTAAGCTTGGGGATGCCCAAGGCACCCCAAGGTAATATTCTAGGACGACTCAAGCGTCTAAGCTTGGGGATGCCCCGGGAAGGCATGCCCTCTTTCTTTCCAAATCATCGGTATGTCACTTGGAGCTATATTTTTATTCATCACATGATATGCGTAAATTCTTAGAGCGTCATGTGCCTTTTATTTTTCTGTTAGTTATGCACCATGCTGGTATGAGATAGTCCATGATTGATTTATAGAATGCTCATTGCACTTCACTTATATCTTTTGAGTATGGCTTTATAGAATGCTTCATGTGCTTCACTTATATCATTTGAAGTTTGTATTGCCTGTTTCTCTTCACACAGAAAACCGTTATTTGTAGAATGCTCTTTTGATTCACTTATATTTATTAGAGTATGGTCTTTTGTAGAAAGAATTAAACTCTCTTGCTTCACTTATATCTATTTAGAGAGTCAACGGGAATTGGTGATTTGCATGGTTAGTCATAAAATCCTACATAAAACTTAGGGATCACTGAATATGATATGTTTGATTCCTTGCAATAGTTTTGCGATATAAAGATGATAATATGTGGGAGGTACTAGCGGATGATCGTGTTTAGTAAGATATTGGTGTTAAGGTTTGTGATTCCCGAAGCATGCACGTATAGTCTCCCGTTATGCTAGGAAGTTGGAGCACAATTTATCCTTGATTGTCTATCTTTGTGCGAAGGTCGGGGGGGCGCGATGGTTAACTCCTACCAACCTCCCCCCTAGGAGCATGCGTAGTAATACTTTGCTTCGAGAGAGCTAATAAAACTTTTGCAATAAGTATGTGAGTTCTTTATGACTAATGTGAGTCCATGGATTATACGCAGTCTTACCTTTCCGCAATTTATTAGCCTCTACGGTACCGTGCATTGCGCTTTCTCACCTCGAGAGTCGGTGCAAAGTTCGCCGGTGCATCCAAACCCCGTGATATGATACGCTCTATCACACATAAGCCTTATTATATCTTCTTCAAAACAGCCACCATTCCTACCTATTATGGCATTTCCATAGCCATTCCGAGATATATTGCCATGCAACTTCCACCGCCTCCGTTTTGATGACTTGAGCATTCATTGTCATATTGCATTACATGATCGTAAGATAGCTAGCATGATGTTTTCATGGCTTGTCCGTTTTTTGATATCTTTGCTACGCTAGATCATTGCATTCATATAGAGTCATACTTTGTTCTACTATCGTTGTAGTATTGAGTTGTAAGTAAATAGAAGTGTGATGATCATCATTATTCATAATTAGAGCATGCCCCAGTGATGAAAGGATGATGAAAACTATGATTCCCCCACAAGTCGGGATGAGGCTCCGGAAGAAGAAAGAAAAAAAAAGAAAAAAAGGGAAAAAAGAAAAAATAATAAAAGAAAGAAAAAAAATGAAAGAAGAAGGAATAGGGGCATGCTAATTCCACACTTGTGCTTCAAAGTAGCACCATGTTTTTCATATAGAGAGTCTCCTGTGTTGTCACTTTCATATACTAGTGGGAATTTTTCATTATAGAGTTAGATGCATACCCCACTTAGTTTTTATATTGAGCTTTCATACACTTATAGCTCTTAGTGCATCCGTTGCATGGCAATCCCTACTCCTCGCATTGATATCTATTGATGGGCATCTCCTTGTATTGTAAGTTGGTTTTGTATTTTTCTGCAATTATTATTTTTGTTAGTGAACTTGCTAAATAATAACCATTCCATGATGCTTGTTGAGTGCTGATGTTACCTGATATAGTATGCCATGCATGACTTAGATGTATGCTCTCACGGGAGGCTTCGAAATTAACTTTGTCTTTTATTCGGCATTATAAATTACCTGTTACTTTTTGATCGGTATCTGATTGACATGTTTTTGTTAGAAAAGTCTGTGGTCTGCCCTATAATGCATGTTGAAACTAATTATATTCTATTGGTTAGATACTATATATGCACCTTCGCAAATGATGGCACGACTGAAGCTGAATTCATGTTCTTTGTGAAAGTTGCTAGAGCAGCACTAGGCAAACCACTCTTGCCCTGCTCAATCAGAGATACCCTGGGTATTCAGACATACATGAGATTGCACAAGTGGCATCATCTGACCTGGGAGTTCCCGTGGATGTTTCTCGGATGGTGACAAAGAAATATCGCCTGGTAGTTACTATCTCACGCAAGAGCATTGCACCTACAAGCCACCAACTGTCCTTCCAGGCTAGTAGGATTGAGCATACCTTCAAACCTGAACTTGGTCCATTGGGCTTTGGTCATGGTGCTGGAACTTCCGGACCATCATCATCTGGTGAGAGATCAGTTGGAGGTTCCCTTGCCATCAAATCTTCACCTCCACTTCCACCGTACACGCCTTCATCAAATGATGTGCATGGTTCTGGAGGCACTGTCATTCTAGATCAGCCAGCTCTCGATGAGGTATGCTCATTTTTGTTGTATTGGATCACTGCTCCATCTAAATTTGGCTGAACATTACATGCAAAAGAGCTCAACACTCCTATTGATGCAATGAATGCCAAAAGTGTTTCCTTTGCTCCAACACGGTTAGTGTGTTGTTCTTCTTACCTCAGTTACACGTTTCTTGTATCTATTTTTAGTGGCATAGACTCTGCTTCCCTGTTATGGTACAGGAAATCACCCTTTGAAATCATGCTAGAATTCTTATTTCTAGTTTGTGCCATAGATTTAATATATTCGTCTACTATGCTAGTATGCATGATTAGTTCAATCTCCGTTATTGCCGGCATGATTTATTTACTGTTTATTTGGATTAAATCTCGTAGTAATTTGCGTATATATTCAACAATCCAAAAACCTTATTATAGGCAATTTACTCCAAGTGATTTTGCTGCGCATCTAAAGCCGCCAACCTTCAAGGGGGTGCAATATAAGAGGTGGCGCATGAGAGCAGTCTACTGGTTTCAGACCATGTACTCCATCAACACGTTGGAGCAGCTGCTTGCTGAGGATGACAAGCACAAAGTGGTCGGCTTTGATCTCAAGTACGCTGGCGGTCGTGCCGTGCATATTAGATGGTTGTTGTCGCCCAGTTGTGCGTGCGCCATCACGTGCTCGTCTATCACTACTAGGCCTTGCGAGCGTTTTGCTAGGTTTTTCAACAGCCCCGACTACAGGTTCGTAACGGTGGACATCACCACTGATCTCAAGGTGCTCAAGACTTCGGGCTTGTCCTGCCAAAAGCTTGTCAACATCCAATGTCAGTACAAGGTCTGGGGCTGCGAGAAGAATAAGCAGAAGGACTCCCTGGTTGACCTCGCCGCGGCCATCATCGACCCCTACTACAGAGACAAGAAAGCTGAGTGCGACAAGGACAAGTCTGTCTGGCACAAGGCCTGGGTGAATGAACTCGATGAAGATCACATCAAGTACGCGGCCAAGGACGCGTACACAAGCTACAAGATGTACGGAAGAAATCTTTGACTTGAGGAAGTGCCTCCTTCCTGCAGACGGCGAGGGATAGCCACAAGCAGAGCAGTGGCGGCAACCGTCGTCAGAAGAACAACTTGATCGTCTACTTCTTATAAATTTATATTGAGGAATGTACATGTGTTGTGCAGTCACTTATGTAATTGGATGTTAAAGTTGGTTATGGAACAATAATGTTGGTGTTCTATAGTCAGAGCATAGATGTTGTGCAAACAGAGCAAATCACATCTCATACAATTGTTTAGCAGCAATCGTCTGCCCACAACACACACAACTTGTCAGTATGAATCGTTTGGGTTATTATTGGTCTTCCCACACAATTCTGATGAATGAACTGTTTGCCTGGTATCACACACCTTGTTACGGTAACTCGTTTGTGTTCTAGCTGGATCAACGCAAACAGTTTGTCCGAATGCACTGTACGCCGTACTTCGCACACATATGTATTTTGTGAACCGTTTGTGTTATCTTGTCTAATCGCAAACAGTTCATAAGCACCAACTGTATGCCCTGCATCACACATAGTTTCGGTGAAGGGTCTCTGATTGATGTGTCATCTTTGGACCTTCCTGCAGTAGTGGTGGTCGCAGCTTCACCGGTGAAAGACTTCAGCATGCAGTCAGTCCGAGCTTTGGTAGGGAGAGAAAAGAAAGGACGCGCATGCTCGCTGGGGGAGACCAGGAGCGGGGCGGGCACCGATGTTGTGGGTGAGGACGGCTGGGGGAGGGGGGCATTGGAGGAGAAAGTGGGAAAGAAAGGACTTGTGCGGGGGAAAGAGGTCGACGTGACAGGCCCAATATATAATAACTGGGTAACTAGCCCGTTAACCATGACCTACTCGTCGGTCAAACAAAAGGAAAGAACGAACGAGAGACGACTCCAAATCCAAATCAGAAGATCAGATCCAAGGTCGTCTGCGCCTGGGGAGCATCTCCACGCCGTGGGACGGATGTTTGCCGCCGCCGGCCGCCGGCCGCCGCGCCGTGAGTAGGCGTGGTTGTAGGCCACCACTTCCTCGGCGCTATAACTCTCGGGGAGATGTTGTGCAGCAGCGGCCGGAGGGCGCCGCTGCACCAGACTCTCAACGATTCGTCGTCGTTGTCGGATGCGATGGATTGTGCACCGCGTGTTACGCTTGCCGTGTCGCGTTGCCGCGCTGTATCACGAGAAGCGGCGTCGGAGCCGAAGGCCGCCACGCCTCGGGAAGAAGCGACAGGGCCGAGGGCCACCACACGCTCCGTGATAGGCCCTGCCGTCCCTGGGTTGGATACGCCTCGTGTTGGGGCCGAAGGCCATGGCTACGCCGTGAGCGTTGCCTGTGTTGTGGTTAGGCTCGCCGGAGGGTGTCACCACCACGGCCGTGCACCATAGTCTCGCCGTTGATGAATATGCCATCGCGCCGTTGCTTCTTCTCTTTTCGTCGCCTTGCGCTCTCGGTAGAGGCGTGCCGATCACGTGTTTGGAAGTGAAAGCCAGAAAGAAAGTAATAGAATCAACAGTATCTTTTATTGATGAATTTGGGGTATATATACCCTTGGTACAAAGACGGTTACAAATAGGTGGTTGCCAAAAATGGGAACCGACATAACAAGGATTAACCATTAATTAATGTATTTAATTAATTCCTAACAGAAAGAATGAAATTCCCCTTCAAAAAAAGGAAAGAACGAAACAGAGCCGACTCCAAATACAAATCAGAAGATCGCATGCCCTACGTCTCTGTTATATACTGGTCAATAGTAAGCATGCACGTGCGACGCACGTCTCAAACAAAATGTGTTCACATGGCATCATAGTAAAATATTTTTACCAAAAAATTCAGATGGCTACAAAATATTTTTCAAAAGTATGACATATTTGGGACCCAACACACGTATCATAATCGATAGTAAAAACATCTATTCTGAATATGATTTTTATTTTAATGAGTTTTTTCACTGAGCCATTTAAACGTGTGTGATGCCCAACGAAATGAGAACGTGTGTGTAACACACGATCCAGAAACATGTCTCCGCATAAAATTCACGTTCACATAATAATTGTATTATAATGGTTACAAAAATATATTTTAAAAACCAGAACTAAGCATGTCTTGAAGGTCCATCTTTTGAAGCAATGAAGGTCCATCTATAGATGTGATCTATGATGCTTCGTTCAATGGATGAGATATTGTTTTGAGCTTCATTCTCTTCATACTTTAAAATATGCACCAAAAATTGCTTCCTCAGCTCAAAACTATCCTACATATGCATTATACAACATTGTTATAACAAGTTTGTATGTGCAATATGTATACAAATAAGCATGGTGTAGATAGTCACCTGGGGTATGGGAAAATATAGATTTCCATCGCACAATGAGTGCACGTAATTGAAACCAAATAGCCCGACAAGGCACTGCATGTATGAAATAAACACATAATGTGCGTTCAATGAATTAATCAATATTATAATGCATTAAGAAGATTCATACCAGTGTGAGTTTGTTGGAACAACAGGAACTATGGATTCCCGTTTAGAGATATCGTCCTTAAATGCAGGGTTTGCAACTTGAAGCTCGAGGTTTAGGTTATTGACCACGGTTTTAAGTATATTCTTTAGTTACGGCCGTGCACCACAGTCTCACCGTTGATGAATTTGCCATCGCGCCGTTGCTTCTTCTCTTTTCGTCGCCTTGCCCTCTTGGTAGAGGAGTGCCGATAACGTGTTTAGAAGTGAAAGCGAGAAAGAAAGTAATAGAATCAACAGTATCTTTTATTGATGAATTTGGGGTATATATACCCTTGATACAAATACGGTTACAAATAGGTGATTGCCAAAAGTGGGAACCGACATAACAAGGATTAATCATTAATTAATGTATTTATTTAATTCCTAACGGAAAGAATGAAATTCCCCTTAAAAAAAAGGAAAGAACGAAACAGAGCCGACTCCAAATCCAAATCAGAAGATCAGATCGCATGCCCTACGTCTCCGTTATATACTGGACGATCAAGCAAAGCAAAATAGCCACGAAAGATCTGTACTTACGTCTCGTGCGAGCGGCTTTGATGGATTCTGCGATGATGGACTCGCCCACGAAGAAGTCGCCGCAGTCCGGCTCCGGCCTCGCGCAACTTTCCGCCGGCCTAACCAAGCGACTCGCGGAAGAAAACCGCAGCACCAACCTCGTCTTCTCGCCGCTGTCCATCTACACGGCTCTGTCGCTCCTGGCGGCCGGCGCCAGGGACGCGACGCTGGACGAGATCCTCCGCGTCCTCGGGGCGGAGTCGCGCGGCGAGATCGAGAGCTTCGTGTCCCGCATGGCGGCGGACGCGCTCCAGGACAGGTCCGCCTCGGGCGGGCCTCGTGTGGCCTTCGCCTGCGGCGTGTGGAGCGACCTCTCGTGGCCGTTGAAGCCGGCCTTCCGCGAGGCCGTCGTTGGCACGTACAAGGCCGAGGCGAACACGGTCGACTTCCGCGGCGCGCCGGAGGAAGCGCGTGGCCAGATCAATGCATGGGCGGCTCAGGTGACCAGGAACCTCATCCACTCCATCCTCCCCCCAGGATCAATAAAGCCGGCGACGACTCGGCTCGTGCTCGGCAACGCCATGTACTTCAAGGGCAAGTGGGAGAACCAGCCGTTCGACAGGAAGTACACCACGAACAAACGCTTCCGGCGGCTGGACCGCAGCAAAGTTAAGGTGCCCTTCATGCAGAGCGCGTTGTCGCAGTTCGTCGCCGTGCACGACGGGTTCAAGGTACTCAAACTCCGGTACAAGATGGCGACGCCGGATGACGAGGAACATGCGCCTCCTGCTCCTTTGGGCCGTGTTGATTCTCATCCCTACAACCATGACCGTGTTGATCAGTCCAGTGACTGTGGCGGCCACGGTCATGGTGATCCCTATCCATCCCAACGTGCTGCTCCGTCGGCTTATTCCGGCTCCAATCATACCGGGTACATGCAGTTCTCCATGTGCATCTTTCTCCCGGACGCCCACGACGGCCTGTGGGGGCTGCTGGATACGATTGCGTCCCGGCCTGGGTTCCTGCACGACCACCTGCCCGAGAGGAAAATCGCCCTGCGCGAGTTTCGGATGCCAAAGTTCAAGTTGTCCTTCCATAGCAGTATCACCGCTGTCCTCAAGAAGCTCGGGCTTGAGCTGCCGTTCTGCGAGGAGGGCAACCTATCTGACATGGTGGAGGACAATGGCTATGGCTTGCCGATGGTGGTGGAGGATGTGATCCACAAAGCCGTCGTTGAGTTAAACGAGGAAGGGACTGAAGCCGCGGCTGTCACTGTGGTGGTCAAGCGTAAAGGATGCGCAAAGCGGCGGCGACCCCCAACACCTCCGCAGGTGGATTTCATTGCCGACCATCCATTTGCCTACTACATTGTGGAGGAGGCGACCGGAGCAGTTGTCTTTGCGGGCCACGTCCTCGACCCATCCAAGGAGTAATAAATAGCTAGCTGTTGAGGTAGACAATTTTTTTTCCCTTTTTTGAGACCAGAACTGCTCCTACCTTGTACTTGAGTTTTTTATAGCATCAGTTTTTTATATCTCTGAATCTCTTGACATAATCGGTGACCGATTCATCATGTTTCTGCTAACCGATGCAAGATGTGATAATTTTAGCTCATTATCGCCGCTATAAAAGTGATGATGAAACTTTTGCTCTAATTGCGACCATAAGAGAATAGAATCATGTAGCAAAGCAGCAAATCATGAAAATGCGGTGCCAGTTAATGATAGTGGAAATAAAACGCACTTTCAGTTCTTCTACGTGACACCCAATTGTGCTAAATATTGACTAATATGTTCCCAAGTTGTCTTCGTACCTTCACCAGTAAATTTAACAAAATCAGGAACCTTACAACCTTGATGATACAAAACTGCATCGAAGTGTTTAGGACATGGCCTTTGGTACACACGACTCTTTACTTTCGGTTCGTTTCCAAAATTTCCTTGAAACATCTTATGAAAATCCTCCCTCAGTTTGGCTAAAATTGGATCCGAGGTAGATGAAGATTCTTGCGGCAATGACATAGGAGCAACTTGGGTACTATCTAGTGGTGCAACTTATGGAGTAGGTGCCGAAACTTAATTCGGCGGAAGACCAAACATGCTTGTGCCTATGGGTGGTGTGACAAAGTAATTCGATGTAGATGCCGAATTGGGCACACTCACAATAGGATTAGGATATGTAGGTGCAGCCACAAGCTGATTGGTTTGACTAGGGTAAAAACTAAACGACATATTATATTGTTGTTGCATAGGAGGTGCCGATGAAATAGGTAAAACAAAACTAGTGTTTCCTCTAGCAGTCACACCAACATAATCATTAGATGATTGCGATGTATTTTTCGTAGCCTTTTCATTCTATATGAACTAATTATACACTAGATCGTTAGCCTTACTAATGTAACTCTGAAGTTCAGGCAGTTGCTCAGTAGAGAATGTGCTACTTACAGCGGTTTCAACCTGTTTTTCATGAAGAGGAGGTAACTTGATTTATCCAACTGGAATAATGTTCCCTTGATGGTCCTTTTTGAAGTTTGCAAGAAAAGCCTGTAAATCCTCTTCCTCGCGCTGCTTCTTGAGCGCCTCATAAGCCTCTTCGTGCTGCTTCCTGTGCGCTTCGTGGGCTTTGCGATGTTCATCCGATAGATCATCAAGACCCGGCTTAATGATGTTATCGGCGTCAACTTCTGAGGGCTTGGGGAGATTAGACATGGTTGATGATGATTCGTGATCTTTCTCCCCCCCCCCCGCCCCCGAGTCACCAAAAAGTGTGTTGACACACGAACACGTCACGTGTACCCTCGACGCCGGGGATGATGCACCACAGCTCACGTCGAAGGAGACTAGACCGACATCGCGATACACAAGACAGTCGGCAGGCGCTTTTGAAGACCCGGAACACCACGCGTCCAAGAGGGACCCCGTCTGGACGCACAGCGGCTATGGGTTGCCTTAGGTCGGTTTGCCCGCCCCTAGAGCCTCGAGGATCGCTGCTCTCCAACACGAAGAATGAACGAAGAATGAGAGAGAAAGAACAAGAGAGATGTAAAAATTAGGGTAAAAAGGATTAGATTGACTCGTTCGATTGTGTGTTGTTTCAATCGACCATCACCTCCACTATAGGTAAGAGGCGACTGGACTTTCCGTACAAGTAAATGATTTATCTAGGCTTTCCTTACAAGAAAGTTATATTAATTCATGTCCTGGAGTCCTAATTCTAGTCTAACTCGGATTTCCCGACTGAAACTTCAGCCTGATCTTGTTTTCCTCTACATGTTGCATCCGTTCTGGGATTGAGACGATTTATATATCAAAACCGATCGGCTTAACGAGATGAAACTTTTTCGTGTTGTAAGTTTTTCCATTGAAGGTATTGAGGTCCGAACAGCTCGCGCGACCCATCAGACATCACCTAGGTGGTTGTCTGATCCCTCGCGCCACTTCTTACCTCGTGGTAGGACCACACTCCGATGACTCTAACTTTTGCATAAGATCTTGGATTGAGATGATTTTTATATCAAAGTCGATCGTTTCGACGAGATCAAGACAATCCGTGTAGAATATTTTCTCATATCAGGTCGTCTTAGGGGATTAATCGGCTGAACTGTACTTACCTTGAGCACATCTCCGGCCTTCAAGATGAGATCGGACGGCGATGACCCAAACTTCAAAGATGTTCATGTCAACACTACGGAAAATTTTCACGTAGAGTACTTCTTCATTTGAAGCCATGTTAACGATGTTTTTTCCATGCCAAAATCTGATGTCAACACAATTCGAATATGCGAGAAAGAAAGAGTGAGAGAAGTGAGATTCCTGTAGGAGATGGAGCTAGCTGGGCCCTCACTCGTCCGTCGTTGGGTTAAGCAAGATAGCCATCACGGAGATCTAAAGGTGGGAGAAAGAAATCCTTGCCGTGGCCAGTGAAGTGGACGCTATGGAGAAGACAGTGGTTGGCCGCTGGGTATGGAAGTGGAAACGATGGGTTTGAAGAAGATTGTGCCATCGTTTAGATACTGTCACAGCTCTCCACTTTATGGATGTAATAAAATGGCTCGCTAGTATTCTGGAACAGCCGATCCAATGAGAAGAGTAACTCGAGATGATGTGTATTCAGGAAGAGGGTAGCAGGAAATACATGCATGACATCGCTGCAATGCTGAGTTGGAGTAACTTCCTGTCAATATAAATATGATAGTGGGGATGAATTTCTTATGTATATAGGATGTCAACGTGTATTTCATGTTTTCACTATGGTTGGTCATAGTGGGGACTGGGGAGTAACTTATACTAGTGTATTACTACCTTCATAATGCAAACTATCATAATAGTAGTCTCATAGATGGATTCATTTATTAGCTTGTAGACTCATCTTGTCTTGAGAAACGCTATGATATACAGTAACTTAATATGTTACCAGTTCTTATTCAGTACTTGCCACATAAGCAAAAATTTCTTCAAGTGCACTATGTTATTAGCTAAGGCTGGCCATAGTGGTGGTATCTTAGCCAATATCATGCACTCGGGAATAGCAAATACGCTGACGTGACAGAGAATTAAAGAAGAAAGAGAGGGTTAAAGTAACATAGGTAGATATCGTATCTCTACTATTAAAGGGCAATCGGACGTAGTGATGGTTCGACCTCCTTCGATCCCCCCACCCTTCGTAAACCTCCCCCTCCCGTCCAGCGCACAGAAAAAATCATCTCGCACGAACTACCGGATCTGAAAACACCAGCGCACGGCCGCACGCTCCCACGGTCCCACACATCGCCGAGAAACTGCCTCCACACGCGGGCGCACACGTCGCACACCCCATCTCTCCCCAACTACTCACTTCCTATCCCGTCTCTCTCGGAGAAAAATCATTGCCGCCCGCGTTCGCCATCCAGCCCCTGCGCTGCATCGCCACCCGTTGTCCCGTGCCGTCTGATCTAGGGAAGGGGATGACTTCCATCCCGTCCCTTCAGTCCGCCGTGGAAGCAAGAGAGACTGAGAGAGGAAGAAGCGGAGCGGCGGTCCTGACCTTAGCGCCACAGAAAAAGAACGGTCGTGGCTCTGATGCATGGTGGGACAGCACTGATGCTGCCGTGACATCTGAGGCTCCTTCTGTAGAGACCAGCATGGATCAAAGGAGGCGGCAGTGGGAAGGCCATCCACCACTTCTTCCCTGCAGCCAGGCATGCGCCTATGCCATTGACCACTCATCGGTGGAAGTGTGCGAGGAGTCCGTCCCCGAGCAGCATGTGGACGTCTTCTTCCTGTCCCTGCTCAACACCGACAACGAGACGAGGGAACCCTTTTGCCGTCGAGGTCTTCTGCTACTGGTCCGCAGCGCCGACTCCACCCAGTACTAGGGTTCTTGGTCTGGATCTGAATAGAGATCTCCAACTCGATCTTGATTCTTGGTTATGTCTTGTACTATTTACAGATTGTTGCAGTAAAGTTTTCTTAGACGGGAAATAAGTCTTTTTTTTCAGAAGGGCTTTGTGGTTCCTTATTAATGGCGTTCAGCTACTACAACGTCTCTGATACATGTTCTGGTGTATATGCAACCACTCTTTACAAAACTTATTACCAGAACCCTCTTTCGCTCGGATATATGCTGCTTTGTTCGACATACGTCGTGTCTAGCTAACTTGCTGCTCCTCCATGGTTTTCACCATCGCCTTGATCACTTCAGTCAACGAGCCATGGACTGATCTGTTCAAATCGCCATCATTCCAGCAGGTTGTTACCCATGCTAAAAGTAACCTCTCTGACTGTAGGTTGTATGCGGTGCTTTGGTTACACATGAATCCTTTGTTGTATTCCAAAAAGAATCCATATCGATGATTTTGTAATGTAAGCCATTCATATGAAATTTTCCTGCATTTTTCATTGAAGGAACAGTATCTCGACTGCATATATCAATAGAAAAAAGTATTAAGGTTTTTATGTACAGGAAAAAGTAAAATTTCCTGCAATTTCAACCACAAAATCTATAGTTTGTTGGTTTCTTTCAAATAATATGCAATCATATTTCCTTTGCAGTTCTAATCAGTTAATAATAGAGATATTATTTATCTTGAACCTATAAATAATTTGTAGCTACCTCCAATTTCAGTATGATCACATATTCCAGGTACAACTTGACTCTTTACTTTTGTAGGCATGGAATTGATTTGCCTCTTTATAGGTTTCTAGCTGGCTAAATATCTCTTCCTGTCGCCACTCAAGCATGTCGTTTTCTTGGGCAAATCAACATAGATATCCATGGTTTCTCTGTAATATATAATATATATGCCCTGATCTATGTATTAGGGCTGATTCTTTCATTACTTCTTGGAAATTGAGTATCTTAATTGAAATCATGCCGACTTTCTATGTAGCTCACTTGCATGGGATGTTTATGCGAGCACACATTGAAGACCAAGTATAGCACATATAGTGGGTGATGTCTCATAAGAAAATGTAAGCCATATGAACTTACTAACTCCCAATTTACCATGCAATGACGAATCAATTCTGATTGGTATATGTGAGAAACTTCATTTTGTTAGTATTGATAAAATATGTCTGTTATTATAATCTAAAACCAAAGCATCAAATCATGCTGCTACCTACATGTCATGTTGAATGTTCAAAAAACTCTCAAAGGAACAACATGTATCAATTCACATCTGAAAAATGATGATGCCACGTGGATTGGGAATTTGTAATCTTGGATTGATATGTCATACATGACTTGATTTTTCTGGCAAATACACCAAACTTATAATTAGATAAATAGGATCCATTGGTTACATTTGGTAATAATTTGTTCTCCCGAACACCGAATAGTCTAAATATTAAGAATTGTTTGGCTACTGAATAATGTGTGGTTGCAGAACAACACATACGCTGTCTCAAAATTTATTATTTTCGTGTTATGAGAGCGTAGTAGTTGTGTTACTTTCATAAATAGTAGCCATCATTGAGTCATTGTACAGACATTCCATTTCTTAGTAACTCACAGTTCGGGTTTTAGTCAATTACTGATATTGTCTTCTATTTTTAATACTGGAAATAGATCATTGACTTGTTTTGGAGCAAATGGCAGACAGTTTGGTAGTGTAGTTGTTTCTCCTTACTTGATTTAGCAATGTTTCTTCTGATCTAAGTTCTTGCAGACAAGTTGGTTTATGATGTGCTATGGTTGCTACTAGAAATTATTTTTTATATAGTAAGCATAATCTGTCTATGTTCCATGAAACATTTATCTTACGAGAAAAATACACAGGATGACATCAAATCAATATGCGTTCCTTTGTAATTAGAACTATTGTTTTGTGTTTTTCTTGTTAGAAGCCTTCTCATAGGTAAAATTTAGCTGCATTCTCCATCTTTTGCACATAATATATTTTTTGATTCATGCTGCTCATAGCAATCGTATTTACTCACATCTTTCACAGTTGAAAACTTGTTTTATTATAATATGTATGTATAATACTTTCCCAGTTGCTGGTTTGATTTACATAGGACATATACTTAGTAAAATAGAGATATTGTTATGTGTATGCCTTGACAGATACTTGAAGACTTTGAGGTCATTCTCCATCTTTTACATGATACACTCAATAGTAGAAAACAGGGCTTTGGTCCAGGCGAGAATATTGCATTAGTCTCGGTCGTGTTACGAACCGGGACTAATGGGTGCATCAGTCCCGGTTCATGAGGCCAGGATGCCGGCCGGGCCTCGGCGGGCACTTCGTCTGACCCCTTTAGTCACGGTTCCAGACACGAACCGGGACTAAAGGTCCTCGCTCCTGGCGCAGCCCCTTTAGTCCCGGTTGGTGGCTAGAACCGGGACTAAAGGGCAGTCTTCTGTCCTGGTTCTAGCCACCAACCGGTACTAAAGATATGCCTATATATATACTTGCCCCTGCCCGCTCACTCCTCTATTTTTTGGCCGGCCGGCGTGTGGGAGGTGTGTGCTGCTCTGCTCTCACCTCCTATGCACACGAGGTGTTCGATGAAATGCCCGAGCCACGTTTAAGCTTTCTCCTCTCCAAGCTCGACCTCCAAGCTCCATTTTCCCCAACATTTGTCTAGGTTTGGCGGTCCATCACGTCCCGTCCCCGTCCTCACTATCGTCGATCGCCCGCGCCGATCTCATCGCCAGCACCACCATGGTGAGCCTCTTGTTCTTATCTTTTTTGAAATAAAAAAATTCTTACTTGTATGATTTACATAGATACTTGTATAAATTTCTTACTTTTATTATTGTTTGTTATTATATAGTGCCATGGTCATGGTATCCGCCCACATCGGCCCTCGTCTGGTCTATGATTCGGATGTGGTATATTATCTTTTTTAACTATTTGTTTCATTTTGTGTTTATGACAATTATGCCAACCAACGTGACATAGATGTGTTTATCTAGGAGGTATGTGAACCGGAAATTCCAACCGACCCACTTGTCGAGAGGTTAAATTTAGTTGAAAAAGAAAACGAGTATTTGAAAGAAAAATTGAAAAGAATTGAGGAGGAGAAGATGAAATTGGAGTTTCATGTTGCTGATGTCGTCGATGACCACAAGATCAAGATGGATGCAATGCGCTTGAAGATTCGAAAGATAAGAAAATATGCCATTGATAATGAGGCTTGGTATCATTATGTTGTTGGATCAATTGTTACCTTTGTTGCGATTATGATCGCATTTGTTGTTGCATTTAAATGTTTTACATAGTTGTATGTTAGTTTCAATTTATGTTTTAATTAGATGCTCAAGAGAGATGTATGTTGTTCTATGAGAACTATGTATGAACTTTATGTATTTATTTTTCCAGTAATAACATTTGATCCCGGTCGACTTTGGAGCACCAACCAAGGGTACGAGATAAATGGTAATACATTTTACACGATTGCCCAAGATAAAAAGAGCACCAACCAAAACAGTGGTGTCCGCTTTGATGCAGCAATCACCATGCCAAGTTTCAACCTTTTCAGAGTTCATTTGCAGTGCTTGTCAATTTCAGGGTCATTTAGCTCAAAATAAATCATGAAATGCATGAAAAATAGCAAATGAAGTCAGAAAAGGGTTGAAAATTGATGATGTGGCTTTGAATGATGCATATTGAATGCAGAAAAAGTCTGGAGTTAAAATATGTTAAAAAAAATGAAATCCCTTTTGTAATAGATGAGTTTTTGTCCGAAACCCTGTTACTTCGAAAGAGATTGTCTAGTTTGTACACGAAGTGCATCCAGTTTTTCCCGTAACCCTCTCAACTTTTTAGCACATGCTATGTGGGTGAAATAATGATACCATGCCAAGTTTCAACCTTTTCAGAGTTCATTTGCAGAGGCGGTCGGGAAGCTTAGGTAGCAGTGGCGCAAGAAGTCACTAGTAGAAAACAGGGCTTTCGTCCTAGCCGGATCGGAGCAATAGTCCCGGTCGCGTTACGAACCGAGACTACAACAGGCACCAGTCCCGTTTTGAATGGGACCTTTAGTCCCGGTTGGAGACACCAACCGGGACTCGGTTGGTGTCTCCAACCGGGACTAAAGGTCTATCTTTAGTCCCGGTTGGAGACACGAACCGGGACTAAAGGGTATCACCCCCTTTTTCCAGTTTTTTTTGTTTTTTTCTTTATTTATTTTCTTTTGTTTGTACTTACAGCGAAATAATTAGAGTTTTTGAGTGAATCTTTTTTGCTTTAGGTCACAAAAATTATAAACTTTCTGTTAGTGCCAGTAGTTTTCAAATTTGAATAGTTTAAATTTGAATTCTTTGAAATTTGTGTGAATCACTAGTTTGTGAATAACTTTACTTTGAAAATAGATTTTTGAGTGATTCTTTTTGCTGCTGTTTAATATTAGTGTGTTTTATCATTATATTAAATTTGGTAATTTTTAGGTTATATTAAATAGGTGTTTTAGTCAAAAACAGATTATGTTTAGCTCTTTTAGTTTTATAGCTCAAAAAAATCAATAAATGCATGAAAAATAGCGAATGAAGTGGGAAAGGGTTGAAAATTGATGATGTGGCTTTTAATGGTGCATGTTGAATGCACAAAAAGTCTGGAGTTGAAATAAGTTTAAAAAAAATGAAATGCCTTTGTAACACATGAGTTTTCGTCCGAAACCGTGATACTTCGAAAGAGATTGTCGAGTTTGTACACAAAGTGCATCCAATTTTTGCCGTAACCATCTCAACTTTTTAGCACATGCTATGTGGGTGAAATATGATACCATGCCAAGTTTCAACCTTTTCAGAGTTCATTTGTAGTGCTTTTCAATTTCAGGGTCATTTAGCTAAAAAAAAATCAGTAAATGCATGAAAAATAGAGAATGAAGTGGGAAAGGGTTGAAAATTGATGATGTGGCTTTGAATGGTGCATGTTGAACACACAAAAAGTCTGGAGTTGAAATAAGGTTAAAAAAATGAAATGCCTTTGTAATAGATGAGTTTTCGTCCGAAACCCTGATACTTCGAAAGGGATTGTCCAGTTTGTACACGAAGTGCATCTAGTTTTTCCCGTAACCCTCTCAACTTTTTAGCACATGCTATGTGGGTGAAATGATGATACCATGCCATGTTTCAACCTTTTCAGAGTTCATTTGTAGTGCTTTTCAATTTTAGGGCATTTAGCTCAAAAAAATCAATAAATGCATGAAAAATAGAGAATGAAGTGGGAAAGGGTTGAAAATTGATGATTTGGCTTTGAATGGTGCATGTTGAACGCACAAAAAGTCTGGAGTTGAAATAAGGTTAAAAAATGAAATGCCTTTGTAATAGATGAGTTTTCGTCCGAAACCCTGATACTTCGAAAGGGATTGTCCAGTTTGTACACGAAGTGCATCCAGTTTTTCCCGTAACCCTCTTAACTTTTTAGCACATGCTATGTGGGTGAAATGATGATACCATGCCATGTTTCAACCTTTTCAGAGTTCATTTGTAGTGCTTTTCAATTTCAGGGTCATTTAGCTCAAAAAAAATCAATAAATGAATGAAAAATAGCGAATGAAGTGGGAAAGGGTTGAAAATTGATGATGTGGCTTTGAATGGTGCATGTTGAATGCACAAAAAGTATGGAGTTGAAATAAGTTTAAAAAAAGTGTTATGAAACAGTAAAGCGGCTATAACTTTTGCATACGATGTCGAAAAAAAAAAGTTTAATATAACAAAAATTTTAGCACGACAAACCGGTTTCGATGGCAACCGCCATAGGCTGTTTTGTAAATTTTTAGAATCCTCAAATTCCGAAAGGAAAAAAAGTTATTCTCAAATTTAAGTTTTTTTGAATTTTTGGTCAAACTACTTATTCAAATAATTATAGTTTTTTAGAATAATAGCTTCAAACTCAAATGGTGAAACGTGTGACATCATGCTCAAGGGCTTAATAGGATTGATATGATACATATAACATAAATTAATTGAATAAGTAGTTTATTTTTTTAAAGCGTTTTTGAAATTCGAAAAGAATAAAAATTCAGATTTTAAAAATTATTGTTTTTTTTAGAAAATGATGTCATATTTGGATTCCTCACATTTTTCTCATAATAATGGATATGTTATATGTCGAATTTCGATTTACAGATTTAAAAATATTAACTTTGCCATATTAAATGAATAAATGGCAAAAAATGATTAAAATAATATTATTACTCATTTTATTTTCATTCAAATTCAATATTATTATTACTTATTTTATTTTGAACATTTTTATTATTTTGGATTTATTGTTTTTTGAGTTTTTTTGAAATTTTTGCCTTTTTTGAAGTTTTTTATTGTTTTTAAATTAATCATTGTTGTCTGTTAATCATTGTTGTTTGTTAATCATTGTTGTTTATTTTAATAATTGTTTGGAATTCAAAAAATTAAATCATGTGACATCAAGACCTAATGGTTAGAAGATGTCTCTCCTAGGGTTTCCCAGGGCGGGCGACTCGGGGGCGACCCCCACGCCGCCGCCACCGCCGGTCTCCGCGCCGGCCGTGTGCGGCAACACATCTGGCCTCCTGCTTCTGCAGGCGGCTGGACGCGCAGAGGCCTCGTCGGCCCAGCGATCGCTCGTCGATCTCGCCATCCCTCATGTGGACTCTGCCATACGGTATCCGGAGATTGCACGTCCGGAAAATCTAGGGTTTCCTGACCCCTCACGCAAGGAAAGGCTCGGCCTCCTCTCTTTAGATCCGAAGGAGGGGGAGAAGCTGGAAATCAAACACGAAGAACCACCGGATCAACCACCGCTTGGTGCTTCGCTGCCGCCGCCGCTCGACGCATTACTGCCGCTGCCGCCGTCAGGACTGGATAAGATGGCAGGTTCAAGTGCACAAGGGAAAGGATCTAGGCCGGTGTCTGCGGAAAACCTAGCAGTTGGTGGGGGCGATCATGGGGCTCCCTCTGTGGATGCTACCCGCCCGAAGCCTTCTACTAGGGACGCTGTTGATACTTCGGTCGCTACTCCTAGTGTCCAGGACCTAGCCATCTGGACTCAGCGAAGGGGGACGAGGGATCTAGGGAAGGAGAAGGAACACCATGATGTGATATCCTGGCCAGAAGACGAAGGAGAGGAAGCTGCGCAGGAGGATGAGGGGGACTTGGAAGGAGACATTGCTGAGGTGGATCTGGAAGAAGCGGGCGTGGTCCAAGAATCTATACATCCATGGACTATCATCATGTTAGTGTACTCTCTGGAGAGGCCAACACCGCGAACGCTCTTTGACAACGTGGAAGAAGGATGGAGGCTTAGGGAGAGCTTTGATTATGCTTATCAAGGGGATAACAAGTACCTTGTTCACTTCGGCTGTGAAGCAGATATGGCGAGGATTTTGCGTGGAGGACCATGGCAGTATCAACATGATCTGCTCATCATCGAGCGATATGATGGGAGTAGGAAGGTGTCGGAGTACAAGCTGGACAGTATCAATATTTGGGTGCGGATTTTGGACATACCTCTGAACTGGCGCACGGAACCCATTGTGAAGGCGCTATGTTTGAAGTTGGGCACGTTCCTGGAGGCTGAACTTGATGAGAACCGAGGAAACTACGTACGGGTACGGGTGGCCATGCCAGTAAACCGTCCTCTGGAGATGATGGTGGCGATGAACACGAAGCTGAAGGAGAAGCGAACCAAGGTGGAGTTTGAGATTAAGTATGAGAAGCTCCCGCACTTGTGCTATACGTGCGGGTACTTAGGGCATTAGGAGGGGTCTTGCGACATGAAGATCAGAGGAGGGAGGCCTACGGGAAAATACAGTGGGAAACTTATATGCTCACCAGCAAGGAAATTCACGTGGCTCTCAGGAACTGTTCGGGCGAAGGGAAGCCCAACGGCATACCGAGGCTTGGACTTCTCGGATGAGAGCAGTGCGTCTACGGGCCGTGGGCGTGCTGGCCGCGGCACGGCGAGAAGGGGAAGTGATCAACCCAGACGGAACAGAGAGGAGGGGAAGCAGCACAAGCGCAACTCGGAGGATGACGAACTGCTTGCGGACAGGATGAGGAGGATGGCGGGTGGAGGGTCTGAAGATCGCCGGGGCCGGGGTGCAGAGGACAGGAGCAGGAAGTTGGACCGTGGCAACATCTCCGGAGATATTGGCCTGAATACCTCGGATCCCAGAAGCACCGATATCATACCGGTACTGAGGGACCTGTCCAACGACGTACGCATGGCCAATGCGGACCTCTCGGAGAACTCTTCTCTGGGAAAACGGAGCGCGGGTCAGGAGGTCTCGTCTATAGCTATAGAGGAACACGGAGAGAAGGCCCTTGTGCAATTTTCTAACCGGGTGGCGCTAGCTACTTCTGAGATTTCAGGTACTCCGAAGAAACGCAGAACCATGGAGACGCTGGAGGGGCAGCAGCCGCACATGCCAGGAGGGGTCCAAGACCAGGATATGTCGGAGGAGGATGCTGATCTGAAGGCAGTCGGCCCAGGGGCCGCCGACGAACTGACGGGGCCGGCGGAGCCCTGTCAGGAGCAATGAATATCTTAAGCTGGAACTGCCGAGGAGGGGGGAGTCCTCGGACAGTTCGTGATCTTGTGAGTCTTGTGCAGACTCACTCCCCTAGTATCATTTTTCTTTGTGAAACTAGGCAATCCGAGAATAAAATGAGTAGGTACCGTGCTCGGTTAGGGCTAAAGGGTTTTGAAGGTTTTGATAGTGTCGGTCTTAGTGGAGGTCTTGCTTTGTATTGGCATGAGTCCTTGGATCTGGTTGTAAAAAATATGAATGAACGATACATTGATGTGTACGTGACGAGTGAGGTAGGTGAGCCGCCTTGGAGGCTCACTTGTGTCTATGGAGAACCGCGGACGGAGGACCGGCACAACATGTGGTCCATTCTCCGGAACCTTCACCGACAAGCTGACATGCCTTGGGCGGTGATCGGCGACTTTAATGAGGCTATGTGGAGCTTCGAACATTTCTCAGCAACTCCACGGTCGGCAGGTCAGATTATTGACTTCCGTGATGTGTTAGAGGTATGTGGTTTGGGCGATCTTGGTTTTGCAGGGCTGCCGTATACATATGATAACCGGCGAAGTGGTCGGACCAATGTCAAGGTCCGCCTCGATAGGGTGGTACCCAACAACTCATGGCGGGACAGATTTGAGCACGCGAAGGTGGACCATTTAGTCGCCCCAAGCTCGGATCACCTCCCTATCTTGCTCCGGTGTGCGGTGAAGGAACGGGGCAGAGATGAGGGCAGGAGGTGCGGCCAATATGAGGTCATGTGGGAGAGAGATCCCACGCTTCCTGAGGTAATTTTGAATGCTTGGAAAGAACTGGGAGCTATGCTTAATCTTGGTGAGGTTTCTGTTGGCCTTGGTACAGTTATGAAACAACTGCAAAGTTGGAGCCGGAAAAAATTTGGTAATGTACTGAAAGATATTAACAAATCCCGGTCCCACTTGGAGGAACTCATGTCTATGAATGCAGATAGAAGGGAGATACGCCAGGAGATAGACCGACTTAATGAGCTCCTATACCGGGAGGAGATGATCTGGATGCAGAGATCCCGTGTTGCTTGGCTGAAAGAGGGAGATCAGAACACGCAATTTTTTCACAGGAAAGCGGTGTGGCGCGCAAGGAAAAATCGTATCAAGGCATTGGCGGATACTAGTGGAGCGGTGCATACGGATCATTCATCGATGGCGGCCTTGGTCACAGATTATTTTGCGGAGCTGTATAAGGCGGATTCATCTTTATATCCGGACCCCGTGCTAAATTTAATCAATTCTCGTGTTACTGACCACATGAATGATGGCTTATGTGCAGAATTTTCTGACAAGGAGATAGCACACGCACTGTTTCAGATTGGGCCCCTTAAGGCTCCGGGACCAGATGGGTTCCCCGCAAGGTTCTTCAAACGCAACTGGGCGGTTATGAGGGATCAGGTGATCGCAGGTGTGAAGGAATTCTTTAGGACGGGAGTAATGCCGGAGGGGGTGAATGATACCGCCATCGTCCTCATCCCAAAGGTGGACAAACCAGAAAGGATGACTGAGTTTCGACCTATCAGCCTCTGCACTGTCATATATAAGGTGGTCTCGAAGTGCTTGGTAAACCGGCTACGTCCCATACTAGATGATATTATCTCGCCAGAGCAGAGTGCATTTGTGCCTGGATGGATGATCACAGATAATGCACTAATTGCATTTGAGTGCTTCCACTATATTCAGCAGGAGAAGGACCCAGAGAAGTGTTTTTGTGCTTATAAATTGGATCTGTCTAAAGCGTATGATAGGGTGGATTGGATCTTCTTGGAGCGAATGATGCAAAAGATGGGTTTCGCTCGCCGGTGGGTGAACTGGATTATGGCTTGTGTCACCTCGGTGAGATATACAGTGAAATTTAATGGAACCCTCTTGGACTCGTTTGCACTGTCGCGTGGGCTTCGGCAATGTGATCCCCTCTCCCCGTTTCTGTTTCTCTTAATCGCTGACGGTCTCTCTGCCTTGTTGAAAGATGGTGAAGCAAAGGGAGATTTCACACCGCTGAAAGTATGCCGTCGAGCGCCTGGCATTTCTCATCTCCTCTTCGCGGACGACACTCTACTGTTCTTCAAAGCGGAGGAGGAGCAAGCGAGGAGGATCCAACACATTCTGCATAATTATGGGAGGGCCACGGGGCAGAGTGTTAACCCGGCCAAGTGCAGTATTATGTTTGGGCCCTCATGCCACGAGGCCGAGCAACAAAGGATCCGAGTGGTCCTGCAGGTGGTCACTGAACTCTTTGAGGACAAATACCTCGGGCTACCCACGCCGGAGGGAAGAATGGGACAGGGCAAGTTTCAAAATCTGCAGTCCAGGTTGTTGAAGCGCATCATTGCATGGGGGGACACTCTATCACTTGCTGGCAAGGAAACGATGATAAAAGTGATTGCACAGGCCATTCCCAGAAATATTATGGTGGTGTTCAAGCTCCCCATGTCTGTTTGTGATGATCTGTACCGGATGGTCCGTAACTTCTGGTGGGGATCCAAGGAAGGGAAGAGGAAGACTCACTGGTTGGTGTGGCCCAAGATACTAGCGCAGAAGTCCAAGGACGGGCTGGGCTTCAGAGACTTCCGCACCTTTAACCAAGCTCTCCTTGCGAGGCAAGCTTGGCGGCTCCTAACGAAACCTGACAGTTTATGTGCGCAGGTGCTGAAAGCTCGGTACTAGCACGATGGCAGGTTGGAGGATACGGTCTTCACTGGAAATGCGTCCCTAACATGGCAGGCCATTCAACATGGTCTAGAGCTCCTGAAGAAGGGCATTATCTGGCGCATGGGAGATGGCAGCCAGATACGCATCTGGCGGGACAGGTGGGTGCCCCGGCCACCTTCTTGCCAGCCGATCACTCAACAGGGGACATGTCATCTCCGGAGAGTGGCGGATCTCATCGCTGAGGATGGATCCTGGCGCATGGATCTCCTCTGTAGACACTTCCTACCAGCGGACGTGCAGGCCATCACCACCATCCGCACGGCGGCCCGTGAGACCGAGGACATCATAGCTTGGGCTCCGGAGAAGAACGGCATCTTCACTGTTCGTTCCGCCTACCGGTTCGCCATGGACAAGCGCGAGCGTCCATCGGCGACCGCCATGAGCAGGGCACCGGATGGTCGTTGCGCCATCTGGAAGACCATATGGGGGTGCCCTGCTCCCCCGAAGGTACGTGTGTTTGCGTGGAGAATTGTCACCATCTCCCTTGCCACTTGGGCCAACAAGTGCTCTCGACGACTTGAGGTGACTGATATTTGTCCTCTACGTGGTATGGAACGAGAGGATTGCTTCCATGCACTTTGTAGGTGTACTCTAGCGAAGGAGTTGTGGCATGCTATGGCTAGGGATTGGAATATCCCAAGAGTGGATGAGGTGGCGAACACGGGGCCGGAGTGGCTCTTCTCGCTTCTGGAGCCGCTTGATGAGGACACACGCATGATTGTTCTGATGACGTTGTGGCGTGTGTGGCACGTCCGCAACGAGATCACTCACGAGAAGAAGCCTCCACCAACTGAAGCATCCAGGCGATTCCTCCAGGGCTACATCAATTCCTTGTTGTGCATCAAGCAACACCCTGGAGCTGATATGGAGAAGGGGAAGATGGTCGTTCGAGGCCCTCAGCAGCGCCCCGCTACGTGGGCTGCGCCGAAGGAGGACAGGAGATGGGTACCACCAGGGCGAGCGAGCACTAAACTCAACACTGACGGGAGCTACGACCCGGCTACAGGCGCGGCAGGTGGGGGGATGATCCTCCGTGACGAGCATGGAATCATCATCTTCACGGCATGTAGGGAGCTTCGAGCATGTGATAATGCCCTTGCACCTAAACTTGAGGCGTGCAAGGAGGGGCTGGACTTGGCGCTGCACCGTACCGACCGGCCGATCGACGTCGAGATGGACTCTGCGGAGGCGGTGGCCATGTGCACGGCCGCTTCGATAGACCGTTCTGTTCATCGCAGCCTCGTGCAGGAGATCAAAAGATTGGCAGGGACGGAGGGACGGAAGGTCCAATTTTCTCATTGTAGTCGTTCACAGAATAAAGTGAGTAACGAACTAGCCTCATATGGTCGTCGTACCCCCCGTACTGCTGTGTGGTTCCACTCAGGAACGGACGCCGTTGTAAATTTGGTGATGGCTGAAATGCCACCTTGAGTAATGAGAATTTCTATTTCCCGCAAAAAAAAGACCTAAAGGTTAATAGGATTGATAGCTTACTATTGTCAAGAAAACAACAAGTGCAGACTTGTAAACTAGGGGAGATAGAACTCGAAAGTTCAGCGTGCTGGGGTTGGAGCAGTGAGAGGATGGGTGACCTGTCGGGAAGTTAGACGATTTGAAATGAGTGATCCACGCTGGAGCAGTGAGGAGGGGTGATTAGAGATTAAATTGTCAAATAATTCAAAGATTTGAAAATCAGAAGAAAAAAATTAAAACAAATAAAAAAAATAAAAAAATCCTTTAGTCCCGGTGGGTAAGAAAGCTGGCCTTTAGTCCCGATTGTTTTGTCCCGGTTGTAGAACCGGGACTAAAGGCCCTTTTTCTACTAGTGAGTGGGAAAACAATTCCCCAGCTCGACGAACAAGAACTGAAATCGTGCCCTCCGCTCAAGGTGGTTACCGATATCGCTAATGATCCAGAGAAAGCGGCCGGTGGTCTTGCTATCACTGCTGGTGATTACTTACCCGATTCGGTACAATTTGAAAAGGCTGAGGTAGTAGCATCCTTAAAATATGAGCACGGGAAGCCTCTCGTCAAACGTGAGGAGCTCAAGGGTCTACCAACGAGGATGCGACAATTGCATCAATGGTACTTGAAAGCCTGCAAGGACGGGACCGCCAATATCTTCATGGGAATTAAAGATGAGCACTTCTTCAATGGAGTCCAGGCGTTGTTCGTTGAATTTGAAGAATTTTTTCAGTTATACAATCAAAAGGCCCTCGACAAAACTATCATCAGTTCCTATTGTCTGTAAGTATTTTTTTCTGTAAAGTCTTTAGCTCAGCTCGTTCATTGCATGTACTAGTAGACTGCCCGTGCGTTGCCACGGGCCAAAAAATAAATTTGTAAACAAAGCTCATGTTCCTTACCACAAACGAGCACATTACACGCAATGTTCAACCACAACACAAATACATGTATCTTCTCTCTATTCTTACAAACAACACACACTCCTCTAGCGCTCTTTTTCGCTGAACCTGTCATACATCACTTTCTATGTCTATACATCAGCCATCCTCTTAATCTACCACCTTGTCAATTGTTTTGTTGTCTTGAACTATACAATAACAACCCGATCATGTCGCTTTTTTCCTGATCTATTTGTAGTCCAAGGAAGCTAAATCTGGCTGAATGCCCTTGCGTTGCTATGGAACAACAAACTTATTTATGAAAACATATATCAAAATATCATTATATGCAGTGTGTACATCACATGCTTAGCACTATGTTGTCACAAATAGTTATTTTCAATCTCTCGATTTCCTCTATATATGTTTCTCCAATCATGCATTTCAGCAAAATATCTAATTTCACGTGCTCCTTAATTGCCCGTGCGTTGTAACGGGACATAATACACTAATCGTGTCAAACATATATCTTTACGATTACTCCTTCTACTTTCTCCTTCAATCACTATCTCCACTCCCCAATCCAAGCATGGTGCCATCATTGGCAGATCCGACTCACAATCCCTCAACCTTGTCACACCACACTTCAAAATAATCATTGTGTTAACTTAAGACAAATTATAATTCGTAAAAAAAACTTAAGACAAATTATAATCATTGTACTAATTTAAGATAGATTCACTTATATAGTTATATTCACACAGTAGTAAACAAAACAAATTATTTGGATAGCATCTACTCCCTTCGTTCCTAAATGTAAGTCTTTCTTAGAGATTCCACTACTCCCTACGCACCATTACTAACAATTTTTTTTCAAATTTTTTTTCAGAATTTTTTTTTTCAAATTTTTTTCAGAATTTTTCTTAATCTCGGGTCACTATGGCTTAATCTCAAGTCAAATCGCACTCCGTGGTCAAACTTCCCGGAAGGTCACCCATCCTCACACTACTCCAGCACCAGCTCACTTAACAAGCACTTGTTGATATATCTATCATATCAATCCTATTAAACCTTGTTGATGTCTAGGACTTTGTTCATGTTCATGAGTGTGATGAAATTTTGATAAATATTTCAAACTTCCCGGTCATATTACGTATCATATTTTGAACATTTTTTCAAAAAAAAAAAATTCGAAACCAATTTTTTTTCTGTTACTAGTGGCGCACCTAGCAGATGGTGCGCCATTACTAAGTTTGAATTTTTTTTCCATTTCCCCCCCTCTAGATCTTAAAAGCCCCGTATCTTTTATTCTGTTAGGTTTTTGGGGATTCTAAAAATCTTCAACGGGGTTATCAAGAATGATTTTAACAAACACCAACAACTTTAAATGAGTTCATGTGGGTTAAAAACCAGAAGTACGTTTTGGCACCATGCTTCTCTTCCCAAACGGTTTTGGCACCATGCTTCTCTTCCCAAACGCTAAGCGGACGTTCCAATCATTAATAATTTATAAAATTGTCGATGCCATCTGATTAAGTCTGATTCACTTTTAACTCTCCAACGCCAGAACCGACTGGATTGTAGCCACCTCAGATTCTGTGCTACACATAACCCACATTACATCTATGCATCAGTAAATACACTTGCTAATCAAATCAATACAAAAACAAGTGAGGTTCCTAAGCACTTAAGAACTTCGAATACCTTTCCCAGGGAGACCTTGCATATCCAGCAATGACCTCACCGGGATTGAATCATTTGGCAATGACAAATTACTGGACTACAACACTCAGTATCAAGTTCTGACTACCAATGCTGACATGTATGCACCATACTCGACCCTCCTATCGGCTCACTCCTCCAGGATTCCTAACTCACTCATAGCCTAACTAACTTCTAGCTCAATCTTCCATGACCTTCCTTGGTTGGTTTGCCATAGCTCCTCTTTCTTATCCTCATCAACAAATCATGTAAGTTATACAAATATAACTTCTGGTCAAAGACTCAAACAACTCATTACAGCTATCTAAAGTCACCTCACTGTTCTCTGCAAACCATCATGTCTAACTATTAGAAAATAAATACAAATGAATTGAATTATAAAAAAGCAAGGCATCAAACCTCATAGAGAAAGACTATTATGTATTTCTCAACTCAGATACTAAAACTACACAGGAGTGTATATCTACTACTTATTCTGAATATAAATATCGTACTAAACAGAAACTTAAATTATTGTGACCATTCTCTACATTTATCTTCTAGAACACAAATTTATGCACTCAAGACACATACATTTGCAAGTGCTTTTTATTGCTAACACCAACGTTGAGATAAAATAGACCTAACATAAAATCTAAGATTGACATATAGCACAAGAAATAACTAAAATAGTTCACTCTGTACCTTAGATATGTACTCTAAAGTAAATCTACATCACTCCATTGCCCACGGATGACAAACGACACACATTTTTCTTACATAGCTGCATTGTGGCACTGCTTCAAATAATTGGTATGCATGGACCACAACGCGAGCAAAACCCAGCCACCATGACCTGTAAAACCCTTGATGCTCTTTCAGTTTTATCATGGACCTTGAAATATATGGCACATTTATGTTAGAACGTCGATGTTTGAAGGTGATATTATGACTTCAAAGAGCATTGATGTTGTTTCAGTTTTATGATGAATCTTGTGATAAATTACTCATGTACAGATTGTAAATAAATTCTTCACACACAAAACGAGAACCAATTGAACACGGAATTAATTTCAAAAACCTAATATCCAACACATTTCATGTAGTTAACAAATTTAACATTATAGTTTAGTTACAACTCATTTCTTAGCACATAAATATGATGTGAGATCAACCAGTAAAAACATCTAACGAGTTATTTAAGTAGTACACACTTTAATTATTGTTCGAGAGAGAAAACATACCCTGCGTAAGTCTCTTTTTCTCCATTACACGGCTGAGAGAAACACCTGAATTATTTAGTTTAGCCAGATATGTGCTAAGCAATCACTCCCAGCAATTTCAGTACTTGGCCATATGCCAACGCATCTCCAAGCATCCTCGTAAATACTCGTGCCATCACCTCCACAAACCTGTGTGAGTTGCAACATTGATTGATTTCATATGCGCATCATAAACAGAGTGGTCTTGCTATTGGTTAAAGAGGGAGAGTAGACATACCCGGTGCGGCTCCACGAACTGTTTGGGTCCTCGGCAGCATCTAGCACATCCTGAGCCTCGACGGCCACATGTCTATAGGAAGCCGGTGTACACCATCCTGCCCATGTCGCTGGTGTGGCGGAAAAGAGGACTCGACCACGAGGTGGTGCAGCAACGGGAACGCTCCCTAGTCTCTTGTGGTGGAGGTGTGGTCCCCGTGTGTTGCAACGGGGCATGCATGTTTAGATGGTTTGATACTAATCGGTGTCTAATATATGCATTTACGATCCTCGTGCCCATTAGGCGGTATTGTTGACTTTTGCTACAAGTGATAAGTTTTTAGGCATTGTAAGAATCCAAATTTGTTACATGTGATAAGTTCAATTAAAAGAAACATACCAGAAAATCAGGTCATGTATCGGCATGCCGATCCAAGATTACCAATACCCAATCCATGTATAGGAAATCTCTTTTTTCTTCTACAAATAAGCGATAGTCATTAATTCTGAAACCAATGGATACATGCATTTCTTCTCACCTTTTCAGCATTCAACATGACATGTTGGTAGCAGCATGATATGATTCTTAATTCCAAAAAATAAATCATATTGTTCACTCGAGAATAAAACCACCTCCCTGGGATCATAACAAGCTAATATCTCCCACCATCCCCTATACCAATTAGAATAGATCCATCACAGTATGTTACATAATATATAATTGGGAGTTACTAAGTACAGGTGGCTGGAATAACCCTTCCATGCAAGTAAACCATATACCCAAGTGATGAAGTTTTATATAAAGATACGGAGGCACCATATTTTCTTGATTCCTGATGCGACAAACAAAATTTCACCTCGAACTAAGTAAGATGCATATTCTCCCGAAAGATGAACTGACCAAATGCAAGCTAAGGGCTGTTTCAAACTTTATGTCTTCGAAAAGATTGGTGTATAAATAGCTATCAATTGTGTGCAACAGAGCGAAGTGCTTTCTGAAGAAGTAAACAAAAGGAGTAGGCAATTAAGCAAAGAGAAACATTAGCATGGTTCAATAAGAAATGTTGATTGTTCACTTGCATTAGCAATATAATGATTTAACTATGGAGGGCAGGAAAAAACACTCGTGTTCTCTATATACAGTCCCAAAGTTTATACCTTACAAGTCCTAGTTGATGCAACTGCACAAAAAATTGAATTCTACTGTATCACACTCATCTGGTAATCGCCTGTGCGTCGCAACAGGAGCGTGACTACTCTAACAACTTAACATCAGCTGGGTCAAACATATTTTAGTATGCATGCACAACAAACGACTTGTTAAGAAAATAGTATTGCCCTGATCAGTAATTGTTAAGAAAAATATGTTATCTATATGTCAGTGCAAACTCACATGCCAGCTGCCACCACCAGCACACACATATCAATAATTTTTATCAATGCCCAAGGATTTGATCATTTGCTTGAGCCAATAAACCTGCAATCTCTTCGTCTGAAAAGATCTTTGCAAAAATCTAATTATAATATAAGAGATGTGCAACTATTTAATTCAATATACACTGAACTCCTAAGCAAGAAAAATATCCTTAAGTTCAAATCCTAAGCCTTTCAACTTCCGAAATGACCTACCAACTGGGCAATTAGGAGTAGAGATCTTACCATGCAGACTATCCACATCACCACGTATGCCCTCACACATGCCTCCTCAGTTGTGTGATTAATTTTCTCCTCTGTACTACGAACCCATCCCTGGTCATCGAAACTGGTTGCTTCCTTTTCCGAAACTGACAAGTTAGTCTAAACGTTCCACATGGCACGGTTACTCCCGAACCGAAAAGATACAATTTTTTTTCTCGCGTGAGACTACATCATGGTCTTACAAATGAATCTATCATGAGCCCCTCAACTTCAGCTCTTCGATCATTGTGTTATTACTTCGCTATGTTGTCACCCCACTCTAAATCCGTGTTCCCTCCTATGGTATCAAATTGTTGAGTCGCATCATCCCTAACACATGGTTCGCTTAGTTTTAGCTCTACATTGCCACCAAACTCAAATTGACATATGTTTTCTCTAAGTTCACCAAATTACCATAGGCATTCCCATCGTCATAACTTTGAATGTCTTCCAACATTCGTTATCCACTCTCTCCTTAAGGTTCTGAATAAATAAATAATTTTCCGAACAATTTTGCAATGCTATACATCAAAAATCCCAAATTGCTCTCATTTTTCAAATTTCCCTTGCATGAGAGCTGATAGTTTCGCTCGTACGAATCCTCCTACATGAGTATGAAATTAACCCATACAAAGAAAAAAGCTAGAATTGTATAACATGTAATCGCATCGCAACAACACACCAGACAACTCCACTGCCTCCTGGAATAAGCCACAACAATCCGACCGAAAAAATAAAGTCAACCACCTCCAAAAACAACCAAAAAAAATCCAAAACAAGGTGGCCACTTGAGACTGGTCTTCGTGCCGAGTCTTACTCTGCCACCGACTCGACGTCATGGTAACCAACAACCCGCTAAAGAGAAAAAAGGTGATAATTCTTGGGAGAAGAACAGACCGCAGTAATATGTGTATGGCAACAAAATAAGAGTGCCTCTTGGCATAGAGTGTATTGAAATTAAATCTACCTTTCCTTCAAACTCCTTAGCACATAAAGTTGTCAGTGTATCCATCAAAACTCCTAAGCAAATTAAGAACGAAGAGCACACAAAGAGCAGCAGGATTGCATGCATACCTCGAGCATGTAGATCACGGTCTTGATACCCTGGTGTGGATGGTCCGGAAACCCGTCCGGAGCAGAAATGTTAACTGCATTCAACAAATTTGGATAAGGAAGGAAACTAATTATGTTTATCGCTAGAATTATATCTAAAGCTTGTCTTGATTTCAAACATGGCTCCAACAAAAACATGAATTACGGACGCAGAATATACCTTCACTTGTGTGTTGAGATGCTCTTTGGCAATGTCATATATCCAAAAAAAGTAGCAGTAAGTATGAGCGTTCTAGAAGTAATGAGTATGTTTAGATTTTATAAAATTACACGAGCGGTTGGTCAATCGCAAATCTGTAAATTCAGTATTACTTCAAGGTCTTCATTTCGTTCTGTGTAAACCACTAAAATAGCATCAGTCTGCACTAAGCAAAGTATATGATAGCTATAGGCTCTGTAGCAGATAGAACAATGAAAACTCAACAGCTTGATACCGTGGCAATGCAATGAACTGTGGTGTACAAACAAAGATAGCAGAACAATAATGAAAACAGAGTAAGGCATATATCCCTTCTGAAGTGGTGGTTTCGAGTTTCAGCTATGCTTAACTACAAGCCCTACAACTGACTGTTTTGACATATTGGCCATTTTCTCCTGCGTGACTACACAAAATTGTAGTAACCACAATCCTCTTACTGACCACAGCACCTTCAGTTCATTATAACATTGTACTGACCACAGTCCTCTTAGATCATGAACAACACCTTCAGTTTCTATATGAGATTTGTCTAAATGAGATGTGTACTGGCCACAGTCCTCGTTTCTATATACGTTCAAGTATATTTCTTTTTTTTCAGAAGGAAGTGCAAGCGATGAACATGTGGCTGTTTTTTGTTTTAATGTAGCTGACGGAGCCTCTGAACTAAATGAATTGGCAAGTGTTCTGGTTGAGAAGTTTGGCATATGTGTGTTCCTTCTTTATTTGCATATATTTTATTTTTGTTAGTCTTCTGTTGTATAGTGTCGAAAGAATCTCGGCAGCATCAGATAGTATTAAAAGAAAGTATACATATATACAGTTATGGTTGATTTGCTACTGAAGATTTTTGTTTGTCTTCAAACATGCCCATGGATTTTTTTTGTTGCATAGAAAGTAATGGGCTATGACATTTATCTCATGTAAGAACGAGGAGGCAAAAGCAAGCGTAAATTGTTACTGACAATAATGGCTTTTCATGTGGCAAAATTGTAAGCCTACTTATTAAGAAACTGTGGAAGGTAGGGACTACTGCACACTCACTTATTTTTACTGTTTACCTCTTGTGCGACTACTGTAATTGTTATCCCTGCAGCTTCTACATGCAAGTCCATGTTCACCGAAGGCAAAAAAAATTCCTTCATCCAGTTTAGTCCTGCAAATGTAGACCAGCAGACAATCCTCGCCATGCCCTGTTGAAAACAGTTGCTCAACCTAATGGCACCTGTTGAGGTATCTCTCAAGCAAAGGCATTCAACTTTGCGCTCTTCTGGTGTTCACAATACAATACATGACTGATTTCACTATTTTTTAGCTCACAATAAAGCGATCATGGAATTAGAAGGTGAGCTAGAAAACATCTTGTTGTGTTTTCGTTCTAAATTGTCCATGTGTATATGTAACATCTCTATAATAAAGCAAGTATATATCATGAACAGGGCAACGATCAAGGCGGCTGACCTGTGCCTCCTCTGGTGGAAACGAAGCGTTCGTTCCCCAGGGATCGCCGGCGAGACTTGGAGTCGCGGAGAACCGGGCTTGTAGCACCGCCCAAGAGAAAGATCGATGGCGGAACTTGGAATCGCGGAGAAGCAGGGCTCGCCGCCCGGCCCAGGAGAAAGTTTTGAACCGTAATCTGTGTTGAATCATTGATTGATGCTGTATATGGTAAGATTGAGAAAAGAGGCGCACAGAAGAAAGTTTCCATCTTTGATCGATTGCTGATTTCTGTGGAATCGCTGATTTGTGTTCTATATGGAAAGATTGAAGAAAGAAGAAGGAAAGATTGAAGAAAGAGGCGCACAAAAGAAAGTTTCCATCTTTGATCGATCGCTGATTTCTGTGGAATCGCTGATTTGTGTTCTATATGGAAAGATTGAAGAAAGAAGAAGGAAAGTGTTGATTTGGGCACGGTTAGTTTTGGAAAACCAGATGGGAGGTGGGCTCGCAGCGCTGAAAAAAAATCGGTGGAGCCTGGCGATCAATAAAAATCGTTGGGGAGGTTCGATCGATGGGGTGAGGGGAGCGAACGAACGAAACGACGTACGGACTGCTCCATTAGGAGTAGAGATAATTATCCTAACACTATATTATATGCAGATTGAAGATCATCGAATGCAGAAAACGAAAAATCTATGACATTGGGTTCATTAACCCAAATACCATAAATGAACATACGTTAAAACACAACCCCCGTGAAACAGAGCAAAACTTGCTACGGGCGTTACTTGGACAACAAAACAGAAGGGAAATACTATTTCCTTACAACTTCAAGTGAGTGTTACTGTCTTGTACGTGCACATTCTGTTTCGCTTACACGAGGTTAAGTGTAATTGATGAGTTATGCGTGCGCAGTTTCCACTTTATTCTGCTAGCCATTCGGCCTGACGAGGGAATAGTACTTGTCTTGGACTCGAGACGAAAGATCCTAAGGACTGGATGAACATGAGTGAAATGCTTCAGAAGTAAGTTAAATCATTATCGCACCATATCGGCAACTTTCTTTCATTTCCTGACATCAAGTAATCATTTTCTTTGCCGTGCAGGGTTTGGAAAAAGTTCACCAACCAGGCCAGGAGTGTATGGAGAAATGAGCTGCGATTTTCACACCCCAAAGTAAGTACTAGCTACTAGCTAGTACCGCGCATCGTCTCTCATTGATTCTAGTTTGAATACCATAATCACGCTTGATTACCATTTTGATTGAACTCTATTCTCGTAAAGTGCTTGTGGCTCGCAGAAGGCACTAATTTATGTGCATACTACGTTTGCGAGTTCATTCGCCACTCGACCTCTGAGCAGGGCATATCTCCAGAACAATTTGATGTACGTAAACAATATTCACATTTTAATTTTATTACCATCAATTGTGTTGAGTTTCATATATATATGGACACCTAGGTGCCTGGGCACCTTGCCTATAAACCGTAAGATTACATTGAGATGTGTGCATGTGTTACTGGTATTAACAATAATGGATGAACCTGTTAGCCCTGTTTTTGGAAACAATTATTGCTAATTATTGCATGATATGGACACTTAATACCCACATTAGATAGGAGAGAGAAAATCAGCAATTATTGGTCCATTAAGGCCATGCATGCTGCATGATACATGCCCTTCTTTCTTTCTATACGTACATTTCTTTCATTTTTGGTATATCTTCAACATCATATACGGGTATGTCTTGAGGACATATACATGCAATTTTTTGGAACAAAATACGTTTATTTATTTTTTTGGTATATTATTTATGGGTATGCCTCCAATATAATTTACGGGTATGTGTTCAAGGCATCTACACGTATTTTAATTTTGGGTATATTATTTACGGGTATTTCTCCAATACCATTTACGGGTATGTATTCAAAAAGAGTATATTATTCCTGGGTGTGCTAGCATTAAAATTAGACCATTTAAATTTCTAGAACACAGTCTTTGGGTATGTCACCATTTACGGGTATATAATCGTCAAATGATGTGAAATTGATAGTACCCAATACAATTACGGATATGCGAAAGTAAGAGTACTCAATATATTTTTAGGTATGTGCATACGCATCATATTTTTCTACAAGTACATACTCTGGTGTAGAATTTAGGAGTACATACCCAATAATACATAGGTATTGTACATAGTCACAAAGTGGGTATGATACCTAACTTTTTTTCCCGATGTGTGTCTACGCAAATATGAGGGTACCAAATCAATTTCACTATATAGTCGCACATACACAGTATGCAATGTCTGCATGGAAATGTATGAGAGAAGGAAAGCAATAAAAGAAGATGTACTACTGTAGAGAATTTAAAACACTTGATTCTATCTCATACATGGAAAGTCTTGCATGCAAATACTAGGAAACAAATCGAAATTTATAGAAAACGCACTAACGGGTTGGACCCAATCAAGGTGCCCAGGCACCTAGGTGCCCCAAATTTTTTACCTATATATATATATATATATATATATATATATATAGACCCCTTCTTTAAATTAGATCTGGCGGAAGCGGGACGAACTCCTACCAACAGATCGCATACGAGCAATTCAAGAGGAATTGGTGGGATTCTTTGTTGAGCATGTCATACCTAAAGACGGAGAATGCCATCGTGATATGAAATGCGATATTGGTAATTAGATATTAGGATCGTAAGAGATGTTATATTGTATATATGCATGAACGTGTACTATATGTAATAGCGTCGAATAGATTTACGAAAACTTGTTGCATTGTTTGACCAAACACGGAGAAAGAGAGGTCACTTCTCTCTAATATTGAGCATGACGATGTTGTGTAATGGTTCCTTCATTGCTATATGCAGTAGCTAGCGTCGAGTTGAATGAAATGCATAAAATAAAAATGGTAAACACAAAAAGAAAAGGGGAAACACAATATGAAACCCCTAAACCCTCCAAAACCCCTAAACCCCACCTTTCAAAAAAAAAATACCCAGCGCCTGGCAGCTGCTGACGCGTGGCTGCCTTTTAGTCCCGGTCGGTGTTACCAACCGGGACTAAAGGTCCTCCTGCCTGGGCGCCCCACGGCGGCCACGTGGAGCTCCTTTAGTCCCGGTTCGTAAGCCAACCGGGACTAAAAGTTGTGGGCATTAGTCCCAATCGTTTTGTCCCGGTTGCAGAACCGGGACTAAAGGTCCTCTAGAACCGGGACTGATGGCCTGTTTTCTACTAGTGACTATTGAAATTTATCAAGCTCTAATCAGTACTTCAAGTGTTTAGATGTTGTTTTTCCTTCTTGAGATGACGTATGTTTCTAGGATTTTCAAGGTCAAGGTTGTGCGAAACCTGAAATGACATGTTTGCTTGTTTGAAGCTCCATTTGAATATTTGTGGAAATTGAAGGAGAATTTTGTCAAGGCTGAAAGCAATGGACGAATGAACAAAGTAAGGCTTGCAATCAGTCTTTATGTAGTGTGAAAGAAGATAAATTTGTATTTGTTCTCATGTTGGATGATAAATGATAGAGAAATTGTGTTTTTCATTTTAACACATCATATTTATGAACCAATTTTCTATCCTGCCCTAATTTTTGTTATCTTTCTTCAATGTTCGGTAATCCTTTGATAATTGTCCTTACTCATTTGGGCATCATGACAATATGTATTCCGCCCAGTGGAGGGCACCTTTACCAGATTGTAGGAATATGAAAAACTAGATCGGTTCAACTGAAGCACAACCCACATATTTGCGAAAAATATTTTCTTGCAACTAAAAACTACTCCCTCCGTTCCTAAATATAAGTCTTTTAAGAGATTTCACTACTGACTACATACAGAGCAAAATGAGTGAATCTACACTCTAAAGTATGTCTATATACATCCATATGTAGTTCGTGGTGGAATCTCTTAAAAAACTTATATTTAGGAACATAGGGAGTACTGACCAATCTTATCATGGTCGATTCACTTGTAGACAACAAGCACAACATGGAAACATGACTAAAAAAATCCAGCGGGAGTTCCAGGAAAGCAAGCGGGAGTGAGACCGCAAAATTTGGAGGCGGGAGGGGGGGGGGATGTCGTGACAAGATCGGGCAGGAGGGCATGAAGGACAGGGTTAAAGATGACAGCAAGCTCAACATGATGGGTGGCTCAGAAAACGAACGGCGACGATGGGGAGGACCTCTCTGTGGGTACGAAAGAATGGGGGTGAGGCCACTTCAGTTTGGGTGATGCGAGTGCTGGAGGGTGACCATGAAACATGTAGCTTTGGCATGCGAGGCTAGAAAGATCACAGATGAGGGTGCCAAGGAAGATAGAAGTCAACAACGATAAAGGAGCACAAATAGGAGATTCCATTGTCGGTGGCAGACGACAGAGCAGAGGAGGCAGCGAGGATAAACTGCAAGACAATATTTATCGCAACACAATCATAAACCATATATGACATGCACATCCTTACGCATAGATTTGTTGTTCCGTGGCAACGCACGGGCATCCAACTAGTCATGCTAAATGCCATACTACTTTGTGTCATGCATGTCAATAAATAAGATCATATATGATACTACTCTATGATACTACGCACTATAATGATAGTATCATACACTAGTACCATATGCATGATACTAGTATATGATACTCCCCACTATGAGTAGCCTAAGTTACTCCCACTAGGACTAGCCTAAGATGCACCACACATCATGATAATAAATGTATCTTTCCCAACTTTATTGGCATAGTACTGTTATTTTAATTTGAAATTTATTGCATATTATAAAGAGGTCACCGATAAACGTCGCATGTCGATGAGACGCAGCATGCCGCCGTGCAGGTATAGCTAGTATGTACTAGTAGGAAGAAAAAAGTGGATGCACAACCCTTCCTAACAGGTGACTATAGCTCAAAGAACTACATGTGCACGGATCAAACCATGATTGGATGGTTAGAAGGACAGTGCTATTCTCAGCCCACCAGAGTTGAATTCCTAGACTTGACGTTGGTGTTCGCATTTTTTGAATTTATTTCAGGCCTTTCGACGATGTGCGTTCGGTGGTAGGAGATGTTCCGGACGACTATGAAGGCTTCCGTGACGACTTCGTCAATCTAAGATAATGTGTCATCTCAGTCGTTCAGCGATGCTCATAGGGATATGGTATGTGTTCATAGGGTTAAGTGTATATATAAATATATGAGCGTCTGCATTTGTACTATGTTTGAAATAATAACCACATGTGCAGAAACAGAAAAAAATCCTCGCAAAAAAAAAGAAATAGAAAAAAAGAAAGAGATGAGAGAACGCAGAGCGCGCCAAAGAATTGAATAAAAAGGTCTATGCGAGCGGGGCGTCGCTCCGTTGGCTTGGCGCGTGAGTTCACTATCAGCCCGCACGCGTTCGAGCATCGGCTACAGTACGTGGGGCTCACAAGAGAGCAACTAGTTGGGGAGCACTCCTTCGGGAGCCTCCCAAGGATCACTCTCACGCACCGCCACTTGGTGCGTTTTCAGCCACCGTCACGTGTCGTGCTCTGAGCGTTCCCTTTGGATTTTCTTTTTTCCATTTTTCTGCACGCTTTTTCGAATGGTTTGTTTTTGGTTTTTTAGTATTCCGGTTTTTCACTGGTATTTCTTAAATTTTGGGCTGGTTTTCTAGAGAAAAAACGCATTTTCTGTTTTTTTTTCGCGAGAGGCACGGTTTTGCTTTCGCGAGAGGCACGCTCGGAAATGGGAGAAAAAACTTTGTTTTCTATTTTTTTTCGCAAGAGTCTTGGTTTTGTGTCCGCGAGAGGCACGGTTTTGTCTTCGCAAGCTCGGAAACGAGAAAAAACCTAGTTTTCTGTTGTTTTTTCGCAAGAGGCGCGGTTTTGCTTCCGCGAGAGGCACGGTTTTGCCTTCGCGAGAGGCATGACCGTACCTCTCGGAAATAAAAGAAAACGCGTTTTCTGTGTTTTTTCGTGAGAGGCACGGTTGTTTTTTCTGGGTTTTTCGACCAGTTTTTTCGTGAAAGAAAAAGTTTGTCAAAACCTACCAACATGGGATCTAGGTTTGAAGATCACGACCAGAGAAACCCAACAATGAAAACGGTTCGGGATTTGAACGCACGGTTTAATAGATAAAACGTTTTGAAAATACGGATATACGAAAAAAAAAGAGAAAACTCACAGGTTGCGTCAAGTGGCACACATAAAGTGCGTCACATATCGCAACCTGAAAAGATGGAAGTCCTTTGAAAGGTGTATTCATCAATTATAGATTTCCGACTCACAGAGTTTCTTTTATTAAAAAAATGCCAACATGAGTTAACCGTAGGTTTGTCTCATTTTAAAGAAAGCGGTCTATATGGCCCGCAACCACAGGCCGCGCGCGGACCTCTGCCGACGGGCCGTAGAACGCCCATATATAGCAGCCCCACAGCGAAACCTAGCGCCGCCGTTGCCACCCCATTTTCTCGAGCGCCGAGAGCCCCCTCCCCTGCTCCTCTCGAACTCTACAGTCCAACCGCATCCTCCACACTCCCGGCCGCCGCCATAGCAATCACCGCCCAGGTTCCTGAAATCATGGGCGAGCGCCAGTCCGGCCAGGACGTCCGCACCCAAAACAGTAACGCCTCACCCCATCCTCCTCCCCCTCGTTACCCTTTTCACGCCAGATTTCATGCGTGATCGCGTGCCGTACCGTGAGATCTAGGTGTCTCGTGTTAGTAATTAGAACGGACCAGTGCGGCGGATTAGATCGCGCAACTAATTCTGTTTACCACACTCCAATAGCAGCCCGAGAGCGACCGTGTTTTTACCACTACAAATTGTCTTCAATACAAAACAACTTGTCGCTGTTTCCGTAAAAAGGCAGCCGTGAGTTTCGTTGAGTTCAAAAGCTATAGCTGTTCTTCCGTAAAAATAAAAAGATGTACGCGTTGCATATCTTACATGCATTACTTCTTTTCTGTGAATTGCCAATTTCGTTTCTTTTTACATGTTATGTTAATTAAGTGTTCATGTAACAAAAAAAATAAGCTGTTTATATTTTTTTTATTGGCTCAACATTATAAATAAATTAGAATTTAATCACGCACAAATCAATTCAGGTTGCCAAACCAAATGAAGAAGTTGCCCAATTTTTGGAAGGTACAACGGCTATAATCCAAACAATAAGAACCTGCCAATTTGTTTGTCATGTCAAAATTTTGGTTGAGCAAGTTGGGGCACAAGCAAAACACACCCCTAGCCTAATTTGCTGCTCAATCTCCTACGGCTGCAGTCTTGGCGTGCCAGGCGGTGGCCAACATCGTCAAGTCATCGCTCGGCCCCGTCGGGCTCAACAAGGTACGCTCCTTCCACATTGTAAACGGAACCTTGTTACTGAAGTGGTGTATTTAAGATCAGTGGGGTAGACAGGTTCTGGATCCAAAGTATTGTCAGAATCCACTAAGTTGGGATATGCAACTTGCAGATGTTGGTGGATGATATTGATGTCACGACCACGAATGACGGAACCACCATTTCAAGGACGTTGGAGGTCGAGTATCTGGCCGCGAAGGTGATGCCTGGCAGACATAGCTGACCATGTTTTGTGTGAAGAACCATTGCTTTCTTCTTATATTTTATCTGGGTCCATTTGTTTGTATTGTCCCTATGGATCTGGTTCAGCTCCAAGACCGGGAGCTTGGAGATGGAACTACCTTTGTCGTCATCATTACATAAGAATTGCTCAAGGTAGTTGAAATAGCTTTAGTGCCAAGTTTTTCTGGTCTACGAATTTCCCTGATATTGTGCTTACACATGATGCTGCTTTTCTTTTTTCAAGAGAGGCAATGCTCTTGTGAGGAATAAGATCAATCGGACCTAGTGGCTACCTGGTAAGCTTATAAATTATTAGTTTGTTGTAGTATCCCTTCCATTCGCTCTCAACATTTTGAACAAAACTTGCAATGTCTTTCATTGTTAATACTTACCTATTACATTCATATTCTTACCAGCTTGCTATGCTTGAAGCTTGCAAGCATGTTGAAGACAAAATGTCTGTCAAGGTAAGGGAATACTCTACACATAACAAATGGCAGTACAAATCTTTTCCATTCCATGCCCACTCTCATGCTAACATGAATATTCGTCTACATTTTTTAGGTCGATAAACTTGGAAAAGACTCGATGACACCCTTTTTTTTGAACGATGAATGATTTTTGATATTAGCATGTGGATTAAAAACTTATGGGATTGAGTTGATTTCATGTGGATTTTGTTGGTTTTGTGCGAGTTGGAGCGAATCAAAGTTGATGGTATTTTTGAAGTAGGGTTACATGTTGAGGCAGATGGCACCAGTTTTCTCCAAGGAGAATCAATGTCAAAATAAAATAAATAATAATGAAATGACCAAGATTAAATCACATAAAAGTTCAAGTTCAAAATACACATGGATGCGATCAACTCCGTGATTTTAGCCTTGAGGGACAAATTTGAAACGAGTATCCTTAACAAGTGAGCGCGTAAATGGGGTTTCGAATACATATTACTAGTTGACACTTCCTACACTCTAGAATTATCTATTTAGTTACACATACAATTGATAGTCTTGTACTCCAGGAACCTCCACCAAGTTATTTGCCACATACGTACATGCAGTCTAGAATTATCTATTTATTTGCCACATACAATTGATCGTCACCAGCAAATCCTACCTTCTAGGAATCTCCAACCTCCAAGGCGATTAAGATCAATGGAAAAGCTTGGAACTTGCTCATCATGAAATTGACTTGATAAAAGCGAGGGAGATGCTTCAATCTTGCTAGGGTTAGCTCGTCTCCGATATCCTCTCACAAATCTCTCCAAGAATGGATAGAATGGAGCTTGGGAAGAGTGAGGACGTACAATTCTTGATATTTGAGATGGGGAGTGAAATGGCCAAAGCTAGCCCAAAGGGGCAGGGTCCTTTTTATAGGCGTGGATAAACTAGCCATATCCGGACTGAAATAATACCCCCAAACATTTCAGAAGGCTACCAGGGCTTCGGTTCAACTGGCCAATGAGAGGGAAATAGGGGCTGGTCGTAGGTGCGGATGGTCCGACACAAGACCGAGCGACCTCGGATCTAGCTCGATCAAAACTCTACATGATATGGGCTAGCGTATCACCCCTGGCCCAGCTTGTTCGCTGGAATCTAGGCAGAAGGTCTAGTCAGAAATCTAGCGACCTTTGTCATAGACTCTAGTCCGGACGGTCCGACGCTAATTTGAGTGAACTTGGACCTAGCTCGGACGACCCGACAATAACTCGGTCTAGTGCCTGCCCGATTTGCACATCTCGATAGTCTACGCAAACTATGCCACACGCTATGGTCTAGTTATTTGACAGAAGAACACTTAGAAAATTTCTGGTTTTATTTATAAATTCTTCGGCAGATGGGAAGGCTATTTCATTGTAGATATGCAATCAGAAATAACTTTGCCAGCCACGCCTCCTCTTAATAGTGTAGGATCGCTAAACTTAGAAAATAAAGATATAAAATAAGCTCTGCTAAAGTATGCTTGAGTTCTTTTCACCTTTGGGGGGCGGCGATGCTCGACAACCTTCACACTTGAGACTAAAAGTAAAACATGCCTATACACTTAACAACAACACTAGTACCTTTACCGAAAAAGGCCTTTATCCCGCTTTATATATAAAGCAACCATCGTATCATGAACAATCTGGTAACACTACATTACTAGGAAAAACCTTACAGGTGGAGTCTTATCAGTAGCGCGGCTAATGGAAAAACGCTATTGCTAAATAACAGCAGCGCGGCCAAAAAATAGGCGTTGCTGCAATAGAATTACCAGTAGCGCGGCATGTAAATACGCGTTGCTGCTATTGTGGTCTCCGCCGAATCCACCGAACTACGTATCGTAGCAGCACGGCTCCAGAAAACGCGATATTGCTGATCCTATAGCAGTAGCAGTAGCGGGCAATTGCGGCAAATAGCGGATTTTTTTGGTGGGAGAGATGATTTCTAGAGGGTTTTGCTTATTTTTGAACCATTTAGAGGGATATGTGAATGATTTCGCGGCAGCGACCATAGCGTAGCGGCGAGGCTCCTGGGCAATATAGCGCAGCTATCGCGGCTATTTCGCGTGCTATTTTATTCTATGAGTAGCACTGGTCGTCAACACGCGCTACTACTAATCTAAACTTATCCCCACCCGTTCGTCTGTTTCCACAACCATCGGTCACTCTGCTCACTCTCTCTCGTCCTCTCCTCTCCTCCTCCTCGTCGTCGTCGCCTGCCACCGACGCCTACCACCATCGCCCGCGGTTGGTCTCCCTCCTCCCTCCCTCCCTCTTCCCCCTCCCTTCTCCCTCCTCCCTCTGTTCTTTCACTGAACTAGCTTGTAGAATGTAGTTTTTTTTATGGATGTTAGATGGATGGATGGTTAAATGGATGGGATGCATTTAGATGGATGTTAGATCGATGGATGGTTAGATGGATGGATGGATGCATTTAGATGGATGGATGAATGCATTTAGATGGATATTAATACTTCATTGTGATAATATTGCTATGGAAAAAATTGACACTTTGAGAAAATTTAGCATTTGAAGTATAGTTTTGCAAGGAACACCTATACGAGTGCCTATGTTTTGACGGAATATTGATTCATTTCTGTTCCGGAAAATTTCAGGCGCTCGATATGTCCTGTCTTTAGAAAAGGTCATGTCGAAATTTTCCGTGGATTTGGCATGACTTACACTATGAGAGGTCTATCCACCACATACACCACACTATCAGTGTGAGGGAGTGCGCACCATATACACTATGATATATTGGAGTTTCTCAAGGAAGCCTCGATAGACCGAAACTCAACCCATGTTGAATAGTTCCGGGTATAATTACCGTCGATTTTTAATTTTTGAATCATGAACACAGGAAATGTCTAACAATGATAGGATCCCCGAGTGTGATCTTTGCGGGGACGATCGGGGTATGTGTGACATGCCTCACCTACAAGACGGTAGGTTCTTCGACATCAAGGTGGACCGGACCTTCGATGTTTCTACGATACGCAACGATGACAAGTATTTTTTTTGCAATTAATCATGACTTTTGTTTTTTTGCTTCAACGTGTAATTTCCGTTTTTTTACAATTCGACTAGTGCATACCCTGCCATGCAAGACGGTATGTCTTGGAGAAACTCGGTTTCCAAGATAGTGAGAATATGGAGACGAGGAGCGCTAGCCTGAGGACTAATCATGGTCACGCATTTCTGATTAAACTGTATAATGCAGTTCATCACTCAGATTTTGGTTGCTCAAATTGTGATCTCTAGCCATGGCATATGGATTTTAGGAGGATATGGAAATAACCTTCGATATTCGTCCTGAAGATGATATTGAAGGTAATATCGACATATGAGTGGATGTGGATATGCTTCCAGTTTTACCTTCATGTGAGTTTGTCAACCATATTTGTTAAGTAATTCATATTGTTTATTTAAAATAGTTGATGTTCATCCCTACTTAACTTGTTTATTTTTAATTGTCAGCTTATTTCTCTTCTTAACCAAATACTCAAAAGATAGTAGATCGGACCTACTATAGTCATGGTTCCGATCTAACTTGGTTGGAGAAAAATCATCCGATCTCATTTATTAATGATATTGATAATTTTAAGATCAACTATGAAGATATTGGCGAAAGTTATTCTGGATACGTGCCACTAGTGCACCTGTTGAACCATTGTAACAATTGTCGAAATAACATGGTAAGGTTATTTTTTGCTATTCTGTCATTAATTAGTCCATCTTTTGCATACATAATTTTTTTCTTAAGCAAAACTAGATTGCTAACTATGTTATTATTATGTTCTTCAACAGAAATTGCCGCCAGAGGTTTTGCCTGAACTGATATTTCTAGAAGGTCATTTGAATATTATCAGCTTATGACCACGGTTTCCTAAATGTTTCCGCAATGCATACTCGGTGTCTAGAAGGGATGAAAGCCTAAAACTCAAAGGATTTAGCAAATTAATGAAAGACCGCAGACAACCACTTGGCGGAGGCGCGAAGGATTTGCGCAGGCCACATGTCGAAGATAGGTGGATCTCTATTCGTCACAATGGAGTGGGAGGAGCTTACCTGTTTTATGCTATTCTACCTAGGAGAGAGTAATAGGTTCTACCTAGGAGAGAATAGTATGTGCTAGCTAAGAGAGAGGACCTTTTCTAGTTTATGACATTCTGTAGTAATGGTTAACTTGTCATGAGTTGTTAGATGATTAAGATGATGATAAGTTGTTATGTGACTAAGGATAATGAGTTATTAGATGACATAGATTAGATTAAAATGGATGCGTGAAAGTGATTAAGTTGGATTAGTAGGAAAATATGATGTTACGACGGCACACAAGTGTCGAATAAAGGGAATCCTTTCATTCGACACTTGTGTGCAGTCGTAACATCATTTTTCCTACTAATTCAACTTGATCACTTGCACACATCCACTTTAATCTAAATGTTGTCCTTGCACAATTATTATTGATGTTGTATATCAATATGTATAACCGTGTGTAAATAAAATATAAAAAAGAGAAATATGCAACATTAGTAGTAGCGCGGGACACAGAACCTCGCTACTAACATTAGCAGTAGTGCGCGATCGCACCCTCGCTACTGATACTTTTAATATATACCAGTAGCGCGGGTACGTCCCGTGCTACAGCTAACAGTTAGCTGTAGCGCCGTAGCAGCAGCGCGGATGCCCGCGCTACTAATACGGGGAAAACCCGCGCTACTAATAGGCTTTTCTCTAATAGTGCTAGTACCTTTAACTATCCATCGTCAATACCAAAACTTAATTAGGGGGCTAGATGGAGTGTGGCTTCATCTTGTGAAAATACACAGAGGTGGTAGTGTCCTTCTTTCTTCCGATTCAAAAATTAGTAAACATGCACCATTCAAGCCCATCTGCAAGAGGAGTACAGATCGATGAGAAGAGGTCGTTCTTGACCTATTGGAACCAAAGCATAAACACTGGTTTGGTGTTGGGGAACGTTGCATGGGAAACAAAAATTTTCCTACGCACACGCAAGACCTATCCATGGTGATGAGCATCTACGAGAGGGAGATTGAATCTACATACCCTTGTAGATCGCTAAGCGGAAGCGTTAAGAAACGCGGTTGATGTAGTCGAACGTCTTCGCGATCCAAATCGCCGAGTGTCCCGCGATCCAATCACGAGCCTTCCGATCTAGTGCCGAACGGACAGCACCTCCGCGTTCAACACACGTACGGCTTGATGACGCCTTCACCTCCTCGATCCAGCGAGCGATGATGAAGTAGTAGATGAGTTCCAGCAGCACGACGGCGTGGTGATGGTGGTGAGGAACAATCTCTGCAGGGCTTCGCCAAGCACTACGGAGATTATGACGGAGGAACTAGAGGGCTAGGGTTGCCGGCACACGGCTTGGGAAATCCTGATGTGTCCCGTGTGCTAGCGCTGCCCCTCTATTTATATGTTGAGCCCTGGGGTCTAAACTTGGACAAAAAGCCTCCACCAGCTCGGTTTTGCACGCACAAGGTCGGTTTGGCCCGCAAGGAAAGAGTCCAACTCGGATCCCTGCAGCACCGCGCACAAGCGGTAGTACCGCTCGGGAGCGGTAGTACCGCTTGAGCGGTAGTACCGCTTGAGCGGTAGTACCGCTTCACCCAAGCGGTAGTACCGCTTGGGCGGTAGTACCGCTTCACACAAGCGGTAGTACCGCTTAAGCGGCAGTACTGCCTTACTGCTTAAGGCAGCAACAAAACTCCTTTTTGCACTTTCCAATACCTCGTGGGCTATACCCCTTTGGCCCATATAAAGTGTTGCTGCACCTGAACACTTCGGTGAACATCCGGAACCCCTTCCGGTGAATTCCGGAACCCTTTCCGGAGATCAAAACACTATTATCACATATATCAATCTTTACCTCCGGACTCTTCCGGAGATCCTCGTCATGTCCGGGATCTTATCCGAGACTCCGAACAACCTTCGGTCACCAACGATAACTCAACTATATTAATCGTCACCAAACGTTAAGTGTGTAGACCCTGCGGGTTCGAGAACTATGTAGACATGACCGAGACACCTCTACGACCAATAACCAATAGCGGGACCTGGATGCCCATATTGGTTCCTACATATTCTACGAAGATCTATATCGGTCGAACCTCTATGTCAAGGATTCAGTTAATCCCGTATGTTGTTCCCTTTGTTCTTCGGTATGTTACTTGCCCGAGATTCGATCGTCGGTATCTCTATACCTAGTTCAATCTCGTTACCGGCAAGTCTCTTTACTCGTTCCGTAATACAAGATCCCGTGGCTAACACCTTAGTCACATTGCTTGCAAGGCTTATAGTGATGTTGTATTACCGAGTGGGCCCTGAGATACCTCTCCGTCACACGGAGTAACAAATACCAGTCTTGATCCATGCCAACTCAACGGACACCTTTGGAGATACCTGTAGAGCATCTTTATAGTCACCCAGTTACATTGCGACGTTTGATACACACAAGGTATTCCTCCGGTGTCAGTGAGTTGCATGATCTCATGGTCATAGGAACAGATACTTGACATGCAGAAAACAATAGCAATAAACTGACACGATCATATGCTACGTTTATAGTTTGGGTCTTGTCCATCACATCATTCTCCTAATGATGTGATCCCGTTATCAAATGACATCTCATGTCCATGGTCAGGAAACCTTTTACCATCCTTTGATCAACGAGTTAGTTAACTAGAGGCTTACTAAGGACACAGTGTTGTCTATGTACCCACACATGTATTTGAGTTTCCAATCAATACAATTATAGCATGGATAATAAACGATTATTATGAACAAGGAAATATAATAATAACTACTTTTATTATTGCCTCTAGGGCATATTTCCAACAGTCTCCCACTTGCACTAGAGTCAATAATCTAGTTCACATCTCTATGTGATTTACATTGTAATGAATCGAACACCCATGCAGTTCTGGTGTTGTTCATGTTTAGCCCTTGGAAGAGGTTTAGTCATCGGATCTGCAACATTCAGATCCGTATGTACTTTGCAAATATTTATGTCGTCCTCCTTGATGTAATCGCAAATGGAATTGAAACGTCGCTTTATGTGTCTGGTCCTCTTGTGAAATCTTGGTTCCTTGGCTAGAGCAATGGCACCAGTATTATCACAGAACAGAGCCATTGGGTTAAGTGCACTAGGCACTACTCCAAGATCTGTCATGAACTCCTTCATCCAGACACCTTCCTTCGCCGCCTCCGAGGCAGCGATGTACTCCGCTTCACATGTAGAATCAGATACCACGCTTTGCTTGGAACTGCACCAGCTAACCGCACCACCATTGAGAATAAATACGTATCCGGTTTGCGACTTAGAGTCATCCGGATCAGTGTCAAAGCTTGCATCGACGTAACCCTTTACGACGAGCTCTTGATCACCTCCATAAACGAGAAACATGTCCTTAGTCCTTTTCAGGTACTTCAGGATATTCTTGACCGCCATCCAGTGTTCCATTCCTGGATCACTTTGAAACCTTCCGGCCATACTTATGGCAAGGCTGACATCGGGTCTTGTGCACAGCATTGCATACATGATAGAGCCTATGGCTGAAGCATAGGGGACGACACTCATCTTTTTTCTATCTTCTGCAGTCACTGGGCATTGAGTCTTACTCAACTTCACACCTTGCAAAACAGGCAAGAACCCCTTCTTGGACTGATCCATTTTGAACTTCTTCAAAATCTTATCAAGGTATGTGCTTTGTGAAAGTCCAATTAAACGTCTTGATCTATCTCTATAGATCTTGATGCCTAATATGAAAGCAGCTTCTCCTAGGTCCTTCATTGAAAAACTCTTGTTCAAATATTCCTTTACGCTTTCCAACATTTCTATATTGTTTCCAATCAGCAATATGTCATCCACATATAATATTAGAAACGCTATAGAGCTCCCACTCACTTTCTTGTAAATACAAGCTTCTCCGTAAACTTGTATAAACCCGAACGCCTTGATCACCTCATCAAAGCGAAGATTCCAACTCCGAGATGCTTGCACCAGTCCATAAATGGATCGCTGGAGTTTGCAAACTTTGTCAGCATTCTCTGGATCGACAAAACCTTCTGGTTGCATCATATACAACTCTTCCTTAAGGAAACCGTTAAGGAACGCTGTTTTGACATCCATCTGCCAAATTTCATAACCGAAAAAGGCAGCTATTGCTAACATGATTCTGACAGACTTAAGCATCGCTACGGGTGAGAAGGTCTCATCGTAGTCAACTCCTTGAACTTGTGAAAAACCCTTTGCCACAAGTCGAGCTTTATAGACGGTGACATTACCGTCCGCGTCCGTCTTCCTCTTAAAGATCCATTTGTTCTGAATGGCCTTACGCCCTTCAGGTAATATTTCCAAAGTCCATACTTTGTTTTCATACATGGATCCCATCTCGGATTTCATGGCCTCTAACCATTTCTCGGAATCCGGGCCCATCATCGCTTCTCCATAGCTCGTAGGTTCATCGTTGTCCAACAACATGACTTCTAAGATAGGGTTGCCGTACCACTAAGGAGCAGTACGCGTCCTTGTCGACCTACGAGGTTCGATAGCAACTTGATCCGAAGCTTCATGATCTTCATCATGAACTTGCTCTTCAACTGATGTAGGCTCTACAGAAACATCTTTCTGCGCTGCGCTACTCTCTGGTTGAAGTAAAGGTTCAATAACCTCATCAAGTTCTATCTTCCTCCCACTCAATTCTTTCGAGAGAAACTCTTTCTCAAGAAATGTTCCATTTTTAGCGACAAACACTTTGCCTTCGGATCTGAGATAGAAGGTATACCCAACTGTCTCTTTTGGATATCCTATGAAGACGCATTTCTCCGCTTTGGGTTCCAGCTTTTCAGGCTGAAGCTTTTTGACATAAGCATCACATCCCCAAACTTTAAGAAACGACAATTTTGGCTTCTTGCCAAACCATAGTTCATATGGCGTCGTCTCAACGGATTTCGATGGTGCCCTATTTAAAGTGAATGCAGCTGTCTCTAATGCATAACCCCAAAACGATAGTGGCAAATCGGCAAGAGACATCATAGATCGCACCGTATCCAATAAGGTTCGATTACGATGTTCGGACACACCATTACGCTGTGGTGTTCCAGGCGGTGTCAATTGTGAAACAATTCCACACTGTCTTAAGTGACTGCCAAACTCATAACTCAGATATTCTCCTCCTCGATCAGATCGTAGGAATTTAATCTTCTTGTTACGATGATTCTCAACTTCACTCTGAAATTGCTTGAACTTTTCAAACGTTTCAGACTTGTGTTTCATTAAGTAAATATACCCATATCTACTTAAGTCATCAGTGAAGGTGAGAAAGTAACGATAACCACCGCGCGCATCAATGCTCATCGGACCACACACATCAGTATGTATGATTTCCAATAAGTCACTTGCCCGTTCCATCGTACCAGAGAACGGCGTCTTAGTCATCTTGCCCATGAGGCATGGCTCACATGTGTCAAGTGATTCAAAATCAAGTGACTCCAAAAGTCCATCAGCATGGAGCTTCTTCATGCGTTTTACGCCAATATGACCTAAACGGCAGTGCCACAAGAAAGTCGTATTATCATTATCAATCCTACATCTTTTGGCATCAATGTTATGAACATGTGTATCATCACTATCGAGATTCAATAAGAATAAACCCCTCACATTGGGTGCATGACCATAAAAGATATTACTCATATAAATAGAACAACCATTATTCTCAGATTTAAATGAGTAACCGTCTCGCAATAAACAAGATCCGGATATAATGTTCATGCTTAACGCAGGCACTAAATAACAATTATTCAGGTTCATCACTAATCCCGATGGTAATCGAAGAGCGAGCGTGCCGACGGCGATCACATCAACCTTGGAACCATTTCCCACGCGCATCGTCACTTCGTCCTTTGCCAGCCTCCGTCTATTCCGCAGTTCCTGTTTTGAGTTGCAAATGTGAGCAACCGCACCGGTATCAAATACCCAGGCACTACAACGAGAGTTGGTAAGGTACACATCAATAACATGTATATCATATATACCTTGTTTGTTGTTGGCCGCCTTCTTGTCAGCCAAATACTTGGGGCAGTTCCGCTTCCAGTGACCACTTCCCTTGCAATGAAAGCACTCAGTTTCAGGCTTGGGTCCAGCCTTGGGTTTCTTCACGGGAGGGGCAACTGCTTTGCCACTCTTCTTGGAGTTACACTTCTTACCCTTGCCATTCTTCTTGAAACTAGTGGTTTTATTGACCATCAACACTTGATGCTCCTTCTGAATCTCAGACTCAGCGACTTTCAACATCGCAAACAGCTCGGCGACTGACTTGTTCATCCCGTGCATGTTATAGTTCAACACGAAGCTCTTGTAGCTAGGTGGCAATGATTGAAGAACTCTGTCAGTGATAGCCTCTGGCGGAAGTGGCATCCCCAATTCAGCCAAACGGGTGGAGTACCCAGACATTCTGAGTATGTGATCACTGACAGACCCGTTCTCCTCCATCTTGCAAGCATAGAACTTATCGGAGGTCTCATACCTCTCGATCCGGGCATTCTTCTGAAAGATAAACTTCAACTCCTGGAACATATCATATGCTCCATGACGTTCAAAACGTCTTTGAAGTCCCGGTTCCAAGCCATACAACATTGCACATTGAACTATTGAGTAATCATCAGAACGAGCCTGCCAGGCGTTCACAACGTCTGGAGACTCAACTGGAGCGGGTGGATCACCAAGCGGTGCATCAAGGACATAAGCCTTCTGGGAAGCCGTAAGGATAATCCTTATATTACGGGCCCAGTCCACAAAGTTACTTCCATCATCTTTCAACTTAGCTTTCTCTAGGAACGCATTAAAATTCAGGGGTGCTACTGCGCGAGCCATGATCTACAACATAAATAGTGCAAAGACAACTTAGACTATTGTTCAAGATAATGAGTTTAGTTAATCATATTACTTAAAAACTCCCACTCAAATTGACATCCCTCCGGTCATTCGAGTGTCACATGATCCAAATCAACCAACTCAAGTCCGATCATCACGTGAGTTGAGGTGGTTTCAATGGTGAACATCTCCATGTTGATCATATCTACTATATGACTCATGTTCGACCTTTCGGTCTCTTGTGTTCCGAGGCCATGTCTGTACATGTTAGGCTCGTCAAGTTTAACCCGAGTGTTCCGCACGTGCAACACTGGCTTGCACCCGTTGTATGCGAACGTAGAGTCTATCACACCCGATCATCACGTGGTGTCTCGAAACGACAAACTTTCGCAACGGTGCACACTCGGGGAGAACACAATTTTATCTTGAAATTTAAGTGAGGGATCACCTTATAATGCTACCGTCGTCCTAAGCAAAATAAGATGCATAAAAGGATTAACATCACATGCAAATCATAAGTGACATGATATGGCCATGAACTTGTGCTTTTGATCTCCATCTCCAAAGCACCGGCATGATCTCCATCGTCACCGGCATGACACCATGATCTCCATCATCTTGATCTCCATCAACGTGTCGCCATGAGGTTGTCACGCCGACTGTTGCTTCTACGACTATTGCTAACTCATAGCGATAAAGTAAAGCAAAACGGCGAAAATAATTAAAGACAACTCTATGGCTCCTGCCAGTTGCCGCACTCATCGACATGCAAGTCGTGATATTCTATACAACACATGATCATCTCATACATCACATATATCTCATCATGTAATTGGCCATATCACATCACAACATACCCTGCAAAAACAAGTTAGACGTCCTCTAATTGTTGTTGCAAGTTTTACGTGGCTGCTACGGGTATCTAGCAAGAACGATTCTTACCTACGCAAAACCACAACGTGGTGTAGTGATTGCTTTTTGATCTTCTAAAAGAACCCTCTTCATTGAACCGATTCAACTAAAGTGAGAGAGACAGACACCCGCCAGTCACCTTTATGCAACAAGTGCACGCAGCGGTGAAACCAGTCTCGCGTAAGCGTACACGTAATGTCGGTCCAGGCCGCTTCATCTCACAATACCGCCGAATCAAGTATCAACTAGTAACGGCAAGCAATATGTATACACCCACGCCCACAACTCCTTTGTGTTCTACTCGAGATCTCATCTACGCATAGACCTAGCTCAGATGCCACTGTTGGGGAACGTTGCATGGGAAACAAAAAAATTCCTACGCACACGCAAGACCTATCCATGGTGATGAGCATCTACGAGAGGGAGATTGAATCTACATACCCTTGTAGATCGCTAAGCGGAAGCGTTAAGAAACGCGGTTGATGTAGTCGAACGTCTTCGCGATCCAAATCGCCGAGTGTCCCGCGATCCAATCACGAGCCTTCCGATCTAGTGCCGAACGGACGGCACCTCCGTGATGAGGACATCCCTACTATGGTTCCATCCCTTGAAGATGAACAACCTGTTGCTGCAAAGAAGACGTCCAATGATGAAATCAGGATTGGACCAACTACAAGAGCTCGTGCTAAGTTACTAGAACAACAGGTGAATTCTCTCTTAGTTGATAATGCTATTTCTTTTAATGAGAGCTTTATACTACCTAAATCCTTGTGTGTATGTGTCATTAGGTACATTGGAGAGGAAGGCATGGCACGAGGGAGCAAGGAGGAGAACAAGGAGGCAATGCAGCTGGGCTGGGAAAAGGATCTTGGAGTTTCCAGGGCGGTAGTACCGCCCTACACCAGCGGTAGTACCGCTTGAGACGGTACTACCGCCCCTACTACCGTGAAAACTACTGGCATCTTTTGGCGCTAACCGGTAGTAGAGCGGTACTGAAGCGGTAGTACCGCTTGGAGCGGTAGTACCGCATGACATCAGCGGTACTACCGTGCTGCCTGCGCGCAGAGTTTCGGGCTGACAGCCCATGTACCCCTTCGATCTATCTTAGGATATAAATACTCTTCCTTAGGGTTAGTTAGAGTTAGACCACGTTTAAGATAAACCCTAGTTCATGAGATTGCTTGTAAGCATTCATCTTGAATCCTCATCACCAATTCGTATCGATCTGGTGATTATATACTGCAAGTCAAGTGTGATCTGCTGTTCCATTGGGAATTAGTATATTGCAATTCTAACCGTTCGTGGTCGACGGCTGCGTGCGCAAGTGTGTGACGTTGTGAATATCCAAAGGGTTGAGACCTTTTGCATTGGCATCAGGGATCAAGAGAGGGAGAGTTCATCGGCGACATACAAGTTATCCTACACCATCATCATCACCACCGCCGCTTACTGAGAAGATCGGGACACCCCATATCATCTTGGTATCAGATTTCCAGTGTTGCCTCGGTAAGCATCCACCAAATCATCCGTAGATTAGTTGTTTTTCATCCTATCCAGAAAAAGCCTCACAAAAATATTAGGGTTCTTAGTTGTTTGCCATAGCCTAGATTGCATCGTGGATTGGTTTTAGTTGCTGGTCGTTGTGTCTTTCTTTTTGCGTCGCTTTGCCTTCGAATCGATTGATTTTAGTTTCCATCGTAGCTTGCATCGTAGATTGGCTTTTGTTTCGATCCATTATCCTGTTTTGCAAATTCCAATCCATAGCCACAGCCTGTCTACACAAAGGTGTTAGGAACTTACCCACGAGACTAGTTTCCGCTCTACAGGCTGCTCATATAGGTTTTGGTGCTTTGCAAAAACTCGACGTGATCCAAGAACAGTCGCCGCTGCCTGCGATCTATTGTGGCTGGAAAAAAAAAAAAAAAAAAAAAAAGAGGAGAGAGAAAAAGTTTTTTTTACTGTTCACGTGACGGTTGAAAAAAAAAAAAAAAAAAAAAAACAGAGACAACGAAAAGAAAGAAAGAATCAGTGGCCGGAAGTTGTTGCTATCTATTGCATTGTTGGAATTTTATCGTGCGATTGTGCACTAGTACAATTGAGCAATCTTGTGCCGGTTTACTTTGAGCATTGCTAGTGTCTCTCGAGTGCATTGCAACACATCTTGTTTTATAGTTGCTTTGCCACATTTTTCTCCACCGTGTGTGTTTCCTGGGGTGTTGTCACACGATCAGCACTAGGACTTGTCTTCGGTGTAGATAGGATACCATACCTAGCTCCACCATATAATCCTGCTCTGTCGTGTGATTGCTCTCATACCCGGGTATTCACTTCATCACATCCGTGCCTTAGTCATCCATCTGAACGGGTAAGCATTACTATTCACTTTGGAACGGTAAGATTTCCTTTTCTTGTCAGTTTTGAGTGAGTTGTGAGTGTGCCCCCACACAGATTTTGATTTTTGCACTAACCTACTAATCATGTCTTCTAGTGATGTTGATGTGCTGCAGAAAAAGGCTGATGACGAGTGTGTTTCCTGGAAAGACCATGAAGCTCTCCGCGTTCATTTGACGGGGGCTCTTGATAGATCCGCTGAAAAAATTGAGGCTGATATGCAAGTTATACAAATGAAAGTGGATGCCACTGATACTACCGTCCACGCTATGCAAACTCAAGTCAATGCTCTCCAAACAAGTATACAGCAGTTGACAACTTCAGTCAATGGGCTCCGTGTCGCTCTTGAGCAACGCCAACATGACGACCATGACGATGCTGATAGTGTGCATGATGACAATGATAACATGGTGGGCAATCATGGCCGTGGGCGTGGTTTTCAAGGGCCTGGTCGTCTACCACCACAGGGTGCTCGGCGTGTACCGCTTCAGGAGGATGATGGTTTGGGCAAGCCCAAGTTCACGATTCCTAGATTTGAAGGCTCCACTGATGTTGAAGAGTATCTCACTTGGGAGCTTAAGATGGAGAAATTATGGCGTTTGCATGATTATACTGAAGATAGGAAGGTCAAGCTTGCTTCTTCTGAATTTGATGGTTATGCATTGCGTTGGTGGGATAGCGTGGTGAGTACTCGCCGCGAGGACAATGAGCTTCATGTTCGTACATGGCGTGAGATGAAGGCGGTGATGAAAGCTCGTTTTGTTCCCACTAATTACTTGCGGACAGTTTTTGATAAATTGACACAATTGAAGCAAGGTTCCATGACGGTTGATGCATATTATATGGAGATGGAGATGTTGATGCAGCGTGCTCGAGTGCGCGAATCTGTTGAGATGACTATGCAACGTTTTCTCCATGGGCTGAAATATAACATTAAGGGTATTGTTAGACATCACCAGTACACTACAATGAATGAGCTGCTCCATCATGCAAGAGAAGCTGAATCCCAGTTGGCTGAAGAAGCTCAAATCAAAAGCCGTTATACTACAGCAGGGCGGTTCTCTAACAGAACACCGCCGCCCCCTAGTGAGGGCGCTGCCAACCGCCCCTCTTCTTCAGCAACCAAACCAGCCTCCACAGTTCCACATTCCAAGCAACTTGCTGCCCCTGTTGCTAGCTCAGGTTCCAATATGTCTACAGCCCGTAATAGAGATATGCTTTGTCATACATGTGGAGGCAAGGGACACTTCAAGCGAGAGTGCCCCAATAGAAAAGTGATGATTGTAAACAATGACAATGAGTATGAGACTGGAGATGATGCTGATCCATATGCTTCAGATGACGATGAGTACACACGTGATGAGGGCATTGATGCTTTTGCTTCTCCAGCACCTACTATTGTTGTTTCGCAGCGTGCTCTTAGTGTGCAGCCACATGTTGATTCACAGCGCTGCAATTTGTTCCAAACAAAAGCACTAGTTGGCCCCAACAAAGCTTGCAAGGTGATCATTGATGGAGGTAGCTGCCGCAATCTTGCAAGCAAGGAATTATGTGCCAAGTTAAATCTGAAATATTTACCTCACCCCAATCCGTATTATGTACAATGGTTGAGTGACAATGGTGAGATGAAGGTGAGTCATATGGTGCGCGTAAATTTTGAGATAGGACCATACAAGGATTCCATTGAATTTGATGTGGTACCTATGACAGTTTGCCATCTTTTATTGGGTCGGCCATGGCTCTATGACCGTCATGTGCAACACAATGGCCGTGCCAATACTTATCACTTGGAGTTCAAGGGCAAGAAGATCAATCTACAGCCTATGTCACCACAGCAAATTGTGAATGAGTCTCGTCAGAAAACAGAAGTGAATATTGCACAGCCACCTGCACGAGAGAACAATGTAAAAGCCGTGAGTGATAATATAACGAAAAGTGCGAGAGAGCCTAGTTTGCTTATATTAGCCACCCAAAAAGACATGAGAGAATTTCGAGAGGATCCTACAGCCCTGCCTCTTGTGCTTATGTACAGAGGCGAGGTTTTAGTTTCTAATGATACACAATCTGTTTCTCTTGGTGTGTCTACTGTTTTGCAGGAATATGGCGATGTGTTTCCGGAGGAGGTACCATCGGGGCTGCCACCATTGCGTGGAATTGAGCACCAAATTGATCTTATACCCGGCGCCACCCTCCCCAACCGAGCGCCATACAGGACCAATCCCGAAGAAACGAAGGAAATACAGAAGCAAGTGCAAGCCCTACTAGACAAAGGGTATATTCGTGTTTCTCTTAGTCCTTGTGCTGTTCCTGTTATTTTGGTGCCTAAGAAAGATGGTACATGGCGCATGTGCGTAGATTGTAGAGCTATTAACAACATCACTATTCGATATCGTCATCCTATTCCACGCTTAGAGGATATGTTAGATGAATTGAGTGGTGCTGCTGTTTTCTCTAAGATTGATTTGCGTAGTGGTTACCATCAAATTCGCATGAAGGAAGAGGATGAATGGAAAACTGCTTTCAAAACTAAATTCGGTTTATATGAGTGGTTAGTTATGCCTTTTGGTCTTACTAATGCACCTAGTACCTTCATGAGATTAATGAATCATGTTTTGAGAAAGTTTATTGGTCGTTTTGTGGTTGTATATTTTGATGATATCCTTATTTACAGCCGCAATGAATCTGAACATTGTGATCATATTAGACAGGTTTTGCAAGTGTTGCGTGACAATAAATTGTATGCTAATCTTGAGAAGTGCACATTTGCAAAAGATAAAGTGATATTTCTGGGATACGTTGTATCTAAGCATGGGGTAGAAGTAGATTCATCTAAGATTGAAGCAATTCAAGATTGGCCTACTCCCATGAATGTTAGTCAAGTACGAAGTTTTCACGGTCTTGCTGGTTTCTATCGCCGTTTTGTGAAAGACTTTAGTACTATTGCTGCACCATTGAATGAATTAACGAAGAAAGGTGTGCCTTTTGTGTGGGGCGCAGCCCAAGATCATGCTTTTGATGAGCTGAAACGTTTGCTTACTTCTGCACCATTACTTGCACTACCAGATTTTTCCAAACAATTTGAAGTTGAATGTGATGCTAGTGGTATTGGTATTGGTGGTGTGTTGATGCAAGAAGGTAGACCTATTGCCTATTTCAGCGAGAAACTTTCTGGTGCTAGACTGAATTATCCTGTTTATGATAAAGAATTGTATGCGCTTGTTCGAGTTCTTGAGGTTTGGCAACATTATTTGTGGCCAAAAGAATTTATCATACATTCTGATCATGAAGCATTGAAGTATTTGAAAGCTCAATCCAATTTGCATCGACGCTTAGCTAAATGGGTTGAGTTTATTGAGTCTTTTCCATATATCATTACGCATAAGAAGGGAAAAGATAACATTGTTGCTGATGCTCTCTCTAGGAAGAACATGCTCTTGACACGTCTCGATATTCAAATTCCTGGTTTAGAGAGTTTGTGTGATTTGTATGCAACTGATCATGATTTTGCTGAACCATATCGTTTATGTTTGCTTCGAAATGCATGGGAGAAATACCACATCCATGATCGCTACTTGTTTCGAGCTAACAAACTTTGTGTTCCAGAATCGTCCGTCCGTTTGCTATTGTTGCAGGAATCACATGCAGGAGGATTGATGGGTCACTTTGGGCGTGAGAAGACGTTGCTCATGCTGGCTGATCACTTTTATTGGCCCAAGATGAGGCGCGATGTGGACAGGTTTGTTCGGCGCTGCATTACATGTCACAAGTCCAAGTCCAAACTAAAGCCTCACGGTTTGTATACGCCACTACCTACACCTACCACACCATGGGAAGATATAAGTATGGATTTTGTGTTAGGTTTGCCACGCACTAAAAGAGGTCATGATTCTATATTTGTGGTAGTGGATAGATTTTCTAAGATGGCACATTTTATTGCATGCCACAAAAGCGACGATGCGTCGCATGTTGCTAACCTGTTTTTCAGGGACATCGTACGCTTGCATGGAGTGCCAAAGACAATTGTTTCTGACAGGGACGTGAAGTTTATGAGCTACTTCTGGAAGACTTTGTGGGGAAAGCTAGGAACGAAGTTGCTGTTCAGTACAACATGTCACCCACAAACTGATGGTCAAACGGAGGTGGTGAATCGCACATTGTCCCAATTGCTGCGAGTTATGATTAAGAAAAATCTGCGTGAGTGGGAGGAGTGTTTGCCACATGTTGAGTTCGCCTATAACAGGGCTGTGCACACTACCACCCAGCTTTGTCCTTTTGAGGTGGTGTATGGCTTCAAACCAATTACACCACTAGATTTGCTGCCTCTTCCATTACATGAGAGGGTTAATATGGAGGCATCAAACAGAGCAGATTATGTGAAGAAGATTCATGAGAAGACACGAGAGGCTATTGAGAAGCAAGGCAAGAACATTGCTGCTGCACGCAATCAATCAAGAAAGAAAGTTTTGTTCCAGCCTGGTGATATGGTATGGGTGCATCTTCGCAAGGACAGGTTTCCACAGTTGAGACGTTCTAAACTTCGGCCACGTGGTGCTGGTCCTTACAAGGTGTTAGCCAAGATAAATGACAATGCCTACTCGATTGATATTCCTATTGCTGAATTTGGTGGCGTTAGCAACAGTTTCAACGTTGCTGATTTGTCCCCATGTGACGTCGATGACCTTGGAGCGTCGGGGTCGACGCCTTTTGAAGGGGGGGAGGATGATGAGGACATCCCTACTATGGTTCCATCCCTTGAAGATGAACAACCTGTTGCTGCAAAGAAGACGTCCAATGATGAAATCAGGATTGGACCAACTACAAGAGCTCGTGCTAAGTTACTAGAACAACAGGTGAATTCTCTCTTAGTTGATAATGCTATTTCTTTTAATGAGAGCTTTATACTGCCTAAATCCTTGTGTGTATGTGTCATTAGGTACATTGGAGAGGAAGGCATGGCACGAGGGAGCAAGGAGGAGAACAAGGAGGCAATGCAGCTGGGCTGGGAAAAGGATCTTGGAGTTTCCAGGGCGGTAGTACCGCCCTACACCAGCGGTAGTACCGCTTGAGACGGTACTACCGCCCCTACTACCGTGAAAACTACTGGCATCTTTTGGCGCTAACCGGTAGTAGAGCGGTACTGAAGCGGTAGTACCGCTTGGAGCGGTAGTACCGCATGACATCAGCGGTACTACCGTGCTGCCTGCGCGCAGAGTTTCGGGCTGACAGCCCATGTACCCCTTCGATCTATCTTAGGATATAAATACTCTTCCTTAGGGTTAGTTAGAGTTAGACCACGTTTAAGATAAACCCTAGTTCATGAGATTGCTTGTAAGCATTCATCTTGAATCCTCATCACCAATTCGTATCGATCTGGTGATTATATACTGCAAGTCAAGTGTGATCTGCTGTTCCATTGGGAATTAGTATATTGCAATTCTAACCGTTCGTGGTCGACGGCTGCGTGCGCAAGTGTGTGACGTTGTGAATATCCAAAGGGTTGAGACCTTTTGCATTGGCATCAGGGATCAAGAGAGGGAGAGTTCATCGGCGACATACAAGTTATCCTACACCATCATCATCACCACCGCCGCTTACTGAGAAGATCGGGACACCCCATATCACTCCGTGTTCAACACACGTACGGCTTGATGACGCCTTCACCTCCTCGATCCAGCGAGCGATGATGAAGTAGTAGATGAGTTCCAGCAGCACGACGACGTGGTGATGGTGGTGAGGAACAATCTCTGCAGGGCTTCGCCAAGCACTACGGAGATTATGACGGAGGAACTAGAGGGCTAGGGTTGCCGGCACATGGCTTGGGAAATCCTGATGTGTCCCGTGTGCTAGCCCTGCCCCTCTATTTATATGTTGAGCCCTGGGGTCTAAACTTGGACAAAAAGCCTCCACCAGCTCGGTTTTGCCCGCACAAGGTCGGTTTGGCCCGCAAGGAAAGAGTCCAACTCGGATCCCTGCAGCACCGCGCACAAGCGGTAGTACCGCTTCACCCAAGCGGTAGTACCGCTTGAGCGGTAGTACCGCTTCACACAAGTGGTAGTACCGCTTAAGCGGCAGTACTGCCTTACTGCTTAAGGCAGCAGCAAAACTCCTTTTTGCACTTTTCAATACCTCGTGGGCTATACCCCTTTGGCCCATATAAAGTGTTGCTGCACCCGAACACTTCGGTGAACATCCGGAACCCCTTCCGGTGAATTCCGGAACCCTTTCCGGAGATCAAAACACTATTATCACATATATCAATCTTTACCTCCGGACTCTTCCGGAGATCCTCGTCATGTCCGGGATCTTATCCGAGACTCCGAACAACCTTCGGTCACCAACGATAACTCAACTATATTAATCGTCACCAAACGTTAAGTGTGTAGACCCTGCGGGTTCGAGAACTATGTAGACATGACCGAGACACCTCTACGGCCAATAACCAATAGCGGGACCTGGATGCCCATATTGGTTCCTACATATTCTACGAAGATCTATATCGGTCGAACCTCTATGTCAAGGATTCGGTTAATCCCGTATGTCGTTCCCTTTGTTCTTCGGTATGTTACTTGCCCGAGATTCGATCGTCGGTATCTCTATACCTAGTTCAATCTCGTTACCGGCAAGTCTCTTTACTCGTTCCGTAATACAAGATCCCGTGGCTAACACCTTAGTCACATTGCTTGCAAGGCTTATAGTGATGTTGTATTACCGAGTGGGCCCTGAGATACCTCTCCGTCACACGGAGTAACAAATCCCAGTCTTGATCCATGCCAACTCAACGGACACCTTTGGAGATACCTGTAGAGCATCTTTATAGTCACCCAGTTACGTTGCGACGTTTGATACACACAAGGTATTCCTCCGGTGTCAGTGAGTTGCATGATCTCATGGTCATAGGAACAGATACTTGACATGCAGAAAACAATAGCAATAAACTGACACGATCATATGCTACGTTTATAGTTTGGGTCTTGTCCATCACATCATTCTCCTAATGATGTGATCCCGTTATCAAATGACATCTCATGTCCATGGTCAGGAAACCTTTTACCATCCTTTGATCAACGAGTTAGTTAACTAGAGGCTTACTAAGGACACAGTGTTGTCTATGTACCCACACATGTATTTGAGTTTCCAATCAATACAATTATAGCATGGATAATAAACGATTATCATGAACAAGGAAATATAATAATAACTACTTTTATTATTGCCTCTAGGGCATATTTCCAACATTTGGCAACCTCGCTAACAACATCACCAGTTCCTTCCATAATCATGGAGACAAAGACATCAATGCTGGGCATCGAGGTAGCTCAAGATGTTCCACGTGTCCACGGCCCATGGATGAAGTATCCAACAAAGTCTTCACGCAAACGAGGTTGTTGACAGGCGAGATTGACATCCTGGCGTCGACTAGTGATACGCTGGATCATGGTCTCATGGAGGTGGTGAGCTCCTAATAAGAACTTGCAGCAGTCGCCTCAGGGAAAAATCCCGGAGTGATATAAGTTTACATAGGAGTAGCATTTCCATCATGATATTTGGAGACAATTGGAGAATAATAGTTGTGTTGATTGGGGCCTCGAAGGGCTGTTTATATAGATCACAAAACTTGGACTCCAAGACTAATAGAGATAGATTACAATTCAAAGAGGGAGGCCGAACCGGCCAAACCTAACCGACCTATACTCTAATATCCCCCCGCAGTCTCAACGTCAGGAGTAACGATGTTGAGACTGGAGCGTATGTCGGTGAACGATGCAGTCGGACGTCCTTTGGTAAAAGTGTCAGCAAATTGGGCACTGGTAGGAACATGAAGAACACGAACCTCGCCAAGAGCCACCTTCTCACGAACGAAGTGTATGCCAATCTCAATATGCTTGGTGCGACGATGTTGAACTGGATTGGAAGCCATGTAGACAGCAGAGATGTTATCACAATAAACGATGGTAGCACGCTCAAGCGGTCGATGAAGCTCAACGAGAAGCTGACGCAGCCACACCGCCTCGGCCACAGCATGAGCAACCGACCTATACTTAGCCTCAGCAGAAGACCTGGAAACTATTACCTGCCTTTTAGAACACCAAGAAACAAGATTATCACCCAAATAAACACAAAATCTGGATGTGGACCGTCGAGTATCTGGACAACCTGCCCAGTCTGCATCAGAATAAACTGTCAAGCTTGTTGGAGAAGAAGAATTAATAAGAAGACCATGATCAAGAGTGCCTTTGAAATAGCGAAGAATACGTCTGACGTGAGCAAGATGAGGGGCACGAGGGTCATCCATAAAAAGACATGCTTGCTGAATATAATAAGAAATGTCGGGGCGAGTAAGAGTGGCATATTGGAGAGCACCAGTGATGCTACGATATAAAGTGGGGTCAGAAACAGAATCACCATCAGCCGACAATTTAGCACCAATGTCGGCCGGAGTACGAGAGGGTTGACAATCAGACATACCGGAACGAGAAAGCAAGTCTAAAAGATATGGACGTTGAGAAAGAAAAAGTGTAGACTTTGTGCGAGAAACATTAACTCCGAGAAAATGATGAAGAGGACCAAGATCAGTCATGGAAAATTCATGATTAAGAGAAGAGATTATATGTTGTAGAAAAGAATCAGAGCTAGCCGTGAGAATTATATCATCAACATAAAGCAAGAGATAGGTAGTGTGTGCAGAAGACCGAAAAATAAAGAGAGAAGAATCGGATTTGGATGGAATAAAGCCTACTATTTGAATAAAGGTAGCAAAGCGTTGAAACCATGCACGAGGAGCTTGTTTAAGACCATAAAGAGATTTTCTGAGGAGACAAACAAAATTTGGAGAAGAGGGATTCTCAAAACCAGAGGGTTGCTGACAATAAACTGTTTCATTAAGAGTGCCATGAAGAAACAGCAAGACTAAGAACAACACGAATAGTACTTGGTTTAACAACTGGAGAGAAAGTCTCATCAAAATCAATGCCATGTTGCTGAGAGAAACCACGACACACCCATCTAGCTTTGTAACGAGCAAGGGTGCCATCGGAATGAAATTTATGACGAAAAACCCATTTTCCAGAAACAACATTAATACCAGGAGGTTTGGGAACAAGAGTCCATGTATTATTTTGCTGAAGAGCGTCAAATTCATCGCGCATAGCTGAAAGCCAAAGAGGATCAAGAAGAGCTCGTTTATAAGTGGTGGGAATAGGAGAGATTGTTGGGGTGGCTGTGAGATTGAGGCGTTTTGTGGGTAGAAGAAATCCGCGTTTTCCGCGGGTGCACATGACATGATCATTGGTAGGTGGTGGAATAGGTACGGCATTGGGTGGGAGTGGTGGTGCGGATGGGGGAGAGATTGTGTGGGAAGAGGAAGAAGAGTTAGAGGTGGCGGGTGTGGAGATGTCTGCCGTGGTAGGACGTGGTGAGGAGGAGGCTGCCGCGGTAGAGGTGTTGGTCGCGGCAGAGGTGGTGGACGCGGCAGGAGTGTGGTCTGCCGCGGCAGAACTGGTGGAGGAAAAGTCTACCACGGCAAGCTGCCGCGGTAGAGAGACGGGGCAAAAGTCTGTGGCAGCAGAGATGACCGAAGGATGAACTAGGGGAGGGGTTTTGGTGGTGGCGGTTTGTGGTGGAGTTTGTGATGTGGTTTTAGTGGCAGAATAGGGAAAAGTATTTTCATCGAATGTGACATGGCGAGAGACAAGAACGCGACCAGAAGATGGATCGAAACAGCGATATCCTTTGTGATCATCAAAAAGACCAAGGTGAATGCAAGGTAGGGAACGTGGTTCTAGTTTGTTGGAGGCGGTAGAGGCAGTGTTGGGAAAGCATAGACAGCCAAAAACACGCAAAAAAGAATAGTCGGGATGGGAGAGAAAAAGAGATTGAAAAGGCGAATAAAGAGGGCATGTTTTGGTTGGTCGAATATTTAGAAGTAGCGTGGCGGTGCGAAGGGCTTCGGCCCAAAAACGAGAAGGAAGAGAAGCTTGTAAAAGCAATGTGCGAAGAATGTCATTAATGGAGCGAAGAGAGCGTTCAGCTTTACCGTTTTGAGAGGATGTATAAGGACATGAAAAACGAAGAAGAATGCCTTGAGAGAGAAAGAAGTTGCGGTTTTGAGTGTTGTCAAATTCACAACCATTATCACATTGAATGAATCGAATTGGCAAGCCAAAGTGCGTGAGAACATATTGTTGAAAATTGAGAAAGATTGCATGTACTTCAGATTTAGCACGAATAGGAAAAGTCCAAATATAATGAGAATAATCATCCAAGATCACAAGATAATATTTATAACCAGAAACACTAGGGACTGGAGAGGTCCATAAATCACAATGAAGTAACTCAAACGGAAAAGTGCTAATGGTAGTAGAGGTTCCAAAAGGTAATCTAACATGTTTGCCGCATTGACGGGCATTACAGAGAGAGGGATCATGAGGAACACTAGAACTAGGGATACAAAATTCTTGAAGCAAAGACGACAAAGTGGTTTTATTGGGGTGGCCTAGACGACGATGCCAGAAATCAACTGATGCAAGCATGGCACGGGGGGTGGATGTAGGCGCGCCATGAAGCGGATAAAGATCGCCCGTGCTATTGTACCGAGCGAGGACCTCCCCCGTTGTCAGATCCTTCACAGACAAACCAAAAGGGTCAAAAGCCAGAATAACTTTATTGTCAATGCAAAATTGTCGAACAGAAATAAGATTTTTGATTAAGGAAGGGACAACAAGAATATTGCGTAGAAGAAAATTGGCATAAGAGGAAGAGATGTAAGAATGACCGGTGCAGGAAACAGGAATGGTGGAGCTATCGCCAATGGTGATCGTAGAAAAAGCAGAAGGGAAACAAGATGACAACAAATTCATATTTGAAGACATATGTGAGGATGCACCAGAATCAAAAATCCAATCCGTACCTTCGGTATTTAGGGTAAAATTGTTCATGGCGTTGATGAAGGCGGCTTGGTCCCAGGCCGGCTGCTGTGGAGGAGCAGAGGGGCCAGTAGCTTGCGTGTGAGCGTAGGGGAGAGCTGGTAGCTGATAGTACGCGTACGGGGCCTGCATGTTGCCATAGGAGGCCGGCATGGTGTAGTAGTGTGGCAGGAGTCCTGGCGTACTGGGAGGTGGTGTAGTAGTGGCGGTGTAGACGTGCGCCGGCGGCCTAGGTCCGAGGAGTCCAGGAGAGCCGGTGGATGGACGAAGACCGGGGCTCCACGTGCCCGTGTATGCAGGAGGGGCACCGTACGGCGAAGGGGCCGACCAGGGCATCGACCAAGCTTGTACAAGGCCGGTCCAAGGGTCGTGCTGAGGAGGCCACGTCGATGGAGCTGGTGGCGATGGAGCGGTCGATGACGGAGCTGGTGCAGGGCCGGCAGGACGAGGTGCAGGAGGCCGGTAGATGGGGTTCTTGCCCCTGTAGTTGGGGCTCGGGCGCCAGCCTGGGGGCGGTGGAGGAGCCGCTGCTGCCGCGACAGGAGTTGGTGGTGCGGCAGACTGCCGCGGCAGCCCAGGCGCGTGAATCGCTGCCGCGGCAGAGGGAGCGGCAGCGTGAAACACCTGTGGCGCCCGTTGCGCCTTGCGAGCTTGGTTCTTCTCTTCTTGCTGGAGGAGGGAGCGGACCTCCTTGAAGGTGGGGTAGGGCTTGAGCATGGGGATGAAGGACTGTTGCTTCTCGAACTGGTCACCGAGGCCGACGAGGAGGGCGTTGATGAGGGTGCGGTCCTCGACGTGATCGCCGAGTTCACGTAGTTCGTCGCCGATGGCCTTGATCCGCTGGCAGAAGACGGTGAACGGGGCATCTCCCTGGGTGGTCGTGCGTAGCTCGATGTTGAGCGCATTGATGCGCGCGTCGGAGTTGTCCTGGAACAGCTGTTGAAGGGAGGCCCAGAGCTCGGCAGTGGTGGCGTCGTCGGAGGAGACCAGATTGAAGAGCTCCGTGGAGATGCGTGTGTAAATCCACTGGATGATGGCGAGATCATCTTTCACCCAGCGAGGATCGGCGTGCTGCGGAGGGTAGGATGGATCTATGTGGTGGCGGAGGCCGCAGCGGCCGAGGTGGATGGTGAAGAGGTGGTGCCAATGGTAGTAGTTGTGGGCGCCAAGATCTAACGAGATCGGGATGAAGGGGGAGACGTCGGCAATGGTGTCGGCTAGGGAGATCATTGGGATTTGAGGAGGGGTTGTTTGGGTAGTTGTAGAGGAGGAAGAAGAAGTAGGGGCACCGGCGGCGCGGAACTCGGCCATGGAGAAGAGGGGCCGAGTCGGCCGGGGCGGCGGCGCAGGTGGCGGTGCCATGCCAGGTGTGGAAAACCTAGGCGTCTGATACCATGATATTTGGAGACAATTGGAGAATAATAGTTGTGTTGATTGGGGCCTCGAAGGGCTGTTTATATAGATTACAAAACTTGGACTCCAAGACTAATAGAGATAGATTACAATTCAAAGAGGGAGGCCGAACCGGCCAAACCTAACCGACCTATACTCTAATACATCACATAAGTACATTCGTTTTCAGGAGTGGTTGGAATCCTAACCGACTACATAACAAATATACATCATGGTTCAGGGATATGCTACAGTACCCAGCTGGGTGGCTGATTAACGGGAGCTTTTTTAATTAATCAAAATGTTTACATGAATTGTAGCAATTTTGACAGGGAGAGCAACCGAATAAATCTACACGCTGCATGTCGTCTTAGCTTAGGTCATGTCCCTGCATGTTGTCCTCCCTTTTTTCCATGCTCGAAACTGACCAACGAAAATAGTCTAAACCTGTCCATGGTCTCCCTTAGAGCTGTCTGGTATGCTCTCTCACAAGCCAGGACCGTAGCCTGCCATAACAACCGTTAGGCATGGAACACTCAATGTGTTCTCCAAGGCACAAGCATGGATTGTGCAAGCACACTGTAGCAACCCATCTTGGTCGTGCAACATGTTAAGGACAAAATCTCCTTATTTGCTTCTTTCCCTATGCCTCCTAGTCATATGTGTTAAGTGCTCTCATGTTGTTGTTTTTTGTTTCTACCATCATCTCTCGTGTTTATCTGAAATCTATTTGTTATGTGAAAATGTTCAGAAGACTGAGTTATGTGGAAATGTAAAACGTGGATGGGGTTCCATGCCGGGCTCACACGGAGATGGGGTCAAATATATAGGATGTAAAATGTTACTTGGATATGTGAAGGGTAGGTGAGGTCATCAATAAGAGGCACCGGGTAGAGCTGGCGGTGTGGTTTCTGTATGAACAGATGCAGAATTTACAATTCTACTTCAGTGCCATGTGGCCTGAGTTATGACTCACGGTCTCATGCTGTTTGGCATTGAGATCAAGAAAAAGATTGATCAGACCATTTTCATGAATACTTCTGCTTCGGCACACCCCCTTAAACACTCAACAGTCGAGATCGTTCTATACCCCTTCAAAATAAAAGGCATGATGGGCATTAAGAAAAAAAATGCAGATAATTCCCGTATTACTTGTCCCGCTCACGCGTATTACCTTTTCTCCCACAAATGGCTAGCAATGGGAGCACATCACCCCGCATCCAGCGCCCAGGCGTCAAGCAACAGTTGCAAGGGGATGTCTGTTGGCGTTCATATATACCACGAGCTCGAGGAATGGACAATGCCGTGAACGCAACTAGGAATCTAGCAAGGACGACGAAGAATAGTAACAGTAGGGCACCGCGCTGCAGCTTCATGTCGTCTAAGTTATTGGCAATCGACATTGGGTTGTGGCGGCGGCCATGCCCGGCGGGATCTCAGCAAGCTCGGTCAATCTGTATATCTTGACATGCTGGGATTTGTGCACAGTTTCAGCGTGAACCAACTGGACGATGGACATGGTCGACAGCATGGTGAAGATCAGATCGATTCTGCCGGGCGCCTCGTCTCTTGCCGCCAGACCCGTTCGGCGAGTACTAGCCGTCGGCGCACCAAGCGCTCCTGTGGGAGCCTGAAGAGCAAGCAACGGCCAGCGGCGCTGTGCAAATAACCTGAAGAGCAAGCACATCAGGGATTTTGAGGTTGGAGCCTCGTGTGGTGCGGCCGCTCCCTGAGGTTATGATGAGCTCCGGCCATGGGCTTCATGCATGCTTCATGACGAAGAGTGCCGTTGGTGCGAACATGGCGCCGGCCGGCCGTTGCATCACTGGATCGTGGGTAACCGCAGCGTATTAGCCAGTTAGTTAGGATAACTTTTTCAAGGGGGTGTACCCAAGCACGCCCTCATGAATTCTTGTGTTTTCTTTAGTGAGAGCAACAAACCCCAATTTCCACTGAAACAAACATACAATATTTTTTCTACAGTTAAAGCAGCCAAAACATTAAACAACGAACAACAACCCATGGCCTTTCTCCTTCTTGGCATAATTACGTAGTACTAATCGGAACATGTTTTTGTCATCTCTAGAGCGCAAAAGGTTCAGACTTGCAATTAACACGTGGGTAGCGATATTTTTACACTTGAAACACTCAAACTAAGTAATAAGTATATAAAATTAACAACTTCCACATACTGCTTATCTCGTCCATCGTAACTTGAAATAATCATCCCATGTTTTAACATGTTTTTTCTCGAAAAGCCCTTCACGATATCTAACATTTAGCACACACTCTTCCTTAATGAACCGAATTCGTAACAGATAAATCTTTCACAATCATCAAAGTGCAGAAAATGGAGCTTGCTCATCATGTTCTCCACCAACCCAACCAACATATCATATTTACTTCAGCTCATTGCTTGCTTGGTTGCTCATAGTCCATTCCAGCCATGGTCATGGAGCTCTCTAGCTTATAAGGTGCCAAATGATGTCTCTAATCCTTTTCTTGTTGATGGGCTCCTTGATGGTACTGCCCATGATGGAACCGCTAAAATATTACAGCATAAGGAAGGGCGCAACCAAAGTTAGTGTGAGGTGCTTTAAAGATTCTAAATTTAGTGGAATAATATTAAGGCATGATGAAGGGCGCGCAACCAAAGTTAGCGTGAGGTGCCATATGACGTCGTTCTTCCTTTAAAATGAATGAGCAAGTATTGCAGTTCTTTTAATTTTCATTAATACGAGTGTCCATTCAATATAACATAGCACATACATGGTAAAGGTGTGGTGCATGTGTTATTTTCGACATGAAAAGGAGTAAGTATTCATCTCGTTCTTTGCTAAAAAAAATATCCCACACTTGGCAAGCACTAATGACGCTATTTTGTGAGAAAAAAAACAATTTTTTATTCCTATACTAAAACAATGATTAAGTCACTAACTGTTTGGTTGTACCCAAGTTGTTCTGATTACGAAACCTGCTTGGTAGACCCCCCTACAAACCGTATAAGGGCAGTATGGTCATTTCATCAAGCCGTATACACATCTGTATATGTGACACGTACAAGGCGTCATGTTCATTTTTGACTTGAACTCAAGACCTCTCGATCCAACAAGAACCACACTAACCAACTAAGACATACTAATGCTTGTGTAAATTTACTTCTTTTTCTTATCTGGTGCTACTTCAGTTCGCGACTGGGCCGGCTCATTATGGTACCGATCCTTTTATCACTATTCTTTTTTGTCTTTTCTATTCGTTTTTTTCTCTTTTTTCTTTTTTAATTTCTTTTTTCTTTTTTCAGAAAATTCTCACACTTACAAAAATCTGTTCAAATTTCAAAAAAATGTTCGCTTTTTAAAACTTTGTTCATAAAGTACAAATATTTAGCATTTCTAAAAATTTGTAAAGATATGTCAAAAAATATTCGTTTTAATAGAAAAAATGCTCACATCATATAATTAAATTTCTGAACATCTATTAAATAGAAAAATGGTTCGTTTAAAATAATTATCGTTTATTGCTTGTTTCAATAGAAACATACTCACATCAAAAAATCAAACACAATCAAACAATTTTAAGTTTTCTAAACATTTATTAAATAGAAAATTAAAAATGAAAATATATAAATCAGCGACTTATTTATTATCCATTTTTTGTTCCTTTTTCTTTCTTGTTATTCTTTGTTTTGGCTTTTTTTCTTCATTTTATTTTTCAAAAAATGCACATCAATAGAATGGACCTAAATTTTTTCACACACACTATCATCATCATGCCAAGCATCCGTGATAAATTTTATTGAGTTCTCACATTTTACGCATTTTCTAAGATTTTTCCGGTGAAAAAACCTAAAACACTAACCGAACGTGACGCAATGTGCGTTCGGTGTCCGAATTTTTTCAAATTTTGCATGGAGGTCTGCCATGTGCATGCCCACATGCTGGAAAAAATTGATGTCATTTCATGCACGTCAAGAAGCAGATCGTGTTCAAAGGCAACGATTCGGGTAGGCCCATAGGGCAAGGCTTTTGTTATTTGTATTCTCTATCATTATCAATCAAAATGGACATTTTCATCTGAATTACTTTTTTAAATTTGTCAACAATTTTAGGATTTCAAATTGTGTGTGAAAATTTTATTAACATGAACACTTATTCCAAAATTATTGCAAACTGCATACTTTTGGGGGGAATTTATTACAAACTGCATACTTTTTAAAATTTATCAACATTTTTAAAACACAAACATTTATTAAATTTATGAACAAAAATTTCAAATACTGGTCCTTTTGGTGGGAATTTAGAAAATAATCTTGTATTCAAATTGTTTCTACACAAATATTAAAAATGTTCGCGGAAATTTAAAATAAATTGGTTTCAAATTTTTGTTCATATTTTCTGATTTTATATTTAAATTTAAAATTTCATAGTATTCTTCAAAAAATGTTCGTATCAAAATATTTTTTGCTGTTTTTAAAGTAGGTTCGTGTTATGACATGCTGAGCAATTTTGAAACGCACAAACAATATTTTTACATATCTGTACAATCTTTTCAAAATACGAATATTAGTACTTTATGAATAAAATTTAAGGAAAACAACCATTTCTTAGAAAAAATTACAAAATTTATAAGCGTGAGTATTTTTTGAAAAAATAAGAGACGAATTTTGAAAAAAGGAAAAAAAGAAATAGTGATAAAAGTACAGATTCACCAATGGGCCGGCCCAGTCGCGAATTTAAGAGAACAAAATAAATAAAAGAAGTAAATATTTACAAACACTAGGATGTCCTAGTTGGTTAGTGGTTGTCCTTAGACCAGGAGGTCTTGAGTTCAAATCCCATTGCATGCATTTTTCTTAAAAAAGGACGTCACGTATATTTACGCAGGCCACGTATCGGTGTGGGTGAAAGGACCATGCTACCTTTTATTATGAAGGGGCATAGAGAGATCTCAGCCGTCAATGTGTTTAGGGGGGTCTACCGAAAAAGGACGTCACATATATTTACGCAGGCCACGTATCGGTGTGGGTGAAAGGACCATCCTACCCTTTATTATGAAGGTGGTATAGAGAGATCTCAGCCGTCAATGTGTTTAGGGGGGTCTACCGAAGCAAAAGTGTAAGAAGAATATATTGTCCTTCAGAACACAACAAAGAAGAATATATTGTCCAAGTGATTCTGTAGGTGTGCTCCCATAATTTTGCGCTTCGCATCAGAGATCAAAACTAAGCATTGAACTATGTGACATGGATGCAGGTGCAAGTAGTGGTAAGACAGTTTTTTTCCCACAGTTTATTGAGCAAGGTTTGTCATGATTGGCTACAATAGGCTTCACTTTATATATGTTGGGGAATATTTGAAAATGCTAGCTTCTCTCTTTTTTTGTATCAAAGAGTTTCTCGTACATTAAGAGATGGCCGTGCTTATTATGATCATGCATGTTGAATGTATGATGGAGGAAAGTCCGGGACTAAGTTTGTACCCTTTGTTGCTTCTCCCTATTGTTTCTTGCACTGAAAAAAAAGAGAGAAGGGAACGCTTGAATAAAACAACCATCTGGAAGTTCGTCAACCTCAATGCAATGCATGGGTGTCACAACCAAGGCAAGTTTCACATATGCTGAATAAAAAGTATGTGTGAGTTCACATCTAACATGAGTAACTTAGCAAATGCAACAGATATATGCTACCCCGCAAAAAAAAAACCCAGATATATGCTGATTCAGGAGAGGACGCATGGCGATCAGACCGGTAGCGCACGGATTACATGAAGCAGTGGGGAGTAGTCACCGAGATATCGTATGGATGCAAATCGGCAACGGCGGCCTGGTGGGCAGCGCGTGTAGTGGCCCGGCAATTGGCAGCGCTTGCAGTGTGCGAGGATGCTCGTGACGTTCTTGACTTCTTGCCCTACCGTTAACACATGAACGCCGGATTGGGAACCTTCTAAGCGCATAACTAGTTCCTTTCCTTCTGTAATCATGGAGGCTGGGACAACGATGCTGCCACCGAAGTAGCTGAAGATGTAGTGCCTGCACAGGGGATGTTCCATCGGTCACCTGTGACCGCCACAGGAGGAAGTATCCAACAGTCAGCTTCATGGCCTGCTAATGAAACGGCCAAGGAGCGACGAGGTCAGAGTCAGACGTGGTGGTGCCGGCTGATGAGTGATGACAGGATTGATGTGGTGAGCTCCGAGCCAGATCTTTCAGCAATCATCACAGCGGAATAAATCGATCAGGCTCTTAAGCCAATTCAGATATCAGTTTTAGCTCGGGAAACATGCGTTTATATATTCACCTATAAGGCTTGCATGATATTGTGGAAAATATAAGATGATATATATTTCTATTATGTTATAAGGCATGCACGATATTGTGGGTGGTAGGCTGTTGTACATGTGCATGTCGGAGTTCCTGTATTTGTTTCTTTCCCTATGCCTCTCAGTCATACAGTATGTGTTTACTGACATCATCTTGATTGTGTCTGTGAAATCTTTTCATTAAGGAAACTAGTCATCAACCCGTGCTCCTGACGGGCTAGTGAATCCATACCAACTCGGTAATAGTTATTAATACTTGGTAAACTTTTGAATGTGATTATTTTGGAAATTGAAAGGTTATACCCCAGCCTGCAACCAAAGGGTCATAATGTATTAATAGGAATAAAAACTTGGAGAAATTTTATATGTCCCCTGTTACTTTAGCTGAATGGCATTAAGGAATCAAACATTTATTTTTATCGATGCATTCCGAAGGATGTGATGCTGCGAAACTATGTTCCTTACTTAAGCTATTAATATTGTAAGGAATCTCACAATACTAAACAACATAAGGGGCATGGTAGGCGTTGAACTAATTAACATCACAATATCAAAGATGAATATGTTGATAGGAAATTAAAGGAAATACAGTTTACTTCTAGATGTCTATGTTTATGCATACAACTAAGGAATTTGGCAGCTGCTCATATTTCATAATGGAGGCCAGGTGTGGTAGCACCGTATTTGTATAGACCTTGATCACTATTACATAGAGGGTGAATAGCCTAAGTATCGGAGGAAACATGGCCAACTTGCGTAAATCACCTAAGGATGCATTTTGACAAAAAGAACATATAGCCAAAAATACGTCAAGATGGTCATATCACAAATACAAATTGGACAAAAAAGCAAGCAATAATTATGTTACCTTATTCAGAAAAAAGGGAAAACCTCCTGATAAAAAAACCACTGAGTTTCATGTTATATGTTATAGTATAACATTATTTCCATTGATCAATCTAAAATGGAAATTGGACACATTATTTCAATCATAACTATAGTAAATCATTAGCTGCCTGCAAACTTAGAAAGGAACATGAAATAAGATATAGAAATTTAAGAATGTAGCTATTTCCATAGATAAAAATCACCATGAGCATAAATGTCTGGAAAAAGGTCAAATAAGGATCATGAATACAGTTTCATTACATTGCTGAGAACTCACCTCATGCCGCTCAGTATTCTTGATTGTGATTTTTTCGGAATAATGCACCACCATATATGTGACTGTCTAGTTGCAAATTTGATATAACATTCTTTGTCAGTCTACAACTGTGTGAAGATAGATGAAATAAAGAACCACAACTTAACTATCCTACTTTAACTCTTTAAATGAACACCAATGTGATTAATAATCCATGTTGGCAATTTTGGTTACATCGAACAATTTAAAGAACAACATCAAAGTACTTCCTTTTCTTTCAAAAATAGGTCTGCACCGAGTTACATGTTTAGGTTCCGGCGTCTTCATTCTTGAGGCTTGTCTAATCTCCATCAAGACCTTGATATATGCTCCATGAAACAAACAAAGTTCTCCATTTATACGTGAGGCTTGGTATATAGTCCTTCATAGCTTGATTTTTGTTTTAGTTTAGTTCCCACGACAGACCACATCCACATGTTTTCGTATTTGCAACCATCCAATTCTTGTGTTTCCCAGTGCCAGCGCGGCGAAAGTGTCAGTTGTCAACATTGCATTCCCTGTTGCTTATTAATAAACGTGCAAATGATTCAAAATTAAAAAAAAGCACACTTATGTCAATTAGAAATGTTGTGCGAAATAACTTGGGAAAACACCCAAAAATTCAGATCGACAATCTATCATAGTATTATTAAGAAAATATAACATATTATTATTAAGTACAACATAATATGCATAGATGCAATTTATCACCTGTTACTGTTTGTCAATGATAAACTTTACTGTGTGCTAACACCATGGGAAAACCTGAATCAGTAGAGCCACAATAAGATTATGCATAGCTGGTACAAAAAAGATGGAATAATCATGAAAAGATTGGCAGAAAACTCAGAAATTCTTCTCAATAGTTCAGTTGGATAGATTTATTTATAGGATAGTTAAGGGGAAAAGAAATGGATAGGACAAAAGAAAGAAGCATTCCAAACACCATGTATAGAAACAACGGTAGACTAACAGAGTAATCACACATTCACATAGATCATATATATGTTAGCGAATGATGACCATGATTAACTTACGAAGGACTCACATGCTTGAGCTTAAACTGGAGATAATCACATTTGGAAATCAGGACGGGAAATCACCTTTTAACGCAGAGAGCACCTGAACAGAAGATTGAAAATTTGCTAATGCAAACAGCTGAATGCAAGGTATGTGGCCTGGGTTGACCTCGCAAAAATACCAAAGGTCATTCGCCATTCTGATTCCTGCATGAAGGGCTCATTTCCACAAACATATGGAAGGTAATACAACATGATAGTTTAGGACCGGTACAATTCAAGTCAGATACTAATGACATCAAATTTAAAGAAAGAGACTAAGAATAAAGCCATGACAAAGAACGTAGATTGAAACATGCTTACATCTATCTATACTGAGGGCTGACCAGCTGTAAAGTGGGAAAAATAATTTGACTGTCGCAAATAAAATACCTGAATATATAGTGTTATATTATTGTTATAAGAGTTGTGCGATTTGAATTGTGACATGTTCAAATACAAATAACATTTATATATAATCTCCTAAATCAATTATGTTGTATTTAAATGAACATAGGATGATTCATACTGTGAGGTTGATATATTAGTATAGAACCTGCACTTACTCACGTCTTACACCACTTAAATCATAGAAATCAAATGAATAAAAACCCATCAGTAGTTCATGATGACGTGCAATATTGTTGCATATAACTTGTGTACAGCCATGATGAGATAAAAGTAACTTGTGGGGAATCTGCAGAGCAAGCGCACTGCTATTTTACCTCTAATGGCCGGACAACAATAATTGGATCATGTTGCACCGAATCGCCTATTTTGATAACACTGTGATGGAATACCACTTCCATAGACGGAACTTCAAGAATATCAATGCGAGTTGATACATACTGGGAGAAACAATAGACTATTGTTAAAACAAATAAAAACCTATAAAGGGGTTCCTGACCAAAGGAACTCACAGATCTGATAACCATCCAGATTATAGGAGAATATGGATCCGATAGGAAACATGAGGGCACATGGTTACCTGCAAGAATGAGATCAGCATCCTGGTCCTCGAGCCAAGTAGATGCAGCTGGCAAAGTCTAAGGCGCATGGCTGCACAAACATGGTGACGGTGCTGGCCCAAACTTTAATCGTCCCAGCCATGGGGCAGCGCAAACTCTACATGATGGGGTGACGCCACGTGAAGGCAGAGTTGCATTCTCCACCTTATACCCTGGAGGGAGATTGTTGAATGAATCGGAGCAAGGTCTCGAGGTTGCATGGCGTCAGATTTGAGAACTCAAAGCATGAGAAACCAAGGGGATGTGATAAAAATTACCCACCTTTGCCATGATGTAAATTATCCTTTTTAATTCCCGTGGAAAAAAACCATTGTTAATTTCTTCATTAGAAGTAGCCGACCCATTCCTTGCTTCTCCTTATGCTGCCGCCGGCGCTGCCGCGACCTTCTTCCCGTGGCCAGTCGATCGGGGCGTGGAACTTCTGCCCTGTTAGTTTACATCACACCCATACTTCTTTCTACGGAGGCCTGTACGTACATGCGGGCTTTGAGCAGATTGTCTGCCGCCGGGACACAGGTACATAGCCAAGTGAGGCACCTTGATTGATTGTTGGTTGATTTTTTTATCCAGGAGCTGGCTAACCTATGTAGAAGATCGGTCCAGCCGGCCGGCTGGCCGGATGAGAACGTGCCCACCTGCCTCGCATACGTATGTCTCGATCTACACAATTTTGTATGGTAATTCAGGAAGAGAGGAAGAGAGAGAGAGAGACGTGAGAGATCCATGCCCAACTTCCTTGCTCCAATTTGACAGAGACATGGATCTCTTTTCCAAGAAAATTTGAAGAAAGGCGTGAGAGATTGAGAGAGCATACGCTAGAGACATGGATCTCTTTTTCATGAGAATATGAAGAAAGACGTGAGAGATTGGGAGAGAGCATACGCTAGGGTTTGGTTTGTTGGTATTTTTTGTAGGCTGTACGTGGGAGGATCTCTACTTTTTTCAGGTTGTACGTGGGGGAGGAGAGTGCCAGAGATGGATTCTTTTTTTTTTCCGCTGTAGATGGTTTAAGGCGGGACAGTATTGGAGGACTCCTTGAGGCATTACATCCGACGGTGGAAAATACATAATTTCAATATCGGATGGCTAGTTTTCTTAGTTACCGAGGATTAATGTGGTTACTCGTATGGTGCCTCCAATTAGTAATAAGAAGATTTGTTCAGAAGTCCGAGTTATCTGGAAGTCTAAAACGTGGATGGGGTTTCATGCATGTTCACACAAGGATCGGGTGAAATATATAGGATGGAAAGTGCTGTCTATACATGTGAAGGTAGGTGGGGAAATTGATAAAATGCACTGGATAGAGATGCCTGGCATAGTTTCTGTGAGAACACATGCAGATTTATCATTCTATTTCAGTTCCGTATGGCATGAGTTATGATGTCTAGCATTCAGATCAATAAAAATGATTGAAGAAATCATTTTCAGCCATCCTTACGGTTTCTTCTTCCACTAACAGAAACATACATGGTTTTCTCTATAGAAAAGAAATCAAACAAAGAACAACAGTCCATGGACTTTCTCATTTGTGAGTTGATTACACTGCACACATGATTTTGCTAGCGATATATTTTACACTTAAAAAACTCAAATTTAGTAATCTTTCTATCAACTTGCACTTTTGGCAGCGATATCTCATTCCTCGAAACTGCAAATATTTGCCGGGGGTGGCGAAGAGGACGAAAGATGGGTGACGTCAAGGGCGAAGAGGCCAGGGAGGTCGAAATCGATGGCTATCCTGTGTGCCACCAACAAACGGGCTAGGAGAGGCTGTGTGCCACAGACAGGCGGGCTAGGAGAGGACAACCCATGGTGTGTCCATGTGGACGCAAACCCAACCCAAATTTGGGCTAGAAATGGGTCAAAGCGGACAGCTAATTGGACAACAGTTCGTTTGCATCGACGGGCTGCTCGGGCAGAAACGAACGCGGGTGGATGAAATCCGTTGGCCGTTGGAGTTGCCCAAAGATAACGAAACATCGGGCTGGATGGACTGTGCCGGCATGACTTTACGTAGGATGGGACTGCTGGCTGCTGCCGCCGGACGAGTGCATAGTGGGCGTCTGAGCACGCAGGCGTTGTGGTACCATTATTGGCCGGGAAGGGCTAGGCAAGGCCAACTATCGGCGGTCGGCTTTCGAGTGACTAGTCAGGCCATGGCTCATGGCATACAACGACGCCGAGTCACCCGCGAGGCATGCTGCTGCACCGAGTGAAATCGGGAGAGGGCCGAGGGGAATTGCGGACGCGAGGTAGGCGGTTGGCTGGTTGGTCAGTTGTTCGCTCGGGTCGGGGGACGAGTTACTGTGCTTTCTTGGCTTTTTCTATTTTATTTTTCTCTCCACTATCTTCTATTCTCCCATGAAATACAAACCAAACCAAAATTCCGAGTGTGGGTCGCGACCCACTCTGTCTACAATGTAGATCTGCCTTGCATTCGCGCAAACACTCTTTTCTTTCGTCTGATCCATCACCGAATTTGTAGTAATCAAGATTTCCCCAAAACACTACCCGACAAGCCCTTTGCGATGGTCAAACAACAAAAGAGAAAAGTGATCCTTACCCATCAACTTACAATAAGTGATATCAAGGAAGAAATGTAAACAAAGTATATAAACACGTAGACTACAAAGTATTGAGGTCATAGCCTCCAATTTTATGGGACTTGTCTTGTTGGGGCCTGCTCGGGCTAAAATATGACTAGCGAGCTTGGTTCGAGCTGGACTTGACACGTGGCAAAAACGTATCGAACAAGATAGTTCGGAGAAACCTTGTCACCTCGCTGATCGAGCCAAGACTGCACAGGGTTATTTCTAACTTCAGCGTAGCCAAAAAGCCAACTCGGCTCGGCCAGCCATAAGCATAGCCTACAACGTTTGCAGGCTAACCATCAATTAAAGAGTGCAATCCTCGGGTGTGGCAACATGACTGCTCTTGGGTGCCAAAGGAGTCGTCCATGTATTTGTTCCTTTCCGTATGTCTCCCAGTCATACGTGTTTACTAATACTTTCTTGATTTTCTGTCTACCATTATCTCCCGTGTTTTTGTGTATTGAAATCTACTTAGCGTACTATGAAAACAGTCAAGCGAGAGTTACATGGAAATGTAAAAAAGCATGGATCAATGAGAGATAATGGGTTAGCTTTCCTGCGCGTTGAGACGAAACTGGGGTCAAATATATAGGAGTGGGTATGCGTTTTTTACACATATGAAGGTACGTGGGGAAATTAATAAAAGCCAGAAGGTAGAGGTGGCAGCCCGGTTTCTATATTAACAGATGCATATTCTACCAGTCTATTTCACTTCTCATGGGGTATAAGATATGATGCCTGCCACTGTGATCAAGACAACTGACTGAAGAAATTATTTTCAGCAATGAGCTAGAGAACCCCCACATTCCCCCACTAGCAAAAAAAAGAGGGAAAATTATTAAAAACAAATAGAAACGACAAATAATCCTCCTCTGTTTTGCCATGTTTTCCCAGCAAAACCGTGATTTTGCTTAATGACCCAAATCCTTTGAAGAGACGTCCCATGCATCAATTATCAGTGGGCAGTTGCAACAGTGAAGAGGCAACATGGATGATCATTTACACCCGCAAAAAAAAACATGGATGATCATTTATAAATTTTATCAATTATCATGGTAAACTATCATATGGCATAAACTACATTTTTTTTTTGAAAAGGAGGTACCCGGCCTTGCATCAGCATGATGCATGCAGGCATTTTATTACGCAAAAGTAGTCCACATGTATAAACGAAGATCAGAGACATACTTTCTCTTCTGTGTAACTTGTACGCCATCTCGTATCTCGGAGAGTCAATGTGGTCGCATGCGCAGCAGCGACATAGTTATCTCCGGCAGTCCGGCATTCCTCCGATTCAGGCCTGCTCCTTCTATTGACGCCGGCGCCATGCACGTACAAGTACAAGAGATGAGTATCAATCGCCACAGCGGATGATCCATTCTCTCGCTTCTAGTTTATGTTCGCCCGCGTATTTTTTTTTTGAAACAAGGCAAAAGATTTGGCATTTTCATTGATTAAGAAGAAGAGAGTTACCCGGTTAATTAGATGAAAACCGGGCGAAGACCTAGATACAAACCTCACGAGGGGCACACACGGACGACCTGGCCACAACAACGCAAAACAGTCGACCGCAACGTCGAGGACAAGGCAGCTCCGATTTTGCTGACGAGCATCACAGAGGAAAGTTGCAAGCCTCGCACCGACCTAGTCCAGCGCAACACCCGGAGAGCACCACACGCTGAAAACAACGCAAAACCAGTCTATTTCACTTCTCATGGGGTATAAGATATGATGCCTCCCACTGTGATCAAGACATCTGACTAAAGAAATTATTTTCAGCAATGAGCTAGAGAACCCCCACATTCCCCCACTAGCAAAAAAAAGAGGGAAAATTATTAAAAACAAATAGAAACGACAAAAAAAAGAGGGAAAATATGAACCCTCTGTTTTGCCATGTTTTCCCAGCAAAACCGTGATTTTGCTTAATGACCCAAATCCTTTGACAGAGACGTCCTGAAAAACATCCGAGTATAAAAAATGGGAGCACGCTCATCACGTTCTCCACCAACCCAACCCAACCCAATCACCATCGTGGACCACAGACCAGCGGAGCTAATTAAACTGCTCGATCCTCCTCATCGTGCTTCCAAATTTACTGCATGTTGGCTTGCTTGTGTTGATCCTGCTGCTCTGTTTATTCTATTAGGCCTTGTACAATCTTAGGTGTTTAGGTAGATGTTTAGAAAATTAAATTGGCTTTTTTTGAATCATTGGTGCCTATTTCTACAGAAGAGGCGTCTAATTAAGCGTCTAACCTATACAAATAAGCACCCATGTTTAAGGAAAGTCTCGTTTATTTCACTAAACACCTCTCCTAAGCACATTGCATTGTACAAGGCCTTAGTTGGTCACACATTCATAATAAATGACACAGTAAATGAATCGGGTTTTTTTTTTATTCAAAAAAATAAATGAATCGTTTTGCTGTTATTAGCACCCAAAACACAATATATGACACAATTATTCTATTTGTTGGTCACAGATTCATAATGAATTGTTTTTATTTATCCTGACCTTTCTCAGCCATTTACATAGGGTTTTGCATTTGGATTATATAGTTTTGCTGATGTGTGCTATTGCAGGCTTTCTTTGTTTGGTAGACAATTTTTTGTGTTATTTTTCTATGTTTTTCTTTCATTGAACAAGATTTTTTTGTAGGACATCACTTACAAGTTTTTGGGCCTTGGCATTTTGGGCTATGCTCGGGCTAAAAGAGAACTAGCTATCTCGCGCCGAGTTGGGCTTGCTCGTGGCCGAAACGTCACAAACATGCCGATTCGTGGGGTTATTTCTAGCTTGGGCCAAGCGCCTAAGCCCACTCGCGTCCTCCATCCCTAAACATAACTTACACGGTTTGCAATTCAATGGATGGGTGTGCTCCTTGGGAATGGCAACATGATCGCTATTGGGTATGAAAGGATTAATCACAATATTTGTTTCTTTCCCGATGCCTCCCAGTCATATGTGTTTGCTAACATCATCTTGATTTTGTGTCCACCATCATGTTCTATGTTATGTTTATTGAAATCTACTTTTTTTATGAAAATGGAGAAGAGAGAGTTATGTGGAAATTTAAAATGCATGGATGAATGAATGGGAGATAATGGGCTTTCCTACGGGTTCTTGCCAAAATGGGGTGAAATATATAGGAGTGGATAAGTGTTGTTTAGGCATGTCACGTGAAGGTAGGTGGGAAATTTAATAAAATGCACCGGGTATAGATGGCGGCCCGGCTTTTATATAAACACATGCATATTCTACCATTTTATTTCACTTTTAATGAAGTGTGAGATATGATGTCTGGCTTTGTGATCAAGAAAGCTAACTCAACACATTATTTTCAGCAATATTTACATTTTCTTTAGCAAGGGCAGCCCCCATTCCACTAACAGAAAGAAACTGTGTTCAGGTACCGCCAAAAAATATGTGATTTTGCTTGATGACCCAAATCCCTTGACAGAGACATCTTCAACCATATCCAAGCATAAAAAATGGGAGCACGCTCATCACGTTCTCGACCAACCCAACCCAATGACCATTGGCAATCACGGCGCTCCAGGCCTCCAGCTACTTCAGGCCCTGGCGTGTCCAGCCCTAAGTTGACCTCTACGGTGAGTCTCCGCATCCCGTTTGTGATCCAAATCGCCTGCCTGTAGATTGTGTAAATGAAGCTCTAGGTGAGTTTGGCTGTTCCTGGTTGACCTTTTGGTTTCTTCAAACAGCTAGCAGTGATTGCTGAACTGCTGCTAACTGAACAATCAGAGATGATATTGTAGTGTTAACACTTGAGAATGGCGAATATAAATTTGAAATGTTACAGATACCTGAAGTTCTGCGCACACGCAAAAGCTTATTGGCTCTGCAAATTTTGCATGATCTGCAGTCACATAAGGCCTGAACTCCCTTTCAAGACCTGAATGCAGGTTGACCCATTCACTCATTTTGGATAACAGCTATGGAAATGGGGTCCAGAAAGCTACTAGAAGGACAGCGTATAAACCTGGCAATACATAGAAGAAGATAACAAACTCTATTGGAAAAAGAAAATTGAAAGGGGAGATATAATCATACCCGAGTTCCCAATTGTCCTGTAATCCTTTTTACATGTTCACTGATTTTGCTATATTCTCCTATAGACTGAGCTCTCATTCAAGTTCCATGAAGGAATATTTCGCAGTCTTTTAATGCATATACGTATTTATCTTCCTATGGCCTCAAGAAGACAGTCTCGCTTTCAGGACGGAGGTTTCACATCCGGAGTATTCGAGGTGTGAATGTTATATATGCATTTACAGGACAACGCAGGGTACTAAGCCTGAACTTTTTCTGCATTTATCGTTGTTCCTTTTGATTTATCATTATAAGAAATCAAGAAATTTAAATTTTAGGCAATAAAGCGACAACATATGAATTCAAATACGAATTGTACTATGCTTACCCTATACTACTATTTCTTTGTTCTTCCAGTTGAGTGCAGCCGTAGGTGTACAATCTCTCCTCGATGTTTTTACTGTGTCTGGTATTATCCATTACGGCACAGCAGGAAGCTCTAATGATTCAATGTCATTTGGCGATGTCAGTGTCCCTAAGTTAGTTGCTTATACAGGTGCTTGGACATGGAAGGTACACTCCTGTGATTAGCTTTTATTCCCCATTTCATGTGCGCTTTAAATTGTATGGTACACTAAAACAAGGGGATCACACTTGTAGAAACATCTGGAGTCGGAAGAGAAGATAATTTAAGAACAACTTGTCATTAAAATTTAGAAGATAATCTACCATCAACCATCTCACACGTTGAGATCACTGCTTAACAAGACCTCTGTTATTCTGATTTTGATTTTTCCAGAAGTTCAAATCATTCTAAGAATCATCAACAGAACTAATACTTGTGCTCTATATTTCAGAAATAATCCTGTACTTGCTATACTGCTCTGGTCACTACGAATTCCATGTGCACTATTTCAAATGAAGGTAAAAACATCATAATTGTTAAATGTGTTACAATACGAATGTAAGTGGACTGGGATCTGCAGAATGTTCCCAGAGAAGGTTAGATGATCATAAGAGGCTAAGAGCTGCCTGGTGCTTCAGAACTTTAGCCATGATGCCAATACAAAAGGCACCGGCTAGACCTGCGACAAAGTGTGGCAAGGTAATTCAGATCTAAAATTATGATCATCAATAATAAAAAAAATCATTTCTAGAGAGTGGTATGGTCACACAAAGTGTGCCACAAATAAAACTTAGCAAGTGCCTTAATATATGTTCCAATTAGTTTAGTCTACGAGCTCTTTTACGGTGAATGACGAGTTACGACTTGTAATTTCGTGTAACTCTGCCTCTATTTTTTTCTAACCATCGGATCTGAAAAATCTTTTAAGGATTTTATTTTTATAAAAAGGGTAGAATTATAAAGTTGTAATCCATTAACTTCTTCCAATCCCTTCGTCACAACACACTCCTCTCTCGCGCCTCCCCCTCTTCCAATCTGAGCTGCCGCCGGGCCAAGTCACGTCTCTCCCTCTCCGGCGCCGCGTGTCCCTCGTCCCCCTCTTCCTGTGATTGAGTCTATCCGGAAATTGGTTATGTGGCAAGATATCCGATAGTATTTAGGATTGCATAGTGTTGGAATGGCTAGAATTAGACAACAATTCGACATTGTCCGTCTTCCTCCTCCTCTCCCATTTCCCCGCCGCCGCCGCCGACCTCCTCTCCCCCAGCCATCGGCGCACCGCTGCCGCCCCCACCCTCTCGCCTTCTCAAGCTTCTTAGGAGACGCCCACGTCCGCCACCGCCGTCCTCCATGCCCACGCCCACGCATCAACAGAGTAGGGAGGAGTCAGGGGTGGAGTGACTTCAAGTCCAAGTCTTGGGCGACTAAGGAGATCTCCACACCCTTTTCTGCCCTCTGCCCCCTCCTACGAGTAGCAAGACTCCCTTCAAAAGTCATCAACAGTATCATACAACGAATTTTGACGGTAGCACTTTCGATGCTCGTGCTATCCGAATCGTTCGATCCAATTCGATCGGGCATGGCAAACATGCTGGTGGGTTTTCTGCAAATGGTCGACAGTGAGATCGGCGCATGCCTCACTATTAGTTTCGACCAGGCAACGAAGGAGTTGGGGACAGGGCCGGTCCTGAGCTTTCTCGCGCGGGGGGGGGGGGGGGGGGGGGGGGGGGGGGGGCTCAAATATGGTGTAAACACTACTCGATGGGTGTCGCCGTCCTGTGGAGGCGGGAGGGCGAGCAACATAAAAGTCGCATACTTCAAACAACTAATGTTCACTACAATATAGAACTATACTACCATTTGAAAAACTAGCCCGTGCAGATGCACGGGTTTATGACTAGTATCTAATAATTCAATTATCAGTGGGCAGTTGCAACAGTGAAGAGGCAACATGGATGATCATTTACACCCGCAAAAAAAACATGGATGATCATTTATAAATTTTATCAATTATCATGGTAAACTATCATATGGCATAAACTACATTTTTTTCTTTGAAAAGGAGATACCCGGCCTTGCATCAGCATGATGCATGCAGGCATTTTATTACGCAAAAGTAGTCCACATGTATAAACGAAGATCAGAGACATACTTTCTCTTCTGTGTAACTTGTACGCCATCTCGTATCTCGGAGAGTCAATGTGGTCGCATGCGCAGCAGCGACATAGTTATCTCCGGCAGACCGGCATTCCTCCGATTCAGGCCTGCTCCGACTATTGACGCCGGCGCCATGCACGTACAAGTACAAGAGATGAGTATCAATCGCCACAGCGGATGATCCATTCTCTCGCTTCTAGTTTATGTTCGCCCGCGTATGACCTGGTTGTACGCTAGTACTCCTCGTGGATTAAGGAAGGAAATCAGGAGCCATTGTTTTTCATAATAACTACCCCTAATTAATCGCACACAATAATTTGTTTATTTCTCAATCGTGCCATCGCTGGTAAGGAAGGAAATCAGGAAAAAGGAATACCCCGATTTTAGAGTGGAAGATTAAGCAAGAAAATCTTGGAGTAAGGAAGGAAATCAGGAGCGGGAGCCCTGCTGGCAGCGGGGGCCCGGGGCGGCCGCCCCTCTCGCGCCCCCTCAGGATACACACCCTCATCTGGCCCTAGCTCAAAGATCCTCTACGCTGATTCTTCTGCCAATTCCACATTCTTGTGCAACTTGCAAGCACCTAGCATTGCACCATAAACACTAATGTCAGGGTCCATAGGCATCTTTTTGATAAAAGGCCACAGTTCATCTAGCTTCCCAGCTCGGCCAAGAAGATCCACCATGGTACCATAGTGCTCCATTGCAGGTTCAAGCCCATAGTCCGCCTTCATGCTCGAAAAATATTTCCGTCCTTCATCAACGAAACCAGCATGACTGTGTGTCACTATACCATGTGATGCGGAGCATCCCACCAACATCCCCATGGACTCTACACCATCACATCAAGCCACAAAGGGACCCATGTCCAGAGCCCGAGCTCGTGCTATGGAACACGAGGTGACATCTCTCCTATATGATTCTCTCTTTGATGTTCATGGAACTTGGATGCTACCTCAATCGGAGATCCTTTGCATGATCAGGTACAATGGGAATGAAGATGGTCTAGAAGATGCTCGGAGTGGAGAACGTCAAGCTTGGAAGGAAAAGGGAGAAGCGGCAGACAAGGCCCAGCTCTCGGACGTCCGGACAGCCTCGGACGTCCGGACAGCCTCGGACGCCCGACGCCTCCAGGACGCTCCAGCACTCGGACGACCGACCACGCCCGGACGTCCGGCACGCTCCAGCACCCGGACGACCGGACCCGTCTGGAAATCCGACACCCCGGCACCCGCACCGAATCCTCGGAAGACCGAAGACCCCCGGACGACCGGGCCCCGGACGTCCGACGCGCCACGGAAATCCGAGAACACCCGTCCAGAGCCGAATCCTCGGACGACCGGTCACCTCCGGACGTCCGGACCGCCGTGAAGCCTCCGACGTCTGACCCCGTCCGGACGTCTGGACCCTGTCTGCCTAGGACTATATAAACTCCTCTTTCCCCTCTTCCTAGGGTTAGCTTATGTTTAGCAAAGACACGTGTTGAGCATAGCTCCACTATCTCCCTTCCCTCGTGGAGTGATTCCCCTCTACGTGAGAAGATCCGGAGTGATGCCAAGGCCCCTCTAAGGGAAGATCCCCTCGGGATTCAAGACCTCCTCCTCCGGAGCGAGGAGACCACCGTTACTTGTATCCTTTGGTTGTTTGTGGACCGTGATTCTCATGTACTCGGTGATTCTAGTGGATGTGTGATCGGAGATCGTTCTTGACTGTTTCCTCTCGTGATTTCTCCCTCGTGTTCTTCGTGTTCATTCACAAATCCACCTCCAATTCGTGAAAGATCGACGCACACGGGCGAGCCCCGTATCATATTGGTATCAAGAGCCAAGGTTTCTCTCAAATTTGGAGTCTCCCCACCGTTTTCTAGCCAATTTTGTTTTGTTTTGACCTAATTTCGAAAATCCCCACAAAAAATAGCCATACCCAAATTTCTTGGATCCGTTGGATTTGAGGAGATTTTGTTGATTTTGATCCGTGGATTTCGTTGTGGACAAGTGGATCTACCTTCCCCCACCTTCCCCATCAATTCCATCCGCAAAATCGCCGCAATTTTTGGCCGAAATTTTTCTTTGGTTCGAGTTCATCCCGTGGATCCCGCAGGCTCCGGACGACCGACAGCCGCCGGACGACCGGGCCTCGGACGACCGACAGTCGACGGATGACCGGACGCCGGACGACCGACCATGTCCGGACGTCCGAGCAACTCTGACGAAACTGAATTTTCCCCCAAAATTTTTTCTTCCTCCACCATTTCTTCCGCAACCTTTTTGCAGTTGAGATTTTGAGCAGCGAGCCTCACCACTTCCTAAGGTGTTTCGGCTAATTAGGAGTGGTTTTTCTTCGAAATCGCCGCTCATCATCGCCCCGGATTGTCGCAAGCACCTCTTAGTTCACACCACACCGTAAGCAAGGACGGTAACCGCGACAGCTCTCTCTCCCGCTATACATCCTTGCCATTGCATTGTTACCCCGAGCCTATTTGTGTTACTTGCCTATCGAGAGTAGCCATTGAGTATTGCCGGGCTACGCTACTTGTGCACTTTAGTGATACATACACCGCATAGCTTCATTTCCGTGCATATATCTTAGTATCATCTTTTGTGTTACAACATAGTACCCGCATACATAATTGCTATCTCGGTGTGCACGTCCCGCATTGTGACCATACAAAACATCATTGCAAAAGAAAAGAGAAGCAAAGCTTTTAAGCAAAAGAGCAAAAGAGCAATAGCATCGCAAGATTTGCATAGCATACTTGATCATCTTAGATCACTTGAGAGAGTGACACGTGTTGCATACACACATAGCAAGTCGGGAATAGGAAGACGACACTTTTTGTTCATTGTAGGGTGTGCACAAGTGCGTATCGTGCCCATTGGAGCAATCGTGCTACCGTCTCTCTAGTGTTGTGCAACGAGAGCATTTTCCATGGATTCCACATTTTGCCTCATTCTTGGTTGCATGACCCCAATTTTCTTCCGTGTGTGTGTTTCCGTGTCCCATTGCTATTGATCTACATTGTCTCATTTGCGAATTCTACGAATCTCTTTCAACATTATTGAATCTTATCTTTCGAATTGCTTGAAATTTGTGCCACTATCCTAACCAAGCTACTCTATAAGCCTTATTTATGTAGGTGTGAGAAGAACGATCTTCGGTATCAATTCTACTATTTTCATACTTGCACATTGAGTGATCTTGATCCACTTTCAACTTTTGGAACGGTAATTGTTATTGTCTTCTCACTCTTCCACTTATATCTTGTTGAGTGCTATGGATAGGAACATCATGTCAAACCCTGCCTTCGAGGAGAATGAAGACGACGTGAACAACCACGTCATCAAGTTGCACTTCTTTGGCGCACACAAGGCAATTACTCAAGCTCAAGATGTCTTGAATGACCGCATCGACCAACTCGCCTCGAACTTGCGTGAATCCGAGACGCGCACAAGAGAATACCTCGACACCAAGCTCTCAAGCCAAATGGAGGAGCTCCGGTCCTTGATGGTCACTAGAGCACCTTCCTCATCTACATCGACAAGGAGTTGTCACACAAGTCGCAACTCAACGACGTACTCTTCCGACGCAAGTCCACAAGCGCGTCATCACCGTCGCGACGAACACCCCGGCCCAAGTTCTCCACAAGGTCGTCACCGTCAAGACAATCCATTTCATGGCAATGGATTGCAAGATCGCGTCCGCGCTCGAGAACGTCGCTGCCAACAAGAACAAGACACGTTGGAGCAAGAACATCAACGCCAAGATCAAGAACAACGACGCCGAGAAGAATAACAGCATCGCCGTCATGAACGAGCGCTTGAGGCACATCGCGCTTTGCAAGAAGCCACTCGTGCCTTGGAGGAGCGCAACCGCCTAGCTCATCACGAGCAAGAAGCACTCCGCCAAGCACACCAAGAAGAACTTTGCCGACAACGACAAGAAGAAGCCAATCGCCAAGAGGAGCATCAAGAAAGGCGCAACCGAGTGCGTCCACCTCGTCGCCGTCCTCAAGATTATCGTGACGACCCCGACCATGAAGATGGACAAGGACAAGACCAACGTCAACACGCTCAAGGCAATGACAATGTAGATCCACCTCCACGACAAGGATTTCGGCATCACAACCACAATGATGAACAACGTTTCGGCAAGCTCAAGTTCACAATGCCAAAGTTTTCCGGAAGCAATGATCCCGAAGACTACTTGTCATGGGCCCTCAAGGTTGATAAGATCTTTCGCCTACACAACTATGATGAAGAGAAGAAGATAGCCATGGCTTCCCTTGAGTTCCAAGACTATGTCCTTATTTTGTGGGAACAAGTGATTGAACGAAGAAGGGAGAGGGGTGAACCTCCTATCACCACTTGGGACCAAATGAAGGACCTCATGCGAGCTCGTTTTGTACCTACACACTACAACCGGGATCTCTTCATGAAGCTCCAACAACTCAAGCAAGGCACCAAGTCGGTAGAAGAGTACTACCAAGAGATGGAGATCGCTATGATCCGAGCCAATGTCAAGGAAGATGACGAGCAAACAATGGAACGTTTCTTGAATGGCCTCAACTACCAAGTCAAGAAGATAGCCAACTTCCAACCATACTCCAACTTACTCGAGCTCGTGCATCAAGCAACCAAGGCGGAACGGCAAGTGCAAGATGACTTCAAGTACTCCAAGTTCTCCTCCAAGACCTACGGCTCAAGTGCTCAAGCTACTATGACAACGACACCTTCAACTACGAAATCTACAACACCTACCGGCTACAAGTCAAGCTACAAGGACAAGAAGACTTCGTCAAGCCGACCAACCTCAAGCACCTACAAGCCGAGGGCTTCATCCTCTACCCCAACACCGGATGCTACCGCCAAGACAAGTTCTATCAAGTGTTTCACGTGCCAAGGGCGAGGCCACAAAACATTTGAATGCCCAACCAAATGCAACACGATCCTCCTCGACGATGGCACCTATGACTCTATGAGTGACGACGAGATGCAAGCTTTGGAGAAAGTGGCCATACACCGCCAAGTGAATGAAGATGAAGATTCGCAAATCTTTTGCGACAACGATTCGAGCCCCGCTCTCGTTGTCTCCAAAGTGTTGACGCTCCAACAACAAGAAGACGAGGACCAATGTTGCCACATCTTCCACACCAAGGCGGGCATCCAAGGAAAATCCGTCAAGGTCATCATAGACGGAGGGAGTTGCCACAACTTGGCAAGTGAAGACCTTTGTTCCAAGCTACAATTGGTCAAGAAAAAGCACCCTCGTCCATACAAGGTCCAATGGCTTAGTGATTCCGGAACCCTCCAATTTGACCACACCGTGGAAGTTTCCTTCAAGATAGGTGCTTATGAAGACACTTTGGAGTGTGATGTGGTTCCAACGTCCGTGTGCCACCTCCTACTTGGTAGACCTTGGCAATTCGACCGTGGCGTCACACACAACGGTCGGACAAATCAATATAGCTTCAAGATGAAGGGCAAGCAATATGTGCTCCGCCCAATGACTCCAAGTCAAGTCATCGCCGACAAACAAGCTTCATCCCATCGTGGAGATAAAAGTGAGAGAGTGATCCACCTCAAAGAGAGTGAGTGCCACAAGCCCAAAATGAGCGACTCCACGATGAGGGACATGAGAGATATAGTTCTCTTAGCCACCAACAAAAGAGATTTGAGGGATGTGAGTGAGAGCCCATCGACCGTTCTTCACTATGTACTTGTGTGCAAAGATGAAGTCGTTCGGACTAACCCTTCACAACATCTTCCTCTTGTGTTATCTAAGTTGTTGCAGGAATTCCATGATGTTTTCCCCGATGAGCTACCTCCGGGACTACCACCAAAACGAGGGATCGAACACCGCATCGACCTCATCCCCGGAGCACCGCTTCCGAACAAGGCTCCCTACCGCGTCAACCCCGAAGAAACAAAGGAAATACAAAGGAAAATCCAAAAACTCTTAGACAAAGGGCATGTACGTGAGAGTTTGAGTCCTTGTGCGGTCCCGGTGATACTAGTGCCTAAGCAAGATGGTAGTATGCGCATGTGTTCCGATTGCCGTCCTATCAATGCTATCACCATTCGATACCGCCATCCCATTCCTCGCTTAGATGATATGCTAGATGAACTTAGTGGTGCCACTATATTTTCTAAGATTGACTTAAAAAGTGGTTACTACCAAATTCGCATACAAGAGGGTGACGAGTGGAAAACTGCTTTTAAGACAAAATTTGGTCTCTATGAATGGTTGGGTATGCCCATGGGCTTATCCGAAGCACCGGGTACTTTCATGCGTGTTATGCACTATGTTTTGCGACCACTCATAGGATATTGTGTTGTGGTATATTTTGATGATATTCTTGTCTTTAGCAAGTCTCTTGCGGAGCATGCTACACATGTTCGTGATGTTTTGCAAATCCTTAGGAAAGAGCAACTCTACGCGAACATGGAGAAATGCATGTTTGGTGTTGAGAAGGTTGTTTTCCTAGGTTTTGTAGTATCTTCAAAGGGCGTTCATGTAGATGAAACTAAGATTGATGCTATTAAAACTTGCCCCACACCAACGAATTTGCAACAAGTGCGTAGTTTCCTAGGACTAGCCGGTTTCTATCGCCGTTTTGTCAAAGACTTTAGCACTATTGCATCACCTCTTCATGCTTTGAGCAAGAAGAATGCACCATTTATATGGGGTCCTTCACAAGACACCGCTTTCCATGAACTTAAAAATTTGCTCACTCATGCACCTTTGCTTGCTTTGCCCAACTTTGATAAAACATTTGAAGTGTATTGTGATGCTAGTGGTAATGGGATAGGTGGTGTGCTTATGCAAGAGCAGCGCCCTATTGCGTACTTTAGCGAGAAACTATCCGGCGCTCAACTTAACTACCCCATCTATGACAAAGAATTGTATGCTTTGGTGAGAGTTTTACATGTGTGGGAACACTACTTGCGACCCAATGAGTTTGTTATTCATACCGACCATGAAACGCTCAAGTACTTAAAGGTTCAAACCAAGTTGAACAAACGGCATGCTAAATGGAGTGAATTTATTGAGTCCTTCCCTTATGTCATCAAATATATTAAGGGTAAGGAAAACGTTGTGGCGGATGCCCTTTCCCGCAAATGCATGTTAGTTACTCAACTTGAATTGAATGTTGTTGGTTTTGAGGATATCAAAGACTTGTATGAGCATGATGCTTATTTTGCTAATCCTTACGCTATGTGCCAAGTGAAAACTTGTTGGGAGAACTATTATATGAAAGATGGCTACCTTATGCGTGCTAACAAACTTTGTATACCCGAGTCTTCTCTTCGTTTGTTGCTTTTGCAAGAGGCTCATGGTGGAGGACTTATGGGTCATTTCGGACGTGACAGGACCTATGCCACGCTATCCAACAAGTATTTTTGGCCCAAGATGTTTCGTGATGTTGCACGCTTCACCAACCGATGTTCGACATGCCGCAAAGCTAAGTCCAAAGCTCAATCCCATGGTCTTTATATGCCTCTACCTATACCTTTCCAACCTTAGGAAGACATTAGTATGGATTTTGTGCTTGGCTTGCCACGAACTAAAAATGGCGATGACTCCATTTTTGTAGTTGTGGGTCGCTTTTCCAAGATGGCTCATTTCATTCCATGTCACAAGATAGACGATGCTTCACATATTGCCAAACTCTTTTGTAGGGACATCTTGTGACTACATGGCGTCCCCAAGACCATTGTCTCGGATCGCGACGTCAAATTTTTGAGCTACTTTTGGAAGACCTTATGCGCCAAGCTCGGAATCAAGCTTCTTTTCTCTTCAGCATACCATCCTCAAACCGACGGACAAACGGAGGTGACGAACCGGACACTTTCTACCTTACTTCGCGTGTTGATCAAGAAGAACATCAAGGAATGGGAAGAATGCCTCCCCATCGCCGAGTACGCCTACAATCGCACAAGTCACTCCACCACCGGCAAGTCTTCTTTCGAAGTGGTCTACGGTTTCAACCCGTTGTCCCCATTGGACATCCTACCTCTACCACTCCAAGAGAGCGTCAACATGGATGCAAGTGCAAGGGCAAGCTATATCAAGAGGATGCATGAAGATACTAGGCGCACGATTGAACGTCAAGTGGAACGCGTCACCAACAAGCGCAACGTCAACAAACACTTCATGGTGTTCAAGCCCGGTGATCTTGTTTGGCTACACCTTCGCAAGGACCGCTTCCCCAACGAACGCAAATCGAAGCTACTTCCTCGAGCCGACGGCCCCTTCAAGGTGTTGGCACGCTACAACAACAATGCCTACAAGATCGACATACCACGCGACAAGTACAACGTGAGTGACACCTTCAACGTCACGGATCTATCCCCTTACCATGGTGATGAAGATCTTGATCCCAGGATGGATCTACCCCAAGGGGGGGAGATGATGCGGAGAATCCCACCAACATCCCCATGGACTCTACACCATCACATCAAGCCACAAAGGGACCCATGACCAGAGCCCGAGCTCGTGCTATGGAACACGAGGTGACATCTCTCCTATATGATTCTCTCTTTGATGTTCATGGAACTTGGATGCTACGTCAATCGGAGATCCTTTGCATGATCAGGTACAATGGGAATGAAGATGGTCTAGAAGATGCTCGGAGCGGAGAACGTCAAGCTTGGAAGGAAAAGGGAGAAGCTGCGGACAAGGCCCAGCTCTCGGACGTCCGGACAGCCTCGGACGTCCGACGCCTGAAGACTGACCTCGCCAGGAAACTCCAGGACGCTCCAGCGCTCGGACGACCGACCACGCCCGGACGTCTGGCACGCTCCAGCACCCGGACGACCGGACCCTTCCGGAAATCCGACACCCCGGCACCCGCACCGAATCCTCGGAAGACCGAAGAACCCCGGACGACCAGCCCCAGATGTCCGATGCGCCACGGAAATCCGAGAACACCCATCCAGAGCCGAATCCTCGGACGACCGGCCACCTCCGGACGTCCGGACCGCCGTGAAGCCTTGGACGTCCGACCCCGTCCGGACGTCCGGACCCTGTCTGCGCACAGGCCCGCGGGCTTTGGCCCATGTACCCCTTCCTTTCGCCTAGGACTATATAAACTCCTCTTTCCCCTCTTCCTAGGGTTAGCTTATGTTTAGCAAAGACACGTGTTGAGCATAGCTCCATTATCTCCCTTCCCTCTTGGAGTGATTTCCCTCTACGTGAGAAGATCCGGAGTGAAGCCAAGGCCCCTCTAAGGGAAGATCCCCTCGGGATTCAAGACCTCCTCCTCCGGAGCGAGGAGACCACCGTTACTTGTATCCTTTGGTTGTTTGTGGACCGTGATTCTCATGTACTCGGTGATTCTAGTGGATGTGTGATCGGAGATCGTTCTTGAGTGTTTCCTCTCGTGATTTCTCCCTCGTGTTCTTCGTGTTCTTCGTGTTCATTCACAAATCCTCCTCCAATTCGTGAAATCGACGCACACGGGCAAGCCCCGTATCACCATGCCCCTGCATTCCCTACTGACGTGTGTTGGGAAAAGTCTCTATCGCCGACCGACTGTTGGACGTAAAAATTTGTGACAGACAGTCTGTCGGAAAAACCTATGAATAATGACACACAGTCGGTCGGGAATACAAGAATATTCCTTGTCAAACAATCGGTCGGGAAAGCTCTTATGCACATCGAACTGTGGGTCGGTGAATAACGCCGACCAACCGTCTGTGGCAATGGGCCTGCGCGCGCAATGGAAAAATTTAGCGCCAACATTTGGCCCAAGCCCGCGAAAGTTTCCACCCACTACAGATAAGTCACCACACGCACACGAGGCAAATCCCTAATTTCCCTTTCTCCTTCCTCACGCGCGCCGCCCCGGGCTCCCACCGCCGGTCTCTCCGGCATGCCCCCGCAATATCCGCTGCTCCCGCATAACCCTTCTGGCCTGGCGCCCCACACCGCCTGCCCCCATGCGCTCAAATCCTCTCCTCCGACTAGGTGCTCTCTGTGCTCGAAGTCTCGTCCTCACGGCGGGCACTGGGTAGATCTCGGGGAAGACCGAGCTCAACCTGCTGCAGAGGAGCACTGCCCTATACTAGAATAGCATGCTGGCCATGGCAAAGCAGTTCCCGGAGGCGTTGCTACTCATGGTGGCCAACCCCTTCCTGGCTCTTTAGGGTTGGATTCCCAGGGAGCGGCATCATCAGCTTAGGCACCAACCTCGTCTCTCAAGGTTCTTATTCCTCGTATGTTCTCTCTCCTTTCCCTTCTCTCGGGAAAGGCCCATGGCAGGCCCAACAGAATGTTGGTCGGGAAAGATACACCAAAGCTGACAAGCAGTCGGTCGGGAAATATATGTCGGTCGGGAAAGGGCTTTCCCATCTGGACTTTCCCCAACAGACAATGTCGGTCGGCAATAATCTTTCCCGACCGACTGTCTGTTGGCGGAACTTGTATTCCCGACCAACCTAACTGTCAGGAATGTAGTGTTATGGTGTAGTGTCTTGTCTGTGTAATACATCTGTGTGCTGAAATGACTCATGAATTATGGAGATAATGCAGTCGCTTGCCAGTGGGCCAGTGTTATGTTTGTAGGAATGTTAGTCACTCATGTTGCGTCTGACCGAGACATTTACCCCGGATCCAAACTGCACAAACGGGCAAATGAATATGAACCAACCGCAAATCCATAGTAATCAGGCTTTTATGAAAACACCACACAACTAGCCATCCGCGATGCATACCAACGAAAGAGAGAAGTAGTACTTACCCATGAACATACATTAAGTGATACTAACCAAGAAATGTGAATAATGTATAACAACACAGCCTACAAGGTGTTGAAGACATAACCTACAAGTTTTTGCGCCTTGGCATGTTGGGCTGCAGTCGGGCTAAAAGCTGATTAGCTAGCTTGGGTTGAACTGGGCTTGGCACATGGCAGGAACAAATCAAACAAGCTGACTCGGCTCGGCCTTCATATCTCTCAAGAAGAGCCAAGCCGGCACCAAGCTAATTCTTGCTTGGGCTGAGCCCAAAAGCCCGCTCGGTCCATCTAGCCCTAAGCACAGCCGACGAGGTTCGCAATCCAAACCTCAATGAAGGAGTGTGTTTCTCGCTCATGGCAACAAGACTGTTCTTGGTTGTCAAAGGGATCATGCACGTATTTGTTTCTTTCCCTATGCCTCCTAGTCATATGTGTTTATTGATAGTCTTTGTTTTGGGTCTACCGTTTCCCTTGCCTGTGTGTATTGAAATGCACCGATTATAAGAAAATAACCAAGACAGAGTTGTGCGAAAGTGTAAAACGTCAATGAATGAGAGATGGTGGCTCTGCCGGCGTTTTACACGCCAAAATGAGGGGAAATTTATAGGAGAGGCAAAGTGATGCTGCATGCCTGTGAAGGTATAGGTGGCAAAATTAATAAAATACACCGGGAAGAGGTGGCAGCCTCGTTTTTTATAGACACATGCAAATTTTACCATTCTATTTCACTTTTCATGGGGTCTGACATGATGTCTGTCATTGTGACCAAGAAAATTGATTGTACAAATTATATTATGTACAAAACAGTGTTTTAGCTATCACTAAATAAATCAAAATTAGAAACCACAAATAATCTTGTGAGGTTTGCAATGTTTTCCCGATACAACATTTAACACCTGATTTTGCTGAATAACCCAAACCGCATACAATGATTTCGAGTCGATCTTGACCTAGTTTCGATTCAAATTGGATGATGGAAATTCTACATATTAATTTTCTATATTTGATGCACCACAACATGATATTTAGCATATGGCCTAACCACATACCGTATTGACGTCTAATTTTCTCTACGCTTAATTAACTTTTCATGTTTACTCTTAGATAAAAAGGGAGAGAAAATATACATACACAACCTACACCGTAGGTGGAATACCTCTGTCCCATAATATAAGAGCGTTTTTGACATTAGTGTAGTGTAAAAAATGCTTTTATATTATGGGACAGAGGGAGTATATAACAAGATCATTATACATAAATATAGTATGTTAGCCATGGAGGTGTCAAAGATCAGCTTGTCTTTAGATCAAGCTACGTAAGGAGCTCAAACTCAACTCATTTATTTTTGAGTTGATCTCCATCTATTCTATTTCTATCTATCTATATATAAGTACATATATATAAAAATAAAATTATGATTAAAAAATAATAAATAGGCTAGAAAATCTCACGTAAATAAACACCCGGCCTTTAATTCAACTAACTCAAACATACATTATTTTAGTTGCAGCCCCGCGGTCTGGAGGGACCGGCGGTGCGAGATCGCCCAGCGGTCTTCTTCTTTCCCGGCGGTTCGGCGCTGCTCCGATGGCTTCGTAGGGAGGGCTGATCGGAAGGGGATGTGGTCAATTGGCAGTGCTTGATCCGCGGAGCAGTGGCTCCAGTCATGGCGGTGGCGGCATCCCCTTCACCGGAGATGACGGGCTAGGCGATGGGTTCTTGTGGCGGCCTATCTTGGGATGCCGCTCCCGGGGACGTCCGTGGCGGCCGGAGCTTCCTCCGGCGTCGATGGCGCTGGATGCGGGATCGTGGCGGTTGTTGACATTGTATTGGCAATGACAGCGGCTGGCGCGAAGGTGGGTTCTCCCTATAATGACCAGAATCAGGGCGACGACCCCTTTTCATCAACGGCGGCGGAGTTCAGGGTTGTGTGGGTGACTCGGATTCTGGATGTCGAGGTGGCGACGGCCTTTCTGAGGCTTGTGGCGGCATGGGACGTCGTCTCCATCAACAGATCAGGTTCGATGCGGCTTGAAGGTGACACATGCGCCTCTTTCGGAGTTGTCGGTCAGTGTCTGTTGCCGGCAGGTGAAGCCACTGGTCGTTGCGTTGCCGGCGGAATTGCTTGCTACATGCAGGTGTTCCACAGTGGCTCACACGGAGATGTCATGTTTAGCATGCCGAAGGTGGTGCGACAGTGACGGGAGGCATGCGGTGTGGGACATCTTTGTCTTCCGTTGTCTTCTCCATACGTATCCAGCTATCGAGGCGTCGATAGTGGGATGAGGGCGGATGGTACAGACGGCTTCAACGACGAGTTTATGCACACCGGTGGAAACACAAGATCTCTGACCGGACTATGTCGAAGCGTGCCTGCATCATGTGCTTGCTGAAGGTGGTGGATTGAAGCTTGTCTTTGAGGATAAGAATCCGGAGTTCAACATTATGATGGACTTGTCATCGTGTGCGGCGATTCCTTCTAGAAGGTGTAGCCTAGCAGTCGTGTATTTTCCGTTTTTGATGTGTTTTATAAAATAGGATTAGTGGCTATCCGGTGGAGTTACTGTCGCGGGACATGCGGCCTTAGGGTTTTTTCGGTTTAATTTTTGGGTCGATGTTATTCGGCTGCTGGATTTTGCTTCACTAATAATGTGGCTGCATGCATCGTCCTGATGCAAAGGCCGGTGATATCCTCTTTTTTTTTAAAAAAAAAAACTATCACTGAGCAACAAGAAAAAGTAAAAACAACAAATTTCATCCTCTGTTTTGCAATGTTTTTCCAGTACGATACTCAACACGTGGATTTGCTTAATGACTCAAATCCTCTGACAGAGGCATCCCCAATCACATCCGTCTGATATAAAAAATTGGAGCACGCTCATCACGTTCTCCACCAAAACATTCACCATCGTGGACCACCAAACCTGGGAAAATTCTGGTCTGGAACTATAGTTTCAATTTGGTTTTCCTGTTTGGTTCCTTTGGTTTGGTTGAAATGGGTTGAGCCTCTATTGTAATTTGCTTTTGTGTGGGCTTTTGTAATAGTAGATTCGGTTGGTTTGGTCTGGACAGAGACAAATTGGTCTCGGACCATTTTAGTCCCTGGATGAAAACCAGTCTAGCGACCACTTTGACCACATATCGTTAGCGTCATGAGACCAACGCTTAGTTTAGGTGCAGCCGTGGCTGGAGATGAGTGCCATGAGCGTGCGTACCGCCCCGCCACCACCATATTCTCCGGTGACAATAGTCAACTAAATGCAGAACACAAGGAACCCAAAGACGAGGCCTTCGACGACGCCTTTTGGATGCGGCCGACAACAATGGTGACGGTGACCAAGCCGATGAGGAACTGGAAGACCCCAGTCAGGATGATTGGCCCAGCTATCTGCCAAAGGGTCTTGCACATGTCCGGAGCTCAACCTTGTCGATGTGGCCGATGAAGGCGATGAGGAACTGGAAGACCCCGGTCAGGATCATTGGCCCAACGATGTTCCAAAGGGTCTTGCACACGTCCGGCAAGGTCTTGCAGCCGGCCACGGATCATCTGCTCTTCTGGTGCACGCATGGACCGCGTACATTGAAGCTCCTCACACAAAGCACACACCAAACTAACCACCGTTCGTGCCTCACACCTTTCGTAGTTCCAATGTTCCAGTTGCTGCTGACTGACCCATGGTTTAAAACTTTGGGCTCAAACTATACGTAGAAAATGGTTTGGATAGATTTGGCTTCAAAATACATTGAGTTTGGATTGGTTTGGTTTGTAGCATTTGCAATTTGGTCTGGTTTGGTTTGATCGCTGGACTTATACATGTATGAGTTTGCCTGAGCTTAATTTGGATTACAAACTATTCCGAGGTTTATGGACCACAGACCAGCGGAGCTAATTAAAACCGATCGATCCTCCCGTATTGTGCTTCCAAATTTGCTGCTTGCTGGCTCCCAGGCCATGCCAGCCTGCCGCTAGTCCTGCTGCTCTGCTTACTGGTGGGCACGTCGAGGCATATCCTATTTGCCGCTTCAGACGTCTGTTATTGTGCATTTTACAAACGGGCACATGAAGCGTTCCTTCCGTTGGCAAAAAATATACTTCGCGTGCTTTCATTTATTTCGTTCTTCAATTCGGGTTTTTCGTATCCTTTTATGTTTTTTCTTTTTATTACTTTAATGCATTGTTTTTTAAGTTGTGAACCTTTTTTCAACATTGATGAACTTTCTAAAATTAGATGAATTTTTTCAAACTTGATGGTATTTTTTCCAAATTTGATAAACTTTTTCCAAATTTGATGAACTTGTGTTTTAAATTTCAAGAACCTTTTAAATAAATTAATGAACTTTTTTTAAAATTCCTTATTTTGTTTTAAAAAAAATGATGTTTTTTAATTGCTGAACTTTTTTAAAAATCGATGAATTTTGTTTTCCAAATCGATGAAATCTTTTCAAAATTTGATGAACTTTTTTCCAAAAAGATGATTTTTTTCCAAAATTGATGTTTTTTCATAATCAGTGATCTTTTTTAAAATTTAATGAAATTTTCATAATTTGTGATTTGTTTCTAAAAAAATCAAATTGGTGAACTTTTTAAACCCATGAACATTTTAATATAATATGTGAACGTTTTTTTATTTCACAATCATATTCAAAATCGCAAAAAACAGGAGGGTTGTCTTTTTCCCGAACCAGCAGTACATCATTACCGAAAAGAAAACAAAATGCGAGTTCATTGAGCGAGCGATGGAAAAGAAGCGGGAGGGAGTGAGGAAAGCGATGCTTAAATGGGCCGCAGCCTGGTCCGTTCGCATGGGCTCCCGATCTCCTAACCCACGCTAAAGGCACTGATTAAGAGGTCCCGCGTTGGACCCTAAAAAAAAAAAAAAGAGGTCCCACGTTGTGTGGGATGGATAGTTTTTTTTTTTTTTTTTTTGAGGGGAGTGTGGGATGGATAGTGTGAGGCAACAGGTCGCTAGGACAAACAAGCATGGCCCATCCATTGGGCTCGTCATGCCGTACGTCGCTGAGGACACCGCACTCCAAGCTTCCGGCTACTTAAGGCCTTGGCGTGTCTAACCCTACGTTGACCTCTACGGTGAGTCTCGGCCTCTCGTTTCTGATCCAAATTGTCTGCATGTAGATTACGCAAATGAAGCATTGTGTTGTCTCCTTGGTTGTCTTCAAACAACTAGCAGTTTGTTTTCAAAATCGATTAGCTTTTTTAAAAATTGATATACAATACTTTTTTTCAAAATTGGTGAAATTTTTCAAAATTGATGGACTTTTTTCAAATTTCTGTTTTTTTATTAAAAAAACGAAGAACTTTTTTAAATTCATGAAATTTTTCTAAATCATGAATGTTATAAATTCCCATACATTTTTTCTAATTCTTGAGTTTTTTCAAACCCACGAACATTATTTTGATTCACAATTTTTAAAATACAAGAAAAACCATTCATGTTTTTTCTCCCTAGACCAATAGATTTCTACAGAACAAGTGAAAAAAAGGCAAGTTGTGCCCCTGTGCCGCTATGTGAACGTTCGAACGATTGGTGCGTCTCGTGCGAGCAAGGAGCGGACTTAGCGATTCATGGGCCGGTCCATGCCCGCGCGCCCCCATGCCCTGTAACTCTTAACCAGTGCTAAAGGAGCCGCTTATTAGGAGCTCCCATGTTTGCAGTCCAACTATCAACGAAAGAGTGCACTCGCTTTTGGGTGCGGAAGGATTCGAAAACGTATTTGTTTCTTTCCTGATGCCTCCCAATCATACGTGTTTGCTAACATCATCTTAATTGTGTGTCGACCATCATGTCCTATGTTTATGTGTAATGAAATCTACTTATTGTATGAAAGTGGAGAAGAAAGAGTTATATGGAAATGTAAAATGCATGGACGAATGAATGGGAGATGATGGGCTTTCCTAGGCGTTGATGCAAAAATGAGGTGAAATATATAGGACCGGGTAAGTGTTGTTTAGGCATGTCACGTGAAGGTAGGTGTGGAAATTAATAAAATGCACCCGGTAGAGATGGCGGCCCGGCTTTTATATAAACACATGAATATTCTACCATTCTATTTCACTTTTCATAAAGTCTGAGATATGATGGCTGGCTTTGTGATCATGGAAACTAACTCGGCAAATTACTTTCAGCAATATTTACATTTTCTTTAGCAAGGGCAGCCCTCCACTACCAGAAACAAAGTCTTCAGGTACCGCAAAACAAAAAATAAATCAAAACAAATAGAAACAACAAATAATCCTCCTCTGTTTTGCCATGTTTTCCCCAGTACAGCATTCAACACGTGATTTTGTTTGATGACCCAAATCCCTTGACAGGGACATCTTCAACCATATCCAAGCATAAAAAATGGGAGCACGCTCATCACGTTCTCCACCAACCAAACTCAATAACCATCGTTAACCATAGACCAGCGGGGCTAATTAAACTGCTCGATCCCCTCATCGTGCTTGCAAGTTTATTGCTCGCTGGCTTTGCTTATGCCTGTCCACGCCAGCTATGGCCATGGAGCTCTCCACCAGCCTGCCGCTAGTCCTGCTGCTCTGCATAATGGCGGGCCAATCAATTTCCATGAAGGAATATTTCGCAGTCCTTTAATGTATACACGTATTATCTTCCTATGGCGTCAAGAATACAGTCTCGCCTCATATTATCTCAGGAAGGAGGTTTCACATCGGGAGTATTCGAGGTGTGAATGTTATATACGCATTGACATGACAACGCAGGGTACTAGACCTGAACTTTTTCTTGCGATCTCATCTGTTATTTTTAGCACAAAACTATATTCAAACGATATACATATACAAAAGATCACAAGGTACATATAAACATATGACACACGTACATATAAACTAAAGATCACAAGGTAATTCATATGAGCATATGACACACGTACATATAATCTAAAGAGCACAGGGTAATTAATAAAGTAGTGCAAGGCAACAAGCATTGTGTCATGACATAATTTAAATTTTGACAAGTTTTTTGAAAGGAGCATATATATCTATCCTTTAGCGATAACATCCGTCGGCTTTTTTATGTCCTCTAGTATCATTCTTCTTTTCTCTCTACCTCACAGTAGAACATTACCTCATCCCTCACTACCGCTCGATTGATGATAATTCTGAGTATCCTCTGAAGGCTCTCATGCTACGTCCAAAAGTGAGCTAGCTTAAATTCCACATCATTCTCTTCGGACCATTTCTGCAGCATTGAATGACTTCTCAAATGTGGTCATGCGCGCACATAGTTATCCATGAGGACAATGGCATAGTAGCCAGATAAGTTCAAGGTTCTGTTTTTCGGTTTTTGCCGGCTAGAGAAGCAGGTGTGAAATTTCTAGCTTGAAAACGACATGGTATTACTGTTAGACTTATGACACATCAAAAGAGCAACATTCAGAACCTTTTCAGATTGGTCCATGACTTGTTAGGGTCTCTCCTGGAATCAAAGAATCAAACTCGTTCTTCCTGGGGCATCAGTGCGATGAAGATCCAGTGTTTATTGATGCGCAAATAATTAAACAATGTAACATGAATGAGCAATCAGGTATATGTAAAAGCATAATGGAATGAACAACTTGAGTTTTGAAGTAAGGCGCCATAAAGTTGTCCTTGTGCCGAGGACTATCAAGAAGGGTCTTGTGGCGGTAAGTCACGATGTCACGCTGGCCTTTATCAGAATTCACATTGGCAAAATGCATGAGATATGGATCAAGGAAGGTAACTTCTTTATTCTCGAGTAAGGGATTTGTAGCATTTCAGAGCGACCGAAGCCTCATTAAGAACGGACTGAATACGTCCACGTGCAAAATATTGTCGTTGACCACTTTATCAAACCCTAGATATATTTTATCAGCAGAGAACGCTTCAACAAATCCAAGATCCTTTGTAACCTTGGTGGTGTAATAAATCTCACTGTTTCCTGACCTAGCTACCATGTCAATGTGCAGAAGATGAGCTTTAATTATGAGTGTCCTCAACTTGTCTGGTATAATATCGGTTGACCGGCTCAAACATATGCCATATGCGTCATTTAGTAGTGCTCTCGGCCGCAGTACAAACCACATCTTCTTTTGGTCCCTTTTCGGCGGTAGGTTCGTTGACGGATTTCTTCCTTCGAGTTCTTCGCTTTGTATGACGCTTTGCTTGGCCCATAGAAGATGGTTCTTCGGAATCCGTTTTTTGTGTTTGCTAAAATTTAGTGTCGCAATTATGAATGATAAAGCATACAAAGAAAAATATTGATGGAGAAAATTGACATGACCTTCGCTAAACGAGGACATAACGAGTGTCAGAAATTCGGTGCAACAGAAATGCATCAACGTTTTGCGAAAACATATGCACTCATGTCAATACCTGCAAATATAAGTCAACAATAGTAGAATATATCCTAGTGAAAATAAAGACGAAAAAATTCGACATGAACTTTGATAAAAAAAGAGGACATAAGAGTGCAAGAAATTCAGCAAAACGGAAATGAATCGACACTATACGAAAACATTGGCATTCATGTCAATACCCGCAAAACATTGGCACTCATTGATTGACACTGCAATTGACACTAGACAACATACTGACAATAAACTACAAACCAACTACACTAGACAAATGACCGTACACACTTATTTTGATCCCTACGAGAACATTATATCTTAAGAAGGCATTACCAAAAATAGTTGTGGAGCACCACCGGTAGACACCAAACCTACTAAACCTATCGACCAATGTATAGGTGCAGATGGAGGGGGAGGAGAAGAAGTTCCGTAGCTGGTCGGCGACGAGGTTCGTTGAGGGCTCGACGACGGGAGAGGCGCTGGACAAGGCCGACGCGAAGGCCTTGTGGCCTGCGTTGTGGGAATACGAGGCCATAGCAGAGGGGCTTGATCGGGCATCCATGATGGCCGGCCTTACGGCAGCGAGGAAGGGTGCAGGGGTCATCCTTGACGGTCGCAAGTAGGAGGAGGCCATGACGGCGGCGAGGAAGGACGTGGAGGTCATGTGCGATGGTGGAAAGGCTGGAAGGGTGCGGGGTTGGTGCACGATGGTGTCGGGGAACGGAGCAGAAGGGCTCGACCGATTTGGAATTTAGGGGAAATGAAACAGGGTAGGGGGAAACCACAGTAGGCCCCACTTCAATCTTTTATGTATGGCAGGCGTGCAATAGAGCCCGCCACTGCAAACTTTTGGTAATTTTGAAGCGGGGGTCCCAAATATAGCTGTGGCGAGCCTTCTTACCCCTTCAGTAATTGATGAACACCTGTCGCGGGCAGTACATAACCACCCGCCACAGGTATTTCCTTGCCGCAGGAAAATTTGGAAGACTCTACATGTGGCAGGTGAGTTCTGTAGCCCGCCACTGCTGACTCTGTACCTATGGCGGACACTTATTTTCACACGCCATAGCTACTTTTCTAAAATAGCATTGGCAGGTAGCAGACAATGCCCACCACTTATTTGAGGCCACGTATATGCCTTTTCCCCAGTAGTGGTAGTCTATTTGTGGAAGCGACACAACAAAGCATGCAAAATGCTTCTATTTATTATTATTAAATGGGAAAAGGTCGTGGGAGAATAACATACTCAGTTACGAATAAGAAACAACCAGTACATGCTCATCACAAAGTCACACCCTACTGCTTACACTGCTGATACTAGAGATACTTTGTCTCCTCCTTAAGTCAACTTTCTTTTTACCTTGCATTGTCTGTGTAATAGATCAGTGTGTTGAATTGAGCCAGTGGTGTATACGTAAGAATGTTTAGCCACTCATGTTGGTTTGGAAACAAACATTTACCCTTGATCCAAATTACACAAACGGGCGAATGAGTCATACACAAATCCATAGAAATTTGGATTTTACTAAAACACCACACATGAAGCCCTTTGTGATGCTAATCAAACAAAGAGAGAAGTAGTCCCTACCCATGAAGATACAATAAACTATACCAGCCATGGAATGTAAACGAAATGTATGACAACATAGCCTACAAGGTGTTGAATACATAACCTACATCTTTTGGGGAAATGGCCTGTTGAATTGCCCTCGGGCTAAAAGACAACTAGCTAGCTCAGGTTCAGTTCGGCTTGGTATGTGAGAAGAACGAGTCAAACAGGCCTATTCAGCTCGACCTGCTCATCCCTTAGGAAGAGCCGAGCCCTCACCGAGCTACTTCCAGCATGGGCCGTATCCAAAAGCCTTAGGAATTGGCTACAAGGTTTGCAGTCCAACCATCCATGATAGAGTGTACTCCTCGAGTGTGGCAACTGCTCTTGGCAGACAGAATTATCACTCACGTATACGTTTATTTCCCTATGCCTCCCACTCATATGTGTTACTAAAGTCATCTTGATTTTGCGTCCACCATTATCTTTCGTGTTTATGTGCATCGGAATCACTTAATATACGAAAATCGTCAAGAGATAGTTATGTGGAAGTGTAAAACACATATGAATGAGTGATCATAGGTTTTCCTGAGAAAATGAGGTTAAATATATAGGAAAGAGAAAGCGGTGTTTAGACAGGTGGAGGCAGGTGGGGACATAAATAAAATGCGCCGCATAGAGGTGATGGCCCAGTGGAACCAACCTGTGGTTGGATGGTTAGGAGGACAGTGGTATCCTAGCTCGCCAGGTTTCAAGCCCTAGACTTGACATTGATGCTCGTATTTTCCTGGGTTTATTCCAGCCTTTCCTGCGGTATTCGTTCAGTGGCGAGTCGCAGGATGAATACGGTGGGCTGCTTCCAAATTGAAACCAATCAACGCTAATTACGCGGGCTTTGCTATTACATGTACTTGATGTTTCAACATTTTCACATTTTGAGGCAAGTAATTTCGGATTTTACTTGCAAAAAAGAATAAACTAGATTTAAGGAATGTAGCAAAAATGATATTGGATGACATGCAATTTGGTTCCTTATGATGCAAAATTTGTTTCCATAGTTCAATCCAGCTTCCATATGAAGAAAAAGGTTTCCAATTCCGGTGAACTACATTTCCAATACAGCTTAATATTCTTGCTTCGTACAAATACTATTTTGCTTTGATGGCCAAAGAGATTGCTTCCCAGACAATTAGAGTTTGTTCACATGTAGACCTTTGTTTCAGAGAATGTGCTCCAAACAAACAATTTTTTTTTTGGTGCAGCATTAGATTGTTTCAGATGTGACAAATATTTCGTTCCATCAATATCGTTCTCCCAAAATAGAACATAATTTGCTTCCAAAAAAATAGAGGTTGCTTCCAACGTAATGCAATTTTGTTTCTATCACCATTGCTTCTAACACGGAAAATACGATTATAATGGAAATAGAATTTGGTTCTGATGATATCAGAATTTGCTTCCATGTACAACACAAGGGTTACATGTTTAGGTTGTGCGGTCTGGGCATAATCATACTGTGGTCCACCTGGCTAGCATGACGCATAAACAGGGAACACGGGCAGGACAATTGAAGCCATGGTCTACCTTACCCGCTATGGTGAAGTTATAGGACACGCCAGCAAGCCCATCAAAGCAATGGTCTACCTTGCCAGCCATGGTGAAATTACGGGGCGCGCAGACGAGACGATGGAAGCACGCCCACTGAATTGACACTTGGTTGAACATGGGCACTGCTATGTAGACGGATGTTTCCAATGAACATCATCTATGAGATCAGAGGGGCGGTCACGAGCTGAAAGAAACAACAGGGACTTGTCGATGATCGGCAACAACAAAAATCTGTCATATCCTGGAAGTAACAAAACGTGAGACATCAGTTTCAAGCATGTAATTAGGTTGACGTGAGAAAAAAATGACTTATAATGTGTGCAGAATGCACATAGTATCATGCATATCTAAAACTGGAAGAAGGTTAATTAGTGTTGAAGCTATTACAACTGTTATTGAAAGGATGAAAGTTATGTAGGTGTGTTCAGAAGGTTAGGTAATTGGATTCATGTTTTTGGAAAAACAAAAGTAAAGAATCATACACAAATTAGGATGGAAGCATAGCAGGATGTACATTCAATCGCTTAGTGACAAGTAATAAAGCATTTAATTTGGAAATGAGGCATTTCAGGTACATACAAGTTATGCAAATGAAACATCACTGGAGATTATTTAAAGCAATAGAAACAAAGATGGGAGCATCGCATGAGATTATTTGAGTTATTGCAGAACATTATTTGAAGCAATACAATTACGGATAGAAGCATCACATGAGATTATTTGACTTATTGCAAAAGATTATTTGAAGGAGAATGCATGTTGTTAGATATAATCCGGCTAGGTGTCTTGGTTGTAGACGTGTGTAGCAAGTAGTAGTCCGGCAGGATTAGTACGTGTCCTAGTAGGTTTCTTAGGTGTGCGTCCGTGCTGTAGTAGGATGTCTAGGTCAAGTCGGCTAACAAGTCAGCCAGGTCGATGCATATATATATGCATCAACGGGGCGTGTGTTTGTAACCGTAAGAAAAAGAGAAAAAGAGAAATAAAGAGGAGAAAAGAAGGGCACGACAAGGGCCCTTGGCTATCAGTTTTTTGTGCGCGTGTGTTTGTTGTACTTTGATGTGATCGATCCTGTGGGCAAAGTTCCAACAATTGGTATCTGAGCTAGGTCGATTGAAGCTGCACTTGCCCCGGGGTGGCGACCCAACTAGCGCCTCGGGGCGGGCGATATGGTCGTTGGGTGGTGCAGCGACGAGGAGGATCGGGTGATTGTCGTTCGGCGAGCGACATGGAGGAAGACGGCAGGTTGTCGTCGGCAAGGTTGTGGAAGGTGATCGTTGATGATTGCGGTGGTGCCGAGGTGCGGTGCAGGAGCTCATCAAGATCGTGTTCCGGGGAAGATAGAGGAGTCAAGTGCGTGCGATTTTGCACGTTTGGTCGTCGTCATCTGTGAGTCGTCGTCATGTCCAAGTGGTCGTCTCTGTGAGGAGGCGTTGAAGATGAAGCGTGCCCAAGTCGTCTATGTGTCTCGACAGGAGGATCAAGTTCGACTATGTGGGGGCGGTAAACCGGTGAAGGTGAGTCTCTTCAATGAGGCCATGTCTCTATATGAGGCTGGAGTGGGCGGTGTAGTCCACGGGGTGGTGTGATCCACAAGGAGTCGGCATGTATCTCGCTAGGGTGGATGGTGTAGTCCACCGGGTGGTGTATTCCACAGGTGACTAGCGAGGCTGGGTAGTCCAAGGCATATTTGAGGTGATCCGTAAATTCGCCAAGTCAAAATTTGGGAGAGATTGTTGAGCAATCAAGGCCGTCAATTTGACTTGTCGTGGTGCGAGCAGATGAGTCGACAAGGGATGAATCGGCAACGTGCCAAGATCAGGAGAAGCACAGAAGACATAGTATCAAGATTAGGGAGAGAATGTTAGATATAATCTTGTCTAGTAGTAGACTAGTTAGTTCCTAGCTCAATTGATTAGTCCGGCTAGGTGTCTTGGTTGTAGACGTGTGTAGCAAGTAGTAGTCCGGCAGGATTAGTACGTGTCCTAGTAGGTTTCTTAGGTGTGCGTCCGTGCTGTAGTAGGATGTCTAGGTCAAGTCGGCTAACAAGTCAGCCAGGTCGATGCATATATATATGCATCAACGGGGCGTGTGTTTGTAACCGTGAGAAAAAGAGAAAAAGAGAAATAAAGAGGAGAAAAGAAGGGCACGACAAGGGCCCTTGGCTATCAGTTTTTTGTGCGCGTGTGTTCGTCGTACTTTGATGTGATCGATCCTGTGGGCAAAGTTCCAACACATGTATGTAGCACATACTGGTAGAATAGCAATGAAGCATTACATACATAGCATGAAGCATACATGGTAAATAGATGTGACTAGTTGAAGCTCTAGCTGAATAGTAACTGAAGCTCTAGCAAAATACTAATATACCTGAATTGGCTGATGATTTAGTGATTTTATTTAGTAATACACACATAGGTAGTAACATAGATGCCATCTAAGCGAAAAATATCACACCGCACATAATATTAAGGAGGGTGCTAAACCAGGAAAAATGGTTCACAACCTATCCTCCCAATGTTTCATATTGAGCATATATGTGAAATTTAATTAGTGTGAAGGTTGTGTTTAAAATTAAATTCAGATTACTAAAACATGTTAAGGAAAGAAGCATGGTTCTATTGCCGCAAACTATCTAAGACTTAAGAAACACATACAGTATGGTTAGGAAGCAAGGAAATTTCAAAGCATGAAATCATTGTTATCTCAACACAACTCATCTATATTGGAAGCATAAAAATTTAAAATTAGAAATTAGTGATGCTGCAGCCAACATGTGGTTGTGGGTGCATACTTGTGTGGTCTACATCCCAGTTTCACCGAAACCAAATGTTGGTTTTGTGAGCTAATACACATTGCATCATGGGCAAAAGGATGATATTGGCATAAATCGACAGGAATGGATGCAAGATGCTGGTGGTAAAATACAATTGCTTGCCTTTTGCAGATCTGACGAACGAAATCGTTAGGAAATTATATAAATCAGTAGTCATGGCAGTGGAGGTCAGGAGATGCTATTTCATACCATCAACTTGTGCGTTGTGCTTGTTGCTAAAAGCAGCCGGCCAGCGCACGATGCAATCTGCAACACCAACCACTTGCGGCCGGTGGCCAGCCTCCTGACTCTTGGTGTGCCTAGTACCCTGTCATGAATTGCAGCAATCACCAAGGTTAGTGTGAAAGTGGAGCGGCATGGTGGAAGGCACCACTTGGGGAACAAGTGAGCACCAAATTTCTGAAGCGATTTGGGAGGAAACTGAAGCAGGAAGGTGGGGGAGGGGGGAGGGGGGGGGGGGGGGGGGGCAATCGTGTCCTTATTTTTTCGTGGGGATAAAGGGGAGTTGGAAGAGATTTTTTCTGGAGACTCTCGGCCATGCGATGAAAGGAATCATTTCATAAAGTGGATCGGTCTGAGGATTGGCAGATACCAGACGCCTGTCTAGAAGAGTTCCCCTTTTCTAAAGGCACCTTGCCTTTGTACAATTTTTACCTCTTCCATAATGAAAGGAAAACGCTTCTCTTCTACACGCCAGCCGAAGCCTTCGGCCGGTCGCCATCGCTCGCTTCCTCTTTTCACACGGAGACATGCTGGTGCACGTGTATTTTTTTTCTATTTCTCTGCTTCTTCTTCCTCCCGCATCTGTCAGATCCCATCTCATCCCCTGCAGTACGAGCTCCCCCCGCTGCTTTCATGGGCGCTTGCCCAATCTCATCCTCACCGTGACCGGCAAGCCGGTGCCAGCCACTCGCCGTTGCTGCAACCACGTCCCCGTCACCGGCGTTGGGCATTTGCGTGCTACAACCATGGCGGGGAAAGTGCTTCGGCCAGTGTTGTGCACAGCTACAACCATGACGTTGTGGTGCTACAAACGGTAACTGGCCGTGCTGGAGTGGGCTATGGGGCGTGCTACGACCGTGATGCAAAAATGCTACATCGGGGAGACCACGTGCTGGGACCGGCCGCCGGTGCTGCATCCAGCAACATAAATTGCTACATTCGGCGTCGAGTTTTGCTGGAACACAAGCATCATCTACGAGCGTTGGCATGGCAGAGCTGTAACCACGACGGCAAAATGATACAACCATTGTACCAATTTGCTACATGGGCATTCTTTTTTGCTAGAACCAGTCGAGTATTTGCACGACGGAGTTGCATCCATGAAAAAAAATGTTACAACCGGCAACTTTTTTTTTATGGAATCAACATGAGCATCGGACGGCCACACGACGCCACCAGAGTTGCTACCATGGGGCCATCTCCGCCAGAGCTACGGCCATCTTCACTGGAGCCGCGCGACCGCCACCTCCGGAGCTACAACCGTCGCCACGTGGAGCGCAACCGCGAGGTGCAGCTGTCGCATGGTGGAGCCGGTGGTGAGGACGGCGGCGACGGCCTTGACCGGCGATGAGGACGGACAGCGAGGGCCGCGAACGGCGACGAGAACGGCCTGCGAGGGCCACGACCGGCGACGAGGACGGACGGTGAGGGGCTGAGGAAAGTTCTACGTGAGTGACTGCGTGGGTGGCGGAAAGGAAACTGCACGCGTACAACACGGAATGTGAATCAAGCTGTCACAGACACGCGGATTGTGCGGCTACCGAGCGACCGGCCGAAATTTCGTCCAGCCCGCCGGTGCCTATAAGCGCCCATAATGAAAAGGCAGAGCACCTGCCATTTCGGTCAAAAAGAAATGGGTCCGACTTGTTTGTCCCTATGATCAAGAAAACATGCAAAAGAATTATTTTCAACAACCCCTACATTTTCCCTCAAAAAAACACAACCCCTTGATTTTGTAGTATAGCAAAACAACCTAGAATTCCATTTAACATAAACAAGTATTGTCAAATACAAAAAAAGATATTGTCAAAAGCGTGACTGCATACAGATTAACGACAACTGAGCATGATGAGTCGTTCTCAGGAGGCGCATCAAGTAGCTCGTCGCAAAGGTAAGCGATCATTATGGAACTCTATTTGGAAAGCATCTGTACCACAAATGAGACGGTGTCTGGGGCACTAGCTACCATGCTCAGCAAGGCAAACCGGCACCTGGCAACACGTGAAACCTGTACACTGTGTGGTGTCGAAGACGAAAGTTCATTCCATGCGGTGGTTGCCTGCAGCCACGCTTGGAATATTTGGGAACACATCCGTGTTGTATGGCCCTTGCCCCGTGATGTACTGTTAGTAGATAGTGAGAATGATTGGACGCTGAATGTTCTAATGAATTGCACAACGACCATGCGGGACATGGTGATTGTGTTGATATGAGTCATTTGGCAGCTCGGGAATGACTTGCGTCATGGCAAAGAGACACCTCCAGTACGTGGCTACAGATGAATTCCTTGATAGCTATTTGAAATACATTGGTTACTCTCACAAGTACAACTTAGAGGAAATTGTTAAAGGCAAGATGTCTGCATGTGAGTTGTGTCACGTCCAGGAGAGTTTGCACCTGTGCAGCGGCTACATTGGCCTCGGCCGACGGATGGCCACGCAGCTTAGTCGGATGATGGTTCCTTCACTTCAGTTCATGGTACTGCCGCGGCATGCACGATACTGAGAAGAGGAGATGGTTCACTCATATTTTCAGCCTATCACTATATATTTAATTGTAACAAAGCACTGGAGGTCGAGTTACATGCGATCATGCAAGGTATGGCTCTTGCTATTCAACATACAGACTTTCCAGTCGTTGTAATGTCCGATTCCTCGGAGGTGTTAGCAGTGTCCTCGGGTGAAGCTCTCTCCCGTTCTGCTTATGGGCTTCTCGTCTTGGGGATAAAGGCTTTGTGTTCCAATAGGGAGTTTATTCCTCACAAGATTCGGCGTGAACAAAATTCTGTGGCAGATCATTTAGCCAGTTATAGTCATATGGAATGTGTCACGGCCATGTGGCTCAACCAAGGCCCACCTTGTATTAAGGATCTTTTACCTCTCGATTGTAACACCGTAGTATTGGAATAAAATTCTCTTTTATGCACAAAAAATACAAAAATAGAATAAAGAGGAATCCATGGGGTTTCTCCTTCTTTAGGTAAATAAAGAGTATTAATTGCGACATATTTTGTTATCTCAGGGGCAAGGAGGCTAGTCAGTTAAGCTGGTAAATGCACGTGACATTTTGGCATTGACATATATTACACTTGACACACTTGAAATAAGCAATTCTATCGAATAAACAACTTGCAAAAATTGCTTGGTTTGTTGCTCTGAAATGAATGCAAATAATATTCCTCTGCTTTGCTTCATTTTTGTTTCAAAAGCTCCTTCCGTTTACTGAGAGATCATAAGCTCCTTCCTAGTACAGAATTTTACATGTGATCTTGCTTACCGACCCAAGTCCTTGACATAGACATCTTTAATAATTCGCGTATAAAATTTGGAGGATGCTCACCATGTTCTCTACCAACCAATAACCATCGTGTATCGACACGTCATCATCATGGACAAACGCTCTGCTGGACCCCTTCGTGTAAGGACCCATGTTCACTGCTAGAGGTTCAACATCACTGCAAGACTACGCTCTTCGGTCGGACGTGCAAATACTCCTTCTAGTTGTTGAAGCAGTTCTTCGTGTACTTGTTTCTTTCCCTATGCCTCCTAGTCATACGTGTTTACGGACATCATCTTAATTTTGCGTGCACCATTATCTCCCGTGTTTATGTGTATAGAAATCTACCTAATATATGAAAACGGTCAAGAGATAGTTATGTGTACGTGTAACACACGGATGAGATGATGGGTTTTCCTATGCGTTCAGGGAAAACGGTCAAATATATAGGGGAGGAAAGGCCAGTTTAGACATGTGAAGGTAGGTGGGAAAATAAATAAAATGCGCAGGGTAGAGTTGGCGGCCTAGTTTCTATATAAGCACTTGCAGATTTTACCATTATCTTTTGCTTTTCATGGGATCCGAGTTACGATGTCCGGAGAACTGATAGGAGAAATTATATTCGGCAATCTGTACATTCTCTTTAGCAAGGGCAACTCCCAATTCCACTAACAGAAAGAAACCATGTTTTGGCTACCAGAAAACAAAATGAAAAAGAATAGTTGTTTACGTGTAAAGCATGGATGAAAGACAGATGATATTTGGTAGTGATATTTGTTACACTTCACACACTCAAAATAAGCAATTCTGTCACAAAATAACTCTCGATAATTGCTTGGTTTGTTGCTCGAAACGGAGCCCAAAATAATAATCCTCTGGTTTGCCACATTTTTAGAAATGCCAATGGGACTATGTAGCGACGAGATACCTAAGGCCGTCCTACGAATTATTAATGGTACTGAATCAGCAGAGTGTATCAATGAGACTATCCAGGTTCTAATAGCAACCGTAAAAAATCCCAGCTTACTATCATAGTTCAGGCCTATCTCCTTCTGTAATGTATTGTACAAATAGCATCCAAGGTTATATCTAATAGGCTGAATCTAGTACTGTCACACATTATTTCAAAGGAGTAGCCGGCCTTCATTCCAGGGAAGCTCATCACAGACAACCTCATTGCAGCATACGAATGTCTTCATTTTATGAATAATAAAAAGCAAAGCACAGCCAACATTGTGCGGTGAAGCTGGACATGATGAAGGCTTATGACGGAGTGAAATGGGACTACTTACAATCTATCATGCTCAAGATAGGCTTCACAGAGAGATGGGTTGATATTGTTAGGAGCATGGTAAGGACAGTAAATTTCTATGTTTTATTTAATGGCGAGAGATGGAGCTTAGATCGTCCCATGGAATTCGACACGGAGACCCAATCTCCCCATATGTCTTCATGAGAGCTGCAGAGGGCCTTTCGTGCCCTTTAAAATATATAGACAAGTCATCAAACATAAGTGGGGTAAGGGTGGTGGGTACGACACCATCAGTCAACTATCTATTACTGTAGATGAAAGCCTGATGTTCTTGAAGGCAATTTGAGATGGGGCTAATGAGGTGAGCCAGTTGTTAAACTCATATTGTCAGGCATCGGGACAACGTATAAACCATGATAAATCTTCTATCTTCTTTAGTAAGGGTTGTCCGAATAATTTTAGGAAGTTAAAGTCATACTGAATGTTCCGAATGAAACATTTAATGAGATATCTGAGAATGCCATCTGATGTGGGAGCATAAAAAAGTGGGGCCTCAAGTACATCCAGGACTATTTGTGGAGCAAAGATCAAGGTTGAATCGAGAAGACCTTGTCTTCAGCAGGAAAAGAGGTACTCGTAAAATCCGTTGCACAAGTTATTCATGTGTTTTATGTGTCCTGCTTTAAGATGGCAATAGTTTTGTGTGAACATTTGAACATGTTGATTCGTAAATTTTGGTGGGCAAGCGAAGACGGGCACCGCAAACCCCATTGGGTCTCGTGGGACACTAACACAACCGAAATATATGGGTGGCTTGGGATTCAAAGAATTTGAACTTTTTAGTTTGTCTCTCCTAGCCAAACAGGCTTGGTGCACTCTACCAAACCCAGAATCAATTAGTGCAAGAATTTTAAAGGCGGTATATTTCCTTTCGTGCTCGATTTTGAATGCATAATTGGGTAATCATCCAAGCCAGATTTGGAGATCTAGAAGGACGTGATGTACTCAAGGAGGGATTGATACGGAGAATTGGCAACGGAACTTCAACTCATATATGGTCAGACAATTGGATTCCAAGGGACGTCATGTTGCGCCCATATGGATGCCAGGTAACCAACCCACAGTTGCTTGTCACAGATCTTATTGACCATACAGCCACAAGATGGGAGATGGAGCGACTAGAGGTGTGTTTACCAATTTATATTCCATCTATTCTTAATATCCCAATCTGTACAAGTGAGGTAGAAGTTAGCTGGCATGAAACTTCGATAAAAGTGGCTGCTACACTGTGAGATCATCATACAAGATGATCGCTACAAAGTACACGCGGGAAGCTTGGATCGATGGTTTTGTTGGTTCCTCTGGTACTGATAGAGAAGTGGCGTCATGGAGGCTATTATGAAACATACATGTACCAGGAAAAATACATATGTTCCTCTGGAGAATAGCGAGGCACTCATTGCCAACCGAGGATGTACGGGCTCTTAGGAAAAAGTCCACTGCCAGCACTTCTACTCTTTGTGGTGCGGCTGACTCTTGGAGACACTCGTTGCAATATGGAGGGGTGTGTTTAGGCACTTGTTGATGGTAAATTGGAGGAGCACTTCTGCGAGACTGAACCGAGTGCCAAGCAGTGCCTGTTTGCGATGATTGATTCATTATCACATGAGGCATTTGTTAGTTATCAGTCACCTTATGGTCCATATGGTGGGCACGAAGAAAAGTGATACACGAAGAGGTTTATCAAAGCCCCTCGGCTACAAATGAGTTCATTACAAGGTATATAATAGAACCGGAGATGACAACACAAAAAGAGATAAGGGCGCCGGCTGAGATTAGAAGAATAGTGCCAAGGCCATGGGTGCCACCTCGGGGTTTTGCGAAAATCTATGTTGATGCGAGTTTGGCAAAGTCCGAGATGAGAGGAGCACCATCCACAGTGTGCCGAGATGATGTTGCATAATATTTGGGCATCTCCTCTAGTTCTCCGGGGTATCATTAATGTAGCTACACTCGAGGTGACGGTATGTAGAGAAGTCTTGGCTCTTGCAAAAGACTTGATGATTCAAAAATTTATAATCGTCTCCGACTCAAAGAAGGGGTTGAACAATATTCATAGAGGAACTAGTAGTACGTATTGTTCTATCATCAACGAGATAAAGCAACGAGCTAGTTTAGTTAATTGCAAGTTTATTTTTGAAGGTCATGCACCAAACACTGATGCAGATAGGTTAGTTAAGTTTTCAAACACTCTTGATCAGAGCGACATCTTTGGTTGATGCATGCCCATGATCCTTTTTGTATATCACTTCATGTGGACTATGATCAATAAAGATTAGCTTTACCCCTAAAAAAAGTTTTTTTGAGATCATAATCTCCTTCCTAGTACGACACTACATGTGACCTTCCTTAATGACCCAAACCATTGACAAGGACATCTTCGATCATATCCGAGTAAAAAAATTGGAGCATGCTCACCATGTTCTCTACCAACCCAATCACCATCGTGTACCGACACATCATTATGGACCACACTCTGCTTGATCCCCTCGTGTTGTTTTTAAGTTCACTGCTTGAGGTCCAATTGAATAAAAGACTCCACCCTTTGGTGGACGTGGAAATACGTCTGCTCGTGCTTGTTGCCAATGCCTTCCCTATGCCTCCTAGTCATACATGTTTACAGGCATCATATTGCAATTATCTCCCGCGTTTATGTGTATTGAAATCAACCTAGTGTATGAAAATGGTCAAGAATAGTTGTGTACGCGTAAAGCATGGATGAACGAGAGATAACGGGGATTTTCCTAGCGTTCAGGGGAAATGGGTCGAATATATAGGAGAGGCAGAGGGAAAGAGCTGTTCAGATATGTGAAGGTAGGTGGGGAAACAAATAAAATGCGCCGTGTAGAGGTGGCGGCCTGGTTTCTATATAAGCAGATACAGACTACCATTCTGGTTCACGTTTCATGGGTCTGAGTAATGATGTCCGGCATCGTGATCAGGAGAACTGATTGGAGAAAACAAATCAGCAATCTTTAGATTCTCATTAGCAAGGGCAACTCTCAATTCCACTAACAGAAACAAACAGTGTTTTGGCTACCAGAAAAAAAATGAAAAAGAATATGTAAATAAAAACAAATAGAACCAACAAATAATCGCCCTCTGTTTTGCTATATTTTCCATTTAACACGTGATTTTGCTTAGTGGCCTCCTTTGACAGAGACATCCCCAATCACATCCGAGTATAAAAAATGGGAGCGCACTCATGACGTTCTCCACCAACCCAACCCAATCACCATCGCGGACCACAGACCAGCGGAGCCAATTAAACTGCTCGATCCTCCCGTATTGTGCTTCCAAATTTGCTGCTCTTGCTCCCTGTCCATGCCAGCATCGGTCATGGAGTTGTTTTCAAACAGCTAGCTATGAGTGCTGAACTGCTGCAGTGCTGCTAACTGAAGAAAGTTCTCCGGTGTACTGTAATCTTTTTTACATGTTCACTGATTCTGCTATTCTCCTGGTAGACTGATCTCTCATTCAAATTCCATGATGCAGTGTTTTGCAGTGGAGTTCATTGCAACAATTGGCAGACAAATGTCAACACCAACAGCAAGTTCTAAAAGCTAAAACAAAAGAGAGCTGTCATGCCCATCGAGCAGGACTGTAAAATAGTTTTAAACAGTAACTAGATCATCGGTGGCGCGCGTTGCCGCACCCATCCATTTCTTCAGTGTAATGTTAGGAAATTGGTAAATATATGGTGAAATGAAATATAGATGTTAAATACGAAATAAGTTGCTTGGATTTAAGGACAACTGGGCTGCTGTTTTTCCTTCTGGTTCATTTCTGCCCTACCCAGATATAAATAACCTCAACTTGTATTAAACGAAGAGCTAAACTGAAAGCGGTATAGGGGAAGGTGTAACCTGGAAGTTAGGAGAAGAATTTTCAGATGCGAAACAGTCCCATGTGTCCAAAGTAAATCCATATAAATTCCGAAACAACCTGAGAACAAGTATAAAAAAAATTGGCATTCACTAACAATAATACTCTTTGGACAGATGATTGGAAACCAAAGAGAGATATAATTCTAAAAGCCTTGGCAATATTTTACCTTGCGTTTCCTCTAGAATCTGAACCATAGGCAGCAACTAATCACCTTGTCAGCCCAAGTTCCATCTATCATAGAATTGCAGTAGTTAATGGCAGGAGGATGCCTATGACATGGATAGATTAGCACAAGATGGAGGTTGAAATAAAGATGGGGACCTACAGCAAGATAGAGGAGTGCTCCTCCTTTCCTCCTACTATAGTTCACAGGATGAAAAGCTAACCCTTCTGAATTCGTTTGCAGCATTAACCAAAAAGCACTACTAGGAAAAGGGCTATAGCTAATATGGACATTAATGGCGCACCACATATGTGGTGCGCCACTGCTATATAGCAGTGGCGCACCATGTGTAGGTACGCCATTAGTGTCCATATCAGTAATGGCGCACCACACCAACGGTGCGCCACTACTAACAAATTTTTTTTTCCAAAACTAGTAATGGCGCACCAGTGTCTAGTGTGCCATTACTAGTTTTAACTAGTAATGGCGCACCACACACTCTGTGCGCCACTACCGACAATTTTTTTTTTTACTTTTTTTTCAAAACTAGTAATGGCGCACCACGGTATAGTGCGCCATTACTAGTTCAAACTAGTAATGGCGCACCCCAACCACGGTGCGCCACTACTAACAATTATTATTATTTTTTTTTTTTGCAAAACTAGTAATGGCGCACCACATGAAAGGTGCGCCATTAGTAACCAGGGTTACTAATGGCGCATTTTAAGGTGGTGCGCCATTGGTAACCTGAGAGCAGCTAGATATTTTGGACAGCCACCTACCACACTCACTTTCCCCACTTCATTCTCTCCACCTCCTCCTCCAAGCTTGTCTCGGGTGCCTCCTCCTCCTCACCTCATTTGCACCATAGATTCACCCAAATTAAGTGGTTAAATTTCCTTTTTTTTGATAGGTAAGTAAGGGGAAAGCTTTCTTTATGTTGTAGATCTACTTTTTTCTCCCTCCAACAACGTGCACATGCACTTTTTATGGCCTAGATCTACGTATGTTTGTGGTGTTGCATATGTTTGTGTTTGCAGGTACCGGTATTTGAAATGCGATAGTTGCCAATATTTTGCCGGAATGTTGATTCATTTCCGTTTCGGCGAGAATTTGGCACTATGCATTATTTTTGGTCCTATTTTTAGGCAAAGTCATGCCAAATTTTTTTTTGGTTCTAAAATATCGTTTTGCTCTACCCCGCAGGCGACCATGGTCCGCACGATGACCGAAGGCATCGTGAATAGGTTTTTGAGCTCCGCGAAGGCCGAGATGCTTCAAAAGAACGAGACGGAGATAAGATGTCCGTGTCGAAGATGCAAGCTGAAGAGCCTTATGGACCCGGATTCCGTACAGGTGCGGGACCACCTGCTCTTGCGTGGTTTCATGGATGGCTATCGGTGGCAAGGTGATGAAGATGATTATGAAGTCGTCCATGGGGGCCGGGCAAGAAATGAGGAAGGGCAGCAAGACAACCGCGGCGAGGGCGGGCGAGAAGACGAAGAATCTCCAGGACAAGATCACGAAGTAGATGCAGTAGTACACAGTCATCATGTAGAAGATGCCGGACATGATGATGAGGAAGATGCCGGAGCAGACGAAGGGCATGATCATGAAGATGAAGATGCCGGAGCAGACGACGATGGACCATCGATGGGCTGGGTGCAGGACCCTCATATTCAAGAGCTGCTTCTCAAGCAGACGGATAACGCAAGAGCTGCCGCCCGAGAGAAAGCCAAGCTGGATCAACTGGAGATAGACGCGGTTACTCCATTGTATGAAGGATGCAGGCCCGAGGATACCCGCCTGAAAGTAACGCTCATGGCTCTGGAGATGAAGGTAAAACACAAAATGACCGATGCATGCTTCGACGAGAACATGTCATTCTGGCACGATCGTCTTCCCAAGGGGAACAAGTGCCCGACCAGTTTCGAGGAGGCGAAGAAAATCGTGTGTCCTCTGGATTTACCGCACGTGAAATACCATGTGTGCATGAACAATTGCATCATTTATCGGGACGAGCACGCGGAGTCTACCATATGTCCGGTGTGCGGCGTCACTCGATACAAGAAGAGGAAGAAAGCTCCTCGAAAAGTGGTGTGGTACTTTCCGATCACTCCTCGTCTGCAGCGGTATTTCGCGGACCCTAAGGTAGCAAAGCTCCTGCGTTGGCACGCGGATAGGGAGGAGAAGAAGCGAGAAGATGACGGAAATGATCCGGAGATAAATAAAAAAGACAAGATGCTGAGTCACCCTAAGGATGCGAGCCAGTGGCAAGCGTTGAACTTCGAACACCCAGAATTTGGGGACGATCCAAGGAACATCGTGCTGGGCGCGAGCACCGATGGAGTCAATCCGTTTGGCAGCCAGAGAAGCACACATAGCACCTGGCCTGTGTTTGTGTGGATGTACAACCTTCCCCCCTGGTTGTGCATGAAGAGGAAGTACATTCACATGAGTATGCTAATTGAAGGGCCGAAACAACCAGGGAACGACATCAATCTGTATCTGGGGCTGCTGAAAGAGGAGCTAGACACGCTGTGGAAAACGCCAGCCAATACGTGGGACGCCGCAGAGAAAGAATATTTCCCTATGAGAGCCGCACTGCTCACGACGGTGCATGACTATCTCGGTTACGGATATGTCGCGGGGCAGGTGGTCCACGGATTTTCTGGATGCGTCAGGTGCATGGATGACACAACGTATCGCCAGCTAGATAGAGATCCCGGGTCTTCGAAAACCGTGTTCATGGGACATCGAAGGTGGCTTCGCGACGATGACTCATGGAGAAAACGCAAGGATCTGTTCGACGGTGAAACCGAACACCGAAGACGCCCGCGTACGAGGAGCGGCGAGGAAATAGACGACCTGTTGAAAAATTGGAAAGAGTGCCCACCGCCGGGAAAGGCGCCAGAGCCGGGAAAGAAGCGAAAGGCGCCAGAGCCGCTGCTGAAGGTATGGAAAACGAGGTCTGTTTTCTGGGACTTGCCGTACTGGAAGATCCTCCGTGTGCCTCACAGCCTTGATGTCATGCATATCACGAAGAACGTGTGCGAGAGTCTGCTTGGTACCCTGCTCAACATGCCAGAGAGGACCAAAGATGGGCTGAAAGCAAGGGCAGACTTGAAATCAATGGGCATCAGGGAGGAGCTTCACGCTAATGATGATGATGATGATGATGAGGCGAAGGACACGGAAAGTCGTCGCAAAGGCAAAAAGGCCAAGAAGATCGGAAATGACTTCCCTCCCGCGTGCTTCACTCTAAGTCAGGAGGAGATCGAGCAGTTTTTCACCTGCCTCGTAGGAGTAAAACTTCCTTACGGGTACGCGGGGAAGATAAGCAGATACCTAGACTCAGCGAAGCAGAAGTTCAGCGGGATGAAGTCTCACGACTATCACGTGCTGATGACGCAGATACTTCCAGTTGCAATCCATGGGATCATGGACGCGCACGTCCGTGAAACGCTATTTGGCCTATGCAACTTTTTCGACGTCATCTCTCGAAAGTCGGTTGGCGTGAGGCAACTCAGAAGGCTACAGGAAGAGATCGTGGTGATACTATGCGAGCTTGAGATGTACTTCCCGCCCGCATTCTTCGACGTTATGGTGCATCTGCTGGTCCATATCGTGGAGGATATCATCCAACTCGGGCCGACGTTCCTGCACAGCATGATGCCGTTCGAAAGGATGAATGGTGTCATCAAAGGATACGTTCGCAACATGTCACGTCCAGAGGGAAGCATAGCCAGGGGCTTTCTGACCGAAGAGTGCATCTCCTACTGCACGAATTATCTAGGCATCGAGAACCCCGTTGGTCTGCCCGTCAACAGGCACCTCGGCAGGCTCGCTGGATGGGGTCACCGCGAGGGTCGCCGCGAAATGCATGTCGACTTCGAGGGTCGACTCGCCGACTTTGAAAGAGCAAACCTAGTCGCGCTACAACACATAGACGTGGTCGATCCTTGGGTGGTAGAGCACAAAACCTTTATTGAGAAGACGTACAATGACCGAGGCCAACAGAGGACGGACGGAGATATAATCAAAGAGCACAACTCATGTTTCACGCGTTGGTTCAAGGAGAAGCTTCTGTCGTACCCTTTACATGAGGATTCTTCCGCGGAAGAACAACTCATATTCGCCTTGTCACAGGGCGCCGAGCACAACCTGATGACGTATGAGGCGTACGATATCAACGGCTACACATTCTACACCGAGGGAAAGGACATGAAGAGCGATGGTTATCAGAACTCCGGGGTAACGATGGAATCCTACACCGGTAACGACAAGGACAGATACTACGGAAGGATCGAGGAGATCTGGGAGCTGAGCTACGCTGGAGAGAAGGTCCCGATGTTCCGTGTCAGATGGGCCAAGAGCGTCCTAAAAGAAGACCGGTATTTCACCACCATGGTTATACCCGAAGCCAAATCCAAGACCGCGGGCGCAAACGTCACCGCGAAAAATGAGCCATGGGTACTGGCTTCCCAAGTGGACCAATGCTTCTTCATTACCGACCCGTCAAAGCCCAGTCGTGTTGTCGTGAGGAGAGGCAAAAGGAAGATCATCGGAATGGATGGAGTCGCCAATGAGCAAGACTTCGACAAGTACGGCGACCCGAAGATGGAACATGACGACGACGATGAAGTGCCATACACCACAAGAAGAAGCAGGACCACCCTACCTAAAGGACGTCCGTTCAAGAGAAGAACTCCATTTGCGAAAAAGAAGGGCAAGAAGATTGTGAAAAGATAGCTAGCTAAGATCGATTGTATTTAAATTGTAGTCTTCATTTCTCGATTGTATTTCGACATATATATGGAAATGATATTTCTTCTGTTCTAGTCCTCATGAATATTTATTTATGTTTATTCTGGTATTTATGTTTATTCTGGTATACCAATTTTTATTTGATGATATTTTTTGAACTCATGAATATTTTTAAATTTCATGGGCACGGCCATGCCCTCTTCCTCCTCTCCTCCCTCCCGGCCATGCCCTCTTCCTCTCTTCCTCCTCTCCTCCCTCTGCCTCTCTTCTCCTCTCTTCCTCCTCTCCTCTTTATCTCAAATCTTAAATTATTACATGCAAGTAAAAATTCAAAAAAATAAAAAAATGTTAGTAATGGCGCACCAGGAGAAGGTGCGCCATTGCTATCACGATGTTTATGGCGCACCCCTAAGAGGTGTGCCATTGCTATCACGATGTTTATGGCGCACCCCTAAGAGGTGCGCCATTGATATACCTGTTTTTATGGCGCACCCCTAAGAGGTGCGCCATTGCTATCATTCTACCCTAAATTAGGGTATCCTCCCCTCCCCTCCCCGCCTCCCCACACAGTACACCCCGCCTCCCTCCCGAAACCCTCCCCTGTGACCGGCGGCAGTGACGCAGCTCCCTGTTGTGTGATCTCTCGTTTGCCCCCTCGATCTGACGAGCGACGGCGGCGACCCCAGGCCATCCCCATCCGGCGACGGCTCTCCATACCCACCGGCTGCAGCCTCCTCCAGGGCCACGCATCGGCGCCGGTGCTCCATCCCCATCCCCATCCAACGGAGGCGCTTCCTCTCCATCCGACGCCGGCGACCAACAGGTATGATCTCCTGTCCTCTCTCTGTTACTGGTATACCATCAGTCAGTTCAGATAGATAGAATTGCCCCAAAACTATGTGGGAACTTTGGCTAACCTTGTCGAATCAGATATCATTCTGACACCACTATGTGGGAAATTTGCCACCAAACTTTACTGAATTTTGACAGTAAATTTACCTTAATTTTGACAGTTAATGGAGTAGCAAATTTAATTGATTTTTGACTGAATTCAGTTAGCTCATGGATGTTCCACTTTTGATCTCTTTTGGTGAGATAGCAAATTTAACCTAATGTTTCTTATTTTAGCTTTGCTTCTGGTCTCAATAGCAAGTTCCTAAATCTTGAATTACATTCACATGCTGACATTCAAAGTCCCTTAGTTAACATATCAGTGTCATATATTGACATTCACATACTGAGTACAGCCCAGGGAAAATAAACGCAACCTCTATCTGACCATACTGTCGATTTTCATACTGTTAATTATTAAAATTTTCATAGTGCCAATTTACATTTATGTTCAGTACAGCCCAGGGCAAATGCTACCTAGAAGTTCAGAACATGAAAACTTTAGTTAATGCTTAAAATTTTCGTACTGTCAATTTACATTTATGTTCTCTAGCATAAATTAACATTATGTTCTCTAGCAGAAGCTACAGTACTCAACTAAATTAACATTATGTTCTCTAGCATAAATTTTCAGACCTTTCATTGAGTACTGTTAATATGGAGTTCTCTGAATATGATTGAGTACCCATCATTGCAAGTAAATTCATAAGCTGTTTACATGATCTTGCAAGTTTGAGTTCACTTTGAATTTACAGTACAGTACTCAACTTGAACTATTGCAAGTAAATTCACAATCTTGTCTACATGATCTTCTCTGAATATTTGCCTCTTGATGCAAAGTCTTTTCAACCTGGGCTATGAGGAGTACTTTGGCAGGTTTATGCTAGAGAACAGGATAGATCAATCGATAGTATACTGGTATTTCAGCTTATAATTTGTACAGCAACCACACAAATGACTGAAAAGTGGAGTTTGTTCAAGCTCCAGGATGCAGAATAGTAATTATCTGTCATAGAAATTCAGAGTGATGTATATTGGACCCAAAAAATGATGGTGAGATCCCCGCTAACATTTGTCAAATTCGTACCCCGAGAGGCCCTTGAGTTTGCCGGAATGTCGATTAACTTCCGTTCCGGCAAATTCTGGTACTCCATATGTCCTATTTTCAGCAAAGGTCATGCTGAAATTTTCCGTGAATTTTAGCATGACTTTGCTAAAAATAGGACATATGGGGTACTTGCGACTAATGCATGGGCCGGGGTATCTTAGTACTTAATTAAGTAGGATCAACTGTTTTTTTGTCCATCACTCGATAAACTACATGTGTGTGAGAGAGATAGTGAGAGGAGACAAGAAGAAGGGGGTTAGGAAGGGACTTGGACCTTAGCAACAACACACTAACAGGTCCAAACTTTTTTCCTATTTAGAGCGAACATGGCCCACAACGATGCCGGCGGTTCGGGCAAGCATTTCTGGGAGCTGTCCCAGGAGATGGAGGAAGAACCTCACCGCTATGAGGACGCCGCGGAAGACACCGATCCCGACTACACAACCCCTAGTGGCGTCGGGGATGACACCACTGATGGTGCCGCCGAGGATGCCACCACTGATGATGGCAGCGCACGCACAGATGGCAGCCAACCGAAGAGGCAACGGAAGGACCGGCGCCCGAACGTGCTCGGCACCGTCAAGCAGGAATTTACTGAAGTGTCCTCCAGTGGGCATCCAACGGCGCCCAAAGAATTAGTCAGTGGGTACTCGGGACAACTCGGGTGCATTCTCCGGAGCACCGTCTCGATCAACACCGAGAATCTAAGGCATCGTGACCGAGGGAATTTGCGCAACCTCCTCTTCACGAAGCTGCACGAACGATACAAGTTCCCCGGTGACGTCGCAAACACACGCCTCTCAGGGAATAAAGTGAACAGTGCCGCCCTCACGAAGATGAGCACGGCCCTGGCTACTTGGAGAGCCGCGGTGAGGAGAAGGATTCTAAGAGGTGATAGTTATGAGAAGATCAAGGAGACAAATCCTTCGATCAGCGAAGCTGACTACCTCGAGTTCAAGGCCAAGTGCGAGTCCCCGGGGTCCGCGGAATCAAGTCAGTGGGGGAAACATATGCGGGACTTGAACTTAGGGGTCCACAAACTCGGTCCCGGCGGTTACAGAGTGGCGGAATCTATATGGGACAAGGAGGACGCGGAGCGTGCCGAGCAAGGCCTACCGCCCCTCTTCGATAAATACCGTGACAAGCAGACCAGGAACTATGTCAGGGCCCGGTACAAGGTGGACCCGGTAACAAAGGAGCTTACCACGGATCCGAAGACCAAGGCGCTTGAGCTTGTTCTGGTAAGGAATACACCCCCGCGTAATTAGCTCCATATGGTTGCATTCTAATTAATGAAGCCAAATTTCTAAATGGTTCACGTTCCTTCTGCAGGACACTGAAAGCAATAGCGCGGGGTCGTCTCAGAGCTCCCCTTGGGACAACACTTTAAATAGGGCGTTGAACGTAATGAAAGACAAGGATAAGTTCAGTAAGCCGTCGTCAGCTGGTCGTGTGGCCGGCAAAGGCTTGTCCACGAAATGGTCGGAATACTATAACGCTGGGCGAAAGGAGAGAAAGACCAGCTCGGAAAGCCAGCAGCGCGAGGTTCAAGAACTCAAGGCACAAGTGGCGCGGATTCCGGAGATGGTCCAAGAGCAAGTGCGAGACCAACTGGGAGCGACGATCACCGCCATTGTGCCTACCTTGATTGAGGGGCTGCAGGCGTGGATTGCGGGCGGCCAACAGGGGCCGCCCCCGATTCCCAGCTTCACGGGCAGCAACTCGCACAACGCGCCGGCGGCGCCATTGGTGTCTCCGGCGGAGGCGGTATTGGTGTCTCCGGCGCCGGCGCGGGCATTGGAGCTTAATGCACCCGGGTGTGGGAAGAATACGCCGGCCGGCACCTCGGCATCAAGCGGCCCCTCCGTCACTTGCACGCCCGCCGTTGGCGGTGCCTCGACATTAGCCGAGCTCGACGCCATCACGGTAACTAAGCCTCTCGGCCGATGACTTCATCTCCTTGCCTTTGACTGGGCATCCCTGACGCCCTACATGTTTTCGCAGGGCGCCGCCGACGTTTCATGCACTCTCCTGCACTTCGTGGGCGGCGAGTTGATCGATGTCGCCAACGCCAGAATCGTTCAACCGGGCAACCCCGTGTTCCACGGTAATCCGATGCCACCCACCGTGTATAGGGTTCAACTGGTTCGGGTGCTGCCGGGCTGCGACGACTTGTTACCTCCGTTTCGACCCGCTGGGGCCGACGAAGATGATGTGATGACCCTCAGCGCCTGCTTAAGCTGGCCCCTGCTTTGGCCGAAGAGCCAGATTCGTTTGGGGGCGGGGGACACCACCCCACAGACAACACCGCCAGTCGTGCCGGCGCCAAGCCATGGCAAGACCGCCGCAACGCTACCGGACATGCCGGACATGCATATGGCACAGGATCCGGACATGCATATGGCACAGGATCCGGACGACGACGACGACGACGATGGTACATTTACCAAAGTCGATAAGTACTTCAACGAACATGGGTACGGTGACGAATTCTTGGGGCCTCCTTCTCAAGAACCCAACCCTGCAAAAGACGATCGCGATCTACCTGGTACCGCGGAGAAACCCAATTGCAATAGGCGTCGTCTGGCGTTCAGTTCTCAGGAGACACTTCCAGCTGCCGCCTTCACCGAGCCTCAGATAGCCGAGGTGCGAAATATTATCAGCCCCAACACACTCAAGAAGGCGGTCTCTCAGCAGAACTCGATCCCATTACAGCAGAAGAAGAAGGGACGGAAAAGAAAGATTAAGGGTGCGAGCCAGCCGGCACCGAGTACGATCCGTGCTCAGGACGGGCCACCTTCACCTAAGGATATCTCGAGGAGGGTGCATGTGGCGGGTAGGCCGATGCTATCGACTAATATGCTCAATGCTGCAACCGGTGCTATGCGGAGTCTGCATGACAGTGTTCTTTCTTTGGAGAAGCGGCGTCTCTCCGAGAATGATGTGGCATACCCGGTTTTCGTGGCCAAGGTGCCAGAGGGCAAGGGCTTTGTCGATAGCACCATCGGGGGTATGATCGTCCTGTGGTTTGATGACATCTTCGCTATGTTTAACCTTCATCAGCTGCACTACACCTTCATTCGGCTATTTTCGCTCAGTATGGAGATGCGGATCATTAGAGACAAGACCCCGGACATCGTGATAGTCGACCCCTTCTACATGCGTGCCAAGATCTTGGGCAGCGCTGGGGACCGGCAAGTCGCGAGTTCATGTTGGGGAACGTTGCATGGGAAACAAAAATTTTCCTACGCACACATAAGATCTATCCATGGTGATGAGCATCTACGAGAGGGAGAGTGAATCTACATACCCTTGTAGATCGCTAAGCGGAAGCGTTAATAAACGCGGTTGATGTAGTCGAACGTCTTCGCGATCCAAATCGCCGAGCGTCCCGCGATCCAATCACGATCCTTCCGATCTAGTGCCGAACGGACGGCACCTCCGCGTTCAACACACGTACGGCTTGATGACGCCTTCACCTCCTCGATCCAGCGAGCGATGATGAAGTAGTGGTTGAGTTCCAGCAGCACGACGGCGTGGTGATGGTGGTGAGGAACAATCTCTGCAGGGCTTCACCAAGCGCTACGGAGATTATGACGGAGGAACTAGAGGGCTAGGGTTGCCGGCACACGGCTTGGGAAATCCTGATGTATCCCGTGTGCTAGCCCTGCCCCTCTATTTATATGTTGAGCCTTGGGGTCTAAACTTGGAGTAAAAGCCTCCTCCGGGTCGGTTTTGCCCGCACAAGGTCGGTTTGGCCCGCAGGGAAAGAGTCCAACTCGGATCCCTGCCGAACCGTGCACAGCCGCGCACAAGCGGTAGTACCGCTTCACACAAGCGGTAGTACCGCTTGGGCGGTAGTACCGCTTCACACAAGCGGTAGTACCGCTCGGGCGGTAGTACCGCTTCACCAAGCGGTAGTACCGCTTACGCGGCAGCAAAACTACTTTTGCACTTTCCAATACCTTGTGGGCTTTATCCCTTTGGCTCATATAAAGTGTTGCTGCACCCGAACACTTCGGTAAACATCCGGAACCTCTTCCGGTGAACTTCGGAACTCTTCCGGAGATCAAAACACTATTATCACATATATCAATCTTTACCTCCGGACTATTCCGGAGATCCTCGTCATGTCCGGGATCTTATCCGGGACTCCGAACAACTTTCGGTCACCAACATAATAACTCAATTATACTAATCGTCACCAAACGTTAAGTGTGTAGACCCTGCGGGTTCGAGAACTATGTAGACATGACCGAGACACCTCTACGATCAATAACCAATAGCGGGACCTGGATGCCCATATTGGCTCCTACATATTCTACGAAGATCTTTATCGGTCGAACCTCTATGTCAAGGATTCAGTTAATCCCGTATGCTGTTCCCTTTGTTCTTCGGTATGTTACTTGCCCGAGATTCGATCGTCGGTATCACTATACCTAGTTCAATCTCGTTACCGGCAAGTCTCTTTACTCGTTCCGTAATACAAGATCTCGTGGCTAACACTTTAGTCACATTGCTTGCAAGGCTCATTGTGATGTTGTATTACCGAGTGGGCCCTGAGATACCTCTCCGTCATACGGAGTAACAAATCCCAGTCTTGATCCATGCCAACCCAACAGACACCCTCGGAGATACCTGTAGAGCACCTTTATAGTCACCCAGTTACGTTGCGACGTTTGATACACACAAGGTATTCCTCCGGTGTCAGTGAGTTGCATGATCTCATGGTCAAAGGAACAGATACTTGACATGCAGAAAACAATAGCAATAAACTGGCACGATCATATGCTACGTTTACAGTTTGGGTCTTGTCCATCACATCATTCTCCTAATGATGTGATCCCGTTATCAAATGACATCTCATGTCAATGGCTAGGAAACCTTAACCATCTTTGATCAACGAGCTAGTCAACTAGAGGCTTACTAGGGACACAGTGTTGTCTATGTACCCACACATGTATTTGAGTTTCCAATCAATACAATTATAGCATGGATAATAAACGATTATCATGAACAAGGAAATATAATAATAACCAATTTATTATTGCCTCTAGGGCATATTTCCAACAGTCTCCCACTTGCACTAGAGTCAATAATCTAGTTCACATCACTATGTGATTTACATTGTAATGAATCGAACACCCATGCAGTTCTGGTGTTGTTCATGTTTAGCCCTTGGAAGAGGTTTAGTCATCGGATCTGCAACATTTAGATCCGTGTGTACTTTGCAAATATTTATGTCGTCCTCCTTGATGTAATCGCGGATGGAATTGAAACGTCGTTTTATGTGTCTGGTCCTCTTGTGAAATCTTGGTTCCTTGGCTAGAGCAATGGCACCAGTGTTATCACAAAACAGAGTCATTGGGTTAAGCGCACTAGGCACTACTCCAAGATCTGTCATGAACTCCTTCATCCAGACACCTTCCTTCGCCGCCTCCGAGGCAGCGATGTACTCCGCTTCGCATGTAGAATCTGCTACCACGCTTTGCTTGGAACTGCACCAGCTAACCGCACCCCCATTAAGAATAAATACGTATCCGGTTTGCGACTTAGAGTCATCCGGATCAGTGTCAAAGCTTGCATCGACGTAACCCTTTACGACGAGCTCTTGATCACCTCCATAAACGAGAAACATGTCCTTAGTCCTTTTCAGGTACTTCAGGATATTCTTGACCGCCGTCCAGTGTTCCATTCCTGGATCACCTTGAAACCTTCCGACCATACTTATGGCAAGGCTGACATCGGGTCTTGTGCACAGCATTGCATACATGATAGAGCCTATGTCTGAAGCATAGGGGATGACACTCATCTTTTCTCTATCTTCTGCAGTCACTGGGCATTGAGTCTTACTCAACTTCACACCTTGCAAAACAGGCAAGAACCCCTTCTTGGACTGATCCATTTTGAACTTCTTCAAAATCTTATCAAGGTATGTGCTTTGTGAAAGTCCTATTAAGCGTCTTGATCTATCTCTATAGATCTTGATGCCTAATATGAAAGCAGCTTCTCCTAGGTCCTTCATTGAAAAACTCTTGTTCAAATATTCCTTTACGCTTTCCAGCATTTCTATATTGTTTCCAATCAGCAATATGTCATCCACATATAATATTAGAAACGCTATAGAGCTCCCACTAACTTTCTTGTAAATACAAGCTTCTCCGTAAACTTGTATAAACTCGAACGCTTTGATCACCTCATCAAAACGAAGATTCCAACTCCGAGATGCTTGCACCAGTCCATAAATGGATCGCTGGAGTTTGCAAACTTTGTCAGCATTCTCTGGATCGACAAAACCTTCTGGTTGCATCATATACAACTCTTCCTTAAGGAAACCGTTAAGGAACGCTGTTTTGACATCCATCTGCCAAATTTCATAATCGAAAAAGGCAGCTATTGCTAACATGATTCTGACGGACTTAAGCATCGCTACGGGTGAGAAGGTCTCATCGTAGTCAACTCCTTGAACTTGTGAAAAACCCTTTGCCACAAGTCGAGCTTTATAGACGGTGACATTACCGTCCGCGTCCGTCTTCCTCTTAAAGATCCATTTGTTCTGAATGGCCTTACGCCCTTCAGGTAATACTTCCAAAGTCCATACTTTGTTTTCATACATGGATCCCATCTCGGATTTCATGGCCTCTAACCACTTCTCGGAATCCGGGCCCATCATCGCTTCTCCATAGCTCGTAGGTTCATCGTTGTTTAACAACATGACCTCTAAGACAGGGTTGCCGTACCACTCAGGAGCAGTACGCGTCCTTGTCGACCTACGAGGTTCGATAGCAACTTGATCCAAAGCTTCATGATCATCATCATTAACTTCCTCTTCAGCTAATGTAGGCTCCACAGAAACAACTTTCTGCGCTGCGCTACTCTCAGGTTGAAGTAAAGGTTCAACAACCTCATCAAGTTCTATCTTCCTCCCACTCAATTCTTTCGAGAGAAACTCTTTCTCAAGAAATGTTCCGTTTTTAGCGACAAACACTTTGCCCTCGGATCTGAGGTAGAAGGTATACCCAATTGTCTCTTTTGGGTATCCTATGAAGACGCATTTCTCCGCTTTGGGTTCCAGCTTTTCAGGCTGAAGCTTTTTGACATAAGCATCACATCCCCAAACTTTAAGAAACGACAGCTTTGGCTTCTTGCCAAACCAAAGTTCATATGGCGTCGTCTCAACGGATTTCGATGGTGCCCTATTTAAAGTGAATGCAGCTGTCTCTAATGCATAACCCCAAAACGATAGTGGCAAATCGGCAAGAGACATCATAGATCGCACCATATCTAATAAGGTTCGATTACGACGTTCGGACACACCATTACGCTGTGGTGTTCCAGGCGGTGTCAATTGTGAAACAATTCCACACTGTCTTAAGTGACTGCCAAACTCATAACTCAGATATTCTCCTCCTCGATCAGATCGTAGGAATTTAATCTTCTTGTTACGATGATTCTCAGCTTCACTCTGAAATTGTTTGAACTTTTCAAATGTTTCAGACTTGTGTTTCATTAAGTAAATATACCCATATCTACTTAAGTCATCAGTGAAGGTGAGAAAGTAACGATAACCACCGCGCGCCTCAATACTCATTGGACCGCACACATCAGTATGTATGATTTGCAATAAGTCACTTGCCCGTTCCATTATTCCAGAGAACGGCGTTTTAGTCATCTTGCCCATGAGGCATGGTTCACATGTGTCAAGTGATTCAAAATCAAGTGACTCCAAAAGTCCATCAGCATGGAGCTTCCTCATGCGTTTTACGCCAATATGACCTAAACGGCAGTGCCACAAGAAAGTGGTATTATCATTATCAATTCTACATCTTTTGGCATCAATGTTATGAACATGTGTATTATTACTATCGAGATTCAATAAGAATAAACCCCTCACATTGGGTGCATGACCATAAAAGATATTACTCATATAAATAGAACAACCATTATTCTCTGATTTAAATGAGTAACCGTCTCGCAATAAACAAGATCCAGATATAATGTTCATGCTCAACGCAGGCACCAAATAACACTTATTTAGGTTCATCACTAATCCCGACGGTAATCGAAGAGCGAGCGTGCCGACGGCGATCACATCAACCTTGGAACCATTTCCCACGCGCATCGTCACTTCGTCCTTTGCCAGCCTCCGTCTATTCCGCAGTTCCTGTTTTGAGTTGCAAATATGAGCAACCGCACCGGTATCAAATACCCAGGCACTACAACGAGAGTTGGTAAGGTACACATCAATAACATGTATATCATATATACCTTGTTTGTTGTTGGCCGCCTTCTTGTCAGCCAAATACTTGGGGCAATTCCGCTTCCAGTGTCCAGTTCCCTTGCAATGAAAACACACAGTTTCTGGTTTGGGTCCAGCCTTGGGTTTCTTCACGAGAGGAGCAACTGCTTTGCCACTCCGCTTGGAGTTACCCTTCTTACCCTTGCCATTTTTCTTGAAACTAGTGGTTTTATTGACCATCAACACTTGATGCTCCTTCTGAATTTCAGACTCAGCGGCTTTCAGCATCGCAAACAGCTCGGCGACTGACTTGTTCATCCCGTGCATGTTATAGTTCAACACGAAGCTCTTGTAGCTAGGTGGCAATGATTGAAGAACTCTGTCAGTGATAGCCTCTGGCGGAAGGGGCATCCCTAACTCAGCCAGACGGGTGGAGTACCCAGACATTCTGAGCACGTGATCACTGATAGACCCGTTCTCCTCCATCTTGCAAGCATAGAACTTATCGGAGATCTCATATCTCTCGATCCGGGCATTCTTCTGAAAGATAAACTTCAACTCCTGGAACATCTCATATGCTCCATGACGTTCAAAACGTCTTTGAAGTCCCGGTTCTAAGCCATACAACATTGCACATTGAACTATTGAGTAATCATCAGAACGAGCCTGCCAGGCGTTCACAACGTCTAGAGACTCAACTGGAGCGGGTGGATCACCAAGCGGTGCATCAAGGACATAAGCCTTCTGGGAAGCCGTAAGGATAATCCTTAGATTACGGGCCCAGTCCACAAAGTTACTTCCATCATCTTTCAACTTAGCTTTCTCTAGGAACGCATTAAAATTCAGGGGTGCTACTGCGCGAGCCATGATCTACAACATAAATATAGCAAAGAGAACTTAGACTATTGTTCTTAGATAATGAGTTTAGTTAATCATATTTAAAAAACTCCCACTCAAATTGACATCCCTCCGATCATTCGAGTGTAACATGATCCAAATCCACCAACTCAAGTCCGATCATCACGTGAGTTGAGGTGGTTTCAATGGTGAACATCTTCATGTTGATCATATCTACTATATGACTCATGTTCGACCTTTCGGTCTCTTGTGTTCCGAGGCCATGTCTGTACATGCTAGGCTCGTCAAGTTTAACCCGAGTGTTCCGCACGTGTAACATGGCTTACACCCGTTGTATGCGAACGTAGAGTCTATCACACCCGATCATCACGGCGTGTCTCGAAACGACGAACTTTCGCAACGGTGCACACTTGGGGAGAACACAATTTATCTTGAAATTTAAGTGAGGGATCACCTTATAATGCTACCGTCGTCCTAAGCAAAATAAGATGCATAAAAGGATTAACATCACATGCAAATCATAAGTGACATGATATGGCCATGAACTTGTGCTTTTGATCTCCATCTCCAAAGCACCGGCATGATCTCCATCGTCACCGGCATGACACCATGATCTCCATCATCTTGATCTCCATCAACGTGTCGCCATAAGGTTGTCCTGCTGACTGTTGCTTCCACGACTATAGCTAACGTTTAGCGATAAAGTAAAGCATTACATAGCGCTTAATGATTGACACACAGGTCATACAATAATTAAAGACAACTCTATGGCTCCTGCCAGTTGCCGTACTCATCGACATGCAAGTCGTGATATTCTATACATCACATGATCATCTCATACATCACATATATCTCATCATGTAATTGGCCATATCACATCACAACATACCCTGCAAAAACAAGTTAGACGTCCTCTAATTGTTGTTGCAAATTTTACGTGGCTGCTACGGGTTTGCAAGAACCGTTCTTACCTACGCAAAACCACAACGTGGTGTAGTGATTGCTTTTTGATCTTCTAAAAGAACCCTCTTCATTGAACCGATTCAACTAAAGTGAGAGAGACAGACACCCGCCAGTCACCTTTATGCAACAAGTGCACGCAGCGGTAAAACCAGTCTCGCGTAAGCGTACGCGTAATGTCGGTCCGGGCCGCTTCATCTCACAATACCGCTGAATCAAGTATCAACTAGTAACGGCAAGCAATATGTATACACCCACGCCCACAACTCGTTTGTGTTCTACTCGAGATCTCATCTACGCATAGACCTAGCTCATGATGCCACTGTTGGGGAACGTTGCATGGGAAACAAAAATTTTCCTACGCACACATAAGATCTATCCATGGTGATGAGCATCTACGAGAGGGAGAGTGAATCTACATACCCTTGTAGATCGCTAAGCGGAAGCGTTAATAAACGCGGTTGATGTAGTCGAACGTCTTCGCGATCCAAATCGCCGAGCGTCCCGCGATCCAATCACGATCCTTCCGATCTAGTGCCGAACGGACGGCACCTCCGCGTTCAACACACGTACGGCTTGATGACGCCTTCACCTCCTCGATCCAGCGAGCGATGATGAAGTAGTGGTTGAGTTCCAGCAGCACGACGGCGTGGTGATGGTGGTGAGGAACAATCTCTGCAGGGCTTCGCCAAGCGCTACGGAGATTATGACGGAGGAACTAGAGGGCTAGGGTTGCCGGCACACGGCTTGGGAAATCCTGATGTATCCCGTGTGCTAGCCCTGCCCCTCTATTTATATGTTGAGCCTTGGGGTCTAAACTTGGAGTAAAAGCCTCCTTCGGGTCGGTTTTGCCCGCACAAGGTCGGTTTGGCCCGCAGGGAAAGAGTCCAACTCGGATCCCTGCCGAACCGTGCACAGCCGCGCACAAGCGGTAGTACCGCTTCACACAAGCGGTAGTACCGCTTGGGCGGTAGTACCGCTTCACACAAGCGGTAGTACCGCTCGGGCGGTAGTACCGCTTCACCAAGCGGTAGTACCGCTTACGCGGCAGCAAAACTACTTTTGCACTTTCCAATACCTTGTGGGCTTTATCCCTTTGGCTCATATAAAGTGTTGCTGCACCCGAACACTTCGGTAAACATCCGGAACCTCTTCCGGTGAACTTCGGAACTCTTCCGGAGATCAAAACACTATTATCACATATATCAATCTTTACCTCCGGACTATTCCGGAGATCCTCGTCATGTCCGGGATCTTATCCGGGACTCCGAACAACTTTCGGTCACCAACATAATAACTCAATTATACTAATCGTCACCAAACGTTAAGTGTGTAGACCCTGCGGGTTCGAGAACTATGTAGACATGACCGAGACACCTCTACGATCAATAACCAATAGCGGGACCTGGATGCCCATATTGGCTCCTACATATTCTACGAAGATCTTTATCGGTCGAACCTCTATGTCAAGGATTCAGTTAATCCCGTATGCTGTTCCCTTTGTTCTTCGGTATGTTACTTGCCCGAGATTCGATCGTCGGTATCACTATACCTAGTTCAATCTCGTTACCGGCAAGTCTCTTTACTCGTTCCGTAATACAAGATCTCGTGGCTAACACTTTAGTCACATTGCTTGCAAGGCTCATTGTGATGTTGTATTACCGAGTGGGCCCTGAGATACCTCTCCGTCATACGGAGTAACAAATCCCAGTCTTGATCCATGCCAACCCAACAGACACCCTCGGAGATACCTGTAGAGCACCTTTATAGTCACCCAGTTACGTTGCGACGTTTGATACACACAAGGTATTCCTCCGGTGTCAGTGAGTTGCATGATCTCATGGTCAAAGGAACAGATACTTGACATGCAGAAAACAATAGCAATAAACTGGCACGATCATATGCTACGTTTACAGTTTGGGTCTTGTCCATCACATCATTCTCCTAATGATGTGATCCCGTTATCAAATGACATCTCATGTCAATGGCTAGGAAACCTTAACCATCTTTGATCAACGAGCTAGTCAACTAGAGGCTTACTAGGGACACAGTGTTGTCTATGTACCCACACATGTATTTGAGTTTCCAATCAATACAATTATAGCATGGATAATAAACGATTATCATGAACAAGGAAATATAATAATAACCAATTTATTATTGCCTCTAGGGCATATTTCCAACAGTTCATACCTCGAAGGCGTCATTCTGGCGAACCCAGATAAGGATAACTTCCTCGTGCCTTACTTTCCCGAGTAAGTCATCCCCTCACCGCCCCATAACATATGATTTCTTAGATTTCGATCATTCTTTTTTTTTCTAACATTCCGTGTTTTGTGCAGTGACACACATTGCACACTCATCCTCTTCAGCCCGAAATATTCCATGGCCACGTATTTCGACTCGGACCGTCAGTCGAAGAAAGACTACACAAATATCAAGAAAGTTCTTGATGAAGCTCTCCCCGGCTACGCCAGATCTGGAGGCACCTTCAAGAGGCCAATTTGTAGGTACGGCAAGCACGTGTTCACCCACAATACGACGTTCCCCTGCGTCAAGCAGCCGCCTGGCGGTCAGAAGGATGCCTACTACGCCCTCCATCACATGCGGGCGATCGTGCGGGACCATAATCACCTTCTGCTACCAAATAATCTCAAAGATTGGGCCGCACGCTTGTCGGCAATCCAGGACGCGGACATCAGACAAGAATTCTTTCGCATCCAGTCGGAGTTTGCGGAAATCATCCATCAAGATGTCCTTCGTACCTCGGGGCAGTTCTACCTTAGATATGAACCGTCCAACAGTGAGATAGAAACAACGCTACAAATGTAGGCTGACAACGACCGCGATTTCATGACCATCACGATAGACGGCGGCTTCATCCACGCTCCGGTCCCTGAGTCGAGTCGAAAGTAGTGATGCTATGTAGTTCTGAAATATCGATTAGCTCATGTTGTAATTAAACTTTAATGAACTTGTATGTCTCTTTAGTTTGGACAGTCGTTCAACTTATATGTAATCGATGCTATTTATTAGTAGGACCATGAATCGTGCTATTAATGTGTTGCTTTTCTCTTCCGATCCTTTTGTTGCATACTTATATATTGCTTATATATTATCTGTGAATTGCTACTAACGTTTTGTTTGTCTAGTGCATAGAGATGCCGTGGTATGTCGTGTACAAGGGTGAGGTTCCCGGAGTCTACGACGACTGGGAGGAGTGTCGGAAACAGGTTCACCGTTTCAGCGGTAACAGTTACAAAGGGTACACCACTAGGGCGGAGGCGGAAGCTAGATACGCGCGCTATCTAGCGGGAGAGAGGAGGGAGCGGAGGAGGAACCGGATGAAGACCAATTTCATCGCGATGATGCTCATCGTGACCGCAGCTCTCTTCTATGTGATGGTAGTTTAGATGATATCGACTTTGTAATGTGACGACAAACTCGCTACTCGGTCTCGAGACCTAAACTTGTCTAATATTTGAACTTTGTTCGCTATTTCGAATTCGGAGACTAATATGATGAATTGTATTATATATGTGCTGTTTATATTATGTGTTGTTTTTATTCTGTGCTGTGTATTGTATTCTGTAACCTGTGCAAATACCAGAAAATCAAAAAATAATAATTCCTAGAATTAACATTAGTGGCGCACCATAATTCATATTAGTGGCGCACCCAATTAAATACCAGGGCCCCTAGGAGGCATATCAATGGCGCACCAGGAGGCATAGCAATGGCGCACCCAGTTAAATACCAGGGCCCCTAGGAGGCATATCAATGGCGCACCAGGAGGCATATCAATGGCGCACCATGTGGTGCGCCACTATTATCTGGGATACTAATGGCGCACCAGTGGTGCGCCATTAGTATTTGTTACTAGTGGCGTGATAATAGTGGCGCACCTATAGTGCGCCATTAATAGCCAAAATAGGTGCGCCACTAACAGCCGTTTTCCTAGTAGTGAAGAATGTACCCATCACTGATGGCGCCCGTTGCCGTGAGCTTCTATTTGTACAAAAAATGGTAGAAATTTTCATAAATATTTGACCACATTAAACTTATTAAATTTGCATTAATCATAACCATATGTTAGTTTTTTTTTGAACTTATAACCATATGTTAGTTTGTACACAAGAGAAATCCCATATATATTCAGTGAGAGCAAAGTGTGTGTATACAAATTGGTTTGGTATGAAAACATACATAACAAAGTATGTAGCAAATACAACTAAACAGTATTGTCAAGACAAATATTAAGAATCACCAAAAATAAACATGTATCAAGATATAAGCTGTCTTTGGGATTGTATATGGAGAAGTTGAATAGGTACCAGATCGTAGACAAGCCCATCCTTCAGAATCAACGGAGAAGGAAAAACGTATACACATTAATCTTAGAAGCTTCATTCTCTTCTGTAACCATTGTACCATGAAAAGGAAATCAAGTACCCTATAATATTGCTAAACCTACTGAAATTTCCTTTCTGTGTTAACATCACGTATATCTGAATCAAAATTTGTGCAAGCAATAAAATGTGAAAGAGAGATGGGATAGAAAAATGCATTCCGTAACACTTCTTCCTCGCAGGTGCACGGGCATGGCGCCATGTCGGCGCGCTTGTAGGGCGGAAGGACGGTGGCCATCTTTGACAACAGTTGCACCTGGGAACCGGCCCACCGCCGGGGGAGCTGTCATCTCGGGCGCCGCTGCTCGTCGTGACGGACGCCAAACTTCTCCTCCTGTTATTCACGTTCTCCTCCCTTCGACCTCCAGAGAGGAGGCATGGAGGCGGATCGAGGGGAGCCAGATGTGACTCGAGAGGAGCCAGATGTGACTCGCCTTCCCTTCTTCCTCCAGTCATCCTCTCATCTTGCTCTCACCTACGGCCGACATAGAACAGCGGGACAAGGAGGCGACATGGGGAGGTAGCAGCGTCGAGAGGATTCGTCGGCGGCGGCGCTGTCGCCTGTCGGTAGGGCTGTTTCGCCCAGGTCGATTGGATTGAATGAGGGAATGGAGGGGTCTGACCGAGGCTGAGAGAATGGGCTTCGGGAGTAGAGGGCCCAATTAACCACAGAACACGGTTTCGGCTCCCAGAATAGCAGCCCTCTAGGACAGCTGGCCCAGTTCGCGATTAGAAGTCGATCCGATGGCTGAGAATGTCCAAAGCACGGGATCCAATAGCCAAAAATGTTCAGATCGTGAGAGAGCCCGGTTTAGGCTCGGTTATACTGTCCTAAATTGGAAACTAAATTCAGAGTGAAAGCGATCCTTAGCTTCGAAGTACACATAACTTTCCAGTAGAAGATTAAGTATTCAATATATACATTCTCGAAAGAAAAATGGTATTCAATATATACTTAATTGTAAACATGGATGATAATCCATTTAATGGAATTTTGGAATAATGCGGGACAGTTATGAATAAAAGACTGAATGTTGTGGCAGTCCTTGATTTTTATTACAGAATACAAGATGTTAAATACTCATCTCACGGTCTCAAGTACAGAAAATGGTAAAACAAAGTGATTTACTCAGTTATCAACAGTTTGCACTCATCTTGTACATCATCTAATCCCAGAAGAGATAAAATAACAGAATTTTCTATGTTCAACAACTTCCATGTGCACTATTTCAAATGGGAGGTATAAACATCATAATCGTTAAGGGCGTGTTTGATAGGCTGCATAGAGCCCAACCAGGCCCGGGCGGGATGAAAATGGGCCATTTGGTTGCGTCCAAGGAGGCTTGGCTCGCATCGGCGTGAAACATAAAGCACCCCAGATCCTGGCTCGCAAGGAACGCTCGAATCGGTCGTTTCCAGCGAGCCAGACGCGACGTAGGGCGCGGTGCAGGGAGGTTTGGTCGGAGATGGCGGGAGGGGGAAATCGGTCGATGCGGGATGGCACGAAATATACCCTCACCACCCCCATTTACTCGCTCACCCCTAGCTCTAGGACAAGCCGTCCTCTGTTATTAGCACCGGCGGTGGGGACGACTCAAATCTGCGGCTGCGACGGAGGCGGCACTGTTGGTGGCGGCAACATCACTCCCTCGTAGCGGCAGCTATTTCTCCCCTTCTTCTTCGACTCGTCTGGCCATCCTCTCCCATGGCTCCCCCAACCCCGAAGCCGGTAAGCTACCCCCCACCCCCTCCTCTATTATCTGTTAGGTCGTTCGATAGGACCGTTAAGGTCGATAGCGCCATTGCTGACCGCATAATGGATGTCGATTAGGTTGTTGATGAACGGATGAAGCTTCTAGTTCAGACAGCATTGCTCATAGCTGTGGTTCAGGCATGGATCTTTTTTGTCCATAGGAGAGCTATTCGTCGGAATGAGAAACCTCTCATCCGGTATGGTCCAATGTTAATCCAGGATCAAGAGAGGATAACGAATCTGAACCACATCTACAACTGCAACGACACAATGGCTCTGTGGATGCTTCGAATGAAAAGATCTCCTTTCATCAGGCTTGTGCAAATGTTAAGGAACCGGGGGCTGCTAGAAGATAGCATCCACACCACTGTGTAAGAGCAAGTATCCATGTTCCTCCATGTTGTTGGTCATAACCAGAAGTTCAGGGTTGTACACAACACCTTCAGGAGATCAATGGAGACCATCTCCAGGTACTTCAAGCAAGTATTGTATGTTATTGGGGAACTCATAGGAGAGATGATCGTGTCACTAACCGGACGGACTCCTACCAAGATTCACACTATCCCAAGATGGCATCCATACTTCAAGGTGAGCACTGATAGTATGTTGTTAATGCCTTCATATGTTGTTATTCTTCTAATGTAGCCATAACACCATCCTGTAATGCCATTCCAGGATTGCATTGGCGCAATAGATGGTACTCATGTCACTGGCTGAGTGTCGAGGTCACAAGCTGCAGCATATAGATGGAGAAAACACTACACAAGTCAGAATGTGCTTGCTGCTGTTGACTTTGATCTGAAGTTTACATATGTGTTGGCTGGCTGGGAAGGATCCGCACATGATGCTAACATTCTCAGTGACAGCATGTGTAGACCTGGTAGCATCAACATCCCACATGGCAAGTTCAACCTAGGAGATAGTTCAACCTAGGAGATGCTGGCTATGCTTGTCGGCCAGGTGTTCTTCACCCTTTAGGAAAACCAGGTTCTATCTGGATGAGTTCTCTAGTAGGAACTATCCTAGGACTCCACAGGACCCTGATCAATCTCAGACACTCTAGCCTTAGAGTAACTGTTGAGAGGGCATTTGGAGCTCTGAAGAACAGATTTAAGATCCCGGATCAGAAGACATTTCACCCTTACCCTACCCAGGTCAAGCTTATTCTCGCATGTTGCATGATTCACAACTGGATCCTGCAATGGGGAACTGATGAACTTGTGCCGGAGGAGGAATATGTGACTTCTGATGTGGTGATCAATTTCGACCATGGTGTGGAGGCATTTGACAACGAAGCGTGAAAGAATAAAAGGCTGGAGTGGGCTCAAGCAATGTGGGATAACAAAGGTCAGAGCAGGATCTAGTGATGAAGAAGAACAAGGAGAGGCAACACCACAGGAGAAGAAGAAGAAGAATAAGCACAATAGTAACAGAAGAAGAGGAAGAGGAAGAGGAAGAGGATGAACTTCCATCTAGTTAGCATTGTTAAACCTTCCCCTATTCAGCCATAATGGCTCTTAATAACATGTACTGTCATTTGCTAGTAGTTAGGATAAATTGCAATTAGTTTCCCAGCTAGCAGAAGATAATGTTCGGTGTGCCTGGTAAGGTCACAACTAGTGAGAAGTGGTGATCACATCTTTAGTCGTTTGCAACCAAACAGCGTGTTGTTTGTCTAACAGCAGCGACGCAGGCAACCAAACAACGTGCTAACTAATTGCTCCCCACATGTAAGGATCCTAATGCAGGAAACCAAACTACATGCATATGTTGTTTTTTAGCCTGCATTAGCTTAGTCGGGCCCAACCAAGACAAGTATGCAAAATGACCTAAAACAGAGATGTGAACCAAATGCGCCCTATGAAAAAATGTTGACCTGGTCAAAATCGGATGACCCAAGTCCAAGTGCAGACCTCAATTGTATGTGGACTCTTTAAAGCTCGGGAGCATAGTGTTATAGAGGTTATATGGTTTCTATATATACGAGAGGTTAAGTGTTGTTTAGACATGTCCAGATAGGTGGAGAAATAAATATAATGCTTGGGTAGGGGTGGCGGCCTGGTTTCTATATAAATACATGCATATTTGATCATTCTATTTCAGTTTTCATGTGGTCCGAGTTACGATGCCCGGCAGCAAAAGTGACTGGAGAATATATATTTTTAGATATATTTACATTCTCTTCAGCAAGCAAGGATATCCCAATTCCACCAACAGTAAAAACAACAGTGTTTTACCTGCCAAATAATAAAAAGAAAAAGGAAAAAACGAATAAAAAAATAGAACCAACAACTAAACTTCAGTTTTGCAATGTTTTCCATTATCACGTGATTTTTCTTAATGACCTAAGTCCTATATGTTCAACAAAAATGGGGTCAAATATATAGGAGCGGGTAAGTGTTGTTTAGTATGTGATGGTAGGTGAAGTTAATAAAACCCTCGGACAAGAGGCGGCGGCCCGATGTCTATATAAACACATGTATATTGTACTATTCTATTTCACTTCTCATGAGGCCTCAGATACTATGTCTCGCTTTGTGACCTATAAAACTAACTAAAGAAATTATTTTTCAGCAATCTTTACATTTTTTTAGGATGGGTCAACCCCCAAATGAATTAACAAAAACAAACATTGTTTTAGGGATCACAAAACAAAAAGGGAATAAAAATAAACTGGAAAGACATACAGGCAACAAATAATCCTCCTCTGTTTTGCTTTTTTAGTTTAACACGTCATTGTGCTTAATGACTCGGATCCTTTGACATTAGCTCTCTCTCTCTCGGTATCACTAGTAGAAAACAGGGCTTTCGTCCTAGCCGGATCGGAGCAATAGTCCCGGTCGCGTTACGAACCGGGACTAATGTGAGCATTAGTCCCGGTTCGAGCGGCTAGGACGCCGGACGGGGCTCGGCAGGCATCAGTCCCGGTTCGAATGGGACCTTTAGTCCCGGTTGGTGTCTCCAACCGGGACTAAAGGGTCTATCTTTAGTCCCGGTTGGAGACACCAACCAGGACTAAAGAGGGATGAAAAAGTAAAACGGCTATAACTTTTGCATACGATGTTGAAAAAAAAACTTTAATATATCAAAATGTTCAGCACGAGAAACTGGTTTAATTACTAAAGGTCCTTTTCCAGTTTTTTTTGTTTTTTGCTTTTTTTATTTTCTTTTGTTTGTACTAACAGCGAAATATTTAGAGTTTTTGAGCGACATTTGTGTGAATCACTAGTTTGTGAATAACTTTACTTTGAAAATAGATTTTTGAGTGATTCTTTTTCCTGCTGTTTAATATTAGTGTGTTTTATCATTATATTCAATTTGGTAATTTTTAGGTTATTTTAAATAGGTGTTTTAATCAAAAACAAATTCTGTTTAGCTCTTTTAGTTTTATAGCTCAAAAAATCAATAAATGCATGAAATATAGCGAATGAAGTGGGAAAGGGTTGAAAATTGCTGTGTGGCTTTTAATGGTGCATGTTGAACGCACAAAAAGTCTGGAGTTTAAATAAGTTTAAAAAAATGAAATGCCTTTTTAACAGATGAGTTTTCGTCCGAAACCTAGATACTTCGAAAGAGATTGTCCAGTTTGTACACAAAGTGCATCCAGTTTTTGCCGTAACCATCTCAACTTTTTAGCACATGCTATGTGGGTGAAATGATGATACCATGCCAAGTTTCAACCTTTTCAGAGTTCATTTGTAGTGCTTTTCAATTTCGGGGTCATTTAGCTCAAAAAAAATCAATAAATGCATGAAAAATAACGAATGAAGTGGGAAAGGGTTGAAAATTGATTATGTGGCTTTTAATGGTGCATGTTGAACGCACAAAAAGTCTGGAGTTGAAATAAGTTAAAAAAATGAAATGCCTTTGTAACAGATGAGTTTTCGTTCAAAACTCTGATACTTCGAAAGGGATTGTCCAGTTTGTATACGAAGTGCATTCAGTTTTTGCCGTAACCCTCTCAACTTTTTAGCACATGCTATGTGGGTGAAATGATGATACCATGCCAAATTTCAACCTTTTCAGAGTTTATTTGTAGTGCTTTTCAATTTCGGGGTCATTTAGCTCAAAAAAAATCAATAAATGTATGAAAAATAGCGAATGAAGTGGGAAAGGGTTGAAAATTGATGATGTGGCTTTGAATGGTGCATGTTGAACGCACAAAAAGTCTGGAGTTGAAATAAGTTTAAAAAAAATAAAATGCCTTTGTAACAGATGAGTTTTTGTCCGAAACCCTGATACTTCGAAAGGGATTGTTCAGTTTGTACACGAAGTGCATCCAGTTTTTTCCGTAACCCTATCAACTTTTTAGCACATGATATATGGGTGAAATGATGATACCATGCCAAGTTTCAACCTTCTCAGAGTTTATTTGTAGTGCTTTTCAATTTTGGGGTCATTTAGCTCAAAAAAGTTACTAAATGCATAAAAAATAGCGAATGAAGTGGAAAAGGGTTGAAAAGTGATGATGTGACTTTGAATGGTGCATGTTGAACACACAAAAAGTCTGGAGTTGAAATAAGTTTAAAAAAATGTTATGAAAAGTAAAACGGCTATAACTTTTGCATACGATGTCGAAAAAAAAGTTTAATATATCATAATATTCAGCACGAGAAACCGGTTTCGATAGCAACCGTCATAGGCTGTTTTGTAAATTTTTAGAATCCACAAATTCCGAAAGTTAAAAAAGTTATCCTTAAATTTAAGTTTTTTTGAATTTTTGGTCAAATTACTTATTCAATAAATATTAGTGTTACTAAATAATTATTGTTTTTTAGAATAATAGTTTCAAACTCAAATGGTGAAACGTGTGACATCATGCTCAAGGGCTTAATAGGATTGATATGATACATATAACATAAATTAATTGAATAAGTAGTTTATTTTTTTAAACGTTTTTAATTTTTTTAGATTTTTGAAATACGAAAAGAATAAACATTCGGATTTTAAAAATTAATTATATTTAAAAAAAATGATGTCATATTTGGATTCGTCACATTTTTCTGATAATAATGGATAAATTATTTGTTGAATTTCGATTTACAGATTTAAAGATATTAATTGTGCCATATTAAATGAATAAATGGCAAAAAATAAATAAAATAATAATATTACTTATTTATTTTCATTGAAAATCAATATTATTATTACTTATTTTATTTTAAACTTTTTATTATTTTGGATTTTTTTTTTTGAGAATTTTTGATTTTTTTTGAAATTTTTGCCTTTTTTGAAGTTTTTTGGAGTTTTTAAATTAATCATTGTTGTTTATTTTAATAATTATTTGGAATTTAAAAAATTAAATCATGTGACATCAAGACTTAAGGGTTAATAGGATTGATAGCTTACTATTGTCAACAAAACAACAAGTGCAGACTTGGAAACTAGGGGAGATAGAACTCGAAAGTTAAGCGTGCGGGGTTGGAGCAGTGAGAGGATGGGTGACCGGCCGGGAAGTTAAGCATGCTGGGTTGGAGCAGTGAAAGGATGGGTGACCGGCTGAGAAGTTAGACGATTTGGAATGAATGATCCACGCTGGAGCAGTGAGGAGGGATGATTAGAGATTAAATTGTCAAAATTTTGAAAATCAAAAGAATTGTTTTTAAAACAAATCAAAAAAATGTAGAAAAAAAAATTAAAAAAAATTCAAAAAATTCAAAAAATTCAAAAAAATCCTTTAGTCCCGGCTAAAGGTCCTATAGCCCCCGCTCCAGAAAGCTGCCACGTGGAGCCCCTTTAGTCCCGGTTCGTAATCCAACCGGGACTAAAAGTGAGGGCCTTTAGTCCCGGTTGGAAAACCGGGACTAAAGGCCCGTTTTCTACTAGTGTATGTGGTATGTGCACCGGCTGGGAAGTTAGACGATTTGGAATGAATGCTCCATGCTGGAGTAGTGAGGAGGGATGATTAGAGATTAAATTGTCAAATAATTCAAAATTTTGAAAATCAGAAGAATTTTTTTAAAACAAATCAAAAAAATGTAGAAAAAAAATAAAATAAAATTCAAAAAATTCAAAAAAAAAATCAAAAAAATCCTTTAGTCCCGGCTAAAGGTCCTCCAGCCCCCGCTCTAGAAAGCTGCCACGTGGAGCCCCTTTAGTCATGGTTCGTAATCCAACCGGGACTAAAAGTGGGGGCCTTTAGTCCCGGTTGGAAAACCGGGACTAAAGGCCCGTTTTCTACTAGTGTATGTGGTATGTGCACCGGCCGGGAAGTTAGACGATTTGGAATGAATGCTCCATGCTGGAGCAGTGAGGAGGGATGATTAGAGATTAAATTGTCAAATAATTCAAAATTTTGAAAATCAGAAGATTTTTTTTAAAACAAATCAAAAAAATGTAGAAAAAAAATAAAAAAAATCGAAAAATTTCAAAAAAATATATTCAAAAAAATCCTTTAGTCCCGGCTAAAGGTCCTCCAGCCCCCGCTCCAGAAAGCTGCCACGCGGAGCCCCTTTAGTCCCGGTTCGTAATCCAACCGGGACTAAAAGTGGGGGCCTTTAGTCCCGATTGCTTAGTCCCAGTTGGAAAACCGGGACTAAAGGCCCGTTTTCTACTAGTGTATGTGGTATGTGCATATAGTGCAATTACACCAACTACTATTATTGTTGTTTTTGTCGCTACTACTACTGTCAGAACAAATTATATGCTGACAGGCTAGTGGAGGTGGTTGATCCCCCACCATCTAGCGATTAAACATCAGTTTATCAATCGCGAGATGCTTATGGAGATTTCATCAATCATGATCCATGACTGCACTCTTTAGTACCGGGTGGTGTTTGCAGGTGCCCGTGCGTGTGTACACCTTCATTGACTTTGTGTTCGGCAAAGAAAAAGGTACTTAGAGGGTGCATGTGTCATCTTTCACAATGAAAACAGGTAAGTATTCCTCATGTTATTTGCTTTGAAAATTCCGGGTGATCAACCATAGTCCTAGCTCCTAAGATTGCAATCATAAATCAAATTGTTCTTCCCACTGTAAAGCACATATTAAGTAGCTACCTGGTCATCTGTTCAAGAAGATTTTAAGAAGCACTGTTCGTGTGTTCATATATGCTCATGCAAGTTTTCTACTCCAGAAACATGCTAAGTGATTACACGGAGAATAGTCTGACGAATCTTGATGCATATTCGTTGCCCTTTTTTATACCATAGGGTGTCTCAAAGCGTCAAAGGGCGTCTCTTAAGGGACCTTCACAACGGAGCTCTCAGTGAGAGAGAGGTTTATCCCACTTGACCATGCAGGCTAGTAATCAGGCATACTGGCTAACAAGCCGAGAAACATAAGCTCGTTCTATATAGAGCAAGGGTGGACGTGACAAGAGCAATGGCAACAGAACAGTTATTGCTACATACTCAACATCCCAATCGAGTATTTGATTCTTTCCCTATGCCTTCTAGTCATACATATTGACTCGCAAAAAGAAATTACATATTGACGGATAATGTCTTGTTTTCTGCCCACCATGATCTCCCGTGTTTATGTGTACTGAAACTTATTTATTATATGAAAAGCAATAAAGAGAAAGTTATCCCTTTTTTTGAGAAATTAAAGAGAAAGTTATCTGGAAGTGTGAGGCGTGGATGGATGAGAGATGATGGGATTTCCTGCGCGTTCACGTGAAAATGGGGTCAGATATATATATAGGAGAGGGGAAATACTATTTAGATATGTAAAGGTAGGTGGGCAAAATTAAAAACAACGTACCCTGTAGAGGTGGTGGTCTGGTTTTTCATGAACACATACATATTTTTCCATTATATTTAAAAACAAATCGTGGGCTTTGAGTTATGATGTTTGGCATTGTGATTTGTGAATAAAGAAACTGGTTGAAGAAATTATTTTCAATAACCCTCAGATTTTGTTTAGCAACGGCAGGCTCTAACTTCCACCAACAGAAACAAATACTATTGTTTTGGCTATTGGAAATAAAAAAACGCTTGGCTTAATACATGGGCTCTCTACTTTTTAACGTAAATACAGAGTACTGATTGGAACATGTTTTCACATCTCTAGTGCAAAGGAGGTTATAGTCACAGACTCGCAGTTAAGCTGCTAAATGCACGCAACATTTCGGTAGTGATACTTTTTACACTTGAAGTACTAAAATTAAGCAATTCTATCTAATTGCAACTTGCAAAAACTGCTCGTTCTGTTGCTCAAAACTAAATATAAATAATATTCCTATGTTTCGACACATGTTTCTTCTTCAAAAGCTCCTTTCCAATACGATATTTTACATGATGTTGCTTAATGACCCAAATCCTTGACGGAGACATGTTCAATCACTATATCAGATTATGCTCACGACGTTCTCTACCAATTCAACCACTATCGAGTACTGACACGTCATCAAGGACAACAACTAAAAACTGCCCGATCCTCTCATATTGTTTAATACGTTGCTTGCAATTCAATCATCAATTTAAAAGAGTGCACCCATAGGGCGTGGTAACATGACTGCTCTTGCTAGGTGATGAAGAACTCCCTGTATTTGTTTCCTTCCCTATCCCTCCTACTCATACGTGTTTACTGACATCGTTTTGATTATGCGTTCACCATTATCTCACGTGGTTACGTGTATTGAAATCTACTTATTATATGAAAATGGTAAAGAGAGAGTTGTGTGGAAGTGTAATGTAAAGCATGAATGAATAAAAGATGATGGCCTTTCCTATGGGTTTACAACGTGCTCGGTAGAAGTGGCGACCTGATTTCTATATAAACACATGCAGAGTTTACCATTTTGTTTCACTTTTCATGGGGTCCGAGTTATGATGTCTGGCATCGTGATTAGGAGAACTTACTGGAAAATTTATTTTAGCAATGTCTACATTCGTTTTGGCAACCCTGGTGCTATTTTAACAATACGTGAACCTTTGTGATGTGAAACGAAAAAAGAAGACGAGAAAATTGGCCCTCACCCATGAACATACAGTAAGCGATATCAATCAATGAATGTGAATATAGTGTATAACAAAATGGGCTACAACTACAAGGTGTTGAGGACATAACTTACAAATTTTTGGGCCTTGGCATGTTGGCCTATACTCGGTATAAAAGACAACTAGCTATCTCAGGTTGAGTTGGGGTTGGCACAGTGGCAGGAACAAGTCAAACATGCTGACTCGGCTCAGCCCGCTGAACTGTGAGTTCGAGCTAATCTAGCGGGGGGGTATTTATAGCTTGAGTCAAGCTCCTAAGCCCACTCGGCTTCTCCATCCGTAAGCATAACCTACTAGTTTTGTAGTCCAACTATCACTGGAAGAGTGTGCTCCTTGGGCATGACAACATGATCGCTATTGGTTGTGGAAGGATTGATTCGTGTACTTGTTTCTTTCCCGATGCCTCCTAGTCATACCTGTTTGCTAACATAATCTTGATTTTGAGTCCACCAACATGTCATATGTTTATGTGTATTGAAATCTACTTATTTTATGAAAATGGAGTAGAGAGAGTTATGTGGAAATGTAAAATGCATGGATGAATGAATGGCAGATGATGGGCTTTCCTACGCGTTCATGCGAAAATGTGGTGAAATATACAGTGCCGGGTAAGTGTTGTTTGGGCATGTCACATGAAGGTATATGGGGTAATTAATAAAATGGACCGGGTAGAGATGGTGCCCCGCGTCTATTTCACTTTTCATGAATTAAGTCTGAGATATGATGGCTGGCTTTTTGATCAAAGAAACTAAATCGGCAAATTATTTTCAGCAATATTTACATTTTCTTTCGCAAGGGCAGCCCCCATTCCACTAACAGAAACAAACAATGTTCAGGTACCGCAAAACAATAAATATATCAAAACAAATAGAGACAACAAATAATCTTCCTCTGTTTTGCCATGTTTACCCCAGTAAAACATTCAACACGTGAGTTTGCTTGATGACCCAAATGCCTCACCAGAGACATCTTCAACCATATCCAAGCATAAAAAAATTGGAGCACACTCATCACGATCACCACCAACCCAATTCAATCACCATCGTGGACCACACACCAACTGATCTAATTAAACTGCTTGATCCCATCATATTGTGCCTCTAAGTTTGCTGCTTTGCTGGCTTGCTCCTCCCTGTCCATGCGAGCCAGTATTTATTTCGATTTTATTGTTCATAGGGTGTAGATGAGCTCGGGTTCCGAGTTGGATATTCGCTACACACCTGCCTATACAACTCTACTAAGAAAGCATGCATGTCCCGCTTGAACAATCCAGCCGTTTGCCAAATCATGCATCCTCGATGATCCTCCTGACGACGGCTTGGATCCACGGAGATTTGTTGTTGAGGACGATGGTGTTCCGATGTTTTCATATCTCCCAAATTACCAAAGGGTTTAGCATGTTGAAGTCTTTCCTGTAGTGCTGCAATGTTACGTGTGCTCTGCTCCATGGAAACAACTGATCTGGATACGTGGGTGTCCAATCTTCATGACCCAAGCAACCATTACGACATGCCAAGTTGATCTCGCGAAGACAGATTTGGCAATTTGGAAGATATATGCCTCCAATTAGGAGTCAAAAATTGGAAAATACGCACACCAAAATGAAATGAGGGTTCCCCTTTTTAAGGTAAATATTGAGTACTAATTGGAACATATTCCTGTCATCTCTATTGCAAGGATGCTAGTCGCAGTTAAGTTGGTAAATGAATGCAACATTTTGGTAACGAGACTGTTCACACTTAAAACAGCCAAATTAAGCAATTATATTAATTAATAACTTGCAGAAATCGATCGTCTTGTTGCTCAGAACTACATGCAAAAAATCTTCCTCGGTTTCGCCACATTTCTGCTTCAAAAGCTCCTTCATAGTACGATCCTTTACACGATCTTGCTTAATCATCCACATCCTTGACAGACATCTTCAATCGTGTTCGGGTATATAAATTGGAGCATGCTCACTAGGTTTTCTACAAACTCGATCACTGCGTGTACGGACGCATCATTGTGGACCACCCTAATTCCATCATTGGTTTTAAGTTCGCTGATTGCGGTTCAATCGTACGTCAATTCACAACAGCGCTCTTTGGTCATGGAAACATGACTATCCATCGAGATCTGTATTTATTCCTTCCCCTATCCCTCCTAGTCATACGTGTCGATATCATCTTGATCTTCTGCTCACCATTATATCCCGCGTGTTGATGTGTTTTTGAAAAGTGGTCAAGAGTACTAATGTGAAAGTATAAAGCGTGGATGAATGAGAAATGATGAGCTCTCCTGCCTGTTCACCCAGAAACTGTGGTCAAATATATAGGAGTGGGTAAGTGTTGTTTAGACATGTGAAGGTAGGTGTGGGAAATTAATAAAATGCACAAGGTAGAGGTGGCAGCCCGGTTTCTATATAAACAGATGCGTATTCTACCATTCTTTTTCACTTTTCATGGGGTATGAGCTATGATATACCTGCCACTGTGATCAAGAGAACTGACCGAAGAAATTAGTTTCAGCAATCTTTACATCTTTAGCAAGGTCACCCCCAATTCCACTAACAGCAACAACGAAATAACGTGATTTTTGCTGAATGACCCAGACCCTTGGACAGAGCCATCTCCAATCATATCCGAGTATAAAAAATGAGAGCAGAGCACGCTCATCACATTCTCCACTAGCTAATTAAACTTCTCGATCCACTCTTTTTGTGCTGCTAAGTTTGCTGCTTTGCTGGCTTGGTGCTCCCTGTCCACGCCAGCCATGGCCACGGAACTCTCCAGCCTGCCGCTGGTCCTGCTGATCTGCTTGCTGGCGGGCTCGTTGAGGACGACGGCCCTCCCGGCGCTGCCCGGGATGGATAGGGTGAAGCATCAGGTCGATAGGGCAAACCGGCGCGGCCCATCCATTGGGATCGTCATGTCGTACGTCGACGAGGACATCGTGCTCCAGGCCTCCGGCTACTTCAGACACTTGCGTGTCCAGCCCTACGTTGACCTCTACATTGAGTCTCCACCTCCCGCTTCTGATCCAAATCACTTTCCTGTAGATTGTGCAAATGAAAGAGTAGACTAGCAGCAAGTGCTGAACTGCTGCTAACTGAACCCAGACACCAACACACAATACAGAACAGAAGGGGCAAACAAATAGAGATGATATTGCAGTGTCTATACCACTTCTAAGCGAGGCGAATCAAACTTAAAATTCTAGACATACCTGAAGTTGTGGGTGCACGATGAAGCTTCATCATATTCGTTTTCATCCACACAGATCAAAACGGCAAGTAGCTGGACTTGGACTCGGGTTTCTTCTACTCTGTAGTGGCCTCAGTGGTGGTATTCCCTCAATCCATCTATCATGCCACACTTCAGATTTAGTTCCATCGCAAATTCTTGTTATTAACCCTTCCCTTTGTACATTTCGTCCCCTAATGGTTGCCTTACATATTGGAGAAGTGCTCCACGAACAATCCCCAAGCTATCCCTCGCACACAAACTGTCAGCTCGCTCTAGCAACCTCCATGATTGCTTCGCAAGCACATCACGATGAAGCATACTGGCTCTGCAAATTTGCATGATCTACACTCAGAGAAGAACATGAATGAAATTTAATAGCTTCGCAAGAACATGAGTGATGATATGCTTTATGTTGAGTGTAAAAAAACAATTCAAAGTCAAAAGGTGAAGGAGATAGCCTTCAAACCTATCGCAAAAACCATTGTTCTCGAAAAAAACACTTGTGTAAGGTGTCACAAATGCTTGCATGTTTAAAATTTTGTGTGATATAAGACTATATTGCACATGCATTTATTTATTTTGCAAAAACCGTGTGCTATGTATCGCAAAGGTTGATTTCTTAAAACTGTGTGTGCAAATACATCACACACAGAGTGATTTTTCAAAAACCTTATACAATGTATCACACGTGGCTGTTTTTTTAGAATTATGTGCAGTGATATATTACTTTCCCACACACATTTTTTATAAAAAAAACTATGTGCAAGGCATAACACATGCTTTTTTTAGAAACCGTGTGCAAGACATGGCACACGTTTGCATTTCTGTGATTGTGTGTGATTATATGTCACATCGCACACACATTATTCTAGCAAAAACCGTGTGAAGGAATCACACACGGTTGTGTTTTCTACTTCGGCAAAAAACCATGTGTGATGTGTACATCCCACATAGCTTTTTCCTACAGTGTGTGATAGTTGTGTCTTTATAGCACCATTCTGCACTGGTGACACAAGATTATCTGAGATAGAGGATCACTAGCCGATCCCTCAAAATTTAGGCCCTCCTATGCTTCCTCTCATATTTAGGGAGTTATAAAAATGTGGTTCCGTCAAACTCATAAATTCTCGAAAATGAATAAAATCTAAGCTAAGATTTTTAGGCATAGCAAATCGAACGTTTGTCATGGCAATTTGCGTTGGTGCGGGGATGAAAAATTTAATTGGCGAAAACTGTAATTTTCTGGAAAAAAATGAACTTGCTCACCAACTAAACTTGCCACCCTAGGCAAACATATTTTTCCATGAAAATGGTTCGATTTACCATGCCTAAAAATCTGACGTTCACTGGATGTTTACATCCTAAATTTAAGTCCTCATTTTTTTATTCCTCGTTGATTTATTCAAACAAAAATTAAAATTAGTCCATTCGAAGAAATATTTTGATTCAAACTACATTGCATAACACGAAATTTAAACTACATTGCATAAATTACTCAATTCGAAGGAAATAAAAATTAAAAGAGCCCATTTGCTACTTGTTCATGAGCTCGTCCCATATCACACTACCATTGGAGCCGTCGAAATTGCCGTCATTCGTGAACCCGGAGCAGGACGCGCTGAAGCAAAGTTGGATGACCGCCCCACCGGACCTCCCGGCCTCATCTGAAGCCCCCTTCTTGTAAATCATGAGACACAGGCGTTCCTGGGCGATGACCTCCAGATTATTCAAGTGGAGCTCGGCCATGAAGGCCTCCTGATTCTCCCGCTCCTTGCAGCAGTATACCACTTGGGGTGGGCGATGGTGACGAACTTCGGGACTTCATGGCAGTCGAGGGGGAAGTTGGTCTTCACCCAGATGCCATAGAGGCTCACCGTCTTCACGTCGTAGACCCAGGGCCGGCCCTGAGGGGGGGCAGAGGGGGCGGCCGCCCCGGGGCCCCAAAGTCTAGGGGGCCCCACCCAGGTTGTATGCACGTAGGCCACGCCCACGGCCCAGGGATGTTGGGCAGCGAATGCACAGAGGGTTGTACGCGTTGTCCTCGGATGCAGAGCCACTGGTTCCTCGTCGATCGATCTCCTGTACGCGTTGCCCTAGCTCGGATTCCTTCTAATCGCGACGACGTTCCCTATTCATCTATTCCCCGATCTGCTTCTCAAAAAAAAAAAAAATCTATTCCCTCGTATGCTCATGGCTGAACCGAACAATCCGGATCGGAGGCAGCCCGCAGCCGCCATTGCTTGTTTCCCTTCCTCTCACGGCAAGCCGGTGGTGGGGATGGATGTTGGAGCGACGTTCATGCTAGACTTCAAGAAGACGCGGTGGCCCGCATGGTACTATCTGACGATGGCCATGTTGGATCTGAGTCAGACCGGCCATGCAGCCCGAGATCTGACGGTGCAGACGCAGGTCCAAAGTTGCGCGCCGGCGAACTACGCCACTCTCCAGTCTCCAGGTGATGATGGACGCATACATAGTGACGGAAATTGCCAAGCGCCTCCCATCTCACGTCAGTCTAAATCGCCTCATGGTGATTGCCTGATCACGTGATCAACGTTGATCCGATCAATACGATCGAGGTAACATCAGACTATGTACTTCCTATATCGCAAACATGATTTCCTTTGGAACCGTTTACGCATTTACTACTGAGTAGATCGGCTCAAAGACTAGTCTCTAATGTAGGAAACCAAGGGCTATTGTGTACTCTTTAATTCATTTTTTTAAAGGTAAATCATGCATGCTACTTATTCAAAAGGTCCAGGGATCTCAGCAGATACAAAGTGAAGAATACAGTCCAGGGATCCGAGGTAACATCAGACTATGTACTTCCTATATCTATATCTATATTACAGTGATCAAGCATTGATGGAATTTAATTTTTCTTTTTAGCAGTGCTTATTATCATGTCAACTATGCATTTGGTAAAAGAGAAAAAAAATGAAACAAGAACTATAAAGAGGATCTGTCGGCACCATCATAAGTGAATTTGTTGAAGGATTATTAGAAAAGATTTAAAGGTAATATGTATAAATTATTTGATAAGAATATCGCTTTTGCCGCATTTGGGGGCATTTAAGCAATCATATATATTACTATAATGTTTATGTCAAGGGGGCCCCAAGTTTTGGTTTCGCCCCGGGCCCCTAAAATCTCAGGACCGGCCCTGCGTAGACCCTTGTCGCTTGCTCCACCGCCTAGTAGGATCCAATTCAGTACCGGCGGCTGGTATCCCAGTCATTTATTTCTGAACCCACGTCCCTCACCGCACGTCGTTATACTTCCTCTTTGGCGGAGGGAGGGGGGCGTCACCGCGTGCTCCGGCGGCTGCACGCTAGAGCGCAGATCTGCGCTTCAAATCGAAGGTGGCGACCTCTGACAGCTAGATCCTGCCATTTGTGGGGAGTCAGAGGTGGCGCCGGTAGATTGGAATTGCTGGCAGGAGTGCGGGGTGGCTCTGGTGCAGGCAGGAGTGCTAGGGGGTGCCTTGGATTTGGGCGATGTCTGTGTTGATGCGGTGCGAGCAAGGGAGAGGGGTGGCATGGGGGGAGGGAAAAATTATCCTGAGATTGAGCCATGGCTGAGTAAATATAAGTGGAGGCAGACGCGAAGAAAATTTTGAGGAGTTAAAGCGGCTAAGGGTTCCGTTAGGTCTTGTTTAATTCCTCAAAACAAGTGCCCCAAGTGCGGGCACCGAAGGAATACATTGTCCATATCTTCCTCCTCTGCCCGTTCTCCCTCGGAATCTTGGAGCAGCTCAACATCTACCCCTCTTCCAACATTGATGACCTTTTGGGATGTAATCTATCATCGGCCCTTGACATTCATGTTTGGCACAATATTTTACTTCTCATCCTATAAAAGATTTGGGACGCCGGAAACTCCAAAACCTTTTGAGGCAAAGACAGAAGTAGTGCCACCTTCCTGTGACTTTTGATCCAGCCTCTGGATATCACCGCTTCAAGAAAACCTAACGCTAAGGATCTCAATTTCTCGTGGCGGGTGTACCTCTCCGGGCGTGCAAACATGTCCATGTATCTGTACTACCTTGTATTGGAGTACATTTTCAGTGATATATTAATGTATGGGCGATGGCATCTAGGGGGCGATGGTGACGAACTTCGGGACTTCACGGCAGTCGAGGGGCAAGTTGGTCTTCACCCAGATGCCATAGAGGCTCACCGTCTTCACGTCGTAGGCCTTTGCCGCTTGCTTCGCCGCCTAGAAGGAGCCAATCCATTATCGGCGGCTGATGTCCCAGTCATTTATTTCTGAACCCACGTCCCCCACTGCACACCGTTATACTTCCTCTTTGGCGGCAGGAGGGGGCGTCGCCGCGAGCTCCGGGAGGATGCACGCTACAGCACAGATCTGCGCTTCAAATCGGAGGAGCTAGATCCTGCCATTTATGGGGAGTCAGAGGTGGCGCCGGTCGATTGGAATTACTGGCGGGGGTGCGGGGTGGCTCCGGTGTAGGCGGGAGTGCTGGGGGGAGTGCCTTGGATTTGGCCGATGTCGGTGTTGATGCAGTGTGAGCGAGGGAGAGGGGTGGCATGGGGTGAGGGAAAATTATCTTGAGATTGAGCCATGGCGGAGTAAATATAAGTGGAGGCAGACGCAAGGAGAAAATTTGAAGGAGTTAAACCGGACAAGGGTCCAGCTAGGTATGGTTTAACTCCTCAAAACAAGTGCCCCAAGTGCAGGCACCCAAGAAAGACATTGCCCATATCTTCCTCCTCTGCCCGTTCTCTCTCGGAATCTTGGAGCAAATCAACATCTACCCCTCTTCCAACATTGATGACCTTTTGGGATGCGATCTATCATCGGCCCTTGACATTCATGTCTGGCACAATATTTTACTTCTCATCCTATAGAAGATTTGGGATGCCAGAAACTCCAAAACCTTTTGAGGCCAAGACAACAGTAGTGCCACCTTCCTGTGACTTTTGATCCATGCTTTGGATCTTTGGTATCACCGCTTCAAGAAAACCTGACGCTAAGGATCTCGATTTCTCATGGCGGGTGTACCTCTCCTGACGTGCAAACATGTCCATGTACCTATACCACCTTGTATTGGAGTACATTTTCGGTGATATATTAATGTGGCTGCAACCCCCCCCCCCCCCCCCCCCCCCCAATGCACACACACTATTAAACGGGATGAGTGAGCATCCACGAATTTATAGTAATCGAGATTTTGCCAAAACACCACACGACAAGCCCTTTGCGATGTGAAATAATAAAAGCGATGAACATACAATAAGTGATATCAACCAAGGAATGTGGACAAAGTATATAACAACATAGCCTACAAGGTGTTGAGGACATAGCCTTCTAGTTTGTCAGACCTCGGTTGTTGTTGTACTCTCGGGCTAAAAGATGATTACCGAGCTCGGGTCGATGTGGGCTTGGCCCGTGGCACGAACGAGTCAGACAACACGACTCGCACAAACCTGCTCATCTCTCAGGCCGAGCCAAGACTGCACTGGGTTATTTCTAGCTTGAGCCAAGCCCAAAAGCCAACTTGGCTCCGCCAGCCATAAGCATAGCCTACAAGGTTTTCTATCTGACCATCAATGGAAGAGTGTAATCCTCGGCTGTGGCAACATGACCGCTACTAGGTGCTTAACGATTCGTCCTTGTATTTGTTTCTTTCCGTATGTCTCCCAGTCATACGTGTTTACTATTATTATCTTGTTTTTTTGTCTACCATTATCTCAGTGTTTGTGTGTATTGAGATCTACTTACCGTATAAAACTGGTCAAGAGAGAGTTATATGGAAAAGTCCAATACATGGATCAATGGGAGATGATGGGCTAGCTTTCCTACGTGTTCACACCAAACTGGGGTCAAACATATATAGGAGTGGGTAAGTGTTGTTTAGACATTTGAAGGTAGGTGGGGAAAACAATAAAATGGACCAAGTAGAGGTGGCAGTCCGGGTTCTATATAAACAGATGCATATTCTGCCATTCTATTTCATCTTTCATGGGGTATCCCATTGTTACATCCGAAGCAAGTATGCAGCCTTCTCAGGGCATGTGGCCTGTGAGCCATCCGATTGAGTGTCCAAACGAATCCCCACCGTTAGATCTTCAGATGAAATGATCCTGGCCGTTGGATCTTCAGTGATGTGACAACCAATGAATAGTGCCTGGCGTTTCCCCCCAATCTCCCACCCCCACCCACAATGACAAGCGGGGCCCAGGTGGGGTGGGACTCAGCCGTCAGCGACTGAGAGGGTATGTTGCACCGGTGTTCCTTCTTATGTGCGTGATTGGCGTGCCACCGCGTGTGAATTTCGGTGGTCTCCGAGGGCACACTCGTCATTTTACCTGTTGGCCCATGAGTGGCACTCAATCTGTGGTTGGTCTCGTGGGTAAAGGTGTGGGGATCGATTGGATGAGAGAAAAAAACCCTAGCCCTCGCTCTTTCTTTCGTCCTCCTCGATTGCATCCGGGTGCCGTCGCCGCCGCCGCGTCGTCCTCCTCCCACCCCACCTCTTTCCTTCTCGTCGCCCACCCTCCCTACCTCGCCTCTTCTCCTCTGCATCACCTGGGTCGGGGGGAGCCGCTGGGCTCATCTTCCTCCCTGGCCGCCGGTCCCATTGCCACACCGCGGGAGAGGGTGAGGAAGACGAACCAAGGCACCTCTTACGTCGCGTCCTCCTCAGTAACACAGTCCCGTGCTTCCCCCTCGCTCATTCTTCCTCTTCTCGCGGTCGCCGCTCACTGCTTGGATGATTTCGTGGTCCTATTTGCATTTTGTTCCGGATCTGACCGCACACTTCACGTCCACCGTCCGTCGTCTGTCGTTCGCTAGGTCGCCGCCATGGGAACCCTTGCTCAAGTCGTGGAGGGGCGGCCAGTAGAGGTGCCTCTGCCCCGCGACCCTGATGTGAGCTTCTCCTCGCTGCTCCATCTTCTCCAGCACCTCCTCCCTATCGGCCTCCTCTTCCTCCCCGTCATGCAGGTGCGTCTCTCTCTCTCATCTCTCTGCTCTCTCTCTCTCTCTCTTTGTCCACTAATCTCTCTCTCTTTCTCCACTTCTCTCTCTCTCTCGTGTGTGTGTGTGCGCGCGTCTCCATCAATGGCCAGTGTGTGATTTGTTCTTGATTTGGTAGGATAAGCTTTGTCTGTGTAGAAGAGGAACCTGGGTATTGCATAATATCCAGTCAACATTTGCTAGGTACAAAAAAACATCGCTGGGCACTCTTGGTCCATTGTGAGATTTGCCATATATACATGATTGGTAAGAGCAGCAGGTTAATTTGATAGGCATAAGCATTAGTGAGGTGAAATATGCAGAGCTTGGATTTATTTACAGGTTGTACTAATGAACACAGTGAGGTGGGCTTAGACTTCCTTTTCGGTATGCAATCATATGGCAAGCGTGTTTTGATAAAACTTTGGGCCAGAAAATTGACGAGGTTGTGTGAGATGTGAGAGATTTTCTTTATTTTCACCTTGTTTACTTCGATAGATGTTCACTTCCTTAAAAATGGGTCCAGTTTGTAACTTTCTCATTTTTATGATCCCAGGCAAACTGCTGGTGCTAAAGAAAAGAATGTGCCTACAATCCAAGACCTGCGTGGTCAGACCACTTATCATGAATCTATATTTTTCATCTTCAGAGTGCGCCTTCATTTGTGCAAAAGAATCAGTATGCGTAAGTATTAGTTTCACTTTATATAGTAGTATAACCAGGTATGTTGAATTGTACATTTTCTGCATTGTATCATGTGTTTGTTTGAAAGCAAGCTTATTGGACGGCGGTGTTTATTTGTACTACAGTCTCATCTTACTGTCAGAAAAAACATATGATTCCTAATTTCCTATGGTAGAGAACTTTATTGCATGCATACCTGATCCTCTGTTCTCTTTGTTGGTTTTGCAGACCATAACACACAATCTGGAGCGGTCCCTGGTCATCAGTTGGTCCATCACGAGGTATGTAACTTCACTAAGATCATGCATGCTCCTTATAAGCTAGAGATTAATTAAAGTTGTTCATTAACTTTATCATCAAGCCACGAGACGCTGTTTTTATTGTTAGAATAAATTAAAATGTTCTCCTCAAATAATTTGATGCAAGGATGATGGGCAGTAGAGTGGTGCCGGTTCGCCTCCGTTCATCTGCTGGTAAGTCTACATCTCTCTACCTCTCTATGTCTCTTTGAGCCACCAGCGGCCTTGGCCACAATACGTAAAGCCCCCCCGGGTATTGGCATCCATAGCGACTCCTTGTTGTTGATGTCTAAGGGATTGGGAGACAATGAGGGCTGGTGGGCACTAATAATATGCCACAAAAAATGTTTTATTTCCCATAATTGCAACGCTAGCTTTGTGATGTTCCCTTAATTAGACAAGACCTTAGAGTTTCTTTGTTGAATTCGGGTTAGCAGTTCCGTATATATGTGCCAAGAAAGTATGCAGGGAAATCATGATGTGCTTTATTTCGGTGTGTCAACACTGGACAAATGTAAAGTGTGCCATGTAGGATTTCATTACCTGTTTTATGATTTGGGTGATAGATATATAAACATATTTTCTAATTATATGGTTCTCTCCTTTGCTCGGCGGGTGATAATGGGGATCGCGAAAAGGATATATAACATTTAGGTTTGTTTTGCTTTGTGTATTTGTTTTGTGTTTTGTTGGGTTGTGAACTAGGTCTTGGCGTTTGGTTGGAATCTGGAGCATTAAAGAGTTCGAAGAATTGTTAAATTGTTTGCAATTAAGCCACTTTTTTTCGTTACATCTTATTTGATTCAGTCTGGATTTATAGTGAGAGGTACTCATGTGTTCTCTGAGGTCGCCAAAGGGATTCAACAATCACATAGTAATCTTTTGTATTGTAAATTCCCTATCTAACATAGAACAATCTGTGAGCTATTCATTATAGTCGTTGTTGATATTAACTCTGGCAAAAAATCATATTATGTTCAAAAGCACTTCATTGATACAGCCAGATGCTTCAGATCAGGATATGTTATTTTATTTTTTATCTTCCTGAGGGTTCATATTTCTTTTTACTTATTAACTAAAGGAGCATGCGGTAGTATTTTAGTTCGCATGGCGGAAATCACACACCCCTATTGCTATAATATGGTCTGCTTTGTACTGAATCCTATGCTTTTCACTGATCATAAGTATATTCTGTTTGCACTTAAATTGTTGCTTTGCACTGAACCACTTGTTGTATATAGTCTACTTAGAGAGTCTTGATGCTTTCTACTGAAAATTGATAATTCCTACTCCTGCCGTCAGAAAAAAAAATTGTTCAAAGCTGAGACAATTTTTTTTGGACCGGAGAGAGTATCATGCTTTGTACTGAATATGTGTGATTTATACTGGAGGATGGATAACTGCCATAGACAGGTATAATGCGCCAAGGCACAGTCCATCATGTTAGTTTATGCCCCTTCCTCAGGTTCTGGATTGTTGTGCTCAGGTTGATAAGGCATCAGTACAAAATATCAACAAAGAAGTCATTTCAAATTTGTCATGACATGGTTAATGGATGATAAGCCTTTACCGAGACACAAACTAAGTTAATCAAAGTTGTCTTAAAATGTGTTCATGTCAAGCATACAGCCTTAAAGGTTACATACATTGAGTTTATGTTAGTGTATCAAAACTGTTCAATGATGATTGCCGTTTAATTTTAGTGTTTCCTTGGTATTTGTTTATGCATACAAACAACTATGATTATGATTGCTGCATTGCATAAGGTTGCTTCCCATTGATGATAAATGGCGAACAACTATGGTAGTTTTTTGGCTTAACTACATGAGGTCAGATGGTCTTTTTAGACTCTCTGATTTTCTATAGATAGTTGGGTTTTCGGATACAAATATAATTTCAGTGATCCCATCGTTTTGGTCAATGTCATGTTTAATTGTTGGCATAGTATTGGACATGTAGTTCAGTTAAAAATATCATGCCACGTGGCTTCCTTTATTTGTGTCCAAATTAAAAATCATATGCAAATAGACTTGTGCAAGAAATAATTTTTAAATTTGTTTTGGTTCATTCTCTCAGCTCACACTGATTCCACTCTTTTCAGGGCTCCAGTAGCAACTGCATATACAAATGATAATATACATTTGCATTGAACTTTGTTCTTTGTAAGTATGAGTAAATGTATTAATGTGTTCTCACTATTTTTAGGATTATAATAACAACTACGATATGAAAGCGGCAAGGAGGCGCTACCTAATATACATCAATGACGATGAAGGTATATACATGTACATTAGACTTCTGCTTATATTCCATAGCTTATCAATTTCTTTTGATCTGAATTCTCACCCGACTTTTGTGCTACTCAGAAATTATGCAGGTATGAAACTCAGCCCACAAAATGTGTTCTCTTGTGTGCAGGTTTCGCCGTCGACTACATGTGGTTTTAGCACCGGTAAAAGTCTTGCTACTACAGGATCAGAGTCGTTGTAGACTGGGAGGTAAGTGTTGGGAGGAATGCCTTTCATTGTTAGAAATTTGGTCTTCTAAAATGATATGCATCATAGTTAGATTCAAAATTAGTCAGTCCAACAAGAAACTTGATGGCAACATGCCTCCTAGGAACAATAGAAACTTTCTTTATATAGAGGGAAACCAAAGGAACATAATTATTTCTTCTGGTTTACTATTACTTTTGTAGCTCATAGTAATAATCACAGAGGCGATAACTATTCGTATTTTTTGCTTACCTAACAAGATTAGAATGGCATTCGTGCAGGCTTGCTTACCCAAAAAAGGCGGTAGGAGAATTATAAACATTCATTCTCTAATTCAACACACATAATTAGATATGGTATCTATTTAAATTAAAAAGTTCGTATAAGGTTCACGCTTGCCTGGACCTTTATTTTGGTACAGACCTTCTTGCATTTTGAGTTTATGATAACTGTGATGCCATTTAATTATGTGAATACTGTTGTGCCTTGCATAATTGCCTCTTATAGTTGTTAAAGTGAGATGATAATTGCTTTTAAATCCTTACATGCATGAGTTGTTGTATGTTTGTCTCAGAATTTTTTATATCCATAAACGCTTTTCATTGGGTTGCTACTATCTTAGAGATGTTTAGGTTTATGATATCTTAAGCATCAAAAAAATATCACATATTTACCAGCACTCTTCCTCTGTCTGCCGCCTCTCTTTCTCTTCCTCTCCCTTGCTAATTTTCTATCTGATTGAACATGGATAGCCGACTCCAAGATGTGTGAGCAGTAGATAAAGACTGCCTGTGCCTGGTATGGAATAGATTGCCAGTATAAATTTCCTGCTGATTGATACATGCGTGGATATAAAAAATGTACCAGACATCTATACATTCAGTTATACAAAAGATATACCAACCATCTATGCATTCGATTATACTATACCCTCTTGTTTTGCTTGCTAATGTGATTGATTGGTATTTATATTATGACAAACCATGTTGGGTCCATGGTTTGGTTAATCAGGTAGAGGACCAGAGGTTAAGATCATGTGTAGTGAACCATGCCTTTGTGAGAGGACAAAGACAAGAGGTAACATCTTCCGTTGTGGCGACTTATAATTATCATCAGAGTTTGTTGGCAGTATTCGTCGGAAAACAATATATATGAATCATGTCTAAATTTCACATTATACTAATGCGCAGGACCGCATGTCCAGTATCCGCCCTAAAAGTGCGGAGTGCATCCGCCCTAAACAGATACACTGATCTCCACCCGGTAAGATTGATCGTGTGGTTCTGTGCCTTCCTCTTCTTCTCTTAGTTTAAGGACACACTTATTTAAGTACAGAAGGTGAATTTTATTTTGAGCGACATCAATAAGAAATAAGACGTGATCCTGAGCTATTCTCCGTGCAATTTAGCATTATCTAAAACCTGCAATGTCCATTTCCGGGAATTATTTAAGAGATCTTAGGTTAGTGTCTTAGGCTCTAGCTCAAGGTTCATGTTGGTAGGTGGTCACAAATTAGGTGCCAACCTGGGACATGAGGAAATTTGCATTCGTAGACATTATCTATGAGGTTGGTGCCTTAATTACTGATTTGTTACAGTGATCTGGTTTGGATTTCCTCCCCTGACTTACTTTTCTTATGTAGTTCAATGCTGCATCACTCAGTTTGTTTGCTTGCTTCCTTTGCACGGTTCAAGAGCCAAACAGGGAGGAGAAGACTAGGACCAGTGACAAGAACCACAGGGTCCTGCGTCATGGCCGTATCCATGCATGTGTTGAAAGTGGCGAGCTTAATTTAGATATGAGGATGCAATTCCTTTCCGTGTATAAGATAATGGATTTATATATAGACTGTCCATGATGGAAGTTGAAGTTACTATGATAATTGGCACGCTTCTGTATGCACTTTGCCTTTATTTGGACTATGTAACATATAAGTTGAACCTTCGTCTCTCTGCTTTTGTTCAGAACTGCCTGAATTTTTGCTCTCTTTTGGTAGACACGGTATGTAATAGCAAATCCTGTCGACCTCTGTCTAAATGCATGGAACTTGGTATGTATTGAATGTGTATTTATTGTAGCATTTGATGTATTTCCTGAACCAATTGCTATGTATTGAATGGGGTGTATCGTTGCAATACCGCTGATACAACTACATTATGCTTTTTTTAATCTTTACAATGCTTGAATGATTTTATTATCGGGTTGTATATGACGATACCCGGCAGCAACCGCTGCCGGGTGCTGCAAGCCGCACTTCCTACCTATTGAGACATAATGCCCACCACTATGATCAAGAGAACTGACTGGCTGAAATTATTTTCAGCAATCTTTATAGTATTTTCTTTAGCAATGAAACCCCCAAATTCCCCCCACTAACAAAAACAAAACGTGTTTTAATTAGCTACCACAAGCGAAAAAGAGAAGAGAAAACAAATAAAAACAAATAGGAACGGCAAATAATCCTCCTTTGTTTTGTCATGTTTTCCCAGCAAAACATTTAACACATGATTTTGCTTAATGACCCAAATCTTTTGACAGAGACATCCACAATCTCCGAGTATAAAAATGAGAGCACACGCTTCACGTTCTCCACCAACCCAATCATCACGTTACCAGTTTCACTGTCATAGATCTCGGCGACCCAGGTCCCCCATTTGCGCTGTCGTACATCGTGGTAGTTTGACCCTATTGGCGGGAGGTCGGGGAACGCTGGTGCGGCACGGGAGGAGGAGGAGCCGGAAGAGGAGGCGGCATCGCGGCATCGATCCGCCAGTCAAATGATGCGGATGGGTGGCGGCGAGCGGCGCCACCCGGATCCAACCATAATAGGAGACGTTCGGTGATGGATTTGGTCGGTGGTGCGGTGGGGCAAGTGTTTTTACTCCTTGGTGGCTGCTTGGAGTAAAAAAGATATTTCACTATTCAGTTTACGACTTCGGCTACGTGCCCGTTAGAAGAGTAAACCAGATTTATTTTTCCTCTAACCGGTTTTAGGGGATCGACTAGAGATGTCCTTATATGTCAACCGGTTAGAGGAGTAAAGCAGATTTATTTTTGCTCTAACCGATTTTAGAGGATTGACTAGAGATGTCCTTAGATGTCAACAACTCATCGCTTGCACGGGTACCGGGCTATGCCAGCACTATCAGAATAACGGATGATGCCGACGGCCTAAGATATGCCGACGGCCACCGTCGGCATACATTACGCTATGCTGACGGCCCAGGGGAAACCGTCGGCGTACAAAAGCCGTCGGCATATCTCCCTCTTTGCCTACGGCCACCGTCAGCATACACAGGCCGTCGGCATAGACAGATCTACGCCTACGGTGGCCGTCGGCATAGCATCTCCGTCGGCGTATATGTTGGCCCCATCCATCGGTGGGTTACGGCCGTTTGACGCCATCAAACTTATGCCGACGGTCCTGACGGCTGCCGTCGGCATAGCTGATTTGCTCCACGTCATCGATCCGCGGGATATCAATGTCGACATTTATGCCGTCGTCATAGTCCATTACCTCCACGTCATCGATCCTGGGCATAGCTATGCCGACGGTTATGCCGTCGGCATAGCTACAATTTTTTTTCTTCTGTTTTTCTGTTTTTATTATTTTCCTAAATTAATTTTTGATTAACTTAAATGTGCCTTATCTAAACATAAACATACATAAATTATATATCGATTTGGTGTAGAATTTTCCATAGATTATGAATATGTGGTTTGTATTTGTTTTCGAGTATGTTAGTAATGTGACCACATGTTCTTTTGCATATAGGTCCCTATACTTTATTGAAATCAGAAAAAATGATAATTACGTTTATTTTGACAAGTTTTATATGTTTTTTACAAGAATCTTGAAAGTGCTAGATCCGCCGGTCAACTGTGCCGAAATGTGATGGCGGGTGCAACCACCTGGCACGCGGCTCCGTAGCGTGACACCCCTCACGGACGTCGCTGCCGCCGTCACACGGAGGGTCAAAACGGCCACGTCGGGTAGACACGGAGGGAATCTTGCGGTGGGTTGGGCCCGGACCTTGATCCGAAGTGTACCTATGGGCTGGCCTATCACAGCCAGGTGGAAATGTCCCTCAGTCAAACCCCATCCGCTGAAAGTCAAAGGGGTAGATCCGTCCGGTCAACTGTGCCAGGGTTTGATGGGACTGGGGACCTGGAGGGGGGCTATGCCGTGAGGTCTTGCGCCAAGCCCTCTTACACGTGTGGAAGAGTGGTGACAGGTGTAAGCACCCGACACGCGGCTCCGTAGCGTGCCCCCCATCACGGACGTCGCTGCCGCCGTCACACGGAGGGTGGAAACGGCCACGTCAGGTAGACACGGAGGGAATCTTGCGGTGGGTTGGGCCCGGACCTTGATCCGAAGTGTACCTATGGGCTGGCCTATCACAGCGAGGTGGAAATGTCCCTCGGTCAAACCCCGCCCGGTGAAAGTCAAAGGGGTAGATCCGTCCGGTCAACTATGCGAGGGTTTGACGGGACGGGGGACCCGGAGGGGGGCTATGCCGCGAGGTCTTGCGCCAGGCCCTCTTACACGTGCGGAAGAGTGGTGACAGGTATAAGCAACCGGCACGCGGCTCCGTAGCGTGCCCCCCTTACGGACGTCGCTGCCGCCTTTACACGGAGGGTGGAAACGGCCACGTCGGGTAGACACGGAGGGAATCTTGCGGTGGGTTGGTCCCGGACCTTGATCCGAAGTGTACCTATGGGCTGGCCTATCACAGCCAGGTGGAAATGTCCCTCGGTCAAACCCCGTCCGGTGAAAGTCAAAGGGGTAGATCCGTCCGGTCAACTGTGCCAGGGTTTGACGGGACGGGGGACCTGGAGGGGGGCTATGCCGCGAGGTCTTGCGCCAGGCCCTCTTACACGTCTGGAAGAGTGGTGACACGTGTAAGCACCCGGCACGCGGCTCCGTAGCGTGCCCCCCATCACGGACGTCGCTGTCGCCGTCACACGGAGGGTGGAAACGGCCACGTCGGGTAGACACGGAGGGAATCTTGCGGTGGGTTGGACCCGGACCTTGATCCGAAGTGTACCTACGGGCTGGCCTATCACAACCAGGTGGAATGTTCCTCGGTCAAACCCTGTCCGGTGAAAGTCAAAAGGGTAGATCCGCTGGTCAATTGTGCTAGGGTTTGACGGGACGGGGGACTTTTGGGGGGTAGCTATGCCGTGAGGTCTTGCGCTGGGCCCTCTTACACGTCCCGAAATGCGGTGGCGGGTGCAACCACCCGGCACGCGGCTCCGTAGCATGACCCCCCTCACGGACATCGCTGCCGCCGTCACACGGAGGGTGGAAACGGCCACGTCGGGTAGACATGGAGGGAATCTTGTGGTGGGTTGGGCCCGGACCTTGATCCGAAGTGTACCTATGGGCTGGCCTATCACAGCGAGGTGGAAATGTCCCTCGGTCAAACCCCGTCCGGTGAAAGTCAAAGGGGTAGATCCGTCTGGTCAACTGTGCCAGGGTTTGACGGGACGGGGGACCTGGAGGGGGGCTATGCCGCGAGGTCTTGCGCCAGGCCCTCTTACACGTGTGGAAGAGTGGTGACAGGTGCAAGCACCCGGCACGCGGCTCCGTAGCGTGCCCCTCATCACGGACGTCGCTGCCGCCGTCACACGGAGGGTGGAAACGGCCACGTTGGGTAGACACAGCGGGAATCTTGCGGTGGGTTGGGCCTGGACCTTGATCCGAAGTGTACCTATGGGCTGGCCTATCACAACCAGGTGGAAATGTCCCTCGGTCAAACCCTGTCCGGTGAAAGTCAAAGGGGTAGATCCGCCGGTCAATTGTGCCAGGGTTTGACGGGACGGGGGACTTTTGGGGGGTAGCTATGCCGCGAGGTCTTGCGGTAGGCCCTCTTGCACGTCCCAAAATGTGGTGGCGGGTGCAACTACCCGGCACGCGGCTCCATAGCGTGACCCCCCTCACGGACGTCGCTGTCGCCGTCACACGGAGGGTGGAAACGTCCACGTCGGGTAGACACAGAGGGAATCTTGCGGTGGGTTGGGCCCGGACCTTGATCCGAAGTGTACCTATGGGCTGGCCTATCACAGCCAGGTGGAAATGTCCCTCGGTCAAACCCCGTCCGTCGAAAGTCAAAGGGGTAGATCCGTCCGGTCAACAGTGTCAGGGTTAGAACGGACGGGGGACGTGGGGGTGACAATGCCGCGAGGTCTTGTGCTGGGCCCTCTTACGCGTTTGGAAGTGTGGTGACAGGTGCAAGCACCCCGCACGCAGCTTCGTAGTGCAAACACCCGGCACGCGTCTCCGGAGTGTGACCCCCTTCACAAACGGCGCTGCCGCCGGCACCTGGATGGGGGAAACGGTCGCGTCGGGTCGACACGGAGGCAATCTTGCGGTGGGTTGGGCCCGGACCATATCCGGGGATGTTCCTATGGGCGAAAGTCAAAGGCCTAGATCTACTGGTCAACGGGGCTAGGTTAGTCAAGTCGGTAGGGCTTCCGGGGGTAGCAGTGCCACCGAAACACCGCACCGGGTCCTCCTACATGTGTGAAAGTGTCGTGGCGTGCGTAGACGCCCTTCTTGGGGCTTCGGGTGTGCCCCACTCCACGGACGGCACTGCCGCCGTCACATGGAGGGGGGGGGGAACGTGCGGGTCGAGTCAAGCCGGAGGATATGAGCGCTTGCGTCTGCGTCTGTAGTGTGTTCATGAGTGCTTGCGTGTGTACTGTGTTCCAAAAAGAAAAAAATGTGTTAAAAAAACCTAAAAAAACTTATCCACTAGCTAGCCTTATCCACTCACCTCCCCCTCTCTCCATCAGTCATCTCTCTCTCCCAACCCCTCCCACCCCGACAGCCCCTCCTTGCCGACTGCCGCCCCGGCCCGCTCCGCCCCGCCGACCGCCGCCCCCGCTCCGGCCAGCCCCGGCCCGCTCCGCCCCGCCGACTGCCGCCCCCGCCCCGGCCAGCCCCGCCCCTCCCCAGCCCCGCCCCGACCTGCCCACCGCCGCCACCTCTCCGGCCCCGCCCCGCCACACCCTCCGCCGCCTCGTCCCTCCCCAGCCCCTCCCCGACCCGCCGACCGCCGCCCCCGCTCCGGCCCCGCCCCGCCACACCCTCCGCCGCCTCGTCCCGGCCCGTCCCCGACCCGCTGTCCGCCCGGCCACACCAGCGCCACCCCCGCCACGGTCCCGCGCCGCCCAGCAGTCCGCCGCCCCGCTGCCTCGTCCTGCTACGCCGGGGACCCGCCGGTGAGGCCCGTTGTTGCTGTGTTGCTCATGCGGGCAGCAATTTTTTTTGTGTGTTTTTAGATGAATTTGACATATGTTTGTATATATGATGAATATATGATGATGTTTATGTTCTCTAGTTAAATTTGTTGTAGTTATATATATAGCTTAATGTTGTTAATAGTTGTGATGATGAGATGGTTATGAATATATGACGATGATATATATAGCTTAGATAAATTTCTTTTTTCATTTTGCCTAGAATGGTGATGAGTATATGACGATGATGAGATGATTTTATGGTTCATTGAGATGAACTAATGGTGATGACGAACATATGGTGGTATCTAGTTTTTTTTGGTCTATATGATGACGACGAATGGATGATGATGGTGATGATGAATATAAAATGATATTGCATATATTGTTAATGTTGTTATTTATTTTTGCCTACATGATGCAAAAATAGATGAATGTATCTTGTTAGATGTTGTTAATATGCTCTATGAGTTGTAATGATATAATTTTTTCTTTCGCTGGAATTTGCAGGTTTTGTGGTGTCGCATTTCCATGTAGTGACCATCGTCAGAGCTGTTGGTCCCCCATCATCCCTCCGCTGATCGACTACATCATCTACATTCGAGGGTGAGCTACAAATCCACCACCTCCTCCTCCGTTCTTTTAATCATGTCACTTGATTTTCTTTTCACGTCAAGTCGCGTAACCTAGGTGTCTCCCATCCGAAATGGTTGCATGGATAAATATGCATTAAATTGCATATTTATCACCGCAACTGTTTCGGATTGTCCAGCATTTTCCACGGACAGCCCGAGGATGTGTAGATTGGGTATGTTTTCCATGATCTACCCCGTTCTGAGACAAGATTTCGGCGGCGCCTCCCCGTTGTTCTCCGGATGCACATTCTCTCGGCTTTCTGCCGAGACGTGTATCTGGAGAACAGCGGGGAGGTGCTGCCAAAATTTTGTCTCGGAACGGGGTAGAGCATGGAGAACGTACTCAATCTACACATCCTTGGGTGGGATTAGGACCCATCTTTACCTATTAGAGATGTAGTTGGATTCATTGCCGTCAACGCGGTAGAAAATAAATATTTGATGTGGCTCCCAGTAAAGCAGAGGATGACAGATAATCAGTGGATGTACAATGGTTTTATCCGTGGGAATCGAGTAACATCAGAGTGGGTTGCCAAAACCGATGTGTTTTTGAGGGAGACATTCCGTGGTCCAATGAGAATGATCCCACATTGCCCGTGTGCGAGATGTGGCAGACTTCACTGTAAAGGCAAGGATGAAATGACCTTACACCTTCGCACGCACAGATATATGAAAAACTTTGACATGCCGATAAACTTTGACCCATCTCGGACCACGCGAGTCGCATGATGAACTTTCATTTGACTTCCACATTTGCATTTTCATTTCTTCTAACCTTCGTGTGTGCTTTGTCAACTAACATGCAGCTCGTTTTTGACTCCATGGCGTCCGGCACGGTTCCTGTAATGGAACCACCACCACCACCTGATGGAGAACAACCAATGCTGGCTACGTTTGACGAATTTGTGGCACAACACTGTCCGACTCCGGTTAGTACATCCCCAAACTATTCAACCACTACTTATCGTGTATTCAACACAATCATATATCTCTTTAACATCTCTTTTCAAACATGGAGGGAACCGGTGGATCATCCGTTGGTGGTGGTGCCAATTATGGCATCACTCCCGAGTCACGGAGCCCGGTCACTCCGATACACCGAGGAGTTGGCGGTGACGGTCTTGCCGGTAGCGGTGCCGGTAGCAGTGACGACCTTGGCTTTGGCGGTCTTGGCGGTAACGAACTTGATGGTTGACGTCCTGGCGCTTAAGCCTCTGGGTGGTGGTGGTCGTGACTTGTATCTTTCATGCATCTATATTATGGATGGACTTATGTCGTGTTGTTCCGACTTATGTTGTGTTGTTCGACTTATATTGTGTTGTTTCGACGTATGTTTTGTTGATTCCACTTATATTGTGATGATAATACTTATGTTGTGGTGATAATGATGTGGATCTGTGATATATATATATATATGTTGTTTATTATCTGCGATATATTTGTGTATATTTGTGTTGTATATTATCTGTAAATAAACAAAAAAATAAACAGTAGATATGCCGACGGTTATGCCGTCGGCATAGCCTACCCCAGGATGCACCAGCAGCTGCCACGTGGCAGGGCTATGCCGACGGCTACACCGTCGGCGTAGTTACTGATGTATGCCGATGGTATAACCGTCGGCGTAGCCCTGCCCCAGGGAGCGCCAGGAGCTGACACGTGGTTGCCTCTGGTTGGTTGACGGCGCCGTCAGCCGCCGTCATGTGAAAAAGGGTACCGACGGCCTATCTACGCCGACGGACGTACGGACGGACGTCGGCATAGGAGCCTATGCCGACGAAACTGACCGGGTACGCCGACGCACGCGATCCCGACGACCTTACGCCGACGGTGTTCGGGTCTGCGCCGACGGCTGCCGGCCGTCGGCATATGAGGCGATTCTGGTAGTGCAGGTTGGAATAAATCTTCTCAACGACACCATCCTCTGTGCTGGCTTGCTCCAGAAGACTGGCCAGCACGGCCCGGCGTCTTTCATGAACAGCTATGAGTCGAAACATATGCGCCACGGTCCATTAATGATAAAAATCAATCCATGATTTTATTTGATTATTTGGAGCTCAAGCATACTTTATTCACGAAATTATTAGATCATTGTGTTCAAATAGGTGGTATATATGTAAGAATTGTTAGCCACTCATGTTGGGTTGGAACGGAACATTTACCTCGGATTGCACAAACGGGAAAATGAGCCAGACACAAAGCCATAGTAATCAGGCTTTTACCAAAACACCACAAAACAAGCCATGTGTGATGCATAACAACGAAGCAGGGAAGTAGCCCTTACCCATGAACATACAGTAAGTGATACCAACCAAAAAATGAGAATAAAGTGGATAACAGCGTAGCCTACATGGTGTTAAAGGCATAAGCTACAAGTTTTTTGGCCTTCGCATGCTGGGCTGTAATTGGGCTAAAAGCTGACTGGCTAGCTCGGGTTGAGCTGGGCTTGGGACGTTTCAGGAACAAGTTATTTTTTTAAGGGTAAGCCAAGTTATTCATCAAACACCATAGAATGTGGGATACAGTTGGAATTGGTCAAACCAAACAAGGTTCAGAAAAGAGCAAACTTTTTTTTTTTTTTAGATAGCTTACCAGGCTTGCTGCCTGGTGAGAAAAGAGCAAACTTGACTAGACTATGTGCCAACCAAACATGGCAGGAGCGAGTTAAACAACCTGACTCGGTTTGCTCAGGAAGAGCCAAGCTCGCACCAAGCTAATTCTTGCTTGGGCCGAGCCCAAAAGCCCGGTCGGCTCATCCAGCCCTAAGCATAGCCGACGAGGTTCGCAGTCCAACCATAAACGCAGGAGTGTGTTTCTCCAACACGATTGCTCCTTGTTGTCAAGATTTTTTTTTTTGAAACGGAGGCAAAAGATTTGCCTCATCGATTAATTAAGTAGAAGAGAGTTGCCCAGTTAATTAACGGAAAACCGGGCGAAAACCAATACAAACCAACCACATGCGGCATACTCACATAGCATGCAACCCCAGAAACGCACAATCAACCTTACAACCATACCCAACAGAGAACGACCACCAATCCACACACTCCTTGTTGTCAAGATGATCACACCCGTATCTGTTTCTTTCCCTATGCCTTCTAGTCATATGTGTTTATTGATATACGAAAATAACAAAGACAAAGTTGTGCGAAAGTGTAAAGCGTCAATGAATGAGAGATGATGGCTGCCTGCGTTTTTCACGCCAAACTGAGGGGAAATATATAGGAGAGGCAAAGTGATGTTGCATGCCTGTGAAGGTAGGTGGCAAAATTAAGAAAATACACCGGGAAGAGGTGTCAGCCTTGTTTCTTATAGACACGTGCAAATTTTACCATCCTATTTCACTTTTCATGGGGTCTGACACGATGCCTGGCATTGTGATCAAGAAAAACGATTGTACAAATTATATTAAAAACAAAACAATGTTTAGCTATCACTAAATAAATCAAAATTAGAAACAACAAATAATTTTGTTATGTTTGCAATGTTTTCCCGTACAACATTTAACACGTGATTTTCCTGAATGACCCAGACCACATACAATGATTTCGATTCGATCTCGAGCTAGTTTCGATTCAAATTGGACGATAGAAATTCTACAACGTAATTTTCTATATTTGATAGACCATAACATGATAATTAGCATATGGCCTAACCACATACCGTATTGACGCCAAATTTTCTCTACGCTTAATTAACTTTTCATGTTTGCTCTCAGATAAAAAGGGAGCGAAAATATACATACACAACCTACACCGAGGTCTAATAAATATACGTGCACGATGTCTGGCTCCTTTTAGTATGTATATAACAAGATCATTATACATAAATATACTATGTTAGCCGTGGAGGTGTCAAAGATCAGCTTGTCCTTAGATCAAGCTATGTAAGGAGCTCAAACTCAGCTCATTTATTTTTGAGTTGATCTCAATCTATTCTATTTCTATCTATCTATTATATTAGTACATATATACTAAAAGAAAAATATGATTAAAAATTAATAAATAGGCTAGAAAATCTAACGTTAATAAACACCCGGCCTTTAATTCAACTAACACAAACATACAGTACTTTTAGCTACCACAAAACAATAAGAAAAAGTAAAACAACAAATAATCATCCTCTGTTTTGCAATGTTTTTTCAGAACGACACTCAACACGTGATTTTGCTTAATGACCCAAATCCTTTGACCGAGGCATCCCCAATCACATCCGTCTGCATGAGTATAAAAATGAGAGCACGCTCATCACGTTCTCCACCAACCCATTCACCATCGTCGACCACAGACTAGCGGAGCTAATTAAACTGCTCGATCCTCCCGTATTGTGCTTCTAAATTAGCTGTTTGCTGGCTTGCTTGCTCCAAGTCCATGCCAGCCTCGGCCATGGAGCTCTCCAGCCTGCCGCTAGTCCTGTTGCCCTGGTTACTGGTGGGCTCGTCGACAGCCCTGCCAGCGTTGTGTGGCATATCCTATTTGGCGCTTTTAAAAATGGGCACATGAAGCGTCCCCAGCTGCGCCGGCCATCAGTCCATTGGCATAAATATACTTCGCCTGCTTTCATTTATTTCGTTCTTCAGTTCGGGTTTTTCTCATCCTTTTCTGTTTCTTTCTTTAATGCATGGTTTTTTTCTCAAGCTGTGAACCTTTTTTCTACATCAGTGATTTTTTTTCAAATTTGACGAACTTTTTAAATAAAATGATGAACTATTTTTCCAATTCGTGAAATTTAAAAAAAAACAATGATTTTTAGATAATTCCTAATTTTTTTTGAAATCGATGAATTTTTTCTCCAAAATTGATGATTTAGTTTTTCAAAAATGATGAACTTTTTTCAAAATTGATGATTTTTCAGAATCAATGAACTATTTTTAAATTCAATGAAATTTTACATACATTGTGATTTTTTTATTTTTTTATATATTTTTTCAATTTGTTGAACTTTTAAAACCCATGAACATATTTAATATAATACATGAACGTTTTTTTATTTCAAGAATATATTCAAAATCGCAAAAACCAGAGGCCTGTGTTTTATGTGAACCAGCAGCACATCACAGCCGAAAAGAGAACAAAATGCGAGTTCATCGAGCGAGCTATGGAAAAGAAGCGGGAGCGAGTGAGGAAAGCGATGCTTAAATGGGCCGCGGCCTGACCCGCGCTGAAGGCACCAATTAAGAGGCCCCGCACTGCGTGGGATGGACAGGGTGAGGCAGCAGGTCGACAGGGCCAACAGGCATGGCCCATATTGGGCTCGTCATGTCGTACGTCGCTGAGGACACCGCGCTCCAAGCTTCCGGCTACTTCAGGCCTTGCCATGTCTAGCACTACGTTGACCTTTACGGTGAGTCTCGGCCGCTCGTTTCTGATCCCAATCGCCTGCCTATAGATTACGCAAATAAAGCACTGTGTTGACTTCTTTGTTCTTTTCAAACAGCTAGCAGTTTGTTTTCAAATCGATGAGCTTTTTTCAAAATTGATTTACAATACTTTTTTTTAAATCGGTGAAGTTTTGAAAATTGATGAACTTTTTTCAAATTTCTGATTTATTTTCCAAAAATTGAAGAACTTTTTAAATTTCATGTTTTTTTTCAAAATCATGAATTTTATAAATTCCCATATACTTTTCTAATTCTTGAGTTTTTCAAACCCACGAACATTGTTTTATTCACAATTTTTAAAATAATAGAAAAAACATGCATTTTTTTTTCTCCCTAGACCAATAAATTTCTACAGAAAGAGTGAAAAAGGCAAGTTGTGCCCCTTTGGTGCTGTGCGAACAAACGAACGATAGGTGAGACTCATGCGGACGAGGAACATACTTGATGATTCATGGGCAGGCCCATGCCCGCGCCCCCACATGCGCTGGAACTCTTAACTGTAGGAGATATGCCCTAGAGGCAATAATAAATGTTATTGATTATCTCCCTGTTCATAATTAGGTTTATGTTCCATGCTATAACTGCTATGGTTCTCGAGTCTACAATAACCACGATGCTCGGAGGAAGACTCATATGCACATGTGGGATAATAAACGGTAAAATATATTCCTAGTCAAGTCTCTAGGACTGGCTCAAGTATTGCATGATGATCTTGTTTTCCTGATCATGGGCATGGCTATGCCGGCAATTTTGAGGGCACAATTGTTGGTAGAACACTTGTGTTGAATCGACCCGAATTGATGTTATGCTTTGAGATACATTCGTCATAAGTTAATGGTTAATAACACAGAGAAGTTAATGTTTGCATAATTCCTTAGACCATGAGAGTATCGAGTTTCTTCATGCTTGCTTCATGAACTTTGGGGTTTGTTAAACGTCATTCGTAAATGGGTGGCTATTACGGCGGCTTACGGGTTCATGGAAAAGTGTGTCAAGTAACTTGATAGCTCAAGATTGGGATTTGCTCCTCCGACGATGGAGAGATATCTCTGGGCCCTCTCGGTGTTACGGTATCCATTATCGTCTGGCCAGACACAGGGTGATTTGATCACAGGGATGCCGGAACACGGGAACGAGAAAAGAGAACAATACCGGCAACGAGGTAACTGGCATAGTGGACAAGGTGTTGATCCACGGGGATGCCAACATGTCTCACCTCGGGTATTTGTAACATATCGCGAAGCAACAGGAATAGCACACGGCAGCTGGAGGTTCGCTCAAATATTCATTCGTGTGGGTATAGGGGTCAATATGGGTGTCCACGGCTCCGATGTTGATCATTGATCGGAAGGGGTTCCGGGTCATGTCTATGCTTCACCGAATCTATAGGGTCACACGCTTAAGGGTCATCTATCTGCTGAATACTAGACAGGGAGTCTGAGAGAAAATCACCGAAAAAGTTTCGGACGCCGGAAAAGTTTCGGACAGCGGAAAAGTTCCGCAGAGAGGTCACCGGATGAGTTCCGGTGAAACTGAAAAGTTGTTTCAGAGGATACCATAAAGTCAAATTGGTTTTGGCACATGCCTGATAATTCTTGGAGGGTGCCAGAATCATTCTGGAAACTTTCTGGAATTTTCCGGGATGAAAACCGGAAATGTTCCGGAGCTGCCGAAACCGCTTCAGATGCTTTTCGCAGATGAAATCACTAAACCGGAATTGTTCCGGCTCGCGTTGAAAATTATTTTGGTGGGTACTAGAATTGTTCTAAGCCCACATGAATATTTTCAGTTCGATCAGACGCTGAAAAATGTCGTCGTGAATAGTGAAAGTGCTTTTTGGGATATTTTTGGAAAGCCACCTTTTGGGGCTTTGCTCCAAAAGATCTTGGGGATGACATGGATGGATAGGGGCCAATTTTGGGGCCCCACATGAGGGTGTGGCCGGCCACATGGTGGACTCCATGGAGTCCCCCTTGTTCCTTGGTTTCACCTTTTAGGTCCTTGGCAAGGACTCCTTTCCATGTGGGTTTTGGGTTTTCTTGTAAAACCACCCTACCCCTTGGGTTTTCTATAAATAGGAGGTGTGTGGGCTGCCATAAGACACATCCTTGCTCTCATACACAAGCCATGCATGATCTGGCCTTCTCTCTCCCTCCCAGCGAAATAGTTTCGTAGAGCCGAAAGGCTGTCTGGGTTCCGGCAGGAACCAGTTCTGGACGGCGAAGCCCTGCCGGATAGATGACACCGTATGTGTGCAACTCTGTAGAGAGATCGTAGTTTCGGTCTTAGTTCGAGAGTGCCTCCCGAAGGGCTGTCCGTGTGACCGTCCAAGTTTTGGAGGTCCTCCCGAAGGGCTGTCCGAGTGACAGTCCGAGTTTCGGAGGTCCTCCCGAAGGGCTGTCTGCGACACCGTCCGGGGGACTGTGCGACCGCCTCCCGGAGGGCTGTCCGCGGGGCAGATGAGGGTATACATCCTCGCGGTTGGGAGGTTGTAAAATCCTAGCTGCGGGGATCTGCACCGCCGTTCGTCATCGACTCTTCTTCCGCTGCGCTACGAGTCGGTAACGAAAGAGATCAAACCTTGTATGCAGTCTCCATAGTGGTCCTGGGCTGGTGCGTAGGTCGGAAATTTTTGTTTTCTGTCGTGTTCCCCTACAGTGGCATCAAGAGCCGTGCTATGCGTAGATGCAGGTTGCGATCTAGAATACATAGAGATGTATGGGTGTTGCACAATATAATTAGGTAGTAGATGAGATCTATTGCTGAAAATTATTTGTGCGGGTAGCAAATGAAATCTTTTACCCGATGTTCCTGTTGCTTCCCCTGAATTTGCATAGTCCTGATCTTGACGGCATGGTGGAATCTCACAAAGTTCTGGCAATCCGCGATCCTTTCATGCTGCTCCTGAGTATGCTGATTGACAGATCAACGAAGTGCTAACAGTTCTTTGGGTTCCGCCATAGTTGAGAAAGATGGATGTTTCGCAGACGAAAGGGCAATGCAGATATGATCTGCACGGGGGTCACGCGTATGACGAAGTTTAGTATGGGGCTCGAGATTTTATTATCTCGTGTTTCATACACCCTGGAAAGTTAATCTAGCAGCTTGGATTATCATGCTTGATGATGGACGTTGGTAGCTTCGGTTTGTTTCGAAACCTTAGAAGCCACGTAAAATAAATTTTTGCATAAACCGATTAGAGGCGTCTAACTTGGTTTTGCAGGATGGTTTGCATGTGCATATGATGTGGTATAGCAGTGCTCATATTAATTTTATTATGTATGAGATGACTATATGATGTAATTAACATGATCTGTGTGTCATGATTCGGCATGATGGCTGGAGCCATATGATTGCACTTTAATGACCTGCGTGTCAACCTTGTTGTAATGCATTATTTTATTAGCTATAGAGATAGCAATATTATCTAGTGCATCGACAAGGTGGTGGCAATCTTCGCGAAGGTGAACACCGACGCGAATGCCGAAGACGAAGAAATGAAAGACTTCTCCGTCAGAAAGGGCTATACCATATCATGCTATTATGAATTGCCTGAGATGTTTATCCCTTATGATGCACCCTTCTTGATTGCGCGATAGTCGCTTTTATTAGGGTGATCTCTCACAAAAATATCAAGTAGTTAGTGTTCTCCCAAGTGTAGCACCGTCACGGCACCTATCTTTTCGGGGTGCGCCGTGTCACACGGGTACGAACGATTAGAGAAGTGTGTGGCGGGTGAGTTGAGACCTTGCAGCGAGATCACTTGGTTGTCTTGACGTTCAGGCATGACCGTCATGAGCTCGGAACACACGCATCGAAAGATGAACAAGAGTCACATAGAGATGTGATTGGCAAGTTGGCCTACCGGTTGAGATTTTCGTCATCAGTGGTGTTACACCAATGGCGAACAATTTAAATGCGGGTCTTGTATCACTCATAATCAATTATGAGAGATATTGATTTGAGTGGGAGCGCACTATAGAATTAACTTGTTTAATTCTCAGGGCAATTAATCTTGAACACTGTCTAAGTGTGATTTGCAAAAAGTTGTAGAATAATGGCTCGCGTTTCCACCTTCCATATTAAAATTGAATAGCTGTTAAATATCTGGTTAAAACTTTACGGTTGGTAACGTAATATGAGGATTGTCCTCAAGAGTGCCGAGAAGGACTTTGTCCTATCGCATACTTTCGGTATTCTCCCGCTAATGCTATGGATGATATGACTCTCGTCCTTCGATCCAAAAGCTAAAATTCCATTACGGTCAAGTGAAATATGTTTGCTTCCATGAGACCCGAACTTCAAAAGTTTTGGGATAGTTATGTGATATTCATGGAACTGAAAATTAATTTTCAGATACAAACAAAGGCTGAAAGATATGAGATATCTAAAGCCATGTTTGTTTGCAAACTATTAGTAAAAGTGTTTACTAGGCATTTGACTGATAAGAGGGGATCCAGAAGAACGCCTGTCATATGATGATGGTGAATAAAACGACAACTTAAAGAGAAAGGAAGTGTCCGAAGGGTGTTAGTGAAACTTTCACTCCTAGGAAGTCCGGGGCTAACGGCACTCTTAAGTTGGGTGCTTCTTCTGAGAGTAGAAGAAATACTGAAAGTTAAAACTGTTAGAAGTATAAAGGCAAAAGGAAAGGAGACTGGAATATCCAGCTCATGTATGAATGTCATACAGGTTTTTGATGTATAGAAGGCTGGTCAAAGATATAGTTCTTGGGAATTATGGTTAAACATGTTAATCACTAATTCTTGGGTATTGTGAGTTAATCACAAAGATACCCGCTCGATTGCATTCTGTTGCAACTTGATATAAGAACTACTATGGCCTGAAAGACTAGCCAGGAATGAGGTTTAGATACACGCAGGGAACATAGTAAATGTTACTATGCCTTCCATAGGTGTATTCCCTATGTATTTACTTTCATAAATCATTTTAGAGTTTTACACACTCTAGCCCATTGCATAAAGTATCTTGCAAGAAGGTTGTTCATAAGAGAACTTTGAATGTTCGGAGTTATGAATAACAAAAGGGCCATACTTTCATTATGAATGAGAAGTATGTTATGATTATTGATAATAATACATTACCTCTGTATTTACTTTCATAATTCATTTAGAGTTTCATACACTCTAGCCCTTTGCATAAGGTATTTTGCAAGAAGGTTATTCATAAGAGAACTTTTGATGTTCGGTGTTATGAATAACATGAAGGGCCATGCTTCCATACAAGATGGGATGTATGTTATATTGATGGAAATATGATACATCCATAACACTGACGCTAAATGTCGCAAGACTAAAAGAATACCACACAAGTGTGGCACTGCATTTGGTCACATTGGAGAAACCCGCATGGAAAATTCCATTGTGATGGATTTTGAAGTCGTTTGATTTTGAATCATCTGACACTTGCAACTTTCCTCTGAAAAGTGAAGTGACTGAAATACCGTTCACAGGCCATAAGGAACGAGCAAAGAACATATTGGTGATCATACATTATGATGTGTGTAGTCCAATAAATGTTGTTGCAAGTAGTGGATTTATCTATCTTCAGAAATGACTCAAGTAGATATATGGATATTTACTTGTTGAGGCGTAAGTCTGGATCTTTTGAATTCATTCATAAGGTTTTCAAAAATGAAGTAGAAGTTATTGTAACAAGAAAATTATGTTTCTACAATTCGATTGCAGAAAGGAATATTTGAGTTACAACTTTAGCGAATGTCTGATGAGTTATGAAAGGGGTTTCATAACTTGCACCTCCTGGAACACCACTGCAAGTGGAAAGTCCGTGAAGATGTAATCGAACCATTTATGACATGGTAAGATCAAAGATGATATAAATAAAATTGCCTACAAAGTATTGAGGTCATAGCCTCCAATTTTATGGGACTTGTCTTGTTGGGGCTAAAATATGACTAGCGAGCTTGGTTCGAGCTGGACTTGACACGTGGCAAAAACGTATCGAACAAGATAGTTCGGAGAAACCTTGTCACCTCTCTGATCGAGCCAAGACTACACAGGGTTATTTCTAACTTCAGCGAAGCCAAAAAGCCAACTCGGCTCGGCCAGCCCTAAGCATAGCCTACAACGTTTGCAGGCTAACCATCAATTAAAGAGTGCAATCCTCGGGTGTGGCAACATGACTGCTCTTGGGTGCCAAAGGAGTCGTCCATGTATTTGTTCCTTTCCGTATGTCTCCCAGTCATACGTGTTTACTAATACTTTCTTGATTTTCTATCTACCATTATCTCCCGTGTTTTTGTGTATTGAAATCTACTTAGCGTACTATGAAAACAGTTAAGCGAGAGTTCCAGCGATGGACGGAAGAGAGCAAAGTGGAGTTGGAATCTTCGTTTTTGATGGAATGGTCAAAGGGGTTTGACTTCATCAAATGGGTATCGAAGATGCTTGTGATTCAAGAAAGTAAGTGGGAGCATAATAATATTTCTAAAAACCTTGTGTACTTGACACATTGTTAATTGGAAATAAATTTCTTGACACGAATTAGGACTTCACTTGAAAATAGTTTTTCGATGAAGTGCTTAGGCTAAATAGCCTCAATATTAGGCATGATGATCTATGGAGATAGATTTACCTAATGGGGCTAAGCTATGAATACATATTGACAAGATGCTAAAACTTATTAGCATTGAAAAACGTTAAGGAGTGATTCTTGCCGAAGTCACATGGAAAGAGTTTTTGCAAGACTCGGTGTCCCAAAACACTGATGAGCAAAATACATGATGGTGATTCCACACACTCTTGTGTTTGGATTAATCATGTATTCCATGGTATGTAAAAACAACCAGATATGTCCAATACTCCAAAGTTGTTGCGAGTATAGATACCAAAGTGATCAAAGTCCTGATCATAGGACAACACTGAAAGATATCATTGAGTACTAGAGTAGTAGTAATGACATGTTTTCTCGCAGGCAGAGATTATGAAGTGCTCGTTGTAAGTAATTACATCGATACAGTCTTCATCAATGCTCCATGCGATTTTCGATTTAAGTTTAGGGTTTTGTGTAATACACAATATGGTGGCACGGTAGTTGGAAATTGTTCCAAACAAGATACTGTGGCGAATTCTATAACAAAGGCTAAGTATGTTGACGCTTGAGAAGCAACAAAGAAGTTTTTGAATCATATAGTTCATTCATGAACTTAGTAAGGTTCCAAGATGGCTTTGGTCTATGGGACACTATAGCAGATAGTTGCTCCATAGCTCAGTCTGAGGAATCAGGTTTCGACCAATGATTCACACATATGCAAAGCCAAGTCCACACAAAATATGACTTTTGTGAAAGCGTGAAAACGCGAGGATATGCAAAGTTACACACGGAGCTGAAGTCGTCAGATCCGTTGGACATCAGGCTATACCACATGCGAAGCATATTTTACACCAGTATGCCATAGGTGTAAAGTGCATTAGCATTGACTAGATTATTGACTCTAGTGCAAGTGGGAGTCTGTAGGAGATATGCCCTAGAGGCCATAATAAATGTTATTGATTATCTCCCTGTTCATAATTAGGTTTATGTTCCATGATATAACTGCTATGGTTCTCGAGTCTGCAATAACCACGAGGCTCGGAGGAAGACTCATATGCACGTGTGGGATAATAAACGGTAAAATATATTCCTAGTCAAGCCTCTAGGACTGGCTCAAGTATTGCATGATGATCCTGTTTTCCTGATCATGGGCATGGCTATGCCGGCAATTTTGAGGGCACAATTGTTGGTAGAACACTTGTGTTGAATCGACCCGAATTGATGTTATGCTTTGAGATACATTCGTCATAAGTTAATGGTTAATAACACAGAGAAGTTAATGTTTGCATAATTCCTTAGACCATGAGAGTATCGAGTTTCTTCATGCTTGCTTCATGAACTTTGGGGTTTGTTAAACGTCATCCGTAAATGGGTGGCTATTACGGCGGCTTACGGGTTCATGGAAAAGTGTGTCAAGTAACTTGATAGCTCAAGATTGGGATTTGCTCCTCCAACGATGGAGAGATATCTCTGGGCCCTCTCGGTGTTACGGTATCCATCATCGTCTGGCCAGACACAGGGTGATTTGATCACAGGGATGCCGGAACACGGGAACGAGAAAAGAGAACAATACCGGCAACGAGGAAACTGGCATAGTGGACAAGGTGTTGATCCACGGGGATGCCAACATGTCTCACCTCAGGTATTTGTAACATATCGCGAAGCAACAGGAATAGCACACGGCAACTGGAGGTTCGCTCGAATATTCATTCGTGTGGGTATAGGGGTCAATATGGGTGTCCACGGCTCCGATGTTGATCATTGATCGGAAGGGGTTCCGGGTCATGTCTATGCTTCACCGAACCTATAGGGTCACACGCTTAAGGGTCATCTATCTGCTGAATACTAGACAGGGAGTCTGAGAGAAAATCACCGAAAAAGTTTCGGACGCCGGAAAAGTTTCGGACAGCGGAAAAGTTCTGCAGAGAGGTCACCGGATGAGTTCCGGTGAAACTGAAAAGTTGTTTCAGAGGATACCATAAAGTCAAATTGGTTTTGGCACATGCCTGATAATTCTTGGAGGGTGCCAGAATCATTCTGGAAACTTTCTGGAATTTTCCGGGATGAAAACCGGAAATGTTCCGGAGCTGCCGAAACCGCTTCAGATGCTTTTCGCAGATGAAATCACTAAACCGGAATTGTTCCGGCTCGCGTTGAAATTATTTTGGTGGGTACTAGAATTGTTCTAAGCCCACATGAATATTTTCAGTTCGATCAGACGCTGAAAAATGTCGTCGTGAATAGTGAAAGTGCTTTTTGGGATATTTTTGGAAAGCCACCTTTTGGGGCTTTGCTCCAAAAGATCTTGGGGATGACATGGATGGATAGGGGCCAATTTTGGGGCCCCACATGAGGGTGTGGCCGGCCACATGGTGGACTCCTTCATGGAGTCCCCCTTGTTCCTTGGTTTCACCTTTTAGGTCCTTGGGAAGGACTCCTTTCCATGTGGATTTTGGGTTTTCTTGTAAAACCACCCTACCCCTTGGGTTTCCTATAAATAGGAGGTGTGTGGGCTGCCATAAGACACATCCTTTCTCTCATACACAAGCCATGCATGATCTGGCCTTCTCTCTCCCTCCCAGCGAAATAGTTTCGTAGAGCCGAAAGGCTGTCTGGGTTCCGGTAGGAACCAGTTCTGGACGGTGAAGCCCTGCTGGATAGATGACACCGTATGTGTGCAACTCTGTAGAGAGATCGTAGTTTCGGTCTTAGTTCGAGAGTGCCTCCCGAAGGGCTGTCCGTGTGACCGTCCGAGTTTTGGAGGTCCTCCCGAAGGGCTGTCCGAGTGACAGTCCGAGTTTCGGAGGTCCTCCCGAAGGGCTGTCCGCGACACCGTCCGGGGCACTGTGCGACCGCCTCCCGGAGGGCTGTCCGCGGGGCAGATGAGGGTATACATCCTCGCGGTTGGGAGGTTGTAAAATCCTAGCTGCGGGGATCTGCACCGCCGTTCGTCATCGACTCTTCTTCCGCTGCGCTACGAGTCGGTAACGAAAGAGATCAAACCTTGTATGCAGTCTCCATAGTGGTCCTGGGCTGGTGCGTACGTCGGAAATTTTTGTTTTCTGTTGCGTTCCCCTACATTAACTGGTGCCAAAGGCGCTGATTAGGAGCTCCCATGTTTGCAGTCCAACTATTATCAATGGAAGAGTGCGCTCCTTGGGCTTGGCAACATGATCGCTATTGGGTGCGGAAGGATTCATTCATGTATTTGTTTCTTTCCTGGTGCCTCCCAGTCTTACGTGTTTGCTAACATCATCTTGATTATGTATCGACCATCATGTTCTATGTTTATGTGTAGTGAACTCTATTTATTGTATGAAAATGGTGACGAGAGGTTATGTGGAAATATAAAATGCATGGACGAATGAATGTGATACGATGGGCTTTCCTACGCGTTCATGCGAGCACGGGATGAAATATATAGGAGCGGGTAAGTGTTGTTTAGGCATGTCACGTGAAGGTAGGTAGGTGAGGAAATTAATAAAATGCACCGGGTAGATATGGTGGCCCGGCTTCTATATAAACACTTGCATATTCTACCATTCTATTTCACTTTTCATGAAGTCTTGAGATATTATGTTGGGCTTTGTGATCCAGAATGCTAGCTAGGCAAATTATTTTCAGCAATATTTAAGTTTTCTTAAGCAATGGCAATCCCCAGTTTCACTAAGGACAACTCTAACCGATCCCCTATAACTGGTTAGAGGAATAAAAATACAGTTTTACTTCTCTAACCGGGACCTGGCCAATCCCCAATCGGTGTTAATGGTGTAAAAATATCCTCGGTTGCGCCTCACCTTTCTATTTTTACTCCCGCCACTAGTAGAAAACAGGCCATTAGTCCCGGTTGGGAAGGGCCTTTAGTCCCGGTTCCCCAACCGGGACTAAAGTATAGAGACTAAAGGGTCCAAGCCTTTAGTCCCGGTTGGCTACGACCCGGGACTAAAGGGGCTCCACGTGGCCACTGTCTGGAGCAGGGCTGGAGGACCTTTAGTCCCGGTTGGTGTTACCAACCGGGACTAAAGACTCCACCTTTAGTCCCGGTTGGTACGAATTATTTCGAAAAAAAATTGACTTTTTTTTTTTTATTTTTTTGAAATTTTTAAGTTTTTCAAATCTTTGAATTATTTGACAATTTAATCTCTAATCACCCCTCCTCACTGCTCCAGCGTGGAGCAGTCATTCCAAATCGTCTAACTTCCCGACCGGTCACCCATCCTTTCACTACTCCAGCCCCAGCACGCTTAACTTCCCAGTTCTATTTTCCCTAGTTTCCAAGTCTGCACTTGTTGTTTTCCTGACAATAGTAAGCTATAAATCCTATTAACCCTTAGGTCTTTATGTCACATGATTTAATTTTTTGAATTCCAAACAATTATTAAAATAAAATAAGTAATAATAATATTGAATTTCAATGAAAATCAAATAAGTAATAATATTATTTTATTCATTTTTTTTGCCATTTATTCATTTAATATGGCATAATTAATATCTTTAAATCTGTAAATCAAAATTGGACAAATAATATATCCATTATTATCAGAAAAATGTGAGGAATCGAAATATGACATCATTTATTTATTTTTAAATAAAATTAAAAACAACTAACATAGCAATAAAGTAATATTAACTAATTACAAAAACTAAATTATTGTCAAACAACAGAAACTAAAGTTAATTATATTAAAGTGGCAAAAGAATTACTTTTTAATATAGCAAAACTAATTCTACCAACTAAAGTGCCAAGTTTCAACCTTTTCAGTGTTCATTTGTATTGCTTTTTAATTTTAGGGTCATTTAGCTCAAAAAATCATTAAATGCATGAAAAGTAGCAAATGAAGTTAGAAAGGGTTAAAATTTGAAGATGTGGCTTAGAATGGTGCATATTGCATGCACAAAAAGTCTGGAGTTGAAATAAGTTAAAAAATGAAATGCCTTTGTAACACATGAGTTTTCGTCCGAAACCCTCATACTTCGAAGGAGATGGTCCTGTTTGTACACGAAGTACATTCAGTTTTTGTTGTAACCCTCTCAACTTTTTAGCACATGCTATGTGGTCGAAATAATGATACCATGCCAAGTTTCAACCTTTTCAGTGTTCATTTGTATTGCTTTTTAATTTCAGGATCATTTAGCTCAAAAAATCATTAAATTCATGAAAAGTAGCAAATGAAGTTAGAAAGGGTTGAAATTTGAAGATGTGGCTTAGAATGGTGCATAGTGAATGCACAAAAAGTCTGGAGTTGAAATAAGTTTAAAAAATGAAATGCATTTGTAACAGATGAGTTTTCGTCCGAAACCCTCATACTTCGAAGGAGATGGTCCAGTTTGTACACGAAGTGCATCTAGTTTTTACTGTAACCCTCTCAACTTTTTATCACATGCTATGTGGTCGAAATGATGATACCATGTCAAGTTTCAACCTTTTCAGAGTTCATTTGTAGTGACAACAATTAAAAACAACAATTAAATGACTAAAACAACTATATAAGCAAAACACTACTGTTTTAATTAAAATCCTAATTTATATTATTCTAAAAATAACCAAATAAATCTTACTATGACAACAATCTAACATGTGACTAGGAGCAAAAAGAATTAAATTAAAAACTATTTTTAAACTCAAGTTATTCACAATCTAGGATTTGAAGAAAATTTGAACAATTTCAAATTTAAACAATTCAAATTTGAAAACTAATGGCACAAACATAAACTAGACAAAATTTTGAATCTAATGCAAAAAGAATCACTCAAAAACATCAAATATCCTAAAAGATATAAGGAATTTAAAACAGAAACTAAAAACAGACAACAAATAGAAAAACAGAAAAGAAACTTTCAAAACCCTTTAGTCCGGGTTGGTATCTCCAACCGGGACTAAAGGTTAGACCCCTTTAGTCCCGGTTTGTATCACCAACCTAGACTAAAGGTCTATCTCTAGTCCCGGTTGGTGATACCAACCGGGACTAAAGGGGCTCGTAGGGGCCCCAGCCTGACGCCAGCCTGCCACCACCCCTTTAATCCCGGTTGGTAACACCAACCGGGACTAGAGGTCACAAATGAACCGGGACTAGAGCCTAGCCGTTGGAACCGGGACTAGAGGTCACATTAGTCCCGGTCCAAAACCCGACCGGGACTAATGCTCCGGACGAAAGGTCCTTTTTCTACTAGTGCGCGCTCGGCAGAAGAGTAAAAATTCCCCACCTCTTTACCTCTCCTCCTTCCCCATCCCCAATACTGGTGCCACCCCCCCCCCCCCCCGTTCCCGACGTCCCACTCCTTCCAATGGTCGGACCGCATGGCCGGCGCTCCCATCCGCAGCGCGCATCCACACTGTCACGCCCGTCGTGCGTCTTCGAGTGCCGCATCCTCTAGCCACCACCGCCCCATCGATGCGGCCCCCGCCCGGCGCATCTTCGACTTGCCTGACCTCCCTCTACCGTAGGAGCCACAGAAGAAATACCTCGACGTCCGGCAGTGAGTGTGGGCACATAGGAGGCAGAGATAACCGACCGCGAGACCCACACGAAGAAGTGGCTTGGATCGTTCCACACAACGGAATTCGCCGCCTTGGAATATGACCGGTAGGAGATCCGGTTCCATGACTCGGCGGCGCACCCGAAATTCCCATGGGGGACGGCCCCGTCCACCTCATCCCGGCGCCGCGGAGGTGGTGGATGGAGCAACAACCCGGGAGGACCGGGAGGTGAGAAGTGCCTCACGACAGAGGCCGTCGACGAGGAGTACATGGCGGACCTCCACCGCCAATACCCTGAGCTCATGGTGGCGGAGCGGGTGATCTTCACGGAGCGGGCGGTCGACAGGAAGGTCATCATCATCTTCGACGACGACGAGCAAGGCGGCGACGATGGCGGCGCATCTTCTCCGACGCTGGCGACAACGGCATCGGTACGGAATCAACGGGCAGTGGCATGTCGAGGCAAGATTGGCTCGATCTCCACCATGACAATAACGATGATGAGTAGTTTAGCTTAATTTCAAGTTTAAGTTTATGTTTAGGTTCTTTAAATCGAATTTTGGTTGTCCGATGGGATGGCAAGATAGATGTGTCAAATTTTGGTTGTTTAAATCGAATCTAGTTTGAACTTATGCAAATTTGATTTTTACTCCATTAAATTTAAGAATTCGGCTAGGTCAGATCAAAAGTTAGTGGAGTAAAAATATTTTCCTAAAGGTTTACTCCGCCAGATCCTCTGCTATTTTTAGGGGATCGGTTGGAGTTGCCCTAACAGAAATAAATAGTGTTCAGGTACCCGAAACCAAAAGGAAATCAAAACAAATAGAAACAACAAATAATCCTCCTCTGTTTTCCCAGTACAACACTCAACACGTGATTTTGCTTGATGACCCAAATCCCTTGAGAGAGACATCTTGAACCATATCCATGTATAAAAAATTGGAGCACACTCATCATGTTCACCACCAACCCAATCCAATCACCATCGTGGACCACAGACCAAGCGAGCTAATTAAACTGCTCCATCCTCCCGTATTGTGCCTCTAAGCTTGCTGCTTTGTTGAAGACGATGACGTTCCGGTGTTTCCATATCTCCCAAGTTACCAAGGGTTTTAGCATGTTGAAGTCAGTGCTGCTTTGCTCCATGGAAGCAACTGGTCCGGATTTGTGGGCGTCCAATCTTCATGACCTAAGCAGCCATTACGACATGCCAAGTTGATCTCACGAAGACAGGTCTGGCAATTTGGGAGATATGCCTCCAATTAGGAGTAAAAATTTAGAAAATATACACACAAAAATGAAACGATGGCTCCCCTTTTTAAGGTAAATACTGAGTACTAATTGGAACATATTTTTGTCATCTCTATTGAAAGGACGCTAGTCGCGGTTAAGTAGGTAAATGCATGCAACATTTTGGTTGTGAGACTGTTCACACTTAAAACAGCCAAATTAAGCAATTCTATTAATTAATTACTTGCCGAAATCGCTCCCCTTGTTGCTCAGAACTACATGCAAAAAATCTTCCTCAGTTTCGCCACATTTCTTGCTTCAAAAGCTCCTTCCTAGTACAATACATTACAGGATCTTGCTTAATCATCCACATCCTTGACAGACATCTTCAATCCTATTCGGGTCTATAAATTGGAGCATGCCCACTAGGTTTTCTTCAAACTCAATCACTATGTGTACGAACGCATCATTGTGGACCACCCGAATTCCATCATTGGTTTTAAGTTCGCTGCTTGTTGCGGTCCAATCGTCAATGCACAACACCGCTCTTTGGTCATGGAAACATGACTATCCATCCATATTTGTATTTATTTCTTCCCCTATGCCTCCTAGTCATAGGTGTTTAATGATATCATCTTGATCTTCTGCCCACCAGAAATGGGGTCAACTATATAGGAGTGGGTAAGTGTTTTTTAGACATGTGAAGGTAGGTGTGGGAAATTAATAAAATGCACATTCTATTTCACTGTGATCAAAAGAATTGACTGAAGAAATTATTTTCAGCAATCTTTACATCTTGAGCAAGGTCACCCTCAATTCCACTAACAGAAACAATGAAATAATGTGTTTTTTGCTGAATGACCAAGACCCATTCACGGAACCATCTCCAATCATATCCGGGTATAAAAAATGAGAGCAGAGCACGCTCATCACAAACTGTCAGCTCGGTCTAGCAACCTCCATGATTGCTTCGCAAGCGTATCACGATGAAGCATACTGGCTCTGCAAATTTGCATGATCTACGCCCAGAGAAGAACATGAATGAACTTTACTAGCTTCGGACGAACATGAATGATGATATGCTTTATATTGAGTGTAGAAAACAATTCAAGGTCAAATGATGAAGTACATGGTCTTCACCCAAATGCCATAGAGGCTCACCGCCTTCACGTCGTAGGCCATTGTCGCTTTCTCCACCGCCTGGAAGGAGCCAATCCAGTACCGGCGACTGATGTCCCAGTCATTTATTTCTGAGTCCACGCCCCCCACGGCCGTTGCCGCATGCCGTTGTACTTCCTCTTTGGCGACGGGAGAGGGGCGCCGCCGCGTGCTTGGGTCAATTGTGCACCACAGCGCATATCTGTGCTTCAAATCGGAGGTGACGACCTTTGATAGCTCGATCCTACTGAAAAGGACGTGGATGTCACCTAGAGGGGGGTGAATAGGCGCTTTAAAATAATTACGGTTTAGGCTTGAACAAATGCGGAATAAAACTAACATTTAATATGTCAAGCACAAAACCTAAAACAACTAGGCTCACCTATGTGCACCAACAACTTATGCTAAGCAAGATAAACAACTAAGTGATAGCAAGATATATAACAAGAAACAATATGGCTATCACAAAGTAAAGTGCACAAGTAAAGGGCTCGGGTAAGAGATAACCGAGGCACGTGGAGACGATGATGTATCCCGAAGTTCACACCCTTGCGGATGCTAATCTCCGTTCGGAGCGGTGTGAGGGCGCAATGCTCCCCAAGAAGCCTCTAGGGCCACCGTAATCTCCTCACGCCCTCGCACAATGCAAGATGCCGTGATTCCACTAAGGGACCCTTGAGGGCGGTCACCGAACCCGTACAAATGGCAACCCTTGGGGGCGGTCACCGGTACCCGTACACTTTGGCAACCCTTGGGGGGCGGTCACCGGTACCCGTACAAATTGCTCGGGGCAATCTCCACAACCTAATTGGAGACCCGACGCTTGCCAGGAGATTTACACCACAATGATTGAGCTCCGAGGCACCACCAACCGTCTAGGGCGCCAAGGCACCCAAGAGGAACAAGCTCTAGGGTGCTCAAACACCCAAGAGTAATAAGCTTCTCAAACTTCACTTCCAGGTATCACCGTGGAGAACTCAAACCTATGCACCAAATGCAATGGCAAGGGCACACGGAGTGCCCAAGTCCTTCTCTCCCAAATCCCACCACAACAACTAATGCTATGGAGGAAATGAGAGGAAGAACAACGAAGAACACGAAGAACTCCAAACTCTAGATCCAAGGGGTTCCCCTCACATAGAGGAGAAAGTGATTGGTGGAAATGTGGATCTAGATCTCCTCTCTCTTTTCCCTCAAGAACTAGCAAGAATCATTGGAGGGATTGAGAGTTAGCAAGCTCGAAGAAGGTCAACAATGGGGGAAGAACACGAGCTCAAGAGTTAGGGAGCAATGGGGAAGAAGACCCCCTTTTATAGGGCCCCCCAAATCCAACCGTTATGTGCACAGGTCGTGCACAAGCGGTACTACCGCTCGGCTGAGCGGTACTACCGCTTAGCATGGTAGTTCCAAGGAAAGCATGCAAAACGGCAGAAAACTCGAGGTGGTAGTTCCGCCGGAGCGGTACTACCGCCCTACCCAGCGGTACTTCCGCTGGGATGCAGTAAGACGCCATACCCCAGAAATAAGCGGTAGTAGCAGCGGTACTAGAGAGCGGTAGTACCGCGCGGGCGGTACTACCGCACACTACTACCGTCCAGAAAACCACCCTGACCAGAGAACAAAATATAAGCGAAAGTAGCAGCGGTAGTATATATCGGAAGTACCGCCCAAGTGGTACTACCGTGGTACCGAGCGGTACTACCGCCTGTCCAGAGAAAAACAGCTCTGGCACTAAAACTGCCATAACTTTCGCATACGAGCTCCGAATTGAGCAAACTCAAGCTTGTTGGATAGCACACGACAAGTACTATCCAAACATCGATGATATAGAGGCAGTATGAAAATGCCAATGGTATAGAGATGTGAAAACTCTATGAATGAAGAACCGGCAAAAGCTCCAGCATCGAAAACATCATAGAAGATGCATATGGACTCCGTTTTCGATGAACTTGAGCTTGTCATGAAGCTGACCATAAGCTCAAGAACCCACAAAGAGAAAAGCCAACCAAGAACCAAGAAAGATGATGATGCCAAGAATGCAATGGTTTGAGCTCTCAACGAACGATACAATCAAGCTACTCACTTGAGAGCCCCCCTTGATAGTACAGCTATCGATCCTATAACCCGGTCTCCCAACTACCACCATGAGACCGGTAAAATAGAAAACCCTATCAAGGTCAAACCTTTGCCTTGCGCATAGTCCACTTGAGCTAGATGATGATGATCTTGTCCTCTTCAAGATGGACCACCTTTCTTGATTGTGTTGGCTCGATGAAGACTAGTTGATTGCTCCCCCATACTCCACTATGGGTGGGCCACTCTTTGGCACGTCTTCACAAGTCCATTGTCACCACAATGGACGGCAAGCTTCAAGCATGATCTCTCCGTGATGCTTCACTTGAACTTGCACACCGCAACCTTGATGACGATCACCACTTGATGTCATCTTCCATGGGTTATATGGGATCTTCCTATTGATGCACGCCCATGTAAACATACCTAACCCCACAAGGAACACTCACAAGGAACATGGGTTAGTACACAAAGCGTAATGGACAATACTTACCATACCATGTGATCACTTGATCCCACTTGGTACATCTTCTACGCTTTGTGTGTTGATCAACTTGAATCATTCTTTGCCTTAGTCTTGATCAACCTTGTGTCTTATCTTTTCTCTTTAATAATGATGATGTCTTGAAGGTAAACATGAATGTTCACACAATCTTCTTCGTCAAGACATGCTTGCAATAATCTCAACTCTCTCATGACCAATCTTTGGATAAAACCTTACATGCCACCTTGGTCACCATATAAACTCCTTGAAACCAACACATGTACTTCAAGAAGTGTCTATGGACAAATCCTTCGAATATAACTCAAGGCAACCATTAGTCCATAGGGATTGTCAACAATTACCAAAACCACATATGGATAAATATGCTCTAACACCTACCATTTTAGAGGAGTCAGGAGTGGCGCCGGTCAATTGGAATTGTTATCGGGGGTGCGGGGTGGCTGCGGTGCGGGCGGGAGTGCCGGCGTGAGGTGCGTTGGATTTCGACAATGACGGTCATGATGCAGTGCGAGCAAGTGAGAGGGGTGGCATGGGGGAGGGAAAAATTATCCTGAGATTGAGCCATGGCCGAGTAAATATAAGTGCAGGCAGACGCGAGGAGAAAATTTGGAGAAGTTAAACCGGCTAAGGGTTCAGCTAGGTCTGGTTTAACTATACAACGTTGTGCGTCACAAGGGTGATACTATCGCCACGGTACTGGAATCATTTCCGCCAAATGTGATGTTTAGAAGGGATTTAGTTGGAACCAGGCTACGATCGTGGAACATCCTGCTCCAGCGGTTGTCCATGGTGCACTTGTCACATGGGTCTGATGTATTCCGATGGAACCTACATGGGAATGGACAATTCTCAGTGGACTCGATGTATAGAGCATTAATCCAGTCTGATGTGTCAGTGGATAATAACAAGAAGATCTGGAAGACGAAGATACCTCTTAATAATAAAATCTTTGCATGGTATCTTCGTCGCAGAGTCATTCTTACTAAAGACAATCTTATTAGGAGAAATTGGCATGGAAGTCGGCAATGTGTCTTTTGTCACCATGATGAGACAATAAAACATTTATTCTTCCAATGCAAATTGGCTCGTTCTATATGGTCAGTCATCCAAATAGCTTATGGCTTGTATCCCCCTTGTAGTGTTGCTAATGTATTTGGCAACTGGTTACATGGGATCGATCACAGGTTTAGAACTCTTCTCAGGGTGGGAGAGCTTGCCGTTATTTGGTCGCTTTGGCTATGTATAAATGATAAGGTTTTTAATGGTAAAAATACTTCTCTTATGCAGGTTATCTACAGATGTACCGGGACTCTTCGTTTATGGTCCTCTCTACAACGCGTGGAGAATCGATACCTGTTTATGGAGGTGTGTACACGATTGGAGGCTACGACGAGGGATACTTTTACCCAACATTGGTGGCAGCATGATCTTAGGATTGGGCCTCCTTCTCTTTAGGCGTTATACAGACTCTACATGTTTCTTTGTATCTCGCATTTTTATTTTATTTTTTTCTATTGATGTGACAGGACAATCTTTGGCTGTATGCATCTTAGTTATGCAGAGGCCGGGTGTAATACTTAAATATTTTAAGTAATAAAGTGGCCTTTTTCGAAGAAAAAAAGGTCTAGTTTAACTTCCTCAAAACAAGTGCCCCAGGTGACGGCACCAAAGGAAGACATTGCTCATATCTTCATCATCTGCCCGTTCTCCCTCGGAATCTGGGAGCAGCTCAACATCTACCCATCCTCCAACATCGATGAACTTTTGGCATGTGATCTATCATCGGCCCTTGATATTCATGCCTGGCACAATATTTTACTTCTCATCCTATAGAAGATTTGGGACGCCAGAAACTCCAAAAGCTTTTGAGGCCAAGACATCAGTAGTGCCACCTTCCTGTGACTTTTTATCCATGATCTGGATCTTTGGTCTCACCGCTTCAAGAAAACCTGACGCTAAGGATCTCAATTTCTCATGGCTGATGTGCCTCTCCTCATGTGCAAACGTGTCCATGTAACTGCTCCCCCCCCCCCCCCCCCCCCCCCCCCACCCCCAGGCCACACACTACTGTTTTGTGTATAAACGGGACGAATGAGCGTCCACGAATTCATAGTAATCGGAATTTTGCCGAAACACCACACGCCAAGCCCTTTGTGATTACCCTCACCCATGAACATACAATAAGGGATATCAACCAAGGAATGTGGACAAAGTATATAACAACATAGCCTACAAGGTGTTGAGGACATAGCCTTCTAGTTTGTCGGACCTCGCTTGTTGAGGTACGCTCGGGATAAAAGATGACTAGCGAGCTCGGGTCGAGGTGGGCTTGGCCCGTGGCACGAACAAGTCAAACAGCATGAGTCGCACATACCTGTTCATCTCTCAGGTCATGCCAAGACGGCACTGGGTTATTTGTAACTTGAGCCAAGCCCAAAAGCCAACTCGGCTCGGCCATCCCTAAGCACAGCCTACAAGGTTTGCAGTCTAACCATCAATGAAAGAGTATAATCCTGGGGCATGGCAACATGACCGCTCTTGGGTGCCATAGAATTCCTCAATGTATTTGTTTCTTTCCCTGTGTCTCCCAGTCATACGTGTTTATCAATATTTCTTGATTTTATGTCTACCATTATCTCCCGTGTTTATGTGTATTCAAATCTACTTACTGTATGAAAATGGTCAAGAGAGTTATATGGAAATGTAAAAAAGCATGGATCAATGAGAGATGATGGGCTAGCTTTGCTACGCGTTCACGCGAAACTGGGGTCAAATATATAGGAGTGGGTAAGTGTTGTTTAGACATGTGAAGGTAGGTGTGGGAAATTAATAAAATGCACATTCTATTTCACTGTGATCAAAAGAATTGATTGAATAAATTATTTTCTCTCGTGTCAGCCCGGTTTCTATATAAACACATGCATATTCTACCGTTCGTAAATATAAGTCTTTTTAGAGATTCTACTACTACGGACTACCTACGAAACAAAATTAATGAATCTACATTTTAAAGTATGTCTATGTACATCCGTATGTAGTCCGTAGTGAAATTTCTAAAAAGACTTATATTTAGGACCGGAGGGACTATTTCACCTCTCATGGGGTATGCGATATGATGCCTGCCACTGTGATCAAGAGAATTGACTGAAGAAATTATTTTCAGCAATCAGCTAGGGAACCCCAAAGTCCCCCACTAACAAATCAACGTGTTTTAGCTACCACGAGCGGAAAAGAAAAGAGGATATATATATATATATATATATATATATATATATATATATATATATATATATATATATATATATATATATATATATATATATATATATATATATACTAATAGAAACAACAAATAATAATCCTCTGTTTTGCCATGTTTTCCCCGGTACAATTCTCAACACGTGATTTTGCTTGATGATCCAAATCCCTTGACAGGGACATCTTCAACCATATCCAAGCATAAAAATGGGAGCACGCTCATCACGTTCTCCACCAACCCAACCCAATCACCATCGTGGACCACAGACCAGCGGAGCTAATTAAACTGCTCGATCCTCCCGTTCTGTGCTTCCAAATTTGCTGCCTACTGGCTTGCTTGCTGCCTGTCCATGCCAGCCACGGCCATGGAGCTCTCCAGCCTGCCGCTGGTCCTGCTGTTGTGCTTACTGGCGGGCTCGTCGACGACAGCCCTGCCAGCGCTCCCTGGGATGGACCGGGTGAGGCAGCAGGTCGACAGGGCGAACAGGCGCGGCCCGTCCATCGGGCTCGTCATGTCGTACGTCGCCGAGGACACCGCGCTCCAGGCGTCCGGCTACTTCCTGCCCTGGCATGTCCAGCCCTTCGTTGACCTCTACGGTGAGTCTCCGCCTCCCGCTTCTGATCCAAATCGCTTTCCTGTAGATTGTGCAAATGAAGCACTGGGTGAGTATGGGCGTTCCTAGTTGACTTTTTGGTTGTTTTCAAACAGCTAGCAGTGAGTGCTGAACTGCTGCTAACTGAACCCAGACACCAACACACAACACAGAACAAGTAGAGAGGACACTGTAGTGTTAATACGTAACACTTAAAAGAGTCACGAATATAAATTGGAAATTTCAGAGATACTTGAAGCTGTGTGTACAAAATGAAGCTTAGTGGCTCTCCAAATTCGCATGATCTTCGCTCAGAGAAGGCCTGAACTCCCTTTCAAGACCTTAACGCAGATTGACAATTCGTTCGTTTTCGAAAAAAAAAGCTACAGAAAGGAGGTCCAGAAAGGGACACACAAGAACACAACATAATCCAATATAGAAAGAAAAAACAGGAAGAGGAGATATAATAATAAGCAATTTCTCCGCTGTTAAAAAAAAAGGGGGCAGCCCGGTGCATGTAGCTCCCGCTTGCGCAAGGTCCGGGGAAGGGTCCGACCACTTTGGGTCTGTAACCTTTTTTACATGTTCACTAATTTTGCCATTCTCCTAATAGAGTAAGGTCTCATTGAAGTTCCATGACAGCATTTCGCACAGTTCTTCAACAGATATGTATTTATCTTCGTATATGGCCTAAAGAATACAGTCTCACCTCATTATTTCAGGACGGAGGTTTCACATCGGGAGCATTCGAGGTGTGAATGTTATATATGCATTGACAGGACAACGCAGGGTACTAAAGGCTGAACTTCTGTATTTATCACTGCTACTGCTATATGGAGGAACTCCTTTTGATTTATCATAAGTAATCATTTTTTTTTACTTCTAGGCAATAAAGCAACAACGTATGAATTCAAATACAAATTGTACTATGCTTACCCATTACCACTGTTTCTTTGTTCTTCCAGTTGAATGCAGCTGTCACTGTACAAACTCTCCTTGACGTCTTTACCGTGTCTGGTATTGTCCATTATGGCACAGCCGGAAGCTCTAATGATTCAATGTCATTTGGCGATGTCAGTGTCCCCAGATTAGTTGCTTATATAGGCGCTTGGACATGGAAGGTACCCTCCAACTGTAATTAGCATTTATTCCCCATTTCATGATGCAACACTGGTGAGTGCAGATACAGATCAAAGCAACTGGAATCTGGTCATCTTTAAACCAGTTTTCTTGAGTGGACACAAATTTGTTGCACCGAGTTAAAAGATAGATTAATAAGTTAGTTCTAAGACGACGCAACCAAGCAAACAGTTTTTCTAAAAACATATGTGCACTTTAAACTGTGTGGTACACTATAACAAGGGTATCAAACTAGTAGAATGTAAACACATCTGGACTCGAAAGAGAAGATAATTTAAGAACAACCACACATCCTTGTAATTTAGAAGATAATTACCATCAACCATCTCACACTTTGAACTCACTACTTGAACTCTGATATTCTGATTTTGATTTTTTCCAGAAGTACAAATCATCGAAAGAATCATCAACAGAACTAAGCTTTGGACAATTTAACGTCCCGAATGAAGGAGAGAACCTGTTAGGATCTCTGAAATACAGAAATGAGGAGCTATACTCAGTTGGTAAGCCTATGGAAGAAGTTTTTTGGTTACCTGTAGATTCAGCATGGTTCAAAATAGCAGAAGGACTTAAGGTGAGAGATACTATAATTCAGCAGTATAGCAAGTACAGGCATATGCATAAATTCACAGCCTAAAACTTGTGAAATTTTTGCAGGTCACCCTTGAAAGATGTAATGACACTTTCTGCTTACCAAAAACCCCACAAGTGGTTCATGGTCTAAAAGGAGCATCAGCCGACATGTTTCTAGACAATGCAGAATACCGGAAGTTCCTTTTCAGAGAATTCGAGGTGTCAACGATAGATGAGGAGAGCGCAGCAGTGGTGATGGTGGGTTCCATATCTTATCTCTCATAGTTTTTAGTAAAATATCTGGCAACATTTGTGCTCCAACAGTTCAGTTCAATCATAAAATTTAAGATACCACTAGCTAAGAGAACTTACACACTATTTCAACAGACGACAACATCTCCTGGCGTACCTGTGATTGTGTTCCGAGGAGTATCTGATCTGGCTGGAGGTGAACCAACATGGTCATCAACAAGCCTGATGAACTTGGCATCTATTAATGCACTCAAAGTGGCAGTGGAGTTCATCGCTACAATTGGCAGGCAGATGTCAACACCATCAGCAAGTTCTAAAAGCTAAAGCAAAAGAGAGCTGCCATGCCCATCCAGCAGACTGTAAAATAGTTTTAAACAGTTGTCAGAAACTAAATTCAGAGTGAGAAGCAATCCTTAGCTTAGAAGTACACAGAACTTTCCAGTAGAAGAATTAAGTATATTCAATGTATACTCAATTGTAAACGTGGATGTCGATCCATTTTGATGGAATTTTGGAATAATGTGGGAACAAAATGATGAATAAAAGACAGAATGTTGTGGCAGTCCTTGATTTTCATTAGAAAATACAAGATGTTAAATACTCATCTCACAATCTCAAGTACAGAAAATGGTAAAACAAAGTGATTTATTCAGTTATCAATAGTTTGCACTCATCATGTACATCATCTAATCCCAAACGAGATAAAATAGCAGAATTTTCTATGGTCAACAACTTCCATGTGCACTATTTCAAATGAATGGTAGAAACATCATAATCGTTAAATGAGTTACAGTACCAATGTAAATGGACAGAATGTTCCCTAAGGTGAGATGATCATAAGATCTGCCAGGTGCTTCACAATCTTAGCCATGAAGTGTCGGTACAAAAGCCAACTGCTAGACCTGTAACAAAATGTTGTACAAGGTAATTCAGATTTAATTGGCAGCTCTAGAAGTCTGATCATCAAGAGTAAAAAAAAAACATTTCTAGAGAGTGCTATGGTCACACAATGTTTGTCACACATAAAACTCAACAAGTACCTTAATAAATTTTCAAATTAGTTAAGTTCACCTGATAGTTTGATAGCACGATCTTATGGTCTTACTTGGATATTAGCTGTGTGCAGTTCTATCATCTCAAAATCCATATTCAGACGGCCTTCATCGCCTCACTACCAGTAGTCTCCACACGAACATTTTCCATCCTTAAAATGGTGAAATCGTTGAATATCTCTCATGATTATTTCCCGTCCTGTCACTAGCGATATTAACTTGGTTGCATTGTGACAGTCGTTACAGACACGGAGGTTCTTCTTTATCTGAATTGTTGTACCCGGGGCTGTGCGGATGAGCCCATATGCAATCGCAAGTTTCTCACTATGGGTGTTGAGTAACTGTGCCTTGACATCATCTTCGACATCATGTATAGAATCAGTGTCTGGCACATACCCCACAGCTTTGATCTCTTCTATTAACTTAGCCAGCCTTGCATAAATGTCCTTTGCCTGCTGATGATTTGTGCTTCCGGAATAAAAGGTATGAATCTCATTCTTGAGCTGCACAATACTCCATCCAGGAGTCTTTTGCAGGCCTTTCTTCTCCATAGCAGTTCTCATCCTTGCAACATCCTTCCACATTGAAGCATTTGCATAAATGTTAGCTAGGAGGACATGATACACACCTTCATCTGGCCCTAGCTCAAATATCCTCTGCGCTGATTCTTCTGCCAATTCCACATTCTTGTGCAACTTGCAAGCGCCTAACATGGCACCATAAACACTAATGCCAGCGTCCATAGGCATCTTTTGGATAAAAGACCATGCCTCATCTAGCTTCCCAGCTCGGCCAAGAAGATCCACCATGGTACCATAGTGCTCCATCCCAGGTTCAAGCCCATAGTCCTCCTTCATGCTCGAAAAGTATTTCCGTCCTTCATCAACCAAACCAGCATGACTGCATGCCGAGAGGACCGAGAGGAATGTTGTCTCGTTGGGCATTCTGCCAGAAGTTTTCAGCTCTTCAAACAGCTCAACTGCAACCTTGCCAAAACCATGTGAGCCGTACCCATGGATCATCGCATTCCATGTGATAACATGCCTCTCCCTTGCTGAGTTGAAGAGACTTCTAGCTATATTGACACGGCCACATTTTGCGTACATATCAATAAGGGCTGTCAGAACATACACATCCTGATCTAGGTGCAACCTGATAGAGTATCCATGGATCCATCTTGCCTGCAGTGGATCTGAGATGTCTGCAAGTGCAGGAATGACACTGACGAGAGTGAACGAATCAGGCTTCACATTTTTCAGCTGCATCCTAGAGAAGAGCCTCACTGCATCTTCTGACCTTCCATTCTGTGTGCACCCGAGGATCATGGCGTTCCAGGAGATCCGTGTCTTGTAGCGCACCTCATCGAAAACCTGGGCAGCGAGGTCGGTCCTCTTGCATTTGGAGTACATGGTGATCAGCGCATTCATCACCGACACATTTGACTCCAGCCCAATTCTCATGAGTAGCTCATGGACACGTCTCCCCTCATCAAGATACCCAAGCTCACCGCAGGCATGCAATGCTGCCAGAACAGAAACGTCGGTCACATCAACGCCCTCCCCCACCATCCTCTTGAACAGCGCGAGAGCCTCAGTGGCATCCCCATTCTCAGCATACCCCTTGATCATGGCATTCCAAGAAACAGAGTTCTTGTCCGGCATCCGATCGAAGACAGACCTGGCAACCTCAACCACCCCGCACTTGCAGTACACATCAAGGATCGCCGTGGAGACATTCACGAGCTCGTCGAAGCCGGCACGGACCGCGAACCCATGGACCTCGCGGCAGGCACCAAGCGCCTGGGCGTCGGCGCAGGCAGGCAGCACCGAGACGAGCGTGATGGAGTCGGGCCGCTCCCCGTCCTCCTCCTGCATCCGTACTAACATCTCCATGGCCGCCCCGGCGAGCCCGTTCCGCGCGTACCCGGCCACGAGCGCGTTCCAGGCGACGCGGTCCCGCACGGGCATACGGTCGAACACCCTGCGCGCGTCGCCCGGCCGGCGGCACTTGGCGTACATGTTGGCCAGGGACGTGGCGGCGAGGGACTCCGCGGAGAGCCCCCGCGCGGCGAGCTGCGCGTGGACGGCGCGGCCGGTCGCGAGGTCGGCGCGCGCCGCGCAGAGCTTGAGGAGGGAGGTGAAGGTGCGGAGGACGGGGCTCGCGGACGCGGAGGAGGACATGGCGGCGAAGGCTGCGAGCGCGCCCGGCAGGTCGGAGCGCGCGGCCGCGGACCTCAGGCGCGCGTGGTGGTCGGCGGCGGCATGCCCGCCGGCGGTAGGAGGCGGCGGCGAGGCCGAGCACAGCATGTCCTCTTGTATTCTCTTTTTTTTCTCGGGGTTATCCCGTCACAACCTCACAGTCACACAGGGCTGCTAAGCATCCGCACGAATCTCAAAGTTATTGAAGAGCAAGAGCAAGAGGACGCCTTTTAATTTAAGCTTGGCCCAAACTTATGCTTGAAATGTAAGATTTGAGAGCCAACTCACCCAATTCTCCTAATCTTGCTAACTATGCTAATTATGCACACTACTAACGCATTTAGCCATTTAAACAAAATCGATGCTTAAAAAATGCTATTTTTTGGAATGCTGATTTTGTTTTTTTTGCCACGGCTCACATCGATGTCATTTCGCGATGAAATTTTGCAAGCACTGAGAACATTTGTAAATGTTTGCCACAAAAAAAATTCAGAATTTTTTGAAATGTTTTTGATTTTTTTTCGATTTTACTGTAGCAATGGGAGCATGTGTGCTCGCGAGCAGAAAAGCACTTCGCAACATGTGGTACTAAAGACGGGCTACATATGGTTGTTGGAGACCCTTACCTCAAATCCAATCTTGGTAGCTACGATCATTACCATAGAATAAAGGCGTCACAGTAGGATCGTCAAAGATTGTTATATCAAAACCCGTCTAGAACATATTGTAGGTGGTTTATTTTTGCATTTGTCTGCATAACTTACACAATCGGTTGATAACAAACCCCGTTCTGGACATTGGATAGCAATAGTTAGGCACTCGGTCATAAATAGAGTCACCCACAGTAATCTAGAGATAACATGCGATTCTATTCAGGAGCCGTTTGGTATTCTGTCCAAGGTGTTCTTTGCAAAAGCTTTAGAGCATCTCCAATATACGGTCCATATGTAAAAATACCTAACTTTTGGATCTCCGAAAGCAAAAAACGCTGCTCCAACAGATGGTCCATATGTAAAAAAAATTGGAGCACCGCCTCCCGGAGATGTAAAATGGAACACTTCGTGATGCAAATTTGCATCATGAGATACATCTGGTCCAAAACCGTGGCCGCCCGCGAAACGCCCAACCGCCTATTCATTTCGCTTCCCGCTCGCAACCGCCCGCCCGCCACCGCCATCGCCCGCCACTGCCCTCCCCCGCCGCCCGCCCACCTCCGCTGCCGCCCGCCACCGCCCTCGCCCGCCGTCCGCCCACCACCGTCCTTGCCCGCTCGCGACCGTCAGCCCGCCCAAATCGCCGCCGCCACCGCCCCAAATCGCTGCCGACGCACTCCGCCGCCCTCGCCCTCGTCGCCTCCCCCGCCGGCCGCCGTTCTCGAGGTCCTCCGCCGTCCCCGAGCAGCCGCGGCGGGATTCAACCGCCGACCGCCGTCCCCAAGCTCCTCCACCGCCCCCAAGCTCCCTTCTCCTCTACGCCACCGTCCGCAGCCGTCCTCAGCAGCGACCAGCTACCAATCCAACCGCCGGCCATCTTCTTCCACCCCGCGCACAAGGTGTTCGACGGAATTCCGATGGCGCTGAAGAAGAAGCCGAAGGGCAAGTTGGGTTTCTTCGGCGTGAGGGAGAAGCCCTCCGGGAACTTCAGAGTGGAGTTCTACGACGCCGGGCAACGTTGGAATCTCGGCACGTATCCCACCGCCGAGGAGGCCGCGCGTGCCTACGACGTGGCGGTGTGGCATGCCGGATGGCCGAAGACGGACCTCAACTTCCCGGAGGTCGAGACCCGGGCGGTGGCGGAGTGGCTCGTGCCGTAGGGAATCCGGATGGAGGAGATGTCGGCGAAGAAGAAGAAGAAGAGATCGGCGGTTGTTGTCATTCCCGACGAGAGCGACGAGGCGGCGATGGCTCGGTTTGCGCGGGAGCATCCCGAGTACGTCCAGGCCAAGCAGGAGTTCTTCTGGAAGCGTGATGCCAAGGAGGAGAAGAAGAAGAAGAAGAAGAAGAAGGTGAAGAAGGAGGACGAGGCCGGCCCCTCGACGGTGATCCCCATCGAGTCATCGTCGGAGGAGGACGAGGAGTTCTGGGGGCTCTCGGATGACTCCGAAGAGTCGTACTGGATGCCCTCGGACGACGAGTAATGCTGCTAGTTTTAAATTTATGTCATCTATGTTTGAACTATGTTTGAATTTGATGTTTGAACTATGTTAAGATGAAGTAGTAGTTGGTCGTTTTCAGAATTTTACATCTTCGTTTTGGACCATCTGTTGAACTTGCTCTTTTACATCTCCGTTTTGGACCATCTGTTGGAGTTGAGCCTTTTTTGAAGATGTAAAAAGCACTTTTTGGTGATGTAAATTTTTACATCACCGGTTTGGACCACCAAAATATACATCATCTATTGGAGATGCTCTTAGAAACACAAACAACGTGTCAAGTACAATTTACCAACGGTAGCTAAATAGGTACATAACTTATATTATGAGTCATCAGCTGCATCTTGTTTCCTTTCTCCTTCCCTTTAATGACTTGGAGTTCCTTCTCCTAGACATGAGCACACAAACAGTTTAGCAGGAGACGAGTATTCTAGACTGAACAATGAGTGTGTGTTAGAGTAATCTTGAGCTAATTAATTCTGATAAATTCGAATTAAATGCAAGTTAGCAGGCTGCCGTGGAATAGTACTAGTTGACTTGTATGCTTGTAGTACTAGTCCAGGTCCAATACGATGTTAGGTGTCCGAGTAGGTCTAGCCTAGAGTCCTGATAGGTTTGTATGTTGTGTCCGTATAGGAATAGTAAAAGTTGGGTCAGTTGGTTCTGTATATATATACAGGTCGGGTTGCGTGAGATTTGTAACAACCGTGAAGAGAAAACACGAAAAGAAAGAAAAAAGAAGGGGCGCGACACTTGCCCTTGACAAAAGTATTTTGTGCGCATGTATTCGTCGTGATTTGATGTGATCGATCCTGTGAGCGAGTCCCAACAATTGGTATCAGAGCATGTTTTAAAGTTTTAAAGCCGCGCTTGCCCCGGGGTGGCGACCTACTAGCGCCTCGGGGTGGGTCATGATGTCGCTGGGCGGTGCATCGATGAGGAGGATCAAGCGATCGTCATTCGGTAGAGCGACATGGTGGGAGATGGCAAGCTGTCGTCGGCAAGGCGGTGGAAGATGATCGTTGACGGGGAGAGGTGGTGCCAAGGTGCGATGCCGGAAAGTCATCAAGATCGTCGACCAAAGAGTTAGAGTCAAGGAGTCTTGCAAGTTAGCACGGTTGGTCGGTCGGTCGTCGTCGTCATCATGTCCAAGTGCTCGTCTATGTGAGGAGGCGTTGAAGATGAACCCGAGTCATCTATGTTTCTCAACGGGAGGGTCAAGTTCAAGTATATGGGGACGGTAAACCAGTGAAGGTGAGTCTCTTCAATGAGGCCATGTCTCTACATGAGGCTGAAGTACATAGTATAATGCACATGGTGGTGTAATCCACAAGGAGCAGGCATGTATCTCGCTAGAATGGGTTCATAAAGCCATGATCGATCCATCAGCTCTAAGCATTCAACAACAACTCAACTTGCACAAGTCATCTAAGCATTCAAGAACAATCTCAACTTGTGCAAGTCGTGATTGACTGAGTTGTTTGATCAGGCTATTGTAATGGTGTTGAACACGGTTTGGTAGGAGATCAAACCTGATTTTGTTTGGATTTTGTTTGCTCTTCCTTGGTCCTCAATGGTAATTCTTCCTTTATAACACTCTTGGCATAATATTGTTGGAGATAAATACATTCACCGTGGCTCCCTATCAAGTGTAGAAATGCTTCTGCCGTTTCTATCGGATGATCCAATCCAATCTGGACCTGTATTTTTTTCTTGAAGATGGCCCTGTATAGGATCTCGATTCATAATAAGAAAGAAGAGAGTTACACGGTTAATGCTTGGAAAACCAGGCTAAAACTGTGACAATATGCCTGCAAACTCAAGGCACCCGGGCAACCTGGCTACCCACACAAATACACACACACGTCGTCAAGGAGAAAAGCACCATTGAGATTGACATCCAATGTCATCGTCATCACCCCTCCGGGAGCCAACAACTCTGACATCACCAACATAGCCCTTGCTGCAAACAGACATCGAGACCTGAGCTGGCCTGTGCCAAACAGTCAGCCACACACGTTGATGGCCAGGCGGCTATGATTGTTGAAGAACTTTGCTGGAGAGATAGTGTCGGGCCTGTGCAGAACCCCTCCTCAACCTCTCTGACATTAGAAATAACAGGTGAAGCACGGCGACCCCTAGAACATGCGATAAAACTGACTACCAGAACTCAGCCGCGACCCGGCTCCATGCGAAGCCGCCATCATTGCCGCATGAGAAGTCCCGCACAAACATTCACATCACGAGTAAGTCCTGAGAAGCACTTGTATCGATATTGTACAGACATGCAACCAAGCTAGTGCCATATTTCACACTGCTGCGTTGTACTAACACATTTAGCTGTTGTCTTTATGCAGTAGACAACCGGTCTTACACCTGAGCAACAAACTGCGCAAGAAAGTCTATTGGCAGCATCCTACTTCCCGATGCCTCCAAATCTTGAAGCTAGCATTTGCATATGTGCCACTAGCATAGTATAATTTAACTCTTGCTAGCTAGCCAGCAAAACTCTCTTTTTGTTTCTTGCTAGTCTGGGCCGGGTAGCTGGTGAATCTAGCGTAACATATATGGAGATATGGAGACTCGTCGCAAAAAAGAGAGTTGTATTTGGACATATGTGCTGAAGCAGGTAGTACATACATCTTATAGGCGGGTGTAGCTAGTTCATATTAAACCAGCAATATGGTGCTAAAGACTGGGTTACATATGGTTGTTGGGAACCTTTAGTACGGAGTAGTTAGGATCGTTGCTACAAAATAGGTCATCGCAGTTAGAAGCATCAAAGCACTTGTATTAAACCTGACGGTGACATATAGTACTCGAATTATACTAGGGTTTGAGATGAGATGATACTGGTGAAGATGTTGATGGAGATGAATCCTCCCACGATGGGAGGAGCGTTGGTGATGACGAAGGCTTCGATTTCCACCTTCCAGAGGGAAGTATCCCCGACGGAATCGCTCCGCCAGAGAGCAAAAGTGTTCTTGCCCAGGTTCCGCCTCGAGACGGCAGTGCTTCATCCCGAAAGTCTTCTCTTATTTATTTTCTAGGTCAAATGGCTTCATATAGCAGAAGACGGGCATGGGGGGGGGGGGGGGGGGGGGCGTGGGCTCCAAAGGGGGGAGGGGGCGCCCCCTGCCCTTGTGGACCCACGGTTGATCTTCTCCGCCACTTTTTCATTTCAATATTTTTTATATATTCAAAAATAAATCTCCAGAAATTTTCAGGTCATTTGGAGCTCCGAGAAGAGCTATCTCTGATGTAGCCCTTTTAGGTCCAAAATTCTAGTTGCCGGTAATTTCCCTCTTCAAGTAAATCTTGCAAATTAAGAGAGAAAAGACATAAAAATTACATCAAATGATCAAAAACATTGTAAATAACAGTAGGAAATCATGATACAAAATGATCATATCAGCCTTTCTTCGATGTTAAGCAATTGGTTGAAAAAAAATTAAGCAATACCACTCACAACAAACTAAAATGAAACATAAACTCTATGAAGGTGTAAAATCTTGTATAGAAAGAAAAGAAGAAAATCTTTTTTTAGAAAAATAGAACCTCTTAAATAATATCCTGCCAAAAACCTTCTTAAATAGCATGCCCGTCCGTGCGCAGGACCTTGGACGTCGTCACCCGTCGCTCCGCGATGTCGCGGTCACCCCCTCCGTCACAAGGAACAACCGAGAAGCTCGGGTACGGCTGAATGGAGCGGATCTAGACACCGGCTGTGAGGAGCATCTCTGCCCACGCACTGGCCCGGGGTAGCCGCCACCTACTGCTTCGAGATGTTGCGGTCACCTCCATCTCCACCCACTGCTTGTGATGCCGCTATGGCCGCCACGACCACAAGGAATATTTGCAAAGATATTTTTCATTTTATTATTGTTTGGTTATTTTCAGTTCAACAACCGTCATACTCAAATTTCATATTCTGTGGCAAACCATTTAATTTCAAGAAACGCAGAGTGGTCTAAATCGACAACAATTCTATTATTGTCATACATAAAATTTCATATTTGCCAGCCGCCGCCTCCGTGAAGGCTACTGCGACACATCAACAACAGAAGGACCGACTGTGAAGTACCCTAATCAAGCGGGTGCTGCAGGGCAGATGACTTCAAATCATTCGGGGGAGTGTGATGCCACACTACCTCCTTCCCGCCAGGTCCTCGAGATGCCACAGAGCAGGCACACATCACTGTCGGGGGTCTGGGTCGCTCACTATGGCGAGAGAAGGATGACATCCATTGGTAGTTCGCCGCCTCCATCACAAGGAATAGCTGAGAAGATTGAGCATGGTTGAATGGAGTGGATCCAGACGCCGGTTGTGAGGAGCATCTCCGCCCACGAACTGGCCCAAGAACGCCGCCACCACCTACCGCTCCGATATGTTGCGGCCACCGCCATCGCCACCCGCTGCTCCGCAATGCCGCTATGACCGTCATGATACTTTGTAGATGCGTTGGGTTTTTCTCCGAAGTGGAAGGGATTGATGTAGTAAAGTAGCAATAAGTATTTTCCTCAGTGAGAACCAAGGTTTATTGAACCAATAGGATAAGCACGCAATCAACCGTCGACTGTACATGCACGAACAAGATCAAATACTTGCACCCAACGCGGGCAAGAGGGTTGTCAATCCCCTTGTACTTGTTAATTGCAATGATCAAATCTGATAGTGGTTGACATAAATTACAAAGAAATTAAAAGTAAATAAAATGTAGCAAGGTAAATAGTGTTTTATTAAAAATGAGGAACAGACCCGAGGGGGGCATAGTTTTCATTAGAGGCATCTCTCTCAAGAACATAACATACGGTGGGTAAACGAATTATTGTTAGGCAATTGATAGAAAAACACATAGCTATGATGGTATTCATGGCATGATCATGTACATAGGCATCACGTCTGTGACAAATAGACCGACTCCTGCCTACATCTACTACTATTACTCCAACAATCAACCACTATCCAGCATGCATCTATGTGAGTACATATAATAGGTTGGTCCTGGAAAAGATGAAAAAAAGGAAATTAAAAAACTAAACATAGAAGAGAAAAACGAAAAACAAAAACGCCTGCACATGTCAAATGGGTCGACCAACTTGCATTATAGTTGATGCTTTGATAAGATTTGATTTGATTGAGTTAATGCATGAAGTTGTTCTGAAAAAGTGCCGATTTGGTTGGATTTTATTTTGGGAAAGTGTCGAGTCTAATAGTATGTTGAGCACAAAATAATAGATTGGTCATAGAAAAATTGGAAGAGAAAAAAAAGAAAATAAAAGAATGAAAAAAAGAAGAAGAAGAAAAACGCTCACACGCATCAAATGGGTTGGCCAACTTTGATTATAGTTGATATTTTGGTAAGATTTGATTTGATTTCATCATGAGTTGGAGAAGGCAAGTAAAGTTTATATTTAGTTGAGATTTTATTAAAATTTGATTTCAATGATCACTGCATGATGTTGTTTTGTAGAAGTGCCGATTTGAATGAGTTAATGCATGCCTCAAGTCGACCGGTCAACTTGGCTACACTTCAGCAAAAGAATGCATGTATGACACTCGTGGGCATAATATAGGGTTGACGGGAGGTGAGGTGAGGTGAGACTACCAACTCCCCCTTTGTTACACGTAATACTATAATCTAAAAACAATAATTTAAGTTGGTTATCATCATGCATAATCATCAAATAACTATAATGAAGATAGCTACGATTCATCTGATATTTATGGAAACACGATCAAACCCATTTGTTGTATGCACGTATCGATCTTGATAGCATAATATTTTCTGTGTCAAATTAGAATTGCTATATGCTACTTGTATATCTTCAATGGTTGTGACAAATGCTGCGTCGGCGGTTCCAAGAGCAGACATAATTAATGCCTATGATCCGTGAGCAACATGCGATCACTAGTAGAAAACAGGGCTTTGGTCCAGGCCTGAAATCCCATTAATCCCGGTTCACTTACGAACCGGGACCCATGGGGGCATCGGTCCCGGTTCGTGAGGCCAGGGCGCCGGCCGGGCCTCGTGGGCCATTGGTCCCGGTTCGTCTGACCCCTTTGGTCCCGGTTCCAGACACGAACCGGGACCAATGGGCCTGGCTCCTGGCCCACAACCATTGGTCCCGCTTTGTGGCTGGAACCGGGACCAAATGGTGTCCTTTAGTCCCGGTTCCAGCCACAAACCGGGACCAATGGTCGGCCTATATATACCCCCTGCCCGCGAGCAGAGCAGTGCACTGCTCTGTTTTTTTGGCCGGCCGTTGGGAGAGCTTTGTGGTGCTCTAGCTCACCTCCTATGCACATGAGGTGTTCGATGAAATGCCCGAGCCACACTTAAGCTTTCTCCTCTCGAAGCTCCTTGTCCAAGCTCCATTTTCCTCAAGATTTGTCTAGGTTTGGCGGTCCGTCCTGTCCCGTCCCTGTCCTCACCGCCGTCGATCGCCCGCGCCCATCTCGGCGCCGGCACCACCGTGGTTAGCCTCTTCTTCTTATCTTCTTTCTAAAAGAAAAAAGTTCTTACTTGTATGATTTAGATAGATACTTGTGTAATTTTCTTACTTTTATTGTTTGTTATTATATAGTGCGATGGTTTTGGTATCCACCTCTGTCGGTCCTCGTCCTGTCTATGATTCGGATGTGGTATATATTATCTTTTATAACTATTTGTTTTATTTAGTGTTTATGACAATTATGCCGACCAACGTGACATAGATTTTTTAATCTAGAAGGTATGTGAACCGGAAATTCCAACCGACATAGAAATTCTTGTCGAGAAGTTAAATTTGGTTGAAAAAGAAAACAATTACTTGAAAGAAAAATTACAAAGAGTTGAAGAGGAGAAGATGAAATTGGAGTTGAATGTTGCCGATGTCGTCGACGATCACAAGATCAAGATGGATGCAATGCGCTTGAAGATTAGAAAGATTAGAAAATATGCCATTCATACTGAGGCTTGGTATCATTATGCCGTTGGATCAATTGGTACCTTAGTTGCGGTTATGATCGCATTTGTTGTTGCATTTAAATTTTATAGTTTCAATGTATGTTTTAATTAGATGCTCTAGAGAGCTATATGTTGTTCAATAATGAGAACTATGTATGAACGTTATGTATTTATTTTGGTCACTACTGTACTTTGGCACATAAAAGCATGCCAAGTTGATGCAATGGCACATAAAAGACCGTAAGAAAGACGGGAAGTTGAGAGCACCCGCTGACGGGTCGCAGTGGAGAAAGATCGAGAGAAAGTGGAGCGACTTTACAGGTGACCCGAGGAACGTATGGTTTGGTTTAAGTGCAGATGGCGTTAATCCTTTTGGGGAGCAGAGCAACAAGCATAGCACATGGCCTGTGACTCTATGTATGTATAACCTTCCTCCTTGGTTGTGCATGAAGCGGAAGTTCATTATGATGCCAGTGCTCATCCAAGGCCCTAAGCAACCCGGCAATGACATTGATGTGTACCTAAGGCCATTAGTTGATGAACTTTTACAGCTATGGAATGGAAGAGGTGTACGTGTGTGGGATGAGAACGAACGAGAGGAATTTGACCTACATGCGTTGCTGTTTGTAACCATCAACGATTGGCCTGTTCTCAGTAACCTTTCAGGACAGAGAAACAAGGGATACCACGCATGCACACACTGTTTAGATGACACCGACAGTATATATTTGGACAAATGCAGGAAGAATGTGTACCTGGGGCATCGTCGATTTCTTCCGACCAACCATCAAAGTCGAAAGAAAGGAAAGCATTTCAAAGGTGAGGCAGATCACCGGAAGAAGCCCGCCCTCCGTACTGGTGATCACATACTTGATATGGTCAATGATTTACAAGTAATCTTTGGAAAGGGTCCTGGCGGACTATCTGTTCCGACTGACGATGCGGGACGCGCACCCATGTGGAAGAAGAAATCTATATTTTGGGACCTACCCTATTGGAAAGACCTAGAGGTCCGCTCTGCAATCGACGTGATGCACGTGACGAAGAATCTTTGCGTGAACCTGCTAGGCTTCTTGGGGGTGTATGGGAAGACAAAAGATACACCGGAGGCACGGGAGGAACAGCAACGTGTGCATGAAAAAGACGGCATGCATCCAAAGCAGTATGAAGGTCCTGCCAGCTACGCTCTTACCAAAGAAGAGAAGGAAATCTTCTTTGAATGCCTGCTCAGTATGAAGGTCCCGTCTGGCTTCTCGTCGAATATAAAGGGAATAATAAATATGGCAGAGAAAATGTTCCAGAACCTAAAGTCTCATGACTGCCACGTGATTATGACGCAACTGCTTCCGGTTGCATTGAGGGGGCTTCTACCGAAAAACGTTCGATTAGCCATTGTGAAGCTATGTGCATTCCTCAATGCAATCTCTCAGAAGGTGATCGATCCAGAAATCCTGCCAAGGTTAAGGAGTGATTTGGTGCAATGTCTTGTTAGTTTCGAGCTGGTGTTCCCACCGTCCTTCTTCAATATCATGACGCACGTCCTAGTTCATCTAGTCGACGAGATTGTCGTTCTGGGCCCTGTATTTCTACACAATATGTTCCCGTTTGAGAGGTTCATGGGAGTCTTAAAGAAATATGTTCGTAACCGCGCTAGGCCAGAAGGAAGCATCTCCATGGGCCATCAAACAGAGGATGTCATTGGGTTTTGTGTTGACTTCATTCCTGACCTTAAGAAGATTGGTCTCCCTCAATCGTGGTATGAGGGGAGACTGACTGGAAAAGGCACGCTAGGAGCGGACTCAATAATATGTAGGGACGGGCATTCTTGGTCTCAAGCACACGACACAGTTCTACAGAATTCTACCTTGGTGACCCCGTATGTCGATGAACACAAGAATATTCTGTGCTCCAAACACCCGAAGCAGTGTGACGACTGGATTACATATGAACACATCAGGACTTTCGGCAGTTGGTTGCAAACACGTCTCATGGGTGACAACACTGTTTCTGATGAGTTGTACTCGTTGGCCAGGGGACCATCTTCGACTGTATTGACTTACAAAGGGTACGAGATAAATGGGAATACATTTTACATGATCGCCCAAGATCAAAAGAGCACCAACCAAAACAGCGGTGTCCGCTTTCATGCAGCAACCAAGAGGGGAAAGGACACATATTATGGTTACATAGTGGACATATGGGAACTTGACTATGGACATGATTTCAAGGTCCCTTTGTTTCAGTGAAAATGGGTCAATCTGTCAAGAGGCGGGGTATAGGAAGACCCACAGTACGGAATGACAACAGTGGATCTAAACAATCTTGGGTACACAGACGAACCATTCGTCCTAGCCAATGATGTGGCGCAGGTTTTCTATGTGAAGGACATGTCTACCAAACCGAGAAAAAGGAAAGATAAGGAAGCGAATACATCATACGATGAGCCAAAGCGCCACATAGTTCTTTCAGGAAAAAGAGACATCGTGGGATTGGAGGGCAAGACAGACATGTCTAAAGATTATGAAAAGTTTCATGAAATTCCTCCCTTCAAAGTCAAGGCTGACCCAAGCACCCTGTTAAACGATGAAGATTATCCATGATTACAGCGCAATAAGCAGAGGACACAAGCGAAGAAAAAGTGAAGACTTTCTCTCCACAACTATATCATTGCAGTTACATGTGAAGAAATGAAATGCCTTTTGTAACACATGAGTTTTCGTCCGAAACCCTGATACTTCGAAAGAGATTGTCCGTTTTGTACACGAAGTGCATCCAGTTTTTACCGTAACCCTCTCAACTTTTTATAACATGCTATGTGGGTGAAATGATGATATCATGCCAACTTTCAACCTTTTCAGAGTTCATTTGTAGTGCTTTTCAATTTCCGGGTCATTTAACTCAAAAAAATCAGTAAATGCATGAAAAATACTAAATGAAGTCAGAAAGGGTTGAAAATTGATGATCTAGCTTTGAATGGTGCATTTTGAACAAACAAAAAGTCTGGAGTTCAAATAAGTTCAAAAAATGAAATCCCTTTGTAACAGATGAGTTTTCGTCCGAAACCCTGATACTTCGAAAGAGATTGTCCATTTTGTACACGAAGTGCATCCAGTTTTCGCCGTAACCCTCTCAACTTTTTAGAACATGCTATGTGGGTGAAATGATGATACCATGCCAACTTTCAACCTTTTCAGAGTTCATTTGTAGTGCTTTTCAATTTCAGGGTCATTTAGCTTAAAAAATCAGTAAATGCATGAAAAATACCAAATGAAGTCAGAAATGGTTGAAAATTGATGATGTGGCTTTCAATGGTGCATTTTGAACACAAAAAAGTCTGGAGTTCAAATAAGTTCAAAAAAATGAAATCCCTTTGTAAAAGATGAGTTTTCGTCCGAAACCCTGATACTTCGAAAGAGATTGTCCATTTTGTACACGAAGTGCATCCAATTTTCGCCGTAACCCTCTCAACTTTTTAGCACATGCTATGTGGGTGAAATGATGATACCATACCAACTTTCAACCTTTTCAGAGTTCATTTGTAGTGCTTTTCAATTTCATGGTCATTTAGCTCAAAAAAAATAGTAAATGCATGAAAAATACCAAATGAAGTCAGAAAGGGTTGAAAATTGATGATGTGCCTTTGAATGGTTCATTTTGAACACACAAAAAGTCTGGAGTTCAAATAAATTCAAAAAAATGAAATCCATTTGTAACAGACGAGTTTTCGTCCGAAACCCTGATACTTCGAAAGAGATTGTCCATTTTGTACACGAAGTGCATCCTGTTTTTGCCGTAACCCTCTCAACTTTTTAGAACATGCTATGTGGGTGAAATGATGATACCATGCCAACTTTCAACCTTTTCAGAGTTCATTTGAAGTGCTTTTCAATTTCAGGGTCATTTAGCTCAAAAATGAACTAATAGCAAAAAGAATGAACTGAAAAGCTTTTACAAAACTCTAATAGCAAAAAAGAATGAACTACAAAGAATCAATTAATATTTTTTATTATGATCAACAAAAACAAAACTATAATATTCTTCAACAGCAAAAAGAATCAACTAAAAAGCTTTTATAAACCTCTAGTATTTTTGAAACTATAATTATATAAGAATTATGCAACTAAAATTATCAAAGTATTTTTTGTTCAAAACATTAATAGCAAAAAGAATATAATGGTAAAACACATTGGAAATAAATAAAGCAAAAAACAAAACAAAAATAAATAAAGCAAAAAAGAAAACAAAAATAATGGAAATTATGCAACTAAAATTATCAAAGTATTTTTTGTTCAAAACATTAATAGCAAAAAGAATATAATGAGAAAACACACTGGAAATAAATAAAGCAAAAAACAAAACAATAATAAATAAAGGAAAAAAAAACAAAAATAATGGAAAAAAATGGCACCTACTGGGCCACCACGGCCTGCATACGACTAGAAACTCAACCAGCTAGTTTGGCCAGGATGCAGGCCCGCAGATGGACCGGTAGGCCCACAGGCAGATTCAGTGTGTATAGGCCCGTAGGCCTGCATTAGAGAGGAGCTCGAAGTGGGAGGCGCAGCCGCGCTTATAAACCAGTGTCGAAGCCTCTAAGCTAGCGAGGTGGGACTAAACATCAACCGCACCGCAGCTGTGCCAGGCACATGCCTTTGGTTCCGGTTTGTGCCACCAACCGGGACCAAAGGTGGGCATTAGTCTCGGTTCGTGCCACCAACCGGGACCAAAGGTCTCTGCTTCCCGCCCTTTGGGCTGACGAAAACTGACCTTTGGTCCCAGTTGGTGGCACCAACCGGGACCAAAGGGCAGCATTGGTCCCGGTTGGTGCCACCAACCGGGACCAATGCTTCGTGTATATAAGCAGCACTTGTGAAAATTTCCATTCAGTTCTTTGATCTCTCTGACGACGCCGCCAGGCTGCCCCTGCCCCGCCGTCGCCGTCGCTGCCCCCGACGCCGTCGTCGCCCCTGCCCCATCGTTGGCATCGCCGTCGCCGCCCCCGACGCCCCCGACGCCGTCGCCGCGCCTGACGCCGTCGTTGCGCCCCTGCCCCCGACGCCGTCGCCGCGCCCTTGCCCCGAGCCCTCGCCGTCACTGCCCCCGACGCCGTCATCGCCCCTGCCCCATCGTTGGCGTCGCCGTCGCCGCCCCCGACGCCCCCGACGCCGTCGCCGCGCCCGACGCCCCTGACGCCGTCGCCGTGCCCCTGCCCCCGACGGCGTCGCCGCGCCCCTGCCCCGAGCCCTTGCCGACGTGCCCGACGCCGTTGCCGTGCCCCTGCCCCCGACGCCGTCACCGTGCCCCGAGCCCTCGCCGATGGTCCGCGCCGCCCCGCGCTATGGTTCGGCCGGCCCCCTTTCCTCCCTGTCCTCCTCCCCTGTTCATATACATTTTTTTGTTCATATGATTGTTAGATATGATGATGTTGATGATTGTTAGCTAGATGATGTTGATGATAGATATGATGATGTTGATGATAGATGATGTATGCTTTTTTTTGTTCATATAATTTTTTTGTTCATATGATGATTTTTTTTTTGCATTTTTAGAAAAATGTATGTATGTATGTTCTCTGTATATGTTCATATATGCAAAAGTTACATTTTTAGAAAAGTTTTATGTATGTATGTTCTCTGTATATGTGCATTTTTAGAAAAAAAATTGTGTATGTATGTTCATATATATATGCAAAAGTTACATTTAAGAAAAAAAGAAAATGTATGTTTTTTCATATGCAAAGAATTTTTGTTTGTTCATAGAAAACTCTTGAGTCCACCCAAACCGGGACTGAGATGTGATAGGTAGTATTTTTTTTGTTCATAGAAAACTCCGGTAACTCTTCAACATGAGGGGGGACGTCGATCAACCCCCTCTCGCCCGACCAAACACTCGAGTCCACCCAAACCGGGACTGAGATGTGATAGGTAGTATTTTTTTTTGTTCATAGAAAATTCTGGTAAGTCTTCAACATGGGGTCGAGTCCACCCAAACCGGGACTGAGATGTGATAGGTAGTATTTTTTTTGTTCATAGAAAACTCTGGTAACTCTCCAACATGAGGGGGGGACGTCGATCGATCAACCCCCTCTCGCCAAACCGGGACTAAAAAAGCGTTGTCGAGGCCACCCCAAACCCTAGAAGTGTTGTCGAGGCCACCCCAAACCCTAGAAGCGTTGCCGAGGCCACCCAAATTTACCAAGTTAAATGAGTTAAATGAGTTAAAAGAGCGTTGTCGAGGCCACCCCAAACCCTAGAAGAGTTGTCGAGGCCACCCAAATTTACCAAGTTAAAAGAGCGTTGTCAAGGCCACCTCCCCGATAACTTCGACATGAGGGGGGACGTCGGACATGACATGAGGGGGGACGTCGGACATGAGGGGTGAGCGTCGTTGTCGTCTACCCCCTCCCCGATAACTTCGACATGAGGGGGGACGTCGGACATGACATGAGGGGTGAGCGGCGTTGTCGTCTACCCCCTTCCCGATAACTTCGACATGAGGGGGGACGTCGGACATGTCATGTGGAATTTTTTTTGTTCATATAGAAAACTCCGGTAACATAGATTTATCAAGAATGCCCCCATTATGGATGTGCACAAGTTGATCCAATTTTTTCCTGATCTCATCTATATATATTCTTCTATATGTCACGTTGTCTGTCAAAGTATTGAAGAAATCCATGGCTTCATCATTAGCCGGAAGTAACATGCGTATGATGCTACGAAGCTCTTCAAAGTTGTTTTGGAACGGAGTTCCGGATAGAATAATTCGCTTTTTGGTACGAATTTCAGCAAAGGCCTTCCAAATAGCGATATTCGGAAGGCTCTTGCTGAACTTCGTACCAAAAAGCTAATTAATTATCCTATCCGGGACTCCGTTCCAAAAAAATTTGGAGAGCTTCGTACCATTATGCGCCTGTTACTTCCGGCTAATGATGAAGCCTTCGTTTTCTTGAATCCTTTGACACTAGACAACGTGACATATAGAAGGATAGATGAGATCAGGAAAAATATGGACCATTTTCTGCACATTCAGAATGGCACCATTAACATTGGGTTCATTAACCCAAATATCATACATGAGTTTACGGTTAAAAACAATGTCACACAAAACCGAGGACAACTTGCTGCAATCATTGCTTAAAAATCAAAACAAAGAGACAATACTCTTTCCTTACAACTTCAAGTGAGTGTTACTGTCTTGTGCATATTCGGTTTCCCTTATTACTCGAGGTTATAGTAATGTAATTGATGAGTTATGCATGCGTGCGCAGGTTCAACTTTATTCTGCTAGAGATTAAGCTTGAGCGGAGAGTAGTAATCGTCTTAGACTCGAAACGAAAAGATCCCCAGGAATATACGGACATGACTGAAATGCTCCAGAAGTAAGTTCAATCGATCATTATCGCATCATATCGGTAACTTTGTTCATTTCCTGATATCAAGTAATTATTTTCTTTGTCTGGCAGGGTTTGGAAAGAGTTCACCGCAATTGCTCTGGCACTGCCGAGGGAGCTACGATTTACACACCCGAAAGTAAGTACTACTAGCTAGTTCCGCGCATCTCCCATTGATTCTAGTTTCATCAATACCATTTATCATGCTTGATTATCAGTTTGATTGAACTCTATTTCTCGTAAAGTGCTTGTGGCAGGAAACCGGGAATGATTTTTGTGGATACTACGTTTGCGAGTTCATCTACAACGCGACGACCCCTAAGCGGGGCTACTCTGAAAAACAATTTCAAGTGCGTAAGCAATAATATTCACAATTTTATTTTATTACCATGATTTGTGTTGAGTTTCCACTAGTAGGAAAGGGCCCATTTGTCCCGGTTCGTAAGGGCCTTTTGTCCCGGTTCTGGAACCGGGACTAAAGGGTCGGGACTAAAGCCCAATACCTTTAGTCCCGGTTCGCTTACGAACCGGGACAGATGGTGCTCCACGTGGCCGCTGCGGCGAGCCCAGGCAGGAGGGCCTTTAGTCCCGGTTGGTAATACCAACCGGGACCAATAAGCATCCACGCGTCAGCAGCTCAGGAGCTAGGGTTTTTTTTTGAAAGGGGGGGGGGGTTGTGGGTTTTGGAGGGTTAATTTGGGGGTTTCATATATTGTGTTAGCTAGCTAATAGCTATCTAGAGAGAAGTGACCTCTCTTATCTCCGTGCTTGGTCGACGCTACGTACTATACGTATAGAGAGAACTCGACACGCTAGGTAGTAAGCAAATGAAGGAACCAGTAAGTACATAAGATCGTCATGAACATATACAGAGAGGAGTGATCGACCTCTCTTTCTCCGGAGAGATTGGTCGAACAACAAGTTTCATAATAACAAGTCATACTAGATCATCATCACCATAGTCATCTAACCAACCATACTTAATTGTTCTTAGCACATGATCATGAGTATTAGCTAGGACCTAACTACCCGGCCTCTCTTAGGTAAAATAGCATAAAACAAGATAGGCCCTGACTCTCCATTATGGAGAATGGAGATTATCCTGTCTCCAATTCTTGCATGTCGCACAATGTTGCTTCCAGGTAGCTCCCTACGATCGACCATACATTTTTTCCAATCTTTGATTGTCATGTCTTCATCGGTTTTAGAAATCCGGTATGGACAACAGTGATGCATATGATGACCTGGTGGCAGTAAGCTCATAACATCAAGGTGACCTTTCGGAAACATCAGATGAGGCACACAATCATTCGGGATTTTCTGTTGAAAAACATAGTAATAACTTCGTAGTTAGCAATGTAGTTTAGTTTTAAAAATAATTTATGCAAAAGATGCACGGATGTCGTAATAGTAAAAAATCTTACCATGCGATCTCCATGGATGTTACCGTAGTTCAACACGTGCACTAGTGGCACGTATTGACCATAATGTGTAGGAGTTTGATAATAGGTATTGTAATTCTGAAGATCATTAATAAATGCGATAAGATGATTTTTCTCCTGACAAGTTAATTCTGCGCCATCGGTGTAGTAGGTTCTGTCTACCATCTTCCGTACATTTTTTGAAGAATGAAAATAAGCTGTCAATGGAAATAAGCTGTCAACTATTTTGAAATAAACAATATAAATTACATAATAAATATGTTTAACAAACTCACAAGGAGGCAGAATCGGAATCATAATAAATATGGTTGAGAAACTCACATAATGGTAGAACTGGAGGTGTCTGCACATCGACCCAGATGTCGATATTACCTTCAATTTCATCTTCCGGACGAATATCAAAGGTGATAAGCATATTAGGCTCAAATGCATAAGCCTTGCATAGTGCTTGCCAACTTTTGCATTCAAAAAAGGAGTAGGTGTCTGCATTGTACAATTTTACGGCAAAAGTATAACCATGCTCGGTCCTCAAGTGAACTATCTTTACCTCCATACTTTCTTTAGTATTGAAACCAATCTTATCCAAGACATATCTTCTTGCATGGCAGGGGATACGCTAGTAGAATAGTAAAAAATTAAAATTATAAGTTGAAGCAAAAGAAGCAGAAGTCATGCTTAATTACGAAAAAAGACTTGTCGTTGTGACTTACTGTATCCACTTCGAAGTTCTCATCCAGCACGATGCTGAAGCGCCTACCATCAACTAGGTGAGTCGTGTCGCACAGACCGCGCTCGTCTTTGCAGTATTCGCACATACCGAATTCCCTTTCGCTATCGTCGTCAGACATTTCCTATGTTCATAGTTGAAACATTTAAAATCGATCGAAGGCAACTACCAGGAAACTGATCAACACACAGATCACTATTACTCAAAATATGCAATGGGTTGACTTTAGGTCTGTCGAGTCTTTGCTTCCTAAACTCTCATCTCACGTATATGGTGGGCACTCCCTCTGATATTGCGACCGTCGGTGATGGTGGCTCCTCCATTCGTCCCCGAGTGCATTACACCAAAATGTCTAGCACACGGGAATGAAGGAGAAGCGACCCCCACGACAACAGTCGGGATTCTTCCTCTCTCATATTTCGACCGTCGGTGATGGTCGCTACTCCTTCTTTCCCTAGTGCATTACAAATATCTAGCACAAGGAAAAGAAGGAGAAGCGACCCCCACGACAACAGTCGGGATTCTTCCTCTCTCATATATATATATATATATATATATATATATATATATATATATATATATATATATATATATATATATATGGTGGACACTCTCCCTCACTGAAAGACACACAAGGAGCCAAAACAGACCTGAAGTCAACCCGTTCCATATATCGAGCAATGACATAGAAAAAATTCCCTATGTTTTGCCGCAATGACTGGCAAAACACAAGCACTCGATATTAACTAATACATCATCCCGAACAATCCAGTTAATGCATCATCAAATATTAACTAATACATCTCGAATATTATCATATAAGATCACTAATACAGATCGAATATCCTAGAATCCAAAGTGGAGGACGGTGAACTAGGTTCACTAGCGGTCTCTGAGTCGCCGGCGGTGGACACCCAAAGATAAGGAACCATCACGGGATCATAACTCGGGTGAGATCCCTGAAGAATCTGCCAGGTATTGTCGAACCGGGCGTCCAACGCCGCCATGTAGCGACGGACGTGCTCGTCCTCCTCCCTGACACGGCGACGTACCACCTCCGCGGGGGCCCGCTCCCTCCGCACCGAAAGTGGCCCGCGTGACCGCCACCATAGAAGCTCCGGGTCGACGACGAGACCTGGATTCCTCACCAACCTCCGAGCCCGGGAAGGTAGCACCTCCCAGTGCCAGCCCGGCGGAGCCCAGTCCCAGACATGGCGCCTATCAAGCAGGCTCTCGCGGACCACTCGACGACGAGGATGAGGGCCGGGCATCGTCGACGTCAAGACAAATTCCTATGAGTACGTTTTCTTATCGTTAAATCACTAATTTTTCATAAAACCAATTTTTTTTCTGTAATCTAACATACACATACTAATTTTTTCCTAAGACTCCTAATAATTTTAACTTAGAGTTACATGCATCCATATAGTTACATCCATCCATTCATCCATCCATACATACACATACATATATACATGGACATATACACACATATACATGAACATATACACATATACATGAAAAAAACATGGCGGCGGGCGACGGGCGACGGGGCGCGGGCGGACGGCGGGCGGCGGGCGACAGCTCGCAGAGCGCGGCGGACGGCGGACGACGGGCGGCGGGCGGCGGGCGACGGCGTCGGGGCGCGGGGGGGGGGGGGGGAGGAGGAGAGGAGGGGAACGGCGCGGCGGGCGACGGCGTCGGGGGCGCGGGGGGGGGGAGGAGGAGAGGAGGGGAACGGCGCGACGGGCGACGGCGTCGGGGCGCGGGGGGGGGGGAGGATGAGAGGAGGGGAACGGCGATGCGGCTCACAGTGGGTGCGGGGACGGCGTCGGGGGCAGCTCGGCGACGGCGACGACGGCGAGGTCGAGCAGCCTGACGGCGTCGGGGCAGGGCTCGGCGGCGACGGCAACGAGGAGCAGGGCGTCGGGCGGAGAAAAGAACACGATTTGGAGAAACTGCTAAGTGCGTGGCTTATATACACACACCTTTAGTCCCGGTTGGTGGCACCAACCGGGACCAATGCCCACCTTTGGTCCCGGTTGGTGCCACCAACCGGGACCAAAGGTCTCTTTTCGTCAGCCCAAACGGCGGGAAACAGGGACCTTTGGTCCCGGTTGGTTCCACAAACCGGGACCAAAGGTCTCTTTTCGTCAGCCCAAAGGGCGGGAAACAGGGACCGTTGGTCCCGGTTGGTGGCACCAACCAGGACCAAAGGTGGGCATTGGTCCCGGTTGGTGCCACCAACCGGGACCAACGGGTGGTGCTGCCCGGGGCCAAATGTTTAGTCCCACCTCGCTAGTTGAGAGGGCTCGAGAGTTGTTTATAAGCGCTGCTGTGCACAACCTCTCGAGCTCCTCTCAACAGCAGGCTTACGGGCCTAATTGCACACCCCTGCCTGTGGGCCTTCTATGCCGGCAGCGGGCCCGAAGTAGGCGGCATTTTTTTTATTTTTTTCTACTTTTTTTGTTTTCTTTTTTGCTTTATTTATTTTCTTTTGTTTCTACTTACAGTTTTTCAGTGATTCTTTTTGCTTTTAGGTCACAAAAATTATAAAGTTTCTGTTAGTGCCATTAGTTTCCAAATTTGAATAGTTTAAATTTGAATTCTTTTAAATTGGTGTGAATAACTAGTTTGTGAATAACTTTACTAAAAAAATTGATTTTTGAGTGATTCTTTTTCCTGCTATTTGATGTTACTGTGTTTTATCATTATATTCAATTTGGTAAGTTTTAGGTTATTTTAATGCTTGTTTCAATCAAAAACAGATTTGTTTATTTTAGTTTGCTATTAAAGTTTCTAACAAAAAAATTCTTTATGAAAATTATTTTTGCTATTAATGTTTTGAACAAAAAATACTTTGATAATTTTAGTTGCATATTTTTTATATAATTATAGTTTCAACCCTTTCTGACTTCATTTGGTATTTTTCATGCATTTAATGATTTTTTTTGAGCTAAATGACCCTGAAATTGTAAAGCACTACAAATGAACTCTGAAAGGGTTGAAAGTTGGCATGGTATCAACCTTTCACCCACATAGCATGTGCTAAAAAGTTGAGTGGGTTACGGCAAAAACTAGATGCACTTCGTGTACAAAACGGACAGTCCCTTTCGAAGTATCGGGGTTTCGGACGGAAACTCATCGGTTACAAAAGGCATTTCATTTTCTTGAACTTATTTGAACTCCAGGCTTTTCGTGTGTTCAAAATGCACCATTCGAAGCCACATCATCAATTTTCAACCCTTTCTGACTTCATTTGGTATTTTTCATGCATTTAATGATTTTTTTGAGCTAAATGACCCTGAAATTGTAAAGCACTACAAATGAACTCTGAAAGGGTTGAAAGTTGGCATGGTATCAACCTTTCACCCACATAGCATGTGCTAAAAAGTTGAGTGGGTTACGGCAAAAACTGGATGCACTTCGTGTACAAAACGCACAGTCCCTTTCGAAGTATCGGGGTTTCGGACGGAAACTCATCGGTTACAAAAGGCATTTCATTTTCTTGAACTTATTTGAACTCCAGGCTTTTCGTGTGTTCAAAATGCACCATTCGAAGCCACATCATCAATTTTCAACCCTTTCTGACTTCATTTGGTATTTTTCATGCATTTAATGATTTTTTTGAGCTAAATGACCCTGAAATTGTAAAGCACTACAAATGAACTCTGAAAGGGCTGAAAGTTGGCATGGTATCAACCTTTCACCCACATAGCATGTGCTAAAAAGTTGAGTGGGTTACGGCAAAAACTGGATGCACTTCGTGTACAAAACGGACAGTCCCTTTCGAAGTATCGGGGTTTCGGACGGAAACTCATCGGTTACAAAAGGCATTTCATTTTCTTGAACTTATTTGAACTCCAGGCTTTTCGTGTGTTCAAAATGGACCATTCGAAGCCACATCATCAATTTTCAACCCTTTCTGACTTCATTTGGTATTTTTCATGCATTTAATGATTTTTTTGAGCTAAATGACCCTGAAATTGTAAAGCACTACAAATGAACTCTGAAAGGGTTGAAAGTTGGCATGGTATCAACCTTTCACCCACATAGCATGTGCTAAAAAGTTGAGTGGGTTACGGCAAAAACTGGATGCACTTCGTGTACAAAACGGACAGTCCCTTTCGAAGTATCGGGGTTTCGGACGGAAACTCATCGGTTACAAAAGGCATTTCATTTTCTTGAACTTATTTGAACTCCAGGCTTTTCGTGTGTTCAAAATGCACCATTCGAAGCCACATCATCAATTTTCAACCCTTTCTGACTTCATTTGGTATTTTTCATGCATTTAATGATTTTTTTGAGCTAAATGACCCTGAAATTGTAAAGCACTACAAATGAACTCTGAAAGGGCTGAAAGTTGGCATGGTATCAACCTTTCACCCACATAGCATGTGCTAAAAAGTTGAGTGGGTTACGGCAAAAACTGGATGCACTTCGTGTACAAAACGGACAGTCCCTTTCGAAGTATCGGGGTTTCGGACGGAAACTCATCGGTTACAAAAGGCATTTCATTTTCTTGAACTTATTTGAACTCCATACTTTTTGTGTGTTCAAAATGCACCATTCGAAGCCACATCATCAATTTTCAACCCTTTCTGACTTCATTTGGTATTTTTCATGCATTTAATGATTTTTTTGAGCTAAATGACCCTGAAATTGTAAAGCACTACAAATGAACTCTGAAAGGGTTGAAAGTTGGCATGGTATCAACCTTTCACCCACATAGCATGTGCTAAAAAGTTGATTGGGTTACGACAAAAACTGGATGCACTTCGTGTACAAAACGGACAGTCCCTTTCGAAGTATCGGGGTTTCGGACGGAAACTCATCCGTTACAAAAGGCATTTCATTTTCTTGAACTTATTTGAACTCCATACTTTTTGTGTGTTCAAAATGCACCATTCAAAGCCACATCATCAATTTTCAACCCTTTCTGACTTCATTTTGGTATTTTTCATGCACTTACTGATTTTTTTGAGCTAAATGACCCTGAAATTGAAAAGCACTACAAATGAACTCTGAAAAGGTTGAAAGTTGGCATGGTGTGCGTGCTTGCCAACAATGACAACCCACTTTTTTGTTGCATTTTGTTCTCAGCCACAATCGGAATTTAAGAAAAAACTGAATTGAAAAGCACTACAAATATATAATAGCTAGAGAGATATGTAATATATATATAATAGTTCAGATATCCATTACAGAAAGTACTCGTCCAAGCGAACACTACTAGCTAGTCTGAATCAGAAGAATATTCCAATGGTGGTGGTGGTGCGAGGTGACGCTGCCCATAGTTCACAGTTCGAATCTTGCGGTACAACTCATATGCAACGTATGCATCTTTTGCTGCATACTCAATGTTGATAGGCTGAAGTGGGGTCCTCTCCCACTCTTTGTGCTGCGCCCGGGGGAATTTGGTCTTCATATCTCCGTAATAGTCGTCGATCAAGGCGACTGCCATAGAAGCCATCGAAGTCCTCTCATACCGAAGCCTGAATATGTCTTGGATATCAATAAGGCAGCCAGCTGGTATCTCAATACCGAAGCTGTGCCTCATCTTCAGCTTGTCATTTCTTACATCAACGCTAGCAAAATGTATGCCGCTGTGTAGGAAGTCCATGAGTGCTGGGCAGTGCTTGTCACTACTGCAACATCAACAAATTAAAATGGAACAAATGTTAAATACTGCTGCAACAAGTATATTTCGGCAAAATTATAATATGCAACTATATAAAGGAAAATTATTTCGCTGCAACAAAAGAGGAAGACGCAGAGTTTTTGCTCCCCGGGCTCATTTGAGCCCGGTGAACAGTAATATCATAAAAAAATTGAAAATTATTTCACTACAACTTAAGAGAAATTGATCTTTGCCATAGGATTCAAAATAGAACATATATATTGCTATATCCTATATATATATATGCAATTTTCATATCCTATGAATTGATGAAGAAACCCTAAATTAACTATATGACATATATGTTCTCCCACGTTTTGCAACAAGGAAAATTGTTTCACTACAAACTTAAAAGAAATATTGATCTTTCCCATAGGATTCAAAATGGAACATATTTCTATCCTATGCAATTTTCATAATAATCTATAAATTATTAATTGATCAAAGAAAACCCTCAAAACTCACCTTGCCCATTGGAAGATCATGACATGTTTCTTGAAACATAGCTGGATGACGGCAACATCTTCTTGCTTGGCCGTGTACTCGAGATCAAGCCCTATGAACTTGTCTTTCTCATCCGCCACTTGAAGCCATTTTTGCAAAAGGGAAAGAAAATGCGGCACCATGGCGCTGTCGTTTGTGTAGACGACATCGAGATTGGTACTGCCATGTGAGAGCACCTTCCCGTAGCGAGTGATTGGATTCATGGTAGAAGATATGGGGGAAGAAGAGAGGAGAAGATGAGAAATGGGCGAAGTTACTGTAGCCCTCGCCGAGGAACAGTTCCTTTATCCTCCTGTTTCTCGGAGCGCGAAACGTCGTGGGATGCGAGACGTTCGAACCTTTAGTCCCAGTTTGAACCACCAACCGGGACTAAAGGGGCGCGCACCAGGTGAACGGTTACACATTTGGTCCCGGTTCCTTCCACGAACCGGGACCAATGGTTGTGGGCCAGGAGCGAGGCGCATTGGTCCCGGTTCGTGTCTGGAACCGGGACCAAAGGTTCCAGACGAACCGGGACCAATGCCCCACGTGGCCCGCCCGGCCGTCTGGCCTCACGAACCGGGACTGTTGCACCCATTAGTCCCGGTTCGTGACTGAACCGGGACTAATGGGCTGGCCCGGCCTGGACCAATGCCCTGTTATGTACTAGTGTTCATTCATATATATGTATTGACCCCCTTCTTCAAATTAGATGTGGCAGATGTGGGATGAACTCCTACCACATGATCGCATACGAGCAATTCAAGAGGAATTGGCGGGATTCTTTCTTGACCACGTCATAAATAAAGCCGGAGAATACCATCTGGAATTTGACATTAGATGTTAGGGATTGTAAGAGATCTTATATTGTATATATGTAGCTAGTAGCGTCGGATAGATATACGAAAACTTGTTGTTCGACCAATCTCTCGGAGAAAGAGAGGTCGATCACTTCTCTCTGTATATGTTCATGACGATCTTGTGTACTTAATGGTTCCTTCATTTGCTTACTAGCTAGCGTGTCGAGTTCTCTCTATAGTAGCTACCGTCGACCAAGCACGGAGAAAGAGAGGACACTTCTCTCTATTAGCTAGCTAACACAATATGAAACCCCTAAATTAACCCTCCAAAACCCCCTAAACCCCCCCTTTCAAAAAAAACAAAAACCCCAGCTCCTGCCAGATGCTGACGCGTGGATGCGTTTTGGTTCCGGTTGGTGTTACCAACCGGGACTAAAGGTCCTCCTGCCTGGGCTCCCCACAGCGGCCACGTGGAGCCCCTTCTGTCCCGGTTCCTAAGCGAACCGGGACTAAAGGTTTTAGGCTTTAGTCCCGACCCTTTAGTCCCGGTTCCAGAACCGGGGCTAATGGGTCTCTGGAACCGGGACAAATGGGCCTTTTTCTACTAGTGGATGCATCTATACTTGCAAGTATTCAATAGGAGTCGGTGACAACATACCGGTAGGACCTCTAGACTTGCACATACTCAAAGTGTCATGATGCTGTCCAAGTAGAAGTTGGTTTAAAACTCTCGATGGCGTGCTCTTTTGTGTAGACACATCTCTACCGCTGGGATATCATAATTTTAGACCGATAAATCTTCACCAGCCTTTTTTATTTGTTTAGGAATATACAATAGACAATAATTTTATCTAGAAGTACATTTAAACCCATTTTATTACAAGTATCTTATTGAAGATTGAGGTGATACGATGGACTACTCTGATCTTGCAACAGTGCAATTCAGCAACCGTGTCCATGACTCCATGTATCCCATTCAGACGTAGGCAGCTCATTTAAGAGCTAGCTGTTGTAGGCAGACTGCTTACTATGGCGTTGAGCCAATCTTCAGCAATGTGGTGGTAGGCTGCCTCCGTCAGGTGGACACCGTCCCAGAATAAATGAGTGGATGGATCCTCGCACGTCGTCGCGGCTTCGTCGCCACAAGCGACCGAGAGGTTGTAGTGGTACCTCCCACGTCCTCCACAGCAAACTCGAAGAACATCGTCTTTTTTAATCCCTGCAACCACCGCATAACTGAACTCCTCAACTTCTGCAATGTTTACCGCTACTCTATTTTCTAAGCCTTACGAATCAAGATTTGCATCAGGATTCATGCTGAACAATGAATTCAAAAAGGTGTGCAATATGTTTGGACAAAACTCGAAGCGAAATGGATCTCAGAGCACTTCGCCGCTTCCAACAATGAAGAATATAGACAAGAACTGACACTGACCAAATTTTTCAGGCGACTTGACCATCTCCATGACGTGGTTGAACAGGTCGGTGTGGATGATGGTCACATCGGGGTGCTCCGCCCGCAGCTTCTGGACGGCGTCTCGCAGCAGAGAGTTGTGGAGCTTCGCGATCTCGTTGGGCTCCTTGAGACAGCCGGTGGTGGCGTCGTATTCCGAAGCATCGGCGTCCTCGAAGGTGACGAGGATCGGCGGCGCGCATCCAGACGGGATCATCCCAGGGACGACCAGAGTCTTGGCCCCATGCTCGATCACTCTCTGCTTGTTGCATTAGTTTTCATGATGTTAACATGCATGTACGCAGACTGAAAACAGCTGGATTGACATGAGGATATGAGTCAAGTAGTCTTGCCTCGGCACCCATGGAGATGGTCTGGATGAGATCTGGCACGAATGCTCTGATTTCTTGCATGCTCTTCTTCCCGAAGGAGTAGTGGTAGTCGTTGATCCCGAACTCGCCCACGAAGAACAGCGATCTGCCAAAGAAATCTTTGCACTCTGCAGTGAAGCATTTCTCCTCCATTATATGTACGCACATCAAATATATAATTTCTCCTCCATTATTTCAACTTATGTTGACATATTCACTATAGTGATTTATCTTTCTCAAATCATTTTTTTCTCTACACTTTGTTTACTGCGTATGTTCATCACGTTTGATATTTATCCATAAGATCTTGAATCCAATGCTGGCCTAGAGTAGTGACCATAATAAGTTGACTTAACCAGTACTTCTCCAAACCCGGGTGGTGGCCGTTACATACACTTTATGCGCATTTCCAGTTCAATTCGTTGTGTGAAGCTAAGTAAATATATAACCTTGGTCCGTTTGGCACAAGTAAGGCTTGAGCTCCTCGAACCAGCCAAGCTGCACTTCGAGGCTGATGTTGAGGGGGAACAGGCTGGCACCGGGAGGGTCCCCGATATGGAAGAAACTGGAGTTGAGAGCGGTGGCGCTGCCAACGGCGAAGTTGGCGCCCTGCCGAAAGCTCCCCTTGTGCGACAGGTACGGTGGCACGAGAGGCAAGCCTAGGCCTTGGGCTGAAAATCATAAGTTGATCACCTTGAAAATACACAAAGTATATAGGCAGGGAGGAAGGCTACTCATGACCGCAGATTAATTACCGATGAAGTCGATGATGAGGCGGCCGTTGCAGTTGCGGCCAGTGGGGCGGCCGCCGAAGGAGGTCATGCCGTAGGGAGGGCGCATCACGACGTCAAAGACGTTGTACCAGCCGAAGACGACGGGGTTGTTGCCAGTGTCCGTGAAGGAGTCACCAAAGGCGAAGATGGAATCGAACGGCCCGCCACCGTGGAGGTAGGCCGCCTCAGCCGATGGGAGCAAAATGGCAAGCCCCACCGCCATGAAGCCTGCCGCCACCAATCTTCCACGACTACCCATCTTGATGCCTCAGCTCGGTGTACGTCCTTAGTGATGATGAGCTATGTATTTATAGGGAAGCCTCCACTGAGCACACCCATGCAGCGGCGTATTTGGCACGCTCGATCAGCAGGTTCACATCTTTGTCGCGCCATCTCATCCATTGTTGGCTTTGCATCGCTTTCAATCGTGCAAAGCTATCAATTTTTTTTCAATGCACCGAGAGCGATACGCATACAATCTGTAGATTAATTGTTGTGTCGTATATGAGGAACCTAACATGTATATGAGTAGCATGTCTAGTTTTCTGTCCCTATCTATATGGGGTACAACGTCATCGTCAAGAGATAAAGCACTCCATTTGCATATAATTGCACCATCAACAATGGAATGGGACAAAATTGATAGGATGGCTGGTCTATACATATTACATACCATACACATATTACTACAACTGATTAATACCAACAAAGATTATTTTATTTTAAGGAAAATGATGATAGCTAAAGATAAATTTCAATTTATTGTTAAGCATAGAGTGAGGCATTTGGGCATATTATCTTTTGAACTAAAAATTCAGCAGGAAGTTGGCTCCTTGTTTTTTTACAAGAACAAACATGGTATCCGTCCTATTTGAGAGGGGTAGATTGAACCTTTCTTATATGTTGGGTAGAGATGTGTTTAAAGCTTTCTGTTCTGTCACGTACTTACTTGAATATATATCGTTGTCAGGAAGTTTGGGTATATACCACCATTTAGCTGTGCAATTTAGGATATGTATCATTTTAATGTATACGGATGAAATCATTGGCAGCGATTCTACAGGCCGGTCACTGTGATAAGATTTGCTTGATCCTTGCCAGGCCACGAGGCCAAGAAAGAGATCAACATTTATTGTGTCTGACGATTCACTCGTTCACAACAGACATGTCAAATTAAATTTATTGGTATGATAGCACACGGTAGCACGGGTTTGGCTACAAGAGTTTCACGCTGACGGTAATGGCAGGCAAAATAACTGGCGACAAGAGCTTCACGTTGACGATACGGCATACAGGAGAAAGTGCAACCTGGCGACCAAATAGTCACGTGTGCACACAGTTCTTCAAGGAAAAGCAGTTTGTGAGGTTGTGGTTGTATAGCAGTGATGTGTAGTGATGGACTGATGGTGCTCGTAATAATGTGTATGCTGACCGGTTGTTGGTGCCTGAAATCCATACGTGTCAGGTTGGGTTGGAGTATACTGTTAACAAGTGATGTGAAGAAGATGGGATGGGCAAAATGATATTTGTTTCTATTGCATCCGTTAACATGTGATGAACTTGGTCTGTCCAAGTCTTTTCTCAGTTGTTTGCCGTGTCTTGTGCCTTCTGTTAGATGATATTGGTTCATGTCCACGTGTACGCCTTGGCTAGAGTCCTAGTCCTATTGTTTCTGTATGATGCGATTGTTTGGCTCATGGACAACAATGAGCATTTGAAAGTTAAGTTCAGTAAAAACATTATTAAATAGCCACCTCGAGAATTGGCAGGCATCAATATCAATATGTCAACAACAAAAAAAGGATGTGAAAGATCGATATAAAATCACAGCTATCCAGCAATTAGATCAATGTGGAAGATTCTCATCTTCGCCTCACCTTATTTAGCCAAAGCACATACCATGTTACTTGAGAACCATAAAGCTAAGACCAAACGCAGCGACAAGATAACATGTAAGCTAAGACCAAATTATGCATGCCTGAAGAGTGAATCAAATTGGACATCACAAGAAGTTGGATGGAAATAAGGATGGGGCATCACAGGCAAAATTTACAAGTTTCGTTGGTTCCCATAGATAAGTCCAAACATAAGTACTAGGAGAATCTGTGAAGTTAATATTTTTAACATTGTCTATCACCCAAAAGGCTGAAGACGGTTCACAATCTCCATTTGCAACTCATTGTCCAATTCCTTCAAGCATGCCTAATTGACCAAAAGACCAGAAATGCTTAGTAAAAAAGGGGATAATGTTAAGTTTAGACAATATCAATAAATTATGTATGATAGGAAAGAAATAGGAAAGTAGGGAAGTAGATGAAATACGAGTGTTGGTGGTCATTGGCAAATGGCAAGCAAGCACAATGAATATGTATAGAAAGTTACAAACTAGTAACCTAAAGTTTTCCCCTCAGATATGACACATTCATGGTATCAAGACTCAGAATGTAGAAACGATTTAGTTGAACAGATGTGGTTTTGTCATTCTTTTAAACTGCCGACATAACAAGATGTGTACTAGGCTAGTGCTCCTTTTGAGGTAAGCCAAGAGTGTGCCTTTCCTTAAGAACTGTGGAAAAAACTGTCGCCCAGAGGTACAGATCCACATTCAAAAGATAAGCAGAATCTTGCACCGCTCCCACCCAAAAAAAATACAATTCCTTAATGTCTGGCATGTAATCAACTAGTTAGGCGGATACAGAAATTTGGCCAGCTTTTTTCTCATGTTCACAAAGCACAACTAACTGCAATTCAGGAAACAGAGTTAAGTTGTGGTAGATAATAAAAGACAAGTTTCACAATTATTCAGCCATCTGAACTACCAAGCAGCAAAAGATGCTTAGAAGTAAACTTTTTTAAATAGTCAATTCAAACTTCCAACTAATATTGACAATAATATGAACAATTTACCTGCTCTAAGTATCTCGCTCTCACACCCCTCACCAGTCATTGTTCATAATATGAACTTTGTCTGATAATGTGGACCTGCATCATGTACATAACAGAGGCTCCATTATTAGCTGATACACATGGTTAGACATAACAGAGGCTGCGTTCTTAGCAATAACAGAGGCTGCATTTCATAGTATGTTCTTAGCAATAACAGAGGCTGCATCATAATAACAGAGGCTGCATTCGTAGACATTATAGTCTGCTTAGAATGAAGGAATGTTGCATAGGGATGTTGATGTATAATAATGCTTCCAGCAAAAACACATGTCTAGTTTGCTATTTGATTAAATAATTAGACATTCTTTGCAACTTTCACATTCATTCTTAAAATAATTTGGCTCCACTCAACATTTTAAATCTACAACACAACGGACCACAGCAGACAAATACACAATGTCTACAGTTATTACATGACCATAACGAGAATTCCCCGTGAATTAATTCAATCAACTGCTTGGGTGTACAAATAGTGTGGAACATCCAAGATAATGGCATCAGCAAACCAACAAACCATGAAATTGAATGCAATTCTTCAGAAATTTGTATAAAATGCACGTCCATTCTCATTGGATACATACAATATTCCATAGATATAGAAAGTTTCAGACAAGGGAATGAACCATATTGAGGGAATGCAAACATGTTAAAATCTCACCTTGATCTCTGTGCGGTGGATGAGCTCGAATATGAGGCAGTCACCATCGACCAGCTTGTGGTTGATGGCGAACGCTTTCCACTGGGCGCTGAGGCCCCACCTACGTGGAAGGTAGTACGAAACGGACTCGGTACCCTTCTCATCCACCAAAGTGATCCACCCGTCATGCTTTGGGAGATGCTTGGTGCAGAACTCCTTGGGGAGGCCCTGCAAGTAGTCCAAATCTCATCGTCAGTTACAATCAGGGACTGAACTGAATGCAAGCATGCAGCAGTGGAAGCCTTTTGCTTACAAGCCAGAAGCCTCCGGTGACATGAGACTGGGTCATGGGCTTGACGAAGCTGTGGTGCCTGGGGTCCAGCTTGCCCTGCAGCTGTTCGGCCATGTCAGTGGCGTAGGCTCTGGCCTCGTCGGTCGCGTAGACCCGATCGATCAAGTCGCTCCTTGTGCTGTGCGTCCTGCTCCCCCTGCTCGATCGAAAACAGCCAAGAAACAGAGTTACTAGGTACAAATCAAATGCTCGCTGGTGAGGAAGAATCGGGCGAGACATGATTACCCCCTCAACGCCTTATCAATGTCAGCATAGGCATCCTACACAAGCAAATACACAGAGATGCATTCTTCAGTTAGTATCTGAATCTGAATGAAGGGGGGAAATGCACGAAAGATTCAGTCTTCGGTTGGTATCTGAATCTGAAATTCTGAATGAAGGGGGGAAAATGAAAATGAAAATCGAAACCCTTAGCGGCAGCATCACCGCGTCCGTACCTCGAACCGGTACTTGGGCTGCTCGGGGAGGCTGGCGACGCGGCCGGAGCGCCGGGTCGGGGCGTCCCCCGGCGTCGGCCCTCGAGGCTTCCGCTTCACAGATTTGACCTGCGACACGGACGGAAAAAATCCCAGCGATTCAAACAAACGAACGAACAACCTAGATACGAATCGAGGGGGGGAGGTGACCAGGGGGGGCGGGAGGGCGAACGATCTGACCGGCGAGGGCTTGGGGGCGGCGTCCCTGAGGGCGGCGGAGAGGTGGTGCAGCTTGAGCTCGTCCAGCTTGCGCTTGTTCTCCTCCACCTGCCTCCGGCGCTGCTCCTCGTACGCGACCGCTCCGGCCATCTCCACCGGATTTCTCTCTCTCTCTCGCTGCGGCTGCGGCGGCGCTGGGGGGGATGGGAATGGGGAGGAGGCGGGCGAGAAGGGGAAGCTGCTGCTGCGGCTGCGGCTGCGGCGGCCAATAAATTAGACTGGCGAGGGGCAGCGAGGAGGACCCGGTCTATGGACTGTGGACGGTTTGCGGTAGGGGCGTGTGCTATCGGTGCATGGGCTGAGTCTTGGGACGATGGCGACGCCAGGCCAAGAGCCGCGAGATTCAAACGTTCGAAATTTTTGCGCTTTCTGTGGGAGGGATTCTACTCTAGGGATTCTGGGGCCACATGGCAGTGACGCACACGGGGGATATTCGTGGCATAAATATGACAGAAATCCCGTATATGTCGGAAGCCTCCCGTAGAATTGATTTCGATTTTTGAAAAAACGGTTCTTCGTGGCATCAACATAGTCAGTCATGGTGAGACCGGCGAAGTAGGAGTCGAAGCCATGGAAGTAGTGGTATTCGTGGAACGAAGGCGAGCAGTCGTGTCAAGGCGCTCTCCGAAACATTAACCCCTTCACCTGGCGCAGGGTAGCGAAGGGCTCGCCGCGAGGAGTGATTTTAGGGAGTATGGTCCACAACCATAAGGCAGTGATGCACAGGGTGATACTACCTCAGTCCGAGTTATTAGGCCTCCTTGTATTTTAGGTTAACCTTTAAACCATATATTTATTTTGCAGAATATAAGTGATATGTCATACAAAACATATTACAGGTTTTGTATTCGAATGAAGTTTCCAATTATACCATTTTTTTTCTCTTGTGTAGGAGACCCTAAAGGAGCGAAAAAGGTGCAACTTGTGACGATAAAGTTGTGAGCGAGAAGATATTATCCTCGGCAACAACGGGGCGACCTGTGGTGACGCGGAGGTGCGACTCCAGGAACCCCGGGTTGCTTCAAGATAAATGATGGCGGAAGCTTCTAGCTGAAGAAATTCGACGAGATCACGTCGGATGGTCAAATGATCGATCATATCAGAAGAGGATTTGGATGACGAGGCGCCTAAGGTAGTACCAGCGCCTCCTCCGGGACTACAAGGAGCTCCAGCCGCAGTCGCCGGTGTCGCACAAGGTGCAGCGGGAGGTCAGGTTGGAGCAGAGGATGCTTTGTGTAGCACGAATCGAGTGGGTGCTGGGGGATACGCGGAATCGATTATCCCGTCAGCGCGATGACACTAGTCGAGGAGGGAGGACACGAGTTCGATTGAGGGGAAGAGAGTTGAACGGCGTGGCGGTAGCTGCTCCAGGGCGTGTCATGGCGGCAACCTTAACGTGCGCGGCTGATTCAGCATGGCACACGCGGCAGAGCCAACTAGGGCGCGATGATGCGCCTGCTGCATACGAGAGTGTTTGAAAGATTATGAAGCGATCATACTCCTCGATGAGGAGCCGCGTGAGTGTATATTGATCTAGGCAAGAGCCTTGCCGTGGCTTACAAGATGATCAACCGACCTCTAGAGTACAACTAGGATACGGTTGTGACAGGAGGAGTTTGAGAATGATAAGAGAAGGAGGTTCAGATTACAATAGATATCTTTTAACACCCTCCCTTAATCTCAACTATCCTAAATTAAGATTATTCTTGAACTCCTCAAATAATTTTGCTGGCAGTGCTTTAGTGAAACCATCTGCTACTTGATCCTTGGAAGGAATGAACCGTATTTCAAGTTTCTTTGCTGCAACTCTTTCTCGTACAAAGTGAAAATCAATTTCTATGTGCTTGGTCCTTGCATGGAACACTAGGTTAGCAGACAAGTATGTTGCTCCCAGATTATCACACCATAGACATGAGATGCGATTTTACTTCACTCCCATGCATTTCTTCAAGTAGAGACTTAACCCAATGATTTCTACAGTGGCATTCGCTAAAGATTTATACTCAACTTCCGTGCTCGATCTTGACACGATAGCCTCCAGTTGACTTTCTATCACTCCAAGAGATAAGATTGGGACCAAGAATACTGCAAAGCCTCCAGTTGACTTTCTATCATCACTGCAACCAGCCCAATCTGCGTCAAAGAATGCACTCACAAGAGCAGAATTAGACCTTCTGAAATGAAGTCCTATCCCAATTGTATGTTTCACATATCTCACAATTCTCTTGACAGCTATCCAATGTGCAGTAGTAGGCACATGTAGATATTGACAAACCTTATTAACAACAAATGAGATATCTAGGCGTGTAAGAGTCAAGTAATGTAATGCTCCTACAATACTCCTATACCATGTGCTTTCTTCCTCCTAAAGTGAATCTCCTTCATATGCTGAGAGTTTTTTAGAAGAAGACAAATGTGTATGAACAGGCTTGCAGTTCTTCATTCCCATGCGAGATAAAAGCTCATTGACAATTTTTTCCTGATTCAGTATTATGCTATCTTGAGTTTTCTTGACTTCAATGCCTAGAAAGAAATGCAAATCACCTAGATCTTTGAAGGCAAACTTTGAACTCAAATCATGCAGAAGAGCATCAGTAGCACTTTGTGAAGAGCTTGCAACTATAATGTCATCAACATATATAAGCACAAAGATTACTACTTTTTGTCTTGTTATAAATAAACAGAGATGTATGGACATGGAGTTTTTGCCCCCGAGCATAAATGCTCCCTCATGAACAGTAAAATCGAAAAAAATAGTAAAAACATTTAAAAAATTCTGAATTTTTTTGTGGAAAACTTTGGCAAATGTTTTGTATGCTTGCAAATTTTCAGATCGAAATAACATTCGTGGAAGTCGTGGGAAAAAAAACAAAATTGATGCTCCAAAAATGCTAGTTTTGAATACATTTTGGACTGCTGATTTTGTTGTTTTCGTCACGACTTGCATGAATGTGATTTCATGCTGAATTTTGGTATGCATGTAAAACATTTGTCAAAGTTTATCATAAAAAAATTCAGAATTTTTTAAATTGTTTTATTATTTTTTCGATTTTACTGTTCACCCCGAGAGCATTTGAGCTCGGGAGTAGAATAGGACTTTTGGAGATGTATCAGCTTTGGAAGCAATGAAGCCAAACGCTTTAAATGTGAACTTAATCTGGAATACCATGCTCGAGGTGCTTGTTTCAAACCATAGAGTGCCTTGTCAAGTTTATGTTGGAAATATGCCCTAGAGGCAATAATAATTTAGTTATTATCATATTTCCTTGTTCATGATAATCGTTTATTATCCATACTATAATAGTATTGATTGGAAACTCAAACACATGTGTGGGTACATAGACAACATTGTGTCCCTAGTATGCCTCTAATAGACTAGCTCGTTGATCAAAGATGGTCAAGGTTTCCTAGCCATAGACATGAGATGTCATTTGATAACAGGATCACATCATTAGGAGAATCATGTGATGGACAAGACCCAAACTATGAATATAGCATATGATCGTGTCAGTTTATTGCTATTGTTTTCTGCATGTCAAGTATCTGTTCCTATGACCATGAGATCATGCAACTCACTGACACCGGAGGAATACCTTGTGTGTATCAAACGTCACAACGTAACTGGGTGACTATAAAGATGCTCTATAGGTATCTCCGAGGGTGTCTGTTGAGCTGGCATGGATCAAGACTGGGATTTGTTATTCCGTGCGACGGAGAGGTATCTCAGGGCCCACTCGGTAATACAACATCACAACAAGCCTTGCAAGCAATGTGACTAAAGTGTTAGCCACGGGATCTTGTATTACGAAACGAGTAAAGAGACTTGCCGGTAACGAGATTGAACTAGGTATAGAGATACCGATGATCGAATCTCGGGCAAGTAACAAACCGAAGAACAAAGGGAACATCATACGGGATTAACTGAATCCTTGACATAGAGGTTCAACCGATAAAGATCTTCATAGAATATGTAGGAACCAATATGGGCATCCAGGTCCCGCTATTGGTTATTGACCGTAGTGGTGTCTCGGTCATGTCTACATAGTTCTCGAACCCGCAGGGTCTGCACACTTAAGGTTCGGTGACGTTTCGGTATAGTTGAGTTATGTATGTTAGTTTTCGAAGGTTGTTCGGAGTCCCGGATGAGATCCCAGACGTGACGAGGAACTCCGGAATGGTCCGGAGGTGAAGATCGATATATAGGACGAAGGGAATCGGAGTCCGGAAGCGTTCCCGGGGTACCGAGTTATGACCAGGAGTACCGAAAGGGGTTTCGGGGGGCCCCGGGAAGTGTTGGGGGCCCTCATGGGCCAAGGGGAGGGGGCACACCAGCCCACTAAGGGGCTGTGCGCCCGTCTCACCCCATCTCACGTAACCAGGGGAGGTGGGGCGTCCTCCCTAGGGCAGCCGCCCCCTTTGCCTTGGGGGCCAAGGCTCCTAGGGGGTGGGAGGGCCAAAACACATCTAGGGTTGCCCATCTAGGCTGCTGGCCACCTTAGGGGAAACCCTAGGGGCGCCACCCCTCCTCCCTTCCCCCTATATATAGATGAGGAGAGGGAGGGCAGCCGCACCCAAGAAAAGCCACGGGCTGCCTCTCTCCCCCCCTAGATTGCTTCTCCTCTAGATCTGTTCGGTATAGCTTAGCGAAGCTCTGCCGGATCAGCTCCACCACCGCCGCCACCACGCCGTTGTGCTGCCGGAGAACTCACCTACCTCTCCGCCCTCGCTTGCTGGATCAAGGAGGCGGAGATCGTCATCGAGCTGCACGTGTGCTGAACGCGGAGGTGCCGTCCGTTCGGCGCTAGTTCGTGATTGGATCGCGGGACGGCTTGCGATTTGGATCGCGAAGACGTTCGACTACATCAACCGCGTTTCTTAACGCTTCCCGCTTAGCGATCTACAAGGGTATGTGGATCCGATCTCTCCTCTCGTAGATGCTCATCACCATGGATAGATCTTGCGTGTGCGTAGGAAAAATTTTGTTTCCCCATGCAACGTTCCCCAACAGTGGTATCAGAGCCAGGTTTATGCGTAGATGAGATCTCGAGTAGAACACAAAGGAGTTTATGGGGGTTGATATTCAGATTTCTTCCCTCCTTAGTCTTTTCTTGATTCAGCGGTATTGTGGGATGAAGCGGCTCGGACCAACCTTACTCGTCCACTGATACGTCTCCAACGTATCTATAATTTTTTATGGTTCCATGCTGTTATATTATCTATTTTGGATGTTTTATATGCATTAATATGCTATTTTATATTATTTTTGGGACTAACCTATTAATCTAGAGCCTAGTGCCAGTTTCTGTTTTTCCTTGTTTTTGAGTATTGCAGATAAGGAATATTAAACGGAGTCCAAACGGAATAAAATCTTCGGAATGATTTTTCTTGGACCAGAAGAAACCCAGCAGACTTGGAGACGAAGGCAGGAGACCTGCCGTGGAGTCACAAGCCACCAGGGCGCGCCCTAGGGGGGGGCGCCCCCTGGCTTGTGGCCCAACAGCAGCCCTCCTAACCCTATTCTTCGGCCTATAAATTCCCAAATATTCCCTGGATACCAAAAAGAGCCACGAAAATACTTTTCCGCCGCTGGAAGCCTCTGTTCCCGTGAGATCCAATATTGGAGCCTTTTCCGGTAATCTGCCAGAGGGGGATTCGATCACGAAGGGCATCTACATCAATTACATTGCCCCTCCGATGATGCGTGAGTAGTTTACCACAGACCTTCGGGGCGATAGCTAGTAGCTAGATGGCTTCTTCTCTCTCTTTGTTCTTCAACACCATGTTCTTCATGATCTTCATGGAGATCTATCCGATGTAATACTCTTTTGCGGTGTGTTTGTCGAGATCCGATGAATTGTGGGTTTATGATCAGCTTATCTATGAATATTATTTGAATCTTCTCTGAATTCTTATATGCATGATTTCATATCTTTGCAAGTCTCTTCGAGTTATTGGTTTGGTTTGGCCAACTAGATTGGTAATTCTTGCAATGGGAGAAGTGCTTAGTTTTGGGTTCAATCTTGCGGTGTCCTCACCCAGTGACAAAGTAGGGGTAGCGAGGCACGTATTTGTATTGTTGCCATCGAGGATAAAAAGATGGGGTTTTCATCACATTGCTTGAGTTTATCCCTCTACATCATGTCATCTTACCTAATGCGTTACTCTGTTCTTCATGAACTTAATACTCTAGATGCATGCAGGAGTCGGTCGATGTGTGGAGTAATAGTAGTAGATGCAGAATCGTTTCGGTCTACTTGATACGGACGTGATGCCTATATGCATAATCATTGCCTTGGATATCGTCATAACTATGCACTTTTCTATCAATTGCTCGACAGTAATTTGTTCACCCACCGTATTATTTTCCTTCATGAGAGAAGCCTCTAGTGAAACCTATGGCCCTCGGGTCTATTTTCCATATTATATTTTCAGATCTATAAACCAAAAATACCAAAAATATCTCGCTGCATTCTTTTTACTTTTGTTTTACTTTTCGTTCTAGCAATCTTTTATATCTATCTCTATCAGATCTCATCCTTGCAAATAACCGTGAAGGGATTGACAACCCCTTTTAGCGTTGGGTGCAAGAGTTTGATTGTTTGTGTAGGTGCGAAGATTGGGGACTTGCTTGTATCTCCTACTAGATTGATACCTTGGTTCTCAACAACTGAGGGAAATACTTATCTACTTTGCTGCATCACCCTTTCCTCTTCAAGGGAAAACCAACGCAAGCTCAAGAAGTAGCAAGAAAGATTTCTGGCGCCGTTGCCGGGGAGATCTACATCAAGCCTACCAAGTACCCATCACAAACTCATCTCTTGCATTTACATTATTTGCCATTTGCCTCTCGTTTTCCTCTCCCCCACTTCTAAAATGATTTTCAGAAAAAACCAAAAAGATTTGCCTTTTTATTCTCCCTTCTTTCTCGTTTGCCTTTTTCTCGCCGGATCTCCTTTTGTTTGCTTGTGTTGCCATGTGCCTTCTATTTGCAAGCATCTTCGCTTGCTAAAAATCTATTGATATGGATCCTCGTCCACTTGCTAATCTTTTCAAAAGACCAAATTATGATGAACTAATTGCTAGTGAGTTGAGTGCACTTGATTATCTCTATGAAGTTTTGTTTGAAAATCATGAATCTGGAAATTTTGACGAAGTGTTGAAAGAAGAAATTTATAAGATGATTCATGATAGATCCTTGATTGAAAAGCATGATTGCAATGACGTTACTATAAATTCTATTAATGTCAATTATGTTAATGATATGCAAAACTACAAGCTTGGGGATGATAATTTTGTCATGTCCACTTCCTATTGCAATGATCATGATTGGGGTGATAATGCTTCTTATGATCTTGAAAATTCATTTAAGCCTCATGTTGAATATGTTATTGATAATAATGTTTTGCAATAGTATCGAAAGTGGGCTTGGGAGAGCGTCAACTTTAGGTAAAAAGAATCCCACATATTTGGAGAGTGTTCAATCTTATGAATTTTTTGATAAAAGTGGGTTTGGAGAGGTCATAACTTTAGTTGATGATAATCCCACTATTTTGGAAGATGATAAAAACTTTATGCATGTTGATCATAAAGAGAGTATTGTTTATGGTAGCTATATTGTTGAATTTGATTATGATGCTACTGAAATTTATTATGAGGGAGGAACATATGCTTGTAGGAATTGCACTAATATCAAGTTTCCTCTCTACGTACTCAAAGTTTTGAAGTTATGCTTGTTTTGCCTTCCTATGCTAGTTGATTCTTGTTCCCATAAATTGTGTGCTGACAAAATTGGCGCGACAACCTCATGGCGACACGTTGATGGAGATCAAGATGATGGAGATCATGGTGTCATGCCGGTGACGATGGAGATCATGCCGGTGCTTTGGATATGGAGATCAAAAGCACAAGATCATGGCCATATCATGTCACTTATGATTTGCATGTGATGTTAATCCTTTTATGCATCTTATTTTGCTTAGGACGACGGTAGCATTATAAGGTGATCCCTCACTTAAATTTCAAGATAAATTGTGTTCTCCCCGAGTGTGCACCGTTGCGAAAGTTCGTCGTTTCGAGACACCACATGATGATCGGGTGTGATAGACTCTACGTTCGCATACAATGGGTGCAAGCTAATGTTGCACGTGCGGAACACTCGGGTTAAACTTGATGAGCCTAGCATGTACAGACATGGCCTCGGAACACAAGAGACCGAAAGGTCGAACATGAGTCATATAGTAGATATGATCAACATGAAGATGTTCACCATTGAAACCACCTCAACTCACGTGATGATCGGACTTGAGTTGGTGGATTTGGATCATGTGACACTCGAATGACCGGAGGGATGTCAATTTGAGTGGGAGTTTTTATGTAATATGATTAACTAAACTCATTATCATGAACATAGTCAAAATGTCTTTGCAAATTATGTTGTAGATTACTAGCTCGCGCTGTAGCTCCCTTGAATTTTTATATATTCCTAGAGAAATAGAGTTGAAAGATGATGGTAGCAATAATGCGGACTGGGTCCGTGATCTGAGGATTGTCCTCATTGCTGCACAGAAGGCTTATGTCCTTAAAGCACCACTCGGTGCGCCACCCCCTCTAGCGTCGTCTGTAGATGTTGTGAACATCTGACAGGCACATTCCGATGACTACTTAATGGTTCAGTGCGTCATGCATTACGGCTTAGAATTGAGGCTCCAAAACGTTTTGAACGTCACGGAACATATGAGATGTTCTTGGGATCTCAGGCTCGTGCCCGTGTTGATAGGTATGAGACCTCCAACAAGATTCTTTGCCTGCAAGATGAAGGAGAATAGCTCAATCGGTGAGCATGTGCTCAGATTGTCTGGGTGCTACAATCGCTTGAATCGAGTGGGAGTTGATCTTCCAGATAAGATAGTGATTGATATAGTTCTCCAAGTCACTGTCACTAAGCTACTAGAGCTTCGTGGTGAACTATAAAGTGCCAGGGATGGAAATAATGATCCCTGAGCTATTCGCGATGTTTGACACCGCGAAGGTAGAAATGAAGAAGGAGCATCAAGTGTTGATGGTTAGTAAAACCATTAGTTTCGAGAAGGGCAAGGGAAAGAAGGGATACTTCATGGATGGCAAGCCAGTTACTGCTCCAGTAAAGAAACCCAAGGTTGAACCCAAACTCGAGACTGAGTGCTTCTATTATGAGGAGAACGGTCGCTGAAGCGGAACTGCCCTAGATACTTGGTAGATAAGAAGGCTGGCAACGTCGATAGAAGTATATTTGATATACATGTTATTGATGTGTACCTTACTAGTACTCCTAGTAGCACCTGGGTATTAGATACCGGTTCAGTTGCTAAATGTTAGTAACTCAAAATAAAAGCTACGGAATAAACGGAGGCTAGCTAAGGGTGAGGTGACGATGAGTGTTGGAAGTGTTTCCAAGGTTGATGTGATCACCATCGCACGCTCTCTCTACCTTCGGAATTAGTGATGAACCTAAATAAATGTTATTTGGTGTTTGCGTTGAGCATAAATGTGATTAGATCATGTTTATTGCAATACGGTTATTCATTTAAGTTAGAGAATAATGGTTATTCTGTTTACATGAATAAAACCTTCAATGGTCATGCACCCAATGAGAATGGTTTATTGAATCTTGATCGTAGTGATACACATGTTCATAATATTGATGCCAAAAGATACAAAGTTAATAATGATAGTACCACATACTTGTGGCACTGCCGCTAAATGTCATATTGGTGTAAAACGCATGAAGAAACTCCATGCTGATGGATCTTTGGACTCATTCGATTTCGAATCGGTTGAGACATGCGGACCATGCCTCATGGGCAAGATGACTAAGACCCCGTTTTCCGGTATGATGGAGCGGGCAAGTAACTTATTGGAAATAATACATGTTGATGTATTCGGTCCAATGAGTGTTGTAGCGTGCGGTGGATATCGTTATTTTCCTACCTTCACTGATGATTTGAGTAGATATGGGGATATTTACTTAATGAAACACAAGTCTGTAACATTTGAAAAGTTCAAACAAAATCAGAGTGAAGTTTGAGATCATCGTGACAAGAAGATAAAATGTCTACGATATGATCGTGAAGGTGAATATCTGAGTTACGAGTTTGGTATACAACTTAAGACAATGTGGAAGTTGTTTCACAACTCACGCTACCTGGAACACCATAGTGTGATGGTGTGTCCGAACGTCGTAGTCGTGCTCTATTGGATATGGTGCAAACTATGATGTCTCTTATTGATTTACCACTATCGTTTTAGGGTTATGCATTAGAGACAACCACATTCACTTTAAAAGGGGCACCATCTAAGTCCGTTGAGATGACACCGTATGAATTTTGGTTTGGCGGAAACCTAAGCTGTCATTTCTTAATGTTTGGGGCTGCGACGCTTATGTGAAAAAGGGTTTTCACCTAATGAGCTCGAACCCAAAGCGGACAAATGCATATTCATAGAATACCCTAACGTAACAGTTGGGTAAACCTTCTATCTTAGATCCAAGCACAAAGTGTTTGTTGCTAAAATGGGTCCTTTCTCGAGAAAGAGTTTCTTTCGAAAGAATTGAGTGGGAGGAAGATAGAACTTGATGAGGTTGTTGAACCTTTGTTTCAACCAGAGAGTAGCGCAACGCAGAAAGTTGTTCCTGTGGAGCCTACGTTAGTTGAAGAGGAAGTTAATGATGATGATCATGAAGCTTCGGATCAAGTTACTATCGAACCTCGTAGGTCGACAAGGACGCGTACTGCTCCTGAGTGGTACGGCAACCCTGTCTTAGAGGTCATGTTGTTGGACAACGATGAACCTACGAGCTATGGAGAAGCGATGATGGGCCCGGATTCGGAGAAATGGTTAGAGGCCATGAAATCTGAGATGGGATCCATGTATGAAAACAAAGTATGGGCTTTGGAAGTATTACCTGAAGGGCGAAAGACCATTCAGAACAAATGGATCTTTAAAAGGAAGACGAACGCGGATGGTAATGTCACCGTCTATAAAGCTCGACTTGTGGCAAAGGGTTTTTCACAAGTTCAAGGAGTTGACTACGATGAGACTTTCTCACCCGTAGCGATGCTAAAGTCTGTTGGAATTATGTTAGCAGTTGCTGCATTTTTCGATTATGAAATCTGGCAGATGGATGTCAAAACATCGTTTCCTTAACGGTATCCGTGAGGAAAGGTTGTATGTGATACAACCGGAAGGTTTTGTCAGTCCTAAGGATGCTAAAATGTATGCAAACTCCAGCGATCCTTCTATGGACTGGAGCAAGCATCTCGTAGTTGGAATATATGCTTTGATGAGGTGATCAAAGTTTTTGAGTCTATACAAAGTTTATGAGAAACTTGTATTTACAATAAAGTGAGTGGGAGCACTATAGAATTTCTGATAAGTATATGTGGATGACATATTGTTGATCGAAAATGATGTAGAATTTCTGGAAAGCATAAAAGGTTGTTTGAAAGGAGTTTGTCAAAGAAAAACCTGGAATGAAGCTACTTAAATATTGGGCATCAGGATCTATAGAGATAGATCAAGACGTCTGATAAGACTTTCAATGAGTACATACCTTGACAAGATTTTGAAAGAGTTCAAAGTGGATCAGTCAAAGAAAGAGTTCTTGCCTGATTTGTAAGGTGTGGAGTTGAGTGAGACTCAAAGCTCGACCACGGCAGAAGAAAGAGAAAGGACGAAGGTCGTCCCCTATGCCTTATCCATAGGCTCTGTATAGTATGCCATGCTGTGTACCGTACCTAGTGTGTGCCTTGCCATGAGTCTATCAAGGGGTACAAGAGTGGTCCAGGAGTGGATCACTGGACAGCAGTCAAGATTATCCTTAGTAACTAGAGGACTAAGGAAATATTTCTCGATTATGGAGGTGATAAAGAGTTCGTCGTAAAGGGTCACGTCGATGCAAGCTTTGACACCTATCCGGACGACTCTGAGTAGCAGTCAGGATACGTATAGTGGAGCAACCATTTGGAATAGCTCCAAGTGGAGCGTGGTAGCATCTGTAGTATGACATATAGATTTGCAAAGAACAAACGGATCTGAATGTTGCAGACCGTTGACTAAAGACCTCGCTCACATGCAAAGCATGATCGAACCCCAGAACTCATTGGGTGTTAGATTCATAACAATGTAAATCACATGGTGATGTGAACTAGATTATTGACTCTAGTGCAAGTGGGAGACTGTTGGAAACATGCCCTAGAGGCAATAATAATTTAGTTATTATCATATTTCCTTGTTCATGATAATCGTTTATTATCCATGCTATAATTGTATTGATTGGAAACTCAAATACATGTGTGGGTACATAGACAACATTGTGTCCCTAGTATGCCTCTAATAGACTAGCTCGTTGATCAAAGATGGTCAAGGTTTCCTAGCCATAGACATGAGATGTCATTTGATAACGGGATCACATCATTAGGAGAATGATGTGATGGACAAGACCCAAACTATGAACATAGCATATGATCGTGTCAGTTTATTGCTATTGTTTTCTGCATGTCAAGTATCTGTTCCTATGACCATGAGATCATGCAACTCACTGACACCGGAGGAATACCTTGTGTGTATCAAACGTCGCAACGTAACTGGGTGACTATAAAGATGCTCTACAGGTATCTCCGAGGGTGTCTATTGAGCTGGCATGGATCAAGACTGGGATTTGTTATTCCGTGTGACGGAGAGGTATCTCAGGGCCCACTCGGTAATACAACATCACAACAAGCCTTGCAAGCAATGTGACTAAAGTGTTAGCCACGGGATCTTGTATTACGGAACGAGTAAATAGACTTGCCGGTAACGAGATTGAACTAGGTATAGAGATACCGACGATCGAATCTCGGGCAAGTAACATACCGAAGAACAAAGGGAACATCATACGGGATTAACTGAATCCTTAACATAGAGGTTCAACCGATAAAGATCTTCGTAGAATATGTAGGAACCAATATGGGCATCCAGGTCCCGCTATTGGTTATTGACCGTAGAGGTGTCTTGGTCATGTCTACATAGTTCTCAAACCCGCAGGGTCTGCACACTTAAGGTTCGGTGACGTTTCGGTATAGTTGAGTTATGTATGTTGGTTTCCGAAGGTTGTTCGGAGTCCCGGATGAGATCCCAGACGTGACGAGGAACTCCGGAATGGTCCGAAGGTGAAGATCGATATATAGGACGAAGGGAATCGAAGTCCGGAAGCGTTCCGGGGGTACCGGGTTATGACCAGGACTACCGAAAGGGGTTTCGGGGGGGCCCGGCAAGTGTTGGGGGGCCTCATGGGCCAAGGGGAGGGGGCACACCAGCCCACTAAGGGGCTGTGCGCCCCTCTCACCCCATCTCACGTAACTAGGGGAGGTGGGGCGTCCTCCCTAGGGCAGCCGCCCCCTTTGCCTTGGGGGCCAAGGCTCCTAGGGGGTGGGAGGGCCAAAACCCATCTAGGGTTGCCCATCTAGGCCGCCGGCCACCTTAGGGGAAACCCTAGGGGCGCCACCTCTCCTCCCTTCCCCCTATATATAGATGAGGAGAGGGAGGGCAGCCGCACCCAAGAAAAGCCAAGGGCTGCCTCTCTCTCCCCCTAGATTGCTTCTCCTCTAGATCTGTTCGGTATAGCTTAGCGAAGCTCTGCCGGATCAGCTCCACCACCACCGCCACCACGCCGTTGTGCTGCCGGAGAACTCATCTACCTCTCCGCTCTCGCTTGCTAGATCAAGGAGGCGGAGATCGTCATCGAGCTGCACGTGTGCTGAACGCGGAGGTGCCGTCCGTTCGGCGCTAGATCGTGATTGGATCGCGGGATGGCTTGCGATTTGGATCGCGAAGACGTTCGACTACATCAACCGCGTTTCTTAACGCTTCCCGTTTAGCGATCTACAAGGGTATGTGGATCCGATCTCTCCTCTCGTAGATGCTCATCACCATGGATAGATCTTGCGTGTGCGTATGAATTTTTTTGTTTCCCCATGCAACGTTCCCCAACAGTTTACACACAAAGTGTGGTGTTTTGTTACTCTCATACCCTGGTGGTTGCCTCATGAACACCTCCTCTTCCATAACACCATGTAGAAATGCATTCTGTACATCTAGCCGCCTTAGGCTCCATCCCCTGGACACGGCAGTAGCTAACACAAGTCTTATATTTGCCGCTTTCACAACAGGACTAAAGGTATCCTCATAGTCTATGCCATAGCGTTGTTTAAAATCTTTTGCAACTAGACGTGCCTTATACCTGTCAATGGAGCCATCTGCCTTCTTCTTAATTCTATACACCCATTTCGCAATCAATGATGTTTTTACCTCTTTGATCAGGGACAAGATGCCAAGTCTTGTTCCTCATTAATGCAGAATATTCTTCATCCACTGCTTTCTTCCACTTGGGATCATCAAGTGCATCCTTCAAGGTGGTTGGTTCCCCTGAAATACACAACATGCCATATGGTACAGTACCATCCGTTCGTATTTTATGGATTGCGTATGCCTTTTTGTAACCGAGTCATGACCCGTTCATATACTGTTTCGGGGTGTAAATTATATGGTTTTACACTTCCGAGGGATATGGATCTATCAAATGAGATTTGAGGGAAAACTGTAGTTTCATCTTTTTTGAATCCACGAACACTTCTTTTCCAAATCCCCATACATTTTTTGAATTATGCAAATATTTTTCAAATTCATGAACATTTGTTTAATTCACGAAGATTTTTAGGTTCGGATTTGCCCCTTCGATGATGGAGAAATATTCTTAGGGTCCTCTCGATGTGATGATATCCATCATCGTCTGGCTAGACACAAGTGACTAGCTCACAGGGATGCCGTAACATGACAACAAGAAAGAAAAACAAAACCGGTAACAAGGAGACCAGTATAGTGAGCATGTGAATGACTCATGTGGATACCGATATCTCACCTCGAGTTTTGTAAAGTATCGCGAAGCAAAAAAAGCATATGGTTACCAAATGTTCACTCGAATATCATTCGTGTAAACATAGGGGTCAATATGAATGTCCACGGTTTCTCTATTGATCATTGAACGAAAAGTGTTTTCGTTCATGTGTATATTTTACCAAACCTACAGGGGTCACACGCTTAAGGGAATTACGATCTATTGTGTTTTAGTGGAGTGTGAAATATGAGAAAATATTTTCGAAATAGTTTTGGGAATAAAAGAGATAGTTTCAACAGAACGCGAAGCATTTCAGGTTCATCGAAAGTGTTTTGGGGAATACCGGGTAATACCGGGAAATGATATATAGGTGAAAATTGTTCCCGAGGATCTAATATAAATAATAGATGACTTAGATAATTACCTAGGAGTCCCTAATAGTTATTTAGAGCCAATCGACTAAATAAAAAATCAATAAGGCCTAGTAGTGGATAAGCTTGGGGGCGAATTGGAGTTGGAGGAGGACTCCTCATCCCCTTTCCTCCTTCCCATGGCCGGCACATCAAGGAGGAGAGTCCTCCTCCCCAAGGTGGCGCCCCTACAACTATATATACTAAAGGATTTGGCCCTAAAGTAACAAACAAGTTCTATTGTTTAGAGCATCCTCAAGTTATCTTGTTCTAGTTCTCTCTAATCCTCATAATAGAGAAGTCTCGTGAGGTTCTCTTCTCCCTACTCTAATTCTCCGGCGACGTCAAGCTTTGGACGGTGAAGCGCTGCCGGATTGTGAAGCCCGAACACGTGCAATCCATAGAGAGATTATGATTTCGGTCTTTGGTTCGAGGAATCGTTCGTGAACGATTCGAGGGACTTCATAAACGATGTACAACAACTCTTCTTCTGCTGCAACTCAAAATTGGTAACGATCCGATCTAAACCTCTAATGCATCTTCATAGTGATACGGGATCTTGATTGTAGGGTGATTCTTTTATTTTCTGCTACATTTGCCAGCAGTTTGTCTCCACACTCCTGTTCATAATGTTGACCCTCTTAATAATCTGGCTTTCCTACGCTAAAACGTAAGGTGAAATTCATAAATGAAGACTAACAATCTTTTATTCGCAAAAAAAAGAAGACTAACAATCTTCTCTTCTTTTTTCCCTTTGGGCTCTCACACGCTCCGCCGTTTCTGGAGGTCCGGCTTGTTGCTCAGAAAATCGGTATGAGGAGCACAACCCCGCCTTGTTGCTCTCCCGCCCCTTCACCCCCACACGTTGTGCACAACAGTTGGCTACCATCCATCGCTCCCGCACTACCATCGTGAGTTAAATTTGTAGCACATGCCTAACGTGTAAATAGGGTTCGGTCAAGTTTGGGCCTCCTTTTGTAGCCTGGAAGGTAGATTGGGCTGGGCTCAGCCGCTCAGGCTTCACTTTTTAAGAATTTCAGGGCGGGCTTTTTGGTCTAAAGCATTTATTCAAGTTGGCATTCAGATTTTGGGTTTGACTTCGGTTTAGGCTCGGACTTCAAAAAAGAGGATAGTTCAGGCTTTGGACTTGCATTTTGAAGGACCGGCTTTTAGGGCATGTACAATGGGGGCAGTACCTAGGTGATGCCTCGTGTATCCAGCTAGATGAAAACAAATGAGGCTATAGGTCATACTAGCGGTGAAGAGGCGCGGCGCACGCCGCGCCCGTGGAAAAGCTTTGTGTGTCGCGCTCGTGGTAAACCTTGTTAATATTTCTATTCTTATTGCATGCAGGTCCTTCTTGGTTTTTGTTTAAGAAAAAAAATAGAAATAGAGAGTTCGTATCGTGGTGTGTGGTGCATGGCTGGCTGTGGTGCCTGCGTTGATGTATATGTATTGGATCGGTCTAGAAGGTTGGCTGTTAAAAAAGCAATGTGTTCGTGTGTGCACTGTGTATATTGTGTTGTTTGAGAGAGGAAGTGATGCAGGATAAAGGAGGTGGTACGTGTTTTGGATGAGGTTAACTGGTTAGCTATTCGCAAAAAAAAAAAAAAACTGGTTAGCTATTTTGTGATGAAACGAAACAAAAAGGTGACCTTTCATTAAACAAATGGCATTGTTTTTCGATGGAATAATCAATCAAAAGCAGTCATTGCAGTTTAAAACTTTGGCTGCAAAAGTGAACCATGGCTAGAATATACACAGGGTTACACTGAAGTGTTGTCATTACAACAGTCTAGGAAGATAAGAGGGAAAGCATAGTGCTAAATTATATTACCTCCGTTCCGAATTATAAGTTGTTTTGAATATTTCAATATGGACTACATACAAAGTAAAATGAGTGAACAAATACACTAAAACGCGTCTATATACATCCAATTCAAAAAAAAGTTGGAACAACTTATAATTTGGAACGGAGGCAGTAGATCCGTACCACACACAGGCCTACTCTGGACTCTCGTTATTACAACTAACAAAATGCAAACAGTAGATAGCGAGGAGGCACAAACTTCATAAAGTTGCTACTAGTATGGTTTACAACATTCTAGAGAGAGGGAGAACACAATGCTAAATTATAGATCTGTAGCTCACGCACGGCTACACTGAACTGTCGTTATTACAACTAACAAAATAGAAACGGTAGATAGCGAGGAGGCACAAACTTCATAAGGTTGCTAATAGTACGCTTGGCCGATGATGATGCAGTCATTCACTTAGAAGTTTCAGTCTTACGCGCGTCGTGGCCAGCATCCATATTGTCACGGTTTTCTGGGGGAAATAGTTGCTTGGTTGGACGACTGCATCGTGAAAACCCATCTTAAATTAATATGACGCCTTTATTTTGCAATCCTTTGAAAAGCAGTTATCCTGACCTTTTTTTTTTGGCTTTGTCTTTAGATGAGGAGTCACCAACACTGCTCCTTTTTTCCCTTCTGGTCCTTCCTCGGTGATAAGAGGCCTGGGAAAATTCAATATAAAAACAGGATTGTACTCTCTATCGATTTTTGTGTACAGTAGACTGTAAGTGTGTATACCTAGTGTTCCTGTTCCTGTGGCAGGAGATTTTCATTTTCTCTTGCAGTAAATTCTATTGCTGGTGGAGTTGTAAGGGCCTGAAAAAAATTAATGAAGAAAGAAGAGTGAAGCTGTGTCTAATTATTTGTATTGCATAAAAGAATGTGATTTTTTATACCTCATGGTCATGTGATAAGAGCTTTTCATTTGTTCCTGGAGCAGACTCCGCTGATGGTGGTGTTCCGGGTGAACTGGTCTGTGCTGTGCTGCTTGGTACCATAGTAGAAGAATAGGGTTGTCCAGCTGGATCTGGATGTGTGACGTTGTGTAATGGTAGCGGAGCCAGCAGCTCTGCATTGGTCACATATTCAATGGATTTCACCTGAAAGTGGTAGTGATTGCTGTTGAAAGTATTGTCATCTTGTACCAATGTAACGATAAAATCTTTTCCCACAATATCTAATATCTCTCGCGGTGTATCTTCATTTCTTGCTCTTGTTTCTTGAAGCAAGTAGTCGGCTTCTTTTCCAACTATGATGTTGCCTTGTCTGAAGAAAATAAATTCTGTAAACATCGAGCCTACTGTATTTCCTTCATTAGAGACTTGCACTGTAGCTTTATATCCAAGAGATTGAAAGAGTACCCTCCTAACGGGATAACAAATTACCCAGATACAGAATAAAGCCTTTTCTACTTACCAACGGAACTACCACTTGCAACAACTTCGAGAGTTCCATATTTCCAATTATAGCTAATTCAATGGCCTAGGTAAAAATACACTTGCGGTTTGGAAATATTGACCTCCTTGTTGTGTGACTGCAAGCAATTAACAAATAGATGTATGAAACACAGGGATCGTAGTACTAATCATTGAAATCGAGGAAAGTAATTGGCAAACTATGAACTTAAACTTTCAATTATTTCTCAAGACAAAAAATGGTTATTAGTAGACTTAAACTTTCAATTAAATTAGAATTTTTTTAGATTCCCAACTATATATCTCGATGAAGTGAGACATGGTAACAGTCTCGAATAAATATCTCAATATGACAAAGACCAAACATATCTACTGTTTTATGTTGTTTTGAAATTTCAATCGCGTTATTAAGAATATGACAAAGCCACACCAATCATGAGACTTGCTTTGGTTTACAGCATGGTAAGCTGCTACTTGCTTCAATGGAGCAGGCACTTGCAAAGAAGAAACTGACAATTAAAGTGCACATCAATGGTACCGATCCAAGATGTATTCCTATGTTAAAGCTCTGAAAACAGAAACAAAACTGGAGGATTAGCTAACTGACTTCTAAAACAGAATATAATTTAGTTAGAATATTCCTTTGTGTCCACCACGACAAATTAAGAAGATGGTGTTTTCAAATTGCAACAAAAATAAATACTACTTTATCAATCTGGATGTCAAATAGCCGATTCATAACTAACATGTAAATGTTCATAGATAAAGCAGTCGTACCAAGTTGAGGACCATGTCCTTGAGCGCAAAGTCAAAAGAGGGATACAATGCATTTAGTTTTAGTCCTGAAGCAAGTTTAGTTTTGGCTATAGAAGTTCATAGATTTTCTCAGTTCACATCGCCAAAAGAAAATGTAGTGATAAATACTGAAACATATCAGGTCTTAATCTATCAAAAACAGGGACACACAAAGGTGTTTCTAAATTTAGTAATCACTGAAACAGATCGGCTTCGCTCATATTCTCAAATCGAGCACATGTGACCACAGAAAATATAGCAAGAATATTGGATAACATACCATGTATTTAGCTTCTACCACAGAGCAGCAAAAGAGGAGTGCAAATATTGGCATGAATTCTAGAACTGTACCTTCTTGTTTCCCTAACCTGCAGGTAGCAGAAATTTGAACGATAAGGTCAAAATTCAAGCAATATTCTCTTTTGAATCCATTAACTTAATGGTTCTCGCACTCCAGCAACTTGGTTATATGGCCCATTCGTTCTCCAAGATGAACACGATAGATAGAATGGGCGACCGATCATCGGGGTTGTCCTGCACACACAAGAGTCCTGATTGGATCAAGATATAGAAACATGAAAAAGATGCTTAGTTCTTGTAGACATAATAGCAAACAGATAGAGGGCATGAAATAGCAACATCAAAGAATACAATATGTGTGTAATTTTGTCAAGGTTTCTCTGCAGTAAACTTGACACCACACGTACATTTTATCATAGAAAGAATTCAAACTGCAGATTGATACACTAACTTTATTGCAAGACACCTTGTCTTTTGCTATAAGAGAAATAGAGAGAAGCTCCTGAGAGGAGGAGCAACAGCCACTGCACACACAGAGAGAGAGAGAGAGAGAGAGAGAGCAGCAGCAGCAACAGCAGCAGCACCGGCAACCATCGCAGTGTGCACGGTCAGGGGGAGAAGGAGTTGCTGCTGCAGCCAGGGAGAGAGATAGAGCAGCAGCGGTGTGCACGGTCGGGGGGAGAAGGAGTTGCTGCTGCAGCCAGGGAGAGAGATAGAGCAGCAGCGGCAGCTTCATTCTTCAGTATACGTACCTAAGAAAGCGGTGGACGGCGTCTCTTCTCCGCCGCAAGCGACGTTCCATGCCAATCGTTGCTCTTCCAGCGATGGTTGTCGATGGCTGGTCCGAGCTGCCGGTGACTTCTCCAGCGATGTCGTCGCCTGCGCCAGAAGCAAAAGGAATGAGGCATCGGAGGAAGATAAGCAAGGGGAGATGGGGTAGTCCTGCTGCGGGGCTGCTGGCTCGCCATTGTTGTTGGTGCGCCGCCGCCGCCGTTTTGCTGAGAAGTGAAAGAGGGATAGAGATGGATAGGAGCAAAGTGCTGGAACGTGGTGGGCGGTGAGCACTGCGTCTAGATATTTCTACGGTAGCTTTCTCCAATGCCAGCCACGTAACTTCCCCATGATGCAGTAAAAAAAATCGCACTGTTTACTGGTTGCCGTGTAAATGTACAGTACCAATCAGAAAAAAAGTCAAAAAAAGTGAAAAATCAAACCTCTCCCGGTTTAGTATTGTTACTTATTATTTTACACCCAACGCTCTTTTCTGAAGCCTCCACAGCAGCAAGTGGTTAAAACTGTAGCACAGCGTCACGGGGATGACAAACCTGTCCCAACTCTCTCTTTCTTTTTCTTCTACTTTTTCCTTTCTCCTCCTTTTATCCATGGAGAACCAGCCTCCTCTGCAAGCAGCGGCTGTCAGATGCAAGCAGCGGTTCGCCTGCCACCATGGAGTCCGAGCCTAGTTGGCTCGTGGGGCGACCGGTCTAGGGCCATCCGTTGGTCATGGAATTTTTGTCTAAAAAGACCACGTCGCGAGTGCAAATGTCAAAAAAGACCACCTGGGAGTAAAAACGCCGGATCAGACCCCCCGGCCGCCAGCAGCGCGGGCGGCCGGTACTGTACCGGGCCCCGCCGCCACTGCCGCTGGCGGCCGGCACTGTGCCTGGGCCCGGCCGCCACCCCTCCCGGCGGCCGGCACTGTGCCTGGGCCCGGCCGCCACCGCCTGAGGCGGCCGGCACTGTTGCCGATTCTGCCACCGTTCGAACGGAACGGAGCCGCGGGGGCGGGACCGGCCGCCACCCCACGAGGCGGCCGCTACTGTAGCTGCATGTGCGCCGACAGCCGCGCCTGACTGCGCTGAAAACGAGGCGGGACGGCGCTGAAAACGAGGGAAACGGCGCAAGTACCGAGACGCGGCGCTGATTCTCATGTCAGATGCTGCCGGTTTCTTTCGGTGCAAATTCCGCACGCTGCCACTCGTTTTCGGTCGAAATTCCGCACGCTGCCGCTGCTTAACGTCTGCTGCCGACATTACAGTGCTCGTATTGTTCTTATAAACGACTCAGCTCTCTCGCTCTCTCTCACGCACACGCACTCTGCTCCCTCGCTCTCTCTCACGCACACGCACTCTGCTCTCTCTCGCTCTCTCTCACGCACACACACTCTGTCTACTCTCACGCACACACACTTCCTCACATTTGGATTTTGAAGAAGTTGTAGTTGAGGAAACGATATATCAAGGTAAGAGCTGTCCATTTTTGTTGATTGTGTTCGCATGCATAACATTTTTCCTCCGTTTGATTTGTGTGTAAGTGTGTATTATCAGTTGTTACAGGCAACATTTCGTCACTTTATGGAGTAATTTGGAGCTTTAGGAGAACGATTTGCCGCGTGAAGTGAAGTACTGAGTTGAAGATCAAGGTATGATCTTTGCAGTACATAAATTTTCTTGTGCATGCACGTTGGAAATTAATTAGCTTTGTAACCCGACATTAGCTATGCGATGTTTACTGCCATTTTTGTAACCCGGTAAATTTCGTAAGCGATATTTTGCATTTATAATAATATGTTGAAGATGTTATAGATCAATGTTAGCTGTGTCTAGTAGTACTATATTTTTTGACATGCAAGATGTCTATAATTAGGACTTTTATTAAATGTCTAGGTTGAGTTAGAGCCGGAATTTAGACTTCGTTCATATATTACTATATTTTTTGACATGCATGCAACTACTATATTGAAACTTTAGGCAGCAGAAAAAATTGTGTGTCTGAATTTTTTGTTCATGTGATAATAGGTCGACTTCGTTCATATATTACTGCCGACGGATATTTATTATTCGGAAGGATATCCTCATTGAAGCAGAGGTATAAATTTCGTCGTGTAATTTTGCAAATATTTATTCATGCATGCAATTGCCATTTTGAAACTTTTGGCAGCAAAAAAAAATTGTGTGTGTAATATTTTTGTTCATGTGATAATAGGGTGACTCCATTTGATATATTACCGGTGATATGTTCATGCATGCAACTGCCATTTTGAAACTTTTGGCAGGAAAAAAAATTGTGTGTGAAATATTTTTGTTCATGTGATAATAGGGTGACTCCATTTGATATGTTACCGGTAATATGTTCATGCATGCAACTGCCATTTTGAAACTTTTGGCAGGAAAAAAAAATGGTGTGTGAAATATTTTTGTTCATGTGATAATAGGGTGACTCCATTTGATATGTTACCGGTAATATGTTCATGCATGCAACTGCCATTTTGAAACTTTTGGCAGAAAAAAAATGGTGTGTGTAATATTTTTGTTCATGTGATAATAGGACGACTTCGCTGACATGTTACTGGTGATATATTCATGCATGCAATTCCCATTTTGAAACTTTTGGCAGGAAAAAAATTGTGTGTGTAATATTTTTGTTCATGTCATAATAGGGCGACTTCGCTGACATGTTACCGGTGATATATTCATGCATGCAATTGTCATTTTGAAATTTTTGGCCGGAAAAAAAAATTGTGTGTGTAATATTTTTGTTCATGTGATAACAGGACGACTTCGCTGACATGTTACTGGTGATATATTCATGCATGCAATTCCCATTTTGAAACTTTTGGCAGGAAAAAAATTGTGTGTGTAATATTTTTGTTCATGTCATAATAGGGCGACTTCGCTGACATGTTACTGGTGATATATTCATGCATGCAATTGTCATTTTGAAATTTTTGGCCGGAAAAAAAATTGTGTGTGTAATATTTGTGTTCATGTGATAATAGGACGACTTCGCTGACATGTTACTGGTGATATATTCATGCATGCAATTCCCATTTTGAAACTTTTGGCAGGAAAAAAATTGTGTGTGTAATATTTTTGTTCATGTCATAATAGGGCGACTTCGCTGACATGTTACCGGTGATATATTCATGCATGCAATTGTCATTTTGAAATTTTTGGCCTGAAAAAAAAAATTTGTGTGCAATATTTTTATTCATGTGATAATATGGTGACTCCATTTGATATATTACTGGTGATATGTTCATGCATGCAACTGCTATTTGCAAGTAAAAAAATATGCTCGTTTTATTTGAAAAAACTTTTTTAATCGACTAGCGATGTAAATATGGCTGCTCGTTAGGTACTATGGAAAATTTGGTAGTGTTCTATGGGGACATCGTACGCGACGGTCCTTCCGGTGTGGATGTGTCTAGGTGCGAGATGACTACGGTTGTAGTGAGAGACATGGTTAATGTAGGGTATGCGGCAGTCAGAAGGTGCGTCCGATCGGTGTTTGGTTCAGCGATGGATGGAAAAAAAATGACCATGGAGGCTTTCGTGGTTGACGGAGGAAATGATGGGAAAGTATCCCGTTGGGGTCTGCGGCGGGTTACTGGTGAAAAAGCCTGGGCGTCGTACATGGGGTTTGCAAGCAATCCCAATAACTCCATGTTTGGACAGCCCATGGTGTATTTGGAGTTCATTTCTGTCACTGATGTCGCCGAGTGCAGTAGCGGGGGCGGTGAGGCCGAGTTGGCAATCACAGTAGCCCCCAGCACCGGTCCATCGGAACCAACTGGAGGCCAACCAGTGTATGACACAGGATATTGGTCTGCGGTCGTTGACATGAGCGAACACGTGGAGGGATTGCCGGAGGCGCTAGATGATGACGATGATGGTCATTCTTCTGCCTCTTCGGAATCAGATGATGATGAAGTTGTTCCTCCAGAGAAGGCGGTCGCTCCAGCAATGAACCCAGAGTTTTTACAGGTTATGAGCATCACCAATGAATTTCACTCTGTTTCTGGCCTGGAAGCGGGAAGTCTGGCCGTTGGCCAGATTTTCCCAGATAAAAAATCTGCTTACCAAGCATTGAATAGCTATGCAATTGCCATACATCGGCAGCATAAAGTGATGCAGTCTGATAAAAAGGAGTTGAAGGTCATATGCATCCATCGGGAGTCGAATGGTTGCTGCGGAAGAGTTATTGCTCGCACGAAGCCTGGGGTATGTCAGCCATGGCATGTCACAAAAATAGTGGAACATGGCTGCGAGCAAACCGGCACTCCAGACCACTGCAATGTGACTGCAGAATATGTGTCACAGATCATGCAAACGACAGTGCAGGAAAGTCTTAATATTAGTATTAGGGCTTTGCAGAAAACTGCAGCTGATCTGATTGGCTTCAATGTCAGCTACAGCAAGGCAAGGCATGCAAAGGAAAAGATATTCCAGAGGTTGTATGGAACCTATGAGGAGGCGTACTCTTTTGCCCCCAGAATGCTGCATCAGATAGCAACTGCTAATAGAGGGACTCAAGTTTTCCGGAAACAACGTCCAAACCCAATGAAACGGGGCGAGCTAATCCTTGACCGTTTATTCTGGGCATTCGCCCAGACTATACAAGCATTCAAGCATTGTCGTCCGGTTTTATCAATCGATGGTACATTTCTCACTGGAAAGTACAAGGGCACACTGTTGGTGGCAATTGCTGCAGATGCAAATAATCAACTTCTACCTATTGCGTATGCAATAGTCGAGAGCGAGAACAAACATAGCTGGCTGTGGTTTCTGAGTTGCCTGAAGATGGGGGTCGTCAAAGATCGCAAAGGTGTTTGCATCATCTCTGATCGCAACACTGGGCTATTAAGCGCGCTCGAGATAATTAAGGCTTCAGAAGATCCAGACTGGAGGTGGCCCGATCTGGAGACAAGGTGGTGCATGCGGCATTTGGCAGCTAATTTTTATTCCAAATTCAAAAATAAAGATTGGTTCAAGCTATTCAAGAGGATGCGCATGCAGAAAACTGAAGCCAAAATGAATGCTATCTGGGCAGGTATCAATGGTCAGATCGAGCGCGCATCCCTGCCGCAGAGAGAAGACCGGAGGGGTCGTCGGACAGCAATAAATCTGAGCCAGTGGATCACCGAGAATTGTCCCCATTTGTACAAGTGGGCGCAGTCTCACGACAGTGGGGCTCGGTACGGTATAATGACAAGCAACATGTCAGAGGTTTACAATGGAGTTCTTAAAGGGGTGAGGTCCCTACCTATCACAGCCCTAATCGATGAAACTTGGAACCGGACCTTGTCATACTTTGCAGACAGAGTCACAGTCGCCAAGACACTGGTTGATTTGAACAAGCCATGGTCCGAGAAGATGCAAAGACATCTTGATGAGAAAGCAGTTAAGTCGCAAAGCCATGGTTGCAGGAAGGTAGATGCACTTAGAAATAAATGGGAAGTCAATGTGCGAGCCAAGTATGTTAAGGGTCACCACAGAGGATCAAGAAAACAAGCTGTGACCCTTGGTACAACCTCATGTGAGTGCACTTGCAACAAGCCCAAGCTTCTGGGATACCCTTGCAGTCACGTACTGCGGGCAGCTGCCGATCAGAAAATCAGTGTCGAACCTTACGTATCGCCGTTCTTTAACATGCACAATTTATACAACACTTGGAACGGTGAGTTCTGGGCATGGGGCATTGATATGAACTACAAGCTATTGTGGCCAGAAGGTTCCAAATGGGTTCCTGACCCCAAGTTGATGAGAACCACGTCGGGACGGCGTCAGTCTAGGCGTCATCGCAATGACATGGACCATAGCCAGTCGGGAGAAGCAAGGCGATGTCGCGTTTGCAGGTGCCCTGGACACTCGCGTAGGGAATGTCCGTATCGTACCAACAACACCGCATGATATTTAATCATGCTATGTATTTTAGTTTCAATTCATCGTGATGTGATCTTTTGCAGATGACTAGTAACAACGGTTATCCTGGTCCAATTTGGTTTATTATGTACATTGTGCATGTACACGATGCCCTGCCACCATTTTATGAATCATGGCTGGAAGAAATTATAAATTTTGTTAGTTTGACCAATCATATGCTGAATTTTGGGTTGTCAACTGAGGATTTCATGTACTACGAAACAGAAGATGAATATGGGAACCTCGAGCTGATCGACGTCAAGAATGAATCTGTAGTGAAGCAAATGCTTGAAGAATTCAAACCAATACGTAGGGTTGTTTTGCATGTCTACAGGAGACCTAGTTGGTATGTTCAGCCTTCACCATATGAACCTAAGGGTGAGAGTTCTTCATCTACGGGTGGTGATGAACCTAATGGTGAGACCTCTTCATGTAAGGACACCTAGTTGGTGGGTTGAGTGATCATGAGCAGTCAATTGAACTAGTAATTTGTATCGTAGACTTATTTATGTACACCTAATGGAATAAAAAATACATGACCGATTGGGCCCTGTCGGCCTCGCCAAGACCGACTGGATAATATTTTTGAAATTTTTTAAAATTGTATATTATTTCTGTAATTTACCAAAAAATGTATTATTTAAAAAAATTTAGCAAATTAAGATGCATTCAAAATAACATGCATAAAATAAGATACATCAAATAACATGCATAAAATAAGATACATAAAATAAGATACATAAAATAACATGCATAAAATAAGATACATAAAATAAGATACTTGTTCAAATTAAGATACAACTCCCTACGAATTTTAAGATCCTTGTTCAAATTAAGATACAACTTGCTGCAATGCGAATTTTAGGATACAATAACATAAATCTACTGAGTCCAACGTGGATATTTTCCTTTTCCATCACCAGCTTCTTCTGCTGCCTTGGCTGCACGAGCCCTTTCTTTCTTCATCTGCCTCTCAGCCTCACGGGCCTCCTCTCGCTGTCGGTAAACCTCCGCCAGTCGAAGTTGCGATTCTCGGTTTTCCTTCTTCATCTCATCAAGAAAAGCCCTCTGCTTCACACAATACTCTTGCCACTCTCTCTGCTGCTCTGCTTTCTCATCTGCTGCCGCCTTCGCGCGGCGCTCTTCCGCGTCCAAACTTGGCCATGCACGACGACCTCTTTCAAGAATCTCGGTCACCGCCCAGTCCGGTTTTTTCGTGTCAATTCAACGATAGTACATGCACAGAGGCGGAGGAGACTACAACAAAAATAGAAATATAAATATTAAATCAACAATAATATCAACAACGTGTTTATTCTTGATGACTGAAACATACCGGAGGCCTGATGTACGGTGAAATAGAAACGGGTGGATCTTCCTCATAATTAGCGCACATAAAAAACTTCATGCCCAACCAATCTGAAAAATCCGTCACCTCCTTCACCTTGCACAGATCGCCACACCAACAACGAAGTACTTCCACCCCCCGAGGCAAAGTCGCAGTCTTCATTTTCGTAGGCCTAATGCTTTGATCCGAGCAAGGCAAACTCATCCTGACTAGCGCGTTGGTGTTCTGAAGTGTGGCTGGACGATGCATAAGAGAGTGAGAAAGAGTAAGCAGTGTGGGCAGAAGCAAAGAGAAAAGTGTGAGAGAGCAGGCAACGGCATCTCATAAGAGAGTGTTTTGAAGTGTTAAAAAAGTTTAATCATGCATGCTAAAAAACATGACACATGAAATAACAACACATTTAATCATGCATGTTAAAAAACATTTAATCATGCATGTTAAAAAACACGACACATGAAATAACAACACATGAAATAACAACACATTTAATCATGCATGTTAAAAAACGTTTAATCATCTATGTTAAAAAACATGACACATGAAATAACAACACATTTAAAACCAAAACGTTTAACATAAGTCCTAATTACGACTTACTAAGAGTACGCAGTGTGTGCGCGCGAGAGAGTACGCAGTGTGTCTGTGCGAGAGAGTAGACAGAGTGTGTGTGTGCGAGAGAGAGCTGGCATCGTGTATATAAAGAATACGGGCACTGTAGTGTCGGCACACCGCGTTAGAATTTGCACCGAAAGAAACCGGCAGCATCTGACATGAGAATCAGCGCCGCGTCTCGGTACTTGCGCCGTTTCCCTCGTTTTCAGCGCCGTCCCGCCTCGTTTTCAGCGCAGTCAGGCGCGGCTGTCGGCGCACATGCAGCTACAGTAGCGGCCGCCTCGTGGGGTGGCGGCCGGTCCCGCCCCCGCGGCTCCGTTCCGTTCGAACGGTGGCAGAATCGGCAACAGTGCCGGCCGCCTCAGGCGGTGGCGGCCGGGCCCAGGCACAGTGCCGGCCGCCAGCGGCAGTGGCGGCGGGGCCCGGTACAGTACCGGCCGCCCGCGCTGCTGGCGGCCGGGGGGGTCTGATCCGGCGTTTTTACTCCCAGGTGGTCTTTTTTGACATTTGCACTCGCGACGTGGTCTTTTTAGACAAAAATTCTTGGTCATGCCCTTAGAAGCCCGGCCCGACCTGACACATGCTCTGGTTTACTTATCAATCTGATTCCGTATAACCTCACACACTTGGGGCTCACTTTGCAGCAGGGGAAAAGGCAGGGATCCCTGCCTAATCCCTGGGTTAAGAGCATCTCCACTCCCCCAAGGCCATTTTTAATCGCCGGCGCGCGAAAAACGTCCCAGTCGCGTCCCCAGGAGCCCAATTTTCGCCGGTTAGGACCGAAATTGGCGCCGGCGAAGCCCAAGCCGAACCCAGCGCGCTGGGGGGCGCCTGGGGGCGCCGGGGGAACGATTTTTGGTGCGAAAAACGATGGGTCCTTCGCGTCAGCGACCCGCGGCGTTTCGTCGTCCTCATCGCCTCGGTTTCCCGCGGAATCAATGCAAGGCTGCCCGGCGGTCAGCAGTCAGGCCGGGCGTCCACACCTTTCCCTCCACGCGGCCGCACGTTGTCGCCCGCTCGCCGCTATAAAAGGCGACCTCCGACAGCCCCGCCACTCCTTGCCACAACTCCTCCCCTCTCTCGCCGCCGACGCCCTCAACCACACTCTCCCCCGGCGAGCTTCTCTTCTTCTCCTGCGATGGCTGCGCGCTACCCAGGCGACGGAGCGGCCCTAAACGGATTCGGCCGCCGCCACCTCCACGAGGACGAGGCCCGCCTCCTGTATGAGGCGGACTACCCGGCGCCGCCGGACATGCGGGTGTCGGGCGCGTGGAGGCTCAGCGCCGGCGGAGTTCCGGTGCCACCGGTGCCAACCGGAGCCGAGCGGCGCGCCGAAATCGTGAGGATTCGCTCGTCGCTGACCGAGGCGGTGTGCCAGCAGCCAAGGTACGCCGCCGACAACAACACACTTTGGACGGCGTACTTCGAGCGCCGCCGCGAGGACCAGCTAGCCTCCACCAACGGCGGCCCGGCGCGCGGCCGCCACAACTCCGAGGGGCGCCGCCTGTGGTGGGGCGTTCCCGGGCGCACGCTCGACGCCGTCCTCGAGCACATCGAGGGCGGCGACTCGCCGCGGCTCGAGTACCCCGAGCCGTCCTCCATCTCGCGCCGGAGGGCCGGGGCTCCTCGTGGATGCCAAGGCGGATGGCCACGGCGTCGTCCTCGTCGTCCGGCTCCCACTCCTCCGGCGCGCGCATGCCGCTCGTCGCCGTGAAGCCCGAGCCAGGCGAGACGCCCCTCCGTCGCAGCGGGCGCAACAGTGGCGGCGGCATCACCATCAACGAGGGCCACCGCCGCCAGCCTTCCCCCCCTCCCGGCTGCCACCTTCGCCTTGTCAGGCCCAAGACAAAGCCTGGCACGGCGGCGGCGGCCATAAAACAGGAGCACCTCGCCATGGCCGCCGCCGACGAGACGGCCCTCAAATGGGCACGGGATGATTACGTCCGAGAGGAGATGGAACGCCAGCGGCACGCCCTCGAGGAAATCGCCGCTCGTCGCCGCGGCCACGAGGAGGGCGGCGTCGTCATCCTCGAAAGCGACGACGAGGAGGCACCGGGGCCCTCCAACCCCGAGCTGCATCGCCACGGCGACCCAGGGCAGGGGTGCAGCAGGGACGGCGGTGGCGCGCAGGACGGCGACGACGACGACGACGGCGGCGGCGGCGACTACACGGACTTCTACAGGCTGCCCGGCATGTAGAAGACGGCGCGGGGGCGGCGACGGCATAGTTTACCTAGTTTTTTTTTGTCTACTTTTGTAAAAAACGTTCGAATCTAGTCGTAATTTGGCCGAAACTTGGCATGTTTTCGCCGTTTGCTATTTTAAATTTTGCATTCAAATTGTCGTGGGGTGGCGTCGTGGGGCGGCGACTGGGAAATGGTTGCCCCCCTCGCCGATTTTTCCGCTGGTTGACCCCCAGGCAGCGCTATTTTCGCCCCCGGGGCACCAAACCGCTGGAGATGCTTTAATCCCATTCGTGGCATATCGTCCCAGGTTTTCCTATCGCAAAGTTTGGACGAGACGTGGGACGAGATATTCCGTACCCTTCCCCATGAATTCCTTGGGATGAAAATAATGGTGTTGAGACTTGAGACGTCAGAATTTGCTTCCCCGTCTCTCTCGTTCTTGCCTAATGTCATCTCCAGTTCTCACGTCCGCATCAAGCTTAGTCCTCAGAGCATCTACAGCCGTACATAGTAAATCTTACCCTTTAAATGTTCGCAGATCCGCCCGGTCAGTGACCGGGTGTGTTCATTTTGAATCCCTATTTGTCCGTCCATACATCCACACTCCTTCATTTTTCTCTCGTATGTCGGATTACTCGCACATGATTGTTGAAGATGAAGAAAGAGAAAGAAAAAATTGGATAAATAAAAAATATGGTGCAGGGTGGGCCGCATCTTACGTGGCGGACCGATCAGGCGCGTCCGGACGCGTCTGCGGGCTCTCATATCCTCTCTGTATTTGTCCTTAATACGAGGGTTCGCGGACAACCCGGACATATATAGATGATATGAGGGGTCCGGTTGGGTCACTTTTTTACTTTTTTTCTTCTGTCTGGTCACTAACCGGGCCCATTCACGGGCGTTGGAGGAGGATTTTAGGATGCCGGCTGTAGATGCTCTGAAAGGCTCAGATGGCACAGGCTGCCCCCATGCCCGTCACTGGCCTTTGGTGTTGCCTCCCACCTAGCAAGTGCCTTCGTCGATGTAGCCTTTGCCTTCCACGGTCCCACCTACATAGCCGGGGGATTTAGGACGTGGAGTACCTGCTACCGAGCTCAAATGCACCCTGACAAATAGTAAAATTCAAAAATAGTAAGAAGTCCAAAATATGTAATCTGATTTTTGTGGTAAATTTTGATAAATGTTTTGTATGCTTGAAAAATTTCAGCACCAAATGACATTCGTGGAAGTCATAAAAGAAAACAAAACCAATGCCCCAAAAATGCTCATTTTGAAAATATTTTGCTTTTTTGTCACGACTTTCACGAATGTCACTTCATGCTGAAATGTGTTAAGCATATGAAACACTTGTCAAAGTTTACAAAAAAGAAAATCAGATTCATTTTACAATTTATTTTTTCCGATTTCATTGGTCATCAGGGTGCATTTGAGCTCGGGATCACAATAGGACTTTTGGAGGATTTATCCCTTTCTAGAGTTACCAGAGGACTGTCAATTCTGCACGGGGGAATTTTCACCCTGGGCGTTTCTTTCCTAGGGGAACTACCAAACAAAGCCTTGGGAGTTGGGATTGTTTGGATTCATGCTGTAGGTGTACTGTCGCTCCCCAGAATCCAGATCTCATTCCACCAGCGCAATGGCGCTCCCAGATGAACTCCTCGAGGAGATCTTCCTCCGCCTGCTCGCGGCCGTCGACCTCGCGCGCGCCTCCGCGGCCTGTCTGCGACCCCCTGCAGCGCCGCTACCTCATGCTGCCTGCCCTCCCCGACCATCTAGCCGATCAAGTCCATCGCCCGGACATCAAAGATTGCAAGCTCCTCCTGGCGACGATGAGGACTCGTCATTCAGAGACTTCAGAGTCATGTGCTTAGTGCGGTGCAGAACCAAGCTCGTCCTCTTCGTCTTCTCTACCTGTGCCGGAAGATGGCTTGCTGATCCCGTTACCTTCGACATGGTTGGACGCGTCACCTTGGCGCACCGCTACTTCGCCCATGGATGCTTCTGTTGGCAGCTTTATTACGACAACATGCTTGTGCTTGACACTCACAGGATGGAGTTCTCCACTGTCGGTCTCCCACCTCCACCTGGCCCTTCTATGCGGCGGGATATGGCCATTGTCGAGGCAGGAGAAGGAAGGTTCGGGATGTTTACTATCTCTGATCAAGTTAAACATGGTGTATTAGTATATCATCTCTTGTATGCCATACGACGCCAGGATGGGAATGGGGGAAAACCAGTGGCAACCCAAGCTTCCAATCTCTTTGCCGGAAAATTATCGCTATTGTATCATGGGGGTAGCTGGTGGATACTTACTCCTAGTTGGGTATCCAGAAGATGGATGGTCAATAGGAGACTATTTTTCACTGAACCTCCAGACTTTCCAGGTTGAATGGTTCTCTCAGGCTGATGCTTTTGTCACGATTGGTGACCTGTATGCCAATCTCCCACTGTCCCTGTCCCCGCCAACACTTTGAAGTGGTAAACTATATTGCTCATGATGTTGCTAAATTAGGCCACGAAAAAATGTTGTTTCTCCATCATCATATTCGTAACGACCCAATCTGTAATTATGCTTGAACTTGCAACTGACAATTGTAGTTGACACTGTACTTTTTTTTTTTTTGTAACTGGCGCTGTCTGCTCACGTGGCAAACACACTAGCCAAACCAGCCTCTTACATCGACAAAGGCATCAGGCATGGACAGCTGAGGCATTCACTACTTCCGATTCCCAAACGTATGTCTAGCCTAATGGGAAACATGAAAACTGTTGTGGACTGCGGTCCATTGGTATGTTTGAATAGATGGCAATATGCTAGTTTCGTTAGAATGAAAACAAGACCCAAGGCACCAGAGCCTCTGATTTTTCTATGAAAGAGAGAAGTGGGGTTGGAACCTGGATGGTGGTGGCACAACCGACTGTACCCTAGTGATTCGCTAGTTTTACTAGAAGGCTGAGCTTCAGCGCTTGTTGCTCCTATGACAATAAGACTCAGACTCTCAGTGCCAGTTTATGTAATGACGACTCCTATCTTGCCTCTTGTTCATCCATGAATATATCACTCTAATTAAATATTGACAGGCTTCTACCTATAGTGGCGCTTATAACGTCTGGGTTGTGCTAATAAATCAAACTTACTAAATCTACATTTTGTTTCTTCCGTCCTTCATAACACGCAGAGTGATAGGTGAATACTGAGTTGTGGTGATAACATATATGAATTCAGATGCCCTTATGCCCAGTAATATATCTGGTCTAGCTGCAAATACATGTTCAGTTGTCTAGATAACTTAAGAAACATGTTTGTGCAGTTTTGCAAATAAGAGTTCGCCTTGTGAACATTTCAATCAAATTAGATGCTCTTCAGCATAATGACTTTTAGTGTCAGTTCAAAAGTAGATGTTTGTATTGCAAACAAGTAGTATTCATGAAAATTTTGTATTATGGCGAGTTAAAATCCTCATTCCCGTTTAGCCTTTCAGTTGAATACATTCTTTTCTTTTTATAAAAAAGAGAGGCTTGCGGACACATGCTCTCTATTCCTCAGTTTGTTTCCTTTTAATACTTACTTTTGACTTGTCGTATCTAAGCACCCTTTCCCTCTATAACCAGGACCTCTCCAGAGAAATACACCGATAGTAAGGACTCACAAGCGTAACTGGTGGCATATTAAGGAGAATATATGCAAGAGCTTCTGAAAGGGCAAAAGCGTTTTTTGCATTCGACAACAATTTGCAGCCGAGAAAATATGATGCCTATCTAATCTACTGAAGAACAAGAAGCATGCAGTGGATATCCGTCACACCCACCTTCATTTTCCTGTTGAATATTTCATATCGTTTCTGCTACTTGTGCTCATTATGTATCCACCACCTGATTGGCTTACTTAATTATAGTGTCCAGCTTCAGTTGTTTGTGCTGAACTATATAATGGCATGCTCATGTCATGCAAAAATGCATTTGTAAGATGTTTGTGGAAGTTCATGGAGGATGCTTATATCGCTTTTACTGCAAAGCTAATGTTTAAATCCAATCCATCTTCTCTTGAACACTAATACTACAAATCTTAGTTGGTTTTCCACATCCATTTGAATGGTTAAAATTCTGGAACTGATGATAGCAAATCGATCGTTTGTTCAATGTCAAGAGATTACAAGTCAGAATGGTGAGTCTGCAGGCCGGCAGAGGATTGAGCCGACACTTGTAGTCGTGCCATGATGTTCTTCCAACACCTCCCTCAAAAAACAAAAATGACGTTCTTCCAACACTATTCTTCAGGTAGATGAAAAATCAAGCCAGCAACAAAGCATTTAGCCAAGTACTTGCAGTGTCATCAGTCACCACACTAGTATGTATATACAAGCATGTTCTTGCAGCTAGGTAAAAATTCAGGTAAGTAAACGATGATGATACTACAGGACATGTGTAAAATTCCAGTTGTTAGATCAAGAAACAAGAGAGCGATCACCAGCTATGAAAGAAGGCTATCCTATCCGGCGAGGGGGTGGTCGGCGGGGCCGACGGGTGTCTTCTCCATGAGACGAGCACCTCGAAGCAGTGGAACTGGCGTTAGTGTTGGCCGAAATGGCAGATATAAATTCAAGCATTTGATTAACAAAGTGGGCTTCCGAGGACGCATTGTACAGGAGGTATCGCCAATTCTCGTGTTTATGGCAAAGAGTAGCGACCGCTAAATCTCCATGAGACGAGCTCGGGCAGTAAATTCTTCCGAGGCAAGGACCGATTAGCCCCTGTTTGCTCAAGTTTCTCCTCGACTGCCTGCTCGGCCCTGAGGAGTTCAACCCATCTGTCGTTTAGCTCATCCTGATCGGCTCTAAGCTGCTGGGACTTTTGCTTGATGCTTTTGGCCATGCTGGCCAATCGCCGACGAAGCGCTTCGAGCTGCAAATGTCGTACTCATCGGGGCCGAGGCTTATGTCTTCTTTGGCTTTCGGGATATAATCGCCATCTTCGGGATCGTCGTCTTCCCTGTTTACCATCTCGGCGTTGTTGTTGTTGTTGCTGGTGCCGATGTTGTTTTCAACGTCGTTCTTGGCGGCATCGCCATTGGCGGTATCATCGTTTCCAGTGCCGCCATTGCTCGCCTCGCCGTTGCCGGTGCCTCCATTATGGCAACCTCTGCGTCGGAGTTGTGTGCGTGTGTGTGTGTGTGTGTGTGGGGGGGGGGGGGGTCCACTTCCTCCCCTGTCCTTGAGGTGTGCACCATGTAAACATCATAGGTGGAGGTAGATGCCCATGTGCCGAGTGACAACCAGCGGTGAGGCGGAGTCTAACATGTTGCCGACATCTTCCTCCATGTCGGTTACGTCCTTGGAGGCGTATGCTAGAACGTCGGTTAAATCCTCGATGGTAGCGACTAGGTGGGCGGTGCATGGGATGGGAATTCTAGCTTCACCGGGTTTCTCGCAGATCTAATCATAAACCAAGGTCCGATCATCCGAGATAGCAAGGCTCTAAATCCGATCGAACATCTTGTTCAGGAGCGCTTTGTCGGCCTCGCCCATATCCTGCTCGAAATTTGGGTTTAGCTGAAGTTTGCCCGAGATCCCATCTCAGATGGCTTCATGAGTTTCGTCGGTCGAACTTGATGTTTGATCCGTCGAGGTGGAGTTCGACTCTGTGTTCGAAGCTAGACCCGAAGTGTAATCCGTGTCGTGGTCCTGATCCAAGAGCGAATCTGAGATTGACATGGAGGCGTCGAAGAGGTCTTCAGACATGTTTGACACCATGATGTCTACTACGCAACTTTATTCTTGTAGACTTGATTGGGCCTCCAAGCGCAGAGTTTTGTAGGACAACAACAAATTTAATCAATGGATGACCTAAGGTTTATCAATCAGTGGGAGGTGTAGAACGAAGATAGTCTCTCACAAACAATCCTGCAATCAAATACAAGCAATCTTATTTATCCCCAACACACCCAATACAATGATAAATTGTATAGGTGCACTAGTTCAGCGAAGAGATGGTGATACCAGTGTTGTATGGATAGTAGATATGCCTTTTTATAATCTGAAAAAGATAAAAACCGCAAATTAACAAGTGACAAAAGTGAGCACAAACGGTATTGCAATGCTTTGAAACAAGGCCTAGGGTTCATACTTTTACTAATGCAATCTCTCAACGGTACTAACATAATTGAATCATATAACAATCCCTCAATGTGCGACAGAGAATCACTACAAAGTTCCTATCGGAGAAAGTAGGATGAAAACATGTATCAACCTCTATCCCTAGATTACCCCAATGTCACCAGGGGAATCCGCAAGTTGAATACCAAAACATATGTCAAGTGATCTCAATAAATTAACCCATTGTCACCACGGGCATCCACAAGCAAGACATATATCAAGTGATCTCAAATTCAAAGTATTCAATCCAACATATGGAACCTCAAATAGAAAGACTCAATTCATCACAACAAAGGTAGAGGGGGAAGAACACCATATGATCCAACTATATTAACAAAGCTCATGGTACATCAATATTCTATCCTGTCCAAATCAAGAGAGAGAGAGAGAGAGAGGGAGGGAGATCAAACACATAGCTACTGATACATACCCTCATCCGAGGGTGAACTACTCCCTCCTCGTCATGGAGAGAACGGGAATGATGAAGATGGCCTCCGGTGATGAGACCACTTCGGAACAAAGGCTTGCGGCGGTGAAAAAACTCATCTAGTTTAACTTTCGTTTTTTTGGATTTATATGATTTTCCAAAGTTGGAATCATGCGAGGGGAGTCTCGAGGGTCCCACAAGCTCACGTGCGCCCCCCTCCGGGGGGGGGGGGGGGGGTTAGGGCTTGGCCCTTGAGCTTGTGGGGACCTTGGGCACCTTCTGGTCCTTCCTCGAAGATTCCTTGGTCCCTTCTTGTCCATAAAAAATCACCGTAAATTTTCGTTGCTTTTGGAGTTTTTTTATTTTTCTGTGAAACATAGAAATAGGCAAAAAACAAGAGCTGGCACTATGCACTAGGTTAATAGGTTAGTCCATATAAATCATGTAAAAGTGCACCAAAACCATATAAAATTATTGCAAACGTGCCATGAATACTTAATAAATTATGGATACGCTGGAGACACATCAACATCCCCAAGCTTAATTCGTGCTCATCCTCGAGTAGGTAAATGATAAAAGAAATAATTTATGAATTGTGAGTTCTAGAGTAGACAAAACCTTTGACCAGGTAGGCAATGATAATCTAATAACAAGTAACATCACTCCAATATCAACATATCATAAAATGATAATGAAGTATCTTGCAACCTTTCAAGATTATATTGCAAACATAAAGCAATCAATGAATTAAAGATGACGACTAGGTGCCCCAATTTCAAAATAACCATCATATAGAATTCTCAACCCATTTCTATTAAATGAATGCATGCAACGCTAAGAGTGACACCCATGCTCAATACGTGGAGCCAAAAGAAAGAAATATGGAATTGACTCAACATGAAAAGTAAATAGATAGGCTCTTCGCAGAGGGAAGTAGGATTTTTTTATGTGCCAGAGCTCATTGCTTAAGACAAATATTATTTCATTTGGGAGGTGTACTTTTCCTGTCAACGGTTTAACGACAAAGTTTTCAATATCTTCCATGCTAAACACGTTAATGGCGGTTCCCATGCAAAAGATTTTTCTCCCTTTCCACCATACCAACACAAAGCATGGCTAGCCGAATCCACGGGTGCCTGCCAACTTTCAACTTTCCGAGATGTGTTTTTACAAATGAATTCAGGACTAGGCATCCATATTACCAGCCTCACTCAAATTTGACGAGTGAATGAACTCTTGTCGGTGAGTAAAACACACTTAGCATGGAAGATAATGACTACCCCATTGCTCCATGGGCAATACGAGCACACAAAAAAATGTTCATTTGAAGGTTTTTAGAGGTGGCACATGCAAATTTACTTGAACGATAGGGTAATACCGTATGTAGGTAGATATGGTGTTATCTTTAGGCATAACTTTGGTTTCAGGATTTGAATGCACAACAAGTATTTCCTCTTAGTATAGGATAGGGCTAGCAAAAGACTGGGGGCAACCATCTTACCAAGCATAAGAACCACAATCATGCATTCCCTAATAGTAACATAATTGACAAATTATAATCATGATGATAACCTACAAATCTTTAATACCATCAAGGCTGAATTTGTAATTTATCAAACATGTATAAACATGTGCCAAGTCAATCATCCGTCCCTCATTGGAAGATACTTATCACAACAACATGATATGTTCAACTTAATAAAACTAATGCTCACATTGTCATTATAATATAATTCCCTTACATGATTAAAGACATGTACTATCGTAGTCTCACCTCTATTTTAATGAAATAAATGGAGGATGCATATTACTTCTCAACACACATATAGTAAATTAAGCACATGAAATTAGATTTATTCATAATTTTACTCTTAGTATATAAGTGAAGCGCAAGAGTAAATAACAAACTACTAAAAAAGATATAAGGTAAGGATAAAGAGTAGTTAAGTAAATAGGTAGCTATGTAAATACTCTCTCCAAATACAGATTTTCAGATCTAAAGATTATATCAAACAACAGAAAAACAAAAATGACACTACAAGAATAGCACATATCATGTACACAAATAAAAACTTAGGCTCAACCGAGACTTACCGATAGTTGTTTGTGAAGAGAGGTGGGATGCCTATCGAGGCATCCTCAAGCTTAAATGCTCGAGACTTCTTGTAATATTAACTTGGGGATTCTTGGGCATCCCCAAGCTTGAGATCTCGCGTCTTGTTAATTCCTCGCATATCACGGTTTCCCCTAAGTCTCAAAAACTTCATCCATGCAAAACTTAATGAGAACTCGTGAGATAGGTTACTACACATAAGAATAGATCACAAAATCATGTACTGTCAAGACAAGTTGAATAATAATTTTCAAACATTATCTACTGTATTACTATCATCCACAATCTGTATCTATCAATATAAGCCATGAAAACTATAGGATAAACACATAACAAACTATGACAACAATCTGTCTAAACATAAGAGTCTATAGCAATTAATTCCAAAAGTGTACTTATGTAACTCAATAAATTATGAAAATTTAGGATGTAATAAACAATTTGTATGAAAATACTGTATGAATATTTCAGAAAATTTCCACGTTCCAGTAAAATATGAAAGTTCAAACACTACTGCAAAAGTTTCCGTTTCTACACAGAACACATCAAACATGTAATTCAGACATCCTAAAGGCAAACCTTGGCATTGTTATTAAAAAACATGATCTCAAATAACTTAAAGCAAATCCCAACAAAAGAAAATGACACTCCAAGCAAAACACATATTATGTGACGAATAAAAATGTAGCTCCAAGTGAGGTATACCGATAGTGTTGAAGATGAAATAGGGGATGCCTTCCGGGGCATCCCCAAGCTTAGACGCTTGAGTCTTCCTTGGATATTACCTTGGGGTGCCTTGGGAATACCCAAGCTTAGGGTATCGCTTCTCCTTATTCTCCTCATATCAGTATCTCACCCAAAACTTGAAAACTTCAATCACATAAGACTCAACAAAACTTCGCGAGATGGGTTTATATAATAAAATAAATCATTCACTTAGGTACTGGGAAGACAAGATTCATAATTGTTCTCCAATAATGCCTAATGTATTCTGTTATTTCCCCAATTTATATACCAAACATAAGCTATGGAAACACTAAAACAAGCAAACTATGCATGCAAAACAGAATTTGTTAAAAACAGAACTGTCTGTAATGATATGAGTTTTGATCATACTTGTGTAACTCATAAAATTATGAAAAATAGGAAAAAATAGAGAATTTAGACTACAATATTGTTTCAAATTTTCAGCAATTTACCATGTTCCAATGCAAAATTATAATTCATATACTGGACGCAAAAGTTACCATTTTTGCACAGAACCAAATAAACAAACATCCATATCACCCTAAAGGTTTACCTTGGCACTTTATTGAAATAAAAGGCACAAAACATGACTACTAAAGTAACTTAATCATGTAAACAGACATAAACAGAAAGGATAAGTGTTGGGTTGTCTCTCAACAATAGCTTTTTAAAGCCTTTAAGTTGGCATTGATAATTTCAATAATGCTCACATAGAATTAAAGAATTGAAACATAAAGAAAGCATATGAGACATATAACAAACACAGTTGTGCCTAACCCACTTTCTATGCATATGGATTTTGTAGGCAAACAAATTATTTGAACAAGAATTAACTAGCATAGGAAGGCAAAACAAGTGTAACTCCAATACGTTCAACATAAAGAGAGGAAACTTGATGTTGTTGAAATATATATAAGAATATCTTACCCTCTCATAATAATTTTCAGTAGCATCATGAACAAATTCAACAATATAAGTATCACATAAAGCATTCTTTTCATGATCCACAAGCATAGAAAATTTATTACTCTCCACACACTAGTACAACGAGCTGCTATACTAACGGTTTTAACCCCTTTCCGCGACGACATTTTAAACCATCGCCTAGTGAGTGTGGGCGATTGGGGGGTCCTTCCCACACGACCCAAAAACCGTCGGGGATAGGGAGCCATGAGGCAGACGCGTTGCCAAATGTAATCGTATGTGATGCTGCAACACATCGCACACACCACATTCTGGCACACGTGTGAGATTAGTGATCAAACGTTTCTAATGACGCAGTGAAACCAAACGGTGTTTCATACTGAACCATTTGGGAAATAGTATATAAGGCACACGGGCCAACTTATGAACTGTGTGCGATATGTGCCCCATCGCACACGAGTTTTGTGCGGAATTCGTCTGCCATGCATGACACTATCACACAAGTTGGTGAACAATTACCGTGTGAAATAATGTGTTATCACAAACGGTTCAAGCGCCCCTTCGCGCACATACAAGTGATGCAAATCATTTGTGATTTGTTGTGTATCAACGACGGTTGCGGTATGAGTGATGTGTTCTTTCCGTTTGGGATCCCACACGTTTCCTGAAAAATTTACGAGTGGGATTGTATTTTACATTGGGCACGGTTTACTCTGAGCTCTTGTGTACGATAATGTGGTATCACAAACGGTTCCGGAGCCCCTACGCACACGTAGTAGTGCTGCAAATCGTCTGTGATCTGCTGTGTATCACCGACTGTTCCGCTACGATTGACGCATGCTTTCCGATGTGGATCGCACACACTCATTTAGTTGAACCGTGTGTGCAGAAATTGCCAGGTTAAAGGAAAAATATCCCATTTGAATCGGCATGCAAAAAGCAAATTCGCCATAATATGCATTTGAACAAATAGTGTCCACAGGAAGAACATTCATCAGATTTCGCAAAAATTGCAATTGAAAAATTGTAGCTAAATTCCAATGATTTGTTGACATATATATGCATTACATAATTAATCATAGTGTACGAAATACGAAGACCTCATCACATGGAAAACAATGGATCCATGCGTATATGTTTAGCGGCTAACTCTTACTCAATGTTTCAGGAGAAGGCATGCTGAAATCTTCATTATCACCAGTGGGATTGATGTAGTGATTCAGGAAGAAGTTGCTGATAAATTTCTGAACCATCAACAATTCACCAGCTGGGAGCGGTTCAGGGGTCCTCGGTTCTAAGATGAGTTGCAGTATTTTTAAGATCAGAATGTGCCATATGAGTGGAGTAGAAGATATTAATTAAGATAGACCTACTGGTACTAATTACGAGTGGAATTTTCTAGCTTTTTTCTCTATTTCTAACCCGTATTTTCCTTTTAGTAGAGAATAGATAGATTTTTATGGTATAAGGCTAATGTTTAGACAATGAGCTACTCATGAGCTTTAAGTTGATGTTAAAACAACATGACATCAAAGTTTATATTGTGGAGTTTGTGAGATCTTTTAGATCAACCACTTATTCCTGGTTACAAAAATGAGTGTTTAACATAAAAAAATGATGTCTTCAATATGCAATGGATATGTATGTTATGACTTGTGACTATAATTTCGCCTGCCAATTTGTTGATTTCTACTTGGTTTTTGGACTCAAATATAAATGTTCTACTACTTCGGTCCAATAATAGATTCCATTTCTTGACTTCACATAGTGTACAACCATTAGTCATCAGATATATAGCTTCAAGCTATTTTTTAGGAATATTAGTTTATAACATTTTATAAATAAAACTAAAAAGTATTCTTTTAAAACAAAAGTATTCCTTACTAATCGGTGATACCAAGTTGGGAAACTTCATATTCCCTACCCAAGTCAAGGACCAAATGTGAGCCATTAAACTTAAATAATAGATGGGCGCTGCAAATTGTACACATATTTGGAAATTCTGACTGTATTCACTTGGATGGAAATTTGATGGCTTCGGGGTCGTTGGTCAGAAAAACAGAACATTTCCCAATTTTTGTTGAGCAGATGTACTATGTGCAAGGTCATCTTACATACCAAAGAAGCTTATTTGGCTCTCATAAGAAATATACATTGAGAAGGTACTTGAAAGGTTCAATATGAAAGATGCAAAATATGTTATCTCTCCGCTTGCAGATCATCACAAACTGAATTCAAAACAATGTCCTACAAGCAAGAAGGAGAAAGAAGAAATGAGGAAAGAACCTTACCAATCTGCTGCGGGCAGTTTGATGTATGCCATGGTATGCACTAGGCTTGATATTTCCTTTGTAGTTGGTGTTGTTAGCCGGTTCATGAAAAATCCAGGTAAAGCTTACTTGAAAGCAGTGAAGTGGATTCTCAGGTATCTCAAGGGAACTACTACATCTTGTTTATGCTTTGGAAGCGATGATCCTGTATTGCAGGCCTATACAGATGCAAATTATGCAGGTGACAAGGATCATAGGAAGTCCACATCTGGATACCTGATGACTTATGCAGGACGAGCAGTGTCATGGCAATCAAGATTGCAGAAATGTGTTTCTACATCAACTACAGAAGCTGAGTACATAGCAACAGTTGATGCTGGCAAGGAAGTTTTGTGGATGAAGAACTTCTTGCAAGAGCTCGGCATGAAGCAAGAGAAGTATGTTTTATTTTTCGACAGTCAAAGTGCTATTCACCTTGCCAAGAATTCAAGCTATCACTCTCGAACCAAGCACATTGATGTGAGGGATCATTGGATTCAAGATGTTGGAAGTTCCAATGTGCTGAAACTTGAGAAGATCCATACCGACGACAATGGCTCGGATATGATGACCAAGATATTGCCAAATGAAAAGCTACAAACATGATGTAAGGTAGCGGGCATGGCGGTGCCCCTCTCATGAGTCAGAGGGTGAGATTTGTTGGGATATCCTCCTCATGTGGGCTGCAATGAGATGACCATTTTAAGCCTTTTAGGCATCCCAAATAGGTGCAGAAGCCCACTACCCATTTGGGTTATGACCTAGGGTCATTTTGGTCTTTGCGTGTGAGAGGATGGGGATGCTTTACCCTCCATCCAGCAGCCACCACCAAGTGTGACGAAAATCAGTTCAACCTCCATTGGAGAAGAAGAGAGAAAACCAAGTGAGAAAGGGATGAAGAGGAAGATTGAAGGAAGAAGCAAAGGGAGTTCCTCCCCAAGGTTGTGATGCTCGAGAACCACCAGCTTGTCTCCTTCAAGCTCTGGTTCCACCATCTTCGGTGAGACTGTTCCAATCCCTAGGTCTTGATCCCCAAATCCTGTTGTGTTCATCCAAGGTTCAGAACTCTTGATGTATGAGATCCGCTAGTGCTATCTAGAGAAGAACTTGTTGTATCCCACATTTGATAATAGTGGAAGAGGATTTGGATGGCTTCGACCCGTGGTTTCCCCCCTCAAGTTTAGGGGTTTTCCACGTAAAAATCTGGTCTCTCTTTGTTGATGTTTGTTGCTGTCCAGAAAGTTACTCCTACCACAAGACACTCGTCTAAGGAGCGTCTTGTCTGCTGAGTAACATTTTTCCTCCATATATGCTGCTGCATATGTTTATTTCCATGCTAAGCAACGATCCTTTGAGTTAGTACATGATGCGGTGCTGAGATTACTTTGTTTTCGCTGCAGTTTTCAGTTAACCACAAGTGCTAATTCCCAACACCCCCTAGCGTCCAAACGAAGCCTTAGCGTATCGTTCCTCCCTCTAGTGGGCTATATGTAGACATGCACGTACGTGATCAGTTTTTTTAGGATCATTTTTGTTGATGTTTTATAGTAAAATACATGAAGCGTTTTCTTTATAATGACAAATGTTGGTTATGTTTGCTACTTTTAATGTCAAAGGACAATTATCAAAATCTAATGGTTATTATTTTCTAGTGCATTAAATTGACGGGCAGATGTTTCTTATTAACACGGGATTTTCTAGGTAATTCCTCTATTTTTCATTTGGACGCTAGGGTTATTATTTTCTAGTGCATTAAATTTAAGAAAGTAAAGTTACATTGTTAACATTTTAGCCTTTTATCATGATCAGATATTATTTGATTTCTTGAAAGAAAAAATAGAATGCAATATTGTAATAAATATGAGTGTTTTACCAACATAGATGTTATATAGGGAAATATATAATATGCACTAATCATGTATGTTCTTGTTATATGCATACTACTGGAAGTTTAGTTAGGTGAAGGGGTGACAATGGTTATGGCTGGTTATGTGGTAGCTCGAGACATCGTACAGATCCTCGAAAGCAACATCCCGACTTCGGCGCCGTATTCATCTAGCTATCGCTGATGCTTGAACGTGTGTAAATCTTTTACCCTCTTGCAACTCCAAGACCAGACGTGTCTAAAGCTTATATCCTGTCATAAGTAATATGCCATACCATATAGCCCCTAACAATCATGTTAGCATATACGAGTCAGTTTTTTTCCCCGGGAGAAAAGATGAGCCAACTTTAAATTTAATATTTTGTCGCGAACTTGATTTCCATGTACTTAAGCTTGACTAAAATTACATTAGAAATCATCTTGTTGAAAATTTCTATATAAAAGTTTATTTTCTTGTTCATACCTTTATTAAATTTATTTATAGACTAAGTTCTTGATGAAATCATCATCATTGCTATCCTTGTTATTTACCATTGCCCACATTCAATTTTGTGACTCTTGAGAATGCTATGTATATTGCCCACATGGGAAGAATTATTTATGTAGATATAGTCTTGCCTTCTTTAGATATTGCCCCTGGCTTCTATCGGTTTTCATAGTAAAGCTCACTGAGATTAGATGTCATCTTCTTTCTTCTAGAATGAATGGCCTTGGTGATTCAGTTGGTGACATGATTATCATGGAATATATATCTTCTATCTCACATGTGTTCCAGTTATTACAAGTGCCTCAATATATATCCTTCCAATTTCAAGAATCCTCCTCCTTGTATCACGGCATAACCCGTCACCTTGGTTGATAATACATAGGGGCATCAACGGCATGCCTACTTTGGGTTTTACCTCATGATTTGGCATTCTGTGGAAAGTAAGTTGTTTAAGAAATTTGTTGGATATAACCATTTCGATCTCACCATTTAAGGTTGCTGATTTGCATATTGTGTCAGAACTTCATAAGTGTTCTCGTCACCTTGTAGGTAATCCATTACATATTCATTTATCTTGTGGATTGTTTATTTCCTTGGACATAATATTACTTTGTACTATAAGAATTCTTGATGCTGGTACCTCTCCTGCAAATTTGTATAGACGATTCCCACAATTGATCTTTTTTAGTGAGTGAAATAAACTTGTGAAATAAATTAATGATTACTTCGATATTAGTATTCCTTCATTAGAATTTCCATGGGAATTGAAAATTGTAGGATAGCTAATGTTTAGATAATGAGCTATTCATGAGCTTTAAGTTGATGTTAAAAAACATGACATCAAAGTTTATATTGTGGAGTTTGTGTGATCTATTAGATCAACCACTTATTCCTGGTTACAAAAATGAGTGTTTAACATAAAAAATGATGTCTTCAATATGCAATGAATATGTATGTTATGACTTGTGACAATAATTTCGCCGAGAAATTTGTTGATTTCTACTTGGTTTTTGGAGTCAAATGTAAATGTTGTACTACTTCTGTCCAATAATAGATTCCATTTCTTGACTTCACATAGTGTACAACCATTAGTCATCAGATATATATATTCAACCTATTTTTCATGAATATTAGTTAATAACATTTTATAAATAAAAATAAAAAGTATTCTTTTAAAACAAAAGTATTCCTTACTAATCAGTGATACCAAGTTGAAAAACTTCATATTCCCTACCCAAGTCAAGGACCAAATGTGAGCCATTAAACTTAAATAATAGATGGGTGCACTAGTAGAAAACAGGGCATCAGTCCCGGTTCCAGAGGGCCTTTAGTCCTGGTTCTGCAACCGAGACAAAACGATCGGGAGTAATGCCCATCACTTTTAGTCCCGGTTGGCTTACGAACCGGGACTAAAGGAGCTCCACGTGGCCACCGTGGGGCGCCCGGGTAGGAGGACCTTTAGTCCCGGTTGGTAACACCGACCGGGACTAAAAGGCAGCCACGTGTCAGCAGCTGCCATGCGTTGGGTTTTTTTTTGAAAGGAAGGGTTTAGGGGTTTTGGAGGGTTTAGGGGTTTTCATATTGTGTTTCCCCTTTTCTTTTTGTGTTTACCATTTTTATTTTATGCTTTTCATTCAACTCGACGCTAGCTACTACATATAGCAATGAAGGAACCATTACACAACATCGTCATGATCAATATATAGAGAGAAGTGACCTCTCTTTCTCCGTGCTTGGTCGAACAATGCAACAAGTTTTCGTAAATCTATTCGACGCTATTACATATAGTACACGTTCATGCATATATACAATATAACATATCTTACGATCCTAATATCTAATTACCAAAATTGGATTGGAAATCCCGATGGCATTCTCCGTCTTTAGGTATGACATGCTCAACAAAGAATCCCGTCAATTCCTCTTGAATTGCTCGTATGCGATCAGTTGGTAGGAGTTCGTCCCGCTTCCGCCAGATCTAATTTAAAGAAGGGGGTCAATATATATATATATATATATATATATATATATATATATATATATATATATATATATATATATATATATATATGAATGAAACTCAACACAATTGATGGTAATAAAATTAAAATGTGAATATTGTTTACGTACTTCAAATTGTTCTGGAGATATGCCCCGCTCACAGGTCGAGTGGCGAATGAACTCGCAAACGTAGTATGCACATAAATTAGTGTCGGGTGTCTGCCACAAGCACTTTATGAGAATAGAGTTCAATCAAAATGATAATCAAGCATGATAATGGTATTGAAACTTTAATCAATGAGAGACGATGCGCGATACTAGCTAGTAGTACTTACTTTGGGGTGTACAAATCGCAGCTCCTTTTTCGAGACACCCCTAACCTGCTTGGTGAACTTTTTCAAAACCCTGCCCGGCAAAGAAAATGATTACTTGATATCAGGAAATGAACGAAAGTTGCCGATATGGTGCGATAATGATTGAACTTACTTCTGAAGCATTTGACTCATGTTCGTCCACTCCTTAGGGTCTTTACGTCTCGAGTCCAAGACAAGTACTTGTCCCTCCTCAAGCTGAATGGCTAGCAGAATGAAATGGAACCTGCGCACACATAACTCATTAATTGCACTTAACCTCGAGTAAGCGAAATAGAATGTGCACAAGATAGTAACACTCACTTGAAGTTGTAAGGAAATAGTATTTCCCTTCTGTTTTGTTGTCCAAGTAACGCCTTTAGCAAATTATCCTCTGTTTCATCGGGGTTTTTTTGTACCGTATGTTAATTTATGGTATTTGGGTTAATTAACCCAATGTCATAGATTTGTCGTTTTCTGCAATCGATGATCTTCAATCTGCATATAATATAGTGTGAGGATAATTATAGTCGAAGATGGTGTCCTGGCCAACGAGTACAGCTCATCTCCAACGAAGTTGTTACCCATGAGATGTGTTTGCAACCAACTGCTGAAAGTCCTGATGTGTTCACATGTAATCCAGTCGTCAGACTGCTCCGGGTGTTTGGAGCGTAGAATATTCTTGTGTCCATTGACATACGGGGTCACCAAGGCAGAATTCTGTAGAACTGTGTAGTGTGCTTGAGCCCAAGAATGTCCGTCCCTACATATTATTGAATCCGCTCCTAGCGTGCCTTTTCCAGCCAGTCTCCCCTCATACCGCGATTGAGGGACACCAATCGGCTTAAGGTCAGGAATAAAGTCAACACAAAACCCAATGACCTCCTCTGTTTGATGGCCCATGGAGATGCTTCCTTCTGGCCTAGCACGGTTACGAACATATTTCTTTAAGACTCCCATGAACCTCTCAAAGGGGAACATATTGTGTAGAAATACAGGACCCAGAATGGCAATCTCGTCGACTAGATGAACTAGGATGTGCGTCATGATATTGAAGAAGGATGGTGGGAACACCAACTCGAAACTGACAAGGCATTGCACCAAATCATTTCGTAACCTTGGTAGGATTTCTGGATCGATTACCTTCTGAGAGATTGCATTGAGGAATGCACATAGCTTCACAATGGTTAATCGAACGTTTTCCGGTAGAAGCCCCCTCAATGCAACCGGAAGCAGTTGCGTCATAATCACGTGGCAGTCATGAGACTTTAGGTTCTGGAATTTTTTCTCTGCCATGTTTATTGTTCCCTTTATATTCGACGAGAAGCCAGATGGGACCTTCATACTGAGCATGCATTCAAAGAAGATTTCCTTCTCTTCTTTGGTAAGAGCGTAGCTGGCAGGACCTTGATACTGCTTTGGATGCATGCCATCGTTTTCGTGCACACGTTGCTAGTCCTCCTGTGCCTCCGGTGTATCTTTTGTCTTCCCATACACGCCCAAGAAGCCTAGCAGGTTCACGCAAAGATTCTTCGTCACGTGCATCACGTCGATTGCAGAGCGGACCTCTAGGTCTTTCCAATAGGGTAGGTCCCAAAATATAGATTTCTTCTTCCACATGGGTGCGTGCCCCTCAGCGTCAGTCGGAACAGATTGTCCGCCAGGACCCTTTCCAAAGGTTACTTGTAAATCCTTGACCATATCAAGTATGTAATCACCAGTATGGAGGACGAGCTTCTTTCGGTGATCTACCTCACCTTTGAAATGCTTGCCTTTCTTTCTTAAGGCATTCTTGGTCGGAGGAAATCAACGATGTCCTAGGTACACATTCTTCTTGCATTTGTCCAAATATATCCTTTCGGTATCATCTAAACAGTGCGTGTATGCATTGTATCCCTTGTTTGTCTGTCCTGAAAGGTTACTAAGAGCAGGCCAATCATTGATGGATACAAACAGCAACGCTCGTAGGTCAAATTCCTCTTGTTCATTCTCATCCCACACACATACACCTTTTCCATTACATAGCTGTAAAAGTTCTTGAACTAATAATGGCCTTAGGTACACATCAATGTCGTTGCCGGGTTGCCTAGGGCCTTGGATGAGCACTGGCATCATAATGAACTTCCGCTTCATGCACAACCAAGGAGGAAGGTTATAGATACATAGAGTCACGGGCCAGGTGTTATGATTGCTTCTGTGCTCCCCAAAAGGATTAATGCCATCTGCACTTAAACCAAACCATACGTTCCTTGTGTCACCTGCAAAGTCCCCCCACTTTCTCTCCATTTTTCTCCACTACGACCCGTCAGCGGGTGCTCTCAACTTCCCGTCTTTCTTACGGTCTTCTTTGTGCCATCGCAACAACTTGGCATGCTCTTTGTTTCTGAACAGACGTTTCAACCATGTTATTATAGGAGCATACCACATCACCTTGGCAGGAACCCTCTTCCTGGGGTGCTCGCCCTCAACATCACCAGGGTCATCTCATCTGATCTTATACCGCAATGCACCTCATACCGGGCATGCATTCAAATTCTCGTACTCCTCACCGCGGTAGAGGATGCAGTCATTAGGACATGCATGTATCTTCTGCACCTCTAATCCTAGAGGGCAGAGAACCTTCTTTGATTCGTACGTACCGTCAGGCAATTCATTATCCTTTGGAAGCTTCTTCTTCATTATTTTCAGTAACTTCTCAAATCCCTTGTCAGATAAACCATTCTCTGCCTTCCATTGCAACAATTCTAGTGTGGTACCGAGCTTTGTGTTGCCATCTTCGCAATTTGTATACAACCGTTTTTTGTGATCCTCTAACATGCGATCGAACTTCAACTTCTCCCTTTCACTTTCGCATTCCATCTGTGCATCAACAATGACCCGGCGAAGATCATCATCGGGCACATCGTCTGGTGCCTCTTGATCTTCAGCTACCCCCGTTGCAGTATCACCGTATTCAGGGTACATAGGACGATAGCTGTCATCATCCTCTTCTTCTTCGTTGTCTTCCATCATAACCCCTCTTTCTCCGTGCTTGGTCCAAACATTATAGTGTGGCATGAAACCCTTCTCAAGCAGGTGGGAGTGAAGGGTTTTAGAGTTGGAGTAATCCTTCGTATTCTCACAGACAGTACATGGACAATACATAAAACCATTCTGCTTGTTTGCCTCAGCCACTTCGAGAAATTTATGCATGCCCTCAATGTACTCGGAGGTGCGTCGGTCACCGTACATCCATTGCCGGTTCATCTGCATGCATTATATAATTAAATGTATGAAAAACCATTACAAAACATCATGAATAGAGAAGTGACCAAATTAATACAAGTTCATCATCACATTAAAACCAAAGTACAGTAGTGATCAAATGTTATTACTGAAAAAATAAATACATAAAGTTCATACATAGTTCTCATAGAACAACATACAGCTCTCTAGAGCATCTAATTAAAACATAAATTGAAACTAACATACAACTATGCAAAACATTTAAATGCAACAACAAATGCGATCATAATCGCAACTAAGGTAACAATTGATCCAACAACATAATGATACCAAGCCTCATTATCAATGGCATATTTTCTTATCTTTCTAATCTTCAACAACATAATTGAAACCAACTAAAAAAAGCATGAAACATGAGATTTTCTTATCCAATTGGGAAATGCATACCTTTTGGTTGTCGTGGACGTCATTGGCCTAGGATGGCTGCGGCCAGAAGTGATAGCACACGAAGAGATGACGGCGACCTCTTCCAAGAGCATAGCGAGCCTAAGCTGGATGTGGACAGAGGTGACAGAAAACACATGAAACAGGCGACGAAGACCTCATCCAAGAGCACGGTGGAGGCATCTCACAGGGGTATCGCAAGCTTGGGGTAGGCAGAGGCGATCTCTCAAGGAGTAGATGGACGTGGGTTTTCTTTTTGTAGGGAACGGCATGGAGATATTGGAGGGCAAATAGAATTCAGTGATAGTATAGATACGATGTGACCTATCAGATGAATCTTTTTGGCATGGTAATACATGTCTCATTTATATATCATAAGTATCATAGTACAAGCCACGTACAAACCGACCTAGCAAAACTGAAAATACAGCAGAACGCTATGCTTTGCATAGAGGAACACCAGCCAAGAGATAAAATTACAAATAAGACCGAAGAATCTTCTCAGCTTGACACTGACACTCGTCACCTGCCTCTCGCACCACCACAACAGCCACCGAAAGAAAATATGATAGATCACCTCCGTACCCGAGCTCGACGCGGCTTCATCACTGATATGCAGCTTTGTGGACCTCCAAGGTGGCTCGCCAAAGGCGAAACCATTACCGTTGAACGAATCAGACCAGGCAACACCTCAGACACGCCATCAAACTCGATATCTGGCACCCCACATTACTATGACGTCAGAGGAGGAAACCATACATGTTATCCACGAACCATGAACCCACCACATGATCCACCATCTTCGGGATGACGTCGATGCAGATGACAATCTGCATCCGCTCTTGGACTACCTCCCAATATCCACACTGGCGCTGAAGCAAACGCCGTCACAATGACGAAGCCTGTGGTCATATGCCCACCACGAGGATGGCGCCGCAACCACACCATGCTTGCTTGAACATACTAATTTCCAAATCCATCCCCAACCATAAAACCGATCGCCTCGTCGGAGTAGGATCCGAGAAAACTTCATTCATCGCCGCCATCGCCTCTGTTGGGTAACGTTGCATGGGAAACAAAAATTTTCCTACGCACACGCAAGACCTATCCATGGTGATGAGCATCTACGAGAGAGAGATTGTATCTACATACCCTTGTAGATCGCTAAGCGGAAGCGTTAATAAACGCGGTTGATGTAGTCGAACGTCTTCGCGATCCAAATCGCCGAGCGTCCCGCGATCCCATCACGATCCATCTCGCGATCCGATCTCGATCCGTCCCGCGATCCCATCACGATCCGTCCCGCGATCAAATCACGAACCGTCTCGCGATCTTGATCACGGTCCTTCCGATCTAGCGCCGAACGGACGGCACCTCCGCGTTCAGCACACGTACAGCTCGATGACGATCTCCGCCTTCTTGATCCAGCAATAGGGGTGGAGAGGTAGAAGAGTTCTCCGGCAGCGCGACGGCGTGGCGGCGATGGTGGTGGAACTAATTCCAGCAGGGCTTCGCCTAAGCACCGCTGAAACGATCTAGAGGAGAAACTGCGATCTAGAGGAGAGGCTAGCACGTGGCTATTAGGGTTATCTTTCTCCTCTAAATCCTCTAGTATATATAGGAGGGAGGGAGGGGAGGAGGCAGCCTCAAACCCTCAAGGGCTGGCCGAAATTGGAGGTGGAGGAGTCCTACTCCAATCCTACTAGGAGTAGGATTCCTCCTCTCCACTTGGAAACACTTTCCACCTTTCCACCTTTGGGTTTTTTCCACCTCCAGCCACATGGGCCTTAGTGGGGGGCTTGGCCAGCCCACTAAGGGCTGGCTTGACTCCTCCCACAGCCCATGAGGCCCCTTGGGTCGAAATACCCCTCCAGATGGTCCCCGGTACCCCTCCCGGCACTCCCGGTACACTACCGAAGTACCCGAAACTTTTCCGGTGACCAAAACGGGACTTCCTATATATCAATCTTTACCTCCGGACCATTCCGGAGCTCCTCGTGACGTCCGGGATCTCATCCGGGACTCCGAACAACCTTCGGTCACCACCATACATAACTCTACTATACCGAAACGTCACCGAACCTTAAGTGTGCAGACCCTGCGGGTTCGAGAACTATGTAGACATGACCGAGACACCTCTACGGCCAATAACCAATAGCGGGACCTGGATGCCCATATTGGTTCCTACATATTCTATGAAGATCTTTATCAGTTGAACCTCTATGTCAAGGATTCAGTTAATCCCGTATGATGTTCCCTTTGTTTATCGGTATGGTACTTGCCCGAGATTCGATCGTCGGTATCTCTATACCTAGTTCAATCTTGTTACCGGCAAGTCTCTTTACTCGTTCCGTAATACAAGATCCCGTGGCTAACACCTTAGTCACATTGCTTGCAAGGCTTATAGTGACGTTGTATTACCGAGTGGGCCCTGAGATACCTCTCCGTCACACGGAGTAACAAATCCCAGTCTTGATCCATGCCAACTCAACGGACACCCTTGGAGATACCTGTAGAGCATCTTTATAGCCACCCAGTTACGTTGCGACGTTTGATACACACAAGGTATTCCTCCGGTGTCAGTGAGTTGCATGATCTCATGGTCATAGGAACAGATACTTGACATGCAGAAAACAATAGCAATAAACTGACACGATCATATGCTACGTTTATAGTTTGGGTCTTGTCCATCACATCATTCTCCTAATGATGTGATCCCGTTATCAAATGACATCTCATGTCCATGGTCAGGAAACCTTTACCATCCTTTGATCAACGAGTTAGTTAACTAGAGGCTTACTAAGGACACAGTGTTGTCTATGTACCCACACATGTATTTGAGTTTCCAATCAATACAATTATAGCATGGATAATAAACAATTACCATGAACAAGGAAATATGATAATAACTAAATTATTATTGCCTCTAGGGCATATTTCCAACAGTCTCCCACTTGCACTAGAGTCAATAATCTAGTTCACATCACCATGTGATTTATATTGTCATGAATCTAACACCCAATGAGTTCTGGGGTTCGATCATGCTTTGCATGTGAGAGAGGTCTTTAGTCAACGGTCTGTAACATTCAGATCCGTGTGTTCTTTGCAAATCTCTATGTCATACTGTAGACACTGCTACCACACTCCACTTGGAGCTATTCCAAATGGCTGCTCCACTTTACGTATCCTGACTGCTACTCAGAGTCATCCGGATAGGTGTCAAAGCTTGCATCGACGTAACCCTTTACGACGAACTCTTTATCACCTCCATAATCGAGAAATATTTCCTTAGTCCTCTAGTTACTAAGGATAATCTTGACCGCTGTCCAGTGATCCACTCCTGGATCACTCTTGTACCCCTTGACAGACTCATGGCAAGGCACACACAGGTGCGGTACACAGCATGGCATACTATACAGAGCCTATGGCTAAGGCATAGGGGACGACCTTTGTCCTTTCTGTCTCTTCTGCCGTGGTCGAGCTTTGAGTCTCACCCAACTCCACACCTAACAAATCAGGCAAGAACTTTTCTTTGACCGATCCATTTTGAACTCTTTCAAAATCTTGTCAAGGTATGTACTCATTGAAAGTTTTACCAAACGTCTTGATCTATCTCTATAGATCCTGACGCTTAACATTTAAGTAGCTTCATTCCAGGTTTTCCTTTGAAAAACTCCTTTTCAAACAACCCTTTATGCTTTCCAGAAATTCTACATCATTTCCGATCAACAATATGTCATCCACATATACTTATCAGAAATTCTATAGTGCTCCCACTCACTTTATTGTAAATACAAGTTTCTCATAAACTTTGTATAGACTCAAAAACTTTGATCACCTCATCAAAGCATATATTCCAACTCCGAGATGCTTGCTCCAGACCATAGAAGGATCGCTGGAGTTTGCATACCTTTTAGCATCCTTAGGACTGACAAAACCTTCTGGTTGTATCACATACAACCTTTCCTTATGGAAACCGATAAGGAAACTCTGTTTTGACATCCATCTGCTAGTTTTTCATAATCGAAAAATGCAGCAACTGCTAACATAATTCCAACAGACTTTAGCGTCGCTACGGGTGAGAAAGTCTCATCGTAGTCAACTCCTTGAACTTGTGAAAAAACCCTTTGCCACAAGTCGAGCTTTATAGACGGTGACATTACCGTCCGCGTCCGTCTTCCTTTTGAAGATCCATTTGTTCTGAATGGCCTTTCGCCCTTCAGGTAATACTTCCAAAGTACATACTTTGTTTTCTTACATGGATCTCATCTCGGATTTCATGGCCTCTAAACATTTCTCGGAATCCGGGCCCATCATCGCTTCTCCATAGTCTCGTAGGTTCATCGTTGTCCAAGAACATGACCTCTAAGACAGGGTTGCCGTACCACTCAGGAGCAGCACGCGTCCTTGTCGACCTACGAGGTTCGATAGTAACTTGATCCGAAGCTTCATGATCATCATCATTAACTTCCTCTTCAACTAACATAGGCTCCACAGAAACAATTTTCTGCGCTGCGCTACTCTCTGGTTGAAACAAAGGTTCAACAACCTCATCAAGTTCTATCTTCCTCCCACTCAATTCTTTCGAGAGAAAAACTCTTTCTCGAGAAAGGACCCGTTTTAGCAACAAAACACTTTGTGCTTGGATCTGAGATAGAAGGTTTACCCAACTGTTACATTAGGGTATTCTATGAAGATGCATTTGTCCGCTTTGGGTTCGAGCTCATCAGGTTGAAAACCTTTTTCCACATAAGCGTCGTAGCCCCAAACATTAAGAAATGACAGCTTAGGTTTCTGCCAAACCAAAATTCATACGGTGTCATCTTAACGGACTTAGATGATGCCCCCTTTTAAAGTGAATGTAGTTGTCTCTAATGCATAACCCCAAAACGATAGTGGTAAATCGATAAGAGACATCATAGTACGCACCATATCCAATTGAGCACGACTACGACGTTCGGACACACCATCACACTATGGTGTTCCAGGCGGCGTGAGTTGTGAAACAACTTCCACATTGTCTTAAGTTGTATACCAAACTCGTAACTCAGATATTTACCTCTTACGATCATATCATAGATATTTTATCTTCTTGTCACGATGATCTCCAACTTCACTCTGAGTTTGTTTGAACTTTTCAAACATTTCAGACTTGTGTTTCATTAAGTAAATATCCCCATATCTACTCAAATCATTAGTGAAGGTAGGAAAATAATGATATCCACCGCACGCTACAACACTCATTGGACCGTATACATCAACATGTATCATTTCCAATAAGTCACTTGCCCATTCCATCAAGCCGGAAAACGGGGTTTTAGTCATCTTGCCCTTGAGGCATGGTCTGCATGTCTCAACCGATTCAAAATCGAATGAGTCCAGAGATCCATCAGCATGGAGTTTCTTCATGCGTTTTACACCAATATGACATTTAGCGGCAGTGCCACAAGTATGTGGTACTATCATTATTAACTTTATATCTTTTGGCATCAATATTATGAACATGTGTATCACTACGATCAAGATTCAATAAACCATTCTCATTGGGTGCATGACCATTAAAGGTATTATTCATGTAAACAGAATAACTATTATTCTCTAACTTAAATGAATAACCGTATTACAATAAACATGATCTAATCACGTTCATGCTCAACGCAAACACCAAATAACATTTATTTAGGTTCATCACTAATCTCGAAAGTAGAGAGAGCGTGCGATGGTGATCACATCAACCTTAGAAACATTTCCAACACTCATCGTCACCTCACCCTTAGCTAGCCTCCGTTTATTCCGTAGCTTTTATTTCGAGTTACTAACATTTACCAACCGAACCGGTATCCAATACCCAGGTGCTACTAGGAGCACTAGTAAGGTACACATCAATAACACGTATATCAAATATACTTCTGTCGACGTTGCCAGCCTTCTTATCTACCAAGTATCCAGGGGTGTTCCGCTTCAGCGACCGTTCTCCTCATAATAGAAGCACTTAGTCTCGGGTTTAGGTTCAACCTTGGGTTTCTTTACTGGAGCAGCAACTGGCTTGCCATCCATGAAGTATCCCTCCTTGCCCTTGCCCTTCTCAAAACTAGTGGTTTTACTAACCATCAACACTTGATGCTCCTTCTTGATTTCTACCTTCGCGGTGTCAAACATCGCGAATAGATCAGGGATCATTATTTCTATCCCTGGCATTTTATAGTTCATCACGAAGCTCTAGTAGCTTAGTGACAGTGACTTGGAGAACTATATCAATCACTATCTTATCTGGAAGATTAACTCCCATTCGATTCAAGCGATTGTAGCACCCAGACAATCTGAGTATATGCTCAACGATTGAGCTATTCTCCTTCATCTTGCAGGCAAAGAATCTTGTTGGAGGTCTCATACCTCTCAACACGGGCACGAGCCTGAGATCCCAATTTCAGCTCTTAGAACATCTCATATGTTCCGTGACGTTCAAAACGTTTTGGAGCCTCAATTCTAAGCCGTAATGCATGACGCACTGAACTATCAAGTAGTCATCAAAACGTGCCTGTCAGATGTTCACAACATCTACAGATGACGCTAGAGGGGGTGGCGCACCGAGCGGTGCATTAAGGACATAAGCCTTCTGTGCAACAATGAGGACAATCCTCAGATCACGGACCCAGTCCGCATTATTGCCACCATCATCTTTCAACTCTATTTCTCTAGGAACATATAAAAATTCAAGGGAGCTACAGCGTGAGCTAGTAATCTACAACATAATTTGCAAAGACATTTTGACTATGTTCATGATAATGAGTTTAGTTAATCATATTACTTAAAAACTCCCACTCAAATTGACATCCCTCCGGTCATTCGAGTGTCACATGATCCAAATCCACCAACTCAAGTCCGATCATCACGTGAGTTGAGGTGGTTTCAATGGTGAACATCTCCATGTTGATCATATCTACTATATGACTCATGTTCGACCTTTCGGTCTCTTGTGTTCCGAGGCCATGTCTGTACATGCTAGGCTCGTCAAGTTTAACCCGAGTGTTCCGCACGTGCAACACTGGCTTGCACCCGTTGTATGCGAACGTAGAGTCTATCACACCCGATCATCACGTGGTGTCTCAAAACGACGAACTTTCGCAACGGTGCACACTCGGGGAGAACACAATTTTATCTTGAAATTTAAGTGAGGGATCACCTTATAATGCTACCGTCGTCCTAAGCAAAATAAGATGCATAAAAGGATTAACATCACATGCAAATCATAAGTGACATGATATGGCCATGAACTTGTGCTTTTGATCTCCATCTCCAAGGCATCGGCATGATCTCCATCGTCACCGGCATGACACCATGATCTCCATCATCTTGATCTCCATCAACGTGTCGCCATGAGGTTGTCGCGCCGACTGTTGCTTCCACGACTATTGCTAACTCATAGCGATAAAGTAAAGCAAAACGGCGAAAATAATTAAAGACAACTCTATGGCTCCTGCCAGTTGCCGTACTCATCGACATGCAAGTCGTGATATTCTATACCACACATGATCATCTCATACATCACATATATCTCATCATGTAATTGGCCATATCACATCACAACATACCCTGCAAAAACAAGTTAGACGTCCTCTAATTGTTGTTGCAAGTTTTACGTGGCTGCTACGGGTATCTAGCAAGAACGATTCTTACCTACGCAAAACCACAACGTGGTGTAGTGATTGCTTTTTAATCTTCTAAAAGAACCCTCTTCATTGAACCGATTCAACTAAAGTGAGAGAGACAGACACCCGCCAGTCACCTTTATGCAACAAGTGCACGCAGCGGTGAAACCAGTCTCGCGTAAGCGTACGCGTAATGTCGGTCCAGGCCGCTTCATCTCACAATACCGCCGAATCAAGTATCAACTAGTAACGGCAAGCAATATGTATACACCCACGCCCACAACTCCTTTGTGTTCTACTCGAGATATCATCTACGCATAGACCTAGCTCAGATGCCACTGTTGGGTAACGTTGCATGGGAAACAAAATTTTTCCTACGCACACGCAAGACCTATCCATGGTGATGAGCATCTACGAGAGAGAGATTGTATCTACATACCCTTGTAGATCGCTAAGCGGAAGCGTTAATAAACGCGGTTGATGTAGTCGAACGTCTTCGCGATCCAAATCGCCGAGCATCCCGCGATCCCATCACGATCCATCTCGCGATCCGATCTCGATCCGTCCCGCGATCCCATCACGATCCGTCCCGCGATCAAATCACGAACCGTCTCGCGATCTTGATCACGGTCCTTCCGATCTAGCGCCGAACGGACGGCACCTCCGCGTTCAGCACACGTACAGCTCGATGACGATCTCCGCCTTCTTGATCCAGCAATAGGGGTGGAGAGTTAGAAGAGTTCTCCGGCAGCGCGACGGCGTGGCGGCGATGGTGGTGGAACTAATTCCAGCAGGGCTTCGCCTAAGCACCGCTGAAACGATCTAGAGGAGAAACTGCGATCTAGAGGAGAGGCTAGCACGTGGCTATTAGGGTTATCTTTCTCCTCTAAATCCTCTAGTATATATAGGAGGGAGGGAGGGGAGGAGGCAGCCTCAAACCCTCAAGGGCTGGCCGAAATTGGAGGTGGAGGAGTCCTACTCCAATCCTACTAGGAGTAGGATTCCTCCTCTCCACTTGGAAACACTTTCCACCTTTCCACCTTTGGATTTTTTCCACCTCCAGCCACATGGGCCTTAGTGGGGGGCTTAGCCAGCCCACTAAGGGCTGGCTTGACTCCTCCCACAGCCCATGAGGCCCCTTGGGTCGAAATACCCCTCCAGATGGTCCCCGGTACCCCTCCCGGCACTCCCGGTACACTACCGAAGTACCCGAAACTTTTCCGGTGACCAAAACGGGACTTCCTATATATCAATCTTTACCTCCGGACCATTCCGGAGCTCCTCGTGACGTCCGGGATCTCATCCGAGACTCCGAACAACCTTCGTTCACCACCATACATAACTCTACTATACCGAAACGTCACCGAACCTTAAGTGTGCAGACCCTGCGGGTTCGAGAACTATGTAGACATGACCGAGACACCTCTACGGCCAATAACCAATAGCGGGACCTGGATGCCCATATTGGTTCCTACATATTCTACGAAGATCTTTATCGGTTGAACCTCTATGTCAAGGATTCAGTTAATCCCGTATGATGTTCCCTTTGTTTATCGGTATGGTACTTGCCCGAGATTCGATCGTCGGTATCTCTATACCTAGTTCAATCTTGTTACCGGCAAGTCTCTTTACTCGTTCCGTAATACAAGATCCCGTGGCTAACACCTTAGTCACATTGCTTGCAAGGCTTATAGTGACGTTGTATTACCGAGTGGGCCCTGAGATACCTCTCCGTCACACGGAGTAACAAATCCCAGTCTTGATCCATGCCAACTCAACGGACACCCTTGGAGATACCTGTAGAGCATCTTTATAGTCACCCAGTTACGTTGCGACGTTTGATACACACAAGGTATTCCTCCGGTGTCAGTGAGTTGCATGATCTCATGGTCATAGGAACAGATACTTGACATGCAGAAAACAATAGCAATAAACTGACACGATCATATGCTACGTTTATAGTTTGGGTCTTGTCCATCACATCATTCTCCTAATGATGTGATCCCGTTATCAAATGACATCTCATGTCCATGGTCAGGAAACCTTTACCATCCTTTGATCAACGAGTTAGTTAACTAGAGGCTTACTAAGGACACAGTGTTGTCTATGTACCCACACATGTATTTGAGTTTCCAATCAATACAATTATAGCATGGATAATAAACAATTACCACGAACAAGGAAATATGATAATAACTAAATTATTATTGCCTCTAGGGCATATTTCCAACAGCCTCCGCCGAAGGAAAGATGATGAACGGCCTAAAAAACTAACATATGAGATCCTAAAAACGAACCACAGATGTGGATGCGGCGAAACCCCTCACCACCGATGACCGAAGTCGTCAGCGGAGGGGGGCCACAGGAGGCTGGCGACAGAAGGCGAGATCGCCTTTCTTTCTTTTGGACGAAGGAAGAAAAGCGATGATGATAGATACCTATCGGATGAATCTGATTTAGCTTGGGAAGAGGCCGTGGAGCGTATGTAGAAAAGATACTATGGAGGGAGTTTTTTCGAGATTCGACGGCCGAGAAAAGCTGTAAATACATTAATACATGGTTTGTCTTTTTAGCTTCTTATTTTTGACGACCAAGAAAGAATTCATAGTGTAATAAAAGGATATACTTTTTTTAGGAGTCAATTTACACCATAATAATTTGGTCCCACCAGTTGAACGGCTCGTAATTTCTGATTAATGTGGTAACTTTTTGGGAAACGTTATAAATCACCCCGCGGATCGAAGGTTGACGTCCGCCCTCTTCTCTTCACGCCATTTGTCTCATGAGTAAGTTTTTGCAACTAGCATGTTGTTGCAATCTCTCATTGCAACGACGGCTCGGTTTTAGGATCTGGATCCTTGGAATACGTTAGTACGGCGATGCGACACTTCTGCAACATAATCTCAGTTGCAAAAAAAGATCTACAACATAATCTTAGTTGCAATTTTTTTCTGCAACAAGACATGAGTTGCAAAAAAAACTGCAACAAGATCGTATTTGCAGAAAAACTGCAACAAAGACCTAAGTTGCAAAAATGAAGGAAGCTGTTCAGTCGCTCAATCGTCAGATCTGACGGCTCACGAGCCAGCGGATATTTTAAAAATGTCCGCCGGCTAATGCATAGCACTCCCCTAACTTTTTGGGAGTCTCATCTTAGTATAGGTTTAGATATAGATATAGATATGCTTTATGTCAATGGTCTTATATACTCTAGAAGTTTCTATTAATGTGATTTACTAAGTATACACTAGAAACCGCTATTAAGATATTTGTTTGAACGTACGCTTTACAGGTGGTATGTAAGAATATTAAAATACACATGAATGTACACTGAAAAACTATACTATACATAGTATATGAGATTGACCACAATAATTCAAGGAGGTTTTGTTACAAAACACAATAGTTTTACACTTGCTTCTCCTCTACTTTTCGGTTAAATTTGTTGTTGGGAAGTGAGGATGGACAGAGGGCTGCCGTCCTCAAATAATTAATGTAGTAGTTTTTATTATTTTTATGTAGCCTAATTGAATCGTAGGTCTAGCAATATTCTGGGTTGAGTAGGCAATATTATTATTTGAGATTTTCATTTACTAGTTGGTATAAACGAATATGTTCCAATGCCTTTAAGAAAAGCATGTTACATTTTTTTTTGAAGAGGTAGAAATTATAGTCGAAGGGGACTTTAATCATGTATTATATTTTTATTTACTGGATAGCAGCAAAAAAACTTGTTTGTTGTTTCATGCTGCTATACCATCTTTGACAAACTGTTTGCATTGCGTGTAGGAGCTCGTTCCTCCAAGTACAAGGACCCAGAGATATCATCCGGGGAAGAAGAGGAAGACTTAGGTATGTATCGTATTTTTTGTATATATAACTTGCAACATCTATCAATGTCTACTTTATATAATTATATCCTTAGGTGTATGAGACTACCTAACCTATTGGAAACTGCAGATTTAGATCTGACCCTGAACATAGAAGATGACTACCAAGACGAGGTCAGACCCAGTGGCGGAGGACCCGGTAGGGCGAGGGCTGGCGGCCGCCCTACCTTGATTTGGCTGGTGCAGGCAAGGCACAAGGCGGCGCAGCCGCGCAGCGGCGTCGCCGGTGACTGAGTGACCAAAGCCCGTCCTACCTCAACTTTTGTCCGTCCTCCGCCACTGGTCAGACCCATGCCCGACTCACCTGCAACAGATGTGGTACACTCACCTTATGAAGACGAGAAGAGGGCCTGGCACAATGAGGAGAGGAAAAGAAAGCTAGATGAGAAGAAGAAGGGGGCATTGGAGAGGAGCAAGAAGAAGAAACAGGATCAAGAGAAAAAGAAAGAGGAGGAAAAAAAAGAGTACAGAAGCGCGTCGCAGTGGCTGGGCTGACAGTATTGCAATGGCCCTGCGTTGATTAGCGATCTCACCTAGTATTTGAACTTGAGGTTGAGGTCGAATCAGAAATATGGTTTCCATGGAGTCCTAGCTAGTTCGAGTATGTTTTGTCGCAATGTCGAGTCTATATTTTCCAGTCTTTGTAATATGATACATCTATAAATGAAATAAAAATAACCGATGAAGCCCTCCGTGCCGAGGTAAAAAACAAAATCGTGTGTGCATAAACTGGTTTCCTAGCGTGGCTAAGGATTAAGGGTGCGCCTATTTGACAGGCGCATAAATTTATTTACAGGACATTCACATTTTTTGGTAAAGACTATATACTCAAACTAACATAAAAACTAAAACAAAATCAAGAAATGAAGTTTTCTAAGGAATAATGAATTAGTAGCACTGGTATTACCCCTAAAGAAGTAATTAAGTAAGAAAATGAAAAAAAAAACTTTAAAAATGATGAAAAACTTGTGCACATATTGCACAGAATTACATTTTCTTTTGGGCATCCATGCACGATGACGCGTCTTAACGGATCTGTTTTGTACTATAATGTGTGTCTATGTCCTACCCTCGTTGCAGAGAAACAAGAAAAACATTGGTAGTGATATGTCATTCAGAATTCTAAGTTGGGATGGTGCTTGGTAATAATAATAGCAAAGGGTTCCATGTACCGTCACGCCAAAACAACAACCCAGATGTCATGTGACTGCTCCCTATGTTTCTAGTAGGTTTAAGTTCTAGGTTTATCTTAAATCAAACTTCCTTAAATTTGACTAAGTTTTATAAGAATATTGTAAGATTTACAACACCAACTGTACATAGTAGTGATATATTGTATAAATAATCAAATAGAACTAATATGGTGTTCTGGATTTTGAGACAGCGCGCCCTAGCAGCACGCGATGATGACCGTACGCGCCTTGGCAAGATGCTACACCGCCTATGTGCCCTGACATAAGCACCGTAGTCCACGTGCGCTCCCTGCAGGCACACGCAACGTGTCCCCCGCATGCTCCGAGCTATAACCACTACAAAGTAGGCTTCTCACCACTCTGATCCCCTCCCTCTCCATCCTATCGAAGACGCGACATGCATGTTTATACGCACAACACAAAATTAATGGACTTTGCATTTGCCAACAAATATCAATATCACTTGTTGAAAGCACAATTTCTCCCTAGGTGGTTTTGGTAATTAATAACAACATATATTTTATTGGACTAATGCTTCCACAAAGTGTATCTCAGGAAAAAGTTCAATGATGGATTGGCTAAAGGATTGTGTGGAGTACCTCCCCAAGGAAAGGAAAGGAATAGGATTGGCCATGCTTCAAGCTACAAGACTCTACATTATATATTTTTGTGAGAAATCACTCTTGAGTCCATAGGAAAATCAATACTATTAAAAGGGAGTGAGGTAAATATGATGATCTGGTTGCTCAAGTGCTTAGAGATTAGCCACAAAATATTTCTCATCAAATCTCCCACAAAATTCTCTGTCCAAAATCATTCATCCAAAGTCGGTGCCACGAAGTTTTCTATTTCGGCCATACCGATTTTCCCTTGAGACAGGACCTAGCCAAACCCTAGCAACTCGGTACAACCAATACCTGTTTCGGTACGACTGAGGATCAGTGACCAACTCTCTGGTTAGCCAATTTATGAAATCAGAATTTCCGAGTTTGGTGAATCGGTGTCACCGAGATGAGGAACTGCCCCGGTCAAACCGAAATTGGTAGGACCGAGTTGTGTATATGGGTTTCACCGAAAAGGCCAAAGTTGCCACATTTTGCACTAGTCGGTAGGACCGAGTTTCACATCGGTTTCACCGAGTTGGGCAATAATGTTGTAACGGTTGGATTTTTGAAGATGCCTATATATACAACTCCACCACCTCTCATTCGTAAAGGAAGCACTCAGAACATAAAAACACTTGTCCCATCCATTTTTCTGAGAGAGAGACACCTACTCATGTGTTGAGATCAAGACATTCCATTCCAACCATATGAATCTTGATTTCTACCCTCCCCAAGTTGCTTTCCACCCAATCAATCTCTTCTACCAAGCCAAATTTGTGAGAGAGTGATTGAGGAGACTATCTTTTGAAGCACAAGAGCAAGGAGTTCATCATACTACCACATCTATTACCTTTTGGAGAGTGGTGTCTCCTAGATTGGTTAGGTGTCGTTTGGGATCCTCCTTCTTCGTGTTGTGGAGTTGAACCAAGAAGTTTGTACGGGCAAGCAGATTGCCTACTTGGTGAAGATCTACCCATAGTGAGGTTAGTCCTTCGTGGACGGAAGCCGTGATGGAATAGACGAGGTTGCTACTTCGTGGACCCTTATGGGTGGAGCCCTTCGTAGACTCTCGTGACCGCTACCCTCTGTGGGTTGAAGTCTCCATCAGCATGGACATACGATAGCACCACCTATCGGAACCACGGGAACAATCTTCATGTCATCCAATTGCGTTTGATCTTCCTATCCCTACCATCTACTTTCATGTGCTTGTCTTTATTTTCCGCTGCTATACTCTTAGACATGCATATGTAGGGTGTGCTTGACTTGCTACAATTGTTAAAATTGGCCAACAACTAAAAGTGGGAAAAGTCTAGATTTTAATTTGGTCAAGTAGTATAATCACCCCCCCTCTAGACATACTTTGGATCCTACAAGTGGTATCAGAGTTTTGGTCTCCATAGCATTGGTTTCACAACCTAGGAGAGTATGGCGTCTAGTGAGGGAAATGATCATCGTAGAGGTCCATATTTTGATGGTACAAACTTTGCTAGTTGGAAGCATAAGATGAAAATGCATATTCTTGGTCATAACCCCGTCGTATGGGTTGTTGTTCGTGTTGGCTTGAAAGGTGAATTCTTTGGTGATGGAAAGGAACCAGGTCGAGAAGCGACCGCAGAAGAATTGAAGATGTTGCAATACAACGCTCAAGCATGCGACATTCTATTCAACTGTCTATGCCCCGAGGAATTCAACAAGATTAGCCGTCCAGAGAATGCAAAGAAAATTTCGGATACTTTGGTTGATATGCACGAAGGTAGTCAACTTGACAAGTTCAAGATGAACGATGGTGAAGGAGTCGTGGAAATATACTCTAGGATTGCTCTCATCACAAATGAGATTGCCGGCTTAGGAAATGAAGAGATGACCGACAAATTCATCATCAAGAAGATCCTTAGAGCCTTGGATGGAAAGTACGACACCGTGTGCACATTGATCCAAATGATGCCAAACTGCAAAGATCCCAAGCCAACAGAAGTCAATGGTAGGATTGTTGCTCATGAGATGACACTCAAAGACAAAGAAGAACTCCACAACAAGTCAAGTGGTGCATACAAAGCTTCTATTGACACTCCTGCTTCATCAAGTGACAACCTTGTTATCAATGAAGAGATACGCCTCATGGTCAAGAAATCCAATAAGTTCTACAAGAGGAGAGGCAAAGAGAGAAACTCCAACTCAAGATATAAAGAGAAGCGCTCATCTAGTCGTGACCGGAAATGCTACAATTGTGGAAGGCCCGGACACTACTCCAATGAGTGCATGCCCCCCCACAAAAGAAGAGAAGAGTCACCTAGAAGAAAAAGCTCAAGAGATGAGTCACCTCGAAGAGCGAGAATGAATAGAGATGATCGTTATGAACGAAGACCCTCTCGAAGAAGTAAGGACTCGGAGAAGAAAGACAAGTACATCAAGAGCTACACAAGAAGAAGACATCAAGCTCATGTTGGTGAATGGGTTTTCGGCTCCGAATCCGACAACCACTCCGAGAGAAGCTATCACTCCGACTCCAAATACAGTCAAGATGAAGGTGTTGCGGACATGCGCTCGTATCCTCCAACTCATATGGCATATTTGATTCACCAAATGAAGGGAGTAGAAGTTGCTTCATGACTAAAGGCCCCAAGGTATCACACCCCGAATATATCTTCTATCTATTATCTACTAAAAGCAAAATACGTGCCAAAAAGAGATGAATAGGCTAGAAAATACCACGTAAATCAGAAAATACCAACTATTGATTTAAAATTTAGGAATCTATGACCGTTAGATATGCGTAAAATCTTAGGAAAACTCTTAAATTCATCCGGCTGATTTCTGGAGAAAATCATCCGCCTCATCTGCGCGCCACGCGTCGACCCACGTTGTGCATCGCTACGTCAAACGCCCAGCACACATGCCGCGTCTCTGGCTGGGCCCACGTGCCGCTTAGCATCTGCCTTATCCCCCCACGAAGGAAGCCACAGCCACACGCATTTTTCTTGCCGCATCGTCGTCTTCCCCTCCCTCTAGATCGAGTCCAACACCGGCCGCCACTGCCGCAAGCTCTCCTCCCCCTCGGCTGCTGCTTCTACCAACTGTTTGCAGAGCAAAAGGAACGGCCGCTGCTTTCTATTTTTTTCTGCTGTAGGAGTGGTGCAACGGGTCGAGCGACACTGCAATGGAGCGGGGCATTGCTGCCGGTGGCGCGACAAGTACGACGACGATGCGATGGAGCGGGCGCTGCTTCCGGCGGCGCGACGACGACGCTGCAATGGTGCGGACGCTGCTGCCGTCAGCGCGACAAGTCGAGGACAGCGGTGCTGCTGGCGGCGGCGCTGCTGCCGTTTGGTCGCCGGTATTGCGATGCCGGCGGGACTGCAGCAGCCGGTGAAGCAGAAAGGGCTCGCCGGCGTTGCGATGAAGCATCGCGGGGGGCTGCCGGAGCTGCAGTGAAGCGCGCGGGGTCGTTGAAGCTCCACCCACGTTGCAATGAAGGACCGCCGGAGCTACAGTGAAGCGTCGCCGGAGTTGCAATGAAGCGCCGGGGGACGTTGAAGCTCGCCGGCGCGGCAATGAAGCTTTCGCCGGAGCTGCAATGAAGCTTTCGCGCGGAGGCGGCGTGCTCGGTGTTGCCACGGAGCAGCCCCCGGTGGCTCCCGATGCTGCGATGCAGCGGTTGCCGGCGGCTTTGGTAGCTGCGTGCGCTCGCCAACGTCGGGGCGACGGCAGGGGCGTCGGCGCTGCAGTCGTCGGTGTAACAGGGGTGTGCAGTCGGCGTCGTTGCTGAGAGGAAGTGGGTGTCGTAGCAGCGTCCGGGGGCTTGTGGATGCAAGACGAGAGGAGAGAAGGACGACGACGTGAGGAGCTGAGTTGCTCTAATCGGACGGGCCAAATTCGCCTAATCAAACGGCTGGCCAGGCGGATGATTTCTCTAGGAAATCATCCGGCTGATCCGTAGCAACCGCCAAAATCTTAGGGTCCATATAATTACACGTGACATATGTACATACACATATATTCCATAAAAGGTTTGACAACTAAAAAAAAGAACTGTTTGACAAGACCTGATCGTTCGTTTTATATGTGGGTGTATGGCAATCTATCCAGTTGAAAATAAAAACCAGTTGTGGTTGGTATCTCCTTTGAATCCGCGTTTGTGTGGTATCTCCTTTGGATCCGCGTTTGTGTGTGCACATGGGACTCCCAACTACCCTAATAAATAGAGCAAAAACAAAAAATACCCTAATAGATCACCAAGAATATAACTAGGCTAAGACGTGCCAGGAAGACGTGCTAGACCAGACTATTATAGATTACACATGCAAAACTTCACTGTACAAAAATTAAATCAACACGGACTACTATGTTTCCGGCCGTCATGGACATTCACGGAAACAAAAAAACGCTGTCCGCCTGCACCCTATTCTGAGTGCGATTGATATCGCTATACCGTGCGAGCTATCTCAACCAACTCCGTCCCCATCGCCGGTTGGGGATTGGTTCCTAGCCCTACACAGCTCAAGATCAATGCTCACGGCAGCTCGGTCGCGGCGGGCAGCCGGGCACGGACAAATTCACCGTTTTGATTATTTGCCATTAGTTTAGCACGATTTGATCCTATGTGTATTTTTTATCGGATCTGACCCTTTTTCTATCGCAATTGTCTTTGATGGTAGGGTAACACACCCTACCGCCAAGGCCGTTGACGGTAGGAGTTACTTACACCGTCACGCCCGTTCGATGAGAAAAAAAACCATACCGCCATAGTCTATGATGGTAGGGAGCTGTATGCAATTATAATAAAATGATAATTACATGCAGGACCCTATCGCCACAGTCTATGGCGGTAGGGTAACACATCCTACCGCCACAGACTATGGCGTTAGGGTTTTTTCGCACCAAACGGACATAACGGCGTTGATAAGTCCTACCGTCAAAGGCCTTGGCGATAGGATGTGTTACCCTACTGCCAAAGAAAATGGCGATAGAAAAATGGTCAGATCCGAAAAACTTTTACACGTAGGGTCAAATTGTGTTAACTAATGGCAAATGGTCAAAACAGTGAATTTGTCTGCCGGGCACCATGCATGGTTGTCCGTCATCCGCTTTGGCGCTTTCTCCTGGGCCTGCAGTGATGGACATTTTGAAAAAAGGGATTGTAAATTGCCTCCACTACCATCAACCTTTGGGATACCGCTATTCTCGGGTCACACAATTCAAGGACAACGTACATACATGATGATAATTCCAATTAACTATGATATCACGTGTTACCATATATTTCTATATAGGCTGATCAGCCATAAGGGATCGTAACTTTGTTTCAGAGACGGTTCACTATGCTAATGTAATGGCTGGGAATGCATTGTCGAGTCCCGATTGATTGATTCACAAACCATAAATCGTATAGTGATGGAACTTTTTTGTCCAAGATTAATGGGAGCAAAAGAAAACATTTCGTGCATGTTTAAACATAGAAGTCCGTGTAATTCGGTTATTCCTGCAGGGAGATGAAATATTTCCAAATGTGTGTTGTTCTAGAGAAAACGTATAGCCATACTCCTCTAACTTCCACTAAAGAAAAATAATCAAATATATTTCTACATACATTTGAATAATTAAAGTAATTAAACGGTTTATTTATTGTTCTTGTATTTATAATTCCCAAACACATACATACATACGGATAATGGTGAAAGTTTGCATCATAAACAATGTCCATGTCTAAAACGGTATGTATGAATTACTAATTAGGAAATTGCACGGAAAAATATATGAAAAATAATGCAATTTATTGTTCAACAGTTCAATTTTCCAATTTATTAATGAGAATAAATTATATCTTCTTCACCCTGTTGAGATTTTTTCCTCATTCCATTTGAAAGATCTCGCAAATATCATCTCGCACTTGCTCAATTAGTCCTTTCATCATTACTAGAAGGACTGGGCGCGTTTTGTTGCGCAGTTAGATTAAAAAACCTAATCACTCTGTTTCAAAATACAATGTGTATTACTTTTTAAAATGTCAAACCTTTTAAATTTGATTAAATGTGTAGATAAATATATTAAATCCATAATATCAAATTGTGGTAATTAGATTCATCGTTAACTGAATTTTCATATTTTTTATTTAATATTGTGGATGTCGATATTTTTGCTCTCAACTTGGAATTTGACTTTCGAAAAAACTAATAGCCCTTATATTTTGAAACTAATGGAATATTTCGTTTGATGTGTGGGGGGAGATGACATAGTGTGTTTTATTTTTATTTTTAATTCGGTAATTTGATGGGCCTTTCGTGGTGTGATTCTATATTATATGCTAACCAATCTTATATATGTGGGAAACTTTCTACGTTGACGACTGCATGGGCGTGATTGATATGTTTTAAAGGCTCGTTGATCTTGATTGATTTGGAAAACTGTTGGTTCGGTCAAAATCGTAAACCAAACCCATTAGGAAGCATAGTATATTTGTCTAAAGAATTGAACGAGTGAGTTTTGAGAAATTATTGACCCGGTCAAAATCGGGTGACCCAATTTTAATTGGAGTCTTGGAGACCTCAATTGAACTTTTTAAAACTAAGGAGTATAGTGTTATAGAGATATAAACAAAATAATTAATGAGAGAGATTTGAGAAATTCTTGACTAGGTCAAAATCGGGTTTCACAATGTCAATTGGAGACCTCAATTGAATATGGGCTCTCCAATTCTAGGGATATTAGTGTTATAGTATATGTGGACCACGCAATGCCGATACATGTAATACGAACTACTTCCAATATGAATATTCGTGTATCTAACATCGCATAGAAGTTATATGCAATGTCCTGAGTGGATATATTGATCTAATAACACACATAAATGATATTGTGGATATTACTATATTACTTTTCAGATGGCATGTTCTGTCCGAAACTTAAAGATGTTACATCCATGTGTGATATCTTATTTAGTGCAACATTTTCCATTGTTACACAACCTTAAAATTCTCATATCACGTAATTTGATTATCCATAAAAACGTAAACTCTTAGGGTCTCAGATCACTAGAGTTGCCCTCGCATTTGCGAGGGCCACTTTGCTAGTTGACTTTAATAGTGATGAGGATGACTTACTTGGAGATGATGACTTGCTCTTTTATAAAACTAGTGATGTTAGTCAAAATGAACTTGATAATAATCATGCTTGTCAAGATAAGTCTTGTGATGATGATAAGAAGGAGATTGAATGTCTAACTAAAGAACTAAAGACTCTTAAGTTAGCTCATTAATCTACTCTAGAAAATCATAGAGAGCTTGTAAGAACTCATGAGAAGTTACGCTTCGAGAAGCGAAATTTAGAGCAAGAACATGAGTTTCTTAAAGCTATCAATGACGATCTTCGAAAGAAGATTTCTTCTTATCTAGCCAAACGACTACTCTTGTCTACTTTTGTTCCACAAGTTAAACCTAAGCAAACTAGTAACAATGGCAAGAAAGGTTCTTCATCTAGTAGCAACAATAAAAATGCTAAATCAAATGATGTTGCTTCTAGTAGTTCTATCGATTCCACTAATGATTCTCTTGCCGGAAGTAAGCAATTCGAGGAAATTGTACGCAAGCATGGAGGACACCGGAAGAACCAAGGCATTGGCTACTTCAACGCCAATGGAGTTGGATGGGAAGAAGGTCAATACCCCAAGCCTAAGTTTGTTACTCAAAAGGAGAAGTATGAACGTACTCTCCTCAAGGGAACAAAAGCTCAAGATGACCTTCCACCACAAGACCACAAGCTCAAGGGCAAGGACAAGCTTCAAGAGGAGATTGACTCATTTGAAGAAGAATCCCAAGCCATGGTCAAGTGGTTTCCCAAGGCTACTACAAGCTGAACTTCTACAAGTGCTACTTCAACTCCAAGGATCCCCATCAAGTTGATGTGGATCCCAAATAAGACGAACTAGAGAAGTTCTTTGAGGGGTGACTCCGCCAACAAAATTCATTCCCATTCTTCTTGGCATGGACTATTTAAATCTACTCCAACTTTATGCAATAGTTCAAGGAGTCACACATTCCCTCATAGGTAAGCAAGGGGACAAGGTAATTAATGAATCAATGGACATTATCATGAATGCATTTCACTCCATGTCCATAGATATCCTGGTATTTGTTCCTTGTGTGGGACTAACCCATGTAGGTGAGAAGAGTAAGAAACAACAAGGATTGCTCCCAACTCAAGATGATCTTCATCAACTATGAGCATCCACTACTACAACACCTACATGAAGTCTTCAACGATAAAGCCCAAGGTTAGTTTATCCCTCTTAGAGGGGATGTTACATCAAGGGGGAGCTTTACTCTAAGACTTGACTCAAACACTAGTGCAGAAAAGCCTAGCTATGGCATGGCAAAAATGGCCATGCTGGCATGGACACTCAACGCCACCAATAAGGCGCCACAGTTAAAAAATACTACTGGCGTTGGGTACTACGCCAGCACTATTTCATGCGTTTATGGCGTGCTACATGGCTAACGCCAGCAGTAATATACATCAGTAGTGGCATTGGATGTTAGTGCTACGCCAGCAATGTAATTTCCAGATTTAAACCAAATCTGTATAGCAGCGCGATACAGCAAAAAAGGTTTAGATAGTAATTAAATAGTACATTGCAAATACCAAAATCTAAGTTCAATAGTCATTATTTATTGACATTATTCATAAAAGTATCAAAAAGAGGCATATAACACAAGTACACACAAGTTCGGCTAAATTAACACAAGGTGGTAAGACACCATAAGATATGCCATGCATGCCTACTAGCTAGCTAACTCGACATTTTGGTGGGCGGAGTCAGGATCAAGTCTGGAGTAAGTGGACCATCATCATCGCTGCCAGCAGGCCTGTAGTAGACCATGATCTCGTCATGATCATAGTCACGGTAGAACGTAGCTCTCTCCCCAACTTCCATCTGGTAAGCAGTTGCAAGAGTTGTCCAACCAGGGCAACCGAAATAGGTGCGGTCTGACTCGTTGGTGATAAGACAATTGAAGCGTTCGGCCGTCAGCATCTTCATGAGGGTGCATTGGAATGTGATGGTTGCATCAAGCAGAACTCGAAACTTCTCTAAGAAGTCACGCCTTGCCCCGCAAAGGATGACCTGAGCAAAATTTGAAAAAATAACTAGTTAGACAATTTCGGCCACAAACGTACCATATGAAACTCAATCAGAACATGTTGAACTAAATCATATATATATACCGTCTTAGCAATGAAGTCCTTCGGAAGATCGATGAAGAACTTCCTATCTTTCTGGCATCTCAAAGCACCACAAGTCTTACACGGGGCATCCATTTACTGCTGTCAATATCGTTGACCAAAGTAAGCATAGATCATTAAACTAAATAACTAATAGATCAAAATAGAACGTATATGCACTAGTAATTGAGAAATTCTACAAACGATGCACGGTTCAAACATATAATAACATGCATAAAGTTAAACAGTCATTCATATACGAAATTGTTAATACTACGTCCATCTCTAGCAAGCTACCGGCCAGAGGGGCCGGCCTCGTGGTCGTCCCTGTGTTGGGGAACGTTGCATGGTAAACAAAAAATTTCCTACACACACGCAAGATCTATCCATGGTGATGAGCATCTACGAGAGGGAGAGTGGATCTACATACCCTTGTAGATCGCTAAGCGGGAAGCGTTAAGAAACGCGGTAGATGTAGTCGAACGTCTTCGCGATCCAAATCGCAAGCCATCCCGCAATCCCATCACGATCCGTCCCGCGATCCAATCACGATCCGTCCCGTGATCCAGTCGCGGTCCTTCCGATCTAGTGCCGAACGGACGACACCTCCGCGTTCAGCACACGTACGGCTCGATGATGATCTCCACCTCCTTGATCCAGCAAGCGAGGGTGGAGAGGTAGATGAGTTCTCCAGCAACACAATGGCGTGGTGGCGGTGGTGGTGAACTAATCCGGCAGGGCTTCGCCGAGCTCTGTCGAACTAATCTAGAGGAGAAACTGATCTAGGGAAGAAGAGGGCAGCACGTCGCAATTAGGGTTGGGGCTGCCCTCAAAAACCTCTAGTATATAAAGGAGGGAGGGAGGAGGAGGCAGCCCTAGGGTTGCCCCTTGGCTTCGGCCGAAGTGGAGAGGAGGTGGAGGAGTCCACCTCCAATCCTACTCCAAGTAGGATTCCAATCCTACTAGGAATCCTTCCCCACCTTGGGGTTTTTTCCTTTCCTCCCACTCTAGCCGCATGGGCCTCTTGGGGCTGGTTTGCCCAGCCCACTAAGGGCTGGTGCACCACCCCTCAGGCCCATGTGGCCTCCCGGCGTGGGTGGCCCCTCCCGATGGCCCTCCGGCACTCCCGGTACACTACCGGAATTACCCGAAACTTTTCCGGTGACCAAAACAGGACTTCCTATATATCAATCTTTACCTCCTGACCATTCCGGAGCTCCTCGTGACGTCCGGGATCTCATCCGAGACTCCGAACAACCTTCGTTCACCACCATACATAACTCAATACTACCGAAACGTCACCGAACGTTAAGTGTGCAGACCCTGCGGGTTCGAGAACTATGTAGACATGACCGAGACACCTCTACGGTTAATAACCAATAGCGGGACCTGGATGCCCATATTGGTTCCTACATATTCTACGAAGATCTTTCTCGGTTGAACCTCTATGTCAAGGATTCAATTAATCCCTTACGCTGTTCCCTTTGTTCTTCGGTATGTTACTTGCCCGAGATTCGATCGTCGGTATCTCTATACCTAGTTCAATCTCGTTACCGGCAAGTCTCTTTACTCGTTCCGTAATACAATATCCCGTGGCTAACACTTTAGTCACATTGCTTGCAAGGCTTTTTGTGATGTTGTATTACCGAGTGGGCCCTGAGATACCTCTCCGTCACACGGAGTAACAAATCCCAGTCTTGATCCATGCCAACTCAACAGACACCCTCGGAGATACCTGTAGAGCACCTTTATAGTCACCCAGTTACGTTGCGACGTTTGATACACACAAGTTACTCCTCTGGTGTCAGTGAGTTGCATAATCTCATGGTCATAGGAACAGATACTTGACATGCAGAAAACTATAGCAATAAACTGACACGATCATATGCTATGTTTATAGTTTGTGTCTTGTCCATCACATCATTCTCCTAATGATGTGATCCCGTTATCAAATGACATCTCATGTCCATGGCTAGGAAACCTTGACCATCTTTGATCAACGAGCTAGTCTATTAGAGGCATACTAGGGACATGGTGTTGTCTATGTATGCACACATGTATCTGAGTTTCCGATCAATACAATTCTAGCATGGATAATAAACGATTATCATGAACAAGGAAATATGATAATAACTAATTTATTATTGCCTCTAGGGCATATTTCCAACAGTCTCCCACTTGCACTAGAGTCAATAATCTAGCTCACATCGCTATGTGATTTACATTGTTAAGAATCTCACACCCAATGAGTTCTGGGGTTTGATCATGTTTTGCATGTGAGAGAGGTTTTAGTCAACGGTCTGCGACATTCAGATCCGTGTGTACTTTGCAAATCTCTATTTCATACCGTAGATACTGCTACCACGCTCCACTATACGTATCCGGATTGCTACTAAGAGTCATCCGGATTGGTTTTAAAACTTGCATCGACGTAACCCTTTACGACGAACTCTTTATCACCTCCATAATCGAGAAACATTTCCTTAGTCCTCTAGTTACTAAGGATAATTTTGACCGCTGTCCAGTGATCCACTCCTGGATCACTCTTGTACCCCTTGACAGACTCATGGAAAGGCACACACAGGTGCGGTACACAGCATGGCATACTATATAGTGCCTATGAATAAGGCATAGGGGACGACCTTCGTCCTTTCTCTTTCTTCTGCCGTGGTCGAGCTTTGAGTCTTACACAACTTCACACCTTACAAATCAGGTAAGAATTCCTTCTTTGACTGATCCATTTTGAACTCTTTCAAAATCTTGTGAAGGTATGTACTCATTGAAAGTCTCATCAAGCGTCTTGATCTATCTCTATAGATCTTGATGCCCAACAATTAAGTAGCTTTATCCAGGTCTTCCTTTGAAAAACTCCTTTCAAACAACCCGTTATGCTTTCCAGAAATTCTACATCATTTCCAATCAACAATATGTCATCCACATATACTTATCAGAAATTCTATAGTGCTCCCACTCACTTTCTTGTAAATACAAGTTTCTCATAAACTTTGTATAAACCCAAAAACTTTGATCACCTCATCAAAGTGTATATTCCAACTCCGAGATGCTTGCTCCAGCCCATAGAAGGATTGCTGGAGCTTGCACACCTTTTAGCATCCTTAGGAGTGACAAAACCTTCCGGTTGTATCACATACAACCTTTCCTCACGGAAACGGTTAAGGAAACTATGTTTTGACATCCATCTGCCAAATTTCATAATTGAAAAATGCAGCAACAACTAACATAATTTCAACAGACTTTAGCATCGCTACGGGTGAGAAAGTCTCATCGTAGTCAACTCCTTGAATTTGTCGGAAACTTCTTTGCGACAAGTCGAGCTTTATAAATGGTGACATTCACCATCAGCTCCTGTCTTCATCTTAAAGGTCCATTTGTACTCAACGACCTACCGTTCAACGGGCAAGTCTACCAAAGTCCATACTTGGTTTTCATACATGGATCCTTTCTCGGATTTCATGGCCTCTAACCATTTGTTGGAATCTGGGCCCATCATCGCTTCTCCATAGTTCGTAGGTTCATCGTTGTCCAACAACATGACCTCTAAGACAAGGTTGTCGTACCACTCAGGAGCAGTACGCTGATGTCTACTATGCAACCTTCTTCTTGTAGACACGAGTTGGGCCTCCAAGCGCATAGTTTTGTAGGACAGTAGCAAATTTCCCTCAAGTGGATGACCTAAGGTTTATCAATCCGTGGGAGGCGTAGGATGAAGATGGTCTCTCTCAAACAACCCTGCACCCAAATAACAAAGAGTCTCTTGTGTCCCCAACACACCCAATACAATGGTAAATTGTATAGGTGCACTAGTTCGGCGAAGAGATGGTGATACAAGTGTAATATGGATGGTAGATATAGGTTTTTGTAATCTGAAAATATAAAAACAGCAAGGTAGCAAGTAACAAAAGTGAGCACAAATGGTATTGCAATGCTTGGAAACAAGGCCTAGGGTTCATACTTTCACTAGTGCAAATTCTCTCAACAATACTAACATAGTTGAATCATATGTAAATCCCTCACGTGAGACAAAGAGTTCACTCCAAAGTCACAAATAGCGGAGAACAATCGAAGAAATTATTGTAGGGTACGAAACCACCTCAAAGTTATCTTTTCCGATCAATCGTATGAGCTATCCGTATAAGTGTCACAAACATCCCTAGTGTTCGTACTAAAATAACACCTTAAGATACACATCAACCAAAGCCCTAATGTCACCTAGATACTCCAATGTCACCACGAGTACCCATGGGCTTGATTATACGATATGCATCACACAATTTCAGATTCATCATGTTCAATCCAACACAAAGAACTTCAAAGAGTGCCGCAAAGTTTCTACCGAAGAGTCAAGACGAAAACATGTGCCAACCCCTATGCATAGATTCCCAAGGTCACGGAACCCGCAAGTTGATCACCAAAACATACATCAAGTGGATCAATAGAACATCCCATTGTCACCACGGATATCCCATCGCAAGACATACATCAAGTGTTCTCAAATCCTTAAAGATTCAATCCGATAAGAAAACTTCAAAGGGAAAACTCAATTCATCACAAGAAGATAGAGAGGGGGAAAATCCATATGATTCATCTATATCAATAAAGCTCGCGGTACATCAAGATCGTGCCATCTCAAGAACACGAGAGAGAGAGATCAAACACATAGCTACTGGTACATACCCTCAGCCCCGAGGGTGAACTATTCCCTCCTCGTCATGAAGACCGCCGGGATGATGAAGATGGCCTCCGGTGATGGTATCCCCCTCCGGCAGGGTGCCGAAACGGGCTCCCGATTGGTTTTTCATGGCTACAGAGGCTTGCGGCGGCGGAACTCTTGATCTAGGTTTCTTTTCGGGGGTTTCTGTATTTATAGGAATATTTGGCGTTGGAATCACGTCAGGGGAGTGCTCGAGGGGCCCACAAGCCAGTGGGCGCGCCCTAGGGGGGGGCACCCCCTAGGCTTGTGGCTGCCTCGGGACTCCTCTCCAGTATCTTTTTGCTCCAGTATTTTTTATATTTTCCAAAAATATTCTCCGTAAATTTTCAGCCCATTCCGAGAACTTTTATTTCTGCACAAAAAACGACACCATGGTAGTTCTGCTGAAAACAGCGTCAGTCCGGGTTAGTTCTAATAAAATCATACCAAAATCATATAAAATTATTGTAAACATGACATGAATACTTCATAAATTATAGATACGTTGGAGACGTATCAGCATGCCCAAGCTTAATTCCTGCTCGTCCTCGAGTAGGTAAATGATAAAAGAAATAATTTATGAAGTGTGAATGCTAGCAAGTGCACAAATTTGATCAATGATGATTCCAATCACTTTTTCTAGCATCAATATAAACCATAAACAGTAGCTCATCTCATAAAACTTCTCATGATCAAGTAACAAGCTATTCACATGTTAAAGCATAGACCAGAAAGTTTCTTGAAAACTAACAAACCATATTCCTAGTCATCGAACAATTGCAATTCATCTTATTTTCAGGAAGGGTCTATGTAAGAGCTTTGATTTAGCAAATTCCACATACTCAACTATCATATAGTCTTCCATGATTATTGACACTCAAAGCATATTTTTAGAACAAAATAGCATCCATCGAACACAGAGAAAGATAGGGGCTTAATGTTTCGCCTCCCAACTTATTTATCATATAGATAATTGTCAACAATAATAATTCATGATCAAATATATTTGTGTGGATATATATGTCTAGATCATTCCCCAACACATGACGCTTGCCAAGAGAAGAAGGCGAAATATAGGAAGTGATGAAGATCACCATGACTCTTGCATAAAGGTAAGTACTAGAAAGTAAAAGATATGCCCTTCGCAGAGGGAAGCATTGATTTGCAAAGGTGCCAGAGCTCGAGCTTTTAAAACAGAGATGAATAATAATTTTGAGCGGTATGCTTTCATTGTCCACATAACAACCGAGAGATCTCGGTATCTTCCATGCTAGATACATTATAGGCGGTTCCCAAACAGAATGGTAAAGTTTTTACCCCCCTCCACCAATCAATCACACTCCACGGTGAGCCGAATCCACGGGTACCGTCCATACAAACAACAATCCTGGGGGAGTTTTATTTCATTATATTTTGATTTGATTTTTGAGCATGGAACTGGGCATCCCGAATACCAGCCACTTTCTCGTGATTGATAGGGAATCAATACATATCGTGAGAATAACCCACCTAGCATGGAAGATACTGACAGCCCCTAGTCACTATATGAGCGATTCGGGCATACAAAACAGAATATTATTTGAAGGTTTAGAGTTTGGCACATGCAAATTTGCTTGGAACGGCAGGTAAATACCGCATATAGGTAGGTATGGTGGACTCTCATGGCAAAATTGGTTTAAGGGTGTTTGGATGCACAAGTAGTTTTTCTACTTGGTGCGGAAGTTTTAGCTAGTATGAGGTGGAAGCAAGCACCACATGTTGGAGGATCCATACCAATATAACTTCTATACAAATATACCCAAACATAACTCATTAAGTTGTCTTCCTTGTCCAATTTTAACTAATTTGCTAGAGTTTGAAAATAATTAATGAGATCACAATCATAGAAGATGTCCAAGATAGTATATTTATATGTGGAATCTCTCTTCCTTCAATATTCTTTCATGAATTGTTCAAGTGACCAATGCGGTATTTGCTAACTTTCAATAAATTTTACCACCTATACTTATTATGTGTGAAGTCATTACTCCCCATGGGATAAGTATATGAAGCATATTTAATTTCAGATTTATGATATTCAATTCATTCAACCATTTACTCATAGGATATAAGTGAAGCACGAGAGTGAAAGACAAACTACTCCAAAAAGATATAAGTGAAGATCAATGAGTAGCCAACAATTAAATAACTATGTGAAGACTCTTCATCTAAGAATTTCAGATCTTAAGTATTTTATTAAACAGCAAGTAAAAGAAAAATATCACTCCAAGAATAGCACGCATCATGTGAACGAATAAAAATTTAGGCTCAACATAGGCTAACCGATAATTGTTGATGAAGAGAGGTGGGATGCGTAGCATCCCCAAGCTTAGATGCTTGAGACTTCTTGAAATATTTACTTGGGGTGCCTTGGGCATCCCCAAGCTTGAGCTTTTGTATCTCGTTCAATCCTCTCATATCATGGTTTCACCTATTCTCAAAAACTTCATCCACACAAAACTCGAAAAGAACTCGTGAGATAGGTTAGTACACATAAAACAAATCAACACTTCATGTAATGCCTAGACAAGTTGCAAAATAATTTTCAAACATTACTTACTGTATACTATCATTTCCACAATTTATATCTACCAATATAGGCTATGGAAACTATAGGATAAGTAGATAACGAAACTATGACAGCAATCTGTCCAAACAGAACAGTCTGTAGAAATTTATGGAAACAGTGTACTTATGTAACTCAAAAAATTATGAAAATTTAGGACATGCTAAATAATTTATATTATATCACTGTGTAAAAATTTCAGAAACTTTCCACGTTCCAGTAAAATATGAAAATTCAAACACTACAGCCAAAGTTTCTGTTTTTACACAGCACTCATCAAAACATGCAATGCAAGCATCCTAAGGCAATTCTTGGAACTTTTTATTGAAAAACAAGATTATAAATAACACCTACCAGAGAACAACAAAATAAAATGACGCCCCAAGCAAAACTCATATTATGTGACGAATAAAAATATAGCTCCAAGTAAGATATACCGATAATGTTGGAGACGAAAGAGGGGATGCCTTCCGGGGCATCCCGAAGCTTAGGCTCTTGATTATTCCTTGGATATTACCTTGGGGGTGCCTTGGGCATCCCCAAGCTTAGGTTCTTGTCACTCCTTATTCTCCTCATATCGGTGTCTCACCCAAAACTTGAAAACTTCAATAACACAAAACTTAACGGAACTTCGTGAGATGGGTTAGTATAATAAAGATAGATCATTCACTTAGGTACTGTCAAGACAGGATTCATAATTGTTCTCACATAATACCTACTGTATTCTATCATTCCCATAATTTATATCACTGAATACAAGCTATGGGAACACTAAAACAAGCAAACTATGCATGCAAAACAGAATCTGTCAAAAACAGAACAGTCTGTGAAGATCTGTAGTGTAACCATACTTACCTGTCTCTACAAATTCTGAAAAATTAGGAAAAGCTGAATAATAGGTATATCAATACTGTGTAAAAATTTCAGATCATTATCACGCTCCAGTAAAAAATAAAAATTCCTGTAATGGAGTCAAAAGTTTCTGTTTTGGTTCAGCATCAATTCTACTCATCTTGTGAGTCATCCCAAAGGCTTTACTTGGCACTTTATTGAAATAAAAGATACAAAACATGATTAATACAGTAGATTAATCATGTGAACACTCAAAAATAGAAAGGAAAAGTGTTGGGTTGTCTCCCAACAAGCGCTTTTCTTTAAAGCCTTTTAGCTAGGCATGATGATTTCAATGATGCTCACAAAAAAGATAAGAATTGAAACACAAAGAGAGCATCATGAAGCATATGACTAGCACATTTAAGCCTAACCCACTTCCTATGCATATGGATTTTGTGAGCAAACAATTTATGGGAGCAAGAATCAACTAGCATAGGAAGGCAAAAGAAGCATAACTTCAAAAAATTTGAACACATAGAGAGGAAACTTGATATTATTGCAATTCCTACAAGCATATGTTCCTCCCTCATAATAATTTTCAGTAGCATCATGAAGGAATTCCACAATATAACTATCACATAAAGCATTATCTTCATGATCCACAAGCATAGAAATTTTTTCACTCTCCACATAAGCAATTTTCTTCTCATTCATAATAGTGGGAGCAAACTTAACAAAATAACTATCATGAGATACTTGATTGACATAACCACTTTGAATATTAAAATCATGATGACAAGTTTCATGATTACTATCACTCTTTACAGCATACGTGTCATTAGAATAATCATCATAGATAGGAGGCATGCCATCATCATAATAGTTTTGCTCATCAAAACTTGGGGGTCTAAAAATATCATAATCATCAAACATAGCATCCCCAAGCTTGTGGCTTTGTATATCATTAGCATCATGAATATTCAGAGAATTTATACTAACAATATTGCAATCATCCTCATCACTCAAAGATTTAGTGCCAAACATTTTAATAACTTCTTCTTCTAACACTTGAGCACAATTTTCCTTTCCATCATTTTCACGAAAGACATTAAAAAGATGAAGCATATGAAGCAACCTCAATTCCATTTTTTTTGTATTTTTCTTTTATAAAACCTAAATAGTGATAAAACAAGAAACTAAAAGATTCAATTGCAAGATCTAAATATATACCTTCAAGCACTCACCTCCCCGGCAACGGCGCCAGAAAAGAGCTTGATGTCTACTACGCAACCTTCTTCTTGTAGACTCGTGTTGGGCCTCCAAGCGCAGAGTTTTGTAGGACAGTAGCAAATTTCCCTCAAGTGGATGACCTAAGGTTTATCAATCCGTGGGAGGTGTAGGATGAAGATGGTCTCTCTCAAACAACCCTGCAACCAAATAACAAAGAGTCTCTTGTGTCCCCAACACACCCAATACAGTGGTAAATTGTATAGGTGCACTAGTTCGGCGAAGAGATGGTGATACAAGTGTAATATGGATGGTAGATATAGGTTTTTGTAATCTGAAAATATAAAAACAGCAAGGTAGCAAGTAACAAACGTGAACACAAACGGTATTGCAATGCTTGGAAACAAGGCCTAGGGTTCATACTTTCACTAGTGCAAGTTCTCTCAACAATACTAACATAGTTGAATCATATGTAAATCCCTCACGTGCGACAAAGAGTTCACTCCAAAGTCACAAATAGCGGAGAACAATCGAAGAAATTATTGTAGGGTACGAAACCACCTCAAAGTTATCTTTTCCGATCAATCGTATGAGCTATCCCTATAAGTGTCACAAACAGCCCTAGAGTTCGTACTAAAATAACACCTTAAGATACACATCAACCAAAGCCCTAATGTCACCTAGATACTCCAATGTCACCACGAGTACCCATGGGCTTGATTATACGATATGCATCACACAATTTCAGATTCATCATGTTCAATCCAACACAAAAAACTTCAAAGAGTGCCCCAAAGTTTCTACCGGAGAGTCAAGACGAAAACATGTGCCAACCCCTATGCATAGATTCCCAAGGTCACGGAACCCGCAAGTTGATCACCAAAACATACATCAAGTGGATCAATAGAACATCCCATTGTCACCACGGATATCCCATCGCAAGACATACATCAAGTGTTCTCAAATCCTTAAAGATTCAATCCGATAAGAAAACTTCAAAGGGAAAACTCAATTCATCACAAGAAGATAGAGAGGGGAAAACTCCATATGATTCATCTATATCAATAAAGCTCGCGGTACATCAAGATCGTGCCATCTCAAGAACACGAGAGAGAGAGATCAAACACATAGCTACTGGTAAATACCCTCAGCCCCGAGGGTGAACTACTCCCTCCTCGTCATGGAGACCGCCGGGATGATGAAGATGGCCTCCGGTGATGGTTTCCCCCTCCGGCAGGGTGCCGGAACGGGCTCCCGATTGGTTTTTTGTGGCTACAGAGGCTTGCGGCGGCGGAACTCCCGATCTAGGTTTCTTTTTGGGGGTTTATGTATTTATAGGAATATTTGGCGTTGGAATCATGTCAGGGGAGTGCTCGAGGGGCCCACAAGCCAGGGGGGCGCGCCCTAGGGGGGGCGCCCCCTAGGCCTGTGGCTGCCTCGGGACTCCTCTCCGGTATCTTTTTGCTCCAGTATTTTTTATATTTTCCAAAAATATTCTCCGTAAATTTTCAGCCCATTCCGAGAACTTTTATTTCTGCACAAAAAACGACACCATGGTAGTTCTGCTAAAAACAGCGTCAGTCCGGGTTAGTTCTAATAAAATCATACCAAAATCATATAAAATTATTGTAAACATGACATGAATACTTCATAAATTATAGATACATTGGAGATGTATCATACGCGTCCTTGTCGACCTACGAGGTTCGATAGTAACTTGATCCGAAGCTTCATGATCATCATCATTAACTTCCTCTTCAACTGACGTAGGCTCCATAGAAACATCTTTCTGCGCTGCGCTACTCTCTGGTTGAAAACAAAGGTTCAACAACCTCATCAAGTTCTATCTTCCTCCCACTCAAATCTTTCGAGAGAAACTCTTTCTCGAGAAATGACCCGTTTTTAGCGACAAACACTTTGCCTCCGGATCTGAGATAGAAGGTATACCCAACCGTCTCTATTGGGTATCCTATGAAGATGCACCTTTCCGCTTTGGGTTCGAGCTCATCAGACATAAGCGTCGCACTCCCAAACTCTGAGAAATGACAGCTTAGGTTTCTGCCAAACCATAATTCATACGGTGTCATCTTAACGGATTTAGATGGTGCCCTATTTAAAGTGAATGTAGTTGTCTCTAATGCATAACCCCAAAACGATAGTGGCAAAATGATAAGAGACATCATAGTACGCATTATATCCAATAGAGCACGACTACGACGTTCGGACACACCATCACACTATGGTGTTCCAGGTGGCGTGAGTTGTGAAACAACTTCCACATTGTCTTAAGTTGTATACCAAACTCGTAACTCAGATATTCACCTCCACGATCATATCATAGACATTTTATCTTCTTGTCACGATGATATCAAACTTCACTCTGAATTTGCTTGAACTTTTCAAACGTTTCAGACTTGTGTTTCATTAAGTAAATATACCCATATCTACTCAAATCATTAGTGAAGGTAAGAAAATAACGATATCCACCGCACACTACAACACTCATTGGATCGCATACATCAACATGTATCATTTCCAATAAGTCACTTGCCCGCTCCATCATACCGGAAGACGGGGTCTTAGTCATCTTGCCCAAGAGGCATGGTCCTCATGTCTCAACCGATTCGAAATCGAGTGAGTCCAAAGATCCATCAGCATGGAGTTTCTTCATGCGCTTTACACCAATATGACCTTTAGCGGCAGTGCCACAAGTATGTGGTACTATCATTATTAACTTTGCATCTTTTGGCATCAATATTATGAACATGTGTATTACTACGATCGAGATTCAATAAACCATTCTCATTGGGTGCATGACCATTGAAGGTATTATTCATGTAAATAGAATAACCATTATTCTCTAACTTAAATGAATAACCGTATTGGAATAAACACGATCTAATCACGTTTATGCTCAACGCATACACCAAATAACATTTATTTAGGTTCATCTCTAATCCCGAAGGTAGAGTAAGTGTGCGATGGTGATCACATCAACCTTGGAAACACTTCCAACACACATCGTCACGTCGCCCTTAGCTACTCTCCGTTTATTCCGTAGCTTATTGTTTCGAGTTACTAACATTTAGCAACTAAATCGGTATCTAATACCCAATTGCTACTAGGAGTACTAGTAAGGTACACATCAATAACACGTATATCAAATATACTTCTGTTGACGTTGCCAGCCTTCTTACCTACCATGTATCTAGGGTTGTTCCGCTTCAGCGACCGTTCTCCTCATAATAGAAGCACTTAGTCTCGGGCTTGGGTTCAACCTTGGGTTTCTTCACTGGAGTGGCAACTGGCTTGTCATTCATGAAGTTTCCCTTCTTGCCCTTGCCCTTCTCGAGACTAGTGGTTTCACTAACCATCAACACTTGATGCTCCTTCTTGATTTCTACCTTCGCGATGTCAAACATTGCGAATAGCTCAGGGATCATCTTTTCCATCCCTGGCATGTTATATAGTTCATCACGAAGCTCTAGTAGCTTTTGTGACAGTGGCTTGGAGAACTATGTCAATCACTATCCTATCTGGAAGATCACCTCCCACTCGATTCAAGCGATTGTAGCACCCATACAATCTGAGGACATGCTCACCGATTGAGCTATTCTCCTTCATCTTGCAGGCAAAGAATCTTGTTGGAGGTTGCTACTTCTCGAGCATGCGTTGGTTTTCCCTTGAAGAGGAAAGGGTGATGCAGCAAAGTAGATAAGTATTTCCCTCAGTTGTTGAGAACCAAGGTATCAATCCAGTAGAAGATACAAGCAAGTCCCCAATAGATGTACCTACACAAAGAATCAAACACTTGCACCTAACGCTATAAAGGGGTTGCCAATCCCTTCATGGTTACTTGCAAGGATGAGATCTGATAGAGATAGATGGAAAAGATTGCGGAAAGTAAAAACACAAGTAAATAGATCTGAAAATATAAGATGGAAAATAGACCCGGGGGCCATAGGTTTCACTAGAGGCTTCTCTCATGAAGGCAAATATTACGGTGGGTGAACAAATTACTGTCGAGCAATTGATAGAAAAGCGCATAGTTATGATGATATCCAAGGCAATGATTATGCATATAGGCATCACGTCCGTGTCAAGTAGACTGAAACGATTCTGCATCTACTATTATTACTCCACACATCGACCGACTCCTGCCTGCATCTAGAGTATTAAGTTCATGAAGAACATAGTAACGCATTAGGTAAGATGACATGATGTAGAGGGATAAACTCAAGCAATATGATGAAAACCCCATATTTTTATCCTCGATGGCAACAATACAATACGTGCCTCGCTACCCCTACTTTGTCACTGGGTGAGGACACCGCAAGATTGAACCCAAAACTAAGCACTTCTCCCATTGCAAGAATTACCAATCTAGTTGGCCAAACCAAACCAATAACTCAAAGAGACTTGCAAAGATATGAAATCATGCATATAAGAATTCAGAAAAGACTCAAATAATATTCATAGATAATCTGATCATAAACCCACAATTCATCGGATCTCGACAAAGACACCGCAAAAGAGTATTACATCGGATAGATCTCCATGAAGATCATGAAGAACATGGTATTGAAGAGCAAAGAGAGAGAAGAAGCCATCTAGCTACTAGCTATGGACCCGAAGGTCTGTGGTGGACTACTCATGCATCATCGGAGGGGCAATGGAGTTGATGTAGATGCCCTCCGTGATCGAATCCCCCTCCGACAGATTACCGGAAAAGGCTCCAAGATTGGATCTCACGGGAACAGAGGCTCCTGGCGGCGGAAAAGTATTTTCGTGGCTCTTTTTGGTATCCAGGGGATATTTGGGAATTTATAGGCCGAAGAGTAGGGTTAGGAGGGCTGCCGTGGGCCCACAAGCCAGGGGGGCGCGTCCTACCCCCCTGGGCGCGCCCCTATGGCTTGTGGCCACACGGCGGCTCTCCTGCCTTGGTCTCCAAGCTTGGTAGGTTTCTTCTGGTCCAAGAAAAATTATTCTAAAGATTTTATTCTGTTTGGACTCCGTTTAATAATCCTTATCTGCAATACTCAAAAACAAGGAAAAAACAGAAACTGGCACTAGGCACTAGATTAATAGGTTAGTCCCAAAAATAATATAAAATAGCATATTAATGCATATAAAACATCCAAAACAGATAATATAATAGCATGGAACAATCAAAAATTATAGATACGTTGGAGACGTATGAAGCATCCCCAAGCTTAATTCCTGCTCGTCCTCGAGTAGGTAAATGATAAAAACAGAATTTTTGATGTGGAATGCTACCTAACATATTTATCCATGTAATATTCTTTTTTGTGGCATGAATATTCAGATTCGTACAATTCAATACAATAGCTTAATATTGACATAAAAACAATAATACTTAAAGCATACTAACAAGCAATCATATCTTTCAAAATACCATGGCTAAAGAAAGTTATCCCTACAATATCATATAGTCTGGCTATGCTCCATCTTCCCCACACAAAGTATCTAAATCATGCACACCCCCGATGACAAGTCAAGCAATTGTTTCACCCCTTTTATGTTCTCAAACCTTTTCAACTCTCACGCAATACATGAGCGTGAGCCATGGATATAACACTATGGGTGGAATAGAATGTGGTGGAGGTGCAAGGGAAAAAGAGAAGATAGTCTCACATCAACTAGGCATATCAAAGGGCTATGGAGATGCCCATCAATAGATATCAATGTGAGTGAGTAGGGATTGCCATGCAACGGATGCATTAGAGCTATAAGTGTATGAAAGCTCAAAAGGAAACTAAGTGGGTGTGCATCCAACTCGCTTGCTCACGAAGACCTAGGGCATTTTGAGGAAGCCCATCATTGGAATATACAAGCCAAGTTATATAATGAAGATTCCCACTAGTATATGAAAGTGACAAAATAGGAGACTCTCTTTCATGAAGAACATGGTGCTACTCGAAGCACAAGTGTGGAAAAGGATAGTAGCATTGTCCCTTCTCTCTTTTCTCTCATTTTTCCCCCTTCTTTTCTTTTCTTTTTTCTCCGTTTTTTGTGGGCATCTTTGGCCTCTTTTATTTTTTTATTTGGGCTTTGCTGGCCTCTTTTATTTTTTGTAAAGTCCAGAGACTCATCCCATCTAGTGAGAGAATCATAGCTTCCATCATCCTTTCCTCTCATGGGACAATGCTCTAATAATGATGATCATCACACTTTTATTTACTTACAACTCGAAACTTAGAACAACATATGACTCTATATGAATGCCTCCGGTGGTGTACCGGGAATGTGCAATGATCTAGCATAGCAAATGACATCAAAAAAACGGACAAGCCATAAAAACATCATGCTAGCTATCTTACGATCATGCAAAGCAATATGACAATGATGGTGCGTGTCATAGTAAACGGAACGGTGGAAGTTGCATGGCAATATATCTCGGAATGGCTATGGAAATGACATATTAGGTAGGTATGGTGTCTGTTTTGAGGAAAATATATGGTGGCTGTTTTGAGGAAGGTGGGTTTAATGCACCGACGAAAGTTGTGCGGTACTAGAGAGGCTAGCAAAGGTGGAAGGGTGAGAGTGCGTATAATCCATGGACTCACATTATTCATAAAGAACTGACATACTTATTGCAAAAGTCTATTAGTCATGGAATCAAAGTGTTAGACGCATGCCCCTAGGGGAGAGGTTGGTAGGAGTAAACCATCACGCGCTCCCGACCCATCACACAAAGGATGACAATCATTAAACAAATCATGCTCCGACTTCATTACATAACGGTTCACCATACGTGCATGCTACGGGAATCACAAACCTTAACACAAGTATTTCTACTAATCCACAATTACTTACTAGCATAACTCTTAATATCACCATCTCTACATCTCAAAACTACATGCACGAAATCAAACTTCTCATCATATTAGATGCACTTAATATGAAAGTTTTTATTATATCCCTCTTGGATGCCTATTATATTAGGACCAAATTCATAACCTAATCCAATTACCATGCTGTTTTAAGAAACTCTCAAAATAATATAAGTGAGGTACGAGAGTTCAATAATTTCTATAAAACATAACACCACCGTGCTCTAAAAAGATATAAGTGAAGCACTAGAGCAAAATTGCCTAGCTCAAAAGATATAAGTGAAGCACATAGAGTATTCTAATAAATTCACGATTCAGCGTGTCCTTCTCAAAAAGATGTGTGCAGCAAGGATGATTGTGGAAAACTAAAAAGCAAAAACTCATATCATACAAGACGCTCCAAGCAAAACACATATCATGTGGTGAATAAAAATATAGCCTCAAGTAAATTTACCGATGGATTGAAGACGAAAGAGGGGATGCCTTCCGGGGCATCCCCAAGCTTAGGCTCTTTGGTATCCTTTAATATGGCTTGGGGTGCCTTGGGCATCCCCAAGCTTAGGCTCTTGCCACTCCTTATTCCATAGTCCATCAAATCTTTACCCAAAACTTGAAAACTTCACAACACAAAACTCAACAGAAAACTCGTGAGATCCGTTCGTATAAGAAAAATAAATCACCACTTTAGGTACTGTTGTGAACTCATTATTTATTTGTATTTGTGTAATACCTACTGTATTCTAACTTCTCCATGGTTCATACCCCCCGATACAACCCATAGATTCATCAAAATAAGCAAACAACACAAAGAAAACAGAATCTGTTAAAAACAGAACAGTCTGTAGGAATCTGTAGACTTCGAATACTTCTGTACCTCAAACAATTCTGAAAAATTAGGAAAACCAGGGAAATTTGTATATCAATCTTTTGTAAAAATTTCAGATCAAAATCACGTTCCAGTGAATTTATAAAATTCCTGGACTGAGCGCAAAAGTTTCTGTTTTTCAGCAAAATCAAATCAACAAACAGCGTAGACCATCCCAAAGGTCTTACTTGGCTCAAACACTAATAAAAACATAAAAACACAATTACTACAGAAGTAATAATGTGCAAAACACACCAAAACAGAAACAAAAAAACAGAAAGCAAAAATAAAATTGGGTTGCCTCCCAACGAGCGCTATTGTTTAACGCCCCTAGCTAGGCAAAACGCAATAGATCTAAGTATTGTCATCTTTGGTCTTGGCAACTTTTGTGAGGGCCTTCTCGAATCCGGGGGGCTCTTTTCGCTTCCCCAAATCTTCAGGAGAAGAAACCATCTTAAGATCCAAAATATCCAAACGCTTATTGCAAAGGGTAATCAAAGTGTTCAAACGACTGAGGTTCCCATTGATATGCGGGGGAACCCCCAAAATCCCTTCCAAAATTTCATAAGCGGCGGTTGCATCTAGTTCAATAAAATCGCCTTTTGAAGCAAAATCTAAAAGCTTTCTATGGTGCAAAGCCAACCCAATGTAAAAATTTCTTAGCAAAACTTTTGCGTCTCCTTTTAAGCTGGAAATATGATAGGATCCCATTAGCCTATCCCAGGCATCTTTCAGATTTTCCCCTTGTTTTTGTTTGAAGTATAGGACTTCAAAGTCTGCTGGCAAAAGGGGGGTAGTGACGCTAGTCATAGCAACACGCAAGAGTGTGTCAAGAAAAAGGGCGAATAAAAAGGGAAATCTTTTCGAAAATCGTTTTAGAAGTGGGGGAGAGGAAAACGAGAGGCAAATGGCAACTAATGTAAATGCAAGAGATGAGTTTGTGATGGGTACTTGGTAGGCTTGATGTAGATCTCCCCGGCAACGGCGCCAGAAATCCTTCTTGCTACTTCTCGAGCATGCGTTGGTTTTCCCTTGAAGAGGAAAGGGTGATGCAGCAAAGTAGACAAGTATTTCCCTCAGTTGTTGAGAACCAAGGTATCAATCCAGTAGGAGATACAAGCAAGTCCCCAATAGATGTACCTACACAAAGAATCAAACACTTGCACCCAACGCTATAAAGGGGTTGTCAATCCCTTCACGGTTACTTGCAAGGATGAGATCTGATAGAGATAGATGGAAAAGATTGCGGAAAGTAAAAACACAAGTAAATAGATCTGAAAATATAAGATGGAAAATAGACCTGGGGGCCATAGGTTTTACTAGAGGCTTCTCTCATGAAGGCAAATATTACGGTGGGTGAACAATTTACTGTCGAGCAATTGATAGAAAAGCGCATAGTTATGACGATATCGAAGGCAATGATTATGCATATAGGCATCACGTCCGTGTCATGTAGACCGAAACGATTCTGCATCTACTACTATTACTCCACACATCGACCGACTCCTACCTGCATCTAGAGTATTAAGTTCATGAAGAACAGATTAACGCATTAGGTAAGATGACATGATGTAGAGGGATAAACTCAAGCAATATGATGAAAACCCCATCTTTTTATCCTCGATGGCAATAATACAATACGTGCCTCGCTACCCCTACTTTGTCACTGGGTGAGGACAACGCAAGATTGAACCCAAAACTAAGCACTTCTCCCATTGCAAGAATTACCAATCTAGTTGGCCAAACCAAACCAATAACTCGAAGAGACTTGCAAAGATATGAAATCATGCATATAAGAATTCAGAAAAGACTCAAATAATATTCATAGATAATCTGATCATAAACCCACAATTCATCGGATCTCGATAAACACACCGCAAAAGAGTATTACATCGGATAGATCTCCTTGAAGATCATGAAGAACATGGTATTGAAGAGCAAAGAGAGAGAAGAAGCCATCTAGCTACTAGCTATGGACCCGAAGGTCTATGGTGGACTACTCACGCATCATCGGAGGGGCAATGGAGTTGATGTAGATGCCCTCCGTGATCGAATCCCCCTCCGGCAGATTACCGGAAAAGGCTCCAAGATTGGATCTCACGGGAACAGAGGCTCCTGGCGGCAGAAAAGTATTTTCGTGGTTCTTTTTGGTATCCAGGGAATATTTGGGAATTTATAGGCCGAAGAGTAGGGTTAGGAGGGTTGCCGTGGGCCCACAAGCCAGGGGGTGCGCCCTACCCCCTGGGCGCGCCCCTGTGGCTTGTGGCCACACGGCGGCTCTCCTGCCTTGGTCTCCAAGCTTGGTAGGTTTCTTCTGGTCCAAGAAAAATTATTCCGAAGATTTTATTCCATTTGGACTCCGTTTAATATTCCTTATCTGCAATACTCAAAAACAAGGAAAATACAGAAACTGGCACTAGGCCATAGATTAATAGGTTAGTCCCAAAAATAATATAAAATAGCATATTAATGTATATAAAACATCCAAAACAGATAATATAATAGCATGGAACAATGAAAAATTATAGATACGTTGGAGGCGTATCAGAGGTCTCATACCTCTCAACACGGGCACGAGCCTGAAATCAAATTTCAGCTCTTGGAACATCACATATGCTCCGTGACGTTCAAAACGTATTTGGAGCCTGAATTCTAAGCCGTAATGCAAGACGCACTGAACTATCAAGTAGTCATCAGAACGTGACTGTCAGATGTTCACAACATCCACAGTCGCCGCTTGAGGGGGTGGCGAACCGAGCGGTGCATTAAGGACATAAGCCTTCTGTGCAGCAACTAAGGACAATCCTCTGATCACGGACCTAGTCCGTATTATTGCTACCATCATCTTTCAACTCTATTTTCTCTAGGAGCGTATCAAAAAACACAGGGGAGCTACAGCGCGAGCTATTGATCTACAACATAATTTTGCAAAGACAACTTAGACTATGTTCATGACAAGGAGTTTAGTTAATCATATTACTTGAAAAAAACTCCCACTCAAATTGACATCCCTCTGGTGTCATCCGAGTGATACATGATCCAAATTCACCAACCCAAGTCCGATCATCACGTGAGACGAGGTGGTTTAAATGGTGAACATCTTCATGTTGATCATATCTACTATATGACTCATGTTCGACCTTTCGGTCTCTTGTGTTCCGAGGCCATGTCTGTACATGCTAGGCTCATCAAGTTTAACCCAAGTGTTCTGCAGGTGCAACACTGGCTTGCACCCGTTGTATGTGAACATAGAGTCTATCACACCTGTTGGGGATATAACCCGGTGGTGAGACCCGCCCAGGTGGGGCCGGGTCATGCGGTTGGCGGCTTACAATAAGGTTGGGTGCAGGCCTACTCAATGGGCCTAGGGGCCCAGAGCCAGAAGATGAGATGTAACCCGGTGGCGTAAGCCGCCGGTTGCGGCTTGTTAGACAAGGCATGTGTAGTTAGAGGTGAGGTCGGTTATCAAGTATAACCCGGCCCGGACTCTTGTAAGCTCAGGACCTTGACCTGTGTATATAAAGGCGGGTTACCTGGGCGGCTTAGACCAGGAAAACAACCCTTCGATAGCTAGGTCAAGCGAACTCGCTCCCTTGTAATCGATACTCAATCAATACAACACAAAGCAGGACGTAGGCTTTTACCTCATCTCGAGGGGCCGAACCTGGGTAACCCTTGTCTCTCGATTCCGATCAACCCCTTTGAGATCACTACCTTAGCGATGGCCTCGAACCTCAGTCCTTTCACGGGGACATCTGCCATGACAAAACCACGACTGTTGGCGCCCACCGTGGGGCTGACGCTCGGTGGTGTGGAGTTCTCAAAGGGCTCTCTCCCAGGGATCGAGGGATACGCCGTTGGCAGGATGACCAAGAGTCGCCGCGGCAAGCTCTACATCGACGACGCTGGCTGGGGCCCAGAGGCCGACTCAATCGAGTACGGGCACCAGGTCCCCTTCGGCAGAATTCAAGTCTTCATCGACAAGATCAACGGATCTACACCCGGGCCAGACATCTGCACCGACCTCGTCGAGCTGGCCCAGCGCGTGCAACCCGCCCGAGTTAATTCGGGTCGGAAGCACGTCTTCGTCGGCTTTACCCAAGGCGCGTAGCTTGAAGGTTCCGTGTCACGGGAGGAAACCCACATCTTCTCGGAGGATGGATCCTCGAGCGGAGAGGCGGAATCAATCTACCAGCTTCATAACGGCGGGCTTGGGGGCTACGTCGAGGATTACCCTGAGCCGGAGTACCATGAGCCGGAATACTATGAGCCGCCGAGCCGCGCTGCTGTCTTCATGGCGGGATCGGCACCGGCCCCTAGTAGCATGGCCGCTGGTGCGACCGGGTCCGGGTCAGGCAGGCCGCCGGCTCAAGTTTTGCTGGATCTGATGAACGAGCTTACAACTCTGATGGAAACCGAGGTCATGGCCGAAAATCAAGCAGCCCATAACACGGAAATCGCAAGAATAAAGGGCCAGATGGCCGGTGTCCAAGGGGAAATCAATGCGTTGAAGTCTCAGATGGATGGTGAGTCGGAGCGCCTTAGGGCGGATGCTTTTTGCCTTGAACTGGAGCAGCAGACCGCGGCGGTGGTTCACCGGATGAGGCATCAATCTCGTTTGCCGGATCAGTATGAGGCGAGAAATCTTTTCAACATGCCAGGGGCGGGACGGAATGTACCTCTGACCGTAACCCGGACGGCGGAAGTACCTGGTAGCAGGGCGGCGGTTCAGCATCGGCAGCCAGACCTGCCCCGCAGGAACCAGACCCCGCCACAGTCTTTTCCGACACCGCCCGGTCACTATTCTAACCCGGCGGAGAACATGGTGGCAGCGGCAACCAGACTTGGCACGATCCCCATCCCTGACGGGATGCCTTTCGCAGAGGAAGTGCGGAACGCCATTGGCTATTTACAGACAACAGTGGCACAGCAGGAGAAATATACTTACAGCCGGAGTCGCGTGCACTCAACCCCCATTCCGAGCCGTAGCTACAGCCGGCGTTTAGAGTCGCCGGCGGTCTCTAGCAGTGAGCGACGTCGAAACCCGCCACGAGACGATCAACCAGCTCTTGATGCTCAGGCGCTGGTGGATCGGGCAATAGTGCAGCCAGAGGCGGCAGCATTGGCAGCTGCGGTGGCTTATCAAGAACCCACAGTAGCACCTTGCGTTTCGGTAGGAGCCGGAGTATCCTCCAGGGCTGTGGGAGTGCCGTGCTTAGTACCGGCTTTACGAAATGAGCGCCTGCTGAAAGACTTCAAGGGTCCTCGCAAGGTGCCCAACTATACCGCTGATCTGCCTCCAGAAGCTTGGATTGGAAGCTATGAACTAGCCATGGAGATGTTGGATGTCAGTGATGCAGTATGCGCCAAATATTTCATCATGATGCTGGAAGGGCCGGCTCGCACGTGGTTGAAGGGCTTACCACCCAACACCATTAATTCCTGGGCTGAATTGAAGGCGAAGTTCATCAAGAATTTCTAGGGAACGTGCAAGCAGCCCATGACAATTGTGGATTTGGATCATTGCGTGCAACATGAGGATGAGTCGGCTCATCATTGGGTCCGGCGGATCTCAACCATCATCCACTCTTCTGATAACATTACGACGGCTCAAGCGGTCCTGATTCTGGAGAAGAATTGACACTTTGTGCCCCTGAAGCAGAAGCTTGGCCGGCTCAAACGTTCATGCCAGGACATGGGGGAATTCATGGCAGCTCTCAGCAAGTATGCGGACTCGGATAGCACGAAGGACCCTGGATCTGATGATGAGAAATCGGCCAAGGGTAAGAGGAATAACAACAACAAGAGTCAACCGCAGAACGGGGGAGGAAACAACAATAATGGCAACGGCGGAAAGCGGAAACACCAGGACGGCGGGTCAGATTTAGTGGCCAACACCAGTACTGGGAATAACCGTGGCAAGGGGAACGGCAAGCCGCCTTTCGTTAAACGCAAGCCTGTTGACATGGAGGCGATGCTGAATGTTCCTTGTCCGAAACATAGCCTTCCTGATCAGCCGTCCACTCATGCTTGGAAGGATTGTTGGATCATGCGGGAGTTTCGAAATTACAGTGTTAACCAGAATCAAGGCGGCGGCGGTGGACCATCCGGCGGGTCAGGATCCGGTCCTTCTGGGTCTGGTTTCAGTACAGGCGGCTCAGGCTCTGGCTATCAAGGTCAAGGAAATCATGGAGGTCATAATCAACAGTCTGGCAGTGGAGGTCAGCAACAAAGTAACCAGTCCGGGTATCAGAGTAATCCCAAGCAGCTTAATGGAGGCCAGTATCATGTTTTTACGACTAGTCTTGACAAGCGGGATCGGAAGGTGCGCAAGCGGGCAGTTAATGTGGTTATGCCGGCTCTCCCTCAGTACTTAAGGTGGTCAGAGTATGACATAACTTGGAGCAGAAAGGATCACCCGCCGCGTGTGGATAACTCAGGACAGTTGGCTTTGGTGGTGGCCCCCCAAGTCGGAGGCTATGTGTTCACTAAGGTGCTTATGGATGGTGGTAGTAGCATCAACATCCTGTACTATGACACGTTCCACCGGATGAACTTGCTTGATAAGGACCTTAAGCCGTCTTCGACGGTCTTTCACGGAGTGGTGCCCAGAAAATTGGCTTATCCAGTCGGAAAAAATTCTCTGGAGGTAGCTTTTGGTGATGAATTCAACTATGGGGTGGAATCTTTATGGTTTGAGGTGGTCAAGATCAAGAGCCCATACCATGCTCTGTTCGGACGGCCGGCTTACGCCAAGTTCATGGCTAGACCTTGCTATGTTTACTTACAGCTGAAGATGCCCGGGTTCAAGGGAACGATTACTATGCATGGTGAACGGAAGATTGCTCTTGAGTGTGAGGAAGGTGATGCAGCATATGCAGAGTCGAGTTATGCGGAGGCGGAGCTCAAGTTTTATAAGGAGAATGTTGACCTGGCAGATATGAGCCCACTAAAGATACCAAGCTAGTGGATTTCACTCCTGGCGACTCATCACAGCAGTTCACTATTGGGGCTAATATGGATCCCAAATAGGAAAGTGCGCTCATCGAATTCATCCGTGAGAATCGGTGCAATGTTCATGCTTATGTGGATGATATTGTGGTCAAGTCAAGGAAGAAGGAAACTCTGCTGGCTGATTTGAAGGAAACTTTCGATAATCTGTGGGTTTACAAGATGATGCTTAACCCGGCAAAGTGTTTGTTCGGCGTACCTGCAGGCAAGCTCTTGGGTTTCTTGGTCTCTGAGCGTGGCATTGAGGCTAACCCGGATAAGATAAAGGCCATTACCTCCTTGTCTAAACCAGCGTGCATTAATGATGTTCAGCGCCTGGCGGGTCATATTGCTGCCCTGAGCCGGTTCATAAGCCGCCTAGGAGAGAAAGCTATTCCTCTATACCAGATGATGAAGAAGACAGACGATTTCGTCTGGAGTGATGAGGCTGATGAAGCGTTTGAGGCGCTCAAAAAGCAATTGGCTGAGCCGCCTGTTCTGGCCGCTCCCGTGGAGAAGGAGCCTCTGCTATTATATGTGGCGGCTAACAACAGGGATGTCAGTGCTGCAATTGTGGTGGAGTGCAAGGAGGCGGGTAAGGAGTACCCAGTTCAGCGGCCGGTTTATTATATCAGTGATGTCTTGACGGAGTCTAAGCAAAGATATCCACATTGGCAAAAGCTGGTGCTTGGGGTGTTCATGGCCAATCGCAAGCTGAAACATTATTTTCTTGGGCACCCGATCACAGTGGTCAGTTCTGCTCCTTTGGGGGATATCATTCAGAACAGAGAAGCCACTGGAAGGATTGCTAAGTGGGCGATTGAGCTTGGACCTCTCAATTTGAAATATGTGCCCCGAACGGCTATCAAATCTCAAGCCCTGGTGGATTTTATCAATGACTGGACAGAGTGTCAAATACCTGAGGAAAAGCCGGACAATACTTATTGGACGATTCACTTTGATGGATCCAGGCAATTGGAAGGCTCGGGGGCTGGAGTTGTCTTAACTTCCCCATGAGGTGATAAATTCTGTTATGTTTTGAGGCTAATGTTTCCTTGTACTAACAATGCAGCGGAATACGAGGCTTTGCTTCATGGACTCCGGGTGGCCAAGGAGATGAACTTGAGCCGGGTCAGATGTCTTGGCGACTCAGACTTGCTGGCTCAACAAGTCTCTGGCACGTGGGATTCTAAAGACCCTCGTATGGTGGCATATCGTCAGGCGGTTGATGTTGTTGCTGGCCACTTTAAAGGTTATCAGGTGGATCATATTGACCGGCGGAAGAATGAGGCGGCTGACGTGTTACCAAGGCTGGGGTCTCAGCGTAAGCCGGTGCCGCCTAATGTGTTCTTGGACGTGTTGCATCATCCATCGGTCAAGTTACCGTCGGAGGAGGATTTGGCTATACCTGACCCGGAAGAGCAATTGGTGGCGGCTCTTCGCGCAATCCCTGATTGGACATTGCCTTATCTAGCATACTTGACCCGCGGCGAGTTACCTCAAGACGAGACTCTGGCATGATAGATCATAAGGCGGTCTAAGTCTATGACTACTGTCAACGGCGAGTTACATCGGCGCAGTGTGACTGGTGTCTTTCAGCGCTGTGTTTCTCCTGATGAGGGCCATGAGATCTTGCAAGAAATCCATGCTGGCGATTGTGGTCATCACGCCGGGTCAAATTCATTGGTGGCCAAGGCCTTTCGACACGGGTTTTACTGGTTAACAACTCATAAAGATGCAGAGGATTTGGTCACTAAGTGTGGCGGGTGCCAAAAATTCGGGCGACGTGCCCATGTGCCGGCTCAAGAGCTACGGATGATTCCAATCACCTGGCCATTTGCAGTCTGGGGGCTTGATATGGTAGGCCCTTTTAAGAGGTCTAAGGACAAAAAGACCCACCTCTTGGTGGCGGTTGATAAGTTTATTAAGTGGGTCGAGGCTGAGCCGGTCAGCAAGTGTGATGCAGCAACAGCAGTTCAGTTCGTCAAAAAGCTGATTTTTTGGTTTGGTTATCCTCATAGTATCATCACTGATAATGGCACTAACTTGTCTAAGGGGGTTATGAAGGAGTTCTGTGATGAGGAGCATATCCATCTTGATGTATCTCCAGTAGCTCACCCGCAGTCTAATGGTCAAGCTGAGCGTGCTAAACAGGAAATTTTGAGAGGAATAAAACCCCGGCTCATGGTTCCTTTGGAGCGCATGCCGGGTTGTTGGGTGGAGGAGTTGCCGTCTGTTCTTTGGAGCATAAGAACCACCCCCAACAGGTCTACAGGCCATACGCCTTTCTTCATGGTTTATGGCACAGAAGCTGTTCTCCCCAATGATATTCGTCATGACTCGCCCAGAGTGGCGGCTTACGTAGAAACTGATAACGAGGCGGTGCGTCAGGATGCTTTGGATGCCTTGGACGAAGAGCGGGATCTTGCAGCAGCTCGATCGGCGATTTATCAACAAGACCTGCGTCGCTATCATAGCCGTAGGGTCAAGACCCGGACGTTCCAAGAAAGCGACTTAGTACTCCGGCTGATTCAAGACCAGTCAGATATGCATAAGTTGTCACCTCCCTGGGAAGGACCGTTTGTGATCAGCAGAAATCTCAACAATGGTTCTTATTATCTCATGGATATACGGGAGAGTGACAAATCTCGCACTTCTGGTGAAGAGACCAAGAGGCCATGGAATATTGCTCACCTTCGGCCATACTATACTTAAGCCGCCAGTCCGGCTCTCATCAATGTACATATTTCTGTCATTGTATATACCATCTTTTATCTAATATCTCTCGCGGTGTATCTTCATTTCTTGCTCTTGTTTCTTGAAGCAAGTAGTCGGCTTCTTTTCCAACTATGATGTTGCCTTGTCTGAAGAAAATAAATTCTGTAAACATCGAGCCTACTGTATTTCCTTCATTAGAGACTTGCACTGTAGCTTTATATCCAAGAGATTGAAAGAGTACCCTCCTAACGGGATAACAAATTACCCAGATACAGAATAAAGCCTTTTCTACTTACCAACGGAACTACCACTTGCAACAACTTCGAGAGTTCCATATTTCCAATTATAGCTAATTCAATGGCCTAGGTAAAAATACACTTGCGGTTTGGAAATATTGACCTCCTTGTTGTGTGACTGCAAGCAATTAACAAATAGATGTATGAAACACAGGGATCGTAGTACTAATCATTGAAATCGAGGAAAGTAATTGGCAAACTATGAACTTAAACTTTCAATTATTTCTCAAGACAAAAAATGGTTATTAGTAGACTTAAACTTTCAATTAAATTAGAATTTTTTTAGATTCCCAACTATATATCTCGATGAAGTGAGACATGGTAACAGTCTCGAATAAATATCTCAATATGACAAAGACCAAACATATCTACTGTTTTATGTTGTTTTGAAATTTCAATCGCGTTATTAAGAATATGACAAAGCCACACCAATCATGAGACTTGCTTTGGTTTACAGCATGGTAAGCTGCTACTTGCTTCAATGGAGCAGGCACTTGCAAAGAAGAAACTGACAATTAAAGTGCACATCAATGGTACCGATCCAAGATGTATTCCTATGTTAAAGCTCTGAAAACAGAAACAAAACTGGAGGATTAGCTAACTGACTTCTAAAACAGAATATAATTTAGTTAGAATATTCCTTTGTGTCCACCACGACAAATTAAGAAGATGGTGTTTTCAAATTGCAACAAAAATAAATACTACTTTATCAATCTGGATGTCAAATAGCCGATTCATAACTAACATGTAAATGTTCATAGATAAAGCAGTCGTACCAAGTTGAGGACCATGTCCTTGAGCGCAAAGTCAAAAGAGGGATACAATGCATTTAGTTTTAGTCCTGAAGCAAGTTTAGTTTTGGCTATAGAAGTTCATAGATTTTCTCAGTTCACATCGCCAAAAGAAAATGTAGTGATAAATACTGAAACATATCAGGTCTTAATCTATCAAAAACAGGGACACACAAAGGTGTTTCTAAATTTAGTAATCACTGAAACAGATCGGCTTCGCTCATATTCTCAAATCGAGCACATGTGACCACAGAAAATATAGCAAGAATATTGGATAACATACCATGTATTTAGCTTCTACCACAGAGCAGCAAAAGAGGAGTGCAAATATTGGCATGAATTCTAGAACTGTACCTTCTTGTTTCCCTAACCTGCAGGTAGCAGAAATTTGAACGATAAGGTCAAAATTCAAGCAATATTCTCTTTTGAATCCATTAACTTAATGGTTCTCGCACTCCAGCAACTTGGTTATATGGCCCATTCGTTCTCCAAGATGAACACGATAGATAGAATGGGCGACCGATCATCGGGGTTGTCCTGCACACACAAGAGTCCTGATTGGATCAAGATATAGAAACATGAAAAAGATGCTTAGTTCTTGTAGACATAATAGCAAACAGATAGAGGGCATGAAATAGCAACATCAAAGAATACAATATGTGTGTAATTTTGTCAAGGTTTCTCTGCAGTAAACTTGACACCACACGTACATTTTATCATAGAAAGAATTCAAACTGCAGATTGATACACTAACTTTATTGCAAGACACCTTGTCTTTTGCTATAAGAGAAATAGAGAGAAGCTCCTGAGAGGAGGAGCAACAGCCACTGCACACACACAGAGAGAGAGAGAGAGAGAGAGAGCAGCAGCAGCAACAGCAGCAGCACCGGCAACCATCGCAGTGTGCACGGTCAGGGGGAGAAGGAGTTGCTGCTGCAGCCAGGGAGAGAGATAGAGCAGCAGCGGTGTGCACGGTCGGGGGGAGAAGGAGTTGCTGCTGCAGCCAGGGAGAGAGATAGAGCAGCAGCGGCAGCTTCATTCTTCAGTATACGTACCTAAGAAAGCGGTGGACGGCGTCTCTTCTCCGCCGCAAGCGACGTTCCATGCCAATCGTTGCTCTTCCAGCGATGGTTGTCGATGGCTGGTCCGAGCTGCCGGTGACTTCTCCAGCGATGTCGTCGCCTGCGCCAGAAGCAAAAGGAATGAGGCATCGGAGGAAGATAAGCAAGGGGAGATGGGGTAGTCCTGCTGCGGGGCTGCTGGCTCGCCATTGTTGTTGGTGCGCCGCCGCCGCCGTTTTGCTGAGAAGTGAAAGAGGGATAGAGATGGATAGGAGCAAAGTGCTGGAACGTGGTGGGCGGTGAGCACTGCGTCTAGATATTTCTACGGTAGCTTTCTCCAATGCCAGCCACGTAACTTCCCCATGATGCAGTAAAAAAAATCGCACTGTTTACTGGTTGCCGTGTAAATGTACAGTACCAATCAGAAAAAAAGTCAAAAAAAGTGAAAAATCAAACCTCTCCCGGTTTAGTATTGTTACTTATTATTTTACACCCAACGCTCTTTTCTGAAGCCTCCACAGCAGCAAGTGGTTAAAACTGTAGCACAGCGTCACGGGGATGACAAACCTGTCCCAACTCTCTCTTTCTTTTTCTTCTACTTTTTCCTTTCTCCTCCTTTTATCCATGGAGAACCAGCCTCCTCTGCAAGCAGCGGCTGTCAGATGCAAGCAGCGGTTCGCCTGCCACCATGGAGTCCGAGCCTAGTTGGCTCGTGGGGCGACCGGTCTAGGGCCATCCGTTGGTCATGGAATTTTTGTCTAAAAAGACCACGTCGCGAGTGCAAATGTCAAAAAAGACCACCTGGGAGTAAAAACGCCGGATCAGACCCCCCCGGCCGCCAGCAGCGCGGGCGGCCGGTACTGTACCGGGCCCCGCCGCCACTGCCGCTGGCGGCCGGCACTGTGCCTGGGCCCGGCCGCCACCCCTCCCGGCGGCCGGCACTGTGCCTGGGCCCGGCCGCCACCGCCTGAGGCGGCCGGCACTGTTGCCGATTCTGCCACCGTTCGAACGGAACGGAGCCGCGGGGGCGGGACCGGCCGCCACCCCACGAGGCGGCCGCTACTGTAGCTGCATGTGCGCCGACAGCCGCGCCTGACTGCGCTGAAAACGAGGCGGGACGGCGCTGAAAACGAGGGAAACGGCGCAAGTACCGAGACGCGGCGCTGATTCTCATGTCAGATGCTGCCGGTTTCTTTCGGTGCAAATTCCGCACGCTGCCACTCGTTTTCGGTCGAAATTCCGCACGCTGCCGCTGCTTAACGTCTGCTGCCGACATTACAGTGCTCGTATTGTTCTTATAAACGACTCAGCTCTCTCGCTCTCTCTCACGCACACGCACTCTGCTCCCTCGCTCTCTCTCACGCACACGCACTCTGCTCTCTCTCGCTCTCTCTCACGCACACACACTCTGTCTACTCTCACGCACACACACTTCCTCACATTTGGATTTTGAAGAAGTTGTAGTTGAGGAAACGATATATCAAGGTAAGAGCTGTCCATTTTTGTTGATTGTGTTCGCATGCATAACATTTTTCCTCCGTTTGATTTGTGTGTAAGTGTGTATTATCAGTTGTTACAGGCAACATTTCGTCACTTTATGGAGTAATTTGGAGCTTTAGGAGAACGATTTGCCGCGTGAAGTGAAGTACTGAGTTGAAGATCAAGGTATGATCTTTGCAGTACATAAATTTTCTTGTGCATGCACGTTGGAAATTAATTAGCTTTGTAACCCGACATTAGCTATGCGATGTTTACTGCCATTTTTGTAACCCGGTAAATTTCGTAAGCGATATTTTGCATTTATAATAATATGTTGAAGATGTTATAGATCAATGTTAGCTGTGTCTAGTAGTACTATATTTTTTGACATGCAAGATGTCTATAATTAGGACTTTTATTAAATGTCTAGGTTGAGTTAGAGCCGGAATTTAGACTTCGTTCATATATTACTATATTTTTTGACATGCATGCAACTACTATATTGAAACTTTAGGCAGCAGAAAAAATTGTGTGTCTGAATTTTTTGTTCATGTGATAATAGGTCGACTTCGTTCATATATTACTGCCGACGGATATTTATTATTCGGAAGGATATCCTCATTGAAGCAGAGGTATAAATTTCGTCGTGTAATTTTGCAAATATTTATTCATGCATGCAATTGCCATTTTGAAACTTTTGGCAGCAAAAAAAAATTGTGTGTGTAATATTTTTGTTCATGTGATAATAGGGTGACTCCATTTGATATATTACCGGTGATATGTTCATGCATGCAACTGCCATTTTGAAACTTTTGGCAGGAAAAAAAATTGTGTGTGAAATATTTTTGTTCATGTGATAATAGGGTGACTCCATTTGATATGTTACCGGTAATATGTTCATGCATGCAACTGCCATTTTGAAACTTTTGGCAGGAAAAAAAAATGGTGTGTGAAATATTTTTGTTCATGTGATAATAGGGTGACTCCATTTGATATGTTACCGGTAATATGTTCATGCATGCAACTGCCATTTTGAAACTTTTGGCAGAAAAAAAATGGTGTGTGTAATATTTTTGTTCATGTGATAATAGGACGACTTCGCTGACATGTTACTGGTGATATATTCATGCATGCAATTCCCATTTTGAAACTTTTGGCAGGAAAAAAATTGTGTGTGTAATATTTTTGTTCATGTCATAATAGGGCGACTTCGCTGACATGTTACCGGTGATATATTCATGCATGCAATTGTCATTTTGAAATTTTTGGCCGGAAAAAAAAATTGTGTGTGTAATATTTTTGTTCATGTGATAACAGGACGACTTCGCTGACATGTTACTGGTGATATATTCATGCATGCAATTCCCATTTTGAAACTTTTGGCAGGAAAAAAATTGTGTGTGTAATATTTTTGTTCATGTCATAATAGGGCGACTTCGCTGACATGTTACTGGTGATATATTCATGCATGCAATTGTCATTTTGAAATTTTTGGCCGGAAAAAAAATTGTGTGTGTAATATTTGTGTTCATGTGATAATAGGACGACTTCGCTGACATGTTACTGGTGATATATTCATGCATGCAATTCCCATTTTGAAACTTTTGGCAGGAAAAAAATTGTGTGTGTAATATTTTTGTTCATGTCATAATAGGGCGACTTCGCTGACATGTTACCGGTGATATATTCATGCATGCAATTGTCATTTTGAAATTTTTGGCCTGAAAAAAAAAATTTGTGTGCAATATTTTTATTCATGTGATAATATGGTGACTCCATTTGATATATTACTGGTGATATGTTCATGCATGCAACTGCTATTTGCAAGTAAAAAAATATGCTCGTTTTATTTGAAAAAACTTTTTAAATCGACTAGCGATGTAAATATGGCTGCTCGTTAGGTACTATGGAAAATTTGGTAGTGTTCTATGGGGACATCGTACGCGACGGTCCTTCCGGTGTGGATGTGTCTAGGTGCGAGATGACTACGGTTGTAGTGAGAGACATGGTTAATGTAGGGTATGCGGCAGTCAGAAGGTGCGTCCGATCGGTGTTTGGTTCAGCGATGGATGGAAAAAAAATGACCATGGAGGCTTTCGTGGTTGACGGAGGAAATGATGGGAAAGTATCCCGTTGGGGTCTGCGGCGGGTTACTGGTGAAAAAGCCTGGGCGTCGTACATGGGGTTTGCAAGCAATCCCAATAACTCCATGTTTGGACAGCCCATGGTGTATTTGGAGTTCATTTCTGTCACTGATGTCGCCGAGTGCAGTAGCGGGGGCGGTGAGGCCGAGTTGGCAATCACAGTAGCCCCCAGCACCGGTCCATCGGAACCAACTGGAGGCCAACCAGTGTATGACACAGGATATTGGTCTGCGGTCGTTGACATGAGCGAACACGTGGAGGTATTGCCGGAGGCGCTAGATGATGACGATGATGGTCATTCTTCTGCCTCTTCGGAATCAGATGATGATGAAGTTGTTCCTCCAGAGAAGGCGGTCGCTCCAGCAATGAACCCAGAGTTTTTACAGGTTATGAGCATCACCAATGAATTTCACTCTGTTTCTGGCCTGGAAGCGGGAAGTCTGGCCGTTGGCCAGATTTTCCCAGATAAAAAATCTGCTTACCAAGCATTGAATAGCTATGCAATTGCCATACATCGGCAGCATAAAGTGATGCAGTCTGATAAAAAGGAGTTGAAGGTCATATGCATCCATCGGGAGTCGAATGGTTGCCGCGGAAGAGTTATTGCTCGCACGAAGCCTGGGGTATGTCAGCCATGGCATGTCACAAAAATAGTGGAACATGGCTGCGAGCAAACCGGCACTCCAGACCACTGCAATGTGACTGCAGAATATGTGTCACAGATCATGCAAACGACAGTGCAGGAAAGTCTTAATATTAGTATTAGGGCTTTGCAGAAAACTGCAGCTGATCTGATTGGCTTCAATGTCAGCTACAGCAAGGCAAGGCATGCAAAGGAAAAGATATTCCAGAGGTTGTATGGAACCTATGAGGAGGCGTACTCTTTTGCCCCCAGAATGCTGCATCAGATAGCAACTGCTAATAGAGGGACTCAAGTTTTCCGGAAACAACGTCCAAACCCAATGAAACGGGGCGAGCTAATCCTTGACCGTTTATTCTGGGCATTCGCCCAGACTATACAAGCATTCAAGCATTGTCGTCCGGTTTTATCAATCGATGGTACATTTCTCACTGGAAAGTACATGGGCACACTGTTGGTGGCAATTGCTGCAGATGCAAATAATCAACTTCTACCTATTGCGTATGCAATAGTCGAGAGCGAGAACAAACATAGCTGGCTGTGGTTTCTGAGTTGCCTGAAGATGGGGGTCGTCAAAGATCGCAAAGGTGTTTGCATCATCTCTGATCGCAACACTGGGCTATTAAGCGCGCTCGAGATAATTAAGGCTTCAGAAGATCCAGACTGGAGGTGGCCCGATCTGGAGACAAGGTGGTGCATGCGGCATTTGGCAGCTAATTTTTATTCCAAATTCAAAAATAAAGATTGGTTCAAGCTATTCAAGAGGATGCGCATGCAGAAAACTGAAGCCAAAATGAATGCTATCTGGGCAGGTATCAATGGTCAGATCGAGCGCGCATCCCTGCCGCAGAGAGAAGACCGGAGGGGTCGTCGGACAGCAATAAATCTGAGCCAGTGGATCACCGAGAATTGTCCCCATTTGTACAAGTGGGCGCAGTCTCACGACAGTGGGGCTCGGTACGGTATAATGACAAGCAACATGTCAGAGGTTTACAATGGAGTTCTTAAAGGGGTGAGGTCCCTACCTATCACAGCCCTAATCGATGAAACTTGGAACCGGACCTTGTCATACTTTGCAGACAGAGTCACAGTCGCCAAGACACTGGTTGATTTGAACAAGCCATGGTCCGAGAAGATGCAAAGACATCTTGATGAGAAAGCAGTTAAGTCGCAAAGCCATGGTTGCAGGAAGGTAGATGCACTTAGAAATAAATGGGAAGTCAATGTGCGAGCCAAGTATGTTAAGGGTCACCACAGAGGATCAAGAAAACAAGCTGTGACCCTTGGTACAACCTCATGTGAGTGCACTTGCAACAAGCCCAAGCTTCTGGGATACCCTTGCAGTCACGTACTGCGGGCAGCTGCCGATCAGAAAATCAGTGTCGAACCTTACGTATCGCCGTTCTTTAACATGCACAATTTATACAACACTTGGAACGGTGAGTTCTGGGCATGGGGCATTGATATGAACTACAAGCTATTGTGGCCAGAAGGTTCCAAATGGGTTCCTGACCCCAAGTTGATGAGAACCACGTCGGGACGGCGTCAGTCTAGGCGTCATCGCAATGACATGGACCATAGCCAGTCGGGAGAAGCAAGGCGATGTCGCGTTTGCAGGTGCCCTGGACACTCGCGTAGGGAATGTCCGTATCGTACCAACAACACCGCATGATATTTAATCATGCTATGTATTTTAGTTTCAATTCATCGTGATGTGATCTTTTGCAGATGACTAGTAACAACGGTTATCCTGGTCCAATTTGGTTTATTATGTACATTGTGCATGTACACGATGCCCTGCCACCATTTTATGAATCATGGCTGGAAGAAATTATAAATTTTGTTAGTTTGACCAATCATATGCTGAATTTTGGGTTGTCAACTGAGGATTTCATGTACTACGAAACAGAAGATGAATATGGGAACCTCGAGCTGATCGACGTCAAGAATGAATCTGTAGTGAAGCAAATGCTTGAAGAATTCAAACCAATACGTAGGGTTGTTTTGCATGTCTACAGGAGACCTAGTTGGTATGTTCAGCCTTCACCATATGAACCTAAGGGTGAGAGTTCTTCATCTACGGGTGGTGATGAACCTAATGGTGAGACCTCTTCATGTAAGGACACCTAGTTGGTGGGTTGAGTGATCATGAGCAGTCAATTGAACTAGTAATTTGTATCGTAGACTTATTTATGTACACCTAATGGAATAAAAAATACATGACCGATTGGGCCCTGTCGGCCTCGCCAAGACCGACTGGATAATATTTTTGAAATTTTTTAAAATTGTATATTATTTCTGTAATTTACCAAAAAATGTATTATTTAAAAAAATTTAGCAAATTAAGATGCATTCAAAATAACATGCATAAAATAAGATACATCAAATAACATGCATAAAATAAGATACATAAAATAAGATACATAAAATAACATGCATAAAATAAGATACATAAAATAAGATACTTGTTCAAATTAAGATACAACTCCCTACGAATTTTAAGATCCTTGTTCAAATTAAGATACAACTTGCTGCAATGCGAATTTTAGGATACAATAACATAAATCTACTGAGTCCAACGTGGATATTTTCCTTTTCCATCACCAGCTTCTTCTGCTGCCTTGGCTGCACGAGCCCTTTCTTTCTTCATCTGCCTCTCAGCCTCACGGGCCTCCTCTCGCTGTCGGTAAACCTCCGCCAGTCGAAGTTGCGATTCTCGGTTTTCCTTCTTCATCTCATCAAGAAAAGCCCTCTGCTTCACACAATACTCTTGCCACTCTCTCTGCTGCTCTGCTTTCTCATCTGCTGCCGCCTTCGCGCGGCGCTCTTCCGCGTCCAAACTTGCCCATGCACGACGACCTCTTTCAAGAATCTCGGTCACCGCCCAGTCCGGTTTTTTCGTGTCAATTCAACGATAGTACATGCACAGAGGCGGAGGAGACTACAACAAAAATAGAAATATAAATATTAAATCAACAATAATATCAACAACGTGTTTATTCTTGATGACTGAAACATACCGGAGGCCTGATGTACGGTGAAATAGAAACGGGTGGATCTTCCTCATAATTAGCGCACATAAAAAACTTCATGCCCAACCAATCTGAAAAATCCGTCACCTCCTTCACCTTGCACAGATCGCCACACCAACAACGAAGTACTTCCACCCCCCGAGGCAAAGTCGCAGTCTTCATTTTCGTAGGCCTAATGCTTTGATCCGAGCAAGGCAAACTCATCCTGACTAGCGCGTTGGTGTTCTGAAGTGTGGCTGGACGATGCATAAGAGAGTGAGAAAGAGTAAGCAGTGTGGGCAGAAGCAAAGAGAAAAGTGTGAGAGAGCAGGCAACGGCATCTCATAAGAGAGTGTTTTGAAGTGTTAAAAAAGTTTAATCATGCATGCTAAAAAACATGACACATGAAATAACAACACATTTAATCATGCATGTTAAAAAACATTTAATCATGCATGTTAAAAAACACGACACATGAAATAACAACACATGAAATAACAACACATTTAATCATGCATGTTAAAAAACGTTTAATCATCTATGTTAAAAAACATGACACATGAAATAACAACACATTTAAAACCAAAACGTTTAACATAAGTCCTAATTACGACTTACTAAGAGTACGCAGTGTGTGCGCGCGAGAGAGTACGCAGTGTGTCTGTGCGAGAGAGTAGACAGAGTGTGTGTGTGCGAGAGAGAGCTGGCATCGTGTATATAAAGAATACGGGCACTGTAGTGTCGGCACACCGCGTTAGAATTTGCACCGAAAGAAACCGGCAGCATCTGACATGAGAATCAGCGCCGCGTCTCGGTACTTGCGCCGTTTCCCTCGTTTTCAGCGCCGTCCCGCCTCGTTTTCAGCGCAGTCAGGCGCGGCTGTCGGCGCACATGCAGCTACAGTAGCGGCCGCCTCGTGGGGTGGCGGCCGGTCCCGCCCCCGCGGCTCCGTTCCGTTCGAACGGTGGCAGAATCGGCAACAGTGCCGGCCGCCTCAGGCGGTGGCGGCCGGGCCCAGGCACAGTGCCGGCCGCCAGCGGCAGTGGCGGCGGGGCCCGGTACAGTACCGGCCGCCCGCGCTGCTGGCGGCCGGGGGGGTCTGATCCGGCGTTTTTACTCCCAGGTGGTCTTTTTTGACATTTGCACTCGCGACGTGGTCTTTTTAGACAAAAATTCTTGGTCATGCCCTTAGAAGCCCGGCCCGACCTGACACATGCTCTGGTTTACTTATCAATCTGATTCCGTATAACCTCACACACTTGGGGCTCACTTTGCAGCAGGGGAAAAGGCAGGGATCCCTGCCTAATCCCTGGGTTAAGAGCATCTCCACTCCCCCAAGGCCATTTTTAATCGCCGGCGCGCGAAAAACGTCCCAGTCGCGTCCCCAGGAGCCCAATTTTCGCCGGTTAGGACCGAAATTGGCGCCGGCGAAGCCCAAGCCGAACCCAGCGCGCTGGGGGGCGCCTGGGGGCGCCGGGGGAACGATTTTTGGTGCGAAAAACGATGGGTCCTTCGCGTCAGCGACCCGCGGCGTTTCGTCGTCCTCATCGCCTCGGTTTCCCGCGGAATCAATGCAAGGCTGCCCGGCGGTCAGCAGTCAGGCCGGGCGTCCACACCTTTCCCTCCACGCGGCCGCACGTTGTCGCCCGCTCGCCGCTATAAAAGGCGACCTCCGACAGCCCCGCCACTCCTTGCCACAACTCCTCCCCTCTCTCGCCGCCGACGCCCTCAACCACACTCTCCCCCGGCGAGCTTCTCTTCTTCTCCTGCGATGGCTGCGCGCTACTCAGGCGACGGAGCGGCCCTAAACGGATTCGGCCGCCGCCACCTCCACGAGGACGAGGCCCGCCTCCTGTATGAGGCGGACTACCCGGCGCCGCCGGACATGCGGGTGTCGGGCGCGTGGAGGCTCAGCGCCGGCGGAGTTCCGGTGCCACCGGTGCCAACCGGAGCCGAGCGGCGCGCCGAAATCGTGAGGATTCGCTCGTCGCTGACCGAGGCGGTGTGCCAGCAGCCAAGGTACGCCGCCGACAACAACACACTTTGGACGGCGTACTTCGAGCGCCGCCGCGAGGACCAGCTAGCCTCCACCAACGGCGGCCCGGCGCGCGGCCGCCACAACTCCGAGGGGCGCCGCCTGTGGTGGGGCGTTCCCGGGCGCACGCTCGACGCCGTCCTCGAGCACATCGAGGGCGGCGACTCGCCGCGGCTCGAGTACCCCGAGCCGTCCTCCATCTCGCGCCGGAGGGCCGGGGCTCCTCGTGGATGCCAAGGCGGATGGCCACGGCGTCGTCCTCGTCGTCCGGCTCCCACTCCTCCGGCGCGCGCATGCCGCTCGTCGCCGTGAAGCCCGAGCCAGGCGAGACGCCCCTCCGTCGCAGCGGGCGCAACAGTGGCGGCGGCATCACCATCAACGAGGGCCACCGCCGCCAGCCTTCCCCCCCTCCCGGCTGCCACCTTCGCCTTGTCAGGCCCAAGACAAAGCCTGGCACGGCGGCGGCGGCCATAAAACAGGAGCACCTCGCCATGGCCGCCGCCGACGAGACGGCCCTCAAATGGGCACGGGATGATTACGTCCGAGAGGAGATGGAACGCCAGCGGCACGCCCTCGAGGAAATCGCCGCTCGTCGCCGCGGCCACGAGGAGGGCGGCGTCGTCATCCTCGAAAGCGACGACGAGGAGGCACCGGGGCCCTCCAACCCCGAGCTGCATCGCCACGGCGACCCAGGGCAGGGGTGCAGCAGGGACGGCGGTGGCGCGCAGGACGGCGACGACGACGACGACGGCGGCGGCGGCGACTACACGGACTTCTACAGGCTGCCCGGCATGTAGAAGACGGCGCGGGGGCGGCGACGGCATAGTTTACCTAGTTTTTTTTTGTCTACTTTTGTAAAAAACGTTCGAATCTAGTCGTAATTTGGCCGAAACTTGGCATGTTTTCGCCGTTTGCTATTTTAAATTTTGCATTCAAATTGTCGTGGGGTGGCGTCGTGGGGCGGCGACTGGGAAATGGTTGCCCCCCTCGCCGATTTTTCCGCTGGTTGACCCCCAGGCAGCGCTATTTTCGCCCCCGGGGCACCAAACCGCTGGAGATGCTTTAATCCCATTCGTGGCATATCGTCCCAGGTTTTCCTATCGCAAAGTTTGGACGAGACGTGGGACGAGATATTCCGTACCCTTCCCCATGAATTCCTTGGGATGAAAATAATGGTGTTGAGACTTGAGACGTCAGAATTTGCTTCCCCGTCTCTCTCGTTCTTGCCTAATGTCATCTCCAGTTCTCACGTCCGCATCAAGCTTAGTCCTCAGAGCATCTACAGCCGTACATAGTAAATCTTACCCTTTAAATGTTCGCAGATCCGCCCGGTCAGTGACCGGGTGTGTTCATTTTGAATCCCTATTTGTCCGTCCATACATCCACACTCCTTCATTTTTCTCTCGTATGTCGGATTACTCGCACATGATTGTTGAAGATGAAGAAAGAGAAAGAAAAAATTGGATAAATAAAAAATATGGTGCAGGGTGGGCCGCATCTTACGTGGCGGACCGATCAGGCGCGTCCGGACGCGTCTGCGGGCTCTCATATCCTCTCTGTATTTGTCCTTAATACGAGGGTTCGCGGACAACCCGGACATATATAGATGATATGAGGGGTCCGGTTGGGTCACTTTTTTACTTTTTTTCTTCTGTCTGGTCACTAACCGGGCCCATTCACGGGCGTTGGAGGAGGATTTTAGGATGCCGGCTGTAGATGCTCTGAAAGGCTCAGATGGCACAGGCTGCCCCCATGCCCGTCACTGGCCTTTGGTGTTGCCTCCCACCTAGCAAGTGCCTTCGTCGATGTAGCCTTTGCCTTCCACGGTCCCACCTACATAGCCGGGGGATTTAGGACGTGGAGTACCTGCTACCGAGCTCAAATGCACCCTGACAAATAGTAAAATTCAAAAATAGTAAGAAGTCCAAAATATGTAATCTGATTTTTGTGGTAAATTTTGATAAATGTTTTGTATGCTTGAAAAATTTCAGCACCAAATGACATTCGTGGAAGTCATAAAAGAAAACAAAACCAATGCCCCAAAAATGCTCATTTTGAAAATATTTTGCTTTTTTGTCACGACTTTCACGAATGTCACTTCATGCTGAAATGTGTTAAGCATATGAAACACTTGTCAAAGTTTACAAAAAAGAAAATCAGATTCATTTTACAATTTATTTTTTCCGATTTCATTGGTCATCAGGGTGCATTTGAGCTCGGGATCACAATAGGACTTTTGGAGGATTTATCCCTTTCTAGAGTTACCAGAGGACTGTCAATTCTGCACGGGGGAATTTTCACCCTGGGCGTTTCTTTCCTAGGGGAACTACCAAACAAAGCCTTGGGAGTTGGGATTGTTTGGATTCATGCTGTAGGTGTACTGTCGCTCCCCAGAATCCAGATCTCATTCCACCAGCGCAATGGCGCTCCCAGATGAACTCCTCGAGGAGATCTTCCTCCGCCTGCTCGCGGCCGTCGACCTCGCGCGCGCCTCCGCGGCCTGTCTGCGACCCCCTGCAGCGCCGCTACCTCATGCTGCCTGCCCTCCCCGACCATCTAGCCGATCAAGTCCATCGCCCGGACATCAAAGATTGCAAGCTCCTCCTGGCGACGATGAGGACTCGTCATTCAGAGACTTCAGAGTCATGTGCTTAGTGCGGTGCAGAACCAAGCTCGTCCTCTTCGTCTTCTCTACCTGTGCCGGAAGATGGCTTGCTGATCCCGTTACCTTCGACATGGTTGGACGCGTCACCTTGGCGCACCGCTACTTCGCCCATGGATGCTTCTGTTGGCAGCTTTATTACGACAACATGCTTGTGCTTGACACTCACAGGATGGAGTTCTCCACTGTCGGTCTCCCACCTCCACCTGGCCCTTCTATGCGGCGGGATATGGCCATTGTCGAGGCAGGAGAAGGAAGGTTCGGGATGTTTACTATCTCTGATCAAGTTAAACATGGTGTATTAGTATATCATCTCTTGTATGCCATACGACGCCAGGATGGGAATGGGGGAAAACCAGTGGCAACCCAAGCTTCCAATCTCTTTGCCGGAAAATTATCGCTATTGTATCATGGGGGTAGCTGGTGGATACTTACTCCTAGTTGGGTATCCAGAAGATGGATGGTCAATAGGAGACTATTTTTCACTGAACCTCCAGACTTTCCAGGTTGAATGGTTCTCTCAGGCTGATGCTTTTGTCACGATTGGTGACCTGTATGCCAATCTCCCACTGTCCCTGTCCCCGCCAACACTTTGAAGTGGTAAACTATATTGCTCATGATGTTGCTAAATTAGGCCACGAAAAAATGTTGTTTCTCCATCATCATATTCGTAACGACCCAATCTGTAATTATGCTTGAACTTGCAACTGACAATTGTAGTTGACACTGTACTTTTTTTTTTTTTGTAACTGGCGCTGTCTGCTCACGTGGCAAACACACTAGCCAAACCAGCCTCTTACATCGACAAAGGCATCAGGCATGGACAGCTGAGGCATTCACTACTTCCGATTCCCAAACGTATGTCTAGCCTAATGGGAAACATGAAAACTGTTGTGGACTGCGGTCCATTGGTATGTTTGAATAGATGGCAATATGCTAGTTTCGTTAGAATGAAAACAAGACCCAAGGCACCAGAGCCTCTGATTTTTCTATGAAAGAGAGAAGTGGGGTTGGAACCTGGATGGTGGTGGCACAACCGACTGTACCCTAGTGATTCGCTAGTTTTACTAGAAGGCTGAGCTTCAGCGCTTGTTGCTCCTATGACAATAAGACTCAGACTCTCAGTGCCAGTTTATGTAATGACGACTCCTATCTTGCCTCTTGTTCATCCATGAATATATCACTCTAATTAAATATTGACAGGCTTCTACCTATAGTGGCGCTTATAACGTCTGGGTTGTGCTAATAAATCAAACTTACTAAATCTACATTTTGTTTCTTCCGTCCTTCATAACACGCAGAGTGATAGGTGAATACTGAGTTGTGGTGATAACATATATGAATTCAGATGCCCTTATGCCCAGTAATATATCTGGTCTAGCTGCAAATACATGTTCAGTTGTCTAGATAACTTAAGAAACATGTTTGTGCAGTTTTGCAAATAAGAGTTCGCCTTGTGAACATTTCAATCAAATTAGATGCTCTTCAGCATAATGACTTTTAGTGTCAGTTCAAAAGTAGATGTTTGTATTGCAAACAAGTAGTATTCATGAAAATTTTGTATTATGGCGAGTTAAAATCCTCATTCCCGTTTAGCCTTTCAGTTGAATACATTCTTTTCTTTTTATAAAAAAGAGAGGCTTGCGGACACATGCTCTCTATTCCTCAGTTTGTTTCCTTTTAATACTTACTTTTGACTTGTCGTATCTAAGCACCCTTTCCCTCTATAACCAGGACCTCTCCAGAGAAATACACCGATAGTAAGGACTCACAAGCGTAACTGGTGGCATATTAAGGAGAATATATGCAAGAGCTTCTGAAAGGGCAAAAGCGTTTTTTGCATTCGACAACAATTTGCAGCCGAGAAAATATGATGCCTATCTAATCTACTGAAGAACAAGAAGCATGCAGTGGATATCCGTCACACCCACCTTCATTTTCCTGTTGAATATTTCATATCGTTTCTGCTACTTGTGCTCATTATGTATCCACCACCTGATTGGCTTACTTAATTATAGTGTCCAGCTTCAGTTGTTTGTGCTGAACTATATAATGGCATGCTCATGTCATGCAAAAATGCATTTGTAAGATGTTTGTGGAAGTTCATGGAGGATGCTTATATCGCTTTTACTGCAAAGCTAATGTTTAAATCCAATCCATCTTCTCTTGAACACTAATACTACAAATCTTAGTTGGTTTTCCACATCCATTTGAATGGTTAAAATTCTGGAACTGATGATAGCAAATCGATCGTTTGTTCAATGTCAAGAGATTACAAGTCAGAATGGTGAGTCTGCAGGCCGGCAGAGGATTGAGCCGACACTTGTAGTCGTGCCATGATGTTCTTCCAACACCTCCCTCAAAAAACAAAAATGACGTTCTTCCAACACTATTCTTCAGGTAGATGAAAAATCAAGCCAGCAACAAAGCATTTAGCCAAGTACTTGCAGTGTCATCAGTCACCACACTAGTATGTATATACAAGCATGTTCTTGCAGCTAGGTAAAAATTCAGGTAAGTAAACGATGATGATACTACAGGACATGTGTAAAATTCCAGTTGTTAGATCAAGAAACAAGAGAGCGATCACCAGCTATGAAAGAAGGCTATCCTATCCGGCGAGGGGGTGGTCGGCGGGGCCGACGGGTGTCTTCTCCATGAGACGAGCACCTCGAAGCAGTGGAACTGGCGTTAGTGTTGGCCGAAATGGCAGATATAAATTCAAGCATTTGATTAACAAAGTGGGCTTCCGAGGACGCATTGTACAGGAGGTATCGCCAATTCTCGTGTTTATGGCAAAGAGTAGCGACCGCTAAATCTCCATGAGACGAGCTCGGGCAGTAAATTCTTCCGAGGCAAGGACCGATTAGCCCCTGTTTGCTCAAGTTTCTCCTCGACTGCCTGCTCGGCCCTGAGGAGTTCAACCCATCTGTCGTTTAGCTCATCCTGATCGGCTCTAAGCTGCTGGGACTTTTGCTTGATGCTTTTGGCCATGCTGGCCAATCGCCGACGAAGCGCTTCGAGCTGCAAATGTCGTACTCATCGGGGCCGAGGCTTATGTCTTCTTTGGCTTTCGGGATATAATCGCCGTCTTCGGGATCGTCGTCTTCCCTGTTTACCATCTCGGCGTTGTTGTTGTTGTTGCTGGTGCCGATGTTGTTTTCAACGTCGTTCTTGGCGGCATCGCCATTGGCGGTATCATCGTTTCCAGTGCCGCCATTGCTCGCCTCGCCGTTGCCGGTGCCTCCATTATGGCAACCTCTGCGTCGGAGTTGTGTGCGTGTGTGTGTGTGTGTGGGGGGGGGGGGGGTCCACTTCCTCCCCTGTCCTTGAGGTGTGCACCATGTAAACATCATAGGTGGAGGTAGATGCCCATGTGCCGAGTGACAACCAGCGGTGAGGCGGAGTCTAACATGTTGCCGACATCTTCCTCCATGTCGGTTACGTCCTTGGAGGCGTATGCTAGAACGTCGGTTAAATCCTCGATGGTAGCGACTAGGTGGGCGGTGCATGGGATGGGAATTCTAGCTTCACCGGGTTTCTCGCAGATCTAATCATAAACCAAGGTCCGATCATCCGAGATAGCAAGGCTCTAAATCCGATCGAACATCTTGTTCAGGAGCGCTTTGTCGGCCTCGCCCATATCCTGCTCGAAATTTGGGTTTAGCTGAAGTTTGCCCGAGATCCCATCTCAGATGGCTTCATGAGTTTCGTCGGTCGAACTTGATGTTTGATCCGTCGAGGTGGAGTTCGACTCTGTGTTCGAAGCTAGACCCGAAGTGTAATCCGTGTCGTGGTCCTGATCCAAGAGCGAATCTGAGATTGACATGGAGGCGTCGAAGAGGTCTTCAGACATGTTTGACACCATGATGTCTACTACGCAACTTTATTCTTGTAGACTTGATTGGGCCTCCAAGCGCAGAGTTTTGTAGGACAACAACAAATTTAATCAATGGATGACCTAAGGTTTATCAATCAGTGGGAGGTGTAGAACGAAGATAGTCTCTCACAAACAATCCTGCAATCAAATACAAGCAATCTTATTTATCCCCAACACACCCAATACAATGATAAATTGTATAGGTGCACTAGTTCAGCGAAGAGATGGTGATACCAGTGTTGTATGGATAGTAGATATGCCTTTTTATAATCTGAAAAAGATAAAAACCGCAAATTAACAAGTGACAAAAGTGAGCACAAACGGTATTGCAATGCTTTGAAACAAGGCCTAGGGTTCATACTTTTACTAATGCAATCTCTCAACGGTACTAACATAATTGAATCATATAACAATCCCTCAATGTGCGACAGAGAATCACTACAAAGTTCCTATCGGAGAAAGTAGGATGAAAACATGTATCAACCTCTATCCCTAGATTACCCCAATGTCACCAGGGGAATCCGCAAGTTGAATACCAAAACATATGTCAAGTGATCTCAATAAATTAACCCATTGTCACCACGGGCATCCACAAGCAAGACATATATCAAGTGATCTCAAATTCAAAGTATTCAATCCAACATATGGAACCTCAAATAGAAAGACTCAATTCATCACAACAAAGGTAGAGGGGGAAGAACACCATATGATCCAACTATATTAACAAAGCTCATGGTACATCAATATTCTATCCTGTCCAAATCAAGAGAGAGAGAGAGAGAGAGGGAGGGAGATCAAACACATAGCTACTGATACATACCCTCATCCGAGGGTGAACTACTCCCTCCTCGTCATGGAGAGAACGGGAATGATGAAGATGGCCTCTGGTGATGAGACCACTTCGGAACAAAGGCTTGCGGCGGTGAAAAAACTCATCTAGTTTAACTTTCGTTTTTTTGGATTTATATGATTTTCCAAAGTTGGAATCATGCGAGGGGAGTCTCGAGGGTCCCACAAGCTCACGTGCGCCCCCCTCCGGGGGGGGGGGGGGTTAGGGCTTGGCCCTTGAGCTTGTGGGGACCTTGGGCACCTTCTGGTCCTTCCTCGAAGATTCCTTGGTCCCTTCTTGTCCATAAAAAATCACCGTAAATTTTCGTTGCTTTTGGAGTTTTTTTATTTTTCTGTGAAACATAGAAATAGGCAAAAAACAAGAGCTGGCACTATGCACTAGGTTAATAGGTTAGTCCATATAAATCATGTAAAAGTGCACCAAAACCATATAAAATTATTGCAAACGTGCCATGAATACTTAATAAATTATGGATACGCTGGAGACACATCAACATCCCCAAGCTTAATTCGTGCTCATCCTCGAGTAGGTAAATGATAAAAGAAATAATTTATGAATTGTGAGTTCTAGAGTAGACAAAACCTTTGACCAGGTAGGCAATGATAATCTAATAACAAGTAACATCACTCCAATATCAACATATCATAAAATGATAATGAAGTATCTTGCAACCTTTCAAGATTATATTGCAAACATAAAGCAATCAATGAATTAAAGATGACGACTAGGTGCCCCAATTTCAAAATAACCATCATATAGAATTCTCAACCCATTTCTATTAAATGAATGCATGCAACGCTAAGAGTGACACCCATGCTCAATACGTGGAGCCAAAAGAAAGAAATATGGAATTGACTCAACATGAAAAGTAAATAGATAGGCTCTTCGCAGAGGGAAGTAGGATTTTTTTTATGTGCCAGAGCTCATTGCTTAAGACAAATATTATTTCATTTGGGAGGTGTACTTTTCCTGTCAACGGTTTAACGACAAAGTTTTCAATATCTTCCATGCTAAACACGTTAATGGCGGTTCCCATGCAAAAGATTTTTCTCCCTTTCCACCATACCAACACAAAGCATGGCTAGCCGAATCCACGGGTGCCTGCCAACTTTCAACTTTCCGAGATGTGTTTTTACAAATGAATTCAGGACTAGGCATCCATATTACCAGCCTCACTCAAATTTGACGAGTGAATGAACTCTTGTCGGTGAGTAAAACACACTTAGCATGGAAGATAATGACTACCCCATTGCTCCATGGGCAATACGAGCACACAAAAAAATGTTCATTTGAAGGTTTTTAGAGGTGGCACATGCAAATTTACTTGAACGATAGGGTAATACCGTATGTAGGTAGATATGGTGTTATCTTTAGGCATAACTTTGGTTTCAGGATTTGAATGCACAACAAGTATTTCCTCTTAGTATAGGATAGGGCTAGCAAAAGACTGGGGGCAACCATCTTACCAAGCATAAGAACCACAATCATGCATTCCCTAATAGTAACATAATTGACAAATTATAATCATGATGATAACCTACAAATCTTTAATACCATCAAGGCTGAATTTGTAATTTATCAAACATGTATAAACATGTGCCAAGTCAATCATCCGTCCCTCATTGGAAGATACTTATCACAACAACATGATATGTTCAACTTAATAAAACTAATGCTCACATTGTCATTATAATATAATTCCCTTACATGATTAAAGACATGTACTATCGTAGTCTCACCTCTATTTTAATGAAATAAATGGAGGATGCATATTACTTCTCAACACACATATAGTAAATTAAGCACATGAAATTAGATTTATTCATAATTTTACTCTTAGTATATAAGTGAAGCGCAAGAGTAAATAACAAACTACTAAAAAAGATATAAGGTAAGGATAAAGAGTAGTTAAGTAAATAGGTAGCTATATAAATACTCTCTCCAAATACAGATTTTCAGATCTAAAGATTATATCAAACAACAGAAAAACAAAAATGACACTACAAGAATAGCACATATCATGTACACAAATAAAAACTTAGGCTCAACCGAGACTTACCGATAGTTGTTTGTGAAGAGAGGTGGGATGCCTATCGAGGCATCCTCAAGCTTAAATGCTCGAGACTTCTTGTAATATTAACTTGGGGATTCTTGGGCATCCCCAAGCTTGAGATCTCGCGTCTTGTTAATTCCTCGCATATCACGGTTTCCCCTAAGTCTCAAAAACTTCATCCATGCAAAACTTAATGAGAACTCGTGAGATAGGTTACTACACATAAGAATAGATCACAAAATCATGTACTGTCAAGACAAGTTGAATAATAATTTTCAAACATTATCTACTGTATTACTATCATCCACAATCTGTATCTATCAATATAAGCCATGAAAACTATAGGATAAACACATAACAAACTATGACAACAATCTGTCTAAACATAAGAGTCTATAGCAATTAATTCCAAAAGTGTACTTATGTAACTCAATAAATTATGAAAATTTAGGATGTAATAAACAATTTGTATGAAAATACTGTATGAATATTTCAGAAAATTTCCACGTTCCAGTAAAATATGAAAGTTCAAACACTACTGCAAAAGTTTCCGTTTCTACACAGAACACATCAAACATGTAATTCAGACATCCTAAAGGCAAACCTTGGCATTGTTATTAAAAAACATGATCTCAAATAACTTAAAGCAAATCCCAACAAAAGAAAATGACACTCCAAGCAAAACACATATTATGTGACGAATAAAAATGTAGCTCCAAGTGAGGTATACCGATAGTGTTGAAGATGAAATAGGGGATGCCTTCCGGGGCATCCCCAAGCTTAGACGCTTGAGTCTTCCTTGGATATTACCTTGGGGTGCCTTGGGAATACCCAAGCTTAGGGTATCGCTTCTCCTTATTCTCCTCATATCAGTATCTCACCCAAAACTTGAAAACTTCAATCACATAAGACTCAACAAAACTTCGCGAGATGGGTTTATATAATAAAATAAATCATTCACTTAGGTACTGGGAAGACAAGATTCATAATTGTTCTCCAATAATGCCTAATGTATTCTGTTATTTCCCCAATTTATATACCAAACATAAGCTATGGAAACACTAAAACAAGCAAACTATGCATGCAAAACAGAATTTGTTAAAAACAGAACTGTCTGTAATGATATGAGTTTTGATCATACTTGTGTAACTCATAAAATTATGAAAAATAGGAAAAAATAGAGAATTTAGACTACAATATTGTTTCAAATTTTCAGCAATTTACCATGTTCCAATGCAAAATTATAATTCATATACTGGACGCAAAAGTTACCATTTTTGCACAGAACCAAATAAACAAACATCCATATCACCCTAAAGGTTTACCTTGGCACTTTATTGAAATAAAAGGCACAAAACATGACTACTAAAGTAACTTAATCATGTAAACAGACATAAACAGAAAGGATAAGTGTTGGGTTGTCTCTCAACAATAGCTTTTTAAAGCCTTTAAGTTGGCATTGATAATTTCAATAATGCTCACATAGAATTAAAGAATTGAAACATAAAGAAAGCATATGAGACATATAACAAACACAGTTGTGCCTAACCCACTTTCTATGCATATGGATTTTGTAGGCAAACAAATTATTTGAACAAGAATTAACTAGCATAGGAAGGCAAAACAAGTGTAACTCCAATACGTTCAACATAAAGAGAGGAAACTTGATGTTGTTGAAATATATATAAGAATATCTTACCCTCTCATAATAATTTTCAGTAGCATCATGAACAAATTCAACAATATAAGTATCACATAAAGCATTCTTTTCATGATCCACAAGCATAGAAAATTTATTACTCTCCACACACTAGTACAACGAGCTGCTATACTAACGGTTTTAACCCCTTTCCGCGACGACATTTTAAACCATCGCCTAGTGAGTGTGGGCGATTGGGGGGTCCTTCCCACACGACCCAAAAACCGTCGGGGATAGGGAGCCATGAGGCAGACGCGTTGCCAAATGTAATCGTATGTGATGCTGCAACACATCGCACACACCACATTCTGGCACACGTGTGAGATTAGTGATCAAACGTTTCTAATGACGCAGTGAAACCAAACGGTGTTTCATACTGAACCATTTGGGAAATAGTATATAAGGCACACGGGCCAACTTATGAACTGTGTGCGATATGTGCCCCATCGCACACGAGTTTTGTGCGGAATTCGTCTGCCATGCATGACACTATCACACAAGTTGGTGAACAATTACCGTGTGAAATAATGTGTTATCACAAACGGTTCAAGCGCCCCTTCGCGCACATACAAGTGATGCAAATCATTTGTGATTTGTTGTGTATCAACGACGGTTGCGGTATGAGTGATGTGTTCTTTCCGTTTGGGATCCCACACGTTTCCTGAAAAATTTACGAGTGGGATTGTATTTTACATTGGGCACGGTTTACTCTGAGCTCTTGTGTACGATAATGTGGTATCACAAACGGTTCCGGAGCCCCTACGCACACGTAGTAGTGCTGCAAATCGTCTGTGATCTGCTGTGTATCACCGACTGTTCCGCTACGATTGACGCATGCTTTCCGATGTGGATCGCACACACTCATTTAGTTGAACCGTGTGTGCAGAAATTGCCAGGTTAAAGGAAAAATATCCCATTTGAATCGGCATGCAAAAAGCAAATTCGCCATAATATGCATTTGAACAAATAGTGTCCACAGGAAGAACATTCATCAGATTTCGCAAAAATTGCAATTGAAAAATTGTAGCTAAATTCCAATGATTTGTTGACATATATATGCATTACATAATTAATCATAGTGTACGAAATACGAAGACCTCATCACATGGAAAACAATGGATCCATGCGTATATGTTTAGCGGCTAACTCTTACTCAATGTTTCAGGAGAAGGCATGCTGAAATCTTCATTATCACCAGTGGGATTGATGTAGTGATTCAGGAAGAAGTTGCTGATAAATTTCTGAACCATCAACAATTCACCAGCTGGGAGCGGTTCAGGGGTCCTCGGTTCTAAGATGAGTTGCAGTATTTTTAAGATCAGAATGTGCCATATGAGTGGAGTAGAAGATATTAATTAAGATAGACCTACTGGTACTAATTACGAGTGGAATTTTCTAGCTTTTTTCTCTATTTCTAACCCGTATTTTCCTTTTAGTAGAGAATAGATAGATTTTTATGGTATAAGGCTAATGTTTAGACAATGAGCTACTCATGAGCTTTAAGTTGATGTTAAAACAACATGACATCAAAGTTTATATTGTGGAGTTTGTGAGATCTTTTAGATCAACCACTTATTCCTGGTTACAAAAATGAGTGTTTAACATAAAAAAATGATGTCTTCAATATGCAATGGATATGTATGTTATGACTTGTGACTATAATTTCGCCTGCCAATTTGTTGATTTCTACTTGGTTTTTGGACTCAAATATAAATGTTCTACTACTTCGGTCCAATAATAGATTCCATTTCTTGACTTCACATAGTGTACAACCATTAGTCATCAGATATATAGCTTCAAGCTATTTTTTAGGAATATTAGTTTATAACATTTTATAAATAAAACTAAAAAGTATTCTTTTAAAACAAAAGTATTCCTTACTAATCGGTGATACCAAGTTGGGAAACTTCATATTCCCTACCCAAGTCAAGGACCAAATGTGAGCCATTAAACTTAAATAATAGATGGGCGCTGCAAATTGTACACATATTTGGAAATTCTGACTGTATTCACTTGGATGGAAATTTGATGGCTTCGGGGTCGTTGGTCAGAAAAACAGAACATTTCCCAATTTTTGTTGAGCAGATGTACTATGTGCAAGGTCATCTTACATACCAAAGAAGCTTCTTTGGCTCTCATAAGAAATATACATTGAGAAGGTACTTGAAAGGTTCAATATGAAAGATGCAAAATATGTTATCTCTCCGCTTGCAGATCATCACAAACTGAATTCAAAACAATGTCCTACAAGCAAGAAGGAGAAAGAAGAAATGAGGAAAGAACCTTACCAATCTGCTGCGGGCAGTTTGATGTATGCCATGGTATGCACTAGGCTTGATATTTCCTTTGTAGTTGGTGTTGTTAGCCGGTTCATGAAAAATCCAGGTAAAGGTTACTTGAAAGCAGTGAAGTGGATTCTCAGGTATCTCAAGGGAACTACTACATCTTGTTTATGCTTTGGAAGCGATGATCCTGTATTGCAGGCCTATACAGATGCAAATTATGCAGGTGACAAGGATCATAGGAAGTCCACATCTGGATACCTGATGACTTATGCAGGACGAGCAGTGTCATGGCAATCAAGATTGCAGAAATGTGTTTCTACATCAACTACAGAAGCTGAGTACATAGCAACAGTTGATGCTGGCAAGGAAGTTTTGTGGATGAAGAACTTCTTGCAAGAGCTCGGCATGAAGCAAGAGAAGTATGTTTTATTTTTCGACAGTCAAAGTGCTATTCACCTTGCCAAGAATTCAAGCTATCACTCTCGAACCAAGCACATTGATGTGAGGGATCATTGGATTCAAGATGTTGGAAGTTCCAATGTGCTGAAACTTGAGAAGATCCATACCGACGACAATGGCTCGGATATGATGACCAAGATATTGCCAAATGAAAAGCTACAAACATGATGTAAGGTAGCGGGCATGGCGGTGCCCCTCTCATGAGTCAGAGGGTGAGATTTGTTGGGATATCCTCCTCATGTGGGCTGCAATGAGATGACCATTTTAAGCCTTTTAGGCATCCCAAATAGGTGCAGAAGCCCACTACCCATTTGGGTTATGACCTAGGGTCATTTTGGTCTTTGCGTGTGAGAGGATGGGGATGCTTTACCCTCCATCCAGCAGCCACCACCAAGTGTGACGAAAATCAGTTCAACCTCCATTGGAGAAGAAGAGAGAAAACCAAGTGAGAAAGGGATGAAGAGGAAGATTGAAGGAAGAAGCAAAGGGAGTTCCTCCCCAAGGTTGTGATGCTCGAGAACCACCAGCTTGTCTCCTTCAAGCTCTGGTTCCACCATCTTCGGTGAGACTGTTCCAATCCCTAGGTCTTGATCCCCAAATCCTGTTGTGTTCATCCAAGGTTCAGAACTCTTGATGTATGAGATCCGCTAGTGCTATCTAGAGAAGAACTTGTTGTATCCCACATTTGATAATAGTGGAAGAGGATTTGGATGGCTTCGACCCGTGGTTTCCCCCCTCAAGTTTAGGGGTTTTCCACGTAAAAATCTGGTCTCTCTTTGTTGATGTTTGTTGCTGTCCAGAAAGTTACTCCTACCACAAGACACTCGTCTAAGGAGCGTCTTGTCTGCTGAGTAACATTTTTCCTCCATATATGCTGCTGCATATGTTTATTTCCATGCTAAGCAACGATCCTTTGAGTTAGTACATGATGCGGTGCTGAGATTACTTTGTTTTCGCTGCAGTTTTCAGTTAACCACAAGTGCTAATTCCCAACACCCCCTAGCGTCCAAACGAAGCCTTAGCGTATCGTTCCTCCCTCTAGTGGGCTATATGTAGACATGCACGTACGTGATCAGTTTTTTTAGGATCATTTTTGTTGATGTTTTATAGTAAAATACATGAAGCGTTTTCTTTATAATGACAAATGTTGGTTATGTTTGCTACTTTTAATGTCAAAGGACAATTATCAAAATCTAATGGTTATTATTTTCTAGTGCATTAAATTGACGGGCAGATGTTTCTTATTAACACGGGATTTTCTAGGTAATTCCTCTATTTTTCATTTGGACGCTAGGGTTATTATTTTCTAGTGCATTAAATTTAAGAAAGTAAAGTTACATTGTTAACATTTTAGCCTTTTATCATGATCAGATATTATTTGATTTCTTGAAAGAAAAAATAGAATGCAATATTGTAATAAATATGAGTGTTTTACCAACATAGATGTTATATAGGGAAATATATAATATGCACTAATCATGTATGTTCTTGTTATATGCATACTACTGGAAGTTTAGTTAGGTGAAGGGGTGACAATGGTTATGGCTGGTTATGTGGTAGCTCGAGACATCGTACAGATCCTCGAAAGCAACATCCCGACTTCGGCGCCGTATTCATCTAGCTATCGCTGATACTTGAACGTGTGTAAATCTTTTACCCTCTTGCAACTCCAAGACCAGACGTGTCTAAAGCTTATATCCTGTCATAAGTAATATGCCATACCATATAGCCCCTAACAATCATGTTAGCATATACGAGTCAGTTTTTTTCCCCGGGAGAAAAGATGAGCCAACTTTAAATTTAATATTTTGTCGTGAACTTGATTTCCATGTACTTAAGCTTGACTAAAATTACATTAGAAATCATCTTGTTGAAAATTTCTATATAAAAGTTTATTTTCTTGTTCATACCTTTATTAAATTTATTTATAGACTAAGTTCTTGATGAAATCATCATCATTGCTATCCTTGTTATTTACCATTGCCCACATTCAATTTTGTGACTCTTGAGAATGCTATGTATATTGCCCACATGGGAAGAATTATTTATGTAGATATAGTCTTGCCTTCTTTAGATATTGCCCCTGGCTTCTATCGGTTTTCATAGTAAAGCTCACTGAGATTAGATGTCATCTTCTTTCTTCTAGAATGAATGGCCTTGGTGATTCAGTTGGTGACATGATTATCATGGAATATATATCTTCTATCTCACATGTGTTCCAGTTATTACAAGTGCCTCAATATATATCCTTCCAATTTCAAGAATCCTCCTCCTTGTATCACGGCATAACCCGTCACCTTGGTTGATAATACATAGGGGCATCAACGGCATGCCTACTTTGGGTTTTACCTCATGATTTGGCATTCTGTGGAAAGTAAGTTGTTTAAGAAATTTGTTGGATATAACCATTTCGATCTCACCATTTAAGGTTGCTGATTTGCATATTGTGTCAGAACTTCATAAGTGTTCTCGTCACCTTGTAGGTAATCCATTACATATTCATTTATCTTGTGGATTGTTTATTTCCTTGGACATAATATTACTTTGTACTATAAGAATTCTTGATGCTGGTACCTCTCCTGCAAATTTGTATAGACGATTCCCACAATTGATCTTTTTTAGTGAGTGAAATAAACTTGTGAAATAAATTAATGATTACTTCGATATTAGTATTCCTTCATTAGAATTTCCATGGGAATTGAAAATTGTAGGATAGCTAATGTTTAGATAATGAGCTATTCATGAGCTTTAAGTTGATGTTAAAAAACATGACATCAAAGTTTATATTGTGGAGTTTGTGTGATCTATTAGATCAACCACTTATTCCTGGTTACAAAAATGAGTGTTTAACATAAAAAATGATGTCTTCAATATGCAATGAATATGTATGTTATGACTTGTGACAATAATTTCGCCGAGAAATTTGTTGATTTCTACTTGGTTTTTGGAGTCAAATGTAAATGTTGTACTACTTCTGTCCAATAATAGATTCCATTTCTTGACTTCACATAGTGTACAACCATTAGTCATCAGATATATATATTCAACCTATTTTTCATGAATATTAGTTAATAACATTTTATAAATAAAAATAAAAAGTATTCTTTTAAAACAAAAGTATTCCTTACTAATCAGTGATACCAAGTTGAAAAACTTCATATTCCCTACCCAAGTCAAGGACCAAATGTGAGCCATTAAACTTAAATAATAGATGGGTGCACTAGTAGAAAACAGGGCATCAGTCCCGGTTCCAGAGGGCCTTTAGTCCTGGTTCTGCAACCGAGACAAAACGATCGGGAGTAATGCCCATCACTTTTAGTCCCGGTTGGCTTACGAACCGGGACTAAAGGAGCTCCACGTGGCCACCGTGGGGCGCCCGGGTAGGAGGACCTTTAGTCCCGGTTGGTAACACCGACCGGGACTAAAAGGCAGCCACGTGTCAGCAGCTGCCATGCGTTGGGTTTTTTTTTGAAAGGAAGGGTTTAGGGGTTTTGGAGGGTTTAGGGGTTTTCATATTGTGTTTCCCCTTTTCTTTTTGTGTTTACCATTTTTATTTTATGCTTTTCATTCAACTCGACGCTAGCTACTACATATAGCAATGAAGGAACCATTACACAACATCGTCATGATCAATATATAGAGAGAAGTGACCTCTCTTTCTCCGTGCTTGGTCGAACAATGCAACAAGTTTTCGTAAATCTATTCGACGCTATTACATATAGTACACGTTCATGCATATATACAATATAACATATCTTACGATCCTAATATCTAATTACCAAAATTGGATTGGAAATCCCGATGGCATTCTCCGTCTTTAGGTATGACATGCTCAACAAAGAATCCCGTCAATTCCTCTTGAATTGCTCGTATGCGATCAGTTGGTAGGAGTTCGTCCCGCTTCCGCCAGATCTAATTTAAAGAAGGGGGTCAATATATATATATATATATATATATATATATATATATATATATATATATATATATATATATGAATGAAACTCAACACAATTGATGGTAATAAAATTAAAATGTGAATATTGTTTACGTACTTCAAATTGTTCTGGAGATATGCCCCGCTCACAGGTCGAGTGGCGAATGAACTCGCAAACGTAGTATGCACATAAATTAGTGTCGGGTGTCTGCCACAAGCACTTTATGAGAATAGAGTTCAATCAAAATGATAATCAAGCATGATAATGGTATTGAAACTTTAATCAATGAGAGACGATGCGCGATACTAGCTAGTAGTACTTACTTTGGGGTGTACAAATCGCAGCTCCTTTTTCGAGACACCCCTAACCTGCTTGGTGAACTTTTTCAAAACCCTGCCCGGCAAAGAAAATGATTACTTGATATCAGGAAATGAACGAAAGTTGCCGATATGGTGCGATAATGATTGAACTTACTTCTGAAGCATTTGACTCATGTTCGTCCACTCCTTAGGGTCTTTACGTCTCGAGTCCAAGACAAGTACTTGTCCCTCCTCAAGCTGAATGGCTAGCAGAATGAAATGGAACCTGCGCACACATAACTCATTAATTGCACTTAACCTCGAGTAAGCGAAATAGAATGTGCACAAGATAGTAACACTCACTTGAAGTTGTAAGGAAATAGTATTTCCCTTCTGTTTTGTTGTCCAAGTAACGCCTTTAGCAAATTATCCTCTGTTTCATCGGGTTTTTTTTGTACCGTATGTTAATTTATGGTATTTGGGTTAATTAACCCAATGTCATAGATTTGTCGTTTTCTGCAATCGATGATCTTCAATCTGCATATAATATAGTGTGAGGATAATTATAGTCGAAGATGGTGTCCTGGCCAACGAGTACAGCTCATCTCCAACGAAGTTGTTACCCATGAGATGTGTTTGCAACCAACTGCTGAAAGTCCTGATGTGTTCACATGTAATCCAGTCGTCAGACTGCTCCGGGTGTTTGGAGCGTAGAATATTCTTGTGTCCATTGACATACGGGGTCACCAAGGCAGAATTCTGTAGAACTGTGTAGTGTGCTTGAGCCCAAGAATGTCCGTCCCTACATATTATTGAATCCGCTCCTAGCGTGCCTTTTCCAGCCAGTCTCCCCTCATACCGCGATTGAGGGACACCAATCGGCTTAAGGTCAGGAATAAAGTCAACACAAAACCCAATGACCTCCTCTGTTTGATGGCCCATGGAGATGCTTCCTTCTGGCCTAGCACGGTTACGAACATATTTCTTTAAGACTCCCATGAACCTCTCAAAGGGGAACATATTGTGTAGAAATACAGGACCCAGAATGGCAATCTCGTCGACTAGATGAACTAGGATGTGCGTCATGATATTGAAGAAGGATGGTGGGAACACCAACTCGAAACTGACAAGGCATTGCACCAAATCATTTCGTAACCTTGGTAGGATTTCTGGATCGATTACCTTCTGAGAGATTGCATTGAGGAATGCACATAGCTTCACAATGGTTAATCGAACGTTTTCCGGTAGAAGCCCCCTCAATGCAACCGGAAGCAGTTGCGTCATAATCACGTGGCAGTCATGAGACTTTAGGTTCTGGAATTTTTTCTCTGCCATGTTTATTGTTCCCTTTATATTCGACGAGAAGCCAGATGGGACCTTCATACTGAGCATGCATTCAAAGAAGATTTCCTTCTCTTCTTTGGTAAGAGCGTAGCTGGCAGGACCTTGATACTGCTTTGGATGCATGCCATCGTTTTCGTGCACACGTTGCTAGTCCTCCTGTGCCTCCGGTGTATCTTTTGTCTTCCCATACACGCCCAAGAAGCCTAGCAGGTTCACGCAAAGATTCTTCGTCACGTGCATCACGTCGATTGCAGAGCGGACCTCTAGGTCTTTCCAATAGGGTAGGTCCCAAAATATAGATTTCTTCTTCCACATGGGTGCGTGCCCCTCAGCGTCAGTCGGAACAGATTGTCCGCCAGGACCCTTTCCAAAGGTTACTTGTAAATCCTTGACCATATCAAGTATGTAATCACCAGTATGGAGGACGAGCTTCTTTCGGTGATCTACCTCACCTTTGAAATGCTTGCCTTTCTTTCTTAAGGCATTCTTGGTCGGAGGAAATCAACGATGTCCTAGGTACACATTCTTCTTGCATTTGTCCAAATATATCCTTTCGGTATCATCTAAACAGTGCGTGCATGCATTGTATCCCTTGTTTGTCTGTCCTGAAAGGTTACTAAGAGCAGGCCAATCATTGATGGATACAAACAGCAACGCTCGTAGGTCAAATTCCTCTTGTTCATTCTCATCCCACACACATACACCTTTTCCATTACATAGCTGTAAAAGTTCTTGAACTAATAATGGCCTTAGGTACACATCAATGTCGTTGCCGGGTTGCCTAGGGCCTTGGATGAGCACTGGCATCATAATGAACTTCCGCTTCATGCACAACCAAGGAGGAAGGTTATAGATACATAGAGTCACGGGCCAGGTGTTATGATTGCTTCTGTGCTCCCCAAAAGGATTAATGCCATCTGCACTTAAACCAAACCATACGTTCCTTGTGTCACCTGCAAAGTCCCCCCACTTTCTCTCCATTTTTCTCCACTACGACCCGTCAGCGGGTGCTCTCAACTTCCCGTCTTTCTTACGGTCTTCTTTGTGCCATCGCAACAACTTGGCATGCTCTTTGTTTCTGAACAGACGTTTCAACCATGTTATTATAGGAGCATACCACATCACCTTGGCAGGAACCCTCTTCCTGGGGTGCTCGCCCTCAACATCACCAGGGTCATCTCATCTGATCTTATACCGCAATGCACCTCATACCGGGCATGCATTCAAATTCTCGTACTCCTCACCGCGGTAGAGGATGCAGTCATTAGGACATGCATGTATCTTCTGCACCTCTAATCCTAGAGGGCAGAGAACCTTCTTTGATTCGTACGTACCGTCAGGCAATTCATTATCCTTTGGAAGCTTCTTCTTCATTATTTTCAGTAACTTCTCAAATCCCTTGTCAGATAAACCATTCTCTGCCTTCCATTGCAACAATTCTAGTGTGGTACCGAGCTTTGTGTTGCCATCTTCGCAATTTGTATACAACCGTTTTTTGTGATCCTCTAACATGCGATCGAACTTCAACTTCTCCCTTTCACTTTCGCATTCCATCTGTGCATCAACAATGACCCGGCGAAGATCATCATCGGGCACATCGTCTGGTGCCTCTTGATCTTCAGCTACCCCCGTTGCAGTATCACCGTATTCAGGGTACATAGGACGATAGCTGTCATCATCCTCTTCTTCTTCGTTGTCTTCCATCATAACCCCTCTTTCTCCGTGCTTGGTCCAAACATTATAGTGTGGCATGAAACCCTTCTCAAGCAGGTGGGAGTGAAGGGTTTTAGAGTTGGAGTAATCCTTCGTATTCTCACAGACAGTACATGGACAATACATAAAACCATTCTGCTTGTTTGCCTCAGCCACTTCGAGAAATTTATGCATGCCCTCAATGTACTCGGAGGTGCGTCGGTCACCGTACATCCATTGCCGGTTCATCTGCATGCATTATATAATTAAATGTATGAAAAACCATTACAAAACATCATGAATAGAGAAGTGACCAAATTAATACAAGTTCATCATCACATTAAAACCAAAGTACAGTAGTGATCAAATGTTATTACTGAAAAAATAAATACATAAAGTTCATACATAGTTCTCATAGAACAACATACAGCTCTCTAGAGCATCTAATTAAAACATAAATTGAAACTAACATACAACTATGCAAAACAATTAAATGCAACAACAAATGCGATCATAATCGCAACTAAGGTAACAATTGATCCAACAACATAATGATACCAAGCCTCATTATCAATGGCATATTTTCTTATCTTTCTAATCTTCAACAACATAATTGAAACCAACTAAAAAAAGCATGAAACATGAGATTTTCTTATCCAATTGGGAAATGCATACCTTTTGGTTGTCGTGGACGTCATTGGCCTAGGATGGCTGCGGCCAGAAGTGATAGCACACGAAGAGATGACGGCGACCTCTTCCAAGAGCATAGCGAGCCTAAGCTGGATGTGGACAGAGGTGACAGAAAACACATGAAACAGGCGACGAAGACCTCATCCAAGAGCACGGTGGAGGCATCTCACAGGGGTATCGCAAGCTTGGGGTAGGCAGAGGCGATCTCTCAAGGAGTAGATGGACGTGGGTTTTCTTTTTGTAGGGAACGGCATGGAGATATTGGAGGGCAAATAGAATTCAGTGATAGTATAGATACGATGTGACCTATCAGATGAATCTTTTTGGCATGGTAATACATGTCTCATTTATATATCATAAGTATCATAGTACAAGCCACGTACAAACCGACCTAGCAAAACTGAAAATACAGCAGAACGCTATGCTTTGCATAGAGGAACACCAGCCAAGAGATAAAATTACAAATAAGACCGAAGAATCTTCTCAGCTTGACACTGACACTCGTCACCTGCCTCTCGCACCACCACAACAGCCACCGAAAGAAAATATGATAGATCACCTCCGTACCCGAGCTCGACGCGGCTTCATCACTGATATGCAGCTTTGTGGACCTCCAAGGTGGCTCGCCAAAGGCGAAACCATTACCGTTGAACGAATCAGACCAGGCAACACCTCAGACACGCCATCAAACTCGATATCTGGCACCCCACATTACTATGACGTCAGAGGAGGAAACCATACATGTTATCCACGAACCATGAACCCACCACATGATCCACCATCTTCGGGATGACGTCGATGCAGATGACAATCTGCATCCGCTCTTGGACTACCTCCCAATATCCACACTGGCGCTGAAGCAAACGCCGTCACAATGACGAAGCCTGTGGTCATATGCCCACCACGAGGATGGCGCCGCAACCACACCATGCTTGCTTGAACATACTAATTTCCAAATCCATCCCCAACCATAAAACCGATCGCCTCGTCGGAGTAGGATCCGAGAAAACTTCATTCATCGCCGCCATCGCCTCTGTTGGGTAACGTTGCATGGGAAACAAAAATTTTCCTACGCACACGCAAGACCTATCCATGGTGATGAGCATCTACGAGAGAGAGATTGTATCTACATACCCTTGTAGATCGCTAAGCGGAAGCGTTAATAAACGCGGTTGATGTAGTCGAACGTCTTCGCGATCCAAATCGCCGAGCGTCCCGCGATCCCATCACGATCCATCTCGCGATCCGATCTCGATCCGTCCCGCGATCCCATCACGATCCGTCCCGCGATCAAATCACGAACCGTCTCGCGATCTTGATCACGGTCCTTCCGATCTAGCGCCGAACGGACGGCACCTCCGCGTTCAGCACACGTACAGCTCGATGACGATCTCCGCCTTCTTGATCCAGCAATAGGGGTGGAGAGGTAGAAGAGTTCTCCGGCAGCGCGACGGCGTGGCGGCGATGGTGGTGGAACTAATTCCAGCAGGGCTTCGCCTAAGCACCGCTGAAACGATCTAGAGGAGAAACTGCGATCTAGAGGAGAGGCTAGCACGTGGCTATTAGGGTTATCTTTGTCCTCTAAATCCTCTAGTATATATAGGAGGGAGGGAGGGGAGGAGGCAGCCTCAAACCCTCAAGGGCTGGCCGAAATTGGAGGTGGAGGAGTCCTACTCCAATCCTACTAGGAGTAGGATTCCTCCTCTCCACTTGGAAACACTTTCCACCTTTCCACCTTTGGGTTTTTTCCACCTCCAGCCACATGGGCCTTAGTGGGGGGCTTGGCCAGCCCACTAAGGGCTGGCTTGACTCCTCCCACAGCCCATGAGGCCCCTTGGGTCGAAATACCCCTCCAGATGGTCCCCGGTACCCCTCCCGGCACTCCCGGTACACTACCGAAGTACCCGAAACTTTTCCGGTGACCAAAACGGGACTTCCTATATATCAATCTTTACCTCCGGACCATTCCGGAGCTCCTCGTGACGTCCGGGATCTCATCCGGGACTCCGAACAACCTTCGGTCACCACCATACATAACTCTACTATACCGAAACGTCACCGAACCTTAAGTGTGCAGACCCTGCGGGTTCGAGAACTATGTAGACATGACCGAGACACCTCTACGGCCAATAACCAATAGCGGGACCTGGATGCCCATATTGGTTCCTACATATTCTATGAAGATCTTTATCAGTTGAACCTCTATGTCAAGGATTCAGTTAATCCCGTATGATGTTCCCTTTGTTTATCGGTATGGTACTTGCCCGAGATTCGATCGTCGGTATCTCTATACCTAGTTCAATCTTGTTACCGGCAAGTCTCTTTACTCGTTCCGTAATACAAGATCCCGTGGCTAACACCTTAGTCACATTGCTTGCAAGGCTTATAGTGACGTTGTATTACCGAGTGGGCCCTGAGATACCTCTCCGTCACACGGAGTAACAAATCCCAGTCTTGATCCATGCCAACTCAACGGACACCCTTGGAGATACCTGTAGAGCATCTTTATAGCCACCCAGTTACGTTGCGACGTTTGATACACACAAGGTATTCCTCCGGTGTCAGTGAGTTGCATGATCTCATGGTCATAGGAACAGATACTTGACATGCAGAAAACAATAGCAATAAACTGACACGATCATATGCTACGTTTATAGTTTGGGTCTTGTCCATCACATCATTCTCCTAATGATGTGATCCCGTTATCAAATGACATCTCATGTCCATGGTCAGGAAACCTTTACCATCCTTTGATCAACGAGTTAGTTAACTAGAGGCTTACTAAGGACACAGTGTTGTCTATGTACCCACACATGTATTTGAGTTTCCAATCAATACAATTATAGCATGGATAATAAACAATTACCATGAACAAGGAAATATGATAATAACTAAATTATTATTGCCTCTAGGGCATATTTCCAACAGTCTCCCACTTGCACTAGAGTCAATAATCTAGTTCACATCACCATGTGATTTATATTGTCATGAATCTAACACCCAATGAGTTCTGGGGTTCGATCATGCTTTGCATGTGAGAGAGGTCTTTAGTCAACGGTCTGTAACATTCAGATCCGTGTGTTCTTTGCAAATCTCTATGTCATACTATAGACACTGCTACCACACTCCACTTGGAGCTATTCCAAATGGCTGCTCCACTTTACGTATCCTGACTGCTACTCAGAGTCATCCGGATAGGTGTCAAAGCTTGCATCGACGTAACCCTTTACGACGAACTCTTTATCACCTCCATAATCGAGAAATATTTCCTTAGTCCTCTAGTTACTAAGGATAATCTTGACCGCTGTCCAGTGATCCACTCCTGGATCACTCTTGTACCCCTTGACAGACTCATGGCAAGGCACACACAGGTGCGGTACACAGCATGGCATACTATACAGAGCCTATGGCTAAGGCATAGGGGACGACCTTTGTCCTTTCTGTCTCTTCTGCCGTGGTCGAGCTTTGAGTCTCACCCAACTCCACACCTAACAAATCAGGCAAGAACTTTTCTTTGACCGATCCATTTTGAACTCTTTCAAAATCTTGTCAAGGTATGTACTCATTGAAAGTTTTACCAAACGTCTTGATCTATCTCTATAGATCCTGACGCTTAACATTTAAGTAGCTTCATTCCAGGTTTTCCTTTGAAAAACTCCTTTTCAAACAACCCTTTATGCTTTCCAGAAATTCTACATCATTTCCGATCAACAATATGTCATCCACATATACTTATCAGAAATTCTATAGTGCTCCCACTCACTTTATTGTAAATACAAGTTTCTCATAAACTTTGTATAGACTCAAAAACTTTGATCACCTCATCAAAGCATATATTCCAACTCCGAGATGCTTGCTCCAGACCATAGAAGGATCGCTGGAGTTTGCATACCTTTTAGCATCCTTAGGACTGACAAAACCTTCTGGTTGTATCACATACAACCTTTCCTTATGGAAACCGATAAGGAAACTCTGTTTTGACATCCATCTGCTAGTTTTTCATAATCGAAAAATGCAGCAACTGCTAACATAATTCCAACAGACTTTAGCGTCGCTACGGGTGAGAAAGTCTCATCGTAGTCAACTCCTTGAACTTGTGAAAAAACCCTTTGCCACAAGTCGAGCTTTATAGACGGTGACATTACCGTCCGCGTCCGTCTTCCTTTTGAAGATCCATTTGTTCTGAATGGCCTTTCGCCCTTCAGGTAATACTTCCAAAGTACATACTTTGTTTTCTTACATGGATCTCATCTCGGATTTCATGGCCTCTAAACATTTCTCGGAATCCGGGCCCATCATCGCTTCTCCATAGTCTCGTAGGTTCATCGTTGTCCAAGAACATGACCTCTAAGACAGGGTTGCCGTACCACTCAGGAGCAGCACGCGTCCTTGTCGACCTACGAGGTTCGATAGTAACTTGATCCGAAGCTTCATGATCATCATCATTAACTTCCTCTTCAACTAACATAGGCTCCACAGAAACAATTTTCTGCGCTGCGCTACTCTCTGGTTGAAACAAAGGTTCAACAACCTCATCAAGTTCTATCTTCCTCCCACTCAATTCTTTCGAGAGAAAAACTCTTTCTCGAGAAAGGACCCGTTTTAGCAACAAAACACTTTGTGCTTGGATCTGAGATAGAAGGTTTACCCAACTGTTACATTAGGGTATTCTATGAAGATGCATTTGTCCGCTTTGGGTTCGAGCTCATCAGGTTGAAAACCTTTTTCCACATAAGCGTCGTAGCCCCAAACATTAAGAAATGACAGCTTAGGTTTCTGCCAAACCAAAATTCATACGGTGTCATCTTAACGGACTTAGATGATGCCCCCTTTTAAAGTGAATGTAGTTGTCTCTAATGCATAACCCCAAAACGATAGTGGTAAATCGATAAGAGACATCATAGTACGCACCATATCCAATTGAGCACGACTACGACGTTCGGACACACCATCACACTATGGTGTTCCAGGCGGCGTGAGTTGTGAAACAACTTCCACATTGTCTTAAGTTGTATACCAAACTCGTAACTCAGATATTTACCTCTTACGATCATATCATAGATATTTTATCTTCTTGTCACGATGATCTCCAACTTCACTCTGAGTTTGTTTGAACTTTTCAAACATTTCAGACTTGTGTTTCATTAAGTAAATATCCCCATATCTACTCAAATCATTAGTGAAGGTAGGAAAATAATGATATCCACCGCACGCTACAACACTCATTGGACCGTATACATCAACATGTATCATTTCCAATAAGTCACTTGCCCATTCCATCAAGCCGGAAAACGGGGTTTTAGTCATCTTGCCCTTGAGGCATGGTCTGCATGTCTCAACCGATTCAAAATCGAATGAGTCCAGAGATCCATCAGCATGGAGTTTCTTCATGCGTTTTACACCAATATGACATTTAGCGGCAGTGCCACAAGTATGTGGTACTATCATTATTAACTTTATATCTTTTGGCATCAATATTATGAACATGTGTATCACTACGATCAAGATTCAATAAACCATTCTCATTGGGTGCATGACCATTAAAGGTATTATTCATGTAAACAGAATAACTATTATTCTCTAACTTAAATGAATAACCGTATTACAATAAACATGATCTAATCACGTTCATGCTCAACGCAAACACCAAATAACATTTATTTAGGTTCATCACTAATCTCGAAAGTAGAGAGAGCGTGCGATGGTGATCACATCAACCTTAGAAACATTTCCAACACTCATCGTCACCTCACCCTTAGCTAGCCTCCGTTTATTCCGTAGCTTTTATTTCGAGTTACTAACATTTACCAACCGAACCGGTATCCAATACCCAGGTGCTACTAGGAGCACTAGTAAGGTACACATCAATAACACGTATATCAAATATACTTCTGTCGACGTTGCCAGCCTTCTTATCTACCAAGTATCCAGGGGTGTTCCGCTTCAGCGACCGTTCTCCTCATAATAGAAGCACTTAGTCTCGGGTTTAGGTTCAACCTTGGGTTTCTTTACTGGAGCAGCAACTGGCTTGCCATCCATGAAGTATCCCTCCTTGCCCTTGCCCTTCTCAAAACTAGTGGTTTTACTAACCATCAACACTTGATGCTCCTTCTTGATTTCTACCTTCGCGGTGTCAAACATCGCGAATAGATCAGGGATCATTATTTCTATCCCTGGCATTTTATAGTTCATCACGAAGCTCTAGTAGCTTAGTGACAGTGACTTGGAGAACTATATCAATCACTATCTTATCTGGAAGATTAACTCCCATTCGATTCAAGCGATTGTAGCACCCAGACAATCTGAGTATATGCTCAACGATTGAGCTATTCTCCTTCATCTTGCAGGCAAAGAATCTTGTTGGAGGTCTCATACCTCTCAACACGGGCACGAGCCTGAGATCCCAATTTCAGCTCTTAGAACATCTCATATGTTCCGTGACGTTCAAAACGTTTTGGAGCCTCAATTCTAAGCCGTAATGCATGACGCACTGAACTATCAAGTAGTCATCAAAACGTGCCTGTCAGATGTTCACAACATCTACAGATCACGCTAGAGGGGGTGGCGCACCGAGCGGTGCATTAAGGACATAAGCCTTCTGTGCAACAATGAGGACAATCCTCAGATCACGGACCCAGTCCGCATTATTGCCACCATCATCTTTCAACTCTATTTCTCTAGGAACATATAAAAATTCAAGGGAGCTACAGCGTGAGCTAGTAATCTACAACATAATTTGCAAAGACATTTTGACTATGTTCATGATAATGAGTTTAGTTAATCATATTACTTAAAAACTCCCACTCAAATTGACATCCCTCCGGTCATTCGAGTGTCACATGATCCAAATCCACCAACTCAAGTCCGATCATCACGTGAGTTGAGGTGGTTTCAATGGTGAACATCTCCATGTTGATCATATCTACTATATGACTCATGTTCGACCTTTCGGTCTCTTGTGTTCCGAGGCCATGTCTGTACATGCTAGGCTCGTCAAGTTTAACCCGAGTGTTCCGCACGTGCAACACTGGCTTGCACCCGTTGTATGCGAACGTAGAGTCTATCACACCCGATCATCACGTGGTGTCTCAAAACGACGAACTTTCGCAACGGTGCACACTCGGGGAGAACACAATTTTATCTTGAAATTTAAGTGAGGGATCACCTTATAATGCTACCGTCGTCCTAAGCAAAATAAGATGCATAAAAGGATTAACATCACATGCAAATCATAAGTGACATGATATGGCCATGAACTTGTGCTTTTGATCTCCATCTCCAAGGCATCGGCATGATCTCCATCGTCACCGGCATGACACCATGATCTCCATCATCTTGATCTCCATCAACGTGTCGCCATGAGGTTGTCGCGCCGACTGTTGCTTCCACGACTATTGCTAACTCATAGCGATAAAGTAAAGCAAAACGGCGAAAATAATTAAAGACAACTCTATGGCTCCTGCCAGTTGCCGTACTCATCGACATGCAAGTCGTGATATTCTATACCACACATGATCATCTCATACATCACATATATCTCATCATGTAATTGGCCATATCACATCACAACATACCCTGCAAAAACAAGTTAGACGTCCTCTAATTGTTGTTGCAAGTTTTACGTGGCTGCTACGGGTATCTAGCAAGAACGATTCTTACCTACGCAAAACCACAACGTGGTGTAGTGATTGCTTTTTAATCTTCTAAAAGAACCCTCTTCATTGAACCGATTCAACTAAAGTGAGAGAGACAGACACCCGCCAGTCACCTTTATGCAACAAGTGCACGCAGCGGTGAAACCAGTCTCGCGTAAGCGTACGCGTAATGTCGGTCCAGGCCGCTTCATCTCACAATACCGCCGAATCAAGTATCAACTAGTAACGGGAAGCAATATGTATACACCCACGCCCACAACTCCTTTGTGTTCTACTCGAGATATCATCTACGCATAGACCTAGCTCAGATGCCACTGTTGGGTAACGTTGCATGGGAAACAAAATTTTTCCTACGCACACGCAAGACCTATCCATGGTGATGAGCATCTACGAGAGAGAGATTGTATCTACATACCCTTGTAGATCGCTAAGCGGAAGCGTTAATAAACGCGGTTGATGTAGTCGAACGTCTTCGCGATCCAAATCGCCGAGCATCCCGCGATCCCATCACGATCCATCTCGCGATCCGATCTCGATCCGTCCCGCGATCCCATCACGATCCGTCCCGCGATCAAATCACGAACCGTCTCGCGATCTTGATCACGGTCCTTCCGATCTAGCGCCGAACGGACGGCACCTCCGCGTTCAGCACACGTACAGCTCGATGACGATCTCCGCCTTCTTGATCCAGCAATAGGGGTGGAGAGTTAGAAGAGTTCTCCGGCAGCGCGACGGCGTGGCGGCGATGGTGGTGGAACTAATTCCAGCAGGGCTTCGCCTAAGCACCGCTGAAACGATCTAGAGGAGAAACTGCGATCTAGAGGAGAGGCTAGCACGTGGCTATTAGGGTTATCTTTCTCCTCTAAATCCTCTAGTATATATAGGAGGGAGGGAGGGGAGGAGGCAGCCTCAAACCCTCAAGGGCTGGCCGAAATTGGAGGTGGAGGAGTCCTACTCCAATCCTACTAGGAGTAGGATTCCTCCTCTCCACTTGGAAACACTTTCCACCTTTCCACCTTTGGATTTTTTCCACCTCCAGCCACATGGGCCTTAGTGGGGGGCTTAGCCAGCCCACTAAGGGCTGGCTTGACTCCTCCCACAGCCCATGAGGCCCCTTGGGTCGAAATACCCCTCCAGATGGTCCCCGGTACCCCTCCCGGCACTCCCGGTACACTACCGAAGTACCCGAAACTTTTCCGGTGACCAAAACGGGACTTCCTATATATCAATCTTTACCTCCGGACCATTCCGGAGCTCCTCGTGACGTCCGGGATCTCATCCGAGACTCCGAACAACCTTCGTTCACCACCATACATAACTCTACTATACCGAAACGTCACCGAACCTTAAGTGTGCAGACCCTGCGGGTTCGAGAACTATGTAGACATGACCGAGACACCTCTACGGCCAATAACCAATAGCGGGACCTGGATGCCCATATTGGTTCCTACATATTCTACGAAGATCTTTATCGGTTGAACCTCTATGTCAAGGATTCAGTTAATCCCGTATGATGTTCCCTTTGTTTATCGGTATGGTACTTGCCCGAGATTCGATCGTCGGTATCTCTATACCTAGTTCAATCTTGTTACCGGCAAGTCTCTTTACTCGTTCCGTAATACAAGATCCCGTGGCTAACACCTTAGTCACATTGCTTGCAAGGCTTATAGTGACGTTGTATTACCGAGTGGGCCCTGAGATACCTCTCCGTCACACGGAGTAACAAATCCCAGTCTTGATCCATGCCAACTCAACGGACACCCTTGGAGATACCTGTAGAGCATCTTTATAGTCACCCAGTTACGTTGCGACGTTTGATACACACAAGGTATTCCTCCGGTGTCAGTGAGTTGCATGATCTCATGGTCATAGGAACAGATACTTGACATGCAGAAAACAATAGCAATAAACTGACACGATCATATGCTACGTTTATAGTTTGGGTCTTGTCCATCACATCATTCTCCTAATGATGTGATCCCGTTATCAAATGACATCTCATGTCCATGGTCAGGAAACCTTTACCATCCTTTGATCAACGAGTTAGTTAACTAGAGGCTTACTAAGGACACAGTGTTGTCTATGTACCCACACATGTATTTGAGTTTCCAATCAATACAATTATAGCATGGATAATAAACAATTACCACGAACAAGGAAATATGATAATAACTAAATTATTATTGCCTCTAGGGCATATTTCCAACAGCCTCCGCCGAAGGAAAGATGATGAACGGCCTAAAAAACTAACATATGAGATCCTAAAAACGAACCACAGATGTGGATGCGGCGAAACCCCTCACCACCGATGACCGAAGTCGTCAGCGGAGGGGGGCCACAGGAGGCTGGCGACAGAAGGCGAGATCGCCTTTCTTTCTTTTGGACGAAGGAAGAAAAGCGATGATGATAGATACCTATCGGATGAATCTGATTTAGCTTGGGAAGAGGCCGTGGAGCGTATGTAGAAAAGATACTATGGAGGGAGTTTTTTCGAGATTCGACGGCCGAGAAAAGCTGTAAATACATTAATACATGGTTTGTCTTTTTAGCTTCTTATTTTTGACGACCAAGAAAGAATTCATAGTGTAATAAAAGGATATACTTTTTTTAGGAGTCAATTTACACCATAATAATTTGGTCCCACCAGTTGAACGGCTCGTAATTTCTGATTAATGTGGTAACTTTTTGGGAAACGTTATAAATCACCCCGCGGATCGAAGGTTGACGTCCGCCCTCTTCTCTTCACGCCATTTGTCTCATGAGTAAGTTTTTGCAACTAGCATGTTGTTGCAATCTCTCATTGCAACGACGGCTCGGTTTTAGGATCTGGATCCTTGGAATACGTTAGTACGGCGATGCGACACTTCTGCAACATAATCTCAGTTGCAAAAAAAGATCTACAACATAATCTTAGTTGCAATTTTTTTCTGCAACAAGACATGAGTTGCAAAAAAAACTGCAACAAGATCGTATTTGCAGAAAAACTGCAACAAAGACCTAAGTTGCAAAAATGAAGGAAGCTGTTCAGTCGCTCAATCGTCAGATCTGACGGCTCACGAGCCAGCGGATATTTTAAAAATGTCCGCCGGCTAATGCATAGCACTCCCCTAACTTTTTGGGAGTCTCATCTTAGTATAGGTTTAGATATAGATATAGATATGCTTTATGTCAATGGTCTTATATACTCTAGAAGTTTCTATTAATGTGATTTACTAAGTATACACTAGAAACCGCTATTAAGATATTTGTTTGAACGTACGCTTTACAGGTGGTATGTAAGAATATTAAAATACACATGAATGTACACTGAAAAACTATACTATACATAGTATATGAGATTGACCACAATAATTCAAGGAGGTTTTGTTACAAAACACAATAGTTTTACACTTGCTTCTCCTCTACTTTTCGGTTAAATTTGTTGTTGGGAAGTGAGGATGGACAGAGGGCTGCCGTCCTCAAATAATTAATGTAGTAGTTTTTATTATTTTTATGTAGCCTAATTGAATCGTAGGTCTAGCAATATTCTGGGTTGAGTAGGCAATATTATTATTTGAGATTTTCATTTACTAGTTGGTATAAACGAATATGTTCCAATGCCTTTAAGAAAAGCATGTTACATTTTTTTTTGAAGAGGTAGAAATTATAGTCGAAGGGGACTTTAATCATGTATTATATTTTTATTTACTGGATAGCAGCAAAAAAACTTGTTTGTTGTTTCATGCTGCTATACCATCTTTGACAAACTGTTTGCATTGCGTGTAGGAGCTCGTTCCTCCAAGTACAAGGACCCAGAGATATCATCCGGGGAAGAAGAGGAAGACTTAGGTATGTATCGTATTTTTTGTATATATAACTTGCAACATCTATCAATGTCTACTTTATATAATTATATCCTTACGTGTATGAGACTACCTAACCTATTGGAAACTGCAGATTTAGATCTGACCCTGAACATAGAAGATGACTACCAAGACGAGGTCAGACCCAGTGGCGGAGGACCCGGTAGGGCGAGGGCTGGCGGCCGCCCTACCTTGATTTGGCTGGTGCAGGCAAGGCACAAGGCGTCGCAGCCGCGCAGCGGCGTCGCCGGTGACTGAGTGACCAAAGCCCGTCCTACCTCAACTTTTGTCCGTCCTCCGCCACTGGTCAGACCCATGCCCGACTCACCTGCAACAGATGTGGTACACTCACCTTATGAAGACGAGAAGAGGGCCTGGCACAATGAGGAGAGGAAAAGAAAGCTAGATGAGAAGAAGAAGGGGGCATTGGAGAGGAGCAAGAAGAAGAAACAGGATCAAGAGAAAAAGAAAGAGGAGGAAAAAAAAGAGTACAGAAGCGCGTCGCAGTGGCTGGGCTGACAGTATTGCAATGGCCCTGCGTTGATTAGCGATCTCACCTAGTATTTGAACTTGAGGTTGAGGTCGAATCAGAAATATGGTTTCCATGGAGTCCTAGCTAGTTCGAGTATGTTTTGTCGCAATGTCGAGTCTATATTTTCCAGTCTTTGTAATATGATACATCTATAAATGAAATAAAAATAACCGATGAAGCCCTCTGTGCCGAGGTAAAAAACAAAATCGTGTGTGCATAAACTGGTTTCCTAGCGTGGCTAAGGATTAAGGGTGCGCCTATTTGACAGGCGCATAAATTTATTTACAGGACATTCACATTTTTTGGTAAAGACTATATACTCAAACTAACATAAAAACTAAAACAAAATCAAGAAATGAAGTTTTCTAAGGAATAATGAATTAGTAGCACTGGTATTACCCCTAAAGAAGTAATTAAGTAAGAAAATGAAAAAAAAAAACTTTAAAAATGATGAAAAACTTGTGCACATATTGCACAGAATTACATTTTCTTTTGGGCATCCATGCACGATGACGCGTCTTAACGGATCTGTTTTGTACTATAATGTGTGTCTATGTCCTACCCTCGTTGCAGAGAAACAAGAAAAACATTGGTAGTGATATGTCATTCAGAATTCTAAGTTGGGATGGTGCTTGGTAATAATAATAGCAAAGGGTTCCATGTACCGTCACGCCAAAACAACAACCCAGATGTCATGTGACTGCTCCCTATGTTTCTAGTAGGTTTAAGTTCTAGGTTTATCTTAAATCAAACTTCCTTAAATTTGACTAAGTTTTATAAGAATATTGTAAGATTTACAACACCAACTGTACATAGTAGTGATATATTGTATAAATAATCAAATAGAACTAATATGGTGTTCTGGATTTTGAGACAGCGCGCCCTAGCAGCACGCGATGATGACCGTACGCGCCTTGGCAAGATGCTACACCGCCTATGTGCCCTGACATAAGCACCGTAGTCCACGTGCGCTCCCTGCAGGCACACGCAACGTGTCCCCCGCATGCTCCGAGCTATAACCACTACAAAGTAGGCTTCTCACCACTCTGATCCCCTCCCTCTCCATCCTATCGAAGACGCGACATGCATGTTTATACGCACAACACAAAATTAATGGACTTTGCATTTGCCAACAAATATCAATATCACTTGTTGAAAGCACAATTTCTCCCTAGGTGGTTTTGGTAATTAATAACAACATATATTTTATTGGACTAATGCTTCCACAAAGTGTATCTCAGGAAAAAGTTCAATGATGGATTGGCTAAAGGATTGTGTGGAGTACCTCCCCAAGGAAAGGAAAGGAATAGGATTGGCCATGCTTCAAGCTACAAGACTCTACATTATATATTTTTGTGAGAAATCACTCTTGAGTCCATAGGAAAATCAATACTATTAAAAGGGAGTGAGGTAAATATGATGATCTGGTTGCTCAAGTGCTTAGAGATTAGCCACAAAATATTTCTCATCAAATCTCCCACAAAATTCTCTGTCCAAAATCATTCATCCAAAGTCGGTGCCACGAAGTTTTCTATTTCGGCCATACCGATTTTCCCTTGAGACAGGACCTAGCCAAACCCTAGCAACTCGGTACAACCAATACCTGTTTCGGTACGACTGAGGATCAGTGACCAACTCTCTGGTTAGCCAATTTATGAAATCAGAATTTCCGAGTTTGGTGAATCGGTGTCACCGAGATGAGGAACTGCCCCGGTCAAACCGAAATTGGTAGGACCGAGTTGTGTATATGGGTTTCACCGAAAAGGCCAAAGTTGCCACATTTTGCACTAGTCGGTAGGACCGAGTTTCACATCGGTTTCACCGAGTTGGGCAATAATGTTGTAACGGTTGGATTTTTGAAGATGCCTATATATACAACTCCACCACCTCTCATTCGTAAAGGAAGCACTCAGAACATAAAAACACTTGTCCCATCCATTTTTCTGAGAGAGAGACACCTACTCATGTGTTGAGATCAAGACATTCCATTCCAACCATATGAATCTTGATTTCTACCCTCCCCAAGTTGCTTTCCACCCAATCAATCTCTTCTACCAAGCCAAATTTGTGAGAGAGTGATTGAGGAGACTATCTTTTGAAGCACAAGAGCAAGGAGTTCATCATACTACCACATCTATTACCTTTTGGAGAGTGGTGTCTCCTAGATTGGTTAGGTGTCGTTTGGGATCCTCCTTCTTCGTGTTGTGGAGTTGAACCAAGAAGTTTGTACGGGCAAGCAGATTGCCTACTTGGTGAAGATCTACCCATAGTGAGGTTAGTCCTTCGTGGACGGAAGCCGTGATGGAATAGACGAGGTTGCTACTTCGTGGACCCTTATGGGTGGAGCCCTTCGTAGACTCTCGTGACCGCTACCCTCTGTGGGTTGAAGTCTCCATCAGCATGGACATACGATAGCACCACCTATCGGAACCACGGGAACAATCTTCATGTCATCCAATTGCGTTTGATCTTCCTATCCCTACCATCTACTTTCATGTGCTTGTCTTTATTTTCCGCTGCTATACTCTTAGACATGCATATGTAGGGTGTGCTTGACTTGCTACAATTGTTAAAATTGGCCAACAACTAAAAGTGGGAAAAGTCTAGATTTTAATTTGGTCAAGTAGTATAATCACCCCCCCTCTAGACATACTTTGGATCCTACAAGTGGTATCAGAGTTTTGGTCTCCATAGCATTGGTTTCACAACCTAGGAGAGTATGGCGTCTAGTGAGGGAAATGATCATCGTAGAGGTCCATATTTTGATGGTACAAACTTTGCTAGTTGGAAGCATAAGATGAAAATGCATATTCTTGGTCATAACCCCGTCGTATGGGTTGTTGTTCGTGTTGGCTTGAAAGGTGAATTCTTTGGTGATGGAAAGGAACCAGGTCGAGAAGCGACCGCAGAAGAATTGAAGATGTTGCAATACAACGCTCAAGCATGCGACATTCTATTCAACTGTCTATGCCCCGAGGAATTCAACAAGATTAGCCGTCCAGAGAATGCAAAGAAAATTTCGGATACTTTGGTTGATATGCACGAAGGTAGTCAACTTGACAAGTTCAAGATGAACGATGGTGAAGGAGTCGTGGAAATATACTCTAGGATTGCTCTCATCACAAATGAGATTGCCGGCTTAGGAAATGAAGAGATGACCGACAAATTCATCATCAAGAAGATCCTTAGAGCCTTGGATGGAAAGTACGACACCGTGTGCACATTGATCCAAATGATGCCAAACTGCAAAGATCCCAAGCCAACAGAAGTCAATGGTAGGATTGTTGCTCATGAGATGACACTCAAAGACAAAGAAGAACTCCACAACAAGTCAAGTGGTGCATACAAAGCTTCTATTGACACTCCTGCTTCATCAAGTGACAACCTTGTTATCAATGAAGAGATACGCCTCATGGTCAAGAAATCCAATAAGTTCTACAAGAGGAGAGGCAAAGAGAGAAACTCCAACTCAAGATATAAAGAGAAGCGCTCATCTAGTCGTGACCGGAAATGCTACAATTGTGGAAGGCCCGGACACTACTCCAATGAGTGCATGCCCCCCCACAAAAGAAGAGAAGAGTCACCTAGAAGAAAAAGCTCAAGAGATGAGTCACCTCGAAGAGCGAGAATGAATAGAGATGATCGTTATGAACGAAGACCCTCTCGGAGAAGTAAGGACTCGGAGAAGAAAGACAAGTACATCAAGAGCTACACAAGAAGAAGACATCAAGCTCATGTTGGTGAATGGGTTTTCGGCTCCGAATCCGACAACCACTCCGAGAGAAGCTATCACTCCGACTCCAAATACAGTCAAGATGAAGGTGTTGCGGACATGCGCTCGTATCCTCCAACTCATATGGCATATTTGATTCACCAAATGAAGGGAGTAGAAGTTGCTTCATGACTAAAGGCCCCAAGGTATCACACCCCGAATATATCTTCTATCTATTATCTACTAAAAGCAAAATACGTGCCAAAAAGAGATGAATAGGCTAGAAAATACCACGTAAATCAGAAAATACCAACTATTGATTTAAAATTTAGGAATCTATGACCGTTAGATATGCGTAAAATCTTAGGAAAACTCTTAAATTCATCCGGCTGATTTCTGGAGAAAATCATCCGCCTCATCTGCGCGCCACGCGTCGACCCACGTTGTGCATCGCTACGTCAAACGCCCAGCACACATGCCGCGTCTCTGGCTGGGCCCACGTGCCGCTTAGCATCTGCCTTATCCCCCCACGAAGGAAGCCACAGCCACACGCATTTTTCTTGCCGCATCGTCGTCTTCCCCTCCCTCTAGATCGAGTCCAACACCGGCCGCCACTGCCGCAAGCTCTCCTCCCCCTCGGCTGCTGCTTCTACCAACTGTTTGCAGAGCAAAAGGAACGGCCGCTGCTTTCTATTTTTTTCTGCTGTAGGAGTGGTGCAACGGGTCGAGCGACACTGCAATGGAGCGGGGCATTGCTGCCGGTGGCGCGACAAGTACGACGACGATGCGATGGAGCGGGCGCTGCTTCCGGCGGCGCGACGACGACGCTGCAATGGTGCGGACGCTGCTGCCGTCAGCGCGACAAGTCGAGGACAGCGGTGCTGCTGGCGGCGGCGCTGCTGCCGTTTGGTCGCCGGTATTGCGATGCCGGCGGGACTGCAGCAGCCGGTGAAGCAGAAAGGGCTCGCCGGCGTTGCGATGAAGCATCGCGGGGGGCTGCCGGAGCTGCAGTGAAGCGCGCGGGGTCGTTGAAGCTCCACCCACGTTGCAATGAAGGACCGCCGGAGCTACAGTGAAGCGTCGCCGGAGTTGCAATGAAGCGCCGGGGGACGTTGAAGCTCGCCGGCGCGGCAATGAAGCTTTCGCCGGAGCTGCAATGAAGCTTTCGCGCGGAGGCGGCGTGCTCGGTGTTGCCACGGAGCAGCCCCCGGTGGCTCCCGATGCTGCGATGCAGCGGTTGCCGGCGGCTTTGGTAGCTGCGTGCGCTCGCCAACGTCGGGGCGACGGCAGGGGCGTCGGCGCTGCAGTCGTCGGTGTAACAGGGGTGTGCAGTCGGCGTCGTTGCTGAGAGGAAGTGGGTGTCGTAGCAGCGTCCGGGGGCTTGTGGATGCAAGACGAGAGGAGAGAAGGACGACGACGTGAGGAGCTGAGTTGCTCTAATCGGACGGGCCAAATTCGCCTAATCAAACGGCTGGCCAGGCGGATGATTTCTCTAGGAAATCATCCGGCTGATCCGTAGCAACCGCCAAAATCTTAGGGTCCATATAATTACACGTGACATATGTACATACACATATATTCCAGAAAAGGTTTGACAACTAAAAAAAAGAACTGTTTGACAAGACCTGATCGTTCGTTTTATATGTGGGTGTATGGCAATCTATCCAGTTGAAAATAAAAACCAGTTGTGGTTGGTATCTCCTTTGAATCCGCGTTTGTGTGGTATCTCCTTTGGATCCGCGTTTGTGTGTGCACATGGGACTCCCAACTACCCTAATAAATAGAGCAAAAACAAAAAATACCCTAATAGATCACCAAGAATATAACTAGGCTAAGACGTGCCAGGAAGACGTGCTAGACCAGACTATTATAGATTACACATGCAAAACTTCACTGTACAAAAATTAAATCAACACGGACTACTATGTTTCCGGCCGTCATGGACATTCACGGAAACAAAAAAACGCTGTCCGCCTGCACCCTATTCTGAGTGCGATTGATATCGCTATACCGTGCGAGCTATCTCAACCAACTCCGTCCCCATCGCCGGTTGGGGATTGGTTCCTAGCCCTACACAGCTCAAGATCAATGCTCACGGCAGCTCGGTCGCGGCGGGCAGCCGGGCACGGACAAATTCACCGTTTTGATTATTTGCCATTAGTTTAGCACGATTTGATCCTATGTGTATTTTTTATCGGATCTGACCCTTTTTCTATCGCAATTGTCTTTGATGGTAGGGTAACACACCCTACCGCCAAGGCCGTTGACGGTAGGAGTTACTTACACCGTCACGCCCGTTCGATGAGAAAAAAAACCATACCGCCATAGTCTATGATGGTAGGGAGCTGTATGCAATTATAATAAAATGATAATTACATGCAGGACCCTATCGCCACAGTCTATGGCGGTAGGGTAACACATCCTACCGCCACAGACTATGGCGTTAGGGTTTTTTCGCACCAAACGGACATAACGGCGTTGATAAGTCCTACCGTCAAAGGCCTTGGCGATAGGATGTGTTACCCTACTGCCAAAGAAAATGGCGATAGAAAAATGGTCAGATCCGAAAAACTTTTACACGTAGGGTCAAATTGTGTTAACTAATGGCAAATGGTCAAAACAGTGAATTTGTCTGCCGGGCACCATGCATGGTTGTCCGTCATCCGCTTTGGCGCTTTCTCCTGGGCCTGCAGTGATGGACATTTTGAAAAAAGGGATTGTAAATTGCCTCCACTACCATCAACCTTTGGGATACCGCTATTCTCGGGTCACACAATTCAAGGACAACGTACATACATGATGATAATTCCAATTAACTATGATATCACGTGTTACCATATATTTCTATATAGGCTGATCAGCCATAAGGGATCGTAACTTTGTTTCAGAGACGGTTCACTATGCTAATGTAATGGCTGGGAATGCATTGTCGAGTCCCGATTGATTGATTCACAAACCATAAATCGTATAGTGATGGAACTTTTTTGTCCAAGATTAATGGGAGCAAAAGAAAACATTTCGTGCATGTTTAAACATAGAAGTCCGTGTAATTCGGTTATTCCTGCAGGGAGATGAAATATTTCCAAATGTGTGTTGTTCTAGAGAAAACGTATAGCCATACTCCTCTAACTTCCACTAAAGAAAAATAATCAAATATATTTCTACATACATTTGAATAATTAAAGTAATTAAACGGTTTATTTATTGTTCTTGTATTTATAATTCCCAAACACATACATACATACGGATAATGGTGAAAGTTTGCATCATAAACAATGTCCATGTCTAAAACGGTATGTATGAATTACTAATTAGGAAATTGCACGGAAAAATATATGAAAAATAATGCAATTTATTGTTCAACAGTTCAATTTTCCAATTTATTAATGAGAATAAATTATATCTTCTTCACCCTGTTGAGATTTTTTCCTCATTCCATTTGAAAGATCTCGCAAATATCATCTCGCACTTGCTCAATTAGTCCTTTCATCATTACTAGAAGGACTGGGCGCGTTTTGTTGCGCAGTTAGATTAAAAAACCTAATCACTCTGTTTCAAAATACAATGTGTATTACTTTTTAAAATGTCAAACCTTTTAAATTTGATTAAATGTGTAGATAAATATATTAAATCCATAATATCAAATTGTGGTAATTAGATTCATCGTTAACTGAATTTTCATATTTTTTATTTAATATTGTGGATGTCGATATTTTTGCTCTCAACTTGGAATTTGACTTTCGAAAAAACTAATAGCCCTTATATTTTGAAACTAATGGAATATTTCGTTTGATGTGTGGGGGGAGATGACATAGTGTGTTTTATTTTTATTTTTAATTCGGTAATTTGATGGGCCTTTCGTGGTGTGATTCTATATTATATGCTAACCAATCTTATATATGTGGGAAACTTTCTACGTTGACGACTGCATGGGCGTGATTGATATGTTTTAAAGGCTCGTTGATCTTGATTGATTTGGAAAACTGTTGGTTCGGTCAAAATCGTAAACCAAACCCATTAGGAAGCATAGTATATTTGTCTAAAGAATTGAACGAGTGAGTTTTGAGAAATTATTGACCCGGTCAAAATCGGGTGACCCAATTTTAATTGGAGTCTTGGAGACCTCAATTGAACTTTTTAAAACTAAGGAGTATAGTGTTATAGAGATATAAACAAAATAATTAATGAGAGAGATTTGAGAAATTCTTGACTAGGTCAAAATCGGGTTTCACAATGTCAATTGGAGACCTCAATTGAATATGGGCTCTCCAATTCTAGGGATATTAGTGTTATAGTATATGTGGACCACGCAATGCCGATACATGTAATACGAACTACTTCCAATATGAATATTCGTGTATCTAACATCGCATAGAAGTTATATGCAATGTCCTGAGTGGATATATTGATCTAATAACACACATAAATGATATTGTGGATATTACTATATTACTTTTCAGATGGCATGTTCTGTCCGAAACTTAAAGATGTTACATCCATGTGTGATATCTTATTTAGTGCAACATTTTCCATTGTTACACAACCTTAAAATTCTCATATCACGTAATTTGATTATCCATAAAAACGTAAACTCTTAGGGTCTCAGATCACTAGAGTTGCCCTCGCATTTGCGAGGGCCACTTTGCTAGTTGACTTTAATAGTGATGAGGATGACTTACTTGGAGATGATGACTTGCTCTTTTATAAAACTAGTGATGTTAGTCAAAATGAACTTGATAATAATCATGCTTGTCAAGATAAGTCTTGTGATGATGATAAGAAGGAGATTGAATGTCTAACTAAAGAACTAAAGACTCTTAAGTTAGCTCATTAATCTACTCTAGAAAATCATAGAGAGCTTGTAAGAACTCATGAGAAGTTACGCTTCGAGAAGCGAAATTTAGAGCAAGAACATGAGTTTCTTAAAGCTATCAATGACGATCTTCGAAAGAAGATTTCTTCTTATCTAGCCAAACGACTACTCTTGTCTACTTTTGTTCCACAAGTTAAACCTAAGCAAACTAGTAACAATGGCAAGAAAGGTTCTTCATCTAGTAGCAACAATAAAAATGCTAAATCAAATGATGTTGCTTCTAGTAGTTCTATCGATTCCACTAATGATTCTCTTGCCGGAAGTAAGCAATTCGAGGAAATTGTACGCAAGCATGGAGGACACCGGAAGAACCAAGGCATTGGCTACTTCAACGCCAATGGAGTTGGATGGGAAGAAGGTCAATACCCCAAGCCTAAGTTTGTTACTCAAAAGGAGAAGTATGAACGTACTCTCCTCAAGGGAACAAAAGCTCAAGATGACCTTCCACCACAAGACCACAAGCTCAAGGGCAAGGACAAGCTTCAAGAGGAGATTGACTCATTTGAAGAAGAATCCCAAGCCATGGTCAAGTGGTTTCCCAAGGCTACTACAAGCTGAACTTCTACAAGTGCTACTTCAACTCCAAGGATCCCCATCAAGTTGATGTGGATCCCAAATAAGACGAACTAGAGAAGTTCTTTGAGGGGTGACTCCGCCAACAAAATTCATTCCCATTCTTCTTGGCATGGACTATTTAAATCTACTCCAACTTTATGCAATAGTTCAAGGAGTCACACATTCCCTCATAGGTAAGCAAGGGGACAAGGTAATTAATGAATCAATGGACATTATCATGAATGCATTTCACTCCATGTCCATAGATATCCTGGTATTTGTTCCTTGTGTGGGACTAACCCATGTAGGTGAGAAGAGTAAGAAACAACAAGGATTGCTCCCAACTCAAGATGATCTTCATCAACTATGAGCATCCACTACTACAACACCTACATGAAGTCTTCAACGATAAAGCCCAAGGTTAGTTTATCCCTCTTAGAGGGGATGTTACATCAAGGGGGAGCTTTACTCTAAGACTTGACTCAAACACTAGTGCAGAAAAGCCTAGCTATGGCATGGCAAAAATGGCCATGCTGGCATGGACACTCAACGCCACCAATAAGGCGCCACAGTTAAAAAATACTACTGGCGTTGGGTACTACGCCAGCACTATTTCATGCGTTTATGGCGTGCTACATGGCTAACGCCAGTAGTAATATACATCAGTAGTGGCATTGGATGTTAGTGCTACGCCAGCAATGTAATTTCCAGATTTAAACCAAATCTGTATAGCAGCGCGATACAGCAAAAAAGGTTTAGATAGTAATTAAATAGTACATTGCAAATACCAAAATCTAAGTTCAATAGTCATTATTTATTGACATTATTCATAAAAGTATCAAAAAGAGGCATATAACACAAGTACACACAAGTTCGGCTAAATTAACACAAGGTGGTAAGACACCATAAGATATGCCATGCATGCCTACTAGCTAGCTAACTCGACATTTTGGTGGGCGGAGTCAGGATCAAGTCTGGAGTAAGTGGACCATCATCATCGCTGCCAGCAGGCCTGTAGTAGACCATGATCTCGTCATGATCATAGTCACGGTAGAACGTAGCTCTCTCCCCAACTTCCATCTGGTAAGCAGTTGCAAGAGTTGTCCAACCAGGGCAACCGAAATAGGTGCGGTCTGACTCGTTGGTGATAAGACAATTGAAGCGTTCGGCCGTCAGCATCTTCATGAGGGTGCATTGGAATGTGATGGTTGCATCAAGCAGAACTCGAAACTTCTCTAAGAAGTCACGCCTTGCCCCGCAAAGGATGACCTGAGCAAAATTTGAAAAAATAACTAGTTAGACAATTTCGGCCACAAACGTACCATATGAAACTCAATCAGAACATGTTGAACTAAATCATATATATATACCGTCTTAGCAATGAAGTCCTTCGGAAGATCGATGAAGAACTTCCTATCTTTCTGGCATCTCAAAGCACCACAAGTCTTACACGGGGCATCCATTTACTGCTTACAATATCGTTGACCAAAGTAAGCATAGATCATTAAACTAAATAACTAATAGATCAAAATAGAACGTATATGCACTAGTAATTGAGAAATTCTACAAACGATGCACGGTTCAAACATATAATAACATGCATAAAGTTAAACAGTCATTCATATACGAAATTGTTAATACTACGTCCATCTCTAGCAAGCTACCGGCCAGAGGGGCCGGCCTCGTGGTCGTCCCTGTGTTGGGGAACGTTGCATGGTAAACAAAAAATTTCCTACGCACACGCAAGATCTATCCATGGTGATGAGCATCTACGAGAGGGAGAGTGGATCTACATACCCTTGTAGATCGCTAAGCGGGAAGCGTTAAGAAACGCGGTAGATGTAGTCGAACGTCTTCGCGATCCAAATCGCAAGCCGTCCCGCAATCCCATCACGATCCGTCCCGCGATCCAATCACGATCCGTCCCGTGATCCAGTCGCGGTCCTTCCGATCTAGTGCCGAACGGACGACACCTCCGCGTTCAGCACACGTACGGCTCGATGATGATCTCCACCTCCTTGATCCAGCAAGCGAGGGTGGAGAGGTAGATGAGTTCTCCAGCAACACAATGGCGTGGTGGCGGTGGTGGTGAACTAATCCGGCAGGGCTTCGCCGAGCTCTGTCGAACTAATCTAGAGGAGAAACTGATCTAGGGAAGAAGAGGGCAGCACGTCGCAATTAGGGTTGGGGCTGCCCTCAAAAACCTCTAGTATATAAAGGAGGGAGGGAGGAGGAGGCAGCCCTAGGGTTGCCCCTTGGCTTCGGCCGAAGTGGAGAGGAGGTGGAGGAGTCCACCTCCAATCCTACTCCAAGTAGGATTCCAATCCTACTAGGAATCCTTCCCCACCTTGGGGTTTTTTCCTTTCCTCCCACTCTAGCCGCATGGGCCTCTTGGGGCTGGTTTGCCCAGCCCACTAAGGGCTGGTGCACCACCCCTCAGGCCCATGTGGCCTCCCGGCGTGGGTGGCCCCTCCCGATGGCCCTCCGGCACTCCCGGTACACTACCGGAATTACCCGAAACTTTTCCGGTGACCAAAACAGGACTTCCTATATATCAATCTTTACCTCCTGACCATTCCGGAGCTCCTCGTGACGTCCGGGATCTCATCCGAGACTCCGAACAACCTTCGTTCACCACCATACATAACTCAATACTACCGAAACGTCACCGAACGTTAAGTGTGCAGACCCTGCGGGTTCGAGAACTATGTAGACATGACCGAGACACCTCTACGGTTAATAACCAATAGCGGGACCTGGATGCCCATATTGGTTCCTACATATTCTACGAAGATCTTTCTCGGTTGAACCTCTATGTCAAGGATTCAATTAATCCCTTACGCTGTTCCCTTTGTTCTTCGGTATGTTACTTGCCCGAGATTCGATCGTCGGTATCTCTATACCTAGTTCAATCTCGTTACCGGCAAGTCTCTTTACTCGTTCCGTAATACAATATCCCGTGGCTAACACTTTAGTCACATTGCTTGCAAGGCTTTTTGTGATGTTGTATTACCGAGTGGGCCCTGAGATACCTCTCCGTAACACGGAGTAACAAATCCCAGTCTTGATCCATGCCAACTCAACAGACACCCTCGGAGATACCTGTAGAGCACCTTTATAGTCACCCAGTTACGTTGCGACGTTTGATACACACAAGTTACTCCTCTGGTGTCAGTGAGTTGCATAATCTCATGGTCATAGGAACAGATACTTGACATGCAGAAAACTATAGCAATAAACTGACACGATCATATGCTATGTTTATAGTTTGTGTCTTGTCCATCACATCATTCTCCTAATGATGTGATCCCGTTATCAAATGACATCTCATGTCCATGGCTAGGAAACCTTGACCATCTTTGATCAACGAGCTAGTCTATTAGAGGCATACTAGGGACATGGTGTTGTCTATGTATGCACACATGTATCTGAGTTTCCGATCAATACAATTCTAGCATGGATAATAAACGATTATCATGAACAAGGAAATATGATAATAACTAATTTATTATTGCCTCTAGGGCATATTTCCAACAGTCTCCCACTTGCACTAGAGTCAATAATCTAGCTCACATCGCTATGTGATTTACATTGTTAAGAATCTCACACCCAATGAGTTCTGGGGTTTGATCATGTTTTGCATGTGAGAGAGGTTTTAGTCAACGGTCTGCGACATTCAGATCCGTGTGTACTTTGCAAATCTCTATTTCATACCGTAGATACTGCTACCACGCTCCACTATACGTATCCGGATTGCTACTAAGAGTCATCCGGATTGGTTTTAAAACTTGCATCGACGTAACCCTTTACGACGAACTCTTTATCACCTCCATAATCGAGAAACATTTCCTTAGTCCTCTAGTTACTAAGGATAATTTTGACCGCTGTCCAGTGATCCACTCCTGGATCACTCTTGTACCCCTTGACAGACTCATGGAAAGGCACACACAGGTGCGGTACACAGCATGGCATACTATATAGAGCCTATGAATAAGGCATAGGGGACGACCTTCGTCCTTTCTCTTTCTTCTGCCGTGGTCGAGCTTTGAGTCTTACACAACTTCACACCTTACAAATCAGGTAAGAATTCCTTCTTTGACTGATCCATTTTGAACTCTTTCAAAATCTTGTGAAGGTATGTACTCATTGAAAGTCTCATCAAGCGTCTTGATCTATCTCTATAGATCTTGATGCCCAACAATTAAGTAGCTTTATCCAGGTCTTCCTTTGAAAAACTCCTTTCAAACAACCCGTTTTGCTTTCCAGAAATTCTACATCATTTCCAATCAACAATATGTCATCCACATATACTTATCAGAAATTCTATAGTGCTCCCACTCACTTTCTTGTAAATACAAGTTTCTCATAAACTTTGTATAAACCCAAAAACTTTGATCACCTCATCAAAGTGTATATTCCAACTCCGAGATGCTTGCTCCAGCCCATAGAAGGATTGCTGGAGCTTGCACACCTTTTAGCATCCTTAGGAGTGACAAAACCTTCCGGTTGTATCACATACAACCTTTCCTCACGGAAACGGTTAAGGAAACTATGTTTTGACATCCATCTGCCAAATTTCATAATTGAAAAATGCAGCAACAGCTAACATAATTTCAACAGACTTTAGCATCGCTACGGGTGAGAAAGTCTCATCGTAGTCAACTCCTTGAATTTGTCGGAAACTTCTTTGCGACAAGTCGAGCTTTATAAATGGTGACATTCACCATCAGCTCCTGTCTTCATCTTAAAGGTCCATTTGTACTCAACGACCTACCGTTCAACGGGCAAGTCTACCAAAGTCCATACTTGGTTTTCATACATGGATCCTTTCTCGGATTTCATGGCCTCTAACCATTTGTTGGAATCTGGGCCCATCATCGCTTCTCCATAGTTCGTAGGTTCATCGTTGTCCAACAACATGACCTCTAAGACAAGGTTGTCGTACCACTCAGGAGCAGTACGCTGATGTCTACTATGCAACCTTCTTCTTGTAGACACGAGTTGGGCCTCCAAGCGCATAGTTTTGTAGGACAGTAGCAAATTTCCCTCAAGTGGATGACCTAAGGTTTATCAATCCGTGGGAGGCGTAGGATGAAGATGGTCTCTCTCAAACAACCCTGCACCCAAATAACAAAGAGTCTCTTGTGTCCCCAACACACCCAATACAATGGTAAATTGTATAGGTGCACTAGTTCGGCGAAGAGATGGTGATACAAGTGTAATATGGATGGTAGATATAGGTTTTTGTAATCTGAAAATATAAAAACAGCAAGGTAGCAAGTAACAAAAGTGAGCACAAATGGTATTGCAATGCTTGGAAACAAGGCCTAGGGTTCATACTTTCACTAGTGCAAATTCTCTCAACAATACTAACATAGTTGAATCATATGTAAATCCCTCACGTGAGACAAAGAGTTCACTCCAAAGTCACAAATAGCGGAGAACAATCGAAGAAATTATTGTAGGGTACGAAACCACCTCAAAGTTATCTTTTCCGATCAATCGTATGAGCTATCCGTATAAGTGTCACAAACATCCCTAGTGTTCGTACTAAAATAACACCTTAAGATACACATCAACCAAAGCCCTAATGTCACCTAGATACTCCAATGTCACCACGAGTACCCATGGGCTTGATTATACGATATGCATCACACAATTTCAGATTCATCATGTTCAATCCAACACAAAGAACTTCAAAGAGTGCCGCAAAGTTTCTACCGAAGAGTCAAGACGAAAACATGTGCCAACCCCTATGCATAGATTCCCAAGGTCACGGAACCCGCAAGTTGATCACCAAAACATACATCAAGTGGATCAATAGAACATCCCATTGTCACCACGGATATCCCATCGCAAGACATACATCAAGTGTTCTCAAATCCTTAAAGATTCAATCCGATAAGAAAACTTCAAAGGGAAAACTCAATTCATCACAAGAAGATAGAGAGGGGGAAAATCCATATGATTCATCTATATCAATAAAGCTCGCGGTACATCAAGATCGTGCCATCTCAAGAACACGAGAGAGAGAGATCAAACACATAGCTACTGGTACATACCCTCAGCCCCGAGGGTGAACTATTCCCTCCTCGTCATGAAGACCGCCGGGATGATGAAGATGGCCTCCGGTGATGGTATCCCCCTCCGGCAGGGTGCCGAAACGGGCTCCCGATTGGTTTTTCATGGCTACAGAGGCTTGCGGCGGCGGAACTCTTGATCTAGGTTTCTTTTCGGGGGTTTCTGTATTTATAGGAATATTTGGCGTTGGAATCACGTCAGGGGAGTGCTCGAGGGGCCCACAAGCCAGTGGGCGCGCCCTAGGGGGGGGCACCCCCTAGGCTTGTGGCTGCCTCGGGACTCCTCTCCAGTATCTTTTTGCTCCAGTATTTTTTATATTTTCCAAAAATATTCTCCGTAAATTTTCAGCCCATTCCGAGAACTTTTATTTCTGCACAAAAAACGACACCATGGTAGTTCTGCTGAAAACAGCGTCAGTCCGGGTTAGTTCTAATAAAATCATACCAAAATCATATAAAATTATTGTAAACATGACATGAATACTTCATAAATTATAGATACGTTGGAGACGTATCAGCATGCCCAAGCTTAATTCCTGCTCGTCCTCGAGTAGGTAAATGATAAAAGAAATAATTTATGAAGTGTGAATGCTAGCAAGTGCACAAATTTGATCAATGATGATTCCAATCACTTTTTCTAGCATCAATATAAACCATAAACAGTAGCTCATCTCATAAAACTTCTCATGATCAAGTAACAAGCTATTCACATGTTAAAGCATAGACCAGAAAGTTTCTTGAAAACTAACAAACCATATTCCTAGTCATCGAACAATTGCAATTCATCTTATTTTCAGGAAGGGTCTATGTAAGAGCTTTGATTTAGCAAATTCCACATACTCAACTATCATATAGTCTTCCATGATTATTGACACTCAAAGCATATTTTTAGAACAAAATAGCATCCATCGAACACAGAGAAAGATAGGGGCTTAATGTTTCGCCTCCCAACTTATTTATCATATAGATAATTGTCAACAATAATAATTCATGATCAAATATATTTGTGTGGATATATATGTCTAGATCATTCCCCAACACATGACGCTTGCCAAGAGAAGAAGGCGAAATATAGGAAGTGATGAAGATCACCATGACTCTTGCATAAAGGTAAGTACTAGAAAGTAAAAGATATGCCCTTCGCAGAGGGAAGCATTGATTTGCAAAGGTGCCAGAGCTCGAGCTTTTAAAACAGAGATGAATAATAATTTTGAGCGGTATGCTTTCATTGTCCACATAACAACCGAGAGATCTCGGTATCTTCCATGCTAGATACATTATAGGCGGTTCCCAAACAGAATGGTAAAGTTTTTACTCCCCCTCCACCAATCAATCACACTCCACGGTGAGCCGAATCCACGGGTACCGTCCATACAAACAACAATCCTGGGGGAGTTTTATTTCATTATATTTTGATTTGATTTTTGAGCATGGAACTGGGCATCCCGAATACCAGCCACTTTCTCGTGATTGATAGGGAATCAATACATATCGTGAGAATAACCCACCTAGCATGGAAGATACTGACAGCCCCTAGTCACTATATGAGCGATTCGGGCATACAAAACAGAATATTATTTGAAGGTTTAGAGTTTGGCACATGCAAATTTGCTTGGAACGGCAGGTAAATACCGCATATAGGTAGGTATGGTGGACTCTCATGGCAAAATTGGTTTAAGGGTGTTTGGATGCACAAGTAGTTTTTCTACTTGGTGCGGAAGTTTTAGCTAGTATGAGGTGGAAGCAAGCACCACATGTTGGAGGATCCATACCAATATAACTTCTATACAAATATACCCAAACATAACTCATTAAGTTGTCTTCCTTGTCCAATTTTAACTAATTTGCTAGAGTTTGAAAATAATTAATGAGATCACAATCATAGAAGATGTCCAAGATAGTATATTTATATCTGGAATCTCTCTTCCTTCAATATTCTTTCATGAATTGTTCAAGTGACCAATGCGGTATTTGCTAACTTTCAATAAATTTTACCACCTATACTTATTATGTGTGAAGTCATTACTCCCCATGGGATAAGTATATGAAGCATATTTAATTTCAGATTTATGATATTCAATTCATTCAACCATTTACTCATAGGATATAAGTGAAGCACGAGAGTGAAAGACAAACTACTCCAAAAAGATATAAGTGAAGATCAATGAGTAGCCAACAATTAAATAACTATGTGAAGACTCTTCATCTAAGAATTTCAGATCTTAAGTATTTTATTAAACAGCAAGTAAAAGAAAAATATCACTCCAAGAATAGCACGCATCATGTGAACGAATAAAAATTTAGGCTCAACATAGGCTAACCGATAATTGTTGATGAAGAGAGGTGGGATGCGTAGCATCCCCAAGCTTAGATGCTTGAGACTTCTTGAAATATTTACTTGGGGTGCCTTGGGCATCCCCAAGCTTGAGCTTTTGTATCTCGTTCAATCCTCTCATATCATGGTTTCACCTATTCTCAAAAACTTCATCCACACAAAACTCGAAAAGAACTCGTGAGATAGGTTAGTACACATAAAACAAATCAACACTTCATGTAATGCCTAGACAAGTTGCAAAATAATTTTCAAACATTACTTACTGTATACTATCATTTCCACAATTTATATCTACCAATATAGGCTATGGAAACTATAGGATAAGTAGATAACGAAACTATGACAGCAATCTGTCCAAACAGAACAGTCTGTAGAAATTTATGGAAACAGTGTACTTATGTAACTCAAAAAATTATGAAAATTTAGGACATGCTAAATAATTTATATTATATCACTGTGTAAAAATTTCAGAAACTTTCCACGTTCCAGTAAAATATGAAAATTCAAACACTACAGCCAAAGTTTCTGTTTTTACACAGCACTCATCAAAACATGCAATGCAAGCATCCTAAGGCAATTCTTGGAACTTTTTATTGAAAAACAAGATTATAAATAACACCTACCAGAGAACAACAAAATAAAATGACGCCCCAAGCAAAACTCATATTATGTGACGAATAAAAATATAGCTCCAAGTAAGATATACCGATAATGTTGGAGACGAAAGAGGGGATGCCTTCCGGGGCATCCCGAAGCTTAGGCTCTTGATTATTCCTTGGATATTACCTTGGGGGTGCCTTGGGCATCCCCAAGCTTAGGTTCTTGTCACTCCTTATTCTCCTCATATCGGTGTCTCACCCAAAACTTGAAAACTTCAATAACACAAAACTTAACGGAACTTCGTGAGATGGGTTAGTATAATAAAGATAGATCATTCACTTAGGTACTGTCAAGACAGGATTCATAATTGTTCTCACATAATACCTACTGTATTCTATCATTCCCATAATTTATATCACTGAATACAAGCTATGGGAACACTAAAACAAGCAAACTATGCATGCAAAACAGAATCTGTCAAAAACAGAACAGTGTGTGAAGATCTGTAGTGTAACCATACTTACCTGTCTCTACAAATTCTGAAAAATTAGGAAAAGCTGAATAATAGGTATATCAATACTGTGTAAAAATTTCAGATCATTATCACGCTCCAGTAAAAAATAAAAATTCCTGTAATGGAGTCAAAAGTTTCTGTTTTGGTTCAGCATCAATTCTACTCATCTTGTGAGTCATCCCAAAGGCTTTACTTGGCACTTTATTGAAATAAAAGATACAAAACATGATTAATACAGTAGATTAATCATGTGAACACTCAAAAATAGAAAGGAAAAGTGTTGGGTTGTCTCCCAACAAGCGCTTTTCTTTAAAGCCTTTTAGCTAGGCATGATGATTTCAATGATGCTCACAAAAAAGATAAGAATTGAAACACAAAGAGAGCATCATGAAGCATATGACTAGCACATTTAAGCCTAACCCACTTCCTATGCATATGGATTTTGTGAGCAAACAATTTATGGGAGCAAGAATCAACTAGCATAGGAAGGCAAAAGAAGCATAACTTCAAAAAATTTGAACACATAGAGAGGAAACTTGATATTATTGCAATTCCTACAAGCATATGTTCCTCCCTCATAATAATTTTCAGTAGCATCATGAAGGAATTCCACAATATAACTATCACATAAAGCATTATCTTCATGATCCACAAGCATAGAAATTTTTTCACTCTCCACATAAGCAATTTTCTTCTCATTCATAATAGTGGGAGCAAACTTAACAAAATAACTATCATGAGATACTTGATTGACATAACCACTTTGAATATTAAAATCATGATGACAAGTTTCATGATTACTATCACTCTTTACAGCATACGTGTCATTAGAATAATCATCATAGATAGGAGGCATGCCATCATCATAATAGTTTTGCTCATCAAAACTTGGGGGTCTAAAAATATCATAATCATCAAACATAGCATCCCCAAGCTTGTGGCTTTGTATATCATTAGCATCATGAATATTCAGAGAATTTATACTAACAATATTGCAATCATCCTCATCACTCAAAGATTTAGTGCCAAACATTTTAATAACTTCTTCTTCTAACACTTGAGCACAATTTTCCTTTCCATCATTTTCACGAAAGACATTAAAAAGATGAAGCATATGAGGCAACCTCAATTCCATTTTTTTTGTATTTTTCTTTTATAAAACCTAAATAGTGATAAAACAAGAAACTAAAAGATTCAATTGCAAGATCTAAATATATACCTTCAAGCACTCACCTCCCCGGCAACGGCGCCAGAAAAGAGCTTGATGTCTACTACGCAACCTTCTTCTTGTAGACTCGTGTTGGGCCTCCAAGCGCAGAGTTTTGTAGGACAGTAGCAAATTTCCCTCAAGTGGATGACCTAAGGTTTATCAATCCGTGGGAGGTGTAGGATGAAGATGGTCTCTCTCAAACAACCCTGCAACCAAATAACAAAGAGTCTCTTGTGTCCCCAACACACCCAATACAGTGGTAAATTGTATAGGTGCACTAGTTCGGCGAAGAGATGGTGATACAAGTGTAATATGGATGGTAGATATAGGTTTTTGTAATCTGAAAATATAAAAACAGCAAGGTAGCAAGTAACAAACGTGAACACAAACGGTATTGCAATGCTTGGAAACAAGGCCTAGGGTTCATACTTTCACTAGTGCAAGTTCTCTCAACAATACTAACATAGTTGAATCATATGTAAATCCCTCACGTGCGACAAAGAGTTCACTCCAAAGTCACAAATAGCGGAGAACAATCGAAGAAATTATTGTAGGGTACGAAACCACCTCAAAGTTATCTTTTCCGATCAATCGTATGAGCTATCCCTATAAGTGTCACAAACAGCCCTAGAGTTCGTACTAAAATAACACCTTAAGATACACATCAACCAAAGCCCTAATGTCACCTAGATACTCCAATGTCACCACGAGTACCCATGGGCTTGATTATACGATATGCATCACACAATTTCAGATTCATCATGTTCAATCCAACACAAAAAACTTCAAAGAGTGCCCCAAAGTTTCTACCGGAGAGTCAAGACGAAAACATGTGCCAACCCCTATGCATAGATTCCCAAGGTCACGGAACCCGCAAGTTGATCACCAAAACATACATCAAGTGGATCAATAGAACATCCCATTGTCACCACGGATATCCCATCGCAAGACATACATCAAGTGTTCTCAAATCCTTAAAGATTCAATCCGATAAGAAAACTTCAAAGGGAAAACTCAATTCATCACAAGAAGATAGAGAGGGGAAAACTCCATATGATTCATCTATATCAATAAAGCTCGCGGTACATCAAGATCGTGCCATCTCAAGAACACGAGAGAGAGAGATCAAACACATAGCTACTGGTAAATACCCTCAGCCCCGAGGGTGAACTACTCCCTCCTCGTCATGGAGACCGCCGGGATGATGAAGATGGCCTCCGGTGATGGTTTCCCCCTCCGGCAGGGTGCCGGAACGGGCTCCCGATTGGTTTTTTGTGGCTACAGAGGCTTGTGGCGGCGGAACTCCCGATCTAGGTTTCTTTTTGGGGGTTTATGTATTTATAGGAATATTTGGCGTTGGAATCATGTCAGGGGAGTGCTCGAGGGGCCCACAAGCCAGGGGGGCGCGCCCTAGGGGGGGCGCCCCCTAGGCCTGTGGCTGCCTCGGGACTCCTCTCCGGTATCTTTTTGCTCCAGTATTTTTTATATTTTCCAAAAATATTCTCCGTAAATTTTCAGCCCATTCCGAGAACTTTTATTTCTGCACAAAAAACGACACCATGGTAGTTCTGCTAAAAACAGCGTCAGTCCGGGTTAGTTCTAATAAAATCATACCAAAATCATATAAAATTATTGTAAACATGACATGAATACTTCATAAATTATAGATACATTGGAGATGTATCATACGCGTCCTTGTCGACCTACGAGGTTCGATAGTAACTTGATCCGAAGCTTCATGATCATCATCATTAACTTCCTCTTCAACTGACGTAGGCTCCATAGAAACATCTTTCTGCGCTGCGCTACTCTCTGGTTGAAAACAAAGGTTCAACAACCTCATCAAGTTCTATCTTCCTCCCACTCAAATCTTTCGAGAGAAACTCTTTCTCGAGAAATGACCCGTTTTTAGCGACAAACACTTTGCCTCCGGATCTGAGATAGAAGGTATACCCAACCGTCTCTATTGGGTATCCTATGAAGATGCACCTTTCCGCTTTGGGTTCGAGCTCATCAGACATAAGCGTCGCACTCCCAAACTCTGAGAAATGACAGCTTAGGTTTCTGCCAAACCATAATTCATACGGTGTCATCTTAACGGATTTAGATGGTGCCCTATTTAAAGTGAATGTAGTTGTCTCTAATGCATAACCCCAAAACGATAGTGGCAAAATGATAAGAGACATCATAGTACGCATTATATCCAATAGAGCACGACTACGACGTTCGGACACACCATCACACTATGGTGTTCCAGGTGGCGTGAGTTGTGAAACAACTTCCACATTGTCTTAAGTTGTATACCAAACTCGTAACTCAGATATTCACCTCCACGATCATATCATAGACATTTTATCTTCTTGTCACGATGATATCAAACTTCACTCTGAATTTGCTTGAACTTTTCAAACGTTTCAGACTTGTGTTTCATTAAGTAAATATACCCATATCTACTCAAATCATTAGTGAAGGTAAGAAAATAACGATATCCACCGCACACTACAACACTCATTGGATCGCATACATCAACATGTATCATTTCCAATAAGTCACTTGCCCGCTCCATCATACCGGAAGACGGGGTCTTAGTCATCTTGCCCAAGAGGCATGGTCCTCATGTCTCAACCGATTCGAAATCGAGTGAGTCCAAAGATCCATCAGCATGGAGTTTCTTCATGCGCTTTACACCAATATGACCTTTAGCGGCAGTGCCACAAGTATGTGGTACTATCATTATTAACTTTGCATCTTTTGGCATCAATATTATGAACATGTGTATTACTACGATCGAGATTCAATAAACCATTCTCATTGGGTGCATGACCATTGAAGGTATTATTCATGTAAATAGAATAACCATTATTCTCTAACTTAAATGAATAACCGTATTGGAATAAACACGATCTAATCACGTTTATGCTCAACGCATACACCAAATAACATTTATTTAGGTTCATCTCTAATCCCGAAGGTAGAGTAAGTGTGCGATGGTGATCACATCAACCTTGGAAACACTTCCAACACACATCGTCACGTCGCCCTTAGCTACTCTCCGTTTATTCCGTAGCTTATTGTTTCGAGTTACTAACATTTAGCAACTAAATCGGTATCTAATACCCAATTGCTACTAGGAGTACTAGTAAGGTACACATCAATAACACGTATATCAAATATACTTCTGTTGACGTTGCCAGCCTTCTTACCTACCATGTATCTAGGGTTGTTCCGCTTCAGCGACCGTTCTCCTCATAATAGAAGCACTTAGTCTCGGGCTTGGGTTCAACCTTGGGTTTCTTCACTGGAGTGGCAACTGGCTTGTCATTCATGAAGTTTCCCTTCTTGCCCTTGCCCTTCTCGAGACTAGTGGTTTCACTAACCATCAACACTTGATGCTCCTTCTTGATTTCTACCTTCGCGATGTCAAACATTGCGAATAGCTCAGGGATCATCTTTTCCATCCCTGGCATGTTATATAGTTCATCACGAAGCTCTAGTAGCTTTTGTGACAGTGGCTTGGAGAACTATGTCAATCACTATCCTATCTGGAAGATCACCTCCCACTCGATTCAAGCGATTGTAGCACCCATACAATCTGAGGACATGCTCACCGATTGAGCTATTCTCCTTCATCTTGCAGGCAAAGAATCTTGTTGGAGGTTGCTACTTCTCGAGCATGCGTTGGTTTTCCCTTGAAGAGGAAAGGGTGATGCAGCAAAGTAGATAAGTATTTCCCTCAGTTGTTGAGAACCAAGGTATCAATCCAGTAGAAGATACAAGCAAGTCCCCAATAGATGTACCTACACAAAGAATCAAACACTTGCACCTAACGCTATAAAGGGGTTGCCAATCCCTTCATGGTTACTTGCAAGGATGAGATCTGATAGAGATAGATGGAAAAGATTGCGGAAAGTAAAAACACAAGTAAATAGATCTGAAAATATAAGATGGAAAATAGACCCGGGGGCCATAGGTTTCACTAGAGGCTTCTCTCATGAAGGCAAATATTACGGTGGGTGAACAAATTACTGTCGAGCAATTGATAGAAAAGCGCATAGTTATGATGATATCCAAGGCAATGATTATGCATATAGGCATCACGTCCGTGTCAAGTAGACTGAAACGATTCTGCATCTACTATTATTACTCCACACATCGACCGACTCCTGCCTGCATCTAGAGTATTAAGTTCATGAAGAACATAGTAACGCATTAGGTAAGATGACATGATGTAGAGGGATAAACTCAAGCAATATGATGAAAACCCCATATTTTTATCCTCGATGGCAACAATACAATACGTGCCTCGCTACCCCTACTTTGTCACTGGGTGAGGACACCGCAAGATTGAACCCAAAACTAAGCACTTCTCCCATTGCAAGAATTACCAATCTAGTTGGCCAAACCAAACCAATAACTCAAAGAGACTTGCAAAGATATGAAATCATGCATATAAGAATTCAGAAAAGACTCAAATAATATTCATAGATAATCTGATCATAAACCCACAATTCATCGGATCTCGACAAAGACACCGCAAAAGAGTATTACATCGGATAGATCTCCATGAAGATCATGAAGAACATGGTATTGAAGAGCAAAGAGAGAGAAGAAGCCATCTAGCTACTAGCTATGGACCCGAAGGTCTGTGGTGGACTACTCATGCATCATCGGAGGGGCAATGGAGTTGATGTAGATGCCCTCCGTGATCGAATCCCCCTCCGACAGATTACCGGAAAAGGCTCCAAGATTGGATCTCACGGGAACAGAGGCTCCTGGCGGCGGAAAAGTATTTTCGTGGCTCTTTTTGGTATCCAGGGGATATTTGGGAATTTATAGGCCGAAGAGTAGGGTTAGGAGGGCTGCCGTGGGCCCACAAGCCAGGGGGGCGCGTCCTACCCCCCTGGGCGCGCCCCTATGGCTTGTGGCCACACGGCGGCTCTCCTGCCTTGGTCTCCAAGCTTGGTAGGTTTCTTCTGGTCCAAGAAAAATTATTCTAAAGATTTTATTCTGTTTGGACTCCGTTTAATAATCCTTATCTGCAATACTCAAAAACAAGGAAAAAACAGAAACTGGCACTAGGCACTAGATTAATAGGTTAGTCCCAAAAATAATATAAAATAGCATATTAATGCATATAAAACATCCAAAACAGATAATATAATAGCATGGAACAATCAAAAATTATAGATACGTTGGAGACGTATGAAGCATCCCCAAGCTTAATTCCTGCTCGTCCTCGAGTAGGTAAATGATAAAAACAGAATTTTTGATGTGGAATGCTACCTAACATATTTATCCATGTAATATTCTTTTTTGTGGCATGAATATTCAGATTCGTACAATTCAATACAATAGCTTAATATTGACATAAAAACAATAATACTTAAAGCATACTAACAAGCAATCATATCTTTCAAAATACCATGGCTAAAGAAAGTTATCCCTACAATATCATATAGTCTGGCTATGCTCCATCTTCCCCACACAAAGTATCTAAATCATGCACACCCCCGATGACAAGTCAAGCAATTGTTTCACCCCTTTTATGTTCTCAAACCTTTTCAACTCTCACGCAATACATGAGCGTGAGCCATGGATATAACACTATGGGTGGAATAGAATGTGGTGGAGGTGCAAGGGAAAAAGAGAAGATAGTCTCACATCAACTAGGCATATCAAAGGGCTATGGAGATGCCCATCAATAGATATCAATGTGAGTGAGTAGGGATTGCCATGCAACGGATGCATTAGAGCTATAAGTGTATGAAAGCTCAAAAGGAAACTAAGTGGGTGTGCATCCAACTCGCTTGCTCACGAAGACCTAGGGCATTTTGAGGAAGCCCATCATTGGAATATACAAGCCAAGTTATATAATGAAGATTCCCACTAGTATATGAAAGTGACAAAATAGGAGACTCTCTTTCATGAAGAACATGGTGCTACTCGAAGCACAAGTGTGGAAAAGGATAGTAGCATTGTCCCTTCTCTCTTTTCTCTCATTTTTCCCCCTTCTTTTCTTTTCTTTTTTCTCCGTTTTTTGTGGGCATCTTTGGCCTCTTTTATTTTTTTATTTGGGCTTTGCTGGCCTCTTTTATTTTTTGTAAAGTCCAGAGACTCATCCCATCTAGTGAGAGAATCATAGCTTCCATCATCCTTTCCTCTCATGGGACAATGCTCTAATAATGATGATCATCACACTTTTATTTACTTACAACTCGAAACTTAGAACAACATATGACTCTATATGAATGCCTCCGGTGGTGTACCGGGAATGTGCAATGATCTAGCATAGCAAATGACATCAAAAAAACGGACAAGCCATAAAAACATCATGCTAGCTATCTTACGATCATGCAAAGCAATATGACAATGATGGTGCGTGTCATAGTAAACGGAACGGTGGAAGTTGCATGGCAATATATCTCGGAATGGCTATGGAAATGACATATTAGGTAGGTATGGTGTCTGTTTTGAGGAAAATATATGGTGGCTGTTTTGAGGAAGGTGGGTTTAATGCACCGACGAAAGTTGTGCGGTACTAGAGAGGCTAGCAAAGGTGGAAGGGTGAGAGTGCGTATAATCCATGGACTCACATTATTCATAAAGAACTGACATACTTATTGCAAAAGTCTATTAGTCATGGAATCAAAGTGTTAGACGCATGCCCCTAGGGGAGAGGTTGGTAGGAGTAAACCATCGCGCGCTCCCGACCCATCACACAAAGGATGACAATCATTAAACAAATCATGCTCCGACTTCATTACATAACGGTTCACCATACGTGCATGCTACGGGAATCACAAACCTTAACACAAGTATTTCTACTAATCCACAATTACTTACTAGCATAACTCTTAATATCACCATCTCTACATCTCAAAACTACATGCACGAAATCAAACTTCTCATCATATTAGATGCACTTAATATGAAAGTTTTTATTATATCCCTCTTGGATGCCTATTATATTAGGACCAAATTCATAACCTAATCCAATTACCATGCTGTTTTAAGAAACTCTCAAAATAATATAAGTGAGGTACGAGAGTTCAATAATTTCTATAAAACATAACACCACCGTGCTCTAAAAAGATATAAGTGAAGCACTAGAGCAAAATTGCCTAGCTCAAAAGATATAAGTGAAGCACATAGAGTATTCTAATAAATTCACGATTCAGCGTGTCCTTCTCAAAAAGATGTGTGCAGCAAGGATGATTGTGGAAAACTAAAAAGCAAAAACTCATATCATACAAGACGCTCCAAGCAAAACACATATCATGTGGTGAATAAAAATATAGCCTCAAGTAAATTTACCGATGGATTGAAGACGAAAGAGGGGATGCCTTCCGGGGCATCCCCAAGCTTAGGCTCTTTGGTATCCTTTAATATGGCTTGGGGTGCCTTGGGCATCCCCAAGCTTAGGCTCTTGCCACTCCTTATTCCATAGTCCATCAAATCTTTACCCAAAACTTGAAAACTTCACAACACAAAACTCAACAGAAAACTCGTGAGATCCGTTCGTATAAGAAAAATAAATCACCACTTTAGGTACTGTTGTGAACTCATTATTTATTTGTATTTGTGTAATACCTACTGTATTCTAACTTCTCCATGGTTCATACCCCCCGATACAACCCATAGATTCATCAAAATAAGCAAACAACACAAAGAAAACAGAATCTGTTAAAAACAGAACAGTCTGTAGGAATCTGTAGACTTCGAATACTTCTGTACCTCAAACAATTCTGAAAAATTAGGAAAACCAGGGAAATTTGTATATCAATCTTTTGTAAAAATTTCAGATCAAAATCACGTTCCAGTGAATTTATAAAATTCCTGGACTGAGCGCAAAAGTTTCTGTTTTTCAGCAAAATCAAATCAACAAACAGCGTAGACCATCCCAAAGGTCTTACTTGGCTCAAACACTAATAAAAACATAAAAACACAATTACTACAGAAGTAATAATGTGCAAAACACACCAAAACAGAAACAAAAAAACAGAAAGCAAAAATAAAATTGGGTTGCCTCCCAACGAGCGCTATTGTTTAACGCCCCTAGCTAGGCAAAACGCAATAGATCTAAGTATTGTCATCTTTGGTCTTGGCAACTTTTGTGAGGGCCTTCTCGAATCCGGGGGGCTCTTTCCGCTTCCCCAAATCTTCAGGAGAAGAAACCATCTTAAGATCCAAAATATCCAAACGCTTATTGCAAAGGGTAATCAAAGTGTTCAAACGACTGAGGTTCCCATTGATATGCGGGGGAACCCCCAAAATCCCTTCCAAAATTTCATAAGCGGCGGTTGCATCTAGTTCAATAAAATCGCCTTTTGAAGCAAAATCTAAAAGCTTTCTATGGTGCAAAGCCAACCCAATGTAAAAAATTCTTAGCAAAACTTTTGCGTCTCCTTTTAAGCTGGAAATATGATAGGATCCCATTAGCCTATCCCAGGCATCTTTCAGATTTTCCCCTTGTTTTTGTTTGAAGTATAGGACTTCAAAGTCTGCTGGCAAAAGGGGGGTAGTGACGCTAGTCATAGCAACACGCAAGAGTGTGTCAAGAAAAAGGGCGAATAAAAAGGGAAATCTTTTCGAAAATCGTTTTAGAAGTGGGGGAGAGGAAAACGAGAGGCAAATGGCAACTAATGTAAATGCAAGAGATGAGTTTGTGATGGGTACTTGGTAGGCTTGATGTAGATCTCCCCGGCAACGGCGCCAGAAATCCTTCTTGCTACTTCTCGAGCATGCGTTGGTTTTCCCTTGAAGAGGAAAGGGTGATGCAGCAAAGTAGACAAGTATTTCCCTCAGTTGTTGAGAACCAAGGTATCAATCCAGTAGGAGATACAAGCAAGTCCCCAATAGATGTACCTACACAAAGAATCAAACACTTGCACCCAACGCTATAAAGGGGTTGTCAATCCCTTCACGGTTACTTGCAAGGATGAGATCTGATAGAGATAGATGGAAAAGATTGCGGAAAGTAAAAACACAAGTAAATAGATCTGAAAATATAAGATGGAAAATAGACCTGGGGGCCATAGGTTTTACTAGAGGCTTCTCTCATGAAGGCAAATATTACGGTGGGTGAACAATTTACTGTCGAGCAATTGATAGAAAAGCGCATAGTTATGACGATATCGAAGGCAATGATTATGCATATAGGCATCACGTCCGTGTCATGTAGACCGAAACGATTCTGCATCTACTACTATTACTCCACACATCGACCGACTCCTACCTGCATCTAGAGTATTAAGTTCATGAAGAACAGATTAACGCATTAGGTAAGATGACATGATGTAGAGGGATAAACTCAAGCAATATGATGAAAACCCCATCTTTTTATCCTCGATGGCAATAATACAATACGTGCCTCGCTACCCCTACTTTGTCACTGGGTGAGGACAACGCAAGATTGAACCCAAAACTAAGCACTTCTCCCATTGCAAGAATTACCAATCTAGTTGGCCAAACCAAACCAATAACTCGAAGAGACTTGCAAAGATATGAAATCATGCATATAAGAATTCAGAAAAGACTCAAATAATATTCATAGATAATCTGATCATAAACCCACAATTCATCGGATCTCGATAAACACACCGCAAAAGAGTATTACATCGGATAGATCTCCTTGAAGATCATGAAGAACATGGTATTGAAGAGCAAAGAGAGAGAAGAAGCCATCTAGCTACTAGCTATGGACCCGAAGGTCTATGGTGGACTACTCACGCATCATCGGAGGGGCAATGGAGTTGATGTAGATGCCCTCCGTGATCGAATCCCCCTCCGGCAGATTACCGGAAAAGGCTCCAAGATTGGATCTCACGGGAACAGAGGCTCCTGGCGGCAGAAAAGTATTTTCGTGGTTCTTTTTGGTATCCAGGGAATATTTGGGAATTTATAGGCCGAAGAGTAGGGTTAGGAGGGTTGCCGTGGGCCCACAAGCCAGGGGGTGCGCCCTACCCCCTGGGCGCGCCCCTGTGGCTTGTGGCCACACGGCGGCTCTCCTGCCTTGGTCTCCAAGCTTGGTAGGTTTCTTCTGGTCCAAGAAAAATTATTCCGAAGATTTTATTCCATTTGGACTCCGTTTAATATTCCTTATCTGCAATACTCAAAAACAAGGAAAATACAGAAACTGGCACTAGGCCATAGATTAATAGGTTAGTCCCAAAAATAATATAAAATAGCATATTAATGTATATAAAACATCCAAAACAGATAATATAATAGCATGGAACAATGAAAAATTATAGATACGTTGGAGGCGTATCAGAGGTCTCATACCTCTCAACACGGGCACGAGCCTGAAATCAAATTTCAGCTCTTGGAACATCACATATGCTCCGTGACGTTCAAAACGTATTTGGAGCCTGAATTCTAAGCCGTAATGCAAGACGCACTGAACTATCAAGTAGTCATCAGAACGTGACTGTCAGATGTTCACAACATCCACAGTCGCCGCTTGAGGGGGTGGCGAACCGAGCGGTGCATTAAGGACATAAGCCTTCTGTGCAGCAACTAAGGACAATCCTCTGATCACGGACCTAGTCCGTATTATTGCTACCATCATCTTTCAACTCTATTTTCTCTAGGAGCGTATCAAAAAACACAGGGGAGCTACAACGCGAGCTATTGATCTACAACATAATTTTGCAAAGACAACTTAGACTATGTTCATGACAAGGAGTTTAGTTAATCATATTACTTGAAAAAAACTCCCACTCAAATTGACATCCCTCTGGTGTCATCCGAGTGATACATGATCCAAATTCACCAACCCAAGTCCGATCATCACGTGAGACGAGGTGGTTTAAATGGTGAACATCTTCATGTTGATCATATCTACTATATGACTCATGTTCGACCTTTCGGTCTCTTGTGTTCCGAGGCCATGTCTGTACATGCTAGGCTCATCAAGTTTAACCCAAGTGTTCTGCAGGTGCAACACTGGCTTGCACCCGTTGTATGTGAACATAGAGTCTATCACACCTGTTGGGGATATAACCCGGTGGTGAGACCCGCCCAGGTGGGGCCGGGTCATGCGGTTGGCGGCTTACAATAAGGTTGGGTGCAGGCCTACTCAATGGGCCTAGGGGCCCAGAGCCAGAAGATGAGATGTAACCCGGTGGCGTAAGCCGCCGGTTGCGGCTTGTTAGACAAGGCATGTGTAGTTAGAGGTGAGGTCGGTTATCAAGTATAACCCGGCCCGGACTCTTGTAAGCTCAGGACCTTGACCTGTGTATATAAAGGCGGGTTACCTGGGCGGCTTAGACCAGGAAAACAACCCTTCGATAGCTAGGTCAAGCGAACTCGCTCCCTTGTAATCGATACTCAATCAATACAACACAAAGCAGGACGTAGGCTTTTACCTCATCTCGAGGGGCCGAACCTGGGTAACCCTTGTCTCTCGATTCCGATCAACCCCTTTGAGATCACTACCTTAGCGATGGCCTCGAACCTCAGTCCTTTCACGGGGACATCTGCCATGACAAAACCACGACTGTTGGCGCCCACCGTGGGGCTGACGCTCGGTGGTGTGGAGTTCTCAAAGGGCTCTCTCCCAGGGATCGAGGGATACGCCGTTGGCAGGATGACCAAGAGTCGCCGCGGCAAGCTCTACATCGACGACGCTGGCTGGGGCCCAGAGGCCGACTCAATCGAGTACGGGCACCAGGTCCCCTTCGGCAGAATTCAAGTCTTCATCGACAAGATCAGCGGATCTACACCCGGGCCAGACATCTGCACCGACCTCGTCGAGCTGGCCCAGCGCGTGCAACCCGCCCGAGTTAATTCGGGTCGGAAGCACGTCTTCGTCGGCTTTACCCAAGGCGCGTAGCTTGAAGGTTCCGTGTCACGGGAGGAAACCCACATCTTCTCGGAGGATGGATCCTCGAGCGGAGAGGCGGAATCAATCTACCAGCTTCATAACGGCGGGCTTGGGGGCTACGTCGAGGATTACCCTGAGCCGGAGTACCATGAGCCGGAATACTATGAGCCGCCGAGCCGCGCTGTTGTCTTCATGGCGGGATCGGCACCGGCCCCTAGTAGCATGGCCGCTGGTGCGACCGGGTCCGGGTCAGGCAGGCCGCCGGCTCAAGTTTTGCTGGATCTGATGAACGAGCTTACAACTCTGATGGAAACCGAGGTCATGGCCGAAAATCAAGCAGCCCATAACACGGAAATCGCAAGAATAAAGGGCCAGATGGCCGGTGTCCAAGGGGAAATCAATGCGTTGAAGTCTCAGATGGATGGTGAGTCGGAGCGCCTTAGGGCGGATGCTTTTTGCCTTGAACTGGAGCAGCAGACCGCGGCGGTGGTTCACCGGATGAGGCATCAATCTCGTTTGCCGGATCAGTATGAGGCGAGAAATCTTTTCAACATGCCAGGGGCGGGACGGAATGTACCTCTGACCGTAACCCGGACGGCGGAAGTACCTGGTAGCAGGGCGGCGGTTCAGCATCGGCAGCCAGACCCGCCCCGCAGGAACCAGACCCCGCCACAGTCTTTTCCGACACCGCCCGGTCACTATTCTAACCCGGCGGAGAACATGGTGGCAGCGGCAACCAGACTTGGCACGATCCCCATCCCTGACGGGATGCCTTTCGCAGAGGAAGTGCGGAACGCCATTGGCTATTTACAGACAACAGTGGCACAGCAGGAGAAATATACTTACAGCCGGAGTCGCGTGCACTCAACCCCCATTCCGAGCCGTAGCTACAGCCGGCGTTTAGAGTCGCCGGCGGTCTCTAGCAGTGAGCGACGTCGAAACCCGCCACGAGACGATCAACCAGCTCTTGATGCTCAGGCGCTGGTGGATCGGGCAATAGTGCAGCCAGAGGCGGCAGCATTGGCAGCTGCGGTGGCTTATCAAGAACCCACAGTAGCACCTTGCGTTTCGGTAGGAGCCGGAGTATCCTCCAGGGCTGTGGGAGTGCCGTGCTTAGTACCGGCTTTACGAAATGAGCGCCTGCTGAAAGACTTCAAGGGTCCTCGCAAGGTGCCCAACTATACCGCTGATCTGCCTCCAGAAGCTTGGATTGGAAGCTATGAACTAGCCATGGAGATGTTGGATGTCAGTGATGCAGTATGCGCCAAATATTTCATCATGATGCTGGAAGGGCCGGCTCGCACGTGGTTGAAGGGCTTACCACCCAACACCATTAATTCCTGGGCTGAATTGAAGGCGAAGTTCATCAAGAATTTCTAGGGAACGTGCAAGCAGCCCATGACAATTGTGGATTTGGATCATTGCGTGCAACATGAGGATGAGTCGGCTCATCATTGGGTCCGGCGGATCTCAACCATCATCCACTCTTCTGATAACATTACGACGGCTCAAGCGGTCCTGATTCTGGAGAAGAATTGACACTTTGTGCCCCTGAAGCAGAAGCTTGGCCGGCTCAAACGTTCATGCCAGGACATGGGGGAATTCATGGCAGCTCTCAGCAAGTATGCGGACTCGGATAGCACGAAGGACCCTGGATCTGATGATGAGAAATCGGCCAAGGGTAAGAGGAATAACAACAACAAGAGTCAACCGCAGAACGGGGGAGGAAACAACAATAATGGCAACGGCGGAAAGCGGAAACACCAGGACGGCGGGTCAGATTTAGTGGCCAACACCAGTACTGGGAATAACCGTGGCAAGGGGAACGGCAAGCCGCCTTTCGTTAAACGCAAGCCTGTTGACATGGAGGCGATGCTGAATGTTCCTTGTCCGAAACATAGCCTTCCTGATCAGCCGTCCACTCATGCTTGGAAGGATTGTTGGATCATGCGGGAGTTTCGAAATTACAGTGTTAACCAGAATCAAGGCGGCGGCGGTGGACCATCCGGCGGGTCAGGATCCGGTCCTTCTGGGTCTGGTTTCAGTACAGGCGGCTCAGGCTCTGGCTATCAAGGTCAAGGAAATCATGGAGGTCATAATCAACAGTCTGGCAGTGGAGGTCAGCAACAAAGTAACCAGTCCGGGTATCAGAGTAAACCCAAGCAGCTTAATGGAGGCCAGTATCATGTTTTTACGACTAGTCTTGACAAGCGGGATCGGAAGGTGCGCAAGCGGGCAGTTAATGTGGTTATGCCGGCTCTCCCTCAGTACTTAAGGTGGTCAGAGTATGACATAACTTGGAGCAGAAAGGATCACCCGCCGCGTGTGGATAACTCAGGACAGTTGGCTTTGGTGGTGGCCCCCCAAGTCGGAGGCTATGTGTTCACTAAGGTGCTTATGGATGGTGGTAGTAGCATCAACATCCTGTACTATGACACGTTCCACCGGATGAACTTGCTTGATAAGGACCTTAAGCCGTCTTCGACGGTCTTTCACGGAGTGGTGCCCAGAAAATTGGCTTATCCAGTCGGAAAAAATTCTCTGGAGGTAGCTTTTGGTGATGAATTCAACTATGGGGTGGAATCTTTATGGTTTGAGGTGGTCAAGATCAAGAGCCCGTACCATGCTCTGTTCGGACGGCCGGCTTACGCCAAGTTCATGGCTAGACCTTGCTATGTTTACTTACAGCTGAAGATGCCCGGGTTCAAGGGAACGATTACTATGCATGGTGAACGGAAGATTGCTCTTGAGTGTGAGGAAGGTGATGCAGCATATGCAGAGTCGAGTTATGCGGAGGCGGAGCTCAAGTTTTATAAGGAGAATGTTGACCTGGCAGATATGAGCCCACTAAAGATACCAAGCTAGTGGATTTCACTCCTGGCGACTCATCACAGCAGTTCACTATTGGGGCTAATATGGATCCCAAATAGGAAAGTGCGCTCATCGAATTCATCCGTGAGAATCGGTGCAATGTTCATGCTTATGTGGATGATATTGTGGTCAAGTCAAGGAAGAAGGAAACTCTGCTGGCTGATTTGAAGGAAACTTTCGATAATCTGTGGGTTTACAAGATGATGCTTAACCCGGCAAAGTGTTTGTTCGGCGTACCTGCAGGCAAGCTCTTGGGTTTCTTGGTCTCTGAGCGTGGCATTGAGGCTAACCCGGATAAGATAAAGGCCATTACCTCCTTGTCTAAACCAGCGTGCATTAATGATGTTCAGCGCCTGGCGGGTCATATTGCTGCCCTGAGCCGGTTCATAAGCCGCCTAGGAGAGAAAGCTATTCCTCTATACCAGATGATGAAGAAGACAGACGATTTCGTCTGGAGTGATGAGGCTGATGAAGCGTTTGAGGCGCTCAAAAAGCAATTGGCTGAGCCGCCTGTTCTGGCCGCTCCCGTGGAGAAGGAGCCTCTGCTATTATATGTGGCGGCTAACAACAGGGATGTCAGTGCTGCAATTGTGGTGGAGTGCAAGGAGGCGGGTAAGGAGTACCCAGTTCAGCGGCCGGTTTATTATATCAGTGATGTCTTGACGGAGTCTAAGCAAAGATATCCACATTGGCAAAAGCTGGTGCTTGGGGTGTTCATGGCCAATCGCAAGCTGAAACATTATTTTCTTGGGCACCCGATCACAGTGGTCAGTTCTGCTCCTTTGGGGGATATCATTCAGAACAGAGAAGCCACTGGAAGGATTGCTAAGTGGGCGATTGAGCTTGGACCTCTCAATTTGAAATATGTGCCCCGAACGGCTATCAAATCTCAAGCCCTGGTGGATTTTATCAATGACTGGACAGAGTGTCAAATACCTGAGGAAAAGCCGGACAATACTTATTGGACGATTCACTTTGATGGATCCAGGCAATTGGAAGGCTCGGGGGCTGGAGTTGTCTTAACTTCCCCATGAGGTGATAAATTCTGTTATGTTTTGAGGCTAATGTTTCCTTGTACTAACAATGCAGCGGAATACGAGGCTTTGCTTCATGGACTCCGGGTGGCCAAGGAGATGAACTTGAGCCGGGTCAGATGTCTTGGCGACTCAGACTTGCTGGCTCAACAAGTCTCTGGCACGTGGGATTCTAAAGACCCTCGTATGGTGGCATATCGTCAGGCGGTTGATGTTGTTGCTGGCCACTTTAAAGGTTATCAGGTGGATCATATTGACCGGCGGAAGAATGAGGCGGCTGACGTGTTACCAAGGCTGGGGTCTCAGCGTAAGCCGGTGCCGCCTAATGTGTTCTTGGACGTGTTGCATCATCCATCGGTCAAGTTACCGTCGGAGGAGGATTTGGCTATACCTGACCCGGAAGAGCAATTGGTGGCGGCTCTTCGCGCAATCCCTGATTGGACATTGCCTTATCTAGCATACTTGACCCGCGGCGAGTTACCTCAAGACGAGACTCTGGCATGATAGATCATAAGGCGGTCTAAGTCTATGACTACTGTCAACGGCGAGTTACATCGGCGCAGTGTGACTGGTGTCTTTCAGCGCTGTGTTTCTCCTGATGAGGGCCATGAGATCTTGCAAGAAATCCATGCTGGCGATTGTGGTCATCACGCCGGGTCAAATTCATTGGTGGCCAAGGCCTTTCGACACGGGTTTTACTGGTTAACAACTCATAAAGATGCAGAGGATTTGGTCACTAAGTGTGGCGGGTGCCAAAAATTCGGGCGACGTGCCCATGTGCCGGCTCAAGAGCTACGGATGATTCCAATCACCTGGCCATTTGCAGTCTGGGGGCTTGATATGGTAGGCCCTTTTAAGAGGTCTAAGGACAAAAAGACCCACCTCTTGGTGGCGGTTGATAAGTTTATTAAGTGGGTCGAGGCTGAGCCGGTCAGCAAGTGTGATGCAGCAACAGCAGTTCAGTTCGTCAAAAAGCTGATTTTTTGGTTTGGTTATCCTCATAGTATCATCACTGATAATGGCACTAACTTGTCTAAGGGGGTTATGAAGGAGTTCTGTGATGAGGAGCATATCCATCTTGATGTATCTCCAGTAGCTCACCCGCAGTCTAATGGTCAAGCTGAGCGTGCTAAACAGGAAATTTTGAGAGGAATAAAACCCCGGCTCATGGTTCCTTTGGAGCGCATGCCGGGTTGTTGGGTGGAGGAGTTGCCGTCTGTTCTTTGGAGCATAAGAACCACCCCCAACAGGTCTACAGGCCATACGCCTTTCTTCATGGTTTATGGCACAGAAGCTGTTCTCCCCAATGATATTCGTCATGACTCGCCCAGAGTGGCGGCTTACGTAGAAACTGATAACGAGGCGGTGCGTCAGGATGCTTTGGATGCCTTGGACGAAGAGCGGGATCTTGCAGCAGCTCGATCGGCGATTTATCAACAAGACCTGCGTCGCTATCATAGCCGTAGGGTCAAGACCCGGACGTTCCAAGAAAGCGACTTAGTACTCCGGCTGATTCAAGACCAGTCAGATATGCATAAGTTGTCACCTCCCTGGGAAGGACCGTTTGTGATCAGCAGAAATCTCAACAATGGTTCTTATTATCTCATGGATATACGGGAGAGTGACAAATCTCGCACTTCTGGTGAAGAGACCAAGAGGCCATGGAATATTGCTCACCTTCGGCCATACTATACTTAAGCCGCCAGTCCGGCTCTCATCAATGTACATATTTCTGTCATTGTATATACCATCTTTTATGATATAATAAAGTTGGCATCCCCATGATTAGGGGCCTCCGCCGTTTTCTCTGCACTGAAAGTGTCATACAAAGGAGTTGATCCTTAATCAGGTCACTTGGGGGCTTCCAACCCTATGGGTTTAGCTTACATACCCTCTTGGCCAGGCTTTATATGCCATGTTCGAGTTAAACCTGCCTGTTTGCAACTTGCTACTCCGCCATGTGACCCGCCGAACTCTTGATAGTTATTCTTGATAAGAGACCCTAAACTTTTATAAGTTATTCTCGCACAAAGACCCTGAACTTGTCAAGGTTTAAACGGCGGCTTTTCTCACGAGAGAGCCGGCTTACAGTGAGCTAGGATAAACTCGTCTTGTCTGCCGTAACCCCTCCGCTATGTGGCCCGTTCATACTTTTAGCAATGTCAATCTTTTAAAGAGCCTGAACTTGCTAAAGTTTAAACGACGGATTTATGTCACGTGAGACCCGGTTTACAAGTTTTCTTTAGGCTTTCCGCCTAGTTTCTTCGGAAACAATACAATTTTTTTTCATACAAACAAGAGTTATCTTGTCCTACCGCGCCTTTAAAGCCGGCTTATAGGATGAGACATACGAATTACTTGTTTTTACAGGTACTCTCATGATAAGATTCTAAGTTTTGGAAAGTTTAAGGCTTGGCATTGCTCAGGGAGTATAACCCGTCTGGCGCGTCAAAGCAATCAAATGATTATATATCACAGATGAATTTGCTCAGTCGCCGGCCGAACGTTAAAGCAGTGCATCAAAAGCACAAGAGCAGGCAGTTAAAAGTTTTCCTACTGCTATTACAAGGCTATCCAAAAGCCCAAAAGTTGCAGACTTCAAGTTTTTTCAGCAATTTCTAACCCGGCGGATTAAACAAGGCCGGGTTACCTTCACATGATGCAAAAGTTTTTCTCTAACTCGCCGCGGGGTCATCCTGCGCCGGGTCTTCGGTCTCCTGGATCTGGAGGTTGTCCACATCCCAATTGCAGTTGGTTAAAGCTTCAAACTTGGTTTCATCGTGCATGATCGGAGATGGGTTAACATCAGGAGCAAAGAGGTGCTTACGGCGTTGAGGGATTAGGCTCTTGGCTTCGAAGGTGGGCCCTCGAACACGTTTGTTCTCTTCAGTATAAGCCGCCTGATATACTGCCAGGTCAGCTTCTGCGGCCAGCCGGCTTGCCAGAACCCGGGACGCCTTATGAAAGCGAGAGTAATCTTCTTGTGTAAACTCTGAGCCATCATCCTTCAGTTGAGGGAAGCCATCCATCATTTCAGCCGGGTTCAGCTTTGGGGCATAAGCCAGCGACCGGCTCAAAGCGGCTATCGCGCCCTTACGGGCGGCTGATCTCTTCAGCTCTTCTATCTGCTGCGGGATGGTGGAGAGGACTTCTAGCACGCCCTTCATAAACTTTGGCACACCCCTTTCAGTCATCACAGCTTTAATAGTGAAAAGTGACCCGGCATAGAGCTGTTCAGAAAGAGAGTATAGAGCTTTGAGTTTCAACAGGCTGTTATCTAACAGCTGGCGGCTCCGTTCACCTACAAACATGTCAAAGTTTATAAACCGCCAGAGAAGATTATTGACAAGTATTTGTATATAGTTGAAGCTTAAGGATACCTACCAAACACAGCTCCAATCATACGGGATATCTGGCCCTTCAGAGTGTTCAACTCGTCAGTCACCATTTTGAGCCGGCCCTCTGCGTCTTCAGCGCGCTTGGTCAGGGCGGTTTGGCTTGACTCAGCAGTCTGCTTGAAAGTTTCGAACTCTGTTTTGATCTTCTCAAGATCTATGGAGCAGAGCCGCCACTTTTCTTCCGTCTCTGCTCGGGCGTCTTGTTGCAAAGATAAGCTTTTCTTCAAGTCCATCAGGTTAGACTCGGCAGCACTTAAAGATTCCTGCGCAGGACAAGTCATGACAGTGCAAGGTTGTCAGCTTTGAGCCGCCGGTCCGGTTCACACAGTTCATGTCAAAATTTGGTACAATGATTACAAGTCCCAAGCAGATTGCAAGCAATATACTTGACACTTGGGGGCTAATGTATCCCAGCTTTTTCTTATAGAGCCGTCTCATTACTTAGGTAATGACCCGGCCCTTGGGGGCTACAATTGGCTCTTAATCTATGATTGAGTGCCGGCTCATTACTTAGGTAATGACCCGGCCCTTGGGGGCTACAATTGGCTCTTAATCTATGATTGAGTGCCGGCTCATTACTTAGGTAATAACCCGGCCCTTGGGGGCTACACTTGGCTCTTAATCTATGATTGAGTGCCGGCTCATTACTTAGGTAATGACCCGGCCCTTGGGGGCTACACTTGGCTCTTAATCTATGATTAAGAGTCGGCTCATTATTTAGGTAGTGACCCGGCCCTTGGGGGCTACATGGCGATTTTATGAAAAGTTGCCAAATTAATGGAAGACCCGGCTGACCTTTTGAGAGATCAACCGGTTCTTGGGGGCTACATAAGTATATATATGAAGAGGCAAGGGAAGTGAAGTACCTCGTATTTTTTCTTCATTTTGGCGACCAGGTTGGCCTCCATGTCTCGGCTGGCAAACAGACGACTCAGATAGCCGGCATGCAATTCGTCGGCAGTAAGTTTCTCCAAATTTGAAAGATCAGATGGAGTCTTTTCTTCCTTAGAGGGAGCTGCCCCGTCTTCCTTGATATGCTTTGATAGCACATGTGAAGGAGCTGGAGATTTGTAAGCCGCCCCAGTGACAGTGACTTCTTCATGAGAAGCCATATCTTCAGTTGACAGTCGGGGGCTGGGCGGCTTAGGAGCAGAATCTGGATGGGCTTCAGGAGCCTCAACATCCATATCCGCCGGTTAATTGTGCTGAGGGGCTTCTTCGTGGGTGTCTTTGGCGTTTTCAGAAGGCTCAACATGAGCTTCAGGGATGCTTGGCTTTGGAATTGCTGGCTCTGGAACATCAGGAGCGGCGGATGACCCGGCCACTTTCCTTCGTTTGGCTTGAGCCCTGTGAGGCAAAGTTAAAAAATTACATGTCAATAAGCAAGGATGGATTGTTAATACAAAGAGTGAGACATAGAAATGCTTACCCCTGGTTGATGATAAGGGGAGGCAACTTTGAAGCAGTTGAGTAGCCAGAAGAAGGAGGCGAGTCCTGAAAAAAGTTAGCATTGGTAAACAACTGATAAGCTGCAAGGATAGCGTACAGACAAAATAAGTTCAAGACAAGAAAGTACTTTGGTGCGCTGTTTCCGAGGGGCCGGCTCATTGGGTAAGCCGGCTAAAAGGTCTCCAGAGCCGGTGCTCCGGGTCTGACGTCTGCTGTCATCTTGTTGTTTCTTCAAAAGAAAATTACGACTCAAGTGAGCAAAAGGGAGGGAACTCTTTACCTTCCGTACAGCCCGCCGTACTCTCTTTACTGGTGAAAGATCCGAGTCAGAGGAGACAATGGTTACCTCGGCAACGTGGGCATGGCTTGTTTCAACTTCTTCCTGTGAGTAATTGCCGTCAATGAAGTGCATAAAGAGAAGGCCAAGGGGGTCAAGTTCTACCTCTGAGTCATTGAAATCGAATAAATCTTCGGATGATTGCCTCTTCTGGCGAGTTGGTACCTTGGATTTGGTCGCCTTGGGGATTTTGTTTTTCTTCTTGAGAGTAGGGGGCAACAATTTCTTCCAGAAAGAAGAGCCGGCCTACACAGGACAAAGCATATTGACAGAAAAGGTTTAATAAAATATGGAGTTAAAAGAATGGATGAGGGTTAGGATGAAAAGACTTACATCCGGAGCCGGGTTAAGTGCAGAAAAGGGGCTTAAGCTAGTCTTGCTGCAGGCGGCTAGTGTTTCCCCTAGCAAAGACTTGACGATAGTGTTGAGATCCTGATCCTTCAAAGGGGTCTGGTTGAAGCGTTGAGGGTCGTCCACTTTACCAGTGTATTGTCACATTAAGGCGCCGCGGCGGCTCAATGGCAGAATCCTCCAAGAAACCCAGCAGCGGGTCAGATCAACACCCGTCAACCCGTAGACCAACATGGCACTGACTTTTGAGAAAGTGGAGGTATATTGAGCACGTCCGGCGGCAGACATCCGGTCTGGAAGCTATGTGTCCGTGCTAAGCCGGTAGGGACGGTAACCCGGCAGTGGGTTCTCCCCCTCTGGTGAAGTGCCTTGGCAGTAGAACCACGTCTTGTTCCACTCTTTGGGGTGACTCGGCAGGGTTGTTGCTGGGAAGAGTATGTCCCTCTGTCTCTGAAGAATGACGCCCCCGAGCTCAAGGCTTAACCCGTCTGCCATTTCTGTCTGGCGGTTAATGTAAAAGTATTCCTTGAAGAGGTCAACAGATGGTTCCTCTTGCAGGTAGGCTTCACAGAAGGTTTGAAATTGGCACATATTTGTGACAGAATTCGGGCCAATGTCTTGGGGGTGCAGCTTGAATGCGTGTAAGACGTCCCGGAAAAACTTGGACCCGGGCGGGGAGAAGGAACGAAGAAGATGGTCTGTGAAGACAATGACTTCCCCGTCTTTGGGTTTAGGGGTAGTCTCATTGCCTGGAACCCGCCAGTGGATAATATCCTGAGCCGGCAGAACTCCCATGGTGACAAATTCTTTGAGCGACTCTTCGGTCACTCCAGACTTTACCCAGTTGCAGGTGGACGGAGTTTTAGACATGGTGGCGGCTTAGGAAGCTGCGGGAAGACATGAATATTCGGTGGGTTAGAAATACATTCTGACTAAGGTTACTATGACTGGAAATGGTGACAGTGTTTGGCAGGTCAATATAAAATTATGAGTCGCCGAAGCTACTTGCAGTATGACAGAGTGAGCCGGCAGCTTTACGGCAGGTCAAGTTTATCAACGCAGATTGAAAAATTGCTAAGTGTTGAGAAACCGATTCTGCAACTACGGCTATGGATTCAAGATCTACGGGCGAGAGAAAAAGAAAAATATTCTAGCCCTAAAAGGACCAGTGGAAGAACAGACGGCCTCTGCACAGATTAAAATGAGCTGCAGATCCACAATGAGTGTGGCGTGATTATGGAGCGGGCGGCCGCGTGATTTCGGCAGCGTTGTAAGGCTTTAGAGAAGGCGCTTTCCATCTAATCGGTGAAGAACGTTCTGATGAATGGTGATGAACACCGAAGAAACCCGACGAACTCGGCGGAGATCTAAAGGATTAATATAGATCTAATAGGGAGCAGTAATGAAACCTGGAGGATGCGAGCGGATGCTGCGATGTTCTGGACGCGTTCAGGTTGATGCAGCGGCCGGAGTTGATGAAGACGACGAGCTTCGGCGGCGCGGCGAGCTTTGGTGGTCCAGAGGAAGAAGAAGAAGATGGCGGCGGGAAAAAATGAAAGTGATAACCCCCCGTGCTTATTTATAAGGCTATAATGGTCTCACAACAGTCCGGTGCGGGAATCGAGGGAGCACGATGATGATTAAACTAAGAAGACGCCTCGATTCTCGGGCTGGTCATATTAATGAAGAAAGATCCGCTCTGACGTCAGAGGAATCTTTTTTGATTTTTCTGATGACGTCACGGCGGGTCATGAAAGCTTGTCAGAAGCAGCGACCGCCCATTTTCGGCGGGTCATGAAGATTATCAGAGAAGGCAAGGATCGCCAACCAGAAGACTTGGAGATTGACATGAACTGGTTCAATTCAATCTGGGGCCTAATGTTGGGGATATAACCCCATGGTGAGACCCGCCCAGGTGGGGCCGGGTCATGCGGTTGGCGGCTTACAATAAGGTTGGGTGCAGGCCTACTCAATGGGCCGGGGGCCCAGAGCCAGAAGACGAGATGTAACCCGGTGGCGTAAGTCGCCGGTGGCGGTTTGTTAGACAAGGCATGTGTAGTTAGAGGTGAGGTCGGTTATCAAGTATAACCCGACCCGGACTCTTGTAAGCTCAGGACCTTGACCTGTGTATATAAAGGCGGGTTACCTGGGCGGCTTAGACTAGGAAAACAACCCATCGATAGCTAGGTCAAGCGAACTCGCTCCCTTGTAATCGATACTCAATCAATACAATACAAAGCAGGACATAGGCTTTTACCTCATCTCGAGGGGCCGAACCTGGGTAACCCTTCACTCTCGATTCCGATCAACCCCTTTGAGATCACTACCTTAGCGATGGCCCCAAACCTAAGTCCTTTCATGGGAACATCTGCCGTGACAAAACCACGACAACACCCGATCATCACGTGGTGTCTCGACACGACGAACTTCCGCAACGGTGCACACTCAGGGAGAACACAATTTTATCTTGAAATTTTAGTGAGGGATCACCTTATAATGCTACCATCATCCTAAGCAAAACAAGGTGCATAAAAGGATTAACATCACATGCAAATCATAAGTGACATGATATGGCCATGAACTTGTGCTTTTGATCTCCATCTACAAAGCACCGGCATGATCTCCATCGTCACCGGCATGACACCATGATCTCCATCAACATGTCGCCATCGGGGTTGTCGCGCCCACCATGCTTCTACTACTATTGCTATCGCTTAGCGATAAAGTAAAGCATTACATAGCACTTAAAGATTGACACGCAGGTCATACAATAATTAAAGACAACCCTATGGCTCCTGCCGGTTGCCGTACTCATCGACATGCAAGTCGTGATATTCTATACAAAACATGATTATCTCATACATCACATATATCTCATCATGTAATTGGCCATATCATATCACAACATACCCTGCAAAAACAAGTTAGACATCCTCTAATTGTTGTTGCATGTTTTACGTTGCTGCTACGAGTATCTAGCAAGAACAATTCTCACCTACGCAAAAACCACAACGGTGATACACAAATTGCTATTCAACCTTCTCAAGGACCGCCTTTGTTGAATCCGATCCAACTAGAGTAGGAGAGACAGACACCCGCCAGCCATCTTTATGTAACAAAGTTACATGTCAGTCGATGGAACCGGTCTCTCGTAAGCGTACGAGTAAGGTTGGTCCGGGCCGCTTCATCCCACAATACCGCTGAATCAAGAAAAGACCAAGGGAGGAAGCAATCTGAGCATCAACGCCCACAAACTCCTTTGTGCTCTACTCGTGATCTCATCTACACATAGACCTATCTCTGATACCACTGTTGGGGAACGTTGCATGGGAAACAAAAAATTTCCTACGCACACGCAAGTCTTTCCATGGTGATGAGCATCTATGAGAGGGAGAGTGGATCTACATACCCTTGTAGATTGCTAAGCGGGAAGCATTAAGAAACGCGGTTGATGTAGTCGAACGTCTTCGCGATCCAAATCACAAGCTGTCCTGCGATCCCATCATGATCCATCCCGCGATCCAATCACGATCCATCCCGCGATCCAGTCACGGTCCTTCCGATATAGTGCCGAACGGACGGCACCTCCGCGTTCAGCACACGTACGGCTCGATGATGATCTCCACCTCCTTGATCGAGCAAGCGAGGGTGGAGAGGTAGATGATTTCTCCGACAGCACAACGGCGTGGTGGCGGTGGTGGTGAACTAATCCGGCAGGGCTTCGCCGAGCTCTGTCGAACTAATCTAGAGGAGAAACTGATCTAGGGAAGAAGAGGGCAGCACGTGGCAATTAGGGTTGGGGCTGCCCTAAAAAACCTCTAGTATATATAGTAGGGAGGGAGGAGGAGGCAGCCCTAGGGTTGCCCCTTGGCTTCGGCCGAAGTGGAGAGGAGGTGGAGGAGTCCACCTCCAATCCTACTCCAAGTAGGATTCCAATCCTACTTGGAATCCTTCCCCACCTTGGGGTTTTTTCCTTTCCTCCCACTCTAGCTGCATGGGCCTCTTGGGGCTGGTTTGCCCAGACCACTAAGGGCTGGTGCACCACCCCTCAGGCCCATGTGGCCTCCCGGCGTGGGTGGATCCTCCCGATGGCCCTCCGGCACTCCCGGTACACTACCGGAAATACCCGAAACTTTTCCGGTGACCAAAACGGGACTTCCTATATATCAATCTATACATCCGGACCATTCCGGAGCTCCTCATGACGTCCAGGATCTCATCCGGGACTCCGAACAACCTTCGGTCACCACCATACATAACTCAATACTACCGAAACGTCACTGAACGTTAAGTGTGCAGACCCTGCGGGTTCGAGAACTATGTAGACATGACCGAGACACCTCTACGGTCAATAACCAATAGCGGGACCTGGATGCCCATATTGGTTCCTACATATTCTACGAAGATCTTTATCGGTTGAACCTCTATGTCAAGGATTCAGTTAATCCCGTACGCTGTTCCCTTTGTTCTTCGGTATGTTACTTGCCCGAGATTCGATCGTCGGTATCTCTATACCTAGTTCAATCTCGTTACCGGCAAGTCTCTTTACTCATTCCGTAATACAAGATCCCGTGGTTAACACTTTAGTCACATTGCTTGCAAGGCTTTTTGTGATGTTGTATTACCGAGTGGGCCCTGAGATACCTCTCCGTCACACGGAGTAACAAATCCCAGTCTTGATCAATGCCAACTCAGCAGACACCCTCGGAGATACCTGTAGAGCACCTTTATAGTCACCCAGTTACGTTGCGACGTTTGATACACACAAGGTACTCCTCTGGTGTCAGTGAGTTGCATGATCTCATGGTTATAGGAACAGATACTTGACATGGAGAAAATTATAGCAATAAACTGACACGATCATATGCTATGTTTATAGTTTGGGTCTTGTCCATCACATCATTCTCCTAATGATGTGATCCTGTTATCAAATGACATCTCATGTCCATGGCTAGGAAACCTTGACCATCTTTGATGAACAAGCTAGTCTATTAGAGGCATACTAGGGACATGGTGTTGTCTATGTATCCACACATGTATCTGAGTTTCTGATCAATACAATTCTAGCATGGATAATAAACGATTATCATGAACAAGGAAATATGATAATAACTAATTTATTATTGCCTCTAGGGCATATTTCCAACACCTGGTGGACCTACGACGACGCAGTAGCGACTGAACCTCTTTCTCCTCCTCATGCTCCTCCTCCTCCCCGAGCTTATCCCAATCTATGGGATCCTCCTCTGTGCTCTGCTTCACTGCATACTGAAGGAGCATCATCCTGTTGGTCTCTAAGAGTTTCTCATCTCTCTCAAGCTCCATCACTAATGGGTCGAACAATTGTTGCTCGGCCTGAAGGTTCTCCTTCTCCTTAGCCCTAGTGCATATATGTATGTTCTCCGGTGCAAGGACTTACGCGTACTCACGGCAATCAGTGAAGTTTAGAATCGCTTTTTTCCTTATGATACTCAACCGCCTTTGCATCGTAGGCGCGCGTCGCTAACTCTGGGGTGTCCCAGTGGCCAAGTTGGTGGATGACATTGTCCTTCGTGATGGTTGCATAGTACTTAGTACTCTTCTATCGCACACCACAAAACTTCGGAGCCATCGGACTGTACCTACAACAACTATATATATATATATATATATGACCTATAGACAATGTAATTAAACTACACAACTACACTAAAATCTGAAACTACAGAACTACACTAAAATCTGAAAATACACAACTACACTAAAATTTGAAAGTACAATTACAGCACAAATCTGCATTAAATTGACGGCCAGATGTTTCTAATTAACATCGGATTTCCTAGGTAATTCCTCTATTTTTCATACATATTTTCCTTTTAGTATACGCGGTCTAGGAATTGAAGAAAGTACAGTTACATTGTTAACATTTTAGCCTTTTATCATGATAAGATATTATTTGATTTCTTGAAAGAAAAGGTAGAATGCAATGTTGTAATAAATATGAGTGTTTTTTGACTGAAAAATATCAGTGCAATGTCGTAATAAATATGAGTGTTTTACCAACATAGATGTTATATAGGGAAATATATAATATGCACTAATCATGTACGTTCTTGTTATATGCATACTACTGGAAGTTTAGTTAGGTGAAGGGGTTACAATTGTTATGGCTGGTTGTCTGGTAGCTCGAAACATCATACACATCCTCGAAAGCAACATCCCGACTTCGGCGTTGTATTCATCTAGCTATTGCTGACGCTTGAACGTGTGTAAAGCTTTTGCCCTCTTGCAACTCCAAGACCATACGTGTCTAAAGCTTATGTCCTTTCATAAGTAGTAAGCCATACTGTATAGTCCCTGACAATCATGTTAGCGTATACGAGTCAGTTTTTTTTCTCGGGAGAAAAGATGAGCCAACTTTAAATTTAATATATTTTTTTGTGAACTTAATTTCCATGTCCTTAAGCTTGACTAAAATTACATTATAAATCATCGTGTTGAAAATTTCTATATAAAAAGTGTATTTTCTTGTTTATACCTTTATTAAATTTGTTTATAGACTAAGTTCATGATGAAATCATCATCATTGCTATCCTTGTTATTTACCATTTCCCAAATTCAATTTTGTGACTCTTGAGAATGCTATGTATATTGCCCACGTGGGAAGACTTATTTATGTAAATATAGTCTTGCCTTCTTTAGATATTGCCCCTGGCTTCTATCGGTTGTCATAGTAAAGTTCACTGAGATTAGATGTCATCTTCTTTCTTCTAGAATGAACAGCCTTGGTGATTAAGTGGGTGACATGATTATCATGGAATATATATCTTATATCTCACATGTGTTCGAGTTATTACAAGTGCCTCAATATATATCCTTCCAATTTCAATAATCATCCTCCTTGTATCACGGCATAACGCGTCACCTTGGTTGATAATACATAGGAGCATCACTGGCATGCCTACTTTGGGTTTTACCTCGTGATTTGGCATTCTACGGAAAGTAAGTTGCTTAAGAAATTTGTTGCATATAAGCATTTCGATCTCACCATTTAAGGTTACTGATTTGCATATTGTGTCAGAACTTCATAAGTATTCTCATCACCTTGTAGGCAATCCATTACATATTCATTTATCTTGTGGATTGTTTATTTCCTTGGACATAATATTACTATTTATTGTAAGAATTCTTGATGCTGGAACCTCTCCTGCAAATTTGTATAGACGATTCCCACAATTGCTCTTTTTTAGTGAGTAAAAAACTTGTGAAATAAAGTAATGATTACTTCGATATTAGTATTCCTTCATTAGAATTTCCATGGGACCTAAAAATTGTATGATAGCTAAAAGAGAATCACAAAATATTTTTAATCAAGTTTTTATGGTATAAGGCTAATGTTTAGATAATGAGCTACTCATGAGCTTTAAGTTGATGTTAAAAGAACATGACATCAAAGTTTATATTGTGCAGTTTGTGTGATCTTTTAGATCAACCACTTATTCCTGGTTACAAAAATGAGTGTTTAACATAAAAAATGATGTTTCAATATGCAATGGATATGTATGTTATGACTTGTGACTATAATTTCGCCGGGCAATTTGTTGATTTCTACTTGGTTTCTGGACTCAAATATAAATGTTCTACTACTTCGGTCCAATAATAGATTTCATTTCTTGACTTCACATAGTGTACAACCATTAGTCATCAGATATATAGTTTCAACCTATTTCTTGGGAATATTAGTTTATAACATTTTATAAATAAAACTGAAAAGTTTTCTTTTAAAACAAAAGTATTCCTTACTAATCAGTGATACCAAGTTGGGAAACTTCATATTCCCTACCTAAGTCAGGGACTAAATGTGAGCCATTAAACTTAAATAATAGATGGGCGCTGCAAATTGTACACATATTTGGAAATTCTGACTATATTCACTTGGATGAAAATTTGATGGCTATGGGGTCCTTGGTCAGAAAAACAGAACATGTCCCAATTTTTGTTGAGCAGATGTTCTATGTGCAAGGTCATGTCACATACCAACGAAGCTTATTTGGCTCTCACAGGAAATATACAATGGGAAGGTACTTGAAAGGTTCAATATGAAAGATGCAAAATCTGTTATCTCTCCGCTTGCAGACCATCACAAACTGAATTCAAAACAATGTCCTACAAGCAAGAAGGAGAAAGAAGAAATGAGGAAAGTACCTTACCAATCTGCTGTGGGCAATTTGATGTCTGCCATGGTATGCACTAGGCCTGATATTGCCTTTGTAGTTGGAGTTGTTAGCCGGTTCATGACAAATCCAGGTAAATCTCACTTGAAAGTAGTGAAGTGGATTCTCAGGTATCTCAAGGGAACGTCTACATCTTGTTTATGCTTTGGAAGAGATGATCCTGTATTGCAGGCCTATACAGATGCAGATTATGCAGATGAGAAGGATCGTAGGAATTCCACATCTGGATACCTGATGAATTATGCAGGAGGAAAAGTGTCATGGCAATCAAGATTTCAGAAATGTGTTTCTACATCAACTACAGAAGCTGAGTACATAGCAACAGTTGATGTTGGCAAGGAAGTTTTGTGGATGAAGAACCTCTTGCAAGAGCTCGGCATGAAGCAAGAGAAGTATGTTTTATTTTGCGACAGTCAAAGTGCTATTCACCATGCCAAGAATTCAAGCTACCACTCTCGAACCAAGCACATTGATATGAGGGATCATTGGATTCAAGATGTTGTAAGTTCCAAGGTGCTGAAACTTGAGAAGATCCATAACGACGACAATGGCTCAGATATGATGACCAAGATATTGCCAAATTAAAATCTACAAACATGTAGCAATGTAGCGGGCACGGCGGTGCCCCTCTCATGAGTCGGAGGGTGAGATTTGTTGGGATATCCTCCTCATGTGGGCTACAAGGAGATGACCATTTGAAGCCATTTAGGCAGCCCAAAGAGGTGCAGAAGCCCACTACCCATTTGGGTTATGACCTAGGGTCATTTTGGTCTTTGCACGTGAGAGGATGGGGATGCTTTACCCTCCATCCAGCAGCCACCACCAAGTGTGATGAAAATCAGTTCAGCCTCCATTGGAGAAGAGGAGAGAAAACCAAGTGAGAAAGGGAAGAAGAGGAAGATTGAAGGAAGAAGCAAAGGGAGTTCCTCCCCAAGGTTTTGATGCTCGAGAACCACCATCTTGTCTCCTTCAAGCTCTGGTTCCACCATCTTCAGTGAGACTGTTCCCATCCCTAGCTCTTGATCCCCAAATCCTATTGTGTTCATCCAAGGTTCAGAACTCTTGATGTATGAGATCCTCTAGTGCTATCTAGCGAAGAACTTGTTGTATCCCATATTTGATAATAGTGGAGAGGATTTGGATGGCTTCGACTCGTGGTTTCCCCCCTCAAGTTTAGGGGTTTTCCACGTATAAATCTGGTGTCTCTTTGTTGATGTTTGCTGCTGTCCAGAAAGTTACTCCTACCACAAGATACTCGTCTGAGGAGCGTCTTGTCTGCTGAGTAACATTATTCCTCCATATATGCTGCTGCATATGTTTATTTCCGTGCTAAGCAACGATCCTTTGAGTTAGTACATGATGCGGTGCTGAGATTACTTTGTTTTCGCTGCAGTTTTCAGTTAACCACAGGTGCTAATTCCCAACACCCCCTAGCGTGCAAACGAAGCCTTAGTGTATCGTTCCTCCCTCTAGTGGGCTCTATGTTGACATCCACGTACGTGATCAGTTTTTTTAGGATCGTTTTTGTTGATGTTGTATAGTAAACTATATGAAGCGTTTTCTTTATATTGACAAATGTCGGTTATGTTTGCTACCTTTAATGTCAAAGGACAATTATCAAAATCTAATGGTTATTATTTTCTAGTGTATTAAATTGACGGCCAGATGTTTCTAATTAACATGGGATTTTCTAGGTAATTCCTCTATTTTTCATACGTATTTTCCTTTTAGTATAACTAGCAAAGTGCCCCGCGCAGATGCGCGGTCTTGGTATTTAAGAAAGTAAAGTTACATTGTTAACATCCTTTTATCATGATAAGATATTATTTGATTTCCTGAAAGAAAAATTAGAATGCAATGTTGTAATAAATATGAGTGTTTTACCAACATAGATGTTATATAGGGAAATATATAATATGCACTAATAATGTACGTTCTTGTTATATACATACTGCTGGAAGTTTAGGTAGGTGAAGGGGTGACAATGGTTATGGCTGGATGTGTGGTAGCTCGAGACATCGTACACATCCTCGAAAGCAACATCCCGACTTCGGCACCGTATTCATCCAGCTATTCTGGCGCTTGAACGTGTGTAAAGCTTTTACCCTCTTGCAACTCCTTTCATCAGTAGTAAGCCATACCATATAGTCCCTAACAATCATGTTACCGTATAGGAGTCAGTTTTTTTTCCAGGAGAAAAGATGAGCCAACTTTAAATTTAATATTTGTTCGTGAACTTGATTTCCATGTACTTAAGCTTGACTAAAATTACATTAGAAATCATCTTGTTGAAAATTTCTATATAAAAGTGTATTTTCTTGTTCATACCTTTATTAAATTTATTTATAGACTAAGTACTTGATGAAATCATCATCATTGCTATCCTTGTTATTTACCATTGCCCACATTCAATATTGTGACTCTTGAGAATGCTATGTATATTGCCCACGTGGGAAGATTTATTTGTGTAGATATAGTGTTGCCTTCTTTAGATATTGCCCCTGGCTTCTATCGGTTGTCATAGTAAAGCTCACTGAGATTAGATGTCATCTTCTTTCTTCTAGAATGAACGGCCTTGGTGATTCAGTTGCTAACATGATTATCATGGAATATATATCTTCTATCTCACATGTGTTCCAGTTATCACAAGTGCCTCAATATATATCCTTCCAATTTCAAGAATCCTCCTCCTTGTATCACGGCATAACCCGTCACCTTGGTTGATAATACATACGAGCATCACCGGCATGCCTACTTTGGGTTTTACCTCGTGATTTGGCATTATGTGGAAAGTAAGTTGTTTAAGAAATTCGTTGGATATAACCATTTCGATCTCACCATTTAAGGTTGTTGATTTGCATATTGGGTCAGAACTTCACAAATGTTCTCGTCACCTTGTAGGTAATCCATTTATCTTGTGGATTGTTTATTTCCTTGGACATAATATTACTCTGTACTATAAGAATTCTTGATGCTGGTGCCTCTCCTGCAAATTCGTATAGACGATTCCCACAATTGATCTTTTTTAGTGAGTAAAAAAAGTTGTGAAATAAATTAATGATTACTTCGATATTAGTATTCCTACATTAGAAATTCCATGTGAACTGAAAATTGTATGATAGCTAAAAGATAATCACAAATTATCTTTAATCACCTTTTTATGGTAGAAGGCTAATGTTTACATAATGAGCTACTCATGAGATTTAACTTGATGTTAAAAAAACATGACATCAAAGTTTATGTTGTGGAGTTTGTGTGATCTTTTAGATCAACCACTTATTCCTGGTTACAAAAGTGAGTGTTTAACATAAAAAATGATGTCATCAATATGCAATGGATATGTATGTTATGACTTGTGACAATAATTTCTCCGGGCAATTTTTGATTTCTACTTGGTTTTTGGACTCAAATATAAATGTTGTACTACTTCGGTCCAATAATAGATTCCATTTCTTGACTTCACATAGTGTACAATCATTTGTCATCAGATATATAGATTCAACCTATTTTTCATGAATATTAGTTTATAACATTTTATAAATAAAAATAAAAAGCATTCTTTTAAAACAAAAGTATTCCTTACTAATCAGTGATACCAAGTTGGGAAACTTCATATTCCCTACCCAAGTCAAGGACCAAATGTGAGCCATTAAACTTAAATAATAGATGGGCGCTGCAAATTGTCCACATATTTGGAAATTTCGACTGTGTTCACTTGGATGGAAATTTGATGGCTTCAGGGTCCTTGGTCAGAAAAATAGAACATGTCCCAATTTTTGTTGAGCAGATGTTCTATGTGCAAGGTCATCTCACATACCAAATAGTATGATTTTGCACCATTAATGAAGAAATCATATCCCATACACAAAAGAAGTGAAATCAAATGTTATACAGTATCAAGTAATCCGTCATATTTTCTAAAATAATTATTTATTTTAGCATATTTTGTGTAATACTTTGGACCTTTGACTATACATAATTAAATGTCATGTTAGAAAATTAGTTATTCTTCTTCGTCAATTAGACCCGTCCTAGCACCTTTTTGTTCCAGCGACATGCATGCATGTATATAGCTTGCTAGGCCGGCCGGCGTGAGTATGTGAAGGGCATACATGCACACGTTTTTTGTTCCAGGTAATTTCAATCATGCATGTAGCAGAGCTAGGGCTCAGCGAACGTCCTTTTTTTGGACTGATCATCGCACGTCCTTTTTTTTTTGAAACGAGTATATATTAATTAATGATAGGGTTTACACTCGTTTTCACAAATCTTACAGAACTCGTTTGGTCCAGAACCAAACCAAATAGCAGTGCGCTGGCCAGAGCGTCCCATTTGAGCCATAAAATGTGCAGCCTCGTTACATGCTCTCCCAGCATGCACAAAACTATGCCGTCGATTTCCATGTAGGAGGCCCTTCACTTCCTCCACCAGGCCAGCCACGGGTGAGCGATTTGTGCCACTAGTGTTCAACTGGTCCACTGCCTCCTTACAATCCATCTCAATGATCAATTCCTTATCTGTATGTGCGTTGGCTAGGTCTACACCTTCACGACATGCCGCTAGCTCGGCCTCCAGCGGCGAGGTGCAGGACTGAAGGAAGCGACACGCGGAGAACATGACTGCTCCTGTGTCGTCTCGAAGCACCATCCCAGCTCCTCCAGTGGACTCACCAAGGACGAACGAACCATCGATGTTCAGTTTTGCGCACCCCGCCGACGGCAGCGCACGTCCTTTTTAAAAACATGAAACTTGATCAGCGCATGTCTATTTTTTTATTTGACCAGCGCATATTTTTTTGTTCCAGCTAATTGCATGTGCATGCATATAGCAAGATAGGGGTCGGCACACGTCCTTTTTATTTGGACTGATCAGCGCACGTCCTATTTTTAAAACTGTATATCAGCGCAAGTCCTTTTTCTAAGTGGAATCAGTGCACGTCCTTTCTTATCTACTGGCTATGCAGGGAGTGAAACGTTTTCTTCCACTGTAATTATATAATGGCATTGGTGGGTAATTTTTTAACTTACAATCTTATCCAATGGCTATAAAACTTGAGTCTATTAAATTAACGGTCAGATATTTCTAATTTTTATGGTAGTTTCTAATCTATTCTCTTTTTTCTGGTGCACAAATCAATTACTTTTTTTATATAAATAAATAGATAATACTTCCTCCGTCTCAAAATAAATGACTCGAGTTTGTACTAACTTTGTACAAAAGCTAGTACAAAGTTGAGTCATTTATTTTGAGACGAAGGGTGTAGAAGATAATAAAATAGAATAGATAAAACAGATATAATAGATAAGTGATAATATTGATGAAGGTATGATGCATGGAAGGTTTTGAACTATCTTGAGAGCGCATTGGGCATAGCCATGTTCAACAAACCTTAATTGATAGACTGACACCACAATATTGGAAACCAACTAAAAAAAAACATGAAACATGTGATTTTCTTATCCAATTGGGAAATGCATACCTTTTGGTTGTCGTGTCCGGCATTGGCCTGGGATGGCTGCGGCCAGAAGTGATAGCACACGAAGAGATGACGGCGACCTCTGCCAAGAGCATAGCGAGCCTAAGCTGGATGTGGACAGAGGTGACAGGAAACACATGAAACAGGCGACGAAGACCTCATCCAAGAGCACGGCGGAGGCATCTCACAGGGGTATCGCAAGCTTGGGGTAGGCAGAGGCGATCTCTCAAGGAGTAGACGGACGTGGGTTTTCTTTTTGTAGGGAACGACATGGAGATATTGGAGGGCAAATAGAATTCAGTGATAGTATAGATACGATGTGACCTATCAAATGAATCTTTTTGGCATGGTAATACATGTCTCATTTATATATCATAAGTATCATAGTACAAGCCACGTACAAACTGACCTAACAAAACTGAAAAGACAGCAGCACGCTATGCTTTGCATAGAGGAACACCAGCCAAGAAATAAAATTACAAATAAGACCGAAGAATCTTCTGAGCTTGACACCGACACTCATCACCTGCCTCTCGCACCACCACAACAGCCACCGAAAGAAAATATGACAAATCACCTCCGTACCCGAGCTCGACGCGGCTTCATCGCTGATATGCAGCTTTGTGGACCTCCAAGGTGGCTCGCCAAAGGCGAAACCGTTATCGTTGAACGAATCAGACCAGGCAACACCTCAGACACGCCATCAAACTCGATATCTAGCACCCCACATTACTATGACATCAGAGGAGGAAACCATACATGTTATCCATGAATCATGAACCCACCACATGATCCACCATCTTCTGGATGACGTCGATGCAGATGTCAATCTGCATCCGCTCTTGGACTACCTCCCAGTATCCACGACGGCGCTGAAGCAAACGCCGTCACAACGACGGAGCCCGTGGTCATATGCCCACCACGAGGATGGCGCCACAACCGCACCATGCTTGCTTGAACATACTAATTTCCAAATCCATCCCCAACCATAAAACCGATCGCCTCGTCGGAGTAGGATTCGAGAAAACTTCATTCATCGCCGCCATCGCCTCCGCCGAAGGAAAGATGATGAACGGCCTAAAAAACTAACATATGAGATCCTAAAAACGAACCACAGATGTGGATGCGGCGAAACCCCTCACCACCGATGACCGAAGTCGTCAGCGGAGGGGGGCCGCAGGAGGCTGGCGGCAGATGGCGAGATCGCCTTTCTTTCTTTTGGGCGAAGGATAAAAAGTGATGATGATAGATACCTATCGGATGAATCTGATTTAGCTTGGGAAGAGGCCGTGGAGCGTATGTAGAAAAGATACTATGGAGGGAGTTTTTTCGAGACTTGACGGCCGAGAAAAGCTGTAAATACATTAATACATGGTTTGTCTTTTTAGCTTCTTATTTTTGACGACCAAGAAAGAATTCATAGTGTAATAAAAGGATTTAATTTTTTTAGGAGTCAATTTACACCATAATAATTTGGTTCAACTCCCACCAGTTGAACGGCTCGTAATTTCTGATTAATGTGGTAACTTTTTGGGAAACGTTATAAATCACCAGGCGGATCGAAGATTGACGTCCGCCCTCTTCTCTGCACGCCATGTGTCTCATGATCATCACTATAAGTTTTTGCAACTAGCATGTTGTTGCAATCTCTCATTGCAACGACGGCTCGGTTGTAGGATCTGGATCCTTGGAATACGTTAGTACAGCGATGCGACACTTCTGCAACATAATCTCAGTTGCAAAAAAATAATCTACAACATAATCTTAGTTGCAATTTTTTTTCTGCAACGGGGCCTCAGTTGCAAAAAAAAAGTCTGCAACAAGACCTGAGTTGCAAAAAAAAACTGCAACAAGATCGTATTTGCAGAAAAACTGCAACAAGACCTAAGTTGCAAAAATGAAGGAAGTTGTTCAGTTCTGACGGCTCGCGAGCCAGCGGATATTTTAAAAAGGTCCGCCGGCTAATGCGTAGCACTCCCCTAACTTTTTGGGAGTCTCTTCTTAGTATAGGTTTAGATATAGATATAGATATGCTTTATGTCAATGATCTTATATACTCTAGAAGTTTCTATTAATGTGATTTACTAAGTATACACTAGAAACCGCTATTAAGATATTTGTTTGAACGTACGCTTTACAGGTGGTATGCAAGAATATTAAAATATATATGAATGTACACTGAAAAACTACACTATATATAGTATATGAGATTGACCACAATAATTCCAGGAGGTTTTGTTACAAAATACAATAGTTTTACACTTGCTTCTCCTCTACTTTTGGGTTAAATTTGTTGTTGGGAAGTGAGGATGGACAGAGGGCCGCCGTCCTCAAGTAATTAATGTAGTAGTTTTTATTATTTTTATGTAGCCTAACTAAATCATAGGTCTAGCAATATTCTGGGTTGAGTAGGCAATATTATTATTTGAAATTTCCATTTACTTGTTGGTATAACGAATATGTTCCGATGCCTTTAAGAAAAGCATGTTACATTTATTTTTTGACGAGGTAGAAATTATAGTCGAAGGGGACTTTGATCATGTATTATATTTTTATTTACTGGATAGCAGCAAAAAAAACTTGTTTGTTGCTTCACGCTGCTATACCATCTTTGACAAACTGTTTGCATTGCGTGTAGGAGGTCGTTCCTCCAAGTACAAGGACCCAGAGATATCATCCGGGGAAGAAGAGGAAGACTTAGGTATATATCGTATTTTTTGTATATATAACTTGCAACATCTATCAATGTCTACTTTATATAATTATATCCTTAGGTGTATAATGAGACCACCTAACCTATTGGAAACTGCAGATTTAGATCTGACCCTGAACATAGAAGATGACTACCAAGACGAGGCCAGACCCATGCCCGACTCACCTGAAACAGATGTGGTACACTCACCTGATGAAGACGAGAAGAGGGCCTGGCACAATGAGGACAGGAAAAGAAAGATAGATGAGAAGAAGGAGGCATTGGAGAGGAGCAAGAAGAGGAAACAGGAGGAAGAGAAAAAAAAAGAGGATGAAAAAAAGAGTACAGAAGCGCGCCGCAGTGGCTGACAGTATTGCAATGGCCCTGCGCTGATTAGAGACCTCACGTAGTATTTGAACTTGAGGTTGAGGTCGAATCAGAAATATGGTTTCCATGGAGTCCTAGCTAGTTGGAGTATGTTTTGTCGCAATGTCGAGTCTATATTTTCCAGTCTTTGTAATATGATACATCTATAAATGAAATAAAAATAACCGATGAAGCCCTCCGGGCCGAGGTAAAAAACAAAATCGTGTGTCCATAAACTGGTTTCCTAGAGTGGCTAAGGATTAAGGGTGCGCCTATTTGACAGGCGCATAAATTTATTTACAGGACAGTCGCATTTTTTGGTAAAGACTATATACTCAAACTAACATAAAAACTAAAACAAAATCAAGAAATGAAGTTTTCTAAGGAATAATGAATTAGTAGCACTGGTATTACCCCTAAAGAAGTAATTAAGTAAGAAAATGAAAAAAATAAAACTTTAAAAATGATGAAAAACTTGTGCCCATATTGCACATAATTACATTTTCTTTTGGGCATCCATGCACGATGATGCGTCTTAACGGATCTGTTATGTACTATACACTATTAGGAGAAAACTTATACACAAAACCTTAGCAGTAGCGCACCTTTACTCACGGCGCTACTGCTAAGTTATAGTAGCGCGCGGGTTGCACAGACGCTACTGCTATACCTTTAGCAGTAGTGCGTCCCATACAAACCGCGCTACGGCTATGCGAACCACACCCTAGTTACCAGCCTTATCCGAGTAGTAGCGCGGCCCGTGGGAAGCGCGCTACTGCTAAAGAGTTAGCAGTAGCGCGTGTGGCAGACCCGTCGCTGCAACTAAAGCTGTGTTGTGCCACATGGTGTGGCCCCCTTAACCGTAGCGACGCCCGTAGACCCGGCACCACTGCTAACAATTTAGCAGTAGCGTGTTTTCGTCTCCCGCGCTACTGCTAAGGCGAAGGCTGCCACCTTCTCCCCCATTTCCCCCTCCCTTCTTCTCTCTCCCTTCACTTTTCCCTCCCTCCGCCTCTCTCCCTCACTTTGCTTCTTCCTCACTACTTCTCCTCCCCCATTACTCTCTTTCTTCTAGCTCTCTTTCTCTCTATTTAATGCCCCTAACTACTAAACCACCTCCATTAATGCAACTCCTTTCTCTTTTTCCCCACTTTTCCTCCCCCTCCATTAGTTAGAGCCATCTCCTTCCCCAACTAGCTAGATAAATCTATCCATTTAATGAAGTGACCTATCTACCTCCCTAACTAGATCTAGCCATGTCAAGAAGTAATTTGTGTCCACTTTTGATCACTAGCTAGCTAGCTAGCTAGGTGTGTGGAGACACACGGATCGACCTCATCACCATGCTCGATCTCTATCTTGAGATAGGTGAGTGAAAATTTGTGCTTTGCAAGAATGGAAATATTTGTGTGTGTGCGATATATTGACCTAATTGTGCGTGTGGCATGAGTTGCCGCCGAATTGTGCTTGAGTTGCCTATGTTTTGCCGAAATGTCGATTTATTTCCGTTTCGGCGAATTTCGGGCAAACTCTATATGTCCTATTTTTAGGGAAGGTCATGCCGAATTTTTGTATGACTTTGATGCATGCATGCATTTTTATAATGAAATTGCTTATTATTACCGCGCAGGCGATCATGATGGTCTGTGGAACAATGGTGGAAAGGTGCTTGTGACAGCTGGCGGTGCGGGACATGAATGAAAATAACCGGACAGAGGTCTTATGTCCGTGTCGAAGATGCAAAGGAGGAGTTTGGCTCGACCCCTATGAGCATGGTCGTTTGAAGGCGCACCTGCACATGACTGGTTTCATGGACAGCTATACTTGGCGGATAATTGAAACTGATGATGATGAGGACGCCGACGGCGCAGCCAATGACGACATGGGTCCAGACGAAGAGATGACCGGCAATCACGGTGGAGAAGGTGCTGTACATGGCAGCGGAGAAGAGGTCGGACATGACGGCGGAGAAGAGGCCGAACATGGCGGCGGAGAAGAGGCCGGACATGTCGGCGTAGAAGACGTGGACACGCCGCAGCCTTTGTCGCTACTAAGGTCAATCGTTCGCGACCCTCATGTTCGATACCTACTTCGCAAGGAGACGAGTACCGACAGAGCTGCTTCTAGAGAGGAGGCCAAGCTGGAACAACTGGAGGTAGACTCGAACACTCCATTGTATGATGGTTGCGATCTCGAGGTGACTCACTTGAGTTTCACGCTCGATTTTGTAAAGACGAAGGCTAAACACAAATGGACCGACATAAGCCTCGATGAGCTTCTCAAGTACCTAAAGAAGGTTCTTTCCGCCGGGAATCTATGTCCTACTAGTGTGGATGAGGCCAAGAAGATCTTGTGCCCTCTTGATCTGCCGCACATTAGATACCATGCATGCATCAACGATTGCGTCATTTATCGGAAGGAGCACGCGGAAAAAACCAGCTGTCCGGTCTGCAATGCTTCTCGATACAAGAAGGCCAGAAAGAAATCTCCCCAGAAAGTTGTATGGTACATACCGATCACTCCCCGTCTGCAACGTTATTTCGTAGATCCTAAGGAAGCAAAGCTAATGCATTGGCATGCGGAGAGGAAAAAGCCCGACGAAGGAGATGATCCGAAGCTGAGACACCTCGCGGATGCAAGCCACTGGAGAGCATTCAACGCCGAATATCAGAATTCTGCAGCTGATGCAAGGAACATCGTTCTTGGAACGAGTACCAATGGCATGAATGCGTTTGGCAACCAGATCACCAATCATAGCACATGGCCCGTGTTTGTATGGATGTACAACCTCCCCCCAGGTTGTGCATGAAGTCAAAATACATACACATGAGCATGCTGATTCAAGGGCCGAAACAACCGGGAAACAATATTAATCTGTATATGCGGCTACTTCAAGAGGAGTTAGACACGTTACGGAAAACACCGGCCAAGACATGGGACGCTAGCAAAGGCGAGTATTTCTATATCAGAGCCATGTTGATGACGACGATGCATGACTATCTCGGTTACTGATATGTCACAGGCAGGTATGCCAGGGATATTGCGGATGCACACGGTGCATGGGTGATACAATGTCTCAGGAGCTAACGTCAATAAAAGATGGCGGGTATGGGAAAATCGTGTACATGGGGCATCGAAGATGGCTCGCGAAGGATGACCCGTGGAGAAACCGTGGAGATCTATTCAATGGTGAGCCTGAGCATCAAGGACCTCCACGTAAGCGGAGCGGCGCCGAAGTCGATGAGCTATTGAAAAACTGGGAACAGTGCCCCGCGCCGGGAAAGTCGATGAAAAAGGCATCGGAGCCGCTGCTGAAGGTATGGAAAACGAGGTCTGTTTTCTGGGACTTGGAGTACTGGCCAAAACTCGGCACGCCTCATTGCCTTCATCAAATGCATATCACGAAGAATTTCCTTGAGAGATTGCTTGCGACACTGATGAACATGCCAGATAAGACCAACGATGGGCTAAAGGCAAGAAGAGACCTGGAAGATTTGAAAATCAGGGCAGATCTCCACATGCCGCCCCGTAAAAAGTCGGAGGAGAAGGAGGCGGAGACGGTGACGGTGACGCGGGGCAAGGGCAAAAAAGTGAACAAGAAAGAAGAGAAATATTGCCCCCTTCTTGCTTTACCTTAAGTCTGAAGGAGATCGATCAATTCTTCATGTGCCTTACCGAAATCAAAGATAGTACCGGTTACTATGGGAAGATAAGCAGATTTCTAGACACAAAGAAGAAAAGGTTCAGTGGGATAAAGTCTCATGACTATCATGTGATGTTGATGCAGATACTACCTATTGCCCTTAGAGGAATAATGGACAAACACGTCTGTGACACGCTTATTGGTTTCTGCAACTTTTTCGACGTTATCTCTTGAAAGTCGATCAGCGTGAAGCAGCTCTGAAGGCTACAGGAAGAGATCGTTGTGATACTAAATGAGCTTGAGATGTACTTCCCGCCTGCGTTCTTTGACATCATGGTGCATCTGTGTGTCCACATTGTGGACGACATAATAGACCTGGGACCGACATTCTTGCACAGCATGATGCCGTTCGAGAGGATGAATGGGGTCATCATAGGATTCGTTCGTAACATGTCCCGTCCGGATGGAAGCATCGTCCAGGGCTATCTGACCCAAGAGTGCATCTCTTTCTGCGAGAATTATATATATGGCAGAGACCCTGTTGTTGGTTTGCCCATTAAGAAGCACCTTGTGAGCCTCGAAGGAGAAGGTCACTCTAACGGCCGCAGGGAAATGCATGTGGGTTACTCGGATCGACGCAACCACTTTGACATAGCAAACTTAGTAGTGCTACATCACCTAAACATGGTAGATCCTTTCATGACACTGCACGAAGAAACCATCGCAAAGAAGTATCGTGATTTGGGGCTACGCAAGACGGATGCCGAAGTTATTAGAGAGCACAACCTCACTTTCTTGACTTGGTTCAAACAACATGTTCATGTTAATCCCGACCTCGTGACCAACCTCATATACGCCTTAGCACACGGCCCCACTCCCAACCTCGTGGACTATCAGGCATACGATATCAACGGATACACGTTCTACACGGAGGCCAAAGATAAAAACAGTGATTTTCAGAACTCAGGGGTGACGATGGAATGCATGACCGGTGACAAAGCCGCACCTGAAAGATTCTATGGAAGGGTCGAGGAGATCTGGGAGATTAACTACTCTGGACTGCATAGTGCGACAATGTTCCGTGTCAGACGGGCTAAGAATGTCGAAAGAGAAAACCGGTATTTCACTACCATGTCTATACCCGACGCCAAGAGTGATACCATGAACGCCAATGCAAAAAACGAGCCATGGGTACACGCTAAGCACGTGACACAATGCTTCTTCATAACCGACGAGAGCAATCCCAGCCGTGTTGTCGTGAGGAGAGGCAAAAGGCACATCATCGAAATTGATGGAGTCGCCAACGAGGAAGACTACGACCAGTACGGCAACCCGATGAGGGAAGATGATGATGACGATGAAGCATGCGTCATAAGAAGAATCAATACTGCATTACTTAAGATGGATCGTACTCCATGGAAAAGGAAAAGTGTGATAAGAACAAGAACAAGTCACAACGAGGTGCTCAATTATTCGGCAACGAACAAGAAGGGAAAGAAGCTCACTCAAAAACGATAACGTCGACGCTAAGAAACCGTTATCGGTCAAATGATGTAATATATATTTATGTTTTCACACTTCATATAAATTTTCGGTGTTCATCCTCTTTCATTGTATATCCATGTTAGCTTTATTTTTCTGCTTTCTTCTTGTGTGTTTGAAAAACTTTGAAAATCCAAAAATATTTCTCGCTTCTTTTCAGTTTTTCTTTTTATTATTTCTCTAGTTGTAGAATTAAAAAGAAAACCCAAAAAGATTTTTTTTGCACGTTGGGAGATTTCCCATGTAAATAGTTTCTCTCGTTCTTGTTTTTCCTTTAGTTTATTTCCTTGCTTCGAAAAACAAAAACTCCAAAAACATTTCAGTGTGTTTCTCTGAATTTCTTTTCTTTTTGTTGAATCTTTTAAAGGAGAAGTTCACGATGAAAATGTTGAGTGGCTCTTATATGATTTATTGTTGATCTAACTCAGAGCCAATTTTACCTTGCCCTCTCCTTTATCTTAAACTTCCCTGTAGATTCCAGCTTAGTCCACGGCATTCTTGCAGTATAATTATCATATCATTCGGTTGTGCAAGTGAAAGGCAATAATGACGATATTGGATGAAGTAATCATGGCAAAGGAAGCTGGTATGAACTCTTCTTGTTTTTCGTTTTGGTAAATATGTTTAGCCAGTTTGATCCTGATTCAGTATATCATGAGTAAACATGTTTGTGATGACAATTAGAGATTATAGCTTCTCATGCCATGCCCTAAATAGCTAGGAGATAATAATGATTTATCTTGTGTGTCAACATGCATTAAAATGATTATAATATGATATGATAGTATGGTATTTCCCTCTGAGTAATTCGAGCAGTTTGACTTGGCTCATGTGCAAAGATGTAGTTGAATCAAAACCAATGCAGCCTTCATGATGTTTAAATTCAGAATGTTCATATCCAACTCATGCTATGTCCAATGTTAATTATTCGCAATGCATGTTTTTGACCGTTGTTGCTCTCTAGCTGGTCGCTTCTCAACCTACTGCTAGCCTTCACCTGTACTAAGCGGGAATACTGCTTGTGCATCCAAAACTTTTAAACCAAGTTATTCCACATGAGTCCACCATACCTACCTATATGCGGTATTACCCTGCCGTTTCAAGTAAATTTGCATGTGCCACCTATAAATATTCAAATAAAACATCCATTTTTGTGCACTCGCCTCGCTCATAGAGCGACGAGGCGGTCAATATCTTCCATGTTAAGTAAGTTATTCTCAGGACGATCGTTTATTTGCCGTCATTGCACGAGAGAGGCTGTTAAAAGGGATGCCTAGTCCTACATAATAAAAATAAATTAAACAAAACTCCTTGGGACAGTTGTATTTTGGTAGGCATCCGTGGATTCGGTCAGCCATGGTTTGTGTATGGATGGTGGATAGGAGTAAACTTTACTATTCTCTTTGGGAACCGTCAATAATGAGTTTAGCATGGGAGATATTGAAAACCTTTGTCGTAACGTTGACAAGAAAAGTGTACCATCCCAAAATTATATTTTCACTCTTATTTTAAGCTTCAAGCTCTGACACCTCTGCAAATCAATGCTTCTCTCTGCGAAGGGCCTATCTATTTACTTTTATGCTGAGTCATCATCCTCTTATTAAAAGCACCAGACCCGAGAGCACTATTGTCATCCTTATGCATTGAGTCTAGAAATGTTGAATATGATTAGATCTTTTCTATTCTGAATTATAATGTTTAGTCGTTGCTTGGATCTCAGAGGTGCTCTGCATTTATGTTTTGCGGTCTCAGAAAGGGATAGCGAAATACCATGTCACCCTATTATATTATGATTGTTTTGACCAATTGTTTGCATATGATATATTTTATTATTGCTTGCTAGCTGGTTATGTATTGCCATGAGTTAACATAATTTCCAGTTGTTGTCATGGACGTGCCCATTTATGATTTATGCCGAAAACTTGAGCACTAGCAAACCATGTGTATAACAACGAGAACAAAAGAGTTTGTAAAAGTTTTCTTTATCACTTTCAGTTTATCAACTGAATTGCTTGAGGACAAGCAATGAGTTAACCTTGGGGGAGTTGATACGTCTCAAACGTATCTAGTTTTCCAAACACTTTTGCTCTAGTTTTCGCCTCTAATTTGCATGATTTGAATGAAACTAACCCGGACTAACGCTGTTTTCAGCAGAACTACCTTGGTGTTATTTTTGTGCAGAAATAAAAGTTCTCGGAATTGGAAGAAACTTTTTGTGAATTATTTTCGGGATTAATGATGAATTATGGAGCGAAGACCTGCCGGAGGGGGTGTGCCAGGGGGCCACAAGCCAACAGGGCGACCCCCTGGTGGCGCGTCCTGATGGCTTGTGGGGCCCCCGTGGCCCCTCCGACCCTAATTCCTGTCCTATAAAATCACATCCACGCAAAAAAAATCAGAGAGAAGTTTTCATCGCATTTCACGAGACGGAGCCACCGCCACCTCCTGTTCTTTCTTCGGAGGGCTGATCTGGAGTCTGTTTTGGGCTACGGAGAGGGGGAATCATCGTTGTCATCACCAACCCTTCTCCACCAACACCGCCATGATGCTCACCACCGGGAGTGAGTAATTCCTTTGTAGGCTTGTTGGACGGTGGTGGGATTGGATGATATTGATCATGTAATCGAGTTAAGTTTGATAGGGCTTGATCCCTAGTGTCCACTATGTTCTGAGATTGATGTTGCTATGACTTTGCTATGCTTAATGCTTGTCACTAGGGCCCGAGTGCCATTATTTCAGATCTGAACCTATTATGTTTTCATGAATATAAGAGTGATTTGGATCCTATCTTGCAAGTTGTATGCACATATTACGTGTCATCACCCGCATAACCTAAGGTGACAATAATTGGGATACTTTCCGGTGATTGCCGTAGTTTGAGGAGTTCATGTATTCACCATGTGTAATGCTTTGTTCTGGTTCTCTATTAAAAGGAGGCCTTAATATCCCTTAGTTTCCAATAGGACCCCACTCCCACGGGAGGGTAGAACAAAAGATGTCATGGAAGTTCTTATCGCAAGCACGTATGACTATATACGGAATACATGCCTACATTACATTGATGAATTGGAGCTAGTTCTGTGTCGCCCTAGTGTAACTGTTATATGATCAATGTCATCTAAATCATTATCCATCACCGATCCACGTGCCTACGCATTACGTATACGAAATCTTGCTAAGTTACTATTGCTATTGCTACTGTCACACCTGCTACAAAATTGCTACTGTCACTGCTACTGTTACTTTTGCTACTACTATTTGTCGTGCTACTAAACCTTTGCTATAGAGGGATATCCCAGGTGCGGTTGAATTGACAACTCAACTGTCAAGGCCAAAAATATATTCTTTGGATCCCCTTGTGTCGAACCAACAAATTAGGGTGAAATACTACCCGTGAAGACTGTCGCGATCCCCTACACTTGTGGGTTATCAAAGAGAGAAAACCAAGTGAGAAAGGGAAGAAGAGGAAGATTGAAGGAAGAAGCAACGGGAGTTCCTCCCTAAGGTTATGATGCTCGAGAACCACCAGCTTGTCTCCTTCAAACTCTGGTTCCACCATCTTCGGTGAGACTGTTCCAATCCCTAGCTCTTGATCCCCAAATACTGTTGTGTTCATCCAAGGTTCATAACTCTTGATGAATGAGATCCTCTAGTGCTATCTGGAGAAGGACTTGCTGTATCCAACATTTGACAATAGTGGAAGAGGATTTGGATGGCTTCAACCCGTGGTTTCCCCCCTCATGTTTAGGGGTTTTCCACGTAAAAATCTGGTGTCTCTTTGTTGATGTTTGCTGATGTCCAGAAAGTTACTCCTACCGCAAGACACTCGTCTAAGGAGCGTCTTGTCTGGTGAGTAACATTTTTCCTCCATATATGCTACTGCATATGTTTATTTCCGTGCTAAGCAACGATGCTTTGAGTTAGTACATGATGAGGTGTTGAGATTACTTTGGTTTCGCTGCAGTTTTCAGTTAACCACAAGTGCTAATTCCCAACACCGCCTAGTTTCCAAACTAAGCCTTAGCGTATCGTTCCTCCCTCTAGTGGGCTATATGTAGACATCCACGTACGTGATCAGCTTTTTTTAGGATCATTTTGGTTGATGTTTTATAGTAAAATATATGAAGCGTTTTCTTTATAATGACAAATGTTGGTTATCTTTGCTACCTTTAATGTCAAAGGACAATTATCAAAATCTAATGGTTATTATTTTCTAGTGCATTAAATTGACGGCCACACATTTCTAATTAACATGGGAGTTTCTAGGTAATTCCTTTATTTTTCATACGTATTTTCCTTTTAGTATAACTAGCAAAGTGGTCCGCGCAAACGCACGGGCTTGGAATTTAAGAAAGTAAAGTTACATTGTTAACATTTTAGCCTTTCATCATAATAAGATATTATTTAATTTCTTGAAAGAAAAATTAGAATGCAATGTTGTAATAAATATGAGTGTTTTAGTCGGTAAAAAAAATATGAGTGTTTTACCAACATAGATGTTATATAGGGAAATATATAATATGCACTAATCATGTATGTTCTTCTTATATGCATGCTACTGTAAGTTTAGTTAGGTGAAGGGGTGACAATGGTTATGGCTGGTTGTGTGGTAGCTCGAGACATCATACACATCCTCGAAAGCAACATCCCGACTTCGGCGCCGTATTCATCTAGCTATTGCTGACGCTTGAACGTGTGTAACGCTTTTACCCGCTTGCAACTTCAAGACCAGACGTGTCTAAAGCTTATATCCTTGCATAAGTAGTAAGCCATACCATATAGTCCCTAACAATCATGTTATCGTATACGAGTCAGTTTTTTTTCGGGAGAAAAGATGAGCCAACTTTAAATTTAATATGTTGTCGTGAACTTGATTTCCATGTACTTAAGCTTGACTGAAATTACATTAGAAATCATCTTGTTGAAAATTTCTATATAAAAGTGTATTTTCTTGTTCATTCCTTCATTAAATTTATTTATATACTAAGTTCTTGATGAAATCATCATCATTGCTATCCTTGTTATTTACCATTGCCCACATTCAATTTTGTGACTCTTGAGAATGCTATGTATTTTGCCCACGTGGGAAGATTTATTGATGTAGATATAGTGTTGCCTTCTTTAGATATTGCCCCTGGCTTCTATCGGTTGTCATAGTAAAGCTCACTGAGATTAGATGTCATCTTCTTTCTTCTAGAATGAACGGCCTTGGTGATTCAGTTGGTGACATGATTATCATGGAATATATATCTTCTATCTCACATGTGTTCCAGTTATTACAAGTGCCTCAATATATATCCTTCCAATTTCAAGAATCCTCCTCCTTGTATCACGGCATAACCCGTCACCTTGGTTGATATATAATACATAGGAGCATCACCGGCATGCCTACTTTGGATTTTACCTCGTGATTTGGCATTCTATGGAAAGTAAGTTGTTTAAGAAATTCGTTGGATATAACCATTTCAATCTCACCATTTAAGGTTGCTGATTTGCATATTGTGTCAGAACTTCACAAGTGTTCTCGTCACCTTGTAGGTAATCCATTACATATCCATTTATCTTGTGGATTGTTTATTTCCTTGAACATTATTACTCTGTACTATAAGAATTCTTGATGCTGGTACCTCTCCTGCAAATTGTATAGAAGATTCCCACAATTGATCTTTTTTACCGAGTAAAAGAAACTTGTGAAATAAATTAATGATTATTTCGATATTAGTATTCCTTACAATTTCCATGGGAACTGAAAATTGTATGATAGCTAAAAGATAATCACAAATTATCTTTAATCAACTTTTTATGGTATAAGGTAATGTTCAGAGAATGAGCTACTCATGAGCTTTAAGTTGATGTTAAAAAAACATGACATCAAAGTTTATATTGTGGAGTTTGTGTGATCTTTTAGATCAACCACTTATTCCTGGTTACAAAAATGAGTGTTTAACATAAAAAATGATGTCTTCAAACTGCAATGGATATATATGTTATGACTTGTGACAATAATTTCGCCGGGCAATTTGTTGATTTCTACTTGGTTTTTGGACTCAAATATAAATGTTGTACTACTTCGGTCCAATAATAGATTCCATTTCTTGACTTCACATAGTGTACAACAATTAGTCATCGGATATATAGATTCAACCAATTTTTCATGAATATTAGTTTATAACATTCTATAAATAAAAATAAAAAGTATTCTTTTAAAACAAAAGTATTCCTTACTAATCAGTGATACCAAGTTGGGAAACTTCATATTCCCTACCCAAGTCAAGGACCAAATGTGAGCCATCAAACTTAAATAATAGATGGGCGCTGCAAATTGTCCACATATTTGGAAATTCTGACTGTATTCACTTGGATGGAAGTTTGATGGCTTCAGGGTCCTTGGTCAGAAAAATATAACATGTCCCAATTTTTGTTGAGCAGATGTTCTATGTGCAAGGTCATCTCACATACCAAATAGTATGATTTTGCACCATTAATGGTGAAATCATATCCCATACACAAAAGAAGTCAAATCAAATGATATACAGTATCAAGTAATCTGTCATATTTTCTAAAAGATTTATTTATTTTAGCATATTTAGTGTAATACTTTTGGACCTTTGACTATACATAATTAAATGTCATGTTAGAAAATTAGTTATTTTTCTTCGTCAATTAGACTCATCCTGGCACCTTTTTGTTCCAGCGACATGCATGCATGGATATAGCAAGCTAGGCCGGCCGGCATGAGTATGTGAAGGGCATACATGCACACGTTTTTGTTCCAAGTAATTTCAATCACGCATGTAGCAGAGCTAGGGCTCAGCGAACGTCCTTTTTTTGGGCTGATCATCGCACGTCTTTTTTAAAAACATGAAACTTGATCAGCGCATGTTTGTTTTTTTTATTTGACCAGCCCATTTTTTTTGTTCCAGCTAATTGCATGTGCATGCACATAGCAAGATAGGGGTCGGCACACGTCCTTTTTATTTGGACTGGTCAGCGCACGTCCTATTTTTAAAACTAGCAAAGTGGCCAACTCGATGCGCGGGCTAGGATTTTGTAAGTTAAATTGTGAGAATATTTTATTTCATTTGTCTAAATTATAATTGAAACGAAATTTGATTTCATTTTCAGATATAGGGTTTTTGCTAAGATGGTACTTTCTTTGTATGTTTGGGTTCTTATTGATATATAAATATGTGTTGTCCGTTCGTCCTTTACTTGCTAATTATGCATGTCATACTAACTTTATTATTCAAGATTGCCTATCTTACTAATATTATTCAAGATAGGCATCTTTTAGTTAGTGATTTTGTACAGTGATTAATTTATTTTATTTACATACCGTACATACAAAAAAATAGAACGACAAACCTTTGTGCGCGCGCACCTGAACTAAAAATAACCAAGTATTTTTTTTAAACAAAATTGGCAACATACATTATCTCGCATAATCCTCATGTTTAAATTGTTGGGAGAAATGATTTATTCCGAATTCGGAGCAAACTATGATAGAATCAATGCTATATAAAATCTGCTATTTACGGTTTTTGCGGTTGTATTAAATTCATTCAGATACGACACAACTCATTTTCTCCTAAAACTTTAAACATGATTATTATGCTAGATTATTTTTGTCACGAAAAGTTTCTTTTACTATTTGTGAGGGCATCGTCTATTTTTGTAAAAACTTCAAAGTGATTTAAATTTATGATTTTTTGGATGTTATAATTATGGGTAGGAAATAATACATATGTATAACCACAACTAATATTATGATAAATATCCTAATAAAATAATTCAAGAAAGGAAGTAATAATTCTAACCTTTTAGACAAATGGTTATTATATAGGGTATTTCTGTAAGTACCCTAGTTACCACATGTATGTACGTGTGACATTGGATCACTGGACAGAGATAAAGTTTAGGCCAAAAGCTATCTGATAGTTTTCTTCTTACTTCTTATGTTAGATTGGAATGGATTTTAACATTCAGGTTGAGGGTAGTTTTATTGTCTCATCCACTTGACCAATAAAAAAATGTTGTTTTGATGATCTTATGATCAGAATTTTTCGTGAAGTGGAATTGAAAACATTTTATCATTAGTAACACGTAAAACGTTCAATTTCACCATGATTTTGGGTACCCATGGATATCCAACCCTCTTTCGAACGGTACACATATGTTTTTCTTGCCCATGAGTTACCATGTAAATATTATGACATGTGACTCATTCGTGATACATGCTATTTAAAATTCCAAATTCCAGCATGTATAGTCATTGTACAAAAAAAATCGTGAGGTTATTTTTTGTGTCGTATATGGACGATGTGGACCATAATTACTTTTATGAGCACCAATATGAATCGTATTGCAATTTTACCCAAGTAGACTCATCATGATAATTTTTTTGAGAGTCGCAAATGCATACAAAGCCTTATGCGAAAGAACAAAAAAACTAAATCAAAATTAATAATAAATACAAATTGTTTTGACAACTTGTGTATTGGAAAGCAAAATAAGAAAAGTACAAAGAAGTGACTTACTATCCATTAATGTTTAAGCATGATCCGGGAACACTGGTAACCCTAAAAACTAAATTGGTGCAAATGGATAGATAAACCTATATATATAGCTTTTGAAATTCCAAAATCTACAAAGAAGTACAATTTGATATCCAGGTTGCATGATATATATCACACCAGAAATGTTTATATCATGCAGTCCCATCTCTTTCTTCAGCCTGCACTCCCATACAAATATTTGAGAAAGAAGAAAGTATTGAGATGGTAAATCATTTATACTTTCTTCCTGACAATAGGTTACCTCGTTGGATTAAAATTTTGATCCCAAACTGTGACTACAGGAAATTGGCGTAACTTTAATGAAGTCATGTCGTTAACAGTTTGTAAATCAAATCAACAATGGAAACGCTGTCTGCAAGCGGATACAGCGTATTCAAGCAAACAAACGTATTGAGATGACAAACATTTTGTACGTTTTTACTGACAATAGGTTACCACGTGGGATTAAAACTTTACATATAAAAAAACTTGATATGATGGTATCCCTTCCAGAAAATAAATATATTCATCCGGGAGTCATTCACATATTGTAATACTATTGACATATCCAATTAACATTGTATGATTATAATATAAGGGTCTGCCTAGCTGATTGAGCCGATACAAAAACCATTATTTCTGAGTTGACTTTTAAATTTTGTTCATAGCTATCTAAAAAGTATTCATGTTGGTATAATAATGTATTCATATATAGTACAAAAGGGTGTAAGGATCTGACTATGGTTGGGTGGCCGAAGACAAAATATATTTCTCGGTTGATTTTACAAATTTGTCAATACATATCTAAAAATATGGTCACGTCCATGCATTCATTTATATATACATCTAGTGCAGAAGAAAAAGTGTAAGCAAATTTCTCATAGTTGCAGAAGCCTGGAATATTACATAATTAAATCTCAATGTTGGATGGACATCTCTTGCCAACTGAGAAATAAGGAACTCTCACGTGGATTATAATTAGCGAACCTATTCATATGAAGACTTGTCTTATTTTCCGTTAGTTTGCAGGTATGTTCGATTCACTCGTTTCTTAGGTTCAATGATGTGGAAGTACATATGAAATTAGCGTTTGGTTCTTTTTATCTCCTCGGCACCTCTGATGACTTGTATATGTTTATTCATTAACTGTAAAAGGAGAAATATATCCCTATATTACTGTACATTGTGCAGAGATCAGACTTGCATGCCGATAATACATTGCCTATTAATGCATGGATGCATGGAGCTGGATGCTCATGCTTCTCATATATTTACATCATCGACAAGCCTATGCACTTGTGTCTTGTGGAATCGCAACAATCATTGATAGTGCTTTTGATGCCCTGGATAGACCTTTCATGATCCTTCCTCTTCACCCTTCCTATGTACAAATGTTTAAGCTAGCTACTATTGATGGGAAATTCACACATGCAAGGAGGAATTTTACCGCCCAGGTCAACTTAGCTAGATGTCAGGGGCAAGCCACGCTCCAATCTGTCAACTTTGGCATGGTCTGCATCTTTTAGACCGCTCATGTATGAGGTCTGCATCGTTGTGGCCACATTCGCCGACCTGTCACCAGCACATGGTGGCTGTGGGCAGACTACTAAGGCCTTTTGTTGAACGCTAGGGGCCCTGTGATGGCGGCTCCGCAGGTTGTGCTTCGTACAACTTCTCAGTCCACGGCGCATCCAATCGTTCCACCACACGCAGGAGGAGGAGCTCTCAGCCGCCTCGTCACAATTCTCACCAGATGTAATTCTCCCGTTTCTTGGAATCAGGATGGAGGGACGCCTCTGAATGAGACAAAGGCCTGGGCAGGTTTGAGCTTTCGTGAGAGACGCTTAGGGCACGATTTGTTTTCAGAGTTGGGGTAGGGCACGTTAGGGATTCTCGTGGTAGGTGATATATATTTTTAGAGTTGGGTATTGCACGTTAGGGATATGTGGTCCATTGAAACAATGATGTTACAGACTCGTGGTAGGTTGCCACAATGCTCCATGTTTTACGCATATCGGACGGTCACATAATCATAATTTTAAAGGACACACCAGATCCAAGGCTAGTATTTTCTAATTAATGTGGAATTTTAAATCTATTTTTCTTAATTCTAGTTAACCCGTCAAATCTATACCTACCTACTAATAAAGCAAGGTGATATTCTTGGTTTCGTCCCGTTTAGGTGTTTTTTTTATTTTCTTGATTTTGTCTCGTTTAGGTGATTTTTTTTATATGCAAGGTGGTACTAATTTTTGAGTCTGCCTATAATTGTTGGTCGTTTTTGGAGTACTACGCTTCGTTTCATTACATGAACGAAAAAAGCCCAGCCGGCCCATATATTGTTTCTAAACGAAAAAGAAAAATAAATTAGCAGTTAGCGGGTTTGAACTCTGGCCGATGGCTTAAAAACAGGACACTACGTTCTAACCAGCTCAACCCACATAAGTATCACGCCTTGATATTCATCACCCATTTATTGTATTGGACCACACATCGATTTGCTCATGGGACGCTCCTGGGCTTTTAGATAGGATGAGCCGGAAATAAGCTAGCTCGTGCCTATGTAATCATTTAGTAATTAGTCCCACATCGTCACTTTAAATCAAATCTCACCAGTTTATATACTTGGTGAATTGTATGAGAATCAACCAGCCGCCTCAAAAATGAGTTCCATGAATTGTAACAAGCTGAAAAAGACCGAAATAAAAGTAGCCTCAATGGAGCTAGAACATGGAGACCATATAAGTACTGCTTCCCTAATTGGCTCGAACTCCTCTTTCTAATCTCTCTTTTTTCTGTTCATTTTATTGTTTGGAATAGTTCCCAAGCTGCCTGCACAACCTAACTCAAAGCCCATCTTGTTTGTACTCAGCAAATGATTTTTTCTTGCATTTGGGGAATTGTGTCCAACATGTGCTTGTGTTAAGGTTTACATGAAACATCGTCACGTCCTAAAACAAATACAGTGTTGCCTATATTCAGCTGGTCTATCGTTTATTTCTTTCATTGAGTATAGCGTTCTGCATCATTGAGGCTTTCTATTTCATATTTTGTAGTACTTCCACATCTTATGTAGTACACATACTTTTTTCATGTTTACTTAGAAGCGAAAAGCTATATTTTCTCCCGTTGCAACGCACGGACATTTTTGCTAGTATTTTTTATATATAATAGAGAGATACTGATATTCGATCAGCCGTGTCCGGATACAATACTAACACACGCGTCTTTTAATTTTGCTACGCAACATGCACATGTTGTATAGCACTTGACATGAGATAAAAAATAGTATTAATTTTCTACATAAACATGTCATCTGAGGCCCACCAATTTATGTTACGTAAATAGGACGGTTATAGATTAGTAATTTTAGAAGATCCACAAGATCAAGGGCTGGCATTTTTTGATTAACATGGGAATTTCTAGCATATTCTCTATTTTTGACCCGTATTTTGCTTTTAGTAGATAATAGATACAAGACTGTATCAGCACAAGTCCTTTTTCTAAGTGGAATCAGTGCACGTCCTTTCTTATCTACTCCCTCCGTTCCTAAATATAAGTCTTTTTAGAGATTACACTGGAAAGTACATAAGGATGTATATAGACATGCTTTAGAGTGTAGATTCATTCATTTTGCTCCGAATGTAGTCCATGGTGGAATCTCTAGAAAGACTTATATTTAGGAACGGTGGGAGTAATGGCTATGTAGGGAGTGAAATGTTTTCTTCCACTGTAATTATATAATGGCATTGGTGGCTAATTTGTTTATCTTACAATCTTATCCAAATGCTATAAAACTTGAGTCTATTAAATTAACGGTCTGATATTTATAATTTTTATGGTAGTTTCTAATCTATTATTTTTTTTTGGTGCACAAATTAATTACTATTTAATATAAATAAATAGATAATACTTCCTCCGTCTCAAAATAAATGATTCGACTTTGTACTAACTAAGTACAAAAGTTCGTACAAAATTGAGTCATTTATTTTGGGACGAAGAGAGTAGAAGAAAATAATATAGAATAGATAAAATAGATAGAATAGATAAGTGATAATATTGATGAAGGTGTGATGCATGGAAGGTTTTGAACTATCGTGAGAGCGCATTGGGCATAGCCATGTTCAACCAACCTTAATCGATACACTGACACCACAGTATAGGAAACCAACTAAAAAAAGCATGAAATATGAGATTTTCTTATCCAATTGGGAAATGCTTCAAATGCATACCTTTTAGTTGTCGTGTCCGTCATTGGCCTGGGATGGCTGCGGCCAGAAGTGATAGCACACGAAGAGATGACGGCGACCTCTGCCAAGAGCATAGCGAGCCTAAGCTAGATGTGGAGAGAGGTGACAGAAAACACATGAAATAGGCGACAAAGACCTCATCCAAGAGCGCGGCGGAGGCCTCTCACAGGGGCATCGCAAGCTTGCGGTAGGCAGAGGCGATCTCTCAAGGAGTAGACGGACGTGGGTTTTCTTTTTGTAGGGAACGACATGGAGATATTGGAGGGCAAATAGAATTCAGTGATAGTATAGATACGATGTGATATATTTGGTATGGTAAAAGATGTCTCATTTATATATCATAAGTATCATAGTACAAGCCACGTACAAACTGACCTGGTAAAACTGAAAAGACAGCAGAACACTATGCTTTGCCAAGAGATAAAATTACAAATAAGACCGAAGAATCTTCTGAGCTTGACACCGACACTCGTCACCTGCCTCTCGCACCATCACAACAGCCACTGAAAGAAAATATGACAGATCACCTCTGTACCCGAGCTCGCCATGGCTTCATCGCTGATATGCAGCTTTGTGGACCTCCAAGGTGGCTCGCCAAAGGCGAAACCATTACCGTTAAACGAATCAGACCGGGCAACACCTCAGACACGCCATCAAACTCGACATCCGGCACCCCCACATTACTATGACGTCAGAGGAGGAAACCATACCTGTTATCCATGAACCATGAACCCACCACATGATCCGCCATCTTCCGGATGACGTCGATGCAGATGACAATCTGCATCCGCTCCTGGACTACCTCCCAATATCCACACCGGTGCTGAAGCAAACGCCGTCGCAACGACGGAGCCCGTCGTCATATGCCCACCACGAGGATGGCGCCGCCGCCGCACCATGCTTGCTTGAACATACTGATTCCAAATCCATCCCCAACCATAGAACCGATCACCTCGTCGGAGTAGGATCCGAGAAAACTTCATTCATCGCCGCCAACGCCTCCGCTCAAGGAAAGAGGAAGGAAGAAAAGCGATGTTGATAGATAGCTATCGGATAAATCTGATTTAGCTTGGGAAGAGGCTGTGGAGCGTATGTAGAAAAGATACTACGGAGGGAGTTTTTCCGAGACTCGACAGCCGAGAAAAGCTGTAAATACATTAATACATGGTTTGTCTTTTTAGCTTCTTATTTTTGACGACCAGGAAAGAATTCATAGTGTAATAAAAGGATTTTATTTTTTTAGGAGTCAATTTATACCGTAATAATTTTGTCCCACCAGTTGAACGGCTCGTAATTTCTGATTAATGTGGTAACTTTTTGGGAAACGTTATAAATCACCCGGCGGATCGAAGGTTGACGTCCACCCTCTTCTCTGCACGCCATGTGTCTCATGATCAGTTTTTGCAACTAGCATATTGTTGCAATCTCTCATTGCAAAGACGGCTCGGTTGTAGGATCTGGATCCTTGGAATACATTAGTACGGCGATACGACACTTCTGCAACATAATCTCAGTTGCAAAAAAATCTACAACATAATCTTAGTTGCAAAAAAAATCTGCAATGGGACCTAAGTTGCAAAAAAAAAAAGTGTGCAACATGACCTGAGTTGCAAAAAAAAACTGCAACAAGATCGTAGTTGGAGAAAAACTGCAACAAGACCTAAGTTGCAAAAAGAAAGGAAGTTGTTCAGTTGCTCGATTGTCAGATCTGACGGCTCGCGAGCCAGCGGATATTTTAAAAAGGTCCACCGGCTGATGCATAGCACTCCCCTAACTTTTTTGGAGTCACTTCTAAGTATAGGTTTAGATATAGATATAGATATGCTTTATGTCAATGATCTTATATACTCTAGAAGTTTCTATTAATGTGATTTACTAAGTATACACTAGAAACCGCTATTAAGATATTTGTTTGAACGTACGCTTTACAGGTGGTATGCAAGAATATTAAAATATATATGAATGTACATTGAAAAACTACACTATATATAGTATATGAGATTGACCAAAATAATTCCAGGAGGTTTTGTTACAAAATACAATAGTTTTACACTGGCTTCTCCTCTACTTTTGGGTTAAATTTGTTGTTGGGAAGTGAGGATGGACAGAGGGCCGCCGTCCTCAAGTAATTAATGTAGTAGTTTTTATTATTTTTATGTAGCCTAACTAAATCATAGGTCTAGCAATATTCTGGGTTGAGTAGGCAATATTATTATTTGAAATTTCCATTTACTTGTTGGTATAACGAATATGTTCCGATGCCTTTAAGAAAAGCATGTTACATTTATTTTTTGAAGAGGTAGAAATTATAGTCGAAGGGGACTTTGATCATGTATTATATTTTTATTTACTGGATAGCAGCAAAAAAAACTTGTTTGTTGCTTCATGCTGCTATACCATCTTTGACAAACTGTTTGCATTGCGTGTAGGAGGTCGTTCCTCCAAGTACAAGGACCCAGAGATATCATCCGGGGAAGAAGAGGAAGACTTAGGTATATATCGTATTTTTTGTATATATAACTTGCAACATCTATCAATGTCTACTTTATATAATTATATCCTTAGGTGTATAATGAGACTACCTAACCTATTGGAAACTGCAGATTTAGATCTGACCCTGAACATAGAAGATGACTACCAAGACGAGGCCAGACCCATGCCCGACTCACCTGAAACAGATGTGGTACACTCACCTGATGAAGACGAGAAGAGGGCCTGGCACAATGAGGAGAGGAAAAGAAAGATAGATGAGAAGAAGGAGGCATTGGAGAGGAGCAAGAAGAGGAAACAGGAGCAAGAGAAAAAGAAAGAGGATGAAAAAAAGAGTACAGAAGCGCGTCGTAGTGGCTGACAGTATTGCAATGGCCCTGCGCTGATTAGCGACCTCACCTAGTATTTGAACTTGAGGTTGAGGTCGAATCAGAAATATGGTTTCCATGGAGTCCTAGCTAGTTGGAGTATGTTTTGTCGCAATGTCGAGTCTATATTTTCCAGTCTTTGTAATATGATACATCTATAAATGAAATAAAAATAACCGATGAAGTCCTCCCGGCCGAGGTAAAAAACAAAATCGTGTGTGCTTAAACTGGTTTCCTCGCGTGGCTAAGGATTAAGGGTGCGCCTATTTGATAGGCGCATAAATTTATTTACAGGACAGTCACATTTTTTGGTAAAGACTATATACTCAAACTAACATAAAAACTAAAACAAAATCAAGAAATGAAGTTTTCTAAGGAATAATGAATTAGTAGCACTGGTATTACCCCTAAAGAAGTAATTAAGTAAGAAAATGAAAAAAAAAACTTTAAAAATGATGAAAAACTTGTGCACATATTGCACAGAATTACATTTTCTTTTGGGCATCCATGCACGATGATGCGTCTTAACGGATTTGTTATGTACTATAGACTACTAGGAGAAAACTTATACACAGAACCTTAGCAATAGCGCACCTTCACTCACGGCGCTACTGCTAAGTTATAGTAGCGCGCGGGTTGCACTGGCGTCACTGCTATACCTTTAGCAGTCGTGCGTCCCTTACAAAACGCGCTACGGCTATGCGAACCACACCTTAGTTACCAACCTTATCTGAGTAGTAGCGCGGCCCGTGGGAAGCGCGCTACTGCTAAAGCAGTAGCGCGTGTGGCAGACCCATCGCTGCAACTAAAGTTGTGTTGTGCCACATGGTGGGCCTCCCTTAACCATAGCGACGCCCATAGCCCCGGCACTACTGCTAACAATTTAGCAGTAGCGCGTTTTCGTCTCCCGCGCTACTGCTAAGGCGCAGGCTGCCACCTTCTCCCCCGCCCCCCCCCCCCCTTTCCCCCTCCCTTCTTCTCTCTCCCTTCACTTTTCCCTCCCCCTCCTCTCTCCCTCACTTTGCTTCTTCCTCACTACTTATTCTCCTCCCCCATTACTCCCTTTCTTCTAGATCTCTTTCTCTCTCTTTAATGCCCCTAACTACTAAACCACCTCCATTAATGCAACCCCTTTCTCTTTTCCCCCAATTTTCCTCCCCCTCCATTAGTTAGAGCCATCTCCTTCCCCAACTAGCTAGATAGATCTACCCATTTAATGAAGTGACCTATTTACCTCCCTAATTAGATCTAGCCATGTCAAGTAGTAATATGTGTCCACTTTTGATCACTAGCTAGCTAGCTAGCTAGGTATGTGGAGACACATGGATCAATCTCATCACTGTGCTCGATCTCTATCTTGAGATGGGTGAGTGAAAATTTGTGCTTTGCAAGAATGGAAATATTTGTGTGTGTGCGATATATTGACCTAATTGTGCGTGTGGAATGAGTTGCCGCCGAATTGTGCTTGAGTTGCCTATGTTTTTGCCGAAATGTCGATTTATTTCCATTTCGGCGAATTTCGGGCAAACTCTATATGTCCTATTTTTAGGGAAGGTCATGCCGAATTTTTGTATGACTTTGATGGATGCTTGCATTTTTATAATGAATTGCTTATTATTACCGCGCAGGCGATCATGATGGTCAGTGGAACAATGGTGGAAAGGTGGTTGCGATTGGCGGTGCAGGACATGAATGAAAATAACCGGACAGAGTCCTTATGTCCGTGTCGAAGATGCAAAGGAGGAGTTTGGCTCGACCCCCAATGAGCATGGTCGTTTGAAGGCGCACCTGCTCATGACTGGTTTCATGGATTGCTATACTCGGTGGATAATTGAAAGTGATGATGATGAGGACGCCGACGGCACAACCAATGACGACATGGGTCCAGACGAAGAGATGACCGGCAATCACGGCGGAGAAGGGGCCAGACATGGCAGCGGAGAAGAGGCCGGACATGGCAGCGGAGAAGAGGCCGGACATGACGGCGGAGAAGAGGCCGAACATGGCAGCTCATACGTCCATTTTGCATCATGATTTCCTACTGTTATTTATAATGTTTTTATGCATAATAATGCTTTATGGAGTAATTCTAATGCCTTTTCTCTCATAATATGTCAGGTTTGCACAAAGAGGGAGAATGCTAGCAACTGGAATTGTGGACCTGAAAAAGCATATCAGAGATACCTATTCTGCACATCTTCAAATGAGCTGAAACTTTACGGAGAATTATTTTGGAATATATAAAAAATACTGGAGCAAATAACTACTGGAGGGGGGCCACCTGGTGAGCACAAGACACCAGGGTGCGCCAGCCCCAGGTGCGCCCTTGTGGGTTGTGCTCAGCCCGGCCCACCTCCGGTGCCCATCTTCTGGTATTTAAGATGTTTTCACCTAGAAAAAATCAAGAGGGGACTTTCGGGACGGAACGCCGCCGTCTCGAGGCGGAACTTGGGCAGGAGCACTTTTGCCCTTCGGCGGAGCGATTCCGCCGAAGGAACTTCCCTCCCAGAGGGGGAAATTGAAGCCATCGTCATCACCAACAACCCTCTCATCTTTGGGAGGCCATTCTTCATCAACATCTTCAACAGCGCCATCTCCTCTCAAACCCTAGTTCATCTCTTGTGTTCAATCTTTGTACCAGAACCTCAGATTGGTACCTGTGGGTGACTAGTAGTGTTGATTACATTACGTAGTTGATCACTATATGGTTTATTTCGTGGAAGACTATATGTTTAGATCCATTATGCTATTTAATACCCCTCTAATCTTGAGCATGAATATTATTTGTGAGTAGTTACCTTTGTTCTTTAGGTCATGGGAGAAGTCATGTTGCAAGTAATTATGTGAATTTGATATGTGTTCGATATTTTGATGATAAGTATGTTGTGATTCCCTTAGTGGTGTCATGTGAACGTCAACTACATGACACTTCACCATACTTGGGCCTAAGGAAATGCATTGTGGAGTAGTTATTAAATGATGGGTTACTAGAGTGACAGAAGCTTAAACCCTAGTTTATGCACTACTTCGTAAGGGACTGATTTGAATCCACATGTTTAATGCTATGGTTAGATTTTATCTTAATACTTTTCTCGTAGTTGTGGATGCTTGCGAGGGGGTTAATCATAAGTGGGAGGTTGTTCAATTAAGAACAACACCCAAGCACCGGTCCACCCACATATCAAATTCTCAAAGTAGCGAACACGAATCAAACCAACATGATGAAAGTGACTAGATGAAATTTCCGTGTATCCTCAAGAACGCTTTGCTTATTATAAGAGACCGTTTTGGCCTGTCCTTTGCCACAAAAGGATTGGGCTACCTTGCTGCACTTTATTTACCGTTACCGTTACTTGCTCGTTACCAATTATCTTCTTATCAAACTACATGTTACCTAGAATTTCAGTGCTTGCAGAAACTACCTTGCTGAAAACCGCTTGTCATTTCCTTCTGCTCCTCGTTGGGTTCGACAGTCTTACTTATCGAAAGGACTACGATTGACCCCGTACACTTGTGGGTCATCAAGACTCTTTTCTGGCGTTGTTGCCGGGGAGTGAAGTGCTCTTGGTAAGTGGAAATCGGTAAGGAAAAACTTATACTACGTGCTGAAATTTATAGTCACTTGCTACTATGGAAAACAATCCTTTGAGGGGTTTGTTCGGGGTATCTTTGACGTGGCTTGAGACTGCGTCGGTATTTCCCCAAAGAGGAAGGGATGATGCAGCATAGCGACGGTAAGTATTTCCCTCAGTTATGAAACCAAGGTATCAATCCGTAGAGGAAGATCAAGCACCTATGTAAACAGCACCAGCACACAAATAACAAATACTTGCAACCCGACGTGTAAGAGAGGTTGTCAAGCTCTAAACGATAAAAAGATAGATTAGGTAGTGATAGTTTTGGCAAATAGATCTCGTAAGAACACAAAATAAAATAGGTAAACAAATAGTGCAGCAAGGTATTTTTGGTTTTTTTGGATTAATAGATCTGAAAACAAAAAGGCAAAATAGTAGATCGGAAAGAAATATGTTGGAAAAGTAGACCCGGGGGCCGTAGGTTTCACTAGTGGCTTCTCTCATGAGTATAGCGCACGGTGGGTGAACAAATTACTGTTGGGCAATTGATAGAAGATCAAATAATCATGAAGATATCCAGGCAATGATCATTATATAGGTATCACGTCCAAGATAAGTAGACCGAAACGATTCTGCATCTACTTCTATTACTCCACACATCGACCGCTATCTAGCATGCATCTAGTGTATTAAGTTCATGGGAAAACTGAGTAATGCAATAAGAACGGTGACATGATGTAGACAAAATCTATTCATGTAGGAATAGACCCCATCCTGTTATCCTTAATGGCAACGATACATGCGTGCCTTGCTGCCCCTTCTGTCACTGGGAAAGAACACCGCAAGATCGAACCCATCACAAAGCACCTCTTCCCATGGCAAGAAAAATCAATCTAGTTGGCCCAACTAAACCAAAGATTCAAAGAAGAAATACGAGGCTATAAGTAATCATGCAAATAAGAGATCAAAGAAGACTCAAATCATATTCATAGATAGAAACTGATCATGAAGTCAAAATTCATCGGATCCCAACAAACACACCGCAAAAGTCATTACATCATATAGATCTCCAAGAGATCATTGTATTGAGAATCATAAGAGAGAGAGGAAGCCATCTAGCTACTGCCTACGGACCCGTAGGTCTATGGTGGACTACTCACGCATCATCGGAGAGGCACCTATGATGAAGATGAACCCCTCCGTGATGGTGTTAGATTGGATCTCGTGGTTCTGGAACTTGCGGCGGCTGAAATTGTGTTTCGTCGACTCCCTAGGGTTTTCCGAATATTTGTGAATTTATAGGGTCGATAGTCGGTGGAAGGGGGTCCCGAGGTGGGTACCACCCACCAGGCCGCGCCAGGGGCCTCTGGCGCGCCCTGGTGGGTGTTCCCCACCTTTGGGCCACCTCTATGGCTCTTGTCTGGCCCATCTGGTGTCTACTGGTCCAAAAAAAACCTCCAAAAAATTTCAGGACGTTTGGGCTTCGTTTGTTACTGATTTTCTGCGAAGTAAAAACAAGCAATAACAACAACTGGCACTTTGGCACTAAGTCAATAGGTTAGTCCCAAAAAATGATATATATATATATACTTGCTATAAAATTATTGTAAAACATCCAAGATTGATAATATAACAGCATGGAACAAGCAAAAATTATAGATACGTTGGAGACGTATGAGCATCCCCAAGCTTAATTCCTACTCGTCCTCGAGTAGGTAAATTGTAAAAACAATATTTTTATGTGGAATGCTGCCTAACATGCTCATCACATATTCTTTTCTTTGTAGCATGGACATTTGGACTTTTAGATGGTTCAAAGCAATAGTCTAGTTTTGAGATGAAAACTTTAATACTCAAGCATATCAACAAGCAACCATGTCTTTCAAAATATCAACACTAAAGCAAGTTATCCCTAGCCCATCATGCTCAACCATTGATCCATTCATGAAACACACTCAAATATTAGCTACACCTAATGCTCAAGTACGATCATAGTGCCTCCTAGTTGGTGCTTTATAAGAGAAGATGGAGACTCAAATTGAAAAATAATTTTTTTATAAAGTAAATAGATAGGTCCTTCGCAGAGGGAATTAGGGATTTGAAGATGTGCCAAACTCAAGGTTTAAATTGATAGAGAAAAATATTTTGAGTGACATGCCATTCCTGTTAACGAAAATGACCGAGAGATTTCAATATCTTTCCATGCTAGATACATCATAAGCGGTTCCCAAACAAAAAATAAAGTTTACTCCTTTTTCCAGCATACTTTCAGTTTCCATGGCTAGCTGAATCCACGGTTGCCTTCCATACCAACACTTTCCAAGGAATTTATTATTTGACAACATAAAGTAATTTTTTTTATTTCGGGAGTGGGCATCCCTATTACCTCCATACTCTCGTGCAATGACAAGTGAATAAACACTCATCTTGAGAATAACACATCTAGGATGGAAAAATATCGGTCACCCCCTACCGTTTCATCAGCGGTACGAGCACACAAGAAGGAAAATTTATTTTGAAAATTAGAGATGGCACATACAAATTTGCTTGGAACGGCATGGAAATACCATATATAGGTAAGTATGGTGGACTCATATGGCAAAACTGGGCTTAAGGATTTTGGATGCACAAGTAGTATTTCTACTTAGTACAAGTGAAGGCTAGCAAATAGATTGAGAAGCATCCAACCAAGAAATGAAAAATCACATAAGCGAGCATTAAGCATAACTAACACTGAGTAATGAACCATAAGTAGGATGTAATTTCGTAGCACAACTGTTGACTTTTGTTCTTGCATAGGGAATCACAAACCTTAACATCAATATTCTTACTAAGCATAATTACTCACTAACATAACTCACATATTACTATCATCATGTCTCAAAACTATTACAAAGAATCAGGTTTAATTTCTCCAATGATCTTCATGAAATTTTTTATTATATCCGTCTTGAATATCTATCACTTTGGAACTAGTTTCATATATTGCCATTGCTTTTGACAAGCTCACATGGATATAAGCGAAGATCATGAGCATAAAAGTTTCATCTCTCAAAATTATATAAGTTAAGCATGAGAGGATTTATTCAAACTTACTAACTCTCAAATTAATATAAGTGAAGCATGAGAGCATTTCTTCAAACATGTAAAAGCGCGCCATGCTCAAAAAGATATAAGTGAAGCACTAAAGCAATTCCATTGCTCAATAGATTGAAGTGAAGCATATAGAGCAATTCTAGCAAATCATAGCATAATTTTTGGCTCTCTCAAATAGGTGTGTGCAGCAAGGATAAAAAGCAAATAAATCAAAGATACAAGACGCTCCAAGCAACACTCATGATATGTGACGAATAAAAATATAGTTCCAAGTAAAATACCGATGGTTGTTAGAAGAAACAGGGGATGGCACTCGGGGCATCCCCAAGCTTAGTTGCTTGTTACCCTTTGGATAATATCTTGGGGTGCTGTAGCATACCCAAGCTTAGGCTCATCTTACTCCTTATTCCTTCATCCATCGTGATCTCACCCAAAACTTGAAAAGTTCAATCACACAAAACTTGACAAAATCCTCGTGAGATCCGTTAGTATAATAAAGCAAATTACCACTCTAAGTATTGTTCTAAACCCATTCATATTTTATTATTGCATTATATCTACTTTATTCTAACTTTACTATGACTTATACCCTCCAATACAAGCCATAGATTCATCAAAACAAGCACACAATGCAATGAAAACAGAATCTGTTTCAGACAGAATAGTCTGTAGTAATCTGTACTCTACCCATACTTATGTAACTCTAACAATTCTGAAAAATTAGGAAAATGTAAAGAATTCGAATAGACATACTGTGTTAAAATTTCAGCTCATTATCACGTTCCAGTAAAAAATGAAAATTCATGCACTGGAGACAAACTTTCTGTTTCAGATTCAGCATTGTTTCTACTCATCTTAGAATCATCCTAAAGGCTTTACTTGGCACAAACACTAATTAAAACATAAAAAAACACAATCATAACAGAAGCATAATTGTGCAAACACTCAAAAACAGAAAGGAAAAGATAAAAATATTTTATTTATTGGGTTGCCTCCCAACAAGCGCTATCGTTATAGCCGCTAAGATAGGCTTGAGATTTTAATGATGCCCTCATGAAAGATAATAATAGCAACACAAAGAGAATCATGAAGCATATGGAAAACACACTTAAGTCTAACATACTTCCTATCTGCAGGCATTTTATAAGCAAATAAATTATCAAGGCAAGCAAAAACTAGCATATGGAAGGAAGAAGAAAGAGACAATAGCAATCTCAACATGAAAAGAGGTAATTTAGTATCATGAAAATTTCTACAACCATAATTTCCTCTCTCATAATAATTACATGTAGGATCATAATCAAATTCAACAATATAGCTATCATAAACAATACTCTCTTTATGATCAACATGCATAAATTTTTTATCATCTTCCAAAATAGTGGGATTATCATCAACTAAAGTTATGACCTCTCCAAACCCACTTTTATCATAAAATTCATAAGATTGAACACTCTCCAAATATGTGGGATTCTTTTTACCTAAAGTTGATGCTCTCCCAAACCCACTTTCAATACTATTGCAAACATTATTATCAATACCATATTCAACATGAGGCTTAAATAAATTTTCAAGATCATAAGAAGCATTATCACCCCAATCATGATCATTGCAATAAGAAGTGGACATGACAAAATTATCATCCCCAAGCTTGTAGTTTTGCATATCATTAACATAATTGACATTAATAGAGTTTATAGTAACATCATTGCAATCATGCTTTTCAATCAATGAGCTATAATGAATCAGCTTATAATTTTCTTCTTTCAACACTTCATCAAAGTTTTCAGATTCATGATTTTCAAACAAAACTTCATAGAGATAATCAAGTGCACTCATCTCACTAGCAATTGATTCATCATAATTTGTCTTTTGAAAAGATTGGCAAGTGGATGAGGATCCATATCAATAGATTTTTAGCGAGCGAAGATGCAAGCAAATAGAAGGCACACGGTAACACAAGCAAAGATATTAAACAAGCAAAATGGCAAACGGAAAAAAGGGCGAATAAAACGGAAAATTGTGAAGTGGAGGAGAGGAAAACGAGAGGTAAATGGCAAATAATGTAAATTGTAAGGAGATGAGATTTGTGATTAGGAACCTGGTAGATGAGATCGCTTCCTCCCCAGCAACGGCGCCAGAAATTCCTTTGACGTGGCTTGAGACTGCGTCGGTATTTTCCCAAAGAGGAAGGGATGATGCAGCACAGAGACGGTAAGTATTTCCCTCAGTTATCAAACCAAGATATCAATCCGTAGAGGAAGATCAAGCACCTACGTAAACAGCACCTGCACACAAATAAGAAATACTTGCAACCGGACGCGTAAGAGAGGTTGTCAACCTCTCAACGATAAAAAGATAGATTAGGTAGTGATAGTTTTGGCAAATAGATCTCGCGAGAACACAAAATAAAATAGGTAAACAAATAGTTCAAAAAGTTATTTTTGGGTTTTTTGGATTAATAGATCTGAAAACAAAAAGGCAAAATAGTAGATCGGAACGCAATATGTTGGAAAAGTAGACCCGGGGGCCGTTGGTTTCACTAGTGGCTTCTCTCATGAGTATAGCGCACGGTGGGTGAACAAATTACTGTTGGGAAATTGATAGAAGATCAAATAATCATGACGATATCCAGGCAATGATCATTATATAGGCATCACGTCCAAGATAAGTAGACCAAAACGATTATGCATCTACTTTTATCACTCCACCCATCGATCGCTATCCAGGATGCATCTAGTGTATTAAGTTCATGGCAAAACGGAGTAATGAAATAAGAACGGTGACATGATGTAGACAAGATCTATTCATGTAGGAATGTACCCCATCTTGTTATCCTTAATGGCAACGATACATGCGTGCCTTGCTGCCCCTTCTGTCACTGGGAAAGAACACCGCAAGATCGAACCCATCACAAAGCACCTCTTCCCATGGCAAGAAAAATCGATCTAGTTGGCCTAAATAAACCAACGATTCGAAGAAGAAATACGAGGCTATAAGTAATCATGCAAATAAGAGATCAAAGAAGACTCAAATCATATTCATGGATAGAAACTAATCATGGACTCAAAATTCATTGAATCCCAACAAACACATCGCAAAAGTCATTACAGAAAAGAGTCTTGATGACCCACAAGTATAGGGGATCAATCGTAGTCCTTTCGATAAGTAAGAGTGTCGAACCCAATGAGGAGCAAAAGGAAATGATAAGCGGTTTTCAGCAAGGTAATTTCTGCAAGCACTGAAACTGTAAGTAGCAAGTAGTTTGATAGCAAGGTAATTTGTAACGAGCAAGTAATGGTAACAATAGGTAAGGTGCAGCAAGGTAGCCCAATCCTTTTGTGGCAAAGGACAGGCCAAAATGATCTCTTATGATAAGCAAAGTGTTCTTGAGGGTACACGGGAATTTCATCTAGTCACTTTCATCATGTTGGTTTGATTCGTGTTCGCTACTTTGACAATTTGATATGTGGGTGGACCGGTGCTAAGGTGTTGTTCTTACTTGAACTAACAACCTACTTATAATTAACCCCCTCGCAAGCATCCGCAACTACGTGAAAAGTATTAAGACAAAGTCTAACCATAGCATTAAACATGTGGACCCAAATCACCCCTTACGAAGTAGCGCATAAACTAGGGTTTAAGCTTCTGTCACTCTAGCAACCCATCATCTAATAACTACTCCACAATGCATTCCCTTAGGCCCAAGGATGGTGAATTTTTGTGTAGTCGACGTTCACATGACACCACTAAGCGAATCACAACATACATATCATCAAAATATCGAACACATATCAAATTCACATGATTACTTGCAACATGACTTCTCCCGTGACCTCAAGAACAAAGGTAACTACTCACAAATAATATGCATGCTCATGATCAGAGGTGTATTGAATAGCATAATTGATCTGAACATATAATCTTCCACCAAATAAACCATATAGCAATCAACTACACAAGGTAATCAACACTACTAGTCACCCACAGGTACCAATCTGAGGTTCTGGTACAAAGATTGAACACAAGAGATGAACTAGGGATTGAGAGGAGATGGTGTTGTTGAAGATGTTGATGAAGAATGGCCTCCCTAAGATGAGAGGGCTGTTGGTGATGACGATGGCTTCGATTTCCCCCTCCGGAACGGAAGTTCCCCCGACGGAATCGCTCCGTCGGAGGGCAAAAGTGCTCATGTCCAATTTCTGGCTCGAGACGGCGGCGCCTCGTCTCGAAAGTCCTATCCTTAATTTTTTTAGGTTTTTACAGAATTTATACCAGAAGATGGGCTCCGGAGGTGGGACAGGGTGAGCACCACCCACTAGGCCGCGCCTGGGGGTCCTGGCGTGCCCTAGTGGGTGTTCCTCACCAGGTGGGCCCCCTCCGGTAGTTTTCTGGTCCAGTATTTTTCATTTATTCCACAAAATTCTCCATAAAGTTTCAGCTCCATTGGGGATGTGCAGAATAGGTATCTCTGACATGCTTTTTTCTGGTCCCGAATTCCAGCTGCCGGTATTCTCCCTCTTTGTGTAAACCTTGCAAATTATGAGAGAAAAGGCATTAGAATTACTCCCCAAAGCATTATTATGCATAAAAATATTATAAATAACAGTAGGAAAACATGATGCAAAATGGACGTATCAACTTCCCCAAGTTTGACCTCGCTTGTCCTCAAGCGAAAGCCGATATCGAAGAACATGTCCACATGGTTTGAGAGAGAGGTGTCGATAAAAACAAAATACGGACATAGTAGCATCATGCTTATTATTATAACAGCTACAAACTTTAATATATAACTTTTCATAAAACTTTTATTTCATAACAATATCATATAACTTCTTATGAGCAAGTAACAATTCATCACAACGTGGAAGTATAAAGCATAAACCTTATTAAAAACCAACAAACTATGTTCTCAGTCAACTTTGCAACTACAATTCATCATATTTTCAGGAAGGGTCTCATGTAGGATCCTTTTGGCAAGTCCACATACTCAACCATCATTTAGTCTTCTATGATTGCTAACACTCACAGCATACCCATGAGCAAAAAGTTTCAACCGGACACATAGAAAGATAGGGGCTTATAGTTTCGCCTCCCAACATATTCACCTCCAGGGTGATGTCAACAATAATAACTCATGCTCACTCATATCCAACTGGATATATATGCCAAGATCTTTCCTCGCCACATGATGCTTGCAAAAGGAGAAAAATAAAAAGGAATAGGGAAGAATAGTTTGACTCTTGCATAAAAGTAAATACATAAAGGTAAAAGATGGGCCCTTCACAGAGGGAAGCATAGGTTGTGTAAGGGCATATTTCTCCCTAAGTGGTTTTGGTGATTAATGACAATTCATTTGAGGACTAATCGTGTGCATTGAGCATTTCAGATATCTCATGTCTAGGCACAAGACGATTCGGTGCCCCTCGGAATCTATCGAAGACGGTTGCTTTCTACGTTCCTTTGCGGTGGATTTGAGTCGTAGGAAAGCCATACTATTAAGAGGGGGTCCGCTTCGGAAAGGTTAGGGTGGAATCAACACGTACACATCTGTTCTATTGCACCACCTTTCCTTCGCTTCAATGGAGCTCCAGTCTGTTTTCCTTGTCTGTGCAAATTGAAGGCAGCAAAGTGCTAGTTTTCAGTGGCTAGCAGTAGTACCGCTCAAGAGAGCGGTAGTACCGCAGGTGCCTACGGTAGTACCGCTCCAAGGAGCGGTAGTACCGCTGTCCCCAGCCCTGGTGCGTGCCCCTGTGGTAGTAGGCGCGGATGTAATCTTTTACATCCGCCCTCTAGCGGTAGTACCGTGATGTGTCCGGTACTACCGTGTCGGACTTTTGCGCAGCTCCGCCCTCAGCGGAGGTAGGCACGGAAGTAACTTTTTACTTCCGTGCATCTCCTGTGCCAGTTGATACCGACCATGCGGTAGTACCGTATTGGCGCGCGGTAGTACCGCTCCGACGGTTCTACCGCTCATTGTCCTGTGCAATAGGTCTTCGTCTGGTCACTACCGTGCGAGCGGTAGTACCACACCCTGCAGCGGTAGTACCGCAGCCTCTTGCGGTAGTACCGTGGTCCTTATGCGGTAGTACCGCAATGCGCGGGCTGACAGTGGGGATAACGGTTGGATCCTTCCCCACACTATATAAAGGGGGTCTTCTTCCCCAAGAAGACCACCTCTTCCCTCCCCAAGCTCCATTGTTGCTCAAAGCTCCATTTTCGCCCGATCTCTCTCCCTAGCAAATCAAACTTGTTGATTCTCTCGGGATTGGTTGAGAAGGCCCCGATCTACACTTCCACCAAGATAAATTTGATTCCCCCCACTAATCCCTTGCAGATCTTGTTACTCTTGGGTGTTTGAGCACCCTAGACGGTTGAGGTCACCTCGGAGCCACATTCCATTGTGGTGAAGCTTCGTGGTGTCGTTGGGAGCCTCCAATTAAGTTGTGGAGATTGCCCCAACCTTGTTTGTAAAGGTTCGGTCGCCGCCTTCAAGGGCACCACTAGTGGAATCACGGCACCTCGCATTGTGTGAGGGCGTGAGGAGAATACGGTGGCCCTAGTGGCTTCTTGGGGAGCATTGTGCCTCCACGCCGTTCCAACGGAGACGTACTTCCCCTTGCCGGGAAGGAACTTCGGTAACACATCCTCGTCTTCATCGGTTCCTCTTGTGGTTACTTCTTACCTTTACTTTGTGCAAGCTACTTATATTGTTATATCTTGGTTGCTTAGCTTGTTGTTGTGATTAGCATCATATAGGTTGCTCACCTAGTTGCACATCTAGTCAACCTATTTGTTGCTAAGCCTAAATTGTTAAAGAAAAGTTAAAATTTGTTAATTGCCTATTCACCCCCCCCCTCTAGTCAACCATATCGATCCTTTCAGGTTGTCATGCGCTTTTTAATTTGTATGCCAAATCCCTTAGCGTAAAAGAATGTCACGTTGTATTGCCCCTTGTGATAGCAACTTTTATTATGCAATCTGTCGCTTTTATTACTTTGCCATCACAAGTTCGTGCAACGCTCAATTTTCTCTTACACTAATTGATCCAACACTTTTAGAAGCAAATTTTATTGCCTTAATGCACCGATGACAACTTACTTGAAGGATCTTATTCAATCCATAGGTAGGTATGGTGGACTCTCAAACATGAGTTTGGGTTTGGGGTTTTTGGATGCACAAGTAGCATCTCTACTTAGTGCGGAATTTCTGGAGAGCAAAGATATTGAGCAAGCACTACATGTTGAAGGATCTATAACAATATAAATTATATGTGAATATGAACAAACATAAGTCATTACGTTGTCTTCCATGTCCGATGTCAACAATTTTGGCATGTTATATTTAATGGGGGCTCACAATCATAAAAGATGTCTATGATAGTGTATTTGCATGTGAATCTTCTCTTCCCTAATTAACTCTTTCATGAATTGCATCATTGACTAATGCTATGTTTGCCAATCTCCAATAAATTTTACAACTTATACTTTTCTTTATTGTGATGTCATTACTCACCATAAGATTAGCATATGATGTTTTTCATTTATTCTCTTTTATCATGATTGCAACAAGAAAGAAAAGGGGAAAAGCTCAAACTAGACTTTATTATATAACTCTCACTTGATTACATAGATGGATAGATCACGAAACTAGCACTCAAAAATAGATCATACTAAACTTTTATTCAACTAAATCACGCGAAAGCTAAGGATCGAAATAAGAAGGCAAAGGTAAAAAGTGATGGTGATACGATATCGGGGCACCTCCCCCAAGCTTGGCTCAAGCCAAGGAGAGTGCCCATACCCGTGTACTCAAGTCGCCTTTGGTGGTGAAGATGATGAAGGTGGTGGTGATGAAACGTCACACTTTAGCTCCAGTAAATACTTCAATTTATGGATGACGCTGCTGAGGGTGGTGATGTGCTCCTCTAGCAAAATATTTTCATGAGTGAGGAATTTATTCTGAACTCGAACCGCTTTGAAAGCCCTAAAAGCTTCAATTTCAAGAGGGTGAGATGATGGTAATAAGGCCGAAGGATATCTTCTTCTTCCTCCTCTGCCGTGTCCATGGGTTGCCCTCCTTCTCGAGCTTGATTTTGCATAGCTTCCTTGCCCTTGTCCTCATTATTGGCTTCTTTTGGCTCTTCTCTCTTCAGTTCCATCTTCATCAACCAAGCTTCCTCTTCTACGTTATTGGGGGAGGAAGAAGACATGATGCCTGGCTTTGTAGATCTGCTAGGAAAACAACACGAAACAAGAACAGAGGAGAATCTCGCGATGCGGTGGTCAAAACAATCGGGGGTATATATAGAGAATTTTTATTCTTGGAAATCAAGCAAACGGAAGGAAAACAGAGTCGGGAAGGTTCCCGAGGTGGGCACCACCCACCAAGGCGCGCTAGGGAGGGCAACCGCGCCCTGGTGTATCGTGCTCACCTCGGTTGCCTTCCGGTTTATTTCTTATTTCCCAAAATTCTAAAATATTCTAAAACTGATAAAAAATATGTTTGCGGCTTTTTCGGGGTCTGTTTACTTACCGTATCACATACCTCTTATTTTTCATGATTCTGGAGTGTTCCGGAAGGTTTCTCTAAAGTGCTCCTCCGGTGTCATGGTTTGGATAACATTGCTTTCAATATTAATAGGTGTACCTAAGATATAGTGTTTAATTCTTTGTCCATTGACCACCTTCGGGTTAGTATCTTCGGCATTATTAATCTTGATAGCTCCAGAGCGATAAACTTCTTCGATAACATATGGTCCTTCCCATTTGGAGAGAAGTTTTCCTGCAAAAAATCTGAAATGAGAATTGTACAAAAGAACATATTCTCCAACTTTGAATTCTCGCTTTTGGATTCTTTTGCCATGCCATATTTTATATTTTTCTTTAAATAACTTGGCATTTTCATAAGCTTGGGTTCTCCATTAATCTAATGAGCTAATATCAAATAACCTCTTTTCACCGGCAAGTTTGAAGTCATAATTGAGTTCTTTAATTTCCCAAAATGCTTTATGTTCTAACTCTAGAGGCAAATGACAAGCTTTCCCATATACCATCTTGTATGGAGACATACCCAAGGGATTTTTATATGCTGTTCTATAGGCCCAAAGTGCATCATCTAATTTCTTAGACCAATTCTTTCGAGACCTATTGATAATTTTTTGTAATATGAATTTTATTTCTCTATTGCTAAGTTCAACTTGACCACTAGATTGAGGATGATAGGGTGATACAAGCTATAGAATGGTAATTGATTTTAGAAAATTAAATAAAGCTACTAGAAAAGACCATTACCCTCTGCCTTTCATTGATCAAATGCTTGAAAGATTATCTAAGCACACACACTTTTGTTTCCTGGATGGATGACCCTATCATCCTCAATCTAGTGGTCAAGTTGAACTTAGCAATAGATAAATAAAATTAATATTACAAAAAACTGTCAATAGGTCCCGAAACAATTGGTCTAAGAAACTAGATGATGCACTTTGGGCCTATAGAACAGCTTATAAAAATCCTATGGGTATGGCTCCATACAAAATGGTATATGGGAAAGCTTGTCATTTGCCTCTAGAGTTAGAACACAAAGCATTTTGGGCAATTAAAGAACTCAACTATGACTTCAAACTTGCCGGTGAAAAGAGGTTATTTGATATTAGCTCACTAGATGAATGGAGAACCCAAGCTTATGAAAATGCCAAACTATTCAAAGAAAAAGTTAAAAGATGGCATGACAAAAGAATCCAAAAGCAGGATTTCAAAGTTTGAGAATATGTTCTTTTGTACAACTCTCGTTTTAGATTTTTTGCAAGAAAACTTCTTTCCAAATGGGAAGGGCCATATGTTATCGAAGAGGTTTATTACTCTAGAGCTATCAAGATTAATAATGCCGAAGGTACTAACCCAAAGGTGGTCAATGGACAAAGAATTAAACACTATATCTCAGGTGCGCCTATTAATGTTGAAAGCAATGCTATCCAAACCATGACACCGGAGGAACACATAAGAGAAACCTTCCGCAACACTCTAGAATCGTGAAAAAGAAGAGGTACGTGATACGGTAAGTAAACGAACTCCGAAAAATCCACAAAAATATTTTCTGTCAGTTTTGGAATATTACAAAAATTCGGAAAATAAGAAATAAACAGGAAAGCAACCGAGGTGAGCACGATACACCAGGGCGCGCCTGCCCCCCTAGCGCACCCTGGTGGGTTGTGCCCTCGTCGGGAACCTTCCCGACTCCGTTTTCCTTCCATATTCGTGTTTCCCAAGATAAAAAATTCTCTATATATACTCCCAATTGTTTTGACAACCGCATCGCAGAAAAATCCCATGTTCTTGTTTCGTGCTGTTTTTTTGACAGATCTGAAAATATGTCGTCTCAAAATTCTAAGGGGGAGAGCTATGTTGTCGACTATATTGCAAACCTTAAGGTCTATGGAGAGGTGGATCATTATGGATGGAGCACGGATGAGGAGCAAGACGCCAACATGAAGGAAACAAAGGATGATAGCTCTGAGGAAGAGGATGACCCACTACCTCAGCCTGGAGACATGCACGTGGAATTGAAGAAGTCAAGCCTCCCTAAAGGATACAAACTTGAGGTTCAATATATTCCATCTGGTTTTCTACAGGAGAGCAAGGCGGCATTATGCAAAAAGATATTAAATCTCAAGTTAGAGAATGACGATCTAAGGGAGGAAAACTTTATGCTCAAGTATAAGATGAAAAAGAAGGCTACTTCATCACCACCTTCATCATCTTCACCACCAAAGGATACTTGAGTACACGGGTATGGGCACTCCCCTTAGCTTGAGCCAAGCTTGGGGGAGATGCCCCGGTATCGTATCACCATCACTTTCTACCTTTACTTATTATTTCGATCCTTAGATTTTTGGTAATTTAGTTGAATAAGAGTTTAGTATGATCTATTTTCGAGTGCTAGTTTTGTGATCTATCTATCTATGTAATCGAGTGAGAGTTATATAATAAAGTTTAGTTTGAGCTTTTGCATCTTTACTTTCTTGTTGCAATCATAATAAAAAGAAATAAATGAAACATATCATATGCTAATCTTATGGTGAGTAATGACACACATAAGGAAAAGTATAAGTGGTAAAATTTATTGAAGATTGACAAACATAGCATTGGTTGTTGATGCAACTCATGAAAGAATTAATTAGGGAAGAGAAGATTCACATGCAAATACACTATCTTGGACATCTTTTATGATTGTGTATTATATGCCAAAATTGTTGACGTTGGACAAGGAAGACAACGTAATGATTTGTGTTTGTTCATATTCACATAGAAGTTATATTGTCATAGATCCTTCAACATGTGGTGCTTGCTCAATATCTTTGCTAGCCAAAAATTCCGCACTAAGTAGAGATACTACTTGTGCATCCAAACACCCTAAACCCAAATTCATGTTTTGAGAGTCCACCATACCTACCTATGGATTGAATAAGATCCTTCAAGTAAGTTGTCATCGGTGCACTAAGGCAATAAAAATTGCTTCTAGATGTGTTTGATCAATTAGTGTAAGAGAAAATTGAGCATTGTACGAACTTGTGATGGCAAAGTAATCAAATTGACGGACTGCATAATAAAGGTTGCTATCACATGGGGCAATAAAACGTGACGTTCTTTTGCACTAAGGGATTTGACATACAAACTAAAAAGAGCAGGACAACCTCTGCTTCCCTCTGCGAAGGGCCTATCTTTTACCTTTATGTATTTACTTTTATGCAAGAGTCAAAGTATTCTTCCCTATTCCTTTTTATTTTTCTCCTTTTGCAAGCATCATGTGGCGAGGAAAGATCTTGGCACATATATCCAGTTGGATATGAGTGAGCATGAGTTATTATTGTTGACATCACCCTGGAGGTGAATATGTTGGGAGGCGAAACTATAAGCCCCTATCTTTCTATGTGTCCGGTTGAAACTTTTTGCCCATGGGTATGTTGTGAGTGTTAGCAATCATGGAAGATTAAATGATGGTTGAGTATGTGGACTTGCCAAAAGGATCCGACAGGAGACCCTTCCTGAACATATGATGAACTGTAGTTGCAAAGTTGACTGAGAACATAGTTTGTTGGTTTTCAATAAGGTTATGCTTTATACTTCTATGTTGGTATGAATTGTTATTTGTTCATAAGAAGTTATATGATGATGTTATAGAATAAAAGTTATATGAAAGAGTCTCATGATAAAGTTTGTAGCTGCTATGATAATAAGAAGGATGCTACTATGTCCGTATTTTGTTTTTATCGACACCTCTCTCTCAAACCACGTGGACATGTTTTTTGATATCGGCTTTTCGCTTGAGGACAAGCGAGGTCTAAGCTTTGGGGATTTGATACGTCCATTTTGCATCATGATTTCCTACTGTTATTTATAATGTTTTTATGCATAATAATGCTTTATGGAGTAATTCTAATGCCTTTTCTCTCATAATATGCAAGGTTTGCACAAAGAGGGAGAATGTCGGCAGCTGGAATGCTGGACCTGAAAAAGCATATCAGAGATACCTATTATGCACATCTTCAAATGAGCTGAAACTTTACGGAGAATTATTTTGGAATATATAAAAAATACTGGAGCAAATAACTACCGGAGGGGGGCCACCTGGTGAGCACAAGTCACCAGGGCGTGCCAGCCCCCGCAGGCACCCCCTTGTGGGTTGTGCTCAGCCCGGCCAACCTCTGGTGCCCATCTTCTGGTATTTAAGGTGTTTTGACCTAGAAAAAATCAAGAGGGGACTTTCGGGATGGAACGCCGCCGTCTCGAGGTGGAACTTGGGCAGGAGCACTTTTGCCCTCCGACGGAGCGATTCCGGAGGGGGAAATCGAAGCCATCGTCATCACCAACAACCCTCTCATCTTTGGGAGGCCATTCTTCATCAACATCTTCAAGAGCACCATCTCCTCTCAATCCCTAGTTCATCTCTTGTGTTCAATCTTTGTACCGGAACCTCAGATTGGTACCTGTGGGTGACTAGTAGTGTTGATTACCTTGTCTAGTTGATTGCTATATGGTTTATTTCGTGGAAGATTATATGTTCATATCAATTATGCTATTCAATACACCTATGATCGTGAGCATGCATATTATTTGTGAGTAGTTACCTTTGTTCTTGAGGTCACGGGAGAAGTCATGTTGCAAGTAATCATGTGAATTTGATATTTGTTCGATATTTTGATGATATGTATGTTGTGATTCCCTTAGTGGTGTCTTGTGAATGTCGACTACATAAAACTTCACCATCCTCGAGCCTAAGGGAATGCATTGTGGATTAGTTATTAGATGATGGGTTGCTAGAGTGATAGAAGCTTAAACCCTAGTTTAGGCGCTACTTGGTAAGGGGCTGATTTCGATCCACATGTTTAATGATATGGTTAGATTTTATCTTAATACTTTTCTCGTAGTTGCGGATGCTTGCGAGGGGGTTAATAATAAGTGGGAGGTTGTTCAAGTAAGTACAACACCCAAGCACCGGTACACCCACATATCAAATTATCAATGTAACGAACACGAATCAAACCAACATGATGAAAGTGACTAGATGAAATTCCCGTGAACGCTCAAGAACGCTTTGCTTATTATAAGAGACCGTTTTGGCCTGTCCTCTGACACAAAAGGATTGGGCTACCTTGCTGCACTTTATTTACTATTACCGTAATTGCTCGTTACCATTTATCTTGGTATCAAACTACATGTTACCTAGAATTTCAGTGCTTGCAGAAACTACCTTGCTGAAAACCGCTTGTCAGCGGCGGAGAAGAGGCCGGACATGTCGGCGTAGAATACGTGGACACGCCGCAGCCTTTGTCACTACTAAGTTCAATCGTTCGGGGCCCTCATGTTCGAGACCTGCTTCGCAAGGAGACGAGTATCGACAGAGCTGCTTCTCGAGAGGAGGCCAAGCTGGAGCAACTGGAGGTAGACTCAAACACTCCATTGTATGATGGTTGCGATCCCGAGGTGACCCGCTTGAGTTTTACGCTCGATCTTCTAAAGACGAAGGCTAAAAACAAATGGACCGATCTTCTCGATGAGCTTCTCAAGTACCTAAAGAAGGATTTCCCGCGGGGAATCTATGTCCTACTAGTGTGGATGAGGCCAAGAAGATCGTGTGTCCTCTTGATCTGCCGCACATTATATACCATGCATGTAGGAGATATGCCCTAGAGGCAATAATAAATGTTATTGATTATCTCCCTGTTCATAATTAGGTTTATGTTCCATGCTATAACTGCTATGGTTCTCGAGTCTGCAATAACCACGAGGCTCAGAGGAAGACTCATATGCACGTGTGGAATAATAAACGGTAAAATGTATTCCTAGTCTGGCCTCTAAGACTGGCTCAAGTGTTGCATGATGATCCTGTTTTCCTGATCATGGGCATGGCTATGCCGGCAATTTTGAGGGCGCAATGTTGGTAGAACACTTGTGTTGAATCGACCCGAATTGATGTTATGCTATGAGATTCATTCGTCACTAGTTAATGGTTAATAACACAGAGATGGTTAACGTTTGCATGATTCCTTAGACCATGAGAGTATCGAGTTTCTTCATGCTTGCTTCATGAACTTTGGGGTTTGTTAAACGTCGTCTGTAAATGGGTGGCTATTACGGTGGCTTACGGGTTCATGGAAAAGTGTCTCAAGTAACTTGATAGCTCAAGATTGGGATTTGCTCCTCCGACGATGGAGAGATATCTCTGGGCCCTCTCGGTGTTATGGTATCCATGATCGTCTGGCCAGACACTTTGTGATTTGATCACGGGGATGCCGGAACACGGGAACGAGAAAAGAGAACAATACCGGTAACGAGGTAACTGGCATAGTGGACAAGGTGTTGATCCACGGGGATGCCAACATGTCTCACCTCGGGTATTTGAAACATATCGCGAAGCAACAGGAATAGCACACGGCAACTGGAGGTTCACTCGAATATTCATTCGTGTGGGTATAGGGATCAATATGGGTGTCCACGGCTCCGATGTTGATCATTGATCGGAAGGGGTTCCGGGTCATGTCTATGCTTCATCGAACCTATAGGGTCACACGCTTAAGGGTCATCTATCTGCTGAATACTAGACAGGGAGTCTAAGAGAAAATCACCGAAAAAGTTTCGGACACCGGAAAGATTTTGGACACCGGAAAAGTTCCGCAGAGAGAACACCGGAAAAGTTTCGGTAAAACTGAAAAGTTATTTCAGGGGATACCATTAAGTCAAATTGGTTTCGGCACATGCCTGATAATTCTTGGAGGGTGCCAGAATCATTCTGGAAACTTCTGGGAATTTTCCGGAAGAAAATCCGGAAATGTTCCGGAGCTGCCGGAACCGCTTCGGATGCTTTTCGCAGATGAAAATCACTAATCCGGAATTGTTCCGGATCGCATTGAAAATTATTTTAGTGGGTACTGCAAATGTTCTAAGCCCACATAAATATTTTCAGTTCGACCGGACGCTGAAAAATGTCGTCGTGAATAGTGAAAGTGATTTTTGGGATATTTATGGAAAACCACCTTTTGGGATATTTTCCAAAAGTCTTCTAGATGGTGTGGGGACCAAGGAACCCCCTTGGGGGGGGGCTAGGGGTTGGCCGGCCAAAGGAGGGGCTCCCTCATGGAGCTCCACATGGCACTTCCTTTCCCTCTTATGCCCTTTATGTGGGACATAAAGTGGGGGTACTTTTGGTATTTTTGAAATGCCCATCCTACCCCTTGGCTTTCCTATAAATAGGAGGTGAGGGAGCTGCAAAAACATAATCCTTGCTCTCATACACAAGCCATGCATGATCTGGCCTTCTCTCTCCCTCCAAGCGAAATAGTTTCGTAGAGCCGAAAGGCTGTCTGGGTTCCGGTGGGAACTAGTTCTGGACGGCGAAGCCCTGCCGGACAGATGACACCGTATGTGTGCAACTCTGTAGAGAGATCGTAGTTTCGGTCTTAGTTCGAGAGTGCCTCCCGAAGGGCTGTCCGAGTGGCTGTCCGAGTTTCGAGGGTCCTCCCGAAGGGCTGTCCGAGTGACCGTCCGAGTCTCGATGATCCTCCCGAAGGGCTGTCCGTGACACCGTCCGGGGGACTGTCCGACCGCCTCCCGGAGGGCTGTCTATGGGGCGGATGAGGGTATACATCCTCGCGGTTGGGAGGTTGTAAATCCTAGCTGTGGGGATCTGCACCGCCGATCGTCATTGACTCTACTTCCGCTGCGCTACGAGTCGGTAACGAAAAGGATCAAACCTTGTATGCTGTCTGCATAGTGGTCCTGGGCTGGTGCGTAGGTCGGAAATTTTTTGTTTTCTGCTGCGTTACCCAAACAGTGGCATCAAGAGCCGTGCTATGCGTAGATGCAGGTTGCGATCTAGAATACATAGAGATGTATGGGTGTTGCACAATATAATTAGGTAGTAGATGAGTTCTATTTCTGAAAATTATTTGTGCGGGTAGCAGATGAAATCTGTTACCCGATGTTCCTGTTGCTTCCCCTGAATTTGCGTAGTCCTGATCTTGACGGCATGGTGGAATCTCACAAAGTTCTGGCAATCCGCGATCCTTTCATGCTGCTCTTGAGTATGCTGATTGACAGATCAACGAAGTGCTAACAGTTCTTTGGGTTCCACCATAGTTGAGAAAGATGGATGTTTCGCAGACGAAAGGGCAATGCAGATGTGATCTGCACGGGGGTCACGCGTATGATGAAGTTTAGTATGGGGCTCGAGATTTTATTATCTCGTGTTTCATACACCCTGGAAAGTTAATCTAGCAACTTGAATTATCATACTTGATGATGGTCGTTGGTAGCTTCGGTTTGTTTCGAAACCTTAGAAGCCACGTAAAACAAGTTTTTGCATGAACCGATTAGAGGCGTCTAACTTGGTTTTGCAGGATGGTTTGCATGTGCATATGATGTGGTATAGCAAGTCTCATATTAATTCGATTATGTATGAGATGACTATATGATGTAATTTGATTAACATGACCTGCGTGTCATGATTCGGCATGATGGCTGGAGCCATATGATTGCAATTTAATGACCTGCGTGTCAACCTTATGTAATGCACTTATTTTATTAGCTATAGAGATAGCAATATTATCTGGTGCATCGACATGGTGGTGGCAATCTTCGCGAAGGTGAACACCAACGCGAATGCCGAAGACGAAGAAATAAAAGACTTCTCCGTCAGAAAGGGCTATACCATATCATGCTATTATGAATTGCCTGAGATGTTTATCCCTTATGATGCACCCTTCTTGATTGCACGGTAGTCGCTTTTTATTAGGGTGATCTCTCACAAAAATATCAAGTAGTTAGTGTTCTCCCAAGTGTAGCACCGTCACGGCACCTATCTTTTCGGGGTGCGCCGTGTCACACGGGTACGAACGATTAGAGAAGTGTGAGGCAGGTGAGTTGAGACCTCGCAGCGAGATCACTTGGTTGTCTTGACGTTCAGGCATGACCGTCATGAGCTTGGAACACACGCATCGAAAGATGAACAAGAGTCACATCGAGATGTGATTGGCAAGTTGGCCTACCGGTTGAGATTTTCATCATCAGTGGTGTTACACCAATGGCGAACAATTTAAATGCGGGTCTTGTATCACTCACAATCAATTATGAGAGATATTGATTTGAGTGGGAGCGCACTGTAGAATTAATTCTTTTAATTCTCAGTGCAATTAATTATGAGCACTGTCTAAGTGTTATTTGCATAATAGTTGTAGAATAATGGCTCGCGTTTCCACCTTCCCAATTAAAATTGAATAAGCTGTTAAATATATGGTTAAAACTTTACGGTTGGTAACGTAATATGAGGATTGTCCTCAAGAGTGCCGAGAAGGACTTTGTCCTATCGCATGCTTTTGGTATTCTCCCGCTAATGCTATGGACGATATGACTCTCGTCCTTCGACCCAAAAGCTAAAATTCCGTTACGGTCAAGTGAAATATGTTTGCTTCCATGAGACCCGAACTTCGAAAGTTTGGATAGTTATGTGATATTCATGGAATCTAAAAATCATTTTCAGAGACAGACAAAGGCTAAAAGATATGAGATATCCAAAGCAATGTTTGTTTGCAAAATATTAGTAAAGTGTTTACTATACATTGGACTGATTAGAGAGGGATCCGGAAGAACGCATGTCATATGATGAAAGGTGAATAAAACAACAACTTAAAGAGAAAGGAAGTGTCCGAAGGGTGTTAGTGAAACTTTCACGCCTAGGAAGTCCGGGGCTAACGCCACTCTTAAGTTGGGTGCTTCTTCTGAGAGTAGGAGAAATACTAAAAGTTAAACCGTTAGAAGTATAAAGGCAAAAGGAAAGAAGACTGGAATATCCAGCTCATGTATGAATGTCATACAAGTTTTTGGTGTATAGAAGGCTGGTCAAAGATATAGTTCTTGGGAATTATGGTTAAACATGTTGATCACTAATTCTTGGGTATTGTGAGTTGATCACAAAGATACCCGCTTGATTGCATTCTGTTGCAACTCGATGTAAGAACTACTATGGCCTGAAAGACTAGCCAGGAATGAGGTTAAGATACACACAGGGAACATAGTAAATGTTACTATACCTTCCATCGGTGTATTACCTATGTATTTATTTTCATAATTCTTTTGGAGTTTCATGCTCCAGCCCTTTGCATAAGGTATCTTGCAAGAAGGTTGTTCATAAGAGAACTTTTGATGTTCGGTGTTATGAATAACATAAGGGCCATACTTTCATTATGAATGAGATGTATGTTATGAATAATGATATTAATATATTACCTCTGTGTTTACTTTCATAATTCATTTTAGAGTTTCATACACTCTAGCCCATTGCACAATGTTTGTTGCAAAAGAGTTGTTCATAAAAACAACAATTGTTGTTCAGTATTATGAATAACATGAAGGGACATGCTTCCATCCTAGATGGGATGTATGTTATGAATATTGATGGAAATATGATACATCCATAACACTGACGCTAAATGTCGCAAGACTAAAAGAATACCACACAAGTGTGGCACTGCATTTGGTCACATTGGAGAAACCCGCATGGAAAATTCCATTATGATGGATTTTGAAGTCGTTTGATTTTGAATCATCTGACACTAGCAACTTTCCTCTGAAAAGTGAAGTGACTGAAATACCGTTCATAGGCCATAAGGAACGAGCATAGAAGATATTGGTGATCATACATTATGATGTGTGTAGTCCAATAAATGTTGTTGCAAGTAGTGGATTTATGTATCTTCAGAAATGACTCAAGTAGATATATGGATATTTACTTGATGAGACGTGAGTCTGGATCTTTTGAAATCATTCGAAAGGTTTTCAAAATGAAGAAGAAAATATTGTAACAAGAAAATTATGTTTCTACAATTCGATTGCAGAAAGGAATATTTGAGTTACAAGTTTAGCGAATGTCTGATGAGTTGTGAAAGGGTTTTCATAACTTGCACCTCCCGGAACACCACTGCAAGTGGAAAGTCCATGAAGATGTAATCGAACCATTTATGACATGGTAAGATCAAAGATGACATAAATAGATTTGCCATTATCCCTTTTAAAGTGATGCTTTAGAGACTGCGGCTTTTACACTGAAAAGAGCTCCATCGGGTCTGTTGAAATGGCGCCATGGTATGGTACGCCCAACCATGTTATATCTTTTCTTAACATTTGGAATATGGGGCTTGTGTAAAAGGTTACAAACCTATTCCAAATCAAACAAGTGCTACTTTGTAAGGTTATCCCAAGTCATTGGGTATTCCCCCACCACTATACCGAGGCAAAGGATTTTGCCGCAAATCGGTATGCTTTTAAAGAGAATAGTTCTTACAAAAGGTAAGTGGGAGGATAGTGCAACTCGACGAGATAAACAGTATCTTCGTCATCAGATCAAAGGAAAGGAACCTTGGAAGTGATTCCGGAGTTTCCTACTGCGACTGATACGGAAGTCTCTACAATAAAATGTATGGACTTCGGTCGAACTTGCAGCTGAACCACGTAGGCAAAGCTCGTGCAAACCTATCAGGTGCGCAAACGAGATATTGTTGTTAGACAACAGTATACCTACGATTCACAAGGAAGCGTTGATGGGCCCTGACTCTGGAATTGTCTAAATGCCAATACAATCCGAGATAGTTTCCATATAAGTGATTCAAGATTAAAATCTTGATACACCTTTCGGAAGACTTAGAGTCTAACGAATATTTATGGAACTAAAAACTGATACGGATAAAATGTTTTATCCATAAAGCTCGACTTGTTGCAATAACAAGTTCAAGGAGTTGACTACGATGAGATTGTCTCACCGTAGCGATGCTTAAAGTCGGTTTGGGTTGAACTAGCAATTAATACATATTTCAAATCATGAGATATGAAACATGGATGACAAAAGGATTTCTATCTGATGGAAATGAAACCTAGGACTTGTATGTGATACAGTCCAAAGTAATTTGTCGATCCAGAGGATGCTAGTAGGTATGCAAACTTCAGAGTTCCAGCGATGGACAGAAGAGAGCAAAGAGGAGTTGGATTCTTCGTGTTTTGATGAAATGGTCAAAGGGGTTTGACTTCATCAATGGGTAACGAAGATGCTTGTGATTCAAGAAAGTAAGTGGGAGCATAATAATATTTCTAAAAACGTTGTGTGCTTGACACATTGTTAATTGGAAATAAATTTCTTGACATGAATTAGGACTTCATTTGAAAAGGGTTTAAAACGTAGGCATAGACTTAATATTAGGAATGATGATCTATGGAGATAGATTACCTAATGGGGCTGAGCAAAGATACATATTGACAAGATGCTAAAACTTTTTAGGATTTAAAACGCCAAGGAGTGATTCTTGCCGAAGTCACATGGAAAGAGTTTTTGCAAGACTCGGTGTCCCAAAACACTGATGAGCAAAATACATGATGGTGATTCCACACACTCTTGTGTTTGGATTAATCATGTATTCCATGGTATGTAAAACAACCAGATATGTCCAATACTCCAAAGTTGTTGTGAGTATAGATACCAAAGTGATCAAAGTACTGATCATGGGACAACAGTGAAAGATGTCATTGAGTACTAGAGCAGTACTGATGACATGTTTTCTCGCAAGCAGAGATTATGAAGTGCTTGTTGTAAGTAATTACATCGATACAGTCTTCATCAATGCTCCATGCGATTTTCGATTTAGTTAAGGGTTTTGTGTAATACACAATATGGTGGCACGGTAGTTGGAAATTGTTCCAAACAAGATACTGTGGCGAATTCTATAACAAAGGCTAAGTATGTTGATGCTTAAGAAGCGACAAAGAAGTTGTTGAATCATATAGTTCATTCATGAACTTAGTATGGTTCCAAGATGGCTTTGGTCTATGGGACACTATTACAGATAGTTGCTCCATAGCTAAGTCTGAGGAATCAGGTTTCGACCAATGATTCACACATATGCAAAGCCAAGTCCACACAAAATATGAATTTTGTGAAAGCGTGAAAACGCGAGGATATGCAAAGTTACACACGGAGCTGAAGTCGTCAGATCCGTTGGACATCAGGCTATACCACATGCGAAGCACATTTTACACCAGTATGCCATAGGTGTAAAGTGCATTAGCATTGACTAGATTATTGACTCTAGTGCAAGTGGGAGTCTGTAGGACATATGCCCTAGAGGCAATAATAAATGTTATTGATGATCTCCCTGTTCATAATTAGGTTTATGTTCCATGCTATAACTACTATGGTTCTCGAGTCTGCAATAACCACGAGGCTCAGAGGAAGACTCATATGCACGTGTGGAATAATAAACGGTAAAATGTATTCCTAGTCTGGCCTCTAAGACTGGCTCAAGTATTGCATGATGATCCTGTTTTCCTGATCATGGGCATGGCTATGCCGGCAATTTTGAGGGCGCAATGTTGGTAGAACACTTGTGTTGAATCGACCCGAATTGATGTTATGCTATTAGATTCATTCGTCACTAGTTAATGGTTAATAACACAGAGATGGTTAACGTTTGCATGATTCCTTAGACCATGAGAGTATCGAGTTTCTTCATGCTTGCTTCATGAACTTTGGGGTTTGTTAAACGTCATCCATAAATGGGTGGCTATTACGGCGGCTTACGGGTTCATGGAAAAGTGTCTCAACTAACTTGATAGCTCAAGATTGGGATTTGCTCCTCCGATGATGGAGAGATATCTCTGGGCCCTCTCGGTGTTACGGTATCCATCATCATCTGGCCAGACACTTTGTGATTTGATCACGGGGATGCCGGAACACGGGAACGAGAAAAGAGAACAATACCGGTAACGAGGTAACTGGCATAGTGGACAAGGTGTTGATCCACGGGGATGCCAACATGTCTCACCTCGGGTATTTGGAACATATCGCGAAGCAACAGGAATAGCACACGGCAACTGGAGGTTCACTCGAATATTCATTCGTGTGGGTATAGGGATCAATATGGGTGTCCACGGCTCCGATGTTGATCATTGATCGGAAGGGGTTCCGGGTCATGTCTATGCTTCACCGAACCTATAGGGTCACACGCTTAAGGGTCATCTATCTGTTGAATACTAGACAGGGAGTCTGAGAGAAAATCACCGAAAAAGTTTCGGACACCGGAAAGGTTTCGGACAGCGGAAAAGTTCCGCAGAGAGAACACCGGAACAGTTTCGGTAAAACTAAAAAGTTGTTTCAGGGGATACCATTAAGTCAAATTGGTTTCGGCACATGCCTGATAATTCTTGGAGGGTGCCAGAATCATTCTGGAAACTTCTGGGAATTTTCCGGAAGAAAATCCGAAAATGTTCCGGAGCTGCCGGAACCGCTTCGGATGCTTTTCGCAGATGAAAATCACTAATCCGGAATTGTTCCGGATCGCATTGAAAATTATTTTAGTGGGTACTGCAAATGTTCTAAGCCCACATAAATATTTTCAGTTCGATCGGACGCTGAAAAATGTCGTCATGAATAGTGAAAGTGCTTTTTGGGATATTTATGGAAAACCACCTTTTGGGATATTTTCCAAAAGGCTTCTAGATGGTGTGGGGACCAAGGAACCCCCTTGGAGGGGCCTAGGGGTTGGCCGGCCAAAGGAGGGCTCCCTCATGGAGCTCCACATGGCACTTCCTTTCCCTCTTATGCCCTTTATGTGGGACATAAAGTGGGGGTACTTTTGATATTTTTGAAATGCCCATCCTACCCCTTGGTTTTCCTATAAATAGGACGTGAGGGGGCTGCCCAAACCTAATCCTTGCTCTCATACACAAGCCATGCATGATCTGGCCTTCTCTCTCCCTCCCAGCGAAATAGTTTCGTAGAGCCGAAAGGCTGTCTGGGTTCCGGTGGGAACTAGTTCTGGACGGCGAAGCCCTACCGGATAGAGGACACCGTATGTGTGCAACTCTGTAGAGAGATCGTAGTTTCGGTCTTAGTTCGAGAGTGCCTCCCGAAGGGCTGTCCGAGTGGCTGTCCGAGTTTCGAGGGTCCTCCCGAAGGGCTGTCCGAGTGACTGTCCGAGTCTCGATGGTCCTCCCGGAGGGCTGTCCGTGACACCGTCCGGGGGACTGTCCGACCGCCTCCCGGAGGGCTGTCCGTGGGGCGGATGAGGGTATACATCCTCGCGGTTGGGAGGTTGTAAATCCTAGCTGCGGGGATCTGCACCGCCGATCGTCATCGACTCTACTTCCGCTGTGCTACGAGTCGGTAACGAAAAGGATCAAACCTTGTATGCTGTCTCCATAGTGGTCCTGGGCTGGTGCGTAGGTTGGAAACTTTTTTTTCTGCTGCGTTACCCAAACAATGCATGCATCAATGATTGCGTCATTTATCGGAAGGAGCATGCAGAAAAAACCAGTTGTACGGTCTGCAATGCTTCTCGATAGAAAAAGGTCGGAAAGAAATCTCCCCAGAAAGTTGTATGGTACTTACCGATAACTCCCCGTATGCAACGTTATTTCGTAGATCCTAAGGAAGCAAAGCTCATGCGTTGGCACGCGGGGAGGAAAAAGTCCGACGATGGAGATGATCCGCAGCTGAGACACCTCGCGGGTGCAAGCCACTAGAGAGTGTTCAACACCGAATATCAAAATTTCGCAGCTGATGCAAGGAACATCGTGCTTGGCGCGAGTACCAATGGCATGAATCCGTTTGGCAACCAGAACACCAACCATAGCACATGGCCTGTGTTTGTATGGATGTACAACCTCCCCCCTGGTTGTGCATGAAGTCAAAATGCATACACATTTCAGTCAAAAAATGCATACACATGAGCATGCTGATTCAAGGGCCGAAACAACCGGGAAACAATATTAATCTGCATCTGGGGATACTTCAAGAGGAGTTATACACATTATGGAAAACACCGGCCAAGACATGGGACACCAGCAAAGGCGATTATTTCTATATGAGAGCCATGCTGATGACGACGGTGCAAGACTATCTCGGTTACGGATATGTCGCAGGACAGGTGTACCACGGATATTGCGGATGCACGCGGTGCATGGGTGATACAACGTCTCAGCAGCTAACATCAATAAAAGATGGCGGGTCTGGGAAAATCGTGTACATGGGGCATCAAAGATGGCTCGTGAAGGACGACCCGTGGAGAAACCGTGGAGATCTATTCAATAGTGAGGTTGAGCATCGAGGACCTCCACGTAAGCAGAGCGGCACCGAAATCAATGAGCTGTTGAAAACTGGGAACAGTGTCCTGCGTCGGGAAAGTCGATGAAAAAGGCGTCGGAGCCGCTGCTGAAGGTATGGAAAACGAGGCCTGTTTTCTAGGACTTGGAGTACTGGCCCAAACTCGACACACCTCATTGCCTTGATCAAATGCATATCATGAAGAATGTCCTTGAGAGCTTGCTTGCGACACTAATGAACATGCCGGATAAGACCAAGGATGGGCCAAAGACAAGAAGAGACCTGGAATATCTGAAAATCAGGGCAGATCTCCACATGCCGCCCCATAAAAACTCAGAGGAGACGGAGGTGGAAAAGGAGACGCAGACGCACGACAAGGGCAAAAAAGTGAAAAAAAAGAATGAGAAATATTGCCCTCTTCTTGCTTAACCATAAGTCCGAAGGAGATCGATTAATTCTTCAAGTGCCTTACCAAAATCAAAGTTAGTTCCGGTTACTGTGGGAAGATAAGCAGATTTCCAGACACAAAGAAGAAAAGGTTCAGCGGGATGAAGTCTCATGACTGTCATGTGATGATGACGCAGATACTACCTATTGCCCTTAGAGGGATAATGGACAAGCACGTCCGTAACACGCTTATTGGTTTCTGCAACTTTTTTGACGTTATCTCTCGAAAGTCGATCAGTGTGAAGCAGCTCCGAAGGCTACATGAAGAGATCATTGTGATACTAAATGAGCTTGAGATGTACTTTCCGTCCGCGTTCTTTGACGTCATGGTGCATCTGTGTGTCCACATTGTGGACGACATAATAGACCTAGGACCAATATTCTTGTACAGCATGATGTCGTTCGAGAGGATGAATGGGGTCATCAGAGGATTCGTTCGTAACATGTCCCATCTGGATGGAAGCATCGTCCAGGGCTATCTAACCCAAGAGTGCATCTCTTTCTGTGAGAATTATATATATGGCGGAGACCCTGTTGTTGGTTTGCCTGTTAAGAAGCACCTTGGGAGGCTCGAAGGAGAAGGTCACTCTAACGGTCGCAGGGAAATGCATGTGGGTTACTCGGATCGACGCAATGACTTTGACACAGCAAACTTGGTAGTGCTACATCACCTAAACATGGTAGATCCTTTCGTCACACTGCACCAAGAAACCATTGCAAAGAAGTATCATGACTTGGGGCTGCGCAAGACGGATGCCAAAGTTATTAGAGAGCACAACCTCACTTTCTTGACTTGGTTTCAAACCTTCATTAAATTTATTTATAGACTAAGTTCTTGATGAAATCATCATCATTGCTATCCTTGTTATTTACCATTGCCCACATTCAATTTTGTGATTCTTGAGAATGCAATGTATATTGCCCACGTGGGAAGATTTATTTATGTAGATATAGTCTTCCCTTCTTTAGATATTGCCCCTGGCTTCTATCGGTTGTCATAGTAAAGCTCACTGAGATTAGATGCCATCTTCTTTCTTCTAGAATGAACGGCCTTGGTGATTCAGTTGGTGACATGATTATCATGGAATATATATCTTCTATCTCACATGTGTTCTAGTTATTACAAGTGCCTCCATATATATCCTTCCAATTTCAAGAATCATCCTCCTTGTATCACGGCATAACCCGTCACCTTGGTTGATAATACATAGGATCATCACCGGCATGCCTACTTTGGGTTTTACCTCGTGATTTGGCATTCTGTGGAAAGTAAGTTGTTTAAGAAATTCGTTGGATATAACCATTTCGATCTCACCATTTAAGGTTGCTAATTTGCATATTGTGTCAGAACTTCATAAGTGTTCTCGTCACCTTGTAGGTAATCCATTACATATCCATTTATCTTGTGGATTGTTTATTTCCTTGGACATAATATTACTCTGTACTATAAGAATTCTTGATGCTGGTACCTCTCCTGCAAATTTGTATAGAAGATTCCCACAATTGATCCTTTTTACTGAGTAAAAGAAACTTGTGAAATAAATTAATGATTACTTCGATATTGGTATTCCTTCATTAGAATTTCCATGGGAACTGAAAATTGTATGATAGCTAAAAGATAATCACAAATTATCTTTGATCAACTTTTTATGGTATAAGGCTAATGTTTAGATAATGAGCTACTCATGAGCTTTAAGTTGATGTTAAAAAAACATGACATCAAAGTTTATATTGTGGAGTTTGTGTGATCTTTTAGATCAACCACTTATTCCTGGTTACAAAAATGAGTGTTTAACACAAAAAATGATGTCTTCAAAATGCAATGGGTATATATGTTATGACTTGCGACAATAATTTCGCCGGGCAATTTGTTGATTTCTACTTGGTTTTTTGACTCAAATATAAATGTTGTAGTACTTCGGTCCAATAATAGATTCCATTTCTTGACTTCACATAGTGTACAACCATTAGTCATCAGATATATAGATTCAACCTATTTTTCATGAATATTAGTTTATAACATTTTATAAATAAAAATAAAAGGTATTCTTTTAAAACAAAAGTATTCCTTACTAATCAGTGATACCAAGTTGGGAAACTTCATATTCCCTACCCAAGTCAAGGACCAAATGTGAGCCATCAAACTTAAATAATAGATGGGCGCTGCAAATTGTCCACATATTTGGAAATTCTGACTGTATTCACTTGGATAGAAATTTGATGGCTTCAGGGTCCTTGGTCAGAAAAATAGAACATGTCCCAATTTTTGTTGAGCAGATGTTCTATGTGCAAGGTCATATCACATACCAAATAGTATGATTTTGCACCATTAATGATGAAATCATATCCCATACACAAAAGAAGTGAAATCAAATGATATACAGTATAAAGTAATCTGTCATATTTTCTAAAAGATTTATTTATTTTAGCATATTTAGTGTAATACTTTTGGACCTTTGACTATACATAATTAAATGTCATGTTAGAAAATTAGTTATTTTTCTTCGTCAATTTGACTCATCCTAGCACCTTTTTGTTCCAGCGACATGCATGCATGTATATAGCAAGCTAGGCCGACCGGCATGAGCATGTGAAGGGCATACATGCACACGTTTTTGTTCCAGGTAATTTCAATCATGCATGTAGCAAAGCTAGGGCTCAGCGAACGTCCTTTTTTTGGACTGATCATCGCACGTCTTTTTTAAAAACATGAAACTTGATCAGCGCATTTTTTTTTTGTTCCAGCTAATTGCATGTGCATGCACATAACAAGATAGGTGTCGGCACACGTCCTTTTTATTTGGACTGGTCAGCGCACGTCCTATTTTTAAAACTGTATCAGCGCAATTCATTTTTCTAAGTGGAATCAGTGCACGTCCTTTTGTTATCTTCTCCCTCCGTTTCTAAATATAAGTCATTTTAGAGATTACACTACAAACTACATAATGATGTATATAGACATGTTTTAGAGTGTAGATTCATTCATTTTGCTCCGAATGTAGTCCATGGTGGAATCTCTAGAAAGACTTATATTTAGGAACGGTGGGAGTAATGGCTATGCAGGGAGTGAAACGTTTTCTTCCACTGTAATTATATAATGGCATTGGTGGGTAATTTTTTATCTTACAATCTTATCCAATTGCTATAAAACTTGAGTCTATTAAATTAACGGTCAGATATTTCTAATTTTTATGGTAGTTTCTAATCTATTCTTTTTTTCTGGTGCACAAATCAATTACTTTTTAATATAAATAAATAGATAATACTTCCTCCGTCTCACAATAAATGATTCGACTTTGTACTAACTTTGTACAAAAGTTAGTACAAAATTGAGTCATTTATTTTGGCACAAAGAGAGTAGAAGAAAATAATATAGAATAGATAAAATAGATAGAATAGATAAGTGATAATATTGATGAAGGTGTGATGCATGGAAGGTTTTGAACTATCTTGAGAGCGCATTGGGCATAGCCATTTTCAACCAACCTTAATCGATACACTGACACCACAATATAGGAAACCAACTAAAAAAAAGCATGAAACATGAGATTTTCTTATCCAATTGAGAAATGCTTAAAATGCATACCTTTTAGTTGTCGTGTCCGTCATTGGCCTGGGATGGCTGCGGCCAGAAGTGATAGCACACGAAGAGATGACGGCGACCTCTGCCAAGAGCATAGCGAGCCTAAGCTGGATGTGGAGAGAGGCCACAGAAAACACTTGAAACAGGCGACGAAGACCTCATCCAAGAGCACGGCGAGCGCGGCGGAGGCCTCTCACAGGGGCATCGCAAGCTTGGGGTAGGCAGAGGCGATCTCTCAAGGAGTAGACGGACGTGGGTTTTCTTTTTGTAGGGAACGACATGGAGATATTGGAGGGCAAATAGAATTCAGTGATACTATAGATACGATGTGACCTATCAGATGAATCTTTGGAGGACAGCGACAGGCCTAGGAGGGATGTCTGGCGACTCTGGCGGCTCTAGCGGCTCCGAGCGGGGAGACCGCGCCGCGCGCCCGGTACCGGCGGCGACCACGACCGGGACTGCTCTCCTCCATCGGGGCTGTAGGTTTTGGGCGCTGGCCGGATCGGACGAAGACTCCGACGCTGAGGAGGAGCAGCCTGCCGACGTGGTGGCAGGGAACTATTCCCCGACGCCATCGGATTTCGTTTGTGAATCTTTAAGGGTGGGATACTCCGAGGAGCAGATCGCGGAATGCATCGACGGCTTGGTTCCTCCCACCGACAGCGCTTGGGATGGACTGGGTGACGACGGCGACGACAAGGTGGAGGTTTTCCGACGTGTGATACACCGGCGAACATCGGCATCCGCGGTAAGACCATGGAAGGGACCCCTACCAAAGGTACGTTTGCCGGCACTTACCCTCGCGGATTTCATTGGAAACTGGAAAACGGTACCAATCCGACGGAGAAAAAGCTGGCCGGCGGTGGAGAGACTGCCGCCGGCGCCGGCACGGGCCGATCCGGATCTTGGGATCCTTGCGGCAAGGGAGCTTCGTTTGAAAGTTCTACTAGGCCATGATGGGCCGGAAATTAACCAAAGTGGGCCGGTGTCAACTGGGTATGTGGCCCAGCTGGACACGTTGGAGGTTAGGCCTGTGGAGTCGGACGAGATCTCCCGATCGACGGCTGGGTCGTGCGATCGGCAGTCTCCTCGTGCGAAAGAAACAAACTGCATCGCTAGGGTTCATGACAAAGACTCACTAGAGGAGAACAATGATGCATCCTTCACTGGTATGAATGGCACATCCGTCCCCGTTGATGACCCGGGTGTTGCAGCTAATACAGTGGGGAAAGGTAAAGGTCATGATCCTATCATTCTTACGAATAATTTGACTTCTCCGTCTTCGTCATGTTCGATAGCGACAAGAGACTTTCCATCTATGTCCCGAACAATGAAAAATGGAGTTCCGTGTGGCGAGCGTAGCGGTGGTTCGTCTCCATCAAAGTCCGAAGAAACATATGACAGTTTGAACACAATGATCCAAAAAGCTAAGTCCGGACATATTGAGGGAAATGTGGGGAAGCGCAAGAGAAATGCATCGAAATACTGCCAATCACCCTACAAAACGAGTACTACACAAAAAAGAGTGAAAAAAGGTAAGTCTCGTAGAACTATTTGTTATTTTGCTTGAATTTTCGTTTTTGTGGAAGCGGCGATTTGGCTCCCGAGCTCAGCTGCACATGCGTTGACGAAAAAAATCAAAATAAATACTAAAAAAATTCACAAAAATCCAAATTTTTTTGTGTGGTAGAAAATTTGTTGCGTGAGGTCCGCTCCAAATTTGAAGTCAATTGGACATCTGAGCAGCTCTCGGCAAAAAAGACAAATCGGGGTCTAAAAAAGGTTACTGTTCATACACTGTTTTGACACCGATTTGTCTTTTTTTGCCAAGAGCTGTCTAGATGTCAAAATAGGTTGAAATTTGGGGCGGACCTCACGCAACAAAATATCTACCACACAAAAAAAATTGGAATTGTTTGAATTTTTGTAGTATTTGTTTTGATTTTTTTTCTGACCGGGAGCAGTTGAGCCTGGGAGCAGACTTGAATTTTCGTTTGTTAATATACTGTTTATTTAATAGTTAGACTTATATAAGTCAAACTTGTTTCTTTGTTCTAGGTCTATTTACTTCACCAAATGATATTCCATCTAGTATTGATAATTTGATTCCGGAGCACATAGAGGCAGCCAAAGTTTTTATTGAGACGTTGGCATCGTCAAAGAAACATATTGACTGAAACGTGACTAGGATGCCGGCACCAGATGGGGACATGTGCACGGTAAAAATGCTTCATGACGTGCTAACATATCGGTGGGTTAATGGCATTGTAAGTATGACATTTTTTATAGTACAATTAACATCTCTAGTGCGGAACAATGGAGAATAATTAAATAATGATAATATTTGCAGGTCATCAATTCTTATTGTAAACACCTAGCTCATCGTGGTTTACATGATCGCCAAATAATGTCAACATGGTTGTCAACATCTCTTTTGGATCGGGCCGATGGTAAGAAAAAGTTACTAAGGAATAAAAAATCGCGAAATTTTGCAAAGAAAATCGTCGATAGAGTAAAGGATGAGTATTTTGCACGGGACAAGGTATTATTATCATGTTTATTTGTTTGAGTAGCAACAATTTTTATCGAGTCTAAATAGAATTTATGTTTTTGTAGGCTTATTTTCCTATGCATGTTAACAAAAAATCATTGGATAACAATTGTTATGCACACCGTGAAGGAGGAGTTTCAAGTTCTTAACTCTAACGGTGACATTAGTCCTAGAGTTCGGAAAATGATTGAGACACTGGTAAGTTCGCATTTACGCATACACATGTACAACATTGTTACGACATGCATGTCAGTTAGTTTTGTTTATTCGTTTCAGCGAGGAGAAATTGCTAAAGATATTAACGAGGCAAACATTCATGTCGAAGCAAATAAATTTCCAGATGTTTCGTCATGGCCAATAGAGCAATACAACATGCCATTACAAACGGATTCGTAAGTTCAAACTTGAAATCAATATTGCTAAATTTTATATATTTGATTCTTATCTGACGTAGCATGTTTATTCCAGAGTGTCGTGTGGACTTTTTGTAATGAGATGCATCCAACACTGGGACGGAGATGGCTGGACTTTTTCATTTGACCAACAAGAGATTAATGCATCGAGGCCACGTATTGTTGCAGAAATTTTGTTTTCACATACCAACGAGCTGGACAAGGTCAAGATGAAATTACTGAAAATAGTGGAGAAAGAATAAGTACTAGCATGTGGTAGGGTTTTAGTCCCGCAGAAGGTTTCCCTACTATTTGTTTGATACTTGTTGAATTACTTGTTGTGATGCAACGCTACTTTACATGTTAAAATTAATATTATGCGTGACACGAAAAATATATGTGTTTTATATTATTATTATGATAATATGTAAGTCTTTTTGTATCTGTGAGACAACGTGTGTTTTATATTATTATTATGATAATATGCCGCGGGATATGACATTAAATTTTTTATATAAAAACCGGACCGCCACTTTCGGGCCAAAGCAGCGATCGAAACGGCCTTCTGGCTGCTCAACGGCCCATCGTCTTTTTTCAGCCATGTGTAAAAAATACATTAGTCAACATTGTTTTCTAGTTGAAGAATATGCAGGACGAATATAAACATTCGCCAGTTAATACAGGTGAAGATTCATATTCGTCCTGCATATCCTCCAAGTAGAGTTCAATGAATACCAATGTTCATAAGATGTGAAAATTGAAAGATGTATAAGCCGGTCAAAGGCTCAGTCGCGGGCCGAGGTGGGACTAAACATATTATGCGATCTGGCCCAACCGGCGCATAAGCGCAAGGGCGATGTGCCTGTAAGTTCTGAGGAGCGGGACCGACGTGGATAACCACGTGCATTGAAGGGCGTCGGTAATCACGCCGCCTTCACACGACCGCCCCAATCTCCTCACGCGCAGCCTTCTCGATCGCCTCAACCCGCCGCCTCCAACCCAGCCGACGCAACCTCGCCCCCGCACGGCCGCACTGCGCGCCGGAACTTGCACACGCGCACGGCGACGGTACTTGCACGCGTGCACGACGGCGCCCTTCTGACTTCACGCCCGCCCGCCCCCGCGATCTTGGTCCCGTCCATACCGTAGGACGGAGCGCCGGGCCGCGCCCCACGGTTGAACCATCTACGACGCCGGAAGGTACAATCGCAATAACTTTTAATTTTTCATTCCTGCCGTATTATAATATTTAACACATTAGTGTTTATACATTCGTTTAGTATGGAGGAATACGGAGATGTGTACTGTTCGGTGGAGAAGTGGTGCGAATTGGTTCGAAGGTTCACCCCTAGACAACGTACTCGGCTTGCTGGAACCAATTTGAACAGTATGTTGCATATTCCACCAGTGAAAATGAGAAAGAATTTATTGCAATTTGTGATATCAGCATATGGCACCGCTTAAGAAGAATGACAAGCGTGACCAAAAATCAGTTTGGTTTCATGCCTGGGAGGTCGACCATGGAAGCCATTTTCTTGGTACGACAACTTATGGAGAGATATAGGGAGCAAAAGAAGGACCTACATATGGTGTTCATTGACTTGGAGAAGGCCTATGATAAGATACCGCGGAATGTTATGTGGTGGGCCTTGGAAAAACACAAAGTCCCAACAAAGTACATTACCCTCATCAAGGACATGTACGATAATGTTGTGACAAGTGTTCGAACAAGTGATGGCGACACTGATGACTTCCCGATTAAGATAGGACTGCATCAAGGGTCAGCTTTGAGCCCTTATCTTTTTGCCTTGGTGATGGATGAGGTCACAAGGGATATACAAGGAGATATCCCATGGTGTATGCTCTTTGCGGACGATGTGGTGCTAGTCGATGAGAGTCGGACGGGGGTCAACAGGAAGTTGGAGTTATGGAGGCAAACCTTGGAATCGAAAGGTTTCAGGCTTAGTAGGACTAAAACCGAGTACATGAGGTGCACCTTCAGTACTACTAGGCACGAGGAGGAGGAGGATGTTAGCCTTGATGGGCAGGTGGTGCCTCAGAAGGACACCTTTTGATATTTGGGGTCAATGTTGCAGAAGGATGGGGATATCGATGAAGATGTGAACCATCGAATTAAAGCCGGATGGATGAAGTGGCACCAAGCTTCTAGCATTCTCTGTAACAAGAGGGTGCCACAAAAGCTAAAAGGCAAGTTCTATAGGACGGCGGTTCGACCCGCAATGTTGTATGGCGCTGAGTGTTGGCCGACTAAAAGGCGACATGTGCAACAGTTAGGTGTGGCGGAGATGCGCATGTTGAGATGGATGTGTGGCCACACAAGGAAGGACCGAATCCGGAATGATGATATACGAGATAGAGTTGGGGTAGCGTCAATTGAAGAGAAGCTTGTCCAACATCGTCTGAGATGGTTTGGACATATTCAGCGCAGGCCTCCAGAAGCCCCAGTGCATAGCGGACGGCTAAAGCATGCTGATAATGTCAAAAGAGGCCGGGGTAGACCGAATTTGACATGGGAAGAGTCCGTAAAGAGAGATCTGAAGGATTGGAGCATCACCAAAGAACTAGCCATGGACAGGGGTGCGTGGAAGCTTGCTATCCATGTGCCAGAACCATGAGTTGGTCGCGAGATCTTATGGGTTTCACCTCTAGCCTACCCCAACTTGTTTGGGACTAAAGGCTTTGTTGTTGTTGTTGTTGTTGTTGTTGTTGTTGTTGTGATATCAGCATATGATGTTCATAAAAAACGATTTATTTTTCGGCCGAATGGTGGCGATATCACTGTGCGTCACGAAGATGTTTATGCCATATTCGGGCTACGAAACGAGGGTGCTGATGTGACAAGCATAGTTGCATCGGTAGGTTTAGACGCCAAAAAAACTGTGCCGAATCATTTTCTTGATAAAAAAAACTGGCCTACTGCTGATAGATGCCTTGATAAAGAATATTGTTGATAGTCAAGCATATGATGATGATTTTGTGAGAAGGGCCACATTGGTTCTTCTTGGTACGGTGATAGCACCAGTGTCCACAAATTTTGTTCCTTACCGTTATTACAAATTGGTGGAGAATGTTGACGCTATCAAGTCGTACAATTGGAACGCATTCACGTTGGAAGTGTGCATGGATGCCATTACGAAAACAGTGCAAGATGTTGAAAAATTAAAATGGCCCATTGGGAACTTGGCACTTATTCAGGTAAAGATCATTACATAATTCTACATATTTAGAACACATTGTTTTAGTACGTGGACTATGTAAAACTAATTTAATTGTCTTATATACAGTACATTTATTGGGAAAAAGTGCAACCAACTGACGACTCATTTGATCCGTTGACGCGTGACTATCCACTCATGTTAAACTGGTTTGAAGTTTTAGGAAAAAAGCGAGACAGTATGACAACATACACGGCCCTGGTACCGGCATTGTAAGTAATTAAGTATAGTCGTTATTTATTGTCTGTATATATTTAATGTAGTCTTCATTTAAATTAATTTTTTGTTTATTTTACAGATTGATAACCGCATAAGTGAAGATTACAGATGCGCTAAGATTGCACGTGAAGGGACTACCCCAGAGGGAGAAGCGAAACCACCTAAACGGAAATGCAGTGGCATGACTAGAAAGTCAAGTACATCAGTGCTCTCATCTAGCAATATGGACCGTGTGATGACATACATAAAATTGCTTCAGCAGGAGATTCTGCTTATTCCCGATAGATGTGCAGAGGTAAATTTCAATTTGTTCTGAATGAGGTGCAAATAGTCATGTACTGAATGTGTTTCATTTGTTTTTGTAGATGGTCATTGAAAGGTTGAACACCGTAGGTGTAATGTACAAGGCAAAAGACTTCCAGGAAGTTCCGTCACCTGAGACTTTTCATGCACGTAAGGAGGAGAAAAAGGAAGCATCCGTTTCGTGTGAAATATATAGCACCTCCGTGCCCTTTGGAGACACGGGTGCTCCACGTACTACACCGGGTACAGGTGAAGCTAATGATCCTTTCATTATTGTGGACAATGGAAAACCTTTGTCTCCGGAGATTTCTGTACCAACAGAAGACTTCCCACCTATTGCTCGAACCCCGCAAAATGATGTTATATCCGGCGAGTATAGTGGTTGTTTGTCTCCATTACGAAAGGGGAATGAAGGTAAACGCAAGAGAAATCGTTCCAAATATTTTCAATCCTCGTACCAGCAGGAAACTGGCAGGAAACGTGTGCAAAAAAGTAAGTCACAAACGATCTTGCTTTTGAATTTAAGTGTTATATAATTATTGCAGCTATTTAACTCATTGTAATAACATTGTTGGAGGTCTATTTTGTTCACCACATTCTATTTTAGCAAGTTTGAATAATATGACACAGGATCACATAGAGGCAGCTCAACTTTACATTGAGACACTGGCATCATCCAAGCATCATCTGAAAGATACAGTGGTTAGGGTGCCCGAACCAGATGGGGGACATGTGCACGGTAGAAATGCTTCATCAAGTCCTCAACTATGAATGGGTGAATGACGCTGTAAGTATGAGTTTTAAAACCAGACTTGTCAACTATAGTGCTTGATTACTGAGAATATTATATTTATGGTGATATCCGCAGGTCATAAATTCTTATTGTAAACACCTCCAGTATCGTGGTTTTGCTGATCGTCACATAACATCTACGTGCTTGCCAAAATGGCTTCTTAACCGGGCTGAAGGAAAGAATGAGTCTACGATGGATACAAATTGCGAGAAGTACACGAGAAAAACACATCTCGTTACGAGAGTGGTGGATGAGTATTTCGGACGGGACAAGGTATTGCTTTCGTATTCTTTCCAGTGCATCATTTCGTTTCGCAGTGCAGCGTTTTCGTGCCCATGCTCATCTGCACCCGTTCAGTAAACAAATCAAAATAAATACAAAACAAATTCAAAACATTCCAATTTTTTTTTGGGTGCTAGATAATTTGATGCGTAAGGTCCGCTCCAATTTTTGTATCATTTGAGCATCTGAGCAGCTCTCGGAAAAAAAGACAAATCGGGTCAAAACAGTGCATGAATAGTAAACTTTTTTATAGACCCTGAATTTGTCTTTTTTGCCGAGAGCATCTCAAATGCTCAAATGATACAAAAAATGGATCGCATCTCACGCATGAAATTATCTACCGCCCAAAAAAATTGGAATTTTTTAAATTTTTTTAGTATTTGTTTTGATTTTTTTACTCAGCGGGGGTGCAGATGAGCCTGGGCTCAGAAATGGATTTTCGTTTCATATTTGTTTATTTGAATATGCAATGAACCTTATTTACATTCAGATAAATTCATTATTGTACAGGCTTATTTTCCTTTGTACGTGAATGAGGATCATTACATAACCATAGTGATGCACAAAGCGAAGCAAGAATTTCAAGTTCTTAACTCTACTGGTAAAATCTCTCCGAGAGTTCGTAAAACTATTGAGACACTGTCAAGTGTACAGTTCCTAGTACACATGGTTAAAATTGTTGGGACACACCTCGACTCGTCAAAATTATACATTGCTTTATTAATCTTTTTCAGAGAGCAGAAATTGGTAAAGATATCCAGGAGGCAAACTTATCCTTACAAGTGAAATATCCGGACGTAACTTCATGGCCATTAAAGCAGTACAAAATGCCGTCACAGAAGGATGCGTAAGTTTACAGTTGTAAACAATGTCATAACTACTCATATGTTAGATCCTCAGCTGACCACGCGTTTTGATTTCAGAGTGTCGTGTGGACTCTTCGTAATGAGGTGCATTGAACACTGGGACGGGGATGGCTGGACATTTAAATTTAACGAGAAAGAGATTAATGCATCGAGGCCACGCATTGTCGCGGAAATTCTTTTTTCGGACGCTAACAAACTAGACAAGATCAAGATGAAAGTTGTGAAAATCATGGAAAGGGAATAAGTACTAGCATTGGGTAGGGTTTTAGTCCCGTAGAAGGTTTCCCTACTATTTGTTTGGTACTTGTTACTTTAATTCATGTAATGCGACATGGCACTTTTTAATTACTTGATTCATTTCTTGATGCAATGATATTTGGTACTTTTAAATTAATAGTATGTGCAAGACAAAAAAATATATGTGTTAGATTATTTTGTTTTACATCTATGTATACTGATTTATTCCTGTTATGTTTATTCTTTTGTGTTTGTGAGAAAAAGTTCGGTTTTACTGTCAACGAAAATTACGTTAAAATTGTTAAAAAAAATAGACGACCGCCACTTTCGGGCGAGAGCGAGCGTACTAGTTCAACGGCCCATCGGGGTACCACAACAGGGCAGCGTTGCGCGGCCATTTAAGCCAATCGAGGCCTTGACGCGCGCGGCCCAACGTTTTCTCCCACCACACGCGCGCCGTTCTGTGTCGATCCACACGCGCCACCCAGCTCGCGCGAAGCCTTGTGCGCTCCCCCCCCCCCCCCCCCCCCCCCCCCCCCCCGCTGGGAAGTTTAGTCCCACCCCGCCCGCGGAATGACGCCATGAGCAGTTTAAATATCCACGCGCGCCCGCCGTTGTAAGGTCACAATATTACTTACTAGCCGCCTCTTCCCCAGTTGTGATTACTCACGCTGTTGGGCCGTGCCACGGCTGCTTACTCCGCCAGCTGCAGGCCCTGATGCAGGTGGGCTATTTATTTTTTTTTTAACAATTTCGCCGTTCAATACAACACTAATTACATATTATCTCAAACAAAGTGATAAACATAACAGCAGTAATTATATATTGTCTCACACAAAATGATAAATGTATCAACAGTTACAATAAACAAATTTCAAAGATCATTATAACATTTTACAAAAAATAGTCTCACACGATTATATTTCATAATCAAATGACAATAAATTGTCTCAACAACGATTGAACAAAATACAAAGATATTATGGAACATTTAAATATTAAAATGTAACGCAATTTCTTTCGGATGACGCATGTAGCTCTTTGTCTTATTTCACCGAGTAAAGGTGTATCTCTACGCCTGATACCTACATAACAAAATACAATAAACATGTGAAAACCAAATAGGATAAAAATATAAGAGCGTTTACGAAGGCAGTAAATTATAGAACTTACTTTTCATTCAGCTTGCACATTTGCCGTCTATGACCCTGTGTGTGACATAGGCCGCATAAAGGACCAGGTTTTTTCTCGAAAAACGCTTTTGGTCTTCCATTTTTTGTAACATCTGCATCATTTTTTGACCGCCCTGTCTTGGTCTGCTTCGGTGCACCCTTGGTCAAAACTTTCACAGGATCACGTATAACATCCGCAGCGCGTTCCGGCTCACGAGCCTCGTCATGAACATGCCTTCTACGACCAACAGATTCATCATCGGGGACCTTTTTCTTCGCTATTATATTCTTCAGACATGGCATCAACTCATCGAACACGAAAGAATCATCTGACACAATATGAAAAGCTTCTGCACCTGTTATACTGAGTTGACTAAACCGAGCACGTTTCTCTGTCCCTGACCAACCCCATCCAAACATATCACTCTTGCGCTGTGCAGGCAGCCCACCTCTCGCAACTTTGGACATCCTCTTAAAGATGCAGCACTTCGGTATTTCAGATAGTTTTAGATGAACCAAGACATATAGAATGTGTTTGCAAGGCAACCCTTTGCGAACCATTCGTTGACAGCTGCAGTCTATCATTTCCTCCAGGTTTCCAGGTCGATACCTAACTCTGAACTAAAATTTGCGGTTATTTTTCCATGTGACGATGAATGTCTGACAATCAACTCCCACTAACGTCTCAAAAATCTCCAGCTCTCCCATCTTCTTCAAGTCTTCTTGAAGAATATAAAAATTGCTAATGGTGAATACACTGGCAGCATGCTTCTCAATGTCCTTATATACAGTGACTGATGGTGGTACTGACTGGTTAGAACGACAGTCCTCATTCGCCTCGTTCTCACGTAGTCGAACTATGCAGTTCTCATAATGCACTACTAGATCAACAATAGTCATACCGTAGTCCAGGTGAAGGTGAAGACAAGAGTTCAGGCTTTCACTCCTCTGATTACTACGCATACCAAGAAAAAACCATCTGACAAATATGATGCTGCCCAAAGAGTCCTTTTCCTGTACATTCTATTCAGTCACTCTTCTGTTTTATCAGTCTTCCATTTACCGACAAAAGCGAGCCATCACGCCTCAAAGTTAGCAGGAGAGGTGGAGTAGTACAACAGTGACCTGAACTCATTTAGTGACTTGTAATTAAGGTGCTTCTGCATATTTTTCTCAACATGCCATGAGCAAAGACGATGTAACACATCTGTAAAGACAAACCGAATAACTCTGATCATTGCAGCGTCTCCATCTCTGATGACTGACTTTGGCTTCTTCTGACAATTTGCTTTCAAAAATTTCTGCAGCAGCCAAACGTACATAACCTCTGTCTCGTCAGACACAATGGCGCAAGCAAACACAGTGGTGCAACGGTGATTGTTTACACCAACAAAAGGAACGAAGGGCATACCATATCTGTTCATCTTGTATGTGCTGTCAAACACAGTCACATCTCCATACAACTGGTAGTCCCGCCTTGACTGTGCATCGCACCAGAACATGCTCTTTAACCGCCCTTCCTTATCGAGCACGTACTCAAAGAAGAAATCTGGATCATTTTCCTTTCTGCTCCTCATGATATCGATTGCTGTGTCAGCATCACCCTTTGCAATCAATTTCATTTTCTCTCGGCAGCAAAGGTTGTAGACGTCTCGCCTCACAAGGCCGCACTTATCGTACGAACCGTACCTGCTTATGAAGTTATCGACGATGATATGCTTTCTAATTCCAGCTCCTTCCTTTGCCAAGATCTCAGCTCTTTGGTGCTCTCGTATCACTCTGTGTGACCATAGGAATGGCACCTCGTCCGGTCTAGCCAACAAATGGTTGTGCTCATCCACAAAAGCCGCCACGAACCAAACTCCACGTGCTTTGTCCAACTTCACAACCAAATAGGCGCCACACTCGCACCGAGTCTCGGGTCTTAGCCTGCGGCTGCAGCCCTCTGGATTTAAGAATTTACTTTGCCGTTTTCCTGCCCCGGAGCAAACGTACCGCCTGTACCGTATTGTTGTTGAAAGACCTTTCCCTCGTTTCACCTTCTCTTTTCTGATACTGAACCCACGCTCTCTTGCGTGGTTATTATAGAACGTGTGAGCCTCCCATTGTGATCCAAAGGTCATAGCCATAACCTTCCAATGTGTCTGCAGTGCCTGTTGCTGTATTTCAGCCTGCTCAATGCCTATACCAGCTGCATCATCATGCCCATGGCCATCATCACCACTAGAACCATCCAGATTATCCTACAAAATTACACAGAAGCACATATAAGTTGTAATAATTTATTAATTATGATTTTGTGACGTACAAAACATTTCAACGAACCTCACTTAAGTTATCAGCGAAAGATGCCTCAAAAATATTATCCACATTATGGACATCAATATCTTCCTGTAGATAAAAAATAACATACATGTGTAAGTACCCATATGCACATCAAAATCAATGTACTCGTCACTTACATTTTCACTGCAAGCACCATCCTCTTTGTTCTGAAAATTCTCCTCAGGTAAATTATCGTATGACGACCATGATTCATTGTCACTGCTACAATCATCCTCATCGCTGCTATCCGTATCGGTACGACCGACAGTATCGTTACCATAGCACTCACTCCTTGCATCCGTAAATTCTGTTTCGTTTTCCATTGAATAAACTCACTACAAACACTGCATAATATATAGAAAAAAATTCAGTTTAAAATAAATCTAGATATGCAGGGGCTCATAATGGTCATGACAAACCTAGGGTTTGGCGGGTCTCGATGTCGCGGGGGTAGGCCGTGAGGTACGTCGCTCGGGCGTGATTGAGGAGAGCGACGACTTCGACGGAGGCCAGATGGCGGCGTGATGCTAACGGCGACAACCTCTCCTACGGGCGGCGATCGTGAGGGGAAGGTGGGGTGGGATGCGGACCGTGGTCTCGTACGGACGGCGGCGGCGGACGTGTGATGGGGGCGGCAACCGTGGGCTGTAACCCAGGCGGCCAATGGCGGCGATCGGTCGGGGTGACGCTGGATCCTGGCGCGTGATCCCGGGCAGTTTGTGTGTGTGTGTGGGGGGGGGGTGTTTTTTTTTTTTTGCATGCGCCATCGGTGGGTTGGTCCGGCAGTGGGTTATCGGCTCGACCAGCGACTCGGCTAGCGGCTCGGCTGGTAGCGACAGGGGGCGACGCGCGTATACGGCGCGGGCATACGCTAAGCACCGTATGCCCATAATGCCCTTATACGCTAAGGGGGGGGGGGGGGGGTGTACCGAAGCAAGGCCCTTCATCATATGGCATGGATGCACCGAGACAGCTCTCTCTAGTCAGTGTAATTGCAATCAGATTCATGAATAATTATAGAACATGTAACAGTATACTTGAAACTAAAGAGAAATAATATTTATAAGATCAGAATCGCCAAGTGCAAGCTACCTATCACATAGTTTGGAACTATAATGTTGCAGTAGCATGCAAATGTGCAGGAAAACAAAGAAGGTCTTGCATTGTCACTCGTTGCAATTTATATGTATGCGCACAACAGCGTGTCCAGGAGATAGTCGTTGGGTGCCTCGCGCCGTCGCGCGGGTGGTGGCTCACCTCGGGTCGCCTTCCCCGCTGTCTCGCGCGGTGGGGCAACGGGAGGCGGCTAGGGAGGAAGAGGAGCACAGCGGCTTTGCAACCTCAGCGACAGAGAACCCATTTTGTTCTTAAAAAACACTAAAAATAACTTGCAGCAGGATAAAAGCATTTCTTTGAAAGTCTAGCAATATATAAATAGTTCAAATACTAAAGGATGTGTATACAATTCTAACACATGATTATGCAGAGGAAAGCACACTTGAAAGTTTCATGAGAAAATCAACAGCTAACCAACGAGCAGAACAGGAAAGAACATATGTACAGGAATGAAACAACACTATATTTAAACATCTAAATAGAACGCACCATGCTAGATAGAACCTTCTCCAGTTCCTGAGATTTAGCAGGCCCCCAACTATCGTAGTATGCAAGAACATGAACAGGTTCATTGGCTACTGACCCATTACTTTCAGAACAATTTAAAACTTTGAGAACTAACCACTTTTGTGTGATCAAAGCATGTTACAAATTTTAGGGTGGAGAAGAGAGTTACCTAGGCGAATAAACGGCGCTTATCTAAACAGCAGGGATGATCCTGATGGATAATTCTTTTGGAGTCTCCATCGCCTTCATGACACCCGCCATGGTGTCATGATCAGTCAGTGCGAGCACTTTCACCTGTGCTGGTCACCAGGTAACAGAGTTAGCCTAGGAACGTGCTGGGCATATTCATTCAGAAATAGCAAATAAACGGATGATTGTTCATGCAGACATCCACTCTCTGGCAGGCGGTATCCGAATGCGGTTCATTATATATGACACTGAAATAGTTATGGGGCTCTTTTACATAGAAAATATTCCCTCCGTTCTTTTTTACTCGGCATATAAGATTTGTTTGAAGTCAAACTATGCAAAGCTTGACCAAATTTGTATATTAAAAAATATCAACATCTACCATACGAAAGTTATATAAGTATGAAAATTAATTCATGATGCATCTAATGATATTGTTTAAATTTTGTGAATGTTGATATAAATACTGAAGACTACATCAGGCCAAAAAAAATCAAGTGTTGGATCTTGAATAAGTCTATCTGCATATGATTTATAGTATACTAACATAAATATTGAAGACTACATCGTATCATACCTGTCAAACATATAGTTCATATATACACGCTTACATATTTTCATATAGTTCACAAAAATCAAAACCGATGATTGAAGATGCTAGAACCATAAAGCCATGAAAAAAAGCCAAACGCGGGAAGCCATGAAAACAGTTGTGCAAACTGTAGGTGGATTAGCTTGTATGAACTATTATCTCTAGCAGTGAACTGGCATGGATATCAAGGAGGTCGGCCACCTGCCTTCTTTCATCAGTCACATGAGGTAGTTCAGACACATGTCTCGGCACCCCATCAACAATCATCCTGCAATGATATATTCCAGATGTCAGAACCAACAATACAGCATGATCTTTCCCAGATCTCTCTAACACCTTGAAGTAATCATATTGATTTTTTAGTATTTTAGAATGTCATTTCCAGAACTGTATAAAACATTTCAAGAGCAGATCAGGTACAGGGTAAACCTTGATGTCCAGTTATCCAATGATTCGTCCAGAAACGACCTCATTTCCTCCTTGACTCCATGTAATCAAAGTTGGAATTCCGTTTTCCAGGGGGCTATTGTTGGTGCATTCATCCGAGCCATTAATCCCTGAATGGTAAAAAAGGTGAAAATTCAGTCGGTATCGGCAACGGAGCTAAGTGAACCTGTCAGGTTCACTTAACCGTCAGTGCAAGCAAGACCACCAATAATATTCATACATGTTACTTGACCCCGCAAAAAAGTACAACATCCCATGAAATATGGCCAAAGGCAATAGTTCCAATTTGCCACGAAGCACAGACTTCAGAATAACCTGAAGCATGAAGCAATGCACACATCTCACATTATTATCTGAAATGTCAAATAACACACATGGTTTTTCATAGGTCAAAAGTAATTCAGTAGGAATAAACTGATGTTTTAGTATGTCCATTCTAAAGTAAAATAGAAAGGTTTAGGATAGCAAGCTAGGCCGACCGGCATGAGCATGTGAAGGGTATACATGCACACGTTTTTGTTCCAGGTAAGTTCAATCATGCATGTAGCAGAGCTAGGGCTCAGCGAACGTCCTTTTTTTGGACTGATCATCGCACGTCTTTTTTAAAAACATGAAACTTGATCAGCTCATGTCTATTTTTTTATTTGACCAGCGCATTTTTTTTTGTTCCAGCTAATTGCATGTGCATGCAGGACTGTGGTATCCCCAGCCCATCAGGGTTCAAATCCTGGTGCTTGCATTTATTCCTGGATTTATTTCAGGATTTCCGGCGATGCGCATTCAGTGGGAGGAGACGTTCCCGTCGACGACGAGGTGCCTACGGTGACTTCGTAAATTTCAAGATGATATACCGGCTCAGTCTCTCGGAAGTGCTCATAGGGGTAGGGTGTGCGTGTGTGCGTTCATAGGGGTGAGTGTATGCGCGTGTATATGAGCGCTTGCGTCTGTACTGTGTTCAAAAAAAAAAAAAGATAGGGGTCGGCACACGTCCTTTTTATTTGGACTGGTCAGCGCACGTCCTATTTTTAAAACTGTATATCAGCGCAAGTCCTTTTTCTAAGTGGAATCAGTGCACGTCCTTTCTTATCTACTGGCTATGCAGGGAGTGAAACGTTTTCTTCCACTGTAATTATATAATGGCATTGGTGGGTAATTTTTTATCTTACAATCTTATCCAATTGCTATAAAACTTGAGTCTATTAAATTAACGGTCAGATATTTCTAATTTTTATGGTAGTTTCTAATCTATTCTTTTTTTCTGGTGCACAAATCAATTACTTTTTAATATAAATAAATAGATAATACTTCCTCCGTCTCACAATAAATGATTCGACTTTGTACTAACTTTGTACAAAAGTTAGTACAAAATTGAGTCATTTATTTTGGCACAAAGAGAGTAGAAGAAAATAATATAGAATAGATAAGTGATAATATTGATGAAGGTGTGATGCATGGAAGGTTTTGAACTATCTTGAGAGCGCATTGGGCATAGCCATTTTCAACCAACCTTAATCGATACACTGACACCACAATATAGGAAACCAACTAAAAAAAAGCATGAAACATGAGATTTTCTTATCCAATTGAGAAATGCTTCAAATGCATGCCTTTTAGTTGTCGTGTCCGTCATTGGCCTGGGATGGCTGCGACCAGAAGTGATAGCACACGAAGAGATGACGGCGACCTCTGCCAAGAGCATAGCGAGCCTAAGCTGGATGTGGAGAGAGGCCACAGAAAACACTTGAAACAGGCGACGAAGACCTCATCCAAGAGCACGGCGAGCGCGGCGGAGGCCTCTCACAGGGGCATCGCAAGCTTGGGGTAGGCAGAGGCGATCTCTCAAGGAGTAGACGGACGTGGGTTTTCTTTTTGTAGGGAACGACATGGAGATATTGGAGGGCAAATAGAATTCAGTGATACTATAGATACGATGTGACCTATCAGATGAATCTTTGGAGGACAGCGACAGGGCTAGGAGGGATGTCTGGCGACTCTGGCGGCTCTAGCGGCTCCGAGCGGGGAGACCGCGCCGCGCGCCCGGTACCGGCGGCGACCACGACCGGGACTGCTCTCCTCCATCGGGGCTGTAGGTTTTGGGCGCTGGCCGGATCCGACGAAGTCTCCGACGCTGAGGAGGAGCAGCCCGCCGACGTGGTGGCAGGGAACTATTCCCCGACGCCATCGGATTTCGTTTGTGAATCTTTAAGGGTGGGATACTCCGAGGAGCAGATCGCGGAATGCATCGACGGCTTGGTTCCTCCCACCGACAGCGCTTGGGATGGACTGGGTGACGACGGCGACGACAAGGTGGAGGTTTTCCGACGTGTGATACACCGGCGAACATCGGCATCCGCGGTAAGACCATGGAAGGGACCCCTACCAAAGGTACGTTTGCCGGCACTTACCCTCGCGGATTTCATTGGAAACTGGAAAACGGTACCAATCCGACGGAGAAAAAGCCGGCCGACGGTGGAGAGACTGCCGCCGGCGCCGGCACGGGCCGATCCGGATCTTGGGATCCTTGCGGCAAGGGAGCTTCGTTTGAAAGTTCTACTAGGCCATGATGGGCCGGAAATTAACCAAAGTGGGCCGGTGTCAACTGGGTATGTGGCCCAGCTGGACACGTTGGAGGTTAGGCCTGTGGAGTCGGACGAGATCTCCCGATCGACGGCTGGGTCGTGCGATCGGCAGTCTCCTCGTGCGAAAGAAACAAACTGCATCGCTAGGGTTCAGAGGTTATCGAATCCTACTGAGGACGGGGTTGCCTCTAGGGCTCGCGACAAACTACTTCGTTCAGCTCCTGGGTTTCCATCATGCCCAGGGAGAGCGAGACGGATACCGGCGGTGACTCCATCACTCCCGGCAGCGCCGATGGCCGGGCGGGACACCAAAGGTCAACCGCCTCCCGTGCAGGCTAACCTGCAGGGCAAGCAGCTGGTTGCCGCTGCACAAGGTGCGGGCGGGGCGGCCCAGCCTACTGCCCCACAGCGAACCGGCGAAGGTAGCCGGGGGGCTGTTGGTGGCCGGCGCATCGAAGGGCCGGGTCGCGGCGGCTTCATCGCCGGACGAGGTGGAACGGGGACGTGGCGCGGCGGTGGCGCCGACGGTGGCTATCGTGGCTACCGATACAATTCGAACCATTGGAATGAGGGTACGGGCGGAGCGGGCGGTGGCCGCGGTCAATGGAACGACGGAGGGGGTCGAGGGGGGGTGCTAATCAGTGGCATCGGACCTTCTACCCTCCGGATGGTGACTTTGTCGAAGGAGCCAAGGGTCCACATTATCGGCAGAGAGGTGGTCGCGGCGGCGGTGGTCGTACCTTTGGCCGGAACAAGACTGTCCCGAAGTGGGCGGAGGTCACGCCGGCGACGAATGATGAGGGTGCGGCTACCGGGGTTACCGCTAACGCTTCGACTTCGATTGTCACGCTGCCAGAGGCGGCGGCTGTGGCGGTTAATGCTTTGGCGGCAGTGGCAATAACTCCCAAGGCAACGGCTGAGGATATAGACACTGCGCGGGCCAATAAGGCGGACCGTAAGAAAGAGAAGTTGACTTGCTATAGATGTGGGGTCCCTGGTCATTTTGTGATGGATTGCACAAATGAGCTGTGTGATATTTGTCAGAAACCAGGACACGATGAGGCAGCTTGTCCATTACTTTTAGCACCTAAGCCGGTGATCAACATATATGGTGTCTGTCAGAATAGGCTTATGTTCTTTGAGACTCCACGCTCTACCTCAGCTATTGTGCCTCCACGTCTTGAGAGTTCAAGGACGGGCTTGGTCAAGGTCACAAATGGTACGCTGACAGTTGAGCTAGTATCTCAGCAGCTGAGGAGACTTGTTTCTGAGTCATACCAATGGGCTCCGGTCAGAGTGGATGAACAACTATATCGAGTGGAGTTCCCTAGAAGAGAGGATCTTCAACGTATGTTGACCTTCGGGGTCAGCAAGGTGAGTGGGAGCAAATGCTTGTTAGAGCTTGAGGAGTGTAAAAAACCGGAACCAATGGGTACACGTTTGAAGAAGGTTTGGATCAGATTTTCAGGCGTCCCAGAGATTCTTCTCAATGATTTCTTTATTGTCTGGAGCCTTTGTTCACTGGTGGGTAAGACAGAGAAAGTCGACATGCCATTCACGCGCAAACGTGGGATCGCCAGATTGCTAGTGAGTGTGCTTGACATGGAGTATGTGCCTGATTACGCACCTTGGTTTTATGATGGTATGCATTATGATCTTGACGTGGAGATTGAGGAGGAAATCCAACCAGAGACACATAATGGTGACGTTGACATGGTAGATGGCGGTGATCGAGATGGGAATCGGGGAGATTCTGCAAACCCAGATGAGCACGCTCAGAGGTCCAATCATAAGGGCCAAACTCCTTCGTCGTCTACTGCTGCAGATAAGCCGCATAATAACGGGATTGCACCAACGTCGACACCCATGGCCTCTCTCCGTTTCGGATCGTTTCAGGCGATGTCTGTGCCGAGTCGCCTATGGGGGGACCACGTGGAGATTGAGGACTTTGGGGTCGTTCCGATTTCTGATGATAGAAGTGTACTTGATCAGCTGAATGAGAAGGATGGGTCACGCTCACTTCTTCCTTGTCATCAGCAGCCTTTGGATGAGGGAGTGAGGGAGGATGGTTCTGCTGGCGGCTGTGGGCAGGAGGACCATCCACGGTCCACTCGTTCGCTAGCGTCTTCGCGGGCGGGGCTCTTGTCTCGTCAAGACGAGGTGGCCACGCTGGGCAGCAGCGGGCAGGAGGTCTGCCGACTGGCTCAACTGCCGAGGCCGGTCAGCAGCGGGCATGAGGTCTGCTGACCGGACCAGCTTCGCCCTCGCCCGTCGTCTTCTGCAGGAGTGGGGTGTCAGGGCATCGGGCAGGAGGCCCGTGTTCCTTCACCTCGCTCTTCGCCTGGCGCCCGCATGACGGTGGTGGGGCAGCAGATGCAGACTGGGGAATCAGTAGCTTGGGCTGCGGCTGCTTCTCCGGTTGAGGCGTCTTCACCGGGCTCTTGCCGGTCACTGTTGGGATTGAGGGAGGAGGCCAAAATCCTACAGTGATATCCACGGACGATGTGATCTCGTATGGAGGGATACCGGATCCAATTTCCGGTGATCGACGCTTTAGCCACCGCATCCAGGGGCAGCCGGATGCTGATGACATGCATCTAGGGCGTGCTATGAGGGCCGCCAAGCTTCGAGACTTCGAGGCAACTACAGGTATGTCTGTCAATACTAGTGCTTCAATTCTCCATTTTACTGATACAGAAATTCTACAAAATGCTAGCGACATAGGAATTTCTATTGGTAGTAGTGGCAAACAAATAGCTAAATCAATTAATGATATTTTACACTTAGAAGCAGATAGAGCCATAGAATTCATTCAAAATCTAGCAGCGGTAAAACCGATGAATGAGACGGATATCAATGATTTAGGAGGCACAGAATTACAAAGTTTATGTGTGGGTTTATTACACATAGAGGGAGTTGAGGAGGATGTGGGCGACATGGGATCGGTGGGGTATATGGCCTCTTCGATTGACGGTTCTCGTCCACGCGAAATATCCTCACAGAGTAACACAGAAATGACGCAGGATAAACCAAAGAGACCTTGGAAAAGGAAGGTCTATCCTGTATCAGCGGTACGGAGAAGTGCGAGAGTGAAGCAAAAGAAAAAAATTCATGATGAAATATGAAAGGAATCTTTTGGAATAGCAGAGGTCTAGCAGACTTGGCTAAAAGGAGATTTCTTCGAGATGCATCTTTAGAACATAAGCTCGACTTTATGGCGTTACAAGAAACGCGTAGAGATAACTTCACACCACAATTTCTCAACACTTTATCAGGAGGAGTTGATTTTGATTTGCACTGCTTGCCACCAAGGGGTAGATCTGGGGGGATCTTACTTGGGGTTAAGTGTGAAACTTTAGAGGTGTTGAGTGTGGTATATGGTGAGTTTTCCGTCAAATTTCGTGTGAGGTCGAAAGTAGATGGTTTCAGGTGGGCTCTAGTGGCCGTATATGGGGCGGCGCAACCTGAGCTGAAATATGAGTTTCTCGCCGATTTAGTGAGAACATGTGGAGAAGAAAGACTTCCCATTATAGTTGGGGGAGACTTTAATATCATTAGAAGACAAGATGGAAAAAATAATGATAACTTCGATGGAAGATGGTCACTTATGTTCAACATGGTTATTGAGAGTCTCGATTTGAGGGAGATTGACCTCACTGGTAGACAATTCACATGGGCAAACTCACTACCGGTGCCAACATATGAGAAGTTGGACCGGGTACTGACCAGTGTGGAATGGGAACAGAAGTACCCACTGGTTTCAGTACATGCCTTACAAAGAGCCATCTCCGATCACACACCACTCATGGTTGACTCTGGGGAAGCCAATCATGTGGGCAATAGAAGCTTCTTCTCTTTTGAATTAAGTTGGTTCGAGAGAGGAGGATTCATGGATCTCATAGCTACCGAATGGGCTAGGGAATCTGGTGGATCTTCCAATATAGAAAGATGGCAAAACAAAATACGACACTTGCGCCAGTTCTTGAGAGGCTGGGCCAAGAATCAGAGCGGAATATACAAAGTGGAAAAAGAGAGACTTATTCAACTGATTGATGAGTTAGATGTGAAAGCTGAGTCTACTCCTCTCAATATGTCAGATCGGAATAATAAGATTGAGGCTGAGAAGAAATTGCAAACTCTTTTGGGAGAGGAGGAGATGAAATGGGCACTTCGAGCTAAGGTGACGAAGGTGGTCCATGGGGACGATAACACACAATTCTTTCGTATGATTCCAAATGGCAAACATCGAAAGAAGAAAATAATTCAACTTGAGGAAGATGAAGGTACAATTGTAGGACATGAGAACCTAAAATTATACATTTCTGAGTATTACAAGAAATTAGTTGGTGCACCAGAAGAGAATTTTGTCTCTTTGGATGAGAGCACAACACATGATATACCTCAGCTCAATTCCGATGAGAATGAGGTACTATCATCTCCATTTACTGAGAAAGAGGTGTTCGACGCAATAGCACAAATGAAACAAAATAAGGCACCGGGGCCGGACGGGTTCCCGGCGGAATTCTATAAAAAATGCTGGCACATTATTAAGGATGACCTTTTGCCTATGTTCCATGATTTATTTAATGGCCAGTTACAGCTCTTCCACCTTAACTTTGGAACAATCACGTTGTTGCCAAAGAAGGCGGAGGCTGTACGCATTGAGAAGTTTAGACGGATTTGTTTGCTCAATGTCAGCTTCAAAATATTTACAAAGGTTGGCACGAATAGATTGACGAAGATAGCTCATTCGGTAGTCCAACCAACACAGACGGCATTCATGCCTGGGAGACACATCTTAGCGGGTGTTGTTGTCTTGCATGAAATGCTGCACGAAATCCATACAAAGAAACTGGATGGGGTTGTCTTTAAAGTGGATTTCGAAAAAGCGTATGATAAAGTCAAATGGCCATTTCTTCAACAGGCCTTACGTATGAAAGGATTCAATGAAACCTGGAGGGATCAGGTGGATGCTTTCATTCAGATAGGCAGTGTGGGGGTTAAAGTTAATGATGACATAGGTCCTTTCTTTCAAACACACAATGGATTGAGACAGGGTGACTCCATGTCTCCGGTGTTGTTCAACATTGTAGCAGATATGTTGGCAATACTCATTGGCAGGGCTAAAGAAATGGGCCAAGTAGGAGGACTTGTTCCACACCTGGTAGAGGGGGGAGTGTCCATACTACAATACGCGGATGATACGATCATTTTCATGGAACACGATATGGCAAAAGCAAGGAATATGAAACTAGTTCTGTGCTTATTTGAACAATTATCTGGGCTAAAATTTAATTTTAACAAAAGCGAACTATTCTGCTTTGGAAAGGCAAAGGAGGAGCAAGATGCTTATAGGCAGCTATTTGGATGTGAAATGGGATCACTACCGTTTAGCTATCTTGGGATTCCTGTTCATCATAGACGACTGACGAATAAGGAATGGAAATGTAGTGAGGATAGATTTGAAAAAAGACTGAGTTGCTGGAAGGGCAAGCTTATGTCGTATGGAGGGAGGCTAGTGTTAATAAATTCGGTTTTAACAAGCCTGCCGATGTTCCTCTTGTCTTTCTTTGAAGTACCAGTAGGGGTACGAAAAAGATTAGACTTTTACAGATCTCGTTTCTTCTGGCAAAGTGACGAGGCTAAGAAGAAATACAGATTGGCACGATGGGATATTATATGCAGACCCAAAGACCAGGGGGGTCTTGGCATTGAAAATCTAGAAGTGAAGAACAGATGCTTGCTTAGCAAATGGCTTTACAGGTTATCTACAGAGACCGAAGGGATGTGGGTTCAAATATTGAAGAATAAATACCTACATTTCAAAACTTTAGCTCAGGTTACAGCTAGACCAAATGGCTCACCTTTCTGGAAGGGGTTAATGAAGATGAAGGTGACTTTCTTTCAGAGGGTGAAATTTGTAGTTGGTGATGGTTCCTCTACAAGATTTTGGATAGACACTTGGCTTGGGGATACTCCATTAGCACTTCAATATCCTTCGCTTTATAATATTGCGCAACGTAAAGAGGAGTATGTGGCCACGGTACTACAATCGGTACCTCTCAATATGCAATTCAGGCGAGCTTTAGTGGGAGCACGCTGGAATGCATGGTTACATCTGGTCAGGAGACTAATGCATGTGTAACTATCTGACCAGACAGATAGTGTTCGTTGGACTTTAGCTACGAATGGTGTATTTTCAGTAAAGTCCATGTACACGGATCTGATAAACATTGGACCACTCTCGAGATCATTACATATTTGGAGAATCAAAGTGCCGCTCAGAATTAAAATTTTCATGTGGTTTATACACAAGGGTGTGGTATTAACCAAAGATAAGTTGGCAAAACGAAGATGGGTAGGCAGGCCTAATTGTTGCTTTTGTGATCACAATGAAACAATAAGACACCTCTTTCTAGATTGTCCTCTTGCAAAACTCTTATGGCGAACTGTTCATATAGCCTTTAATGTTAACCCACCAACATGTATTAGTTCGTTATTTGGAACGTGGCTCGATGGAGTAGACGTTACAATAGAGAATCTTATCAGGATTGGGATATGTGCTTTATTTTGGGCTATATGGAATTCCAGGAATGACATGATTTTTAATGGCAAGAATTTCAATAACTTTTTGCAGGTTATCTTCAGAGCAACGTCTTGGATCCGTACGTGGTGGTTACTCGGCCATGCGGACTGCAGGGAGCTTATGGCTATTGGGTGCAACCGGTGGGAGATGGTCGCACGGGTTATCTTCAACCGGTTTGGATGACGTGCTAATAATAGGCTAGATGTATAGGCATCGTAGTCTACTTTTAGTTCCGCCGGTTGTGGCAGTCTATTTACCATTTTTTCATACTTTTCGTTCAGCGATTGAGCGCTTTGTGGATCTAAGACCTCGGTTTGATTTTGTTTAATAAAATGGCTGCATGCACCGATTGATGCAGAGGTCGGGGGATCCGCTCCTCCTTTTCCAAAAAAAATCAGATGAATCTCTTTGGCATGGTAATACATGCCTCATTTATATATCGTAAGTATCATAGTACAAGCCACGTACAAATCGACCTGACAAAACTGAAAAGACAGCAGAGCGCTATGCTTTGCATAGAGGAACACCATCCAAGAGATAAAATTACAAATAAGACCGAAGAATCTTCTGAGCTTGACACCGACACTCGTAACCTGCCTCTCGCACCGCCACAACAGCCACCGAAAGAAAATATGACAGATCACCTCTGTACCCGAGCTCGACGCGGCTTCATCGCTGATATGCAGCTTTGTGGACCTCCAAGATGGCTCGCCAAAGGCGAAACCATTACCGTTGAACGAATCAGACCGGGTTACACCTCAGACGCGCCATCAAACTCGACATCTGGCACCCCCACATTACTATGACGTCAGAGGAGGAAACCATAAATGTTATCCACGAACCATGAACCCACCACATGATCCACCATCTTCCGGATGACGTCGATGCAAATGACAATCTGCATCCGCTCCTGGACTACCTCCCAATATCCATACCGGCGCTGAAGCAAAAGCCGTCGCAACGACGGAGCCCGTGGTCATATGCCCACCACGAGGATGGCGCTGCCGCCGCACCATGTTTATTTGTTTGAGTAGCATCAATTTTTATCGAGTCTAAATAGAATTTATGTTTTTGTAGGCTTATTTTCCTATGCATGTTAACAAAAATCATTGGATAACAATTGTTATGCACACCGTGAAGGAGGAGTTTCAAGTTCTTAACTCTAACGGTGACATTAGTCCTAGAGTTCGGAAAATGATTGAGACACTGGTAAGTTCGCATTTACGCATACACATGTACAACATTGTTACGACATGCATGTCAGTTAGTTTTGTTTATTCGTTTCAGCGAGGAGAAATTGCTAAAGATATTAACGAGGCAAACATTCATGTCGAAGCAAATAAATTTCCAGATGTTTCGTCATGGCCAATAGAGCAATACAACATGCCATTACAAACGGATTCGTAAGTTCAAACTTGAAATCAATATTGCTAAATTTTATATATTTGATTCTTATCTGACGTAGCATGTTTATTCCAGAGTGTCGTGTGGACTTTTTGTGATGAGATGCATCCAACACTGCGACGGAGATGGCTGGACTTTTTCATTTGACCAACAAGAGATTAATGCATCGAGGCCACGTATTGTTGCAGAAATTTTGTTTTCACATACCAACGAGCTGGACAAGGTCAAGATGAAATTACTGAAAATAGTGGAGAAAGAATAAGTACTAGCATGTGGTAGGGTTTTAGTCCCGCAGAAGGTTTCCCTACTATTTGTTTGATACTTGTTGAATTACTTGTTGTGATGCAACGCTACTTTACATGTTAAAATTAATATTATGCGTGACACGAAAAATATATGTGTTTTATATTATTATTATGATAATATGTAAGTCTTTTTGTATCTGTGAGACAACGTGTGTTTTATATTATTATTATGATAATATGCCGCGGGATATGACATTAAAAAATTTATATAAAAACCGGACAGCCACTTTCGGGCCAAAGCAGCGATCGAAACGGCCTTCTGGCTGCTCAACGGCCCATCGTCTTTTTTCAGCCATGTGTAAAAAATACATTAGTCAACATTGTTTTCTAGTTGAAGAATATGCAGGACGAATATAAACATTCGCCAGTTAATACAGGTGAAGATTCATATTCGTCCTGCATATCCTCCAAGTAGAGTTCAATGAATACCAATGTTCATAAGATGTGAAAATTGAAAGATGTATAAGCCGGTCAAAGGCGCAGTCGCGGGCCGAGATGGGACTAAACATATTATGCGATCTGTCCCAACCGGCGCATAAGCGCAAGGGCAATGTGCATGTAAGTTCTGAGGAGCGGGACCGACGTGGATAACCACGTGCATTGAAGGGCGTCGGTAATCACGCCGCCTTCACACGACCGCCCCAATCACCGCACGCACGATCTCCTCACGCGCAGCCTTCTCGATCGCCTCAACCCGCCGCCTCCAACCCAGCCGACGCAACCTCGCCCCCGCACGGCCGCAGTGCGCGCCGGAACTTGCACACGCACACGGCGACGGTACTTGCACGCGCGCACGACGACGCCCTTCTGACTTCACGCCCGCCCGCCCCCGCGATCTTGGTCCCGTCCATACCGTAGGACGGAGCGCCGGGCCGCGCCCCACGGTTGAGCCATCTACGACGCCGGAAGGTACAATCGCAATAACTTTTAATTTTTCATTCCTGCTGTATTATAATATTTAACACATTAGTGTTTATACATTCGTTTAGTATGGAGGAATACGGAGATGTGTACTGTTCGATGGAGAAGTGGTGCGAATTGGTTCGAAGGTTCACCCCTAGACAACGTACTCGGCTTGCTGGAACCAATTTGAACAGTATGTTGCATATTCCACCAGTGAAAATGAGAAAGAATTTATTGCAATTTGTGATATCAGTATATGATGTTCATAAAAAACGATTTATTTTTCGGCCGAATGGTGGCGATATCACTGTGCGTCACGAAGATGTTTATGCCATATTCGGGCTACGAAACGAGGGTGCTGATGTGACAAGCATAGTTGCATCGGTAGGTTTAGACGCCAAAAAAATTGTGCCGAATCATTTTCTTGATAAAAAAAACTGGCCTACTGCTGATAGATGCCTTGATAAAGAATATTGTTGATAGTCAAGCATATGATGATGATTTTGTGAGAAGGGCCACATTGGTTCTTCTTGGTACGGTGATAGCACCAGTGTCCACAAATTTTGTTCCTTACCGTTATTACAAATTGGTGGAGAATGTTGACGCTATCAAGTTGTACAATTGGAACGCATTCACGTTGGAAGTGTGCATGGATGCCATTACGAAAACAGTGCAAGATGTTGAAAAATTCAAATGGCCCATTGGGAACTTGGCACTTATTCAGGTAAAGATCATTACATAATTCTACATATTTAGAACACATTGTTTTAGTACGTGGACTATGTAAAACTAATTTAATTGTCTTATATACAGTACATCTATTGGGAAAAAGTGCAACCAACTCACGACTCATTTGATCCGTTGACGCGTGACTATCCACTCATGTTAAGCTGGTTTGAAGTTTTAGGAAAAAAGCGATACGAGTATGACAACATACACGGCCCTGGTACCGGCATTGTAAGTAATTAAGTATAGTCGTTATTTATTGTCTGTATATATTTAATGTAGTCTTCATTTAAATTAATTTTTTGTTTATTTTACAGATTGATAACTGCATAAGTGAAGATTACAGATGCGCTAAGATTGCACGTGAAGGGACTACCCCAGAGGGAGAAGCGAAACCACCTAAACGGAAATGCAGTGGCATGACTAGAAAGCCAAGTACATCAGTGCTCTCATCTAGCAATATGGACCGTGTGATGACATACATAAAATTGCTTCAGCAGGAGATTCTGCTTATTCCCGATAGATGTGCAGAGGTAAATTTCAATTTGTTCTGAATGAGGTGCAAATAGTCATGTACTGAATGTGTTTCATTTGTTTTTGTAGATGGTCATTGAAAGGTTGAACACCGTAGGTGTAATGTACAAGGCAAAAGACTTCCAGGAAGTTCCGTCACCTGAGACTTTTCATGCACGTAAGGAGGAGAAAAAGGAAGCATCCGTTTCGTGTGAAATATATAGCACCTCCGTGCCCTTTGGAGACACGGGTGCTCCACGTACTACACCGGGTACAGGTGAAGCTAATGATCCTTTCATTATTGTGGACAATGGAAAACCTTTGTCTCCGGAATCTTCTGTACCAACAGAAGACTTCCCACCTATTGCTCGAACCCCGCAAAATGATGTTATATCCGGCGAGTATAGTGGTTGTTTGTCTCCATTACGAAAGGGGAATGATGGTAAACGCAAGAGAAATCGTTCCAAATATTTTCAATCCTCGTACCAGCAGGAAACTGGCAGGAAACGTGTGCAAAAAAGTAAGTCACAAACGATCTTGCTTTTGAATTTAAGTGTTATATAATTATTGCAGCTATTTAACTCATTGTAATAACATTGTTGGAGGTCTATTTTGTTCACCACATTCTATTTTAGCAAGTTTGAATAATATGACACAGGATCACATAGAGGCAGCTCAACTTTACATTGAGACACTGGCATCATCCAAGCATCATCTGAAAGATACAGTGGTTAGGGTGCCCGAACCAGATGGGGGACATGTGCACGGTAGAAATGCTTCATCAAGTCCTCAACTATGAATGGGTGAATGACGCTGTAAGTATGAGTTTTGAAACCAGACTTGTCAACTATAGTGCTTGATTACTGAGAATATTATATTTATGGTGATATCCGCAGGTCATAAATTCTTATTGTAAACACCTCCAGTATCGTGGTTTTGCTGATCATCACATAACATCTACGTGCTTGCCAAAATGGCTTCTTAACCAGGCTGAAGGAAAGAATGAGTCTACGATGGATACAAATTGCGAGAAGTACACGAGAAAAACACATCTCGTTACGAGAGTGGTGGATGAGTATTTCGGACGGGACAAGGTATTGCTTTCGTATTCTTTCCAGTGCATCATTTCGTTTCGCAGTGCAGCGTTTTCGTGCCCATGCTCATCTGCACCCGTTCAGTAAACAAATCAAAATAAATACAAAAAAAATTCAAAAAAATCCTTTTTTTTTTGGTGCTAGATAATTTGATGCGTAAGGTCCTCTTCAATTTTTGTATCATTTGAGCATCTGAGCAGCTCTCGGCAAAAAAGACAAATCGGATCAAAACAGTGCATGAATAGTAAACTTTTTTAGAGACCCTGAATTTGTCTTTTTTGCCGAGAGCTTCTCAAATGCTCAAATGACACAAAAATTGGAGCGCATCTCACGCATGAAATTATCTACCGCCCAAAAATAATTTGGAATTTTTAAAAAAAAATTAGTATTTGTTTTGATTTTTTTACTCAGCGGGGGTGCAGATGAGCCTGGGCTCAGAAACGGATTTTCGTTTCGTATTTGTTTATTTGAATATGCAATGAACCTTATTTACATTCAGATAAATTCATTATTGTACAGGCTTATTTTCCTTTGTACGTGAATGAGGATCGTTACATAACCATAGTGATGCACAAAGCGAAGCAAGAATTTCAAGTTCTTAACTCTACTGGTAAAATCTCTCCGAGAGTTCGTAAAACTATTGAGACACTGTCAAGTGTACAGTTCCTAGTACATATGGTTAAAATTGTTGGGACACACCTCGACTCGTCAAAATTGTACATTGCTTTATTAATCTTTTTCAGAGAGCAGAAATTGGTAAAGATATCCAGGAGGCAAACTTATCCTTACAAGTGAAATATCCGGACGTAACTTCATGGCCATTAAAGCAGTACAAAATGCCGTCACAGAAGGATGCGTAAGTTTACAGTTGTAAACAATGTCATAACTACTCATATGTTAGATCCTCAGCTGACCACGCGTTTTGATTTCAGAGTGTCGTGTGGACTCTACGTAATGAGGTGCATTGAACACTGGGACGGGGATGGCTGGACATTTAAATTTAACCAGAAAGAGATTAATGCATCGAGGCCACGCATTGTCGCGGAAATTCTTTTTTCGGACGCTAACAAACTAGACAAGATCAAGATGAAAGTTGTGAAAATCATGGAAAGGGAATAAGTACTAGCATTGGGTAGGGTTTTAGTCCCGTAGAAGGTTTCCCTACTATTTGTTTGGTACTTGTTACTTTAATTCATGTAATGCGACATGGCACTTTTTAATTACTTGATTCATTTCTTGATGCAATGATACTTGGTACTTTTAAATTAATAGTATGTGCAAGACAAAAAAATATATGTGTTAGATTATTTTGTTTTACATCTATGTATACTGATTTATTCCTGTTATGTTTATTCTTTTGTGTTTGTGAGAAAAAGTTCGGTTTTACTGTCAACGAAAATTACGTTAAAATTGTTAAAAAAAATAGACGACCGCCACTTTCGGGCGAGAGCGAGCGTACTAGTTCAACGGCTCATCGGGGTACCACAACAGGGCAGCGTCGCGCGGCCATTTAAGCCGGTCGAGGCCTTGACGCGCGCCGTGAATGGGCCTTGACGCGCGCGGCCCAACGTTTTCTCCCACCACACTCGCGCCGTTCTATGTCGATCCACGCGCGCCACCCAGCTCGCGCGAAGCCTTGTGCGCTCCCCCCTGGGAAGTTTAGTCCCACCCCGCCCGCGGAATGACGCCATGAGCAGTTTAAGTATCCGCGCGCGCCCGCCGTTGTAAGGTCACAATATTACTTACTAGCCGCCTCTTCCCCAGTTGTGATTACTCACGCTGTTTGGCCGTGCCACGGCTGCTTACTCCGCCAGCTGCAGGACCTGATGCAGGTGGGCTATTATTATTATTTTTAGAATTTCGCCGTTCAATACAACACTAATTACATATTATCTCAAACAAAGTGATAAACATAACAGCAGTAATTATATATTGTCTCACACAAAATGATAAATGTATCAACAGTTACAATAAACAAATTTCAAAGATCATTATAACATTTTACAAAAAATAGTCTCACACGATTATATTTCATAATCAAATGACAATAAATTGTCTCAACAACGATTGAACAAAATACAAAGATATTATGGAACATTTAAATATTAAAATGTAACGCAATTTCTTCCGGATGACGCATGTAGCTCTTTGTCTTATTTCACCGAGTAAAGGTGTATCTCTACGCCTGATACCTACATAACAAAATACAATAAACATGTGAAAACCAAATAGGATAAAAATATAAGAGCGTTTACGAAGGCAGTAAATTATAGAACTTACTTTTCATTCAGCTTGCACGTTTGCCGTCTATGACCCTCTGTGTGACATAGGCCGCATAAAGGACCAGGTTTTTTCTCGAAAAACGCTTTTGGTCTTCCATTTTTTGTAACATCTGCATCATTTTTTGACCGCCCTGTCTTGGTCTGCTTCGGTGCACCCTTGGTCGAAACTTTCACAGGATCACGTATAACATCCGCAGCGCGTTCCGGCTCACGAGCCTCGTCATGAACATGCCTTCTACGACCAACAGATTCATCATCGGGGACCTTTTTCTTCGCTATTATATTCTTCAGACATTGCATCAACTCATCGAACACGAAAGAATCATCTGACACAATATGAAAAGCTTCTGCACCTGTTATACTGAGTAGACTAAACCGAGCACGTTTCTCTGTCCCTGACCAACCCCATCCAAACATATCACTCTTGCGCTGTGCAGGCAGCCCACCTCTCGCAACTTTGGACATCCTCTTAAAGATGCAGCACTTCGGTATTTCAGATAGTTTTAGATGAACCAAGACATATAGAATGTGTTTGCAAGGCAACCCTTTGCGAACCATTCGTCGACAGCTGCAGTCTATCATTTCCTCCAGGTTTCCAGGTCGATACCTAACTCTGAACTGAAATTTGCGGTTATTTTTCCATGTGACGATGAATGTCTGACAATCAACTCCCACTAACGTCTCAAAAATCTCCAGCTCTCCCATCTTCTTCAAGTCTTCTTGAAGAATATAAAAATTGCTAATGGTGAATACACTGGCAGCATGCTTCTCAATGTCCTTATATATAGTGACTGATGGTGGTACTGACTGGTTAGAACGATAGTCGTCATTCGCCTCGTTCTCACGTAGTCGAACTATGCAGTTCTCATGATGCACTACTAGATCAACAATAGTCATACCGTAGTCCAGGTGAAGGTGAAGACAAGAGTTCAGGCTTTCACTCCTCTGATTACTGCGCATACCAAGAAAAAAACCATCTGACAAATATGATGCTGCCCAAAGAGTCCTTTTCCTGTACATTCTATTCAGCCACTCTTCTGTTTTATCAGTCTTCCATTTACCGACAAAAGCGAGCCATCTCGCCTCAAAGTTAGCAGGAGAGGTGGAGTAGTACAACAGTGACCTGAACTCATTTAGTGACTTGTAATTAAGGTGCTTCTGCATATTTTTCTCAACATGCCATGAGCAAAGACGATGTAACACATCTGTAAAGACAAACCGAATAACTCTGATCATTGCAGCATCTCCATCTGTGATGACTGACTTTGGCTTCTTCTGACAATTTGCTTTCAAAAATGTCTGCAGCAGCCAAACGTACACAGTGGTGCAACGGTGATTGTTTACACCAACAAAAGGAACGAAGGGCATACCATATCAGTTCATCTTGTATGTGCTGTCAAACACAGTCACATCTCCATACAACTGGTAGTCCCGCCTTGACTGTGCATCGCACCAGAACATGCTCTTTAACCGCCCTTCCTTATCGAGCACGTACTCAAAGAAGAAATCTGGATCATTTTCCTTTTTGCTCCTCATGATACCGATTGCTGTGTCAGCATCACCCTTTGCAATCAATTTCATTTTCTCTCGGCAGCAAAGGTTGTAGACATCTCGCCTCACAAGGCCGCACTTATCGTACGAACCGTACCTGCTTATGAAGTTATCGACGATGATATGCTTTCTAATTCCAGCTCCTTCCTTTGCCAAGATCTCAGCTCTTTGGTGCTCTCGTATCGCTCTGTGTGACCACAGGAATGGCACCTCGTCCGGTCTAGCCAACAAATGGTTGTGCTCATCCACGAAAGCCGCCACGAACCAAACTCCACGTGCTTTGTCCAACTTCACAACCAAATAGGCGCCACACTCGCACCGAGTCTCGGGTCTTAGCCTGCGGCTGCGGCCCTCTGGATTTAAGAATTTACTTTGCCGTTTTCCTGCCCTGGAGCAAACGTACCGCCTGTACCGTATTGTTGTTGAAAGACCTTTCCCTCGTTTCACCTTCTCTTTTCTGATACTGAACCCACGCTCTCTTGCGTGGTTATTATAGAACGTGTGAGCCTCCCATTGTGATCCAAAGGTCATAGCCATAACCTTCCAATGTGTCTGCAGTGCCTGTTGCTGTATTTCAGCCTGCTCAATGCCTATACCAGCTGCATCATCATGCCCATGGCCATCATCACCACTAGAACCATCCAGATTATCCTACAAAATTACACAGAAGCACATATAAGTTGTAATAATTTATTAATTATGATTTTGTGACGTACAAAACATTTCAACGAACCTCACTTAAGTTATCAGCGAAAGATGCCTCAAAAATATTATCCACATTATGGACATCAATATCTTCCTGTAGATAAAAAATAACATACATGTGTAAGTACCCATATGCACATCAAAATCAATGTACTCGTCACTTACATTTTCACTGCAAGCACCATCCTCTTTGTTCTGAAAATTCTCCTCAGGTAAATTATCGTATGACGACCATGATTCATTGTCACTGCTACAATCATCCTCATCGCTGCTATCCGTATCGGTACGACCGACAGTATCGTTACCATAGCACTCACTCCTTGCATCCGTAAATTCTGTTTCGTTTTCCATTGAATAAACTCACTACAAACACTGCATAATATATAGAAAAAAATTCAGTTTAAAATAAATCTAGATATGCAGGGGCTCATAATGGTCATGACAAACCTAGGGTTTGGCGGGTCTCGATGTCGCGGGGGTAGGCCGTCAGGTACGTCGCTCGGGCGTGATTGAGGAGAGCGACGACTTCGACGGAGGCCAGATGGCGGCGTGGTGCTAACGGCGACAACCTCTCCTACGGGCGGCGATCGTGAGGGGAAGGTGGGGTGGGATGCGGACCGTGGTCTCGTACGGACGGCGGCGGCGGACGTGTGATGGGGGCGGCAACCGTGGGCTGTAACCCAGGCGGCCAATGGCGGCGATCGGTCGGGGTGACGCTGGATCCTGGCGCGTGATCCCGAGCGGTTTGTGCGTGGGGGGGGGGTGTTTTTATTTTTTGCATGCGCCATCGGTGGGTTGGTCCGGCAGTGGGTTATCGGCTCGACCAGCGACTCGGCTAGCGGCTCGGCTGGTAGCGACGCGGGGCGACGCGCGTATACGGCGCGGGCATACGCTAAGCACCGTATGCCCATATTGCCCTTATACGCTAGGGGGGGGGGGTGTACCGAAGCAAGCAGTGGCGGAGGACGAATTTTTTTTGAGGTAGGGCGAACTCTAGAATAAAAATTGTCGTTGCTACCGGTAGCAGTGTTGTACTCAGAGACTGAGGTTTGTGGGGGCGCCGGACAACAATAGAGCTCGTTTCTCGCTTTGTGGGTCCGACCTTGTTGATGTTATTTTGTTATTTTGCCATCATTTTCGAGAGCGCACAAAATGCATAAAAAAATGTAGAAGAGAGCAAAAATAGTTTACAAGAAATCTCATCAAGAACAGGGGATAGACAACACTCCTAACTCCTACTAGTTTCTATCGATGGCAACTATGGTGATTGAATTTTCCTAGCTCCGCCAGCCAAGCTCCAAACAAGCAAATCGCTCTTAATGGCAGTACAAAGGTTGAACTGGTATAGCTGCCGGTCTTATTTTTCCATACACACGTCATTATGCCAGTGCCAGTACGGGTGTTTACAGAAAAAATCGAATGCCAGTGTGACTGCGTTCGCGGCCGCGGCTCTTGGCCAACAGCCCAGCACCGGGGAGTTCACGCAGTAGGTTCACAGCCTCACATCACAAATATGGCTGCTGGTCTATCCCAGCCAGACCACGACTAGCTCTAATTATAAGAGATCAAGCCAGCCGGCCAGGATGGTTTGTATACTCGGCGTACCTATATAAACGCTTATGCAAAAATTCAAGGTGGGGCGGCCGCCACACCTCGCCCTACTGGGTCCTCCGCCACTGGAAGCAAGGCCCTTCATCATATGGCATGGATGCACCGAGACTGCTCTCTCTAGTCAGTGTAATTGCAATCAGATTCATGAATAATTATAGAACATGTAACAGTATACTTGAAACTAAAGAGAAATAATATTTATAAGATCAGAATCGCCAAGAGCAAGCTACCTATCACATAGTTTGGAACTATAATGTTGTAGTAGCATGCAAATGTGCAGGAAAACAAAGAAGGTCTTGCATTGTCACTCGTTGCAATTTATATGTATGCGCACAACAGCGTGTCCAGGAGATAGTCGTTGGGTGCCTCGCGCCGTCGCGCGGGTGGTGGGTCACCTCGGGTCGTCTTCCCCGCTGTCTCACGCGGTGGGGCAACGGGAGGCGGCTAGGGAGGAAGAGGAGCACAGCGGCTTTGCAACCTCAGCGACAGAGAACCCATTTTGTTCTTAAAAAACACTAAAAATAACTTGCAGCAGGATAAAAGCATTTCTTTGAAAGTCTAGCAATATATAAATAGTTCAAATACTAAAGGATGTGTATACAATTCTAACACATGATTATGCAGAGGAAAGCACACTTGAAAGTTTCATGAGAAAATCAACAGCTAACCAACGAGCAGAACAGGAAAGAACATATGTACAGGAATGAAACAACACTATATTTAAACATCTAAATAGAACGCACCATGCTAGATAGAACCTTCTCCAGTTCCTGAGATTTAGCAGGCCCCCAACTATCGTAGTATGCAAGAACATGAACAGGTTCATTGGCTACTGACCCATTACTTTCAGAACAATTTAAAACTTTGAGAACTAACCACTTTTGTGTGATCAAAGCATGTTACAAATTTTAGGGTGGAGAAGAGAGTTACCTAGGCGAATAAACGGCGCTTATCTAAACAGCAGGGATGATCCTGATGGATAATTCTTTTGGAGTCTCCATCGCCTTCACGACACCCGCCATGGTGTCATGATCAGTCAGTGCGAGCACTTTCACCTGTGCTGGTCACCAGGTAACAGAGTTAGCCTAGGAACGTGCTGGGCATATTCATTCAGAAATAGCAAATAAACGGATGATTGTTCATGCAGACATCCACTCCCTGATCGATTTCTGGCAGGCGGTATCCGAATGCGGTTCATTATATATGACACTGAAATAGTTATGGGGCTCTTTTACATAGAAAATATTCCCTCCGTTCTTTTTTACTCGGCATATAAGATTTGTTTGAAGTCAAACTATGCAAAGCTTGACCAAATTTGTATATTAAAAAATATCAACATCTACCATACGAAAGTTATATAAGTATGAAAATTAATTCATGATGCATCTAATGATATTGTTTAAATTTTGTGAATGTTGATATAAATACTGAAGACTACATCGGGCCAAAAAAAATCAAGAGTTGGATCTTGAATAAGTCTATCTGCATATGATTTATAGTATACTAACATAAATATTGAAGACTACATCGTATCATACCTGTCAAACATATAGTTCATATATACACGCTTACATATTTTCATATAGTTCACAAAAATCAAAACCGATGATTGAAGATGCTAGAACCATAAAGCCATGAAAAAAAGCCAAACGCGGGAAGCCATGAAAACAGTTGTGCAAACTGTAGGTGGATTAGCTTGTATGAACTATTATCTCTAGCAGTGAACTGGCATGGATATCAAGGAGGTCGGCCACCTGCCTTCTTTCATCAGTCACATGAGGTAGTTCAGACACATGTCTCGGCACCCCATCAACAATCATCCTGCAATGATATATTCCAGATGTCAGAACCAACAATACAGCATGATCTTTCCCAGATCTCTCTAACACCTTGAAGTAATCATATTGATTTTTTAGTATTTTAGAATGTCATTTCCAGAACTGTATAAAACATTTCAAGAGCAGATCAGGTACAGGGTAAACCTTGATGTCCAGTTATCCAATGATTCGTCCAGAAACGACCTCATTTCCTCCTTGACTCCATGTAATCAAAGTTGGAATTCCGTTTTCCAGGGGGCTATTGTTGGTGCATTCATCCGAGCCATTAATCCCTGAATGGTAAAAAAGGTGAAAATTCAGTCGGTATCGGCAACGGAGCTAAGTGAACCTGTCAGGTTCACTTAACCGTCAGTGCAAGCAAGACCACCAATAATATTCATACATGTTACTTGACCCCGCAAAAAAGTACAACATCCCATGAAATATGGCCAAAGGCAATAGTTCCAATTTGCCACGAAGCACAGACTTCAGAATAACCTGAAGCATGAAGCAATGCACACATCTCACATTATTATCTGAAATGTCAAATAACACACATGGTTTTTCATAGGTCAAAAGTAATTCAGTAGGAATAAACTGATGTTTTAGTATGTCCATTCTAAAGTAAAATAGAAAGGTTTAGGATAGCAAGCTAGGCCGACCGGCATGAGCATGTGAAGGGTATACATGCACACGTTTTTGTTCCAGGTAAGTTCAATCATGCATGTAGCAGAGCTAGGGCTCAGCGAACGTCCTTTTTTTGGACTGATCATCGCACGTCTTTTTTAAAAACATGAAACTTGATCAGCGCATGTCTATTTTTTTATTTGACCAGCGCATTTTTTTTTGTTCCAGCTAATTGCATGTGCATGCAGGACTGTGGTATCCCCAGCCCATCAGGGTTCAAATCCTGGTGCTTGCATTTATTCCTGGATTTATTTCAGGATTTCCGGCGATGCGCATTCAGTGGGAGGAGACGTTCCCGTCGACGACGAGGTGCCTACGGTGACTTCGTAAATTTCAAGATGATATGCCGGATCAGTCTCTCGGAGGTGCTCATAGGGGTAGGGTGTGCGTGTGTGCGTTCATAGGGGTGAGTCTATGCGCGTGTATATGAGCGCTTGCGTCTGTACTGTGTTCAAAAAAAAAAAGATAGGGGTCGGCACACGTCCTTTTTATTTGGACTGGTCAGCGCACGTCCTATTTTTAAAACTGTATATCAGCGCAAGTCCTTTTTCTAAGTGGAATCAGTGCACGTCCTTTCTTATCTACTGGGTATGCAGGGAGTGAAACGTTTTCTTCCACTGTAATTATATAATGGCATTGGTGGGTAATTTTTTATCTTACAATCTTATCCAATTGCTATAAAACTTGAGTCTATTAAATTAACGGTCAGATATTTCTAATTTTTATGGTAGTTTCTAATCTATTCTTTTTTTCTGGTGCACAAATCAATTACTTTTTAATATAAATAAATAGATAATACTTCCTCCGTCTCACAATAAATGATTCGACTTTGTACTAACTTTGTACAAAAGTTAGTACAAAATTGAGTCATTTATTTTGGCACAAAGAGAGTAGAAGAAAATAATATAGAATAGATAAAATAGATAGAATAGATAAGTGATAATATTGATGAAGGTGTGATGCATGGAAGGTCAAACATATAGTTCATATATACACGCTTACATATTTTCATATAGTTCACAAAAATCAAAACCGATGATTGAAGATGCTAGAACCATAAAGCCATGAAAAAAAGCCAAACGCGGGAAGCCATGAAAACAGTTGTGCAAACTGTAGGTGGATTAGCTTGTATGAACTATTATCTCTAGCAGTGAACTGGCATGGATATCAAGGAGGTCGGCCACCTGCCTTCTTTCATCAGTCACATGAGGTAGTTCAGACACATGTCTCGGCACCCCATCAACAATCATCCTGCAATGATATATTCCAGATGTCAGAACCAACAATACAGCATGATCTTTCCCAGATCTCTCTAACACCTTGAAGTAATCATATTGATTTTTTAGTATTTTAGAATGTCATTTCCAGAACTGTATAAAACATTTCAAGAGCAGATCAGGTACAGGGTAAACCTTGATGTCCAGTTATCCAATGATTCGTCCAGAAACGACCTCATTTCCTCCTTGACTCCATGTAATCAAAGTTGGAATTCCGTTTTCCAGGGGGCTATTGTTGGTGCATTCATCCGAGCCATTAATCCCTGAATGGTAAAAAAGGTGAAAATTCAGTCGGTATCGGCAACGGAGCTAAGTGAACCTGTCAGGTTCACTTAACCGTCAGTGCAAGCAAGACCATCAATAATATTCATACATGTTACTTGACCCTGCAAAAAAGTACAACATCCCATGAAATATGGCCAAAGGCAATAGTTCCAACTTGCCACGAAGCACAGACTTCAGAATAACCTGAAGCATGAAGCAATGCACACATCTCACATTATTATCTGAAATGTCAAATAACACACATGGTTTTTCATAGGTCAAAAGTAATTCAGTTGGAATAAACTGATGTTTTAGTATGTCCATTCTAAAGTAAAATAGAAAGAACATTCGCTGCCACTTATACACGTTACTACAAGGATTATTATACAACCAAAGTTTGATCAAGCCAATAGCAAATATGCTAATACATATTATGTGTTCTTCTCTGTGTTAGAGAAATGAACGACTGTATTCTCAGGAGGGCCAAGGGCCTGTACATATACATGGGTACAATGGGGATAAACCGAAAAGAGAGACTATACACATCTAATACATCTAACACCCCCCCTCAAACTCATGGTGGATCAACCACACTGAGTTTGGAGAGAAAGAACCCGTGCTGCGCTCGAGTTTGGGCCTTCGTGAAGAAGTCAGCCAACTGTAACTCGGAGGGCACATAGTGGAGAGCAAGAACCTGATCTTGTACTGCAGCACGCACAAAGTGGGCATCCACACCGATGTGCTTGGTGAGCTCATGCTTCACCGGATCACGGGCAATACTGATAGCTCCGGTGCTGTCTGACAGTAAGGGAGTCGAGGTAGTAGTCGACACACCAAAATCCTCAAGTAGCCATCGTAACCAGATCACTTCAGCCGTCAACATAGCCATTGCTCGCAACTCAGCCTCTGTACTCGAGCGAGAAACTGCAGTCTGTTTCTTTGTCTTCCAGGCAATCAGAGAGCCACCAAGAAAAACACAATAAGCAGACAGCAAACGTCGATCAGAGGGATCACTAGCCCAGGTAGCATCCGAGTAGGCCTGGAGCTCGAGAGAGCTGGAGCGGGGAAAGAAGAGGCGCTGAGAGATCGTGCCACGAAGATATCGTAGAACACGGAGGAGATGACTATAGTGGACAGAGGTGGGGGCTGAAACAAACTGACTCAGGATGTGGACAGGATAGGAGATGTCAGGACGCGTAACAGCAAGATAGACAAGACTGCCAACGAGGTGACGATAGCGAGTGGGATTAGGAAGAGGGTCACCATTAGAGGCACGAAGCTGAACGTTGAGCTCCATAGGAGTCACAACGGTGCGCTCATCACCGAGAGCAGCGCGAGAAAGAAGATCCTGAATATATTTTTCTTGGGAGATGTAGAAGCCATCAGAGGTCGAGGAGATCTCAATCCCAAGAAAATAGCGAAGAGGACCAAGATCAGTCATGAGGAACTGGTCGCGAAGGCGAGCCTTAACAAAGGCAATGTAGTCAGAGTCATCACCAGTGATGATCATGTCATCAACATAGAGAAGGAGAAGAGTCTGACCACGAGGAGACGTGTGAACGAACAAAGCGGGATCATGATCACTGGGCGAGAAGCCCGCGGCAGTCACGACAGAGGCGAACCGCTCGAACCAGGCACGAGGGGCCTGTTTAAGACCATAGAGAGAGCGGCGAAGTCGGCAGACCATACCATCAGGAACAGAGTACCCTGGGGGTGGCTGCATATAAACCTCCTCACGCAACTCACCATTGAGAAAGGCGTTCTGAACGTCAAGCTGAGACACAGACCAATGACGAACAGAAGCGATAGCAAGGAGAGTGCGGACAGTGGTCATGTGGGCCACAGGAGCGAATGTCTCATCATAATCGCGTCCCTGTTCCTGCTGAAAACCACGAGCCACAAGACGAGCTTTGTAGCGCTCAAGAGAACCATCAGAGCGAGTCTTAATCTTATAGACCCACTTGCATGTGATGGGACGAACACCAGAAGGAAGGGAAACCAGATCCCACGTGCCAGAACGCTCAAGGGCAGCAAGCTCCTGGGCCATCGCAAGCTGCCATTCAGGCTGAGTCAGGGCAGCCTGATAGGAAGTCGGCTCAGCAACAACAGAGAGGCCGTACTTGGCAGGAGAGTAGCGATCAAGAGGGGGTCGAGGTCGAGCACGGAGATTATGAACTGGTGGAGGCGTGGAAGGAGGAACATCGGAAGTGGAAGATGTGTCAGGAGAATCATCCTCAACACGAGGGCGGCGAGTGTAGTGGAGAGCAAAAGGAGAGAGAGGCCGACGGATCGGAGAGGATGGTGGAGAAGAGGATGGAGGGGATTGCGGTGTCGGTGGCATGTGAGGAAGAGTGAGACAGGTCGGAGGAAGGGGAGAGACCTGAGGCACAGAGGAGGATGTATCAGGAAGGAGAAGGAAAGAAATATCGTCCACAGAGAAACTCGAGGAGGAAGGGCGGGGGTAGTAAGAGCGAGACTCATCAAAGGTCACATCACGTGAGATGCGCAAGCGACGACCAACAGGGTCCCAACAGCGATAGCCCTTGTGCTCATCACTGTAGCCAAGGAAAACACACTCAACCGACTGAGCAGTCAGTTTGGTGCGTTCTCGCGGGGCAAGCAGGACATAGCACATATATCCAAACATACGAAGAGCAGAGTAGTCAGGAGAGCGACCAGTGAGACGCTCCATAGGAATACCACCCTGCAGAGCAGTCGAGGGCTGAATGTTGATGAGATAGGTGGATGCAGAAACAGCCTCAGCCCAAAAGTGGGGTGGAAGAGAAGCGGCAATCATCAGCGCACGAGCCGTCTCAAGCAGATGACGATGCTTACGTTCAGCAACGCCATTCTGAGCATGAGCACCAGGACATGAGAACTGGGCAAGAGTACCCTGTTCCGCGAGAAAACCACGCAACAGCTGGGAGATATACTCTCCAGCGGAGTCAGCATGAAAAGTACGAATGGGCGTGGAAAACTGGGTGTGAACCATGGCAGCAAATCGTTTGTATATAAAGAGAACCTCGCTACGAGATTTCATGAAGTAGAGCCAAGTGTAGCGAGAGAAATCATCAATAAACAAAACATAGTAGCGATGACCACCTTTCGAATCAAAGGGAGCAGGACCCCAGACATCAGAATGAACTAAGTCAAAAGGATGCTGAGATACGGACTCACTAGTAGGATAAGGTAACTGGGTCTGTTTGCCAAGTCTGCAACCATTACAATGTAAGGAGACATCTCCAGATACAGACCCTAAGAGGCCCTGACGAACTAAAGAAGACAAGCGAGAGCCACAGAGGTGACCAAGGCGATGATGCCACTGCTGGAAGGACGCAGACGAAGAGGCAGCAAGAGCATGAGAGCTGGCAGAAGTGGTGGCAGCGGAAAGAACACAAAGCCAGTCAACCTCCCAGAGGCCCTCTGACTCACGGCGCCGGGGTCCAGCACCAACCAAAGCCTTGGTGCGCCGATCCTGAATGGAGCAAGAGTCGGTATCAAGAATGACACGACAACCAGAATCAGTAAGTTGGGCAGCGGAAAAAAGATTCATGGTAAGACGAGGAACATGTGAAACACTAGGAACAGAAAAAGATGGAGTAGAGAGAATGCCACGACTAGCAACAGGAAGAGGTGTGCCATCGGCAGTGAGAACATTAAGAGGAAAATCAAGAGGTCGAAGGGAAGATAAAGCAGAAGAATCAGAGGACATATGAAAAGTAGCTCCAGAATCCAGAACCCACGAGGATGTACCTGACTGAGTAGGCTTCGGCGGGGGCGGAGTGGTGGTGGCAGTCACAGCAGCAACAGAACCCGTCGAGGAAGAACCAGAGGAAGCCAGCTTGCGCTTGAGTCGCATAATATCCTGGTCAGTGAGTGACGGAGTCGAGGGAGACGCATGAGTCCCACTGGAAGAAGAGCGCCTCTGGTCTCGCTGTTTTTGGCGGCAATCAGACTCTGGGTGACCTTGCCTGGAGCAGTAGCCACAGAAAGTGTCACGGCGCGACCGGCCCTTCTCAGCATAAGAAGGGCGACCCACCCCCCCTGAAGGTGTGGGCAGAAGCGGTGGAGCGGTGAGACGAGCAGACGACACAGGAGCACGAGCAGCCAACACAGAGGGAACCGCAAGCAACCCAGCAGAACGGAGGCGGGTCTCCTCAGCACGAAGCTCAGCAAGCACCTCCGAGATAGGAACACGACCACGAGCAAGCAAGTGAGCGCGTCGAGGCTCAAACTCGGAACGGAGGCGAGATAAGAACTCATGGACACGCTGAAACTCCAAGTCGGACCTCATAGTCTGGCAGCAACGGCAAGTTCCACAAACAACTATCCGAAGAGAGTCAAGCTGGCGCCAGATGGCAGAAATCTGTGTGTAGAACTCATCAACAGAGGAGTCACCCTGCTGAAGAGCGTGCTCCTGACGCACCACAGATAAGTATAGCGCATCACCAGAGGGCTGATAGCGCTGACAGAGGTAAGACCACATCGCTGCAACAGTACCGAGGCTCTTGAACTCCGAAGCAAACTGAGGAAGGACACTAGCAGTGAGAACAGCAGCAGCCCGAGCATCATCATTGCACCACTGAGTGTAAGCAGACAGAGCATCCCGGTAGAGAGAAAGAGCATCGGAATAGGCTGATACCTGCTGATCATAAGCATCCACCGCAGCATCATCGAGAGCCTTGGCTGCATCCCGATCAGCCTGGGAAGCACCAGCAGCAAGAACAGGCGGCACCGGTGGGGTAGGAGCCACGGGAGCGACAGGGCAAGGCGGACAGGGGACCTCGCCAGAGAGAACGCCCCACAGGAGAAGGCCGCGCATGTGGATCCTCATGAAACCCGCAAACTCAGCATAGTTGGTGCCATCGAAGATCACCGAGCACCGAGGAACAGCAACGTAGCCTGAAGCAGACATGAGGAGCTTTTTCCTTTTTTTTTCTTTTTTTTTGGTCAACTGCTACAGTAGACCCCGATCTGGATCGGGATCGGGCTTGCCCGCTCGGGGCGCCGGCGGCCGGGCGCAGCTGAGCAGCAGCTGCGGGCAGCAGCCGCAGCTGCGGGCGGAGGCCGGAGTAGCAGCTGCTGCGGGCGGAGGCCGGAGCAGCAGCAGCTGCGGGCGGCGGCCGGAGAGGGCGCGGGGCAGGCCGGAGGCAGGGCGCCGGCGGCCAGCCGCAGCAGAGCGCGGGGCAGCCAGGGGCGGGGCGGCCGGAGAGGGCGCGGGGCGGCCAGAGACGGGGCAGCGGCGGCCGGCCGCAGCAGGGGCGCGGGGCAGCAGCAGCTGCAGGAAGCGGCAACAGCTGCGGGCGGGAGCAGCTGCGGGCGGGAGCAGCTACGGGAGGTGACCGGTGGCGGGGAGAGGAGGCCGGCGGCGGGGAGAGGAGGCCGGCGGCGGGGAAGGAGATGGCCGGCGGCAGAGGAGGAGGAGGCCGGCGACGGGAGAGCGAGCGCACGGAGTCGCTACGTGCGGGAGAGGAAGAACCAGGCAACTTATACCATGTTAGAGAAATGAACGACTGTATTCTCAGGAGGGCCAAGGGCCAGTACATATACATGGGTACAATGGGGATAAACCGAAAAGAGAGACTATACACATCTAATACATCTAACACTCTGTACCTTACCAAGTGCTACAGAATTCAGTTCAAACGGCTCACCTTGAGAGGGGGGGGACTGAGTAGAGAGGGTAGGATGGGAGTGAGCAACGACGGGAGATCGATGGAGAGAGGTGTACCGCGCGGTGAAACGACTCACCTTGAGCGATGGGCCAGACGACGTCGGAGTCGGCTGCAGCCAGATCTACCAGCCCCCTCCTCGAACTGCTCCTCCTCCATCATGACCTGGATGGCAGATCTCCGCCGGCCACCACTCCTCCCCCTTCGTGTACTGGTTGGAGATGACGGTACAGTGGTGTGTGATGGAGACGATGTGGTGTAGGAGGCGGAGCAACGCCAGCTCCTTCTTCTCCCGCGGCGCCTTGCTGGCCTTCTGCTGCTGCTTCTTGGCCGGCGCCGGCTTCTTCTTCTTGCCGGAGGTGGTGCCCTTGCGGGGGCGCTTGGTGACTGAGGCCTCCTGGTCGGCCTCGGGCCTGGCCTTGGCGGAGGTCGTGCGCTTGCACGAGGAGGAGCCCCGCGACGACGCGACGGCCGAGGGCGGCGAGCTGGGCGGCGCCATGGGCTAGGGTTCCGGGGGAGGGGATGCGGGAGGAGGACGGGGTCCGCGGCGTCGAGGTATGAGGGGCGACGGCGGCGGCGATGTGGATGGGACGGCGAGATCTGAGGGAGGGAGAGGTCGGGGCGAGCGGAGGCGGCGCGCGAGTGCGGGAGGAGCGAGGGCTAGGTCACCTCCATGGGCGCTGCTCTTTTATACCCCCAGTACGTGAAAAGACCAAAATGCCCTCGGCGGGGCACCGGAATTACGTGCGGTGGTACGATATTTTGACCGTAAAACACATACACAGTGCGCCTCCCCAGACACAGTCGCTGACAAACGGAGCCCACACGCTAGCAACCCCACACGTCAGCGGGATCCGGTCGAAGCCACGGAGTGAGCGAGGCCGGGGAAAAACGGTAACTATTCATTGCTACGGGAGGGGGCTTCGATCCGATGGCCGACGTCCTCCAGCGGCTCGATCCGACGGTCCAGATCCCATCAAGCAAACGAAATGGACGGCCGGATGCCCCAAATCGCTGAGAGCGCCCGGTTTTCCCTTGGTTTCTTGTTTTAGGATAGCAAGCGAGGCCGACCGGCATGAGCATGTGAAGGGTATACATGCACACGTTTTTGTTCCAGGTAAGTTCAATCATGCATGTAGCAGAGCTAGGGCTCAGCGAACGTCCTTTTTTTGGACTGATCATCGCACGTCTTTTTTAAAAACATGAAACTTGATCAGCGCATGTCTATTTTTTTATTTGACCAGCGCATTTTTTTTTTGTTCCAGCTAATTGCATGTGCATGCACATAGCAAGATAGGGGTCGGCACACGTCCTTTTTATTTGGACTGGTCAGCGCACGTCCTATTTTTAAAACTGTATATCAGCGCAAGTCCTTTTTCTAAGTGGAATCAGTGCACGTCCTTTCTTATCTACTGGGTATGCAGGGAGTGAAACGTTTTCTTCCACTGTAATTATATAATGGCATTGGTGGGTAATTTTTTATCTTACAATCTTATCCAATTGCTATAAAACTTGAGTCTATTAAATTAACGGTCAGATATTTCTAATTTTTATGGTAGTTTCTAATCTATTCTTTTTTTCTGGTGCACAAATCAATTACTTTTTAATATAAATAAATAGATAATACTTCCTCCGTCTCACAATAAATGATTCGACTTTGTACTAACTTTGTACAAAAGTTAGTACAAAATTGAGTCATTTATTTTGGCACAAAGAGAGTAGAAGAAAATAATATAGAATAGATAAGTGATAATATTGATGAAGGTGTGATGCATGGAAGGTTTTGAACTATCTTGAGAGCGCATTGGGCATAGCCATTTTCAACCAACCTTAATCGATACACTGACACCACAATATAGGAAACCAACTAAAAAAAAGCATGAAACATGAGATTTTCTTATCCAATTGAGAAATGCTTCAAATGCATGCCTTTTAGTTGTCGTGCCCGTCATTGGCCTGGGATGGCTGCGGCCAGAAGTGATAGCACACGAAGAGATGACGGCGACCTCTGCCAAGAGCATAGCGAGCCTAAGCTGGATGTGGAGAGAGGCCACAGAAAACACTTGAAACAGGCGACGAAGACCTCATCCAAGAGCATGGCGAGCGCGGCGGAGGCCTCTCACAGGGGCATCGCAAGCTTGGGGTAGGCAGAGGCGATCTCTCAAGGAGTAGACGGACGTGGGTTTTCTTTTTGTAGGGAACGACATGGAGATATTGGAGGGCAAATAGAATTCAGTGATAGTATAGATACGATGTGACCTATCAGATGAATCTTTGGAGGACAGCGACAGGCCTAGGAGGGATGTCTGGCGACTCTGGCGGCTCTAGCGGCTCCGAGCGGGGAGACCGCGCCGCGCGCCCGGTACCGGCGGCGACCACGACCGGGACTGCTCTCCTCCATCGGGGCTGTAGGTTTTGGGCGCTGGCCGGATCCGACGAAGTCTCCGACGCTGAGGAGGAGCAGCCCGCCGACGTGGTGGCAGGGAACTATTCCCCGACGCCATCGGATTTCGTTTGTGAATCTTTAAGGGTGGGATACTCCGAGGAGCAGATCGCGGAATGCATCGACGGCTTGGTTCCTCCCACCGACAGCGCTTGGGATGGACTGGGTGACGACGGCGACGACAAGGTGGAGGTTTTCCGACGTGTGATACACCGGCGAACATCGGCATCCGCGGTAAGACCATGGAAGGGACCCCTACCAAAGGTACGTTTGCCGGCACTTACCCTCGCGGATTTCATTGGAAACTGGAAAACGGTACCAATCCGACGGAGAAAAAGCCGGCCGGCGGTGGAGAGACTGCCGCCGGCGCCGGCACGGGCCGATCCGGATCTTGGGATCCTTGCGGCAAGGGAGCTTCGTTTGAAAGTTCTACTAGGCCATGATGGGCCGGAAATTAACCAAAGTGGGCCGGTGTCAACTGGGTATGTGGCCCAGCTGGACACGTTGGAGGTTAGGCCTGTGGAGTCGGACGAGATCTCCCGATCGACGGCTGGGTCGTGCAATCGGCAGTCTCCTCGTGCGAAAGAAACAAACTGCATCGCTAGGGTTCAGAGGTTATCGAATCCTACTGAGGACGGGGTTGCCTCTAGGGCTCGCGACAAACTACTTCGTTCAGCTCCTGGGTTTCCATCGTGCCCAGGGAGAGCGAGACGGATACCGGCGGTGACTCCATCACTCCCGGCGGCACCGATGGCCGGGCGGGACACCAGAGGTCAACCGCCTCCCGTGCAGGCTAACCTGCAGGGCAAGCAGCCGGCTGCCGCTGCACAAGGTGTGGGCGGGGCGGCCCAGCCTACTGCCCCACAGCGAACCGGCGAAGGTAGCCGGGGGCTGTTGGTGGCCGGCGCGTCGAAGGGCCGGGTCGCGGCGGCTTCATCGCCGGACGAGGTGGAACGGGGACGGGGCGCGGCGGTGGCGCCGACGGTGGCTATCGGGGCTACCGATACAATTGGAACCATTGGAATGAGGGTACGGGCAGAGCGGGCGGTGGCCGCGGTCAATGGAACGACGGAGGGGGTCAAGGGGGGGTGCTAATCAGTGGCATCGGACCTTCTACCCTCCGGATGGTGACTTTGTCGAAGGAGCCAAGGGTCCACATTATCGGCAGAGAGGTGGTCGCGGCGGTGGTGGTCGTACCTTTGGCCGGAACAAGACTGTCCCGAAGTGGGCGGAGGTCACGCCGGCGACGAATGATGAGGGTGCGGCTACCGGGGTTACCGCTAACGCTTCGACTTCGACTGTCACGCTGCCAGAGGTGGTGGCTGTGGCGGTTAATGCTTTGGCGGCAGTGGCAATACCTCCCAAGGCGACGGCTGAGGATATAGACACTGCGCGGGCCAATAAGGCGGGCCGTAAGAAAGAGAAGTTGACTTGCTATAGATGTGGGGTCCCTGGTCATTTTGTGATGGATTTCACAAATGAGCTGTGTCATATTTGTCAGAAACCAGGACACAATGAGGCAGCTTGTCCATTACTTTTAGCACCTAAGCCGGTGATCAACATATATGGTGTCTGTCAGAATAGGCTTATGTTCTTTGAGACTCCACGCTCTACCTCAGCTATTGTGCCTCCACGTCTTGAGAGTTCAAGGACGGGCTTGGTCAAGGTCACAAATGGTACGCTGACAGTTGAGCAAGTATCTCAGCGGCTGAGGAGACTTGTTTCTGAGTCATACCAATGGGCTCCGGTCAGAGTGGATGAACAGCTATATCGAGTGGAGTTCCCTAGAAGGGAGGATCTTCAACGTCTGTTGACCTTCGGGGTCAGCAAGGTGAGTGGGAGCAAATGCTTGTTAGAGTTTGAGGAGTGTAAAAAACCGGAACCAATGGGTACACGTTTGAAGAAGGTTTGGATCAGATTTTCAGGCGTCCCAGAGATTCTTCTCAATGATTTCTTTATTGTCTGGAGCCTTTGTTCACTGGTGGGTAAGACAGAGAAAGTCGACATGCCATTCACGCGCAAACGTGGGATCGCCAGATTGCTAGTGAGTGTGCTTGACATGGAGTATGTGCCTGATTACGCACCTTGGTTTTATGATGGTATGCATTATGATCTTGACGTGGAGATTGAGGAGGAAATCCAACCAGAGACACATAATGGTGACGTTGACATGGTAGATGGCGGTGATCGAGATGGGAATCGGGGAGATTCTGCAAACCCAGATGAGCACGCTCAGAGGTCCAATCATAAGGGCCAAACTCCTTCGTCGTCTATTACTGCAGATAAGCCGCATAATAACGGGATTGCACCAACGTCGACACCCATGGCCTCTCTCCGTTTCGGATCGTTTCAGGCGATGTCTGCACCGAGTCGCCTATGGGGGGACCACGTGGAGATTGAGGACTTTGGGGTCGTTCCGATTTCTGATGATAGCAGTGTACTTGATCAGCTGAATGAGAAGGATGGGTCACGCTCACTTCTTCCTTGTCATCAGCAGCCTTTGGATGAGGGAGTGAGCGAGGATGGTTCTACTGGTGGCTGTGGGCAGGAGGACCATCCACGGTCCCCTCGTTCGCTAGCGTCTTCGCGGGCGGGGCTCTTGTCTTGTCAAGACGAGGTGGCCAGGCTGGGCAGCAGCAGGCAGGAGGTCTGCCGACCGGCTCAGCTGCCGAGGCCGGTCAGCAGCGGGCATGAGGTCTGCTGACCGGACCAGCTTCGCCCTCGCCCGTCGTCTTCTGCAGGAGTGGGGTCTCAGGGCATCGGGCAGGAGGCCCGTGTTCCTTCACCTCGCTCTTCGCCTGGCGCCCGCATGACGGTGGTGGGGCAGCAGATGCAGACTGGGGAATCAGTAGCTTGGGCTGCGCCTGCTTCTCCGGTTGAGGCGTCTTCATCGGGCTCTTGTCCGGTCACTGTTGGGATTGAGGGAGGAGGCCAAAATCCTACAGTGATATCCACGGACGATGTGATCTCGTATGGAGGGATACCGGATCCAATTTCCGGTGATCGACGCTTTAGCCACCGCATCCAAGGGCAGCCAGATGCTGATGACATGCATCTAGGGCGTGCTATGAGGGCCGCCAAGCTTCGAGACGTCGAGGCAACTACAGGTATGTCTGTCAATACTAGTGCTTCAATTCTCCATTTTACTGATACAGAAATTCTACAAAATGCTAGCGACATAGGAATTTCTATTGGTAGTAGTGGCAAACAAATAGCTAAATCAATTAATGATATTTTACACTTAGAAGCAGATAGAGCCATAGAATTCATTCAAAATCTAGCAGCGGTAAAACCGATGAATGAGACGGATATCAATGATTTAGGAGGCACATAATTACAAAGTTTATGTGAGGGTTTATTACACATAGAGGGAGTTTAGGAGGATGTGGGCGACATGGGATCGGAGGGGTATATGGCCTCTTCGATTGACGGTTCTCGTCCACGCGAAATATCCTTACAGAGTAACACAGAAATGACGCAGGATAAACCAAAGAGACCTTGGAAAAGGAAGGTCTATCCTGTATCAGCGGTACGGAGAAGTGCGAGAGTGAAGCAAAAGAAAAAAAAATCATGATGAAATATGAAAGGAATCTTTTGGAATAGCAGAGGTCTAGCAGACTTGGCTAAAAGGAGATTTCTTCGAGATGCATCTTTAGAACATAAGCTCGACTTTATGGCGTTACAAGAAACGGGTAGAGATAACTTCACACCACAATTTCTCAACACTTTATCAGGAGGAGTTGATTTTGATTGGCACTGCTTGCCACCATGGGGTAGATCTGGGGGGATCTTACTTGGGGTTAAGTGTGAAACTTTAGAGGTGTTCAGTGTGGTATATGGTGAGTTTTCCGTCAAATTTCGTGTGAGGTCGAAAGTTGATGGTTTCAGGTGGGCTCTGGTGGCCGTATATGGGGCGGCGCAACCTGAGCTGAAATCTGAGTTTCTCGCCGATTTAGTGAGAACATGTGGAGAAGAAAGACTTCCCATTATAGTTGGGGGAGACTTTAATATCATTAGAAGACAAGATGAAAAAAATAATGATAACTTCGATGGAAGATGGTCACTTATGTTCAACATGGTTATTGAGAGTCTCGATTTGAGGGAGATTGACCTCACTGGTAGACAATTCACATGGGCAAACTCACTACCGGTGCCAACATATGAGAAGTTGGACCGGGTACTGACCAGTGTGGAATAGGAACAGAAGTACCCACTGGTTTCAGTACATGCCTTACAAAGAGCCATCTCCGATCACACACCACTCATGGTTGACTCTGGGGAAGCCAATCATGTGGGCAATAGAAGCTTCTTCTCTTTTGAATTAAGTTGGTTCGAGAGAGGAGGATTCATGGATCTCATAGCTACCGAATGGGCTAGGGAATCTGGTGGATCTTCCAATATAGAAAGATGGCAAAACAAAATACGACACTTGCGCCAGTTCTTGAGAGGCTGGGCCAAGAATCAGAGCGGAATATACAAAGTGGAAAAAGAGAGACTTATTCGACTGATTGATGAGTTAGATGTGAAAGCTGAGTCTACTCCTCTCAATATGTCAGATCGGAATAATAAGATTGAGGCTGAGAAGAAATTGCAAACTCTTTTGGGAGAGGAGGAGATGAAATGGGCACTTCGAGCTAAGGTGACGAAGGTGGTCCATGGGGATGATAACACACAATTCTTTCGTATGATTGCAAATGGCAAACATCGAAAGAAGAAAATAATTCAACTTGAGCAAGATGAAGGTACAATTGTAGGACATGAGAACCTAAAATTATACATTTCTGAGTATTACAAGAAATTATTTGGTGCACCAGAAGAGAATTTTGTCTCTTTGGATGAGAGCACAACACATGATATACCTCAGCTCAATTCCGATGAGAATGAGGTACTATCAGCTCCATTTACTGAGAAAGAGGTGTTCGACGCAATAGCACAAATGAAACAAAATAAGGCACCGGGGCCGGACGGGTTCCCGGCGGAATTCTATAAAAAATGTTGGCACATTATTAAGGGTGACCTTTTGCCTATGTTCCATGATTTATTTAATGGCCAGTTACATCTCTTCCACCTTAACTTTGGAACAATCACGTTGTTGCCAAAGAAGGCGGAGGCTGTACGCATTGAGCAGTTTAGACCGATTTGTTTGCTCAATGTCAGCTTCAAAATATTTACAAAGGTTGGCACGAATAGATTGACGAAGATAGCTCATTCGGTAGTCCAACCAACACAGACAGCGTTCATGCCTGGGAGACACATCTTAGCGGGTGTTGTTGTCTTGCATGAAACGCTGCACGAAATCCATACAAAGAAACTGGATGGGGTTGTCTTTAAAGTGGATTTCGAAAAAGCGTATGATAAAGTCAAATGGCCATTTCTTCAACAGGCCTTACGTATGAAAGGATTCAATGAAACCTGGAGGGATCAGGTGGATGCTTTCATTCAGAAAGGCAGTGTGGGGGTTAAAGTTAATGATGACATAGGTCCTTTCTTTCAAACACACAATGGATTGAGACAGGGTGACTCCATGTCTCCGGTGTTGTTCAACAATGTAGCAGATATGTTGGCAATACTCATTGGCAGGGCTAAAGAAATGGGCCAAGTAGGAGGACTTGTTCCACACCTGGTAGAGGGGGGAGTGTCCATACTACAATACGCGGATGATACGATCATTTTCATGGAACACAATATGGCAAAAGCAAGGAATATGAAACTAGTTATGTGCTTATTTGAACAGTTATCTGCGCTAAAATTTAATTTTAACAAAAGCGAACTATTCTGCTTTGGAAAGGCAAAGGAGGAGCAAGATGCTTATAGGCAGCTATTTGGATGTGAAATGGGATCACTACCGTTTAGCTATCTTGGGATTCCTGTTCATCATAGACGACTGACGAATAAGGAATGAAAATGTAGTGAGGATAGATTTGAAAAAAGACTGAGTTGCTGGAAGGGCAAGCTTATGTCGTATGGAGGGAGGCTAGTGTTAAGAAATTCGGTTTTAACAAGCCTGCCAATGTTCCTCTTGTCTTTCTTTGAAGTACCAGTAGGGGTACGAAAAAGATTAGACTTTTACAGATCTCGTTTCTTCTGGCAAAGTGACGAGGCTAAGAAGAAATACAGATTGGCACGATGGGATATTATATGCAGACCCAAAGACCAGGGGGGTCTTGGCATTGAAAATCTAGAAGTGAAGAACAGATGCTTGCTTAGCAAATGGCTTTACAGGTTATCTACAGAGACCGAAGGGATGTGGGTTCAAATATTGAAGAATAAATACCTACATTCCAAAACTTTAGCCCAGGTTACAGCTAGACCAAATGGCTCACCTTTCTGGAAGGGGTTAATGAAGATGAAGGTGACTTTCTTTCAGAGGGTGAAATTTGTAGTTGGTGATGGTTCCTCTACAAGATTTTGGAAATACTCCATTAGCACTTCAATATCGTTCACTTTATAATATTGCGCAACGTAAAGAGGAGTATGTGGTCACGGTACTACAATCGGTACCTCTCGATATGCAATTCAGGCGAGCTTTAGTGGGAGCACGCTGGAATGCATGGTTACATCTGGTCAGGAGACTAATGCATGTGTAACTATCTGACCAGACAGATAGTGTTCGTTGGACTTTAGCTACGAATGGTGTATTTTCAGTAAAGTCCATGTACACGGATCTGATAAACATTGGACCACTCTCGAGATCATTACATATTTGGAGAATCAAAGTGCCGCTCAGAATTAAAATTTTCATGTGGTTTATACACAAGGGTGTGGTATTAACCAAAGATAAGTTGGCAAAACGAAGATGGGTAGGCAGGCCTAATTGTTGCTTTTGTGATCACAATGAAACAATAAGACACCTCTTTCTAGATTGTCCTCTTGCAAAACTCTTATGGCGAACTGTTCATATAGCCTTTAATGTTAACCCACCAACATGTATTAGTTCGTTATTTGGAACGTGGCTCGATGGAGTAGACGTTACAATAGAGAATCTTATCAGGATTGGGATATGTGCTTTATTTTGGGCTATATGGAATTCCAGGAATGACATGATTTTTAATGGCAAGAATTGCAATAACTTTTTGCAGGTTATCTTCAGAGCAACGTCTTGGATCCGTACGTGGTGGTTACTCGGCCATGCGGACTGCAGGGAGCTTATGGCTATTGGGTGCAACCGGTGGGAGATGGTCGCACGGGTTATCTTCAACCGGTTTGCATGACGTGCTAATAATAGGCTAGATGTATAGGCATCGTAGTCTACTTTTAGTTCCGCCGGTTGTGGCAGTCTATTTACCATTTTTTCATACTTTTCGTTCAGCGATTGAGCGCTTTGTGGATCTAAGACCTCGGTTTGATTTTGTTTAATAAAATGGCTGCATGCACCGATTGATGCAGAGGTCGGGGGATCCGCTCCTCCTTTTCCAAAAAAAATCAGATGAATCTCTTTGGCATGGTAATACATGCCTCATTTATATATCGTAAGTATCATAGTACAAGCCACGTACAAATCGACCTGACAAAACTGAAAAGACAGCAGAGCGCTATGCTTTGCATAGAGGAACACCAGCCAAGAGATAAAATTACAAATAAGACCAAAGAATCTTCTGAGATTGACACCGACACTCGTAACCTGCCTCTCGCACCGCCACAACAGCCACCGAAAGAAAATATGACAGATCACCTCTGTACCCGAGCTCGACGCGGCTTCATCGCTGATATGCAGCTTTGTGGACCTCCAAGGTGGCTCGCCAAAGGCGAAACCATTACCGTTGAACGAATCAGACCGGGTTACACCTCAGACACGCCATCAAACTCGACATCTGGCACCCCCACATTACTATGACGTCAGAGGAGGAAACCATAAATGTTATCCACGAACCATGAACCCACCACATGATCCACCATCTTCCGGATGACGTCGATGCAAATGACAATCTGCATCCGCTCCTGGACTACCTCCCAATATCCATACCGGCGCTGAAGCAAAAGCCGTCGCAACGACGGAGCCCGTGGTCATATGCCCACCATGAGGATGGCGCTACCGCCGCACCATGTTTATTTGTTTGAGTAGCATCAATTTTTATCGAGTCTAAATAGAATTTAAGTTTTTGTAGGCTTATTTTCCTATGCATGTTAACAAAAATCATTGGATAACAGTTGTTATGCACACCGTGAAGGAGGAGTTTCAAGTTCTTAACTCTAACGGTGACATTAGTCCTAGAGTTCGGAAAATGATTGAGACACTGGTAAGTTCGCATTTACGCATACACATGTACAACATTGTTACGACATGCATGTCAGTTAGTTTTGTTTATTCGTTTCAGCGACGAGAAATTGCTAAAGATATTAACGAGGCAAACATTCATGTCGAAGCAAATAAATTTCCAGATGTTTCGTCATGGCCAATAGAGCAATACAACATGCCATTACAAACGGATTCGTAAGTTCAAACTTGAAATCAATATTGCTAAATTTTATATATTTGATTCTATCTGACGTAGCATGTTTATTCCAGAGTGTCGTGTGGACTTTTTGTAATGAGATGCATCCAACACTGGGACGGAGATGGCTGGACTTTTTCATTTGACCAACAAGAGATTAATGCATCGAGGCCACGTATTGTTGCAGAAATTTTGTTTTCACATACCAACGAGCTGGACAAGGTCAAGATGAAATTACTGAAAATAGTGGAGAAAGAATAAGTACTAGCATGTGGTAGGGTTTTAGTCCCGCAGAAGGTTTCCCTACTATTTGTTTGATACTTGTTGAATTACTTGTTGTGATGCAATGCTACTTTACATGTTAAAATTAATATTATGCGTGACACGAAAAATATATGTGTTTTATATTATTATTATGATAATATGTAAGTCTTTTTGTATCTGTGAGACAACGTGTGTTTTATATTATTATTATGATAATATGCCGCGGGATATGACATTAAAAAATTTATATAAAAACCGGACCGCCACTTTCGGGCCAAAGCCGCGATCGAAACGGCCTTCTGGCTGCTCAACGGCCCATCGTCTTTTTTTCAGCCATGTGTAAAAAATACATTAGTCAACATTGTTTTCTAGTTGAAGAATATGCAGGACGAATATAAACATTCGCCAGTTAATACAGGTGAAGATTCATATTCGTCCTGCATATCCTCCAAGTAGAGTTCAATGAATACCAATGTTCATAAGATGTGAAAATTGAAAGATGTATAAGCCGGTCAAAGGCGCAGTCGCGGGCCGAGGTGGGACTAAACATATTATGCGATCTGGCCCAACCGGCGCATAAGCGCAAGGGCGAAGTGCCTGTAAGTTCTGAGGAGCGGGACCGACGTGGATAACCACGTGCATTGAAGGGTGTCGGTAATCACGCCGCCTTCACACGACCGCCCCAATCACCGCACGCACGATCTCCTCACGGGCAGCCTTCTCGATCGCCTCAACCCGCCGCCTCCAACCCAGCCGATGCAACCTCGCCCCCGCACGGCCGCAGTGCGCGCCGGAACTTGCACACGCGCACGGCGACGGTACTTGCACGCGCGCACGACGGCGCCCTTCTGACTTCACGCCCGCCCGCCCCCGCGATCTTGGTCCCGTCCATACCGTAGGACGGAGCGCCGGGCCGCGCCCCACGGTTGAGCCATCTACGACGCCGGAAGGTACAATCGCAATAACTTTTAATTTTTCATTCCTGCCGTATTATAATATTTAACACATTAGTGTTTATACATTCGTTTAGTATGGAGGAATACGGAGATGTGTACTGTTCGGTGCAGAAGTGGTGTGAATTGGTTCGAAGGTTCACCCCTAGACAACGTACTCGGCTTGCTGGAACCAATTTGAACAGTATGTTGCATATTCCACCAGTGAAAATGAGAAAGAATTTATTGCAATTTGTGATATCAGCATATGATGTTCATAAAAAACGATTTATTTTTCGGCCGAATGGTGGCGATATCAATGTGCGTCACGAAGATGTTTATGCCATATTCGGGCTACGAAACGAGGGTGCTGATGTGACAAGCATAGTTGCATCGGTAGGTTTAGACGCCAAAAAAATTGTGCCGAATCATTTTCTTGATAAAAAAAACTGGCCTACTGCTGATAGATGCCTTGATAAAGAATATTGTTGATAGTCAAGCATATGATGATGATTTTGTGAGAAGGGCCACATTGGTTCTTCTTGGTACGGTGATAGCACCAGTGTCCACAAATTTTGTTCCTTACCGTTATTACAAATTGGTGGAGAATGTTGACGCTATCAAGTCGTACAATTGGAACGCATTCCACGTTGGAAGTGTGCATGGATGCCATTACGAAAACAGTGCAAGATGTTGAAAAATTCAAATGGCCCATTGGGAACTTGGCACTTATTCAGGTAAAGATCATTACATAATTCTACATATTTAGAACACATTGTTTTAGTACGTGGACTATGTAAAACTAATTTAATTGTCTTATATACAGTACATCTATTGGGAAAAAGTGCAACCAACTGACGACTTATTTGATCCGTTGACGCGTGACTATCCACTCATGTTAAACTGGTTTGAAGTTTTAGGAAAAAAGCGAGACGAGTATGACAACATACACGGCCCTGGTACCGGCATTGTAAGTAATTAAGTATAGTCGTTATTTATTGTCTGTATATATTTAATGTAGTCTTCATTTAAATTAATTTTTTGTTTATTTTACAGATTGATAACTGCATAAGTGAAGATTACAGATGCGCTAAGATTGCACGTGAAGGGACTACCCCAGAGGGAGAAGCGAAACCACCTAAACGGAAATGCAGTGGCATGACTAGAAAGCCAAGTACATCAGTGCTCTCATCTAGCAATATGGACCGTGTGATGACATACATAAAATTGCTTCAGCAGGAGATTCTGCTTATTCCCGATAGATGTGCAGAGGTAAATTTCAATTTGTTCTGAATGAGGTGCAAATAGTCATGTACTGAATGTGTTTCATTTGTTTTTGTAGATGGTCATTGAAAGGTTGAACACCGTAGGTGTAATGTACAAGGCAAAAGACTTCCAGGAAGTTCAGTCACCTGAGACTTTTCATGCACGTAAGCAGGAGAAAAAGGAAGCATCCGTTTCGTGTGAAATATATAGCACCTCCGTGCCCTTTGGAGACACGGGTGCTCCACGTACTACACCGGGTACAGGTGAAGCTAATGATTCTTTCATTATTGTGGACAATGGAAAACCTTTGTCTCCGGAATCTTCTGTACCAACAGAAGACTTCCTACCTATTGCTCGAACCCCGCAAAATGATGTTATATCCGGCGAGTATAGTGGTTGTTTGTCTCCATTACGAAAGGGGAATGAAGGTAAACGCAAGAGAAATCGTTCCAAATATTTTCAATCCTCGTACGAGCAGGAAACTGGCAGGAAACGTGTGCAAAAAAGTAAGTCACAAACGATCTTGCTTTTGAATTTAAGTGTTATATAATTATTGCATCTACTTAACTCATTGTAATAACATTGTTGCAGGTCTATTTTGTTCACCACATTCTATTTTAGCAAGTTTGAATAATATGACACAGGATCACATAGAGGCAGCTCAACTTTACATTGAGACACTGGCATCATCCAAGCATCATCTGAAAGATACAGTGGTTAGGGTGCCCGAACCAGATGGGGACATGTGCACGGTAGAAATGCTTCATCAAGTCCTCAACTATGAATGGGTGAATGACGCTATAAGTATGAGTTTTGAAACCAGACTTGTCAACTATAGTGCTTGATTACTGAAAATATTATATTTATGGTGATATCCGCAGGTCATAAATTCTTATTGTAAACACCTCCAGTATCGTGGTTTTGCTGATCGTCACATAACATCTACGTGCTTGCCAAAATGGCTTCTTAACCGGGCTGAAGGAAAGAACGAGTCTACGATGGATACAAATTGCGAGAAGTACACGAGAAAAACACATCTCGTTACGAGAGTGGTGGATGAGTATTTCGGACGGGACAAGGTATTGCTTTCGTATTCTTTCCAGTGCATCATTTCGTTTCGCAGTGCAGCGTTTTCGTGCCCATGCTCATCTGCACCCGTTCAGTAAACAAATCAAAATAAATACAAAAAAAATTCAAAAAATCAATTTTTTTTGGGTGCTAGATAATTTGATGCGTAAGGTCCTCTCCAATTTTTGTATCATTTGAGCATCTGAGCAGCTCTCGGCAAAAAAGACAAATCGGGTCAAAACAGTGCATGAATAGTAAACTTTTTTAGAGACCCTGAATTTGTCTTTTTTGCCGAGAGCTTCTCAAATGCTCAAATGATACAAAAATTGGAGCGCATCTCACGCATGAAATTACCTACCGCCCAAAAAAATTGGAATTTTTTAAATTTTTTTAGTATTTGTTTTGATTTCTTTACTCAGCGGGGGTGCAGATGAGCCTGAGCTCAGAAATGGATTTTCGTTTCGTATTTGTTTATTTGAATATGCAATGAACCTTATTTACATTCAGATAAATTCATTATTGTACAGGCTTATTTTCCTTTGTACGTGAATGAGGATCATTACATAACCATAGTGATGCACAAAGCGAAGCAAGAATTTCAAGTTCTTAACTCTACTGGTAAAATCTCTCCGAGAGTTCGTAAAACTATTGAGACACTGTCAAGTGTACAGTTCCTAGTACACATGGTCAAAATTGTTGGGACACACCTCGACTCATCAAAATTATACATTGCTTTATTAATCTTTTTCAGAGAGCAGAAATTGGTAAAGATATCCAGGAGGCAAACTTATCCTTACAAGTGAAATATCCGGACGTAACTTCATGGCCATTAAAGCAGTACAAAATGCCGTCACAGAAGGATGCGTAAGTTTACAGTTGTAAACAATGTCATAACTACTCATATGTTAGATCCTCAGCTGACCACGCGTTTTGATTTCAGAGTGTCGTGTGGACTCTTCGTAATGAGGTGCATTGAACACTGGGACGGGGATGGCTGGACATTTAAATTTAACCAGAAAGAGATTAATGCATCGAGGCCACGCATTGTCGCGGAAATTATTTTTTCGGACGCTAACAAACTAGACAAGATCAAGATGAAAGTTGTGAAAATCATGGAAAGGGAATAAGTACTAGCATTGGGTAGGGTTTTAGTCCCGTAGAAGGTTTCCCTACTATTTGTTTGGTACTTGTTACTTTAATTCATGTAATGCGACATCGCACTTTTTAATTACTTGATTCATTTCTTGATGCAATGATATTTGGTACTTTTAAATTAATAGTATGTGCAAGACAAAAAAAAATATGTGTTAGATTATTTTGTTTTACATCTATGTATACTGATTTATTCCTGTTATGTTTATTCTTTTGTGTTTGTGAGAAAAAGTTCGGTTTTACTGTCAACGAAAATTACATTAAAATTGTTAAAAAATATAGACGACCGCCACTTTCGGGCGAGAGCGAGCGTACTAGTTCAACGGCCCATCGGGGTACCACAACAGGGCAGCGTCGCGCGGCCATTTAAGCCGGTTGAGGCCTTGACGCGCAACATGAATGGGCCTTGACGCGCGGGGACCAACGTTTTCTCCCACCACACGCGCGCCGTTCTGTGTCGATCCACGCGCGCCACCCAGCTCGCGCGAAGCCTTGTGCGCTCCCCCCCCCCCCCCCCTCCCCGCTGGGAAGTTTAGTCCCACCCCGCCCGCGGAATGACGCCATGAGCAGTTTAAATATCCGCGCGCGCCCGCCGTTGTAAGGTCACAATATTACTTACTAGCCGCCTCTTCCCCAGTTGTGATTACTCACGCTGTTGGGCCGTGCCACGGCTGCTTACTCCGCCAGCTGCAGGCCCTGATGCAGGTGGGCTATTTTTTTTTTTACAATTTCGCCGTTCAATACAACACTAATTACATATTATCTCAAACAAAGTGATAAACATAACAGCAGTAATTATATATTGTCTCACACAAAATGATAAATGTATCAACAGTTACAATAAACAAATTTCAAAGATCATTATAACATTTTACAAAAAATAGTCTCACACGATTATATTTCATAATCAAATGACAATAAATTGTCTCAACAACGATTGAACAAAATACAAAGATATTATGGAACATTTAAATATTAAAATGTAACGCAATTTCTTCCGGATGACGCATGTAGCTCTTTGTCTTCTTTCACCGAGTAAAGGTGTATCTCTACGCCTGATACCTACATAACAAAATACAATAAACATGTGAAAACCAAATAGGATAAAAATATAAGAGCGTTTACGAAGGCAGTAAATTATAGAACTTACTTTTCATTCAGCTTGCACGTTTGCCGTCTATGACCCTCTATATGACATAGGCCGCATAAAGGACCAGGTTTTTTCTCGAAAAACGCTTTTGGTCTTCCATTTTTTGTAACATCTGCATCATTTTTTGACCGCCCTGTCTTGGTCTGCTTCGGTGCACCCTTGGTCGAAACTTTCACAGGATCACGTATAACATCCGCAGCGCGTTCCGGCTCACGAGCCTCATCATGAACATGCCTTCTATGACCAACAGATTCATCATCGGGGACCTTTTTCTTCGCTATTATATTCTTCAGACATTGCATCAACTCATCGAACACGAAAGAATCATCTGACACAATATGAAAAGCTTCTGCACCTGTTATACTGAGTTGACTAAACCGAGCACGTTTCTCTGTCCCTGACCAACCCCATCCAACCATATCACTCTTGCGCTGTGCAGGCAGCCCACCTCTCGCAACTTTGGACATCCTCTTAAAGATGCAGCACTTCGGTATTTCAGATAGTTTTAGATGAACCAAGACATATAGAATGTGTTTGCAAGGCAACCCTTTGCGAACCATTCGTCGACAGCTGCAGTCTATCATTTCCTCCAGGTTTCCAGGTCGATACCTAACTCTGAACTGAAATTTGCGGTTATTTTTCCATGTGACGATGAATGTCTGACAATCAACTCCCACTAACGTCTCAAAAATCTCCAGCTCTCCCATCTTCTTCAAGTCTTCTTGAAGAATATAAAAAGTGCTAATGGTGAATACACTGGCAGCATGCTTCTCAATGTCCTTATATACAATGACTGATGGTGGTACTGACTGGTTAGAACGACAGTCGTCATTCGCCTCGTTCTCACGTAGTCGAACTATGCAGTTCTCATAATGCACTACTAGATCAACAATAGTCATACCGTAGTCCAGGTGAAGGTGAAGACAAGAGTTCAGGCTTTCACTCCTCTGATTACTGCGCATACCAAGAAAAAAACCATCTGACAAATATGATGCTGCCCAAAGAGTCCTTTTCCTGTACATTCTATTCAGCCACTCTTCTGTTTTATCAGTCTTCCATTTACCGACAAAAGCGAGCCATCTCGCCTCAAAGTTAGCAGGAGAGGTGGAGTAGTACAACAGTGACCTGAACTCATTTAGTGACTTGTAATTAAGGTGCTTCTGCATATTTTTCTCAACATGCCATGAGCAAAGACGATGTAACACATCTGTAAAGACAAACCGAATAACTCTGATCATTGCAGCGTCTCCATCTGTGATGACTGACTTTGGCTTCTTCTGACAATTTGCTTTCAAAAATGTCTGCAGCAGCCAAACGTACACAGTGGTGCAACGGTGATGGTTTACACCAACAAAAGGAACGAAGGGCATACCATATCTGTTCATCTTGTATGTGCTGTCAAACACAGTCACATCTCCATACAACTGGTAGTCCCGCCTTGACTGTGCATCGCACCAGAACATGCTCTTTAACCGCCCTTCCTTATCGAGCACGTACTCAAAGAAGAAATCTGGATCATTTTCCTTTTTGCTCCTCATGATACCGATTGCTGTGTCAGCATCACCCTTTGCAATCAATTTCATTTTCTCTCGGCAGCAAAGGTTGTAGACGTCTCGCCTCACAAGGCCGCACTTATCGTACGAACCGTACCTGCTTATGAAGTTATCGACGATGATATGCTTTCTAATTCCAGCTCCTTCCTTTGCCAAGATCTCAGCTCTTTGGTGCTCTCGTATCACTCTGTGTGACCATAGGAATGGCACCTCGTCCGGTCTAGCCAACAAATGGTTGTGCTCATCCACGAAAGCCGCCACGAACCAAACTCCACGTGCTTTGTCCAACTTCACAACCAAATAGGCGCCACACTCGCACCGAGTCTCGGGTCTTAGCCTGCGGCTGTGGCCCTCTGGATTTAAGAATTTACTTTGCCGTTTTCCTGCCCCGGAGCAAACGTACCGCCTGTACCATATTGTTGTTGAAAGACCTTTCCCTCGTTTCACCTTCTCTTTTCCGATACTGAACCCACGCTCTCTTGCGTGGTTATTATAGAATGTGTGAGCCTCCCATTGTGATCCAAAGGTCATAGCCATAACCTTCCAATGTGTCTGCAGTGCCTGTTGCTGTATTTCAGCCTGCTCAATGCCTATACCAGCTGCATCATCATGCCCATGGCCATCATCACCACTAGAACCATCCAGACTATCCTACAAAATTACACAGAAGCACATATAAGTTGTAATAATTTATTAATTATGATTTTGTGATGTACAAAACATTTCAACGAACCTCACTTAAGTTATCAGCGAAAGATGCCTCAAAAATATTATCCACATTATGGACATCAATATCTTCCTGTAGATAAAAAATAACATACATGTGTAAGTACCCATATGCACATCAAAATCAATGTACTCGTCACTTACATTTTCACTGCAAGCACCATCCTCTTTGTTCTGAAAATTCTCCTCAGGTAAATTATCGTATGACGACCATGATTCATTGTCACTGCTACAATCATCCTCATCGCTGCTATCCGTATCGGTACGACCGACAGTATCGTTACCATAGCACTCACTCCTTGCATCCGTAAATTCTGTTTCGTTTTCCATTGAATAAACTCACTACAAACACTGCATAATATATAGAAGAAAATTCAGTTTAAAATAAATCTAGATATGCAGGGGCTCATAATGCTCATGACAAACCTAGGGTTTGGCGGGTCTCGATGTCGCGGGGGTAGGCCGTCAGGTACGTCGCTCGGGCGTGATTGAGGAGAGCGACGACTTCGACGGAGGCCATATGGCGGCGTGATGCTAACGGCGACAACCTCTCCTACGGGCGGCGATCGTGACGGGAAGGTGGGGTGGGATGCGGACCGTGGTCTCGTACGGACGGCGGCGGCGGACGTGTGATGGGGGCGGCAACCATGGGCTGTAACCCAGGCGGCCAATGGCGGCGATCGGTCGGGGTGACGCTGGATCCTGGCGCGTGATCCCGGGCGGTTTGTGTGTGGGGGGGGGTGTTTTTTTTTTTGCATGCGCCATCGGTGGGTTGGTCCGGCAGTGGGTTATCGGCTCGACCAGCGACTCGGCTAGCGGCTCGGCTGGTAGCGACGCGGGGTGACGCGCGTATACGGCGCGGGCATACGCTAAGCACCGTATGCCCATAATGCCCTTATACGCTAAGGGGGGGTGTACCGAAGCAAGGCCCTTCATCATATGGCATGGATGCACCGAGACTGCTCTCTCTAGTCAGTGTAATTGCAATCAGATTCATGAATAATTATAGAACATGTAACAGTATACTTGAAACTAAAGAGAAATAATATTTATAAGATCAGAATCGCCAAGAGCAAGCTACCTATCACATAGTTTGGAACTATAATGTTGCAGTAGCATGCGAATGTGCAGGAAAACAAAGGTCTTGCATTGTCACTCGTTGCAATTTATATGTATGCGCACAACAGCGTATCCAGGAGATAGTCGTTGGGTGCCTCGCGCCGTCGCGCAGGTGGTGGCTCACCTCGGGTCGTCTTCCCCGCTGTCTCGCGCGGTGGGGCAACGGGAGGCGGCTAGGGAGGAAGAGGAGCACAGCGGCTTTGCAACCTCAGCGACAGAGAACCCATTTTGTTCTTAAAAAACACTAAAAATAACTTGCAGCAGGATAAAAGCATTTCTTTGAAAGTCTAGCAATATATAAATAGTTCAAATACTAAAGGATGTGTATACAATTCTAACACATGATTATGCAGAGGAAAGCACACTTGAAAGTTTCATGAGAAAATCAACAGCTAACCAACGAGCAGAACAGGAAAGAACATATGTACAGGAATGAAACAACACTATATTTAAACATCTAATAGAACGCACCATGCTAGATAGAACCTTCTCCAGTTCCTGAGATTTAGCAGGCCCCCAACTATCGTAGTATGCAAGAACATGAACAGGTTCATTGGCTACTGACCCATTACTTTCAGAACAATTTAAAACTTTGAGAACTAACCACTTTTGTGTGATCAAAGCATGTTACAAATTTTAGGGTGGAGAAGAGAGTTACCTAGGCGAATAAACGGCGCTTATCTAAACAACAGGGATGATCCTGATGGATAATTCTTTTGGAGTCTCCATCGCCTTCACGACACCCGCCATGGTGTCATGATCAGTCAGTGCGAGCACTTTCACCTGTGCTGGTCACCAGGTAACAGAGTTAGCCTAGGAACGTGCTGGGCATATTCATTCAGAAATAGCAAATAAACGGATGATTGTTCATGCAGACATCCACTCCCTGATCGATTTCTGGCAGGCGGTATCCGAATGCGGTTCATTATATATGACACTGAAATAGTTATGGGGCTCTTTTACATAGAAAATATTCCCTCCGTTCTTTTTTACTCGGCATATAAGATTTGTTTGAAGTCAAACTATGCAAAGCTTGACCAAATTTGTATATTAAAAAATATCAACATCTACCATACGAAAGTTATATAAGTATGAAAATTAATTCATGATGCATCTAATGATATTGTTTAAATTTTGTGAATGTTGATATAAATACTGAAGACTACATCGGGCCAAAAAAAATCAAGAGTTGGATCTTGAATAAGTCTATCTGCATATGATTTATAGTATACTAACATAAATATTGAAGACTACATCGTATCATACCTGTCAAACATATAGTTCATATATACACGCTTACATATTTTCATATAGTTCACAAAAATCAAAACCGATGATTGAAGATGCTAGAACCATAAAGCCATGAAAAAAAGCCAAACGCGGGAAGCCATGAAAACAGTTGTGCAAACTGTAGGTGGATTAGCTTGTATGAACTATTATCTCTAGCAGTGAACTGGCATGGATATCAAGGAGGTCGGCCACCTGCCTTCTTTCATCAGTCACATGAGGTAGTTCAGACACATGTCTCGGCACCCCATCAACAATCATCCTGCAATGATATATTCCAGATGTCAGAACCAACAATACAGCATGATCTTTCCCAGATCTCTCTAACACCTTGAAGTAATCATATTGATTTTTTAGTATTTTAGAATGTCATTTCCAGAACTGTATAAAACATTTCAAGAGCAGATCAGGTACAGGGTAAACCTTGATGTCCAGTTATCCAATGATTCGTCCAGAAACGACCTCATTTCCTCCTTGACTCCATGTAATCAAAGTTGGAATTCCGTTTTCCAGGGGGCTATTGTTGGTGCATTCATCCGAGCCATTAATCCCTGAATGGTAAAAAAGGTGAAAATTCAGTCGGTATCGGCAACGGAGCTAAGTGAACCTGTCAGGTTCACTTAACCGTCAGTGCAAGCAAGACCACCAATAATATTCATACATGTTACTTGACCCCGCAAAAAAGTACAACATCCCATGAAATATGGCCAAAGGCAATAGTTCCAATTTGCCACGAAGCACAGACTTCAGAATAACCTGAAGCATGAAGCAATGCACACATCTCACATTATTATCTGAAATGTCAAATAACACACATGGTTTTTCATAGGTCAAAAGTAATTCAGTAGGAATAAACTGATGTTTTAGTATGTCCATTCTAAAGTAAAATAGAAAGGTTTAGGATAGCAAGCTAGGCCGACCGGCATGAGCATGTGAAGGGTATACATGCACACGTTTTTGTTCCAGGTAAGTTCAATCATGCATGTAGCAGAGCTAGGGCTCAGCGAACGTCCTTTTTTTGGACTGATCATCGCACGTCTTTTTTAAAAACATGAAACTTGATCAGCGCATGTCTATTTTTTTATTTGACCAGCGCATTTTTTTTTGTTCCAGCTAATTGCATGTGCATGCAGGACTGTGGTATCCCCAGCCCATCAGGGTTCAAATCCTGGTGCTTGCATTTATTCCTGGATTTATTTCAGGATTTTCGGCGATGCGCATTCAGTGGGAGGAGACGTTCCCGTCGACGACGAGGTGCCTACGGTGACTTCGTAAATTTCAAGATGATATGCCGGATCAGTCTCTCGGAGGTGCTCATAGGGGTAGGGTGTGCGTGTGTGCGTTCATAGGGGTGAGTCTATGCGCGTGTATATAAGCGCTTGCGTCTGTACTGTGTTCAAAAAAAAAAAGATAGGGGTCGGCACACGTCCTTTTTATTTGGACTGGTCAGCGCACGTCCTATTTTTAAAACTGTATATCAGCGCAAGTCCTTTTTCTAAGTGGAATCAGTGCACGTCCTTTCTTATCTACTGGGTATGCAGGGAGTGAAACGTTTTCTTCCACTGTAATTATATAATGGCATTGGTGGGTAATTTTTTATCTTACAATCTTATCCAATTGCTATAAAACTTGAGTCTATTAAATTAACGGTCAGATATTTCTAATTTTTATGGTAGTTTCTAATCTATTCTTTTTTTCTGGTGCACAAATCAATTACTTTTTAATATAAATAAATAGATAATACTTCCTCCGTCTCACAATAAATGATTCGACTTTGTACTAACTTTGTACAAAAGTTAGTACAAAATTGAGTCATTTATTTTGGCACAAAGAGAGTAGAAGAAAATAATATAGAATAGATAAAATAGATAGAATAGATAAGTGATAATATTGATGAAGGTGTGATGCATGGAAGGTTTTGAACTATCTTGAGAGCGCATTGGGCATAGCCATTTTCAACCAACCTTAATCGATACACTGACACCACAATATAGGAAACCAACTAAAAAAAAGCATGAAACATGAGATTTTCTTATCCAATTGAGAAATGCTTCAAATGCATGCCTTTTAGTTGTCGTGTCCGTCATTGGCCTGGGATGGCTGTGGCCAGAAGTGATAGCACACGAAGAGATGACGGCGACCTCTGCCAAGAGCATAGCGAGCCTAAGCTGGATGTGGAGAGAGGCCACAGAAAACACTTGAAACAGGCGACGAAGACCTCATCCAAGAGCACGGCGAGCGCGGCGGAGGCCTCTCACAGGGGCATCGCAAGCTTGGGGTAGGCAGAGGCGATCTCTCAAGGAGTAGACGGACGTGGGTTTTCTTTTTGTAGGGAACGACATGGAGATATTGGAGGGCAAATAGAATTCAGTGATAGTATAGAAACGATGTGACCTATCAGATGAATCTTTGGAGGACAGCGACAGGCCTAGGAGGGATGTCTGGCGACTCTGGCGGCTCTAGCGGCTCCGAGCGGGGAGACCGCGCCGCGCGCCCGGTACCGGCGGCGACCACGACCGGGACTGCTCTCCTCCATCGGGGCTGTAGGTTTTGGGCGCTGGCCGGATCGGACGAAGACTCCGACGCTGAGGAGGAGCAGCCCGCCGACGTGGTGGCAGGGAACTATTCCCCGACGCCATCGGATTTCGTTTGTGAATCTTTAAGGGTGGGATACTCCGAGGAGCAGATCGCGGAATGCATCGACGGCTTGGTTCCTCCCACCGACAGCGCTTGGGATGGACTGGGTGACGACGGTGACGACAAGGTGGAGGTTTTCCGACGTGTGATACACCGGCGAACATCGGCATCCGCGGTAAGTCCATGGAAGGGACCCCTACCAAAGGTACGTTTGCCGGCACTTACCCTCGCGGATTTCATTGGAAACTGGAAAACGGTACCAATCCGACGGAGAAAAAGCCGGCCGGCGGTGGAGAGACTGCCGCCGGCGCCGGCACGGGCCGATCCGGATCTTGGGATCCTTGCGGCAAGGGAGCTTCGTTTGAAAGTTCTACTAGGCCATGATGGGCTGGAAATTAACCAAAGTGGGCCAGTGTCAACTGGGTATGTGGCCCAGCTGGACACGTTGGAGGTTAGGCCTGTGGAGTCGGACGAGATCTCCCGATCGACGGCTGGGTCGTGCGATCGGCAGTCTCCTCGTGCGAAAGAAACAAACTTCATCGCTAGGGTTCAGAGGTTATCGAATCCTACTGAGGACGGGGTTGCCTCTAGGGCTCGCGACAAACTACTTCGTTCAGCTCCTGGGTTTCCATCGTGCCCAGGGAGAGCGAGACGGATACCGGCGGTGACTCCATCACTCCCGGCGGCGCCGATGGCCGGGCGGGACACCAGATGTCAACCGCCTCCCGTGCAGGCTAACCTGCAGGGCAAGCAGCCGGCTGCCACTGCACAAGGTGCGGGCGGGGCGGCCCAGCCTACTGCCCCATAGCGAACCGGCGAAGGTAGCCGGGGGGCTGTTGGTGGCCGGCGCGTCGAAGGGCCGGGTCGCGGCGGCTTCATCGCCAGACGAGGTGGAACGGGGACGGGGCGCGGCGGTGGCGCCGACGGTGGCTATCGGGGCTACCGATACAATTGGAACCATTGGAATGAGGGTACGGGCGGAGCGGGCGGTGGCCGCGGTCAATGGAACGACGGAGGGGGTCGAGGGGGGGTGCTAATCAGTGGCATCGGACCTTCTACCCTCCGGATGGTGACTTTGTCGAAGGAGCCAAGGGTCCACATTATCGGCACAGAGGTGGTCGCGGCGGCGGTGGTCATACCTTTGGCCGGAACAAGACTGTCCCGAAGTGGGCGGAGGTCACGCCGGCGACGAATGATGAGGGTGCGGCTACCGGGGTTACCACTAACGCTTCGACTTCGACTGTCACGCTGCCAGAGGCGGTGGCTGTGGCGGTTAATGCTTTGGCGGCAGTGGCAATACCTCCCAAGGCGACGGCTGAGGATATAGACACTGCGCGGGTCAATAAGGCGGGCCGTAAGAAAGAGAAGTTGACTTGCTATAGATGTGGGGTCCCTGGTCATTTTGTGATGGATTGCACAAATGAGCTGTGTGATATTTGTCAGAAACCAGGACACGATGAGGCAGCTTGTCCATTACTTTTAGCACCTAAGCCGGTGATCAACATATATGGTGTCTGTCAGAATAGGCTTATGTTCTTTGAGACTCCACGCTCTACCTCAGCTATTGTGCCTCCACGTCTTGAGAGTTCAAGGACGGGCTTGGTCAAGGTCACAAATGGTACGCTGACAGTTGAGCAAGTATCTCAGTAGCTGAGGAGACTTGTTTCTGAGTCATACCAATGGGCTCCGGTCAGAGTGGATGAACTGCTATATCGAGTGGAGTTCCCTAGAAGAGAGGATCTTCAACGTCTGTTGACCTTCGGGGTCAGCAAGGTGAGTGGGAGCAAATGCTTGTTAGAGTTTGAGGAGTGTAAAAAACCGGAACCAATGGGTACACGTTTGAAGAAGGTTTGGATCAGATTTTTAGGCGTCCCAGAGATTCTTCTCAATGATTTCTTTATTGTCTGGAGCCTTTGTTCACTGGTGGGTAAGACAGAGAAAGTCGACATGCCATTCACGCGCAAACGTGGGATCGCCAGATTGCTAGTGAGTGTGCTTGACATGGAGTATGTGCCTGATTACGCACCTTGGTTTTATGATGGTATGCATTATGATCTTGACGTGGAGATTGAGGAGGAAATCCAACCAGAGACACATAATGGTGACGTTGACATGGTAGATGGCGGTGATCGAGATGGGAATCGGGGAGATTCTGCAAACCCAGATGAGCATGCTCAGAGGTCCAATCATAAGGGCCAAACTCCTTCGTCGTCTACTACTGCAGATAAGCCGCATAATAACGGGATTGCACCAACGTCGACACCCATGGCCTCTCTCCGTTTCGGATCGTTTCAGGCGATGTCTGCGCCGAGTCGCCTATGGAGGGACCACGTGGAGATTGAGGACTTTGGGGTCGTTCTGATTTCTGATGATAGTAGTGTACTTGATCAGCTGAATGAGAAGGATGGGTCACGCTCACTTCTTCCTTGTCATCAGCAGCCTTTGGATGAGGGAGTGAGGGAGGATGGTTCTGCTGGTGGCTGTGGGCAGGAGGACCATCCACGGTCCCCTCGTTCGCTAGCGTCTTCGCGGGCGGGGCTCTTGTCTCGTCAAGACGAGGTGGCCAGGATGGGCAGCAGCGGGCAGGAGGTCTGCCGACCGGCTCAGCTGCCGAGGCCGGTCAGCAGCGGGCATGAGGTCTGCTGACCGGACCAGCTTTGCCCTCGCCCGTCGTCTTCTGCAGGAGTGGGGTCTCAGGGCATCGGGCAGGAGGCCCGTGTTCCTTCACCTCGCTCTTCGCCTGGCGCCCGCATGACGGTGGTGGGGCAGCAGATGCAGACTGGGGAATCAGTAGCTTGGGCTGCGGCTGCTTCTCCGGTTGAGGCGTCTTCACCGGGCTCTTGTCCGGTCACTGTTGGGATTGAGGGAGGAGGCCAAAATCCTACAGTGATATCCACGGACGATGTGATCTCGTATGGAGGGATACCGGATCCAATTTCCGGTGATCGACGCTTTAGCCACCGCATCCAGGGGCAGCCGGATGCTGATGACATGCATCTAGGGCGTGCTATGAGGGCCGCCAAGCTTCGAGACGTCGAGGCAACTACAGGTATGTCTGTCAATACTAGTGCTTCAATTCTCCATTTTACTGATACAGAAATTCTACAAAATGCTAGCGACATAGGAATTTCTATTGGTAGTAGTGGCAAACAAATAGCTAAATCAATTAATGATATTTTACACTTAGAAGCAGATAGAGCCATAGAATTCATTCAAAATCTAGCAGCGGTAAAACCGATGAATGAGATGGATATCAATGATTTAGGAGGCACAGAATTACAAAGTTTATGTGAGGGTTTATTACACATAGAGGGAGTTGAGGAGGATGTGGGCGACATGGGATCGGAGGGGTATATGGCCTCTTCGATTGACGGTTCTCGTCCACGCGAAATATCCTCACAGAGCAACACAGAAATGACGCAGGATAAACCAAAGAGACCTTGGAAAAGGAAGGTCTATCCTGTATCAGCGGTACGGAGAAGTGCGAGAGTGAAGCAAAAGAAAAAAATTCATGATGAAATATGAAAGGAATCTTTTGGAATAGCCGAGGTCTAGCAGACTTGGCTAAAAGGAGATTTCTTCGAGATGCATCTTTAGAACATAAGCTCGACTTTATGGCATTACAAGAAACGGGTAGAGATAACTTCACACCACAATTTCTCAACACTTTATCAGGAGGAGTTGATTTTGATTGGCACTGCTTGCCACCAAGGGGTAGATCTGGGGGGATCTTACTTGGGGTTAAGTGTGAAACTTTAGAGGTGTTGAGTGTGGTATATGGTGAGTTTTCCGTCAAATTTCGTGTGAGGTCGAAAGTTGATGGTTTCAGGTGGGCTCTGGTGGCCGTATATGGGGCGGCGCAACCTGAGCTGAAATCTGAGTTTCTCGCCGATTTAGTGAGAACATGTGGAGAAGAAAGACTTCCCATTATAGTTGGGGGAGACTTTAATATCATTAGAAGACAAGATGAAAAAAATAATGATAACTTCGATGGAAGATGGTCACTTATGTTCAACATGGTTATTGAGAGTCTCGATTTGAGGGAGATTGACCTCACTGGTAGACAATTCACATGGGCAATCTCACTACCGGTGCCAACATATGAGAAGTTGGACCGGGTACTGACCAGTGTGGAATGGGAACAGAAGTACCCGCTGGTTTCAGTACATGCCTTACAAAGAGCCATCTCCGATCACACACCACTCATGGTTGACTCTGGGGAAGCCAATCATGTGGGCAATAGAAGCTTCTTCTCTTTTGAATTAAGTTGGTTCGAGAGAGGAGGATTCATGGATCTCATAGCTACCGAATGGGCTAGGGAATCTGGTGGATCTTCCAATATAGAAAGATGGCAAAACAAAATACGACACTTGCGCCAGTTCTTGAGAGGCTGGGCCAAGAATCAGAGCGGAATATACAAAGTGGAAAAAGAGAGACTTATTCGACTGATTGATGAGTTAGATGTGAAAGCTGAGTCTACTCCTCTCGATATGTCAGATCGGAATAATAAGATTGAGGCTGAGAAGAAATTGCAAACTCTTTTGGGAGAGGAGGAGATGAAATGGGCACTTCGAGCTAAGGTGACGAAGGTGGTCCATGGGGATGATAACACACAATTCTTTCGTATGATTGCAAATGGCAAACATCGAAAGAAGAAAATAATTCAACTTGAGCAAGATGAAGGTACAATTGTAGGACATGAGAACCTAAAATTATACATTTCTAAGTATTACAATAAATTATTTGGTGCACCAGACGAGAAGTTTGTCTCTTTGGATGAGAGCACAACACATGATATACCTCAGCTCAATTCCAATGAGAATGAGGTACTATCAGCTCCATTTACTGAGAAAGAGGTGTTCGACGCAATAGCACAAATGAAACAAAATAAGGCACCGGGGCCGGACGGGTTCCCGGCGGAATTCTATAAAAAATGCTGGCACATTATTAAGGGTGACCTTTTGCCTATGTTCCATGATTTATTTAATGGCCAGTTACAGCTCTTCCACCTTAACTTTGGAACAATCACGTTGTTGCCAAAGAAGGCGGAGGCTGTACGCATTGAGCAGTTTAGACCGATTTGTTTGCTCAATGTCAGCTTCAAAATATTTACAAAGGTTGGCACGAATAGATTGACGAAGATAGCTCATTCGGTAGTCCAACCAACACAGACGGCGTTCATGCCTGGGAGACACATCTTAGCGGGTGTTGTTGTCTTGCATGAAACGCTGCACGAAATCCATACAAAGAAACTGGATGGGGTTGTCTTTAAAGTGGATTTCGAAAAAGCGTATGATGAAGTCAAATGGTCATTTCTTCAACAGGCCTTACGTATGAAAGGATTCAATGAAACCTGGAGGGATCAGGTGGATGCTTTCATTCAGAAAGGCAGTGTGGGGGTTAAAGTTAATGATGACATAGGTCCTTTCTTTCAAACACACAAGGGATTGAGACAGGGTGACTCCATGTCTCCGGTGTTGTTCAACATTGTAGCAGATATGTTGGCAATACTCATTGGCAGGGCTAAAGAAATGGGCCAAGTAGGAGGACTTGTTCCACACCTGGTAGAGGGGGGAGTGTCCATACTACAATACGCGGATGATACGATCATTTTCATGGAACACGATATGGCAAAAGCAAGGAATATGAAACTAGTTATGTGCTTATTTGAACAGTTATCTGGGCTAAAATTTAATTTTAACAAAAGCGAACTATTCTGCTTTGGGAAGGCAAAGGAGGAGCAAGATGCTTATAGGCAGCTATTTGGATGTGAAATGGGATCACTATCGTTTAGCTATCTTGGGATTCATGTTCATCATAGACGACTGACGAATAAGGAATGGAAATGTAGTGAGGATAGATTTGAAAAAAGACTGAGTTGCTGGAAGGGCAAGCTTATGTCGTATGGAGGGAGGCTAGTGTTAATAAATTCGGTTTTAACAAGCCTGCCGATGTTCCTCTTGTCTTTCTTTGAAGTACCAGTAGGGGTACGAAAAAGATTAGACTTTTACAGATCTCGTTTCTTCTGGCAAAGTGACGAGGCTAAGAAGAAATACAAATTGGCACGATGGGATATTATATGCAGACCCAAAGACCAGGGGGTCTTGGCATTGAAAATCTAGAAGTGAAGAACAGATGCTTGCTTAGCAAATGGCTTTACAGGTTATCTACAGAGACCGAAGGGATGTGGGTTCAAATATTGAAGAATAAATACCTACATTCCAAAACTTTAGCCCAGGTTACAGCTAGACCAAATGGCTCACCTTTCTGGAAGGGGTTAATGAAGATGAAGGTGACTTTCTTTCAGAGGGTGGAATTTGTAGTTGGTGATGGTTCCTCTACAAGATTTTGGGAAGACACTTGGCTTGGGGATACTCCATTAGCACTTCAATATCCTTCGCTTTATAATATTGCACAACGTAAAGAGGAGTATGTGGCCACGGTACTACAATCGGTACCTCTCAATATGCAATTCAGGCGAGCTTTAGTGGGAGCACGCTGGAATGCATGGTTACATCTGGTCAGGAGACTAATGCATGTGTAACTATCTGACCAGACAAATAGTGTTCGTTGGACTTTAGCTATGAATGGTGTATTTTCAGTAAAGTCCATGTACACGGATCTGATAAACATTGGACCACTCTCGAGATCATTACATATTTGGAGAATCAAAGTGCCGCTCAGATTTAAAATTTTCATGTGGTTTATACACAAGGGTGTGGTATTAACCAAAGATAACTTGGCAAAACGAAGATGGGTAGGCAGGCCTAATTGTTGCTATTGTGATCACAATGAAACAATAAGACACCTCTTTCTAGATTGTCCTCTTGCAAAACTCTTATGGCGAACTGTTCATATAGCCTTTAATGTTAACCCACCAACATGTATTAGTTCGTTATTTCGAACGTGGCTCGATGGAGTAGACGTTACAATAGCGAATCTTATCAGGATTGGGATATGTGCTTTATTTTGGGCTATATGGAATTCCAGGAATGACATGATTTTTAATGGCAAGAATTTCAATAACTTTTTGCAGGTTATCTTCAGAGCAACGTCTTGGATCCGTACGTGGTCGTTACTCGGCCATGCGGACTGCAGGGAGCTTATAGCTATTGGGTGCAACCGGTGGGAGATGGTCGCACGGGTTATCTTCAACCGGTTTGGATGACGTGCTAATAATAGGCTAGATGTATAGGCATCGTAGTCTACTTTTAGTTCCGCCGGTTGTGGCAGTCTATTTACCATTTTTTCATACTTTTCGTTCAGCGATTGAGCGCTTTGTGGATCTAAGACCTCGGTTTGATTTTGTTTAATAAAATGGCTGCATGCACCGATTGATGCAGAGGCCGGGGGATCCGCTCCTCCTTTTCCAAAAAAATGAGATGAATCTTTTTGGCATGGTAATACATGTCTCATTTATATATCGTAAGTATCATAGTACAAGCCACGTACAAATCGACCTGACAAAACTGAAAAGACAGCAGAGCGCTATGCTTTGCATAGAGGAACACCAACCAAGAGATAAAATTACAAATAAGACCGAAGAATCTTCTGAGCTTGACACCGACACTCGTAACCTGCCTCTCGCACCACCACAACAGCCACGGAAAGAAAATATGACAGATCACCTCCGTACCCGAGCTCGACGCGGCTTCATCGCTGATATGCAGCTTTGTGGACCTCCAAGGTGGCTCGCCAAAGGCGAAACCATTACCGTTGAATGAATCGGACCGGGTTACACCTCAGACACGCCATCAAACTCGACATCTGGCACCCCCACATTACGATGACGTCAGAGGAGGAAACCATAAATGTTATCCACGAACCATGAACCCACCACATGATCCACCATCTTCCGGATGACGTCGATGCAAATGACAATCTGCACCCGCTCCTGGACTACCTCCCAATATCCATACCGGCGCTGAAGCAAAAGCCGTCGCAATGACGGAGCCCGTGGTCATATGCCCACCACGAGGATGGCGCTGCCGCCGCACCATGCTTTCTTGAACATACTAATTTCCAAATCCATCCCCAACCATAGAACCGATCTCCTCGTCGGAGTAGGATCCGAGAAAACTTCATTCATCGCCACCATCGCCTCCGCCGAAGGAAAGATGATGAACAGCCTAAAAAACTAACATATGAGATCCTAAAAACGAACCACGGATGTGGATGCGGCGAAACCCCTCACCACCGATGACCGAAGTCGTCAACGGAGGGGGGGCGCAGGAGGCTGGCGGCGGAAGGCGAGATCGCCTTTTTTTCTTTTGGTGAAGGAAGAAAAACGATGATGATAGATACCTATCGGATGAATCTGATTTAGCTTGGGAAGAGGCCATGGAACGTATGTAGAAAAGATACTACGGAGGGAGTTTTTTCGAGACTCGACAGCCGAGAAAAGTTGTAAATACATTAATAAATGGTTTGTCTTTTTAGCTTCTTATTTTTGACGACCAAGAAAGAATTCATAGTGTAATAAAAGGATTTTATTTTTTTTAGGAGTCAATTTACACCGTAATAATTTGGTCCCACCAGTTGAACGGCTTGTAATTTCTGATTAATGTGGTAACTTTTTGGGAAACGTTATAAATTACCCGGCGGATCGAAGGTTGACGTCCGCCCTCTTCTCTTCACGACATTTGTCTCATGATCATCACTGTAAGTTTTTGCAACTAGCATGTTGTTGCAATCTCTCATTGCAACGACGGCTCGGTTGTAGGATCTGGATCCTTGGAATACGTTAGTACGGCGATGCGACACTTCTGCAACATAATCTCAGTTGTAAAAAAATCTACAACATAATCTTAGTTGCAAATTTTTTTCTGCAACGGGGCCTCAGTTGCAAAAAAAAAAGTCTGCAACAAGACCTGAGTTGCAAAAAAAAACTGCAACAAGATCGTATTTGCTGAAAAACTGCAACAAGACCTAAGTTGCAAAAATGAAGGAAGTTGTTCAGTCGCTCAATCGACAGATCTGACGGCTCGCGAGCCAGCGGATATTTTAAAAAGGCCCGCCGGCTAATGCGTAGCACTCCCCTAACTTTTTGGGAGTCTCTTCTTAGTATAGGTTTAGATATAGATATAGATATAGATATGTTTTATGTCAATGGTCTTATATACGCTAGAAGTTTCTATTAATGTGATTTACTAAGTATACGCACTCCCCTAACTTTTTGGGAGTCTCTTCTTAGTATAGGTTTAGATATAGATATAGATATAGATATGTTTTATGTCAATGGTCTTATATACGCTAGAAGTTTCTATTAATGTGATTTACTAAGTATACAGTAGAAACCGCTATTAAGATATTTGTTTGAACGTACGCTTTACAGGTGGTATGTAAGAATATTAAAATATACATGAATGTACACTGAAAAACTACACTATATATAGTATATGAGATTGACCACAATAATTCAAGGAGGTTTTGTTACAAAATACAATAGTTTTACACTTGCTTCTCCTCTACTTTTCGGTTAAATTTGTTGTTGGGAAGTGAGGATGGACAGAGGGCCACCGTCCTCAAGTAATTAATGTAGTGGTTTTTATTATTTTTATGTAGCCTAACTAAATCGTAGGTCTAGCAATATTCTGGGTTGAGTAGGCAATATTATTATTTGAAATTTCCATTTACTTGTTGGTATAACGAATATGTTCCAATGCCTTTAAGAAAAGCATGTTACATTTTTTTTTGAAGAGGTAGAAATTATAGTCGAAGGGGACTTTGATCATGTATTATACATTTATACTTTTATTTACTAGATGGCAGCAAAAAAAAACTTGTTTGTTGCTTCTTGCTGCTATACCATCTTTGACAAACTGTTTGCATTGCGTGTAGGAGCTCGTTCCTCCAAGTACAAGGACCCAGAGATATCATCCGGGGAAGAAGAGGAAGACTTAGGTATATATCGTATTTTTTGTATATGTAACTTGCAACATCTATCAATGTCTACTTTATATAATTATATCCTTAGGTGTATGAGACTACCTAACCTATTGGAAACTGCAGATTTAGATCTGACCCTGAACATAGAAGATGACTACCAAGACGAGGTCAGACCCATGCCCGACTCACCTGCAACAGATGTGGTACACTCACCTTATGACGACGAGAAGAGGGCCTGGCACAATGAGGAGAGGAAAAGAAAGCTAGATGAGAAGAAGAAGGGGGCATTGGAGAGGAGCAAGAAGAGGAAACAGGATCAAGAGAAAAAGAAAGAGGAGGAAAAAAAGAGTACAGAAGCGCGTCGCAGTGGCTGACAGTATTGCAATGGCCCTGCGTTGATTAGCGATCTCACCTGGTATTTGAACTTGAGGTTGAGGTCAAATCAGAAATATGGTTTCCATGGAGTCCTAGCTAGTTCGAGTATGTTTTGTCACAATGTCGATTCTATATTTTCCAGTCTTTGTAACATGATAAATGAAATAAAAATAACCGATGAAGCCCTCCGGGCCGAGGTAAAAAACAAAAACATGCAGTGGAAGCTACCAAATCCCTCTTTAGGAGTAGAGAATACAGAAAACAGCTATGCAAGTTTAGGCAGATGGAATGGCAATGGACGATGAATCTTTCTAGAATTCTGCAATTGAAAATACATGGAAAAACATAACAAAACAAATTTCAAATATCCAGGCTGCACAACCAAACTTTTTTTCACAAAAGCATTTCAGCATACAGGTTCAAAAGCAAAGGCGCCGTTCAAACAATAAATTTCCACTTCTAAATGCCATCACTGCTGAACAGTAGGAGTAATACAGTCACTTGTTAATTTACTTGAGCGCCATCTTCAACTCAGGCTGAGTAGCATAGTCACAACACTACTTGTTAAATTACTTGAGCATCATCTTCAACTCAGGACATACTCACTACACTACACCGCACAGCAGCTTTCAATTCTACAAAAACATCTTAATAAACGCTACAACACGATGTTATTACCATGGGGTGAGAGACATCACGCTCGTCAGTCGTGGAATCCAAATCTAAATCACTATCATACTCTTCGCTCATCAAAGTCAGGTCGCTACCATACCCATCACTACTATCCTCCAATGGATCATTGTAAAGGCGATCCTCTTCTACCCTACCATTAAGCCTCTCCGTCGTCACGCGGCTATGGTCGATGATGTTCATGTTGGTGTAATATGGCCGGTCCACTGCAGGATCAAAATCTTTGTCACAGGGGTCTTCTCCACGGACCATCTTCTCAAACTCCAACTTGCGCCCATGGAAGTCTTCCCAATCCGGATGCACGATCCTGATCCCCATGTGATCGCAGTAAAGGCACCGTACCCGTTCTGTCAACGACAAAGATCATTAACTTTCATGCATGGCCCCATCATAGACTATATAAGTGCTCAAAATGCATTAACAATAAAATGTTTTTCATCATGCCTAGAGTCATAGAATATTAATTGCACCTAATTATATTATTGCAAAGTAAGGTAACCCATGCATACAGAAAGGGATCAAAGAAAAGCTTTCATCTCACTGAGTCAAGACTGGGGTGCCATGTCAAGATAGAGCCTGCTATGGCAACAATTAGGCCTTGGGACGAACATAATAATGAATGATATGTTTTATTATGACGGGAAATAAGAAATTATGCCTCTCTTTTTATGATGAGAGCAAATTATGCCTCATATGGCTGCAAGTTCCAACGTTATGCGACGGTTAGGCCCAAAATATATTCCTGAGCCAGCCCATTAGGCGCAGCTCTTCTGTATGATGAAACAGTTGAGTCTGTCAAATGGCCTCTTAACACTTTCCTAATTGGAAGCAACCTAGAAAAATAAATACAGATCAAGATTTTGCACTTAGAAAGGCTGTTGAACATGTATTTCCAGAGGCGTGGCAAGTATCTTCTCTTAATGAGAATAGAGCATAATCGTAGGAATATATTAGATATCAGTGCCTTTATTCAATTCCCAAGGCACTCTTCAACGATTGAGGAGATTACCGAGGCAGTCTTAGTGCTATCATCCAGGTCACCAGCCTACTGTACCCCTTATTCTGGCCTGCGCACTTTTTACATAATGCAAATGCAATCGGACACTTATCAGTTATCTAAGATCAAGGGAGCAGATCTTCCTTAAATAGTTTAGTGCTTGCATGTACCAATATGAGGATGTGCGAGGAAGAGGTCATGAGATCGAAGGTCGAGAAACAAACTTGGTTTGATAGCATCTATGAGGCAAAAGATAATTGGGCTGAATGTTAGATGAGAGACGCTTTCACCTTGGGAATGCAAAGCACCCAACTAAGTGAGAGCCTAAACGATGACTAAAAACACCAAGGAAATCAGATTGATATTGTTCAGTTTTCAAAGCATTTTGAACAGGCTGTGCAAGGAAAACAAGACATTGAGCTGGATGCAGAGTACAAGTCAATGGGGTAAATACCTAGGATAAAAATCAAAACACCCATGATGATCCAAGCAAGCCAGGTTTACACCCATACCATATTTGAATGTTTCCAAACAGAGTACAAGAGATCTATCGCAGCTTATGCTAGAGTACTGAATGGAAATTTGCAGTAGCATTTGGTAGTCAACATGAAGACCCAACCTTTGAAGATGAATGCATGGTATTAGTAATCCGTCGGAAATACAACTACTTGCAGTTGTAGGCAATTTGAGAGAACAGGAGTATTGTGTGCTCATGCTCTAGGAGTTCTTAATTTGATGGATGTTATGATACTGCCAGCGCATTGCATTTTAAAGTGGTGAACTCGGAAAATACTGTGTGGAACTATTAAAGATAGCTGTGGAAGAAATGTTGTTGAAAATCCAATGTTGGACGCCATCATTCGCCATAGGTTACTCTTGCAGGAATTTCGCAATTTAACTACTCACGCAGCAAGGTCTGAAGAATGTTGTATTTTGGTGGAGTAACCCTTGAGCCAGCCCATTAAGGAAGCAAGAAGTTCAAGGACGGAATTTCGCAATTTAGCTACTCTTGCAGGAATTGTTGTATTTAATGGGATGGCTTCATTATGGAAGTTCAAGGACTGATGAAATATCCATGTGGGAGTAACCCTCGAGCTGGAAGTGATACCCAAGAGATAGTTAAGGAATCAAAAGCAATTTTAAGTGCTGAACGCCTTAAGAAAAAATCTCATCAGAAAAAAAGTTCAAAGCGAAGGCTAACAACACAAGAAATGGTTTAAACAAATGAAGAAAGAAAAAAAAATCTACAGTATGTTCTTTATATACTAGGATGGGAAATAATTCCTTTGCCATTGGTTCAACAAAGCCTATTCTGCCTGACGCTTTGTGCTAATTTTGCTTGCCAGCAACAATGGAGTATATAAGAAGAAAAAGAAAGTACCAACTAAAGTTACAAAGGGAATAAAGAACAAACAAGATTGCCTGTGGTATGTTCTTTATATAAAAATACTTTCTTATTTATTTTAATACCGACACTATTTTTATTGACATTCATGTTTATTTGCAGAAACTGACATATAACAACTAGAGCAGCACATCACAACTAGGCTCAATAGAAGGGCGAGATTATGGGAGCGTTCCAAATGGTTCACAAGGTTACGGATTATACTGATCTGTTGGTGGTCCACTTCATTTGCGATTTAGATGTTTTGTGATTTTAAATAATCTTTACTCTGCAGAATACTACTGTGAAAGACTAGAGGCACAAGATGACCTCTTGATCACCAGAATATTTGAACGGGATGATGCAGCAGCTGCAGTCTAGAAATTTCAGAACTTGGGTTTTCCCAGAATATAAAGAAGAACAATTCCAGAATATATTTTTAATAAAAAGAACCCAAAATCCACAAGTTTCAGAACTTTAGTTGATAGTACAATGCAGATTATCTTCAGTAAAACATCGATCTAAATGTTTGAAGCAAATGGCAAGATGCAGAACTTCGTTTATTCAGTTTCCTGATTTCAAAACCAAGTCGAAGTGCTGTAGCGTTCTTTTTATAGGCAATAGGATTATGTCAAACAGTCATTTAGTTAAAATAAAATCCGAAAGTTGGCCCACTGTGCTATTTTGCTGGAAACAACGAAGACACGGTATCTCTGACATGAGGATCTGATTCCATAGGCACACTTAGCAAAAGTGATTAATTTATTAACAACCAGTTGTTAATAAATTAACTAGCCATACTACTTAGCAACAACTAGATAACCAAAGTATACATAATGGTCATGCTTCTCACGTGTTTACTTAAGGATACGATATGAAAACAATATGCACAGGGTTGGCTAGATCATACCAGCGCATGGTAACGGCACTGACACAAGGCAGACGAAGGATTGTGCTCCAGCTCTGTCTTCATCATCACCATTGCACACCTCAGCAAAGAATAGCAACGGAGTTGTGCCGGTAGGAAACTGAGCGCCTTTGGGAGTTGCCAGGAAATTGGCATGAGTGTGGTAGCACTTAGCATCGGTGCCAACTGGGCCTGATACGTATTTGTTCACACCACAGATAGTATGAAGCTCATACATGGTTTCCTGCAAAAAGAGAGGGGAGGTAAATTAAATTAATTCGGTGAGCTACTTTTACATAGCACAAGCATGTGGCAAAATGTTAGCGACAAACAACGAGCGAAACAAACCTACCCCACTCAGCGTTGCAGCATATGCACTCAATGCAGCACTGATCTTTTTGGAGATTCTTGTATGCGAAAACAAGTACTCTGGATGGGGCTGAAGTGGCTGCTTGTTGCCGGCGGCCTCAGGACACAAGAACCTGGCAAGGCAGTGAACGTCTTCAGAAGAGAGTTGGCCGCTACCCTGCAGTAGCCTTGATATCTGCTGAGATGGACAGAAATGCAAAAGCTTTGCTTGAGCATCAGGGTTGGGGTGATAGGCAGCCCTAGCGGCAGCCAAAAAGGATTTCTCCAAGCCGGTGGTGAACCCCCGCCGGAAGTCGGCATCAAGGCGATGATCAGCTCGGAGTAGGTTGCCATCTGCCTGGAGCAAGCAGCGAACAGCTTGATTGAAATCGATATGATGGTGGCGCGTGCAGAGGAAGGAGACGAGGCCAAACAAGGAGCGGTTCTCCATCCGGTGGAGAATCATTGTGCCGATCACATCCACCTCGAGTTTTGCGGTAGGTGGGAACGCTGCATCATACCAGATGGTGTTGATGATGATGTTGGAGACAGGGTCGAGCGGGCCATAGCAGTGGCCTGCAACGAGCAGACTGCGGTGGAAACGGGAGCGCAGCTCGCCGGCCGGTAACCGGGCGAGGGCCTGGAGGTAGAACCCGTGGACCGCGTCCTGGAGCGTCCCCTTGAGAGCGCTGCTGTGCAGGTACGGCACACTGCGGAGACGAGAACCCGCGACTAAAAACGAAAGCCAGAGGCATGGGTTAACTGGCAGCGGTGATCCGTCGACCAGCTTGGCGACCTTGTCGAGGCTGGATGGTGGGGAGCGGCGGCGCACCTCGGCGATGAGGCCCACGTTGTCGGGGAGTCGGCTGGAGATGGCGAGCCAGTCGCACAAGAGTCGGTCAGGGTCTGGGTGCTTGGCGGCCATGGCGGCGCACTTAAAGGCCATGCCGAGGGCCTCATCGAAGGCGTGCTTGTCGGACCCGATTCGGCTGATGCCGAGGTCCGACGCGACGATGCGGAGGGCGACCATCGGATGGGCGTCCGCGAGTAGCAGGAAGCGCACGGCGTGGCAGTCGGGGAGGTAGGGGAAGAAGCGGGTGAGGAAGGTGACCAGGCCGTCCAGCGACCGGCGCTCCAGGTCCCTCAGCTTTTCCTCGGGGACGTAGACGAGGTCGTGCTGGCCCGGCTCGCCGGCCGATTCCGCGCGCCCGTAGGAGACGAGCGTGTTGGCGAGGATGTTGGAGACCGGATCGACGAAGCCCAAGCAGAAACCACCGCCGTGGAGGAAGCGCGCCGCCATGCCGGGCCTCGCCCTGAGATTCAGCCGCTCCAGCGCCTTGCGGTAGGAGTCGCGGATCTTGTCCAGCAGCCGCGATCTATGCTCAGCCTGCTCCCGGCGCGAAGACAACCCACAATCGTAAACCGAATCGTAGATCCGGAGATCCGGGGGGCAGTCGGGCACCAGCGCCATCGCCGGCGTCCCCTCCAGCCAGACGGAGATTCGATCGGGTTGGACGAGGAACGGCGCTAGGTGGCGCAAGAAAGGGGAAATCTTCCTTTTTTATTTCTTGGACTGGACTTGGAGAAGGACTTCCGAGTTCGACCGACTGATTATTCGTCTCCGTCGGCCGCACAGCGCGCCGTTGGATCCTTTTTCGGCCACGTCAAGGGCAGATGATAAGGACGGAGGTTTCTTGAAACCTGATCTGTTGCTTGTCGATTTCTCCTATCCACTTGTTCTCTCTCTCTCTCTCGTCTCCACTCAATACATTGCGCTCAATCTAATGAAGCTAAAAGGTGACGCTAATTTAGATCCAAAACCCAAATGCCAAAATTCTAACATTAGAAGGAAACCACCCGGTTCCCTCGTTTCAAAAAGGAAAGTACACCCAATGGCTACCTGATGAGGCGCGCGTCCTTCCATAAACAAGCTTTGCGGTTTTCTAGTGCATTTAGCTCGTCGTGGGGATCATGTGCCTCTCCCCGGTGCCTTCCTCCGTGCAACTGGCCCACGCCCCTCCCCTCCACCCCAACCATCACACTGCATCTTCTCCTTGCCCATGAAAGAAACCCCCCCTCCAAGACGATCCCTCATCGTCGGGCCTCTCATGACGGCTGAAACAAGCTGAGATTCAAGTGGATCTACCTAATTTTTATGTCAACTAGATCATTTATGGCGCGCGTTGCTGCGCCCATCTATTTCTACACTCTACAAATATATTTAGAGCTTATATATTGATAGTATCGGCTTACATGGTATATATTAGTAATTTTTTGAGCCAATTTCGTCCATCGTACCTGTCATTGGTGTTCACTTGTTATGATTGCGCTACTTTATTTCATATTCCATCATTTTCGGTGGATTAGTTGGGGTCACATAGTCCAGGAAAATAGCTCACTTATAAAGAGGGTAGTGTTAAAAGAATTCATTTTTTTTTTGTTCGTGACTTGTTTGCCGGCGCAAAGGCAATATGCACTACTCATTTTATAATCTCTTGTATCAGGAAATCGGAACAAAACTGTGTTAAAAAGAAGAAACTGGAAGAAAACTGAATAAAAGTGCATAAGCATCCATGATCATGGACTTAGTCCTTGGGTGGCTCAGCAGACTTGGCATTCTTCCCTTGCCCTTGTGCTCGCCAATTTCGATGCGGCTTTTTTTATGGGACAACCTTCTTCTCAGCATCATCCATCTTGACACTTGGCATCCAATTATTCCACTTCTTTGCTTCAAAGTCAGAATTGGTGCAGTAACCGTCATAATTAGCTAACAAAGAGAAACCTGAGGCGCTCATGGGAGGCTCCTTGACTTCATCATTCACATGCGGAAAGCAAAGAAGTAACATATGATCATTAGAAGTTTGAATTTTTCCGTTCCAATACTTATTAATAAGACAGATCATGTGGCTCATTTCGTGATATAGGGAATATATACACATTGGAAATCAAATAACAGTATGAACGGTTATTTTTGGCCAAGTGGAAATTTTGTTGATAAACCTAAGATTTTGGGAGCATCAATGAAGATATCTTCCTTCTAATTAAAACATGATGATTTTACCTTGTATGGAACTATGCAAGATGCAATAGCCCTCCAGATATTTTTCCTCACTTGAAATAGCTGAACTTCTAGTTAGAGCATCAAGAAGTTTCCTGACCGGTGCACAACGGATTAACAAAATCCATCTAATGGATTAGCCCAGTATTATATCAACACCAACTAACTCTAAAATACTAATGTATCCATTCAATTTTCCTGTAAACTGGGTATCACACAATTTTCTACTGACATGATCAGATATCCAATGTAATCAATCAGGTGGGACAGTTTGACACACACATGTAACTTAAATCAAGTAGATTAAAAGAATTTTGTGCTGAGCGCTTGCCAGTTCATTATATAGTAGATTAAAAATAAAAGATCCCAGGCACTTCATGGTTCAGAATATGAGAGTACATGGTAGCACCAAGAACACAAGACACAGATTTATAAGCAGGAAAGTCAACATGTTGTAACATGTATGTGTACATTCGTCCTTCCTTGGCATGGTCTACCATGTTTTTATGAGAGAAATTATTGGTATTTGCTTGGCATCACACCTTTCTATAATAGCTTGATTATGCTTTTTCTCGTTTTACTATATCATTATAAGAATCTGTTGCATACATCAACAAACAGTACCATGTCATGAATAAAACACATATACATTTATTAATTAGTCCTACTCAGGTGAAGAGTACTCCAAGACAATATATGAGAATCAACCTCCAAGATTGCCCAAATCAATTAACCAGAACCAGGATGAGCACAGCCTGTGGCAAATTAAGATTGAAAACACATTAGCACATCGGAATGGCTTGGTGGGAGAGGCAAATTGTAGAGGAAATAAATTCTAAAGGAAAGACGAAAATGAAGAAGCAACCTAGCCAAGAACATATTTTCACACAGGCGCATGAACTCAAGCGTGGTAGGTTGCCAGTAACGTACCTGGATTAATCGAGGACGGTAAGTGATGTACTTAAATACCAAGGATGGGAACTTCCTTCACGCTGGTGGATGGCCATCGATGGCCTCGAAACAACTGCAGTGTTGTTTCCATCTCCCTGTCGAATCACCTGCCGGAAGCTGCATCGCCTTACTCCAGATTAATCGGTCATGCCCATGTCGCGCCGCCCTCCATCGTGCCGATTTGCGAGCCGCATCTCCTCACTTCGCACACCATCAGCGTGTCCCCACGTCGCCGCCTCTGCATAGCAAAGACTCGATGGCTTTTATTTCCTCTCCCTAACAGATCGATTGGATCAGATCATAGAGTTGCAGGGAGGAAGCATATATACATGTAGCACTTAGAAACTGAAGTTTCCAGTAGACGACTCGTCAGCCCACGCCATGAATGTGTCCTCATATATGAAACTATGATGGCGTGTTTAAAGTCTGAGGAGCAGTTACCAGTAGATGAGATGTCGACCATTATCGCCCCCTCCCCCTCGCAGGTGGATCGACCGGCGCCCGATTCACCCGCATCCCGCTCGTCTGCGAGACAGCTGGATCCCCTCGCGCGCCTATTTCGGGTAGATCGACTCGTGCGCCTCAGCTTGATCCATAGCATAGCAGAGACCGTGCCTCGGCTTGATCCATAGCATAGCAGAGACCGTGCCTCGGCTGGATCGAGCGCCTGCCTATCCATCTGTTCCGTCCCCAGCGAACAATTTTTATTTTACCGACACAGGAGCGCATGCCCAGTTTAATATGAGAAGCAGGGTGAGATAGATGGGATGTCTGAAGCGGCCCAATTAACCAGTCCTTGGTTTTTTCTCCTGGAGCAGCAGCCCCTTAGGACAGGTTGGCCCGGTTTAATAATTTTTGTTATTTAGGGCAGATCTGACGGCCAGAATATGCTAGATCAAGAAAACGGACGGCCAAAATGGTAATGACCTGAAAGGGCTGGGATTAGGTGCAGTTTTACTGTCCTAAATGAGAAAAAAAGAGTAGAAAGACGTACCAGGCAGCACTAGTAGGAGGGAGGTCAAAATCCATTTAATGTCCTCATCTTTCACTACCATGTTCGCCCATGGTTTTGTCATCTTCAAGAAAATCATTCTTTCATGTACTAATGAATAGGCAAGAAACACACAACATTCTGAAAAAATTAAGGTTCAAAAACTTATGCAATTTTTTGTTGTTTTCGTGCAACTCTTCCACATGCATCAACCAACTTTGCCACACTGTGTGCAACAAAAAAACCACACACATAGACTAGAGACAATCATATATGAAGTCTTTTGTTCACGCACTGCGGTATATATGCATAGAGTAGAAAAACAAAGAAAGAGATAAACTATTCGGAGAAATATATAACATAACTAACAACGCTTTGCTCTTTCCAAGTAGAGATGACTTGGTATATGGGTATGTGTTGTTTTCTACTCCCTCTATAAACTAATATAAGAGTGTTTAGATCACTACTTTAGTACATGAAAGAATGATTTTCGTGTAACAACCCTCTATAAACTTATATTAGTTTACGGATGGAGTAGAACAACTCCTTCACCAATAAAACCTGCACATGGTGCAAGAAAAAATCCTGAGAAAAAATGCACCTATTGTTGTGTTGAATATGTGCAACTTATATAGTACATTTTCGTGTAACACTATATATGTTTGTGCAATTGACATCGGTTTTGTCGGGGAACGACACCTATGGGATCACGAAGGTCCCTTTGCGATTCGGCGGGGAGAAGGATTGCACAGAGAGCAGGACCAATGATCAACACGCGGGGGTTTACCCAGGTTCGGGCCGCACGGATGCGTAAAACCCTACTCCTGCTTGCTTGTATTGAGTGTGTTTTGAGCCGAGTCCTAGGAGCGGTACAGTAACTAGCAGCTACGCTAGCAGAACGGCCAGCTCAAAAATCCTTCCTCCTCCCCTGTAGCTAAGCCTCGGGCCTCCTTTTATACTCTCAAAGGGGTCACCCACAGTGGCAAAGTACAGCGGTGGCACAAAGTAGATACGTGAGGTGTCCAGGTATCTACAGTGCTATCATATCTACTACTGACGGACTAGGACAAGGGCATTTAATGCCTCAGTTCGGTACACCTGCCTAGCCTTGGGATGGAGCAAAGGAGCCATCCCATCGAATCGCCCCAGCCCATCACGTCGTCAGCGCCCACGCCCCCAAAGGAACAAACGCTAAAGGACAAACGGGTTGTTCCCTTGGGAAGGCGCGTGGGAACAGTGTGAGGGGCTTGCCGGGCTTGAGGCTTGTCGGGGCTGTGAGCCGCCCCGGCAAGATCTTGCCGGGGAGGCCAGCGCCAGCCTTCGGTCTTCTACTTCTTTGGTTGCTGTCGTCTTCGACCCCAGCGTCTTGATTAGATCTTGCCGGGCCGAGGGAGCTGCTCGCGCACTAGTCTGGGTAGTTGATACCCCGGTTCTTAGTACCCTGACAGGAGCCCCCGGGCCTGGGCCACACAGGCGCGCGCGGCGCCGTTGGGCTAGGCCCAAAACAGTGCGCGGGCACACGTGGCCAAGGTAATGATGATAGTTGGTAACTTTTTCCCATACCATGCAATGACCGCAGGTCTTGGGAACACTGGAGCGAGGCGGTCCGTCTCCCGCCTCGGGAGTGGGAGTAATGGACAGGACGGCGCCTGTTTGCCTCCGAATTAACGCCTCGGACGACGCGCCCTGGATGACGCGCGCTGCCCATGAATCGCAGAGGGTCGACCCTTCTCCCTCTTCAGCGCTTGGCTCTATAAAAGGGGAGGCGAAGGAGGAAGAAGGTCACCCGTCCGCAAATCCTTGATTTCATCATTCAATCTTCTTCTCTTCTCGCCACCACCCTTGCAGCACCCGAGATGGCAAGAGGACGTGGTCGCCCCCGAGGTTCCCTCAGCGCCTCGAGGAGCAGCCCTCGAACTCCGGCGCGCGTGGTGGTGACCATGGCGGGTCCGAGCTCCCGCGGCGGGTCTGCGTCTCGTGGCCGCGGGGCGACGGCCCCGGCCAGGGGCGGCGGCCGCGGCGGCGCGCCTCTGCCGCAGCCCCATGCGGGAATCCATGCAGGGGAGGAAGCGCGGGAGTTCGTCATCGTCTTCCCGCGCCGCCTCCGGAGCTGGGTGCGTCTCCCTGACCCTTTTGCGAGGGCCATGGAGAGCATCCGGCCTCGAGGGTTCTGGCTCCGTGCGGACGGTTGCAGCAACGGCCCTTGGTGGGTGGCGGCCGACCTCGCCCCTGGTAGCGCCATGTTCCTGACCAGGGGGTGGAAGTCGTTCGCCCGCTCCCGTGGTCTCGCCCACGGGCATCTGCTTCACTTTACGCTCGTCGACCCCGGTACCCTCTCTGTGAGGTTCTTCGGGGCGGCGGGCGTTCGCCTGGAGTGCTGCGCCGAGAGCTCGAGCGACAGCGACTTCGACTTCTCCAGCGACAGCGACGACGAGGATGGCACCGACGACGACGATGCCTTCGCGTAAGGAATAGGGTTCCCGACCAGGCATGGCCGGCGCCGTAGTTAGGTCTCGCCGTTCCATCCGCGAGACCTTGTTTCTAGGTCGGTCGTCGCGTCGTAGTAGCCATATGTTTCTTTTGATGATGTACTTCGAATTGTATCCAATGTAGTCCTTGGCTACCTCAAGAAGAAATGCATTGGATGTTTGTCTTTGAAAAAATTCTTAGTCTGTGAGTCTTGTTCTTGCATGTATCTTGTCCCTCGCTGTCCTCCCCAACAAGTATCTTGTCGAGGGATCATCCGGCAAGTCCGTGGCGGCAGCGCAGCACTCGAAGAGGTGCGCTTGCCGGGGGTCTTGCCGCTGTTTGGGCTTGTCGATGATGCAGACGGGTAGGACGGAGCGCCGACAAGGCCCGCGGGTCCTAAGATAGAACACCGCGCCGTGCGGCGAAGAGCCAGCCCCCGGGCTTTTCTGATAAGGGTTGCCGCGGGGGCGATGCTCGATTCGCGCACGTTCTCTTGTCGTTGCCGCCGTCCGTAGATGGCGCCCCATCACCGTCTCGCTGGTCTTCAACTTGTGTTCCTTGTCTTCATGATTTTGGCTCGGGCTCGCACGGGCGCTGCGGCAAGTGTTGCCGCTACAGGCGTCCCGACAAGCCAACCCCGACAAGCCAAGCCTTGCCGCCGCGAGTGTCAGGACTAGCCAGCCCCGGCGCGACAAGGGCTGTTGCAAATTCGGCCTTGGCGGGCCCGCGCACACCGGAGCCCCCGGGCCTGGGCCACACAGGGGGGTGCGCGGCGCTGTTGGGCCTGGCCCGGACCGTGTGTGTGCACGCGTGGCAGCAGTTACTGCGCGGGATCATTATTTTACTGCGCCCCTCGCCCTCCCCCACGTCGCGCATTGAATGCGGGACGTGGGGAACGTGCGTGACATGACCACTGCGGTCGCACGCTTGCGTGGGGCTCTTTTATTACCTCTGGTAAAAGGGGCGGCCCTGTGCTTCCCCATAAGAAGGAATCTACAAGGGCCGCGGCTCATTCATCTTCCGCCTTCCGCATTTTTAGAAACCGCCGTCGCCTTCCTCGCCGCCCCCCTTCCCTCCTGAGTCCTCCTTCCGTCCTCCAGCACACCTCCGCCAATCTCGTCGCCTAGCCGCCGCAGCCGCCATGCCGCCGAGGGCAAGCACGGGCAAGAAGGCGGCGGAGAACAAGCTGGTGGCGTTGCGGAAGAAGCAAGTTGTCTTCGCGCCGGGGCTTGACAAGGAGAGCCTGAAGGAGCATTACCAGTCTATGTGGGCGGCGGAGACGTCGGCGCATCCGGCCACCCGAGTGAGTCCAGGTTACCGCGCACCCGACCCAAAGAAGTACCTCTTCTTCGCCGACTATTTTTACTGTGGTCTTTGTCCCCCCTTCTCCGATTTCTTCAAGGACATCTTGAACACGTACGGCTTCCAGCTTTTGGATTTCACGCCAAATGCCGTCACGTGTATGTCCGTTTTCGCCCATCTGTGTGAGAACTTTGTCGGAGTTCATCCCAGCACCGCTTTGTTCCGCCATTACTTCACCCCCCGAATCGAGACGGGTGAGGCCCTTTCTGGTTCCGTCGCTTGGATCCCGCGGGCGGGAACCAAGGACGTCTATCCAAAGGGGGCCTACCGCCGAAGGTGGGAGGAATGGCGGGGCAAATGGTGTTGGGTCCGGGAGTCGGTGGAGGAGGAAGTTCAGCCGTTTTGCCTGCCGCGGGAGACGAAGATTGCCCGCAGCAGCGAGTGGAGCGCCCTCGACGCCGAAGACGGGAAGCTTGCCGTCGCCACGACAAGGATCCTCCGCCTGAGGGAGGCCGGGCTGACGATAGAGATGATCGGCGCCGATTTTCTTCGCCGGCGCATCGCCCCCTTGCAAGACAAGGGGAGGCCGGCATGGGAGTTCCAGAACTCGGCGGACATCATGAGGACGTGCCCCGGGTTGGATTTCAATTTTACCGCCATGCAGCACGGCGCCCTCTGCCAGAAGCTATTTGGGAGCGCGACGGCGCGTGTCCTGCCGGCGGGCGTAGTCCCGTTGTGTAATAATTCCCGCCGGAGCGCGATTCTCGCCATGATGCCGGCGCTTGACGCTCACAGCGTCGATGCGAGGTGGGCCGTGCCTGCCGCCGATTTGGTCCAGCAGTTCTTCGACAACCTGTCGGAGAGGCCCATCCTTCTGGATGAAAAGCTTGTCGCCGACACCACCGAAGGGGAGATGCAGTACATCGCCGGCAGGGTGGAGGAGGCGGGTCTTGCCGAAGAGGCCAGCGGTTCTGGCTTCGCGGGAGAGGGGTCCAGCGACGAAGAAGAAGAAGAGGAAGAACGAGAAAAGGTTGCCGGGCAGGACGACGCCGTCGAGGGCACGGAGGAGGAGGAGGAGGAGCTGTCAGAGGAAGCCCCGGCCCTCCAACCAAGAAGCAGGCGCGCCCTCCGCGGTGCCGCTACAGGGGCCCAGGCCCGGCAAGGCTCTTCAAGCGACACAGCCTCCAACATGGAGGCGGCCGGCAAGGAGGCGCAGCGACAAGAGGTTCCTCAGCAAGCTGCGCCCGCTGCGGCCAAGCGGGCAAGGAGTGCCTCTCCGCCTCCTCGCACGAGCACCATGGTGGAGGTCGCATTCGACCTTTCCGCCCTCAGCTCGGAGGAGGATGAAGAGTACGATCCCTGCCGCTCCTCTACCTTCTGAATCTTCAGTTTCACTTTGTCTTATTGTTCGTTTCGATTTGTTTCCGCAGGGACGTGGAGCCCTTGGCGCAGAGGGTAGCGAAGAGGGCAAGGACCTCGACGGACGAGGAGCCGCCGGCGGGCGCTTCTGGCGCGCCCGACGTGGCCACCACCAGTCCAAGGCCCAGCCCACGACGCAGCCCTCGCTTCAGCCCCCGACGCAGCCCCCAGCGTGAGCCTATTATTCTCTTTCCGCTGGCGAGTGCCGGGGAGCGCCTCTACGTTGTTGACATTGCTGGATGTGCAGGAGGAGAAGGGCGCCAAGGGGAATCGTCTGAACTTATTCCCGACGTGCCGCCTCCATCAACCACGCCGCCCAGGGATGTATCTCCGGCCAAAACCTCCTCCAGCTCGCTTTACCGCGAAGAGGAACCGGCAAGCGGAGGCACCGGCAACCGTGCGCCGGCAACTTATGTTGTCGGGGAGGGAGAACCCTCAACCCGGCAGCCTGGCACAGGTGAGATGTTTGTCTTGGCCATCCACTGTTCTAATCTTTTTCTTCTTTTTGTCTTCTTGAACTTCCACTTAATCTCCACCTTGCCTCACTTCTTTGGCTTTCAGATATCCCATCGGCGGAGGACATGAACGTCGACAATATCGTTGAAGACATTGCCAGGGACGCCGCCGCCGAGGCTGATAAACTTGCCGCGGAAGAGGCCGCCAAGAACGCTGCCGCGGAGGCCGACAGGCTTGTCGCCGAGGAGGCCGCCAAGAGCGTTGCTGCCGAGGCCGACAGGCTTGCCGCCGAGGAGGCCGCCAAGAGCGCTGCTGCCGAGGCCGACAGGCTTGCCGCCGAGGAGGCCGCCAAGAGCGCTGCCGCCGAGGAGGCCGCTAGGGACGCCGCCGCTGACGAGGCTGCTAGGAGGGCCGGCGAGGAGTCCAGGAGCCACACTGACGACGTTCCCGCCGCAGGAGCGCATGGCGCTGACCCAGCTCCAGAACCCTCAGTCGCCGGTGAGGCGGCCGTCGAAGAACAGCCACCATCAACCGAGGCTCCTTCTTCTAGCAAGTACATCAGGGTTGGCGACGACCTATTCGTGAGCCTGCCGGGAGCAGCAAGCGTTCAGGCGCCAACTGAAGGGGAGACCCTTGAGGAAGTGTTCACCGCCGCCGGGCTCGAGGTCGTTGACGAGCCCAACATTGGCCGTGCCAGAACGGAGGAAGAGAAGCTCCTTCTGGCGATAAACAGCAACTACCAGAAGCTCCAAGCTCTTCACCGCGCTCGCAAGGAGAAGCTGGACTCCAAGGCCGCAATTGCCAGCCAGCTGGAGGCAGATTTCCAGAGGCGGGTCGAAGAGGTCCAGGGCTGGTTTGCTGAGTCTTACAAAGATTTGGCGTCGAGCCAGGCGCAACTGAAGCAGCAATGGGATGAGCTCCTCCTCAAGCAGTCCGACATTGAGAAGGCCCAGGAGGACGCCAAGGGACAGGTCGAAGCAGAGGAAGCGCGTCTGAACGGGCTCCGCATTGAGCTCAAGACTCATGATGAGGAGCTCGAAGCCCGAGAGAAGGCACTCGCCGACAAGCTCCGCGCCAAGGACGAGGAGGTGAGCAAGCTTGTCGCGCAGCAGACTCAGGAGTTGGCGCAGAGGCATGAGGAGGCGCTGAAGACTCTGGCAGTCGACCATGCTGAAAAGCTGAAGGAGGCCGTCGATGCCGCCAAGGCGGCAGAGGCAGCCAAGAATGAACTCGCCGAAAGGGCAAAGGGGCTCGAGATGGAACTCGAGGAGCACGGCAAGAGGGTCTCGACGCTCGAGACTGAGAAGAGCAACGCCCTTCTCAGCCTGGCGGAGGCACAAGTCGCCGTCTCCGACAAGACCAAGGAGCTATCCGCAGCCAGCGAATCCGTCAATGTCTTGAACCTGAAGCTGACCACCTTGAAGGAGGCCCTTGATGCCGCAGAGACCCAGAAACGGGCTTTGGCCAAGGACCTCGAGAAGGACGAAGAGCTGCTCAAGAGCACCGCCCTCGAGCACAATGACTATGTGCGAGGGATGGAGATCTGGATCCAAAAGCTCGTCGATGTCGCGAAGAAGCTAGCCGCACAACTGTCCGCCATGGGCCTGGACGATTTCAGGGAACCCCTTGATGAGAACATGACCCAGGAGGGCAAGCTGCTGATGTTCTTGGACTACGTGCTTGAAGCTCTGGAGCGACTCCATTCTGGCGAAAAGACTCGTCTGGCCAACGAGGCTCGCCAACTCTGCCAAGACGTCCTCCGCAAATTGCTCACCAAGGTGGTGTTCAGGAACCCCGGCATCGACCTCTCCAAGATCTTCCACCGCCTGCCGAAGGATGTTGATCTCACGGCGACAGAAGAGCTCGTCGCGCCCATCATCGATAGGGTGAGTGGCGTGAAGCGAGTTGAAGGCGATCGTCAGGACTGACTACTTTTCTTCTTGTCGCCGTCGTTTTCATGTTAAAGACAAAATTGCCTTATGTTAGAAACGCGGCAAGTGTTATTGTAACATAACTTGGTACTATTTAATCATTCGCTATGTTATTCCCCTTTACTTGATTTCTATTTGTGTGTACTTGCCCTACGCTTATTCGGAAACTTGCCGGCGCGCGTACCCTTGCCGCGAGCGCTAGGTGCGGGACTTTAGCAGCCTGCTGGCAAGGTCGCTGCCGGCAAGAGAGCCTGGCGCTCTTGGTGCGGCCACTCGATCTGTTGAGAGGACTCGAAACAGGTCGAGGGCGCAACGCAATCGCGACAAGGCTTCCTCGCGTGCAGGTTTTCCATACAAAGGTCGAAATCGTTCGAGGAAACAACTGAAATAAAGAATCCGTTTGAAATTTTTGGACAACTTAGCTTTTTGTTGTCGCATTTCATTCGACGAAGCGGCTTCCTCGAACGTCGCCTGTTGGTATCCATACCACTGTTGTCCTCCCCCGGCAAAGCTGCACGTGAGGTGGCCTTCTGTCCCTTCTTAGAAAAAGAAAGAAGAGAAAATAAAAGGTATGGAACCTTGGCGGTTCGTTAGCACTTGTCGAGCATAAGTGTAATGCAAGAATCTTAGACTTAGCATGTGTATGAGGGAACATGAAAATCGACAAGCCTTGCGAAAACACTCAGCTTTATTTGACTGCGCACAGGGTCTGCGCCTGGCTTTGTACAAAGGATCACGTGCTACAGCGGCACTACTTGCACAAAAGAGGTTGCCGAGAGTCCCGGCAACCGCGCCTTATGGGTAGAACTTACGAAGATGCTCGATGTTCCAGGAGTTGCTCACCGGAACACCGTCTTTGGTCTCCAGGCGGACTGCGCCAGGCCTGGTGACTCGTACTACCCGATAAGGGCCTTCCCACTTCGGCGTCAACTTGTTGGAATTCTTGGCCGACTGAACGCGCCGAAGAACAAGGTCGCCTTCCTCAAGACTCCGGGCATGAACCTTGCGGCTGTGATAGCGGCGCAAGGCTTGCTGGTAGCGTGCAGCTCGCACAGCAGCCTGGAGACGATCCTCCTCGAGGAGCAATGCGTCATCTTGTCGCAGTTGCTCTTGCTCAAGCTCGTCATAAGCGAGCACTCGAGGTGACCCATATATGAGTTCTGTGGGGAGAACTGCTTCTGCCCCATAGACTAGGGAGAAGGGTGTCTGGCCTGTGGCTCGATTTGGTGTCGTCCTGATCGACCAAAGAACCACCGGCAGCTCATCAATCCAGCGTTTCCCGCACTTGCGCAGCTTGTCGAAAGTTCTCGTCCTGAGACCCCGCAACACCTCTGCGTTTGCCCTCTCCACTTGGCCGTTGCTCCTTGGGTGAGCGACAGAGGCAAAACAGATCTTGCCGCCCAGGTCCTGGACGTATTGCATGAAGGTGTTGCTGGTGAATTGTGTGCCGTTATCGGTGATAATCCTATTGGGTACACCGAAACGGCAGACTATTCCTTTAAAGAACTTGACGGCTGATTGTGCTGTCACCTTCCTCACTGCTTCCACCTCCGGCCACTTTGTGAACTTGTCGATTGCTACGTACAAGTACTCAAAGCCCCCGGCAGCACGGGGGAAGGGGCCCAAGATGTCGAGCCCCCAGACCGAGAATGGCCAGGATAAAGGGATTGTCTGGAGAGCTTGAGCTGGTTGATGTATCTTCTTTGAATGAAACTGGCATGCTTCACACTTGGTTACTAGCGCAGTTGCATCCTGGAGGGCCGTGGGCCAAAAGAAACCTTGCCGGAATGCTTTGCCGGCAAGCGCCCTTGACCCTATGTGGTTGCCACATATGCCTCCATGTATTTCTGCCAACAGCTCTAGTCCATCCTCCCGAGCAATGCATTTCAATTTCACACCATTCAGCCTCTTCCTGTATAGGACGTTATCCACAAACTGATACATCTTGGACTGACGGGCTACTTTCTCAGCTTCTTCTTGCTCATCGGGAGGTTCTCCTGTCTGTAGGAAATGAACGATGTGCTGTGCCCATGCTGGAGCCTGGGGCTCGACGGCAAGGACTAAAGGCAAATCTTCCGCCGCGGGAACAGTTGCCTCGACGACAAGGGGCTGAGGCCCTGTCGGATCCCTCTGTTCCCCGGCAGACTTGGCGGGAGCGTTTGCTTCGACGGCAAGAGCCTGAGGTTCTGCCGGAGCCTGTCGCTCACCGGTAAGCTCGGTGTTGTTCCCGGCAACCTTCTTGTCGGAGGCTTCTGGGAGCTCTGCCGGAAAGTACTTGCCGGAACTCAACTTTCTTCTTTTCTCTGGCCCGGTTGATGGTGTCGCGGATGGTTGAGTGAGTCGGAGTACAAAGGTACCTGGTTCCATAGGCAACTTAAGAGCAGCGCGCTTTGACAGGTCATCAGCAATGTTGTTCTCCGCATGGGGGACGTGCTCCATTTGTAGACCGTCAAAGCGCTCTTCCAACTTTCTCACTTCTTCTACGTAAGCCTCCATCAATGGGCTCTGATAATCTTTGTTGACTTGCCTGACGACAAGCTGAGAATCACCTCTGACGATGAGCTTCCGAATTCCGAGGTCTGTCGCGATCCTGAGACCGGCAAGCAAGCCTTCATACTCTGCAGTATTGTTTGTCGACCTCTCCCGAGGAAAGTGCATCTGGACTACGTACTTGAGGTGCTCTCCGGTGGGTGCGACTAGCAGCACGCCAGCCCCGGCGCCTTGCAGCGAGAAAGCTCCATCAAAGTACATAATCCATTCTTGAGTTGTTTCTTTGCTGGGGAGAGTTGACTCTGGAATCTCATCGTCCGTCGTTGGGGTCCATTCCGCAATGAACTCCGCCAAGGCTCGGCTTTGTATAGTCGAAGTACTCTCATACTTGAGGCCGAAGCTTGACAATTCCAACGCCCACTCCACAATCCTGCCGGTTGCGTCTGGGTTCCTTAGGATTCGCTGCAGTGGAAAGCGGGTGACGACAGTGATCTCGTGTGCTTGGAAGTAATGGCGCAACTTCCTTGAGGCCATGAGAAGGCCGAAGAGTAACTTCTGTACCCCGGAGTATCTTGACCTGGCCCCCTGTAAGAGGGAGCTGACAAAATAAACCGGGCGCTGCACCATCTTCTTTTTCCTCGTGGTCTCATCTGACCCTGTCGGGGGAGGCCCCGGCAAATCGCTTGTCGGGCCTGCCGCTGTCTCGCCTGCTGAGCTTGCCGCTACCGCTGCTTCTTCATCGCTTTCCCTCTCCGCCACTAACGCAGCGCTCGCCACTTGATTCGTCGCCGCTAGATACAGCAGCAGCGGCTCTTGTGGTTTTGGCGCGACTAGTACCGGCGAAGAGGAGAGGTACTTCTTCAAGTCTTGCAATGCTGCCTCCGCTTCCGGAGTCCATTTCATTGGTCCTGCCTTCTTCAAAATTTTGAAGAAGGGCAGGGCGCGCTCGGCAGACTTGGAGATGAACCTGCTTAATGCGGCAACGCAGCCAACAAGGCGGCGCACATCTTTGACACGCTTTGGCGCTTCAATCTGCTCAATTGCCTTGATCTTGTCAGGATTTGCTTCAATTCCTCGGTGAGATATGAAGAACCCGAGAAGCTTGCCGGATGGGACACCAAACACGCACTTCTCAGGATTGAGCTTCAGATTGATTTTGCGCAAATTCGCAAATGTCTCTTCCAGGTCTGCGATGAGCGTTGCCTTGTCCTTGGTTTTGACCACTATATCATCCATATAGGCTTCCATGTTTCTGTGTAGCTGAGGCTCAAAACCGATTTGGACTGCTCTTGCAAAGGTCGAACCAGCACTCTTCAACCCGAAAGGCATACGCAAAAAGCAGTATGTACCACATGGGGCGATGAATGCGGTTTTCTCTTCATCCTCTTTTGACATAAAGATCTGGTGATATCCAGAATAGGCGTCAAGAAATGAAAGCAAGTCGCAGCCGGCAGTGGAGTCCACAATCTGATCGATGCGCGGCAAGGGGAAAGGATCCTTTGGACAGGCTTTGTTGATATCTGTATAATCAATGCACAGCCTCCATTTGCCGTTCGCCTTGCGCACTACGACCGGATTGGCGAACCATGTTGGATGGAGTACTCCTCTGACCAAACCTGCTGCTTCCAACTTCTTGATTTCTTCAGCGATAAATTGCTGTCGTTCCAAAGCTTGCTTCCTCACTTTCTGCTTGACGGGCCGCGCGTGAGGACAGACGGCAAGGTGGTGCTCGATTACCTTCCTGGGAACACCGGGGATGTCAGATGGTTGCCATGCAAACACATCGACGTTCGCCCGCAGGAAGGCAACGAGCGCGCTTTCCTATTTGTCGTCAAGGGCGGAACTTATAGTGAAAGTTCCACCCGTCCCATCCTCCTTGGCGGGCACCTTCTTTGTCTCTGGCGGGGCAGCCTTGGATCTCTTGCTCTTGCCGGTGGAGCTCTCAGGCACGTCCTCGACGGCGACGCAGCACTCCGAAGAGGTGCGCTTGCCGGAGTGAGTGTGAGAGGCCTTGCCGGTCTTCTTCCCTCCGGGGGCTTCAGCGGCAGGAGCAAGTGCCTTGTCGGCAGATGCTGCAACTGCTTCCCGATAGATCTTGTCGGCGCAGATAAGCGCGTCCTTCTTGTCGGAGTTGATAGTGATGACGCTTATCGGCCCGGGCATCTTCAATGTGTTGTAAGCGTAGTGCGATGCCGCCATGAACTTGGCCAGCGCTGGGCGGCCAAGGATCCCATTATATGGCAACGGGATCTTGGCGACGTCGAATACTATCTTTTCTGTCCTGAAGTTCAAGTCGCTACCAAATGTTACCGGCAACGTAATCTTCCCCTTGGGCTGGCTTCTTCCTGGGTTGACCCCTTGAAAAGAGCCTGTCTCTTCGAGATCCCCATCAGGAATTTGCAGCTTCTTGATCACTTCAGGTGAAATCAGGTTCAAGCCGGCCCCGCCGTCAACTAACATTTTTGTCACCTTGAGGTTGCGGATTGTTGGTGAAACCAACAACGGCAAGCATCCGACCGCAGTTGTGCGATCGGGGTGGTCCTCGATGTCAAAAACGATAGGCGTGCTGGACCATTTTAGCGGCCTCCGGGCGGCGATGGAGGGTTCTGTCGCATTCACTTCACGCGCCCACTGTTTAAGTTGGCGGTGGGAAGAATGCAAGGAGGCGCCTCCGTCGACGCACATCACATCGGTGGCTTTCTGAAACTCTTGGTCGCTAGACTCGCCGTCTTCTTCCATGCCATCATCATCATCCCCCTCTGGCTTGTCGCGGCCTTTGGCGGGCTTCTCCTTTCGCTGATTGGCCTTGCCGCGGCGGCCTCCTCGACCGCTGCGTTTCTTGCCGGACCCCTCAGCACCATTCTGGGCCTTTTCCTTGTCTCGTCTGTCGTATTCAGCCTTCTGCTTCTTGACGAGCTGCTCGACTTGTCTGCAGTCTTGGAGGTCGTGGCCCTTGGTGCGATGGATCTTGCAATACTGCTTGCCGGAACCTTCTGGCTTGTCGGCGGCCGTCAAGGCTTGACAGTTGGCGCACCCGGCAACGTCTTTGCCGGGGTCATCAACCTTGGCCTTCTTGGCGGTGCCGGGGCTGCCGGATCCCTCGACGGCAAGCACGGCCTTAGTTTTGCGCTTCCTGTTGCGTTGCCGACCCTTCTTCGTCGGGGCCGGCGCATCATCGTCAGAGTCGGCCCCCACGCCGGCGCCTTCGCCGGGGAGCCTCCTTCCTTCTTCAGCGCCCGCGCACCGGTCGGCCAGGGCATAGAGCTCGGCGACATCCTTGACCTTGTTCATCGCCAGCTCTTCCCGCATCCTGCGGTTGCGCACGTTCTGATGGAACGCGCTGATAACAGCAGCTGGATGAACGTCTGGGATGTTGTGGTGAACGCGGCTGAATCTCTGGATGTATTTGCGCAGGGTTTCACCCTCCTTCTGAGGAATGATGTGCAGGTCACTCTCTTGGCCCGGAGCCTGGTGGCCGCCAGTGAAGGCGCCAACAAACTCGTGGCATAAGTCTGTCCAGGAAGAAATGGAGCCTTCCGGTAGGTGCATCAACCACGACCTGACGTTGGCCTTGAGCACCAACGGGAAGTAGTTCGCAAGTATCTTGTCGTCGCGTCCCCCGGCAGCCTGCACCGCAATGGTGTAGATGCTTAGGAACTCGGACGGATGGGTTTTGCCGTCGTACTTCTTCGGGACCTCCGGCTTGAATGTGCGAGAGTTGGGCCACTGGACTCGCCGCAGCTCACGGGTGAACGCCGGACAACCCACCTCGTAAGGCAGATCGCTAGGGTCCCCTGGCGCGGACTTGTCCATAGTGGGTCCCGCACGCTTGTCGGACTGGTGGCGCGCTTCCCGGCGCCGCTCGATGGTAGTTCGAGCGTCCTCTTTGCTCCGTTCCCGAAAAACTTGACGTTGATCGCGGCGGGTTCTTGGATCAGACGACGCCGTGGAATCGTCATCACGGGTGTCGGCCCGTCGAGTTGCCGTCCGCCGCTGCTGTGGAGGGGAGTACACCGTAGTTGTGCCTCCCACGGCCTTCTCCTTGCTGACGCGCGTCGGTTCGGCGGACCGGCGCCGCGAGGGCTCCGCCTGCTCCGGCCTGTCTTCGTTGGCCAGGCCAACGAGGCTCTGGATGGCGGATCTCCACTCCTCGAGTTTGTCCGCAGTAGGAGGAAAATTCAGGAGCAGCTGCGCACGCGCCAGTGCCTCGGCTGGCGTGGGCGGCGGCGACAGGTGCGAGGAACGTGAGGTGCTCTGACTCCTAATCGTGTTAGAAGGAGCACCAACACGATCCTGCGACCGTACGCCGCTAGTGCCAGCGCGTGGGCGTGCATGCTGTCCTTGTGTCCCCCGAGGACGATGCTCGGGAGACTTTCCATGGGGACGTCCTGGGCTTCCATCGTCGCGGCGAGGCTCCTCACGCACGCCCTGGGAGGACCGCGGAGCGTGCGCCGGCGTGGGTGTCTTGGAGGGCACCCTTCCATCCCTAGAGTTTGCCGCACCGCCCGCCGGCAGTGCGGCTCCATCTTTGGAGCCAGCGGCGCGAACGGCACCGCTTGCTTGACTCCGATCACCGGAGCGTCGTGGAAGTTCGGGACCTCCACCCCCTCCACCCGCATCAGCCCCATCGCCCGCGTGAGTAAGCACGGGTGCGGCGGACGCGGATGGTCCAACTGCCACCAGCCCCTTCCTCTTGGGGGCCATGGCGATGATGACGAAGAACTGGCGCGCTGATCACGGGACCAGGTCCGCGCAGCCGCTTCCCCCTACCTGGCGCGCCAAAGATGTCGGGGAACGACACCTATGGGATCACGAAGGTCCCTTTGCGATTCGGCGGGGAGAAGGATTGCACAGAGAGCAGGACCAATGATCAACACGCGGGGGTTTACCCAGGTTCGGGCCGCACGGATGCGTAAAACCCTACTCCTGCTTGCTTGTATTGAGTGTGTTTTGAGCCGAGTCCTAGGAGCGCTACAGTAACTAGCAGCTACGCTAGCAGAACGGCCAGCTCAAAAATCCTTCCTCCTCCCCTGTAGCTAAGCCTCGGGCCTCCTTTTATACTCTCAAATGGGTCACCCACAGTGGCAAAGTACAGCGGTGGCACAAAGTAGATACGTGAGGTGTCCAGGTATCTACAGTGCTATCATATCTACTACTGACGGACTAGGACAAGGGCATTTAATGCCTCAGTTCGGTACACCTGCCTAGCCTTGGGATGGAGCAAAGGAGCCATCCCATCGAATCGCCCCAGCCCATCACGTCGTCAGCGCCCACGCCCCCAAAGGAACAAACGCTAAAGGACAAACGGGTTGTTCCCTTGGGAAGGCGCGTGGGAACAGTGTGAGGGGCTTGCCGGGCTTGAGGCTTGTCGGGGCTGTGAGCCGCCCCAGCAAGATCTTGCCGGGGAGGCCAGCGCCAGCCTTCGGTCTTCTACTTCTTTGGTTGCTGTCGTCTTCGACCCCAGCGTCTTGATTAGATCTTGCCGGGCCGAGGGAGCTGCTCGCGCACTAGTCTGGGTAGTTGATACCCCGGTTCTTAGTATCCTGACAGGTTTGTGCAACTACAAAACATCATAAAATAGATGAGGTGGTTAGTTGTTTGAGGGTTCCAAGTTGTGTGATTGTTATGTACAACACTATATATAATCACCTAACTGAACAAAATTGCGCCTAGCTAGGTTGGTGCTATGCGACTTTTATGACTGTGTGTGCAAATTAAAGAATTCATTTATGCAAATGAGAATTGACATGTGTACAACTACAAAAGAAAGATGAAAAAGCATAGGTATCATTTTTTCTTGTACAATATTGCAAACAAAAAAAATCTTGGCTAGTTTTTTTGTACTCACAACCAATGGTTTATTTGGCTCTTCCTCTCTTGCGGCTAGCAGGTTTTTTCTTGAATTTAGTTTCAATAAAGTACCAAAAAAATCTTGGTTCATGTGTTTGTTCTCTCTCCTCCATTGCAAAATGCGGGTTGGTCAGCGGTAAACGAGCAAAAAAGACTCCTGAAGGAACCATGATTGATCTCAATGAGTTGTCTCCTAACCTCAATGAGGTGCCTCGCGATGATGTTGAGTTTGTGCAACCAATGTTTTGCACGCAACCAAATCCAAGCCAGGTTCCTACGGATGGTGATGGTGTTGCAATCAACATGCACTACTAACCCTATGGTGATATCTCTGCAGTCAGAGGGGCATACACTAGCTGAAATGGACATCGCAGGGGCAGCTGCTGGACTGACATAAATTAAACTAAGAGCGGAGGTTGTGCGTGGTGGTGAGGATGGTGGAGAAGATGATGAGTCTTGGTCCCAACCAAGGGAGCCATATGTTGGGATGAATTTTGATGACTGCAAGGTGCTAGTGTGCATTACAACTCCTATGCCATAAGATTCAGATTCTCTATTATATGAACACTTCGAGGCGGTCTAGCTAGTTTGTTTGCAACAAATATAGAAAGACAAAAGTTGATGGTGGTGAAGCTGAAATGCCACCTGTGCTAGATGCCACACCAGACCCCAAAACTGATTGTGAGGAAGATGAGATGGATGAAGTGCCATTTTTTCGTGAAGAAGAGAATGTTCCGAAGAAGAAAAGCGGAAGCGTAAAACTATAAAGCAAAAATATTGGTAAAGTTGAAGGATGGACGGTGGGAGGTAACCCACATTGTACGTGATCATACACATCATTTGGCCAACAAACCATCGTTGTCCAGATACTTCGATATCACCAGGGGAAGAAAAAACAATTCTACAAATCTTGTAAACTGCAACTCAAGTGAAAAAGAGAAGATTGTTCTGTGTGCAACTACAATAAGGCAACTGGGCAACTACATCTAATATATTATGCAACCTTTTGTTTTTAGTTATGTAACTTAATTAAGTTTATCCTCAACTCCATGATGTTTGATGTGCAACTATTGTGTGCATCTCTGCAACTAACGTGTGCATTTGTGCTAGACTGTCAAAGAGAGTGTTGATCTTCAAGTCTCTAGCCAAGCCCCATATAGCCCGCATATTCTTGAAGAGCTAGTAGCTTCCGAACGGATGATCCATATGAACCTGAACAACCAACAACCGACGGGCTCTTCTACCGGCGACACCTTATCCAGATTGAACACCACATCATCCAGATCCTCCCCAGTCAATCTCAGTTCCTTTATCGTGTATATCATTGATTACTACTCGCCTTCTTGCGCAGAAACAACACTTGGAGCCATGGTCTCGACCTCCAAACCCTAGCCTTCCCGGAAGACTACCAAGGTCAGGCGATGGTGCAAGAACCACCCCTGAATCGACCCAACTAGAACAACAAGAGGACATTAGGATGGGGGAAGGATAGATAGCAACGCCGATCACCGGCGAGAGGCCGATAACCCTAATTCGAAAGGGGAAATTTCATATGTAAAGTTGTAAACACACACATCCCCGGACGCGAGTTTTTTTAGGCAAGCCATATACCTACAGTTCAGGTTGGGAAATGAGTCCTCAGCCCGGCTCATTATATGAAACCCTAGCCTTCATGCGGGGCCGTCCTGTCCCTCCCCACCACCTCTTGAAATTTCCCCCGTGACTAGCCGCCACCCTCTCTCTCGTTCTCAAAAAAAATCCCCTTTCTCTCGCGCGCGACCGCGGAGACCAAGGACAGCGCAGCCAGCGGAGCCCCTTCACCTCCCCGCACCGCCGCCACCTCCACCACCCCTTCCTCTTCCTCCCCGTACTCTCCGCTGCGAGCAGTCCCAGTCCGAGCTCCATCCCTGATCACCGACCCCTCCAATCTCGCCATCGCCCTGGTCGCCGACCCATCCAAGCTCGCCGTCGCCCCTGACGCCGCCCCGTACAAGTTCGCCGTCGCCCCTGATCGGCATCTCGTCCAGGCTCGCCATCGCTCCTAGTCGCCGCCCCGTCCAAGCTTGCCGTCGCCCCTAGTCGCCCCTTCCCTTCAAGCTTCCCCCCTCCGTCGAGCTTTCGCTTGGTTCAACATAAGACTGTCAAACTGAGCTTCCACTTGACGAGGCTCCCAAGGACCTCCTCCTCGAAGAGCTCCTAAAGAATTGCATTTTTATTTCTATTAAAATTCTGAAAAAATTTAGTCCACAAAAATTTGTCAACAAAACTTTGTAAGATTGTTAGCAACTACTCCCAAGCATGCATAGAGGCCATATTAAGCATTCAAACTACTTAGAACTCTAAGAATTCAACATGCAAGCTCATCTACAGCAGCACCAAGAGTAGGTAAGTACTCTAAAAATAACCCACTAAAACAAAAACTAATTGGAGCAATGGAGGAGTCACATACCAAGTAGCAATCCCTCCAAACAGTTTAGGAAATGGAGCTTCGAGCAAAGATATCGAAATCCGCGGGTTTGAGAGCAAGAACACGAAAATGGTGGCTGTGGTGATTTTTTGCTGGAGGTAGGTGACAATGTGGGCTAAAGAAATAAGTGAGGGGACCTACGTGGGGGCCACCACCCACCAAGGCGCGCCCTGGGGGTGCTGGCGCGCCCTGGTGTATGGTGGGCACCAGGTGCACCCCCCTTAGGTGTTATTTGCACCAAAAATTCATCAATATTCAGAAAAAAATCGTGTTAAATTTTCATGGCATTTTGAGAAATTTTTATTTTTGGGTCATTTTCATTGCCCGGGGAAAACAGAAAACAGGATAAACATGTCATTTTATTTTATTTGACTAACTAAAACAGAAAATAAAAGATGGGAGCAGAGAGTTCTGCTTACTAGATTCATCGGCGTCATACGTCTCAAAGATGATTCATTAATAAGGTTGATCAAGTCTTATTAACAACCACTTCTGATTAGCATGAAACCGAAGAACTTTCGTAAAACACTAAGTTACCTCAATGGGGATGTTCATGTCCCCTACAATAAGTATATCATACTTCTTTTTCGCAGTAGGTAGAGGTAATTGAAAACTTCCAATAGTGATGGTCGGATATTCTACGATAACATTTATACCATTCACTTGAAATTATTTCTTCGGAAAGTGCACCGTGTGCTCATTACCATTGATATGAAAAGTGACTTTACTTTTATTGCAATCAATAACAGCCCCTGTAGTATTCAAAAAGGGTCTACCAAGGATAATCGACATGTTGTCGTCCTCGGGCATCTCAAGAATAACAAAGTCCGTTAAGATAGTAACATTTGCAACAACAACGGGAACATCCTCATAAATACCGATAGGTATGGCCGTTGATTTGTCAGCCATTTGGAAAGATATCTCAGTAGGTGTGAGTTTATTCAAATCAAGTCTTTTATATAAGGAGAAAGGCCTAACACTAACACCGGCTCCCAAATCACACAAAGCAGTTTTAACATAGTTTCTTTTGATGGAGCAAGGTATAGTTGGTATTCCAGGATCTCCAAGTTTTTTAGGTACTCCATCCTTAAAAGAATAATTAGCAAGCATGGTGGAGATTTCAGCTTCAGGTATTTTTCTTTTATTGGTGATGATGTCTTTCATATACTTTGCATAAGGGGCCATCTTCAAAATATCAGTCGAACGGGTACGCAAAAAGACTGGCCTAATCATTTCAGCAAAGCGCTCAAATTCTTCATCATCCTTTTTCTTAGTTGGCTTAGGTGAAAATGGCATGGGTTTCTGAACACATGGCTCTCTTTCTTTACCGTGTTTCCTAGCCACAAAGTCTTTCTTATCATACCGTTTATTTTTAGGTTGTGGGTTATCAAGATCGGGAGCGGGCTCTATTTCAACATCATTATCTGGTTCTCTATCATTACTAGGTTGAGCATCATCATGAACATCATCATTATCATTTTCATTATCACTAGGTGAATGTTCATTACCGGACTGAGTTTCAGCATCAGAAATAGAGACATCATTACTATCAGGAGGTTTTTGTGTCTCAGGTTCACTAGAGGTATGCAAAGTCCTATCATTTTTCTTTTTCTTTTTCTTCATAGAAGGACTAGGTGCATCAGGATTAATTCTCTGAGAGTCTTGTTCAATTCTTTTAGGATGAACCTCAGGATAGAGTGGTTCTCGGGTCATTCTACCTCCTCTAGTTACTACTCTAGCAGCAAAGTCATGCATATTACTATTCATTTCATCAAGCAATTCTATTTGAGACTTAGCAACTTGTTCTAACTGATTTGAACCATAGAGGCATGCTTTCGTACACCTCTAACATCATTAGTTATCCTAAATAGCAAGTCACTCAAGCGAGCAATCATATCAGAATTATATTTCAATTGTTTCAAGACATGTTCATTGAAATGCTCTTGCTTCATAATATAGTTATCAAACTCATCTAAGCATTGACTAGGATGTTTATTGTGAGGGATATCACCTTCATCAAACTTTAATAAAGAATTTACCTTTACCACTGCTACTTCTCGAGCATGCGTTGGTTCCCGTGAAGAGGAACGGGTGATGCAGCAAAGTAGATAAGTATTTCCCTTAGTTGTTGAGAACCAAGGTATCAATCCAGTAGGTGATACAAGCAAGTCCCCAATAGATGTACCTACACAAAGAATCAAACACTTGCACCCAACGCCATAAAGGGGTTGTCAATCCCTTCACGGTTACTTGCAAGGATGAGATCTGATAGAGATAGATAGAATAGATTGCTTGAACGGAAAGTAAAACAAAAGGTAAAAATAATGCAGCAAGGTATTTTTGGTATTTTTGGTTTTAGATCTGAAAGTATAAGATGGAAAATAGACCCGGGGGCCATAGGTTTCACTAGAGGCTTCTCTCATGATGGCAAGTATTACGGTGGGTGAACAAATTACTGTCGAGCAATTGATAGAAAAGCGAATAATTATGAAGATATCCAAGGCAATGATTATGCATATAGGCATCACGTCCGTGTCAAGTAGACCGAAACGATTCTGCATCTACTACTATTACTCCACACATCGACCGACTCCTGCCTACATCTAGAGTATTAAGTTCATGAAGAACAAAGTAACGCATTAAGTAAGATGACATGATGTAGAGGGATAAACTCAAGCAATATGATGAAAACCCCATCTTTTTATCCTCGATGGCAACGATACAATACGTGCCTCGCTACCCCTACTATGTCACTGGGTGAGGACACCGCAAGATTGAACCCAAAACTAAGCACTTCTCCCATTGCAAGAATTACCAATCTAGTTGGCCAAACCAAACTAATAACTCGAAGAGACTTGCAAAGATATGAAATCATGCATATAAGAATTCAGAAAAGACTCAAATAATATTCATAGATAATCTGAACATAAACCCACAATTCATCGGATCTGGACAAACACACAGCAAAAAAGTATTACATCGGATAGCACTACCACTACTAGAAAAAAGCACATTAGTGGCGCACCACTTTTGGGTATTAATGGCGCACCATAGGTGCGCCACTATTACCACGCCACTAATAAGAAATACTAATGGCGCACCCCTGGTGCGCCATTAGTATTCAATATAACAGTGGCGCACCTTGTAGTGCGCCATTAATATGGCTACTGGTGCGCCACTACTAATGCAGATGAGGGGCCCTGGTAACCAACAGGTGCGCCACTGATGTCTCTATAGGTGCGCCACTGATATTTTGCAAGGTGCGCCACTAATGTGCTGGCAGGTTCGCCACTACTATGAATTATAGGATTTTTTTATTTTTTGCTTTTCTGATATTTGCACAGCACAGAATATATTAGTTATACAGCACAGAATATACAATACAATACAGCACCACAGTTAGTCAAGTATAAACAGCACATAATACAATTCATCACATTAGTCTCCGAATTCGAAATAGCGAACAAAGTTCAAATATTAGACAAGTTTAGGTCTCGAGACCGAGTAGCGAGTTTGCCGTCACATTACAAAGTCGATATCATCTAAACTACCATCAGATAGAAGAGAGCTGCGGTCACGATGAGCATCATCGCGATGAAACTGGTCTTCATCCGGTTCCTCCTCCGCTCCCTCCTCTCTCCCGCTACATAGCGCGCGTATCTAGCTTCCGCCTCCACCCTAGTGGTGTATCCTTTGTAACTGTTCCCGCTGAAACGGTGAACCTGTTTCCGACACTCCTCCCAGTCGTCGTAGACTCTGGGAACCTTACCCTTGTACACGACATACGACGGCATCTCTATGCACTAGACAAACAAAACGTTAGTAGCAATTCACAGATAATATATAAGCAATATATGAGTATGCAACAAAAGGATCGGAAGAGAAAAGCAACACATTAATAGCACGGTTCATCGTCCTACGTACTAATAAATAGCATCAATTACAACATGAGCTAATCGATATTTCAGAACTACATAGCATCAATACTTTCGACTCGACTCAGGGACCGGAGCGTGGATGAAGCCGCCGTCTTTCGTGATGGTCATGAATGTGCGGTCGTTGTCAGCCTGCATTTGTAGCGTTGTTTCTATGTCACTGTTGGACGGTTGATAGTTGAGGTAGAACTGCCCCGAGGTACGAAGGACATCTTCATAGATGATTTCCGCTAACTCCGACTGGATGCGAAAGAATTCTTGTCTGATGTCCTCGTCCTGGATTGCCGACAAGCGTGCGGCCCATTCTTTGAGCTCATTTGGTAGCATACGCTGATGTTGGTTCCGTACGATCGCCCGCATGTGATGGAGGGCGTAGTAGGCATCCTTTTGACTGCCAGGCGGCTGCTTGACGCAGGGGAATGTCGTTACGTGGGTGAACACGTGCTTGCCGTACCTACAATTTGGCCTCCTGAAGGTGCCTCCAGATTTGTCGTAGCCGGGGAGAACATCATCAAGAACTTTCTTGATATTTGTGTAGTCTTTCTTCGACTGACGGTCCGAGTCGAAATACGTGGCCGTGGAATATTTCGGGCTTAAGAGGATGAGTGTGCAATGTGTGTCACTGCACAAAACACGGAATGTTAGAAAAAAAAAGAACGATCGAAATCTAAGTAATCATATGTTACGGGGCGGTGAGGGGATGACTTACTCGGAAAAGTAAGGCACGAGGAAGTTATCCTTATCCTGGTTCGCCAGGATGACGCCTTCGAGGTATGAACTCGCGACTTGCCGGTCCCCAGCGCTGCCCAAGATCTTGGCACGCATGTAGAAGGGGTCGACTATCACGATGTCCGGGGTCTTGTCTCTAATGATCCGCATCTCCATACTGAGCGAAAATAGCCGAATGAAGGTGTAGTGCAGCGGATAAAGGTTAAACATAGCGAAGATGTCATCAAACCGCAGGACGATCATACGCCCCATGGTGCTATCGACAAAGCCCTTGCCCTCTGGCTCCTTAGCCACGAAAACCGGGTATGCCACATCATTCTCGGAGAGACGCCGCTTCTCCATAGTAAGAACACCGTCATGCAGACTCCGCATAGCAGGGGTTGCAGCATTGAGAAGATTAGTCGGTAGCATCGGCCTACCCGCCACATGCACCCTCCTCGAGATATCCTTGGATATTGGTGGCCCGTCCTGAGCACGGATCGTACTCGGTGCCGGCTGGCTCGCACCCTTAATCTTTCTTTTTCGTCCCTTCTTCTTCTGCTGTAATGGGACCGAGTTCTGCTGAGAGACCGCCTTCTTGAGTGTGTTGGGGCTGATAATGTTTCGCACCTCGGCTGTTTGAGTCTCGGTGAAGGCGTCAGCTGGAGGCGTCTCCTGAGAACTGAACAGACGACGCCTGTTGCAATTGGGTTTCTCCGCGGTACCAGCTAGATCGCGATCGTCTTTTGCAGGGTTGGGTTCTTGAGAAGGAGGCCCCGCCAAGAAGTCGTCGCCGTACCCATGTTCGTTGAAGTACTTATCGACGTCGTCGTCCGGATCCTGTGTCATATGCATGTCCGGATCAGCTGACGGCGGTAGCGTTGCGGCGGTCTTGCCATGGCTTGGCGACGGCACGACTGGCGATGTTGTCTGTGGGGTGGTGTCCCCCGCCCCCAAACGAATCTGCCTCTTCGGCCAAAGCAAGGACCAGTTTAGGCAGGCGCTGAGGGTCATCACATCATCATCGTCGGCCCCATGGGGTCGATACAGAGGTAACACGTCGTCGCAGCCCCGCAACACCCGAACCAGTTGAACCCTATACACGGCGGGTGGCATCGGATTACCGTGGAACAAGCGGTTGCCCGGTTCAACGATTTTGGCCTTGGCGACATCGATCAACTCGCCGTTCACGAAGTGCAGGAGAGTGCATGGAACGTTGGCGGTGCCCTGCGAAAACATGTAGGGCGTCAGGGATGCCCAGTCAAAGGCAAGGAGATGAAGTCATCGGCCGAGGCTCGGTTACCGTGATGGCGTCGAGCTCGGCTAATGTCGAGGCACCGCCAACGGCGGGCGTGCAACTGACGGAGGGGCCGCTTGCTGCCGAGGTGCCGGCCGGCGTATTCTTCCCACTCCCGGGTGCATTAAGCTCCAATACTGGCGCCGGCCCCGGAGTCACCAACGCCGCCTCCGCCGGAGACACCAATGCCGGCGCATTGTGCGAGTTGCTGCCCGTGAAGCTGGGAATCGGGGGTGGCCCCTGTTGGCCGCCCGCAATCCACCCCCGCAGCCCCTCAAGCAAGGTAGGCATAATGGCGGTGATCGTCGCTCCCAGTTGGTCTCGCACTTGCTCTTGGACTATCTCCGGAATCCGCGCCACTTGTGCCTTGAGTTCTTTAACCTCGCGCTCCTGGCTTTCCGAGCTGGTCTTTTTCTCCTTTCGCCCAGCCTTATAGTATTCCGACCATTTCATGGACAAGCCTTCGCCGGCCACACGACCAGCTGACGACGGCTTACTGAACTTATCCTTGTGTTTGATTACGTTCAACGCCCTATTTAAAGTGGTGTCCCAAGGGGCAGACGAGGAGCTCTGAGACCCCGCGCTACTGCTTTCAGTTACCAGAACATGCTCAAGATCCTTCACCTTCGGATCCGTGGTAAGCTCCTTTGTTACCGGGTCCTCCTTGTACCGGGCCCTGACATAGTTCCTGGTCTGCTTTTCATGGTATTTATCGAAGAGGGGCGGTAGGCCTTGCTTGGCACGCTCCGCGTCCTCCTTCTCCCATTTAGGTTCCGCCACTCTGTAACCGCCGGGACCGAGTTTGTGGACCCCTAAGTTCAATTCCCGCATATCTTTCCCCCACTGACTTGATTCCGCGGATGCGTTGCTCTCGCACTTGATCTTGAACTCCTGGTAGTCAGCTTCGCTGATCGAAGGATTTTTCTCCTTGATCATCTCATAACTATCACCTCTTAGAATCTTTCTCTTCACATTGGCTCTCCAAGTAGCCAGGGCCGTGCTCATCTTCGTGAGGGCGGCACTGTTCACTTTATTCCCTGAGAGGCGTGTGTTTGCGAAGTCACCGGGGAACTTGTATCGTTCGTGCAGCTTCGTGAAGAGGAGGTTGCGCAAATTCCCTCGGTCACGATGCCTTAGGTTCTCGGTGTTGATCGAGACGGTGCTCCGGAGAATGCACCCGAGTTGTCCCGCGTACCCACCGACTAATTTTTTGGGCGCCGTTGGATGCCCACTGGAGGACACTTCAGTAAATTCCTCCTTGACGGTGCCGAGCACGTTCGGGCACCGGTCCTTCCGTTGCCTCTTCGGTTGGCTGCCATCTGTGCGTTCGCTGCCATCATCAGTGGTGGCATCCCCGGTGGCACCATCAGTGGTGTCATCCCCAACGCCACTAGGGGTTGCGTAGTCGGGATCGGTGTCTTCCGCGGCGTTCTCGTAGCGGTGAGGTTCTTCCTCCATCTCCTGGGACAGCTCCCAGAATGGCTTGCCCGAACCGCCGGGCTCATCGTTGTTGGCCATGTTCGCACTAAATAGGAAAAAATGGCTAATAATTAGTGCCATGGAAATCTAATAAGCTACTTCTAGGAAAAATTCGGCATGACCTTTGCTATATTCTTGACCTAGAAGTGCCCGTTTTTCGCCGAAACGGAAATGAATCAACATTTCGGCGATAACGGGCACAAATCCCTGCACAAATAAAGATTTTTATTCTCAGCAGAGAACAAAAGCAACACACATGCACTCAGCCTTTGCACAAGTGAGACAATGGCTGCACAAGTGAAACAGCGACAATCCCCGCAGAATGAACCACCATTGCTGCAAACTTAAAAGCATGAATGCAGCACACACCCATCATTTGAACTGTCACAAGGCATACTTTCATCTCTCTATTTCTTCTCTAAATATCAACTGTCACAACTAAAGAGTAGATAGGTTATGAATTCCTAGCATGGCCTCAAGGGCACTGGTTGCTGCAGCTGTGGATGCCAAAAATAGCTGCCCATACGTACACATCAACTCATGAGTAAATGAATTTGTAAGTATCCTTTGCTTCCTGGTACGTACTTGGTCTTACTAAGTTTGCATGTGTTGAATGCATACATATACCTTCCTAGGGTGAGGGGCATGACTGATTGGTACACTGCATGCATGGTGAATTTAATTAATCTGGCCGGATCATAGAACAATTTCGACAGAAACAAGATGAGTTAAAATGAAATTAATTAGTTCTACTATTCTAAGGTATCTGAGATTTTTTTTTCTTGGATCCAGATGTAATCGATATGGTCTTTGCCACAGGTAATCAATACTGCAGGTGATTACAGTGTTCAAGAAGAAGAGGAGCCGGACCTGCGGGGAGAGGTGGGCGACGGCGACGCCCTCAGAGATGGGAGGCGGGATTAGGGGAGGCCAGGGGACGGGGACGTCGTGGACGGGGACGGCGCTCGGCCTCCTCCTCCTGGTGGTCTCCGGCGGGCCTCCTCCTCCTGGTGGTCGCGGGCGGGCGCTGCCGGACGGGAGATGTCAGACAGGGGAGAAGGCGGAGGGGAGAGAAAGGAGGGGAGGGGGGAGGGAGGCGGAGGAGGAGGGGGAGAGGGGGAGCTCACCCTCGACGTGTGGTGGCGGCGGACTCGACGGCGACGACAGGCGATGGCGCGGCGCGGGGGAGAGGGGGGGGATCTGGTGTGCGGGGGAGTGAGGAGGGAGGCGCGGGGAATGAGGAGGGTGAGGGGTCGCGGTAACAATGGCGCACCGTGAGGGGTGCGCCATAAACGACGCATATCAATGGCGCACCAGGAGAGGTGCGCCATTACTGCTAGTACTACTAGTTAAAAGAGTTTGCATGTGCTTATGGACAGAACAATTAACATAGCCTAGTGGTTGGTCCTCTGATTCATTAGCCAGATGGCCAGGGTTCGAATCCTGGCGGCTGCATTTTTTGTACCTTTTTAAAAAAATTTAACCTTATGATAAACATCCAAACACTTTAAAATAAACACATGATAAACATCCAAACATTTTTTACCTTTTTCTGTGTTTTTTTTAATTGTTTTTGTCAGTTCTTTTTAGTTTTCTTAGGTTTTTATTTTTATTTTTTGTTTGTTCTTTCTTTGATTTTCACATAAACATCCAAACATTTTTTTACCTTTTTCTGTGTTTTTTCTTTACTGTTTTTGTCAGTTCTTTTTTAGTTTTTTTAGGTTTTTATTTTTATTTTTGGTTTGTTCTTTCTTTGATTTTCACCAGATTTGAATCATTGTGATAATTTAAGATTTGAGATAAAAGAAAAGGAAAATGCAAATGGAGTGATAAAACCAATGTGCAAAGATTTAGAATTAGATGACATGGTTGAAATCAAGTGATACATGTAATAATTTAGTTCCATGTAATAATTGAGCTTGCCACTGACACACACACACACGCGGCCGACACGTCGTGATTCGATCTTAGCTATCTTTTCACAATCTTCTTGCCCTTCTTTCTCGCGGTTGAATAATTTAGCCCCGGAACCCCTTGACTTCTTCTCTTGAACGGACGTCCTTTAGGTAGGGTGGTCCTGCTTCTTCTTGTGGTGTGTGGTACTTCATCATCGTCGTCATCTTCCATCTTCGGGTCGCCGTACTTGTCGAAGTCTTGCTCATTGGCGACTCCATCCATTCCGATGATGTTCCTTTTGCCTCTCCTCACGACAACACGACTGGGCTTTGACGGGTCGGTAATGAAGAAGCATTGGTCCACTTGGCACGCCAGTACCCATGGCTCATTTTTCGCGGTGACGTTTGCGCCCGCGGTCTTGGATTTGGCTTCGGGTATAACCATGGTGGTGAAATACCGGTCTTCTTTTAGGACGCTCTTGGCCCATCTGACACGGAACATCGGGACCTTCTCTCCAGCGTAGCTCAGCTCCCAGATCTCCTCGATCCTTCCGTAGTATCTGTCCTTGTCGTTACCGGTGTAGGATTCCATCGTTACCCCGGAGTTCTGATAATTGCTCTTCATGTCCTTTTCCTCGGTGTAGAATGTGTAGCCGTTGATATCGTATGCCTCATAGGTCATCAGGTTGTGCTCGGCGCCCTGTGACAAGGCGAATATGAGTTTTTCTTCCGCGGAAGAATCCTCATGTAAAGGGTACGACAGAAGCTTGTCCTTGAACCAACGCGTGAAACATGAGTTGTGCTCTTTGAGTACATCTCCGTCCGTCCACTGTTGACCTCGGTCATTGTATGTCTTCTCAATAGAGGTTTTGTGCTCTACCACCCAAGGATCGACCACGTCAATGTGTTGCAGCGCGACTAGGTTTGCTCTTTCAAAGTCGGCGAGTCGACCCTTGAAGTCTACATGGATTTCGCGGTGACCCTCGCGGTGACCACATCCAGCGAGCCTGCCGAGGTGCCTGTTGACGGGCAGACCAACGGGGTTCTCGATGCCTAGATAATTCGTGCAGAAGGAGATGCACTCTTCGGTCAGAAAGCCCTTGGCTATGCTTCCATCTGGACGTGCCCTGTTGCGAACGTATCCTTTGATGACACCATTCATCCTTTCGAACGGCATCATGCTGTGCAGGAACGTTGGCCCGAGTTGGATGATATCCTCCACGATATGGACCAGCAGATGCACCATAACGTCGAAGAATGCGGGCGGGAAGTACATCTCAAGCTCGCATAGTATCACCACAATCTCTTCCTGTAGCCTTCTGAGTTGCCTCATGCCAACCGACTTCCGAGAGATGACGTCGAAAAAGTTGCATAGGCCAAATAGCGTTTCACGGACGTGCGCGTCCATGATCCCACGGATTGCAACTGGAAGTATCTGCGTCATCAGCACGTGACAGTCGTGAGACTTCATCCCGCTGAACTTCTGCTTCGCTGAGTCTAGGTATCTGCTTATCTTCCCCGCGTAACCGTAAGGAAGTTTTACTCCTACGAGGCAGGTGAAAAACTGCTCGATCTCCTTCGGACTTAGAGTGAAGCACGCGGGAGGGCAGTCATATTCGATCTTCTTGGCCTTTTTGCCTTTGCGACGACTTTCCGTGTCCTTCGCCTCATCATCATCATCATCGTCATCATCATCATCATTAGGGCGTTTTGCGTGAAGCTCCTCCCTGATGCCCATTGATTGCAAGTCTGCCCTTGCTTTCGGCCCATCTTTGGTCCTCTCTGGCATGTTGAGCAGGGTACCAAGCAGACTCTCGCACACGTTCTTCGTGATATGCATGACATCAAGGCTGTGAGGCACACGTAGGATCTTCCAGTACGGCAAGTCCCAGAAAACAGACCTCGTTTTCCATACCTTCAGCAGCGGTTCTGGCGCCTTTCGCTTCTTTCCCGGCGGTGGGCACTCTTTCCAATTTTTCAACAGCTCGCCTATTTCCTCGCCGCTCCTCGTACGTGGGGGTCTTCGGGGTTCGGTTTCACCATCGAACAGATCCTTGCGTTTTCTCCATGCGTCATCGTCGCGAAGCCACCTTCGATGTCCCATGAACACGGTTTTCGAAGACCCGGGGTCTCTATCTAGCTGGCGATACGTTGTGTCATCCATGCACCTGACGCATGCACAAAATCCGTGGACCACCTGCCCCGCGACATATCCGTAACCGAGATAGTCGTGCACCGTCGTGAGCAGTGCGGCTCTCATAGGGAAATATTCTTTCGCTGCGGCGTCCCATGTATTGGTTGGCGTTTTCCACAGCGTGTCTAGCTCCTCTTTCAGCAGCCCTAGATACAGATTGATGTCGTTCCCTGGTTGTTTCGGCCCTTCAATTAGCATACTCATGTGAATGTACTTCCTCTTCATGCACATCCAGGGGGGAAGGTTGTACATCCACACAAACACAGGCCAGGTGCTATGTGTGCTTCTCTGGCTGCCAAACGGATTGACTCCATCGGTGCTCGCGCCCAGCATGATGTTCCTTGGATCGTCCCCAAATTCCGGGTGTTCGAAGTTCAACGCTTGCCACTGGATCCTTAGGGTGACTCAGCATCTTGTCTTTTTTATTTATCTCCGGATCATTTCCGTCATCTTCTCGCTTCTTCTCCTCCCTATCCGCGTGCCAACGCAGGAGCTTTGCTGCCTTAGGGTCCGCGAAATACCGCTGCAGACGAGGAGTGATCGGAAAGTACCACACCACTTTTCGAGGAGCTTTCTTCCTCTTCTTGTATCGAGTGACGCCGCACACCGGACATATGGTAGACTCCGCGTGCTCGTCCCGATAAATGATGCAATCGTTCATGCACACATGGTACTTCACGTGCGGTAAATCCAGAGGACACACGATTTTCTTCGCCTCCTCGAAACTGGTCGGGCACTTGTTCCCCTTGGGAAGACGTTCGTGCCAGAATGACATGTTCTCGTCGAAGCATGCGTCGGTCATTTTGTGTTTTACCTTCATCTCCAGAGCCATGAGCGTTACTTTCAAGCGGGTATCCTCGGGCCTGCATCCTTCATACAATGGAGTAACCGCGTCTATCTCCAGTTGATCCAGCTTGGCTTTCTCTCGGGCGGCAGCTCTTGCGTTACCCGTCTGCTTGAGAAGCAGCTCTTGAATATGAGGGTCCTGCACCCAGCCCATCTATGGTCCATCGTCGTCTGCTCCGGCATCTTCATCTTCATGATCATGCCCTTCGTCTTGATCTTCCTCATCATCATGTCCGGCATCTTCTACATGATGACTGTGTCCTGCATCTACTTCGTGATCATGTCCTGGAGATTCTTCGTCTTCTCGCCTGCCCTCGCCGCTGTTGTCTTGCTGCCCTTCCTTATTTCTTGCCCGGCCCCCATGGACGACTTCATAATCATCTTCATCACCTTGCCACCGATAGCCATCCATGAAACCACGCACGAGCAGGTGGTCCCGCACCTGTCTGGAATCCGGGTCGAAAAGGCCCGTCAGCTTGCATCTTCGACACGGACATCTTATCTCCGTCTCGTTCTTTTGAAGCATCTCGGCCTTCGCGGATCTCAAAAACCTAGCCACGATGCCTTCGGTCATCGTGCGGACCATGGTCGCCTGCGGGGTATAGAGCAAAAGGATATTTTAGAACCAAAAGAAAAATTTGGCATGACCTTTCCTAAAAATAGGACCAAAAAGAATGCATAGTGCCAAATTGTCGCCGAAACGGAAATGAATCAACATTCCGGCAAAATATTGGCAACTATCGCATTTCAAATACCGGTACCTGCAAACACAAACATATGCAACACCACAAACATACGTAGATCTCTAGGCCATAAAAAGTGTGTACGTTGTTGGAGACGGAGAAAAAAGTAGATCTAGAACATAAAGAAAGCTTTCCCCTTACTTACCTATCAAAAAAAGGAAATTTAACCACTTAATTTGGGTGAATCTATGGTGGAAATGAGGTGAGGAGGAGGAGCAAGACGACCAGATCTGTTTTGGTGGAGGGGGGAAAGTGAGTGTGTGGTAGGTGTGGCTGCCTAATTATAGCTACTGCTCCCAGGTTACCAGTGGCGCACCCCTTCACTGGTGCGCCACTAGTAGCCAGGCATACTAGTGGCGCACCAGTGAAGGGGTGCGCCACTGCTATGTTTTTTTTTTGGACCACCATGCCCAGCCTTACCAGTGGCGCACCAGGGCAAGGTGCGCCACTACTATCAAAAATAGTAGTGGCGCACCTTGGCCTGGTGCGCCACTGGTAAGCCTGGGCATGGCTGGTTACTGTTCAAAAAAATAGTAGTGGCGCACCCCACACCTGGTGCGCCACTAGTAATGTCACTATTAGTGGAGCACCTGTTTGTGGTGCGCCACTGCTATATAGTAGTGGCGCACCACATCTCTGGTGCGCCACTAATAGTGATATTACCTATAGCCGTTTTCCTAGTAGTGTACTAGGGAAAAGGCTAGTAGTAGCGCTGAAAAAATGCCTACTAGTAGCGCTGGTTACCGCGCTACTACTATCGCGCTACAGCTAAATGTTAGTAGTAGCGCGGGTGTACCCGCGCTACTACTAACCTAACTACTAGTAGCGCTCACTTATTTCCCATGCTACTACTAACCTAACTACTAGTAGCGCTCACTTATTTCCCACGCTACTACTAACCTAACTACTAGTAGCGCTCACTTATTTCCCACGCTACTACTAACCTAACTACTAGTAGCGCTCACTTATTTCCCACGCTACTACTAACAATTTAGGAATTAAAAAAAATAAAAGTTAGATGTAGTATTCATGGATTGCAATACGTCCAGTGCAAACCAAACCAACGTCACAGAACATTCTCAAGATTCCATTTAACATCAGACACACAACCATCATCGAAAGGTGGGTACCTTCCCTGTTGTTCCATCACCAACCTAAACAGACCACTTCCCTAGATGTATCTACCAAGGCTCAGAGCTTAGACGCCGGTGGACACGAATCCTCCCTCCCCCCGGACGGTGGCATCGAGGTCCTCCACCTCGGCGACCTCCGGCGTCGAAATCACCTGGACAATCATCTACGTGACGTGGCCACCGGGCTTCACGGAGAAGTCCGCCTCCGAGCGGTTGAAGAGCACAGCGCCCACCGGCCGCGCTAGTCAGCATCGATCACCCCTGCGCCCATGTCGAGAAAGTGAAAACTTGTTAGTACGCAAATTGCATCAGTTCAACCAAATAGTATATTCCAATTCACAAGACCCATTAAGTTAAGATTCCTTCTCATCTACTCCCTGCGTCCCATAATATAAGAACGTTTTTGACACTACCCAGTGTAAAAAACATTCTTATATTATGGGACGGAGGGAGTAGCACTCGGATATTCAATCATTATGTGGCACTCACCGTCTTGAGAATGCTGACTCGATCTTAGAATTGATCCATAGCTCGCTCATTCTCATGTTCATCTATCTCATGTGAAGAATAAGCTGGTGCTCGTATTCCACCTTCTTCAATGCCATCAAAGAGAGCAGTTTTGGTGCTTCGGTGGCTATGAAAAGTGCAGAGAATAGTTATATAAGAATGCGTATAGATTTGACAAGTGCAAAAACGTCTTATATCTATTCTGTTTTATTTCTACAAATGTACATAAAGAATCGATTCAGTCTTTCCTTTGGAGTATTTAAGAAAATCCCTTGTAATTCTTATAAGGAGGTCCATAGCAATCAAACGGGGAGGTGCTGACTTCCAATTTTAAAATATATACACCATGGCTGCTTCAGATGTTCAGTTATACTCAGAAAAGCATGATGCGTGTTCAAATGAAACGGTTGCTGAAAAAGGATCTCACCTTGTTCCAGCAGTACATGTGGTGAATCTTAAAAAAATTACATGAAGCTATGTTGAATCTAGACAGTGCATAACTAGTTTTGGAAGCAGACAGAAGCATGTATCCATCTAACATCCAAACTTATCAGGACATCAGGATGTTTTAGTTCAAACAATAAATGAACAGGCAGCCTATATGCTTTTTTCTACATATAAAATCTCTTGTAGAAGCAATCCATCCTTTAAATTAAGTTAAATTACTTCATCGTGTGATGCTAGTTAAATATGTTTTATCCAGTGCAGTAAAAACTTATTGCACTGGCATGTCATAACAAAGCTTAACCAACCTTATTTTAGATCCCTATATACAACACCGACACAGTTTACAAGAATTGAAAATAAGGTAGCAAGTGTTAAAATAGGAGCAGAATATACCTGTGGGGTTCCTTCCGAGTGGTTCCACTTCTCCACAAGGCTAATTATCCTGCAGTTGGGTGAAAGAGCGATCCTCAACTCTGGGATTTCAGTACTAACAGAACCTCAAAATGCCAACAGACTTGGTAAAATAATTGAAACCACAAAACTTGAGGGTCCACACAAGTGGAGGGATTAAACTAAAATTCAGATTTCAGAATTGCAGCTTCACGATTTTGTTCCCACAATGATTCGTAAAAAAATTGTGCAATATGTGCCAAAAACAAGTTAAAGATGAAAATGCAATCACCTGGGCCCTGTACTGCAAGAGGGGGCTTGTTTCGACAGTGTCTCGCATCCCACTGGTGCTACTGGTTTCCTTCTGCTTTGAACTGACCTAATTCCACAAAGCACCATATTAAGAAAAAGATGTTGGGATAAAAATGGTAAAATGGTGTCACTATCTAGTTAAGGATGGGTGTTAATGGAACCATGACTCGAGAGCAATATCCGATAAGAAGTTAAATGAAACAGATCATGCTATACAACAGAGATCACATTAACATACCACTGCTATGATTATGACAAGATCATCCCAATGCGACTCGTCAACAAGCTGTACTGCCATACTGTCACTCCCATCGTCATTCTACAAGTATAAACTCATCATTTTACAATAGAAAACACACGCATTTTAACCAATACAATTTCTCTGCAATAACCAAGAGATTTAACTTACTTTTCCCATACACCATTTCACAAATCCACCATATATACTGCGGCATGCACTTCCAGACCCCTGCCTGCACTGAAATTTGTCAGCCCGAGAGAAGTATATAAGTAAAAAGAAGACATAAGTCCACCAGCATATTATTTAGTAAAATGAAGTAATATTGTTGCCATATCATCAAGCAAACATCACAAATAGGATAGAGTGCAAACAGAGTGTGGCTGCATAGTGTATCAGTACAGACCTTGCTATTGAAGAAAGTTCTCCATAATCTTCGTTCACATTCATTAGCTTTCCGAGGGTGAAAACTACAAACAGTATTCAAATTACTAATTTGTGCTGTGATATTGGTATGAAAGCAAGACCATGCTTAGCATGTTTATGAGCAAAGAATAAAAGTAGTAGTGGACAATCATTTTGAGTTGGATAGCGCCATCAAACTTCCATGATATGAATAAGGTAATCAATATTCATAGAAAGCAAGCATGCTTAGCAGATTTATTGCAAAGATTAACAAGCAGACCAGAACTAAACATATTTTCTACGTATTATCTTTTTTTTGCCTCTATAAAACCAGATAAAGAACAAACTGCAGATAAGTTGGACAACCTTAACAGCAGGAATCAAGACAATTTTAGGTGACAGTTGGAAAAACAATAATATTGTGCTATTAATTTATTATCATGAATAGCACGCGTAGCGGCATAGGTGTGTTCGAAACGCAGAAGCAGAACCTTTTGATCGGATAACATTCCACTTCTGCCTAGAAATACATATACCCACCTCAACCATGTATGTCTGCAGATTGCAGCAGCAATAAAACAATTCTACAAGAGAATACAAAATACATCCTCTGGTACTAACGACAACTAACTCAGGTGCATGCAGAAGAGCAGAAAACAAACAGGAATCCAAATCTGACACGAAATATTTACAAGTGCATGCCGATATGCTTTTCTGAGTCATGCTAAGTCTGAATCCCAGGAGACACCAGCAGCCCAGATAAGATTCCGCGTGACTCACTATGGTTCTAAAAGCTTGTGGCATCGTGCGCAATTGGAAATCACAGTCCTGAATCGAGAACACCGCAAGCAAACCGCTAGCAGTCCTGAATTGCTAGTCCAGGAAGCAAGTTACGAGGCCACAAAAAAGCTGAATCCCAGGAGGCACACCAGCAGTCCAAAGCATATTACTCCATGAACCGCTGTTATTCTAAAAGCTTGTAGCATCATGCATGATTGCCAATCACGGTGCAGACTATGCACTTGTTTAGTCGATTCTGAACATTGCTGTACATATATTAATACTAAACCACTAGCAGCCCCTATTGAATCGTACACATAGGAACACCTATGATAGAGAAGGAGCACCGACAGGCAGGTGTGGAGAAGCGGGCCCGTGCCTTGCACCGGGCGGCGGCGACGGCGGAGGCCACCGGCGCGGAGAGGGCGGAGGCCATCCGCGGGGGGCGAGAGCTGCAGCGCGCGGAGCAGGAGGAGGAGGGGGGCGAGGGTGATATGGGCAAAGGTGCAGGCCTTGATGCACGGATCTGATGGAGGGGAGGGAGGGGCGGAGCTTGAGGAGCTTGGGGGCGTGTTGCGCGCGGCCGGAGCTCGCCGAAACCGGCCGGCGTGGGTGGTGGCGGCGGCGGCGAGGAGATCGTGGGGGAGAGGAGGTCGACCGAGGGGGTGGGGTTGACCGAGGGGATGAGGGTCACGAGAGAGAGAGAGAGTTTTTTTTACGGAGGGGACTGAATTTAGCAGTAGCGCTGGTTGGAGGAAAGCGCTATTGCTAAGTAAATAGCAGTAGCGCTTTTCACGTATGAGCGCTACTAGTATACCTAGCCTGCCGACAACGGTCTGGCAATTATAGTAGTAGCGTGTTTTACAACTACAGCGCTACTGCTATATGAATAGCAGTAGCGCTCTTCACGTATGAGCGCTACTAGTATACCTAGCCTGCCGGCAACGGTCTGGCAATTATAGTAGTAGCGTGTTTTACAACTATAGCGCTACTGCTATATGAATAGTAGCAGCGCTCTTTCGGTCCAAGCGCTACTGCTAAATAGTTACAGCGCTGCCCTTTAAAAAGCGCTACTGGTAAGCTCCTGTGTATAAGGTTTTCCCTAGTAGTGTAGACCTCCATGAAGATCATGAAGAACATGGTATTGAAGAGCAAAGAGAGAGAAGAAGCCATCTAGCTACTAGCTATGGACCCGAAGGTCTGTGGTGAACTACTCACGCATCATCGGAGGGGCAATGGAGTTGATGTAGATGCCCTCCGTGATCGAATCCCCCTCCGGCAGATTACCGGAAAAGGCTCCAAGATTGGATCTCACGGGAACCGAGGCTCCTGGCGGCGGAAAAGTGTTTTCGTGGCTCTCCCTGGTATACAGGGAATATTTCTGAATTTATAGGCCAAGAAATAGGGTTAGGGGAGCTGCCATGGGCCCACAAGCCAGGGGGGCGCCCCCCTAGGGCGCGCCCCTGTGGCTTGTGGCCACACGGCTGCTCTCCTGACTTCATCTCCAAGTCTTCTGGTTTGCTTCTGGTCCAAGAAAAATTATTCCGAAGATTTTATTCCGTTTGGACTCCGTTTAATATTCCTTATCTGCAATACTCAAAAACAAGGAAAAAACAGAAACTGGCACTAGGCTCTAGATTAATAGGTTAGTCCCAAAAATAATATAAAATAGCATATTAATGCATATAAAACATCCAAAACAGAGAATATAATAGCATGGAACAATCAAAAATTATAGATACGTTGGAGACGTATCAAGCATCCCCAAGCTTAATTCCTGCTCGTCCTCGAGTAGGTAAATGATAAAAACAGAATTTTTGATGTGGAATGCTACCTAACATATTTATCCATGTAATATTCTTTATTTTGGCATGAATATTCAGATCCGTAAGATTCAAAACAATAGTCTAATATTGACATAAAAACAGTAATACTTCAAGCACACCAACAAGACAATCGTGTCCTTTCGAAATAACATGGCCTTAGAAAGTTATCCCTACAAAATCATATAGTCTGGCTATGCTCCATCTTCCCCACACAAAGTATCTAAATCATGCACAACCCCGATGAACAAGTCAAGCAATTGTTTCACACTTTTGGTGTTCTCAAACCTTTTCAACTCTCACGCAATACATGAGCGCGAGCCATGGATATAGCACTATAGGTGCAATAGAATATGGAGGAGGTGCAAGGAAAAAGGGAGAAGATAGTCTCACATCAACTAGGCATATCAACGGGCTATGGAGATGCCCATCGATAGATATCAACGTGAGTGAGTAGGGATTGCCATGCAACATATGCACTGAAAGCTATACGTGTATGAAAGCTCAAAAAGAAAACTAAGTGGTCGTGCAAGATGAATATCCACTAGTTATATGAAAGTGACAAAATAGGAGACTCTCTATCATGAAGATCATGGTGCTACTTTGAAGCACAAGTGTGGAAAAAGATAGTAGCAATTGTCCCTTCTCTCTTTCTCTCATTTTTTTTGGTGGGCATCTTTGGCCTCTTTTTTTTTATTTGGGCTTCGCTGGCCTCTTTTATTTTTTTGTAAAGTCCGGATACTCATCCCAACTTGTGAGGGAGTCATGGCTTCCATCATCCTTTTCTCACACGGTACAATGCTCTATTAATGAAAATCATCACACTTTTATTTACTTACAACTCGATACCTAGAACAAAATATGACTCTATATGCAAGATGAAAGTGATGGTGCATGTCATGAAAAACTGAATGGTGGAAGTTGCATGGCAATATATCTCGGAATGGCTATGGAAATGCCATAATAGGTAGATATGGTGGCTGTTTTGAGGAAAATATATGGTGGCTGTTTTGAGGAATGTGGGTTTGACATACCGGCGAAAGTTGCGCGGTACTAGAGAGGCTAGCAAAGGTGGAAGGGTGAGAGTGCGTATAATCCATGGACTCAACATTAGTCATAAAGAACTCACATACTTATTGCAAAAGTCTATTAGTCATCAAACAAAGCATTAGACGCATGCTCCTAGGGGAGAGGTTGGTAGGAGTTAACCATCGTGCGCTCCCGACCCTCACACAAAGGTTGACAATCATTAAACAAATCATGCTCCGACTTCGTTACATAACGGTTCACCATACGTGCATGCTACGGGAATCACAAACTTCAACACAAGTATCTCTCCAATTCACAACTACTCACTAGCATGACTCTCATATTACCATCTCTATTATCTCAAAACTATATGCAAGGAATCAAACTTCTCATTAGTATTCAATGCACTTTATATGAAAGTTTTTATTATATCCCTCTTGGATGCCCATTATATTAGGACTAAATTCATAACCTAAACAAATTACCATGCTGTTTTAAGAAACTCTCAAAATAATATAAGTGAAGTACGAGAGTTCAATAATTTCTATAAAATATAACACCACCATGCTCTAAAAAGATATAAGTGAAGCACTAGAGCAACATTGCCTAGCTCAAAAGATATAAGTGAAGCACATAGAGTATTCTAATAAATTCACGATTCAGCGTGTCTCTCTCAAAAGATATGTGCAGCAAGGATGATTGTGGCAAACTAAAAAGCAAAGACTCATATCATACAAGACTCTCCAAGCAAAACACATATCATGTGGTGAATAAAAATATAGCCTCAAGTAAATTTACCGATGGATTGAAGACGAAAGAGGGGATAACTTCCGGGGCATCCCCAAGCTTAGGCTTTTTGGTATCCTTGAATATGAATTGGGGTGCCTTGGGCATCCCCAAGCTTAGGCTCTTGCCACTCTTTATTCTATAGTCCATCAAATCTTCACCCAAAACTTGAAAACTTCACAACACAAAACTCAACAGAAAACTCATGAGATCCGTTAGTATAAGAAAAATAAATCACCACTTTAGGTATTGTTGTGAACTCATTCTTTATTTATATTTGTGTAATACCTACTGTATTCTAACTTCTCCATGGCTCATACCCCCCGATACAACCCATAGATACATCAAAATAAGCAAACAACACAAAGAAAACAGAATCTGTCAAAAACAGAACAGTCTGTAGCAATCTGTAGACTTCGAATACTTATGTAACTCTAAAAATTCTTAAAAATTAGGAAAATCAGGGAAATTTGGATATCAATCTTGTGTAAAAAATTCAGATCAAAAGCACGTTCCAATGAATTTATAAAAATTCTGGACTGAGCGCAAAGGTTTCTGTTTTTTAACAGAATCAAACCACAAGTACCGTAGACCATCCCAAAGGTCTTACTTGGCTGAAACACTAATTTAAACAAGAAAACACAATTATTACAGAAGTAATAATGTGCAAAACACACCAAAACAGAAAGCAAAAGTAAAATTGGGTTGCCTCCCAACAAGCGCTATTGTTTAACGCCCCTAGCTAGGCAAAACGCAATAGATCTAGGTATTGTCTTCTTTGGTATGCAATCCATCATCGACCATATCTTCCAAAACCCTCTTTAGCAAATCCTTTAATTTCTTTCTATCCTTTCTAATGGGAGAACTTAGTTCATGAAAAGGACTTTGATTAGTAACTTTGATATTCATGAACTCAAAATCAGGATCATCACCGTAAACATCATCATATAAAACACGTATCTCACTTTTAATGGGTTCCCTAATTTTTTCTTCTAACCAATCATCATTGAATCCGACATAAATGCCCCTAGTGATCCAATCAAATTCATCATAGGTTTCAAGGTACATGGTTTGGGAAATTTCAGGATAGGGAACTCTTCTTTTAAGATTATCACGGTAAGATTGATAGTCCCTAGACTCAAAGCTACGCAAAGTTTCTTTATCATGTAAGATTTCTTCAATTGGAGGGTGTTCAATATCCTTTTTATAGAAAGGAAAAATTTCCCTAGCTTCAAGTAAAATAAAATCAAATTCACGCATAAGGATGATAGTAGCAATCTTTTTAGCCTTAGGGTGATTAATGTTGGGAAGTTCATAAAACACCTTTTGCAAAGCGGGATGAAGATGCACAAATTTTCTTTCCAACTTTTCAATGAGCATCACAATAGCATCCGCATAACAATTTGTGCTAAGAAGAATAGATCTCTTATTCATAGGCATTACTCCCGTACAATCAAATAATTCTTGAATAACACTCTTCCCAATGATATTACCGTCCCCAACTTGAAAAGTTTTAGCTTTATAATTAGGAGGAGATTCAATTTCATGATTTAGAGAGCAAGATCCAAGTTTTTCCTCAGGATTAGTACTAGCAACACCCTCAAAATCTTCAATGGTAACCTTCCCAGATTCAGACATGGTGGCAACGAAACGATCTAGCACACAAGCAAACGAAAAGCAAACGAAAAGACTAACGGAAGAAGGGCGAATAAAAGGGCAAATCTTTTTGGAAAATCATTTTAGAAGTGGGGGAGAGGAAAACGAGAGGCAAATGGCAAATAATGTAAATGCAAGAGATGACTTTGTGATGGGTACTTGGTAGGCTTGATGTAGATCTCTCCGGCAACCACGTCAGAGATTGACAAGTTGGCGGAAAAGTTCTTGTCTTGACTTTCTATGTATCTCCCCGGCAACGGCGCCAGAAATCCTTCTTGCTACTTCTCGAGCATGCGTTGGTTCCCGTGAAGAGGAACGGGTGATGCAGCAAAGTAGATAAGTATTTCCCTCAGTTGTTGAGAACCAAGGTATCAATCCAGTAGGAGATACAAGCAAGTCCCCAATAGATGTACCTACACAAAGAATCAAACACTTGCACCCAACGCTATAAAGGGGTTGTCAATCCCTTCACGGTTACTTGCAAGGATGAGATCTGATAGAGATAGATAGAATAGATTGCTTGAACGGAAAGTAAAACAAAAGGTAAAAATAATGCAGCAAGGTATTTTTGGTATTTTTGGTTTTAGATCTGAAAGTATAAGATGGAAAATAGACCCGGGGGCCATAGGTTTCACTAGAGGCTTCTCTCATGATGGCAAGTATTACGGTGGGTGAACAAATTACTGTCGAGCAATTGATAGAAAAGCGAATAATTATGAAGATATCCAAGGCAATGATTATGCATATAGGCATCATGTCCGTGTCAAGTAGACCGAAACGATTCTGCATCTACTACTATTACTCCACACATCGACCGACTCCTGCCTACATCTAGAGTATTAAGTTCATGAAGAATAGAGTAACACATTAAGTAAGATGACATTTTGTAGAGGGATAAACTCAAGCAATATGATGAAAAACCCATCTTTTTATCCTCGATGGCAACGATACAATACGTGCCTCGCTACCTGTCGGTGTCAAAACCGGCGGATCTCGGGTAGGGGGTCCCAGACTATGATGCTTGGATCGATGGTAACAGGAGACGAAGGGGACAAGGTTTTACCCAGGTTCGGGCCCTCCTATGGAGGTAATACCCTACGTCCTGCTCGATTATATTGATTGTGTAGAGATTACAAGGTTGATCTACCACGAGATCGTATGACTAAAACCCTAGATGGTTCTGTCCCCCGATGACCTAAAACCCTCCGGCTTATATAGACGTCGGGGGTGCCTAGGGTTTACACATGGTCGGTTATACGGCGAGGAGATAAAACATGCCTATTCTACTTTAAACGTGGAACACACGCCTTGCTTCTAGAGATTTCCCTTCTGGAGTTTGGTCCTTCGAGCGATCCAGTGTCCGGCGAACGGCCCATGTAATCCGGCCCATACGAGATAGGCCGGCCTCCCGAGGACCCCCTAGTCCAGGACTCCCTCAGTAGCCCCCGAACTAGCCTCCAACGCCAAGGGTCCAAGCTCCAGCTGCTTCGAATGATCAGAGTCTTCGGCTTGCGAGGCGAGTTCCTTTCTCCGGACAGTAATCGGCAGTATCTGTAGTTCGGCTTCCTTCAACGTGTAGCTTTTCCGATCATAGATCATCGAACACCATGTGTAACCCGGCCCATAAGGCCAAACATTTAGGGAGCCAATAAAGCTCTTTGGTCAACCTTTCAAACGAAAGGTCGCGGCCCATCACAACCGATGAGCCAGTCGTACAGACTTATTTAGCGGCTCGAGGCTGTCTTCATCAGCACGATCCATCAATGCTCGGATCGTGCCCCGTTTTATACGGGACATGCTTAACCATGCGCGTGTAACGCCGCGCACGTCTCGGGAAGTGGAGAGATTCACGGCGTGGTGGAAGGAGGCTAACCAGCAACGGCCCTTGATATATAAAAAAGGGAGAAACCCTAAGGCTTATCCCCACTCCTCCTTTCGCATCTCCGCCTCCCTAGACTCTCGAGCTCCAACGAGCCCAGATCTAGGTTTCCATTCTTCTCCCTCCGAGATCAGCCAAGGCCAGCGGCAAGTGGGAGGCCTCCACAGTCACAGACAAGGATATCCGGGAGCTCAAGGACGCCGGATACATCCCTGCCAACGTCTTCCACCGTGCCGCTGAGAAGGGTCAGGTGACTCCCACCCCTAAACAAGGAGAAAGGGTGGTTTTTGTCCCCCATTTCATCCGGGGATTAAGCTTCCCACTTCACCCCTTTGTGAGGGGTCTGATGTTCTTTTACGGGCTCGACTTCCACGACCTTCCACCAAACTCCTTCATGCACATATCAGCGTTTATCACTGTTTGCGAGGCTTTTCTGCGGGTGGAGCCACACTTCGGATTATGGCTTAAGACCTTCAATATCAAACCGAAGTGTGTTGCCGGCGCGCATGCGGACTGCGGCGGGGCAGTCATCGGCAAACTTCCACGCGCAGTGTGGCCATCCGGCACCTTCATCGACACCATTAAGACCTGGCAAAAGGAGTGGTTCTATATTACCGAGCCAAAGGAAGAAGAGGGCGGAACTGTTCCCGCCGAATGCGGAACTGTTCCTGCCGAATTCAGGTCCGGCCCCCCAACCAGATTGACCTCGTGGGTCCGAAAGGGCCTGGATTGGGGGTCGGCTACCGAAGTAGAGGACCTGCAGAGGAGCATTGCCTCCCTAGTCAGAGAAGGCGTTGGCCTGACCAATGTGGTCCAGGTAATGCTCCGGCGACATGTCCTTCCCTGCCAGCGCCGGAGTTCTCCTTTGTGGGATTACCGGATCAACGACAACCCTACAGTTCGTCGACTCTTCCGAACCACGCAGGAGAAACTATGGAAGGCGCTATTCAAGGCGCAGAAGGACTGGCCGGATGAGGAGGAAGACCAGGGCTTGAGTGCGGCCAAGCCTCCTCCCAAGGTATGTTATGATTTCAATAGATCGGCTTTTTTATTCCATAGGTTACCTAAGGATTGTCCGATCACTTCTGCAGGAATGGCTGAAAAAAGCCAAGGACTTCAAGAGTCCGGCTCCACAGCCCGAGGACCCTAGGTCCCCTCTGCTGTTGGAGATGCTCGTCGTGGCGCCCTACAAGGCGCCAGAGAAGAAGGAAAAGAAGAAGACAGGCCGAACTGGCCTGCGCACCAAGGACCAGCTAGAGGCTGAGTCCGAAGAAACTCACGCCTCCTCGAATCAAGAGTAGGAAGAGGAGGAAGAGCACGAGGCCGAGGGGGGAGGTGATTGCCCCCTCATAAGAAAAAGGGCGACGTCACCGCACGCCTCGGAGGATGAACTCCCTCCAGCCCAAAAGAAAGCACGTCGGTCACAGGTGATCCTGTCCGACGATAGTCCGGCCTTGGACACTGAGTCCGAGGGGTTCAAGAGGGTTCCGCGAAGGACCCTCAGGGTTAAGCCCCCACCTCGAAGGTATAAATCCAAAGACATTGCAAATGCCAAGTTTCGTAAATATATTTAACATGCGAGCACCAATTGACTTGCAGCCCGCCCCGCGTCCTCCCCACCGATCAAAACTCGGATGGGGAGACCCCGCCTGCCGATCTAGCGGAGAGCGGAAACGCGTCGCCCCCTTCCCCTCCAGACGCCAATAAGGAGGGCGCGGAGGTGACATCCCAACAGGCTCCCACGGAGCCGAACACTGGGGGCGGGAGCGATGCGATAATGGTCGAGGTTAATACCTCGGCCACCGAAGACCCGGGGGAGAAGACCCTCCCGGATACCGAGGAGACCGGTCAGGGAACTGTCCAGTCACCTCCACGACTGTCTCCGGAGCACACCATGTGTCCGGAGACACAGCTTCAATCACCGACCGGGGATCGGGTTAACCGACCCCCACCAGCGCCTCCGACCACTGAGTGGCCGGCAATGGGGGAGGCTCTATCCAGCGCCATCCTCTCCGAGGAGCACCGTACCCAAGTCCGTAGATACCAGACTGAAGGCGGCCTTCAATGGCCTCTTAACGGGTTTCCAGGTAAATAATGTGATGCCCCGTTTTTCGTAAATAATTTATATGTTTAAGCAGTTGCTTATAGACATAGCAGCCCCCGAGCCCTAGGTAAGTTCGAAAAACTTACCTGGGGGTCAAGACAGAAATCCTTATCCGAACTATATATATGCTCAGATTGTTGGGTCATTCCTTAAGGAGACCAGGCGCATGATTATGATAAGTCGGAGGTCTGTGTACTCATGTAATATAAGACTTTCGCATTTATTGCAGGTATCAGCGGCGCCCGATCACACCGCCGAAATAGAGGAGCTGAATCGAAAGCTGAAGAGTTCCGATGACGAGCTTAACGTTCTGAATCGAAGATTCGACGAGGCCCAAAGTAAGAGATGTAAAGTATATAAACTTCATCTTTCCGTTCTATCAACACGGATGTTTAATATCAGCAATGCTTACACAGCCTCGGCGAAAGAGATGGAGAAGCTCAAGGCCGAGCTTGAGAAGGCAAAACAAGAAGCTGCCGTGGAGAAGGCGGCAGCCCAAGAGGCCGTAGCCGCACTATCTGCCTTGAGGGCTACCAGCGACAAGCACCAGGCTCGAGTGGAGGAGATCCAACTGGAGCTAAAGGACGCCAGCAACAAGTGCGAGGCCCTGGAGCTTAAAGAAAAAGAGCGGGCTGCCGCACTATCCACCCTAAAAAACGAACTTCAAAAGGAGCGGGTGGATAGGCGGACCTTTGAAGAGGAGATCAGCCAGGCCCAGGCTATCCTGAGTGGTAAGCCGTATTTAATGCAGTGTGTCTTCGGAGATGATAGGTTTAAAGCTCTTACCCAAGTGTGGCGTTCCGTAGGCGCCGGCTTGGACCTCCAGAAGAGCGTAGCTGACGCGAAGCAGTTCTATGCTTCGCGGGGAGAAGGAGATGAGGCCCGTGTTTTCTGGGCTCAATTCGAAGCCCCTGAGCGAACTCCTCTCCTGAATGAGCAGCTTAAGCAGCTGCTAGAGCTGTACAAGGTGGCGGAACCGGCCATGAAGGATCTCTGTATCCGGCTGTGGCCCGATGAGCCAATTCCCGGTAGTTACTTCGGCCTGGTGCAGAAGTTGAGCGACGCTACTGTTCGGATCGATGCATTAAGGAGGTCTTCTTGCATCGAGGGAGCAAGGATGACCTTTGCGAAGGCCAAGGTACACTGGCCTGGGCTGGATCCGATGAAGGTGGCCACTGCTCCTCCGCCGCCTGGAAAAGAGTACAGGTGCCCCGAGCGGTACTTCTCCGGAGTAATGGAGGGTGCTCGGGCCATAGAATCTCAGTGTCTAAGAGACACTGTGTATGAATAAACGGTTATGTAATATGTCCGAAGACTTGTTAGAACTCGTTTTTATGTATATAAGCTTAGCATGGGTTATCATGTCTTATGTGTTTTGCATCCTTTATAACTTCTTTGTGGCCGGTTAAAACTGAAGGCTGCGAGTCGTCGGCTTCAGCCCCCAGGTAGATACTACGTGGGGTGTCGTTTCCAAAACGCACTATAACCCTTAGCCGAACTGTCGGTACCCGAAGGCGGTAGTGCGGGGTAGACTAGGCAATCGGACCAGAATGCTTTATTACCTTCACTTAGCCGTAGAAGCGCGAGAAAGGAGTGCGGGAGGCTGATAAATAGCCCCCAGGAGTTTGTGATGTTCGGACGAACCGTGGCCAAAGCCTATATCACATGGTTCGGACTAGCACCGAACCCCTCGTATTACACGGAGTAACCTCTGACGAGATTAAGTTAAGCTCGGAATCGCAGACCGGTTCTCGCATACCATGACAGTCAGTTTTCGGCTTTCTCCGCTGAGGCGCTTGACCAGACTAGCCGGAAGCACAATCGCAGCGGTGCTCCCTTTGCCCCTTTAGCCGAACGAGCGGAACATAAAGGGGCAAGCACAGGAACCGGGCATATATCACATGGTTCGGACTAGCACCGAACCCCTCGTATTACACGGAGTAACCTCTGACGAGATTAAGTTAAGCTCGGAATCGCAGACCGGTTCTCGCATACCATGACAGTCAGTTTTCGGCTTTCTCCGCTGAGGCGCTTGACCAGACTAGCCGGAAGCACAATCGCAGCGGTGCTCCCTTTGCCCCTTTAGCCGAACGAGCGGAACATAAAGGGGCAAGCACAGGAACCGGGCAACCCAACATTTGACCCAAGACACAGTTCGGAACCAATGCATATAAAGCGGAAATCCAAGACGCCGAATACAAAATCAATTGTGCACAGGGCGATTTTAAGGGCAAGCCCCCGGTCTATTAGCCGGTTGCTTCGCAAGAGTATACCAAAACAGGCTGGCAAGAAAAGAGGGAGCAAAAATAGAGAATATGCTTGAAAAACGTCAAACGAGCGTGCATAATACATCTATATTGTACTAAACCATTCTTTTCATTCAAACTACTGATGCTACTGTTTACAGGTATAGAAGATAAAATATAAATCTTACAGGGGTGTGCTGCGCTAAGGGTCTTCGATTAGTGGCCTGACGTCCGCGATGTGCCGTGCAACGTATCCTCTCCTGCGACCACCAGGACGGTGTATACCTTGATAGGTGTGCTGGTCGGCGAACGGACTATTGTAGAAGAGTCTTGAGAAGTCGCCGAAATTTAAACAAGCTTGACGCTTTAGTGGGTACTTAACGGTACCTGTCATGTGTCCGAAGACATGCTTGAGGGTGATAGTTCGGTCTAGCCGAAGACTTACTCTACGTAAATGTTTCCCAACCGCTGCCCATGGAATTGTAAGCGCGAAGTTATGCACCCTTGGCACGTATTGTGCGGGAAATAGGGCCCTGTGGTGGGAGGCGAATCCCTATTTATAGGGAGGGGAAGCTTCTGGAATTTCGGTTTGAGACCGAGCTCGCTTCCCTGTCTTGGATGCCTTGACGGCGGATGTAGGCGTCTGCCGATCGTCGGTGTAATGGAATTCGGCCGCCAGGGCCAACGCATGCTCCTCTGTTCGGAGGGACCGCTCTGTATTGCCATTGACAGTTATGACCCCTCGGGGGCCCGGCATTTTGAGCTTGAGGTATGCATAGTGCGGGACGGCGTTAAAGCGGGCGAACGCTGTACGGCCGAGCAGGGCGTGATAGCCGCTACGAAATGGTACTATGTCGAAGATCAAGTCCTCACTTCGGAAGTTGTCGGGCGAGCCGAACACAACCTCCAGGCTGATAGAGCCTATACACCGGGCTTCAACGCCTGGGATCACTCCTTTAAAGGTAGTGTTACTGGGTTTGATCCTTGACGGATCTATGCCCATCTTTTTCACCGTATCTGAATAGATCAGATTGAGGCTACTTCCACCATCCATGAGGACTTTGGTTAGGTGGTACCCATCTATGATCGGGTCGAGGACAAGTGCGTCCGAACCCCCGTGACGGATACTGGTCGGGTGGTCACGTCGATCGAAAGTGATCGGATGTGCCGACCAGGGGTTATACTTCGGAGCTACGGGCTCGATGGCGTAGACGTCCCGAAGGGCGCGTTTCCTTTCCTTTTTGGGTATATGAGTGGCGTAAATCATGTTTACTGTCTTCACCTCTGAGGGGAATTTCTTTTGACCGCCACAGATCGGACCCCGAGGTTCATCCTCGTCCTCGCTGCGTGGGCTCTTGCCTTGGTCCTCGGTAGCGAGCTTGCCGGCCTGTTTGAAAACCCAACAGTTACGATTGGTGTGATTGGCGGGCTTCTCCTGAGTGCCATGTATCTGGCAGGGTCTCTCCAGAATCTTGTCCAGCGGGGTGGGTCCGTCTTGTTTGCCTTTAGGAGGCTTCTTCCGCTGCCCAGAACGGTTGTTGCGGAATCCGGCATTTACAGCCGTATCATCGGCATCACTGTTATTATGCCGGCGCTTGTTTTTGTTGCGCTTTGGTTTCCCGTTTCCATCCCGTACTTCAGAGGTTCCGGGTTCTTCGGGGTTATGGCTGCGTCTAGCCAGCCAATTATCCTCGCCCGCGCAAAAGCGGGTCATGAGTGATGTGAGGGCGGACATTGTCCTGGGCTTGTCTTGGCCGAGCTGTCGAGCTAGCCATTCATCTCGAATATTATGCCTGAAAGAGGCTATAGCTTCGGCGTCTGGGCAGTCTACGATCTGGTTCTTCTTTGTCAGGAAGCGATTCCAAAATAGCCTCGCGGACTCTCCGGGTTTCTAAACAACGTTACTTAGGTCGGAGGAGTCTGGTGGCCGGAATGCCTCTTCTAAGTCCTCCCAACATCCAATGGAGTTTTCGGGGAGGCTATTTAGCCAGTGCCGAGCTGGCCCCTTGAGCTTTAGGGGCAGGTATTTGATGGCATGGAGGTCGTCTCCTCGTGCCATGTGGATGTGGAGGAGGAAATCCTCAATCCATACGGTTGGATCAGTTGTCCCGTCGTATTGCTCTATGTTAACGGGTTTGAACCCCTCGGGGAACTGATGCCGCATTACCTCATCTGTAAAGCACAGTGGGTGTGCGGCGCCTCTAACCCGAGCTATAGCGTGCCGGTGATCGGCAGTTACCCTAGCTCGGTTTTGTTCCCGATTTTCATTGTGGTCGAACCGAGACCGGTACCCTTCCCGTCTGTCGGGTGAGTATCTTCTGGGGCCGTAGATGGATCGTGCGCGGCCTGCTCTATAGTCCAGGTCGTGACGCAGGTCGAACCTGTCATCGGGCTCTAGTGGCTCCTTTCCATGTCTACGGGGTATCGTTAGCCTATTGCCAGTATCGTTAGCCGTCCGATCTCGTCCTCGAGGAGGGCGATCTGGCCTGTCGTATGGAGTATGTTCGGGAGACGGCGTGTTAGTTAGCTCGTCCTCGAACTGTGGCAGCAGCCATCGGCGTGGGTAGCTCTTCGGCTGGTCCGATAGACCGGCGCCGGACTCTTCCTCCGCTGAGAGGACTCGTGTCCATCTGTGATTGAGGTCATCTTGTTCGGCTTTGAGCTGTCGCTCCTTTGCTCTCAGGCTGTGAGCTGTGGATATCAGTTGTTGTCTGAACAGTTCCTGATCTGTAGGATCGTTGGGGATGTCCAAGTCATCGGCATCTGCATTATCCTCCCCCTCGACAGAGCGGAGGTAGTCATCGGCCAAAGGATCATCTTGATTGGGGGTGCGGTGGTCTTCGGGATCCTCCTGACCCTCCAACGGGTTATCGGGGAGTTCGGGGCGGCCGATGTCCTCTGGAGTGTCGTCGTTCCCCGGGCCCTCAATAGACTTGCGCCCCTTTTTCCCTTTGGACCGCCTATGTGGTTTTCGGCGCCTTGACGGCACTTCATCCGATTTATCGCCATTACTTTTTGGAGTGTCCACCATGTACACATCGTATGTGGAGGTGGCCGTGCACTGTCCGGTCTTGGCAGGGGTGAGGGAATGATCGTCCTCATCCATGTATCCTGCTTCCTCGGAAGCGTAGTCTAGCATGTCGGTTAAATCCTCGACAGTGGCTATCAAGTGGGTGGTGGGTGGGAGGAAAAATCCGTCCCGACCCGTCTGAAGACCGATCTGAGAGCAGATCGGGGTTGGGTCGTTGCTGATTTTCATCGACGAGATCCGATCTAGAGCTTCGCCGAGTATCGAGAGCTCGGTCGGACCGGTCTGCACAGAGCTTCCGGAGTCAACCTCCGATGCATCCGTGCAGGGAGTGTGTTCGGCAAGAACGGGTGTTCGGCTGTCGGGCACTATGACCTGATCCAAACTTAAGATCGGGCCTCCACCAGGGCCGATCCCACAGGCGGAGCCAGAAGATGAGTCCGAGGTTAAAGCCTCAGGGGCCTCGGGCATGGCAGGCGAGACTGCAAGCCCGGTTAGCGATAGATCGCCGCGGGAGTCTACGGAGAACTCTAGGTTCCCGAATCTGACTTCCTGATCAGGGGCGAAACTTTCGACGCGGCCAAGGCGGCCGGTCGGGTCGGCGTGCAGCACTATGCTGCCGAACGCGAAGATCTGTCCAGGGACAAAAGTCCCTGTGTTGCGGACCTCTTCGTTGACGACTAGGCGAGCCATCGATTCCTTCCGGCGATCACAGTGGAGCTCTCAATGAAAGCACCAATGTCGGTGTCAAAACCGGCGGATCTCCGGTAGGGGGTCCCAGACTATGATGCTTGGATCGATGGTAACAGGAGACGAAGGGGACAAGGTTTTACCCAGGTTCGGGCCCTCCTATGGAGGTAATACCCTACGTCCTGCTCGATTATATTGATTGTGTAGAGATTACAAGGTTGATCTACCACGAGATCGTATGACTAAAACCCTAGATGGTTCTGTCCCCCGATGACCTAAAACCCTCCGGCTTATATAGACGCCGGGGGTGCCTAGGGTTTACACATGGTCGGTTATACGGCGAGGAGATAAAACATGCCTATTCTACTTTAAACGTGGAACACACGCCTTGCTTCTAGAGATTTCCCTTCTGGAGTTTGGTCCTTCGAGCGATCCAGTGTCCGGTGAACGGCCCATGTAATCCGGCCCATACGAGATAGGCCGGCCTCCCGAGGACCCCCTAGTCCAGGACTCCCTCACTACCCCTACTATGTCACTGGGTGAGGACACCGCAAGATTGAACCCAAAACTAAGCACTTCTCCCATTGCAAGAATTACCAATCTAGTTGACCAAACCAAACCAATAACTCGAAGAGACTTGCAAAGATATGAAATCATGCATATAAGAATTCAGAAAAGACTCAAATAATATTCATAGATAATCTGAACATAAACCCACAATTCATCGGATCTCGACAAACACACCGCAAAAAAGTATTACATCGGATAGATCTCCATGAAGATCATGAAGAACATGGTATTGAAGAGCAAAGAGAGAGAAGAAGCTCACTACTAGGAGAAAGCCTATAGACAGGATTTTAGCAGTAGCGCTGGATATAGGGAAAGCGCTATTGTTATGTAGTAGTAGCACTGGAAGCCAACCAGCGCTACAAGTAGAACCATAGCAGCAGCGCGGGCTACCGAACGAGCGCTACTGATAAGTGGTCCTGTCGCCACCGCCAGTGGCTACCTATAGTTGTAGCGGCTGTCCAAAACCAGCGCTACTACTACGGCTTTAGTTGTAGCGCTTGTCGGTGGACCACCGCTACTGCTACGGCTGTACATTGCCAGCAGGTGGGCCGTGATTAGCAGCAGCGCCTGGGCTCCGACCAGCGCTACTGCTACTCGACCCACACCCTCCCTGATCCCCATTCGATCCCCACCGTCTCACTCCCGGCCCATTCGATCCCGACCCCGACCCCGACCGCCGTCGCCGCCATCGATCGCCTCATCAGTCCTCTCGACCCCGACCCCGACTGCCGACCCCGACCGCCGCCGTCGCCATCGCCTCGACGCCGCCACCGTCGCACCCCGGCCTTCACTTGCGTCGCGCCCCCTCCCTCGCCTTCGCGCCCCCTCAATCGCCGTCGCGCCCGCCCTCACCGTCGCCCCCTCCCTCACCGTCGCGCCCTCCCTCGCCGTGGCCCCCTCCCTCACCGTCGCCCCCCCTCCTTCCGCAGGTAGCCCCTACTCCCTCCTTCCTCCCTCTTCCCTCTCCCCTCACTCTAGGGTTAGGTTGATTAGGGGGGGTTAGGTTGATTCTAGGGTTAGGTTTGTTAGGTTGATTCTAGGGTTAGGTTGATTAGGGGGGTTAGGTTCATTCTAGGGTTAGGTTTGTTAGCTAAATTAGTTTATAGCCAAATATGAATTTGCCAAATATGAAAAACCTTATTGCATTTTCTTCAAGTTCTATATTTTTCTTACTGTTATATGCAAATGATCCGAGTGGCCTATGTTTTGCCGGAATGTTGATTCATTTCCGTTCCGGTGAATTTCAGGCGCTTGATATGTCCACTTTTTAGCAAAGGTCATGTCGAAATTTTGGCATGACTTGTGCTAGAAAGTAGGCATATCGAGTGCCGAGATTTGCTGGGAAACGGCATTCCGGAAAACCAAGTCAAAAACGGCGGTCGCGTGGGCCACTTTCGGTTCAGAGGGAGCGCCCCCCCCGGAGGTTGTACGTCGCCATGTCAGGGAGGAGGATGAGCACGTCCGTCGCTACATGGCGGCTTTGGACGCCAGGTTCTCCAATACCTGGCAGGTTCTTCAGGGATCTCACCCGAGTTATGATCCGGTGATGGTTCCTTATCTTTGGGTGTCCACCGCCAGCGACTCAGAGACCGCTAGTGAACTGAGTTCACCGTCCTCCACTTTGGATTCTAGGATATTCGATCTGTATTAGTGATCTTACATGATAATATTCGAGTTGTATTAGTTAATATTTGATGATGTATTAGTGATATTATATTCGAGTTCATTATAAATGTATTAGTGATATTATATTCGAGTTCATTATAAATGTATTAGTGATATTATATTCGAGTTCATTATATGGAACGGGTTGACTTTAGGTCTGTTTCGGCTCCTTGTGTGTCTTTCAGTGAGGGAGAGTGTCCACCATATATATATATGAGAGACGAAGAATCCCGACTGTTGTCGTGGGGGTCGCTTCTCCTTCTTTTCCTTGTGCTAGATATTTGTAATGCACTAGGGAAAGGAGGAGTAGCGACCATCACCGACGGTCGAAATATGAGAGAGGAAGAATCCCGACTGTTGTCGTGGGGGTCGCTTCTCCTTCGTTCCCGTGTGCTAGACATTTTGGTGTAATGCACTCGGGGACGAATGGAGGAGCCACCATCACCGACGGTCGCAATATCAGAGGGAGTGCCCACCATATACGTGAGATGAGAGTTTAGGAAGGAAAGACTCGATAGACCTAAAGTCAACCCGTTGCATATTTTGAGTAATAGTAATCTGTGTGTTGATCAGTTTCTTGGTAGTTGCCTTCGATCGATTTTAAATGTTTCAACTATGAACATAGGAAATGTCTGACGACGATAGCGAAAGGGAATTCGGTATGTGCGAATACTGCGAAGACGAGCGCGGTCTGTGCGACACGACTCACCTAGTTGATGGTAGGCGCTTCAGCATCGTGCTGGATGAGACCTTCGAAGTGGATACAGTAAGTCAGAACGACAAGTCTTTTTTTGTAATTAAGCATGACTTTTGCTTCTTTTGCTTCAACTTATAATTTTATTTTTTTACTATTCTACTAGCGTATCCCCTGCCATGCAAGAAGATTTGTCTTGGATAAGATTGGTTTTAATACTAACAAAAATATGGAGGTAAAGAGAGTTCACTTGAGGACCGAGCATGGTTATACTTTTGCCGTAAAATTGTACAATGCAGACACCTACTCCTTTTTTGAATGCAAAAGTTGGCAAGCACTATGCAAGGCTTATGCATTTGAGCCTAATATGCTTATCACCTTTGATATTCGTCCTGAAGATGAAATTGAAGGTAATATCGACATCTGGGTCGATGTGCAGACGCCTCCAGTTCTACCATTATGTGAGTTTCTCAACCATATTTATTAAGTAATTTATATTGTTTATTTAAAAATAGTTGACAACTAATTTCCATTGACAGCTTATTTTCATTCTTCAAAAAATGTACGGGAGATGGTAGACAGAACCTACTACTACAGTGATAAAGCAGAATTAACTTGTAAGGAGAAAGATCATCTTGTCGCATTTATTAATCATCTTGAGAATTACAATAGCTATTATCAAACTCCTCCACATTATGGTCAATACGTGCCACTAGTGCACGTGGTGAACTACGGTAACATCCATGGAGATTGCATGGTAAGATTTTCTACTATTACGACATCCGTGCATCTTTTGCATAAATTCTTCTAAAACTAAACTACATTGCTAACTACAAGTTATTACTATGTTTTTCAACAGAAAATCCCGACGGATTGTGTGCCTAATCTGATGTTTCCGAGCGGTCACGTTGATGTTATGAGCTTACGGCCAGCACGGCCAGGTCAGCCTACGCATCACTCCTGTCCATACCGGATTTCTAAAACCGATGAAGACATGACAATCAAAGAGTGGAAAAAATGTATGGTCAATCCTAGAGAGCTACTTCGAAGCAACATTGTGCGTAGGCCAAGAATTGGAGACAGGATGATCTCCATTCTCCATAATGGAGAGTCAGGGCCTATCTTGTTTTATGATATTTTACCTAAGAGAGGGTAGAGTAGGTCCTATGAGAGAGGAGTAGGTCATAGGTACAATGTGTTATTATGTGCTACAATGTGTTAGAGTTGATGATGATGATGAGGAGTTGTGATTATGACTAGTGACCAACTTGTTATTATGATCATGATTAGTTATTATATCATTGGGGGAAGAAAAGCGAATTAGATTCGTGTCGATGGATCAAAAGTGACCAAAAGTTGAATTAGTAGGATCGTCGTCCTACTAATTCAACTTTTGATCACTTTTGATTCATTTGGATGAATAAAATCCATGATGAAACTACTGTATAGAGCATGTATGAATGAAACTACTGTATAGAGCCTGTATGAATACATCACAAATACGTAGAGGGGGTATGAATCTGTGAAAGCCGTAGTACTAGCAGCAGCGCTGGAAACCATTTAGCAGCAGCGCTGGATTAGCAGCAGCGCTTTCGTTTTTGCCGCGCTACAGATATTTAGCAGTAGCGCTGGTAAGTGCAGCGCTACTGCTAACCATACTTAGCAGTAGCGCTGCACAAACCAGCGCTACTGCTATAACTTAGCTGTAGCGCCTTAGCAGTAGCGCTGGGTCCAGCGCTACTAGTAGGCTGAAAACCAGCGCTACTACTAGGCTTTTTCCTAGTAGTGTTAAGCCATCTAGCTACTAGCTATGGACCCGAAGGTCTGTGGTGAACTACTCACGCATCATCGGAGGGGCAATGGAGTTGATGTAGATGCCCTCCGTGATCGAATCCCCCTCCGGCAGATTACCGGAAAAAGCTCCAAGATTGGATCTCACGGGAACCGAGGCTCCTGGCGGCGGAAAAGTGTTTTCGTGGCTCTCCCTGGTATACAGGGAATATTTCTGAATTTATAGGCCAAGAAATAGGGTTAGGGGAGCTGCCGTGGGCCCACAAGCCAGGGGGGCGCGCCCCCCCCAGGGCGCGCCCCTGTGGCTTGTGGCCACACGGCTGCTCTCCTGACTTCATCTCCAAGTCTTCTGGTTTGCTTCTGGTCCAAGAAAAATTATTCCAAAGATTTTATTCCGTTTGGACTCCGTTTAATATTCCTTATCTGCAATACTCAAAAACAAGGAAAAAACAGAAACTGGCACTAGGCTCTAGATTAATAGGTTAGTCCCAAAAATAATATAAAATAGCATATTAATGCATATAAAACATCCAAAACAGATAATATAATAGCATGGAACAATAAAAAATTATAGATACGTTGGAGACGTATCAACCACCTGTGGAGGTGGTGGTGTGTCAAGGCCATGTATTTCTTCAATAGGTGGTAAATTCTTAACATCCTCAGCTTTAATACCTTTTTCCTTCATAGATTTCTTTGCCTCTTGCATATTTTCAGGACTGAGAAATAAGATACCCCTCATCTTCGGAGTAGGTTTAGGCGGTGGTTCAGGAAGAGTCCATTCATCATAATTCTTCAATATGTTATTCAATAATTCCTCAGCTTGTTCAACAGTTCGTTCCCTGAAAACACAACCAGCACAACTATCTAGGAAGTCCCTAGAAGCATCGGTTAGTCCATTATAAAAGATATCAAGTACTTCATTCTTCTTGAGAGGATGATCGGGCAAAGCATTAAGCAACTGGAGAAGCCTCCCCCAAGCTTGTGGGAGACTCTCTTCTTCAATTTGCACAAAGTTAAATATTTCCTGTAAGGCAGCTTGTTTCTTATGAGCATGAAAATATTTTTCAGAGAAGTCGTAAATCATATCCTGGGGACTACGCACACAACCAGGAGTAAGAGTATTGTACCATCTCTTAGCATCACCCTTTAATGAGAACGGAAATAACTTAAGAATGTAATAGTAGCGAATTTTCTCATCATGAGCGAAGAGGGTGGCTATATCATTCAGCTTAGTAAGGTGTGCCACTACAATTTTAGTTTCATAGCCATGGAAAGGATTAGATTCAACCAAAGTAATTAACTCTAGGTCGACAGAGAATTCATAATCCTTATCGGTAACACAGATAGGTGAAGTAGCAAACTTAGGATCACATTTCATTCTAGCATTCAAGGTTCTTTCTTTATACTTGCATAATAATTTCTTAAGATCATCTCTATCCTTGCAAGAAAGAATTTCTCTAGCTATCTCCCCTTCCGTAACGTAACCTTTAGGTATCTCAGGCATTTCAAATCTAGGAGAGCTAGGACTAATAGGTGTTTCAGAGTCATCTGTTTCAGCAATCTCATCAGTTTCAGCAGTTTCATTCTCTTTAGCTCTAGCAATTTGTTCATCAAGAAATTCTCCTAGCGGCAGATTATCATCAAGCATGGTACTAGTATCATCATAAGCATCGTTCATAGCATAGGTAGCATCATCAATAACTTGCGACATATCAGGATTACTAGCATGTGGCGGTGTTCCAAACTTATTCATAACAGAAGGTGAATCAAATGCAGAGCTAGATGTCAGTTCCTAACCTCCCCTCGTAGTATAGGGAAAAATCTTAGTTCTAGTATCCTTCAGATTCTTCATAGTTATTAATTTATATAAATCCCAAGTGACTCAACAAATATTGCTATTCTCCCCGGCAACGGCGCCAGAAAAAGGTCTTGATAACCCACAAGTATAGGGGATCGCAACAGTTTTCAAGGGTAGAGTATTCAACCCAAATTTATAGATTCGACACAAGGTGAGCCAAAGAATACCTGAGAGTATTAGCAGTTGAGTTGTCAATTCAACCACACCTGGAGATTAAATATCTACAGCAGAGTGATCAGTAGCACAATAATATGATAGTTTTGATAGCAGTAGCAATAGTAACAGTAGTAGCAATAGTCTTGTAACAGTTGGAACAGCAGCAACAGCAGTAGTAACTTAGCAAGAGCAATAAGTGGAAAGGTCATAGGCACTGGATCGGTAACTCATTGGATGATATTCATCATGTAACAGTCATAACCTAGGGTGATACAGAACTAGCTCAGTTCATCAATGTAATGTAGGCATGTATTCCATAAATAGTCATACGTGCTTGTGGAAAAGAACTTACATGACATCTTTTGTCCTACCCTCCCGTGGCAGCGGGGTCCATAAGGAAACTAAGGGATATTAAGGCCTCCTTTTAATAGAGAACCAGAACAAAGCAGTAACACATGGTGAATACATGAACTCCTCAAACTACGGTCATCACCGTGAAGTATCCCAAATATTGTCACTATGGGGTTGACGGATCACAACACGTAATAGGTGCATATGACTAGGCAAGATCGGATCAAGAACATAGATATAGAGATGATAATATAAACGGTTCAGATGTGAAATCATGGCACTCGGGCCCTAGTGACAAGCATTAGGCATAGCAAAGTCATAGCAACATCAATCTCAGAACATAATGAATACTAATGATCAAGCCCTAACAAAACTAACTCGATTACATGATGAATCTCATCCAACTCCTCATCGACCAGCAATCCTACGAAGGAATTACTCACTCCTGGTGGGGAGCATCATGGAATTGGCAATGGAGAAAGGTTGGTGATGACGAAGACCGAAGATTCCCCTCTCCGGAGCCCCAAACGGACTCCAGATCTGGCCTCCTGATGAAGAACAGGAGGTGGCGGCGGCTCCGTCTCATGAAACACGATAATTCTTTCTCTCTGATTTTTTCCTCCAAATTTAGGAATTTATAGAGGCGGAGTTAGGGCAAGTGGGGCCCCGAGGTGCCTAGCTTCCACCAGGGCGCGCCGGGAGGAGGCTGGCGCGCCCTGGGCCCCCTCTCCGGTGGTTTCTGGCTCTAGTATTTTTTATATTTTCCAAAATAAATCTCCAAAAAGTTTCGTTCCATTCCGAGAACTTTTTTTTGCACAAAAACAACACCATGGCAATTCTGCTGAAAATAGCGTCAGTCCGGGTTAGTTCCATTCAAATCATGCAAATTAGTATCCAAAACAAGGGCAAAAGGGTGAGGAAAAGTAGATACGTTGGAGACGTATCAGTGCCATTGCTCTAGCCAAGGAACCAAGGTTTCACAAGAGGACCAGACACATAAAGCGACGCTTCAACTCCATTCGATTTTTCGTCGAGGAGGGTGACATAAATATTTACAAAGTACACACGGATCAGAATGTTGCAGATCCGTTGACTAAGCCTCTTCCATGAGGGAAACATGTTCAACACCAGAACTGTATGGGTGTTAGATTCATTACAATGTAAATCACATAGTGATGTGAGCTAGATTATTGACTCTAGTGCAAGTGGGATACTATTAGAAATATGCCTTAGAGGCAATAATAAAATAGTTATTATTATATTTCCTTGTTCATGGTAAGTGTTTATTCTCCATGCTATAATTGTATTGATTGGAAACTCAAATACATGTGTGGGTACATAGACGACAATGTGTCCCTAGTAAGCCTCTAGTTGACTAGCTCGTTGATCAAAGATGGTAATGGTTTCCTAGCCATGGACAAGAGTTGTCATTTGATAACGGGATCACATCATTAGGAGAATGATGTGATGGACAAGACCCAAACTATGAACGTAGCATATGATCATGTCAGTTTATTGCTATCGTTTTCTGCATGTCAAGTATCAGTTCCTATGACCATGAGATCATGTAACTCACTAACACCGTATGAGTGCTTTGTGTGTATCAAACGTCACAACATAACTGGGTGACTATAAAGATGCTCTACAGGTATCTCCGAGGGTGTCTGTTGAGTTGACATGGATCAAGACTGGGATTTGTTACTCCGTGTGACGGAAAGGTATCTCAGGGCCCACTCGATAATACAACATCACAATGAGCCTTGCAAGCAAAGTGACTAAAGAGTTAGCCACAGGATCTAGTATTACTGAATGAGTAAAGAGACTTGCCGGTAACGAGATTGAACTAGGTATGGAGATACCGACGATCGAATCTCGGGCAAGTAACATACCTATAAACAAAGGGAACATCATACGGGATTAACTGAATCCTTGACATAGAGGTTCAACCGATAAAGATCTTCATAGAATATGTAGGAGCCAATATGGGCGTCCAGGTCCCGCTATTGGTTATTGACCGTAGAGGTTTCTCGGTCATGTCTGGATAATGCTCGAACCCGCGGGGTCTACACACTTAACGTTTGGTGACGATATAAACATAGTCGAGCTATTATGTTGGTGGCCGAAGGTTGTTCGGAGTCCCGGATGAGATCCCGGACGAGACAAGGAACTCCGGAATAGTCCGGAGGTGAAGATTGATATATAGGATGAAGAACATTGGAGTTCAAAAGTGTTCCGAGGCATACCAGGGGTTCGATGGAGTGCCGAAAGGGGTTTCGGGCGGCCCCGGCAAGTGTTGGGGGGCCTCATGGGACAAGGAAAGGGGTGCACCAGCTCACTAGGAGGCTATGCGCCTCGCCAACCTCAGCCCAACATGGCTAGGTAAGGGGCCACTCCCCTAGGGCCGTCGTGCACCCTTCCTTGGGTGGCAAGGCAACTTTGGGGGGGGGGGCACCACAACCCTAGCCGCACCCCCCTTGCCGCCTGCCCCTAGGGGGAAACCCTAGGGTGCCACTCCTCCTCTCTTCCCCCTATATATAGAGAGGTAGAGAGAGGGGCAGCCGCACCAGATCATGCTACAGCACTGACCCTTCTCTCCCTCGTAGTTCTTCTCCTCCTCATATCGCGTGGCGAAGCCCTGCTGAGCTATCACCACCACCACCTCACCACACCGTCGTGCTGCCGAAGGGCTCGGGCTACTACTTCACCATCGCTCACTGGATCGAGGAGGTGAAGGCATCATCAAGCCGTAGGTGTGTTGAACGCGGAGGTGTCGTCCGTTCGACACTTGATCATCAGTTCGTGGGACGGCTTACGATTTGGATCGCGGAGACTTTCGACTACATCAACCGCGTTTCTCAATGCTTCCGCTTAGCGATCTACAAGGGTATGTGGATCCGATCTCCCCTCTCATAGATGTTCAGATTGATCTTGGGTGTTCATAGGAAATTTTTTGTTTCCCATGCAACGTTCCCCAACAGGCTACGCCTTTGATATTTAATAAATAAATTTTCCTCAAAAATTGTTGCCTGTTTTTAAGACTAAATGATGTTTGAAAGGTGAGTTTAGGAAATTGTCAGTTTGTAATATTATCCTATATAATAAGCGCAATTATTTTTAAGTGTACATGTCTTATAATAAATGGCTAGCCCGTGCAGATGCATGGGTTGACGACTAGTTTACCTAATTCTTTTGGGGCTGTAGCATTAATGAATGCTATGTATGTGGTTAACTTGTCTACCTGAGTTCCTATTGCAGGTGATATTCCTCAGTGAGTTTGGTCAGGCAAGGAGGTATCATACAAGCACTTGAAGGTTTTTGCTTGCAGGGCATTTATACGTGTCCCAAGAGATGAGAGATCCAAGCTTGATAGCAAGACAAAGCAGTGCATATACCTCAGCCAACCAAGTGAAGAGTTTGGCTACATGTTGTGGGATCCAACCAATAGGAAGATTGTGATAAGCCGAGATGTGATGTTCATTGAAGATGAAACAATAAAAGATATTGGGAAACCAGAGAAACCAATGGCCAGCACAGCTCAGGTTGGCATTATCCAATCCGTCCTCCTCTCGTGCATGACAATCATGGGGGATATGATGACGCTGAAGACAATGGAGATGCAACTGACGAAGGCAGTACAAGTCAAAGTGATGAGCATCCATCAAGTGATGATGATGATGAAGTTGGTAATGATGATGCCAATGAAAATCCAGTTGATTCACCACCAGTGCAGCCGTAAAGAAGAAGTGAAAGAGTTCACATTCCTTCTTCTAAGTATCAGTATCCAGCACATCAATATGTGTTGATGACTGATGCAGGTGAGCCCTCATGCTATGACGAGGCAATGTCTGATGAGAACAAGGATGTATGGTCAGAAGTCATGTAGGATGAGATGAAATCCTTGTATGAGAATGATACTTTTGAGTTAGTAAATCTGCCAAAGGGCAAGAAAGCACTCAAGAACAAGTGGGTGTACAAAGTGAAGACTGAAGAAAACACCTCACATCCATGGTACAGGGCCAGATTGGTTGTGAAAGGTTTCAGCCAGAAAAAGTGCATCGATTATGATGTGATATTATCTCCAGTGGTCAAGATTTCTTCGATCCGAGTTGTGCTTGGCATAGCTGCCACCGTGGACTTGGAAATTGAACAACATGTGAAGACTGCATTCTTGCATGGTGACCTAGAGGAGGAAATATACAAGGAGCAGCCAGAGGGATTCATGGTTGCAGGCAAGGAGCACTTAGTTTGCAAATTGAAGAAGAGCTTGTATGTCTTGAAGCAAGCTAGTCAACAGTGGTACAAGAAGTTTGAGTCTTTTATGAGTGGGCTTGGTTACCATAAAGCGCAACCTGATCATTGTTTCTTTATAAAAAGGTACGTCGAGGGTGATTTCATTATTCTCTAGTTGTATGTTTATGATATGCTGATTGTTGGAAATGGCACAAAGTGGATTACTCTCCTCAAGAAGGATTTAGGACCAGCTAAGCAAATACTTGGCATGAAGATCTCCCGTGATAGATCAAAGAAGCTTCTTTGGCTCTCACAGGAAAGATACATTGAGAAGGTACTTGAAAGGTTCAATATGAAAGATGCAAAATCTGTTATCTCTCCACTTGCAGATCATCACAAACTGAATTCAAAACAATGCCCTACAAGCAAGAAGGAGAAAGAAGAAATGAGGAAAGTACCTTACCAATCTGCTGTGGGCAGTTTGGTGTATGCCATGGTATGCACTAGGCCTGGTATTGCCTTTGTAGTTGGAGTTGCTAGCCGGTTCATGACAAATCCAGGTAAAGCTCACTTGAAAGCAGTGACGTGAATTCTCAGGTATCTCAAGGGAACTTCTACATCTTGTTTATGCTTTGGAAGCGATGATCCTGTATTGTAGGCCTATACATATGCAGCTTATGGAGGTGAGAATGATCGTAGGAAGTCCACATCTAATTACGTGGTGACTTATGCAGGGGTAGCAGTGTCATGGCAATCAAGATTACAGAAATGTGTTTCTACATCAACTATAGAAGCTGAGTACATAGCAACAGTTGATGTTGGCAAGGACGTTTTGTGGATGAAGAACTTCTTACAATAGCTTAGCATGAAGCAAGAGAAGTATGTTTTATTTTGTGATAGTCAAAGTGATATTCACCTTGCCAAGAATTCAAGCTAAAACTCTCGAACCAAGTACATTGATGTGAGGTATGATTGGATTCAAGATGTTGAAAGTTCCAAGTTGCTGAAACTCGAGAAGATTCATACCGACGACAATGGCTCGGATACGATGACCAAGATATTGCCAAATGAAAATCTAGAAACGTGTTGCGAGGTAGCAGGCATGGCGGTGGCCCTCTCATGAGTTGTAGGGTGAGATTTGTTGGGATATCCTTCTCATGTGAGATGTGAGGAGATGACCATTTGAAGCCTTTTAGGCAGCCCAAAGAGGTGCAGAAGCCCACTACCCATTAGGGTTAGGACGTATGGTCATTTTGGTCTTTGCACGTGAGACGATGGGGATGCTTTACCCTCCATCTAGCAGCCACCACCAAGTGTGACGAAAATCAGTTCAGCCTCCATTGGAGAAGAAGAGAGAAAACCAAGTGAGAAAGGGAAGAAGAGGAAGATTGAAGGAAGAAGCAAAGGGAGTTCCTCCCCATGGTTGTGATGCTCGAGAACCACCACCTTGTCTCCTTCCAGCTCAAGTTCCACCATCTTTGGCGAGATTGTTCCAATCCCTAGCTCTTGATCCCTAAATCCTATTGTGTTCATCCAAGGTTCAGAAATCTTGGTGTATGAGATCCTCTAGTGCTATCTAGAGAAGAACTTGTTGCATCCCATATTTGATAATAGTGGAAGAGGATTTGGATGGCTTCGACCCATGGTTTTCCCCTTAAGTTTAGGGGGTTTCCACGTAAAAATCGGGTGTCTCTTTGTTGATGTTTGATGCTGTCCAGAAAGTTACTCCTACCGCAGGACACTCGTCTGAGGAGCGTCTTGTCTGCTGAGTAACATTTTTCCTCCATATATACTGCTGCATATGTCTATTTCCGTGCTAGGAAATGACCCTTTGAGTTAGTACTTGATGTGGTGCTGAGATTACTTTATTTTTGCTGTAGTTTTCAGTTAACCACAAGTGCTAATTCCCAACACCCCCTAGCGTCCAAACGAAGCCTTATCGTATTGTTCCTCCCTTTAGTGGGCTATATGTAGACATCCACGTACGTGATCAGTTTTTTTTGAGGATCGTTTTTGTTGATGTTTTATAGTAAAAGATATGAAGTGTTTTCTTTATAATTACAAAGGTTGGTTATGTTTACTACCATTAATGTCAAAGGACAATTATCAAAATCTAATGATTATTATTTTCTAGTGCATTAAATTGACGGCCAGATGTTTCTAATTAACGTGGGATTTTCTAGGTAATTCCTCTATTTTTCATACATATTTTCCTTTTGGTATACGCGGGCTAGGAATTGAAGAAAGTAAAGTTACATTGTTAACATTTTATCCTTTTATCATGATAAGATATTATTTGATTTCTTGAAAGAAAAATTAGAATGCAATGTTGTAATAAATATTAGTGTTTCACCAACATAGATGTTATATAGGGAAATATATAATATGCACTAATCATGTACGTTCTTGTTAAATGCATACTGCTGGAAGTTTAGTTAGGTGAAGGGGTAACAGTTGTTATGGCTGGTTGTGTGGTAGCTCGAGACATCATACACATCCTTGATACGTCTCCAACGTATCTAAATTTTTTTATTATTTCATGTTGTTATATTATCAATCTTGGATGTTTTACAATCATTTTATAGCAACTTTATATCATTTTTTGGGACTAACTTATTGACACAGTGCCAAGTGCCAGTTGCTGTTTTTTCGCAGAATATCAGTATCAAACGAAGCCCAAATACCGTGAAAACTTTTGGAGATTTTTTTTGGACCAGAAGAAGGCCAGTGGGCCAAAGAAGTAACCAGGAGGGAGCCGAGGTCGCCCACAAGACACCAGGGCGCGCCAGGGGCCCTAGGCGCGCCCTGGTGGGTTGTGGCCGCCTCGGGAACCTTCTCCACTGCTATTAGCTCTATAAATACCCCAATATTCTAGAAACCCTAGAGGAGTTGACGAAAACCACTTCCAGCCGCCGCAAGTTCCAGAACCGCGAGATCCAATCTAACACCATCACGGAGGGGTTCATCTTCTTCATAGGTGCCTCTCCGATGATGCGTGAGTAGTCCACCATAGACCTACAAGTCCGTAGGCAGTAGCCAGATGGCTTCCTCTCTCTCTTTTGATTCTCAATACAATGGTCTCTTGGAGATCTATTTGATGTAATGACTTTTGCGGTGTGTTTGTTGGGATCCGATGAATTTTGAGTTCATGATCAGTTTCTATCCATGAATATTATTTGAGTCTTCTTTGATCTCTTATATGCATGATTACTTATAGCCTCATATCTCTTCTTCAAATCTTTGGTTTAGTTAGGCCAACTAGATAAATTTTTCTTGCCATGGGAAGAGGTGCTTTGTGATGGGTTCAATCTTGCGGTGTCCTCTCCTAGTGACAGAAGGGGCAGCGAGGCACACATGTATCGTTGCTATTAAAGATAACAAGATGGGGTCTATTTGTACATGAATAGATCTTGTCTACATCATGTCATCGTTCTTATTGCATTACTCCGTTTCTCCATGAACTTAATACACTAGATGCATGCTGGATAGCGGTCGATGTGGGGAGTAATAGTAGTAGGTGCATAATCGTTTCGGTCTACTTATCTTAGACGTGATGCCTATATAATGATCATTGCCTTGGATATCGTCATGATTATTTTATCTTCTATCAATTGCCCAACAGTAATTTGTTTACCCACCGTGTGCTATTCTCATGCGAGAAGCCAGTAGTGTAACCTACGGCCCCCGGGTCTACTTTTCCAACATATTGTTTTTCGTTCTATCTTTTTGCCGCTTTTGTTTTCAGATCTATTATTCCAAAAACCCAAAAATAACTTGCTGCACTTTTTATTTGGCCCTTCTATTTTGTGTTCTTGCGAGATCTATCTATCCAATCTATTACAACATAATCTATCTTTTTACCGTGGAGAGATTGACAACCTCTCTTTCGCGTCGGGTTGCAAGTATTTGTTCTTTGTGTGTAGGAGTTGTTTACATAGTGTTGCGTGATCCTCCTACTGGTTCGATACCTTGGTTTCATAACTGAAGGAAATACTTACCGTCGTTGTGCTGCAACATCCCTTCCTCTTTGGGGAAATACCGACGCAGTCTCAAGCCACGTCAATCCTCGAAAGCAGCATCCCGACTTCGGCGCTGTATTCATCTAGCTATTGCTGACGCTTGAACGTGTGTAAAGCTTTTATCCTCTTGCAACTCCAAGACCAGACGTGTCTAAAGCTTATATCCGTTCATAAGTAGTAAGCCATACCATATAGTCCCTAACAATCATGTTAGCGTATACGAGTCAGTTTTTTTTGGGAGAAAAGATGAGCCAATTTTAAATTTAATATTTTGTCATGAACTTGATTTCCATGTACTTAATCTTGACTAAAATCACATTAGAAATCATCTTGCTGAAAATTTCTATATAAGAGTGTATTTCTTGTTCATACCTTTATTAAATTTATTTATAGACTAAGTTCTTGATGAAATCATCATCATTGCTATCCTTGTTATTTACCATTGCCCACATTCAATTTTGTGACTCTTGAGAATGCTATGTATATTGCCCACGTGGGAAGATTTATTTATGTAGATATAGTCTTGCCTTCTTTAGATATTGCCCCTGGCTTTTATCGGTTGTCACAGTAAAGCTCACTGAGATTAGATGTCATCTCCTTTCTTCTAGAATGAACGGCCTTGGTGATTCAGTTGGTGTCATGATTATGATGGAATATATATCTTCTATCTCACATGTGTTCCAGTTATTACAAGTGCCTCAATATATATCCATCCCATTTCAAGAATCCTCCTCCTTGTATCACGGCATAACCCGTCACCTGGGTTGATAATGCATAGGAGCATCACCGGCATGCCTACTTTGGGTTTTACCTCGTGATTTGGCATTCTGTGGAAAGTAATTGTTTAAGAAATTCGTTGGATATAACCATTTCGATCGCACCATTTAAGGTTGTTGATTTGCATATTGTGTCAGAACTTCATAAGTGTTCTCGTCACCTTGTAGTCAATCCATTACATATTCATTTATCTTGTCGATTGCTTATTTCCTTGGACATAATATTACTATTTACTGTAAGAATTCTTGATGCTGGTACCTCTCATGTAAATTTGTATAGACGATTCCCACAATTGATATTTTTTAGTGAGTAAAAAAAACTTGTGAAATAAATTAATGATTACTTCGATATTAGTGTTCCTTCATTATAATTTCCATGGGAACTGGAAATTGTATGATAGCTAAAAGACAATCACAAATTATCTTTAATCAACTTTTTATGGTATAAGGCTAATGTTTAGATAATGAGATACTCATGAGCTATAAGTTGATGTTAAAAAAACATGACATCAATGTTTATATTGTGGAGTTTGTGTGATCTTTTAGATCAACCACTTACTCCTGGTTACAAAAATGAGTGTTTAACATAAAAAATGATGTCTTCAATATGCAATGGGTATGTATGTTATGACTTGTGACAATAATTTCGCCGAACAATTTGTTGATTTCTTATTGGTTTTTGGACTCAAATATAAATGTTGTACTACTTCGGTCCAATAATAGATTCCATTTCTTGACTTCACATAGTGTACAACCATTAGTCATCTGATATATAGATTCAACCTATTTTTCATGAATATTAGTTTATAACATTCTATAAATAAAAATAAAAAGTATTCTTTTGAAACAAAAGTATTCCTTACTAATCAGTGATACCAAGTTGGGAAACTTCATATTCCCTACCCAAGTCAAGGACCAAATGTGAGCCATTAAACTTAAATAATAGATGGGCGCTGCAAATTGTCCACATATTTGGAAATTCTGACTGTATTCACTAGCACAGGGGCCCTCGCAAATGCGAGGGCATCCTAGTGAGTTTGTCGAAGTTATCACGTATATATATTTTCCCATGTAGATACTTTGTTACTACTATTACTCCCCTTCACTGAATAACACACGATAATTTAGACATGTATACATTTCATATGTGTATCTCAACACCTGTATTACCTATTATATCCATATTCTAATCTTATACAAAGAGACATACATTGCTTTATTTTGACAGAGTAATGCAAATCAACCCGAGAGAAACCAATAAATTAAAACATAATGTGCTCAAATAACATGCGATAATTGTTTTTGTAAGAGTTTATGTTAGCCATCTTGGAATTAGGAAAGCTATAATTAATTTTTAGAATTGCGGTCGTTAGTTGAATTTTGAAATATCTTGAAAGAAAAATCCACATGATGAAACTATATATCACATGAATTGATCGCTTGAAGATGAATTACCCTTAAATGAATAGTACAAATTGTTTTGATTAATGAATAGCCGGATAAATATTTTCTTTTGAAAATTAACGTGTATTGAATTTGCTCTCTATCCGTGGTCAAAGTTTCCATCCAATAACTATTGTTTATTATTTCTACTTCATCATTATATATTTAGTTAAGATGCAAGATGACAAATACTTATCCATATATCCTTAGTTTGTGCATGTGCAACTGACAATGGGCATGCGCCTACTTTTTGGTATAAATACAATAATCTGGCAAGGCGGAAGGACATACAAACTATATTGAGTGTAGTTTGACCACCCACTTGTCTCAAACATTACAATAATATATTAAATTTGTATTTAAGTTTATATTAATTATATTATGCCCTGTGAAAAGAAAATCACTTTGGCACTTTAATTGATTTGCACAAAATTCGGGAGTTGCTTCAAATTTAGATTGGTACAATTGCTAATATTATTGATTGTAAGAATTACTACAAATGTACGTAGTTTTATTATTTTCAAAGCTGTCAAAATACTTTATTTTGAGATGCCTTTATTGTACTCACTCTATATACTACGTACACCTATATTCATATGAGGTTTGTGTTTTGCACTTTAATACTAAATAAGTGGTACCTATTTGTATATTTTCCGGTTGCTCCCATATGTATAAATCAACGTACTGGCATGGCTACTATATGACATTTTAGCGGGAAAACATGTAATTTCTATAAAATGTAGTTTTATGACCAAACTTGTCTTATGCTTTACAACACACAATTTCTAAAGTACATTAATGTGTAAGGAATCATCCGTTCACTTAGGAAGTAAAATTGGATTTAGATATTTTCGTAGACTTTGAATATTTATAGGAATTACTCCAAAGAGATGCGTACGCGTCAAACTATTACTTAACTAATCATGGGTTACTAAATGATAGTTACATGGGTTATATATGATTTTCGTTTTTGCTACTAATATCTTGCCAAGACTTGGTATTTGTGACTGAACTATACTTCCATATCATAGGTATATTGTTCTGCTAAAGAAACCCTTAAGATATCGAGTTAGTGAAACTATATTTACTTTACATAAAAGTGACAATGCGAATAACCTTACATGGTTAAAGTGTGTTACGCTAATATGTAGGTATATGTGGTTATAGTCGTGTTATCACTACTATCTATAATTGTAGGCTAAACAGACATTTGTACTAAATTTTTAAATGGTCCCCTTATATTATTTTGTTACCTATTAGTATAGGGTATCAAATTTCATGAATATTGATTGTGTGTATTTATTAGCTTTGCTTATGTGAAATCCTAGTGGAACTTGAGAAAACAATCTCTAATTTAGTGGTAGGAACGTACTTACCATTTTTTTGTCAAGTAGTCCAGTTTACCAAAAAGATGGATTGAATCAGGGACGCATGTAGCTAAGTTGACTCCAACCTCATAGTACATTTTCTAATTTGAGGTGGAAATACTGATTCTTCCTTGTAACTAAATTTATGTGTTGAGTGATCCTTCATGTGGTTGCCTTCTTTTTTATTTTGTTGGTGACCACCCAGCTGAACTATTGCCTTTGTCCAAAGGCATTGCTGTTGTTAATGAATCTCTACCCATTGGGTTTCTTGACCCGAGAATATCACCAACACATGTTTAATCACAATGACCGAGAACAGCAACACCCAACTATAGGGCGTGACATATTAGCAACGACAGTTGTGATGATGTGAGAGTAGTATTGAATGTCGATGCAAAGATATAACTGAAGTTTGTAGTCTTTTTGCCTGCAATGGATATCTCGTTTGTTATCAACTAATAGAACATTCAATATATCAATGTTCACATAATGTCTAGATGATGTTTATATACCAGTATGAAGATCCATATGTCATACTCCGTTAACCAAAAGAGGGATCACGTGATAGATATATAAATGTTTTATTTTTTCTTAGAGGCATCGTATAGTAGTTTATTTGATATTATAATAGTAAGAAATTATAATTCTACTCAAATATACTACATTTATGCGAGGAACATGTTTTTTGTTGCAAGTTGTCATGTTAGCCGCTTTCTATTTTACACATGATATACAATAATATATAAGATTGCTGGAACAAATAAGCTGTTTTTCCGTGCGCATGCTATAGCGGCAGCTGGTTGCCACACATATATTATATGAAATTTTAGGGTGTGGCAGATTAGCGGCAACATTTTGATGACATGACGATAGTATTAAGCATGGGGGTATATACATAATCAAAGTATAAAATTTCTTACATAGAGAAGTTCTGTCGTTTGTGGTCATCTAATATAGATTATATAGGTCAATGATTGAAAGACGTTCTGAAATAATTATGAAGATCGAAGGTCTCTATAAAGTCAGGTTACAGCGATAAATTTAGACCTATTAGCCATACATCATTAACTAAAAGACCGTCTATCGGATATATGGATCTACAATTTTCTGCTCAACTAATATTGAATTTGTAGTTCATCGGTTCAAAGACATTTAGACATTATTTGATGATCTAAAACTGGTCATACTTTGTTAATTAAAGGCGGACTGCCAGATATATGGTTAGGGGTTCTATTTTCCCTGGGAGTCTTTCTATTATAATTCTATACTATATGAAATCAGTAAAAATAACAAATATACCAGAATAAATTACATTGACGCATCGAATAAATGTGTAGTTAGCAAGATATCAGGGCAGATGATTGTATTTTTGTGTGATATTACATCGTAAAAGTTCAAATTTCAGATCAACGGAAGGAATTGTCCATCAAATTGGGAATCAACTTCTTATTTCACAAACTAATCATTAAATTTGTAGTACCTTGTGTTAATTTCTGGTGTGTGTGTGTGTGTGTGTGTGTGTGTGTGTGTGTGTGTGTGTGTGTGTGTGTGTGTGTGTGTGTGTGTGTGTGTGTGTGTGTGTGTGCCTTTTGTCTCGTTAAACCGATCGTCTTCGTATTATGTATTTTTTTTAAGTAATCAAGGTTACATATAATAGTAAATTGTTTGTATATATACTGTCACAAGATCAAAAAATACATCTTTGTAGGCAAGATATGTACAATTTTTGTATACCACATGATAATGTAGTTTGCGGCCAAATAAACACACATGTGTGTAGTTCTATAAGAAATACATGTGAGTGGATGTAACTGGACCAACTGTTTTTTTTGTTTTTTTTTTGCCACGTGATAAATTAGTTTTGAACCAAACCAAAATCTCTTCCATGTACGTATTAGGCGATATAACTCTACAAAAAAAAAAAAACAGTACCAACTGATGGGTGGCCGTAACAATAATTGAGGTATGCACACGGGTTTTGATGTCCTACTTGTTCACGCTTTCGTTTTTTGAGAAATTTTAGTTATTCACGTGCAAGGTCCATCGGGCTGCTATTATGTACGTAATTTTCCATGGTCCACAGTGTCCAACTTGTTTACGCTTTCCCTTTTTTTTTTTGAGAAATTCTAGCTTGTCACGTGCAAGGTACATCATTATGTACGTAATTTTCTAGAGTCCACAGTGTCCTGCTTGTTCACGCTTTTCTTTTTTTGAAAAATTCTAGTTGTTCACGTGCAAGGTCCATCGAGCAGCTATTGTGTACGTAATTTTCCAGGATGCACATGACAAACATAGTGCCGATAGATGTTAGACGATTACACAAATCTAATGCCTATGTTTTTTTAGATTTAGAGGGACCACCAGATTAACGGTCAGATGTTTCTGATTAACGTGGGATTTTCTAGCTAATTCCTCTATTTTTCATCCATATTTTCCTTTTAGTATATAATAGACTTGGATGGAAATTTGATGGCTTCAGGGTCCTTGGTCAGAAAAATAGAACATGTCCCAATTTTTGTTGAGCAGATGTTCTATGTGCAAGGTCATCTCACATACCAAATAGTATGATTTTGCACCATTAATGATGAAATCATATCCCATACACAAAAGAAGTGAAATCACTAGTAGAAAACACGGCAACAGTCCCGGTTCCAGAGGGTCTTTAGTCCCGGTTCTACAACCGGGACAACACTATCGGGACTAATGCCGATCACTTTTAGTCCCGGTTGGATTACGAACCGGGACCAAAGGTGCTCCACGTGGCCGCACTGCGGCGCCGAGGCAGGAGGACCTTTAGTCCCGGTTCATAACACGAACCGGGACAATAAGGCGCTGAGTTTTTCTTTTTTTTGGAAAGGGCCGTGTTTCATTTTTTGTTTTCATTTTCTTTTATATTTATATTGTATTTTCACGCCGGTTTTCATTTTTGGAAAGGACCTATCGCAACATTATATTTTCCTCTAATTCAACATGATCACTTGCATCCATCCACCTTAATCAAATATATGTCATATACCTCATCATCATCTTACTCATCTAACAACTCATCATCATCTTAATCATACCAAGTTAAAATCTCATAAAACAGAAAAACATCATAATAGTAATCATCCTAATCGATCATGCAAGTTAAAATAAACCAGAAAAATTCTCTCTCATAGGACCTAGTCCTCCCTACTAGGTAAAATGACATAAAACAGAATAACACCTATGTCTCCATGATGAAGCAAAGAGATCCAACGGTCTCCAACTTGTAGCTTGCGATCCTTCTTTATTTGCCCCCATGCTTCAATTTGGAGCCGTCTTGGTGGTTTACGCTCAGTCGAGTATACAAAAGAGAACTGGGGCCATAGGGCTTTTAATTGTCATATTACCTTCGAGTTGCATCAACGGAGGCACAACTTCATTTGGCAGTTTCTGTTGAAGAACATAATAGTAGCCTAGTTAGCAATGTAATCAATACCATTTTACGCAATAGTAGTGTACTTAATTAGCAACTCTTACCAATATATTTCGATGAATGTCATCCGCCCTCAACCTATGCACTAGTGTCCTGTACAATGTATAACTTGGGCCAGTTCCCAAATTATACGGGAAGGTCTCCCTACCAACTAGGACACCAATAACAAAGTTGATAAGATCATCCTTCTCCTCCCAAGTTAGATGTGATCCATAAGTGTAGTGTGTCGTGTCAATTATCTTCTGTGTTTCACTCGAAGAAACGAAATAAGCTGTAAATTATAAATTAACAAATTTAGTATGGATGAACACCAACATTTTTAAATATAAAATGCAAATTACTTGACAAATATGCATGGTTGATAAACTCACATCGAGGTAAAATAGGAAGCATATCGACATCCACCCAAATGTCGATGTTACCTTCAATATGATCTTTAGGATGAAGATCGAAGGTTATTTCCAAATCCTCCTGAAATCCATATGCCTTGCAAAGAGCTTCCCAATTTGAGCACCCTAATTCTGTGTTATTAACTGCATTCATTACTTTGACTAGAAATGTGTGACCATGTTTAGTCCTCAGGTTAGCTCTCTTGGTCTCGAAACTCTCATGCTCTTCGAAACCGAGCTCTCCAAGAAATACCGTCTTGCATGACAGGGGATGAACTAGTCGAATTGTATAAAACAGAAATTACACGTTGAAGCAAAGAAACTGAAGTCATGCTTAATTACGAAAAAACACTTGTCATCATTGCGTACCGTAGAAATATCAAAGTCCTCGTCAAGCTTCATGGTGAAGAACCTGCCGTCTCGCAGCCCAGGCTGGTCGCAAAGACCCTTATCTTCGCCGCAGTGTTCACACCTTTGGATCCTATCGTCGTCATCAGACGACGACATTTCCTGTGTTCATGATTTAAAAATTACGACAATAAATCAACATTCAGGCAAAATATAGGCACTAGGAGGTGTTCCCTGCAATAACATATGCACATGACCAAATAGACCTAATTGCAATAACATACGCACATGACATATAAATTGATTATTACTTTCGGTCTGTCGAGGATTTCCTTAAATAACTCTCATATCTCATGATGTGTTGGTCCGCACTCTCTCACACTGATATGGTGGTGTATATATTGGTGGACACTCTCTCACACTAATAGTTCGACCGTCGGTGATGGGCGCATCCCCTCTCCTCTCCTTGCGCATTATACCGAGGTATATATCGCAAGAAGAGAAGAGGAGGAAGCGCCCCCCATGACAATAGTCGTGATTCCTCCATCAAGAACACACATGAAAGTCACACAAGGAGCAACGACAGACCGAAAGTAATAATCAATTTATAATGAACTCGAATATAATATCACTAATACATTATCTTCGAATAATCCAGTTAATGCATCATCGAATATTATAACTAATACATCTCGAATATTATCATAAATATCACTAATACAGATCGAATACTATTGAATAATCTAGTTGACTCGCGGTTCCTGAGTCGCGGGCGGTGGACACCCAAAGAGAAGGAACCATCACAGGATCATAACTCGGGTGAGATCCCTGAAGAACCTGCCAGGTATTGGAGAACCTGGCGTCCAACACTGCCATGTAGCGACGGACGTGCTCGTCCTCCTCCCTGACACGGCGACGTACCACCTCCGCGGGGGCCCGCTGCCTCTGCATCGAAAGTGGCCCACGCGACCGCCACCAAAGAAGCTCCGAGGCGACGACGAGACCAAGATTCCTCACCAAGCTCTGACCTTGGGAAGGTAGCACCTCCCAGTGCCAGCCCGGCGGAGCCCAATCCTGGACATTGCGCCTCTCAAGCATGATGTCGCTGCCGACTCAACGACGACGAGGATGCGGGCCAGGCATCGTCGACGTCGAGACAAATTCCTATGAGAACATTTTCTTATCGTTTAATGTTTTGCTATTTTAGAAATGCGGGATTGGCATCGTCGACAAGAACAAATTGTGGCTATAGCAAATATCATTTTATTTAACAACAATAAAACAACAATACCATTTTTAATAACAAAGCCTAGTGATGTGTAAGTTAGCAAATAAAGAAGCATCTTCCTCATAGATCGACAAATCAACTTAAAATGCCATCTTAATTTCCTAACTAACTTAAAATGCCATCTTAATTTTCTAACTAGCCCTGGATCCGCCGGTGAACGCCACTCCTTCGGCCGGCGACGGACGCGGGCGACGACGGTAATCACGGGGGGGGGGGAGGGAGGATAGCTAGGAGGAGGAGGGGAACGGCGGTCTTGCCGGCGGCTCACCTAGGAGGAGGAGGAGGCCGGAGCGGACTCGGGGAGGCGACGGCGTCGGGGGGCGGCGACGGGGACGGCGACGGGGACGGCGACGAGGAGCGAGCAGGCTCGGGGAGGCGACGGCGAGATCCGGCAGCCTGGCGGCGTCGAGGTGGTTTTCGGCGCCGTCGGGGGAGAGGAAAAGCAGATGGATTTGGATACTTTTCCAAGTCCCGCTTATATAGTGCCCCCTTTAGTCCCGGTTGGTGGCTCCAACCGGGACTAAAGCCCCCCTTTAGTCCCGGTTGGTGCCACCAACCGGGACTAAAGGGGGTAATTAGTTCCGGTTGGAGCCACCAACCGGGACTAAAGGGTTGGTCCTCGCTGTGTTGGGAGTTTAGTCCCACCTCGCCAAGCGAGAGGCGCTCACGCCTATTTATAAGCCCGGCCCTCTCTGCATTGTTAAGTTCCTCTCAAAGCCTAAATTCAAAGTGAAAATAGATGCGCTTATAGAGAAAATTCAATCTAAATTCAAAGTGCTAGTAAATTCAAAGTGCTAATTGCTAGCACTTTGAATTTAGGTTGAATTTTCTCTATAAGCGCATCTATTTTCACTTTTGCTATTTTTTATGTTATTTTTTTGCATATTAAAAGTTCTTAACAAAAAATACTTTATGAATATTATTTTTGCTATTAAAGTTTTTAACAAAATTAACTTTGATAATTTTAGTTGCATAAATTTTATATAATATTAAGTTAAATAACTTTGATCGGATGAAAACACGTCTATTACAAAGGGATTTCAATTTTTTGAACATATTTTAACTCAAGACTTTTTCTGCATTCAATATGCACCATTCAAAGGCACATCATCACTTTTCAACCCTTTTCTGACTTCATTTGCTAATTTTCATGCATTTCATGATTTATTTTGAGCTAAAATGACACTGAATTGAAAAGCACTGCAAATGAACTCTGAAATGGTTGAAAGTTGGCATGGTATCATAATTTCACCCACATAGCATGTGCTAAAAAGTTGAGAGGGTTACAGGAAAAACCGGATGCACTTCGTGTACAAACTGGACAATCTCTTTCGAAGTATCAGGGTTCCGGACGAAAACTCGTCTATTACAAAAGGATTTCCTTTTTTAAACATATTTTAACTCAATACTTTTTCTGCATTCAATATGCACCATTCAAAGCCACATCATCACTTTTCAACCCTTTTCTGACTTCATTTGCTAGTTTTCATGCATTTCATGATTTATTATGAGCTAAAATGACCCTGAATTGAAAAGCACTGCAAATGAACTCTGAAATGGTTCAAAGTTGACATGGTATCGTAATTTCACCCACATAGCATGTGCTAAAAAGTTGAGAGGGTTACAGGAAAAACTAGATGCACTTCATGTACAAATTGGACAATCTCTTTCGAAGTATCAGGGTTCCACATGAAAACTCCTCTATTACAAAAGGATTTCATTTCTTCACATGTAACTGCAGTGATATTCTAGATGAAATCCATCATCAGAATAGTTGTGGAGAGAAAGTCTTCACTTTTTCTTCGCGTGTGTCCTTTGCTTATTGCGCCGTAACCATGGATAATCTTCATCGTCTAACAAGATGCTTGGGTCAGCCTTCACTTTGAAGGGAGGAATTTCATGAAACTTTTCATAATCTTCAGACATGTCTGTCTCGCCCTCCACTCCCACGATGTTTCTTTTCCCTGAAAGAACTATGTTTCGCTTTGGCTCATCGTTTGATGTATCCGCTTCCTTATCTTTTTTTTCTTGGTTTGGTAGACATGTCCTTCACATAGAAAACCTGCGCCACATCATTGGCTAGGACGAATGGTTCCTCTATGTACCCAAGATTGTTGAGATCCACTGTTGTCATTCCGTACTGCGGGTCTAACTGTACGTCGCCTCCTGACAGATTGACCCATTTGCACCGAAACAAAGGGACCTTAAATTCATGTCCATAGTCCAGTTCCCATATCTCCTCTATGTAACCATAATATGTGTCCTTTGCCATATTAGTGATTGCTGCATCAAAGCGGACACCACAGTTTTGGTTGGTGCTCTTTTTATCTTGGGCGGTCGTGTAAAATGTATTACCATTTATCTCTTCCATTCCACAGCTGTAAAAGCTCTTCGACTAATGGCCTTAGGTACACATCAATGTCGTTGCCGGGTTGCTTAGGGCCTTGGATGAGCACTGGCATCATAATGAACTTCCGCTTCATGCACAACCAAGGAGGAAGGTTATATATACATAGAGTCGCGGGCCATGTGTTATGATTGCTGCTCTGCTCCCCAAAAGGATTAATGCCATCTGCACTTAAACCAAACCATACGTTCCTTGCGTCACCTGCAAAGTCCTCCCACTTTCTCTCGATTTTTCTCCACTGCGACCCGTCAGCGGGTGCTCTCAACTTCCCGTCTTTCTTACGGTCTTCTTTGTGCCATCGCAACAACTTGGCATGCTCTTTGTTTCTGAACAGACGTTTCAACCGTAGTATTATAGGAGCATACCACATCACCTTGGCAGGAACCCTCTTACTAGGGCGCTCGCCCTCAACATCACCAGGGTCATCTCGTCTGATCTTATACCGCAATGAATTGCATACCGGGCATGTGTTCAATTCCTCGTACTCACCGCGGTAGAGGACGCAGTCATTAGGGCATGCATGTATCTTATGCACCTCTAATCCTAGAGGGCAGAGAACCTTCTTTGCTCCATACTTAGTGTCAGGCAATTCGTTATCCTTTGGAAGCTTATTCTTCATTATTTTCAGTAACTTTTCAAATCCCTTGTCAGATAAACCATTCTCTGCCTTCCATTGCAGCAATTCGAGTGTGGTACCGAGCTTTGTGTTGCCATCTTCGCACTTTGGATACAACCCTTTTTTGTGATCCTCTAACATGCGATCGAACTTCAACTTCTCCCTTTCACTTTCGCATTCTCTCTGTGCATCAACAATGACCCGGTGAAGATCATCATCGGGCACATCGTCTGGTGCCTCTTGATCTTCAGCCTCCCCCGTTGCAGTATCACCGTATTCAGGGTACATAGGACGATAGCTGTCATCATCCTCTTCTTCTTCGTTGTCTTCCATCATAACCCCTCTTTCTCCGTGCTTGGTCCAAACATTATAGTGTGGCATGAAACCCTTCTCAAGCAGGTGGAAGTGAAGGGTTTTAGAGTTGGAATAATCCTTCGTATTCACACAGATAGTACATGGACAATACATAAAACCATTATGCTTGTTTGCCTCAGCCACTTCGAGAAATTTATGCAGGCCCTCAATGTACTCGGAGGTGCGTCGGTCACCGTACATCCATTGCCGATTCATCTGTGTGCATTATATAATTAAATGTATCAAAAACCATTACAGAACATCATGAATAGAGAAGTGATCAAATGTTATTACTGAAAAAATAAATACATAAAGTTCATACATAGTTCTCATAGAACAACATACAACTCTCTAGCGCATCTAATTAAAACATAAATTCAAACTAACATACAACTATGTAAAACATTTAAATGCAACAACAAATGCGATCATAATCGCAACTAAGGTAACAATTGATCCAACAACATAATGATACCAAGCCTCATTATCAATGGCATATTTTCTTATCTTTCTAATCTTCAAGCGCATTGCATCCATCTTGATCTTGTGGGCATCGACGACGTCGGCAACATGCAACTCCAATTTCATCTTCTCCTCCTCAATTCTTTTCAATTTATCTTTCAAATCCTCATTTTCTTTTTCAACTAAATTTAACCTCTCGACAAGAGGGTCGGTTGGAATTTTCGGTTCACATACCTCCTAGATAAACACATCTATGTCACGTTGGTCGGCACAATTGTCATAAACACTAAATGAAACAAATAGTTATAAAAGATAATATACCACATCCGAATCATAGACCGGACGAGGGCCGACGTGGGCGGATACCATGACCATGGCACTATATAATAACAAACAATAATAAAAGTAAGAAATTTATACAAGTATCTATGTAAATCATACAAGTAAGAATTTTTTTCTTTTAAAAAGAAGATAAGAACAAGAGGCTCACCACGGTGGTGCCGGCGACGAGATCGGCGCGGGCGATCGACGACGGTGAGGACGGGGACGGGACGAGACGGACCGCCAAACCTAGACAAATCTTGGGGAAAATGGAGCTTGGAGAGGAGAAAGTTTAAGCGTGGCTCGGGCATTTCATCAAACACCTCGTGTGCATAGGAGGTGAGAGCAGAGCAGCACACACCTCGCACACGCTGGCCGGCCAAAAACAGAGGAGTGAGCGGGCAGGGACGAGCATATATATAGGCATATCTTTAGTCCCGGTTTGTGGCTAGAACCGGGACAGAAGACTACCCTTTAGTCCCGGTTCCAGCCACCAACCGGGACTAAAGGGGCTGCGCCAGGAGCGAGGCCCTTTAGTCCCGGTTCGTGTATGGAACCGGGACTAAAGGGGTCAGACGAACCGGGACTGGTTCCTGCCGAGGCCCGGCCGGCGCCCTGGCCTCATGAACCGGGACTGATGCACCCATTAGTCCCGGTTCGTAATAAGACCGGGACTAATGCAATATTCTGGCCCGTTTCAAAGCCCTGTTTTCTACTAGTGAATCAAATGATATACAGTATCAAGTAATGCGTCATATTTTCTAAAAGATTTATTTATTTTAGCATATTTAGTGTAATACTTTTGGACCTTTGACTATACATAATTAAATGTCATGTTAGAAAATTAGTTATTTTTCTTCGCCAATTAGACCCATCCTAGCCCCTTTTTGTTCCAGCGACATGCATGCATGTATATAGCAAGCTAGGCCGGCCGGCATAAGTATGTGAAGGGCATACATGCACACGTTTTTTGTTCCAGGTAATTTCAATCATGCATGTAGCAGAGCTAGGGCTCAGCGAACGTCCTTTTTTTAGACTGATCATCGCACGTCCTTTTTAAAAACATGAAACTTGATCAGCGCATGTCTATTTTTTTATTTGACCAGCGCATATTTTTTCGTTCCAGCTAATTGCATGTGCATGCACATAGCAAGATAGTGGTCGGCACACGTCCTTTTTATTTGGACTGGTCAGCGCACGTCCTATTTTTCAAACTGTGTCAGCGCAAGTCCTTTTTCTAAGTGGAATCAGTGCACGTCCTTTCTTATCTAATGGCTATGCAGGGAGTGAAACGTTTTCTTCCACTGTAATTATATAATGGCATTGGTGGGTAATTTTTTAACTTACAATCTTATCCAATGGTTATAAAACTTGAGTCTATTAAATTAATGGTCAAATATTTCTAATTTCTATGTTAGTTTCTAATCTATTCTCTTCTTTCTGGTGCACAAATCAATTACTTTTTTATATAAATAAATAAATAGATAATACTTCCTCCATCTCAAAATAAATGACTCGACTTTGTACTAACTTTGTACAAAAGCTAGTACAAAATTGAGTCATTTATTTTGGGACGTAGGGAGTAGAAGATAATAAAATAGAATAGATAAAATAGATAGAATAGATAAGTGATAATATTGATGAAGGTATGATGCATGGAAGGTTTTGAACTATCTTGAGAGCGCATTGGGCATAGCCATGTTCAACCAACCTTAATCGATACACTGACACCACAAAATAGGAAACCAACTAAAAAAAAGCATGAAACATGAGATTTTCTTATCCAATTGGGAAATGCATACCTTTTGGCCTGGGATGGCTGTGGCCAGAAGTGATAGCACACGAAGAGATGACGGCGACCTCTGCCAAGAGCATAGCGAGCCTAAGCTGGATGTGGAGAGAGGGGACAGAAAACACATGAAACAGGCGACGGAGACCTCATCCAAGAGCACGGCGAGCGCGGCGGAGGCCTCTCACAGGGGCATCGCAAGCTTGGGGTAGGCAGAGGCGATCTCTCAAGGAGTAGACGGACGTGGGTTTTCTTTTTGTAGGGAACGACATGGAGATATTGGAGGGCAAATAGAATTCAGTGATAGTATAGATACGATGTGACCTATCATATGGATCTTTTTGGCATGGTAATACATGTATCATTTATATATCATAAGTATCATAGTACAAGCCACGTACAAACCGACCTGGCAAAACTGAAAAGACAACAGAACGCTATGCGTTGCATAGAGGAACACCAGCCAAGAGATAATAAGACCGAAAAATCTTCTAAGCTTGACACCGACACTCGTCACCTGCCTCTCGCACCACCACAACAGCCACCGAAAGAAAATATGACAGATCAACTCCGTACCCAAGCTCGACGTGGCTTCATCGCTGATATGCAGCTTTGTGGACCTCCAAGGTGGCTCGCCAAAGGCGAAACCATTACTGTTGAACGAATCAGACCGGGCAACACCTCAGACATGCCATCAAACTCGACATCTGGCACCCCCACATTACTATGACGTCAGAGGAGGAAACCATACCTGTTATCCACGAACCATGAACCCACCACATGATCCACCATCTTCCGGTTGACGTCGATGTAGATGACAATCTGCATTCGCTCCTGGACTACCTCCCAATATCCACACCGCCGTTGAAGCAAACATCATCGCAACGACGGAGCCCGTGGTCATATGCCCACCACGACGATGGCGCCGCCGCCGCACCATGCTTGCTTGAACATACTGATTTCCAAATCCATCCCAAACCATAGAACCGATCGCCTCGTCAGAGTAGGATCCGAGAAAACTTCATACATCGCCATCATCGCCTCCACCGAAGAAAAGATGATGAACAGCCTGAAAAACTAACATATGAGATCCTAAAAACGAACCACATACGTGGATCCGGCGAAACCCCTCACCACCGATGACCGAAGTCATCAGCCGAGGGGGCGGGGGGGGGGGGGGGGGGGGGGGGGGGGGCGCAGGAGGCTGGCGGCAGAAGGTGAGATCGCATTTCTTTCTTTTGGAGGAAGGAAGAAAAGCAATGTTGATAGATACCTATGGGATGAATCTGATTTACCTTGGGAAGAGACCGTGGAGCGTATGTAGAAAAGTTACTACGGAGGGAGTTTTTTTGACACTCGACGGCCGAGAAAATCTGTAAATACATTAAAACATGGTTTGTCTTTTTAGCTTCTTATTTTTGACGACCAAGAAAGAATTCATAATGTAATAAAAGGATTTTATTTTTTTAGGAGTCAATTTACACCATAATAATTTGGTCCCACCTGTTGAACGGCTCGTAATTTCTGATTAATGTGGTAACTTTTTGGGAAACATTATAAATCACCAGGCGGATCGAAGGTTGACATCCGCCCTCTTCTCTGCACGTCATGTGTCTCATGATCATCACTATAAGTTTTTGCAACTAGCATGTTGTTGCAATCTCTCATTGCAACGACGGCTCGGTTGTAGGAACTGGATCCTTGAAATACATTAGTACGGCGATGCGACACTTCTCCAACATAATCTCAGTTGCAAAAAAAATCTACAACATAATCTTAGTTGCAATTTTGTCTGCAACGGGACCTCAGTTGCAAAAAAAAAAATCCTGCAACAAAACCCGAGTTGTAAAAAAAACTGCAACAAGTTCGTAGTTGCAAAAGAACTTCAACAAGACCTAAGTTGCAAAAATGAATGAAGATGTTCAGTCGCTCGATCTTCAGATCTGACGGTTCGCGAGCCAGCGGATATTTTAAAAAAGTCCGCCGGCTGATGCGTAGCACTCCCCTAACTTTTTGGGAGTCTCTTCTTAGTATAGGTTTAGATATAGATATATATATGCTTTATGTCAATGGTCTGATATACTCTAGAAGTTTCTATTAATGTGATTTACTAAGTATACACTAGAAACCGCTATTAAGATATTTGTTTGAACGTACGCTTTACAGGTGGTATGTAAGAATATTAAAATATACATGAATGTACACTGAAAAACTACACTATATATAGTATCTGAGATTGACCACAATAATTCAAGGAGGTTTTGTTACAAAATACAATAGTTTTACACTTGCTTCTCCTCTACTTTTCGGTTAAATTTGTTGTTGGGAAGTGAGGATGGACAGAGGGCCGCCGTCCTCAAGTAATTAATGTAGTAGTTTTTATTATTTTTATGTAGCCTAACTAAATCGTAGGTCTAGCAATATTCTGGGTTGAGTAGGCAATATTATTATTTGAAATTTCCATTCACTTGTTGGTATAACGAATATGTTCCAATGCCTTTAAGAAAAGCATGTTACATTTTTTTGAAGAGGTAGAAATTATAGTCGAAGGGGACTTTGATCATGTATTATATTTTCATTTACTATATAGCAGCAAAAAAAACTTGTTTGTTGCTTCATGCTGCTATACCATCTTTGACAAACTGTTTGCATTGCGTGTAGGAGCTCGTTCCTCCAAGTACAAGGACCCAGAGATATCATCCGGGGAAGAAGAGGAAGACTTAGGTATATATCGTATTTTTTCTATATATAACTTGCAACTTCTATCAATGTCTACTTTATATAATTATATCCTTAGGTGTATGAGACTACCTAACCTATTGGAAATTGCAGATTTAGATCTGATCCTGAACATAGAAGATAACTACCAAGACGAGGACAGACCCATGCCCGACTCACCTGCAACAGATGTGGTACACTCACCTGATGAAGACGAGAAGAGGGCCTGGCACAATGAGGAGAGGAAAAGAAAGATAGATGAGAAGAAGGAGGCATTGGAGAGGAGCAAGAAGAAGAAACAGGAGCAAGAGAAAAAGAAAGAGGATGAAAAAAAGAGTACAGAAGCACGTCGCAGTGGCTGACAGTATTGCAATGGCCCTGCGCTGATTAGCGGCCTCACCTAGAATTTGAACTTGAGGTTGAGGTCGAATCAGAAATATGGTTTCCATGGAGTCCTAGCTAGTTCGAGTATGTTTTGTCGCAATGTCGAGTCTATATTTTCCAGTCTTTGTAATATGATACATCTATAAATGAAATAGAAATAACCGATGAAGCCCTCCGGGCCGAGGTAAAAAACAAAATCGTGTGTGCATAAACCGGTTTCCAAGTGTGGCTAAGGATTAAGGGTGCGCCTATTTGACAGGCACATAAATTTAATTACAGGACAGCCGCATTTTTTGGTAAAGACTATATACTCAAACTAACATAAAAACTAAAACAAAATCAAGAAATGAAGTTTTCTAAGGAATAATGAATTAGTAGCACTGGTATTACCCCTAATGAAGTAATTAAGTAAGAAAATGAAAACAAAACTTTAAAATTTATGAAAAACGTGTGCACACATTGCACCGAATTACATTTTCTTTTGGGCATCCATGCACGATGATGCGTCTTAATGGATCTGTTATGTACTATAATGTGTGTCTATGTCCTACCCTCGTTGCAGAGAAACAAGAAAAACATCGGTAGTGGTATGTCATTCATAATTCTAAGTTGGGATGGTGTTTGGTGTTTGGTAATAATAATAGCAAAGGGTTCCATGTACCGTCACGCCAATACAACAACCCAGATGTCATGTGACTGCTCCCTATGTTTCTTGTAGGTTTAAGTTCTAGGTTTATCTTAAATCAAACTTCCTTAAATTTGACTAAGTTTTATAAGAATATTGTAAGATTTACAACACCAACTGTACATAGTAGTGAAGTATATTTTATAAATAATCAAATAAAACTAATATGGTGTTCTGGATGTTGAGACAGGGCGCCCAAGCAGCACGCGATGATGACCGTACGCGCCTTGGAAAGATGCTATGCCGCCTGTGTGCCCTGACATAAGCACCGTAGTACACGTGCGCTCCCTGCAGGCACACGCAACATGTCCCCCCGCATGCACCGGGCTATAACCACTACAAAGTAGGCTTCTCACCACTCTGATCCCCTCCCTCTCCGTCCTATCGGAGACGCGACATGCATGCTTATACACACAACATAAATTTAATGGACTTTACATTTGCCAACAAAGATCAATATCACTTGTTGAAAACACAATTTTTTTTTCTAGATGGTTTTGGTAATTAATAACAATATATATTTTATTGGACTAATGTTTTCACCAAGTGTATCTCAGGAAAAAGTTCAATGATGGATTGGCTAAAGGATTGTGTGGAGTACCTCCCCAAGGAAAGGAGAGGAATAGGATTGGCCATGCTTCAAGCTACAAGACTCTACATTTTATATTTTGTGAGAAATCACTCTTGAGTCCATAGGAAAGCCAATACTATTAAAAGGGGGTGAGGTAAATATGATGATCTGGTTGCTCAAGTGCTTAGAGATTAGCCACAATTTTTTTTCATCAAATCTGCCACAGAATTCTCTGTCCAAAATCATTCATCAAAAGTCAGTGCCACCAAGTTTTCTATTTCGGCCATACCGATTTTCCCTTGAGACCTGACCTAGCCAAACCCTAGCAACTCGGTACAACCAATACCTGTTTCGGTACGACCGAGAATCAGTGACCAACTCTTTGGTTAGCCAATTCCTGAAATCGGAATTTCCATGTTTGGTGAATCGGTGTCACCGAGATGAGGAACTGCCATGGTCAAACCGAAATCACTAGGACCGAGTTGTGTATATCGGTTTCACCGAAAAGGCCAAAGTTGCCACATTTCGCACTAGTCGGTAGGACCGAGTTGGGCAATAATGTTGTAACGGTTGGATTTTTGGAGATGCCTATATATACCCCTCCACCACCTCTCATTCATAGAGGGAGCACTCAGAACATACAAACACTTGTCCCTTCCATTTTTCTGAGAGAGAGCCACCTACTCATGTGTTGAGATCAAGACATTCCATTCCAACCATATGAATCTTGATTTCTAGCCTCCCCAAGTTGCTTTCCACCCAATCAATCTCTTCTTCCAGGCCAAATATGTGAGAGAGTGATTGAGTGATTGAGGAGACTATCTTTTGAAGCACAAGAGCAAGGAGTTGATCGTACTACCACATCTATTACCTTTTCGAGAGTGGTGTCTCCTAGATTGGTTAGATGTCGCTTGGGAGCCTCCTTCTACCTGTGGTGGAGTTGAACCAAGAAGTTTGTACGGGCAAGGAGATCGCCTACTTCGTGAAGATCTACCCATAGTGAGGCTAGTCCTTCGTGGACGGAAGCCGTGATGGAATAGAGGAGGTTGCTACTTCGTGGACACTTATGGGTGGAGCCCTCCGTGGACTCTCGCGACTGCTACCCTCCGTGGGTTGAAGTCTCCATCAGCGTGGACGTACGGTAGCACCACCTATCGGAACCACGGGAAAAATCTTCGTGTCATCCAATTGCGTTTGATCTTACTATCCCTACCCTCTACTTTCATGTGATTGTCTTTATTTTCCGCTGCTATACTCTTAGACATGCATGTGTAGGGTATGCTTGACTTGCTACAATTGTTAAAATTGGCTAACAACTAAAATTGGGAAAAGGCTAGACTTTAATTTTGTCAAGTAGTATAATCACCCACCACCCCCCCGCCCTCCTCTAGACATACTTTGGATCCTACAAGTGGTATCAGAGCTTTGGTCTCCATAGCATTGGTTTCACAACCTAGGAGAGTATAGCATCTAGTGAGGGTAATTATCATCGTCGATGTCCATATTTTGATTGTACAAACTTTGCTAGTTGGAAGCATAAGATGAAAATGCATATTCTTGGTCATAACCCCGCTGTATGGGCTGTTGTTCGTGTTGGCTTGCAAGGTGAATTCTTTGGTGATGGAAAGGAACCGGATCGAGAAGCGACCGCGGAAGAATTGAAGATGTTGCAATACAACACTCAATCATGCGACATTCCATTCAACTGCGTATGCCCCGAGGAATTCAACAAGATTAGCCATCTTGAGAATGCAAAGGAAATTTCTGATACTTTGGTTGATATGCATGAAGGTACCGAATCCGTCAGGGAATCTAAGTTGGATGTGCTGCAAAGTCAACTTGACAAGTTCAAGATGAAGGATGGTGAAGGAGTCACGAAAATATACTCTGGGCTTACTCTTATCACAAATGAGATTGCCGGCTTAGGAAGTGAAGAGATTATTGACAAACTCATCATCAAGAAGATCCTTAGAGCCTTGGATGGAAAGTATGACACCGTGTGCACATTGATCCAAATGATGCCAAACTACAAAGATCTCAAGCCAACGGAAGTCATTGGTAGGATTGTTGCTCATGCGATGTCACTCAAAGACAAAGAAGAACTCCACAACAAGTCAAGCGGTGCATACAAAGCTTCAAGTCACACTCTTCTTCATCAAGTGACAACCTTGTTACAAATGAAGAGATAAGCCTCATGGTCAAGAAATTCAACAAGTTCTACAAGAGTAGAGGCAAAGAGAGAAGCTCCAACTCAAGATACGAAGAGAAGCGCTCATCTAGTCGTGACCGGAATTGCTACAATTGTGGAAGGCCAGGACCTACTCCAATGAGTGCACGACCCCCACAAAAGAAGAGAAGAGTCACCTAGAAGAAAAAGCTCAAGAGATGAGTGACCTCGAAGAGAGAGGAGTAGAGATGATCGTTATGAATGAAGACCCTCCCAGAGAAGTAAGGACTCGGAGAAGAAGGACAAGTACACCAAGAGGTACACAAGAAGAAGACATCAAGCTCATGTTGGTGAATGGGTTTCCGGCTCCGAATCCGACAACCACTCCTAGAGAAGCTATCACTCCGACTCCGAATATAGTCAAGATGAAGGTGTTGCCGGACTTGTACTCGTATCCTCCAACTCCTTCAACATATTTGATTCACCAAATGAAGGCGTGGAAGTTGCTTCATGGCTAAAGGCCCCAACGTATCACACCCCGAGTACATTGACTTTAATAGTGATAAGGATGACTTAATTGGAGATGATGACTTGCTCTTTGATAAAACTAGTGATGTTAGTCAAAATGAACGTGATAATAATCATGGTAGTCAAGATAAGTCGTGTGATGATGATAAGAAGGAGATTGAATGTCTAACTAAAGAACTAAACACTCTTAAGTTAGCTCATGAATATACTCTAGAAGATCATATACAGCTTTCAAGAACTCATGAGAAGTTACGCTTCGAGAAGCTAAATTTAGAGAAAGAACATGAGTTTCTTAAAGCTATCAATGACAATCTTCGAAAGAAGAGTTCTTCTTATCTAGCCAAACGACTACTCTTGTCTACTTTTGTTCCACAAGTTAAACCTAAGCAAACTAGTAGCAATGGCAAGAAAGGTTCTTCATCTAGTAGCAACAATAAAAATGCTAAATCAAATGATGTTGCTTCTAGTAGTTCTATTGATTCCACTAATTATTCTCTTAGACAAGTTACACTTGAGCAAGAAAACGATTTATTGAAAGGAATTATAAAAAAGGTGTCTACAAGAGTCTTGCCGGAAGTAAGAAATTCGAGGAAATTGTACGCAAGCATGGAGGACACCGGAAGAACCAAGGCATTGGCTACTTCAACGCCAATGGAGTTGAATGGGAAGAAGGTGAATACCCCAAGCCTATGTTTGTTCCTCAAAAAGGAGAAGTATGAACCTACTCTCCTAAAGGGAACAAAATCTCAAGATGACCTTCCACCACAAGACAACAAGCTCAAGGGCAAGGACAAGCTTCAAGAGGAGATTGACTCATTTGAAGAAGAATCCCAATCCATGGTCAAGTGGGTTCCGAAGGCTACTACAAGATCAACTTCTACAAGTGCTACTTCAACTCCAAGGATCCCCATCAAGTTGATGTGGATCCTAATTAAGAAGAAGAACTAGAGAATATCTTTGAGAGGTGACTCCGCCAACAAAATTCATTCCCATTCTTCTTGGCATGCACTATTTTCAATCTACTCCAACTTTATGCAATAGTTCAAGGAGTCACATATTCCCTCATATGTAAGCAAGGGACAAGGTAATTAATGAATCAATGGACATTATCATGAATGCATTTCACTCCATGTCCATAGATATCCTTGTATTTGTTCCTTGTGTGGGACTAACCCGTGTAGGTGAGAAGAGTAATAAACAACAAGGATTGCTCCCAACTCAAGATGATCTTCATCAACTATGAGCATCCACTATTACAACACCTACATGAAGTCTTGAAAGACAAAACCCAAGGTTAGTTTATCCCTCTTAGGGGGGATTTCACATCAAGGGGGAGCTTTACTCTAAGACTTGAGTCAAACACTAGTGCAGAAAAGCCTAGTAATGGCGTGGCAAAAATGGCCATGCTGGTGTGGACACCCGACGCCACCAATAAGGCACCACAGTTAAAAAATACTACTAGCGTTGGGTACTACACCAGCACTATTTCATGCTTTATGGCTTGCCACGTGGCCAACGCCAGCAGTAATATACGTCAGTAGTGGCATTGGATGTTAGTGCTACGTTAGCAATGTAATTTCTAGATTTAAACCAAATCTGTACAATAGCGCGATACTACAAAAATGACAGCATAATCAAAGGTTTAGACAGTAATTAAACAGTGCATTGCAAATACAACAATCTAAGTTGAAGAGTTATTATTTATTGACATTATTCAGAAAAGTATCAAAAAGAGGCATATAACACAAGTACACACAAGTTCGTCTAAATTAACATGAGGTGGTAAGACACCATAAGATATGCCATGCATGCCTACTAGATAGCTAACTCTACATTTCAACGGGCGGAGTCAGGATCAAGTCTGAAGTAAGTGGATCATCAACATCGCTGCCAGCAGGCCTGTTGTAGACTATGATCTCGTCATGATCGTATTCAAGGTAGAACGTGGCTCTCTCCCCAGCTTCCATCTGGTAAGAAGTTGCAAGAGCTATCGAACCAAGGCAACCGAAATAGGTGCGGTCTGACTCGTTGGTGACAAGACAATTGAAGCGTTCGGCCATCAGCATCTTCACGAGGGTGCATTGGATCATGATGGTTGCATCAAATGGAACTCGAAACTTCTCTAAGAAGTCACGCCTTGCCCCACAAGGGATGACCTGAGCAAAAATTGAAAAAAATAACTAGGTAGACAATTTCGGCCACAAACGTGCCATATAAAACTCAATTAGAACATGTTGAACTAAATCATATATATACCTGTCGGTGCACTAGGACAGGGGTATCCAATGCCCCTTGACTTATGCGCAGGCAGTAGTAGCGATAACCCGTCAACACAAGCCAAACACAAACCAGGCAAGCATTCAAGACCTAGACTCTGGCAACAGTAACCTATGGAAGGCCAAGCAACGCCGGCAAGACCAGCACAACAACCCATGAGGGGCCAAAGGCGCGCCAGCCACGTCCCTGCTACCTGCCGGGGACCGAGGCACGCACATCTTCAAGAAGACCCGGCAAGCCATCCCCCGACAAGTGCGAGCCGATTGGCCACCACTCCACCGCATCACGACGCCAGTCAATTGTCGATGCGGTGTCGAGCCCTTAGGTGGCTAAGTGGCTCCCGCTAAGCACATGGCGACGCACCGGAAGAAAGATTATGCCTAGTTGACACCCGTCCAGAAGCGTGTCAATACACTAAGCAACAACCAGCCAAGCGGTGGCAAGAGCTTGCCGGGGATGCATCCCCGAGCGCCACCTAGACTAGCAATCATGGTATTTTGTCCTAAATGCCAGAGTTAGGTATGATAGCTCTGTTAGCTATCTAATAGCTATATAAAGACTGTTTTGCCACTGTGGTTACCCCTTGCACTATAGAAGGAGGCCCAAGGCAACCTAGCTCAAGATTCGGACCTTTGGACACTTGTACTCACGTAGCAGCTCTCCCCAACGGCAACCCTTGCCGGGATTGAGTGCTGCCCGTTCTTCGTGTTCCTCTGATCAATCCACCAAAAGCTGGAGTAGGATTTTACGCTTCACATCGGCCCGAACCTGGGTAAAAACACCAGCGTCCGGATCGTCGCGTTGCCTCATGGTCTCCGCTCTTTGTGCAATGTGACCTCCCCTTGCCTAACCACAAAGGGGCCTCTGGTACCATAGGTGATCGTGTGCATCCATGCCCCGACAATACCATCTTAGCAATGAAGTCCTTTGGAAGATCGATGAAGAACTTCCTATCCTTCTGGCATCTCAAAGCGCCACAAGTCTTACACGGGGCATCCATTTACTGCTGTCAATATCGTTGACCAAAGTAAGCATAGATTATTAAACTAAATAACTAACACATCAAAATAGAACGTATATGCACTAGTAATTAAGAAATTCTACAAACTATGCATGGTTCAGACATATAATAACATGCATAAAGTTAAACAGTCATTCATATACGAAATAGCTAATGCTACGTCCATATCTAGCAAGCTATCGGCCAGAGGAGGCGGCCTCGTGGTCGTCCCCGGTGGACCTACGACGATGCAGTAGTGACTGAACCTCCTCCTCCTCCTCGAGCTTATCCCAATCTATGGGATCCTCCTCTGTGCTCTTCTTCACTGCATGCTGAAGGAGCATCATCTTGTTGGTCTCTAAGAGTTTGTCATCTCTCGCAAGCTCCGTCACTAATGGGTCGAACAATTGTTGCTCGGCCTGGAGGTTCTCCTTCTCCTCAACCCAAGTGCATATCCTTATGCTCTCCGGTGCAACGAACTGCGCGTATTCACGACAATCAGGGAAGTTTAGAATCGTTTTTTCCTTATGATAGTCAACTGCCTTTGCATCGTAGGCACGCGCCGCTAACTCTGGGGTGTCCTACACTAGTAGAAAAAGGACTTTACGTGAGCCCCATTAGTCCCGGTTTGGAAACGGACCGGTACTAATGTGACTATTAGTCCCGGTTCCAATGGCTAGGGCAGCCGCACGGGCACTGCCACCTTTTGTCCCGGTTCAAACAGGACCTTTAGTCCCGGTTGGAGATACCAACCGGGACTAAAGGTTGCGTCACATTTAGTCCCGGTTGGTGTCTCCAACCGGGACTAAAGGTTAGACCTTTAGTCCCGGTTGGAGACACCAACCTGGAATAAAGGGTTGAGACCTTTAGTCCCGGTAAGGGGTTCTGAAAGTTTCTGTTTTTAGTTTCTGTTTTAAATTGTTTATATCTTTTAGGATATTTGATGTTTTTGAGTGATTCTTTTTGCATTAGATTCAAAATTTTGTCTAGTTTTTGTTTGTGCCATTAGTTTTAAAATTTGAATGGTTTAAATATGGATTTGTTCAAATGTGCTTCAAACCCTAGATTGTGAATAACTTGAGTTTAAAAATAATTTTTAATTTAATTCTTTTTGCTCCTAGTCACATGTTAGATTATTGTCACAATAAGATTTATTTGGTTATTTTTAGAATAATTTAAATTAGGATTTTAATTAAAACAGTACTGTTTTGCTTATATAGTTGTTTTAGTCATTTAATTGTTGTTTTCTATTATTTTTAGTTAGTTCTTTCTGTAGATTTTAACATGTTGTAGTATGGTGCATATTGAATGCACAAAAAGTCTAGAGTTGAAATAAGTTTAAAAAAATGAAATGCCTTTGTAACAGATGAGTTTTCGTCCGAAACCTTGATACTTCGAAGGAGATGGTCCAGTTTGTACACGAAGTGCATCTAGTTTTTGCTGTAACCCTCTCAACTTTCTAGCACATGCTATGTGGGTGAAATGATGATACCATGCCAAGTTTCAACCTTTTCACTGTTCATTTGTGGTGCTTTTCAATTTCAGAGTCATTTAGCTCAAAAAAAATCATTAAATGCATGAAAAATAGCAAATGAAGTTAGAAAGGGTTGAAATTTGAGAATGTGGCTTTGAATGGTGCATATTGAATGCAAAAAAAGTCTAGAGTTGAAATAAGTTTAAAACAATGAAATGCCTTTGTAACAGATGAGTTTTCGTCCGAAACCTTGATACTTCGAAGGAGATGGCCCAGTTTGTACACGAAGTGCATCCAGTTTTTGCTGTAACCCTCTCAACTTTTTAGCACATGCTATGTGGGTGAAATGATGATACCATGCCAAGTTTCAACCATTTCACCATTCATTTGTGGTGCTTTTCAATTTCAGGGTCATTTTGCTCAAAAAAATCATTAAATGCATGAAAAATAGCAAATGAAGTTAGAAAGGGTTGAAATTTGAGAATGTGGATTTGAATGGTGCATATTGAATGCACAAAAAGTCTAGAGTTGAAATAAGTTTAAAACAATGAAATGCCTTTGTAACAGATGAGTTTTCGTCCGAAACCTTGATACTTCGAAGGAGATGGTCCAGTTTGTACACGAAGTGTATCCAGTTTTTGCCGTAACCCTCTCAACTTTTTAGCACAAGCTATGTGGGTGAAATGATGATACCATGCTAAGTTTCAACCTTTTCAGAGTTCATTTGTGGTGTTTTTCAATTTCAGGGTCATTTAGCTCAAAAAAATCATTAAATGCTTGAAAAATAGCAAATGAAGTTAGAAAGGGTTGACTCTGGCTTGGTTAACCTTAGTTGTGACTCTGGCTGGGACGGTGCTAGCAGATGTAGTCGACGGTACGATTGGATGGACACCAACCCGGACTAAAGGGGTTCTGAAATTTTCAAACTCTACCCCCACCGTATCGCCATTTCAATTTTAAAAAAATAAAAGAAAATGATAGAAACTTCAAAAATTAAAATCCTTCGAGATGTAGTTATGTTACTACATCTACTAGTTAGGAAAATTAAATAACATAAATTTCGACATGTTTTGCAAAAAAGTGTTATGAAAAAGTAAAACGGCTATAACTTTTGCATACAATGTCGAAAAAACGTGTAATATATCAAAATGTTCAGCACGAGAAGTCGGTTTCGATTTCTTCGGCCTTTGGCCGTTTTGCAATTTTTAGAATCCTCAAATTCTGAAAGGAAAAAAAGTTATCATCAATTTTTTTTTTTTTCGAATTTTAAAAATTAAAAAAAATGATGTCATATTTGAATTTCTCACATTTTTCTAATAATAATGGATATATTATTTTTCAAATTTCGATTTATAGATTTAAAGATATTAATTATGCCATATTAAATGAATAAATGGCAAAAAATGAATAAAATAATATTATTACTTATTTTATTTTCTTTGAAATTCAATATTATTATTACTTATTTTGTTTATTTTAATAATTGTTTGGAATTCAAAAAATTAAATCATGTGACATCAAGACCTAAGGGTTAATAGGATTGATAGCTTACTATTGTCAGGAAAACAACAAGTGCAGACTTGGAAACTAGGGGCGATAGAACCTGAAAGTTAAGCGTGCTGGGGCTGGAGCAGTGAGAGGATGTGTGACCGGCCGGGAAGTTAGACGATTTGGAGTGAGTGATCCACGCTGGAGCAGTGAGGAGGGGTGATTAGAGATTAAATTGTCAAATAATTCAAAGATTTGAAAATCGGAAAAAAACTTAAAAACAAATCAAAAAAAATTAAAAAAAAATTAAAAAAAAAATCCTTTAGTCCAGGTTGCCTTTAGTCCAGGTTGGTAACACCAATCGGGACTAAAGGTCCTCCAGCCCAGCGCACGAGTACAGCCACGTGGTGGGCCTTTAGTCCCGGTTTGTGACCAACCGGGACTAAAGGGGGGGGGGGGCTTTAGTCCCCACCCTTTAGTGCCAGTTGCAGAACCGGGACTAAAGGCCCTTACGAACCGGGACTAAAGGCCCGTTTTCTACTAGTGCTAGTGGCCAAGCTGGTGGACGACATTGTCCTTTGTGATGGGTGCATAGTACTTACTACCCTTCTATCGCACACCACGAAACTTCGGAGCCATCTGACTGTACCTGCAACACCTATATATATACAATCTATAGACAATGTAATTAAACTACAAAACTACACTAAAATCTAAAACTACACAACTATACAAGAATCTCAAACTGCACAACTACACTAATATCTGAAACTACACAACTACACTAAAATCTGAAACTACAATTACAACACAAATCTGCACTACACAACTACACTAAAAATTTGAAACTATAATTACCCTAAAAATCTGTACTACACTAAAATATATGAAACTACAATTACAGCACAAATCGGCTCTACACAACTATACTAAAAATCTGAAACTGTAGTTACCCCTAAAAATCTACACTACACAACACAACTACACTAAAATTTGAAACTACAATTACACTAAAAATCTGCAGTACACAGCTATACATATTGATGTGAGCGACACTAGAGAAGTTTAATTGTGCAAATTAGCTGAAAGCCAATCAATATGTACATACGTACCTTTCCACGGTTGGTGCAGATGTAGAACTCTCGCTCTGGATTCCATTCCGTGTGCGGCATATGCTTATCAAGAGGGTGTCGACAGCCGCAAAGCAGCACATGGCCGGTATCTTCGACGCTGGTGGCGTAGTGATACGTCCATTTTGCATCATGATTTCCTACTATTATTTATTATGTTTTGTTGAATAATAATGCTTTAGGGAGTGATTCTAATGCCTTTTCTCTCATAATATGCAAGGTTTACACAAAGAGGGGAATACCAGCAGCTGGAATTCTGGACCTAAAAAAATCACATCAGAGATACCTATTCTACACAACTCGAATGAAGCGGAAACTTTACGAAGATTATTTTTGGATTTAATAAAAAATACTGGAGCAAAGAACTACCGTAGGGGGCCACCCTGGTGGGTACAAGACACCAGGGCGCGTTAGGCCCCCCTGGGCGCGCCCTGGTGGGTTGTGCCCTCCTCGGTCCACCTACGGTGCCCATCTTCTGGTATATAATCACATTTGACCTAGAAAAAAATAAGAAGAGGACTTTCAGGACGGAGCGCCGCAGTCTCGAGGCGGAACTTGGGCAGGAGCACTTTTGCCCTTCGGCGGAGCGATTCCGTAAGGGGAACTTCCCTCCCGCAGGGGGAAATTGAAGCCATCGTAATCACCAACACCCCTCTCATCTTTGGGAGGCCAATCTTCATCAACATCTTCAACAGCACCATCTCCTCTCAAACCCTAGTTCATCTCTTGTGTTCAATCTTTGTACCGGAACCTCAGATTGGTACCTGTGGGTGACTAGTAGTGTTGATTACCTTGCGTAGTTTATTACTATGTGGTTTCTTTGGTGGAAGACTATATGTTCAGATCCATTATGCTATTCAATACCCCTCTGATCTTGAGCATGTTTATTATTTGTGAGGAGTTACCTTTGTTCTTGAGGTCACGGGAGAAGTCATGTTGCAAGTAATCATGTGAATTTGATATGTGTTCGGTATTTTGATGATATGTATGTTGTGATTCCCTTAGTGGTGTCATGTTAATGTCAACTACATGACACTTCACCATTCATGGGACTAAGAGAATGCATTGTGGAGTAGTTATTAGATGATGGGTTGCTAGAGTGACATAATCTTAAACCCTAGTTTATGCGCTACTTCGTAAGGGGCTGATTTGGATCCAAACGTCTAATGCTATGGTTAGATTTTATCTTAATACTTTTCTCTTAGTTGCGGATGATTGCAAGGGGGTTAATCACAAGTGGGAGGTTGCTCATGATGCGACTATTGGGGGAACGTAGTAATAATTCAAAAAATTTCCTACGTGTCACCAAGATCAATCTAGGAGATGCTAGCAACGAGAGAGAGGGAGTGCATCTTCATACCCTTGAAGATCGCTAAGCGGAAGCGTTGCAAAGAACGCGGTTGATGGAGTCGTACTCGCGGCGATTCAAATCGCGGAAGATCCGATCCAAGCGCCGAACGGACGGCGCCTCCGCGTTCAACACACGTACAGCCCGGGGACGTCTCCTCCTTCTTGATCCAGCAAGGGGAGAGGAGAAGTTGAGGGAGAGCTCCGGCAACACGACGGCGTGGTGGCTGTGGAGCTCGTGGTTCTCCGGCAGAGCTTCGCTAAGCACTACGGAGGAGGAGGAGGTGTAGGAGGGGGGAGGGCTGCGCCAAGGGCAAGGGGTGCAGCTCCCATGTGCCTCCCCACTATATATAGGGGTGGAGGGGGCTGGTTTCTTGCCCTCCAAGTCCATTGGGGCGTTGGCAAAGGTGGGGGGAAAGAAATCCCATCCTTTCCCTTCCCCACCGATTGTTATCCCCCCTTTTTAGGGATCTTGATCTTATCCCTTCGGGATATGATCTTATTCCTTCTAAGGGGGGATCTTGGTGCGCCTTGACCAGGGGTGTGGGGCCTTGCCCCCACTACCCACGTTCATGTGGGTCCCCCCATGCAGGTGGGCCCCACTCCGGAAGCTTCTAGAACCTTTCCGGTACAATACCGAAAAATCCCGAACATTTTTCGGTGGCCAAACTAGGACTTCCTATATATAAATATTTACCTCCGGACCATTCCGGAACTCCTCGTGACGTCCGGGATCTCATCCGGGACTCCGAACAACTTTCGTTAAGCACATACCATTCCCATTACAACTCTAGCGTCACCGAACCTTAAGTGTGTAGACCCTACGGGTACGGGAACCATGCAGACATGACCGAGACACCTCTCCGGCCAATAACCAATAGCGGGATATGGATACCCATATTGGCTCCCACATGTTCCATGATGATCTCATCGGATGAACCACGATGTCGGGGATTCAATTAATCCCGTATACAATTCCCTTTGTCCATCGGTATGTTACTTGCCCGAGATTCGATCGTCGGTATCCCTATACCTTGTTCAATCTCGTTACCGGCTAGTCTCTTTAGTCGTTCTGTAACACATGATCCCGTGACTAAATCCTTAGTCACATTGAGCTCATTATGATGATGTATTACCGAGTGGGCCCAGAGATTCCTCTCCGTCACACGGAGTGACAAATCCCAGTCTCGATTCGTCCCAACCCAACAGACACTTTCGGAGATACCTGTAGTGCACCTTTATAGTCACCCAGTTACGTTGTGACGTTTGATACACCCAAAGCATTCCTACGGTATCCGAGAGTTGCACAATCTCATGGTCTAAGGAAATGATACTTGACATTAGAAAAGCTCTAGCAGACGAACTACACGATCTTGTGCTATGCTTAGGATTGGGTCTTGTCCATCACATCATTCTCCTAATGATGTGATCCCGTTATCAACGACATCAAATGTCCATGGTCAGGAAACCATGACCATCTATTGATCAACGAGCTAGTCAACTAGAGGCTCACTAGGGACATGGTGTGGTCTATGTATTCACACATGTATTACGGTTTCCGGTTAATACAATTATAGCATGAACAATAGACAATTATCATGAACAAGCAAATATAATAATAACCATTTTATTATTGCCTCTAGGGCATATTTCCAATAGTCTCCCACTTGCACTAGAGTCAATAATCTAGTTACATTGTGATGAATCGAACACCCATAGAGTTCTGGTGTGGATCATGTTTCGCTCGTGGAAGAGGTTTAGTCAAAGGATCTGCGACATTCAGATCCGTATGTACTTTACAAATATCTATATCTCCATCCTGAATGTAACCACAAATGAAGTTGAAGCGGCGCTTGATGTGCTTGGTCTTCTTGTGAAACCTGGGCTCCTTGGCAATGGCAATAGCTCCAGTGTTGTCACAGAAGAGAGTCATCGGGCCCGACGCATTGGGAATCACTCCTAGGTCGGTGATGAACTCCTTCATCCAGACTCCTTCCTGCGCTGCTTCCGAAGTAGCTATGTACTCCGCTTCACATGTAGATGCCGCCACGACGCTTTTCTTGCAACTGCACCAGCTGACTGCCCCACCATTCAAAATATACACGTATCCGGTTTGTGACTTGGAGTCATCTGGATCTGTGTCGAAGCTAGCATCGACGTAACCCTTTACGACGAGCTCTTCGGCACCTCCATAAACGAGAAACATATCCTTAGTCCTTTTCAGGTACTTAAGGATATTCTTGACCGCTGTCCAGTGTTCCATTCCGGGATCACTTTGGTACCTCCCTACCAAACTTATGGCAAGGTTCACATCAGGTCTGTTACACAGCATGGCATACATAATAGAGCCTATGGCTGAGGCATAGGGGATGACACTCATCTTTTCTCTATCTTTTGCCGAGGTTGGGCATTGAGCTATGCTCAATCTCACACCTTGCAATACAGGCAAGAACCCCTTCTTGGACTGATCCATATTGAACTTCTTCAATAGCTTGTCAAGGTATGTGCTTTGTGAAAGACCAATGAGGCATCTCGATCTATCTCTATAGATCTTGATGCCCAATATGTAAGCAGCTTCTCCAAGGTCCTTCATTGAAAAACACTTATTCAAGTAGGTCTTTATGCTTTCCAAAACTTCTATATAATTTCCCATCAACAATATGTCATCCACATATAAAATGAGAAATGCTACAGAGCTCCCACTCACTTTCTTGTAAATACAGGCTTCTCCATAAGTCTGTATAAACCCAAACGCTTTGATCACCTCATCAAAGCGAATGTTCCAATTCCGAGATGCTTGCACCAGCCCATAGATGGAGCGCGGGAGCTTGCATACCTTGTCAGCATTCTTAGGATCGACAAAACCTTCCGGCTGCATCATATACAATTCTTCCTTAAGGAAACCGTTAAGGAATGCCGTTTTCACGTCCATTTGACACATCTCATAATCATATAATGCGGCAACTGCTAACATGATTCGGACGGACTTTAGCATCGCTACGGGTGAGAAAGTCTCATCGTAGTCAACTCCTTGAACTTGTCGATAACCCTTAGCGACAAGCCGAGCCTTATAGACGGACACATTACCATCCGCGTCAGTCTTCTTCTTAAAGATCCATTTATTTTCTATGGCTTGCCGATCATCGGGCAAGTCCACCAAAGTCCATACTTTGTTCTCATACATGGATCCTATCTCGGATTTCATGGCTTCAAGCCATTTGTTGGAATCCGGGCCCGCCATGGCTTCTTCACAGTTCGAAGGTTCACCATTGTCTAACAACATGATTTCCAAGACAGGGTTGCCGTACCACTCTGGTGCGGAACGTGTCCTCGTGGATCTACGAAGTTCAGTAGTAACTTGATCTGAAATTTCATGATCATCATTATTAACTTCCTCTCTAGTCGGTGTAGGCACCACAGAAACATTTTCCTGCGCTGCGGTACTCTCCGGTTCGAAAGGGGGTACAATTACCTCATCAAGTTCTACTTTCCACCCACTTACTTCTTTCGAGAGAAGCTCTTTCTCTAGAAAGGATCCATTCTTGGCAACAAAGATCTTGCCTTCGGATCTGAGGTAGAAGGTATACCCAATAGTTTCCTTAGGGTATCCTATGAAGACGCACTTTTCCGATTTGGGTTCGAGCTTTTCAGGTTGAAGTTTCTTGACATAAGCATCGCATCCCCAAACTTTCATAAATGACAGCTTAGGTTTCTTCCCAAACCATAATTCATACGGTGTCGTCTCAACGGATTTAGACGGTGCCCTATTTAAAGTGAATACGGCAGTCTCTAATGCATATCCCAAAATGATAGCGGTAAATCAGTAAGAGACATCATAGATCGCACCATATCCAATAGAGTGCGATTACGACATTCGGACACACCATTACGCTGAGGTGTGCCAGGCGGCGTGAGTTGTGAAACAATTCCACACTTCCTTAAGTGCGTGCCAAACTCGTGACTCAAATATTCTCCTCCACGATCAGATCGTAAGAACTTTATTTTCTTGTCACGTTGATTCTCTACCTCACTCTGAAATTCCTTGAACTTTTCAAAGGTCTCAGACTTGTGTTTCATTAAGTAGACATACCCATATCTGCTTAAGTCATCAGTGAGGGTGAGAACATAACGATAGCCACCGCGAGACTCAATGCTCATTGGACCGCATACATCGGTATGTATTATTTCCAACAAGTTGGTTGCTCGCTCCATTGTTCTGGAGAACGAAGTCTTAGTCATCTTGCCCATGAGGCATGGTTCGCACGTGTCAAATGATTCATAATCAAGAGACTCCAAAAGTCCATCTGCATGGAGTTTCTTCATGCGTTTGATACCAATATGACCAAGGCGGCAGTGCCACAAGTATGTGGGACTATCATTATCAACCTTACATCGTTTGGTATTCACACTATGAATATGTGTAACATCACATTCGAGATTCAATAAAATAAACCATTGACCAGCGGGGCATGACAATAAAACATATCTTTCATATAAATAGAACAACCATTATTCTCGGATTTAAATGAGTAGCCATCTCGCATCAAACGAGATCCAGATACAATGTTCATGCTCAAAGCTGGTACTAAATAACAATTATTCAGGTTTAAAATTAATCCCGAAGGTAGATGTAGAGGTAGCGTGCCGACGGCGATCACATCGACCTTGGAACCATTCCCGACGCGCATCGTCACCTCGTCCTTCGCCAGTCTCCGCTTATTCCGCAGCTCCTGTTTTGAGTTACAAATGTGAGCAACCGCACCGGTATCAAATACCCAGGAGCTACTACGAGCCCTGGTAAGGTACACATCAATAACATGTATATCATATATACCTTTGACGTTGCCGTCCTTCTTATCCGCTAAGTACTTGGGGCAGTTCTGCTTCCAGTGACCGGTTCCCTTGCAATAAAAGCACTCAGTCTCAGGCTTGGGTCCATTCTTGGGCTTCTTCCCGGCAACTGATTTACCGGGCACGGCAACTGCTTTGCCGTCCTTCTTGAAGTTCTTCTTACCCGTGCCTTTCTTGAAACTGGTGGTCTTATTCACCATCAACACTTGATGTTCCTTTTTGATCTCCACCTCCGCTGATTTCAGCATCGAATATAACTCAGGAATGGACTTCTCCATCCCTTGCATATTGAAATTCATCACAAAGCTCTTGTAGCTAGGCGGAAGTGACTGGAGGATTCTATCAATAACTGAGACAAGCGGTTGTGCAACCCAGACATTTTGAGTATGTGCTCGCTGACAGAACTATTTTCCTCCATCTTACAACTGAAGAACTTGTCGGAGACTTCATATCTCTCGACCCGGGCATGAGCTTGGAAAACCATTCTCAGCTCTTGGAACATCTCATATGCTCCGTGTTGCTCAAAACGCTTTTGGAGCCCCGGTTCTAAGCTGTAAAGCATGTCGCACTGAACCAGGGAGTAATCATCACTACGCGACTGCCAGGCGTTCATAACGTCTTGAATTGCTGGGAAAATGGGTGCGTCACCTAGCGGTGCATCAAGGACATATGCTTTCTTGGAAGCTATGAGGATGATCCTCAAGTTACGGACCCAGTCCGTATAGTTGCTTCCATCGTCTTTCAGCTTGGTTTTCTCTAGGAACGCGTTGAAGTTGAGGGCAACATTAGCGTGGGCCATTGGATCTACAAGATAGATTGTAAAGACAATTTTAGACGAAGTTCATGATAATTAAGTTCATCTAATCAAATTATTTAATGAACTCCCACTCAGATAGACATCCCTCTAGTCATCTAAGTGATACATGATCCATATCGACTAGGCCGTGTCCGATCATCACGTGAGACGGACTAGTCATCAATGGTGAACATCTCCATGTTGATCACATCTGCTATATGACTCATGTTCGACCTTTTGGTTTCTCATGTTCTGAGGCCATGTCTGTACATGCTAGGCTCGTCAAGTCAACCTAAGTGTTTCGCGTGTGTAAATCTGGCTTACACCCGTTGTATGCGAACGTTAGAATCTATCACACCCGATCATCACGTGGTGCTTCGAAACAACGATCCTTCGCAACGGTGCACACTTAGGGGGAACACATTTCTTGAAATTTTGGTGAGGGATCATCTTATTTATGCTATCGTCGTTCTAAGCAAATAAGATGTAAAAACATGATAAACATCACATGCAAATCATAAAGTGACATGATATGGCCAATATCATCTTGCGCCTTTGATCTCCATCTTCGGGGCGCGGCATGATCACCATCATCACCAGCACGACACCATGATCTCCATCATCATGATCTCCATCATCGTGTCTTCATGAAGTTGTCTCGCCAACTATTACTTCTACTACTATGGCTAACGGTTAGCAATAAAGTAAAGTAATTACATGGCGTTTTTGATTGACACGCAGGTCATACAATAAATTAAGACAACTCCTATGGCTCCTGCCGGTTGTCATACTCATCGACATGCAAGTCGTGATTCCTATTACAAGAACATGATCAATCTCATACATTACATATATTTCATCACATCCTTTTGGCCATATCACATCACATAGCATACCCTGCAAAAACAAGTTAGACGTCCTCTAATTGTTGTTGCAAGTTTTACGTGGCTGCTATGGGCTTCTAGCAAGAACATTTCTTACCTACGCAAAAGCCACAACGGTGATATGCCAATTGCTATTTACCCTTTTGGCCATACTCACCCGCTAGCCACCTTATGCAACAAGTGCATGTCAGGCGGTGGAACCAGTCTCACGTAAGCATACGTGTAAAGTCGGTCTAGGCCGCTTCATCCCACAATACTGCTGAATCAAGATAGGACTAGTAACGGCAAGCAAATTGACCAAATCATCGCCCACAACTACTTGTGTTCTACTCATGCATAGAATCTACGCATAGACCTAGCTCATGATGCCACTGTTGGGGGAACGTAGTAATAATTCAAAAAAATTCCTACGTGTCACCAAGATCAATCTAGGAGATGCTAGCAACGAGAGAGAGGGAGTGCATCTTCATACCCTTGAAGATCGCTAAGCGGAAGCGTTGCAAAGAACGCGGTTGATGGAGTCGTACTCGCGGCGATTCAAATCGCGGAAGATCCGATCCAAGCGCCGAACGGACGGCGCCTCCGCGTTCAACACATGTACAGCCCGGGGATGTCTCCTCCTTCTTGATCCAGCAAGGGGAGAGGAGAAGTTGAGGGAGAGCTCCGGCAACATGACGGCGTGGTGGTGGTGGAGCTCGTGGTTCTCCGGCAGAGCTTCGCTAAGCACTACGGAGGAGGAGGAGGTGTAGGAGGGGGGAGGGCTGCGCCAAGGGCAAGGGGTGCAGCTCCCATGCGCCTCCCCACTATATATAGGGGTGGAGGGGGATGGTTTCTTGCCCTCCAAGTCCATTGGGGCGTTGGCAAAGGTGGGGGGAAGGAAATCCCATCCTTTCCCTTCCCCACCGATTGTTATCCCCCCTTTTTAGGGATCTTGATCATATCCCTTCGGGATATGATCTTATTCCTTCTAAGGGGGGATCTTGGTGCGCCTTGAACAGGGGTGTGGGGCCTTGCCCCCACTACCCACGTTCATGTGGGTCCCCCCATGCAGGTGGGCCCCACTCCGGAACCTTCTAGAACCTTCCCGGAACAATACCAAAAAATCCCGAACATTTTTCGGTGGCCAAAATAGGACTTCCTATATATAAATCTTTACCTCCGGACCATTCCGGAACTCCTCGTGACGTCCGGGATCTCATCCGGGACTCCGAACAACTTTCGGTAACCACATACCATTCCCATTACAACTCTAGCATCACCGAACCTAAAGTGTGTAGACCCTACGGGTTCGGGAACCATGCAGACATGACCGAGACACCTCTCCGGCTAATAACCAATAGCGGGATCTGGATACCCATATTGGCTCCCACATGTTCCACGATGATCTCATCGGATGAACCACGATGTAGGGGATTCAATTAATCCCGTATACAATTCCCTTTGTCCATCGGTATGTTACTTGCCCGAGATTCGATCGTCGGTATCCCTATACCTTGTTCAATCTCGTTACCGGCAAGTCTCTTTAATCGTTCCGTAACACATGATCCCGTGACTAACTCCTTAGTCACATTGAGCTCATTATGATGATGTATTACCGAGTGGGCCCAGAGATACCTCTCCGTCACACGGAGTGACAAATCCCAGTCTCGATTCGTGCCAACCGAACAGACACTTTTGGAGATACCTGTAGTGCACCTTTATAGTCACCCAGTTACGTTGTGACGTTTGATACACCCAAAGCATTCCTACGGTATCCGGGAGTTGCACAATCTCATGGTCTAAGGAAATGATACTTGACATTAGAAAAGCTCTAGCAGACGAACTACACGATCTTGTGCTATGCTTAGGATTGGGTCTTGTCCATCACATCATTCTCCTAATGATGTGATCCCGTTATCAACGACATCCAATGTCCATGGTCAGGAAACCATGACCATCTATTGATCAACGAGCTAGTCAACTAGAGGCTCACAAGGGACATGGTGTGGTCTATGTATTCACATATGTATTACGGTTTCCGGTTAATACAATTATAGCATGAACAATAGACAATTATCATGAACAAGGAAATATAATAATAACCATTTTATTATTGCCTCTAGGGCATATTTCCAACAGATAATACATAGGAACATCACCGGCATGCCTACTTTGGGTTTTACCTCGTGATTTGGCATTCTACGGAAAGTAAGTTGTTTAAGAAATTTGTTGGATATTACCATTTCGATCTCACCATTTAAGGTTGTTGATTTGCATATTGTGTCAGAACTTCATAAGTATGCTCTCACCTTGTAGGAAATCCATTATATATTCATTTATCTTGTGGATTGCTTATTTTCTTGGACATAATATTACTATTTACTGTAAGAATTCTTGATGCTTGTACCTCTACCGCAAATTTTTATAGACGATTCCCACAATTGCTCTTTTCTAGTGAGTAAAAAAACTTGTGAAATAATTTAATGATTACTTCGATATTAGTGTTCCTTCATTACAATTTCCATGGGAACTAAAAATTGTATGATAGCTAAAAGATAATCACAAATTATCTTTAATCAAATTTTTATGGTATAAGGCTAATGTTTAGATAATGAGCTACTAATGAGCTTTAAGTTGATGTTAAAAGAACATGACATCAAAGTTTATATCGTGGAATTTGTGTGATCTTTTAGATCAACCACTTATTCTGGGTTACAAAAATGAGTGTTTAACATAAAAAATGATGTCTTCAATATGCAATGGGTATGTATGTTATGACTTGTGACTATAATTTCGCCGAGCAATTTTTTGATTTCTACTTGGTTTTTGGACTCAAATATAAATGTTCTACTACTTCGGTCCAATAATAGATTCCATTTCTTGACTTCACATAGTGTACAACCATTATTCATCAGATATATAGCTTCATCCTATTTTTCAGTAATATTAGTTTATAACATTCTATAAATAAAACTAAAAAGTATTCTTTTGAAACAAAAGTATTCATTATTAATCAGTGATACCAAGTTGGGAAACTTCATATTCCCTACCCAAGTCAAGAACCAAATGTGAGCCATTAAACTTAAATAATAGATGGGCGCTGCAAATTGTACACATATTTGGAAATTTTGACTGTATTCACTTGGATGGAAATTTGATGGCTTCAGGGCCCTTGGTGAGAAAAACAGAACATGTCCCAATTTTTGTTGAGCAGATGTTCTATTTGCATGGTCATCTCACAATACCAAAGAAGCTTCTTTGGCTCTCACAGGAAATATACATTGAGAAGGTACTTGAAAAGGTTCAATATGAAAGATGCAAATTCTGTTATCTCCCCGCTTGCAGACCATCACAAACTGAATTCAAAACAATGTCCTACAAACAAGAAGGAGAACGAAGAAATGAGGAATGTACCTTACCAATCTGCTGCAGGCAGTTTGATGTATGCCATGGTATGCTCTAGTCCTGATATTGCCTTTGTAGTTGGAGTTGCTAGCCGGTTCATGACAAATCCAGGTAAAGCTTACTTGAAAGCAGTGAAGTGGATTCTCAGGTATCTAAAGGGAACTTCTACGTCTTTTTTATGCTATGGAAGCGATGATCCTGTATTGCAGGCCTATACAGATGCAGATTAGGCATGTGACAAGGATCGTAGGAAGACCACATATGGATACATGATGACTTATGCAGGAGGAGAAGTGTCATGGCAATCAAGATTGTAGAAATGTGTTTCTACATCAACTACGGAAGTTGAGTACATAGCTAAAGTTGATGCTGGCAAGGAAGTTTTGTGGATGAAGAACTTCTTGCAAGAGCTCGGCATGAAGCAAGAAAAGTACGTTTTATTTTGCGACAGTCAAAGTGCTATTCACTTTGCCAAGAATTCAAGCTTTTACTCTCGAACCAAGCACAATTATGTGAGGGATCATTGGATTCAAGATGTTGTAAGTTCCAAGGTTCTGTAACTTGAGAAGATCCATACCGACGACAATGGCTCAGATATGATGACCAAGATATTGCCAAATGAAAAGCTACAAACATGTAGCAAGGTAGCGGCATGGCGGTGCCCCTCTCATGAGTCGGAGGTTGAGATTTGTTGGGATATCCTCCTCATGTGGGCTGCGAGGAGATGACCATTTGAAGCCTTTTAGGCAGCCCAAAGAGGTGCAGAAGCCCACTACCCATTTGGGTTATGACCTAGGGTCATTTTGATTTTGCACGTGAGAGGATGGGGATGCTTTACCCTCCATCTAGCAGCCACCACCAAGTGTGACGAAAATCAGTTCAGCCTCCATTGGAGAAGAAGAGAGAAAACCAAGTGACAAAGGGAAGAAGAGGAAGATTGAAGGAAGAAGCAAAGGGAGTTCCTCCCCAAGGTTGTGATGCTCGAGAACCACCAGCTTGTATCCTTTAAGCTCTGGTTCCACCATCTTTGGTGAGAATTTTCCAATCCCTAGCTCTTGATCCCCAAATCCTGTTGTGTTCATCCAAGGTTCAGAACTCTTGATGTATGAGATCCTCTAGTGCTATCTAGAGAAGAACTTGTTGTATCCCACATTTGATAATAGTGGAAGATGATTTGGATGGCTTCAACCCGTGGTTTCCCCCCTCAAGTTTAGGGGTTTTCCACGTAAAAATCTCGTGTCTCTTTGTTGATGTTTGTTGCTGTCCAGAAAGTTACTCCTACCGCAAGACACTCGTCTAAGGAGCGTCTTGTCTGCTGAGTAACATTTTTCCTCCATATATGCTGCAACATATGTTTATTCCATGCTAAACAACGATCCTTTGAGTTAGTACATGATGTGGTGCTGAGATTACTTTTTTCGCTGCAGTTTTCAGTTAACCACAAGTGCTAATTACCAACACCCTTTAGCGTCCAAACGAAGCCTTAGCGTATCGTTCCTCCCTCTAGTGGGCTATATGTAGACATCCACGTACGTGATCAGTTTTTTTAGGATCGTTTTTGTTAATGTTTTATATTAAAAGATATGAAGCGTTTTCTTTATAATGACAAATGTTGGTTATGTTTGCTACCTTTAATGTCAAAGGACAATTATCGAAATCTAATGGTTATTATTTTCTAGTGCATTAAATTGACGGCCAGATGTTTCTAATTAACATGGGATTTTCTAGTAATTCCTCTATTTTTCATACGTATTTTCCTTTTAGTATAACTAGCAAAGTGGCCCGCGCAAATGCACGGGCTTGGAATTTAAGAAAGTAAAGTTACATTGTTAACATTTTAGCCTTTTATCATGATAAGATATTATTTGATTTCTTGAAAGAAAAATTAGAATGCAATGTTGTAATAAATATTAGTGTTTTACCAACATAGATGTTATATAGTGAAATATATAATATGCCCTAATCATGTATGTTCTTGTTATATGCATACTGCTGGAAGTTTAGTTAGGTGAAGGGGTGACAATGGTTATGGCTGGTCGTGTGGTAGCTCGTGCAATCGTACACATCCTCGAAAGTAGCATCCCGACTTCGGCGCTGTATTCATCTAGCTATTGCTGACGCTTGAACGTTTGTAAAGCTTTTACCCTCTCGCAACTCCAAGACCAGAAGTGTCTAAAGCTTATATCCTTTCATAAGTAGTAAGCCATACCATATAGTCCCTGACAATCATGTTAGCATATACAAGTCAGTTTTTTTTGGGAGAAAAGATGAGCCAATTCTAAATTTAATATTTTGTCGTGAACTTGATTTCCATGTACTTAAGCTTGACTAAAATCACATTAGAAATCATCTTGTTGAAAATTTCTATATAAAAGTGTATTTTCTTGTTCATACCTTTATTAAATTTATTTATAGACTAAGTTCTTGATGAATTCATCATCATTACTATCCTTGTTATTTACCATTGCCCACATTCAATTTTGAGACTATTGAGAATGCTATGTATATTGCCCACGTGGGAAGATTTATTTATGTTGATATAGTCTTGCCTTCTTTAGATATTGCCCCTGGCTTCTATCGGTTGTCACATTAAAGCTCACTGAGATTAGATGTCATCTTCTTTCTTCTAGAATGAACGGCCTTGGTGATTCAGTTGGTGGCATGATTATTATGGAATATATATCTTCTATCTCACATGTGTTCCAGTTATTACAAGTGACTCAATATATATCCGTCCCATTTCAAGAATCCTCTTCCTTGTATCACGGCATAACTTGTCACCTTGGTTGATAATACATAGGAGCATCACCGGCATGCCTACTTTGGGTTTTACCTCGTGATTTGGCATTCTGTGGAAAGTAATTGTTTAAGAAATTCGTTGGATATAACCATTTCGATCTCACCATTTAAGTTGTTGATTTGCATATTGTGTCAGAACTTCAAAAGTGTTGTCGTCACCTTATAGTCAATCCATTACATATTCATTTATCTTGTGGATTGCTTATTTCCTTGGACATAATATTACTATTTACTGTAAGAATTCTTGATGCTGGTACCTCGCCTGCAAATTTGTATAGACGATTCCCACAATTGATCTTTTTTAGTGAGTAAAAAAAACTTGTGAAATAAATTAACGATTACTTCGATATTACTATTCCTTCATTATAATTTCCATGGGAACTGAAAATTGTATGATAGATAAAATATAATCACAAATTATCTTTAATCAACTTTTTATGGTATAAGGCTAATGTTTAGATAATGAGCTACTCATGAGCTTTAAGTTGATGTTAAAAAAACATGACATCAATGTTTATGTTGTGGAGTTTGTGTGATCTTTTAGATCAACCACTTATTCCTGGTTACAAAAATGAGTGTTTAACATAAAAAATGATGTCTTCAATATGCAATGGATATGTATGTTATGACTTGTGACAATAATTTCGCCAGACAATTTGTTGATTTCTACTTGGATTTTGGACTCAAATATAAATGTTGTACTACTTCGGTCCAATAATAGATTCCATTTCTTGACTTCACATAGTGTACAACCATTAGTTATCAGATATATAGATTCAACCTATTTTTCATGAATACTAGTTTATAACATTTTATAATAAAAATAAAAAGTATTCTTTTAAAACAAAAGTATTCCTTACTAATCAGTGATACCAAGTTGGGAAACTTCATATTCCCTACCCAAGTCAAGGACCAAATGTGAGCCATTAAACTTAAAAATAATAGATGGGCGCTGTAAATTGTCCACATATTTGGAAATTCTGACTGTATTCACTTGGATGGAAATTTGATGGCTTCAGGGTCCTTGGTCAGAAAAATAGAACATGTCCCAATTTTTGTTGAGCAGATGTTCTATGTGCAAGGTCATCTCACATACCAAATAGTATGATTTTGCACCATTACTGATGAAATCATATCCCATACACAAAAGAAGTGAAACCAAATGATATACAGTATCAAGTAATGCGTCATATTTTCTAAATGATTTATTTATTTTAGCATATTTAGTGTAATACTTTTGGACCCTTGACCATACATAATTGAATGTCATGTTAGAAAATTAGGAATTTTTCTTCGTCAATTAGACCCATCCTAGCACCTTTTTGTTCGAGCGACATGCATGCATGTATATAGCAAGCTAGGCCGGCCGGCATGAGTATGTGAAGGGCATACATGCACACGTTTTTTGTTCCAGGTAATTTCAATCATGCATGTAGCAGAGCTAGGGCTCAGCGAACGTCCTTTTTTTGGACTGATCATCGCACGTCCTTTTTAAAAACATGAAACTTGATCAGCGCATGTCTATTTTTTTGTTTTTTTGTTCCAGCTAATTGCATGTGCATGCATATAGTAAGATAGGGGTCGGCACACGTCCTTTTTATTTGGACTGGTCAGCGCACGTCCTATTTTCCAAACTGTGTCAGCGCAAGTCCTTTTTCTAAGTGGAGTCAGTGCACGTCCTTTCTTATCTAATGGCTATGCAGGGAGTGAAACGTTTTCTTCCACTGTAATTATATAATGGCATTGGTGGGTAATTTTTTAACTTACAATCTTATCCAATGGTTATAAAACTTGAGTCTATTAATTAACGGTCAAATATTTCTAATTTTCATGGTAGTTTCTAATCTATTCTCTTTTTTTGGGTGCACAAATCAATTACTTTTTTATATATAAATAAATAAATAGATAATACTTCCTCCATCTCAAAATAAATGACTCGACTTTGTACTAACTTTGTACAAAAGCTAGTACAAAATTGAGTCATTTATTTTGGGACGTAGGGAGTAGAAGATAATAAAATAGAATAGATAAAATAGATAGAATAGATAAGTGATAATATTGATGAAGGTATGATGCATGGAAGGTTTTGAACTATCTTGAGAGCGCATTGGGCATAGCCATATTCAACCAACCTTAATCGATACACTGACACCACAAAATAGGAAACCAACTAAAAAAAAGCATGAAACATTAGATTTTCTTATCCAATTGGGAAATGCATACCTTTTGGCCTGGGATGGCTGCGGCCAGAAGTGATAGCACATGAAGAGATGACGGCGACCTCTGCCAAGAGCATAGCGAGCCTAAGCTGGATGTGGAGAGAAGTGACAGAAAACACATGAAACAGGCGACGGAGACCTCATCCAAGAGCACGGCGAGCGCGGCGGAGGCCTCTCACAGGAGCATCGCAAGCTTGGGGTAGGCAGAGGCAATCACTCAAGGAGTAGACGGACGTGGGTTTTCTTTTTGTAGGGAACGTCATGGAGATATTGGAGGGCAAATAGAATTCAGTGATAGTATAGATACGATGTGACCTATCAGATGGATCTTTTTGGCATGGTAATACATGTTTCATTTATATATCATAAGTATCATAGTACAAGTCCGTACAAACCGACCTGGCAAAACTGAAAAGACAGCAGAACACTATGCTTTGCATAGCGGAACACCAACCAAGAGATAATAAGACCGGAAAATCTTCTGAGCTTGACACCGACAGTCGTCACCTGCCTCTCGCACCACCACAACAGCCACCGAAAGAAAATATGACAGATCACCTCCGTATCCGAGGTCGACGCGGCTTCATCGCTGATATGCAGCTTTGTGGACCTCCAAGGTGGCTCGCCAAAGGCGAAACCATTACCGTTGAACGAATCAAACCGGGCAACACCTCAGACATGCCATCAAACTCGACATCTGGCACCCCCACATTACTATGACGTCAGAGGAGGAAACCATACCTGTTATCCACGAACCATGAACCCACCACATGATCCACCATCTTCCGGTTGACGTCGATGCAGATGACAATCTGCATTCGCTCCTGGACTACCTCCCAATATCCACACCGGCGCTGAAGCAAACATCATCGCAACGATGGAGCCCATGGTCATATGCGCACCACGAGGATGGTGCCGCCGCCGCACCATGCTTGCTTGAACGTACCGATTTCCAAATCCATCCCCAACCATAGAACTGATCGCCTCGTCGGAGTAGGATCCGAGAAAACTTCATACATCGCCGTCATCGCCTCCACAGAAGAAAAGATGATGAACAGCCTGAAAAACTAACATATGAGATCCTAAAAACGAACCAAATACGTGGATCCGGCGAAACCCCTCACCACCGATGACCGAAGTCATCAGCGGAGGGGGGGCGCAGGAGGCTGGTGGTGGAAGGCGAGATCGCATTTCTTTCTTTTGGAGGAAGGAAGAAAAGCGATGTTGATAGATACCTATCGGATGAATCTGATTTACCTTGGGAAGAGACCGTGGAGCATATGTAGAAAAGTTACTATGGAGGGAGTTTTTTTGACACTCGACGGCCGAGAAAAGCTGTAAATACATTAATACATGGTTTGTCTTTTTAGCTTCTTATTTTTGATGACCAAGAAAGAATTCATAATGTAATAAAATGATTTTATTTTTTTAGGAGTCAATTTACACCGTAATAATTTGGTCCCACTAGTTGAACGACTCATAATTTCTGATTAATGTGGTAACTTTTTGGGAAACGTTATAAATCGCCAGGCGGATCGAAGGTTGACGTCCGCCCTCTTCTCTGCACGTCATGTGTCTCATGATCATCACTGTAAGTTTTTGCAACTAGCATGTTGTTTCAATCTCTAATTGCAACGACGGCTCGGTTGTAGGATCTGGATCCTTGAAATATGTTAGTACGGCGATGCGACACTTCTGCAACATAATCTCAGTTGCAAAAAATAAAATCTACAACATAATCTTAGTTGCAATTTTGTCTGCAACGGGACCTCAGTTGTAAAAAAATAAATCCTGCAACAAAACCCGAGTTGTAAAAAAAACTGCAACAAGTTCGTAGTTGCAAAAGAACTGCAACAAGACCTAAGTTGCAAAAATGAAGGAAGCTGTTCAGTCGCTCGATCGTCAGATCTGACGGTTCACGAGCCAGCGGATATTTTAAAAAAGTCTGCCGGCTGATGCGTAGCACTCCCCTAACTTTTTGGGAGTCTCTTCTTAGTATAGGTTTAGATATAGATATAGATATGCTTTATGTCAATGGTCTTATATACTCTAGAAGTTTCAATTAATGTGATTTACTATGTATACACTAGAAACCGCTATTAAGATATTTGTTTGAACGTACGCTTTACAGGTGGTATGTAAGAATATTAAAATATGCATGAATGTACACTGAAAAACTACACTATATATAGTATCTGAGATTGACCACAATAATTCAAGGAGGTTTTGTTACAAAATACAATAGTTTTACACTTGCTTCTCCTTTACTTTTCGGTTAAATTTGTTGTTGGGAAGTGAGGATGGATAGAGGGCCGCCGTCCTCAAGTAATTAATGTAGTAGTTTTTATTATTTTTATGTAGCCTAACTAAATCGTAGGTCTAGCAATATTCTGGGTTGAGTAGGCAATATTATTATTTGAAATGTCCATTCACTTGTTGGTATAACGAATATGTTTCAATGCCTTTAAGAAAAGCATGTTACATTTTTTTTGAAGAGGTAGAAATTATAGTTGAATGGGACTTTGATCATGTATTGTATTTTTATTTACTAGATAGCAGCAAAAAAAACTTGTTTGTTGCTTCATGCTGCTATACCATCTTTGACAAACTGTTTGCATTGCGTGTAGGAGCTCGTTCCTCCAAGTACAAGGACCCAGAGATATCATCTGGGGAAGAAGAGGAAGACTTAGGTATATATCGTATTTTTTGTATATATAACTTGCAACTTCTATCAATGTCTACTTTATATAATTATATCCTTAGGTGTATGAGACTACCTAACCTATTGGAAACTGCAGATTTAGATCTGACCCTGAACATAGAAGATGACTACCAAGACGAGGACAGACCCATGCCCGACTCACCTGCAACAGATGTGGTACACTCACCTGATGAAGACGAGAAGAGGGCCTGGCACAATGAGGAGAGGAAAAGAAAGATAGATGAGAAGAAGGAGGCATTGGAGAGGAGCAAGAAGAAGAAACAGGAGCAAGAGAAAAAGAAAGAGGATGAAAAAAAGAGTACAGAAGCACGCCGCAGTGGCTGACAGTATTGCAATGGCCCTGCACTGATTAGCGGCCTCACCTAGAATTTGAACTTGAGGTTGAGGTCGAATCAGAAATATGGTTTCCATGGAGTCCTAGCTACTTCGAGTATGTTTTGTCGCAATGTCGAGTCTATATTTTCCAGTCTTTGTAATATGATACATCTATAAATGAAATAAAAATAACCGATGAAGCCCTCCGGGCCGAGGTAAAAACAAAATCGTGTGTGCATAAACCAGTTTCCTAGCGTGGCTAAGGATTAAGGGTGCGCCTATTTGACAGGCGCATAAATTTAATTACAGGTCAGTCGCATTTTTTGGTAAAGACTATATACTCAAACTAACATAAAAACTAAAACAAAATCAAGAAATGAAGTTTTCTAAGGAATAATGAATTAGTAGCACTAGTATTACCCCTAAAGAAGTAATTAAGTAAGAAAATGAAAATAAAAATAAAAATTATGAAAAACGTGTGCACATATTGCACAGAATTACATTTTCTTTTGGGCATCCATGCACGATGATGCGTCTTAACGGATCTGTTATGTACTATAATGTGTGTCTATGTCCTACCCTCGTTGCAGAGAAACAAGAAAAACATCGGTAGTGGTATGTCATTCATAATTCTAAGTTGGGATGGTGTTTGGTATTTGGTAATAATAATAGCAAAGGGTTCCATGTACCGTCACGCCAATACAACAACCCAGATGCCATGTGACTGCTCCCTATGTTTCTAGTAGGTTTAAGTTCTAGGTTTATCTTAAATCAAACTTCTTTAAATTTGACTAAGTTTTATAAGAATATTGTAAGATTATCAACACCAACTGTACATAGTAGTGAAGTATATTTTATAAATAATCAAATAAAACTAATATGGTGTTCTGGATGTTGAGACAGCGCCCCCTAGCAGCACGCGATGATGACCGTACGCGCCTTGGAAAGATGCTACGCCACCTGTGTGCCCTGACATAAGCACCGTAGTCCACGTGCGCTCCCTGCAGGCACACGCAACATGTCCCCCCGCGTGCACCGGGCTATAACCACTACAAAGTAGGCTTCTCACCACCCTGGCCCCCTCCCTCTCGGTCCTATCGGAGACGCGACATGCATCTTTATACACACAACACAAATTTAATGGACTTTGCATTTGCCAACAAAGATCAATATCACTTGTTGAAAACACAATTTTATTCCTAGATGGTTTTGGTAATTAATAACAATATATATTTTATTGGACTAATGTTTTCACCAAGTGTATCTCAGGAAAAAATTCAACGATGGATTGGCTAAAGGATTGTGTGGAGTACCTCCCCAAGGAAAGGAAAGGAATAGGATTGGCCATGCTTCAAGCTACAAGACTCTACATTTTATATTTTGTGAGAAATCACTCTTGAGTCCATAGGAAAGCCAATACTATTAAAAGGGCAGAGGTAAATATGATGATCTGGTTGCTGAAGTGCTTAGAGATTAGCCACCAAATATTTTTCATCAAATCTCCCACAAAATTCTCTGTCCAAAATCATTCATCAAAAGTCGGTGCCACCAAGTTTTCTATTTCGGCCATACCAATTTTCCCTTGAGACATGACCTAGCCAAACCCTAGCAACTCGGTACAACCAATACCTGTTTCGGTATGACCGAGAATCAGTGACCAACTTTTTGGTTAGCCAATTCCTGAAATCGGAATTTCTGAGTTTGGTGAATCGGTGTCACCGAGATGAGGAACTGCCCTGGTCAAACCGAAATCATTAGGACCGAGTTGTGTATATCGGTTTCACCAAAAAGGCCAAAGTTGCCACATTTTGCACTAGTCGGTAGGACCGAGTTGGGCAGTAATGTTGTAAAGGTTGGCTTTTTGGAGATGCCTATATATACCCCTCCACCACCTCTCATTCATAGAGCGAGCACTCAGAACATACAAACACTTTTCCCATCCATTTTTCTGAGAGAGAGCCACCTACTCATGTGTTGAGATCAAGACATTCCATTCCAACCATATGAATCTTGATTTCTAGCCTCCCCAAGTTGCTTTCCACCCAATCAATCATTTCTTCCAAGCCAAATATGTGAGAGAGTGATTGAGTGATTGAGGAGACTATCTTTTGAAGCACAAGAGCAAGGAGTTCATCATAGTACCACATCTATTACCTTTTCGAGAGTGGTGTCTCCTAGATTGGTTAGGTGTCACTTGGGAGCCTCCTTCTACGTGTGGTGGAGTTGAACCAAGAAGTTTGTACGGGCAAGGAGATCGCCTACGTCGTGAAGATCTACTCATAGTGAGGCTAGTCCTTCGTGGACAGAAGCCGTGATGGAATAGACGAGGTTGCTACTTCGTGGACACTTATGGGTGGAGCCCTCCGTGGACTCTCGCGACTGCTACCCTTCGTGGGTTGAAGTCTCCATCAGCGTGGACGTACGATAGCACCACCTATCGGAACCACGGGAAAAATCTTCATGTCATCCAATTGCGTTTGATCTTACTATCCCTACCCTCTACTTTCATTTGATTGTCTTTATTTTCCGCTGCTATATCTTAGACATGCATGTGTAGGGTATGCTTGACTTGCTACAATTGTTAAAATTGGCCAACAACTAAAATTGGGAAAAGGCTAGACTTAAATTTGGTCAAGTAGTCTAATCACCCCCCCGCCCTCCTCTAGACATACTTTGGATCCTACAAGTGGTATCAGAGCTTTGGTCTCCATAGCATTGGTTTCACAACCTAGGAGAGTATACCATCTAGTGAGGGAAATTATCATCGTCGATGTCCATATTTTGATGGTACAAACTTTGCTAGTTGGAAGCATAAGATGAAAATGCATATTCTTGGTCATAACCCCGCTGTATGGGCTGTTGTTCGTGTTGGCTTGCAAGGTGAATTCTTTGGTGATGGAAAGGAACCGGATCGAGAAGCGACATTCTATTCAACTGCCTATGCCCCGAGGAATTCAACAAGATTAGCCGTCTAGAGAATGCAAAGGAAATTTCTAATACTTTGGTTGATATGCACGAAGGTACCGAATCCATTAGGGAATCTAAGTTGGATGTGCTGCAAAGTCAACTTGACAAGTTCATGATGAAGGATGGTGAAGGAGTCGCGGAAATATACTCTAGGCTTACTCTCATCACAAATGAGATTGCCGGCTTAGGAAGTGAAGATATTATTGACAAATTCATCATCAAGATCCTTAGAGCCTTGGGTGGAAAGTATGACACCGTGTGCACATTGATCCAAATGATGCCAAACTACAAAGATCTCAAGCTAACGGAAGTCATTGGTAGGATTGTTGCTCATGCGATGTCACTCAAAGACAAAGAAGAACTCCACAACAAGTCAAGCGGTGCATACAAAGCTTCAAGTGACACTCCTGCTTCATCAAGTGACAACCTTGTTACAAATGAAGAGATAAGCCTCATGGTCAAGAAATTCAACAAGTTCTACAAGAGTAGATGCAAAGAGAGAAGCTCCAACTCAAGATACGAAGACAAGCGCTCATCTAGTCGTGACCGGAATTGCTACAATTGTGGAAGGCCAGGACCTACTCCAATGAGTGCACGGCCCCCACAAAAGAAGAGAAGATTCACCTAGAAGAAAAAGCTCAAGAGATGAGTGACCTCGAAGAGAGAGGAGTAGAGATGATCGTTATGAATGAAGACCCTCCTGGATAAGTAAGGACTCGGAGAAGAAGGACAAGTACACTAAGAGGTACACAAGAAGAAGACATCAAGCTTGTGTTGGTGAATGGGTTTCTGGCTTCGAATCCGACAACCACTCCGAGAGAAGCTAGCACTCCGACTCCGAATATAGTCAAGATAAAGGTGTTGTCGGACTTGTACTCGTATCATCCAACTCCTTCAACATATTTGATTCACCAAATGAAGGAGTGGAAGTTGCTTCATGGCTAAAGGCCCCAAGGTATCACACCCCGAATACATTGACTTTAATAGTGATGAGGATGACTTACTTGGAGATGATGACTTGCTCTTTGATAAAACTAGTGATGTTAGTCAAAATGAACTTGATAATAATCATGCTAGTCAAGATAAGTCGTGTGATGATGATAAGAAGGAGATTGAATGTCTAACTAAAGAACTAAACACTCTTAAGTTAGCTCATGAATCTACTCTAGAAGATCATAGACAGCATTTAAGAACTCATGAGAAGTTACGCTTCGAGAAGCTAAATTTAGAGAAAGAACATGAGTTTCTTAAAGCTATCAATGACAATCTTCGAAAGAAGAGTTCTTCTTATCTAGCCAAACGACTACTCTTGTCTACTTTTGTTCCACAAGTTAAACCTAAGCAAACTAGTAACAATGGCAAGAAAGGTTCTTCATCTAGTAGCAACAATAAAAATGCTAAATCAAATGATGTTGCTTCTAGTAGTTCTATTGATTCCACTAATTATTCTCTTAGACAAGTTACACTTGAGCAAGAAAACCATTTATTGAAAGGAATTATAAATAAGGTGACTACAAGAGTCTTGCCGGAAGTAAGCAATTCGAGGAAATTGTATGCAAGCATGGAGGACACCGGAAGAACCAAGGCATTGGCTACTTCAACGCCAATGGAGTTGAATGGGAAGAAGGTGAATACCCCAAGCCTAAGTTTGTTCCTCAAAAGGAGAAGTATGAACCTACTCTCCTCAAGGGAACAAAAGCTCTAGATGACCTTCCACCACAAGATAACAGGCTCAAGGGCAAGGACAAGCTTCAAGAGGAGATTGACTCATTTGAAGAAGTATCCCAAGCCATGGTCAAGTGGGTTCCCAGGGCTACTACAAGCTCAACTTCTACAAGTGCTACTTCAACTCCAAGGATCCCCATCAAGTTGATGTGGATCCTAATTAAGAAGAAGAACTACAGAAGTGCGTTGAGAGGTGACTCCGCCAACAAAATTGATTCCCATTCTTCTTGGCATGCACTATTTGCAATCTACTCCAACTTTATGCAATAGTTCAAGGAGTCACACATTCCCTCATATGTAAGCCAGGGACAAGGTAATTAATGAATCAATGGACATTATCATGAATGCATTTCACTCCATGTCCATAGATATCCTTGTATTTGTTCCTTGTGTGGGACTAACCCATGTAGGTGAGAAGAGTAAGAAACAACAAGGATTGTTGCCAACTCAAGATGATCTTCATCAACTATGAGCATACACTACTACAACACCTACATGAAGTCTTGAAAGACAAAACCCAAGGTTAGTTTATCCCTCTGAGGGGGATGTCACATCAAGGGGGATCTTTCTCTAAGACTTGAGTCAAACACTAGTGCAGAAAAGCCTAGCTATGGCATGGAAAAAATGGCCATGCTGGCATGGACACCCGACGCCACCAATAAGGCGCCACAGTTAAAAAATACTACTGGCGTTGGGTACTACACCAGCACTATTTCATGCTTTATGGCGTGCCACGTGGCCAACGCTAGCAGTAATATACGTCAGTAGTGGCATTGGATGTTAGTGCTATGTCAGCAATGTAATTTCTAGATTTAAACCAAATCTGTACAACAGTGCGATACAGCAAAAATGACAGCATAATCAAAGGTGTAGACAGTAATTAAACAGTGCATTGCAAATACCAGAATCTAAGTTGAAGAGTCATTATTTATTGACATTATTCAGAAAAGTATCAAAAAGAGGCATATAACACAAGTACACACAAGTTCGGCTAAATTAACATGAGGTGGTAAGACACCATAAGATATGACATGCATGCCTACAAGATAGCTAACTTGACATTTCGACAGGCGGAGTCAGGATCAAGTCTGGAGTAAGTGGACCATCATCATCGCTGCCAACAGGCCTGTTGTAGACCATGATCTCATCATGATCGTATTCAAGGTAGAACGTGGCTCTCTCCCCAGCTTCCATCTAGTAAGAAGTTGCAAAAGCTATCCAACCAAGGCAACCGAAATAGGTGCGGTCTGACTCGTTGGTGACAAGACAATTGAAGCGTTCGGCCGTCAGCATCTTCACGGGGGTGCATTGGATGGTGATGGTTGCATCAAGCGAAACTCTAAACTTCTCTAAGAAGTCACGCCTTGCCCCACAAGGGATGACCTGAGCAAAATTTGAAAAAAATAACTAGTTAGGCAATTTCGGCCACAAACGTACCATATGAAACTCAATTAGAACATGTTGAACTAAATCATATATATACCTGTTGGTGCACTAGGACAGGGGTATCCAGTGCCCCTTGGCTTATGGACAGGCAGTAGTAGCAAAAACCCGTCAACACAAGCCAAACACAAACCAGGCAAGCATTCAAGACCTAGACTCCGGCAGCAGGAACCTACGGAAGGCCAAGCAACGCTGGCAAGACCAGCACAATAGCCCAGGAGGGGCTAAAGGCATGCCAGCCACGTCCCTGCTGCCTGCCGGGGACCGAGTCACGCACATCTTCAAGAAGACCCGGCAAGCCATCCCCCGGCAAGCGCGAGCCGATCGGCCACTGATACGTCTCCAACGTATCTATAACTTTTGATTGTTCCATGCTATTATATTATCTGTTTTGGATGTTTTATATGCATTAATATGCTATTTTATATTATTTTTGGGATTAACCTATTAACCTAAAGCCTAGTGCCAGTTTCTGTTTTCCCCTTGTTTTTTAGTATTGCAGATAAGGAATATTAAACGGAGTCCAAACAGAATAAAATCTTCGCGATGATTTTACTTAGCCCAGAAGAAACCTACCAGAGTTGGAGAGGGGGGCAGGAGACCTGCCGTGAGATCCCATCTTGGAGCCTTTTCCTGTAATCTACCGGAGGGGGATTCGATCACGGAGGGCATCTACATCAACTCCATTGCCCCTCTGATGATGCGTGAGCAGTTCACCTCAGACCTTTGGGTCCATAGCTAGTAGCTAGATGGCTTCTTCTCTCTCTATGTTCTTCAATACCATGTTCTTCATGATCTTCATGGAGATCTATCCGATGTAATACTCTTTTGCGGTGTGTTTGTCGAGATCCGATGAATTGTGGGTTTATGATCAGATTATCTATGAATATTATTTGAGTCTTTTCTGAATTCTTATATGCATGATTTCATATCTTTGCAAGTCTCTTCGAGTTATTGGTTTGGTTTGGCCAACTAGATTGGTAATTCTTGCAATGGGAGAAGTGCTTAGTTTTGGGTTCAATCTTGCGGTGTCCTCACCCAATGACAAAGTAGGGGTAGCGAGGCACGTATTTGTATTGTTGCCATCAAGGATAAAAAGATGGGGTTTTCATCATATTTCTTGAGTTTATCCCTCTACATCATGTCATCTTACCTAATGCGTTACTCTGTTCTTCATGAACTTAATACTCTAGATGCAGGCAGGAGTCGGTCGATGTGTGGAGTAATAGTAGTAGATGCAGAATTTTTTCGGTCTACTTGACACGAACGTGATGCCTATATGCATAATCATTGCCTTGGATATCTTCATAACTATGCGCTTTTCTATCAATTTCTCCACAGTAATTTGTTCACCCACCGTAATATTTTCCTTCAAGAGAGAAGCCTCTAGTGAAACCTATGGCCCCCGGGTCTATTTTCCATATTATATTTTCAGATCTATAAACCAAAAATACCAAAAATACTTTGCTGCTATTTTATTTACTTTTTATTTAGTTTTACTTTTAGCAATCTTTTATATCTATCTCTATCAGATGCCATCCTTGCAAGTAACCATGAAGGGATTGACAACCCCTTTATAGCGTTGGGTGCAAGTGTTTGATTGTTTGTGTAGGTGCAAAGATTGGGGCCTTGCTTGTACCTCCTACTGGATTGATACCTTGGTTCTCAACAACTGAGGGAAATACTTATCTACTTTGCTGCATCACCCTTTCCTCTTCAAGGGAAAACCAACGCAAGCTCAAGAAGTAGCAAGCAGGATTTCTGGCGACGTTGCCGCGGAGGATACATAGCAAGTCAAGACAAGAACTTTCTCGTCAACTTGTCAATTTTTGACGTGGTTGCCGGAGGGATCTACATCAAGCCTACCAAGTACCCATCACAAACTCATCTCTTGCATTTACATTAGTTGCCATTTGCCTCTCGTTTTCCTCTCCCCCACTTCTAAAATGATTTTCAGAAAAAACCAAAAAGATTTGCCTTTTTATTCGCCCTTCTTCCGTTCGTCTTTTCATTTGCTTTTTGTTTGCTTGAGTGCTTGATTGCTTGCTTTGTCACAATGACTCAAGAGAATACCAAGTTGTGTGACTTCTCCAATACTAATAATAATGATTTTATTAGTACTCCGATTGCTCCCGCCACTAGTGCGGAATCTTATGAAGTTAATGCCGCTTTGCTTAATCTTGTTATGAAAGAACAATTTTCTGGCCTTCCTAGTGAAGATGCCGCATCCCATCTAAATACTTTCATTGAGTTGTGTGATATGCAAAAGAAGAAAGATGTGGATAATGATATTTTTAAATTGAAGCTCTTTCCGTTCTCACTACGAAATCGTGGTAAAACTTGGTTTTCATCTTTACCTAAAAATAGTATTGATTCATGGAATAAGTGTAAAGATGCTTTTATTTCCAAGTACTTTCCGCCCGCTAAGACCATCTCCCTTAGGAACGATATAATGAATTTTAAGCAACTTGATCATGAGCATGTTGCACAATCTTGGGAGAGGATGAAATTAATGATTAGAAATTGCCCCGTACATGGTTTGAGTTTATGGATGATTATACAATTTTTTTATGCGGAATTGAATTTTACATCTAGAAATATTTTAGATTCCACAGCGGGTGGTACTTTTATGGAAATAACATTAGGAGAAGCTACTAAACTCCTAGATAATATTATGGCAAATTACTCTCAATGGCATACCGAAAGATCTCCTACTAGTAAAAAAGTGCATGCTATCGAAGAAATAAATACTTTGAGTGAAAAGATGGATGAATTAATGAAATTGTTTGCTAGTAAGAGTGCTCCTATTGATCCTAAAGATATGCCTTTGTCTTCTTTGATTGGAAATAACAATGAATCTATGGATGTGAATTTTGTTGGTAGGAACAATTTTGGTAATAACGCGTATAGAGGTAATTTCAACCCTAGGCCGTTTCCTAGTAATTCCTCTAATAATTATGGTAATTCCTACAACAATTCTTATGGAAATTATAATAAGATGGCCTCTGATCTTGATAATAATATTAAAGAATTTATTAGTTTGCAAAAGGTTTTCAATGCTACGATTGAAGAAAAATTGCTCAAGATTGATGATTTGGCTAGGAACGTTGATAGAATTTTGCTTGAGATTGATTCTTTGAAAATTAGATCTACTCCACCCAAGCATGATATTAATGAGTCTTTAAAAGCTATGAGAACTTCTATTGATGAGTGTAAGGAAAGAACCGCTAGAATGCGTGCTAAGCGTGAATGGCTTGAAAAAGTGTGTTCTCGTGATAATAATGATGAAGATCTTAAAGTGATTGATGTGACTCCTATTGAATCTTTGTTTTATAATATAAATCTTGATAAATATGGGACTAGAGATAAGTCAACTTTAGTTAAAAGGCTTCCCAATGATTCAGAGTTTATAGATCTTAATGCTAAAATTGATAAAAGTGGGATTGAAGAGGTCAAAACTTTAAATAGCAATGAACCCACTCTTTTGGATTTCAAGGACTTTAATTATGATAATTGTTCTTTGATTTATTGTATTTCCTTGTTGCAATCCATGTTGAATTCTCCGCATGCTTATAATCAAAATAAAGCTTTTACTAAGCATATCGTTGATGCTATGATGAAATATTTTGAAGAAAAACTTGAGTTGAAAGTTTCTATACTTAGAAAGCTTTATGATGAGTGGGAACCTACTATTAAGATTAAAATTAAAGATTATGAGTGCCATGCTTTGTGTGATTTGGGTGATAGCGTTTCCATGATTCCGAAAACCTTATGTGATGTGCTAGGTTTCCATGAACTTGATGATTGCTCTTTAAATTTGCATCTAGCGGATTCCACTATCAAGAAACCTATGGGAAGGATTAATGATGGTCTTATTGTTGGAAATAGGAATTATGTGCCTGTAGATTTCATTGTTCTTGATATAGATTGCAATCCTACATGTCCTATTATTCTTGGTAGACCTTTCCTTAGAACTATCGGTGCAATTATTGATATGAAAGAAGGAAACATTAGATTCCAATTTCCGTTAAGGAAGGGCATGGAACTCTTTCCTAGAAATAAAATTAAATTACCTTTTGAATCTATTATGAGAGCTACTTATGGATTGCATACCAAAGATGACAATACCTAGATCTATTGCGTTATGCCTAGCTAGGAGCGTTAAACAATAGCGCTTGTTGGGAGGCAACCCAATTTTACCTTTTGTTTTCTGTTTTTTTTTGTTTCTGTTTGTGAGTGTTTTGCGCATTATTAACTCTGTAGTAATTGTGTTTTTGTGTTTTAATTAGTGTTTGAGCCAAGTAAGACCTTTGGGATGGTCTACGGTGATTGTTGATTTGATTTTGCTGAAAAACAGAAACTTTTGCGCTCAGTACAGGAATTTTATAAATTCACCAGAACTTAAAATGAGTCTGAATGCTTTATACAAGATTGATATACAAATTTCCCAGATTGTCCTAATTTTTCAGAATTTTTGGAGTTACAGAAGTATTCGAAGCTTACAGATTGCTACAGACTGTTCTGTTTTTGACAGATTCTGTTTTCTTTGTGTTGTTTGCTTATTTTCATGTATCTATGGGTTGTATCGGGGGGTATGAACCATGGAGAAGTTGGAATACAGTAGATATTACACCAATATAAATAAAGAATGAGTTCACAACAGTACCTAAAGTGGTGATTTATTTTCCTTATACTAACGGATCTCACGAGTTTTCTGTTGAGTTTTGTGTTGTGAAGTTTTCAAGTTTTGGGTAAAGATTTGATGGAATATGGAATAAGGAGTGGCAAGAGCCTAAGCTTGGGGATGCCCAAGAACCCCAAGCCATATTCAAGGATCCCAAAGAGCCTAAGCTTGGGGATTCCCCGGAAGGCATCCCCTCTTTCGTCTTCAATCCATCGGTAAATTTACTTGAGGCTATATTTTTATTCACCACATGATATGTGTTTTGCTTGGAGCGTCTTGTATGATATGAGTCTTTGCTTTTTAGTTTTCCAAAATCATCCTTGCTGCACACATCTTTTGATAGAGACATGCACGAATCGTGAATTTATTAGAATACTCTATGTGCTTCACTTATATCTTTTGAGCTAGACAATGTTGCTCTAGTGCTTCACTTATATCTTTTTAGAGCACGGTTGTGTGTTTTATTTTATAGAAATAATTGAACTCTCGTACTTCACTTATATTATTTTGAGAGTCTTTAAACAGCATGGTAATTGGTTTAGATTGTGAATTTAGTCCTAATATAATAGGCATCCAAGAGGGATATAATAAAAACTTTCATATAAAGTGCATTGAATACTATGAGAAGTTTGATTCCTTGCATATAGTTTTGAGATATAAAGATGGTGATATTAGAGTCATGCTAGTGAGTAATTGTGGAATGGTAGAAATACTTGTGTTAAAGTTTGTGATTCCCGTAGCATACACGTATGGTGAACCGTTATGTAATGAAGTCGGAGCATGATTTGTTTATTGATTGTCATCCTTTGTGTGAGGGTCGGGAGCGCGCGATGGTTAACTCCTACCAACCTCTCCCCTAGGAGCATGCGTCTAATACTTTACTTTGATAACTAATAGATTTTTGCAATAAGTATGTGAGTTCTTTATGACTAATGTGAGTCTATGGATTATACACACTCTCATCTTTCCAACTTTGCTAGCCTCTCTAGTACCGCGCAATTTTCGCCAGTGCATTAAACCCACCATATACCCTTCGTCAAAACAGCCACCATACCTACCTATTATGGCATTTCCATAGCCATTCCGAGATATATTGCCATGCAACTTCCACCGTTCCGTTTATTATGACACGCACCATCATTTTCATATTGCTTTGCATGATCGTAAGACAGCTAGCATGATGTTTTCATGGCTTGTACATTTTTTGATGTCATTTGCTATGCTAGATCGTTGCACACCCCGGTACACCACCGGAGGCATTCATATAGAGTCATATTTGGTAAGTCTTGAGTTGTAAGTAAATAAAAGTGTGAGGGTCGTCATTATTAGAGCATTGTCCCATGAGAGGAAAGGATGATGGAAGCTATGATTCCCTCACTAGTTGGGATGAGTCTCCGGACTTTACAAATAATAAAAGAGGCCAATGAAGCCCAAATAAAAAAAAGAGGCCATAGATGCCCACCAAAAAAAGAGAAAAGAGAGAAGGGACAATGCTACTATCTTTTTCCACACTTGTGCTCCAAAGTAGCACCATGATCATCATAATAGAGAGTCTCCTATTTTGTCACTTTCAGATACTAGTGGGAATTTTTCATTATACAACTTGGCTTGTATATTCCAATGATGGCTTCCTCAAATTGCCCTAGGTCTTCGTGAGCAAGCGAGTTGGATGCACACCCGCTTAGTTTCTTTTTGAGCTTTCATACACTTATAGCTCTAGTGCATCTATTGCATGGCAATCCCTACTCACTCACATTGATATCTATCGATGGGCATCTCTATAGCCCCGTTGATACGCCTAGTCGATGTGAGACTATCTTCTCCTTTTCCTCACAACCTCCACCATATTCTATTTCACCTATAGTGCTATAGCCAGACAATATGATTTTGTAGGGATAACTTTTTTTGGCCACGTTATTTCAAAAGGACACAATTGCCTTGTTAGTATGCTTGAAGTATTATTGTTTTTATGTCAATATTAAGCTTTTCTTTTGAATCTTATGGATCAGAACATTCATGCCACAATTAAGAATATTACATGGATAAATATGTTAGGTAGCATTCCACATCAAAAATTCTGTTTTTATCATTTACCTACTCGAGGAAGAGCAGGAATTAAGCTTGGGGATGCTTGATATGTCTCCAACGTATCTATAATTTTTGATTGTTCCATGCTATTATATTATCTGTTTTGGATGTTTTATATGCATTAATATGCTATTTTATATTATTTTTGGGACTAACCTATTAACCTAGAGCCTAGTGCCAGTTTCTCTTTTTCCTTGTTTTTGAGTATTGCAGATAAGGAATATTAAACGGAGTCCAAACGGAATAAAATCTTCATGATGATTTTTTTTAGCCCCGAAGAAACCTACCAGACTTGGAGAAGGGGGCAGGAGACCTGCCGGGAGGCGACAAGCCTGCAGGGCGCGCCCTAGGGGGGGCGCCCCCCTGGCTTGTGGCCCCCCTGCAGGCCTCCAAACCCTAATCTTCGTCCTATAAATTCCCAAATATTCCCCCAATACCAAAAGGAGCCACGAAAATACTTTTTCGCTGCCGGAAGCCTCTGTTCCCGTGAGATCCCATCTTGGAGCCTTTTCATGTAATCTGCCGGAGGGGGATTCGATCACGGAGGGCATCTACATCAACTCCATTGCCCCTCCGATGATGCGTGAGTAGTTCACCTCAGACCTTCGGGTCCATAGCTAGTAGCTAGATGGCTTCTTCTCTCTCTATGTTCTTCAATACCATGTTCTTCATGATCTTCATGGAGATCTATCTGATGTAATACTCTTTTGCGGTGTGTTTGTCGAGATCCGATGAATTGTGGGTTTATGATCAGATTATCTATGAATATTATTTGAGTCTTTTCTGAATTCTTATATGCACGATTTCATATCTTTGCAAGTCTCTTCGAGTTATTGGTTTGGTTTGGCCAACTATATTGGTAATTCTTGCAATGGGAGAAGTGCTTAGTTTTGGGTTCAATCTTGCGGTGTCCTCACCCAGTGACAAAGTAGGGGTAGCGAGGCACGTATTTGTATTGTTGCCATCAAGGATAAAAAGATTGGGTTTTCATCATATTGCTTGAGTTTATCCCTCTACATCATGTCATCTTACCTAATGCATTACTCTGTTCTTCATGAACTTAATACTCTAGATGCAGGCATGAGTCGGTCGATGTGTGGAGTAATAGTAGTAGATGCAGAATCGTTTCGGTCTACTTGACACGGACGTGATGCCTATATGCATAATCATTGCCTTGGATATGTTCATAACTATGCGCTTTTCTATCAATTGCTCGACAGTAATTTGTTCACCCACCATAATATTTTCCTTCAAGAGAGAAGCCTCTAGTGAAACCTATGGCCCCTGGGTCTATTTTCCATATTATATTTTCAGATCTATAAACCAAAAATACCAAAAAAACTTTGCTGCAATTTTATTTAGTTTTTATTTAGTTTTACTTTTTGCAATCTTTTATATCTATCTCTATCAGATCTCATCCTTGCAAGTAACCGTGAAGGGATTGACAACCCCTTTATAGCGTTGGGTGCAAGTGTTTGATTGTTTGTGTAGGTGCAAAGATTGGGGCCTTGCTTGTTCCTCCTACTGGATTGATACCTTGGTTCTCAACAACTGAGGGAAATACTTATCTACTTTGCTACATCACCCTTTCCTCTTCAAGGGAAAACCAACGCAAGCTCAAGAAGTAGCAGCCACCACTCCACCGCATCACGACGCCAGTCACTTGTCGATGCGGTGTCGAGCCCTCCGGTGGCTAAGTGGCTCCCGCTAAGCACGTGGCGACGCACCGGAAGACAGATTATGCCCAGTTGACACCCGTCCAGAAGCGTGTCAATACACTAATCAACAGTCAGCCAAGCGGTGGCAAGAGCTTGCCGGGGATGCATCCCCAAGCGCCACCTAGACTAGCAATCATGGTATTTTGTCCTAAATGCCAGAGTTAGGTATGATAGCTCTGTTAGCTATCTAATCACTAGATAAAGACTTTTTTGCCACTGTGGTTACCCCTTGCACTATAAAAGGAGGCCCAAGGCAACCTAGCTCAAGATTCGGACCTTTGGACACTTGTACTCACGTAGCAGCTCTCCCCGACGGCAACCCTTGCCGGGATTGAGCGCTGCGCGTTCTTCGTGTTCCTCTGATCAATCCACCAAAAGCTGGAGTAGGATTTTACGCTTCACAGCGGCCCAAACCTGGGTAAAAACACCAATGTCTCGATCATCGCGTTGCCTCATGGTCTCCGCTCTTTGTGCAATGTGACCTCCTCTTGCCGAACCACAAAGGGGCCTCTGGTCCCATAGGTGATCGTGTGCATCCGTGCCCCGACAATACCATCTTAGCAATGAAGTCCTTTGGAAGATCGATGAAGAACTTCCTATCCATCTGGCATCTCAAAGCGCCACAAGTCTTACACCGGGCATCCATTTACTGCTGTCAATATCGTTGACCAAAGTAAGCGTAGATCATTAAACTAAATAACTATCACATCAAAATAGAACGTATATGCACTAGTAATTAAGAAATTCTACAAACGATGCACGGTTCAAATATATAATAACATGCATAAAGTTATACAGTCATTCATATAAGAAATAGCTAATGCTACATCCATATCTAGCAAGCTATCGGCCAGAGGAGGCGGCCTCGTGGTCGTCCCTGGTGGACCTACGACGACGCAGTAGCGACTGAACCTCCTCCTCCTCCTCGAGCTTATCCCAATCTATGGGATCCTCCTCTGCGCTCTTCTTCGCTGCATGCTGAAGGAGCATCATCTTGTTGGTCTCTAAGAGTTTGTCATCTCTCGCAAGCTCCACACTAATGGGTCGAATAATTGTTGCTCGGCCTGGAGGTTCTCCTTCTCCTCAGCCCAAGTGCATATCCTTATGCTCTCCGGTGCAACGAACTGCGCGTATTCACGGCAATCAGGGAAGTTTAGAATCGTTTTTTCCTTATGATACTCAACTGCCTTTGCATCGTAGGCACGCGTTGCTAACTCTGGGGTGTCCTAGTAGCCATGCTGGTGGACGACATTGTCCTTTATGATGGTTGCATAGTACTTACTACCCTTCTGTCGCACACCATGAAACTTCGGAGCCATCCGACTGTACTTGCAACACCTATATATATACAATCTACAGATAATGTAATTAAACTACAAAACTACACTAAAATCTAAAACTACACAACTACACAAGAATCTAAAACTGCACAACTACACTAAAATCTGAAACTACATAACTACACTAAAATCTGAAACTACAATTACAACACAAATCTGCACTACACAACTACACTAAAAATCTGAAACTATAATTACCCTAAAAATCCGTACTACACTAAAATATATGAAAGTACAATTATAGCACAAATCTGCTATACACAACTATACTAAAAATCTGAAACTACAGTTACCCCTAAAAATATACACTACACAACACAACTACACTAAAATTTGAAACTACAATTACACTAAAAATCTGCACTACACAGCTATACATATTGATGTGAGCGACACTAGAGAAGTTGAATTGTGCAAATTAGCTGAAAGCCAATCAATATATACATACGTACCTTTCCACAGTTGGCGCAGATGTAGAACTCTTGCTCTGGATTCCATTCCGTGTGCGGCATATGCTTATCATGAGGGCTTCGACAACCGCAAAGCAGCACAGGGCCGGTATGTTCGACGCTGGTGGCGTAGTGATACATCCATTTTGCATCATGATTTCCTACTATTATTTATTATGTTTTGTTGAATAATAATGCTTTAGGGAGTGATTATAATGCCTCTTCTCTCATAATATGCAAGGTTTACACAAAGAGGGAGAATACCAGTAGCCGGAATTCTGGACCTGAAAAAATCACATCAGAGATATCTATTCTGCACAACTCGAATGAAGCTGAAACTTTACGGAGATTAGTTTTGGATTTAATAAAAAATACTGGAGCAAAGAACTACCGTAGGGGGCTAGCCTGGTGGGCGCAAGACACCAGGGCGCGTCAGGCCCCCCCTGGGCGCCCCTTGGTGGGTTGTGCCCTCCTCGGTCCACCTCCGTTGCCCATCTTCTGGTATATAATCACATTTGACCTAAAAAAATAAGAAGAGGACTTTCGGGACGGAGCGCCGCCGTCTTGAGGCGAAACTTGGGCAGGAGCTCTTTTGCCCTCCGGCGGAGCGATTCCGTAGGGGGAACTTCCCTCCCAGAGGGGGAAATTGAAGACATCGTCGTCACCAACACCCCTCTCATCTTTGGGAGGCCAATCTTCATCAACATCTTCAACAGCACCATCTCCTCTCAAACCCTAGTTCATCTCTTGTGTTCAATCTTTCTACCGGAACCTCAAATTGGTACGTGTGGGTGACTAGTAGTGTTGATTACCTTGCGTAGTTGATTACTATATTGTTTCTTTTGTGGAAGACTATATGTTCAGATCCATTATGCTATTCAATACCTCTCTGATCTTGAGCATGTTTATTATTTGTGAGTAGTTACCTTTGTTCTTGAAGTCACGGGAGAAGTCATGTTGCAAGTAATCATGTGAATTTGATATGTGTTCGGTATTTTCATGATATGTATGTTGTGATTCCCTTAGTGGTGTCATGTGAACGTCGACTACATGACATTTCACCATTCATGGACCTAAGGGAATGCATTGTGGAGTAGTTATTAGATGATGGGTTGCTAGAGTGACAGAAGCTTAAACCCAAGTTTATGCGCTACTTCGTAAGGGGCTGATTTGGATCCAAATGTTTAATGCTATGGTTAGATTTTATCTTAATACTTTTCTCTTAGTTGCGGATGATTGCAAGGGGGTTAATCATAAGTGGGAGGTTGTTCAAGTAAAAACATCACCCAAGCACCGGTCCACCCACATATCAAATTATCAAAGTAGCGAACACGAATCAAACCAACATGATAAAAGTGACTAGATGAAATTCCCTTGTACCCTCAAGAACACTTTGCCTATTACTAGAGACTATTCTGGCCTGTCCTTTGCCACGAAAGGATTGGGCTACCTTGCGTCACTTTATTTACCATTATTGTTACTTGCTTGTTACCAATTATCTTGTTATCAAACTATCTGTCATCTACAATTTCAGTGCTTGCAGAAATTACCTTACTGAAAACCGCTTGTCATTTCTTTCTGCTCCTCGTTGGGTTCGACACTCTTACTTATTGAAAGGACAACGATTGATCCCCTATACTTGTGGGTCATCAAGACTCTTTTCTGGCGCCATTGCCGGGGAGTGAAGCGTTCTTGGTAAGTGGAAATCGGTAAGGAAAAACTTATACTACATGCTGAAATTTATTGCTACTTGCTACTATGGAAAACAATCCTTTGAGGGGTTTGTTCGGGGTATCTTCACCTCGATCAGAACCACAATTAGTTGCCCCTCAACCTACTGCACCTACTAAAAATATTGGTTATGAAATTCCTTCGGGTATGGTAGAACAACTGCTTGCTAAACCTTATGCAGGAGATGGAACTGAACATCCTGAAATGCACCTATTATATGTGAATGAAATTTGTGGATTATTTAAGCTTGCAGGTTTACCCGGAGCTGAAGCTAAGAAGAAGCTTTTCCCTTTATCTTTGAAGGTAAAATCATTGACATGGTATATGCTATGTGATGATCTTGGATCATGGAACTGGGATCGTTTGCAATTGGAATTCCACCAAAATTTTATCCCATGCATCTAGTTCATCATGATCGGAATTATATATATAATTTTTGTACTCGTGAAGGAGAAAGAATCGCTCTGGCTTGGGGGAGGCTTAAGTCAATGTTATATTCATGCCCCAACCATGACATCCCGAAAGAAGCTATCATTCAGAATTTTTATGCTCGGATTTCTCATAATGATCAATCCATGCTCGATACTTCTTGTGTTGGTTCTTATATGAAGAAGACTATTGAATTCAAGTGGGATCTCTTAGAAAGAATTAAATGCAACTCTGAAGATTGGTAACTCGACGAAGGTAATGAGTCGGGTATAAAGCTTGAGTTGATTGTGTTAAATCTTTTATGAATATTGATACTTTTCACAAGTTTAGCACTAAATATGGACTTGACTCTGAGATAGTAGCCTCTTTCTGTGAAGCATTTGCTACTCACGTTGATCTCCCTAAGGAGAAGTGGTTTAAATATCATCCCCCTATTGAAGAAGAAATTAAAGAACCGGTCATAGCTAAAGATGAAACCATCATTTACAATGTTGATCCAGTTGTGCCTACCGCTTATATTGAAAAACCACCTTTCCCTATTAGGATAAATGAACATGCTAAGGTATCAACTATGGTTCGTAAGAGTAATATAAAAGCACTTAAACCCCCTGAGCAAATCAAAGTAGAACCTATTGTTACTATGGTTAAAGATCTCTTGGTAGAAAATATTGATGGGCATGTTATCTACTTCTGTGATGAAGCTGCTAGAATTGCTAAACCCGATGAAAAAGATAAACATAGACCCATAGAAGGCATGCATGTTGTCTTAGTTAAAATAGGAGATCATTGCTATCATGGTTTATGTGATTTGGGTGCTAGTGTGAGTGCTATCCCTTTTACCTTATACCAAGAAATTATGGATGAAACAGCACCTGCTGAAATAGAAGACATTGATGTTGCTATTAAACTTGCTAATAGAGACACCATCACACCATTTGGGATTGTTAGAGATGTTGAAGTCTTGTGTGCGAAAGTAAAATACCCTACTGATTTTCTAGTCCTTGGTTCCCCACAAGATGACTTTTGTCCCATTATCTTTGGTAAACCTTTCTTGAGCACCGTCAACGCTAAGATATATTGTGAAAAACAAATTGTCTATAACATCCCAAACTTTGGAATGTTAATAATTGAATGCTTGATTGTTTGATTGAGTGATTGAATTTGAGTGAAATTTGAAACTTTTTGAAACTTTCGAATGAGAGGGAATAACATGACTTTCCCCTTTGCTTGTGAATTTCAAATTCATCCAATTCAAATCAGTGAGAGAAGATAACATGACTTCTTCAAAATAAAAATTTGAAAAGGGGATTTGAATTTTTTTTTGAAATTTTTTATTTGGAATCCATTTCATATTTGGTTCTATTTCAAAGTTTGAATGAATTCAAATCCCCTTTCCCAAATTCAAAATCTTGAGAGGAGCAATATGACACTCCAAACCAGGGGCCATTTGAATTATATTTGAACTTATAAAACTCAGAAGACCATTTTGAAAATATTTCATAATAGGATTCAAAGCCATTTTGAAGTGGTTTTCAAAATTTATTTTTCTCCCAAAATCAAATACATGAAAAACAGGGTAAAATGATTCCCTTCAATATAAAAATGGAGAGAAATGAATTTGAAGCCATTTTGGTATTTTCAAAATGTTTACTTTGCATTTTATTTGCAACAGCAACACAGTTTGAATTATTTGATTTTGTGACATTTTTGTTTGACCTTGAAAATATGTTCATGTTGTAGGGAATATTTTTCTGGTCATTTTGATATATAATATGTCTATATAAAAGTATTATAGTTTTTCTTTTATTTAGTTTTTCTTTTCTGTTTTGTTTTGTTTTATAAAAGGAAAACTTTCTTTAATAGGAAACCCCTAGGCGGCCCAGATACGGATCAGGCCTAGGATCTCCATGCCTATGCCCGAATCCCCTCCTGATTGGCCACCGCTCTTTCCTTTCTCTCTTTCTCTCCCTGACCAGTGGGCCCACCGTCCGACTAAGACCCCAGTCGGTCTTCCCTTTCCTTTCTCCTCCTCTCCTTCCTTCCCGCCGCGGATCTCACCGGAGCAACACTGATTCGCCAATTCCCTTCCTTTCCCTCGCCCCTGACCCCGTGGCTTATAAGTCGAGAGCCCTGCACCCCGTTCCACCCTAGACCACCCCCTCCCACGCACCATCACCGCCGCTCGCCATCGTCGAAGTTCCACCCTCCAACCGGACCTCTCCGAGTCCATAGCGCTCGCCTTTGTCGCACGCAACCCGCGCCGACATCGTAGATCGACGACGGAGCTTCGCCATCATCGCGTGGACCCCCCCAAACCACCACCACCACTGCTGCTGCCGACCACCGGAGCGACGCCTACACCACTTCGCCAGAGTACGCCACCTCGCCGGAGCTCCACGAGCTCGAGGCGCTCAACCTCGCCACCTCGGAACCCCACTGACGCCGCCAATCTTCGTCGGAGAAGCCCCACAGTCCGCTGGACCCCTCCATCTTCGTTGGAGCCCGCTGAAACAACCTCCCCGACGACCCAAAGCCTCCTACCGCCGTCTTCACCTCACCGGACCACCAAGGTGAGCTCGCCATCCCTCCCCTCCGTCCGATCTGTGCTAAATGGCTAGGATTAGATCCCGCATACCCCTTTGGTTCAGTTAAAAGAACCGGCCGATTTTCCTATAGTTGTTTTAAGCCAAAACATTTTTCTTAAGTTGCGGTCGTTCGTTAGTTTAGACAACGCGTGCACCACCCGTAGCCACTCAGAAACTGCCACGTCGCCACTGTCCGTTAGATAGGGTTTTTTTTCAGTTTCTGTTTTCAAAACAGATTGTGTTTCTGTTTTAGAAATTGTATATCTCCTAGGGTTTTTGGTATTTTAATTTGGTTCTTTTTGCATTGGATTGACCGTGATGCATAATCATTTTGGTCTACTTATCTTGGACGTGATGCCTATATAATGATCATTGCCTTGGATATCGTCATGATTATTTTATATTCTATCAATTTCCCAATAGTAATTTGTTTACCCACCGTGTCATATACTCATGAGAGAAGCCACTAGTGAAACCTACGGCCCCCGGGTCTACATTTCCAACATATTGTTTTCCGTTCTATCTTTTTGCCGCTTTTGTTTTTAGATCTATTATTCCAAAAACCCAAAAATAACTTGCTACACTTTTTATTTGCTTCTTCTATTTTGTGTTCTTGCGAGATCTATCTATCCAACCTATTACAACCTAATCTATCTTTTTACCGTGGAGAGATTAACAACCTCTCATTCGCGTCGGGTTGCAAGTATTTTTTTTGTTGTCCAGGAGTTGTTTACATAGTGTTGCGTGATCCTCCTACTGGTTCGATACCTTGGTTTCATAACTCAAGGAAATACTTACCGTCGCTTTGCTGCATCATCCCTTCCTCTTTGGGGAAATACCGACGCAGTCTCAAGCCACGTCAATCCTCGAAAGCAGCATCCCGACTTCGGTGCTATGTTGATGCTTGAACGTGTGTAAAGCTTTTGCCCTCTTGTAACTCCAAGACCAGACGTATCTAAAGCTTATACCCTTTCATAAGTAGTAAGCCATACTGTATAGTCCCTGACAATCATGTTAGCGTATAGGAGTCAATTTTTTCTCCGAGAGATAAGATGAGCCAACTTTAAATTTAATTTTTTATCGTGAACTTGATTTCCATGTCCTTAAGCTTGACTAAAATTACCATAGAAATCATCTTGTTGAAAATTTCTATATAAAAGTGTATTTTCTTGTTCATACCTTTATTAAATTTATTTATAGACTAAGCTCTTGATGAAATCATCATCATTGCTATCCTTGTTATTTACCATTGCCCACATTCAATTTTGTGACTCTTGAGAATGTCATGTATATTGCCCACGTGGGAAGACTTACTTATGTAGATATAGTCATGCCTTCTTTAGATATTGCCACTGGCTTCTATCGGTTGGCATAGTAAAGCTCACTGAGATTAGATGTCATCTTCTATCTTCTAGAATGAACAGCCTTGGTGTTTCAGTGGGTGACATGATTATCATGGAATATATATCTTCCATCTCACATGTGTTCCATTTATTACAAGTGCCTCAATATATATCCTTCCAATTTCAAGAATCCTCCTCCTTGTATCACGGTATAACCCGTCACCTTGGTTGATAATACATAGGAACATCACCAGCATGCCTACTTTGGGTTTTACCTCGTGATTTGGCATTCTACGGAAAGTAAGTTGTTTAAGAAATTCATTGGATATTACCATTTTGATCTCACCATTTAAGGTTGTTGATTTGCATATTGTGTCAGAACTTCAAAAGTATGCTCTCACCTTGTAGGAAATCCATTACATATTCATTTATCTTGTGGATTGCTTATTTCCTTGGACATAATATTACTATTTACTGTAAGAATTCTTGATGCTGGTACCTCTCCCGCAAATTTTTATAGACGGTTCCCACAATTGCTCTTTTTTAGTGAGTAAAAAAACTTGTGAAATAAATTAATGATTACTTCGATATTAGTGTTCCTTCATTACAATTTCCATGGGAACTAAAAACTGTATGATAGCTAAAAGATAATCACAAATTATCTTTAATCAAATTGTTATGGTATAAGGCTAATGTTTAGATAATGAGCTACTCATGAGCTTTAAGTTGATGTTAAAAGAACATGACATCAAAGTTTATATCGTGAAATTTGTGTGATCTTTTAGATCATCCACTTTTTCCTAGTTACAAAAATGAGTGTTTAACATAAAAAATGATGTCTTCAATATGCAATGGGTATGTATGTTATGAGTTGTGACTATAATTACGCCGAGTAATTTTTTTTATTTCTACTTGGTTTTTGGACTCAAATATAAATGTTCTAGTACTTCGGTCCAATAATAGATTCCATTTCTTGACTTCACATAGTGTACAACCATTATTCATCAGATATATAGCTTCATCCTATTTTTCAGGAATATTAGTTTATAACATTCTATAAGTAAAACTAAAAAGTATTCTTTTGAAACAAAAGTATTCATTACTAATCAGTGATACCAAGTTGGGAAACTTCATATTCCCTACCCAAGTCAAGAACCAAATGTGAGCCATTAAACTTAAATAATAGATGGACGCTGCAAATTGTACACATATTTGGAAATTTTGAATGTATTCACTTGGATGGAAATTTGATGGCTCGGGGCCCTTGGTGAGAAAAACAGAACATGTCCCAATTTTTGTTGAGCAGATGTTCTATGTGCAAGGTCATTTCACATACCAAAGAAGCTTCTTTGGCTCTCACAGGAAATATACATTGAGAAGGTACTTGAAAAGGTTCTATATGAAAGATGCAAAATCTGTTATCTCCCCGCTTGCAGACCATCACAAATTGAATTCAAAACAATGTCCTACAAGCAAGAAGGAGAAACAAGAAATGAGGAAAGTACCTTTCCAATCTGCTGCAGGCAGTTCGATGTATGCCATGGTATGCTCTAGGCCTGATATTGCCTTTGTAGTTGGAGTTGATAGCCGGTTCATGACAAGTCCAGGTAAAGCTTACTTGAAAGCAGTGAAGTGGATTCTCAGGTATGTCAAGGGAACTTCTACTTCTTGTTTATGCTATGGAAGCGATGATCCTGTATTGCAGGCCTATACAGAGGCAGATTATGCAGGTGACAAGGATCGTAGGAAGACCACATCTGGATACATGATGACTTATGCAGGAGGAGCAGTGTCATGGCAATCAAGATTGTAGAAATGTGTTTCTACATCAACTACAGAAACTGAGTACATAGCAACAGTTGATGCTGGCAAGGAAGTTTTGTGGATGAAGAACTTCTTGCCAGAGCTCGGCATGAAGCAAGAGAAGTATGTTTTATTTTGCGACTGTCAAAGTGCTATTCACTTTGCCAAGAATTCAAGATTTTACTCTCGAACCAAGCACATTGATGTGAGGAATAATTGGATTCAAGATGTTGTAAGTTCCAATGTTCTGAAACTTGAGAAGATCCATACCGACGACAATGGCTTGGATATGATGACCAAGATATTGCCAAATGAAAAGCTACAAACATGTAGCAAGGTAGCGGCATGGCGGTGCCCCTTTCATGAGTCGGAGGTTGAGATTTGTTGGGATATCCTCCTCATGTGGGCTGCGAGAAGATGACTATTTGAAGCCTTTTAGGCAGCCCAAAGAGATGCATAAGCCCACTACCCATTTGGGTTATTACCTAGGGTCATTTTGATCTTTGCGCGTGAGAGGATGGGGATGCTTTACCCTCTATCCAGCAGCCACCACCAAGTGTGACGAAAATCAGTTCAGCCTCCATTGGAGAAGAAGAGAGAAAACCAAGTGACAAAGGGAAGAAGAGGAAGATTGAAGGAAGAAGCAAAGGGAGTTCCTCCCCAAGGTTGTGATGCTCGAGAACCACCAGCTTGTATCCTTTAAGCTCTGGTTCCACCATCTTCAGTGAGAATGTTCCAATCCCTAGCTCTTGATCACCAATTCCTGTTGTGTTCATCCAAGGTTCAGAACTCTTGATGTATGAGATCCTCTAGTGCTATCAAGAGAAGAACTTGTTGTATCCCACATTTGATAATAGTGGAAGAGGATTTGGATGGCTTCAACCCGTGGTTTCCCCCCCTCAAGTTTAGGGGTTTTCCACGTAAAAATCTGGTGTCTCTTTGTTGATGTTCGCTGCTGTCCAGAAAGTTACTCCTACCGCAAGACACTCGTCTAAGGAGCGTCTTGTCTGCTGAGTAACATTTTTCCTCCATATATGCTGCAACATATGTTTATTTCCATGCTAAGCAACGATCCTTTGAGTTAGTACATGATGCGGTGCTAAGATTACTTTTTTTTGTTGCAGTTTTCAGTTAACCACAAGTGCTAATTATCAACACCCCTTAGCGTCCAAACGAAGCCTTAGCGTATCGTTCCTCCCTCTAGTGCGCTATATGTAGACATCCACGTACGTGATCAGTTTTTTTAGGATCGTTTTTGTTGATGTTTTATAGTAAAAGATATGAAGCATTTTCTTTATAATGACAAATGTTGGTTATGTTTGCTACCTTTAATGTCAAAGGACAATTATCAAAATCTAATGGTTATTATTTTCTAGTGCATTAAATTGACGGCCAGATGTTTCTAATTAACATGGGATTTTCTAGTAATTCCACTATTTTTCATATGTATTTTCCTTTTAGTATAACTAGCAAAGTGGTCCGCGCAAATGCACGGGCCGTGAATTTAAGAAAGTAAAGTTACATTGTTAACAGTTTAGACTTTTATCATGATAAGATATTATTTGATTTCTTGAAAGAAAAATTGGAATGCAATGTTGTAAAAAATATGAGTGTTTTACCAACATAGATGTTATATAGTGAAATATATAATATGCCCTAATCATGTATGTTCTTGTTATATGCATACTGCTGGAAATTTAGTTAGGTGAAGAGGTGAAAATGGTTATGGCTGGTTGTGTGGTAGCTCAAGACATCGTACACATCCTCGAAAGCAGCATCTCGACTTCGGCGCCGTATTCATCTAGCTATTGCTGACGCTTGAACGTGTGTAAAGCTTTTACCCTCGTGCAACTCCAAGACCAAACGTGTCTAAAGCTTATATCCTTTCATAAGTAGTAAGCCATACCATATAGTCCCTAACAATCATGTTAGCATATACGAGCCAGTTTTTTTGGGAGAAAAGATGAGCCAATTTTAAATTTAATATTTTGTCGTGAACTTGATTTCCATGTACTTAAGCTTGACTAAAATCACATTAGAAATCATCTTGTTGAAAATTTCTATATAAAAGTGTATTTTCTTGTTCATACCTTTATTAAATTTATTTATAGACTAAGTTCTTGATGAAATCATCATCATTGCTATCCTTGTTATTTACCATTGCCCACATTCAATTTTGTGACTCTTGAGAATGCTATGTATATTGCCCACGTGGGAATATTTATTTATGTAGATATAGTCTTGCCTTCTTTAGATATTTCCCCTGGCTTCTATCGGTTGTCATAGTAAAGCTCACTGAGATTAGATGTCATCTTCTTTCTTCTAGAATGAACGGCCTTGGTGATTCAGTTGGTGGCATGATTATCATGGAATATATATCTTCTATCTCACATGTATTCCAGTTATTACAAGTGCCTCAATATATATCCTTCCCATTTCAAGAATCCTTCTCCTTGTATCACGGCATAACCCGTCACCTTGGTTGATAATACATAGGAGCATCACCGGCATGCCTACTTTGGGTTTTACCTCGTGATTTGGCATTCTGTGGAATGTAATTGTTTAAAAAATTCGTTGGATATAACCATTTCGATCTCACCATTTAAGGTTGTTGATTTGCATATGGTGTCAGAACTTCATAAGTGTTCTCGTCACCTTGTAGTCAATCCATTACATATTCATTTATCTTGTGGATTGCTTATTTCCTTGGACATAATATTACTATTTACTATAAGAATTCCTGATGCTGGTACCTCTCCTGCAAATTTGTATAGACGATTCCCAAAATTGATCTTTTTTAGTGAGTAAAAAAAACTTGTGAAATAAATTAATGATTACTTCGATATTAGTATTCCTTTATTATAATTTCCATGGGAACTGAAAATTGTATGATAGCTAAAAGATAATCACAAATTATCTTTAATCAACTTTTTATGGTATAAGGCTAATGTTTAGATAACGAGCTACTCATGAGCTTTAAGTTGATGTTAAAAAAACATGACATCAATGTTTATATTGTGGACTTTGTGTGATCTTTTAGATCAACCACTTATTCCTGGTTACAAAAATGAGTGTTTAACATAAAAAATGATGCCTTCAATATGCAATGGATATGTATGTTATGACTTGTGACAATAATTTCGCCGGATAATTTGTTGATTTCTACTTGGTTTTTGGACTCAAATATAAATGTTGTACTACTTCGGTCCAATAATAGATTCCATTTCTTCACTTCACATAGTGTACAACCATTAGTCATCAGGTATATAGATTCAACCTATTTTTCATGAATATTAGTTTATAACATTTTATAAATAAAAATAAAAAGTATTCTTTTAAAACAAAGTATTCCTTACTAATCAGTGATACCAAGTTGGGAAACTTCATATTCCCTACCCAAGTCAAGGACCAAATGTGAGCCATTAAACTTAAATAATAGATGGGCGCTGCAAATTGTCCACATATTTGGAAATTCTGACTGTATTCACTTGGATGGAAATTTGATGGCTTCAGGGTCCTTGGTCAGAAAAATAGAACATGTCCCAATTTTTGTTGAGCAGATGTTCTATGTGCAAGGTCATCTCACATACCAAATAGTATGATTTTGCACCATTAATGATGAAATCATATCCCATACACAAAAGAAATGAAATCAAATGATATACAGTATCAAGTAATGCGTCATATTTTCTAAAAGATTTATTTATTTTAGCATATTTAGTGTAATACTTTTGGACCTTTGACTATACATAATTAAATGTCATGTTAGAAAATTAGTTATTTTTCTTCGTCAATTAGACCCATCCTAGCACCTCTTTGTTCCAGCGACATGCATGCATGTATATAGCAAGCTAGGCCGGCCGTCATGATTATGTGAAGGGCATACATGCACACGTTTTTTGTTCCAGGTAATTTCAATCATGCATGTAGCAGAGCTAGGGCTCAGCGAACGTCCTTTTTTTGGACTGATCATCGCACGTCCTTTTTAAAAACATGAAACTTGATCAGCGCATGTCTATTTTTTTATATGACCAGCGCTTATTTTTTTGTTCCAACTAATTGCATGTGCATGCACATAGCAAGATAGGGGTCGGCACACGTTCTTTTTATTTGGACTGGTCAGCGCACGTCCTACTGTATCAGCGCAAGTCCTTTTTCTAAGTGGAATCAGTGCACGTCCTTTCTTATCTAATGGCTATGCAGGGAGTGAAACGTTTTCTTCCACTGTAATTATATAATGGCATTGGTGGGTAATTTTTTAACTTACAATCTTATCCAATGGTTATAAAACTTGAGTCTATTAAATTAACGGTCAAATATTTCTAATTTTTATGGTAGTTTCTAATCTATTCTCTTTTTTCTGGTGCACAAATCAATTAATTTTTTATATAAATAAATAAATAAATAAATAGATAATACTTCCTCCATCTCAAAAGAAATGACTCGACTTTGTACTAACTTTGTACAAAAGCTAGTACAAAATTAAGTCATTTATTTTGGGACATAGGGAGTAGAAGATAATAAAATAGAATAGATAAAATAGATAGAATAGATAAGTGATAATATTGATGAAGGTATGGTGCATGGAAGGTTTTGAACTATCTTGAGAGCGCATTGGGCATAGCCATGTTCAACCAACCTTAATCGATACACTGACACCACAAAATAGGAAACCAACTAAAAAAAGCATGAAACATGAGATTTTCTTATCCAATTGGGAAATGCATACCTTTTGGCCTGGGATGGCTGCGGCCATAAGTGATAGCACACGAAGAGATGACGGCGACCTCTGCCAAGAGCATAGCGAGCCTAAGCTGGATGTGGAGAGAGGTGACAGAAAACACATGAAACAGGCGACGGAGACCTCATCCAAGAGCACGGCGAGCGCGGCGGAGGCCTCTCACAGGGGCATCGCAAGCTTGGGGTAGGCAGAGGCGATCTCTCAAGGAGTAGACGGACGTGGGTTTTCTTTTTGTAGGGAACGACATGGAGATATTGGAGGGCAAATAGAATTCTGTGATAGTATAGATACGATGTGACATATCAGATGGATCTTTTTGGCATGGTAATACATGTCTCATTTATATATCATAAGTATCATAGTACAAGCCACGTACAAACCGACTTGTCAAAACTGAAAAGACAGCAGAACGCTATGCTTTGCATAGAGGAACACCAGCCAAGAGATAATAAGACCGAAAAATCTTCTGAGCTTGACACCGACACTCGTCACCTGCCTCTCGCACCACCACAACAGCCACCGAATGAAAATATGACAGATCACCTCCGTACCCGAGCTCGACGCTGCTTCATCGCTGATATGCAGCTTTATGGACCACCAAGGTGGCTCGCCAAAGGCGAAACCATTACCGTTGAACGAATCAGACCGGGTAACACCTCAGACATGCCATCAAACTCGACATCTGGCACCCCCACATTACTATGACGTCAGAGGAGGAAACCATACATGTTATCCACGAACCATGAACCCACCACAATATCCACCATCTTCCGGATGACGTCGATGCAGATGACAATCTGCATTCGCTCCTGGACTACCTCCCAATATCCACACCGGCGCTGAAGCAAACATCATCGCAACGACGGAGCCCGTGGTCATATGCCCACCACGAGGATGGCGCCGCCGCCGCACCATGCTTGCTTGAACATACTGATTTCCAAATCCATCCCCAACCATAGAACCGATCGCCTCGTCGGAGTAGGATCCGAGAAAACTTCATTCATCGCCGTCATCGCCTCCACCGAAGAAAATATGATGAACAGCCTGAAAAACTAACATATGACATCCTAAAAACGAACCACATACGTGGATCCGGCGAAACCCCTCACCACCGATGACTGAAGTCATCAGCGGAGGGGGGGCGCAGGAGGCTGGCGGCGGAAGGCGAGATCACATTTCTTTCTTTTGGAGGAAGGAAGAAAAGCGATGTTGATAGATACCTATCGGATGAATCTGATTTACCTTGGGAAGAGACCGTGGAGCGTATGTAGAAAAGTTACTACGGAGGGTGTTTTTTTGACACTCGACGGCCGAGAAAAGCTGTAAATACATTAATGTATGGTTTGTCTTTTTAGCTTCCTATTTTTGACGACCAAGAAAGAATTCATAATGTAATAAAACGATTTTATTTTTTTAGGAGTCAATTTACACTGTAATAATTTGGTCCCACGAGTTGAATGGCTCGTAATTTCTGATTAATGTGGTAATTTTTTGGGAAATGTTAGAAATTACCCAGCGGATCGAAGCTTGACGTCCGCCCTCTTCTCTGCACGTCATGTGTCTCATGATCATCACTGTAAGTGTTTGCAACTAGCATGTTGTTGCAATCTCTCATTGCAACGACGGCTCGGTTGTGGGATCTGGATCCTTGAAATACGTTAGTACGGCGATGCGACACTTCTGCAACATAATCTCAGTTGCAAAAAAAATCTACAACATAATCTTAGTTGCAATTTTGTCTGCAACGGGACCTCCTTTGCAAAAAAAAAAAATCTGCAACAAAACCCGAGTTGTAAAAAAATACTGCAACAAGATCGTAGTTGCAAAAAAACTGCAACAAGACCTAAGTTGCAAAAATGAAGGAAGCTGTTCAGACGCTCGATCTTCAGATCTGACGGTTCGCGAGCCAGTGGATATTTTAAAAAAGTACGCCGGCTGATGCGTAGCACTCTCATAACTTTTTGGGAGTCTCTTCTTAGTATAGGTTTAGATATGGATATAGATATGTTTTATGTCAATGGTCTTATATACTCTAGAAGTTTCTGTTAATGTGATTTACTAAGTATACACTAGAAACCGCTATTAAGATATTTGTTTGAACGTGCGCTTTACAGGTGGTATGTAAGAATATTAAAATATACATGAATGTACACTGAAAAACTACACTATATATAGTATCTGACATTGACCACAATAATTCAAGGAGGTTTTGTTACAAAATACAATAGTTTTACACTTGCTTCTCCTCTACTTTTCGGTTAAATTTGTTGTTGGGAAGTGAGGATGGACAGAGGGCCGCCGTCCTCAAGTAATTAATGTAGTAGTTTTTATTATTTTTATGTAGCCTAACTAAATCGTAGGTCTAGCAATATTCTGGGTTGAGAAGGCAATATTATTATTTGAAATTTCCATTCACTTGTTGGTATAACGAATATGTTCCAGTGCCTTTAAGAAAAGCATGTTACATTTTTTTTTGAAGAGGTAGAAATTATAGTCGAAGGAGACTTTGATCATGTATTATATTTTTATTTACTAGATAGCAGCAAAAAAAAAACTTGTTTGCTGCTTCATGCAGCTATACCATCTTTGACAAACTGTTTGCATTGCGTGTAGGAGCTCGTTCCTCCAAGTACAAGGACCCAGAAATATCATCCGGGGAAGAAGAGGAAGACTTCGGTATATATCGTATTTTTTGTATATATAACTTGCAACATCTGTCAATGTCTACTTTATATAATTATATCCTTAGGTGTATGAGACTACCTAACCTATTGGAAACTGCAGATTTAGATCTGACCTTGAACATAGAAGATGACTACCAAGACGAGGACAGACCCATGCCCGACTCACCTTCAACAGATGTGGTACACTCACCTGCTGAAGACGAGAAGAGGGCCTGGCACAATGAGGAGAGGAAAAGAAAGATAGATGAGAAGAAGGAGGCATTGGAGAGGAGCAAGAAGAGGAAACAGGAGCAAGAGAAAAAGAAAGAGGATGAAAAAAAGAGTACAGAAGCACGTCGCAGTGGCTGACAGTATTGCAATGGCCCTGCACTGATTAGCGGCCTCACCTAGTATTTGAACTTGAGGTTGAGGTCGAATCAGAAATATGGTTTCCATGGAGTCCTAGCTAGTTCGAGTATGTTTTATCGCAATGTCGAGTCTATATTTTCCAGTCTTTGTATATGATACATCTATAAATGAAATAAAAATAACCGATGAAGCCCTCCAGGCCGAGGTAAAAAACAAAATCGTGTGTGCATAAACTGGTTTCCTAGCGTGGCTAAGGATTAAGGGTGCGCCTATTTGTCAGGCGCATAAATTTAATTACAGGACAGTCGCATTTTTGGTAAAGACTATATACTCAAACTAACATAAAAACTAAAACTAAATCAAGAAATGAAGTTTTCTAAGGAATAATGAATTAGTAGCATTGGTATTACCCGTAAAGAAGTAATTAAGTAAGAAAATGAAAAAAAAACTTTAAAACTTATGAAAAACGTGTGCACATATTGCACAGAATTACATTTCCTTTTGGGCATCCATGCACGATGATGCGTCTTAACGGATCTGTTATGTACTATAATGTGTGTCTATGTCCTACACTCGTTGCAGAGAAACAAGAAAAACATCGGTAGTGGTATGTCATTCATAATTCTAAGTTGGGATGGTTTTTAGTAATAATAATAGCAAAGGGTTCCATGTACCGTCACGCCAATACAACAACCCAGATGTCATGTGACTGCTCCCTATGTTTCTAGTAGGTTTAAGTTCTAGGTTTATCTTAAATCAAACTTCCTTAAATTTGACTAAGTTTTATAAGAATATTGTAAGATTTACAACACCAACTGTACATAGTAGTGTAGTACATTTTATAAATAATCAAATAAAACTAATATGGTGTTCTGGATGTTGAGACAGCGCGCCCTAGCAGCACGCGATGATGACCGTACGCCCCTTGGAAAGATGCTATGCCGCCTGTGTGCCCTTACATAAGCACCGTAGTCCACGTGCGCTCCCTGCAGGTACACGCAACATGTCCCCCCGCATGCACTGGGCTATAACCACTACAAAGTAGGCTTCTCACCACTCTAATCCCCTCCCTCTCCGTCCTATCGAAGACGCGACATGCACGTTTATACACACAACACAAATTTAATGGACTTTGCATTTGCCAACAAAGATCAATATCACTTGTTGAAAACACAATTTTTTTCCTAGATGGTTTTGGTAATTAATAACAATATATATTTTATTGGACTAATGTTTTCACCAAGTGTATCTCAGGAAAAAGTTCAATGATGGATTGGCTAAAGGATTTTGTGGAGTACCTCCCTAAGGAAAGGAAAGGAATAGGATTGGCCATGCTTCAAGCTACAAGACTCTACATTTTATATTTTGTGAGAAATCACTCTTGAGTCTATAGGAAAGCCAATACTATTAAAAGGGGGTGAGGTAAATATGATTATCTAATTGCTCAAGTGCTTAGAGATTAGCCACCAAATACTTTTCATCAAATCTCCCACAAAATTCTCTGTCCAAAATCATTCATCAAAAGTCGGTGCCACCAAGTTTTCTATTTCGGCCATACCGATTTTCCCTTGAGACATGACCTAGCCAAACCCTAGCAACTCGGTACAACCAATACCTGTTTCTGTACGACCGAGAATCAGTGACCAACTCTTTGGTTAACCAATTCCTAAAATCGGAATTTCCGAGTTTGGTGAATCAGTGTCACCGAGATGAGGAACTGCCCTGGTCAAACCGAAATCACTAGGACCGAGTTGTGTATATCATTTTCACCGAAAAGGCCAAAGTTGCCATATTTTGCACTAGTCGGTAGGACCGAGTTGGGCAATAATGTTGTAACGGTTGGATTTTTTGAGATGCCTATATATACCCCTCCACCACCTCTCATTCATAGAGGGAGCACTCAGAACATACAAACACTCGTCCCATCCATTTTTCTGAGAGAGAGCCACCTACTCATGTGTTGAGATCAAGACATTCCATTTCAACCATATGAATCTTGATTTCTAGCCTCCCCAAGTTGCTTTCCATCCAATCAATCTCTTCTTCCAAGCCAAATCTGTGAGAGAGTGATTGAGTGATTGAGGAGACTATCTTTTGAAGCACAAGAGCAAGGAGTTCATCATACTACCACATCTATTACCTTTTCGAGAGTGGTGTCCCCTAGATTGGTTAGGTGTCGCTTGGGAGCCTCCTTCTACGTGTGGTGGAGTTGAACCAAGAAGTTTGTACGGGCAAGTAGATCGCCTACTTCGTGAAGATCTGCCCATAGTGATGCTAGTCCTTTGTGGACGGAAGCTGTGATGGAATAGACGAGGTTGCTACTTTGTGGACACTTATGGGTGGAGCCCTCCGTGGACTCTCGTGACTGCTAGCCTCCGTGGGTTGAAGTCTCCATCAACGTGGACGTACGATAGCACCACCTATCGGAACCACGGGAAAAATCTTTGTGTCATCCAATTGCGTTTGATCTTCCTATCCGTACCCTCTACTTTCATGTGATTGTCTTTATTTCCCACTGCTATACTCTTAGACATGCATGTGTAGGGTATGCTTGACTTGCTACAATTGTTAAAATTGGCCAACAACTAAAATTGGGAAAAGAGTAGACTTTAATTTGGTCAAGTAGTCTAATCATCCCCCCCCCCGCCCTCCTCTAGACATACTTTGGATCCTACAAGTGGTATCAGAGCTTTGGTCTCCATAGCATTGGTTTCACAACCTAGGAGAGTATAGCGTCTAGTGAGGGAAATTTTCATCGTCGATGTCCATATTTTGATGGTACAATCTTTGCTAGTTGAAAGCATAAGATGAAAATGCATATTCTTGGTCATAACCCCGCTGTATGGGCTGTTGTTCGTGTTAGCTTGCAAGGTGAATTCTTTGGTGATGGAAAGGAACCGAATTGAGAAGCGACTGAGGAAGAATTGAAGATGTTGCAATACAACACTCAATCTTGCGACATTCAATTGAACTGCCTATGCCCCGAGGAATTCAACAAGATTAGCCGTCTTGAGAATGCAAAGGAAATTTCTGATACTTTGGTTGATATGCACGAAGGTACCAAATCCGTCAGGGGATCTAAGTTGGATGTGCTGCAAAGTCAACTTGACAAGTTCAAGATGAAGGATGGTGAAGGAGTCGCGGAAATATACTCCAGGGTTACTCTCATCACAATTGAGATTGCCGGCTTAGGAAGTGAAGAGATTACTGACAAATTCATCATCAAGAAGATCCTTAGAGCCTTGGATGGAAAGTATGACACCGTGTGCACATTGATCCAAATGATGCCAAACGACAAAGATCTCAAGCCAATGAAAGTCATTGGTAGGATTGTTGCTCATGCGATGTCACTCAAAGACAAAGAAGAACTCCACAACAAGTCAAGCGGTGCATACAAAGCTTCAAGTGACACTCCTGCTTCATCAAGTGACAACCTTTTTACAAATGAACAGATAAGCCTCATGGTCAAGAAATTCAACAAGTTCTACAAGAGTAGAGGCAAAGAGAGAAGCTCCAACTCAAGATACGAAGACAAGTGCTCATCTAGTCGTGACCGGAATTGCTACAATTGTGGAAGGCCAGGACCTACTCCAATGAGTGCACGGCCCCCACAAAAGAAGAGAAGAGTCACCTAGAAGAAAAAGCTCAAGAGATGAGTGACCTCGAAGAGAGAGGAGTAGAGATGATCGTTATGAATGAAGACCCTCCTGGAGAAGTATGGACTCGGAGAAGAAGGACAAGTACACCAAGAGGTACACAAGAAGAAGACATCAAGCTCATGTTGGTGAATGGGTTTCCGGCTCCGAATCCGACAACCACTCCGAGAGAAGCTATCACTCTGACTCCAAATATAGTCAAGATGAAGGTGTTGCCGGACTTGTACTCATATCCTCCAACTCCTTCAACATATTTGATTCACCAAATGAAGGAGCGGAAGTTGCTTCATGGCTAAAGGACCCAAGGTATCACACCCCGAATACATTGACTTTAATAGTGATGAGGATGACTTACTTAGAGATGATGACTTGCTATTTGATAAAACTAGTGATGTTAGTCAAAATGAACTTGATAATAATCATGCTAGTCAAGATAAGTCGTGTGATGATGATAAGAAGGAGATTGAATGTCTAACTAAAGAACTAAACACTCTTAAGTTAGCTCATGAATCTACTCTAGAAGATCATAGACAACTTTTAAGAACTCATGAGAAGTTACGCTTCGAGAAGCTAAATTTAGAGAAAGAACATGAGTTTCTTAAAGCTATCAATGACGATCTTCGAAAGAAGAGTTCTTCTTATCTAGCCAAACGATTACTCTTGTCTACTTTTGTTCCACAAGTTAAACCTAAGCAAACTAGTAACAATGGCAAGAAAGGTTCTTCATCTAGTAGCAACAATAAAAATGCTAAATCAAATGATGTTGCTTCTAGTAGTTCTATTGATTCCACTAATGATTCTCTTAGCGAAGTTACAGTTGAGCAACAAAATGATTTATTGAAAGGAATTATAAAAAAGGTGTCTACAAGAGTCTTGCCGGAAGTAAGCAATTTGAGGAAATTGTATGCAAGCATGGAGGACACTGGAAGAACCAAGGCATTGGCTACTTCAACGCCAATGGAGTTGAATGGGAAGAAGGTGAATACCCCAAGCCTAAGTTTGTTCCTCAAAAGGAGAAGTATGAACCTACTCTCCTCAAGGGAACAAAAGCTCAAGATGACCTTCCATCACAAGACAACAAGCTCAAGGGTAAGGACAAGCTTCAATAGGAGATTGACTCATTTGAAGAAGAATCCCAAGCCATGGTCAAGTGGGTTCCCAAGGCTACTACAAGCTCAACTTCTACAAGTGCTACTTCAACTCCAAGGATCCCCATCAAGTTGATGTGGATCCTAATTAAGAAGAAGAACTAGAGAAGTTCTTTGAGAGGTGACTCCGCCAACAATATTCATTCCCATTCTTCTTGGCATGGACTATTTGCAATCTACTCCAACTTTATGCAATAGTTCAAGGAGTCACACATTCCCTCGTATGTAAGCAAGGGACAAAGTAATTAATGAATCAATGGACATTATCTTGAATGCATTTCACTCCATGTCCATAGATATCCTCGTATTTGTTCCTTGTGTGGGACTAACCCATGTAGGTGAGAAGAGTAAGAAACAACAAGGATTGCTCCCAACTCAAGACGATCTTCATCAACTATGAGCATCCACTACTACAACACCTACATGAAGTCTTGAAAGACAAAACCCAAGGTTAGTTTATCCCTCTTAGGGGGGATGTCATATCAAGGGGGATCTTTACTCTAAGACTTGAGTCAAACACTACTGCAGAAAAGCCTAGCTATGGCGTGGCAAAAATGGCCATGCTGGCGTGGACACCCGACGCCACCAATAAGGCGCCACAGTTAAAAAATACTACTGGCATTGGGTACTACACCAGCACTATTTCATGCTTTATGGCGTGCCACGTGGCCAACGTCAGCAGTAATATACGTCAGTAGTGGCATTGGATGTTAGTGCTACGTCAGCAATGTAATTTCTAGATTTAAACCAAATCTGTACAGCAGCGCGATACAGTAAAAATGACAGCATAATCAAAGGTTTAGACAGTAATTAAACAGTGCATTGCAAATACCAGAATCTAAGATGAAGAGTCATTATTTATTGACATTATTCAGAAAAGTATCAAAAATAGGAATAAAACACAAGTACACACAAGTTCTTCTAAATTAACATGAGGTGGTAAGACACCATAAGATATGCCATGCATGCCTACTAGATAGCTAGCTCGACATTTCGACGGGTGCAGTCAGGATAAAGTCTGGAGTAAGTGGACCATCATCATCGCTGGCAGCAGGCCTGTAGTAGACCATGATCTCGTCATGATCGTATTCAAGGTAGAACATGGCTCTCTCCCCAGCTTCCATCGGGTAAGAAGTTGCAAGAGCTGTCCAACCAGGACAACCGAAATAGGTGCGGTCTGACTCGTTGGTGACAAGACAATTGAAGTGTTCGGCCATCAGCATCTTCACGAGGGTGCATTGGAACATGATGGTTGCATGAAGCGGAACTCGAAATTTCTCTAAGAAGTCACGCCTTGCCTCGCAAGGGATGACCTGAGCAAAATTTGAAAAAAAATAACTAGTTAGACAATTTCGGCCAAACGTACCATATGAAACTCAATTAGAACATGTTGAACTAAATCATATATATACCTGTCGGTGCACTAGGACAGGGGTATCCAGTGCCCCTTGACTTATGCATAGGCAGTAGTAGAAAAAACCCGTCAACACAAGCCAAACACAAACTAAGCAAGCATTCAAGACCTAGACTCCGGTAGCAGCAACCTACGGAAGGCCAAGCAACGCCAACAAAACTAGCACAATAGCCCAGGAGGGGCCAAAGGCACGCCAGCCACGTCCCTGCTGCCTGCTAGGGACCAAGGCGCGCACATCTTCAAGAAGACCCGGCAAGCCATCCCCCGGCAAGTGCGAGCCGATCGGCCACCACTCCACCGCATCACGACGCCAGTCACTTGTCGATGCTGTGTCGAGCCTTCAGGTGGCTAAGTGGCTCCCGCTAAGCACGTGGCGATGCACCGGAAGACTGATTATGCCCAGTTGACACCCGTCACAAAAGCATGTCAACACTAAGCAACAGCCAGCCAGGCGGTGGCAAGAGCTTGCCGGGGATGCATCCCCGAGTGCCACCTAGACTAGCAATCATGGTATTTTGCCCTAAATACCAGAGTTAGGTATAATAGCTCTGTTAGCTATCTAATCGCTAGATAAAGACTGTTTTGCCACTGTGGTTACCCCTTGCACTATAAAAGGAGGCCCAAGGCAACCTAGCTCAAGATTCGAACCTTTGGACACTTGTACTCACGTAGCAGCTCTCCCCGATGGCAACCGTTGCCGGGATTGAGCGCTGTGCATTCTTCGTGGTGCTCTGATCAATCCACCAAAAGTAGGAGTTGGGTTTTACGCTTCACAACGGCCCGAACCTGGGTAAAAACACCAGCGTCCCGATCGTCGCGTTGCCTCATGGTCTCCACTCTTTGTGCAATGTGACCTCCCCTTGCCAAACCACAAAGGGGCCTCTGGTCCCATAGGTGATCGCGTGCATCCATGCCCCGACAATACCATCTTAGCAATGAAGTCCTTTGGAAGATCGATGAAGAACTTCCTATCCTTCTGGCATCTCAAAGCGCCATAAGTCTTACACGGGGCATCCACTTACTGCTGTCAATATCGTTGACCAACGTAAGAATAGATCATTAAACTAAATAACTAACACATCAAAATAGAACGTATATGCACTAGTAATTAAGAAATTCTACAAACGATGCACGGTTCAAACATATAATAACATGCATAAAGTTAAACAGTCATTCATATACGAAATAGCTAATGCTACGTCCATATCTAGCAAGCTATCGGCCAGAGGGGGCGTCCTCGTGGTCGTCCCTGGTGGACCTACGACGACGCAGTAGCGACTGAACCTCCTCCTCCTCCTCGAGCTTATCCCAATCTATGGGATCCTCCTCTGCGCTCTTCTTCGCTACATGCTGAAGGAGCATCATCTTGTTGGTCTCTAAGAGTTTGTCATCTCTCGCAAGCTCCGTCACTAATGGGTCGAACAATTGTTGCTCGGCCTGGAGGTTCTCCTTCTCCTCAGCCCAAGTGCATATCCTTATGCTCTCCGGTGCAACGAACTGCGCATATTCACGGCAATCAGGGAAGTTTAGAATCGCTTTTTCCTTATGATACTCAACTACCTTTGCATCGTAGGCACGCGACGCTAACTCTGGGGTGTTGTCGGTGTCAAAACCGGCGGATCTCGGGTAGGGGGTCCCGAGCTGTGAGACTAGAATCGATGGTAACAGGAGAGCAGGGACACGAGGTTTTACCCAGGTTCGGGCCCTCCTATGGAGGTAATACCCTACGTCCTGCTTGATTATATTGATGGTATGAGTATTACAGAGTTGATCTACCTCGAGATCGAATAGCTAAACCCTAGATGAGTTGTTCTCCTTCTACGACCTAAAACCCTCCAGCTTATATAGACGCCGTGGGTACCTAGGGTTTACACATGGTCGGTTACACGTCGAAGGGATAAACATGCCTATTCACTACTCCAAACGTGGAGGACAAGCTACGATTCTCGAAGCTTCCTTCCTGGAGACAGGGTCTTGATCAATCCAGTGCTCGGCAAGCGGCCCACATAGTCCGGCCCATAAGAAATGGTCGGCCTCCCGAGGACCCCTTATACCAGGACTCCCTCAGGTGTCCCAGTGGCCAAGCTGGTGGACGACATCGTCCTTTGTGATGGTTGCATAGTACTTACTACCCTTCTGTCGCACACCACGAAACTTCGGAGCCATCTGACTATACCTGCAACACCTATATATACAATCTATATACAATGTAATTAAACTACAAAACTACACAACTAAACAAGAATCTCAAACTTGACAACTACACTAAAATATGAAACTACACAACTACACTAAAATCTGAAACTACAATTACAACACAAATCTGCACAACACAACTACACTAAATATCTGAAACTATAATTACCCTAAAAATCCGTACTACACTAAAATGTATGAAACTACAATTACAGCACAAATCTGCTGTACACAACTATACTAAAAATCTGAAACTACAGTTACCCCTAAAAATCTACACTACACAACACAACTACACTAAAATTTGAAACTACAATTACACTAAATATCTGCACTACACAGCTATACATATATATGTGAGCGAGACAAGAGGAGTTGAATTGTGCAAATTAGCTGAAAGCCAATCAATATGTACATACGTACCTTCCCACGGTTGGCGCAGATGTAGAACTCTCGCTCTGGATTCCATTCCGTGTGTGGCATATGCTTATCAAAAGGGCGTCGACAGTCGCAAAGCAGCACGGGGCATGTCGTGGTTTTGTCACGGCAGATGCCATGGGTAGGCTTATCGAGAGGGGCCGAAGGACGCCGACGGGCTCCGGGAGCGGGGTTAGGCACAAGCGGTGGCGGACACACGATGTACCCAGGTTCAGGGCCCTTCGTGGGAGGTAACACCCCTAGTCCTGCTTGGTCTAGTTGAGACAATGATAAGGTTACAATGGAGCTCCTTGAGCTGTATGGATAGAGGAGGAAGAAGGAGCTAGCTTGCCCTTGCTGCCTCTCTACGTGTGTGTGGTGTGTGAAAGGAGTCGACCCCCTTGCATGGGGGAGGCCCGGGGGGTTTTATAGGCCAACCCCCCGGGTTACAATATGAATAAAAGTTCTCGGGGGGCCCCAGCCGGCAGCCTCTCTAGCCGGCCGTGGAGGCCGCCGGCTATGGTGTCTTGTCGCTGGTAGGGCCCGCCGGCTGTCGGGTCCCGCTTGGTGGGTCCCCGTGCTGGTCGTGTCGCGGCACGGGTTGCCCGTCGGGGCGTCGTCTTGTAGCTACTGGCCGCGGTCAGCGGTACGGCCGGCTGCACTGTAGCCATGCCGGAGCAGGTAGTGGAGTGGTTGGAGGCGTGCCGGCACTGTTGGAAGCCCTGTCGCGGTCGGCCGAGGTCAGCAGTCACTGTGGCCCTGCGCCCGCGTGTCAGGGGCCACTATGGCCACGCCGGGGCAGGTAACGGGGGTCTCGTCTTGTCGCCGTACTGACGCGCAGAGAGACGGGACGGGAGCTGGTCCGTCCGAAGGTCAGGGGAGGAGGCGGCGTGGAGGCAGCCGGCCGTAGGTGAGGCGGCCGGCTCCTCGATCAGCTGGCCCCGAGCGAGCCGGCAGCGGACGTGCCGGCTGTCCGCCAGCCAGCCCTGAGGCAGCCGGTGGCCAACCAGCCGACCGTCGCCCAGCCGGCCGCGGACCAGCCGGCGGTACTGTTTTCCTTCGACCGGGGGAGAAGAACCCCTCAGCATTGGCCTACCCGGGGGTAATAACCTCGTCAGTAGTCCCCGAAGCCGGCGGGGGCCCACGTCTTCCGGACGAGGGGGAGCCGGCGGCTTCCTCTAGGCGGTACCTATCCCCCGCACGGAGCCGAACGGCCGGGCGAGGCGGTGGCCGCCCCCGACGCCTCGGGCTCCGCCGCGCCGCCCCAGTCCCCGCGCCAGCCCGTGGAGCGCCACACGGGGCGTAATGAAGCCATGGGGCCCGCACGCATGGGCAGACGGGACGTCGCCCTGGGCCTAGTCCGCTAGGCTGCGGTCGTAGCCCAGTAGGCCTCGGGCCGCAGGCCGGGATCTACTGCACCCAGATCGCAGTGGCCGCGACCCGAGACGCCCACGATCTCGTGGGTATCCCAGGGGAGTGGGCGCAGTTAATCCCCACCTTCCCCGGGCGTCGCCCCCTTATTTAAAGGGGAAGGGCGTGGGGCGGAGGAGGTTGCGCTCTTCTCGCTCCCCTCGTCTTCTTCCTTTTCGCCTTCTGCGCTCGCCTCGCGCCGCAGCTCCGCCCGCTCGCCGCTGCAGCGCCGCCCGCCTTCTTTCTTGCGCTCGATCGCCGCGGAGATGGCAGGCAGGCCCTCCGGTGGCTGGGATGGGTCATTCATCACCGAGGAGGACATCGCGCGCCTCCGCCGCGGACTGATGCTGCCGTCGGAGGACCACATCGCCGCCCGTCCGTCGGGCGGCGAGGTGGCGCCCGACCCCCAGGAGGGGGAGTTCGTGGTTTTCGCCTGGCATTTCTCACGCGGCTTCGGATTGCCGGTGAGCCAGTTCTGCCGCTACTTCATGGACACATTCGATCTCCAGCCGCACCATCTCGGCCCCAACGCCGTCCTCCAGCTCTCGAGCTTCGTGACGCTCCGCGAGGGCTACCTCGGCCTCCTCCCCTTCGTGGAGATATGGAGGAAACTCTTCTACCTCAAGACCTTGAGGAACGCCGACGGGCCGTACGCCTGCGGGGGCGCAGTGATATGCGTCCGGGGTCCTTTGTTCCCCAAGCTCACCCTCGTCGAATCCGTCAAGGGGTGGCACCGGACGTTCTTCTACATGAAGAACGTTGACCCGGCGTGGGAATACATCCGGCTGCCGGCCTTCGTCAACGCCCCGTCGTCTGGGATCAACTGGACGGGCGACGGGCCGTTCGTGGACGTCCACGCGGAGCTGGCCCGGCTCAAGGCCATGAGAGCCGGGGAGGGATTGGTCGCAGCCGATCTGGTTGCCGCCTTCATCAACCGACGGGTGCTGCCTCTGCAGCAGAGGCCGCACCGGATCTGCGACATGTCGGGCCGGCGGGACCCCTGCCGGCTGTCCGCCTTTGACCAGACGCCATCCCAGGTGGTGAAGCGGGTGAACGCCATCACCAACTTCAAGCTGAAGCCGGGGACCTGGGGGTTCGGCAAACCGCCGTACAGCCGGCACGACCCGGCGCCCCTGGTATGCCCTGCGGCGGTAATTCTCTCCGCCCGTTGTATCTTCGCCGGCACCCCCCCGACTCACATTCCATGCTGACCGCAGCACTCCGTGCGACAGAACACGCAGGACGGCCCGTACCCCCAGGTATTCCAGGCGGAGCGTGCCGAGTCCGACGCGGAGGACCTCGAGCCGGGGGGCGGCGTCGAAGAGGGGGCCGATTCTACGGGAGAGGTCGAGGCGGACGTTGCTATGGGCGACCCGGGAGCCGGCGGGTCCAGAGTGGCTGGTGAGTTCCCCTCCGGACCCTCCGTCAAAGATTGGACTGATGATGATGACGATGATGATGATGTTCGGATCCTGGACGCGCCTCCCCCCGCAGCCCGGCAGGAGACACACGGTCGGAGCGAGGAGCGGCCGGCTCATGGTCAGACGGCCGAGGCCTCGCGCCGGGGGAAGAGGCCGGCTGAGGGGCAGTCGTCGACCCAGCCGCAGGCTCGTAAGAGAGCGCGGGCGGCCGCCGCGAAGCCTCCGGCCCGGGCCAAGCGGGTCCTGCCCGTTGTCGCCGGGTAAGCACTCTTTCTGGACCTTTACTGGTTTTTTGGTTTCGTGAGCTGGCGAGCGCCTGAGGCCCTGTTTCTTTGTCTGCCCCAGCGACGCCATCGAACTCCATGATACGGAGTCGACTGCCGACCCGGAGGACGCCGCCACTCTGCAGGCGCGGGAGCACGCGGCCACGGTGTGGGAGGAGAGGAGGCGGCTCGCGGAGGTGCTGGCCGCGAAGGCGGGGGCCAAGGGCGCGCCCTCGCGCTCAGGGGCGTCGAGCGGCGGGAGGCGGAGGCGGTCCGCCGACCCGGAGCATGCGACGGACTCCACCGCGGAGTCGACGCGGAGGTCAAGGTCTCCGTCGAACGAGCGGCCGGAGCCGGTTGTGGAGACGTCCGGGATCCCGCCCATGACTGCAGTGGTCCAGCCGGCCGGAGCGGCTTCCGAGCCGGTCGTGGAGACGGTGCAGCGGGGGGAGGCGGAGGTAACCCCTCCCCCCGTCGAGCCGGTGACGGGGGGCGTGCCCGCTGCCCCGGCCGCGCCGGAGGCGGCGCCGGAGGCACCTGCCGATGGGAGAGGCGAGCCGGCCCAGCCGGCGATCGAGCCGGTCCGGCAAGTGGTGGAGCCGGTGGTGCCGGCCGTGTAGGAGCCCGAGGCCAGCTCCCGGGCCTTGGTGGTCACCACCAACCCTCTACCGGCCGCCGCAGTCGCGGACGCCGGGTCCAGCGGCGGGTCTAGCCGGTCGGCGCGGTCAATGCTGGACGTGATCCGGGACTGGGAGGCGCCGGCCCTCGTCACGGCCGCTCCGGCCCCGCCAGCCGGCGTCCCGGCAATCGTGCCTGGGGAGCCCAGACGCATCATGGCGCACTGCCATGAGGGGCTGAGCCGGTTCGCGGAGGCTGCCGAGAGCAACTTTCGGCGCGTGGAGGCGGCGGTGGAGGTAAGACTTTTCTGTTCTGCGTCGAATCATCAGTGGGGGCGCGCGAGTGCACCCACTGGGTGTAGCCCCCGAGATTCAGGCCGGCTGCGCGGCCTCGTGGTAGCCGGACCGGATCTAAAACCTTTCTTTGCTTGACTCACTTTTGCTTCGTGGTGCGGGCAGGCTGAGAACGCCAGACGGCAGGCGCTCTTCAACGAGGCAGTCCGCATCCATAACCGCGGCAAGGCGGGCTTCTACCGGGTCCAGGAGGAGTTGAAGAGGGCGCAAGGTACGCCTATTCCAGTGGGAGCGCGCGAGCGCACCCACTGGGTGTAGCCCCCGAGAGCCGGGCCGGCTGCTTGGCAGCCTGCCCGGGTCTTCTGCTTTCGAGTGGCTTATGTTTGGCTTCTCACGCAGATGAGCTAGCACCGATCCGGCAGAGGAGGGATGAGCTGGCCTCCGAGCGGGACCGGCTGGGGCAGGAGCTCCAGGCGACCACCCTGGAGCGGGACCGGCTGAGGCAGGAGCTCCAGGCGGCCACGTCGGAGCGGGAGCGCCAGTCCAGGGAGCTGCAGCAGGAGGTGGCGGCCTGGGAGGATGCTGTCAAACAGGCGGCCGATGCCGCCCAGCGGGCCACCACCCTTCAGGCTGAGGTGGACCGCCTCAAGGTGGAGCTCGAGATGCGCGGGCATGCCCTTACCCATGCGGAGGAGGCACTGGAGAGGGAGAAGAGCGCGGCCCTGCAGTTCGCCCGCGAGATGGACGAGGCCTTCGAGAGTAAGCCCTGTTTGAGTTTTTTCTTCCTTTGCTGATTTCTTTCGACTTGCTTTCATTTTGTTCATTGAGTCTTCTCCCCCCCCCAGGCCGGTTCCCGGAGACCCAGCGCAGCGCCGAGCGAGCCGTGGCGGACCACCGGGAAGATCGGCACCGGCGCGGGCAAGAGTGCGAGGAGGGTGCCGCCTGGGGTGTGGATGAGCTTGGGTTGGCCGTGGAGAACCGGCTACTCCACCTCCAGCGCAGCGTGGAGCGGCTGAAGATAGCCGGCAAGGAGGTGATCGCCGCTTTGTGGCCGGGTCGCGGGGCCCCGGAGAACCGTGTGGCGCTGTGGCTGGAGCACGCCAAGGCCCGGCTCGAGGTCTGGAAGGCGTCGGCGGCTCGAGTGGCGTGCAGATGGCGCTCCGGTTCGTCACGTCGTGGTATACGGTGTCAACCTGGACCGGCTGGCCACGATGCGTGACGTCCCCGAGGTGGAGCGGGTGGCCCGTGAGGGTGCCCATGTCCGTGGAGCCAACGAGCTTGCCTCGTATGTTGACCTGGACGTGCTTCTGCCGGCGCTTGGTGAGGACGGCGAGCCGGTCGCTGAGGACTCCTTCGGCAACCCCCAAGGCCCGGCTGATGAGGAGGTCGCCGATGAGAGCACTGCCGAGAGTAGCGACGGTGGCACTGGCGCCACAGAAGCCATGGAGGCGGACCCGAAGGCCGCGACCTCTTCTGGGCGGACCGTCGAGCCGGCTGACGACGCGCCGGTGGCCTGAGCCGTCCCGCTTTTTATCTGTTTCCGCCTTCTGCAACATTGTGTTTAAAACACTTTTCCATCCACTAGGGGTGTATTGTAATGAACCTTCGGCTGTAATGAACCTTTGGCCTGTGGCCGTCTATCGTTTTAACTTATGCCATTAAAAATGTGTGTGTGCCGGCTCTTCCTTTGCCTTTTGCCCTTTGACTTGTGTCGCACGCCGGGATTCCTTCCGGCTTCCGCCCCGCCTGCTAGCCAGCCGGGAGCCGGTCTGGGGCAGGGGCGAGGCATCACCCTTGGGAAAACAAGCGGGCTCTTAGAGTCAACTGGCTAGGGCTAGGTTGAGCCGGCAGCGGCCGGTAGCTAGGAATAACATAGTTCGGTTGGGTCAGTCCGGCTGCCACTCGTTGGCTGACTTTTGTGTGAGAAGTTCCTTCGTACCCCGTAGTCCCGTCAGCCGGACAGCCGGGAGCCAGTCTGTGGCTGGTTGGGGGGGGGTAGCGAAGGGTTGCTTGCTCACATTATCTGCCCGCCTTGGAGGGGAGCCGGCGAGCCCCCGGGCCAGGGAGCCGGACCCGGGTGACGTGCTTTAAATAATGAGAAACCTTTGGAAGGATTGAAAAGGGGCATGCCCCAAGTGCCGGCTTGGGGCCCCCATCGCATTCATAAGCCCAAAAGGACGGAGGAGCGCCGCGTTCCATGGGCGCTCCGTCTCCTCGCCAGAGGCGTCTCTCTTGCGCTTTTGCGGCTTCTGGGCATCTATTAGATAGTACGCGTTGTTGTGCAGCGCTCTGCTGATGATGAACGGGCCCTCCCATGGGGAGGACAGCTTGTGCTGGCCGGCAGTTCGCTGGATCCGCCTGAGCACCAAGTCTCCTTCGCGGAAGGAGAGTGGCCGGATCCGCTTGCTGTGGTAGTGCCGGAACTTCTGCTGGTAGATGGCCGTCCGGCTCAGGGCCAGCTCGCGGGCTTCCTCGAGGAGGTCGACGCCGTCTTCTCTTGCTTCCTTCGCGTCCTTCTCCGTGGACAGGGTGACTCGAGGCGAATCAAACTCGATGTCGGTGGGGATGATTGCCTCAGACCCATACACAAGAAAGAACGGGGTGTAGCCGGTCGACCGGTTGGGCGTGGTCCTCAGGCTCCAGAGGACAGCCAGCAGCTCTTCGATCCAGCAGCCGGCTGACCTGACTAGTGGTGCCATGAGCCGGGGCTTGATGCCGGACAGGATCAGGCCGTTGGCCCTCTCGACCTGTCCATTTGACTGTGGGTGGGCGACAGACGCCAAATCGAGCCGGATGCCCTGCTTGGAGCAGAAACGCGCTAGCGCGCCCTTGGCGAAGTTCATGCCATTGTCGGTGATGATGCTGTGGGGGACGCCGTAGCGGACCGTGATGTCTTCGATGAACCGGACGGCCATGGGGCCGTCCAGCTTCTTGATTGGCCGGGCCTCGATCCATTTGGTGAACTTGTCGACGGCCACCAGCAAATGTGTCATGCCACCTCGCGCGGTTTTGAAAGGTCCCACCATGTCCAACCCCCAGACCGCAAAGGGCCACGAGAGGGGGATGGTCTGGAGGGCTGAAGCCGGTAGGTGGCTCTGCGTGCTGAAGCGCTGGCAGCCCTCGCACTTGTCAGCCAGCTTCTTGGCCGCCTCCAAAGCGGTCGGCCAGTAGAAACCGTGACGGAATGCCTTGGCCACCAGGGACCTGGAGGCGGCATGATGCCCGCACTCGCCCTGGTGGATGTCGAGGAGGATCTCTTGTCCTTTCTCCGGCTCGACGCAGCGTTGGAAGACGCCAGTGGTGCTGCGATGAACCAGCTCGTGGTTGATGATGCTGTAGGCCGGGGCTCGGCGCTGGATTTACCTTGCAGTGGCCTCGTCGGAGGGGAGCTCGCCACGTAGGAGGAACGCCAGGATGGGCTGGGCCCATGAGGGAGCCGGCTCGGGCTCGAGCGGGACGTTGGTGGCGGCACCAGCCCCCGGGTCCGGGAGACCAGTCCCCGGGACCGGCTCACCAGTCCCCGTGGCCGGCTCGCCAGCCCCCGGGACCGGCTCGCCAGCCCCCGGGAGTGAAGCGGCGGGAGGAACGTCGATTGCCATCATGACGGCCGCGGGCTCAGGGCCGGCCGTTGCGGACGTGTGCGGCCCGACAGCCGGAACGGGCGGTGCCGGCTGGGCAGCCGGCGGGGGCGGAGCTGGCAAAGCTGCCGCAGCCGGCGGGGCCGGTTGTGCAGCCGGATCCACCGAGGGGCCGGCTGCGTTAGCCGGCACGAAGATGGACTCTGATTCAGGAGAGGGCTTGATCGAAGGCTTTAGCAGCTGCTCGAGGGAGACGCCGGCTGGGATGGCCTGCCGGGTGGAGCCGATCTTCGCTAGCGTATCGGCCGCCTCGTTGTCCGTGCGGGGGACGTGATGGAACTCACAGCCCTCGAAGGAGCCGGTGAGCTGTTGGACAAGGAAGCGGTAGCTGGCCATGTTGGCGTCCCTGGCGTCCCATTCGCCAGAGACTTGCTGTACCACGAGGTCGGAGTCGCCGAAGCATATGATGCGCTGGATGCCGATTTCCTTGGGGAGCCAGAGGCCGTGGACGAGGGCCTTGTACTCGGCCACGTTGTTGGAGGCGGCGAAGTGTATCTGCAGTGCGTACTTGAGCTGATCTCCCCTTGGGGATGACAAGACGATGCCGGCACCCAGGCCGGCTCGCATCTTCGAGCCGTCGAAGTGCATGCGCCAATGTGTGGAGTCGGGTGGAGGTGGCACGAACTGGGTTTCGGCCCAGTCGACGAGGAAGTCGGCCATCACTTGTGACTTGATGGCGGTGTGAGGTTCGTACCGTATCTCGTAGTCGGCAAGGGCGATGGTCCACTTGGCTATCCGGCCAGTGGCGTCCCGGCCGCTCATGATTTCGCCCAGCGGCGCGGTGCTGACCACGGTGATGACATGCTCCTGGAAATATTGTTTGACCTTCTGGGCGGCGAAGTATATGCCGTAGCACATCTTTTGGTAGTGGGGGTAGTTCTGCTTGGAGGCGGAGAGGACCTCACTGAGGTAGTAGACGGGACGCTAGGCCGGCAGCGCTTTGCCCTTCTCCGGCCGCTCTACTACCAGAACGATGCTGACGACGCGCGTGGTTGCTGCGATGTAGGCAAACAAAGGCTCCTTCTCAGCCGGCACGGCCAAGATGGGCGCGCTGGTGAGAGCCCGCTTGAGGCCGCGGAACGCCTCGTACGCCTCGTCGGACCAGTCGAACAGGGCCGGCCTCTTCGAGGGGTCCCGGCCCGGCTCGACCAGAGCCGTCTTGCGTAGGAGCCCATAGAGTGGCAGGGCCTTCTCGCCCAGCCGGCTGACGAACCGGATGAGGGAGGCGAGGCAGCCGGTGAACTTCTGGACGTCGGGGAGCCGGGTCGGCTTGGGCATGCGCTCGATTGCGCTGATCTTCTCAGGGTTAGCCTCGATGCCGCGAGCGGACACGAAGAAACCCAAGAGTTGGCCGGCTGGGACGCCGAAGACACACTTCTCCGGGTTGAGCTTGATCTTGTATTCACGCAAGTTGGCGAATGTCTCCCGGATATCGTCGAGGAGGCTGAAATGCTTCTTGGACTTGACGACGATGTCGTCGACGTAGACGTGGACGTTCCTGGCTATCTGAGGCAGGAGACACTTCTGCATGCAGCGCTGGAAGGTTGCGCCTGCATTCTTCAGGCCGAAGGACATGGTGATGTAGCAGTAGGCCCCAAGGGGGTGATGAAGGTGGTTTTGAGCCGGTCGGCCGGGTCCAGCTTGATTTGGTGGTAGCCGGAGTAGGCGTCCAGGAAAGACAGTAGGTCGCAGCCGGCCGTGGAGTCGATGACTTGATCGATCCGCGGCAGGGCAAATGGGTCCTTGGGGCACGCCTTGTTCAGGCTCGTGTAGTCGATACACATGCGCCAGGTCTTGTTCTTCTTTAGCACCAGGACTGGGTTGGCCAGCCAGTCCGGGTGGAACACTTCCATGATGAAGCCGGCTGCGAGCAGCCGGGCGATTTCTTCTCCTATAGTATGCCGCTTCTCCTCGGAGAAATGGCGTAGGGGTTGCTTGACCGGCTTCGCATCCGGTCGTACGTGCAGCTTGTGCTCGGCGAACTTCCTCGGAACACCTGGCATGTCCTTGGGGGACCATGCAAAGATGTCCCGATTCTCACGGAGGAAGTCAACGAGCTCGCTTTCCTATTTGCTGTCGAGGCGGGAGCCGATGGTAACGCACTGGCTGGGGTTAGCCGGGTCGGGCGGCACCTGCCTGGTGTCTTTGGACGGCTGGAACGAGGCTTCGCCGACCGACTGGAATGTAGGAGCCGGCATGGCCGGCTAGGCAGAGGCGATCGAGAGCCACAAGCCGGTCGAGCTGCCGCTTCTCCTCCGCTATCTCCAGGGCTTCGGCCAGCCGGCTGCCGTCTCGCGCGCACGCGATCGACATCTTGTAGTCGCCGGCAATGGTGATGATGCCCTTGGGACCCGGCATCTTGAGCTTGAGGTAGGCATAATGGGGGATCGCCATGAACTTGACGAGAGCCGGCCGACCCAGCAGCGCGTGGTAGGGACTGTCGAGGTCCACTACCTCGAACCAGACCGGTTCGCGACGGAAGTGGCTGGAGCCGCCGAAGAGGACGTCAAGCTTGATCTTGCCGATGGGGGTGCAGGACTTTCCCGGCACGATGCCGTGGAAAACAGTCCGGATTGCTTGTAGGTCCTCCACCTTGAGCCCCAATTTGAGCATTGTGTCAAGGTAGAGGATGTTGATGCTGCTGCCCCCATCGATCAACACCCGCGAGAAGCGGCACGTGCGCCTCTCGGAAGCGATGGTGGGATCGAGGACGAGGGCGTAGCTGCCCGGGCTTGGCACCACGGCCGGGTGGTCCGCCCGGCTCCAGGTGACCGGCTTCTCGGACCAGTGCATGAACTGGGGAGTCGCGGGCATGGTGGCATTCACCTCACGGTGGAGCCGGCGCTGGGCGTGCTTGTCCGTCTCTTCGCTGGTGAAGACGACGTAGCAGCCGTCTTGGTCGGGGAACTGGTCGAGCAACCGGCCGTCGTTTTGAGCCGGAGCCGTGGCCTGAGCCGGAGCAGGAGCCGGAGCCGGCGCGCGGGGAGGCAGTGCCGGAGGGGTCGGCAGGCCTTCCCCCCACGCCAGCCGCTGAGAGAAGCTGCACTGCCGGAGCGTGTGCGTAGCCGGCTTGGCGCCGGAATGGTGTTTGCAGGGGAGGTCGAGCATCTGCTCGAATGTAAGCTTAGGCTGCCAGGCACCCTTGCCGGTGCGCTGACGCTGGCTGGAAGCCTGGGCAGCCGGCTGCTCTTCCTCGATTGAGGCAACCTGCCGGCTCCCGTAGCGGGGATCCGGCTGGTCGGCCTTGCGTTTGTTGTTCTGCTGCTGCCGGTTGTTGGCGGCCGCTCGCGGCGCGGCAGGCGGCGGAGCCGGTTTGGCTGGTGTCTTAGCCTTCATCCTCATCGAGGAATCGGCCGTGGCGTATTTGTCCGCTTTGGACATTAGGTCCGCCAGGGTAGTTGGCTCGTAGCACAAGAGCTTGTGCTTGAGGTGGGTACCATCGCAGCAACCCTCGATGAAGTACTGAATGGCCTGCACCTCATGCACTCCCTCGCGGGAGTTGCGGAGCTCGGTCCAGCACGTGAGATAGTCGCAGAGTGGTTCCTCTAGCCCCTGGACACACATGGCCAGCTCGCGGGGCCGGCCGGGCCACTTGTATGTGCCGGTGAAGTTGCGGACGAACGCCTCTTCGAAGTCCATCCAAGTGTTGATGCTGCCGGCCGCCAGGCTGTTTAGCCAGGTGCGGGCCGAGCCGATCAGCATGAGGGGGGCGTAGCGGACGGCTACGCGCTTGTTCCCCCTGGCGATGCCGACGGCGGTGGTGTAATCGATCAGCCAGTCCTCCGGCTTGGCAGCCCCGGTATACTTCGGGGTGTCGCGGGGAAGCGTGAAGCCGGGCGGAAATGGCTCGTTGCGGATCCGAGGGCCGAAGCACGCCGGGCCAATCGAGCCCTCCTCCTCGAGGAGAGCCGACTGCGCCAGCCGGTCAAGGCGGAGCCGCGCATCGTTATCGCTGTGGGGGACCTGCGGCCCGAGCTGGGCCGCGAGTTCGGGGTGGACTGCGCCGAGTCCTGCCGCGGGGGCGGAGTGTGCCCGCGGCTACGCCGGCTACTGCCAGCCGGAGCCTCGTCCCGGCGGTTGCTGCCAGCCGGATTGTTGCTGTGCCGGCTGTTCACAGCCGGCTACTCGTTCCCGCGCAGCTGGGTGCACCGAGCGTTGCTTCCCTCGTTCCGTCGGCCAGAGGGATGAGGGGTACTGGAGTGCTGAGCCGGCTGACGGTTGGTAGCCCCGGCGCCCTCACCCTCGGGACGGGGAAGTTCGGAGACGGCCCCACCGGGGGTGAGGATGACCTGTTGCGCGTTGGCGGTGTCGATGACGTCCTTGATGTGTCGCTCGCGCGCGGCACGCTCCTCGCCCTCCAAGGTTGCCAAATCCTCGTAGGCAACCTTGGCGGCGCGTAGGTTGGCCGCGGGGGTGTCGTAGACGGGAAGGCGGCCGCCGAGGATTTCCGCGACCACGCGGCCGCGTTCGCGCACAGCCCCACGCCGGCTGGGCTCGGGGCCAGCCGGGGAGAGACCATACGCGGAGTTGTATTCCCGCTGCGCGGCTTCCATCCGGCGCCGCTCGACAGCGCTGGTGTCTTCGAATAGCAGGCGGCGGGCCACCTCCAACTCGGCTCTGGCGTTGGCCGGGTCCGCCGTCGGGGCGATAGGGGTGCCTAGCCCCCGGAGAGTAGCGGCGAGCGGGTCGGAGGTACCGGCGCAGGCGGCGGCCGCGTCGGCCTTGGCCGCCCGCGCGCGGCCCGAAGTGGTGGAGGAGGCGGTGACCATCACTCCTACGCAGGCGCGGGAGCCGACAGCCTCGCCCGTGGCGAGCGCGCCCACGGACGAGGGTGGGTCGGTGCAGTCGAGCACCCAGCTAGGGTACTCGTCGGCCGCCGGCTCGCCGGCGAGGCTCGGCTTGCTGAACCACCCAGCGAGCGCGGTGACGTCGAGCGCGAGGTCGCGGTCGAAGCACTCATCGGAGATGGCGGCCACGTCGCCCGTAGGACCTGCCGGAGCAAGCCCCACGAGCATGCGGTTCCGCCCGGACGCGAGGCGACCGGGGGAGGTGGTGAAGGGCCCCGCCCGGAGCGTGACTCCGGCCGGCGCCACGGAGGGCCCCATGGTGGGCGCCAACTGTCGTGGTTTTGTCACGGCAGATGCCATGGGTAGGCTTATCGAGAGGCGCCGAAGGACGCCGACGGGCTCCGGGAGCGGGGTTAGGCACAAGCGGTGGCGGACACACGATGTACCCAGGTTCAGGGCCCTCCGTGGGAGGTAACACCCCTAGTCCTGCTTGGTCTAGTTGAGACAATGATAAGGTTACAATGGAGCTCCTTGAGCTGTATGGATAGAGGAGGAAGAAGGATCTAGCTTGCCCTTGCTGCCTCTCTACGTGTGTGTGGTGTGTGAAAGGAGTCGACCCCCTTGCATGGGGGAGGCCCGGGGGGTTTTATAGGCCAACCCCCCAGGCTACAATATGAATAAAAGGTCTTGGGGGGCCCCAGCCGGTAGCCTCTCTAGCCGGCCATGGGTGCCGCCGGTTGTGGGGTCTTGTCGCTGGTAGGGCCCGCCGGCTGTCGGGTCCCGCTTGGTGGGTCCCCGTGCCGGTCGTGTCGCGGCACGGGTTGCCCGTCGGTGCGTCGTCTTGTGGCTACCGGCCGCGGTCAGTGGTACGGCCGGCTGCACTGTAGCCATGCCAGAGCAGGTAGTGGAGTGGTTGGATGCGTGCCGGCTCTGTTGGAAGCCCTGTCGCGGTCGGCCGAGGTCAGCAGTCACTGTGGCCCTGCGCCCGCGTGTCAAGGGCCACTGTGGCCACGCCGGGGCAGGTAACGTGGGTCTCGTCTTGTCGCCGTACTGACGCACAGAGAGACGGGACGGGAGCTGGTCCGTCCGAAGGTCAGCGGAGGAGGCGGCGTGGAGGAAGCCAGCCGTAGGTGAGGCAGCCGGCTCCTCGATCAGCCGGCCCCGAGCGAGCCGGCAGCGGACGTGCCGGCTGTCCGCCAGCCGGCCCTGAGGCAGCCGGTGGCCAGCCAGCCGACCGCAGCCCAGCCGGCCGCAGACCAGCCGGCGGTACTGTTTTCCTTCGAGCGGGGGAGATGAACCCCTCAGCATTGGCCTACCCGGGGGTAATAACCCCGTCAGGGCCTGTATCTTCGACGCTGGTGGCATAGTGATACGTCCATTTTGCATCATGATTTCCTACTATTATTTATTATGTTTTGTTGAATAATAATGCTTTAGGGAGTGATTCTAATGCCTTTTCCCTCATAATATGCAAGGTTTACACAAAGAGGGAGAATACCAACAGCTGGAATTCTGGACCTGAAAAAATCACATCAGAGATATCTATTCTGCACAACTCGAATGAAGCTGAAACTTTACGAAGATTATTTTTGGATTTAATAAAAAATACTGGAGCAAAGAACTACCGTAGGGGGCCAACCTGGTGGGCACAAGACACCAGGGCGCGTCAGGCCCCCCTGGGCGCGCCCTGGTGGGTTGTGCCCTCCCCGGCCCACCTTCGGTGCCCATCTTCGGGTATATAATCACATTTTACCTAGAAAAAATAAGAAGAGGACTTTCGGGACGGAGCGCCGCCGTCTCGAGGCGGAACTTGGGAAGGAGCACTTTTGCCCTCCGACGGAGCGATTCCGTAGGGGGAACTTCCCTCCCGAAGGGGGAAATTGAAGCCGTAGTCATCACCAACACCCCTCTCATCTTTGGGAGGCCAATCTTCATCAACATCTTCATCATCACCATCTCCTCTCAAACCCTAGTTCATCTCTTGTGTTCAATCTTTGTACAGGAACCTTAGATTGGTACCTGTGGGTGACTAGTAGTGTTGATTACCTTGTGTAGTTGATTACTATATGGTTTCTTTGGTGGAAGACTATATGTCAGATCCATTATGCTATTCAATACCCCTCTGATCTTGAGCATGTTTATTATTTGTTAGTAGTTACCTTTTTTCTTGAGGTCACGGGAGAAGTCGTGTTGCAAGTGATCATGTGAATTTGATATGTGTTCGGTATTTTGATGATATGTATGTTGTGATTCCCTTAGTGGTGTCATGTGAACTTCGACTACATGACACTTCACCATTCATGGGCCTAAGGGAATGCATTGTGGAGTAGTTATTAGATGATGGGTTGCTAGAGTGACAGAAGCTTAAACCCTAGTTTATGCGCTACTTCGTAAGGGGCTGATTTGGATCCAAACGTTTAATGCTATGGTTAGATTTTATCTTAATACTTTTCTCTTAGTGGCGGATGATTGCGAAGGGGTTAATCATAAGTGGGAGGTTGTTCAAGTAAGAACAGCACCAAAGCACCAGTCCACCCACATATCAAATTATCAGAGTAGCGAACACGAATCAAACCAACATGATAAAAGTGACTAGATGAAATTCCCGTGTACCCTCAAGAACACTTTGCCTATTACTAGAGACAGTTCTGGCCTGTCCTTTGCCACAAAAGGATTGGGCTACCTTGCTGCACTTTATTTACCGTTACCATTACTTGCTCGTTACCAATTATCTTGTTATCAAACTATCTGTCAGCTACAATTTCAGTGTTTGCAGAAATTACCTTGCTGAAAAGCGCTTGTCATTTCCTTCTGCTCCTCGTTGACTTCGACACTCTTACTTATCAAAAGGACTACGATTGATCCCCTATACTTGTGGGTCATGAAGACTCTTTTCTGGTGAGGGAGTCCTGGTTTAAGGGGTCCTCGGATAGCCGACCTATTTCTTATGGGCCGGACTATATGGGTCGCTGGATGAGCAATGAATGATCAAGGGCCCCGTCGCCAGGGTGGAAGGTTCGAGAAGCTGTGGTGTATCCTCCAAGTTATCGGCGGTAGATAGGCGTGTTTTTCCTTTTACGAGTAACCGACCATATGTAAACCCTAGGTACCCACGGCGTCTATATAAGCCGGAGGGTTTTAGGTTGTAGAAACAGGACAACTCATCTAGGGTTTAGCTATTCGATCTCGAGGTAGATCAACTCTGTAATACTCATACCATCAATATAATCAAGCATGACGTAGGGTATTACCTCCATTGGAGGGCCCGAACCTGGCTAAAACCTCGTGTCCCTCGTCTCCTGTTACCATCGATTCTAGTCTCACAGCTCAGGACCCCCTACCCGAGATCCGCCGGTTTGGACACTAACATTGGTGCTTTCATTGAGAGTTCCACTGTGATCGCCAAAGGAATCGATGGCTCACTTCGTCACAAGCAACGAAATCTGCACCCAGGGGATTCTCGCCCTGGATCAGATCCTCGCAAGCGGCGACATCATGTCGCACGCTTACCCGATCGGCCACCTTGGCCAGATCGAAGACTTTTTCCCCGATCAAGGAATCAGGTTCGGAACCCTAGAGTTCATTGCTGATTCACGGGGAGAGCTCATCTTGATAGAACCCTCGACTCCTACGGAGGAGCCCGCAGATCCCGACGCCTCGACGCCGAAGAGATCGGGCCTCGCCTCTGATGATGAAGTCATAATCCCCGGGATGTCTGGACAGCCCAACCCGGTCGTTGTGACCGGATCCATCATGGTGGAGCAGGACCCGGGTCTGCTTTCATGCGATTCTGGAACCGCAACACTGCATACTGACCCCACTCGCTTCTGCGAGACGCATCCTACCATCACCTCATTTTTGAATGAGCTGTTTGATCGGATTGAGACCATGCGTATGGCTGATGACCAGATCCCGGTCTATGACCGGCTCGGGCTTAATCCCGATGATAGGGAGATTCATATCCCCACGGTCACCCACCTTGTCGCCACCGTCGAGTGTCCGCTTGGGGGCTCGTTCCCCCAGCAGCCGGATTTAAAAATGGTCTATACCCCAGTCTCCAATCACCGAGACTTCGCCTGTAACCCAGACTCTGGAATTCACTCCGGAGACAGACTGGTATCAGTCCCTGATCTATCGCACAGTTCGGAGTCTACGACTCCGAACTCCCACCGTGGCGTGGAGTCGAATCTTTCCCCACCCACCTCCCAAGCCGATCACTCAAGCATCGCAGAAGAGCCCAAGTCTTCGGACTTACCGGACATTGTGCATTTACCAGGAGAGTCGGTTCATCTTTACTGGGCCAGACTCCAACTCGCCCGAAACAAGGTTCGGGGCCTCAGTTATCAAGAGATAATGGCAACCTTCTGTCGCAACTGCCATGACGAAGGGATTCTCAATGCCCTGACTCGTCGGCACATTCGTGACTTCACCGAGCTGTCAGATTTGGTACAAAAATATTGCGCCATGGAAAGCGCCTGGCAAGCCGAACGGCTATTTGCGGAACCAACCTTTACCGAATAGCCTCGAGGAGATCGGAAGAAGAGGATACCTCCAAAGCAGCCAGACAGACTCGAACCCGCCGAAAAGAGAAACAGGCCCCTTTCAGGGGTCAGTACCGTCCTTGATGGACTATTGGATAAACCCTGCCCTATACATTTCGTATTGCTGAACACAGCTCCTACTCATAGCCTTAGAGCTTGCTGGGTCGTTAGGCAGGTCGCAAAAAGTGGCAAAGCCATTCTTGAGGCATCACTGCCGAACAGGCGCTCCACATTGCCATGAGAATACAACGCCAAAGTCCTGACGATCTACGAAACGTTCCCCTCAAGGAACAGGAGGAAAAGAGCTCTTAAAGAACTCGAACAGGTCTATCATGTGGCAGCAACAAGAGCATGGGCAGACATACCCATTACCTTCGGAGATACTGACCGACCAGCCATTCGTCCTGGTCATTCACCGGTAGCACTAGTCCTGAACACCATCATCGATGGCTTCAGGTTACATAAGGTGCTAATGGACGGCGGTAGTGGTTTAAACCTAATCTACGAATATACCCTGGAAAAAATGCAGTTCAACCGTTCTCGCATCGAACATAGCAACACGAATTTCTGGGGAATCATTCCGGGGAAAGAGGCGCGTTGTTCAGGATGTATCGTCCTGGACGTAGTGTTTGTCACGTCCAAAAACTACCGATCTGAAGAAATCCTCTTCCATATCGTACCCTTCCCCAGTGGCTACCACGCCCTATTGGGACGTGATGCCTTCACAAAGTTCCAGGCTATACCACACTACGGGTATATGAAACTCAAGATGCCAGGACCAAACGGGGTAATCACAATCGCTAGTGATCCGAATATAGCCCTTCGGGCCAAAAACAAAACAGCAGCGCTCGCCCTCGAAGCACTAGCTGAGACCTTCGCTGCAGAAGAACTGACCACACTTCGGTCAACAGTCGACCGGGACGACGTGATCCTTGACAAAAGGCCCAAACCCACATCTTTCAAGCCGGCGAAGGAAGTCGTCAAATTCCAGGTACACCCGACGGACCCAAACAAAACCGCGTCCATCGGAGCTTAGCTCGACCCAATAGTGGACGAAGCACTGCGAGCATTCTTACGAGAAAACTGGGACATCTTCGCCTGGCACCCTTCTGATATGCCTGGCATCCCACGGCGGCTGGCAGAACATAGTCTGAACATCATCGCAGGCTTTAAGCCCGTCAAACAGACTCTGCGCCGCTTTTCCGAGCCCAAACGACAAGCTATGGGTGAAGAATTAGCCAAACTACTAGAGGCCGGATTCATTCGGGAGATCAAGCACCCCGAATGGTTGGCGAACATGGTTATGGTACCAAAGAAAGATCAATCCTGGCGGCTGTGCGTCGACTTTAAAGACCTCAACAATGCTTGCCCTAAGGATCCTTTCCCCCTACCACGCATAGACCAGATTAGTGACGCCACAGCCGAACACGACTCGTTGTGTTTCCTCGACGCTTATTCCGTATACCATCAGATTAAAATGAAGGAATCCGATCAAGCGGCAACCTCATTCATCACCCCTTATGGGCCATTCTGCTTCAACACGATGCCCTTCGGGCTAAAAAACGCTGGGGCTACGTACCAGCGTATGATCCAGACTTGTCTCGCTAAAAAAGTCAGTAAAACAGTCGAGACATACGTGGACGACGTGGTAGTCAAAACCAAACACGTCATCCAGTTGATCGACGACCTAAGGCAAACCTTTGCCAACCTACGCGAGTACGATATACGACTCAATCCGGAGAAATGCGTATTCGGAGTTCCTGCTGGTAAATTGCTCGGATTCATCGTCTCCCATAGACGAATAGAAGCGAATCCGGCTAAGATCCGTGCCCTCTCAGAACTTGCAATTCCCACAGAGCTAAAGCACGTACAGAGGTTGGCTGGCTGCGTGGCGGCGTTAAGCCGCTTTATCTCCCGCCTTGGCAAAAAGGCTTTACCGCTCTACAGACTGCTGAAACGGACCAACAATTTCGAGTGGACCGATGAGGCGAAGGCAGCGTTAGAAGACATCAAAACACTCCTGGCAAGCAACCCCATACTCACAGCACCAGGCGCTCGTGAACCCATGTTATTATACATATCGGCTACCAACCAAGTCGTTAGCGCGGTGCTCGTAGTCGAACGAGAGGAGGAGGGACACAAATTCCGGATACAAAAACCGGTCTATTACGTGTCAGAAGTACTAACGCAGTGCAAGTCCAGATACCCGCACTACCAGAAGATAGCTGATGTCTACTATGCAACCTTCTTCTTGTAAACTTGTGTTGGGCCTCCAAGCGCAGAGTTTTGTAGGACAGTAGCAATTTTGCCTCAAGTGGATGACCTAAGGTTTATCAATCCGTGGGAGGTGTAGGATGAAGATGGTCTCTCTCAAACAACCCTGCAACCAAATAACAAAAAGTCCCTTGTGTCCCCAACACACCCAATACAATGGTAAATTGTATAGGTGCACTAGTTCGGCGAAGAGATGGTGATACAAGTGTAATATGGATGGTAGATATAGGTTTTTGTAATCTGAAAATATAAAAACAGCAAGGTAACAAGTAACAAAAGTGAGCACAAACGGTATTGCAATGCTTAGAAACAAGGCCTAGGGTCCATACTTTCGCTAGTGCAATCTCTCAACAATACTAACATAGTTGAATCATATGTAAATCCCTCACGCGCGACAAAGAGTTCACTCCAAAGTCACAAATAGCGGAGAACAAACGAATAAATTATTGTAGGGTACGAAACCACCTCAAAGTTATCTTTTCCGATCAATCTTATGAGCTATCCCTATAAGTGTCACGAACAGCCCTAGAGTTCATACTAAAATAACACCTTAAGATACACATCAACCAAAACCCTAATGTCACCTAGATACTCCAATGTCACCACAAGTACCCATGGGCTTGATTATATGATATGCATCACACAATTTCAGATTCATCATATTCAATCCAACACAAAGAACTTCAAAGAGTGCCCCAAAGTTTCTACCGGACAGTCAAGACGAAAACATGTGCCAACCCCTATGCATAGATTCCCAAGGTCACGGAACCCGCAAGTTGATCACCAAAACATACATCAAGTGGATCAATAGAACATCCCATTGTCACCACGGATATCCCATCGCAAGACATACATCAAGTGTTCTCAAATCTTTAAAGACTCAATCCGATAAGTAAAGTTCAAAGGGAAAACTCAATTCATCACAACTAGATAGAGAGGGGAAACACTCCATATGATTCATCTATATTAATAAAGCTCGCGGTACATCAAGATCGTGCCATCTCAAGAACACGAGAGAGAGAGATCAAACACATAGCTACTGGTACATACCCTCAGCCCCGAGGGTGAACTACTCCCTCCTCGTCATGGAGAGTGCCGGGATGATGAAGGTGGCCTCCGGTGATGGTTTCCCTCTCCGGCAGGGTGTTGAAACGGGCTCCTGATTGGTTTTTCGTGGCTCTGGAGGCTTGCGGCGGCGGAACTCCCGATCTAGGTTTGTTTCTGGGGGTTTCTATATTTATAGGAATTTTTGGCGTCGGAATCACGTCAGGGGGGTGCTCGAGGGGCCCACAAGCCAGGAGGCCGCGCCTAGGGGGGTAGGGCGCGGGCCCCTGGCTTGTGGCCTCCTCGGGACTCCCCTCCGGTATCTTTTTGCTCCAGTATTTTTTATTTTTTCCAAAAATATTCTCCGTAAATTTTAAGCCCGTTCCGAGAACTTTTATTTCTGTACAAAAACAACACCACGGTAGTTCTGCTGAAAACAGCATCAGTCCGGGTTAGTTCTAATAAAATCATACCAAAATCATATAGAATTATTGTAAACATGGCATGAATACTTCATAAATTATAGATACGTTGGAGACGTATCAGCATCCCCAAGCTTAATTCCTGCTTGTCCTCGAGTAGGTAAATGATAAAAGAAATAATGTATGAAGTGTGAATGCTAGCAAGTGCACAAGTTTGATCAATGATAATTCCAATCACTTTTTCTAGCATCAATATAAACCATAAACAGTAGCTCATCTCATAAAACTTCTCATGATCAAGTAACAAGCTATTCACATGTTAAAGTATAGACCAGAAAGTTTCTTGAAAACAAACAAACCATATTCCTAGTCATCAAACAATTGCAATTCATCTTATTTTCAGGAAGGGTCTATGTAAGAGCTCTGATTTAGCAAATTCCACATACTCAGCTATCATATAGTCTTCCATGATTATTGAAACTCAAAGCATATTTTTAGAACAAATAGCATCCATCGAACACAGAGAAAGATAGGGGCTTAATGTTTCGCCTCCCAACTTATTTATCATATAGATAATTGTCAACAATAATAATTCATGATCAAATATATTTGTGTGGATATATATGTCTAGATCATTCCCCAACACATGACGCTTGCCAAGAGAAAAAGGCGAAATATAGGAAGTGGTGAAGATCACCATGACTCTTGCATAAAGGTAAGTACTAGAAAGTAAAAGATAGGCCCTTCGCAGAGGGAAGCATTGATTTGCAAAGGTGCCAAAGCTCGAGCTTTTAAAACAGAGATGAACAATAATTTTGAGCGGTATGCTTTCATTGTCAACATAACAACCAAGAGATTTCAACATCTTCCATGCTAGATACATTATAGGCGGTTCCCAAACAGAATGGTAAAGTTTTTACTCCCCCTCCACCAATCAATCACACTCCACGGCGAGCCGAATCCATGGGTACCGTCCATACAAACAACAATCATGGGGGAGTTTTGTTTCATTATTTTTTTGATTTGATTTTTGAGCATGGGACTGGGCATCCCGAATACCAGCCACTTTCTCGTGAATGATAGTGAATCAACACATATCGTGAGAATAACACACCTAGCATGGAAGATACTGACCGCCCCCAGCCGCTACATGAGTGATTCGGGCATACAAAACAGAATATTATTTGAAGGTTTAGAGTTTGGCACATGCAAATTTACTTGGAACGGCAGGTAAATACCGCATATAGGTAGGTATGGTGGACTCTCATGGCAAAACTAGTTTAAGGGTGTTTGGATGCACAAGTAGTATTTCTACTTGGTGCGGAAGTTTTGGCTAGTATGAGGTGGAAGCAAGCACCACATGTTGGAGGATCCATAACAATATAACTTCTATACAAATATACCCAAACATAACTCATTAAGTTGTCTTCCTTGTCCAATTTCAACAAATTTGCTTAAGTTTGAAAATAATTAATGAGCTCACAATCATAGAAGATGTCCAAGATAGTATATTTATATGTGGAATCTCTCTTCCTTCAATATTCTTTCATGAATTGTTCAAGTGACCAATGCGGTGTTTGCTAACTTTTAATAAATTTTACCACCCATACTTATTATGTGTGAAGTCATTACTCTCCATGGGATAAGTATATGCAGCATATTTAATTTCAGATTTATGATATTCAATTCATTCAACCATTTACTCATAGGATATAAGTGAAGCACGAGAATGAATGACAAAATACTCCAAAAAGATATAAGTGAAGATCAATGAGTAGTCAAAAATTTAAATAGCTATGTGAAGACTCTCTCATCTAATAATTTCAGATCTTAAGCATTTTATTAAACTGCAAGCAAAAGAAAAACAGCACTCCAAGAATAGCACGCATCATGTGAACGAATAAAAATTTAGGCTCAACATAGGCTAACCGATAATTGTTGATGAAGAGAGGTGGGATGCGTAGCCTCCCCAAGCTTAGATGCTTGAAACTTCTCGAAATATTTACTTGGGGTGCCTTGGGCATCCCCAAGCTTGAGCTTTTGTATCTCGTTCAATCCTCTCATATCATGGTTTCACCTATTCTCAAAAACTTCATCCACACAAAACTCGAAAAGAACTCGTGAGATAGGTTAGTACACATAATAATAAATCAACTCTTTATGTACTGCCAAGACAAGTTGCACAATAATTTTCAAACATTAGGTACTGTATACTATCATTTCCACAATTTATATCTACCAATATAGGCTACGGAAACTATAGGATAAGTAGATAACAAAACTATGACAGCAATATGTCTAATCAGAACAGTCTGTAGCAATTTATGAAAACAGTGTACTTTTGTAACTCAAACAATTATGAAAATTTAGTACATGCTATAAATTTTATATGACAATACTTTGTAAAAATTTCAGAAACTTTCCACGTTCCAGTAAAATATGAAAATTCAAACACTACAGCCAAAGTTTCTGTTTTTACACAGCACTCATCAAAACATGCAATGCAAGCATCCTAAGGCAATTCTTGGAACTTTTTATTGAAAAACAAGATTATAAATAACACGTAACAGAAAATAACAAAATATAATGATGCTCCAAGCAAAACTCATATTATGTGACGAATAAAAATATAGCTCCAAGTAAGATATACCGATAGTGTTGAAGACGAAAGAGTGGATGCCTTCTGGGGCATCCCCAAGCTTAGGCGCTTGAGTCTTCCTTGGATATTACCTTGGGGGTGCCTTGGGTATCCCCAAGCTTAGGTTCTTGTCACTCCTTGTTCTCCTCACATTGGTGTCTCACCCGAAACTTGAAAACTTCAATCACACAAAACTTAACGGAACTTCGTGAGAAGGGTTAGTGTTATAAAGATAGATCATTCACTTAGGTACTGTCAAGACAAGATTCATATTTGTTCCCACATGATACCTACTGTATTCTATCATTCCCATAATTTATACCACTAAATATAAGCTATGGAAACACTAAAACAAACAAACTATGCATGCAAAACAGAATCTGTCAAAAACAGAACAGTCTGTGAAGATCTGTAGTGTAGCCATACTTCCCTTTCTCTAAAAATTCTTAAACATTAGGAAAATCTAGGCAGTTTGCATATCAATATTTTGTAAAAACTTCAGATCAAAAGCACGTTCCAGTGAATTTACAAAATTCCTTGACTGAGAGCAAAAGTTTCTGTTTTTGCACAGAATCAAGTCAACTATCATCCACACTATCCCAAAGGCTTTACTTGGCACTTTATTGAAACAAAATCTATAAAACATGATTAATACAGTAGCTTAATCATGTGAACACACTAAAACAGTAAGGATAAATGTTGGGTTGTCTTCCAACAAGCGCTTTTCTTTTATGCCTTCTTAGCTAGGCATGATGATTTCAATGATGCTCACAAAAAAGATAAGAATTGAAACACAAAGAGAGCATCATTAAGCATATGACTAGAACATTTAAGCCTAACCCACTTCCTATGCATAGGGATTTTGTGAGCAAACAATTTATGGGAGCAAGAATCAACTAGCATAGGAAGGCAAAACAAGCATAACTTCAAAACTTTGAACACATAGGGAGGAAACTTGATATTATGGCAATTCCTACAAGCATATGTTCCTCCCTCATAATAATTTTCAGTAGCATCATGAAGGAATTTCACAATATAACCAGCACATAAAGCATTATCTTCATGATCCACAAGCATAGAAAATTTGTCACTCTCCACATAAGAAAATTTCTTCTCATGACTAATAGTGGGAGTATCATAAAAGAATTGAATACTACAAATTGGTTCCACATTAAAAGAGTAATATTCAGTAAAAGGATATTCATAATTATGACAAGTATCATAATAGTAATCATCACTCTTTTTCATCGCATAAGTATCATCACAATTATCATCATAAGTAGGAGGCATGCAATCATTATAACAAATTTGATCATTCAAAGTAGGGGGAATAAAAAGATCATCTTCATTAAGCATAGCATCCCCAAGCTTGGGACAAACATTAATTGCAGCAAATAAATTCTCAAACATGTCATTTTCATCAAACATAGCATCCCCAAGCTTGTGGCTTTGTATATCATAAACATAATCACTCTCATCATTAATAGTATGAATAGCACCAATAGTGTAGCAATTATTATCATCATCTTCCAAGTTGGTGCCATAAATATTTTCAAGATTATAAGAAGTATCATTATCTTTCCAATCATAATTATCACAACAAACAATAGGCATAACAAAATCATCCTCAAGTGTATCATCTTCCCCAACTATTTTTGATTCATTCTCATGAGGCCTATCAATAATGGAACAACATTATTTGGGAGAGATACCTCTTTACCTTCACTTTTCCTTCTTTTCTTCTTCTTCACCACATTATGTGTGGGTTTATTTAATTCCTCCAAGAATCTTTTTGAAGAGGTTGGTTGAATAAAAAGCTCCTCCTCGTTACCTGATTCATCATAAGAAAAAATAGGAGGATATTGGGAAACCTCTTCCCCTTCATTAGTATTCTCTTCATCTTCTATCTGTTTTCTTGTCTTTAAGTAATTGGCAATATAAGGATTCTTAATGCAATTTACCACGCAATACATATAGATTTCATTTAGATCAAAATAAATCATTTGCATGAGAACCCAAGCTGGAACATCCTTAGTTTTATGTTTCATTTCTTCATACCCCAAAAATAGACGAAGTTCATTATGATGCTCAAGGGTAATGAGGTTATCTCAATTTTTGGACACAATTCGATCATGAAATAATTCACATTGGAAATTAAAATGACCACTTTCATTGCAAAGTTCACAAGGACGGCGAGAAATATTAAGTCTTTCAGCACAAACATATAGCCTCTCTTGCAACCATTTAGTTTCTAAATACTTATGCCTCTTACAAAATCTATCTTCCCTTTTAGGCATGTCTTCACAAACTCTATGCACTCCACAAAAATTGACATGCTTATAAGAAATCTTTTTATCATGACTAGTGCAATCATCATTAGTACTATGGATATTCAAAGAATTCATACTAACAACATTCCAATCATGCTCATCACTCAAAGATTTAGTGCCAAACATTTTAATAACTTCTTCTTCTAACACTTGAGCACAATTTTCCTTTCCATCATTTTCATGAAAGACATTAAAAAGATGAAGCATATGAGGCAACCTCAATTCCATATATTTTTTTGTAGTTTTCTTTTATAAAACCAAACTAGTGAAAAACAAGAAACTAAAAGATTTAATTGCAAGATCTAAAGATATACCTTCAAGCACTCACCTCCCCGGCAACGGCGCCAGAAAAGAGCTTGATGTCTACTATGCAACCTTCTTCTTGTAGACTTGTGTTGGGCCTCCAAGCGCAGAGTTTTGTAGGACAGTAGCAATTTTCCCTCAAGTGGATGACCTAAGGTTTATCAATCCGTGGGAGGTGTAGGATGAAGATGGTCTCTCTCAAACAACCCTGCAACCAAATAACAAAAAGTCTCTTGTGTCCCCAACACACCCAATACAATGGTAAATTGTATAGGTGCACTAGTTCGGCGAAGAGATGGTGATACAAGTGTAATATGGATGGTAGATATAGGTTTTTGTAATCTGAAAATATAAAAACAGCAAGGTAACAAGTAACAAAAGTGAGCACACACGGTATTGCAATGCTTAGAAACAAGGCCTAGGGTCCATACTTTCGCTAATGCAATCTCTCAACAATACTAACATAGTTGAATCATATGTAAATCCCTCACGCGCGACAAAGAGTTCACTCCAAAGTCACAAATAGCGGAGAACAAACGAAGAAATTATTGTAGGGTACGAAACCACCTCAAAGTTATCTTTTCCGATCAATCTTATGAGCTATCCCTATAAGTGTCACGAACAGCCCTAGAGTTCGTACTAAAATAACACCTTAAGATACACATCAACCAAAACCCTAATGTCACCTAGATACTCCAATGTCACCACAAGTACCCATGGGCTTGATTATATAATATGCATCACACAATTTCAGATTCATCATATTCAATCCAACCCAAAGAACTTCAAAGAGTGCCCCAAAGTTTCTACCGGAAAGTCAAGATGAAAACATGTGCCAACCCCTATGCATAGATTCCCAAGGTCACGGAACCCGCAAGTTGATCACCAAAACATACATCAAGTGGATCAATAGAACATCCCATTGTCACCACGGATATCCCATCGCAAGACATACATCAAGTGTTCTCAAATCCTTAAAGACTCAATCCGATAAGTAAACTTCAAAGGGAAAACTCAATTCATCACAACTAGATAGAGAGGGGAAACACTCCATATGATTCATCTATATTAATAAAGCTCGCGGTACATCAAGATCGTGCCATCTCAAGAACACGAGAGAGAGAGATCAAACACATAGCTACTGGTACATACCCTCAGCCCCGAGGGTGAACTACTCCCTCCTCGTCATGGAGAGCGCCGGGATGATGAAGATGGCCTCCGGTGATGGTTTCCCCCTCCGGCAGGGTGCCGGAACGGGCTCCCGATTGGTTTTTCGTGGCTCTGGAGGCTTGCGGCGGCGGAACTCCCGATCTAGGTTTGTTTCTGGGGGTTTCTATATTTATAGGAATTTTTGGCATCGGAATAACGTTAGGGGGGTGCTCGAGGGGCCCACAAGCCAGGAGGCTGCGCCCAGGGGGGTAGGGCATGGGCCCCTGGCTTGTGGCCTCCTCGGGACTCCCCTCCGGTATCTTTTTGCTCTAGTATTTTTTTTATTTTCCAAAAATATTCTCCCTAAATTTTCAGCCCGTTCCGAGAACTTTTATTTCTGCACAAAAACAACACCACGGTAGTTCTGCTGTAAACAGTGTCAGTCTGAGTTAGTTTTAATAAAATCATACCAAAATCATATAGAATTATTGTAAACATGGCATGAATACTTCATAAATTATAGATACGTTGGAGACGTATCAATAGCCTACACAGTATTTATGGCATCACGGAAACTCAGACACTACTTTCAAGAGTGCTCGGTCACGGTGGCATCTGAAGTACCCCTGAACGATATAATCAAAAACAGGGACGCCACCGGCCGAATAGCTAAATGGGCAATTGAGCTCCTTCCATTTGAAATCGCTTACAAGCCAAGATGAGCTATCAAGTCTCAGGTGTTGGCAGATTTCCTCGCCGAATGGACAGAGGCCGAGCTCCCCAGGGAATATAGTACATACTCCCATTGGACAATGTACTTCGATGGATCCAAAACTTTGGCCGGACTGGGGGCTGGGGTTATCCTCACATTCGCCACGATACGTGTTGCAGATCATGTATGCCGATTCCAACAATGCAGCCGAATACGAAGCACTACTACACGGTCTTCGGATGGCAGCATCAATGGGCATACGCCGGCTGGAGGTACGGGGAGACTCCAACTTGGCCATCTCTCAAATCAACGGCGAATTCGATGCCAAAAACCCGAAGATGGCGGCATACAGAAACAACGTCCTCAAGATATCCGCACGGTTCGAGGGGCTGGAATTTCACCACGTCGCTAGAGACAACAACCAAGCCGCAGACATACTGGCCCGCATGGGGGCCAAACGTGACCCTGTCCCAAAAAACACCTTCCTGGAATGGCTCTTTAAGCCATCCGTGGTTTGGCAGGAGGACCATGAGGACGCCGATCTAACCAATGCAGACAAGGTTGTTCCCCCTACAAACGAACCAGATGATCAAATCATTGGCGGCTTCGTAACGAACGAAACACCTTCGGCTCACGAAGTCATGGCAGTAATCGCGCCATGGACCGAGCCCTTCCTCGCCTACCTTCATCGCAAAGAACTCCCCGGCGATCAGACAGAGGCGCGGCGCATAATCCGGTGATCCAAAGCCTACAAAGTACACGAGGGTGAGATATACAAGAAAAGCACCACCGGAATACTACAACGGTGCATATCTGAGGAAGAAGGTCGGCAGCTCTTAGCTGAAGTCCATGCAGGGATGGGCGTCCATCACGCCGCAGCAAGAGCCTTGGTTAGCAAGGCCTTCCGGGCTGGTTTTTTCTGGCCCACAGCTCGGACAGACGCCCAGTCGCTTGTCAAACACTGCGTGGGATGCCAACTTTTCGCAAATCAAAGTCACATGCCCCCAACAGTCCAAACCAGGGGCCATTTGAATTATATTTGAACTTATAAAACTCAGAAGACCATTTTGAAAATATTTCATGATAGGATTCAAAGCCATTTTGAACTGGTTTTCAAAATTTATTTTTCTCCCAAAATAATATACATAGAATACAGGGTAAAATGATTCCCTTCAACATAAAAATGGAGAGAAATTAATTTGAAGCCATTTTGGTATTTTCAAAATGTTTTCTTTGCATTTTATTTGCAACAGCAACACTGTTTGAATTATTTGATTTTTTGAGATTTTTTTTTGACCTTGAAAATATGTTCATGTTGTAGGAAATATTTTTCTGGTCATTTTGATATATAATATGTCTATATAAAAGTATTATAGTTTTCTTTTATTTAGTTTTTCTTTTCTCTTTTGTTTTATAAAAAGAAAACTTTCTTTAATAGGAAACCCCGAGTCGGCCCAGCTATGGATCTGGCCAAGGATCTCCACGCCTGCGCCCGAATCCCCTCCCGATCGGCCACCGCTCTTTCCTTTCTCTCTTTCTCTCCCTGACCGGTGGGCCCCACCGTCCGACCAAGACCCGAGTTGGTCTTCACTTTCCTTTCTCCTCCTCTCTTTCCTTCCCGCTGCGGATCTCACCGGAGCAACACCGATTCGCCGATTCCCTTCCTTTCCCTTGCCCCCAACCCCATGGCTTATAAGCCGAGAGCCCCGCGCCCCGATCCGCCCTAGACCACCCCCTCCCACGCACCATCACCGCAGCTAGCTCTTGCCGGAGTTCCACCCTCCAACCGGACCTCTCCGAGTTCGTAGCGCTCGCCATCGTCGCACCCGACCCGCCCCGAGGTCGTAGATCAACGACGGAGCTTCGCTGTCGTCGCCTGGACCCCCCCTGCTGCTGCCGATCACCAGAGCGACGCCTACACCACCTCGCCGGAGTCCGCCACCTCACCGGAGCTCCATGAGCTTGAGCCGCTCAACCTCGCCACCCCGAGCCCCACTGATGCCGCCAATCTTCATCGAAGAAGCCCCGCAGTCAGCTGGACCCCTCCATCTTCGTCGGAGCCCGCCGGAACGACCTCCCCGACGAGCCAGAGCCTCATGTCGCCGTCTTCACCTCGCCTGACCACCAAGGTGAGCTCGCCATCCCTCCCCTCCGTCCGATCTGTGCTAAATGGCTAGGATTAGATCCCGCATACCCCTTTGGTTCAGTTAAAAGAACCGGCCGGTCTTCCTTTAGTTGTTTTAAGCCGAAACATTTTTCTTAAGTTGCGGTCGTTTGTTAGTTTAGACAACGCGTGCACCGCCCATAGCCACTCAGAAACTACCACGTCGCCACTCTCCGTTAGATAGGTTTTTGTTTTTTTTTTCAGTTTCTGTTTTAAAAACAGTTTATGTTTCTGTTTTAGAAATTGTATATCTCCTAGGGTTTTTGGTATTCTAATTTGGTTCTTTTTGCATTGGATTAATAATTTTATGTAGTTTCTGTAGATATCAAGTTTGACCATATTTGAAATTTTAAATTTTCAATTCATTGAAATTTCCTCAAATCACTAGAATTTGAATAACTTGAGTTTAAAAACATATTTTTGGGTGATTATTTTTGCTACTGGTTTGTATTAGTTATTTTTATCACCCTGTTCAATTTCAGAATTTTTAGAATCATTTAAATTAAGGTTTCAAGAAGAACAGATTATGTTTTAGTTCTTTTTAGGTTTATTTCTATTTCTTTTGTTTTAATTGTTTTTAATTTGTTTTGTTTTGTTTTAGTTGACAAGTTTTACTTTGTTTACAGTAGTATTTCTACAAAGATAATTTTATTATTATCATTTATTATTAGTTGATTTCATGAAATCAATGCTAGTTCAATTATAACTTGCAATTGATTTCCATTGGTAGTTTAATTTCCTATTTGAAAATACTTTCAATAAATTGTTTTATAAATTTATTTTTCTGTTAACTTTTGGTTAAACAATTTGTATTAAAGTTGAAATTGTTTTTGATTTAACTCTAGGTTAATTTTATTTAGGTCATAAGAAGTGTTTAATAAAAGCTTTTCAATTAGTTCTTTTTGCAATAAAGTTTTATGAGAAAAATATATTTGTTGTTAACTTATTGTTTTATATTTTTGTTTCCTGTTATTTTATTATATTAGTGTTTACTTTGCTATTATTGTCTATTACTTAGAAAACTTATATTCTTTAGTGTGTTGTTTTCATAATTCTTAGTTGTTCTTCAAAAGTAATTCTTTTTTATAGTTAAATATTTACTAAAATACTTTTGTTAATGTTTTATTGTTATTGAAAGTAGGCTATTTGTAGGAAAAGACTACCTTGGTTGCTTTGATGAAGTTTTGTTGTTTTAACTTTTGTCTTAAGTATTTCCTTCATCACAACCCTTTTGTGTTTAGTTTTGTGTTGCTTTTTGTTTGATAGTATTGATTGCTAGAAGTGTTTGCTTATGAGTGCAATGATTGATTATATAGATCTCATCGGAGATTTACGAATAGTTCCATCAAGTTATTTTCTGAGAGAGATATTATCTTCATCAACCTCACCAGGCAAGTTCACACTGATCATATTTTACCTATGGTTTTTATTGCATTAGTTCAACCTCCTCCACCATTGCATGCAATGTAGGTACTTGGAAACTTGTTTTCTTGAGTAGTATCATGTGGTAGGCAACAATAAACCCTTGTTACTTTGGCACGGGGCGTTATTTTTATTTTGCTATGCTTTTAGTAGACGGGGTTTGGTTGAGTGTATAGCATGAGAGTTGTGAGAATTAATTGATGATCAAGACCTCAAGACTTCAAGAATTATTTTCAAGACCTCATGATGCAATATACCTCTGGGTGGATGTTGGTATGAACGGCGCCCTAGAGAAACCAGTGGTTAGCCTAGGTGTTGCTGGCGAAGTGCCAGTATTCACGCGGAAAGGTCCACCCAGGCACAAAGAGATGGATGGATACTTAAAGACCCAAGGCTTACATGCACAACCACAAGCCATTATGGGCTCTGGCTTGGTTGGATATCGTGGTGACTCTGGGTGGGCGGTGCTACGAGATGTAGAAGAACGGTAGGATTGGATGGGCACCGACAGTGGCTTAGAGGAACCCTTTGGAAGACCATGTTTTGATCATTCGATTCTCAAACACCCTGAAGTGCGAGGATTTCAACGGAGGCGACCAAATCTTGTGGGGAACATGTGCAAAACTCTACAGAGTACCAAACCTAATCGATTAGCCGTGTCCACGGTTACGGGCAACTTGAGCCAAAGGAACTAAAACTATCTGGAACTCTCAACACAAATAATTTAATGATGTGGGTATTATTGATAACTTGGGTATGAGAAATGGTTGGTGGAACCTTCTCATCAAACAACCATCATTGTAGTAATAATTTTGCTTTTGCCCCCTCTCTTGTTGTAGGAAAATTTTGCTTTACGGAAAAACTTAAACCTACAGCCCCACCTGCCATATATGCATATAGTATAGATGTGTCACATCCCTAGTTTTCCCCTTGCTTGAGCTAGCCTAGTTGTGCATCATGTCTAAATTTTGCATCAACATGAAATGGGGATTGTCAGAAACCCTAGCACCTCACCCTACTAAACAATTCAATTATTTGTGAAAGTTTTAATGAATCCAAAAAACCCTTAAAAATGTTCACTAGTGTTGTTAAATGTTGGCAACAACATTTAAGGTGACATTTGAATTTTCCCAACAATCATAGCATTTTAAAAATAATCCATAATGCTACTAAAATTGACAAATAAAGCACTATAAATATTATAGTCATTCAAAAATGCTGAAATCTTTTGTGGAGGTTTGTAATATTCAAACTATGCTCTGTAAAATGTTTCAATAGTTTTTGAACTAGGAATTTGTGCCCAAATAAAATAACTAAATGCTAGAACTAGAAAACAGAAACAGAAAAGTTTTAAAAAAAGGGGAAAAGAACTAACTTGTGGCCCAGCTGCTGGCCCGCCCATCCAGCCCAGCTCCCAGTCGTCCCTAACCTCTTCCAGAAGGCAGAGGCGAAGGGGAGCACGGCGAGCTAGCCAGCGCTCCACGCAGCTGCCTGCCTGGGCCTCCACGGGCCAGCGCATCGCCGTGGATAGCATCGCTGCTGCCGTCTGGATCGTTCTCTCCCCCTCCACTCGCCCCTCTGCCTCTCCCTCGCTCTCCATTGCCATGGCCGCAGGTCGCCGCAGCTCGCCGTCGTAGACCCGCTCCTCCAGCCGCTCCCTCGTCCCTCCGATGAGCTCAACAGCTCCGCCTCGTGCTGCTGCTACTCCCCGCAAAGTCAAGCCCCGTCGGACGCTTCATAGCGACGACCTCGAGCCCGTCTTCAACCTTCGTACCGGTCGATCGCCGCCGTCGTTCGCCGCAATGAGGTCGTCCCCAAGCCCGCTCTCATCGGCTTCGCCTTCGCGGTGAGCTTGCGGACCTATTCCCCTTCTCTCCCCTGCCGATTAAGTGCCGTAGCCGCCGATTGCGTCGATGCCCGAGAAGCTCCGCCGCGGACCTCGACGCCGACGCCGGCGGCTCAACGCCAGTGAGCACGAGCCGTTTGACCGCAGGGCTGACCCCTTGGGCCACTGACAAGTGGGGCCCAGTCCCTGGTTAGTTTAGGTTTTAACAGAAGTTAATTAAGTTAATTAATTACCCACTTAGGCAGTGGCGGAGCTTGATCAGAATTATAGGAGGGGCTAATCCATGTAGGAGGGCTATTCAATCAAAGATTGGACAAAACACCACCATTCTTGTCTAATTATGTGCTAATAATAGAAGAAAACTACACAAGCAGGGGGGTCCATGGCCCAGGTTGGCCCTAAGGAAGCTCCGCCACTGCACTTAGGCACTGACCTGTGGGCCCAGCCCACTATTTAAGCTTAAGTTTAATTCAATTTATTTGGTTAGTAGAAGAGTCACTGACATGTGGACCCCACATGTCAGGTTTGACTGAATTTAAATTGAATTGACCTGTTGATGCAATGCTGAGGACAGGCTGATGCAATAAAGGAATTTCTGGTTTTATAATAATTCCAGAAATTGTTTAAAACTTATAAAAATCATAGAAAACAATCTATAACTTATATTGAAATAAGTTATCTATGAAAAATCATCAGAAAAATCCAAAGAATACATTGGTGCTATTATCATGCATGCTAGCGTAACCTAAATAGATGAACATTGACATTTTTGCAATAGGGCAATATATGGAATATCACATGAAGAAAAAATTTGAACCTATATTCAATCTTACTCCATTTAACTCTAATGCTAGGTGCAGTAGCTCATCTACAACATGTTGCCATGTCATGATCATGCATCATATTGTTGCACTTACTTGTATTGACTGTATCTATTATACCGCGGTAGGTTCTGCTCCCGAGGATACGCGTGACTATCCAGCTGAAGGGCAGTACCCTGCTACCGACCTGCAAGGCAAGCAACCCCTTTGATCATTCCGATACAATCCCATGCTCTCGCTCCTGCTCTTGTTTATTGCATTAGGACAAACGATTCAACTGTCTATCTGTTGTGGTAGTTGAACCCATTCCTCTGCATGACCTGTCTTTGCCATAGTAAATAGCTAAACCAATGCAACCTAGCATACCTGGTAGATGCTTGAGACTTGATGTGCTTTACCATGCTTGCTTGATATGCTTAGAGTTGTGTCAGGTCTGATTCATCTGGGTGATGAACCGGACTGGAACCATGTTGTTCTGATGTGATGAGCTAAGTGTTGAACCTGTTTTGGTAAAGGTAGCGATGAGAGGCTATGTAGGAGTACATAGTGGGTTGTCTCATTGGGACCATTCTTAGGAACTGAGTTCCGTGTTTGGGATCCAAGAATAGTTGCTACCACATGCTGGGCCCTGAGATATGACCCCGCTCGACTTATTGATCAACCAGTCCTCGGTCCAGGAGTTGCAAGTAGTTTCTGGTGTTTGTAGCAATGCTAGAGGCCGTGCATACTGTTGACCCTAGGGGTGGGCTACAACGCGGTAGGCAGTGGCATGGTGTACCAAGGGTCACCCGAACGGTGGGTGTCGTTGTCAAATCCGGCATATCTCGTAGTAGGGGTCCTAAGCTAGGCGTCTTGGAGTGATGGTAACAGAGGGACGAAGGAGACGATGTTTACCCAGGTTCGGGCCCTCCTATTGAGGTAAAACCCTACGTCCTGCTTGATTATATTCATATGGGGATAGTACAAAGTACATGTGTCTACCACAAGATTATGATGTGTAATGTAATATGATCTATTGACTAGCCTGGCCTCGGTTTATATATGCACCGTAGGCCTAGGGTTTAGAGGAGTCCTTGTCTTGTGTGCCAAGTCTTGTGGAATCCTCCTTGTATTCGGCATCATGGGCTGTCCGGACTGGCCCATTAGTAAACCGCCATGGGGGTCCTCGGCCCGACCCATAGGTCGGGAGACGACGTGGTGAGTACCCCCTAGTCCAGGACACCGTCAGTAGCCCCCTGAACCGGTCTTCAAGTTGGGGACGCTCCTCGGTTCTTCGGAACAGTTCTTTGTCTTCGGTCGTCGGCCTTGGAAACTGGTTCAACAAATCTTCCCATCTTCGATCTTGAGGATCGCCGAGCTGAATCCATAGAGTTCACACGTCGGGCATCCGAGGAGCCCCTTTAAGTTATTGGCCTTTATAAATGCCTTATTATTTTTTACGCCACACCTCGGGTTTGAAGTGTTTCCCGTGCGGCGGTGTCCTCTTGCGTCCGAGCTCCAACGCCGAACTTCATCTGAGGTGTCTTTTTAAAACCGAGTTCCAACGCCGGTCTATGTCCGAGCTCCAACGCCGGACTGTGTCCGAGCTCCAACGCCGGACTGTGTCCGAGCTCCAACGCCGGACTGTGTTCGAGGTGTATATTTAGCCGAGCTCCAACACTGGTCGGCACCCGAGGTGTCATAGACTACCTCGGTCATGAAAAGTTTGGAGGAGTTCAACCAAACATAATGCCGGAGAAGCCCTCTAGAGAGACAACCACTCGAGTCCGAGCTTGATGCCGGACTGCGTCCGAGTTGTCTTTTTGTAGCCGAAGTCTAATGTTGTTCGGCATCCGAAGTGTCATAGATTACCTCGGTCTTGGAAAGTTTGGAGGACTTCATCCGAGCTTAAATGCCGGAATAGTCTTTTATGGAGCCAGCCATTCACATCCGAGCTTTATGCCGGACTGCTTCTGAGGCGTCTGCGATCTTGAGCTTTATGCCGGACTGCTTCCGAGCTCCAACGCCGGACTGCATCCGAGCTCTAATGATGATCGGCGTCCAAGGTATCATAAACTACCTTGGACCTTAAAAATTAAAGGAATTCATCCGGGCTTAATGCCGGAAATGCTCTCTATCACTAGTGGAAAAAGGCCCTTTTGTCCCGGTTCCAGAGGCCCATTTGTCCCGGTTCTGGAACCGGGACTAAAGGGTCGGGACTAAAGCCCAATACCTTTAGTCCCGGTTCGCTTACGAACCGGGACAGATGGTGCTCCACGTGGCCGCTGCGGCGAGCCCAGGCAGGAGGGCCTTTAGTCCCGGTTGGTAACACCAACTGGGACCAATAAGCATCCACACGTCAGTAGCTCAGGAGCTGGGGTTTTTGTTTTTTTTTAAAGGGGGGGGGGGGTTGGGGGTTTTGGAGGGTTAATTTGGGGGTTTCATATATTGTGTTAGCTAGCTAATAGCTACCTAGAGAGAAGTGACCTCTCTTATCTCCGTGCTTGGTCGACGCTACGTACTATACGTATAGAGATGACTCGACACGCTAGCTAGTAAGCAGATGAAGGAACCATTAAGTACACAAGGTTGTCATGAACATATACAGAGAGAAGTGATCGACCTCTCTTTCTCCGAGAGATTGGTCGAACAACAAGTTTTCGTATATCTATCCGACGCTACTACATATATACAATATAACATCTTTTACAATCCCTAACATCTTTTACAATCCCTAACATCATATATTCGAATGGTATTCTCCGTCTTTAGGTATGACGTGGTCAAGAAAGAATCCCGCCAATTCCTCTTGAATTGCTCGTATGCGATCATGTGGTAGGAGTTCAGCCCGCATCTGCCAGATCTAATTTAAAGAAGGGGGTCAATACATGCATATATATGAATAAAACTCAACACAATTGATGGTAATATATAAAATAAAATTGTGAATATTATTTACGTAATTCAAATTGTTTGTCAGAGAAGCCCTGCTCAGAGGTCGAGTGGCGAATGAACTCGCATACGTAGTATGCACATAAAGAAGTCCCTTCTTTCTGGTACAAGCACTTTACGAGAATAGAGTTCAATCAAACTGATAAGCAAGCATGGTAATGATATATTGATGAAAATTTGAATCAATTAAGAGATGCGCGGAACAAGCTAGTACTACTTACTTTGGGGTGCGTAAATCGCAACTCCGAGTTTAGACCGGGAACCTTTCGGGTGAACTTCTTCAAAACCCTGCCAGGCAAAGAAAATGATTACTTGATATCAGGAAATTAACGAAAGTTGCATGCCGATATGGTCCCGGTATTGACTGAACTTACTTCTTGAGCATTGCAGTCATGTCCGCATAACTCTCGGGATCTTTACGTCTCGAGTCTAAGACAGTTACTAATGCCCCGTCAAGCTTAATGGATAGCAGAATAAAGTGGTAACTGCGCACGCATATATAACTCATCAATTACATTACTTAACCTCGAGTAAGCGAAACCGAGTATACAGAGAAGACAGCAACACTCACTTGAAGTTGTAAGGAAAGAGTATTTCCCTTTTGTTTTGATGTATAAGGAACGACTTTAGCAAGTTTTTCTCGGTCTCTTTGATTGAGTTTCGTACCGTCCATTCATTTACGGCATCTGGGCTAATGAACCCAACGTCGAAGATTCCTAGTTTTTTGCATTCGACGATCTTCAATCTGCATAATATAGTGAGGATAATTATATATACATGCAATGAACAAGCTGAGCTAGAGACTTAACTATAGAAGTAATACTTACAGACAGTAGGCAGTCATGAGTTGTTTGTCGAGGGCCCGTTGATTGTATAACTGAAATAACTCCACAAATTCAACAGGCATCACGGAAAGTCCAATGAATTCGTGCTCTGGTTTCACTGTCAGATACATAGTGTCTCTCCCAGACTCCCTGCAGGTTTTCATGTACCACTCGTGCAATTTGTACATCATCGTTGTTAGAGGAGGATGATCAGGTTTGACGAGAGGCTTCCCGTGCAAGTATTCATATTCTTCTGTTACCTCAGCCATTTGAAAAATTACATCATCCCCCAAGTAATCACCAGGATTGGTACCGGGCACCATCCCCGGATGATTAGCGACGATATCGCTAGACACCTTGAGCGGGGGGCACGATTGCTTCTCCTGTTCGCTGAGCTGGGGAATTGTTTTCCCACTTCTTCGTTCTGCTAACCTTGCATCACTAGAAGTACTTCCCGACCGCCGCGCTTCTTCATATGTCTTTTTAATAATCCGGACATAGTTGGAATCCGGCGGAGGCGGTGGTGGTTTCTTCAGGGCATCGATAGTGCGCTTCACTTTCACCGGATCTAGCTTCTCCTTCGGAGGTGGAGTTTTCTTTGCAAAATGGGCCCTCAATTGCTCCTGACATATCTCCTCGTTTTCAGACTCGGTCATCTCATATGGTAACTTTTTCAGAGGCTTGAGAGATCGGGGACCGTAGCTGTATTCCCTCCTGCCTCTGCTTGTACTGCTAGCCGCCGGAGCGGCGGTGTCTCCCTTCCGTCGTTGCTTATGAGGCGGAGAAGGAGGCGGAGTGCTCCGACGCGCCGGAGGAGCCGGAGCGGTGGCGTCTGTCTTCCGCCGTTGCCGACGAGGCTGAGGAGGAGGCGTACTGCTCCGACGTGCCGGAGTAGGCGAAGGAGGAGGCGGAGTGCCCTCACGCATCGGAGGAACCGGAGAAGGAGGCGGTGTGCCCTGAGCACTCGCCGGAGGAGGAGGAGGAGGAGGCGGAGTGCCCTCACGCGTCGAAGGAGCCGAAGAAGGAGGCGGGGTGCCCTGATCACTCGCCGGAGGAGGAGGAGGAGGAGGCGGAGTGCCCTGTCTTGCCGGAGGAGGAGGAGGCGGAGGCGTCCAGTTTGGAAGCTTGATGTACTCCTTCTGCCATAGACATGTACTCCTGAGAGCATGAACCAGATGATTCTCCCCTTCACCTGTAGAGTGTTCAATCTCGAGCTCCTCAAATCCCTCCATTACTTCATCCACCGTCACAACAGCATAGCCATGTGGAATCGGTGAGCAGTGAAAAGTTCCGTTGGGTTGAGGAGGTGCAACAGAGCCGACAGCCGCCTTCAAAGTGAGGTTCCGATGTTTCGTCATAAGCTCGCAATTTTGAGCCTCCGTGATAGTATCCACGGGGTAGCTAGGAGCCGTGAAGTCAGGCTGAACGGGCTCCGTGGAAGCCACGCTGCTTCTCTGCTGAGATGGCGGGGTAGCTTCTGTGGTAGCTTCGTGCCGCTGAGATGGTTGGCCGGCAGCTCGCTGGCTCTCAGCTTCCTCTAGCTTTTGTAGTCTTGCATTGAGCTTCTGCATTGAGCTCAGCTCCGCTTTCCTCTTTCTCTCCCGGCTTCTGTAACCGCCTGCGCCGGGAAACCCAACCTTCCACAGAACGGAGCCTGGTGTGCCTCGTGTTCGTCCAGGGTGCTCATCATTCCCTAGGGCCTGAGTCAGCTCGTCCTTCTCTCTGTCGGGAATGAACGTCCCTTCCTGCGCTGCGGTGATATACTCCTGAAGCTTCGTGACGGGTATTGTAAGTTGCTCGTCCGTCCAGCGGCACTTCCCTGTTTCAGGGTCCAAAGTTCCCCCAACCCCGAAGAACCAAGTCCTTGAACGGTCTGGCCAGTTCAATGTCTGTGGTACGACCCCTTTAGCAATCAGGTCATTCTCAGCTTTGTCCCACAACGGCCGGGCTCTGAGGTAGCCACCTGACCCCGTGTGATGGTGATACTGCTTCCTTGCAGCATTGATCTTGTTTGTCTCTGACATTTTCTTACTCTTGTCCGATGTCTTGTAGGCCACAAATGCGAGCCAGTGATCTCTTATCTTCTCATATCGGCCCCTGAATTTTGGAGTCTCCCCTTTGTCGACAAACTTTGATTTCAACTCCTTCTTCCACCTCCTGAATAGATCTGCCATCTTCTTAAGAGCACACGCCTTGACCAGTGGCTCTATAACTGGCTTGTTCGGATCCTCCTCTGGCGGTAGGGTGAAATTTGCCTTCAGCGTGGTCCAAAGATCATCTTTCTGTCTATCGGTGACATAATCACCTTCAGGGGGGCCGTCCTAAGGCTTATTCCATTGCTTGATGCTGATCGGGATGTCGTGCCTAACAATAGCTCCGCACTGAGCAGAAAATGCGTCCTTGGTCCGCTTGGGTTCAATCGGATGGCCATCGTGCGCGAGTGCTGTGATCGTGAACTTTTCATCCTTCTGCAACCTCTTCTTCGGGCCTCGTCTCGTTACCGAAGTTTGGCTCGATCCGGAGGGCTAGAAAAGAAGAAAGAAGAGTTAATATATGAAAACAATTAATGCATCAATTAGCTAGTCAGCACAGGCTTAATTAATATATATACCTCGCTGGACTTTACAACAGCTCCGTCCTCCGGCATTCGGTCACCGGAGCCATCATGATCATGTCCTTCCCCCTCCATTGTTCGATCACCGGAGCCGTCATCCTCTCCTTCCAGACCATCGGTGTCGTTGAGATACGACAAGACATCACGTCCGTCGTCGATTATATCCCCCAACAACTGTTCTTGTTCCAAGTCTCTTTGATCCATAGTTTCTGCAAATATTACAACATGGCAATTAATATACAAACATGAATGTCCGACATCCGGACCGCCTCTCTCATGAATGTCCGACGTCCGGTTTGGGGTGGCCTCGACAACACTTCTAGGGTTTGGGGTGGCCTCGACAACGCTCTTTCTTCTAGGGTTTGGGTGGCCTCGAGAGTTTATCGGGTAGGGACGGGAGGGGGTAGGAGATCGACAACGCTCTTTCTTCTAGGGTTTGGGTGGCCTTGAGAGTTTATTGGGTAGGGCGAGAGGGCCAGGATTCTCTTAACCTTTTAGGGATTTAACAAAATGGCGCCATTCTGGATGTGCAGAAAATGGTCCATATTTTTCCTGATCTCATCTACCCTTCTATATGTCACGTTGTCTAGTGTCAAAGGATTCAAGAAAACCACGGCTTCATCATTAGCCGGAAGTAACAGGCGCATAATGGTACGAAGCTCTCCAAAATTGTTTTGGAACGGAGTGCCGGATAGGATAATTAGCTTTTTGGTACGAAGTTCAGCAAGAGCCTTCCGAATATCGCTATTTGGAAGGCCGTTGCTGAAATTCGTACCAAAAAGCGAATTATTCTATCCGGAACTCCGTTCCAAAACAACTTTGAAGAGCTTCGTAGCATCATACGCATGTTACTTCCGGCTAATGATGAAGCCATGGATTTCTTCAATACTTTGACAAACAACGTGACATATACAAGAATATATATATATAGATGAGATCAGAAAAAATTGGATCAACTTGTGCACATCCATAATGGGGGCATTCTTGATAAATCTATGTTACCGGAGTTTTCTTCATTTAACTTGGTAAATTTGGGTGGCCTCGACAACGCTTCTAGGGTTTGGGGTGGCCTCGACAACACTTCTAGGGTTTGGGGTGGCCTCGACAACGCTTTTTCAGTCCCGGTTTGGCGAGAGGGGGTTGATCGATTGACCCCCCCCCCCCCCTCATGTCGAAGTTATCGGGGAGGGGGGTATATCGACAACGACGACATACATACATGGAAAAAAAATGTTATCGGGGAGGGGGTATATCGACCCCGCCCCCCCCCCCCCTCATGTCGAAGTTATCGGGGAGGGGGTATATCGACAACGACGACATACATACATGGAAAAAAATGTTATCGGGGAGGGGGTATATCGACCCCGCCCCCCCCCCCCCCTCATGTCGAAGTTATCGGGGAGGGGGTATATCGACAACGACATACCCGATAAAAAAAAGAAGAGGAAGAAGAAGAAAAGAAAGAGGAGAAGAAGAAGGAATAGAGGAGAAGAGAAGAAAAAATAGAATAATATTATTCTATTTTTTCTTCTTCTCCTCTATTCCTTCTTTTCTTCTCCTCTTTTTTTTCTTCTTCTTATTTTTTTGTTGCATATGTCAAAATTCAAACTTTGACATATGATCAAACTTTGATATATGTCCACCGCGATATAAAATGATACATAGACTTGTTCGGGCGAGAGGGGGTTGATCGACGTCCCCCCTCATGTCGAAGTTACTGCTTTTTTTCTAGGGTTTGGGTGGCCTCGAGAGTTGGTCGCCCGGTATATCGAGAGGGGGGTGAACATTTTACCTTAGTATAACTTAGAAAAAAAATGTTATCGGGGAGGGGGTACAGGTGGCCTCGACAACTCTTCTAGGGTTTAGGGTGGCCTCGACAATGCTCTTTTAACTCATTTAACTCATTTAACTTGGTAAATTTGGGTGGCCTCAACAACGCTTCTAGGGTTTGGGGTGGCCTCGACAACACTTCTAGGGTTTGGGGTGGCCTCGACAACGCTTTTTCAGTCCCGTTGGAAAGCTCTCGGGGATGCCGAGACAATTATCTATGCATTATCAACAATTATCTATACAACATTATCAACAATTATCTACATTCATCCATCCTTCTTTGCATCCATCTATGCATTCATGCATACATACATATATTGATACATACAAAAAACGACAAAAAAATTACTACAAATAAAAAGTCTGTGCATCAATTCATGCATCAATCCATGCATTAATACATACATATATACATTCATACATCCATGCATCCATATAAAAATTCATGCATCCATACATACATTCATGCATACATACAAGATCGGGAAGGGGGAGACGAAGCTCACCGAGGGAGGGGGAGGCAGCTCGGGGGAGGTGGCGCCGGCGGGGTTGGGCGGCGCCGGCGGCCTGCAAGGGGCCGGCCGAGGCGGGGGGCGCCGGCGAGGATGGGGCGGCGACGGGGACGGCTCGGGGACGGGGAGGCGACGGGGCGGGGGGCGGCGACGGGGACAGGGCGGCGCGCGGCGACGGCGAGGATGGGGCGGCGACGGGGACGGGGCGGGGGGCGGCGACGGGGCGGCTTGGGGACGGGGCGGCGACGGGGCGGGGGGCGGTGACGGGGACGGGGCGGCGCCCGGCGACGGCGAGGATGGGGGCGACGGGGACGGGGCGGCGACGGGGCGGCTCGGGGCGGCGCGCGGCGACGGGAACGACGACGGCGACGGGGACGGGGCGGCGCGGCGACGGGGACGGCGCGGCGACGGGGAGGCGACGGGGACGGGGCGGCTCGGGGCGGCGCGCGGCGACGGGGACGGGACGGCGCGGTGACGGGCTCGGGGCAAATGGCAGATGAAAACTGAAATTTTCTAAGTGTGGTCTTATATACGCACAGCATTGGTCCCGGGTGGTGGCACCAACCGGGACCAATGCACCCCTTTGGTCCCGGTTGGTGCCACCAACCGGGACCAAAGGTCTCTTTTCAGCAGCCCAAAGGGCGGGAAGCAGAGACCTTTGGTCCCGGTTGGTGGCACCAACCGGGACCAAAGGGGGCATTGGTCCCGGTTGGTGGCACCAACCGGGACCAAAGGTGGGCATTGGTCCCGGTTGGTGGCACCAACCGGGACCAAAGGGTGGTGCTACCCGGGGCCAAATGTTTAGTCCCACCTCGCTAGTTGAGAGGGCTCGAGAGTGGTTTATAAGCACTGCTGCGCACAACCTCTCGAGCTCCTCTCAACAGCAGGCTTACGGGCCTAATTGCACACACCTCTGCCTGTGGTCCTTCTAGGCCTTCTGCGGGCCTGAATCCTGGCCCTACTGGCTGGTTGGGTTTCTAGTCGTATTCAGGCCGTAGTGGCCTAGTAGGCGGCATTTTTTTAATTTTTTTCTACTTTTTTTGTTTTCTTTTTTGCTTTATTTATTTTATTTTGTTTCTACTTACAGTTTTTCAGTGATTCTTTTTGCTTTTAGGTCACAAAAATTATAAACTTTCTGTTAGTGCCATTAGTTTCCAAATTTGAATAGTTTAAATTTGAATTCTTTTAAATTGGTGTGAATCACTAGTTTGTGAATAACTTTACTATAAAAATAGATTTTTGAGTGATTCTTTTTCCTGCTATTTAATATTACTGTGTTTTATCATTATATTCAATTTGGTAATTTTTAGGTTATTTTAAATGTCTGTTTTAACCAAAAACAGATTTTGTTATATTAGTTTGCTATTAAAGTTTCTAAAAAAATCTTTATGAAAATTCTTTTTGCTATTAATGTTTTGAACAAAAAATACTTTGATAACTTTAGTTGCATAAATTTTATATAATTTTAGTTTCATAAATACTAGAGGTTTATAAAATAGTTTTAGTTGATTCCTTTTGCTATTAGAGTTTTATAAAAGCTTTTTAGTTGATTCTTTTTGGTATTGAAGAATATTATAGTTTTATTTTAGTTGATCATAACAGAATTTTTTAATTGATTATTTTTAGTTCATTATTTTTGCTATTAGATTTTCATAAAGGTTTTCTAATTCATTCTTTTTGCTATTAGTTCATTCTTTGAGCTAAATGACCCTGAAATTGAAAAGCACTTCAAATGAACTCTGAAAAGGTTGAAAGTTGGCATGGTATCATAATTTCACCCACATAGCATGTGCTAAAAAGTTGAGAGGGTTACGGCGAAAACTGGATGCACTTCGTGTACAAAATGGACAATCTCTTTCGAAGTATCAGGGTTTCGGACAAAAACTCATATGTTACAAAGGGATTTCATTTTTTTGAACTTATTTGAACTCCAAACTTTTTGTGTGTTCAAAATGCACCATTCAAAGCCACATCATCAATTTTCAACCCTTTCTGACTTCATTTCCTATTTTTAATGCATTTACTGATTTTTTTAAGCTAAATGACCCTGAAATTGAAAAGCACTACAAATGAACTCTGAACAGGTTGAAAGTTGGCATGGTATCATCATTTCACCCACATAGCATGTGCTAAAAAGTTGAGAGGGTTACGGCAAAAACTGGATGCACTCCGTGTACAAAATGGACAATCTCTTTCGAAGTATCAGGGTTTCGGACGAAAACTCATCTGTTACAAAGGGATTTCATTTTTGTGAAATTATTTGAACTCCAGACTTTTTGTGTGTTCAAAATGCACCATTCAAAGCCACATCATCAATTTTCAACCTTTTCAGAGTTCATTTGTAGTGCTTTTCCAATTTCAGGGTCATTGAGCTCAAAACAAATCATTAAATGCCAAATTTCAGGGTTAATTAGGGACCTTGGGCGGTGAAGGTCGTACCAATCAGGAAGAAGCACACGGATCGTGTGTTTCTTTCAAGCGCTTGTGAGCTGTTGGATCAGCACTATAACGACTAGTCCCGGTTCGTGCTAGCAACCGGGACTAAAGAGGCACACGACCCTATATATAGCCCACCTCTCGGACATGTTCGACACTTAGTGTGTGTACTCATTCGGATTCAAATCATTCGGATTCCCTGCATACGGTCCGACGGTGCATTTCATATGCGGGCACTCACGAGCCACCGTCGGGCTGTATGCAGGGGAAACCGTGTGTTTTGTTGATCTATCTAGAAATCCTTTCATTTTCCGATGGTATATTTCATTTTTCCAACTCCATTTTTACAAAGACACTTAGAAAGAAACAAAAGACAAATAGAAAGGATGATGCTCAATTGGCGGACAAAACGGACAATCTCTTTCGAAGTATTAGGATTTCATACGAAAACTCATCTGTTACAAAAGGCATTTCATTTCTTCACATGTAACTGCAATGATATAGTTGTGGAGATAAAGTCTTCACTTTTTCTTCGCTTGTGTCCTTTGCTTATTGCGCCGTAACCATGGATAATCTTCATCGTTTAAGAGGGTGCTTGGGTCAGCCTTGACTTTGAAGGGAGGAATTTCATGAAACTTTTCATAATCTTCAGACATGTCTGTCTTGCACTCCATTCCCACGATGTCTCTTTTCCCTGAAAGAACTATGTGGTGCTTTGGCTCATCGTATGATGTATTCGCTTCCTTATCTTTTCTTTTTCTCGGTTTGGTAGACATGTCTTCACATAGAAAACCTGCGCCACATCATTGGCTAGGATGAATGGTTCGTCTGTGTACCCAAGATTGTTCAGATCCACTGTTGTCATTCCGTACTGTGGGTCTTCCTGTACCCCGCCTCCCGACAGATTGACCCATTTGCACTTAAACAAAGGGACCTTGAAATCATGTCCATAGTCAAGTTCCCATATGTCCACTATGTAACCATAATATGTGTCATTTCCCCTATTGGTTGCTGCATCAAAGCGGACACCGCTGTTTTGGTTGGTGCTCTTTTGATCTTGGGCGATCGTGTAAAATGTATTCCCATTTATCTCGTACCCTTTGTAAGTCAATACAGTCGAAGATGGTCCCCTGGCCAACGAGTACAACTCATCAGAAACAGTGTTGTCACCCATGAGACGTGTTTGCAACCAACTGCTGAAAGTCCTGATGTGTTCATATGTAATCCAGTCGTCACACTGCTCCGGGTGTTTGGAGCGCAGAATATTCTTGTGTTCATCGACATACGGTGTCACCAAGGTAGAATTCTGTAGAACTGTGTAGTGTGCTTCAGACCAAGAATGCCCGTCCCTACATATTATTGAGTGCGCTCCTAGCGTGCCTTTTCCATTCAGTCTCCCCTCATACCGTGATTGAGGGAGACCAATCTTCTTAAGGTCAGGAATGAAGTCAACACAAAACCCAATGACATCCTCTGTTTGATGGCCCATGGAGATGCTTGCTTCTGGCCTAGCGTGGTTACGAACATATTTCTTTAAGACTCCCATGAACCTCTCAAAGGGGAACATATTGTGTAGAAATACAGGGCCCAGAACGACAATCTTGTCAACTAGATGAACTAGGACGTGCGTCATGATATTGAAGAAGGACAGTGGGAACACCAGCTCGAAACTAACAAGACATTGCACCAAATCACTCCTTAACCTTGGCAGGATTTCTGGATCGATCACCTTCTGAGAGATTGCATTGAGGAATGCACATAGCTTCACAATGGCTAATCGAACGTTTTCTGGTAGAAGCCCCCTCAATGCAACCGGAAGCAGTTGCGTCATAATCACGTGGCAGTCATGAGACTTTAGGTTCTGGAACTTTTTCTCTGCCATATTTATTATTCCCTTTATATTCGACGAGAAGCCAGACGGGACCTTCATACTGAGCAGGCATTCAAAGAAGATTTCCTTCTCTTCTTTGGTAAGAGCGTAGCTCGCAGGACCTTCATACTGCTTTGGATGCATGTCGTCTTTTTCATGCACACGTTGCTGTTCCTCCCGTGCCTCCGGTGTATCTTTTGTCTTCCCATACACTCCCAAGAAGCCTAGCAGGTTCACGCAAAGATTCTTCGTCACGTGCATCACGTCGATTGCAGAGCGGACCTCTAGGTCTTTCCAATAGGGTAGGTCCCAAAATATAGATTTCTTCTTCCACATGGGTGCGCGTCCCGCATCGTCAGTCGGAACAGATAGTCCGCCAGGACCTTTTCCAAATATTACTTGTAAATCATTGACCATATCAAGTATGTGATCACCAGTACGGAGGGCGGGCTTCTTCCGGTGATCTGCCTTGCCTTTGAAATGCTTTCCTTTCTTTCGACATTGATGGTTGGTCGGAAGAAATCTACGATGCCCTAGGTACACATTCTTCCTGCATTTGTCCAAATATATACTGTCGGTGTCATCTAAACAGTGTGTGCATGCGTGGTATCCCTTGTTTGTCTGTCCTGAAAGGTTACTGAGAGCAGGCCAATCGTTGATGGTTACAAACAGCAACGCATGTAGGTCAAATTCCTCCTGTTCGTTCTCATCCCACACACGTACACCTCTTCCGTTCCATAGTTGTAAAAGTTCATCAACTAATGGCCTTAGGTACACATCAATGTCATTGCCGGGTTGCTTAGGGCCTTGGATGAGCACTGGCATCATAATGAACTTCCGCTTCATGCACAACCAAGGAGGAAGGTTATACATACATAGAGTCACAGGCCATGTGCTATGCTTGCTGCTCTGCTCCCCAAAAGGATTAACGCCATCTGCACTTAAACCAAACCATACATTCCTCGAGTCACCTGTAAAGTCGCTCCACTTTCTCTCGATCTTTCTCCATTGCGACCCGTCAGCGGGTGCTCTCAACTTCTCGTCTTTCTTACGGTCTTTTTTGTGCCATTGCATCAACTCGGCATGCTTTTTGTTTCTGAACAGACGTTTCAACAGTGGTATTATAGGAGCATACCACATCACCTTGGCAGGAACCCTCTTCCCGGTGCGCTGGCCCTCAACATCACCAGGGTCATCTCTTCTGATCTTATACCGCAATGCACCTCATACCGAGCATGCGTTCAAATCCTCGTACGCACCGCGGTAGAGGATGCAGTCATTAGGGCATGCATGTATCTTCTGCACCTCCAGTCCTAGAGGGCATAGAACCTTCTTTGCTTCGTACGTACTGCCGGGCAATTCGTTATCCTTTCGAAGCTTCTTCTTCATTATTTTCAGTAGCGAACTAAATCCCTTGTCAGATACACCATTGTCTGCCTTCCATTGCAGCAATTCCAGTGTGGTACCGAGCTTTCTGTTGTCATCTTCGCAATTTGGGTACAACCCTTTTTTGTGATCCTCTAACATGCGATCGAACTTCAACTTCTCCCTTTCACTTTCGCATTCTCTCTGTGCATCAACAATGACCCGGCGAAGATCATCATCGGGCACATCGTCTGGTTCCTCTTGATCTTCAGCTTCCCCCATTGCAGCATCACCGTATTCAGGGGGCGGGTAGTTGTCGTCATCCTCTTCTTCTTTGTTATCTTCCATCATAACCCCTCTTTCTCCATGCTTGGTCCAAACATTATAGTGTGGCATAAAACCCTTCTCAAGCAGGCGGAAGTGAAGGGTTTTAGAGTTGGAGAAAGCCTTCATATTCTCACAGACAGTACATGGACAATGCATAAAACCATTCTGCTTGTTTGCCTCAGCCGCTTCGAGAAAATTATGCAGGCCCTTAATATACTCGGAGGTGCGTCGGTCACCGTACATCCATTGCCGGTTCATCTGCGTGCGTTATATAATAAAGTGTATTAAAAACCAAATTAATAGAAATTCATCATCACATTAAAGCCAAAGTACAGTAGTGACCAAAATAAATACATAACGTTCATACATAGTTCTCATTATTGAACAACATATAGCTCTCTAGAGCATCTAATTAAAACATACATTGAAACTAGAAAATTTAAATGCAACAACAAATGCGATCATAACCGCAACTAAGGTACCAATTGATCCAACGGCATAATGATACCAAGCCTCAGTATGAATGGCATATTTTCTAATCTTTCTAATCTTCAAGCGCATTGCATCCATCTTGATCTTGTGATCGTCGACGACATCGGCAACATGCAACTCCAACTTCATCTTCTCCTCTTTCAAGTAATTGTTTTCTTTTTCAACCAAATTTAACTTCTCGACAAGAATTTCTATGTCGGTTGGAATTTCCGGTTCACATACCTCCTAGATTAAAAAATCTATGTCACGTTGGTCGGCATAATTGTCATAAACACTAAATAAAACAAATAGTTATAAAAGATAATATATACCACATCCGAATCATAGACCGGACGAGGGCCGACGTGGGCGGATACCATGACCATGGCACTATATAATAACAAACAATAATAAAAGTAAGAAAATTACACAAGTATCTATCTAAATGATACAAGTAAGAACTTTTTTCTTTTAGAAAGAAGATAAGAAGAAGAGGCTAACCACGGTGGTGCCGGCGCCGAGATGGACGCGGGCGATCGACGGCGGTGAGGACGGGGACGGGACAGGACGGACCGCCAAACCTAAACAAATCTTGAGAAAAATGGAGCTTGGACAAGGAGCTTCGAGAGGAGAAATCTTAAGTGTGGCTCGGGCATTTCATCGAACACCTCATGTGCATAGGAGGTGAGCTAGAGCACCACAAAGCTCTCCCCTCGCCGGCCAGAAAAACAGAGCAGTGTGGAGTGCTCTGCTCGCTGGCGAGGGGGTATATATAGGCATCTCATTGGTCCCGGTTCGTGGCTGGAACCGGGACCAAAGGGGGTCCTTTGGTCCCGGTTCCAGCCACGAACCGGGACCAATGGTTGTGGGCCAGGAGCGAGGCCCATTGGTCCCGGTTCGTGTATGGAACCGGGACCAAAGGGGTCATACGAACCGGGACCAATGGCCCACGAGGCCCGGCCGGCGCCCTGGCCTCACAAACCGGGACCAATGCCCCCATTTGTCCCGGTTCGTGAGTGAACCGGGACTAATGGGCTGGCCCGGCCTGGACCAAAGCCCTCTTCTGTACTAGTGTATGGAGCCAGCCACTTGCGCCCAAGCTTTATGCCGGACTGCTTCTGAGGTGGTGCACCACCTCGGCCATGGGCTGATTTTTGTAAATTTAATTCCGAATTGTGCAATTTATTCTCTGCCGAGATATATAGCCAGTAGCCCTCAAGGTGTGGGTCGGTCTAAAACCCGAGATGCACCTGAAGGATGACATAAAACCGCTGATCCCAGTAGCCCCCGAGACTCAGGTCGATTCGCAAAATCGGCCTGAGGATCAACTCCTAGCTCGACAGCATACTTCGGAACACAAAAGCGGTATGTACAGACCTCGAGACTCAGGTTGGGTGCGGCCGACCAACCCAAGGATCATAATCTCTTCGGAAACTGTATTGCACTAAAATTTTCTGCATTGAATTGTCAATGCAGTAGCCCCCGAGACTTGGGTTGGGCAACATGGCCGACCCTAGGATCGTACCTCCTCAAGAACTAGTTCAACCGTCATGTATGTTTTGACAACACCGAGGTGGAGTTCAGCAGGAAAGACGCCGAACTATAGTTCAGAAAAGAGTTTCCGGGCAAGACCATCGCACCGAACACCTCAACCAAGAGGATGTCCCGCTTCCTGAAAGGAAAACATAAAACCGCTGATCCCAGTAGCCCCTGAGACTCAGGTCGATTCACAAAATCGGCCTGAGGATCAACTCCTAGCTCTGCAGCATACTTAGGAATAGAAACGCGGTGTAATATATTAGAGGAAATAGTGATCGGCAAGCGGGCCCATGAGAGAGGGTCTTGAGAAGTTGTCATAATATATTAGCTTCATGCCGGATAGGTCCAGATGGTACCTATTATTGTCCTAAGACACGTTTGCCCATAGCTCGGTCAAGCCGAACACTGAGCATTTTGAATTTTCTGCATTGAATAGGCAATGCAGTAGCCCCCGAGCCACTGGTCGGGTGGCAACACCAGATCAGGGGATCGATGTGCCCCTTTAATATTTGTAAATGATAAGCGCGAATAGTGTTCGGCATCAGCCGAGGTCAAACCAGTAACACTTCGGCCAATCTTATGAAAGGACCATCGTTTAACATGGGGTGACCTCTATCGATCTGTAGTTTGACACAGTCATCGGATCGATGACCAGTTTACGCCCATTGTGACAGTCAGTTTTCGGCTTTCTCCACTGAGGCGCTTAACCATTCGAGCTGGAAGCACAATCGCAGTGGTTCTCCCTTTGCACACCTAGCCGAACAAAGCGGAACATAGGAGGCAAGCATAGGAGCAGGGCAACCCAACTATTGACCAAAGACACAATTCGAAATGGATGCATATAAAGCAATATCCGAGAATGTTTTGCCGAGGACTATTCGGAGTACCTTGGCTTTTGGTGGATTCGGCTCTAGTCGGAGCCCCCCGTTGATATTGCCGATGCTTTAAAAGTGTACTGCGAGAGTTATGCTCAGAAAAAAACAAAAAACTTATGCAAAAAAGGTTTATGTTTAGATGAAATAAAATTGTGCCAATACGAAAGCGGTATAAAATTTAATATGTGCTTCGGTCGTGCTTTAACATGATACATCCGATCTCTAGACTTCAAGTGGGTCAGCCTTCGGCTTTAACCTCCCTATCCCGAAGGCGGAGTGTTTCTCAGGCCAGTTTAGCGAACTAAACGCGAGCGGCTTTAGAGAGAAACCAGGCTACCCGGCTATTGATCATACACTTGAGTCGAGAAAGGAGTGGTAGAAAAAGACTTTGCAACGACTGAGAAGAAAACATCTATTATAAAATGGCTCATATTAATTTAAGAGCCCCCAAGTGACTTGAGTAAAAGAATTTTATGTATAACGATTGTATGTACCGAAGTACTTATATAATATATGTGTTCGCCCGAACTTTGAACGCGTCTTAACCGACCGTCGGCTTTTCCCACTTCGGCCAAGGGCCGAAAAGTGTTATCTACTCCGCCTACCGAGAATATCGGCGGTGTTTCGGATAACCAGGCAATTAGGCCATGAGGCTGTAATAGACAAAGCGCGCCCAGGGAACTTATGCTATATTACTTACGTAACGTAAGAAGCATCTTCAAAGAAAATAGTGCCCCCAACGGTACCTTTCTTTGGTCGCTCATGATTACTATGAGACTTGTGCAATAGATTTGTGTACGCGTGAGTTCCGTCGTGTGCCAACCATAGTTGAAAACAATAAGAGCGCTAGCTTTCGGCTTCACCCGTCTGAGGTACGAGTTCGGATGACCCGATCGTAACAATCGCAGAGGTGCTCCCTTTACTCCCTAGCCGAACAATCGGGAACGTAGGGGTAAGCACAGGAGCCAGGCAACCCAGCTTTGCGGAACACTTAAGTCAACATGATGCATATTTTGGCATAATACACGAGCAAGGAAAGAAGCTGTACAATAATAATCACATGCAAAGAGAAAAGATTTCATAAAGGAAGCCCCCAAGTAAACGGGGTATTTGAACTTGTTTGTAACAATGTTTTGACAAAGAAAGTTTTTCGCAAACAACTTTTTGTCAAAAAAGTATAGTGCTTGGTCGAACAGAACAAAAAGTTAAATTCTAAAGAGAGCTAAGCACGAAAACGACTTAGCTGGTTAATGTGCTCGGTGCGGTTTGGGGTTGTGGCGGGACAAAGACGTAGTCCTCGGCCTGGCCGAGGTCCCAGCCCCCAAGCCCGAGGTAACTGAGCGAAGAGCTCGGGTCGAGAAGTGGCAACGCAACACGTTTGCTGCGACGAGACAAAGCCCCCGGTCCAGCAGAGGAGACAGAGTAGTTCGGCAGCGTGACGATCAAGCCCCCAGTTATCATGGGAAAAGGAAGTGTTGTGAACAAACAAACTTTTTTATTTAACATAAATATAATGCTCGGTAGAACCGAACAAAAATTTACAAATTCGAGCATTAAAGCGACTTAGCTGGTTAATGCGCTCGGCGTTGACGACGCAGGCCGAGCTTATAGCGGGTCAAGGTCCCAGCCCCCAAGCCGATCCCGAGGTGACCGAACGAGGAGTTCGGCACTCCGAAGTAGTGTCATGGATCGGCCGATGTGGCGAGGCGAAGCACCCAGTCCAGCCGAGATGTCGGAGCTGGTCGGCTGGTGCCGCCGAAGTGACTGTGTTGACACAGTCGAAGTAGATTTCCTGCACATATAAGATAGTGCAAACAAGAAATAATAACAATAATAATGGTTAAAAACGATTATTTGCATAATTAAGTTTACGCAAAGTAGATAAAAGAAAAAACAGCCTGGCGACGAGGTCAATGAAAACGGAAGAGGGACGACAACAGATCCGGTGCGTAGTCTTCGGCATGAACGAGGTCCCAGCCCCCAAGCCCGTGCCGAGGTGGCCGAACAAGGAGTTCGGCATTCCGAAGTAGTGTCACGGCTCGGCCGATGTGGCGAGGCGAAGCCCCCGGTCCAGCCGAGGTGACGGAGTAGATCGGCAAAGTGACGCCGAACTGACCGCGCGACGCAGCCGAAGCCGATTACCTGCACACATAAAATAGTGCGGGCAAGAGATAATAATAACAAATAAAGGTAATAATATATTAAAAAAAATTCTACTTAGTTAATTTAAGTGAAGCAATTAAGTGAAGGAATATGGCCTGGGCGCCGAGGTGCCTGAACGAAGAGTTCGGCTTGACGAAGTGGCGACGCTGCACGGTTGATGTGGCGAGATGAAGTCATCGGTCCAGTTAACATGGCGAAGCTGTGATCGGCGGACGCCGAAGTCTCATGCAGGTCGGCTGGTGACGTCGAAGTCTCATGCCAGCCGAGGCGTTGAAGCAGGTCGGCTGGTGACGCCGAAGTCCCCGGAGCAGGTTGATGAAGGGATGCCAAAGCCCCGGTCTAACCGAGTTGACGGAGCAGGTCGGCTGATGACGTCGAAGTATTAGGCCAGCCGAGGTGTTAAAGCAGGTCGGCTGGTGACGCCGAAGTATTAGGCCAGCCGAGGTGTTGAAGCAGGTCGGCTGGTGATGCCGAAGTATTAGGCCAGCCGAGGTGTTGAAGCAGTTCGGCTGGTGAACGTCAGCTTGAAAAAGTAACGGCGCGGCGATGCCGAATCAGGTCGGAATTTGTGACGAGGTCAATGCTGGGTTGATGAAGCAACGGACCGCCCGACCCGTACAACCCGCGAATGACGAGGTTCGCTTGATGATTATTCGGCCCTCGCGATGCCGAACTCTTGGTCGGATGACCAAGATGATGAGAAAATTTCCTTCAAAAAGGACGTCCGACAACCCGTTCATGAAAAAGATGAACTCGGGTCGGATTCGTTTTCGCGCAGAAAATAGATCCAAAATTCGTTGTATTAATCGGATGTTTCCCGGAGTTTGGACGGTCGGATCGAGCTGAAATTTTGAGGGATGATCGGTATAGGAATTCCGCAGCCGATGAACGGTGGGATTTTCCAACGAATGTCCGAGCTAGACGCTGGACTCCTCGCCCTAAACTCGTCCAGATTCTCATCCAGATTCGATAGGGCTCCGGTATATTGTAGATCGCCGGAGATTCCTCCATCGGAACGCGACGAAATTTTGCAGGGTTATTCTAGACTCAATTCCGCACAATTCCACTGAAGCAATCGTCAAAGCGACACTCGAGGAGGCAGGAACACCGAACACAAATTCGCTGTCCAGAAAAACTGCATGATCGCACGAGGGCAATGTTGACGTCGAGCCCCCGAGCACCATGGAGGATTCTTCCATGATCTTGGATGAGATTGGAGTTGATGTTGATGAAGACACATGTCCGATCTAGATGATCCGACGTGGCGTGCAGCCCTCGGCCTAGCCGAGGTGTCCAGTCAAGACGACGACGAAGATGCCGACGTTGACGATGTAGCTCAGTTCCGATGCGTAGATCGCGATGGAGCCGATCTGAATTCCCATCGCACCGTGGCGACTACCCAGCAGGCTCTCAATGAAAACAGCAATGTCGGTGTCAAATCCGGCATATCTTGTAGTAGGGTTCCTAAGCTAGGCGTCTTGGAGCGATAGTAACAGAGAGACGAAGGAGATGATGTTTACCCAGGTTCGGGCCCTCCTATGGAGGTAAAACCCTACGTCCTGCTTGATTATATTCATATGGGGATAGTACAGAGTACATGTGTCTACCACGAGATTATGATGTGTAATGTAATATGATCTATTGACTAGCCTGGCCTCGGTTTATATATGCACCGTAGGCCTAGGGTTTAGAGGAGTCCTTGTCTTGTGCGCCAAGTCTTGTGGAATCCTCCTTGAATTCGGCATCATGGGCTGTCCGGACTGGCCCATTAGTAAACCGCCATGGGGGTCCTCGGCCCGACCCATAGGTCGGGAGACGACGTGGTGAGTACCCCCTAGTCCAGGACACCGTCAGTGGGCTTGGGAACCCTGCGCACATCGTTTGAGGCTGTAGCGGAAACTTCGGTCGGACATTCGTGCGGGTTCAGTCTCAAATAGGCGATAGCCTGGACTAGGGTCTTGTGTGATTGACGGTCGTGGCCGACTCCCTCGCTAGGCTTCCGCTTGAAGGTTGCCGCGGTGCCTATTTACGTGCACATAGCGATAAGTGGCGAAAGTGTGTGTGAGGAAGTACACCCCTGCAGGGTAATGAATCTGTTCGAATAGCCGCGTCCTCGGATATGGACTACTTGGAAACATATGCTGTTCATAGATAACTAAATGGTTACAGTAAAAGCCTCAATATAAGTCTGAGTACCGTGGATGGCCCTCTCGTGGGTGATGGGAGTGGATCCATGGTGGTGTATTGAAGTGGTGTTAGTGGACTCGTGTGCGCTATCTCAAAACTTGTACAAAGAACTGGTAGTCATAGTACTGGTTAGCCAAGAGTCAAAGTTGGCTTGCTGCAAGAACCCCACTACTCCCTTTGTTGAGATATGAGCATGATTAGCTTAGGTCTGTTTTAAAGACTTGCTGGGTACGTTTGTACTCACGTTTGCTTAATAACTGTTGCAGATGATATCCAGGACCCATCTGGTGGGTTCTATCTAGATGTCGAGGATGACGAGTAGCTGGTATCCCAGCTGCGATCCGATGCCCTGGGATGGGTTGTAGATAGTCAGGCTTAATGCCTTTTACCTTTCAACTGTCTGTACTCAGATAGCTTAAGATTCCGCTTGGTTTGTAAGAACATGTTGTATGACTTGAGTGTCGGGTCATGTGACCCCTACCTGTATGGATCTATTATGAGAGACTCTTCTAAGTCTCCTAAATAAATGTTGTGTTGTTGTATGGTTATGTTGTGATGCCATAGTTGTATCTATGCATATCGAACATGTCATGCGTATGTGTGACGTGTAGCGGGATGTATGGGATTCGACACCTAGTTGTGTGCCTTAGTAGTACTCTTTACAGGAAAATGCCTCTTTGTGCTTCCACCGAGCCTTGGTAGCTTGCTACTGCTCCGGACACATTGATTGACCAGCGTGTATCCTTCTCTGCTGCTATGTATGTCCCTTTGGGGAAATGTCTCACAGTGTAATGGAGTCCTTATAGCCTGCTATGACTCGTCTACGTAACGTTGTTGACAGATATGTCTCACGGCGTAATGGAGTCCCTGTAGCTTGATGTGACTCGTCTACACATGTTGATGACCGACACCTGCACTGTTGGGTTACGTCTGCATGTTCCTGTATGGATGTGCCGCTTGGGTTCTTCGACTAGTCATGTCGACCCGGGTTCTTTGATGTTTGAATGCTAGCGACATATTCACATTCTTGAGCCAAAAGACACAAACGGTCCCGACCCAGGTAAGGCAGCAGCCGTGGGGATAACCGTGCGTGAGGCCGCAAAGTGATGTGAAGTGTTATAGGCTGGATTCTTATGTCTTAGGATCGGGGTCCCGACAGCGTTGGTATCAGAGCATGCAGACTGTAGGATTACCAAGCCAAACTAGCCGAAGTTGAGTCTAGAAATGCTTTAGTTATGTAAGGGAATTGATTGTGGAAGGGAACGTAAGGCTCTTTTTACTCCTTACCCCGAGTAATTCTATTCTGAGTCACCCTCTTCTTTTCTACGGGGTTAAGAACTAGGCTTCTTATCTACTCTCGGGTGGACGAGTTACTAACCATGACTTGCAGACTAAGTTGCTTGTAAGTTAACTCCAGGTTTCAAGTTTGTTTCTGTGTCTCGATCAGTTGATTAGAATCTTGAAGCTAGAAGTTGAGTGGTTATGCTGTTCCATTATTTCCAGAATGTCTCAAAATTGTTTTTGAGCATTTTCAGCCGTTATGTTGTCCAATTTCTTCCAGGAGCTCTAATGATTTTGCATTATTCTCTGTTTCAGATGTCTTCCCGTCCTCCTCATCAGGTTGTCCATTTGACCAGGTGCATCGACGTAACGGCTCACACGGCCATGCTAGTCAGAGTTATGATGGAGACTGGTTATCGCTGGTACCCGGAGTACACAGTGGAGGAGCAGTACCGCGACTTCAACCAGAGCCAGTATCTGTGCACTGTTAGGATATATCCATCGTATCCTGGAGTTGTAGAGATGCTCCATTGGGCGTATGGACTAGGTGTCACCATAGATATGGCAGTTCAGGAGGCCGCCTACACGATGCTGACCATCCTGAGAGCTCACCATGGACTGTTTCAGAATGCTGAGTTCTGTTATGTTCCAGCGACCCTAGGAGGAGAGGAGGGATATCTCTATGTAGCTTACTATGATCACTCTCATGAGGATCCTAGACTGCAGGTCACTGCACAGCTGTTGGAGAACAGAGATCGTGATGCTCGGGCTCTGCATATGGAGTTATATGCAACCCGCGCACGTCTTTGGACTGCACTGACGCAGCTGGCACCAGTCGTTCAAACTGGATATGGAGATATGGATATGTTATGCCCGCTTCGGACTCATCTACCTGCTCTTGTGGACTGGCCTGATGTTGGAGGCATTGTTCCACTCCGTGGACTCTTGTTGCCACCAGCCAGGGGACCTAGGCCACGTCCGTGCCCTTATGGACCCCAGGGACCTCAGGCTAACGTGTTTTCGGATCCGCAGGTTCAGCTCCCGGGTCATGGGGGTAATCTCTATGAGATGTTCTACGGAGATGCATGAGTTCGCATGTAGGTGTTAGTAGTATTATAGCAGTTGTATCCGCCACAGTCCTGCGTGTCTTGTGGGGTATAACTGAGGTGTGTATTGAGTTCCGGAGAGGTAGATAGATAATGTATAGGAAGCTTGGAATGCCTCCGACGAGTTGTATGATCAGCACCATAGTTTGTACTTCAGCATGAGCTTGTACTGAACTGTAATATGGTGTGTATGAACAATGGTATATATATCTTGTAGTTGCTTGCTACCATGTTGTTCAGATGATCTTCTCTGCTTCCATGTCTATCCAGTACATTCCATGTTGCTAAACATGGGTTTTTCTTTCAGGATGGTGTCCACTAGGAACAACCCCACTCCTGCTTATGAGCAAGGTGAGGGCAGCCAAGCCCGTCAGGAGAATCTGCCTCACCCGCCATCTTTGGCGGAAGTGATGTTGGAGGCAGAGCGCAACAAGAGAGAGACTAACCGCCTGCTCAAGCGCATCGAGTTGAACACTGCACGTCCTCCGCGTAATGATGGAATGTCTCTCAACGACTTCGTCAAGTTGTACCTGCCAAAGTTCCACCACTCTGTCGACCCGCTCGATGCGGATGACTGGCTCTCCAATATGACCCACAAGCTTCGTTATGCCAATGTAGCTGAGGCGGACAAGGTCAACTTTGCCGCGTACTTCCTTGAGGGCCCCGTCAACCAGTGGTGGGAGAATTATGAAGCTATGCGCCCAGCTGGACCAGCTACCACCTGGACCGACTTCAGCGGTGCCTTTCGCACCCACCACATTCCTGAAGGTCTGATGGACCGCAAGAGGGAGGAGTTATGTGCCTTCACTCAGGGGAAGCTGACTGTGGATGCATACAGTCGCAAGTTTGGCAACCTTTCTCGCTATGCTCCAGAAGAGGTGTCAACTGACGCCAAGAAGCAAGCTAGGTTCCTGTTAGTGCATCTAGTGCCCCTTAGTGATTTTGGTGTATTGAAGACTTATAGGTTAAGGGACTGATGCGTTTGTGAGTGTACACAGGCTCTATAAGTCGCTGAGGAGTTTGATACATTCGGAGATTATCGACCCCTAAAAATGTATGTCTTCAACTGAAGACTTTGGTGAAGACTTTGATGAAGACTTTGCTGAAGACTTTGGTATTCCCTGAAGACTTTGAAGAAGACGAAGTCGGTGTGACCTTGAAGATATGAACAAGGAACATGAAGCGTGAAGACTTTTGTTTTCGTAGTTTCATTTCCATTTCTTTGAGTCATAGGAAACACCGTACTGTTAAAGGGGGCCGAGGTAATACTAAGGAAAATTTCCAACTGATGCTCAACTCAAAAGCCTCAACCTAACCAATCCTTCGAGTGAAGCCTTTGGAAACCTCTTGCAGTTCAGTCAAGTTCTTCAGTGTCAGAGACGATGATCTTCTGTACTCTAAGGAAATTGGTCTGACTGAGGAGTTAGGATTTCGCCAGTGCGAATTGCCTACAAGTGAGGATCATGATAAACCTGAGGACTTTCATAGTTCGAAATTCCGACCGTTGCTGTGCTAAGCGCCAGCTGTCCCCAATCATTCTATCCACATAACGGTCATATCATTGGGGGCATTTATGTCTTATCATGTCAGGTTGCTCCCTGGCTATAAATAGCCACCCCCCACAACCACTAGCTGGTTGGCTGCTCCGAGAGAGAACTGACACTTGTCATTTGAGAGCATCCCATTCCTCGAGGACTTTGAGCGAAAATCATTTGTGAGGAAAAACCCATCCTACGAAGACTTTGAGAGAAAATCATCAGTGAGGAAAAACCCCAAACCAAACCACCAAACCCAAAAACCCAAAGTGATTGAGCATCACTGAAGAAATTCCTGTGTGGAACCGACGCTTGTTACCTTTGAAGACTGTGTATCTTCCAGACGGTTAGGCGTCATGGTCTAGTGCATCCTGCAGTCAATTGGGGATCACGGAGTGACCTTGGTCTAGAGCATCCAGCAGTAAATTGTGGATCGCCGGGTGACCAGTTTGTGAGGGTTTTGGAAGTCTACCCTGAAGACTTACCACGAGTGTTGGGCGAGGTCTGTGTGACCTTAGCTCAAGGAGAATACGGTAGGGACTGTGTGTCCCGGGACTATGTGTTCTCTAGTTTAAATACCAGGCCACTCCAAACCAGACGTACGACTGTCACAGCAGTTGGAACTGGGTCATCAAATCATTGTCTTCATCGAGCTTCCTGGTTCTATTTCCTCAACCCTTCTATTTCCTCATATATGTGTTGATGAAATTGATCGTTACTGTTTGAAGAATTTGACTGAAGACTTTCTCAATTTCCTCACCTCAAATTCTTCAAGTTACCTTGTTCGTCACCTACTTATCCTGGATAACGCTACCTGTAATCTGTGCATGTTTATTTCATCATGATGTCTATGCGATCTCTATGCTCTGTATGCACCTGATTACTTATTCCGCTGCTAGTTGTTCATCACATTTCAAATTCCTCAAAGTTGAAATTCCTCAGTGATGAATTTGTAAAAATCGCCTATTCACCCCCCCCCCCTCTAGTCGATATAACGCACTTTCAATTGGTATCAGAGCAAGGTACTCCCTTGTTCTGTGTGATTTTGGTTTAACCACCTGGAGTTCTAGTTATGTCGACTGCAGGTATGATCAAGGTTTCTGCAGGCTGTCCTACCTTCGATGGGACGGACTACCCCTACTGGAAGAACAAGATGCGCATGCATCTTGAAGCTATTGACAACGATCTCTGGTACATTGTGGAAAATGCTGTTCCCCGCACATCTCCGACTGTCACTGCTGCTGATGCGAAGAAATTCAAGCAACTCGATTCTCAAGCGAAGAATATCATCTGTGGCCATCTGAGCAAAGGTCAGTATGGCAGAGTGAGTGCTTTGGAGACTGCTAAGCTTATCTGGGATAGGCTGTCCAAAGTCAACGAAGGTGTTTCCACTCAACGTGACTCTCGTGTTGATGTTCTTCGCAATCTCTTCAACCGCTTCAAAAGACTTGACAATGAAAATGTTCAGCAAACCTTTGATCGTCTCACTGATATCTCCAACGAGCTTCAAGCACTGGGTGCCACAGATATCACTGACCATGAGGTGGTGAAGAAACTGCTAAGATCTCTTGATTCCTCATTCGATACACTGGCTTTGATGATTCAAGAACGTGGAGACTACAAGTCACTTGATCCTGCTGATATTCTTGAGAGACTCAATACTCATGAATTCCAACAAGCTGAGAAGAGAGACCTCTACGGGCCGAGCTATGGAAGAACTCGTGCACTGAAGGCCAGAGCAATTTCCTCATCTGAAGACGAAGAATCTGACAGTAGCCTTGGTGATCCTGAAGAACTGGGTCAGGAGCTGGCAATGCTCGTGAGGAAATTCCAGAAGTTCTCAAGGAGAGGCAAGTTTGGAAAGTCATCAAAAACTGGCTTGAGGAAATCAGATTCCTCAAGCGACTACAAGAAGAGAACTTGTCACAAATGCAAGAAGTCTGGTCACTTTATCTCTGACTGTCCTCTCTGGGAAAAAGAATCAAAGAAGAAGAAATACAAGGACTACAGTTCTGACGACTCGAAGAAAAAGAAGAAATCTTCAAAGTCCTCAACTTCAAAGTCATCATCTTCAAAGTCCTCATCTCACAAGAAGAATGGTTCCAGAAAGGCTCGGGCTTTCATTGGCAAGGAAATGGATTCTGAAGAAGAATCTGAAGAATATGAAGACGAGGAAGAATCTGAAGAAGAGTCAGACTCTGGTGTTGCTAGCCTCGCTCTTGCCACTGCCTTCGTCAGCAAGTCCATCTTCAACGATGAAGAAAATGACTACTCCAACGACTCTGACGTCAGCAATGATGAATATGCTCCCACTTACTGCTTCATGGCAAAAGGTTCCAAGGTACAAAAGCATCACTCTTCTTCTGAATCTAGTGAAGGTGAATCTGATGAATATGTGAAACCTAGCTATATCAAACTTGCTAAAATTGCCACTAAGCAACAAAGTGCACTTGAAAAGCTTCAGAAAATGCTAGACAAAAGCGATGACCTGTTGAATGAGGAAGTGGATCGTACTCAAACTCTGTCTGATGATCTTAAAGGTCTTCAGACAAAGTATGATAACCTTCAGAGTCATCATAATGCTCTCTTAGCTGACCATGAGAAGCTTTCCTATGAATTTCTTCAGAGAAAGCAAGATCTTGAGAAACTAAGAGTGGCACATGAGGATCTCCAAAGGGAAAACGATTCCTTACTGGCTCAACAGATCAGTACCGCTCAGGAAGAATTTGTTCCTCCATGTATGAAATGCATCGAATGTGAAACTGCTAATTCTTCACCTGAATGTTCAAATGCTTCTATTACTGCAAATTCTTCAACTATCCCCGTGGTCTCAAACTCCTCAACCGAGGATACCACAAGTATCACTGATGAAAATGCAGGGTTGAAGGAATTGTATGTAACAGGTATGTACAAAAGTCTCAAAGGGCATCAAACCCTCTGCGATGTGCTCAAAAAGCAGATTCTGAACAGGAACCCTAGGAAAGAGGGTATTGCATTTGAGAGGAAACTCAATGCTGATGGATCCTACTGGACACCTGAGCAGTACCCCAAAAGCTCATGGGTTGCTGCAAAAGGACCTCCTGTGGATCCATCCACTTTATCTGGGTTTACTTGTGAAACTTCATATTCCTCTGATGAGTCACTTGACTCCAACTACAAATTCTTCAAAACTCAGAAAGGTGAAGTATTTGCCAGATTTGTTGGAACTAACTGCAGGAACGGTTCACCTATGAGGAAAATCTGGGTTCCTAAGTGCTGCTTGGAAAATCTTCAAGTGAATGTCCTCACGACATCACCCATGAGGAATCCCAGATCAAATTCCTCATATGGACCAAAGTCTTCAATTGGACCAAATTCCTCAAATGGTCAAAACCATCATTCTCGTGCTAATGCTTCTGTTTCGCAGGGAAAATCTAAGAGTTCTGAATATGTGCATTATTCTTCAAATTATTATGTTCATAAGTCCTCGAAGAATTTCTCTGCTTATTCATATGAGTACTCTAACCCTAATCCTGTGAAACGAAGTGCACTAGCTTCAATGCCTCCTTTCTCATATGGTGCTCGCAGAATGATGAACTCTTTGCCACCCCTCCAGATGTGGGTGGTGAAGAAAATGAACTAACTTCTTATGCAGGGTCAGGTCTCCAGACGAACTTGAACGTCTGATGAATTTGCTGGAGACCTGAAGGAAATGCTTGAAAGGACGCAAGCTAATCATGCAGAAATGAATTCCTCATTTCTCACGTCCTCACACTGCTTTACTCACTATGTTGTGTGATGAAATTCTGTCTGATGAATTTGACGTCATATTCTTCACTCTGAAGCATATGAGTTCGTAAGTTGTACTAATTCATCTGCAGGATGAAACTCCAAAAACGACTGAGTGGGTCCTCGACAGTGGATGCACCAACCACATGACTGGTGACAAAAGTCTACTGATGAATATGCCACTTGCCCCATCTCATCTGAAGCATATCACCTACGCTGACAAAGGAAAAAGCAAGGTATTGGGCCTAGGTAAGGTTGCAATCTCCAAAGACCGACACATGGACAAGGTGATGCTTGTCGAATCTCTTGGGTTCAACCTCATGTCTGTCTCAATGCTTTGTGATCTTGATATGGTTGTCATCTTTGGAAAATATCGTTGTGTTGTCATCATGGAATCTGACCATTCCAAAGTCTTCGAAGGCTTTAGGAGAGGAGACTTGTATATTGTTGATTTCTCTACAGGTCCTCAGCCTGCCACGTGCTTACTTGCAAAGTCATCAGAAGGCTGGCTGTGGCATCGATGACTTGGACATGCTGGTATGAGGAACTTGCACACGCTCGTGAAGAAAAAGCACATCATTGGCATTGAAGGTGTCAAATTCCTCAAGGATCACCTCTGTGGTGCTTGTGAGTCTGGGAAGATGACCAGATCCAAGCATCCCTCGAAGACAACCATGACCACGACTCAACCTTTTGAATTGCTTCACATGGACCTCTTTGGCCCCACTCATTATTCCACACTGACAAATTCTTCAAGTTTGTATGGCTTTGTCATTGTTGATGATTACTCCCATTACACTTGGGTGCATATTATTCTGTACAAGTCTGAACTGCAAGATGTCTTCAGACGATTTGCTTCAAGGGCCTCAACCAACTTCGGCGTCAAGATCAAGCATATCAGGAGTGATAATGGGACTGAGTTCAAGAACACCAATCTTGATGAATATCTTGATGAACTTGGTATTACTCATGAGCTATCTGCCCCATATACTCCTTAGCAGAACGGCGTCGTGGAGTGCAAGAACAGGACTCTGGTTGAGATGGCTCGCACCATGCTTGATGAATACAAGACCCCTCGTCGCTTCTGGCCTGAGGCAATTGATACAGCATGCCACATCATCAACCGGGTTTATCTTCACAAATTCTTCAAGAAGACATCATATGAACTTATGACTGGCAAGAAACCCAATGTAAGTTATCTCAAAGTCTTCGGTGCAAAATGCTGGATAAGAGATCCTCACCATAGTTCTAAATTTGCACCGAAAGCACATGAAGGTTTTATGCTTGGTTACGGAAAGGACTCGCACACCTACAGAGTCTTCAACACCCATCATCAAAAGGTTGTTGAGACTGCAGATGTGCGGTTCGATGAAACTAATGGCTCGCAAAGAGAGCACCTGCCTTCTGTGACAGATGAAAAGTCTCCTGAAGAATCCATTAAGTTGAAAGCTACCGAAGATGTTGTGCCCACTGAAGAAAATCCTCAACCTACTGAGGAAATCATTCCAGCAAATGAAGACATTCATGCTGATACTTCTGAAGAAAATGGCGCTGAAGAAAATCCTCAGCCACGTCAACCTGCTCATCCAAGAGTTGCAAATGAAGTGCAGATTGACAAAATCATCGACAACATCAATGCACCAGGTCCTCTCACTCGCTCAAGAGCTTCACATCTGACTAACTTTTGTGGTCATTTTGCTTTTGTCTCTATGATAGAGCCCACCAAAGTTGATGAAGCTTTCCAAGAACCTGAGTGGATTCAAGCTATGCAAGAGGAATTGCATCAATTCAAGCTCAACAACGTGTGGGAACTTGTCAAGCGGCCAGATCCTCGCAAGCATAACATCATAGGTACCAAGTGGATCTACCGCAACAAACAAGATGAAAATGGCCTTGTGGTAAGAAATAAGGCTCGTCTTGTAGCTCAAGGCTACACACAGGTTGAAGGAATTGACTTTGATGAAACTTTTGCACCTGTTGCTAGACTTGAAGCTATTCGCATATTGCTTGCTTATGCTAACCATCATGATATCACTCTGTATCAAATGGATGTGAAAAGTGCATTCCTCAATGGTAAGCTTGAGGAAGAAGTATATGTTGCTCAACCCCCAGGTTTTGAAGATCCTAAGCATCCCGACAAAGTCTTCAGACTCAACAAGGCCCTCTATGGCCTCAAGCAGGCCCCTCGGGCGTGGTATGACACTCTGAAGGAATTCCTCATGAAGAAAGGCTTCAAACCCGGTTCACTCGACCCAACTCTTTTCACTAAATCCTATGACAATGAACTGTTCATATGCCAAATATATGTTGATGATATTATATTTGGATGTACTGATAAACGTTATAGTGATGAATTTGCCTATATGATGAGTGAAGAATATCAAATGTCTATGATGGGAGAGTTGAAATTCTTCTTAGGTCTTCAAATTCGTCAGCAAGACAATGGCACCTTCATCTCACAAGAGAAATACCTCAAGGATGTATTGAGGAAATTCGACATGCACGAATGCAAAGGCGTCAAAACTCCAATGCCTTCAAGAGGCCACCTCTGCACTGACGAAAATGGTAAAGATTTCGATCAAAAGGTATACCGCTCCATGATTGGCTCGTTATTGTATCTATGTGCATCTAGGCCTGATATTATGCTGAGTGTTTGCATGTGTGCCCGATTCCAAGCAACACCGAAGGAATCACACCATAAGGCTGTGAAACATATTCTTCGATACTTAGCTCACACACCAATGCTTGGATTATGGTATCCCAAGGGCTCAAATCTTCACCTCGTCGGATACTCAGATGCTGACTATGCTGGTGATCGTGTGGATCGCAAGTCAACCTCAGGCACATGTCATTTCCTCGGACGATCCTTAGTCTGTTGGTCCTCAAAGAAGCAGAACTGCGTGTCACTATCTACTGCTGAAGCTGAGTACATTGCCGCTGGTTCTTGCTGCGCTCAGTTGCTCTGGATGAAGCAAACCCTCAAGGACTATGGCATCAACGTGAAGAATGTGCCTCTCTTCTGCGACAACGAGAGTGCTATCAAGATTGCTTACAACCCAGTTCAGCACTCCAAGACCAAGCACATCCAGATTCGTCATCACTTTCTTCGAGATCATGTACTCAAGGGCGACATCTCCATCGACCACGTGGACACTGAAGAACAACTAGCTGATATCTTCACTAAGCCCTTGGATGAAAAGAGATTTTGCAAGTTGCGGTGTGAGCTAAATATCTTAGAATCTTCGAATGTTCTATGAAAGGACACACATCCTAACACTTCTGCAAAATTGATGACTTTGATGTGCAACACACGAAGTAACGTTTTTCTTCAATCAATGAAGAATAACTCTCTAAATGTGAAGAAATTAAAGAATAATTTGATTCTCAGAACCCTACGACAATTGTACGCGGTGTCTGAAATCATCATTCTTATACGGTGGGTCACGCCACCAACAAAAGTGAGATTCTTCAGAGTTGAGTTTTTCATCATTTTGCAAAGTCTTCAAATTTTCAAATTCCTCAAGTTTGCAAATTCCTCAACTTTTCAAATTCTTCAAACTATGAAACTAAAGTTCTTCATTGACTATATATATATATATTTGAGTTTTCAATGTCCTCAACAGCATTCACTTATTGCTAATTCTTCAAGTTGATTTTCATCTAAGTGAATGTGATCGGACCCGTCTCCCCTCAATGCTAAACTCAACCCAGTCTGTTCACAAATTCTTCATATGCGTTCTACTTTGAAACTCGTTCAAAGTCTTCACTGTATCTTTGACAGCTGAAGAATTTGCGAACGGAAATATTAAAATTTTCACTATCAAATTTTTCGGCGCTTCCCGCTCAAACCGTTCCGATTCCCGCGACTGGATAAGCCACGATCCCCCATGATCTCCACTACTCAGGTCGTGGGTGACACATGTCGCATGGAGAGTAAGGGTCAGGGGCAATCTGGTCCAAAAATCTTCGGGCCGGTTCGTTTTTACTGCCGCTATAAATACCCCCTCCCCTTCACTGTGCTCGAGTTACTCCTCACTCCATCTCTCCTGAGCTCAGACCTAGCGCCGCCGCTAAAATCATCGCCGCCGGAGAGGAAGAGCTTCACTGCCTCGACCTCGCCGTCGTCGTACTCGCATCGGCCGCGGAAGTCTTCACCCCGCCGTCGCTGTAGCTGTCTCCCTCTGCCAAGTTAGGGCGTGGGAGATCTGAACGGACGAACTTCACTGTTTCCATCTCACTGTTCGTCGTGTTCTTCTTCAGGGTAAATAAAATTTAATTTTACCGCCCTCGTTTGATCTTTGTTTCTTCCACAAAATCCTCAAAGGTGTTTATTCTTCAAGAATCATCTTCTTATGCACCTTACACATATCAATCACTTGATGTTTTTCCCTAAGCTATGATTTTCTTCAAGATTCCTCAATTGTGTGGATCTACATATTCGCACAACTCTGGAACCTAAGACAAAGAACACTTAGAGAAATTCCTCAAGACATCTATGGTCAAAATCCTCAACTTGATGTATTTTGAAAATTTCTGAGAACGCATATGACCTCTTCAAATTCCTCGCACCTATACTCTGTTCACAGGTACCAAAATGTCTGCTGCTGAATCACTAGGTTCTCATCAACTTAACTCATTTGCAGCGTTTCTTGAAGAAAAACTGTGCACATCTTCAGAATCATCAAGAGTTCAAAGTCATCAAGTGAAGAAAATGGCTGATGGCAAAAGACCTCAAAAGGGTGGAAAGAAGGCAGAACAGAACACAACTTTTGAGATACCTGAGGATATATATGCTGGATACTGTACACCAGATGAGGCTGTTCATGGAAAAGAAACAAAAGAACAGAGGAAAATCAGAATATAAAGGATTGAACGGAGGTGGGCAAAGGAATGGAGAGACTATCGCTATGTCACTCCCAAGTATATGAAGAAATTCGCCCTCAAACCCCCTTGCAAAAGGGCTCCTCCTGCTGATGATCAAGAAGTTGATCCAATTAGCGTTGCAAGTACTGAAGACTTTCCTGCCGAATGGGCAAAGCATCAACAAAAGCTTCAGCACACTGCCAAAGCCGCAGTGAAGAAATTCAATGAAGATTCTGCTGCTGCTGCATCTGCCGGAGCCTCTGATAGTGCTCCGAAGAAATCAATAGTGAAGAAGTCTGCTGTAAAATCAAAATCCTCAATTTCAAAGTCATCACAGCAAAAGCCTCAAGCAAATTCTTCAAAGGCCACTCCAATGCCTTCAGTAGCTGCACAATCATCAGCCGCTGCTGCAAAGTCCTCAACTCCAGTACGTCTTGAAACATGTCAGAGGACTACTGGGTTCACAATTGCTTCAGGAAGCTCAGCATGTTCCTCAGCCCACGAACAATCTTCAACAAGTCCTACGTTGATGAAAATCAAAAGAACAGCTGGACGAGGTCAGAAACCAAGTCCTCATCAGGACCAAGCCATTGTGAACGTGCCCTCGGGATCTGAGGAAGATGATGAAGCCACCAATGAAGAATTGGAAGAAATCATCAGAAACAGTCAACAGCGAGCTGCAATTGCCAAGGGCAGCTCTGTTCCTCTCATGCTGGATCCTAAGATGATCCTCAATTTCATCGATATATGGCATGAGGATCCCAGCACTCCACTTTCCTCACTGAAACTGCCTATTGCTGTGGACCATGTCCTCACACACTTCATAGCTGAAGAAAAGTGGAAAAGAGATCAAGCTCAGAGAGCTAAGAGGAGCAAGGCAAGAAAAGAGAAGTTTCTGCGAGACAACGTGATGAATTTGACTCCAACTCAACTCATCACAGTTCAATCTGAGATTCACTGCCTGACTGATGAACAAGCTAAATATGATGCTGAATGGAAGGGCTCAAAAGTCAGATTTGTGAGGGCTGCCCAAGCTGCAGTCAAGGAACACAACACAAAGATTGTGGCGCAATCGCAAGCACAAATTCCTCAGGCTGAAGAATCTGCTCAGCCTGCTGAAGAAACTGCACGCGCAGTTGAAGAAATTCAGGCTGCTGAAGAAACTGTCAGGGCAACCTCCACTGTTGCGCCTGAAGAAATTGCCAGGCCAGCTGAAACTTTCACTGTGCCTGATGAAATTGAGTCTGCAAGGACGACTGCATCAGTCGTGCCTGAAGAAGATGCTCCTCCTTCACCCTCAGCTGAAACTGCCAAGTCCTCAAGGGTGAAGAACATCTTACTTCCTTCTGCATCAGAAGCGAAGAAAACAAAGGCTGCGGAAAAGATGGCAAAGAAACGAAAGGCATCAACTTCAGATTCCTCAGCTGTGAAAAAGTTGAAGACTTTGCCAAGTTCTTCAACTGAACCAATTGATGCAACTCCTATATCCTCCGTACCTGCCTATGCAATTATCCCAATTGGCGATGTCCATGACGTTCCAATTGATGATGAACAAAATCACTCTGCTGCTTCTTCAGAGCAGATTGATGAAGAGATTGAAATGGAAGCAAATGCTTCAGCCTCAGTGATAACCTCGCCTCTGCCTCTGTTAACTGCAAAAGAGGCAAGCATTGAAGAAATGGAAGAGGATGTGGACATTGGATGCACAACTCCACTTATCACTGATGAATATTGGGAATCAGCACACCCACATTCTCCAATGACTACCCCTCTTACTCAAATTCCTCAGCCTCCAGCCCAGACTGAAGAAATACCCACAGAAGCTGATGACCGGGCCGCAACTGTCACTGAAGACATTCCAGCTGCAACAGCTGAAGAAATTGCTACACAGATTGCAAATGAGGAAACTGCTATTCAAAATTTTCAATCTAAAGAAGTTCCTCCTCCGGAAGTTGTGGGCCGCTTCAAGCCAAATCTTCAGCCGAAGCCCAAGATACCCTTCAAAGGCTCAAAGCGCCCCAAATTCCTCAAGACCAATTTCTTCAACGAGCACAATTTCTTCAACGGACCAAATCCGTATGACTCCGCAAGGGCCGGACGCACCAGATTCTGGACACCTACACAGATGAATTTCTATGCTTCAGTGTTGTTCGACAAGGAGAAAGTCTTCGAGCATCGGCAAATTCCTCATGCTGACATGGAATCTATCCAATGCTTCACGCCTATACTCGCTGTCCTCCATGATGCAGGGATTCTTCCCTTCTGTGCGGACATATGTGATTGGAATGAAGAGCTAATTCTTCAATTCTATGCCACCTTGCACATCTCAGGTGATGCTTCTGATATCAACTCTTGGGTCTTGGACTGGATGACTGGATCCACTCACTACACTGCTCCAGCCTCTGAATTGCTTCGGTCAGTCCCAATACCAATTCCCTCAGAAGGAGCAAGATGCCTGTTTGATGAACCTGCTCTGCCCGATCACATGATGCAAGTGCTAATGAAACCATTGGCCCAGGGCCAACCTCCAAGGACTTCCTTCCTAGTGAAGGAATTGCTCTATGTGCCTAGGACTGTATATCGCATTCTGACCAAGACCCTCAGTCCTCAGAAGGGCCATAACTCAGAAGAAGAAGAAGTGGAGGGAATCATGAAGAACATGCTTTTCAACATCATTCATGGGATTCCCATCAACCTTCATGATTTCTTCTTGAGGACTTTGGCAAATGCTGCTACAGCCCCATTTGAATTGAAGCCTTACGCTCCTTGGATCATGAAATTCATCAGATCAAGGTCTTCAATTCCCTTCAAGGCTGATTTTCAGAATCATTTCAGTTTCATGCCTCCGATCGAAGTCCTCAAGAGCTCAATTTCCTCAGTCAAGGGCAAAGGCAAAGCTATCATTGATGAAGGTACTCGTCCATTGGATGGTCAATTTCGCAAAGCTGCATCATATTCTACCAATGATGACTCTGCTACTCAAGATTCTGCCGCAAAAGCCTCAGCGCAAAATCCTCAAGATACAACCCCTCGTGTGATGACTGATCGCGAGCTTCTTATCAGTCTTCATGAGAAGGTTGATCGCAATCACAAGTGGGTCAAACGTCAATTTGGTTCACTTCTTCGAGACATGACTGTCACGCACAACTCTGTGAGGAAGAACCACTATTATCTTCATGAAGTCTTTGACCGCACATGGGCCATCCTGTCTCACCTCAAGACTCCTGAAGAACTCAAGGAGATGGAATTTCAGCAAGACTTTGATTGGTCCATGCCTCCAAGGAAGAAATGGAAGAAAGTTCAAGTTCCTCAGCTGGTTACAAGCTCATTTTCTTCATCGCGCCAGGCGGATGAGGCTGAGGACATTGACGATACTGCTGCAGGCCCGTCGACAACAAACGACCCCGACAACGCTGACGCTCCTCCACCACCTTCAAGGTGAAATTCTTCAGGGGCGTTAGTCCTCACTTTTTCGTCCCTTTTGGTCTTCGATGACAAAGGGGGAGAAAATTTGAGTTAGTCTTCAAGCGGGTCTCTATATATGGGCTGTTTTTTTGTTTAAGTTACAACTCTCGCTCTTCTGAAGCTTTTGTTGGTTGAGTTGTAAACTTAAGTCTGATGGTGGTCTGATGCTTTTGAACTGCTTTCCGCATGCTATTTCCTCAAGTTATCTTAATGCACGCATGCTGAATTTCCTCAGACCCCATTTTCCATCATGCATTTCAATTTCCTCATGATATATATTAAATGCGTGTATGGATTACAAGATATAGGGGGAGTTCTCCATAATTTTAACCTGTCATGTGCATTTGCAGTCCAAAGCAAATTCCTCAAATATGCACATCTTCAGGGGGAGTTCTTCTATATCTTGCAATCAAATTCCTCAAACTCAGTACTTACACTTCATATTATTATCCCCGTTGAAAACTTAACCTATTTGTCATCAATCACCAAAAAGGGGGAGATTGTTAGTGCATCTAGTGCCCCTTAGTGATTTTGGTGTATTGAAGACTTATAGGTTAAGAGACTGATGCGTTTGTGAGTGTACACAGGCTCTATAAGTCGCTGAGGAGTTTGATACATTCGGAGATTATCGACCCCTAAAAATGTATGTCTTCAACTGAAGACTTTGGTGAAGACTTTGATGAAGACTTTGCTGAAGACTTTGGTATTCCCTGAAGACTTTGAAGAAGACGAAGTCGGTGTGACCTTGAAGATATGAACGAGGAACATGAAGCGTGAAGACTTTTGTTTTCGTAGTTTCATTTCCATTTCTTTGAGTCATAGGAAACACCGTACTGTTAAAGGGGGCCGAGGTAATACTAAGGAAAATTTCCAACTGATGCTCAACTCAAGAGCCTCAACCTAACCAATCCTTCGAGTGAAGCCTTTGGAAACCTCTTGCAGTTCAGTCAAGTTCTTCAGTGTCAGAGACAATGATCTTCTGTACTCTGAGGAAATTGGTCTGACTGAGGAGTTAGGATTTCGCCAGTGCGAATTGCCTACAAGTGAGGATCATGATAAACCTGAGGACTTTCATAGTTCGAAATTCCGACCGTTGCTGTGCTAAGCGCCAGCTGTCCCCAATCATTCTATCCACATAACGGTCATATCATTGGGGGCATTTATGTCTTATCATGTCAGGTTGCTCCCTGGCTATAAATAGCCACCCCCCACAACCACTAGCTGGTTGGCTGCTCCGAGAGAGAACTGACACTTGTCATTTGAGAGCATCCCATTCCTCGAGGACTTTGAGCGAAAATCATTTGTGAGGAAAAACCCATCCTCCGAAGACTTTGAGAGAAAATCATCAGTGAGGAAAAACCCCAAACCAAACCACCAAACCCAAAAACCCAAAGTGATTGAGCATCACTGAAGAAATTCCTGTGTGGAACCGACGCTTGTTACCTTTGAAGACTGTGTATCTTCCAGACGGTTAGGCGTCATGGTCTAGTGCATCCTGCAGTCAATTGGGGATCACGGAGTGACCTTGGTCTAGAGCATCCAGCAGTAAATTGTGGATCGCCGGGTGACCAGTTTGTGAGGGTTTTGGAAGTCTACCCTGAAGACTTACCACGAGTGTTGGGCGAGGTCTGTGTGACCTTAGCTCAAGGAGAATACGGTAGGGACTGTGTGTCCCGGGACTATGTGTTCTCTGGTTTAAATACCAGGCCGCTCCAAACCAGACGTACGACTGTCACAGCAGTTGGAACTGGGTCATCAAATCATTGTCTTCATTGAGCTTCCTGGTTCTATTTCCTCATATATGTGTTGATGAAATTGATCGTTACTGTTTGAAGAATTTGACTGAAGACTTTCTCAATTTCCTCACCTCAAATTCTTCAAGTTACCTTGTTCGTCACCTACTTATCCTGGATAACGCTACCTGTAATCTGTGCATGTTTATTTCATCATGATGTCTATGCGATCTCTATGCTCTGTATGCACCTGATTACTTATTCCGCTGCTAGTTGTTCATCACATTTCAAATTCCTCAAAGTTGAAATTCCTCAGTGATGAATTTGTAAAAATCGCCTATTCACCCCCCCCTCTAGTCGATATAACGCACTTTCAGTTCCGCAAGGGACTTAACCCCGAGATCCTTCGTGATCTGCGTCTGCATGAGTGCGCTACCTTCCAGGGTCTCGTCAACAAGGCTATCAATGTCGAGACTGGTCAGACAGACTATGATGCAACCAAGAAGAACCCCCGTGACTTCAACACTTCATCCGGCTCAGGATCCCATAAGCGCCGGGTGTGGGTCCCCAACACTTCACTGCCATCAAGGTACACCGCGAGGCCATCCTATGAGGCGCCTCGCCCAATCCAGAGCAACCCTCTAGCCAAGCCCTATGGTGGAAATGCTATCAATGCTGCTCCGCGGTCTGCAACCGTGATCTGGTACAAATGCGGAGAGCCTGGACACTACTCTCGCAAGTGCCCCCAGAACAACACCAAGCCGGTCGGACGTGGAAAGCCGGGCAAGGCTTTTTATGTGAAGCCAACTCCTCCTCGTGGTCGTGTGAACAATGTCACCCTCAAAGAAGCCCATGATGACCCCATCGTTGTGCTTGGTACACTTCTTGTTAATAGTAATCCAGCATCTGTTCTTTTCGATACTGGAGCATCTCATTCTTTCATCTCAGAAAGTTATGCACAGTTGCATAACAAGACTTTTTGTGACATGCCTACTCCATTAGTGGTTCAAACTACTGGTTCTAAGTGGCAAACTTCTAGAGTAAGCCACGACAATGAAATTCTCGTGGATAGGCTAGTCTTTATGGCTTCCCTTATAGCTCTTAAGTCTTCGGACATCAATATCATCTTGGGTATGGACTGGATGTCAGCTCATTATAACAAGATTGACACTCATACTAGGAATGTTCAACTTACACATCCTTCGGGAAAGATAGTCAACTTCTCAACTCGAGTGGCTAAGCGCCAACTCTATTCTCTCAATGCTAGCCCTCTTCTAGAACTTGAAGATATCCCGGTCGTCCGTGACTTCCCATATGTCTTCCAAGAAGAACTGCCAGGCATTTTGCCTGACAGGGATGTAGAGTTTGTGATAGACCTCGTTCCGGGGACTAGAACTAGCTGAGCTAAAGAAACAACTTGATGAGGCCTTGAAAAAGGGATTCATCCGTCCTAGTTCTTCTCCATGGGCTTGCCCCATCCTCTTTGTCATGAAGAAGGACGGAACGGACCGGATGGTTGTAGATTATCGACCAGTGAACCTAGTCACCATAAAGAACAAGTATCCGCTCCCCAGGATCAACGACTTGTATGATCAACTTGCTGAATCCTCAATCTTCTCTAAGATGGATTTGAGGTTAGGATACCATCAAATCAAGATCAAGAATGGGAACATTCCAAAAACTGCTTTCGTTACTCGTTATGGCCAATACGAGTACACCGTCATGTCCTTCGGTTTAACCAATGCCCCGGCCACCTTCTCTCGCTTGATGAACTCTATCTTCATAGAGTATCTGGACAAATTCATCGTGGTCTACCTAGAAGATATCCTCCAATACTCGAAGAATAAAGAATATCATGCCGAGCATCTTAGGCTGGTATTGACGAAACATCGAGAGCATCGCCTGTATGCCTAATTCTCCAAGTGTGAGTTCTGGCTGCCAGAAGTGACCGATCTAGGCCACGTAATCTCTGGCAAGGGTATTGCTGTCAATCCCAAGCGAGTTCAAGCTGTCCTTGATTGGACTCAACCTGAATCGGTTAAGCAAGTTCGAAGTTTCCTTGGCTTAGTGACCTACTGTCGCCGCTTTGTCGAGAATTTCACCAAGGTTGCCAAGCCTCTTACTGAACTCCTCAAGAAAGATAAGAAGTTCGAGTGGACCCCACAATGCGAGCACAGCTTTCAGGAACTGAAAAGACGCGTGACTTCTGCTCCCATATATATTGGTTCCACCAGATTTTTCTAAGGACTTCGTTATCTATTGCGACGCCTCGCGACAAGAATTAAGTTGCATCCTCATGCAAGATCGTCATGTGATTGCCTACACATCTCGACAGTTGCGTCCACATGAGGATAATTATCCAACACATGATCTTGAGCTTGCAGCGGCAGTCCATGCACTTGAAACATGGCGACATTACCTCCTAGGTAATCGTTGCGAGATATACACTGATCACCAAAGTTTGAAATACATCTTCACCCAACCGGATTTTAATCTCAGGCAAAGACGTTGGGTTGAGTTGATCACAGATTATGACTTAGGAATAACTTACACCCTGGGGAAAGCCAATGTCATGGCTGATGCACGAAGTCGCAAATCTTATTGTAACAATCTGATGTTACAACAAGGTCAACCACTTCTCTATGAGGAATTATGGAAGCTAAACCTTCACATTGTTCCTCAAGGATTCCTTTCAACCTTGGTGGCGAAGCCTACCCTTATGGACCAAATCATAGCTGGCCAAAAGCGTGATAAGGGTATATCCCAGATCAGGGAGAACCTCGTTAGCGGTAATGCTAAGGATTTCTCCATCGATGATCACGATGTGGTGTTCTTCCAGAACAGCTTGGTGGTTCCCAAGAACCAACATCTTCGGCCGCTGATCCTTAAAGAGGCTCATGATTCCCCTCTCATGATTCATCCTGGTAGTACCAAAATGTATCAGGACCTACGCCAGAGGTTCTGGTGGACGAGAATGAAGAGAGAAATTGCTCAGTTCGTTGCTAATTGTGATGTTTGTCACCGCGTTAAAGCAGAACATCAAAGTCCTACTGGCACCCTTGAACCCTTAGCTATTCCTAAATGGAAATGGGACAAAGTCGGTATGGACTTCATTACCGGGTTTCCCAGGACCAAGAGAGGGAATAATGCTATCTTCGTGGTCATTGACAGCCTTTCCAAAGTGGCTCATTTCCTTCCTGTTCGAGAGAGTATAACTGCTAGCCAGCTAGCGGACATGTACATTTCTCAAATAGTGTCTCTTCATGGTGTTCCTTTGGAGATCAACTCAGGCCATGGAAGTATCTTTACTTCCCGATTCTGGGAAAGCTTTCAAAATGCTATGGGGTCGCATCTCTCCTTTAGCACAGCTTTCCATCCTCAGTCAAGTGGTCAAGTAGAACGAGTCAATCAAATCTTGGAAGACATGCTCAGAGCTTGTGTTATCTCCTTCGGCATGGATTGGGAGAAGTGCCTTCCATTTGCTAAATTTGCTTATAACAATAGTTATCAGTCAAGCTCGGGTAAAGCCCCTTTTGAAGTTCTCTATGGACGAAGGTGTCGAACACCTCTTAACTGGTCAGAAACCGGAGAGAGGCAACTCTTTGGCACGGATATGATCCAGGATGCAGAGGAGCAAGCTCGCATTATTCATGAAAAGTTGAAAACAGCCCAATCTTGTCAAAAGAGCCAATATGATCGCCATCATAAGGCTGTGACTTTTGAAGTTGACGAGAAGGCTTACCTTCGGGTTACACCTCTAAAGGGTACCCAACGATTCGGTATCAAGGGCAAGTTGGCTCCTCGTTACATTGGTCCTTTTCGCATTCTTGCCAAATGAGGAGAGGTTGCCTACCAATTGGAACTCCCACCGCATCTTGACAAAGTTCATGATGTTTTCCACGTCTCGCAACTCAGGCGTTGCTTCTCGGACCCTGTCCGCGAAGTAGACCACGAAACGCTTGATCTCCAAGATAAACTTACATATCGAGAATACCCTGTTCGTATCCTCGATCAAGCTGAGCGTACCACTCGATGTCGAAACATGAAGTTTCTCAAGGTTCAGTGGTCACACCATTCCGAGAAGGAAGCCACCTGGGAAAGAGAGGACCGCCTTTGACTAGAGTACGCCGCACTCTTCCCGACGACTTCTAAATCTCGGGACGAGATTCTTTTAAGTGGGGGTGAGTTGTCACATCCCTAGTTTCCCCCTTGCTTGAGCTAGCCTAGTTGTGCATCATGTCTAAATTTTGCATCAACATGAAATGGGGATTGTCAGAAACCCTAGCACCTAAACCTACTAAACAATTCAATTATTTGTGAAGGTTTCAATGAATCCAAAATGCCCTTAAAAATGTTCACTAGTGCTGTTAAATGTTGGCAACAACATTTAAGGTGACATTTGAATTTTTACAACAATCATAGCATTTTAAAAATAATTCATAATGCTACTGAAATTGACAAATAAAGCACTATAAATATTATAGTCATTCAAAAATGCTGAAATCTTTTGTGGAGGTTTAAAATATTCAAACTATGCTCTGTAAAATGTTTCAATAGTTTTTGAACTAGGAATTTGTGCCCAAATAAAATAACTAAATGCCAGAACTAGAAAACAGAAAGAGAAAAGTTTAAAAAAAAAGGAAAAATAACTAACCTGTGGCCCAGCAGCTGGCCGGCCCATCTCGCCCAGCTGCCAGTCGTCCCTAAACTCTGCCAGAAGGCAGAGGCGAAGGGGAGCATGGCGAGCTGGCCAGTGCTCCACGCAGCTGCCTGCCTGGGCCTCCCATGACCAGCGCATCGCCGTGGAAAGCATCGCTGCTGCCGTCTGGATCGTTCTCTCCCCCTCCACTCGCCCCTCTGTCTCTCCCTCACTCTCCATAGCCATGGCCGCAGCTCGCCGCCGTAGACCCGCTCCTCCAGCCGCTCCCTCGCCCCTTTAACGAGCTCAACAGCTCCGCCTCATGCTGCTGCTGCTCCCCGCCAAGTGAAGCCATGCCGGACAGTTTGTAGCGACGACCTTGAGCCCGTCTTCAACCTTCGGACCGGTCAATCGCCGCCGCCGTTCGCCGCCATCAGGCCGTCCCCAAGCCCGCTCTCATCGGCTTCGCCTTCGCGGTGAGCTTGCGGACCCGTTCCCCTTCTCTCCCCTGCCGATTAAGTGTCGTAGCCGCCGATTGCGTCGACGCCTGAGAAGCTCCACCGCGGACCACGACGCCGGCGATGCTTCGGTGCTCAGGTGGTTCCTCTGAGGCCACCATCGTGTTCGTGCAGCCGCGTAGGTGCCATAGGAGCAAAAGCCCCGTTGTTTTGTGCACCGAGTCGTCGACTACGAGCATGGCCGAGCCACCGCCGCGGCAAAGCTCGTCGCCGGCAATGCTCCGGGCCATCTCCGTCCCTGGGATGTGCTCCTTTGGATGCGCACGAATGCGGCCATTCAAACGAGCCATTTCGCCGTCCGTTTGGTCACCGGAGGAGGATTTCCGATCCCCTCAGTCGTCTCTGTGGTCGCCGGTGACTCAACGCCGGCGAGCATGAGTCGTTTGACCGAAGGGCTGACCCCCTGGGCCACTGACAAGTGGGGCCCAGTCCCTAGTTAGTTTAGGTTTTAACAAAAGTTAATTAAGTTAATTAATTACCCACTAAGGCACTGACCAATGGGCCCAGCCCACTATTTAAGCTTAAGTTTAATTCAATTTATTTGGTTAGTAGAAGAGTCACTGACAGGTGGACCCCACATGTCAGGTTTGACTGAATTTAAATTGAATTGACCTGCTGATGCAATGCTGAGGTCAGGCTGATGGAATAAAGGAATTTATGGTTTTATAAGAATTCCAGAAATTGCTTAAAACTTATAAAAATCATAGAAAATAAGCTATAACTCAGATTGAAATAAGTTATATATGAAAAATCATCAGAAAAATCCAAAGAATCCATTGGTGCTATTATCATGCATGCTAGAGCAACCTAAATAGATGAACATTGACATTTTTGCAATAGGGCAATATATGGAATATCACATGGAGAACAATTTTGAACCTATATTCAATCTTACTCCATTTAACTCTAATGCTAGGTGCATTAGCTCATCTACAACATGTTGCCATGTCATGATCATGCATCATATTGTTGCACTTGCTTGTATTGACTGTATCTATTATATCGCAGTAGGTTCTGCTCCAGCGAATACGCGTGAGTATCCAGCTGAAGGGCAGTACCCTGCTACCGACCTGCAAGGCAAGCAACCCCTTTGATCATTCCGATACAATCCCTTGCTCTCGCTACTGCTCTTGTTTATTGTATTAGGACAAACGATTTAACTGTCTATCTGTTGCGGTAGTTGAACCCATTCCTCTACATGAGCTATCTTTGCCACAGTAAATAGTTAAACCAATGCAACCTAGCATACCTGGTAGATGCTTGAGACTTGATGTGCTTTACCATGCTTCCTTGCTATGCTTAGAGTTGTGTGCTACCTCTTGAGCTTGCGTTGGTTTTCCCTTGAAGAGGAAAGGGTGATGCAGCGAAGTAGATAAGTATTTCCCTCAGTTTGTTGAGAACCAAGGTATCAATCCAGTAGGAGGAACAAGCAAGGCCCCAATAGTTGTACCTACACAAATAATCAAACACTTGCACCCAACGCTATAAAGGGGTTGTCAATCCATTCACGGTTACTTGCAAGGATGAGATCTAAAAGAGATAGATGGAAATTAAACTAAAATGAAAAGCAAAGTAAATAGATCTGAAAATATAATATGGAAAATAGACCCGGGGGCCATAGGTTTCACTAGAGGCTTCTCTCATGAAGGCAAATATTACGGTGGGTGAACAAATTACTGTCGAGCAATTGATAGAAAAGCGCATAGTTATGACGATATCCAAGGCAATGATTATGCATATAGGCATCACGTCCGTGTCAAGTAGACCGAAACGATTCTGCATCTACTACTATTACTCCACACATCGACCGACTCCTGCCTGCATCTAGAGTATTAAGTTCATGAAGAATAGAGTAACGCATTAGGTAAGATGACATGATGTAGAGGGATAAACTCAAGCAATATGATGAAAACCCCATCTTTTTATCCTCGATGGCAACAATACAATACGTGCCTCACTACCCCTACTTTGTCACTGGGTGAGGACACCGCAAGATTGAACCCAAAACTAAGCACTTCTCCCATTGCAAGAATTACCAATCTAGTTGGCCAAACCAAACCAATAACTCGAAGAGACTTGCAAAGATATGAAATCATGCATATAAGAATTCAGAAAAGACTCAAATAATATTCATAGATAATCTGATCATAAACCCACAATTCATCGGATCTCGACAAACACACCGCAAAAGAGTATTACATCGGATAGATCTCCATGAAGATCATGAAGAACATGGTATTGAAGAACAAAGAGAGAGAAGAAGCCATCTAGCTACTAGCGATAGACCCGAAGGTCTGTGGTGGACTACTCACGCATCATCGGAGGGGCAATGGAGTTGATGTAGATGCCCTCCGTGATCGAATCCCCCTCCGGCAGATTACCGGAAAAGGCCCCAAGATGGGATCTCACGGGAACCGAGGTTTCTGGCGGCAAAATAGTATTTTTGTGGCTCTTTTTGGTATCCAGGGAATATTTGGGAATTTATAGGCCGAGTAATAGGGTTAGGGGGGCTACCGTGTGGCCACAAGCCAGGGGCCCGCACCCTACCCCCCTGGGCGCGGCCAGCTGGCTTGTCGCCACACGGCGGCTCCTTTGTCTTCATCTCCAAGTTTGGTACTTTCCTTCTGGTCCAAGAAAAATCATTCCGAAGATTTTATTCCATTTGGACTCCGTTTAATATTCCTTATCTGCAATACTCAAAAACAAGGAAAAACAGAAACTGGCACTAGGCACTAGGTTAATAGATTAGTCCCAAAAATAATATAAAATAGCATATTAATGCATATAAAACATCCAAAACAGATAATATAATAGCATGGAACAATCAAAAATTGTAGATACGGTGGAGACGTATCAAGCATCCCCAAGCTTAATTCCTGCTCGTCCTCGAGTAGGTAAATGATAAAAACAGAATTTTTGATGTGGAATGCTACCCAACATATTTATCCATGTAATATTCTTTATTGTGGCATGAATATTCAGATCCATTAGACTCTCAACAAAAGCTTAATGTTGACATAAAAACAATAATACTTCAAGCATACTAACAAACAATCACTTTTTTTCAAAATACCATGGCTAAAGAAAGTTATCACTACAATATCATATAGTCTGTCTATGCTCCATCTTCCCCACACAAAGTATCTAAATCATGCACACCCCCGATGACAAGTCAAGCAATTGTTTCACACCTTTTATGTTCTCAAACTTTTTCAACTCTCACGCAATACATGAGCGTGAGCCATGGACATAGCACTATAGGTGGAATAGAATATGGTGGAGGTGGTGAGGAAAAAGGAGAAGAAAGTCTCACATCAACTAGGCGTATCAACGGGCTATGGAGATGCCCATCAATAGATATCAATGTGAGTGAGTAGGGATTGCCATGCAACGGATGCACTAGATCTATAAGTGTATGAAAGCTCAAAAGGAAACAAAGTGGGTGTGCATCCAACTTGCTTGCTCACGAAGACCTAGGGCACTTTGAGGAAGCCCATCATTGGAATATACAAGCCAAGTTATATAATGAAAAATTCCCACTAGTATATGAAAGTGACAAAGTAGGAGACTCTCTATCATGAAGATCATGGTGCTACTTGAGGCACAAGTGTGGAAAAGGATAGTAACATTATCCCTTCTCTCTTTTCTCTCATTTTCTTTTTTTTCTTTTTTTTCCTTTTTTTCTTTTGGTGGGCATCTTTGGCCTGTTTTTTTATATGGGCTTCATTGGCCTCTTTTATTATTTGTAAAGTCCGGAGACTCATCCCATCTATTGAGGGAATCATAGCTTCCATCATCCTTTCCTCACACGGGACAATGCTCTAATAATGGAAATCATCAAACTTTTATTTACTTACAACTCAAAAACTTAGAACAAAATATGACTCTATATGAATGCTTCCGGTGGGATACCGGGATATGCTACGATCTAGCATAGCAAATGACATTGAAAACATCACGCTAGCTGTCTTACGATCATGCAAAGCAATATGACAATGATGGTGTGTGTCATAAAAAAAGGAACGGTGGAAGTTGCATGGCAATATATCTCAGAATGGCTATGGAAATGCCATAATAGGTAGATATGGTGGCTGTTTTGAGGAAGGTATATGGTGGCTGTTTTGAGGAAGGTGGGTGTAATGCACCGGCGAAAGTTGTGCGGTACTAGAGAGGCTAGCAAAGGTGGAAGGGTGAGAGTGCGTATAATCCATGGACTCACATTAGTCATAAAGAACTCACATACTTATTGCAAAAGTCTATTAGTCATCAAAGCAAAGTGTTAGACGCATGTCCCTAGGGGAGAGGTTGGTAGGAGTAAACCATCGCGCGCTCCCGACCCATCACACAAAGGGCGACAATCATTAAACAAATCATGCTCCGACTTCCTTACATAACGGTTCACCATACGTGCATGCTACGGGAATCACAAACCTTAACACAAGTATTTATACTAATCCACAATTACTCACTAGCATACTCTAATATCACTATCTTTACATCACAAAACTCTATGCTAAGAATCAAACTTCTCATAGTATTCAATGCACTTAATATGAAAGTTTTTATTATATCCCTCTTGGATGCCTATTATATTAGGACCAAATTCATAACCTAAACCAATTACCATGCTATTTGAGACTCTCAAAAAAATATAAGTGAGGTACAAGAGTTCAATTATTTCTATAAAATAACACACCACCATGCTCTAAAAAGATATAAGTGCAGTACTAGAGCAACATTGCCTAGCTCAAAAGATATAAGTGAAGCACATAGAGTAGTCTAATAAATTCACGATTGAGCGTGTCCTTCTCAAAAATATGTGTGCAGCAAGGATGATTGTGGCAAACTAAAAAGCAAAGACTCAAATCATACAAGACGCTCCAAGCAAAACACATATCATGTGGTGAATAAAAATATAGCCTCAAGTAAATTTACCGATGGATTGAAGACGAAAGAGGGGATGCCTTCCAGGGCATCCCCAAGCTTAGGCTCTTTGGTATCCTTGAATATGGCTTGGGGTGCCTTGGGCATCACCAAGCTTAGGCTCTTGCCACTCCTTATTCCATAGTCCATCAAATCTTTACCCAAAACTTGAAAACTTCACAACACAAAACTCAACAGAAAACTCGTGAGATCCGTTAGTATAAGAAAATAAACCACCACTTTATGTACTGTTGTGAACTCATTCTTTATTTATATTTGTGTTATACCTACTGTATTACAACTTATCCATGGTTCATACCCCCCGATACAACCCATAGATACATCAAAATAAGCAAACAACACAAAGAAAACAGAATCTGTTAAAAACTGAACAGTCTGTAGCAATCTGTAGAGTTCGAATACTTCTGTAACTGTAAAAAATCTGAAATATTAGCAAAACCAGGGAAATTTGTATATCAATCTTTTTTAAAAAATTCAGACTCATTTGATGCTCTGGTGAATTTATAAAATTCCTGGACTGAGCGCAAAAGTTTCTGTTTTTCAGCAAAATCGAATCAACAAACTCCGTAGACCATCCCAAAGGTCTTACTTGGCTCAAACACTAATTAAAACACAAAAACACAATTACTACAGAAGTAATAATTGGTAAATCACACCAAAACAGAAACAAAAAAACAGAAAGCAAAAATAAAATTGGGTTGCCTCCCAACAAGCGCTATTGTTTAACGCCACTAGCTAGGCATATTGGATAGATTTCAATGATGCTCACATAAAAAGTAGTAATTGAAATATGCAAGAGAGCATCATGAATATCATAACAAGCACATTTAATTCTAACCCACTTCCTATGCATAGGGATTTTGTGAGCAAACAAGTTATGGGAACAAGAATCAACTTGCATAGGAAGGCAAAACAAGCATAACTTCAAAACTTTGAACACATAGAGAGGAAACTTGATATTATTGCAATTCCTACAAGCATATGTTCCTCCCTCGCAATAAATTTCAGTAGCATCATAATGAAATTCAACAATATAGCTATCATAAACAACTCTCTCTTTATGATCAACATGCATAAAGTTTTTATCATCTTCCAAAATAGTGGGATTATCATCAACTAAAGTTATGACCTCTCCAAACCCACCTTTATCAAAAAATTCATAAGATTGAACACTCTCCAAATATGTGGGATTCTTTTTACCTAAAGTGGACGCTCTCCCAAACCCACTTTCGATGCTATTGCAAACATATTCAACATGAGGCTTAAATAAATTTTCAAGATCATAAGAAGCATTATCACCCCAATCATGATCATTGCAATAAGAAATGGACATGACAAAATTATCATCCCCAAGCTTGTTTTTTTGCATATCATTAACATAATTAACATTAATAGAATTTATAGTAACATCATTGCAATCATGCTTTTCAATCAAGGAGCTATCATGAATCACCTTATAAATCACTTCATCAACATTTTCAGATTCATGATTTTCAAGCAAAACTTCATAGAGATAATCATGTGCACTCAACTCACTAGCAATTGGTTCATCATATTTTGGTATTTTGAAAATATTAGCAAGTGGATGAGGATCCATATCAATAGATTTTAGCAAGCGAAGATGCAAGCAAATAGAAGGCACATGGCAACACAAGCAAACAAAAGCAAACGAGAAGACGAACGGAAGAAGGGCGAATAAAAAGGCAAATCTTTTTGGTATTTTCTAAAAATCGTTTTAGAAGTGGTGGAGAGGAAAACGAGAGGCAAATAGAAAATAATATAAATGCAAGAGATGAGTTTGTGATGGGTACTTGGATGGCTTGATGTAGATCTTGTCTTGACTTGTATCCTCCCCGGCAACGGCGCTAGAAATCCTTCTTGCTACCTCTTGAGCTTGCGTTGGTTTTCCCTTGAAGAGGAAAGGGTGATGCAGCGAAGTAGATAAGTATTTCCCTCAGTTTGTTGAGAACCAAGGTATCAATCCAGTAGGAGGAACAAGCAAGGCCCCAATAGTTGTACCTACACAAATAATCAAACACTTGCACCCAACGCTATAAAGGGGTTGTCAATCCCTTCACGGTTACTTGCAAGGATGAGATCTAAAAGAGATAGATGGAAAATAAAACTAAAACGAAAAGCAAAGTAAATAGGTCTAAAAATATAATATGGAAAATAGACCCGGGGGGCATAGGTTTCACTAGAGGCTCCTCTCATGAAGGCAAATATTATGGTGGGTGAACAAATTACTGTCGAGCAATTGATAGAAAAGCGCATAGTTAGGACGATATCCAAGGCAATGATTATGCATATAGGCATCACGTCCGTGTCAAGTAGACCGAAACGATTCTGCATATACTACTATTACTCCACACATCGACCGACTCCTGCCTGCATCTAGAGTATTAAGTTCATGAAGAATAGAGTAACACATTAGGTAAGATGACATGATGTAGAGGGATAACCTCAAGCAATATGATGAAAACCCCATCTTTTTATCCTCGATGGCAACAATACAATACGTGCCTCACTACCCCTACTTTGTCACTGGGTGAGGACACCGCAAGATTGAACCCAAAACTAAGCACTTCTCCCATTGCAAGAATTACCAATCTAGTTGGCCAAACCAAACCAATAACTCGAAGTGACTTGCAAAGATATGAAATCATGCATATAAGAATTCAGAAAAGACTCAAATAATATTCATAGATAATCTGATCATAAACCCACAATTCATCGGATCTCGACAAACACACCGCAAAAGAGTATTACATCGGACAGATCTCCATGAAGATCATGAAGAACATGGTATTGAAGAACAAAGAGAGAGAAGAAGCCATCTAGCTACTAGCTATGGACCCGAAGGTCTGTGGTGGACTACTCACGCATCATCGGAGGGGCAATGGAGTTGATGTAGATGCCCTCCGTGATCGAATCCCACTCCAGCAGGTTACAGGAAAAGGCCCCAAGATGGGATCTCACGGGAACCGAGGCTCTTTTTGGTATCCAGGGATTATTTGGGAATTTATAGGCCGAAGAATAGGGTTAGGGGGGCTGTTGTGTGACCACAAGCCAGGGGCTCGCGCCCTACCCCCCTGGGCGCGGCCAGCTGGCTTGTCGCCACACGGCGGCTCCTTTGTCTTCATCTCCAACTTTGGTACTTTCCTTCTGGTCCAAGAAAAATCATTCTGAAGATTTTATTCCGTTTAATATTCCTTATCTGCAATACTCAAAAACAAGGAAAAAACAGAAGCTGGCACTAGGCACTAGGTTAATAGATTAGTACCAAAAATAATATAAAATAGCATATTAATGCATATAAAACATCCAAAACAGATAATATAATAGCATGGAACAATCAAAAATTATAGATACGTTGGAGACGTATCATTGTGTCAGGTCTGATTCATCTGGGTGATGAACTGGAGTGGAACCATGTTGTTCTTATGTGATGAGCTAAGTGTTGAACCTGTTTTGGTAAAGGTAGCGATGAGAGGCTATGTAGGAGTACATAGCGGGTTGTCTCATTGGGACCGTTCTTAGGAACTGAGTTCCGTGTTTGTGATCCAAGAATAGTTGCTACCACATGCTGGGCCCTGAAATATGACCCCGCTCGACTTATTGATCAACCAGTCCTCAGTCCAGGAGTTGCAAGTAGTTTCTGGTGTTTGTAGCAATGCTGGAGGCCGTGCGTAGTGCTGACCCTAGGGATGGGCTACGACGCGGTAGGCAGTGGGACGGTGTACCATGGGTCACCCAAACTGTGGGCTTGGGAACACTGCGTACATCGTTTGAGGCTGTAGCGGAAACTTCGGCCGGACTTCCGTGCGGGTTTAGTCTCAAATAGGCGATAGCCTAGACTAGGGTCTTTTGTGATTGACGGTCGTGGCCGACTCCCTCACTAGGCTTCCTCTTGAAGGTTGCCGCGGTGCCTTTTTATGTGCACATAGCGATAAGTGGCGAAAGCGTGTGTGAGGAAGTACACCCCTGCAGGGTAATGAATCTGTTCTAATAGCCGCGTCCTCGGATATGGACTACTTGGAAACATATGTTGTTCATAGATAACTAAATGGTTACAGTAAAAGCCTCAAGATAAGTGTGAGTACCGTGGATGGCCCTCTCGTGGGTGACGGGAGCGGATCCATGGTGGTGTATTGAAGTGGTGTTAGTGGACTCGTGTGCGCTATCTCAAAACTTGTTCAAAGAACTGGTAGTCGTAGTACAAGTTAGCCAAGAGTCAAAGTTGGCTTGCTGCAAGAACCCCACTACTCCCTTTGTTGAGACATAAGCATGATTAGCTTAGGTCTGTTTTAAAGGCTTGCTGAGTACGTTTGTACTCACGTTTTCTTAATAATTGTTGCAGATGATATCCAGGACCCATGTGGTGGGTTCGATCTAGACGTCGACGACGACGAGTAGCTGGTATCCCAGCTCCGATCCGATGCCCTGGGATGGGCTGTAGATAGTCAGGCTTAATGCCTTTTTACCTTTCAACTGTCTGTACTCAGATAGCTTAAGCTTCCGCTTGGTTTGTAAGAACATGTTGTATGACTTGAGTGTCGGGTCATGTGACCCCTACCTTTATGGATCTATTATGAGAGACTCTTCTGAGTCTCCTAAATAAATGTTGTGTTGTTGTATGGTTATGTTGTGATGCCATAGTTGTATCTATGCATATCGAACATGTCGTGCGTACGTGTGACGTGTAGCGGCATGTATGGGATTGGACACCTAATTGTGTGCCTTAGTAGTACTCTTTACAGGAAAATGCCTCTTTGTGCTTCCACCGAGCCTTGGTAGCTTGCTACTGCTCCGGACACATTGATTGACCAGCGTGTATCCTTCTCTGCTGCCGTGTTTGTCCCTTTGGGGAAATGTCTCGCAGTGTAATGGAGTCCTTATAGCCTGCTATGACTCGTCTATGTAACGTTGATGACAGATATGTCTCACGACGTAATCGAGTCCCTGTAGCTTGCTACGACTCGTCTACACATGCTGATAACCGACACCTGCACTGCTGGGTTACGTATGTCTTTTACTGTACGGATGTGCCGCTTGGGTTCTTCGACTAGTCATGTCGACCCAGGTTCTTTGATGTTCGAATGCTAGTGACATATTCACATTCGTGAGCCAAAAGACACAAACGGTCCCGGCCCAGGTAAGGCAGCAGCCGTAGGGATAACCGTGCATGAGGCAGTAAAGTGATGTGAAGTGTTACAGGCTGGATTCTTATGTCTTAGGATCGGGATCCCGACAAGATGATATTTTCACGCCTCTCTTTTGTGACTTGCCGGCATATTCAATATGCTGACCTACACGTCTGCAACGTCTTATGTTGCAGATACTTTTCTAGGATGAGTAAGAGTACGATTCAGGGTTATGCTCTGCACTCAACCTGCCGTTGGTGTTTATTGGGACTCCACTCCTATTGGCTGTTTCCGCTGAGATTTTGAGGTATATATCAGTTTTACGTTATTTACATGTGATTGCACTTTGATATATACATTGATGTACTGTGTGTGCCAGCATACTGATCCAGGGATGGCACGGACACACAGAGGCTTGACTCGTTTTGAGTTGGGACGCTACAGAAATGGTATCAGAGCACGTGTTGACTGTAGGACTTGACCCTAGGAAATGGCTTAGAAATAGGAAGATCTTGATCGGAACAACTTTTGTTTTCACTACTCTCATACTTTCTAAATTCTTTTACTGAACCCTCCTTGTTTCAAACTATAGATGGAGAGCTTCATTCTGAATGAAAGAGAGCACTATGAGGATGTTCTCGGAGGCCCTTTCCTCATGGAGCTGGTACAGATGATGAAGCTGCCGATACCTGAGATCAAGGTAACTAAGAGGAAGTCTGGATTTTGGGGCGTCAGAAACTAAAGTTTTTGGACGTAAAGAAGAACCCAAGACTGAAGACATCAACTATGCGACATTGAACCATGACTGTGATATGGGCATGAACACTGCCGTCCATGATGCTATCGCATGTTTAAGCTATCGTCATTGTGCTGAGTTAGGTACCCACTACTTTCGAAGGCTTGGATGGCAGAAGCCTGATGGAGCACACATCATCCTGACAGACGAACAGAAGAGGAAGTGTTCACCTGTACTGGCGTATGATCAAGAACCAGAACATTATATCAAGAACCTTCAAATGGACCTTCTCGAAGAATTATTTGAGAATGAAGCACTTCGTTAGAATCTCAAGGTTGAGAAGCTGAAGGTAGCCAATCTGAAGAAACACGATCCCAAGATTCAAAAGCTTCGTCAAGACATAAAGAACAGTCAGGCCATGGCACATGCTGGAGATGTTGAAATACAGAAGCTCAAGAACCAACTCCTGGAACTACAGGGACGACATCGAAAACTCCACGTCAATAGGGATAATCTGGCAGAAGAACTTGAGAAGATCAAGCATGACTAGAAGAAGACCACTGACGATGAAGACATGATATAAAGTAGCTTAGTAGTAGCCCCACCATGAGAGAAATAAAGATGAACGTATTGCGAATTGTGTGATCGACCATACCAATCTTATGTGGGTGACGATACTATGGTTGAATTAAACTTTATGAATGTGTGGACTTGTGTTTTTTATGCTTTTGTGTCTTTGAGTTATTTGTATCTTTTCTCTCTCTCTCTCTCTTACCCACATCATCCCCAAAACCTTGGACCCAATAGATGGCGTATGAAGCTGGACTTGTATTCTCTGGACTAATGACCCAGTTGGAGGCTGAAATATGGATACACAACATGGAGAACCACTTCGGGAGCAACTTGATTACAAGGAAGTATGAGGTTCCATACGCCCTTCAGTACTTTACCCAAAGTGCGGCTACCGGCGGAAAATACATCACGCCATACAAGGATTTAATGGAGCAGAAACCTGGGAAGAATTCAAGAAGACTCTGTTAAGATCCCGTCTCATTCGGAAGCATTGTGATAACCCGATGAAGAAGCCTTGTGCATGCAAGATCTATGGAGAAATAGGACACACCCTGGAAGAACACAAGGATGGATGCCCTCATTGTGAAGAAAATCACTAAGCTGAGGAGTGCCCAACTCGTGTGGTGACTTGTTTCTTATGCGAACGAACCACCCACTACCCAACTCAGTGCCACATTTACCCCAAGCTGCAGCAAGTTGTCAAACAGCAGAAAGAAGCAATGAAGGAAACCTCCAAGAAGATTTTAGAAGAACCTGTGACAAAGGAAGATATTGAAGACCCTGTTGGACAAAGCCTAACCAGATTTTTCTCCAATACCTGCTACTCATGTGGAGAAGAAGGACATTTTTCACAAGATTGCACGAAGGAAAGCCAAAAGTGTCTGGGAGACTTCCCGATAGAAAAGGAAGAGTTTGATCCACATGAAATAGAAGAACTGGTCAGAACGAAGAACTCCAGGAAGAAGAGAAAGTACACCAGCAAGAGCCAAATCCCTGCACATAAGGACCTGAGTTATATTCCATGTTTTAAATGCAAGACCTTGGGTCGCCATGCCTATATGTGCCCAGGAAAAGAGCCAAGAAACCAAGGAGCATACGTAGTCACCAACAAGCCCCGTGACTTGTCTGAAGTCATCTGTTTACGTTGCAAGGAAGTAGCACATGGTGTTAGGGAATGTTCAAATCAGAAGAAAGCTTAAGCGGAGTACTTCAGATTTTGGTACTGCAATAAGGAATGTAACAAAAATAGTAGTAAGCACTTTTATATTCATGAGGATATGGAGTTGAATTATGTAATGGAGATTGTAATGAATTCATGAATCAATAAACTTAATCTGTCATGGTTTCATATGTTGAAGTGTATCAATTGTTGCTCTATAAACAAAGATCTTTGGCCATTTTCGAGGATATGAGAAAATATGCTCTATGCAGGCATATGTACATTTCATTTTAAGTGTGGTAGTAATCGGTAAAACCACAGGATCCAAGGAATAAGAATGTACCGTTCGTACCAAGGAGTCTGGATCCAATGAATACAGTTGAAGGTAATGATGGATCATGTCAAACTATGTGGATGACAACATTTGTAATAAAGTACTATTGAAGTTGGAGTTCTAGGAATAGAGTAAGGATGAAATGAAGGAATGATTATGTTGAACCAATACCTTATTGGTAAACAGACCAATGGAAAGGAAAATGAATTCCACAGGGTGGAACCTGGACAAGAATAAGTCTGTGATTTATTTTTGGTTACCCCAAGGGTATGATGGAATGAACTGAAGGTAATATTGGAATATAAAATGATAGTAACCCCAAGGGTGAGTTAAAGATGTATAAGTATTTCAAGTAAGCCCACAACTCACAGACCTCAAGATTGATAAGGATCAAGTACTACCTTTATGAAGGAAGGAACTTGGAAGAAGCTATGACTGATCAGCAAACGTTTTTCTTAGGAACATACGTAAACCTGAGAGTTGTGAAGAAATGATAAAGGTTTTTGTTCAGCTTGCAGAATCAATGGAATTATCCGAACTTCGTTTGTGGACAAGAGAAATTCTGCAACACTTGTGAGGAAGCCCAAGTGTTAGAAAACGAGATTCGCTAAACCTTATACAAGGTAGTGATTTGAGTGCGACATGGCTTGGCCACCATGACGACTTACTCTTATCATTCTCTTGCTATTTGGAATGGTAAATCTGAGTGACTTACCCATAGTAAAGAGACGACGTTCTTTGAAGCTTTTGTTTAAGCCTTAGAATGGTATGATGAAGACCCCTTGTACTTGGCAACTGTTGCAAAACGTAGGAATATTTTACTGTGAGGATGAAGCCAATAACCATTTCACTGCAGGATGACCACTAATGGTAGACCACCATGAGATCATCAGTAAGTTAATTAGAATGATCATGAGACTTGTTAGTTAAGGAGACCCAGTAATGGAAGAACTTTGTATTGACCAAGGAAACACTGGATTTTGAAGGAAACGTTATGAATATAAAGGAAGCACATCAACAAAGGAGTTACTATGGAGAATGTGAAGAGGCAAATATTGCCAAGTACCCTAGAGGATTGTCAAGATATTGTTAGACCAGTAACTCTCATTTTAAGTGTGGTAGCACCCACACTTTGTAGGACAATGGATTTATTAGAAGACCCCCAAACCCTAACCTTTTCTTTCTAGCCCCTTAGAATCTCGAGGACAAGATTCATTTTAAGTGTGGTAGGTTTGTAACATCCAAACTTTGGAATGTTAATAATTGAATGATGGATCGTTTGATTGAGTGATTGAATTTGAGTGAAATTTGAAACTTTTTGAAACTTTTCAATCAAAGGGAATAACATGACTTTCCCCTTTGCTTGCGAATTTCAAATTTATCCAATTCAAATCAGTGAGAGAAGATAACATGACTTCTTCAAAATAAAGAATTTGAAAAGTGGATTTGAACTTTGTTTGAAAATTTCTATTTGGAATCCATTTCATATTTGGTTCTATTTCAAAGTTTGAATGAATTCAAATCCCCTTGCCCAAATTCAAAATCTTGAGAGGAGCAATATGACACTCCAAACCAGGGGCCATTTGAATTATATTTGAACATATAAAACTCAGAAGACCATTTTGAAAATATTTCATAATAGGATTCAAAGCCATTTTAAAGTGGTTTTCAAATTTTATTTTTCTCCCAAAATAAAATACATAGAAAACAGGGTAAAATGATTCCCTTCAATATAAAAATGGAGAGAAATGAATTTGAAGCCATTTTGGTATTTTCAAAATGTTTTCTTTGCATTTTATTTGCAACAACAACACTGTTTGAATTATTTGATTTTGTGAGATTTTTGTTTGACCTTGAAAATATGTTCATGTTGTAGGAAATATTTTTCTTGTCATTTTGATATATAATATGTCTGTATAAAAGTATTATAGTTTTTCTTTCATTTAGTTTTTCTTTTCTGTTTTGTTTTATAAAAGGATAACTTTCTTTCATAGGAAACCCCGAGTCGCCCAACTACGGATCAGGCCCAGGATCTTCACGCCTGCGCCCGAATCCCCTCCCGATCGGCCACCGCTCCTTCCTTTCTCTCTTTCTCTCCCTGACCAGTGGGCCCCACCGTCCGACCAAGACCCGAGTCGGTCTTCCCTTTCCTTTCTCCTCCTCTCTTTCTTTCCCGCCGTGCATCTCACCGGAGCAACACTGATTCGCCGATTCCCTTCCTTTCCCTCGCCCCTGACCCCGTGGCTGTAAAACCCGAGAGCCCCCCACCCCGTTCCGCCCTAGACCACCCCCTCCCACGCACCATCACCGCCGCTAGCCATCGCCCGAGATCCACCCTCCAACCGGACCTCTCCGAGTTCGTAGCGCTCACCTCCGTCACACCCGACCCGCGCCGACGCCGTAGATCGACGACGGAGCTTCGCCACTGTCGCCTAGACCCCCCCAGTGATGCTGCCGACCACCGGAGCAACGCCTACACCACCTCGCCGGAGTCCGCCACCTCGCAGGATCTCCACGAGCTCGAGACGCTCAACCTCGCCACCCCGGAGCCCCACTGACGCCGCCAATCTTCGTCGGAGAAGCCTCGTAGTCGGCTGGACCCCTCCATCTTCACAGGAGCCTGCCGGAACGACCTCCCCGACGACCTAGAGCCTCCTACCACCGTCTTCACCTCGCGGGACCACCGCGGTGAGCTTGCCATCCCTCCCCTCCGTCTGATCTGTGCTAAACGGCTAGGATTAGATCCCGCAGACCCCTTTGGTTCAGTTAAAAGAACCTGCCAGTTTTCCTTTAGTTATTTTAAGCGGAAACGTTTTTCTTAAGTTACGGTCCTTCATTAGTTTAGACAACGCGTGCACCACCCATAGCCACTCAGAAACTGCCACGTCGCCACTGTCCATTAGATAGGTTTTAGTTTTTTTTTTCAGTTTCTGTTTTAAAAACAAATTGTGTTTCTGTTTTAGAAATTGTATATCTCCTAGGGTTTTTAGTATTTTCATTTGGTTATTTTCGCCTTGGATTAATAATTTTATGTAGTTTCTGTAGATATCAAGTTTGACCATATTTGAAATTTTAAAATTTGAATTCATTGACATTTGCTCAAATCACTAGAATTTGAATAAATTTAGTTTTAAAACATATTTCTGGGTGATTCTTTTTGCTACTGGTTTGTATTAGTTATTTTGATCACTTTGTTCAATTTGAGAATTTTTAGAATCTTTTAAATTAGGGTTTCAAGCAAAACAGATTCTATTTTAGTTCTTTTTAGGTTTATTTGTATTTAATTTGTTTTAATTGTTTTTGATTTGTTTTCTTTTGTTTTAGTTGACAAGTTTTACTTTGTTAACAGTAGTATTTCAACAAAGATTTTTTTTATTATTATTTATTATTAGTTGATTTCATGAAATCAATGCTAGTTCAATTATAACTTGCAATTGATTTCCATTGCTAGTTTAATTTCCTATTTGAAAATAATTTCAATAAATTGTTTTATAAGATATATTTTTCTATTAACTTTAGTTTAGACCAGAAACAATTTGTATTAAAGTTGAAATTGTTTGTGGTTTAACTCTAGGTTAATTTTATTTAGGTCATAAGAAGTGTTTAAGAAAAGCTTTTCAATTAGTTCTTTTTGTAATAAAGTTTTATGAGAAAAAAAATTTGATGTTAATTTGTTGTTTTATATTTTTGTTTTCTGTTATTTTATTATCTTTGTTGTTATGATCTATTAGTTAGAAAACTTATGTTCTTTAGTGTGTTGTTTCCATAATTCTTAGTTTTTCTTCAAAAGTAATTCTTTTTGCTAGTAAAATATTTACTAAAATACTTTTTTAATGTTTTATTGCTATTGAAAGTAGGCTATTTGTAGGAAAAGACTACCTTGGTTGCTTTGATGAAGTTTTGTTGTTTTTATTTTGTCTTAAGTATTTCCTTCATCACAACCCTTTTGTGTTTAGTTTTGTGTTGCTTTTTGTTTGATAGTATTGATTGCTAGTAGTGTTTGGTTATGAGTGCAATGATTGATTATCTAGATTTCATCGGAGAGTGGCGAATAGTTCCATCAAGTTATTTTTTGAGAGCGATATTATCTTCATCAACCTCACCAGGCAAGTTCACATTGATCATATTTTACCTATGGTTTTTATTGCATTAGTTCAACCTCCTCCACCATTGCATGCAAAGTAGGTACTCGGAAACTTGTTTTCTTGAGTAGTATCATGTGGTAGGCAACCGTAAACCCTTGTTACTTTGGCGCGGGACGTTATTTTTATTTTGACATGGTTTTAGTAGACGGGATTTGGTTGAGTGTATAGCATGAGAGTTGTGAGAATTAATTGATGATCAAGACCTCAAGACTTCAAGAGATGGATGGATGTTGGTATGAACGGCGCCCTGGAGAAACCAGTGGTTAGCCTAGGTGTTGCTGGAGAAGTGCCAGTATTCACGCGGAAAGGTCCACCCAGGCACAAAGAGATGGATGGATACTTCAAGACCCGAGGCTTACCTACATAGCCACAAGCCATTATGGGCTCTGGCTAGGTCGAATATCGTGGTGACTCTGGACGGGCGGTGTTACGAGATGTACAAGAAGGGTAGGATTGGATGGGCACCGACAGTGGTTCAGAGGAACCCTTTGGAAGACCATGTTTTGATCATCCGGTTCTCAAACACCCTGAAGTGCGAGGATTTCAACGGAGGCGATCAAATCTTGTGGGGAACGTGTGCAAAACTCTGCAGAGTACCAAACCTAATCGATTAGCCGTGTCCACGGTTACGGGCAACTTGAGCCAAAGGAACTTAAACTATTTGGAACTCTCAAGATAAATAATTTAATGATGTGGGTATTATTGATAACTTGGGTATGAGAAATGGTTGGTGGAACCTTCTCATTAAACAACCATCATTGTAGTAATAATTTTGCTTTTACCCCCTCTCTTGTTGTAGAAAAAATTTGCTTTACGCAAAAACTTAAACCTACATCCCCACCTGCCATATATGCATATAGTATAGATGATATTTTCACGCCTCTCTTTTGTGACTTGCCGGCATATATAATATCCTAACCTACACGGCTGCAACGTCTTTTGTTGCAGATACTTTTCTACGACGAGTAAGAGTATGATTCAGGGTTACGGTCTACTCTTAACCTACCGTTGGTGTTTATTGGGACTCCACTCCCGTTGACTGTTTTCACTGAGATTTTGAGGTATATATCAGTTTTACATTATTTACATGTGATTGCACTTTGATATATACATTGATGTACTATGTGTGCCAGCATAGTAATCCAGGGACACATAGAGGCTTGACTCGTTTTGAGTCGGGACGCTACACTGTCGGTGTCAGTTTTGGTGGTGCGTCTCATGAGTTTAATTTTTCCAAGTTTAGTAGACAACATCGTGATAATATCTAGTAAATATGAAATGATTTGTCTTGCTTCTATTGTTGTGCCTCCTACAGATCCATTAGAACAATATTTGCTTGACCATGAAAATGATATGCACTTGCGTGAAAGAAACGAAATAGATAAAAAATTCTTTGAACAACAACCTCTCTTGAAACACAATTTGCCTATTGAACTCTTGGAGGTCCTCCTCCACCTAAAGGTGATCCTGTGTTTGAATTAAAGCAATTGCCTGACACTTTGAAGTATGCTTATCTTGATGAGAAAAAGATATATCCTGTTATTATTAGTGCTAACCTTTCAGAACATGAAGAAGAAAGATTATTAAAAGTTCTAAGGAAGCACCAGGCTGCTATTGGATATACTCTTGATGATCTTAAGGGCATTAGTCCCACTCTATGTCAGCACAAGATTAATATGGAACCTGATGCTAAACCTGTTGTTGATCACCAACAGTGATTAAATCCTAAGATGAAGGAAGTGGTAAGAACTAAAATATTAAAGCTTCTGGAAGCAGGTATAATCTATCCCATTGCTGATAGTAGATGGGTAAGTCATGTTCATTGTGTCCCTAAGAAAGGAGGTATAATCGTTGTTCCTAATGATAAAAATGAACACATTCCACAAAGAATTGTTACTGGCTATAAAATGGTAATTGATTTTAGAAACTTAAATAAATCCACTAGAAAGGTTCATTACCCTCTGCTTTTCATTGATCAAATGCTAGAAAGATTATCTAAGCACACACACTTTTGTTTCCTAGACGGATATTCTGGTTTCTTTCAAATACCTGTGTCACAATCTGATCAAGAGAAAACCACCTTTACTTGCCCTTTTTGAACCTATGCTAATAGATGTATGCCTTTTGGTTTATGCAATGCACCTGCTACCTTTCAAAGATGTATGACTGCTATATTCTCTGATTTTTGTGAAAAGATTGTAGAGGTTTTCATGGATGATTATTCCGTTTACGGGACTTCTTTTGATGATTGCTTAAGCAACCTTGATCGAGTTTTGCAGAGATGTGAACAAACTAATCTCGTCTTGAATTGGGAGAAGTGCCACTTTATGGTTAATGAAGGTATTGTCTTCTGGCATAAAATATCTGAAAGAGGTATTGAGGTGGATAAAGGTAAAGTCGATGCAATTGAGAAAATGCCATGTCCTAAAGATATTAAAGGTATTCGAAGTTTCCTTGGTCGTATTGGTATCTATAGGAGGTTCATTAAAGGCTTCTATAAAATTTCTAGGCCTCTTACTAATCTTTTGCAAAAGGATATTCCTTTTGTTTTTTATGATGATTGTGTGGAAGCCTTTGAAACACTCAAGAAAGCCTTAACCTCTGCACCTATCGTTCAACCACCTGATTGGAACTTGCCTTTTGAAATTATGTGTGATGCTAGTGATTATGCTTTTGGTGCGGTTCTAGGACAAAGAGTTGATAAAAAAATGAATGTTATCCAATATGCTAGCAAAACTCTAGACAGTGCCCAACGAAATTATGCTACTACTGAAAAGGAATTCTTAGCAGTTGTGTTTGCCTCTGATAAATTTAGATCCTATATTGTTGACTCCAAAGTTATTGTTCACACCGATCATGCTGATATAAAACATCTTATGGAAAAGAAAGATGCTCAACATAGACTCATTAGGTGGGTTCTCTTGCTTCAAGAATTTGACTTACATATCGTTGATAGGAAGGGAGCTGAGAACCCTGTAGCTGATAACTTGTATAGGTTAGAAAATATTCTTGATGACCCACTACCTATTGATGATAGTTTCCCTGATGAGCAGTTAGCTGCAATAAATGTTTCTCAAAACACCCCTTGGTATGCTGATTATGCTAATTACATTATCGCTAAATATATACCACCTAGCTTCACATACCAACAAAAGAAAAAAAATTCTATGACTTGAGACATTACTTTTGGGATGAGCCACATCTTTATAAAGAAGGAGTAAATGGGATTATTAGACGTTGTGTACCTGAGCATGAATAGGAACAAATCCTACGGAAATGTCATTCCGAAGCTTATGGAGGGCATCATGCGGGAGATAGAACTTCTCACAAGGTATTGCAATATGGTTTTTATTGGCCTACTCTCTTCAAGGATGCCCGTAAGTTTGTCTTGTCTTGTGATGAATGTCAAAGAATTGGTAATATCGGTAAGCGTCAGGAAATGCCTATGAATTATTCACTTGTTGTCGAACCATTTGATGTTTGGGGTTTTGATTATATGGGGCCTTTTCCTTCCTCTAACGGGTACACTCATATTTTGGTTGCTGTTGATTATGTCACTAAGTGGGTAGAAGCTATTCCAACTAGTAGTACTGGTCACCACACCTCCATTAAAATGCTTAACGAGGATATCTTCCCGAGGTTTGGAGTCCCTAGATACTTAATAACTGATGGTGGTTCACACTTTATTCATGGTGCTTTCCCTTAAGATGCTTGCTAAATATGATGTTAACCATAGAATTGCATCACCCTATCATCCTCAATCTAGTGGTCAAGTTGAACTTAGCAATAGAGAAATAAAATTAATATTAGAAAAAACTGTCAATAGGTCTCGTAAGAATTGGTCTAAGAAATTAGACGATGCACTTTGGGCCTATAGAACAGCTTATAAAAATCCTATGGGTATGTCTCCATACAAAATGGTATATGGAAAAGCTTGTCATTTGCCTCTAGAATTAGAACATAAAGCATTTTGGGCAATTAAAGAACTCAACTATGATTTCAAACTTGCCGGTGAGAAGAGGCTATTTGATATTAGCTCACTAGATGAATGGAGAACCCAATCCTACGAAAATGCCAAACTATTCAAAGAAAAAGTAAAAAGATGGCATGACAAAAGAATCCAAAAGCGGGAATTCAAAATAGGAGACTATGTTCTTTTGTTCAACTCTCGTTTAAGATTTTTTGCAGGTAAGCTTCTCTCCAAATGGGACGGGCCATATATTATCGACGAGGTTTATCGTTCTGGAGCTATCAATGACGGGGTTATTACGCCCGGGTAGGCCAAAGCTGTGGGGTCCTTCCCCCGCTCGAAGAAAAAATAGTACCGCTGGCTGGTCTGCGGCCGGCTGGCGGGCCACCGGTTGCCTCAGGACCGGCTGGCGGGGAGCCGGCAGGCCCGCCACCGGCTCCCTCGAGGCCGGCTTGTAGGGAGCTGGCACGTCCGCTGCCGGCTCGCTCGGGGCCGGCTGATCGAGGAGCCGGCCGCCTGGCTGACGGCCGGCTGCCTCCATGCCGGCTCTTCCGCTGACCTTCGGACGGACCAGCTCCCGTCCCGGCTCTCTGTGCATCAATACGGCGACAAGACAAGACCCCCGTTACCTGCCCCGGCGTGGCCACAGTGGCCCCTGACACGCGGCGCACGGCCACAGTGACTGCTGACCTTGGCCGACCGCGACAGGGCTTCCAACAGTGCCGGCACGCCTCCAACCACTCCATTACCTGCTCCGGCATGGCTACAGTGCAGGCGGCCGTACCGCTGACCGCGGCCGGTAGCCACAAGACGACGCCCCGACGGGCAACCCGTGCCGCGACACGACCGACACGAGGACCCACCAAGCGGGCCCCGCCGGCTCCTGACGGGACCCGACAGCCGGCGGGGCCTACCAGTGACTAGACCCCACAGCCGGCGGGCTCCACGGCCAGCTAGAGAGGCTACCGGCTGGGGCCCTCCAAGACCTCTTATTCATATTGTAACCCGGGGGGTTGGCCTATAAAACCACCCGGGCCTCCCCCATGCAACGGGGTCGACTCTTTTCACACACCACTCATACGTAGAGAGGCAGCAAGGGCAGGCTAGCTCCTTCTTCCTCCTCTACCCATATAGCTCAAGGAGCTGCATTGTAACCTTACCATTGTCTCAACTAGACCAAGCAGGACTAGGGGTGTTACCTCCCACGGAGGGCCCTCAACCTGGGTACATCGTGTGTCCGCCACCGCTTGTGCCTAACCCCGCTCCCGGAGCCCATCGGCATCCTTCGGCCCCTCTCGATAAGCCTAGCCATGGCATCTGCCATGACAAAACCACGACAGTTGGCGCCCACCGTGGGGTCATCCGCGGCGCTGGCCGGAGTCACGCTCCGGGCGGGGCCCTTCACCACCTCCCCCGGCCGCCCCGCGTCCGGGCGGAACTGCATGCTCGTGGGGCTTGCTCCGGCAGGTCCTACGGGCGACGCGGCCAGCATCTCCGATGAGTGCCTCGGCCGCGACCTCGTGCTCGACGTCGCCGCGCTCGCTGGGCGGTTCAGCAAGCTGAGCCTCGCCGGCGAGCCGGTGGCCGACGAGTACCCTAGCTGGGTGCTCGACTGCACCGACCCACCCTCGTCCGTGGGCGCGCTCGCCACGAGCGAGGCTGTCGGCTCCCGTGCCTGCGTAGAAGTGATGGTCACCGCCTCCTCCACCACTTCGGGCCGTGCGCGGGCGGCCGAGGCCGACACGGCCGCCGCCCGCGCAGGTACCTCCGACCCGCTCGCCGCTACCCTCCGGGGTCTGGGCACTCCTATCGCCCCGACGACGGACCCGGCCGCCGCCAGAGCCGAGCTGGAGGCAGCCCGCCGCCTACTATTCGAAGACGCCAGCGCCCTCGCTGCCGAGCGGCGCCGGATGGAAGCCGCGCAGCGGGAATACAACTCCGCGTATGGTCTCACCCCGTCTCAAGGACGGGCAGCGTCACCACCGCCTCCGCCTGCCGGGGCCCCTCCGGTGCCGGCTCAGGGTTTGCTCCCCCCGGCCGGGCCATTTCCGCCCCGGTCGAAGTCACGACCGCCTCCGCGACTTGCTCGACGAAGGTCTCGACTTGCGAGCCGATTCCGCCGCCGAATCCGACGCCCGCGCGGGGTCCGCGGACCGCCTCCGCCTCCCGCCGCTCGAAGCCCCAGAGTGCGCGGTCCCGCCCTGGACTCCTGACTTCGAGGCTCGCAGCTCTGCCTGCCTCCTCCTCTCCTCCCGCTGCGTGGCCGCGTGTTCCAGGGCCAGCTGGCTGGCGGGCTCCACCAGGCCGGCTGTCGACTCCACATCGTGAAGCTCGATGGGGTCCCTGGAACAAGCAGATGCTCAGCCGCCTGCCGGCACGAAACTAACTAAGAGAAACACCTCCAAGAATCAAAGTACTTACCCGGTGACGACGGGAAGGACCCGCTTGGCCCGCGCCGGCGGCTTCGCCGTGACCGCCTTCACCCGCTTGCGAGCCGGCGGTTCGGCCGCCGGCTCCTCCTGAGCCGGCCTCTTCTCCCGACGGGAAGACCTGGCCGCCCGGCTGCGCGACGGCCGCTCCTCGCTCCGCCCGTGCGGGCTCCTCTGAACTGCGGGGGGGCACATCCAGGATCCGGACATCATCATCATCATCATCTTCGCTCCAATCTTTGATCGTGGGGCCGGAGGGGTACTCACCAGCCGGTCGGGACCAGCTGGCTCCCGGGTCACCCCCCGCCTCGGACTCTCCCGAGGAGTCGACCCCCTCTACGGGTCCGGCCCCCGTCTCGAAATCCTCAGGGTCGGACTCGGCGCGCTCCGCCTCGAAGATCTGGGGGTGCGGACCGTCCGGCGTGTTCTGTCGAACGAAAAGCTGCGGTCAGCGCGTCGGGTGAGCTCGGGTGCCGGCTGGAAAGATTCAAAAAGGAAAAGAAAATTCACCTCGACAGGGCATACCAGCGGTGCCGGGTTGAGCCGGCTGTACGGCTCCTTGCCTAGGGACCAAGTCCCCGTTACCAGCTTGAAGGTCGTGATGGCGTTCACCCGCTTCGCCACCTGGGCCGGCGTCAGCTCGACGGTGGATAGCCGGCAGGGGTCCCGCCGGCCGGACATGTCGCAGATCCGGTGCGGCCTCAACTAGAGGGGCAGCACCCGGCGCGCGATGAAGGCGGCCACCAGGTCGGAAGAAACGAGCCCCTCTCCGCTCCTGATCGTCTGGAGCGGGCCCAGCTCTTCGAGCACGGCATTGGCCAGGCCGACCCCCGACCAGTTCGCTCCGGAAGACGGGGCGTTGACAAACGTCGGCAGCCGGATGTAATCCCGCTGCGGGTCGGCGTTCTTCACGTAGAAGAACGTTTTGTTCCATCCCTTGACGGAGTCGATGAGGTCGATGCGGGGGAAATGCGGGCCGCGGCAACACACCACCACGCCCCCGCAGGCGTACGGCGTCTCGTCCTTGTTCTTCAGGGTCTTGAGATAGAAGAGCTTCCTGAAGAGCTCCACGAAGGGGAGCATCCCAAGGTAACCCTCGCACAGGGTCACGAAGCTCGCGATGTAGAGAATGGCGTTGGGGCCGAGGTGATGCGGTTCGAGGTCGAAGGTGTCCATCAGCAGACGGAAGAAAAGGCTCACCAGCAGGCCGAAGCCGCGCAGGAAGTGGCAGGCGAAGATGACGTGCTCTACCGCCCGCGGCCTGGGCACCACCTCGCCGTCCGGTGCGCGGGCGACCACGCGCTCCTCTGACGGCAGCATGCGGGCGCGGCGGAGCTTCGCGATGTCCTCCTCCGTGACGACGGAGCCTCCCCAGCTGCCATGCGGGCCGTCAGCCATCGCTGCGGCGGGGCGGCGCGGAACGGCGAGCGGGCGGAACTTCGGTGCGAGACGAGCGCGAGGCGAGCGCAGAAGGCGAAGAGGAAGAAGACGAAGGGAGCGAGAGGAGCGCAACTGCCTCCGCCCCTCGCCCTTCCCGTTTAAATACGGGGGCGACGCCTGGGGGAGGTGGGGATTAATTGCGCCCACTCCCCCGGGATATCCGCGAGGTCGTGGGCGCCTCGGGTCGCAGCCGCTGCGGTCTAGGCGCAGAAGATCTCGGCCTGCGGCCCGAGGCCTACTAGGCTACGCCCGCGGCCTAGCGGGCTAGGCCCAGCGCGACGTCCCGTCTGCCCACGCGCGCGGGCCCCATGGCTTCGTTACGCCCCGCGTGGCATGCCGCGAACCGGCAAGGGGCCCGGGGCGGCGTGATGGGGCCCGAGGCATCGGGGGCGGCCGCCGCCTCGCCCGGCCGTTCGGCCCTCCGCAGAAGATAAAACACCGCCTGAGGGAAGCCACCGGCTCCCCCTCGTCAGGCAGACAAGGGCCCCCGCCGGCTTCGGGGACTACTGACGGGGTTATTACCCCGGGGTAGGCCAAAGCTGTGGGGTCCTTCCCCCGCTCGAAGAAAAAACAGTACCGATGGCTAGTCCGCGGCCGGCTGGCGGGCCACCGGTTGCCTCAGGACCGGCTGGCGGGGAGCAGGCAGGCCCGCCACCGGCTCCCTCGAGGCCGGCTTGCAGGGAGCCGGCACGTCCGCTGCCGGCTCGCTCGGGGCCGGCTGATCGAGGAGCCGGCCGCCTGGCTGACGGCCGGCTGCCTCCACGCCGGCTCTTCCGCTGACCTTCGGACGGACCAGCTCCCGTCCCGTCTCTCTGTGCATCAGTACGGCGACAAGACGAGACCCCCGTTACCTGCCCCGGCGTGGCCACAGTGGCCCCTGACACGCGGCGCAGGGCCACAGTGACTGCTGACCTCGGCCGACCGCGACAGGGCTTCCAACAGTGCCAGCACGCCTCCAACCACTCCATTACCTGCTCCGGCATGGCTACAGTACAGCCGGCCGTACCGCTGACCGCGGCCGGTAGCCACAAGACGACGCCCCGACGGGCAACACGTGCCGCTACACGACCGGCACGAGGACCCACCAAGCGGGCCCCGCCGACTCCTGACGGGACCCGACAGTCGGCGGGGCCTACCAGCGACAAGACCCCACAGCCGGCAGCCCCCACGGCCAGCTAGAGAGGCTGCCGGCTGGGGCCCTCCAAGACCTCTTATTCATATTGTAACCCGGGGGGTTGGCCTATAAAACCCCCCGGGCCTCCCCCATGCAACGGGGTCGACTCTTTTCACACACCACTCATACGTAGAGAGGCAGCAAGGGCAGGCTAGCTCCTTCTTCCTCCTCTACCCATACAGCTCAAGGAGCTCCACTGTAACCTTACCATTGTCTCAACTAGACCAAGCAGGACTAGGGGTGTTACCTCCCACGGAGGGCCCTGAACCTGGGTACATCGTGTGTCCGCCACCGCTTGTGCGTAACCCCGCTCCCGGAGCCCGTCGGCGTCCTTCGGCCCCTCTCGATAAGCCTACCCATGGCATCTGCCGTGACAAAACCACGACAATCAAGATTAATAATGCCGAAGATACTAACCCGAAGGTGGTCAATGGACAAAGAATTAATCACTATATCTCAGGTACGCCTATTAACATTGAAAGCAATGTTATCCAAACCATGACACCGGAGGAACACATAAAAGAAACCTTCCGGAACACTCCAGGATTCTCAAAAAAAGGAGATATGTGATACGGTAAGTAAACGGACTCCGAAAAATCCGCAAAAATATTTTTTGTCAGTTTTGAAATATTAGAATATTTCTGAAATAAAGAAATAAACCGGAAGGTGATCGAGGTGAGCACGATATACCAGGGCGCTCCAGGCACGCCCTGGTGGGTTGTGCCCACCTCAAACACCATCCCGACTCCGTTTTCCTTCCATATGCTTGTTTCCCAAGAATAAAAATTATCTATTATACCCCCCCAACTGTTTTGACGACCGCATCACAGAAAAATCCTATGTTCTTGTTTCTTGTTGTTTCCTCATCAAATCTAGATCTCCATGGCTCCACCAAGCTCATACAAGGACAAGTTCTTTGAGAAGGTCATCAACCCGTACTTACCGGAGGTGATGAAGCACCCTCAAGCCATTGAGATGCGTGAGGGGATGCTCCACATCCACAATATTCAGGGACCCAAGAAGACCGGAAACATGGAGGCTAGGCTCGAGGCGGTGGAACAAGACATCTTCAAGGGCCAAAGGATGGTGGACCGTGAACTTAGTGCCAATCACTCCATGATCACGGAATTCACCCGTGATCAGATGGTGGATGGCTGGTCTATGAAGGACATCATCTCCACCCTCAACGAGCAAATTAATTTTGTGTAGTGCCATGTTTATGATCTTCAAAACCAAGTTTTTGAATATGAAGCAAGATTTAAAGGTATGAGTTTAGCTGCCAGTTGCAGGACTCAGGGGACTCTTGTGTCAACTTTTGATGGGGATCCCTTGCCCTGGAAGCTGCAGGACAAGCCTACCACATCATCACCACTACCTTCTTCATCACCACCACCGAAGGAGATTTGAGAACACGGGTATGGGCACTCCCCTTGGCTTCAGCCAAGCTTGGGGGAGGTGCCCCGGTATCATATCACCATCACTTTTATTCACCTTTACCTATTTTAGTTCGATCTTTAGTTTTCCTTTGCTTTAGTTGAATAAAAGTTTAGCATGATCTATTTTCGTGTGTTAGTTTCGTGGTTTATCTATCTATGTAATCGAGTGAGAGTTATATAATAAAGTTTAGTTTGAGTTTTTTCCTCTCTACTTTCTTGTTGCAATCAAAATAAAAGGAAACAGAAATAAATGAAAAGAACCATATGGTAATCTTATGGTGAGTAATGACATCACATAAGGAAAAGTATAAGTAGTAAAATTTCTTGGAGATTGACAAACATAGCATTGGTACATGATGCAATTCATGAAAAAATTAATAAGTGAAGAGAAGATTCACATGCAAATACACTATCTTGGACATCTTTTATGATTGTGAGCCCCCATCAAATATTATATGTCAAAATTGTTGACGTCGGACAAGGAAGACAACGTAATGATTTATGTTTGTTCATATCCACATAGAAGTTATATTGTCATAGATCCTTCAACATGTGGTGCTTGCTCAATATCTTTGCTAGCCAAAAATTCCGCACTAAGTAGAGATACTACTTGTGCATCCAAAAACCCAAACCCAAATTCATTCTTTGAGTGTTCACCATACCTACCTACGGATCGAGTAAGATCCTTCAAGTAAGTTGTCATCGGTGCAATAAGGCAATTAAAATTGCTTCTAAAAGTGTTTTGATCAATTAGTGTAAGAGAAAATTGAGCGCTATACGAACTTATGATGGCAAAGTAATAAAAGCGATAGACTGCTTAATACAGGTTGTTATCATAGGGGGCAATATAGCATGACGTTCATTTATACTAAGGGATTGGGCATACAAATCAAAAAGCGCATGACAACCTCTGCTTCGCTCTACGAAGGGACTATCTTTTACTTTTATGTATTTACTTTTATGCAAGAGTCAAAGTATTCTTCCCTATTCCTTTTTACTTCTTCCTTTTGCAAGCATCATGTGGTGAGGAAAGATCTAGGCACATATATCCAGTTGGATATGAGTGGGCATGCGTTATTATTGTTGACATCCCTTGAGGTGAATACGTTGGGAGGCGAAACTATAAGCCCCTATCTTCCTATGTGTTTGAAACTTTTTGCTCATGGGTATGCCGTGAGTGTTACCAATCATAGAAGACTAAATGATGGTTGAGTATGTGGACTTGCCAAAAGGCTACGACATGAGACCCTTCCTGAATATATGATGAATTGTAGTTGCAAACTATGTTGTGATGAATTGTTACTTGTTCATGAGAAGTTATATGATAAAAGAGTATTGATAAGTTTTATGATAGAGTTTGTTTCTATTATGATAATAAGAATGATGCTTCTATGTCTGTATTTTGTTTTTATCGACACCTCTCTCTCAAACCATGTGGACATGCTTTTCAATTTCGGATTTTTGCTTGAGGACAAGCGAGGTCTAAGCTTGGGGGAGTTGATACGTCCATTTTGCATCATCATTTCCTACTATTATTTATTATGTTTTGTCGAATAATAATGGTTTAGGGAGTGATTCTAATGCCTTTTCTCTCATAATATGCAAGGTTTACACAAAGAGGGAGAATACCGGCAGATGGAATTCTGGACCTGAAAAAAGCACATCAGAGATACCTATTCTGCACCACTCCAATGAAGCAAAAACTTTACGGAGATTATTTTTGGATTTAATAAAAAAATACTGGAGCAAAGAACTACCGGAGGGGGCCACACCCTGGTGGGCACAAGACACTAGGGCGAGCCAGGTCCCCCTGGGCGCGTCCTGGTGGTTTGTGCCCTCCTCGGCCCACCTCCGGTGCCCATCTTGTGGTATATAATAACATTTGACCTAGAAAAATAATAAGAGGACTTTCAAGACAGAGCGCCGCCATATCGAGGCAAAACTTGCGTAGGAGCACTTTTGCCCTTCGGCGGAGCGATTCCGCCGGGGGAACTTCCCTCCCGGAGGGGGAAATCGAAGCCATCATAATCACCAACACCCCTATCATCTTTGGGAGGCCAATCTTCATCAACATCTTCAACAGCACCATCACCTCTCAAACCCTAGTTCATCTCTTGTGTTCAATCCTTGTACCGGAACCTCAGATTGGTACTTGTGGGTGACTAGTAGTGTTGATTACCTTGCGTAGTTGATTACTATATGGTTTATTTGGTGGAAGATTATGTGTTCAGATCCATTATGCTATTCAATACCCCTTTGATCTTGAGCGTGTTTATTATTTGTGAGTAGTTACCTTTGTTCTTCAGGTCACGGGAGAAGTCATGTTGCAAGTAATCATGTGAATTTGATATGTGTTCGATATTTTGATGATATGTATGTTGTGATTCCCTTCGTGGTTTCATGTGAACGTCGACTACATGACACTTCACCATTCATGGGCCTAAGGGAATGCATTGTGGAGTAGTTATTAGATGATGGGTTGCTAGAGTGACAGAAGCTTAAACCCTAGTTTATGTGCTACTTCGTAAGGGGTTGATTTGGATCCAAACGTTTAATGCTATGGTTAGATTTTATCTTAATACTTTTCTCGTAGTTGCAGATGCTTGCGAGGGGGTTAATCATAAGTGGGAGGTTGTTCAAGTAAGAACATCACCCAAGCACCGGTCCACCCACATATCAAATTATCAAAGTAGCGAACACGAATCAAACCAACATGATAAAAGTTACTAGATGAAATTCCCGTGTACCCTCAAGAACACTTTGCCTATTACTAGAGACTGTTCTGGCCTGTCCTTTGCCACAAAAGGATTGGGCTACCTTGCTGCACTTTATTTACCGTTACAGTTACTTGCTCGTTACCAATTATCTTGTTATCAAACTATCTGTCACCTACAATTTCAGTGCTTGCAGAAATTACCTTGGTGAAAACTTCTTGTCATTTCCTTCTGCTCCTCGTTGGGTTCGACACTCTTACTTATCGAAAGGACTACGATTGATCCCCTATACTTGTGGGTCATCACGTAGCTGTCGGATCGAACGGAAGTCGCGCTGCTGCGGCGGGATGATTTGCCGGCCAGGGCTGATTGCATTGGTCGTGGCGAGCTCATGGTGTAGCCAACAGGACCAGACGGGAGCTCGGCCAGGACAGCGGAGTCCCAAACTTTCGACACGCTCCGCCGACGTGGATCCATAACTAACAGGAGCTAACTAGTTATTAGGGAGAAGAATTGGAAGTGAATGTATTTTGAGCAAGAAAGGGGCTTCCAACACTAGCTTATATAGGCAAAACTTAATGCTGGCTTTCACGAATAGTGAACGCCAGCACTACATAATATAGCTATGGCATGTTAGGACATCTGATGCCAGAGATATATTCCGACTGGTCAGCTCAGCAGGGCCCACATTTTGGTGGAACTCCACTTTATATCCACGCTCGCCCTAACTGCACAACGCTGGCGTACCAATTCGTCCAACGCCATCGCTATTTGAAAAAAATAGTGCTGGCGTTGCGCCAAGTTGGTGCGCCACCAACATAAGTTGTGGCTAGCCATTTCTCTACTAGTGAAAGCATCTCACAAGATGTGAACACATTAAATGCTTTATGTAAAAGTGGTAACCCCACTTGTGTTTAAACAATGAGTATGACCTTTGATCAAGTATTCTTAATTGGCTCCTAAGTCAATATACTCATATATAGATGACTCCATCATCGCCAAAGTGTTTCGTAGATACTAGAGTGATTGTGCATGTTTGTCATATTTCATTTGACATCTTATTGTGTGAGCATGTTGGTATGCATATCTTCACTCATTCAAGGATATCCAATTGTTGTTATTTGGCTTTCATTTTTGGATATACAAGAATGCCTAAGTACCCTCCTCTAGCTATCTATGCTTTCTCGTCTCAAATTCCATTCATGCTTCATCACAAAATTTGAGCAAGCACTTTTCGGACCCTCTGTGTGAGGAGCACTCAGAGTTCCGTTTTGAAAAAGAGCTGACTTCCAAAAGCTCCCATGTGTCCCTCGGTGTAACCAACATCACAATCTCGGTTCCACTGAAACAATGGGTTGATCTGGTTTTATGACCTCGGTACCACCGATTTGAAAATCTCGGCCTCACTGAGTTTCACTATCACCTGACAATTATGAAACTCGGTGGCACCGATATTCTCGAACCGATGTCACCAACAGTATGGGGATATATACATCCGCGGACCCGATTATTGAAATTACTTCTTCAAATGTCGCCTCCCACAAACCCTTGCTGCCGCTCGAGAAGTCTTCGGACGTCTGACGTGGCTTGAGACTGCGTCAGTATTTCCCCAAAGAGGAAGGGATGATGCAGCACAGCGACAATAAGTATTTCCCTTAGTTAGGAAACCAAGGTTATTGAACCAGTAGGAGGATCACTAGTAGAAAACAGGCCTTTGGATCGAAGCATTAGTCCTGGTTAGCTTCTGGACCGGGACTAATGCTACCACTAGTCCTGGTTCATTAGGCTAGGCATTAGTACCGGTTCATGAGGAACCTCTAGTCCCGGTTGGTGTTACCAACCGGGACTAAAGGGGTGGTGGTAGGGTTGCGTCAGGCTGGGGCCCTCGCGAGACCCTTTAGTCTCGGTTTGTAACACCAACCGGGACTAGAGATGGACCTCTAGTCCCGGTTCATATAACCAACCGGGACTAAATGTATCCCTATATATAGATGGTTCTTTCAGCCCGAGCTCATCCTCTCCATTCTCTGTTTCCTCTTCCTCTTCTCGAGCTCATCCCTCTATTTTTGCCAAGATTTGTCAAGATTTGAGGCACCCTAATCCATCGAAGTGTTCACAAAGGTTAGCAACTTTGTCCTTTCACAAAGGTTTCCTGAATATGATGGTAATACAATGGGGGGAGAGAATGAAGAAGAAGAAGCTGAGGCATCAGATGAGCCCACTGATGATCTTGGTCGGGCCATTGCTAATGCAAAGAGAAACTGCGAAAGTGAAAAGGAGAAGCTGAAGTTGCAGCGCGTGTTAGAGGATCACAAAAAAGTGTTGTACCCAAACTGCGAAGATGACAACACAAATCTCGGTACCACACTGGAATTGCTACAATGGAAGGCAGAGAATGGTGTATTTGACAAGGGATTTGAAAAAATGCTGAAAATAATGAAGAAGAAGCTTCCAAAGGACAACGAATTGCCCGACAGTACATACGAAGCAAAGAAGGTTGTCTGCCCTCTAGGATTAGAGGTGCAGAAGATACATGCATGCCCTAATGACTGCATCCTCTACCGCGGTGAGGAGTACGAGAATTTGAATGCATGCCTGGTATGCGGTGCAATGCGATATAAGATCAGTACGATGACCCTGGTGATGATGTTGAGGGCGAGCGCCCCAGGAAGAGGATTCCTGCCAAGGTGATGTGGTATGCTCCTATAATACCAGGGTTGAAACGTTTGTTCCAAAACAAATAGCATGCCAAGTCGTTGTGATGGCACAAAGAAGACCGTAAGAAAGACGAGAAGTTGAGAGTACCCGTTGATGGGTCGCAGTGGAGAAAAATCGAGAGAAAGTGGACGGACTTTGCAAATGACCCAAGGAACTTATGGTTTCGTTTAAGTGCAGATGGCATTAATCCTTTTGGGGAGCAGAGCAGCAAGCATAGCACATGGCCTGTGACTCTATGTATCTGTAACCTTCCTCCTTGGTCGTGCATGAAGTGGAAGTTCATTATGATGCCAGTGCTCATCCAAGGCCCTAAGCAACCCGGCAACGACATTGATGTGTACCTAAGGCCATTAGTTGATGAACTTTCACAGCTGTGGAATAAAAAAGGTGTACGTGTGTGGGATAAGCACAAATAGCAGGAATTTGACTTGCAAGCGTTGTTGTTTGTAACCATCAATGATTGACCTGCTCTACCTTTCAGGATAGACAAACAAGGGATACCATGCATGCACGCACTGTTTAGATGAGACTCAAAGTATATATTTGGACAAATGCAAGAAGAATGTGTACCTGGGACATCGTCGATTTCTTCCGACCAAGCATGCCTTAAGAAAGAAAGGCAAGCATTTCAAAGGTGAGGCAGATCACCGAAAGAAGCACGTCTTCCGTACTGGTGATGACATACTTGATATGGTCAAGGATTTACAAGTAATCTTTGGAAAGGGTCTTGGTAGACAATCTGTTCCGATTAACGCTGACGAACACGCCCGCATGTGGAACAAGAAATCTATATTTTGGGAGCTAGAATATTGGAAAGTCCTAGAGGTCCGCTCTGCAATCGACATGATGCACGTCATGAAGAATCTTTGCGTGAACCTGCTAGGCTTCCTGGGCGTGTATGGGAAGACAAAAGATACACCGGAGGCACGGTAGGACCAGCAACGTATGAACACAAAAGACGGCATGCATCCAAAGCAGTATGAAGGTCTTGCCAGCTACGCTCTTACCAAAGCAGAGAAGGAAATATTTTTTGAATGCCTGCTCAGTATGAAGGTCTTGTCTGGCTTCTCGTCGAATATAAAGGGAATAATAAATATGGCAGAGAAAAAAATCCAGAACCTAAAGTCTCATGACTGCCACGTGATCATGACGCAATTGCTTCCGATTGCGTTCAGGGGGCTTCTACCAGAAAATGTTCGATTAGCCATTGTGAAGCTATGTTCATTCCTCAATGCAATTTCTCAGAAGGTAATCGATCCGAAAATCCTACCAAGCTTACAGAATGATTTGGTCCAATGTCTTGTCAGTTTCGAGTTTGTGTTCCCACCATCCTTCTTCAATATTATGACGCACGTCCTAGTTCACCTAGTCGAAGAGATTGCCATTCTAGGTCTTGTATTTCTACACAATATGTTCCCCTTTGAGAGGTTCATGGGAGTCTTAAAGAAATATGTTCATAACCGTGCTAGGCCAGAAGGAAGCATCTCCAAGGGCCATGAAACAGAGGAGGTTATTGAGTTTTGTGTTGACTTTATTCCTTACGTTAAGCCGATTAGTGTTCCTCAATCGCGGCATGAGGGGAGACTGCGTGGAAAAGGCACGCTTGGACCAAAACCAATAATATGTAGGGACGGGCATTCTTGGGCGCAAGCACACTGCGCAGTTCTACAAAATTCTACCTTGGTGACCCTGTATATCAAGAAACACATGGATATTATACGCTCCAAGAACCCGGAGCAGTCTGACCCCTGGATTGAAGGTACACACATTGAGGCTTTCAGCGGTTGGTTGCAAACACATCTCACGAATGACGACATTGTTGAAGATGAGTTGTACTTGTTGGCCAAGAGACCATCTTCGACTGTATTGACTTTCCAAGGGTATGAGATAAATGGGAATACATTTTACATGATCACCCAAGATAAAAAGAGCACCAACCAAAATAGTGGTGTCCGCTTTGACGATACAGCAAACACCAATAGGGAAAAGGACACATATTATGGTTACATAGAGGAGATATGGGAACTTGACTATGGAGGTGATTTGTAGGTGACTTTGTTCCGGTGCAAATGGGTCAATCTGACTGGAGGAGGGGTAATGTTAGACCCGCAGTACGGAATGACAATAGTGGATCTCAACAATCTTGGGTACACAGAGGAACCATTCGTCCTAGCCAATGATGTGGCGCAAGTTTTCTATATGAAGGACATGTCTACCAAACCAAGAAAAAGAAAAGATAAGAAAGCGGATACATCATATGATGAGCCAAAGAGCCACATACTTCTTTCAGGGAAAAGAAACATCATGGGAGTGGAGGACAAGACAAACATGTCAAAAGATTATGAAAAGTTTGATGAAATTCCTCCCTTCACAGTGAAGACTGACCTAAGCATCCTGTTAAATGATGAAGATTGTCCATGGTTACGGCGCAATAAGCAAGGGACACATGCGAAGAAAAAGTTTTATACCCCAAGATCCCACTCTGGGATGTGATTGGCTTCACCGTCATCACTTTTCTTCTCTAGTGAGTAGCCGAGATGGTCCAGTTTTGTACATAAAGTGCATCCAATTTTTGATGTAACCCTCTCAACTTTTTAGCACATGCTATGTGGTCGAAATGATGATACCATACCAAGTTTCAACTTTTTCAGCGTTCATTTGTATTGCTTTTTTAATTTTAGGGTCATTTAGCTCGAAAAATCATTAAATGCATGAAAAATAGCAAATGAAGTTAGAAAGGGTTGAAATTTGAAGATGTGCCTTAGAATGGTGAATATTGAATGCACAAAAAGTCTAGAGTTGAAATAATTTAAAAAAAATGAAATGCCTTTGTAACAGATGAGTTTTCGTCTGAAACCCTCATACTTCGAAGGAGATGGTCCAGTTTGTACACGAAGTGCATCCAGTTTTTGCCGTAACCCTCTCAACTTTTTAGCACATGCTATGTGGGTGAAATGATGATACCATACCAAGTTTCTACCTTTTCAGAGTTCATTTGTAGTGCTTGTTAATTTCAGGGTCATTTAGCTCAAAAAATCATTAAATGCATGAAAAATAGTAAATGAAGTTAGAAAGGGTTGAAATTTCAAGATGTGGCTTACAATGGTGCATATTGAATGCACAAAAAGTCTTGAGTTGAAATAAGTTAAAAAAATGAAATGCCTTTGTAACAGATGAGTTTTCGTCCAAAACCCTCATACTTCAAAGGAGATGGTCCAGTTTGTACACGAAGTGCATCCAGTTTTTGCCGTAACCCTCTCAACTTTTTAGCACATGCTATGTGGGTGAAATGATGATACCATGCCAAGTTTCTACCTTTTCAGAGTTCATTTGTAGTGCTTTTTAATTTCAGGGTCATTTAGCTCAAAAAATCATTAAATGCATGAATAATAGCAAATGAAGTTAGAAAGGGTTGAAATTTGAAGATGTGGCTTAAAATGCTGCATATTGAATGCACAAAAAGTCTAGAGTTCATTTGGGTGATTCTGATTAAAACAAATGAAGGTATAAAACTAAAAGAGTTAAACAGAATCTGGTTTTGATTAAAACACCTATTTAAATTATCCTAAAAAATCCCAAATTTAACATATTGATAAAACATACTAATATTAAACAACAGGAAAATCAATCACTCAAAAATCTATTTTTAAACTAAAGTTATTCACAAACTAGTGATTCACACAAATTTCAAAAGAATTCAAATTTAAACTATTTAAATTTGAAAACTACTCGCACTAACAGAAAGTTTGTAATTGTTTTGACCTAAAGCAAAAGGATTCATTAAAAACTATAAATATTCTAACCGTTATTCCAAATCTAAAAACAGAAATTAGAAAAACAAAACAAAACAAAAAAGAGAAAATACACCTTTAATCCCGGTTGGATCCACCAACAACTAAAGGTCCCTTCCCATGTGGAATTTGGGCCGCCAAAAAGGAGAGCTTTAGTCCCGGTTGGTGGATCCAACAGGGACTAAAGGTAGGACCTTTAGTTCTTTAGTCCCGGTTGGTAACACCAACCGGGACAAAAGGTAGTGGGAATATAACGCGGGACTTGTCGAATTCTCCCCCAACCTCTCTGTCACAGCCCTAGTTTCTTTATGTTTGCCAATGCATTCATGCATGCATTTAAATTTTCAAATGATATGGAAATGAGGAGTGATCAAGCCTCATCGTTCAAAAATCTGTCAAATAAGCAATATAAAAATTGCTTCAAATAGTTCCAAGAAAATGTTCCTGGTAATCCAACAAAATATTAGACTGAGGTAAAATGCCACCCAATATTTTATGAATCACATAAATATTTGATTTGGGCTTTTGAATTAATTCAAACCCTATTTGCAATAGATATATATTTTCTATATGGAAAATATATGGCCAATAATTCTAGATATTGTGGTAAGGCACTGGATAAGTCCATTTAGATCACATGCCACATTTCAGGATTTTACTAAATGGTCTTGTATTTATTACAAACCAAACAAAGTGCAAAAAAAATAGAAAACAGAAGGAAATTAGAAGAAAGAGAGGGAGTACCTGGGCCTTACCTGTGAAGAAGAGGCCCAGCCCACAGGGGCAGCCTCGTCTTGTACCTCCAGCCAATAGGCAGAGGTTAAGCGTGGCGTGCACCCGAGGGGCCTCGGCCACCTCCTGCTCCACCTGGAGGCCCCGAGGCTTCTAGCCGCCCTAGCTCAACGGCCAGAGCGAGCTGGCTCCAATCCCTCCCTCTCTCCCTGTCGTATCTCTCCCTCTCCTCTGGTCCTCTCGCACCCGGAAGCCGCCGCCGTCGTCACCTGCAACCACCGCGTCCACCGGCCTCCCCTCGCCGCCCCGAGCTGCCAAAGAGCTCTGCCACATCGAGCTGCCCATCCACGTCAACAGAATCAAGACGGGAGGCCCCGCAGCATTGCCATCGTCGCCGATTGCGTCACCGGCCACCAGAGCTTGTAGAGCTCATTTCGCTCCGCCCCGAGCTCCCCCTCCATCGCCGCCGCCCCTACCAGACCCGAGGTGAGCCAGCGCGTCGTTTCCCCCTCTCCCCGGTCCCTCCCGCGCTCTCTAGGCCGTTGCGCCATTGTGGCCGAGCCCCTCGCCACCGGCCATGGTGTGGCCGTGGCCATGGCCACCGCAGCCCATGCCCGAGGAGCTGCACGTGCTCCGCAAGGACCCAGGAAGCCGTAGCCCCATCCAGCTCCCTCTCCGGCGCAATCCAACGCCATCACGGCCAACTCCGTGCGGGCGCCGCCGTGAGTGAGCTCGTCGGCGAGCCCTCCGGCGACCCCAGGGCCTCCCATGGGTCCCCCTGGATGCGCACGGGCGAGGGCTACGCCCTGGTGCCCTCAGCGCACTAACCCGAGCCCCGTAGCGATTTTTCGTCGGCTGCCACCGTTGTTTTGGCCGCCGCCGGTGTGCCACAGCGTTTGAACGCCGGTGGGTCGCTGCCATGCAGGCCTGGCCTGTCAAGGGTTCAATTAGGGGCTAACCACCCACTTAACTAAACTAGTCTCTTTGACAGTGGGCCCAACTTCTATTTAAACCGGTTTAAAATTAATTAACACTCTGGTTAGTCCAGAGCCACTGACATAGGGGCCCCACAGGTCAGGTTTGACCTGGCCTGGCGCCTTTGACCGGCTGATGTCATTATGACATCACGCTGACCTAATAATTGAATTTGTAGAATAAAAATAAATCCAGAAAATAGCAAAAATTTCTATAATTCATAGAAATTAATCTGTAAGTCAGATTAAAATAATTTATATATGAATAATTATCAGAAAAATCCAAAGAATCTGATGGTGGCATTTTCATGCATGTTAGATCAATCTAAATAGGCAAACTTGGACATTTTTTTCCAAACACAATATGCCACCTCACTTTTGGAGTTGAATTTGAACCTTGGGTTCAAACCATCTTCATTTAACTTGTTGATAGATGCATTAGCTCAAACCAGCAACATATTGCCATGCCATTATTATGCATCATTTTGAAGCATCTGCCGTGCTTAAATTATACCTTGTTTGTTTTTGTCGATAGACTTGCGAGACATAGTTATCGACGACATCAAAGAACAGTGGTGTTCTTCCGATAAACAGGCAAGCAACCCCCCTTGAGCATTCCGATACAATCCCACTCTCTCGCTCTTGCTCTCATTTCAATGCATTAGGACAAAACGTTTCAACTGCTACTTGTGCTGCGGTAGATGAACCCACCCCTTTGCATGACCTGTCATTGTCACAGCAAATAGCTAAACCAAGCAACCTAGCATACCTGGTAGATGCTTGAGCCATGTTGTGCTATCACCATGCTATGCTTGCTATGCTTAGAGTTGTGTCAGGTCTGATTCATCTAGGTGATGAACCGGAGTGGAATGAATGTGTCCTAATGATGAGAGTTAAGGGTTGAACCTGTTTTGGTAAAGGTAGCGATGAGAGGCCATCTAGAAGTACATGGTAGGTTGTCTCATTTAGACCGCTCATAGGAACTGAGTTCTGTGTTCGTGTTCCAAGACTAGCTACTACCGCACATTGGGCTCCGATAACTCGAGCTCTCTCAGCCTATTAACCTACCCTATTCTCTGCCCAGGAGTCGCACTAGTTCGAAACGTTGATAGGATGTGGCCGGGCCTGCGAAGTGAATGAACGGCCCAACCGGGACCGGCTTGGGGCCCTATACACAACTTCTGAGTCCGAATCGTGAAACACGACCAGATTCTCGATTGTGGTGACCAACTCTGTTAGGCGACTGCCTTGGGCTAGAGTCATTGTAAGTTAACGTCTGTGGCCGACTCCCTCGTTGGGCTTCCGCTTGAAGGTTGCCAAGGTGCCTTTTTACGTGCACATGGCGATAAGTGGCGGGAGCATGTGTGACGAAGTACACCCCTGCAGGGTAATTTATCTATTCGAATAGCCGCGTCCGCGGATATGGACTACTTGGAGACTTGCATTGTTCATAGACAACTTTAAGTGGATACTCTAAAATGCACCAAACAAGTATGAGTGCTATGGATGGCTTCTCGTAGGAATACGAGAGAGGATCCATGGTGGTGTATTGATATGGTGATTTTGTGGACTCATGTATGCTCTCTCGTAGGGAGACGAGAGAGTAGTGATACTATGGTTACTTTGTCGTAGTCTAGTTAGCCACAAGTCAAAGCTGGCATTCTGCAGTAAACCCCACAAACCCGTTCTTGATACATGATGCATATGTAGTTAGTTCTGATGTAAGACTTGTTGAGTACCTTCGTACTCACTATTGCTTATTTATGTTTTTGCAGAGTTAGACGTTGATCTCTTTATGTTCTTCCTGACGTTGACACCGACGGATTAGCGAGAAAACCCAGACAGGAGTCTGGCTCCTTTGGTAGGGTCTTTGTAGCTTTTCAGGCTCTTCTAGCCGCTTTTGTAGATGTCTGTACCCAGACATGTAACTTCCGCTTGTTATTTGTATGCTCTGAATGTTGGGTCAGGTGACCCACCCGGCTTGTAGCATTATACTAAGTTGGCTCTTCGGAGCCTCCTAAATAAATGTTATGTTGTAGAGTTTTGTTGTGATGCCATGTTGTATCTACGCATATCGTGCATAATGCGTGTATGATTGAATTACATTGGTATGTGTGGGATTCGACACCTAGTTGTGTACCTTTAGTAGTACTCTTTACGGGGAAATGCCTCTTTGTGCTTCCATGAGCCTTGGTAGCTTGGTACTGCTCCGGACACATTGATTGACCGGCGTGTATCCTTCCTTGCTGCTTTGTCTGTCCCTACGGGGAAATGTCATGCGGTGTAATGGATTCCCTGTAGACTGCTATGACTCGTCTACGTACCGTTGATGACAGAAATGTCTCACAACGTAATGGAGTCCATGTAGCTTGCTACGACTCGTCTACACTCGCTGTTGATCGACACCTGCATTGCTGGGTTACCTATGCCTGTCCCTGTACGGATGTGCCACTTGGGTTCCATGACTAGTCATGTCGACCCAGGTTCTTGGACGTGTGAATGCTAGCGACATGTTCATACCCGTGAGCCAAAAGGCCCAAACGGTCCCGGCCAAAGTAGGGTGGCAGTCGTTGGTTTACCGTGCATGAGGCCTCAAAGTGGTGTGACATGTTACAGGCTGGATTCATATGGCTTAGGATCGGGGTCCCGACACTCTCCCATTCTCCCTCGACGCCGACGCCCTGCCCCAATGCCACAAAGCTGCCGGACCTCGTCGCCGCCCCCGAGCCCGTCCTCGTCGTCTTCGCCGCCCCCGAGCCCGTCTTCATCGTCGCCGCCTCCCCCGAGCCCGTCGTCGCCGCCGCCCCCGAGCCCGACCTCGCCGCCGTCGTCATCACCGCCCGCACCCTTGTCCTCACCGCCGTCATCCTCGCCGCCGCCGTCATCCTCGCTGCCCAAGACCATCCTCGCCGCCGCCCCCGAGCCCGTCACTGATGCCTCCCGCGGGCCTCCTCTGCCCCGGCACTGCCTCGCCCCGCCTGCCGGTGAGACCTGGCCGCCACTTTGTATTTTTTTTAGATACGACGCCAGAGGAGTCTGCAACGATCGCCGGTGTGGAGTCCCGGATGATCGCCGGAGGAGTCCCCGACGATCACCGGAGGAGTCCCCGACTTCTTATTAGGCATTAGCTATTTTATATTAGGCAGATAGATGATGATTTTTAGATAATGATGATTGTTAATTAGATGATGATGATAGATGATGATGATGATTAGTTAGATGATGATTGATGATGATTAGCCTCCTCGAATATTGTTCATTTTTTAGATGTTTAGATGCATGTGTTTAAATGTTTATTGTGTTTAAATGTTTAGTTGCATAGCATAGCCGTTGAGTCGATGATTCCCGGCCAGCATCCTCGTCGTTGACTCGGTGGCAACAACCTGCTTGAGAGGCGCCATGACCGGGACTGGGCTACGCCGGGTTGGCACTGGGAGGTGCTGCCTTCCGGGGCACGCAGCTTGGTGAGGAATCAGGGTCCCATCGTCGACCCGAAGGTTCTTTGGTGGCGGTCGCGTGGACCACTATCGGTGCATAGGGAGCCGGCCCCCGCGGAGGTGGTACATCGCCGTGTCAGGGAGGAGGACGAGCATGTCCGATGCTACATGGCTGCGTTGGACGCTAGGTTCTCCAATACATGACAGGTTCTTTAGGGATCTCACCCGAGCTATGATCATGTCATGGTTCCTTCTCTTTGGGTGTCCACCACCTGCGTCGCGAGACGTCAACTGGATCATTATTAGTGATATTATATAATAATATTCGAGATGTATTAGTGATAATATTTGATGATGTATTAGTGATATTATATAATAATATTCGAGATGTATCATGTATGACAAGAGAATGTCATGTATGACATGATACGCTCCGGAAACGAAGAGAATGAAGAAGTAGATGATGGCTCACAATACCTTAACCCATCCAGTGAGGGAATTGAGGAAGAACGACCAAGAGACGAAGGGGAACCAGCTGACAATGATGGCGAAGAAATTTTTCTCCATTTAACAAAGTCCGGCCAGGTATTAATTTGCCCTCTGGTGAGCATCAGAAGTATTGATTGATTTGTATATATTAACGAATCTTTCTTCTTTTAGCCCTCCGGATCGAGCAAATCTTCTACAAGGGTTAAACGTGGCCCGACAAAAAAGTTGAAAGAAGGCATAAAGTACAACATCGATCAAATCAGAGCAGATGGCGAATCGATTGCTCCTAAAACGAATGCGGACAAATTTATACGTCAATGCAGAGTTATCGTTAGGGACCAAATCCCGATCACCGCTCAAGAATGGAATCAGCCAAAAGATCCCGGAGTTCCTTTTGTCAGCGAAAGAGCAAAAAATCTGCTTTGGGAGGCACTCATGAAACATTTCACCCTAGCAGAGGGTCTCACAGATCTCCAATGGGAGAAAGTCAAGAAGTGTGCTCTTAAGAAGATGGCCACACAATTCCAGAGTTGGAAGAAAAGATTATAGAAAAATTACATGAAAGGAGGAAAGAAGACTCCAGAATTCAAAGGAGAACTAGTGAAGTTAAAAGATGACTAGGACAGATTTGTGGAGTTCAAGGAATCAGAAGCAGCTAAGGAACGGTCGAGAGTAAACAAGATAAATGCCGACAAAAAAATGTGGCACCATCATCTGGGGCCAGGTGGCTACAAGTCTGGGTTGCCTAAGTGGGATGAATCCGAGAGAAACATGAAGGCTGCAGGGGTCACTCCAGAAACATAGACTTGGCCCGACAGGTGCAGGACTTGGTTTTATGCACATGGGGGAAAGTTGGACCCAAAGACAGGGGAGGTTCTTGAACAGGCAAGTCTTAAAGAAGCCATGAACGAGTTACTTAAAGCAATAAAAGAAGCTCGAATGGGTGTGTACCAGCCCGAGAGAGAGAACGGCGAGCTTACACGTGCCCTCAAGAATCCTAAACACTCGGGACAAACACGAGGCAAAGGCATTGTTCCGTGGCTTCTGGGGTTTGCGGATTGGAACGACAGTTACAGAAGCCATGAGAGAAAGAAGAAGCATGAAGTAGATCGGATTCAAATGGTAGAATCAAAGAACGCGGTCTTGGAACGCAAATACATGCCGCAGCAGGAGCAAATCAACAAACTTAGCTAGCAAGGCGCGTCTTAGTAGCAGGAGCAACCAGATGCAGCATTGGATGGTACAATTCCATCATCTATGCTAAAAAGCAGCATGGGTTCCACGGGGGTCCCGGCCGATGATGCATTGCTGGCTCGCTACCCCGTGGATGATATCCTAGAGTCAACAGTTTGTGAGCTACATGTGATACTAAAGAACATATCCATGAAGGTGGCGGGCGGCTTTGCTTTACCGAGTGCACCTGAAGCAACCTTCCATGGCAATCCGATTCCACAGGGCTATGCTCGTGTCGGGGTGGATGAAGTTGTGTCGGCATATGACTCACTAGAACTTGACCGTGTTGGAGGTGAAGGGGAGCGGACACTGGGAGAAGCCATGCGTTGTATCATTTTATGGAAAAAGGAATGCATCGTGTTTCCAAACTCAATGCCAAGGCCACCGACTCCTCGTCCAAGTCCGCCGCGTCAGCAGACTCCAACCCACCTCGAGACGGAGCGCAGGGTGAGTCCGCCATATAGATCTCCACCACGCCAGCATAATTCATCCGAGACAGAGCCTAGCGCAAGTCCGCGATATCGATCTCCACCGTCTCCAAAGCGGAAGAGAGCAGAAAAGAAGAAACCTGAGCCTCCTGTCAAAAAGAAGTTAGCTTACGAGAAGACTGACGAGGAAACCGATGAACAAGTGGCTAAGGAATTGCAGGCCCATTTTGGACCGAAACCGCCCCCGCAGCCAAAGGAGAAAATACCTGAGGAAGTCATACAACACTTTTTGAATGCAGCTAAACTGGAGGAGAAAAGGCCGCTATCAGACCATGAACACTCTATTAGCAAGTCCTATCATCAACAACAAAAACAGAAGTCGAGCGATAGTAGTAAATGCGGGAAAACTATTCCCCAGCTCGGAGAACAGGCAGTGCAATCGATCATCCCGCTCAAGGTGAGTACCGATAAGGTGGTAATAACCGACGCTGATAGAGAGAAGGCTAGAGAGATCGGTATCACTGTTTAACAACTCCTAAAGATCGAGGAATTCCCACCGACGGATCCGAAGGAACTAGCATGGAAATATGTCCCCGGGAACCCTCTGGTGAGTCCTGAAGAGGAGAAACTTCTATCAACCCAAATGCACAACTTGCATGACTGGTACATGAGAGAAGTAAAGAGAGGGCGACAGAGCCTCATGGTGAAAGTCAAGCGAGAGCATTACATCCATGAAAAAGATGTGTGGATTGAAAATGAAGAATTTTTTCAGTTATTCAATCAAAAAGCACTTGACAAATCTCTCGTCAGTTGCTACTGTCTGTAAGTGATTTCTTTTTGTAATTTAAGTCTCTATCTCAACTCGTTCATTGCCTGTAATAATCCTCACTATATTCTTTTGTGTGGTATTATGCAGAATGAAGATTTTTGAACTGAAAAGAGATGGAGTCTATGGCATTGCGTTCATTGACCCAAATACCGTTAATGAAACTGTGTTAACTACTTACTATAAAGACACAGAGAAAGCCTTGCTAAGGTTTTTGAAGGCCCTAAATACCAAATCAGAAATACTTTTACCTTACAACTTCAGGTGAGTGTTACTGTCTTGTACTACAAATTCTCTTTTTGCTTTTATATATATATATATATATATATATATATATATATATATATATATATATATATATATATATATATATATATATACTCGATGTTAAGTGTATAGTTGATGAGTTATGCATGCCCGCTTATACAAATCGTGTCTGCAGCTTCCACTGGATCCTGCTAATCATTAGAGTTAACGATGAACTGTTGAAGTACTGGACTCACTACGTAGAGACCCTGAAGAATACAGAAGCCTGTATTCGATGCTCGATAGGTAATTTCAATCATTTACGCACTATGTCGGCCTCTTTAGTTCGTTTCCTGATATCAAGTAATTAATAACTCATTTATTCATTTTCTTTGCCGGGCAGGGTTTGGAAAAAGTTCATCAAAGAGGTTAGAGGTGAATGGAAACCAGAGCTGAAATGGCGAAAGTCCAAGGTAATTAAGTAGTACTATCTACCTCCACGCATCTCTTTAATTATAGTTTCAATACCATTATCATGCTTGATTATTATCTGATTGAATTATATTCTCGTAAAGTGCATGAGGCAGGAAAAAGGGATTGATTTATGTGCATATTACGTTTGCAAGAACATTCGCTTTATGACCGAAAGGACCAAAACTGTAAGAGATCTTTTGGTACGTAAACATCATTGACATTTTTTTATCATGATGTAATATATATACAGAAAACTAACATATATTCATATTGATCTCCTTCTTTAAAGATGCACGAGATGCGGGATAAGCTCCTACCAAAGGACCGCATACGAGCAATTCAAGAGGAAATTGCGGGATTTTTGCTTGAGTAGGTCATATCTCCCGACGGAGAATACCATTACACCTAATGCCTGCATCTAATGATTTGCAAATTGTAGGAGAAATTGTATATACCAAATTGTACATATGTGTATGCATGGTCGTACGAAAAGTTCTATGCATGGTAGTAAAAAACAAGCAAAAACAGCAACTGGCACTTTGGTACTATGTCAATAGGTTAGTCCCAGAAAATGATATAAAGTTGCTATAAAATGATTGTAAAACATCCAAGAATGATAATATAATAGCATGGAAAGAGCAAAAATTATAGATACGTTGGAGACGTATCAGCATCCCCAAGCTTAATTCCTACTCGTCCTCGAGTAGGTAAATGATAAAAACAGAATTTTTGATGTGGAATGATGCCTAACATGTTCATCTCATATTCTTTTCTTTTGTATAGCATGGACATTTGGACTTGTAAATGATTCAAAGCAATAGTCTAGTTTTAACATAATGACTTCAATACTCAAGCATGTCAACAAGCAACCATGTCTTTCAAAATATCAACACTAAAGAAAGTTATCCCTAGCCCATCATGCTCAATCATTGATCCATTCATGAAACACAATCAAATATTAGCTATGCCCAATGCTCAAGTACGACCATAGTGCCCCCTAGTTGGTGCTTTATAAGAGAACATGGAGACTCAAAGTAAAAATAAAAATTTCATCAAGTAAATAGATAGGCCCTTCGCAGAGGGAAGTAGCGATTTGTAGAGGTGCCAGAGCTCAAGGTTTAAATTGAGAGAGAGAAATATTTTGGGTGGCATTCCTTTCTTGTCAACGAAAACGACAAAGTAGCTCATAATACTTTCCATGCTAGATATATAATAGGCGGTTCCCAAACAGAAAATAAAGTTTATTCCTTTTTCCACCAACTTTCCATGGCGGGCCGTATCCACAGTTGCCTTCCATACCAACACTTTCCAAGGAATTTATTATTTGACAACATAAAGTAAAAAAAAATTCCTTTCAATTTCGGGAATGGGCATCCCTATTACCGCCGCACTCTCGTGCAATGACAAGTGAATAAACACTCATCTTGAGAATAACACATCTAGCATGGAAAAATATTGGACACTCCCCACCGTTTCATGAGCGGTACGAGCACACAAAAGAGAAAATTTATTTTGAAAATTTAGAGATGGCACATACAAATTTGCTTGGAACGGCATGGAAATACCGCATATAGGTAGGTATGGTGGACTCATAAGGCAAAACTTGGTTTAAGGATTTTGTATGCACAAGTAGTATTTCTAATTAGTACAAATGGAGGCTAGCAAATAGATTGGGAAGCAACCAAACCAAGAAACAAAAATTCACATAAGCGAGCATTGAGCATAACTAACACCGAATAATGCACCATAAGTAGGATGTAACTTCATTGCATAACTATTGACTTTTGTGCATGCATAGGGAATCGCAAACCTTAACACCAATATTCCTACTAAAGCACAAGTACTCACTAACATGACTCACATATTACTATCATCATGTTTCAAAACTATTACAAAGAATCAAGTTTAATTTGCCCAATGATCTTCATGAAAGTTTTTATTATATCCTCCTTGGATATCTATCACTTTGGGACTAGTTTTATATATTGCCATTGCTTTTTTGCAAGCTCAAACAAATTTAAGTGAAGCACATGAGCATAAAGATTTCATCTCTCAAAAAGGTATAGGTGAAGCATGAGAGGACTTCTTCAAAATTTACTAGATCTCAAATTAATCTAAGTGAAGCATGAGAGTATTTCTACAAAAATTTCCAAGCACACCGTGCTCAAAAAGATACAAGTGAAGCACTAGAGCAATTTTATAGCTCAAAAAGTTTAGGTGAAGCATAAAGAGCAATTCTAACAAATCATAGCATAATTTTGGCTCTCTCAAATTGGTGTGTCCAGCAAGGATACAAATGAAAAACTAACAAACAAAACAAGCAAAGATACAAGACACTCCAAGCAAAACTCATGATATGTGACGAATAAAAATATAGCTCCAAGTAAAATACCGATGGTCGTTAGAAGAAAGAGGGGATGCCACTCGGGGGCATCCCCAAGCTTAGTTGCTTGTTTCTCTTTGGATATATCTTGGGGGTGCTGTAGCATCCCCAAGATTAGGCTCTTTTCACTCCTTATTCCTTCATCCATCGTGATCTCACCCAAAACTTGAAAACTTCAATCACACAAAACTCAACAAAATCTTCGTGAGATCCGTTAGTATAATAAAGCAAAACACTACTTTAGGAACTGTTGAAAACCCATTCATATTTTATTATTGCACTATACCTACTGTATTTTAACTTTACCATGGCTCATACCCTTCAATATAACCCATAAATTCATCAAAACAAGCACACAATGCAATGAAAACAGAATCTGTCTTAAACAGAACAGTCTGTAGTAATATGTACTCTAACTATAGTTCTATAACTCGAAAAATTCTGAAAAATTAGGACAACGTAAGGAATTTGTATAGCAACACTGTGTTAAAATTTGCCATGATATTATCTAGCAATTTAGTAGCTTCACCCAAAGTAATCTCCATAAAATTACCACCCGCGGCAGAATCTAAAAGATTTCTAGAGACAAAATTCAACCCCGCATAAAATTTTTGTATGATCATCCAAAGATTTAAACCATGAGTAGGACAATTTCTTAGCATCAACTTTATTCTTTCCTAAGATTGTGCAACATGTTCATGCTCAAGTTGCTTAAAATTCATGATTTGTGTCCTAAGGGAAATAATTTTCGCGGGCGGAAAATACTTAGTGATAAAAGCATCCTTGCACTTATTCCAAGAATCAATACTATTGTGAGGCAAAGAGGAAAACCAAATTTTTGCATGATCCTGCAAGGAAAAAGGAAATAATTTCAACTTCACAATATCATTGTCCACATCTTTTTTCTTTTGCATATCACACAATTCTACAAACATGTTTAGATGGGACGCGACATCCTCATTAGGAGTACCGGCAAATTGATCTTTCATGACAAGATTCAACAAAGCGGCATTAATATCACAAGACTTCGCACTAGTGGCGGGAGGAGCAATCGGTGTACTAATAAAATCATTGTTATTAGTATTGGAAAAATCACACAACTTGGTGTTTTCTTGAGTCATCGTGACTACGCAAACAAGATTGCAAGCAAGGAAGAGATCCGGCAAGAAAAAGGACAAACGAAAAATATGGCGAATAAAACGGCAAATTGGTGAAGTGGGGGAGAGGAAAACGAGAGGCAAATGGCAAATAATGTAATTGCAAGGAGATGAGATTTGTGATTAGGAACCTGGTAGATGATGATGGAGTCCCCTCGGCGCCTACGATAGGCACGTAGAAGAGACCGCTTCCTCCCCGGCAACGGCACCAGAAATTCCTTTGACGTGGCTTGAGACTGCGTCGGTATTTCCCCAAAGAGGAAGGGATGATGCAACACAGCGACGGTAAGTATTTCCCTCATTTATGAAGCCAAGGTTATCAAACCAGTAGGAGGATCACCACCACCCAATAAGCAGCACCTGCACACAAATAACAAATACTTGCAACCCGACGCGAAAGAGAGGTTGTCAATCTCTCTACGGTAAAAAGATAGATTAGGTAGTGATAGATAGGAGAGATAGATATCTCAAGAGCACAAAATAAAAAGAGCAAATAAAATATGCAGCAATATGTTTTTGCATTTTTGGTTTTGTAGATCTGAAAACAAAGAGGCAAAAAGATAGATCGGAGAGCAATATGTTGGAAAAGTAGACCCGAGGGCCGTAGGGTTCACTAGTGGCTTCTCTCATGAGTATAGCACACGGTGGGTGAACAAATTACTGTTGGGCAATTAATAGAAGATCAAATAATCATGACGATATCCACGGCGATGATCATTATATAGGCATCAAGTCCAAGATAAGTAGATCGACTCCTGTCTGCATCTACCACTATTACTCCACACATCGACCGCTATCCAGCATGCATCTAGTGTATTAAGTTCATGGAAAAATGGAGTAATGCAATAAGAACGATGACATGATGTAGACAAGATCTATTCATGTAGGAATAGATCCCATCTTGTTATCCTTAATGGCAACGATACATGTGTGTCTTGCTGCCCCTTCTGTCACTGGGAAAGAACACCGCAAGATCGAACCCATCACAAAGCACCTCTTTACATGGTAAGAAAAATCGATCTAGTCGACCTAACTAAACCAAAGATTCGAAGAAGAAATACGAGGCTACAAGTAATCATGCATATAAGAGATCAAAGAAGACTCAAATAATATTCATGGATATAAACTGATCATGAACTCAAAATTCATCGGATCCCAACAAACACACCGCAAAAGTTTACATCAAATAGATCTCCAAGAGAACATTGTATTGAGAATCATAAGAGAGAGAGGAAGCCATCTAGCTCCTTCCTACATACCCATAGGTCTATGGTGGACTACTCACGCATCATCAGAGAGGCACCTATGAAGAAGATGAACCCCTCCGTGAAGGTGTTTAGATTGGATCTCGAGGTTCTGGAACTTGCGCCGGCTGGAATTGTGTTTCGTCGACTCCCCTAGGGTTTTTGGAATATTTGGGATTTTATAGGCATTAGAGGCGGTGGAGAGGGGCCCCGAGGAGGGCACAACCCATCAGGGCGCGCCGGGGCCCCCCTGGCGCGCCCTGGTGGGTTGTGGTCTCCACGGCCCACCTCTTCGGCACTTCTTTGGCCCACTGGGTGTCTTCTGGTCCAGAAAAAATCTCCAAAAAGTTTCGTTGTGATTGGACTCCATTTGGTATTGATATTCTGCAAAGTAAAAAACAAGCAAAAACAGCAACTGGCACTTTGGCACTATGTCAATAGGTTAGTCCCAAAAAATGATATAAAGTTGCTATAAAATGATTGTAAAACATCCAAGAATGATAATATAACAGCATGGAACAAGCAAAAATTATAGATATGTTGGAGACGTATCAACGTCTCCCTCGCCTCCCGTGCGCCCTCGCCGCAGGAGTCCTCCGCCGTCGACGGTAATCTGCCCCGCCATCGCCGCTTTAGCGGAACCTTGACCGGATTAGGGTAAGGTTTCGGCCCCTTTTGCGCTCCCCAATCTAATTCTTGCGCATTAGGTTAAGTCCATCGATAAGCCACGATTTGCAATGCTCCCATCCAGTAGAAATCTCCATTAGATTAGTTGAACAAAACTTTCTAGGTTTAGGTTTCCGCCATGTGTGTCTCGGTGTCACCGAGTTGATACGAATCGGTATCACCGATTCGGGGTCGAGGGTTACTGAGAACATTCTCGGTGAAACCGGTTACTAAGAACATTCTCGGTGAAACCGAGTTTCTCTTTTCGATGAAACCGAAAGGGGTTGCCAAGTTTCTGTAATATGAGAATGTGTGTCTCAGTGGCTCCGAAAACTCAAAGTCGGTGGAACCAAAACCCACTTAGCTAAAACTTAAGACTAGAATTTTGAGTTCAAATTTGCAAAAACCCTCTATGTTTTGTGATGCTCATCCCTTCTGATCATCTATATCTATTCCCGTACAGCATGTCAGGTTCTCAGGACAGTGACAATGATTTCAGAGAGCGGAGCGTAGATCTCAGTGTAGGCACTAGTCCTGACATCAGTTCATCTTCAGAAGACCCAGGCACCCCCAACTCCCATGACTTGCCCAAGGCAGCCACCAGAGCCAGGAGTAAACTGAATTCAGATGAGGAAGATGTTGATTTTGTTCCTGAAGAGGTTACCTCCAAGAGGCAGCAGGAGAAGAAGGAGAAGGCAGCTAGGAAGAAAGCTGATAAAGCTAGTAAGGAAGGAATATGCCTGTTCAGAGGCTATGAGAGCACCAGAGAGTGCTAGGGCAGGTATGACTCTCACTCTTGAGTCACCTAGGACTTCTAAGTCCATGCCCAAGAAATCAGGGCAGAAGAGACCCAGGAAGAGGATAGTGCATGTTATTGGCAGGCCTACCTCAATGTATGAAGACCCAGCTGAGCATGAGGAAGCTGAGGAAGAGGAACCTGCAGCAAACCCTCCTTCCAAGAAGAAGAAGTTGCTAGCTGATGTAATGCCAAGCTAGGCTCCATCCAAGAGCAAGCAAACTGCTCCAAAGAAGCCAGCTGCAACCAAGCCCAAGAGGACTACAAGAGACATTCTTGCTTCTGAGAAGAACAAGAGTTCCACATCCAGAGCTGCTGCTGAGGAAGAGGAGTTGACAATGCTAAGGAAACTGAGACCTCACTTACCTAATCACAATGATGTACACCCAGTTGATGAGGACATGAAGAAGAGGAAAGACCAAGGGCTAAGGAGATGGAGAGCTAATGATCCTTATGCCACCCGGAGAAGGACTGTTGTTGATGCATGTTTTCACACCAAAGAACAACATGATTTCTATGAGGCTGTCCTTTTGGACAAGAGCCCAGCAGTCAGTGACATGAGATATGTCGATTGGGCCTACATCAAGGAAAATAAGGATTACTTTCCCAATGTGCAGGACAACTTCAGATGCATAGACATTGAGAACTTTGTTGGGATAGAACTCACTGCATGGAATGATGAGATGATTATGCAGTTTTGTTCCATAGCTCACTTCTACCCCGATGACTGAGGGAGTCAGATATCAGTCTATAGTTGAGGAATGAGCTACCATCTTGGGTACCCCAGAGGTAGAAGCAGGTGACTTGGATGTCTATACTGAGGCCAAAATGAGTCACAATTACATGACCAATATGTATAACACAATACCTAAGGAGTATCTGCAATCACATAAGCTTGGCTCTGTCTGTTATTTACAAGCAGGACTACCCACCACAAACACTATCACGAGATATACGTTGATGCCCAAGTCTGGAGACGACAAGATGATAAGGGGTATTCCATCAACATGTTGCACCACATAGACACCCACACCAGATTCAGAGTGATGGATTTGATTGCAGAGACAATAAAGAGGACAGCTGCATATCAGAAACGATCATGTGGATATGCACCTTATGTTCAGATGCTCATCAACTCCAAGCTGGAGAATAATGTATATGCACTTGATCATCCTCACATGCCACTACAGCCAGACCTAGAGGATAATGTTGTGGTGATGGACCCTTCTCATCCCACTTCAGCTACTGCACAGGCAGAGGCAGAAGCAGCTGGAGCCACTAGTGCTCGGATTCCGAGGTCGAAGAGCGACAAAATGTCCCTTCTCGTCAAATCTGTCCAAGGAATAGAGAAGGATGTTGCAGAGATCCTCAAGAACCAGAAGAGCAGTGTGTGGACCATGGAAACCAAGGCTCACGCTCTAGACAACAAGGTGGATGAGCTTACAAAGACTGTCACTGAGTTGAAGTAGGAGGTTGATGCAGTGCCCAGTCCCCACTCCACTGATGATGATAGTCCACCTCTCTGGCCTAACACCTAGTTCAGGACTCAGGCAAGATCTTCTGATGTGCCAGTTCCAGAAACGAGACCATCTTCATTAGCACCAGCTACTGCTCCTTCAGCACCTCCAGTGTCTACTCCACCACCTCAGAGGACATCTGCCAAAGCATTCGCGGACACCCTTCTCTCGACTCCTTCAACAGCTACCGGAGGAGATAGAGCCCAGAGCGATGCTTAGCTCTATATCCTTTGAACTTTTTGGTAACTTGTTGCCAAAGGGGGAGAAGTGTATATAGATCATAGGGCTTTGAGAGAGAGTGTTTTGCCTTTTGTTGCTCTCTTTGGTTTCAAAAATATTTTATCGTGTGTTATGGCTTAAACTTCATTGTGTTTGATCATATGCTTTGATGGTTGATACTACCATGTCATATCTATGTGTTGCTTATATTATGATCATTCACGTATGTTTGGTGTTATGTGCACTGTTATTCATTCATATCATTTATGCGCACCACCAAGTTGTATGTGACATGGAAGAGTGACCCATGATCCTAATCGATTGTGCATTTGCATTCAAACACAAAATTAAAAATAGTGCACAAATTTAGGGGGAGCTCTTGCTTATCACATACCTCTCAAAGCGATAATGCTATTCATTGATTATATCTTTTGTCGAAGCTTTGATCTATGTGTTGTCATCAATTACCAAAAAGGGGGAGATTGAAAGCACAACTTCTCCCTAGGTGGTTTTGGTAATTAATAACAGCATATATTTCATTGGACTAATGTTTTCACCAAGTGTGTCTCAGGAAAAAGTTCAATGATGGATTGGCTAAAGGATTATGTGGAGTACCTCCCCAAGGAAAGGAAAGGAATGGGATTGGCCATGCTTCAAGCTAAAAGACACTACATTTTATATTTTGTGAGAAATCACTCTTGAGTGCATAGGAAGCCAATACTATTAGAAGGGGTTGAGGTAAATATGATGATCTAGTTGCTCAAGTGCTTAGAGATTAGCCACTAGATATTTCTCATCAAATCTCCCACAAAATTCTCTGTCCAAAATCATTCATCCAAAGTCGGTGCCACCAAGTTTTCTATTTCGGCCATACCGATTTTCCTAGCCAAACCCTAACAACTCGGTACAACCAATACCTGTTTCGGTACGACCGAGAATCAGTGACCAACTCTCTGGTTAGCCAATTCTTGAAATCAGAATTTCCGAGTTTGGTGAATCGGTGTCACCGAGATGAGGAACTGCCCTGGTCAAACCGAAATCGGTAGGACCGAGTTGTGTATCGGTTTCACCGAAAAGGCCAAAGTTGCCACATTTTGCACTAGTCGATAGGACCGAGTTTCACATCGGTTTCACCGAGTTGGGCAATAATGTTGTAACAGTTGGAGTTTTGGAGATGCCTATATATACCCCTCCACCACCTATCATTCGTAGAGGAAGCACTCAGAACATACAAACACTTGTCCCATCCATTTTTCTGAGAGGGAGCCACCTACTCATGTGTTGAGATCAAGACATTCCATTCCAACCATATTAATCTTGATTTCTAGCCTCCCCAAGTTGCTTTCCACCAAATCAACCTCTTCTACCAAGCCAAATCTGTGAGAGAGTGATTGAGTGATTGAGGAGAATATCTTTTGAAGCACAAGAGCAAGGAGTTCATCATACTACCACATATATTACCTTTTGGAGAGTGGTGTCTCCTAGATTGGTTAGGTGTCGCTTGGGAGCCTCCTTCTTCATGTTGTGGAGTTGAACCAAGAAGCTTGTACGTGCAAGGAGATCGCCTACTTCGTGAAGATCTACCCACAGTGAGGCTAGTCCTTCGTGGACGGAAGCCGTGATGGAATAGACGAGGTTGCTACTTCGTGGACCCTTATGGTTGGAGCCCTATGTGGACTCTCGCGACCGCTACCCTCCGTGGATTGAAGTCTCCATCAGCGTGGACGTACGATAGCACCACCTTCGAAACCATGGGAAAAATCTTCATGTCATCCAGTTGTGTTTGATCTTCCTATCCCTACCCTCTACTTTCATGTGCTTGTCTTTATTTTCCGCTGCTATACTCTTAGACTGCATGTGTAGGGTGTGCTTGACTTGCTACAATTGTTAAAATTGGCCAACAACTAAAATTGGGAAAACGCTAGACTTTAATTTGGTCAAGTAGTCTAATCACCCTCCCTCTAGACATACTTTGGATCCTACACTTGTGCACTATAAATAACTAGTGCCATACAATGCAGTAGGACATATAACATATAATCAATCTATGCCTAACCTGTTGCACATACGTCTGCTTCATATGCCATTTGATCTATCCAATTACAATGACTTGTGCTACCAATAAACAACTAGAAATAACATACTACTGATGCTCACCAGCACGGGGCATCCATAAAACCTCCTACCAATATTAGGACCTTCAAAAGTAAGACATTTGCTCTGCATCATCTGGTGCAGCATGCACTTGGGAACTTCCTCCATCGGAGCACCAAAAAACAGTGGCTCGGGGATGGTGTCAGGCGTGTCCTACAGACAGTACAAGCTTAATCAACCAAAGGATCCATCCAATCATTATAGATCAATGAAGCACTCGCTCAGAAATAACCTAAACCCTAATTCCCAAATCGAGTGAACCCTAACCCTAACCCTAAGTAATCGGAGAGGGAGAGGAGGATGCTTACAAAGTACTACAGATCCATCAAGTTGTCGCCCATGCTGTCGTCGTCAGAGCTCTCTTCCCCATCCTTCCACAACGACATCCTGGTCGGCGACGAGCAACTATGGTGGTCTTGGTCAATGGCGAGCTCGGGCAGGGGAGAAGAGAGTGAGGGACAGACTGAGAGCAAGTGAGGGCTAGTGAGAGAGAGTAAGTCGGCTCGAGGGCTTCTGACCCGGTCGGAACGGCCTTGCCCTAACGGTCGTGGGCACGTGCGCCGTTTGCAAGAACCGACGTGGACCTGACGGACGGGCCCTGCATGTCATAACCTCGCTTAAAATGTAACTGTTCGGTCACTTGGGTTTTTTAGAACAATGAACCAAATTTATGGTAGCTTTTTGAGAAATAAAAAAAGTGGTAGTTTTTTGTAACCCTAGCCCCTAATGAGGTAGTTTTTTTGCTATTTTATTTGATATGCGGAAAACGAACAAAAAAATAGAAGGACGGACAAAAAAACGAACAGAGCGTAAATACATGTGTTGTTCCTTGATGTTGATGTAGGGCACGGCCAGCACAGCCTTGTGCCACTCCTCGCTGCCCGCAACGCGATCACACCTTGCCCTAGGGTTACGCAATGGCGGCAACGGCCCTCACAGCCATGCACTCCCTTGAGTCCTACCCAGACATGGGTTTCCCGATGGTGACGGCGAAGATGGTCTCTAAAGTCGGCGGAGGAGGAGCAAGACGTTAGGCGACGAAGACTTGGACCCTGGTTCCGCGATGGCGGTGGCGATGTTGGATCGAGGGAGGATTGGATAGAGAGAGGAGTTGGATCGGCGGCAGCGAACCTTCTTTTTTCGTGTGTAGTTTTTTAGTGGGATTTGTTTTTTTTTTAATGAAAAGAGCGTGGTAAGGCGAAATAATCCAATGAGAGATGGTGGTGGGAGATGAGGCAAAAATAAACCAGACCAAATATATGGTGGTGGAAGGTGAGGCGAAAAAGCGGTGCAAGGTGAGGCAAAAAAAAACTAGGAAACGGAAGCTACCAAGTCCCCCTTTAGGAGTAAAGAATTGAGACCTGCCCTGACCTGGTGTCCACGATAGCGGTGGCGACGGCAGAGGTCCCTAAGGTCGACGGAGGAGGAGCAAGACGTTGGGTGTCTGAGGCTGGGAACCCTAGTTCCACGATGGTGGTGGCGACATTGGATCAAGGGAGGATTGAATCGGTGATGACTAACCTTCTTTTTTCGTGTGTAGCTTTTTAGTGGGATTTTCTTTTTAATGAGGGTGGTAAGGCGGAAATAACCCAATGGGAGATGATGATGGGAGATGAGGAAAAAATGAAGCAAACGAAATAGACAGTGGGTGAAGAAAAAACCATGCAGCGGAAGCTACCAAATCCCCCTTTAGGAATAGAGAATACAGAAAACAGCTATGCAAGTTTAGGCAGATGGAATGGCAATGGACTGTGAATCTTTCTAGAATTCTGGCAATTGAAAATACATTGAAAAACATAACAAAACAAATTTCAAATATCCAGGCTGCAAAACCAAACTTTTCACAAAAGCATTTCAGCATACAGGTTCAAAAGCAAAGGAGCCGTTCAAACAATAAATTCCCACTTCTAAATGCCATCATTGCTGAACAGTAGGAGTAATACAGTCACTTGTTAATTTACTTGAGCGCCATCTTCAACTCAGGCTGAGTAGCGTAGTCACAACACTACTTGTTAAATTACTTGAGCATCATCTTCAACTCAGGGCATACTCACTACACTACACCGCACAGCAGCTTTCAATTCTACAAAAACATCTTAATAAACGCTACAACACGATGTTATTACCATGGGGTGAGAGACATGACGCTCGTCAGTCGTGGAATCCAAATCTAAATCATCACTATCACACCCTTCACTCATCAAAGTCAGGTCGCTACCATACCCATCACTACTATCCTCCAACGGATCATTGTAAAGGCGATCCTCTTCTACCCTACCATTAAGCCTCTCTGTCGTCACGCGGCTACGGTGAATGATGTTCATGTTGGTGTAATATGGCCGGTCCACTGCAGGATCAAAATCTTTGTCGCAGGGGTCTTCTCCACGGACCATCTTCTCAAACTCCAACTTGCGCCCATGGAAGTCTTCCCAAACCGGATGCACGATCCTGATCCCCATGTGATCGCAGTAAAGGCACCGTACGCGTTCTATCAACAACAAAGGTCATTAACATTCATGAATGGCCCCATCATAGATACAAGTGCTCAAAATGCATTAACGATAAAAAAAATTTCATCATGCACGGAGCCATAGAATATAAATTGCACCTAATTGTATATTATTGCAAAGTAAGGTAACCCATGCATACAGGAAGGGATCAAAGCAAAGCTTTCATCTCACTGAGTCAAGACCGGGGTGCCGTGTCAAGATAGAACCCGCTATGGCAACAATTAGGCATTGGGACGAACATAATAATTAACGATAAGTTTTATTATGACGGGAAATAATAAATTATGCCTCTCTTTTTGGGAACAAATTATGCCTCATATGGCTGCAAGTTCCAACCTTATGTGACAGTTAGGCCCAAAATGTATTCCTGAGCCAGCCCATTAGGCGCAGCTCTTCTGTATGATGAAACAGTTAGTCTTTCAAATGGCCTCTTAACACTTTCCTAATTGGAAGCAGCCTAGAAACATATATATAGATCAAGATTTTGCACTTCGAAAGGCTGTTGAACATGTATTTCCAGAGGCGTGGCAAGTATCTTCTCTTCATGAGAATAGAGCATAATCATAGGATTATATAGATATCAGTGCCTTCATTTAATTCCCGGGGCACTCTTCAACGATTGAGGAGATTACCGAGGCAGTCTTAGTGCTATCATCCAGGTCACCAGCCTACTGTATCCGTATCCCGGCCTGCGCACTTTTTACATAACGCAAATGCAATCGGACACTTATTTAAGATCAAGGGAGCAGATCTTCCTTAAATAGTTTAGTGCTTGCATGTACCAATATGAAGATGTGCGAGGAAGCGATCATGAGATCGAAGGTCGAGAAGCAAACTTGGTTTGATAGCATCTATGAGGCAAAAGATAATTGGGCTGAATGTTAGATGAGGGACGCTTTCACCTTGGGAATGCAAAGCACTCAACGAAGTGAGAGCCTAAACGATGACTAAAAACACCACGGAAATCAGATTGATATTGTTCAGTTTTCGAAGCATTTTGAACAGGCTGTGCAAGGAAAACAAGACATTGAGCTGGTTGCAGCGTACGAGTCAAGGGGGGTAAATACCTATGATAAAAATCAAAACACCCATAATGATCCAAGCAAGCCAGGTTTACACCCATACCATATTTGAATGTTTCCAAACAGAGTACGAGAGATCTATTGCAGTTTATGCTAGAGTACTGAATGGAAATTTGCAGTAGCATTTGGTAGTCAACATGAAGACCCAACCTTTGGTAATCCGTCGGAAATACAACTACCTGCAGTTGTAGGCAATTTGAGAGAACAGGAATATTGTGTGCTCATGCTCTAGGATTTCTTAATTCGATGGATGTTATGATACTGCCAGCGCATTGCATTTTAAAGTGGTGAACTCGGAAAACACTATCTGGAACTATTAAAGATAGCTGTGGAAGGAATGTTGTTGAAAATCCAAAGTTGGACGCCATCGTTCACCATAGGTTACTCTTGTAGGAAATTCGCAATTTAGCTACTAAAGCAGCAAGGTCTGAAGAATGTTGTATTTTGGTGGAGTAACCCTTGAGCCAGCCCATTAAGGAAGCAGGAAGTTCAAGGACGGAATTTCGCAATTTAGCTACTCTTGCAGGAATTGTTGTATTTAATGGGATAGCTTCATTAAGGAAGTTCAAGGACTGATGAAAAATCCATGTGGGAGTAACCCTCGAGCTGGAAGTGATACCCAAGAAACAGTTAAGGAATCAAAAGCAATTTTAAGTGCTGAACACCTTAAGAAAATATCTCCTCAGAAAAATAGTTCAAAGCAAAGGCTAACAACACAGGAAATGGTTTAACCAAATGAAGAAAGAAAATATATCTACAGTATGTTCTTTATATACTAGGATGGGAAATAATTACTTTGCCGTTGGTTCAACAAAGCCTATTCTGCCTGACGCTTTGTGCTAATTTTGCTTGCCAGCAACAAGGTGAGATCAGGCAAACTATATAAGAAAAAGGAAGTACCAACTAAAGTTACAAAGGGAATAAAGGACAAACAAGATTGCCTGTGGTATGTTCTTTATATAAAAATACTTTCTTATTTATTTTAATACCGTCACTATTTTAATTGACATTCATGTTTATTTGCAGAAACTTTGACATATAACAACGAGAGTCGCACATCACAACTTGGTTCAACAGAAGGGCGAGGTTATGGGAGCTTTCCGAATGGTTCACAAAGTTACGGACTCCTTACGGGTTATACTGATATGTTGGTGGTACACTTCATTTGCGATTTAGATGTTTTGTGAAATGATCTTTACTCTGCAGAATACTACTGTCAAAGACTAGAGGCACAAGATAACCTCTTGATCACCAGAATATTTGAACAGGATGATGCAGCAGCTGCAGTCTAGAAATTTCAGAATTTGGGTTTTCCCAGAATATAAAGAAGAACAATTCCAGAATATATTTTTAATAAAAAGAACCCAAAATCCACAAGTTTCAGAACTTTAGTTGGTAGTACAATGCAGATTATCTTCAGTAAAACATGGATCTAAATGTTTGAAGCAAATGGCAAGATGCAGAACTTCGTTTATTCAGTTTGCTGATTTCAAAACCAGTTCGAAGTGCTGTAGCGTTCTTTTTATAGGCAATAGGATTATGTCAAACAGTCATTTAGTTAAAATAAAATCTGAAAGTTGGCCCACTGTGCTATTTTGCTGGAAACAACAAAGACACGGTATCTCTGACATGAGGATCTGATTCCATAGGCACACTTAGCAAAAGTGATTAATTTATTAACAACCAGTTGTTAATAAATTAACTAGCCATACTACTTAGCAACAACTAGATAACCAAAGTATACATAACGGTCATGTTTCTCACGTGTTTACTTAAGGATATGATATGAAAACAATTTGCACAGGGTTAGCTAGATCATACCAGCGCATGGTAACGGCTCTGACACACGGCAGACGAAGGGTTGTGCTCCAGCTCTGTCTTCATCATCACCATTGCACACCTCAGCAAAGAATAGCAACGGAGTTTTGCCTGTAGGAAACTGAGCGCCTTTGGGAGTTGCCAGGAAATTGGCATGAGTGTGGTAGCACTTAGCATCGGTGCCAACTGGGCCTGATACGTATTTGTTCACACCACAGATAGTATGAAGCTCATACATGGTTTCCTGCAAAAAGAGAGGGGAGGTAAATTAAATTAATTCGGTGAGCTACTTTTACATAGCACAAGCATGTGGCAAAATGTTAGCGACAAACAACGAGCGAAACAAACCTACCCCACTCAGCGTTGCAGCATATGCACTCAATGCAGCACTGATCTTTTTGGAGATTCTTGTATGCGAAAACAAGTACTCTGGATGGGGCCGAAGTGGCTGCTTGTTGCCGGCGGCCTCAGGACACAAGAACCTGGCAAGGCAATGAACGTCTTCAGAAGAGAGTTGGCCGCTACCCTGCAGTAGCCTTGATATCTGCTGAGATGGACAGAAATGCAAAAGCTTTGCTTGAGCATCAGGGTTGGGGTGATAGGCAGCCCTAGCGGCAGCCAAAAAGGATTTCTCCAAGCCGGTGGTGAACCCCCGCCGGAAGTCGGCATCAAGGCGATGATCAGCTCGGAGTAGGTTGCCATCTGCCTGGAGCAAGCAGCGAACAGCTTGATTGAAATCGATATGATGGTGGCGCGTGCAGAGGAAGGAGACGAGGCCAAACAAGGAGCGGTTCTCCATCCGGTGGAGAATCATTGTGCCGATCACATCCACCTCGAGTTTTGCGGTAGGTGGGAACGCTGCATCATACCAGATGGTGTTGATGATGATGTTGGAGACAGGGTCGAGCGGGCCATAGCAGTGGCCTGCAACGAGCAGACTGCGGTGGAAACGGGAGCGCAGCTCGCCGGCCGGTAACCGGGCGAGGGCCTGGAGGTAGAACCCGTGGACCGCGTCCTGGAGCGTCCCCTTGAGAGCGCTGCTGTGCAGGTACGGCACACTGCGGAGACGAGAACCCGCGACTAAAAACGAAAGCCAGAGGCATGGGTTAACTGGCAGCGGTGATCCGTCGACCAGCTTGGCGACCTTGTCGAGGCTGGATGGTGGGGAGCGGCGGCGCACCTCGGCGATGAGGCCCACGTTGTCGGGGAGTCGGCTGGAGATGGCGAGCCAGTCGCACAAGAGTCGGTCAGGGTCTGGGTGCTTGGCGGCCATGGCGGCGCACTTAAAGGCCATGCCGAGGGCCTCATCGAAGGCGTGCTTGTCGGACCCGATTCGGCTGATGCCGAGGTCCGACGCGACGATGCGGAGGGCGACCATCGGATGGGCGTCCGCGAGTAGCAGGAAGCGCACGGCGTGGCAGTCGGGGAGGTAGGGGAAGAAGCGGGTGAGGAAGGTGACCAGGCCGTCCAGCGACCGGCGCTCCAGGTCCCTCAGCTTTTCCTCGGGGACGTAGACGAGGTCGTGCTGGCCCGGCTCGCCGGCCGATTCCGCGCGCCCGTAGGAGACGAGCGTGTTGGCGAGGATGTTGGAGACCGGATCGACGAAGCCCAAGCAGAAACCACCGCCGTGGAGGAAGCGCGCCGCCATGCCGGGCCTCGCCCTGAGATTCAGCCGCTCCAGCGCCTTGCGGTAGGAGTCGCGGATCTTGTCCAGCAGCCGCGATCTATGCTCAGCCTGCTCCCGGCGCGAAGACAACCCACAATCGTAAACCGAATCGTAGATCCGGAGATCCGGGGGGCAGTCGGGCACCAGCGCCATCGCCGGCGTCCCCTCCAGCCAGACGGAGATTCGATCGGGTTGGACGAGGAACGGCGCTAGGTGGCGCAAGAAAGGGGAAATCTTCCTTTTTTATTTCTTGGACTGGACTTGGAGAAGGACTTCCGAGTTCGACCGACTGATTATTCGTCTCCGTCGGCCGCACAGCGCGCCGTTGGATCCTTTTTCGGCCACGTCAAGGGCAGATGATAAGGACGGAGGTTTCTTGAAACCTGATCTGTTGCTTGTCGATTTCTCCTATCCACTTGTTCTCTCTCTCTCTCTCGTCTCCACTCAATACATTGCGCTCAATCTAATGAAGCTAAAAGGTGACGCTAATTTAGATCCAAAACCCAAATGCCAAAATTCTAACATTAGAAGGAAACCACCCGGTTCCCTCGTTTCAAAAAGGAAAGTACACCCAATGGCTACCTGATGAGGCGCGCGTCCTTCCATAAACAAGCTTTGCGGTTTTCTAGTGCATTTAGCTCGTCGTGGGGATCATGTGCCTCTCCCCGATGCCTTCCTCCGTGCAACTGGCCCACGCCCCTCCCCTCCACCCCAACCATCACACTGCATCTTCTCCTTGCCCATGAAAGAAACCCCCCCTCCAAGACGATCCCTCATCGTCGGGCCTCTCATGACGGCTGAAACAAGCTGAGATTCAAGTGGATCTACCTAATTTTTATGTCAACTAGATCATTTATGGCGCGCGTTGCTGCGCCCATCTATTTCTACACTCTACAAATATATTTAGAGCTTATATATTGATAGTATCGGCTTACATGGTATATATTAGTAATTTTTTGAGCCAATTTCGTCCATCGTACCTGTCATTGGTGTTCACTTGTTATGATTGCGCTACTTTATTTCATATTCCATCATTTTCGGTGGATTAGTTGGGGTCACATAGTCCAGGAAAATAGCTCACTTATAAAGAGGGTAGTGTTAAAAGAATTCATTTTTTTTTTGTTCGTGACTTAAAGGGGAAATCTTCCTTTTTTATTTCTTGGACTGGACTTGGAGAAGGACTTCCGAGTTCGACCGACTGATTATTCGTCTCCGTCGGCCGCACAGCGCGTCGTTGGATCCTTTTTCGGCCACGTCAAGGGCAGATGATAATAAGAGCATCTTACAGCCCGGACCCCTACTTCGGGGAAGTATCAGGTGATACCATATCTTACCAAAATCCAAAATTTAAATTTAAACATTTCAAAAAAATTGGAAAAAAACATGGATGTTCAGAACACATGTGTCGACAACCCCTAAAAAATTCAGATCGAAATTCAAAATACACAAAGAGAACAAAAAAGACAAATCCATCATGAATAGTGTCAAAAGGAGACAAAAGCAAGAATGGCACTATTCACATCTGAATTTGTCTTTTTTGTTTCTCTTTGCGTATTTTGAATTTCGATCTGAATTTTATAGGGCTTGTCGATATATGTGTTACGAACATACATGATTTTTTCCAGAAATTTTTGACATGTTTAAATTTGAATTTTGAAAGTTGGTATCATGGTATCACTAGTAGAACACAGGGCTTTGATCCGGGTCAGATCAGAGCATTAGTCCCGGTTCTGTTACGAACCGGGACCAATGGGTGCATCAGTCCCGGTTCGAGCAGCCAAGGCGCCAGCCGGGCCTCAGCAGGAACCAGTCCCTGTTCGTCTGACCCCTTTAGTCCCGGTTCCAGACACGAACCGGGACTAAAGGGCCTCGCTCCTGGCCCAGCCCCTTTAGTCCCGGTGCTTGCCACCAACCGGGACTAAAGAGATGCCTATATATATGCTCGCCCCTGCCCGCTCACTCCTCTGTTTTTTGGCCGGCCGGCGTGTGGGAGGTGTGCTGCTCTCTGTTCTCACCTCCTATGCGCATGAGGTGTTCGATGAAATGCCGCAGCCATACTTAAGCTTTCTCCACTCCAAGCTCGGCCTTCAAGCTACATTTTCCCCAAGATTTGTTTAGGTTTAGCGGTGCACCAACTACACAAGTGTTCTAAAGGTTAACGACTTCATCGTTTCATCTCTCACTGCTAGTTTAGTTCATTTCAAATGCTCTAAAAGTAGAGTGTGGTTTGTGGGTTTTAGTGAACAACTTTCAAAAGATACTGATGGTTCTTTCTATATATTGATGTTTGTTTCTTTCTAAACCCCTCCTTTCAAAAAAAAAACCAGAGCCTGGCAGCTGCTGACGCGTGGCTGCCTTTTAGTCCCGGTCGGTGTTACCAACCGGGACTAAAGGTCCTCCTGCCAGGCGCCCCACGGCGGCCACGTGGAGCTCCTTTAGTCCCGGTTCGTAAGCCAACCGGGACTAAAACTGATCGGCATTAGTCCCGATCGTTTTGTCCCGGTTGCAGAACCGGGACTAAAGGCCCTCTGGAACCGGGACTGATGCCGTGTTTTCTACTAGTGTATCATGTAAAGACTTGTATCACCTGAAATCCCCTCCCCTACTTCCTCACGTCCGCACGGTCAGTGCTCGGTCAAACAAAAAAGTTGACCCAACTAGACCCTTCATTTAGTCCCTATACGTCCGGACTGACCGCCACCTCTTAAATCGGGACCAAATTTAGGGACGATCTGAGGCCCTCCGGACGCGACCAGGCACCCCGCTTCATTTTATAGCGGTCCCACCTGCAACCACCCGAAGAGGAGTTGTTCTTGCGTGTCGCTTCTCCGACGCCTTCTTCGACGCAAATTTTAGTCCCACCTCACTGCACCAGCAGGACACCGACCGGCTTAAATAGTCGCGTCGGCGGATGGCGACAAGCTTCTTTGTTAATTGCATAGGTGGATCAATTCTCGCTGTGTCAATGAGGTAGCCTGACACTATATTGCATTTCATCAACTGGTGATTGTTCATCTAGTGTCGAGTTCATCTCATTCGTGTGTGTTGATATATAGTCCTGCTACAATAAAAAAGATTTTTATTCTGTGATTCGAAAAAAGTCGTGCAAACATCAGTGTTTCATTTGTGAAGGCAATAGACCATGCCTACAAATCTTCTCTATAATCAACAGAGACGGTTCGTAGTAATAGTCCATTTGCTTCACAAAGGTTATAAATGATGACTGAATCTTATCGCTTCTGGACGACCCGGTTATTTAAGTTGGTCGATTAGCTCCTAAGACGGTAAGGTGGGACTAAAAACATTCTGAACCCGCCGGGCCAATATGGATGTGAAAATCTTAAGTAGAGAATGTTATTTGATGTCCCGCCGGCCCAACACAGACGTGAAGATCGACATGCATGTCTTTGTATGTATCAGATGTTTTGAACATAGGGTTTGTGGTTGTAAATGGAGAAAAAATGAGGCCTGCACAGTCACTGCCCGCGACATCCGCAAAAGTTTGAGGGTCCAAATTTACAAGTTACGGTTGTAGATGGTTTAAAGACGGAAGTTTCTTGAAACCTTATCTATTGTTTGCCGATTTTTCCTATCCACTTGTTCTTTCTCTCTCTCTCTCTCTCCTCAAGACATTGCGCTCAATCAAATGCAGCTAAAAAATGATGCTGATTTGAAGACATATAAAACCAAAACCCAAATTGTCGTGGATTTGTCACGGCAGATGTCCTAGTATAAGGACTTAGTCGTGAGGCCAACGCATCTAACTGGTAGCTTGAGAGGGGTTGAGCGGGACGAAAGACGCGAGATTTTACCCAGGTTCGGCCCCTCCGATGGAGGTAAAAGCCTACGTCCTGCTTTGTGTCTATATTGATGATGATGACGATCTCGGTTACAAGGGTGCGGAGTCGCTACCTCTAGTCTCGAGAACCTCTAATCTGACTATCTCTAGTGACCTGTCTGTCTAAGGCCTGTCTATGGAGACGTCTAAAACTTGACCCTCTTGGGGTGACCCGCCCCTCCTTATATAAGTTGAAGGGACGGTTTACATGTAGAGTCTAAGTCGGATTGAGACTTAACTTACTATGACTTCCCATCGCGGGCTTCTCTTTCATGGGCTTCTGAGTCCCGAGCTTCTTATCTCAACCGGGCGGCTTACACCGGGCGGCTTACAACCAGGGCTTATCTTCAAGACTCATCTTCAGGGACTCGTCTCCGGGATTTAACTCTCTCCGGGTCATAACTGTCTGACTCATGACTGTCTGACGGGTTAACTGTCTGCCAGGTTATAACTGTCTACCGGGTTAACTGTCTGCCGGGTTAACTGTCTGTCGGGTTAACTGTCTGCCGGGTTAACTGTCTGCCGGCTTAGAACTGTCTGCCGGCTTAGGATTGTCTGCCGGCTTAGAACTGTCTGTCGGCTTAGGATTGTCTGCCGGCTTAGAACTGTCTGCCGGCTTAGAACTGTCTGCCGGCTTAGAACTGTCTGCCGGCTTAGAACTGTCTCCGGGTCATACCACGGGGTATATCCCCGACATTAGCCCCAGGTTAGCTTGAATTTATTCATGGTAAGCTCAATTCACTAACGCTGGCTCCTTGGAGAAAAAATAATCCTTACTACTCGCTGCCTTGTCTTGATCAAAATTTGTCTGATGTTGTGCCAACTTTCAATACTTCAGACTTCCTTATATCCATATTACTTGTAGCCCCCAGATCTTAAGAGGGGAAACGTAGTGATAGCCTTAAGACTTGCTTCAAAATATTGCAACCGTAAAGAAATCCGGATTGTTTACCTGAATTCCCAGTCATAAATTGAATGTTCCACATATGTAGCCCCTAAGTACCGGGTTGTCTTGCCTGCAGCAACCTGGGACTTGTAAATGTCTTATGCTCATAAAACTTCATCCAGTGTAGCCCCCAAGGGTCGTCTCATCAGTATGTGATGCGCCGGGTCTTCAATTTGGACCTTATAATCTGTTTGAACAACTGAGTACTGTAGCCCCCAAGTGCCGGGTCACATGCCTGCAGCGACTTGGGACTTTTAGAAAATTTGATCTGAGCGGTGTAGCCCCCAAGTGCCGGGTCAGTAAGAAGTACTGGGCTGGGACTTAGAAAAATATAGAAAGACCAGCTCATCTCATTGAGATAACAGGGTCTTGTTGACAATGTAACGATTTGAAAACCAGCTTGCATTAGCCCCCAAGTGCCGTGATGCATGCTTGCAGCAACATGGGACTTTGCATACTTGATACAAACTGGACTTGAATAATGTAGCCCCCAAGTGTCGGGTCGTCTGCCTGCGGCGACTCGGGACTGTGTGAGAGTAATATGACTCATCATAATGCACTTCAAAAGTTCTCTTTGAACGGATATTGATCTGATTTGAATGAATCTTTGACCGTGATTGTAATATAACCCGGAATGAATATCCTGGAATAATTCCTTTGTCTTTGAAATGAAATCCCTGCTCATGGTTGCGGTCCAACCCGGCAAATATATATTTGAGAAATCCATGAGTGTTGTAGTATACTACAGAGCACAGGTTGAAGAAATCCAATAGTCGGTCAACTAAATGACACGGCATTATATCTGATAGGGCGGCTCATCTTAAGAGACAAGACCTGCAAAAATAAACAAGACAGAATATATTCTGCATTGTTGTAAGGGCAGCTTGAAAAAGCACAACCCGGAGATGTTAAAATCTTGTATAGCCTTGCTTCTTCTTTCATAGTCTTGCTCTGACCCGGTTTGGCAAACCGGCATGATATGTATGTATGATGTAATGCATGATGTAATGTATGCTGCAATGTATAATGTTCTTGCTTTCTTTTCAAAAAAATCATATGATGGTTCTTCCTGGTTGGACTCGATGCTTGAACTCATACTAGTGCAGGGTCTCTAACGAGAGTGATCGTCAACTCCTTTGAGCGGCTCAGGGTCTCTAGGCAAGATTAACTGATAAGAGCGCAACGAACCAGAAAGAGACACGTCTGCCGGTTCTGCTGGGTGGACTCATTACTTGAACTCATAACAATACTCGGTTTCCAGGCGAGGATTGCTGAGCGCAACGTCCCAGAAAGTGACACGGACGCTGGTTCCGCTAGGTGGACTCGCTACTTGAACTCATAACAATACTCGGTTTCCAGGCGAGGATTGATGAGCGCAGCGTCCCAGCAAGAGACACAATAGGGCATGAGTACCCTTAGGGCCCATAAGCTACCTCTCACGTGACGCAAATCCGTCGTTTGAACCTTTAAACAGTGCAGGGTCTTTAAAAGAGTAACTGTTTAAGAGTACGAACGGGCCACATAGCGGAGAGTCGGCAGCAGATGGGTGAGTTTATCCTCGCTTTCCGTAAGCCGGCCCTCACGTGACAAGAGCCGCCGGTTTAACCTTGATCAGTATAGGGTCTCTAGCGAGAGTGACTGTTAAATATGTTTGAACAGCTCAGTGTCTCTAGGCGAGATTAACTGGTAAGAGTTCGGCGGGTCACCTGGCAGAGCAGCAGCAGCTTACAGGCAGGTTTAACTCCAACTTGCGGTGGCTGAAGAGCCGATCAAGAGGGTGTGTAAGCTAAACCCGGTGGGTTGGAAGCCCCCAAATGACCTTGTTGACGGAGTCAATTTTTTTTGGGCATATAACCCGGCCTTACTGTGGCTGAAAAGCCTGATCGAGAGGGTTGAAGATTAACCCGGTGGGTTGAAAGCCCCCAAACGACCTTGTCGATGATATCAACTTGTGCACCGTCTTGTAAGCCGCCATCTTGTATGAAGAAATAGCAGAAGCCCCCAAGCTGAACGGTGCATCATGGCGGCTCGTCTTCTTGGGTAACTTTTAATCCTTCCGCCAATAATGTAGTAGCCCCCGAGATCGGGTTAACTTCCTTGCAATGACCCGGGGTTCTCGTTGAAAATGACCAAAATGTGTCTCACCATGTCTGTAGCCCCCGAGTCTTAAGTTGAAGTGGCGACTTGAGAATCTCCACTGAAGGTTGAAGTTGACCGTGGTGGGTTAGACGATCCCGTATGAATTGTTTCGATAATCCGGTCGACGGTTCGTCCCGGCTGGTTGTTGAAGTTAACCAAACTGCAGTGGCGGCGACTTGTGCGCGTGTCCATTTGGGCGGCTCGTATAGACGAACACCGCACCGATATGCTGATGTAGATCACTGTGGGCGGCGTCTTGCGCGCGTCCGTTGGGCGGCTCGTACAGGCGAGCACCGCACCGATATGTTGATGTAGATTGGACCGCAGGGGCGGTGACTCAGAACCGTCCGTTGGGCGGCTCGTGCTGGTGTATGCGGCCCCTGGTGTGTTGATGTAGACGTAGAAGTCAACCGCGGCATTTGAAGACAGCGCGGTCGTGAGAGACGGCCGCGGCGTTGCAAGCCGGTGCGGTCACCAGAGACGGCCGCGGTGTTGTAAACCGGTGCAGACAGCGAGTCGGCCGTGGCGTTGGAAACCAGCACGGATGCGTGCATCAGCCACGGCTTTGTAAACCATGAGAACGGGCGAGTCAGCCGCGGTGTCATAAACTGCGCGGACAGGCGAATTAGCCGCGTCGTGTTGATGTAGACTGGGCCGCAGGGGTGACGACTTGTGCACGTCCATTCACTGGGTAATGAGGCACGGACGAACACCAGTGCAGAATGTTGCCAGCGCGTGTTCCATACCCGTGGTATAAGCCACATTTATCGTGAATAATTGTCCTGCATATAAGCATATACAGACCAAAGTAATTGGTTTTTGACGAAAACAATATGTGCTAATAAAATAGATTCTAGATGGATATCACCTGATATATCTTGCCGGAAACTATCAGCCTCGGGGTTGATGATGACCTTGCGAGGGTGACATATCCTCTTTTTAGTACATAGGGGATCCCATGTAAACACTTTCCTTAATTAGCCCGCCGCAAGATCAGTTTTTTTTTCAAAGGACAAAGAGCCGGCAGCCCTTGACTTTTAGTTCCACTTCACACAAACAGCCGGCCCCCCATCTCTTCCTCCTCTATCGGTCGACCAGACTTGCGAAGGCACCAGGGGGCGCAACGGTCAGCGGGTGACCAGCCGGAGCAATAGCGGCGGGCCAGCGGGTCTGGAGACGGTGAGGATGAGGTAGACCGAGGAGGCGATGGCCACGGAGGCCACAGCGGCTCAAGGCTCGTGGCGGCGAGGGCCATGGCGGCTGTGAGCAACGAAGGTGGGGGCACGACGCGGCGTGACAACGCGGGGCGCAGCCTGCCGGAGGCGTGAGGAAGCACAAGCCGGCGGGCGCCCGCGGCGGGAGCTTGAGCCGGCGAGGCGAGCTGGGCGGTTCGATGCAGGAGAGTGCGCCAGCGACGGCTTTCGGACGACGGCGGCAGACAGGGCCCTCGGATAGTGGAGGCTCGATGACGGCTCAGGAGGCGGGGGTGCCTGCGCGGAGCAGCGAGGGTGAGGGGGCCCACAGCCAGGCAGCGGGTTGAGGCGGAGCTAGGCAGCAGAGGCTTCAACAGGGGCGGCTCGGCGACGTCGGCGAGCCATCGGAAGCCAGCGGTGGTTTTGGCGGCTCGCAGCGACAGACGCGGCTGGGGCGACGCAAGGCGAGGTGTACCGGAGCTGGCCAAGGCGGCGACTCAGACCGGACACGCTTCAAAGGCGGAGGCCAGGGCGGCTCGGCGACGGAGGTGGGTCACAGCAGTGGGTCATGGCGACTGGTGGAGGCGAGGCGGGGCCGATGCGCGGTAACCCGGCGAAGCGAGGCGGAGCTGACTTGAGGCGCGGCTGTGGCCATGTAGCGGCGGCTCGGAAACGACACCGGCGAGAGGGGATTGCGTGACAAGGCCGCGGCGACTCGATGGCTGCGGCACGAGGGAGCTGGTGGCTCGGCGAGGTACAGCCGCGATGGCGGCTGCTTGTTTATAGAGGCAGGTGTTTTGAGTCGGAAACCACTCGACGGCCAAGGCAACTCACGTTGGAGGCCAGGCAGGGCCACGACGGCTGGAGGGCGGCTTAGTGAGGCGAGGAGGCGTCTTGACGGGGCGGAGCGACGTGCGCGACGGGGGCGAGCCCGCAGCGAGGGGCAAGGCGGCGAGGCACGGCTGCAGCCGGCAGCTCTCGAGCGGCGGCTGGCGCGGCGAAGTGAAAGCAGGGGCGCGCGCGAGGTGGGTCAAGGCCAGAGGCGAGGCCATCCGGTGCAGCGGCAGGCGCGGTCTGGCAGAGGCATGCGTGAAGGGAGGGGGGGCCGGGTCGGCGCGAGATGGCGAGGCGCGGGCACGGCAGAGCCGGCCAGATGCGAGACAGAAGGCGCAGCGCGCGGGCGGGGCGATTCGAGCGAGAGAAGGCCGGCACGAGGCCGCAGCTCGGAGGCGGAGGCGAGCCACCACGGCGGAGGCGAGCCGGCGACGGCGGCTCAACAACGGAAGCGTGGCGGGTCCAGGCCGCGGCGGTAGGCCGGCTCGAGGCGCGGCTGAGCCGGCAGCGGGTTGGACAGAGGTGAGGTGGAATCGGCCGGGGCGGCTCTTGGCGGAGCTTAGCAAGGCCATAACCACCAATCAATCCTTCTTCGGGTCGTAGACATGGCCGCAGCGGCGGCGGCGGCTGGCGGTCGAGGCAACCCCCAGTGGCACAGCTTGGCAGAGGCAGGCGTGGCTCGGAAGCAAGGTCGTGGGCGGCGACTCAGGGCGAGGCCGCGGCAAAAGCGGCAGGCGGAGACAGACCAGAACAGCAGCTCGCGGGCGCGAATTCGGTGGTTGCGGAGGTGATGCCGGTGCTTATAAAAAACAAGCAGCGGCGCGAGCAGCTCGGCGAAGCTGAGGAGGTGCCTTGTGGGAGAGGCGACCCGGCCAGGTGAGCAGCTCGGCAAAGCGGCACGAGACGGCGGCGGCTTGGCGCGCCGGCCAGCCCGTGGCGGCCGAATAGCGGTGTCTTAGTCCGCATCCATCTCCGTGTCCAGGTCGTGGCCGTTCTGGTCAATCCATGTTCGTTTTCTCCGAGTCGTGGTCCGAACAGATGGCTGTTTTCTTTCCTTTCTTCATTTTTTTTTGTCTTGCGGCGCCGGTTTGACCGTGAGCTAGCAACAATCCAACTGTATTGATACTTGATGAAACGCCAGGTAATACTTTTGCATCCGAACTTGAAGTGACCCTGTAGCACAGCCGTCGTTGGACGGAAAACGCGTCCGTGTTCCCGAATCATGGTGGTGCTCGATGAAAAACCAGTCGGTCTCGCCAACGTGCGAGTGCTCCAAAGAAAAAACTTGATCTGGCCTTGAATTGCATCGCCCATCGGTCTCGTCAACTCGGCAACTTTTTGGCGGCGCACCTGACACAACCTTAATTTCCCAAACTTTTCCTTCATCTGATGAACTACGAGCTTCCCGATCCCTGGGAGAGATCCCTCCAAGAACTCGACACCACCGTGCATGTGCCCCACGGTGGGCGCCAACTGTCGTGGATTTGTCACGGCAGATGTCCTAGTATAAGGACTTAGTCGTGAGGCCAACGCATCTAACTGGTAGCTTGAGAGGGGTTGAGCGGGACGAAAGACGCGAGATTTTACCCAGGTTCGGCCCCTCCGATGGAGGTAAAAGCCTACGTCCTGCTTTGTGTCTATATTGATGATGATGACGATCTCGGTTACAAGGGTGCGGAGTCGCTACCTCTAGTCTCGAGAATCTCTAATCTGACTATCTCTGGTGACCTGTCTGTCTAAGGCCTGTCTATGGAGACGTCTAAAACTTGACCCTCTTGGGGTGACCCGCCCCTCCTTATATAAGTTGAAGGGACGGTTTACATGTAGAGTCTAAGTCGGATTGAGACTTAACTTACTATGACTTCCCATCGCGGGCTTCTCTTTCATGGGCTTCTGAGTCCCGGGCTTCTTATCTCAACCGGGCGGCTTACACCGGGCGGCTTACAACCAGGGCTTATCTTCAAGACTCATCTTCAGGGACTCGTCTCCGGGATTTAACTCTCTCCGGGTCATAACTGTCTGACTCATGACTGTCTGACGGGTTAACTGTCTGCCGGGTTATAACTGTCTGCCGGGTTAACTGTATGCCGGGTTAACTGTCTACCGGGTTAACTGTCTGCCGGCTTAGAACTGTCTGCCGGCTTAGGATTGTCTGCCGGCTTAGAACTGTCTGCCGGCTTAGAACTGTCTGCCGGCTTAGAACTGTCTGCCGGCTTAGAACTGTCTCCGGGTCATACCACGGGGTATATCCCCGAAACAAATGCCAAATTTCTAACATTAGATTTTTGGACGCAATGGCACGCTAGCGCTCCCGAGCGGCTGGCCACAAAAGGAAACCACCCGGTCCCCTAGTTGCAAACATAAAAGTACACCCCGTGGCTACCTGATGAGGCGCGTGTCCTCCCCTAAACACATGTGCGCGGTTCTTCAGTGCGGTCAGCTGGCCGTGGTGTACCTGCCCATGAAAGAAACCCCCCTCCAAGACAATCCCTCATCGCCAAGCCTGCCATGGCGGCCGAAACAAGCTGAGATTCAAGTGGATTCCTCTAGTTTTTATGCGAATAAGAAAAAAGAGAGTAGGAAGACGTACCAGGAAGCACCAGGAGGAGGAGGCGTCAAGATCCATTCAATTTCCTCCTCTTTTCACTACCTTGTTGGCCCATGGTTTTGTCATCTTCAAGAAAAGCATTGTTTCTTGATCTAAGGAATAGGCAAGAAACACACAACATTCTGAAAAAAATGTTCTAAAAATTATGCAATTTTTTTGTTGTTTTCGTGCAACCCCTTCACATGCATCAACCATCTTTTGCTACATTGTGTGCAACAAAAAAACCACACGCATAGATTAGAAAAAATCATATATGAAGTCTTTTATTCACACAATGAGGTAGCCTGACACTATATTGCATTTCATCAATTACGAAAAGGGTTAGGCGCGCTTTGCTGTGCCGTTGAATTTGTCGGGATTCTTAATTATTATTTTACTCACTATATTTTAAAATATATGATGTATTATTTCTTTGAAAGTCAAACCTCTTTATATTCATAATATCAAATCGGTGTTATTAGATTCACCATGAAATGAATTTTCATTTTTTTTTGTTTAATATTATGGATGTCGATATTTTTGGCTCTCAACTTGGTCAAAATTAAATTAATTTGAACTTCCAAAAAAACTAATAACCCTTATATTTTGAAACTGATGGAGTATTTTAGTTTGGCCGACGGGGGAGACGATGGAGTGTGTTTTATGTTTATTTATAATGCGGCTATTTGGTGGACCTTTTGTGGTGTAATTCTGTGTTATCCACTAATTAACCCATATTTATGTGGGGATATTTTCATCGTTGGTTGCATGTACTATATTCGTGTAGTAGTATCACATTGTTACGCTTTTATCTGGGTGATAAGAGTCTGTGAGGGGTTGATATGTTTTTATAGGCCGGTTGCTGTTGGTTGATTTGAAAAATCGTAAACTAAATCCAAAATGAAGTACCTCAATCGAATGAAAAGCTTCAAAATTAGGGAACATAGAGAATTAAAATAATTAAATGGGGTAGCTCCTTAAGAAATTGTTGACCCGGTCAAAATCGGATGCCCGGATTCTAAATTGAAGCATCAATTAATTGTGAAGATTTAAAAATTAGAAAGCATAGTGTATTGTATAAATAAATAAATGCGAGAGTCTTAAGAAATTGTTGACACGGTCAAAATTGAGTGACAAAATTCTAGTTGGAGACCTCAATTGATTGTGAGGCCTTCAATTCTAGGGAGATTAGTGATATACTATATTCATCTAGTGTCAAGTTCATCTCATTCGTGTGTGTTGATAGCCCTACTACAATAAAAGAGATTTTTATTTTGTAATTCGAAAAAAGTCGTGCAAACATATACAATATCACTAATCTTCCTAGTATCGAAGGCCTCACAATCAATTGAGGTCTCCAATTGCAATTTGGTCATTCAATTTTGACCGGGTCAATAATTTATCAAATCCCTCATGTTTAATTTTTTATAGAATACACTATGCTTCTTAATCTTTAAATCTTCATAATTAATTGAAGCTTCAATTTAGAACTGGGTCACCCGATTTTGACCGGGTCAACAATTTCTCAAGGAGCTCTCCCATTTGATTATTTCAAGTCTCTATGTTCCCTAACTTTAAAGCTCTATTCAATTTTGGATTTAGTTTACGATTTTGATCGAGCCAATGATTTCTCAAATCAATCAGCAGCAACCGGCCTATAAAAACATATCAAGCCCTCACAGACTCCTATCGCCCAGAAAAAAGTATCAGCATGTGATAGTATAGCACGAATATAGTACATGCAATCAACGATGAAAAAATATCCTCACATAAATATGAATTGATTAGCGGATAACACATGATCATACCACGAAAGGCCCACCAAATAACCGCATTATAAATAAACATAAAACACACTACATCATCTCTCTCACCGGCCAAACTAAATACACCATCAATTTCAAAATATAAGGGTTATTAGTTTTTTGAAAAGTCAAATTTCTTTAATTTTGACCAAGTTCACAACCAAAAAATCGACATCCACAATATTAAACCAAAGATATGAAAATTCATTTTCTGATGGATCTAATAACACCGATTTGATATTATGAATTCCGATATATTTCTCTACAAATTTTATCACACTTAAACAGGTTTGACTTTTTTCAAAAAGTAATACACCATTATTTTGAAATAGAGTGAGTACTTTTTTAAGAATCTCAACAAAATCAACGGCGCAACAAAGCGCGCCCAACCCTTCTAGTCAATGTCCGATTTGTGAAGGAGATAGACCATGCTACAAATCTTGTGTGTCGTAAGCAGAGAAGATTCATAGTAATAGTCCATTTGCTTCACAAAGGTTACAATGATGACTGAATTTTATCGTTTATGGACGACCCGGCTATTTAAACCGGTAGATTAGCTCCTAAGGCGGCAAGGTGGGACTAAAAACATTTGAAACCCTCTGAACCAATACGGATGTGAAAATCTTAAGTAGAGAATGTTATTCGGTGTCCCGCCAGTCTAACACAGACGTGAAGATCGACGTGCATGTCTTTGCATGTATTGTTTTGAAAATATAATTTGTGGTTGTGAGGCCTGGTCACTGTTCGCGGGTGTTTGAGGGTCCAAATTTATGGTTGTAGATGCTGAAGTTTCTTGAAACCATATAAGTTGCTTGCCAATTTTTCCTATCCACTTGGTCTCTCTCTCTCTCTCTCTCTCTCTCTTCAATACATTGCGCTCGATCAAATGTAGCTAAAAATTTATGTTAATTTAAAGATATATAAAATCAAAAACCAAATGCCAAAATTCTAACATTAGATTTTTGGACGCGTCTAGCGATCACACATTGGCACCCAGCGCACCCGAACGGCCCATGGAAAGAAACCACCAGCGGCACCTGGTGCGGGCGGGCGCGAGCAACGCGGCGCGTCAGCTCCTGGTGCGGATGGGCGGTGCGTCGGGCTCGCGGCGAGGGCGGGGCGATGGCCGGGCGAGCGCGCGGCAAGGGCAGAGCGAGCGCGCGGCGAGGACAGCGTGCGCAGCATGGGCGGGGCGAGGCCCGAGGTGGCCAGGGCCGTCGCGGCGGCGCGTTTGGAGGTTGTGCCTCCGGTGGGTGTGCGGCGCCTGCTGCGGGCGGGGCCGGCCAGATCTAGGCCCTTCCTGGCCGTGGCTGGTGTGGGCGGTGGAGCGGTCTGCGACGGTGGCTGCGGGCGGGGCCGGCAAGTTCTGGGCCCTTCCTTGCCGTGGCTGGTGCGTGCAGCGGAGCGGGCGCGGTGGCTGCGGGCAGGGCCGGCCAGTTGGGGGCCCTTCCTGGCCCATGGCTAGTGCGAGAGGTGGGGCGGACCGCGACACGTGATGCTGAGTTCTTGGTGCCTCCGTCGTGCTCCGATCTGGATGTGAGGAGGGGCAGCTCCAGATCTTCTGGTGGGTGCGTATGGGGTGTTCTCCCCGGCGTAGGTTTGCAGTTTCTCCGGACGAAAGTCCTGCTCTGCCGGTGTTGACAACGCCCGTGGGTGTTGTTTCCTTGTTGAAGGCCTCACCGAGGAGATCTTGCACCTCTCTTGTCCTCGAGTTCGGTCTCCGGGTGAAAACCAAGATCTGCTTGTTGGATCGGCGATGACGGCGTCCTTGACGTCGTTTCTTTGTTGGAAGCATCGTTATGGAGATTTGACCTCTTGATGGGAGCACATGGTTTGCGGCGAGGTGTCCAGTCTGGAGTTGGTGGTGGCGGGGTGATGATCGGGTCTGCGGTGGCGTGTCCGTCGAGGGCTGGCTGATGGCCAGCGGTGTTTGGACACTGGAGCACTCTTGACTTGCAGGCGGCGCCAAACCAGCCATGTTGGATGTCCTCTCGCCACCGGAGCGGCGCATGTCCGCTTCTTTATCAGATATGTCTTCTCTCTCCGGTGTTGACGATGCTGTTCGCATGCTGGTGTTTGCGTTTTTATACGTCTTGTAGTGCTTTAGGCCTAGTTTAGCTAGGTGTGTTGTGTCCTTTGTATCGGTTTTCGCCCGGTTTTCCTCTAATAAACCGAGCAGTTTCAGCCATCGGCTTCTTCTTCTGCAATGGAATCTTAGCAGTTCTCCTGCTAACTTTCAAAAAAAAAAAAGGGAAGTACACCCCGCAGCTACCCGATGAGGCGTGCGCCACCCCCAAACACTTGTGTGCGGTTCTCTAGTGCGGTCAGCTGGCCGTGGGGGTCGCGTGCCTCTCTGCGGTGTGTTCCTTCGTACAACTGGCCCACCCCACCCCCCATTCACCCCAACTGCCCATTTTCTATTTGCCCACGAAATAAACCCCCCTCCAAAACGATCCCTCATCGCCGTCCTGCCAAGGCAGCCGAAACAAGTTGAGATTCAAGTGGATTTGCCTAGTTTTTATATGCGAATAAGAAAAAAAGGAGTAGGAAGACGTACCAGACAGCACCAGGAGGAGGAGACGTCAAGATCCATTCAATTTCCTCCTCTTTCACTACCTTGTTCGCCCATGGTTTTGTCATATTCAAGAAAAGCATTGTTTCCTGTGCTAAGGAATAGGCAAGAAACACACAATGACACAAACATTCTGGAAAAAAAGGTTCCAAGAATTGTGCAATCTTTTGTTGTTTCCGTGCAACTCCTTCACATGCATCAACCAACTTTTGCTACACTGTGTGCAACAAAACACACACACACACACACATAGATTAGAAACAATCATATATGAAGTCTTTTGTTCACACATTGCGGTATATATGCCTAGAGTAGAAAAAGAAAGAAAGAGATAAACTGTTCTGGGAAATATGGAACATAACTAACAGCTAGACAATTTGTGAACAACTGTTTTTGCTTTGCTCTTTCCAATAGAAGTAGAGATGACTTGGTATATGGGGATGTGTTTTTTTCTACATCACCTCCTCCACCCATAAAACCTGCACATAGTGCAAGAAAAAATCCCGAGGAAAAAAATGCACTTATTGCTGTGTTGAATATGTGCAATTTATATGGTATATTTTGTGTAACTTATATACTATGTTTGTGCAATTGACATCAGTCGTTGCAACTACAATCATCATAAAATAGCTGATGTGGTTAGTTGTTCGAGCGCTCCAAGTTGTGTGATTTGTTCATAGTTAAAAAAAGCGCTAGGGAATAATTGTGCGTTTTGCCACTGTCTTGCGCTTTTCTGACCAAAGCGCATGCTTATGCGCAATTATGCATAGATTAAGCGCAGTTATGCGCTAGACGTTTTGCTATAGTCTAGAGCCTAGACGCACTTAAGCGGTCGCTTAGGCGCGCCTTTTTTAACTATGGATTTGTTATGTGCATCACTATATTTTATCACCTAATTGAAAAAATTGCACCTAACTGGGTGGTGCTATGCAACTTTTATGACCGTGTGTCCTGTAGGAGATATGCCCTAGAGGCAATAATAAATGTTATTGATTATCTCCCTGTTCATAATTAGGTTTATGTTCCATGCTATAACTGCTATGGTTCTCGAGTCTACAATAACCACGAGGCTCGGAGGAAGACTCATATGCACATGTGGAATAATAAACGGTAAACTGTATTCCTAGTCTGGCCTCTAAGACTAGCTCAAGTGTTGCATGATGGTTCTGTTTTCCTGATCATGGGCATGTCTATGCCAGCAACTTTGAGGGCACAATGCTAGAAGAACATTTGTGTTGAATCGACCCGAATTGATGTTATGCTATGAGATACATTCGTCACAAGTTAATGGTTAATAACACAGTGATGGTTAGCGTTTGCATGATTCCTTAGACCATGAGAGTATCGAGTTTCTTCATGCTTGCTTCATGAACTTTGGGGTTTGTTAAACGTCATTCGTAAATGGGTGGCTATTACGGCGGCTTACGGGTTCATGGAAAAGTATGTCAAGTAACTTGATAGCTCAAGATTGGGATTTGCTCCTCCGACGATGGAGAGATATCTCTGGGCCCTCTCGGTGTTACGGTATCCATCATCGTCTGGCCAGACATAGGGTGATTTGATCACAGGGATGCCGAAACACGGTAACGAGAAAAGAGAACAATACCGGTAACGAGGTAACTGGCATAGTGGACAAGTTGTTGATCCACGGGGATGCCAACATGTCTCACCTCGGGTATTTGTAACATATCGCGAAGCAACAGGAATAGCACATGGCAACTGGAGGTTCACTCGAATATTCATTCGTGTGGGTATAGGGGTCAATATGGGTGTCCACGGCTCTGATGTTGATCATTGATCGGAAGGGGTTCCGGGTCATGTCTATAGTTCACCGAACCAATAGGGTCACACGCTTAAGGGTCATCTATCTGCTGAATACTAGACAAGGAGTCCGAGAGAAAGTCACTGGAAAAGTTTCGGAGACAACGGAAAAGTTCCGGAGAGAACACCGAAAAAGTTTCGGTAAAACCGAAAAGTTGTTTCGGATAAAACCATTGATCCTAAAAGGTTTCGGCAAGCACCGGGAATGTTTTGGAGGTTGCCAGATTGGTCTGGTAATTTCTGGAATTTTTCCGGAGAAAAAACCGAAAAAAAGTTTTCGGAGCTGCCGAAATTGTTTACCGGGTAAACGAAGATGGTTTTAAATTAAACCACCATACCGGAAATGTTCCGGAGCGCGTCCAGATAATTTTAGAGGGTGCCGGAAATGTTCTGGGACCTTCCGGAATTTTTCAGAAGTAATAGTCGCGGAAAACATCTTGTCCCAGCGTGAGGGGACAAGATCCCACGACTCGTGGGGGCTGTTTTGGGGCGCCTCCCCTTGGGTGGGCAGCCCCTTGTGGCTGGACAAAAGGTGTTGGCGGGGCTCCCCCATGGTGGGGGCAGCCTCCACAAATGGTGGGAAGTGTTGGGAGGAGGTGGGGCCCCATGTTGGAGCACCATGGACAAGGGAACATGTTTTTCCCTTGTTTGGTGGGAACATGTTCTCCTTGTTTTGTGGGAACAAGTTTTCCCCATGTTTAGTGGGCTGAAATTTCAGCCCCCTCCACCCCTTCCACCACTATATAAGGAGGAGGAGAGGTGCTCTCTAACTCCACTCCAACTCTCTCACACAAGCCATGCATGATCTGGCATTCTCTCTCGCTCCCACGAAATAGTTTCGTAGTGCCGAAAGGCTGTCTGGGTTCCGGTGGGAACTAGTTCTGGACGGCGAAGCCCTGCCAGATAGATGACACCGTATGTGTGCAACTCTGTAGAGAGATCGTAGTTTCGGTCTTAGTTCGAGAGTGCCTCCCAAAGGGCTATCCGTGTGACTGTCCGAGTTTCGAAGGTCCTCCTGAAGGGCTGTCCGCGACACCGTCCGGGGGACTGTCCGACCGCCTCCCGGAGGGCTATTCGTGGGGCAGATGAGGGTATACATCCTCGCGGTTGGGAGGTTGTAAATCCTAGCTGCGGGGATCTGCACCGCCGATCGTCATCGACTCTACTTCCGCTGCGCTATGAGTCGGTAACGAAAAAGATCAAACCTTGTATGCAGTCTCCATAGTGGTCCTGGGCTGGTGCGTAGGTTGGAAATTTTTTGTTTTCTGCTGCGTTACTCATCAGTGGCATCATGAACCATGCTATGCGTAGATGCAGGTTGCGATCTCGAATACATAGAGATGTATGGGTGTTGCACAATATAATTAGGTAGTAGATGAGTTCTATTACTGAAAATTATTTGTGCGGGTAGCAGATGAAATCTGTTACCCGATGTTCTTGTTGCTTCCCTGGAATTTGCATATTTCTGATCTTGATAACAGCATGGTGGAGTTTCAATGTTCTGGCAATCCGCGATCCTGATTGATCAACGAAGTGCTAACAGTTCATTGAATTCTACTGTAGTTAAAAAGAAAGATGAAATTTTGCAGACGAAAGGGCAATGCAGATATGATCTGCATGGGGGTCATGCGTATGACGAATTTTAGTATGGGGCTCGAGATTTTATTATCTCGTGTTTCATACACCCCACAATGTTAATCTAGCGACTTGGATTATCATGCTTGATGATAGACGTTGGTAGCTTCGGTTTGTTTCAAAACCTTAGAAGCCACGTAAAACAAGTTTTTGCATGAACCGATTAGAGGCGTCTAACTTGGTTTTGCAGGATGGTTTGCATGTGCATATGATGTGGTGTAGCAGTGCTCATATTAATTTGATTATGTATGAGATGACTATATGATGTAATATTAACATGACCTGCGTGTCATGGTTCGGCATGATGACTGGAGCCATATGATTGTCACTTTAATGACCTGCGTGTCAACCTTAAGTAATGCACTTATTTTATTAGCTATAGAGATAGCAATATTATCTGGTGCATCGACAAGGCGGTGGCAATCTTCGTGAAGGTGAACACCAACGCGAATGCCGAAGACGAAGAAATGAAAGACTTCTTCGTCAGGAAGGGCTATACCATATCATGCTATTATGAATTGCGTGAGATGTTTATCCCTTATGATGTACCCTTCTTGATTGCACGGTAGTCGCTTTTTATTAGGGTGATCTCTCACAAAAGTATCAAGTAGTTAGTGTTCTCCCAAGTGCAGCACCGTCACGGCACCTATCTTTTCGGGGTGCGCCGTGTCACACGGGTACGAACGATTAGAGAAGTGTGAGGTGGGTGAGTTGAGACCTCGCAGCGAGATCACTTGGTTGTCTTGACATTCAGGCATGACCGTCATGAGCTCGGAACACACGCATCGAAAGATGAACAAGAGTCACATAGAGATGTGATTGGCAAGTTAGCCTACCGGTTGAGATTTTTGTCATCACTGGTGTTACACCAATGGCGAACAATTTAAATGCGGGTCTTGTATCACTCACAATCAATTATGAGAGATATTGATTTGAGTGGGAACGCACTATAGAATTAATTCTTTTAATTCTCAGTGCAATTAATTGTGAACTTTGTCTAAGTGTAAATTGCATAATAGTTGTAGAATAATGGCTTGCGTTTCCACCTTCCCTATTAAAATTGAATAGCTGTTAAATATCTGGTTAAAACTTTACGGTTGGAAACGTAATATGAGGATTGTCCTCAAGAGTGCTGAGAAGGACTTTGTCCTATCGCATACTTTCAGTATTCTCCCGCTAATGCTGTGGATGATATGACTCTCGTCCTTCGATCCAAAAGCTAAAATTCCGTTACGGTCAAGTGAAATATGTTTGCTTCCATGAGACCCGAACTTCGAAAGTTTGGATAGTTATTGATATTCATGGAATCTGAAAATCATTTTCAGAGACAGACAAAGGCTAAAAGATATGAGATATCCAAAGCAATGTTTGTTTGCAAAACATTAGTAAAGTGTTTACTGGGCATTTGACTATTAAGAGTGGGATCCAGAAGAACGCCTGTCATATAATGAAGGTGAATAAAACAACATCTTAGAGAGAAAGTAAGTGTCCGAAGGGTGTTAGTGAAACTTTCACGCCTAGGAAGTCCGGGGCTAACGCCACTCTCAAGTTGGGTGCTTCTTCTGAGAGTAGAAGAAATACTAAAAGTTAAACTGTTAGAAGTATAAAGGCAAAAAGAGAGAAGACTGGAATATCTAGCTCATGTATGAATGTCATACAAGTTTTTGATGTATAGAAGGCTGGTCAAAGATATAGTTCTTGGGAATTATGGTTAAACATGTTAATCACTAATTCTTGGGTATTGTGAGTTAATCACAAAGATACCCGCTCGATTGCATTCTGTTGCAACTCGATGTAAGAACTACTATGGCCTGAAAGACTAGCCAGGAATGAGGTTTAGATACTGATACGTCTCCAACGTATCTATAATTTTTGATTGTTCCATGCTATTATATTATCTGTTTTGGATGTTTTATATGCATTAATATGCTATTTTATATTATTTTTGGGACTAACCTATTAATCTAGAGCCTAGTGCCAGTTTCTGTTTTTTCCTTGTTTTTGAGTATTGCAGATAAGGAATATTAAACGGAGTCCAAACGGAATAAAATCTTCGAAATAATTTTTCTTGGACCAGAAGCAACCCAGAAGACTTGGAGATGAAGTCAGGAGAGCCGCCGTGTGGCCACAAGCCACAAGGGCGCGCCCCCCTGGCTTGTGGGCCCACGGCAGCTCCCCTAACCCTATTTCTTCGCCTATAAATTCACAAATATTCCCTGGATACCCGAGAGAGCCACGAAAACACTTTTCCGCCGCCAGGAGCCTCGGTTCCCGTGAGATCCAATCTTGGAGCCTTTTCCGGTAATCTGCCAGAGGGGGATTCGATCACGGAGGGCATCTACATCAACTCCATTACCCCTCCGATGATGCGTGAGTAGTTCACCACAGACCTTCGGGTCCATAGCTAGTAGCTAGATGGCTTCTTCTCTCTCTTTGCTCTTCAATACCATGTTCTTCATGATCTTCATGGAGATCTATCCGATGTAATACTCTTTTGCGGTGTGTTTGTCAAGATCCGATGAATTGTGGGTTTATGTTCAGATTATCTATGAATATTATTTGAGTCTTTTCTGAATTCTTATATGCATGATTTCATATCTTTGCAAGTCTCTTCGAGTTATTGGTTTGGTTTGGCCAACTAGATTGGTAATTCTTGCAATGGGAGAAGTGCTTAGTTTTGGGGTTCAATCTTGCGGTGTCCTCACCCAGTGACATAGTAGGGGTAGCGAGGCACGTATTGTATTGTTGCCATCGAGGATAAAAAGATGGGGTTTTCATCATATTGCTTGAGTTTATCCCTCTACATCATGTCATCTTACCTAATGCGTTACTCTGTTCTTCATGAACTTAATACTCTAGATGCAGGCAGGAGTCGGTCGATGTGTGGAGTAATAGTAGTAGATGCAGAATCGTTTCGGTCTACTTGACACGGACGTGATTCCTATATGCATAATCATTGCCTTGGATATCTTCATAATTATTTGCTTTTCTATCAATTGCTCGACAGTAATTTGTTCACCCACCGTAATACTTGCCATCATGAGAGAAGCCTCTAGTGAAACCTATGGCCCCCGGGTCTATTTTCCATCTTATACTTTCAGATCTAAAACCAAAAATACCTTGCTGCATTATTTTTACTTTTGTTTTACTTTCCTTTCAAGCAATCTATTCTATCTATCTCTATCAGATCTCATCCTTGCAAGTAACCGTGAAGGGATTGACAATCCCTTTATAGCGTTGGATGCAAGTGTTTGATTCTTTGTGTAGGTACATCTATTGGGGACTTGCTTGTATCTCCTACTGGATTGATACCTTGGTTCTCAACAACTGAGGGAAATACTTATCTACTTTGCTACATCACCCGTTCCTCTTCACGGAAACCAACGCATGCTCGAGAAGTAGCAAGAAGGATTTCTGGCGCCGTTACCAGGGAGATCTACATCAAGCCTACCAAGTACCCATCACAAACTCATCTCTTGCATTTACATTATTTGCCATTTGCCTCTCGTTTTCCTCTCCCCCACTTCTAAAACGATTTTCCAAAAAGATTTGCCTTTTTATTCGCCCTTCTTCCGTTCGTCTTTTCGTTTGCTTTTTGCTTGCTTGTGTGTTTGATCGTTTAAAACTCATGGATAGCCTTGCTACTATCGTTAGTACTCCAGAGCATGAAGTTCTTAATTTTAAGCAAAGGAAGGGAGAAAATTTAAAGGATGCTTGGTATAGAATTTGCAATGCTCAAAATAGATCTACTCGTAAGCAATCTACTACCATTCTCCTTCGCAATTTTTATGTTGGTGTTTCTCCTTGGGATAGATATGTTTTGGATACCATCACGGGAGGGAATTTCTTGGGTAGCAATACCTTTGATTCTTATAATGCTATGATAAATTTGGTAGGTTCACCCCCGCTCATGGTTAATGAAACTATCTTAACTTTGGAACATGTGAAGCGAAGGCTTGATATCATTGAAAATAAAGTTGCTACTGTAGAGCTCATTAAAAACTTGGATAAAAAGATCCATAATCATATCACTCAATATGGATCTAAGGTAGGAGTTACTCTGAAAAACTTAAGGGAAAAAGAACCCATAGTTAATGAAAAATTGGATCTAGATTCCTCTAGAATTGGAAAGTTAGAGGACATTATTACCAACTTGGGTTCCGCTTTTGCCGCTATTCAAACCACTCCAAAATTTCCTCTTTCTAAGGCTGCCAAGTTTGTTTATGTTCCTAAGAATAAGGGTGAATCCTCTAGTAAAGGGGATGAAGATCTTAAGATGATAAGGGTTCACCCTAACTTTATTAATATTGTCCGGGAACCTATTGCTACAAGTGAATTTCTTGACTTCGTGACTAGGAGCATGATTGTTGATAAAACCAAAGAATCTCCAAGGGTTTACAAGTGTGCAATTGAGGAGTTGCGTACCAAAGATGACAATACCTAGATCTATTGTGTTTTGCCTAGCTAGGGGCGTTAAACAATAGCGCTTGTTGGGAGGCAACCCAATTTTACTTTTGCTTTCTGTTTTGTGTTTCTGTTTTGGTGTGTTTTCCACATTATTACTTCTGTAATAATTGTGTTTTCTTGTTTAAATTAGTGTTTGAGCCAAGTAAGACCTTTGGGATGGTCAACGGTGTTTGTTGATTTGATTTTGCTGAAAAACAGAAACTTTTGCTCTCAGTCCAGGAATTTTATCAATTCACTGGAACGTGATTTTGATCTGAAATTTTTACACAAGATTGATATACAAATTTTCCTGATTTTCCTATTTTTTCAGAAGTTTTGGAGTTACAGAAGTATTCTAAGTCTATAGATTGCTACAGACTGTTCTGTTTTTGACAGATTCTGTTTTCTATGTGTTGTTTGCTTATTTTGATGTATCTATGGGTTGTATCGGGGGGTATGAACCATGGAGAAGTTAGAATACAGTATATATTACACCAATATAAATAAAGAATGAGTTCACAACAGTACCTAAAGTGGTGATTTATTTTTCTTATACTAATGGATCTCATGAGTTTTCTGTTGAGTTTTGTGTTGTGAAGTTTTCAAGTTTTGGGTAAAGAATTGATGGACTATGGAATAAGGAGTGGCAAGAGCCTAAGCTTGGGGATGCCCAAGGCACCCCAAGCCATATTCAAGGATACCAAAAAGCCTAAGCTTGGGGATGCCCCGGAAGGCATCCCCTCTTTCGTCTTCAATCCATCGGTAAATTTACTTGAGGCTATATTTTTATTCACCACATGATATGTGTTTTGCTTGGAGCGTCTTGTATGATATGAGTCTTTGCTTTTTAGTTTGCCACAATCATCCTTGCTGCACACATTCTTTTTGAGAGGGACACGCTGAATCCAGAATTTATTAGAATACTCTATGTGCTTCACTTATATCTTTTGAGTTAGGCAATTGCTCTAGTGCTTCACTTATATCTTTTTAGAGCATGGTGGTGTTATATTTTATAGAAATTATTGAACTCTCGTACCTCACTTATATTATTTTGAGATTTTCTTAAAATAGCATGGTAATTTGTTTAGATTATGAATTTAGTCCTAATATAATGGGCATCCAAGAGGGATATAATAAAAACTTTCATATTAAGTGCATTGAATACTATGAGAAGTTTGATTCCTTACATATAGTTTTGAGATAATAGAGATGGTAATATGAGAGTCATGCTAGTGAGTAGTTGTGAATTGGAGAGATACTTGTGTTGAAGTTTGTGATTCCCGTAGCATGCACGTATGGTGAACCGTTATGTAACGAAGTCAGAGCATGATTTGTTTAATGATTGTCGACCATTGTGTGAGGGTCGGGAGCGCGCGATGGTTAACTTCTACCAACCTCTCCCCTAGGAGCATGCGTCTAATGCTTTGTTTGATAACTAATAGACTTTTGCAATAAGTATGTGAGTTCTTTATGACTAATGTTGAGTCCATGGATTATACGCACTCTCACCCTTCCACCATTGCTAGCCTCTCTAGTACCGCGCAACTTTCGCCGGTGCATCAAACCCACCTTCCTCAAAACAGCCACCATATATTTTCCGCAAAACAGCCACCATATCTACCTATTATGGCATTTCCATAGCCATTCCGAGATATATTGCCATGTAACTTCCACCGTTCCGTTTTTATGACATGCACCATCACTTTCATATTGTATATAGAGTCATATTTTGTTCTAGGTATCGAGTTGTAATTTTCTTTTTGAGTTGTAACTAAATAAAAGTGTGATGATCTTCATTAATAGAGCATTGTCCCGTGTGAGAAAAGGATGATGGAAGCCATGACTCCCTCACAAGTTGGGATGAGTATCCGGACTTTACAAAAAAATAAAAGAGGCCAACGAAGCCCAAATAAAAAAAAGAGGCCAAAAGATGCCCACCAAAAAAAAAGAAAAAAAAATGAGAGAAAGAGAGAAGGGACAATTGCTACTATCTTTTTCCACACTTGTGCTTCAAAGCAGCACCATGATCTTCATGATAGAGAGTCTCCTATTTTGTCACTTTCATATAACTAGTGGAATTTCATCTTGCACGACCACTTAGTTTTCTTTTTGAGCTTTCATACACTTATAGCTCTAAGTGCATTTGTTGCATGGCAATCCCTACTCACTCACATTGATATCTATCGATGGGTGACGGTGTCCTGGACTAGGGGGTACTCACCACGTCGTCTCCCGACCTATGGGTTGGGCCGAGGACCCCCATGACGGTTTACTAATGGGCCAGTCCGGACAACCCATGATGCCGAATACAAGGAGGATTCCACAAGACTTGGCGCACAAGACAAGGACTCCTCTAAACCCTAGGCCTACGGTGCATATATAAACCGAGGCCAGGCTAGTCAATAGATCATTACATTACATCTCATAATCTCGTGGTAGATACCTGTACTATGTACTATCCCCATATGAATATAATCAAGCAGGACGTAGGGTTTTACCTCCATAGGAGGGCCCGAACCTGGGTAAACATCGTCTCCTTCGTCCCTTTGTTACTATCGCTCCAAGACGCCTAGCTTAGGACCCCTACTACGAGATATGCCGGATTTGACACCGACATTGGTGCTTTCATTGAGAGCCTGCTGGTAGTCGCCGCGGTGCGATGGGAATTCGGATCATCTCCGGCGCGATCTATGCGTCGGAACCGAGCTTTGTTGTCGATGTCGGCGTCTTCGTCGCCGGCTCGACTGGTCACCTCAGCTGGAACGAGGACTGTGCTCCGTGCCGGATCGTCAAGATCGGACGGATACTTTCATCGTCATCATCTCCGATCTCTATCAAGATCACGAGAAATCATCCATGGAGCTCGGGGGCTCAATGTTGACATTGTCCTCGAGCAATCGTGCAGTTTTTCTGGATAGCGACTCCTGTTCGTCGTCCCCGCTTCCTCGAGCGTCGCCTTGATGATTGCCTTGGTGGAACCGTGCGGAATTGAGTCTATAATGACCCTGTAAAATTTCGTCGTATTCCGATGGAGGAATCTTCAGCGATCTACGAAATACCGGAGCCCTGTCAAATCTGGACGTGAATCGGGACGAGTTTAGGGCGAGGTGTCCAGCTTCCAGCTCGGACATTGTTTGGAGGATCCCGCCGTTCATCGGCAGAGGAATTCTCATACCGATCACCCCTCCAAATTTCAGCTCGATCCGACCGTTCAAACTCTGGGAAACGTCCGATGAGTGCACCAATTTTCGGATCTGTTTTCTGCGCGAGAACGAATCCGACCCGAATTCATCTTTTTTCACGAATGGGATATTGGACATCTTTTTTAAGGACTTTTTCTTCTAGGGTACTGTGTGTTGTTCTCGAACACGCGCCCACAGATCTTAAAAGCCTTTTTCAAGGTAATCTTCGCCGTCGCGATGGTGTCAAACCAGACCGACAACATTACTCCACGGCTGCCGACCTGCGTTAGACAGCTCGTCACTTCGCCGAGCTGAGGTCAACCTTATCGGATCATCACCTTAGTGAGCCAACCAATAGTTCAGCTAGCCGAACAAAGAGTTCGGCATCGCGAGGGCCGAATAATCATCACGCGAAACTCGTCATCCGCGGGTTGTACGGGTCGGGCGCTCCGTTGCTTCATCAAGCCAGCATTGACCTCGTCACAAATTCCGACCTGTGTCGGCATCGCCGCGCCGTTACTTTTTCAAGCTGACGTCCACCACGCCGACCTGCTTTGACACGTCGGCTGGTATAGGGCTCTAGCGTCACCTTACCGATCTGCCCCGTCACCTCGGCTGGACCGGGGGCTTCGTCATCTCCTCATCAACCCGCTCCGGAGAATTCGGCGCCACCAGCCGACCCGCTTCAACACCTCGGCTGGCCTAATACTTCGGCGTCACCAGCCGACCTGCTTCAACACCTCGGCTGGCCTAATACTTCAGCGTCACCAGCCGACCTGCTCCGTCACCTCGGCTAGACCGGGGCTTTGGCATCCCTTCATCAACCTGCTCCGGGGACTTCGGCGTCACCAGCCGACCTGCTTCAACACCTCGGCTGGCGTGAGACTTCGGCGTCACCAGCCGACCTGCATGAGACTTCGGCGTCCGCCGATCACAGCTTCGCCATGTTAACTGGACCGAGGACTTCATCTCGCCACATCGACCGTGCAGCGTCGCCACTTCGTCAAGCCGAACTCTTCGTTCAGACACCTCGGCGCCCAGGCCATATTCCTTTCCTTATTTGCTTCACTTAAATTAACTAAGTAGAAGAATTTTTTTAAAAGTACATTATTACCTTTATTTGTTATTACTCTTGGCTTGCACTACATTGTGTGCACAGGTAATCGACTTCGGCTGTGTCATGCGGTCACCTTGGCGTGTGTACATCGTTGTCCCGCCTCCATCAACCAAATTGTGTCATCGACATGGCTGACGGACGTGGGGGCTTCGCCGTCACGCTGCCGAACTACTCCGTCTGCTCGACTGGACCGGGGGTTTCTCCTCGGCCTTCGGAAGTGTTGTGTTGTCACTTCATCAAGCCGAGCTCTTCTTCGGCTACCTCGTGACCGGCTTGGGGGCTGGGACGTTGACCCGCTATATGCTCGGCCTACGTCGTCAACACCGAGCACATTCACCAGCTGAGTCGCTTTAATGCTCAAATTTCTAAATTTTTGTTTGGTTCTACCGAGCATTATATTTATGTTAAATAAAAAAGTTTGTTTGTTAACAACACTTCCTTTTCCCATGATAACTGGGGGCTTCGTCGTCACGCTGCCAAACTACTCTGTCTCCTCGGCTGGACCGGGGGCTTTGCCTCGCCGCAGCAACCGTGCTGCGTTGCCACTTCTCGACCCGAGCTCTTCGCTCGGTTACCTCGGGCTTGGGGGCTGGGACCTCGGCCAGGCCGAGGACTACGTCTTTGTCCCGCCACAACCCCGGACCGCACCGAGCACATTAACCAACTAAGTTGTTTTCGTGTTCAGCTCTCTTTAGAATTTTACTTTTTGTTCGGTTCGATCAAGCACTATACTTTTTTGACAAAAAGTTGTTTGCGAAAAACTTTCTTTGTCAAAACTTTGTTTGTTACAAACAAATTCAAATACCCCGTTTACTTGGGGCCTTCCTTTATGAAACCTTTTCTCTTTGCATGTGATTATTATTGTACAACTTCTTTCCTTGCTCGTGTATTATGCCAAAATATGCATCATGTTAACTTAAGTGTTCCGCAAAGCTGGGTTGCCTGGCTCCTGTGCTTACCCCTATGTTCCCGATTATTCGGCTAGGGAGTAAAGGGAGCACCTCTGCGATTGTTACGATCGGGTCATCCGAACTCGTACCTCAGACGGGTGAAGCCGAAAGCTAGCGCTCTTATTGTTTTCAACTATGGTCGGCACACGACGGAACTCACGCGTACACAAATCTATTGCACAAGTCTCATAGTAATCATGAGTGACCAAAGAAAGGTATCGTTGGGGGCACTATTTTCTTTGAAGATGCTTCTTACGTTACATAAGTAATATAGTATAAGTTCCCTGGGCGCGCTTTGTCTATTACAGCCTCATGGCCTGATTGCCTGGTTATCCGAAACACCGCCGATACTCTCGGTAGGCGGAGTAGATAACACTTTTCGGCCCTTGGCCGAAGAGGGAGAAGCCGACGGTCGGCTAAGACGCGTTCAAAGTTCGGGCGAACACAGATATTATATAAGTACTTCGGTACATACAATCATTATACATAAAATTCTTTTACTCAAGTCACTTGGGGGCTCTTAAATTAATATGAGCCGTTTTATAATACACGTTTTCTTCTTAGTCGTTGCAAAGTCTTTTTCTACCACTCCTTTCTCGACTCAAGTGTATGATCAATAGCCGGGTAGCCTGTTTTCTCTCTAAAGCCGCTCGCGTTTAGTTCGCTAAACTGGTCTGAGAAACACTCCGCCTTCGGGATAGAGAGGTTGAAGCCGAAGGCTGGCCCACTTGAAGTCTAGAGATCGGATGTGTCATGTCAAAGCACGACGGAAGCACAATTTTAAGACCAATTTCGTATTGGCACCAAAAAACTTGATTCAATCTAGACGTAAAGTTTTTTACGTAAGTTTTTTGGTCTTTTGAGCTTATAACATCTTTCACCTATTTTATGTTTTCCTTTCAGGAAGCGGGACATCCTCTTGGTTGAGGTGTTCGGCGTGATGGTCTTGTCCGGAAACTCTTTTCCGAACTATGGTTCGGCATCTTTCCTGCCGAACTCCACCTCGGCGTTGTCAAAACGTACATGACGGTTGAACTAGTTCCCGAGGAGATACGATCCTAGGATCGACCATATTGCCCAACCCAAGTCTCGGGGGCTACTGCATTGACAATTCAATGCAGAAAATTTAAGTGCAATACAGTTTCCGAGGAGATTATGATCCTTGGGTTGGTCAGCCGCACCCAACCTGAGTCTCGAAGTCTGTGCACACCGCTTTTGTGTTCCGAAGTATGCTGCCGAGCTAGGAGTTGATCCTCAGGCCGATTTTGCAAATCGACCTGAGTCTCAGGGGCTACTGGGATCAGCGATTTTATGTCATCCTTCAGGTGCATCTCAGGTTTTAGACCGACACACACCTTGAGGGCTACTGGCTATATATCTCGGCAGAGAATAAATTGCACAAATCGGAATTAAATTTACAAAAATCAGCCCATGGCCGAGGTGGTGCACCACCTCGGAAGCAGTCTGGCATAAAGCTCGGGCGCAAGTGGCTGGCTCCATAGAGAGCGTTTCCGACATTAAGCTTGGATGAATTCCTTTAATTTTTAAGGTCCAAGGTAGTTTATGATACCTCGGACGTTGATCATCATTGGAGCTCGGATGCAGTCCGGCGTTGGAGCTCGGAAGCAGTCCGGCATAAAGCTCAAGATCGGATCCCCGCCTCAGAAGCAGTCCGGCATAAAAGCTCGGATGTGAATGGCTGGCTCCATAAAAGACTATTCCGGCATTTAAGCTCGGATGAAGTCCTTCAAACTTTCCAAGACCGAGGTAATCTATGACACTTCGGATGCTGAACAACATTAGACTTCGGCTACAAAAAGACACCTCGGACGCAGTCCGGCATCAAGCTCGGACGCGAGTGGTTGTCTCCCTAGAGGGCTTTTCCGGCATTATGTTCGGTTGAACTCCTCCAAACTTTTCATGACCGAGGTAGTCTATGACACCTCGGATGCCGACCAGCGTTGGAGCTCGGCTAAAAATACACCTCGAACACAGTCCGGCGTTGGATCTCGGACATAGTCTGGCGTTGGAGCTCGGCTGTAAAAAGACACCTCAGATGTAGTTCGGCGTTGGAGCTCGGACGCAAGAGGACACCGCCACACTGGAAATACTTCGACCCTGAAGTATGGCGTAAACATTACAAGGCATTGATAAAGGCCAATAACTTAAAGGGGCTCCTCGGATGCCCGACGTGTGAACTCTTCGGATTCAGTTCGGCGATCCTCAAGATCGGACATGGGAAGATTTGTTGAACCAGTTTTCAAGACCGACGACCGAAGACAAAGAACTGTTCGGAAGAACCGAGGAGCGTCCCCAACTTGAAGACCGGTTCAGGGGGCTACTGACGGTGTCCTGGACTAGGGGGTACTCACCACGTCGTCTCCCGACCTATGGGTCGGGCCGAGGACCCCCATGGCGGTTTACTAATGGGCCAGTCCGGACAGCCCATGATGCCGAATACAAGGAGGATTCCACAAGACTTGGCGCACAAGACAAGGACTCCTCTAAACCCTAGGCCTACGGTGCATATATAAACCGAGGCCAGGCTAGTCAATAGATCATTACATTACATCTCATAATCTCATGGTAGATACCTGTACTATGTACTATCCCCATATGAATATAATCAAGCAGGACGTAGGGTTTTACCTCCATAGGAGGGCCCGAACCTGGGTAAACATCGTCTCCTTCGTCCCTTTGTTACCATCGCTCCAAGACGCCTAGCTTAGGACCCCTACTACGAGATATGCCGGATTTGACACCGACAATGTGTAGGAGATATGCCCTAGAGGCAATAATAAATGTTATTGATTATCTCCCCGTTCATAATTAGTTTTATGTTCCATGCTATAACTGCTATGGTTCTCGAGTCTGCAATAACCACGAGGCTCGGAGGAAGACTCATATGCACGTGTGGGATAATAAACGGTAAAATGTATTCCTAGTCTAGCCTCTAAGACTGGCTCAAGTATTGCATGATGATCCTGTTTTCCTGATCATGGGCATGGCTATGCTGGCAATTTTGAGGGCGCAATGTTGGTAGAACACTTGTGTTGAATCGACCCGTATTGATGTTATGCTATGAGATACATTCGTCATAAGTTAATGGTTAATAACACAGATATGGTTAACGTTTGCAGGATTCCTTAGACCATGAGAGTATCGAGTTTCTTCATGCTTGCTTCATGAACTTTGGGGTTTGTTAAACGTCATCCGTAAATGGGTGGCTATTACGGCGGCTTACGGGTTCATGGAAAAGTGTGTCAAGTAACTTGATAGCTCAAGATTGGGATTTGCTCCTCCGACGATGGAGAGATATCTCTGGGCCCTCTCGGTGTTACGGTATCCATCATCGTCTGGCCAAACACTTTGTGATTTGATCACGGGGATGCCGGAACACGGGAACGAGAAAAGAGAACAATACCGGTAACGAGGTAACTGGCATAGTGGACAAGGTGTTGATCCATGAGGATGCCAACGTGTCTCACCTCGGGTATTTGTAACATATTGCGAAGCAACAGGAATAGCACACGGCAACTGGAGGTTCACTCGAATATTCATTCGTGTGGGTATAGGGGTCAATATGGGTGTCCACGGCTCCGATGTTGATCATTGATCGGAAGGGGTTCCGGGTCATGTCTATGCTTCACCGAACCTATAGGGTCACACGCTTAAGGGTCATCTATCTGCTGAATACTAGATAGGGAGTCTGAGAGAACTTCACCGAAAAAGTTTCGGAGACAATGGAAGAGTTCCGGAGAGAGAGAACACCGGAAGAGTTTCGGTAAAACCGAAAAGTTGTTTCGGAGTGTACCATAAAGTCAAATTGGTTTCGGCACATGCCTGGAAATTATTGGAAGGTACCAGAATTGTTCCGGTAACTTCTGAGATTTTTCAGTGACAAAAACCGGAAATGTTCTGGACTGCCGGAACCGCTTTAGTTGCTTTTCACAGATGAAAATCACTAAACCGAAAAGTTGTTTCGGAGTACACCATAAAGTCAAAATGGTTTCGGCACATGCCTGATAATTCTTGGAGGGTGCCAGAATCGTTCTGGAAACTTTCTGGAATTTTCCGGGATGAAAACCGGAAATGTTCCGGAGCTGCCGGAACCGCTTCAGATCCTTTTCGCAGATGAAAATCACTAAACCGGAATTGTTTCGGATGGCATTGAAAATTATTTTAGTTGGTACTGGAAATGTTCTAAGCCCACATGAATATTTTCAGTTCGAACACACGCTGAAATATGTCGTCGTGAATAGTGAAAGTATTTTTTTGGATTACTTTATGGAAAGCCACCTTTTGGGGCTTTACTCACAAATATCTTCACAAAAGATCTAGGGATGACATGGAAGGATAAGGGCTGCCCACTTGCTTTTACCTTTGTGCCCTTGTGAAGGGCATTTTGGGTATTTCAAGTGGCACCCTACCCCTTGGGTTTTCCTATAAATAGAGGTGGAGATGCACTCTCCACTCTCACTCTTTTCTCACATATACATGCCATCTGATGTTATCTGGCTTCTCTCTCCCTCCCAGCGAAATAGTTTCGTAGAGCCGAAAGGCTGTCTGGGTTCCGGTGGGAACTAGTTCTGGACGGCGAAGCCCTGCCGGATAGATGACACCGTATATGTGCAACTCTGTAGAGAGATCGTAGTTTCGGTCTTAGTTCGAGAGTGCCTCCCGAAGGGCTGTCCAAGTGACTGTCCAAGTTTTGGAGGTCCCCCCGAAGGGCTGTCCGAGTGACAGTCCGAGTTTCGGAGGTCCTCCCGAAGGGCTGTCCGCGACACCGTCTGGGGGACTGTCCGACCGCCTCCCGGAGGGCTGTCCGCAGGGCAGATGAGGGTATACATCCTCGCGGTTGGGAGGTTGTAAATCCTAGCTGCGGGGATCTGCACCACCGATCGTCATCGACTCTACTTCCGCTGCGCTACGAGTCGGTAACGAATAAGATCAAACCTTGTATGCAGTCTCCATAGTGGTCCTGGGCTGGTGCGTAGGTCGGAAATTTTTGTTTTCTGCCGCGTTACCCGACACAATGGGCATCTCCATAGCCCGTTGATACGCCTAGTTGATGTGAGACTATCTTCTCCTTTTTCCTTGCAACCTCCACCATATTCTATTCCACCTATAGTGCTATATCCATGGCTCACGCTCATGTATTGCGTGAGAGTTGAAAAGGTTTGAGAGCACCAAAAGTGTGAAACAATTGCTTGACTTGTTCATCGGGGTTGTGCATGATTTAGATACTTTGTGTGGGGAAGATGGAGCATAGCCAGACCATATGATTTTGTAGGGATAACTTTCTAAGGCCATGTTATTTCGAAAGGACACGATTGCCTTGTTGGTGTGCTCGAAGTATTACTGTTTTTATGTAAATATTAGACTATTGTTTTGAATCTTATGGATCTGAATATTCATGCCACAATAAAGAATATTACATGGATAAAATATGTTAGGTAGCATTCCACATCAAAAATTCTGTTTTTATCATTTACCTACTCGAGGACGAGCAGGAATTAAGCTTGGGGATGCTTGATACGTCTCCAACGTATCTATAATTTTTGATTGTTCCATGCTATTATATTATCTGTTTTGTATGTTTTATATGCATTAATATGATATTTTATATTATTTTTGGGACTAACCTATTAATCTAGAGGTTTCTGTTTCTGTTTTTTCCTTGTTTTTGAGTATTGCAGATAAGGAATATTAAATGGAGTCCAAACGGAATAAAATCTTCGGAATAATTTTTCTTGGACCAGAAGCAACCCAGAAGACTTGGAGATGAAGTCAGGAGAGCCGCCGTGTGGCCACAAGCCACAGGGGCGCGCCCAGGGGGGTAGGGCGCGCCCCCCTAGCTTGTGGGCCCACGGCAGCTCCCCTAACCCTATTTCTTCGCCTATAAATTCACAAATATTCCCTGGATACCCGAGAGAGCCACAAAAACACTTTTTCGCCACCAGGAGGCTCGGTTCCCGTGAGATCCAATCTTGGAGCCTTTTCCGGTAATCTGCCGGAGGGGGATTCGATCACGGAGGGCATCTACATCAACTCCATTGCCCCTCCGATGATGCGTGAGTAGTTCACCACAGACCTTCGGGTCCATAGCTAGTAGCTAGATGGCTTCTTCTCTCTCTTTGCTCTTCAATACCATGTTCTTCATGATCTTCATGGAGATCTATCCGATGTAATACTCTTTTGCGGTGTGTTTGTCGAGATCCGATGAATTGTGGGTTTATGTTCAGATTATCTATGAATATTATTTTAGTCTTTTCTGAATTCTTTTATGCATGATTTCATATCTTTGCAAGTCTCTTCGAGTTATTGGTTTGGTTTGGCCAACTAGATTGGTAATTCTTGCAATGGGAGAAGTGCTTAGTTTTGGGGTTCAATCTTGCGGTGTCCTCACCCAGTGACATAGTAGGGGTAGCGAGGCACGTATTGTATTGTTGCCATCGAGGATAAAAAGATGGGGTTTTCATCATATTGCTTGAGTTTATCCCTTTACATCATGTCATCTTACCTAATGCGTTACTCTGTTCTTCATGAACTTAATACTCTAGATGCAGGCAGGAGTCGGTCGATGTGTGGAGTAATAGTAGTAGATGCAGAATCATTTCGGTCTACTTGACACGGACGTGATGCCTATATGCATAATAATTGCCTTGGATATCTTCATAATTATCCGCTTTTCTATCAATTGCTCGACAGTAATTTGTTCACCCACCGTAATACTTGCCATCATGAGAGAAGCCTCTAGTGAAACCTATGGCCCCCGGGTCTATTTTCCATCTTATACTTTCAGATCTAAAACCAAAAATACCTTGCTGCATTAGTTTTACTTTTGTTTTACTTTCCTTTCAAGCAATCTATTCTATCTATCTCTATCAGATCTCATCCTTGCAAGTAACCGTGAAGGGATTGACAACCCCTTTATAGCGTTGGGTGCAAGTGTTTGATTCTTTGTGTAGGTACATCTATTGGGGACTTGCTTGTATCTCCTACTGGATTGATACCTTGGTTCTCAACAACTGAGGGAAATACTTATCCTCTTTGCTGCATCACCCGTTCCTCTTCACGGAAACCAACGCATGCTCGAGAAGTAGCAGATACACGCAGGGAACATAGTAAATGTTACTATGCCTTCCATCGGTGTATTCCCTATGTATTTACTTTTATAATTCATTTTAGAGTTTCACACTCTAGCCCTTTGCATAAGGCATCTTGCAAGAAGGTTGTTCATAAGAGAACTTTTGATGTTCGGTGTTATGAATAACATAAGGTGTCAGCGTACAAAGAACCAGGGTATCTATTACCCTGACTTGTGCGCGGGCAACCACGGCAGGATTCCTGGGGCCGGCAAGACCTAGCCAAACCTCTTTGCTGCTAACCTTGGAGGAGGATATTACGACATCAAGAAGGCATTCAAACCACAGATCAGAAGACAGAAGACTAAAGGCTGGCACACCGGCAAGATCTTGCCGGGCTGGTCGCATGGCCCCGGCAAGGCTCGCTCCGGCAAGCCCTTGCCAGCAAGGCCTTGCCACCCTGTCACTGCTCCAGTGCAGGGGCTAAGCTTGTCGCCTAGCTGTTGTCCTTCTGGATGCGTGTCAGGGCACTAACAACGTTGGGCTTAAGCGGTGCGATGGGATGGCTCCTTTTTCCATCCCCAAGAAAGGCAAGGACACCTCAACGGAGCATTAAATGCTCTTGTCCTAAACCGCCAGTGTTAGGTATGATAACACTGTAGATACTTTCCACCTCATGTATACCCTGTACGCCACTGTTGGTGACCCCTTCGAGAGTATAAAAGGAGGCCCAAGGCGTCGCTACAGGGGGGATCTTCTCTGGCCCATTCTGCAGGATAGCAGCAGTTTACTGTAGCACTCACAGAATCTGAGCCAGAGCACATTTAATACAACCAAGCAGGAGTAGGGTTTTACGCATTCCTGTGGCCCGAACCTGGGTAAAAATCATTTGTGTTGATCGTTAGATCTGCTCTTTGCGTAAACCTCTTTCCCTGCCGAATCGCAAAGGGATCCTCGTGATCCCATAGGTGTCGTTTCTGACATCTTTGGCGCGCCAGGTAGGGGAAAAGGATTGCGTGGACCTGATCTAGCGATCAGCGCGCCAGGTCTTTCATCATCATCGCCATGGCTCCCAAAAGAAAGGGTTTCACGGCGGTTGGTGCATCTGCGTCCGGTGTGCCCGTGGCTACGCGCACAGGTGACGGTCTAGACGCAGGTAGCGGAGGCGGAGGTTCTGAGCCTCCGCGATGTTCTGGTGACCACAGCCAAGCGAGCGGCGTTGCTCACGGCGGCAGCGGCAACCCATGCGCCGCTGGATCTAGGGGCAGACCTGTGCAGCCTCCAGGCGGCACAGTGAACTCTAGAGGTGGTAGGGCGCCTTCCAAGACACCCACACCAGCGCATGCGCCGCGGCCTTCTCAGGTTGCGCGTGATGAGCATCGCCGCGGTGATGGTGGTCATAGGCGTCCCCATGGGAAATCTCCTGAACATCATTCTCGAGACCCACAAGATCAGCATGCACGCCAGCATGCAGGTGGAAGCGGCGTGCGGTCGCGGGACCGTGATGTAGCTCCTTCTAACACCGTTAGGAGTCAGAGCACGTCACGTTCCTCGCACCTGTCGCCACCACCTACACCAGCGGAAGCGCTGGCACGAGCGCAGTTGATTTTGAACTTTCCTCCTACTGCGGACAAGCTCGACGAGTGGAGAGCCGCCATTCAAAGCCTCGTCGGTCTCGCTGATAAGGATGTGCCGGAGCGGGCGGAGCCTTCGCGCTGGCGATCCACCGAGCCGACGCGTCCCGGTACCGAGAAGACCGGAGGCGGTGCAACCACTGTGCACTCTCCTCCAAGGCAGCAATAGCGGTCGTTGACACGACGGACTGGCACCTGTGATGATGATTCCACAGCGTCGTCTGATCCGCGAACACGCCGCGACCAACGTCAAGTTCTTCGGGAGAGAAGGAAGGAGGACGCTCGTACTACCATCGAGCGGCGTCGGGAAGCACGTCATCAATCTGACAAGTGCGTGGGGCCCACTGTTGACAAGCCTGCGCTAGGGTATCCTGTCGACTTACCTTATGAGGTAGGTTGTCTAGCGTTTACCCGTGAGCTGCGGCGAGTCCAGTGGCCCAACTGCCGCATGTTCAAACCAGAGGTCCCGAAGAAGTACGACGGCAAGACCCATCCGTCGGAGTTTCTGAGCATCTACACCATTGCGGTGCAAGCTGCCGATGCTCGCGACGACAAGATCCTCGCCAACTACTTTCCGTTGGTGCTTAAGCCCAATGTCAGGTCGTGGTTGATGCATCTGCCGGAAGGTTCCATCTCTTCTTGGGCAGACCTGTGCCACAAGTTTGTTGGTGCCTTTACCGGAGGCCACCAAGCTCCTGGTCAGGAAAGCGATCTACATATCATCCCCCAGAAGGAAGGCGAAACCCTACGCAAGTACATCCAGAGATTCAGCCGCATACATCACAACATTCCAGACGTTCATCCGGCCGCTGTTATTAGCGCGTTCCATCAGAACATGCGTCACCGCAGGATGCACGAAGAGCTGGTGATGAACAAGGTCAGGGATGTAGCCGAGCTTTATGCTCTGGCGAACAAGTGTGCTCGAGCTGAAGAAGGGAGGAGACTTCCCGGCGAGGATGCTGGCGCAGGGACTGATTCTGAAAAGGAAGATGCCGCTGCCCCGACAAAGAAGGGCAGGCGGCGCAACAGGAAGCGCAAGGGCGGCAAGGTTGTGCTTGCTGTTGAGGAATCCGACAACCCCAACACCGCCAAGAAGGCTAAAGTTCACGGCCCCGGCAAGGATGTTGCCGGGTGTGCCTCCTGTCAGGCCTTGGCGGCTGTTGACAAGCCGGAGGGCTCCGGCAAGCAGTATTGCAAGATCCATCGCACCAAGGGCCATGATCTCCAAGATTGTCGGCAAGTTGAGCAGCTTGTCGAGAAACAGAAGGCCGAGTACGAAAGGCGAGATAAGGAGAAGGCTCAGGATGGTGCTGAAGGGTCCGGCAAGAAGCGCGGTGGCCGAGGAGGCCGCCACGGCAAGGCCAAGCGACAGAAAGAGAAGCCCGCCCGAGGCCGCGACAAGCAAGAAGGGGATGATGATGACAATGAAGAGGACGAAGAATCCAGTGAACAAGAGTTTCAGAAAGCCACAGACATGATATGTGTTGACGGAGGTGCTTCCTTGCATTCTTCCCATCACCAACTTAAACAATGGGCGCGTGAAGTGAATGCGACAGAACCATCTGTCGGCACCCGAAAACCGTTGAAGTGGTCCAGCACGCCTATCATTTTTGACATTGAGGATCATCCTGATCGCACAACTGCGATCAGGTGTTTGCCATTGTTGGTATCACCAACGATTCGCAACCTCAAGGTGACAAAAATGCTAGTTGACGGCGAGGCCGGCTTGAATTTAATATCACCTGAAGTGATCAAAAGGTTGCAAATTCCTGATGGAGACCTCGAGGAAACAGGCACGTTCCAGGGGATCAATCCGGGAAGGAGTCAACCGAAGGGCAAGATCACGCTGCCGGTAACATTTGGCAGTGACCTAAACTTCAGGACGGAGAAGGTTGTGTTTGATGTCGCCAAGATTCCCTTGCCATATAATGGGATCCTTGGCCGCCCAGCGCTGGCCAAGTTTATGGCGGCATCACACTACGCTTACAATACATTGAAGATGCCTGGGCCGATAAGTGTCATCACTGTCAATTCTGACCAGAAAGATGCGCTTGTCTGCACCGATCAACTCTACCGGGAGGTAGTTGCAGCATCTGTCGCCAAGGTACTTGCTCCTGCCGCTGGAGCTCCCGGGGGGAAGAAAATTGGTAAGACCTCTTGCACACACTCCGGCAAGCGCACCTCTTCGGAGTGCTGCGCTCCCGTTGAGGATGTGCCAGAGAACTCCACCGGCAAGAGAAAGAAATCCAAAGCAGCTCCGCTGGCAACTAAGAAGGTGCCTGCCAAGGAAGATGGCACGGGGGGAACTTTCACCATAAGTTCTACCCTTGACGGCAAATAGGAAAGTGCGCTCGTTGCCTTCCTGCGGGCGAATGTCGATGTGTTTGCGTGGCAACCATCTGACATCCCCGGTGTTCCCAGGGAGGTAATTGAGCACCATCTTGCCGTCTGTCCTCACGCGTGGCCCGTCAAGCAGAAGGTCAGGAAGCAGGCTTTGGAGCGGCAACAGTTTATTGCCGAAGAAATCAAGAAGCTGGAAGCGGCAGGACTGGTCAGAGGAGTGCTTCATCCAACATGGTTGGCCAATCCAGTTGTAGTGCGCAAGGTGAATGGCAAATGGAGGTTGTGTATTGATTATACGGATATCAATAAAGCCTGTCCAAAAGATCCTTTTCCCTTGCCGCGCATCGACCAGATTGTGGACTCCACTGCCGGCTGCGACTTGCTTTCATTTCTTGATGCCTACTCTGGATATCATCAGATATTCATGTCAAAGGAAGATGAAGAGAACACCGCATTTATCACCCCATGTGGTACGTATTGCTTTTTGCGTATGCCTTTCGGGTTGAAAAGTGCTAGTTCAACTTTTGCGAGAGCAGTCCAGATTGGTTTTGAGCTGCAGCTACATAGAAATATGGAAGCCTACATGGATGATATAGTGGTCAAAACCAAGGACAAGGCAACGCTCATATCAGATTTAGAAGAGACGTTTGCAAATCTACGCAAGATCAACTTGAAGCTCAATCCTGAGAAGTGTGTGTTTGGCGTTCCATCCGGCAAGCTTCTCGGGTTCTTTGTGTCTCACCGCCGAATTGAAGCAAATCCCGACAAGATCAAAGCAATTGAGCAGATTGAAGCACCAAGACGCGTCAAAGATGTGCGTCGCCTTGCCGGCTGTGTTGCTGCTCTGAGTAGGTTTATCTCCAAATCTGCTGAGCGCGCCCTGCCCTTCTTCAAAATTTTGAAGAAGGCAGGTCCAATGAAATGGACTCCGGAAGCGGAGGCAGCGCTGCAGGATTTGAAGAGGTACCTTTCCTCTCCGCTAGTACTAGTTGCGCCAAGGCCGCAAGAGCCGTTGCTGCTATATTTAGCGGTGACGAATCAAGTGGTAAGTGCTGCACTGGTGGCAGAGAGAGAAGCTGACGAAGAAGCAGCGGCAGCGGCAGGACCGCCAAGCGACGTGCAGGGATTTTCCCCGGCAGAGTCTGGTGCCGGCAAGACAGGATATGCGCAGTCAGATGAAGCAATACAGAAGAAGAGGATGGTGCAGCGTCGAGTTTATTTTGTCAGCTCCCTCTTGCAGGGGGCTAGGTCAAGATATTCTGGTGTGCAGAAGCTGCTCTTCGGCCTCCTTATGGCCTCGAGGAAGTTGTGCCATTACTTTCAAGCAAACGAGATCACTGTTGTCACCCGCTTCCCGTTGCAACGGATTTTGCGGAATCCAGATGCAACCGGCAGGATTGTGGAGTGGGCGTTGGAATTGTCAAGCTTTGGTCTCAAGTTTGAAAGTACTTCAACCATTCAGAGCAGAGCCTTGGCGTATTTCATTGCGGAATGGACCCCAACGCCAGACGAAGATGTTCCGGAATCAACTCTCCCCGGCAAGGAAGCAAATCAGGAGTGGGTTATGTACTTTGATGGGGCCTTTTCCCTGCAAGGGGCTGGTGCTGACGTGCTGCTTGTCGCACCCACCGAAGAGCACCTCAAGTATGTGATCCAGATGCACTTTCCCCGGGAGAGATCGACGAACAATACAGCAGAATATGAAGGGCTGCTTGCCGGTCTTAGGATCGCGGCAGACCTTGGAATCAGGAAGCTCATCGTCAGAGGTGATTCTCAGCTTGTCGTCAAGCAAGTGAACAAAGATTACCAAAGCCCGTTGATGGAAGCTTACGTGGATGAGGTAAGGAAGTTGGAAGAGCGCTTTGATGGTCTCCAAACAGAGCACGTTCCTCGAGCAGAAAACAGCATTGCTGATGACTTGTCGAAGCGCGCCGCCCTCAAGTTACCTATGGAACCAGGTACTTTTGTGCTCCGACTGACTCAACCATCCGTGACTCCATCGATGGGGCAAGAGAAGAGAAGAAAGTTGAGTTCCGGCAAGTATTTTCCGGCAGACCTCCCAGAGGCCGCCGGCAAATACGTTGCCGGAAACGATGCCAAGCTTGCCGGTGAGCGACAGGCTCCGGCAGGGCCTCAGGCTCTTGCTGTAAAGACAAGCGCTCCCGCCAAGCTTGTCGGGGAGCGACAAGCTCCGGCAGGACTTCAGGGCCTTGCTGTAGAGACAAACGCTCCTTTGACAGAGGATTTGCCTTTAGTCCTTGTTGTCGAGCCTCAGGCTCCAGCATGGGCACATCACATCATCCATTTCCTTCAGACAGGAGAACTTCCCAAAGAGCAGGAAGAAGCGGAAAAAGTAGCCCGTCAGTCCAACATGTACCAGTTTGTGGACACTGTCCTATACAGGAAGAGGCCGAATGGTGTGAAATTGAAGTGTATTCCCCGGGAGGAAGGACTGGAGCTGTTCGTAGAGATACATGGAGGCATATGTGGTTCCCACATAGGATCAAGAGCACTTGTCGGCAAGGCATTCCGGCAAGGCTTCTTTTGGCCCACTGCCCTCCAAGATGCAACTGCGCTAGTAACCAAGTTTGAAGCGTGCCAGTTCCATTCAAAGAAGCTACATCAACCATCTCAAGCTCTTCAGACAATTCCTCTCTCCTGGCCGTTTTCGGTCTGGGGGCTCAATATCTTAGGCCCCTTCCCCCGTGATGTCGGGGGCTTTGAGTACTTGTACATTGCTATCGACAAGTTCACAAAGTGGCCGGAAGTGGAGGCAGTGAGGAAAGTGACATCACAGTCAGCCGTCAAGTTCTTCAAGGGAATAGTTTGCCGGTTTGGTGTACCCAACAAGATCATCACCGAAAACGGCACGCAATTTACAAGCCACACCTTCATGCAGTATGTCCAAGACCTTGGCGGCAAAATTTGTTTTGCCTCGGTTGCTCATCCGAGGAGTAACGGCCAAGCGGAAAGGGCTAATGCTGAAGTGTTGCGAGGCCTCAAAAAAAGAACTTTCGACAAGCTGCACAAGTGCGGAAGACGCTAGATTGATGAGTTGCCGGTGGTTCTTTGGTCAATCAAAACGACACCAAATCGAGCCACCGGCCAGACACCCTTCTCCCTAGTATATGGGGCAGAAGCAGTTCTCCCCACTGAACTCATATATGGGTCACCTCGAGTGCTCGCTTATGATGAGCTTGAGCAAGAGCAGTTGCGGCAAGACGACACGACGCTCCTTGAGGAAGATCGTCTTCAGGCTGCTATGCGAGCTGCACGCTACCAGCAAACCTTGCGCCGCTACCATAGCCGCAAGGTCCATGCCAGAAGTCTTGAGGAAGGCGACCTTGTTCTTCGGCGCGTTCAGTCAGCCAAGAATTCTAACAAGTTGACGCCGAAGTGGGAAGACCCTTATCGGGTAGTACGAGTCACCAGGCCCGGCGCAATCCGCCTGGAGACCGAGGATGGTATTCCGGTGAGCAACTCCTGGAATATTGAACATCTTCGCAAATTCTATCCATAGGGAGCGGTTGCCGGGACCCCCGGCGACCACCTTTTGTATAGGTCTTGCCGCTGAAGCATGTAATCCTTTGTACAAAGCCAGGCGCAGACTCTGTGCATAGTTAAATAAACTGAAGTGTTCTACAATTCTTGTTGATTTCCTTGTTTACTTATGTGCATGTTTATCTGAGATATTGTATTACACTTATGCCCAGCAAGTGCTAACGAACCGCCAAGGTTCCATATCTCTATTTCCTCTTCTTTCTTTTTCTCAAAGGACAGAAGGTTCCCTCGCATGCAAGTTTGCCGGGGGGGGAGGATGGTGTGGACACCAACAGGCGACGTTCGACGTTAACACCTTGCCGATAAAGACACAGCAACAAGAAGATAAGTTGCTGAAGCTTTGAACACATTTTTGTTTTGTTATTTTCCTTGAACGGTTTCGGCTTTTGTATGGAAAACCAGCACGCGAAGGAACCTTGCTGTGATCGATTGCGCCCTTGCTTTGTTTCGAGTCCGCTCAACAACTCAAGCGGCTGCACTAAGAACGCCAAGGGGTCTTGCCGGCAGCGGCACCGCCAGCAGGCTGCTAAAGTCCCGCATCTAGCACTCGCGGCAAGGTTGCGCGCACCGGCAGGTATCCAGCAGAGCGTAGGGTGTATACCATACATAAAGAAATTGGGCAAGGGAAACAGCATACGTTCAAACAGAGCATAGCAAGTTATATTACAATAATGGTTGCCACGATTCTAACATAAGGCAAATATTGTCTTTTGGCATGAGATGCGGCGGCAAGAAGCAAGCAGTTAGTCCCGGCGGTCGCCTTCAACCCTCTTGACCTGGTTCACCTTGTCGACGATGGGCGCGACAAGCTCTTCTGCCTCATTGAGGTCTGCATCCTTCGGTAGGCGGTCGAGGACGTTAGCGAGGTTGATGTCGGGGTTCCTGTACACCACCTTGGTGAGCACCTTTTTGAGGGTGGCCTGGCAAAGCTTGCGGGATTCATTGGCCAGATGAGTAGCTCGGTCAGACTGGAGCTGCTCCAGAGCCTCAATCACGCGATCGAAGAACATGGTCACCTTGACGCTCGCGGGCACCCTGTCGTCAGAGGAGTATCTGAAGCCCTGCAGGCCCATGACGGACAGCTGTGTGGCAAGCTTCTTCGCGACGTCGACGAGCTTTTCAGTCCAGATCTCCACACCTCGCACATAGTCGTTGTGCCCGAAGGCGGCGCTCTTGACCAGCTCCCGTTCATTCTGGTGATCTTTGGTCAGGGCCTTCTCGCAAGCTTCCGCGGCCTCAAGAGTTTCCTTTAGCGTGGTCAGCTTCAGCTTCAGATCAGCGATGGACTCGTTGGCTGTGGAGAGCTCCTTGGTCTTGTCGGATACGACAATTTGCGTCTCCATCAAGCTGTGGAGAGCTTTGTCTCTTTCAGTTTTGAGTGTTGAGAGCTTCTTGCCGTGGTCCTCGAGATCTGTCTCCAGCTTCTTCACTTTCTTAGCAAGCTCGTCTTTGATGGCCTCTGCAGCCTTGGCAGCATCGACGGCCTCCTTCAGCTTGCCGGCGTGATCTATAGCCAGAGCTTCGAGCGCCTCTTTGTGCTTCTGCTCCAGCTCCTGGGTCCGCCGCGCGACAAGCCCTTCAATTTCCTCGTCCTTGGCACGGAGCTTGTCGGCAAGCGCCTTCTCGCGCATGGTGAGGTCATCCTCATGAGCCTCGAGCCCAACCCGGAGTTCTCTCAAGCGTGCCTCATCCGCAGCAGCTTGTTGTTTGGCCTCCTCCTGTGCTTTTTCAACATCAGACTGCTTCAGGAGGAGATCGCTCCATCTTTGGTTCAGCTGCTCTTGGCCTGTCCTCAAATCTTGATAAGCTTCGGCAAACCAGGCCTGTGTTTCCTCGACATGTTTCTGGAAATCTGCTTCCACCTTGTCGACAACTGCCGCCCTGGAGTCTAGTTTCTCCTTTCGAGCGCGGTGGAGTGCTTGGATCTTCTGGTAGTTGTCACTCATGGCCTGGAGAAGTTTCTCTTCTTCAGTCTTGCTACCGCTGGCGCTCGGTTCGCTAACGATCTCGAGCCCGGCAGCGATGATGGCGTCTTCATCAAAGATTTCTCCTTCAGTAGGCGCTCTAGCGCCTGCCGTGTCGGGAATGCTGATGAACAAGTTATCGCCGATCCTGAGGTACTTGCTTGATGAGGGGGGACCTTCGGATGTTGGCGGCTGCTCGTCGGCAGCCGCCTCACCGGCAGCTGGGGGCTCCGGGGCCGGCGCAGCGCCTGGCGCTTCTGCGGCAGGAATGCCGTCAGTACGGCCACCGGACTCCTTGTCAGCCCTCTCAGCAGACTCTTTGGCGGCCTTCTCTTGTGCGGCTTTGGCGGCCCCAGCGGCAGCGTCTTTGGCGGCCTCAGCGGCAGCATTCTTGGCGGCTTCCTCAGCAACGCCCTTGGTGGCTTCCTCAGCAGCAACCTTGTCGGCCTCGGCGGCAGCATCCCTGGCGGTCTCCTCAATGATGGAGTCAACGTCCATTTGTTCTGTCGAGGGAATGTCTGAAGGACAAGGAAACAAATTAAGATGAGGTTGAAGAGGAAGTTCAAGAAGACAAAAAGAAAGATAGAGTAATAAGTATTCTGAGACAAATCATTCACCTGCGCCAGGCTGCCGGGCCGTGGGCTCTCCCTCCCCGACAACATCGGTTGCTGACGTAGGGCTGCCGGTGCCTCCGCTTGCCGGCTCCTCCTCGTCGCGATAAAGCATGCTGGAGGAAGTCCTTGCCGGAGACCCATCTCTAGGCGGCGTGGTTGACGGAGGAGGCACATCAGGGGTGGCCTCTGATGGTTCTCCCTGTCGCTGCTCTCCTCTTGCACGCCTGGTGATGTCAGCAGCAAAGATGCACACCCCGGCACTTGCCAGCGGAAAGTAAGTAATAGACTCACGCTGGGGGCTGAGACGAGGACTGCGTCGCGGGCTAGTCTCCGGGCTGGCGGTGGTCGTCTCTGGCGCACCTGAGGTGCCTGTCGGCGTCTCCTCACCCATCGAGATCTTCGCCCTCTTCGCTGTCCTCTGTGCCAATGTTTCTGCGTCCCTGTGGAGACAGGCCAAAGCAAAGCAAATGAGTTGAAGTATATCAGAAATTCAGAAAGCAAAGGATGCGACAAGATCCTTACTCTTCTTCCTCTCCCGAGCTGAAGGCAGAGAGGTCGAAGTCGACTTCGACTTCCGTCATGGTGCCCGTGGGAGGAGGAGGGGTGCTCCTGGGTCGCTTGGCCGCAGCCTTGCCGGCCGCTCCCTTGCCGGGGGCTGCACTGCTCGAAGAGGGCTGGTGGACTGCGGTGCCAGAGGCGGCTCTCCGGAGAGCGCGCCTCTTCCTCGCCTCTAGAGCCGGGGCCTCCTCGTGTTCTCCTTCCTCCTCCTCCTCCTCCTCGACTGGGCCCCCGGCAGATGAGCTCCCGGCAACGGTTTCACCGTGCCCGGCAAGATTTTCATCCGGCAGCGTTTCCTCTTCGCTGGTTTCCTTCTCCGCGAAGCCTGCGCTAGCGGCCTCCGTGGCAAGACCTGCCTCCTCCGCCCTGCTGGCGATGTATGCTACTTCTTCCTCACTAGTGGCGCGGACGAGGTCATCTTCCGCGCGGATAGGCTTCTCCGTCAGATTATCAAAGAATTGTTGCACCTGATCTGCGAGAGGCATAATCCAGGTCCCGTCAAGGCTGTGGGCATCTAATGCCGGCATCATAGCAATGATTGGACCTAGAGAAGAGTTATTGCACAAGGGAATTATGCTTGCCGGCAGCTTGCGCACCACTTCACCCCTGAATAATTTCTGGCAGAGAGCTGCGTGCTGCATAAGTGTCAGATTGTTATCCAGCCTGGGACGCAGCCTCATGATGTCTGCCGCGTTCTTGAACTGCCAAGCTGGCCTCCCTTTGTTCTGCAGAGGGGCAATACGTCGGTGAAGGAAATCGGCGCCTATCATATCTACTGAGAGCCCGGCAACTCTGAGGCGGTGAATCCTGGTAATTGCGACTGTGAGCTTTGCATCTTCGGGGTCGAAGGTGCTCCAGTCATTGTTGCGTACTATCTTCGTCTGCCGCGGCAAGCAGAAAGATTCGACTGCTGGCTTTTCTGTCTCCCGAACCCAGCACCATCTGCCTCGCCATTCTTCCCACTTCTCACGGAAGGCCCCGTCTGGGTAAATCTCCTTGGTTCCTGGCCGTGGAATCCAAGCAATGGAACCAGAAAGGGCCTTGCCCTTTTGGATGCGGGGAACAAAATAATGGCGGAAAAGAGCGGTGCTAGGAACTACTCCGGCAAAGTTTTCGCAAAGGTGAGCGAAGACGGACATACATGTCACGGCATTCAGCGTGAAATCCAAGAGTTGGAAGCCGTAGGTGAGCATGATGTCTTTGAAGAAATCGGAGAAAGGGGGACAGAGTCCGCAGTAGAAATAATCGGCAAAGAAATGGTATTTGCTTGGGCCGCCCTTAGAAGAACCTGGACTCACGGCGCTGGACGGATGCGCTGTCGTCTCCGCCGCCCACATGGACTGGTACCGTTCCCTCAGAGTATCCGCGTCGAGCGCCGGCGGGGAGACGACGTGCTCCTTCCGCATCTCCGCCATCTTGTTCTCCGAGACGGCGGCATCCACCTTCTTGCCCCTGCCTGCTTTGGGCGGCATGGTGGCTAAGGAAGACGGAGGATGAGGGCGGAGAGGGCATGGGAGCGGCGGATGAACGGAGAAAGTTCTGCTTCGGGCTCGAGGAGGAAGATGGCGGCGGTTCCCAGATTGGAAGAGACGAGAGGTAAATGAGCCACGCCCCTGCGGATTCCTTTTTATGGGGAAGGCGCGAGGCTGCCTCTTTACTAAAATAATATTGAAGCACTTCGCGAGCGTGCTGCTGTAACTGCCGCGCCGCGCACGTCCCCCACGTCCCTCATTCAATGCGCGTCGTGGGTGGCGCAGTAAATGGAATGATTGCGGTGGATAACTCCTACCACGCGCACCCGTGCACTGTTTTGGGCCTAGCCCAACAACGCCTCGCGCGCGTGTGTGGCCCAGGCCCGGGGGCTCCTGGTGTACCAAAATTGGGTCCTTTTGTACTCCGTACTTGTGCACGGACAGTTGAAGCTACACATGCGGCAAGGCCTGCCGGGGTGCTTGCGGCAAGACCTGCTGGGGGGCACGGGCAGTTGAAGCAATATCTGCGGCAAGGCTTGCGGCAGGCGCAAGATCATAAAGCCAAGGACGCCGTGCTAGAGATCGACAAGATGGCAGTAGGGACATCCGCAGTGGAGGGTAGCGACGGCAAGAATGGGTGTATGAACCGAGCATTGCACTCGCGGCACCCTTTATGGGGAAGTCTCGGGAGCTGGCTCTTCATCGCACGACGCGATGTTTTCTCCTTGAGCCCGCGACCCTTGTCGGCATCCCGCACTGTTCGCCCTCATTGCCGGCAAGCCCAAGGCCGGCAAGCTCAAGATCCGGCAAGACCTCCGACACACACTCCGGCAAGCGCACCTCTTCGGAGTGCTGCGCTCCCGTTGAGGACGTGTCAGAGAGCTCCACTGGCAAGACACTTGTCGGGGGACAGCAAGAAACAAAAATACATGCAAGAGCCAAGAATTTTTAAAAGATTGATACCCAGTGCATTTCTTCTTGAACATTCAAGGACTACATTGGGTGCGATCTGATACATAAAAGGAGATCTACCACTACGACGCGGCGACTGATCCGGAAGCGAGGTCTCGCGGATGGAACGCCGGGACTTAACTACGGCGCCAAACGTGTGTCAGGACCGGATTTCCAGGATATTAATTTCCCAGTAAATGGCCCTTGTGCTCACCAGCCCCAGGATTACTGTTAGCTGATGAGACACAATCTTGATACAGAAATTCCAAGAAAAATACAAAATATGTAGTACAAGACCATTCCGGTCTATGAGTACAACAAAAGGTTTCTAGTGTTTGATGGCGGAAGCGGGTCGGGGTCATCAGCGTCTATGGGACTCCATTTCCCACAGGAACAGCTGACCTGGATAACTCCTATCTTCGCGAGGTTGCTATCATCGTCGCCTAGGTTCCGGGGCTGTCGTCGTTGAGCTCCTCTCCAAGCAAGAAATCTGGCCAAGACAATAGCCAGGGACAAGCCAGTGAGTACTTTGAATGTACTCGCAAACATCATGAAAACAGGTATAATATAATAGATGATAATCATGCACTGAAGTAATCCACGATCACTTAGTCGGCCACAAAATAAAATCCATGACGCAAGGCGTATAAGGAAAATTAAATAATATGCGTGCCACAGTCGGGCGTCTGAGCGACACCACATAAAAGGCTTATAAAGAAAATAAATGACAAGCGTGCCAATGTTCAGAATGCTTGCCTTTGGAGGAAGAAGGGTGGTGTGCACCCCAAGGGTCTTGAAATAATTCTCCCTCCAACATTTCCTATTTTGAAAATACTTCGGTTTATCACATAATTCCTAAACAGCACATAAAAGTTGTTTGGAAAATTTTCAAATAAATATGAAAATAAACTAGATGAAATTTGATAAACACCAGAAAAAGAATCAGGTCCATTGGAGTTATATTTTAAAAGTTATAGCCAGTCAAAATCTGGTCAAAACTCTGTTTTTTAAATAAAACATAAAAAGAAAACGGTTCGGGTCTATTACGCGTACCTTAAGCGAAAGCGAATTTTCAAGAGTACGCCTTTCCCGTGGAAACACGCAAGCGAGGGGCCACGCCACTGGGGCGTCTGGCTGGGTCACCGACAGGTGGGGACCACCTGTCGGGTTCGTCTCCCTCCCTGCGCGTGCCTGGACAGAGAGCAGAGGGCCGGTCCCGGCGACGATTGCCGGCGCTACAGGCCATCGCTTTCGACGCCCGGTGTATCCACGAGCTCAGGGGAAACTCCCACGACGCATGAAGGGGCAAGGAGTGGCTGGCGCCCTCTTGGCTGAGCGCAGCTCCATTCATGGCGGAAAGGAGTTTCTGGCAAAGGGCGAGCCTCGCTTACGATGGCTCTCGAGTGAAAATTAGAACGGGAATGAGCTTGCGGTGGTTCCTAAGCTATTTTGGAGGAAGCACATGGCCCTAAACTGAGTGGGGCGATCGAATTTAGCAAAAGCCTACGGCGGCCGAACCTGACCAGAGGTGGAGGAGACGATCTTCCCCGGTCGATTTCTTGCTATGGGAGCTCTAGAGAAATGAAAGGGGGTCTTCCGAAGGTCGGGCTGAGCTCAGGGGCTCTTTAAATAGGCGAGCAAAGGTCGGTTCGTCGGCGGCAGAGGATAAGAACGGCGGCCGACCGTTCCTGTGGTTGCAGGGCGACGGGGCGCTAGACGGCGAGATTGGTCAGCGCGAGTGGATAGGCTCGAGCTGTTCTAAGGGCAGCTGGCGGCCGAGGGGAGGCTGGACGGCGCCGGCCATGGCAGAGACGGGCGGGACGGCCGTGGCGGCTAGCGGTGGAGGCGATGAGCTACAGCAGGTGCAGGGGCTCTGGACGAGATGGGAGGACGTACCTCTGCGCACAGGGACGGATCAGGACAAGCGGGGGAGGCGGCAACTGGTCGCGGCGGCTCGGCTATACCTGGCCATGGGCCGGGCCGGGCCGGGCTTGGGCCGGGCCCTAAAAAGCCCACGGCAAAAAACTGAGGCCCAGGCCCGGCCCAGGCCCTGCCATATTTCCTACTTCGAAGCCCAAGCCCGGCCCAAGCCCTGAAAAGCCCGTCGGGCCTGGGGCCGTGGGCCGGGCCTCTTCCTTAAATTCCCAATTAGCCAAGCCCAAGCCTGGCCCGGCCCTGCTGATGGGCTCAAAACTCAGGCCCAAGCCCGGCCCACGGGCAAGCCCGTCGGGCCCAGGCCCTGGATTTTAGGGCCGGGCCTGGGTGGGCCGGCCGGGCCGGGCCTGAGATGGCCACATATAGGCTCGGCTGCGCGCGCGTGCAAAACGTGCGCTCTGGGCGCGCACGCCATGTGCTCGACGAAATGTCAGCGCGTGCAAATACCTACTGATGCCCATGAAAATTAACAGGTCTATGCTAGTGGGTATAAGGGAGCTAAGGGACATGCTGGTTTGGCCATAGGGGCAGGTCCATAATGCAAGTTCAAGAGCATGCCAAATCTGGCCATGCACCTAACCTGTTTGATGAAATGCCAAGGGCATCTAGGCATCTCTTCTGGTGGCTAAAAACTCCAGGTTGGGGTCTCTTTAGGTGTAGGTGATGATGGCAAAGTCATTTTGACAAAAATAGAAACTAGTTAGTGCAAGCTTTTGAGAAAACCAAATCTGGACAGAAAAGAAAGGCTATTATTGCATGGACCAAAAATATTCAAATGAGTCCAATATCCTGGACTTAAGGGTTTGGTAGCAAGTACTAATAGCAGGAAAAATCCCAAGATTACTAGAGCAAAATAAAATAGGGTCACAGTACAAATTACCAAACTGGACCAGAATACAAATGTGGATGGTTTGCTCAACTTCTCCAAAGAACACAAATTAATTTTTGCATAAAAATGAATTATATACTTCTACTAACATCTATAAATTTTTATGGAATTTTTAAAGAAATATATACATAGGTTGTAGTGCAAACCACAAACTGAACCGGATTTGAAAACTTGAGGTAAGGCTCAAAATCTCCAAATGACTAAGAGAGGTTTTTGCATAAAAGTGATGTAGGAACATCACATGTCTTCTACAAATTTTTGTAGAATTTTTAAGTGAAGTTACCAAATGGTTGTAGTGCAAAAAGGGGCTCTCAAAATTATGAGAAACCATTTTAAAAGGAATAAAGCTTAAGATAATAATTGTAGAAATATTTCCACTGATCATATATAATGAAAATGCAATGCTCTTGAGTAGGTACTCAAGTCCAAAAACATTTTAGAAAAGTATCTACTAGGAGGGAAAACTCCACAACTCAGAAGAAAGAAGTGATCCTGAAATCAATAGATGATCCCAAAAATAAAAATTTAATTTCCTGGCAAAATTTTAATTAATAAAACATGGTCAAATTTTTGGGGTGTTACAACACTACCCCCCTTAAGAAAAATCTCGTCCTCGAGATTCGCTAAGGAAGGTATCAAAATTATTACTCCTACTATCATGCAATAATAACTTGAAAATTAAATATCCTGCTCACGCGACATGACGAGGCTACAGCGAGTGGACAGATAATTGGTGAACTATAGTGGGGTACTGGCGCTGCGTGGAAAAATCTACGGTTGAGGAAACCGAGAGATTTCTACTTATGGCTATGGTAAATTTAGAAAAATTCTAAATTTACAAATTACGCTGGTCGTACCCGAGTGCATAGTGCTCTCTCTGGCTGACAGGTGGACCCGGGGCCCACTGTCAGTCTCTTCTTCTACCTCCGTCTCTCTTCTTCCTTCTCTCTCGCGCGCGCGTACGCGCTTTCTCCACCTGCGGTACCTAGCGAGTAGGGCCCTAGGGCCGTACTGCGGTAGTGCACGGCTTGCTAGCTGCCGGCGCAGCGTGCACTCACCTCGCGGGCCAGTGTGCTGTCGGCACTGCTCGCGGATTCGCCTCCGAACACCGGCGGTCGAGCGACGAGCGGTGCTGGTGGACTTCGTTCACCGTACACCGATCTCGAGCTATAAAATGACCGTGGTGCTTCTTTCTTCTCCCTCACACCTGGCCTCGTTTCTTCTTCCCCTTCCTTCTCCTCCATTTCTGTTTGCAGGAGCTCGAGACGAGGCTCTAATGGCGGAGGTGATGCCGGATTGGTACACGATCCTGATGTGCGGAGGGTTGGCGGCAGTGTTGGGGTTCTCCGTGCTCTTGTGTGCGATGATCCTCGATGATCGTCGTGATGCTGCTGCTCGAGTGTTGGCTCTTCGTGGCGGCGGTGATCACGAGGATTAAGTGTCGGTGTTAGGTACTGACTGTTGTCAGTGTGCTGGGGGCAACTCGCACCTAAATAATTACCCACAAATTTCTCTTTCAGAAACTGTGGTGTGTTAGTGCAGTGATCAGATAGGTGCAAAATGTGTACGTGGTGTTGCAATTTGTGCATGTGGTCGTGTGGTTGTGGCTGTGAGCCTGTTGTCGTGGTGTTGCGTGAATTTAAATCTATGCCACGGAGAAATATTTGTTGCAAAGGCTCAAAGAAAATCCCACCTCGAGATTTACTGAGAGCGAAAACCGTTGAAAAAAAAACAAATCACAGCAGTACAAAATTACTCACCTTAATTTAAACCAAACAGTTTATTCATAGCACACACTTAGGATACAACGCAGAAGCTGCAACACATAAATAAATGCTAAGATAACAAACATGGAAGTGACGTCTACAACGTAAACGTAAGATGGGCTGGGTTCTGAGAAAATGTCTCCGGCACTGGGACACATTCTTCTTCTACCGGAGGAAGCGGATTGACTAGTCGAAGAACGCGCCTTTCCTGGTCTGGCCTCAGTGGTCTGCCAATGGCAATCTGAGGATTCAAATCAGCGAGCCTCTGGAGATAACCCATTACTCGCTGGGTCAAACGCTCTTGAGCGATGACGTACTGGGCAAGATTGGCCAGTACCGGGTCCCTCTCTATCCTCCCACCGGGAAAAGATGCTACTTCTCCAGGTGCTGCACGAGTCGGGAAGTAGTAATACCCCCCTTTCGCTGGCATAGGGTACTGCGAATCGAAGGCGAGTAAGCGCTTCGTACGCAGCAGCTTCTATGGCCATTTGCGGAGTCGGCATAGATTTCCCCACGAAAGAGACTTCCGTTGGGTCTTGGTTTGGGTTTGAGGGAGGGGTGTGCACTACTGCCCAATATTTCGAGGCGAATGGGGTGATCCTCGTCTTGAGCAGCTCATACTGGGGTGGATGGGTAGAACTCATGGTACTGCAGGTAAAGTCCCACAATATTTTAACAAAACTACCGGGGGTCGCATCTGGAGTTCTCAAATGAATGCTAGGGCTCGGCATGGCAAAAATGGCTGTGAGAGTTGTGCACAAAGTGAGGGATGCTTGGTAAGGTCACGGAGTGGCCTCTTATATAGCATCAGGGCTGGGTCACCGATTGCGGTGTGAGGGCAAACTAGTTTGACGCATATGCGCTATGGGGGTCGGGGTCAAAGCCACAGATATACATATCTCAAAAAAGTGACGTATTACTGTGGGTGTCGTCTGGGGTGGTTTTTGGTAGCTACGCCCGGAATTTAATATGCAACCGCACGCCAACATACTTATGTGAGGCTACTATTCAAAACAAAGGCACACAAGCAGACTGCATTTATTCATGGCGATTACAAGGTCACACTATTACATGGCGTAGAATACTAAGACTCGGTACTACTCGAGTGACTTAGTCTACCTCGTTGATATCTAGACGAGCGTGCCTTGTGGACGTTGAGGCTTCTCCATGGGCCTCACCGTCGGGGTTTGCTGGATGGGGTTGAGGAGCTACAGGGTCGGGGTAGCGATGATGACCATCGCGGGGATTGGTGGTCACAATCCCGTTGGAGCGTGTCCCCAAAAGGTGACGAAGCTCCTCCGGGGATACAAATGCGCTCCGCTCGACTGCAGGGGCAGACCTCAAGGTCTCGATCGGCTGTCTGAACAGCACGACTGGGTTGTCGACGTCGGGCACATCTTCTCCTCTTGCCGAGGCTCGACGGACAAGCTCTCCACGAGCCGCGATCAGATCAAGAGTGACCTGATCGAACAATGCCTCTAGTACACTTACATAGCGCACCAGATGCACTAATGCAGGGTCTGTCTCGTGGTCTCCGTTGGCAACCTGGGGTGGCCTACTATACCCGTCACGGCTGGGGTAGTAGTAGAACGAGCGGCAGTTAACTCTTGGCGACAGGTGCCGGAGTTGAACTATAGCCTCTCGAGCGGCCAGCTGGATGGCTTGTGGCTCAAAGGAAGTTGTCTTTCCGGTGAACCTATAGGGGCGTTCTGGCGATATACCCCTACCATAGACGTGCACCGTGGCCCAGAATTGATGGCTTTCACCGCTCATGAGCCCTTGGTACACCACATATTCTGGGGGCTCTTCTAATGCAAAGGCACGACGAGTGAGGTTTGCTAGCACGGTCACAAAACCTCCAAGGTTGGTTGCTGTGGTCTCATTGTGAACAATGGGGCCTGGCATCTTGGCTTGGTTTGGGGTAGAGGATGTGTTGTGCTGGGTTGGGGCTAGCATTCCCTTTTATAGAAAAAGAGAACGGAGTCTTCCTTCGCACGCCTGCGAATGGGACAAATTAAGTGTCGGTCACTGGCGCGTGATCGACAGGCTAGCCAGATAGGTTGGGCACCGACTGCCAAAAGGTGTCGGGGTCACTATGTGGCTATCGTACACGAGAAGCTTGGCTGGAGTTAGGTTAAGGTCTGGTGGGAGGGTTAACCTAGGTTTATCGACCTGGCTAAGATAGGATTAGCCAACGGTCAGCCTGGCTCTGATACCAAGGTTGTCAGGACCGGATTTCCAGGATATTAATTTCCTAGTAAATGGCCCTTGTGCTCACCAGCCCCAGGATTACTGTTAGCTGATGAGACACAATCTTGATACAGAAATTCCAAGCAAAATACAAAATATGTAGTACAAGACCATTCTGGTCTATGAGTACAACAAAAGGTTTCTAGTGGTTGATGGCGGAAGCGGTTCGGGGTCATCAGCGTCTATGGGACTCCATTTCCCACAGAAACAGCTGACCTGGATAACTCCTATCTTCACGAGGCTGCTATCATCGTCGCCTAGGTTCCGGGGCTGTCGTCGTTGAGCTCCTCTCCAAGCAAGAAATCTGGCCAAGACAATAGCCAGGGACAAGCCAGTGAGTACTTTGAATGTACTCGCAAACATCATGAAAACATGTATAATATAACAGATGATAATCATGCACTGAAGTAATCCACGATCACTTAGTCGGCCACAAAATAAAATCCATGACGCAAGGCGTATAAGGAACATTAAATAATATGCGTGCCACAGTCGGGCATCTGAGCGACACCACATAAAGGGCTTATAAAGAAAATAAATGACAAGCGTGCCACAGTCGGGCGTCTGAGCGACACCACATAAAGGGCTTATAAAGAAAATAATTAACAAGCATGCCACAGTCGGGCGTCTGAGCGACACCACATAAAGGGCTTATAAAGAAAATAATTAACAAGCATGCCACGGTCGGGCGTCTGAGCGACACCACATAAAGGGCTTATAAAGAAAATAAATAACAAGCATGCCACAGTCGGGCGTCTGAGCGACACCACATAAAAGGGCTTATAAAGAAAATAAATAACAAGCATGCCACAGTCGGGCGTCTGAGCGACACCTCATAAAGGGCTTATAAAAGAATAATCACAGTGAATATCCAGGAGGTAGAACCGTCCCAGGGATACTCAATAATTCAAACAATATAGATGGTTAGTCCACAATAATAATAATCATAATCATCATTTGTCACAAGTCATGATCATTGTTCCGGTTTAGAAGTTTTTCCTCCAAAGACCGACACTAAGACCGACACTTGACTCATCCCAGACTGTAGTCCTTAACCGCAGACACGGCTATTCGAATAGATATAAACTCTGCAAAGGGTGTACTCTTTACCCACGAGTAACGGATTCCTTTAGTCCACCGGGACTAATTCCGCTTATGGTCTTTTAATTGAAAACACACCTGACCTGCACACACCAGCTTAACTTACCGGTGCCTGGAATCACCCATGACACTCGTTAAGCAAAACTCTAAGTGGGGAGGCTACAACCTCGACTAGCATGGGATCACAAAATTTATAACGTGCGCAAACTAGGGGAGCTACCCCCTCGGCTCCAACCGGAAACACCCATGCCCCCGGACCAGGTGGCATGCCTACCGGATGTAGCCGGTATCTCCCACCATGGCCTCTCTGTACGGTGTGTGCTAAGAAAGGGGTTGACAACTTACTGAACCGTACCCTGCCTGAGGCAGGGACAAGTGGTAGCACGAAGCAAGTATGGGGGTTACTGGTACAAGACTCGATCTATGGTCGACTCAGGAGGTTAAAGTGTTTCCTGCATGATTAGCATAACAAATATGTTCCACATCAACAGACAGAATCACCACTCGTTATACCTCAGCATGCCCTACTGATCATACTCGCTCCAACGAAATATCAGTATCAGGCTCATGTCTATCCAAGACAGAGACTTCTCCGGATTCCTTCCGGTAGGCATGAAAGGCATACGAGGGTGAATACTGTCACAAGCATATCGATTCCAACAGCAAGGAATCTTCATCATGCACTCATGAGCATGATCAATTCATCACATAAAATAACGAATACTTCGTGTCAATTTGGTGTTGTAATCACATCAAACAACACACAACAAATAGTATGCCAAGGTTCAGAATGCTTGCCTTTGGAGGAAGAAGGGTGGTGTGCACCCCAAGGGTCTTGAAATAATTCTCCCTCCAACATTTCCTATTTTGAAAATACTTCGGTTTATCACATAATTCCAAAACAGCACATAAAAGTTGTTTGGAAATTTTTCAAATAAATATTAAAATAAACTAGATGAAATTTGATAAACACTAGAAAAAGAATCAGGTCCATTGGAGTTATATTTTAAAAGTTATAGCCAGTCAAAATCTGGTCAAAACTCTGTTTTTAAAATAAAACATAAAAAGAAAACGGTTCGGGTCTATTACGCGTACCTTAAGCGAAAGCGAATTTTCAGGAGTACGCCTTTCCCGTGGAAACACGCAAGCGAGGGGCCGTCCCACTAGGGCGTCTGGCTGGGTCACCGACAGGTGGGGACCACCTGTCGGGTTCGTCTCCCTCCCTGCGCGCGCCTGGACAGAGAGCAGAGGGCCGGTCCCGGTGACGATTGCCGGTGCTACAGGCCATCACTTTCGATGCCCGGCGTATCCACGAGCTCAGGGGAAACTCCCGCGACGCATGGAGGGGCAAGGAGTGGCTGGCGCCCTCTCGGCTGAGCGCAGCTCCATTCATGGCGGAAAGGAGTTTCTGTCAAAGGGTGGGCCTCGCTTACGATGGCTCTCGAGTGAAAATTAGAACGGGAATGAGATTGCGGTGGTTCCTAAGCTGTTTTGGAGGAAGCACATGGCCCTAAACTGAGTGGGGCGATCGAATTTAGCAAAAGCCTACGGTGGCCGAACTTGACCGGAGGTGGAGGAGACGATCTTCCCCGGTCGATTTCTTGCTACGGGAGCTCTAGAGAAATGAAAGGGGGTCTTCGGAAGGTCGGGCTGAGCTCGGGGGCTCCTTAAATAGGCGAGCAAAGGTCGGTTCGTCGGCGGCAGAGGATAAGAACGGCGGCCGACCGTTCCTGTGGTTGCAGGGCGACGGGCCGCTAGACGGCGAGATTGGTCAGCGCGAGTGGATAGGCTCGAGCTGTTCTAAGGGCAGCTGGCGGCCGAGGGGAGGCTGGACGGCGCCGGCCATGGCAGAGACGGGCGGGACGGCCGTGGCGGCTAGCGGTGGAGGCGATGAGCTACAGCAGGTGCAGGGGCTCTGGACGAGATGGGCGGACGTACCTCTGCGCGCAGGGATGGATCAGGACAAGCGGGGGAGGCGGCAACTGGTCGCGGCGGCTCGGCTGCGCGCGCGTGCAAAACGTGCGCTCTGGGCGCGCCCAGAGCACGCACGCCATGTGCTCGACGAAATGCCAGCGCGTGCAAATACCTACTGATGCCCATGAAAATTAACAGGTCTATGCTAGTGGGTATAAGGGAGCTAAGGGACATGCTGGTTTGGCCATAGGGGCAGGTCCATAATGCAAGTTCAAGAGCATGCCAAATCTGGCCATGCACCTAACCTGTTTGATGAAATGCCAAGGGCATCTAGGCATCTCTTCTGGTGGCTAAAAACTCTAGGTTGGGGTCTCTTTAGGTGTAGGTGATGATGGCAAAGTCATTTTGACAAAAATAGAAACTAGTTAGTGCAAGCTTTTGAGAAAACCAAATCTGGACAGAAAAGAAAGGCTATTATTGCATGGACCAAAAATATTCAAATGAGTCCAATATCCTGGACTTAAGGGTTTGGTAGCAAGTACTAATAGCAGGAAAAATCCCAAGATTACTAGAGCAAAATAAAATAGGGTCACAGTACAAATTACCAAACTGGACCAGAATACAAATGTGGATGGTTTGCTCAACTTCTCCAAAGAACACAAATTAATTTTTGCATAAAAATGAATTATATACTTCTACTAACATCTATAAATTTTTATGGAATTTTTAAAGAAATATATACATAGGTTGTAGTGCAAACCACAAACTGAACCGGATTTGAAAACTTGAGGTAAGGCTCAAAATCTCCAAATGACTAAGAGAGGTTTTTGCATAAAAGTGATGTAGGAACATCACATGTCTTCTACAAATTTTTGTAGAATTTTTAAGTGAAGTTACCAAATGGTTGTAGTGCAAAAAGGGGCTCTCAAAATTATGAGAAACCATTTAAAAAGGAATAAAGCTTAAGATAATAATTGTAGAAATATTTCCACTGATCATATATAATGAAAATGAAATGCTCTTGAGTAGGTACTCAAGTCCAAAAACATTTTAGAAAAGTATCTACTAGGAGGGAAAACTCCACAACTCAGAAGAAAGAAGTGATCCTGAAATCAATAGATGATCCCGAAAATAAAAATTTAATTTCCTGGCAAAATTTTAATTAATAAAACATGGTCAAATTTTTGGGGTGTTACAACGTGCCTAGTCGGAGTCCTCGTTCTTCATGCCGAAGACGTTGTCCTCGTCGTCGCTGTCGCTGGAGGAGTCGAAGTCGCTGTCGCTTGAACTCTCAGCGCAGCACTCCAGGTGAACACCGGTCGCCCCGAAGAACTTCACGGAGAGGGTGGCGGAGTCGACGAGCTTGAAGTGTAGCAGCTGCCCGGGGGTGAGGCCCCGGGAGCAGTCGAACGACTTCCATCCCCTTGTCAGGAACATGGCGCTCCCAGGGGAGAGGTCGACCGCCACCCACCAAGGACCATTGCTGCAGCCGTCTGCGCGGAGCCATAGGCCGCGAGGCCGGCTGCTCTCCACGGCCCTTGCGAAAGGGTCGGGGAGGCGCAGCCAACTCCGGAGCCAGCGGGGGAGGACCACGACGACTCTGTCACCTCCTCCCCCGCGTGGATCCCCGCGTGGGGCTGCGGAAGAGGCGTGCTGCTGCGACCACCGCGCCCCGCCGGAGTTGTCTTCACGCGGCCTCGGGGTGCCGACCCGCCGTGGGAGCTCGAACCCGCCACCGTCACTACCACGCGCGCTGGGGTCCGGGGGCTGCTCCTCGTGGCGCTGAGGGAACCTCGGGCACGGCCGCGTCCCCTCACCATCTTGGGGCGGTACGAAGGAGGTGCCGAAAGACAGACGAGGGAAGAACTGAGCAGCAGAAGAAAATGGAGGATTGCGGATGGGCGACGTTCTTCTTCTTCCCTCACCCCCCTTTTATAGGGATGGGTGCTAGGGGAGGAGGGAGGCCGACCCTTCGTAATCCTGAGCAACACACGTCACTCAAGGCGCGTCATCCAAGGCGTTAATGTGGAAGCGAGCGGGCGCCGCATTGTTCGTCGCTTCTCCTCCCGAGGAAGAAGATGGACCGCCTCGCTCCGATACTCCCAAGACCTGCAGTTACTATGCGTTGTGGGAAAAAGCCATCGACAGTCATCATTACTGCGGCCACGTGTGCCCGCACACTGTTTTGGGCCTAGCCCAATAGCGCCGCGCGCGCATGTATGGCCCAGGCCTGGGGGCTCCTGTCAGCATACAAAAAACCTGGGTATCTATTACCCTGACTTGTGCGTGGGCAACCGCGGCAGGATTCCTGGGGCCGGCAAGACCTAGCCAAACCTCTTTGCTGCTAACCTTGGAGGAGGATATTACGACATCAAGAAGGCATTCAAACCACGGATCAGAAGACAGAAGACTAAAGGCTGGCGCCCCGGCAAGATCTTGTCGGGCTGGTCGCATGGCCCCGGCAAGGCTCGCTCCGGCAAGCCCTTGCCAGCAAGGCCTCACCACCCTGTCACCGCTCCAGTGCAGGGGCTAAGCTTGTCGCCTAGCTGTTGTCCTTCTGGATGCGTGTCAGGGCGCTAACAACGTTGGGCTTAAGCGGTGCGATGGGATGGCTCCTTTTTCCATCCCCAAGAAAGGCAAGGACACCTCAACGAAGCATTAAATGCTCTTGTCCTAAACCGTCAGTGTTAGGTATGATAACACTGTAGATACTTTCCACCTCATGTATACCCTATACGCCACTGTTGGTGACCCCTTCGAGAGTATAAAAGGAGGCCCAAGGCGTCGCTACAGGGAGGATCTTCTCTGGCCCATTCTGCAGGATAGCAGCAGTTTACTGTAGCACTCACAGAATCTGAGCCAGAGCACATTTAATACAACCAAGCAGGAGTAGGGTTTTACGCATTCCTGCGGCCCGAACCTGGGTAAAAATCATTTGTGTTGATCGTTAGATCTGCTCTTTGCGTAAACCTCTTTCCCTGCCGAATCGCAAAGGGATCCTCGTGATCCCATAGGTGTCGTTTCTGACATAAGGGCCATACTTTCATTATGAATGAGACGTATGTTATGAATATTGATAAAAATACATTACCTCTGGGTTTACTTTCATAATTCATTTTAGAGTTTCATACACTCTAGCCCATTGCACAATGTTTGTTGCAAAAGAGTTGTTCATAAAAACAACAATTGTTGTTCAGTATTATGAATAACATGAAGGGCCATGCTTCCATCAAAGATGGGATGTATGTTATGAATATTGATGGAAATATGATACATCCATAACACTGACGCTAAATGTCGCAAGACTAAAAGAGTTCCACATATGTGTGGCACTGCATTTGGTCACATTGGAGAAACCCGCATGGAAAATTCCATTATGATGGATTTTGAAGTCGTTTGATTTCGAATTATCTGACACTTGCAACTTTCCTCCAAAAGGTGAAGTGACTAAAATACCGTTCACAGGCCATAAGGAACGAGCAAAGAACTTATTGGTGATCATACATTTTGATGTATGTAGTCCGATAAATGTTGTTGCAAACAGTGGATTTGTCTACCTTCAAAATGACTCAAGTAGATATATGGATATTTACTTGATGAGACGTAAGTCTGGATCTTTTGAAATAATTCCAAAGGTTTTCAAAAATGAAGTAGAAGTTATTGTAACAAGAAAATTATGTTTCTGCAATTACAAGTTTAGCGAATGTCTGATGAGTTGTGAAAAGAGTTTCATAACTTGCACCTCCCGGAACACCACTTCAAGTGGAAAGTCCGTGAAGATGTAATCGAACCATTTATGACATGGTAAGATCAAAGATGACATAAATAAATTTGCCATTATCCCTTTTAAGGTGATGCTTTAGAGACTGCGGCTTTTACACTGAATAGAGCTCCATCGGGTCTGTTGAAATGACGCCATGGTATGGTACGCCCAACCATGTTATATCTTTTCTTAACATTTGGAATATGGGGCTTGTGTAAAAGGTTACAAACCTATTCCAAATCAGACAAGTGCTACTTTGTAGGTTATCCCAAGTCATTGGGTATTCCCCCACCACTATACCGAGGCAAAGGATTTTGCCACAAAATGGTATGCTTTTAAAGAGAATAGTTCTTACAAAAGGTGAGTGGGAGGAGAGTGCAACTCGACAAGATAACCAGTATCTTCGTCATCAGATCAAAGGAAAGGAACCTTGGAAGTGATTCTGGAGTTTCCTACTGCAACTGATACGGAAGTCTCTACAATAAAATGTATGGACTTCGGTCGAACTTGCAGCTGAACCACGTAGGCAAGGCTCGTGCAAACCTCTCAGGTGCGCAAACGAGATATTGTTGTTAGACAATAGTATACCTACGATACACAAGGAAGCGTTGATGGGCCCTGACTCCGGAATTGGCTAAATGCCAATACAATCCGAGATAGTTTCCATATAAGTGATTCAAGATTAAAATCCTGATACACCTTTCAGAAGACTTAGAGTCTAACGAATATTTATGGAACTAAAAACTGATACGGATAAAAAATGTTTTATCCATAAAGCTCGACTTGTTGCAATAACAAGTTCAAGGAGTTGACTACGATGAGGTTGTTTCACCGTAGTGATGCTTAAAGTCGGTTCGGGTTGAACTAGCAATTAATACATATTTCAATCATGAGATATGAAACAAGGATGATGAAAGGATTTCCATCTGATGGAAATGAAACCAAGGACTTGCATGTGTTACAGTCCAAGGTATTTTTCCAGTCCAGAGGATCCTAGTAAGTATGCAAACTTCAGAGATCCAGCGATGGACAGAAGAGAGCAAAATGGAGTTGGAATCTTCGTGTTTTGATGAAATGGTCGAAAAGGGTTTTGACTTCATCAATGGGTAATGAAGATGCTTGTGATTCAAGAAAATAAGTGGGAGCATAATAATATTTCTAAAAACCTTGTGTGCTTGACACATTGTTAATTGGAAATAAATTTCTTGACACGAATTAGGACTTCATTTGAAAATAGTTTTTTCGATGAAGTGCTTGGGCTAAATAGCCTCAATATTAGGCATGACGATCTATGGAGATAGATTTACCTAATGGGGCTAAGCAATGAATACATATTGACAAGATGCTAAAACATTTTAGCATTTAAAACGCCAAGGAGTGATTCTTGCCGAAGTCACATGGAAAGAGTTTTTGCAAGACTCGGTGTCCCAAAACACTGATGAGTGAAATGCATGATGGAGATTCCACACACTCTTGTGTTTGGATTAATCATGTATTCCATGGTATGTAAAACAACCAGATATGTCCGATACTCCAAAGTTGTTGCGAGTATGGATACCAAAGTGATCAAAGTACTGATCATAGGACAACAGTGAAAGATGTCATTGAGTACTAGAGTAGTACTGATGACATGTTTTCTCGCAAGCAGAGATTATGAAGTGCTCGTTGTAAGTAATTACATCGATACAGTCTTCATCAATGCTCCATGCGATTTTCGATTTAAGTTAAGGGTTTTGTGTAATACACAATATGGTGGCACGGTAGTTGAAAGATGTTCCAAACAAGATACTGTGGCGAATTCTATAACAAAGGCTAAGTATGTTAACGCTTTAGAAGCGACAAAGAAGTTGTTGAATCATATAGTTCATTCATGAACTTAGTATGGTTCCAAGATGGCTTTGGTCTATGGGACACTATTGCAGATAGTTGCTCCATAGCCCAGTCTGAGAAATCAGGTTTCGACCAATGATTCACACATATGCAAAGCCAAGTCCACACAAAATATGAATTTTGTGATAGCGTGAAAACGCAAGGATATGCAAAGTTACACACGGAGCTGAAGTCGTCAGATCCGTTGGACATCAGGCTATACCACATGCGAAGCATATTTTACACCAGTGTGCCATAGGTGTAAAGTGCATTAGCATTAACTAGATTATTGACTCTAGTGCAAGTGGGAGTCTGTAGGAGATATGCCCTAGAGGCAATAATAAATGTTATTGATTATCTCCCTGTTCATAATTAGGTTTATGTTCCATGCTATAACTGCTATGGTTCTTGAGTCTACAATAACCACGAGGCTCGGAGGAAGACTCATATGCACGTGTGGAATAATAAACGGTAAACTGTATTCCTAGTCTGGCCTCTAAGACTAGCTCAAGAGTTGCATGATGGTTCTGTTTTCCTGATCATGAGCATGTCTATGCCAGCAACTTTGAGGGCACAATGTTAGAAGAACATTTGTGTTGAATCGACCCGAATTGATGTTATGCTATGAGATACATTCGTCACAAGTTAATGGTTAATAACACAGAGATGGTTAACGTTTGCATGATTCCTTAGACCATGAGAGTATCGAGTTTCTTCATGCTTGCTTCATGAACTTTGGGGTTTGTTAAACGTCATCCGTAAATGGGTGGCTATTACGGCGGCTTATGGGTTCATGGAAAAGTATGTCAAGTAACTTGATAGCTCAAGATTAGGATTTGCTCCTCCGACGATGGAGAGATATCTCTGGGCCCTCTCGGTGTTACGGTATCCATCATCGTCTGGTCAGACATAGGGTGATTTGATCACAGGGATGCCGGAACACGGTAACGAGAAAAGAGAACAATACCGGTAACGAGGTAACTGGCATAGTGGACAAGTTGTTGATCCATGGGGATGCCAACATGTCTCACCTCGGGTATTTGTAACATATCGCGAACCAACAGGAATAGCACACGGCAACTGGAGGTTCACTCGAATATTCATTCGTGTGGGTATAGGGGTCAATATGGGTGTCCACGGCTCTGATGTTGATCATTGATCGGAAGGGGTTCCGGGTCATGTCTATACTTCACCGAACCTATAGGGTCACACGCTTAAGGGTCATCTATCTGCTGAATACTAGACAAGGAGTCCGAGAGAAAGTCACTGGAAAAGTTTCGGAGACAACAGAAAAGTTCCGGAGAGAACACCGAAAAAGTTTCGGTAAAACCGAAAAGTTGTTTCGGATAAAACCATTGATCCTAAAAGGTTTCGGCAAGCACCAGGAATGTTTTGGAGGTTGCCAGATTGGTCTGGTAATTTCTGGAGAAAAAACCGAAAAAAGTTTTCGGAGCTGCCGGAATTGTTTACCGGGTAAACGAAGATGGTTTTAAATTAAACCACCATACCGGAAATGTTCCGGAGCGCGTCCAGATAATTTTAGAGGGTGCCGGAAATGTTCTGGGACCTTCCGGAATTTTTCAGAAGTAATAGTCGCGGAAAACATCTTGTCCCAGCATGAGGGGACAAGATCCCACGACTCGTGGGGGCTGTTTTGTGGAGCCTCCCCTTGGGGGGGCAGCCCCTTGTGGCTGGACAAAAGGTGTTGGGGGGCTCCCCCATGGTGGGGGCAGCCTCCACAAATGGTGGGAAGTGTTGGGAGGAGGTGGGACCCCATGTTGGAGCACCATGGACAAGGGAACATGTTTTTCCCTTGTTTGGTGGGAACATGTTCTCCTTGTTTTGTGGGAACATGTTTTCCCCATGTTTAGTGGGCTGAAATTTCAGCCCCCTCCACCCCTTCCACCACTATATAAGGAGGAGGAGAGGTGCTCTCCAACTCCACTCCAACTCTCTCACACAAGCCATGCATGATCTGGCATTCTCTCTCCCTCCCATGAAATAGTTTCGTAGTGCCGAAAGGCTGTCTGGGTTCCGGTGGGAACTAGTTCTGGACGGCGAAGCCCTGCCGGATAGATGACACCGTATGTGTGCAACTCTGTAGAGAGATCGTAGTTTCGGTCTTAATTCGAGAGTGCCTCCCGAAGGGCTGTCCGTGTGACTGTCCGAGTTTCGAAGGTCCTCCCGAAGGGCTGTCCGCGACACCGTCCGGGGGACTGTCCGACCGCCTCCCGGAGGGCTGTCCGTGGGGCAGATGAGGGTATACATCCTCGCGGTTGGGAGGTTGTAAATCCTAGCTGCGGGGATCTGCACCGCCGATCGTCATCGACTCTACTTCCAATGCGCTACGAGTCGGTAACGAAAAAGATCAAACCTTGTATGCAGTCTCCATAGTGGTCCTGGGCTGGTGCGTAGGTCGGAAATTTTTTGTTTTCTGCTGCGTTACTCATCATGTCCAACTTAAAGAACTTATTTATGGAAATGAGAATTGACATGTGTACAACTACAAAAGAAAGATGAAAAAACTTGGATATAATTTTTCTTGTACAATATTGCAATCAAAAAAATCTTGGCTAGTTTTGTAGTCTCACAACCAATGGTTGATTTGGCTCTTCCTCTCTTGCATCTAGTAGGTTTTTTCTTGAAATTAGTTTCAATAAATTACCAAATAAATTGTTGGTTGATGTGTCTGCTCCCGCTTCCTCTGTTGCAAAATGCAGGTTGGTCAAGAGTAAAAGAGCACCCAAAAATTCAGAAGGAACCATGATTGATCTCAATGACTTGTCTCCTGAGCTCAACGAGGTGCCTCGTGATGAGTTGAGTTTGTGCAGATAATATTTTGCACGCAACCAAATCCAGAGCAGGTTCATATGGATGGTGATGGTGTTGAAATCAACATGCACTACTAACACTGTGATGATATATCTGCAGTCAGAGGGTCATACTCTAGCTGAAATGAACACTCGGGCAGCTGCTGGACCAACATAGATTGAACTAAGAGCGGGGCTGTGGGTGGGGGAGAAGATGACGTGGCTGGGTCCCAGCCAAGAGAGCCATGTGTTGGGATGAGATTTGATGACTGCAAGGTGCTAGGGTGCATTACAACTCCTATGCCCTAAGATTGGGATTCTCTATCAAGATGAACACTTTGAGGCGGCCTGTCCAGTTTGTTTGCAACAAATATAGGAAGCCAAAAGTTGACGATGGTGGAGCTAAAATGCTACTTGTGCTAGATGCTATACTAGACCCCAAACTTGTTTGTGAGGAAGATGAGATGGATGAAGTGCCATTTTTTCGTGAAGAAGAGAATGTTCCGAAGAAGAAGAAAAAGTGAAAGCGTGAAACTATAAAGCAAAAATGTTGGTAAAGTTGAAGGATGGATGGTGGGAGGTAACCCACCTTGTACGTGATCATACACATCCTTTGGTCAACAAACCACCATTGTCCAAATACTTCGATCTCACCATGGGATCTCTCTGGAAGAAAACAATTTCTACAAATCATGTACAACTGCAACTTGTCTTTAGGTGTTTCTGCACTCAAGAGAAAAAAAAAGAGAAAATTATTTCGTGTGCAACTACAATAGGGCAACCATGCAACAACATATAATATATTTATGCAACCTTTTTGTTTCAGTTATGTAACTTCAAAAGTCTATCCTCAACTCCATGATGTTTGATGTGCAACTATTGTGTGCATCTCTGCAACTATTGTGTGCATCTGTGCAACTATTATGTGCATCTCCGCAACTATTGTGTGCATCTGTGCTAGACTCTCAAAGAGAGTATTGATCTTCAAGTCTCTAGCCAGGCCCCATATAGCCCGCATATTCTTGAAGAGCTAGTAGCTTCTGAACAGATGATCCATATGAACCTGAACAATCAACAACCGACGGGCTCTTCTATCGGCGGCACCTTATCCAGATTGAACACCACATCATCCAGATCCTCCCCAGTCAATCCCAGTTCCTTCATCATGTATATCATTGATTACTACTCGCCTTCTTGCACAGAAACAACGGTTGGAGCCATGGTCTCGACCTACAAACCCTAGCCTTCCCGGATGACTACCAAGGCCAGGCGATGGTGCAAGAAACACCCCTGAATCGGCCCAAGTAGAACAACAAGAGGACATTAGGATGGGGGAAGGATAGATCGCAACGCCGATCGTCGGCGAGAGGCCGATAACCCAAAGCGAAAGGGGAAATTTTATATGTTTTTTTTTTTGAGAACCGGGAAATTTCATATGTAAACACACACATCCCCGGACGCTACTTTTTTTCAAGTCGGAAAATGAGCCCTCAGCCCGGCCCATTATGAAACCCTAGCCTTCTGGCGGGGCCGTCCCTCCTCACCATCTCCCGAAATTTCCCCCGTGACTAGCCGCCACCCTCTCAACCCCTCTCTTTCGTTCTCAAAAAAATCCCCTTTCTCTCTCGCGCGACTGCGGCGACCAAAGACAGCGCAGCCGGCGGAGCCCCTTCGCCTCCCCGCGCCGCCGCCACCTCCACCACCCCTTCCTCTTCCTCCCCGTACTCTCCGCTGCGAGCAGTCCCAGTCCGAGCTCCATCCCTGGTCGCCGACCCCTCCAATCTCGCCATCGCCCTGGTCGCCGACCCATCCAAGCTCGCCGTCGCCCCTGACGCCGCCCCGTCCAAGTTCGCCGTCGCCCCTGATCGGCACCCCGTCCAGGCTCGCCATCGCTCCTGGTCGCCGCCCCGTCCAAGCTCGCCGTCGCCCCTAGTCGCCCCTTCCCTCCAAGCTTCCCCCCTCCGTCCACGCAAGGTATCTCCTGACTCCTCCATCCACCTGCCTCATCCATCCTTGCTGGCATTGTTTTTAGTTAGTTCAAATCTATTGTATGGACAGGGAGCATGCTTTATATCATTTCTTTTTCATATATGTTGTAGGTTTAAGTTATGCCAAGAACATGGGGTACGCGTAGTATCCGTGATGCAGTGGGTTGGACATGTAAGCTTGGTCACCACAATCCAGCTGAGAGATATCTGTTTTTTGATATCCCAACATTCACATGTGGTTGTCACTGTGGAGAGGAGGTGGGTGTAGATTATTACTGTTATTATTAATGTGGTCTCATGTTCTAATTGTGTATTGCTCTGTAACAGTATCCTTACAATTTCGAGAACTGTCTTGGTGATATCATAGTTAATGGACACAAGGTACTTGGTGATATGCCAGATGAAGGCATCGAAGGCAAGTTCTTTGTGTTGTCAATTTTCTTATAGTATTTGCACTGTTAAATTTGTCTTTTACATGATGTGTCCGGAGCAAGCAACTGCACAATGTCACTACAAACTACAAAAAAAATATGGACAATTGCAACTAAAAAATGTGAGACATGAATCAACCAAATTGGCATCATACATGCATTGGCAGGGTGAGGCCATAGTTTTTGCAGAACCAATTGTGTTATCAGAAGTTGGTAATTTGTGCTGGATTATCAGAACCTGTAATTTCACCAAGAGTGAAAAGGCCAAAAAGGACAAGAGAGAGACGTAGTAGCCTTACCATTAATTACCCTTTGTTGGATGACAACTTAAGAAGGGACATAACTGAAGAAGCAAGGAAAAATTATGTATTCTGTATAGTAAGGAACATGACAAAGAGGTAACAACAACTCCAAAGGTAGTTCAGATCATTGCATACAAAGAGCTTGTTTTATTATCTGCCTTAATGAGATTCCGTACCTCCACCATAGTGAACTATGAGATCTAGTAGATCAGCACTAGTAGTTTGGAAATATAAAGTTCACTTTTAGTTCATTCGGGGAGTGTATTTTAATATGAATTCTGCAACAAGCGATAATTCAAAAGTAGAATGTCGTATATGAGGAACATTGATATTGCAGATATGTGCAATGTAGATCTTTACAATGTGCCACTCTGCAAATGACACACACTCCTTAAGCATATGTACTTGGAAAAGAGGGATCAGGAAATTTGTTAAGCACTTAAAGAATACTACGGCTACATTTGGAAGCTGTACTGAATCATATTAATAGAAGCTTGAGACAAACGGAACGAATTGAGACATGGATGTTATATTATTTTCTGAAATTCCCATCTTAAAAGTCAAGATATTATCAAAGAAGGGAGTTTAGCATTCTCGCTATGGAAAGTTTGTTGATATTTTGTTTTCTTTTTCACATTTTATATTCCATTAATAGATAGTTTTGCTAAACCATATCCATTCTATTAGGCTAATATCTTGGGGTGGTCAATGTTGATCAATCCTACATAATGTTACTCATAAAAGCCACGTGCATGTGCATCTCAAGATACTTCGATATGATCAGCTTAGAAATGCCAAAAATTATCCTTCACAATTGAGCAACTGATCTATACGTTTGTACTTGAATATGGCTCTTCATGCCGTAGATCTTCATGTTTAGAATACATCTGCGAGTCCCCTTATATATTGGTACAGAAGTATTTAAACAAATTCTTTTGCAGGAGATTGCATCCAGCACACATTCGGCCAGCAGATGGAAGCCACGAAGAGGGTGAAAGCAATCCTCCAGAAAAAAGATCCGAATTCTGTTCCTAAAATGAATTCACATGACCTAAAATACAAGTATGAAAAGAGAGTTGGCGAAGTGAAGTGTGGTTCATTAAAAGAAGTCGTGCATACAGCGCTGATCCTGAAGGAACAAGGCATCAGATCAATGGTAGACTCTTGTTCTTCCTTCTGTTCATGTGCTCTGTATGATGATTCCGTGCCTTCAATTCTGTTTTGTTTTTCATGTGGCAGGATTCAAACGTGGTTTATAAAGCCTCTAACGTGTCAGTTGTTAGGCGAACTGACTATAGACAGATTGCAGCATATCTGGCTAGTGGATTTCCTCTCCATGCTGGAGTCTATATTGGGAGAACGCTCAGTGGTCTAAGGTTTTGTCGCAAGTATAAGCCTCCACGCCTTGGAGATTTCAGTAAGGCAAGGAGAACCAGCATTAGTGCACATTCAATCCTTTTGGTTGGAGCTGGCAGGAAGAAAGGAAAGTGGTACTTCTTCTTTTTGAACACTTGGCGTCGATTTTGCTGTCGCTTCAATTCCAATGGAGACCGAATAACACACGGGATCGGGAAGGTTGTAGCTGATCGTCTTTTCAGAAACCTCATTCGTCTGTCCCGTTTCAAGGAGGAAAGCAGTGACATGAGTTTGCGGCGCCAGGATGGGATTGAGATTTCTGAATACAACAAGCAGTTGTTAGATGTTGAACACTGAGGTATGAGGGTGCATGCCAATTTTTGCTAAGCATCTCAGCTCTTATACATGCAACTTCATTTTGATGTGTCTTCAGTTTTATCTTTTTGCCTTCATTCAGTTACTAACAAAAAATGCACCTTTCATGAATGTGTGTAGCATACCTACCATATCCTTGAGAAGAAGATCACGAGGAGGCAATGTCCAGCCCAAGTCTTCCTCTCCAGCGACCATTTGATGTGTGCTTAGTAACTTGGTGATTTTTGATCGAGCAGGGAGATGCCAGAGTCTTGAGTCTATGTATGCCACTACCACGGCCCAAGAGCTGCAGGCCAAGCTGGAGTCCGGCCACCCCAGTTTTTTTGCTGGAAACATTACTATGCAACAACATCCCTATAACACTCCTTCATTCTAGGATAGATGGTCGATCTTCATGTTTTTTGTCTATAATGAGCTGCAATGGAGCTAGTTCTTTTGTGTAGTTTGTGGGTGTTCTGCTTCTGATAGGTCCCTATAGCCTCAGCTTTTCTGGAATGTCACAGCTGTGTGCGTGATCTTTTGCAGGTAGCTTGTTTTGGTTTTGCTGTCTGTCTTGGCTGGGCTCAGGCTGTTTAGCTACCCTTGGTTACCTTGTTTTCCTTGCTGGTGATGGTTAACTCCTAAACTTAGCTCTTTTAAGGACTCTGGTTTCGGTTAACTCCTAAACCCCCAAAAGACATTCCTTCATTGTAAGCAGTCTATAATTATTATAAATACTTGTTTCCTTGTGGCCTGCCTTTGATTGTACTCCCTCCATTCCTGAATATAAGTCTTTTTAGAGATTGCACGCGGGCTACATACGGAGCAAAATGAGTGAATCTACACTCTAAAGTATGTCTATATACATCTGTATGTAGTTTGTAATGGAATCTCTAAAAAGACTTATATTTAGGAACGGAGGAAGTACATGAGTAGGATTTAATTCATCGAAGGACTAACAACTGGGAAAATCATGTGTCACTGCCTAGTGCTAACAATGCAGCCTTGATACCATCAATGTGTCATATCTGAGGGGAAGACGTTAGGTCAGTACTGTAGATTGTAAGTTCCCATGCATGTTCACTGTGCTTGCTTACCATTTGTCAATGGCCACCAGCACGCTATTTCAACCACTTCCTCGTATCTTTCCGATCATACATATTTTATTAATATTGTCTAAACGTAGCATTGTTCCCTTTTTTTCTAAGTATTACAAGTCTTTTGGTCACTTAAGTCTACTTGAAAAGAATTGTACTACTACACCGGTTTGCAAATAGGACACTTATAAATTGTTCATCTGATACCTCACCCTTATTTCCATCGAGCTTATGGTGTCCAATTTAATTTACTATGCAAGCATGCATTTTTGGGGAAGTTTCTTTGTTTCCATAATTATGTATGCATGTTAGCTTTACTAGTAAAGAGGCCCGTGCGTTGCAATGAAAAAAAAAAATCATGTCTATAGTCACATGCGCTTAGATATGTACGTGCTCCCATAGTCCCATGTCTGCATGATTATAGTAGGGCAATCTATATGCTTGTAGCCAAATTGACATAAGCACTGTCTTCGACACGCGATGTTGGATGTCGTGGACCAGATCGACTGGTTATTGATGGTGTCTCTGTCTTGCACATGATTCCTATTTGAGACTGGATTTTCTACTCTCGGGTGTACTACACCCGAGTTAGCAAAAAAGTTGAAAAAAGTTTATCAAAAGAAATTCAAAAAATCAGAAATTTTGCTACACCAAACTTTATCATATGTTTGAGGTTCTTGCCAAGTTTCATCGAAAAATAACATCCAAGGAGCTCTCACCGAAAAAAACAAATCGCTGTTGAAAGTTTTGTGCACTGTTTGAGCAGTATTTTTTTTATTTTTGGTGAGAGCTCCTCGGATGTTATTTTTAGATGAAATTTCGCAAGAACCTCACACATCTGACAATGTTTCATGTCCCAAAATTTTAGATTTTTTGGATAATGTTTGATCACATTTTTTTAATCTCTTGCTAACTCGGATGTAGTCCACCTGAGAGTAGCCACTACTTTCCGTTTCTGAGACTGGATTTTCTACTCTCGGGTGTACTACACCCGAGTTAGCAAAAAAGTTGAAAAAAGTTTATCAAAAGAAATTCAAAAAATCTGAAATTTTGCTACACCAAACTTTATCATATGTTTGAGGTTCTTGCCAAGTTTCATCGAAAAATAACATCCAAGGAGCTCTCACCGAAAAAAACAAATCGCTGTTGAAAGTTTTGTGCACTGTTTGAGCAGTATTTTTTTTATTTTTGGTGAGAGCTCCTCGGATGTTACTTTTAGATGAAATTTCGCAAGAACCTCACACATCTGACAATGTTTCATGTCCCAAAATTTTAGATTTTTTGGATAATGTTTGATCACATTTTTTTAATCTCTTGCTAACTCGGATGTAGTACACCTGAGAGTAGCCACTACTTTCCGTTTCTGAGACTGGATTTTCTACTCTCGGGTGTACTACACCCGAGTTAGCAAAAAAGTTGAAAACAGTTTATCAAAAGAAATTCAAAAAATCTGAAATTTTGCTACACCAAACTTTATCATATGTTTGAGGTTCTTGCCAAGTTTCATCGAAAAATAACATCCAAGGAGCTCTCACCGAAAAAAACAAATCGCTGTTGAAAGTTTTGTGCACTGTTTGAGCAGTATTTTTTTTATTTTTGGTGAGAGCTCCTCGGATGTTACTTTTAGATGAAATTTCGCAAGAACCTCACACATCTGACAATGTTTCATGTCCCAAAATTTTAGATTTTTTGGATAATGTTTGATCACATTTTTTTAATCTCTTGCTAACTCGGATGTAGTACACCTGAGAGTAGCCACTACTTTCCGTTTCTGAGACTGGATTTTCTACTCTCGGGTGTACTACACCCGAGTTAGCAAAAAAGTTGAAAAAAGTTTATCAAAAGAAATTCAAAAAATCTGAAATTTTGCTACACCAAACTTTATCATATGTTTGAGGTTCTTGCCAAGTTTCATCGAAAAATAACATCCAAGGAGCTCTCACCGAAAAAAACAAATCGCTGTTGAAAGTTTTGTGCACTGTTTGAGCAGTATTTTTTTTATTTTTGGTGAGAGCTCCTCGGATGTTATTTTTAGATGAAATTTCGCAAGAACCTCACACATCTGACAATGTTTCATGTCCCAAAATTTTAGATTTTTTGGATAATGTTTGATCACATTTTTTTAATCTCTTGCTAACTCGGATGTAGTACACCTGAGAGTAGCCACTACTTTCCGTTTCTGAGACTGGATTTTCTACTCTCGGGTGTACTACACCCGAGTTAGCAAAAAAGTTGAAAAAAGTTTATCAAAAGAAATTCAAAAAATCAGAAATTTTGCTACACCAAACTTTATCATATGTTTGAGGTTCTTGCCAAGTTTCATCGAAAAATAACATCCAAGGAGCTCTCACCGAAAAAAACAAATCGCTGTTGAAAGTTTTGTGCACTGTTTGAGCAGTATTTTTTTTTATTTTTGGTGAGAGCTCCTCGGATGTTATTTTTAGATGAAATTTCGCAAGAACCTCACACATCTGACAATGTTTCATGTCCCAAAATTTTTGATTTTTTGGATAATGTTTGATCACATTTTTTTAATCTCTTGCTAACTCGGATGTAGTACACCTGAGAGTAGCCACTACTTTCCGTTTCTGAGACTGGATTTTCTACTCTCGGGTTCTACTCTCGGGTGTACTACACCCGAGTTAGCAAAAAAGTTGAAAAATTTTTATCAAAAGAAATTCAAAAAATCTGAAATTTTGCTACACCAAACTTTATCATATGTTTGAGGTTCTTGCCAAGTTTCATCGAAAAATAACATCCAAGGAGCTCTCACCGAAAAAAACAAATCGCTGTTGAAAGTTTTGTGCACTGTTTGAGCAGTATTTTTTTTATTTTTGGTGAGAGCTCCTCGGATGTTATTTTTAGATGAAATTTCGCAAGAACCTCACACATCTGACAATGTTTCATGTCCCAAAATTTTAGATATTTTGGATAATGTTTGATCACATTTTTTTAATCTCTTGCTAACTCGGATGTAGTACACCTGAGAGTAGCCACTACTTTCCGTTTCTGAGACTGGATTTTCTACTCTCGGGTGTACTACACCCGAGTTAGCAAAAAAGTTGAAAAAAGTTTATCAAAAGAAATTCAAAAAATCTGAAATTTTGCTACACCAAACTTTATCATATGTTTGAGGTTCTTGCCAAGTTTCATCGAAAAATAACATCCAAGGAGCTCTCACCGAAAAAAACAAATCGCTGTTGAAAGTTTTGTGCACTGTTTGAGCAGTATTTTTTTTATTTTTGGTGAGAGCTCCTCGGATGTTATTTTGAGATGAAATTTCGCAAGAACCTCACACATCTGACAATGTTTCATGTCCCAAAATTTTAGATTTTTTGGATAATGTTTGATCACATTTTTTTAATCTCTTGCTAACTCGGATGTAGTACACCTGAGAGTAGCCACTACTTTCCGTTTCTATTTCGCCCTACCAGTATCTCTGTGTCTGCCCATGGCAACGTACACACTCTTCTTGGGGCTGCTGAGAGGACCAACAAAATAAACAAACTTGTGCTTAGAAACCTAAAAAACAATTTACCATTCGAAGAAAAAAAAATGTGCCATATCACTCAAACAACTTTGCAAGTAGCAAAATAGTATATCGAAATTACTCAAAAGTACCTTTAGAGCCCTTCCTGGAAGAAATCCATTCTCTTTGTAAGCGGCTGCTTATTCGTGAGGCTCAACAAACCACATCAAGCTACGATTCCGCGAGGAAGCATCAGTGGCAGCAACTTTTTTTTTTTCGAAACGGAGGCAAAAGATTGGCCTCATCCATTAAATAAGAGGAGAATAGAGTTTTACAACTGTCTCAACAAATACGGCATGGCAATCACTCGCGAGAAACAATAAGCTCTAATTTCTTAGCATCCGCCGTCACCCAAAGATTAACCTCGTCGACGACGTTTTTGAGGAGGACTGGCGCGGTGGCGCGCTCTTGTGTCGGAACACCCGTGCGTTTCTCTTATTCCAGATTGTCCAAGAGACGAGCATGGTAAGGGAGGCCATAGCCTTCCTATAGGGATTTCTCATGTCAGTTCTCTTATCCCACCATTCGAGGACTGATTCGTCGAGGTGCCAGTCAGTATTGTCCATGTGCGCCAGCTCAAACCTTTGAATGACTGACCGCCAGAGCCGAATAGTGAAGCGGCACTTGGCGAAAAGGTGAATGCCCGTCTCTTGCTCTTGCTTGCATAGTGGACAAAGTCCACAGTTCGGCCATCCACGCCTCTCCAAACGGTCAGCGGTCCAAATCCGGTTTTGCAAAGCCAATCATGCAAAGAATTTGACCTTTGGCGGTGCCCAAGCTTTCCAGACCATGGTATCCATGGGCGAGAGAGTCAGCCCAAGGAATTGTGCCTTGTAAGCAGATGCCGCCGAGTAAGTCCCATCAACGGAGTGTTTCCAAACAATGTCATCATCGACATTTGCATCAAGGTGGAAGTCATGAACCAACATCCAAAGGGTGAAGAGCTCCTGGATGTGGTCACCGGTGATGACGGTGGCACGCTTGATCCTTATCATCCATGCATTCCCATTGAGTGCCTCCCTCACTTTCCAATTCTTTCTTGTTGAGGCTTCATGAATTAGTGGTGCAATATCCTTGGGCTTGCGACCAAGTAGCCACGGAGAGTCCTAGAAGGGCGTTCTTGCCCCATTACCGACGGCAATGGTGGAGGCATAGAAGAAATCGATATCTTCCTTGGTGCATGGGTTGCCCAGTCCCACCCAAAGTCTGTTGGGTGCCTTCCACTCGTACCACAACCATCTCAACTGCAATGCCCGAGCAAATTTATTGGTGTTAAGGACCCCTAGGCCGCTGCAGTCCTTAGGGCGGCAGACAACTTCCCAGTTGACTTTGCATTTTGCACCGGTTGTCCTTCTCCGAACCAGACCAAAGAAACGCAACTTCTTTGGTAGCATCGTGCAATACTTGTTCAAAAAGTAGGAAAAAAAAACACCGTATATTTAGAAATAGAAGAAGTGCATACTGCATGGTCACACACCTCAAGATCAATAACACTTGGTTCCTAAAACATCAGGAGTTGGTCTTTTGGTGAAACACACCAACAGTTAAAATGCATCAGTACATTGATCTTTTAAATTCTGATGAAGCAAACTCCCAGTTATTATGTTTTAAATTCTGAATTTGTATACAGAACAGGAGGCTCAGGCTACTCACCAAAAGCCTGGACATAAAAGGACACACCTATGCCAAGCTTCTATCATAAGGTACCTTCTCTCCCAATGTTGAATACACAAAGGTAGACATGGAAACAAATCAATTATCTCCATAACTTTCTAGCCCATTGGCACATTCAGAAGACCTTCTAAGTACTGACTCTTCCAAGCTGTAGTGGATTGTTAGTGAAAATAAAGAATCAAGAGAGTACTTGGGCCGTTGCAAAGTGCAAACCCATGTATACGAGGGAGAGACAGAGGCATCCTAGTAGCTAGCTCAGCCACCAATGGTAGTTGTCGTTGCTTCTTGCTCCTCCTGGCCGATACCAGTCACTGCTCCTTCCTCAATCACCTGGCCGACCATACCCGCCGCCTCCGCACACGCCTTGTGCACACGGTAGGGAGATGGCGGCTCATCCCCGTCTGATTCGTTGCCCGCATTGCACCGGCCGGATCTGGAGCCGACGGTAGCCGCCGCTGCCTCTGCACACGCCTTGTGCACACGACACGACAAGGGCGGCGCGCCATCCTCTAACATTAAGCCACGTCGCAGACGCCCAACGGTTTCAACCCGAGTACCCCTACGATGAGACCACACCCAGAACTAGAGCCCCCTCCTTCGCCATCGCCGGCAACATCACCGCCACCATCTCCTCCAGTCGCCATCGTCGAGTTCGCGTGCGGAAGACAAAGGGGGGGGGGGGGGGGGGGGAGTGAGAAGGAAATCGAAAACGACTGTCTAAACCTAAAGGAGACGGCACTAATTGCCATCTAGCATCGGCCATTTGGCCGAGCCACATGGACGAGAGAGGTGGGCCAGCCCTGTCATTGTATGTTTTAGACGCGGCTCAAGTCTGATTTTTTTAAGGGAAGGCAATCATGGCTAGCTTTATTAAAATTTAAACAAAGCTTACATCGAAAAATCTTTTTAATTAGTTCTCCTTTTTTGGAATTTTCTTATTATCCTTTCATTTTTTTACAGAATATTTTGCAAACTAAAAAATACAATAGTCAATATTCCTTATAATATTGATACTTAATTATATCATAAGAATCTTAAGATATTTTTCGACTAGATAGAAATAGTAAAGTCCGCTAAAAGTTCAAAAATAAAAGCCGGAGGTGCTTCCAACCACAAATTCGGTGGATCAACAAGAACATTATGTGGTTGAATGGTTAGAGGGACAGTGGTATCCCTAGCCTACCTGGGTTCAAGTCCTGGTACTCGCATTTATTCCTGGATTTATTTCAGGATTTTCGACGATGCGCATTCAGTGGAAGAAAACGTTCTGGTCGACGACAAGGTGCCTACGATGACTTCGTAAATTTCAAGGTGATATACCGGGTCAGTCTCTCGATGGTGCTCATAGGGGTAGGGTGTGCGTGTGTGCGTTCATAGAGATGAGTGTATGCACGCGTATACGAGCGCTTGCATCTATACTGTATTCAACAACAACAACAAAAAAGAACATTCTGCGCAAGCACATGAGCTACGTTATTACAATGCTCTATCACGACCTTCCCTAAGTTAATTAACAGTAACCGACACTTCAAGAATTGGAGCTGCCACAGTTGAGTTTCCAGAATTGTTTTGGAGAGCCTCTATCAAGACCAGGCTATCAGACAGTACCAAGATAGAATTACTATGTGTTACTCGCTGCAGAAACGGTGGTCATTTGTGATTTTTGACAAAACTGGTGGTAAACCGTTACCCTAGCAAAAAAATGTGGTGGTTTTCAGCAATTTACTCATCCGGCAAGAATGAGAAGTTGTTGAAGATCCGGGCGTTCTGCTCCTTACAGATTAGCCACCAATAAAGAAGAACATCATGCCATCATGCTCTGGCAGGGCCGCTGCCTAGCTAGCCTGCCGTTTGAGCGTTTGGCTTGTACTAGTAAGGTTCTGTATGAAGTTTGTATAAAGTTCAAGTACAGGATCTACGAGCAGCAAGGTGTTCTCTAGCTACTTAGCACATCAGCAAACCAAGGGGGTCGTAAATATCAACTACAGTATGACAACTGAGTTCGTAAAAAATCTTGGTAAGTCAGTCTCTAGAAAAACTCTCGAAATAAACCATTTCACAAAAAAGAAGTCAAGTAAATTTGCTGCTGTTTATGAGTGCGTGAAACAAAAACAAAGTTTTGAAGGCTGCATCGAGGTCTGCCAGTTACTTATTTCAGCTGCTTGCTGAAATCTGGGAGATCGATGAGCTGGATCCTTGATATGTCCCCTGCTTCTTCCCTCTCTTTCTGCGTGTTGTATCCCCATTTCACTGCCCAAACATCATCCCTCAACATCATCAGCCACATAAAGACGAGCAATCAAGCACCGGGTTTAGCTAGTACCATGACTTACCCAGGTAGAGGTTCCATTTGTCCAGCGCTGGTTCTTTCATCACGTTCTTCAGAGTCGCTAGTCGGTCCTCGATGAAACTGTTAAAGCACAACAAAGAAAAAAAGACACAATTGTCACCCCTTGATTTTCTTGAGTTTGAAGGTACCATTATCCATTGCATAAATTGTATATCGGACAGTGATTCAGATGAGCTAACTTTTGATCCATGATATAACAATAATCTATTTAAAAATCAAGATAACGATGTAGTAAAGGATCCCCATAATGTACAAAGAATTGTTTCGTTTGATTACTGTGCATATTGTAAACATAGTTACCAAGTAGACAGAAAAAAAAAGCAATATTATGACCAGCTATAAGTAGTATTATATTTATATCCCAACTAACTGATTAGGTAGGGAAGGAATATTTATATATTGTTGTCCAGAACTTAGCTTTCCAATGCAGTATATGGTATTAAATTCAATCATACAAATGATGGACTTACTGAAGTGTAAGACCTTGGTGCTGTGGCATTTCCTGCAACTGCTGGAGAACTTTTACCTTCGGACTGAATAATGAAATCAGAGTTAGTAAGAAAATCCTCGATAAGTGAAGGAACAGAAAGAAAGGGCCCTACTAACCCAGTGCCAAGGCCATATATCCTTTCAGAGGGAAAATCTACTCCAGCCAATTCTTTAAGTAGCGCTCCAGTAAATCTACTCTGAAAGACAATAAAAAGGTGATCAGTAGAAGTTCCACGTTACCTACAGGGCAGCTGTGAATTAACTAAACGCTAAATCATTACTATAAAAAAATCAATGAAATGATAAAGCCTAAAGATGGTTGTTAGAACCATTTGTTGAAACAAAATGCTTGCTTGTTCATAAAACAGAAACTGAAACCATGAACCTATGATATAGAAGATCATGATGAGTTAGGTTGCAGAGAAGAAAAATGTAGGAGATAGACCTGTTTTGTTGTGACTATGTAAAGTTCAGAGCTTGAAAGCTTTAATGCATCAGCCGTCCCAGGATAAAACCTGCAGCCACACATTGGTTTGACCATGAGTTGCACAATATCCCTTGTTCAATATGTATAATGAACATGAGACACTTCAGAGACACCACGCCATTTCAACTTTTTTGGAGGTGTACTAGCTATAAAACTGAAAAGAGAGTGGGAAAAATGCAGATACTGCCCGCTCAGAAGTGACATACAGAATTCTGATTTGTCAAGTGAGACAAAACTTTCACGTGGAGCAATAAAATCAACTTAAATTGTAAAACAGAATCATAAACACAAGCAATATTAACACACAACAAAGCAAATATGTATGCACATGTATGCTCATGGAGACACGCATGCACATAAAGGGCTAGGATGCAGACGTGGAGCCAATAATCAAGAACTATTAATGATCAATATTCTTTCCAACGTATTTGAAAACTACTAATCAACATTTCACACCAAGTCACACAAATTAGAAAGTAATTTACAAGTTAGTCCAACTTAGATGCAATGAGTCTTCTGCTATTATTTCTTAAACTATCTTTGCATCTCTGTCTAAGAGAAATAGGGAATAGAAATGTATGATCTGTATTGCATCCATGTGGTCATGGGCTTGAGAGTGTTTCAGAAAGTTTTGAAGTATACCTCTCAACTGAGGATAAAACAATAGTAAAAAAAAATGTTTAGTTAAATGCAACTCCATTTCTCCAAGTATATTGGTCAGACCAACAAGAAAATATACACCAATTATTCCATAGACCAGTCACCTGTTAGCACCTATCCAGCCAGACAAATCATTTTCAAGCCAATCATCCCTTACACGGCCAAAGAGATCTACAAGAGATTCCCTATCTTCTTGCCACTCATCCATTACAGTGGGCAACAGTTTTGACCAGTTCTCCAATATTTCTTGGATGCTAAGCCCATCTGCAACCTTGCAAATATCACCTTAATATAAAAATTCGATCAAGCTAGAAGACTATAACCATTTGCCTATTCATTTACCACCATTGACGGGGCTGATGTTATTTAGTCATGAATACAATACAGATGAAGCACTACAGAACTTACTGATGATTTTCGAACAGAGGGTATCTGGATCTCCACAAGCAACCTTACAAGCAACAGGTTCTCATATCCTGTTTCTATCACTGGACGAAGCTGAAATAGAACAAAACATCCTAAGTAATGAACTGTAAACAGTAAAATTATAAGAGGGATGCTATGTTACTCGTCATGGAACCAATATGAGAACATGGTCCTATTATTCTTCATGAGGACGAGCTGCTCAATTTATTCATAGCACCATTCTTTAAAACCCTTATTTGAAAAAAAGAAAAGGTTAATTATCATTGCTGTTCTACTATCCACAGTAGTACAAGATATTTGTAGCATGTGGATTGCTCATATGTCTAGGCAACTGTGGGCATACATTTGTAGTAGTATATATGGGACAACTTCATATAGTGGATATATGAATGCAGGGGGCAATATTTACTTTGTTTGCTTGGCCAAAAAACCATGGATGCAGTAAAGTTTTCAACTTTCTTGTGTTCTGGGAAAGACAAAGTGAATAGGTTTGACAGACCATTAGTCTGTACCATCATCCTCTATGGTGACACCTGCTTACAGCAACCTCGAGGAGCAGAATTTGCTGTGGGCTGCAAAATTTGCTGTGGTAAGCTGCACTGCACCATGAACTCTGCTTAGGGGAAGATTTATTATTTCCCACGTCTCCACAAAAGATGCTTCCAACTAATCAACCAATTCAGTTCTGCAAAACCACATGATCTCTAAATGGAGACTTTGACATGCTACTGTGAGCTAATTTGGTAATCAGAAACCATGTCAACAAACAGTCTGCCCGGATGGAATGTCCATACTAACACACTGTACATAGGCAGCAGCAAATAAAGTAGAGAGTGAGGAACAAAGAGGCTCACGGTGTGCATCTGCTCCACTATCCACTCCTCCATGGCGGCGTCGACCAGCTCAAACACCCACGGCCACCTCACCTTGGCGGCCTGCCACAGCGCACCGAGTCAACCACATCCACGTTTATCCAACGGAAGAAACACGGCGGAGGAGCAGACCTTGACGGCGGAGAGGGAGCTCTCGCCGCAGCTGTCGCAGAAGACGCCGTCGAAGTCGAGGGCGAACAAGTCGCCGCCGCCCATCGCGGCGCGCGTGGGCCTCGCCGCCCTGGCTCCGCCCCTCCCCGCTCCTCCGGGCGGCGGAACGGACCGAAGGGAGTGCGGGCGGACACGCCGGCACCAGCTACCCGTGGCCGGTAAAGCGCCCGCCTGCCTCGCCGGACGGCCGGGCGCCGGAGCAGGACGCACGGCGAGAAGACCAACGGCGGCCATTGCGTCCGAGGCTGAGCAAGAAGAAGAGACAGTTGGGTGAGAGAGCTGGGGCTATATGGGCCTTATATTCGGGTGGGCCAAGAAGGAACGAGGGTTACGAAAGCCCCTTCATGCTGGGGGCTGTTGGGCGCTATATGCAGATCACTGTGGTGACGCACTGTCAGCCACTGCTACATGTCGCATGTTAGGCGCCTTCTTAGATTTTTTTATTTTTATTTTTTTAACATTGTACAAACGCAAGTGCTCATATATACATACGCGCATACACTCATCCTTACGAACGCACACACATAAACCCTACCCATATCATCTTGATATTTACGAAATCACCGTAGGCGCCTCGTCGTCGACGGGAACGTCTCTTCCACTGCATGCGCATTTTCGGAAATCCTGAAATAAATCCAGGAATAATGCGAGCATCAGGACTTGAACCCTGGTGGGCTAGTGGACTTGATTTTTTTTTATTTTAATGTATGCATTTTTGGGGTTTAGATGATTTTTTTACTTCTTTTAGCTTTTAGGTTTCATCCGATTTTTTCTAGGTTTTGAAAAGAATAAAAAAATAAGAAAAATTTAAGCGAAAATAATGCGTTTTTTTTTTGCTTCTACGGGAGGCACAAATTTGTTTTCGCGGGAGGTAAGAGGTGTTTTTTTTACTTCTACGAAAGACACGGATTTGATTTTCGTGGTGGCATAGATTTGCTTTCACAAGAGACACAATTGTGCCTTTCAAAAAAGGAAAAAAACACGTGTATTTCTTTTTTGCTTTCATGACAGGCACAAATTTGCTTCCTCAAAAGGCACAAAATTTACTTTTGGAAAAAGAAAAACATTTTTCCTTTCTTTATTTTTATTTACTTTAACGGTAGGCATAAATTTGCTTCTTGTGGGGCACATACTTGCATTCGTGAGAGGCACAACAAATAGGCACATTTGTGCCTCTCGGAAAGGGAAACGAGTTTTTTTTTCTTTCGCGAGAAACACATGTTTGCTTCTCGTGGAGGCACAGATTTGCTTCCGTGAAAGGCACGGTAACGAAAAAAATAGAAAAGAAAAACATGGTTCCCACTCGGTTTTTATTTTCTTTCGATTTTTTCATGAAAAAAAATTGTCGTTAACATGGGATCTAGTTTTGAAGAGCTCGACATGAGAAATCGACGATGAAAACGGTTCGAGATATGAAAGCACGGTTTAACAAATAAAACGATTTGATTCTACGAAAAAAGGAAATCTCTTAGATTCCGACAAATGACGCACATGCAATGTGACTTGTCAACAATTGAGAAGAGGGGTGTGACCATGGGCGGAGCTACGTTCACCCCTGCAGGGGCCGCCCCCCCCCCCCCCCCCCAACATTGGCAAAAGCCACAAAGAAAAAAAAATCCAGAATCTGCTTAGATTAGAAAAAATATAGCCCCCCCCCCCCCCCCCCCCCAATATGCATATTTTGTGTTCCGCCCCCTCTCCCCTGAAGTTCCTGTCAAGCTCCGCCACTGGATGTGCCCTTTGCAAAAGGTATCCCTTAATTAATTAGTGATCTCGCTATATCTCACTATAGCGAGATGGTAGCTCCCCTCGCCAGAAGTGTCACGGCCGAACAATCAATGCAAGAGTACTTTCGTTATTCTTCTCTATGTGTGTTTTTTGTTTTTTACTGTTTAGGTCTGGTTTTTTTGTGTTTTCTTTTTGTCCAGTTTTCATTAGTTATGTCGGGTTTCCTTGTTTTGTTCTAGTTTTCTTGATTTTATTTTTCATTTATTTTGTTTTTATTTCTCCATTTTTATCGCGTTTGGACTTCATTCGGTATGATTTTTCTGCGAAACAAGAAATATGCGAAAAAATAGGAACTGGCACTGCGCACTAGATTAATATGTTAGTCCATAAAAATAATATAAAAATGCACCAAAACATTTATAATTCAAATAAATATATCATGAATATTTCATAAATTATAGATACGTTGAATGCATATCAATGGTCTCGAAAGTATTTTGGGATATGTGTCCGGAATTTTGTTGGCCTATATATGGAAAGTGAGGAAGGTTCCGAAATAATATTTTGGTGAAATACCGTTAAGCTAGACCCAAGAGGAGGCGCCACCAATAGATGACGAGGGGAGACGAATTGGACCAAGGGAAGTGACCTTCATCCCTAGTTTAGTTGAACTAGGAGAAGGCCTCTTTCTCCTAGTCGGCTAGCCCTTGGCCCCCTCCACCTATATATATGTGGGAGGGCTCCTCCTAGAGCACATCAAATCTTTGCAAAATTTCTCCTACATAGCTATGCTCTATCTCTCGGTCTAATTGGTCTAACAGAATTAAACTCCTAACTGGACGGGATTGCCACTAGGCTAATCTTTGTCTAGTTTTCTCGGGGCTCTTCTTCCTGGATGACGTAGTGCTGCCGGATTACTATTTTGGAGCACGTGGATACCTTGGAGGGGTCGTCTACTTAGAGAAATACTCACGGTTGGGAGGTATAACCTAGCTGCGGGGATCATCGCGATTCACTAACTTCTTTACCGCTTCCTCTACTTTGCTAGTTGGGGAGTTTGATCGTTGCCTACACCTTCATAGTGTTCATGGATGTGACCGTGTACCATAAAATTTTGTTGTGTAATAGGTTCCCTTACAGTTTTAACGAATAAAAAATGTCATCCTTTCATTAAGCGTGTCCTAAAAAATGCCATTCGACATCGTTATCATTTGGTCAAAGGACATTGACCAGGGTGAAGTGACGAAAATAACTCTAGACCCCAATTGTTAGCTCTCCCCTATAACATGTGGGTCCTATAGTTGTCAACACACAGAGAATTAACATGCGGGGATTTGATCACCCACGTACGAAACTATTTTCGCTTCTAGTTTCATTCCCCGTGTGCTCAAATCTATGGCCCAGAGTTATAATGTGTTGTAGAGGAATTAGTGACGGTATTTTGGTTAGCTTACCCCGGTGAATGGTCTTTGACTATACGGTAACGATGTTAAGTGACATTTTTTAGCACATGCTTAACGAAATGATATCATTTTTAATAGTTAAATTTATGGTGGCAAATTTGAATAGGGTAATATATTACAAAACTGATAAAATCTACACGAGCGGACAATGTAGCGTGAATCTATACACTGAAACGTGTCTAGATACACTCATTTTAACGATAATTAGTTTCAAATGGAGGCCGTACTAACTAAGAGTGCACAATGGACTAACTAAAATAGTGTAATACTCCTGCTGTCTCATAATTTAAGACATTTTTGTAAGCTACTGTTGGAATAATGAGCAATTTACCGAATGATTTAAAAAAAATAAACAGTAGATAAAACAAGATCATAGTAACAAAAGCAACACTACTCATGCAACGTAGAGGAGAGTATGCCACAATAAAAGAAACAAAACTTATCAAGCAAACTACAGGATAGTAGGCAAATATTATGTAAACATGTGAACTAGACCGAAACATATGTAGAACAGAAACTAGACCAAGAATCTCTAGCAGGACCTCGAACAGGAAAGACACGAACACGTACTGAGCGGTGGCAGCAGCGTTAGCGTTGGCATTGACGTCGTCACCGGCCATGTCGTCGAAGAGGTTGTTGACGTCCGGGTAGTAGTCATCGGCGTCCGTGGTGAAGTAGTCAGTAGTCACGCAGAGCGCTCCCCAAGAAACCTTATCATCCTTCTCCCGTACAGGATTCAAAGTGGTGGGGTTTCGGAGGCCTACTGTCCCGACCTGTGGTGCATGCCGCAAGCCGGGATGGGGAAGAACCTTGCAGCAGCTCAGAGATTGGAACTCAATGGCGTGAGGAGGAGGATGTTCTGGTGTGTCTCTCTGGAGAGGAGCGACCTCTCTTTTATAGGCACAGGAGAAGGAGGCGAATAGGCTGCGGCGGAAGACGAAATGAAAGGACGGGAGAGGAAACAAACAGCCAGCAACCGAAGGGTGCAGTGTTCGTATTCACTCCCCACTACAACAAAAACGTTTCAACTCCCGTGCAACCTTTCACATGCCAGTCATGCGTGGCAAAAATTTAGACATCGGCTCGGCTCATTCCCGCAACCCACGGTGCGTCGTGACGAGGCGTGGCGTGGCGAGGCGGGCGGCGGAGGAGGAGCGCGCGTGTATCTGTTTGTTGTTCTCATGCTCATACATGTCTGGAAACAACCTCCCTTATAAGGAGGTCCAACTCCTACTAGGTGAGCAGTATGGCACTAAACTTTTGTCCCACCTCTTGCCTTGCATGAATGGGCTGAGTGGTCCTCTAGGATTTATTAGGAGTTCTGAAAATGCTATTGGGCTGGCCCATATATAGATCAAATTCCAGCAATCCCCCACCAGATCCCAGAGGCACACAAAATTTGCCTTTGGTTCCAAAACACTGTTTATATACCGGTACTGCAGTGGAGACTGTTATGTTGAACTTCCACCTAGAACTCCATGCTACAATAGTAAGCAAGTTGAACATTGGACTATGCCTTGAACTGCAAGTTTTATGCTAATCTAGCTTCACACAAAGCCTTGACCGATACTAGGCTACTATGGGACTTCCCCGCGGGTGGAGCTTATGCGTCATACTCCGAGGCCTTTCATGAGTTTACTAGAGAGCACCCTACTCTCATAGATTGCAACGTTAACAATCAGACTCATATAGGTGTGTTCTTCAAAAGATGTTCTGCAGGACAACATCTCTGCTTAAATAAGCCACTTAGAACACATTAAGATATATATCAACCTGCCATGCAGATTAGGAAAGTATTGCATCTTCATGGAGTGGTATTATTAGTAGTAAGAATACTCTCCTCTCAGTTGACCAACAGCTTGTCTTTCACATCTAATTCACGGGATCTCTGATCACATAGACTAGGTTACCACTGTGAACAACTCATATTGTGGGTCTCATACCCATCTCCTTCGATGCATTATCTATCACATTACGTGATAGACCCTTAGTAAAAGGATCTACCAGATTTTTAGACATTTGGATATAATCCAATGCAATAACTCCGGAGTTTTTCATTTTCCTGATAGACTTTAACTTTTCCTGAACATGTCTTGATGACTTCATGTTATCCTTTGAACTACTCACTTTGGCAATCACAGTTTGATTGTCGCAGTTCATAAGAACACCCGGCACATGTTTCTCAACAACCGGTAAGTCATTCAAGAGCCGATGAAGCCAATCTGCTTCAACCGTAGCTATATCTAGTGCTGTGAGTTCTGCTTCCATTGTTGACCTCGTTAAGATGGTATTCTTGCAAGACTTCCAAGAAACAGTGCCACCTCCATGAGTGAATACATATCCGCTCATGGCCTTTATCTCATCAGCATCAGAGATCCAGTTTGAGTCACTATACCCTTCAAGCACCTTTGGGTACCCAGTGTAGTGAATTCCATAACTCGTAGTGCCCTTCAAATAGCGCATAACTCTTTCTAGAGCTTTCCAATGATCATCTCCTGGTTTTGATACAAACCGGCTCAGTTTGCTAACAGCAAAAGAGATGTCAGGTCTCGTGGCACTGGCTAAGTACATAAGTGAGCCAATAATCTGAGAGTATTTCAACTGATCTCTAGTAATTCTCCGATTCTTTCGAAGTAACACGCTAGCATCATAAGTGTTGGAGAGGGCTTGCAGTCACTATAACCAAAGCGACTCAAGACCTTTTCCACATAGTGAGATTGAAGCAATGTAATCCCACCATCATCATCTCTCGGCAGCTTGATATTCAGAATAACATCAGCTACTCCTAAATCCTTCATCTCGAAACAACGAGATATGAAATCCTTGACCTCCTTTATAACATTCACATTTGTTCCGAAAATCAATATGTCATCAACATACAAGCAAAGGATAACTCCCTCGCCCCCACCATGGCGATAGTACACACATTTGTCAGCTTCGTTTACAACAAAGCCTGCAGCTGTTAAAGTTCTTTCAAACTTGTCATGCCACTACTTAGGTGCTTGCTTAAGTCCATACAAAGACTTCAACAATTTGCACACTTTTCCTTCCTGACCGTCTACTATAAACCCATGTGGTTGTTCCATGTAAATTTCCTCGTCCAACTCTCCATTTAGGAAAGCAGTCTTAACATCCATTTGATGAACGAGAAGACCATGTGAGGCAGCTAGTGAAAGTAGCACTCAAATAGTGGTCAGTCGAGCCATAGGTGAGTAAGTATCAAAGAAGTCTTCACCTTCCTTTGGGTATAACCCTTGGCCACGAGCTGTGCCTTGTACTTTTCAATAGTACCATCAGGCCTAAGCTTCTTCTTGAATACCCATTTGCACCCTATAGGTTTGCACCCATAAGGACGATCAGTTATCTCCCAAGTTTCATTTGCCAAGATGGAATTCATCTCACTACGGACCGCTTCCTTCCAGTAGTCAGCATCTTCAGATGCATAGGCCTCTGAAATAGAACTGGGAGTGTCATCTATGAGATATACAAGAAACTCATCACCAAAGGACTTTGCAGTTCTCTCTCTCTTGCTCCTTTTAGGAGTCTCATTATTTTCCTCCACAGGATCTTCAAGATGTTGCGTCTGAATGGTAGGTTCAGAAACAGTAACTACATCTTGACTCGATGAACTAGGCAACTCCTGATTTGATGAGCTACCCATACCCTTTATGGGAAAGATGCCTTCGAAGAATGTCGCATCATTCGACTCCATGATTGTACTGCCGTGCATGTCAGATACCTCAGATTTTACAATCAAGAATCTATAACCAATGCTATGAAAAGCATAGCCTAGGAAAACACAATCCACAGTTTTTGGTCCAAGCTTTCACTTCTTTGGAATTGGTATATTAACTTTTGCCAAGCAGCCCCAAGTTCGTAGTTAAGAGAGTTTTAATCTTTTCTTCTCCCATTCCTCAAATGGAGTTATCTCTTTGTTCTTTGTGGGAACTCGGTTTAGGACATGACATGCAGTCAATATCGCCTCCCCCCACCATGCCTTGGAGTCGGAGAGACCCGATGTGTCTAACATGGCATTAACCAAATCAGTTAGAGTACGGTTCTTTCTTTCGGCTACCCCATTAGACTGAGGTGAATAGGGAGGCGTCCTCTCATGGATTATACCATGTTCCACACAAAAAGAATCAAATTCATTGAAAAATACTCTCCACCATCATCGGACCTAAGCCTCTTGATTTTCCGATCAAGTTGGTTTTCCACTTCAGCTTTATAGATCTTGAAGAAATTTAAAGCCTCATCTTTTGATTTTAAAAGATACACATGGCAGTATCTAGTGGAGTCGTTGAGGGAGTCCGGGATTAAGGGGTCCTCGGACTGCCGGCCTATTTCTTATAGGCCGGACTCATGGGCCGCTTGCTGAGGATTGGACTGATCAAAGGCCTCGTCGCTAGGGAGGAGACCTCAGGACCCATGACGTGTCTTCCAAGTTTAAGATAGTAGAATAGGCATGTTTTTACCTTCGGTGGGCAACCGACCATGTGTAACCCTAGGGACCCCCGGCGTCTATATAAGCCAGAGGGTTTTAGATTGTAAGACAGAGAAACTCATCTAGGGTTTTAGCTATTTGATCTCGTGGTAGATCAACTCTGTAACCTTCATACACATCAATATAATCAAGCAGGACGTAGGGTTTTACCTCCATAGGAGGGCCCGAACCTGGGTAAAACATCGTCTCCTTCGTCCCCTATTACCATCGATCCTAGACTCACAGCTCGGGACCCCCTAACCCGAGGTCTGCCGGTTTTGACACCGACATTGGTGCTTTCATTGAGAGTTCCGCTGTGATCACCAAAGGGATCGATGGCTCGCCTTTTCGTAAGCAATGAAATCTGCAGCAAGGATGTCTCCGTCCCTGCTCAGATCTCCGCAGGCGGCAACATCCTGTCGCGTGCCGATCCGGTTGACCATCTTGGCCAGATCGGAAGTTTCTTCCCCGGTCAAGAAATCAGATTCGGAAACCTAGAGTTCGTCGCTGACTCACGGGGAGAACTTGTTTTGATGAAGCCCTCAGCGCTCATGGAGGAGCCCGTAAATCCCGACGCCTCGACGCCGGGAGCATCGGGCCCCACCTCTGAGGTGATCTCTATCCTCGGGCTGTCTAGAACTCCCAACCCAGTCGATGTGCCCGGATCCGCCACGGCCGGACATAACCTGGATCCGCCGTCGAGCGACCCTAGAACCACAGCGCATCGGATCGATCCCGTGCGCTTCGGCGACACGTACCCCACCGACGTCTCGTCCCTTAACGAGCTACTTGATCGGATTCAAACCATGGGCGTGTCCGACGACCAGACCCTGGTCTATGACCGGATCAGGCTTAAACCCGACGACAGGGAGATTCGCACCCCCTCGATCACTCACTTAGTCGCCACCGTCGAGTGTCCGGCCGGAGGCTCGTCCTCCCCACAACCGGAACTAAAGACGATTTATATCCTGGTTTCTGATCATCAGGATCTCTCCTGTAATCCGGACTCCGGAGTTGGCTCCGGAAATAGTTTGGGATCGATCCCCGGTCTAGTGCGCAACTCGAACCCCGTGCAGAAGGGTCCCATAATCAATACGGACTCCGACTCCCCCGCGCCGAACCCCGTGATTCCGGACTCACATCGCGGCGTGGAACCAAAATCTTTCCTGCCCACCACCCAAGTCGAGCATTCAAGCATCGCAGGAGAGTCCAAGTCTTCGGACTTACGGGATGTTAAACAACTGCCAGGGGAGTCGGTTCATCATTTTTGGGCTAGACTCCTCCTTGTTAGAGACAGAGTACCAGGCTCTAGTGACCAAGAGATAATGGTAACCTTCAGTCGCAATTGTCATGATGAAGGGATCCTCAACGCTCTAGCTCGTCGACACATTCACAACTTCACCGAGCTATCGGACCTGGTACAAAAATACTGCGCCATGGAGAGCACCTGGCAAGCCGAACGATTACTTTCGGAACCAGTCTTTGCCGAACACCCTAGAGGAGATCGGAAAAAGCGGATACCTCCGAAGTGGCTGGCCGGACACGAACCCGCCGAAAAAAGAAATAGACCCCCCACGGGAGTCAGAACTGTCCTCGACGGACTACTGGACGAGCCATGCCCTATACATCCTGTCTTGCTGAACACATGCCCGACTCACATCCTCAGAGCTTGCTGGGTCGTCAGGCAGGTCGCAAAAAGCGGAGAGGCCATCCTCGAGGCACTACCTCCGAACAGACGCTCAAGAACGCCACAAGATTACAACGCTGAAGTCCTGACGATCTACGAAACGTTTCCCTCCAGGAACAGGAGGAAAAGATCTCTTAGAGAACTCGAACAGGTCTACCATGTGGCGGCAACAAGTTCATGGGCAGACATACCCATCACCTTCAGGGAAACTGACCAATAAACCACCCGCCCCGGCCGAGCACCGGCCGCTCTGGTCCTAAACCCGATCGTCGATGGTTTTAAGTTAGAAAAAGTGCTAATGGACGGCGGCAGTGGTTTAAACCTCATCTACGAGGACACCCTAGAAAAAATGCAGTTCGACCGATCTCGCATCGAACATAGCAACACAACCTTCCGGGGGATCATCCCTGGGAAAGAGGCGCGTTGTTCCGGACGCATCACCCTGGACGTGGTGTTCGGCACGCCCGAAAACTACCGATCCGAAGAACTTCTCTTCCATATCGTGCCCTTCCCCAGTGGCTACCACGCCCTGCTGGGGCGTGACGCCTTCACAAAATTCCAGGCTATACCACATTATGGGTATATGAAGCTCAAGATGCCAGGCCCAAACGGGGTAATCACAATCGCTAGTGACCCGAATATAGCCCTTCGAGCTGAGAACAAAACAGCAGCGCTCGCCCTCGAGGCACTAGCCAAGACCTTCACTGCAGAGGAATTGACCGCACTCCGGTCAACAGTGGACAAGGACGATGTGATCCTTAGTAAAAGGCCCAAACCCACGTCCTTTAAACCTGCAGAAGAAATTGTTAAATTTCAGGTACACCCAACGGACCCCAATAAAACAGTGTCCATCGGAGCTCAGCTGGACCCCATGGTGGACGAGGCACTGCGAGCATTCTTACGAGAAAACTGGGACATCTTCGCCTGGCACCCTTCTGATATGCCAGGAATCCCACGGCGGCTAGCAGAACATAGTCTAAACATAATCGCAGGCTTCAAGCCCGTCAAACAGACTTTACGTCGCTTTTCCGAGCCCAAACGTCAAGCTATGGGCGAAGAACTAGCCAAATTGCTAGAGGCCGGATTCATACGGGAAATCAAGCACCCCGAATGGTTGGCAAACCTGGTGATGGTACCAAAGAAAGATAAATCCTGGCGGCTGTGCGTCGACTTTAAGGACCTTAATAAAGCCTGCCCTAAGGACCCTTTCCCCTTACCACACATAGACCAGATTATTCACGCCACAGCCGGACACGACTCTTTGTGCTTCCTAGACGCTTATCCGGATACCATCAGATCAAAATGAAGGAATCCGATCAAGCTACAACCGCATTCATCACCCCTTATGACCCATTCTGCTTTAACACAATGCCTTTCGGGCTAAAAAACGCAGGGGCTACATACCAGCGCATGATTCAAACATGTCTCGAGAAACAGGTTGGTAAAACAGTCGAGGCATACGTGGACGACGTGGTCATTAAAACCAAACACGTCAGCCAGTTGATTGACGACCTAAGACAAACCTTTGCTAGCCTACGTGAGTATGATATACGACTCAATCCAGAGAAATGTGTCTTCGGAGTTCCCGCCGGTAAACTACTCAGATTCATTGTTTCCCATAGAGGAATAGAAGCCAATCCGGCTAAGATCCGCGCCCTATCGGAACTTGCGATTCCTACAGAGCTAAAGCATGTCCAAAAGTTGGCGGGTTGCGTGGCGGCATTAAGTCGCTTTATCTCCCACCTCGGTGAAAAGGCTTTACCGCTCTACAGGTTGCTGAAACGGACCAACAATTTCGAGTGGACCGATGACGCAGCGACTGCGTTAGAAGAGATCAAAACACTCCTGGCAAGCAACCCCATACTCACAGCACCAGGCGCCGGTGAACCAATGTTATTGTACATATTGGCCACCAATCAAGTGGTTAGCGCAGTGCTCGTCGTCGAACGAGAAGAGGAGGGTCACAAATTCCGGATACAGAAGCCGGTCTACTATGTGTCAGAAGTGCTAACGCAATGCAAGTCCAGATACCCGCATTACCAGAAGATAGCTTACAAAGTGTTTATGGCATCACGGAAGCTCAGACACTACTTTCAAGAGTGTTCGGTCATGGTGGCATCCGAAGTACCGCTGAACGATATAATCAATAACAGGGACGCCACCGGCCGCATAGCCAAATGGGCCATTGAACTCCTTCCTTTCGAAATCGCCTATAAGCCACGACGAGCTATTAAATCTCAGGTGTTGGCAGATTTCCTCGCCGAATGGACAGAGACCGAGCTCCCCAGGGAATATAGTACATATTCCCATTGGACGATGTACTTCGACGGATCCAAAACATTGGCCGGACTGGGGGCTGGAGTTATACTCACATCTCCCACAGGCGACAGCGTCTTATACGTGTTGCACATCATGTATGTTGATTCCAACAACGCAGCCGAATACGAAGCACTTTTGCATGGTCTTCGGATGGCAGCATCAATGGGCATACAACGGCTGGAGGTACGGGGAGACTCCAACCTAGCCATCTCTCAAATCAACGACGAATTCGATGCCAAAAACCCGAAGATGGCGGCATATCGAAACGCCGTCCTTAAAATATCTGCACGGTTCGAGGGGCTGGAATTCCACCATGTCGCTAGAGACAACAACCAAGCCGCTGACATATTGGCCCGCATGGGGGCCAAACGCGACACTGTCCTGAAAAACACCTTCCTTGAACGGCTCTTCAAGCCATCGGTGGTTTGGCAGGACGACAATAAGGGCGCCGGATCCATCAGTACGGAAGAGGTTGTTCCCCCTATAAATGAACCAGACGACCAAATCAGCGGCGGCTCCGTAATGGACGAAACGCCTTCGGCTGACGAAGTCATGGCAGTAATCGCACCATGGACCGAGCCCTTCCTCGCTTACCTTCTTCGCCAAGAACTCCCCGATGATCAGACAGAGGCGAGGCGCATAATTTGGCGATCCAAGGCTTATAAAGTCCACGAGGGTGAGTTATACAAGAAAAGCACCACCGGAATACTCCAGCGGTGCATATCTGAGGAAGAAGGAAGGCAGCTTTTGGCTAAAGTCGACGCAGGAATGGGTGGCCACCACACCGCAACACGGGCCTTAGTAAGCAAGGCCTTTCGAGCTGGTTTCTTCTAGCCCACCGCTCGAGCGGACGCCCAGACACTTGTCCAACGCTGCGTGGGATGTCAACTATTTTCAAATCAAAGCCACATGCCCCCAACAGCTCTTCGGACTATTCCGATTACCTGGCCTTTTGCGGTCTGGGGGATGGATATGGTCGGACCACTTAAAGGGGGGACCAAGAAGAATAAATATCTACTGGTCATGGTCGACAAGTTCACCAAATGGATCGAAGAAAAACCTGTCAAATCAGCCAAGTCCGGACCAGTAGTCGACTTTATATCTGGCGTGGTACACCGTTACGGTGTCCCGCACAGTATAATAACGGACAATGGATCCAATTTCACCGCCCAAGAGGTAAAGGACTGGTGCACAAACATGGGCATCAAGCTCGATTACGCATCGGTGTATCACCCGCAGACCAATGGACAAGTTGAACGGGCCAACGGCCTCATCATGAGTGGTATTAAACCACGTCTGGTCCGGTCTCTTCATGAATCCGACTGCCATTGGGTAGAGGAGCTTGACTCCATTCTGTGAGGTTTGCGTACCACCCCGAATCGATCAACGGGATACACACCGTTCTTTATGGTCTATGGGGCAGAAGCAGTCCTTCCCTGTGATATTATTCATGAGGCGCCAAGGGTGCGCATGTATGAAGAAAAGGAGGCCGAGTTAGATCGGCAGGACGACTTGGACGCCTTAGATGGAGAGCGCGACATAGCTCAGGCTCGCTCTACCTTTTATCAACAACAAGCCCGGCGTTACCAGAGCAGGGAGGTCAGGGCAAAGGCGTACAATGTGGGCGAACTCGTCTTACGACTCCCGGAGAAGCAGAAGCATAAACTCAATCCCAAGTGGGAGGGCCCTTACATAATTGACGAAGTACTCACAGGAGGGGCTTATCGTCTTCGCAACCCGCCGGATAACCGCCTCGAACCAAACCCATGGAACACAGCTCGTCTTCGGCGCTTTTACGGCTAGACCGGTGTCGTCATACTCTTTACCTTCCTTTTCCTTTTCTTCCCTTCTTTTTATATTTCCTTCCCTTCCACCTTGATTTTGCAGGTTCGGATTTCTTTTCCCAAATCTATGCTCGGCTAAACCGAGCTCGTGTTAAGTTTTTCGGCATACATCCTCAAATGTTAAATCCGAACATAACACCTGGGGGCTTCTTCCCGAAGCCGATGATTATACATTTTAAGCAACTATTGTGTATGCGTGTTTCCCTTGTCGATTTCTAAGGCATTATATGCATCAATTAGAACTAAGATTTTTGCCAAGCTGGGTTGCCTCGCTCCTGTGTTTACCCTCTACGTTCCCGATTGTTCGGCTAGAGGGTAAAGGGAGCACCTCTGCGATTGTTACGACCGGATCACCCGGATACGTACCTCAAACGGGTGAAGCCAAAAGCTAGCTATCTTTAGCAGACAATTGGTCGGCTACGACGGAAGCAACAAATAAAAATTATGGTTGTTATCACCATCACTCGGGCTTCTTTTCTCGAAAAAGCCATTAGTCGAATACTAACCGTATACGGCCTTACTATCTACGATTTACGTAGCAGCCTGAAGGAAGGTACCGATAGAGGTACTATTTTCTTCGGAAGATGTTTCTTACGCTAAGCAGTAATATAACATATCTCCCTGTGCATTTTCTGTCTGTTCGCACCAAATGGCCGGATTGCCTGGTTCCACGAAAGAATTCCCTCTTATTGAAGGATATTTGATAAGGAACACTCCCAAGCTCTTAGCAAGGGAGGTCGAAGCCGATGGCCGGTTAAGACAAAGTTTACAGCACAGACGGAGCAATTTTTGATTGACAGTACATAGTTACATAAAATCACTCATTTGGCTGCTGGTCCAGATTGTCTATTAAGGCATCCAGGGTGCAATCTTCTTGCGAGAGACGAGCGGCGGGCATCACTTGGTCGTACACAAAATGAAGCGGCACTTCTTGCCCATCCGGCCCTGCCGGCCCAACCCGAGCCATATGCTCGGGGTTAAGACCGGTATAACGTGTGTTGATCATCGCCCATGCCTCTCGTGCTCCCTCTCGGCAGGCCGATGTCTTCCATAGCTCGAACCGACACCGGGCTCCCTTGAACCGTTCAGCCAGTTCGGCCATCCCCTCCGGAGGCTTCTCGGCAGGCCATAGCGCTTTCATCATGCTCCTCATAGCCTTCCGAGCCCGCTCATGTATGGCGGATAGTTCCTTCAGAAGGTTCCCCCGGTAGGATCCGATCTCTTCTTCAGGTCGCCCGGTCAGGACACCTATACATGAGACGAGGCATGTCCATTACACTTCATGTATTAAAAGTACCCTTCGACATTATAATCGCACTTACCGAACATGCCCCTCTGTAATTTCTGGTTCTCTTCTTGGGTTTGAGCCAATTGAGTTATTAAACTCTCAATTTCTTCGGCCTGCTGCCGGTTTTCCGCCTGGAGACGTTTCTTCTCCTCCAAATTTCGTTGCAATGAAAGACAGCCGGCCTCATACTGGGACTCGGCGTACCTCTGGGATTCTCGGGCTGCATCTAAATCTTTTTGCAACTGCCCTATAGACTCAGCTGCTACGAAGTACCCTTGCGTCAGCATGAGACTATATACTAAAGATCGGCAAAATGGACATACTCACCATGCGCCTCCCGGGTAAAATTCTTCACTTGTTCAAGTTCGGCCTTCACGGCTTGCACCTGCGTTCGGCTCACCTCCAGATCATTGGCCAATTGCTCATTCTGCTGCCTTGAAGCTTACATCATCAATAAAACAATATACGGATCCTTAACTTGGCCGTCCCGACCAATTCAAGGCTCGGGGGCTAATGGGTTAATACGTGTGTCCGGATTATTAAAACCGATCACTCACCTCCAGGCTGGAAGATATCATTTTCACGGCATCCCCAAACCCAGCTCGGGTATCTCCGATGTACGCATCTACCAAAAATAGAACATTAAACTCTTGTCCGGAAAACGCCTGGTGGCGCAGGGCTTCTTGTTGCCGCCGGTGGTTCATCGCACTCTCTGCCTCGGAGTTAGTGACTGATACGGCGTCCCCGGAATCTTCAGGGGCCTGACTGGCCACAGGGGCTTCCGCAGCAGGTTCAGCATGGGCAGAAGGCCTTGATTCATGAGTATTGCTAGGCACCCCGGTAACATTCCCGGCAGAAGACGGTTGTACTCGTTTCCTGAGTATTTCGACATGAGATCTTCTGTAAAATCCTGTCGATCATGTTAACAATAGATTAAGCGGCCGAACAAGGTACCTTTTGGTTGAACAAGTGGTCGAGGTCGTCCCCGCGGTTGGCTCACATGAAGGATTCCCGTTGCTGTCCGGTCCGGGCATTGTTGCCGCAGTCGACATTCGTCGCGTGGACCGACGACGCTTGGGAGCAGCAACTGGCACATTAGGGTCGATGAAGGCCGCGTGCCTTTTATGGGAAGAATTTTTCTTTTTGCCAGTAGTAGAAGAAGGGAGTGATCCGGGGTGATCGGCTATGATGGCCACCTTTGAACCATCAAGGCTCTCTTGGTAAAAGACCCCGTCTTCATGCTCGATCGACAGTTCGGATCGTCGTGGAATCCTGGATCGTCATCACGAGAGTAGTTCTCTGGTTGAGGCGCCGGACAGTTGATTGTCTCGACAAAGCACCTCCAGCTCTGTTCGCACAGATTGAAAGCTTCGGTCAAAAGGGGCAAGTGAAAAACCCCAACTCAGGTCACAAAGTCAAAAGGCTTACTCATTCGATGGGGTTATAACCCGAGTAGCCCTCCTTAACCGGTAGCCGAACAAAGTCTTTTTCTTCCCCTTTGAATAGGTCTGCCAGTACGGCCGCCATCGCCGCTTGATTGGCAGAGCCTAGCCGTCGAGAACGAGTGGTGTCGCTTGTTCTGTTGTAACGCCACAAAGGGTGTATCCTTTGCTGAAGGGGTTGAACGCATCGAGCGATGGCGGCGGCCATCACATCAATAATGGTCAGCCTGTTATGAGCTAGCAGCCTTACTTGGGTAGCCAGGCGTTGCACTTCGACATCTTCCTCTTGGGATGAACTCTTCGGTCGCGAGTTATACGTTTTCTTCAAAGGGGCGTCGGAGTATTCGGGCAAACCCCTCCGAGCTAGATCGAACAGGGGGACGTCCTCAATATAGAACCACTCCGAGGACCATTCGTCGGACTCCTTTTTCGGAGTCCCCACTGGATAACCCGTCCCGGCTATACGACATACTTCGGCTCCTCCGACTTCCCGAATTGTCTCACCCCGAGTGCGGGGGACGAGACAGAAGTACTTCCTCCATAATCCAAAGTGGGCCTCGCAGCCCAGAAACATCTCGCAAAGAGCAACAAAGCCCGAGATCTGCAGAATAGATCCGGGGGTAAGATGATGGAGCTGGATCCCGTAGAATTCCAGTAATCCCCTCAAGAAGGGATGAATGGGTAACCCAAGGTCCCGCAAGAGGAAAGGCACAAAGCATACCCGCTCTCCCTTGTGAGGGTTAGGGAAGTTCTCTGCGAAGGCCTCGTTGCCATAAGAAGTTAATCCGGCGCGGGTAGCCGCTAGATCCGAGGAGGGAAGATAACCTTGGGTCTTGAGGTCGCGCAGCCGAAGGAGGGATACAGAGCAACTTGCCCAATCCCTGGGAAGGATGCCGTAAGGACGCGAGGAAGAACCAGGGGCGCTCGCCATGTTTTTTGGTGATCGCTCGTTCGAAGCTTTTTCTGATGAGGAAGAAGAGGAAGGGGTGACCTAGACCACGATTCAACCTGTTTAAATGAGTGGTGCCTCCTTTGTGGGAAGGACAGTCTTGTAAAAAGCTGCTGGGCCGCCCGTCTCCCCTCGGCGCACAAGGATCGAGGGGCGTCGAAGCTACTACAATGGGTCCCGCAAGTTCTCAACGATTGAGAGTTCATCAATGGCGGGATAGTTGCCGAACAAGAAGGGATAGAGGGACTCACCTCGCAAGCCGAAGACTTTGACGCGCAAGATTGTCCGGATAATATGCCTCGGCATTGGAGGCTAGTCCGGGGGCTACTGAGGGAGTCCGGGATTAAGGGGTCCTCGGACTGCCAGCCTATTTCTTATAGGCCGGACTCATGGGCCGCTTGCTGAGGATTGGACTGATTGAAGGCCCCGTCGCTAGGGAGGAGACCTCAGGAGCCGTGACGTGTCTTCCAAGTTTAAGATAGTAGAATAGGCATGTTTTTACCTTCGGTGGGCAACCGACCATGTGTAACCCTAGGGACCCCTGGCGTCTATATAAGCCAGAGGGTTTTAGATTGTAAGACAGAGAAACTCATCTAGGGTTTTAGCTATTTGATCACGTGGTAGATCAACTCTGTAACCTTCATACACATCAATACAATCAAGCAGGACGTAGGGTTTTACCTCCATAGGAGGACCTGGGTCAAACATCGTCTCCTTCGTCCCCTGTTACCATCGATCCTAGACTCACAGCTCTGGACCCCCTACCCGAGGTCTGCCGGTTTTGACACCGACAGTCATCGATTAACGTCATAAAATATTTCTTTCCACCTTTCGTCAAAACACCATTCATTTCACAAAGATCTGAATGTATGAGTTCTAGTGGCGCAAGATTTCTTGTTTCCCTAGTTGTATGAGACTTACGAGGTTGCTTAGCTTGCACACAAACTTGACACTTAGATCCCTTGACAACAGTGAAGTTGGGGATTAAGTTCAACTAGGCTAGCCGAGTCATACAACCAAAATTATCATGACAGAGACGTGAATGTCAGACATTTGATTCATTATTGTTGCAAACATGATTAACAACTTTATTACAAACGTCTGACAATGATAGTTTGAACAAGCCTCCTGACTCATAACCTTTACCAACAAAAGTTCCATACTTGAATATTACAAATTTATTGGACTCGAAGACAAGCTTGTAGCCATCTCTACACAGAAGAGATCCACTAACAATATTTTTATTGACGGAGGGGACATAATGCACGTTCTTCAGCCGCACAATCTTCCCCGAAGTAAACTTCAGATCGACCGTGCCAACACCATGAACATAATCACTTGAACCGTTGCCCATCATCACGGAAGTAGTCCCTGCGGTCTGATAAGAAGAAAACATGGAAATATCACCGCATACATGCACATTAGCACCCGTGTCAGTCAACCAATCAGGGGAAAGACATACTGAGAGAATAGTGGGAAGTATACCATACCCAACATCCTTCATCTCAGTGTCACCAATGACAATATTGGCAATCTTGTCGCCTTTCCCATGTTGACGCTTGTCATACCGGGTGGGGCAGCTAGGGGCCCAATGACCAGGATCTCCGCAGACATGACAAACACCTTTCTTCTTGTCAGTCTTCTACTTGAAGTTGGTGTGCTGCGAAGCCTTGTTCTTCCCATCAAACTTTCCCTTACCATCAAACTTGCCCTTGTTCTTGAACTTGTGGGACTGGAAGTTTTTCTTCTGTACTACATCAGCACTAGAACCTCCCTCAATACCTCGAACACGTATATCTTTTGCTCTCGCCTTTTCTTCCACATCAAGAGTACCAATGAGATCCGGAACGGAAAACTCCTGTCTCTTATGCTTCAGAGAGGTAGCAAAGTTCCTCCACGATGGAGGAAGCTTAGTAATGATGCCTCCGGCAACAAACTTATCTGGTAACATACAATTGAAGTGCTCAAGTTCTCTAGCAAATGAATGTATCTCGTGAGCTTGCTCAACCACGGAGCGCTCATCAGTCATCATGTAGTCATAGAATTGTTCCATGATATACAACTCAGTGCCGGCATCCGAGACCCCAAACCTGGCCTCGAGTGCATCCCACATATCTTTTTCATTATCAATTGACGCATAAGCATCAACTATGTTCTCACCAAGAACATTCAAAAGAGCAGCCTTAAACAAGGTATCCGTTTTCTGAAAAGCTTGTTCCTGTGGAGGATCAAGATCTCCTTCAGGTTTGCCAAGAGTGGCGTCATAGCAACTCATGGTTTAAAACCATAGAACGACCCTCACACACCACCTCTTATAGTGCACACCCTCAAACATAGGAGGCCTCATGGAAGCAGCAAAACCACTCGGGGTAAATTGCCTATAATAGCGTTTTTGGATTGTTGGAATAATGAGCAATTTACTGAATGATTTAAAAGAAATAAACAGTAGATAAAACAAGATCATAGTAACAGAAGCAACACTAGTCATGCAACGTAGAGGAGAGTATGCCACAATAAGAGGAACAAAACTTATCAGGAAAACTAAAGGATAGTAGGCAAATATTATGTAAACATGTGAACTAGACGAAACATATCTGGAACAGAAACTAGACCAAGAATCTCTAGCAGGACCTCGAACAGGAAAGACACGAACACGTACTGATCGGTGGCAGCAGCGTTGGCGTTGACGTCGTCATCGGCCATGTCGTTGAAGAGGTTGTTGACGTCGGGGAAGAAGTCGTCGTCCGGGAAGTAGTCGTCGGCATACGTGGTGAAGTAGTCAGTAGTCGCGCAGAGCGCTCCACATCGGCTCGGCTCATTCCCGCGGCGTGACGTGGCGAGGCGGGCGGCGGAGGAGGAGCGCGCCACTATCTGTCCGTTGTTCTCATGCTCATACATGTGTGGAAACAACCTCCCTTATAAGAAGGTCCAACTCCTACAAGGTGAGCATTATGAGACTAAACTTTTGTCCCACCTCTTACCTTGCATGAATAGCTGAGTGGGCCAATAGGATTTATTAGGAATTCTGAAAATGCTATTAGGCTGTCCCATATATAGATTAAATTCCAGCAGCTACGTCTTACATGGAGGGAGTATAATACTGTAGTGGTGCAATGCAGCAGGTGCCCGGCCGGCCTGCTCACTTTCAGAGGCATCCTGGCATGGATACAGATGCCACGCGCAGCTTGTACTACTAATTAATGTACTATACAATTGTTCTCCACTGTAGTGGTGTAATGCAGCAGGTGGCCGACCGGGCTGCACACTTCCAACGGCTATTATTTTTGCAGCAAGTGGTAGTACGTACGTTGCTACCAAGGCATGGATGCATCCTACGAGAGGTGCCACGCGCAACTTGTACGTGCCACCCAATGTTAGATCCAACGTGGATCGATGCTTGATTCGTAAATAAACCTCTACCAAATTACTTACTGTAGTAACAAGTACCTACTCCATACATGAAGTGTAGTGTACCTTTCCCTTGCGTATAGTACTGGTAGTGTATTATATTTCAATGTGGAACTGGTCGATTTTACAGATCTTGGCCGATGGGAGTTGCACGTGCATGTTGTTCCCCTTTTGTCATTGTTAGTCTGTCCACCTTGTCCTGTGGATACATCGAGTTGGTACTCCGTGTGGAGGTGATTAGCCGTTTATAAATGGGGCACGCGCATATGGAAGCGGCAACAAACGAGTGGAGTACGGAGAACCAGAGAAGCAGCAGCGGGGCCCTTCATCGAGCAGCGCATACCACTGCTCTAATTAAGGGAGCTGAAAGCAAATAGCATCTAACTGGAAGATACAGGGATGTGAACGTTTGATTTCTGGATGTATATACATCCTATATGAAAAAATATATAAAAAAAATCAAAGAATTCTCAAAATGTTTATGAAATAAAGTTGAACTTCTATTGTACTCGTAATAAAAAATTCGTGAACTACAAAACCCCCGTTGACTTCAGGGCAAAAAATTACTCAAATAATAAGTGCCACATGTCATGAAGCACTCCAGCGCTTATATTTTTTACAACTAAAGTTGCCGTCCAAAAAAAAAAAGAAATTCAAAAAAAAAAACTGAAACTTGCTACCAAAAAGAAAGTTGCCATGCTTGACAACTAAAGTTGCCATCCGCTCGTCACTAAATTTGGCACAAAAAATGTTTAGAGTTGCCATGTGTTCGTGTCACACGTGTGACACTTATAAGGGTCCAAAAATTAAGGTTGAATAGGCATGAATAGTAACTTGCATATAGCAATAAATTTTGTCGTTTTTTTGCCGTGAAGTTAAGGAGGTTTTTCCTTCGTGAAAATTTATATACTAGTGCAAAAAAAGTCAAGTCTATTCACAAAAAGTTCTGATTTTTTTTGGAAAAGCAGCAAATTGTTGATTTTCATTGATGAAGAAATAGCGAGACTACATTATGCCCTAGAATACAAAACAAGAGAAATAAAAACCTAGTATGGCACCGAAATGCATACCGGCCTATACATTGGTTCAAGGGTGTGGCTAGGTCTTAGTCGACTGAGATTTAAGGAAGTCTGAGTCAAGTGACATAGTATACAAGATGAAAAAAGAAAAAAAAACTGGAAATAAACAATTTGTACGAATCTTCATCCAAGATCAAAGGAATATAGCATTGACTGAGACATAACAAAGTCTTAGTCGACTGAGACTTAGCAAAACTGTTGGTTCAAAGGGTAGATCATGATGGGTTGAAAAACTTGCCATGGGCGCGAAACCGTCCTGTCTAATATCATCGTCCTGTCTAATATCATCGTCTCATCAATGATTCTATCGTGAACCTGGAAGGCCGAGGTAGTATTGTGTTCAAAGATCCACGCATTCCGGTCCCTCCGTAGGCACAAAGACATAAGCAAGCATTTCGCCTTCCAGGTAGATCGCTTAGGCCGAGGTAGGTCTTTGAAACGTGTGATCTGTGTTGGGTGACGTGGCTTGGACTGCGTCGGTATTTCCCCAAAGAGGAAGGGATGATGCAGCACAAGGACGGTAAGTATTTCCCTTAGTTATGAAACCAAGGTTATCGAACCAGTAGGAGGATCACCACCACCCAATAAGCAGCACCTGCACACAAACAACAAATACTTGCAATCCGACGCGAAAGAGAGGTTGTCAATCTCTCTACGGTAATAAGATAGATTAGGTAGTGATAGATATGAGAGATAGATCTCTCAAGAACACAAATAAAAAGAGTAAATATGCAGCAAGATATTTTTGGGTTTTTGGTTTTGTAGATCTGAAAAGAGTGCAAAAAACGTAGATCGGAAAGCAATATGATAGGAGAAGTAGACCCGGGGGCCGTAGGGTTCACTAGTGGCTTCTCTCATGAGTATAGCTCACGGTGGGTGAACAAATCACTGTTGGGTAATTGATAGAAAATCAAATAGTCATGACGATATCCAAGGCAATGATCATTATATGGGCATCACGTCCAAGATAGATAGACCGACTCCTGCCCGCATCTATCTCTATTACTCCACACATCGACCGCTATCCAGCATGCATCTAGTGTATTAAGTTCATGGAAAAATGGAGTAATGCAATAAGAACGATGACATGATGTAGACAAGATCTATTCATGTAGGAATAGACCCCATCTTGTTATCCTTAATAGCAACGATACATGCGTGTCTTGCTGCCCCTTCTGTCACTGGGAAAGAACACCGCAAGATCGAACCCATCACAAAGTACCTCTTCCAATGGCAAGAAAAATCGATCTAGTTGTCCTAACTAAACCAAAGATCCGAAGAAGAAATACAAGGCTATAAGTAATCATGCATATAAGAGATCAAAGAAGACTCAAATAATATTCATGGATAGAAACTGATCATGAACTCAAAATTCATCGGATCCGAACAAACACACCGCAAAAGTTTACATCAAATAGATCTCCAAGAGACCATTGTATTGAGAATCATAAGAGAGAGAGAAGAAGCCATCTAGCTACTGCCTACGGACCCGTAGGTCTATGGTGGACTACTCACGCATCATCGGAGAGGCACCTATGAGGAAGATGAACCCCTCCGTGATGGTGTTTAGATTGGATCTCGCGGTTCTGGAACTTGCGGCGGCTGGAATTGTGTTTTGTGACTCCCCTAGGGTTTTTGGATTTCCAGGGAAATTATAGGCACGATAGTCGGCTGAGGGGGTGCCGGAGGAGCCCAGCACCCACCAGGGCACGCCAGGGGGCCTCTGGCGCGCCCATCTGGGTGCTAGCCACCCTGGCCCCCCTCTTCTAGTGTTCTTTGGCCCATCTGGTCTCTTCTGGTCTGTAAAAAATCCACAAAAATCCCCGCAGCATTTCATCTCTGTTTGGTACTGATTTCCTACGAAGTAAAAAACAAGCAAAAACAGCAACTGGCACTTTGGCACTATGTTAATAGGTTAGTCCCAAAAAATGATATAAAGTTGTAATAAAATGATTGTAAAACATCCAAGAATGATAATATAACAGCATGGAACAAGCAAAAATTATAGATACGTTGGAGACGTATCAAGCATCCCCAAGCTTAATTCCTACTCGTCCTCGAGTAGGTAAATGATAAAAATAGAAATTTTGATGTGGAATGCTGCCTAACATGTTCATCATATTATTTTCTTCTTTGCATAGCATGGACATTTGGACTTGTAAATGATTCAAAGCAATAGTCTAGTTTTAACATAATGACTTCAATACTCAAGCATGTCAACAAGCAACCATGTCTTTCAAAATATCAACACTAAAGAAAGTTATCCCTAGCCCATCATGCTCAATCATTGATCCATTCATGAAACACACTCAAATATTAGCTATGCCCAATGCTCAAGTACGATCATAGTGCCCCCTAGTTGGTGCTTATAAGAGAAGATGGAGACTCAAAACAAAAATAAAAATTGCATAAAGTAAATAGATAGGCCCTTCGTAGAGGGAGGTAGGGATTTGTAGAGGTGCCAGAGCTCAAGGTTTAAATTGAGAGAGAAAAAATATTTTGGGTGGCATGCTTTTCCTGTCAACGAAAACGACAAAAGTAGCTCACAATACTTTCCATGCTAGATATATCATAGGCGGTTCCCAAACAAAAAATAAAGTTTATTCCTTTTTCCACCAAACTTTCACTTTCCATGGCAGGCCATATCCACGGTTGCCTTCCATACCAACACTTTCCAAGGAATTTATTATTTGACAACATAAAGTAAATATTTTTCATTTTTCATTTCGGGAATGTGCATCCCTATTACCACCGCACTCTCGTGCAATGACAAGTGAATAAACACTCATCTTGAGAATAACACATCTAGCATGGAAAAATATTGGACACTCCCCACCGTTTCATGAGCGGTACGGGCACACAAAAGAGAAAATTTATTTTGAAAATTTAGAGATGGCATGTACAAATTTGCTTGGAACGACATGGAAATACCACATATAGGTAGGTATGATGGACTCATAAGGCAAAACTTGGTTTAAGGATTTTGGATGCACAAGTAGTATTTCTACTTAGTACAAGTGAAGGCTAGCAAAAAGATTGGGAAGCAACCAAACCAAGAAACGAAAAATCACATAAGTGAGCATTGAACATAACTAACACCGAATAATGCACCACAAGTAGGATGTAACTTCATTGCATAACTATTGACTTTCGTGCATGCATAGGGAATCACAAACCTTAACACCAATATTCCTACTAAGCATAATTACTCATTAACATGACTCACATATTACTATCATCATGTTTCAAAACTATTACAAGGAATCAAGTTTAATTTGTCCAGTGATCTTCATGAAAGTTTTTATTATATCCTCCTTGGATATCTATCACTTTGGGACTAGTTTCAGATATTGCCATTGCTTTTTGGCAAGCTCAAACAAATTTAAGTGAAGCACATGAGCATAAAGATTTCATCTCTCAAAAAGGTATAAGTGAAGCATGATTGGATTTCTTCAAAATTTTACTAATTCTCAAATTAATCGAAGTGAAGCATGAGAGTATTTCTACAAAAGTTTCCAAGCACACCGTACTCAAAAAGATATAAGTGAAGCACTAGAGCAATTCTATAGCTCAAAAAGTTTAAGTGAAGCACATAGAGCAATTCTAACAAATCATAGAATGATTGTGGCTCTCTCAAATAGTTGTGTACAGCAAGGATACAAAGGAAAAACTAACAAACAAAGCAAGAAAAGATACAAGACGCTCCAAGCAAAACACATGATATGTGACGAATAAAAATATAGCTCCAAGTAAAATACCGATGGTCGTTAGAAGAAAGAGGGGATGCCACTCGGGGGCATCCCCAAGCTTAGTTGCTTGTTACTCTTTGGATATATCTTGGGGGTGCGGTAGCATCCCCAAGCTTAGGTTCTTGCTACTCCTTATTCCTTCATCCATCGTGATCTCACCCAAAACTTGAAAACTTCAATCACACAAAACTCAACAAAATCTTCGTGACATCCGTTAGTATAAGAAAGCAAATCACTACTTTAGGTGCTGTTGTAAACCCATTCAAATTTTATAATTGCATTATACCTACTGTATTTTAACTTTACCATGGCTCATACCCTTCAATATAACCCATAGATTCATCAAAACAAGCACACAATGCAACAAAAAACAGAATCTGTCTCAAACAGAACAGTCTGTAGGAATCTGTACCATACCCATACTTATGTAACTCTAACAATTCTGAACAATTAGGACAACGTAAGGAATTTGTATAGCAACACTGTGTTAACATTTCAGCTCAAGATCACGTTCCAGCAAAAAATGAAAATTCATATACTGGACGCAAAGTTTCTGTTTCAGATTCAGCATCACTTCTACTCATCCTATGAATCATCCTAACGGTTCTACTTGGCACAAACACTAAATAAACCATAAAAACACAATCATAACAGAGGCATAATTGTGTCAACACACAAAAACAGAAAGAAAAAAAGCAAAAATTTATTTATTCATTAGGTTGCCTCCCAACAAGCGCTATCGTTTTACGGCTCTAGCTAGGCATATTGGATAGATTCAAGTATTTTCACGGCATCCCCAAACCCAGCTCGGGCAGCTCCGATGTACGGATCTACCGAAAATAGAGCATTAAACTCTTGTCCAGAAAACGCCTTGTGGCGCAGGGCTTCTTATCGCCGCCGGTGGTTCATCGCACTCTCTGCCTCGGAGTTAGTGACTGATACGGAGTCCCCAGAATCTTCAGGGGCCTGACTGGCCACAGGGGCTTCCGCAGCAGGTTGAGCATGGGCAGAAGGCCTTGATTCATGAGTATTGCTAGGCACCCCGGTAACATTCCCGGCAGAAGACGGTTGTACTCGTTTCCTGAGTATTTCGACATGAGATCTTCTGTAAAATCCTGTCGATCATGTTAACAATAGATTAAGTGGCCGAACAAGGTACCTTTTGGTTGAACAAGTGGTCGAGGTCGTCCCCACGGTTGGCTCACATGAAGGATTCCCGTTGCTGTCCGGTCCGGGCATTGTTGCCGCAGTCGACATTCGTCGCGTGGACCGACGACGCTTGGGAGCAGAAACCGGCACATTCGGGTCGATGAAGGCTGCGTGCCTTTTACGGGAAGAATTTTTCTTTTTGCCAGTAGTAGAAGAAGGGAGTGATCCGGGGTGATCGGCTATGATGGCCACCTTTGAACCATCAAGGCTCTCTTGGTAAAAGACCCCGTCTTCGTGCTCGATTGACAGTTCCGGATCGTCGTGGAATCCTGGATCGTCATCACGAGAGTAGTTCTCTGGTTGAGGCGCCGGACAGTTGATTGTCTCGACAAAGCACCTCCAGCTCTGTTCGCACAGATTGAAAGCTTCAGTCAAAAGGGGCAAGTGAAAAACCCGAACTCAGGTCACAAAGTCGAAAGGCTTACACATTCGATGGGGTTATAACCCGAGTAGCCCTCCTTCACCGGTAGCCGAACAAAGTCCTTTTCTTCCCCTTTGAACAGGTCTGCCAGTATGGCCGCCATCGCCGCTTGATTGGCAGGGCCTAGCCGTCGGGAACGAGTGGTGTCGCTTGTTCCGTTGTAACGCCACAAAGGGTGTATCCTTTGCTGAAGGGGTTGAACGCATCGAGCGATGGCGGCGACCATCACATCAATAATGGTCATCCTGTTATGAGCTAGCAGCCTTACTTGGGTATCCAGGCGTTGCACTTCGGCATCTTCCTCTTGGGATGAACTCTTCGGTCGCCAGTTATACCTTTTCTTCAAAGGGGCGTCGGAGTATTCGGGCAAACCCCTCCGAGCTGGATCGAACAGGGGGATGTCCTCAACATAGAACCACTCCGAGGACCATTCGTCGGACTCCTTTTTCGGAGTCCCCACTGGATATCCCGTCCCGGCTATACGACATACTTCGGCTCCTCCGACTTCCCGAATTGTCTCACCCCGAGTGCGGGGGACGAGACAGAAGTACCTCCTCCGTAATCCAAAGTGGGCCTCGCAGCCCAGAAGCATCTTGCAAAGAGCAACAAAGCCCGAGATCTGCAGAATAGATCCGGGGGTAAGATGATGGAGCTGGATCCCATAGAATTCCAGTAATCCCCTCAAGAAGGGATAAATGGGGAACCCAAGGCCCCGCAAGAGGAAAGGCACGAAGCATACCCGCTCTCCCTTGTGAGGGTTAGGGAAGTTCTCTGCGAAGGCCTCGTTGCCATAAGAAGTTAATCCGGCCCGGGTAGCCGCTAGATCCGAGGAGGGAAGATAACCTTGGGTCTCTAGGTCGCGCAGCCGAAGGAGGGATACAGAGCAACTTGCCCAATCCCCGGGAAGGATGCCGTAAGGACGCGAGGAAGAACCAGGGGCCCTCGCCATGTTTTTCGGTGATCGCTCGTTCGAAGCTTTTTCTGATGAGGAAGAAGAGGAAGGGGTGGCCTAGACCACGATTCAGCCTGTTTAAATGAGTGGTGCCTCCCTTGTGGGGAGGGCAGTCTTGTAAAAAGCTGCTGGGCCGCCCGTCTCCCCTCGGCGCACAAGGATCGAGGGGCGTCGAAGCTACTACAATGGGTCCTGCAAGTTCTCAATGATTGAGAGTTCATCAATGGTGGGATGGTTGCCGAACAAGAAGGGACAGAGGGACTCACCTCGCAAGCCAAAGACTTTGACGCGCAAGATTGTCCGGATAATATGCCTCGGCATTGGAGGCTAGTCCGGGGGCTACTGAGGGAGTCCGGGATTAAGGGGTCCTCGGACTGCCGACCTATTTCTTATAGGCCGGACTCATGGGCCGCTTGCTGAGGATTGGACTGATCGAAGGCCCCGTCGCCAGGGAGGAGACCTTAGGAGCCGTGACATGTCTTCCAAGTTTAAGATAGTAGAATAGGCATGTTTTTACCTTCGGTGGGCAACCGACCATGTGTAACCCTAGGGACCCCCGGTGTCTATATAAGCCAAAGGGTTTTAGATTGTAAGACAGAGAAACTCATCTAGGGTTTTAGCTATTTGATCACGTGGTAGATCAACTCTGTAACCTTCATACACATCAATATAATCAAGCAGGACGTAGGGTTTTACCTCCATAGGAGGGCCCGAACCTGGGTAAAACATCGTCTCCTTCGTCCCCTGTTACCATCGATCCTAGACTCACAGCTCGGGACTCCCTACCCGAGGTCTGCCGGTTTTGACACCGACAGTCGTCGATTAACGTCATAAAATATTTCTTTCCACCTTTCGTCAAAACACCATTCATTTCACAAAGATCTGAATGTATGAGTTCTAGTGGCGCAAGATTTCTTGTTTCCGCAGTTGTATGAGACTTACGAGGTTGCTTAGCTTGCACACAAACTTGACACTTAGATCCCTTGACAACAGTGAAGTTGGGGATTAAGTTCAACTAAGCTAGCCGAGTCATACAACCAAAATTATCATGACAGAGACGTGAATTTCAGACATTTGATTCATTATTGTTGCAAACATGATTAACAACTTTATTACAAACATCTGACAATGATAGTTTGAACAAGCCTCCTGATTCATAACCTTTACCAACAAAAGTTCCATACTTGGATATTACAAATTTATTGGACTCGAAGACAAGCTTGTAGCCATCTCTACATAGAAGAGATCCACTAACAAGATTTTTATTGACGGAGGGGACATAATGCATGTTCTTCAGCCGCACAATCTTCCCTGAAGTAAACTTCAGATCGACCGTGCCAACACCATGAACATAATCACTTGAACCGTTGCCCATCATCACTGAAGTAGTCCCTGCGGTCTGATAAGAAGAAAACATGGAAATATCACCGCATACATGCACATTAGCACCCGTGTCAATCAACCAATCAGGGGAAAGACATACTGAGAGAATAGTGGGAAGTATACCATACCCAATATCCTTCATCTCAGTGTCACCAATGACAATATTGGCAATCTTGCCGCCTTTCTCATGTTGACGCTTGTCATACCGGGTGGGGCAGCTAGGGGCCCAATGACCAGGATCTCCGCAGACATGCCAAACACCTTTCTTCTTGTCAGTCTTCTACTTGAAGTTGGTGTGCTGCGAAGCCTTGTTCTTCCCATCAAACTTTCCCTTACCATCAAACTTGCCCTTGTTCTTGAACTTGTGGGACTGGAAGTTTTTCTTCTGTACTACATCAGCACTAGAACCTCCCTCAATACCTCGAACACGTATATCTTTTGCTCTCGCCTTTTCTTCCACATCAAGAGTACCAATGAGATCCGGAACGGAAAACTCCTGTCTCTTATGCTTCAGAGAGGTAGCAAAGTTCCTCCACGATGGAGGAAGCTTAGTAATGATGCCTCCGGCAACAAACTTATCTGGTAACATACAATTGAAGTGCTCAAGTTCTCTAGCAAATGAATGTATCTCGTGAGCTTGCTCAACCACGGAGCGCTCATCAGTCATCATGTAGTCATAGAATTGTTCCATGATATACAGCTCAGTGCCGGCATCCGAGACCCCAAACCTGGCCTCGAGTGCATCCCACATATCTTTTTCATTATCAATTGACGCATAAGCATCAACTATGTTCTCACCAAGAACACTCAAAAGAGCAGCCTTATACAAGGTATCCGTTTTCTTAAAAGCTTGTTCCTGTTGAGGATCAAGATCTCCTTCAGGTTTGCCAAGAGTGGCGTCATAGCAGCTCATGGTTTAAAACCATAGAACGACCCTCACACACCACCTCTTATAGTGCACACCCTCAAACATAGGAGGCCTCATGGAAGCAGCAAAACCACTCGGGGTAAATTGCGTATAATAGGGTTTTTGGATTGTTGGAATAATGAGCAATTTACTGAATGATTTAAAAGAAATAAACAGTAGATAAAACAAGATCATAGTACCAGAAGCAACACTAGTCATGCAACGTAGAGGAGAGTATGCCACAATAAGAGGAACAAAACTTATCAGGAAAACTAAAGGATAGTAGGCAAATATTATGTAAACATGTGAACTAGACGAAACATATGTGGAACAGAAACTAGACCAAGAATCTCTAGCAGGACCTCGAACAGGAAAGACACGAACACATACTGAGCGGTGGCAGCAGCGTTGGCGTTGACGTCGTCATCGGCCATGTCGTTGAAGAGGTTGTTGACGTCGGGGAAGAAGTCGTCGTCCGGGAAGTAGTCGTCGGCATCCGTGGTGAAGTAGTCAGTAGTCGCGCAGAGCGCTCCACATCGGCTCGGCTCATTCCTGCGGCGCGACGCGGCGAGGCGGGCGGCGGAGGAGGAGCGCGCCATTATCTGTCCGTTGTTCTCATGCTCATACATGTGTGGAAACAACATCCCTTATAAGAAGGTCCAACTCCTACAAGGTGAGCATTATGAGACTAAACTTTTGTCCCACCTCTTACCTTGCATGAATAGCTGAGTGGGCCAATAGGATTTATTAGGAATTCTGAAAATGCTATTAGGCTGGCCCATATATAGATTAAATTCCAGCAGCTACGTCTTACATGGAGGGAGTATAATACTGTAGTGGTGCAATGCAGCAGGTGCCCGGCCGGCCTGCTCACTTTCAGAGGCATCCTGGCATGGATACAGATGCCACGCGCAGCTCGTACTACTAATTAATGTACTATACAATTGTTCTCCACTGTAGTGGTGTAATGCAGCAGGTGGCCGACCGGGCTGCACACTTCCAACGGCTATTATTTTTGCAGCAAGTGGTAGTACGTACGTTGCTACCAAGGCATGGATGCATCCTACGAGAGGTGCCACGCGCGACTTGTGCGTGCCACCCAATGTTAGATCCAACGTGGATCGATGCTTGATTCGTAAATAAACCTCTATCAAATTACTTACTGTAGTAACAAGTACCTACTCCATACATAAAGTGTAGTATACCTTTCCCTTGCGTATAGTACTGGTAGTGTATTATATTTCAATGTGGAACTGGTCGATTTTACAGATCTTGGCCGATGGGAGTTGCACGTGCATGTTGTTCCCCTTTTGTCATTGTTAGTCTGTCCACCTTGTCCTGTGGATACATCGAGTTGGTACTCCGTGTGGAGGTGATTAGCCGTTTATAAATGGGGCACGCGCATATGGAAGCGGCAACAAACGAGTGGAGTACGGAGAACCAGAGAAGCAGCAGCGGGGCCCTTCATCGAGCAGCGCATACCACTGCTCTAATTAAGGGAGCTGAAAGCAAATAGCATCTAACTGGAAGATACAGGGATGTGAACGTTTGATTTCTGGATGTATATACATCCTATATGAAAAAATATATAAAAAAAATCAAAGAATTCTCAAAATGTTTATGAAATAAAGTTGAACTTCTATTGTACTCGTAATAAAAAATTCGTGAACTACAAAACCCCCGTTGACTTCAGGGCAAAAAATTACTCAAATAATAAGTGCCACATGTCATGAAGCACTCCAGCGCTTATATTTTTTACAACTAAAGTTGCCGTCCAAAAAAAAAAAAGAAATTCAAAAAAAAAACTGAAACTTGCTACCAAAAAGAAAGTTGCCATGCTTGACAACTAAAGTTGCCATCCGCTCGTCACTAAATTTGGCACAAAAAATGTTTAGAGTTGCCATGTGTTCGTGTCACACGTGTGACACTTATAAGGGTCCAAAAATTAAGGTTGAATAGGCATGAATAGTAACTTGCATATAGCAATAAATTTTGTCGTTTTTTTGCCGTGAAGTTAAGGAGGTTTTTCCTTCGTGAAAATTTATATACTAGTGCAAAAAAAGTCAAGTCTATTCACAAAAAGTTCTGATTTTTTTTGGAAAAGCAGCAAATTGTTGATTTTCATTGATGAAGAAATAGCGAGACTACATTATGCCCTAGAATACAAAACAAGAGAAATAAAAACCTAGTATGGCACCGAAATGCATACCGGCCTATACATTGGTTCAAGGGTGTGGCTAGGTCTTAGTCGACTGAGATTTAAGGAAGTCTGAGTCAAGTGACATAGTATACAAGATGAAAAAAGAAAAAAAAACTGGAAATAAACAATTTGTACGAATCTTCATCCAAGATCAAAGGAATATAGCATTGACTGAGACATAACAAAGTCTTAGTCGACTGAGACTTAGCAAAACTGTTGGTTCAAAGGGTAGATCATGATGGGTTGAAAAACTTGCCATGGGCGCGAAACCGTCCTGTCTAATATCATCGTCCTGTCTAATATCATCGTCTCATCAATGATTCTATCGTGAACCTGGAAGGCCGAGGTAGTATTGTGTTCAAAGATCCACGCATTCCGGTCCCTCCGTAGGCACAAAGACATAAGCAAGCATTTCGCCTTCCAGGTAGATCGCTTAGGCCGAGGTAGGTCTTTGAAACGTGTGATCTGTGTTGGGTGACGTGGCTTGGACTGCGTCGGTATTTCCCCAAAGAGGAAGGGATGATGCAGCACAAGGACGGTAAGTATTTCCCTTAGTTATGAAACCAAGGTTATCGAACCAGTAGGAGGATCACCACCACCCAATAAGCAGCACCTGCACACAAACAACAAATACTTGCAATCCGACGCGAAAGAGAGGTTGTCAATCTCTCTACGGTAATAAGATAGATTAGGTAGTGATAGATATGAGAGATAGATCTCTCAAGAACACAAATAAAAAGAGTAAATATGCAGCAAGATATTTTTGGGTTTTTGGTTTTGTAGATCTGAAAAGAGTGCAAAAAACGTAGATCGGAAAGCAATATGATAGGAGAAGTAGACCCGGGGGCCGTAGGGTTCACTAGTGGCTTCTCTCATGAGTATAGCTCACGGTGGGTGAACAAATCACTGTTGGGTAATTGATAGAAAATCAAATAGTCATGACGATATCCAAGGCAATGATCATTATATGGGCATCACGTCCAAGATAGATAGACCGACTCCTGCCCGCATCTATCTCTATTACTCCACACATCGACCGCTATCCAGCATGCATCTAGTGTATTAAGTTCATGGAAAAATGGAGTAATGCAATAAGAACGATGACATGATGTAGACAAGATCTATTCATGTAGGAATAGACCCCATCTTGTTATCCTTAATAGCAACGATACATGCGTGTCTTGCTGCCCCTTCTGTCACTGGGAAAGAACACCGCAAGATCGAACCCATCACAAAGTACCTCTTCCAATGGCAAGAAAAATCGATCTAGTTGTCCTAACTAAACCAAAGATCCGAAGAAGAAATACAAGGCTATAAGTAATCATGCATATAAGAGATCAAAGAAGACTCAAATAATATTCATGGATAGAAACTGATCATGAACTCAAAATTCATCGGATCCGAACAAACACACCGCAAAAGTTTACATCAAATAGATCTCCAAGAGACCATTGTATTGAGAATCATAAGAGAGAGAGAAGAAGCCATCTAGCTACTGCCTACGGACCCGTAGGTCTATGGTGGACTACTCACGCATCATCGGAGAGGCACCTATGAGGAAGATGAACCCCTCCGTGATGGTGTTTAGATTGGATCTCGCGGTTCTGGAACTTGCGGCGGCTGGAATTGTGTTTTGTGACTCCCCTAGGGTTTTTGGATTTCCAGGGAAATTATAGGCACGATAGTCGGCTGAGGGGGTGCCGGAGGAGCCCAGCACCCACCAGGGCACGCCAGGGGGCCTCTGGCGCGCCCATCTGGGTGCTAGCCACCCTGGCCCCCCTCTTCTAGTGTTCTTTGGCCCATCTGGTCTCTTCTGGTCTGTAAAAAATCCACAAAAATCCCCGCAGCATTTCATCTCTGTTTGGTACTGATTTCCTACGAAGTAAAAAACAAGCAAAAACAGCAACTGGCACTTTGGCACTATGTTAATAGGTTAGTCCCAAAAAATGATATAAAGTTGTAATAAAATGATTGTAAAACATCCAAGAATGATAATATAACAGCATGGAACAAGCAAAAATTATAGATACGTTGGAGACGTATCAAGCATCCCCAAGCTTAATTCCTACTCGTCCTCGAGTAGGTAAATGATAAAAATAGAAATTTTGATGTGGAATGCTGCCTAACATGTTCATCATATTATTTTCTTCTTTGCATAGCATGGACATTTGGACTTGTAAATGATTCAAAGCAATAGTCTAGTTTTAACATAATGACTTCAATACTCAAGCATGTCAACAAGCAACCATGTCTTTCAAAATATCAACACTAAAGAAAGTTATCCCTAGCCCATCATGCTCAATCATTGATCCATTCATGAAACACACTCAAATATTAGCTATGCCCAATGCTCAAGTACGATCATAGTGCCCCCTAGTTGGTGCTTATAAGAGAAGATGGAGACTCAAAACAAAAATAAAAATTGCATAAAGTAAATAGATAGGCCCTTCGTAGAGGGAGGTAGGGATTTGTAGAGGTGCCAGAGCTCAAGGTTTAAATTGAGAGAGAAAAAATATTTTGGGTGGCATGCTTTTCCTGTCAACGAAAACGACAAAAGTAGCTCACAATACTTTCCATGCTAGATATATCATAGGCGGTTCCCAAACAAAAAATAAAGTTTATTCCTTTTTCCACCAAACTTTCACTTTCCATGGCAGGCCATATCCACGGTTGCCTTCCATACCAACACTTTCCAAGGAATTTATTATTTGACAACATAAAGTAAATATTTTTCATTTTTCATTTCGGGAATGTGCATCCCTATTACCACCGCACTCTCGTGCAATGACAAGTGAATAAACACTCATCTTGAGAATAACACATCTAGCATGGAAAAATATTGGACACTCCCCACCGTTTCATGAGCGGTACGGGCACACAAAAGAGAAAATTTATTTTGAAAATTTAGAGATGGCATGTACAAATTTGCTTGGAACGACATGGAAATACCACATATAGGTAGGTATGATGGACTCATAAGGCAAAACTTGGTTTAAGGATTTTGGATGCACAAGTAGTATTTCTACTTAGTACAAGTGAAGGCTAGCAAAAAGATTGGGAAGCAACCAAACCAAGAAACGAAAAATCACATAAGTGAGCATTGAACATAACTAACACCGAATAATGCACCACAAGTAGGATGTAACTTCATTGCATAACTATTGACTTTCGTGCATGCATAGGGAATCACAAACCTTAACACCAATATTCCTACTAAGCATAATTACTCATTAACATGACTCACATATTACTATCATCATGTTTCAAAACTATTACAAGGAATCAAGTTTAATTTGTCCAGTGATCTTCATGAAAGTTTTTATTATATCCTCCTTGGATATCTATCACTTTGGGACTAGTTTCAGATATTGCCATTGCTTTTTGGCAAGCTCAAACAAATTTAAGTGAAGCACATGAGCATAAAGATTTCATCTCTCAAAAAGGTATAAGTGAAGCATGATTGGATTTCTTCAAAATTTTACTAATTCTCAAATTAATCGAAGTGAAGCATGAGAGTATTTCTACAAAAGTTTCCAAGCACACCGTACTCAAAAAGATATAAGTGAAGCACTAGAGCAATTCTATAGCTCAAAAAGTTTAAGTGAAGCACATAGAGCAATTCTAACAAATCATAGAATGATTGTGGCTCTCTCAAATAGTTGTGTACAGCAAGGATACAAAGGAAAAACTAACAAACAAAGCAAGAAAAGATACAAGACGCTCCAAGCAAAACACATGATATGTGACGAATAAAAATATAGCTCCAAGTAAAATACCGATGGTCGTTAGAAGAAAGAGGGGATGCCACTCGGGGGCATCCCCAAGCTTAGTTGCTTGTTACTCTTTGGATATATCTTGGGGGTGCGGTAGCATCCCCAAGCTTAGGTTCTTGCTACTCCTTATTCCTTCATCCATCGTGATCTCACCCAAAACTTGAAAACTTCAATCATACAAAACTCAACAAAATCTTCGTGACATCCGTTAGTATAAGAAAGCAAATCACTACTTTAGGTGCTGTTGTAAACCCATTCAAATTTTATAATTGCATTATACCTACTGTATTTTAACTTTACCATGGCTCATACCCTTCAATATAACCCATAGATTCATCAAAACAAGCACACAATGCAACAAAAAACAGAATCTGTCTCAAACAGAACAGTCTGTAGGAATCTGTACCATACCCATACTTATGTAACTCTAACAATTCTGAACAATTAGGACAACGTAAGGAATTTGTATAGCAACACTGTGTTAACATTTCAGCTCAAGATCACGTTCCAGCAAAAAATGAAAATTCATATACTGGACGCAAAGTTTCTGTTTCAGATTCAGCATCACTTCTACTCATCCTATGAATCATCCTAACGGTTCTACTTGGCACAAACACTAAATAAACCATAAAAACACAATCATAACAGAGGCATAATTGTGTCAACACACAAAAACAGAAAGAAAAAAAGCAAAAATTTATTTATTCATTAGGTTGCCTCCCAACAAGCGCTATCGTTTTACGGCTCTAGCTAGGCATATTGGATAGATTCAAGTATTTTCACGGCATCCCCAAACCCAGCTCGGGCAGCTCCGATGTACGGATCTACCGAAAATAGAGCATTAAACTCTTGTCCAGAAAACGCCTTGTGGCGCAGGGCTTCTTATCGCCGCCGGTGGTTCATCGCACTCTCTGCCTCGGAGTTAGTGACTGATACGGAGTCCCCAGAATCTTCAGGGGCCTGACTGGCCACAGGGGCTTCCGCAGCAGGTTGAGCATGGGCAGAAGGCCTTGATTCATGAGTATTGCTAGGCACCCCGGTAACATTCCCGGCAGAAGACGGTTGTACTCGTTTCCTGAGTATTTCGACATGAGATCTTCTGTAAAATCCTGTCGATCATGTTAACAATAGATTAAGTGGCCGAACAAGGTACCTTTTGGTTGAACAAGTGGTCGAGGTCGTCCCCGCGGTTGGCTCACATGAAGGATTCCCGTTGCTGTCCGGTCCGGGCATTGTTGCCGCAGTCGACATTCGTCGCGTGGACCGACGACGCTTGGGAGCAGAAACCGGCACATTCGGGTCGATGAAGGCTGCGTGCCTTTTACGGGAAGAATTTTTCTTTTTGCCAGTAGTAGAAGAAGGGAGTGATCCGGGGTGATCGGCTATGATGGCCACCTTTGAACCATCAAGGCTCTCTTGGTAAAAGACCCCGTCTTCGTGCTCGATTGACAGTTCCGGATCGTCGTGGAATCCTGGATCGTCATCACGAGAGTAGTTCTCTGGTTGAGGCGCCGGACAGTTGATTGTCTCGACAAAGCACCTCCAGCTCTGTTCGCACAGATTGAAAGCTTCGGTCAAAAGGGGCAAGTGAAAAATCCGAACTCAGGTCACAAAGTCGAAAGTCTTACCCATTCGATGGGGTTATAACCCGAGTAGCCCTCCTTAACCGGTAGCCGAACAAAGTCCTTTTCTTCCCCTTTGAACAGGTCTGCCAGTATGGCCGCCATCGCCGCTTGATTGGCAGGGCCTAGCCGTCGGGAACGAGTGGTGTCGCTTGTTCCGTTGTAACGCCACAAAGGGTGTATCCTTTGCTGAAGGGGTTGAACGCATCGAGCGATGGCGGCGACCATCACATCAATAATGGTCATCCTGTTATGAGCTAGCAGCCTTACTTGGGTATCCAGGCGTTGCACTTCGGCATCTTCCTCTTGGGATGAACTCTTCGGTCGCCAGTTATACCTTTTCTTCAAAGGGGCGTCGGAGTATTCGGGCAAACCCCTCCGAGCTGGATCGAACAGGGGGATGTCCTCAACATAGAACCACTCCGAGGACCATTCGTCGGACTCCTTTTTCGGAGTCCCCACTGGATATCCCGTCCCGGCTATACGACATACTTCGGCTCCTCCGACTTCCCGAATTGTCTCACCCCGAGTGCGGGGGACGAGACAGAAGTACCTCCTCCGTAATCCAAAGTGGGCCTCGCAGCCCAGAAGCATCTCGCAAAGAGCAACAAAGCCCGAGATCTGCAGAATAGATCCGGGGGTAAGATGATGGAGCTGGATCCCATAGAATTCCAGTAATCCCCTCAAGAAGGGATAAATGGGGAACCCAAGGCCCCGCAAGAGGAAAGGCACGAAGCATACCCGCTCTCCCTTGTGAGGGTTAGGGAAGTTCTCTGCGAAGGCCTCGTTGCCATAAGAAGTTAATCCGGCCCGGGTAGCCGCTAGATCCGAGGAGGGAAGATAACCTTGGGTCTCTAGGTCGCGCAGCCGAAGGAGGGATACAGAGCAACTTGCCCAATCCCCGGGAAGGATGCCGTAAGGACGCGAGGAAGAACCAGGGGCGCTCGCCATGTTTTTTGGTGATCGCTCGTTCGAAGCTTTTTCTGATGAGGAAGAAGAGGAAGGGGTGGCCTAGACCACGATTCAGCCTGTTTAAATGAGTGGTGCCTCCCTTGTGGGGAGGGCAGTCTTGTAAAAAGCTGCTGGGCCGCCCGTCTCCCCTCGGCGCACAAGGATCGAGGGGCGTCGAAGCTACTACAATGGGTCCTGCAAGTTCTCAACGATTGAGAGTTCATCAATGGTGGGATGGTTGCCGAACAAGAAGGGACAGAGGGACTCACCTCGCAAGCCAAAGACTTTGACGCGCAAGATTGTCCGGATAATATGCCTCGGCATTGGAGGCTAGTCCGGGGGCTACTGAGGGAGTCCGGGATTAAGGGGTCCTCGGACTGCCGACCTATTTCTTATAGGCCGGACTCATGGGCCGCTTGCTGAGGATTGGACTGATCGAAGGCCCCGTCGCCAGGGAGGAGACCTTAGGAGCCGTGACATGTCTTCCAAGTTTAAGATAGTAGAATAGGCATGTTTTTACCTTCGGTGGGCAACCGACCATGTGTAACCCTAGGGACCCCCGGCGTCTATATAAGCCAAAGGGTTTTAGATTGTAAGACAGAGAAACTCATCTAGGGTTTTAGCTATTTGATCACGTGGTAGATCAACTCTGTAACCTTCATACACATCAATATAATCAAGCAGGACGTAGGGTTTTACCTCCATAGGAGGGCCCGAACCTGGGTAAAACATCGTCTCCTTCGTCCCCTGTTACCATCGATCCTAGACTCACTGCTCGGGACTCCCTACCCGAGGTCTGCCGGTTTTGACACCGACAGTCGTCGATTAACGTCATAAAATATTTCTTTCCACCTTTCGTCAAAACACCATTCATTTCACAAAGATCTGAATGTATGAGTTCTAGTGGCGCAAGATTTCTTGTTTCCGCAGTTGTATGAGACTTACGAGGTTGCTTAGCTTGCACACAAACTTGACACTTAGATCCCTTGACAACAGTGAAGTTGGGGATTAAGTTCAACTAAGCTAGCCGAGTCATACAACCAAAATTATCATGACAGAGACGTGAATTTCAGACATTTGATTCATTATTGTTGCAAACATGATTAACAACTTTATTACAAACATCTGACAATGATAGTTTGAACAAGCCTCCTGATTCATAACCTTTACCAACAAAAGTTCCATACTTGGATATTACAAATTTATTGGACTCGAAGACAAGCTTGTAGCCATCTCTACATAGAAGAGATCCACTAACAAGATTTTTATTGACGGAGGGGACATAATGCATGTTCTTCAGCCGCACAATCTTCCCTGAAGTAAACTTCAGATCGACCGTGCCAACACCATGAACATAATCACTTGAACCGTTGCCCATCATCACTGAAGTAGTCCCTGCGGTCTGATAAGAAGAAAACATGGAAATATCACCGCATACATGCACATTAGCACCCGTGTCAATCAACCAATCAGGGGAAAGACATACTGAGAGAATAGTGGGAAGTATACCATACCCAATATCCTTCATCTCAGTGTCACCAATGACAATATTGGCAATCTTGCCGCCTTTCTCATGTTGACGCTTGTCATACCGGGTGGGGCAGCTAGGGGCCCAATGACCAGGATCTCCGCAGACATGCCAAACACCTTTCTTCTTGTCAGTCTTCTACTTGAAGTTGGTGTGCTGCGAAGCCTTGTTCTTCCCATCAAACTTTCCCTTCCCATCAAACTTGCCCTTGTTCTTGAACTTGTGGGACTGGAAGTTTTTCTTCTGTACTACATCAGCACTAGAACCTCCCTCAATACCTCGAACACGTATATCTTTTGCTCTCGCCTTTTCTTCCACATCAAGAGTACCAATGAGATCCGGAACGGAAAACTCCTGTCTCTTATGCTTCAGAGAGGTAGCAAAGTTCCTCCACGATGGAGGAAGCTTAGTAATGATGCCTCCGGCAACAAACTTATCTGGTAACATACAATTGAAGTGCTCAAGTTCTCTAGCAAATGAATGTATCTCGTGAGCTTGCTCAACCACGGAGCGCTCATCAGTCATCATGTAGTCATAGAATTGTTCCATGATATACAGCTCAGTGCCGGCATCCGAGACCCCAAACCTGGCCTCGAGTGCATCCCACATATCTTTTTCATTATCAATTGACGCATAAGCATCAACTATGTTCTCACCAAGAACACTCAAAAGAGCAGCCTTATACAAGGTATCCGTTTTCTTAAAAGCTTGTTCCTGTTGAGGATCAAGATCTCCTTCAGGTTTGCCAAGAGTGGCGTCATAGCAGCTCATGGTTTAAAACCATAGAACGACCCTCACACACCACCTCTTATAGTGCACACCCTCAAACATAGGAGGCCTCATGGAAGCAGCAAAACCACTCGGGGTAAATTGCGTATAATAGGGTTTTTGGATTGTTGGAATAATGAGCAATTTACTGAATGATTTAAAAGAAATAAACAGTAGATAAAACAAGATCATAGTACCAGAAGCAACACTAGTCATGCAACGTAGAGGAGAGTATGCCACAATAAGAGGAACAAAACTTATCAGGAAAACTAAAGGATAGTAGGCAAATATTATGTAAACATGTGAACTAGACGAAACATATGTGGAACAGAAACTAGACCAAGAATCTCTAGCAGGACCTCGAACAGGAAAGACACGAACACATACTGAGCGGTGGCAGCAGCGTTGGCGTTGACGTCGTCATCGGCCATGTCGTTGAAGAGGTTGTTGACGTCGGGGAAGAAGTCGTCGTCCGGGAAGTAGTCGTCGGCATCCGTGGTGAAGTAGTCAGTAGTCGCGCAGAGCGCTCCACATCGGCTCGGCTCATTCCTGCGGCGCGACGCGGCGAGGCGGGCGGCGGAGGAGGAGCGCGCCATTATCTGTCCGTTGTTCTCATGCTCATACATGTGTGGAAACAACATCCCTTATAAGAAGGTCCAACTCCTACAAGGTGAGCATTATGAGACTAAACTTTTGTCCCACCTCTTACCTTGCATGAATAGCTGAGTGGGCCAATAGGATTTATTAGGAATTCTGAAAATGCTATTAGGCTGGCCCATATATAGATTAAATTCCAGCAGCTACGTCTTACATGGAGGGAGTATAATACTGTAGTGGTGCAATGCAGCAGGTGCCCGGCCGGCCTGCTCACTTTCAGAGGCATCCTGGCATGGATACAGATGCCACGCGCAGCTCGTACTACTAATTAATGTACTATACAATTGTTCTCCACTGTAGTGGTGTAATGCAGCAGGTGGCCGACCGGGCTGCACACTTCCAACGGCTATTATTTTTGCAGCAAGTGGTAGTACGTACGTTGCTACCAAGGCATGGATGCATCCTACGAGAGGTGCCACGCGCGACTTGTGCGTGCCACCCAATGTTAGATCCAACGTGGATCGATGCTTGATTCGTAAATAAACCTCTATCAAATTACTTACTGTAGTAACAAGTACCTACTCCATACATAAAGTGTAGTATACCTTTCCCTTGCGTATAGTACTGGTAGTGTATTATATTTCAATGTGGAACTGGTCGATTTTACAGATCTTGGCCGATGGGAGTTGCACGTGCATGTTGTTCCCCTTTTGTCATTGTTAGTCTGTCCACCTTGTCCTGTGGATACATCGAGTTGGTACTCCGTGTGGAGGTGATTAGCCGTTTATAAATGGGGCACGCGCATATGGAAGCGGCAACAAACGAGTGGAGTACGGAGAACCAGAGAAGCAGCAGCGGGGCCCTTCATCGAGCAGCGCATACCACTGCTCTAATTAAGGGAGCTGAAAGCAAATAGCATCTAACTGGAAGATACAGGGATGTGAACGTTTGATTTCTGGATGTATATACATCCTATATGAAAAAATATATAAAAAAAATCAAAGAATTCTCAAAATGTTTATGAAATAAAGTTGAACTTCTATTGTACTCGTAATAAAAAATTCGTGAACTACAAAACCCCCGTTGACTTCAGGGCAAAAAATTACTCAAATAATAAGTGCCACATGTCATGAAGCACTCCAGCGCTTATATTTTTTACAACTAAAGTTGCCGTCCAAAAAAAAAAAGAAATTCAAAAAAAAAACTGAAACTTGCTACCAAAAAGAAAGTTGCCATGCTTGACAACTAAAGTTGCCATCCGCTCGTCACTAAATTTGGCACAAAAAATGTTTAGAGTTGCCATGTGTTCGTGTCACACGTGTGACACTTATAAGGGTCCAAAAATTAAGGTTGAATAGGCATGAATAGTAACTTGCATATAGCAATAAATTTTGTCGTTTTTTTGCCGTGAAGTTAAGGAGGTTTTTCCTTCGTGAAAATTTATATACTAGTGCAAAAAAAGTCAAGTCTATTCACAAAAAGTTCTGATTTTTTTTGGAAAAGCAGCAAATTGTTGATTTTCATTGATGAAGAAATAGCGAGACTACATTATGCCCTAAAATACAAAACAAGAGAAATAAAAACCTAGTATGGCACCGAAATGCATACCGGCCTATACATTGGTTCAAGGGTGTGGCTAGGTCTTAGTCGACTGAGATTTAAGGAAGTCTGAGTCAAGTGACATAGTATACAAGATGAAAAAAGAAAAAAAAACTGGAAATAAACAATTTGTACGAATCTTCATCCAAGATCAAAGGAATATAGCATTGACTGAGACATAACAAAGTCTTAGTCGACTGAGACTTAGCAAAACTGTTGGTTCAAAGGGTAGATCATGATGGGTTGAAAAACTTGCCATGGGCGCGAAACCGTCCTGTCTAATATCATCGTCCTGTCTAATATCATCGTCTCATCAATGATTCTATCGTGAACCTGGAAGGCCGAGGTAGTATTGTGTTCAAAGATCCACGCATTCCGGTCCCTCCGTAGGCACAAAGACATAAGCAAGCATTTCGCCTTCCAGGTAGATCGCTTAGGCCGAGGTAGGTCTTTGAAACGTGTGATCTGTGTTGGGTGACGTGGCTTGGACTGCGTCGGTATTTCCACAAAGAGGAAGGGATGATACAGCACAAGGACGGTAAGTATTTCCCTTAGTTATGAAACCAAGGTTATCGAACCAGTAGGAGGATCACCACCACCCAATAAGCAGCACCTGCACACAAACAACAAATACTTGCAATCCGACGCGAAAGAGAGGTTGTCAATCTCTCTACGGTAATAAGATAGATTAGGTAGTGATAGATATGAGAGATAGATCTCTCAAGAACACAAATAAAAAGAGTAAATATGCAGCAAGATATTTTTGGGTTTTTGGTTTTGTAGATCTGAAAAGAGTGCAAAAAACGTAGATCGGAAAGCAATATGATAGGAGAAGTAGACCCGGGGGCCGTAGGGTTCACTAGTGGCTTCTCTCATGAGTATAGCTCACGGTGGGTGAACAAATCACTGTTGGGTAATTGATAGAAAATCAAATAGTCATGACGATATCCAAGGCAATGATCATTATATGGGCATCACGTCCAAGATAGATAGACCGACTCCTGCCCGCATCTATCTCTATTACTCCACACATCGACCGCTATCCAGCATGCATCTAGTGTATTAAGTTCATGGAAAAATGGAGTAATGCAATAAGAACGATGACATGATGTAGACAAGATCTATTCATGTAGGAATAGACCCCATCTTGTTATCCTTAATAGCAACGATACATGCGTGTCTTGCTGCCCCTTCTGTCACTGGGAAAGAACACCGCAAGATCGAACCCATCACAAAGTACCTCTTCCAATGGCAAGAAAAATCGATCTAGTTGTCCTAACTAAACCAAAGATCCGAAGAAGAAATACAAGGCTATAAGTAATCATGCATATAAGAGATCAAAGAAGACTCAAATAATATTCATGGATAGAAACTGATCATGAACTCAAAATTCATCGGATCCGAACAAACACACCGCAAAAGTTTACATCAAATAGATCTCCAAGAGACCATTGTATTGAGAATCATAAGAGAGAGAGAAGAAGCCATCTAGCTACTGCCTACGGACCCGTAGGTCTATGGTGGACTACTCACGCATCATCGGAGAGGCACCTATGAGGAAGATGAACCCCTCCGTGATGGTGTTTAGATTGGATCTCGCGGTTCTGGAACTTGCGGCGGCTGGAATTGTGTTTTGTGACTCCCCTAGGGTTTTTGGATTTCCAGGGAAATTATAGGCACGATAGTCGGCTGAGGGGGTGCCGGAGGAGCCCAGCACCCACCAGGGCACGCCAGGGGGCCTCTGGCGCGCCCATCTGGGTGCTAGCCACCCTGGGCCCCCTCTTCTAGTGTTCTTTGGCCCATCTGGTCTCTTCTGGTCTGTAAAAAATCCACAAAAATCCCCGCAGCATTTCATCTCTGTTTGGTACTGATTTCCTACGAAGTAAAAAACAAGCAAAAACAGCAACTGGCACTTTGGCACTATGTTAATAGGTTAGTCCCAAAAAATGATATAAAGTTGTAATAAAATGATTGTAAAACATCCAAGAATGATAATATAACAGCATGGAACAAGCAAAAATTATAGATACGTTGGAGACGTATCAAGCATCCCCAAGCTTAATTCCTACTCGTCCTCGAGTAGGTAAATGATAAAAATAGAAATTTTGATGTGGAATGCTGCCTAACATGTTCATCATATTATTTTCTTCTTTGCATAGCATGGACATTTGGACTTGTAAATGATTCAAAGCAATAGTCTAGTTTTAACATAATGACTTCAATACTCAAGCATGTCAACAAGCAACCATGTCTTTCAAAATATCAACACTAAAGAAAGTTATCCCTAGCCCATCATGCTCAATCATTGATCCATTCATGAAACACACTCAAATATTAGCTATGCCCAATGCTCAAGTACGATCATAGTGCCCCCTAGTTGGTGCTTATAAGAGAAGATGGAGACTCAAAACAAAAATAAAAATTGCATAAAGTAAATAGATAGGCCCTTCGTAGAGGGAGGTAGGGATTTGTAGAGGTGCCAGAGCTCAAGGTTTAAATTGAGAGAGAAAAAATATTTTGGGTGGCATGCTTTTCCTGTCAACGAAAACGACAAAAGTAGCTCACAATACTTTCCATGCTAGATATATCATAGGCGGTTCCCAAACAAAAAATAAAGTTTATTCCTTTTTCCACCAAACTTTCACTTTCCATGGCAGGCCATATCCACGGTTGCCTTCCATACCAACACTTTCCAAGGAATTTATTATTTGACAACATAAAGTAAATATTTTTCATTTTTCATTTCGGGAATGTGCATCCCTATTACCACCGCACTCTCGTGCAATGACAAGTGAATAAACACTCATCTTGAGAATAACACATCTAGCATGGAAAAATATTGGACACTCCCCACCGTTTCATGAGCGGTACGGGCACACAAAAGAGAAAATTTATTTTGAAAATTTAGAGATGGCATGTACAAATTTGCTTGGAACGACATGGAAATACCACATATAGGTAGGTATGATGGACTCATAAGGCAAAACTTGGTTTAAGGATTTTGGATGCACAAGTAGTATTTCTACTTAGTACAAGTGAAGGCTAGCAAAAAGATTGGGAAGCAACCAAACCAAGAAACGAAAAATCACATAAGTGAGCATTGAACATAACTAACACCGAATAATGCACCACAAGTAGGATGTAACTTCATTGCATAACTATTGACTTTCGTGCATGCATAGGGAATCACAAACCTTAACACCAATATTCCTACTAAGCATAATTACTCATTAACATGACTCACATATTACTATCATCATGTTTCAAAACTATTACAAGGAATCAAGTTTAATTTGTCCAGTGATCTTCATGAAAGTTTTTATTATATCCTCCTTGGATATCTATCACTTTGGGACTAGTTTCAGATATTGCCATTGCTTTTTGGCAAGCTCAAACAAATTTAAGTGAAGCACATGAGCATAAAGATTTCATCTCTCAAAAAGGTATAAGTGAAGCATGATTGGATTTCTTCAAAATTTTACTAATTCTCAAATTAATCGAAGTGAAGCATGAGAGTATTTCTACAAAAGTTTCCAAGCACACCGTACTCAAAAAGATATAAGTGAAGCACTAGAGCAATTCTATAGCTCAAAAAGTTTAAGTGAAGCACATAGAGCAATTCTAACAAATCATAGAATGATTGTGGCTCTCTCAAATAGTTGTGTACAGCAAGGATACAAAGGAAAAACTAACAAACAAAGCAAGAAAAGATACAAGACGCTCCAAGCAAAACACATGATATGTGACGAATAAAAATATAGCTCCAAGTAAAATACCGATGGTCGTTAGAAGAAAGAGGGGATGCCACTCGGGGGCATCCCCAAGCTTAGTTGCTTGTTACTCTTTGGATATATCTTGGGGGTGCGGTAGCATCCCCAAGCTTAGGTTCTTGCTACTCCTTATTCCTTCATCCATCGTGATCTCACCCAAAACTTGAAAACTTCAATCACACAAAACTCAACAAAATCTTCGTGACATCCGTTAGTATAAGAAAGCAAATCACTACTTTAGGTGCTGTTGTAAACCCATTCAAATTTTATAATTGCATTATACCTACTGTATTTTAACTTTACCATGGCTCATACCCTTCAATATAACCCATAGATTCATCAAAACAAGCACACAATGCAACAAAAAACAGAATCTGTCTCAAACAGAACAGTCTGTAGGAATCTGTACCATACCCATACTTATGTAACTCTAACAATTCTGAACAATTAGGACAACGTAAGGAATTTGTATAGCAACACTGTGTTAACATTTCAGCTCAAGATCACGTTCCAGCAAAAAATGAAAATTCATATACTGGACGCAAAGTTTCTGTTTCAGATTCAGCATCACTTCTACTCATCCTATGAATCATCCTAACGGTTCTACTTGGCACAAACACTAAATAAACCATAAAAACACAATCATAACAGAGGCATAATTGTGTCAACACACAAAAACAGAAAGAAAAAAAGCAAAAATTTATTTATTCATTAGGTTGCCTCCCAACAAGCGCTATCGTTTTACGGCTCTAGCTAGGCATATTGGATAGATTCAAGTATTTTCACGGCATCCCCAAACCCAGCTCGGGCAGCTCCGATGTACGGATCTACCGAAAATAGAGCATTAAACTCTTGTCCAGAAAACGCCTTGTGGCGCAGGGCTTCTTATCGCCGCCGGTGGTTCATCGCACTCTCTGCCTCGGAGTTAGTGACTGATACGGAGTCCCCAGAATCTTCAGGGGCCTGACTGGCCACAGGGGCTTCCGCAGCAGGTTGAGCATGGGCAGAAGGCCTTGATTCATGAGTATTGCTAGGCACCCCGGTAACATTCCCGGCAGAAGACGGTTGTACTCGTTTCCTGAGTATTTCGACATGAGATCTTCTGTAAAATCCTGTCGATCATGTTAACAATAGATTAAGTGGCCGAACAAGGTACCTTTTGGTTGAACAAGTGGTCGAGGTCGTCCCCGCGGTTGGCTCACATGAAGGATTCCCGTTGCTGTCCGGTCCGGGCATTGTTGCCGCAGTCGACATTCGTCGCGTGGACCGACGACGCTTGGGAGCAGAAACCGGCACATTCGGGTCGATGAAGGCTGCGTGCCTTTTACGGGAAGAATTTTTCTTTTTGCCAGTAGTAGAAGAAGGGAGTGATCCGGGGTGATCGGCTATGATGGCCACCTTTGAACCATCAAGGCTCTCTTGGTAAAAGACCCCGTCTTCGTGCTCGATTGACAGTTCCGGATCGTCGTGGAATCCTAGATCGTCATCACGAGAGTAGTTCTCTGGTTGAGGCGCCGGACAGTTGATTGTCTCGACAAAGCACCTCCAGCTCTGTTCGCACAGATTGAAAGCTTCGGTCAAAAGGGGCAAGTGAAAAACCCGAACTCAGGTCACAAAGTCGAAAGTCTTACCCATTCGATGGGGTTATAACCCGAGTAGCCCTCCTTAACCGGTAGCCGAACAAAGTCCTTTTCTTCCCCTTTGAACAGGTCTGCCAGTATGGCCGCCATCGCCGCTTGATTGGCAGGGCCTAGCCGTCGGGAACGAGTGGTGTCGCTTGTTCCGTTGTAACGCCACAAAGGGTGTATCCTTTGCTGAAGGGGTTGAACGCATCGAGCGATGGCGGCGACCATCACATCAATAATGGTCATCCTGTTATGAGCTAGCAGCCTTACTTGGGTATCCAGGCGTTGCACTTCGGCATCTTCCTCTTGGGATGAACTCTTCGGTCGCCAGTTATACCTTTTCTTCAAAGGGGCGTCGGAGTATTCGGGCAAACCCCTCCGAGCTGGATCGAACAGGGGGATGTCCTCAACATAGAACCACTCCGAGGACCATTCGTCGGACTCCTTTTTCGGAGTCCCCACTGGATATCCCGTCCCGGCTATACGACATACTTCGGCTCCTCCGACTTCCCGAATTGTCTCACCCCGAGTGCGGGGGACGAGACAGAAGTACCTCCTCCGTAATCCAAAGTGGGCCTCGCAGCCCAGAAGCATCTCGCAAAGAGCAACAAAGCCCGAGATCTGCAGAATAGATCCGGGGGTAAGATGATGGAGCTGGATCCCATAGAATTCCAGTAATCCCCTCAAGAAGGGATAAATGGGGAACCCAAGGCCCCGCAAGAGGAAAGGCACGAAGCATACCCGCTCTCCCTTGTGAGGGTTAGGGAAGTTCTCTGCGAAGGCCTCGTTGCCATAAGAAGTTAATCCGGCCCGGGTAGCCGCTAGATCCGAGGAGGGAAGATAACCTTGGGTCTCTAGGTCGCGCAGCCGAAGGAGGGATACAGAGCAACTTGCCCAATCCCCGGGAAGGATGCCGTAAGGACGCGAGGAAGAACCAGGGGCGCTCGCCATGTTTTTTGGTGATCGCTCGTTCGAAGCTTTTTCTGATGAGGAAGAAGAGGAAGGGGTGGCCTAGACCACGATTCAGCCTGTTTAAATGAGTGGTGCCTCCCTTGTGGGGAGGGCAGTCTTGTAAAAAGCTGCTGGGCCGCCCGTCTCCCCTCGGCGCACAAGGATCGAGGGGCGTCGAAGCTACTACAATGGGTCCTGCAAGTTCTCAACGATTGAGAGTTCATCAATGGTGGGATGGTTGCCGAACAAGAAGGGACAGAGGGACTCACCTCGCAAGCCAAAGACTTTGACGCGCAAGATTGTCCGGATAATATGCCTCGGCATTGGAGGCTAGTCCGGGGGCTACTGAGGGAGTCCGGGATTAAGGGGTCCTCGGACTGCCGACCTATTTCTTATAGGCCGGACTCATGGGCCGCTTGCTGAGGATTGGACTGATCGAAGGCCCCGTCGCCAGGGAGGAGACCTTAGGAGCCGTGACGTGTCTTCCAAGTTTAAGATAGTAGAATAGGCATGTTTTTACCTTCGGTGGGCAACCGACCATGTGTAACCCTAGGGACCCCCGGCGTCTATATAAGCCAAAGGGTTTTAGATTGTAAGACAGAGAAACTCATCTAGGGTTTTAGCTATTTGATCACGTGGTAGATCAACTCTGTAACCTTCATACACATCAATATAATCAAGCAGGACGTAGGGTTTTACCTCCATAGGAGGGCCCGAACCTGGGTAAAACATCGTCTCCTTCGTCCCCTGTTACCATCGATCCTAGACTCACAGCTCGGGACTCCCTACCCGAGGTCTGCCGGTTTTGACACCGACAGTCGTCGATTAACGTCATAAAATATTTCTTTCCACCTTTCGTCAAAACACCATTCATTTCACAAAGATCTGAATGTATGAGTTCTAGTGGCGCAAGATTTCTTGTTTCCGCAGTTGTATGAGACTTACGAGGTTGCTTAGCTTGCACACAAACTTGACACTTAGATCCCTTGACAACAGTGAAGTTGGGGATTAAGTTCAACTAAGCTAGCCGAGTCATACAACCAAAATTATCATGACAGAGACGTGAATTTCAGACATTTGATTCATTATTGTTGCAAACATGATTAACAACTTTATTACAAACATCTGACAATGATAGTTTGAACAAGCCTCCTGATTCATAACCTTTACCAACAAAAGTTCCATACTTGGATATTACAAATTTATTGGACTCGAAGACAAGCTTGTAGCCATCTCTACATAGAAGAGATCCACTAACAAGATTTTTATTGACGGAGGGGACATAATGCACGTTCTTCAGCCGCACAATCTTCCCCGAAGTAAACTTCAGATCGACCGTGCCAACACCATGAACATAATCACTTGAACCGTTGCCCATCATCACTGAAGTAGTCCCTGCGGTCTGATAAGAAGAAAACATGGAAATATCACCGCATACATGCACATTAGCACCCGTGTCAATCAACCAATCAGGGGAAAGACATACTGAGAGAATAGTGGGAAGTATACCATACCCAATATCCTTCATCTCAGTGTCACCAATGACAATATTGGCAATCTTGCCGCCTTTCTCATGTTGACGCTTGTCATACCGGGTGGGGCAGCTAGGGGCCCAATGACCAGGATCTCCGCAGACATGCCAAACACCTTTCTTCTTGTCAGTCTTCTACTTGAAGTTGGTGTGCTGCGAAGCCTTGTTCTTCCCATCAAACTTTCCCTTACCATCAAACTTGCCCTTGTTCTTGAACTTGTGGGACTGGAAGTTTTTCTTCTGTACTACATCAGCACTAGAACCTCCCTCAATACCTCGAACACGTATATCTTTTGCTCTCGCCTTTTCTTCCACATCAAGAGTACCAATGAGATCCGGAACGGAAAACTCCTGTCTCTTATGCTTCAGAGAGGTAGCAAAGTTCCTCCACGATGGAGGAAGCTTAGTAATGATGCCTCCGGCAACAAACTTATCTGGTAACATACAATTGAAGTGCTCAAGTTCTCTAGCAAATGAATGTATCTCGTGAGCTTGCTCAACCACGGAGCGCTCATCAGTCATCATGTAGTCATAGAATTGTTCCATGATATACAGCTCAGTGCCGGCATCCGAGACCCCAAACCTGGCCTCGAGTGCATCCCACATATCTTTTTCATTATCAATTGACGCATAAGCATCAACTATGTTCTCACCAAGAACACTCAAAAGAGCAGCCTTATACAATGTATCCGTTTTCTTAAAAGCTTGTTCCTATTGAGGATCAAGATCTCCTTCAGGTTTGCCAAGAGTGGCGTCATAGCAGCTCATGGTTTAAAACCATAGAACGACCCTCACACACCACCTCTTATAGTGCACACCCTCAAACATAGGAGGCCTCATGGAAGCAGCAAAACCACTCGGGGTAAATTGCGTATAATAGGGTTTTTGGATTGTTGGAATAATGAGCAATTTACTGAATGATTTAAAAGAAATAAACAGTAGATAAAACAAGATCATAGTACCAGAAGCAACACTAGTCATGCAACGTAGAGGAGAGTATGCCACAATAAGAGGAACAAAACTTATCAGGAAAACTAAAGGATAGTAGGCAAATATTATGTAAACATGTGAACTAGACGAAACATATGTGGAACAGAAACTAGACCAAGAATCTCTAGCAGGACCTCGAACAGGAAAGACACGAACACATACTGAGCGGTGGCAGCAGCGTTGGCGTTGACGTCGTCATCGGCCATGTCGTTGAAGAGGTTGTTGACGTCGGGGAAGAAGTCGTCGTCCGGGAAGTAGTCGTCGGCATCCGTGGTGAAGTAGTCAGTAGTCGCGCAGAGCGCTCCACATCGGCTCGGCTCATTCCTGCGGCGCGACGCGGCGAGGCGGGCGGCGGAGGAGGAGCGCGCCATTATCTGTCCGTTGTTCTCATGCTCATACATGTGTGGAAACAACATCCCTTATAAGAAGGTCCAACTCCTACAAGGTGAGCATTATGAGACTAAACTTTTGTCCCACCTCTTACCTTGCATGAATAGCTGAGTGGGCCAATAGGATTTATTAGGAATTCTGAAAATGCTATTAGGCTGGCCCATATATAGATTAAATTCCAGCAGCTACGTCTTACATGGAGGGAGTATAATACTGTAGTGGTGCAATGCAGCAGGTGCCCGGCCGGCCTGCTCACTTTCAGAGGCATCCTGGCATGGATACAGATGCCACGCGCAGCTCGTACTACTAATTAATGTACTATACAATTGTTCTCCACTGTAGTGGTGTAATGCAGCAGGTGGCCGACCGGGCTGCACACTTCCAACGGCTATTATTTTTGCAGCAAGTGGTAGTACGTACGTTGCTACCAAGGCATGGATGCATCCTACGAGAGGTGCCACGCGCGACTTGTGCGTGCCACCCAATGTTAGATCCAACGTGGATCGATGCTTGATTCGTAAATAAACCTCTATCAAATTACTTACTGTAGTAACAAGTACCTACTCCATACATAAAGTGTAGTATACCTTTCCCTTGCGTATAGTACTGGTAGTGTATTATATTTCAATGTGGAACTGGTCGATTTTACAGATCTTGGCCGATGGGAGTTGCACGTGCATGTTGTTCCCCTTTTGTCATTGTTAGTCTGTCCACCTTGTCCTGTGGATACATCGAGTTGGTACTCCGTGTGGAGGTGATTAGCCGTTTATAAATGGGGCACGCGCATATGGAAGCGGCAACAAACGAGTGGAGTACGGAGAACCAGAGAAGCAGCAGCGGGGCCCTTCATCGAGCAGCGCATACCACTGCTCTAATTAAGGGAGCTGAAAGCAAATAGCATCTAACTGGAAGATACAGGGATGTGAACGTTTGATTTCTGGATGTATATACATCCTATATGAAAAAATATATAAAAAAAATCAAAGAATTCTCAATGGCGCACCTACTTCTGGTGCGCCATTGCTATATAGCAGTGGCGCACCACCACCATGGTGCGCCACTAATAGGGATATTGGCTATAGCCATTTTCCTAGTAGTGACCTTAACACCAACATTCCTACTAAGCATAATTACTCACTAACATGACTCACATATTACTATCATCATGTTTCAAAACTATTATAAGGAATCAAGTTTAAATTGTCCAATGATCCTCATTAAATTTTTTATTATATCCTCCTTGGATATCTATCACTTTGGGACAAGTTTCATATATTGCCATTGCTTTTTGGCAAGCTCCAACAAATATAAGTGAAGCACATGAGCATAAAGATTTCATCTCTCAAAAAGGTATAAGTGAAGCATGAGAGGATTTCTTCAAAGTTTACTAACTCTCAAATTAATCTAAGTGAAGAATGAGAGTATGTCTACAAAAATTTCCAAGCACACCGTGCTCAAAAAGATATAAGTGAAGCACTAGAGCAATTCTATAGCTCAAAAAGTTTAAGTGAAGCACATAGAGCTATTCTAACAAATCATAGCATGATCGTGGCTCTCTAAAATAGGTGTGTCCAGCAAGGATACAAAGGAAAAACTAACAAACAAAAAAAGCAAAGATACAAGACGCTCCAAGCAAAACTCATGATATGTGACGAATAAAAATATAGCTCCAATTAAAATACCGATGGTCGTTAGAAGAAAGAGGGGATGCCACTCGGGGGCATCCCCAAGCTTAGTTGCTTGTTTCTCTTTGGATATATCTTGGTGGTGCGGTAGCATCCCCAAGCTTAGGCTTTTTATCACTCCTTATTCCTTCATCCATCGTGATCTCACCCAAAACTTGAAAACTTCAATCACACAAAACTCAACAAAATCTTCGTGAGATCCGTTAGTATAAGAAAGCAAATCACTACCTTAGGTACTGTTGCAAACCCATTCATATTTTATTATTGCATTATACCTACTGTATTTTAACTTTACCATGGTTCATACCCTTCAATATAACCCATAGATTCATCAAAACAACCACACAATGCAACAAAAACAGAATCTGTCTTAAACAGACCAGTCTGTAGTAATCTGTACTCTACCCATACTTCTCTAACTCTACAAATTCTGAAAAATTAGGAAAACGTACGGAATTTGTATAGAAACACTGTGTTCAAATTTCAGCTCAAGATCACGTTCCAGTAAAAACTGAAAATTCATATACTGGACACAAAGTTTCTGTTTCAGATTCAGCATCACTTCTGCTCATCCTATGAATCATCCTAAAGGCTTTACTTGGCACAAACACTAAATAAAACATAAAAACACAATCATAACAGAGGCATAAATGTGTCAACACTCAAAAACAGAAAGGAAAAAGCAAAAATATATTTATTCATTGGGTTGCCTCCCAACAAGCGCTATCGTTTTACGCCCCTTGCTAGGCATAATGGATAGATTCAAGTATTGTCATCCTTGGTTTTGGATCCATAGGATGCCCTCATGATTGATTCATATGGTGGCTTAATTCTTGTTCTAGGGAAGTGTTTCATACCCTTCCTCAAGGGAAATTGGAAACGAATATTGCCTTCTTTCATATAAATCACGGCACCTATAGTGCGTAAAAACGGCCTACCAAGTATAACGGGACAAAATGGATTGCAATCAATATCAAGCACAATTAAATCAATAGGCACATAGTTCCTATTTGCAAAAATAAGAACATCATTAATTCTTCCCAAAGGCTTTTTAATAGTAGAATCCGCCAAGTGCAAACTAAGAGAACATTCTTCAATATTGGTAAGACCAAGCACATCACATAGAGATTTCGGAATCGTGGAAACACTAGCACCCAAATCACACAAAGCAAAGCATTCATAATTTTTAATCTTGACCTTAATGGTAGGTTCCCACTCATCATGTAATTTTCTAGGAATATAAATCTCCAACTCTAACTTTTCTTCAAAAGATTTTATCATGGCATCAACGATATGTTTACTAAAAGCTTTGTTTTGCTCATAAGCATGGGGTGAATTCAACATGGATTGAAACCAAGAAATACATTCAATCAAAGAGCAACTATCATAATTAATGTCTTTGCAATCCAAGATAGTGGGCACATCACTAGTTAAAGTTTTGACCTCTTCAAACCCACTTTTAGCAAAACTTTCATCAAGATTTTCACCCTCCAAATTATTGGGACGCCTTCTAGCTAAAGTTGACTCTACTTAAGTCCCTTCATTATCAATTTTAACATTACTAAACAAGGAATCAATAGAAGAAACACCAATCACTTTAAGATCTTCATCGTTTTTATGAAGGCAATCACTAGAAAACGATCTTTCTAAGATTTCTCTTTTCGCTCTAAGCATAGCGGTTCTTTTCTTACTTTCATCCATAGAGACATATAAAGCTTTAGTAGATTTATCAATCTTAGGCACAAAAGCTTTCAACTTGAGATTTTTAACATCATGAGAAATTCTATCATTGCTTCTAGACATATCATCAATCTTATTCAACTTTTCCTCTATCGTAGTATTGAAAGCCTTTTGCGCATTGATAAATTCTTTAATATTACTCTCAAGATCAGAGGTGTTCCTATTATTATTGTAGGAAGAATTACCATAGGAATTACCAAAATTATTAGAGGAATTTCCAGGAAAAGGCCTATTATTAAAATTACCTCTATAAGCATTGTTATTGAAATTGTTTCGAGAGACAAAATTCACATCTACGGAATCACTATTTTGCTCAATCAAGGTAGACAAAGGCACATCATTAAGATCAATAGGAGCATTTTTACTAGCAACTAATTTCATCAAAGCATCAACTTTATCACTCAAAGTACTAATTTCCTCTACCGAATTAACTTTTTTACTAGTAGGTGCTCTTTCGGTATGCCATTGAGAATAATTAGCCATGATATTATCTAGCAATTTAGTAGCTTCACCCAAAGTAATCTCCATAAAAGTACCACCCGTGGCAGAATCTAAAAGATTTCTAGAGACAAAATTCAATCCCGCATAAAATATTTGTATGATCATCCAAAGATTTAAATCATGAGTAGGACAATTTCTTATCATCAACTTCATTCTTTCCCAAGATTGTGCAACATGTTCGTGCTCAAGTTGCTTAAAATTCATGATTTGCGTCCTATGGGAAATAATTTTCGCGGGCGGAAAATACTTAGTGATAAAAGCATCCTTGCACTTATTCCAAGAATCGATACTATTGCGAGGCAAAGAAGAAAACCAAATTTTTGCACGATCCCGCAAGGAAAAAAGGAAATAGTTTCAATTTCACAATATCATTGTCCACATCTTTTTTCTTTTGCATATCACACAATTCTACGAGCATGTTTAGATGGGACGCGGCATCCTCATTAGGAGTACCGGCAAATTGATCTTTCATGACAAAATTCAACAAAGCGGCATTAATATCACAAGACTCCGCTAGTGGCGGGAGGAGCAATCGGAGTACTAATAAAATCATTGTTATTAGTATTGAAAAAATCACACAACCTGGTGTTCTCTTGAGTCATCGTGACTACGCAAACAAGATTGCAAGCAAGGAAGAGATCCGGCAAGAAAAAGGCAAACGAAGAAGAGGGCGAATAAAACGGCAAATTGGTGAAGTGGGGGATAAGAAAACGAGAGGCAAATGGCAAATAATGTAATTGCAAGGAGATGAGATTTGTGATTAAGAACCTGGTAGATGATGGTGGAGTCCCCTCGGCTCCTACGATAGGCACGTAGAAGAGACCGCTTCCTTCCCGGCAACGGCGCCAGAAATTCCTTTGACGTGGCTTGACACTGCGTCGGTATTTCCCCAAAGAGGAAGGGATGATGCAGCACAGCGACGGTAAGTATTTCCCTCAGTTATGAAACCAAGGTTATCGAACCAGTAGGAGGATCACCAACACCCAATAAGCAGCACCTGCACACAAACAACAAATACTTGCAACCCGACGTGAAAGAGAGGTTGTGATAGATTAGGTAGTGATAGATAGGAGAGATAGATCTCTCAAGAACACAAATAAAAAGAGTAAATATGCAGCAATATATTTTTGGGTTTTTGGTTTTGTAGATCTGAAAACAAAGAGCGCAAAAAACGTAGATCGGAAAGCAATATGATGGAAAAGTAGACCCGGGGGCCGTAGGGTTCACTAGTGGCTTCTCTCAGGAGTATAGCGCACGGTGGGTGAACAAATTACTGTTGGGCAATTGATAGAAAATTGAATAGTCATGACGATATCCAAGGCGATGATCATTATATAGGCATCACGTCCAAGATAGATAGACCGACTCCTGCCTGCATCTACCTCTATTACTCCACACATCGACCGCTATCCAGCATGCATCTAGTGTATTAAGTTCATGGAAAAACGGAGTAATGCAATAAGAATGATGACATGATGTAGACAAGATCTATTCATGTAGGAATAGTGATGACCCACAAGTATAGGGGATCAATCATAGTCCTTTCGATAAGTAAGAGTGTCGAACCCAATGAGGAGCAGAAGGAAATGACAAGCGGTTTTCAGCAAGGTATTCTATGAAAGCACTGAAATTGTAGGTAACAGATAGTTTGATAGCAAGGTAATTTGTAACGAGCAAGTAACGATAACGGTAAACAAGGTGTAGCAAGGTAGCGCGATCCTTTTGAGGCAAAGTACAGGCCAGAACAATCACTAGTAATAGGCAAAGTGTTCTTGATGGTACACGGGAATCTCCTCTAGTCACTTTTATCATGTTGGTTTGATTTTTGTTCGCTACTTTGATAATTAGATATGTGGGTGGACCGGTGCTAAGGTGTTGTTCTTACTTGAACTAACAACCTACTTATGAATAACCCCCCTCGCAAGCATCCGCAACTATGAGAAAAGTATTAAGACAAAGTCTAACCATAGCCTTAAACATGTGGATCCAAATCAGCCCCTTACGAAGTAGCGCATAAATTAGGGTTTAAGCTTCTGTCACTCTAGCAACCCATCATCTAATAACTACTCAACAATGCATTCCCTTAGGCCCATGAATGGTGAAGTGTCATGTAGTCGACGTTCACACGACACCACTAAGGAAATCACAACATACATATCATCAAAATATCGAACACATATCAAATTCACATTATTACTCGCAACATGACTTCTCACGTGACCTCGAGAACAAAGGTAACTACTCACAAATAATAATCATGCTCAAGATCAAAGGAGTAATGAATAACATAATGGATCTGAACATATAATCTTCCACCAAATAAACCATATAGTAATCAACTACACAAGGTAATCAACACTACTAGTCACCCACAGGTACCAATCTGAGGTTCCGGTACAAAGATTGAACACAAGAGATGAACTAGGGTTTGAGAGGAGATGGTGCTGTTGAAGATGTTGATGAAGATTGGCCTCCCAAATATGAGAGGGGTGTTGGTGATGACGATAGCTTTGATTTCCCCCTCCGGGAGGGAAGTTCCCCCGGCAGAATTGCTCCACCGGAGGGCAAAAGTGCTCCTGCCCAAGTTCCGCGTCGAGGCAGCGGTGCTTCGTCCCGAAAGTCCTCCTCCTATTTTTTAGGTTTTTTGGGCATTTATACCAGAAGATGGGCTCCGAAAGTGGGCCTGGGTGAGCACCACCCACCAGGGCACGCCGGGAGGGGCTGGCGCGCCTTGGTGGGTGCTGTGCACCCTAGGCCCCCTCTCCGGTGGTTTCTGGCTCCAGTATTTATTATTAATTCCAAAAATAATCTCCGTAAAGTTTCAGCTTCATTGGAGTTGTGCAGAATAGGTATATCTGACGTGCTTTTCTTGGGTCTAGAATTCCAGCTGCCGGTATTCTCCCTCTTTGTGTAAACCTTGCATATTATGAGAGAAAAGGCATTAGAATCACTCCCCAAAGCATTATTATTCAACAAAACAAAGTAAATAATAGTAGGAAATCATGATGCAAAATGGACGTATCAAATAGACCCCATCTTGCAATCCTTAATAGCAACGATGCATGCGTGTCTTGCTGCCTCTTCTGTCATTGGGAAAGAACACCGCAAGATCGAACCCATCACAAAGCACCTCTTCCCATGGCAAGAAAAATCGATCTAGTCGCCTAACTAAACCAAAGATTCGGAAAATAAATACAAGGCTATAAGTAATCATGCATATAAGAGATCAAAGAAGACTCAAATAATATTCATGGATAGAAACTGATCATGAACTCAAAATTCATCGGATCCCAACAAACACACCGCAAAAGTTTACATCAAATAGATCTCCAAGACACCATTGTATTGAGAATCATAAGAGAGAGAGAAGAAACCATCTAGCTACTGCCTATGGACCCGTAGGTCTATGGTGGACTACTCACGCATCATCGGAGAGGCACCTATGAGGAAGATGAACCCCTCTATGATGGTGTTTAGATTGGATCTCGCTGTTCTGGAACTTGCGGCAACTGGAATTGTGTTTCGTCGACTCCCCTATGGTTTTTGGAATATTTGGGAATTTATAGGCATCAGAGGCGGTGCGGAAGGCGGCCAAGGAGGGCACAACCCATCAGGGCGCGCCGGGCCCCCCTGGCGTGCCCTGGTGGGTTGTGGTCTCCACCGCCCACCTCTCCGGCAGTTGTTTGGCCCACTGGGTGTCTTTTGGTCTAGAAAAAATCTCCAAAAAGTTTCATTGCGATTGGACTCCGTTTGGTATTGATTTTCTGCGAAGTAAAAAACAGCAACTGGCACTTTGGCACTAAGTCAATAGGTTAGTCCCAAAAAATTATACAAAGTTGTTATAAAATGATTGTAAAACATCCAAGAATGATAATATGACAGCATGGAACAAGCAAAAATTGTAGATATGTTGGAGACGTATCAAGCATAGCAATATTTGTTGAGTCACTTTGGATTTATATCAATTTATCACTATGAAGAATCTGAAGGATCCAAAGACCAAGATCGTTCCCTCTAGGACGATGGGAGGTAAGGAATTGCCATCACACTCTGAACTTGATTCACCTTCTGTTTTGAGTAAGCTTGCAAGACCACCACATGCTAGTAATCCTGATATGTCGCAAGTTATTGATGATGCTAACTCCGCTATGAATTATGCTATTGATGACGCTAGTACCATGCTTGATGATAATGTGCCTGTGGCAACCCGGCTCAGAGAACCGGATTACCAGTGTTTCCAACCCAGAGATCATGTCTTCTGGAAACACACAACAACTTGGCACAGAACAGAACTGAACTTTATTGATTGGAGTCGAGTACAAGCACATATCTTACATAGTGGCGAGGCCAAAGGCACCCTCTGTGCTATGACAGTATCTACATTATTTATGTCACATAGCAGGGCCTCGGGATACTAGTACTTCTATTGCGTAGCGGAACATAGTGCAACTCCATCCACAGGGACACTGCTGTGGACACATCCTAGTTAGCATAGCCAGCACCTTCAGGACCTCCGTCCTCGGATTCTCCTGCATCTGGCATGATACGCCAGGTGAGTACTTTGAATGTACTCGCAAGCTCACGATAACCAAGTAATGCAGCAAACAATAGCATGGCAATCAACACAATATCAGTTAAGCAATTTACTTACTGTTACCGATCATCAACTTACTCTCTTTGGGGTTGTCCCACAACCCTCGGAATACTCGTACCCACGGAGTACTTCCGCACACCAGACGAGTTCTTCCATCATTAACATCATTATTCTGTTTGACCATCTACTGAGGTCTAGTCGGGCTGTCCAATACCGTGGACTCGGCTATTCGAATAGATTTTGACACTCTGCAGAGGTTGCGCACTTTTCCCACACCATGAAGCACCTAGCCCCGACCTCGAGATCCCACTCGGGTAGACCAGCATTGCTTCAACAAAACCTGCCTGACCCGTGACTCTTCCATCGTACCACCGACACTCTTCCTCCCCCGGAGGTCAGCCTTGGGTGGCCCCTATATCCTCATGACACCTGCCACCGTCGTGGCCAAACTCTGTAGACCCAAACGGGGCCTACTATCCCAAACGGGGACGCCGGCATAAACTCAACTATCAACTGGGCTCACAGGGTTATCACCGCTTACCTGATCAGGGTAGCACGCCAGGCATAACCCTCCCTCTTTGGAGGTACCGGTGAAAGATCACGCAGCCAGACCCGACCAGGGCTGTCCCATACCGGCAAATGTGGTTGCACGAGTATGCCCGGACAGGTGACTCAAGATCAACCACTAAGTTTATTTATCAACTATAGTGGTTCAACTCAATACTTAACTATTTCATCATTACTATGAATTATTTATATTAAATAAAGTAACCTAATGCATATAAAAGATGCTATGCTATAGAAATGCATGCATGAAATGGGTATCATGGCTTGCCTTGCTGTGTTGGGTGGTTCAAACACTCTGGATCTTCACAAGTACCAAAGTCTCCCTCTGAAATGATTTCAAAACATAATTGGAAATGTCACATAAAGCAATTTTTCTAAACAGAAATTCTGTGAGCATTGGAAATATATCAAAATTTACCAGAAAATAAAGGGGCTCAAGACAAACACAATGCAAAAAGAATCAACATCATTGGAGTTATAGATAAAAAGTTATTGATGGTCAAAGTTCAGTCAAAATCTGAATTAAAACAGATTTAACAGAAAATAGAAAATTTCCCAGAGGGATGACGTCGAAGGCGTATTTCCAGAGTACGCCTTCACTTACCCCTTCGCCCGCGCGCAGCTGAGCCACTGACGGGTGGGGTCGCCCGTTTTAAGAGAGGGAGGGAAGGGAACAGAGGAGGGCGGAGCTTCGGCGATGGTCGCCGGCGACAGAGGCGGCGATGGGGTCGGGGAGCTACGGGAATGGATCGGGCGCTCAACGGTGAGCATGCGCGTACCTGCAAAATGGCAAGAGATGACCGGACGGCGTCGTCCCCTTCGTCTCCGGCGGCGGCGCTCGGGTTGGATCGATGGGAGGCTCGGGCAGGAGGTCGAGGAGCACCAGGGAGATACCCTGAGCTCGACGAAGAGGTCAAATGGGCTCAGGAGGATGAGGAACTGCTGGCGAGGAGGGGACCTCAGATGGCGGAGCTTCCGCGAGGTTTGAGGCCAGAGGGCCTCTCGGCCTTGGCTCGTTGCTCGGGGAAGCAATTGAGAGGAAGAGGGAATGGCTCACGAGCTCGGAGGGACGGGGAGGGCCTTAAATAGGCAGAGGGCGAGCGCGGGGATCTCTCCCAAAGCGGTGAGGCTCAGCCACGTCGCCGGCGCCCGTACGGTGCGCTGGCTGGCCGGGAGCGTCGATGGGATGGGAGAGGGCAGAGGGGCGCGACGGGACGGGTCCGGAGCCATCAATGGCGTGCGGACGACCACAGTGGCCGAAGCCCACTGTTCTGCCCGTGGCGACGCTTGGCCGGGAGCGACGGCGGCCTTCTCCGGCGATCGGGAGGGTTCGGGAGGAGCCACACGTCTACCTACAACGATGTCGACACCAGAGGGTGGCGCTGCGCAAAGCGCGCGCTGTGGCATGCCAGCCCCGTGATCACCACCGGTGTGGCCACCAGGAGGACACGCCTGCTTGGTGCACCTTGTCCATGGGGTCAACCCTTGCCCATTTAGCCTCCCTGGGTCACTGGCTCGACCAGGTTCACCCTGCCATGAGGTGTAGCCTCAGCTACAGCTTCTGCCAGCTAACTTGAGGAGATTCTGGAGAGAAGAAGAGAAAGGGATGGAGCCAGAGGAGATGTCTAGGACCATCAGGATTGGAAGGACTATCATCTGGCAAAATTTGAGAAGGTTTGAAGAAGAAATGGATAGGGTTCCTTTGGAAACTATCATTCTGGCCCAGAACACAAATGAGCTTGTGGCCCTCACATAATTGCTCTGCTAGTGATGAAACTTTGTGGAAGGGAGTTGTTTGGTGGCACACACCTGCCATAAAATTTGTAGATTCATTGTGCACCTCTAGATGGTACTTCCTTCACAAAGGTTCATAACTAACAGAAACTTAACACGGTCCTGCTGCTCAAAATTTGAACTGGACCAGATGAGGTTTTTGGATATTGGGGCTAGATAAGATTCCTAGAAGCTTGGGGAATTTATTGGGAATTTTCTGGAATAGAAATAATAGGGTTGCTTCACAATGGACAGATTCTGGTCAGAAACAAAATAATTATTCTGGCCAAAATTTCCCATTGGGCAATAAAATATTTTTGAAGAATATGGAATCACATGATGACAAAAAGATGTGGAAAAAGTTTGGGAATTAATTGACCACCAAAACTATAGGTTGCTTCACAACCCATAGTGATGATCTAAATTCCCAAATTGAGAAAATGATTTTATAGAAAAGATTAAATATTGAAAAAATATCCAAGAGAGGCAAGGAAATATTTTATCAAGATGACAAAGGTTTTGGAAGGCTTGGAGAAATTTTTTGTAAGGCATAAGTCAACTCAACTAAAGAAGTTTTGAAAATTGCAAATAAAATCCAAATATTTTTGAAAAGAAAAAGTTGCCAAAATCAGGGTGTCACAAACCTACCCCCCTTAGGATGAATCTCGTCCTCGAGATTCGGTTGCTCCGGGAACAAGTATGGATATGCAGATCTTAAGAAGTCTTCCCTTTCCCATGTAGCCTCTTCTTCGGTGTGATGCTCCCATAGCACCTTGTAAAACCGAATTACCTTACTTCTGGTAGTTCTTTCCATTTCATCTAGGATCTTGACAGGTTTCTCTTCGTAGGTCAGGTCTTTGGCCAGTTCTAACTCACTCATGTCCGCTTGCTTGATCGATGGTGCAATACACTTTCTTAGTTGTGATATATGGAACACATCGTGCACTTCCGACAATTCTGGTGGTAATTCCAACTGATATGCCACTCTACCTCTTCTAGCAACAACTGGAAATGGGCCTATATATCTTGGTGCAAGTTTTCCCCGAGTATGGAATCTCTTCACTCCTTTCATTGGGGTTACTCGAAGGTATGCATATTCTCCGGGTTCAAAGGTTACTTCCCGGTGCTTTGGATCATAGTAACTCTTTTGTCGAGACTTGGCTGCTCGAAGATGCTCTTGAATGTCCTTGACTTGCTTCTCAGCCTCGAGCATCAAGTCTGTACCAAAGATTCGGCTATCCCCTGTCTAAGACCAGTTCAACGGGGTGCAGCACTTTCGTTCGTATAATGCTTCAAACGGTGACATCTTCAAGCTTGACTGATAGCTGTTATTGTATGAGAATTCCGCATAAGGTAGATTGTCTTCCCACTTAGGTCCATGGGTGAGGGCACATGACCGAAGCATATCCTCCAGTATCTGGTTCACCCTTTCTGTCTCCCCGTCGGTCTGCGGGTGGTATGCCGTGCTATGCTTCAGCATGGTTCCCAAGGCTTGGTGTAGACGCAGCCAGAATGCTGAGGTGAATAGGGAACCTCTGTCTGAGGTGATGGACTTAGGGACTCCATGGAGGCTAACTATCCGGGACATGTAGAGCTGTGCCAGCTGATTTGCGTTGAAAGTGGTCTTTACTGGAATGAAGTGAGCCACTTTCGTGAGTATGTCCACAATGACCCAAATAGCGTCGTTGCCCCTTGCTGACTTGGGTAGTCCAACAATAAAGTCCATACAGATGTCATCCCACTTCCACTGGGGTACCGGTAAGGGTTGCAGTAGCCCAGCGGGTTTCTGGTGTTCCGCCTTGACTTTGTTGCAGATGTCGCAGCATGCGACATAGTAGGCTATATCTCTTCGCATTCCTGGCCACCAAAATGTCTCTCTTAGATCCTGATACATTTTTGTTCCTCCCGGGTGGATGGAATATGAGGACTCATGAGCTTCCTTGAGAATTCGCTGCCTCAGATTGTCTTGATCGGGCACACATATCCGCTTCTCAAACCATATGGTGCCTTGATCATCCATGTGGAAGGACTTGGCTTTCCCTTTCGGAATCAGCTCCTTGATCTTTTTGATTCCCTCATCTGGCTCTTGGGCCTTCTTGATTTCTTCCATAATAGTGGGGGTAATTTCCAGTGTGTCCGAGATAGTTGGTCCGCATAGCACCATGTTGAGCTCAGCGAACTCCTCTTGCAACCTTGGATGCATTCTTCCCATAAGTGCATTCACAGTGCCTTGCTTTCTGCTGAGAGCGTCCGCGACCACATTGGCCTTCCCCGGATGATAATTTATCCCAATGTCATAGTCCTTGACGAGCTCAAGCCATCTTCGTTGCCTGAGATTTAGATCAGGCTGAGTGAAAATATACTTGAGACTCTTATGGTCCGTGTATATTTCACAGCGTTGTCCAATGAGATAATGCCTCCAAATATTCAGAGCATGAACTACTGCTGCTAATTCCAAATCGTGTGTGGGGTAGTTCTCCTCATGAGGTCGTAGCTGTCTGGATGCATATGCTACAACCTTCCCTTCTTGCATCAATACGCAGCCGATTCCACGTCTGGAAGCATCGCAGTAGATGTCAAAACTCTTGTGTATGTCTGGAAGGACTAGAACAGCGGCAGTGTTGAGCCTGGTCTTTAATTCCAGGAAACTACTGTCACATTCCGCCATCCAAACAAACCTCTGATTCTTCTTGAGTAGCTCCGTCAAGGGCTTGGCTATCTTAGAGAAGCCTTCTATGAATCGTCGGTAATAGCCTGCTAATCCCAGGAAACTGCGGACTTCGGTCACCGTGGCTGGTGTCTTCCAATTCAGCACCACAGTTACCTTGCTGGGGTCGACGGCTACTCCTTGTTCTGACAGAATGTGCCCCAGGAATCCCACATCTTTTAGCCAAAATTCACACTTACTAAATTTGGCGTACATGCGGTGGTTTCTTAATCTTTCCAGGATAGCACGGAGATGCTTCTTATGCTCCTCTTCATCTTTGGAGTATATCAGGATATCATCAATGAATACCACCACAAATTTATCCAGAAAGTCCATGAAGACTTTATTCATCATGCTCATGAAGTAGGCGGGAGCATTCGTCAGTCCAAATGACATGATTGTGAATTCATACAATCCGTATCGGGTGGTAAACGCTGTCTTGGGGATATCCTCTTTTCGGATTTTTAACTGATGATATCCAGTTCGAAGGTCAATCTTTGAGAATACCCGGGCTCCATTCAGCTGGTCGAACAAGTCGTCAATGCGAGGAAGCGAGTACTTGTTCTTGATAGTGACCTCGTTCAGCTGGCGATAATCTACGCACATACGTAGGCTTCCATCCTTCTTCTTGACAAAGAGCACGGGTGATCCCCATGGCGAGATGCTTGGGCGAATATACCCTTTCTGCAACAATTCATCTAGTTGCTTCTTTAACTTTGCAAACTCTGGACCTGGCATACGGTAGTATTTCTTGTAAATTGGAGCAGTGCCGGGAACCACTTCGATTGCAAACTCCAATTCCCGGTCAGGTGGCATTCCGGGTAACTCTTCGGGAAATACGTCCGGAAACTTGCAAACTACCAGAATCAAGTTCATATCCGTAACGGTAGCTTGGTATGTCATTCCTTTCTTGGATTTCATTTTGCTGGCATGGAATTGGACGGTTTGTCCTGCTGGGTTAACCAATGTTACTCTCCTGCTGGCACAATTAATGCACACCTGATGTGGTGTCAACCAGTCCATTCCCAGTATCACGTCCAATCCCGAAGATTCAATGGCGATGAGGGCAGCTGGGAACTTAACTCCATGTATTGAAATTTCCAGATCTCTATAGATCAGATTTGTTCTGAGCAGGGAGCCAGGGGATTGTACCGCCATGATTTGGTCCAAAGGCGAAGGAGAAAATTTGTGCACGGCGGCAAAACTCTGCGAAATAAACGAGTGGGAAGCCCCATAATCAAATAAAATTGCTGCAGGTATGTCGTTAACAGAAAACATACCGAGGACCACTTCTGGAGCTTCGCAGGCTTCCTCAGCAGAGATATGGTGGACGCGTCCATGGCTGACATTAGGATTGGGGCGGTGTCTAATAGTGTTGACCTGCGGCTTGACATCGGCGGATGACTTCCCGTTGTTGGCGGGGAACTGTTTGGAATAGTGTCCGCTCTGACCGCACGTAAAGCAAGTATTGTTGCGACGGCAGTCTTCTATCACGGGCTGTTTGCCGTAGGTCTTGGTCTGGCTCACTGTCTTGTTATTGTTGCTACCATTGCTCCAGGTAGGCTTATATTCAGAGGTGCCTGGCTGCCAGATACGTGGCTTCTGGGCGAACGGCTCGCGGTTGTCCTTCTTAGGCTCAAGCTTCCACTTCTGATTATCGTGTCCAGACTTGTGCTCCCGTTCGGCTATGAAGGCCTTGTCCACCAGTGTCTGAAAGTCAGGAAAGTCTAGCATGCATAGCTGGCAACGGAGGGAATGATTCAGCCCTCCCAGGAACCGATCTATCTTTCTCTCTTCAGTGGCCACATCATAAGTAGAGTACCGTGATAGATTATTGAACTTGTTAAGGTACTCCGCTACCGACATGCTTCCTTGCGTCAGAGCAAGGAATTCCCTCTGCTTCACCTTCATGATGCCGGTAGGAATATGGTATTTGCGGAATAATTCCTTAAACTTCTCCCAGGTAATTTCTTCGTCAGATGACCATGTTGCCTTTGTGTTATCCCACCATATGGCTGCTGGCCCTTCCAGGTAATGAGTGGCAAATGGAACCTTGTCTGAATCCTCACAACGGGCTATTTCCAGCTTCTTCTCTATGGTCCTTAGCCAATCATCTGCTTCTATTGGATCCACATCTTGACCAAAATTGGGTGGCTTTGTGCGCTGGAAATCAGACAGCCTGGAGTGCGACCCATTATGGTTGTGGTTCTGACCTACCATAGTCTGCATACTCTTCAAGAATTCCATAAGATCCTGGTTTCTCTTTTCCTCAAACATTCTCATGATCTGATCCGTAGTAGGTGCTTGAGGCGGTGGGGGTGGTAAATCTTCTGGTGCTTGACCTGCTTGTCTGGTGGATCGACGGACGGGGTTACATCGCCGCCTTGGCTACAACTTCTCTTCATCCTAAATTTGTTCCCATTGCAAAATACTGAATCGATGAGCAACATCCATAAGGGAAACACAGTTATATGACACCAGAAGGAAAATACGCGAAAAAGGCGAATAAGGCAAACCACATAATTATACAAGATAACCCAACATCATACATGGCAAGCTAGTAGGGGAGACATCATGGCTACACTGCTCATACGGCAGTTGACATATGCAAAGATGCATGCTCCACATCTCAAGCCTCCACTCTAGTGGCGCTAATGGCACGAACACTGCCAAACCACAGACTCCTCGTCGTCTGATCCTGAGTCAGAGTCGGAACTGATGATATGAATCTCATCCTCCGGATCAAAGGAAACACGACGACGCTGCTGGGACGGTTCTCCTTCTAGGGTAGAAGGAGCACGACGCCTAAGCATCAGAGCAGCTGGAGTGGCAAGGAGTGAGGCCCACTCAGCCGGGGTATCACGACGGCTACCAGACGGAAAGCCTGGTGGCACAGTGAGGTAGAAGGAGCATCAAATCTGGGTGGAGGTGGAACTGGTGGTGGATATATAGGTGGATGGGTAGTCTGAGGTGGAGGTGGCACTGGGGCTACGGCTGCAAGCGCCGCTAAGACACGAGACAGCTCCTCAGCCAGGGATATGATCGTACGATAGCTGGTGTTCAGGTAGCGAGACAGCACATCAGTCGCACGGTCACATGCCGGGTCAACAGGAGCGAAAATGACTCGCCCTGTCGTAGGCGACAGGCTGGGATAATAGAGGAAACCTGGATGAGTCTGCATCTCAACCTCGTGGAAGCACAAGTCAGTGAGAGCCTCCATTGCGGCAAACTCAATCGCCAACTCCGGAGTGGAAGCCGTCCCACCCTTGGTAGAGCGAGAGTAGCAACCAAGGTCCGAGCTCGCGATCATGAAAGCCTCTGCATGGTACTCGTACACTGACTCATTAAGCTGCTCCCAAAACAGCTGGTACACTGGATCTTCGCCGTGCGGGTACAGTCGAAGCCAGACGTTCCGGAGCAGTACTGGAAAGGTGGATGGTGCAGGCTCAAAGTGATAATGGAATGGAACCGGTGCCATCTACACTCACAAGACCACCGTTAGTGGAGTAATGATTTATGATGCATGCTATGCAACAAGCAAATGCATCAATCAAATGCAACAATCAAATGCACACTCAGGATCCTATACTAATCGTGGTGCTAGCGCTGGCTAACTAGGGTGTCCTACAGTTAATCTGGCTCTGATACCAAGCGTTGTGGCACCCCGGCTCAGAGAACAGGATTACCAGTGTTTCCAACCCAGAGATCATGTCTTCTGGAAACACATAACAACTTGGCACAGAACAAAACTGAACTTTATTGATAGGAGTCGAGTACAAGCACATATCTTACATAGTGGCGAGGCCAAAGGCACCCTCGGTGCTATGACAGTATCTACATTATTTATGTCACATAGCAATGCCTCGGGATACTAATACTTCTATTGCGTAGTGGAACATAGTGCAACTCCATCCACAGGGACACTACTGTGGACACATCCTAGTTAGCATAGCCAGCACCTTCAGGACCTCCGTCCTCGGATTCTCCTGCATCTGGCATGATACGCCAGGTGAGTACTTTGAATGTACTCGCAAGCTCACGACAACCAAGTAATGCAGCAAACAATAGCATGGCAATCAACAAAATATCAGTTAAGCAATTTACTTACTGTTATCGATCATCAACTTACTCTCTTTGGGGTTCTCCCACAACCCTCGGAATACTCGTACCCACGAAGTACTTCCGCACACAAGACGAGTTCTTCCATCATTAACATCATTATTCTGGTTGACCATCTACTGAGGTCTGGTCGGGCTATCCAATACCGTGGACTCGGCTATTCGAATAGATTTTGACACTCTGCAGAGGTTGCACACTTTTCCCACACCATGAAGCACGTGGCACTGGCCTCGAGATCCCACTCGGGTGGACCAGCATTGCTTCAACAAAACCTGCCTGACCCGTGACTCTTCCATCGTACCACCGGCACTCTTCCTCCCCCGGAGGTCAGCCTTGGGTGGCCCCTGTGTCCTCATGACACCTGCCACCGTCGTGGCTAAACTCTATAGACCCAAACGGGGCCTACTGTCCCAAACGGGGAAACCGGCATAAACTCAACTATCAACTGGGCTCACAGGGTTATCACCGCTTACCTGATCAGGGTAGCACGCCGTGCATAACCCTCCCTCTTTGGAGGTACCGGTGAAAGATCACGCAGCCAGACCCGGTTAGGGCCGTCCCATACCGGCAAATGTGGTTGCACGAGTATGCCCGGACAGGTGACTCAAGATCAACCACTAAGTTTATTTATCAACTATAGTGGTTCAACTCAATACTTAACTATTTCATCATTACTATGAATTATTTATATTAAATAAAGTAACCTAATGCATATAAAAGATGCTATGCTATAGAAATGCATGCATGAAATGGGTATCATGGCTTGCCTTGCTCTGTTGGGTGGTTCTAGCACTCTGGATCTTCACAAGTACCAAAGTCTCCCTCTGAAATTATTTCAAAACATAAAGCAATTTTGCTAAACAGAAATTCTGTGAGCATTGGAAAAATATCAAAATTTACCAGAAAATAAAGGGGCTCAAGACAAACACAATGCAAAAAGAATCAACAACATTGGAGTTATAGATAAAAAGTTATTGATGGTCAAAGTTCAGTCAAAATCTGAATTAAAACAGATTTAACAGAAAATAGAAAATTCCCCAGAGGGATGACGTCGAAGGCGTATTTCCAGAGTACGCCTTCACTTACCCCTTCGCCCGCGCACAGCTGAGCCACTGACGGGTGGGGTCGCCCGTTTTAAACAGAGAGGGAGAGAAGGGAACAGAGGAGGGCGGAGCTCCGACGACGGTCGCCGGTGACAGAGGCGGCGATGTGGTCGGGGAGCTACGGGAATGGATCGGGCGCTCAACGGTGAGCATGCACGTAGCCACAAAATGGCAAGAGATGACCGGACGGCGTCGTCCCCTTCGTCTCCGGCGGCGGCGGTGCTCGGGTGGGATCGAAGACGGCGATTCCGGCGATGGGAGGCTCGGGCAGGAGGTCGAGGAGCACCAGGGATATACCCTGAGATCGACGAAGAGGTCAAATGGGCTCGGGAGGGCGAGGAACTGCTGGCGAGGAGGGGACCTCAGATGGCGGAGCTCCGGCGAGGTTCGAGGCCAGAGGGCCTCTCGGCCTTGGCTCGTTGCTCGAGGAATCAATTGAGAGGAGGAGGGGATGGCTGACGAGCTCGGAGGGATGGGGAGGGCCTTAAATAGGCGGAGGGCGAGCGCGGGGATCTCTCCCGAAGCGGCGAGGCTCAGCCACGTCGCCGGCGCCTGTACGGTGCGCTGGCTGGCCGGGAGCGTCGACGGGATGGGAGAGGGCAGAGGGGCGCGACGGGACGGGTCCGGAGCCATCAATGGCGTGCGGACGACCACAGTGGCCGAAGCCCACTGTTCTGCCCGTGGCGACGCTTGGCCGGGAGCGACGGCGGCCTCCTCCGGCAATCGGGAGGGTTCGGGAGGAGCCACGCGTCTACCTGCAACGATGTCGACACAAGAGGACAAGGAGGGAGTGGTGATGGACGGTTCGGGCGAGCTGACCCGTCTCTGGCGCTGCGCAGAGCGCGCGCTGTGGCATGCCAGCCCCGTGATCACCACCGGTGTGGCCACCAGGAGGACACGCCTACCTGGCGCACCTTGTCCATGGGGTCGACCCTTGCCCATTTAGCCTCCCTGGGTCACTGGCTTGACCAGGTTTACCCTGCCATGAGTTGTAGCCTCAGCTACAGCTTCTGCCAGCTATCTTGAGGAGATTCTGGAGAGAAGAAGAGATAGGGATGGAGCCAGAGGAGATGTCTAGGACCATCAGGATTGGAAGGACTATCATCTGGCAAAATTTGAGAAGGTTTGAAGAAGAAATGGATAGGTTTCCTTTGGAAACTATCATTCTGGCCCAGAACACAAATGAGCTTGTGGCCCTCACATAATTGCTCTGCTAGTGATGAAACTTTGTGGAAGGGAGTTGTTTGGTGGCACACACCTGCCATAAAATTTGTAGATTCATTGTGCACCTCTAGATGGTACTTCCTTCACAAAGGTTCATAACTAACAGAAACTTAACAAGGTCCTGCTGCTCAAAATTTGAACTGGACCAGATGAGGTTTTTGGACATTGGGTCTAGATAAGATTCCTAGAAGCTTGGGGAATTTATTGGGAATTTTCTGGAATAGAAATAATAGGGTTGCTTCACAATGGACAGATTCTGGTCAGAAACAAAATAATTATTCTGGCCAAAATTTCCCATTGGTCAATAAAATATTTTTGAAGAATATGGAATCCCATGATGACAAAAAGATGAGGAAAAAGTTTGGGAATTAATTGACCACCCAAACTATAGGTTGCTTCACAACCCATAGTGATGATCTAAATTCCCAAATTGAGAAAATGATTTTATAGAAAAGATTAAATATTGAAAAATTATCCAAGAGAGGCAAGGAAAGATTTTATCAAGATGACAAAGGTTTTGGAAGGCTTGGAGAAAATTTTTGTAAGGCATAAGTCAACTCAACTGAAGAAGTTTTGAAAATTGGAAATAAAATCGAAATATTTTTGAAAAGACAAACTTGCCAAAATCAGGGTGTCACAGTGCCACTAGGAGAATTTGTTGATGAACAAATTGCTAGAGCTAAAGAGAATGAAACTACTGAAATTGTTGGGACTGCTGAAACTGATGAAGGTTATAAACTGATGATGACTATGAAACACCTACTAGTCCTAGCTCTCCTAAGTTTGAAATGCCTAAGATACCCGAAGGATATGTTATGGACGAAGAGATAACTAGAGACATTCTTTCTTGCAAGGATAGAAACGATCTTAAGAAATTCCTACGCAGGTATAAGGAAAGGACTATGAATGCTAGAATGAAATGTGATCCTAAGTTTGCTACTTCACCTATCTTTGTTACCGATAAGGATTATGAGTTCTCTGTCGACCCAGAGTTAATCACTTTGGTTGAATCTGATCCTTTCCATGGATATGAAACTGAAACTATAGTGGCACACCTTACTAAGCTGAATGACATAGCCACCCTCTTTGCTCATGATGAGAAGATTCACTACTATTATATCCTTAAGTATTTTCGTTCTCATTAAAGGGTGATACTAAGACATGGTACAATACTCTTACTCCTGGTTGTGTGCGTAGTCGCCAGGATATGATTTACTACTTCTCTGAAAAATATTTTCCTGCTCATAAGAAACAAGCTGCTACCTTATAGGAAATATTTAACTTTGTGCAATTGAAGAAGAGAGTCTCCCACAAGCTTGGGGGAGGCTTCTCCAGTTGCTTAATGCTTTGCCTGATCATCCTCTCAAGAAAAATGAAACACTTGATATTTTCTATAATGGACTAACCGATGCTTCTAGGGACTTCCTAGATAGTTGTGCTGGTTGTGTTTTTAGGGAACGAACTGTTGAACAAGCTGAGGAATTATTGAATAACATATTGAAGAATTATGATGATTGGACTCTTCCTGAACCACCGCCTAAACGCACTCCAAAGAAGAGGGGTGATACGTCTCCAACGTATCTACTTTTCTCACTCTTTTGCCCTTGTTTTGGACTCTAATTTGCACGATTTGAATGGAACTAACCCGGACTGATGCTGTTTTCAGCAGAACTACCACGGTGTTGTTTTTGTGCAGAAATAAAAGTTCTCGAAATGGAACAAACCTTTTTGGAGATTTATTTCAAAATAAATGAGAATTATAGGGGCCAAAATACACCGAAGAGGGGGGCCAGGGTGAGCATCACCCACCAGGCCGCGCCAGGCCCCCTGGCTACGCCCTGGTGGGTTGTGCCCACCTCGTGGCCCCACTTGCCCTAACTCCGCCACTATAAATTCCTAATTTCGGAGAAAAAAATAAGGGAGAAAGAATTATCGCGTTTCACGACACGAAGCCGCCGCCACCTCCTGTTCTTCATCGGGAGGCCAGATCTGGAGCCCGTTTGGGGCTCCGGAGAGGGGAATCTTCGGTCTTCGTCATCACCAACCTTTCTCCATTGCCAATTCCATTATGCTCCCCACCGGGAGTGAGTAATTCCTTCGTAGGCTTGCTGGTCGGTGAGGAGTTGGATGAGATTCATCATGTAATCGAGTTAGTTTTGTGAGGGCTTGATCCCTAGTATCCATTATGTTCTGAGATTGATGCTGCTATGACTTTGCTATGCCTAATGCTTGTCACTAGGGCCCGAGTGCCATGATTTCAGATCTGAACCGTTTATGTTATCATCTCTATATCCATGTTCTTGATCCGATCTTGCCTAGTCGTATGCACCTATTACGTGTTATGATCCGTCAACCCCATAGTGACAATATTTGGGATACTTCGCGGTGATGACCGTAGTTTGAGGAGTTCATGTATTCACCATGTGTTAATGCTTTGTTCCGGTTCTCTATTAAAAGGAGGCCTTAATATCCCTTAGTTTCCTTATGGACCCCGCTGCCACGGGAGGGTAGGACAAAAGATGTCATGCAAGTTCTTTTCCATAAGCACGCATGACTATTTACGGAATACATGCCTACATTACATTGATGAACTGGAGCTAGTTCTGTGTCGCCCTAGGTTATGACTGTTACATGACGAATATCATCCAACGAGTTACCGATCCAGTGCCTACAAGATCTCCACTTATTGTTCTTGCTAGGTTACTATTGTTGCTGCTACTGTTCCAACTGCTACAAAACTGCTGCCATTACTGTCACCGCTACTGTTACCGTCACTACTGCTATCAAACTATCATATTACTGTTCTACTGATCACTTTGCTGCAGATATTTAATCTCCAGGTGTGGTTGAATTGACAACTCAACTGCTAATACTCTAAGGTATTCTTTGGCTCCCCTTGTGTCGAATCTATAAATTTGGGTTGAATACTCTACCCTCGAAAACTGTTGCGATCCTCTATACTTGTGGGTTATCAAGACCTTTTTCTGGCGCCGTTGCCGGGGAGCATTGCAATATTTGTTGAGTTACTTGGGATTTATATCAATCTATCACTGTGAAGAATCTGAAGGATACTAAGACCAAGATTTGTCCCTCTACTGTGAGGGGAGGTAAGGAACCGCCATCACACTCTTCACTTGATTCACCTTCTGTTATGAGTAAGCTTGCAACACCACCACATGCTAGTAATTCTGATATGTCGCAAGTTATTGATGATGCTACCTCTGCTATGAATTATGCTATTGATGATGCTAGTACCATGCTTGATGATAATGTGCCGCTAGGAGAATTTCTTGATGAACAAATTGCTAGAGCTAAAGAGAATGAAACTACTGAAGTTGTTGAGACTACTGAAACTGATGAAGCTTATGAAACTGATGATAATTATGAAACTCCTATTAGTCCCAGCTCTACTAAGTTTGAAATGCCTAAGATACCTGAAGGTTATGTTATAGACGAGGATATAACTAGAGAAATTCTTTCTTGCAAGGATAGAGACGATCTTTAGAAATTGCTATGCAAGTATAAGGAAAAGATTTGGAATGCTAGAATGAAATGTGATCCTAAGTTTACTACTTCACCCATCTTTGTTACCGATAAGGATTATGAGTTCTCTGTCGACCCAGAGTTAATTACTTTGGTTGAATCTGATCCTTTTCATGGCTTTGAAATTGAAACTGTAGTGGCACCCCTTACTAAGCTGAATGATATAGCCACCCACTTTGCTCATGATGAGAAGACCCGCTACTATCATATCCTTAAGTTTTTCCCGTTCTCATTAAAGGGTGATGCTAAGAGATGGTACAATACTCTTGCTCCTGGTTGTGTGCGTAGTCCCCAGGATATGATCTACTACTTCTTTGAAAAATATTTTCCTGCTCATAAGAAACAAGCTGCCTTACAGGAAACTTTTAACTTTGTGCAAATTGAAGAAGAGAGTCTCCCACAAGCTTGGGGGAGGCTTCTCCAGTTGCTTAATGCTTTGCCAGATCATCCACTCAAGAAAAATGAAATACTTGATATCTTTTATAATGGACTAACTGATACTTCTAGGGACTTCCTAGATAGTTGTCCTGGTTGTGTTTTCAGGGAACGAACTGTTGAACAAGCTGAGGAATTATTGAATAACATATTGAAGAATTATGATGATTGGACTCTCCCTGAACCACCGCCTAAACCCACTCCGAAGAAGAGGGGTATCTTATTTCTCAGTCCTGAAGATATGCAAGAGGCAAAGAAATATAGGAAGGAAAAAGGAATTAAAGCTGAGGATGTTAAGAATTTACCACCTATTGAAGAAATACACCACCACCTCCACACGTGGTAGAGGTAAATTTTTTATTAAAGTTTAATGAAAATGACATCCTGGTATCTACCTGTGATCATCCCAATGGAATGCCACCCAGGCTCAAAGAGATGGACGGATACTTCAAGGCCGGAACGCTTACGTGTGCAACCGCAAGTCAATATGGGCTCTGGCTTGGTTAACCTTAGTGGTGACTCTGGTAGGTCAAATTGCTACGAGATGTAGAAGAACGGTAGGATTGGATGGGCACTGACTTTCCACCAGAGGATCACTTTGGAAGACCATGTTTCGATCGTCTCGTTCTCAAACACCAGGTAGTGCGAGGACACAACGGGAGGGATCGAATCTTGCGGGTAAAGTGTACAAAACTCTGGAGAGTGTCAAACTAATCGATTATCCGTGTCCCCGGTTATGGACAACATGAGCACCGGAGATGATACTATCAGCCAGTCTCCATACAATTAATAAATTTTCATGATGAGTGGGTCTATTAACAATTTTTGGGACATGAGAATTGGTTGGTGGAACCATCTCATTAACAACCAACTTTTATAGTGATTTCCGTTTCACTCCTTTGTTGTAGGGAAAATAAAACAAGCTTTTTCGCAAAAACTCAGACATAGAGCCACAAAGCCTTTTGCATATAGAATAGCCTTTATCATTTTATTCTATGGTCATCTTGCCGGTACATTCAATGTACTTACCTACACGGCTGCAACGTCTCATGTCACATATACTTTTCTACGACGAGTAAGAGTAAGATTCAGCGTTACAGTCTACACTCAACCTGCCGTTGGTGTTTATTGGGACTCCACTCCCGTTGACTGTTTCCGCTGAGATTTAAGAGGTATATATTAGTTTTACGTTATTTACACGTGATTGCACTTTGATATATACATTGATGTACTGTGTGTGCCAGCATACTGATCCAGGGATGGCACTAACACACAGAGGCTTGACTCGTTTTGAGTCGGGACGCTACATCGTACTGAAATAACACCTTAAGATACACATCAACCAAAACCCTAATGTCACCTAGATACTCCAATGTCACCACGAGTACCCATGGGCTTGATTATACGATATGCATCACACAATTTCACATTCATCATGTTCAATCCAACACAAAGAACTTCAAAGAGTGCCCCAAAGTTTTTGCCGGAGAGTCAAGACGAAAATGTGTGCCAACCCCTATGTATAGATTCCCAAGGTCACAGAACCCGCAAGTTGATCACCAAAACATACATCAAGTGGATCAATAGAACATCCCATTGTCACCACGGATATCCCAACGCAAGACATACATCAAGTGTTCTCAAATCCTTAAAGACTCAATCCGATAAGAAAAATTCAAAGGGAAAACTCAATTCATCACAAGAAGATAGAGAGGAGAAAACTCCATATGATTCATCTATAGCAATAAAGCTCGCAGTACATCAAGATCGTGTCATCTCAAGAACACGAGAGAGAGAGATCAAACACATAGCTACTGGTACATATCCTCAGCCCCGAGGGTGAACTACTCCCTCCTCGTCATGGAGACCGCCGGGATGCTGAAGATGGCCTCCGGTGATGGTTTCCCCCTCCAGCAGGGTGCCGGAACGGGCTCCCGATTGGTTTTTCGTGGCTACAGAGGCTTGCGGCGGCGGAACTCCCGATCTAGGTTTCTTTCTGGAGGTTTGGATATTTATAAGAATTTTTGGCGTCGGTCTCATGTCAAGGGGGCCACGAGGCGACGACAAGCCAGGGGGGCGCGCCCTAGGGGCGGGGCGCCCCCTAGGCTTGTGGTGTCCTCGTGGCTCTTCTGGCCCAACTCCAATGCCCTGTGGGCTTCTTCTGGTGCATAAAAAATCATCGTAAGTTTTTATTCCGGTTGGACTCCGTTTGATATTCCTTTTCTGTAAAACTCAAAAACAAGGAAAAAACAGAAACTGGCACTGGGCTCTAGGTTAACAGGTTAGTCCCAAAAATAATATAAAATAGCATATTAATGCATATAAGACATCCAAAACCGATAATATAATAGCATGGAACAATAAAAAATTATGGATACGTTGGAGACGTATCAAGCATCCCCAAGCTTAATTCCTGCTCGTCCTCGAGTAGGTAAATGATAAAAACATAATTTTTGATGTGGAATGCTACCCAACATATTCATCGATGTAATTTTCTTTATTGTGGCATGAATATTCAGATCCATAAGATTCAAAACAAAAGTTTAATGTTGACATAAAAACAATAATACTTCAAGCATACTAATAAAGCAATCATGTCTTCTCAAAATAACATGGTCAAAGAAAGTTATCCCTACAAAATCATATAGTCTGGCTATGCTCCATCTTCATCACACAAAGTATTAAATCATGCACAACCCCGGTTTTAGCCAAGCAATTGTTTCATACTTTAGTATTCTCAAACTTTTTCAACTCTCACGCAATACATGAGCATGAGCCATGGACATAGCACTATAGGTGGAATAGAATATGGTGGTTGTGGAGAAGACAAAAAGAAGGAGATAATCTCACGTCAACTAGGCTAATCAACGGGCTATGGAGATGCCCATCAATAGATATCAATGTGAGTGAGTATGGATTGCCATGCAACGGATGCACTAGAGCTATAAGTGTATGAAAGCTCAAAAATAAACTAAGTGGGTGTGCATCCAACTCACTTGCTCACGAAGACCTAGGGCAATTTTGAGGAAGCCCATCATTGGAATATACAAGCCAAGTTCTATAATGAAAAATTCCCACTAGTATATGAAAGTGACAATATAGGAGACTCTCTATAATGAAGATCATGGTGCTACTTTGAAGCACAAGTGTGGAAAAAGGATAGTAGCATTGCCCCTTCTATCTTTTCTCTCATTTTTTTATTTCCTTTTTTCATTTTTTTTTCCTTTTTATGGTGGGCATCTTTGGCCTTTTTTTATTTGGGCTTCTCTGGCCTGTTTTATTTTTTGTAAAGTCCGAAGACTTATCCCGACTTGTGAGGGAATCATAGTCTCCATCATCCTTTCCTCACATGGGACAATGCTCTATAATGATGATCAACACACTTTTATTTACTTACAACTCAAGAATTACAACTCGAAACTTAGAACAAAATATGACTCTATATGAATGCCTCCGGCGGTGTACCGGTTTGTGCAATGACTCAAGAGTGACATGTATAAAAAATATGAACGGTGGCTTTGCCACAAATACGATGTCAACTACATGATCATGCAAAGCAATATGACAATGATGATGCGTGTCATAAACGGAACGGTGGAAATTGCATGGCAATATATCTCGGAATGGCTATGGAAATGCCATAATAGGTAGGTATGGTGGCTGTTTTGAGGAAGTGGGTTTAATGCACCGACGAAAGTTGCGCGGTACTAGAGAGGCTAGCAAAGGTGGAAGGGTTAGAGTGCGTATAATCCATGGAATCAACATTAGTCATAAAGAACTCACATACTTATTGCAAAAGTCTATTAGTCATCGAAACAAAGTACTACACGCATGCTCCTAGGGGAAGGGTTGGTAGGAGTTAACCATCGTGCGATCCCGACCTCCACACAAAGGAAGGCAATCAATAAATAAATCATGCTCCGACTTCGTCACATAACGGTTCACCATACGTGCATGCTATGAGAATCACAAACTTTAACACAAGTATTTCTACCAATCCACAATTACTCACTAGCATGTCTCTAATATCACAATCTTTACATCTCAAAACAATCATAAGGAATCAAACTTCTCATAGTATTCAATGCACTTTATATGAAAGTTTTTATTATATCCCTCTTGGATGCCCATTATATTAGGACTAAATTCATAACCTAAGAAAATTACCATGCTGTTTAGAGACTCTCAAAATAATATAAGTGAAGCATGAGATTTCAACAATTTCTATAAAATAAAACCACCACTGTGCTCTAAAAAGATATAAGTGAAGTACTAGAGCAAATTGACAAACTACTCCAAAAAGATATAAGTGAAGATCAATGAGTAGTCAAAAATTTAAATAACTATGTGAAGACTCTCTCATCTAAGAATTTCAGATCTTAAGTACTTTATTCAAATTGCAAAACAAAATAAAATAACATTCCAAGGATAGCACATATCATGTGGATGAATAAAACTTTTAGGCTCAACATAGGCTAACCGATAATTGTTGATGAAGAGAGGTGGGATGCGTAGCATCCCGAAGCTTAGATGCTTGAGACTTCTTGAAATATTTACTTGGGGTGCCTTGGGCATCCCCAATCTTGAACATTTGAATCTCGTTCAATCCTCTCATATCATGGTTTCCCTAATTCTTATAAACTTCATCCACACAAAACTCAACAAGAACTCGTGAGATAGGTTAGTACACATAATAATAAATCAACTCTTCATGTACTGCAAAGACAAGTTGCACAATAATTTTCAAACATCATCTACTGTTTACTGTTGTTTCCACCGTTTATATCTACCAATATAGGCTATGGAAACTATAGGATAAGTAGATAACAAAACTATGACAGCAATCTGTCCAAACAGAACAGTCTGTAGAAATTTATGAAAACAGTGTACTTTTGTAACTCAAAAAATTATTAAAATTTAGGACATGCTAAAAAATTTATATGAAAACAATGTGTAAAAATTTCAGAAAGTTTCCACGTTGCAGTAAAATATGAAAATTCAAACACTACAGAAAAAGTTTCTGTTTTTACACAGCGCACATCAAACATGCAATCCAAGCATCCTAAAGGCAATTCTTGGAACTTTTTATTGAAAAACAAGATTATAAATAACACTTAACAGAAAATAACAAAATAAAATGATGCTCCAAGCAAAACTCATATTATGTGACGAATAAAAATATAGCTCTAAGTAAGATATACCGATAATGTTGAAGACGAAAGAGGGGATGCCTACCGGGGCATCCCCAAGCTTAGGCGCTTGAGACTTCCATGGATATTAACTTGGGGGTGCCTTGGGCATCCCCAAGCTTAGGTTCTTGTCATTCCTTATTCTTCTCATATCGGTGTCTCACCCAAAACTTGAAAACTTCAATCACACAAAACTTAACGGAACTTCGTGAGAAGGGTTAGTATAATAAAGATAAATCATTCACTAAGGTACTGTCAAGACAAGATTCATAATTGTTCCCACATGATACCTACTGTATTATATCATTCCCATAATTTATATCACTCAATATAAGATATGGGAACACTAAAACAAGCAAACTATGCATGCCAAACAGAATCTGTCAAAAACAGAATACTCTGTGAAGATCTGTAGTATATCCATACTTCCCTGTCTCTAAAAATTCTGAACAATTAGGACAACCTGAATAATTCGTATATAAAGACTGTGTAAAAATTTCAGATCATTATCATGCTCCAGTAAAAAATTAAAATTCCTGTACTGGAGTCACAAGTTTCTGTTTTGGTTCAGCATCAATTCTACTCATCTTGTGAGTCATCCCAATGGCTTTACTTGGAACTTTATTTAAATAAAAGGCACAAAACATGATTAATACAGTAGATTAATCATGGGAAGACATAAAAAACAGAAAGTAAAAGTGTTGGGTTGTCTCCCAACAAGCGCTTTTGTTTATGCCTTTTAGCTAGGCATGATGATTTCAATGATGCTCACATAAAAAGTAGTAATTGAAACATGCAAGAGAACATCATGAATCTCATGACAAGCACATTTAAGTCTAACCCACTTACTATGCATAGGTATTTTGTGAGTAAACAATTTATGGGAACAATAATCAACTAGCATAAGAAGGCAAAACGAGCTTAACTTCAAAACTTTGAACACATAGAGAGGAAACTTGATATTATTGCAATTCCTACAAGCATATGTTCCTCCCTCATAATAATTTTCAGTAGCATCATGAAGGAATTTCACAACATAACTATCACATAAAGCATTATCTTCATGATCCACAAGCATAGAAAATTTGTCACTCTCCACATAAGCAATTTTCTTCTCATTCATAATAGTGGGAGCAAACTCAACAAAATAACTATCATGAGACACTTGATTGACATAACCATATTGAATATTCAAATCATGATAACAAGTTTCATGGTTGTCATTACTCTCTATAGCATACATGTCATCACAATAATCATCATATATAGGAGGCATGCTATCATCATAATAGTTTTGCTCATCAAAACTTGGGGGACAAAAAATATCATCTTCATCAAACATAGCATCCCCAAGCTTGTGGCTTTTCATATCATTAGCATCATGGATATTCAGAGAATTCATACTAGCAATATTGCAATCATGCTCATAATTCAAGGAATTCTCATTAAGTATTTTCATAAATTCTTCCTCTACCAATTGAGCACAATTTTCCAAACCATCATTTTCACGAAAGACTTTATAAAGACGAGACAATTGATGCAACCTAAACTCCATTTTTTTGTAGTTTTCTTTTATAAAACCAAAATAGTGAAAACAAGAAACTAAAAGATTTAATTGCAAGATCTAAAGATATACCTTCAAGCACTCACTTCCCCGGCAACGGTGCCAGAAAATAGCTTGATGTCTACTACGCAACCTTCTTCTTGTAGACTCGTGTTGGGCCTCCAAGCGCAGAGTTTTGTAGGACAATAGCAAATTTCCCTCAAGTGGATGACCTAAGGTTTATCAATCCATGGGAGGCGTAGGATGAAGATGGTCTCTCTCAAACAACCCTGCAACCAAATAACAAAGAGTCTCTTGTGTCCCCAACACACCCAATAAAATGGTAAATTGTATAGGTGCACTAGTTCGGCGAAGAGATGGTGATACAAGTGTAATATGGATGGTAGATATAGGTTTTTGTAATATGAAAATATGAAAACAGCAAGGTAGCAAGTAACAAAAGTGAGAAAAAACGGTATTGCAATGCTTGAAAACAAGGCCTAGGGTTCATACTTTCACTAGTGCAAGTTCTCTCAACAATACCGACATAGTTGAATCATATGTAAATTCCTCACGTGCGACAAAGAGTTTGCTCCAAAGTCACAAATAGCGGAGAACAAACGAAGAAATTATTGTAGGGTACGAAACCATCTCAAAGTTATCTTTTCCGATCAATCTTATGAGCTATCCCTATAAGTGTCACGAACAGCCCTAGAGTTCGTACTAAAATAACACCTTAAGATACACATCAACCAAAACCCTAATGTCACCTAGATACTCCAATCTCACCACGAGTACCCATGGGCTTGATTATATGATATGCATCACACAATTTCAGATTCATCATGTTCAATCCAACACAAAGAACTTCAAAGAGTGCCCCAAAGTTTCTACCGGGGAGTCAAGACGAAAACGTGTGCCAACCCCTATGCATAGATTCCCAAGGTCACGGAACCCGCAAGTTGGTCACCAAAACATACATCAAGTGGATCAATAGAACATCCCATTGTCACCACGGATATCCCAACGCAAGACATGCATCAAGTGTTCTCAAATCCTTAAAGACTCAATCTGATAAGAAAACTTCAAAGGTAAAACTCAATTCATCACAAGAAGATAGAGAGGGGAAAACTCCATATGATTCATATATATCAATAAAGCTCGCGGTACATCAAGATCGTGTCGTCTCAAGAACACGAGAGAGAGAGATCAAACACATAGCTACTGGTACATACCCTCAGCCCCGAGAGTGAACTACTCCCTCCTCGTCATGGAGACCGCCGGGATGATGAAGATGGCCTCCGGTGATGGTTTCCCTCTCCGGCAGGGTGCCGGAACGGGCTCCCGATTGGTTTTTCATGGATACAGAGGCTTGCGGTGGCGGAACTCCCGATCTAGGTTTCTTTCTGGAGGTTTGGGTATTTATAAGAATTTTTGTCGTTGGTCTCACGTCAAGGGGGGCCACGAGGCGACGAAAAGCCAGGGGAAGCGCCATACGGGGGGGCGCCCCCTAGTCTTGTGGTGGACTCATGGCTCTTCTGGCCCAACTCCAACGCCCTGTGGGCTTCTTCTGGTCCATAAAAAATCATCGTAAGTTTTTATTCCGTTTGGAATCCGTTTGATATTCCTTTTCTGTAAAACTCAAAAACAAGGAAAAATAGAAACTGGCACTGGGCTCTAGGTTAACAGGTTAGTCCCAAAAATAATATAAAATGGCATATTAATGCATATAAAACATCCAAAACCGATAATATAGTAGCATGGAAGAATCAAAAATTATAGATACGTTGGAGACGTATCATCTACTAGAGGCATACTAGGGATGCAGTGTTGTCTATGTATCCACACATGCAATTGAGTTTCCAATCAATACAATTATAGCATGGATAATAAACGATTATCATAAACAAGGAAATATAATAATAACTACTTTATTATTGCCTCTAGGGCATATTTCCAACATGACCAATATCACATCCTTACAAATTCCTTTGTGCAAAGATTTTATTAACTAGGGAGAAACAACCCTCCTGAAGTGCAATTTAATCTTTATGCTAAAACTTACAAAATGCCGCTAACTAACTTCTGCAACATATGCTTGATTCCTTCTGATGCGGACGTGAGAGAACCTAGGCCATCTGAGTTTGAGGATTTTCTCCTCGCTTTAACCGTGGGTGAGGATAGAGGCGTGTCGAGCGCCACTGCTACCAGCTTGCAGTTTCCCTTAGTACATTATTTCGCTTTGGTCATCGCTAAGTGTTTAACCGCTAGGGAGAAGGTTGGCGCACTCAGTGCCCCCGACCTTGCTATTTTACGTTGCGCACTTTATGATGATCACACCTTTAGTATGGGGGCTATTATTGCTCGACACTTACATCTTAACAAAACTAAGGGAAAGATACGTGGTGGTATTTATGCTACTCGTCTAGCGAGACACTTTAGAGTTCAGTTTCGCCCACATGATTATCTCTTATCCCGAGTTTACCTTGATCACAAGTCACTACAGGCTCACCAATTCCTAGATGTAACTGATTCTCTCTGTGACATTCATTACAACCTAGTATTCATCAAGGAAACACGTGATGTTATTCCATTGCCTGCACCTGCTTTGTTTGATTCTATTGCCAGGAACGTATACATGAACATGCCAGATGATATTACAGCCTACCGGAACAACCTAGCAGCTGCTGAGGAGGAGCCCTAGGGGTGGGATGCTCAGGTGCCGCCTCCACCTCACTACAACTTGGAACCGGATGGCTACTACGGATGGTGATTACCAAGCTAGGCCAAAAGCCTAAGCTTGGGGGAGTACGTATTTCCACGTACATTACATTCATGTTCACACATTTCATTCCAGTTGTCGGTGTTCACACTTTTTCATTGTAATATCCATGCTAGATTTGTTTTCTCGCTTTCTTCTTGTGTGTTTGAAAAACTTTGAGAAAATCCAAAAATATTTCCTACTTCTTTTTAGTTTTTCTTTTTAGCTTAGTTTGATTGTAGCATCAAAAGAAAACCCAAAAAGATTTCTCGCTTCTTCTTTTGCTTGTTGGGACCTTTCCCGTGTAAATTGTTTTTCTCTTTTTTGTTTTTCCTCTTTAATTTGCTTTCTTCAAGAAAAAACGAAAAACTCCAAAAATATTTCAGTGTGTTTCTCTGAATTTCTTTTCTTTTTATTTTGAGTCGTACCCAGGAGAAGACCACAATGAAATTGTTGAGTGGCTCTCATCTGCATTATTGTTTATCTAACAAAGAGCCCATATTACTCTGTCCTCTCCTCTTGAATAAAATGTTTGCAGATTCCAGCTTAGTCCATGGCATTCTTGCTCTATTATTATTTTCTTATCATCTGGTCGTGCAAGTGAAAGGCAATAATGACGAAATTTGATGAATTGAAAGTGGCAGAGAAAAGTGGGTATGAACTCAACTTGTTTTTGTTTTTGTAAATATGTTTAACCTAGTATCCCTTGATTCAACTCATTATAATCAAACATGTTTGCAATGACCATTAGAGATTATAGTTGTTCATGCCTTGCTTAAGTAGCTAGGAGTGGATAATGATTTATCATGGGTGTCAACATGCATTAAAATGGTTGTGATGCGGTATGATGATATGGTATCCTCCTCTGAATGTTTCAAGTGGCTTGACTCGGCACATGTTCACGCATGTAGTTGAATCAAAACCAACATAGCCTTCATGATATTTATGTTCATGGTGTCCATATCCTACTCATGCTAGTATTCAATGTTGATTATATGTAATGCATGTTCATGACCATTTTTGCTCTCTAGCTGACCGCTTCTCAATCTAATTGCTAGCCTTCGCCTATACAAAGCAGGAATACTACTTGTGCGTCAAAACCCTTAAACCAAGTTGTGCCAGATGAGTCCACTATATCTACCTATATGCGTTATTTCCCTGCCGTTCCAAAGTAAATTTGCATGTGCCATCTCTAAGAATTCAAATAAACATCTGTTTTGTGTGCCTGGACCGCTCATGGAGCGACAAGGGGCGGTCAGTATCTTCCATGCTAAACGGGTTATTCTCATGATGAGTGTTTATTCACTCGTCCTTTCACGAGAGGGGCGGTAATAGGGATTCCCAGTCCCGAAATCAAAAATCAAAAATAATTAAACAAAGCTCCGCCAGGAATGTTTTTGGTTTGGACGATACCCGTGGATGCGGCTAGCCGTGGAGTGTGATTTTGGTGGAGGGGGAGTAAACCTTTACTTTTACCGCTTGGGAACCGCCGCTAATTTGTTTAGCATGGAAGATATTGATAACTCTTGGTCGTGACGTTGACAGGAAGGGTGTGCCTCCCAAAATTATATTTATCTCTGTTTTAAGCTTTGAGCTCTAACACCGCTACAAATCCATGCTTCCGTCTGTGAAGGGACTATCTATTTAGTTTTATGTTGAGTCATCACCTTCTCAAATAAGCGCTAGACCTGAGCGCACTATTGTCATCCTCATGCATTGTGTATAGTTGATGTTGGGTGCAGCATGATTGGATCTTTTCTACCATGAATTACAATGTTTAGTCGCTGCTTGAACTTTGGAGGTGCTCTGCATTTATGTTTTGCGGTCTCAGAAAGGGCTAGCGAGATACCACTATTGTCATATTGTATCATGATTGTTTTGAAAAAGTGTTGGTATTTGAGATATCTTATTATTGCTCGCTAGTTGCTTATGTTATTGATATGAGTTAATATAATTTCTAAGGGTTATTGTTGGCATGGTTAGTCATAATCTTTGCTGAAAACCTGGGTGCCACTTAAGCATATATATGTAAACTAGAACAAAAGAGTTCGTAAAAGTTTTTCTTTATCACATTCAGTTTGTCAACTGAATTGCTTGAGGACAAGCAATGGGTTAAGCTTGGGGGAGTTGATACGTCTCTGTTGTATCTACTTTTCCTCACACTTTTGCCCTTATTTTGGACTCTAATTTGCATGATTTGAATGAAACTAACCCGGACTAACGCCATTTTCGGCAGAACTACCATGGCGTTGTTTTTGTGCAGTAATAAAAGTTCTCGGAATTGGACGAAACTTTTTGGAGATTTATTTTGGAATAGATAAATAATACTGGAGTCAACAACCACCGGAGGGGGGCCAGAGGCTAGCCAGCATACACCAGGGCGCCAGCCCCCCCCCCCAGGCGTGCCCTGGTGGGTTGTGCCCACCTTGTGGCCCCACTGACCCTAATTCCGACACTATAAATTCCTATTTTCAGAGAAAAAAATAAGAGAGAAAGTTTCATCGCGTTTTATGATACGTCCATTTTGCATCATGATTTCCTACTGTTATTTACTTTGTTTTTTGAATAATAATGCTTTGGGGAGTGATTCAAAAGCCTTTTCTCTCATAATATGCAAGGTTTACACAAAGAGGGAGAATACCGGCAGCTGGAATTCTGGCCCCAAGAAAAGCATGTTAGAGATACCTATTCTGCACAACTCCAATGAAGCTGAAACTTTACGGAGATTATTTTTGGAATTAATAAAAAATACCGGAGCAAAAATCTACCGGAGGGGGGCCACCTGGTGAGGAGCACTCGCCAGGGCGCGCCAGGCACCACCTGGCGTGGCCTGGTGGGTGGTGCTCACCCTAGCCCACCTCCGGAGCCCATCTTCTGGTATATATTCCCAAAAACCCTAAATAAATGAAGAGGAGGACTTTCAGGACGAAGCGCTGCCGCCTCGAGGCGGAACTTGGGCAGGAGCACTTTTGCCCTGCGGCGGAGCGATTCCGCTGGGGGAACTTCACTCCCGGAGGGGGAAATCGAAGCTATCGTCATCACCAACACCCCTCTCACCTTTGTGAGGCCAATCTTCATCAATATCTTCAACAACACCATCTAATCTCAAACCCTAGTTCATCTCTTGTGTTCAATCTTTGTACCGGAACCTCAGATTGGTACCTGTGGGTGACTAGTAGTGTTGATTACCTTGTGTAGTTGATTACTATATGGTTTATTTGGTGGAATATTATATGTTCATATCCATTATGCTATTCAATACTCCTCTGATCTTGAGCATGTTTATTATTTGTGAGTAGTTACCTTTGTTCTTGAGGTCACGGGAGAAGTCATGTTGCAAGTAATCATGTGAATTTGATATGTGTTCGATATTTTGATGATATGTATGTTGTGATTCCCTTAGTGGTGTCATGTGAACGTCGACTACATGACACTTCACCATTCATGGGCCTAAGGGAATGCATTGTGGAGTAGTTATTAGATGATGGGTTGCTAGAGTGACAGAAGCTTAAACCCTAGTTTATGCGCTACTTCGTAAGGGGCTGATTTGGATCCACATGTTTAATGCTATGGTTAGACTTTGTCTTAATACTTTTCTCGTAGTTGCGGACGCTTGCGAGGGGGTTAATCATAAGTAGGTTGTTAGTTCAAGTAAGAACATCACCTTAGCACCGGTCCACCCACATATCAAACTATCAAAGTAGCGAACACGAATCAAACCAACATGATAAAAGTGACTAGACGAAATTCCCATGTACCCTCAAGAACACTTTGCCTATTACTAGTGATTGTTCTGGCCTGTCCTTTGCCTTAAAAGGATTGGGCTACCTTGCTGCACCTTGTTTACCATTACCGTAACTTGCTCGCTACAAATTACCTTGCTATCATACTATCTGTTACCTACAATTTCAGTGCTTGCAGAGATTACCTTGCTGAAAACCACTTCTCATTTCCTTCTGCTCCTCGTTGGGTTCAACACTCTTACTTATCGACAGGACTATGATTGATCCCCTATACTTGTGAGTCATAAAGACTCTTTTCTGGCGCTGTTGCCGGGGAGTGCAGCACTCTTGGTAAGTGGAAATCGGTAAGGAAAAAACTTATACTACGTGCTGAAATTTATTGCTACTTGCTACTATGGAGAACAATCCTTTGAGGGGTTTGTTCGGGGTATCTTCACCTTGATCGGAACCACAATAAGTTACCCCTCAACCTACAGCACCTACTGAAAATGTTACTTATGAAATTCCTTCGGGTATGCTAGAACACTTGCTTGCTAAACCTTATGCAGGAGATGGAACTGAACATCCTGATATGCATCTCTTATATGTGAACGAAATATGTGGATTATTTAAGCTTGCAGGTTTACCGGGAGATGAAGTTAAGAAGAATATTTTCCCTTTATCTTTGGAGGGAAAAGCATTGACCTGGTATAGGCTAAGTGATGACCTTGGATCATGGAACTGGATTCGTTTGCAATTGGAATTCCATCAAAAGTTTTATCCTATGCATCTAGTTCATCGTGATCAGAATTATATATATAATTTTTGGCCTTGTGAAGGAGAAAGTATCACTCTAGCTTTTGGGAGGCTTAAGTCAATGTTATATTCATGCCCCAATCATGACATTCCGAGGGAAGTTATCATTCAGAATTTTTATGCTCGGCTTTCTAATAATGATCAATCCATGCTCGATACTTCTTGTGCTGGTTCTTATATGAATAAGACTATTAATTTTAAGTGGGATCTCTTGGAAAGAATTAAACGAAACTCTGAACTTTGGGAACTCGACAAAGGTAATGAGTCAGGTATAAATCTTGAATTTGATTGTGTTAAATCTTTTATGAATACCGATACTTTTCACAAGTTTAGCACTAAATATGGACTTGACTCTGAGATAGTAGCCTCTTTCTGCGAAGCATTTGCTACTCACGTTGATCTCCCTAAGGAGAAGTGGTTTACATATCATCCCCCTATTAAAGAAGAAATTAAAGAACCAAGCATAGCTAAAGAAGAAACCATCTTTTACAATGTTGATCCAGTTGTGCCTACTGCTTATATTGAAAAGCCACCTTTCCCTGTTAGGATAAAGGAACATGCTAAGGTATCAACCGTGGTTCGTAAGAGTAATATAAGAGCACCTAAACCCCCTGAGAAAATTAAAGTAGAACCTAGTGTTGCTATGGTTAAAGATCTCTTGGAAGAAAATATTGATGGGCATGTCATTTACCTTTTTGATGAAGCTGCTAGAATTGCTAAGCCTAATAGGAGAGATAAACATAGACCTATAGAAGGCTTGCCCGTCATCTCAGTTAAAATAGGAGATCATTGCTATCATGGTTTATGTGATTTAGGTGCTAGTGTGAGTGCTATCCCTTTTACCTTATACCAAGAAATTATGAATGAAATAGCACCTGCTGAAATGGAAGATATTGATGTTACTATTAAACTTGCTAATAGAGATACTATCACACCAATTGGGATTGTTAGAGATGTTGAAGTCTTGTGTGGGAAAGTAAAATACCCTATTGATTTTCTAGTTCTTGGTTCCCCACAAGATGACTTTTGTCCCATTATCTTTGGTAGACCTTTCCTGAGCACCGTCAATGCTAAAATAGATTGTGAAAAACAAACAGTCGGTGTCGGTTTTGGTAATGTGTCTCATGAGTTTAATTTTTCCAAGTTTAGTAGACAACCTCGTGATAAAGCGTTACCTAGTGAAGATGAAATAATTGGTCTTGCTTCTATTGCCGTGCCTCCTACTGATCCATTAGAGCAATATTTGCTTGACCATGAAAATGATATGCACATGCGTGAAAGAAATGAAATAGATCAAATTTTCTTCGAACAACAACCTCTCTTGAAACACAATTTGCCTATTGAAACTGTTGGAGGTCCTCCTCCACCTAAAGGTGATCCCATGTTTGAATTGGAACAATTGCCTGACACTTTGAAGTATGCTTATCTTGATGAGAAAAAGATATATCATGTTATTATTAGTGCTAACCTTTCAGAACATGAAGAAGAGAGATTATTGAAAGTTTTAAGGAAGCACCGGGCTGCTATTGGATATACTCTTGATGATCTTAAGGGCATTAGTCCCACTCTATGTCAGCACAAGATCAATATGGAAGCAGAAGCTAGACCCGTTGTTGATCACCAACGGCGGTTGAATCCTAAGATGAAAGAAGTGGTAAGAACTGAAATATTAAAGATTCTGCAAGAAGGTATAATCTATCCCATAGCTGATAGTAGCTGGGTAAGTCCCGTTCATTGTGTCCCTAAGAAAGGAGGTATTACCGTTGTTCCTAATGATAAGAATGAACTCATTCCACAAAGAGTTGTCACTGGCTATAGAATGGTAATTGATTTTAGAAAATTAAATAAAGCTACTACAAAAGATCATTACCCTTTGCCTTTCATTGATCAAATGCTAGAAAGACTATCTAAGCACACACATTTTTGTTTCCTGGATGGATATTCTGGTTTCTCTCAAATACCCGTGTCATAATCCGATCAAGAGAAAACCACCTTTACTTGCCCTTTTGGAACTTATGCTTATATGCGTATGCCTTTTGGCCTATGCAATGCACCTGCTACCTTTCAAAGATGTATGACTACTATATTCTCTTATTTTTGTGAAAAGATTGTAGAGGTTTTTATGGATGATTTTTTCGTTTACGGAACTTCTTTTGATGATTGCTTAAGCAACCTTGATCAAGTTTTGCAGAGATGTGAACAAACTAATCTTGTCTTGAATTGGGAGAAGTGCCACTTTATGGTTAATGAAGGTATTGTCTTGGGGCATAAAATATCCGAGCGAGGTATTGAGGTGGATAAAGCTAAGGTTGATGCGATTGATAAAATGCCATGTCCTAAAGATATTAAAGGTATTCGAAGTTTCCTTGGTCATGCTGGTTTTTATAGGAGGTTCATTAAAGACTTCTCTAAAATTTCTAGGACTCTTACTAATCTTTTGCAAAAGGATATTCCTTTTGTCTTTGATGATGATTGATACATCTCCAACGTATCTATAATTTTTGCTTGTTCCATGCTGTTATATTATCATTCTTGGATGTTTTACAATCATTTTATTACAACTTTATATCATTTTTTGGGACTAACCTATTGACATAGTGCCAAAGTGCCAGTTGCTGTTTTTGCTTGTTTTTTTACTTTGCAGAAAATCAGTACCAAACAGAGATGAAACGCTGCGGGGATTTTTGTGGATTTTTTACGGACCAGAAGAAACCAGATGGGCCAAAGAAGAGGGGGCCAAGGGTGGCCAGCACCCACCAGGGCGCGCCAGAGGCCCCCTGGCGCGGCCTGATGGGTGCTGGGCACCTCGGGCACCCCCTCAACCGACTATCGTGCCTATAAATTCCCTGGAAATCCAAAAACCCTAGAGGAGTCGACGAAGCACAATTCCAGCTGCCGCAAGTTCCAGAACCGCTAGATCCAATCTATACACCATCACGGAGGGTGTCGTGGTTTTGTCACGGCAAGATGTCCTCGTGAGAGAACTTAGGTGTGAGGCCATTGCAACTATGTGGCGGCTTGAGAGGGGTTGGTCGGAATCGAAAGAACGAGTTTACCCAGGTTCGGCCCCTCCGATGGAGGTAAAAGCCTATGTCCTGCTTTGTGTGTATTAATGATGAGGATGATCTCAATTACAATGGTGCCGTATTGCTACCTCTAATCTCGAGAGCCTCTAATCTGTCTATCTCTAATGACTTGAACTTGTCCCTCTTGGGGCGCCTTACTCCTCCTTATATAGGTTGAAGGGGTAGGTTTACATGTAGAGTCCTACTAGGAGTTGGACTTGGACTAGCCTCTCTTGAATCCTAATCCGGGTCTTGTTTCCCTTGTGAGGGAGTCTTTCCTTTCCTTGGGCCTTCTCTGGGAGCCGGCCCACCATAACATGAGTCGGCCTTCCCATGAGCCGCCTTCTAGGCCATTGGGTCTTGTCGTTCGTCTGACCCGCCTGCTGGGTCACCAGTGAGCCGCCAAGTCCCGGCCGGTCATACTTCAGGCCGGGTTATACCGCGGGGTAATATCCCCGACATTAGCCCCCATATTAGCTTGAATTTATTCATGGTAAGCTCAAACATCATGTAGGTCCGTGTCCTTCGCAAAATATTTGGAATAAAACACCCATGTGCCGTTGAGTCGACCTCCAATGCTTTGGCTTAAAGATACTTTTGGGAATAAGAAATCCACATGATGTTGAGCCGGCTTCCATTGCTTTGGCTTTGATGAAAATATTGGAGATAAGAAAACCATATGAAGTTGAGCCGGATTTGCCTTGCTTTGATAGAAAATCGTCCATTGTTAAATCACTTTCAACTTGTGAAGCCGGGTTGCTTATATAAACTCTGCCGGGTTATGATCTTTTGATAATGCCGGGTCATGATTTGTTGGTGGTGCCGGGTCAAATAACTGGACTCCTGCTGACTTGATAAAATTATTGGGAACAAAGAAATCCGTGTGATATTAAGCCGGTCTTTCAATGCTTCAGCTCCATGAAGAAATGAGACCCGTCTCGCTCACAATTGACATCTTGAAAGTGTTCTTCTATTTTTTATATCCATGTTACCTGTAGCCCCCAAGCTCCGAGTTTATCCGTGATAACTTGGTGCTTTTCAATAATATCTTTGATTGTGTAGCCCCCAAGTGCCGGGTTGTCCTGCCTGCAGCAGCCTGGGACTTGTAAATATCTTATACTCATAAAACTTCAGCCATTGTAGCCCCCAAGGGCCGGGTCATTATGCAATAATGAGCAGGAACTTTTTGTCGATTTGATCATATAGACTTGAGGAGCAATGTGTAGCCCCCAAGGGCCGGCTCAGTAAGACAATACTGGGCTGGGACTTAGAAAAAGATAGAGAGGCCGGCTCATCTCCTTGATAACAGGGTCTGTTGAGAATGTAATGGTTTAAAAAAACAACTTGCATTAGCCCCCAAGTGTCGTGGTGCATGCTTGCAGCGACATGGGACTTGCATACTTGATATAAACTGGACTTGAATAATGTAGCCCCCAAGTGGCGGTCGTATGCCTGCAACGATTCGGGACTATTCCTTTCCATTGCAGAATAAAATCCTATCCACTGTCTAGATGATGTTGCTGAAAGCCTTGCATATCAATGTTGAACCATGCTCCTTGCTGTAAGCTGGTATTTTTTGGATGAAGGAATAATAGCCATTACTCTGAAGGGGCTTTGAAAACCTCAATCATCCAATACTGGTTATGACAACCATACTGAAAATCCAGCCATATTGGCTATTAAGGATTGGAATATGTAACCCGGTTTGAAAACCGGCTCATGCAATATAAACCAGGATATCCATGCATATATGATGCATGGTAAGATGATGCAATGTATGATGCAATGTATGATGCAATGCAGGATGATGTATGTATATGATAAAGATAACTAACAGAGAATATATATATGTATATCTCAAATATTTGTAAGTCGGCCTGGAAGGCACAACCAAAAGAGATCAACTCTTGTTCTTATTTTTGAAAAACTCAAGGTTTCTGCTTCAAAGAAGCTTGGCATGAACGCCTTTAATCCCGTAAGCCGGCTCTCACGTGACATAAATCCGTCGTTTTAACCTTAACTAGTTCAGGGTCTTAAAAAAGATTGACTGTTAAGAGTACGAACGGGCCACATAGCGGAGAGACTACAGTGGACATGTGAGTTTATCCTAGCTCTCTGTAAGACGGCTCTCTCGTGACATAAACCGCCGTTTTAACCTTGACAAGTTCAGGGTCTTATTGAAAGATTGACTGTCAAGAGTTCGGCGGGTCAACTGGTGGAGTAGCAAGTTGCAAACAGGCAGGTTTAACTCATATATGGCGTGGAAGCCAGTCAAGAGGGTATGAAAGCTAAACTCATTGAGTTGAAAGCCCCCAAGTGACTTTATGATGATCCAATAAATCAGGGCACCCATGTTTGAACGGTGCATCATGGCGGCTCGTCATTTTGGGCAACTTTTAATTTTTCGCCAATAAAGCAGGGCACCCATGTTTGAATGGTCACATCATGGCGGCTCGTCCTCTTGGGCGACTTTAAATCTTTCGGCAATAAGACAGCAGCCCCCGGGATTGGGTTGTCTTCCTCGCAATGACCCGGGTTTATTGTATTTGTTGAAACCGGCCAAATCTGCTGTCATATCTATGTAGCCCCCGAGTCTTAAGTTGAATCATGGAGGCGGCTCAAGAATCTTCATCCTTGGCTGTGACATAAGCCGGCATAAGATTGGCTGCTGAACGATGGATTTTATCCAAACTGGAGACGATGTAGTGAGCTAATGATCTTCGTGATGCTCATCATATGTCTTTGGCAAATGCCGTGGCCAAATTGAGTGCATATGCCTCTTGACCCATGCTTTATTCTCATGTAGTCCGTCTCTCCTGGCTCCTCCAGGGCCGTTTTTCTTTGCCACTGACTTTTGAATTGTCGGGTCGATAATGCCTGGCTCAAATTGTAGCTTCTCCACTGATGTTTCCTTCAGGGCAAACTCTCATGTTTCTTTTGATATGTCGAAGCAGATCGTATCACTGGGATAACAGGCCAATGCGTCTATCCATTGAGCAACCCGGTGTGAGTGGAAGGTGGCGCGTGTTTTGGCGATGTTACATAAGACATGAATGTCACTTTTTCCTTTGCTCCAATGTTGGTGGAGGAAAACCGGGCCACGGGGGATGTGGCTCATTAACATCCATTGGGCGGTTGAGTGAGCAAGCATGGCACCTAAGTGTTGTGGTAGATCGGACCGCGGTGGCGGCGGCTTGCGCGTGTCCGTTGTTGTGACGCCCCCAATCTCGACCGTACGCTAATCAATCATGCAATGCGTACGACCAAGATTAGGGACTCACTGATCGATATCACAACACAACACTAGACACAAATTAAAGTCATACATCTTCATATTACAAGCTAGGGGCCTCGAGGGCTCGAATACAAAGCTCGACAAGCACGAGTCAGCGGAAGCAAATAATATCTGAGTACAGACATAAGTTAGACAAGTTTTGCCTTAAGAAGGCTAGCACAAACATAAGCAGCGGATCGAAAGAGGCGAGACCTCCTGCCTGGGAACCTCCTAACTACTCCTGAGCATCGGGGGCAGCCTCCACATAGTAGTAGGCTCCAGCGGTGGTGTAGTAGTCGTCTCTGGCGTACTCCATCTCCTGGGCTCCGTCGTCTGAATGCAGTATCGTATCGAAGGGGAAAGAGCAAGCAAAGCAGCGGTGAGTACTCATCCAAAGTACTCGCAAGACTGACATCAGAACTATGCTAAGTATGCATCATTATCAAGGGAAAGGGGGTTATATCTGGACTGACTGCAGAAAGCAAGAATAGGGAGAAGGCCTAGCCCTATCGAAGACTAGCATCTTCAGCATCTTGCAGCATTAGAAGAGAGTAGACCTGTATCTCATATATAGTCATATTATCATAGCAATTTTATTAAGTAACTACACCCAGAGATTCTTCCTCGACTCCCTGCGAGGAAGCTATCTCGGAGCCACAATTCATTTCAAATTTAAATCACAGTTATAGTTGTATAAGGTCAAGGCACAACTCCAAGTCGTCCTGTTACCGTGGACACGACTATTCGAATTGTTTGTTCTTCCCTGCAGGGGTGCACCGCATTTCCAACACGCCTGATCACCTCTGGCCGGACACACTTTCCTGGGTCATGCCCGGCCTCGGGATAGCAGCACGTCGTCGCCCCACCTAGGCTCAACAAAGAGGTCAGCCCGCCGGTCTAAATCCTTAGCGCGCAGGTTCGTCGGCCCACTTGCCCTTGCGCTCCTGCACGATGCGTGGGCGGCCGGAAATAGACCTAGTACACTCCAGTCCAAGAGCTGCACCGTCCAGTCCAATCCGGCGCGCGCCGCTCCATTGCTGACGTCCGAAGAGCTTCGGCTGATACAACGACGCTGAGTACCCATAACTTCTCCCACGCGATGGTTTGGTGCGTAAAAAGGCCAACGACCCAACTCAGATCAAATACCCAACCCATTAGCATTTTATTAATGCGGGGAAAGCGCTACCCATGAAGTGCGGTCCGTCGCCCCGCCTCGAGGATGTGTGGCAAAGGCCTCTCTCGCCAGTCCACGCCTCATCATCATCAAACCGTGGGTACCCCTCAGGGCCGACCCATCACCAACATGTTTCAGAACCTGAGGAATCACCCTCATGGGGTCCCGCTCGATGAAACCGTCAAGGTGGACTTAGAGGAATCACCCTCGAGGGTCCCACACTTGAGGGGTTGCACGACAGAGTCATCGTCGGGAGTGGTAAAAGAGGAATCACCCTCGATAACCATGACCGACTAGCTGCACTACAGAGCTAGCATCATGAGTACTTCACGAGGTGTCACCCTCCGTACTCGATAGTAGCGCTGGAGAGTCGTACAACTAAGGGGGAGTGCGGTGATGTGAGGGGCCTGGCTTGTCGGTCGATTGACCGAGTCTTCGAGTCTTCGAGTCGTCGGGTCGTCGAGTCTTCGATGAAGAAGCAAGGGCAACTAGGACTAAGGGGTCACTGGGGATTATTGATCAACCTATACTAAGCAGTGATATGATTGCAGGTATTGTAGCAGTTTGTCAAAAGCAGGCTATGCATCAGAATAGGAGCTAACTAATACAGTAGCGAAATTCTAATGCAAGAATAAGAGGGAAAAGGAATAGGCGATATCGGAATGGTCAAGGGCGGTTGCTTGCCTTGCTGCTTTGCGGCAAAAGGCTGATCGTCGGCGACGTAGTCGTACCCGGCAGCACCGTCAGTCTCGGGGTCTACCGGAGAGAAGAGGGGGGAAGAAACAATAAATATAATGCAGACAAATGCATCACGATGCATGACATGGCAATATGCAGGGCTAGGCATGCACTAACGCAGTATTACGCGTCGCAGACGGTTCGGAATAATATCTGATGATATTTCCCGGGTCTTGGGCTACTATCGGACAGATGAAAACGATGGAAAAGTTCCACGTTTGCTATGCTAGAGGCATGTGACAGACTAACGGACTGCGTATTCGGATTCGTGGAATTATTCTGAGCAACTTTCATGTTTAAAACTTTTTAATCCGGACTACGGTTTATTTTATATTAATTTTTAAAGATTTAATAATATTCTGGAATTAATTTAATTATTAAATTTGAATTATCCAAAACAGTAAAATACTGTTTAATTAATTAATTAACAGATTAATTAACAGTTTAGTTAATTAATCTAATTAATCTTAATTTCCTAATTAACTAACTTATTACCTAATTAATTAATTAATTAATTAACTAATTAATAATATTAATATTTATTTATTTATTTATTTCCTAAATTCATTTTTTTATTAATGTTTTCTATTTTATTTTATTTTTAAATAGGGGCACTGGGCCCTTTTGTTAGTGGGCCAGGCCGGACACATCCGGCTGTGTCCCTACGGACACCGGACATGTCCGGGTGCGCAAAGCGCGCGCAAGCACACACACTCATAGCACACACGCACATGCACACATACGCGTGCGCAGCCGCGGCACGGCCCGGCGGGGGGGGGGGGGGGAAGGCTCACGGGGGGAGGGCGGCGAATGGCGACGGCGGAGGCGCTACGGGCGACGGGGACGAGCTGGCGGGGCCGAGGCGGCGTCGGGCCGGCTGGCGTCGGGGAGGAGGCGGTCGGCGGCGGGGCGGCGTCGGGCCAGGCACGGGCGGCCGGATCCGTCGGCGGTGGGAGGGCTGGCGGCCTGGGCCGGGCGGGCTTCGGCGCGGGGGGGGGGGGGAGGACGAGCAGGCGCGGGGCTCGGGCGCCGCGAGCGAGCGAGCGAGCGGCGGTGGGGGGGGGGGGAATGGGATCGGAGGCGGCTGGGGGCGATAGGGTTGCCCCTGGCCCCTTATATACGCCGGCTGGGCCGGCCTAATTTTGGCCCAAAAGGGGCCTTTTTCCCTTATTTTTAAAAAGACAAACAACGCCCGTTTTTAAAACATTTGGGGCATTGTAATAATTCTAAAAATACCAGTTTTAATTTTATAAAACATTACGGAATATTTGCAATCCATCCAACATTTTTAATTCCAGTTCCGCAAAACTTTTAAAATCCACTTTTCGGACGAATTAAATTTGCAACGAAATCAAACGGGGTTTGAACCAACGCGAGTTTAACAACAGTAAACACGGTGACGTGGCACCATTAGTGCAGGATTACTATAGCTTAATTATAGAGATTACTGTAGCACAAAACCAGGGCGTCACAATTCTCCCCTACTAACGAGAATTCTCGTCCCGAGAATCAAGAAGTAGAAGGAAAAAGCCCGGGGTATTCTGCACGAAGAAGATCTTCGCGTTCCCAAGTGGCTTCATCTTCAGAATGATTTGCCCACTGCACCTTGAAGAACTTGGTAACCTTCTGACGAGTCTGACGTTCAGTTTCATCGAGAATGCGGACTGGTTGCTCGTTGTAAGAAAGGTCTTGTTGCAGCTCAAGCATATCATGATCCACTGCTCGGATAGGATCCTTGAAGCAGCGACGAAGTTGTGACACATGGAACACATCGTGAACCAGAGAAAGGTTTGGCGGTAGTTCTAGTTGATATGCCACTTTACCACGCCTTTCGAGAATTCTGAAAGGACCAATATATCGAGGAGCCAGCTTGCCCTTGATCCCGAAACGGTGTGTACCTCTCATTGGTGTGACTCGAAGATAAGCCTTCTCGCCAGGTTGATAGACCATATCTTTGTGATGACGGTCATACTGACTCTTCTGACGAGACTGAGCAGCCTTCAGATTTGCATGAATAATGCGGACTTGATCTTTGACACGTTGGATGATATCCGGACCGATAAGTGTACGTTCCCCAGTTTCTGACCAATTCAGAGGTGTCTGACACTTACGTCCATATAACACTTCAAAAGGAGCCATCTTCAGACTAGCTTGATAGCTATTGTTGTAGGAGAACTCAGCATACGGGAGAGATTCCTCTCATTTCTTGCCGAAAGAAATGACGCAAGCTCGAAGCATGTCTTCGAGAATCTGATTGACTCTTTCAACTTGTCCCTGGGATTGAGGGTGAAAGGCGGTGCTGAATGACAAGTGAGTTCCCATAGCTTCCTGATCTTGCCCTGAATCTTGAAGTGAATAAACTGCCACGGTCAGAACTAATCACCAATGGAATACCGTGGAGTGAAACAACTCTGGACATGTAAAGATCTGCTAGCTGACTAGCAGTAATAGTTTCCTTGACAGCCAGAAAATGCGCAACTTTGGACAGCCGGTCAATGACGACAAGAATAGCGTCATTACCTTTCTGGGATCTGGGAAAACTAGTAATGAAGTCCATTTCAACATGATCCCATTTCCATTTAGGAATAGAAATAGGTTGCAGAGTTCCAGCAGGCCTTTGATGTTCTGCTTTGATCCGACGGCAAATGTCACATTCTGAAACATAGCGTGCAATGTCTTGCTTCATGTTAGACCACCAGAATATTTGACAAATGTCTTGGAACATCTTGGTACTACCAGGATGAATAGACAGTGGAGTATCATGTGCTTCTTTCATGACCTCCTGAGTCAAATCATTCTTTTTCTCCTTACACAGTACCACTAGGCGGCCTTTGAAGTACAAAGCGCCATCATCAGCAATAGTGAAGGGCGAAGGCTTTCCTTCTGCGAGATCGAATTTAATCCTCTCGACTTCACTGTCACACTTCTGGATCCACTTGATGACGTCCACAAGATCTGGTTTAGTAACCAGGGCATTAAGAGAACCCTGGGAAACAACGTGGAGGTTCATTTTGTATGACCCTTCAGGAGGGGGAGCGAGATAACCCTGAGGAACAATATGGAGGTTCAGCTTGTGAAATTCTTCTTGAAGACGGGGATGAACCTTATCAACCTGAAGGTGATTGCAGTACGACTTGCGGCTCAAAGCATCAGCCATTACATTAGCCTTGCCAGATGTATAAGAAATTCCCACGTTGTAATCTGCTATTCGTTCCATCCACCTCTGTTGACGGAGATTCAGATCTGGCTGCGTAAATAGGTACTTCAGACTTTGGTGATCGGTGTAGATCTCGCAACGATTACCAACAAGGTATTGCTGCCACTCTTTCAGTGCATGAATTACTGCTGCTAGTTCAAGGTCATGAACCGGTTAGTTCTCTTCATAAGGACGCAATTGACGAGATGCATAAGCAACCACTCTGCATTCTTGCATTAGGACACAACCCATTCCTTGACGTGAAGCATCACAATAAATGACAAAGTCCTTACGAGTATCCGGAGGAGCAAGCACTGTAGGAGATATGCCCTAGAGGCAATAATATATGTTATTGATTATCTCCCTATTCATAATTAGGTTTATGTTCCATGCTATAACTGCTATGGTTCTCGAGTCTACAATAACTACGAGGCTCGGAGGAAGACTCATATGCATGTGTGGAATAATAAACGGTAAAATGTATTCCTAGTCTGGCCTCTAAGACTGGCTCAAGTATTGCATGATGATCCTGTTTTCCTGATCATGGGCATGGCTATGCCGGCAATTTTGAGGGCACAATGTTAGAAGAACATTTCTGTTGAATCGACCCGAATTGATGTTATGCTATGAGATTCATTCGTCATAAGTTAATGGTTAATAACACAGAGATGGTTAACGTTTGCATAATTCCTTAGACCATGAGAGTATCGAGTTTCTTCATGCTTGCTTCATGAACTTTGGGGTTTGTTAAACGTCATCCGTAAATGGGTGGCTATTACGGCGGCTTACGGGTTCATGGAAAAGTGTGTCAAGTAACTTGATAGCTCGAGATTGGGATTTGCTCCTCTGACGATGGAGAGATATCTCTGGGCCCTCTGGGTGTTACGGTATCCATCATCGTCTGGCCAGACACAGGGTGATTTGATCACAGGGATGCCGGAACACGGGAACGAGAAAAGAGAACAATACCGGTAACGAGGTAACTGGCATAGTGGACAAGTTGTTGATCCACGGGGATGCCTACATGTCTCACCTCGGGTATTTGTAACATATCGCGAAGCAACAGGAATAGCACACGGCAACTGGAGGTTCACTCGAATATTCATTCGTGTGGGTATAGGGGTCAATATGGGTGTCCACGGCTCCGATGTTGATCATTGATCGGAAGGGGTTCTGGGTCATGTCTATGCTTCACCGAACCTATAGGGTCACACGCTTAAGGGTCATCTATCTGCTGAATACTAGACAGGGAGTCTGAGAAAAAGTTTCCGGGAAAAAGTTTTTCGGAGACAGCGGAAAAGTTCCGAAGAGAGAGGTCACCGGATGAGTTCCGGTGAAACTGAAAAGTTGTTTCAGGGGATACCAAAAAGTCAAATTGGTTTTGGCACATGCCTGATAATTCTTGGAGGATGCCAGAATCATTCTGGAAACTTTCTGGAATTTTACGGGATGAAAACCGGAAATGTTCCGGAGCTGCCGAAACCGCTTCAGATGCTTTTCGCAGATGAAAATCACTAATCCGGAATTGTTCCAGATGGCATTGAAAATTATTTTGGTGGGTACTGGAAATGTTCTAAGCCCACATAAATATTTTCAGTTTGACCAGACGCTGAAAAATGTCGTCGTGAATAGTGAAAGTGCTTTTTGGGATATTTTTGGAAAAGTGCCTTTTGGGATATTTTCCCAAAAGGCTTCTAGAAGGTATGGATGGATGGGGACCACCTTGGGGGGGGGCACAAGGGTTGTGGCCGGACAAGAAGGGGGCTCCACCTTGGAGCCCCACTTGCCCACTTGCTTTCCCATTTTGCCCTTGGAAAGTGTTTCCTTCATGAGCAAGTTTTGGTATTTTTGAAATGCCCATCCTACCCCTTGGTTTTCCTATAAATAGGAGGTGAGGGGGCTGCCCAAACCTCATTCCTTACTCTGATACACAAGCCATGCATGATCTGGCATTCTCTCTCCCTCCGAGCGAAATAGTTTCGTAGAGCCGAAAGGCTGTCTGGATTCCGGCAGGAACTAGTTCTGGACGGCGAAGCCCTGCCGGATAGATGACACCTTATGTGTGCAACTCTGTAGAGAGATCGTAGTTTCGGTCTTAGTTCGTGAGTGCCTCCCGAAGGGCTGTCCTTGTGACCGTCCTAGTTTTGGAGGTCCTCCCGAAGGGCTGTCCGAGTGACAGTCCGAGTTTCGGAGGTCCTCCCGAAGGGCTGTCCGCGACACCGTCCGGGGGACTGTCCGACCACCTTCCGGAGGGCTGTCCGCGGGGCAGATGAGGGTATACATCCTCGCGGTTGGGAGGTTGTAAATCCTAGCTGCGGGGATCTGCACCGCCGATCGTCATCGACTCTAATTCCGCTGCGCTACGAGTCAGTAACGAAAATGATCAAACCTTGTATGCAGTCTCCATAGTGGTCCTGGGCTGGTGCGTAGGTCGGAAAATTTTTGTTTTCTGCTGCGTTACCCTACAGTGGCATCAAGAGCCGTGCTATGCGTAGATGCAGGTTGCGATCTATAATACATAGAGATGTATGGGTGTTGCACAATATAATTAGGTAGTAGATGAGATCTATTACTGAAAATTATTTGTGCGGGTAGCAGATGAAATCTGTTACCCGATGTTCTTGTTGATTCCCTGGAATTTGCGTAGTCCTGATCTTGACGGCATGGTGGAATCTCACAAAGTTCTGGCAATCCGCGATCCTTTCATGCTGCTCCTGAGTATGCTGATTGACAGATCAACGAAGTGCTAACAGTTCTTTGGGTTCCACCATATTTGAGAAAGATGGATGTTTCGCAGACGAAAGGGCAATGCAGATATGATCTGCACGGGGGTCACGCGTATGACGAAGTTCAGTATGGGGCTCGAGATTTTATTATCTCGTGTTTCATACACCCCGCAATGTTAATCTAGTGACTTGGATTATCATGCTTGATGATGGACGTTGGTAGCTTCGGTTTGTTTCGAAACCTTAGAAGCCACGTAAAATAAAATTTCGCATGAACCGATTAGAGGCGTCTAACTTGGTTTTGCAGGATGGTTTGCATGTGCATATGATGTGGTATAGCAGTGTTCATAATAATTTGATTATGTATGAGATGACTATATGATGTAAATTGATTAACATGACCTGCGTGTCATGATTCGGCATGATGGCTGGAGCCATATGATTGCACTTTAATGACCTGTGTGTCAACCTTATGTAATGCACTTATTTTATTAGCTATAGAGATAGCAATATTATCTGGTGCATCAACAAGGTGGTGGCAATCTTCGCGAAGGTGAACACCGACGCGAATGCCGAAGACGAAGAAATGAAAGACTTCTCCGTCAGAAAGGGCTATACCATGTCTTGCTATTATGAATTGCCTAAGATGTTTATCCCTTATGATGCACCCTTCTTGATTGCGCGGTAGTCGCCTTTTATTAGGGTGATCTCTCACAAAAATATCAAGTAGTTAGTGTTCTCCCAAGTGTAGCACCGTCACGACACCTAACTTTTCAGGGTGTCACATGCTAACATGGGCACGAACGATTAGAGAAGTGTGAGGCGGGTGAGTTGAGACCTCGCAGCGAGATCACTTGGTTGTCTTGACGTTCAGGCATGAAAGTCATGAGCTCGGAACACACGCATCGAAAGATGAACAAGAGTCACATAGAGATGTGATTGGCAAGTTGGCCTGCCGGTTGAGATTTTTCGTCATCTGTGATGCTACCATCGTGGCGAACAATTAAAACTCGGGTCTTGTATCACTCATAATCAATTTTGAGAGATATTGATTTGAGTGGGAGCGCACTGAAGAATTAACTTGTTTAATTCTCGGTGCAATTAATTCTGAACACTGTCTAAAGTGTGATTTGCATAAAAGTTGTAGAATAATGGCTCGCATTTCCACCTTCCCTATTAAAATTGAATAGTTGTTAAATATCTGGTTAAAACTTTACGGTTGGTAACGTAATGTGAGGATTGTCCTCAAGAGTGCCGAGAAGGACTTTGTCCTATCGCATGCTTTCGGTATTCTCCCGCTAATGCTATGGATAGTTATGCGATATTCATGTGACTCTAGTCCTTTGATCCAAAAGCTAGAATTCCTTTTCAGTCAAAGTGCAATATGTTTGCTTCCATGAGACCTGAACTTCGAAAGTTTGGATAGTTATGCGATATTCATGGAATCTGAAAATCATTTTCAGAGACAGACAAAGGCTAAAAGATATGGAATATCCAAAGCAATGTTTGTTTGCAAACTGTTAGTAAAGGAGTTTACTATGCATTACACTGATAAGAGAGGGATCCAGAAGAACGCAGTCATATGATGATGGTGAATAAAACAACAACTTAAAGAAAAAGGAAATGTCCAAAGGGTGTTAGTATGACTTACACACCTAGGAAGTCCGGGGCTAACGCCACTCTTAAGTTGGGTGCTTCTTCTGAGAGTAGGAGAAGTACTGAAAGTTAAACTGTTAGAAGTATAATGGCAAAAGGAAAGAAGATTGGAATATCCAGCTCATGTATGAATGTCATACAAGTTTTTGATGTATAGAAGGCTGGTCAAAGATATAGTTCTTGGGAATTATGGTTAAACATGTTAATCACTAATTCTTGGGTATTGTGAGTTAATCGCAAAGATACCCGCTCGATTGCATTCTGTTGCAACTCGATTTAAGAACTACTATGGCCTGAAAGACTAGCCAGGAATGAGGTTAGATACATGCAGGGAACATAGTAAATGTTACTATGCCTTCCATAGGGGTATTCCCTATGTATTTACTTTCATAATTCATTTTAGAGTTTCACACTCTAGCCCTTTGCATAAGGTATCTTGCAAGAAGGTTGTTCATAAGAGAACTTTTAATGTTCGGTGTTATGAATAACATAAGGGCCATACTTTCATTATGAATGAAACGTGTGTTATGAATATTGATAAATAATACATTACCTCTGGGTTTACTTTCATAATTCATTTTAGAGTTTCACACTCTAGCCCTTTGCATAAGGTATCTTGCAAGAAGGTTGTTCATAAGAGAACTTTTAATGTTCGGTGTTATGAATAACATAAGGGCCATACTTTCATTATGAATGAAACGTGTGTTATGAATATTGATAAATAATACATTACCTCTGGGTTTACTTTCATAATTCATTTTAGAGTTTTGCACTCTAGCCCATTGCACAATGTTTGTTGCAAAAGAGTTGTTCATAAAAACAACAATTGTTGTTCAGTATTATGAATAACATGAAGGGCCATGCTTCCATCCTAGATGGGATGTATGTTATGAATATTGATGGAAATATGATACATCCATAACACTGACGCTAAATGTCGCAAGACTAAAAGAATACCACACAAGTGTGGCACTGCATTTGGTCACATTGGAGAAACCCGCAAGGAAAATTCCATTATGATGGATTTTGAAGTCGTTTGATTTTGAATCATCTGACACTTGCAACTTTCCTTTGAAAAGTGAAGTGACTGAAATACCGTTCACAGGCCATAAGGAACGAGCAAAGAACATATTGGTGATCATACATTATGATGTGTGTAGTCCAATAAATGTTTTTGCAAGTAGTGGATTTATCTATCTTCATAAATGACTCAAGTAGATATATGGATATTTACTTGTTGAGACGTAAGTCTGGATCTTTTGAATTCATTCATAAGGTTTTCAAAAATGAAGTACAAGTTATTGTAACAAGAAAATTAAGTTTGTACAATTCGATTGCAGAAAGGAATATTTGATTTACAAGTTTAGCGAATGTCTGATGAGTTATGAAAGGGGTTTCATAACTTGCACCTCCCGGAACACCACTGCAAGTGGAAAGTCCGTGAAGATGTAATCGAACCATTTATGACATGGTAAGATCAAAGATGACATAAATAAATTTTCCATTACCCCTTTTAAAAGGTGATGCTTTAGAGACTGCGGCTTTTACACTGAAAAGAGATCCATCAGGTCTGTTGAAATGACGCCATGGTATGGTACGCCCAACCATGTTATATCTTTTCTTAACATTTGGAATATGGGGCTTGTGTAAAAGGTTACAAACCTATTCCAAATCAGACAAGTGCTACTTTGTAGGTTATCCCAAGTAATTGGGTATTCCTCCCTCACTATACCGAGGCAAATAGGTTTGCCACAAAACGGTATGCTTTTAAAGAGAATAGTTCTTACAAAAGGTGAGTGGGAGGACAATACAACTCGACGAGATAACCGGTATCTTCATCATCAGGTCAAAGGAAAGGAACCTTGGAAGTGATTCCGGAGTTTCCTACTCCGACTGATACGGAAGTCTCTACAATAAAATGTATGGACTTCAATCGAACTTGCAGCTCAACCATGTAGGCAAAGCTCGTGCAAACCTATCAGGTGCGCAAACGAGATATTGTTGTTAGACAACAGTATACCTATAATACACAAGGAAGCGTTGATGGGCCCTGACTCCGGAATTGGCTAAATGCCAATACAATCCGAGATAGTTTCCATATAAGTGATTCGAGATTAAAATCTTGATACACCTTTCGGAAGACTTAGAGTCTAACGAATATTTATGGAACTAAAAACTGATACGGATAAAATGTTTTATCCATAAAGCTCGACTTGTTGCAATAACAAGTTCAAGGAGTTGACTACGATGAGATTGTCTCACCGTAGCGATGCTTAAAGTCGGTTCGGGTTGAACTAGCAATTAATACATATTTCAATCATGAGATATGAAACATGGATGACAAAAGGATTTCCATGTGATGGAAATGAAACCTAGGACTTGTATGTGATGCAGTCCAAAGTAATTTGTCGATCCAGAGGATGCTAGTAAGTATGCAAACTTTAGAGTTCCAGCGATGGACAGAAGAGAGCAAAGTGGAGTTGGAATCTTCGTTTTTGATGGAATGGTCAAAGGGGTTTGACTTCATCAAATGGGTATCGAAGATGCTTGTGATTCAAGAAAGTAAGTGGGAGCATAATAATATTTCTAAAAACCTTGTGTACTTGACACATTGTTAATTGGAAATAAATTTCTTGACACGAATTATTACTTCATTTGAAAATAGCTTTTCGATGAAGTACTTAGGCTCAATAGCCTCAATATTCGGCATGATGATCTATGGAGATAGATTTACCTAATGGGGCTAAGCAATGAATACATATTGACAAGATGCTAAAACCTTTTAGCATTTAAAATGCCAAGGAGTGATTCTTGCCGAAGTCACATGGAAAGAGTTTTTGCAAGACTCAGTGTCCCAAAACACTGATGAGTGAAACACATGATGGAGATTCCACACACTCTTGTGTGTGGATTAATCATGTATTCCATGGTATGTATAACAACCAGATATGTCCGATACTCCAAAGTTGTTGCGAGTATGGATACCAAAGTGATCAAAAGTACTGATCATGGGACAGCAGTGAAAGATGTCATTAGGTACTAGAGTAGTACTGATGACATGTTTTCTCGCAAGCAGAGATTATGAAGTGCTCGTTGTAAGTAATTACATCGATACAGTCTTCATCAATGCTCCATGCGATTTTCGATTTAAGTTAAGGGTTTTTGTGTAATACACAATATGGTGGCACGGTAGTTGGAAATTGTTCCAAACACGATACTGTGGCGAATTCTATAACAAAGGCTAAGTATGTTGACGCTTAAGAAGCGACAAAGAAGTTGTTGAATCATATAGTTCATTCATGAACTTAGTATGGTTCCAAGATGGCTTTGGTCTATGGGATACTATTGCAGATAGTTGCTCCATAGCTCAGTCTGAGGAATCAGGTTTCGACCAATGATTCACACATATGCAAAGCCAAGTCCACACAAAATATGAATTTTGTGAAAGCGTGAAAACGCGAGGATATGCAAAGTTACACACGGAGCTGAAGTCGTCGGATCCGTTGGACATCAGGCTATACCACAAGCGAAGCATATTTTACACCAGTATGCCATAGGTGTAAAGTGCATTAGCATTGACTAGATTATTGACTCTAGTGCAAGTGGGAGTCTGTAGGAGATATGCCCTAGAGGTAATAATATATGTTATTGATTATCTCCCTATTCATAATTAGGTTTATGTTCCATGCTATAACTGCTATGGTTCTCGAGTCTACAATAACCACGAGGCTCGGAGGAAGACTCATATGCACGTGTGGAATAATAAACGGTAAAATGTATTCCTAGTCTGGCCTCTAAGACTGGCTCAAGTATTGCATGATGATCCTGTTTTCCTGATCATGGGCATGGCTATGCCGGCAATTTTGAGGGCACAATGTTAGAAGAACATTTGTGTTGAATCGACCCGAATTGATGTTATGCTATGAGATTCATTCGTCATAAGTTAATGGTTAATAACACAGAGATGGTTAACGTTTGCATAATTCCTTAGACCATGAGAGTATCGAGTTTCTTCATGCTTGCTTCATGAACTTTGGGGTTTGTTAAACGTCATCCGTAAATGGGTGGCTATTACGGCGGCTTACGGGTTCATGGAAAAGTGTGTCAAGTAACTTGATAGCTTGAGATTGGGATTTGCTCCTCCGACGATGGAGAGATATCTCTGGGCCCTCTCGGTGTTACGGTATCCATCATCGTCTGGCCAGACACAGGGTGATTTGATCACAGGGATGCCGGAACACGGGAACGAGAAAAGAGAACAATACCGGTAACGAGGTAACTGTCATAGTCGACAAGTTGTTGATCCACGGGGATGCCTACATGTCTCACCTCAGGTATTTGTAACATATCGCGAAGCAACAAGAATAGCACACGACAACTGGAGGTTCACTCGAATATTCATTCGTGTGGGTATAGGGGTCAATATGGGTGTCCACGGCTCCGATGTTGATCATTGATCGGAAGGGGTTCCGGGTCATGTCTATGCTTCACCAAACCTATAGGGTCACACTCTGAAGGGTCATCTATCTGCTGAATACTAGACAGGGAGTCTGAGAAAAAGTTTCCGGGAAAAAGTTTTTCGGAGACAGCGGAAAAGTTCCGAAGAGAGAGGTCACCGGATGAGTTCCGGTGAAACTGAAAAGTTGTTTCAGGGGATATCAAAAAGTCAAATTGGTTTTGGCACATGCCTGATAATTCTTGGAGGATGCCAGAATCATTCTGGAAACTTTCTGGAATTTTCCGGGATGAAAACCGGAAATGTTCCGGAGCTGTCGAAACCGCTTCAGATGCTTTTCGCAGATGAAAATCACTAATCCAGAATTGTTCTGGATGGCATTGACAATTATTTTGGTGGGTACTGGAAATGTTCTAAGCCCACATAAATATTTTCAGTTCGACCAGACGCTGAAAAATGTCGTCGTGAATAGTGAAAGTGCTTTTTGGGATATTTTTGGAAAAGTGCCTTTTGGGATATTTTCCCAAAATGCTTCTAGAAGGTCTGGATGGATGGGGACCACCTTGGGGGGGGCCCACAAGGGTTGTGGCGGGACAAGAAGGGGGCTCCACCTTGGAGCCCCACTTGCCCACTTGCTTTCCCATTTTGCCCTTGGTTCGTGAGTGCCTCTGTAGAGTGATCGTAGTTTCGGTCTTAGTTCGTGAGTGCCTCCCAAAGGGCTGTCCGTGTGACCGTTCGAGTTTTGGAGGTCCTCCCGAAGGGCTGTCCGAGTGACAGTCCGAGTTTCGGAGGTCCTCCCGAAGGGCTGTCCATGACATCGTCCGGGGGACTGTCCGACCGCCTCCCGGAGGGCTGTCCGCGGGGCAGATGAGGGTATACATCCTCGCGGTTGGGAGGTTGTAAATCCTAGCTGCGGGGATCTGCACCGCCGATCGTCATCGACTCTACTTCCGCTGCGCTACGAGTCGGTAACGAAAATGATCAAACCTTGTATGCAGTCGCCATAGTGGTCCTGGGCTGGTGCGTAGGTCGGAAAAATTTTGTTTTCTGCTGCGTTACCCTACAAGCACTGGAGCAGAGGTCAGCTTGTCCTTAAGTGCCTAAAAGCTCTCCTGATATTTTTCTGTCCACTCAAATTTAACACCTTTGTGAAGCAGATTGGTTAAGGGCTTTGCAATCTTGGAGAAGTTCTCGACGAATCGACGACAATAGCTGGCGAGTCCGAGAAAACATCTGACTTGCTTGACATTCTTCGGGGGAGTCCAGTCAAGAATAGCCTAAACTCGTTCAGGGTTGACCGCAATACCATCCTTGGAAATCACATCACCAAGGTAGGTTACTTCGTCCATCCAGAACTCACACTTTGAATACTTTGCATAAAGTTGATGTTCTCGAAGCCTCTCCAGTATAAGACGAAGATGTTCAGCATGCTCTTCTTTATTCTTGGAATAAACCAAGATATCATCCAGATAAACCATAATGAATTTATCGAGGTAATCCATGAATATATAGTTCATCAGGCGAGAGAAGGTTGCTGGAGCATTGGTTAAGCCGAAGGACATGATGGTGTACTCGTATGAACCATAGCGAGTAACAAATGCAGTTTTGGGAATATCCTCTTCATGAACCCGGATCTGATGGTAACCCAACCTCAAGTCGAGTTTTGAATACACCGCTGAACCAGCAAGTTGATCATACAGATCATTGATCCGAGGAAGTGGATATTTGTTTTGAATCGTTGCTTGGTTGATGGGACGGTAATCTTCAACTAACCGATTCGTACCATCTTTCTTTTTGACAAAGAGAGAAGGTGCTCCCCAAGCAGAGGAACTTGGATGAATGAAACCCAGACGAAGCGAATTGTCAATTTCTTGCTTAAGTTCAAGGAGTTCATGTGGTGGCATCTTATACGGACGCTTGGCTATAGGAGTGGTACCAGGTACCAAGTCGATGACAAACTCGACAGCTCTAGCGGGGGGAATCCCTGGGAGTTCTTCTGTAAAAACATCTTGAAAATCACGGACCACTGGAATGTTTTCAATCCCTTCGAGGGGTGACTCATTTAATGCATTCATAGCATATAGTCGGGCTTCAGCATTCCGAACAAGATGAGCATGATAGCTTACGATCTCATTCGAAGGATGTAGGAGGTGGACGGTTTTGGTGTCACAAACAATTGAAGCAGTATGTGCCTTCAACCAATCCATTTCGAGAATGAGATCGATATTGGAATACTTCAACATTATGGGGGAGGCATGGAATTCCAACCCTTCAATTTCAATGGTGACATTGGGACTATTAATGGAGGTCCGACATTGGCCCGCGGGAGTGTTTACCACTATTGGGACGTTCATCTCTTCACACTTAACGTCATGCATGCATGCGAAATCTTCAGACATAAAAGAATGCGATGCTCCTGTATCAAACAATACAGAAGCTGGTACTGAGTTGACGAGAAGAGTACTCATCACAGTAGTAGGCTGGTCTTGAACTTCATTCAGAACAATATTGTTGGCTTGAACACGTCCCTGAGCAGGCCTGGCGTTGTTGCTGCGGGGCTGGTTGGTAGGCAGTGCAAGTTGATTCTGATTCTGCCTGCATTCTCTAGCACGGTGTCCTGGACGACCACACTTGAAGCACAGCCCATCCTAAGGACGAGAAGGGGGAACAGGAGCTCGTGGTGGTGGAGCTGGGATCCTCGGCTGCCTAGGTGGGGGTGGAGGCAGACGAGGTGCAGCATAGGACGGCCTCGGAGCAGGAGGCGGCGCATGGTACATGTTGTGGGGGATCCAGATCTTGCGCTTCTGAGCAGATGAGCCCGAAGATGAGCCCATGTCACGATTGCACTTCTTGCTGTCCTTGTAGTCCTGCCGACCCGTTTCCACTATAATACACTTGTTCACCAAGGTGGCAAAGTTACCGAAGTCTTGAGCAATGAGTGCCAGTTTGATATCCGGGTGGAGGCCTTCACGGAATTTCTCTTGCCTACGAGCATCAGTTGCGACGACTTCTTCAGCATAGCAAGATAAGTCCAGAAATTCCCGCTGATAAGCATCCACAGTCTTGTTGCCCTGGACTAAGTTGCGGAATTTACGCTTCTTCTTATCCATCATTCCCTGAGGAATGTGACGAGCACGGAACGCAGCTTGAAACTCTGGCTAGGTGATGATTGTTCCAACAGGCTGAGAGCGTCTGTGGCTGTCCCACCATTGAGCAGTGGGACCCTTCAGAAAGTACGAGGCAAAGGTGACATAGTTAGCCACTGGGGCGCCTGAAGACTCCAGCTCATAAGTGATGTCACGGAGCCAGTCATCTGCGTCAAGCGGCTGAGTTGAGCTGCGGTAGATCGCAGGATTGAGACGCATAAAGTCTTGCAGAGTCATTGGGGTTGGCTGCTGATTCATATTCGGCTTCGGGATCTGGTCCATCAGCCGTTGCATAAACTGGCGATTCAGTTCAAACTGCTGCATCATACCAGCCATGTAGTCCGGTGGTGGTGGTGGTTCAGGCGCACCACGACCACGACCAGCTAGCCTAACCATTCTGTCAAATTTTAACAGTGGTAGTTTAGCATTTGGTAATTACAAAATCAATGAATCATTCATGAAGTAAATTGCACAAAGAAGGCAGTGCAATAAATACGACATAGTAGTTCAAATTTCAACATACAGATCCATACATAGGTCTATTACAATCCATAAGTTCGTTACGAAATAGACGATAGGTCCGGCATGAAAATAACCTAGACAACTAGGCGGTACGCAGGCACGCAGTGGAGGGATACAACAACAGGACATAGCGATAAGCTACATCAACGTCGGGGACAACGAAAGTAACCACGGAACTGCACGTGACCCTGAATGTGAAACCTGGTGGCAGGGTCCTGCATCCCGTGCACACTCCGATGCAGAACCTGCATACTAAGCGGGAGCACAGGTCCACGTGCCAGAGTACGACCTCCAACCTCAGGCCATTCAAGACCTGGAGGAATCTCAGTCCGAGGTAGGTAAAGGATGTGCTCCGGATGTATCCTCGCACGGACTGCTGGCAACAACTGCTCCATAGCCTGATGCAGATGAGCTCGGGTGGCGTACAGCTCGAAGTTAAGAGCCCTGACAGTGCGATCCAGAGCCTCAGTGTACTAGACCAGAACCTGTGGGTCGTAACGACGACTCACGAAGGGGGTGCAGACAGCAGTGTAGGACCGGTCGTTGCGCTGCGGCGCGAAAGGGGTCAAGACCTCAGCGTCGGCTGCCATATCAACTCCAGCAGGGACATACGGGATGTATCGATATGCCGTCTCCTCCAAACAGGGGTTCGCTGCACGGAGACGAACAATAGCAGCATAGGCAGCATCCTGTACTGCCATCTCAACAGTCACTCCAATGCCACGGAAGGTGTGCAGCTCAGTGATGGAGAGGTCCTGTCGATCCCAGATAACCATCTCAGCCTCATACTGTTCCTGGTTGAACTCGCAGTAGTCCTCGTAAACAGTGTACTCGGGGTACCAGCGATATCCCAGCTTCTTCAAGAGGCCGATCAGAATGGCCGGGAACCCAGTTGTATCGTGCGCGAAGGTCAGACAAACGATCTGCCTAGCGGGACGCATCTGTAACAAGGAGATTCAAGATGTCAAAAGACAGTGTATGCATCATACTTCAAAGAAGACATTTTTCGACGAAACAATTCTTCGGTGGATGTGATCACGAGAACGTAATGTTAGATTTAGCAAAATCTTTAACCCGAAAGAGAAGAGAGATTAGAACCCAGAGTATAGACGAGGAGTAAAAGATCCTAATATCACCCGATTGAGATGTGGGCCCGTAAGCCACACAACTATGTTAGTAAAAGTTTTCCAATGACTAGACTCAACTTCGGCCAAGGAGTTGGAAAGGGGACTACCTACAGGCAGTCGGCTCTGATACCAACTTGTGACGCCCCCAATCTCGACCATACGGTAATCAATTACGCAATGCGTACGACCAAGATTAGGGACTCACTGATCGATACCACAACACAACAATAGACACAAATTAAAGTCATACAACTTCATATTACAAGCCAGGGGCCTCAAGGGCTCGAATACAAAGCTCGACAAGCACGAGTCAGCAGAAGCAAATAATATCTGAGTACAGACATAAGTTAGACATGTTTTGCCTTAAGAAGGCTAGCACAAACATAAGCAGCGGATCGAAAGAGGCGAGACCTCCTACCTGGGAACCTCCTAACTACTCCTGAGCGTCGGGGGCAGCCTCCACGTAGTAGTAAGCTCCAGCGGTGGTGTAGTAGTTGTCTCCGACGTACTCCATCTTCTAGGCTCCGTCGTCTGAACGCAGTATCGTATCGAGGGGGAAAGAGGAAGCAAAGCAGCGGTGAGTACTCATCCAAAGTACTCGCAAGACAGACATCAGAACTATGCTAAGTATGCATCATTATCAAGGGAAAGGGAGTTATATCTGGACTGACTGCAGAAAGCAAGAATAGGGAGAAGGCCTAGCCCTATCGAAGACTAGCATCTTCAGCATCTTGCAGCATTAGAAGAGAGTAGACCTGTATCTCATATATAGTCATATTATCGTAGCAATTTTATTAAGTAACCACGCCCAGAGATTCTTCCTCGACTCCCTACGAGGAAGCAATCTCGGAGCCACAATTCATTTCAAATTTAAATCACAGTTATAGTTGTATAAGGTCAAGGCACAACTCCAAGTCGTCCTGTTATAGTGGACACGACTATTCGAATAGTTTGTTCTTCCCTGCAGGGGTGCACCGCATTTCCAACACGCCTGATCACCTCCGGCCGGATAGACTTTCCTGGGTCATGCCCGGCCTCGGGATAGCAGCACGTCGTCGCCCCACCTAGGCTCAACGAAGAGGCTAGCCCGCCGGTCTAAATCCTAAGCGCGCAGGTTCGTGGGCCCACTTGCCCTTGCGCTCCTGCACGATGCGTGGGCGGCCGGAAACAGACCTAGTACACTCCAGTCCAAGAGCTGCACCGTCCAATCCAGTCCGGCGCGCGCCGCTCCGTTGATGATGTCCGAAGAGCTTCGGCAGATACAAGGACGCTGAGTACCCATAACTTCTCCCACGCGATGGTTTGGTGCGTCAAAAGGCCAACGACCCAACTCAGGTCAAATACCCAACCCATTAGCATTTTATTAATGCGGGGAAAGCGCGACCCATGAACTGCGGTCCATCGCCCCGCCTCGAGGATGTGTGGCAAAGGCCTCTCTCGCCAGTGCAATCCTCATCATCATCAAACCGTGGGTACCCCTCAGGGCCGACCCATCACCAACATGTTTCAGTAACCCGGTCATAGTAACTGTGTGTATAAAACATCAAGATGGAACCTGAGGAATCACCCTCACGGGGTCCCGCTCGATGAAACCATCAAGGTGGACTTAGAGGAATCACCCTCGAGGGTCCCACACTTGAGGGGTTGCACGACAGAGTCATCGTCGGGAGTGGTAAAAGAGGAATCACCCTCGATAACCACGACCGACTAGCTACACTACAGAGCTAGCATCATGAGTACTTCACGAGGTGTCACCCTCGGTACTCGATAGTAGCGCTGGAGAGTCGTACAACTAAGGGGGAGTGCAGTGATGTGAGGGGCCTCGCTTGTCGGCCGGTTGACCGAGTCTTCGAGTCGTCGGGTCATCGAGTCTTCGATGAAGAAGCAGGGGCAACTGGGACTAAGGGGTCACCGGGGATTATTGATCAACCTATACTAAGCAGTGATATGATTGCAGGTATTGTAGCAGTTTATCAAAAGCAGGCTATGCATCAGAATAGGAGCTAACTAATACAGTAGCAAAATTCTAATGCAAGAATAAGAGGGAAAAGGAATAGTTGATATCGGAATGCTCAAGGGGGGTTGCTTGCCTTGCTACTCTACGGCAAAAGGCTGATCGTCGGCAACGTAGTCGTACCCGGCAGCACCGACAGTCTCGGGGTCTACCGGAGAGAAGAGGGGGGAAGAAACAATAAATATAATGCAGACAAATGCATCATGATGCATGACATGGCAATATGCAGGGCTAGGCATGCACTAACGCAGTATTACGCGTCGCAGACGGTTCGGAATAATATCTGATGATATTTCCCAGGTCTCGGGCTACTACCGGACAGATGAAAACGATGGAAAAGTTCCACGTTTGCTATGCTAGAGGCATGTGACAAACTAACGGACTGCGTATTCGGATTCGTGGAATTATTCTGAGCAACTTTCATGTTCAAAACTTTTTAATCCGGACTACGGTTTATTTTATATTAATTTTTAAAGATTTAATAATATTTTGGAATTAATTTAATTATTAAATTCGAATTATCCAAAAGAGTAAAATACTGTTTAATTAATTAATTAACAGTTTATTTAATTAATCTAATTAATCTTAATTTCCTAATTAACTAATTTATTACCTAATTGATTAATTAATTAATTAACTAATTATTAATATTAATATTTATTTATTTATTTATTTTCTAAATTCATTTTTTTATTAATGTTTTCTATTTTATTTTATTTTTAAATAGGGGCACTGGGCCCCGTTTGTCTGTGGGCCAGGCCGGACACATCCGGATGTGTCCCTTCGGACACCGGACATGTCCGGGTGCGCAAAGCACGCGCACGCACACACACTCACAACACACCCGCACATGCACACATACGCCGCGGCACGGCCCGGCGGCGCGCCGGTCGCCGGTGGGGGGGTGGGGGGGGGGAAAGGCTCACGGGGGGGGGGGGCGAATGGCGACGGCGGCGGCGGTGCAGGCGACGGGGACGAGCTGGCGGGGCGGGGGGGGGGGGCTAGCGGCCTCGGTCGGCCGGGCTTCGGCGTGGGGGGAGGACGAGCGGGCGCGGGGCTCGGGCGCCGCGAGCGAGCGAGCGAGCGGCGGCGGGGGGGGGGGGGGGGGGGGGATGGGATCGGGGGCGGCTGGGGGCGCTAGGGTTGCCCCTGGCCCCTTATATACGCCGGCTGGGTCGGCCTAATTTTGGCCCAAAAGGGGCCTTTTTCCCTTATTTTTAAAAAGACAAACAACGCCCGTTTTTAAAACATTTGGGGCATTATAATAATTCTAAAAATACCAGTTTTAATTTTATAAAACATTACGAAATATTTGCAATTCATCCAACATTTGTAATTCCAGTTTCGCAAAACTTTTAAAATCCACTTTTCGGACGAATTAAATTTGCAACGGAATCAAACGGGGTTTGAACCAACGCGAGTTTAACAACAGTAAACGCGGGACGTGGCACCATTAGTGCGGGATTATTGTAGCTTAATTACAGAGATTACTGTAGCATAAAACCAGGGCGTCACAGTTGTGCGGCTCATACGGCGGGCGCGGCCCCGGTGTCTTGATATAGACTGGACCGCGACAACGGCGGCTTGCGCGCGTCCATTGGGCGGCTCGTACGACGAGCGTGGCCCCGACGTGTTGACGCAGATGCGAGAGTCGACTATGGCATTGAAAACCGTTGCGGATGCGCGAGTCCGTTTGAGCAACGCGACGCGGACGAACTCCAGTGCAGAATAATGCTGGCGCGCGCTCCATCTCCGCGCTATAATGCCACTTTTTAGAATGAATAATTGTCCTGCGTAAAAATATTGCAGGCCAAAGTAATTGTTCTCGGATGAATTAATATGTATGAAAAAATAGATAGGATGAATATCACCTGGATTTTTCGTCGGATGAATACGGACACCGATGCTCACATCATCTGTGAATATCACGTCTACTCCGGGGACAGGGTTGTTAAAGTTATATGCCACAGAATGGGTTTAGTTTTGCCAGTAAAAACCGAGCGTGGACCTTTCAACAGCTGGGCAAACACCTCGTGGCCTTCTTGATATTTTTCCTCTCCAGCATCATCTAAAAGATGAGGGCGTTTCCTCCTGATAGTCTCTAAATTTGGTACGTTAATGTATCAAAGCACGTTCAAGCCATCTTATCAGATCAAAATCGGCCTCAGTTTCCATGTTAAATGAGACCAAGCGTGCCACAACTGCGGCTGCAGCTTCTATGGTATGAGGCCATCGCAACTATGTGGCGGCTTGAGAGGGGTTGGTCGGAATCGAGAGACACGAGTTTACCCTGGTTCGGCCCCTCCGATGGAGGTAAAAGCCTACGTCCTGCTTTGTGTGTATTGATGATGAGGATGATCTCGATTACAATGGTGCCGTATTGCTACCTCTAATCTCGAGAGCCTCTAATCTGTCTATCTATAATGACTTGAACTTGTCCCTCTTGGGGCGCCTTACCCCTCCTTATATAGGTTGAAGGGGTAGGTTTACATGTAGAGTCCTACTAGGAGTTGGACTTGGACTAGCCTCTCTTGAATCCTAATCCGGGTCTTGTTTCCCTTGTGAGGGAGTCTTTCCTTTCCTTGGGCCTTCTCTGGCAGCCGGCTCACCATAACATGAGTCGGCCTTCCCATGAGCTGCCTTCTGGGCCATTGGTTCTTGTCGTTCGTCTGACTCGCCTGTCGGGTCACCAGTGAGCCGCCAAGTCCCGACCGGGTCATACTTCAGGCCGGGTTATACCGCGGGGTAATATCCCCGACAGAGGGGTTCATCTTCTTCATAGGCGCCTCTCCGATGATGCATGAGTAGTCCACCATAGACCTACGGGTCCGTAGGCAGTAGCTAGATGGCTTCTTCTCTCTCTCTTATGATTATCAATACAATGGTCTCTTGGAGATCTATTTGATGTAAACTTTTGTGGTGTGTTTGTTGGGATCCGATGAATTTTGAGTTCACGATCAGTTTCTATCCATGAATATAATTTTAGTCTTCTTTGATCTCTTATATGCATGATTACTTATAGCCTCGTATTTCTGCTTCGAATCTTTGGTTTAGCTAGGCCGACTTGATCGATTTTTCTTGCCATGGGAAGAGGTGCTTTGCGATGGGTTCGATCTTGCGGTGTTCTCTCACTAGTAGGAAAGGGCCCATTTGTCCCGGTTCGTAAGGGCCTTTAGTCCCGGTTCTGGAACCGGGACTAAAGGGTCGGGACTAAAGCCCAATACCATTAGTCCCGGTTCGCTTACGAACCGGGACAGATGGTACTCCACGTGGCCGCTGTGGCGAGCCCAGGCAGGAGGGCTTTTAGTCCCGGTTGGTAATACCAACCGGGACCAATAAGCATCCACGCGTCAGCAGCTCAGGAGCTAGGGTTTTTTTTTTGAAAGGGGGGGGGGGGTTGGGGGTTTTGGAGGGTTAATTTGGGGGTTTCATATATTGTGTTAGCTAGCTAATAGCTATCTAGAGAGAAGTGACCTCTCTTATCTCCGTGCTTGGTCGACGCTACGTACTATACGTATAGAGAGAACTCGACACGCTAGGTAGTAAGCAAATGAAGGAACCAGTAAGTACATAAGATCGTCATGAACATATACAGAGAGGAGTGATCGACCTCTCTTTCTCCGGAGAGATTGGTCGAACAACAAGTTTCATAATAACAAGTCATACTAGATCATCATCACCATAGTCATCTAACCAACCATACTTAATTGTTCTTAGCACAAGATCATGAGTATTAGCTAGGACCTAACTACCCGGCCTCTCTAAGGTAAAATAGCATAAAACAAGATAGGCCCTGACTCTCCATTATGGAGAATGGAGATTATCCTGTCTCCAATTCTTGCACGTCGCACAATGTTGCTTCCAAGTAGCTCCCTACGATCGACCATACATTTTTTCCAATCTTTGATTGTCATGTCTTCATCGGTTTTAGAAATCCGGTATGGACAACAGTGATGCATATGATGACCTGGTGGCAGTAAGCTCATGACATCAAGGTGACCTTTCGGAAACATCAGATGAGGCACACAATCATTCGGGATTTTCTGTTGAAAAACATAGTAATAACTTCGTAGTTAGCAATGTAGTTTAGTTTTAAAAATAATTTATGCAAAAGATGCACGGATGTCGTAATAGTAAAAAATCTTACCATGCGATCTCCATGGATGTTACCGTAGTTCAACACGTGCACTAGTGGCACGTATTGACCATAATGTGTAGGAGTTTGATAATAGGTATTGTAATTCTGAAGGTAATTAATAAATGCGATAAGATGATTTTTCTCCTGACAAGTTAATTCTGCGCCATCGGTGTAGTAGGTTCTGTCTACCATCTTCCGTACATTTTTTGAAGAATGAAAATAAGCTGTCAATGGAAATAAGCTGTCAACTATTTTGAAATAAACAATATAAATTACATAATAAATATGTTTAACAAACTCACAAGGAGGCAGAATCGGAATCATAATAAATATGGTTGAGAAACTCACATAATGGTAGAACTGGAGGTGTCTGCACATCGACCCAGATGTCGATATTACCTTCAATTTCATCTTCCGGACGAATATCAAAGGTGATAAGCATATTAGGCTCAAATGCATAAGCCTTGCATAGTGCTTGCCAACTTTTGCATTCAAAAAAGGAGTAGGTGTCTGCATTGTACAATTTTACGGCAAAAGTATAACCATGCTTGGTCCTCAAGTGAACTCTCTTTACCTCCATAGTTTCTTTAGTATTGAAACCAATCTTATCCAAGACATATCTTCTTGCATGGCAGGGGATACGCTAGTAGAATAGTAAAAAATTAAAATTATAAGTTGAAGCAAAAGAAGCAGAAGTCATGCTTAATTACGAAAAAAGACTTGTCGTTGTGACTTACTGTATCCACTTCGAAGTTCTCATCCAGCACGATGCTGAAGCGCCTACCATCAACTAGGTGAGTCGTGTCGCACAGACCGCGCTCGTCTTCGCAGTATTCGCACATACCGAATTTCCTTTCGCTATCGTCGTCAGACATTTCCTATGTTCATAGTTGAAACATTTAAAATCGATCGAAGGCAACTACCAGGAAACTGATCAACACACGGATCACTATTACTCAAAATATGCAACGGGTTGACTTTAGGTCTGTCGAGTCTTTGCTTCCTAAACTCTCATCTCACGTATATGGTGGGCACTCCCTCTGATATTGCGACCGTCGGTGATGGTGGCTCCTCCATTCGTCCCCGAGTGCATTACACCAAAATGTCTAGCACACGGGAACGAAGGAGAAGCGACCCCCACGACAACAGTCGGGATTCTTCCTCTCTCATATTTCAACCGTCGGTGATGGTCGCTACTCCTTCTTTCCCTAGTGCATTACAAATATCTAGCACAAGGAAAAGAAGGAGAAGCGACCCCCACGACAACAGTCGGGATTCTTCCTCTCTCATATATATATATATGGTGGACACTCTCCCTCACTGAAAGACACACAAGGAGCCGAAACAGACCTGAAGTCAACCCGTTCCATATATCGAGCAATGACATAGAAAAAATTCCCTATGTTTTGCCGCAATGACTGGCAAAACACAAGCACTCGATATTAACTAATACATCATCCCGAACAATCCAGTTAATGCATCATCAAATATTAACTAATACATCTCGAATATTATCATATAAGATCACTAATACAGATCGAATATCCTAGAATCCAAAGTGGAGGACGGTGAACTAGGTTCACTAGCGGTCTCTGAGTCGCCGGCGGTGGACACCCAAAGATAAGGAACCATCACGGGATCATAACTCGGGTGAGATCCCTGAAGAATCTGCCAGGTATTGTCGAACCGGGCGTCCAACGCCGCCATGTAGCGACGGACGTGCTCGTCCTCCTCCCTGACACGGCGACGTACCACCTCCGCGGGGGCCCGCTCCCTCCGCACCGAAAGTGGCCCGCGTGACCGCCACCACAGAAGCTCCGGGTCGACGACGAGACCTGGATTCCTCACCAACCTCCGAGCCCGGGAAGGTAGCACCTCCCAGTGCCAGCCCAGCGGAGCCCAGTCCCGGACATGGCGCCTATCAAGCAGGCTCTCGCGGACCACTCGACGGCGAGGATGAGGGTCGGGCATCGTCGACGTCGAGATAAATTCCTATGAGAACGTTTTCTTATCGTTAAATCACTAAGTTTTCATAAAACCAATTTTTTTTCTGTAATCTAGCATACACATACTAATTTTTTCCTAAGACTCCTAATAATTTTAACTTAGAGTTACATGCATCCATATAGTTACATCCATCCATTCATCCATCCATACATACACATACATATATACATGGACATATACACACATATACATGTACATATACACATATACATGAAAAAAACATGGCGGCGGGCGACGGGCGATGGGGCGCGGGCGGACGGCGGGCGGCGGGCGGCGGGCGACGGCTCGCAGAGCGCGGCGGACGGCGGACGACGGGCGGCGGGCGGCGGGCGACGGCGTCGGGGCGCGGGGGGGGGGGGAGGAGGAGAGGAGGGGAACGGCGCGGCGGGCGACGGCGTCGGGGGCGCGGGGGGGGAGGAGAAGAGGAGGGGAACGGCGGGGCGGGCGACGGCGTCGGGGCGCGGGGGGGGGGATGAGAGGAGGGGAACGGCGATGCGGCTCACAGTGGGTGCGGGGACGGCGTCGGGGGCAGCTCGGCGACGGCGACGACGGCGAGGTCGAGCAGCCTGACGGCGTCGGGGCAGGGCTCGGCGGCGACGGCAACGAGGAGCAGGGCGTCGGGCGAAGAAAAGAACACGATTTGGAGAAACTGCTAAGTGCGTGGCTTATATACACACACCTTTAGTCCCGGTTGGTGGCACCAACCGGGACCAATTCCCCCCTTTGGTCCCGGTTGGTGCCACTAACCGGGACCAAAGGTCTCTTTTCGTCAGCCCAAAGGGCGGGAAACAGGGACCTTTGGTCCCGGTTGGTGCCACAAACCGGGACCAAAGGTCTCTTTTCGTCAGCCCAAAGGGCGGGAAACAGGGACCATTGGTCCCGGTTGGTGGCACCAACCGGGACCACAGGTGGGCATTGGTCCCGGTTGGTGCCACCAACCGGGACCAACGGTGGTGCTGCCCGGGGCCAAATGTTTAGTCCCACCTCGCTAGTTGAGAGTGCTCGAGAGTTGTTTATAAGCGCTGTTGTGCACAACCTGTCGAGCTCCTCTCAACAGCAGGCTTACGGGCCTAATTGCACACCCGTGCCTGTGGGCCATCTATGACTGCAGCGGGCCCGAAGTAGGTGGCATTTTTGTTAATTTTTTTCTACTTTTTTTGTTTTCTTTTTTGCATTATTTATTTTCTTTTGTTTCTACATACAGTTTTTCAGTGATTCTTCTTGCTTTTAGGTCACAAAAATTATAAAGTTTCTGTTAGTGCCATTAGTTTCCAAATTTTAATAGTTTAAATTTGAATTCTTTTAAATTGGTGTGAATAACTAGTTTGTGAATAACTTTACTAAAAAAATAGATTTTTGAGTGATTCTTTTTCCTGCTATTTAATGTTACTGTGTTTTATCATTATATTCAATTTGAACTCCAGGCTTTTCGTGTGTTCAAAATGCACCATTCAAAGCCACATCATCAATTTTCAACCCTTTCTGACTTCATTTTGGTATTTTTCATGCACTTACTGATTTTTTTGAGCTAAATGACCATGAAATTGAAAAGCACTACAAATGAACTCTGAAAAGGTTGAAAGTTGGCATGGTATCAACCTTTCACCCACATAGCATGTGCTAAAAAGTTGAGTGGGTTACGGCAAAAACTGGATGCACTTCGTGTACAAAACGGACAGTCCCTTTCGAAGTATCGGGGTTTCGGACGGAAACTCATCGCTTACAAAAGGCATTTCATTTTCTTGAACTTATTTTAACTCCAGGCTTTTTCGTGTGTTCAAAATGCACCATTCGAAGCCACATCATCAATTTTCAACCCTTTCTGACTTCATTTGGTATTTTTCATGCATTTAATGATTTTTTTGAGCTAAATTACCCTGAAATTGAAAAGCACTACAAATGAACTCTGAAAAGGTTGAAAGTTGGCATGGTATCAACCTTTCACCCACATAGCATGTGCTAAAAAGTTGAGTAGGTTACGGCAAAAACTGGATGCACTTTGTGTACAAAACGGACAGTCCCTTTCGAAGTATCGGGGTTTCAGACGGAAACTCATCGCTTACAAAAGGCATTTCATTTTCTTGAACTTATTTGAACTCCAGGCTTTTCGTGTGTCCAAAATGCACCATTCGAAGCCACATCATCAATTTTCAACCCTTTTTGACTTCATTTGGTATTTTTCATGCATTTAATGATTTTTTTTTAGCTAAATTACCCTGAAATTGTAAAGCACTACAAATGAACTCTGAAAGGGTTGAAAGTTGGCATGGTATCAACCTTTCACCCACATAGCATGTGCTAAAAAGTTGAGTGGGTTACGGCAAAAACTGGATGCACTTCGTGTACAAAACGGACAGTCCCTTTCGAAGTATCGGGGTTTCGGACGGAAACTCATCGCTTACAAAAGGCATTTCATTTTCTTGAACTTATTTGAACTCCAGGTTTTCGTGTGTTCAAAATGCACCATTCAAAGCCACATCATCAATTTTCAACCCTTTCTGACTTCATTTGGTATTTTTCATGCATTTAATGATTTTTTTGAGCTAAATTACCCTGAAATTGTAAAGCACTACAAATGAACTCTGAAAGGGTTGAAAGTTGGCATGGTATCAACCTTTCACCCACATAGCATGTGCTAAAAAGTTGAGTGGGTTACGGCAAAAACTGGATGCACTTCGTGTACAAAACGGACAGTCCCTTTCGAAGTATCGGGGTTTCGGACGGAAACTCATCGCTTACAAAAGGCATTTCATTTTCTTGAACTTATTTGAACTCCAGGCTTTTCGTGTGTTCAAAATGCACCATTCGAAGCCACATCATCAATTTTCAACCCTTTCTGACTTCATTTTGGTATTTTTCATGCACTTACTGATTTTTTGAGCTAAATGACCCTGAAATTGAAAAGCACTACAAATGAACTCTGAAAAGGTTGAAAGTTGGCATGGTATCAACCTTTCACCCACATAGCATGTGCTAAAAAGTTGAGTGGGTTACGGCAAAAACTGGATGCACTTCGTGTACAAAACGGACAGTCCCTTTCGAAGTATCGGGGTTTCGGACGGAAACTCATCGCTTACAAAAGGCATTTCATTTTCTTGAACTTATTTGAACTCCAGGCTTTTCGTGTGTTCAAAATGCACCATTCAAAGCCACATCATCAATTTTCAACCCTTTCTGACTTCATTTTGGTATTTTTCATGCACTTACTGATTTTTTTGAGCTAAATGACCCTGAAATTGAAAAGCACTACAAATGAACTCTGAAAAGGTTGAAAGTTGGCATGGTATCAACCTTTCACCCACATAGCATGTGCTAAAAAGTTGAGTGGGTTACGGCAAAAACTGGATGCACTTCGTGTACAAAACAGACAGTCCCTTTCGAAGTATCGGGGTTTCGGACGGAAACTCATCGCTTACAAAAGGCATTTCATTTTCTTGAAATTATTTGAACTCCAGGCTTTTCGTGTGTTCAAAATGCACCTTTCGAAGCCACATCATCAATTTTCAACCCTTTCTGACTTCATTTTGGTATTTTTCATGCACTTACTGATTTTTTTGAGCTAAATGACCCTGAAATTGAAAAGCACTACAAATGAACTCTGAAAAGGTTGAAAGTTGGCATGGTATCAACCTTTCACCCACATAGCATGTGCTAAAAAGTTGAGTGGGTTACGGCAAAAACTGGATGCACTTCGTGTACAAAACGGACAGTCCCTTTCGAAGTATCGGGGTTTCGGACGGAAACTCATCGCTTACAAAAGGCATTTCATTTTCTTGAACTTATTTGAACTCCAGGCTTTTCGTGTGTTCAAAATGCACCATTCGAAGCCACATCATCAATTTTCAACCCTTTCTGACTTCATTTTGGTATTTTTCATGCACTTACTGATTTTTTTGAGCTAAATGACCCTGAAATTGAAAAGCACTACAAATGAACTCTGAAAAGGTTGAAAGTTGGCATGGTGTGCGTGCTTGCCAACAATGACAACCCACTTTTTTGTTGCAGTTTGTTCTCAGCCACAATCGGAATTTAAGAAAAAACTGAATTGAAAAGCACTACAAATATATAATAGCTAGAGAGATATGTAATATATATATATAATAGTTCAGATATCCATTACAGAAAGTACTCGTCCAAGCGAACACTACTAGCTAGTCTGAATCAGAAGAATATTCCAATGGTGGTGGTGGTGCGAGGTGACGCTGCCCATAGTTCACGGTTCGAATCTTGCGGTACAACTCATATGCAACGTATGCATCTTTTGCTGCATACTCAATGTTGATAGGCTGAAGTGGGGTCCTCTCCCACTCTTTGTGCTGCGCCCGGGGGAATTTGGTCTTCATATCTCCGTAATAGTCGTCGATCAAGGCGACTGCCATAGAAGCCATCGAAGTCCTCTCATACCGAAGCCTGAATATGTCTTGGATATCAATAAGGCAGCCAGCTGGTATCTCAATACCGAAGCTGCGCCTCATCTTCAGCTTGTCATTTCTTACATCAACGCTAGCAAAATGTATGCCGCTGCGTAGGAAGTCCATGAGTGCTGGGCAGTGCTTGTCACTACTGCAACATCAAGAAATTAAAATGGAACAAATGTTAAATACTGCTGCAACAAGTATATTTCGGCAGAATTATAATATGCAACTATATAAAGGAAAATTATTTCGCTGCAACAAAAGAGGAAGACGCAGAGTTTTTGCTCCCCGGGCTCATTTCAGCCCGGTGAACAGTAATATCATAAAAAAATTGAAAATTATTTCACTACAACTTAAGAGAAATTGATCTTTGCCATAGGATTCAAAATAGAACATATATATTGCTATATCCTATATATATGCAATTTTCATATCCTATGAATTGATGAAGAAACCCTAAATTAACTATATGACATATATGTTCTCCCACGTTTTGCAACAAGGAAAATTGTTTCACTACAAACTTAAAAGAAATATTGATCTTTCCCATAGGATTCAAAATGGAACATATTTCTATCCTATGCAATTTTCATAATAATCTATAAATTATTAATTGATCAAAGAAAACCCTCAAAACTCACCTTGCCCATTGGAAGATCATGACATGTTTCTTGAAACATAGCTGGATGACGGCAACATCTTCTTGCTTGGCCGTGTACTCGAGATCAAGCCCTATGAACTTGTCTTTCTCATCCGCCACTTGAAGCCATTTCTGCAAAAGGGAAAGAAAATGCGGCACCATGGCGCTGTCGTTTGTGTAGACGACATCGAGATTGGTACTGCCATGTGCGAGCACCTTCCCGTAGCGAGTGATTGGATTCATGGTAGAAGATATGGGGGAAGAAGAGAGGAGAAGATGAGATATGGGCGAAGTTACTGTAGCCCTCGCCGAGGAACAATTCCTTTATCCTCCTGTTTCTCAGAGCGCGAAACGTCGTGGGATGCGAGACGTTCAAACCTTTAGTCCCGGTTTGGTCCCGGTTCCTTCCACGAACCGGGACCAATGGTTGTGGGCCAGGAGCGAGGCGCATTGGTCCCGGTTCATGTCTGGAACCAGGACCAAAGGTTCCAGACGAACCGGGACCAATGCCCCACGTGGCCCGCCCGGCCGTCTGGCCTCACGAACCGGGACTGTTGCACCCATTAGTCCCGGTTCGTGACTGAACCGGGACTAATGGGCTGGCCCGGCCTGGACCAATGCCCTGTTATGTACTAGTGTCTCCCAGTGACAGAAGGGGCAGCAAGACACGCATGTATCGTTGCTATTAAGGATAACAAGATGGGGACTATTCCTATAGGAATAGATCTTGTCTACATCATGTCATCGTTCTTATTGCATTACTCCATTTTTCCATGAACTTAATACACTAGATGCATGCTGGATAGCGTTCGATGTGTGGAGTAATAAAGGTAGATGCAGGCAGGAGTCGGTCTATCTTTCTTGGACGTGATGCCTATATAAAGATTATCGCCTTGGATATCGTCAGGAGAATTCGATTTTCTATCAATTGCCCAACAGTAATTTGTTCACCCACCGTGCACTATACTCATGAGAGAAGCCACTAGTGAACCCTACGGCCCCCGGGTCTACTTTTCATATCATATTGCTTTCCGATCTATGTTTTTTGCACTCTTTTTTTTCAGATCTACAAAACCAAAAACCCAAAAATACCTTGCTGCATATTTACTCTTTTTATTTGTGTTCTTGAGAGATCTATCTCTCCTATCTATCACTACCTAATCTATCTTTTTACCGTAGAGAGATTGACCACCTCTCTTTTGCGTCGGGTTGCAAGTATTTGTTGTTTCAGTGCAGGTGCTGCTTATTGGGTGATGGTGATCCTCCTACTGGTTCAATAACCTTGGTTTCATAACTGAGGGAAATACTTACCGTCACTGTGCTGCATCATCCCTTCCTCTTTGGGGAAATACCGACGCAGTCCAAGCCACGTCAAAGGAATTTCTGGCGCCATTGCCGCGGAGGAAGCAGTCTCTTCTACGTGCCTATCGTAGGTGCTGAGGGGACTCCACCATCATCTATCAGGTTCCTAATCACAAATCTCATCTCTTTGCAATTACATTATTTGCCATTTGCCTCTCGTTTTCCTCTCCCCCACTTCACCAATTTGCTTTTTTCTTCGCCCTCTTTTTCGTTTGCCCTTTTTCTCGCCGGATCTCTTTTTGTTTGCATGTGTTGCCATGTGCCTTCTATTTTCTTGCATCTTCGCTTGCTAAAAATCTATTGATATGGATCCTTGTCCACTTGCTGATCTTTTCAAAAGGACAAATTATGATGAACGAATTTCTAGTGAGTTGAGTTTCACTTGATTATCTCTATGAAGTTTTGTTTGAAAATCATGAATCTGAAAATTTTGATGAAGTGTTGAAAGAAGAAATTTATATGGTGATTCATGATAGTTCCTTGAATGATGAGTATGATTGCAATGTTGCTAGTATGAATTCTCCAAATATCCATGATGATAATGATATGCAAAGCCACAAGCTTGGGGATGCTATGTTTGATGAAGATGATATTTCTAGTCCTCCAAGTTTTGATGAGCAAATTTATTATGATGATTGCATGCCTCCTATTTATGATGATGGTGATGACACGTATGCTATAATGAGTAATGATAACCATGAAACTTTTCATCATGGTTTTAATTTGCAATGTGGTTATATCAATCAAGTGTCTCATGATAGTTATTTTGTTGAGTTTGCTCGCACTACCATGGATGATAAGGAATTTGCTTATGAGGAGAGTAATGAAAATTCTATGCTTGTGCGTCATGAAAAGAATGATTTATTTGATAGTTATATTGTTGAATTCCTTGGAGGAACATATGCTTGTAGGAATTGCAATAATATCAAGTTTCCTCTCTATGTGTTCAAACTTTTGAAGTTATACTTGTTTTGCCTTCCTATGCTAGTTGATTATTGTTCCCATAAATTGTTTGCTCACAAAATCCCTATGCATAGGAAGTGGGTTAGACTTAAATGTGTTTTTCATGAGATTCATGATGCTCTTTTGCATATTTTAATTACTACTTTTTATGTGAGCATCATTAAAATCATCATGCCTAGCTAGGGGCGTAAAACGATAGCGCTTGTTGGGAGGCAACCCAATGAATAAATAAATTTTTGCTTTTTCCTTTCTGTTTTTGAGTGTTGACACAATTATGCCTCTGTTATGATTGTGTTTTTATGGTTTATTTAGTATTTGTGCCAAGTAGAACCGTTAGGATGATTCATAGGATGAGTAGAAGTGATGCTGAATCTGAAACCAAAACTTTGAGTCCAGTATATGAATTTTCATTTTTTCTGGAACGTGATCTTGAGCTGAAATTTTAACACATTGTTGCTATAAAAATTCCTTACGTTGTCCTAAATATTCAGAATTTTTAGAGTTAGAGAAATATGGGTATGGTACAGATTACTACAGACTGTTCTGTTTGAGTCAGATTCTGTTTTTGTTGCATTGTGTGCTTGTTTTGATGAATCTATGGTTTGTATTGAGGGGTATAAGCCATGGTAAAGTTAAAATACAGTAGGTATAATTCAATTATAAAATTTGAATGGGTTTACAACAGTACCTAAAGTAGTGACTTCCTTTCTTATACTAACGGATCTCACGAAGATTTTGTTGAGTTTTGTGTGATTGAAGTTTTCAAGTTTTGGGTGAGATCACGATGGATGAAGGAATAAGGAGTAGCAAGAACCTAAGCTTGCGGATGCTACTGCACCCCCAAGATATATCCAAAGAGTAACAAGAAACTAAGCTTGGGAATGCCCCCGAGTGGCATCCCCTCTTTCTTCTAACGACCATCAGTATTTACTTGGAGCTATATTTTTATTCGTCACATATCATATGTTTTGCTTGGAGTGTCTTGTATCTTTGTTTGCTTTGTTTGTTAGTTTTTCCTTTGTATCCTTGCTGTACACACCTATTTCAGACAGCCACAATCATGCTATGATTTGTTAGAATTGCTCTATGTGCTTCACTTAAACTTTTTGAGCTATAGGAATTGCTCTAGTGCTTCACTTATATCTTTTTGAGCACGGTGTGCTTGGAAACTTTTGTAGAAATACTCTCATGCTTCACTTAGATTAATTTGAGAGTTAGTAAAATTTGAAGAAATCCTCTCATGCTTCACTTATACCTTTTTGAGAGATGAAATCTTTATGCTCATGTGCTTCACTTAAATTTGTTTGAGCTTGCCAATAAGCAACGGCAATATATGAAACTAGTCCCAAAGTGATAGATATCCAAGGAGGATATAATAAAAACTTTCATGAAGATCATTGGACAAATTAAACTTGATTCCTTGTAATAGTTTTGAAACATGATGATAGTAATATGTGAGTCATGTTAGTCAGTAATTATGCTTAGTAGGAATATTGGTGTTAAGGTTTGTGATTCCCTATGCATGCGCGAAAGTCAATAGTATGCAATGAAGTTACATCCTACTTGTGGTGCATTATTTGGTGTTAGTTATGTTCAATGCTTCACTTATGTGATTTTTCGTTTCTTGGTTTGGTTGCTTCCCAATCTTTTTGCTATTCTTCACTTGTACTAAGTAGAAATACTACTTGTGCATCCAAAATCCTTAAACCAAGTTTTGCCTTATGAGTCCACCATACCTACCTATATGCGGTATGTCCATGCCGTTCCAACCAAATTTGTATGTGCCACCTATCAATTTTAAAAATAAATTTTCTCTTTTGTGTGCCCGTACCGCTCATGAAACGGTGGGGAGTGTCCAATATTTTTCCATGCTAGATGTGTTATTCTCAAGATGAGTGTTTATTCACTTGTCATTGCATGAGAGTGCGGCGGTAATAGGCATGCCCATTGCTGAAATGAAAAAGAAAAAAATATTTACTTTATGTTGTCAAATAATAAATTCCTTGGAAAGTTTTGGTATGGAAGGCAACCGTGGATACGGCCCGCCATGGAAAGTGAAAGTTTGGTGGAAAAAGGAATAAATTTTATTTTTTGTTTGGGAACCGCCTATGATATATCTAGCATGGAAAGTATTGTGAGCTACTTTGTCGTTTTCGTTGACAGGAAAAGCATGCCACCCAAAATATTTTTCTCTCTCTCAATTTAAAGCTTGAGCGCTGGCACCTCTACAAATCCCTACTTCCCTCTGCGAAGGGCCTATCTATTTACTTTATGCAATTTTTATTTTTGCTTTGAGTCTCCATCTTCTCTTATAAGCACCAACTAGGGGGCACTATGATCGTACTTGAGCATTGGGCATAGCTAATATTTGAGTGTGTTTCATGAATGGATCAATGATTGAGGATGATGGGCTAGGGATAACTTTCTTTAGTGTTGATATTTTGAAAGACATGGTTGCTTGTTGACATGCTGGAGTATTGAAGTCATGATGTTAAAACTAGACTATTGCTTTGAATCATTTACAAGTCCAAATGTCCATGCCATACAAAAGAAAAGAATACGATGAATATGTTAGGCAGCATTCCAGATCAAAAATTCTGTTTTTATCATTTACCTACTCGAGGACGAGTAGGAATTAAGCTTGGGGATACTTGATACGTCTCCAACGTATCTATAATTTTTGCTTGTTCCATGCTGTTATATTATCATTCTTGGATGTTTTACAATCATTTTATTACAACTTTATATCATTTTTTGCGACTAACCTATTGACATAGTGCCAAAGTGCCAGTTGCTGTTTTTGCTTGTTTTTTACTTCGCAGGAAATCAGTACCAAACAGAGATGAAACGCTGCGGGGATTTTTGTGGATTTTTTACGAACCAGAAGAGACCAGATGGGCGAAAGAACACCACAGAACATGGGGCCCAGGGTGGCCAACACCCACATGGGCGCGCCAGAGGCCCCTGGGCGCGCCCTAGGGGTGCTGGGCCACTCCGACACCCCCTCAACCGACTATCGTGCCTATAAATTCCCTAGAAATCCAAAAACCCTAGAAGAGTCGACGAAACACAATTCCAGCCGCCGCAAGTTCTAGAACCCCGAGATCCAATCTAAACACCATCACGGAGGGGTTCATCTTCCTCATAGGTGCCTCTCCGATGATGCATGAGTAGTCCACCATAGACCTACGGGTCCGTAGGCAGTAGCTAGATGGCTTCTTCTCTCTCTCTTATGATTCTCAATACAATGGTCTCTTAGAGATCTATTTGATGTAAACTTTTGCGGTGTGTTTGTTGGGATCCGATGAATTTTGAGTTCATGATCAGTTTCTATCCATGAATATTATTTGAGTCTTCTTTGATCTCTTATATGCATGATTACTTATAGCCTCGTATTTCTTCTTTGAATCTTTGGTTTAGTTAGGCCGACTAGATCAATTTTTCTTGCCATGGGAAGAGGTGCTTTGTGATGGGTTCGATCTTGCGGTGTTCTTTCCCAGTGACAGAAGGAGCAGCAAGACATGCATGTATCGTTGCTATTAAGGATAACAAGATGGGGTCTATTCCTACATGAATAGATCTTGTCTACATCATGTCATCGTTCTTATTGCTTTACTCCATTTTTCCATGAACTTAATACACTAGATGCATGCTGGATAGCGGTCGATGTGTGGAGTAATAGAGGTAGATGCAGGCAGGAGTCGGTCTATCTATCTTGGATGTGATGCCTATATAATGATCATCGCCTTGGATATCGTCATGACTATTCAATTTTCAATCAATTGCCCAACAGTAATTTGTTCACCCACCGTGCGCTATACTCATGAGAGAAACCACTAGTGAACCCTACGGCCCCCGGGTCTACTTTTCCTATCATATTGCTTTCCGGTCTACGTTTTTTGCACTCTTTGTTTTCAGATCTACAAAACCAAAAACCCAAAAAATACCTTGCTGCATATTTACTCTTTTTATTTGTGTTCTTGAGAGATCTATCTCTCCTAGCTATCACTACCTAATCTATCTTTTTATCATAGAGAGATTGACAACCTCTCTTTCACGTCAGGTTGCAAGTATTTGTTGTTTGTGTGCAGGTGCTGCTTATTGGGTGGTGGTGATCCTCCTATTGGTTCGATAACCTTGGTACGTGATACAGTAAGTAAATGGACTTCGAAAAATCCGAAAAATATTTTCTGTCAGTTTTGGAATATTTTAGAATTTTAGGAATAAAAAAATAAACCGGAAGGTGATCGAGGTGAGCACGATACACCAGGGTGCGCCAGGCACCCCTAGGCGCGCCCCTGGTGGGTGCTGCCCACCTCGGATGCCTTCCCGACTCCGTTTTCCTTCCAAATACTTGTTCCCCAAGAATTAAAATTCTCTATATATACCCCCGACTATTTTGACGACCGCATCGCAGAACAATCCTCTGTTCTTCTTTCTTTCTGTTTTCCTGATCGCTCTGAAAATATGTCGTCTCAAGATTCAGTGGGGGAGAGCCATGTTGATCCCCATGTTCCAGACTCGGAGATCTTTAGGGAGATTTACCCCTATCTATGGACCTCGGAGGAGGAAGAAGATCCCACCATGCAAGAAACAAAAGACGACAGCTCTGAGGAAGAGGATGATCCATTGCCTCAACCCGGAGACATGCATGTGGAATTCAAAAACTCAAGCCTCCCTAGAAGATACAAACCTATGGTCCAATTTATCCCATCTCGTTTTCTGCAGGAAAGTAAGGAGGCCTTATGCCAAAGGATATTAAAGCTTGAATTGGAGAATGATGATCTAAGGGAGGAAAACTTTATGCTTAAATATAAGTTAAAGAAGAAGGCTTCTTCTACACCACCACGAAAGGAGACTTGAGTACATGGTATGGGTACTCCCCTTGGCTTGAGCCAAGCTTGGGGGAGGTGCGCCGGTATCGTATCACCGTCACTTTTATTCACCTTTACCTATTTTGGTTCTATCTTTAGTTTTCCCTTTGCCTTAGTCGAATAAAAGTTTAGCGTGATCTATTTTCGTGTGTTAGATTCGTGGCCTACCTATCTATGTAATCATCTGAAAGTTATATAATAAAGTTTAGTTTGAGTTTTTGCTTCTCTACTTCCTTGTTGCAATCAAATAAAAGAAAGACAAATAAATGAAAAGAATCATATGCTAATCTTATGGTGAGTAATGACATCACATAAGGAAAAGTATAAGTAGTAAAATTTATTGGAGATTGACAAACATAGCATTGGTCAATGATGCAATTCATGAAAGAATTAATTAGGGAAGAGAAGATTCACATGCAAATACACTATCTTGGATATCTTTTATGATTGCGAGCCCCCATCAAATATTATATGCCAAAATTGTTGATGTTGGACAAGGAAGACAATGTAATGATTTATGTTTGTTCATATCCACATAGAAGTTATATTGTCATAGATCCTTCAACATGTGGTGCTTGCTCAATATCTTTCCTAGCCAAAAATTCTGCACTAAGTAGAGATACTACTTGTGCACCCAAAAACCCAAACCCGAACTCTTTCCTTGAGTGTCCACCATAACTACCTATGGATCGAGAAAGATCCTTCAAGTAAGTTGTCATCGGTGCAATAAGGAAATAAAAATTGCTTCTAAAAGTGTTTTGATCAATTAGTGTAAGAGAAAATTCAGCGTTATACGAACTTATGATGGCAAGGTAATAAAAGCGACGGACTGCATAATAAAGGTTGCTATCATAGGGAGCAATATAGCGTGACGTTCTTTTACATTAAGGGATTGGGCATACAAACCAATAAGCGCATGACAACCTCTGCTTCCCTTTGCGAAGGGCCTATCTTTTACTTTTATGCACTTACTTTTATGCAAGAGTCAAAATATTCTTCTCTATTCGTTTTTACTTTTTCCTTTGCAAGCCTCATGTGGTGAGGAAAGATCTAGGCACATATATCCAGTTGGATATGGGTGGGCATGAGTTATTATTGTTGACATCACCCTTGAGGTGAATACGTTGGGAGGCAAAACTATAAGCCCCTATCTTCCTATGTGTCCGGTTGAAACTTTTTGTTCATGGGTATGTCGTGAGCGTTAGCAATCATAGAAGACTAAATGATGGTTGAGTATGTGGACTTGCTGATACGTCTCCAACGTATCTATAATGTTTGCTTGTTCCATGTTGTTATATTATCATTCTTGGATGTTTTACAATCATTTTATTAAAACTTTATATCATTTTTTGGGGCTAACATATTGACATAGTGCCAAAGTGTCAGTTGCAGTTTTTGCTTGTTTATTACTTCGCAGAAAATCAGTACCAAACAGAGATGAAACATTGTGGGGATTTTTGTGGATTTTTACGGACCAGAAGAAACCAGATGGGCCAAAGAACACCAGAAGAGGGGGCCCAGGGTGGCCAGCACCCACCAAGGCGCGCCAGAGGCCCCCTGGCGCGGCCTAATGGGTGCTGGGCACCTCGGGCACCACCTCAACAGACTATCGTGCCTATAAATTCCCTAGGAATCAAAAAACCCTAGAAGAGTCGACGAAACACAATTCCAGCCGCCCCAAGTTCCAGAACCGTGAGATCCAATCTAAACACCATCACGGAGGGGTTCATCTTCCTCATAGGTGCCTCTCCGATGATGCGTGAGTAGTCCACCATAGACCTACGGGTCCGTAGGCAGTAGCTAGATGGCTTCTTCTCTCTCTCTTATGATTCTCAATACAATGGTCTCTTGGAGATCTATTTGATGTAAACTTTTGCGGTAGATTTGTTGGGATCCGATGAATTTTGAGTTCACGATCAGTTTCTATCCATGAATATTATTTGAGTCTTCTTTGATCTCTTATATGCATGATTACTTATAGCCTCGTATTTCTTCTTCGAATCTTTGGTTTAGTTAGGCCGACTAGATCGATTTTTCTTGCCATGGGAAGAGGTGCTTTGTGATGGGTTCGATCTTGCGGTGTTCTTTCCCAGTAACAGAAGGGGCAGCAAGACACGCATGTATCGTTGCTATTAAGGATAACAAGATGGGGTCTATTCCTACATGAATAGATCTTGTCTACATCATGTCATTGTTCTTATTGCATTACTCCGTTTTCTAGGAACTTAATACACTAGATGCATGCTGGATAGCAGCCGATCTGTGGAGTAATAGAGGTAGATGCAGGAAGGAGTCGGTCTATATATCTTGGAAGTGATGCCTATATAATGATCATCGCCTTGGATATCGTCATGATTATTCGATTTCCTATCAATTGCCCAACAGTAATTTGTTCACCCACCGTGCGCTATACTCATGAGAGAAGCCACTAGTGAACCCTACGGACCCCGGGTCTACTTTTCTTATCATATTGCTTTCTGATCTACGTTTTTTGCACTCTTTGTTTTCAGATCTACAAAACCAAAAACCCAAAAATATACTGCTGCATATTTACTCTTTTTATTTGTGTTCTTGAGAGATCTATCTCTCCTATCTATCACTACCTAATCTATCTTATTACCGTAGAGAGATTGACAACTTCTCTTTTGCGTCGGTTTGCAAGTATTTGTTGTTTGTGTGCAGGTGCTGCTTATTGGGTGGTGGTGATCCACCTACTGGTTCGATAACCTTGGTTTCATAACTGAGGGAAATACTTACCGTCGTTGTGCTGCATCATCCCTTCCTCTTTGGGGAAATACCGACGCAGTCCAAGCCACGTCAAAGGACTTTCTGGCGCCGTTGCTGGGGAGGAAGCAGTCTCTTCTACATGCCTATCGTAGGCGCCGAGGGACTCCATCATCATCTACCAGGTTCCTAATCACAAATATCATCTCCTTGCAATTACATTATTTGCCATTTGCCTCTCGTTTTCCTCTCCCCCACTTCACCAATTTACCGTTTTCTTCGCCCTCTTTTTAATTTGCCCCTTTTCTTGCCGAATCTCTTGCCTAGTCATTATGGCTAGTTCTTCCTTTATTGCGTGTACTCCCGATAATGAGGTTCTTAATTTTAAGCAAAGGGGAGGGAGAACTTAAAAGATGCTTGGTATAGGATTTGCAATGCTCATAATAGATCTATCCATAAGCAATCAACCGTTGTTCTTCTTCGCAGTTTTTATGTTGGCATCACCACTTGGTATAGATTCGTCCTTGATACGATTACCGGTGGGAATTTCTTGATGTGCCCATCTTTGGATGCTTTTAATGCTTTGGGAAGTTTAGTGGGATCACCACCTATCATGATCAATGAAACAACTTTAACTCTCGAACATGTTATGGAGAGATTAGATGCTATTGAAAAGAAGATGATTACTAAGGAACATCTTGATGATCTAGATAAAAAGATGCATAATCTTGCTAATAAAATTGGATCTAAGGTGGGAGATGATCTTAAATTGTTCAAAGCAAAAGAAACCGTAGTTAACGAAAGGGTAGAAGAAAGTCCTTACCGTATTGATAAGTTGGAAGAGATCTTTAGTAATTTGGGTTCGGCTTTTTCTTCTATCAAATCTATTGAAAAAACTCCCGTGAAAATTGGCAAGACCATGCAAGCTACTAAGAACATAGTTGCTACAACTAGTGGCCACAAGGGGGATCTTAAAATGATTAGTATTCATCCCGACTTTGTTGAAATCATAAGAGATCCTATTTACAAGAATGAATTTTTTGGTTTTCTTCCTAGGAGTGTTATCATTAAGAACATGCATGCTAAATCCTTGAAGAAATCGAGTTGTGTGATTGAAGAGTTGAAAACCAAAGATGACAATAATTGAATCTATCCAATATGCCTAGATAGGGGCGTAAAACGATAGCTTGTTGGGAGGCAACCCAATGAATAAATAAAAATTTTCTTTTTCCTTTCTATTTTTGAGTGTTGGCACAATTATGCCTCTGTTATGATTGTGTTTTTATGGTTTATTTTGTAATTGTGCCAAGTAGAACCGTCAGGATGATTCATAGGATGAGTAGAAGTGATGCTGAATCTGAAACAGAAACTTTGCGTCCAGTATATGAATTTTCATTTTTTTCTGGAACGTGATCTTGATCTGACATTTGAACACAGAGTTGCTATACAAATTCCATACGTTGTCCTAATTTTTAAGAATTTTTAGAGTTACATAAGTATGGGTATGATACAGATTACTACAGACTGTTCTGTTTAAGACAGATTCTGTTTTTGTTGCATTGTGTGCTTGTTTTGAGGAATCTATGGTTCTATTGGAGGGTATAAGCCATTGTAAAGTTAAAATAAAGTAGGTATAATGCAATTATAAAATTTGAATGGGTTTACAACAGTACGTAAGGTAGTGATTTGCTTTCTTATACTAACGAATCTCACGAAGATGTTGTTGAGTTTTGTGTGATTGAAGTTTTCAAGTTTTGGGTGAGATCACGATGGATGAAGGAATAAGGAGTAGCAAAATCCTAAGCTTGGGTATGCTACCGCACCCCCAAGATATATCCAAAAATTAACAAGCAACTAATCTTGGGGATGCCCCCGAGTGGCATCCCCTCTTTCTTCTAACGACCATCAGTATTTACTTGGAACTATATTTTTATTCGTCACATATCATGTGTTTTGCTTGGAGTGTCTTGTATCTTTGCTTGCTTTGTTTGTTAGTTTTTCCTTTGTATCCTTGCTGTACACACCTATTTGAGAGAGCCACAATCATGCTATGATTTGTTAGAATTGCTCTATGTGCTTCACTTAAACTTTTTGAGCTATAGAATTGCTCTAGTGCTTCACTTATATCTTTTTGAGCACGGTGTGCTTGGAAACTTTTGTAGAAATACTCTCATGGTTCACTTAGATTAATTTGAGAGCTAGTACAATTTTGAAGAAATCCTCTCATGCTTCACTTATACCTTTTTGAGAGATGAAATCTTTATGATCATGTGCTTCACTTAAATTTGTTTGAGCTTGCCAAAAAGCAATGGCAATATATGAAACTAGTCCCAAAGTGATAGATATCCAAGGAGGATATAATAAAAACTTTCATGAAGATCATTGGACAAATTAAACTTGATTCCTTGTAATAGTTTTGAAACATGATGATAGTAATATGTGAGTTATGTTAGTGAGTAATTATGCTTAGTAGGAATATTGGTGTTAAGGTTTGTGATTCCCTATGCATGCACGAAAGTCAATAGTTATGCAATGAAGTTACATCTAATTGTGGTGCATTATTCGGTGTTAGTTATGTTCAATGCTCACTTATGTGATTTTTCATTTCTTGGTTTGGTTGCTTCCCAATCTTTTTGCTAGCCTTCACTTGTACTAAGTAGAAATACTACTTGTGAATCCAAAATCCTTAAACCAAGTTTTGCCATATGAGTCCACCATACCTACCTATATGTGGTATTTCCATGCCGTTCCAAGCAAATTTGTATGTGTCATCTCTAAATTTTCAAAATAAATTTTCTCTTTTGTGTGCCCGTACCGCTCATGAAACGGTGGGGAGTGTCCAATATTTTTCCATGCTAGATGTGTTATTCTCAAGATGAGTGTTTATTCACTTGTCATTGCACGAGAGTGCGTCGGTAATAGGGATGCCCATTCCCGAAATGAAAAAGAAAAAACTATTTCCTTTATGTTGTCAAATAAAAAATTCCTTACAAAGTGTTGGTATGGAAGGCAATGGTGGATACGGCCCGCATGGAAAGTGAAAGTTTGGTGGAAAAAGGAATAAACTTTATTTTCTGTTTGGGAACCGCCTATTATATATCTAGCATGGAAAGTATTGTGAGCTACTTTGTCGTTTTCGTTGACAGGAAAAGCATTCCACCCAAAATATTTTTTTTCTCTCAATTTAAACCTTGAGCTCTGGCACCTCTACAAATCCCTACTTCCCTCTGCGAAGGGCCTATCTATTTACTTTATGCAATTTTTATTCTTTTGCTTTGAGTCTCCGTCTTCTCTTATAAGCACCAACTAGGGGGCACTATGATCGTACTTGAGCATTGGGCATAGCTAATATTTCAGTGTGTTTCATGAATGGATCAATGATTGAGCATGATGGGCTAGTGATAACTTTCTTTAGTGTCGATATTTTGAAAGACATGGTTGCTTGTTGACATGCTTGAGTATTGAAGTCATTATGTTAAAACTAGACTATTGCTTTGAATCATTTACAAGTCCGATTGTCCATGCTATACAAAGAAGAAAAGAATATGTGAACATGTTAGGCAGCATTCCACATCAAAAATTCTATTTTTATCATTTACCTACTCGAGGACGAGTAGGAATTAAGCTTGGGGATGCTGATACGTCTCCAACGTATCTATAATTTTTGCTTGTTCCATGCTGTTATATTATCATTCTTGGATGTTTTACAATCATTTTATTACAACTTTATATCATTTTTTCCGACTAACCTATTGACATAGTGCCAAAGTGCTAGTTGCAGTTTTTGCTTGTCTCTACTTCACAGAAAATCAGTACCAAACAGACATGAAACGCTGCGGGGACTTTTGTAGATTTTTTACGGACCAGAAGAAATCAGATGGGCCAAAGAACACCAGAAGAGGGGGCCCAGGGTGGCCAGCACCCACCAGGGCGCGCCAGAGGCCCCCTGGCGCGGCCGGATGGGTGCTGGACACCTCGGGCACCCCCTCAACCGACTAACGTGCCTATAAATTCCCTGGAAATCCAAAAACCCTAGAAGATTCGACGAAACACAATTCCAGTAGCCGCAAGTTCCAGAAACGCGAGATCCAATCTAAACAACATCACGGAGGGGTTCATCTTCCTCATAGGTGCCTCTCCGATGATGCGTGAGTAGTCCACCATAGACCTACGGGTCCGTAGGTAGTAGCTAGATGGCTTCTTCTCTCTCTCTCTTATGATTCGCAATACAATGGTCTCTTGGAGATCTATTTGATGTAAACTTTTGCGGTGTGTTTGTTAGGATCCGATGAATTTTGAGTTCATGATCAGTTTCTATCCATGAATATTATTTGACTCCTCTTTGATCTCTTATATTTATACTTATAGCCTCGTATTTCTTCTTCGAATCTTTGGTTTAGTTCGGCCGACTAGATCGATTTTTCTTGCCATGGGAAGAGGTGCTTTGTGATGGGTTCGATCTTGCGGTCTTCTTTCCCAGTGACAGAAGGGGCAGCAAGACACGCATGTATCGTTGCTATTAAGGATAACAAGATGGGGTCTATTCCTACATAAATAGATCTTGTCTACATCATGTCATTGTTCTTATTGCATTACTCCGTTTTTTCATGAACTTAAAACACTAGATGCATGCTGGATAGCAGTCGATGTGTGGAGTAATAGAGGTAGATGCAGGCAGGAGTCGGTCTATCTATCTTGGAAGTGATGCCTATATAATGATCATCGCCTTGGATATCGTCATGACTATTCCATTTTCTATCAATTGCCTAACAATAATTTGTTCACCCACCGTGCACTATATTCATGAGAGAAGCCACTAGTGAACCCTACGGCCCCCGGGTCTACTTTTCTTATCATATTGCTTTATGATCTACGTTTTTTACACTCTTTGTTTTCAGATCTACAAAACCAAAAACCCAAAAATATATTGCTGCATATTTACTCTTTTTATTTGTGTTCTTGAGAGATCTATCTCTCCTATCTATCACTACCTAATCTATCTTATTACTGTAGGGAGATCGACAACCTCTCTTTCGCGTCGGGTTGCAAGTATTTGTTGTTTGTGTGCAGGTGCTGCTTATTGGGTGGTGGTGATCCTCGTACTGGCTCGATAACCTTGGTTTCATAACTAAGGGAAATACTTACAGTCGTTGTGCTGCATCATCCCTTCCTCTTTGGGGAAATACCGACGCAGTCCAAGCCACGTCACTTGCCAAAAGGCTCCAACATAAGACCCTTCCTGAATATATGATGAATTGTAGTTGCAAAGTTGACTGAGAACACAGTTTGTTGGTTTCCAATAAGGTTTATGCTTCATACTTCTATGTTGTGATGAATTGTTACTTGTTCATGAGAAGCTTTCTGATAAAAATATATTGAAATAAGTTCTTATGTTAGAGTTTGTAGTTGTTATGTCAATAAGCATGATGCTTCTATGTCCGTATTTTATTTTTATCGACACCTCTCTCTCAAACCATGTGGACATGCTTTTCAATATCGGCCTTCGCTTGAGGACAAGCGAGCTCTAAGCTTGGGGGAGTTGATACGTCCATTTTGCATCATGATTTCCTACTGTTATTTACTTTGTTTTGTTGAATAATAATGCTTTGGGGAGTGATTCTAATGCCTTTTATCTCTTAATATGCAAGGTTTACACAAAAAGTGAGAATACCGGCAGCTGGAATTCTGGACCCAACAAAAGCACTTCAGAGATACCTATTCTACAGAACTCCAATGAAGCTGAAACTTTACAGAGATTATTTTTGGAATTAATAAAAAAACTGGAGCAAAAATCTACCGGAGGGGGGCCACCTGGTGAGGAGCACCCACCAGGGCGTGCCAGGCACCCCCTGGCGCGGCCTGGTGGGTGGTGCTCACCCTGGCCCACCTCCGAAGCACATCTTCTGGTATATATTACCAAAAACCCTAAAAAATGAAGAGGAGGACTTTCGGGACGAAGCGCCGCCGCCTCTAGGCGGAACTTGGGCAGGAGCACTTTTGTCCTCCGGCGGAGCGATTCCGCCGGGGGAACTTCCCTCCCGGAGGTGGAAATTGAAGCTATCGTCATCACCAACACCCCTCTCATCTTTGGGAGGCCAATCTTCATCAACATCTTCAACAGCACCATCTCCTCTCAAACCCTAGTTCATCTCTTGTGTTCAATCTTTGTACCGGAACCTCAGATTGGTACCTGTGGGTGACTAGTAGTGTTGATTACCTTGTGTAGTTGATTACTATATGGTTTATTTGGTGGAAGATTATATGTTCAGATCCATTATGCTATTCAATACTTCTCTCATCTTGAGCATGTTTATTATTTGTGAGTAGTTACCTTTGTTCTTGAGGTCACGGGAGAAGTCATGTTGCAAGTAATCATGTGAATTTGATATGTGTTCGATATTTTGATGATATGTATGTTGTGATTCCCTTAATGGTGTCATGTGAACGTCGACTACATGACACTTCACCATTCATGGGCCTAAGGGAATACATTGTGGAGTAGTTATTAGATGATGGGTTGCTAGAGTGACAGAAGCTTAAACCCTAGTTTATGCGCTACTTCGTAAGGGGCTGATTTGGATCCACATGTTTAATGCTATGGTTAGACTTTGTCTTAATACTTTTCTCGTAGTTGCGGATACTTGCGAGGGGGTTAATCATAAGTAGGTTGTTAGTTCAAGTAAGAACATCACCTTAGCACCGGCCGCCGCCACCTCCTGTTCTTCATCGGGAGGCCAGATCTGGAGCCCGTTTGGGGCTCTGGAGAGGGGAATCGTCGGTCTTCGTCATCACCAACCCTTCTCTATCGCCAATTCCATGATGCTCCCCACCGGGAGTGAGTAATTCCTTCGTAGGCTTGCTGGTCGGTGAGGAGTTGGATGAGATTCATCATGTAATCGAGTGAGTTTTGTTAGGGTTTGATGCCTAGTATCCATTATGTTCTGAGATTGATGTTGCTATGACCTTGCTATGCCTAATGCTTGTCACTAGGACCCGAGTGCCATGATTTCAGATCCGAACCATTTATGTTATCACCATTATATCTATGTTCTTGATCCGATCTTGCCTAGTCATATGCACCTATTATGTGTTATGATCCGTCAACCCCATAGTGACAATATTTGGGATACTTCACGGTGATGACCGTAGTTTGAGGAGTTCATGTAGTCACCGTGTGTTAATGCTTTGTTCCGGTTCTCTATTAAAAGGAGGCCTTAATATCCCTTAGTTTCCTTATGGACCCCGCTGCCATGGGAGGGTAGGACAAAAGATGTCAATCAAGTTCTTTTCCATAAGCACGTATGACTATTTACGGAATACATGCCTACATTACATTGATGAACTGGAGCTAGTTCTGTGTCGCCCTAGTTTATGACTGTTATATGATGAATGTCATCCAACGATTTTACCGATCCAGTGCCTACGAGATCTCCACTTATTGTTCTTGCTAAGTTACTATTGCTACTGCTACTATTCCAATTGCTGAAAAGTATTGATATCACTGCTACTGTTACGTTACTACTACTACTGCTACCCAAACTATCATATTACTATAATACTGATCACTTTGCCGCAGATATTTAATCTCCAGGTGTGGTTGAATTGACAACTTAGCTGCTAATACTCTCAAATATTCTTTGGCTCCCCTTGTGTCGAATCTATAAATTTGGGTTTAATACTCTACCCTCGAAAACTGTTGCGATCCCCTATACTTGTGGGTTATCAATCCGCAACTACGAAAGAAGAATTAAGATAAATCTAACCATAGCATGAAACATGTCGATCCAAATCAGCCCCTTATGAAGCAACGCATAAATTGGGGTTTAAGCTTCTGTCACTCTAGCAACCCATCATCTACTTGTTAATCCACAATGACTTCCCTTAGGCCCAGAGCATGGTGAAGTGTCATGTAGTCGACGTTCACATGACACCACTAAGAGAAGTAACAACATACATCTCATCAAAATATCGAATGAATACCAACTTCACATGATAACTTATAACCAGACTTCTCCCATGTCCTCAGGAACAATAGTAACTACTCACACCTCATCAACATGTTCAAGATCAGAGGTGCAATAACAATAATTAAGGATCTGAACATAATTTCTTCCACCAAGTAATCCAACAAGCATCAACTACAAGATGTAATCAACACAACTAGCTAGTAATCCACAGGTACCAATCTGAGGTTTTGGGACAAAGATTGAATGCAAGAGATGAACTAGATTTGGAGATGAGATGGTGCTGGTAAAGATGTTGATGAAGATTGGTTCTCCCATGAAGGAGAAAGCGTTGGTGATGACGATGGCTTCGATCTCCCCCACCTGGAAAGGGATTTCCCCGGCAGAATCTGACTGCCGGAGTGCAAAAGGGCATCTGCCTAGGTTTCCTCCTCGAGACGGCGGCGCTTCATCCCGAAAGGTTGCTTATGATTTTTTCTAGGGTAAAACACACCATATAGGAGAATATGGGCGTTGGGAGGCCAGCCAGGTCCCCACAAGCTATCACGACGCGGCCTGGGGGGGCGCCCTGTTGGCTTGTTGCCGGCTGGTGGCCCCCCTCTGGTATATCTTTGGCCCATAAATTCACATATATTCAGTGAAAATTCCTCGTGAAGTTTCAGGTCATTTGGAGTCTGGTGTTTTTTTGCCCTTTTCTCGGTTTTCCGGTCCAGAATTCGAGTTTCCAGATAATTCCCTCTTTGTGGTGTACCTTGCATATTCAGAGAGAAAGGGCATAAGAATTGTGTGATAATAGGGAATAATGGACAAGAATAACGTAAGTATGAATAGGAAATCATGATGCAAAATGGACGTATCAGACGTATTAGTCTCTTATTTGTCGTCTGAATTGTTGTCGCAAAGAACAATCGGTGAGCATGCTCAGTGCTGCCAAACGCATACCCAGAGAGGATGTGGTCTTCTCCCATATCTCCATGGAGAATGGGAAGACCCGTGAGCCGTTTCCAGCGCAGCTCAGCACAACTGGTCGTGGTCAATATGTCCAGTTTACTCTAAAATGAGGCTATGTGACCAATTTACAACATTTTAAGGGATGTGTGACTGAAATATGCATCTCTAATGAGTTATGGAACCTTTGGTGCGCTTATTTGATTTGGAGTTGCAGCGGGCTAATTTGGGGATTCATCCGCCAACATGATCTTCGCATCCTCCGCGTCCCGTGCGAGTTGTAACCTCTCCTTCTAGAGCTCAATCTCCCCAAATGACTTGGCCTTCTCGAGTTCGCATTTGATCTCCGCCTCTTGCTTCTCCAACTCGATCTTCTCCCTCTCAATTTCAAGCCTCCTCTCTGCCCTCGTCCGATCCCACTACATCCTCTCCTTTTGTGCATCTAATATAAGCTTGTACCTCTCCTCTTTTTTGTTCTCCCTTGTCAAAAAACATACCCGTCCATGTGGACGACATTTTTATAGCCGCGGCGTCACGGGAGATCCTTGCCTTCTCCCACTTGTTTCCCATCACTTGCCGGTTATCCTTTGGCACGGTAGCTTTTCCATTGGTGGCCTCATCGTCCAGCCCAATGGATTAGTCGGAGCTTGAGCCATCATTCCTCTTCTTGCTGGCCTTTAGATCGGCCACAACTTGTTGCCACTTTGGCTTGCCATTCAATAAGAGCCAGCAATGGATAAAAGCGAATGACTTCTTCTCGAGCTCGTGATACAAAGTGGCCGCCACCGCCGCCTAGCATACAATATACGAATGATCACAAGAATGAAAACACATAAACATATTGAAATGACAATAAGAAGAGGCAATTGAGCTTACATGAGTTGCCACTCCCATCCCACTTTGAGGTCGTTTGGTCACTTGTGAGTAGTAACCGATGTACTTGTTCACTTCTCCTTGAATGATCCCCCATCGATGTTGGAGAGATGCCACATTGCGGGTGGTCACGATAGGATGCGGCTCCACATACTCCTTTCGTTCATGATAGCCCTTCCAAATCTTCTCCCAATACGTGCTTCCCTTTTGCTCGGTGCCGCTTATTGGATCCAATGTTGTGCCCGGCCAAGATTTGACCAACAAGACGTCCTCAAATCTTGTGAAAGCCGGACCTCTTGCCTTAGCCGTCTTGGCTTTCTTCTCTTCTTGCTCAGATCGGATGTTGCCCCAAGTACAAATGCGGTGGTCTAGCCTCCATTTCATATTCCATTTGGGCCGGATCTTCATTCTCATTGATCATGCTTGCCAAGTACGCCTCCTACACGATCATGGTTTGCAAGCATTCATCATGTGCGAACTACCGATATATGCAAAACATTAAACATTTGATCAAACAGGAGCAAACGTACCCGGTCTTGTTCAGTCATTCTGTCGAACATGTCGAGTGCAGCACGGGTGGTGGGGTTGCCCGTGCTCACCCGCTCCCGAACGAGCTGCGACGACTCAAATTTGTCAACCGACGGCTTCTGCATTGCCGGAAAGCTCTCCGGAATGGCCCAGCCGGCCGTTGCATTCTCCTCGGTCCCAAGGGTCCCGGACGGCACAATCCGCGTTGACGCTTGGATGGATGGGGTGCGGGGAGCCTGGCATGTCGGGGGAGACATCTCCTCGACGATGCCCACACCTACCTGCGCTGCCAACTCCGCCTCCCTCTCTCGCTGCCGGTGATGGCGCATCTTACGGGCGACGTTCGCTGTCTTGCAAGACGAAGTGGACGAAGGGACGCCGACGGACAAGGCGGACCGCGTCTCCGTCGCGACGGCCAGGGACGGGCTGAAAGACATCACGGCGGCGGATCGGGACAGGTGGTGAGGATGGATAGCAAGGGTGCCGGGCGGCGAGGGGTCGGGCACAGGAAATGTTGGAGGGCGGCGGGAGGAGGAGGAAGGGTTTGGAGAATTTGGGGCAATTTGCGGTGAGGTCGGGCTGTCGGGTCCGACGTGGCGGGCATGCCCGGGCTCCCCCATCCGCCTCATATTTGGGTTGGATATGGGGGGTGCCGGTTAGCCCGGCGTTTGAGGCCGGTTTGAGAGGCCCGTCTGGGTCATATTTTCGTGAGTGGTTAGTGACCGAACGACCTGTCCGGACGTTTGAGACGGGTTTGAGGGGTTCGGTTGTAGATGCTCTTATCCTCCTCGGCCGTGTCAGCCCGTAAGTGTATGTACGTGTAGCATTACTCTATATTGAATTAGGGATAACTACTTCGAAAATGCCTTTTGGAGCTCGGCCTCCATGGAGGCCGGTTTTTGAAAAACACAAAACTCATAAAAATTCATATATTTACATTTCAAAAAAATCTGAAAAAAGTACAGATATACATAGAGCCATAACACACATGTGTGTAAATTTTCAGAACGAAATACGTTAAAACGAGGGCTGTGCAAAAAAGAGAAATCTGCGGCTTTTTAACACATGATACTATTCATCCCAAAAGTCCATGAATTTGTCTTTTTTACATAGATCGCATCTCAGGGTATTTCATCCTGAATTTTTGCACACATATACATTTCATCCTTGTAGACTTGTATATTTTTTGTCAGATTTTTTTGAAACCGGGAAGTTTGAATTTTGAATTTTTAAAAAATAAAGGGTTCCATGAAGGCCGAGCTCCAAAAGGCCCTACTCTAACTACTTCTAGTATGTAAATGGACTCTGCATCTTTTAAGTTGTGCCCCCATGGCATCTTTTAAGTGTATGTACGTGCATGGTTAAGCAAATCCAACTTGGATCGATGCCGCAGCTAGCATGATCCGTAAATCATGCCGAGCCAAGTTAAACAAGTAGGTACTCGACGCATGGAATCAATCGTGCAGTGTACCGTCTCTTTTCCTTATTACATGTTGTATACTACTCCTGGTGTGTCTCTGTAGACGTGCAACTGCATAGTGTAGAGTCCAAGAGGAGGAAAGTTGACGCAACTGCTTGTTTTTTCTGACCTTGGTCCATGCGAATTGCACATGCGTGGTGTCGCCGTTTTGTAATTAACCTCTCCACCTTGTCGCGTGGATCACATTGAGCATTGGTAGGAGTAGTAGTCAGTCAGCATGGAGGTCATTAGCCGTGTATAAATAACAAGGGGTTAGTGGCCATCTTGTGCAACCCACACGCCAACCGTCCCCTCTGTCTTACAAGAAGCTCAGCAGCTACATCAATGGTGTCCAGAGCAGCGGCGGCCGTGGCCGTCCTGGCCTTGGTCTGCGCCGTGCAGTCGTCCCTCTCAGGGGCGGCCGTCCCGGGTCTGTCCGCTGGCTTCTACAAGACGTCGTGCCCGCGCCTGGAGCAAATCGTGGATTCACACGTGTCGGCGACCTTCAAGGGTGACCGCGGCGTGGCGCCCGGCCTCATCCGCATCCTCTTCCACGACTGCTTTACGCAGGTGCGTACTTACTTATGTCAGAAATATTTACGCATGCATGCATGGATGCATGTATGTATGTACTCTCTCTGCAAAATAGTGATCTAAAAGCTCTTATGTTTCTTTAGAGAGGAAGTATGTATGTATGTACGTATGTGTGTGTATGTGTATGACATTTGTTACTTTTAATGTTGCAGGGCTGCGACGCGTCGGTGCTCATCAAAGGCCCCGGCAGCGAGCAGGAAGAAGGACCCAACACGACGCTCCGTAAAGTGGCGCTGGACCTCATCGACCGCATCCGCCGCGAGTTAAATGCTACCTGCGGGCGGGTGGTCTCCTGCGCCGACATTACCGTGCTCGCTACCCGCGACGCGCTGTTCAAGGCGAGCGGTCTCCGTTTCCCCGTCGACCTAGGCCGGCGTGACTCGTTCGACCCGGTGCCAGAGCTGGTTAGGGAGCTGCCGTCGCCCTTCGACGAAGTGGACGCACTCTTAGGGTCCTTCCGCGGCCGCAACCTCAACAGGGATGACCTGGTCGCCCTCTCCGGCGCGCACACCTTCGGCGTGGCCCACTGCAGGGTCATCAGTCCCCGGGTCAATTCGCCAAACAAGACCCCGCTGATGGACGCCCAGTTCGCCAAGGATCTGCGGGCCAAGTGCAAGAACGACCCCCCCGCCGTCACCCAGGACCTCGACGTGCTCACGCCGCACGACTTCGACAACAAGTACTACGAGGGCCTGAACCAGAGGAAGGGGCTGTTCATGTCCGACCAGTTCCTCATCGACCACTCAGAGACCAAGAACCTGACCTTCAGCTTCTCCAGGGACCAGGTGGCCTTCTTCAAGCAGTTTGCCATATCAATGACCAAGATGACCGAGATGAAAGTGCTAACCGGGAAGCAGGGCGAGATCCGGGCCGACTGCAGCGTCGCAGGCAGGCGCCCCCGCATCGAGGCCACCGCCGCCGGCGAGGAGGGGGTCGCGGCCGACATGTAAGAGATGCTTGTTTTTAGGGGACATGTAAGAGATGTTTGATGTAACGTAGTGTTCGTGAGCTAACCGTGTGTTTACGCATGCGCGGTGGCTTAAGTTGGTGTGTTTCGTTTTAGTGTTCGCGTAGTTAATAATTAGCGGTCGGTTCATATGCATCCTAGCATAGGATCGATCGACCGATGGAGGTTCCTTTGGGACACCGGTGTAAGGTCATTGTAATTTCATCTTTTAGATTTCCAAGAACGTAATGTCAATTTTAGCTTTCCAACAACGTAATGTCTGATTAAGATGGATGACCAGAAATGATATTGCCATGTTACTCCGGGTCGTCAACACATACAACACAAGCCCAGTAAGCACCAGATGATTAATGATAGATAAGAACCTGGAAATTCATGGGTTCCGGGAGATGCTTTCATGGCATGTTCAGAGCTGACATAGACCATTATTGGGCATTATGAATGAATGAGGCGAACCTTTGGATAGCTGCTGGGGCGAAGAAGTTAGGGTCTATATTAGAGCGTGAGTAATCGACCATGTCGAATTTGGGTGTGTGTTCTAACAAAATTATATTCTCTCTTAATTAATGGATGAGGCAAAGATTTTGCCTCCGTTTCAAAAAAAAAATCTAAAAATACTCAGGCCATCGTTTTAACTCACAGGAACTCTGCACCAGGTTCTTAGCTATGCTCAATCTATAAATCCAATGTCGATGTATGCATCCATGTATGACATCTCAGTTTATTTAGCAAAGAGTAAAACACATCATAAGTCCTGAAATTATTGGAGGTGTATCAGTTTAGTACTATAACTTCAAAACTGAAGTTTTACGTCTCAAAACTATATAAATTTGTTCATCTCAGGTCCTAAGCTCACATGACCATTATTGACCCGCCAACGTGTTGCTTGGAGTCTTTTGGATTGTTGCCATATTGACCCAATGGATGTCATGTCATACAACACCTGGCACACAAATATATCAGCGATCAGTACGTACATCTTGATGTCATAGTGCGAATATATCTTGCATATTTGCACCTATCAAATCTGACCTTTAAATTCCCCTCTCTATGGGCTAGGCATCATATCAACTCCCAATTTTTAGCCCCTGTTATGGACAAAACCCACGACAAACTCAGACCAAAGTAGAGTAGTGACTTGTGGTTGTCTAATGGTTTCCTTAAGATAAGGAACCGTTTAACACTAGCCACAACTGACCGTTGTATCCCATATCACAAGAAATGTTCATATCTTAATAAGGGCATTATCACAGCTAAACATCCAAGTACGACTCACATTACGGAAACTCAAAACAACAAATTTTATTCAACTCGTGGAAACTAATATACATAGGACCCGTATACGTAGTGTAAACATACACGCATGTTCCACCCTAGACCGCAATACCAATACGCATGCTACCCATCTATACTCAGGAATTTTTGTCCAAAAGGACCACCTGTCGAATGGAATTGCCAAAAGAGACCACCTGCGACTGGAATTGCCGGATTAGACCCCCCCTGCCGCCACCAGCGGAGGCGGCTAGGGCCTGCCGCCACCAGCGCAGGCGGCCGGCCGGGCGGCTGGGGCCTGCCGCCACCAGCGCAGGCGGCCGGCCGGAAACCCGTTTCGGCCACTTTTCGCTACGGAACGGACAAGGGGCCGTGGGCCCTGCCGCCACCACGCCAGGCGACCGGCACTGTTCATGCGAACGGAACAGTGAACATTGATTTTTGAAAAAAAATTCAAAAAAAAAATCAAAAAAATCTGAAATTTTTTGTCAGCAAAGGCGATTGAGTGTTCTAAGTGGTTGCAAAATTTCAGATTTTTTTAAGTTTTTTTCCTATTTTTTTGAATTTTTTCAAAAATCACTATTCACGGTTCAAAAAAATGCATGAACAGTGCCGGCCGCCTGGAGCCGTGGCGGCCAGACCCACTGCCCTGGCTCCGTTCCGTCCTGGAGCACGCAAAACGGAGGAACCCGGCCGGCCGCCAGCGCTGGTGGCGGCAGGCCCCAGCCGCCTGACCGGCCGCCTGCGCTGGTGGCGGCAGGCCCTAGCGGTCTGCGCTGGTGGCGGCAGGGGGGTCTGATCTGTCAATTGGACTCGCAGGTGGTCTATTTTGGCAATTCCACTCGGCAGGTGGTCTTTTTGGACAAAAATTCCTATACTCAGTGCTTAGTGTAGAGCGTGACGTTGGTCCACCGTGACTCCATGCAGCTGGACTGGTCGTGGTGCTGCATGTAAACTCCGAACTTGAAGTAGTAGGAATGGCTGGGGGTCACTTTGGTGTCGAACTTGTGGCGGCCGTCTATGTACACGGCCACCGTGGACGCCCGGACGTCGTGCACCACGTTGAGGCGGAACCACCGGTTGTAGATGTCGGACTCGACCGCCTTCCCGCTGTAGAAGCGCAGGACACCATCGTAGACATGCAACATCAGCACCGTAGCGTGTGCAGCGCCCTCCTGGTTGTCGATTTGCATCACCGACGCACCGGAGGTCCTCGACGGCACGTAGCCGTAGCCCTCGAACTGCCACACCCCCGACAAATAGTCGTGGCCCTGAAAAACCTTTCATTCATATATACTACCTCCGTTCTTCAATATAAGTCTTTTTAGAGATTTCATTACGGACTCAATATAGAGCAAAATGAGTTGATCTACACTATAAAGTATGTCTATATACATCCGTATGTAGTCCGTAGTCAAATTTCTAGAAAAAAGACTTATATTTAGGTAACGCCATGCATGACCGATTTAGAGGGAGCCCAGGAATAGATGATGACGGACAGTGGAGTGGACATACCCGGAGCCTGACTTCAGAGCGGGGGTTGGTGTGGGTGGCTGTGTTGATGGGCTTGTCATTTCGGTGCACCCAGAACGTCCGCACGCCGTCACGGTACCGGAACCGGTGGCTCTCCGACACGTTGAACGGGCTCTGCACCTGGATGTCGCCAGCGGCGAGCTCCACCTTCTCAAACCCGGCGGTGGGGTTCTGGCTACCGCCGCGGGCTGCCACGAGGAACGTGCAGCCCATGGCCACCAGAAGCACTAACCATGGACTTGAGAGAGAAGCCATTAATTATTGCGGTATGAGGAGGATGTGTGTAGCTAGCACCTAGCAGGTATATGTCCACAATCAGTTTGTATTTGATGTGTAGCAAGCAAGCTGCCTAGCTTAGTTCAGATGGATGTGGGAAGATTGAGAGGTTAAATAGCACTTGCTCGGTTTGACGTGCATTGGGGCGTACGTAGTAGGCCAGCCCAGGTGTGCGCTTAATGCAGCCCTTTTCTCTTTTTAATTTACTAGTAAACATGCCTGTGCGTTGCAACGAGAAGAAAAGCAAGAGACGTCCTTAATAACTCAAGACCCCTTCCTAGTTCGGCTCACATTTCCACAACCTAAGACATGGTCCGACTCATATTTCGTCGACCTACGGAGAAATACGGTTGATCGGGTTCAGGCTGCATGGTTCATACCCATGGTTCACCACGGGTGAAACATGGTTGACCGGTTCAGAATGCATGGTTCGGACATGTGGGTCACTACGGATAAGTAGACTGCATGGTTCGACTCCCGACGTTGTCATAAACCAGGAATGACCCGGTGTTGAGGAACTATGCCGTGGGACATGGGTCAAAAATTACAAAACAATGAACCAATTGAAAGAAATTCAGATTATTTATAGGACAGGTGGTGAAACATAACCCACACATGCATAGATGCTAAATAAATTTGATAGATAAGCAGCTACAGCAAAAAAGGAAACTGCAACAACGTTGCGGAAATAATCAAGCTAGTGAGCATAGCTTCTAGTGAAGATGTGCAGACTTCAGTTTTAGGCACTTGTATATCGAGTTATAACTACAAAAATATCTAATCATTTGAAACTTTCAACTATAAGTCTATAACCCATAAATATACAACCAGTATAACTGGAAGGGGAGAATATCATACGGAAACCAACATTCAATGAAAACTTCATGGAAACCATATTTTAAAGTTTCAAAAAACTGAAAAAAATATGGGATGTTAAGAGGGTGATGTTTTATTGCCACGCAAAATTTCAAATTGAAACACATTACGTGATGTGAGCTATGAAAAGGACAAATTTCAGCCCTGAATATTGACATTACTGTTCGGTACTATTCAATGCTGATTTTGTCTTTTTCATAGCTCACATCTTGTAATGTGTTTCAATTTGAAATTTGGTGTGGCAATAAAACATCATCCTCTTAACATCCCGTATTTTTTTCAGATTTTTTTGAAGCTTTTCAAAATCTTTTTTTCGTGGTTTTCACCGGTTTCCCCCGAACGTTGGTTTCCGTCTGATATTCTCCCAACTGGAAGTTCCAGCTTGTCGAGAAAACTGTGCACGCTGAACTATTTTCCACATAATCATCTAGAGGACATTCTTTGAACATGAATAAATAATTTTCAAACATATACTACAATTTGAACAAAATCAGAACCTTCTTTACCATTCACCCCTAAATGTAATCATCTTTTAATGCAGGTCTTGGTCTTGTAGTAGCCCACATTGTCCTCGAGCTACTACAGTCGAAAGTAGTTTCACAATGGAGAAGTTACTACCAGAAATAAGTTTGTCCAAACACTATGTCAGGTACCTTGCAGATACAAAAGTGGGAGATGCATCATATGAGTTCATAAGAGTACTTGCAAATATTGATATTGGCATTATCCAGAAACGTGCAGCCAAAGCTAATGAAAAGGTTCATATATTTTTATATTTGTATTTAGTGAAAACTGACTTGTCACTTGACATACAGTATGTGATGCTAGCTCCAGGTAAATATGCATTGCAGTAAATTCACAGGGGGGCAGGGAATACTGGATCTGCATCCAATTCTTGCAGACCTTATTATATAAATTACCCAAAGAAAGAACAGACTTGGCTGAGAATGAAATTTTAGAGAACATTCACTTAAACATTCAAAGAAAAATTGTTAATATCATGGAAAAATAGAGTGATTTGAACACATCTCGCAGAATATAAGTAAATGTCTAAGTTATATATATAATTACAACTGACATTGTGGATGGGATGCTAGTAGAAGAAAATCACATGGTAGAACAATTATCATTAAAACCAAGAGGTTAGCAATTAATTGGTGCAAAGCTGTAACTTTGGGCCAAGAATCTTCATATTCAGTCAATCTACTGAAGGTGTTTTATGGTATCTTGGTCTATGCCGTTAATTGACCATCTCGACCATTGATTTAATTCACAATAGTAAACAATTCTCAGGAGCAAAAGGGTAAGTGACTTTAGGGATCTTTCAAAAAGAAGTTGCATCAGTAAAACTTAGGAAGGCATGATTCCATATCCAGGCCCAAGCTTTCCTGCCTGTTTCCCATCACATGTATGCAGCCATATATGCCATGCAAGGCTGGCATCAGCGACCGCATGCTTGTCTCGCAAACCATTCATACATGATGGGTGCCACAGCCTGGGGTGTCTTTGGCTCGCTTGTGAAGGAGAGTAAGGGAAAGAGTCAAGGTTGTGCTGCTACACCTTATCGTTTGTCCGCTCGGTCTGCAATGATCTCCTCTCACTAGTAGAAAACAGGGCTTTGGTCCAGGCCTGAAATCCCATTAATCCCGGTTCACTCACGAACCGGGACCCATGGGGGCATCGGTCCCGGTTCGTGAGGCCAGGGCGCCGGCCGGGCCTCGTTGGCCATTGGTCCCGGTTCGTCTGACCCCTTTGGTCCCGGTTCCAGACACGAACCGGGACCAATGGGCCTCGCTCCTGGCCCACAACCATTGGTCCCGGTTTGTCGATGGAACCGGGACCAAATGGTGTCCTTTAGTCCCGGTTCCAGCCACAAACCGGGACCAATGGTTGGCCTATATATACCCCCTGCCCGCGAGCAGAGCAGTGCACTGCTCTGTTTTTTTGGTCGGCCGTGGGAGAGCTTTGTGGTGCTCTAGCTCACCTCCTATGCACATGAGGTGTTCGATGAAATGCCCGAGCCACACTTAAGCTTTCTCCTCTCAAAGCTCCTTGTCCAAGCTCCATTTTCCTCAAGATTTGTCTAGGTTTGGCGGTCCGTCCTGTCCCGTCCCCATCCTCACCGCCGTCGATCGCCCGCGCCCATCACGGCGCCGGCACCACCGTGGTTAGCCTCTTCTTCTTATCTTCTTTCTAAAAGAAAAAAGTTCTTACTTGTATGATTTAGATAGATACTTGTGTAATTTTCTTACTTTTATTATTGTTTGTTATTATATAGTGTGATGGTTTTGGTATCCGCCTCCGTCGGCCCTCGTCCTGTCTATGATTCGGATGTGGTATATATTATCTTTTATAACTATTTGTTTTATTTAGTGTTTATGACAATTATGCCGACCAACGTGACATAGATTTTTTAATCTAGGAGGTATGTGAACCCGAAATTCCAACCGACATAGAAATTCTTGTCGAGAAGTTAAATTTGGTTGAAAAAGAAAACAATTACTTGAAAGAAAAATTACAAAGAGTTGAAGAGGAGAAGATGAAATTGGAGTTGAATGTTGCCGATGTCGTCGACGATCACAAGATCAAGATGGATGCAATGCGCTTGAAGATTAGAAAGATTAGAAAATATGCCATTCATACTGAGGCTTGGTATCATTATGCCGTTGGATCAATTGGTACCTTAGTTGCGGTTATGATCGCATTTGTTGTTGCATTTAAAATTTTTACGTAGTTTCAATGTATGTTTTAATTAGATGCTCTAGAGAGCTATATGTTGTTCAATAATGAGAACTATATAACGCACGCAGATGAACCGGCAATGGATGTACGGTGACCGACGCACCTCCGAGTATATTAAGGGCCTGCATAATTTTCTCGAAGCGGCTGAGGCAAACAAGCAGAATGGTTTTATGCATTGTCCATGTACTGTCTGTGAGAATACAAAGGCTTTCTCCAACTCTAAAACCCTTCACTTCCACCTGCTTGAGAAGGGTTTTATGCCACACTATAATGTTTGGACCAAACACGGAGAAAGAGGGGTTATGATGGAAGACAACGAAGAAGAAGAGGATGATGACAACTACCAGCCCCCTGAATACGGTGATGCTGCAATGGGGGGAAGCTGAAGATCAAGAGGAACCAGACGATGTGCCCGATGATGATCTTCGCCGAGTCATTGTTGATGTACAGACAGAATGCAAAAGTGAAAGGGAGAAGTTGAAGTTCGATCGCATGTTAGAGGATCACAAAAAAGGGTTGTAACCAAATTGCGAAGATGACAACAGAAAGCTCGGTACCACACTGAAATTGCTGCAATGGAAGGCATACAATGGTGTATCTGACAAGGGATTTAGTTCGCTACTGAAAATAATGAAGAAGAAGCTTCCAAAGGATAACGAATTGCCCGGCAGTACGTACGAAGCAAAGAAGTTCTATGCCCACTAGGATTGGAGGTGCAGAAGATACATGCATGCCCTAATGACTGCATCCTCTACCGCGGTGCGTACGAGGATTTGAACGCATGCCCGGTATGCGGTGCATTGCGGTATAAGATCAGAAGAGATGACCCTGGTGATGTTGAGGGCCAGTGCACCGGGAAGAGGGTTCCTGCCAAGGTGATGTGGTATGCTCCTATAATACCACGGTTGAAACATCTGTTCAGAAACAAAAAGCATGCCGAGTTGATGCAATGGCACATAAAAGACCGTAAGAAAGACGGGAAGTTGAGAGCACCCGCTGACGGGTCGCAGTGGAGAAAGATCGAGAGAAAGTGGAGCGACTTTACAGATGAACCAAGGAACGTATGGTTTGGTTTAAGTGCAGATGGCATTAATCCTTTTGGGGATCAGAGCAGCAAGCATAGCACATGGCATGTGACTCTATGTATGTATAACCTTCCTCCTTTATTGTGCATGAAGCGGAAGTTCATTATGATGCCAGTGCTCATCCAAGACCCTAAGCAACCCGGCAATGACATTGATGTGTACCTAAGGCCATTAGTTGATGAACTTTTACAGCTATGGAATGGAAGAGGTGTACGTGTGTGGGATGAGAACGAACATGAGGAATTTGACCTACATGCGTTGCTGTTTGTAACCATCAACGATTGGCCTGCTCTCAGTAACCTTTCAGGACAGACAAACAAGGGATACCACGCATGCACACACTGTTTAGATGACACCGACAGTATATATTTGGACAAATGCAGGAAGAATGTGTACCTGGTGCATCGTCGATTTCTTCCGACCAACCATCAATGTCGAAAGAAAGGAAAGTATTTCAAAGGTGAGGCAGATCACCGGAAGAAGCCCGCCCTCTGTACTGGTGATCACATACTTGATATGGTCAATGATTTACAAGTAATCTTTGGAAAGGGTCCTGGCGGACTATCTGTTCCGACTGACGATGCGGGACGCGCACCCATGTGGAAGAAGAAATCTATATTTTGGGACCTACCCTATTGGAAAGACCTAGAGGTCCGCTCTGCAATCGACGTGATGCACGTGACAAAGAATCTTTGCGTGAACCTGCTAGGCTTCTTGGGAGTGTATAGGAAGACAAAAGATACACAGGAGGCACGGGAGGAACAGCAACGTGTGCATGAAAAAGACGGCATGTATCCAAAGCAGTATGAAGGTCCTGCCAGCTACGCTCTTACCAAAGAAAAGAAGGAAATCTTCTTTGAATGATTGCTCAGTATGAAGGTCCCGTCTGGCTTCCCGTCGAATATAAAGGGAATAATAAATATGGCAGAGAAAAAGTTCCAGAACCTAAAGTCTCATGACTGCCACGTGATTATGACGCAACTGCTTCCGGTTGCATTGAGGGGGCTTCTACCGGAAAACGTTCGATTAGCCATTGTGAAGCTATGTGCATTCCTTAATGCAATCTCTCAGAAGGTGATCGATCCAGAAATCCTGCCAAGGTTAAGGAGTGATTTGGTGCAATGTCTTGTTAGTTTCGAGCTGGTGTTCCCACCATCCTTCTTCAATATCATGACGCGCGTCCTAGTTCATCTAGTCGACGAGATTGTCGTTCTGGGCCCTGTATTTGTACACAATATGTTCCCCTTTGAGAGGTTCATGGGAGTCTTAAATAAATATGTTCGTTACCGCGCTAGGCCAGAAGGAAGCATCTCCATGGGCCATCAAACAGAGGATGTCATTGGGTTTTGTGTTGACTTCATTCCTGACCTTAAGAAGATTGGTCTTCCTCAATCGCAGTATGAGGGGAGACTGACTGGAAAAGGCACGCTAGGAGCGGACTCAATAATATGTAGGGACGGGCATTATTGGTCTCAAGCACACTACACAGTTCTACAGAATTCTACCTTGGTGACCCCGTATGTCAATGAACACAAGAATATTCTGCGCTCCAAACACCTGGAGCAGTGTGACGAATGGATTACATATGAACACATCAGGACTTTCGGCAGTTGGTTGCAAACACGTCTCATGGGTGACTACACTGTTTCTGATGAGCTGTACTCGTTGGCCAGGGGACCATCTTCGACTGTATTGACTTACAAAGGGTGCGAGATAAATGGGAATATATTTTACACGATCGCCCAAGATCAAAAGAGCACCAACCAAAACAGCAGTGTCCGCTTTGATGCAGCAACCAAGAGGGGAAAGGACACATATTATGGTTACATAGTGGACATATGGGAACTTGACTATGGACATGATTTCAAGGTCCCTTTGTTTCAGTGCAAATGGGTCAATCTGTCAGGAGGCGGGGTACAGGTAGACCCACAGTACGGAATGACAACAGTGGATCTGAACAATCTTGGGTACACAGACAAACCATTCGTCCTAGCCAATGATGTGGCGCAGGTTTTCTATGTGAAGGACATGTCTACCAAACCGAGAAAAAGAAAAGATAAGGAAGCGAATACATCATACGATGAGCCAAAGCGCCACATAGTTCTTTCAGGAAAAAGAGACATCGTGGGATTGGAGGGCAAGACAGACATGTCTGAAGATTATGAAAAGTTTCATGAAATTCCTCCCTTCAAAGTCAAGGCTGACCCAAGCACCCTGTTAAACGATGAAGATTATCCATGGTTACGGCTCAATAAGCAAAGGCCACAAGCGAAGGAAAAGTGAAGACTTTCTCTCCACAACTAGTATGATGATGCCTTTGATCTAGAATATCACTGCAGTTACATGTGAAGAAATGAAATGCCTTTTGTAACAGATGAGTTTTTGTATGAAACCCTGATACTTCGAAAGAGATTGTCCGTTTTGTACACGAAGTGCATCCAGTTTTTGCCGTAACCCTCTCAACTTTTTATAACATGCTATGTGGGTGAAATGATGATACCATGCCAACTTTCAACCTTTTCAAAGTTCATTTGTAGTGCTTTTCAATTTCAGGGTCATTTAGCTTAAAAAAAATCAGTAAATGCATGAAAAATACCAGATGAAATCAGAAAGGGTTGAAAATTGATGATGTGGCTTTGAATGGTGCATTTTGAACACACAAAAAGTCTGGAGTTCAAATAAGTTCAAAAAAATGAAATCCCTTTGTAACAAATGAGTTTTCGTCCGAAACCCTGATACTTCGAAAGAGATTGTCCATTTTGTACACGAAGTGCATCCAATTGTTGCCGTAACCCTCTCAGCTTTTTAGCACATGCTATGTGGGTGAAATGATGATACCATGCAACTTTCAACCTTTTCTGAGTTCATTTGTAGTGCTTTTCAATTTCAGGGTCATTTAGCTCAAAGAATGAACTAATAGCAAAAAGAATGAACTAGAAAACTTTTATGAAACTCTAATAGCAAAAAGAATGAACTAAAAATAATCAATTAAAATATTCTGTTATGATCAACTAAAACAAAAATATAATATTCTTCAATAGCAAAAAGAATCAACTAAAAAGCTTTTATAAAACTCTAATAGCAAAAGGAATGAACTAAAAAGCTTTTATAAACCTCTAATATTTCTGAAACTAAAATTAGACAAAATTTATGCAACTAAAATTATCAAAGTATTTTTTGTTCAAATCATTAATAGCAAAAAGAATTTTCATAAAGAAATTTTTTGTTAGAAACTTTAATAGCAAACTAAAATAACAAAATCTGTTTTTGATTAAAACAGACATTTAAAATAACCTAAAAATTACCAAATTGAATATAATGATAAAACACAGTAATATTAAATAGCAGGAAACAGAATCACTCAAAAATCTATTTTTTTAGTAAAGTTATTCACAAACTATGATTCACACAAATTTCAAAAAATTCAAATTTAAACTATTCAAATTTGAAAACTAATGGCAATAACAGAAAGTTTATAATTTTTGTGACCTAAAAGCAAAAAGAATCACTGAAAAACAGGAAGTATTTAGCTATAAGTAGGAACAAAATAAAATAAATAAAGCAAAAAACAAAACAAAAAATAAAACAGTAAGTATTAAGGTCCCTGTTTCTGGGCTGCTGAAAACTGACCTTTGGTACCTGTTTCTGGGCTGCTGAAAACTGACCAATGCACCCCTTTAGTCCCGGTTGGTGCTACCAACCGGGACCAAAGGTCCCTGTTTCTTGCCCTTTGGGCTGCTGAAAACTGACCTTTGGTCCCGGTTGGTGGCACCAACCGGGACTACACGGGTGCATTGGTCCCGGTTGCTGCCACCAACCGGGACCAATTCTCTGGGGAGATAAGTAGTACTTAGGAATTTTCAGTTCTCATCTCTCCCCCGCCCCCGACGACGCCGCCGAAATCGATGCCGCCGGGCTGCCCAGACGCCGCCCGCCGCCCCCGCCGTCGCCGTCGCCGTCGCCCCAGCCATCGCCGCCGCCCGCCGTCCGCCGCCCCCGTCGTCGCCGTCGCCCCCGCCCGTCACCCCCGCCATCGCCCGCCGCCCCCGCCGTCGCCGTCACCGTCGGCCCCGTTGTCGCCCGCCGTCACCGTCGCCCCCGTCGTCACTCGCCGCCCCCGTCGTTGCCGCCGCCCCCGCCCGCCGCCCCCGTCGTCGCCGTCACCGTCGCCCCCACCCGTCGCCATCGCCCCCGTCGTCGCCCTCGCGTCAATATTTCGTCAATATTTTTTTGTTCATATTTTTTTGTTCATGACAACTTGGTCAATATTTTTTTTGTTCATACAATATTTTTTTTGTTCATAGAAACTAGTTAAAATGAGGGGGGACGTCGGACATGACATGAGGGGGGACGTCGGACGTCGGACATGAGGGGTGAGCGTCGTTGTCGTCTACCCCCTCCCCGATAACTTCGACATGAGGGGGTACATCGGACATGACATGAGGGGGGACGTCGGACATGACATGAGGGGGGACGTCGGACGTCGGACATGAGGGGTGAGCGTCGTTGTCGTCTACCCCCTCCCCGAAAACTTCGACATGAGGGGGGACGTCGGACATGTCATGTGGAATTTTTTTTGTTCATATAGAAAACTCCGGTAACATAGATTTATCAAGAATGCCCCCATTATGGATGTGCACAAGTTGATCCAATTTTTTTCTGATCTCATCTATATATATTCTTCTATATGTCACGTTGTTTGTCAAAGTATTGAATAAATACATGGCTTCATCATTAGCCGGAAGTATCAGACGTATGATGCTACGAAGCTCTTCAAAGTTGTTTTGGAACAGAGTTCCGGATAGAATAATTCGCTTTTTGGTACGAAATTCAGCAAAGGCCTTCCAAATAGCGATATTCGGAAGGCTCTTGCTGAACTTCGTACCAAAAAGCTAATTAATTATCCTATCCGGGACTCCGTTCCAAAACAATTTTGGAGAGCTTTGTACCATTATGCGCCTGTTACTTCCGGCTAATGATGAAGCCTTGGTTTTCTTGAATCCTTTGACACTAGACAACATGACATATAGAAGGGTAGATGAGATCAGGAAAAATATGGACCATTTTCTGCACATCCAGAATGGCGCCATTTTGTTAAATCCCTTAAAGGTTAAGAGAATCCCTTGTTTGACATTCATGAGAGAGGCGGTCCGGACGTCGGACATTCATGAGAGAGGAGGTCCGGACGTCGGACATTCATGTTTGTATATTAATTGCCATGTTGTAATATTTGCAGAAACTATGGATCAAAGAGACTTGGAACAAGAATAGTTGTTGGGGGAGATAATCCTCGCCGGACGTGATGTCTTGTCATTTCTCAACGACACCGATGGTCTGGAAGGAGAGGATGACGGCTCTGGTGATCGAACAATGGAGGAGGAAGGACATGATCATGATGGCTCCGGTGACCGAATGCCGGAGGAAGAAGGAGACCATGATGACGGCTCCGGTGACCGAACGGAGGAGGGAGCTGTTGCAAAGTCCGGCGATGTATATATATTAATTAAGCAATTGCTAACTAGCTAATTGATGCATTAATTGTTTTGGTATGTACATATATTAACTCTTCTTTCTTCTTTTATAGCCCTCCGGATCGAGCCAAACTTCGGTAACGAGACGAGGCCCGAAGAGAAGGTTGCGCAAGGATGAAAGGTTCACGATCACAGCACTCGCGGATGATGGCCTACCGATTGAACCCAAGCGGACCAAGGACGCATTTTCTGCTCAGGGCGGAGCTATTGTTAGGGACAACATCCCGATCAGCATCAAGCAATGGAATAAGCCTAAGGACGACGACCCTTCTTATGTCACCGATAGACAGAAAGATGATCTTTAGACCTCGCTGAAGGCAAATTTCACCCTACCGCCAGAGGAGGATCCGAATAAGCCAGTTATAGAGCCACTGGTCAAGGTGTGTGCTCTTAAGAAGATGGCAGATCTATTCAGGAGGTGGAAGAATGAGTTGAAATCAAAGTTTGTTGACAAAGGGAAGACTCCAGAATTCATCGGCCGATTTGAGAAGATAAGAGATCACTGGCCCGCATTTGTGGCCTACAAGACATCGGACAAGAGTAAGAAAATGTCAGAGACAAACAAGAACAATGCTGCAAAGAAGCAATATCACCATCACATGGGGTTAGGTGGCTATCTCAAAGCCCGGCCGTTATGGGACAAAGCTGAGAATGACTTGATTGCTAAAGGGGTCGAACCAGAGACATTGAACTGGCCAGACCGTTCAAGGACTTGGTTCTTCGGGGTTGGGGGAACTTTGGACCCTGAAACAGGGAAGTGCCATTGATCATACGAGCAACTTGCAATACCCGTCAAGAAGCTTCAGAAGTATATCACCGCAGCGCAGGAAGGGACGTTCATTCCCGACAGAGAGAAGGACGAGCTGACTGAGGCCCTCGGGAATGCTGAGCACCCTGGACGAACACGAGGCACACCAGGCTCCGTTCCGTGGAAGGTTGGGTTTGCCGACGCAGGCGGTTATAGAATCCGGGAGAGAAAGAGGAAAGCGGAGCCGAGCGACCTGTAGAAGCTCAATGCAAGACTAGAAAAGCTAGAGAAACTTGAGAGCCAGCGAGCTACCGGCCAACCATCTCAGGGCACGAAGCTACCCCAGAAGCTACCCCGCCATCTCAGCGGAGAAGCAGCGTGTCTTCCACGGAGCTCGTTCAGCCTGACTTCACAGCTACTAGCTACCCCGTGGATACTATCACGGAGGCTCAACATTGTGAGCTTATGACTAAATTCCGGAACCTCACTTTCAAGGCGGCTGTCGGCTCTGTTGCACCTCCTCAACCCAACGGAACTTTTCACTGCCTTCCGATTCCACATGGCTATGCTGTTGTGACGGTGGATGAAGTAATGGAGGGATTTGAGGAGCTCGAGCTTGACCACCCTACAGGTGAAGGGGAGAATCAGCTGGTTCATGCTCTGAGGAGTACATGTCTATGGCGGAAGGAGTACATCAAGCTTCCAAACTGGACGCCTCCGCCTCCTCCTCCTCCTCCAGCGAGTCAGGGCACTCCACCTCCTCGTCCTCCTCCTCCTCTGGCAAGTGATCAGGGCACTCCGCCTCCTTCTCCGGTTCCTCCGGCGCGTGAGGGCACTCCGCCTCCTCCTTTGCCTACTCTGGCGCGTCGGAACAGTCCGCCTCCTCCTCCACCTCGTCAGCAACGGCGGAAGACAGACGTCGCCGCTCCGGCTCCTCCGGCGCGTCGGAGCACTCCGCCTCCTTCTCCGCCTCGTCAACAACAACGGAAGAGAGACGCCGCCGCTCCGGCGGGTAGCAGTACAAGCAGAGGCGGGAGGCAATTCAGATACGGTCCATCTCGCAAGCCTCTGGAAAAGTTACCATATGAGAGGACCGAGAAGGAATACGAGGACATCTGTCGTGCCCAAGTGAGGGACCATTTTGCAAAGAAAACTCCACCTCCGAAGGAGAAGCTAGATCCGGTGAAAGTGAAGCGCACTATCGATACCCTGAAGCGACCACCACCGCCTCCGCCGGATTCCAACTATGTCCGCTGTCTTAAAAACACATATCAAGATGCGCGGCGGTCGGGGGTACTTCCAGTGATGCAAGGTTAGCAGAATGAAGAAGTGGGAAAAAATTCCCCAACTCGGCGAACAGGCGAACCAATCGTGCCCCCCGCTCAAGGTGTCTAGCGATATCGTCGCTAATCACCCGGGGATGGTGCCCAGTACCAATCCTGGTGATTACTTGGGGGATGATGTAATTTTTGAAACGGCTGAGGTAACAAAATAAGAATATAAATACGTGCATGGGAAGCCTCTCGTCAAACCTGATCATCCTCCTCTAAGAACGATGATGTACAAATTGCATGAGTGGTACATGAAAACCTGCAGGGAGTCTGGGAAAGACACTATGTATGTGGCAGTGAAACCAGAGCACGAATTCATTGGACTCAGCGTGATGCCTATTGGATTTGTGGAGTTATTTCAGTTATACAATCAACTCGCCCTCGACAAACAACTCATGACTTCCTACTGTCTGTAAGTATTACTTCTATAGTTAAGTCTCTATCTCAGCTCGTTCATTGCATGTATATATAATTATCCTCACTATATTATGCAGATTGAAGATCGTCGAATGCAAAAAAGCAAGAATCTTCGACGTTGGGTTCATTAGCCCAGATGCCGTAAATGAATGGACGGTACGAAATAAAATCAAAGAGACCGAGGAGAACTTGCTAAAGTCGTTCCTTATACATCAAAACAAAAGGGAAATACTCTTTCCTTACAACTTCAAGTGAGTGTTGCTTTCTTCTCTGTATACTCGGTTTCGCTTACTCGAGGTTAAGTAATGTAATTGATGAGTTATATATACGTGCACAGTTACCACTTTATTCTGCTTGACGGGGCATTAGTAACTGTCTTAGACTCGAGACGTAAAGATCCCGAGAATTATGCGGACATGACTGCAATGCTCAAGAAGTAAGTTCAGTCAATACCGGGACCATATCGGCATGCAACTTTCGTTAATTTCCTGATATCAAGTAATCATTTTCTTTGCCTGGCAGGGTTTGGAAGAAGTTCACCCGAAAGGTTCCCGGTCTAAACAAAGAGTTGCGATTTACGCACCCCAAAGTAAGTAGTACTAGCTAGTTCCGCGCATATCTAATTGATTCAAATTTTCATCAATATATCATTATCATGCTTGCTTATCAGTTTGATTGAACTCTATTCTCGTAAAGTGCTTGTACCAGAAAGAAGGGACTGTTTTATGTGCATACTACGTATGCGAGTTCATTCGGCACTCGACCTCTGAGCGGGGCTTCTCTGACAAACAATTTGAAGTACGTAAATAATATTCACAATTTTATTTTATATATTACCATCAATTGTGTTGAGTTTTATTCATATATATGCATGTATTGACCCCCTTCTTTAAATTAGATCTGGCAGATGCGGGATGAACTCCTACCACATGATCGCATACGAGCAATTCAAGAGGAATTGGCGGGATTCTTTCTTGACCACGTCATACCTAAAGACGGAGAATACCATGTGGATTTGTGATTGGATCTTAGGTAGATGATGTTAGGGATTGTAAAAGATGTTATATTGTATATATGTAGTAGCGTCGGATAGATATATGAAAACTTGTTGTTCGACCAAGCACGGAGAAAGAGATGTCACTTCTCTCTATATATGTTCAGCATGACGATCTTGTGTAATTAATGGTTTCCTTCATTTTCTTATTAGCTAGCGTCGAGTTCTCTCTATATGTATAGTAGCTAGCGTCGACCAAGCACGAAGAAAGAGAGGACACTTCTCTTTATTAGCTAGCTAACACAATATGAAACCCCTAAATTAACCCTGCAAAACCCCCCCACCCCCCATCAAAAAAAAAAACCCAGCTCCTGCCAGATGCTGACGCGTGGATGCCCTTTGGTCCCGGTTGGTGTGACCAACCGGGACTAAAGGTCCTCCTGCCTGGGCTCCCCGCAGCGGCCACGTGGAGCCCCTTCTGTCCCGGTTCGTAAGCGAACCGGGACTAAAGGTTTTAGGCTTTAGTCCCGGTTCCAGAACCGGGGCTAATGGGCCTCTGGAACCGGGACAAATGGGCTGTTTTCTACTAGTGTCCGTCAGGTTGGAGATGAAGTGGTTGCACGCAAAGTGAGCAGCGTGATGGCCCGCATTGCCATCGAGGAAAATGGAGAGGGCCGGGGCCGAGTGGAGGCGAGACTGATTATACACCAAACTTTCTCACTTCCAATACTGCATGAAGCACCCTGCCTGGTCATGTTTTTCTGACTCAAGTTTGATGTAGCCCTGAATATATGTGCAACGGTGAACACTGCACTTGCTTTGCCAGCCCCTGCAATCAAATTTGTCAACCCATAGAGCATAGTCCATAAATACCCTGACTTCCTCAAGGGGACTAAAATTTAGGGGCTAATTTTTTATTTCAAAATTGGGGAGAAAATCATAGATGAATCTGTTGAGTGAAGCCTGTTGCCCCTGCTGTCTTGAAGCTCCTGCATCAAAAAACAAATCAGTCCACTGCTTTCCTAATCTAGAACAAAACAAATCAAGGAAACTATCAATTTTTCTGATAAAGAACAAGGGAACTATCCTAATCGCGACATACTCATCCTAATCCGTCTCTGCCTGCAACAACCCACTTCCTCTGGCTGTGAACACTGACGCACATCTAGATGCACGCACTCACGCCACATTAGTCTAGTTACCCGATTGACTCCCACCATCATACCATTTTTGAATCATATGGAAGGAGAGTTAGTCTCATGATGTATTCATGTGGGAGTTTACCTCAAGGATCTGTGACTGAAACTGGCTCGGACAAACACACAAACACCTTGTGTGCAAAAAATAACTGAGAACATCCACAAGCTATAACCATCTAATTCTATCCCTGTTGACAAGACTCACCACATATGCAGTGATTTGACATCACGAAACTGTGCAAACTCGTGATTCTCAGCACAAAATAAAAGTCATCCAGAGAGACTGGCATGCGGTTTCCTTTAGTAGCATGGGGTGGGCACGAAAATACATGTGCGTCTGAAGTTGAGGTGGATGGCGGTGCAGAGGGGACGGCGAGGTCGCTGGCGAGTGCAACGACGACCGGCTGGCCGTGTGGGTCTGGTTGAGCAGAGAGCGCGAGCCCTCCTAGGCGGCGCACATCAAGGAGCTCGGGCGCGTGGAGGAGAGGATGAGCTGAGGCGGAACGATGGTGCAGGGTGCTGCGAGCCGACGGCCGGTGACTGGCGCGTCACCGGATCGAGCATCCCACGGAGCGGGTGCATCCTAGCGGCGCAGATCGGCCCGCTCGAGCTCTGGGAGCCGGACGCCAACGCCGCACCCTCCCATCCTCTGCCTCCCGCGAGGTCGCGGCTAGTAGGTGGAGGGGAGCCGTGAACGGCGAAGAAAGACGTGGGTGAGGAGGAAGATGGGATTGGTAGGCAGGAGGCGGCCGGCGGCGCGCGGTGAGACGGTGTGGGGTTGGACGGGGCAAGAGGCCGCCGCCGGCGCACGAGGCGTGTGAGGAGGTGGGTGGGGCGGGGCGGAGCGCCGCGTGGCTGCGTTTTTTTTCCTTCCCACCGGTTCGACTTGGACTGCGGGTTGAATATCGCAAAACACATGGACTATTTATCAAAAACGTCGTGACTGTGAACGGGCAGAAACGATAGCCGCTTTATTATATATATATATATATATATATATATATATATATATATATATATATATATATATATATATATATATATATAAACACTATTCTGATCACAGGATCAGAATATTATTCTGATATTCTGATCACGGGTTGAACTTCCTGAGTTACACAACCCTGAACTTCCCTCTGTAGAAACCCGACCTTCGGGCTATCTTCGCAACCGTGTCTCCCCGCGCGAATTTTTCTGGTCAGTCGTGTTCTATGTGATGTAAGTGTAATATGGGAACGGTTTTTAGCAACTAAATGCCCGTTTTAAATAGGAATCTCGCTCGTTGGCGGATTTGCTCTCGGGGATGTGATGAACTTGCTTCTGCTACAATTTTACTGCTTGAGTTGTTCGACCTGAACTTCCCCGAGTGCTATGTTGAACTTCCGGCAAAGTGGCCAAATGTGTCTTGCAATATACCGTTTGAAAGCTATGGACACCAGTATAACAGCCTTGGTTGAATTTTTGGCAAAATGTACACGGTTTAAAAGCAGTTATGAAAACCGTTTTTCTTCATACAAAAAAACGTGAATCATATTTTCGATGCTATTTCTAAACCGTTCATCGGAATGAGGCAAATGAGATGGCGTTGGATAGCTGCTGCAAATCTGCTCATTTCACATGTTGAACGTTTTTCCAAATTCCCTACGGTTAAAGAGGAATTTCAAAAATGGCGGAATTTCTGAAACCGAATAGCTGGGTTCGTATTTCGGGGTTAGTTTCAAAACGGCTAGTCCTATCGACGCATATGATATGGCGTTGGAAAGTTTATGAAAATGCGCATCTTTCCATATAAAAAGTTTGTTCTAACTATGAACGGTTCAAAAGTAATTTAGAAAATGGCCGAATCTGTACCGAGTGCATATTTTCATGTTATTTTCTCAACGGTTCGTCGGAATAAGGCAAATGATATGGCGTTGGAAAGCTTGAAGAAATGCGAAACTTCTATATGTAGATTGTTTTTTCTAATTCTTTACGGTTTTAAGTCAACTTCAAAAATAGCTGAAAACGTATTGTGGCCGTAATTTCTAGAATTTTTATCGCAATGGGGCATATAATATACCGTTGAAAAGCTACGGAAAATGCGCAACTTTTTCATGCAGGTGCTTTTCTCTGATTCCTAACCGTTTTCAAGAAATTTCGAAAACGGCAAGATGACGCGTTCTGCCTTTTATCGCGAAACAGGGTCTTGGAAAATGCACCGCGTGAAGAACATGAACTTCATCGGCACGTCTACCTGAACTTCACTCTGTTTCTTCACGTGTTATGTTCTGCTTGTAGCTCTCCATCCACTCACCGGAATTGAGCAAGTGATATACCGTTGGAAAGCTGTTGTAAACACGCAACTTTTCCGTCTTGATCGTTTTTTTCATACTCGCGACGGTTTAAAACATTTTCATCTGAAATTCATTTAGCGTAGTAGTTGAACTTCCTACTATTTCCACGTTGAACTTCTGTCGCGTATTTTTGTTTGTAATTTCTCACTCATTCGTCGGTGTTACACAAATGATATTCCTTTTTGTACAAACCTCTCTCACAATATTTTTCTAACTTTCTCTGACCGAGAACTTGAACTTATAGCAAGAAAAAAATTGGACCTTGCCTTTTTATTCATTTTTCTCACTCACAAGAATGGGTGAGAAATATATAGTGAACCACACTCACAAGAATCGGTGGATACCTGCGTTTTTTTAAACGATAAAATCCTATATGTTTTAATAAACATCGAATCACTTCGTTATTTTCTATTGAACTTCTAGTTTTTTCAGAAACAGGAAATTTTATAAAAACTTTTTTTAGTTGTTACTTTTATTTTAATTTGAACTTCTTCATTTTATTCTTTTGTAACAGGAAAAATCTGTGTGTTTTATATACTTTGAACTTCTATGTTTTTTTAGTTTGAACTTCTTAATTTTATTTCTCGGAGAAAAATATCATCTTAGAATCATACAATTTTCTTAAAATTGAACTTCCTACTTTTATTTTTCCTAGGAACGAAAAGAATTTGAGTGTTCCGTATACATCGAACTACTCCGTTATTTTAATTTGAACTTCTTGATTTTATTTCTTTTAGTACCAAGAAAATGTGAGTTTTTTTTAATAAATAGCGAACTTCTCTATTTTTGTAATTTGGACTTCTTGGTTTATTTCTTTTAGTAACGGGAATATCCTAGTTTATTATAAGTATTGAACCGGTTAGTTATTTAAATATGAACTTATAGAGTTTTTTTTTATTTAGAAACGGTGATTTTTGAACTGCTCTATTTTTAGAATTTGAACTTCTTATTTTTTATGTAGAAACTGTGAAATATCCACTTCAAAGTGCCATGTTATCTTTTGAACTTCTGTGTTATTTTTGTTTGAACTTCTTATGATGTTCCCGTCACCAGATTTGGATTTTCTAATTTTTATACATTGAACTATTGTGTGATTTAATTTTGAACTTCTTGCTTCTATTCTTTAATAGGGACCAAAATTTAAGTTTTCTATAATCATCGAACTGCTCCATCTTTTTAATTTGGACTTCTTGGTATTATTTATTTTTGTAACGGAAAGAAATCCTTGTTTTTTTAATAAACATCGAGCTGCTCCATTTTTTCAATTTGAACTTCTAGTTTTTTTTAATAGTGAATATCTTTTTTTATAAATTTTGTACAATATGATGTTTTAGACAAATGTTTTTTTCTGTTTGAACATGACATTTTCCCCCAGAACATGTTGTACAATGTTTGAACATGACATTTTTGCTTGTTTTACTCTACGATTACTGTTTTGTTGTTGTTGAACTTCATGGGTTTTTATATTTGAACTTGCAAGGGTTGTCATACCAACTAAGATATTTCTAATATCCCCCCGGGTTTGTTTCAAGAACTTGTAGTTTTGGACGAATGCCCCCGATTTTTTTGGAACTCCTCTGTCTTTTTTTTCTATATTTTCAGCGACAGTAATACATAAACTTCATCAACTTTTTTTGTCAAGTAATAAAAGCTACAGAACAAATTCGGGAGAGTGCAATTTTTATTCCAAGACTTTCCCGTGATTTCAATCATTAACTTGAACCCCTCCAGCTAGCAGCAGCAGCACTTCAACTTCATCAGAACCTTTAAGAGCAGCGATGGCAGATCAATAGCAGATCGATAGACAGAGCAGTAGTGTTTTTGCAGTTCAGAGCTCCAAGAAATTGCAGCGGCAACAGGGGGCTCACGGAGCAACAGCTCCAACTGCCATAGCTTGAGAGCATAATGAAGTTGTTTCCAGATATTTTAAACATCGGACCGCCAGTTTTTTTGAACTTGAACTTCTGCATAACTTATGTGAATCTCTGCATCCTGTAGAAGCCAAACCCTGTCTCCATCTTACCACAACTGGAAATATGTTGAACAACAACTCTTATAGACATTAACACGAACATTGTTGTAGGCAAACTTTTGTACTCCTACAGGATATAATGTAAGAGAAAACAAACAAAGACTAAATGCACCGAACAAATGTAGAAGCAGCAGTTCAAAAACATCTGGGGCACAAGTCCAGTCGCCACACAGATAAGACACATAGTACACACACAGAATCCATGGCAGAGAAAGCCGACGTGGAATCAAGCTGGTGGCAACGCACCATGTAGTTGACATCGCCAGGTTGAAGAAGGAAGCAGAATACCGAGCATCAGCAGACGGATTCGGATGGGGGCTGAGGCGTTGAACGTCTTGGTGCTGCATGGTTGAACGGCCGGGTTTGGCAGCGGCGAACGGCCTAAGCACTGCGGTGGTGCAGAGCAGCAAGTAATCGGGCAACACGGGCAGAGGCGGCCGACGAGGTCGCACCGGAGGCCAACAGCTCCACCGATCGTCCTAGAGGACGAAGGGCCTCGCCAGAGCTGCACCGTCTCCCAGGTGTGAGCATCCGTTGGATCTGCCGGGTCACGGCTGTTGGAGGAGCTTCTCAACTCTGAATCTTTTCTACCAACTTATTCACAGCAGAAGTTGAATGCTATCTCAAACAAGGTAGTATTTGCAATCCAAAGGCACCCGTCTACCCACGGTTGGCGCAAGGGAAATCTTGGAACGAGGTAAAGCTTCTGAAGTGTTTACGCTGTGATGCACGAAATCATTTGCTGAAGACGCATCAGCCGATCTTCAGATGCGGGCACTGCTGCCCACACAAGCTCCCGCATGAAGGAGCACGGGCGGAGCAACCCGGACGGACACGGGTGGCGCACTTGGACTGCGGAAGCAGGGGCCGGAGCAACGTCCTGTGGCGGCTAGCGACGGTAACTGGACGGCGACGCGCAGGGGATGGCAGCGCCGGATCCGTGTGGAACAGCCAATGGCAGCGGGGTGGGGAGGCGGCTGTTGGCCGGACGGCACGCACGGCGGATGGGGAAGCGGTGTTTGGCCGGATGACGTGGTTTCTTGTCGGGGCCCAGCGACGGCGCGGTTGGTGGTCGGTGAGGGAGTCCTGGACTAGGGGGTCCTCGGGAGGCCGGCCTATCTAATATGGGCCGGATTATATGGGCCGTTCGCCGGACACTAGATCACTCGAAGGACCGGGCTCCAGAAGGGAAGTTTCTAGAAGCTTGGCGTGTGCTCCACGTTTAAAGTAGAATAGGCATGTTTATCCCCTCGACGTGTAATCGACCATGTGTAAACCCTAGGCACCCCCGGCGTCTATATAAGCCAGAGGGTTTTAGATCATCGAGGGAGAGAACTCATCTAGGGTTTTAGTCATACGATCTTGTGGTAGATCACTCTGTAATCTCTATACCATCAATATAATCAAGCAGGACGTAGGGTATTACCTCCATAGGAGGGCCCGAACCTGGGTAAAACCTTGTCCCCTTCGTCTCCTGTTACCATCGATCCAAGCATCATAGTTCGGGACCCCCTACCCGAGATCCGCCGGTTTTGACACCGACAGTCGGTGCTAGTGGCCCGACGGTGGCGAGGTTGGTGGTTGGGTCCCGCCGGCGGCGTGGCGGCGCGGTTGGTGGTACGGGCCGACGGCGGCGTGGGGCAGGGAGGGAGGCGGCGGCGCGGGAGGGGGCCAGGGCCCGGCGGCGGCGCGATGCTGGGAGGGAGGTGGCGGCAGCGCGATGCAGGGAGGAGGAGCCAGATGGGATCGGGGGAGGGCGTGGGGAGCGTGTGGGTGGGATTTTTTTTCTTTTTTCTTTGTACCGGCCGCGGGATCTCAGGAACATCTACGTCGCACCTATATAGGACGCACCGTGATCAGAATAACTATTCTAATCCTGGGATTAGAATAGTGCTACTATATATATATATATATATATATATATATTACTAGCACAAATGCCCGTGCGTTGCAACGGGAGAAAACATCGATGCTTAGAATCAAAATTGGCCATCGAAAACTTTCATCCAGATCCATCATAAAAACAGGAGCTACCTGCGTGCTAGTGCTTCAAATCTTCTAGCGTAAACTTTCATGTCCATCGGCGTCAATGCTCATACAAACATAGGTGTCCGACATCATCGCTAGGGCTGCTTTGTTTTCGGAAAACGGTTAGACATATACTTGTTTTAACTACAACATTTAAGTAAAAGAAGGAATATTCATAATATCATGCTAGAAAAACTAATTATGTATACGAGCATAAACTTGCTGCACAATAATGCGATCTCCAAAAAAATAAATAGCCATTTCTTTTATGTATACACACGGAAAATAGCAAAGTAAAAATTCTTCACAGAGAATGCACATCGGTACTTTTGGATTTTTGGTTAGAGAAATGCTTATGGTTGTTTTCTTTCTTTCAGAATCACGGTTTCGCTTCCTTTCTCTTTCCCAGCTCATTGTTTGTTTCATGAGGTGGTTGCTTGATGTTACAAAGAACTTCAAAACATATATAAACTGATGAGAATCGATTTAACATGGTGAGGTGGGACTATTGATAAAATAATATGCATGCATCAAACTATGTTTTGCAGACTTTTTAAGTCGAGGCGTGGCTGTCGGCCCATAAGGCCCAGCAGTGTTGGCGAGCTGGCGGATGCAAGTGGTTTTAAGACATATGGAAAGCCAAAAATTAACATAAATGTGCTAGCTCAGTTGGCAACGCTGCATAGTTCGTGGACGTCAGGTTGTGAGTTCGATTCTAGTTGCCGGCAATTTTTTGCTTTTCGTTGGGTTAGTTTTTTTTCCGTTGGGTTAGCTTTTTTTTAGCAAATAAGTGGTCTGCCTTCGCTCAGCCACAAATCACACGGCCCATGTACGAAATTCTCTCTAGCGTACGGACTCGTACAAATTTAGTACCACCTCGAATAGAAACTGAAGTCTGAAGGGGTGGACGGACGAAGAAACATAAAATAGCAGGGTCTTTTTTATAAAAATAACATGACGGTGAACCCGACGGAAGCAATAGTCATTTTATTATTAGGGAGAGATTAGGTAAAGATATATATGGTTTCATATTCATCAGAGAATATACAAGTGTTGAAAGGGGGTAACATCGTCCCTTGGAACGTCTGGAAGATGGTTCATGCGGACAGGGATATAGTCAGTTGGCGACAGCTTCGGTACGTCAGTGCACACCGTACGTGCTGGAACATTGTTGTACCAATATATTGTGCCACCGTGATAGTCTTCGCCACTCTCACTTTGAATACGTTAACTTAGCCCCCCTTGTGGAACACAGCCGATAGCTCTCACTCGCTAGCTCCACAATAGATCTCAAGTTTGTATACTAAAATAAAATGGTGTAAACAAAAAAAATTCAATCTAAAATGTAAAAACAACGGCTCTTCTAAACATCACTATCATCATTTCCTTATCGACAGCTCGAATACTATTGGAGCTACTAACACATAACACGAGAAAAGGTACTCCCTCCGGTTGGGTTTATAAGTCGGGCATAGATTTGTAGCTCTTTATTTTGATTAATAAAACACGTATAATATGCCAAAATAATTATATTGTTAGAAAGTTCTTTTGATGAAGAATCTAAAATATAATAAATATTTCTCTAGTCAAATTAAAGACCTAAAAACATGTGCCCGACTTATGAGCCTAACCAGGAAAATAAGCTGGCCAAACAGGCCCCTTTGGGTTAATCATAAGAAAGAAATAATTATCAAAATGTTAGCAAATATATTCAATTGGCGTGTGCTACAAAAGGGCTTACAAATGCATGTACGTGATTTTGAGTGGAGAGTAGTTCTATTACACTTTTTTGGATATTGAACCATCGGATGGAGCTCAAATATGGTTGGTACGTGGGCAAGAGAACCCTGAACGACCTGATTCCGACATATCCTTAGGAAAATCATTACGCAGCAGTATACAGTGGAATACAGAGTCTGATTGGGTGTTCGGGTGTGAAGAACACTTCGGTATTTCAGTAGGACCGTGAGATGTTGCGGGGTTGAAGATATACAATTGCTAAGAATACCATAAGAGCGGTAAAGGAAATAGGTCCCAAGGAGATGAGAGGAGGGTGTTCAAGGGGATTGCTTGTGGTGCCCCGCAACTGCACACGATGTTAAGCACCATGTCAGATGATATCTCTTATTTACTAATTGGAGGCACCATTGAAATTACCACGTTAATCCTAGAAAACCATGTAAAAACATCCGTAGGATCTCAATTCTACGATTAAGATCAAATAACAGATCAAAGAGTCTTTACAAAAAAAAAAGACCAAAGAGTCATACCTTCACACGTTAAAAGATCAAAGAGTTCGGCCATTCCTCTTTCCACATGCACGACTCCTCCAATTTTCACCTCTCCGTGTGAAAAAAGGACTCCTTAGCCCAAAAAAAGAAAAAGAAAGGATTCCTCCGATAGTCTCCTATCAGCAGTAGTACATCAGGCATGATCCACGAAAAAATAAGCCTAATGTCGTCCCCTCTACATGGACGGCCAATCTTCATGCGCGCACATATATCACTCCTACCATTAGTACATCGTGAATCATCAAGGCAAGGGTACGATCTGAGCAATTATCTCCTGTTATCCCTAATTCTCTTGGTCTCTCCATGCTGATGATGCCCCTCTAATTCATCCCAGTTTTGATGTTGTAGAGACATGAGATATATAGCTGCAGCATGAGATGCAAGCACAGGGTGATCACGAGACTGTGTAACAGTAAAAGAGTCGCCGGGTTTAATCTAGCAAGTTGTCTATTAATTTATTTCCTGATTGATTATTGTGCAACAGGATATCCTAATTAGGTTCGGAGAGAGTGGGCGGACGCTCTCTCCAACTAAATCACCCCTCTAAAGGCACTCCCTCCCGAAAAATTTCTGTGGCATGCATGCCTACAAAGTTTATATATTGTGGTCGTGCTCCATCCCCCTTAATTAGTATCAGGTCAGATACCTTTTAGTGCCCAACTACCATACTCTTATCCCCATGGTACTTGCTAATACATATATGGAATTGATGGGTACATACAATTGATAGATGCATAATTAGATACTTGATAATGAACACACGGAATTAATTTCTACGGACATATATATAGATGATTGGATTCTCCATATATGCTTAGCTAGATGGACAAGTGATTATAACACTCTCAATAGGGATGGTAATCTGTTTATAGAGGATGATTATTGGAATTGATTGGTACGTAGAATTAGTAGATGCATAATTATATACCGGATGATGAATAGATGGAATTAATTTCTTTGTGCATATATTGATGATTTGATTCTTTATATATGCTTAGGTGGACAAGTGATCTATATCATTCTTAATAGGTAAGTTCATCTGTTCTTGAACATTGCATAGTCTAATTTATTCAAAAGATGCACACACATGCATGAATTGTTCTCAACATAATTAGATTCTTTGCAAATTCAACAATTGGTCCATATATTTTTCCCATACGAAGTTCTGTCTATTGTTACTTAATCAATAAGAAAAAACAGACCAAAGAGTCATACCTTCACACGTTAAAAGATCAAAGAGTTCGGCCATTCCTCTTTCCACACGCACAACTCCTCCAATTTTCACCTTGCCGTGTGAAAAAAGGCCCCCTTAGCCCAAAAAAAGAAAAAGAAAGGATTCCTCCGATTGTGTCCTACTAGTAAATATGTCCGTGCGTTGCTACGGGTCGTTGTCCGAACCATGAATCATAGCACGTGTGTTGCAACAATTACAAAATAAATAAGAGAGTTCGCATTCGTTAGTTTATCTGTCCTTGTGCACTGCTTAGTTGGCTTGCAATCCATCTATTTCTGCCTCATCTTATATTCTACTCGGTGTGAAATTATTGGCCAATGCTACTATCAACATGCAACGCTAATCCTTTTATTGAGGAAAATGACACTATTTCTATATGTATGTGAAACTGGCCAATAAAGTTTCACCAGATACGGACTGCAAAATAAAAAAAATAACTTATCAATCAAGCTGATTAACCCTGGAAAATATATGCATCTTCCATAGATTATACATGAATTGATCAAATTTTATTAGGTTCCCCGAAAAGAAACAAACTTCCTTCAAAGTGCAGAATTACCATGAAAGCTAAGATGTGACCATGCACTATGTGACTGCATCGTGAGTCATTAGAGTTGGCAACACTTGCATGGCTCGGTTGGTTGTAGCTTGTTCAGAGCATCTCTAGCAGACCCTATAAACTGGTCAAATCCATAAAAAAACGAGGTGTTTACAGTTTCGGTCGGAAAAACGGCGCCGAGCAGACCCCGTAAAACTTGTTCGCCCCTTAAACTTTTTAAGGGGCGCGGTAAACTCATCCGCGAAAACCTTATATGTACAGTTTCGAAGGCAATATACAGTTCAACCTGTAACCGGTCAAACCTCGTCGGAGCAGACGCGCCACCGCGGAACTGGCCGGAATGTACCTGGAACTCACCGAAATCCGTCGACGCACGTCGGAAGAAGCCGCTACACGCCGAAATTTGCGGCCACCGGTCCGAATTGCGACCGGTTCGACCTCCACTGCCGAGGCGAGGCCGTCCACGGGAAGGGCGGAGCAGGCCACCGGCGGCCCGAATCAGGGCGTGGCGGCACCGGAGAAGAGCGGGGCAGGGATGGGGGAGCTCGCGCGGCCATGATGGCGAACGTGCGTGCGGCGGCGGGCAGTGCCGGGCTCAAATCGGGGACGGGCGGGCGCGCCAGGGAGCGCGCGGTCGAGGCGGGCGGCGCAAGGCTCCTCCATTGCATGTGTGGCCCGGAACGGACGGCGGCAGGACGAGGAGGGGGCGAGGCGGGTGGCGCCGGGGCGAGCCGGGGCGCCAGGGTGAGGCACGCCATGGCCGGAGACGGACTCGCCGGGACGGAAAGAAAAAAGAAAAAAAAGTGCTATAGTGAGATACAGTTTTATTTACGGGGTCTGTTCTGTTCGGGGCAATTTCGCACCGTAAAAACGGTTTACAGTGCCCCTTATACGCGTTTTTAAGGGTCGACTTTTACGGGGTCTGCTAGAGATGCTCTCAGCCAAAGTGATTTATTTCCTCCAGAATTGTATTCATAATTTTTCGTCGTCTTATCAGCAAAAATTAAAGCAACTTTCCTGGTTTCAAGGTAACTCCTTATGAAGATTGTACTGCATATCAGAGTTCAGGATATATGTAACTGACAGAACAAGCCACTTTCTATTCTAGTAGAGAACAAATGCAAGGAGGTGGATTGCAGATGAAACCGTCACAGTATCGTGATGACTGCCATGTCCTCCTCGCTTACCTCCGCATCCCTCAACTTCCCCTACCTTGTGCAGCCGTCCATCAGCACCGCCGCCGTGGGAATCAGAGGAGGACAAGATGTGGCCTGCGAGACAGCATCCTGGCAGGAGCAGAATGTCCCGGAAACTCTGACTGGACACAGCGGTTGCTACCGGTCCTCCGCCCACCCAGTCGTGCTTGCCGGGAGGTGGGAGTACACCGCTGGTCGCGCTCGTGGGCTCGTGCGGTTCTGCCTGCTCATGGGCACTGCTCTGGCTCTGGCTCGGGCTCGGGCTGCAGGTGGATGAACGCCCTTCAAATGACCCGCTAAACACAGATATAAGTGGTCACATCAATGTTATCCCTAACAAAAGTGACTCCAGATCTTACAAATTAAATTTGCTAGCTCGTGCCTCATCTAATGCTTATGCAACAGAGGTGATAACCAAAGAAATGATTTGACACTTCCCTTGAGCACTGCTGCTCTTCATAAAAAAACCAAAGAAATGTCTAAATAACTTCATGGGAGAAAAACATATGTTTGATCAGATCCAAGAAAAAAACTTTGTTACCACATCAAGCACTTTAACATAAATGTAGAGTACCATCAACTGTGATGTTTAAAGCTATATGGCAGGACATTCAATTCATAGAACAGATGTAGGCACCTGCTGGCGCATTAGCAAGTGGTCGCCATGTCCTTCTCCATCTTGCTTTAAGCCAAATTGAAGTATGAGTATGAGGCAAGCCCCTTTTCTGGAATTCCATGATGTACAAATCTGGATAACCCAAAAAAGAGAAAGAGAAATAGATGGACGAAGTTAGAATATATAAATGAAAAGATTAAAACAAAGGTGGGAAAAAACAGTATGTAAATAACTTACATGCTTGAATTGTACCAAACAAATGTCCACTTTTAACGTCTTCTCAGAAATCATTAAACTTCATATTGAAGACATATGTAACGATATCCGGTCGATCACTCTAAACATGTCCAGCTTCATATGAAAGCGCCTACATTCATGCTAAATATATTTTTCCCGACACTGAATCTATCATATTATGAGCGGCAATTTTTTAATTACATTGGAAAATACCAAAAACACCTACTTAGAGTTCATTTGCCAAAAACTCCTACTTAGAGTTCATTTGCTAAATTTTTCCTTCGGCAACTCTCAGTAGAACTAAAGATTAGGAGACGGATTTTTTTATAGAAGCAATATTGTATAGAAGATAAGATAAACCTGTCATTAATTTAGGCGATCTCTTTTCTATGCGAAACTGATTGATCCACACAATATGAAGTCTATAATGAAACTGAAATGATGTGATCAAAACTGAATTTGTAATTAAAATGCTAGGTCTGGGGCTTAGGGAACTCACCTAAAAAATGAGCTTATTCTGTTTCGGCCTTGTCTCACTCTGAATCAATAGATTGAACGGTTAATCTTCATTCATGTACCATGTAGACATACAGGTTGAGACTCCAGCCATGATGTATTGAAACACGGTGATGCAAAAACCTGCAGATATGAGACAAACTGAAAACAAAGAGTTCAGTCCTAATGCAGAAACAATATGCATATCAAAGCTAACATGGTATGGACAATGGCAAACAGGTACAAACGAAGAAGTATTCAGTGCCTGATGCATTATTATAGATGCAGTTATAATCAGCACAGCCATGAAGAAGTTTCTTAATCCAGATTATGAGAGGTGACCTTCTGCAGGTCAGTACGCTATGGCAGAAGATTACTGAAACGGAAAGTAAATTTATCTAAGAGTAGTATAAACTGTACTGCACACAATAAACTTCATCTACTAAGTTGTTGGGTTTTTAGTTGGATTATTGCATCAAAGAGTGGCAGGGCTATAGTGTACAAACAGAATCTAGCTGTTACTGAGATTTCCAACCAACAATCCAGTACACTACTAATTACGGATGGATCGATCAATATGTACTAAGGTAGCATATCTATTTGTGTGTATGCCACAGCAAAGCTAATTGATAACTGAAGAAAGAAAGAGCAGAATCGCAGACAGAGCCAGGGGACAGAAACAATAACTAAAACAGGGAATTCCTTCCATCCAGTGATTAGCTTTCAAGGGGCGGAGGAGGCCGGAGAGGACTGGCAGAGGCCGAAAGGTCACAACGGCGCATGCTCGCAGCTGGCGCTGGCGGCCGGCGTACCCACCCGAAGTTGTCTCTCCTTCCACCCTCCATCAACGCCCACGAGCGCAGCAAGGGCGGCCTCCCTTACCGGAGCACGCGCCTACGGCGTCCGCCTTCTCTCGCCGGCGTCAAGGCTCGGCCGGAGCTCCCCGAGCTCCCTCGCCTCCTCGCTGGAAGCCGGCGGCCGGCATCCTCCTGCGCCCGCGTGCCGCCCTCCTCAACCCCGCCTCCTCATCCTCCTGCGCCCGCGCGCCGCCCTCCTCGGCCCCGCCTCCTCGTCCTCCTGCGCCCGTGCACCGCCCCTCCTCGACCCCGCCTCCCCCGCCTCCTCGTGCCGGCGATAAGGCCCCGCCCCGAGCTCCATCTCCTCCTCGCCCGTCAGCCCGGCGGTGGAGGACGCGAATGGATAAGCCAGGGGGCGTTACGTAAAAAAGAAACGTTTTTTTAACTTAAAAAGGACTGCGGGTTCTATTACCAGAAATCACAGGGGCTTTTCTGCAAAAACGCCACAACGTACGACCAGAAGTTATCCGTGCTTTATTATTAGGTAAAGATCAGCAGTAGTACATCAGGCATGATCCACGAAAAAATAAGCCTAATGTCGCCCCCTCTACATGGACGCCCAATCTTCATGCGCGCACGTATATCACTCCTACCATCAGTACATCGTGAATCATCAAGGCAAAGGTACGATCTGAGCAATTATCTCCTCTTATCCCTAATTCTCTTGGTCTCTCCACGCTGATGACGCCCCTCTAATTCATCCCAGTTTTGATGTTGTAGAGACATGAGATATATAGCTGCAGCATGAGATGCAAGCACAGGGTGATCACGAGACTGTGTAACAGTAAAAGAGTCGCCGGGTTTAATCTAGCAAGTTGTCTATTAATTTATTTCCTGATTGATTATTGTGCAACAGGATATCCTAATTAGGTTCTGAGAGAGTGGACGGCCGCTCTCTCCAACTAAATCACCCCTCTAAAGGAACTCCCTCCGGAAAAATTTCTGTGGCATGCATGCCTACAAAGTGTATATATTGTGGTCGTGCTCCATCCCCCTTAATTAGTATCTGGTCAGATACCTTTTAGTGCCCAACTACCATACTCTTATCCCCATGGTACTTGCTAATACATATATGGAATTGATGGGTACATACAATTAATAGATGCATAATTAGATACTTGATAATGAACACACGGAATTAATTTCTACGTACATATATATAGATGATTGGATTCTCCATATATGCTTAGCTAGATGGACAAGTGATTATAACACTCTCAATAGGGATGGTAATCTGTTTATAGAGGATGATTATTGGAATTGATTGGTACGTAGAATTAGTAGATGCATAATTATATACCGGATGATGAATAGATGGAATTAATTTCTTTGTGCATATATTGATGATTTGATTCTTTATATATGCTTAGGTGGACAAGTGATCTATATCATTCTTAATAGGTAAGTTAATCTGTTCTTGAAAATTGCATAGTCTAATTTATTCGAAACATGCACAGACAGGCACGAATTGTTCTCAACATAATTAGATTCTTTGCAAACTCAGAAATTCGTCCATATATTTTTATTTGCATGTTTTAATTGAAACTGAAAATAAGGATTGAAGCATGAAATACACAACAAGTGAATGATTTTTATTTGCATGTTAAGAGGAATGTTGCAGCCGAGGCTTATATATTGCCACATATGGTCACACCTTTGAGCTTCTATGACATCGTAGTGTGATCTTCATCATATTTTGCTTGAAGATATATTGGTTCATTAGTCAAGCAGAGACAAAAGACATCTTTCGTGTCTATATTGAGTCGCATAAAAATCTCATAACTTTCTTAGTTCCTAATATATGGAGTCAACCCTCCCTTTAAGAATAGAGATAAATGTTCGCATGGTAGTTTGCTACTATCAGCACTCCACGGTGATTGGTATCTTATATCAAAGGATTACATGGACATTAGATTATTTTTGCAAACAACAATACCCATCATTAGATACGTTTTGATTCTATTTTTAGCATGAATTTTATTTGAAACTTGAAATTAAAATCACATAAGTTAGGTCCAACTACACATAGTTATATCAATTTAGTAGCCAAAGTTGCATAAATAATGACAAACACTATGTCCATTAGGTTCCAAGTCACTTTTTGCCGTCTACAAATGAACCAAACACTAACACAGGTCGGCTCAAGTACACTCTAAATTTATAATAATAAACATAAACCATCTCCACTCTAAATTTATAAATTCTGGGTTTTAATAAATATAAAGTTATTATTTAATTGCAAAATAATAACTAGCCTGTGCAGGTGCATGGGTTGATGACTAGTTTCCATAATGTTCAGTAAAATTGAACTGATTTTGGTGAAGTTGCTCTGAGTTGATGACATGAGGTACCCATAGACGGTACCGGTTGTCCGGACAATTTTTCGGTGCCTCATGGTTGTACAGTTCTCGCACATGATTTCTTTGGTCATGGGGCATGATTGCAGTTCAGTAGGGATCACTAGACTCAATCCCTTGTGCGAGTAATAGCCGTATTCACTACTAGAAACTACTGTGCACAAACTTAAATTTTGCATTATTTGTTAAGCTGGTAGCCAAATATTTAAATCCATCGCACGTCATTCTTTAAATCTCCAAGGATAGCAAGTGAGTATCATGACTGACTTACCCAGTTTTAATAGAAGGAGAAACACAAACAAAAGTATGTTTAGCGAAATCCTCTTCTATTTTCTCCGTTGTAAAACATTCAGACATGCTCGTGCTTTTCCCCATAAAGGCTGCAGTGTTATGAAAATGTAAGTTCTAGTTGCAGCACCGTTGTAAGCAAACAAAATGGGAAATTATTTTAATTTGTTGTGTTATCTGGAAGTGAAGTCTGAATTTTACTTGTGTATATGGTTGCTTGGGGTTTGAATTTGAGTATTCGGCTTAAGCAATGAAGAATATCCACATACTGGAGTAGATTATAATTCAGTATGTGCCCCCTCAAGACCTCTAAATGCTTGATTGTATTTCAGTGCATAGCAGCCCATGGATCTGCACATGCAGAGGCATTTCATAGTTGCATTCACCAACGGTAACTAGCTCGCTCTGTCTTTAATCAGAACTACTACTATTGAGTTTTGTTTCTTCAATACGAGTAATGATATAAAATGGGTCAAACAGGTTCGATAAGCAAACAACGCATAACTGAAAATATGGTGAGCGCCCAGAAGGCAGTTGTACCAGCTAACCAACAAAAAAGCAAACTGGCAGAAATTGATTATGACAACACAAAAGTTAAGGAATCTGCAAACAACAACAAGCCGCAAACTTCACGTGCAAACATATCTATCGAGGGTAGTTGGCAGACAACACGAACTCTTCTTCCTGACTCACTGGTAGAAAACAGGACACTAGTCCCGGTTCCAGAGGGCCTTTAGTCCCGGTTCTGGAACCGGGACAACACGATCGGGACTAATGCCCAAAACCTTTAGTCCCGGTTTGCTTACGAACCGGGAACAAAGGGGCACCACGTGGCCACTGCGGGGCGCCCAGGCAGGAGGACCTTTAGTCCCGGTTGGTAACACCAACCGGGACCAAAAGCCAGCCACGCGTCAGCAGCTCGCAGGCGCTGGGGTTTTTTTTGGAAGGGGGGGTTGAGGGGTTTTGGAGGGTTAATTTAGGGGTTTCATATTGTGTTAGCTAGCTAATAGAGAGAAGTGACCTCTCTTTCTCCATGCTTGGTCGACGCTAGCTACTATACATATAAAGAGAACTCGACGCTAGCTAGTAAGCAAATGAAGGAAACCATTAATTACACAAGATCGTCATGAAGTGACATCTAGCACTTTCTCCGTGCTTGGTCGAACAACAAGTTTTCGTATATCTATCCGACGCTACTACATATGTACAATATAACATCTCTTAGAATCCCTAACACCTAAGATCCATTTGCAATTTCACATGGTATTCTCCGTGTTCAGGTACGACTTGGTCAAAAAAGAATCCCGCCAATTCCTCTTGAATTGCTCGTATGCGATCATGTGGTAGGAGTTCATCCCGCATCTGCCAGATCTAATATAAAGAAGGGGGTCAATACATATATATGAATGAAACTCAACACAATTGATGGTAATATGTAAAATAAAATTGTGAATATTGTTTACGTACTTCAAATTGTTTCTCAGAGAAGCCCCGCTCAGAGGTATAGTGGCGAATGAACTCGCATACGTAGTATCCACATAAATGAGTCCCGGGTGCCTGGTACAAGCACTTTACGAGAATAGAGTTCAATCAAACTGATAAGCAAGCATGATAATGGTATTGATGAAACTAGAATCAATGAGAGATGCGCGGAACTAGCTAGTACTACTTACTTTGGGGTCTGTAAATCGCAGCTCCTTCTTCAGACCCGGAACCATAGTGGTGAACTTTTTCCAAACCCTGGCAGGCAAAGAAAATGATTACTTGATATCAGGAAATGAACGAAAGTTGCCGATATGGTCCCGGTAATGATTGAACTTACTTCTGGAGCATTGCAGTCATGTCCGCATAATACTTGGGATCTTTACGGAGCGAGTCTAAGACAGTTACTAATGCCCCGTCAAGGTTAATGGATAGCAGAATATAGTGGAAGTTGCGCACGCATAACTCATCAATTACATTACTTAACCTCGAGTAAGCGAAACCGAATATGCACAAGACAGTAACACTCACTTGAAGTTGTAAGGAAAGAGTATTTCCCTTTTGTTTTGATGTCTAAGGAACGCTTCTAGCAAGTTGTCCTCGGTATCTTCGGCCTCGTTTTGTACCGACCATTCATTTACGGTATTTGGGCTAATGAACCCAATGTCATAGATTTGTTTTTTTTTTTGCATTCGACCATCTTCAATCTGCATAATATAGTGAGGATAATTATATATACATGCAATGAACGAGCTGAGCTAGAGACTTAATTATAGAAGTAATACTTACAGACAGTAGCAAGTCATGAGTTGTTTGTCGAGGGCCTTTTGATTGTATAACTGAAATAACTCCACAAATTCAACAGGCAGCAGGTCGACTCCAGGGAAGTCGTGCTCTTTTTTAATTCTGACAAACAAACTGTCAGTCCCGGACTTCCTGCAGGTTTCCATGTACCACTCATGCAATTTTTGCATCATCGTTGTTAGGTGAGGATGATCAGGTTTGACGAGAGGCTTCCCGTGCTTGTATCTAAAGTCGTCTACTACCTCAGCCGTTTCAAACTGTACATCATCGGGCAGGTAATCATCAAGAGTGGTACCGGGCAGTAACACCGGATGATTAGCGATATCGCTAGACACCTTGAGCGGGGGGCACGATTGCTTCTCCTGTTCGCCGAGCTGGGGAATTGTTTTCCCACTTCTTCGTTTTTTCTCTCTTGCAGCACTGGAAGTACTTCCCGACCGCTGCGCTTCAGCATGTGTCTTAGTAACTATGCGGTCATAGTTGGATAGCCGAGTCTGTGGTGGTCGCTTCAGGGCATGCAGAGTGCGCTTCGCTTTCACTGGATCTACCATTTCCTTCGGAGGTGGATCTTTCCGTGCAAAATGGGCCTTCACTTCGGCTGCACTGATTTCAGCGTTTTCCTCTTCGGTCCTGTCATATGGTAACTTCGGAAGAGGCTTGAGGCTTGGACCAAATTTGAATTTCTTCCCGCCTATTGTACTGCTAGCCGCTGGAGCGGCGGCGGCGACTCTCTTCCACCGTTGCTGATGTGCCGGAGGAGGCGTATTGCCCTGACGCGCCGGAGGAGGAGGAGGAGGAGGCGGAGTGCCCTGACGCACCGGAGGAGGCGAAGGAGGAGGCGGAGTGCCCTGACGCGCCGGAGGAGGAGAAGGAGGAGGCAGAGTGCCCTGACGCGCTGGAGGAGGAGGAGGAGGCGGAGTGCCCTGACGCGCCGAAGGAGGCTGAGTCTGCTGAGGCGTCCAGTTTGGAAGCTTGATGTACTCTTTTCTCCATAGACAGGTACTCCTCAAAGCATTTTCCAAAAGAATAATATCCTCTTCACCTGTAGGGTTGTCAAGCTCCAGCCCCTCAAATCCATTCATTATTTCATCCACCGTCACAACAGCATAGCCATGTGGAATCGACGGCAATGGAAAGTTCCCTCAGCTCGAGGAGGTACAACAGAGCCGACCGCCGCCTTGAAGGTCAGGTTCTGGCATTTCGTCATTAGCTCGCAATGTTCAGCCGCCGTGATACTATCCACGGGGTAGCGAGGAGCCGTGAAATCAGGCTGAACGAGCTCCGTGGAAGCCACGCTGCTTCTCCGCTGAGATGGTGGGGTAGCGTCGAAGGAAGGATCTTCGTGCCGCTCAGATGGTTGGCCGGTAGCTCGCTGGCTCTCAAGTTCCTCTAGTTTTGCTAATCTTGCACTGAGCTTCTGCATTTCGCTTGCTTCCTGTTTCCCTTTTCTCTCTCGGCTTCTATAACCACCGCTGTCGGGAAACCCATGCTTCCACGGAACGGAGCCTGGTGTGCCTCGTGTTCGTCCAGGGTGTTCAGGATTCCCGAGGGCCTCTGTCAGCTCGTCCTTCTCTCTGTAGGGACTGAACGTCCCTTCCTGCGCTGCCTTGATTACTGCCTGAAGCTTCCGGAAAGGTATTGCAAGTTGCTCGTCAGTCCAAACACACTCCCCTGTTTCTGGGTCCAAAGTTCCCCCAACCCCGAAGAACCAAGTCCTTGAACGATCTGGCCAGTGCAATGTCGCTGGTTGGACATTCTTAGCAAGCAGGTCTTGCTCAGCTTTGTCCCACAACTGCCGGGCTTTGTAGTAGCCACCTGACCCCGTGTGATGGTGATACTTCTTCCTTGCAGCATTTTTCTTGTTTGTCAGTGACCATTTCTTACCCTTCTCCGATATCTTGTAGGCCACAAATTCGGGCCATTGATCTCTTCTCATATTGACCGACGAATTTCGGAGTCTCCTCTTTCTCGACAAACTTTGTGTTCAACTCTTTCTTCCAGTTCCTGAATAGTTCTGCCATCTTCTTAAGAGCAAACGCCTTGACCTTTCGCTCTATAACTGGGTTATTCGGATCCTCCTCTCGCGGTAAGCTGAAATTTGCCATCAGCTCGGTCCAAAGATCATCTCTCAGTCTATCATGGACATAAGAAACTTCAGGGTCCTTATTATTCTTATTTCATTGATGGGTGTTGATCGAGACATGGTCCCTAACAACAACTCCACACTGATGTACAAATGCGTCCTTGGTCCGCTTGGGAGCAATCGGTTGGCCATCTTTCGCGACTTCTGTGATAGTGAACCTTTCATCCGGGCGCAACCTTTTCTTCGGGCCTCGTATCCTTACCTCGTCGGACTTTGAAACAGTTGAGGCTCCCTCCTCCGGTCGGTCACTGGAGCCGTGATCATGATCTCCTTCCTCCGCCATTTGGTCACCGGAGCCGGCATGATCTCCTTCCTCCTCCATTGTTGGATCACCGGAGCCGTCATCCTCTCCTTCCTGATAATCGGTGTCGTTGAGATACGACAAGGGATCACCTCCGGCGCGGATTATATCCCCCAACAACTGTTCTTTTTCTAAGTCTCTTTGATCCATAGTTTCTGCAAATATTATACAACATGGCAATATACAAACATGAGATATGCAAATCAATACAAGGCAATGCAACAATACGATCATATAATATCACTAATACATCATCGAATAGTATTATATAATATCACTAATACACATATAGTTGACGTCTCGCGGCGCAGGCGGTGGACACCCAAAGAGAAGGAACTATGACAGGATCATAGCTCGGGTGAGATCCCTGAAGAACCTGCCAGGTATTGGAGAACATGGCGTCCAACGCAACCATGTAGCGTCGGACGTGCTCGTCCTCCTCCCTGACACGACGGCGTACCACCTCCGCGGGGGCCGGCTCCCTCTGCACCGACAGTGGTCCACGCGACCGCCACCAAAGAACCTCCGGGTCGACGACGGGACCCTCATTCCTGACGAAGCTGGGCGCCCCGGAAGGCAGCACCTCCCAGTGCCAGCCCGGCGGAGCCCAGTCCCGGACATGGCGCCTCTCAAGCAGGTGGTCGCCGGCGCCGAGTTGACGACGAGGATGCGGGCCGGGCATCGTCGACGTCGAGAACAAATTCTACAACTATTTAAATTCTTACTATTTAATAAACTTTAATAAAGATGATTGCATTTGACAACTATGACAATAATAACATATTTAACAACAATGACACATTTTCGGCGGAGTGAGGCGTGGCGGAGAGGGAGGAAGCGGAGAGGGGAAGGTCGAACTGATCCGGGGCGGGGCGGCGAGGCAGGGCGCAGGGGGGAAGCCGGCCCACCGGGGATGGACGAACGGATCCGGGCCGGAGCGGTGAGGAAGGGCGCAGGGGGGAGCCGACCCACCGGGATCTGATGCTAGCGGCTCGCTGGGGTGGAGACAGGGGAAAGCGGGGGCGTTCTCGCGGGAAAAAAAAAGAAAATCGAGGCCGATGGGTTGGCCTGGATTACGTCCATCGTGAGCTTCTCCGGTTGGTCCTACCAGTAGCAACTGAAGCCAACGTGTGCAGTAACTGAAGCCAACGTGCAGTTTGTTGCTATGGTGGGTCCCACTTGTAAGCCTCCAATTAAACGCTGACGGGGCAATGCTGATGTGGATAGCCTGCATGTGTAGAGAAATAGGTTAGTGGGGACGAACTATTTAGGTATTATAGATTATAGATGTGGCACGCGCATGGAAGCTGCAACAAACGAGTGGAGCACGGAGAACGAGAGAAGCGCCTAGCACTGATCTAATTAAGGCAGCTGAAAGCAATTAGCATCTCATTTTAACTGGAAGGTACAGGGATGTAGACGTTTGGTTTCTGGATGTATATACATCTTATATGTAAAAAATAGTAATTATAAAAAATCAAATAATTCTTAAAATATTTATGAAATAAAGTTGAACTTCTATTGTACTTGTAAAAAAAATCACGAACTACAAACCCCTGTTTACTTCAGGACAAAAAAATACCCAAATGATAAGTGCCACACGTGTGGCACAAAGCACTCCGCCTCTGATGTTTTTTTTACAACTAAATTTGCCATTCGAAAGAAAAATTCCAAAAAAAAAACTGAAACTTCCTACCCGAAAAGGAAGTTGCCATGCTTGACAAATAAAGTTGCCATCCGCGCATCACTAAATTTGGCACAAAAAATGTTTGGAGTTGTCATGTGTTCGTGTCACACGTGTGACACTTATAAGGGTCCAAAAATTAAGGTTGAATAGGCATGAATAGTAACTTGCATATAGCAATAAATTTTGTCCTTTTTTTTTGCTGTGAAGTTAAGGAGGTTTTTCCTTCGTGGAAATTTATACTAGTGTAAAAAAAGTCAAGTTCATTCACAAAAAGTTTTGATTTTTTTTGGAAAAGCAGCAAATTGGTGATTTTCATTGATGAAGAAATAGCGAGACTACATTAAGCCCTAGAATACAAAATGAGAGAAATAAAAACCTAGTATGGCACTGGAATGCATACAGGCCTATACATTGGTTCAAAGGGTAGATCATGATGGGTCGAAAAACTTGCCATGGGCGCGAAACCGGCCTATCTCCATGTCATCATCTCATCAATGATTCTATCGTGAACCTGCAAGGCCGAGGTAGTATTGTGTTTAAAGATCCGAGCATTCTGGTCCTTCCGTAGGCACCAAGACACAAGCAAGCATTTCGCCTTCCAGGTACATCGCTTAGGCCGAGGTAGGTCTCTCATTTGTCGTCTGAATTGTTGTCGCAAAGAACAATTGGTGAGCATGCTCAGTGCTGCCAACGGCATATCCAAAGAGCATGTGGTCTTCTCTCATATCTCCATGGAGAATGGGAAGGCCTGTGGGCCGTTTCCAGCGCAGCTCTGCACAACTGGTCGTGGTCAATATGTCCAGTTTACTCTAAAATGAGGCTATGTGACCAATTTACAACATTTTAAGAGATGTGTGACTGAAATATGCATCTCTAATGAGTTATGGAACATCTGGTGCGCTTATCTGATTAGGAGTTGCAGCGGTTTAATTTGTAGTTACTTAGTAGTAAAATATAAAACTACCCTTTCTATTTATTGCGAGTGGGGTGTACTAAAGCAAACCTCTTTTGAAATAGAGACATTAGAGGATCTCCGCGATGTAAAATAGTTACTTGATGTAAAAACCATTTTTGCATCAATGTGCCTGAAAATTTTGCATCAATGTGCCTGAAAAACGAGGTCCAATAGATGCAAACATATATTTGTGTGTTCCGATTTTAGGGCTGCCCAAAAAACAGCCCAAGGTGATGCAAATTTGCATCACACAGCCATTCCCAAATGAAAAACGCCCCAAGCTATCACGCAGCCAACTACTGCGGGGAACTTTAGCGCGTCCTGCCTCTTCCTTCCTTTGCCTCCCGCGCTTCCGTTGCCACTTCCACCATGAAGCGCACCTCCGGCCACGACACTGAGCCGCATCGCCCTGAATCCGGAAGCCGACGCCGTCCGCCGCACCATATTTGCGCTACCATGAGCCGCCACCACCGCAGGAGGTGCAACAGCCAGCCCTGGAGTCGCCGTGGCGCCAAAGACCAAGGGCAAGCCTAAGCAATGCCCCTTTGCCGGCAAGAAGAGGCAGCCAATGGCCCCACGAGCTAAAAAAGCCAAAGGGCACGGGTAGCACCCCCTGCACCTCCTCAGCTTTCTTTCATGTCACCGTCGTCTGTGGAGGAGCCGCCGTCGTCACCCGTTGCCACGCTCACTAGCGCCCCCAACAAGTTGGACCAAATGTCTCAGAGGTACAAACAATTTCCTACTGGTTTAATAAACCTTGGTTCTTAACTGAGAAAATTCGTTCTACTGTTTTGCTACATCACCCTTTCTCTTTAGGAAAATCCAACACCTTCTTCGGGAGTAGCACATGATCTGACTTCATATGGGGTTGCAAGCAAGCAACCATGACAACCAACTTTTCATGATGTACAACTAGTCTGCTACCCCAACTAGATACCTAGTAGTGATGTGCAACTCAGTCTGTTGTTTCAACCAGTTGTCTAGTTGTCTATGGGAAAACTGCACACCGCACTGGCATGTATTATTTGAATGGTGAAAATTGCACATCCAGGGTTAGAGAAAAAGTTACATATATGTGGGGGTGCTAAAATTGCACATCTCACTAACAGGGGGTTTGGAGGAGGCTCTAGCAGTGAAAACTACACCTCCAGGGGGTCTAGGGGAAAGTTGCACAACATTATTAGGCAGTTGGCTGGGACATCATCCGAAGTTGGACATCCACTGCTAGGTTGGCCGAGGCAATGGACAATGAAAACTGCACATCCACAGGTAGAGGAAAAGTTGCACATCGACTGTCAGGTAGTCGGATATCAACTGCTTAGCAGTTGCATCTAACAGGGACTATATTGCACCAAAAAAATCATCGGAACATACCCAAGCGGGATCTAGTTTTGAAAATCATGTCGCAAGGATTTCAACGGTAAAAACGGATCTTAATTTCAGTGTTCGATTCAAAAGTTGTGGTTTTTTCAAAAATTGAACGCCATATAAAATTTGTTCACACCTCTTCGCATGGGTGTTTTTCAAAAATAAATAAATCAAAACAAGCTGCAAGCTCTTTTTAGCCTTTCCATGCCAATAAGACAGAACCTTCCTAATTTGTTTGATAGGAGCATCAACTTGCTACAAAGAAAGGGTTACCGAGCAACCTGCTCAGGTAGGCTGTCTAATTCTCCGGAAATGATAAGTTGAAATCCCCTAATAGTTTTCCGTAAACATACGGGTGCCTTACTCGTTAGTTAGGAAGCCCTTCGTTAAATCTCCCTCCCCCCTCACTTTATTAGATTGAAGACGCTAGGAGCGTCCGGTTTTAAATTAATAAAGCCACAAATGGCAGAGTCGAAGATACAGTACATCAAACATAATAAAGCAAGCCTGGCATGCACAAAAAATAGTACGCAGTACAAGGGGTCCGGGCCCCTACCCAAGAGCTCGCAGGCTCGACCTAGACTACGCAAAAGGTCCACTCAAGAAGGAGGTGGCGAAGCACGGGCGTTGACTTGGATGTTCTTGATATGCTCCATCACCTCCGACATGGCGTCCGAGTCCCGGCGTCTCCCCAATGGTGTCCACCGCTGCAAGAAGAGATGGCATTTGAATATACAACCAACATGGTGAGAGGGAAATTTGCCTTCAATGGTGAGTTTGTTTCTTATGTTCCACATTGTCCAAGAAGCGCCCAACGCATCTCCAGAGAACCCGTCCTGCCGTCCCTCGATGAGATAGGAGAATGGAGCAAATATTGATGCTCGAAGAGGGGTTCCAAGAGCGCTGGAAGGCCTCACACACGACAGTCCAACCAAAACGAGCAATGTGGCACCGAAAAAAACGTGATTTGTGTCCTCAAGGCCACCGCAAAGGGCGTAATAGTTGCCATCCGAGGGGCTATGCCGTTTCGCAACATTCGCCAAGGTCGGAAGCCTATTTTGGAAGAGCTACCACAAAAATACCTTGATTTTGAGAGGCAGTCTAGCTTTCCACAGCCCACCACCAATATCGTGGGTAGGGCCTTGCGTAAGGCACGCGTACAAGGACTTAACCGAAAACCGCCCTGAAGCCGAGAGCTTCCAGGAGACACTGAGTCGGGGCTGTGTGTAAGGTGTATGCGATCAAGCCGCTCTTTGAGCCGAGCCCAACAGAGGCCCTTTTGAGGGGAAAGCGCTTTGAGACAACTGATTCTAGCTTGCGTGTGTATGTGTTGCTGCGTGTGTGCGCTACTGCCCCGCACTGATGTTGTGTGTGTTATTGTTCCGCACACACACATACCATATGAGGGGCAAAATTGTCTTTCAGGTGTCATTTAGGCTTAAAATGGACAACAATGTTATAAAGGGCATAAAATTTAGTCTTGTTGTTAAATAGGGAAGAAAAAGTTTTCCAGTATTAAATAAGGAAACGAAATTTAAAATAGTGTTATATAAGGAATAGTTTCAGTAAAGTATCGTTCGCCCTCTTGAGAGGAAATATTTGGCGCGGAGGAGGTCAGCCCATAGGCCCGAAGCGTTTTGAGACAACTTCCAGTACCACTTGGTCATCTCAAAAAAAAAAAAACCTTAGTCATCAGCGCCACGTTCTTAAGCTTCGAGTTGAGGATGCCAAGGCCCCCTCACTCCTCTTCTTATCCTCCTCGGCCGTGTCAGCCCGTAAGTGTATGTACGTGTAGCATTACTCTATATCGAATTAGGGATAACTACTAGTACTAGTAGGTAAATGGAATCTGCATCTTTTGGTGAGGCCCGGCGGGATGGCAACGCGGCAGCAGCCGATGCCCGCGCACCTGCCATCCCGTGCGCTCCAGGGTTTGTCGCAGTAGGCCAAGCACCCGCCTAAGATCGATGTCGCATTGTGGTGCCACGTCTGCATTCTGCCGGCGTAGTAGACGAAGGTGTTGCAGCCGAGGACGAAGAGCTCGTTGGCTGTGTTGGAGATGCTGTATACGCCCAGCGGGTTGACCTTCATCTGGCCCATTAAGTGGCTGGTCTCCTTGCCGGCGGCGTCGAAGCACTGGTGCGCCACTTGCATCGACACCCGGACGTGCGCGTGTGGCGTCACGGTGATGTTCAGCACCCGCGCAGAACTACCCAGATGGACTGTGGCATCCGGCAGAAACGCCATCTTGTCGCCCCCGGCAGTCATGTTGTGACAATAGATCTGGAAGCCCAGGCGGAAGCAGCCGGCGCCGATGCCGAAAGGGTAGGGGATGCTGACGTCGCCGCATCGCGCCTGGCAGCCTGGCTTCACCAAGGGGTTAGACGCGGTGGCTGGCGATGCAGCTAATGGCAATAGCAGCGCATGAAGGATGGCCAGTGCCATGAACGACATTGTTGACCACCAGGCAGGCAAGCACTCACGGACGATGTTAGCAACCGTAGTTAAGTAGAAGGGCGAACGTAGCAATAGCATCAGCAGCTTCTTGCAACTTGCTCTCTACTGCTTCCTTATTGGACGTCAACTTCTCTACTCAGTATCTTACATATATATGTTCTCCCTCCGTTTCTTTTTAGTTTGCATACAAAATTTGTTTGAAGTCAAACTTCATAAAGTTTGACCAATTTTATAAGAAAAATATATCAACAATCACAATATAAAATCGGATGCATCATGAAGTGAATTTTCATACGATATAACTTTAGTATTGTGCATGTTAATATTTTGAGTTTTTTAATATAAATTTTCTCAAACTTTGCATAGTTCGAATTTAAACAAAATTTATATGCAGAGTATAAAGAAACGGAGGGAATACTGCATTAAGGAGCCGGCCGGCTAAGGTTGTGGACCAGTCTTCCCGAAGAGTGCCCAACCAATGATGATCTTGACTATTTTACCGATAAGATCTCACCTCTTCTATTGGGGTTGCATTTTGATTACGTACATACTAAATAATGTACTAACATAGTCACGTTGCCGGCCGGCCGGTGGAGAGAGCTACTACTCCCTTATAAAAACTAGCCGGCCGATGGACTAAAGATTTACTCTTTTGGAGCTCATACTTGCATATAGTCCCGTTATTTGGAACGTTGAATGGGACTGATCGGTAGGTATGCAGACATTGAATGAGGGGAGACGCGAGCTGTGGAAAAGGGGGGTATTGCAAGGAGCGGCGTATGCCAAGGAGGTACGAAGGGCAGTACAAAACCGGAGCAGGTGACGGACCTGACGATCTTGGACCGACGGCACGGGTTCCCGCTGCACTTTGGACCATGGTCCAGAATATATTTCTTTTGTCCACACGGGCAGCACGCAACACCAACACCCCCCACTCCACCCCTGGCGTCCCCAGTAATTAACTTTGTTATTTTTCCCGTGTTATTCTGATTTTCTTTCTTTTTTGGCTTGGGATGCGACGATGTAGTGCTTCTTATTTTTGTGCTGTCTCGAAGTTTATGTCAGGTAGAACATGTATGTGTAAAAAAAAATCCCTGACCAGGCTTGTCTGCCCCTAAAAGAAACCAGTTCTACTCTGATTGTTTAGTACGTATAACATAGACAGACCAGTGTCGAAAACACATGATTTTTTGGTGATGCCAGGAATGTAGGAAAAAAAATATAGAGAGGGTTGGGCTCTTTTTTTTTTGCGAAAATATCAGACCTATTATAAGGCTCTTGTAGGTGTTGAATGATTGGTTCATGTCAGATGCAGCGATGATTTTGCGACATATTATCAGCTGGCTCGGCATTCTATCAGGTTTTAAAACTAATGTGTGGTAGTAGGGTAGACCTAGCTGCAAAAAAATCTAGTTATCCGCTTATGATGAAGTGTAACACAACCAAAGCAGTGTTGACAAAATCCATGGGCTTAGATGAGCGAACATTTTTCTCTTCGTGGGTAAGAAAGAATCGCGGTGATCAAGTATTTTGCGGGGTCGACGGAAAAAAGATCAGGATGGGCCGCCTAGGTATAATAAGTTCAGGTCGAGAGTGTTGCCAAAAAAACGAAAACCCCACCCGGCCGGACGAACCCTAGTCAAACCCCTCACTTCTCTCAGTCAACTAGTCCTCTCCGCTCCCTCCCAACTCCATCGCCTCTTCTCTGCCATGGCCAACTTCGGCGCCAGCTCCGGCAGCGAGCCGGATCCCATAGACTGGATGGCCTCGTCAAGGAGGAGGACGTCGTATCTAGCAGCGATGCCCCCGACGATGAGGAGCTCGCGCTCCGCATTGCCATCGAGCCGGAGAGGCGGCGGAGAAGGCGCTCCGCCTCGGCATTGAGGCGTCCGAGCGCCTCGCGAGGGAGAAGGACTCCGCCAAGGCGAAGGCGGCCCTGCATGGGAAGGAGTAGCAGCGCCTCCATCGCCGCCTCTCCGGCTACATCTCCTCGGCGGAGGAGAGCAGCACTACCACGGACGACGACGACAATCCTCCAGCCGCGGGCGCCTACATGGAGGAGATAGACCGTCGCGCCGCCGACAGCAAGCGCAAGGGCCCGACTAGGAAGTGGTGAATTCCGGCCACCCCGCACTGCTATGTTAATATTTTTAGTTGTTTTATGTCATATTTAGGTTGAATTTGAACTCCGTCGACCATTTTGGATGAACTTTGTGGACGTTCGATGACCGAAATGCTATGTTTTATGTCCGTTAGTGTCTCGTAATATGATCTACGTCAACAAAAGAATCCCCAACATCATCTCGTACAATAGCACCGCAAGCCCCAACTCAATCAACAAAAGAAGCATCCACGTTTAGTATCTGACACCCAGTAGGAGGCTTTTTCCATTGATTCTTTCTCTCCTGTATAGAACCTTTCCCAACGCTTCGGGCGTAATTCAACGCTAAGGTTTGTGCAGAGGATAACTCTGAAATAAACAAGGCAGCAGGGGTGTCTTACCAGGCACGACTTGTTGGCCCCGGCCCGGACGGACCAGATGGTACGGTGCACCGGTCCAAGAAAAAAGGCTCATCAAAAGACCGTAGTGGACTATGATCGTTGGGCTTATTAAATGACAACAGACAAATTGCAGCGGGACTGTTCAACAATGCATCGACAGTCACAATACGATGCAGAATACCTGACCATGCGTGGATCCCAAGGTGGACCAAAGGCTGAGATAATAGTATCATATGGTAGTATGAGCCCTGTCCAATTTTCGCTTTTGGAGTACTTATTATGGATGTGGATCATGAATAGTTTCACCGACGTATGCGAGTACTATACATATTTATTGTCTAATCCCGTTCAGAACAGGCCAAACAACTCCTGTGGAAGTACGGGCAATGCAAGACTTATACATAGACTAATTACGCATGTTTACGTAAAAATTAATGTGGAAGATTAGGATTGGTGTGTGTGTGTGTGTGTGGGGGGGGGGGGGGGGGGGGGGGGGGATGTTTGGATTAGTTTAGAAGGTTTCGTAGACTTGCGTAGGGTCTTCGAAGGTGTAGGATTATAGGTGGAAGTACTATACATATTGTTTTATCAATCTTTTGTGTATAGGTGTATTCTTATATTTTCTGGATCAGTCATTTCATTGCATTTATTATGGCTGTTATGCCCAACAGAGAGATTAATGGTGTAGAGTACAGATTAATTAAGCAATTATGGTTGGTAATACCGCAGAAGTACAAAAGTTCAGTGAACTGCTCTTGAGGAGGAACCCTCAACGACATCTAAATGGTTTAATGCCATGGAATAGAAGGACTTGATTCGTAGTTAAGGAAATCTAAAATCATCTCCAAAGCTATGGAGGCCTATCTACTGCAAATTCATCGCTTGAGGAATTACCCCCAAATAAAGTTGCCCATGTTGTTTGCGAGTCTTGCGTGCTCCTGATTTCTTACGCGACCAAGCTGATCTAAAGCCTTCTGCTCCTATGAATCCCTATTGGTAGGGCTGGTATGTGGCAAATGCTTCTCTTGTGTTTTGAGGTCAACTTCTCTAATCTCTGATGGCAGGGTGGTGGTGTGGCCAATTCTTCTCTTGCATCTTAAAGGAGTCGGACACACAAGGGCGGATTTATTGGCGTGCAATGCAATTGAAATGAGCCTATGCATCTTTCATTCTTAAAAAGTTGGTCCCAGTTCTCTCAACATGCAAAGTGTCCACCTCAACGTCCCACTAAGCAATGCATTTAAGTCTTCTCTCCCACTAAGCCATACAAAATCTGCCACATAAGCGAGTCATGCATTTAACTTCTAAATTACAATTATTTTTGCATTCGTCTATGCTTGTAACGCTCCCTCATCATATATTCATGTTAGTCATCATTCACATTTTTGTTCAAAATGATATTTTTAACTATAATTCAAAAGTTTTTATTCTATTTTCTGACACTTTCTTTTATTGATTTTCAAGCTTATACTTTCTTTTCATTAGATTTAGTTATTTTTAGCAACTACTTACGCATTTTTTAACAAAGTTACCGCAGCAACGCATGAGGAGAGAGTCATCCCCACTACTCTATTTATCTTGACATGCACACATGTCAACTCAGCTATCATGCCATATTAGTAAGCATGCAATTAAACTACCGAATTTCCCTGCTCTACCGTGATGCCAGGTCATCACTTATATTTTCATTTTTTTTTCTTTGCTTCAGTTTAGTAACCGTGAGTCCATTATCTGCTCCATGCAAAAAGAAGCAGCATAAACGGTTGGCTGTTCACATCCCCACTCTCTCATTGATATTCAACTTCTCCACAAAACAAGTCTAGGAGTGATAGCTGAAGGCATCGCTTCATTCCCTCATAACATGTTCTTCTAATAATTAGCCACGACCTCATCACCTGACGAGGATTCATGATTTTATTTCCTTCCCTTGCTCGATCTCTTCCGCAGAACCCAGACCAACATGGGTACTGTACAACTGTACAAACCTAGAGGTTCAGAGGCTCACGTTGGTGCGGGAAGACGATGGCACCGATTTTGCTGTGGCCGTGGACAACATCGGTGCCGAGATAGGGACAACAATGAGGCGGGACGAGAGGGCGAAGCGCTACATGTCATAGACCATGCCGGCCAAATCGGACGGGGGCGCCGCGGTCGTGGGGCACACTGCCACTGATGATGTTGCCACCGGCAACACCATGAAGCCACCTCGATCAGGCCATCTGGCCCGCCTTCTCCGGCAGTGTCATGCAGCCCAACAGGGTCAGGCATGTGCACGTCCCACATCTCTTACTGTTTCTCCACCACTTATCATCAGTCTGATTTTGATCTTGAAAGATCGTGGAAGTCGCCTAGAGGGGGGGGTTAATAGGCGCTTTAAAATAATTACGGTTTAGTCTTGAACAAATGCGGAATAAAACTAGCGTTTAATCTGTCAAGCACAAAACCTAAAACAACTAGGCTCACCTATGTGCACCAACGACTTATGCTAAGCAAGATAAACAACTAAGTGATAGCAAGATATATAACAAGAAACAATATGACTATCACAAAGTAAAGTGCATAAGTAAAGGGCTCGGGTAAGAGATAACCGAGGCACGCGGAGACGATGATGTATCCCGAAGTTCACACCCTTGCGAATGCTAATCTCCGTTTGGAGCGGTGTGGAGGCACAATGCTCCCCAAGAAGCCACTAGGGCCACCGTAATCTCCTCACGCCCTCGCACAATGCAAGATGCCGTGATTCCACAAAGGGACCCTTGAGGGCGGTCACCGAACCCATACAAATGGCAACCCTTGGGGGCGGTCACCGAACCTGTCAAATTGCTCGGGGCAATCTCCACAACCTAATTGGAGACCCCGACGCTTGCCCGGAGCTTTACACCACAATAATTGAGCTCCGACAACACCAACCGTCTAGGGCACCAAGGCACCCAAGAGGAACAAGCTCTAGGTTGCCCAAACACCCAAGAGTAACAAGCTTCTCAACTTTCACTTCCACGTATCACCGTGGAGAACTCAAACCGATGCGCCAAATGCAATGGCAAGGGCACACGGAGTGCCCAAGTCCTTCTCTCTCAAATCCCACCATAACAACTAATGCTATGGAGGAAAATGAGAGGAAGAACGAAGAAGAGAACACGAAGAACTCCAAGATCTAGATCCAAGGGGTTCCCCTCACAAAGAGGAGAAAGTGATTGGTGGAAATATGAATCTAGATCTCCTCTCTCTTTTCGCTCAAAAACTAGCATGAATCCATGGAGGGATTGAGAGAAAGCAAGCTCGAAGAAGGTCAACAAAGGGGGAAGAACACGAGCTCAAAGGATTAGGTTCATTGGGGAAGAAGACCCCCTTTTATAAGAAGGGAAAAATCCAACCGTTATCTGCCCAGGCCGCACACAAGCGGTACTACTGCTCAGAGGAGCAGTACTACCGCTCGGGAGGTAGTTCCAGGTGTAGCTCAGTGTGCACGTGAAGTGCGGGAGCGGTAGTGCCGCCGGAGCGGTACTACCGTCCCTCATCCGCGGTACTACCGCTTAGAATCACTTAGTACAGTAGGAATAGCGGCACAGGGAGGCGACAGGGCGGTAGTACCACACGGAGCGGTACTACCATTGCCTACTACTGCCCAACTACCGCTGAGCTCGAAACGAGTCCATAAGCACAAAGACAAGCGGCAGTGCCCGCGGCACTGGACTGCGGAAGTACCGCGCAAGCGGTACTACTGCTTGCCTGGGCGGTACTACCGCCAGAGAGCAACAAAACAGCCTAGGCAAAACAGATGGATGGAAGAAAACCAGAACTGCCACAACTTCCGCATACGAACTCCGAATCCAGCAAACTCAAGCTTGTTGGATAGATGACGGCAAGTAAAGAGCATGCCGATTTTTTTTGTTCTGTGAAATGGTTTTTGTTCTGTGAAATAGTAGCCTACATTTTACTTGCTTAGAGCAACTTGTGAATTTTTTTTCTGATCATAACACCGAGTAAAGAGCATGCCGATTTTTTTTCCAGAGCAAATTATGTTAATTGCCTGCTGCATGGCATGTTAAAAACAACCATATCCTGCTGCCGTCGCCCTTCGACGACGTGCCCACACTCATCAAAGCCTTCCGCGCCCGCAACCTCAACAAGGAAGACCTGGTCGCCCTCTCCGGCGCGCACACCTTCGGCGTGGCCCACTGCGGTGTCAGCAGTCCCCGGGTCAATTCGAAAAACAAGACCCCGCTAATGGATGCCCAGCTCGCCAAGGATCTGCAGGGCAAGTGCAAGAACGACCCCCCCACCGTCACCCAGGACCTCGACGTGCTCACACCGCACGCCTTCGACAACAAGTACTACGAGGGCCTGAACCAGAGGAAGGGGCTGTTCATGTCCGACCAGTTCCTCATCGACGACCCAGAGACCAAGAACCTGGCCTTCAGCTTGTCCAGAGACCAGGGGGCCTTCTTCAAGCAGTTCGCCATATCAATGACCAAGATGACCGAGATGAACGTGCTCACTGGCAAGCAGGGCGAGATCCGGGCCGACTGCACCGTCGCAGGCAAGCGCCCCCGCATCGAGGCCGCCGGCGACGAGAGGGTCGCGGCCGACATGTAAGAGATGTTTTCTTTTGAGGGGACATGTAATGTAAGCGTAGTGTTCGTGAGCTAACCGTGTGTTTACGCACGCGCCGTGGCTTAAGTTGGTGTGTTTCGTGTGAGTGTTCGCCTAGACAATAACTAGCGGTCGGTTCATATGCTTCCTAGCATAGGATTGATCGACCGATAGAGGTTCCTTTGGGACACCGGTGTAAGGTCATCGTAATGTCATTTTTAGATTTCCAACAACGTGATGTCATTTTTAGATTTTCAACAACGTAATGTCTGACTAAGCTGTATGACGAGAAATGATGTTGCCATGTTACTCCGGGTGCTACTGTATGCTGTGTATGATGGTCGTCAACACATACAGCACAAGCCCAGTAGTGCTACCAAAACATGCCATTTTAAGTAGTACTCCAATTCTTTTTTATAAGATGTTTTTGGACAGCTGACATTGAACTGTTTTGTGCTATGTCGGAAATGTCCAAACGCCTTATAAAAGATAACAGAAGGAGTAGTACAAGCGGCAATGTAGAGAAACGATCAGCGGACAAAGGCGAAGAGAAGGCGTACACATATGTCATGAGCTACTAGCCAGATGAGTGATTAATGATAGATAGAGCCTGGAAATTCAAGAAGAAGATTATATTGAATAGAACTCCAAAAAGATCGAGGAGAACATTGTATTGAAGATTAAAGAGAGAGAAGAAATCATCTAGCTACTAGCTATGGACCCGTAGGTCTGTGGTGAACTACTCACGCATCATCGGTAGGGCAGCAAGGTTGCTGTAGAAGCCCTCCGTGATCGATTCCCCCTCCGGCAGAGTACCGGAAAAGGCTTCCAGATGGGATCGCGGAAGAACAGAAGCTTGCGGCGCCGGAAAAGTTATTTGGGGTGGCTCTCTGTTGGTTTCCCAATATTTGAGAATTTATAGAGGTGGAATTAGGTCAGACGGAGCCACGTGGGGCCCACAAAGTAACATGGCGCGCCTACCCCCCAAGGCGCGCCCTGTTGCCCTGTCGTCTCCTCCTGAAACTTCTAGGGTCTCTTTTGTCCAGAAAAAAATCGTCAAAATGTTTCGTAGCGTTTGGACTCCGTTTGGTACTGATTTTCTGAAAAAACAAAAACAAGCAGAAAACAACAACTGGCACTAGGCACTGGGTTAATAGGTTAGTCCCAAAAAATGATATAAAATAGCATATAAATGCATATAAAACATCCAAGATTGATAATATAATAGCATGGAACAATAAAAAATTATAGATACATTGGAGACGTATCAATCCCTCTCATGTAAGCAATTAAAAATGGATTTCAATTTGAATACTTATATAACAAATATTTAACCAATATGCAATACTTGATAGTTTTGTGTTTACTCACTCGATAATTCTTTCAAGGATGACAATGTAAGTAATCACTACTGGAATGTGCTTCAGCTTTTGAGATTCCTGAGTTCAAAAAAAAGTTGGTTATTACTTTGTAATGTATCATAGTATTTAGAGGCACTTGAGTAAATATAGAACAACAAAACAATAATTCTGCTACGATGAAATTTAGAAATGTCCCAAAGGATACATACCTTCACTTCTCTAAGAAAATCATAGCCAGTCATATATGGCATGCGGTAGTCAGTGAAAATCAAATCCACATCATGTTCCTATATGAAAAGTTCATGATATGGAATATGTCAAATATAGTAAGCAACCAATGTAACTTAAGGTAGTGTATATGTTCTACTAAAATATATTAAAATACCGCATCCAAGAATTCCAAGGCTTGCATGGGACCTTCCACAAAAGCCACTAAATATGGAAAAGCATCAACACAATTAGGCGCATGCAAAGAAGTTTGAAGCACAGGAAAAGAACATAACTGATATTTTGTATTCTATATATAGCTAGTTAATAACATGTTCCTATTATTGTATAGCTCAAGGTGCTCCCGATAAACATAATAATATAAGTATTTCTATCATGCCCAAGGTACAACTGTATCAACACTACTCTATCCACATTCTCTATTGGCAAGAAAATTGTTTGTATCACAACTCTAGGAACAACAAGTCCTAGGAAATTGCACAATGATTCTCGGAATTCATAATAACCATAGTACCTTGAATGTTGAAATAGTTTAGGACTCTCGATGCAACAAGGCCATCAAAACGAGAACCATCCATGACGAGAATCATCAACAAAGCCCACAACAGACTCAGGCCAAAGCAGAGATTTTTATATACTACTCCCTCCGTTTCAAAATAAGTGTCAGTTCAAATTTGAACTAAAACCACGACACTTATTTTGAAACAGAGGGAGTATATAGTAACTTGTGGTTGTCAATGGTTTTCTTAAGATAGGGAACCGTTTAACACTAGCCAAATCTGACCATTGTATCTCACATCATAAGAAATGTTCATATCTTAATAAGGGCATTGTCACACCTAGACCTCCAAGTATGACTCGCATTACGGACACACAAAGCAACAAATTTTATTCAACTCGTGGAAACTAATTAATACTAGGAGAATGCCCGTGCGTTGCCACGGGCTTTGGAAATATTTTGCTGGAGACCATAGAAATTGAGATCTTTAATAAGGTATAATAATAAAAAACATGCAAAATGCTCAACATTTCTTTTTTTAATTAAGTCAAAATGATATGTATTCGCGAGATTTCTATGTGGGATGGAATATTTCTTAGAACATGATGATGCGTTCAGTTCCTATTGAATAGTAGAATCTTGCAAATGCACATCTCTTGTTGCACATCCTGCTCGTGGGTGTAGTCATGCTCTCTTCTCTCAGCTTCACTGTCACCTTTATAGCCTACAAAATCGAAGACTAACGTTTTCAATACTTATTAATCAATTGTAAGAACATGGCACTGGTCAATCATCTGGCATGATACACTGATTGCACTATATTGATTGAAAAAAAAATTGTTTATGCCTAGGTAATCGCTGGTGCATTACAACTGGGACATAAACATTCTAGCTTTGATACTAAATACAGGGTGTGAGTTTCATTTTGATGTCTAGCTAAGGGTTGGCCTCCTTTTTGAAAAAAATTATTGCTCCTACATTTGGTAGGCAACATTTTGGTACATCACTAAGAGAACTTTTATGAAGCATGGCAAAGGGTCGCTCGATGGTAGACACATCTTTTTTTAATATCACTCCACTACTTAAAACAATATAAATCGTCGTCATGTTCACCATGCAAAGGCCTTTTTTTATGGAAACAAGTGAGATTGATCACCCATGGAAGGAGACTATGGTCATCAAACAGAAGCTAACATGTGCACACCCAAACCCTAAAAAAAATCATGGACGAACAAAACTAAAACCAAATTTGAATGTTCAGATTGGCAAAAACTAAAACATCGATTGCAGTATCATTGCCTTGATGCTATTTAATAAACATCATTAATTAAGAGCGAGAAAGCTCTGCATTTCTTCAAATTGCTCCTTATAGTACATGTCTAAAATGGTGGTTCACAATCTACAGAAGTTCTATTTTAATGTAACATAGCATAGTTATTGTTCACTCTTTGGTAACTTGGAAAGACACTAATTGTACACTCGAATTAAGTGTTTACATAGCCAATTGATAAACAAGCAGGTCATCAGTGATGGAAGATAAATCAAAGTCATTTGTTAATGATACACCATTAGATGAAGATGAAAAAACAAATACTTCAGTAATAAGTCTAGAAAACACGAACACTAACCATGTAGAAAACAACAAAATAGGCAAAATGGGAAGGTGCACTGTCTTTGCGAGGCTCGTTTGGACCCTGCAAGAAAAATCAAGAAATGTATTAACACAAAAAGGGTGTCCAAGAGTGGTAGGCCATAAGAAATAGGAAGTGACGAAACAACACAGTAGCTTGCTTGTTCAATAGCTAAACAGAGAAGAAATACCCACAAATGTTATAGCCTTTTTATACCAGTACTGAATCTGAGATCTTCCTAGAAAAGAAGGAATTAAAAAATCACAGTACAGTAGGCACATTGATGACACGGGCGAATAGATAAACCAACAGGAACACAAATTAGTTTGTTAATGAAAAATTCCAAAAGGATTTAGCGGAGTACATGAACTAATATTCTCTCACAAAACTGATGTGAAATAAAATTCAGTCGAGCAGACCTAGGGAGAATATTATCATTGATCCATAATTCTTGGTGGAGTCAAGGATGGGAAATATTTCTTATATTTGTTACCTGTGTTGGCAAGGAAATTAATTCAAAATTCCAATGTTTATTAGCTATAATTCCTAACAGAGTATCTGAGGAAAATTCAAACCAATCAGGAAAAAGTTGCATTTGAAACTAAAACCAAGAGGGTTCCTGAGTTTCTGGAAGCTCTAAACTTGTGATGTTCATACTTACAGGTAAGACAAAAAATAGAGGCACAGATAACTAAAATCAAGCCATGAAACTAATACTCAATCTGACTACACATTGAGCAATGCCCGCCTAAGTTTGGGGATGGCTACCCAACTCTTTCATGCTCAGCTGCACAAACTGCATAATATATTACCAAGAAACAATTGACATGAACAACAAAACAAGGGGTAAATGCAGAGCAAATAAAAACAGTCTCAAATTTTGTTATTTTTTATTTTAATCCAACTCCTTGCAAAGTAAATGTCCTAGTTGTCAGAAGAAACACATAGAAAATATATTTGCAGCGGGATTGGCAGGAAGAATGAAATGCAGCTTACTTGTATGTTTAATAGGGAAAGCACAATGCAGCGGGATTGGCAGGAAGAATGAAATGCAGCGGGATTGGCAGGAACAATGGCATAATAGGGAAAGCACACACCAGATTTGCATGTTTACTGATATGTTTAGACCAGATTTGCATTTGCAAATAACAAACTGAGTAATAAATAAACCAAGAAATGAGACTGTCTGTACTTGTTCATTTTTTCCTTTACGATTCAGTTGTATATATGTAACTGTAGAAATATATTGACAACCACAAGAGATTAAAACAAGCACCAGGCATACCTACACGTATTTGATTGGTTTCCCTGTTCTATTCATGGAAGAAGGTCGTCTCTCTAGCTTTAGCTGTACAGTTGCAAACTCAAGACTTGGATAATCTAACCAACTTATTATTCAGGAACTAACAGGTGATATTACATATGTCACAAATACTATAGAAATTTTCTGCAACAAAAATAAGGGCACGAGCCAGTGCTTACTACTGGAAGAAGCGCTAGACACGCTGCACCCAGGAGTGTGTGTGCAGGTAGACGATGTGCGGCCACAGTAGCAGTATTGCCTCCTTGTAGTTGGTTCTCCGTAGGGGGGCTGTCCTTGATAATCACCTTGCCATCAGCATTGAGAACTCACTGAAAGAAATGAAGTTTTGACAAAATAGGTTGTTCATGCCTGACTATCCTTCGTGCTTCAACACATGGCATATGCTCCAAATGTACACATGACAGATTGATGTTGTATGCTTCATAGCTTATGTTAATATAATCATAGCAAATATGCCCGTGCGTTGCAATAGGAGAAATCAAACAAATATGTACTTAACAAACTGAAAGCAATCTACAACTAAATCAACTTTGCAAGTAACAGAACAATATTAAAATCACTCAAAAGTACCAGAGGCCATGAATAATGCCACAAAAATGAATAGTGCTCATAAAATAATAAGTTCGTCCCAAATCCACAACTTTCACCTGGGGTGTGGCAGACTATACTTACAACTTACAGCTTAGAACATGATAATGCATAAAAAGTATCAAAAAAGTGACCATGGATGCAGAAGAAGTCACATTATTCTAAGGAGCAAAGTCATCACTGTGACACTCCTAGCACACTGCACTTGAACAGAATGGGCAGTCAGTTAGGTACATAAGGTTTGCATTAACACAACAAAGTATATAGGATCATTGTCACAAAGATATTTCATCACAAGCTCAAACAGAAAAGACTTCCATTTAAGCAAAAAAGAAAATCATCATAACAACTCCATAAGCCTTGTCAGCACGGCATCAGGCTTATAAAAAGTAGTACTACATGCTTTTTTTTCTTGTAAAATTTTATATTCAAGATTTGAAGTAATAGAACTTGATGGAAGAGCACAAGTTAGTCCATCCAAATATACTTCGATACGCTATGCACTCACACCAAAACTATCTTTATAATGTTTGGTGCATGTAACATCAACCTTTGGGACAGGGTATTAGAGATAATGCATGAATACAAATCATCTAAGGCGGGGAATTTAAAGATGTACAGTATATTACTTGCCTATTTAGTGGGCCTATGAGCAACTGGTGACAAATTTCACGGATGGGAGCAGATGTGCCAATAGTGTTCCATGTCGCTTGGCAACCTCATGGACGCCAGAGGAAGCCCAATCTAATTGGATCTGCCATCATTACATCTTCAGCTCTGCTACATCAACCATCATATGGGGTAGTTTCACTTCATCTTCTGGACAAAGAATAAAACATGAGAGACTGGGTATCTCAATTGTTAGTCTGCTCCACCCCTCCACATCGGACAACTCTTATTCTCTATATGGAGTACTACCTATTTCTGAAACTCAAGAGTACATGCCTAGATCAGGCCCTTTACCATGGTGAACGTCACTAAGGCTTGAATGAGATGAAGAAGAAAATGGTGGGATGTTATCCCTTTGATTAAAATGTAGCAATCAACTAAACATGCTAATTTAAATTGCAAGTATATGGATTTGAGCAAAGCAAAATTAGACAAAGAATAGTGAATAACTTTTCCAATGAGCATCCTTTACTTCTCACAAAACTAAATGACAATGTATAAGCTATCAATGGTAGGACAGAAAAACTGCAACAATGCAAAAGCAACCGGAGTTGAGAAAAACATTGGGAACTGAAGGAGATAATTATAGACTATTTATAAAAATGTTCAAATAATGTATGCCAGGAAAACCAATAAAGTTTGCATTATTATACATGGACATTGTTGAAACTCCATTGCACGGGTGCAAGTATCCGTTAACTGTTCGCTAAATCTGTGGAAGATTTAGAAGTGAAAATCCTTGATATGTTGACTCTGGCCAAAAGAACAAAATCATTGGCTTCTAGTGCGACTTTAACTTATCTGTTCTGTATTGTAGACACCATCACATGAGTAGTTACTTGGATAAAGTTTATTTGGAAGAATGATATCACATAGGCATCTCACCAAGTGCCCAGGCAACAGGAAGGCTGCATAAAGCCATTGATACTCCTTTTCGTAGGAAAAATAATTGAGCTAATAATCAACTATGCTAGTCATCCATGCTTATATGGTAAAAGGCATGGCGAGTTCAGTAAAATAATCTTTAAAGCTAAACAAAGGAGAAAAAAGAATACATGTCCGGCCGATTGAGTAGGGAGGACAGGACATGTCATGACTATGTATGCATTTACTCAACAACCGCGTTAGAGGCACCCTGCAGGATTTTTGTCGGGTACATGTCTTTAACAGGAGCAGCAACAATACCACGCAGCAAGAACCTCCAATTGATTTAGATACTTGCCGTCGCGAGAAAATTGGACACCACACTTGTAGCGAAGCAGGTGAGTTCTGACCAAACCTGAAAATAAGAATGCCATCCAGCATATGACCTATTGAATTCCTATGCTTTCTCAGCATTCTTACCCTCTACATCTAAATCTCAATGAGGATTTGCAGTTCCGGACACAACCATCCATCATAATAAAAGAAGCCAGACGAATGCTAATGATAATTGATATCTATAGAGGATATCTATAGAAGCTGGAGTTTCGTGTTTGGCCTGAGTTAAATTGAACAAAGACATTTTTCAGCATCTATAAGAAAATACTCTTCAGTATCTAGACATTTTTCAGTTTTGTTGTCACACGAATGCAGTACAGAAAAACTCTAATAGAAAAAGCAATGTACACAAGAACTATGCACGCATTGTCATTCTGAAGAACAACACAATACATGGAGTGGCATGCTCCTTTTTTTGTCCTGAAATTTGCAATGGCATGTACCATAATTCTGTCTGGCTAAGGATTGGCATGCGCGGAGCCGCGGACAATGGCTAGTTACTAATTATGCATGTTTCTTTGCTGTCAAGATTGACATGTGCATAAATGGCATGTACCAAAAGTATTTTCTGGCTAATAGGGAATGTTACACATGCCTAATACTGTTGATATCCTATTCATCTGATGGTAACGGCACAACAATCAGCATACTGCTGCTACCGCTGTTTTTAGGCGCAGCAAACAACACATATCCTCAGTGGCATGGCCAATTCCCAACTGATTTTAGGCGCAGCAAACAACACATATTCTCAGTGGCATGGCCAATTCCCAACTGATGCAAGTATAAGATTCCTACGGAGGACACGCACGGACCTGAACGGTGGCAGTGGATGGGAACAGCGGCGGCGGAGGTGATGCGAGGAGCTTCACCACCCGTCACCGTTTTCCCTCGAGATTCAGTTGGGATGCCGCCTGTGTGTGCTCGGGCCGCCGGGAGCGGCCGCCCCGCCGAGTTTCAGCTGGAGCGTCTGCGCTGCAGGGGGAGCCACTGCGCCTCCGAGATGCAGCAGGAGCGCCGGGCCGCTGAGCTTCTACGGGAGCCGCCGCCCCGCCGAGCTTCAGCTGGAGCCTCCGCCCCGCAGCGAAAGCCGCCGCGCGCGCCTCCAAGATGCAGCGTGTGCGCCGGGCCACTGAGGTTCAACGGGAGCCGCCACGTCTCCGAGCTGCAGCAGGAGCACAACAAATTACATAATATACGATTACGAACCCATCTCTGCTTCAACGAAGGTTAGCACATAAGCCTTCCTCTATAAAATTCCCAGCGCCGCTACCTTCTTCCAGCTCCTCATCTTTCGTGACCTGCGAGTTTGAGATGCAACTCATTCCTCTGTAAATTCCGAGGACCGCTACCTTCCTCGGCTCCTCGTCCGTGACCTGCGACGCATCTCCGGGAGAGGACCGTCGGGTAGCCCACGCACTCCTCATCCATCTCTGACCCTACCTCCTGCTCCTCACCCTCGCTGCATTCTCACACCTCCTGCTCCCCACCCCCACTGCATTCGCCAACACAGCAGCACCTAGCCGCCGCTCGCATAGCACTCCTGGCTGCATCTCATCCATGGCTGAGCCGCGCCGCCGCCTCCATCTCCCCTGCCGGCCGGCCTAATCCAGGAGGACTCCGCCACGCAACAGCACCACCTCCGCGAGCCCCCGACCATGCTCCTCCGTGCAGCTGCTCCCCGTCGTGCGCCGACTCTCCCTAAGAATCCCGCCGTCGCCTGCTTGACGTCTCACCCCCACGCGAGGGAAGCCCGTCGGGGCACGCCTACCACGCCCGCCGCCTTTGACGGCCAGGCGCCGCCGCCGTCGCCGGCGTCGGCCAGATGAGGGCGCGGGGCGCCGATTCCTTCCTCCGGCCGGGCTCGGTCGAGGTGGACGATGGAATCGGATGGGCGAGGGCGGGGGCGGGTGGAGGGGGGAATCGAATGGGGAAAGGAGGAGGAGGAGGAGGGAGAGGCGGGCGGGCGACGCCGGCGTTGATGTAGCGAGGTGGTTCGGGGGAGAGAGGATGGATCGGGACGCGGTGAGGGATGGCGAGGCGGCGCTAGGGTTAGGTGCGAGATGGCGGCGACGGCGGCATGAGGAACCCTAGCGCGTGCGAGGGGCTCGGGGACAGGAGCCACTCGTGCGAGGAGAGAAAGGGAGCGGCTCCTGGTGGGGGTGGTGGTGGGAGGGAAAAAGCAGACGGAAAAAAACCGGACGAAAAAAAACCCATGCAAAGGTGGGAGGGATGACGAAAAAAAACCGAGGCAAGAAGCTACAAGTCCCCCTTTAGGAGTAGAGATACATACCGCAATACCAATACGCATGCTACCCATGCATCTACTCAGTGCTTAGTGTAGAGCGTGACGTTGGTCCACCGCGACTCCATGCAGCTGGACTGGTCGTGGTGCTGCATGTACACCCCGAACTTGAAGTAGTAGGACTCGCTGGGGGTGACGCTGGTGCCGAACTTGTGCTCGCCGTCGACGTACACGGCCACCGTGGACGCCCGGACGTCGTGCACCACGTTGAGGCGGAACCACCGGTTGTAGATGTCGGGCTCGACCGCCGTCCCGCTGTAGAAGCGCAGGACACCATCGTAGACGTGCAACATCAGCACCGTCGAGTGCGAGGCGCCCTCCTGGTTGTGGATCTGCATCACCGACGCACCGGAGGTCCCCGACGGCACGTAGCCGTAGCCCTCGAACTGCAACACCCCTGACGAGTAGTCGTGGCCCTGAAAGATGGAGAACAATTCATTTATAATTATGTGTGCGACGCCATGCACGGCCGATTTGGAGGTAGCGCAACCTGCGCAGGTATGTACTTACCCGGAGCCTGACTTCGGAGCGGGGGTTGGTGTGGGTGGCGGTGTTGAAGGGCTTGTCGTTTCGGTGCACCCAGAACGTCCGCACGCCGTTGCGGTACTGGAACCGCTGGCTCTCCGGCACGTTGTAAGGGCTCTGCACCTGGAAGTCGCCATCGGCGAGCTCCACCTTCTCGAACCCGGCGGTGGGGTTCCTGCTACCGCCGTGGGCTGCCGCGAGGAAGGTGCAGCCCATGGCCATGAGAAGCACTAGCCATGGACTTGTGAGAGAAGCCATTATTGCAGTATGTGAGGAGGATCGATGTGTGTAGCTAGCTAGCAGGTATATGTCCACAATCAGTTTGTAATTGATGTGTAGCAAGCAAGCTGCCTAGCATGGTTCGGATGGATGTGGGAGAAGATCGAGGGGTTAAATAGCACTTGCTCGGTTTGGCGATCGACGTTCAGTTGTTTGACGTGCATTGGGGTGCACGGTGTATTATAGTATACGTTTCATGCGCTTGCGTACGTAGTAGGCCAGCCCAGGCGTGCGATATTCATCAGAGAACACAAGTGTGGAAAGGGGGCAACCACCCTTGGAACGTCAGGGATACTCAGTTGGCGACAGCGTCGGTACGTCAGTGCACACCATACGTGAGACCGAGATATATATTGTGCCTCCGTGATAGGCTGCGCGTCTCTCATTTTGAATACGATGGTTAATTTTCGGTAGGATTAACTTGTGCACCCTTGTGGCAGAGCACACACTCGCTAGGTTCACAATAGATCTCATGTTTTTATACTAAAATAAAATGGTGTAAACAAACAATTCTGAATATAAAATGTAAATACAGCGACTCACCAAAACATCACTATATATTATCGTTTCCTTATCGACAATTCATTAGAGAACACAAGTGTGGAAAGGGGGCAACCACACTTGGAACGTCAGGAAGATGGTACATGAGGACAGGGATAGTCAGTCAGTGCACACCGTACGTGCTGGAACATTGTTGGGCCAATATACATATACTGTGACTCCGTGCTAGTCTGCGCGCCTCTAAAAGTATACTTTTCGTCCCTCAACTCTTCGCAAAGTTTACTTTTCGTCCCTCAACTCTAAAACCGGACAGAGTGCACCCTGAACTCTCGAAATCGGTCATTTTTCGTCCTTGCTGCTGAGTCAACCCGGTTTTGACCACGCATGAACAGTAAAATAAAAAAAATAGCAAAAAAAATAAAAAAAATCTGAAATTTTTTGGCATCGAAGATGCTCAGGTGGATAAGGTGCGTGCAAAATTTCGTGGTAAAATAAGATCCGAGGGTTTGGAAACCACCCGAAGCGGCACGCACACGTACGCTATTTTGTTTTTATTGGCACGACCTGCTCGGATGTCATTTTACCACGAAAATTTGCACACACCTTGCCCACGCGAGCATCTTCGATGCCAAATTTGTTTAGAATTTTTTGATTTTTTTTGCTATTTTTCTGATTTACTGTTCACTCCAGAGTAGATTTACTTTTGTTTTTTTTTGCTGGGTGCTACTCGAACTTCCAAACATGACGAAAATTTGCACACACGTGGCGCACCTGAGTATCTTCAATGCCATAAAATTTCAGAATTTTTTGAGGTTTTTTACTATTTTTTTGAATTTACTGTTCATCGGACGTACTGTTCACGCGTGGTCAAAACCGGGTTGACTCAGCAGCAGGGACGAAAAATGACCGGTTTCGAGAGTTCAGGGTGCACTCTGTCCGGTTTTAGAGTTGAGGGACGAAAAGTATACTTTTCTCTTTTTAATACGATGATCAATTTTCGCTACGATTAACTTGTGCCCCCTTGTGGCAGACCTCGCACTCGCTAGCTCCACAATAGATCTCAAGTTTGTAGACTAAAATAAAACGATACGGACAGTTTGTCGTAGCCATTTTGTGGGATTGGATAACTATGCAGCCGCCATTTCCTCTTTGGACTTGTGGTTTCATGTCATATTCAAAAAACACAAGTGTGGACCTTGGAGCGTCAGAAACAGGGCTCATGCGGACAACGATAGTCAGTTGGTGAGAGCCTCGGTACGTCAGTGCATACCGTGCTAGAGCATTGTTGGACCAATATATTGTGCCTCAGTGATAGTCTGTCTCTCATTTTGATAATGATGGTTACTTTTCGGTATGTTCTAGTCATAATGGGGAATAACTTAGACTAGTAACATTCATATGTTACTTGTCTATGTTACCAACTTCACATGGTAGTGTCATAGCAAGGAGTGATAACATAACTATCTTCATTTATTACTTTGTAGAGTCATTTTGCATTTGTACCGAAAAAGGCTTCCGCCCCGCTTTATAAATAAAGCACACAGCCGAATCGATACATGGTGATGAGGAGAACCTCTTACAAAACAGATCAAAGGAAAATACAAGAAAATAGGAGAGATCACACCCTACCACAAAGCCACCTAGACTACCAACAAGGACTGAGACTCGCCGCCAAGGGAAACCGCCGGGCCTCATTTCGCCATTCACTCCAAGTTTCCGCCGGAGAGGGCCCCCTGCCCTCCCGCTCCGGATCGTGGAGCCAGAACCTGCCTGCGGAAAATGCGGGACGCGAGAGGAACCAACAAGGACCCGTGTAAAAAAATAGGAGGTAAGTGAATCCGCCTACGCTAGAGCCGAGGGAGCTCCAAGACAGGATCTGAGCATGTTCGCCGATGACAGCATGGCGCACTAGAGGTGACCTGGGCTCCACGACGACGCCCTCAAGAGGGAGACGACACACCGTGCCGCCGCCGTCGAGACCGATGGACCGGTCAAGGGTTTTCACTCGAAGCCCTGGCTTGGCGAGAGGAACCTCAACGATGCCCTCAAGAGGGATGCGACGCCCACATGCATCGTCGTCGCCGGTGCCAAAGCACAAGGCTTTCGCCCGGATCCTCTCAACCTCGCCACACCGAGGAATCTCGAGCTCCTGTCCAACCCGAGGGAAGACATGTCGCCACCAAAAAAACCTCCAGAGCACGATCTGGGAACCAACACTGCCGAGGCACCGCCGAGACCAGGGTCACCCAATGCTGCATCCGCTGTCGCCCACATGACCAAAATATGAAGCCATCACCGCCGCCAAGCCGCCTGCTGAAAGCCGAACTGGCAGTACGCCACCCGAGGCCGCCGCCCCGACGTCCATAAGAACCCACCATCAAGCACACATCTTGCACGCCGCCGGCCGACAAAGTAACATCCGACAGATATGACACACCCCAACCCCCTTCAGCGCTTCCTATCCGTCAGCCAAGAGGCCGAACCCGGGAAGAAATCTGACGACGGACTCACCACCGTGGAGTGGCTGGCGTCCATGGCCCCCCTGGCCACGGTCACTAGACCGGCTTGGCTGCCACCACCTAGCCCAAGCACTGGACAGGAATCGGGCCAGATAGCCCCGCTGGGCCACAGATCTTGGCCGCAGCAGACTCGCACAGGTGAGACCCCAGGTCCCGGTGAGGCGAGCGCCGGCCACCCAGCCGCGAGCGCCAACACCCGAGGTGGTCGGCTCCTTGGAGTAGCGGAGGAAGCCCCGCCGGCGGCGCCCCGGCTGCCTGCAGCCGACGGCACCCAGAACTGGCCGCACCAGAGCTGACGCCGCCGCGGGAGACCCAACCACGCAGCCCTCTGCGCCGGAACTCGACGTCCACGACCCCGCCGCCAACGTCCGCCGTCCCACCGCCGCTCCCCGCGCCAGCGCTCCGCCGCCGCCCCACGCCAGATGCCGCGAACTCCGACGTCGAGCGGGGGGAGAAAAGCCCCGTCACCGCCTACGCCGGCCGGGCTTTGCTAGTGGCAAGTAAATTATAGAGATATTAAGACGAAATTACCCTTGGCTAATTTGTTTGTTAGTGGCAAGTAAATCAGGTAGACTAGGAAAGGAAGAGATATAGGCTATCAGGGGAGAGATACTTTCCTTCCTTACATGCAATCGGACGAGAGATACTTTCCTTTTTCCTGGAGGGCTAAAAAAGGGATGACGGGGAATTAAAAGAAATGCACCTTACATTGTGAAATTTTATCAGAAAACAAATACACCTTACATAAAGAAATGGAAGGAGTACTATATACTAATATAGTAACTTGTGGTTGCCTAATGGTTTCCTTAAGATAGGGAACCGTTTAACACTAGCCAAATCTGGCCGTTGTATCTCACATCACAAGAAGTGTTCATATCTTAATAAGGGCATTGTCACAGATAGACCTCCAAGTATGACTCACATTACGGACACTCAAATGAACAATTTTTATTCAACTCGTGGAAACTAATAAACACATAGGGCCCGTACGTGGTGCAAACATACATGCATGCTACCCTAGACCGCAATACCAAGACGCATGCTACCCATGCATCTAGTGCTATTTAACCTCTCGATCTTCTCCCACACCCATCCCAACTAAGCTAGGCAGCACCAAATAGCACTTGCTGGGTTTGGCGATCGACGTTCAGTTGTTTGACCTTGACGTGCATCGGGGTGCACGGTGTATTATATACGTTTCATGCACTTCCGTACGTAGTAGGCTAATGCAGCCCTTTTCTCTTTTGGATTTGTGGTTTCATAGTCATCAGAGAACACAAGTGTGGAATGGGGGCAACCACCCTTGGAACGTCAGGAAGATGGTTCGTGCGGACAGGGATACTCAGTTGGCGACAGCGTCGGTACGTCAGTGCACACCGTACGTGCTGGAACATTGTTGGACCAATATATTGTATTTTTTTTTAAAGATCCGGCATGCTGCTGGCTTGCATTGATCGTTAGCAGAAAGCAATGGAAAAGAAATACATGGTGAGGATCCTAGGATCGAAAGGATAAGAAAGACAGGAAAAACAAAAGAGAAAACACTACAATCTAACCACTGTTAGCCTACGCCTGCTGGTGGCTCTGCAAAAGGCAGCTCAAGGCATTGAGCTCCTGCTTGTTGCCACAGTAGTGTCCTTGCCCGAATAGCGGCCAACACATCCTCTACCTCGGCTGTCTTTCCTTTGAAAGTGCATTGGTTTCGTTCCATCCATAATTCCCATAGAACCAGGATGATCATTGCCTTTGGTAGATTAAAAAAAAATGTTGCTATAATTTTACAAAATTTTCACGACTTTAAAAATGTTCGGTCATTTAAAATAAATTCATGGATTACTAAATACAATCATGATTTTTAAACCATTTAAAAAATGTAAACGGATTTTGAAAAGTTTATAATTTTTTAGAAAATGTTTGTGAAATTTATAAATGTTCACAAATTTGAAGATAAGGAATTTACAATAAATATTTATAATTTTCTAAAATTAAAAAATGTTCTTTAACTTTGAAATAAATATTCTTATGTTAAAATGATAAAAAGTGAAACGAAGAAAAAAAATGAAACAAAATTGAAGAAATGGAAAAAGGGAAGAAAACTTGTAAACAAACACAAAAAGGAACGCTAATGAGTTGCGTAGGCCATAGCGCAGGAGTGCACCATTTGTACGCTTTGTGTACTATCCTTCGCGGTGAGCACTAAATAGGAGATCTAGGTAGAGGTAGGGCGCTGCACCGCGACGTATTGCTCATAGAAAGCTCACACGGTTCAGGCCTTTTAGCATAGTTCCTTTTCATTTTCCCATAATTATTTCGAAATGGTCTAAACATATGTACATTTCGCAAAAAAATATTTTATAAATTTAATGCAACCGGGGTTTAAAATATTATAAGTGAAAAGTCCATGTAATTTCAAAAGTGTCAAGCATTTCAGGAGAATGTTCAAGTAATTTTAGAGAAGTTTTCAACCATCTGAAACAAATGTTCATGAATACTTTAAAAATGTCCATGTCTTTAAAAAACGTGTTCACATATTTATACAACTTTCCATGTAAGCTAAAAAGTCTTAACATATTTTACAAATATTATTGTAATTTTAAAAACTGTTCACATGTTAAAAAAAATGTTCATTCAGTTTTATAAGTGTCCACACATTTATATAAAAATGTCATTCATTTTCTAGAGAATGTTACTGTAACTAAAAACATTAGTGCACTTTTATAAAATATGTACAGATAATTTAAAAGTATTCATGAACTTAAAAATATTTGGATAATTTTAAAACTTGTTCAAACATGTTATAAAAAACGCTCTTGACATTTTAAAAAATTCACTTGTTTAAAAACAATAATAAAATGGAAAAGGAACCTAAAATGGAATTTAAAAAGAAAAAAGAAAATAACTCAACGAAAAAACACTGAAAACCAAGTAAAAAACTGCTTCCGAGAGAAATCCAAAAAAATATATGGAAAAATGTTGGCTGAAAACCCCCAAAAAGAAAGTTGCCCCCAAACCCTGAGCACTACCAGGCAGAGGTAGAGGAGATAGTATGGCTTAGTGGCGTGAGGGTCAAGCATCGGTCCAACTCCTTTGACAAGCATCGCCTCAAGATTTTGAAACAAAGAACATGAGGCTTGGTTACATTTCCACCCTTGGTATTAAATTTTGAGTGAATTCCACTTTTTACCCTGTAGTTGTAAATTTGTGACACATATTACCCCATTTAGTGGAACTTCTATCGAAATATCAGATTTTGGAGACTTTTAACACGGTTTTATGCCAGTTTTGCATTTTGCTTGTTTATGTTAGATAGGATCGGCATGTTGCATCAATGATTCGTAAAATAAATGTGTAAAGATCGTAGGGCATCATTGATGATCATGTCCAGACTTCTCTTGTCCATATGTTCCATTCCTCGTCGTCGTCCAGATATTTTTGGACCCCAGGTGTCACCTCACACCTTGCTTAATGGACACGCATCAGAAAACGAGGGTCCAAAGCTTCTAAAAGGGGTGTTCTAGACGAATTTCCACTCGACGGGGTAATTAGTGTCACAAATGCATATCTACGGGGGTAAAATGTGGAATTCACTCTTAAATTTTTTACATTTGGCTGGCATGGTTGACTTTCCTGTTGTAGGCCAGTCTTTGGCAGGTCGTGTGATAGTCAAAGGAGGGGTAATGTCAAAGTGAATGTAACTTCACTCCATGAACTTGATCCAACACCGTGATTTCTTGTAGTATGCATCGGATGGCCATGAATAGGCAGAGCGGGAGGAGCTGAGGTGAAACATTGTAAGTACCTCAGAGTATGCAGTTCTGATATGTGTCCTGTGCTTCACTGTAAAAAATGCATTACATGGCTTGCTCAATTTCTCAAGTCGCGCCCATACCCATATTTTTCTTATTCTGTACAAACTCACACTGCCAACCTACTAGCTATTCGTGATTGTTGCGATGTGTGATCCACAATGCGCCCAGCGCTATCATAGTTTTATTTATAGTTTCAGTATTTTATCTGAACTTCTATTTGTCTGTCGTTATTTGTTTGATATCGTTTTTGTTTGAAATGTTTTATGGGAATTAGTCAAAAGCCATACTATTATGGTCATCACTTTAATGATACATAGTAGCACTACAGAAGGCTCTTAAGATAATGTGTGTGAAATACCCCATTTCTTTCAACACGCCTGTGTTCCCACACCCTCGTGCAAACATGAAACATTGTAAACATCATTTGAGTGTAGCTCATAAGTGTACTTTTTCCCGCATTGGCACAAACACTACGTGTGAAAACCCAATAACACTAGAGTTTAAGCAACAACATTGTCACTAGACACTAGATACCACGTGGCACATGTGGTAAGCAACGCAGACTAGATGAAATAAAAACATTGTCACTAGATATTACACTACTGGGCGAAAGCCAGACAACACTAGAGTTTAACCGACAACATTGTCACTAGATATTACATAACCAGCGCACAGCACAGAAACTTAGATCACAACCACGAAGCAGCAAATTAAAGGATCGAACAACAACATCCGGCATCCAGCACTTACTAGCAACTATCAGAAGTGTCTTCAGGCATCGCCTCCAGACACAGGAGCCCATCGATCAGTATCGCTGGACTAAGGTGCGGAGCACATGGCAATCAACTCCTTGACAACAGAAGGGCAGCTTGTGCTCAGATGCTCGAAGCCGTCAGTGGCCATGGCCTCCCTGAGATTTGCTGGAGTGCTGAGAAATTCCAAGCACGCGTCCTTCAGGTCACGGCAGTGGTGAAGCTCAGCCAATGCCAACACGTTGGCTACAGTGCTCCCATCAATTCTCTTGCATAACTTGTCTTCGCAAATCAACTTGAGCCTCTCCATGTTATACCTGTCCGCGGCCACAAGGAGATGCTGGTACATGGCGTCTTCCTCCTTCTTTGCCATCTCCGGCAGCGAGTCGGTGTACATGAAGCTGAGGAAGGCCTTGAACACCTGCGCCTCCATGTTGCCTATGCGGACCGCGCCGGCGGCGACGTCGCTCTCCTTCATTGCGCCAAAGAGCTCCGCATTGAAGACCGGCGACCGGGCCGCCAGAAGCCAGCGGTGCGCGGAGAACTTGTGGCCAGCGACCTCGAACACCACGTCGGCGCCCTTCCCGGTCTCGAGGAGGCCGCCGAGGTGGCGGTTCAGGTCGGACGGCGGCACAGAGACGGACCTCGGTGCGGCCGTCTCTGCCGCCCCCTCTTGGGCGCGGGACTTCTTGATGACGACGATGTCGCACCTGATTGTGAAGGAGTCGTCCTTGAGGTACTTGGATTTCGCCAGTGTCATCGTCTTGATGAACTTCGGACATTGCCAAGAATCATGGCTTTCGAACGTCAGTATCCCTGATTTGACCTTTGTTGGCTTATTCTTCTTGCGGAAGAAGGTCGCCTGCTCCTCTCCCCCCACGAGAGCAAACTGGGCCAGCGCCCTCACTTCAGTCTCTACATCCTCGGCGAGGAGCAGTTCGAGGGAGATGTACTCCCGGAACCACGGCTGGATGCCGCCGGGGTAGCAACTGATTCGCCAAACATGGTCTCCGACGGTGAACGGGCAAGACGTCACGCTCTCTCTGCTGGGTAAGCTAAGGATGCCAAAAACGCCATCGATCTTGAGGACGTGGTGCCCGCTTACCTTGTCGGCGACGATGGCGGAGGCGGACGCGGACGTGCTGGACGACCTGGCCAAGAACCTGGTCCCTCCCGGCGCAGCTTGCTCGATAGAACTGCTCTTTCAGCTCAGAGCAGAGGAGTGGCGGGTGAACTACTGGTGTGGAGTGGAGAGGAGGGTGGAGTGGCTGGAGTTGGGAGCGTGGGAGGAGGCAGAGGAAGTAGCAGATGCGCCTCTGTGGGACATGTGACTGGAGACTGACTCGTCTACTAATTTTATGGAGAGAGTATTGCCTTCCCTCGCAATGTCAAGTCATGGTGGTAGTCCAGTAAGAGGTCATCCATTGCAGGCGAGTAGACATGAAGATGACATAAAGGTAGGATTCTCTCTAAACGAATGGGTAGAGAACTAGAGATTCCGCATGTATTTTCATTTTTACTCGTCACATTGGCAATGTATATCCGCGCTTTTTTACCACCCCGTCCCTGTTTCTTCTTCATGCTTACTTTTTTTATTAGAGCACCTCCAACCGGGCACCCTATATCCACCTTTTTTAACGCCCCGTCCCTGAATATCATACGGAAACCAAAATTCAAAGAAAACTTTGTGGAAACCACATTTTAAAGTTTCAAAAAAATCTGAAAAAAATATAGGATGTTAAGAGGGTCATGTTTTATTGCCACGCAAAAATGGCACGTTGAAACACATTACAAGATATGAGGGAGTATGAAAAAGGCAAATCCATCCCTGAATAGTGACATTATTACTACGGGCCAGGCGACTTGACATGAGGATGACATAAAGGTAGCAGATTCTTCTCCCTAAAAGAACACTACAGGAATCATCGAAAATGCCTACGGCCAGAGATATGCCTACGGGCCCCGTAGGCATAGTGCGAGCTAAGCCGACGGCCTAACCGAAACCGTCGGCAAATTTGGGCCGTCGGCAAAGCTAGAGGTATGCCTACGATGACCGTAGGCATATATTGGCCGTCGGCAAATCGCACATCCATACCGACGGGCCTCGTCGGCAAATATATGCCGTCGGCAAAGCTGAAAACTACGCTGACGGGCCCCGTAGGCATATAATGGGAGGTCGGCATAGAGACCAGAGGCTGACGGAAGGCTGACTCCGTTAAAGCTATGCCGACGGCCCTAACGGTTTAACCGTAGGCATAGGTAGCATATATGCCTACGGTTAAACCGTAGGCATAGACATGCCACTAGAGGCGCCAGAGGCCGCCATGTGTCCCATATATGCCTACGGTTAAACCGTAGGCATAGGTAGCATGTATGCCTACGGTTTAACCGTAGGCATAGACATGCCACTGGAGGCCGCCACCTGTCCAATATATACCTACGGTTAAACCGTAGGCATATGTACCATATATGCCTACGGTTAAACCATAGGCATAGACATGCCACTGGAGGCGCCAGAGGCCGCCACATGTCCCATATATGCCTACGGTTTAACCGTAGGCATAGGTAGCATATATGCCTACGGTTAAACCGTAGGCATAGACATGCCACAGGAGGCGTTAGATGCCGCCACGTGTCCCATATATGCCTACGGTTAAACCGTAGGCATAGGCAGCATATATGCCTACGGGCTGGCCTATCACAACATGGTGAAAAAGTACATTAGTCAAAGCCCGTCCGGCGAAAGTCAAAGGCGTAGATCTCCGGGTCAACGGGGCCAGGGTTAGGCCGGCCGGGGGCCTTGGCGGGTAGCAATGGCACCAAAGCATCGCATCGGGTCCTCATACATGTCTTAAAGTGTGGTGGGATGTTTAAAGGGGCGGCACGCGGCTCCGGAGTGTAGCCCCCCCTCACGGACGGCGATGACACTGTAGTAACGTCCCGCGGTTCTAGTGTTGCATGAATATTCCCGAACACTCGGAGCGTGATCAATTCATGAGTTTTTTTACACAGTGCAGACACATGTGATATAAGATGTGTGGTAATTTTTCATATTTTTTAAAGATGCAGAAGTATGCGCAAAAATCCCCCGTTACGGATTGTTCTTCGCATGTCTACGAGTGTGGTCGGGGGCCTTCGGGGGCTAGCCATGCCACCAAATCTTGCGCTGGGCCCTCTTACACGTCTGGAAGTGTGGTGGCAGGTGCAAACAGCCGGCACGCGGCTCCGGAGTGTGACCCCCTTCACGGACGGCGCTGCCGCCGATACTTGGAGGGGGCGAAAGGCCACGCCGGATCGACACAGAGGGAATCTTGTGGTGGGTTGGGCCCAGACCTTGTTCTGAAGTGTTTCTATGGGCTGGCCTATCACAACCAGGTGAAAAAGTCCATTGGTCAAAGCCCGTCCGTTGAAAGTCAAAGGCGTAGATCTCCGGGTCAACGGGGCCAGGGTTAGGCCGACCTTGTTCTGAAGTGTTTCTATGGGCTGGCCTATCACAACTAGGTGAAAAAGTCCATTGGTCAAAGCCCGTCCGGTGAAAGTCAAAGGCGTAGATCTCCGGGTCAACGGGGCCAGGGTTAGGCCGGCCGGGAGCCTTTGGGGGTAGCAATGGCACCAAAGCATCACACCGGGTCCTCATACATGTCTTAAAGTGTGGTGGGATGTTTAAAGGGGCAGCATGCGGCTCCGGAGTGTGGCCCCCCCGCACGGACGGCGATGACACCGTAGTAACGTCCCACGGTTCTGGTGTTGCATGAATATTCCCGAACACTCGGAGTGTGACCCCCTTCACGGACGGCGATAACACCGAAGTAAAGTTCGGCAGTTTTGTTGCTATAGTTGCATTGGTTGCTCATGTCTGTTTGTTTAATGTTTATATCACTAGATAGCAATTAAAAATCATGTGTTCAGTTTGAAATGTTTAATTATTACTTTGATGCTTTGCTGCAATAGAGAAAGCTACCCCCCTAGATTTCCGGGTCAACCGGCCTAGGGTTGGGCCGCTCGGGGGCCTTCGGGGTAGAATTTTTCATAGATTATGAATATCCACTTTGTTTCTGTTTTTCAATATGTTAAAAATGCGACCCCATGTATTTTTGCAAATAGGTCCTTATACTTTGTCAAAATACAAGTAAATGAAGAGACTCGCTCCCCCCCCCCCCCGCGTCGCTCCGCTTGAGCGACTCGGGGTCAAACCCAGCGCGCCGCCGGCAGCCCCCCTCCAGCGCCTCCTCTCCTCCGCCGCTGCCACTGGCCCTCGACGCGGTGGCGGCGGCATGGGGAGAGCTCGCGGTGGACGCGCGCTGGGCTGGGTGGCATGGACGCCGACGCCGAGCGCGCCATGGACGCCGATGTGCAACGCGTCGGCTATCCCGCGTCCAGAGGAGGAAGATAAGAGCAACCCCAGTGCCCCCTCGACCGAACCCTAGCCACACTCTCTCTCTCTCCTTGCTCGCTCCCTCTCGATCTGGTGCTCAACCGCAGCCGCCGTCCCCACTCCGGTGCCTGTGCTATGTAAATTTCTATGCCCGACACGGCCACAACCCGAGATCATCATCATCATCATCATCATCGAGCACCTCCTTAAGTAATAGTAGCCCGGGGTCCGATCCCGTGGTGCTAGTGTATGCTCCGAGCAAGTTTGAGATTCTGGCACCAAACCAATGCAACTAAATCACCTTTGATTTTTTAAAATTTCATGCTCTCTCCGTCCCGCGACATGTCGTGCTTGAACTCTCTTGCACAGAGACCAATCAAGGGACGAGCGAGGTATGAGCGAGAAATTGGATTAGACTACCCACACCACGCGTATTGAGAGAACGGTATACAACACAGGCATATAACGCTTGACAGCATCGTGCTTCGACCCAGAGGGATCGTCATCGAGCACCTGCTCAAGTGATAGCGGCGGGGGGAGCGGCCCGATCCCGCGCATGCCTCCGTTCAATCGTGAAGGACGCCGCACATGCCGCCGTCGAGGGCGACGGGCGTGCTGGAGAGATGGTCCGTGGAGGAGTTCCGCACGGCGAGCTAGGCCCGGGCCAGAAGCGGGGGAAGGAGCGGACCATGCTTGCGTGCTCGGGAAAGAAATTTTTTTGTTTTTTTGGAGGGGATGGAACTTTTTTTTTACTTTGTTGGGAAAAGTAGTTTTTTTCCTTTGTTTGAGGTAAATTTGGGAATAGTATGAGAAGAAAGAAAGGAATGATAAAGAGAAAAAAAAAATCTGAGTGTACGTACATGGCATGCACCAAACGCACAGATACCCATCCACGGGAGTGTATCTGGTGCACCGGGGCAATTGGTGCTACCGGTGCACCGAACCCCGTTGCAAATTTTTAAATGTTCAAAAAAATTCGAGAAAAATTTAGTGCATTGACACAATATCAATATATGTTGTTACAAAAAATCAAGTCAAAATTCAAAACATTGCTCGAGATATAAAAATGACAAATTCGGCATCAATGTGCTAATGGGCCAAATCTGAAGCCCAACTTGTGTTATGTACTATTCAGTGTCGAATTTGTCATTTTTGTATCTCAAGCAATGTTTCTAATTTTGATTTGTTTTTTTGTGACAACATACATTAATGTTGTGTCAATGTACTAAATTTTTCTCATATTTTTTTGAAGTTTTTAAAATGTGCAACGGGGGTTCGGTGCATCGGTAGCACCAATTGCCCCGGTGCACCAGATACACTCCCACCCATCCACCTCTCTTTCCTTCAATTTTTCTCACAGCCGTCGGATATAGGAGGTATGGACGGCTGAGATCGCTCTGGACGGGGTGATCCATGGGATAGCTAGTTGGACGAATGAGGAGGCAGGGAATTCCAACACGAAGGCAAGACGTGAAATAGAAGCCCGCGTATTACCGAAATTTTAATTTTTACTCGTCACATTGGCAATGTATATCCGTGCTTTTTTAATACCCCGTCCCTGTTTCTTCTTCATGCTTACTTTTTTTATTAGAGCACCTCCAACCGGGCACCCTATATCCACCTTTTTTAACGCCCCGTCCCTGAATATCATACGGAAACCAAAATTCAAAGAAAACTTTGTGGAAACCACATTTTAAAGTTTCAAAAAAAATCTGAAAAAAAAAAGATGTTAAGAGGGTCATGTTTTATTGCCACGCAAAAATGGCACGTTGAAACACATTACAAGATATGAGGTAGTATGAAAAAGACAAACCCATCCCTGAATAGTGACATTATTACTACGGGCCAGGCGACTTGACATGAGGATAACATAAAGGTAGGAGATTCTTCTCCCTAAAAGAATGCGTAGAGATTCTGTATGTATTTTCGTTTTTACTCGTCACAATGGCGGCAATGAGCTTCATCGATCTTCTTGGTTTGCTCACCTGCACTGGCTACGCATCGTCCCTCCCTCCACTCCCCCGTGTCCCAAATTGGATCTTATCTTCTTCACGTCGGGGAAAGGGCGCGGCGCGGAAATCAGGGACTCGCACGGTGCCAACGTCAAGCGAGCAGCTTTGGCTGCATGAGAGCATGATCCACGGCCACGAGCGTAGCAAAGCTAAATAGTACTAGTACGTAGATGGTTTAGTGGTGTTGGCATTTTGTGCCCTTCACCGCAACGCTAGCACGCTATCACAAACCCAAACCTAGTAAGCAGATTCGAGTTCAAAGGCCAGCCTAGTAAGCAGGAGTCAGTTACACGTTTAGTCCTGGTGCTCGCTAGCTTGTAACACAACCGTATTAGTACTCGCAAAATGCTTTAATACGGTCCTTAAACACATGAACATGTAACAGATATGCTCTTGAACATGGTGCTCCAATACGGTCCTTAAACACCTGAATATGTAACAGATATGGTCTTGACCATGGATACATGAACGCTAGTGGCCACGTCAACATATAGTTGAAGTGTGGATCTGACTTGTCAGCATATGAGAGGGAAATAATACAGAAATGTAAATTTCACATGGGGGTTTCAAACGCGGCGAGCGTAGTTGGGCCGGCTGAGTACCATAGCGTGCCTTTTTTTTTCCAAATCTTCAAGTGATTTTCCTGATGCGTTTTCTACCGGGTTTTTTTTCGTGTTTATATTTCCTTTTCATTTTTTATGTTAATTTTATTTCCATTTAAATGAAATAAAATTTTACAATAATTATAAGCACACAATTATTGTGTATTTTAAAATTTTATTGTATTTACATTATTATGTACCTTGAGAAGAGGTAAACCAGAACTTTGTCCAAAATTTATGTCAATTAAATTTAGGTATCTTCATTCAGGACCACAAGCATGCACAATTATTTTTTATCCTAATTGTATTTTCTAAATAAAAAATTATTAAGACACCGTGTATTTGGAAAACTAGATGATACCCTGCGCGTTGTTGCGGGAATGTTTTGCAATATATTCAGTTAGAATTGATTGTATGGAACATGAATATTTGGAGCAATAATTTCAGAACTAAAGCTGAAAATAAATATGATTTGTGGTGTTTGATTACTGTATAATGTAAATATCATAATAGAATGTAAATTCTCACGCATGTTTGCATGTTGAGGTGGCTCTTTATTATGCATGATTGCATGTTATGGTGAACCTTTCTCCATGCATGTTGAATGATGAGGTGGCATATTTGCATGTTGAGAGAAATAGGCTAGTGGGGGCTAACAATTTAGATATAGAAGATGTTGAACATGGTTTTATAAAATGTTTAATACCCTCTCTGAAAAGAAATATAAGATCTTTTAGATCACTAAGAAATATAAGATCTTTTAGATCACTAATTTATTACTAAATTACAAGATATTTATGTAAAAAAATATTGAACTTGTATCTATAACTGTTCAAAGTATTTATAAAATATAATAATATATACTAACTTTTTGAGACACATTTAACATTTTCTAAAGGCATGTTGAAAAATCAAAAAAGAAAGTTTTAAATAGCATTGAACATTTTCTTGAAGAGGGAAACATCAAAATCAAAAATATAAACAAATAAAATGGAAGAATGAACATGAACTTTGAAAAATAAATAAACGGTACAAAACGCACCTAAGGAAAATCACTTGAGGATTCGCCAAAAAATCGCTTGCTACGCTAATGGGCCGGTCTAACTGTGCACAGGTGAGCAATAAACATGAACGCTCAATAAATCATTCTAGCTCGTGAACATACGTAAAATATAAGTTAGACCAGGTAATGAAGATTTTCTCACGGCTGGATGCCCGACGGGTGCATCTCCAACTTGGCGAGCAATCATCAAGGGAAGAGATATGCTTCGCCGGGGTTTGTTCCGGCGTGTTGGAGACGGAAGAACCACCAAGGTGGGGCATGACTAGTGGATCGAAGGAACATCATCTATGAAGTCAATGGGCGCACTTGGTGAAAATTCAGTCCAACTGATGCTGGATATCATTGATCCAGTGACAAACCATTGAGACATGGACACGATTCGGCAAGTGGTTTTTCCTCCCGATGCTACGGCTATCCTAGGCATGCCGCGACCTAGGAGGACAGGCGATGACATATATGGGCTTGGGCATGGAAGAAATCGGGCATGTTTGCTGTGCGTTCGACCTATCATGCAACGATGGACATGAAATATAAAGACATTGAGACAGTGGGGAGTTCAGATGGAGGGGAAAAGACCTGGCTTGCGCTATGGAAGATCAATGTGCTCCACAAAATTAGGGTGTTATGGTGGCGAGTTGTGAAAGTGCTGCTACCTTGCTATAGTGAGCTACAAAGGAGGCATATCAAGACTCAGCCGAATTGTCCCATCTGTGGACATGATAATGAAACTTTGTTTCATAGCCTGATGGAATGCGATCACGCAAAAGGATTTTCGAGGGCAGCAGTTCGGTTCTTTGAGCTGAAAATAACCAGACTGAACCCGATTACATGGACACAGGATATGCTGGATTATCGCACCATTCCTAAGGATGAAGCTACAGTGATGATCACTGTGATGTGGGCTATATGACACTCACGGAATAGCTACACCCATGGAGAAAAGGAGTACTAGCCACAACAATCTATGATTGTTATCGAGGAAATTGTTCGTGCACTAGGATATACCACTGAAGGTGAAAGTTGCAATACCGGCTACGGCCAAGTGGGAAGCTCCAGACGCGGACTGGCATAAGATTAACACGGGTGGGGCGACAGACTCAGACCACGCTGTAGGTGGTGCGGGAAGGAATCATCCTTCGAGATCACGAAGGTACCTGTTTGGGGGCTCGTTGTGTTCGGTATGAAGGAGTCACTGACCCTCTCTGACCGGCTTGCTAAAGAAGCTTTGTCATTGAACGATTTTGTATTAAATTTTGATGTAATCTGTTAGAGTTGTGTCGAATATTATTGTACAAGGTAGGTTACAGATGGACTTGGAGTCATACGGTGTGTAGATAGGGTATGAAGTCGTGTCCAAGTAGGACACTTGTATTCTAGGCCTCTTATATAATATATAATGAGGGGGTTAGACACGCGATGTAATCTATGTCAACATAATAGCACAGGCACGCAGGGGGGCCGGCGCGTGTGCCGGCGCCCGGGCGGCCGGGGTGTGGTATTGTAGTCATGGGGAGGAGTGCCTATAGTCAGGCCCCGGGGATGTAGCCATATCGGTGAACCTCGTTAACAAATCTCGGTGTCGTGCTTGTGTGATTGCTTGATTCTCCGTAGATCGACTGTGCGCCTCGGATTTATTCTAACAAGTAGTATCAGAGCAAGGTTCGAAGAGGCCGTGAAATTGATCTAGAGGTGATGTCGCTGAAAGATCAGATCGGTTTGTTCCGTTGATATGTCATGCAATCGTGCCTGGCTCGTAGCCCAGGAACACGCCGGCGACCGAGCGATCGGAGAGTTTTTGACGCCGGGTCCGACGATCTTCACGTGCGCGACGCAGCCGAACGTACGGAAGTAGTCCACCGCGGGCTTCTTCTTACGCCACGCCTCATAGGGCGTCATCCCTTGCAGGCTTCTCGTCGGCGATCGGTTGAGGATGTGCACCGCCGTGCGCACCGCCTCGCCCCACAACGCGCTTGGCACGCCCATACTCTTCATCAGGCTGCGCGCCATCTCCACCACCGACTGGTTGCGGCGCTCTGTTGCGGAGAGTACGGCGTCGTCATGTTCCTTTGGATGCCGAGCTCTTCACAGTATGCGGTGAACTCGTTCGAGTTGAACTCACCGCCGCGGTCAGTGCAGAATGCCCTGAGTTTGGCGCCGCTCTGGGTCTCCGCCGCCGCCTTGATCTTTCTGAAGAGCTCCTGAGCGCTTCCAGCCACATGTATCTACTGTGATCATCAACAATGAGCAGGAAGTACTTGTTACCAGACATGGTTGCCGGCGTGATGGGGCCGCACAGGTCGCCGTGGACGAGTTCAAGCCCCTGCACCGCGCGGTACGCTGACGCGCGCGGAAATTGTGTCATGTGCATCTCGCCGAGCGTGCATCCCTCGCAGAACTGCTCGATGTGCTGGACCGTCGGCATGCCGCGCACCATGGCCTTCGCCCCTAGGTCATGCAGAGCGCGGAAGTGCAGGTGGCCGTACCGCGCATGCCAGCGCCAGGCATCGTCGATGCCGCCCGCAAGCAGACACACGGGCGCGGCCAAGTTCAGAGACACGGTGTATAGCCGGTTGCTCGTCCGCCGCACCCGTGCCAGGAGCACGCGCTGCCTGTCGTAGAGACAGAGCACGCCGTCCTCGATCACGGACTTGCAGCCGTGCTCGTCGAGCTGGCCCAGGCTCACGATGCTCGTCCGCAATTGTGGGATGTAGTAGACATCCGAGAGCGCGCGGTGCTCGCCGTTCCTGCACGAGAACATCACCACACCGCGCCCATAGATCTGCACCACCGAGCCGTCCCCGAACCGGACCGTCCCGTGTACAGACTCGTCCACCTGCGTGAGCATGTCACGGCGGCCAGTCATATGGTTGCTAGCACCCGTGTCCAAGTACCAACGGTCGTCGTTGGTGGCCACCGGCACGACGCGCGCCTCGTTGAGGAAGATTTCTTCTGGCGCCGGCCGCGGCCTGGCCGCGGGGAGCGCGTCCGTGGCGACCACCTCATCGCAGGCGGCGCGGAGGAGACCGGGCTGCTCGACCTCGACCTCCGCCACATTCGCCTGCTGCTCCTGCTGCTCACGGTCCTTGGCCCGCTTGCGGCACTCCTTCGCCCAGTGACCGGAAATCCCGCAGTAGCGGCAGTCGCCCTTTCGCCTGGGCGCCACCGCACCGCCGTTGCCGCGGCCTGCGCCTTGGCCACGGCCTCCGCCGCCTTGGTTACCTTTCGGCTTGCCGTTGCCGCGACCGCGCCCGCCGCCGGACGAGCCGCTACCTTGGTCCTGCTGTTTCTGACGCGCAAGCCATTCCTCCGCCGTGAAGAGTAGCTGACCTCCTGGCGCTGGCGTCTGCTCGCGCTCGCGCTCTTCGACGACGAGGAGGTGGCCACACAGCTCCTCAAGCGAGAGCTGCTTGGTGTCGACGAGAGACTCGATCGCCACCGCCATCTCGCGGTAGGGTCGCGGCACCGTGCGCAGTACCTTGAGGACAGCCTTGTGCTCGTCCACGGGATCTCCGAGCGCCTCGAGCTCGTCGATGATCGTCCTGAGGCGCATCACATAGGACTCGATGCCCTCGTCGTCCTTGTATCGAAGCCCCTCGTACTCCGAGGGGCGAGTTTGTGCCTTGGCCTCGCGCACGCGCTTGACCCCGACCCGCATGGTCTTCAGGGTGTCCCACGCCTTCTTCGCCGTGGCCTTGGTGCCCAGAATGCGCATCAGTTCCGGTGGCACCCCCCTGAGCAGAGCGATCATCGCGCGCCGGTGGTCGCGGTCGGTGCCCTGCCCGGTTTCCACCACGCGCCACAGCTCATCCTCCTGGAGCTGCAGCTTGGTGATCATGGCCCAGTCGGAGTAGTTGGTGCGTGTGAGCATCATCGGAGGCATGCCGCCGCCGCCGCCGTGAACCACGTGCTCGACGACGCGCACCCCCAAGCCCTCCTCAGTAGAGAGGCGCGCCAGGGTTTTCTCCAGAGCCGCCGCCTCTACCGCGGCTTGCTCTTCCTCCTGCTGCTTCTTCGTCTTCTCATCGTCGCTGCCAGCCATCTCTCCGGCGGATCAGACACCGCCGGCGTCCAGGATGGATCGTACACCACCGAGGCTTTGATGCCAATTGTTGTTGCAGAGACCTGCAAGCACGACGCAAGAGAAAGCAAACGAGAGAGAGCGAGAGGTGGAAGACGATAGTTTTGCGCTGCTGTAACCGATTGCAGCTTTTTTGTTTCAGTCTTATTTATCTGAACTCGCTAAGAGCTCCTGAAAACAAGCAAAGAAATGGTCGTGCTCGCCGAGCTTACAGGCCGTGCCATCCCACGACGCTCGAACGTGCATGATCCCTACTTGCTCGCGGCGAGGAATGCGTGATCCATGCCATCCCATGGTGATTCCTACGGCGAGCTGAAGACTAGCTAACTACCTAACAGAGTGCTAACTGAAACTGAACCCGTACGTGTACAGACACACGCTGACGGTCAGTGTTATTCAGAGAATTGTAACCTGAAGAACTGAAAACTTGCGTGTGTGCAGATTATCCAACACAGCTCCCTCGCCGACACCATGTAGCACTTGGCGCCGGACTCCCTGTCCAGCCACATGCTCTGCAGCAGCATGGCACCGATGGAATTGATCAGCAATCGAACAGATTTGGTCCAGGGGTTGGCTGTTGGGCTGTATGCGTACCATGAGTCCGCCTGGAAGGAGGACGGAGCTGCCGGAGAGGCGGAGGAACAGGTCCTTTTTCCCGCGCGCCGGCAGCGGCTCTCCGTCGGCGCGCGGCGGGAGGTCGGCGAGCGGCGGGAGGAAGCAGGCCCAGACGGTGTCCGAGTCTGCGGCTGCGCGGAAGGCCGGGGAGACCGCCGCGGCGCGGCAGGCGCCGCGCGGCGACGTGCGGGCGAGCGCCGCCGACACGAGCTCCTCCGGCAGGCGCGCGATCTCGCAGGACTCCATCGGTTGCTCCTCCTCGTCCTCCTCGGTTCGATCTGGTGCAAATGTTGCCTTCGCTTCCAAAGGCTTAGCGACGAAGCACTCGGGACGAAATTGATTTCATTAATTCAATTCGGGGCGAAGCAAGCATTTATCTTTAACACTGATTTTTGTATTGGCTTTGCTCGTATCTATAATCTATAATACCTAAATAGTTCATCCCCACTATCTTATTTCTCTTGACATGCAGCCTATCCACATCAGCAAGCAAGCCACGTCATCATTCTACAACCGGCTTATAGGTGGGACCAACCAAAGTTCAGCAGCGCAAAGAACGCCACCTCAGCGATTAGTTCCCAGTTTAGAGGAGAACCGAACGTTCGCTCGCCAGCGGTACAAACTACGAAGAGGCCAACCACCTCGTGCGTGAACCCACCAAAGTAAAAAAAAAAGCCCAAGCTTTCCCCCAAATTTTCCCCATGCTGGCAGTCAGAACCAGAGGAGCCCTTTACGTCAAAAAAAAAAAACAGAACCAGAGGAGCCCTCCTCGGGCCGGCGCCTTCCCACGCCGGTGGTCAGAGCCGGAGGACCTCGCTCATGTCCTTCATTTGCTCCGGACCGTCGTCGCGCCGGTGGCCTCGGACAGATCCGACGCGGCCATCTCGGCGGGGCCACACTTCCAGCGGGATCGTGAAGGAGCTCGGTGGCCTCCTCCAACCTCCTCGCCGCCGTCATCAACGCCTGCAAGAGCCGGAAGAGCTCCCTCATGCCGTCGTTGTTCTCGGGGTCCTCATCCAGTCGGCAGCATCGGACGCACCTGATGCGCCCATCACCGTCGTGGCCACAGTTCCGGCGTGATGAGCTAGGCAAGGAGAGGCTCGCCGGCCTCCCCTGCCTCCTAGCCGCCGCCATTAAGGCCCGGAAGCAATCCCCCGCGCAGCCGATCCATTGGTCCAGGTCACCTCCGCAGCTTACTAGCTGCTGGTGGTCACGGCGGGGAGGGCTCCCGGCCAGTCTCCGTCATGGCCGCCGCCACTTCCGACGCTCCCCGTTCACAGGTGCGCATTAACTCGCCTATTGATTGACCTTCCCGCTACCACCCTATTGCCGCCGCTATCCTTCCGCCTCCACGACGTATGCTCTCCCGGCCACAAATGCCCATGAAAGATTGAAACGTCCCGACGCACCGCAGCATTCATGGCGCCTATAGATCGCCCTCCATTGCCCTACAAATGTGGAAAAACTGCTGCTGCATTCGCAGTTAAAAACCAGTCTATGCTCCCATCGTCATCCAGCACACACACATGCTCGCGTCCTCATCTACGAACCGTCCTCCACTGGAAGTTGTACTCTCCCTAATATTAGCCACACTGATTTTTTACTATCCCTGAGCTTATTTTTATGAATTTCTCAGATTGCAGTTTGGATTGAAAGGTGCTCGATGATTCGCTTCATAGGACTGCTGCTGCTCAGATTGATTTCATTGTTACACAGGTCTTTTGCTAATCGTGTTTGTTCAGATTGTTCTTTGCTGACTTTCATATGCAAAAATCATACAATGCTAATATGGAATGTTAGGCTTTCAAGTTTTATGGTACTTCCTATTTCTTCTTCTCGACACAACTTTGCTCATCCGAGAAATAATCACGGAGCCTTGGTTCCCATATTATTTTCTATTTTGTGTGTTTTTATTTTACGATTGATTATATCCATTTCTAATAGGGATAATATGTTGATGCCAGAGTTTAAACTATGAAGCTACTAAATTTATCGTTTAACATCCAGGAAAAACTTATGCATGTGGATATCTTCATTTTACCATATCTTGGGTTGATAGGAAACAAGCTATCCCCGTGATTTTTAGCTTTGATGTGCCCTCACGTTCTGTAAGTAGCCTCTCTGTCCCTCTCAAATTATTTTTCTTAAAGATCTCGATGTATACACAAGGCACAATAAATTATCTTGCCTCTTTCCTGAAAAGTGTACTGAAGTCAATTTCTTATTTCTTGCTTCCGGTGGACAGATTATAAAGATTGCATGCTGGTTGGTAAACAAAATTGCTCAAGCAATTTCGAAGTGATGTGTTACTTTATTCTTAGTTACTGAAGATTATTTCTTACACACACACGCACACAACTGTGAAGGTATATGTGTTTTTTGTTTTTGGACAAGTCATATACATGTTTGACTGCTATGCCTTGCTTCCTTTCTTTGCTGAAATTTTACAACAATGCCTCTACTAACCTCATTTCAATTGATGAGTACACACTTTCTGTTTGTTTTTGTGTGTATTAAATAGCATAGGAATTTTCTCCCCTGGAGCTTTCCAGTTCAGAGAACTGAATTTGACATTCCAAATCAGAAGATTCCCCGTTGTTTTTTTAACTGAGATTCCCATTGTTAGCCAGATCTAAGCCTGAGCTTACTTCTGTATTTTGTCAGGTTCTCATCTTTGCTGCAAATATGCTAGAAGTCCTCCACCGCAAGGGATATTGGTTATGAGTTTCTTGCAAAGTTACCGATTCTTCATTGTTGGCTTGCTGCATAGGACTCTTGCCACTTGCATTGGTAGTTAATTTGGTACAGAAGCTCCCATATCTGATTTGTTTTCACTGAGTTATTATATGTACATTCTGTTAGTTTTCATACTTTCTTGGAGAGAATTAGGATTCTGATTGAATCTATTTCTATAATCAAAATCTACAACACTGTAACCATGTTGGATGCCAAGATTATCTGCAGATTCAGTCAGATCGACCTGCCTCACTACAAGTGTGCCAAACAATTTTCCGCTGACAGCAAGGACTTAGGACGACTTAGTGGTTCTTGCCGGAGTAGTATTGTTGCTGCTCCCGTCAATGGACACGTAGCCCAGCTACAAAATAAATGGATGGGTGACCAACAAAACTTTCTACAGGGTGTCTCAACTGTGGTTGCTCGCACACTATTCTGTAGATGCATACGACATTCATGCCATGTACTCCCTGTTCGCTCACAAGGTGCATTTTATTTCCTTCTTTATCTATTTGTAACGATTAACTGACTGAGGACACCAAGTTTTTTACCATATACACATTCATAAGTTGAGCGGCAATGGTTTGAACGCATGCTTCCAGTTGCTTGGGGCAGTTGGTGAGAGACCTGTGTGATACTGTTCTTTCATGTAACCTCTATTAAGTTGCTACCCATGTCACAATGTCTATAATACATATGTTAAATCGCCCTGAAAGCCAATGTTTTTGTGCTTCAGGGCTGAGTAGACTTTCCCTACTCTCTAATCTTCCACGGATTCATCAAACTGTTCACGACAACAAAATCCCGCAGCAACGCGCGGGGTATCATCTAGTTATCATTATATAGCCAGTCGGAACCGAGAACGGACGTTTGGCTCTCGGCCTCCATGGAGGCCTTTTTTTGAAAAAAAAAATCAAAATTCAAACTTTTTGGTTTCAAAAAAATCTGAAAACAATTGTGCAAGTAAACAAGGATGTTACGTGTATGTGTGTAAAATTTCAGAATGAAAAATGTTGAAATGCAACCTGTACAAAAAAGATAAATTCATGGCCTTGGAGGATGAATAGTATCATGTGTTAAAAAGCCCCAGATTTGTCTTTTTTGCACAATTCTCATTTCAACGTATTTTGCCCTGAAAATTTACACACATGTGTGTTATGCCTTCATGTATATCTGTGTTTTTTTTAGAATTTTTTGAAACGTAGAAAATGTGAAATATGACGAAATTCAAATTTTTCAAAACCGAGCTCCATGGAGCTCGGCCTCCAAAGACAATATTCGGTCGGAACCTTGGTGAATTCTTATGTTATTATTACCTAGCGTGTGTGACAGTCTGAAGACTTCTTTTTGTCATTTGGATAAATTCAAGCTGGTTCATCTGCTGTGTCATGGTTGATGTAATGCTTTATTGTAGAATGTCTGACATCCAGTTTGTATAATTTTCATTTGACATGTTTTCGCCCGTTTTTCATGACTGTTCCTCTGTGCGGAACAAACATTTAGCTAGGCTATAGTTGCCAAACGCTTTGGGCCAGTTTTTTTGGCAACTTAAAAAATAAGCCACCTCTTCCTCAACTTTTCTTATAAGCCGCCTCTTTTATACATCGGGTCTTCTAGACTAGTTATGCGATAACTAATTTAGAAGTCTCAATAGATTAAGAAGGTGGCTTATTTCTTAAGCTGAAAAGGGGCAGCTTATTTTTCAACTCGCCCAAAAGAAATGGCCTTCTGTGCCGTTTTTTGGTGCAAAGTACACACATTTTGGTCGGCCTACATGTCAACATAAATGTGGATAAACACCTGCAAGTGTTTGGATGTAACCAATGCGACCATGCGAAGGAGAGGATGGACATGACTGTCCTCTAGCTCGGTGGAGTGAGTGCCAGACCAGGAAACCAACGGCGGCGACCAATGTTTAGTCAACACCCATCTCTACAACCTCTAATCTCAGTGGGTACCTGTGGCTGCTCCTTTTTATGTGGTGGTGTACCTTGCGGCCGGTCCGATGGGCCACCCCGATCGACCGCCATGCACGTCGTAGGATCCTTGTGCCCCAACAATCGGATCCCAAACCCGCGCCTTGCTTTCCCCCACCCCCTGCACACTTGTCGGTCCGAGATCACACACACAGCGCTTAGAGCGCCTCAGAGCCTACCTATGTCGGCGCCATCGAGATGACAAACTAAGAAAGAGAAAATAGATCGTGCGCGCCGCACTGGGCGCCCTCACAGCATCGTCACTCATGCCTGCAACACTGACGCTCGCCTCAAGCCACACTGGTGGCTCCCCTCGCAACATCGCCTACGCCCCTAGTAGTCTTTGTCTCGTGCTTGCAACACCGGTACCCCTCGCCGCATTGGTGGTGCCTGACAGCAAGCACCAGTGGCACCCTTAGAAGTCACAACCTATCCCAACACTCTCGCAACTATGGACACCACATATCCTCCGCGAGCTCTTAGCAGTGACCATTGTTGCAGCATCCAAGCAGTGGCGGATCCAGGCCCCAGGCCGGGGGGGCCTGGGCCCGGGGCGTGAGCAGCAATTCCTTTGTTGACTGTAGCTGCATCTGCACTGTTTGACACTGTAGCGACACTGTAGCAAGCCTGGGGCCCGGGGCTTGGCCGAATCCTGGATTCGCCACTGCATCCAAGCACCAGCTCCGCTGTCATCGCCATTGCAGCAGTCGTGGCCCGCCGCTCGCATTTGTGTGGGTCACCACCCACAATAATAATGGTCGCATCTTGCAGCGTGGCCGGTGGGGCTTGTAGCACCAGCACTACCCACCTGTAGCATCGAGCGACGGACGTGTCAGTGCAACATCATCGCCTTCCTTGAAGCACATGCACCCTCTGATGGCGGATAGGTGGATAACATACAACATCCAACACGGGACCCTTGTAGCACTATAGTGACAAGATCGGGGAAGTGGGCGACAATGACTTGTCGTGGCGAGGTGAGACCCGAAGAAAGAGAGGGAAACATAATAGGTTCATCAGTTGGTGAAAACCATATGGATGAGAATCGTGAGGATACAGGAATAAGACAGAGAAGATGCACACAAAAAAGGAATAAGACAGAGAAGAGAGTGGCGTGGGTCCATTGGGGCATGTGGCGAGTGTGCGGGGAGATGATATTGACGCGCGTGCATCCAACTTATTTAATTCATTTACCAGAGAAAAGGAAACAAGAAAACACAAAATGAATAAAAAGAAATTGAAGGGAAAAATGAAAAATAAGAACGAAAAAGAAAACCCCAGAAACTGAAAAGGAAGGCGATTCCCCGAAAACCCCACAAAAGAACTGGAGGCCGAGAATAACGAAAGAGAACCGCTTTTAAACTCGTCCAATTAAGGGTCATGGGCGCGGTTAACTGTCACAATAGTTTTTTTTAGAAATGTAGTACATACGCAGACATTTACATACGCACGCACGTACATCCTATCCCTATGAGCAACTCCGAGAGACCAAGTTGACGAGTTTTGAGATCAAAGTCATCATACCCCTTACTATCATGGGATCACCTTCCACTTAAAGAATATTTCACCTTAATAAGACACACAAATGTTAAACTTGGGTATGATCCTGATGTCAGCCTTCTAAGCATCCAATCACATGCTGGTTTTGAAACTCACAATAATAGGAAAATAAATTTTACGCTCGTGGTTCATAGAAATTTTGTAGGAAATCTAAAGAATAAAATTTTTATAGGAATTATTTTAGAGCCCTTAGGTTTGTAGGAATGGATTCCTGTTCCTATATAGGATAGGAACCAACACTTCACAATTCAAAGGAAAAAATTAGCTTAAACTCAACGAAAAAGTTTCAATCATATACATCAAATGACGAACTTTTTTTTCTATATATATAAATTGAGATACATATCCATCCCGATTTTTATATTCTTTTATGAACCAAGGAGGCCTCATTTTTTCAAAGGTTAGAGCATCTACACACTCGGTCGCCAAATCCGGCCTATCAAACGCCCGCGGACGTGTCCAGGCGCGTCCGCGAGCACTCCTCAAATAACTCTCTCTGCATCCGAACACCTCATATATGAAATCTTAAAACCATACAAATCATGCAAAGAAACACATCTACGTAGTACGTAGATCAACTAATCCTTGACTATGCTACTCGTTATCGTCGGAGATGTCCACTATCTCCGTTCCGGGCTCCGGTTACATGGGGACCAACGCAACTCTGGCTCCTCCTCTGCCTCCGCCCGGGCCTCCGCCTGCATTTCCGCTTCCACCTCGTCGAAGAGCGCGTCGGTCTCCACCTGTTCTTGCAGGAGGAAGCGCCGGTTGGACTCCACGTACGTCTCATCCTGGATGGACTCTAGGATGACTGTCTGCTCCGCCATCTCCGCCGCTTGGGCGACGGCGAACTCCGCCATGGCCTCCTCCTGGTGAAGCCCGCAACCGGCGCCGGCTCCTCCTCCGGCTCCGTTGCGTCCACCTCCTCCGGATCCGTCCCCTCCATCGGCTCTGGCTGCTCCCCCCCCCCCCCCCCCCCCCTCCTCCTCCTCCGGCTTCGACGAGTCCGGAGGCAGGCCTGCTGCGATCCGGGCGGCCTGTTGGTTTTCTGGGCGATTCCGTGTGTGACCCATATTCGTCTCATATTTGGGCTGGATATGCGGGGTGCCGGTCAGGCCGGACGTTTGAGGCCCGTTTGAGACACCTGTGTGGGACGGGTAGTTTTGACCGGACACTGAAGGGCCGTATGTCCAGGCGTTTGAGATGGGTTTAGGGTGCCTGGCTATATATATATATATACATGCTCTTATCACCATGAGATTTTCCGATGGCAGCAATGTCTCCGTCGGAAGCTTCGCGCCGGCCGGTCACCGACACTGCGTAAAAACGCCCGCCCTGCCGACACCTCCTCTCTGTGCGTGCTTGGCCGCCGCACCAAACCAAACCAACCGCAGCGGAGCGGACAGCAGAGCACCGACTCCTGCCGTGTCCATGTGCGGCCGCCGCGGAAACCCGGAGACTACGCCCCGGGGAAAAGACAGCGACAGCGGTCAGAGCCGAGCGCGATGACGCGTGATCACCACCGCCTCGGCCGCTCGCGCCCGCCCGTGACAGGCGCAGCATGTATAAACACGGAGCCACCTACAGGGGCGGACCTACGTTGATAGCTGTGGGGGCACCTGCCCCCACTTGATTTTTTCGTTCGCTTATACCTGATCCGATGTACACGATGTGTGCCCCCACTTGGTATCGTACGTTGCCCCCACTAGGCCTAGCTTCATTTGTATCTGTAAAGCCCATGTAGTCTAGCTAGCAGCCCACAAAATAAAAGAATCGCCGGCTTACTCTCCCTGCCCGCATTTGCAACTTTGCATTAGGCCCTGAAGCCCTAGCCTGCCTAGCGGACGGTTCAGACGGATCGGAAATTCCTGATCTCGCTGCTCTCACGAAGCCGCCGCAGACTCTCTCTCCACCGCGCTGCTGGGAATCGCTGATCGGTCGTTGTCTATCCCTAATCCCTCTGGCCATTCTACAATGACGCTGCAGTATAGCTTCATCACCATACTTTATTCTACAATTCCCTCATTCTAATTGACTTCAAGGTAAGCAAGCTAGCAGTATTAATCTAGGTTTTGTTTTCAGATTTTTTTTTTGTTCGTCTAGAGTTTCTAAGTTAGAAGCCGGAGTACTCTCAACATTTCATCAAGTTATGTATATAGTTTACCTATTTGAATTGTTAGGCCAGTTCAAATACTTTTTTGGGACATATAAATTTTAGTATGAAGCTACAAATTTATTATTCCCTATGTTCCATAATAAGTGTCGTAGTTTTAGTTCAATTACAGGAAAAATGGCTAGTCGGATTGAGAGACTCCAATCCAATTCTGATAATCACCTTTCATCTTCATGATTTGTCATAATATGAAAATTCATTTATGGTTTCAATTTTGGGCACTTAAATTGCAGGGAATGTAATGCAGAGATGAAAAAAAACTTTCAAGATGCCTCAACTCGTAGATTTGGATAAGCTTCCTAGAGATCCATCTATAAGGAAGAGGATTGTAGATTACAAGACAAATCAGCATGACGATATACAAAGAAAATACTTGATGCGGGCCCTCAATGGGCTTGCCCAAAAAATATTGGCGCCCTGGCTGAACTAATGATGACTACAAAGAAGCATCTTTCTTATTCCTTGGTCTATTGCTAACTCTGTTCGCTGCCTCTGCAACCACGTTGAGAGAATGCTCTATCCAAGAATTTTCTTTGTAGACAAAGGATTGCAGAACAAAATTCCTAACGAAGCGGTAGTTAAATGTTTCCACGCGGTACAAGACCGTCGTGCGATGAAACAAAAGGTAATGCCCTAAAGCTCTTTTTCTTTATTAATACCGACCTTTCTTAATCTTTTCATTCTCCCTTAATTTGGTAACGCCTTTTTTTCTTGCAATTTGTATCATAGATTAATAGAACTATGTACCAATGTTCTATTTCGCGACTTCGGAATAAGATATTGTCATATTGATTTAATTCATTCGTCTCAAAGGTTAGTTTTCTTTCATTTTTCAGTTAACTTGGTTACCATGTGAAAAATTACGTGATTATGCCCGTGTTGCTTCATAAATATGGCCATTTTTTTTTGCCCCCTCTCAATTTTTTTTCTGGGTCCGCCCCTGGCCACCTAACCAGCCGCACTGGAGTTATACTCGTTCCACTCCACTTGCCACTTATCCAGCTAGAGCTAGCCTCCTCATCTCCTCCACTCCAAGAAGCAGAGCAGAGCAGAGTACCATGGCGATGCCGCGGGCTGTGTCCTTGTACGTCGCCGTGGCCCTGGCGCTCCTGGCGTCGGCGGACTCGTGGCTGTACGAGGAGTTCACCACGGACGGCAACGTGCGCGCGGACTACAACGCGCAGGGGCAGCAGGTGGCGTCGCTCATCCTCACCCAGCAGTCCGGCGGCGGCGCCTTCGGCTCCCGGCAAAAGTACCTCTACGGCGAGTTCAGCATCCAGATGAAGCTCTTCCCCGGCAACTCCGCCGGCACCGTCACCTCCTTCTACGTATGTATTCGATTCAATTCAGATTCCAGCACAGAATACATCTAGTTCAGACTTCAGATTCAGGGACTGATGCTACTATCTTGCCGCAGCTGTCGTCGGGCGACGGCCCCGGGCACGACGAGATCGACATGGAGTTCATGGGCAACGCGACGGGGCAGCCGGTGGTGCTCAACACCAACGTGTGGGCCAACGGCGACGGCAAGAAGGAGCACCAGTTCGACCTCTGGTTCGACCCGGCGGCCGACTACCACACCTACACCATCATCTGGAACCACAGGAACGTCATCTTCAAGGTGGACGACCTCTTCATCCGCTCCTTCACCCGCTACGCCGACCTGCCCTACCCGGGCGCCAAGCCCATGTCCGTGCACGCCACGCTCTGGGACGGCAGCTACTGGGCCACGCAGAAGGGCAAGGTCCCCGTCGACTGGTCCGGCGCGCCCTTCGTCGTCTCCTACCGCGCCTACTCCGCCCACGCCTGCGTGCCCACCGGCGGCGGGGAAGAAGGCAGCCCGCTCTCCTGCCCCGCCGGCACCGACCGCTGGATGGACCGGCAGCTCGACGACGCCGAGCGCGGCACCGTCGCATGGGCCAAGCGCGACTACATGCGCTACAACTACTGCGACGACGGCTGGCGATTCCCGCAGGGCTTCCCCGCCGAGTGCGCCCGCGGATGAACTCAACTGAACTGATTGAGTTCACGACCTCCATCCCCAGCCCGATTGTTCGTTCGTTGTCCATTCAGTTCGTGTTTCTTGGTTCAGCTCTATTTGTTCTTGATTTCGTTAACTCTCTGCTTATTCTTACCTAGAGGGATTAGGTTAACGATAATAAAGGTGAATTCTTCGAGTAAATACTGGAACACACAGTGAAAATTGTTCAAAGAATTTGCTGTTCCGGCAACTGCACATGGCGTCTGTCTCGGCTAGGCCAGTAGAAACGAACCGTACTGTCAAACGGTTTTAATTCGTCTCTGATTTGAATTTCTTTGGGGTTCGCTGGGTCACCAACCATTAGATTTGTCTCTGTGTGTTTACTTTTTAGCGTTTGCCGGACTTTTTTCCAAGCACCGGCCACGACGAGGCCGAGTCATGCACGAGCGAAAGCCGGCGGGAGTGTGCCAGAAATTTGATGGAGGTGCGGGGGTCGTCGGAGTAGTTCATCGAAGGTGACTTAATTAGGCCATGTTCGGTTGAGATGGATTTGGAAGGAATTGGCAGGGATTGAGGCGGATTAAATCCCCTGCAGGCCAAAATCTCCTCCCATCCCCATGAAGTTTTGGCTGGATGCTATTCAAAAAAAGAAAAATTTGTCGGTGTTAGGAAAAGAAAGTGTTGGCTGGATGCACCATTTGGGCGGATTTCCTCGGTCAACAGAAGACCTGACGATGATATTCCGGTTGATGCCGTGCACACACCAGGGGATGCTACTTACTGCTACCTACTCCTACCATGCTCATTCATTTCGTTGGTGGTGGCCTAAAATTAGCAAATTTATGCGAGTTTGAGAGCGTACGTCCGCCCTTAAAGTCGCTGAGACCACTTGGTTGGTCGGACTATATGCGCCAGTGTACTATTATTTTGAGCTGGAGTAGGTTGTTAATTATCGTGTTTTTTGGGGTCAAGTTTTGTGCCTATCATTGCACCGGTGGGAACTCGTGGCATGATCGATGATTGCTGGCATGCTCCCATGGATGTGTAGGGTCCATCGGGAAGTAGAATTAGCATGCTTGTTGTCACCTTGATTACTATTATTGGGCAAAGATTATACGGTTTTGCTAGAACTCATCTAGATGAGAAATAGTTTGGTCTCATTCACTTTTATAGCCATTGGATGTGACTATAAGATGTGTGTGTGCTGATATGGATTGTAGTACTATTTTGTATCTGTTTTTGTTTCAAAGTGAATGAGACCAAACTATTTCTCATCTAGATAAGTTCTAGGCACTCCCAAGATTATACCACTTCTAGGTCCAGGGCCCTGGCGCGTCCTGATTGTAGAATTAGCATGTCACAAATATTAGTGAGATGACGTGGTTTGGGGGACCCTTGTCGTTGATTCGTCACACCATTAACATGCTTGTTGTCTCTGATCGATGAACATCACACATGTTGCCTCTGTAATCTGTTCCGCCATTTCTTGGCTTGGCTCCCATGTACATTCATTCCGGCACCTGCACATGGGGAATGTGATGCAGTTCCTTTATTTTCCTGCCGATCGGCCATGATTTGAACCACTTTGTGGTTCTCTGTAGGTCGACGTTTTGTTCATTCAAGCTTTGCCACCGATGATGACACGAGCAGCAATCGTCGTGAGCGTGCGGCAGGTGAGAACGGACGGACTTTCCAGTTGCAGTCGTACACAAAAAAGAGGGTAGCACATGTGGTGCTACTGCTACCTACCCCATGTTCGTTCCTTGGCGGTGACTACACTGTGTACGAGTCAAGATCGAGCGAGTCAGAGCATCTGCTGGAACCAGACTCCTTGTATCCGTCTCAAACGGTCGTGCAGACCGTCCGGTCAGTGACCGCTTATAAAAACGCGACCTAACTGGACCTCTCAAACCTGCCTACAACCCCCGTGCTGACCGGCACCTCTCATTTCCAACCCAAATCTAGGAAGGATATGGGGCGGCCCAGTCATGTCCGAGCGCGTCCACCACGTCCTACCTGACAGGCCCGGCCCACTACCGACCCCACCGTTTACCACAAAACCCCAATCCGGGAGCCTCGCTCCGAACCCTAGCTTACTCTCTCTCGCTCCGTCCTCTCCTCTCCTTCTCTGATTCCGATCCCATCCACTCCAATGTCAAGCTCCGACAATTGCCCCCGACTCCGACGTCGACTACGACGAGGAGCTGGCCCTTTGCATCGCCTTGGAGCAGTCCAAGCTGGACATCGGCGGCAGCTCCGGATTTGGAGCGTCGCTGCAGCTCCCGCGTCGGCGTAGCACGGATGCCAAAGCTGGACCCTCCCGGCCCACGCGCAGCTCCGCCACGACTGCGCGGTCCACATCAGCTCGCGCCGTCTCCTACCCCCGCCGGCCGCTCCTCCACGCGGGCAGCGATGGGTGCTAGTGCCCGCGCCGCCGGCCCGCACACGCACTCCAGAATCAGAGGCGCGCGCCGCGAGCCGTAAGAGGCAGCGGGCAAGGGAGTGAGAAGTGCCGAAGCAGTCCGAGCATCGCTGCCGTGGGATGCCGGCGTAGCCCAACGAGGACGAACACCTCCTCGCATGGGTGTACCGCCGGTCCCTCACGACGGCGGAGACGGGCGCTCAATGAGGGAGTCCTGGACTAAGGGGTCCTCGGGAGGCTGGCCTATGTCTTATGGGCCGGACTGTATGGGCCACTTGCCGAAGCACTAGAAGAATAGAAGACCTCGTCTCCAAGGAGGAAGCTTCGGGAATCGTGGATTGTTCTCCACGTTTGGAATAGCGAATAGGCATGTTTTATCCCTTCGACGTGTAACCGACCATGTGTAAACCCTGGGGACCCCGGCGTCTATATAAGCCGGAGGGTTTTAGGATGTAGGCAGAAGAACTCATCTAGGGTTTTAGTCATACGATCTCGTGGTAGATCAACTCTGTAAACTCCATACACTCAATATAATCAAGCAGGACGTAGGGTATTACCTCCATAGGAGGGCCCGAACCTGGGTAAAACCTTGTCCCCTTTGTCTCCTGTTACCATCGATCCAAGTATCACAGTTCGGGACCCCCTACCCGAGATCCGCCGGTTTTGACACCGACATTGGTGCTTTCATTGAGAGGACCGCTGTGATCGCCGGAAGGAATCGATGGCCCGCCTAGTCGTCAACAACGAGGTCTGTAACACGGGTACTTTTGTCCCCGGACAGATCTTCGCCTTCGGCAGCATAGTGCTGCACGCCGACCACACCGGCCATCTAGGCCGCGTCGGAAGCTTCGCCCCTGATCAAGAGGTCAGATTCGGGAACTTAGAGTTCTCCGTATACTCAAGAGGCGATCTATCACTGTCTGGACTCGCGGTCTCGCCCGCCATGCCCGAAGGCTCCGAGGCTTTAATCCCAGAACCGCTATTCGGCCCCTCCCTTGGGATTAACCCGGTCGAGGGCCCGACGCCCAGTCCGGATCCGGTCATAGCGCCCGATGCCCGGACACCAGTTCTTGCCGAACACTTCCCCCGCACGGATGCATTGGAGGTTCGCTCCGGAAACCCCGCGCAGGCCGATCCGACCGAGCTCTCGATACTCAATGAGGCTCTGGACCAGATTTCGTCGATGAAGATCACCGACGATCTAACTCCGATCTGTTCTCAGACCGGATTTCAGACGGGTCAGGACAAATTTTCCGAACCACCCACCACCCACTTCATAGCCACTGTTGAAGATTTAACCGACATGCTTGACTACGCTTCCGAGGAAGCAGAGCATATGGATGAGGAGGATTACGCCCTCACCCCCGCTAAGACCGGGCAGTGGACCGCCACCTCTACATACGACGTCTACATGGTGGACACCCCGAAAGACAACGGCGATAAATCGGATGAAGCGCCGTCAAGACGCCGCAGGCCGCCTAAACGGTCAAAAGGGAAAAAGGGGTGAAAATCTACCGATGGCACCGGGGATGGTGATACCCCGGAAGACATCGGCGGCCCCAAAATCCCCGAACACCCGTTAGAGGGTCAGGAGCGACCTGAAGACCGTCGTGACCCAGATGATCCAGATGATCCTGAGGACGACGACTACCTCCGCTCTATCGAGGGGGAGGATAACGCGGATGCCGATGACTTTGCCATCCCCGATAATCCTGCTGACCAGGAACTATTCAGACAACAGCTCATATCCACGGCTCGAAGCCTGAAAGCAAAAGAGCGGCAGCTCAAAGCCGAACAAGACGACCTCAACGACCGATGGACGAAAGTCCTCTCAGCCGAGGAAGGATACGACACCGGTCTATCGGATCAGCCTAAGAGCTATCCTCGCCGACTGATGCTGCCACAATTCGACGACGAGCTCACTGATACGCCGTCACCCAAGCATACCCCATACGACAAGCCAGACCGCCCCCCTCGAGGACGAGATCGGACGGCTGATGATACCGGCTATAGGCCAATGATACCCCATCGACGGGGAAAGGAGCCACTAGAGCCCGATGACAGGTTCGACCTGCGACACGACCTGGACTATCGAGCAGGCCGCACACGATCCATTTACGGATCCAGAGGATACTCACCCGATAGACGGGACGGGTACAGGCCTCGTTTCGACCGCGACAATCAAGATCGGGAACATCACCGAACTAGGGCAGACGCCGGTCATCGGCACACCATAGCCCGGGTTAGAGGAGCTGCACACCCACTGTGCTTCACAGATGAGGTAATGCAGCATCAGTTCCCGGAAGGGTTTAAGCCCATAAACATCGAGCAATACGATGGGACAACTGACCCAACAGTATGGATAGAGGATTTCCTCCTTCGCATCCACATGGCACGGGGAGATGACCTCCACGCCATCAAGTACTTACCCCTGAAGCTCAAGGGGCTAGCTCGGCACTGGTTAAACAGCCTCCCCGAAAACTCCATTGGGTGTTGGGAGGACCTAGAAGAGGCATTCCGATCTAACTTCCAGGGCACTTATGTTTGGCCACCGGACTCATCCGATCTCAGCAACATCGTTCAGAAGCCCGGAGAGTCCGCGCGGCTATTCTGGAACCGCTTCCTGACCAAGAAGAATCAGATCGTAGACTGCCCAGATGCCGAAGCTATAGCCTCCTTCAGGCATAACATTCGGGACGAATGGCTGGCACGACAGCTCGGCCAGGACAAACCAAGGACAATGTCCGCCCTCACGTCACTCATGACCCACTTTTGCGCGGGCGAGGATAACTGGCTCGCTCGACGTAGCCATAACCCCGAAGACCCCGGAACCTCTGAAGTTCGGGAGGGGAACGGGAAACCGAAGCGCAACAAGAACAAGCGCCGGCACAATAATAGTGATGCCGATGATACGGCCGTCAACGCCGGCTTCCGCAATTCCCGCTTTGGGCAGCGGAAGAAGCCTCCTAAAGGCAAACAGGACGGACCCACCCCGCTGGACAAGATTCTGGAGAGACCTTGCCAGATCCATGGCACTCGGGAGAAGCCCGCCAATCACACCAACCGTAACTGTTGGGTCTTCAAGCAGGCCGGCAAGCTCGCAACTGAGGACCAAGGCAAGAGCCCACGCAGCGAGGACGAGGATGAGCCTCGTGGTCCGATCGGTGGTGGTCAGAAGAAATTCCCCCCAGAGGTGAAAACAGTAAACATGATCTACGCCACTCATATACCCAAAAAGGAGAGGAAGCGCGCCCTTCGAGATGTCTACGCCATAGAGCCTGTAGCCCCGAAGTATAACCCAGGGTCGGCATACCCGATCACCTTTGATCGGCGCGATCATCTGACCAGTATCCGTCACGGGGGTTCGGCCGCACTCGTCCTAGACCCGATCATAGATGGGTACCACCTTACTAAAGTCCTCATAGACGGTGGAAGTAGCCTTAACCTGATTTACTCAGATACGGTGAAAATGATGGGCATAGATCCTTCGAGGATCAAGCCCAGCAACACTACCTTCAAAGGAGTAATTCCAGGCGTTAAAGCCCGGTTCACAGGCTCTGTAAGCCTGGAGGTTGTGTTCGGCTCGCCCGATAACTTCCGAAGCGAGGACTTGATCTTCGACATAGTACCTTTCCGCAGCGGCTATCACACCCTGCTCGGCCGTACAACGTTCGCTCGCTTTAACGCTGTCCCGCACTACGCATACCTCAAGCTCAAGATGCCTGGCCCTAGGGGTGTCATTACTGTAAACGGCAACACAGAGCGCTCCCTCCGGAGCGTTGGCCCTGGCGGCCGAATTCCACTACACCGACGATTGGCAATCGCCGACATCTGCCGTCAAGGCACCCAAGGCTGGGAAAAGAGCTCGGTCTCAATCCGAGGTTCCAGAATCTCCCACTCCCTGTAAATAGGGACTCGCCCCCCATCGCATGGCCCTATTACCGGCAAAGTACGTGCCGAAGAAGCACAACTTTGCGCTTAAAATTCCATGGGCAGCGGTGGGGACAAAGTAACACAGGGTAGGTGTTCGGCTGGACCGAACTATTACCGTCAACACGTCTCCAGACACTCTACAGGTACCATAAAGTGCCTGCCACAAGGCGTCAAGCTTATCCATATCTCGGTGACTTCTCAAGACCCTTTCTTCAAGGTCCGTTCGCCGAACTAACAAAACCCATACAGGCATACACCTCCTTAGGTGATGCAGGAGTAGATAAGCGACAGGGCACATCAAGGACGTCAGGTCATCGATCGAAGGCTCTTGGTACAATCTCTCCTGTAAAATTTATATTTCCTTTCTCAAATACCTGTAAACAGTTGCATCAGCAATTTGAATAATAAGAGTTGTTGAGTAAAATACAGATATATCATTTTCTCCTTGCTGTCCCTTTTCGGAACACTTTCTGTTTTCTCCCTCTTCTTGCGAGCCTGTTTTGGTACATTGTATGATGCAACCGGCTAATAGACCGGGGGCTCGACTTTAAAAATCGCCCTAATCACAATTTCTTTAAGTGTTCGGCGTCTTGGAATTCCGCTTTATATGCATTGGTTCCAAACTATGTCTTGGGTCAATAGTTGGGTTGCCCGGCTCCTGTGCTTGCCCCTTTATGTTCCGCTCGTTCGGCTAAAAGGGCAAAGGGAGCACCGCTGCGATTGTGCTTCCGGCTAGCCTGGTCAAGCGCCTCAGCGGAGAAAGCCGAAACTGACTGTCATAGTATGCGCGAACCGGTCTGCGAATCCGAGCTTAACTAAATCTCGTCAGAGGTTATTCCGTGTCATACGATGGGTTTGGTGTTCGCACAAACCAGTGATATAGGCTTTGGCCACGGTTCATCCGAACATCACAAACACCTGGGGGCTCGTTGTTGGCTCCCGCACTCCTTTCTCGCGCCCCTATGGCTAAGTGAAAGCAATAAAGCATTATGGTCCGATTGCCTTGTCTGCCCCACACTACCACCTTTGGGTGCCAATAGTTCGGCTAAGGGTTATAGTGCGGTTGGAAAAGACACCTTGTGTAGTATCTGCACGGGGGCTGAAGCCGACGACTCGCAGCTTTTAGTATTAACGGCCACACAGGAGTTATAAAGGATGCAAAACATATAATACATGATAAAAAACCATGCATTTTAAATTTATACACGCTGACAAGTCTTCTGACATATTACAGCATCCTACTCATACTCATTCTCTCTCGTACATTGTGATTCTATGGCCCGAGCACCCTCCATAACTCCGGAGAAGTACAGCTCGGGGCGCCTATGACCCTTCCCAGGAGGCGGAGGAGCTGTGGCTACCTTCTGTGGATCCAGCCCTGGCCAGTGCACCTTGGCCCTCGCAAAGGTCATCCTCGCTCCTTCTATGCAGGAAGACCGCCTCAATGCGTCGATCCGAGGGGTGGCGTCGCTCAACTTCCGCACTAAGCCAAAGTAGCTGCCTGACAACGGCTCGTCGGGCCACAGCCGGATGCAGAGATCCTTCCCGGCCGGCTCCGCCATCCAACGTAGCTCCATCAGCTGCTTCAGCTGCTCCACAAGGAGAGCAGAACGCGCGGGGGCTTCGAATTGCGCCTAGAATAGAGGAGCTTCATCTTCTTCTCCCCGCGAAGCATAGAACTGCTTCACGTCCTCTAAGCCCTTCTGGAGGTCCGACCAGACGCCTGAGGAACGCCATACCTGGTTAAGCAACTCGAACTTGCTGTCCCCGAAGATACACTGCAAGGAATACGGCTTACCATCCATGATAGCTTTGGCTTGGCGGAGCTCCTCTCCAAATGAACGCCTCTCCACCCGCTCCTTCTGGAGATCGGTTTTCAGGGTGGATAGTTCGGCGGCTTGCTCTTTCCCTTTCAGCTCAAGGACCTCGCACTTCTTGCTGGCGTCCTTGAGCTCCTGTTGAATCTCTTCCACCCGAGCCTCATGCTTGTCGCTGGTGGCTCTCAGGGCGGATAGAGCGGTGGCCGCTTCTTTGGCCGCCGCCTTCTCAACCAAAGCTTCTTGCTTTGCTTTCTCAAGCTCGGCTTTGAGCCTCTCTATCTCTTTCGCCGAGGCTGCGTAAGTATCGACTTATGTTCGGAAACCGTGTTGATAGAGCGGTAAAGAAGAGTTTCGATACTCTAATTTTGGCTTACCTTGCGCCTCGTCGAATCTCTTGTTCAGAGCATCAAGCTCGTCTTCGGAGCTCTTTAGCTTTCGATTCAGCTCCTCTAGCTCGGCGGCGTTAGTAGCCGCTGCTGTCGACGAAGCATGTATCACAGAGTTATATAACCATTAAAGAGGTTTAGAAATTCCGAATTGTCACTAAAGCTGACTCTGTGTTCGGACCACTAATAAACTGATCAGCCTATCCGAACACATATTGTCCGACGCTCAGTTCGGATGTAAGGCTAAGTTGGACCCCCAGGTAAGTTTTTCAAACTTACCCAGGGCTCGGGGGCTGCTATGTGTATAACAATTACTTAAATAAATCAATATTTCACAAAGTAGGGCATTACTTGGCTTACCTGAAAGCCCGTCAGGAGACCGTTGAAGGCCTCCTTCAGTCCGGAATCCACGGACTGAATGCTCCGCAATACCGCATCCATAAGGATGCGGTGCTCACTGGAAATGGAGGCGCTAGACAGAGCCTCCCCTATGGCCGGCCATCCAGTGGTCGGCGGAGCCGGCGGAGATCGGGTAACCCGATCTCCAGCCGGAGATTGAATTGGTACCTCCGGAGGCGTCGTGTGCTCTGGAGATGGCCTTGGAGGAGACTGGGCGTTTCCATGTCCGGCCTCCTCGGTGTCCGGGTGAGTCTTCTCCCCCGGGTCTTCGGTGGCCGGGGTATTAGCCTCGACCATGACGACGTCGCCTTCACCTCCATTGTTCGGCCCCAGGGAAGCCTGCTGGGATGACACCTCCGTGGCTTCCTTCGTAGTGCCCTGAGGAGAAGGGCGCAACGCAGATCCGCTCTCCGCAAGTTCGGCGGGCGGGGTCTCCCCGTCCGAAACTTGGTCGATGGGGAGAACGCGTGGTGGGCTGCAAATCGATCAGCGTTCATATGTTAATAAACATTCTAAATTAAGCACTGATGGCTCATTGGGTCTTCGGATCCTTACCTTCGAGGTGGGGCCTTGACCCTGAGGTTCCTCCGCGGAACCCTCTCGAAGTCCTCGGACTCGGTGTTCGAGTCCGAACTGTCGTCGGACGAAATCACCTATGTCCGGCGCGGTTTCTTCTGGGCGGGAGGAGCTATCTCCTCCGAGGCGTCCGATGACGCCGCCCTCTTTCCTGTGAGGGGGGAATCGCCTCCCCCCTCAGCCTCGTGTTCCTTCTCTTGATTTGAGGAGGCATGAGTCTCTTCGGACGCAGCCCCTGGCTGGTCCCTGTTGCGCAGGCCAGTTCGGCCTGGTTTCTTCTTCTCCTTCTTCTCTGGCGCCCTGTAGGGCGCCACGACGAGCATCTCCAGCAGCAGCGGAGACTTGGGGTCTTCGGGTTGCGGAGCCGGACACTTGATGCCCATGGCCTTGCTCGACCATTCCTATAAAAGGTAATCGGAAAATGCTTAGAATATCTCTGAGTAGATGAACCGATGAAGTAACACAACGCTATACCTCGGGTGCAGGCTTGAGGGCGCTCAAGCCCTTGTCCTCCTTCCTGCTTGGCCAGTTCTCCTGCGCCTTGAATAGCGCCTTCCATAGTTTCTCCCGCGTAGTGCGGAAGAGTTGACGAACTGTAGGGTCGTCGTCCGTCCGGTAATCCCACATGGGAGAGCTCCGGCGCTGACAAGGGAGGATGTGCCGCCGAAGCATGACCTGGACCACGTTGGTCAGGCCAACTCCTTCCCTGATTAGGGAGGCGATGCCCCTTTGCAGGTCCTCCACCTCTGTTTCCGACCCCCAATCGAGACCCTTCCTGACCCATGAGGTCAATCTGGTTGGGGGGCCGGACCTGAATTCGGCAGGAACAGTTCCGCATTCTGCAGGAACAGTTCCGCCTTCCTCTTCATTGGGCTCGGTGATGTAGAACCACTCCTTCTGCCAGGTTTTGACGGTGTCGATGAAAGTGCCGGATGGCCATACTGCGCGTGGAAGCTTGCCGATGACTGCCCCGCCGCAGTCCGCATGCGCTCCGGCGACGCACTTCGGCTTGATGTTGAAGATTTTGAGCCACAGTCCGAAGTGTGGCTCGACCCGCAGGAATGCCTCACAGATAATGATGAAAGCAGATATATGCATGAAAGAGTTCGGCGGGAGGTCGTGGAAGTCAAGCCCATAGAAGAACATAAGGCCCTTCACGAATGGGTGAAGGGGAAAGCCTAATCCCCGGATGAAGTGGGGGACGAAGACCACCCTCTCGCCTGACTTGGGGGTGGGGATCACCTGGCCCTCCTCTGCGGCTCGGTGGAAGACGTTGGCAGGGAGATAGCCGGCATCCTTGAGATCTCGGATGTCCTGGTCTTTGACCGTGGAAGCTTCCCATTTGCCGCTGGCCATGGCTGAGCTCGGGGGGGAGGGGGGGCGGGGGGGGGGGGGGAGGATGGAAGATTTAGATCTGGGCTCAGGGAGCTCGGAAATGTGGGGAAGCACGGGGTGAATGGGGGATGTGGATAAGCCCTAGGGTTTCCTTCCCCTTTTTAAAGATTATGGCCGGTTAGCCTCCCTTCGTGACGCCGCGAATCTCTCCGCTTCCCGAGACACTCGCGCCGTTGTGCGTGATTAAACATATCCCGTGTAAAACGGGGCACGATCTGTGCATTGATAGATCGTGTTGGAGGAAACGGCCTCGAACCACGAATCGAGTCTTCGTGACTGGTTTAGAAGTCGTGGTGGGCCGTGGCCTTTCATCTGAAAAGTTGTCAGAAAACGATATTGGTCTTCTGACGTTTGGCCTTCGAAGCCGAACTGCTCATGGTGTGCGGACGGTCTATGATTGGAAACATTACACATCGACGGAGGCCGAATTGTAGCTCGAGCCGAACACTGTTTGGAGAAAGGAACTCGCCTCGCAAGCCGAAGACTCTGATCACTCGAAGCAGCTGGAGCCTGGACCCTTGGCGTTGGAGGCTAGTTCGGGGGCTACTGAGGGAGTCCTGGACTAAGGGGTCCTCGGGAGGCCGGCCTATGTCTTATGGGCCGGACTGTATGGGCCACTTGCCGAAGCACTAGAAGAATAGAAGACCTCGTCTCCAAGGAGGAAGCTTCGGGAATCGTGGATTGTTCTCCACGTTTGGAATAGCGAATAGGCATGTTTTATCCCTTCGACGTGTAACCGACCATGTGTAAACCCTGGGGACCCCGGCGTCTATATAAGCCGGAGGGTTTTAGGATGTAGGCAGAAGAACTCATCTAGGGTTTTAGTCATACGATCTCGTGGTAGATCAACTCTGTAAACTCCATACACTCAATATAATCAAGCAGGACGTAGGGTATTACCTCCAAAGGAGGGCCCGAACCTGGGTAAAACCTTGTCCCCTTTGTCTCCTGTTACCATCGATCCAAGTATCACAGTTCGGGACCCCCTACCCGAGATCCGCCGGTTTTGACACCGACATTGGTGCTTTCATTGAGAGGACCGCTGTGATCGCCGGAAGGAATCGATGGCCCGCCTAGTCGTCAACAACGAGGTCTGTAACATGGGTACTTTTGTCCCCGGACAGATCTTCGCCTTCGGCAGCATAGTGCTGCACGCCGACCACACCGGCCATCTAGGCCGCGTCGGAAGCTTCGCCCCTGATCAAGAGGTCAGATTCGGGAACTTAGAGTTCTCCGTAGACTCTCGAGGCGATCTATCACTGTCTGGACTCGCGGTCTCGCCCGCCATGCCCGAAGGCTCTGAGGTTTTAACCCCAGAACCGCTATTCGGCCCCTCCCTTGGGATTAACCCGGTCGAGGGCCCGACGCCCAGTCCGGATCCGGTCATAGCGCCCGATGCCCGGACACCAGTTCTTGCTGAACACTTCCCCCGCACGGATGCATCGGAGGTTCGCTCCGGAAACCCCGCGCAGGCCGATCCGACCGAGCTCTCGATACTCAATGAGGCTCTGGACCGGATTTCGTCGATGAAGATCACCGACGATCTAACTCCGATCTGTTCTCAGACCGGATTTCAGACGGGTCAGGACAAATTTTCCGAACCACCCACCACCCACTTCATAGCCACTGTTGAAGATTTAACCGACATGCTTGACTACGCTTCCGAGGAAGCAGAGCATATGGATGAGGAGGATTACGCCCTCACCCCCGCTAAGACCGGGCAGTGGACCGCCACCTCTACATACGATGTCTACATGGTGGACACCCCGAAAGACAACGGCGATAAATCGGATGAAGCGCCGTCAAGACGCCGCAGGCCGCCTAAACGGTCAAACGGGAAAAAGGGGCGAAAATCTACCGATGGCACCGGGGATGGTGATACCCCGGAAGACATCGGCGGCCCCAAAATCCCCGAACACCCGTTAGAGGGTCAGGAGAGACCTGAAGACCGTCGTGACCCAGATGATCCAGATGATCCCGAGGACGACGACTACCTCCGCTCTATCGAGGGGGAGGATAACGCGGATGCCGATGACTTTGCCATCCCCGATAATCCTGCTGACCAGGAACTATTCAGACAACAACTCATATCCACGGCTCGAAGCCTGAAAGCAAAAGAGCGGCAGCTCAAAGCCGAACAAGACGACCTCAACGACCGATGGACGAAAGTCCTCTCAGCCGAGGAAGGATACGGCACCGGTCTATTGGATCAGCCTAAGAGCTATCCTCGCCGACGGATGCTGCCACAATTCGACGACGAGCTCACTGATACGCCGTCACCCAAGCATACCCCATATGACAACCCAGACCACCCCCCTCGAGGACGAGATCGGACGGCTGATGATACCGGCTATAGGCCAATGATACCCCATCGACGGGGAAAGGAGCCACTAGAGCCCGATGACAGCTTCGACCTGCGACACGACCTGGACTATCGAGCAGGCCGCACACGATCCATTTACGGATCCAGAGGATACTCACCCGATAGACGGGACGGGTACAGGCCTCGTTTCGACCGCGACAATCAACATCGGGAACAGCACCGAACTAGGGCAGACGCCGGTCATCGGCACACCATAGCCCGGGTTAGAGGAGCTGCACACCCACTGTGCTTCACAGATGAGGTAATGCAGCATCAGTTCCCGGAAGGGTTTAAGCCCGTAAACATCGAGCAATATGATGGGACAACTGACCCAACAGTATGGATAGAGGATTTCCTCCTTCGCAGCCACATGGCACGGGGAGATGACCTCCACGCCATCAAGTACTTACCCCTGAAGCTCAAGGGGCCAGCTCGGCACTGGTTAAACAGCCTCCCCGAAAACTCCATTGGGTGTTGGGAGGACCTAGAAGAGGCATTCCGATCTAACTTCCAGGGCACTTATGTTTGGCCACCGGACTCATCCGATCTCAGCAACGTCGTTCAGAAGCCCGGAGAGTCCGCGTGGCTATTCTGGAACCGCTTCCTGACCAAGAAGAATCAGATCGTAGACTGCCCGGATGCCGAAGCTATAGCCTCCTTCAGGCATAACATTCGGGACGAATGGCTGGCACGACAGCTCGGCCAGGACAAACCAAGGACAATGTCCGCCCTCACGTCACTCATGACCCGCTTTTGCGCGGGCGAGGATAACTGGCTCGCTCGACGTAGCCATAACCCCGAAGACCCCGGAACCTCTGAAGTTCGGGAAGGGCACGGGAAACCGAAGCGCAACAAGAACAAGTGCCGGCACAATAATAGTGATGCCGATGATACGGCCGTCAACGCCGGCTTCCGCAATTCCCGCTTTGGGCAGCGGAAGAAGCCTCCTAAAGGCAAACAGGACGGACCCACCCCGCTGGACAAGATTCTGGAGAGACCTTGCCAGATCCATGGCACTCGGGAGAAGCCCGCCAATCACACCAACCGTAACTGTTGGGTCTTCAAGCAGGCCGGCAAGCTCGCAACTGAGGACCAAGGCAAGAGCCCACGCAGCGAGGACGAGGATGAGCCTCGTGGTCCGATCGGTGGTGGTCAGAAGAAATTCCCCCCGGAGGTGAAATTGCGCCGGTGACCGAAAGGGCAAAGCCCCGGCGAGTAAGTGGTGATATCTCCCCCCTCCACATTGTTTATATAATTTTTAGTTGTAGAAATTTAAGAACTATGTCCGGTGAACTTAAGATGATCTTTTGAGTGATGTTTGATGTCCAATTCTGTTCTCCGATGTTTGATCACGTAGAGTAGCTCAATGTTGAATGTGTAATATGGATATAGGGTGAGCCTGCCGCTCGTAGCAGCTAGGGAGGAGTGGCTCCGTCTGAAGACCTTTTAACGGGCCGACAACTCCTTGACCCATAAATAGTTACAATGATTTTGTTTTTTTAACAAATTCTAAAAACAATATATACTTTCCAATCATTGTTGAAATCAAGTTCGGAAAAACCTTAACTTATTTTAGAAAAATGTTTGCGTAACTTATTAAAGTGTTTGTACCTTGAAAAACGGTCACATAATTGCAAAACGTGTTCATCCATTAATGTGTTTCTTATTCATTTTATTTTGAAAAGTGTTGACACATTTAGGATTTTTTCATGTTTTTCTAGGCAAACTTAAAAAGTATATAACACCCATGTATTGTTTTGAATTTGGGTTGGGCTAGTGTAGTTGGATTTGGGCCGGGCTGGCCTTGCAGGGCTTAATTAAGTTTCAGCTTGAATTCAGTCAACTGAGCCTGCATCCACGTGTCATGTGTCTGCAACGGCGACATTGTTAAAAAAAAACATCGCTTAGCTTGCTTCGCCCCGAAACTGAATTAATGAAATCAACTTCGTCGCTAAGCCTTTGACGGTATCTCCACCAGATCGAACCGAGGAGGAGGAGCCGATGGAGTCGTGCGAGATCGCGCGCCTGCCGGAGGAGCTCCTGTCGGCGGCGCTCTCCCGCACGTCGCCGCGCGACGCCTGCCGCGCCGCGGCGGTCTCCCCGGCCTTCCGCGCAGCCGCCGACTCAGACGCCGTCTGGGCCTGCTTCCTGCCGCCGCTCGCCAACGGAGAGCCGCTGCCGGCGCTCGGGGCGAAGGACCTGTTCCTCCGCCTCTCCGGCAGCTCGGTCCTCCTTCCAGGCGGACTCATGGTACGTATAAGCCCTAACAGCCAAACCATGAACCAAATTTGTTCGATTGCTGATCAATTCCATCGGTGCCATGCTGCTGCAGAGCATGTGGCTCGACAGGGAGACCGGCTCCAAGTGCTACATGGTGTCTGCAAGGGCGCTGTCCATCGCGTGGCGTGACACGCCGCACTACTGGAACTGGGTCCCTCTCGCCGACTCGAGGTCCGCTCCCTTCCTCTGCTCTTATTTTCTTCCAGTTCCTAATTGTCTTAGATCGCGTGCGAGCTCTGATCTTAGTTGTGCGCATCTAATTGCAAATTCAAGTTGTCAGTGTATGTTCGTGTATACGAGCAACTGCGATTACACTGTATTAAAAATGACAATTGCAAATTCAAGTCTTTAAATTTGATGGTGCTGTTGGTTGTAGTCTGTCTCCCTCGTCTAATGTTGACAGACTGCAAGTGTAGGTGGCAGGCAGGATGGTAGGTTCTACCTACCACACTGTTAGGATAAGAACATACTTTTCCCGAAAAGAAAGAAAGGGTAAGACCATACTTGAAATCATTTTGGTGAGGCCACGTTTTTTTTTAATTGAAACGGACTTTTGCTAAGGCCAAGTTGAATTCAGTTGACACAGCCCGCGTCTCACGCTCACCCCCGCGTGGCGACTAGGAGGCGATCTAATCCCGCCGTCGCCAAGCCCCCCTCCTTACTCTCCCCATCCCTGGCCGCTGCTGCCACAGGGCACGGCCGGGCAAAGCCCCGGTCGGCGTCGGCGGTGGTGGGGATCGATTGTCCCCTTCCGCAAAGGGCTGGCGCGGGTCGGTTCTTTGTGTGAGGGATGATGCTGCTGGATGTCAAGGCATGTTCGCCCACCGGCGCTTTGCGTTTGGTGCGGCGGAGATGCAGCGAACGGCATGGCATGAGGCTAGAGCCCAGCGGAGCGGCGATGTGGTGGTGGTGGGGCGCTGGCGGCGGCCGGCCGATCTGGCGCTAGGCTCCCAGGACGCGGAGCCGCTAGGGGTGATCTGAGTTTGGCTGCCCGATCTCACCTTTGGGCTTAGATCTGGGTGTGTCGGGTCCAGCCAGGGCCGACTATGGTGGTCTCACTATGGCCTTCGGCCACGCCGGTGACCTAGAGTTAGGCACTGGTCTACCCCACCGTTGTTGTCGTTCCTGCTGAGAGTGTCTTGCGGCATCGGGGCCTGCGAGGCTTCAGAATAATTGCGACGGTCCTAAGGTTCCTCTTACGTCAAGAAGAAGATCTGCCTGATGTCTGTCCTCCTTATCTGGCCAGAGTGTCGGGTTCCAGAAGGCTCCGCTGGCGAACTCCCATGGGCGTGTTATGCCTGGAGATTGTTGGATCGGGTGGGATTCGGTCGTGCCCACTGGTCTTCCGTTAAGGAGGGAGGGACGGGAAGCTCTGCTATCTGTTGCCATCATAAGCTATGTTTTGCTCCATGGTGAAGCCCGACGCGGAGAATGTCATGGAAACCGAGGTTGGAGGATTGGTAATTGTGATTGGAGCCTACGGAGTTGAGGAACTTGCTTGGAGTTTCGGGATTTGTAGCAAGGGTATGTAAGTGGGGGCGACAACACATGTGAACTTCAAGGTCTTACCTTACAGGGTGAAAATCCAAGGCCTGACCTTAATTGGTTGTGCCTGGCAATGGCCTTCTTGAAGTCATTGCTTTGAGAGCGGGGACTATCTTCAGGGTGAAAACCAACATCTACGATCGGGTGACGACGGTGCTTGTGCACTGTTTCCTTCTTTGAGGAGTCGCTTTTGGAGAATTTGGATTTCAGGTGTTGTTTTGGTGGTGGTTGTACTGTTACTGCAAGGACAGGAACTCTGTAGCGGGGTTTTTCTTTTTTTAGTTTCTTCTTCTTTTTTTGGTTGTGTGCATCCGTAATGCCATTACGATATTGTGTTGTTGCAGAGACTGGGTGTAATTGGTATCTTTGCAATATTAATATATTCCCTTTATCGAAAAAAGTTGAATTCGGTTTCTATGACAAATTTTCCATCAACAATGCTAGATATGTTCTCTTCAACGTATGCTATTGAACAGTTTTCATCTCTCGTTGCCAATCATAACCCTATATATGTCCAACTCCAGGTTCGCCGAGAGCGCTGTACTCAGGTTAGTTTGCTGGTTGGATATCCCTGGCAAGATAGATAGCAAGATGCTCTCCAAAGGGTCAGTCTATGCCGCCCACATCGTGTACAAGTTGACCGACGGTTCCTATGGGTTGGACTCACCTGCCCAAGAGGCATCAATCAACGTTGGAGGCACCAACCTAACCCGGAAGGTCTGTCTCCAACCTAACCCGCAAAGAAGCGCGAGCCAAAACCCGCTTGCAGAGGAGGTAGTGCTCCCTTGTCGAAGGGGCGATGGTTGGATGGAGCTGGAGCTGGGCGAGTTCACCTGCGATGGGGATGAAGATGGTGATGTGTCCTTTGGCCTATCGGAGACGAAAGCTTTGAATGGGAAGAGCGGTCTCGTAGTCCAAGGCATCGAGATTAGGCATAAGAAATCAAGCTAATTGAGGAGCTCCTGGGAGTAAACCAAACGCGTCCAGGGTCTACTCCACTATGTAACGAAAATAAAGGGACTATATTTGTTTGTAATGTGTGTTGTTGAACTGCCCTCTTGGACTCCATTCTGTCTTTATAGACGGGGATTTATCCCATTTGTTTGTTTGATCTTTAAAGAAGAGAAGAAACAGTTAATTGAGAGAGGAATATTAACCTTCCTCTGTTATGGTCCAACCAATATAGAAATCTGATTAAGTGTGTTTTGCATTTCAGATCTTCACGCATTTTAGTATTTTTTGACAAATTTAAGATGTTTTTGCACTTAAATACTTGAAGAAATAATAAAATATTATTACAAAAGAAAAATTGATTCATTTACATTTTTATTAACAATATTAAATGAAGGTGTATGCAAGTTTTGATGTGCGGAAAAACTCAAATGGGCACTGAAAAGGGATCGCGTAGACTGTGGATATTTGCACTGAATGTTATGGAAGATAATCCTTTTGTGAACAACATCTTATTTTAATTTTGTTTATTCTTCTAAAGAAAATTATGTGCTAGTATTGTGGCACCATCCCAAGTTTTAGTTTTTTAACAACATTAAGATTTATTTTTATATGTTTGCTCTATATTAGCTGGAGAAAATGCTATAAAGAGATTTTTACATAAAAAGGTTATATTAATTTAGTTTTGTTATTATAAATGTTAAGTCAAAGTGTATTCAAACTTTTAGGTGGAAAGGAACTTATATGTTCACTCGAAAATATTTGCACTGAATATTATGGGAAATAGTCCACTTTGTGAATAATCACTTTTCTCTTATGTGAAGTCTTCTCATATTTTTATCTAATGCTTATGTGCCAGTATTGGGGCACCATCCCAAATTTTAGTATTTATTGACAACATTATTACATTAACATATATTTTTATGTTTTCATCTAAAATACTTGGAGAAAATGCTAACAAAAAGGTGTGTTCAAGTTTATTGCATGAAAATAAAATACTCATAAACACAATTCCATTCATATTATTGAACTCCCTCTGTCCAAGGTTTATTAGGCCCCTTTATATTTCGTGTCCAACTTTGACCATCTATTTGACTAAAAAATATAAAAGATGTTGATATAAAAAATATTGATGGATTTGTATTTGAAAGAGATTTTTATGATACATTATTATAAGATAGAATTAACATTTCATAAATTTAAATTTATGGTCAAACATTGACACAAAATAAAAGGAGGCCTAATAAATCCGGACGGAGGTAGTACATTACTAAATGCGAGAGTGCAATCGTCACTCGCTCGACACCTACTCCATGGCGACTGGGTCCTGTCGTTCAAAATAACTTGGCCTTGCTTCGTCCCCATATTGAAATTGAAACCAAACCATTCTATGCTTCGTTGCTAAGACTCTGGAAGGGACTGTTTCAACCAAATCGAATCGAGGGGCCGGAGGAATTAAACAGGAGGAGCCGATGGAGGCCTGCCAGATCGCGCGCCTGCCGGAGGAGCTGCTGTCGGCGGCGCTGTCCCTAACGTCGCCACGCGACGCGTGCATCGCCGCGGCGGTCTCCCCGGCCTTCCGCGCCGCGGCTGACTCCGACGCCGTCTGGGCATGCTTCCTGCCGCCCCTCGACGAACTCCCGCCGCTCGCGGATGAAGAGCCGCTGCCGCCGTGCAGGAAGAAAGACCTGTTCCTCCGCCTCTCCGGAAGCCACGTCCTCCTCCCAGGCGGACTCATGGTACGTACGCCAGCAATCCTCCTCGTGGCCGGTGTATACAGCGGATCCCAACATCAACCTCTAACAAATTTTGCCTCTCCTTTGATCGCTGACCATTTCCACCGGTGCCATGTGCAGAGCATGTGGCTCGACAGGGAGACCGGCTCCAAGTGCTACATGGTGTCTGCAAGGGCGCTGTCCATCGCGTGGCGTGACACGCCGCACTACTGGAACTGGGTCCCTCTCGCCGATTCAAGGTCCGCTCCCTTCCTCAGCTCTTATTTTCTTCCAGTTCCTAATTGTCTTAGGCCAACTCCAGCGCATGATCCCATCCCGTCCGTCCTAGTCTGTTTGGCATAGAACGGACGAATATCGCGGCCCAACGCGCGGCCCCAAACGGACAAATGTCCGGTTTTCGTTCGTTTTCGACTCATTCCCGGCCCAAACATGCGCCGCGTTTGGGGTGAAACGGACAGCGCGCGGACGGGCCGGACGCACGCCCTTGTCCTTCCCGTGGCCCACCTGTCGGGGACACTAGCGCTTCATTCACCTCCAACGCCTCCACCCGCCCTCCCCGCCCCCACCCCCGCCGCCGGCGCCGCCACTATTTTCCGGATGCCTCCCACTGCTCAACACCCCCCCCCCCCCGGCCGTCCATACCAAACCACGTCTCCGCCACCACGCCCGCACTTTCGTAGGAGTTTTGGCCGTCGTTTGGAGGAGTTTTGACCGTCGCCGTCCTATCCGGTGCCAGAGGGGATACGACCGCCGGCGACACCTATGGACCACGTCAGCTTCCGTAGGGTGCTCCAGAGCGACCTGTAGCCGGCCGCCAAACGCCCCTGCTGCATCGACGTGATCTTCGTGGCCTCTTTGCCACCACGACCGCAAGGTGTCTGACACTTTGCCCACAAAGGTATGGACAGCGGAGAAGAATTTGTCTTCAACCACTTCATTTATTCATCGGATGATTCGTTCTCGGATGACGAAGATCTTGTGGTGGCTGCATTGGTCGTTCACGACCACATTGAACGGCAGCGGCCTTGGTACAGGGGTTCAGTCCCTGGCCGTGCTCCCAACCTGAACCGCAACAGAGAGAGAGGCCACGCCCTGCTCTATGGCATTCTTTCTTCGGCATGGCAGGGTCTCACAATGATATTAACGTGTTGCAGCGTTCTCCAGTCTTCGCCAGGCTTGCAGAAGGCCACTCCCCACCGGTCAACTTTGAGATCAATGGCCACCACTACAACAAGGGATACTACCTAGCTGATGGTATATATCCTCAGTGGTCAACTTTTGTGAAGACAATCTCGGACCCCCAAGGTGAGAAAAGACAGAGATTTGCACAAATGCAAGAGAGTGCTCGAAAGGATGTGGAACGCGCTTTTGGTGTGCTTCAATCCCGATGGGGTATCGTTCGAAACCCTGCACTGACATGGGATCAAGGGAAGCTTTGGGAGGTGATGACTGCTTGTGTGATCATGCACAACATGATCGTCGAGAACGAGCGTGATGACAGCATCTTCGACCAAAGATTTGATTTTCAAGGTGAAAATGTTGAGCCCCTGCACCAAGAACCGGCCACATTTGAACAGTTTACCCAATTCCATCGTGAAATGCGTGATTGGCACACTCATGCGGCACTTCAAAATGACTTGATTGAGCACATGTGGACTCACATTGGCAACCAATAGATGTATTGGCTCATTATGTTTATTCAAGACAATTTCGATTTGGTTGTAAAACTATTTTATTCGAGACAATTTCGATTGGGTTGTAAAACTTTTTTTATTTGAGACAATTAAATATTTGGACGTGCAAACTTGTTTTAAACATTGAAATATTGAATATATGGGCATATTGGCCGTGGCGGACAGGATGGGATGAAAAGATGCGTTCGCGCGTTGGGCGCACGTCCATCGCATCCCAGAAAAGGTCCGGACACGACCCCATTACCCGCCCCAAACGGACAGAAACCGGGCAAAACGGTCGTCCGTTTGGGGTCGTGCGCTGGAGTTGGCCTTAGATGATCAAGTGGGAGCTCTGGTCTTAGTTGTGCGCATGTAATTGCAAATTCAAGTTGTCAGTGTATGTTCGTGTATACGAGCAACTGCGATTACACTGTATTAAAAATGACAATTGCAAATTCAAGTCTTTAAATTTGATGGTGCTGTTGGTTGTAGTCTGTCTCCCTCGTCTAATGTTGACAGACTGCAAGTGTAGGTGGCAGGCAGGATGGTAGGTTCTACCTACCACACTGTTAGGATAAGAACATACTTTTCCCGAAAAGAAAGAAAGGATAAGAACATACTTGAAATCATTTTGGTAATGGCTTTTACCTAGCATCAAGGATCGGTTGCAGTTCCTTCCAGATTGAATCCGATTGCTCTAATGCGGTTCAAGCCTTTAACCTTGAAGATTATTCGGGACATGACTCAGCTATCGTGCTTGAAGGCAAAGAGATGGGACTGGACTTCGCTCAGTACGAAATCATAGCATGTTTACGTGAAGCAAATGATGTAGCTGATTCTATAGCTAAATTCTCTCTTTCTAGTAGATCTTCGGAGGTTTGGGAGAGCTCAATCCCGGACTTTATTTCTCAACTTGCTGTAAACGATCTCGCTATCATTTGAGAAATAAAGTTTTATACGTCAAAAAAAAAAATACTTGAAATCATTTTGGTGAGGCCACGTTTTTTTTAATTGAGACGGACTTTTGCTAAGGCCAAGTTGAATTCAGTTGATACAGCCCGCGTCTCACGCTCACCCCCGCGTGGCGACTAGGAGGCGATCTAATCCCGCCATCGCCAAGCCCCCCTCCTTACTCTCCCCCTCCCTGGCTGCCGCTGCCACGGGGCGTGGCCTGGCAAAGCCCCGGTCAGCGTCGGCGGCGGTGGGGATCGATTGTCCCCTTCCGCAAAAGGCTGGCGCGGGTCGGTTCTTTCGGTGAGGGTTGATGCTGCCAGGTGTCAGGGTGTGTTCGTCCGTCCGCGCTTTGCGTTTGGTGAGGCGGACGGCATGGCATGAGGTTGGAGCCCGGCGGAGCGACGATGTGGTGGTAGTGGGGCGTTGGCGGCGGCAGGCCGATCTAGCGCTAGGCTCCCAGGACGCGGAGTTGGCCACACCAGCGACCTAGAGTTGGGCACTGGTCTACCCCACCGTTGTTGTCGTTCCTGCTGAGAGTGTCTCGCGGCGTCGGGGCCTGCGAGGCTTCAAAATAATGTCGACAGTCCTAGGGTTCCTCTTACGTCAAGAAGATCTTCCTGACGCCTGTCCTCCTGATCTGGCCAGAATGTAGGGTTCCGGAAGGCTCCGCCGGCGAGCTCCCATGGGCGTGTTATGCCTGGAGATTGTTGGATCGGGTGGGATTTGGTCGTGCCCACAGGTCCTCCGTTAAGGAGGGAGCGACGCGAAGCTCTGCTATCGGTTGCCATCAGAAGCTATGTTTTGCTCCATGGTGAAGCAAGAGGCGGAGAATTTCATGGAAGCCGAGGTTGGAGAATTGTAATGGTCATTGGAGACTACGACGTTGAGGAACTTGCTTGGAGTTTCGGGATTCATAGCAAGGGTATGTAAGTGGGGGCGACAACACATGTGAACTTCAAGGTCTTACCTTTCAGGGTGAAAATCCAAGGCCTAGCCTTAATTGGTTGTGTCTGGCAATGGCCTTGTTGAAGGCATTGTTTTGAGAGCGGGGACTATCTTCAGGGTGAAAACCAAGATCTACGATCGGGTGACGACGGCGCTTGTGCATTGTTTCCTTCTTTTAGGCGCTGCTTTTGGAGAATTTGGACTTGAGGTGTTGTTTTGGTGGTGGTTGTACTGCTGCTGCAAGGACTGGAACTCTGTAGCGGGGTTTTTCTTTTTTCAGTTTCTTCTTTTTTTTTGGCCGTGTGCATCCGTAATGCCATCACGATATTGTGTTGTTGCATAGGTTGGGTGTAATTGATATCTTTACAATATTAATATATTCCCTTTAGTCATCACTCAAAGTAAGAAAGAATTTTGGTGTTATCCATGCCTCCCACGCGTCTCCCTCCCGCGACCGGCCCCGCGGCGGCGGTGACGGCCGTGACTCCCGGCGCTGACCATGGATTCACATCCTGGTTCATGCCCCTGCCTCCGCCTCCGGTTGGCCTCCCTGCCAGGGTGGTCGCGCTGCTTCCGCGGCCTCTCTCCACCCCGTGCTCGTCCCCCTCAAGTGTGTCAGATCCAGATCGGCTGTAGGGGATTTCCTCGCCGCCATGGATTTCGTCCCAGATTCGCAGCCTGCCGCGGCGCCTTCGGCCTGGGGCGTGTTCGGCCCGGCGTCAATCCCCCTGCTGCCCCTGCGCTGCGTCTTCAAGTGTTGGCGGATGCGGGCATTAACTCCGCAGGTGCGCGGCAGCTGGCTTCCTCCATCCCTGCTGCTGGAGTCCTTGTGCCTTCAATGCCGGCGGAGCAGTCCGACGCGGGGCACGAGGCAGAGGTGACCGACACCTGGCAGCTCGTCGCGTCGCGTAAAGGCCCGCGCGCCCCGGCTCTGCTCGCCCCCGCATTCAAGCCTACGCCCATCCCCTGCTGGCACCTAGGCCGCTGTTGTAGGTGTCTTCACCGCGGGCATCGGGCCGAGTCCTACTGCGACCCGTTGAGGTGCTCTCGCTGCCATCAAAATGGCCACAGGTCGCGTGGTTGCAGGAACAAGTGGAAGCCTCTGAGCCTGCTCGATTCTTGCGGCGTTCCCCCACCTCCTCTCCCTCGACCTGCTGCTGCCTCCCAGGTTGCGCCTCCTCATCCCGGTCGCGGCTGGGAGGCTCCCCTGCGCGTGATGCCGCCGCGTGCTGCTCCTGCTACAAGGGGGCCCCGCCTGGGGGACCCGTCGCTTCGTCCAGCGGAGGATTTCGTCGTCGTCCCTGCATCTGCTGAGATGCAAGCTGAATCAGCCTTGCTCTCCACCAACGGTGCGGTGGCCTGGCTCGATGGTGCACGGCAGGACGTCTCCTGTCAGCAGGTGGCCGACGAGCTGGCGATGTCCCTGGGTGCTCTGAAAGCTGACGTCGAGGTGGTCAGGCAATACCCCGAGCAGTTTTTCATCCGCTTCATGCACCAGCACCACTGCGCCCTGGCGGTGTCCCGTGGGCATCTCCTCGGCGCCGGCCACACCATCTACGTCAGAGAGTGGCGGCTCGAGGCGCACGCCGACAACGAGGATCAGCTCCACCACGTCCGCCTCTGCTTAGAAGGCGTCTCGCTCCACGGCTGGAACAATTACATCGCCACATTCCTCATCGGCCGGGGCTGCTCCCTCGACTACATCGAGCCACGCTCGCTGCGGAAGGAGGACACGCGGGACATGGCGCTTTGGGCGTGGACGGCCGACCCCAATGCCATCCCCAAGGTCAAGTGGCTCACCCTCCCGGCGCGTGGTCATCGCCGCCGTGGGCGGCGTGGGCTCCGGCATCGCGTCATCATCCACCTTGACATCCACGAGGACCACTCCAAGGGGACCGACGACGACGACAACCCAATCCCGCCGGACGTCTACGAGTTTACCTGGTACCGCAAGACGGTTGATGGCACGTACGTCCCAAGAGAGAGGCTGCAGCCACAGGGCGAAGTGGTTCGACGTTCCGACAGGCACGACGACGACGGCGACCGCGATGGGCGACGCGGGCGTGACAGCGGTCGGGCGCGAGAGAGCTGGGGCGCCAAGGTGCGGCGTTCACTCTCTCGCAACGCTCGTGGCCGGCCGCCATCGTGATGATGGCCAGGAGCGTACCTGTGACCGGTCCGGTGGCCACCGGCGCAACGGAGGCGCCCCGGCTATGGTCTTGGCCACTACTGTTGGTGGTGCTTCTGCTGCTGCCCCTGCCGCTGTCCTGCGGGGCTCGGGGTCGGGCAGTGGAGGCCTGGTGCGCGGCTTGGAGCTCCTCGCCATCCAGGAGCCGACGCCTGCTTTGGGACGGGGCCGCAGCCCGGTGCGGCAGGCCTCGCCGCGCTCGGCTAGGCGTCGCTCTCAGGAGGAGCGCACCCCGCCGGTGTCCCCCCCCCCCCCGCTCTCCCCAACCACGGTGCTGCCTCTCAGCCCCAAATCCAAGCGGGCGGCAACCTCAAGCTCGCCCCTCCTCCTATCGGCAACAAACGAGTCCCTGCTCCAGCTTTGCTCGCCAAACTCGGTACAGAGGCCCTTGCTCTCGCCTCTAAGGCCTCCAGGTTTCCAGTCCTCCCCAACTCCACCCCTGAGATGCACCGGTCCCCTCCAGCGCACTCCTTCAACCTCGTCGATGCGTCCCCAGCTTGGCAAGTCTCCGGTTGATCGAGTGGAGGCCCTTTTTGATGTGAGGCAGCAGGGCATCCTTGCCACTCCTCCATCGCCACCCCCAAGACCTCCTACTGCTCGTCGTAAGACGCTGGCTGGGGTGAAGATCTCCAGCAGGGGTGGTTTCTCTCTTCAGCGGATTAAGCGTCCTGGTACTGAGGTTGTTCCAGCAGCCAAAGTTGCGGAAAAGCTGGTCGGTCGCATGCTCGGCATCACAAGAGACAGCAAAGATGTGACAGAGGCAACCCTGGACGAATTCACTGCCAAGTTCAAAGATCAACTAGCTCCAGAGGTGATTATAGCCATGAGAGATTTTTTCCACCTTGACGACTCGGCGATGAACGGAATCGAAGATGCCCTGCTCGCTCATGGGGGCAAGGGGGCGCTGGAGCTTGGTCAGGAGGGGGATGATGTGATCCAGGATGCATGATAGTCCCTGCTTGCTTATTAGGGTCACCCTGGTGCTTATGTTAGCCCAGCCATCTAGCGTGTCGTGTAAGGCCTGGATGCCTAAGTGTGTTTTTTCTATTCCAAGTGGCGTGCGTTGTATCAGTAGCAAATGGTCATGTGTTAAGTGGCTTGTTATTTCGGTCATGGCTCAGCTCTTCCTATCAACTGCTTCTGGCTACTCTGTCTGGCAACCAAATAGTGACTGCTCGGGTGACCCATGACGACACAAACCGTCAACACCTTAAGCTGGAACGTACGTGGGCTGAATTGTCGGCCTCGGAGGGCAACAGTCAGCGCAACAATTGCTGCTTCCTCATGCCATCTAGTATGTCTGCAGGAAACTAAGCTTGAGCGCGTCGACAAATTCGTTGCGGCTTTTCTCGGTGGCAATAGGCTTCGCAGTTTTGCGCAATGCCCTGCTCTAGGGACTAGAGGCGGGATCCTTCTTCTGTGGGATGACAATGTCATCGACGTCTCCGATATCACCGCTTCAGCCTACTGCCTCTCTGGCATGGTCCACATCCGTGCGACCGGTGTCTGTTTTTGGGTCACGACTGTCTATGGGCCAACTGATCACGCATGCAAAGATGCCTTCTTTGCCAAGCTGACCTCCCACAAGCCCCCCAGTGGGACTTCCTGGCTGGCCCTCGGCGATTTCAACCAAATCTATCGTGCACGTGACAAAAATAAGTGTTTAACCGGAGTATAATCAACCGTTTCCGGGCTGCGTTACAGTCCTACGAGCTCAAAGAAATTCACCTTCAGAATCGGCGCTTCACTTGGAGTAATGAGCGTGACAACCCGACCCTCTGCAAGCTCGACTCCTTCTTTTGCAATGTGGAGTGGGATATGGCCTTCAACACCCATGTCCTACATGCTTTATCGTCGTCCCTCTCCGACCATTGCCCCCTTCTGCTTGCGGATGATAGTGGTCCTAGAAGGCCAAGGTCTTTCAAGTTCGAGAATTTTTGGGCTTCGTTGTCCGGTTTCTCTGAGGTGATCCAAAAGGCCTGGGATGAGCATATTGAGCACTCGGAGCCGTACCAGGTCCTATTCTACAAGCTCAAAAAACTGCGACTCGGCTTACTGAATGGAGCAAGAAGCTGTTTTCCAAGGCTAAGGTCCAGCTCCATGCTGCACTGCTCGTGATTCTTCACCTGGACATTGCGCAGGAGTCGAGGACTCTCTCCCCTGAGGAACGGGACATCCGCTCGAGGCTAAAGCGGAGGGTAATCAGTTCGGCGGCTCTGGAGAGGGCTAGAAAGAGCCAGTGTGCGCGGCTAGCAAACCTGAGGCACGGGGATGCAAACACTAAATTCTTCCACCGCCGCATGAACGCCAGAAGAATGAAGAATCATATCCATCGTATTAAGCACGTGCAGGGGTGGGTGACTGACCACAAGGAAAAAGAGAAGATCATCCATGACCACTTCTCTGAGGCAATGGGTAGGGGAGCTGGCAGCAACAGAGACTTCAACTGGGAGGAGCTTGGAGTCGAGGCCCATGATTTGCATGACTTGGGTAACACCATCACGGAAGAGGAGGTTTGGACGGCCATAAAGGAAATGCCTTCTGATAAGGCGCCCGGCCCGGATGGCTTCACGAGAGTTTTCTTCAAGAAGTGTTGGGGCATCATCAAGCACTCTATCATGCGGGTTATTCAACGCTTTGATTCCCTTCACACCTCCAACCTTCAATGGATAAACACCGCCAATGTGGTTCTCTTGCCAAAAAAGGAGGGGGCGGAGGGCATCTCTGACTACAGGCCTATCAGTCTCATACACTCCATGGCCAAAATCATTGCCAAGGTCCTGTCCTTACGGCTTGCTCCACACATGGATGAGCTGGTTTCCAACGCGCAAAGTGCTTTCATCAAGAGGCGTAGCATTCACGACAACTTCATGTGCGTCCGGAACTTTGCTAGGCGGCTGCACACATGCAAGACCCCGGCACTTCTATTCAAGTTGGATATCAGAAAGGCTTTCAACTCCGTTAAATGGGAATATTTTTTAGATCTCCTGCAGCATATGGGATTCCCGGACAAATTCCGGGCATGGATTGCAGCGTTACTCTCCTCATCTTCGTCTCGCATTCTTCTCAACGGGATCCCCCCCCCCCATCAAGCACGGAGCCGGTTTCCGCCAGGGTGACCCAATCTCTCCACTGCTCTTCGTCATCGCAATTGACCCACTTCACAAGATCTTAGATTTGGCAACCAGGAAAGGCCTACTACACAAGATTCATGGGCAAGGCCCTGTGGTGCGTACCTCCCTTTATGCAGATGATGCTGCCATTTTTATAGCTCCTATCAAGACGGACATTGACAACCTGGCTTCCATTTTGAGAGGTTTTGGGGACGTGACTGGCCTCTGCACCAACTTCCAGAAAAATTCCGTCGTGCCAATCAAGTGCAATCATCTTAACCTTGGACACATTCTCCAGAGCGTGCCGGCAACTCGTGCCTCTTTCCCGGTGAAATACCTTGGCTTGCCACTCTCTGTTTGGCAACTTAGGAAGGTGGACTTCCAATATCTCGAGGACAAGGCAGCAAACAAGTTGGGCACGTGGGACGGCCAAAACATCACTACTATTGGTCGCACGGCCCTCGTCAAGTCGGTCATATCCTCCCAAGCAATTTTCTCGATCACGCCTCTCACGGTGCCGACAGGCACGCTAAACAACCTCAATAAGTTGGAGCGGGCATTTTTGTGGTCCGGCGCGAACAAGACAACGGGCGCCAGCTGTAAAGTTAATTGGAATTATGTCTGTCGGCCAAAGGAGTATGGGGGTCTAGGGGTTCTCAACACTGACAAGTTTGAGCGTGCCTTACGTCTTCGGTGGCTGTGGTATGAATGGAAGGCGCCTCACAAGCCTTCGGTGGGTTTTGGAAACCCTTGCATGGAAGATGACCTTGAGTTTTTCTACGCATCCACTACAATCACCGTGGGTGACGGTGCAAGGACGCCTTTCTGGGAGTCCCCGTGGCTGCTTGGGCAGAAACCCAAGGATACTGCACCGTTAATTTTCGAGGCCTCAAGGAGGAAGCATTGGAAGGTTCGTGATGCACTCAAGGACAGTGCGTGGATACTCAAAATAAGCACCAACACCGCCTTCACCGTTGGCCACATTCGCCAATTTTTTACCCTATGGATGCTACTGCATGACTTCCAACTCGATGGGCAGGCCGAAGATGATATCATTTGGAAGCATGCGAATGACGGGATTTACTCGGCGGCCTCCGCGTACAAGGCTCAATTCCTGGGCTTGACACTCTCTCCCATGGACCACATGGTTTGGAAGGCCTGGCCCCCCCTAAGGTGAAATTCTTTGCCTGGTTAGCTCTCCAAGATCGTATTTGGACGGCAGATCGTTTGGAGAGGCGCGGTTGGGACAACTGCGGCATGTGCCAACTTTGCAAAAGAGAGCAAGAATCGGGGCCACATCTATTCTTTAAGTGTCGGTACACTCTTCGGTTGTGGAGATCCATCATCGAGAAGCTAGGCCTACCGCACGTCAATACCGCCCAATGGCACCTTGATGATTCCGTCATGGAGTGGTGGGACAAACGGACTGACAAACGAAGCCCAAATTGGAATGCAATGACCTCCCTCACCATGCTCATCTCCTGGACCATTTGGAACGAATGGAATGCCAGAGTCTTTCGACACAAATTCGCTCCGCCATCGGTGCTTCTTACGGCCATTCTGGAAGAGGCAAAATTATGAGTAGTGGCCGGCGCCAAGAAACTCGGGTCTGTAATCTCCTACGAGTAATTGTCATGCCGTTGGGGTGTCTTGTAAAACTCTAAACTCCATTCCCTCCTTATTTAATAGATGAGGCAAATCTTGTGCCTCTGTTTCAAAAAAAAATTCCCTTTATCAAAAAAAGTTGAATTCGGTTTCTTTGACAAATTTTGCATCAACAATGCTAGATATGTTCTCTTCAACGTATGCTATTGAACAGTTTTCATCTCCGTTACGAATCATAACCCTATATATGTCCAACTCCAGGTTCGCCGAGAGCGCTGTACTCAGGTTAGTTTGCTGGTTCGATATCCCTGGCAAGATAGATAGCAAGATGCTCTCCAAAGGGTCAGTCTATGCCGCACACATCGTGTACAAGTTGACCGACGGTTCCTATGGGTTGGCCTCACCTGCCCAAGAGGCATCAATCAACGTTGGAGGCACCAACCTAACCCGGAAGGTCTGTCTCCAACCTAACCCGCAAAGAAGCGCGAGCCAAAACCCGCTTGCAGAGGAGGTAGTGCTCCCTTGTCGAAGGGGCGATGGTTGGATGGAGCTGGAGCTGGGCGAGTTCACCTGCGATGGGGATGAAGATGGTGATGTGTCCTTTGGCCTGTCGGAGACGAAAGCTTTGAACGGGAAGAACGGTCTCGTCGTCCAGGGTATCGAGATCAGGCATAAGAAATAAAGCTAATTGAGCAGCTCCTCGGATTAAACCAAACGCGTCCACGGTCTGCTCATCTATGTAACGAAAATAAAGGGACTATATTTGTTTGTAATGTGTGTTCTTGAACTGCCCTCTTGGGCTCCATTCTGTCTTTATAGACGGGGATTTATCACTTTTGTTTGTTTGATCTTTAAAGAAGAGAACAAACAGTTAATTAAGAGAGGAATATTAACCTTCCTCTGTTATGGTCCAGCCAATATAGAAATCTGATTAAGCGTGTTTTGCATTTCAGATCTTCACGCATTTTAGTATTTTTTGACAAATTTAAGATGTTTTCTCTCTGAAACACTTGAAGAAATAATAAAATATTATTACAAAAGAAAAATTGATTCATTTGCATTTTTATTAACAATATTAAATGAAGGTGTATGCAAGTTGTGATGTGCGGAAAAACTCAAATGACACTGAAAAGGGATCGTGTAGAACTGTGGATATTTGCATTGAATGTTATGGAAGATAATCCTTTTGTGAACAACATCTTATTTTAATTTTTTTATTCTTCTAAAGAAAACTATGTGCTAGTATTATGGCACCATCCCAAGTTTTAGTTTTTTAACAACATTAAGATTTATTTTTATATGTTTGCTCTAAATTAGTTGGAGAAAATGCTACAAAGAGATTTTTACATAAAAAGTTATATTAATTGTAGTTTTGTTATTACAAATGTTAAGTCAAAGTGTATTCAAACTTTTAGGTGGAAAGGAACTTAAATGTTCACTCGAAATGGTTCTCTGAATATTTGCATTGAATATTATGGGAAATAGTCCACTTTGTGAATAATCACTTTTCTCTTATGTGAAGTCTTCTCATATTTTTATCTACTGCTTATGTGCCAGTACTGGGGCACCATCCCAAATTTAAGTATTTATTGACAACATTAAGATATATTTTTTATGTTTTCATCTAATACTTGGAGAAAATGCTAGCAAAAAGGTGTATTCAAGTTTATTGCATGAAAATAAAATACTCATAAAAAGAATTCCATTCAAATTATTGAACTAGGTAAGCGTAAATAGGAAAGCGAAGACATTGCAATACGAACTTGAAATGAACAAAGACAAAAGAAATAAATAAAAGTCAGTTTAATGAAGGAATAATCCTAGGAGTGGTGTTAACTCGAAGAAGAAGTGAAGCAAATTGGAAACGAATAAGATCAAGTTCCTTACATTGAAGAGAGAATCGTGGGAGTTCCTTATATATTCAACCGAAAGAAGAAATATAAAAATAAGAAAAAAATGATAACAAAGTTGAATACAAGTAAGAAGAAAAGTTAGGAGTGGAATAACCTCGACGAATAAATGAAGTACAAGATCCTTTTAAGACAAACAATAATAAAAAGCAGAAGTCATTCAAGACGAAAGAAAAAGAAAATCGTGAAAGCATAAACAAAAATAAAAACAGAAGAAAAAGTTATTCTAAGAGAGAATGAATTAGGGACATTGATATTAAACAAAATAAAAAACTTGCACAAAAAATACACAGAATTTTGCATTTAAATTCTAAGGTTCGGTGAAACATACCCGGATATATAGTTTGAAGAGGTGGTCATGAGGAATTTGAGGGTAAAACATGGTCGTATTTCCCATGTGTGGTTTGAAAGTCATTACATTTCAAAAATCGCGAAAATGCAGTTAAATTGGATGCCGACATCATCATGGGCGTTCGTTGGCGAGACTAGTTCCCCTTTGATATGGATATACGAGAAAAAATGTATGTAGACTTTTTTTCCCTTCTGAGTGTGTGTTTGAAAGGCCTAATCAACAAATATTTGCATCTTAGCTCTGTTTTTTTGAATATTCGTTGAGTCAACGGTGCCTGCCCTCGATCCATCTGTGTTGTTTGCTGTACACTACCACTCGTATATTATCTATACCTACTAATAAAAGAAATAGGTATTCTTAGTCCGTCATATATTTTTAGGGGACTGCTAGGCGTCTACCGGTGGATCCGTATTAATTATCCGCCACCCGACTAGCCGTCCGATGTATGCGCGCGCAGCCGTCCGATGTACGCGCGCGGTCGCCTCCCTGACCAAATACATCTTGAAACATTGTTCCAGTTGCAGAAACAAGTTCGCTGTTTCGGCCCTGACATCGAGCGGCCGAACGACGTTCTTCACTTTTGCAACAGAGATAATGTTGCGGAAACATTTGCATCAGAGGTCGTGCGTAAAAACTTTTGCAATAAAGGTCATGTTGCAGAAAACTTTTGCAACATAGGTCAGGTTGCATAATTTTTTTTCTTCGTCTTTTTGCAACGTAGGTACTGTTGCGGAAGAAACTTTTGCAACAAATGTCATGTTGCAGAAAACTTTTGCAACATAGGTCTGGTTGCAGAATTTTTTTTCTTCGTCTTTTTGCAGCATAGGTACTGTTGCGGAAGAAACTTTTGCAACAAAGGTCATGTTGCAGAAAACAACTCCGGAAAACAACAATGTAGAGGAGAAGGGCATGTTGCTGCACGGCCTTGCAGGCATGGGCGGATTCCTCTGCGCGCATGAGGCTGAGCCTTTGATGTCGAGACGTTGGTCCCGCACCCGCTTAACCGTCGCCAACGGGGACCTCCGGCCAGGCTCTTGCCTCGGGAGAGCTGGTGAGGGGGACGCGTGCCGTCCGTCAGGTCCGCAACAGATCGTTTGTTGCGATCTGCGTTCTGAAACAACTGCCCAGTTGCAAGAATGGGGTAGGTCATGAAAACACTCCCGAGCCATCCGATCCAAACACATCCGACGACGACGATGCAAGCGGTTGACGCGCGCGAGAAGATCGGTCGGCTGAACGAGAGCATTTCCCATATTTTTATAGAAAACTTCTTGACAATTTTAAGAATCAACCCGCAGTCAAAAAAAAAAAACGTTTCGTACGCACTCCCAAACACAAGCCAGCCGCGCACAGTCCGCACGTTCGCTGGGCCAAGAATTAGTTGCCTCCTTACAGGAATTTCTTTTCTGGGCCGCTAGAGACGTAAGTGGGCTTGATAAAAAGAAGGAAAAATAGTTAGCGGCGCCTCTTCCTGTCCTCTGCACGCGCAGAGCGCAGGCCTCTCCCCCCTCCCGCTGCCGACGGGAGTCTTCTACAATTTCATTGAAGGAGGAAAGATGTATACAACTCGGACAGATGAAGAGATGCTATAAAAATCGAATCGAAACAACTATCGGGTGCTGCATCGACTCTTGTTGCCGGGCCTCGCGTGCCATGGCTTTGGTATGGGACGCATCTTCAGGACGTCGATTCGAGGCTCGTTGATGGCAATTTCGAAGAGGGTGGCGCTCCTGCTGCTGGCCAACGCCAGATGCGAGGAGCGGCGATGGACGCCGCCTGAGATCGGTGGTGGTTATCGCGAGAACAAGGACGACGCAAGCCCGGTGGTGTTTTTCGCGAGAACAAGGACGACGGAAGCCAGGCGGCATTGCTAGTCCGTGCGGAGACGAACGGCCCCCACTGGAGGACCTCGATCCGCCGCCCAATCTAGCCTAGCATCGATCTGGCCGCTGCTCCGGCTCCGCATCTCCAGCTTGTGCTCCTCCGCGGCGCCGTTCCCCCGCGTATGTCGTGGTCTGAGCCCCATCCACGCTTGGTCCTCCTCATCGGCGCCGTTCCCCTGTCTATGTGCGTGGTGGCCCGATCCCCGGCCACGCTCGGTCCTCCTCGGCAGCAACGGGATGCGACCTCCCTGGAGCAGTGGGTCAGGCGCACCGTCAGAGGGATAGAAGATCTTGTATCTACAACACCAATACGTGAACGGCCGCGGAACTGAAGCGTGCAGAAAAGGGTTTCAAACTGCCCTCTTTCTTTGTTTTATCCTCTGACTCTTGCATCTCTGTGGGAAGGGTGTTGCAGCAGCAACTAAGGCCCCGTTCGGAAGTCCTCCAGCTCCCAGCTTCTCCGGAAGCGGGCGAGGAGCTGGCCGAACGCGTCGGCTCCATGGAGCCAGCTTCAGAAGCGGAGGCCTCGCGACGTGCAAATCCCACGGGAAGCTGGAGCGAGGGAAGTCCAGCTTCCAAAAAAAGAGAAGTCGGAGTTCCTCGTAATTACGGTAGAATGCCACCGCCAAGTGAGCTCCAGGCAGCGTACCGGTTCGTTTTCTCTCGCTACAGTCCCGCACGAATCGTTTTCTCTCGCTACAGCCACCAAGTGGCAGCCGAACGCTCGCTGGGCTTCCGCGAGAAGCCAGCTCGCACTAGCTCCACGAGAAGCTGGCCCGTTTCGGAAGCTGGAGAGCTTCCGAACGGGCCCTAAGGCATGCAGTGCTCTGAAACTTGCGTAGGGGGCGGCCTAAGGGAACAACGTACAACCGTGAGGAGGCTCGGGTCGGCGGTGGCCTGACAGCCTGGTGCATGCGTTCTGGTGATGGTGCTCGGGCGGTGGTGACTGAACAAAGCATCTCCTCATGTCATCGTCCTCCTCTCCACTCTCTTTCATCTTATATCTCTGTTTTTTGGCTGCATGCTCAGGTGTTTGAGGCAGGAACAATAACTAACATTGCCCAGGAGGAGCAAGAAGCAGCGACACCTACCATTGCTAGCTAAGCTAGCTGCTAGGATGCCCCCTCTTTCTCCGTCATATACATGGGTTGCAACCGCCAAAGCATTTTCTTGATACTCACCCGTGTCCCTCCCGTGTCGCCCCCGCGCGGCGATCGGGGGGGAACCCTAGCGCCGCCGCGTACTAGACTCCCTCTCCCACCTCTCCTCCCCGCCGCCGGGCAAAGCCTGGTCGGCGTCGGTGGTGGCGGGACCTCTCCTCCCCACAGCTGCAGGACATGGTGCGGGCGGCGTTCAACGGCGGTGCGCGACCCGTTGGCGGCGGGGCGCGCCGGCGAGAACTCAGGGGCCGGGGCGCACTCCCCCTGGTGGTCGCGTGAGGGGCCGCTCAAGCCGCTCCTGTGGTGGCCGGTGGTCGATCTATTCCAGATCTGGCCGCCGGTGCCTCGGGCGGCGCGGGGCTACCCTCCGGTGGCTGGTGCGTCGCAGTCGCCAGGGACGGCGGCGACGTGACCAGATCGGTCGGCGGCGGCGCGGCTGGATCTGGGCCCAGGTGTGGGCTCCCTGGATTGCGGTCGGCGCGGTAGCGGATGCGACACGTCGGCAGACATTGTCTGGTCCATGACAGCACGGGCAACTCCGGGGGAAACCCTAGATCTCCTTGGGATCGAGTGATGGCGGTGTTTTTGCGTCGTACTCCCTCTTCAGTGCATCGTTTTGTAGTTTGCTTCGGTTGAAGGGACCGACGACGCCGGCGGCGCACGCTTGGTGGCGCAGCTGCCGATGAAAATCGAGCCGACTACGGTCATGGCGGACGATGGCGGCGTCTTTGATGTCGTACCCTTGTCGAGGCATCGTCGTTGCAGTTTGCGTCATCAGGCTCGGAATGCTCCGGGGGAAACCCTAGATCTGGGTCTCCCGGATTGGACGATGATGGCGTTCGCAGTATCGCTTTCCTCCTGGGGGCATCGTTTTGGAGCAAGTGATGGCTAGAGGGGACAAAAGGAGGAGCAGTGTTGCATCTACCGCACGGCCGACGGCGGATCACGGCGGCATGGCGCTGCGGAGTTTCGGCGACGGACACGTGTAGATGGACACGTGCAGGATGGTGGCGTTGTCTGGCGCCGTGGTGGCGTCGACGGCAGGCCAGGCAAGGTCGATGCGTCAGTTCCTGCTCTGAAGATGGACCGGTGGAAGATGGCGGCGACAGCGAGAGTTCGTTGGATCGGTGTAGGACCCAGACCCAGTATGTGGCTGGGCTGGGTCATCCGGCTATAGATGTTAGGGTTTGGTGCGATGTCTGTTTGGTATTAGGCTCGGATATTCGGCACACCTTCATCAAGGGGATAGGAGTAGCAACAGATGTTGCCTAGGTGGCGGCTTCAGACTGACTGATGTATTATCTTGTATGGTCCTTGTAAATAATTAATAAAATGGCTGCATGCATCGTCCAGATGCAGAGGCCAGAGGTATATCCTCCTTTTCTAAAAAAAACAATCCACAGTTGGGTGCTTTCCTTCTCCCCAACTTTGGTGACTCAGGACGGCTTGTGGGCAACTGCAGTTTAGAAGAATTAGTACTAGAAATGCCTTCTGAATGTTAAAGCCAAATGTGCTAGAAAATTATAAAGATAATTGATTTGTTTTCGTGTCTAGCTTTCTATATATACTCAGCCTTGGGAGAGAAGGTGCCTCATGGTACAACCTTGACATAGGTGTGGCCTTGAATGCCAAAAAAATTATGAGTAGCCTGATCCTCTTGTTCTCCCTACAGATCTAGAATTCAAAAGATCGATGAGATTTTGCTTCAGAAAGTAAAAAATCAATGTACCTATGCATTTCAACTTTGGTTGTGTTTTAATAAAAGACTATTTTCTGATGTTTTAGGGACCAAGTGTTATTGATCTTCAGGTGTGCAACCATTGTACTATCTCTGGTTCTAAATAGATGGTGTGTTTTTGTACTTTGTGAAGAAGCATGCATGCAAGACACCATGAAAAAAGCCCGCAGTCACTGATCCTCGCGGAGTCGTAGCTTGATGCGTCTCTGGAACTAGCAGCAACTTACAAAGAACAGCTTGAAGGTTCGAACAAATGTACATAATGAATTTTAGAGTTCCAACAGTACATATGTGCAAGAGTGTAGTTCACTTGGAACTTGCGAGTGGTGGAGACCTTCCACAAAAAAAGGTGCAAACGCCCTGAAACTTCATGGGGTAATTTAGTAATTCGTTCCGGTCAGTGCATTTCTGCGTAAATACAAAAAATGTCAGCTCAAAGTACACTTGTTTATGATGTATTTTTTGTTACATCATTTCATTAATGATATTTCGGCGGGGGAAATAATAATCATATGCATATGTATTTCATTGCCATTGATCAATTTACTGAAAGTTGAATGTATAATAAAAAACAATGAGTTAGTTATGGACATGTGAAGTTTTGAATAATTTTATTATTAAAACTAGAACTTGACAAATCTGGTTTTATATCCCATTCGATTTTGTAATGGGAGAGGATTGGACACTATTCTCTCTGATAATGGATTGTTTCCAAGAATGGATCTTGGCACTTCTAAATAATTTCAAACAATTGTTCTGCTACTTGCAAAGTCCTTTGAGGGGTATGCGCAAAAAAGTTGTTTGAGCGTTAATCTGTTTGTTATGTTTCGAAGCACATGTTTATTTATTTTGTTGGTACTCACGCTTACCCACAAAAAGTCCATCTACATAGCCATGAGCGATACAGATAGAGCGGAGTAGGAATCATTTGCGAGGCAGACACCATCAATCACCGGCCAATCTGGTCCATGATGTCAAATGCTGGTGTCCATGGCACAGGGCGGTGCTTTTCGGAGGGAGCAACGTAGTAAGTGCATTGGTGATCAATCAGCACGTCAATTTGGCTATAAGAATATACATTGCCCTACTTCAATTCCTTATAGCATGTAGATACATATGTCCTTGGTGACATGCCATCTTTTTCGCCCGTTGCAACGCACGGGCATTTGTACTAGTCTATATTATCGTTTCTGCGCACGTCCACTCAGATAATTTTCATTTCTTCCGAGTTCCAACTTCCGAGTGCTTCATCAAGAAGTTGAGGGAGAATTTCCACCACATGAAACCAAGGAGACCGATCAAGCAGAAGCTGTCGGCGGAGGAGAAGGTGATGGAGGAGACCTGCGAGATCGCGCGCCTGCCGGAGGAGCTCGTGTCGGCGGTGCTCTCTCGCACGTCGCCGCGAGACGCCTGCCGTGCTGCGGCTGTTTCCCCGGCGGCAGGGCATGTGGCTGGACAGGGAGAGCGGCGCCAAGTGCTACATGGTGTCGGCGAGGGCGCTGACCATCGAGTGGGGCGAGTGGTCCTGGATCCCTCTAGCAGACTCGAGGTATACCTTTCTTCCTCCTTTGCTCTGTCCACTTCTGTTGCTGAATGATGCATGCTGGATTGTCATCTTAAATCGGGATTGCTAAATCTCAGTCCCCTGAGTCTTAGTCGATGCTAGATTCATGAGATGTTATTGTTGGAACTTCGCCCATGGATCGATCACCTCAAATCACGACGAACACGCACACACGAAAAACTTTGCCAAAGGCACGTGTCGTGCCTCTCCTTTTCCTCCTTTTATTTTCTCTTTTTCTCAACTCACGATACATCAAAGCTATAGCCATGGTCATGTATATATATATACACGACCTGAACCGACGTTTAGCTAAACCTAGTCGAACTACCTGTCGTAACACTACACGGACAGAATTCTAACCTACGTATGTGACTCCTAGTACTAATAGGACTCTAAGTGTTAGTACTCTGAAGAATGGGTATATTTGGCGAGTTGGAAATGGTGAATCTATAAATATTTGGGATGATGCTTGGATCCCTAATTGTGCTACCAGGAAAGTCATCACTCCAAAGGGGGGTCATTTGTTGTCTAAGGTGTCGGATCTTATTGATCCCGTGTCAAACAGTTGGGATGAAGACCTTGTCACTCAAACTTTGTGGCCCATAGATGCTCAACGGGTCCTTGCGATCCCTCTCCCACAATATGACATGGTGGATTTTATTGCTTGGAACTTTAATAGGAATGGGATATTTTCTGTTCGATCCGCTTATGTCGTTGAATGGAATCACCAACATGGAAGCAAACTTTGTCGCACCAACGGAATGGGTCGAACAAACTTCAATCCAATTTGGCGTAATATCTAGAAATTATCTTGTCCGGCAAAGGTTAAAAAAATTATTTGGAGGACGCTGCATGGCACTCTCCCATGTCGTGTTACACTTGCCAACAGACATATGAAAGTTTCGCCAAGGTGTCTTTCTTGTTCTTCTGGCCTAGAAGATACTAAACATTTGTTGTTTCAGTGCCAGAAAGCTAAGGAGGTTTGGAGAAGATTAGGTTTGGATGAAATTATTTCTAGAGCTTGTGAAGTTGATTATGCTGGTGAGGCGGTCCTGGAATTCTTATTACAATTGCCAGATCAAGATTTGGCTATTTTGGGGTCCCAGAATACGCGTGAGATGATTGCCATCACGACTTGGTATTTGTGGTGGGAAAGGCGTAAACTTGTGCATAAGGATAAACTTCAAGATGTTAAACAGATATCTATGGGGATACAAGCTCTTACGGCTAATTATGTTACTGCCTCATCTCCTAATGCTTCCATGAAAAGGGGGGGTTGGAGTCGGCCCCCAGTAGGCTTTGTGAAACTTAATGTTGATGCGTCTTTTGATCATGACCTTCTTAAAGGATCGGCTGGAGCGGTTCTCAGGGACGATAAAGGAAATTTCATTGCAGGAGGGTGTTGGAGAATTGACTGGTGTGTGGACGTTCTCACGGCAGAGGCTATGGCGCTTAGATTTGGGCTTTCCCTGGCGCAACGGGCGGGATGTAATAGACTTGTCATTAATTCTGATAATTTGGAGGTCGTTGATACTATGAATAATGGAGGACGGTCGGCAGGAGTGGTGGCGGCAATTTTTGATGATTGTTATTTTATTTCTTGTGATTTTTCAATGGCTAAGTTTGAACATTGTAATAGAGAGGCAAATAAAGTTGCTCATGAACTTGCTAGTTTGGATTGATTTTCTGATTCGGTAGATTGGTTTGAGGAGCCATTGAATGAAATTGTATCTTTCCTCTTAAACGATGTGTCAGTTATTTCGGTTGAATAAAGTTTGGTATGTTTTAAAAAAAAGGACTCTAACCAATATCTGCTAATTGACTCCCGGCAGTGAAGATCCATGCAAAATTTTCTTTTTTTCTTTTCTTTTTGGGTGTGTCTAAGGCACATCTAGATGTGTCCTAATTATTGCACATCCAAGTTGCTCAATCAAGTATAGAAACGAAAAAAATATTCACACGAATCTCCACGTAAGATCAATGACCTAGGAATTAGATGTGCGATACTTATGGCACATCTAGATGTGCTTTAGCAAAACTGTTTCTTTTTATATGTTATGTCACTTGCCTGAGTCTTGGTTAAGTCTAGCCACACCCATCTTAAATTTATAATTATTCTCGCCTACTCAGATGTATATCAAACAATAGTTAGTACTTAGTAGTTAGTTCAATCCTATCATCAGCAAAGTTTCCAACTTGATTTGTTCTTTTGAGTTATGTGTGTGACATCAGGTTCTCTGAGAGTGCTCAACTCAGGATCGCTTGCTGGCTGGATATCAGCGGCAGTATACACAGCAAAATGTTATCCCAAGTCTCACCGTATGCTGCTTACGTGGTGTATAAGTTGGCCCAACATTCCTGCGGGCTGGACTTGCTGGACCAAGATGCATCCGTGAGCATTGGAGGCACTGAGATTACCCGCCAGGTGTGCCTCCAGCCCAATCCACAAACAAGTTATGCAGAGAACATAGTGCTTCCCCGTGAAAGGGATGATGGTTCGGGGTCCTCAACACAGACAAGTTTACGAGGGCTCTCCGTTTGCGATGGCCGTGATACGAATGGAAGGAGCCCACCAAGATGTGGGTGGGAATGGGAAACCCATGTAATGAGGACGACCTCAACTTTTTCTATGCTTCTACCACCATCACCGTTGGTAACGGTGCGAGGACCCCCTTTTGGGACTCTCCTTGGCTTCTTCGGAGAAAGCCTAAAGACATTGCCCCGCTCATCTATGAAGCTTCCAAGAGAAAGAACTGGAAGCTGAGGGAGGCCCTAAAGCACAACGCTTGGATTCTCAAGATCAACCCCCCTACCAACGTCTCCGTTGAGCACATCACGCAATTCTTCGCTCTATGGATGATACTAAATGAGGTCCATCTTGACGAGTTCGCCGAAGATGATATCCTTTGGAAACACACGACCTGTGGGCAATACTCGGCGGCCTCCGCGTACAGGGCACAGTTCCTAGGGACGGTCCTTTCTCCCTTGGACAAAATGGTTTGGAAGGTTTGGGCACCCCCCAAAGTCAAATTTTTTGCTTGGTTGGCCCTTCAAGACAGAATTTGGACGGCGGATAGATTGGCAAAGCGTGGGTGGCCAAATTGCGATCTCTGCCCTCTTTGCAGAACGGTGCAAGAATGCGGACCTCACCTCTTATACAAGTGCCGTTACACCCGGCGTCTTTGGTCTTTGGTCATCGAGAAATTCCTCATGCACGGACTTGATACATCCGCTTGGCCCTTGTTCGACTCGGTGGAGGAGTGGTGGGCAAGCACCTGCGCCGATGGCACGCCGAACCGCCAAGCCAAGGCCTCCCTCACCATGCTCGTCTCATGGACAATTTGGAACGAGCGTAATGCAAGAGTGTTTAAACATAAGAGTGCTCCACCGCCTATCTTGCTCTCCTCCATCTCTACCGAGGCCAACCTTTGGGTCGTCGCCGGTGCAAAGAAGCTAGGGTCTTTTATTTCACGCGAGTAATCCGCATGCCGTGTTTTTTTGGGTGTCTTGTAACAAACTCTTTTCTATCTTAATTAATGGATGAGGCAAAGCTTTTGCCTCCGTTTCAAAAAAAAAAGGGATGATGGTTGGATGGAGGTGGAGCTAGGTGAGTTTGTCTCTCAAGGGGATGATGATGGCGACCTATCCTTCGACCTGATGGAGAAGAATTTTTTGAATTTTAAGAGAGGTCTCGTCATGCAGGGCATTGAGATAAGGCAGAAGAGTTAAATCAGTGTAATTAAGGAAGGAGCGTTTAAGATTAAATCAGTGTAATGTGTGTTTTTAAAATGATGTCTTGGGTTTCATTCTACTGCTATATGGGATCGATGCATCCTTTTTGTTTGTTTTGATCTTAAAAGAAGAAACTGTTAATGAAGAGGGGAATAATACCCACCCTCTGTTATACATTGGTCCCTCTTGAGGTTAATGATGAGATCTGATCCATGTGCACATATGGTACAGCACACACAGCCTGATCTTGTATACTGTTCTGCATTTTCAGGGTTGGCCATGTACTTGCAGGATGTGGATACTTTGACCGATTTCACAATCGCAATCTTTGAACCAGTTGATGGTTCACATGTAACCATGCAGTTCAAAGATAAAAATAATGTTAAACTTAAGAATTAGAAAATGTACACTTGCCATGTAAAATGTTATTAAATGTCAAATTTGGTTAACTTTTGTTCAATGGAAAATTATGAAGAAATGTTCTAAACTAAAACCGGAGTTAATACATTACAAATGTTAGTTCTATGCATCTAATTTTAAAAAAGGTGAACTTTTGTATTCTTCTTCTTTGGAGCCTAGAGTCTTTTCCTGATTTCTTGGATTGGAGTGACGATAGGCTGAGGCATAAGCCACAGGCATGTGGTGTTAGTGTGCCACAACCGCTTCACAAGCTTGCCTCACCCCCAATAAAGTTGTACCTGAACAAGCGACACCCGAAAATGAAGTAGGCGCGCCCGCCATCCATGCATGTCCAGTTGTGTGTGTGTGTGTGTCGAAGGCTAGATAATCGTTGAATAAATTTGTGATCCCAATCGCATCGGTCGGGTACGGGTGTGGAGGAAAATGATCCCAGCATCGTGTGGCAGGGTTAACCACGTACTTGTAGGTCAAGAGGAGCCCGTTGCAGTGGTCTTGAACGAAATAGTCTTGGAAGCATAAGTCCCCTACCTCACCAAAGGGATAGCTGGGGCGAGGCAAGAAGTCGAGCTTGGTGTTGACCGCCGCATTAGCCGGCGAAGAGGGGCGGGCGAAAAACTCCGGGAACAGGTCCGGTAGTCAAACTGGATGAAGATGCCTGCGAGCGAGAGCGGGAGCAGGTCCGCGCGGAGAAGGTGGCGCTCGTCGATGGTGCGGCGCCAGGCCTTGTGGACGCACCGCGACGCGGCAAGCCAGCACGGCGGGAGACCGCGGAGGACGTCGGCGAGCACGTCGTCGGGTAGCGGCAGGTCGTCGTGGCGATCCCCTCGAGGGAGGCCATGCTCTTCCATCAGGTATAGGTCGATCTAGCTATCCGATCGATCTGTTAATTCTCGTACCTCTGCATATATGTTGACAGTAAGAGTTGGACACGTCCACGCAAAAAAAGAAAAAGGGGGGAAAGGAACCGACAGAGACGGCAGTCTCAATTACAGAAACAACCCTGCATATATAGTAGAAGTAAATAAAAAAAATATATATAAGTACATGGTAAGTACACAAAGGCATTGACATCATACGCGGCTAGGGTTGTATGGAGAGGACGTCTATTTGTAGCCCTAGAAAATCTCTTATTCCGTTTTCCCCTTTCCTCCAAAACTCAGCATGCACGAAAATACCCCTAAAAAAAGCATGCACGAAAATAAAAACAGACTAGTGTGCATGGCGTCCTCAGTATCGTCTATAAGAGCATCTACAGCCGGACCCCTCATACCCTCCTCAAACGCCCGGGCAGGCCGCCCGGTCACTGTCCGGTCACAAAAAATCGATCCAGACGGACCCCTCATACCCATCTCAAACGTCCGGATTGACCGGCACCTCTCATATCCATCTCAAATATGAGGACGATATGAGGGGTCGCAGACGCGCCCGGTCAGTCCGCCATGTAGGACGTGACCCCACCCCGGACCACCTTTTCTCTTTCTTTATTCATTCTTTTCTTTCTCTCTCTTCTTCTCCACCAATCATGTGCAAGTGACCGGACATATGAGGAAAAATATGAGAGATGCGGCTGCACGGATGAAAAAGTAGGGGTTTAAAACGGACACGCCCGGTCACGCGGGCGTTTGAGGGGCCGGATTTGCAAGTCGTGGCTGAAGATGCTCTAAACCAACGTGCACAGACAACAGCGGTCTAACTAATGCACATGCCCTAATTGATGGACCGGTGGTCGTCCACCCGTACGTCTCTCCGGCCACCGCATATAAGAAAGGGTGTCTCTAGGTCTCAGTCTACTGAGACTTCACAAAGTCTTCGTCAAGTAATATAGTATACAAGAAGAAGAAAAAACTGAAAAGAAATTATTTGCACGACTCTCGATGCAAGATCAACGGATTATAGTATCGAAGTCTCAGTCGACTGATTTCTAGCAGGGCCGTATAAGAAATCTTCGACAGACACGTGGTAGCTCAACGCGCTAAAAAAAATTACAGCGTTGAAATAGCGTTTTAGCGGGCGTAGTAGTGTGATTGTTTTTTCAGACGGTGCAAAATTTAACATGCCGCTGCAGCGCTTCATCACGTACGGTAAAATCCAGCGCGCGCTCAGCTGCCGCTTGAAAAAAAATATGAACGCAACGGAAACATTCGAATTCATCGCATAGTTCAAGCCCCGAACCACAAGCAAATTCATACGATGCTAAATAATAATAGCTAAAATGATGCTAGACTACTCCTTGTCCTCCTCGGTGGTGTAGTCCGACGACGTAAACGCGTCGAGCCACTGAGGATCTTCATCGTCCCAGTTCGACGCCGGGTTGTCCATCTCGGCTTCCGTCAATTCCTTCCGCGCACGCTTGTCCGCCCGACGTACGGCTCGCTCCGCCCTCCTCTGCGCCTAGAACTTGTTCTCGGCGGCGACATCCTGCGGGAAGCACTCGCGCCACACCGCCATGGTGTTCTCGTCCGCCTCGACGATGAGGAGGCGGCGATCCTCGTCGGTGATCAGTCGCGGGGGAGGTGCAAGATCATGCGCTTGCTGGCACGTCCACACGTGGGAGAAGTTCATCTGTGACCGAGGCTGTCCGAGGCGCCACGCCGCCGCGTCGTACGCGCGGCCGGCCTCATGGGCGGTGCCGAAGGTTCCGAGCAGGCGTGCATCGCCGGAGCAGATCTCCGCATAATACACGCCGGATGGGCGGAGGCGGACGGCGCGGTAGCCCGAGCTGCTCTGAGGGCGTGGCGGCATGGCGGGGTGCGACGGCGGAGAAACCGATGGGGGGAAGGCGCGGCGGCGGCAGGGCGTCGGAAGAGGCGGGTGGAGAAGGCGCTGCGACGGCGGAACGGTGGAAGAGGCGGGGGAGAAGGCGCGACAGGAGGAAGTTCTGGCGGTTGGCGGGCGCAAAGGCGCGCGGCTTTTATAACGCGCGCTAGGCGTCACGCTCCAAAACTCTCGCGCGGGCTGTCGCTTTCTCCCGCGCGCGGGACAAGTTTTTTGGCGCGCCAACTTTTCACGCGCCGTGCGTAAAACGGTCATTTTTCCCGCACGTCGCAAATTTCGCGCGCCTGGGAGATGCTCTCATGGATGGTTCGCTTCTACGTCAATCACACTTACATGATGGCTCCACGCATCAAGGCGCCATCGTGGGCTGGGAACAACACCCAAGAAGAAGAAAAAGAAGAAGAAGCACAATCGGGTTTCAGGTGCTACATATTTGAACTTTTTTACAATACTACTACTTCCGTTCTGGTTTACTAAATTCCATCGTATTTTGAATTAAAGTTTGATCATATATTTAACTAGCAAAATATTAATGCATGTCAGAGAAAAATTATATTGTTGGATTCGTATTTGAATTTAGTTTTCAATGACATTATTTTTTGTTATGTATAGCATGTATATTTTTAGTTAAAATCATGATCAAAATATGGCTTAGAATACGATGATGGGGACCAGTAAACACTACAAATTAGTATGCAATGGTGCGGACGGAGAGACCGACATTACAGCTGGTTCTTGCGTGCCGACTGCACGCCCATCCCGTGTGTCCATGTACGTACGTACATGTGCATCTCTCTGGTTCTTGCGTGCTTCTACCGCTGGCAATCATGTGAAAACTCGCTGAAAAGTGACAACCATCTTGTTCTTTTTGTGCGCTTGGGCGGGAGGCGCCAATCAACCTGTTGTCACCGAGACAGCGTGTGGAGTCTAAAAGAACATTAACCTGTTGTTACTAACACCATAGATGGTAACCACAGGGTTAGGACCCAAGAGTAGCGGGCAGCCATCCGACGCGTGTCCAGGTTTCCTACAGATATCACACAGCTCTGCCGTGCAGTCAATCACAAAATGACCCGGCTCGCCACACCTATAGCATGTCATCTTTTCCTTCTTACGTGCCGCCTTATCTGCCCGCACATTATCTGCCTTGTCGCTCCCTTTATCACTCATCATGTCCCTGTCATCATTGGCTGTCGTGGTCGGTATGTGTACCGCTGCCAATGACTTAACCACGGCCACCACCTCCTTAGGCAAGGTAGTAGATGAAGTAGAAGCCACCGTAGCGTTGGCCGCCCCAACGTCGACCGTCGCGGTCGTGGCCATGAGTCGTTTAGGATCTTTAGTAATGAGAGGACGACGCGGCGGAGGGTTTCGCCCAAAGTTGCGACCTCCCCCACCGCGACCGCCTCGCTGACGGTAATGAGGTCCCGAGGCCCCCTCGACGAACTCGCCGGACGGTGGGTTGAAATTCCGATGCCACTGATTCCCTCCAAAACCACGACCTCCAGTATCATGCCAATGATTCCATCCATTGTGGTTGCCCTGATAGCCACCGTCATTGCCTCGCCCTATTCCGAAACCTCCGCGGCCGCCATTGAAACCACCGCGTCCGGCTCCGTAGCCACGTCCGCCACCTGAACCAGTCCGACCCACGGCATGCGCTCCTTGGCCGCCGACGATGTGTCCATCGAAACCTGGTGCGGCAGCTCCCCGCCACGCGGAGCACTCGCGGCCGGCGTTGGTGTCTCATGCGATTGGGTGCGCGCTGGGGGTGGCTGGGCGCCGTTGCCCCGGCCAGCCATATCCCCAGCCAACGCTTGAGAAGGGATGCGCAAAGCTCTCCGACGGAACGTAGGAAAGCCAGGTACAGGTGATTTTCGTGGTTTAGGGTTGCTTGTATCGATCACCTCAGAAATAGATACGTGAGCAGTTACCGATTCCAACTCAGCCTTCGCTAGCGAGAAATCGGATGTGTCCATCGACCCAGCTATGTCCGGTTCAGCCTAGGCCAAATACCCAGCTGAACCCGGCCCAAACTCCGTCCGTCTATCCGAGACCAATAGCAAAACCAGACGTGCCCTCACTAGTAGAAAACAGAGCTTTGAAACGGACCAGAATATTGCATTAGTTCCGGTCGTGTTACGAACCGGGACTAATGGGTGCATCAGTCCCGGTTCGTGAGGCCAGGGCGCCGGCCCGGCCTCCGCGGGAACCAGTCCCGGTTCATATGACCCCTTTAGTCCCGGTTCCAGACACGAACCGGGACTAAAGGGGCTCGGCGGTTCGTGGCTGGAACCGGGACTAAAGAGGCACCTTTAGTCCCGGTGCTAGGCACCAACCGGGACTTATACAACGCCTATATATATGCTCGCCCCTGCAGCTCACTCCTCTGTTTTTTTGGTCGGGCGGCGTTTGGCAGGTGTGTTGCTCTCTGTTCTCACCTCCTATGCACATGAGGTGTTCGATGAAATGCCGCAGCCATACTTAAGTTTTCTCCTCTCCAAGTTCGACCTCCAAGCTACATTTTCCCTAAGATTTGTTTAGGTTTGACGGTGCACCAACTACACAAGTGTTCTAAAAGGTTAATGACTTCATCGTTTTATCTCTCACTGCTAGTTTAGCTCATTTCAAATGCTCTAGAAGTAGAGTGTGGTTTGTGGGTTTTAGTGGAGGAGTGTATGTGAGAGTTCTTTTGATTTAGACGCACAATTAGAGCTGAAATTAACTTCTTAGAGTCTGCACATGTGTAGGGTGCCGTCCCCGTCCCCGTCCTCACCGCCGTCGATCGCTCGCGCCGATCTCGTCGCCGGCACCACCGTGGTGAGCCTCTTGTTCTTATCTTTTTTTAAAAAAAATTATTACTTGTATGATTTAGATATATACTTGTATAATCTTCTTGTATGCTGTTCTATGAGAACTATGTATGAACTTTATGTATTTATTTTTTAGTAATAACATTTGATCACTACTGTACTTTGGTTTTAATGTGATGATGAACTTGTATTAATTTGATCACTTCTGTATTCATGATGTTCTGTAATGATTTTTGATACATTTAATTATATAATGCACACAGATGAACCGGCAATGGATGTACGGTGACCGACGCACCTCCGAATACATTGAGGGCCTGCATAAATTTCTCGAAGTGGCTAAGGCAAACAAGCAGAATGGTTTTATGTGAATTCCATGTACTGTCTGTGGGAATACGAAGGATTACTCCAGCTCTGAAACCCTTCACTTCCACCTGCTTGAGAAGGGTTTCATGCCACACTATAATGTTTGGACCAAGCACGGAGAAAGAGGGGTTATGATGGAAGACAACGAAGAAGAAGAGGATGATGACAGCTATCGTCCTATGTACCCTGAATACGGTGATACTGCAACGGGGGAGGCTGAAGATCAAGAGGCACCAGACGATGTGCCCGATGATGATCTTCGCCGGGTCATTGTTGATGCAGAGAGAGAATGCGAAAGTGAAAGGGAGAAGTTGAAGTTCGATCGCATGTTAGAGGATCACAAAAAAGGGTTGTATCCAAACTGCGAAGATGGCAACACAAAGCTCGGTACCACACTGGAATTGCTGCAATGGAAGGCAGAGAATGGTTTATCTGACAAGGGATTTGAAAAGATACAGAAAATAATGAAGAATAAGCTTTCAAAGGATAACGAATTGCCTGACACTACGTATGGAGCAAAGAAGGTTCTCTGCCCTCTAGGATTAGAGGTGCATAAGATACATGAATGCCCTAATGGCTGCGTCCTCTACCGCGGTGAGTATGAGGAATTGAACGCATGCCCGGTATGCAATGCATTACGGTATAAGATCAGACGAGATGACCCTGGTGATGTTGAGGGCGAGCGCCCTAGGAAGAGGGTTCCTGCCAAAGTGATGTGGTATGCTCCTATAATACCACGGTTGAAAGGTCTGTTCAGAAACAAAGTGCATGCCAAGGTGTTGCGATGGCACAAAGAAGACCGTAAGAAAGACGGGAAGTTGAGAGCACCCGCTGACGGGTCGCGGTGGAGAAAAATCGAGAGAAAGTGGGAGGACTTTGCAAGTGACGCAAGGAACGTATAGTTTGGTTTAAGTGCAGATGGCATTAATCATTTTGGGGAGCAGAGCAGCAATCATAGCACATGGCCCGTGACTCTATGTATCTATAACCTTCCTGCTTGGTTGTGCATGAAGCGGAAGTTCATTATGATGCCAGTGCTTATCCAAGGCCCTAAGCAACCCGGCAACGACATTGATGTGTACCTAAGGCCATTAGTCGAAGAGCTTTTACAGCTGTGGAATGGAAAAGGTGTACGTGTGTGGGATGAGCATAAACAAGAGGAATTTGACCTACGAGCGTTGCTGTTTGTAACCATCAATGATTGGCCTGCTCTTAGTAACCTTTCAGGAAAGACAAACAAGGGATACAACGCATGCACGCACTGTTTAGATGATACCCAAAGTATATATTTGGACAAATGCAAGAAGAATGTGTACCTGGGACATCGTCGATTTCTTCCGACCAGGCATGCCTTAAGAAAGAAAGGCAAGCATTTCAAAGGTGAGGCGGATCATCAAAAGAAGCCCGTCCTCCGTACTGGTGATGACATACTTGATATGGTCAAGGATTTAAAAGTAATCTTTGGAAAGGGTCCAGGCGGACAATCTGTACCGACTGACGCTGAGGGACGCGCACCCATGTGGAAGAAGAAATCTATATTTTGGGACATACCCTATTGGAAAGACTTAGAGGTCCGCTCTGCAATCGACGTGATGCACGTGACGAAGAATGTTTGCGTGAACGTGCTAGGCTTCTTGGGCGTGTATGGCAAGACAAAAGATACACCGGAGGCACGGGAGGACCAGCAACGTGTGAACGAAAAAGACGGCATGCATCCAAAGCAGTATCAAGGTCCTGCCAGCTACGCTCTAACCAAAGCGGAGAAGGAAATCTTCTTTGAATGCCTGCTCAGTATGAAGGTCCCGTCTGGCTTCTCGTCGAATATAAAGGGAATAATAAACATGGCAGAGAAAAAATTCCAGAACCTAAAGTCTCATGACTGCCACGTGATTATGACGCAACTGCTTCCGGTTGCATTGAGGGGGCTTCTACCGGAAAACGTTCGATTAGCCATTGTGAAGCTATGTGCATTCCTCAATGCAATCTCTCAGAAGGTAATCGATCCAGAAATCCTACCAATGTTACGGAATGATTTGGTGCAATGTCTTGTCACCTTCGAGTTGAATTTCCCACCATCCTTCTTCAATATCATGACTCACGTCCTAGTTTATCTAGTCGACGAGATTGTCATTCTGGGTCCTGTATTTCTACACGATATGTTCCCCTTTGAGAGGTTCATTGGAGTCTTGAATAAATATGTTCGTAATCGTTCTAGGCCAGAAGGAAGCATCTCCACGGGCCATCAAACAGAGGAGGTCATTGGGTTTTGTGTTGACTTTATTCCTGACCTTAAGCCGATTGTTGTCCCTCAATCGCGGTATGAGGGGAGACTGAGTGGAAAAGGCACGCTAGGAGCGAAATCAATAATATGTAGGGACGGGCATTCTTGGGCGCAAGCACAGTACACAGTTCTACAGAATTCTACCTTGGTGGCCCCGTATATGAATGAACACAAGAATATTCTACGCTGGACACACCCGAAGCAGTCTGACGACTGGATTACACGTGAACACATCAGGACTTTCGGCACTTGGTTGCAAATGCATCTCATGCGTAACAACACTGTTGCAGATGACCTGTACGTGTTGGCCAGGACACCATCTTCGACTGTATTGACTTACCAAGGGTACGAGATAAATGGTAATACATTTTACACAATCGCCCAAGATAAAAAGAGCACCAACCAAAACAGTGGTGTCCGCTTTGATGCAGCAATCACTAATAGGGCAAAGGACACATATTATGGTTACATAGAGGAGATATGGGAACTTGACTATGGACATGAATTTAAGGTCCCTTTGTTTCGGTGCAAATGGGTCAATCTGTCAGGAGGCGGCGTACAGTTAGACCCGCAATACGGAATGACAACAGTGGATCTCAACAATCTTGGGTACACAGAGGAACCATTCGTCCTAGCCAATGATGTGGCGCAGGTTTTCTATGTGAAGGACATGTCTACCAAACCGAGAAAAAAAAGATAAGGAAGCGGATACATCAAACGATGAGCCAAAGCGAAACATAGTTCTTTCAGGGAAAAGAAACATCGTGGGAGTGGAGGGCGAGACAGACATGTCTGAAGATTATGAAAAGTTTCATGAAATTTCTCCCTTCAAAGTAAAAGCTGGCCCAAGCATCTTGTTAAACGATGAAGATTATCAATGGTTACGGCGCAATAAGCAAGGGACACACGCGAAGAAAAAGTGAAGACTTTCTCTCCACAACTATTCTGATGATGGCTTTCATCTAGAATATCACTACAGTTACATGTGAAGAAATGAAATCCTTTTGTAATAGACGAGTTTTCGTCCGAAACCCTGATACTTCGAAAGAGATTGTCCAGTTTGTACACGAAGTGCATCCAGTTTTTCCTGTAACCCTCTCAACTTTTTAGCACATGCTATGTGGGTGAAATTATGATACCATGCCAACTTTCAACCATTTCAGAGTTCATTTGCAGTGCTTTTCAATTTAGGGTCATTTTAGCTCAAAATAAATCAAGAAATGCATGAAAAATAGCAAAAAGTCTTGAGTTAAAATATGTTTAAAAAATGAAATCCCTTTGTAATAGACGATTTTTCGTCCGATCAAAGTTATTTAACTTAATATTATATAAAATTTATGCAACTAAAATTATCAAAGTTATTTTTGTTAAAAACTTTAATAGCAAAAAGAATATTCATAACGTATTTTTTGTTAAGAACTTTTAATATGCAAAAAAATAACATAAAAAAATAGCAAAAGTGAACATAGATGCGCTTATAGGGAAAATTCGACCTAAATTCAAAGTGCATACTAGCTCTTTGAATTTAGGTCGAATTTCCTATATAAGGGCATCTATTTTCACTTTGAGAGGAACTTAATAAGGCAGAGATGGGCGGGCTTATAAACCGGTGCGAGCGCCTCTCGCTTGGCGAGGTGGGACTAAACTCCCACCACAGCCAGGACCATCCCTTTACTCCCGGTTGGTGGCTCCAACCGGGACCAATGCCAGCCTTTAGTCCCGGTTGGTGGCTCCAACCGGGACCAATGCCAGCCTTTAGTCCCAGTTGGTGGCACCAACCGGGACTAAAGGGCTGGGCTTCCCGCCTTCTGGGCTGCTGAAATTTACCTTTAGTCCCGGTTGGAGCCACCAACCGGGACTAAAGGTGAATTCCAGCAGCGCAAAGAGCGGGAAGCCCAGCCCTTTAGTCCCGGTTGGTGGCTCCAACCGGGACTAAAGGCTGGGGTATATAAGTGGACCAAAATCCTGGTTGGAGCTTTCGATCTCCATCTCCCCCGACGGCGCCGAAGAAAACCTCGACGCCGCCAGGCTGCCGGACCACGCCGTCACCTCCTCGAGCCCGCTCCTCGTCGCGCCGCCCCCGTCGCCGCCCCCGACGCCATCCCCGTCGCCGCCCCCGAAGCCGTCCCCGTCCCCATCGCCGGCCCCCGACGAGCCCCGCTCCCCTCCTCCTAGCTAGGTGAGCCGCCGGGCGCCACACGAGCGGGAGCCCTCCTCCCACCTCCCCATGAGCATCCCCTTCCCTCCACCCTTCTCTCTGTATTTTTCCCTTGTCATAAATCTGAAGCAAATGTTCTATAGGATTTGAGTTGATTTTGCTATGTATATTCATTTCAAGAAAAATGCGTGAGCAATATCATTTAGCAAGTGAGAATTATAAACCAATGAACTTGATAGTTAGGGGGTTCTTTTTGTTGTTGTTGAAGAATAAAAACTACAAATAATTACTTGCATTTCTGGTCATGTGCCTACTACCTACATATTATCCTTATATATATGCTTGAAGTACTATGTGAACCAATGGAAAATCTAACCAGGACATATACATTTTTGGTCATCTTAGGCTTAATTTATGCATAATGTACTTTAATATACATAGAATTTCTGTGTATTCAATGTGGAAAGATGGTCATGAATGTAGCAAAGTTTCATAGAAGTGCTCCATTGGCATGCCTTTTTGGTTTGGACAGGGGAAAATACATAAGGAGTAGGATTTTTTGAATGGATTTTTTTAAAGATGGCCATGAATGTAATTAACTAATTTTTTTCCAAGAGAGTTGTTGTCGACCCAATTCTCTATATTTTCTTGAAGTGGTCCTTTTATATGGAAATTTGAATTGTTCGATTGTGGCCACGTGGCCTATGAATGTGCCCAAGTGGCCTTTTGTTATATGCAAATGATCCGAGTGGCCTAGTCAAAAATGAGTCTAACATGAGTTTAAGAAATTAAGCATTTCTAAAATAGCAAAACATTAAAAGATAAGAAAATGTTCTCATAGGAATTTGTCTCGACGTCAACGATGCCTGGCCCGCATCCTCGTCGTCGTCGAGTCGGTGGCGACATCCTGCTTGAGAGGCGCAATGTCCGGGACTGGGCTCCGCCGAGCTGGCACTGGGAGGTGCTACCTTCCCGGGCTCGGAGCTTGGTGAGGAATCTTGGTCTCGTCGTCGGCCCAAAGCTTCTTTGGTGGCGGTCCCGTGGGCCACTTTCGGTGCAGAGGGAGCGGGCCCCCACGGAGGTGGTACGTCGCCGTGTCAGGGAGGAGGACGAGCACGTCCGTCGCTACATGGCGGCGTTGGACGCCAGGTTCTCCAATACCTGGCAGGTTCTTCAGGGATCTCACCCGAGTTATGATCCGATGATGGTTCCTTATCTTTGGGTGTCCACCGCCAGCGACTCAGAGACCGCTAGTGAACCGAGTTCACCGTCATCCACTTTGGATTCTAGGATATTCGATCTGTATTAGTGATCTTATATGATAATATTCAAGATGTATTAGTTAATATTTGATGATGCATTAACTGGATTATTCGAGATGATGTATTAGTGATATTATATTCGAGTTCATTATAAATGTATTAGTGATATTATATTCGAGTTCATTATAAATGTATTAGTGATATTATATTGGTATAATGCATGTGTGACTTTCGGTCTGTCGTTGCTCCTTGTGTGACTTTCGTGTGTGTTCTTGATGGAGGAATCTCGACTGTTGTCGTGGGGGGCGCTTCCTCCTCTTCTCTTCTTGCGACGATATATACCTCGGTGTAATGCGCAAGGAGAGGAGAGGAGGTGCGCCCATCACCGACGGTCGAACTATTAGTGTGAGAGAGTGTCCACCAACAAATTTTAGGCGCTCAATATGTCTTACATTAGCAATGATCATGAACACAGGAAATGTCGTCGTTTGATGACGACGATAGGTGCCAAACGTGCGAACAGTGCGGCGAAGATAAGGGTCTTTGCGATCAGCCTGGGCTGCGAGACGGCAGGTTCTTCACCATGAAGCTTTACGAGGACTTCGATATTTCTACGGTACGCAACGATGACAAGTGTTCTTTCGTAATTAAGCATGACTTATGTTTCTTTGCTTCAACGTGTAATTTCTGTTTTATACAATTCGACTAGTTCATCCCCTGTTGAGGGAGTCCTGGTTTAAGGGGTCCTCGGGGGGCCGACCTATTTATTATGGGCAGGACTATATGGGCCGCTTACCGAGCACTGGATTGATCGAAGACCCTGTCTCCAGGAAGGAAGCTTCGGGAATCGTGGCGTATCCTCCACGTTTGGAGTAGTGAATAGGCATGTTTATCCCTTCGACGTGTAACCGACCATGTGTAAACCCTAGGTACCCTCGGCGTCTATATAAGCCGAAGGGTTTTAGGTTGTAGGACAAAGACAACTCATCTAGGGTTTTAGCTATTCGATCTCGAGGTAGATTAACTCTGTAACCCTCATACCATCAATATAATCAAGCAGGACGTAGGGTATTACCTCCATAGGAGGGCCCAAACCTGGGTAAAACATCGTCTCCCTCGTCTCCTGTTACCATCGATTCTAGTCTCACAGCTCGGGACCACCTACCCGAGATCCGCCGGTTTTGACACCGACATTGGTGCTTTCATTGAGAGTTCCTCTATGATCGCCAAAGGAATCGATGGCTCGCCTTGTCATCAATGAAGAGGTCTGCAATACGGACACTTTCGTCCCCGGACAGATCTTCGCCTTCGGCAGCATTGTGCTGCACGCCGACCCGACCGGCCATCTAGGCCGTGTCGGAAGTTTCGCCTTTGATCGAGAGGTCAGATTCGGGAACCTAGGGTTCTCCGTAGATTCTCGGGGCGACCTGTCACTTACCAGGCTCGCAGTCTCGCATGCCACGCCCGAAGACTCTGAGGCTTTAATCTCATATCCATCTTTCGGTCCCGCCCACGGGATCTACCCCGGCAAGGACCCGACTCTCGGTCCGGACCCGGTCATAGTGCCAGATGTCCGGACACCTGTTCTTGCCGAACACTCCCCCCCCCCCCCGCGGACGCATCGGAGGTTAACTACGGAGGCTCTGAGCAGGCCGACCCGATCGAGCTCTCGATACTCAACGAGGCTCTAGATCGGATCTCATCGATGAAGATTACCGACGACCAAACCCGGATCTATTCTCAGATCGGGCTCAAGGCGGGTCAGGACGAATTTTTCGTCCCACCCACCACCCACTTGGTAGCCACTGTCGAGGATTTAACCGACATGTTGGACTATGTCTCTGAGGAGGCCGAATACATGGATGAGGAGGATCGCGCCCTCACCCCCGTTAACAATGGGCGGTGGACTGCCACCTCCACATACGACGTCTACATGGTGGACACTCCGAAAAACGATGGCGACAAATCGGGTGAAGCACCGTAAAGACGCCGAAAGCCGCATAAACGGTCAAAAGGAAAAAAGGGAAGGAAAGCCATCGACGGCACCGGGGACGGAGATACCCCGGAAGACCTCGGCACCGGGGACGGAAATACCCCGGAAGACCTCGGCGATCCCGATACCTCGGAAGACCGGGGTCAGGAGAGGCCGGAAGACCGGCGCAACCCCGACGATCTAAATGATTCCGAGGACGACAATTACCTCCCCCTGTCGAGGAGGAGGACATCCCGGAAGCCGATGACTTCGCCATCCCCGATAATCTTGAAGATCAGGAACTGTTCAGGCAATAGCTTATTGCCACGGCCCGCAGCCTGAAAGCAAAAGAACGGCAGCTTAATGCCGAACACGACAACCTCAACGATCGATGGACGAGAGTCCTCTCAGCTGAGGAAGAATACGGTACCGGTCTATCAGACCAACCTAAGAGCTATCCACGCAGAAGGCTGCTGCCACAATTCGATGACGAGCTCACTGATACGCCGTCTCCCAAACATACCCCATACGACAAGCCAGACCGCCCTCCTCGAGGACGAGACAGGACGGCTGACGACACCGGCTATAGGCCGACGATACCCCGCAGACGGGGAAAAGAGCCACTAGAGCCCGATGACAGGTTCGACCTGCGACACGACCTGGACTACAGAGCAGGTCGTACGCGATCCATCTACGGATCCAGAGGATACTCACCCGTTAGACGGGAAGAGTATCGGCCTTGGCTCAACCGCAACAATAAAGGTCGGGAACGAAACCGGGCTAGGATAGACGCCGATCACCGGCGCGACATAGCTCGGGTCAGAGGCGCTGCCCACCCACTGTGCTTCACGGACGAGGTGATGAGCACCAGTTCCCGGAAGGGTTTAAACCAGTAAACATAGAGCAATACGATGGGAATACTGACCCAACCGTATGGATCGAGGATTTCCTCCTTCACATCCACATGGCGCGGGGAGATGATCTCCACGCCATCAAGTACCTACCCCTGAAGCTTAAGGGGCCAGCTCGGCACTGGTTAAACAGCCTCCCCGAAAACTCTATTGGGTGTTGGGAGGATCTAGAAGATGCATTCCGATCTAACTTCCAGGGCACTTATGTTCGGCTGCCGGACTCCTCCGACCTAAGCAACGTCGTCCAGAAGCCAGGAGAATCCGCGCGACTATTCTGGAATCGGTTCTTGACCAAGAAAAACTAGATCGTTGACTGCCCGGACGCCGAAGCAATAGCCTCTTTCAGGCACAATATTCGGGGTGAGTGGCTGGCTCGTCAGCTCGGCCAGGATAAACCAAGGACAATGTCTGCCCTTACATCACTCATGACTCGCTTTTGCGCGGGCGAGGATAACTGGCTAGCAAGACGCAGCCACAACCCCGAAGACACCGGAACCTCTGAAGTTTGGGATGTAAACGGGAAACCAAAGCGCAACAAGAATAAGCGCCGGCACAACAATAGTGATGCCGATGACACGGCCGTTAATGCCGGATTCCGCAATTCCCGACCTAGGCAGCGGAAGAAGCCTCCTAAAGGCAATCGTGACGGACCCACCCCGCTGGACAAGATCATGGAGAGGCCTTGCCAGATCCATGGCACTCAAGAGAAGCCTGCCAACCACACCAACCGTAACCGTTGGGTATTCAAACAGGCCGGCAAGCTCGCATCCGAGGACCAAGGCAAGAGCCCACGCAACGAGGACGAGGATGAGCCCCGCGGTCCGATTGGTGGCGGACAAAAGAAATTCCCTCCAGAGGTAAAAACAGTAAATATGATATACGCCACTCATATACCCAAAAAGGAGAGGAAGCGCGCCCTTCGAGAGGTTTACGCCGTAGAGCATGTAGCCCCGAAGTATAACCCATGGTCGGCATACCCGATCACCTTCGATCGACGTGACCACCCGACCAGTATCCGTCATGGGGGTTTGGCCGCCCTCGTCCTAGACCCCATCATAGACGGGTATCACCTCACAAAAGTCCTAATGGACGGAGGAAGTAGCCTCAATCTGATTTACTCAGACACGGTGAAAAAGATGGGCATAGATCCGTCAAGGATCAAACCCAGCAACACTACCTTTAAAGGAGTGATCCTAGGCGTCGAAGCCCGGTGCACGGGCTCTGTAAGCCTGGAAGTAGTGTTCGGCTCGCCCGATAACTTTCGAAGCGAGGACTTGATCTTCGACATCGTACCTTTCCGCAGCGGCTATCACGCCCTTCTCGGCCGTACAACGTTCGCTCGCTTTAATGCCGTCCCACACTACGCATACCTCAAGCTCAAAATGCCCGGCCCCAAGGGGGTCATTACTGTCAATGGCAACATAGAGCGCTCCCTTAGAACTGAGGAACATGCGTTGGCCCTGGCGGCCGAATTTCATTATACTGATGATCGGCAAACGCCGACATCTGCCGTAAAAGCACGTAAGGCTGGGAAGCGAGCTCGGTTTCAACTCGAAGTCCCAGAACTTTCTTCCTCCCATAAATAGGGACTCGCCCCCCATCGTACCGCCCTAGAACCAGCGAAGTACGTGCCAAGGAGGCACAACTTCGCACTTGAAATTACATGGGCGGCGGTGGGGAAACACTATCAGAGGGTAAGTGTTCTGTTGGACCGAACTATCACTGTTGAATGTCTTCGGACATACTATAGGTACCATCAAGTACCTGCTAAGGCGTAAAGCTCATTCACACTTCGGCGACTTCTCAAGACTTTTCTCCAAAGTCCGCTCGCCGAACAGCAAAACCCATAGCGGTATACAACTCTTTAGGAGACGCATGAGCGGACAAACGACAGGGCACATCGAGGACGTCAGGTCACCCATCGAACACCCCTGGTACAACCCCTCCTGTAAGGTTTATATTTCATTTTTAAAATACCTGTAAACAGTTGCATCGGGAATTTGAATAATAAGAGTTGTTGAGTAAAATACAGATATATCATACATGATTGCTTCGCTGTCTTTTTGGCACACTCTCTATTTTCCTACTCTTCTTGCGAACCTGTTTGGTATACTTTACGATGCAACCGGCTAATAGACCGGGGGCTCGAACTTAAAAAATCGCCCTAAGCACAACTGATTTTGTGTTCGGCGTCTTGGAATTCCGCTTTATATGCATTGGTTCCGAACTATGTCTTGGGTCAATAGTTGGGTTGCCCGGCTCCTGTGCTTGCCACTTTACGTTCCGCTCGTTCGGCTAAAAGGGCAAAGGGAGCACCGCTGCGATTGTGCTTCCAGCTAGCCTGGTCAAGCACCTCAGGGGAGAAAGCCGAAAACTGACTGTCATAGTACGCGAGAACTGGTATGCGAATCCGAGCTTAAATAAACCTCGTTGGAGATTATTCCATGTCATACGATGGGTTTGGTATTAGTACAAACCATGTGATATCGGCTTTGGCCGCGGTTCATCCGAACATCACAAACCCCTGGGGGCTAGTCATCAGCCCCCCGCACTCTTTTCTCGTGCCCCTACGGCTAAGTGAAAGCAATAAAGCATTATGGTCCGATTGCCTTGTCCGCCCCACACTACCGCCTTCGGGTACCGATAGCTCGGCTAAGGGTCACAGTGCGTTGGTAGAGACACCCCGCGTAGTATCTACATGGGGGCTGAAGCCGACGACCCACAACTTTCAGTTTCAACGGCCACACAGGAGTTATAAAGGATGCAAAAGACGAAAGACATGATAAACCATGCATCTTAAATATAAACGCGTTAAAAGGTCTTCGGACATATTACAACGCATTTACTCATAAACGTTTTCTCTCGAACATTGAGCCTCTATTGCCCGAGCACCCTCCATAACTACGGAGAAGTATCGCTCAGGGCACCTATGCTCCTTTCCAGGGGGCGGCAGAGCAGTGGCTATCTTCGTCGGATCAAGACCCGGCCAATGCACCTTGGCCCTTGCGAAGGTCATTCGAGCTCCCTCGATACAGGAGGACCGCCTTAGTGCGTCGATCCGAGGCGAGGCGTTGCTCAGCTTCTGCACTAAGCCGAAGTAGCTGCTCGGCAATGGCTCATCGGGCCATAGCCGGATGCAGAGATCCTTCATGGCCGACTCCGCCATCCGGTGTAGCTCCATCAGCTGCTTCAGCTGCTCAACGAGAAGAGGAGAGCGCTCGGAGGCTCCGAACTGCGCCCAAAACATTCGAGCTTCATCTCCCTCTCCCCGCGAGGCATAGAACAAGTTAGCGTCCGCTGTGCTCTTCTGGAGGTCCGAGCAGGCGCCTGAGGAACGCCACACTTGGGTAAGCAATGAGAACTTGCTATCCCCGAAGACACACTGCAGTAAATACGGCTTACCATCCATGATAGCCTTGACTTGGCTGACTTGCTCTTCAAAGAACCACCTATCCACCCGCTCCTTCTTGAGATCGGATTTCAAAGTGGATAGTTCGGCGGCCTGCTCCTTGCCTTTCTACTCGAGGTCCTCGCACTTTTGGCTGGTGTCTTTGAGCTCCTTCTGAATTTCCTCCACCCGAGCCTCATGTTTGGCACCGGTGGATTTTAAATCGGAGAGCTCGGCAGCCGTTCGTTCGGCCGCCGCCTTCTCGCTCGCGGCCTCCTGTTTCGCCTCCTGAAGCTCGGCCTTGAGCTTCTCAATTTCCTTCGCCGAGGCTGCATAAGCATCAAACATATGAGTATTGCTTCGACGGTACGGTGATGAAGAATTCGGATATTATAATCCGGCTTACCTTGCGCCTCGTCGAATCTCCTATTCAGAGCGTCGAGCTCATCTTCGGAGCTCTTGAGCTTCCGATTTAGCTCGTCTAGCTCGGCGGCATTAACAGCCGCCGCCGATGACGAAGCCTACACATAACAAACCACTATCAGGTTACATGGATTCAAACCTCCGAACTATCATAAACATGATCACATGTCCGGTCCTCTTAAGGGCTATTGGAATATTCCGAACAAGTATTGTCTCCTACATTGCCTGGTTAATGGTCTATGATTCACCCCCAGGTAAGTTTTTCCAAACTCACCTAGGGCTCGGGGGCTGCTATATATCTAACGATAGCACAAAAAGTAGTAAATTAACAAAACACTATGTGGCTTACCTGAAAGCCTGTCAGGAGACCCTTGAAGGCCTCCTTCAGCCCGCTATCAACGGACTGAATGCTTTGTAAAACCACACCCATAAGGGTGCGGTGCTCCTCGGAGATGGAGGCACTTGATAGAGCCTCCCCCATAGCCGGCCACCCATTGGTCGGTGGCGCCGGTGGAGATCGGTTAACCCGATCTCCAACCGGGGATTGAACCAGTGCCTCCGGAGGCATGGTGCGCTCCGGAGACGACCTTGGAAGGGACTGGACATCCCCTCGTCCGGTCTCCTCAGTATCCGGGAGGGGCCTTTCCCCTTGGTCTTCGGCGGCCGAGGCGTTAGCCTCGACCATGACGTCGTCGCCCCCACCGCTGGTGTTTGGCTCCAAAGGAGCCTGTTGGGATGACACCTCCGCGGCATCCTTCGTGGAGCCCGGAGGAGAGGGGTGCGACGCGGTCCCACTCTCCGCTAGCTCAGCGGCCGGGGTCTCCCCATCCGAGACTTGATCGGTGGGGAGAACGCGTGGTGGGCTGCAAGTTAATAGGCGCTCACATGTTAATAACATTTAAAACTTAGCGCTAATAGCTCAGGAAGTCTTCAGATCTTTACCTTTGAGCTGGGGGCTTGATCCTGAGGTTCCTTCGTGGAACCCTCTCGAAGTCCTCGGACTCGGTATCCGAGTCCGAACTGTCGTCGGACAGAGTTAACTGTGTCCGACGCGCTTTCTTCGGGGCGGGAGGAGGTACATCCTCTGGGGCGTCCGATGATGCCGTCCTCTTTCTTGCGAGGGGGGATCACCTTCCCCCTTGTATTCGTGCTCCTCCTCTTGATTCGAGGACGCATGAGTTTCCCCGGACACAGCCTCCGGCTGGTCCCTGATGCGCAGGCCTTCTTGGCCTGGTTGTTTCTTCTTCTCCTTCTTCTCTGGCGCCTTATAAGGCGCCACGACAAGCATCTCCGACAGCAGCTGGGACCTAGGGTCTTCGAGCTGTGGAGCAGGGCATTTGATGCCCGTGGCCTTGCTCAACCATTCCTGCGGAGGTGATCGGAAAGTGTTTAGATTTTCTTTAGGAAAACGAAGCCGATCAAGCGAAACTATGTTATACCTGGGAAGGGGGTTTATCGGCGCACATGCCCCGGTCCTCCTTCTTGGCTGGCCAGTTCTCCTGCGCCTTGAACAACACCTTCCACAGCTTCTCCCGAGTGGTGCGGAAGAACTGACGAATCGTAGGCTCATCGTCAAGCCGATAAGTCCACATAGGAGAGTCCCGGCGCTGGCAGAGGAGGATGCGCCGCCGGAGCATAATCTGGACCACATTGGTCAGCTCGATTTTATCCTTGATCATGGAGGCGATGCACCTCTGCAGGTCGTCCACCTCTGTATCCAACCCCCAGTCGAGGCCCTTTCGGACCCATGAGGTCAATCTGGTCGGGGGACCGGATCTGAATTCGGCAGGAACAGTTCCGCCCTCCTCCCTTGGCTCGGTGATGTAAAACCACTCTTTTTGCCAAGTCTTGATGGTGTCGATGAAGGTGCCGGATGGCCATCCTGCGCGGGGAAGCTTGCTGATGACCGCCCCGCCGCAGTCTGCGTGTTCGCCTACGACACACTTCGGCTTGATGTTGAATATCTTGAGCCATAGTCCGAAGTGTGGTTCGACCCGCAAGAAGGCCTCGCAGACGATGATGAAGGCCAATATGTGCATGAAGGAGTTCGGCGGGAGGTCATGGAAATCGAGTCCGTAGAAGAACATGAGGCCCCTAACGAAGGGGTTGAGCGGGAAGCTCACTCCTCGGATGGAATGAGGAATGAAAACCACCCTCTCGCTTGGTTTGTGGATGGGGATCACCTGGCCCTCCTCCGGGGCGCGATGGAAGATGTTGGCAGGGAGGTAGCCGACGTCCTTGAGATCCCGGATGTCCTGGTCTGTGACCGTGGAAGCCTCCCACTTGCCGTTGGAGCCTGAGCCGGCCATGACTGAGCTCGGAGGAGGAGGGGTGGAAAACCTAGATCTGAGCTCTGGAGGTTCAGGAGATTGGGGAAGCAGGGATGCGAATGGGAAGCGCGATTAAGCCTTAGGGTTTTCTTTCCCTTTTATTGGGCTTGTCGCCGGTTGGCCTCCCTCCACTGCACCGTGAATCCGTCCGCTTCCCAAGACGTGCGTGCCGTTATACGCGCATGATTAAACATATCCCGTGTGAAATGGAGCACGATCTGTGCATTGATGGATCGTGCTGGTGAAAACGGCCTCGAACCGCGAATCGAGTCTTTTCAACTGGTTCAGTGGTCGTGGTGGGCCGTGACCTTTCGTCAGAAAGGTTGTCAAGGAACACTATTTACTCCTTGACGCTTGACCTTCAGGGCCGAATTATTCATGGTGTTCGGACGATCCATTATCGGGAAAACTACACGTCGTCGGAGGCCGAACTAAACTCGACCGATCATTATTTGGAGAAAGGAACTCGCCTCGCAAGCCGAAGACTCTGATCATATGAAGCAGCTGGAGCTAGGACCCTTGGCGTTGGAGGCTAGTTCGGGGGCTACTGAGGGAGTCCTGGTTTAAGGGGTCCTCGGGGGGCCGACCTGTTTCTTATGGGCCGGACTATATGGGCCGCTTACCGAGCATTGGATTGATCGAAGACCCTGTCTCCAGGAAGGAAGCTTCAGGAATCATGGCGTATCCTCCACGTTTGGAGTAGTGAATAGGCATGTTTATCCCTTCGACGTGTAACCGACCATGTGTAAACCCTAGGTACCCTCGGCGTCTATATAAGCCGGAGGATTTTAGGTTGTAGGACAGAGACAACTCATCTAGGGTTTTAGCTATTCGATCTCGAGGTAGATCAACTCTGTAACCCTCATACCATCAATATAATCAAGCAGGACGTAGGGTATTACCTCCATAGAAGGGCCCGAACCTGGGTAAAACATCGTCTCCCTCGTCTCCCGTTACCATCGATTCTAGTCTCACAGCTCGGGACCCCCTACCCGAGATCCGCCGGTTTTGACACCGACACCTGTCATGCAAGACGGTTTTTCTTGCAGAGGCTCGGTTTCGAAGAGCACGACGGTTTCGAGACGAGGAGAGCCAACCTGAGGACTAAACATGGTCATGCATTTCTGGTCAAAGTAATGAATGCAGTTAATAACACAGAATTAGGGTGCTCAAATTGGAAAGCTCTTTGCAAGGCATATGGATTTCAGGAGGATATGGAAATAACCTTCGATCTTCGTCCTGAAGATCATATTGAAGGTAACATCGATATTTGGGTGGATGTCCATATGCTTCCTGTTTTACCTCCATGTGAGTTTATCAACCATGCATATTTGTCATGTAATTTGCATTCTATATTCAAAAATAGTTGGTGTTCATCCATACTAAATTTGTTAATGTATAATTTACAGCTTATTTCGTTTCTTCGAGTGAAACACAGAACATAATTGACACGACACACTACACTTATGGATCACATCTAACTTTGGAGGAGAAGGATGATCTTATCAACTTTGTTATTGGTGTCCTAGTTTGTAGGGAGATCTTCCCGTATAATTTGGGAACTGGTCCAAATTATACATTGTACAGGACACTAGTGCATAGGTTGAAGGCGGATGACATTCGCCGAAATATCTTGGTAAGAGTTGCTAATTAAGTACACTACTATTGCGTAAATGGTATTGATTACATTGCTAACTAGGCTACTATTATGTTCTTCAACAGAAACTGCCAAATGAAGTTGTGCCTCCGTTGATGCAAGCCGAAGGTAATATGAAAATTAAAAGCCCTATGAGGCATGAGTTCTCTTTTGCATACTCGACTGAGTGCAAACCACCAAGACGGCTCCAAATTGAAGCATGGGGACAAATAAAGAAGGATCGCAAGCCACAAGTTGGAGACCGTTGGATCTCTTTGCTTCATCATGGAGACATATGTGTTATTCTGTTTTATGTCATTTTACCTAGGAGGGAGGACTAGGTCCTATGAGGGAGAAGTTTTTCTGGTTTATTTTAACTTGCATGATCGATTAGGATGATTACTATTATGATATTTTTCTTTTTTATGAGATTTTAACTTGGTATGATTAAGATGATGATGAGTTGTTAGATGAGTAAGATGATGATGAGTTATATGACATATATTTGATTAAGGTGGATGGATGCAAGTGATCTTGTTGAATTAGACGAAAATATGATGTTGCGATTGGCCCTTTCCAAAAATGAAAACCCGGGTGAAAATACAATATTAATATAAAAGAAAATGAAAACAAAAAATGAAACACGACCCTTTCCAAAAAAAAAACCCAGCGCCTTATTGTCCCGACTAAAGGTCCTCCTGCCTCGGCGCCGCAGTGCGGCCACGTGGAGCACCTTTGGTCCCGGTTCGTAAGCCAACCGGGACTAAAAGTGATGGGCATTAGTCCCCATCGTCTTGTCCCGGTTGTAGAACCGGGACTAAAGGCGCTCTAGAACCGGGACTAATGCACTGTTTTCTACTAGTGCCTCCTAGCCGTCTCGATCCCGATCGTCGGACCAGCCGGCAACGGCGTCGACGGCAGCCCGCCGGTCACCATTTTTCCTTTCTTCCGGTGTCTCGTCACCATCTTCCATGATCCGATAAAATCTCCGAGAGTTAGGGCTGGTAAGCTTACCTTTGGAAGAGGCCCTTTCCATGGCCGGATCGCGGACGAAGCTGTCCGACGATGTACGACCCGCCGGAAGACCTCCACCTTGTCCTGCTTGCCAAGCGCATCCCAAGCCGCATCACTCGCTGGAAGAACTCCGTGAATGTTCTTCGCGATCTCTTCCTCGGAGTATCCGCAATGAAGGGATTCGCAAATGTAATCTGATGGTGTTGGAGAATAGGGTTCCGCCGTCTCTCCGACGACGGTCCGGCCATCTTCCTCATCGGAGTCCTCGGAATTAGACCCCGATAGCGCCCAGGACCGGTTTCGGGTTAGACCTGCCATGGCCGCAGTTGGACGAGCCGCCGCCGACGACCCACGGTGTCCGCCAGGAGGTCGCCCCAAGAGACAGCCTGATTAGTTAGACCGGATTTTTCATACATGTAATATGGGATTCAGGGAAGCACGCCTAAGAAGAAGACGAAGAAGAAGAAGAAGAAGAAGAAGAAGCCCGGTCGGGTCTCGTATTTGAACTTCTTTACAATGCTACTACCTCCGTCCTGGTTTACTAGTTTTCATCGTATTTTGGATTAAAGTTTGACCATATATTTAACTAGCAAAATATTAATGCATGTCATAAAAATATATTATATTGTTGGATTCGTATTTGAATGTAGTTTTCAATGACATTATTTTTGTTATATATAGCATGTATATTTTTAGTTAAAATCATGATCAAAGTATGGCTTAGAATACGATGATGGGACCAGTAAACACTACAAATTAGTATGCATGGTGCGGACGGAGAGACCGACATTACAGCTGGTTCTTGCGTGCCGACTGCATGCCCATCCCGTGTGTCCATGTACGTACGCACACGTGCATCTCTCGGGTTCTTGCGTGCTTCTACCGCTGGCAACCATGTGAAAACTTGCTGAAAAGTGACAACCATCTGTTAGGTTGATCTCTCCCGTGTGGGCCCAACGGCCCACCGGACCCCTGATCGGGGCGCCCAACCCATTATGGTTGGTGGGCCCCCGTGACCCGCGCTATATCAATAGAGGTGGGGTCGGGGCACGTATGACGAAGTTCGCCGTCGACACAAACCCCACCGACACTCCCTTCCGATCTAGGGTTACCGCGGTGCTCACGGGAAGCACCACCACCTCGTCATCTCTCTGTCCACTCACCGCCGCCACCAACCCACCATGGTCACCGGCGGGAGCACCTCGAGTGCAGGAGAAGGTAACACTCCACATACCACTACCGGAATCCTATGCCCACTGGATCCTATAGTTCTATCAATGGTATCAGCCCAGGATGGTGTATTGGATTTTCGGTAGCCAAAAGAGAGAAACTCCCTTCCCCCAAAGAACCCTAACAGGGTAAAGAGAATCTCAAAACAAAAGAAACCAGAACAGATCACCGGAGAGGGCCTCGGGCCGCCGGCAAAGCAGCGCCGCCGTTCTGGCCGCGCCGTTCCTCTCGATCTCCTTCGGGGGCAAAGGGCACCACTGCCGAGCCGCTTGACGGCGGCGCGTTCACCCTAGGGTGCTCACGCAAGCCGGCAAAAGGGTCAGCAAGGGCGCCGTCTTCAGACGCTCGCCGGCGCAGGGGAGCAGCGGGAGCTGTCCCGGCTCTCTCTCTCTCTCTCTCACTGGCCAGTAGGCGGGGGTGGAAGGAGAAAGAAAGAAGAGAAGGGGAAGGGGAAAGGCGGCCGGCGAGGCTTTTCCCCGCCGTCGGACGCAAGAAGTAGCAGGGGGGTCGGGGGGAGAAAGGAGGAGAGAGCGGCGAGCGGCGCGCCGGGGGGCGGTGGACGGAGTCGCCGGCCCACCGGCGGCATGACCGCGACGCTGGACAGAGCCGCCGCTGCGGGCGCAGAGGAGGCGAGCGGCGCCAGAGGCAGAGCGGCGGGACGGGGGAAAAACTGATTAGGGTCCCCCCCCCCCCCCAACGGCGCTGGGGGTTTTGACCTCCCGATTCCCACGCTGGACCGTCGGATGAATCCGACGGCCAGAGTCGCTCGCTGCTGGGCCGAAAGTGACAAGGCCGGCAACTCAGCGCACAGTAAAGACCGCGGGCCGGGACGTGGGCCAGTCCGAGTTATTTTAGTCTGTTTTTTCTAGTTTTAATTTTTCCAGAAGCAGAATTTAATCTGGTTTTGGTCCAGATTTTGGTCAAATTATATATAGTTTATTTTCTATTCATTTTCCAACGAAAAATGTGTTTAGAAAATAGAAAAAGCAAAAGAAAAGTTTCTGAAAATGAAAATTTTCAGAAAAATAAAAGTTCATGAATTTTATAAAGAAAATAATAAAGTTCATGAATTTTTATTTGGTAAAAGAAATGTTTCTGTAAAAGTATAAAAAGTTCATGAATTTTATATTCATATTTTTTCCGCTGCGTAAATAATTAATAGTGCTCTTTTACAAAGAAATTAAAAGTTTAGAGAGAATTAAGTTTAAAGAGCACATCAAAGTGATTATTAAAATAAATATGATTATGTTATTTTTATGACCAACGTTGTTAATAACGTGATCATGTTTTATTATTGAAATTAAAGGTGCATTTATTTCTATTTTTTTGCCCAACGGTAATATAGATTTAATTGCTTAGACAATTGTATGTTTAATTTGGCCACCGTTAGATTAAAGCATATGATTGTTATAATGATCTCACTTAAATTGTGATTTCAGGAGGGTTTCACTTGATGAGTTGCCTAAAAGATGTTCCGACACTCAGAGGTGACAATTACACTGAGTTAAGGAAGAAAGTAGACCTGGCAATTGTCTGTGCTGAGCTCGAGTGGGTTGTGGATGAACCACAGCCGGTTAGACCTACAGAGCCAGTCAGAGAGGCCACAGATGATGATGCTGCGTGGGATAAAAAAGAGAAGGGATCATGCTCCATTGGAGATGTCCTATACCCTCAACAGTCAAAAGTGGATCAGCGCCAATAAAAAGTGTATGGCATTTATAAAGAATACAATTGAGAACGCCATTCTGGGCTCAATTGCAGAGTGCACTTCCGTAGGGGAGTTGCTTACAAAGATAAAGAACATGTTCACTGGTTCTTCAAAGACATATGCCACCCAGTTGATAAAGCAACTGGTAACAGAGAACTACACTGGCGGTGGTCATGGAATAAGAGAGCACATCCTCAGGATGAGCAATATGGCAGCAAAGCTCAAGCCCATGGATGCGGATCTGGAGATCAGACCAGCACTCCTGGTCCACCTGGTCATGGCTTCACTGCCAAAGGAGTTTGAAACCTTTGTTGTAAACTACAATATGTCGCCTGAAACATGGGACGTTGAAAAGACAATAGCAATGTGTGTCCAAGAAGAGGACAGACTCAAAGCCTCACATGGTGGTTCACTCAACTATTTGAGGGATAACAAGAAAAAGAATTACAATCAAAGTAGCAAAGGTTCTCCTTCAAAGGCGCATGGCAAATCTCACATGTAGCATCAGCATCAGCAGAAGTCCTTTCCAGTTGACAAAGACACTTGCCTCCACTGCAAGCAGACTGGGCACTACAAAAAGGATTGCCCTGTCTGGTTAAAGTCCATCATGGCAAAGAGAGGTAACGACATCGTTTCATTTGTCAATGAATCCTTGTATGCACAGTTTTCGAAATCTACTTGGTGGATTGACTCAGGTGCAACTGTTCATGTTGCCAACTCTTTACAGGGATTCCATTCGACGCAGACTATGCAAAGAAACGAAAGACGCATTGAAGTCGCTAATGGAATTCAAGCAGAAGTTGAAGCTGTCGGTGACATCTCCTTGGAGTTAGCTGATGGGTTCAAGCTTCTACTTAGAGATGTCTTATATGTCCCTTCGTGTCATAGAAACTTGATTAGTGTTTCTTGTTTGGACAAAGACAATTATGAATGTTACTTTGAACATGGCAAGTGTGCCATATGGTTTAATAATGCTTGTGTGGGTGTTGCTTTACTACACGATGAGCTTTATTTATTATCACTTCGTGAAAAAAGAGCATTCTGTGTGTAATGTGAATGAACATACTTCCGCGTCGAACAAAGAACAAAAGAAAAGAAAGAGAACTCACGACTCGTCGAAATCATGGCACTGTCGCTTGGGCCATATTTCCAGGGGGAGAATAGAAAGATTAGTCAAAAGTGAAATTCTTCCTCCGTTAGAGTTCTCAGACTTAGAACAATGCATAGATTGCATCAAAGGAAAGTATGTAAAACAAATAAAAAAGGGTGCAATCCATAGCACAGGCACACTAGAAATCATCCACACCGACATTTGTGGACCATTTCCGGTGAAAAGTGTGGATGGATATGACTCGTTCATAACATTCACAGATGATTACTCTCGCTATGGATACATTTATCCAATCAAAGAAAGATCTGAAGCATTGGATAAATTCAAAAATTTCAAAGCTGAAGTTGAAAATCAGCATGATAAAAGGATAAAGATAGTAAGGTCTAACCGTGGGGGGGAGTACTACGGTCGACATACTCCATATGGCCAAGTCCCTGGACCTTTTGCACAATTTTTACAGGAGACTGGCATAGTAGCCCAGTATTCAATGCCGGGCGAGCCTCAGCAAAATGGAGTAGCTGAAAGGCACAACCGTACTCTTATGGATATGGTGCGCAGCATGATGAGTTACTCCACTTTTCCATTGGGATTATGGATGGAGGCGCTTAAAACCATCATTCACATTCTCAATAGAGTGCCAAGCAAGTCGGTGCCCAAAACACCGTACGAGCTATGGACAGGACGAGTGCCCTCTCTACACCACTTAAGGGTGTGGGGGTGCCCTGCTGAAGCCAAGATGTTTAATCCAAACATTGCAAAGTTGGATCACAAAACAGTGAGTTGCCACTTCATTGGCTATCCAGACAGATCAAAGGGTTTTCGTTTCTACTGTCCAGACAGATATACAAAGTTTGTAGAAACAAGACATGCAGTCTTCTTAGAGGACGAAATGATGAGGGGGAGCTTGGTAGCTCGGAAAATTGATCTTGAGGAGAAGAGGGTGCATGCACCTAATCCGATGATTCAGGAGCCATTTTTCTCACTACCAGTTGCAACTTCACCCATGACAACTATGGGGGTAGACTCGGAACCTGTCCGTCAGGAGCCGACTGAACCCGTTGTTGAGCATGAAAGGGAGGTGCAGCAGCCAATGGTAGAAGATGTGCCGGAAGTTGAGGCACAGAATGTGCCAGAAACTGAGGCTCTTAGAAGATCTAATAGAACAAGAAGATCAGTTGTTTCTACTGATTATAAAGTTTATAACACAGAAATGGTTCATATGGAACGTGATCCCACTACATATGAAGAAGCCATTAAAAGCCCTCACTCATCGAAATGGCTAGAGGCAATGGAAGATGAAATGAAATCAATGAGTTCCAAAGATGTTTGGGACTTAGTGAAATTCCTAAAGGAGCCAAAACAGTAGGCTGCAAATGGGTCTACAAAACTAAGTATGACCCTAATGGGAATGTGGAAAAGTATAAAGCCTGACTTGTGGCAAAAGGATTTACACAAAGAGAAGGGATAGACTACAATGAGACTTTTTCCCCAGTCTCATGTAAGGATTCCTTCAGAATCATAATGGCATTAGTTGCACATTTTGATTTAGAGTTACATCAAATGGATATGAAGACGGCATTTCTGAATGGTGATTTAAAAGAAAAGGTCTACATGAAATAACCCAAGGGTTTTATCATGGAAGGCAAGGAAAATATGGGATGCCGCCTGAAGAAATCCATTTATGGATTAAGGCAAGCCTCTAGACAGTGGTATCTAAAATTTAATCAAACGATTAAAAGTTTTGGATTTAAAGAAAATATTGAGGATAACTGCATTTATGCAAGGTTTAAAAATGGGAAATATATTTTCCTAATCTTGTATGTAGATGATATCTTGCTTGCTAGCAGTGATGTTAGTCTACTACTAGAAACAAAGAAGTTCTTATCCTCAAATTTTGATATTACAGATCTTGGTGAAGCATCCTATGTTTTGGGCATAGAAATTCACCGAGATAGAAACAATGGAGTCTTAGGACTATCTCAGAAGGCATATTTAGGAAAGGTTCTTCAAAAGTATAATATGCATGCGAGTAAAGTCACACATGCTCCTATAGTCAAGGGCGACAGTTGGAAATTCCAATGTCCCAAGAACCAGTACGAGATCGATCTCATGAAACCAGTACCATATGCTTCGGCTGTTGAAAGCTTACAGTATGCACAAGTGTGCACTTGCCCTGACTTAGCTTTTGTTACCGGGGTACTCGGTAGATATCAAGAGAATCCAGGCATGGAGCACTGGAAGATGGCAAAGAAGGCATTGCGTTATGCGCAAGGCACGAAGCACTACATGCTAACATACAGGAGATCTGATTCCCTAGAGATAAAAGGGTATTCAGACGCAGATTTTGCGGGGGACGGAGATGATAGAAAATCCACGTCAGGATACGTCTTCACTCTCGCTGGAGGGGCTATTTCGTGGAGAAGCTCCAAACAGTCAGTAGTTGCATCATCCACGATGTATGCAGAATTCATAGCATGCTTCGAGGCCACGGGGCAGGCGATATGGCTAAAGAAATTTGTACCCGACTTGAAAGTGGTAGATTGTATTCACAAACCACTAAAGATGTACTGTGACAACCAGCCCGCAGTGTTTTATGCTCACAACAACAAGTCGAGTAATGCTGCCAAAACAATAGAGATAAAGTATTATGTTGTGAAAGATAAAATCCAGGATCACACTATAAGTCTCGAGCATATAAAGACAAAGGATATGCTTGCGGATCCGCTTACGAAAGGCTTACCACCCAATGTGTTCAAGGAACACTTAGCCGGCATGGGTTTAAGGGAAAGCCTATGATTCCTGGATCATGAGAGGCCCAAAAGGAACAGAATTTGTTTCTGAACAAAACGTATGTTGTAGCTGTATGATTCTATCGGCAATTAAGCTGTGACGATGAAACATGCTCTATGTACCAATATGTGATGAAATAAATAAACTAGAAAGTATAAAGTTAAAAGTGAGGGTTGAGATCAAGGGGGAGAATGTTAGGTTGATCTCTCCCGCGTGGGCCCAACGGCCCACCGGACCCCTGATCCACGCGCCCTGATCGGAGGCGCCCAAACCATTATGGTTGGTGGGCCCCTGTGACCCGCGCTATATCAACAGAGGTGGGGGGTCGGGGCACGTATGACGAAGTTCGCCGCCGCCACAAACCCCACCGACACTCCATGCCTCGTCATCTCACGGGAAGCACCACCACCTCGTCATCTCTCTGTCCACTCACCGCCGCCACCAACCCACCATGGTCACCGGCGGGAGCACCTCGAGTGCAGGAGAAGGTAACACTCCACATACCACTACCGGAATCCTATGCCCACTGGATCCTATAGTTCTATCACCATCTTGTTCTTTTCGTGCGCTTGGGCGGTAGGCGCCAATCATTCGCCACTCCAGTCCACTCCTCCACTGAAAGCCAAACAAAAAAAAACGCATCTCGTACGTCTCATGTTTTAGCTAGACCACGTACTAGTACGTAGTAACATGCACGCCCACCTGCTTAAGATAGATCGATACGGCTCAGGCTAGCTAGCAGACCACACAGAGCACGACGCGTCAACAGCACGTGCATGCATGCATGCATGGTAGGATCCGGGCTTGTTTTTCCTTTCCTCCTTCATAAAATCGCGATCGATCGTATCATACATATATATATTCTCGTCTCGGCGGATCGGTCGGTCTGCACAGCACAACCGACGAACAACGTGCTACGTGCATATGCATGCATGTTCCTAATCCTAAATCGTTATTACACGCAGGGAGAGGCTTGATCAGTCTAGCTGTGTTGCATGCACGAAACCACGTGCTACCACTGCCCATGCGTAGGGCATGCGCGTAGTTCTAGGTTAACAATTTAGCTAGTTAAATCTGTGTTGTATGTAGCAAAAAATATATTTATAGAAACTACATGCGCGTAGCAATCTAGTGACATACTTTTAATGACATATAACACAGATTTAGTTAGTCAAATTGATGATCTAAAACTACGTGAATGACCTATACATCAGGACGAAGGTAGTACCTTCTGCTAAATCGAAATGTTAAGAATCTAACGTTAGAGTTTTAGACATGTGAATTTGTATTCGCGTGAGGATGACAAATTTAGTGCAGGCCCTGCAATTTTCTGGCACAAAACTAAATTAAGACTGATTTACCATACTCGTCAACGGAACTTGCTATCCTCTGCGAGCATAATAATTTCCCATGAAAAACGTTATATATATGTACAAGGGCTTGAACAAATTGTGTCTGCAGGATACATTTTAGTCACCATGCATCCATCACCGGTCTTGCCCAAAATCTGATGCGGCGGAGCAAAGAGACAGCTGGCATCAACCATGCATGTACCAGACATCGCCATCTAGCTGTCCTAGTCGGTGAGGCTGCGGCATTTGTTGTAAGTTTGTGTGCGAATGGGATAACGATCTGCGATTGTTATGCTGAACATGTGCCCAAGGAAAGACAGGTTCCTTGCCATGCGCCGTCAACTTAATTCGCAGTCAACCGCCGCATGCCCGCATGATCAGATCAATTAATAAACATATTCACCTACTCCCTCGCTAGCCGAACACCTTCTAAACAGACCACTGTTCTGCTTCCTCGGCGCTACGTTACCATAGCCATCTTCATCAAGTAAGAAGAACTAGTCTACGTAGCCAACTTGCCGTTGCCGTAGTTATCTCATCGTGGCCGATCTCGTCTCAGATCTGACGTGGTGGAGCGAAGACGCAGCTGGCATCTACGTGTAGCTGTCCTGGTCGGCAAGTATTGGCATTACTCGTAAGCTTGCGTGGAACGGGACAAAAATGCATGATCCTGCGTGATCCGGCCACCAGCGGCATGCCCCCACTCCTGCTCCAGATCTCTTTTTTTTTCGAGAGTACGCCAATGACGTATCATATTTTTATAGAAACTCCAGATCTCTTCAAACAAGGCCCTTCTCCAGCAACAGCGGAAGCACCCTATCCCCGCCTCCTCGCCGGTCAAAACTATACATCGCTTCCGCTTGCGACGTCGCGGCATCTCACCGTCTCCCTCTCAATATTCTAGACTCGATCTCGCCGGGACGTCGCGTCCTGCCTCCTCCTCAACCTCGGAGCTTCATGTGGGAATCGACTGAAGAAAGGATTTTCTTTTCCCGGGCGATTCTACCACCAAACCACGTTCAAGTATGGTGCAAATGAAATCATGCATGGTGTGCGTGCAGAGACACCGACATTACACGTCGGGATTACATGATACATTTCTCGATCGCGTGTTTCTACCGCTGGCAAGTGGCAAGCAATTTTCTACCTGGAAAACGCTGGCAATCATTTATGCATGCATCTTCTGAGCTCGGGCTGGAGCATGCACGTAGCCAATCATTCTGCACTCCGCTCCAAGTCTCCACTAGTGCGAGTCACGGGCAAAAAGCATCTCATCCCACATCATCTTTCAGCTAGGCCTATCAACCACCACGAAACTTGCGTTGCATGGATGCCCGCTTGCTTAAGATGGACGACACACGACGACAGCACGTGGTAGGATCGTGTCGTATCATCTTTTTCTCTTCTTTCTCCCAACAACCGGGTTCGATCGTATCGCACCTGAAAGCTGCATTGAATATGTTCTTGTCCCGGCGGATCGATTGATCCGCACAGCATGTTAGTTCGCATTCACTAATGTTCAAGTTTCGTCGTGTTCATGCATGCGTCTATGTACATCGCGTTACGAGTCAGGATGGCGACATGCATGTGGATGCCACCGGCATCCATCTTTCTCTAAAATTGCTCATCATGGAGTAGTTCGGGCAAAAGTACCACAGTACCACTAAAATCTTGTAAAACATTGCTGTTAACAATGTCCATCGTTCAGAGTTGACAGAAAAGGAAAGATCGAACTGGCACATGATCACTATGAAAATGACAGGATAGATCGATCTCACCAACAAGAAGAAGTCGATGATGCCGCGAGAATTTCTTTGCCGACCGAGAGTCAAAGTGGACGACCCCTTTGTTGTATCCACACGTACCAAAGTAGTGGTTCGGCAACACTTCGTCGTCCTGGTCAATGATCACCGAGAGAACTAGAGAGAGGGGCAACCTATGGCGTATCGGTCAAAACTTAGGAGAGAGAGAGAGAAAGAGAGAAATCTTGAGAGGGGGGGGGGGGGGGGGGAGGGGGGTTGCGGCTGCGTTGGACTTGTGTCCATTGGTGGGGAGGGGCGCACCCCTCCCAACTATTGATAGATGGCACGAAGACAGCCGACTTGGAATTGGGGCTCCCACTAAGGGAGAAGTCCTTCTCTTCCACTTGCAGCTACCCCGCCTCCCCTCCAAGGCTAGGAGTGGCGCACCCACTTTGGGCCCACGTGGCACTGTCCCTTGGGCCATCAAAGGGGACAACCTACTGGACCATTTGAAATATTTTCAAACCTTCTATTCTTCGTGATAAACACTTTGACCTCGGTTAGGTGACAGAAGTAATACCCCATTGTTTCATTGGGATAAAGAACAAAGTAGCATTTGACTAATTTGGGATCAAGCTTATTTGGTTGTAAACATTTTACAAATGCATCACATCCTCTAATTCTAAGAAAAAACAAGTTGGGTTTCTACCCATTCCATATTTCATATGGCATCAAAAAAAATTTAGGCCACTCTATTCAATGTGAAAGTAACGGTTCCTAAAGCGTAACCCCAAGTACTGGTTCTGTTAATGACATCATATATCAAACTATGTCCAACATGGTTCGATTACATCTCTCGGACACTACATTTCTTTGTGGTGTTTCGGGTGGCGTAAGTTATGAAATAATTCCACAATCTCTAAGATGCTCGCTAAATTCGTAACGCAAATATTCTCCTCCATGATCTAATCAAAGAAATTTGATTTTCTTGTTAGGATGATTTTCTCCTTTTGTTCTGAAATTCATTCAACTTTTCAAAGTTTCAGATTTTTGTCTCATTAAGTAAATATATCCATATCTACTTAAGACATCGGTAAAAGTACACAATAGACAAATCCACCGCGCGCTAGTACACTTATTGGACTCCACACATCAGTATGTGTTGTTTTCAATAAGTCACTCACTCATTCCATATTGCTGATGGACGGGGTCTTAGTCCTTTTTCCCATCAGACAAAACTCGCAATTGCCAAATGATTAGAAATCAAAAGACTCCAAAATTCCATCACTAAGGAGTTTCATCATGCATCTTTTTTCATGATAGGACCTAGAGGACAGTGCCACAAAAATGTGATATTTGTCTTATCAGTCATTTTAAGACATTTGGCTTCGGTGTTAAAGATGAGAGTACTACATTAAAGACCCATAACAAACAACCCATTCTTATCAAGTGCATAGCCATAACATTATCCTTTAAAAATCTAGAACAATAATTATTCTACGATTTAAACGAATATCCATCATGTAATAATCAAGATCCCGGTATCATGTTTCTGCGTAAGGCTGGAACATAGTAACAATTTCAAGCTCGAATACGAATCTCAAAGGTGGATGTAGAGAGAAAACACCGCGCATCACCTCATTCTTTGTCACCCTTTGCATCCTCTGTAGTCCCCGTATGGATTGCAAAGTTGAGCAACTAATCTGGTATCAGATACACAAGAAATACAATGAGGACACGCAAGAAAATATCTATAGCATGTATGACACTCATACCTGAGATGCCGACGGTGAATTCTACCACTTGTATAGGTATTTTTCGTGGAGTTTTGGAGTTGTATTGCCGCCGGCGTGATGAAGTGATAGTCGTCATTTATTTCCCTTTGGCGTGCTAGTCCTTCAGGACATAGGCCGGAGACTTCCCGTTCGCGTTCAAATATGCTCAAATTCCAAGGTCATGCTTCATTTTGGTGTGTGCGACAGCGCCGGCAGCCCGCGGTTGGATGGTTCCCTAGGGACTTACTTTCTATTTTTCTTGTTTCGTGGGTGCTTTGAATAACTGCTTGGTTTTATTATAATTCCAAGGTCCTTTTGGCAAAAAACAACAATGCCCATATGATGGTAACTTAAGAACTAAGGAAACGTGCAATGGTGTCAGATTCTTCAGACTGATTCACTGATTCAAGGGTTTTAGCGGCGATGATTGCGGTTCTTTGACGCTGGTCCTTAGAGGCACATGCACGAATACTTTTCGGCTGACATTGACAATGTCGGACCGACTTTTGTATGGGAGCGACTACATCGGCTCGTTCTGATGGCAGCGGTAGTCATTTTTTTTATCCGATGATCCGATGTGATATTTGTTATTTTAGAGGCGCTGTAGACCTAGGGTTCCGCCATTTAAGCGGCGCACCGGTCGAGGGCACCGCCCGCTACACGTCCGGCTGAACACGCCTCCTCGCCGCTGTCAAACGCCTCCATTAAATCCGCGTGGAAGCCGAGAAACCTACTCCCGCCACACGTCCATTCACAAGCGGGCGGCATTAAACACAATTCCGGCAAGCTTCTCCCGTCTTCCCGCTATTTAAATGAGCTCAAGCGCTAGGCAAGAATCGCACCACTCCGCCACTCCCCATCTCCCGAGAGAGAAAGAAGTCGGTTGGGCGAAGATCGAACTTCTCTTTCGTAAGCAAAGGGGCTTTCAACGAGATAGGGAGCTGTACAATTTCACCCGTGGGTGGTCGGTGGCCAGCGCGTCCGCGTCCGCCGCCAACATCGGGGGAAAGTAGAACACGGGGAAAGTAGAAAGACGCGTAGCCGGCTTGTACAACAGGTGACCTGCGCGGTTCTTTACCTTAGACCAAGGACAGCCCCGTATGGGCTCCACGGTAGCGGAGGAGCTCCCCTTCCCCTCCGACCAAAGCACACTCTTTGCCACCCCGGGTGGGCTGCCGGATGTGGGTAAGACAAATGGAGCCTCCCGGTCGGCCGTGTACTAGTGTAGGGTATCCGTGCCATGGGAGCGCGGTGGTGCGTGCACATATTTTTAACATCTTAATTAAAACATGTTCAAAATGTAAATGTTTTCGTTCGGTTTGTTTGAAATCCGACATGTTTGCACGAATTTCGTTCGGTTGGTTCATAAAATGCTTGAAACGTAAGCGGATAACGGTGGATGAGAGCCTCCCGCGTTCGTGTCCGTAGACTGATCTCTTTCTGTCCGTGAACGGGCGTGGAAGAAAATTTCCGCGTCGCCCCTAGCCGGAGTTATCCCGCCATCCCCGATCTTGCCTGAAATCTGACGTGGCGAAGCGAAGACAGGCCTGGCATGGCATCAACCACGAACTGTGCGTCGCCGTCTATCCGTCGTGGTCGGGGAGTTGGCGGGGTTTGTAATCTTGTGCGCAACGGTACAAAAAAAGAAAAACGCATGCATGATCTGTGATGGCTTGATTAGCGTGTCCGTCCGAAACACATGCTCGCGTCGCGCGTGTCGTGGAGCGTTGACTCTGGCCGGGGGAGAACACCGCCAGCGGCGGCTAATCGCGAAAGCCAACACGTAATTAGCGTGCGAGGCTCCGAGTCATCATCAGGACGAGAAGATGCGACTCCTACAGGCAGAAGCCTGACAGGTGGGGCCAGGCGAGAAGGCTATCGATGCCCTGTGGGTCCCGCGGCACATGATGCGGTGATCCGGGCGGCAGGCCGCGACATTCATTCCCACCGCCCCATACGCGCGCGCGGCGTCGATCAGTACAGATTAAAACAAATTATTATTATTAATTAATCCTTTGGCTGGCTGTGATTGGCTTTGAAGATTCTTCGCGGGTGCGTCCCTCATCTATCGGGAAATCAGAGGCACGCCCTCCACCCGGTCCATTCCGACGTTAGTAAAAGAGAGGAAGGCAGCGGTGGATGATGAATGAAGCGACAAAAAGGTGCGCGCCTATTCAGAGAAATCTTACGAAAGGGACACTACCTTTTGTTTTTTTGAGTTGAGGAGTGGCAGTACTGAGTACTCGATGTATACCAGTTGAGTTGATAGTGCGCTGATTTCGTTGTCTGAAACTGACGGCCTCATGTTTACCGGATGAAGCTTGTTAAACATAATTATTGTGCACATTCCACACAATAATGGCAATTACTTTTGGTGGCCATTAAATAGAAAAAAAATAGAGATACAAATTGCCTCCGGGAACATATGCTTCTGGGTGCAATAATATTCTTCCAAATGACGTAAATAAAAAATAATGCAAACATGATATTCCTCGTACTTGTGTCATCTTGTATTTACTTTAACATATCTTTGCTATTTCCCGCAAAAAAAAAAACATATCTTTGCTATTAAATTGGGAGTTGCTGGTGCATCCAACTCACTTTATTTATAAATCAAATCAAATCCTAGGTGAATCATTTTTTTTCAATCTTTCCTTACCTATACCCAAATAAAATCAAACGAAACTGCAACTAAATAAAAACCTCCGTTTCCTTACCCTGTCCATACTCAAATCGAATAAGATTTATCAAAATCTAAAATATGACGAGCGTAAGATTATGTCGGACACAATTGATGTTTTTTTTTTTTTTTTTTTGCAAAACAGACACAATTGATGCTGCCTACACAGGGCTGCCATAGTCGCCAAATGCCCGCCCCTCAATCTGTTTCTGTTACTCAAAATAACACTGTTGAGTAACAGACACAATTACAAGATATTTTATAAGTAGAGAATATTTTATAACAGTTTATCCGTAATCACAAGATAAGTACAGAATATTTTATAATGAACTGAAAATTTAAACTTTATTAGGTTAATTTTTTTAGAATACTTTATTATAGTAGGTTAATAAAAAGGCCCCGACCGCGCGGCGGGCGTCCACCCACCACCGCCGCAGCGGAACGGGCCAGACGCGCCCCACGTGGCCCGCCGGCGTGGCGGCATCGGGGAAAGGAAAGGCGCCGCAATCCGATCGAAAGAGCTGGCGTCGGACAGACCGACGACGGCGAGCCCGTTTTCGCAACGTACACCGCGCACAAAACAAAACGAAATACTAATTTAAATAAAGCTCTGGAAAGGGGAACGACCACGCGCACGTCGGCAGGCCCACCGCCGCTCGCCTCGCCTCCCCTCGCCTCGCCGCGGCGGCTGCCTCCCCTCTCCCTCTCCCTCGCCTACAAATACACCCGCCCGCCCGCCCGCCGCTTCCGCCTCCCATTCCTCCCCCACGTGGCCAGCCCCGCCGCCCCGCCACTCCGATCCGATCTGCCCGCCCGCCCGACCGGCAGGTAAGCGGCGCCGCCTCCTCCCTCTCCCCCCCTGTCCCGATGTTTTTTCGTTCCGTCGTTTTCAGGCGGGTTGGTCCGGCGATTAGCGCCGGGATTCCGCTCCGGGAGGCGAGAGCCGCCCGCCCCCCGCCCGGGACTCTCTTCGGGGAAGAGAGAGCCACTGCCGACTGTGTTCCTACCCAATTCTCTAGTTCCGCAGAGCCTGCCTTTCCGGGCGCTGCGAATTTTATTTTGGTGGTGGTGGGGGGGGGGGGGGGGGGTCGATTTTGGCGCGCGCTGCTGGATGATTGGCTCCGTTGCAGAGCACGATCAGTTTCCGCGGTGGAATCACTGCCTACTCTGCTTTCTGTAACCGCTAGAAGGGGAATTGCTTTCATGAACGCTTTCCAGATTTCCAGGCGGAAATCCGGAGCAGAGGCCGGTTATTTGTCTTCTCTGCGAGCGCTGAGCGGCGGCTTGATTCCAGCTTCCGCAGCCAGAATCCTTTGTTTTTACTAGCTCAGTTCTGTTGTCTTCTGCTTGGATTCGTGACTAGTACTAGTGCTAATTATTGCTCCAGCGCTGTGAAACGTGGAGCAGGGCATTGGTGGCACAGTGGGGTCTGCAGCTGCTCCTAGATTGCAAGGCCATTTTAATACCACTCTCCATGCAGCTCCTCAATAATTGTAGCCAATTGGTTGGACAGTCTTCTTTTTTTCATCAATTTCTTTTCTAGTTATGTAGTTGGCTGGGATTATAATGCTGTCTTTGCTTACTGTTAACTGTCCAAATTGATGTAGAAAAATAAACAGTTGTTGATCAGTTCCATTCCACGATTGACTGATAGAAACGTGAATTAGTAAGTACAAATGGACGTCTGCGTCTAGTCGTGTTTTTATAGCAGTTTCTGGGACTGCGACATGTTGGTCATACTTCTATGATTGGTTATATATGTTAAGGCGTGTGGGAAAGGACTGAAGAATTAGTTTCTGACTGTAACTGCATATCCATAGCAAGAACTGAGAGACTACAATTTTGCATCTCTATGTAATATACCCCAATTTGTAGATACTACCCTTACTTTTCAGGGGTTTGCCTGTTGAGTATTTCTTATCATAGGCTGTACATTCCTTAATCGCCTTACGAAGTCTACTGTTCGTTCCACTTAAAATGTCCACAACTTCTCTGAATTTCTGAGTCCTACCTCCTAGCTGATATGTCTGCACAATATGAGTGTGCAGAGCACCTGGGATGTACTAACCAGAGTGGTGCCTTAACAACTTCTTACATTTTACTGCATTTGCATCTCAGCAATTACACTAGAACATGGTTTTCCTGGTGGTGCGCTACTGATTCGTGTTTATATTTCTTGACAGATTAACATATTCAAGTCAAGATGGTTAGGTTTGGGAAAAAGTTGATGGCCGACCAAGTTCCAGAGTGGAGAGGGTATGATTCAGGGTTCCACCTTTTACTAATCTGTATCATTGAGTTCTCCAAATGTTCTGTCATCTGCTTCAGAGGGAACTTATCTCGATTTCTTACCATGTTTACTGAACAAGAAGATAATGAAGCATTGCAGTCATTTCACAGTTGATTTTGTTTAAACATATAGCATGTTCAACGATGCTTTGTTGTCTACTATGATATAGCACAGTAGTTGAACTATGCTCATCACCTTGGTGTAAAAGATTGCACACTTGCCCTTGGCTACCAATTTTTTAACATCACATTGCCGATTCATTGTTTTCAGTTACTATATAAACTACAAACTGATGAAGAAGAAAGTAAAACAATATGGGCAGCAGGTCCAACAGGGAGAGAAAGATCGTCGCCGGGTTCTCAAGGATTTCTCGAAGATGCTTGATGATCAGGTAATGCTAAGAGATGGATCTCTGCAAATTCATTACATTCTCCCTGATCTGAGTTTAACATGTAGATTTTAGCTTTTGTGCGGTGTGGACAGTGCGGTGCCGGGGGTTGCAACCTTGTGGTGTGACATACATGATTACAACAACAACAACAACAACAACAACAACAAAGCCTTTCAGTCCCAAACAAGTTCGGGTAGGCTAGAGTTGAAACCCATAAGATATGGAAACCAAGTCATGGTTCTGGCACTTGGATAGCTAACTAAAATGCACCCCTGTCCATGGCTAAATCTTTGGTGATATTCCAGTCCTTCAGGTCTCTCTTTATGGACTCCTCCCATGTCTAGTTTGGCCTACCCCAATCTCTCTTGACATTGTCATCACACCTTAACCATCCGCTATGCATTGGCGTTTTCCGAGGCCTGCGCTGAACATGCCTAAACCATCTCAGATGATGTTGGACCAGCTTCTCTTCAATCGGTGCCACCCCAACTCTACCACGTATATCATCATTCCGGACCTGATCCTTTCTTGTGTGGCCACATATCCATCTCAACATGCCCCTCTCTGTTACACCTAGCTGTTGGACATGTTGCCTTTTAGTTGGCCAACATCCAACGACATACAATATCGCAAGTCGAATCGCTGTCCTATAGAACCCGCCTTTTAGCTTTTGTGGAACTCTCTTATCACAGAGAACGCCAGAAGCTTGGCGGCACTTCATCCATCCAGCTTTGATTCGATGACTCAGAGCTTCAACATGGCACCACTACTGGGTGTGGGTGCTGTAGCATCATCATGGTGACTAACTTGCATGTCAAATTATCTATATCTTCAAGAAAAAAGGGTGTCTCCCCCTCTGATCATTAAAAGTTATCTACATATGACCTTGGTTACCGAAGAAACCCAAGAGATGCGCACTTACAAGTTGCATGTTTGGCAATGCCATTGCCACAACGTTCATGTAAATGATTCATTCAAAAACTTGTGCTTATTTCACATTATGCTAAGCTAATGTTTGTTATTAAAATGATGTAAGACAAATCTTTTTTTTTTTTGCTGGCAAGACAAACCTTTCTTTCAATGACTAGTTGAAGAACAGTGTTCTCTGTTCTCAAGAATTGGTGCTTTCTATCTGAATTCATGTGCTTGGATGTTTGACTACTTGTTACTCATGCTAATTCATCTTGTACCTTCCTTGAACTGATATTTATGCGGGACATCTTGCTTCAGTCAATGGATAATTCTAACTAGAACACATGCCCATGCCCATTAACAGTCAAGTTGATATATTAACTACTGGATCTTGAATAATTAAACAAGGATCGAACGAAACTGTTCTGATTGTTAAATGTACCCCCCCCCCCCCCCCCCCCCAATTTTCCATGAAATGCACATATTTAATTTACTGATGGTTTATTTCTGTTGATTCAGATTGAGACGATTGTCTTATTTCTGTTGGAGCAACAAGGAAGGCTGGCAAGCAGGATAGAAAAGCTAGGAAAGCAAAGAGCTATACTAGCAGAACAGCCAGATATATCTGCCATTGCTGAGTTGCGAGAAGCTTATAGAGAAGTTGGTCTGGATCTGATCAAACTTCTCAAATTCGTTGATCTGAATGCAACTGGCATTAGGAAAATTTTGAAGAAGTTTGATAAGCGCTTCAGTTACAGATTTACTGATTACTACGTGTCAAGTAGATCAAATCACCCTTATTCTCAGCTACAGCAGGTCTTCAAGCATGTGGTAATGTACTGACTCCAGATTTAAGTATCATTCAATTATTTTATTGTGCATTTCATTTGCATTTTATATAGTGTATTTTTATTGAAATTGTTATCTGACTTTTCAAGTTCCTTTTATGCTTAGAACATACATCAATATTTTCATCTTACGATCAATTCTGCAACCAGGGTGTAGGAGCTGTTGTAGGAGCCTTGTCACGCAACCTTGCTGACCTTCAGGAGCGTCAAGGAAGTTATTTGTCTATTTATGACCAACCATCTTCTGCTCTTAAGGTTTGTTTTTCTTTGCTGCTCTCCTGATGCCAAAATAAGAGTATTTTTATTCTCATCCAATGGTTTTGTTGCTATGTTAAAAGATTCTTCTGATCGGATTATTCTTGATCCATTGTAGGACCCAATCATTGATATGATAAATTCATCGGTGGATAAACTGACACGATCAACTAATTTTCTACGGTTTTTGGGGCAACATGCCCTAATTGCACAAGAGGAGTCTCCTAGTACTGCAGGAGAGGAAGAAATAGAAGATCAAAAATACCATTTCGTGTCCCTTATGCTGAATTTGGTGAACACATTCCTTTACATGGTGAACACATACATCATTGTGCCAACTGCAGATGACTACTCAGTGAGCCTTGGGGCTGCTTCTACTGTTTGTGGTGTTGTTATTGGTTCAATGGCCGTTGCACAAGTATTTTCTTCAGTGTACTTCAGTGCATGGTCGAACAAGTCATATTTTAAACCACTTGTTTTCAGCAGTATTGTTCTGTTCTTGGGTAATGTCTGCTATGCAATGGCTTACGATACGAAGTCCCTGACGGTCCTTATTGTTGGCCGCCTACTCTGTGGGTAAGTACCCATGGATAGATGCATTATTACTGTAGATCTATTATTGCTGAGCATTTGTTTGCTTAAGCTGCATGTTCTATCGAATTCATCCTATTGCAGTTTCTTTAGATGTATGGTAATACCTGTGTTTCTTACAAGTCTGTCTAGGTGTCTGCTCTATATTATGCATGTAGGAGATATGTGATGTTTGATGCAATGAAATTCCAGTAGTTACTCTATTTCCTGTGACATTTTGGTATTCTGACCCTCAGAAAAAAAATCTTTTACTAAATTTCTGTGTGCCAGTTAACGAGAGTGCTCTTATATATTTTATTGACAGTAATTATTGTGATTCAGGTTGGGTTCTGCCAGAGCTGTCAATCGCCGGTACATTAGTGATTGTGTCCCTGCAAGGATACGTATGCAAGCTTCAGCAGGGTTTGTAAGCGCAAGTGCACTTGGCATGGCTTGTGGGCCAGCGCTGGCTGGTTTACTTCAGTGGAGATTTAAAATCTACATGGTTACATTCAGTCAGTCGACTCTACCTGGTTGGTTGATGGCAGTTGCATGGCTACTGTACTTAGTTTGGCTATGCATCTCTTTTAAGGAACCAAATCGTTCCACTGAGGCAGATGATACCCCACATAATCGTGCTTCTGGTAAGTCCAATATATTGTGCTTCTGCCTTCTTTACCACTTAGAACATGCATTTGAAAGAAAATCTGTTATATCGTGAATTATAAAGAAAATTGTCTGACCCATCGCCTTGATTTAATTGGATGGTCATCATGATGGCAGGACAAAGTGTGGATATTGGGCAAGTTGAAAATGGACTTGCACAACCATTGCTTGGAGATTCTGAAAGCAAACAAATTGAAGATGATGATGATGAAGAAGATGGCAGTGAAGGATCTGCACAGGATTCTCGCCGGCCTGCAACTTCGATTGGTTCAGCGTACAGATTGCTCACTCCATCAGTAAAGGTATGCCATTTAAGCTAAGTTATCCAGTGACTGTGTCTTTTGCTTTTCTACCTATGTTGGGACAAAATGGTGACGTGTTGGAAGTAGGTCAAGTACTCTTTCAGTTTCCTAGCATCTTTACTTTTAAACATGATCTTGAGGTAGGTTTTGTCCTGATATATTTTCCCAAGTAACAGAGGAAACACATCACTGATCGTTAGGGACTTCATGGTCTGAAAGATGGCAGCAGGTGATTTTGATTGAGTTGAAGTTTGAATGTTTCTCCAAACAAACCAAATCATTAGGATGTGCATTGCAAAGGTGCCCCTGGTAGATTGGAATAAAGTTCCTCTGCATTTTCCCCAGGCCCTAGGTGTTGCAGTAGGGTTTTGAAATTTCAAATCTACATTGTGCACACATGCTGTAGTGTGAAAATCTCCCAATTATTTATAGGCCAATTCTGCCACATCCAACAAAATCATGCAGTTATTATTTCTTCCACTGCCGAGGATGTTGACTTTTTTTTTTTGCTCATATAGGTTCAATTGTTGATATATTTCATGCTCAAATACGCGATGGAGATTTTACTTTCTGAATCAAGTGTTATTACCAATCACTATTTCAATTGGAATACAAGTTCAGTGGCAATATTTCTGGCAATTCTTGGGTTGACAGTGCTTCCTATTAACGCTGTTGTTGGAACATTTATCAGCAACATGTTTGAGGACAGGTTTGTTTCTCTTGCTTCTGAGCCCTTCACACTTTCGAGTTATGACAAGCCTATAAGCATCAATGTTTTTCTGCTGCCATGCCAACAAAATTTCAGACATGGGCATCTTAACAAAGTTATTATTGTTTTAACAGGCAACTCTTGATGGCTTCTCAAATTACATTGCTAGTAGGCATTATTTTCAGCTTCAAAGTCACGAGTACATACTCCGTCATCCAGTATGTTGTCTCAGCACTCATTACTTTTGTGTCTGCTGAAGTTCTTGAAGGTAACAAATATTTGAACATTCTAGTTGTAATCTCCTGTGATATATGTCTTATCTCGCACCAAGGAGAGTATCTAAACTTCTTGCCATGAAATGCAGGTGTCAACCTTTCCCTCCTGTCGAGCGTGATGTCGTCCCGCCTCTCCAGGGGCACATACAATGGTGGCCTCCTCTCGACGGAGGCCGGCACCCTGGCGAGGGTTGTCGCCGACTGCACCATCACCGCAGCGGGGTACCTGGGCATTGGGAGCCTCCTCAACGTCACCCTGCTGCCTTCCCTGGTCATATGCGCCGCATCAATTGCATGCACCTTCTTGACCTACAACTCCCTCTTCTAAATGGCAAAGGTGGATTGCCACTGTACCTGTTCTCACCATCCGTTCCAGGTTGGAAAATTCGATAGCTAGCTGCTGGCCGGCTTTCATTCCGTGGTTGCCCGAAGGGACAGTCATACATGCCGGCCGGTTCAGTCACTGTAGCATAATCCTGTACCCCATGCAGTCTTTGGCCCTGCAAAATTTTGATCGGTTTCCGTCTGTGATCATGAGCAAATTGATTTTTCGACGCTGGTTAATGTAATCCGGTTTCCCAAACTCTTCGCCTGTAGTTAACTGAAATGTGTTCCTTGGTGAGTGATACCCGTCGCGCGCAGTCAGGAACCACATTGCATCTTCAGAATACAACAACTCTTCGCCTGTAGTTAACTGAATAAATTGACACCAGGCTGTTGGCGCCAAATCAGGTTCTTCATTGATTGTGCGATCTTCATGCAACTTACGGCTTCGCCTGGAGCTATAACACACAGCAATCCACGCATCCAACGGCTTGGAAGACTGCATCGGCTTCTATTAATGTCTCTTTATGTGCTTGGATTTCCTTTTCATTGGTTGTAATGGATATAAATTCAAGATTTGGGAGCCCTAGAGCTCATTATCATGTGCTTGGAGTTCAGCCCTGGCGTAGTTGTCTATCTTATATTTGCTATAATTCTCTCACAGTCATCCTCTAAACAACACAATTAGTCTTCAGATATAGCTTGGTCTTGTCAATTGGCACTCAGGCGTAGTTCTTCCACGGCTGCGATTGGGCATAGGGAAGGATCGTTGTTGGGATGTCCCGTAATGTTGCGTTAGCGGCTTGGCGGCGGAGATAGCAATTTGGGAGCAGATTGAGGCTCGGAGGTTGTTATGTTGTGTTGGCGGCTTGGCGGCGGAGATAGCAATTTGGGAGCAGATTGAGGCTCGGAGGTTGTTATGTTGTGTTGGCGGCTTGGCGGCGGAGATAGCAATTTGGGAGCAGATTGAGGCTCGGAGGTTGTTATGTTGTGTTGGCGGCTTGGCGGCGGAGATAGCAATTTGGGAGCAGATTGAGGCTCGGAGGTTGTTATGTTGTGTTGGCGGCGGAGATAGCAATTTGGGAGCAGATTGAGGCTCGGAGGTTGTTATGTTGTGTTGGCGGCTTGGCGGCGGAGATAGCAATTTGGGAGCAGATTGAGGCTCGGAGGTTGTTATGTTGTGTTGGCGGCTTGGCGGCGGAGATAGCAATTTGGGAGCAGATTGAGGCTCGGAGGATGTTATGTTGCGTTAGCGGCTTGGCGGCGGAGATAGCAATTTGGGTGCAGATTGAGGCTCGGAGGTTGTTATGTTGTGTTGGCGGCTTGGCGGCGGAGATAGCAATTTGGGAGCAGATTGAGGCTCGGAGGTTGTTATGTTGTGTTGGCGGCTTGGCGGCGGAGATAGCAATTTGGGAGCAGATTGAGGCTCGGAGGTTGTTATGTTGTGTTGGCGGCTTGGCGGCGGAGATAGCAATTTGGGAGCAGATTGAGGCTCGGAGGTTGTTATGTTGTGTTGGCGGTTTGGCGGCGGAGATAGCAATTTGGGAGCAGATTGAGGCTCGGAGGTTGTTTCTGAAGAACTTTCTTCGGTGTAAAATCACAAACCTTCCTGTGGCTAGCGGCGCTGGTGGTGGTGTTCAGCGGCAGCAGTATCAAGAGAGGAACTGGGCTGGTTATGGCTTTTGTCGGGGTAAAAACCTCCCACAACCTCCGAAGATGCATTCCCTGTTGAGGTAACTGCTAGCTTTGTAAAATGCCTCATCAACTCATTGGAGAAATCGAAAACATGGAAGGATCCGAGGCATGTTCGACTGGAATCTCTGCAGAAATACAGAGATGAAGATATGAACGGATCCGTTTGATTCTCTACCACTATTGCTAAGACTTTTTTTTCTTTTTCGAAACGAAGGCAAAAGATTTGCCTCATCTATTAATTAAGATGAGAAGAGAGTTTCTTACACGAGTCACACTCTTACACGGCATGAATGATTACACGCACAAAAGAATATTCCCTAATTTCTTTGCTCCGGCGGTGATCCAGAGGTTTGCCTCGCGGTCGATGTTGCTTAGCAAGATGGTAGGGGGAGCGCTCTTGTGCCGGAAAACATGTGCATTCCTCTTGTTCCACACGGTCCATGACACGAGCATGGTAAGAGAGGCCATTCCATTTCTATTGGGGACTCCGGCGCCAGTCCCGCTCGACCACCACTCCTCAACTGAATCTTCGAGATGCCACGTAGAAGTGTCCAATTTTATCAGCATTTAGAACAACTTTGACATTGTTCAGACCAATTTCTCTTGGGACTGTCTGCAGTAGTGGATCTTAGTAGAGGAAAACTGGTGAAGCAAACTCTCTTCTTGGACTCGTGATTCACATGGCATTGGCACTAATAGGGTAATTCAAGGAACTCATCTGAATATTCAAATCCCTGTTACTGCACCACGCCCAGAAATTGGCAAATCTCATGTAGTTGGATTTGCTACTATGCATGAGCACCAGGGCAAAGAACTCAATTTGGATGGCACTCAGAAAATCCCATATAAACACCCACACTTGCGGCAGGGGCAACTGAAAATAAATAGGGGACACCACAGGACAACGAACGTAGGTTCCTGCCGTCTAGGAAGTCGTACAACATGTGTATTTGGTGAGTGAAGAACAACAAATGGACTGTAACCGAATCCGGTTGCGGCAAAGAGCTCCAGTAGCGCAAACCTCTATGTAGAGGAGCAGGTAGGTAACGGCAACCAGCGACCCATCTGTCCTTGGCGATATGGGAATGGTATTCCATTCATTTCCCCCGTTTCCATGGTTCGTATTCTCAAGGCCGGCCACACCCCGCGCGTGCATCCAGCGTCTGCGAGACTACTAATCTACTGTATTCATCTCACTAGCTTACAATTGGAACAATATTTCACTAATATATATTTTACAAATTGCAACAAACTAATTCCATACATTTTCAAAAAACTTGCTACATTTCTTTCATATTCCTTGGTTAAAAAATCTAGCAAAATAAACTGATTTCAATTTTTCCAAAAGAGAATCTAACAATTTCAAAAGAGTGACATAAAAAAAGAAATCAAATTTTTTGTTTCAAAAGCGTAACGTAAACAATTTCATTTAAAAAAAAGTGTGTTTACAGATTCCGATTTCATACTTCACAAAAGATTTAAACTGATTATTCCAGAATAATGAAATAAACAATTTAAATTTTTTGTTTTTTAAAAAGATTTAAACTGAATAGCGAAATAAGTAATTTCTTTTTTTAGTGATACATGTGATTCCAATTTTACATTTCACAAAGATTGCAACTATTCCACTGATTTCAAAAAACAATCCAATTTATTTTAAATGTTTGAAAACACTCATTTCACATATTTCACTTTCATTAATTAACTTCATGCACATACCAATTTCTGTTTCGGTAATTTTCACTTCAAAATGATTGGATTCACTTCCAAATAATTTCATTTTTTTGAATGTGATTGCAATTACTCTTTCACTTCCAAATGCGGAATAAAAATGTGTATCAAGTTAATGAAATTGAAGTGTTTGAGTAAACTTGCAAGTGTGAATTTACGAACAGCAAAAAATATATGAATTATCAAAAATCAGATTACACTCATTTTAATAAATCGATCTCAATTCTTCCCAAAACATATTTAAAAAATCCTATGAAATAGTAAAATAATTTCACAGGCTAAAAAAAATCTGGTTTCATTAACTTAATACACACACTAGTTTCTGTTTTAGTAAATTTCGCTTCCGAACGAGTGATTTCAGAAATAGTGACACAAATAATTTCAAGTTTTTAAAATTTATTTCAGCTATTCCAATTCATATTTCATAAAAGAGTAAAACGGCTTATTTAAAAAGAGTGATATAAATGACGTCAAATAAAATTAAATAGTGCTTTCATTTATCACATTTTCATATTTCACAAAGGACTGAAGCTGATTATTTCTAAATAGCGACATCAACAATTTTAATTTTCAAACGTAAATTGTTTCAAATATTCCAATCACACATGTTACAAATAAGTGAAACTTATCATTTCAAACATGATATATAAATTTCAATTCAATAAACAAGTAACCATGCATTTGTAAGTACACTATTTGGGAAATACACAATCACTTTCACTAACCAGTTATCGGTGAGTAACGTTCCACGGATCAATTTCACACTCCCAACAATTTAATAACAATCTCACATATATCACCCCCATAGCAGTAATTCCATTTCCCTAACAGAACACAAAATCACATATCTCACAACTTGAACATTTCACAAAAAGCACCAAGTTCATATATGTCTCAAAAAAAGAAAACAGATCACAAAGTTTACCATCACGGGAACCGTGGAGGGTAGATCGGAGTCAGCCATTGTGACGGTCATCAAGGCTAGGATAACCTCTAAAGTACCTTAGACAATCTCTAATTTCTTGGAGTAGGCGCCAAGTCTTCGGAATTTTCCACTTTCACGCTCCTGGGCCCAACGAACATGGCCCACCAACAAATCATCTTGGGGCTCCTTGACCTGGCCCTCCTGGGGGTCGGCAAATGTGTTTGGCGTGGGCAAGGAATTCTACATCGGTGTCAAATCATGACCGGCCATACCTAGGTCAAGATTAGTTTGATCTATGTTTTTATGTTTGAATGTATGATGAACTCGAGTGTGAATTATCATGGCGCGAACTTCGACTTAAATTTACAGTCTCGTTTTAGCGGTTCTTTTCTGCTGTGCCGTGCGCGATACCGCAAATTCATTTTAGAGAATCTCTCAAATGAATTTCGTGGTATACATTTTTTGCGGAACTGCTAGAGTTGCTCTAAAGACAACACCGCACCTCGACCGAGGACACCTAAGTTCTTTTTTTTAGATGAAAGGCATCAGCCTGACTTTATAAATAAAGCCACCAGGCAGCATTCACCACAGGATAGACAACAGAGTATCGAAAACACAGATAGTACTGAAGCCAGGGGTACATGGCTCCGAGGCCAACATACGGCACGCAGGATAAAATGAACCACCAAGTTCCACTAGTCGCCAGTCTGATGTTGCGAGAGATAAGTAGCTGAAGCCCGAATCTGGGACCCTGAGTTCTTAAGATTGAATATACAAGTGTGGTGTTATTTTTTTTAGATTTTTTCCTTTGTTCGCCTATGCTAAACGGATTGGGCCACTATTGGCTAGTCAGAACGTGTGAAAACGCATGCATTAGACTTGACCGGTACAACATACATGTATGAAGGCATGTAGTACGGACTGGGTTCAACGAAAAAGAAGAGAACGTCAAAAATGGTGTGCTGTTAGCTAAAATTCAAATGAGGAGGGCTGGAGCCCGAGCTGATACGATTCGAACGATCCTCTCCACGTCAACTATGTATCGTGAGTTATCCTCCCGAGATGAGCACGTAACTTGAAGTCAACATTTCATGGTGCACAATTCAGTCTACGTGATGATTACTAGCCTACAAATAGCGTCTCGGTCTCCCATCTGAATATCTGATCATCCCTAAACAAAAGTATACCATCTCCTATCCGTTCGTTCCATCTCATGGCTGCTCCCGCTCTCAAGTTCGCCGCCGTCGTGCTCCTGGCCGCCCTCTGCGCGGCTGCGCTGGCCCCGGCGGCGTCGGGGCAGCCGATGGAGGCGCTAGCGGCGTGCATCGGGGGCTGCGGTTGTGTGCCCTGTCCGAAAGGGAAGTTCTGCCCCGCCGTGTGCAGGCCCCCGCCGGACTGCGTGGCCAGATGCCGCTGCATTTATTCCGGCGAGGGCTGCTAGGCCGGCTGCAACCCTGACGACGCCGCCTGGGTGCACCGCTGCTCCGTTCATCAGGAAGCCATACGAGCGCAAGCGCTGAAGCCAGCAGCTAGCACGTACTACTGTGTATTCTAATTAAGCCTTGTCTGTCGATGCATATACTGTATGTGCGTGTGTTTGTGTTGTAATATATAACGTGCCACCGGATCCATCCGTTGGGGTTGTGGGTCAGTTTCTCATCGAAATGTTCAGGGCTTTGAATTATGACAGTGTACTACTGCGTATTGTAGCTCTGTCTTTTTTCTGCCGTGAGCCAAAAGATAAATAGAAATGTTATCTTCGTTTCACAGTGTATATTAGTTTTATCACTGTCAAACTTCAGACAAAGTATATTGAAAGGGCAGCGATCTGCGCCGGCGGACCGGCGCAACGGTTCGGCCGGTCTCACCCAGACCGTCCGATGCAACGAACCTTGGCCGTCAGATCTGCACGCGAACCCACTCAACGACGGAAGCAAAACGTTGCAGCAAAACACTGTTGCAACCACCCCCACCCAAACCACGCACGAGGAAAAACAGAGCCCTCCTGCCCCCGCGTCGGCCCGTCCCCGATCCGCGGCGGCGGCGGCCGGATCCGCCGGGTTTTGTTTGCCGGCGACAGGAAGATCTTGAGGAGGCCTTCCACATCTATCACGGGCCCTGGGATTTGCTTCAACCATGTCATATATCAGAGATCAACTACTTGCTGCCATGGATTTGGGCTCGAGCTCTGGGATGAGCTCCGCCGCCGTTCATGGCCAAATCCCTGTGAGGCAGCAAGAGGATGGTTCTATTGTGCAGTTGATGCAACGCTACGTCAACCCGGGTGTGGTCTTCCAGGATGCAGCACGTCATGGCCGTGATGAATTTGATCTGGTATGAACCCTAGATCCTTTCTCTCACAAAAAAAAATGTTGCAACCATTGATTTCTAGTTGACTTGCTTCAATCAAGAGGATTTGTTCTCAATACTTGTGTTGATTACTCTGAATTTCCTCTGAAACTGGCAGTTTTGATAAGAAAATGTTTCTTAATGTTGTCTGCTAATATGATGTTACATCCATATTGTGCATTTGCTACATGCAGTGTACTAATTGTTACATGCTACATCATAATTGCTGCATGATGCAAACCTTCATGCTACAAGGAGTAACTGGTTCAAGTATGAATGAAACCACAAAAATTTGTTGCATACTACCAAACTCCAAGCTGTTTGAACCCCTGTTTTACATGCTATGAACGTTGTAGAAAATGTTTGATGGAAAAATAACATTAAGCTATGATGCTAGCAACAAAAAACTAGATTTGGATTTGTGTTTCACAACCTGCATCCAGTATTTTTTATTTATGTTTGGCATTTTTTTGCATGGTTTTTGAAGCAATTAACTTGAAAATGACTTGGTTGCTGATTTTGTTGCAGAATGTTGCTACGGAACCATCGATTTTCTTTGATGATGACATGCAAAATGCTGCGGAGCAAGAAGAACATGACGCCATTGATCTGAATGATCCTCCGGGAATGTATTGTGAGGACACCTTGCAGCAGAACACAGATGGTGCAGCTAATTACAATGACCAAGTTGGCGGTAATGATGCGACTGGAAATGCTACAACACTTGTTGATGAACCAGATGAAGATATATCGTCGCAACCAATTGTTCCCTTTGTTGGCATGGTTTTTGACAATGTTGAAGAAGCACAACGGGTGTACAACGAATATGCACTAAAGATGGGCTTTGGTACTCGGATTGTGACATCGAGACACAGTAGGGCAAGAGGCTCGGAGAAGAAGGGCAATCTGATCTACAGAGTTTTTGAGTGCATACACTCCAGGAAAAATCCATCCAAGAATGCCGGTGGTAGCATTTCTGACGGTGCTGCAACAAATCAGTGTGACAATGCTGACATGAGCTATGCTACTAATAAAAAATCAGCAAGCAAACAAGCTGGCATCTCTATGGATGTGAGTGACAAGAGGCAAAGAAACAGATTGGAGCGGTACGATTGCAAGGCGCATATGGGTGTTAGCCTGCAAGACGGGACCTGGGTTGTCACCGTTTTCGAGGAAGATCATACTCACCCGCTGATGTTGCAAAAGGGTCGTCGCAGATTCTGCCGCTCTCATAGAAAGATCCCGGAAGCCGACATGCAATACATCACTTCCCTGCACTACCGAAACATATCAACAGCAAATGTGATGGGCTTGCTGGGAGATGCACGGTGTTGCGATCCAAGGAGTTTGCCGTATGTTAAGACAAATGTGACGAATGCAAGAGCTAGGCTGCGAAAGGGCCTGTCGGAGCATGACTTGGAGCTTACAATCGAGTACTTTAAGAGGAGGCAGGTTGAGAACCCAAACTTCTTCTTCTCCAAGCTAGAGGAAGATGGGGCTGTTGTGGCGCTGTTCTGGGTTGACGGGAGAACAAGGGCATTGTACCCAAAGTACAGAGATTGCGTGTTTTTCGACACCACATTCTGCACAAATCGCTACAACCTCCCTTTCGCGCCGATTGTTGGGATTAACAACCAAACACACACGGTCTGCTTGGGGTGTGCTTTGCTGCCTGATGAGAAGATTGAAACGTTCAAATGGGTCTTTGAGCAATGGATGTTGGCAATGAATAACGAGCATCCATTAAACATCATGACTGATCAAGACCAAGCAATGGCTACAGCCATCTCCTTGGTGTTCCCAAACTCGACACACAGATGTTGCAAGTGGCATGTCTTTCGGGTTGCGAGGACAAAACTAGGGAAAATGCTGGGCAAGGATGAGCCTTTTGCCGAAGCATTCTACAGTTGTATCAATGGTTCAGATAGCATTGAGGAGTTTGAACAAAGATGGCAGCAGATGATTGAATTCTTTGGTTTGGCTGACAAGAGACACCTCAAAAACATGTGGACCACCAGGAAGACATGGGCTCCCGTGTACTTTAGGCATAATTTCTTCCCTTTTACAGGAACAACCGGCAGGTCCGAGGGGCTGAATTCCTACTTCAAGACCTTGAACCATCATGGAGACTCAGTTTGGACGTTCGTTCAGCAGTTTGAGCTTTGCCAAGAGCTAATGCTAGACCGTGAGGACAATGATGGCTTCGTCAATGAAACGACTAGGCCACCACTATGGGGGAAGTAAGTCCAAACAAATTCATGTTTTACTTGCACAGCATTGTTTTCCAATGTTTTTGGCAGTACAGTTTGGTTGCAACATTTATTTGAATCATATGTAGCAAACTTTGTTAATGTTGGAAGCTTTTTTATTTACAGTTACAACATTGAAAAGCAAGCAGCTGATTTCTATACCAGGGAGGTATTTTCCAAGTTCCAAAAGCTCTTGGCTAAATCAACAGGCTTTGGGCTGCAATTTCAAGCCGAGGGGGATACAATGTGGTTTCGTCTCGTTGCAAATGATGGTGTCAACCCTAAGGCTTACATTGTGCGAGTTAATCCTAAAGATGAGAGGTACATGTGCAGCTGCAACATGTTTGAGATGTGTGGGTTGATCTGCCCACATATCATCCGTGTCATGGTGCACCTAAACGTGCAAATGATACCTGCAGATTACATGCTTGAAAGATGGTCCAAGAGAGCAACTGATGTAGCACCTGATCCCGGAGATGGTCATAGGGCTATGCACTTTGGTGTCCCCACAACAAACACACTCAAGTTCAACTCTCTCTGCAGGAAGTTTGGCAGGCTCGCTTCTGATGCATGCTTTAGTGATGAAGCTTATAATTTCGTCTCTGGACTTATTGATCAAGGGAGTGTTGGGGTTGCTGTAATGAAAGCTAGAGCGAGGGATGGGGTTCCAGGAGCCGCCGGAGAAGCCCAAGGCCATGAAGCCACTGAACAAGTGCAGGCTTCAACGGGTCCGGTTACAGGGCAGCAGCAACCAGCCCCTGTAGGTTTGCGGAACCCGCCAAAGTCTGCAAAGAAAGGTAGGCCAAAGGAAAAAGAGAAGCGAAGGAAGCCACTAATTGAGCTACGAGAAGATGAGATGAGGAAGAGTAGAAAGAAAGACGAAGCAAAAACGAAGAAAGCTCAAGCACCAAAACCAAGGGGTAAGAAGACACCTTGCAATTTTTGTGGAGATGAGGATCACAATGCAAAGAGCTGCCAACTGCTTGCTGCTATGCTTGCTGCGACTGCGACCAGAAAAGATCCGGATGTCGAAACGGTCCTAACACTTTAGGATGTTTCAATGAGGGGAAAATGATGTATTGCTTTGTAGGCTTGCTGGATTCTATTTGTGTGATGGTATGCAACATATAACTACACGTGTGATTAAAAAAGGGCAGATTCCAAAATTCATAAGTTTGTGAAGCTGTGTTTTTTGTTGAATGATGGCTACTAAGATTGTTGCAAGGGTTGAATGGTTTTTTTTAGATTTAGAAATCATTATGAAAAAAGCAGTTTTGCTTGTAACAAATGTAGTCGCTGGTTGTAGCAAAAACAGATAGTAGTTGAAGCAATTTGTTTGAATGATGCAACCCTACATGATTCCTGCTGTGTAGGAACGAATCAATTATGCTTGTAAGGTTATGAGTATTTAAAACCACATGGATTAACATATTTTAATTGTTGTTTCCAGTAAAATAAATGTTGAAAGAACATTGCTTGGGTTAGAAAATTGTGGTGCTTTGCCTGTGAAACAGAATTTTGGAGTGTACGTGCAATCTTTGTAAACATGGATGAAGCTTTTTTTTGTGAGCTTGAAGCAAATAAAATGCAAGAATGTAGCACTACATTTATAACATGAAAACAGATGTTTGCATAAAATAAATTGTAAGTGAAGTGTACTGTTGAAGCTTTTATAGATTATGCTTCCAGCAAATATGTTAAAATATGTACTAAAAGCTTCAACAATGGACGGGTGTCGTTTTCATCGTGCAACCATGCTGACACCAATATGCTTCATCCAAATTCAAACTTACGAACTGGAACAAGTACCATTGGTTCATACATACCAAAAACAAAACAAAAGCTCCATGGAGTTATCATTCTTTACAAAAGTACCAGTGGTCCTATCAAGATGCTACCATTTTGAGACATTGACTAGACCTAATGAAAGCCCGTTCGCCTTGAACCATCGTGAAATCACTCTGCCAACTCTTCCCTGAATGCCAGCTCCATTGAGGCTTTGTTGAGTGGGTGATTGCACAGGTTGTACGCCCAATCCATGCGGTACCGTGTAATGTCTCCCTGTAAACATGAAAGGTTGAGAAGCAGTTTGTTACTAGCTATTCTTTTGCTGCATAGGTTTTGAACAAAGAAAAAACTAGATTTAACAAAAAAAAGAGAATGCAAAAAAGGTAAAATGGATACCTGCTCAAAATCTTTCAATGCCTTTCCATCAAAGTTCTCCACATACTTGAGCCCGAAGAAACCACAATCACACCTGTGAGTTAAAAAAGAAAGAATATGACATTCCCGTGTATAGTGGAAACAACCAACTTGTTTCAAAAGGAACACATGAATGCAGCATATGAAAAACTCACAGGTTATTTTGCTTTGGGTAGTCGTCTAGATCAGCCCGGGTGAAGGATGCAACAGGTACATTAAATGCATCACTCTCTTGTGCAAGGGTTGTAAAGTTTGTGATCTACCAACAAAAACACACACAAAAAGTTTGCAAAAGCATATGAAAACATGTAAAAGATGACATCAGGAAAATAATGTAGACGGAGCGAGGGCAGACGCAACAATAAAAGAGAGAAAGAGCTGACCAGGTTGTTGGATTGCTTCTTCAAGGGGGATGGTTTTCCCTTTGCATTAACTGAGTCGAATACATTCCATTGCTTGTGAAGCAAGTTCGCGCAAACAACTACCCAGTGACGTTCATGAACAATTGCGAACCAGAGCTGAAAATGCAAAAGAAGGCAAAAGGGACTAAGAACATAAACAAAAAATGTTACGTGCGTCGCATCGCTGGATACAAATTTCAAAGTATTTGTGCTATGAAAACAGAAATGGCTCGCGGGAACTTACGAGGTCGTATTTTTGAACCTTGAACTTAACCACAGCCCTTTCAAGCTCAGCCATGAGGGCATTTGGTTGGAAAACTGATGGGTCTTGCTTGAGTAGAGACTGCTTGAAAATAGCAACAAAAGGATTAGTGTGTGCTGCATGCAAAGTGAAAAAAGCATGAAGCATTACTCTGTTTTTATGGGACTTACCGCCCCATGGACTGAGAAGAAGTATTTTTTTACATCCCTATTGTTTGCTGCATAAGATGCGAGATTGAGCTGCTCGATGCATAGCGACATAATCTCATCATTCATTTCCCCACGGGGCTTCAGGCATGCAAGAAACTTCTTGTACCCAACATAAAACCCACCTATTTTGATGAAAGGTCTCCTGGTACCATAGTTGCAAGCGATGAATAATTTGTTTCAACAACAAAAAATTAAGACACTAGATAGGGGATAGGTAGCTCACGGTAGTTCATTGGGTTTTGACCTCCTTAGTGGTTTCCCATGCTTAATATACTTCTCATAAAGTGCTGCAACTTTATCTTCTTTAACTTCGACCTTCTGCTTCTTTCCCTTTGTTTTGACAGCTGGAACTTTAGCCATCCTCTTCTTCCTAGTGTTCTTGTCGTGAGTGCTAGGTCCACTGCTCACATCAATGGGGTGCTCGTCCGCATCGACCATCATATCAGCTGCAACAAAGATACATGTATGTAAGGGTGAAACGGGTAAGCTAGGAGCGATTTTATGAGAATTTGCTGCAATCACACAAACACGAAAATAACGTGGACAAAAAAAAAAGATGCAAACATGAAACAAGGTGATCAAAAAAGAGATGACGGAGGAAGGAAGCATACCTGGGATAGTAGGGCTGCCATCATCATCTGAAACAGGAAAAACAGGGATGTTGGTATAGAGAGGTGTGCATGTTTTGTTCTTGTTTGTAGGCTCGTCCATACCATGCATCAACTCGTAATCTTCGGAACCCTTTGGGAACAGCTCACACGAAGGCTCATCATCCCAAACACCGGCTGTTGCGCTCCTGGGTGCATCAAAGAACTGTGGGGGACTCTGAGGTGGCACGTCTCCTTCCACCTCCATGCTCACTCTTTGTTGCTCATGAGTGTGACCAACATCTGTTGCAACTTCTTGGTTTTTTTCCTGCTCCCCAATAACTTGATCTTTGTTCAACACGATGTCAGCAGCTGCACCTTCAGCTTCATCACCAGTGCCAGTAGTTGCAGCTTGAGCATCCTTCTCTTTCTCACGAGCTTCGTCCAAAGTGGGTTCTGCAGCTTGAGCTTCATGTTGAGCATCCTTCTCTTTCTCATGAACATCAACCACGGTAGGTTTTGCAGCTTGAGCTTCATGTTGAGCAGCCTTCTCTTTCTCACGAGCTTCGTCCACGGTGGGTTCTGCATCTTGAGCTTCATGTTGAGCATCCTCTTTCTCACGAGCATCGTCCACGGTTGGTTCTGCAGCTTGAGCTTCATGTTGAGCATCATTCTCTTTATCACGAGCATCATCCATGATATTTGTGATGGCATCTCCCATGTCACGAAGCATAGCAACCATACGGTTGGATTGCAACCCCTTTAAACTCTGCCCAAACTTGCCTAATGCATCATCAACCTCCGTTGAGAAAATTTCCTTGTGCTTGTCATACAATGATTGGAACTTAGTCGGTACCTACAAAAAGGCATGTGTTTACAAAACTAGTCATTTCACATGTATCTTGAAACAAAATAATGCATGCATCTTTTGTAGAAAAAGTACCTCGAGATTATCCATGCTAGGAAACGGTTGTTGGAGCCAATCATCGAACGATGAGGATAAATTTGGTTGAACCTCAACATTTGCTTGAGCTTCAGGTGCTTCATTTTGGCTTCCTCGGCCATTAGCTGCTTCAGCACCAGCCCCCTGCCCAGTGGCTGCTTCAGGATCAACTCCTGGACCAATAAGTAGTGGTGCATAGGGCGTGTTGCACAGACTCCGAAACTAGGAACAAAAAGAAAGAAAAAAAACATGAGGAATAATAATTGGTTGCCATGTTGAAATGGAAGCAAACCTATGATGCATCAAAACAGTAGCTAGAAGAAAGAAAGCACATATATGCACATGCTAAAAAAACTGAAAACATGTGCAACAAACAAAAAAGTAGCTAGCAACAAAAAATCTGAAACTGGCAGTTTTGATAAGAAAATGTTTCTTAATGTTGTCTGCTAATATGATGTTACATCCATATTGTGCATTTGCTACAGCCAGCATACAACTTTGCTACATGCTGCATCCTATTTGCTGCATCCATATTGTGCATTTGCTACAGCCAGCATACAAATTTGCTACATGCTGCATCCTATTTGCTGCATCCATATTGTGCATTTGCTACAGACAGCATACAAATTTGCTACATGCTGCATCCTATTTGCTGCATCCACTGTGTGCATCCATAGGCTGAATTACTATGACATGCTCATTAACAAAACAAAACATATGACACGAAAGAAACATATATGGATGAAGAGATAATACTTGTGTGTGCTTCCCATAGAAAGGCTGCACAAGAGTAAGCTTGTTCTTGTCAACTCTATCCACCCAGTCGAAATCCTTTTGACAAACATAGCGTATCCTTGGCACAGAATAATCTATGATATGCTCATTTGGGATGCCGGGCGGGATATCGAGATGATCCATGTATATAATCTGCATAACAAATAGACAACAAAAAAACATGAATGCAAGCTACACAGATGTATTTGCATCAATGAAAAGGAAAGGAGGTGTTTTGTCTTGAAAACGTTGCATACCGCTAACATGGGCAGACATGAGCGGATCTGAAATTCTTTTGGATTTTCAATTGTTGCTTGTGCCCTCTTCTTTTCTTGAAAGACCGAAACCTCCTCCATAGCTCGTGCCAATACGTGCTCATCCCAAGCAAGGTTCTGCACCAAATCCATGTTTTCAAGGGAAGCTAGATACTCAAGGTTGACCATGTTCCCGGTGCCTGGGCAAACAACTATAGCCAATGCGATGAGTGCCCATGTTCTCTTTATCATAGACTCGTCCGTGTCGCTGCAATCTTTGAGCAACTTGAAAACATGGGCAATTGGCGCTCTATTCCCGTCCTTGTAAATACTACGAAGGTCATGCTCATCGCTCTTCTTAAGAAGCTTCACGGGACTATCACCCGATGGCACATTGAAAATCCTTTTCACCATGTCTTTGCTGAACTTGATAGATTTATTCTTGTACTTGAACTCTCGAAGTGCATGGTTTGTGTTCATCACAACAAACTCAATAAGTGCATGTGGAACCTTGAAGGGCTTGATGTCCAGCAAATCCCCAAAGGGGCCATTGCGTATGATACTCTGTTTCGCCGGTGATAGCTGCTCCGCAAGATCACCTAGCCGTTTCGAATTAAACCTCGTCTTGAACCCGCATAGATTTTCTTTCTTCTTGATCTTCTTCTTAACCTTCTTACTCCCCTCATCCTCAGCAGATGTGCCTGCAACAACTGCACAAAGGAGAGAAAAAAGAACTCAATCAGGACCAATGATGCAACATAAAATTAGCTAGAAAACACATATATGCACACACTAAAAAAACTGAAAACATGTGCAACATACAAACAGTAGGTAGCAACTAAAAACAATCAGTGCAACACATACCATGAAAATTAAATCGCATTGCCACATACACAAGCAGATAGTAATTTGCTAATCCTGAGATGCTAATATGTCCCGGAACCAACATCAATATGCATTGTTGCATCTGTTGTTTGCTAAATCTACTCTACTGGTGGACACCGCCTAAGCCTCTATGCTCGATTTAATGAGGGATTCACACGAGGAGTAGCCGAGGAATCTACTGTTGGCACTCGATTCACACAGGATTTAAGCATCTACTAGTGGCATTGTGATCCTCATCTCCAGAAAATTCAATGAGGGATTCACACGAGGGAGTTGCTAGTCCAAAAACTGAATCTGCAACACTTTGATCTAAGTTATGGAGAAAAAAGCAGCAGCAGGTGCCAAGCAAAATATGTTCTTCCTCGCGGGCGCTGCTCTGGAAGAAGGTGTGGCCGCGGGGGAAGAAGGCCGCGCCCACCACCGCGTCCACCTCCAAGCCCTCGCCGCTCCTCTACGGCGCCCACCACGGCGGAGCGTTCGGCCGGCGCTCCAGGTTGAGGACCTCGCGGGTGCTGCTCTGGAAGAAGGTGTGGCCGCGGGGGAAGAAGGCCGCGCCCACCACCGCGTCCACCTCCGAGCCCTCGCCGCTCCTCTGCAGCCCCACCGACGACACCCCGAAACCCTAGCGAGAATGAGGGGAGAGGGGGGAAATTGGGGAGAACGAGAGGGGTTACCTTCCGGGGGAGCCATAGATCGCTAGAGAACGCAGCCGCCGCCGCCGATTCTGATTTCCAGCCACGACCACCGCCGTCGCCCTCCAGTCGCCGGAGCAGCCGCCGCCCCTGTCGCCGCCCCGAAAATGGAGTCGACCCTGCTTGTAGCAAATGAATCCCAGTGTAGCAATCGGTGGAAACACTGGAAAAAAAAAAACTAAGGACGTGTCCACGTGGCGCTGCGGGGGTCTTTGGATCTGGGTTGATCGGACGTGTCTCGCGCGTCCGGCGGAGCGTTCGGCCGGCGCTCCGGCTGGAAACGTTTCCCATATTGAAAACATATATCAACCTATACAATCTTTATCTTTACCTAATAATAATATAATAATTAATAATAATTAATAATCTATTACCTACTAATAAAGGATATAGGTATTCTTAGTCCGTCATGCTATTTTATAGAAAACACCCTGATGTTTTTGACATTAAACCCGCAATACATATCAAATGTTATTTTAAATACTCATATCTTCTAAACCGTAACTTCAAATTTAATATGTTATATATGGAATTTGATTAGAAAAATATGTAGAATCTGAATACGATGTTATTTTATATGTTAACAATTTAAAAAGTACTATCTAGGGTGCAATCTTAATCAATAATGCATTATCCGTCTTTCTTTCATAGCGGTACTAATTCGGATTGAGGATGAACACCTCAGCAAAATCAGGATTGGGCACGAAATTGAAGATAAATTTGCTAGAGACGCCCAATAAATAAGTACATGCATGATAAGAAATAAAAGAAGGACCCAATAAAGATGAGATGTCCGCTATAAAAAAATAAAAGAGAAAATGCAGAGAAGATGTGATAAAGATGAGATGTTGTGCTATTCTCCTATATATAAGAAGAAGAAGAATGAGGACATGCATGACAAAAAGTAAAAAAGAGGCATGCATGAAAAAAGTAAAATAAAAGACATATTTGATAATATATAAATAGTGATGAAATGGGGACCAATACCTATGACGTGTATGGCAAAAAAGAGTGATGAAATAGAGACGCAAGTAATTGCGTCCACAGGAGACCATACAAAAATGTTATTTTCCAGACAAAAAAATCTCTCTTTATGATTAGAAAATCCTATATATCATTTTAACAGCTCGTCATGTATTTAAGAAATATGCATGTGGAAAAAAGTGTTCAAGAGTTACCCTAAGTTGGTGATGCTTAAACCGAAAACCGCCCTTGATGCACACATGTCTCCGTAGTGTGCTAATGTGTCATCGTCTATTTTTGTTATTTTTCTTTACCGGCCCGTAACGACACCCCATTCCGCACATGACATAAATAAATGCATGATCATTTGCCTGTTCTTTGTACGGATTAAATCTACATGCAAACCGTTTTGAAATAGAATACATGTGGAATCTTGAATTATGTTTTTGTAGGCTAAGACCATTTTTGTTTGGGCCGTAGCTACAAATTCTTAGATTATAGACTATTTTTTGAAAATTAAGAGTGCGTGGTATTATTTTTCTCGCGTTGCAACACTAACGCTTCTGGTCCTACGTCATTAAAATTGCCCTCAAAGTTACAAAATATTACACCCAAGGCCACCTATAAGTGAGAAAACGGTTCGGTTTACAGCGTTGGCCTATGGTTCATAAAAGGCCACCCCCTTAAATATAATATACCTTCGAGTTGCCCGAGTCTAGTAGAAAACAGACCTTTTGTCCACATCATTAGTCCCGGTCTGGTTTTGAACCGGCACTAATGTGACCATTAGTCGCGGTTCGTGACGGGCATCATTAGTGCCGGTTCGTTCCGGACCTTTAGTCCCGGTTCGTGCCACGAACTGGGACTAAAGGGGTGGTGGCAGGCTGGCGTCAGCCTGGGGCCCCACGATAACCTTTAGTCCCGGTTCGTGCCACGAACCGGGACTATAGGCTAACCTTTAGTCCCGGTTTGTGTCTCGAACCGGGACTAAAGGTCCCCTATATGAACCCTTCGGCCAGCCCGAGCTCTCTGTTCTTCCCCTTTCCTCTCATCTGGTTCTTCCTCTCTTCCCCGAGCTCATCCTCCATTTTTGCCAAAATTTGTCAAGATTTGGAGGCACCCCATCCATCCAAGTGTTCACAAAGGTTAGCAACTTTGTCCTTTCATCTCTCATTGCTAGATTAGCTCTTGCAATGCTCTATAAGTATAGTGATTTGTGGGTTTTAGTTTGGGAGTATTTATATGTGGTAGTTTATTTGATTTATATGCAATTTGAGCTCAAATTAACTTCTTACTTTGCATGTGTAGGTGTGGTTTACTTAGTGCCTTCCCATCCCCGTCCTAACCACCGTCGATCGCCCGCACCGTCCCGTCGCCAGCACCACCTTGGTGAGCCTCTTGTTCTTATCCTTTTTATAAAAAAAAATCATGTTTGTAAGATTTAGATAGTTACTTGTATAGTTTTCTTACCTATATGGTTGTTTGTTATACATAGTGGCATGGTTTTGATATCCGTCCCCGTCGGCCCTCGTCCGGTTTATGATTCGGATGTGGTATATACTCTCTTTTATAACTGTTTATTGCATTTCGTGTTTATGACAATTATGCCCATCAAGTTGACATAGATATTTTTATCTAGGAGGTATGTGAACCGGAAATTGCAACCGACCTAGATATTCTTGTCAAGAAGTTAAATTTAGTTGAAAAAGAAACCGAGTATTTGAAAGAAAAATTGAAAAGAGTTGAAGAAGAGAAGATGAAACTGGAGTTGTATGTTGCCGATGTCGTCGATGATCACAAGATCAAGATGGATGCAATGCGCTTGAAGATTAGAAAATTTAAAAAATATGCCATTGATAGTGAGGCTTGGTATCACTATGCTGTTGGATCAATTGTTACCTTAGTTGCGATCTTGATCGCATTTGTTGTTGCATTTAAATGCTTTAGTTAGAGAGTTTGTATGTTGTTTTATGAGAACAAGTGTGTATGAACTTTATGTATGAACTTGTATTAATTTGGTCTTTTCGGTGTTGTGTAATGAAGATGAGCCGGCAATGGATGTACGATGACCGATGCTCTCCCCAGTTCATTAATGGCGTGCATACTTTTCTGGTTGCGGCTGAGGCAAACAAGCGGGCGGATGGTTTTATGCATTGTCCATGTGCTGGCTGTAAGAATGATCGAAATTACTCTAACTCAAGAACCATTCACGTCCCCCTGTTTGAGTCCGGTTTCATGTCCGGCTATAACTGTTGGACCAAGCACGGAGAAAGAGGGGTCCTAATGGAAGAGAATGAAGAAGAAGAGGATGACGACAGCTATCCTGGCCATGGGTTCCATGAATACGATGGTACAACAATGGGGGAAGAAGCTGAGCCGGCAATGCGGGAAGGAGCTGAAGAAGAGGCATCAGATGAGCCTGCTGATGATCTTGGTCGGGCCATTGCCGATGCAAAGAGAAACTGCGCAAGTGAAAAGGAGAAGCTGAAGTTGCAGCGCATGTTAGAGGATCACGAGAAATTGTTGTACCCAAATTGCGAAGATGACAAGAAAAAGCTGGGTACCACACTGGAATTGCTGCAATGGAAGGTAGAGAATGGTGTACCTGACAAGGCATTTGAAAAGTTGCTGAAAATAATGAAGAATAAGCTACCAAAGGACAACGAATTGCCCGACAGTACGTACGAAGCAAAGAAGGCCGTCTGCCCTCTAGGATTAGAGGTGCGGAAGATACATGCATGCCCTAATGACTGCATCCGCGGTGAGTACGAGGATTTGAATGCATGCCCGGTATGCTGTGCATTGCGCTATAAGATCGGCCACGATGACCCTGGTGATGTTGAGGGTGATGGGGATATGTACCTAGGGTAGGGTCATAGGCCTGACCTATCTGCTCTACCTAAGGACACTGCCCCAGAAAGCTTAAGGGCTACAAGGAGATCTCCGACTGAAATCACCAAGGCATACAAGTCACTCGACAAGATCCACTCGGAGATTACCTTTTCACTCGACGGGTACCATTCACTCGGAAGAACCGGAAGACAGTCGACCGCAGAAGACCAGAAGCCACCCCAGGGAGGCCAACGGGCAGGCGTTCGTCTGTACCATTAATAGCATTAATTACGTACGTTACCAGTAACGTACGCCTTTATAGCCACGATCTGACCCTTAGATGCCGAACACTTATGAGGGGCAGCGCACTCTATATAAGCCGCCCCTCCCCTCTGGCACAAGGGTTCGCACCCCCTGTAACGACACTTATATTTCACTCGACAAGAGCTCCCGAGCACTGAGACGTAGGGCTTTTACCTCCACGAGAGGGGCCTGAACTCATGCATCTGTGTGTACACCCTCGCCGTAGCTGGGACTCTACCCTCTCCTTACGTACCCCTACCTTCTACTGTCAGGCTCGTTCCCACGACAGTTGGCGCCCACTGTAGGGCAAGCGTCTAAGCGACTTCCGGCGAGGTTGCATTTGTTTTCCTTCGTCATGTCTTCCGGCGGTGATTTGTTCTTGGGCCGCGAGATCCGTCTCGGAGCGCTCACCTTCATCGCCGACGATTCGGCATGGCTCCAAGAAGCGCCTCTAGATGTTGAGGCGCTCCCGATACGCAGAGCGACGCACTTCTGCGCAAGCTCCTGCGGTGTTCTTCTCCTTCATCCATCGACTCCGTACGTGTCGGCCCTCCATGCTGTTCGTCGCCGCAAGCGATCTGGTCGTTCACGGCTACAGCGTTGGGTGCGACATGCGGCGGCCCGCCAGGCTTCGTCCCCGCAGATTGCGGCCATCGAGCCCGCCGAGTCACTTCTCGGCGTGTTCGACTCGGCGTCAGATCAGTCTGACGTCCCCTCCGAGTGCGAGAGCTGCGATCCTGCGGCTGAAGTTCTTATGGCTGGCTCTCATCAGAGTCCGCCGCCTGGCTTCAACCATGCCAGGCGCAAGATTGGTGGAACGTCGAATGAGCAGCAGCGCCGGGATGAGGATGTTCTCCATACTCCCATCGTCGGCGCAACTGCTGAGGCCCAGGCCATGGAGGCAACTCGCCTTCGACTCAAAGAGATGCAGGAGGCACTCGACGAGCGTGCTCGACAGCGTCCACCGCGTCCCAATCGACATCAGCGACAGTTGTTTCCGAGTGGGTCTCGGAATAACTTCGAGGTATTCCGTACACCAGTGTTGAATGTTGCAGCTGCTGCTAGGATTGCATATTCTATACAGCCGTCACGATCGGAAGCTGGTAGAGGTTTGCAGCAGATCATAACGTTGCTCGAGGCAGCGCAGCAGCAGAATGCGGCTGTTTCTCAGTCGCAGAACAGGTTTCATAGCAATTCGCCCAGGGCGGAAACAATTCAGTCGGCCCACAGCCCCGGGTCACCCCTGCGCCACAGAGGCGGAGGCTTCCGTGAAGATCGGTATAGGGATCAGGGGCGAGATCAGTTTGCTCCCCGTTATCACCGCGATGACCGCCGTCGAGTGCTTTCTCCTCCGCGGAGTGGTTCATATGTGCCCCGGCACAATGATGATAGACGCCCGTTCGGTGATGAGCGGAATCCTGGATTTGACGCAAGAGATGTCCTTGCTCAAAGACGGGTCGACAGAGGCAGAGCCCACAGAGATGGTTATAACGGAGACTATCCGAGTGGAAGTGGAGCCGTTGTGTCTGGTCCCGAGTGTTTTAGCAAAGCCATTCGCTCTGCAGAGATTCCCCCCAACTTCAGGTTGGCGGCTGGAATTAGCAAGTTTTCTGGCGAGTCGAAGCCCGAGACATGGTTAGATGATTACCGAGTGGCTGTGCAGATTGGTGGAGGAAACGACAACATAGCCATGAAGCATTTGTCCCTGATGTTAGATGGTTCGGCCAGAGCTTGGTTGAATCGTGTGGCTCCTTCTAGCATCTATTGCTGGGAGGATTTGGCCTGAGTGTTCATCAGAACCTTTGAGGGCACCTGCAAACGTCCGGCTGGTTTGATTGATTTGCAGCACTGTGTTCAGAAGCCCAATGAGACCTTGCGAGACTACATTCAGCGCTGGTCCACCCTGCATCACACGGTGGAGAATGTTTCCGAACATCAGGCTGTTTGTGCCTTCAAGGGTGGTGTTAAATACAGAGAGCTCTATCTGAAGTTTGGTCGCACTGGTGATATTTCTCTAAGCAAGATGATGGAGATTGCCACTCGGTACGCCAATGGTGAAGAAGAGGACCGCCTCCGAAGCGGTAAAGGAAAAGCAGTCGACAATGATGCAGGCGGAAATTCCAATCGGAAGCAGAAGCGCAAAGCTGATCCCCCTACTCAGGCAGAAGCGGCCGCTCTGGCGACCCAGGCCAAAAATAAAGGAAAATCCAAAGCTAAGTTCACCCCCAAGAAGTCAAAGAATCAGTCGGGTACAGATGTTATGGATTTACCGTGTGCAATCCACACGAGGAAAGATGAAGAGGTCAATTTAATATTGCCAAAGCATACCACTCGACAGTGTCATTTGCTGATCCAACAATTCAAAGAGAGCCAGTCGAGTGAAAAAGACCCTGAAAAGGAGGATGAAGAAGATAAAGAAGAGTTTCCTGAGGTCAATGCCACTCTGTTGATTTTTGCTGATGTTGAGAGCAAGAGTCGACTGAAAGTTATCAACAGGGAGGTTAACATGGTGGTTCCCTCTACCCCCACATATCTCAAGTGGTCTCAGACTGCTATCACATTTGATCAGTCAGATCACCCTGCGCATATTGCTACCCCCGGGCGGCAAGCGCTGGTGGTGGACCCAGTTGTGGGGGGCACTCGACTCCACAAAGTTTTGATGGACGGTGGGAGCGGTCTGAACATCCTATATGCAGATACCCTCAAGGGGATGGGCATTCCGATGTCCCGACTCAGTGAAAGTAACATGCAGTTCCATGGCGTCATCCTTGGGAAAAAGGCCCGTTCACTCGGTCAAATAGCGTTGGATGTTGTGTTTGGTGACGATAAGCATTTTCGTAAGGAAAAATTGACATTTGAAGTGGTGGACTTCCAGAGCACATACCACGCCATCCTTGGTCGTCCGGCTTATGCCCGTTTCATGGCCCGTCCATGTTACGTATATCTCAAGCTGAAGATGCCCGGACCCAAGGGTGTAATCACAGTCACTAGCAATCGACAGAGGGCTGAGGAGTGCCTCCAGAAGGGCTCCAAGATCGCCGATCATCAGATGGCTATGGTTGAATTGGAAGAATACAAGAAAAACGCTGATCCTTCCGACCTGTTGCGCGCTAAAAAGCCCGCGTCTGAGTCGGCTTTTCAGTCGGCAGGAGAAGTGAAGAAAGTGAACATTCACCCGACAGATCCAACTGCTGCCCCGACCAACATCTCGACGACACTCGACAGTAAATAGGAAGCCGAGCTCATCCAGTTCCTCCGTGAGAACTGGGACATCTTCGCATGGAAGCCTGCTGACATGCCTGGTGTACCCAGGGAACTGGCTGAGCACCGATTGAGAGTTGACCCGAAGGCCAAGCCTGTGAAGGAGCATTTGCGTCGGTCGGCAACGGAGAAGCGAAAAGCAATCGGCGAGGAGGTGGCTCGTCTCTTGGCGGCTAAGTTCATACGTGCGATTTACCACTCCGAGTGGTTATCGAACGTCGTTATGGTCCCTAAGAAGGACAAGCCACTCCGCATGTGTATTGATTTCAAACATATCAATCGGGTCTGCCCGAAAGATCATTTCCCACTCCCCCGCATTGATCAGATTGTCGACTCAACTACGAGGTGTGAGCGTCTATCTTTTCTTGATGCTTACTCTGGTTACCATCAGATCCGTCTGTTTGGTCCGGATGAAATAAAGACAGCGTTCATCACCCCTTTCGGGTGTTTTTGTTATATCACCATACCTTTTGGTTTGAAGAACGCTGGCGCTGTTGGGGAACGTTGCATGGGAAACAAAATTTTTCCTACGCACACGCAAGATCTATCCATGGTGATGAGCATCTACGAGAGGGAGAGTGAATCGACATACCCTTGTAGATCGCTAAGCGGAAGCGTTAAGAAATGCGGTTGATGTAGTCGAACGTCTCCGCGATCCAAATCGCAAGTTGTCCCTCGATCCGATCACGAACTAGTGCCGAACAGACGGCACCTCCACGTTCAACACACGTACGGCTTGATGACGCCTTCACCTCCTCGATCCAGCGAGCGATGGTGAAGTAGTAGATGAGTTCCGGCAGCACGACGGCGTGGTGATGGTGGTGAGGAACAATCTTTGCAGGGCTTCGCCAAGCACTACGGAGATTATGGCGGGAGGAACTAGAGGGTTAGGGTTGCCGGCACACGGCTTGGGAAATCCTGATGTGTCCCGTGTGCTAGCCTTGCCCCTCTATTTATATGTTGAGCCCTGGGGTCTAAACTTGGAGAGAAAGCCTCCACAAGGTCGGTTTTGCCCGCACAAGGTCGGTTTGGCCTGCACGGAAAGAGTCCCACTCGGATTCCAGCAGTACCGCGTACAAGCGGTAGTACCGCTTGAGCGGTAGTACCGCTTCACACAAGCGGTAGTACCGCTTACGCGGTAGTACTGCCTTACCAGCGGTAGTACCGCTTAAGGTAGCAGCAAAACTTCCTTTTGTACTTTCCAATACCTCGTGGGTTTTACCCCTTTAGCCCATATAAAGTGTTGCTGCACCTGAACACTTCGGTAAACATCCGGAACCCCTTCCGGTGAATTCCGGAACCCTTCCGGAGATCAAAACACTATTATCAGATATATCAATCTTTACCTCCGGACTCTTCCGGAGATCCTCGTCATGTCCGGGATCTTATCCGAGACTCCGAACAACCTTCGGTCACCAACACAATAACTCAACTATACTAATCGTCACCAAACGTTAAGTGTGTAGACCCTGCGGGTTCGAGAACTATGTAGATATGACCGAGACACCTCTACGGTCAATAACCAATAGCGGGACCTGGATGCCCATATTGGTTCCTACATATTCTACGAAGATCTATATCGGTCGAACCTCTATGTCAAGGATTCAGTTAATCCCGTATGTTGTTCCCTTTGTTCTTCGGTATGTTACTTGCCCGAGATTCGACCGTCGGTATCTCTATACCTAGTTCAATCTCGTTACCGGCAAGTCTCTTTACTCGTTCCGTAATACAAGATCCTGTGGCTAACTCTTTAGTCACTTTGCTTGCAAGGCTCATTGTGATGTTGTATTACCGAGTGGGCCCCGAGATACCTCTCCGTCACATGGAGTAACAAATCCCAGTCTTGATCCATGCCAACCCAACAGACACCCTCGGAGATACCTGTAGAGCACCTTTATAGTCACCCAGTTACGTTGTGACGTTTGATACACACAAGGTATTCCTCCGGTGCCAGTGAGTTGCATGATCTCATGGTCATAGGAACAGATACTTGACATGCAAAAAACTATAGCAATAAACTGACACGATCATATGCTATGTTTATAGTTTGGGTCTTGTCCATCACATCATTCTCCTAATGATGTGATCCCGTTATCAAATGACATGTCATGTCTATGGCCAGGAAACCTTGACCATCTTTGATCAACGAACTAGTTAACTAGAGGCATACTAGGGACACAGTGTTGTCTATGTACCCACACATGTATTTGAGTTTCCAATCAATACAATTATAGCATGGATAATAAACAATTATCATGAACAAGGAAATATGATAATAACTAAATTATTATTGCCTCTAGGGCATATTTCCAACAGTCTCCCACTTGCACTAGAGTCAATAATATAGTTCACATCACCATGTGATTTACATTGTCTTACACCCAATGAGTTCTGGGGTTCGATCATGCTTTGCATGTGAGAGAGGTCTTTAGTCAACGGTCTGCAACATTCAGATCCGTGTGTTCTTTGCAAATCTATATGTCATACTGTAGATGCTACCACACTCCCCTTGGAACTATTCCAAATGACTGCTCCACTATACGTATCCGTACTGCTACTCAGAGTCGTCCGGATAGGTGTCAAAGCTTGCATCGACGTAACCCTTTACGACGAACTCTTTATCACCTCCATAATCGAGAAATATTTCCTTAGTCCTCTAGTTACTAAGGATAATCTTGACCGCTGTCCAGTGATCCACTCCTGGACCACTCTTGTACCCCTTGATAGACTCATGGCAAGGCACACACCAGGTGCGGTACACAGCATGGCATACTATACAGAGCCTATGTATAAGTCATAGGGGACGACCTTCGTCCTTTCTCTTTCTACTGCCGTGGTCGAGCTTGGAGTCTCACTCAACTCCACACCTTTACAAATCAGGCAAGAACTCTTTCTTTGACTGATCCATTTTGAACTCTTTCAAAATCTTGTCAAGGTATGTACTCATTGAAAGTTTTACCAAACGTCTTGATCTATCTCTATAGATCCTGACGCCCAACATTTAAGTAGCTTCATTCCAGGTTTTCCTTTGAAAAACTCCTTTTCAAACAACCCTTTATGCTTTCCAGAAATTCTACATCATTTCCGATCAACAATATGTCATCCACATATACTTATCAGAAATTCTATAGTGCTCCCACTCACTTTATTGTAAATACAAGTTTCTAATAAACTTTGTATAGACTCAAAAACTTTGATCACCTCATCAAAGCGTATATTCCAACTCCGAGATGCTTGCTCCAGTCCATAGAAGGATCGCTGGAGTTTGCATATATTTAGCATCCTTAGGACTGACAAAACCTTCCGGTTGTATCACATACAACCTTTCCTCACGGAAACCGTTAAGGAAACTCTGTTTTGACATCCATCTGCCAGATTTCATAATCGAAAAATGCAGCAACTGCTAACATAATTCCAACAGACTTTAGCATCGCTACGGGTGAGAAAGTCTCATCGTAGTCAACTCCTTGAACTTGTGAAAAACCCTTTGCCACAAGTCGAGCTTTATAGACGGTGACATTACCGTTCGCGTCCGTCTTCCTTTTAAAGATCCATTTGTTCTGAATGGCCTTTCGCCCTTCAGGTAATACTTCCAAAGCCCATACTTTGTTTTTTTACATGGATCCCATCTCGGATTTCATGGCCTCTAACCATTTCTCGGAATCCGGGCCCATCATCGCTTCTCCATAGCTCGTAGGTTCATCGTTGTCCAACAACATGACCTCTAAGACATGGTTGCCGTACCACTCAGGAGCAGTACGCGTCCTTGTCGACCTACGAGGTTCGATAGTAACTTGATCCGAAGCTTCATGATCATCATCATTAACTTCCTCTTCAACTAACGTAGGCTCCACAGAAACAACTTTCTACGCTGCGCTACTCTCTGGTTGAAACAAAGGTTCAACAACCTCATCAAGTTCTATCTTCCTCCCACTCAATTCTTTCGAGAGAAACTCTTTCTTGAGAAGGGACCCGTTTTAGCAACAAACACTTTGTACTTGGATCTGAGATAGAAGGTTTACCCAACTGTTACGTTAGGGTATTCTATGAAGATGCATTTGTCCGCTTTGGGTTCGAGCTCATCAGGTTGAAAACCTTTTCCACATAAGCGTCGCAGCCCCAAACATTAAGAAATGACAGCTTAGGTTTCTGCCAAACCAAAATTCATACGGTGTCATCTCAACGGACTTAGATGGTGCCCCTTTTTAAAGTGAATGTAGTTGTCTCTAATGCATAACCCCAAAACGATAGTGGCAAATTGATAAGAGACATCATAGTACGCACCATATCCAATAGAGCACGACTACGACGTTCGGACACACCATCACACTATGGTGTTCCAGGTGGCGTGAGTTGTGAAACAACTTCCATATTGTCTTAAGTTGTATACCAAACTCGTAACTCAGATATTTACCTCTACGATCATATCGGAGATATTTTATCTTCTTGTCATGATTATCTCAAACTTCACTCTGAATTTGTTTGAACTTTTCAAATGTTTCAGACTTGTGTTTCATTAAGTAAATATCTACTCAAATCATTAGTGAAGGTAGGAAAATAATGATATCCACCGCACGCTACAACACTCATTCACTAGTACATAACAGGGCATTGGTCCAGGCCGGGCCAGCCCATTAGTCCCGGTTCACTCACGAACCGGGACCAATGGAGGCATTGGTCCCGGTTCGTGAGGCCAGGGGGCCGGCCGGGCCTTGTGGGGCATTGGTCCCGGTTCGTTTGACCCCTTTGGTCCCGGTTCCAGACACTAACCGGGACCAATGGGGGTCGCTCCTGGCCCACAACCATTGGTCCCGGTTCGTGGCTGGAACCGGGACCAAATGGGATACTTTAGTCCCGGTTCCAGCCACGAACCGGGACCAATGAGATGCCTATATATACCCCCTCGCCAGCGAGCAGAGCACTCCACACTGCTCTGTTTTCTGGCCGGCGAGGGGGGAGCTTTGTGGTGCTCTAGCTCACCTCCTATGCACATGAGGTGTTCGATGAAATGCCCGAGCCACACTTAAGCTTTCTGCTCTTGAAGCTCCTTGTCCAAGCTCCATTTTTCTCAAGATTTGTTTAGGTTTGGCGGTCCGTCCTGTCCCGTCCCCGTCCTCACCGCCGTCGATCGCCCGCGTCCATCTCGGCACCGGCACCACCGTGGTTAGCCTCTTATTCTTATCTTCTTTCTAAAAGAAAAAAGTTCTTACTTGTATCATTTAGATAGATACTTGTGTAATTTTCTTACTTTTATTATTGTTTGTTATTATATAGTGCCATGGTCATGGTATCCGCCCACGTCGGCCCTCGTCCGGTCTATGATTCGGATGTGGTATATATTATCTTTTATAACTATTTGTTTTATTTAGTGTTTATGACAATTATGCCGACCAACGTGACATAGATTTTTTAATCTAGGAGGTATGTGAACCGGAAATTCCAACCGACCCTCTTGTCGAGAGGTTAAATTTAGTTGAAAAAGAAAACGAGGATTTGAAAGAAAAATTGAAAAGAATTGAGGAGGAGAAGATGAAATTGGAGTTGCATGTTGCCGATGTCGTCGATGACCACAAGATCAAGATGGATGCAATGCGCTTGAAGATTAGAAAGATAAGAAAATATGCCATTGATAATGAGGCTTGGTATCATTATGCTGTTGGATCAATTGTTACCTTAGTTGCCATTATGATCGCATTTGTTGTTGCATTTAAATGTTTTACATAGTTGTATGTTAGTTTCAATTTATGTTTTAGTTAGATGCTCTAGAGAGCTGTATGTTGTTCTATGAGAACTATGTGTGAACTTTATGTATTTATTTTTTCAATAATAACATTTGATCACTTCTCTATTCACTTCTCTATTCATTTGCCCTCGTCCGGTCTATGATTCGGATGCCGACCAACGTGACATAGATTTTTTAATCTAGGAGGTATGTGAACCGGAAATTCCAACCGACATAGAAATTCTTGTCGAGAAGTTAAATTTGGTTGAAAAAGAAAACAATTACTTGAAAGAAAAATTACAAAGACTTGAAGAGGAGAAGATGAAGTTGGAGTTGCATGTTGCCGATGTCGTCGCCGATCACAAGATCAAGATGGATGCAATGCGCTTGAAGATTAGAAAGATTAGAAAATATGCTCTAGAGAGCTATATGTTGTTCAATAATGAGAACTATGTATGAACGTTATGTATTTATTTTGGTCACTACTGTACTTTGGCTTTAATGTGTTGATGAATTTCTATTAATTTGGTCACTTCTCTATTCATGATATGCACGCAGATGAACCGGCAATGGATGTACGGTGACCGACGCACCTCCGAGTATATTGAGGGCCTGCATAATTTTCTCGAAGCGGCTGAGGCAAACAAGCAGAATGGTTTTATGCATTGTCCATGTACTGTCTGTGAGAATACGAAGGCTTTCTCCAACTATAAAACCCTTCACTTCCAGCTGCTTCAGAAGGGTTTTATGCCACACTATAATGTTTGGACCAAGCACGGAGAAAGAGGGGTTATGATGGAAGACAACGAAGAAGAAGAGGATGACGACAACTACCCGCCCCCTGAATACGGTGATGCTGCAATGGGGGAAGCTGAAGATCAAGAGGAACCAGACGATCTGCCCGATGATGATCTTCGCCGGGTCATTGTTGATGCACAGAGAGAATGCGAAAGTGAAAGGGAGAAGTTGAAGTTCGATCGCATGTTAGAGGATCACAAAAAAGGGTTGTACCCAAATTGCGAAGATGACAACAGAAAGCTCGGTACCACACTGGAATTGCTGCAATGGAAGGCAGACAATGGTGTATCTGACAAGGGATTTAGTTCGCTTCTGAAAATAATGAAGAATAAGCTTCCAAAGGATAACGAATTGCCCGGCAGTACGTACGAAGCAAAGAAGGTTCTATGCCCTCTAGGATTGGAGGTGCAGAAGATACATGCATGCCCTAATGACTGCATCCTCTACCGCGGTGCGTACGAGGATTTGAACGCATGCTCGGTATGCGGTGCCTTGCGGTATAAGATCAGAAGAGATGACCCTGGTGATGTTGAGGGCCAGCGCACCGGGAAAAGGGTTCCTGCCAAGGTGATGTGGTATGCTCCTATAATACCACGGTTGAAACGTCTGTTCAGAAACAAAAAGCATGCCGAGTTGATGCAATGGCACAAAAAAGACCGTAAGAAAGACGGGAAGTTGAGAGCACCCGCTGACGGGTCGCAGTGGAGAAAGATCGAGAGAAAGTGGAGCGACTTTACAGGTGACCCGAGGAACGTATGGTTTGGTTTAAGTGCAGATGGCGTTAATCCTTTTGGGGAGCAGAGCAGCAAGCATAGCACATGGCCTGTGACTCTATGTATGTATAACCTTCCTCCTTGGTTGTGCATGAAGCGTAAGTTCATTATGATGCCAGTGCTCATCCAAGGCCCTAAGCAACCCGGCAATGACATTGATGTGTATCTAAGGCCATTACTTGATGAACTTTTACAGCTATGGCATGGAAGAGGTGTACGTGTGTGGGATGAGCATGCACAAGAGGAATTTGACCTACGAGCGTTGCTGTTTGTAACCATCAACGATTGGCCCGCTCTCAGTAACCTTTCAGGACAGACAAACAAGGGATACCACGCATGCACACACTGTTTAGATGACACCGACAGTATATATTTGGACAAATGCAGGAAGAATGTGTACCTGGGGCATCGTCGATTTCTTCCGACCAACCATCAATGTCGAAAGAAAGGAAAGCATTTCAAAGGTGAGGCAGATCACCGGAAGAAGCCCGCCCTCCGTACTGGTGATCACATACTTGATATGGTCAATGATTTACAAGTAATATTTGGAAAGGGTCCTGGCGGACTATCTGTTCCGACTGACGATGCGGGACGCGCACCCATGTGGAAGAAGAAATCTATATTTTGGGACCTACCCTATTGGAAAGACCTAGAGGTCCGCTCTGCAATCGACGTGATGCACGTGACGAAGAATCTTTGCGTGAACCTGCTAGGCTTCTTGGGAGTGTATGAGAAGACAAAAGATACACCGGAGGCACGGGAGGAACAGCAACGTGTGCATGAAAAAGACGGCATGCATCCAAAGCAGTATGAAGGTCCTGCCAGCTACGCTCTTACCAAAGAAGAGAAGGAAATCTTCTTTGAATGCCTGCTCAGTATGAAGGTCCCGTCTGGGTTCTCGTCGAATATAAAGGGAATAATAAATATGGCATAGAAAAAGTTCCAGAACCTAAAGTCTCATGACTGCCACGTGATTATGATGCAACTGCTTCCGGTTGCATTGAGGGGGCTTCTACCTGAAAACGTTCGATTAGCCATTGTGAAGCTATGTGCATTCCTCAATGCAATCTCTCAGAAGGTGATCGATCCAGAAATCCTGCCAAGGTTAAGGAGTGATTTGGTGCAATGTCTTGTTACTTTCGAGTTGGTGTTCCCACCGTCCTTCTTCAATATCATGACGCACGTCCTAGTTCATCTAGTCGACGAGATTGTCGTTCTGGGCCCTGTATTTCTACACAATATGTTCCCCTTTGAGAGGTTCATGGGAGTCTTAAAGAAATATGTTCGTAAGCGCGCTAGGCCAGAAGCAAGCATCTCCATGGGCCATCAAACAGAGGATGTCATTGGGTTTTGACTTCATTCCTGACCTTAAGAAGATTGGTCTCCCTCAATCACGGTATGAGGGGAGACTGACTGGAAAAGGCACGCTAGGAGCGGACTCAATAATATGTAGGGACGGGCATTCTTGGTCTCAAGCACACTACACAGTTCTACAGAATTCTACCTTGGTGACCCCGTATGTCGATGAACACAAGAATATTCTGTGCTCCAAACACCCGGAGCAGTGTGACGACTGGATTACATATGAACACATCAGGACTTTTGGCAGTTGGTTGCAAACACGTCTCATGGGTGACAACACTGTTTCTGATGAGTTGTACTCGTTGGCCAGGGGACCATCTTCGACTGTATTGACTTACAAAGGGTACGAGATAAATGGGAATACATTTTACACGATCGCCCAAGATCAAAAGAGCACCAACCAAAACAGCGGTGTCCGCTTTGATGCAGCAACCAATAGGGGAAAGGACACATATTATGGTTACATAGTGGACATATGGGAACTTGACTATGGACATGATTTCAAGGTCCCTTTGTTTCAGTGCCAATGGGTCAATCTGTCTAGAGGCGGGGTACAGGAAGACCCACAGTACGGAATGACAACAGTGGATCTGAACAATCTTGGGTACACAAACGAACCATTCGCCCTAGCCAATGATGTGGCGCAGGTTTTCTATGTGAAGGACATGTCTACCAAACCGAGAAAAAGAAAAGATAAGGAAGCGAATACATCATACGACGAGCCAAAGCGCCACATAGTTCTTTCAGGAAAAAGAGACATCGTGGGATTGGAGGGCAAGACAGACATGTCTGAAGATTATGAAAAGTTTCATGAAATTCCTCCCTTCAAAGTCAAGGCTGACCCAAGCACCCTCTTAAACGATGAAGATTATCCATGGTTACGGCGCAATAAGCAAAGGACACAAGCGAAGAAAAAGTGAAGACTTTCTCTCCACAACTATATCATTGCAGTTACATGTGAAGAAATGAAATGCCTTTTGTAACATATGAGTTTTCGTCCGAAACCCTGATACTTCGAAAGAGATTGTCCGTTTTGTACACGAAGTGCATCCAGTTTTTGCCGTAACCCTCTCAACTCTTTATAACCTTAGGCGGTGAAGGTCGTACCAATTCAGGGATGTGGGTGGGTGAAATTATGTGAAATTATGATGTCATGCCAAATTATGATGTCCGGAGTTAAAATAAGTTATTAAAAATGGAGAGGCGCAATGCTCACCTACACGTTGCTTAGCTTCAGGCCTTGAGAAACTGCAGATATATAGCTCCGTGCAGTTTACACCATTTCCTCAAGGCCTGAAGCTAACGTGCAGGTGAGCATTGCGCCTCTCGCTTCATCGTCTCTGCACTCAGGGCTTATAAACCGCTGCGAGTCCCTCTCGCTTGGCGAGGTGGGACTAAATTTTAGCCACTCCCAGGACCAAGGTCGTACCAATCAGGAAGAAGCACACGGATCGTGTGTTTCTTTCAAGCGCTTGTGAGCTGTTGGATCAACACTATAACTAGTCCCGGTTCATGCTAGCAACCGGGACTAAAGAGGCCGGTTATTTAGCTCAAAAAAATCAGTAAGTGCATGAAAACTACCAAATGAAGTCAGAAAGGGTTGAAAATTGATGATGTGGCTTTGAATGGTGAATTTTGAACACACAAAAAGTATGGAGTTCAAATAAGTTCAAAAAATGAAATCCTTTTGTAACACATGAGTTTTCGTCCGAAACCCTGATACTTCGGAAGAGATTGTCCGTTTTGTACACGAAGTGCATCCACTTTTTGCCGTAACCCTCTCAACTTTTTAGCACATGCTATGTGGGTGAAATGATGATACCATGCCAACTTTCAACCTTTTCAGAGTTCATTTGAAGTGCTTTTCAATTTCAGGGTTATTTAGCTCAAAAAAATCAGCAAGTGCATGAAAAATACCAAATGAAGTCAGAAAGGGTTGAAAATTGATGATGTGGCTTTGAATGGTGCATTTTGAACACACAAAAAGTATGGAGTTCAAATAAGCTCAAAAAAATGAAATCCCTTTGTAACAGATGAGTTTTCGTCTCAAACCATGATACTTCGAAAGAGATTGTCCGTTTTGTACACGAAGTGCATCCAGTTTTTGCCGTAACCCACTCAACTTTTTAGCACATGCTATGTGGGTGAAATGATGATACCATGCCAACTTTCAACCTTTTCAGAGTTCATTTGAAGTGCCTTTTAATTTCTTTCAAAACATCGTGGGAGTGGAGTTCAAAAAAGAATCAACTAAAAAGTTTTTATAAACCTCTAGTATTTTTGAAACTATAATTATATAAAAATTATGCAACTAAAATTATCAAAGTATTTGTTGTTCAAAACATTAATAGCAAAAAGAATATAATGATAAAACACACTGGAAATAAATAAAGCAAAAAATAAAACAAAAATAAATAAAGCAAAAAAAAAAACAAAAATAAATAAATGCAACTAAAATTATCAAAGTATTTATTTGTTTAAAAGAATGAACTAAAATAGTAGAAGAAAAATACTTGATAAAAATTAAAAAAATAAATAAAGCAAAAAACAAAACAAAAAACTGGATTTTTTTAAAAAAAAATGCCACCTACTGGGCCCGCAGAAGGCCCAATAGGCCCACACGCAGTGACAGATTAGGCCCGGAGGCCTGCAGATGAGAGGAGCTCGAGAGGGTATGCGCAGCAACGCTTATAAACCACTCTCGAGCTATCTCGGCTAGCGAGGTGGGACTAAAAATTTGGCCCCGGGCAGCACCACCCTTTGGTCCCGGTTGGTGCCACCAACCGGGACCAATGCCCGCCTTTGGTCCCGGTTGGTGCCACTAACCGGGACCAGTGGCCCCTTTGGTCCCGGTTGGTGCCACCAACCGGGACCAAAGGTCCCTGTTTCCCGCCCTTTGGGCTGATGAAAAGAGACCTTTGGTCCCGGTTGGTGGCACCAACCGGGACCAAAGGTGGGCATTGGTCCCGGTTGGTGGCACCAACCGGGACTAAAGGCTTTGCTATATAAGCCACCGCTTAGGAATTTTTCCCCAAATTCTCAGATCTCCCCCGACGCCGCCCGGCTGCTCCTCGTCGCTGTCGCCGTCGCCGCCCGCTCCTCGTCGCCGTCGCCCTCTCCCATCGTCGCTGTCGCCGTCGCCCTCTCCCATCGTCGCTGTCGCCGTCGCCCTCTCCCATCGTCGCTGTCGCCGTCGCCCTCTCCCATAGTCGCTGTCGCCGTCGCCCTCTCCCATTGTCGCTGTCGCCATCGCCGCCCAGCCCCGTCGCCGCCCGCTCCTCGTCGCCGCGCCTCCTCGTCGCCGTCGCCCTTTCCGATCGCCGCCCCCAGTGAGCACCCCGCCTTCCCCCGAGCCCTCGCCGTCGCGCCCTCCTCGCCGTCTCCGCGCGCGTGCCCCCCCGAGCCCGCCGTCCTCGTCGCCGGCCTCGTCGCCGGCCTCAAGCCATCGCCGCGCCCCCCCAGTGAGCCCCCTTTCCCATGGTCCCCTGCTCCCCATCGCCGCGTGCCCCCGAGCACACCTCGTCGCCGGCCTCAAGCCATCTGCCACTGCTCCATGGTCGCCGACAGCCCCCGTTGCTATGTTTTTTATGAGATGTATATTTTCATGTGGAGATAGATGATGATGTTGATAGATAGATAAATGATTTTGTTGATATATATATATAGTTCATTATGTTAGATAATTTGGTGAAATGATGATATATATAGATAATATGATGATATATATATGATGCTCTGTTGGAAACAATTAATTTTTCTGTTGTTTATATGATGATATATATATATATATATGATATGATGATATATATATATATATATATATATATATATAAATGAGATGTATGTTCATGTGGAGATGAGATAGATAGATAAATGGTCATGTGGAGATGAGATGTATGTTCATGTAGAGATGAGATAGATGTATGTCCTCGTGAATATAGAAGGGTAGATGAGATAGATGTATGTCCTCGTCGCCGGCCTCCAGCCATCGCCGCCCACCCCAGTGAGCCCCCCCCTTTCCGGCCATGTATATGTTTTTTTTCATGTCTATGTATATGTTCATGTATATGTGTGTATATGTTCATGTAATTAAAAAGTCATGTATATGTTTTTTTCATGTATATGTATATGTTCATGTATATGTTCATGTAATTAAAAAGTCATGTATATGTTTTTTTCATGTATATGTATATATGTTCATGTATATGTGTGTATATGTGTGTATATGTTATCCGGAATGTATGTCGTTGTCGATATACCCCCTCCCCAATAACTTTGACATGAGGGGGGAGGGGGGGTCGATCGATAGGCCACCCAAACCCTAGAAAAAAAAATTCATACAGAAAACTCCGGTAATTGTGGCCTCCCGTCCCTCGATACCAAATCTCGAGGCCTCCCGTCCCTACCCGATAAACTCTCGAGGCCACCCAAACCCTAGAAGAAAGGCGTTGTCGATCTCCTACCCCCTCCCGTCCCTACCCTAGAAGTGTTGTCGAGGCCACCCCAAACCGGACGTCGGACATTCATGAGAGAGGCGGTCCGGACGTCAGACATTCATGTTTGTATATTAATTGCCATGTTGTAATATTTGCAGAAACTATGGATCCAAGAGACTTGGAACAAGAACAGTTGTTGGGGGACATAATCAACGGCGGCGGACGTGATATCTTGTCGTTTCTCAATGACACCGATGGTCTGGAAGGAGAGGATGACGGCTCCGGTGATCGAACAATGGAGGAGGAAGGACATGATCATGATGGCTCCGGTGACCGAATGCCGGAGGAAGAAGGAGACCATGATGACGGCTCCGGTGACCGAACGGAGGAGGGAGCTGTTGCAAAGTCCGGCGAGGTATATATATTAATTAAGCCTGTGCTGACTAGCTAATTGATGCATTAATTGTTTTGGTATGTACATATATTAATTAACTCTTTTTTCTTCTTTTATAGCCCTCCGGATCGAGCCAAACTTCGGTAACGAGACGAGGCCCGAAGAAGAGGTTGCGCAAGGAAGAAAGGTTCACGATCACAGCACTCGCGCGGGATGGCCATCCGATTGAACCCAAGCGGACCAAGGACGCATTTTCTGCTCAGTGCGGAGCTATTGTTAGGGACTACATCCCGATCAGCATCAAGCAATGGAATAAGCCTAAGGACGCCGCCCCTGATGGTGATTATGTCACCGATAGACAGAAAGATGATCTTTGGACCGCTCTGAAGGCAAATTTCACCCTACCGCCAGAGGAGGATCCGAATAAGCCAGTTATAGAGCCACTGGTCAAGGCGTGTGCTCTTAAGAAGATGGCAGATCTATTCAGGAGGTGGAAGAATGAGTTGAAATCAAAGTTTGTCGACAAAGGGAAGACTCCAGAATTCACTGGCCGATTTGAGAAGATAGGTGATCACTGGCCCGCATTTGTGGCCTACAAGACATCGGACAAGAGTAAACAAATGTCAGAGACAAACAAGATCAATGCTGCAAAGAAGCAGTATCACCATCACACGGGGTCAGGTGGCTACCTCAAAGCCCGACCGTTGTGGGACAAAGCTGAGAATGACCTGATGGCTAAAAACGTCGTACCACAGACATTCAACTGGCCAGACCGTTCAAGGACTTGGTTCTTCGGGGTTGGGGGAACTTTGGACCCTGAAACAGGGAAGTGCCGTTGGACGAACGAGCAACTTGCAATACCCATGAACAAGCTTCAGGAGTATATCACCGCAGCGCAGGAAGGGACGTTCATTCCCGACAGAGAGAAGGACGAGCTGACTGAGGCCCTAGGGAATGCTGAGCACCCTGGACGAACACGAGGCACACCAGGCTCCGTTCCGTGGAAGGTTGGGTTTCCCGACGCAGGCGGTTACAGAAGCCGGGAGAGAAAGAGGAAAGCGGAGCTGAGCGAAATTCAGAAGCTGAATGCAAGACTACAAAAGCTAGAGGAAGCTGAGAGCCAGCGAGCTATCGGCCAACCATCTCAGCGGCACGAAGCTACCCCAGAAGCTACCCCGCCATCTCAGCGGAAAAGCAGCGTCGCTTCCACGGAGCCCGTTCAGCCTGACTTCACGGCTCCTATCTACCCCGTGGATACTATCACGGAGGCTCAACATTGCGATGTCATGACGAAATGGCGGAACCTCACTTTGAAGGCGGCTGTCGGCTCTGTTGCACCTCCTCAACCCAACGGAACTTTTCACTGCTCACCGATTCCACATGGCTATGCTGTTGTGATGGTGGATGAAGTAATTGAGGGATTTGAGGAGCTCGAGCTTGACCGGCCTACAGGTGAAGGAGAGAATAAGCTGGCTCGTGCTCTGAGGAGTACATGTCTATGGCAGAAGGAGTACATCAAGCTTCCAAACTGGACGCCTCCTCCGCCTCCTCCTCCTCCTCAGGCGAATCAGGGCTCTCCGCCTCCTCCTCCTCCTCCTCCGGCGAATGATCAGGGCACACCGCCTCCTTCTCCGGCTCCTCAGACGCGTGAGGGCACTCCACCTCCTCCTTCGCCTACTCCGGCACGTCGGAGCAGTACGCCTCCTCCTCAGCCTCGTCGGCAACGGCAGAAGACAGACGCCGCCGCTCCGGCTCCTCCGGCGCGTCGGAGCACTCCGCCTCCTGCTCTGCCTCGTAAGCAACGACGGAAGAGAGACGCCGCCGCTCCGGTGGCTAGCAGTACAAGAAGAGGCGGGAGGGGATACAGATACGGTCCATCTCTCAAGCCTATGGAAAAGTTACCATATGAGAGGACCGAGTCTGAAAATGAGGAGATATGTCAGGCCGAATTGAGGGCCCATTTTGCAAAGAAAACTCCACCTCCGAAGGAGAAGCTAGATCCGGTGAAAGTGATGCGCACTATCGATGCCCTGAAGCGACCACCACCGCCGCCGCCGGATTCCAACTATGACCGCTGTGTTAAAAAGACATATCAAGACGCGCGGTGGTCGGGAAGTACTTCCAGTGATGCAAGGTTAGCAAAACGAAGAAGTGGGAAAAAAAATCCCCAGCTCGGCGAACAGGCGAACCAATCGTGCCCCCCGCTCAAGGTGTCTAGCGATATCGTCGCTAATCATCCGGGGATGCTGCCCGGTACCAATCCTGGTGATTAGCTGAGCGATGATGTACAGTTTGAGCCGTTGGAGGTGGACGAATTCAAGTACCGGTACGGGCATCCTCTCGTCAAACCTGATCATCCTCCTCTAACAACGATGATGCGAACATTGCATGAATGGTACATGAAAACCTGCCGCGAGTCAGGGAGGGATTCTTTGACGCTGAAGATTAAAGAGGAGCACGACCTTGTTGGAATGGATCAGTTGAATGTTGATTTTGAGGAGATATTCCAGTTATACAATCAAAAGGCCATCGACAAAACAATCGTGACTTGCTACTGTCTGTAAGTACTACTTTTGTAATTAAGTCTCTCTCTATATATAGCTCAGCTCTTTCATTGCATGTATATATAATTATCCTCACTATATTATGCAGATTGAAGATCGTCGAATGCAGAAAAGCACACATGTATGACATTGGGTTCATTAACCCAGATATCATACATGAGTATATGGTTAAAAACAATGTCACAGAAACCGAGGACAACTTGCTACAATCGTTGCTTAAAAATCAAAACAAAGGGACAATACTCTTTCCTTATAACTGCATGTGAGTGTTACTGTCTTGTGCATATTCGGTTTCCCTTATTACTCGAGGTTATAGTAATGTAATTGATGAGTTATGCATGCGTGCGCAGGTACCACTTTATTCTGCTAGAGATTAAGCTTGAGCGGGGAGTAGTAATCGTCTTAGACTCGAAACGAAAAGATCCCCAGGAATATGCGGGCATAACTGAAATGCTCCAGAAGTAAGTTCAATCGATCATTATCGCGTCATATCGGCAACTTTGTTCATTTCCTGATATCAAGTAATTATTTTGTTTGTCTGGCAGGGTTTGGAAAGAGTTCACCGCAATTGTTCCGGCACTGCCGAGGGAGCTGCGATTTACACACCCGAAAGTAAGTACTACTAACTAGTTCCGCGCATCTCCCATTGATTCTAGTTCCATCAATACCATTTATCATGCTTGATTATCAGTTTGATTGAACTCTATTTCTCGTAAAGTGCTTGTGGCAGGAAAAAGGGAATGATTTTTGTGGATACTACGTTTGCGAGTTCATTTACAACGCGACGACCCCTAAGCGGGGCTACTCTGAAAAACAATTTCAAGTGCGTAAGCAATAATATTCACAACTTTATTTTATTACCATGATTTGTGTTGAGTTTCATTCATATATATGTATTGACCCCCTTCTTCAAATTAGACGTGGCAGATGTGGGATGAACTCCTACCATATGATCGCATACGAGCAATTCAAGAGGAATTGGCGGGATTCTTTCTTGACCACGTCATAAATAAAGCCGGAGAATACCATCTGGAATTTGACATTAGATGTTAGGGATTGTAAGAGATCTTATATTGTATATATGTAGCTAGTAGCGTCGGATAGATATACGAAAACTTGTTGTTCGACCAATCTCTCGGAGAAAGAGAGGTCGATCACTTCTCTGTGTATATGTTCATGACGATCTTGCGTACTTAATGGTTCCTTCATTTGCTTACTAGCTAGCGTGTCGAGTTCTCTCTATAGTAGCTAGCGTCGACCAAGCACGGAGAAAGAGAGGACACTTCTCTCTATTAGCTAGCTAATATAATATGAAACACCTCAATTAACCCTACAACCCCCCCCCCTAAACCCCCCTTTCAAACCCCAGTGCCTTTTGGTCCCGGTTGGTGTTACAAACCGGGACTAAAGGTCCTCCTGCCCGGGCTCCCCGCGGCGGCCACATGGACGGCCTTTGCTCCTGGTTCGTAAGCGAACCGGGACTAAAGGTTTTGGGCTTTAGTCCCGACCCTTTAGTCCCGGTTCCAGAACCGGGACAAAAGGCCCTTACGAACCGGGACAAATGGGGGTTTTCCTACTAGTGATTGGACCAAATACATCAACATGTATCATTTCCAATAAGTCCCTTGCCCGCTCCATCATACCGGAAAACGGGGTCTTAGTCATCTTGCCCATGAGGTATGGTCCGCATGTCTCAACCGATTCGAAATCGAATGAGTCCAAAGATTCATCAGCGTGGAGTTTCTTCATGCGTTTTACACCAATATGACCTAAACGGCAGTGCCACAAGAAAGTGGTATTATCATTATTAACTTTGTATCTTTTGGCATCAATATTATGAACATGTGTATCACTACGATCAAGATTCAATAAACCATTCTCATTGGGTGCATGACCATTGAAGGTATTATTCATGTAAACAGAATAACCATTATTCTCTAACTTGAATGAATAACCGTATTGCAATAAACATGATCTAATCACGTTCATGCTCAACGCAAACACCAAATAACATTTATTTAGGTTCATCACTAATCCCGAAGGTAGAGAGAGCGTGCGATGGTGATCACATCAACCTTGGAAACACTTCCAACACTCATCGTCACCTCACCCTTAGCTAGCCTCCGTTTATTCCGTAGCTTTTATTTCGAGTTACTAACATTTAGCAACCGAACCGGTATCCAATACCCAGGTGCTACTAGGAGCAGTAGTAAGGTACACATCAATAACACGTATATCAAATATACTTCTGTCGACATTGCCAGCCTTCTTATCTACCAAGTATCCAGGGGTGTTCCGCTTCAGCGACCGTTCTCCTCATAATAGAAGCACTTAGTCTCAGGTTTGGGATCAACCTTGGGTTTCTTCACTGGAGCAGCAACTGACTTGCCATCCATGAAGTTTCCCTCCTTGCCCTTGCCCTTCTCGAAACTAGTGGTTTCACTATCCATCAACACTTGATGCTCCTTCTTGATTTCTACCTTCGCGGTGTCAAACATCACGAATAGCTCAGGGATCATTATTTCTATCCCTGGCATTTTCTAGTTCATCACGAGGCTCTAGTAGCTTAGTGACAGTGACTTGGAGAACTATATCAATCACTATCTTATCTGGAAGATCAACTCCCACTCGATTCAAGCGATTGTAGCACTCAGACAATCTGAGCACATGCTCACCGATTGAGCTATTCTCCTTCATCTTGCAGGCAAAGAATCTTGTTGGAGGTCTCATACCTCTCAACACGGGCACGAGCCTGAGATCTCAATTTCAGCTCTTTGAACATCTCATATGTTCCGTGACGTTCAAAACGTTTTGGAGCCTCAATTCTAAGCCGTAATGCATGACGCACTGAACTATCAAGTAGTCATCAAAACGTGCCTGTCAGTTGTTCACAACATCTACAGACGACGCTAGAGGGGGTGGCGCACCGAGCGGTGCATTAAGGACATAAGCCTTCTGTGCAGCAAAGAGGACAATCCTCAGATCACGGACCCAGTCCGCTTTGTTGCTACCATCATCTTTCAACTCTATTTCTCTAGGAACATATAAAAATTAAGGGAGCTACAACGCGATCTAGTAATCTACCACATAATTTGCAAAGACATTTTGACTATGTTCATGATAATGAGTTTAGTTAATCATATTACCTAAAAACTCCCACTCAAATTGACATCCCTCCGGTCATTCGAGTGTCACATGATCCAAATCCACCAACTCAAGTCCGATCATCACGTGAGTTGAGGTGGTTTCAATGGTGAACATCTTCATGTTGATCATATCTACTATATGACTCATGTTCGACCTTTCGGTCTCTTGTGTTCCGAGGCCATGTCTGTACATGCTAGGCTCGTCAAGTTTAACCCGAGTGTTCCGCACGTGCAACACTGGCTTGCACCCGTTGTATGCGAACGTAGAGTCTATCACACCCGATCATCACGTGGTGTCTCGAAACGACGAACTTTCGCAACGGTGCACACTCGGGGAGAACACAATTTTATCTTGAAATTTATGTGAGGGATCACCTTATAATGCTACCGTCGTCCTAAGCAAAATAAGATGCATAAAAGGATTAACATCACATGCAAATCATAAGTGACATGATATGGCCATGAACTTGTGCTTTTGATCTCCATCTCCAAAGCACCGGCATGATCTCCATCGTCACCGGCATGACACCATGATCTCCATCAATGTGTCGCCATGAGGTTGTCGCGCCGACTGTTGCTTCCACGACTATTGCTAACTCATAGCGATAAAGTAAAGCAAAACAGCGAAAATAATTAAAGACAACCCTATGGCTCCTGCCGGTTGCCGTACTCATCGACATGCAAGTCATGATATTCTATACAACACATGATCATCTCATACATCACATATATCTCATCATGTAATTGGCCATATCACATCACAACATACCCTGCAAAAACAAGTTAGACGTCCTCTAATTGTTGTTGCATGTTTTACCTGGCTGCTACGGGTATCTAGCAAGAACAATTCTTACCTACGCAAAAACCACAACGGTGATACAAAAATTGCTATTCAACCTTCTCAAGGACCGCCTTTGTCAAATCCGATCAGACTAAAGTGGGAGAAACAGACACCCGCTAGCCATCTTTATGCAACGAAGTTACATGTCAGTTGATGGAACCGGTCTCTCGTAAGCGTACGAGTAATGTTGGTCCGAGCCGCTTCATCCCACAATACCGCCGAAACAAGAAAAGACCAAGGGAGGAAGCAATCTGAATATTAACGCCCACAAAACCCTTTTGTGTTCTACTCGAGATCTCATCTACGCATAGACCTAGCTCTGATACCACTGTTGGGGAACGTTGCATGGGAAACAAAAATTTTCCTACGCACACGCAAGATCTATCCATGGTGATGAGCATCTACGAGAGGGAGAGTGAATCTACATACCCTTGTAGATCGCTAAGCGGAAGCGTTAAGAAACGCGGTTGATGTAGTCGAATGTCTCCGCGATCCAAATCGCAAGTTGTCCCTCGATCCGATCACGAACTAGTGCCGAACAGACGGCACCTCCGCGTTCAACACACATACGGCTTGATGACGCCTTCACCTCCTCGATCCAGCGAGCGATGGTGAAGTAGTAGATGAGTTCCAGCAGCACGACGGCATGGTGATGGTGGTGAGGAACAATCTCTGCAGGAGTTCGCCAAGCACTACAGAGATTATGGCGGGAGGAACTAGAGGGTTAGGGTTGCCGGCACACGGCTTGGGAAATCCTGATGTGTCCCGTGTGCTAGCCCTGCCCCTCTATTTATATGTTGAGCCCTGGGGTCTAAACTTGGAGAGAAGGCCTCCACAAGGTCGGTTTTGCCCGCACAAGGTCGGTTTGGCCCGCACGGAAAGAGTCCCACTCAGATTCCAGCAGTACCGCGTACAAGCGGTAGTACCGCTCGTGAGCGGTAGTACCGCTTGAGCGGTAGTACCGCTTCACACAAGCGGTAGTACCGCTTACGCGGTAGTACTGCCTTACCAGCGGTAGTACCGCTTAAGGCAGCAGCAAAACTTCCTTTTGTATTTTCCAATACCTCGTGGGTTTTACCCCTTTAGCCCATATAAAGTGTTGCTGCACCCGAACACTTCGGTAAACATCCGGAACCCCTTCCGGTGAATTCCGGAACCCTTCCGGAGATCAAAACACTATTATCAGATATATCAATCTTTACCTCCGGACTCTTCCGGAGATCCTCGTCATGTCTGGGATCTTATCCGAGACTCCGAACAACCTTCGGTCACCAACACAATAACTCAACTATACTAATCGTCACCAAACGTTAAGTGTGTAGACCCTGCGGGTTCGAGAACTATGTAGACATGACCGAGACACCTCTACGGTCAATAACCAATAGCGGGACCTGGATGCCCATATTGGTTCCTACATATTCTACGAAGATCTATGTCGGTCGAACCTCTATGTCAAGGATTCAGTTAATCCCGTATGTTGTTCCCTTTGTTCTTCGGTATGTTACTTGCCCGAGATTCGATCGTCGGTATCTCTATACCTAGTTCAATCTCGTTACCGGCAAGTCTCTTTACTCGTTCCGTAATACAAGATCCTGTGGCTAACTCTTTAGTCACTTTGCTTGCAAGGCTCATTGTGATGTTGTATTACCGAGTGGGCCCCGAGATACCTCTCCGTCACATGGAGTAACAAATCCCAGTCTTGATCCATGCCAACCCAACAGACACCCTCGGAGATACCTGTAGAGCACCTTTATAGTCACCCAGTTACGTTGTGACATTTGATACACACAAGGTATTCCTCCGGTGCCAGTGAGTTGCGTGATCTCATGGTCATAGGAACAGATACTTGACATGCAGAAAACTATAGCAATAAACTGACACGATCATATGCTATGTTTATAGTTTGGGTCTTGTCCATCACATCATTCTCCTAATGATGTGATCCCGTTATCAAATGACATGTCATGTCTATGGCCAGGAAACCTTGACCATCTTTGATCAACGAACTAGTTAACTAGAGGCATACTAGGGACACAGTGTTGTCTATGTACCCACACATGTATTTGAGTTTCCAATCAATACAATTATAGCATGGATAATAGAAAATTATCATGAACAAGGAAATATGATAATAACTAAATTATTATTGCCTCTAGGGCATATTTCCAACAGGCGCTACTTTCATGCACATGATTCAAAAATGTTTACTCGATCAGATCCCTCGGAATGTTGAAGCATACATGGATGACATTGTCGTCAAGTATCGCAAAGGTTCCAACCTGTTGTCTGACTTAGCTGAAACATTCGCCAATCTGAGGAGGTATGATATGAAGCTAAATCCAACTAAGTGCACTTTCGGCGTTCCTGGTGGCAAATTACTTGGTTTTCTCGTTTCCAAAAAGGGAATCGACGTTAATCCTGAAAAGATCGGTGCCATCACCCGAATGAAAAGCCCTGAGCGTGTGCACGATGTCTAGAAGCTCATAGGTTGCTTGGCAGCATTGAGTCGATTCATTTCTCGGTGAGAAGGCATTGCCTTTATACCGACTGATGAAGAAGTCTGATACATTCGAGTGGACTCCTGAAGCTGAAGCAGCGTTTGTCGAGCTCAAAGCTCTGCTTTCCACCCAGCCGGTGCTTGCTGCTCTGCACAGTAAAGAGCCTTTGCTATTGTACATAGCGGCCACTAATCAGGTTGTCAGTACAGTTCTCACTGTCGAGAGGGAAGAGGAAGGTAAATCTTACAAAGTCCAGCGTCCTGTTTATTACATCTCTGAAGTGTTGACTCCTTCAAAGCAAAGATATCCACATTACCAGAAGCTCATATACGGTATATATCTGTCAGCTAAGAAGGTGGCACACTACTTTCAAGATCATTCAGGTTCAGTCGTCAGTGATGCTCCGTTGTCTGAGATTCTCAACAATCGAGATGCAACTGGTCGAGTGGCCAAATGGGCCATTGAGCTCCTTTATTTTGATATCAAGTTTGAGGCGAAAAAAGCAATCAAGTCTCAAGCCCTCGCTGATTTCCTGGCCGAGTGGACTAAACAGCAGCAGCCGATCCAAGTTCACTCGGCACACTGGACTATGTTCTTTGATGGCTCAAAGATGCTGAATGGGTCTGGTGCTGGCGTAGTACTATTGGTGTCTCCAAAAGGCGACAAACTCAGTTACGTCTTGCAAATTCACTTTGATTCCTCCAACAATGAAGCTGAATATGAAGCACTCTTGTACGGGTTGCGTATGGCCATTTCACTCGGCGTCCTGCGCCTGATGGTATATGGCGACTCTGATTTGGTGGTCAATCAAGTGATGAAAGAGTGGGATGTCAGGAACCCCGCTATGACTGGATATTGCAATGCAGTAAGGAAGCTCGAGAAGAAATTCGAAGGTTTGGAACTCCATCATGTTCCCCGAGTGAAGAATCAGGCAGCTGATGAGCTGGCAAAGATTGGATCCACTCGGAAGCCTGTCCCCAGCAATATATTTCTCGAGCACCTTCATTCTCTTTCGGTGCAGGAAGATCCCTTCACTGAAGAGCCCCCTCAAGCAAAAAGCGCCTCTGATCCGACTGAAGTCGATGTCCCAGCTGTCATTGATCTAGTCATGGAGATTTTAGTGATCACGCCCGGCTGGACTGTACCCTATATTGCGTACATTCTTAGGAGAGAACTCCCAGATGATGAAGATGAAGCTCGACAGATAGTCCGCAGATCCAAGTCTTTTACTGTTATGGATGGACAACTCTACAGAGAAAGTGTGACTGGCGTGACTCAGCGGTGCATTTCTCCTGAAGAAGGTCGACTGATTTTGGAGGAGATTCACTCGGGAACTTGTGGTCATCATGCGTCCTCTAGGACGATTGTTGCCAAAGCTTACCGAGCTGGTTTCTTCTGGCCACGCGCCAATGAGATGGCTAAAGATATTGTCGATCACTGCGAAGGATGCCAGTTCTATTCGAACCTGTCACACAAACCTGCGTCTGCCTTGAAGACTATTCCACTTGTCTGGCCGTTTGCTGTATGGGGCTTGGAAATGGTTGGACCCCTTAGAACAGGCCAGAGTGGATTCACTCACTTACTGGTTGCAGTCGACAAGTTCACTAAGTGGATTGAAGCTAAACCCATCAAGAAGCTGAACGCCCGCACTGCTTTCAAATTCATGAAAGAGATAACATTCCGGTATGGAGTCCCCCACAGTATCATTACAGACAATGGCTCTAATTTTGACTCGAAAGAGTTCAGATACTTTTGCTCCTCTCAAGGCACTCGGGTGGATTACGCATCCGTTGCACACCCCCAGTCTAACGGTCAAGCTGAGCGGGCTAATGGCCTTATCCTCCAAGGACTGAAGCCTCGACTTATGCGAGATCTTGATCATGCTGCTGGAGCTTGGGTCACTGAATTGCCGTCTGTTCTGTGGGGCTTGAGGACGACTCCTAACCGGTCGACTGGGCGCACTCCTTTCTTCATTGTGTATGGAGCTGAAGCCATTATGCCAAGTGACGTCCTTCACAATTCTCCCCGAGTGGACCTTTACTTTGAAGACGAAGCTAAGCAAGCAAGACAAGATGGGGTGGATCTCCTAGAGGAAGAACGCGAGATGGCCCTGATCCGGTCGACTGTATATCAACAAGACCTTCGCCGCTTCCACGCGAGGCACGTCAAGAGCCGTTCGTTCCGCGAAGGTGATCTTGTGCTCTGAGTGGATCAGTAGCGACCCCACAAGTTGGCCCCGGCGTGGGAAGGCCCATTCGTCGTCACCAAGGTGCTGAACAATGGAGCGTACCACCTTTTCAACTTGAAGAAGAATATCGATGAGCCGCGCGCCTGCAACGCGGATTTGCTTCGGCGCTTTTATACTTGATGACCGAGTTGTTTTGATGTAATAAGGGTACTCCAGACGATGTCTTTGTTAAGCTATGACTTCCGCAGCCTATTGTCGATTCCGATCGCACAATTTCGCATTCAAAAATTACTCCGAGTGAAGAGTGATCCTCTCCCTCGGGGGCTTAGCTGCGAACCTGTTTTGCCTAAGTTAAAAACCTTTCCGAGTGCATAACATTCAATACACTCGGAGACTTAGCTGTGAACCAATCTTCGCCTAAGTTCAAAAATTACTCTGAGTGAAGAGCGATCCTCTCCCTCGGTGGCTTAGCTGCGAACCAGTTTTCGCCTAAGTTAAAAACCCTTCCGAGTGTATAGCATTCAATACACTCGGATACTTAGCTGCGAACCAGCTTTCGCCTAAGTTCAAAAATTACTCCGAGTGAAGAGCGATCCTCTCCCTCGGGGGCTTAGCTGCGAACCCGTTTTCACCTAAGTTAAAAACCCTTCCGAGTGTATAGCATTCAATACACTCGGATACTTAACTGCGAACCAGCTTTCGCCTAAGTTCAAAAATTACTCTGAGTGAAGAGCGATCCTCTCCCTCGGGGGCTTAATTGCGAACCAGTTTTCGCCTAAGTTAAAAACCTTTCCGAGTGTATAACATTCAATACACTCGGAGACTTAGCTGCGAACCCGTTTTTGCCTAAGTTAAAAACCCTTCCGAGTGTATATCATTCAATACACTCGGATACTTAGCTGCGAACCAGCTTTCGCCTAAGTTCAAAAATTACTCCGAGTGAAGAGCGATCCTCTCCCTCGGGGGCTTAGCTGCGAACCCGTTTTCGCCTAAGTTAAAAACCCTTCCGAGTGTTTAGCATTCAATACACTCGGAGACTCAGCTGCTAACCAGCCTTCGCCTAAGTCCAAAATTACTCTGAGTGAAGAGCGATCCTCTCCCTCGGGGGCTTAGCTACGAACCTGTTTTTCGCCTAAGTTAAAAACCCTTCTGAGTGTTTAGCATTCAATACACTCGGAGACTCAGCTGCGAAGCAGTCTTTGCCTAAGTCCAAAATTACTCCGAGTGATAAGCAACCCTTTCACTCGAGAACTTAGCGGCAAACCAGTTTTCGCCTAAGTTCAAATCCTTCTGAATAGTGAACAGACTTAACCACGCAGGAGATCAGAAAGCAAAATGCAGATAAGTTCAGAATCTTAAGCGCGGTTAAAAAGTTGTTCGCGCAAAGGAAAGTACTCAGGCTTAAGGCCTGAAGGAAGTTTTAATCGGTTACACCATCACTCGGCATACCGAGGCAAATAAAGTTTTAACTGAAGGCAAAGTACTTTTTCAAGCTCTGGTAGGGCTTGAAGGTTCGACAAAGGTATCCAGGTCAATTCCGTCGGCGATCCGAGTAGCTGCTTCTATGAAAGTCTCCATGAAATCTTCAAATTGAAGTTTCTTCGTGTTGATCACTCGGAGGGCCTTCAGTTTGTCCTCCCTGGCCTCCTTGCAATGAACCCTGACGAGTGAAAGTGCCACATCAGCACCACAACGAGCAGCGGACTTCTTCCACGCCTGCACTCGACTTGGAATTTCATTGAGGTGAGTCATCATACACTCGAGGTTAGTCTGGAGGGAGTCTTCAGGCCACAGTTCCTTGTCGACTCTCTCGAATGCAGCCCTCAGCCGAGTGACATATCCCTGGACATTCTTAAGACGAGCTTCAAGTTGAAACATATCCATGGCCACGGCGTCTCCGACGAGTGACTTCGTGGGGTCCAGATTGGGCTCGATCTCTTCGGTTTCCTTCTCGAAGTCATGACAGAATTCTGCATGAAGAGAAAGGAAAAAGGTGATCACAATGCCGTTCTGAAGAAATTAAAGAAATTCATTCGACAGAAGAAAGTCACCTTCAAGCATGCTGAACATTTTCTTCGCGAAGTCTCCTAAGTGTTTCTCCAGAGCACTCTTTCCCTTGGTCTGCACTTCAAGTTTTTTGATCCGGTCGGATCGTTCCTGCTTCAGTTTGGTGTTCTCTTCTTCCAGTTTTCTGGCTGCAGCAAGTTTCTTCTCAGCAGCTTCAGTTTTCTCCTTCGCTTCCTTCTGAGCATCAGCAAGTGATTTGTCCTTGTCTTCGAGCGCCTTCTTCATGGTATCTAAAGAAATAACATTGTTGAGTCGCGCTCGGAGACGACGGTTCTCATCACGTACGTCTGTTCGAGTGGATTCACTCGGTTCAAAGGATGGAAGATGAAAGTGATAATACAATTGATCGACAAGGATTACCTCCCAAAGTCTTCAATTGAGTCTGCGCACGGTCCAGGTTGTTGTTCGTCAGCTCCAGATCCTGCAGAAGTTGATTCTTTTCTTTTCCCAGCTCGACGTACTTGGTCCCGAGCCCACATGCTTTCTGAAATCAGCAAAGAAGGGGTTTAGTCGACATACATATTTCTCTGCTCCCGAATGGAAAAGTACAAGTGCAGTCGACTGAAAGGCGGCCCGCCGCCCCACCCCACAACCCTATACAGCGTCATATCATGGTTGATGGAAATGATGTCCATGAAACCTGCAAAACAGTTCTTAAGACTACTCCCCATCGTAAACGATCGGTAGTAGTCTCGGGGACTACACCCAGTGGGTGCACTCAGCGTGCCCCCACTGGACAGGAAATCACTCGACCAGGTCCGCCCTGTCCGAGTGTATGTTCAGTCGACTGGACGGCGGCCCGCCGTCCCACCCCACACCCCTGCAAAGCGTCATATCATGGTTGATGGAAATAATGTCCATGAAACTTGCAGGATAGGTGACAAGCATACTCCAAGTATGGAAAAGGACCTCGAGTCCAAGTTCTTAAGACTACTCCCCATCGTAAATGATCGGCAGTAGTCTCGGGGACTACACCCAGTGGGTGCACTCAGCGTGCCCCCACTGGACAGGAAATCACTCGACCAGGTCCGCCCTGTCCGAGTGTATGTAAAACAAAAAAAGAAGAAGCAAGCAAGTGAACATTGTCTCTATTAGACCCCCGCCGATGCAAGCACTCGACGGCGGTCTCGGGGACTACAACCAGTGGGTGCACTCAGCGTGCCCCCACTGGACCTACTTTTACTCGACAAGGTCTGTCCTGTCGAATGGAAAACAACTTTCATACCGACTCTAAGGCCCCTGCCGAGGTCTTCTTCATTCGACAGCGGTCTCGGGGACTACACCCAGTGGGTGCACTCAGCGTGCCCCCACTGGACCAGAAACTACCTGGTCTACTTGCGAAGAAAACACCCAGCGGGTGTAAAATCAAGATGGACAGGAATTCAATCGGAAATGAACTTACAATAGCACTTACTCGGACGTTGGCTTGAAGCGCTGAGCTGGCATCATAGGCTAACTTGCTGGCTTCATACGCCTCCTTTGTTCGCAGCATCATCTGCCCAGCCTGAATCATGGCTTCCTTGGCAGCTCCAGTTTGGTCCTCCGGGACGTGATACAAAGGGTATGCGGGCATCGAATGAGTTGGTGCTGTAACTGAGGCAGCAGGAGGTGCTTCAGATTGTCTAATAGGTGCTGAAGCCACCAGAGTTGAAGTGGCTGGCGGAGCACTCGACGGCAGGGCCACACGGGCTGGAGGTGTCGCAGCAGTCGACCCACGGGGCGTCTGTCCAGACGATGTTCTCCGAGTGCGTACGCGTGGAGCCCCCAGAGGCATAGCTTCATCCTCCATTCCTCGCTGCAGCTCCTCGTCATCTTCCAGTTCGATGACTTCGTCAGCTCTCAATCGGCAATTTTAATCAAGTCACTCGACGATTATTCTTCAAAAAACAGAGTAGAGTGTGGGTTTGTTATACCTCGTTGGGAGGTGGCCGCATCAGGAGTGTCCACTTCCATATGGTCCCCATCATTTCGCTGAGGCGATGTCACAGAGGTAGCAGCTCTGGCGAATGAACTCCACTCGGTCAGCAGAGACATGAAGTTCCACAATCACAATTGCGGGAAAATAAACACTCACGTTGAGGCAACATGCACAGCTATCTTGATACGAGGCAGGGCCTTCCGAGGTTTTGGCGCGTCCGGCTTGAGCTGTTTCGCAGCTTTTTCGGTCGACCCCGATGTTGCGACACGGTCACGCTTTGGGTTCCTTGTGTTCGACGCCGCAGTTTTCCTCGGGGCGACCTATGGGTCTTCTGCTGCTGGGTACGATGCTCGGTGCGTGAAGGGACCCGAGCCTCGACCTCGCCTTCCTCCAGGTCGTCGTCGCTGCTCTCGCTGTCATCGGCGTAATCGCCATCTGCACTGCCGTCTACGCTCCCTTCCTCTTCGTCAGGCTTTTCTCCGTTGGGCACGGGCGAGTACATGTTCGTGAATTCCTGCGAGATACAAGCTACAAAGTCAGTCGACTGAAAATCTAGAGACTCGACAAAATATTAAAACACTCGACAGAGATATAACTCACCAGGTTCGTCGGTGGGTTCAAAGCAGAGAAGGGCGGAATTCGCTTGGCTCCCTCAGGATTATCACAAGCTCCGGTGGTGCTCCTGAGCCACTGAGAAACAAGTCTCGTCAGAAACTTCCTCAGGATGAGTCCGAGTGGTATCCTCAGGGCCTGAATAATGCCACATGGTGTGATCCCAGGCTTGGAGAGGCTAGATTCGTCGACTGAGAAACGTTTCAAGGAGATCCAAGCCAGTCACTCCGCCGCGGATCAGATCAGATACAACGTTCACTAGGATCCCTACCTGGATTTTCTCTACTTTCTTCACGTACAATGGTTTGGTGGTGGTAGGTCGATCCAAGGTGAAAGGGGGAAGTCCAGTCGACATATTTGGTGATGCAATGTCTTTGCAATAGAACCATGTCGACTGCCAGCCCCGAACAGATTCAGGAAAGGTCATAGAGGGGAATGCACTCCTACCTCTCTTTTGGACCCCTAAGCCACCACACAGTTGGATTACATTGGTTTTGCTATCACTGCGATTGGCTTTCTTGACGCATTGGGATCTGACCGAGAATATGTGTTTGAACAAACCCCAATGTGGAGGACAGCCCAAGAAGCATTCACACAAAGTTATGAAACATGAGAGATAGGCAATCGCATTCGGAGGTAAATGGTGGAGTTGCGCCCCGAAATAGTTCAGGAAACTACGGATGAACGGATGGGGTGGCATGGAGAAACCTCGCTCGACGTGGGTGAGAAGCAGAACTCGCTCGCCGTCGCGTGGCTCCGGCTCGGTCTCCCCCTTCGGCAACCTCCAAGACCCTTCAGTTATCAACCCGTCACCGACGAGATTTTGGACATCCTCCGCCGTGACCGTCGATTGGAGGAAATCCCCCTGGATCCACCCCGGCGGCACCGTCGACCGGGCGCCCGACGGTTTCTTCACCCTGGCTCCTCCCTTCTTGGCGCGCTCAAGCTTCTCCGTCTTGCCCTTCGTCATGGCGGCGGCGGTCGTCGGAGCGGAGCTGAGCAGGGGAGGAGGAGTAGAAGAGCAGACTTGGGGGAAGAATACTGTACCAGCACCGGCGTCATCGCCTCTTATATCCACCCGTGGGAGTCACTGACCTGCGGGCCCGCCAAATCTCTGGGTATCCCGAATTCAGAGGAGGCACGGTACGTGGCGATTTTGGCAGCGCGGTAATCGAGGCGTCGTGCCCCCACTTGCCTTTACGGTTGCGTCATCTCCGCTCGGCGCACGTTTATCCAATTTTCGAATCCCGTAAAATCCGGACCCGACGGAGCGAACTGTCATATCAGAAGACTCTGCAGACCACTCAAACCTGATTTCGAGCTCAGTTTCACTCGGACCAGATTTCGAGCTCAGTTTCACTCGGACACATTTCAAGACAGAATTGATCAGGGTGAATGACAAAGGTTTCAATCGGCGCAGATTTCTAAGAAGCCTCGAAATACACTCAGGATTTTTGTGTCTTGTCAGAACCTGCATTGACTCCTTTTCCACTCAAACCCCGATCCATTCGGGGGCTAATGATGGGGATATGTACCTAGGGTAGGGTCATAGGCCTGACCTATCTGCTCTACCTAAGGACACTGCCCCAGAAAGCTTAAGGGCTACAAGGAGATCTCCGACTGAAATCACCAAGGCATACAATTCACTCGACAAGATCCACTCGGAGATTACCTTTTCACTCGACGGGTACCATTCACTCGGAAGAACCGGAAGACAGTCGACCGCAGAAGACCAGAAGCCACCCCAGGGAGGCCAACGGGCAGGCGTTCGTCTGTACCATTAATAGCATTAATTACGTACGTTACCAGTAACGTACGCCTTGATAGCCACGATCTGACCCTTAGATGCCGGACACTTATGAGGGGCAGCGCACTCTATATAAGCCGCCCCTCCCCTCTGGCACAAGGGTTCGCACCCCCTGTAACGACACTTATATTTCACTCGACAAGAGCTCCCGAGCACTGAGACGTAGGGCTTTTACCTCCACGAGAGGGGCCTGAACTCATACATCCGTGTGTACACCCTCGCCGTAGCTGGGACTCTGCCCTCTCCTTACGTACCCCTACCTTCTACTGTCAGGCTCGTTCCCACGACAGAGGGCGAGCGCCCCAGGAAGAAGATTCCTGCCAAGGTGATGTGGTATGCTCCTATAATACCACGGTTGAAACGTTTGTTCCAAAACAAAGAGCATGCCAAGTTGATGCGATGGCACAACGAAGACCGTAAGAAAGACGGGAAGTTGAGAGTACCCGCTGACGGATCGCAATGGAGAAAATTCGAGAGAAAGTGGAAGGACTTTGCAAAGGACGCAAGGAATGTATGGTTTGGTTTAAGTGCAGATGGCATTAATCCTTTTGGGGAGCAGAACATCAATCATAGCACATGGCCTGTGACTCTATGTATCTATAACCTTCCTCCTTGGTTGTGCATGAAGCGGAAGTTCATTATGATGCTAGTGCTCATCCAAGGCCCCAAGCAACCCGGCAACGACATTGATGTGTACCTAAGGCCATTAGTTGAAGAACTTTACAGCTGTGGAATGGAAAAGGTGTACGTGCGTGGGATGCGAAAGAACAGGAGGAATTTGACCTACATGCGTTGCTGTTTGTAACCATCAATGACTGGCCTGCTCTCAGTAACCTTTCAGGACAGACAAACAAGGGATACCACGCATGCACGCACTGTTTAGATGATACCGACAGTATATATTTGGATAAATGTAAGAAGAATGTGTACCTGGGGCATCGTCGATTTCTTCAGAGCAGGCATCCCGTAAGAAAGAAAGGCAAGCATTTCAAAGGTGAGGCAGATCACCGGAAGAAGCCTCGCCACCGTACTGGTGATGATATACTTGATGTGGTCAAGGATTTAAAAGTAATCTTTGGAAAGGGTCCTAGCGCACAATCTGTTCCGAATGATGCTGACAATCGGGCAACCATGTGGAAGAAGAAATCTATATTTTGGGACCTACCCTATTGGAAAGACCTCGAGGCCCGCTCTGCAATCGACGTGATGCACATGACGAAGAATCTTTGCGTGAACCTGCTAGGCTTCTTGGGCGTGTATGGGAAGACAAAAGATACACCGGAGGCACGGGAGGACCAGCAACGTATGCACGGAGAAGACGGCATGGATCCAAAGCAGTTTCAGGGTCATGCCAGCTACGCTCTTACCAAAGAAGAGAAGGAAATCTTCTTCGAATGCCTGCTCAGTATGAAGGTCCTGTCTGGCTTCTCGTCGAATATAAAGGGAATAATAAATATGGCAGAGAAAAAGTTCCAGAACCTAAAGTCTCATGTCTGCCACGTGATTATGACGCAACTGCTTCCAGTTGCATTGAGGGGGCTTCTACCGGAAAACGTTCGATTAGCCATTGTGAAGCTATGTGCATTCCTGAATGCAATCTCTCGGAAGGTAATCGATCCAGAAATCCTACCAAGGTTAGAGAATGATTTGGTGCAATGTCTTGTCAGTTTCGAGTTGGTGTTCCCACCATCCTTCTTCAATATCATGACGCACGTCCTAGTTCACCTAGTCGAGGAGATTGCCATTCTGGGTCCTGTATTTCTACACAATATGTTCCCCTTTGAGAGGTTCATGGGAGTCTTAAAGAAATATGTTCATAATCGTGCTAGGCCAGAAGGAAGCATCTCCAAGGGCCAAGAAACAGAGGAGGTCATTGAGTTTTGTGTTGACTTTATTCCTGACATTAAGCCGATTGGTGTTCCTGAATCGCGGCATGAGGGCAGACTGGGTGGAAAAGGCACGCTAGGAAAGAATTCAGTAATATGCCGGGATGGGCATTCTTTGGCGCAAGCACACTACACAGTTCTACAAAGTTCCACCTTGGTGGCTCCGTATATCGAGCAACACAAGAATATTCTACGCTCCAAACACCTGGAGCAGTCTGACGACTGGATTACACATGAACAAACGGTGACTTTCGCCGGTTGGTTGCAGACACGTCTCATGCATGACGACACTATTGAAGATGACCTGTACTTGCTGTCCAAGTTACCATCTTCGACTATATTGACTTTCAAAGGGTACGAGATAAATGAGAATACATTTTACACGATCGCCCAAGATAAAAAGAGCACCAACCAAAACAGTGGTGTCCGCTTTGATGCAGCAAACATCAATGGGCCAAAGGACACATATTATGGTTACATAGATGAGATATGGGAACTTGACTATGGACTTGGTTTGAAGGTCCCTTTGTTTCGGTGCAAATGGGTCAATCTGACAGGAGGCGGGGTAAAGGAAGACCCGCAGTACGAAATGACAACAGTGGATCTCAACAATCTTGGGTACGCAGACGAACCATTCGTCCTAGCCAAAGATGTGGCACAGGTTTTCTATGTGAAGGACATGTCTACCAAGCCGAGAAAAAGAAAAGATAAGGAAGCGAAAAAATCATACGATGAGCCAAAGCGCCACATAGTTCTTTCAGGGAAAAGAAACATCGTGGGAGTGGAGGACAAGATAGACATGTCAGAAGATTATGAAAAGTTTCATGAAATTGCTCCCTTCAGAGTGAATGTTGACCCGAGCATCAAGTTAAACGATGAAGATTGTCCATGGTTACGACGCAAAGGGACACACGCGAAGAAAAAGTTTTATACCCAAAGATCCCACTCTGGGATGTGACCGGCTTCACCGCCAATTGAGCATCATCCTTTCTATTTGTCTTTTGTTTCTTTCTAAGTGTCTTTGTAAAAATGGAGTTGGAAAAATGAAATATACCGTCGGAAAATGAAAGGATTTCTAGATAGATCAACAAAACACACGGTTTCCCCTGCATACAGCCCGACGGTGGCTCGTGAGTGCCCGCATATGAAATGCACCGTCAGACCGTATGCAGGGAATCCGAATGATTTGTATTCGGTCGATGAACTAAAGGATTTCTAGATAGATCAACAAAACACATGGTTTCCCCTGCATACAGCCCGACGGTGGCTCGTGAGTGCCCGCATATGAAATGCACCGTCGGACCGTATGCAGGGAATCCGAATGATTTTTATTCGGTCGATGAACTAAAGGATTTCTAGATAGATAAACAAAACACACGGTTTCCCCTGCATACAGCCCAACGGTGGAAATATGAAATGCACCGTTGGACCATATGCAGGGAATCCGAATGATTTGAATCCGAATGAGTAAACACACAAAGTGTCGAACATGTCCGAGAGGTGGGCTATATATAGGGTCGTGTGCCTCTTTAGTTCCGGTTGCTAGCACGAACCGGGACTAGTCGTTATAGTGCTGATCCAACAGCTCACAAGCGCTTGAAAGAAACACACGATCCGTGTGCTTCTTCCTGATTGGTACGACCTTCACCCACATAGCATGTGCTAAAAAGTTGAGAGGGTTACGGCAAAAACTGGATGCACTTTGTGTACAAAATGGACAATCTCTTTCGAAGTATCAGGCTTTCAGACGAAAACTCGTCTGTTACAAAGGCATTTCATTTTTTTAAACTTATTTCAACTCCAGACTTTTTGTGCGCTCAGTATGCACCATTCGAAGCCACGCCATCAATTTTCAACCATTTCTGACTTCATTTGCTATTTTTCATGCATTTACTGATTTTTTGAGCTAAATGACCCTGAAATTGATAAGCACTACAAATGAACTCTGAAAAGGTTGAAAGTTGGCATGGTATCATCATTTCACCCACATAGCATGTGCTAAAAAGTTGAGAGGGTTACGGCAAAAACTGGATGCACTTCGTGTACAAAATGGACAAACTCTTTCGAAGTATCAGGGTTTCAGACGAAAACTCGTCTGTTACAAAGGCATTTCATTTTTTAAAATAACCTAAGTATTACCAAATTGAATATAATGATAAAACACAATAAAATTAAACAGAAGAAAAAATAATCACTCAAAAATCTATTTTTAAAATAAAGTTATTCACAAACTAGGGATTCACACAAATTTCAAATAATTCAAATTTAAACTATTCAAATTTGAAAACTAGTGATTCACACAAACTAGTGATTCACACAAATTCAAATAATTTTTAAAGTAAAGTTATTCACAAACTAGTGATTCACACAAACTAGTGATTCACACAAATTGGCACGCTAGAAAAGAATTCACTAATATGCCGGGACGGGCATTCTTTGGCGCAAGCACACTACACTGTTCTACAAAATGGATAATCTATTTTGAAGTATCAGGGTTTCGGATGAAAACTCATATGTTACAAAGGCATTTCATTTTTTAAATAACCTAAGAATTACCAAATTGAATATAATAATAAAACACACTAATATTAAACATCAGAAAAAAGAATCACTGGAAAATCTATTTTTAAAGTAAAGTTATTCACAAACTAGTGATTCACACAAATTTCAAATAATTCAAATTTACACTATTCAATTTTTTTTTGACCTAACGCAAAAAGATTCACTCATTAATTCTAAATAAAGCAAAAAAAAAAACTCAGAATGAAAAGAAAATAAATAAAGCAGAAAACAAAAAAATAAAAAAAAAAGCCCGCCTACTGGGCCGCCACGGCCTGCATACGACTAGTAACCCAACCACTAGTTGGGCCAGGACGCAGGCCCGCGAGGCCCAGTAGGACCCACAGGGCAGCGATGGTTCGGTAGGCCTTATTAGAGAGGAGCTCGATGGAGAGGCTGCGGCGGGGCTTATAAACTGGTGCTGGCGCCTCTCGCCAAGCGAGGTGGGACTAAACTTGCCTTGCACCGCGCCTGCGCGAGCACCAGACCTTTAGTCGCGGTTGGTGGCTCCAACCGCGACTAAAGGGGGGTATTTAGTCGCGGTTGGAGCCACCAACCGCGACTAAAGGTGAATTTCATCCAGCCGAAGTGGCGGGAAGCCAGACCTTTAGTCGCGGTTGGTGGCTCCAACCGCGACTAAAGACCCCCTTTAGTCGCGGTTGGATCGACCAACCGCGACTAAAGGGTCCTTTATATATACCACACTTACGAAAATTTCCCCAAATCCAGCCTATCGTCGTCCGCGCGCGCCCCTACCCTTGCCCCTCGTCATCGCCGTCTCGTTCGTCCGTCCGCGCCCCGCCGCACCTCGACGCCGCCGTCCGTCCACGCCGCCGCACCTCGACGTCGTGGCCGCCGCGCCGTGTACCTAGCCGTCGCCGTCCGTCCGTGCACCTCGACGCCGCCGTCGCCGTCGCCGCCCCTGCACCCCGCCGTCGCCATCGCCGCCCCTCCTCGACCTCGCGCGCCGTCGCCCCCTTGTGAGCCCTGCCGCCATGGGCGCCGCCCCCTCCCGTCGATCCCGCACACACACACACACCCATGAACACACACACACATGTTCTATTTTTATATATGCTTAATTAGTATATATGCTTAATTAGTGTTTCTTTATGTAATGTTGTTTTTCTATTTTTTATATAATGTTGTTTTTCTATAATTAGTGTTTAATTAGTATATATGCTTAATTAGATTTTTTTTCTTAATTAGAAGTATATAATGTCCCTAACCTATTAAAATGTTGCTTAGAAGTATATAATGTTGTATATCATATTACAGAAAAAATTTGCATACTAAAATGTTGCATAGGAAATTATAATTGAGAAATTTTTCGGAATTTTTTATTGAGAAAGGAATATTATTAGTGTAGTTATAACCTAGGAAATGGGACCTTATAATTGAAAAGATGATATTTTACTGAAAATTTCCTAATAAAATGATATTGCATATATAGGAATTTTTACAAGTGCTAGATATGTCCTGTTTTTAGCAAAGGTCATGCCTCATATTTTTCATGAATTTTAGCATGACTTGTGCTACAATGTAGGACATATCGAGTGCTTGTGATTTGCCAGAACGGGAATTCAATGATATTCCGGCAAAACATAGGGCATTTTTTCTATGTCATTGCTCAATATATGGAACGGGTTGACTTTAGGTCTGTTTCGGCTCCTTGTGTGTCTTTCGGTGAGGGAGAGTGTCCACCATATATATATATATATATATGAGAGAGGAAGAATCCCGACTGTTGTCGTGGGGGTCGCTTCTCCTTCTTTTCCTTGTGCTAGATATTTGTAATGCACTAGGGAAAGAAGGAGTAGCGACCATCACCGACGGTCGAAATATGAGAGAGGAAGAATCCCGACTATTGTCGTGGGGGTCGCTTCTCCTTCGTTCCCGTGTGCTAGACATTTTGGTGTAATGCACTCGGGGACGAATGGAGGAGCCACCATCACCGACGGTCGCAATATCAGAGGGAGTGCCCACCATATACGTGAGATGAGAGTTTAGGAAGGAAAGACTCGACAGACCTAAAGTCAACCCGTTGCATATTGAGTAATAGTGATCTGTGTGTTGATCAGTTTCCTGATAGTTGCCTTCGATCGATTTTAAATGTTTCAACTATGAACATAGGGAATGTCTGACGACGAAAGGAAATTCGTTATGTGCTAATTATGCGAAGACGAGGGCGGCCTGTGCAACAAGCCTCACCTAGTGGATGGTAGGCGCTTCAGCATCGTGCTGGATGAGACCTTCGAAGTGGATACAGTAAGTCACAACGACAAGTCCTTTTTCGTAATTAAGCATGACTTCTGCTTCTTTTACTTCAACTTATAATTTTAATTTTTTACTATTCTACTAGCGTATCCCCTGCCATGCAAGAATTTATGTCTTGGATAAGATTGGTTTCAATACTAAAAAAAGTATGGAGGTAAAGAGAGTTCACTTGAGGACCGAGCATGGTTATACTTTTGCCGTAAAATTGTACAATGCAGATACCTACTCCTATTTTGAATGCAAAAGTTGGCAAGCACTATGCAAGGCTTATGCATTTGAGCCTAATATGCTTATCACCTTTGATATTCGTCCGGAAGATGAAATTGAAGGTAATATCGACATCTGGGTCGATGTGCAGACGCCTTCAGTTCTACCATTATGTGAGTTTCTCAACCATATTTATTATGATTCCGATTCTGCCTCCGTGTGAGTTTGTTAAACATATTTATTATGTAATTTATATTGTTTATTTCAAAATAGTTGACAGCTTATTTTCATTCTTCAAAAAATGTACGGAAGATGGTAGACAGAACCTAGTACACCGATGGCGCAGAATTAACTTGTCAGGAGAAAAATCATCTTATCTCATTTATTAATGATTTTCAGAATTACAATACCTATTATCAAACTCCTACACATTATGGTCAATACGTGCCACTAGTGCACGTGTTGAACTACGGTAACATCCATAGAGATGGCATGGTAAGATTTTTACTATTACGACATCCGTGCATCTTTTGCATAAATTATTTTTAAAACTAAACTACATTGCTAACTACGAAGTTATTACTATGCTTTTCAACAGAAAATCCCGAAGGATTGTGTGCCTCATCTGATGTTTCCGAAAGGTCACCTTGATGTTATGAGCTTACAGCCAGGTCATCCTACGCATCACTGTTGTCCATACCGGATTTCGAAAACCGATGAAGACATGACAATCAAAGATTGGGAAAAAATGTATGGTCGATCGTAGGGAGCTACTTGGAAGCAACATTGTGCGACGTGCAAGAATTGGAGACAGGATAATCTCCATTATCCATAATGGAGAGTCAGGGCCTATCTTGTTTTATGCTATTTTACCTAAGAGAGGGTAGTTAGGTCCTAGCTAATACTCATGATCATGTGCTAAGAACAATTAAGTATGGTTGGTTAGATGACTATGATGATGATGATCGAGTATGACTTGTTATTATGATAACGAGTAGTTCTAAGATGATGATGATCGAGTAAGACTTGTTATTATGATACCAATGATGAGTTATTTATTATTATGATGATGTATGATGCTAAGTTGTTATATATATGAGCATGATGAGTTGTTATCGGTTCTACGAGAAATTCTATTTATATATATATGCACAACGTACGTGTACAGTATGTAGTAGTAGCGTAATATATGTATGAAATGAAAAATAATTAAAAGGAGAAATAAACAATAATTAATTCATAAACCCCTAAAGATTAAAAGGAAAAATGAACCAAAAAAAAAGAAATAAAAACCTTTAGTCCCGGTTGGTGTTACCAACCGGGACTAAAGGTCCCCAGCCCACGGCGCCGGCAGGTGCCACGTGGTGGGCCTTTAGTGCCGGTTGGTAACACCAACCGGGACTAAAGGTCCCCCAGCCCACGGCGCCGGCAGGTGCCACGTGGTGGGCCTTTAGTGCCGGGCCGTGTTGAACCGGCACTAAAGGGGGGGGGGGGGGCTTTAGTCCCGACCCTTTAGTGCCGGTTGGAGAACCGGCACTAAAGGCCCTTACGAACCGGCACTATAGGTCTGTTTTCTACTAGTGATATGATCAATTTCTCGAAGGGGCAGTCACATATGCTGGTTCATTGGCATAATCATCATAGGTGAAGCAGGGTTCTTTTTTACATTGTAATTTTTTGGATCACAAGATTATCAATTGATTAGCAAAACAGTTCATCAACTATCATGTTTGTCACTAGAGTCTTATTCAGGTTTCTAGGAGCATGTAGACCATCACTGGCGGGTAAGATCTCGGTGATCCTCTTGAATGTCAAAATGCGGATAATTCAGCCTCTTGCGTGTATGACTGGAACTGTCGCTGCCTAAATTATTTTCGAACCATTTTAAAAGTCAATATGCCGCCAATTCAGCATCTTTTTGTTTGACCTGCTGACCGTAAAACAATTGTTCCACGGTATTTTCATTAATAATAAAATAAGTACAAATTCAGCATCCCTTTACTTGTAAAACAGTTTTAGTTGGTTATACTGCTTGGTAGGTGTCCTAGGGAAACTTAAATCATCGACGAGGGTCTATGCCAGCGGTGATGGCGCCCAACGGTGCTGTTTTCCTTCATGAAGGTGACATCGTAGAGCGGTCACTCATCTCCGGGTTGTGGACGTTGAGTTGACCGGTGTTGGCAATGTCATTTCCTTTCTGTTTCTCTTTTGTTTTAGTGTCCCTTAATCAACCATGTTGTGTTGTGTTCTTCGAACTAATTTTCCAAGAAACCATGCCATTTTGTTTTGTCCCGTCTCAAAGCTTTCGCCCTGCTTTATAACTAAATCTCAATCCACAAGTCCATAGCCGAATAATAAATGATGATAAGAACACCCTCTATAGTACAAACATAGAAAAAATGAACAATATACATCTGACGAAAAAAACATGACTATACCGACGAGCGTGAACACATGAGGGCCTAAAGACCAGTGGCGGAGCTTCATGGGGGCCAACCTGGGCGGTGGCCCCCCCAGCTCATAGCAAAACATGCTTATATATCTAGGTATTAGAGCTATTTTTCCACTAAAACTCAGCCCATAGTGATTGTGTTTGCCCCCCCTAGCCAATGCCCCCCCTTGATTTTAGCTAAAGACAACACCGCACCTCGACTGAGGACACTATTGGCTAGTCTGAACGTGTGAAAAGGCATCCATTAGACTTGGCCGGTACAAGATACATGATACATGTATGAACGCATGTAGTACGGACTGGGTTCAACGAAAAAGAAGAGAACGTCAAAAATGGTGTGCTGTTAGCTAAAATTCAAATGAGGAGGGCTGGAACCCGAGCTAATTAATAGGATACGATCCTCTCCACGTCAACTATGTATGGTGAGTTATCCTCCCGAGATGAGCATGTAACTTGAATTCAATATTTCAAGGTGCACAATTCAGTCGACGTGATGGTTAATCAACTACTACTAGCCTATAAATAGCGTCCCGGTCTCCCATCTGATCATCCCAAACCCAAAGCATACCATCTCCTCTCCTCTCCTTTCATCTCATGGCTGCTCCGGCTCTCAAGTTCGCCGCTGTTATGCTCCTGGCTGCCCTCTGTGTGGGCGCGCTGGCCCCGGCCGCGTCGGGGCAGCCGACGGACGCGCTAGCCGCGTGCATCGGGCGCTGCGGATGTGTGCCCTGCCCGAAAGGGAAGGTATGCATCGCCGTGTGCAGGCGCCCGCCCCGCTGCGCGGCCAGATGCCGCTGCACCTATTCCGCCGCGGGGTGCTAGGCCGGCTGCAGCCCTGGCGATGCGGCCTGCGCGCGCCACGGCACCGGCCGTGGCCGTCAGGAAGCCTGGCACCGCAAGCGCTGAAGCCAGCAGCTCATACGTTCTACTGTGTATTGTAAGCTCTGTCTGTCGTCCATGTATGTACTGCATGTGTGTGTGTTTGTGTGGTAATAAAGTGTCAACGGGTCGATCCGTTGGGGTTATTGGTCAGTTTCTTCGTCGAAATGTTCAAGCTTTACAGTGGCCTATTGGTTTTAATTGGGAGAAACTAGCTCAGGCGTTGCCTTCCGTGAGCCAATAAATAAATAAATAGAAATGTTATCTTCGTTTGACAGTGTATATAAACTTCGAAATGTTTGGTCAGATATATTAGAAACTATCAACCTATATAATACCAAATAAATACGAGATATATTTTACGTGGATCTAATATTTTATTTGTTAGGGTGAATATTTATTTTTTATGAACTGGATCACAGTTCACAAGGGAGGGGGCTTGCCTAGGTAAGCCACATCACGAACGCGTGCACCACCACGCTGCTACCGTAGAAACAAATAAACGAGTTTGACGAATAGTGAGGTGACTTAGTGATGGCAATTGCGCCAGCAGGCGCGACTTCTTCGGCGCTGGAAACTACCGCCACGCAGACTGTGGGAACGCTATGATACTAAAAAATGATAGAACTATCTAAGAGCAGAGATTCGGTGCCCAGACTCATCCGCATCCGCGCTAAAGTAAAAAATGTCAAAACAAATAGTAAAAATTCAAAATTATACAAAAAAGCCCTACATGATAGATAATTTGATGCGTGAGGTACGCTTCAATTTTCAGATCATTTAAATATCATGAGTAGCTCTCGCCAAAAAAGACAAATTTTGGGTCTGTAAAAAGGTTTACAGTTTGGACCCAATTTGTTTTTTTTGCTGAGAGCTACTCGTATGTCCAAATGATCTGAAATTTCCAGCGCATCTCACACACCAAATTATCTACTTACCATACAAAAAACTTCAGATTTTTTTGCTGAGAGTACATGTGCGTGTGTTTGTGTGGTAATAACGTGTCAACGGATCCATCCGTTGGGGTTGAAATATTCAAGGCTTCTAATGATGACAGTGGCCTACTATTTCTTAATTAAGTGGGAGCAGCCAGCTCTGTCTTTGTCTGGGGCAAAAGATAACTAGAAATGTTATATTCGTTTCACGGTGTATATTCGTTTTATCATAGTCATACTTTACAGAAAGTACAATGGAAACATATATCAACCTATACAATACAAAATAAATAAAGTATATAATATGTTTTATATGAAACTAACGATTGATTTGGTATTCTGAATAAGGATTTTTGTTTTGTAAACTTGGTCAAAGGTCAAAGCTAACTAAGTATGCCTTTTTGTATTTGAGAGAACAACTAACTGTGACTTGTATCAATACAAATACGCAGTATATTTTTAAATGGAAAGATTATTTTTCAGTGATAGCATCCTAGCTTTATGAAAAGTCGGTAGCCCGAACATTTTTTTTTGAGACAACAACTAAGTGTGACTTGATCCTGCCTTGAAGGGCCTCCGTCATTCGAAGCAAGGGCTCATCTGTCATGTTGGAACTATGAGCTACAAACATCCGGTAGACTATAAGGAGTGAAGGACCTCTGGATCAGGTCTGAACTATCAGAGTAAACCAGATCAAAATGTTTAGCGTAGGATGAGGATCACAAATCTTAGGATTTTAACGAAACACTAAAAAATTCTGCAAGAAGAAAAAAAATTTAATAAAACAAAATTGTAAGGTAGGGTGGCTAGCTGCCCCATGAAACCACCCTATTAACAAAATAAGGATCAGTCCCTGATGTCCCACGGCGACACGGACGCCGATCCAATCACAAGCATATCGTCAATTAGTTGGCAAAACAAATGGTCAATGATTGAGTCTGTTAGTCGAGTCTTGTTCAAGTTTCTATGAGTACGTAGACCATCACTGGCATCCGGCACGCACGGTCACAGTGATCCTCTTCAAACTCAAAATGTGGCTCATTCAAACTTTCGCTTGTATGACTGGCACTGTCGCTGCCTTTAATTATGTTGCAACCATTTTCAATGTAGATATGTGATCAATTCAGCATCTCTTTAGTTGTATGAATTGTACGTCGTCGCTGGCTTACCTATTTAGCGAGTTGTACTGCTTGGTGGGTGTCTCCTCTCGAGAACATATCCACTGCACCAGCCCATGTAATAATTGAGCCATTGAATATGAAACTGGTGGATGGGAGCAGGTTGGAAGATGTATTGGTCGAATATTTGCAAAAATGATCACATACTTATTTTCAAAATCTTTCTTATGGTGTTCGCCGTGTTGGCTAACAACATTGCTTACTTTTGTTGTTTCCCACTTTGAACACAAACTTAATCCCCCAAACCAACTAGGCCCCACATGGTAGCCTCTTTTCATCATCTTCTTTCTTCTTTATTTTTCCTTCCATTTAGGTAACCCGGATTACTCGACACTTGATGATGTCCATGAACTAGCTAGGCCTATGATAGATGGTCCCCAAAAGTAATTTGGTATAGGCTCATTGAGGGTGACGTACCCATGTGAAGAACCGTTGGCGATATTCGTTCTCTACGGGTCACGGTTTGCACATTTAACAAATTGCTAAGAAGCAAAGCAATAAAAATAATTAATGATTGATAATACCAATGAGATTTCATTGTTTGCATATTTTCCTATATGAAACGGAATGGACCAGGCATGTGTTTTACCTAAGAAGGCCCCGTACCCCTCCCCCCCCCCCCCCCCCCCCCCCCAAAGGACACATGGACGACAATGAGCATGGTACACATAGGTGTCACCAGAAACATCCCGCGGGCAAAGCCCATATGGAGCCGATGTTGACGGTATTTACTCCTCACGGAGTTTGTTGTCATGCCTAGGCGTTGGTGGACCTCGTTGTGCCAAGTTGAGGTCCAAGCAAGGGGGTCTGACGGCTTCCGTGACGTCATGGTAACTAATTCGGGGCATGGGTGATGGCGTCTGCTTCCTACTGTGCGGTGATATGGTGGACATGTGTGGCGTAGTTCCCGCGTGGTCGATGCCCAGATCTTGTCGTGTCAGGCGTCGTGGTTCCTATAGGGTGCGCGATGGGGCTAGCTGGTGGTAGCGCCGTCTGTCGCTTCCTACTAGTTTCTTCTCATTGGTTCGCGTGGTGGTCGTGAAGAGCCCAATCTTGGCCCGGAAGGGCTCATTCTGGGTAGGTTTCGGGTTGTGACCTGGGTATTATTTGGTAGGTCAGCTTCCTCAGGAGGGGCTCATCGGTAGTTTTAGTCGTGGCGGTTGTGGTGGTGTGGCCGTTGGCTTGGTGTGTTGGCAGTGCGGTTGGCCTTCCATGAGCGCACAACTGGGTGTCTGTATTGACAGATTGGCGCATCCGCGTGTGTTTGTGGGGTGGTGTGGTGTGCATCGGTGTGAGGTCATTTCCATGGTGTTGTGGAGGCTCAATCGGCAGGCTCTCGAATCTGACACCCATGGTCTGCTATTGTCGTTGTAGTGCAGCTTCGCCTAGCTCTCTATTGACAGTTGCTTGGCCCCTTCCCGGGGTTCAAGTACCTAGAGGGCTTAGGGATTTCGACAGAAGCCTTATTCTCGATAGGGATTAATGGATACCGATGAGGATGATGCGGTGGCGCCCTGTTCCTTCGGAGCTGTCGCCAAAGAGTCTCTCCTCAGTACTAGCCCTTGGCTGGTCGGTTCATTGGTTGCGGTGGGAAGAGGGGAGCTGATGCTATGGCCATCCCCTTTCCCGATGTTTGGCGGGGAGATTGTGGCTACCTCTAGGCAAAATTTAAGTCTTCGATGAGGGTCAATGCAAGCAGCGACGGGGCACAAGAGCGTTGTCTTTCTTCTTGCAGGCATCTTTGAAGAGCTTGCTCACTTGTCTACGGGTTGTGGCATGTTGGCAATGGAGGTTGGGTTGGCCGGTGTGGGCATTTTTTATTTATTTATTTTTCACTTTTGTGGAGCATGGGCTCATATAAACCGGGCCATTCCATGGTTGTGCCCAGCTCGTAAGTCGATTGGAGCTCTCCTTCGGGCGAAAGGAAGCTAATTTTTGGATAAAAATCCCCTCAAAATTTCAGCCCGATGGGAATATAAGAAACGGGTTTCGGCCAGAAAACAGGAACGTGAAACAGAAGAGAACAGAGAGGGAGATCCAATCTAGGAGGGGCTCCTGCCCCTCCGCCGCCATGGCGGCCATGGACCAGAGGGGGAACTCTCCTCCCATCTAGGGGGGAGGCCAAGAAAGAAGAAGAAGGTGGGGGGCTCTCTCCCCCTCTCTCCCGGTGGCGCCGGAACGCCGCCGGGGCAAAGCATCGTGACGGCGATCTACTCCAACAACTTCGCCGCCGTCAACACCAACTCTCTCCCCCTCTATGCAGCGGTGTAACTCCCCTTTTCCCGCTGTAATCTCTACTTAAACATGGAGCTCAATCCCTATACTATTTCCCAATGATATATGGCTATCCTATGATGTTTGAGTAGACCCGCTTTGTCCTTTGGGCTAATTGATGATCCTGGTTGGTATGATTGTATATTTTATTATGGTGCTGTCCTACGGTGCCCTTCGTCTCGCGCAAACGTGAGGGATCCTCGCTGTAGGGTGTTTTAATGTGTTCATGATTTGCCTATGGTGGGTGGCGTGAGTGACAGCATACATAGACCCGAGTAGGTGGGTTGTTGCATATGGAAGTAAAGAGGACTTGATACTTAATGCTATGGTTGGGTTTTACCTTAATGATCTTTAGTAGTTGCGGATGCTTGCTAGAGTTCCAATCATAAGTGCATATGGTCAAAGTAGAGAAAGTATGTTAGCTCATGCCTCTCCCTCATATAAAATTGCAAGAATGATTACCGGTCTAGTTATCAATTGCCTAGGGACAAATAACCTTCTTGTTTGACAAAAGCTTTCTACTAAACAACTAACTTTTATTATCTTGCTTTTTTACTCGTAGTTTTATTTCCCGCAAAGTACTTCTAGTTTTATTCGTGCAAACTATCCTATCACCTACAAAGTAGTTTCATACTTGTTCTAGGTAAAGCAAACGTTAAAGTGTGCGTAGAGTTGTATCGGTGGTCGATAGAACTTGAGGGAATATTTGTTCTACCTTTAGCTCCTCGTTGGGTTTGACACTCTTACTTATCAAAAAAGGCTACAAACGACCCCCTACACTTGTGGGTTATCAAGACCTTTTTCTGGCGCCGTTGCCAGGGAGCAATAGCGTGGGGTGAATATTCTCGTGTGTGCTTGTTTGCTTTATCACTAAGTTATTTTTATTTTGTGTTATTAGTTGTTTTATATCTTTAGTTATGGATATGGAACACGAAACACGAAAAATTTTAGTGGTACTTGCTACTCATGGAGATGGGAAACCTCCTAAAACCCTCGATGCTAGTTATGTGCAAAGTATTAAATACTACTTTGATAATCCTGAGATGACCCCATTCAACTTGATAATGGGAGTGATGTTGGATCAACGTGAATACTTTATAGATTATCGCTTGAATCAAAAAGGGAAATTGTTATGGGATCAAATTCAAATGTTGCATTGGTATGCTCGGGAGCTATGCTTGAGATATGATATTACTTGTTGCTCTAGGATGAATGCTCCACACCTTCCCTTTTCATGCAAATTTAATGATAATGAAACCTTAGCTTCTTATGCTAAAGGTATTTATGATTACTATGATGTGGAACGAATAGAAGAATTTGTTGCTTTTAAAGGTGCTTATGAAGTTGCTTCTTTGATGGAAAAGTATGATGATGTTTCTTACGAATCTGAAAATCTTGCCATACTTCAATATTGCTATGAGAATTATGATTGCAATGCTGATATTATTGAATTTATTGAAAGAATGTCCGCTGCCTTGGAAGAGACTAATATTTTGCAGGGACCTATGGAAGAAGAAGTTGCTGAAACTGTGAGCTCATTAGATGAAGAAGATGAGAAGGAGAGCGAAGAACAAAAGGAGGAAGAGAGGATTTGCTACCCGTGCCCACCTTCTAATGAGAGTAACTCTTCAACTCATACATTGTTTAATTACCCTTCGTGCTTACCGAAGGATGAATGCTATGATGACTGCTATGATAATTGCTATGATCCCTTGGATTCATTTGAAATATCCCTTTTTGATGAACTTGATGCTTGCTATGCTTGTGGCCATGATGCCAATATAAATTATTCTTATGAAGATGAACTTGCTATAGTTCCTTATGTTAAGCATGAAATTGTTGCTATTGCACCCACACATGATAGTCCTATTATCTTTTTGAATTCTCCCAACTACACTATATCGGAGAAGTTTGCTCTTATTAAGGATTATATAGATGGGTTGCGATTAGCTACTACACATGATGGTTTTGATGAATATAATATGCATGTGCTTGCTGCTCCTACTTGCAATTATTATGAGAGAGGAACTACATCTTCACCTCTCTATGTTTCCAATACTATAAAATTGCAAGAAACCGTTTATACTATGCATTGGCCTTTACTTAATGTGCATGAATTGTTCTTGTATGACATGCCGATGCATAGGAAGAGAGTTAGACTTCGTTGTCACATGATATATATCACTTTGTGCTCACTACTAAATTACAAATCATTGTTAATTAAAATTGGTTTGATATACCTTGGGATCCGTGTGGATCCATTACTTGAGCACTTTATGCCTAGCTTAATGGATTTAAAGAAAGTGCTGGCAGGAAGACAACCCGAAAGTTTTAGAGAGTCATTTATTTCTGTTGTGTGCTTTTATAAAGTTTAAAAACAAACAAAATATAGAGGGGAACCTAAAACTTCACAAAAAGAAAGGTGAAAGTGACAAGAGATGATGAGCATCGTTGAAGTGGGGGCTAGCCTTGAACTTTTGTACATGCCCATGGAAACTTTGTGAATCTTGAATCACGGAAACTTTTCCAACAAAAATAATTATCCCCTTGTACAAATCCATTGTATTATAAAAATAATGTGCCAAGATTTGCCTTTAGGATGTTTGAATTGCTTGTTTGATGTGTGCTGTGCAAAAACAGAAACTTTTGCCGTAGTGTTTGAATTTTCATATTTTACTGGAGCGTGCAAAAATTCTGAAATTTTGACACAGTACTGTTATGCAAATCATTTCTCATTTCAGAATATTTTGAGCTACAGAAGTATACGTGTGTACAAATCTTTACATACTGTCCTGTTTTTCACAAATTGTTGTTATAACTGATTTGCATGCTTATGTTTGAATTCTTGTTGAGCCCCATTGACTTGGAAGCCATAGAATTGTGGTAGCATACAGTGGGTAATGTTAGATTATAATTATGCAATAATGTTATGGCAAGAGATGATGAGATTTGGTGTTATGTGTACTAACGGATCTCATGAATTTTCTGTTAAGTTTTGTGTGATTGAAGTTTTCAAGTTTTGGGTGTTATCACGATGAGAAGGAATAAGGAGCAGCAAGAGCCTAAGCTTGGGGATGCCCAAGGCACCCCAAGGTAATATTCTAGGAAGACTCAAGCATCTAAGCTTGGGGATGCCCCGGGAAGGGTATCCCCTCTTTTATTCCAAATCATCGGTATGTCACTTGGAGCTATATTTTTATTCATCACATGATATGCGTAAAATCTTGGAGCGTCTTTTGTGTTCACTTTTCTTTTATGCACCTTGCTAGTATGAGATAGTCCATGGTTGATTTATAGAATGCTCATTGCACTTCACTTATATCTTTTGAGTATGGCTTTATAGAATGCTTCATGTGCTTCACTTATATCATTTGAAGTTTGGATTGCCTGTTTCTCTTCTCATAGAAAACCGTTATTCATAGAATGCTCTTTTGCTTGACTTATATTTATTAGACCATGGTCTTTTGTAGAAATAATTAAACTCTCTTGCTTCACTTATATCCATTTAGAGAGTCAACAGGAATTGGTCATCCACATGGTTAGTCATAAAATCCTACATAAAACTTAGGGATCACTGAATATGATATATTTGATTCCTTGCAATAGTTTTGCGATATAGGGATGATAATATGTGGGAGGTACTAGTGGATGATCATGTTTAGTAAGATATTGGTGTTAAGTTTTGTGATTCCCGAATCATGCACGTATAGTCTCCCGTTATGCTAGGAAGTTGGAGCACAATTTATTCTTGATTGTCTATCTTTGTGTGAAGGTCGGGGGCGCGCGATGGTTAACTCCTACCAACCTCCCCCCTAGGAGCATGCGTAGTAATACTTTGCTTCGAGAGAGCTAATAAAACTTTTGCAATAAGTATGTGAGTTCTTTATGACTAATGTGAGTCCATGGATTATACGCACTCTTACCTTTCCGCAATTTGCTAGCCTCTACGGTACCGTGCATTGCCCTTTCTCACCTCAAGAGTCGATGCAAACTTTGTCGGTGCATCCAAACCCCGTGATATGATACGCTCTATCACACATAAGCCTTATTATATCTTCCTCAAAACAGCCACCATACCTACCTATTATGGCATTTCCATAGCCATTCCGAGATATATTGCCATGCAACTTCCACCGCCTCCGTTTTGATGACACTAGTACATAACAGGGCTTTGGTCCAGCCCTGAGAAGCCCATTAATCCCGGTTCACTCACGAACCGGGACCCATGGGGGCATTGGTCCCGGTTCGTGAGGCCAGGGCGCCGGCCGGGCCTCGTGGGCCATTGGTCCCGGTTCGTTTGACCCCTTTGGTCCCGGTTCCAGACACGAACAGGGACCAATGGGCCTGGCTCCTGGCCCACAACCATTGGTCTCGGTTTGTGGCTGGAACCGGGACCAAATGGTGTCCTTTAGTCCCGGTTCCAGCCACAAACCGGGACCAATGGTCGGCCTATATATACACCCTGCCCGCGAGCAGAGCAATGCACTGCTCACTTGTTTTTGGCCGGCCGTGGGAGAGCTTTGTGGTGCTCTAGCTCACCTCCTGTAACACCCCAAAAATCGGGTTATCAATTTTTGTGCTATTATTCCTTCCTAGCTTTTCTCTCCCGAATTTTTCCTCTGGAATTTGGCAAGTGACCAGATGAATCCAGTCTGTCCTCGACCTCTCAGTGCCTTTCCCATGCTCTTGTGCCAGTCAACCCTATGTCAGCCAACCCCAGATCTCATTCAAACCCTAGTTCCGAAATATTGGAACCGGGAATTCTGCCTTCGTGTTGTCAAAGGAGCCATCATTTCCCTTGCTTTGTTGATCCTCCCAAGACTTCCAGAGATCCTTCTTCTCTCTTGGACCCTAGATGTGTAAAAATATTGCCAGGTCATATGCAATATTTGTCATCCAGATTTAATTCCTTTTTCTTCCTTTCTGAGGAATTAAATCCAGGAAAATATCCATCCATCTCCAGATGTCATGAAAACTAGTGGAGATATTCTTTGTGGATATATTGAGCTCTCATAAAAATATTGGCTATAATTAAATTAGGGAAATTGCATTTTTCCTATTTAAAGTAAATATTGCAATTTGGGGCCTTTCCAAAGGAACTACCATTTTGGTAGCCAGGAAAAATCCCAAATAATTTGTGAAGCTTCTTATATCCATATATTCTCCATTTCCTTCCAAATATCCAGTTCTCCAGTCCATGTTTTGAGCACCACTTCCATTTGCAGATTCTGTTCAGATTTTCAGTTTGCAAAGGAAGTGTTTGATTCCTTGATCTTCTTGGGCTAATATTTTGCAGGGTGATGCATAGTGATAAAATAGAATTGTCCTCCAAAAATTAGCTCAATCCCTTTAGCCAATTGGTCTGAGAAAATTATTCCATTTCCTGTCCATATTGGAGCATTGTGAAGGAAGTACCATTTTGGATTATGCAAATGGTACGAAACTTTTGCAGTGTCTCCATATGCCCAAATCATTGATCTTCCCCAAGTTTGGTCCATTTTCATCTACCCAATTCCTCAGAACCATCTGGTTTTCATTTCTGTCTAGTTTGCCATCTTGTGAAGGAAGTGCTAGATTCCTTGGTGCCATTGAGCTGAAATTTGGCAGGGAAGTGCATATGGATATATGACTACCCTAAACCAAAAATAAGCTCATGTCTCCAAGCCAATATCTTTCTGTGATTTTCTTAAGTTTCTGTTCAGATTTTATCTCTGTGAAGGAAGTACCATCATAGAAGACAAATTTGAGCTGAAACTTAGCCAGCCCTCTCCTGTGTCCAAATAATTGCTATCCTCCAAAATTCATCCATGTCCCTTCAGCCATTTGACCCTAGCATCATTTTTCCCAAATCTGGTCTGTCTGCTAAATTGCAAAGGAAGTGTTATCTAAGCAGGTTTGTTTGAGCTGAGTTTTGGCCAGGAGAGTGCCCTTAGCAAGTGATTGAACCATGCCAAGGATCAAGCCAAGGAGAGTACTGTGCTGGCCACACCACAGTACAAACAGGTTGCTGCTGGCAACTGTTTGACCTTGGTCCGGTCAATTCAGACCCCTCCAGAGCTATCCTGATGCATGGGTCAACTCGCAATAGCGCGGTGATTAGCCCAGACATGAGTTGGCTTGGAGTGCATCGTGGCATTGCCGTGGACACGTGGTGACCACCGGCAGAGCATGCCAAATTTGCGCTCTGTGCGCCAGAGTCGTCGGTAGCGCCCTCCAGCTTGTTCCAGGCTGTCCCCGAGCGCTATAGAGCTTCCCAGCGCGTGCGTGAAGCTTCCAGAGCCGTCTCCCCTTCGTCCCCTAGCCGTTGGCCGCCTCTGCCGACGTCGATTCGCCGTCGGGGCGCCGCCACGTCGCCGGCCGTCGTGAAGCTTCGCCTCCGTCGGGTAGCGTTCCCCTTGGCTATAAATAGGCGAGTCCCTGAGCCCCTAGGTCGAGCAAGCCCCAGCCCTCCTCCCCAATCGAGCCCCGGAGCTCTCTGCTCCGGCAATGGCCGTGGCGCCGCTGTCGACTCCCTCTGCCCATCTCGCGTCCGGGCCCTCCCCCTCCTTTCTGCCCTGTCCGCGGCCGCCCCCGAGATCCCGCCGAGCCGCCGCCGTATTCAGTTGCTCCGGGGAGGCGCCGCCGCGGCAGCCCCGTGTGCAACCGTCGGCCACCGCGCCCCGGCCGGTGGCGACGGCGCTGCAGCCCGCCTCCGGTGGCCCCGTGACCACCCTTGGACGCGGCGCGACGCGCCGGTGCCAGAGGACTCACCGGCCGGCTCCTGAGTGCGGCGAGGCGACCGCGGCATCGCCGGCCGGCGTCGCCCTGCTCTCTGCCGCAGCGCGGAAGAAGCCAGGGGAGGAGAGAGGAGGGATGTGAGAGAAAGAGATGAGGCGGGGCCCGCTGTCATAGAGAGAGAGAAAGAGTCAACCCCGGGCCCAGCCAGCTTTAAGTGGAGGCGTATTCTCCCGAATACGTTTCCGCTTTTGGAAAGCGTAGCTTTAGCCCTCGGTGGTTAAAAAGGCGCTTTCTGACTCAAAAAGCGTATTTAGCCCGAAGGCGCGTTCTGTTTTTGCCCCAGGGGCCTGTTTGTAGGAATAATTTTTACAGATGGGTCCCTGGTGCTAAAACGCTTATAACTTCGCGACCGTAGCTCGGAATCAGGTAAAACCAGCGCCCCCGCTTTCGTCTCGTCGAGCCCGTTCCGTCAGTACCATTCTCATGAGGTGTTCATGCAGTGGTATTGACCCTGTGGCCGTTGCCTTAGATCCGCCCCCTTCGTGTGAGGACCGTCGCCGTGAGTTCATCCGCAAGGTGATCACGTTTGTCTTCGCCGTGTTCGTCGACCCCCAGGCAAGCCAACCTCCTACATGAGCCCCGAACTTGCGTGATGACTTTGCTTGCACCTGTGTGTTCATCTGTATCGCATCCTAGTCTGCATTTGAATGCACCGGTGGCAACATCGGTATAGATACTAGTATTACTCTTCTTTAACTGCAGTACCTTAGTTCAACATTGCCGTGCTAATAATAACATTGCTAGTGACATATTCATGTTAGTATTATGATTGAATGCCTGCCATAATTATCAGTACTATGACCCGTTATGCTGTCACTTATAATTGTCGGTAAAGTGGTGTGGATATGCTGAGTTGGATTAAGAGATTATTGTCTATGATTATTCTTGGGTTTCATCCGGCAGTTGTGGATACAAGGAATTAAATTAATGCAACCTAGTTGGTTGATCTTGAGCCACCTGTTCGGGCTTATTCGTGCAACCACATTTGCCGGTATGGGACGGCCTTGACCGGGTCTGATTGCGTGATCTTTCATCGTTACCTCCATACAGGGAGGGTTAGGCACGGCATGCTACCTTGGCCGGGTAAGCAGCGATAACCCTGTGGGCCAGTTGAGTTGTTTGGGTACCCGTCCCCGTTTGGGACAGTTTGACCCCGTTTGGGTCGTGGCCACGACGGTGGCAGGTGTCATGAGGACACAGGGGCCACCCAAGGCTGACCTCCAGGGAGGGAAAAGTGCCGGAGGTACGATGAAGGAGTCATGGGTCAGGCAGGTTTCGTTGGAGATGTCCTAGTCCATTCCTATGGGACGAGTTCCAAGGATCCTGTGGGACAAGTCCCAAGGGACTGGATGAGGGAGGAACTCCATGGTGTGGGTAAAGTGTGCAACCTCTGCAGAGTGTCAAATCTATTCGAATAGCCGTGTCCACGGTAATGGACGACCCGTACAGACCTCAGTAGGTGGTCAACCGTAATAATGACAATATTGATGAAGGATGTTATCTTGGGTAGACATCAGTTGATGTCAGGGATAAGATATGTTAGCCAAGGGATGGCTAGATGATGCGTGGTCGGATGACCACATGGTTTGGATTTGACTGGAGTCAGTCCAGGTTGGATCATGATTGTGTTGAAGGTTGTGGAACAACCCAGAAGAGAGTAAGTTGGTATTCAGTACAGTAGTACTCTAAGCACTTAACGTAATCATTGCCATGTCATGTAGATTGCATGCCTGATCCATGCTATGCCATGCTTGATCAACACTCGTCTTGTTAGAATTCATGCCATGCTTAGAAGTAATTCATGCATAGCATAGGGCTTGCTTTGTCATCTGTTTGTTTGGATGCTATGTATTTGGTTGTCTTGCGAGTACATTCAAAGTACTCACCTGGCCTTGCACGTGGCCAGTTGCAGGAGAAGATCTGTCGTGCTCGATGGTAACCTAGCCAGTCCTGTGCGTTATGGAGCTCAGCCAGAGATGTCGTGACCGCTGAACCAAGACCTCTGCTACCCCCCTTTAGTCAGCCTTGGAGTCATGTGGTATTGTTGTAAGCAACAATATTGTAATACTCCATTTTGATAATAAAGCCATTTTTGCCTGGAATTGCTGTATCATGTCTTTGGCGTGCGTCAGGTCTTATCCTGGGGACTGGCGTGCGTCGGCCCTCTATCGGGGTGCCACAAGACTTGGTATCAGAGCCAGGCTAGCTATAGGTTACCCTAGCCCCTAGGTTTAACCGGTAGTGAGCCTGATAGATTTGACCCGTCTCTGGCAACCGACGTGGCCACTGTGGATCAATAGTCGGCGCAGTCGGAATGGACGTGACCCTTCCCAGCTGTCCGCCCGCCCAGTCATTCAGGATTAGACCTTGACCCCACTTGGTTGTCGGCCGTACCGGTGTATCTTCTACCCGGCACGAGAAGGATCCACGCCATGCGGGTGTGTTCCAGCCGACTGCCTATTTAAGCCCCTCCCATTTGAGAGCCGTAGCCCTCCCCATCCAGTAAGCCAGACCCAGTAAGAGACCCAGGCTAGTAGCCATGGCCACTTCTTCCAAGGCCCCCATAGCCCCCGTTTTCCATAGCCGGACCCTGGCTAATGGTCATCCCGGCTTTTCGTCCATCCTTTCGAGTGTGCTCACTCGAGCCCTTGGCTGTAGCACCCCTCCGGTGTATTTGGTGTTCCAGTCGGACCCCGTCCCCCACCTTTGCCGATTTTATGCAAGGGTGTATATCAGCCCAGGTCCAACAGCGGATGGGAAGCCTATGAATTTTTAGGGCAAACCCATGCCCACCCCCGCGTTGGCTGTCCAGCAGGCTGCCGCAGGAGTCATCGGCCGTCTTCATAGTCAGTTTCCGCAAATAGCGGAGATGCAAGAGTTCCGCTACTTTCCATCTTCGTCGGACACAACTAGCAGGTTCTCCAGCATAGTGGGAGATGTTGACCCGACCACAGCTCGCCTAGTCCAGTATAGTGATGCCCAGGGACTTCTGCTCTCTGGCATCCTAAGAGAGTTCCAAGCCATTGACCAAGACACCACCCGGGTTGTTACGGAAGCCTACCGTGCGGCCCGAGAAATTGCAGCCCAGACCACCCATCCTTTGTTGCCAAGCCCAGTGCCACCTTCACAGCCAGTACCACCCTCGCCGTCTGTAAACCTATTCCGCCCAGCCATCATCCACCCAAATTCCATTCAGGGAGATATCCGGCGACTTCGTCGTCGGGATGTGTTCGGTCAAGTTCCCGCTGCAGCCCCAGCAGTTGAGCCTCAGCCCATTGAGGTGTCCGACGACGAAGATGGAAGTTGGCTCAGTCTCCGTCCCCCAGGAGAGCCCCAGCGGAAGTAGGCCCATCTGTGGCTCCGGCAGTGATCGAAGCCTGAAGACGCCGCGAGTAGGTGGGTGGCGAAGACTGTTTCTTTGTCTGCAGCTGGTATTAGGACCCCGTAGTTCGGAGTGAGTTGTTGTGGTTAGCTGCCTAGCATTGTTGTGTGTTGTTGTATGCTTGTATTGCCTGTACTGCTTGTACTGTTATGTATGCCTGTTTGCTTTGTGTGCTTGGTTCATTTGTCACTCTGTTAAACAGAAATGTTTAACAGAGCCGACAGTGGACTCTTAACAAGATTCTAGTCTGTAGAGCACTTACACCTGATAACATTGGACTCTTCTGGAGTCCCTAATTAAAATGCGAGCTGGTGTAGGTGTATGTATGCCAGGAATACATACACCCACTGGCATTAAAACATTAGTGTAATCTGTGTTTCTTTCTTCTGCCTGCATTTTGCTATCATGTGCATCTGCCTGCATATTAGAGTAGATTGCGTATGTATCGTTTGAGCAAGTCTGCACGCCGGTTGCGATTTCAGAGTGATTCTAGGAAATTTTATTGCAGCATAGACCAGCGCGACCCTTCTAGACCAAGGCCGAAACCCTGATTTGACCCCTAGCCCCTATTGTGGTTGTTGTTCAGCAAGGAGCAACCAGCAGTGTGGCCTCCACACTGGTAGAGCTCCGCTGACTACACCACACTAGACCTAGATCTAGTGGCGCCTCTGTCACCGTCTTGATGTTGACTGGCCGCCCTCGCCGCCCCAGCCTGCGCCTATTCTGCCGGCCTGAGATGGCGTAGTTGCCCCTTAGCCGCCTCTCTGGCAGCGGCATCCTGGCGATCATCAAGGATCATGGCGCACAGCAGCAGCGAGCCGCCAACCAGTGCCGCCAGCATGCCAGCCATGAGGATCGTGAGTAGCTCCGAGCCCACGCCTGCCATTAGCGCCTTGCCTCGCTTTCCTGCAACCAGAAGAAGAAGGAGAAGAGGAGGAAGATGTGAGGCAGGATGCGAGAAGTAGGTAGAGAGAGTAGAGACCCCGCGGTAGTTTTTGTAGCCCCAGTCCGGTGTACGGTGAGCGAGGTCCAGGAGAACCCCGCGCGCCGATCGATCACCGGCGTCCAGGAGGCGAATCCGCGAGCAGTGCCGTCCGGCGCTGGCCCGCGATGGGAGTGCTCTCTGCGTCGCCCCCGTGCGCGTCGCGCACTAAGGTGGTAGGGTGCTTTGCGCCCTAGGAGCTAAGCGTGCGCAGTGCCTAGCCGCACTCGGGACAGCGCAAGAGCGAGAGAGCGAGAGAGAGAGAGCAGTGGCGGGAGATAGAAGAAGCTGCCAGTAGGCCCTGGGCCCACCTGTCAGCGAGTGAGGCCACTGTTCATTGCGGTACCCCGAGCATTTTTGGAAAAAGGAAATTTTACTTTTCTCAAAAATGTTAGGGCTACCCGCGGCCCGTGCGTGTAGAATAGATTCGGCGATATCCGTATCTAGATCTGGGTGTACCAGTTTTTGGTACTTTTAACCCGGTTGTTTTCAACCGCAGGGTTAAAACCCAGCCCAGAGGTTTTTCTAAGAGGCGTAGTAGTTTTGTTTTGAGCTAGCCCTAGGAATCTCGAGGACGAGATTCTTTTAAGGGGGGAAGGTTTGTAACACCCCAAAAATCGGGTTATCGATTTTTGTGCTGTTATTCCTTCCTAGCTTTTCTCTCCCGAATTTTTCCTCTGGAATTTGGCAAGTGACCAGATGAATCCAGTCTGTCCTCGACCTCTCAGTGCCTTTCCCATGCTCTTTTGCCAGTCAACCCTATGTCAGCCAACCCCAGATCTCATTCAAACCCTAGTTCCGAAATATTAGAACCGAGAATTCTGCCTTCGTGTTGTCAAAGGAGCCATCATTTCCCTTGCTTTGTTGATCCTCCCAAGACTTCCAGGGATCCTTCTTCTCTCTTGGACCCTAGATGTGTAAAAATATTGCCAGGTCATATGCAATATTTGTCATCCAGATTTAATTCCTTTTTCTGCCTTTCTGAGGAATTAAATCCAGGAAAATATCCATCCATCTCCAGATGTCATGAAAACTTGTGGAGATATTCTTTGTGGATATATTGAGCTCTCATAAAAATATTGGCTATAATTAAATTAGGGAAATTGCATTTTTCCTATTTAAAGTAAATATTGCAATTTGGGGCCTTTCCAAAGGAACTACCATTTTGGTAGCCAGGAAAAATCCCAAATAATTTGTGAAGCTTCTTATATCCATATGTTCTCCATTTCCTTCCAAATATCCAGTTCTCCAGTCCATGTTTTGAGCACCACTTCCATTTGCAGATTCTGTTCAGATTTTCAGTTTGCAAAGGAAGTGTTTGATTCCTTGATCTTCTTGGGCTAATATTTTGCAGGGTGATGCATAGTGATAAAATAGCATTGTCCTCCAAAAATTAGCTCAATCCCTTTAGCCAATTGGTCTCAGAAAATTATTCCATTTCCTGTCCATATTGGAGCATTGTGAAGGAAGTACCATTTTGGATTATGCAAATGGAATGAAACTTTTGCAGTGTCTCCATATGCCCAAATCATTGATCTTCCCCAAGTTTGGTCCATTTTCATCTACCCAATTCCTCAGAACCATCTGGTTTTCATTTCTGTCCAGTTTGCCATCTTGTGAAGGAAGTGCTAGATTCCTTGGTGCTATTGAGCTGAAATTTGGCAGGGAAGTGCATATGGATATATGACTACCCTAAACCAAAAATAAGCTCATGTCTCCAAGCCAATATCTTTCTGTGATTTTCTTAAGTTTCTGTTCAGATTTTATCTCTGTGAAGGAAGTACCATCATAGAAGATAAATTTGAGCTGAAACTTAGCCAGCCCTCTCCTGTGTCCAAATAATTGCTATCCTCCAAAATTCATCCATGTCCCTTCAGCCATTTGACCCCAGCATCATTTTTCCCAAATCTGGTCTGTCTGCTAAATTGCAAAGGAAGTGTTATCTAAGCAGGTTTGTTTGAGCTGAGTTTTGGCCAGGAGAGTGCCCTTAGCAAGTGATTGAACCATGCCAAGGATCAAGCCAAGGAGAGTACTGTGCTGGCCACACCACAGTACAAACAGGTTGCTGCTGGCAACTGTTTGACCTTGGTCCGGTCAATTCAGACCCCTCCAGAGCTATCCTGATGCATGGGTCAACTCGCAATAGCGCGGTGATTAGCCCAGACATGAATTGGCTTGGAGCGCATCGTGGCTTTGCCGTGGACGCGTGGTGACCACCGGCAGAGCATGCCAAATTTGCGCTCTGTGCACCAGAGTCGTCGGTAGCGCCCTCCAGCTTGTTCCAGGCTGTCCCCGAGCGCTATAGAGCTTCCCAGCGCGTGCGTGAAGCCTCCAGAGCCGTCTCCCCTGCGTCCCCTAGCCGTTGGCCGCCTCTGCCGACGTCGATTCGCCGTCGGGGCGCCGCCACGTCGCCGGCCGTCGTGAAGCTTCGCCTCCGTCGGGTAGCATTCCCCTTGGCTATAAATAGGCGAGTCCCCGAGCCCCTAGGTCGAGCAAGCCCCAGCCCTCCTCCCCAATCGAGCCCCGGAGCTCTCTGCTCCGGCAATGGCCGTGGCGCCGCCGTCGACTCCCTCTGCCCATCTCGCGTCCGGGCCCTCCCCCTCCTTTCTGCCCTGTCCGCGGCCGCCCCCGAGATCCCGCCGAGCCGCCGCCGTATTCAGTTGCTCCGGGGAGGCGCCGCCGCGGCAGCCCCGTGTGCAACCGTCGGCCACCGCGCCCCGGCCGGTGGCGACGGCGCTGCAGCCCGCCTCCGGTGGCCCCGTGACCACCCTTGGACGCGGCGCGACGCGCCGGTGCCAGAGGACTCATCGGCCGGCTCCTGAGTGCGGCGAGGCGACCGCGGCATCACCGGCCGGCGTCGCCCTGCTCTCTGCCGCAGCGCGGAAGAAGCCAGGGGAGGAGAGAGGAGGGAGGTGAGAGAAAGAGATGAGGCGGGGCCCGCTGTCATAGAGAGAGAGAAAGAGTCAACCCCGGGCCCAGCCAGCTTTAAGTGGAGGCGTATTCTCCCGAATACGTTTCCGCTTTTGGAAAGCGTAGCTTTAGCCCTCGGTGGTTAAAAAGGCGCTTTCTGACTCAGAAAGCGTATTTAGCCCGAAGGCGCGTTCTGTTTTTGCCCCAGGGGCCTGTTTGTAGGAATAATTTTTACAGATGGGTCCCTGGTGCTAAAACGCTTATAACTTCGCGACCGTAGCTCGGAATCAGGTAAAACCAGCGCCCCCGCTTTCGTCTCGTCGAGCCCGTTCCGTCAGTACCATTCTCATGAGGTGTTCATGCAGTGGTATTGACCCTGTGGCCGTTGCCTTAGATCCGCCCCCTTCGTGTGAGGACCGTCGCCGTGAGTTCATCCGCAAGGTGATCACGTTTGTCTTCGCCGTGTTCGTCGACCCCCAGGCAAGCCAACCTCCTACATGAGCCCCGGACTTGCGTGATGAATTTGCTTGCACCTGTGTGTTCATCTGTATCGCATCCTAGTCTGCATTTGCATGCACCGGTGGCAACATCGGTATAGATACTAGTATTACTCTTCTTTAATTGCAGTACCTTAGTTCAACATTGCCATGCTAATAATAACATTGCTAGTGACATATTCATGTTAGTATTATGATTGAATGCCTGCCATAATTATCAGTACTATGACCCGTTATGCTGTCACTTATAATTGTCGGTAAAGTGGTGTGGATATGCTGGGTTGGATTAAGAGATTATTGTCTATGATTATTCTTGGGTTTCATCCGGCAGTTGTGGATACAAGGAATTAAATTAATGCAACCTAGTTGGTTGATCTTGAGCCACCTGTTCGGGCTTATTCGTGCAACCACATTTGCCGGTATGGGACGGCCTTGACCGGGTCTGATTGTGTGATCTTTCATCGTTACCTCCATACAGGGAGGGTTAGGCGCGGCATGCTACCTTGGCCGGGTAAGCAGCGATAACCCTGTGGGCCAGTTGAGTTGTTTGGGTACCCGTCCCCGTTTGGGACAGTTTGACCCCGTTTGGGTCGTGGCCACGATGGTGGCAGGTGTCATGAGGACACAGGGGCCACCCAAGGCTGACCTCCAGGGGGGGAAAAGTGCCGGAGGTACGATGAAGGAGTCATGGGTCAGGCAGGTTTCGTTGGAGATGTCCTAGTCCATTCCTATGGGACGAGTTCCAAGGATCCTGTGGGACAAGTCCCAAGGGACTGGATGAGGGAGGAACTCCATGGTGTGGGTAAAGTGTGCAACCTCTGCAGAGTGTCAAATCTATTCGAATAGCCGTGTCCACGGTAATGGACGACCCGTACAGACCTCAGTAGGTGGTCAACCGTAATAATGACAATATTGATGAAGGATGTTATCTTGGGTAGACATCAGTTGATGTCAGGGATAAGATATGTTAGCCAAGGGATGGCTAGATGATGCGTGGTCGGATGACCGCTGAACCAAGACCTCTACTACCCCCCTTTAGTCAGCCTTGGAGTTATGTGGTATTGTTGTAAGCAACAATATTGTAATACTCCATTTTGATAATAAAGCCATTTTTGCCTGGAATTGCTGTATCATGTCTTTGGCGTGCGTCAGGTCTTATCCTGGGGACTGGCGTGCGTCGGCCCTCTATCGGGGTGCCACACCTCCTATGCACATGAGGTGTTCGATGAAATGCCCGAACCACACTAAAGCTTTCTCCTCTCGAAGCTCCCTATCCAAGCTCCATTTTCCTCAAGATTTGTTTAGGTTTGGCGGTCCATCCTGTCCCGTCCCCATCCTCACCGCCGTCGATCGCCCGCACCCATCTCGGCGCCGGCACCACCGTGGTTAGCCTCTTCTTCTTATCTTCTTCCTAAAAGAAAAAAGTTCTTACTTGTATCATTTAGATAGATACTTGTGCAATTTTCTTACTTTTATTATTGTTTGTTATTATATAGTGCCATGGTCATGGTATCCGCCCACGTCGGCCCTCGTCCGGTCTATGATTCGGATGTGGTATATATTATCTTTTATAACTATTTGTTTTATTTAGTGTTTATGACAATTATGCCGACCAACGTGACATATATTTTTTAATCTAGGAGGTATGTGAACCGGAAATTCCAACCGACATAGAAATTCTTGCCGAGAAGTTAAATTTGGTTGAAAAAGAAAACAATTACTTGAAAGAAAAATTACAAAGAGTTGAAGAGGAGAAGATGATGTTGGAGTTGCATGTTGCCGATGTCGTCGACGATCACAAGATCAAGATGGATGCAATGCGCTTGAAGATTAGAAAGATTAGAAAATATGCCATTCATACTGAGGCTTGGTATCATTATGCCGTTGGATCAATTGGTACCTTAGTTGCGGTTATGATCGCATTTGTTGTTGCATTTAAATTTTATAGTTTAAATGTATGTTTTAATTAGATGTTCTAGAGAGCTATATGTTGTTCAATAATGAGAACTATGTATGAACGTTATTTATTTATTTTGGTCACTACTGTACTTTGGCTTTAATGTGATGATGAATTTCTATTAATTTGGTCACTTCTCTATTCATGATATGCACGCAGATGAACCGGCAATGGATGTACGGTGACCGACGCACCTCCGAGTATATTAAGGGCCTGCATAATTTTCTCGAAGCGGCTGAGGCAAACAAGCAGAATGGTTTTATGCATTGTCCATGTACTGTCCGTGAGAATACGAAGGCTTTCTCCAACTATAAAACCCTTCACTTCCACCTGCTTCAGAAGGGTTTTATGCCACACTATAATGTTTGGACCAAGCACGGAGAAAGAGGGGTTATGATGGAAGACAACGAAGAAGAAGAGGATGACGACAACTACCCGCCCCCTGAATATGGTGATGCTGCAATGGGGGAAGCTGAAGATCAAGAGGAACCAGACGATGTGCCCGATGATGATCTTCGCCGGGTCATTGTGAATGCGAAAGTGAAAGGGAGAAGTTGAAGTTCGATCTCATGTTAGAGGATCACAAAAAAGGGTTGTACCCAAATTGCGAAGATGACAACAGAAAGCTCAGTACCACACTGGAATTGCTGCAATGGAAGGCAGACAATGGTGTATCTGACAAGGGATTTAGTTCGCTACTGAAAATAATGAAGAAGAAGCTTCCAAAGGATAATGAATTGCCCGGCAGTACGTACGAAGCAAAGAAGGTTCTATGCCCTCTAGGATTGGAGGTCCAGAAGATACATGCATGCCCTAATGACTGCATCCTCTACCGCGGTGCGTACGAGGATTTGAACGCATGCCCGGTATGCGGTGCATTGCGGTATAAGATCAGAAGAGATGACCCTGGTGATGTTGAGGGCCAGTGCACCGAGAAGAGGGTTCCTGCCAAGGTGATGTGGTATGCTCCTATAATACCACGGTTGATGCGTCTGTTTAGAAGCAAAAAGCATGCCGAGTTGATGCAATGGCACAAAAAAGACCGTAAGAAAGACGGGAAGTTGAGAGCACCCGCTGACGGGTCGCAGTGGAGAAAGATCGAGAGAAAGTGGAGCGACTTTACAAGTGACCCGAGGAACGTATGGTTTGGTTTAAGTGCAGATGGCATTAATCCTTTTGGGGAGCAGAGCAGCAAGCATAGCACATGGCCTGTGACTCTATGTATGTATAACCTTCCTCCTTGGTTGTGCATGAAGCGGAAGTTCATTATGATGCCAGTCTTCATCCAAGGCCCTAAGCAACCCGGCAATGACATTGATGTGTACCTAAGGCCATTAGTTGATGAACTTTTATAGCTATGGAATGGAAGAGGTGTATGTGTGTGGGATGAGAACGAACAGGAGGAATTTGACCTACATGCGTTGCTGTTTGTAACCATCAACGATTGGCCTGCTCTCAGTAACCTTTCAGGACAGACAAACAAAGGATACCAAACATGCACACACTGTTTAGATGACACCGACAGTATATATTTGGACAAATGCAGGAAGAATGTGTACCTGGGGCATCGTCGATTTCTTCTAACCAACCATCAATGTCGAAAGAAAGGAAAGCATTTCAAACGTGAGGCAGATCACCGGAAGAAGCCCGACCTCCGTACTGGTGATCACATACTTGATATGGTCAATGATTTACAAGTAATATTTGGAAAGGGTCCTGGCGGACTATCTGTTCCGACTGACGATGCGGGATGCGCACCCATGTGGAAGAAGAAATCTATATTTTGGGACCTACCCTATTGGAAAGACCTAGAGGTCCGCTCTGCAATCGACGTGATGCACGTGATGAAGAATCTTTGCGTGAACCTACTAGGCTTCTTGGGAGTGTATGGGAAGACAAAAGATACACCGGAGGCACGGGAGGAACAGCAACGTGTGCATGAAAAAGACGGCATGCATCCAAAGCAGTATGAAGGTCCTGCCAGCTACGCTCTTACCAAAGAAGAGAAGGAAATCTTCTTTGAATGCCTGCTCAGTATGAAGGTCCCGTCTGGCTTCTCGTCGAATATAAAGGGAATAATAAATATGGCAGAGAAAAAGTTCCAGAACCTAAAGTCTCATGACAGAGAAAGGACACATATTATGGTTACATAGTGGACATATGGGCACTTGACTATGGACATGATTTCAAGGTCCCTTTGTTTCAGTGCAAATGGGTCAATCTGTCAAGAGGCGGGGTACAGGAAGATCCACAATACGGAATGACAACAGTGGATCTGAACAATCTTGGGTACACATACGAACCATTCGTCCTAGCCAATGATGTGGCACAGGTTTTCTATGTGAAGGACATGTCTACCAAACCGAGAAAAAGAATAGATAAGGAAGCGAATACATCATACGATGAGCCAAAGCGCCACATAGTTCTTTCAGGAAAAAGAGACATCGTGGGATTGGAGGGCAAGACAGACATGTCTGAAGATTATGAAAAGTTTCATGAAATTCCTCCCTTCAAAGTCAAGGCTGACCCAAGCACCCTGTTAAACGATGAAGATTATCCATGGTTACGGCGCAATAAGCAAAGGACACAAGCAAAGGGCACCCTGTTAAAAGACTTTCTCTCCACAACTATATCATTGCAGTTGCATGTGAAGAAATGAAATCCCTTTTGTAACACATGAGTTTTCGTCCGAAACCCTGATACTTCGAAAAAGATTGTCCGTTTTGTACACGAAGTGCATCCAGTTTTTGCCGTAACCCTCTCAACTTTTTAGCACATGCTATGTGGGTGAAATGATGATACCATGCCAATTTCAACTTTTTCAGAGTTCATTTGAAGTGCTTTTCAATTTCAGGGTTATTTAGCTCAAAAAAATCAGTAAGTGCATGAAAAATACCAAATGAAGTCAGAAAGGGTTGAAAATTGATGATGTGGCTTTGAATGGTGCATTTTGAACACACAAAAAGTATGGAGTTCAAATAAGTTCAAAAAAATGAAATCCTTTTGTAACACACGAGTTTTCGTCCGAAACCCTGATACTTCGAAAGAGATTGTCTGTTTTGTACACGAAGTGCATCCAGTTTTTGCCGTAACCCTCTCAACTTTTTAGCACATGCTATGTGGGTGAAATGATGATACCATGCCAACTTTCAACCTTTCAGAGTTCATTTGAAGTGCTTTTCAATTTCAGGGTTATTTAGCTCAAAAAAATCAGTAAGTGCATGAAAAATACCAAATGAAGTCAGAAAGGGTTGAAAATTGATGATGTGGCTTTGAATGGTGCATTTTGAACACACAAAAATTATGGAGTTCAAATAAGTTCAAAAAAATGAAATCCCTTTGTAACAGAAGAGTTTTCGTTCGAAACCGTGATACTTCAAAAGAGATTGTCCATTTTGTACACGAAGTGCATCCAGTTTTTGCCGTAAGCCACTCAACTTTTTAGCACATGCTATGTGGGTGAAATGATGATACCATGCCAACTTTCAACCTTTCCAGAGTTCATTTGAAGTGCTTTTTAATTTCTTTCAAAACATCGTGGGAGTGGAGTTCAAAAAAGAATCAACTAAAAAGCTTTTAGAAACCTCTAGTATTTTTGAAACTATAATTATATAAAAATTATGCAACTAAAATTATCAAAGTATTTTTTGTTCAAAACATTAATAGCAAAAAGAATATAATGATAAAACACACTGGAAATAAATAAAGCAAAAAATAAAACAAAAATAAATAAACCAAAAAACAAAACAAAAACAAAACAAAAATAAATAAATGCAACTAAAATTATCAAAGTATTTATTTGTTAAAAAGAATGAACTAAAATAACAGAAGAAAAATACTGGAAAAAAATAAAAAATAAAAAAAGCAAAAAACAAAACAAAAAACTGGATTTTTTTTTAAATGCCACCTACTAGACCCGCAGAAGGCCCAATAGGCCCACAGGCAGTGACAGATTAGGCCCGGAGGCCTGCAGCTGAGAGGAACTCAAGAGGGTATGCGCAGCAGCGCTTATAAACCACTCTCGAGCTCTCTCGGCTAGCGAGGTGGGACTAAAAATTTGGCCCCGGGCAGCACCACCCTTTGGTCCCTGTTTCCCGCCCTTTGGGCAGCTGAAAACTAACCTTTGGTCCCGGTTGGTGGCACCAACCGGGACCAATGCTACCCTTTAGTCCCGGTTGGTGCCACCAACCGGGACCAATGCTCTGTGTATATAAGTGTTGGAAATATGCCCTAGAGGCAATAATAAAGTGGTTATTATTATATTTCCTTGTTCATGATAATCGTTTATTATCCATGCTATAATTGTATTAATTGGAAACTCAAATACATGTGTGGATACATAGACAAATAAAGTGTCCCTAGTAAGCCTCTACTAGACTAGCTCGTTGATCAAAGATGGTTAAGGTTTCCTAGCCATAGACATGAGATGTCATTTGATAACGGGATCACATCATTAGGAGAATGATGTGATGGACAAGACCCAAACCATAAACATAGCATATGATCGTGTCAGTTTATTGCTATAGTTTTCTGCATGTCAAGTATCTGTTCCTATGACCATGAGATCATGCAACTCACTGACACCGGAGGAATACCTTGTGTGTATCAAACGTCACAACGTAACTGGGTGACTATAAAGGTGCTCTACAGGTATCTCCGAGGGTGTCTGTTGAGTGGGCATGGATCAAGACTGGGATTTGTTACTCCGTGTGACGGAGAGGTATCTCAGGGCCCACTCGGTAATACAACATCACTATAAGCCTTGCAAGAAATGTGACTAAGGTGTTAGCCACGGGATCTTGTATTACGGAACGAGTAAAGAGACTTGCCGGTAACGAGATTGAACTAGGTATAGAGATACCGACGATCGAATCTCGGGCAAGTAACATACCGAAGAACAAAGGGAACAACATACGGGATTAACTGAATCCTTGACATAGAGGTTCGACCAATATAGATCTTCGTAGAATATGTAGGAACCAATATGGGCATCGTAGAGGTGTCTCGGTCATGTCTACATAGTTCTCGAACCCGCAGGGTCTACACACTTAACGTTTGGTGACGATTAGTATAGTTGAGTTATTGTGTTGGTGACCGAAGGTTGTTCGGCGTCTCGGATAAAGATCCCGGACAGGACGAGGATCTTCGGAAGGGTCTGGAGGTAAAGATTGATATATGTGATAATAGTGTTTTGATCTCCGGAAGGGTTCCAGAATTCACCGGAAAGGGTTCCGGATGTTTACCGAAGTGTTCGGGTGCAGCAACACTTTATATGAGCCAAAGGGATGAAACCCACGAGGTATTGGAAAGTGCAAAAGGAAGTTTTGCTGCTGCCTTAAGCGGTACTACCGCTGGTAAGGCAGTACTACCGCGTAAGCGGTACTACCGCTTGTGTGAAGCGGTACTACCGCTCAAGCGGTACTACCGCTCACGAGCGGTACTACCGCTTGTGCGCGGTACTGCAGGGATCCGAGTTGGACTCTTTCCTTGCGGGCCAAACCGACCTTGTGCGGGCAAAACCGACCTTGTGGAGGTTTTTCCTCGAAGTTTAGACCCCGGGACTCAACATATAAATAGAGGGGCAGGGCTAGCACACGGGACACATCAGGATTTCCCAAGCCGTGTGCCGGCAACCCTAGCCCTCTAGTTCCTTCGTCATAATCTCCGTAGTGCTTGGCGAAGCCCTGCAGAGATTGTTCCTCACCACCATCACCAAGCCGTCGTGCTGCTTGAACTCATCTACTACTTCACCATCGCTCGCTGGATCGAGGAGGTGAAGGCGTCATCAAGCCGTATGTGTGTTGAACGCAGAGGTGCCGTCCGTTCGGCACTAGTTCGTGATCGGATCGAGGGACGACTTGCGATTTGGATCGCGGAGATTTTCGACTACATCAACCGTGTTTCTTAACGCTTCCGCTCAGCGATCTACAAGGGTATGTAGATACAATCTCCCTCTCGTAGATGCTCATCACCATGGATAGGTCTTGCGTGTGCGTAGGAAAATTTTTGTTTCCCATGCAACGTTGCCCAACAGTGGCATCTGAGCTAGGTCTATGCGTAGATGAGATCTCGAGTAGAACACAAAGGAGTTGTGGGTGTGGGTGTATACATATTGCTTGCCGTTACTAGTTGATACTTGATTCGGCGGTATTGTGAGATGAAGCGGCCTGGACTGACATTACGCGTATGCTTACGCGAGACTGGTTTCACCGCTGCGTGCACTTGTTGCATAAAGGTGACTGGCGGGTGTCTGTCTCTCTCACTTTAGTTGAATCGGTTCAATGAAGAGGGTTCTTTTAGATGATCAAAAAGCAATCACTACACCACGTTGTGGTTTTGCGTAGGTAAGAATCGTTCTTGCTAGATACCCGTAGCAGCCACGTAAAACTTGCAACAACAATTAGAGGATGTCTAACTTGTTTTTGCAGGGTATGTTGTGATGTGATATGGCCAATTACATGATGAGATATATGTGATGTATGAGATGATCATGTGTTGTATAGAATATCACGACTTGCATGTCGATGAGTACGGCAACTGGCAGGAGCCATAGAGTTGTCTTTAATTATTTTCGCCGTTTTGCTTTACTTTATCGCTATGAGTTAGCAATAGTCGTGGAAGCAACAGTCGGCGCGACAACCTCATGGCGACACGTTGATGGAGATCAAGATGATGGAGATCATGGTGTCATGCTGGTGACGATGGAGATCATGCCGGTGCTTTGGAGATGGAGATCAAAAGCACAAGTTCATGGCCATATCATGTCACTTATGATTTGCATGTGATGTTAATCCTTTTATGCATCTTATTTTGCTTAGGATGACGGTAGCATTATAAGGTGATCCCTCACTTAAATTTCAAGATAAAATTGTGTTCTCCCCGAGTGTGCACCGTTGCGAAAGTTCGTCGTTTCGAGACACCACGTGATGATCGGGTGTGATAGACTCTACGTTCGCATACAACGGGTGCAAGCCAGTGTTGCACGTGCGGAACACTCGGGTTAAACTTGACGAGCCTAGCATGTACAGACATGGCCTCGGAACACAAGAGACCGAAAGGTCGAACATGAGTCAAATAGTAGATATGATCAACATGGAGATGTTCACCATTGAAACCACCTCAACTCACGTGATGATCGGACTTGAGTTGGTTAATTTGGATCATTTGGCACTCGAATGACCGGAGGGATGTCAATTTGAGTGGGAGTTTTTAAGTAATATGATTAACTAAACTCATTATCTTGAACAATAGTCTAAGTTGTCTTTGCTATATTTATGTTGTAGATCATGGCTCGCGCAGTAGCACCCCTGAATTTTAATGCGTTCCTAGAGAAAGCTAAGTTGAAAGATGATGGAAGTAACTTTGTGGACTGGGCCCGTAATCTAAGGATTATCCTTACGGCTTCCCAGAAGGCTTATCTCCTTGATGCACCGCTTGGTGATCCACCCGCTCCAGTTGAGTCTCCAGACGTTGTGAATGCCTGGCAGGCTCGTTCTGATGATTACTCGATAGTTCAATGTGCAATGTTGTATGGCTTAGAACCGGGACTTCAAAGATGTTTTGAACGTCATGGAGCATATGATATGTTCCAGGAGTTGAAGTTTATCTTTCAGAAGAATGCCCGGATCGAGAGGTATGAGACCTCCGATAAGTTCTATGCTTGCAAGATGGAGGAGAATGGGTCTGTCAGTGATCACATACTCAGAATGTCTGGGTACTCCACCCGTCTGACTGAATTGGGGATGCCCCTTCTGCCAGAGGCTATCACTGACAGAGTTCTTCAATCATTGCCACCTAGCTACAAGAGCTTCGTGTTGAACTATAACATGCACGGGATGAACAAGTCAGTCGCCGAGCTGTTTGGATTGTTAAAAGTCGCTGAGTCTAAGATTCAGAAGGAGCATCAAGTGTTGATGGTCAATAAAACCACTAGTTTCAAGAAGAATGGCAAGGGTAAGAAGGGTAACTCCAAGAAGAGTGGCAAAGTAGTTGCCCCTCCCGTGAAGAAACCCAAGGCTGGACCCAAGCCAGAACTGAGTGCTTTCATTGCAAGGGAACTGGTCACTGGAAGCGAAACTGCCCCAAGTATTTGGCTGACAAGAAGGCGGCCAACAACAAACAAGGTATAGATGATATACATGTTATTGATGTGTACCTTACCAACTCTCGTTGTAGTGCCTGGGTATTTGATACCGGTGCGGTTGCTCACATTTGCAACTCAAAACAGGAACTGCGGAATAGATGGAGGCTGGCAAAGGACGAAGTGACGATGCGCGTGGGAAATGGTTCCAAGGTTGATGTGATCGCCGTCGGCACGCTCGCTCTTCGATTACCATCGGGATTAGTGATGAACCTGAATAATTGTTATTTAGTGCCTGCGTTAAGCATGAACATTATATCTGGATCTTGTTTATTGCGAGATGGTTACTCATTTAAATCTGAGAATAATGGTTGTTCTATTTATATAAGTAATATCTTTTATGGTCATGCACCCAGTGTGAGGGGTTTATTCTTATTGAATCTCGATAGTGATGATACACATATTCATAACATTGATGCCAAAAGATGTAGAATTGATAATGATAATACCACTTTCTTGTGGCACTGCCGTTTAGGTCATATTGGCGTAAAACGCATGAAGAAACTCCATGCTGATGGACTTTTGGAGTCACTTGATTTTGAATCACTTGACACATGTGAGCCATGCCTCATGGGCAAGATGACTAAGACGCCGTTCTCTGGTACAATGGAACGGGCAAGTGACTTGTTGGAAATCATACATACTGATGTGTGTGGTCCGATGAGCATTGAGGCGCGCAGTGGTTATCGTTACTTTCTCACCTTCACTGATGACTTAAGTAGATATGGGTATATTTACTTAATGAAACACAAATCTGAAACGTTTGAAAAGTTCAAGCAATTTTAGAGTGAAGTTGAGAATCATCGTAACAAGAAGATTAAATTCCTACGATCTGATCGAGGAGGAGAATATCTGAGTTATGAGTTTGGCAGTCACTTAAGACAGTGTGGAATTGTTTCACAATTGACACCGCCTGGAACACCACAGCGTAATGGTGTGTCCGAACGTCGTAATCGAACCTTATTGGATATGGTGCGATCTATGATGTCTCTTGTCGATTTGCCACTATCGTTTTGGGGTTATGCATTAGAGACAGCTGCATTCACTTTAAATAGAGCACCATCGAAATCCGTTGAGACGACGCCATATGAACTATGGTTTAGCAAGAAGCCAAAGATATCGTTTCTTAAAGTTTGGGGATGTGATGCTTATGTCAAAAAGCTTCAGCCTGAAAAGCTGGAACCCAAAGCGGAGAAATGCGTCTTCATAGGATACCCAAAAGAGACAGTTGGGTATACCTTCTATCTCAGATCCGAAGGCAAAGTGTTTGTCGCTAAAAACGGAACATTTCTTGAGAAAGAGTTTCTCTCGAAAGAATTGAGTGGGAGGAAGATAGAACTTGATGAGGTTATTGAGCCTTTACTTCAACCAGAGAGTAGCGCAGCGCAGAAAGATGTTTCTGTAGAGCCTACATCAGTTGAAGAGGAAGTTAATGATGATGATCATGAAGCTTCGGATCAAGTTGCTATCGAACCTCGTAGGTCGACAAGGACGCGTATTGCTCCTGAGTGGTACGGAAACCCTGTCTTAGAGGTTATGTTGTTGGACAACGATGAACCTATGAGCTATGGAGAAGCGATGGTGGGCCTGGATTCTGAGAAATGGTTAGAGGCCATGAAATCCGAGATGGAATCCATGTATGAAAACAAAGTGTGGACTTTGGAAGTATTACCTGAAGGGCGTAAGGCCATTCAGAACAAATGGATCTTTAAGAGGAAGACATACGCGGACGGTAATGTCACCATCTATAAAGCTCGACTTGTGGCAAAGGGTTTTTCACAAGTTCAAGGAGTTGACTACGATGAGACCTTCTCACCCGTAGCGATGCTTAAGTCTGTCAGAATCATGTTAGCAATAGCTGCCTTTTTCGATTATGAAATTTGGCAGATGGATGTCAAAACAGCGTTCCTTAACGGTTTCCTTAAGGAAGAGTTGTATATGATGCAACCAGAAGGTTTTGTCGATCCAGAGAATGCTGACAAAGTTTGCAAACTCCAGCGATCCATTTATGGACTGGTGCAAGCATCTAGGAGTTGGAATCTTCGCTTTGATGAGGTGATCAAAGCATTCGGGTTTATACAAGTTTACGGAGAAGCTTGTATTTACAAGAAAGTGAGTGGGAGCTCTATAGCGTTTCTAATATTATATGTGGATGACATATTGCTGATTGGAAACAATATAGAAATGTTGGAAAGCGTGAAGGAATATTTGAACAAGAGTTTTTCAATGAAGGACCTAGGAGAAGCTGCTTTCATATTAAGCATCAAGATCTATAGAGATAGATCGAGACGCTTAATAGGACTTTCACAGAGCACATACCTTGACAAAGTTTTGAAGAAGTTCAAAATGGATCAGTCCAAGAAGGGGTTCTTGCCTGTATTGGAAGGTGTGAAGTTGAGTAAGACTCAATGCCCAGTGACTGCAGAAGATAGAGAAAAGATGAGTGTCGTCCCCTATGCTTCAGCCATAGGCTCTATCATGTATGCAATGCTGTGCACAAGACCCGATGTCAGCCTTGCCATAAGTATAACCGGAAGGTTTCAAAGTGATCCAGGAATGGAACACTGGACGGCGGTCAAGAATATCCTGAAGTACCTGAAAAGGACTAAGGACATGTTTCTCGTTTATGGAGGTGATCAAGAGCTCGTCATAAAGGGTTACGTCGATGCAAGCTTTGACACTGATCCGGATGACTCTAAGTCGCAAACCAGATACGTATTTATTCTCAATGGGGGTGCGGTTAGCTGGTGCAGTTCCAAGCAAAGCGTAGTAGCTGATTCTACATGCGAAGCGGAGTACATCGCTGCCTCGGAGGCGGCGAAGGAAGGTGTCTGGATGAAGGAGTTCATGACAGATCTTGGAGTAGTGCCAAGTGCACTAAACCCAATGACTCTATTCTGTGACAACACTGGTGCCATTGCTCTAGCCAAGGAATCCAGGTTTCACAAGAGGACCAGACACATAAAGCGACGTTTCAATTCCATCCGCGATTACATCAAGGAGGACGACATAAATATTTGCAAAGTGCACACGGATCTGAATGTTGCTGATCCGATGACTAAACCTCTTCCAAGGGCTAAACATGATCAACACCAGAACTGTATGGGTGTTACATTCATAACAATGTAAATCACATAGTGATGTGAGCTAGATTATTGACTCTAGTGCAAGTGGGAGACTGTTGGAAATATGCCCTAGAGGCAATAATAAAGTGGTTATTATTATATTTCCTTGTTCATGATAATCGTTTATTATCCATGCTATAATTGTATTAATTGGAAACTCAAATACATGTGTGGATACATAGACAAATAAAGTGTCCCTAGTAAGCCTCTACTAGACTAGCTCGTTGATCAAAGATGGTTAAGGTTTCCTAGCCATAGACATGAGATGTCATTTGATAACGGGATCACGTCATTAGGAGAATGATGTGATGGACAAGACCCAAACCATAAACATAGCATATGATCGTGTCAGTTTATTGCTATAGTTTTCTGCATGTCAAGTATCTGTTCCTATGACCATGAGATCATGCAACTCACTGACACCGGAGGAATACCTTGTGTGTATCAAACGTCACAACGTAACTGGGTGACTATAAAGGTGCTCTACAGGTATCTCCGAGGGTGTCTGTTGAGTGGGCATGGATCAAGACTGGGATTTGTTACTCCGTGTGACGGAGAGGTATCTCAGGGCCCACTCGGTAATACAACATCACTATAAGCCTTGCAAGCAATGTGACTAAGGTGTTAGCCACGGGATCTTGTATTACAGAACGAGTAAAGAGACTTGCCGGTAACAAGATTGAACTAGGTATAGAGATACCGACGATCGAATCTCGGGCAAGTAACATACCGAAGAACAAAGGGAACAGCATACGGGATTAAGTGAATCCTTGACATAGAGGTTCGACCGATATAGATCTTCGTAGAATATGTAGGAACCAATATGGGCATCCAGGTCCCGCTATTGGTTATTGACCGTAGAGGTGTCTCGGTCATGTCTACATAGTTCTCGAACCCGCAGGGTCTACACACTTAACGTTTGGTGACGATTAGTATAGTTGAGTTATTGTGTTGGTGACCGAAGGTTGTTCGGAGTCTCGGATAAAGATCCTGGACATGACGAGGATCTCCGGAAGGGTCCGGAGGTAAAGATTGATATATGTGATAATAGTGTTTTGATCTCCGGAAGGGTTCCGGAATTCACTTGAAGGGGTTCTGGATGTTTACCGAAGTGTTCGGGTGCAGCAACACTTTATATGAGCCAAAGGGATGAAACCCACGAGGTATTGGAAAGTGCAAAAGGAAGTTTTGCTGCTACCTTAAGCGGTACTACCGCTGGTAAGGCAGTAGTACCGCGTAAGCGGTACTACCGCTTGTGTGAAGCGGTACTACCGCTTGTGCGCGGTACTGCAGGGATCCGAGTTGGACTCTTTCCTTGCGGGCCAAACCGACCTTGTGCGGGCAAAACCGACCTTGTGGAGGTTTTTCCTCCAAGTTTAGACCCCGGGACTCAACATATAAATAGAGGGGCAGGGCTAGCACACGGGACACATCAGGATTTCCCAAGCTGTGTGCCGGCAACCCTAGCCCTCTAGTTCCTCCGTCATAATCTCCGTAGTGCTTGGCGAAGCCCTGCAGAGATTGTTCCTCACCACCATCACCACGCCGTCGTGCTGCTGGAACTCATCAACTACTTCACCATCGCTCGCTGGATCGAGGAGGTGAAGGCGTCATCAAGCCGTACGTGTGTTGAACGCGGAGGTGCCGTCTGTTCGGCACTAGTTCATGATCGGATCGAGGGACGACTTGCGATTTGGATCGCGGAGACGTTCGACTACATCAACCGCGTTTCTTAACGCTTCCGCTTAGCGATCTACAAGGGTATGTAGATACAATCTCCCTCTCGTAGATGCTCATCACCATGGATAGGTCTTGCGTGTGCGTAGGAAATTTTTTGTTTCCCATGCAACGTTCGCCAACAATAAGCCCACACTTAGGAATTTTCAACATTCTCATCTCACCCCCGACGACGCCGACGAAATCGACGCAGACAGGCTGCCCGCCCGCTGCCCGCCGTCGCCCCAGCCGTCGCCGCCGCCCGCCGCCCCCATCGTCGCCGTCGCTCGCTGCCCCAGTCGTCGCCCGCCGCCCCCGTCGTCGCTTGCCGTCTTCGCCCTCGCCCGCCACCCCCGTCGTGCTCGCCGTCGCCTCGCCGTCGCCGTCGCCTCTTCCCCGTCGTCCGCCGCTCCGCCGCTCCCTGCCCTGACGCGTCCCCGAGCCGCCGTCCTCGTCCCCGTCGCCGCCGTCCTCGTCCCCGTCGCCTCCCCGTCACCGCCGTCCTCGTCCCCGTCGCCTCCCCGAGCCGCCGTCTCCGCCGTCCTCGTCCCCGTCGCCTCCCCGTCGCCCCCCCAGTGAGCCCCCTAACCTTTCCCATGGTGTGCCGCCCCGTCATCGTTTAGGGTTTTTTTTTGCGGGCATGTATATGTGTATTTGTTCATGTATATGTATATATGTTCATGTATATGTGTGTGTATGTTCATGTAAAAAGTCTTTGTTGTTTTTCATATGTACGAAAATGTAGAGTGAAAATGAAAACAAACATATAAGAAAAAACAAAGGAAAAAATGAAGAAGGAAAAGAAAACCGCCCGGCCCGACCACCACCGCATTTTCATAAAGTTTTTCCACCGAGTCCATGTCGCACCGAGCACCCGCGGCGAACCAAGTCTTTTTTTGAAGGTAGTTTTTTTGTTAAATGAAAATGTTGGCAACACTTAGCAGTTTCTCGAAATCACTTGTTCTTCTCCGCCCGACGCCCCCAGGCTGCTCCTCGTCGCCGTCGCCACCGAGCCCTGCCCCGACGCCGTCAGGCTGCTCCACCTCGCCGTCGTCGCCGTCGCCGAGCTGCCCCGACGCCGTCCCCGCTCCCACTGTGAGCCGCCGCGCCGTTCCCCTCCTCTCCTCCCCCCCGCGCCCCGACGCCGCCACCCGCCGCGATGCCGACGCCGCCCGCGCTCCGGCCGCCCACCGCGACGCTGCCGCCCCCCGCTCCCCGACGCCGCCGCCGCCGTCCCGACCACGCCGCACCTCTCCTCCCCGTTCGGTCCGGCCGGCGCCCCTTTCCTCCCTGTCCTCCTCTCTGTCCTTTTTTTCATATATATGATGATTTTTTTTTGTTCATAGATGATATGTAGTGTATATGATGATATGTATGTGTATATATGATGATATGTCCTGATTTTTCATAATTTTTTTTGTTCATATATATGATGATTTTTTTTCATAGAATATGATGTTTTTTTTGTTCATAGATGATCATATATATGATATTTTTTGTTCATATGTATGCATGGATGTGGATGGAATATGATGTTTTTTTTGTTCATAGAATATGATGTTTTTTTTATTCATATAATATTTTTTTATGTTCTATGTATGTTCATATATGCAAAAGTTATATGATGTTTTTGTTCATAGAATATGTATGCATGGATGTGGATGGAATATGATGTTTTTATGTTCATATATGTGTATGTATGTTCATATATGCAAAAGTTACATTTAAGAAAAAAAGAAAATGTATGTATGTTCATATGCAAAGAATATGCAAAAGTTAGAATTTTTTATGTTCATAGAATTTTTTTTGGTGATATTGTAGAATATGAACATTTTGAATATGGATGGATGGATGGATGAACATTTTTAATATGGATGGATGGATGAACATTATGTCCATGTATGTATGTATGGATGTCGTTGTCGATCTACCCCCTCCCGCCCCTACCCGACAAACTCTCGAGGCCACCCAAACCCCTAGAAGAAAACTCCGGTAACTTCGACATGAGGGGGGACGTCGGACATATCGGGCGACCAACTCTCGAGGCCACCCAAACCCTAGAAGAAAAGCGTTGTCGATCTCCTACCCCCTCCCGCCCCTACCCGACAAACTCTCGAGGCCACCCAAACCCCTAGAAGAAAACTCCGGTAACTTCGACATGAGGGGGGACGTCGGACATGTCGGGCGACCAACTCTCGAGCCCTCGCCGACGCGCCGGGACTGAGATGTGATAGGTAGTATTTTTTTTGTTCATAGAAAACTCCGGTAACTCTCCAACATGAGGGGGGACGTCGATCGATCAACCCCCTCTCGCCAAACCGGGACTGAAAAAGCATTGTCGAGGCCACCCCAAACCCTAGAAGTGTTGTCGAGGCCACCCCAAACCCTAGAAGCGTTGTCGAGGCCACCCAAATTTACCAAGTTAAATGAAGAAAACTCCGGTAACATAGATTTATCAAGAATGCCCCCATTATGGATGTGCACAAGTTGATCCAATTTTTTGCCATGTTGTAATATTTGCAGAAACTATGGATCAAAGAGACTTGGAACAAGAACAGTTGTTGGGGGATATAATCCGCGACGGACGTGATGTCTTGTCGTTTCTCAACGACACCGATGGTCTGGAAGGAGAGGATGACGGCTCCGGTGATCGAACAATGGAGGAGGAAGGACATGATCATGATGGCTCCGGTGACCGAATGCCGGAGGAAGAAGGAGACCATGATGATGGCTCCGGTGACCGAATGGAGGACGGAGCTGTTGCAAAGTCCGGTGAGGTATATATATTAATTAAGCCTGTGCTGACTAGCTAATTGATGCATTAATTGTTTTGATATATTAACTCTTCTTTCTTCTTTTATAGCCCTCCGGATCGAGCCAAACTTCGGTAACGAGATGAGGCCCGAAGAAGAGGTTGCGCAAGGATGAAAGGTTCACGATCACAGCACTCGTGCACGATGGCCATCCGATTGAACCCAGGCGGACCAAGGACGCATTTTCTGCTCAGTGCGGATCTATTGTTAGGGACTACATCCCGATCAGCATCAAGCAATGGAATAAGCCTAAGGACGGCGCCCCTGATGGTGATTATGTCACAAATAGACAGAAAGATGATCTTTGGACCATGCTGAAGGCAAATTTCACCCTACCGCCAGAGGAGGATCCGAATAAGCCAGTTATAGAGCCACTGGTCAAGGCGTGTGCTCTTAAGAAGATGGCAGATCTATTCAGGAGGTGGAAGAATGAGTTGAAATCAAAGTTTGTCGACAAAGGGAAGACTCCAGAATTCACCGGCCGATTTGAGAAGATAGGAGATCACTGGCCCGCATTTGTGGCCTACAAGACATCGGACAAGAGTAAGAAAATGTCAGAGACAAACAAGATCAATGTTGCAAAGAAGCAGTATCACCATCACACGGGGTCAGGTGGCTACCTCAAAGCCCGGCCGTTGTGGGACAAAGCTGAGAATGACCTTGTTGCTAAAAACGTCGTACCACAGACATTGAACTGGCCAGACCGTTCAAGGACTTGGTTCTTCGGTGTTGGGGGACTTTGGACCCTGAAACAGGGAAGTGCCGCTGGACGAACGAGCAACTTGCAAATCCCATGAACAAGCTTCAGGAGTATATCACCGCAGCGTAGGAAGGGACGTTCATTCCCGACAGAGAGAAGGACGAGCTGACTGAGGCCCTAGGGAATGCTGAGCACCCTGGACGAACACGAGGCACACCAGGCTCCGTTCCGTGGAAGGTTTGGTTTCCCGACGCAGGCGGTTACAGAAGCCGGGAGAGAAAGAGGAAAGCGGAGCTGAGCGAAATTCAGAAGCTCAATGCAAGACTACAAAAGCTAGAGGAAGCTGAGAGCCAGCGAGCTTCCGGCCAACCATCTCAGCGGCACGAAGCTACCCCAGAAGCTAACCCGCCATCTCAGCGGAGAATCAGCGTCGCTTCCACGGAGCCCGTTCAGGCTGACTTCACGTCTCCTAGCTACCCCGTGGACACTATCACGGAGGCTCAACATTGCGAGCTTATGACGAAATGCCGGAACCTCACTTTATTGGCGGCTGTCAGCTCTGTTGCACCTCCTCAACCCAACGGAACTTTTCACTGCCGTCCGATTCCATATGGCTATGCTGTTGTGATGGTGGATGAAGTAATGGAGGGATTTGCGGAGCTCGAGCTTGACCACTCTACAGGTGAAGGGGAGAATCGGCTGGTTCGTGCCCTGAGGAGTATATGTCTATGGCAAAAGGAGTACATCAAGCTTCCAAACTGGACGCCTCCGCCTCCTCCTCCTCCTCCGGCGAGTCAGGGCACTCCACTTCCTCCTCCTCCTCCTCCTCCTCCTCCTCGGGCGAGTGATCAGGGGACCCCGCCTCCTTCTCCAGCTCCTCCGACGCGTGAGGGCACTCCGCCTCCTCCTTCGCCTACTCCGGCATGTCGGAGCAGTCCGCCTCCTCCTCAGCCTCGTCGGCAACGGCGGAAGAGAAATGCCGCCGCCCCGGCTCCTCCGGCGCGTCGGAGCACTCTGCCTCCTTCTCCGCCTCGTAAGCAACGACGGAAGAGAGACGCCGCCACTCTGGCGGCTAGCAGTACAAGCAGAGGTGGGAGGGAATACAGATACGGTCCATCTCTCAAGCCTCTGGAAAAGTTACCATACGAGAGGACCGAGTCTGAAAACGAGGAGATATGTCAGGCCCAATTGAGGGCCCATTTTGCAAAGAAAACTCCACCTCCGAAGGAGAAGCTAGATCCGGTGAAACTGAAGCGCACTATCGATGCCCTGAAGCGACCACCACCGCCTCCGCCGGATTCCAACTATGTCTGGATTATTAAAAAGACATATGAAGAAGCGCGGCGGTCGGGAAGTACTTCTAGTGATGCAAGGTTAGCAGAACGAAGAACAGGAGAAGCAATCGTGCCCCCCGCTCAAGGTGTCTAGCGATATCGTCGCAAATCATCCAGGGATGGTGCCCGGTACCAATCCTGGTGATTACTTGGGGGATGATGTAATTTTTCAAACGACTGAGGTAACAAAAGAAAAATATGAATACATGCACGGGAAGCCTCTCGTCAAACCTGATCATCCTCCTCTAACAACGATGATGTACAAATTGCATGAGTGGTACATGAAAACCTGCAGGGAGTCTGGGAGAGACACTATGTATATGGCAGTGGAACCAGAGCACGAATTCATTGGACCTCCCGTGATGCCTGTTGAATTTGTGGAGTTATTTCAGTTATACAATCAACTGGCCCTCGACAAACAACTCATGACTGCCTACTGTCTGTAAGTATTACTTCTATAGTTAAGTCTCTAGCTCAGCTCGTTCATTGCATGTATATATAATTATCCTCACTATATTATGCAGATTGAAGATCGTCGAATGCAAAAAACTAGGAATCTTCGACGTTGGGTTCATTAGCCCAGATGTCGTAAATGAATGGACGGTACGAAACTCAATCAAAGAGACCGAGGAGAACTTGCTAAAGTCGTTCCTTATACATCAAAACAAAAGGGAAATACTCTTTCCTTACAACTTCAAGTGAGTGTTGTTGTCTTCTCTGTATACTCGGTTTCGCTTACTCAAGGTTAAGTAATGTAATTGATGAGTTATATATGCGTGTGCAGTTTCCACTTTATTCTGCTATCCATTAAGCTTGACGGGGCATTAGTAACTGTCTTAGATTCGAGACGTAAAGATCCCGAGAATTATGCGGACATGACTGCAATGCTCAAGAAGTAAGTTCAGTCAATACCGGGACCATATCGGCATGCAACTTTCGTTAATTTCCTGATATCAAGTAATCATTTTCTTTGCCTGGCAGGGTTTGGAAGAAGTTCACCCGAAAGGTTCCCGGTCTAAACAAAGAGTTGCGATTTACGCACCCAAAGTAAGTAGTACTAGCTAGTTCCACGCATCTCTAATTGATTCAAAATTTCATCAATATATCATTACCATGCTTGCTTATCGGTTTGATTGAACTCTATTCTCGTAAAGTGCTTGTACCAGAAAGAAGGGACTTCTTTATGTGCATACTACGTATGCGAGTTCATTCGCCACTCAACCTCTGAGCGGGGCTTCTCTGACAAACAATTTGAAGTACGTAAATAATATTCACAATTTTATTTTATATATTACCATCAATTGTGTTGAGTTTTATTCATATATATGCATGTATTGACCCCCCCCCCCCTCTTTAAATTAGATCTGGCAGATGCGGGATGAACTCCTACCACATGATCGCATACGAGCAATTCAGGAGGAATTGGCGGGATTCTTTGTTGACCACGTCATACCTAAAGACGGAGAATACCATGCGGATATGTGATTGGATCTTAGGTAGATGATGTTATATACGAAAACTTGTTGTTCGACCAATCTCTCGGAGAAAGAGAGGTCGATCACTTCTCTCTGTCTATGTTCATGACGATCTTATGTAATTAATGGTTCCTTCATTTGCTTACTAGCTAGCGTGTCGAGTTCTCTCTATAGTAGGTAGCGTCGACCAAGCACGGATAAAGAGAGGACACTTCTCTCTATTAGCTAGCTAACACAATATGAAACCCCTAAATTAACCCTACAAAACCCCCTAAACCCCCCCCCCCTTTAAAAAAAACAAAAACCCCAGCTCCTGCCAGATGCTGACGCGTGAATGCCTTTTGGTCCCGGTTGGTGTTACCAACTGGGACTAAAGGTCCTCCTGCCTGGGCTCCCCCGCAGCGGCCACGTGGAGGGCCTTTGGTTCCGGTTGGTGTTACCAACCGGGACTAAAGGTCCTCCTGCCTGGGCTCCCCGCAGCGGCCACGTGGAGGGCCTTTGGTCCCGGTTCGTAAGCAAACCGGGACTAAAGGTTTTGGGCTTTAGTCCCGACCCTTTAGTCCCGGTTGCAGAACCGGGACAAATGGGCCTCTGGAACCGGGACAAATGGGCCTTTTTCTACTAGTGTGACTTGAGCATTCATTGTCATATTGCATTACATGATCGTAAGATAGCTGGCATGATGTTTTCATGGGTTGTCCATTTTTTTGATATCTTTGCTACGCTAGATCATTGCATTCATATAGGGTCATACTTAGTTCTACTATCGTTGTAGTATTGAGTTGTAAGTAAATAGAAGTGTGATGATCATCATTATTCATTATTAGAGCATGCCCCAGTGATGAAAGGATAATGGAAACTATGATTCCCCCACAAGTCAGGATGAGGCTCCGGACAAAGAAAAAAAAACAAAAAGAAAAAAATAGAAAAAAAAGAAAAAAAGAAAAGAAAGAAAAAAAATGAAAGAAGAAGGAATAGGGGCATGCTAATTCCACACTTGTGCTTCAAAGTAGAACCATGTTTTTCATATAGAGAGTCTCCTATGTTGTCACTTTCATATACTAGTGGGAATTTTTCATTATAGAGTTAGATGCATACCCACTTAGTTTTCATATTCAGCTCTCATACACTTATAGCTCTTAGTGCATCCGTTGCATGGCAATCCCTACTCCTCGCATTGATATCTATTGATGGGCATCTCCATATCAAGTTGATACGCTGAGTTGATGCGAGACTTTCTTATCCACTTTTACCCCTTTGAAACCTACCACCATATTCTATTCCACCCATAGTGCTATATCCATGGTTTGCGCTCATGTATTGCGTGAGAGTTGAAAATGCTGAAGCGCGTTAAAAAGTATGAACCAATTGCTTGGCCGACACCGGGGTAGTACATGATTTATACTTTGTGTTAAGAAGACAGAGCATGACAAGCCTATATGATTTTGTAGGGATAGCGTTCTTTAGCCTTGATATTTTGAAAGACATGATTGTTTGTTGGGATGCCTGAGTATTAATGTCTTTATGTCAAAACTAGACTATTGCTTTGAATCACTTGTGTCTTAATATTCATGCCATGATTAGATATATGATCAATATTATGCTAGGTATCATTCCACATAAAAAATTATCTTTTTTATCATTTACCTACTAGAGGACGAGCAGGAATTAAGCTTGGGGATGCTGATACGTCTCCGTCGTATCTATAATTTTTGATTGTTTCATGCCATTATTATACAACTTTCACATATTTTTGGCAACATTTTATTTGATTTATTGGACTAACCTATTGATCCAGTGCCCAATGCCAGTTTCTCTTTGTTGCATGTTTTTTGTTTCGCAGAATATCCATATCAAACGAATTTCAAACGCGATAAAAATTTACGGAGATTTTTTTTGGAATATTTGTGAATTTTGAGAAGTGGAATCAACGCAAACGGAGGCCCACAGCCCCCACAAGACACGAGGGCGCGCCCCCCGGGCCCAGGCACACCCTGGTGGGTTGTGCCAAGCTCGTAAGTCAGGTGGCGCTTTCCTTCGGGCGCAACGAAGCTAATTTTTGTATAAAAATCCCCTCAAAATTTCAACCCGATCGGAGTTACGGATCTCCAGGAATATAAGAAATGGTTTTCGGCCAGAAAACAGGAACGTGAAACAGAAAAGAACAGAGAGGGAGATCCAATCTAGGAGGGGCTCCTGCCCCTCCGCCGCCATGGCGGCCATGGACCAGAGGGGGAACTCTCCTCCCATCTAGGGGGAGGCCAATTAAGAAGAAGAAGGAGGGGGGCTCTCTCCCCCTCTCTCCCGGTGGCGCCGGAACGCCGCCGGGGAAAGCATCGTGACGGCGATCTACTCCAACAACATCGCCGTCAACACCAACTCTCTCCCCCTCTATGCAGCGGTGTAACTCCCCTTTTCCCCGCTGTAATCTCTATTTAAACATGGTGCTCAACTCCATATACTATTTCCAAATGATATATGGCTATCCTATGATGTTTCAGTAGATCCGCTTTGTCCTATAGGCTAATTGATGATCCTGGTTGGTATGATTGTATATTTTATTATGGTGCTGTCCTACGGTGCCCTCCGTCTCGCGCAAACATGAGGGATCCTCGCTGTAGGGTGTTGCAATGTATTCATGATTTGCCTATGGTGGGTGGCGTGAGTGACAGAATACACAGACCCGAGTAGGTGGGTTGTTGCATATGGGAGTAAAGAGGACTTGATACCTAATGCTATGGTTGGGTTTTGCCTTAATGATCTTTAGTAGTTGCAGATGCTTACTAGAGTTCCAATCATAAGTGCATATGATCCAAGTAGAGAAAGTATGTTAGCTCATGCCTCTCCCTCATTTAAAATTGCAAGAATGATTACCGGTCTAGTTATCAATTGCCTAGGGACAAATAACCTTCTTGTTTGACAAAAGCTTTCTACTAAACAACTAACTTTTATTATCTTGCTTTTTACTCATAGTTTTATTTCCCGCAAATTACTTCTAGTTTTATTCGTGCAAATTATCCTATCACCTATAAAGTAGTTTCATACTTGTTCTAGGTAAAGCAAACGTTAAAGTGTGCATAGAGTTGTATCGGTGGTCGATAGAACTTGAGGGAATATTTGTTCTACCTTTAGCTCCTCATTGGGGTCGACACTCTTGCTTATCGAAAAAGGCTACAAACGATCCCCTACACTTGTGGGTTATCAGTTAGACATGAAGAAAGCTGAAAGGGACATGTATAAGATGGCCAAGATCTGAGAGAAGAAGACGAGGGATGTTTACCAAGTCAAATGCATCAAGGACGGAGCTGACCAGCTTCTAGTGAAGGATGAGGAGATTAAGCATAGATGACAAGAGTACTTCGACAAGCTGCTCAATGGGCAGAATGATAGCTCTACCATTGAACTGGAAGACTCCTTTGATGATACCAGTAGGCGTTTTGTGCGGCGAATCCATGTGTCAGAGGTCAATGAGGCTTTAAACAGGACGAAAAAAGTCAAGGCGATGGACCTTGTTTGTATCCCCATGGAGGTGTGGAGAGGCCCCAGGGACATAGCGATAGTATGGCTAACCGAGCTTTTCAACCTCGTTTTTCGGGCAAACAAGATGCCAGAAGAATGATGACAGAGTATATTAGTACCGATCTTCAAGAACAAGGGGGATGTTTAGAGTTATACTAATTATCGTAAAATGAAGCTGATGAGCCATACAATGAAGCTATGAGAGAGAGTCACTGAGCACCGATTCAGAAGAATGAGAAGCATGCCCAAATATCATTTTGGTTTCATGTCTGGAAGGGCGACCATGGAATCCATTTCCTTGGTACGACAACTTATGGAGAGATATAGGGAGCAAAAGAAGGACCTGCATATGGTATTCATTGACTATGATAAGATAGGGTGGCATGTCATGTGGTGGGCCTTCGAAAAACACTAAGTCCCAGCAAAGTACATTATCCTCAACAAGGACATGTATGATAATATTATGATAAGTGTTTGAACAAGTCCCAGCCTTGAGCCCTTATCTTTTTGCCTCGGTGATGGATGAGGTCACAAGGGATAAACAAGAAGACATCCCATGGTGTATGCTCTTTGCGGACAATGTAGAGCTAATCAATGATAGTCGGACGGGGGTCAATAGGAAGTTAGAACTATTGAGACAAACCTTGGAATCAAAAACTTTTAGACTTAGTAGAGCTAAAACTGAGTACATGAGATGCGGTTCTAGTACTACTAGGTACGAGGAGGAGGAAGAGGTTAGCCTTGATGGATAGGTTGTGCCTCAGAAGAACACATTTCGATATTTGGTGCCAATGCTGCAGAAGAATGGGGATATCGATGAAGGTGTGAAACATCGAATCAAAGCCGGATGGATAAAGTGGTGCCAAGTTTCTCGCATTCTCGGTGACAAGAGACCGGCACATAAGCTAAAAGGAAAGTTCTATGGACGGCGACTCGACCCGCAATGTTGTATGGCACTGAGTGTTTGCCGACTAAAAGGCTAAATGTGCAGCAGTTAGGTGGGCGAAGATGCGCATGCTGAGATGGATGTGTGGCCACACAAGGAAGGACTGAGTCCGGAATGATGATATACGAGATAGAGTTGGAGTAGCACCAATTAAAGAGAACCTGGTCCAACATCGTTGAGGTGGTTTGGGCATATTCATCGAAAGCCTCCAGAAACTTTAGTGTATAGCAGACGGTTAAAGCATGTTAATAGTGTCAATAGAGGCCGGGGTAGACCGAATTTGACAAGGGACAACTTCGTAAAAAGAGATCTGAAGGACTGGAGTATCACCAAAGAACTAGCCACTGACAGGGGTGCGTGAAAGCTTGCTATCCATGTGCCAGAACCATGAGTTGGTCGCGAGATCTGATGGATTTCACCTCTAGCCATCCCGACGTAGTTGGTACTAGAGTCTTTGTTGTTGTTGTTGTTGTTGTTGTTGTTGTTGTTGTTGTTGTTGTTGTTGTTGTTGTTGTTGTTGTTGTTGTTGTTGTTGTTGTTGTTGTTGTCGTTGTTGTCGTTGTTGTTGTTGTCGTTGTTGTTGTCGTTGTTGTTGTTGTTGTTGTTGTTCTTGTTGTTGTTGTTGTTGTTGTTGTTGTTGTTTTTGTTGTTGTTGTTGTTGTTGTTCTTGTTGTTGTTGTTGTCGTTGTTGTTGTCGTTGTTGTCGTCGTTGTTGTTGTCGTCGTTGTTCTCGTTGTTATCGTCGTTGTTTTTTGTCGTCGTTGTTGTCGTCGTTGTTGTCGTTCTTGTTGTCGTTGTTGTTGTCGTCGTCGTTGTTGTTGTTGTTGTTATTGGTGTTGGTGTTGTTGTCGTTGGTGTTGTCGTTTTTTTTGTTGTCGTTGTTCTTGTTGTCGTTGTTCTTGTTATCGTTGTTCTTGTTGTCGTTGTTGTTGTCGTTGTTGTTGTTGTTGTTGTTGTTGTTGTCGTTGTTGTTGTTGTTGTTGTTGTTGTTGTTGTTGTTGTTGGTGCTGGTGTTGGTGTTGTTGTTGGTGTTGGTTGTTGAGAACAAAAAATATCAAGGTGAAAAGATGAAGTAACGTACACTTCGCCCAGTTCCCTCTTGAAACCATGATTCTTCCATGGAGATGTTCTGGTTTAAGCAGTGTACATCACTTGTTAATAACATATTTATATTCTTAAATACTACCATAGAAGTTAGATGATTGTATTTCTTTTATTGAATGCAAATGTAGCTAAAGATAGGTATATTTGTGTCTTATACATTTTCTGCATCGCTTAATCAACACTATTATTGTGATTTTTATTTATTTGAGGAATCATCGACATCACCATAGTACTTCTGAACTTTATTTATTTTGGGAATCATCCACTTTAGCTTTCATCGTAGCCTATTATTTGTTAATCACCATGCTCAAATTGATTTCTTATATTTTCTTATTGACTGTATAAGTCATCATGTATAAGATCATAGTTTAACTCAAAGCTAGTTTCATATTTATTTTAATTCTCTTAGGGCCTGTCTATTTCATTTTATTATTTTTCAAAGGCATATGTGTATTAAACATCCACATGTCTCTCGGAATCGCAACTTATTTTTTCGGATCAAATGATGCTGTTATGCATGTGGAATGCATGTATTGGACAGTTTGATTATTCCATACACACATTTCATTGTCGGTTCTGAACTTCCGACAATCGTGAAATGCATGATGAAAATTCAAGTATATACCCACTAGTATTTGTCCAAGTCCAAATAGTACTATTTTTGTTCTAAATTTTGATATTTATGAATTTCATGAAATACATATATGACAATATTTTTTACTTTTAACCTTGTTATATACGCACACACTTCTTATCTAATAAAAAATAATTTTATCTTGTACTGCCACATATTGGGTTTGTCTTAAGTCTGATATTATAAAGATTGAGCATAATTTTATTAAAAATATCAACATCTATGTTATTAAATAAATATATTATGAATATACATTCCATGATTGATCAAATGATATTGATATTGTATCATGAATGTTAATTGTTTTCTGTAAACCTTGCCAAACTTACGAAAGTTTGACTTAACATAAACCTAATATGCAAGTTAAAAAGAATGGGAATGAACGATAACCTAATTGCTAAGATTTGCAAACCAATAAAACTAATTAATGATCGATGACATGAGAAATGATGTTATCGTCTGCATGCTTAACTATTTCCGTACGCTAAACGGATTGGGCCAGTATTGCCTAGTCTGAACCTGTGTGACTCGACCGGTATATATATAACATACATGTACGAACGCATGCAGTACGGCCTGGATTCAACGAAAAAGAAGAGAACGTCAAAAAAGATGGGCTGTAGAACGAGCTAGTACGATCCTCACAGCATGTCACATAAGTCAGTACTACATGGTGCGATAGTCAAAACCACATGGTGCTTAATCAACTACTACTAGCCTATAAACAGTGCCTCCGTCTCTCCTGTCTAATCATCCGAAAACATACCATCTTTCTCTCCTCTCAAGTTCGCCGCCGTCATGCTCCTGGCCGCCCTCTGCGCGGCCGCGTTGGCCCCGGCCGCGTCGGGGCAGCCGACGGACGCGCTCGCGACGTGCATCGCGGGCTGCGGGTGTGTGCCCTGCCCGGTAGGAGAGGTCTGCATCACTGTGTGCACGCCCCCGCCGTCCTGCGAGGCCAGATGCCGCTGCACCCATTCCGGCACGGGCTGCTAGGCCGGCTCCGACTCCGCCTGCACGCGCCACGGAAGCCTGGCAGCTCATACGTTCTACTATGAATTGTAACTTGCAAACCCTGTCTGTCCATTCATGTACTGCATGTGCTTGTGTTTGTGTGGTAATAAAAAGTGTCAACGGGTCGATCCGTGGGGGTTGTTGGTTAGTTTGGCAACGAAATGTTGAAGCCTTACAGTGGCCTATTGGGAGCAGCTAGCTCAGTGGTTGTACCGTTATAATTATTTTTTTTGAAATGTTATATTCGTTTCACTCTGTGTACAAACTTCAAAATGTTTGGTGAAATATATTAGACAGTATCAACCTACATGATACCAAATAAATACAATATAAATAAATTTTATGTGGATCTAATTATGGATTTGGTAGGATGAATACTCATTTTTCATAAACTGGATCATGGTTAACTAAGATTGACTTAGTTCAAAACAAAGAGAATCGGGGAGAGCCTCCTAGCGCAATGACGAGTTTGTTCTGTTTCCACGGAAGACATCAGGGTTTCATTCAATCCACCTACCTAACAACCATTCTGATCCTTTCTTCTCGCTCCTGGCGGCATAAAGGAAGCAGATCCGTTTCCCTCTGTCTAGCTTCGCCGGCGAGGCCGTAGGCTATCCCTTCCTTTGTCTGCCTCTCCGCCGGCGGATGGGTTGGGGAGCCTCGGCGTCTCGTCGTCGGCTTGTAGATAGGTTAGGGTTAGGTTTTCATGGCATGGCAGCTTCGATGGCTGCAGCGGCGACGCACCGGCGAATAAAGGTGTCGTGACTCTCCCCACCAAGTAGTTGTCCAAGGCGGCGTCGAAGACTCGATGGCATGTGTACCTCTCTGGTCTCCCAGATACGAGAGGTTAGTTTTCTGTGTTCTGGGCTTGCGGTTGCCGTCCTCTTTAACGGTTGTTGCGATGGCCTGAGTGGGATTGCAGATGGCTCAATGTTCGATTTGCGGTCGACGGCAGGCAGCCCTTGTCTCTTTCTTCCACTTCGTCGATTGAAGACAGTGGTTATGGCGTGTAGCCGGAGGCCCGAGGAAGTACCCCGACCGACGTGCCACATCGGAGATGGTTCCGTCGCTCGCGACAGACTATTTCATCGGCTCACAAAGGGACTTTTGTCGCGATGGTGCTCCTCTGGACCATGGCTTGAAGGTTTTTTTTGTCTCTTTCCAATCCGGCGTCGCTTCAACGACGGTGGAGGTCGGTGATGGTTGATGGATGTTTAATGCAGAGTGACCCCCTAGTACATACAATGGCCGCTCATTGCGACGGAGGCGGCACACTTGCGAGGGCGCTGGCGGACTGCACCATCACTATGGCAGGGTACATGGACATCGGAAGGCTCCTCAATGTCACCCTCCTACCCGCCCTCGTGACCTGCGTCGTGACGATCGCGTGCATCTTCCTGACCTACAACCCGCACTTTTGATGACAACGATGAAACATCGTTGCATCTGCAGTCACCATAGGTTCCAGATTGGAAAACACTGAGGGGTATGTGATCAATTTCTCGAAGGGGCAGTCACATATGCTGGTTCATTGACATAATCATCATAGGTGAAGCAGGGTTCTTTTTTACATTGTAATTTTTTGGATCACAAGATTATCAATTGATTAGCAAAACAGTTCATCAACTATCATGTTTGTCACTAGAGTCTTATTCAGGTTTCTAGGAGCATGTAGACCATCACTGGCGGGTAAGATCTCGGTGATCCTCTTGAATGTCAAAAGGCGGATAATTCAGCCTCTTGCGTGTATGACTGGAAATGTTGCTGCCTAAATTATTTTCGAACCATTTTAAAAGTCAATATGCCGCCAATTCAGCATCTTTTTGTTTGACCTGCTGACCGTAAAACAATTGTTCTACGGTATTTTCATTAATAATAAAATAAGTACAAATTCAGCATCCCTTTACTTGTAAAACAGTTTTAGTTGGTTATACTGCTTGGTAGGTGTCCTAGGGAAACTTAAATCATCGACGAGGGTCTATGCCGGCGGTATGGCGCCCAACGGTGCTGTTTTACTTCATGAAGGTGACATCGTAGAGCTTGGTCACTCATCTCCGGGTTGTGGACGTTGAGTTGACCGGTGTTGGCAATGTCATTTCCTGTCTGTTTCTCTTTTGTTTTAGTGTCCCTTAATCAACCATGTTGTGTTGTGTTCTTCGAACTAATTTTCCAAAAAACCATGCCATTTTGTTTTGTCCCGTCTCAAAGCTTTCATCCTGCTTTATAAATAAATCCCAATCCACAAGTCCATAGCCGAATAATAAATGATGACAAGAACACCCTCGATAGTACAAACATAGAAAAAATGAACAATATACATCTGACGAAAAAAACATGACTATACCGACGAGCGTGAACACATGAGGGCCTAAAGACAACACCGCACCTCGACTGAGGACACCCTTGTTCGCCTTTATTAAAAGGATTGGGCCACTATTGGCTAGTCTGAACGTGTGAAAAGGCATCCATTAGACTTGGCCGGTACAAGATACATGATACATGTATGAACGCATGCAGTATGGCCTGGGTTCAACGAAAAAGAAGAGAACGTCAAAAATGGTGTGCTGCTAGCTAAAATTCAAATGAGGAGGGCTGGAACCCGAGCTAATAGGATACGATCCGAACGATCCTCTCCACGTCAACTATGTATGGTGAGTTATCCTCCCGAGATGAGCATGTAACCTGAAGTCACGTCAACTGAATATTTATAGGCTAGTAGTAGTTGATTAACCATCACGTCGACTGAATTGTGCACCTTGAAATATTGACTTCAAGTTTGAAGTACTTCAAACTTGAAGTCAATATTTCAAGGTGCACAATTCGTACTTCAAACTTGAAGTCAATATTTCAAGGTGCACAATTCAGTCGACGTGATGGTTAATCAACTACTACTAGTACTTCAAACTTGAAGTCAATATTTCAAGGTGCATAATTCAGTCGACGTGATGGTTAATCAACTACTACTAGCCTATAAATAGCGTCCCGGTCTCCCATCTGATCATCCCAAACCCAAAGCATACCATCTCCTCTCCTCTCCTTTCATCTCATGGCTGCTCCGGCTCTCAAGTTCGCCGCTGTTATGCTCCTGGCTGCCCTCTGTGTGGGCGCGCTGGCCCCGGCTGCGTCGGGGCAGCCGACGGACGCGCTAGCCGCGTGCATCGGGCGCTGCGGATGTGTGCCCTGCCCGAAAGGGAAGGTATGCATCGCCGTGTGCAGGCCCCCGCCCCGCTGCGCGGCCAGATGCCGCTGCACCTATTCCGCCGCGGGGTGCTAGGCCGGCTGCGGCCCTGGCGACGCGGCCTGCGCGCGCCACGGCACCGGCCGTGGCCGTCAGGAAGCCTGGCACCGCAAGCGCTGAAGCCAGCAGCTCATACGTTCTACTGTGTATTGTAAGCTCTGTCTGTCGTCCATGTATGTACTGCATGTGTGTGTGTTTGTGTGGTAATAAAGTGTCAACGGGTCGATCCGTTGGGGTTATTGGTCAGTTTCTCGTCGAAATGTTCAAGCTTTACAGTGGCCTATTGGTTTTAATTGGGAGAAGCTAGCTCAGGCGTTGCCTTCCGTGAGCCAAACAATAAATAAATAGAAATGTTATCTTCGTTTGACAGTGTATATAACCTTCGAAATGTTTGGTCAGATATATTAGAAACTATCAACCTATATAATACCAAATAAATACGAGATATATTTTACGTGGATCTAATATTTTATTTGTTAGGGTGAATATTTATTTTTTATGAACTGGATCACAGTTCACAAGGGAGGGGGCTTGCCTAGGTAAGCCACATCACGAACGCGTGCACCACCACGCTGCTACCGTAGACGAGTTTGACGAATAGTGAGGTGACGTAGTGATGGCTAGCTGCACGCCGACAACGGCTGGCAATTGCGCCAGCAGGCGCGACTTCTTCGGCGCTGGAAACTACCGCCACGCAGACTGTGGGAACGCTATGATACTAAAAAATGATAGAACTATCTAAGAGCAGAGATTCGGTGCCCAGACTCATCCGCATCCGCGCTAAAGAAAAAAAAGTCAAAACCAATAGTAAAAATTCAAAAATATCCAAAAAAGCCCTACATGATAGATAATTTGGTGCGTGAGGTACGCTCCAATTTTCAGATCATTTAAATATCATGAGTAGCTCTCGCCAAAAAAGACAAATTTTGGGTCTGTAAAAATGTTTACAGTTTGGACCCAATTTGTCTTTTTTGCTGAGAGCTACTCGTATGTCCAAATGATCTGAAATTTCCAGCGCATCTCACACACCAAATTATCTACTTACCATACAAAAAACTTCAGATTTTTTTGCTGAGAGTACATGTGCGTTTGTTTGTGTGGTAATAACGTGTCCACGGATCCATCCGTTGGGGTTGTGGGTCAGTTTCTCGTTGAAATATTCAAGGCTTCTAATGATGACAGTGGCCTACTATTTCTTAATTAAGTGGGAGCAGCTAGCTCTGTCTTTGTCTGGGGCAAAAGATAACTAGAAATGTTATATTCGTTTCACGGTGTATATTCGTTTTATCATAGTCACACTTCAGAGAAAGTACAATGGAAACATATATCAACCTATACAATACAAAATAAATAAAGTATATAATATGTTTTATATGAAACTAACGATTGATTTGGTATTCTGAATAAGGATTTTTGTTTTGTAAACTTAGTCAAAGGTCAAAGCTAACTAAGTATGCCTTTTTGTTTTTGAGAGAACAACTAACTGTGACTTGTATCAATACAAATACGCAGTATATTTTTAAATGGAAAGATTATTTTTCAGTGATAGCATCCTAGCTTTATGAAAAGTCGGTAGCCCGAACATTTTTTTTTTGAGACAACAACTATGTGTGACTTGATCCTGTCTTGAAGGGCCTCCGTCATTCGAAGGAAGGGCTCATCTGTCATGTTGGAAGTATGAGCATACAAACATCCGGTAGACTAGAAGGAGTGAAGGACCTCTGGATCAGGTCTGAACTATCAGAGTAAACCAGATCAAAATGTTTAGCGTAGGATGAGGATCACAAATCTTAGGATTTTAACGAAACACTAAAAAATTCCGCAAGAAGAAAAAAAATTTAATAAAACAAAATTGTAAGGTAGGGTGGCTAGCTGCCCCATGAAACCACCCTATCAACAAAATAAGGATCAGTCCCTAGTGTCCCACGGCGACATGGACGCCGATCCAATCACAAGCATATCGTCAACTAGTTGGCAAAACAAATGGTCAATGATTGAGTCTGTTAGTCGAGTCTTGTTCAAGTTTCTATGAGTACATAGACCATCACTGGCAACCGGCAGGCACGGCCGCAGTGATCCTCTTCAAACTCAAAATGTGGCTTATTCAACCTCTCGCTTGTATGACTGGTACTGTCGCTGCCTTTAATTATGTTGCAACCATTTTCAATGTAGATATGTGATCAATTCAGCACCTCTTTACTTGTATGAATTGTACGTCATCGCTGCCTTACCTATTTAGCAAGTAGTACTGCTTGGTGGGTGTCTCCGCTCGAGAACATATCCACTGCACCAGCCCATGTAATATTTGAGCCATTGGATATGAAACTGGTGGATGGGAGCAGGTTGGAAGATGTATTGGTCGAATATTTGCAAAAATGATCACATACTTATTTTCAAAATCTTTCTTATGGTGTTCGCCGTGTTGGCTAACAACATTGCTTACTTTTGTTGTTTCCCACTTTGAACACAAACTTAATCCCCCAAACCAACTAGGCCCCACATGGTAGCCTCTTTTCATCATCTTCTCTCTTCTTTATTTTTCCTTCCATTTAGGTAACCAGGATTACTCGACACTTGATGATGTCCATGAACTAGCTAGGCCTATGATAGATGGTCCCCAAAAGTAATTTGGTATAGGCTCATTGAGCGTGACGTACCCATGTGAAGAACCGTTGGCGATATTTGTTCTCTACGGGTCACGGTTTGCACATTTAACAAATTGCTAAGAAGCAAAGCATTAAAAATAATTAATGATTGATAATACCAATGAGATTTCATTGTTTGCACATTTTCTTATATGAAACGGAATGGACCAGGCATGTGTTTTACCTAAGAAGGCCCCGTACCCCTCCCCCCACCCCCCAAGCACACATGGACGACAATGAGCATGGTACACATAGGGGTCACCGGAAACATCCCGCGGGCAAAGCCCATATGGAGCCGATGTTGACGGTATTTACTCCTCACGGAGTTTGTTGTCATTCCTAGGCGTTGGTGGACCTCGTTGTGCCAAGTTGAGGTCCAATCAGGGGGGTCTGACGGCTTCCGTGACGTCATGGTAACTAATTCGTGGCATGGGTGATGGCGTCTGCTTCCTACTGTGCGCTGATATGGTGGACATGTGTGGCGTAGTTCCCGCGTGGTCGATGCCCAGATCTTGTCGTGTCAGGCGTCGTGGTTCCTATAGGGTGCGCGATGGGGCTAGCTGGTGGTAGCGCCGTCTGTCGCTTCCTACTAGTTTCTTCTCATTGGTTCACGTGGTGGTGGTGAAAAGCCCAAACTTGGCCCGGAAGGGCTCATTCTGGGTAGGTTTCGGGTTGTGACCTCGGTATTATTTGGTAGGTCAGCTTCCTCAGGAGGGGCTCATCGGTAGTTTTAGTCGTGGCGGTTGTGGTGGTGTGGCCGTTGGCTTGGTGTCTTGGCAGTGCGGTTGGCCTTCCATGAGCGCACAACTGGGTGTCTGTATTGACAGATTGGCGCATCCGCGTGTGTTTGTGGTGTGGTGTGGTGTGCATCGGTGTGAGGTCATTTCCATGGTGTTGTGGAGGCTCAATCGGCAGGCTCTTGAATCTGACACCCATGGTCTGCTATTGTCGTTGTAGTGCAGCTTCGGCTAACTCTCTATTGACAGTTGCTTGGCCCCTTCCCGGGGTTCAAGTACCTAGAGGGCTTAGGGATTTCAACAGAAGCCTTATTCTCGATAGGGATTAATGGATACCGATGACGATGATGCGGTGGCGCCCTGTTCCTTTGGAGCTGTCGCCAAAGAGTCTCTCCTTAGTACTAGCCCTTGGCTGGTCGGTTCATTGGTTGCGGTGGGAAGAGGGGAGCTGATGCTGTGGCCATCCTCTTTCCCGATGATTGGCGGGGAGATTGTGGCTACCTCTAGGCAAAATTTAAGTCTTCGATGAGGGTCAATGCAAGCAGCGACGGGGCACAAGAGCGTTGTCTTTCTTCTTGCAGGCATCTTTGAAGAGCTTGCTCACTTGTCTACGGGTTGTGGCATGTTGGCAATGGAGGTTGGGTTGGCCGGTGTCGGCATTTTTTATTTATTTATTTTTCACTTTTGTGGAGCATGGGCTCATATAAACCGGGCCATTCCATGGTTGTGCCCAGCTCGTAAGTCGGTTGGAGCTCTCCTTCGGGCGCAAGGAAGCTAATTTTTGGATAAAAATCTCCTCAAAATTTCAGCCCGATGGGAATATAAGAAGCGGGTTTCGGCCAGAAAATAGGAACGTGAAACAGAAGAGAACACAGAGGGAGATCCAATCTAGGAGGGGCTCCTATCCCTCCGCCGCCATGGCGGCCATGGACCAGAGGGGGAACTCTCCTCCCATCTAGGGGGGAGGCCAAGAAAGAAGAAGAAGGTGGGGGGCTCTCTCCCCCTCTCTCCCGGTGGCGCCGGAACGCCGCCGGGGCAAAGCTTCGTGACGGCGATCTACTCCAACAACTTCGCCGCCGTCAACACCAACTCTCTCCCCCTCTATGCAGCGGTGTAACTCCCCTTTTCCCCGCTGTAATCTCTACTTAAACATGGAGCTCAACTCCATATACTATTTCCCAATGATATATGGCTATTCTATGATGTTTGAGTAGATCCGCTTTGTCCTAGGGGCTAATTGATGATCCTGGTTGGTCTGATTGTATATTTTATTATGGTGCTGTCCTACGGTGCCGTCCGTCTCGCGCAAACGTGAGGGATCCTCGCTGTAGGGTGTTGTAATGTGTTCATGATTTGCCTATGGTGGGTGGCATGAGTGACAGAATACATAGACCCGAGTAGGTGGGTTGTTGCAAATGGGAGTAAAGAGGACTTGATACTTAATGCTATGGTTGGGTTTTACCTTAATGATCTTTAGTAGTTGCGGATGCTTGCTAGAGTTCCAATCATAAGTGCATATGGTCCAAGTAGAGAAAGTATGTTAGCTCATGCCTCTCCCTCATATAAAATTGCAAGAATGATTACCGGTCTAGTTATCAATTGCCTAGGGTCAAATAACCTTCTTGTTTGACAAAAACTTTCTACTAAACAACTAACTTTTATTATCTTGCTTTTTTACTCGTAGTTTTATTTCCCGCAAAGTACTTCTAGTTTTATTCGTGCAAACTGTCCTATCACCTACAAAGTAGTTTCATACTTGTTCTAGGTAAAGCAAACGTTAAAGTGTGCGTAGAGTTGTATCGGTGGTCGATAGAACTTGAGGGAATATTTGTTCTACCTTTAGCTCCTCGTTGGGTTTGACACTCTTACTTATCGAAAAAGGCTACAAACGATCCCCTACACTTGTGGGTTATCAAGACCTTTTTCTGGCGCCGATGCCGGGGAGAAATAGCGTGGGGTGAATATTCTCGTCTGTGCTTGTTTGCTTTATCACTAAGTTATTTTTATTTTGTGTTATTAGTTTTTTTATATCTTTAGTTATGGATGTGGAACACGAAATACGAAAAATTTTAGTGGTACTTGCTACTCATGGAGATGGGAAACCTCCTAAAACCCTCGATGCTAGTTATGTGCAAAGTATTAAATACTACTTTGATGATCCTCAGAAGATCCCATTCAACTTGATAATGGGAGTAATGTTGGATCAACGTGAATACTTTAGAGATTATCGCTTGACTCAAAAAGGGAAATTGTTATGGGATCAAATTCATATGTTGCATTGGTATGCTCGGGAGCTATGCTTGAGATATGATATTACTTGTTGCTCTAGGATGAATGCTCCACACCTTCCCTTTTCATGCAAATTTAATGATAATGAAACCTTAGCTTCTTATGCTAAAGGTATTTATGATTACTATGATGTGGAACGAATAGAAGAATTTGTTGCTTTTAAAGGTGCTTATGAAGTTGCTTCTTTGATGGAAAAGTATGATGATGTTTCTTACGAATCTGAAAATCTTGCCATACTTCAATATTGCTATGAGAATTATGATTGCAATGCTGATATTATTGAATTTATTGAAAGAATGTCCGCTGCCTTGGAAGAGACTAATATTTTGCAGGGACCTATGGAAGAAGAAGTTGCTGAAACTGTGAGCTCATTAGATGAAGAAGATGAGAAGGAGAGCGAAGAACAAAAGGAGGAAGCACGGATTTGCTACCCGTGCCCGCCTTCTAATGAGAGTAACTCTTCAACTCATACATTGTTTAATTACCCTTCATGCTTACCGAAGGATGAATGCTATGATGACTGCTATGATAATTGCTATGATCCCTTGGATTCATTTGAAATATCCCTTTTTGATGAACTTGATGCTTGCTATGCTTGTGGCCATGATGCCAATATAAATTATGCTTATGAAGATGAACTTGCTATAGTTCCTTATGTTAAGCATGAAATTGTTGCTATTGCACCCACACATGATAGTCCTATTATCTTTTTGAATTCTCCCAACTACACTATATCGGAGAAGTTTGCTCTTATTAAGGATTATATAGATGGGTTGCGTTTAGCTACTACACATGATGAATTGATGAATATAATATGCATGTGCTTGGTGCTCCTACTTGCAATTATTATGAGAGAGGAACTACATCTTCACCTCTCTATGTTTCCAATACTATAAAATTGCAAGAAACCGTTTATACTATGCATTGGCCTTTACTTAATGTGCATGAATTGTTCTTGTATGACATGCCGATGCATAGGAAGAGAGTTAGACTTCGTTGTCACATGATATATATCACTTTGTGCTCACTACTAAATTACAAATCATTGTTAATTAAAATTGGTTTGATATACCTTGGGATCCGGGTGGATCCATTACTTGAGCACTTTATGCCTAGCTTAATGGATTTAAAGAAAGCGCTGCCAGGAAGACAACCCGAAAGTTTTAGAGAGTCATTTATTTCTGTTGTGTGCTTTTATAAAGTTTAAAAACAAACAAAATATAGAGGGGAACCTAAAACTTCACAAAAAGAAAGGTGAAAGTGAGAAGAGATGATGAGCATCGTTGAAGTGGGGGCTAGTCTTGAACTTTTGTTCATGCCCATGGAAACTTTGTGAATCTTGAATCACGAAAACTTTTCCAACAAAAATAATTATCCCCTTGTACAAATCCATTGTATTATAAAAATAATGTGCCAAGATTTGCCTTTAGGATGTTTGAATTGCTTGTTTGATGTGTGCTGTGCAAAAACAGAAACTTTTGCCGTAGTATTTGAATTTTCATATTTTACTGGAGCGTGCAAAAATTCTGAAATTTTGACACAGTACTGTTATGCAAATCATTTCTCATTTCAGAATATTTTGAGCTACAGAAGTATACGTGTGTACAAATCTTTACAGACTATCCTGTTTTTCACAAATTGTTGTTATAACTGCTTTGCGTGCTTATGTTTGAATTCTTGTTGAGCCCCATTGACTTGGAAGCCATAGAATTGGGATAGCATACTGTGGGTAATGTTAGATTATAATTATGCAATAATGTTATGGCAAGACATGATGGGATTTGGTGTTATGTGTACTAACGGATCTCACGAATTTTCTGTTAAGTTTTATGTGATTGAAGTTTTCAAGTTTTGGGTATTATCACGATGAGAAAGAATAAGGAGCAGCAAGAGCCTAAGCTTGGGGATGCCCAAGGCACCCCAAGGTAATATTCTAGGAAGACTCAAGCGTCTAATCTAGGGGATGCCCCGGGAAAGGCATCCCCTCTTTTATTCCAAATCATCGGTATGTCACTTGGAGCTATATTTTTATTCATTACATGATATGCGTACAATCTTGGAGCGCCTTTTGTGTTCACTTTTCTTTTATGCACCATGCTAGTATGAGATAGTCCATGGTTGATTTATAGAATGCTCATTGCACTTCACTTATATCTTTTGAGTATGGCTTTATAGAATGCTTCATGTGCTTTACTTATATCATTTGAAGTTTGGATTGCCCGTTTCTCTTCACATAGAAAACCGTTATTCATAGAATGCTCTTTTGCTTCACTTATATTTATTAGAGCATGGTCTTTTGTAGAAATAATTAAACTCTCTTGCTTCACTTATATCCATTTAGAGAGTCAACAGGAATTGGTCATCCACATGGTTAGTCATAAAATCCTACATAAAACTTAGGGATCACTGAATATGATATATTTGATTCCTTGCAATAGTTTTGCGATATAGAGATTATAATATGTGGGAGGTACTAGTGGATGATCATGTTTAGTAAGATATTGGTGTTAAGTTTTGTGATTCCCGAATCATGCACGTATAGTCTCCCGTTATGCTAGGAAGTTGGAGCACAATTTATTCTTGATTGTCTATCTTTGTGTGAAGGTCGGGGGCGCGCGATGGTTAACTCCTACCAACCTCCCCCCTAGGAGCATGCGTAGTAATACTTTGCTTCGAGAGAGCTAATAAAACTTTTGCAATAAGTATGTGAGTTCTTTATGACTAATGTGAGTCCATGGATTATACGCACTCTTACCTTTCCGCAATTTGCTAGCCTCTACGGTACCGTGCATTGCCCTTTCTCACCTTGAGAATCGGTGCAAACTTTGTCGGTGCATCCAAACCCCGTGATATGATACGCTCTATCACACATAAGCCTTATTATATCTTCCTCAAAACAGCCACCATACCTACCTATTATGGCATTTCCATAGCCATTCCGAGATATATTGCCATGCAACTTCCACCGCTCCGTTTTGATGACTTGAGCATTCATTGTCATATTGCATTACATGATCGTAAGATAGCTGGCATGATGTTTTCATGGGTTGTATATTTTTTTGATATCTTTGCTACGCTAGATCATTGCATTCATGTAGGGTCATACTTTGTTCTACTATCGTTGTACTATTGAGTTGTAAGTAAATAGAAGTGTGATGATCATCATTATTCATTATTAGAGCATGCCCCAGTGATGAAAGGATGATGGAAACTATGATTCCCCCACAAGTCGGGATGAGGCTCTGGACAAAGAAAAAAAAACAAAAAGAAAAAAATAGAAAAAAAAGAAAGAAAAGAAAAGAAAGGAAAAACATGAAAGAAGAAGGAATAGGGGCATGCTAATTCCACACTTGTGCTTCAAAGTAGTACCATGTTTTTCATATAGAGAGTCTCCTATGTTGTCACTTTCATATACTAGTGGGAATTTTTCATTATAGAGTTAGATGCATACCCACTAAGTTTTCATATTCAGCTCTCATACACTTATAGCTCTTAGTGCATCCGTTGCATGGCAATCCCTACTCCTCGCATTGATATCTATTGAAGGGCATCTCCATATCCCGTTGATACGCTGAGTTGATGCGAGGCTTTCTTCTCCACTTTTACCCCTTTGAAACCTACCACCATATTCTATTCCACCCATAGTGCATTATCCATGGCTTGCGCTCATGTATTGCGTGAGAGTTGAAAATGCTGAAGCGTGTTAAAAAGTATGAACCAATTGCTTGGCCGACACCGGGGTAGTATATGATTTATACTTTGTGTTAAGAAGACAAAGCATGACAAGCCTATATGATTTTGTAGGGATTGCGTTCTTTAGCCTTGATATTTTGAAAGACATGATTGTTTGTTGGGCTGCCTGAGTATTAATGTCTTTATGTCAAAACTAGACTATTGCTTTGAATCACTTGTGTCTTAATATTCATGCCATGATTAGATATATGATCAATATTATGCTAGGTAGCATTCCACATAAAAATTTATCTTTTTTATCATTTACCTACTAGAGGACGAGCAGGAATTAAGCTTGGGGATGCTGATACGTCTCCGTCGTATCTATAATTTTTGATTGTTTCATGCCATTATTATACAACTTTCACATATTTTTGGCAACATTTTATATGATTTATTGGACTAACCTATTGATCCAGTGCCCAGTGCCAGTTCCTCTTTATTGCATGTTTTTTGTTTCGCAGAATATCCATATCAAACGAATTTCAAACGCGATAAAAATTTATGGAGATTTGCCTATGGTGGGTGGCGTGGGTGACAGAATACACAGACCCGAGTAGGTGGGTTGTTGCATATGGGAGTAAAGAGGACTTGATACTTAATGCTATGGTTGGGTTTTACCATAATGATCTTTACTAGTTGCAGATGCTTGCTAGAGTTCCAATCATAAGTGCATATGATCCAAGTAGAGAAAGTATGTTAGCTCATGCCTCTCCCTCATTTAAAATTGCAAGAATGATTACCGGTCTAGTTATCAATTGCCTAGGGACAAATAACCTTCTTGTTTGACAAAAGCTTTCTACTAAACAACTAACTTTTATTATCTTGCTTTTTACTCATAGTTTTATTTCCCGCAAATTACTTCAAGTTTTATTCTTGCAAATTATCCTATCACATATAAAGTAGTTTCATACTTGTTCTAGGTAAAGCAAACATTAAAGTGTGCATAGAGTTGTATCGGTGGTCGATAGAACTTGAGGGAATATTTGTTCTACCTTTAGCTCCTCATTGGGGTCGACACTCTTACTTATCGAAAAAGGCTACAAACGATCCCCTACATTTGTGGGTTATCAGTTAGACATGAAGGAAGCTGAAAGGGACATGTATAAGATGGCCAAGATCTGAGAGAAAAGACGAGGGGTGTTTACCAAGTCAAATGCATCAAGGACGGAGCTGACCAGCTTCTAGTGAAGGACGAGGAGATTAAGCATAGATGACAGGAGTACTTCGACAAGCTGCTCAATGGGCAGAATGATAGCTCTACCATTGAACTGGAAGACTCCTTTGATGATACCAGTAGGCGTTTTGTGCGGCGAATCCATGAGTCAGAGGTCAATGAGGCTTTAAACAGGATGAAAAAAGGCAAGGCGATGGACCTGGTTTGTATCCCCATGGAGGTGTGGAGAGGCCCCAGGGACATAGCGATAGTATGGCTAACCGAGCTTTTCAACCTCGTTTTTCGGGCAAACAAGATGCCAGAAGAATGATGACAGAGTATATTAGTACTGATCTTCAAGAACAAGATGGATGTTTAGAGTTATACTAATTATCGTAAAATGAAGCTGATGAGCCATACAATGAAGCTATGAGAGAGAGTCACTAAGCACCGATTCAGAAGAATGAGAAGCATGCCCAAATATCATTTTGGTTTCATGTCTGGAAGGGCGACCATGGAATCCATTTCCTTGGTACGACAACTTATGGAGAGATATAGGGAGCAAAAGAAGGACCTGCATATGGTATTCATTGACTATGATAAGATAGGGTGGCATGTCATGTGGTGGGCCTTCGAAAAAAACTAAGTCCCAGCAAAGTACAATATCCTGAACAAGGACATGTATGATAATATTTTGATAAGTGTTTGAACAAGTCCCAGCCTTGAGCCCTTATCTTTTTGCCTCGGTGATGGATGAGGTCACAAGGGATAAACAAGAAGACATCCCATGGTGTATGCTCTTTGCGGACAATGTAGAGCTAATCAATGATAGTCGGACGGGGGTCAATAGGAAGTTAGAACTATTGAGACAAACCTTGGAATCAAAAACTTTTAGACTTAGTAGAGCTAAAACTGAGTACATGAGATGCGGTTCTAGTACTACTAGGTACGAGGAGGAGGAAGAGGTTAGCCTTGATGGATAGGTTGTGCCTCAGAAGAACACATTTCGATATTTGGTGCCAATGCTGCAGAAGAATGGGGATATCGATGAACGTGTGAAACATGGAATCAAAGCCGGATGGATAAAGTGGCGCCAAGTTTCTCGCATTCTCGGTGACAAGAGACCGGCACATAAGCTAAAAGGCAAGTTCTATGTACGGCGACTCGACCCGCAATGTTGTATGGCACTGAGTGTTTGCCGACTAAAAGACGAAATGTGCAACAGTTAGGTGGGCGAAGATGCGCATGCTGAGATGGATGTGTGGCCACACAAGGAAGGACTGAGTCCGGAATGATGATATACGAGATAGAGTTGGAGTAGCACCAATTAAAGAGAACCTGGTCCAACATCGTTGAGGTGGTTTCGGCATATTCATCAAAAGCCTCCAGAAACTTTAGTGTATAGCAGACGGTTAAAGCATGTTAATAGTGTCAATAGAGGCCGGGGTAGACCGAATTTGACAAGGGACAACTTTGTAAAGAGAGATCTGAAGGACTGGAGCATCACCAAAGAACTAGCCACTGACAGGGGTGCGTGAAAGCTTGCTATCCATGTGCCAGAACCATGAGTTGGTCGCGAGATCTGATGGATTCACCTCTAGCCATCCCGACGTAGTTGGTACTAGAGTCTTTGTTGTTGTTGTTGTTGTTGTTGTTGTTGTTGTTGTTGTTGTTGTTGTTGTTGTTGTTGTTGTTGTTGTTGTTGTTGTTGTTGTTGTTGTTGTTGTTGTTGTTGTTGTTGTCGTTGTCGTTGTTGTTGTTGTTGTTGTTGTTGTTGTTGTTGTTGTTGTTGTTGTTGTTGTTGTTGTTGTTGTTGTTGTTGTTGTTGTTGTTGTTGTTGTTGTTGTTGTTGTTGTTGTTGTTGTTGTTGTTGTTGTCGTTGTTGTCGTCGTTGTTGTTGTCGTTGTTGTTGTCGTTGTTGTTGTCGTTGTTGTTGTTGGTGTTGGTGTTGGTGTTGGTGTCGTTGGTGTTGTCGTCGTTGGTGTTGTCGTTGTTGTTGTTGTTGTCGTTGTTGTTGTCGTTGTTGTTGTCCTTGTTGTTGTTGTTGTCATTGTTGTTGTTGTTGTTGTTGTTGTTGTTGTTGTTGTTGTTGTTGTTGTCATTGTTGTTGTTGTTGTTGTTGGTGGTGGTGGTGGTGTTGTTGTTGTTGTTGTTGTTGTTGTTGTTGGTTGTTGAGAACAAAAAATATCAAGGTCAACAGATGAAGTAACCTACACTTCGCCCAGTTCCCTCTTGAAACCATGATTCTTCCATGGAGATGTTCTGGTTTAAGCAGTGTACATCACTTGTTAATAACATATTTATATTCTTAAATACTACCATAGAAGTTAGATGATTGTATTTCTTTTATTGAATGCAAATGTAGCTAAAGATAGGTATATTTGTGTCTTATACATTTTCTGCATCGCTTAATCAACACTATTATTGTGATTTTTATTTATTTGAGGAATCATCAACATAACCATAGTAGTTCTGAACTTTATTTATTTTGGGAATCATCCACTTTAGCTTTCATCGTAGCCTATTATTTGTTAATCACCATGCTCAAATTGATTTCTTATATTTTCTTATAGATTGTATAAGTCATCATGTATAAGATCATAGTTTAACTCAAAGCTAGTTTCATATTTATTTTAATTCTCTTAGGGCCTTTCTATTTCATTTTATTATTTTTCAAAGGCATATGTGTATTAAACATCCACATGTCTCTCGGAATCGCAACTTATTTTTTCGGATCAAATGATGCTGTTATGCATGTGGAATGCATGTATTGGACAGTTTGATTATTCCATACACACATTTCATTGTCGGTTCTGAACTTCCGACAATCGTGAAATGCATGATGAAAATTCAAGTATATACCCACTAGTATTTGTCCAAGTCCAAATAGTACTATTTTTGTTCTAAATTTTGATATTTATGAATTTCATGAAATACATATATGACAATATTTTTTACTTTTAACCTTGTTATATACGCACACACTTCTTATCTAATAAAAAATAATTTTATCTTGTACTGCCACATATTGGGTTTGTCTTAAGTCTGATATTATAAAGATTGAGCATAATTTTATTAAAAATTATCAACATCTATGTTATTAAATAAATATATTATGAATATACATTCCATGATTGATCAAATGATATTGATATGTTAATTGTTTTCTGTAAACCTTGCCAAACTTACGAAAGTTTGACTTAACATAAACCTAATATGCAAGTTAAAAAGAATGGGAATGAACGATAACCTAATTGCTAAGATTTGCAAACCAATAAAACTAATTAATGATCGATGACATGAGAAATGATGTTATCGTCTGCATGCTTAACTATTTCCGTATGCTAAACGGATTGGGCCAGTACGCTAAACGGTTATATGGTGCATCACGGGCTGCGGGTGTGTGCCCTGCCCGGTAGGAGAGGTCTGCATCACTGTGTGCACGCCCCCGCCGTCCTGCGAGGCCAGATGCCGCTGCACCCATTCCGGCACGGGCTGCTAGGCCGGCTCCGACTCCGCCTGTACGCGCCACGGAAGCCTGGCAGCTCATACGTTCTACTATGAATTGTAACTTGCAAACCCTGTCTGTCCATTCATGTACTGCATGTGCTTGTGTTTGTGTGGTAATAAAAAGTGTCAACGGGTCGATCCGTTGGGGTTGTTGGTTAGTTTGGCAACGAAATGTTGAAGCCTTACAGTGGCCTATTGGGAGCAGCTAGCTCAGTGGTTGTACCGTTATAAATTTTTTTTGAAATGTTATATTCGTTTCACTCTGTGTACAAACTTCAAAATGTTTGGTGAAATATATTAGACAGTATCAACCTACATGATACCAAATAAATACAATATAAATAAATTTTATGTGGATCTAATTATGGATTTGGTAGGATGAATACTCATTTTTCATAAACTGGATCATGGTTAACTAAGATTGAGTTAGTTCAAAACAAAGAGAATCGGGGAGAGCCTCCTAGCGCAATGACGAGTTTGTTCTGTTTCCACGGAAGACATCGGGGTTTCATTCAATCCACCTACCTAACAACCATTCTGATCCTTTCTTCTCGCTCCTGGCGGCATAAAGGAAGCAGATCCATTTCCCTCTGTCTAGCTTCGCCGGCGAGGCCGTAGGCTATCCCTTCCTTCGTCTGCCTCTCCGCCGGCGGATGGGTTGGGGAGCCTCGGCGTCTCGTCGTCGGCTTGTAGATAGGTTAGGGTTAGGTTTTCATGGCATGGCAGCTTCGATGGCTGCAGCGGCGACGCACCGGCGAATAAAGGTGTCGTGACTCTCCCCACCAAGTAGTTGTCCAAGGCGGCGTCGAAGACTCGATGGCATGTGTGCCTCTCTGGTCTCCCAGATACGAGAGGTTAGTTTTCTTTGTTCTGGGCTGGCGATTGCCGTCCTCTTTAACGGTTGTTGCGCTGGCCTGAGTGGGATTGCAGATGGCTCAATGTTCGATTTGCGGTCGACGGCAGGCAGCCCTTGTCTCTTTCTTCCACTTCGTCGATTGAAGACAGTGGTTATGGCGTGTAGTCGGAGGCCCAAGGAAGTACACCAACCGACGTGCCACATCGGAGATGGTTCCGTCGCTCGCGACTGACTATTTCATCGGCTCACAAAGCGACTTTTGTCGTGATGGTGCTCCTCTGGACTATGGCTTGAAGGTTTTTTTTGTCTCTTTCCAATCCGGCTTCGCTTCAACGACGGTGGAGGTCGGTGATGGTTGATGGATGTCTAATGCAGAGTGACCCCCTAGTACATACAATGGCGGCTCATTGCGACGGAGGCGGCACACTTGCGAGGGCGCTGGCGGAATGCACCATCACTATGGCAGGGTACATGGACATCGGAAGGCTCCTCAATGTCACCCTGCTACCCTCCCTCGTGACCTGCGTCGTGACGATCGCGTGCATCTTCCTGACCTACAACCCGCACTTTTGATGACAACGATGAAACATCGTTGCATCTGCAGTCACCATCGGTTCCAGATTGGAAAACACTGAGGGGTATGTGATCAATTTCTCGAAGGGGCAGTCACATATGCTGGTTCATTGGCATAATCATCATAGGTGACGCAGGGTTCTTTTTTACATTGTAATTTTTTGGATCACAAGATTATCAATTGATTAGCAAAACAGTTCATCAACTATCATGTTTGTCACTAGAGTCTTATTCAGGTTTCTAGGAGCATGTAGACCATCACTGGCGGGTAAGATCTCGGTGATCCTCTTGAATGTCAAAATGCGGATAATTCAGCCTCTTGCGTGTATGACTGGAAATGTTGCTGCCTAAATTATTTTCGAACCATTTTAAAAGTCAATATGCCGCCAATTCAGCATCTTTTTGTTTGACCTGCTGAACGTAAAACAAGTGTTCTACGGTATTTTCATTAATAATAAAATAAGTACAAATTCAGCATCCCTTTACTTGTAAAACAGTTTTAGTTGGTTATACTGCTTGGTAGGTGTCCTAGGGAAACTTAAATCATCGACGAGGGTCTATGCCAGCGGTATGGCGCCCAACGGTGCTGTTTTCCTTCATGAAGGTGACATCGTAGAGCTTGGTCACTCATCTACGGGTTGTGGAGGTTGAGTTGACCGGTGTTGGCAATGTCATTTCCTGTCTGTTTCTCTTTTGTTTTAGTGTCCCTTAATCAACCATGTTGTGTTGTGTTCTTCGAACTAATTTTCCAAAAAACCATGCCATTTTGTATTGTCCCGTCTCAAAGCTTTTGCCCTGCATTATAAATAAATCTCAATCCACAAGTCCATAGCCGAATAATAAATGATGATAAGAACACCCTCTATAGTACAATCATAGAAAAAAATGAACAATATACATCTGACGAAAAAAACATGACTATACCGACGAGCGTGAACACATGAGGGCCTAAAGACAACACCGCACCTCGACTGAGGACACCCTTGTTCGCCTTTATTAAAAGGATTGGGCCACTATTGGCTAGTCTGAACGTGTGAAAAGGCATCCATTAGACTTGGCCGGTACAAGATACATGATACATGTATGAACGCATGCAGTATGGCCTGGGTTCAACGAAAAAGAAGAGAACGTCAAAAATGGTGTGCTGTTAGCTAAAATTCAAATGAGGAGGGCTGGAACCCGAGCTAATAGGATACGATCCGAACGATCCTCTCCATGTCAACTATGTATGGTGAGTTATCCTCCCGAGATGAGCATGTAACCTGAAGTCACGTCGACTGAATATTTATAGCTAGTAGTAGTTGATTAACCATCACGTCGACTGAATATTTATAGCTAGTAGTAGTTGATTAACCATCATGTCGACTGAATTGTGCACCTTGAAATATTGACTTCAAAGTCTGAAGTCAATATTTCAAGGTGCACAATTCAGTCGACATGATGGTTAATCAACTACTACTAGCCTATAAATAGCGTCCCGGTCTCCCATCTGATCATCCCAAACCCAAAGCATACCATCTCCTCTCCTCTCCTTTCATCTCATGGCTGCTCCGGCTCTCAAGTTCGCCGCTGTTATGCTCCTGGCTGCCCTCTGTGTGGGCGCGCTGGCCCCGGCCGCATCGGGGCAGCCGACGGACGCGCTAGCCGCGTGCATCGGGCGCTGCGGATGTGTGCCCTGCCCGAAAGGGAAGGTATGCATCGCCGTGTGCAGGCCCCCGCCCCGCTGCGCAGCCAGATGCCGCTGCACCTATTCCGCCGCGGGGTGCTAGGCCGGCTGCGGCCCTGGCGACGCGGCCTGCGCGCGCCACGGCACCGGCCGTGGCCGTCAGGAAGCCTGGCACCGCAAGCGCTGAAGCCAGCAGCTCATACGTTCTACTGTGTATTGTAAGCTCTGTCTGTCGTCCATGTATGTACTGCATGTGTGTGTGTTTGTGTGGTAATAAAGTGTCAACGGGTCGATCCGTTGGGGTTATTGGTCAGTTTCTTCGTCGAAATGTTCAAGCTTTACAGTGGCCTATTGGTTTTAATTGGGAGAAACTAGCTCAGGCGTTGCCTTCCGTGAGCCAAAAAATAAATAAATAGAAATGTTATCTTCGTTTGACAGTGTATATAAACTTCGAAATGTTTGGTCAGATATATTAGAAACTATCAACCTATATAATACCAAATAAATACGAGATATATTTTACGTGGATCTAATATTTTATTTGTTAGGGTGAATATTTATTTTTTATGAACTGGATCACAGTTCACAAGGGAGGGGGCTTGCCTAGGTAAGCCACATCACGAACGCGTGCACCACATAAACGAGTTTGACGAATAGTGAGGTGACGTAGTGATGGCTAGCTGCACGCCGACAACGGCTGGCAATTGCGCCAGCAGGTGCGACTTCTTCGGCGCTGGAAACTACCGCCACGCAGACTGTGGGAACGCTATGATACTAAAAAATGATAGAACTATCTAAGAGCAGAGATTCGGTGCCCAGACTCATCCGCATCCGCGCTAAAGAAAAAAAAGTCAAAACAAATAGTAAAAATTCAAAAATATCCAAAAAAGCCCTACATGATAGATAATTTGGTGCGTGAGGTACGCTCCAATTTTCAGATCATTTAAACATCATGAGTAGCTATCGCCAAAAAAGACAAATTTTGGGTCTTTAAAAAGGTTTACAGTTTGGACCCAATTTGTCTTTTTTGCTGAGAGCTACTCGTATGTCCAAATGATCTGAAATTTCCAGCGCATCTCACACACCAAATTGTCTACTTACCATACAAAAAACTTCAGATTTTTTTGCTGAGAGTACATGTGCGTGTGTTTGTGTGGTAATAACGTGTCAACGGATCCATCCGTTGGGGTTGTGGGTCAGTTTCTCGTTGAAATATTCAAGGCTTCTAATGATGACAGTGGCCTACTATTTCTTAATTAAGTGGGAGCAGCTAGCTCTGTCTTTGTCTGGGGCAAAAGATAACTAGAAATGTTATATTCGTTTCACGGTGTATATTCGTTTTATCATAGTCATACTTCAGAGAAAGTACAATGGAAACATATATCAACCTATACAATACAAAATTAATAAAGTATATAATATGTTTTATATGAAACTAACGATTGATTTGGTATTCTGAATAAGGATTTTTGTTTTGTAAACTTGGTCAAAGGTCAAAGCTAACTAAGTATGCCTTTTTGTTTTGGAGAGAACAACTAACTGTGACTTGTATCAATACAAATACGCAGTATATTTTTAAATGGAAAGATTATTTTTCAGTGATAGCATCCTAGCTTTATGAAAAGTCGGTAGCCCGAACATTTTTTTTGAGACAACAACTAAGTGTGACTTGATCCTGTCTTGAAGGGCCTCCGTCATTCGAAGCAAGGGCTCATCTGTCATGTTGGAAGTATGAGCATACAAACATCCGGTAGACTAGAAGGAGTGAAGGACCTCTGGATCAGGTCTGAACTATCAGAGTAAACCAGATCAAAATGTTTAGCGTAGGATGAGGATCACAAATCTTAGGATTTTAACGAAACACTAAAAAATTCTGCAAGAAGAAAAAAAATTAATAAATCAAAATTGTAAGGTAGGGTGGCTAGCTGCCCCATGAAACCACCCTATCAACAAAATAAGGATCAGTCCCTAGTGTCCCATGGCGACACGGACGCCGATCCAATCACAAGCATATCGTCAATTAGTTGGCAAAACAAATGGTCAATGATTGAGTCTGTTAGTCGAGTCTTGTTCAAGTTTCTATGAGTACGTCACTACAACAAAACATGTCAGTAGGCACGCTTTTTCTAAGACGTTTTTATATTCGTCCCTATACTAGAAAGCATATAGTATGTAGACACGCTTCTTGAGACGGTGTATACAACGTCCCTAAATCTTATTTTTAGGGTATATCTCATTTATTAATTTTTACATGTGTAAATAGGTAGAGACGTTTTTTGAGACGTTTTAAGATACAGAAAAGAGTTTATAACAAATAAATAACAAATCCAAGTAAAAAAAAGTGTGCAGAAAATGGTAATTACTTTTTTTGAGACATAAATGAAAATTACCTGGCCCGTTTGTGCAGGAGCCCACTAACCGAACTCAGCGCATGCGCACATCACATCTTCACCTTATTCGGTTTCTCAAAAAAAAACCCATCTAAACCTTATCCGCGGCCGCCGGGCTGTTCGTCCCCCACCCTGCGCCGCAGCGAATTCTAGCTCCTTCGTCCTACCACTAGTCCTGCCAGTGCACCGCCACCCGCCGCCGGTGAATGCCCTCCGCAAGGACTGCCCCCGGCCCCTCTGCTTCGGCGTTCCGTGGCCGTCCCCGGCCCTCTGCCTTGTCGCCTTTGGTGCTCCTCGCCTGTTCCAGCCGGGGGCTGCCGCCCCCTACACCGGCTCTGGCGCTCTGGTCCGACCTCTCCCGGTGCTGCTTGCCTCCTCGGGCGGACTCTGCTCGCCTGCTCGACCGGACTCGGCTGGGACAGGGGTAATTTTCTATGAAAGTTCTGCTCCCTTATGTTCTGCTTATCAGTGTATGATGGAAATTAAATTGAATTTGAACTGAAAAACTGTGTGTCAGGGTATATGCAAGGGACTGTTTATATGTATAATGTATTGTTGATTTGAAAGGGAATGCATTTTAATATCAATTTCATTTCATTTTGTAGAAATAGAAGACGAAGATATATTTCATTGGTGCCCTCAACGAAAGTGTCTGCACCCGGTGTTTCAGTTGGACTGGATCAACTCCACAAATTGGAACAAGCATAGATTGACCACCGCCTTTGCCGTCAAACAACCTGCCTTCAATCTCAACTCGAGAAAGTAACTCTTTTGTATCCCATACTGCCTTTTGAAGTTTTTGGCATGTTTTTATCTATTTTGTTGTATCATTAAGAATTGAGTATGAATTCTAAATTTATTATGCAATTGAGACTTATTTTGTATGATTTCGTATGGGATATTTTTTGAAGTAGCTATAGCCTTAAGGATGCTAAGTTTTTCCCTTGCTGAAGTTTTTCCTAGGCATACTGATGATATATTCTTAATGAAGTTTGCTAAAGGTAGTTTTGACCATACTTTTTAAGCAGACCCATATGTTAGGATGAACTGAGCTAAGCTTTGCGTTTGACTAGATCTGAACATTTTCTGGTTGTCCTAGTGAACATGGAGACACTGAAAATGTTATAATTGAATTGTGGTGCAAGCTCACTGCCTTGCTCCTCATAGAGAGACATACCATTTGTCCAGAAGTATCAAGCATCGGACGTAGAGTGGACAACCTACTCGCCACTTAAAAAATATATGTAGCATGTATGAAGCTGAATCATGCTTATAACACTGAAGAACATAGTAACTTCCATAATGCAAGTAAGAAGCTGCACTCTTGCAGGATTATTGATAGAGAAATCAGTAACTGCCAGTCACCTAAGTTGTCTTTTAGAGCATCCTACCGCGTGTCAGTGAGGCAAGTGGTAGTGTATCCTAAAAATCCCCTTTTCCCGAAGGTCTAAACATATGCAGCAACTGATTGCATGCATTAGAATGCACTGTTTGATAATTACTCTGTTGGGCCCTGCTTGCCAACTTTGAAAAAATATGCGACCGGCTACCCTTGAACAATTGTCAGTCAGTTGGGGGATGTTTGGTTTCTAGCCAAAGGTTGACAGACCTAAGGTTAGGCACAAATAATTTCTAAGGTGAGTGAGTGTTCGGTTGGCTGCCACAGTTGTGGCTTGCGACTTTACTAGTCACATGATTCAGGAGTATATGTTTGGCCACACTTTTTTGGCAAGCCACACTCTGTCCCGAGGGGTAATACTTACTACTTTTCACTTAGTTGTGGCAAAGTAAGCTTTAACCAAACTAGGGTGTTAAATTGGTCTTAAGTTTCAGTCTAGTATTGTATACCATCACATATGTTCACTGTTTCTTTTTCAATGATGTCTTATCATATTCGTTAATGAGTCCAACTTAATATCCCTTTTCCTGTTTTCCTTAGAACAAATAGATATGACGTGTATGCAGTCCATTCCACTAATTATTTGGATTGCATTGCATACTCCCTTTTATACATGTTTTTAGTTTTTCATTCAGGTGGCTGCACCTATCCTCCAGGTTTCTATTATTGGGAAGGAGTGTATTTCCGGTATGGTGATAATTTTACATATAATAATACCAACTGTGATCATTGGGCTTATTTTACCTTTTGTTGTACCTTGATTTTTGTATATGGTGCTTACCTGAGTTGCTAAGGAGATCATCAGTAACATGATGATATAAAGGAGGGAAATTAATACAATTGTTTAAAGCACCCTATTATATGGTTTTTATGCTCAGTTTAGATACTTAGATAGTCCAACAATATTGGTAATTTGCAGAAGGAAAGAAATCCCTACAGGGATTAGAAAGAAAATGTATTTCTAGATGATTGAAGGCCATGCATATATAATATCAATCATGTCTCCTGTTTTGTTTGTTCATGTGGTGTGTGTTTCCTCTCGATTTAGCCGGAGTTGGGATTAGGGGGAGAAAGATGGCAGCATATGTGCAATTGTATTGACTGAGTGGCTCCTTTGCATACTAGTTAAAACCTACCAGTGACACCTTTTCTTTGAAGTTTTTCAATGCAAGGTTAATGAAATATGTTAGGATCCAGTCATTCAATTGCAATATCTATGTATCCGTGCTTTTCTTGCAAGAAGATTGAAAGCATCTTTCATCTCTTAATAACACATGAATTTATAAACTGACATTTTTTCCGTTTCATTACTTTGGCATTGCAAAGGGCGATGGATCGAGGTTGGATGAGTCAACCAAGAGCTAGTGCTGCTTACAAAGATGGTGTCGAGCAATTTCTGTCTTTTGCATTTCGTGATGTTCCGGCTGGTGATAAAATTCTTTGTCCTTGTGTAAATTGCCGAAATAAAGCTATGCAGAGTTATGATGGAGTGAAGACTCACTTGAGATGTGATGGTATTCTTCAAGGTTACACTAAGTGGGTTTGCCATGGAGAGGATTACAGTGAACCATCATTTGCATTTGCTCATGTCTCAGATAACAGTGGCAATCTTTCTATTCCTGGCATCCCAAGGAATGTTGTTGGAGAAGGCAGCCATGGAAGGTTGGACGACATGCCAGGACTCTTAAGTGCTGTCTTTGCTATGGCTAACAGTTGTGAATCTTTATCAAGCACATCTGATGGTGAATTAGATGGTCTTGAATTTGAGAGTATGGAACCTAATATAGTTGAGGATGAGAATGTAGATGCTGAAACAAGGAAGAAACCCGATATATATGCAAGCTTCTTGCAGGATGCAAACACAGAGTTATACCCTGGATGTAATGCATTTTCTAAGTTGTCATTTCTCATCACCTTATATCACATGAAATGCTTACATGGATGGTCACAAGAATCATTTACAACGCTACTTGGTGTTTTGTCTGATGCACTTCCAGAGGCACAACTACCAAAGAAGTACTATGAGGTACAAAAAATCATCCTTGGCTTAGGGCTTGACTATGAGAAAATCCATGCATGCCCCAATGACTGCATGCTTTTCCGAGGTGAACGAGCTGATCAAGAGTCTTGCCATGTGTGTGGCAGCTCGCGTTGGGTTACAGATGACAAGAAAGACTCCCAAGATGAATCTATATCTAAGCAAAAGAAGACACCAGCCAAGGTGTTGCGCTACTTTCCTTTGATACCCAGGATTCAAAGGCTCTTTGCAACAACAAAAACATCTGATGACATGCGTTGGCACGATGAGGGTCGTACCGAAGATGGAAAGATACGGCATCCAGCTGATGCCGAGTGTTGGAAAGATCTTTATGCTAGATATCCCAAATTTGCTACTGATCCTCGTAATCCACGCCTTGGCATTGCGAGTGATGGATTTAATCCTTTCCGGAGTATGAGTTCAAAACATAGTACTTGGCCAGTGATGCTTATCATGTACAACCTACCGCCTTGGATTTGCATGAAAGAAACATCTCTAATTTTATCAATGATCATTCCTGGACCAGCTTCTCCTGGGAATGACATTGATGTATATTTGCAGCCACTGATGGATGAGCTCTTACAGTTATGGGATGGTGTAGACACATTTGACGCCTCCTCGCAGGAGATATTTCCTCTCAAGGCTGCACTGTTATGGACTTTAAATGATTTTCCGGCATTAGCTTACCTGTACGGTTGGAGCACAAGTGGTAAATATGGGTGTCCATCATGTGGTCCTTCTACAAGATCATTTCGCCTAAATAAGAGTATGAAACTTTGTTATATGGGTCACCGTCGCTGGTTACCAGAGGGTCACGCATTTCGAAACCGAAGGAGGCAGGAATTTGATGGCACTAAAGAGACAGAGTTGGCACCGACAACTATGAGTGGTAGCTCAGCTTTGAAAATGTTGCAAGGCAGAGTATTTGTGTTAGGCAAAAAGGTCAATGTAGCCAAGAAAGCAAAGGGCGGAAAGAAGGTAAAAAACAGTGAAAAAGAAAATGAAAAGAATCAAGAGCCGAAGCGTAAAAGGAAGGCCGGAAACATGAAGTCAATTAAGAACAAAGTTAAGCCCGAGAAGAAGCCCGAGGATTGGTTTAAGAAAAAATCAATATTTTTTAACTTGCCATATTGGGAACTTAACAAGTTAAGGCACAATCTCGATGTAATGCACATAGAAAAGAATGTGTTTGATAATTTAATTGGAACATTGTTGGATATTGATTCTAAAACAAAGGATGGGCTTAATGCGCGGCTTGACTTGGCAGAAATTGGTGAAAATGGAATTCGACATAATCTTCATCCTGTTGAAGATGATAAAGGAAAAACAGTATTGCCTGATGCACCATTTACCATGTCTAGAAAACAACAGGAAATACTTTGTTCAGTGATGCACAATATTAGGACCTCCGATGGTTATGCTTCAAATTTTTCTAGGCATGTCAACATGAAAGATTGTACAATCTCTGGTCTGAAAAGTCATGACTGTCATGTTATTCTAGAAGACATTCTTCCTCTAGCACTTCAATCCTGTTACCCACACAAAGATGTCATGACAATAGTTATTGGGCTGTCTAATTTCTTTAAGAAGCTATGCTCGAAAGTGTTAGATGTCTCAGAGTTGGACAAACTTCAAGAGAGTATTGTGATGACACTTTGCAATATGGAGAGAATTTTTCTGCCATCATTCTTTACTATCATGGTGCATTTAATGGTGCACTTGGTTGAAGAAGTCAAACTTGGTGGTCCAGTGCACTATCGGTGGATGTACCCTCTAGAGAGGTATGACACTTAACTTTGATTTTTTAATCTTCAATAGTGTTGAGAAGTAACATCCTGCTTAATTAAATTTAGATCATTTGTCGGGCTGAAATCACTTGTGCGCAATAGAGCATTTCCTGAAGGTTCAATTGCTGAAGGGTATCTTGCTCAAGAATGTTTGACCTTTTGTTCAAGATTTCTGGAAGGAACTACACGTTTTACAAGGCCATCAAGAAACCCTGCTCCTTCAGACAAGATAAAAGATTTGTACATGTTCGAAAGCGGTGGTGAACCAATTGGAAAGGCTATCCCGGTTGGGCAGTTTAATAGCCGGCTTCTTATTCAAGCACATCGATATGTCTTGCGACATTGTGATGAGCTTGGAGATTTCCGCAAGTATGTATGACTTCTCTCTTTAATCATTTGTTTAGAGTTTGCCAAAAAGTTGTAATACATATAATCTAATTGTTACAGAGAATTTGTGGCCCAAGAGAATAGCAAACGATGTGAGTCAGCTAAATTGACAGAAGCTGATACCACTAAGTTAATTAATGGACACTTTGCTGACTGGTTGGAACAAAAGGTACATTTTACCATATTCATGTACTATGAATTATATAGGCACCTGAATTTAACTAATTGTACATCTAGGTTATACAAAGTGATGGAGCAAATATAACAGAAAAGGTAAGAGCTTTGGCTGCAAAACCAAACAGATATGGGGTGCGCTACAGTGGCTATGTCATCAACGGCTTCAGGTTCCACACGATGAGTCATGAGTCAGGGCATGTCACACAAAATAGTGGTGTAGTGAACATTGCAGAAAATGGTGTTAGATATTATGGCAGATTAACTGACATATTTGAATTGTCATACAATGATTACAAGGTGGTGTTCTTTAATTGTGATTGGTATGATGTCTACCACAAAGTTGGCATTCAAACGGATGAGTTTGGGTTCATTCTTGTGAACAAGTCTCGGAAAATACACACAGGAGATCAGTTAGAGGATGATCCTTTTGTATTTGCGTCCCAAGTGCAGCAGGTTTTCTATGTTCAAGATCCAAAAGCTGAACTATGGAATGTAGTAGTGGATGTCAGGCCTCGTGACCTTTTTGACATGGGTGATGAAGAATCAGCAAATGAAACAGATTAGAGCATTGTGTTTTTGGTTCTTTGCAGGCAGCCAACAGGAAATTCAGCATTCAGAACAATTCTGGCTGAAGTACTCGTGGAAGCTCTTTGCTGGTGTGGTTCTTTGTGTGTAGCTGGAATTTTAGTTATGGTTGTAGTAGTACTGTAGGAGCACACTGTCAGAATGCTTTATTATAGTTTATGGTTGCTGTCTTTTTTCTAACTAATTCAGGGCACAAGGCAAGTGTACTTGGTTGTGAAATGTGCAAGACACTAGACACGGATACATTATTTTTTATGCTTTGCATGTGGTTTGTGAAGATGGTATGATAGCTGCATTGACAATATTTTAGACTGAAAATATCTCTCCGCTAAAATATTGTCTATGCTATGGTAAGCCTGTTTTCTCTGTCGCTAATTCCTCTTCTGACCAAAGGGGACATACTACCTATCCTGAATAATGGAGTGGAAAGACTGGAAGCAACTACAAGTTCTTCTAAGGATTTTAACAATTCTCGTAGTGGCATAATTTCGGAGAATGATCAGCTTACTGAGAAATCATCAATTAAAGAGTTTGGTGATTACTGACAAAAAACCAAGTAACCCTACTTGCCTTGCAAAAATTCTGGGAATATATCAGGTCCAGGAACTTCTTTTTTGCAAAGCTGATCCTTATTCGGTCAAAAAATAAACTGAAAAAGTGTATAGAAAATTATGAAATTTTGACATAAGGACAACCATATGATGAGTAGTATTCTGGGAAATTTTCAATTGTTCTTCCAAAATTATTAAAAATTAAATTGAAAAACCAATTCAGCCCCTATTTGACCAAAAGATTGAACCAAAAAAAGAGTGTCCAAATACTTATGAAATTTCGACAAAAGGACAACCATATAATTACTAGCATTGTAAGAAATTTTCAATCGCTTTTGCCAACAGATGAAAAAATTAAATTGAAATAAGTTGAGTTGGCTACCTAGTCAGCTTTGACTCGGTCAAAACCAGTTCACCGGCCCAAAACTGAGTCAAGGCTGTCCGAGTTTTGTAGAGATTTTGCAGGCCGTATATTATCTCAAATGATGATGACACCAAAAGCAAAGTGGACCGTTTCGACGATACGCACAACTTTCATGCAGAACACTTTTCCATACAAGGTCGTCTTGAGGGTCGAACAGCTCGCGCGAAACAAGCAATCGGTGGCGCTACCTATCAGACATGTGTCTGATTGGACGCGCCACTTTTGACCTCGTGGTAAGGCCGCGCTCCGATGCCTCTAACTTTTGCATACGACCTCGGATCGAGATGATTTTTATATCAAAATCGATCATTTCGACGAGACGAAGACAATCCGTGTTGAATATTTTCTCATGCGAGGTTGTCTTGGAGGCTTAATCGGCCGAACAGTACTCTGAATATGAAATCTTAGTACTTTGAGCATAGTTTCGGCCTTCGAGATGAGATCAGACGGAGGTGACCCAAACTTCAAAGATTTACCACAGCACCACCATTAATAAGCATCCTAGCAACCGGTGACCCGTTAATATGACCCCTGAGGTACAATGGCTTCAAGTGTTTCACCGGTTCTTTTGACTTCTCGAAGATACCGTTCTTAGGAACAAATCGGACGCATGGTGAAGGACGAGTTGTCGTCGCCGCCACACAACCACTACAGTCGAGCCACAAAGTCGCTACGACCGCATCGACTAGGCGACTTCTTCATCGCGCAACAATTGGCACGGCAAGGCCGTCAAGGAGGAGGTGCTATCTGTCTGCGATTGCAAAGGCCTGCAACCGCCTCCTCCACTACCTCGATGGCTATGGCGACCACGGCTCCTCGTCGCTGCGGGCCAGTGTGTCAGCCAAGGAGAGGGTGGTCATGGAGGCTGGAGTGGCACAACATGGCACGTCGCTCCGTGTTTGCCAACTCCGACGAGGCACCGTCATAGTTTCGTGCGGAATCCGGCCTCATGGAGGCCTATGCCCTGTGACCAGTCACTCACCACCATGGAGGCGGAAGCGGAGAGCCAACTCTACAAGCACCAGGCAACGGACGGACAGGACTCCCCCCCCCCCGGCGCCCGCCCTTCCATCATTGGAAGGGCTACTCCAATGATGACGATGGTACCGACGGCGACAGGGGTGCGTCCGGTCAGGGCGGCCACATGTATGCACGGATGACCGGCAATTGTATCACCGCGGACAAGTATAATGTTTGGTTAGGGGTCAGCGTTGGAGATGCCCTTATACACAAGAATCGCATTGCACAATATGATACAATGGTATTCTATTTTTTAGAAAATAATAATTTCACAATTTATGCAAAAAATAATAATAGATCAAGTGACCACTGGCCCTTTTTTGTTTGTTTTTGTATATAACATAAATAAATATGCTTTTTCCAATCTAAGTTTCCCGCATTTTATTGGGAGGTAATTATTTTAGCATTTGGCGCTTCTTTTTCCATTTGCCGCCAAAGAAATAGCGCGCCAGCGCTCTTATTATTGAGAAGAAAAAAAATCCCTGTAATATATCCTCCGCCACGCCTCCCTCTCTCCACTTCTCCTCACCCACGCCGCCATCTCTCCACTTCTCCTCTTCTTCAACCCTCTAATCCATACTAATCAATCTAATGGCATCCTTCCAATCCGCTGGCCGCTGATGTGCATCGCCTCAATACATGAGCGGCGGTCGATTGGATTGGTGGGCGGATTGACGGAGACTCGGCGGGCGGGCGGGCGATTGGAGGCCGCGGAGGTTGGGGACAGAGTACGGTTGGAGTGTGCGTCGGGGACGACGGCGTCGATTGGGCGGGTAGGTCGAAGGAACCGTCTGTTGTAACGAGCAACTACATCTTTAACCTGCAGGTGGATTAAGCAGAGCAAGCACGGAAGTACAACCATCCTGCCTAGGGTAGCTGCGCCCCAGGTTCGTATTGTTCCTCACCATTGTGTTGTGTTCTCTCAGGTGTTGGTCCAAAAATCACTTATTCTTCTATCTCAAACTCATGGCTTAATTTCATTTCTTGTGGCTTAATAGATGTAAAGGTTTTTCTGTCTAGTTGTGCAAACTGTAGGAGCTCTGTTCCATGGTAGGAGCAGAGTAACTAGTAAGATACATTAAGCTACATCACACACAGTCACTAGCAGTGGCGGAATTACGATTCAGTTAGGCCTATTTCATTCAGTGACTCATTACTTTCAGACAATTGACTTCGAGTGGCACAGAAGAACAGAACTAGATAAACTAGCACACTCAAGTTGGATCCACAAAGTATGGCAATCATAAATCCATCAAGCACTGCCAGAGCATTACATAATTTACATCTAATTAGCAGAAATATTTCATTAATATTCAGATTGATCAGGCAAGGCCACAAAAGCAGCACCACAGAAACATTCTCTTAGAACCACAACTACACACTCACAATCGGTCCGTCATCCATCCATCGATTTCCTATTGAGTGTTTTTTTTTTGAGAAATTCCTATTGACTGGGGTGTTGGCCTGTTGCTTTGCTTTTTAATCAATCACAGGTTATCCATCACAGATTGCATGCACAAGTAGTAGTTTATACCACTACTAATCAATTCTGTTAGCAAACCTTGAAAATGGTAAAGGAGTAAGTCATCGTTGGATATATAAACAGTGAGAAGAAGTCAGTTAAATGTACGAATTAGTTTCATACTAGCTACTAGATGACTGGTTAATTATTAGAGCACTGACTTAGGGTTCCATCTTATGGTTGTGTTAGATAACCTTATTGTCCTCTTTTTGTCCACTTCGTTTGACACTAACTTGCAGTAGTATGCCTTAATTTATTCATTCCGTAAAAAGGGGAAAATAAAACTTAAGTTTTTCTGTACTCCTTTTTTTTCTGTTGCAATATGTATGATATTTCGACTTATTTGAGTGGGGAAAATATGAATTCACCTGAGGAAGTTACAAAATGTCATTTTGATCATGTGAATTGCTGCAGACTGGGGCATTTTCTCTCTGTACATGCCATGCCGTGCACTGAACTTTTGGTTGAGGTCTGTAGTTTCTGTTACTTTGGCAGATTAACAATGGCGAGGATACCAAGACGACTTCGGGACTTGAACCTTTCAATGAATGATCCAGAACATGTGCAGCTTTGTGAAGACAACCTACAAGGTCCTCCAGAGATTGATAATATGGTACCAGGAAGATCTCATGAATCCAGTAGCCAAATCAAGATAATTTGTAAGTTTCCATGACTGAACTTCTTCAGAATGAGGTTTTTATTATTGCTCGTTTCAGACTTGTTGGGATATTTATGCTTGCAGGGCCAAATGGAGAGACACGACAAATTGTAGGGGAATTTCGGCTGAAGAATTTATCTCAGGTAGATGGAGGAAAGATAATCGTGGAGACAAATGAAAAAGGTGTTCCAAATGAAAGGTCTGCTTCCATTCTTAGCAGCTATCTTAGCGACCTTGCAGAGAACTCCACATTTGCACCACTGAACATTCCAAGATGGGACAATGAATTATTTGTGCAAAGAAAGAACAACATGATCAAGGATGTGGAGGTGATTTTTAAGCAGCATCATCACATACATATTTCTTTGATGTATCATCACATACATCTTTATTGTCATTTCCCATCTAAACAATTATATTTACTTTGTTGAAGGAGAAATTTGTCTATCCATCTGAGACAAAGCAGCTTACACGAGACTGGATCCTAATGACTGTTAGCAAAAGATGGAGAGCCTACAAATCTCGCTTGAAGCAAAAATATTTCAAACGCAAAGACAGGTCTCTCCAGGAGATTATCAGTAATGTTCCAGTAGGTGTTAATGAGCATCAGTGGGAGCCTCTAGTTGGAATGTGGTGTCAGGATTCACACATGGTGATTATCTCATCCCCTCATTCTCATACTGTAGCCAAAATTAGTTTTCTAACATTATGTACCTGCATGTGATTGTTTTGCAGAGGTTATGTGACAAAAACACAGAGTGTGCTAAGCAACAAAAGAATCCACACACAACTGGGAGAAAAAGCCATGCCAGGTTACAAAAAGAGATGGTGGGAACTATCCCTTTTATACTTTTTACTACATGACAAATTGTTATCTTCAAAAAGAACTATTTGTGGACCTAACGTACTTTGCTGAATAGGAAATCAAAAGGAAAGCACCAATCCATAAGATTGACCTATGGGATGAAGCTCATAAGAAAAAAGATGGCAATTACACAAGCGACAATGTGAAGACAATAATGGTACATTCTATTTAGTATGCCTACAGTCCAACATACAATGTATTCCATTATAATAATAAATTAATAATTAGTCCTATTTAATAGGATACAGCTAATGAGGAGTTAAGAAAAAGGAAAATCGATCACAATGGTAGCCTTTCCACTGACGATTATAGTGAAGCCTTTAAAGGCGCACTTGCTAAAAAGGCAAAACTTCGAGGTTACTATGATGAAAAGTATTGGAGCGGAGTAAATGTTTCTCAGGGAATAACTTTTGTTGGGAAGTCTGATCAAGAAAATCTTCAGTTCCAAGTACGCATGGTCAAAGATAATGTAGAAGATGTCAAAGATGATGTAAAGGACGTCAAAGATGATGTAAAGGATGTCAAAGGTGATGTAGGGGACGTCAGAGGTCAGATGGCTATGATTACTGCATTCCTTGGCAAAAAGTTTCCTGGAGAGATTTGGAGAAACGAAGTAAATTCTCCAACAAAAAATCATCAAGTTAGCATATGAAACCCAGTTATATTTGTGCAAAGATGAAATTAATGAACAATGATATGCTATTACAATTTTATTGCAGGTCACTCTACCTGAAAAAGATAACAATCTCCAAAGTGAATCTTATAATGTCCTTGAACAATCAAAGAATGATGTGCAGAAGCCACGAACTACCATGCAGGTAATGTAATGGGATTTTCATGTACTATTAATGCAGGTCCGTTCTAATGTCTTACAACTATTGCCTTAATAGGAGTTGCACCAAACCAAATCAAAAGAGGATTGTGGCAATGCGCCTTTACCACATGAACATGTGAGCACTAAGGTGTGTCAACTAACCTGTACTCATTTATTAATTATCTTCTGCTAGTAAGGATTGGTTGAACCCTTATACTAGTCAAATATTGGAAAGCTATATATCTTATCATCAAGTTAAAGCTTTGTGAAATATTAACCTTTAGGTTAGCAACTATAACCTGATTTGGTTTGTATATACCTTCCTAGTAATCTTAACCTACTGCAAGGACTTATCCAGCTTTTCATCGATGGTGATGGTGACACTTTTTCCTATTAAATTTCAGAATGCCCATGCTGAACATAATCGTGTAGTGCAGCAAGGTGGTCCGGAACCAAGTTTACGACTTCACAAGGTCACTAAGCAGGTAAACATATGCTACATATTGAAATGGCACTGATTCTACAAGAGGTTGTCTAACTTTGTATGTAAGTGCGAGGTAAATGACATTATTATGAAACAACAATCCCATTTTGACAAGTTCGTTTCAAATACTTTCGTGACACCACTACAATATCATAAGTCAGATTCAACCAAGTATTTAAAAATTGTATTGCATAGAATAGTAACATGATTTGGCCCGATGGAACCACAAGTTAGTCACACACATATCATTGCAGCTGCAAGATATCTTCAAAGAAACTAATTAATCACTTTTGAATTGATACATGAGTAGTAATAAAACACCGATTTTGCATAGATGATCTTGTTGGTGGAAACCTTGCATAGATGTCGAGGAACACCTGACCCTTGAATATTAGGTGAATTCTGTTTTTACTGTATAAATTTACATTACATGAACTTCATTGGTTTGCATGCTGCATTCATTCTTACTTATCACAATAAATAATTTTGTAATAAGACCTTCATCTAATTTGATAGGAAAGTGTGCAGACCGAAAGTACGTGTAGAATAAGGCCCCTTACTTAGTGCATGCATCGGAACTCTTCAAAACAATCATTCTTGATTATTGTTGATCATGTGTCTCCCTTCACACGTATTCCTATTTAATTGCAGAATGCTCATGCTGAAAATAGCAATGCAATCAAGCCACATGGTCATCACCAAGTCACTAAGCAGGTACATATAGGCTTGATATCCAAATTAAAATGATTGTATAATAGATAGTTGGTATAATGATTTGCGAAATTGTTCTTATTTGCGTAAAATGAAATCTTCTCAGGTTCATCAATAACAACTATTCCATTTCTTGAAAAATAGGATAAAACTGAAGTCGTGTTGTATTCAATGAACTCAAGAAACAAAGACAAACTCGTGGCCAAAGGAACTTTAGTGAGTAAAGAGAAAACATATGTGGTTGGGGGAAGCATGCTTGGAGTGCAATACGTCGCAGTTCTTGTTCGTGGCTATACATATCTAGCAGATGAGAGACTAGTTAGACCGTATGAAAAATTCCAAACAGTAAAGGATGCTTTTGGTTCTGTTATTGCTTGGCCTCGCTCACATGTAAGTATGTTTCCATTCAAGGATTGTGTATGTTCCACTCTGCACATGTGTGATATGTTATTTATCAAGAATCTTTGTGATTATTAGGTAAAAGTAGTTAAGCCAACCACTCCAGCACAACCACCAAGCATTGGTATGATTGTTTCTTATAATTCATCAAATAATCTCTTATCTTCCACTTCTCTATAAACATATGTTCATTTAAACGTTGTTCATCTCTTTTTCAGGGCGGTGAAGACTTGAAAAGGGAGTGCATTAAAGGAGCCAAGAGTAGTTGGGTAGCTGAGGATATGAAAAGAGTGCACTGGAAGAGTCACGAGCAGTTGATGAATCTATCTTTGAATGAACAAATATTATGCATTATGTATAGATTTTAGCTTCACAGAGAAACATAGTTCCATTCTATAGGGTATTTTCATATTTATTTGCATCAGCGCATGTTTCATATGAATGTTTGATATTATTCAGTTGTGAACTCCACATACTTTCAGTGGAGACATTGTTTCTGCTAATTATTGCATTGGTTGTTGTTACTGTGGTTGCTACTATTTGCAAATGCAATCTGTGACGTGGAATGATGCCTTTGTATCATGATATTATTTGATCAATCTGCATGTGCAGCCGTGACATTATACAGTAATTGAATTTCAAATGATGAAACAAATTTGAAATAAATCAAATAACATTTGAAGTAAAATATTCCATTTGTATAAAGATGTTTATGTATATTTAAAGAAGAGTATAAGAGGCTAATGATGTCTAATGGTAGTGAAGGTAATTGAATTTGAAATGATGAAACAAATTCGAAATAAATTAATTAACATTTGAAGTAAAATATTCCATTTGCATAAAGATGCTTATGTATATGTAGAGACGATTATAAGAGGCGAATGAAACGTGTCTATGTGTAGAGACGTAATATGGGCATGCCTAAGATAACGTCTCTACATGTAGACACGATCTTGAACGTCCGTAGAAAGCGTCTCATGTCATGTAAGACACGCTTGGCAAGCGTGTCAACATGGTTGAGATGGTCCGTGGGGATACGCTCCAAGGACGCTTTACTAAAACGGCTCTATAGTTGCCTAGAGATGAAACAACACGTCTCTAGGTATGAAATTGAGCGTGTCTACTGAGTGTTTTTGTTGTAGACCATCACTGGCAACCGGCAGGCACGGCCGCAGTGATCCTCTTCAAACTCAAAATTTGGCTCATTCAACCTCTCGCTTGTATGACTGGTACTGTCGCTGCCTTTAATTATGTTGCAACCATTTTCAATGTAGATATGTGATCAATTCAGCACCTCTTTACTTGTATGAACTGTACGTCGTCGCTGCCTTACCTATTTAGCAAGTTGTACTGCTTGGTGGGTGTCTCCGCTCGAGAACATATCCACTGCACCAGCCCATGTAATATTTGAGCCATTGGATATGAAACTGGTGGATGGGAGCAGGTTGGAAGATGTATTGGTCGAATATTTGCAAAAATGATCACATACTTATTTTCAAAATCTTTCTTATGGTGTTCGCTGTGTTGGCTAACAACATTGCTTGCTTTTGTTGTTTACCACTTTGAACACAAACTTAATCCCCCAAACCAACTGGGCCCCACATGGTAGCCTCTTTTCATCATCTTCTTTCTTCTTTATTTTTCCTTCCATTTAGGTAACCCGGATTACTCGACACTTGATGATGTCCATGAACTAGCTAGGCCTATGATAGATGGTCCCCAAAAGTAATTTGGTATAGGCTCATTGAGCGTGACGTACCCATGTGAAGAACCGTTGGCGATATTCGTTCTCTACGGGTCACGGTTTGCACATTTAACAAATTGCTAAGAAGCAAAGCAATAAAAATAATTAATGATTGATAATACCAATGAGAGTTCATTGTTTGCACATTTTCCTATATGAAACGGAATGGACCAGGCATGTGTTTTACCTAAGAAGGACCCGTACCCCCCCCCCCCCCCAAGGACACATGGACGACAATGAGCATGGTACACATAGGGGTCACCGGAAACATCCCGCGGGCAAAGCCCATATGGAGCCGATGTTGACGGTATTTACTCCTCACGGAGTTTGTTGTCATGCCTAGGCGTTGGTGGACCTCGTTGTGCCAAGTTGAGGTCCAAGCAAGGGGGTCTGACGGCTTCCGTTACGTCATGGTAACTAATTCGGGGCATGGGTGATGGCGTCTGCTTCCTACTGTGCGGTGATATGGTGGACATGTGTGGCGTAGTTCCCGCGTGGTCGATGCCCAGATCTTGTCGTGTCAGGCGTCATGGTTCCTATAGGGTGCGCAATGGGGCTAGCTGGTGGTAGCGCCGTCTGTCGCTTCCTACTAGTTTCTTCTCATTGGTTCGCGTGGTGGTGGTGAAGAGCCCAATCTTGGCCCGGAAGGGCTCATTCTGGGTAGGTTTCGGGTTGTGACCTGGGTATTATTTGGTAGGTCAGCTTCCTCGGGAGGGGCTCATCGGTAGTTTTAGTCGTGGCGGTTGTGGTGGTGTGGCCGTTGGCTTGGTGTCTTGGCAGTGCGGTTGGCCTTCCATGAGCGCACAACTGGGTGTCTGTATTGACAGATTGGCGCATCCGCGTGTGTTTGTGGTGTGGTGTGGTGTGCATCGGTGTGAGGTCATTTCCATGGTGTTGTGGAGGCTCAATCGGCAGGCTCTCGAATCTGACACCCATGGTCTGCTATTGTCGTTGTAGTGCAGCTTCGGCTAGCTCTCTATTGACAGTTGCTTGGCCCCTTCCCGGGGTTCAAGTACCTAGAGGGCTTAGGGATTTCGACAGAAGCCTTATTCTCGATAGGGATTAATGGATACCGATGAGGCTGATGCGGTGGCGCCCTGTTCCTTCGGAGCTGTCGCCAAAGAGTCTCTCCTCAGTACTAGGCCTTGGCTGGTCGGTTCATTGGTTGCGGTGGGAAGAGGGGAGCTGATGCTGTGGCCATCCCCTTTCCCGATGTTTGGCGGGGAGATTGTGGCTACCTCTAGGCAAAATTTAAGTCTTCGATGAGGGTTAATGCAAGAAGCGACGGGGCACAAGAGCGTTGTCTTTCTTCTTGCAGGCATCTTTGAAGAGCTTGCTCACTTGTCTACGGGCTGTGGCATGTTGGCAATGGAGGTTGGGTTGGCCGATGTCGGCATTTTTTATTTATTTATTTTTCACTTTTGTGGAGCATGGGCTCATATAAACCGGGCCATTCCATGGTTGTGCCCAGCTCGTAAGTCGGTTGGAGCTCTCCTTCGGGCGCAAGGAAGCTAATTTTTGGATAAAAATCCCCTCAAAATTTCAGCCCGATGGGAATATAAGAAATGGGTTTCGGCCAGAAAACAGGAACGTGAAACAGAGAGGGAGATCCAATCTAGGAGGGGCTCCTGCCCCTCCGCCGCCATGGCGGCCATGGACCAGAGGGGGAACTCTCCTCCCATCTAGGGGGGAGGCCAAGAAAGAAGAAGAAGGTGGGGGTCTCTCTCCCCCTCTCTCCCGGTGGCGCCGGAACGCCACCGGGGCAAAGCATCGTGACGGCAATCTACTCCAACAACTTCGCCGCCGTCAACACCAACTCTCTCCCCCTCTATGCAGCAGTGTAACTCCACTTTTCCCCGATGTAATCTCTACTTAAACATGGAGCTCAATCCTTATACTATGTCCCAATGATATATGGCTATCCTATGATGTTTGAGTAGACCCGCTTTGTCCTATGGGCTAATTGATTATCCTGGTTGGTATGATTGTATATTTTATTATGGTGCTGTCCTACGGTGCCCTCCGTCTCGCGCAAACGTGAGGGATCCTCGCTGTAGGGTGTTTTAATGTGTTCATGATTTGCCTATGGTGGGTGGCGTGAGTGACAGAATACATAGACCCGAGTAGGTGGGTTGTTGCATATGGAAGTAAAGAGGACTTGATACTTAACGCTATGGTTGGGTTTTACCTTAATGATCTTTAGTAGTTGCGGATGCTTGCTAGAGTTCCAATCATAAGTGCATATGGTCCAAGTAGAGAAAGTATGTTAGCTCATGCCTCTCCCTCATATAAAATTGCAAGAATGATTACCGGTCTAGTTATCAATTGCCTAGGGACAAATAACCTTCTTGTTTGACAAAAGCTTTCTACTAAACAACTAACTTTTATTATCTTGCTTTTTTACTCGTAGTTTTATTTCCCGCAAAGTACTTCTAGTTTTATTTGTGCAAACTATCCTATCACCTACAAAGTAGTTTCATACTTGTTCTAGGTAAAGCAAACGTTAAAGTGTGCGTAGAGTTGTATCGGTGGTCGATAGAACTTGAGGGAATATTTTTTCTACCTTTAGCTCCTCGTTGGGTTTGACACTCTTACTTATCAAAAAAGACTACAAACGACCCCCTACACTTGTGGGTTATCAAGACCTTTTTCTGGCGCCGTTGCCGGGGAGCAATAGCGTGGGGGTGAATATTCTCGTGTGTGCTTGTTTGCTTTATCACTAAGTTATTTTTATTTTGTGTTATTAGTTGTTTTATATCTTTAGTTATGGATATGGAACACGAAACACAAAAAAATTTAGTGGTACTTGCTACTCATGGAGATGGGAAACCTCCTAAAACCCTCGATGCTAGTTATGTGCAAAGTATTAAATACTACTTTGATAATCCTGAGATGACCCCATTCAACTTGATAATGGGAGTGATGTTGGATCAACGTGAATACTTTATAGATTATCGCTTGACTCAAAAAGGGAAATTGTTATGGGATCAAATTCAAATGTTGCATTGGTATGCTCGGGAGCTATGCTTGAGATATGATATTACTTGTTGCTCTAGGATGAATGCTCCACACCTTCCCTTTTCATGCAAATTTAATGATAATGAAACCTTAGCTTCTTATGCTAAACTTATTTATGATTACTATGATGTGGAACGAATAGAAGAATTTGGTGCTTTTAAAGGTGCTTATGAAGTTGCTTCTTTGATGGAAAAGTATGATGATGTTTCTTACGAATCTGAAAATCTTGCCATGCTTCAATATTGCTATGAGAATTATGATTGCAATGATGATATTATTGAATTTATTGAAAGAATGTCCGCTGCCTTGGAAGAGACTAATATTTTGCAGGGACCTATGGAAGAAGAAGTTGCTGAAACTGTGAGCTCATTAGATGAAAAAGATGAGAAGGAGAGCGAAGAACAAAAGGAGGAAGAGAGGATTTGCTACCCGTGCCCACCTTCTAATGAGAGTAACTCTTCAACTCATACATTGTTTAATTACCCTTCGTGCTTACCGAACGATGAATGCTATGATGACTGCTATGATAATTGCTATGATCCCTTGGATTCATTTGAAATATCCCTTTTTGATGAACTTGATGCTTGCTATGCTTGTGGCCATGATGCCAATATAAATTATTCTTATGAAGATGAACTTGCTACAGTTCCTTATGTTAAGCATGAATTTGTTGCTATTGCACCCACACATGATAGTCCTATTATCTTTTTGAATTCTCCCAACTACACTATATCGGAGAAGTTTGCTCTTATTAAGGATTATATAGATGGGTTGCGATTTGCTACTACACATGATGGTTTTGATGAATATAATATGCATGTGCTTGCTGCTCCTACTTGCAATTATTATGAGAGAGGAACTACATCTTCACCTCTCTATGTTTCCAATACTATAAAATTGCAAGAAACCGTTTATACTATGCATTGGCCTTTACTTAATGTGCATGAATTGTTCTTGTATGACATGCCGATGCATAGGAAGAGAGTTAGACTTCGTTGTCACATGATATATATCACTTTGTGCTCACTACTAAATTACAAATCATTGTTAATTAAAATTGGTTTGATATACCTTGGGATCCGGGTGGATCCATTACTTGAGCACTTTATGCCTAGCTTAATGGATTTAAAGAAAGTGCTGCCAGGAAGACAACCCGAAAGTTTTAGAGAGTCATTTATTTCTGTTGTGTGCTTTTATACAGTTTAAAAACAAACAAAATATAGAGGGGAACCTAAAACTTCATAAAAAGAAAGGTGAAAGTGAGAAGAGATGATGAGCATCGTTCAAGTGGGGGCTAGCCTTGAACTTTTGTTCATGCCCATGGAAACTTTGTGAATCTTGAATCACGGAAACTTTTCCAACAAAAATGATTATCCCCTTGTACAAATCCATTGTATTATAAAAATAATGTGCCAAGATTTGCCTTTAGGATGTTTGAATTGCTTGTTTGATGTGTGCTGTGCAAAAACAGAAACTTTTGCCGTAGTGTTTGAATTTTCATATTTTACTGGAGCGTGTAAAAATTCTGAAATTTTGACACAGTACTGTTATGCAAATCATTTCTCATTTCAGAATATTTTGAGCTACAGAAGTATACGTGTCTACAAATCTTTACAGACTGTCCTGTTTTTCACAAATTGTTGTTATAACTGCTTTGCGTGCTTATGTTTGAATTCTTGTTGAGCCCCATTGACTTGGAAGCCATAGAATTGTGATAGCATACAGTGGGTAATGTTAGATTATAATTATGCAATAATGTTATGGCAAGACATGATGGGATTTGGTGTTATGTGTACTAACGGATCTCACGAATTTTCTGTTAAGTTTTGTGTGATTGAAGTTTTCAAGTTTTGGGTGTTATCACGATGAGAAGGAATAAGGAGCAGCAAGAGCCTAAGCTTGGGGATGCCCAAGGCACCCCAAGGTAATATTCTAGGAAGACTCAAGCGTCTAAGCTTGGGGATGCCCCGGGAAGGGCATCCCCTCTTTTATTCCAAATCATCGGTATGTCACTTGGAGCTATATTTTTATTCATCACATGATATGCGTAAAATCTTGGAGCGTCTTTTGTGTTCACTTTTCTTTTATGCACCATGCTAGTATGAGATAGTCCATGGTTGATTTATAGAATGCTCATTGCACTTCACTTAGATCTTTTGAGTATGGCTTTATAGAATGCTTCATGTGCTTCACTTATATCATTTGAAGTTTGGATGCCTGTTTCTCTTCACATAGAAAACCGTTATTCATAGAATGCTCTTTTGCTTGACTTATATTTATTAGAGCATGGTCTTTTGTAGAAATAATTAAACTCTCTTGCTTCACTTATATCCATTTAGAGAGTCAACAGGAATTGGTCATCCACATGGTTAGTCATAAAATCCTACATAAAGCTTAGGGATCACTGAATATGATATATTTGATTCCTTGCAATAGTTTTGCGATATAGGGATGATAATATGTGGGCGGTACTAGTGGATGATCATGTTTAGTAAGATATTGGTGTTAAGTTTTGTGATTCCCGAATCATGCACGTATAGTCTCCCGTTATGCTAGGAAGTTGGAGCACAATTTATTCTTGATTGTCTATCTTTGTGTGAAGGTCGGGGGCGCGCGATGGTTAACTCCTACCAACCTCCCCCCTAGGAGCATGCGTAGTAATACTTTGCTTCGAGAGAGCTAATAAAACTTTTGCAATAAGTATGTGAGTTCTTTATGACTAATGTGAGTCCATGGATTATACGCACTCTTACCTTTCCGCAATTTGCTAGCCTCTACGGTACCGTGCATTGCCCTTTCTCACCTGGAGAGTCGGTGCAAACTTTGTCGGTGCATCCAAACCCAGTGATATGATACGCTCTATCACACATAAGCCTTATTATATCTTCCTCAAAACAGCCACCATACCTACCTATTATGGCATTTCCATAGCCATTCCGAGATATATTGCCATGCAACTTCCACCGCCTCCGTTTTGATGACACTAGTACATAACAGGGCTTTGGTCCAGCCCTGAGAAGCCCATTAATCCCGGTTCACTCACGAACCGGGACCCATGGGGGCATTGGTCCCGGTTCGTGAGGCCAGGGCGCCGGCCGGGCCTCATGGGCCATTGGTCCCGGTTCGTTTGACCCCTTTGGTCCCGGTTCCAGACACGAACCGGGACCAATGGGCCTGGCTCCTGGCCCACAACCATTGGTCTCGGTTTGTGGCTGGAACCGGGACCAAATGGTGTCCTTTAGTCCCGGTTCCAGCCACAAACCGGGACCAATGGTCAGCCTATATATACACCCTGCCCGCGAGCAGAGCAATGCACTGCTCACTTGTTTTTGGCCGGCCGTGGGAGAGCTTTGTGGTGCTCTAGCTCACCTCCTATGCACATGAGGTGTTCGATGAAATGCCCGAACCACACTAAAGCTTTCTCCTCTCGAAGCTCCCTGTCCAAGCTCCATTTTCCTCAAGATTTGTTTAGGTTTGGCGGTCCGTCCTATCCCGTCCCAGTCCTCACCGCCGTCGATCGCCCGCACCCATCTCGGCGCCGGCACCACCGTGGTTAGCCTCTTCTTCTTATCTTCTTTCTAAAAGAAAAAAGTTCTTACTTGTATCATTTAGATAGATACTTGTGCAATTTTCTTACTTTTATTATTGTTTGTTATTATATAGTGCCATGGTCATGGTATCCGCCCACCTCGGCCCTCGTCCGGTCTATGATTCGGATGTGGTATATATTATCTTTTATAACGATTTGTTTTATTTAGTGTTTATGACAATTATGCCGACCAACGTGACATAGATTTTTTAATCTAGGAGGTATGTGAACCGGAAATTCCAACCGACATAGAAATTCTTGTCGAGAAGTTAAATTTGGTTGAAAAAGAAAACAATTACTTGAAAGAAAAATTACAAAGAGTTGAAGAGGAGAAGATGAAGTTGGAGTTGCATGTTGCCGATGTCGTCGACGATCACAAGATCAAGATGGATGCAATGCGCTTGAAGATTAGAAAGATTAGAAAATATGCCATTCATACTGAGGCTTGGTATCATTATGCCGTTGGATCAATTGGTACCTTAGTTGCGGTTATGATCGCATTTGTTGTTGCATTTAAATTTTATAGTTTCAATGTATGTTTTAATTATATGCTCTAGAGAGCTATATGTTGTTCAATAATGAGAACTATGTATGAATGTTATTTATTTATTTTGGTCACTACTGTACTTTGGCTTTAATGTGATGATGAATTTCTATTAATTTGGTCACTTCTCTATTCATGATATGCACGCAGATGAACCGGCAATGGATGTACGGTGACCGACGCACCTCCGAGTATATTAAGGGCCTGCATAATTTTCTCGAAGCGGCTGAGGCAAACAAGCAGAATGGTTTTATGCATTGTCCATGTACTGTCTGTGAGAATATGAAGGCTTTCTCCAACTATAAAACACTTCACTTCCACCTGCTTCAGAAGGGTTTTATGCCACACTATAATTTTTGGACCAAGCACGGAGAAAGAGGGGTTATGATGGAAGACAACGAAGAAGAAGAGGATGACGACAACTACCCGCCCCCTGAATACGGTGATGCTGCAATGGGGGAAGCTGAAGATCAAGAGGAACCAGACAATGTGCCCGATGATGATCTTCGCCGGGTCATTGTGAATGTGAAAGTGAAAGGGAGAAGTTGAAGTTCGATCGCATGTTAGAGGATCACAAAAAAGGGTTGTACCCAAATTGCGAAGATGACAACAGAAAGCTCGGTACCACACTGGAATTGCTGCAATGGAAGGCAGACAATGGTGTATCTGACAAGGGATTTAGTTCGCTACTGAAAATAATGAAGAAGAAGCTTCCAAAGGATAACGAATTGCCCGGCAGTACGTACGAAGCAAAGAAGGTTCTATGCCCTCTAGGATTGGAGGTGCAGAAGATACATGCATGCCCTAATGACTGCATCCTCTACCGCGGTGCGTACGAGGATTTGAACGCATGCCCGGTATGCGGTGCATTGCGGTATAAGATCAGAAGAGATGAGCCTGGTGATGTTGAGGGCCAGTGCACCGGGAAGAGGGTTCCTGCCAAGGTGATGTGGTATGCTCCTATAATACCACGGTTGAAACGTCTGTTTAGAAACAAAAAGCATGCCGAGTTGATGCAATGGCACAAAAAAGACCGTAAGAAAGACGGGAAGTTGAGAGCACCCGCTGACGGGTCGAAGTGGAGAAAGATCGAGTGAAAGTGGAGCGACTTTACAAGTGACCCGAGGAACGTATGGTTTGGTTTAAGTGCAGATGGCGTTAATCCTTTTGGGGAGCAGAGCAGCAAGCATAGCACATGGCCTGTGACTCTATGTATGTATAACCTTCCTCCTTCGTTGTGCATGAAGCGGAAGTTCATTATGATGCTAGTGCTCATCCAAGGCCCTAAGCAACCCGGCAATGACATTGATGTGTACCTAAGGCCATTAGTTGATGAACTTTTACAGCTATGGAATGGAAGAGGTGTATGTGTGTGGGATGAGAACGAACAGGAGGAATTTGACCTACATGCTTTGCTGTTTGTAACCATCAATGATTGGCCTGCTCTCAGTAACCTTTCAGGACAGACAAACAAAGGATACCAATCATGTACTACGCTGGTGTCGACCTCCGTACTGGCGGACTATCTGTTCCGACTGACGATGCAGGACGCGCATCCATCTGGAAGAAGAAATCTATATTTTGGGACCTACCCTACTGGAAAGACCTAGAGGTCCGCTCTGCAATCGACGTGATGCACGTGATGAAGAATCTTTGCGTGAACCTGCTAGGCTTCTTGGGAGTGTATGGGAAGACAAAAGATACACCGGAGGCACGGGAGGAACAGCAACGTGTGCATGAAAAAGACGGCATGCATCCAAAGTAGTATGAAGGTCCTGCCAGCTACGCTCTTACCAAAGAAGAGAAGGAAATCTTCTTTGAATGCCTACTCAGTATGAAGGTCCCGTCTGGCTTCTCGTCGAATATAAAGGGAATAATAAATATGGCAGAGAAAAAGTTCCAGAACCTAAAGTCTCATGACTGCCACGTGATTATGACGCAACTGCTTCCGGTTGCATCGAGGGGGCTTCTACCGGAAAACGTTCGATTAGCCATTGTGAAGCTATGTGCATTCCTCAATGCAATCTCTCAGAAGGTGATCGATCCAGAAATCCTGCCAAGGTTAAGGAGTGATTTGGTGCAATGTCTTGTTAGTTTCGAGCTGGTGTTCCCACCGTCCTTCTTCAATATCATGACGCACGTCCTAGTTCATCTAGTCGACGAGATTGTCGTTCTGGGCCCTATATTTCTACACAATATGTTCCCCTTTGAGAGGTTCATGGGAGTCTTAAAGAAATATGTTCGTAACCACGCTAGGCCAGAAGCAAGCATCTCCATGGGCCATCAAACACAGGATGTCATTGGGTTTTGTGTTGACTTCATTCCTGACCTTAAGAAGATTGGTCTCCCTCAATCACGGTATGAGGGGAGACTGACTGGAAAAGGCACGCTAGGAGCGGACTCAATAATATGTAGGGATGGGCATTCTTGGTCTCAAGCACACTACACAGTTCTACAGAATTCTACCTTGGTGACCCCGTATGTCGATGAACACAAGAATATTCTGCGCTCCAAACACCCGGAGCAGTGTGACGACTGGATTACATGTGAACACATCAGGACTTTCGGCAGTTGGTTGCAAACACGTCTCATGCGTGACAACACAGTCTTTGATGAGCTGTACTCGTTGGCCAGGGGACCATCTTCGACTGTAATGACTTACAAAGGGTACGAGATAAATGGGAATACATTTTACACGATCGCCCAGGATCAAAAGAGCACCAACCAAAACAGTGGTGTCTGCTTTGATGCAGCAACCAAGAGGGGAAAGGACACATATTATGGTTACATAGTGTACATATGGGAACGTGACTATGGACATGATTTCAAGGTCCCTTTGTTTCAGTGCAAATGGGTCAATCTGTCAAGAGGCGGGGTACAGGAAGATCCACAGTACGGAATGACAACAGTGGATCTGAACAATCTTGGGTACACATACGAACCATTCGTCCTAGCCAATGATGTGACGTAGGTTTTCTATGTGAAGGACATGTCTACCAAACCGAGAAAAAGAATAGATAAGGAAGCGAATACATCATACGATGAGCCAAAGCGCCACATAGTTCTTTCAGGAAAAAGAGACATCGTGGGATTGGAGGGCAAGACAGACATGTCTGAAGATTATGAAAAGTTTCATGAAATTCCTCCCTTCAAAGTCAAGGCTGACCCAAGCACCCTGTTAAACGATGAAGATTATCCATGGTTACGGCGCAATAAGCAAAGGACACAAGCAAAGGGCACCCTATTAAAAGACTTTCTCTCCACAACTATATCATTGCAGTTACATGTGAAGAAATGAAATGCCTTTTGTAACACATGAGTTTTCGTCCGAAACCCTGACACTTCGAAAAAGATTGTCCGTTTTGTACACGAAGTGCATCCAGTTTTTGCCGTAACCCTCTCAACTTGTTAGCACATGCTATGTGGGTGAAATGATGATACCATGCCAATTTCAACCTTTTCAGAGTTCATTTGTAGTGCTTTTCAATTTCAGGGTTATTTAGCTCAAAAAAACCAGTAAGTGCATGAAAAATACCAAATGATGTCAGAAAGGGTTGAAAATTGATGATGTGGCTTTGAATGGTGCATTTTGAACACACAAAAAGTATGGAGTGCAAATAAGTTCAAAAAAATGAAATCCTTTTGTAACACATGAGTTTTCGTCCGAAACCCTGATACTTCGAAAGAGATTGTCTGTTTTGTACACGAAGTGCATCCAGTTTTTGCCGTAACCCTCTCAACTTTTTAGCACATGCTATGTGGGTGAAATGATGATACCATGCCAACTTTCAACCTTTTCAGAGTTCATTTGAAGTGCTTTTCAATTTTAGGGTTATTTAGCTCAAAAAAATCAGTAAGTGCATGAAAAATACCAAATGAAGTCAGAAAGGGTTGAAAATTGATGATGTGGCTTTGAATGGTGCATTTTGAACACACAAAAAGTATGGAGTTCAAATAAGTTCAAAAAAATGAAATCCCTTTATAACAGATGAGTTTTCGTTCGAAATCGTGATACTTCGAAAGAGATTGTCCATTTTGTATACGAAGTGCATCCAGTTTTTGCCGTAACCCACTCAACTTTTTAGCACATGCTATGTGGGTGAAATGATGATACCATGCCAACTTTCAACCTTTCCAGAGTTCATTTGAAGTGTTTTTTAATTTCTTTCAAAACATCGTGGGAGTGGAGTTCAAAAAAGAATCAACTAAAAAGCTTTTATAAACATCTAGTATTTTTGAAACTATAATTATATAAAAATTATGCAACTAAAATTATCAAACTATTTTTTGTTCAAAACATCAATAGCAAAAAGAATATAATGATAAAACACACTGGAAATAAATAAAGCAAAAAATAAAAAAAAATAAAGCAAAAAACAAAACAAAACAAAACAAAAATAAATAAATGCAACTAAAATTATCAAAGTATTTATTTGTTAAAGAGAATGAACTAAAATAACAGAAGAAAAATACTGGAAAAAAATTAAAAAAATAAATAAAGCAAAAAACAAAACAAAAAACTGGATTTTTTTTAAAAAAAATGCCACCTACTAGGCCCGCAGAAGGCCCAATAGGCCCACAGGCAGTGACAGATTAGGCCCGGAGGCCTGCAGCTGAGAGGAGCTCGAGAGGGTATGCGCAGCAGCGCTTATAAACCACTCTCGAGCTCTCTCGGCTAGCGAGGTGGGACTAAAAATTTGGCCCCGGGCAGCACCACCCTTTGGTCCCGGTTGGTGCCACCAACCGGGACCAAAGGTCCCTGTTTCCCGCCCTTTGGGCTGCTGAAAACTGACCTTTGGTCCCGGTTGGTGGCACCAACCGGGACCAATGCTACCCTTTAGTCCCGGTTGGTGCCACCAACCGGGACCAATGCTCTGTGTATATAAGCCCACACTTAGGAATTTTCAGCATTCTCATCTCACCCCCGACGACGCCGACGAAATCGACGCCGCCAGGCTAACCGCCCGCTGCCTGCCGTCGCCCCAGCCGTCGCCGCCGCCCGCCGCCCCCATCGTCGCCGTCGCTCGCTGCCCCCGTCGTCGCCCGCCGCCCCCGTCGTCGCTTGCCGTCGTCGCCCTCGCCCGCCACCCCCGTCGTGCTCGCCGTCGCCTCGCCGTCGCCGTCGCCGTCGCCTCTTCCCCGTCGTCGCCATCGCCGTCGCCGTCGTCGTCCGCCGCTCCCTGCCCCGACGCCTCCCCGAGCCGCCGTCCTCGTCCCCGTCGCTGCCGTCCTCGTCCCCGTCGCCGCCGTCCTCGTCCCCGTCGCCGCCGTCCTCGTCCCCGTCGCCTCCCCGAGCCGCCGTCCTCGTCCCCGTCGCCGCCGTCCTCGTCCCCATCGCCTCCCCGTCGCCCCCCGCAGTGAGCCCCCCCCCTTTCCCATGGTGTGCCGCCCCGTCATCGTTTAGGTTTTTTTTGCGGGCATGTATATGTGTATTTGTTCATGTATATGTTTTTTTCATGTATATGTATATATGTTCATGTATATGTGTGTGTATGTTCATGTAAAAAGTCTTCGTTGTTTTTCATATGTACGAAAATGTAGAGTGAAAACGAAAACAAACATATAAGAAAAAACAAAGGAAAAAATGAAGAAGGAAAAGAAAACCGCCCGGCCTGGCCACCACCGCATTTTCATAAAGTTTTTCCACCGAGTCCACGTCGCACCGAGCACCCGCGGCGAAGCAAGTCTTTTTTTGAAGGTAGTTTTTTTGTTAAATGAAAATGTTGGCAACACTTAGCAGTTTCTCGAAATCACTTGTTCTTCTCCGCCCGACGCCCCCAGGCTGCTCCTCGTCGCCGTCGCCGCCGAGCCCTGCCCCGACGCCGCCAGGCTGCTCCACCTCGCCGTCGTCGCCGTCGCCGAGCTGCCCCGACGCCGTCCCCGCTCCCCCTGTGAGCCGACGCGCTGTTCCCCTCCTCTCCTCTCCCCGCGCCCCGACGCCGCCGCCGCCGCCCCGACCACGCCGCACCTCTCCTCCCCGTTCGGTCCGGCTGGCGCCCCTTTCCTCCCTGTCCTCCTCTCTGTCCTTTTTTTCATATATATGATGATTTTTTTTGTTCATAGATGATATGTAGTGTATATGATGATATGTATGTGTATATATGATGATATTTCCTGATTTTTCATAAATTTTTTTGTTCATATATATGATGATTTTTTTTTCATAGAATATGATGTTTTTTTGTTCATAGATGATCATATATATGATGTTTTTTTGTTCATATGTATGCATGGATGTGGAAGGAATATGTTGTTTTTTTGTTCATAGAATATGATGTTTTTTTTATTCATAGAATATTTTTTTATGTTCTATGTATGTTCATATATGCAAAAGTTATATGATGTTTTTGTTCATAGAATATGTATGCATGGATGTGGATGGAATATGATGTTTTTATGTTCATATATGTGTATGTATGTTCATATATGCAAAAGTTACATTTAAGAAAAAAAGAAAATGTATGTATGTTCATATGCAAAGAATATGCAAAAGTTAGAATTTTTTATGTTCATAGAATTTTTTTTGGTGATATTGTAGAATATGAACATTTTGAATATGGATGGATGGATGGATGAACATTTTTAATTTGGATAGATGGATGGATGAACATTATGTCCATGTATGTATGTATGGATGTCGTTGTCGATCTACCCCCTCCCGCCCCTACCCGACAAACTCTCGAGGCCACCCAAACCCCTAGAAGAAAACTCCGGTAACTTCGACATGAGGGGGGACGTCGGACATATCGGGCGACCAACTCTCGAGGCCACCCAAACCCTAGAAGAAAAGCGTTGTCGATCTCCTACCCCCTCCCGCCCCTACCCGACAAACTCTCGAGGCCACCCAAACCCCTAGAAGAAAACTCTGGTAACTTCGACATGAGGGGGGACGTCAGACATATCGGGCGACCAACTCTCGAGCCCTCGCCGACGCGCCGGGACTGAGATGTGATAGGTAGTATTTTTTTTGTTCATAGAAAACTCCGGTAACTCTCCAACATGAGGGGGGACGTCGATCGATCAACCCCCTCTCGCCAAACCGGGACTGAAAAAGCATTGTCGAGGCCACCCCAAACCCTAGAAGTGTTGTCGAGGCCACCCCAAACCCTAGAAGTGTTGTCGAGGCCACCCAAATTTACCAAGTTAAATGAAGAAAACTCCGGTAACATAGATTTATCAAGAATGCCCCCATTATGGATGTGCACAAGTTGATCCAATTTTTTGCCATGTTGTAATATTTGCAGAAACTATGGATCAAAGAGACTTGGAACAAGAACAGTTGTTGGGGGATATAATCCGCGACGGACGTGATGTCTTGTCGTTTCTCAACGACACTGATGGTCTGGAAGGAGAGGATGACGGCTCCGGTGATCGAACAATGGAGGAGGAAGGACATGATCATGATGGCTCCGGTGACCGAATGCCGGAGGAAGAAGGAGACCATGATGACGGCTCCGGTGACCAAACGGAGGACGGAGCTGTTGCAAAGTCCGGTGAGGTATATATATTAATTAAGCCTGTGCTGACTAGCTAATTGATGCATTAATTGTTTTGATATATTAACTCTTCTTTCTTCTTTTATAGCCCTCCGGATCGAGCCAAACTTCGGTAACGAGATGAGGCCCGAATAAGAGGTTGCGCAAGTATGAAAGGTTCACGATCACAGCACTCGTGCACGATGGCCATCCGATTGAACCCAAGCGGACCAAGGACGCATTTTTTGCTCAGTGCGGAGTTATTGTTAGGGACTACATCCCGATCAGCATCAAGCAATGGAATAAGCCTAAGGACGGCGCCCCTGATGGTGATTATGTCACCGATAGACAGAAAGATGATCTTTGGACCGCGCTGAAGGCAAATTTCACCCTACCGCCAGAGGAGGATCCGAATAAGCCAGTTATAGAGCCACTGGTCAAGGCGTGTGCTCTTAAGAAGATGGCAGATCTATTCAGGAGGTGGAAGAATGAGTTGAAATCAAAGTTTGTCGACAAAGGGAAGACTCTAGAATTCACCGGCCGATTTGAGAAGATAGGTGATCACTGGCCCGCATTTGTGGCCTACAAGACATCGGACAAGAGTAAGAAAATGTCAGAGACAAACAAGATCAATGCTGCAAAGAAGCAGTATCACCATCACACGGGGTCAGGTGGCTACCTCAAAGCCCGACCATTGTGGGACAAAGCTGAGAATGACCTGATTGCTAAAAACGTCGTACCACAGACATTGAACTGGCCAGACCGTTCAAGGACATGGTTCTTCGGTGTTGGGGAAACTTTGGACCCTGAAACAGGGAAGTGCCGCTGGACGAACGAGCAACTTGCAATACCCATGAACAAGCTTCAGGAGTATATCACCGCAGCGCAGGAAGGGACGTTCATTCCCGACAGAGAGAAGGACGAGCTGACTGAGGCCCTAGGAAATGCTGAGCACCCTGGATGAACACGAGGTACACCAGGCTCCGTTCCGTGGAAGGTTTGGTTTCCCGACGCAGGCGGTTACAGAAGCCGGGAGAGAAAGAGGAAAGCGGAGCTGAGCGAAATTCAAAAGCTCAATGCAAGACTACAAAAGCTAGAGGAAGCTGAGAGCCAGCGAGCTGCCGACCAACCATCTCAGCGGCACGAAGCTACCTCAGAAGCTACCCCGCCATCTCAGCGGAGAAGCAGCGTCGCTTCCACGGAGCCCGTTCAGCCTGACTTCACGTCACCTAGCTACCCCGTGGATACTATCACGGAGGCTCAACATTGCGAGCTTATGACGAAATGCCGGAACCTCACTTTATTGGCGGCTGTCGGCTCTGTTGCACCTCCTCAACCCAACGGAACTTTTCACTGCCGTCCGATTCCATATGGCTATGCTGTTGTGATGGTGGATGAAGTAATGGAGGGATTTGCGGAGCTCGAGCTTGACCACTCTACAGGTGAAGGGGAGAATCGGCTGGTTCGTGCCCTGAGGAGTACACGTCTATGGCAAAAGGAGTACATCAAGCTTCCAAACTGGACGCCTCCGCCTCCTCCTCCTCCTCCGGCGAGTCAGGGCACTCCGCTTCCTCCTCCTCCTCCTCCTCCTCCTCCTCGGGCGAGTGATCAGGGGACCTTGCCTCCTTCTCCAGCTCCTCCGACGCGTGAGGGCACTCCGCCTCCTCCTTCGCCTACTCCGGCACGTCGGAGTAGTCCGCCTCCTCCTCAGCCTCGTCGGCAATGGCGGAAGACAGACGCCGCCGCCCCGGCTCCTCCGGCGCGTCGGAGCACTCTGCCTCATTCTCCGCCTCGTAAGCAACGACGGAAGAGAGATGCCGCCACTCCGGCGGCTAGCAATACAAGCAGAGGCGGGAGGGAATACAGATACGGTCCATCTCTCAAGCCTCTGGAAAAGTTACCATACGAGAGGACCGAGTCTGAAAACGAGGAGATATGTCAGGCCCAATTGAGGGCCCATTTTGCAAAGAAAACTCCACCTCCGAAGGAGAAGCTAGATCCGGTGAAACTGAAGCGCACTATCGATGCCCTGAAGCGACCACCACCGCCTCCGCCCGATTCCAACTATGTCCGGATTATTAAAAAGACATATGAAGAAGCGCGGTGGTCGGGAAGTACTTCTAGTGATGCAAGGTTAGCAGAACGAAGAACAGGAGAAGCAATCGTGCCCCTCGCTCAAGGTGTCTAGCGATATCGTCGCAAATCATCCAGGGATGGTGCCCGGTACCAATCCTGGTGATTACTTGGGGGATGATGTAATTTTTCAAACGGCTGAGGTAACGAAAGAAAAATATGAATACATGCACGGGAAGCCTCTCGTCAAACCTGATCATCCTCCTCTAACAACGATGATGTACAAATTGCATGAGTGGTACATGAAAACCTGCAGGGAGTCTGGGAGAGACACTATGTATATGGCAGTGAAACCAGAGCACGAATTCATTGGACTTCCCGTGATGCCTGTTGAATTTGTGGAGTTATTTCAGTTATACAATCAACTGGCCCTCGACAAACAACTCATGACTGCCTACTGTCTGTAACTATTACTTCTATAGTTAAGTCTCTAGCTCAGCTCGTTCATTGCATGTATATATAATTATCCTCACTATATTATGCAGATTGAAGATCGTCGAATGCAAAAAACTAGGAATCTTCGACGTTGGGTTCATTAGCCCAGATATCGTAAATGAATGGACGGTACGAAACTCAATCAAAGAGACCGAGGAGAACTTGCTAAAGTCGTTCCTTATACATCAAAACAAAAGGGAAATACTCTTTCCTTACAACTTCAAGTGAGTGTTGTTGTCTTCTCTGTATACTCGGTTTCGCTTACTCGAGGTTAAGTAATGTAATTGATGAGTTATATATGCGTGCGCAGTTTCCACTTTATTCTGCTATCCATTAAGCTTGACGGGGCATTAGTAACTGTCTTAAACTCGAGACGTAAAGATCCCGAGAATTATGCGGACATGACTGCAATGCTCAAGAAGTAAGTTCAGTCAATACCGGGACCATATCGGCATGCAACTTTCGTTAATTTCCTGATATCAAGTAATCATTTTCTTTGCCTAGCAGGGTTTGGAAGAAGTTCACCCGAAAGGTTACCGGTCTAAACAAAGAGTTGCGATTTACGCACCCCAAAGTAAGTAGTACTAGCTAGTTCCGCGCATCTCTAATTGATTCAAAATTTCATCAATATATCATTACCATGCTTGCTTATCAGTTTGATTGAACTCTATTCTCGTAAAGTGCTTGTACCAGAAAGAAGGGACTTCTTTATGTGCATACTACGTAAGCGAGTTCATTCGCCACTCGACCTCTGAGCGGGGCTTCTCTGACAAACAATTTGAAGTACGTAAATAATATTCAGAATTTTATTTTATATATTACCATCAATTGTGTTGAGTTTTATTCATATATATGCATGTATTGACCCCCTTCTTTAAATTAGATCTGGCAGATGCGGGATGAACTCCTACCACATGATCGCATACGAGCAATTCAAGAGGAATTGGCGGGATTCTTTGTTGACCACGTCATACCTAAAGACGGAGAATACCATGCGGATTTGTGATTGGATCTTAGGTAGATGATGTTAGGGATTGTAAAAGATGTTATATTGTATATATGTAGTACCGTCGGATAGATATACGAAAACTTGTTGTTCGACCAATCTCTCGGAGAAAGAGAGGTCGATCAATTCTCTCTGTATATGTTCATGACGATCTTATGTACTTAATGGTTCCTTCATTTGCTTACTAGCTAGCGTGTCGAGTTCTCTCTATAGTAGGTAGCGTCGACCAAGCACGGATAAAGAGAGGACACTTCTCTCTATTAGCTAGCTAACACAATATGAAACACCTAAATTTACCCTACAAAACCCCCTAAACCCCCCCCCCTTTAAAAAAAACAAAAACCCCAGCTCCTGCCAGATGCTGACGCGTGGATGCCTTTTGGTCCCGGTTGGTGTTACCAACTGGGACTAAAGGTCCTCCTGCCTGGGCTCCCCGCAGCGGCCACGTGGAGGGCCTTTGGTTCCGGTTGGTGTTACCAACCGGGACTAAAGGTCCTCCTGCCTGGGCTCCCCGCAGCGGCCATGTGGAGGGCCTTTGGTCCCGGTTCGTAAGCAAACCGGGACTAAAGGGTTTGGGCTTTAGTCTCGACCCTTTAGTCCCGGTTGCAGAACCGGGACAAATGGGCCTCTGGAACCGGGACAAATGGACCTTTTTCTACTAGTGTGACTTGATTATTCATTGTCATATTGCATTACATGATCGTAAGATAGCTGGCATGATGTTTTCATGGGTTGTCCATTTTTTTGATATCTTTGCTACGCTAGATCATTGCATTCATATAGGGTCATACTTTGTTCTACTATCGTTGTAGTATTGAGTTGTAAGTAAATAGAAGTGTGATGATCATCATTATTCATTATTAGAGCATGCCCCAGTGATGAAAGGATAATGGAAACTATGATTCCCCCACAAGTCGGGATGAGGCTCCGGACAAAGAAAAAAAACAAAAAGAAAAAAATAGAAAAAAAAGAAAAAAAAGAAAAGAAAGAAAAAAAAATGAAAGAAGAAGGAATAGGGGCATGCTAATTCCACACTTGTGCTTCAAAGTAGAACCATGTTTTTCATATAGAGAGTCTCCTATGTTGTCACTTTCATATACTAGTGGGAATTTTTCATTATAGAGTTAGATGCATACCCGCTTAGTTTTCATATTCAGCTCTCATACACTTATAGCTCTTAGTGCATCCGTTGCATGGCAATCCCTTCTCCTCGCATTGATATCTATTGATGGGCATCTCCATATCAAGTTGATACGCTGAGTTGATGCGAGACTTTCTTATCCACTTTTACCCCTTTGAAACCTACCACCATATTCTATTCCACCCATAGTGCTATATCCATGGTTTGCGCTCATGTATTGCGTGAGAGTTGAAAATGCTGAAGCGCGTTAAAAAGTATGAACCAATTGCTTGGCCGACACCGGGGTAGTACATGATTTATACTTTGTGTTAAGAAGACAGAGCATGACAAGCCTATATGATTTTGTAGGGATAGCGTTCTTTAGCCTTGATATTTTGAAAGACATGATTGTTTGTTGGGATGCCTGAGTATTAATGTCTTTATGTCAAAACTAGACTATTGCTTTGAATCACTTGTGTCTTAATATTCATGCCATGATTAGATATATGATCAATATTATGCTAGGTAGCATTCCACATAAAAAATTATCTTTTTTATCATTTACCTACTAGAGGACGAGCAGGAATTAAGCTTGGTGATGCTGATACGTCTCCGTCGTATCTATAATTTTTGATTGTTTCATGCCATTATTATACAACTTTCACATATTTTTGGAAACATTTTATATGATTTATTGGACTAACCTATTGATCCAGTGCCCAATGCCAGTTTCTCTTTGTTGCATGTTTTTTGTTTCGCAGAATATCCATATCAAACGAATTTCAAACGCGATAAAAATTTACAGAGATTTTTTTTGGAATATTTGTGAATTTTGAGAAGTGGAATCAACGCAAACGGAGGCCCACAACCCCCACGAGACACAAGGGCGCGCCCCCCGGGCCCAGGCACACCCTGGTGGGTTGTGCCAAGCTCGTAAGTCGGCTGGCGCTCTCCTTCGGGCGCAACGAAGCTAATTTTTGTATAAAAATCCCCTAAAAATTTCAGCCCGATCGGAGTTACGGATCTCCAGGAATATAAGAAACGGTTTTCGGCCAGAAAACAGGAACGTGAAACAGAAAAGAACAGAGAGGGAGATCCAATCTAGGAGGGGCTCCTGCCCCTCCGCCGCCATGGCGGCCATGGACCAGAGGGGTAACTCTCCTCCCATCTAGGGGGAGGCCAATTAAGAAGAAGAAGGAGGGGGGCTCTCTCCCCCTCTCTCCCGGTGGCGCCGGAACGCCGCCGGGGAAAGCATCGTGACGGCGATCTACTCCAACAACTTCGCCGTCAACACCAACTCTCTCCCCCTCTATGCAGCGGTGTAACTCCCCTTTTCCCCGCTGTAATCTCTACTTAAACATGGTGCTCAAATCCATATACTATTTCCAAATGATATATGGCTATCCTATGATGTTTCAGTAGATCCGCTTTGTCCTATAGGCTAATTGATGATCCTGGTTGGTATGATTGTATATTTTATTATGGTGCTGTCCTACGGTGCCCTCCGTCTCGCGCAAACATGAGGGATCCTCGCTGTAGGGTGTTGCAATGTATTCATGATTTGCCTATGGTGGGTGGCGTGAGTGACATAATACACATACCCGAGTAGGTGGGTTGTTGCATATGGGAGTAAAGAGGACTTGATACTTAATGCTATGGTTGGGTTTTGCCTTAATGATCTTTAGTAGTTGCAGATGCTTGCTAGAGTTCCAATCATAAGTGCATATGATCCAAGTAGAGAAAGTATGTTAGCTCATGCCTCTCCCTCATTTAAAATTGCAAGAATGATTACCGGTCTAGTTATCAATTGCCTAGGGACAAATAACCTTCTTGTTTGACAAAAGCTTTCTACTAAACAACTAACTTTTATTATCTTGCTTTTTACTCATAGTTTTATTTCCCGCAAATTACTTCTAGTTTTATTCGTGCAAATTATCCTATCACCTATAAAGTAGTTTCATACTAGTTCTAGGTAAAGCAAACGTGAAAGTGTGCATAGAGTTGTATCGGTGGTCGATAGAACTTGAGGGAATATTTGTTCTACCTTTAGCTCCTCATTGGGGTCGACACTCTTACTTATCGAAAAAGGCTACAAACAATCCCCTACACTTGTGGGTTATAAGTTAGACATGAAGGAAGCTGAAAGGGACATGTATAAGATGGCCAAGATCTGAGAGAAGAAGATGAGGGATGTTTACCAAGTCAAATGCATCAAGGACGGAGCTGACCAGCTTCTAGTGAAGGACGAGGAGATTAAGCATAGATGACAGGAGTACTTCGACAAGCTGCTCAATGGGCAGAATGATAGCTCTACCATTGAACTGGAAGACTCCTTTGATGATACCAGTAGGCGTTTTGTGCGGTGAATCCATGTGTCAGAGGTCAATGAGGCTTTAAACAGGACAAAAAAAGTCAAGGCGATGGACCTTGTTTGTATCCCCATGGAGGTGTGGAGAGGCCCCAGGGACATAGCGATAGTATGGCTAACCGAGCTTTTCAACCTCGTTTTTCGGGCAAACAAGATGCCAGAAGAATGATGACAGAGTATATTAGTACCGATCTTCAAGTACAAGGGGGATGTTTAGAGTTATACTAATTATCGTAAAATGAAGCTGATGAGCCATACAATGAAGCTATGAGAGAGAGTCACTGAGCACCGATTCAGAAGAATGAGAAGCATGACCAAATATTATTTTGGTTTCATGTCTGGAAGGGCGACCATGGAATCCATTTCCTTGGTACGACAACTTATGGAGAGATATAGGGAGCAAAAGAAGGACCTGCATATGGTATTCATTGACTATGATAAGATAGGGTGGCATGTCATGTGGTGGGCCTTCGAAAAACACTAAGTCCCAGCAAAGTACATTATCCTCAACAAGGACATGTATGATAATATTATGATAAGTGTTTGAACAAGTCCCAACCTTGAGCCCTTATCTTTTTGCCTCGGTGATGGATGAGGTCACAAGGGATAAACAAGAAGACATCCCATGGTGTATGCTCTTTGCGGACAATGTAGAGCTAATCAATGATAGTCAGACGGGGGTCAATAGGAAGTTAGAACTATTGAGACAAACCTTGGAATCAAAAACTTTTAGACTTAGTAGAGCTAAAACTGAGTACATGAGATGCGGTTCTAGTACTACTAGGTACGAGGAGGAGGAAGAGGTTAGCCTTGATGGATAGGTTGTGCCTCAGAAGAACACATTTCGATATTTGGTGCCAATGCTGCAGAAGAATGGGGATATCGATGAAGGTGTGAAACATCGAATCAAAGCCAGATGGATAAAGTGGCGCCAAGTTTCTCGCATTCTCGGTGACAAGAGACCGGAACATAAGCTAAAAGGCAAGTTCTATGGACGGCGACTCGACCCGCAATGTTGTATGGCACTGAGTGTTTGCCGACTAAAAGGCGAAATGTGCAGCAGTTAGGTGGGCGAAGATGCGCATGCTGAGATGGATGTGTGGCCACACAAGGAAGGACTGAGTCCGGAATGATGATATACGAGATAGAGTTGGAGTAGCACCAATTAAAGAGAACCTGGTCCAACATCATTGAGGTGGTTTGGGAATATTCATCGAAAGCCTCCAGAAACTTTAGTGTATAGCAGACGGTTAAAGCATGTTAATAGTGTCAATAGAGGCCGGGGTAGACTGAATTTGACAAGGGACAACTTCGTAAAGAGAGATCTGAAGGACTGGAGTATCACCAAAGAACTAGCCACTGACAGGGGTGCGTGAAAGCTTGCTATCCATGTGCCAGAACCATGAGTTGGTCGCGAGATCTGATGGATTTCACCTCTAGCCATCCCGACGTAGTTGGTACTAGAGTCTTTGTTGTTGTTGTTGTTGTTGTTGTTGTTGTTGTTGTTGTTGTTGTTGTTGTTGTTGTTGTTGTTGTTGTTGTTGTTGTTGTTGTTGTTGTTGTTGTCGTTGTCGTTGTTGTTGTCGTTGTTGTTGTTGTTGTTGTTGTTGTTGTTGTTGTTGTTGTTGTTGTTGTTGTTGTTGTTGTTGTTGTTGTTGTTGTTGTCGTTGTTGTTGTCGTTGTTGTTGTCGTTGTTGTTGTCGTTGTTGTTGTCGTTGTTGTTGTCGTTGTTGTTGTCGTTGTTGTCGTTGTTGTTGTCGTTGTTGTCGTCGTCGTTGTTGTCGTCGTCGTTGTTGTCGTCGTTGTTGTCGTTGTTGTTGTCGTTGTTGTTGTTGTTGTTGTTGTTGTTGTCGTTGTTGTCGTCGTCGTTGTTGTCGTCGTCGTTGTTGTCGTCGTTGTTGTCGTCGTTGTTGTTGTTGTTGTTGTTGTTGTTGTTGTTGTTGTTGTTGTTGTTGTTGTTGTTGTTGTTGTTGTCGTTGTTGTTGTCGTCGTCGTCGTCGTTGTTGTTGTTGTTGTTGTTGTTGTTGTTGTTGTTGTTGTTGTTGTTGTTGTTGTTGTTGTTGTTGTTGTTGTTGTTGTTGTTGTCGTTGTTGTCGTTGTTGTTGTCGTTGTTGTTGTGGTTGTTGTTGTTGTGGTTGTTGTTGCTGTTGGTGTTGTTGTCGTTGGTGTTGTCGTTTTTGTTGTTGTCGTTGTTGTTGTCGTTTTTGTTGTTGTCGTCGTTGTTTTCGGATCAAATGATGCTGTTATGCATGTGGAATGCATGTATTGGACAGTTTGATTATTCCATACACACATTTCATTGTCGGTTCTGAACTTCCGACAATCCTGAAATGCATGATGAAAATTCAAGTATATACCCACTAGTATTTGTCCAAGTCCAAATAGTACTATTTTTGTTCTAAATTTTGATATTTATGAATTTCATGAAATACATATATGACAATATTTTTTACTTTTAACCTTGTTATATACGCACACACTTCTTATCTAATAAAAAATAATTTTATCTTGTACTGCCACATATTGGGTTTGTCTTAAGTCTGATATTATAAAGATTGAGCATAATTTTATTAAAAATTATCAACATCTATGTTATTAAATAAATATATTATGAATATACATTCCATGATTGATCAAATGATATTGATATGGTATCATGAATGTTAATTGTTTTCTGTAAACCTTGCCAGACTTACGAAAGTTTGACTTAACATAAACCTAATATGCAAGTTAAAAAGAATGGGAATGAACCATAACCTAATTGCTAAGATTTGCAAACCAATAAAACTAATTAATGATCGATGACATGAGAAATGATGTTATCGTCTGCATGCTTAACTATTTCCGTACGCTAAACGGATTGGGCCAGTACGCTAAACGGTTATATGGTGCATCACGGGCTGCGGGTGTGTGCCCTGCCCGGTAGGAGAGGTCTGCATCACTGTGTGCACGCCCCCGCCGTCCTGCGAGGCCAGATGCCGCTGCACCCATTCCGGCACGGGCTGCTAGGCCGGCTCCGACTCCGCCTGTACGCGCCACGGAAGCCTGGCAGCTCATACGTTCTACTATGAATTGTAACTTGCAAACCCTGCCTGTCCATTCATGTACTGCATGTGCTTGTGTTTGTGTGGTAATAAAAAGTGTCAACGGGTCGATCCGTTGGGGTTGTTGGTTAGTTTGGCAACGAAATGTTGAAGCCTTACAGTGGCCTATTGGGAGCAGCTAGCTCAGTGGTTGTACCGTTATAATTTTTTTTTGAAATGTTATATTCGTTTCACTCTGTGTACAAACTTCAAAATGTTTGGTGAAATATATTAGACAGTATCAACCTACATGATACCAAATAAATACAATATACATATATTTTATGTGGATCTAATTATGGATTTGGTAGGGTGAATACTCATTTTTCATAAACTGGATCACGGTTAACTAAGATTGACTTAGTTCAAAACAAAGAGAATCGGGGAGAGCCTCCTAGCGCAATGACGAGTGTGTTCTGTTTCCACGGAAGACATCGGGGTTTCATTCAATCCACCTACCTAACAACCATTCTGATCCTTTCTTCTCGCTCCTGGCGGCATAAAGGAAGCAGATCCGTTTCCCTCTGTCTAGCGTCGCCGGCGAGGCCGTAGGCTTTCCCTTCCTTTGTCTGCCTCTCCGCCGGCGGATGGGTTGGGGAGCCTCGGCGTCTCGTCGTCGGCTTGTAGATAGGTTAGGGTTAGGTTTTCATGGCATGGCAGCTTCGATGGATGCAGCGGCGACGCACCGGCGAATAAAGGTGTCGTGACTCTCCCCACCAAGTAGTTGTCCAAGGCGGCATCGAAGACTCGATGGCATGTGTGCCTCTCTGGTCTCCCAGATACGAGAGGTTAGTTTTCTTTGTTCTGGGCTGGCGGTTGCCATCCTCTTTAACGGTTGTTGCGACGGCCTGAGTGGGATTGCAGATGGCTCAATGTTCGATTTGCGGTCGACGGCAGGCAGCCCTTGTCTCTTTCTTCCACTTCGTCGATTGAAGACAGTGGTTATGGCGTGTAGTCGGAGACCCGAGGAAGTACCCCGACCGACGTGCCACATCGGAGATGGTTCCGTCGCTCGCGACAGACTATTTCATCGGCTCACAAAGCGACTTTTGTCGCGATGGTGCTCCTCTGGACCATGGCTTGAAGGTTTTTTGTCTTTTTCCAATCCGGCGTCGCTTCAGCGACGGTGGAGGTCGGTGATGGTTGATGAATGTTTAATGCAGAGTGACCCCCTAGTACATACAATGGCGGCTCATTGCGACGGAGGCGGCACACTTGCGAGGGCGCTGGCGGACTGCACCATCACTATGGCAGGGTACATGGACATCGGAAGGCTCCTCAACGTCACCCTCCTACCTGCCCTCGTGACCTGCGTCATGACAATCGCGTGCATCTTCCTGACCTACAACCCGCTCTTTTGATGACAACGATGAAACATCGTTGCATTTGCAGTCAGCATCGGTTCCAGATTGGAAAACACTGAGGGGTATGTGATCAATTTCTGGAAGGGGCAGTCACATATGCTGGTTCATTGGCATAATCATCATAGGTGAAGCAGGGTTCTTTTTTACAGTGTAATTTTTTGGATCACAAGATTATCAATTGATTAGCAAAACAGTTGATCAACTATCATGTTTGTCACTAGAGTCTTATTCAGGTTTCTAGGAGCATGTAGACCATCACTGGCGGGTAAGATCTCGGTGATCCTCTTGAATGTCAAAATGCGGATAATTCAGCCTCTTGCGTGTATGACTGGAACTGTCGCTGCCTAAATTATTTTCCAACCATTTTAAAAGTCAATATGCCGCCAATTCAGCATCTTTTTGTTTGACCTGCTGACCATAAAACAATTGTTCTACGGTATTTTCATTAATAATAAAATAAGTACAAATTCAGCATCCCTTTACTTGTAAAACAGTTTTAGTTGGTTATACTGCTTGGTAGGTGTCCTAGGGAAACTTAAATCATCGACGAGGGTCTATGCCAGCGGTGATGGCGCCCAACGGTGCTGTTTTCCTTCATGAAGGTGACATCGTAGAGCTTGGTCACTCATCTCCGGGTTGTGGACGTTGAGTTGACCGGTGTTGGCAATGTCATTTCCTGTATGTTTCTCTTTTGTTTTAGTGTCCCTTAATCAACCATGTTGTGTTGTGTTCTTCGAACTAATTTTCCAAAAAACCATGCCATTTTGTTTTGTCCCGTCTCAAAGCTTTCATCCTGCTTTATAAATAAATCTCAATCCACAAGTCCGTAGCCGAATAATAAATGATGATAAGAACACCCTCGATAGTACAAACATAGAAAAAATGAACAATATACATCTGACGAAAAAAACATAACTATACCGACGACTGAGGACACCCTTGTTCGCCTTTATTAAAAGGATTGGGCCACTATTGGCTAGTCTGAACGTGTGAAAAGGCATCCATTAGACTTGGCCGGTACAAGATACATGATACATGTATGAACGCATGCAGTATGGCCTGGGTTCAACGAAAAAGAAGAGAACGTCAAAAATGGTGTGCTGTTAGCTAAAATTCAAATGAGGAGGGCTGGAGCCCGAGCTAATAGGCTACGATCCGAACGATCCTCTCCACGTCAACTATGTATGGTGAGTTATCCTCCCGAGATGAGCATGTAACTTGAAGTCAATATTTCAAGGTGCACAATTCAGTCGACGTGATGGTTAATCAACTACTACTAGCCTATAAATAGCGTCCCGTTCTCCCATCTGATCATCCCAAACCCAAAGCATACCATCTCCTCTCCTCTCCTTTCATCTCATGGCTGCTCCGGCTCTCAAGTTCGCCGCTGTTATGCTCCTGGCTGCCCTCTGTGTGGGCGCGCTAGCCCCGGCCGCGTCGGGGCAGCCGACGGACGCGCTAGCCGCGTGCATCGGGCGCTGCGGATGTGTGCCCTGCCCGAAAGGGAAGGTATGCATCGCCGTGTGCAGGCCCCCGCCCCGCTGCGCGGCCAGATGCCGCTGCACCTATTCCGCCGCGGGGTGCTAGGCCGGCTGCGGCCCTGGCGACGCGGCCTGCGCGCGCCACGGCACCGGCCGTCAGGAAGCCTGGCACCGCAAGCGCTGAAGCCAGCAGCTCATACGTTCTACTGTGTATTGTAACCTCTGTCTGTCGTCCATGTATGTACTGCATGTGTGTTTTGTTTGTGTGGTAATAAAGTGTCCACGGGTCGATCCCTTGGGGTTGTTGGTCAGTTTCTCATCGAAATGTTCAAGCTTTACAGGGTAGGCAACTAGCTCAGGCGTTGCCTACCCTGCGCCCAAAAAGCAAATAGAAATGTTATCTTCGTTTCACAGTGTATACAAACTTCAAATTATTTGGCCAAATATATTAGAAACTATCAACCCATATAATTCCAAATAAATACAATATAGAATATATTTTACGGGATCTAATTTTTGGTTTGGTAGGGTGAATATTTATTTTTTATAAACTGGATCACAGTTCACAGGGGTTGGAAACTTGCCTAGGTAAGCGACATCACGAAATCGTGCACCACCACGTTGCTACCGTAGAAACACATAAACGAGTTTGACGAATAGTGAGGTGACTTAGTGCTGGCTAGCTGCACGCTCACAACGGCTGGCAATTGCGCCAGTAGGTGCGTCTTCTTCGGCGCTGCAAACTACCGCCACGCAGACTGTGGGAACGCTATGGTACTAAAAAATGATAGAACTATCTAAGAGCAGCCATTCGGTGCTCAGGTTCATCTGCACCCGTGCTAAAGAAAAAAATATCAAAACAAATACTAGAAAAATTTAATTTTTTTTTTTCATGGTAGATAATTTGATGCGTGAGGCGCGCTCCAAATTTCAGATCATTTAAACATCTGAGTAGCTCTCGCAAAAACAGACAAATTTTGGGTGTAAAAAAGTTTACAGTTCGGACCCAAAATTTGTCTTTTTTGCTGAGAGCTACTCGTATGTCCAAATGATCTGAAATTTCCAACGCATCTCACATACCAAATTGTCAACCATACAAAAAACTTTGTCTTTTTTCTTCTGTATTTTTTTTATTTTTCTTGACCGGGCGCAGATGAGTCTGGGCTTAGAAATGAATATTCAGATCTGTCTCCACTTTACAACAAATTTAAATAAAGTAAATAAGTATTTCATTGCATAAATAGTGTGCAATAATAGGAAAAAATATCCCAAAATCTTAACTACGTCCAATATTTTTGTTAAACATGGCATATTTGATAATCAATTGCGAGTCAATCACGTCATACAGATAATATACTGATGCAAGGTCACAACTTGGAATCAAAAAATTCTAGTTTATTGTATTGTACTTATCATACCAAAAAAATTGGCAAAAATTAACTTAATCCATTAATCATTTATATAGTCTTATCCGGTGTCAATTGGAAAAGAATAGATATGAGTTTTTATCTAAGACAACCGATAACAAAAGTATATGGTTATGTGTGTCCATTCTACTACCCAAAACATTTAATTCGGTGTGTTCCTACCTGGTCCCACACCATTCAGATTGAATGCCAATGTATATGGTTTCTTCGTAACGGCGTATGGATGTGACTCTTTCTTTCCCCTCTCGCAAGGCGACTTGGGTCAAACATTTCTCCCCTCGATCTTTGCTGGCAAGCACATGAATTCTCCTTCCTTCTACCTGTCACTCTGATGGCTCGTAATTGGGTGGGGAATGCTACTGCCTCGACGGTCCGATGGCATAGCTTCATCTTCTAATCCATTTTTCGGGTTCTGGTCCTCCATGAGTTTCTCCGTCGGGACAGTGTAGACGGAGCTCCGGCTTAAATTACTGCCAGCTTCTCAGGGTAGTGAGGTTAGAGTCACATTAATACATGTATTCCACCACGCAAAATGATGAAAGTTATTTTCGCCATAAATTATGACAAGACGTCTGGATGAAACCCTAGAGTCATTTTTAGGTAGTTTTTCCAATGTGACCATTGGCCGTTGACATGGCACTTACATAATTGTTTTGCCATCTGTACTTGGAAGTTAATTTACTTGCAAAACAGAATTAAAAATAAATCAAGTTGTAGCAATCAAAGGCTATTCATGATTACAATTATATATCATCCATAGTTAGCCACATATACTTTACACACATCTTGCATCCTCTATATATTTCCTTTGGTCCTACAATCCATGGTAAGAAAGAACGAAAGAAGAAAGTGAAAATAATATAACAAGGTTTTTTTTCCCAAAAACCAGACTCATCGTAAACCAACATTATTGGTGATGGTAATACTTGCAAATGTATCGGACAAGTTGTTTTCGAAAACATATTGGAATTTTAGACTAATATACCATATTCTAACTTCATGCTCAATCGATGGAACGGTCATGAATAACAATACCTCCATTTTAAAACTCTCAAGTTGATGTTGCCTTGCTTAAGAATTCCTAATATTACGCAAGTGCACCAACCAATCTATACTCCTTTGCGACTAGCAACAAGAGGCATAAATGATGAAATAATTCAATAGACTAGCACGTTACTCATCCTAGCCTCTCATGTATAAAACACAATTGGTCCTATCAAGTTTGCATGTTTTGGAAATGCCTTTATTTATTGTGAGTTTATAGAGTATAATTGTATTCCTTGTAGGTTCACATGATATAGTATCTAGGCATCTGATCCATGCACGATGCGCTCCACTTGTTATGAGACTTTTGGAATCACCTTGATAGCACTATGCTTCTTTCAAAGTGAAACTATGTACAAAATTGCAGCTAATGAACCCAATGTCCATCAATTTCCCACCTTAATGGTTTGATAGTTTCAAACATGTGTAGTTCAACTGTTCCATTGGTGCTTTCATGAACTTCCTATTTCAAGTGGCCAGGAACCGGATTCCCAGTGGCAGCATAGTGCTTAAGTGAAATGACCCGGGAGATGGCAAATGTGTTTGGTGTGGGCAAGATAAATCTTGGGACCATATGCATCAGCACAAGGTTACTATGGATTATCAGATGAGAGACCATGGGGTGTTAATGGAATCCAACGGGTTTTGGTGAACTGCACCAACTAATAAGTTGGAATTAAAGTAGCGTTAGGAGGGTGGGTTGGATTGGTTTCGCGGCTGTCACATGGTTAGTTTTGAACCCCTCAACAAAGCCCTTACGGGGGATCGTTCTTTCAAGCATCCGGATGATCTATTTTCAAACTTTTTAAACTTTTGCAGCAATGGTAACCATTAGGAGACAACATGACATACCGCGTCTTAATCAACCTATCACCAATATGCAAGACAGAAGCCACCAACTTCGAGCCTTCTCGTGCTGGGATACAACATTGGCTAGGCATCCACCCGTCTTGTTGGGTGACATGGCTTAGTGGTAATTTTGTTGTGTCGTTTAGGGCTCCTATTGTGTTGTCATAGTACTTATGTTTTGCAACCGCTGCATGGTTTTATCACGCCTAAATATTATTCAGTTTTTTTGCATCTCTACTTTTTAGCATGTCAAGGTAGATTTTTTCTTGTTACATTTTCCCAAATAGCATAGGAAACACATAACTTATCTTTAAGGAACTCTTCATTGTCTAAAAGAGGGCAACACAAGATTTTGATTAGTACGAGTTGCCCCTTCTACTTTTAGGGAGGCACTATAAAATTTTAAGTTGGAGGATTGTCAATGTTTCTTCTAATAAATGTAATCAGTAGGATGTGCACTGGAAAGGTGCCCAGGTAGATTGGAATAAAGCTCCTCTTCATTTCCACCAACCTCCTGTTGTAGCAGTATATGTAAGGGTTTTAAAATTTCAACCCTATATTTTGCACACAAGTTGTGGTGGATATCTCCCAATTATTTTATAGGCCAATTCTGCATCATCCAAGATAATCATGCGGTCATTATATGTTTCACATCTGAACATGTTGACCTATTGTATTTTGCTCATATAGGTTAGAATTTTGATATACTTCATGCTCAAATACGCGATGGAGGTTTTACTTTACGAACGAAGTGTTAATAACAATCATTATTTCAACTGGAATACAAGCTCAGTGGCAATATTTCTAGCAATACTCGGGTTGACAATGTTTCCTATTAACATTGTCTTTGGAACATATATCAACAACATGTCTGAGCACGTGTTTGTTTTTCTTTTGTCTGTGCCCTTCACACTTTCATGCTATATTAAGCCTACATGCATTAACTATATTCTGTTGTCCTGCCAAGAAAATTTCAGAATGGGCATTTTATTACCAAAGTTGTTGACATTTTAACATGCAACTCTTGATGGCTTCTCAACTTCCGTTGCTCGTGAGCATAGCTTGAATCACGAGTACAAACCCTGTTATCCAGTTTGTTGCCTATGTACTCGTTACATTCGTGTCTACTGAAGTTCTTGAAGGTACCAAATCTTTTAACATTCTCTTGAATATATGTCTCATCTCCCACCGATGGTAGTGTCTAAAATTCTTGCCGGGAAATGCAGGAGTCAACCTCTCCCTCCCATCGACATGATATCGTCGTGGCTCTCCCACGGGACGTACAAAGGAGGAATCATCTAGACAGGGTCAGCAACCTTGCAAGGGTGGACACGGACTGCACCATCCATCTGGCAGGGTACCTGAGCATCGGGAGCCTCCTTAGTGTCATCCAACTAAACGCTCCCTGGTGATCTGTGTCGCGTCGATCATGTTCATCTTCCTCACGTACAACTCACTCTTTTTATTGCAACGATGGAACATTGTTGCATAGGCATGTGTGATCGATGCCCAAAGGTGCGGCTACATATGAATGTGATCGATTCGGTTAGCGTAATCATCATAGTTGAAGCAAGGTCCTTTTTCGCCGTGCAATTTTTTAATCACAAGCTGATCGGTCGATTAGTAAAAGATTTCATCAACGATTGTGTTTGTTTCTTGAGTCTTGTTCAACTTTCTATGAGCACCAAGAGCATCATTCTCTGTGATCCTCTTCAAAGTCAAAATGCGGATAAATCAGCCTCTTGCTTGGATGACTGGTATTGTCGCTGCCAAAATTACTTTACAACCATTTTGGAAGTCAACAATATGCAGTGAATTCAGCATCTCTATGCTTGTAAAACTAGTTTAGCTTGTTATACTGCTTGGTAGCTTTCTAGGCGAAACTTAAATCTTGTATGAGGGTCGATGCCAGCAACAGCAACAACGGCGCCCAACGATGTCGTTTTCCTTCTTGAAGGCGTAATCGAAGAGCTTGCTCACTCATCTCTGGGTTGTGGGCATGTTGGTTATGAAGGTAGAGTTGATCGGTGTTGGCATTGGTGTTTCTATTCTATTACTTTTATCCTTTATTGTCCCTTAATCAACCATGCGGTGTTGTGATCTTCGAACTAATTTACCATAAAACTAAGCCATTTTGTTTCCCCCCCTCTCCGATGGATTGGACCACTATTGCCTTGTCATGTACTAAAAGCTTTTGCCCTGCCCTATAAATAAATCACGAACGATAATTATATAGCCCAATGATACACGACGATACACTAGTGCAGAATCGGCCTATAGTGCCGGTTCGTAAGGGCCTTTAGTGCCGGTTCTCCAACCGGCACTAAAGGGTGGGGACTAAAGCCCCCCCCCCCCCCCCCCCCCACCCCGCCGCCTTTAGTCCCGGTTCAACACGGCCCGGCACTAAAGGCCCACCACGTGGCACCTGCCGGCGCCGTGGGCTGGGGGACCTTTAGTCCCGGTTGGTAACACCAACCGGGACTAAAAGTATTTAATTCTTTTAATTTTGGTTTATTTTTCCTTTTAATCCTTTAGGGGTTTATGAATTAATTATGGTTTATTTTTCCTTTTAATTTTGTGTTTTCCATTTAATTATTTTTCATTTCAAACATATATTATGCTACTACATACTGTACATGTTGTGCATATATATATAAATAGAATTTCTCGTAGAACCGATCATATATATATATATATATCATCGAATTTCTCGTACGACGACCATTCACATACATATATATATATATATATATATATATATATATATACAATTTGGTATATACAATTTCTCCTACAATTTGCGGATCATTACATATGCAGGCATTACTGCTTGATCTTGTTGTAGAATATGTGAATTGCACGATGTATTGCTCTGCGTGCATAGGCACGTATATATGAGTACAAAGGTGGGCCACGGACCTCGACTATACAAGAACTAGGAGGCGGGCCCAATACACAATATACGCAGATCATATATACTCAACACCCCCCCGCAGTCGAAGCGGCACCGCGGCTGACGCAAAGACTGGACCGGAACTCCTCAAAAGACGCCGTAGGCAAGCCCTTGGTCATGATATCGGCAAATTGTTGGGAAGTAGGGACGTGTAAAACACGAATATGGCCAAGGGCCACCTGTTCCCGAACAAAATGAATATCCAACTCAATATGCTTGGTCCGTCGATGATGCACCGGGTTAGCGGAGAGGTAGACCGCCGAGACGTTATCGCAGTAGACCACCGTGGCACGGTCGACGGGGCAAGAGAGCTCCTGTAGCAGCTGGCGAAGCCACGAACACTCGGCGACGACGTTGGCCACCGCACGATACTCAGCCTCAGCACTGGAACGAGAGACCGTAGGCTGCCGCTTGGACGACCACGAGATAAGTGAGGGTCCAAGGTAGACACAATACCCCGAAGTGGAGCGACGAGTGTCAGGGCAGCCCGCCCAGTCTGCATCGGAGTAGGCGGTGAGGGCGGTGTCGGCGGAGGCGTGAAGCGTGACGCCAAGATCCATAGTGCCACAGATATAGCGGAGAATCCGCTTGACGGCAGCCCAGTGAACGTCTCGAGGAGCATGCATATGAAGACACACCTGCTGCACGGCATACTGGATCTCCGGTCGAGTCAGAGTGAGGTACTGGAGAGCACCAACGATAGACCGATAGAGAGCAGCATCGGAAGCAGGAGAACCATCCGTGGCAGAAAGCTTGGCCTTCGTATCAACAGGCGTAGCGGCGGGCTTGCAGTTAAGCATGCTGGCGCGCTCCAGGAGCTCGTGAGCGTACTTCCGCTGATGAAGGAAGAAGCCATCCGGACGGCGCACCACCTCGACACCGAGGAAGTAGTGCAAAGGACCCAAGTCCTTGATGGCGAACTCAGCGCGAAGACGAGCCGTGAGCTGACTGAGGAGACCAGCCGTACACGCTGTCAGGATGATGTCGTCGACATAGAGCAGCAAGTAGGCCGTGTCAGAGCCCTGATGATAGACGAAGAGCGAGGCGTCCGAGCGGGTAGAGCGGAACCCAAGCTGGTGGAGAAACGCCGCGATGCGCTGGTACCAAGCGCGCGGAGCCTGCTTGAGTCCGTACAAGGACCGCGAAAGCAGGCACACGTGGTCGGGAAGCGCCGGGTCAACAAACCCGGTGGGCTGCTGGCAGAAGACCTGCTCCTCGAGGTGACCATGTAGGAAGGCGTTGGAGACGTCCATCTGGTGCACCGGCCAAGCACGGGAGACCGCAAGGTGGAGAACCGTGCGAATCGTACCGGGCTTGACGACCGGAGCGAAGGTGTCGGTGAAGTCGATGCCAGCACGCTGTCGGAAGCCACGAACGACCCAACGCGCTTTATAGCGATCAAGGGTACCATCAGGACGGAGCTTGTGTTTAAAGACCCACTTCCCGGTAATCACGTTGGCGTGCCGGGGACGGGGAACAAGCTGCCACGTCCGGTTGCGCAGCAGGGCGTCAAACTCCTCTTGCATCGCAGCCATCCAGAGCGGGTCACGAAGAGCGGCTCGAGCGGAGGACGGCAAAGGCGACGGCTCAGAGGTGGACGCCGCATGGACGTAGTCATCCGAGGCGTAGCGCGAGCTCGGGCGAAAAACGCCTGTACGAGCACGGGTGACTGGACCGACCACAGGCGCCGGGGGCGCCGGGGGCGCCGCGGAGGCCAGCGTCGGGGGTGCCGGGGGCGCCGGTGCCGCATCTGTAGGAGGCGCCGCATGCGGGGGGCGCGCCTCAAAGCCAGGGGGCGGGCCAAGAGAGGCGCGCGAGCGCCCTGGGAGAGGCGTCGAGGAGCCGGCGTCACCTGTGAAGGGAGGAACATCCGGGGGTACCTGCTGAAACGGAAACACATGCTCATCAAAGTAAACGTGCCGGGAAGTGAAGACACGGTGGGAGACGGGATCATAGCACCGATATCCCTTGGAGTTAGAGGGGTAGCCGAGGAAGATGCAAGCGACAGATCGTGGTGCGAGCTTGTGAGAAGCAGTGTCGGCAGTGCTGGGATAGCAAAGGCACCCAAAGATACGCAAGTCGTCATAAGACGGGGGCGTACCAAAGAGAAGATGGTGAGGTGCGTAGTTCCACCATGGGCGGCAGGGTCTAAGGTTAAGAAGAAGGGATGCAGTGGCGAGTGCGTCCGGCCAGAAACGAGGCGGCACGTTGGCATGAAACAGGAGCGTGCGAACGCAGTCATTCAGAGTGCGAAGGACGCGTTCAGCTCGACCGTTCTGCTGTGAAGTGTACGGGCATGTGAGGCGGAGAACAGTGCCATGATGCGACAAGAAGGTGCGGAAAGCGAGATTGTCGAACTCTTTTCCATTGTCCGTCTGAAACGCAAGGATGGGACGCCCAAACTGCGTGCGGACATAGGAGTAAAAGGCCGTCAAGGTGGAGAGTGCATGCTACTTTCTGCGCAAAGGAAAAGTCCACACGTAATGAGAATAATCATCAAGAATGACCAGATAATATAAATAGCCCGAATTACTAGGAACTGGAGAGGTCCACACATCGCTATGAATCAACTGAAAAGGAAAAGAAGCAATGGTGGTGGAATTATTAAACGGCAGACGAACATGTTTGCCGACTCGACAGGCATGACAAGTGTGATCCTCCATCTTATTACAACTGAAACTGAAACTCCTAAGAATATGACGAAGTGTGACGGGGTTGGGATGACCCAAGCGAGCATGCCAGAGATCGACGCCAACGGAGAGAGCGACCGGTGCGGCGGTGGTGGAGGAAGACGGATGCACCGGATAGAGCTCGTCGGGGCTGTCACATCGGTGGAGCACCATCCTGGTTCGAGCGTCCTTGACACAAAAACCAATGCCGTCAAATTCAACAGTAACAGGATTTTCACGAGTGAAGCACTTAACAGAAACAAGGTTCTTAATAAGATCAGGAGACACAAGTATGTTAGACAAAGATAAAGGTGTAGAATTAGAAGGAAAAGAAGCGTGCCCGACGTGTGTGATGGGAAGTGTGGAACCGTCGCCGACAATGATGCGGCGGTCGGTGGAAACAGGAGTGAAGGAGGCAAGGTTACCAGGATGAGCAAACATGTGAGCCGTAGCCCCGGTGTCCATGTACCAATCACCGCCGCCAGTGTAGTTGTTCGGCGTAGGCGCGGTGTGCAGCGCGACGAGGAGCGCCGGATCCCAGGGTGCCGGTGGCAGGGCCGGCGAGGGCGGCGACGGCGCCGCAGGGAGACCGTAGGCGCCGCTCAGCTGCGGCGGCGGGTATCCTCCGTACGGCCGCGGAGCCGCGTAGTACGCCTGGTGCGCCGGCGGGCGCGGCACGGGAAGGGTTGGTGCAGGAGCCCGTGGAACCAGCATGGTGTAGGCATGAACAACACCGGTCCATGGGTTGTAGCCGGAGGCCCACGGAGGAGGCGCCTGGAACTGCTGCTGCTGCTGCTGACGGGGCTGGCCGGCGCCCTGTGGCTGCTGCTGCTGACCGCCGCGGCGGCCCCCACCGCGCCGGCCCCCGCGGCGCCGTTCGGCGGGAGGGGCGGGAGGGGCGGGCGGCCCATAGGGCAGCGGGAGCAGCCCCGGCTGCTGAGTGGCCGGGTATGACGGCGGTGTCGGAAACGGCGCCGGGTGGCGCTGCGGCGGGGGCGCGGCGGGGGCGGCGGGAGGCGCCGAGGCCCCGCCACGGGTGGTGCCGGCGGCGAGCGCAGTGTGGATGGCCCGCGCCTTCACCTGCTTCATTCGCCGCTCCTCCAAGCGGAGGTACGCAACGAACTTGGCGAAGGACGGGTTGGGGATGAGGCTGAGATTCCCCGCGGCGTTGCCGAAGTCCTCGTTGAGCCCGGCGGTGAGCGTGCTGAGGAGGAGGTCGTCATCGATCTTTGCGCCAAAGTCGCGAAGCTCGTCAGCGAGAATCTTCAGGCGGCGACAATAGTCGTCGATAGAGGTGTTGTCCTGATGACACCCAAAGAACTCTTGCTGCAGAAAAACACGACGCTGGAGCTGGTTGTCGGTGAAGAGCCCGTTCAGCTTGGTCCACATGGCGCAGGCATCATCACCATCCGTCACGACCGTGTGGAAGAGGTCGGGCGTGATGGTGAGAAAAAACCAGCGGATGATCGTGGTGTCGATGGTGGACCAGTCATGAAACTCGAGGACGAGGCTGGAGTCGACGGTGCCGTCCACGTGGTCGATGAGGTGATACTCCCGGAACACGAGGGAAAAATAAGTCTTCCACGTGTAGTAGGAGGAGTCCGCCTGCGAGAGACGAACCGGCACCCGCTCGAAGATGTTCAGATTGCGGATGTCGTTCACGTCGGGAGGGTTGGCGTCGGCGAACGGGTTGGAGTTGGTGGACGCGGAGGAGGTGATGGACGACATGGCGGCGCGGGTGTGGCGGCAGCAGCAGGCGGCGTCGGACGACGCGGATGTGGAGGATCGGCTGCGAACGATGTAGACGAGCAGCGACGGCGAGCGCAGCTAGCGGGCGGCTCGAGCGAAGCTAGCAGGCGGCTCGGGCTCGGGCAGGCGCGTACGTAGGGAGGCAGGCGCGGGCTAGCAGCCACACGGCGCGGGCGATGCAGCGGCGCGGCTGGCACGTACGTGGGCAGGGCAGCGGCTGGCACGGCTGGCGCGGGCGGGCGGTGCAGCGAGCGAGAGGAGCAGGCGGGCGATGCAGCGAGCGGACTGGCGCGGCTGGCGCGGCTGGCAGCGGCTGGCGCGGCTGGCGCGGGCGGGCGGTGCAGCGAGCGGACTGGCCGGGCGACCGAGAGGAGCAGGCGGGCGATGGGATCGGGCAGGGCAGCGGCGGCGGCCGGCGCGGGAAGGCACGCGGGCGGCGGCGGCGGCGCGGAGGAGACGCGCGGCGGCGGCGGCGGCGGAAGCGAGAAAACCTAAAAAACTGATACCATGTAGAATATGTGAATTGCACGATGTATTGCTCTGCGTGCATAGGCACGTATATATGAGTACAAAGGTGGGCCACGGACCTCGACTATACAAGAACTAGGAGGCGGGCCCAATACACAATATACGCAGATCATATATACTCAACACTTGTAATGGTATTCTCCTTTGGGATCTATGACTGGTCGACCAGAAATCCAGCTATTTCCTCTTGAATTGCTCGTACGCGAGCCATTGGTAGGAGCTGGCCCCGCATCTGCGTCAGCTATAATCAGGAGATCAAGATGAATATATTAGTTGTGTGTATATATATTAGCTAGATCATGATAAAAAAATTATGGATAGTGTTCTGGCAAACGTACCCAAAGATTTCTTTCGTTTCTGCTCCTTTCAGACGTGATCATGCGAATGTTCTCGCAAATGTAGTATGCGCATAAACTATTCCCCTGCTCCTGCTTCATGAACTTTACGAGAATAAAATTCAATCAGGTAATAATTAATCAAGCATGATAATAGTATTGAAACTAGAATTAAAGAGATGCATGGACGTAGCTAGCTAGTACTACTTAATTACCTTGGGTCGCACCCATGTCAGCTTTTGTTCCCAGTCGCCTGGGACTTGTTTGACGAACTTGGCCCAAGCCCTGCCCGCCGGCAAAGAAAATGAATAAGGGAGTTATTAACTAGTTGATATTAGGAAATGAAGTAAAGAGGCCGACATAGTGCGATAATGATTGAAATTACCTGTCGACCATCCCCCTCACGGTTACGTATTCGGATGGATTCTTATATAGTGAGTCCAGTACTTCAACTTTTCCCTTGTCAACTTCAATGATTAACACGATCCATTGGTAACTGCATGCGCACACGTTTTGTATAAATAAGCGGGCACGTGCATAACTCATCAACTACACTTATTAACATCTAGTAATTAAGCAAAAAATAGAATTTGTAGTACAAGATATAGTAACACTCACCCGAAGTTGTAAGGAAGTAGTATTTCTGGTTGGGTGTTTAGTTGCTTCAAAAACTCTAGCAGGAATCTCTCTGTGTCTTTTCTCGAATATTGATCTTCCCATATCGCTTGATTAACCGTATTTGGGTCAATGAACCCAATGCCATAGCGTCCAGCTTTTTTCATTTCATACATCTTCATTCTGCATAATACCACAGAAAAGAATATAGTGAGGATAATTACAGGTAATGAACGAGAGCACAACTAGCTAGCTAGAGACTTAAATTACAGAAAGAAATCACTTACAGACAATAGCAACTGACGATAGATTTGTCGAGTACGTCTTGATTGAATAACTGAAACAACTCTGAATAATGAATCCACACATCTTTTTTATGGAAGTAATGCTTTCTCTTGACTTTCACCATGAGGGACTCTTCATTGGTATTTGCTGTTTGTTGCATGTACCACGTATGCAAATCGTACATTCTCGTTGGTAGAAGCTTGACATCGTCAGGCTTGACCAGAGGTTTGCCGCGGACATATTGGTATTTTACTTCCTCCTCTGTAATCCCGGGGATTTCCTCAAGGCCTAGGAGTTGTTCAACAGTGACACCGTCCTCTTTAGCCTGCCTTTTATGATCTTCGGTTATTACCAGCCGATCGGCGGTACTCACAGGTGTTTGTACAATGAGCGGGGGGATCGATTGCACTGCCTGTTCTCCCAGCTAGGGAACAGTCTTCCTGCTTTTTTTGCCAACTACTTGGCTCGAGCTCGAGCTCGACTCCTTTAGTCCTGCCAAATATGACTTCTTGATAGACCGCACATAGTCGGAGTCCTTCTGATTGTCAGCCGGTCGAGCCATATCAATAAAGTGTTGTGAGACATGCTCAGGTACTTTCTCCTTTGGCGGCGGGGGCGGTTTCGGTCCAAAATGGGCCTTCACTTTGGCATCCACTGCGATGTCGAGTTCCTCAGGAGTCAGGTGGTAAGGCAACTTCGGAAGAGGCTTGAGGTTTGGACCATATTTGAATTTCTTGCATGTTGTACCGCTAGCCGTCGTAGCTGCGGCCTCTCTCTTCCGCTGTTGCTTAGACTGACGCGGTGCCGGACTTGGAGGAGGAGGAGTCGGCTGACGCCATGCCGGACTTGGAGGAGGAGTCGGCTGACGCGGTGCCGGCGGACTTGGAGGAGGAGGAGTTGGCTGATGCCGTGCCGGACTTGGAGGAGGAGTCGGCTGACGCGGTGCCGGACTTGGAGGAGGAGGAGTCGACTGACGCGGCGTCGGACTTGGAGGAGGAGGAGTCGGTGGCCTTGGAAAGACGATGCAATCCTTTTTCCATATAATGATACGATGTATGGCCTCTCCTAGTGTTCTCTCCTCATCACCTCCAAGAATTTCAAGTTGTAGCTCGTGATATCCTAACATCACTTCATCAACCCCGACACGAGCATAGCCAGCTGGAATCGGATTGCAATGGAAGGTTGCTTCAGGGGGATTTGCTAAAGCATAGCCGTCTGCCACCTTCATGGATAAGTTCTTCACTTTCATGTGTAGCTCACAGTTAGTCCTGTCTTTGATATCATCCACAGGGTAGCTAGCTAGCAATGCATTATCGATATCGGCCGGGGCGGAACCCACGCTGCTTCTCGGCATAGATGGGACAGTGCTATCCAATGCTGGATCGATCTGCTCATGCTGCCGCTGAGACGCCCTTTCCTGGCTGAGTGAGTCGATCCGCTCCTGCTGCCGCCTAACAAATCGTTCCAACTCCAGGTGCTTTGATTCTAGGCCTTCAAGGCGGAGTGCTTCCTCCTTCTTCTTCTTCTCCTCCTGCATCTTCTTTCTCGCACGGCTTCTATAGTCGTCGTTCCAATCCACAAACCCCTCAAACCACGGAACAACGCTTTTGCCTCGTGTTCTTCCCGGGTGTTCACGATTCTTCAGGGCGCGCATAATCTCGTCGTTCTCTCTGTTGGGCGTGAACACCCCCGTTCGAGCTTCTTATATTGCTATAAGTATTTCGTCTGTCGCTTCTTTAAGACTTGCCTTCACCATAACCAGCCCTGTCTCTGGGTCCAACTTCCCCCCATGCGCATAAAACCATGTCCTGCACCTGGGGGCCATGTCAATGTAACTGGATTGACCCCTGCACTAATCATCTTTTGCTCAGATTGATCCCACTTAGGCAGGGCCACCTGGTAGCCACTTGGCCCCAGAGTATGGTGCCACTTCTTTTTCGCAGCATTAATCTTGTTTTTTCTCGACCGTTCCTTAGCTTCTTCCGATTCCTTGAACTTCACGAAAGCGTCCCAGTGAACTTTTGCCTTCACCAGTGCTCCCGTGAATTCTGGAGTCTTCTTTTTTGATTTGACGTACTTAGTCCATGCATTTTTCTTGAAGGTGTTGTTTGCGATCGCCATCTTTTTAAGAGCATAGTTTCTGACTTTCTTCAGATCTGCATCTGTCAAATTATCTGGTAGGGTGAAATATTCCATGAGCGATGTCCAAAGCACATCTTTTGCTCTTTCGTCGACAAAAGTAACTCCTGCTCGATCTCCTTTTGCTGGCTTTTTCCATTCTTGAACGGAGATCGGGATTTGGTCCCTGACAATAACTCCGCATTGATTCTTGAACTTGGTCGCATTTTTCCTAGGTTCAAGCGGTTCGCCAGTTGATGTTTTGATGGAATCGATGTTGAACTTTACGCCAGGATCCAACTTTCTGGCCGGGCCTCGAACTACCCTGTCGTTTGTAGAAGATTTGCTCAATCCGGAGGCCTAAAAGAAGAAAGATCGATTCGTTAATACATACAAATCAATTAAGACATGTAATGATCACCGGATTGCTTATATAATAAATATACCTTGCCGGTCTTTGTTATTTGAAGAACATTTTCTTCGTCAACATCGTTGTCGTCGCCTTCATCTATTCGTTCGTCTTCATCAAATATCATACAACCCTCACCGGAATTGTTCAGATATTGCGAGCCGTCATCATCTTCAGGTTCATGCTCTGGGCTCGGGGAGGAGCGTATGATGTCGAACAGAGCCTCTTTTCCTTCTCTGTCGGTATTGTCCATAGCTTTTATTTAACTAATCCAGAAGAAAGATAAAACAATTTAGTATTCAAATTAGAATGCATGAAATCAATAAGGAAAAACTGAATCATAGTACATAATATGCATCTCGAATAATTCATATAATATGCATCATCGAATATAATCTCGAATAAATCGTCTCGAATATTATCGAATATAATCTCGAATACATCTCGAGTATTATCACTAGCTAATACAGATCGAATATTATCGAAGAATCTAGTTCACTCGCGGTTCCTGAGGCGCGGGTGGTGGACACCCAAAGAGAAGGAACCATCACAGGATCATAGCTCGGGTGAGATCCCTGAAGAACCTGCCAGGTATTGGAGAACCTGACGTCCAACGCATCCATGTAGCGACAGACGTGCTCGTCCTCCTCCCTGACACGGCGACGTACCACCTCCGGCGGGGCCGGCTGCCTCCGCACCGAAAGTGGCCCACGCGAACGCCACCAAAGAACCTCCGGGTCGACGACGGGACCCGGGGCCGGGTTCCTCACCAAGCTGCGCGCCCCTGAAGGTAGCACCTCCCAGTGCCAGCCCGGCGGAGCCCAGTCCCGAATGTTGCCCCTCTGAAGCAGGACGTCGTCGCGAACGAGTCGACGACGAGGATGCGGGCCGGGCATCGTTGAATCCGAGAAGAAATTCTATGCAAATTTAACATTTTTATAACTAAAAGTATAAATAACTAACATTTCATCTAACATTTCATCTAAAGGTATAAAAAATGTCAAAATTCCTCAAATGTCAAAATTCCTTAAATGTCAAAATTCCTCAAATGTCAAAATTCCTCAAAATTTCTATACATACATTATACTAATTAATTCCTCAAATGTCAAAATTCCTCAACTTTTTTCTATACTTCTAATCATCTAGTGAAAAAAAATGTCAAAATGCTTCTGAAAAATGTCAAAATTGCTATACATATATACTAAAACATAAAAAATACATATAAATCATCTAACTTAAGAAAATGTGTGTGTGTGTGTTCATGCATGTGTGTGTATGGGGTGGGGGGCTCGGGGAGGGGCGGCCATGGCGGCAGGGGGCGAGGGAGAGGGGGGAGAGGGAGGAAAGGAGCTCACAGCGGGGCGACGGCGAGGCGAGGCGAGTCGGGGGCGGCGACGGCGTCGGCGCAGGCGGCGCAGCGAGGAGCTCGGGGAGGAGCGGGCGCGGGCGGCATTGGGGATTGGCGAGGAGGGCGCGTCCGGCGTCGGGGATCGGCGAGGAGGCAGGGGCGGCCGGCGTCGGGGGCGGCGATGAGCTCCGGCGTAAGGCGAAGCGAGACGGCGTCTGGGCAGGCGCGTACGGCGGCAGCCTGGCGGCGCGGCGATCTCCTGGCGGCGTGGTCGAAGAAGCAAAGGACGAACTGTGAAAAAATTTCAAGTGTTGTATATATATATATGAGAGCCTTTAGTCGCGGTTGGTGGCTCCAACCATGACTAAAGGCCACCTTTAGTCGCGGTTGGAGTCACCAACCGCGACTAAAGGTATTTTTCGCCAAGCGAAGCGGCGGGAAGCGCAGACCTTTAGTCGCGGTTGGTGGCTCCAACCGCGACTAAAGGTGGCCTTTAGTCACGGTTGGAGCCACCAACCGCGACTAAAGGTCTGGCTTCCCGTGTCGAATGTTTAGTCCCACCTCGCTAGTTGAGAGGAGCTCGCACCAGTTTATAACCCCCGCCGCGGCTACCGTGTCGAGCTTCTCTCTAATGCAGGCCTTCTGGGCCTACTGCACCTGTGCTGCCCTGTTGGGCCTACTGGGCCAGCATCCTGGCCCAATACTCCGTGGCGGCCCAGTAGGCGGGCTTTTTTTTATTTACTTTTCAGTTTTTTTTAATTTCTGTTTTATTTATTTTCTTTTGTTTCTGAGTTTTTTTTTTCTTTATTTAGATTTAATCAGTGAATCTTTTTGCGTTAGGTCAAAAAAATTATAAACTTTCTGTTAGTGGCAGTAGTTTTCAAATTTGAATAGTTTAAATTCGATTTATTTGAAATTTGTGTGAATCACTAGTTTGTGAATAACTTTACTTTAAAAATAGATTTTGCAGTGATTCTTTTTTCTGTTGTTTAATATTAGCGTGTTTTATCATTATATTCAATTTGGTAATTCTTAGGTTACTTAAAAAATGAAATGCCTGTGTAACAGACGAGTTTTCGTCTGAAACCCTGATACTTCGAAAGAGATTGTCCATTTTGTACACGAAGTGGATCCAGTTTTTGCCATAACCCTCTCATCTTTTTAGCACATGCTATGTGGGTGAAATGATGATACCATGCCTACTTTCAACCTTTTCAGAGTTCATTTGTAGTGCTTTTCAATTTCAGGGTCATTTAGCTCAAAAAAATAAGTAAATGCATGAAAAATAGCAAATGAAGTCAGAAAGGGTTGAAAATTGATGACGTGGTTTCGAATGGTGCATACTGGACACACAAAAAGTCTGGAGTTGAAATAAGTTTAAAAAAATGAAATGCCTTAGTAACAGACGAGTTTTCGTCTGAAACCCTGATACTTCGAAAGAGATTGTCCATTTTGTACACGAAGTGCATCCAGTTTTTGCCGTAACCCTCTCAACTTTTTAGCACATGCTATGTGGGTGAAATGATGATACCATGCCAACTTTCAACCTTTTCAGAGTTCATTTGTAGTGCTTTTCAATTTCAGGGTCATTTACTTAAAAAAATCAGTAAATGCATGAAAAATAGCAAATGAACTCAGAAAGGGTTGAAAATTGATGACGTGGCTTCGAATGGTGCATACTGAACACACAAAAGGTCTGGAGTTAAAATACGTTTAAAAAAATGAAATGCCTTAGTAAAAGACGAGTTTTCGTCTGAAACCCTGATACTTCGAAAGAGATTGTCCATTTTGTACACGAAGTGCATCCACTTTTTGCCGTAACCCTCTTAACTTTTTAGCACATGCTATGTGGGTGAAATGATGATAGCATGCCAACTTTCAACCTTTTCAGAGTTCATTTGTAGTGCTTTTCAATTTCAGGGTCATTTAGCTCAAAAAAAGTCAGTAAATGCATGAAAAATAGCAAATGAAGTCAGAAAGGGTTGAAAATTGATGACGTGGCTTCGAATGGTGCGTACTGAACACACAAAAAGTCTGGAGTTGAAATAAGTTTAAAAAATGAAATGCCTTTGTAACAGACGAGTTTTCGTCTGAAACCCTTATACTTCGAAAGAGATTGTCCATTTTGTACACGAAGTGCAACCAGTTTTTGCCGTAACCCTCTCAAATGCGAAAACACATAAGTACACTACTATTACAAAGATTCCCTTCGGTTTGTCCGAAGTGGGACTTTCCAGATATATAAGTCCGGAAACTAACTAGAGAAGCCGGTCACATCCCAGAGTGGGATCTTTGGGTATAAAACTTTTTCTTCACGTGTGTCCCTTTGCGTCGTAACCATGGACAATCTTCATCGTTTAACTTGATGCTCGCGTCAACATTCACTCTGAAGGAAGCAATTTCATGAAACTTTTCATAATCTTCTGACTTGTCTGTCTTGTCCTCCACTCCCACGATGTTTCTTTTCCCTGAAAGAACTATGTGGCACTTTGGCTCATCATATGATCTATTCGCTTCCTTATCTTTTCTCTTTCTCGGCTTGGTAGACATGTCCTTCACATAGAAAACCTGCGCCACATCATTGGCTAGGACGAATGGTTCGTCTGCGTACCCAAGATTGTTGAGATCCACTGTTGTCATTCCGTACTGCGGGTCTTCCTTTACCCCGCCTCCTGTCAGATTGACCCATTTGCACCGAAACAAAGGGACCTTCAAACCAAGTCCATAGTCAAGTTCCCATATCTCCTCTATGTAACCATAATATGTGTCCTTTGGCCTATTGTTGTTTTCTGCATCAAAGCGGACACCACTGTTTTGGTTGGCGCTCTTTTTATCTTGGGCGATCGTGTAAAATGTATTCCCATTTATCTCGTACCCTTTGAAAGTAAATATAGTCGAAGATGGTAACTTGGACAGCAAGTACAGGTCATCTGCAACAGTGTCGTCATGCATGAGACGTGTCTGCAACCAACCGGCGAAAGTCACCGTTTGTTTATGTGTAATCTAGTCGTCAGACTGCTCCGGGTGTTTGGAGCGTAGAATATTCTTGTGTTGCTCGATATACGGAGCCACCAAGGCGGAACTTTGTAGAACTGTGTAGTGTGCTTGCGCCAAAGAATGCCCGTCACGGCATATTACTGAATTCTTTCCTAGCGTGCCTTTTCCCCCCAGTCTGCCCTCATGCCGCGATTCAGGAACACCAATCGGCTTAATGTCAGGAATAAAGTCAACACAAAACTCAATGACCTTCTCTGTTTCATGGACCTTCGAGATGCTTCCTTCTGGCTGTGACGCCCGGATAAATAAGCTACAGTAATCCCACGCTAATGATGCCACGTCACCCCGTTTACTGTTGCTAATCTCGCGAGGATTCAAATTCCGTTCGAATTCAAATTTGAAATAAAGTCAAATAATTAATTTCTTCAAACATGAAAACTAAAATGATGTTTGGTTTGCAAATATTCACTGAGTAATTATCAAATTGGAACCAACATCATTTGAAGTATTTAAGTGCCCTAAAAATATTTAAAACTGTGGCAAAACAATTATTTAATTGCCTTTTTAATTATAAAAATTCCAAGCTTTTTCTGTTGACCCTCAAACCTTTTGAGGCAGTGTATAAAAGGCATTAGTATTATTAGACCCCATGCCCAATTTTTGTACAAAAGTATTTGCTACTAAAAATAAATAAAAACAGAGGAAAATAGAAAGAAAAGCTAAAATTAAAATAAAATGAAAAGGTCCCAAACCCCCCCGACCTACTGGGCCTTGGCCCACTGGACCACCAGCCGGCCCAGCCCACTAGCGGCGCCCCCTACCTGCCCCGCCCCCGTGTCGCCGCCGCCATGGCCGCGCGCGCCCCCGCCGCTTGCAGCTCGCCACCGCTGCGGAGCAGGTGGGCGGGGGGATAAGGCCGACGCCTACCTCCCCCCTGGACGCTCCCTGTCACTCTCCCCCTCTCTCCCTCGCTCCGCTGAGCTCCTCCTCCCTCCTCCAGATCCGCCGCGTCGCCGCCGTACGCCGGTCGATTCCGTGGCCATCGTTGACCCCGAGCTTCGCCAGGACGTCCACGAGCTCCGCCATCCTCCACTTCTTCGACCCCGACCTCGAGCCGGAGCTAGGAGGCCCTGCCGTGATCGCTCTCCTCCGCCCCCTTCGTCTCTGTCGCCGGCGAGCTTCACCGATTTCGGCGCCGTTGCTTCTACTAAGTTTCCACCGGGCCACCGTGTGCCTCCCCGGTGAGCTCCTCTACCACCTCCCCCTCTCCGTTCGCCCGCGCGTGCTCGTTAGCTAACAGCTCCGCTCGGACCCGAACTCGCCGCCACCTAGCTCATCGCCGGCGAGTCTCCGGTGTCCCCACGGTCCCGGAACCGTGTCCAACGAGACCACCGCACCGCATAGCGCTCGCCTAGCACCTTGGTTCAAGCCGTAGCGCGCCGTAACGCCAACTTTGCCGACGCCCGAAACCGCCCCGCCGCGGACCTCGTAGCCGGCGATGATTCCGGTCGATTCCAGCGATGCCACGGCCACCACTGGACGCGGCGCTGAATGCACGTTCGAACAAGCCTAACCACGCGCCGAATGGCCGCCTGTGGCCGTTTTCCGGCGAAGCCCGAGCCGCGGCGCCGCGTTTTGCGTCACCGGCGGCGTGCCGCCGGCCGGCGCTGACCTGGCAAGGCCTGGGGCCCACCCCTGGGTCACTTCCAGTGGGCTTGGGGCGCCCAGTTGACCAGTTGACTCAGTCAACTTGCTGACTGGGCACAGCCCTGTCACTGACCAGTGAGGCCCCTCCCACCTGTGTCTATGACACATGGGCCCCCACTGTCAATTGCGTAATTACTAATTAGGATAATTAAAATAATTAATTTAAACTAATCTATCACTGACATGTGGACCCCACTGTTAATTAACTCTGTTTAGTTTAAGCTAATAAACTGAAATAGACCAGAGTCTATGACAGGTTGGGCCCACTGGTCAGGTTTGACCTGGCCAGCCCCCTGTTGACTGCTGACGCAATGCTGACCTCATGCTGATGTCATCATTCACTATTCTGGATTATGTTGGATTAAATAAATAGAATTAATTCCAGAAATTGTTTAAAACTTTGAAAAATCATAGAAAATAATCTGTAGCTCAGATGGAAAAACTTTATACATGAAAGTTGATCAGAAAAATCCCACGAATCCAAATATGCCATCCATTCATCTGTCACATGCTCCTATCATGATGAACATGGAACTTTCCCCTCCGGATCGTTTGTCTGATAAATCCAAAGACCCGGGAAATATCGTCAGATATTCTCCCGCTTCGTCTGCAACGTGTAGTACTGCGTTAGTGCATGCCTAGCTATGCATATTGCCATGTCATGCCTCATGATTGCATCTGTGCTTTATATTTATTGTTTCTTCCCCCTCTTCTCTCCAGTAGACCCCGAGACTGACGGTGCTGCCGGATACGACTACCCCGGCAGAGCAGCAAGGCAAGCAAAACCCCCTTGAGCATTCCGATATCACCCATCTCTCTCCCTCTTATGCTTGCATTAGATTTTGCTACTGTATTAGTTAGCTCCTATTCTGATGCATAGCCTATTTTTGATGACCTGTTACTACACATGTTATCATATCAACTGCTTAGCATAGGTTGATTAGTGAACCCCTGAGACCCCCTTAGTCCCAGTTGCCCCCGCTTTCATCGACGACACCGAGGACTTGAAGACAGAATACTCAGTCGTCATGACTGACAAGCCGTTACCGACACATCACCACACAACCTTTAAGTATGGCACTGCAGAGCTACTACCGAGTGCCGAGGGTGATACCTCACTTAGCACTCCCGATGTTAATTCTGTAGCGTACCTAACGGTCATGGGTATCGAGGGTGATTCCTCCTTCCCATTTACCGGTAGTGACTCTTGCCTTACTCATACCTCGAGTGGGATCCAACGAGGGTGATTCCTCGGATTTCCACTTGGTGTATAGACACACAGTTACTATGACCGGGTTACTGAAACATGTTGAAGTCGGGTCGGCCCCAAGGGTACCCGCGAGAGTGATATGTGGTGGGGTGCGCCGGTAAGGCACCCGAGGGTTATTGGCGGGGCGACGGACTGCATCTCATGGTTCGCGCTTGCCCCACACTAATAAATTGCTAATGGGCTGGGTACTTGATCTGAGTTAGGTCGTTGGCCTTAATACGCACTAACCTTCACGTGGGGAAGTTATGGGCACTCAGCGTCCTTGTATCAGCCGAAGCTCTTCGGACGTCAGCAATGGAGCGGCGCGCGCCGGATTGGACTGGAACGCATCGCGCTTGTTACTAAGGGGTGCTAGGTCTGTTTCCGGCCGCCTTCGCATCGTGCAGGTGTGCAAAAGGGTGATTGGGCCCATGACCCCTGCGCGCATAGGATTTAGACCGGCGGGCTGGCCTCTTCGATGAGTCTAGGTGGGGCGACGACGTGCTGATTTCCCGAGGTCGGGCATGACCCAGGAAAGTGTGTCCGGCCGGAGGTGACTCAGGCGTGTTGGGGAATATGTGGTGCACCCCTGCAGGGATGAAATATCTATTCGAATAGCCGTGTCCACGGTAACAGGACGACTTGGAGTTGTACCCTGACCTTATACAACTATAATTGTAATTTAATTTAAAATGAATTGTGGCTCCGGGATTGCTTCCTCGCAGGGAGTCGAAGAAGGATCTCTGGGCCTGGTTACTTCAATAAAATTGTTACAACAATATGACTATATGTGAGTTACCAATCTACACTCTTCTAATGCTGCAAGATGTTGAAGATGCTAGTCTTCGATAGGACTAGGCCTTCTCCCTATTCTTGCTTTCTGCAGTCAGTCCAGATATAACCCCTCCCTTTGATAATGAGGCATATCTAGCATAGTTCTGATGTAAGTCTTGCGAGTACTTCGGATGAGTACTCACGCTGCTATGCCTTTCTCTTTTCCCTTTCGATACGTTGCTGCGTTTAGTTGATGGAGCCCAGGAGTTTGAGTGCGCTGGAGATGTCGACTACTACCCCGGCGGAGGTCCCTACCAGCAGGATTGAGCTTTCTGCGATGTAGATTTCTCCGACGCTCAGGAGTAGTTAGGAGGTTCCCAGGGTGGAGGCCTCGCCTCTTTCGATCCGCTGCTTATGTTTGTGCTAGCCTTCTTAAGGCAAAACTTGTCTAACTTATGTCTGTACTCAGATATATTTGCTTCCGTTGACTCATGTTTATGTCGAGCTTTGTATTCGAGCCCTCGAGGCCCCTGGCTTGTAATATGGAGCTGTATGACCTTTATATTTGTGTCTTTTGTTGTGTTGTGGTATCAATCAGTGAGTCCCTAATCTTGGTCGTATGCATGATTAGCGTACGGACAAGAATGGGGGCGTCACAAGTTGGTATCAGAGCCGACTGCCTATAGGTAGCCCCCTTTCCAACTCCTTGGCCGAAGTTGAGTCTAGTCATTGAAAAACTTTTACTAACACTGATGCTGTGGCTTACGGGCTCACATCTCAATCGGGTGGTATTAGGATCTTTTATTCCTCGTCTATACTCTGGGTTTTGATCTCTCTTCTCTTTCGGGTTAAATATTTTATTAACTCTGACTCTAGGTTCTCGTAACTACTTCCCCCGAAGAGCCCTCGTACCAGAAGATCACCTGCTTCCTCAGAAGATTCTGAAGATAACCCTCGGTGTTTTCCCGAGATCTTTGTGCTCATCACCTTTGCGAGTCCTACCTCTGGTATATCCCTGTGGATGACTAATTGCACTAGTCATTCATACAATTTTTTCTCGTTGCTCTTGTTATTACAAGATGCCCCGAAGTACTCTCCGTTTCCACGGTAGCCCTTTGAGTTTACTGCCTTATAGTTCTTTTCCGCATGGAAGCCTTACGGATAATTCCTCACAATTGTCGAGGATCCGTTCCTCCCAGTTGTTCATGTGTTTCACAAAATTCCTCGAAATACTTTTCGGTCTTCCGAAAATCCTCTACAGCTTGTTGTTCTTGAAATTCTTACCTGCTCACATAATGGTTAATTCCATATGTCTAGTAGTCTTCGTTGTCATCCCTTGTCCTTGCCATTTTGAGCCTATTGATTCAATGTGTGCGTATGCACGCATTCATCAGGTGATCCGCTTAAATTATCTTTCTGGCTCAGACGTCCTTCCGGACATGAGTTGGTTCTCGGCAATTCAAACCTTTATTGATTGTCCGACTAAGTCTTTTCAACTTATCCATCCTTGATCAGAGCGTCTGCTTCTGATCCTTAGTTTTGGAAATCATAATTCCCTCGTATTTTAACATCAGACTATTCAGGTGTTTCTTGAATCCGATGCCTCCGCATTCTTTATTCCTTCGAAGGAGTACCGATACTCACATCAGCTCCGTTGTGGATCGCCCGATGCATTGTTGGATTATTATCCGATAGCATCCTTCACATTCAAATTTTTTGTGATGGTCTTCCCCTGATACATGATGCTATTGGTAAATTGTGTCTTTTCCCTCTAATAAGTTGTATCCTATGCTTTTGTCAGCCATGCTCTGTTGTCAAGCATGTGTTAATTACTCTTGAAGCTTGTGATATATGTTCCTAAGATGCCCCGATGGGTTGGACCTATGCCTTCCTTAATTCGTGTGAACCCGACAGTTTTCATGCGTCTTACTCTCCTGGTGTTTTGCCAGTTAAACTTTCAAATCTACAACTTTGCCAAAGGCGAGGTGTAAATGGAAGGTGATGCATTGATGAAGAGGGAGTCGACATTGAACTTGTGATCATGCCCATGGAAATGATGTAGACCGTCTCGGAAGCCCCTTGCAAAATAATTATTCGTCCGTATGATCCTTTCGGTATCCTTAATTTGATCGATTGCAGTTATGGTTCCGACCATACTATCCTTATTAATTTATCCGAAGGTAATTCAATCCGATGCCTCGTCAAATTTTGACAAGGTTAATGTTTCTGCTGTCGCAGGTCAATGACCCAGTTCTACTTCTATCATATTATACCTTCGAGTTTTACCCTCTGGTATCTCGAGGATATCACGCCTTTGCAATACATCTTATTAACCTTGGTGAGGTAATAATTTTCCTTGTCTTAATCACTCCACGGGCTTTGGGATTGTTGTCAACCGAGAACACCGGTTGGAAAATTTATTCCACACTGCAATTCAATACCCCTTGTAATTGTTACTGGGAGTATCAAAGTCAATCTGGTCATTCCTAGACTATCGGCTACATCCTTGTCTTGCTATCTTTGACTGTACTACCTCGTCCTTCTCTGGTGCGCAAATTCTACAGAGTGTGAGCATTGCTTACTTCGAGCTTTCAACATCATGTTGTTTGTCTTGAAAAGCAACCCCCGATATTGAGCTTGCATCTTATCTGTTGTTCCTGTAACCTTACACGGTGTCATTTCCCTACTTGACGCCGCCGCTATTCGGTTGCATTCTCTTGAAAACTCTCGATAAAAGGTGTCGTGATCATCGTCCACAATTTAACTTCTTCTGAGACGTCAACTGAGTTCTTAATGAGAAATACCTTCCTTGCCCTCGATGATTTTTGTTATCATCGACAACCTCCTTGACTTCCTTTCATCGCAAAATTGTCCATGGTATGGATGCAACTTGCTATCCAGCTTGTGTTATGTTCTGCCCTGAAGTATTACTGTCTTTTGTGTCGAGAATGTTGTGAGGATTACTCCACCTCTTAGAAATTCTTGGCATAGTGATACTTCTCACCATCAAACGATGTTGCTTTGATTCTAACTTCTAGCAACCCTATTGCTTTGAGGTTAGCGATCGACAGTTCATTCTTAGGCTGTCGGTTGTTGAATCGTCACTCTAACATTGATCTTACTGCCTAAGGTCATATTTTGGACGCACTTTTCAATCAATGGTTAATGATGTATGTTTTCCTCGATCGTACAACATTATATCATTTGAGCTGACAAATGTCATCTCCGTGTTCACATAATTGTGGAAATCCATCCGTTTGGAATTCTCGATAAATTGTCGCTGAGTCCATCAGCCACCTTCTCATCCTCTCCTTGGGTTATGGATGAACTATATATTCATGGGTTACCTCGATAAATTGGCCGTGGTTTATCTAGATGATGTCCTGGTTTACTCCATGAATAAAGAAAGAGCATGCTGAACATCTTCGTCTTATACTGGAGACGGCATACAGATACATCCCGTATGTTCCTGCTGGAGTTGATACTGCAGCCGACGCTAAGGTCTTGACCCCTTTCGCGCGTAGCAGTGTCCCGTCTTGCAGAGACCTCCATCCATGGCCACGTGCCATATGTCCTGGTCGATCGGTGGTCAGTCCCAGGTCTATCGCCCACGGTGACCTCTCAGCTGTTCTTATCCAAGGTGGAGAGGCAACACTGTTAAGCACAGCCTGGTCAGTCTGTCCATGCATACGCCGGTACGGTACGTGTCACGCGTGTATCTCCACGAGAGAAGCCAGCCACGCATGGACCCTCCGTGCCATGCATGCAACAATGGCACGCATAGTGAAACTCTTTACCTAGCTCGTGGGTCGGTGGATGGGTGGAGTTTACCGTCTCGTCTTCACGCAGATAAGGATCGAGTATCTCCACACCCCACCTCCCCGCAATAAAAAGTAACCGCGTCCACATCCACACCTCCGTGGATCTCGCATCCCCATTGTTGTAGTACCAAGCATCTGAAGTACCTGTTTATTCAGCCAGATCTGAATCTCAGTCAGATATGATGGTTGGGACATATTTCCAGGAGTTATAATATTTGTCCTTTGATGACCCGGTAAGGTGATTCCATGCCTAACACACCTGGCTGGAGGACCTATTATTATAGTTTCCTTCTTGTGCAAGGGTTGCCATTCCTCCCTGGGGGAATTGTAAGACTTATTTTATAAGTTGTTCCTACTGGATCCTTGTGTAACCAAAGTCTAACCCTTACCTGGTGACCATGTCTTTGCTATCTCGAAACATGTCTGTGGTACACGGATCCTCAAAACAAGAACATTGGAGGCATAATGCTAAATGTTTCTTGATCGATTATTCAAACCCCATTGTATGGGCATGTCATGGATTTTCCTCGCCCCTTTTACCTAAATGGTTATCTACTTGCTATTCTGTCATGTACATGATGCTCTGTTTTCCCTCGGGAAAGATATACTCCTAAAACTTGAGTATAAACACATTTTCCTTTCCATTGGTCTGTTTAATGTGATAAACACATTTTCCTTTCCATTGGTTTGTTTAATCTTTCTTGAGATTTATTTTATCTGAGCAGTGATAATTCCCTACTTAGGTAAATACCTTGGTGTACTAATCTGTCAGTAAGACCCTGTTACTATTGTTGTTAACATTTCGGTAACCGCCGGTGGACGAGAACTTTGCCTATTGGTCCGCCTCGTTTCAACGAGCAGGAAGATGGTTCTCTTCGTTCCCCGCCCTTGGTACCGATGCTGTTGCTGACATAAATGACATGTTATCCTCTGACATATCTTGCTATCATGACCATGCAAGATGTCACCGCTCTTCTTACTCTTAATCCGCATGATGGTCCGATAACCCATAGTCCCACAGGATCGAAACCTGACTCTCCTGTACAGCTTTGACTCCAAAGTACCCTTTGCACATGGCTTCATTTGTAATCCCCGAGCCACCGCCCAAGGGATGTCCTATTCTGGTATTAGACGCAATATCTATTTCGTTGCTTTGAACCCCCTTTTTCATCTTCTGATAAGGCGTCGAATGACTGCCTACCCATTGAAACCCTTTGTACCATCGCATATTGCTCTCAACGAATTCCCAGAGTTACAATTCGATACTTAATTCATGTCTTCTTCCCTGAGTTCACCGTCAGATGGCCAACCCTGTGTAGCTGCGTCCTTCTAGACTTTTCCCTCCTATCGCATTCATAGGACGATGAAGTTCCCGAAGAAAGGATGACGACTCCATCATGATGACCTGAAGTAGGAACATGAATATATCAACGAAAGGGATCAACTTCTTCGAGGAGAACAACAAGACCAGAAGATCCGTAGAACTTCGTAACCAGAACTTTTTCCCTTACCCTACCTCTTAATTCTCGGGACGAGAATTCTTGTTAGACGAGGAGAATTGTGACGCCCGGATAATTAAGCTACAGTAATCCCACGCTAATGATGCCACGTCACCCCGTTTACTGTTGCTAATCTCGCGAGGATTCAAATTCCGTTCGAATTCAAATTTGAAATAAAGTCAAATAATTAATTTCTTCAAACATGAAAACTGAAATGATGTTTGGTTTGCAAATATTCACTGAGTAATTATCAAATTGGAACCAACATCATTTGAAGTATTTAAGTGCCCTAAAAATATTTAAAACTGTGGCAAAACAATTATTTAATTGCCTTTTTAATTATAAAAATTCCAAGCTTTTTCTGTTGACCCTCAAACCTTTTGAGGCAGTGTATAAAAGGCATTAGTATTATTGGACCCCATGCCCAATTTTTGTACAAAAAATTATTTGCTACTAAAAATAAATAAAAACAGAGGCAAATAGAAAGAAAAGCTAAAATTAAAATAAAATGAAAGGTCCCAAACCCCCCCCCCGACCTACTGGGCCTTGGCCCACTGGACCACCAGCCGGCCCAGCCCACTAGCGGCGCCCCCTACCTACCCTGCCCCCGTGTCGCCGCCGCCATGGCCGCGTGCGCCCCCGCCGCTTGCAGCTCGCCACCGCTGCGGAGCAGGTGGGCGGGGGGATAAGGCCGACGCCTACCTCCCCCCTGGACGCTCCCTGTCACTCTCCCCCTCTCTCCCTCGCTCCGCTGAGCTCCTCCTCCCTCCTCCAGATCCGCCGCGCCGCCGCCGTGCGCCAGTCGATCCCGTGGCCATCGTCGACCCCGAGCTTCGCCAGGACGTCCACGAGCTCCGCCATCCTCCACTTCTTCGACCCCGACCTCGAGCCGGAGCTGGGAGGCCCTACCGTGATCGCTCTCCTCCGCCCCCTTCGTCTCTGTCGCCGGCGAGCTTCACCGATTTCGGAGCCGCTGCTACTACTAAGTTTCCACCGGGCCACCGTGTGCCTCCCCGGTGAGCTCCTCTACCTCCTCCCCCTCTCCGTTCACCCGCGCGTGCTCGTTAGCTAACAGCTCCACTCGGACCTGAACTCGCCGCCGCCTAGCTCATCGCCGGCGAGTCTCCGGTGTCCCCACAGTCCCGGAACCGTGTCCAACGAGACCACCGCACCGCATAGCGCTCGCCTAGCCCCTTAGTTCAAGCCGTAGCGCGCCGTAATGCCAACTTCGCCGACGCCCAAAACCGCCCCGCCGAGGACCTCGTCGCCGGCGATGATTCCGGTCGATTCCCACGATGCCACGGCCACCACTGGACGCGGCGATGAATGCTCGTTCGAACGAGCCTAACCACGCGCCGAATGGCCGCCTGTGGCCGTTTTCCGGCGAAGCCCGAGCCGCGCCGCCGCGTTTTGCGTCACCGGCGGCGTGCCGCCGGCCGGCGCTGACCTGGCAAGGCCTGGGGCCCACCCCTGGGTCACTGCCTGTGGGCCTGGGGCACCCAGTTGACCAGTTGACTCGGTCAACTTGCTGACTGGGCACAGCCCAGTCACTAACCAGTGGGGCCCCTCCCACCTGTGTCTATGACACATGGGCCCCCACTGTCAATTGCGTAATTACTAATTAGGATAATTAAAATAATTAATTTAAACTAATCTATCACTGACATGTGGACCCCACTGTTAATTAACTCTGTTTAGTTTAAGCTAATAAACTGAAATAGACCAGAGTCTATGACAGGTTGGGCCCACTGGTCAGGTTTGACCTGGCCAGCCCCCTGTTGACTGCTGACGCAATGCTGACCTCATGCTGATGTCATCATTCACTATTCTGGATTATGTTGGATTAAATAAATAGAATTAATTCCAGAAATTGTTTAAAACTTTGAAAAATCATAGAAAATAATCTGTAGCTCAGATGGAAAAACTTTATACATGAAAGTTGATCAGATAAATCCCACGAATCCAAATATGCCATCCATTCATCTGTCACACGCTCCTATCATGATGAACATGGAAGTTTCCCCTCCGGATCGTCTGTCCAATAAATCCAAAGACCCGGGAAATATCGTCAGATATTCTCCCGCTTCGTCTGCAACGTGTAGTACTGCGTTAGTGCATGCCTATCTATGCATATTGCCATGTCATGCCTTGTGATTGCATCGGTGCTTTATATTTGTTGTTTCTTCCCCCTCTTCTCTCCGGTAGACCCCGAGACTGACGGTGCTGCCGGATACGACTACCCCGTCGACGATCAGCCTTTTGCCGCAGAGCAGCAAGGCAAGCAAAACCCCCTTGAGCATTCCGATATCACCCATCTCTCTCCCTCTTATGCTTGCATTAGATTTTGCTACTGTATTAGTTATCTCCTATTCTGATGCATAGCCTGTTTTTGATGAACTGTTACTACACATGTTATCATATCAACTGCTTAGCATAGGTTGATCAGTGAACCCCTGAGACCCCCTTAGTCCCTGTTGCCCCTGCTTTCATCGACGACACCGAGGACTTGAAGACAGAAGACTCAGTCGTCATAACTGACAAGCCGTTATCGACACATCACCACACAACCTTTAAGTATGGCACTGCAGAGCTACTACCGAGTGCCGAGGGTGATACCTCACTTAGCACTCCCGGTGTTAATTATGTAGCGTAGCTAACGGTCATGGGTATCGAGGGTGATTCCTCCTTCCCATTTACCGGTAGCTACTCTTGCCTTACTCATACCTCGAGTGGGATCCAACGAGGGTGATTCCTCGGATTTCCACTTGGTGTATAGACACACAGTTACTATGACCGGGTTACTGAAACATGTTGAAGTCGGGTCGGCCCCAAGGGTACCCACGAGAGTGATATGTGGTGGGGTGCGCCGGTAAGGCACCCGAGTGTTATTGGCGGGGCGACGGACTGCATCTCATGGTTCGCGCTTGCCCCGCACTAATAAATTGCTAATGGGCTGGGTACTTGATCTGAGTTAGGTCGTTGGCCTTAATACGCACTAACCTTCACGTGGGGAAGTTATGGGCACTCAGCGTCGTTGTATCAGCCGAAGCTCTTCGGACATCAGCAATGGAGCGGCGCGCGCTGGATTGGACTGGAACGCATCGCGCTTGTTACTAAGGGGTGCTAGGTCTGTTTCCGGCCGCCTTCGCATCGTGCAGGTGTGCAAAAGGGTGATTGGGCCCATGACCCCTGCGCGCATAGGATTTAGACCGGCGGGCTGGCCTCTTCGATGAGTCTAGGTGGGGCGACGACGTGCTGATATCCCGAGGCCGGGCATGACCCAGGAAAGTGTGTCCGTCCGGAGGTGACTCATGCGTGTTGGGGAATATGTGGTGCACCCCTGCAGGGATGAAATATCTATTCGAATAGCCGTGTCCACGGTAACAGGACGACTTGGAGTTGACCCTGACCTTATACAACTATAATTGTAATTTAATTTAAAATGAATTGTGGCTCCGGGATTGCTTCCTCTCAGGGAGTCGAGGAAGGATCTCTAGGCGTGGTTACTTAAATAAAATTGTTACAACAATATGACTATATGTGAGTTACCAATCTACACTCTTCTAATGCTGCAAGATGTTGAAGATGCTAGTCTTCGATAGGACCAGGCCTTCTCCCTATTCTTGCTTTCTGCAGTCAGTCCAGATATAACCCCTCCCTTTGATAATGAGGCATATCTAGCATAGTTCTGATGTAAGTCTTGCGAGTACTTCGGATGAGTACTCACGCTGCTATGCCTTTCTCTTTTCCCCTTCGATACGTTGCTACGTTGAGTTGATGGAGCCCAGGAGTTTGAGTGCGCTGGAGATGTCGACTACTACCCCGGCGAAGGTCCCTACCAGCAGGATGGAGCTTTCTACGACGTAGATTTCTCCGACGCTCAAGAGTAGTTAGGAGGTTCCCAGGCAGGAGGCCTCGCGTCTTTAGATCCGCTGCTTATTGTTGTGCTAGCCTTCTTAAGGCAAAACTTGTCTAACTTATGTCTGTACTCAGATATATTTGCTTCCGTTGACTCGTGTTTATGTCGAGCTTTGTATTCGAGCCCTCGAGGCCCCTGGCTTGTAATATGTAGCTGTATGACCTTTATATTTGTGTCTTTTGTTGTGTTGTGGTATCAATCAGTGAGTCCCTAATCTTGGTCGTATGCATTGTGTGCATGATTAGCGTACGGACAAGAATGGGTGCGTCACACTGGCCTAGCACGATTATGAACATATTTCTTTAAGACTCCCATGAACCCTCAAAGGGGAACATATTGTGTAGAAATACAGGACCCAGAATGGTAATCTCCTCGACTAGGTGAACTAGGACGTGTGTCATGATATTGAAGAAGGATGGTGGGAACACCAACTCGAAACTGACAAGACATTGCACCAAATCTTCTCTAACCTTGGTAGGATTTCTGGATCGATTACCTTCTGAGAGATTGCATTGAGGAATGCACATAGCTTCACAATGGCTAATCGAACGTTTTCCGGTAGAAGCCCCCTCAATGCAACCAGAAGCAGTTGCGTCATAATCACGTGGCAGTCATGAGACTTTAGGTTCAGGAACTTTTTCTCTGCCATATTTATTATTCCCTTTATATTCGAGGAGAAGCCAGACGGGACCTTCATACCGAGCAGGCATTCGAAGAAGATTTCCTTCTCTTCTTCGGTAAGAGCGTAGCTGGCATGACCCTGAAACAGCTTTGGATCCATGCCGTCTTCTCCGTGCATACGTTGCTGGTCCTCCCGTGCCTCCGGTGTATCTTTTGTCTTCCCATACACGCCCAAGAAGCCTAGCAGGTTCACGCAAAGATTCTTCGTCACGTGCATCACGTCGATTACAGAGCGGACCTCTAGGTCTTTCCAATAGGGTAGGTCCCAAAATATAGATTTCTTCTTCCACATGGGTGCGCGTCCGTCAGCGTCATTCGGAACAGATTGTCCGCCAGGACCCTTTCCAAAGATTACTTTTAAATCCTTGACCATATCAAGTATATCATCACCAGTACGGTAGCGAGGCTTCTTCCGGTGATCTGCCTCACCTTTGAAATGCTTGCCTTTCTTTCTTACGGGATGCCTGCTCTGAAGAAATCGACGATGCCCCAGGTACACATTCTTCTTACATTTATCCAAATATATACTCTCAGTGTCATCTAAACAGTGCGTGCATGCGTGGTATCCCTTGTTTGTCTATCCTGAAAGGTTACTGAGAGCAGCCAATCATTGATGGTTACAAACAGCAACGCATGTAGGTCAAATTCCTCCTCTTCTTTCTCATCCCACGCACGTACACCTTTTCCATTCCACAGCTGTAAAAGTTCTTCAACTAATGGCCTTAGGTACACATCAATGTCGTTGCTGGGTTGCTTGGGGCCTTGGATGAGCACTGGCATCATAATAAACTTCCGCTTCATGCACAACCAAGGAGGAAGGTTATAGATACATAGAGTCACAGGCCATGTGCTATGATTGTTGTTCTGCTCCCTAAAAGGATTAATGCCATCTGCACTTAAACAAAACCATACGTTCCTTGCGTCCTTTGCAAAGTCCTTCCACTTTCTCTCGATTTTTCTCCACTGCGATCCGCCAGCGGGTACTCTCAACTTCCCGTCTTTCTTACGGTCTTCGTTGTGCCATCGCATCAACTTGGCATGCTCTTTGTTTTGGAACAAACGTTTCAACCGTGGTATTATAGGAGCATACCACATCACCTTGGCAGGAATCTTCTTCCTGGGGCGCTCGCCCTCAACATCACCAGGGTCATCGTGGCCGATCTTATAGCGCAATGCACAGCATACCGGGCATGCATTCAAATCCTCGTACTCACCGCGGTAGAGGATGCAGTCATTAGGGCATGCATGTATCTTCTGCACCTCTAATCCTAGAGGGCAGACAGCCTTCTTTGCTTCGTACGTACTGTCGGGCAATTCGTTGTCCTTTGGTAGCTTCTTCTTTAACATTATCAGCAACTTTTCAAATGCCTTGTCAGATACACCATTCTCTGCCTTCCATTGCAGCAATTCCAGTGTGGTACCCAGTTCTTGTCATCTTCGCAATTTGGGTACAACAATTTCTTGTGATCCTCTAACATGCGCCGCAACTTCAGCTTCTCCTTTTCACTTGCGCAGTTTCTTTTTGCATCGGCAATGGCCCGACCAAGATCATCAGCGGGCTCATCTGATGCCTCTTCTTCAGCTCCTTCCCGCATTGCCGGCTCAGCTTCTTCCCCCATTGTTGTACCATCGTATTCATGGAACCCATGGCCAGGATAGCTGTCGTCATCCTCTTCTTCTTCATTCTCTTCCATTAGGACCCCTCTTTCTCCGTGCTTGGTCCAACAGTTATAGCCAAACATGAAACCGGACTCAAACAGGTGGACATGAATGGTTCTTGAGTTAGAGTAATTTCGATCATTCTTACAGCCAGCACATGGACAATACATAAAACCATCCGCCCGCTTGTTTGCCTCAGCCGCAACAAGAAAAGTATGCACGCCATTAATGAACTGGGGAGAGCATCGGTCATCGTACATCCATTGCCGGCTCATCTTCATTACACAACACCGAAAAGACCAAATTAATACATGTTCATACATAATGTTCATACACACTTGTTCTCATAAAACAACATACAAACTCTCTAGCTAAAACATTTAAATGCAACAACAAATGCGATCAAGATCGCAACTAAGGTAACAATTGATCCAACAGCATAGTGATACCAAGCCTCACTATCAATGACATATTTTTTAAATTTTCTAATCTTCAAGCGCATTGCATCCATCTTGATCTTGTGATCATCGACGACATTGGCAACATACAACTCCAGTTTCATCTTCTCTTCTTCAACTCTTTTCAATTTTTCTTTCAAATACTCGTTTTCTTTTTCAACTAAATTTAACTTCTTGACAAGAATATCTATGTCGGTTGCAATTTCCGGTTCACATACCTCCTAGATAAAAATATCTATGTCAACTTGATCGGCATAATTGTCATAAACACGAAATGCAACAAATATTTATAAAAGAGAGTATATACCACATCCGAATCATAAACCGGACGAGGGCCGACGGGGACGGATATCAAAACCATGCAACTATGTATAACAAACAACCATATAGGTAAGAAAACTATACAGTAACTATCTAAATCTTACAAACATGATTTTTTTTTATAAAAAGGATAAGAACAAGAGGCTCACCAAGGTGGTGCCGGCGACGGGACGGTGCGGGCGATCGACGGTGGTTAGGACGGGGACGGGAAGGCACTAAGTAAACCACACCTACACATGCAAAGTAAGAAGTTAATTTGAGCTCAAATTGCATATAAATCAAATAAACTACCACATATAAATACTCCCAAACTAAAACCCACAAATCACTATACTTATAGAGCATTGCAAGAGCTAATCTAGCAATGAGAGATGAAAGGACAAAGTTGCTAACCTTTGTGAACACTTGGATGGATGGGGTGCCTCCAAATCTTGACAAATTTTGGCAAAAATGGAGGATTAGCTCGAGGAAGAGGGGAAGAATAGAGAGGAGAGAAAAGGGGAAGAAGAGAGAGCTCGGGCTATGGTTTATATAGGGGCATCTTTAGTCCCGGTTCGTGACACAAACCGGGACTAAAGGTGAGCCTATAGTCCCGGTTCGTGCCACGAACCGGGACTAAAGGTGATCGTGGGGCCCCAGGCTGACACCAGCCTGCCACCACCCCTTTAGTCCCGGTTCGTGTTAGGAACCGGGACTAAAGGTCCGGAACGAACCGGGACTAATGATGCCCGCCCCCCTAGCCGTTGGAACCGGGACTAATGGTCACATTAGTGCCGGTTCAAAACCAGACCGGGACTAATGCCTTGGACAAAAGGTCTGTTTTCTACTAGTGGATAAGAAAACCCTCTACAAAGAAAAACATAGGAAAAAATGTACAATAAACATCGCACCACCACTGAGGACATATTAGTTCCTGAGATTGAATATAAGAGTGGTGTTAAGTTTTAACAACTTTTCCCCTTGTTCACGTATGCTAAACAGATTTGGCCAGTACAGGATAGTCTGAACGTGTGAAAACGCATGCATTGGACTTGGCCGGTACAATATACATGACGCATGCAGTTCGGCCTGGGTTCAAGGAAAAAGAAGAGAACGTCAAAGAAGGTGTGCTGTTAGCTAAAAGTCAAATGGCGAGGGCTGGAGCCCGAGCTAATACGGTCCAATCCTCTTCCAGTCAACAATGTATCATGTGGTATCCTCTCGAGATAAGCAAGTAACGTGAAGTCAATACTACGTGGTGCGAAAGTCAGACTACATGGTGCTTCATTAATCAACTACTACTGGCCTATAAATAGTCATCCCTAACCCAAAGCATACCATCTCCTCTCCTCTCCTCTCCTCTCCTCTCCTCTCCTCTGATCTCATGGCTAGTCCTGCTCCCGCTCTCAAGTTCACCGCCGTCTTGCTCCTGGCCGCCCTTTGCGCCGCCGCGCTGGCCCCGGCCACATCGGGGCAGCCGACTGATGGCGGGCTAGCAACGTGCATCGATCGTTGCGGCTGTGTGCCCTGCCCGGAAGGGAAGTTCTGCCCGGCCGTGTGCACGACCCCGCCGGCCTGCAAGGCCACATGCGAGTGCACATATTCCGGCACGGGTTGCTAGGCGGCTGCAACCTGGTGACTCCCCCGTCGGTGCTGCTTCCGTCAGGAAGCCTGCGAGCGCATGATGCTGAAGCCAACAGTGTATTGTAAGCCCTGTCTGCCCATGCATGTATTGTTCGTGTGTGTGTGCTGTGATGTGGTAATAAAATGTGAAGCTATCGATCCGTGAGACAACAGTATATTGGAAACATGTATCAACCTATATAATAGCAAATTAATACAGTATAAAATATGTTTTATGTGGATCTAATGGTTGATTTGGTATTGTCAATAATGATATTTTTGTAAATTTGGTCAGAGGTCAAACTTAAGTAAGTTTGACTTGGTTCAAAATCAATATGCATTATATTTTAAAATTAACAGATTATTTTCCGATAGTAACATCCTAGCTTTATGAAAAACCGGTAGCCGAAACGAATTAAATCTCTTCAAGTAATTGTCTTCAAGAGCCTCCATCATTTGAAGAAGGGGATCATCGTCTAGCATGTCAAAATCGGTATGAGCATAGTAAAGTCTGGGTACCTTGGGACGTAAGGGTGTCCGTACCACCAGCCTAAACTAGATCGAAATGCTTAGGATAGCACGGGGATCACAAATCTTAGTATCTTAGATAATGAATCCAAATTGTAAGGTACATACGCTAACTGCCAGATAAAACGACCCGATTTGGAAAATACGGATCACCACCTCCTCGTCCACAGGCGATACAGCGTCGATCCGGTCTGGTTGCCTCATGCTCTCCACAATATGGAAATCTCTACACTTTCACCATCAGTGTTGGCCATTGCGGCGGGGGGCCTTGCCTTGGTCAGACACACGCGAACGCATGTACATACTCATGGCCACCATACAAACCCACGGAGTAGTTTGCAGGGCATCTGACGTACAGCTGGTGAACTATGTGTCGGCGATAACCGGCATTTGCGCTAGCAGCTACACTTTCTTCAGCGCCGGCACCACCGGCAATCAGACTGAGGGAAAGCCACGATGGTAAAAACTGATAGATATATCTCGAGTTTACAACAAATGTTAAAACAAACATTAATTAATAGTTCTTTTAATAACTACTCACTAATTATAGAAAACCACTCCGAGAACAGCCAGCTAGTTCCAATATTGTGTTAAATGTGTCTCAGTTTTACACGTAAAAATAAGAAGACTGATGCAAGTCCATAACTTGTGATAAAAAAGTAGTTAATTGTATTGTAGTTTTCACATAAAAATGACTTCACATTATCTTAGTCCATTAGCCATTCAGAAAAACTTATCCGATATCAATAAAGGAAATAAAGGACATATACAACCAAGAACAAAGCACACTAGAAGTGGACGTGCTCTTTGCCGCGCTTATTGTGGGTACTGGTTCCACTTCTTGTCCAGTTTTGTTCTTCTACTCGTCAAACTTCACATCGGAAATTACTCAACCAAATGCACCTCAGTAGTCAGTAGACGAGATAATCCCTATTCAGAGCGACCAAGATAGGAGGCGGCAATGACAAAAAGATGCCAGCAGCGCAGCGAACCGCTCCATTCGCTGACCAAGCAGCATGCAACCCTGGAGCACAACTACAATGGCAACAAAGAGCGGGAGGCAGCAGTACATCCCACTCTACCGAGGCAGTGGACACATGGTTATTTTTCCTGACCTCGCAACCTAGATCTCACCAACGACGACATATGATACATATGGTCCTACACACGCTCGCCACACATACTTGCACTTGGGCTCATTCGGCATACACAAGGCTCTAATACTATGGAGCTTAGTATTTTGTAAAAATGGCTTGGTGTGTTCATTCTATTGCCCGATGTCTAACTAGGTGTGTTCCCACTGCAACACCTAACTAGTCCCACACATCCTGTGTTTGCATTGAATGCCGCTATATATGATTCCTACTTAACGGGTGTGCAGATGTAACACTTTTATTCCCTTCGCGCGACTATGCTCAAGCCGATCTTCCTCTTAATATCCTCGACGAGTCTGTGTATTTGCTCCCCTTCTACCAACCAGTCTGACGGATGGTGGTGGGGTGGGTATCCAAGTGACTCGGCTCCGGCTAGTAGATAGGTAAGGGTTTTAGTTCTTGCATGGACGGTGCTTGGGCAGATGTCATCACTTCATCTTCCAGACCGCCTTTCGGGTTATGTGTTATCTTCATATGGTCGGTTGAGGCACATTAGACGTACCTCCAGCGTAGATTATTGCCGACTTCACGAAGCGGCGATGATAGGTATTCTCGTCATGTGTACGTAACCACGGTAGTTGGTGTCAGGTTCTTTGGATTGATTCAAGAGTTCAACAGTGACGGCTACGGATCTAGGGGTTTGGTCCATGTGGAACGTGCTCAAAGACTTCCTGACTATCATCGACTATGTGGTCCAGGGATTTGATGTAAATTTTATCATGTTTATGGGTGCATTGTGCTTCTACCTTTATAGTATATCTGGATCATTTTTGCAAAATAAAATAGAAATATGATTCCTACTTTATGCTCAACTACAATTCAATGCAGTTTCATATGATTCCCAGAAACAAGCATCCCTAGGACCCAAAACTCCCCTCTTTATTTATCTACCCTATATTGCTAGTATATATACATGGACAGATGCATCGATAGTAACCGAAATAGGTTTCCAACCCTCTTTATAGATAAACCATCAAACATCATACACGCGCGCGCGCATGCACACACGCACGCAAACACACCATAGGCCGGATACATAGGTGCTGAAACTAGCAACGTAATCCTATACAACTCCGAGGAAACATCAGGTAGACAATAGGCTTCACTATGGACATACGGGGGCAGTGACTCGTCAACAGGAAGGTCAAGACACCTTAGCACCCGACCCAAAGATTAGGGTTTCCCCGGAGCACCATGACGAACAATGAGCAACCGCAATGACGCCTTTAAGAAGGAGATGATGTTGAAACGCCGCCGTTGGCCGCCTAACCGAAGTCATAATGGGTTTTCTCCCTCACCAATGGTATATGCCACTGAAATGTGGTACGGTCTGCAGCAGCACCACCACCACCGAACGTTGTACCCCGGTAACCACGCCTCCCAAATGTCAATGGCCACCATATATACAACATTTAAGCCATATGCCTCTCCTATGAGCACCAGGGCTCCCACCCCAGCAACCGATACTGCCCCTCAACCATTGTAATAACATTCAGAAGTCGTCGACCAGTAAAGGGCTCAAGACAGCTCCCTCTGCCCCAAAGAGGGGCACCTTGGCATGATTGGAGCCCCGCTGGCAAGATCTATGTAAGACCGCTTCGGGAGCTGCAAGCCATGTTGCAGCCGTCCGTCGCGCCTCCAGACCACGTCAACATAGAGGATGGTAAGCCCCTTACCTCCTTCCACGAATAGCCACTGCCACATCCGGCCAGCCCCCATGCGACGCGAGATGAGAAACCGGACAACCACATCAATCCGGCCACGTTCACCAAGCCATGCATCTGCACCCGCAGACAAGGGTGACGGCCGAATCCACCGGACGCCGACAGCCCGCACCAACCGGATACTGGACACACGTCAGCCCACACCAACCGGATCCTGGATTGTGTCGATCGCCGCTGCTACCACCATACATGTGTGTCATGAGCCCATGGCATGCGCCGTTGCGAGGCCACACCACAGTGCCCAACGAAATGACAAAACCATATCTGGGACTGTAGGCCTGAGCCAACACCCTCACCCCCCCCCCCCCACCCCCCACGCGCATGAGGCAATGAAGCCACCCAACCACTGCCGTTAGCAACCGGGCTTCGTCGATGCGGCGGTGGCTAGGTCACCCTCCCCGTGGCATGTGGGAGGGGATGAGATATATAGATAGTAGAAGCAGAGATACGAAGGGTTATATGCTGCGGGCGTGGCACGGTGTTAACTAAAATAAGTCAAGGACTGGAACACGAGCTAACTATATAATTCTGTCCAAGTCTACAATAGCACGTGGCATTTATTCAGCCTCTTTTTACTTGTACTTCAAGCAGTATCTTCTAGTAAGCGAGAGGCCGAAGAAAAGATAGGGATGGCAAGTGCTGATCTCGTTGAATCCCAGCACGTGATGGGTAACATGGACAGCACAGCTAGCTACTACTAGTAGTAGTACCAGCTTGCTCCGTTGTGATCCGATCGAAGCCCCACCTATAAATAGCAACTCTGCCGTGCCTGGCCTTCCCATCCATCCATCCTACCCTATACCTTCCTCCACTCCCTTGTATATCATCAACCAAATGGCCTCCACACTCAAGGTTGCCGTCGGCGGCGGCGTCCTCTGCACCCTGCTCGTCCTCACCGCCGGCCTGCAGACAGAAGCGTGCACGAGCAAATGCAAGCGGGCAGACGATAACTGCAAGGGCCGATGAGGGAGCAGCGACCCTCTCTGTGCCCGCGCGTGCGAGATCAGCGGGTGGAGCTGCTGGGCCAACTGCTCCTACCGCCCTGGCGCCGGCGGCCTCCCGGAATAGCTCGCCATCTCCATGCGGTCTCGGGCGCGTCAACAAGAACTACAAGTAACCGTCTACATATAATTAAGCCCTGCATGCTGCTTGCATGTTGTTATGTACTACTCTCTTGTACTAGTGTTATGTTTTGGTAACATCAGTATGTGATGAATACTACTAGTACTATCTCAGAAGATCGATCTGGTGGGGCTATTCGGTTGTCTGTCCTGTTCTAACGTTCTGTTGTGTGGTTGGTGACAAATGTAATGTGACAACAACCACAACAACTACAACAACAACAATAACAATGATGCTCCCTCAAAACGTAAATAACAATGATGATGACGATTGATGAGGGGTGTTGTCGATCCTGTCGGATTATTGATTTGCAGTATTTAAGATGATAATGTGTGTGGCTTTCGAAAAATGATGGTCTAATTTTCTGAATAATCATGAGCAATAAGCTAGCTAAGTGAGCGTCCTCACAAGATCCTATTCCTCAAATTAATGCTTGCATCGACTAGTTGGAGCTCTTGGCTTTGGTATACCTAGTATCGACATGCAGTTCAAACAAAACATAGCCCTTATGCCATATGTTGATGCCTTGAAGAAGAAAACAAACAAATTAGAACCAACGATATAACAATATGTTTATACCAAAATGTGGTGTAAACGAGCCGGTTCATTTATACTACCTCCGTCAGGGTTTATTAGCTCCATGATATTTTGGGTCAAAGTTTGACCAAATATTTAACTAGCAAAATATTGATGCATCTCACCTAAAATTATATTGTTGTATTCGTATTTGAATGTAGTTTACAATTATATTATTTTTCCTCCTTTTAACTTATATTTTACTAGTTAGACTTATGGCCAATCTGATCCAAAGTAGGGGATGAACTAATAAACCCGGACAAAGGTAGCAAATAATTGTTGTTAATTTGTTTGACGTGAGAAATTGCTCCGTGCAATTGCGAGCTTAAGGATTTATTAGTCTGTAAGTACTATTTATTTTGGTGTAGTGATTTGTCACTCAAGAGAGAGGTCATTTACTCAATGGACCTATAAGGTCAATAAATTCACATCATACCAAACAGGGTGATTTACTCATGCATCGAGATCTTACGATTTTTAGTTCCTAGCATGGGCTTTGTTCAACCAGAATATGATGGAGGCCTTGTAATAGGAGTAGCAGAGGAAAAAAACAGAACATGTGGTCGTCATGTAATCTTATTACCTTTTGGTGGTTCTAGCCTGTACTTATCTATGTAAGGGCATGGGGTTACCCCTCTTCAAAATAAAACTCAAGATATTATTTTTCGAGAATATACAAAATTGTTTGTAAAGATTATGCTATTGTCCTGGCAAAATTTGTATGACATTGATCATTATGGGATGAAAATTATAACACTTCCTTTTGCATTTCATATGATTATATCTACAAAATGTTCTGAATTTATCTGTTCTAACAAGGAAACAAATTGCTTCTTTTGGTCCCCACTTTCTTGCATTTCTTCATCTTTTTCCTATGTAATAAAATGTTGCACCAAGTGAAATTGTGCTACTGAACATAACATGTTAATAGTAGTTTTATAGGACCTAGCACAAAATGCTAGATTAATCCAGAATAAGAATTACATCAGATGATCCTTGAACAAGAAGGAAGCGAGCTCTGCCTCTAGGATGGGCTGATGGCGTGGCACCCGCACCACCTCTCCACAGCCGGACTGTGGCATACTTTCTTTGTTTGGTTGGTTGTGAAGTCACTGAAGCACTGGCCTGAAGGACCAGCGCTAGCATCCTAGAGAAGGAATCATCGTCGCATCTGGACGAACGCCAATGCCCGCGAACCGATGCACATCGACTTTGAAAGAAATGAACCAAATTTAATGTAAGCACCATGATATTGATCAGCCCAAGACGTGTGCCGATGCGTGCTACAACCAATAGTATCATAATGCATAGTACAACCAGAGATAAGGGCGATCCTGATGCATCACCCCGTTCTAAGTAAAAAACATTGAAGCCTGGAGCACAAGGTGAATATACAATTCGCTCCAAGTCTATTATAGCATGTGACCCTTTAATTGAGCGTCTCTTTAACCGAGCTAGAGGTTAACAGTTACTACAGGAGCAAGTATATGGACGAGCATCTCGTTGAAAGAATCCCAGCACATGATTCGTAACATGGGTAGTGCAGCGCAAGCTACTAGTAGCAGCTTTGCTCCTTTGTCATCCGATCGGTGGGCCGCCTATAAATGGCAACTCCATGGCGCCCGGTCTTCTCATCAATCCCACACCTTTCTTGCTCTTACATTATATATCGTCCATCAAATGGCATCCACTCTCAAAATTGCCCTTAGATTCATACTAGAGCCACGATGATTTAGTCTCAAGCTAAACAAAAGGCAAGGGTTCTTCGAATAAGAACCGCTTGATAATCATTTATTGAATCAGTGTAATGACTCGACAAAATCGTGTGATTGCTGCCCTCTGCTCCCTGCTCGTCCTCACCATGGGCCATCCAGACGATTGCATGACCAGATGCAACCGGCTAGCCAACAGTTGCAAGCGCGCTTGCGGCAGTGACCCCGATTGCGCCCGTATGTGTGCAACTGTCTTCAAGACCGACTGCTGGTACATCTGGTGCACCACTGAAATATCGAAGTAGGCTCGGTGAGTGCACGAATGCTAGATGCCACGTCACCAATAACTTGTTGAGACCTCGTCTACAAATAGTAGTTAGAGCCATGTGTGCTGCTTGCTGGTTGTGATCCGTACTGTCTTGTAGAGTGTTTGTGGTTTGGTAAGTTTAATATGTATGATGCCAATCCATTGGGTTGTTGAGTTATTTGCCATTTTGTTGAATTTTCCTGTGGTGCAGCTGATAAAATGCAAGCTGTGTGACATAAGATGATAATAGTATTATCTGCTGTCGATCCACTTGGATTCTTCATTTGTGTTACATAGGTGCATGTAATATGCGTGGATTGTTTAGGAAAAAGGACAGTGGGTCGACTAGTTGACTATAAACTATAACTGGGAACAACTAGCTAGCTAGCACGGTCATCATTTTCGTAGGACCTTATTCCAAAGGTTGCCAAAAGAGAACTCCCTGCAAAAAAAAAAAAAAAAAAAGGTGGCCAAAAGAGAAGTAGTAGAACAAATCAAAAAAAATGGCCAAGCTTGATCTCCTTGAATCCCGACATGGATAGAGCACAGGTAGCTACTAGTAGCAGGTATGTCGCTCAGGCGAGAGTATTTTCCTTGTCACGCAAAAAAAGAGCATCTTTACTCAAGGGACATGTAGATATGGTAAGCCTTGAATCGTATCCCGGCCAGCAGTCGAGATAACTAAAAGAAGCCGAGGCCTGGAACACGAGCTAGCTACACAATTGCCTCCAACTCCAGCAGGCCAACTATAGCATGCATGTGACATCAATTGATTCAGCCTCTCTTGACGTACGTGTACTGTACACACACTAATGGAGTAAGTGAAGTAGGAGTACATTCCAGATCCAGGCCTACTTGATATCGTTGAACCCCAACAAATGCATGTGATGGATGCGGGGGGTAACATGGATAGCGCAGCTAGCTAATAGAAGCATCTTGTTCCATCAAGATCCGATGGACGCGGGGCAACTAGCTAGCAGCATCTTGCTCCGTCAAGACCCGAATCCGATGAATGCCTCGTCGCGCCTATAAAGAGCAACTTCGTCCTGCTTTGTCTTCTCATCCATCGATCCATCCTACTACCTTCCTTCCGTGTATACATCATCTCCGTTCATCAAATGGCCTCCACTGTCAAGGTCGCCTCGCCGCGGTGGTCGCCGCCCTCTGCGCCCTGCTCATCCTAACAACGGCGACGGGGGACACGCAAGGAGACTGCATCCGCGAGTGCTGGGCGCAACTTCGTAGGTGCCAGGACGAGTGCGCTCAAAGGCAAAGACAGCTGCCGTATTGCCCCGGGGAGTGCAAGAACGAAAGGTGGAGCTGCGAGGCCAGTTGCTACAAGCAGCGTTATCCAACCGCAGACCGCTCGGTAAGCGAAGAACGGTAGCTAGCTGCCATGTCTCGTACCGTCGTGATAGTGCGTGTTTGTGGTGTACTGGTGTTTGTGTGTGATGAAGTGTGGATCCGTTGTGGCAGTTGTGTTTTATCTTCCACTCTGTTGTGTGTAATGTTCGTTGTTGTGGCGGGGTAACAATAACGATAACAACAATGATGGAAGGGCTTCACTATACGCTGATGACGCGGCAGTTTTTTGCGCCCCCATCAAGGAGGATGTCAACTACATCGCCAGCATGCTTTCCTCCTTCGGCGAGTCAACTGGGCTTGTCACCAATTGTGCCAAGAGTTTGGTTGCTCCCATCCAGTGCGCAAACCTGGACCTCGATGACATCCTGCAGCACTTCCCAGCGGGGCGGTCCTCCTTCCCAATTCGCTACTTAGGTCTCCCGCTTGCGATTCGGCGCCTCAAAAGGATTCACTTACAGCACCTCGAGGACAAAGCGGCCGGGAAGCTTGCACCTTGGAGAGGAAGGCATGTGGCCATTGTAGGCCGAATGGCCTTGGTCAAGGCGGTTCTCACGGCGGTGGCCATTTATCATATAACTCCATTGGACCTCCCGGTGGAGGTGCTTCACAAACTCGACAAGTTGCGGAGAGCCTACCTTTGGGCTGGTTCTGACGCGGTCTCTGGCGGGAAATGCAAAATCAACTGGGAGCACGTATGTAGACCAAAGCAGTTTGGGGGCCTTGGAATCCTAAATCTGAAGAAGTTCGCCACTGCCTTGCGTCTTCGGTGGCTTTGGCTGGAGTGGGATGACCCGCCAAGGACTTGGTGCGGTTCTGAGATCCCTTGTGGCAAGGAAGATAGGGACCTTTTCGCGGCTCTCACAAAGGTCACGCTCGGCGATGGCTCCAAGGCCAAATTCTGGGAATCTTCCTGGCTTGATGGCATCCGCCCCAAAGACATCGCCCCAAAGATCTTCGAGCTATCAAGGAAGAAATGTGGCACCGTCGCTTCGGCCATCACAGATAATAATTGGATAAACTTGATTGATACAAGTTCAGGCCTCTCTCCTGTACACCTTGAACAATTTGTTGACCTTTGGACCAAACTCTCGCATGTCAATATCCAACCGGGTGTCCCGGACACCATCCTCTGGAAGCTTTCCAATGATGGGCTTTACTCTGCCAGGACTGCCTACTTGGTGCAGTTTGCCGGCCTTGTCCAATCCAACTTGCAAGCTATTGTCTGGAAGGTTTGGGCTCCTCCCAAATGCAAATTCTTTGCATGGTTGGTCGCACAAAACAGAATATGGACGGCGGACAGACTTCAACGTCGAGGGTGGCCCAATTGTGATCGCTGCCCTCTTTGCAACCAAGTGCAAGAATCTGCGGCGCACCTCCTGTTCAAGTGCCGCTTCTCCATTCGGGTTTGGTAGGAGGTCCTTACCTGGCTGCACCTCGATGTTGACACTGCTCTATGGATGATCTATGACACGGTGAGATCCTGGTGGGGCGGGGTTCTCACCAACATTGCGTTGCCAAGGAAAGCCTTCGCCTCCCTACTTCCTCTTGTTAGCTGGGTGATTTGGAACGAGCGAAATGCACGCGTGTTCAGGGCCAAGGCGGCGCCGGTGACGGTGATTGTGCGGACTATTAAGGATGAGGCTTCTATTTGGGCTCTGGCGGGCGCGAAGCATTTGTGTAATCTAATGCCGCGAGAGTAGGCTTTTGCTTTGTCCCGTCCTCTAGGGACTGTGATGTTGTAAAACACTCTCTTCTTCTTATTCAATGAAAATGGCAAATCTTTTGCCTCGTTTCAAAAAAAAAAAAAACAATGATGGAATTTATGTGTGTCGACTCGACGATCCATTGATATTTCCACTAGCTGCTTCGGAAGTTCGGATCGTGGAATTTCAGTGCTTGCGTCCGTAAATGTGCGTCTTGTTCGCACTTATCTTCAGCGATCCACCCTGCCACTGCCTCGTCGCCCTTGCTCACCACGGTCTTGGTATTGCATTTCTTTTACGGAGGGCTAGACAGCCAGTGTTAAGAAATGGTAGACCTTGCATATGGAGGGGCATTGATTTTTTTTAGAGAAGGAGGAATACCTCCGACCTCTGCATCAATACAATGCATGCAGCCCCTTTATTAATAAAAACAATCAAATAATCTGCGGTTCCAAACAAGCTCTGAAGGAGCAGCAAAATAATTCATCAAAAAAGATGCCACAACCGGTTAAAATAGACCTAGATGCCTAACCATCTATCCTATTAGTGGACCGCCATCCAAACCGGTTGTAGATATCCCAAGCTACCGTCTCCCACCGGGTAGACCCAGTAACCAAAGGCTCCCTGTTATTACTCATGCTTGGGATTACTAGAAAAAATCTTATTTAATGAAGAATCATGGGATTTAGATAAAGGTTGTAAACGATTCCTAAATACTATGCAGGTTCAGGTTAGATTGCTCTGATAGTACCGTATGCCCGCGTCGCTCCCGTATCGGGCAACTCAGGCCGGCCGCTTCCCTAGCCTCCGCCAAGCCCCAATCTACTCCCTCCTCTCCTCCCGTCGCAGCCGCATGTTGCCGCCGGGCTAAGCCAGGGGGCAGATGGCGGTGGCCGGGGTCTCTCCTTCTCTTCCGCAGCTTGGGATGAGGCGGGGACCCCCGGCGTGTGGAGTAGCGGCGCGTCGGTCAGCCCTGCTTCACGGTGCTAGCAGGCGGCTCAGTGGCCGGCCGGTAGGATCTCGGATCAGCCGCGCCAGCATAGAGGGCCTGAGGGATGGATCGGTTGTACGTGTGGTCTGGCTTCCAGTCATATCTGATCTGGCCGGTGCGGCCTGCTCCATGCATGGCGGCGGTGGTCGGTGGCGTTCCCGTGCACAAGAGGCTGGATGGAGGTTCGTCGAGTGGATCCAGGTGAAAACCCTGCTCTTGGCTCGTTGCCAAGGCCGGCGATGGCGGTGTTTTTTGCGTCGTCCACTTCTTGAAGGCATCGTCCTGTAGAAGCTCTAGACCCCTATTCGCCACCTCCGGGGGAAACCTTAAATTGATTGATCAGATGATGTCAGTGCTCTTGTGTCTTATCCTTCTTGGGGGCGTCATTATCTGAGGTATGCAAAGGCACGAGGGACCGGTGGACGGCATCTGCGGTGAAGCGGTGTTGCATGTGACGTGTCAACGACGTGGAGTCTCGGTGGCATGGCGCGGCAGGGCATCGGCGATGGATGTGTGATGATGGATGGGCGTAGGGAGGATGATGCGGAGCATCCTATGGACATCACCATGGCAAGAGTTCCTTTGCCAAGTGACACGTGCGACATCTACTTCAAACATACAAAGGTGAATCTTCTCCTTTACACGTGTCAACTTGTACCCCTCGAGGATGGTATACTACTTGACCCCTCTCTCGTGTTAATACATAGATGTGAGCGGAGCTACACACTCACCGAGGAGGAGTCCAAGCTCAAGGGAACAACTACACCATCCGCGAGGGAAGCATGGAAGCGACGACGGAAGAAGGCCAAGCAGCCTCCCAGGCCCCGGACATCCGGCCCCTGGGGATTCCTCCAGTGCCAAGGCCAATCCGCAGCCGAAGCCACAGGGCCCGGACATCCGGCCCGACCCCCGGACATCCGCCCCCCCCCCCCCCCCCCGGATATCCGGCGCCCTGCCCGGAAATCCGGCCGCCCCGGAGACAGAACCGAAGGAAAACGCACCCCGCCAGCCCGGACATCCGGGCCCAATCCCGGACATCCGGCCGACCCCTGATGCCCCGGACATCCGGCCCCTGGCCCAGACGTCCGGCCCCTGTGTGGACAGACTCGGGCCCAAGGGCCATGTACCCTCTCTCTCGCCCCTTTTCCCCCTAGTACTATATAAGTAACTCCTCCTCCTCTTTCTAGGGTTAGCTTTGGTTTAGCGAATATACTTTGTTGAGCCTAGCTCCATTATCTCCCTTCCCTCGTGGAGCGACTACCCTCTACGTGAGAAGATCCGGAGTGATGCCAAGGCCCCTATCAAGGGAAGATCCCTAGTGGATTCAAGGCCCATCTCTCGTAGAGATTTGTATGAACTACCCATGTATCTTTATTTCCGTTGTTGTTCTTGGATCTTGATGCACCTCTTGTATTGCTTGTGATTTGAGGAGTACTTGGTGTGGATCTTGTCCAATAGAGTGTTTTTCCTTTGATTCTCTCCACGTTTTCCCCTCGTGTTCTTCGTGTTCATCGTGTTCTTCCTCGAATCCACCTCCAATTCGTGAAGATCGGGCCACCCTCGGGTTTGCCCCGTATCATATTGGTATCAAGAGCCACGTTGCCACGAATTTGGAGCCCTACCCCCCACTTTTCTTGCATTAGTTCGTGTTTTTCTTCACAATTTCGAAAATCCCCACAAAAATAGCCCCACAAAATTTCTTGTGATTTGTTGTTCTTGTGAGTTTTTGTTGATTTTGATCCGTGGATTTGGTGTTTGGCAAGTGGATCTACCTCCATTCGCGTCCCCTAGCCCTAATTCCACCTTTTCCCCATCCAATTTTAGCTTTAGAATCCCCAATTTCCGCCCCAAATCGAGTTCCCGAGCCCAAATCGAGATCTCGGGCCGGACATCCGGGCATCGGGCCGGACATCCGGGCTCCTAGCCGGACATCCGGGCCCTGGAACACAAAATTCGGGCGATTCTGGACACTCTATCCCGGATATCCGGCCTTTCCCCCGGATATCCGGCCCCTGTAGATTTCAGCCTTCCGGTTTCACCGTTTCGGGCATAACTAATTCATCCGGACTCCGATTTAGGCGTTCTTTAGCTCGTTTTGTAGCTATTGACATCCACCATCCCACAAAATTAGTTCCACCATCATTTGACAACATCATATTTTTCAAATTTTGGCAAGTTTGCCTAGGCCCTCCACCATATCATCCGCAATACCACCATAGACTTCCGCAACCTAACCCATTTTGGTTACCTTTGCATTTGTGGTTTCTTGAGTTGTGATTTGAGTCTCCTAAGGTGTTTCGGCTACTTAGGGACGGTTACTTCTTCATCATCCACCGGTGACTTGTATCGGTACATCATTCTACATCGACCACCGACGATCGACATCGACGACGACCATCCATCCTTTGAGACCATCTTCAACCGGAAGCAAGGCCGGTTTACCCCGACTTCGTGAAAGGTTAAGTGTGACGAAGGTATACATTCCGTCATACACTTTTCCTTCCTTGCCATTACATCTTGATAGCCCCACCATCTTTGCGATTACCTTCATACCTATTGAGACTAGCTATCCGAGTATTGCCGGGCTTCGTGAAAACTTGAGCACCATAGTGATACGACATCATAGTGTTACGTCATTTGAAATATCATATAGTGCTATTGCTTGCTCCCGTGCATATGTTGTGATACTTGTCTCATATCTTTGGTTGAGGCTCAAAAAGAATAGTGGAAAGGAAGAATCAAAAAAAAAAAGCTTCTAAGCAAGAAAGAAAGATCAAAGCTTATACGCATAGAGTTGAGCATGAAAAGAGATACTTGTGCATGAGGATACACGAAATAGGAAACGTTTTGCTTGCATGAATAGGATTGGTGCCAAGTGGTGAATCGTGCCCAAACGTGCAATCAAGCTAGCGTCTCTCCTAGTGTTTGTGCAACAAGAGCTTAGTCTTCGTTAGGCAATTTTGTGTTGCTCATCCCTATAGTTGCACAAGCCCCATTATCCCACTGCGTGTGTTTCTTTATTGCCCTCCTCTATATTGTGATCGCTTGCTTTGCATTTTGAGTCCATTGGATTGATTTCAACATTTGCAATATCTTGGACTTCATTTTGCTTGATATTTTGTGCCACTAACCCCACCGAGCTCCACTATAAGCCATTTGTGTAGGTTGTGAGAATTGGACAAGGTTTTTCACCAAGTGCACTCTTTTCCTTGCTTACATTGTGGTCTTTTGAGATCCATCTACAACTTCGGAAAGAGGTAACTTTGGTATGTTCATTCCATCTCGTTCTCACGCCTTCTCGAGTGCTTCCATGGATAGGGACGGCACATCTCCTTCGATCTACAACAAGAATGACGAGTTCGATGCCATGAAGAAAACCATCGACGCCAAGATGGATGCTCATTTGGAGGAGCTCAAGGCCCTCATCAAGAACCGCACGAGATCTTCATCATCTTCGAGAAGACGCTCAAGTGCACATGCTTACGAGCTACCATCTCCGGCACGATCAAACCGGCATCGACACCATCAACGACATGAGGAAATAACGACGCTAACATCAAGGCGTCCAACAAAGGGCAAGCGTGTAGGTCATGAGCTCGACACCAACCACCGCTCCATGACTTCACCCCTTACCTTGGCATCTTCGCCAAGAGACTTCAAGGCATCTTCGCCTTTGGATATGCGGCATCTTCACCGACAAGCACCTCAAGAGAAGCTCCCCAAGCTCAAGTCCGCGACTTCCACGAGCTACTACGACCTCGACATCGACCACGAGATTCCTTTCTATGGGAGTCAAGACCCCGAGGAGTATCTCGATTGGGAGCGCAAGATGGACTACTACCTCAAGCTACTTCAAGTCCCTTCCGAAGATCAAGTGAAGTGCGCCACAAGAAACTTCCACGGCGACGCGTCGACATGGTGGCTTCACACATCTTCGACGTGCTTCGACATGAGTTGGTCCAAGTTGAAGAAAGCGTTGCGGCGAGAGTTTGTGCCTTCTACATACACGGAACATCTTCAACGCCACTTGGAGAACACCATACAAGGATCCATGTCTCTCGATGAGTACTTCATGAAGATGAAGAAAGCCTTGCGACGAGCCGGTGTGGATGACCCCATTTGGATGAAGTTCCACTTCATGATGGGATTGAACAACGACATCGCCAAGACTATCTTCCACCACGACTATGCGTCTCTCGACGACATCTACGTTGGTGCTCTCAAGGCAGAACAAGAACTCAAGGCCAAGGCTACTCGACCCCGAGCACACTTCGCGACGACCAAGCTCCACGACGACGAGCATGAGGATGGTACCACCGAGATGTCCAAGCCCAACGAGCTCCAAGACGACGCTCCCAAGTCCGACTTCACCGCCATCCCTCTTTGTGGCATTGACGATGCCGAGTCTACCACGACTCTTTTTGAAGACGGCGCGGCGACGACCACGACTACGGAACCACTCAAGGAACACGCTTTGGAGGCGAGCGACAAGGTGGCGAGCAAGGATGACGCTTCCATCTTTGGAGGCGAGAGTGATGATGTGCCATCTTCGGCCTTCATCCACGGCGACGGTGACGAGTTGGTTGAGCATGGGATTTTCCCTTCGACCACGGCGGCATTTGGAGATGAGTTGAGCGACTTATGCCACCATATTGAGAGTGAGAGTGGCTTCACCACTAGCCCCATATATGATGAGTTGCCCCAATTCCCATGTGAGGAGAGCCACAACCCCCACCACTTGAGTGAGATGAGTGACTCCACCATATGTGAGTTTGAGTGCACCTACCTTGAGGGAGTGTGTGAGCCCCCACATAGAGAGAGTGAGGTAGTTGATAGGGCATGTGAGGCCATTTCGATTTCTAACAACTTAACCTCTACCTACATTGTGTCTTCTCCTTTGGTGCTAGGTCCCATATACGATGACGCGCCGATCCTCGACGACTTCGTCCTTCCTTTGGACAAGACGATGGCCATGGTGGAATATGACGCACCCCCCACATGGTTCCATCGCGATGAAGGTGACCACGCTTTGGTCTTTACCACCTCACCTACACCACATGAGTGGAATGAACAAGGTAACACTACTAGGAAAAGGGCTATAGCTGATATGGACATTAATGGCGCACCATGTATGTGGTGCGCCACTGCTATATAGCGCACCAGATACAGGTGCGCCATTAATGTCCTCATTACTAATGGCGCACCAGACACACGGTGCGCCATTACTAGCAAATTTTATTTTATTTTATTTTTCCAAAACTATTAATGGCGCACCAGGGCACAGTGCGCCATTACTAGTTTTAACTAGTAATGGCGCACCACACGCTCCGTGCGCCACTACTAACAATTTTTTTTTACTTTTTTTTTTCAAAACTAGTAATGGCGCACCCCTAACTGGTGCGCCATTAGTAACCAGGGTTACTAATGGCGCATTTTTAGGTGGTGCGCCATTAGTAACCTGAGACCAGCTAGATATTTTGGACAGCCACACCTACCACACTCACTTTCCCCACTTCATTCTCTCCACCTCCTCCTCCAAGCTTGTCTCGGCTGCCTCCTCCTCCTCACCTCATTTGCACCATAGATTCACCCAAATTAAGTGGTTAAATTTCCTTTTTTTGATAGGTAAGTAAGGGGAAAGCTTTCTTTATGTTGTAGATCTACTTTTTTCTCCCTCCAACAACGTGCACATGCACTTTTTATGGCCTAGCTAGATCTACGTATGTTTGTGGTGTTGCATATGTTTGTGGTGTTGCATATATGTTTGTGTTTGCAGGTATCGGTATTTGAAATGCGATAGTTGGCACTATGCATTCTTTTTGGTCCTATTTTTAGGCAAAGTCATGCCAAATTTTATCTTGGTTCTAAAATATCGTTTTGCTCTACCCCGCAGGCGACCATGGTCCGCACGATGACCGAAGGCATCGTGAATAGGTTTTTGAGCTCCACGAAGGCCGAGATGCTTCAAAAGAACGAGACGGAGATAAGATGTCCGTGTCAAAGATGCAAGCTGAAGAGCCTTATTGCGGACCCGGATTCCGGGCAGGTGCGGGACCACCTACTCTTGCGTGGTTTCATGGATGGCTATCGGTGGCAAGGTGATGAAGATGACTATGAATTCGTCCATGGGGGCCGGGCAAGAAATGAGGAAGGGCAGCAAGACAACCACCGCGGCGAGGGCGGGCGAGAAGACGAAGAATCTCCAGGACATGATCACGACGGTGATGCAGTACACAGTCATCATGTAGAAGATGCCGGACATGATGGTGAGGAAGATCAAGACGAAGGGCATGATCATGAAGATGAAGATGCCGGAGCAGACGGCGATGGACCATCGATGGGCTGGGTGCAGGACCCTCATATTCAAGAGCTGCTTCTCAAGCAGACGGATAACGCAAGAGCTGCCGCCCGAGAGAAAGCCAAGCTGGATCAACTGGAGATAGACGCGGTTACTCCATTGTATGAAGGATGCAGGCCCGAGGATACCCGCCTGAAAGTAACGCTCATGGCTCTGGAGATGAAGGTAAAACACAAAATGACCGACGCATGCTTCGACGAGAACATGTCATTCTGGCACGAACGTCTTCCCAAGGGGAACAAGTGCCCGACCAGTTTCGAGGAGGCGAAGAAAATCGTGTGTCCTCTGGATTTACCGCACGTGAAATACCATGTGTGCATGAACAATTGCATTATTTATCGGGACGAGCACGCGAAGTCTACCATATGTCCGGTGTGCGGCGTCACTCGATACAAGAAGAGGAAGAAAGCTCCTCGAAAAGTGGTGTGGTACTTTCCGATCACTCCTCGTCTGCAGCGGTATTTCGCGGACCCTAAGGCAGCAAAGCTCCTGCGTTGGCACGCGGATAGGGAGGAGAAGAAGCGAGAAGATGACGGAAATGATCCGGAGATAAATAAAAAAGACAAGATGCTGAGTCATCCTAAGGATGCGAGCCAGTGGCAAGCGTTGAACTTCGAACACCCAGAATTTGGGGACGATCCAAGGAACATCGTGCTGGGCGCGAGCACCGTTGGAGTCAATCCGTTTGGCAGCCAGAGAAGCACACATAGCACCTGGCCTGTGTTTGTATGGATGTACAACCTTCCCCCCTGGTTGTGCATGAAGAGGAAGTACATTCACATGAGTATGCTAATTGAAGGGCCGAAACAACCAGGGAACGACATCAATCTGTATCTGGGGTTGCTGAAAGAGGAGAAAGACACGCTGTGGAAAACGCCAGCCAATACGTGGGACGCCGCAGAGAAAGAATATTTCCCTATGAGAGCCGCACTGCTCACGACGGTGCACGACTATCTCGGTTACGGATATGTCGCGGGGCAGGTGGTCCACGGATTTTCTGGATGCTTCAGGTGCATAGATGACACAACGTATAGCCAGCTAGATAGAGATCCCGGGTCTTCGAAAACCGTGTTCATGGGACATCGAAGGTGGCTTCGCGACGATGACTCATGGAGAAAACGCAAGGATCTGTTCGATGGTGAAATCGAACCCCGAAGACGCCCGCGTACGAGGAGCGGCGAGGAAATAGTCGAGCTGTTGAAAAATTGGAAAGCGTGCCCACCGCCGGGAAAGGCGCCAGAGCCGGGAAAGAAGCGAAAGGCGCCAGAGCCGCTGCTAAAGGTATGGAAAACGAGGTCTGTTTTCTGGGACTTGCCGTACTGGAAGATCCACCGTGTGCCTCACAGCCTTGATGTCATGCATATCACGAAGAACGTGTGCGAGAGTCTGCTTGGTACCCTGCTCAACATGACAGAGAGGACCAAAGATGGGCCAAAAGCAAGGGCAGACTTGAAATCAATGGGCATCAGGGAGGAGCTTCACGCTAATGATGATGATGATGATGATGAGGCGAAGCAGGACACGGAAAGTCGTCGCAAAGGCAAAAAGGCCAAGAAGATCGGAAATGACTGCCCTCCCGCGTGCTTCACTCTAAGTCAGGAGGAGATCGAGCAGTTTTTCACCTGCCTCGTAGGAGTAAAACTTCCTTACGGTTACGCGGGGAAGATAAGCAGATACCTAGACTCAGCGAAGCAGAAGTTCAGCGGGATGAAGTCTCACGACTGTCACGTGCTGATGACGTAGATACTTCCAGTTGGAATCCGTGGGATCATGGACGCGCACGTCCGTGAAACGCTATTTGGCCTATGCAACTTTTTCGACGTCATCTCTCGGAAGTCGGTTGGCGTGAGGCAACTCAGAAGGCTACAGGAAGAGATCGTGGTGATACTGTGCGAGCTTGAGATGTACTTCCCGCCCGCATTCTTTGACGTTATGGTGCATCTGCTGGTCCATATCGTGGAGGATATCATCCAACTCGGGCCGACGTTCCTACACAGCATGATGCCGTTCGAAAGGATGAATGGTGTCATCAAAGGATACGTTCGCAACATGTCACGTCCAGAGGGAAGCATAGCCAGGGGCTTTCTGACCGAAGACTGCATCTCCTACTGCACGAATTATCTAGGCATCGAGAACCCCGTTGGTCTGCCCGTCAACAGGCACCTCGGGAGGATCGCTGGATGGGGTCACCGCGAGGGTCGCCGCGAAATGCATGTCGACTTCGAGGGTCGACTCGCCGACTTTGAAAGAGCAAACCTAGTCGCGCTACAACACAAAGACGTGGTCGATCCTTGGGTGGTTGAAAGCACATTTGCCCCCTTGGTGGTTTTGGTAATTAATAACAACATATAAGTCATTGAACTAATGTTACTACCAAGTATGTTTCAGGAAATGTTCAATGATAGGGATGGCAAAAGGACTAAGGAGATTGTGGAGATACCCCAAGATGCATAGGAAATAGGTTGGCCAAGCTTCAAGCAAGAGGACTCTACATTTTATATTTGTGAGAAATCACTTTGAGTCCATAGGAAAGCCAATACTATTAAAAGGGGGTAAGGTCTTGATTGGTGAACAATATGCTCATACGTGCACAAGTGACATTCGCCAAAAACACCCACAAGCTCTCCCACCAAAGTCTGTCCAGAGCCTAACACTCAAAATCGGTGTAACCAACATTCCCACTTCGGTACCACCGATTCCATACCCTAGACAGACTCAGCCAAACCCTAGCCACTTCGGTGCAACCGATTCCATACCGGTGCCACCGAGTTCGGGTTGCCAACTTTCTGTTACGCAAATTCACGTTTTCGGTCCCACCGAGAATGTTGGATCGGCGTCACCGAGATTGGAAATCTGACCGTTGGTCACCTTATCGGTGCAACCGAGATTCCTATATCGGTCTCACCGAGATTCAAAAGTTGCCACCTTTTGGTCACTTCGGTACCACCGAGATTCACACATCGGTGTCACCGAGTTGGTCATTTTGTGTGTAACGGTTGGATTTTTGGGGATGCCTATATATACCCCTTCACCACCACCTACTCGAGAGAGAGAGCACTCAGAACTATTCCATACTTGCCCATCCAGTTTTCTGAGAGAGAACCACCTAGTCTTGTGTTGAGGTCAAGATCTTCCACTCCAATCATATGGATCTTGATTTCTAGCCTCCCCAAGTTGCTTTCCACCAATCCCATCTCTTCTACCCAGCCAAATCTGTGAGAGAGTGATTGTGTGTTGAGGAGTCTATCATCTTGACGCACAAGAGCAAGGAGTTCATCGTCATTACCGAGCCTATTACCTTTTGGAGGGTGGTGCCTCCTAGATTGGTTAGGTGTCGCTTGGGAGCCTCCTACTACGTGTTGTGGAGTGAACCAAGAAGTTTGTACGGGCAAGGAGATCGCCTACTTCGTGAAGATCTACCCATAGTGAGGCTAGTCCTTCGTGGACGGAAGCCATTATGGAATAGTCAAGGTTGCTACTTCGTGGACCCTTATGGGTGGAGCCCTCCGTGGACTCTCGCGACCGTTACCCTCCGTGGGTTGAAGACTCCATAAACGTGGATGTACGATAGCGCCACCTATCGGAACCACGGGAAAAATCCATGCGTCTACAACTGCGTTTGATCTTCCTACCCTATCCCTTCTATACATGCTTGTTGTTATTTTCCGTTGCTATATACTCTTAGACTTGCATGTGTAGAGTGTACTTGACTTGCCATGAAATGCTAAAAACTGCCAACCCTAAAACTTGGTATAGGCAAAACTTTTATTTGGTCAAGTAGTATAATCACCCCCCCCCCCTCTAGACATACTTTCGGTCCTACAAGTGGTATCAGAGCTTTGGTCTCCATTGCTTAGGTCTCACAACCTAGGACAGTATGGCATCTAGTGAGGGAAGTTATCACCGTAGAGGTCCGTACTTTGATGGCACTAATTTTGCTAGTTGGAAGCACAAAATGAAAATGCATATTCTTGGTCATAACCCTGCCATTTGGGCTGTTGTTCGTGTTGGCTTGCAAGGTGAGTTCTTTGCGGATGGACGGGAACCGGATCGTGAAGCGACCGCGGATGAGTTGAAGATGTTGCAACTAAATGCTCAAGCATGCGACATTCTATTCAACTGCTTATGCCCCGAAGAATTCAACAAAATCAGCCGTCTTGAGAATGCAAAAGAGATTTGGGATACTTTGGTTGATATGCACGAAGGAACCGAGTCCGTGAGAGAATCCAAGTTAGATGTTCTTCAAGGTCAGCTTGACAAGTTCAAGATGAAGGATGGTGAAGGAGTCGCAGAGATGTACTCTAGGCTAGCTCTCATCACAAATGAGATTGCCGTCTTAGGAAGCGAAGAAATGACCGACAAATTCATCATCAAGAAGATACTTAGAGCTTTGGATGAGAAATACGACACCGTGTGCACATTGATCCAAATGATGCCCAACTACAAAGATCTCAAGCCTACGGAAGTCATTGGAAGGATTGTTGCTCATGAGATGACACTCAAAGACAAGGAAGAGCTACATCACAAGTCTAGCGGTGCTTACAAAGCCACAAGTGATGCTCCCGCAACTTCAAACAACAACCTTGTCACCAATGAAGAGATAAGCCTCATGGTCCAGAAATTCAACAAGTTCTACAAGAATAAAGGCAAAGAAAGAAGCTCCAATTCAAGATACGATGAGAAGCGTTCGTCAAGTCGTGACCGCAATTGCTACAATTGTGGGAAGCCCGGACACTACTCAAATGAGTGCACGGCTCCCTACAAAAGAAGAGAAGAGTCACCTCGAAGACGAAGCTCAAGAAATGAATCACCTCAAATAGAGAGAAGGAGTAGAGATGATCGTTATGAACGAAGACCCTCAAGGAGAAGTAGGGATTCGGAGAAGAAAGACAAGTACACCAAGAGCTACACAAGAAGAAAACATCAAGCTCATGTTGGTGAATGGGTTTCCGGCTCCGACTCCGACAACAACTCCGAGAGAAGCTATGACTCCGACTCCGACTATAGTCAAGATGATGGTGTTGCCGGAATTGCTATAGTGACTACCAACTCCTACGATCTATTTGATTCACCAAACGAAGGGAGTGGAAGTTGCTTCATGGCTAAAGGCCCCAAGGTATCACACCCCGAATATCTTGATTTTGATAGTGATGAAGATGATTTGCTTTGTGATGATGACTTGCTATGTGATAAAACTAGTGATGTTGATCAAAATGAACTTGATAATTCTCATGCTAGTCAAGATAAGTCAATTAATGATGATAAGGTGAAAATAGAAGAACTAACTAAAGAATTAAAAACTCTTAAGTTAGCTCATGAATCTACTCTTGAAGATCATAGAGAGCTTGTGAGAACTCATGAGAAGCTACGCCTCGAGAAGCTCAACTTAGAGCAAGAGCATGAGTTTCTCAAAGCTATCAATGACGATCTCCGAAAGAAGACTTCATCTTATCTAGCCAAACGACTACTCTTGTCTACATTCATGCCTCAAGTTAAATCTAAACAACCTAGTAACAAAGGCAAGAAAGATTCTTCATCTAGTAGCAACAATAAAAATGCTAAATCCAATAATGTTGCTCCTAGTAGTTCTATTGATTCCACTAATGATGTTTCTCTTAGCCAAGTTACACTTGAGCAAGAAAATGCTTTATTGAAAGGAATTATAGAAAAAGGTGTCTACAAGAGTCTTGCCGGATGTAAGCAATTTGAGGAAATTGTACGCAAGCACGGAGGATACCGGAAGAATCATGGTGTTGGCTACTTCAACGCAAATGGAGTTGAATGGGAAGAAGGTCAATATCCCAAGCCCAAGTTTGTTCCTCAAAAGGAGAAGTATGAAAATACTCTATCCAAGGGGACAAGCACTCAAGATGACCTTCCACCACAAGACCACAAGCTCAAGGGCAAGAACAAGCTTCAAGAGGACATTGACTCATATGAAGACGAATCCCTAGCTTTGGTGGAGTGGGTTCCCAAGGCTACGTCAAGCTCAACTTCTACAAAGGCTACTTCAACACCAAGGATCCCCATCAACTTGATGTGGGTTCCCAAGAAGAAGAACTAGTAAGTTCTTGAGGGGTGACTCCGCCAATGAAATCCACTCATATTCATTTTTGGCAAGAATTATTTGCAATCAACATCAACTCTATGCAATAGTTCAAGGAGTCACACATCCCCTCAAAGGTAAGCAAGGGACAAGGTAATCAACAAATCAATGGACATCATAACATATGCTTTGCACTCCATGTCCATAGATATCCTTGTATTTGTCTCTTGTGTGTTGGGACTAACCCATGTAGGTGAGAAGAGTAAGGAAAACAACAAGGATGTTCCCAATTCTTGATGACCTTCATCAACCTTGAGCATCCACAACTACCTCACCAACATGAAGTCTTCATCGACAAAACCCAAGGTTAGTTTATCCCTCTTATGGGGGGATGTCACATCAAGGGGGAGCTTTACTCTAAAACTTGAGTTAAAGCATCTCTTAGTATGTGACAACATTAAATGCTTTATGTAAAAGTGGTAACCCCACTTGTGCTTAAACGATGAGTATGACCTATGATCAAGTACTCTTACTTGGCTCCTAAGTCAAATACTCATATATAGATGACTTCGTCATCTCCCAAGTGCTTGTTAGATGCTAGTGTGTTTGTGCATGTTTGTCATGATTTCATTCGACATCTTCATTGTGTGAGCATGTTGGTCTGCATTTATTTTCTCATTCGAGGACATCCAATTGTTGTTATTTGGCTTTTGATTTATCTTTTGCCAATTGGATGGACAAGAATGCCTAGGACCACTCTTTAGCTATCTATGCTTTCTCACCTCATATTCTATTCATGTTGCATCACAAAATTTGAACAAGTACTTTTCGATCCCTCTGTGTGTGGAGCACTCGGAGTTCCGTATCGACGAGGACTGACCATTAAAACCTCCCAAGTGCATCTCGGTGGAACCAACCACAAAATCTCGGTCTCACCGAATGCCTAGGGTTGATCTGGTTTTCATTCTCGGTAACACCGACTTCATATTCTCGGTTACACCGAGCTTCCCTGTCAGCTGACAGTTGTGGAACTCGGTGACACCGAAAACATAAAATCGGTATCACCGACAGTGGAGGGTATATATATGGTGGAGCCCGACGCTTTGAAATTCATCCTCAAACCGTCGCGCCCCAAACCCTAAGCTGCCGCCTTCGAGACCCCTGGTCATCGCCTTGTCTTCCCGAGCCTCTCCGCCGCTGGGAATCCTCGCCGTCGACGGGAATCTTCACCACCGTCGCCGCCGTAGCGGATCCGCACCGGGTTAGGGTACGGTTTCGACCTCCTTTGCGCCTCCTCGTCTGATTCTCGCGCATTGGATTCAATATTATCTATAAGCCACCATTTGCAATCCTCTCAATCCCCTAAATCGTCCTGTAGTTAGAGAATGATCGATTTTCTAGGGTTTGCCGTCCGCCCGATGGAACTCGGTGGAACCGAAGCAAACAAATCGGTGTCACCGATTTGCCTGTCTGTGCTGCTGAGAACTTTCTCGGTGAAACCGAGTACTTCTTTTCGGTCTCACCGAAAAGAGTGCCAAGTTTCTGTTAAGGAGAAAGTCAGTCTCGGTAGCACCGAAACTTTTGCTTCGGCTGTACCGATTTTCATGTGACAGAATGCAAAATCTTGAAAATCCTTTATTCAAACTTTCAAAAACCAGCTGAAATTTTTTTGATGACTCATCTACTTCTGCTCATCTATATTCCATTCACAGGGTCAGTATGTCAAGTGCTGAGGACAGTGAGAACAACTTCAGAGAGCAAAGTGTTGAAATGGATTCAGGCACTAGTCCTGAGTCTAGTTCCAGTTCTGATCCAGGCACCCCCAGTTCTCATGGGTTGCCCAAAGCTGCTACTAGGACAATGAAGAAGCTGAACTCAGATGAAGAAGACTCAGATTTTGTGCCGGAAGAAATTCTTTCTAAGAAGCAAGAGAAAGCTGCAAATGAAGCCACCTCTTCAAGGAGGACTGTCAGAAAGGTCTATGCTAGCTCAGAAGCTATGAGAGCACCTGAGAGTGCTAGGGCTAAGATGACTGTTGAGCCCCCAAAGAAGTCATTGCCTAAAAAGGCAGGAGAAAAGAAGAAAGCAAGAAAGAGAATTATTCATGTTATTGGCAGAAGGACTTCCATGTATGAAGATCCAGAAGAAGCTGCTGGTGCTGATGCTGAGGAGGAGGAAGAACATGTTGAGAAAGCCCCTCCCAAGAAGAAACAAAAGAAGCTCATGTCTGATGCTATGCCAAAGAGCGGTACTTCCAAGAGTACCAAGTCTGCTGGGAAGAAGCCTGCTGCTGAGAAGCCTAAGAGGCTGTCTAGACACATTCCCGCATCTGAGAAGATCAAAGGGACTACCTCCAGAGTTGAGGATGATGATGCAATGTTAGCTTTGATGAAGCTTAGACCCCACCTTCCAGAGGACAATGCCAGCTATCCACTAGCTGAGGATATGAAGAAGAGGAAGGATACAGGTCTGAGGGCATGGAGAGCTGCTGATCCATATGCCCAGAGGAAGAAAACAGCTGTGGACTACAGATTTTTCACCAGAGAGCAACAGGATTTCTATGAGACTGTGCTCCTTGACAAGAGTCCAGCTGTGAGCGATATGCGCTATGTTGACTGGAAATTCATTGAAGAAAACAAGGACTATTTCCCAAGTGTCCAAGACAATTTTCACTGCATTGGTCTGGATGAGTTTGTTGGCAAAGAGTTCACTGCCTGGAATGACGAGATGATCATGCAATTCTACTCCACCGCACATTTCTATGGAGATGGTAGAATTGTATGGATGACTGAAGGTGCTAGATACGAATCTTCTGTTGAAGAGTGGGCTACCATCTTAGGAGTCCCAGAAGCACAGGATGGTGACTTGGATGTGTACTCAGAATCCAAAGCGAGTCACAATGCTATGGCCAATATGTACAAGGAGATCCCTGCTGCTCATGTGAAGTCTCACAAGCTAGGATCCATCTACTTTCTTCAGGCTGGCCTCCGCACTATGAACACCATTCTGAGGCATACTTTGATGCCCAAGTCAGGAGATGATAAGGTGATCCGAGGCTACTCCATCAATATGTTGATCCACCTTGACAGTCACACCAGGATCAGAGTCATGGATTTGATTGTTGAGACAATCAAGAGGGTTGCCGCTGATCAGAAGCGCTCTTGCTGTTATGAACCCTACATCCAGATGCTCATTAACTCCAAGTTGGAGAAGCACATTTTTGCTCTAGAACGTCCACATCTACCCCTACAGCCAGATCTCGAGGACAACGTTGTGGTGATGAACCCAGATCATCCCACTTCAGCTGCTGCTCAAGCAGAGGCAGAGGCAGCTAGAGCCGCTAGTGCTCAGGTCCCTAGATCCAGGAATGAGCAAATGGATCTTCTGATTTCATCTGTCCAGGACATGAAGAACAATATCAGGGAGATACTGGACAATCAGAACAGTCTTGTGAGGATATTTGAGAACAGAATCAAGACTCTAAATGATAAGGTTGATGGACTGACGAAGACAGTGACAGAGCTCAAGAAGGAAGTTGACTCAGTGCCTCTTCCTCAGACTACTTCTTCTGATGATGATGATGTTGGATCACCTCTCAGGACAGGCACACAGTTTACCACTCAGGCCAGATCAGCCACCGTGCCAGCGCCAGACTTGAGGCCCTCTTCATCAGCTCCTGCTGTTGTCACCTCCGCTCCTGCTCCATCAGTTCCAGTTCCTCCAGCTGCTACACCAACTCCGTCTACGACATCTGCAGAGATCTTCGCCGACGCCGTTCTCTCGACTCCTTCATCAACAACCGGAGGAGATCAGCCTAAGAACGATTAGTTGTATGCCTTTGAACTTTTTGGTAACTTGTTGCCAAAGGGGGAGAAGTGTATATAGATCTTTAGGCTTCGAGCGAGAGAGAGCTTTGGTGTTTATTTGCTTTTCAAAAACATTTGATCTTTTGGTTGCTTGTGATACATGGTTCTTTGTGTTTGATCATGTGTGATGCTACTATTTCCTATCATCTTAATGCTTATGAGATGATTATTATCCTTTGTTTGATTGTGTTGTGCCATGATATTCATTCTAATCATTCTCGCACACCACCAAGTTGTATGTGACATGGAAGAAGTGCCCCATGTACCTAATCGATTGTGCATTTGCATTCAAACGCAAATTCAAAATAATGCACAAATTTAGGGGGAGCTCTTGCTTATCACATACTTCTCAAAGCGACGATTATATTCACTGATTATATCATATGTCGAAGCTTTGATCTATATGTTGTCATCAATTACCAAAAAGGGGGAGATTGAAAGCACATTTGCTCCCTTGGTGGTTTTGGTAATTAATAACAACATATAAGTCATTGAACTAATGTTACTACCAAGTATGTTTCAGGAAATGTTCAATGATAGGGATGGCAAAAGGACTAAGGAGATTGTGGAGATACCCCAAGATGCACAGGAAATAGGTTGGCCAAGCTTCAAGCAAGAGGACTCTACATTTTATATTTGTGAGAAATCACTTTGAGTCCATATGAAAGCCAATACTATTAAAAGGGGGTAAGGTCTTGATTGGTGAACAATATGCTCATACGTGCACAAGTGACATTCGCCAAAAACACCCACAAGCTCTCCCACCAAAGTCTGTCCAGAGCCTAACACTCAAAATCAGTGTAACCAACATTCCCACTTCGGTACCACCGATTCCATACCCTAGACAGACTCAGCCAAACCATAGCCACTTCGGTGCAACCGATTCCATACCGGTGCCACCGAGTTCAGGTTGCCAACTTTCTGTTACGCAAATTCACGTTTTCGGTCCCACCGAGAATGTTGGATCGGCGTCACCGAGATTGGAAATCTGACCGTTGGTCACCTTATCGGTGCAACCGAGATTCCTATATCGGTCTCACCGAGATTCAAAAGTTGCCACCTTTTGGTCACTTCGGTACCACCGAGATTCACACATCGGTGTCACCGAGTTGGTCATTTTGTGTGTAACGGTTGGATTTTTGGGGATGCCTATATATACCCCTTCACCACCACCTACTCGGGAGAGAGAGCACTCAGAACTATTCCATACTTGCCCATCCAGTTTTCTGAGAGAGAACCACCTAGTCTTGTGTTGAGGTCAAGATCTTCCACTCCAATCATATGGATCTTGATTTCTAGCCTCCCCAAGTTGCTTTCCACCAATCCCATCTCTTCTACCCAGCCAAATCTGTGAGAGAGTGATTGTGTGTTGAGGAGTCTATCATCTTGAAGCACAAGAGCAAGGAGTTCATCGTCATTACCGAGCCTATTACCTTTTGGAGGGTGGTGCCTCCTAGATTGGTTAGGTGTCGCTTGGGAGCCTCCTACTGCGTGTTGTGGAGTGAACCAAGAAGTTTGTACGGGCAAGGAGATCGCCTACTTCGTGAAGATCTACCCATAGTGAGGCTAGTCCTTCGTGGACGGAAGCCGTTATGGAATAGTCAAGGTTGCTACTTCGTGGACCCTTATGGGTGGAGCCCTCCGTGGACTCTCGCGACCGTTACCCTCCATGGGTTGAAGACTCCATAAACGTGGATGTACGATAGCGCCACCTATCGGAACCACGGGAAAAATCCATGCGTCTACAACTGCGTTTGATCTTCCTACCCTATCCCTTCTATACATGCTTGTTGTTATTTTCCGCTGCTATATACTCTTAGACTTGCATGTGTAGAGTGTACTTGACTTGCCATGAAATGCTAAAAACTGCCAACCCTAAAACTTGGTATAGGCAAAACTTTTATTTGGTCAAGTAGTCTAATCACCCCCCCTCTAGACATACTTTCGGTCCTACAGTGGTAGAGCACAAAACCTTTATTGAGAAGACGTACAATGACCGAGGCCAACAGAGGACGGACGGAGATATAATCAAAGAGCACAACTCATGTTTCACGCGTTGGTTCAAGGAGAAGCTTCTGTCGTACCCTTTACATGAGGATTCTTCCGCGGAAGAAAAACTCATATTCGCCTTGTCACAGGGCGCCGAGCACAACCTGATTACGTATGAGGCGTACGATATCAACGGCTACACATTCTACACCGAGGGAAAGGACATGAAGAGCGATTATCAGAACTCCGGGGTAACGATGGAATCCTACACCGGTAACGACAAGGACAGATACTACGGAAGGATCGAGGAGATCTGGGAGCTGAGCTACGCTGGAGAGAAGGTCCCGATGTTCCGTGTCAGATGGGCCAAGAGCGTCCTAAAAGAAGACCGGTATTTCACCACCATGGTTATACTCGAAGCCAAATCCAAGACCGCGGGCGCAAACGTCACCGCGAAAAATGAGCCATGGGTACTGGCTTCCCAAGTGGACCAATGCTTCTTCATTACCGACCCGCCAAAGCCCAGTCGTGTTGTCGTGAGGAGAGGCAAAAGGAACATCATCGGAATGGATGGAGTCGGCTATGAGCAAGACTTCGACAAGTACGGCGACCCGAAGATGGAAGATGACGACGACGATGAAGTACCATACACCACAAGAAGAAGCAGGACCACCCTACCTAAAGGACGTCCGTTCAAGAGAAGATCAATTCAAGGGGTTCCGGGGCTAAATTATTCAACCGCGAGAAAGAAGGGCAAGAAGATTGTGAAAAGATAGCTAAGATCGAATCACGACGTGTCGGCCACGTGTGTGTGTGTCAGTGGCAAGCTCAATTATTACATGCAACTAAATTATTACATGTATCACTTGATTTCAACCATGTCATCTAATTCTAAATCTTTGCACAATGGTTTTATCACTCCATTTGCATTTTCCGTTTCTTTTATCTCAAATCTTAAATTATCACAATGGTTTAAGTACGTGGTCTAATTAGAAATATTTAGGAATGGAGGGAGTATTAAAATTGCCATGTGTTTATTTTAAAGTGTTTGGATGTTTATCATAAGGTTAAAATAAAATTTTAAAAAAGGTGCAAAAAATGGGGTTGCCAAGATTCGAACCTGGCCGGCCGGGTGACTTGCTTAATGTATCAAGGAACCAACCACTAGGCCATGTAAGTGGTTCTGTCCATAGCCACACACGCAATTGTTTTAACCTATTAGTACTAATAGTAATGGCGCACCCCTTAAAAGTGCGCCATTGCTATCACTGTTTTTATGGCGCACCAGGGGAAGGTGCGCCATTGCTATTCATGTTTTTATGGCGCACCCCTAGATGGTGCGCCATTGCTAACCTTGCCCCCCTCGCCAGATCCCCCGCCAGATCCCCCTCGCCCCCCGCGCCCATCTCGCTGTCCCTCCCTTGCCAGATCCCCCTCGCTGTCCCTCCCTCGCCAGATCCCCCTCGCCCCCCGCGCCCGCTCCACCGCCGCCGCCGACCCCCCGCACCCTACGACCCCCGCGCCCGCTCCGCCGCCGGAGTCGCCGCCTGAGCACTAGGAGGAGGAGGAGGCCCGCGTCCACCAGGAGAGGAGGCCCGAGCACCTCGCGACCTCCCCGCCGTCTATCCCCGCCTCCCCCAAGCTCGCCGTCTCCGCCCTCCGTCGTCTCCGCTCCGGCCACCACCTCATCGTGGTCAGGTAATCTTCATTGCCCTCCTCCCTCTGCCTCTCTTCTCCTCTCTTCCTCCTCTCCTCCCTCCCGGCCATGCCCTCTTCTTCTCTCTTTTGCTAGGTTTAGGTCAAATTAACTGAAATTCAGACACTAATGCCGTTGAATACAGATGAGTACAATAAAATTAGAAAATGCAGAGCCCTAAGATTTCCAAAAGATATTTGTTTTACCGGTAGATGCTCCAACTCAGGTCTTTGACATAATATCTCGATGTCACGCAACTTTGAGAAGTAGAAGTCTCTTTCTTTCTCAGTGTTGTCCACAGAAACCTTCAGATCAGCAATCTGCAATCCAGTAGAGATAGTAACATCACCAACTAGATGAATTTATCGTACAAAAGAATACAACTTCCCAGACTGGAGTCACATACTCATAACAGTCTAAAGTATAGATATCTGGGTTTTTCCACAGTATAAGATACTACAAAAATGAAATAGCACCTTAAGTTACAGACTGCTTACCTTCTCAGATAATTGTTGAATCTGCTCCATTTAATGCTCTTCGTTAACAGCGTTACAGACTTTTTCAATTGGAGAAGCTGCGTAATTAAGCACAGAGTCATTTAAGTATTTAACGAAGTCACACAAAGCCTCTATGCTATTCCAAATAAAAATGAGCATAAAGTGATAACTGATGACCAGCCTCAGTTAATGCCTTGCGTTGATCTTTTATCAAGGAACATCAACAGTTTATTAAGACAAGTCTCAGTTAATGACTTGCGTTGATCTTTTATTGGAGTTTATATCATATATATTGCTGGCATGTATTTCATATGTTCTGTAACATTAAGGCTACATAGCATGCCATTTTTGTGCCATCGTGTCGTGATGATATTGGGGAGTTTTGTCTCCGACCATCGTGTCGTGATGATATTGTGGGGTGTTGTGGGGTTGCAGCGGGGCGGGGGTGGGATAATGATTTTGCAGGTACCCCGAGAGGCCCTTGAGTTTGCCGGAATGTCGATTAACTTCCGTTCCGGCAAATTCGGGTACTCCATATGTCCTATTTTCAGCAAAGGTCATGCTGAAATTTTCCGTGAATTTTAGCATGACTTTGCTAAAAATAGGACATATGGGGTACTTGCGACTAATGCATGGGCCGGGGTATCTTAGTACTTAATTAAGTAGGATCAACTGTTTTTTTGTCCATCACTCGATAAACTACATGTGTGTGAGAGAGATAGTGAGAGGAGACAAGAAGAAGGGGGTTAGGAAGGGACTTGGACCTTAGCAACAACACACTAACAGGTCCAAACTTTTTTCCTATTTAGAGCGAACATGGCCCACAACGATGAGGTCGGCGGTTCGGGCGGCAAGCCATTCTGGGAGCTGTCCCAGGAGATGGAGGGACACCCTCACCGCTATGAGGACGCCGCGGAAGACACCGATCCCGACTACACAACCCCTAGTGGCGTCGGGGATGACACCACTGATGGTGCCGCCGAGGTTGCCACCACTGATGATGGCGGCGCACGCACAGATGGCAGCCAACCGAAGAGGCAACGGAAGGACCGGCGCCCGAACGTGCTCGGCACCGTCAAGGAGGAATTTACTGAATTGTCCTCCGAGGGGCATCCAACGGCGCCCAAAGAAATAGTCAAGGGGTACGCGGGACAGCTCGGGTGCATTCTCCGGAGCACCGTCTCGATCAACACCGAGAACCTAAGGCATCGTGACCGAGGGAATTTGCGCAACCTCCTCTTCACGAAGCTGCACGAACGATACAAGTTCCCCGGTGACTTCGCAAACACACGCCTCTCAGGGAATAACGTGAACAGTGCCGCCCTCACGAAGATGAGCAAGGCCCTGGCTACTTGGAGAGGCGCGGTGAAGAGCATGATTGAAAAAGGTGATAGTTATGAGAAGATCAAGGAGAAAAATCCTTCGATCAGCGAAGATGACTACCGTGAGTTCAAGATCAAGTGCGAGAGCAACGCATCCGGGGAATCAAGTCAGTGGGGGAAAGATATGCGGGACTTGAACTTAGGGGTCCACAAACTCGGTCCCGGCGGTTACAGAGTGGCGGAACCTATATGGGACAAGGAGGACGCGGAGCGTGCCGAGCAAGGCCTACCGCCCCGCTTCGAGAAATACGGTGACAAGCAGACCAGGAACTATGTCAGGGCCCGATACAAGATTGACCCGGTAACCAAGGAGCTTACCACGGATCCGAAGACCAAGGCGCTTGAGCGTGTTCTGGTAAGGAATACACCCCCGCGTAATTAGCTCCGGCCATATGGTTGCATTCTAATTAATGAAGCCAAATTTCTAAATGGTTCACGTTCCTTCCGCAGGACACTGAAAGCAGTAGCGCGGGGTCGTCTCAGAGCTCCCCTTTTGACACCCCTTTAAATAGGGCATTGAACATAATGAAAAACAAGGATAAGCTCAGTAAGCCGTCGTCAGCTGGTCGTGTGGCCGGCAAAGGCTTGTCCACGAAATGGTCGGAATACTATACCGTTGGGCGAAAGGAGAGAAAGACCAGCACGGAAAGCCAGCAGCGCGAGGTTCAACAACTCAAGGCACAAGTGGTGCGGATTCCGGAGATGGTCGAAGAGCAAGTGCGAGACCAACTGGGAGCGACGATCACCGCCATTATACCTACCTTGGTTTCTGGGCTGCAGGCGTGGGTGGCGGGCGGCCAACAGGGGCCGCCCCCGATTCCCAGCTTCACGGGCAGCAACTCGCGCAACGCGCCGGCGGCGCCATTGGTGTCTCAGGCGGAGGCGGCATTGGTGTCTCCCGCGGCGGCGCCATTGGTGTCTCCAGCGGCGGCGCCATTGGTGTCTCCGGCGGAGGCGGCATTGGTGTCTCCCGTGGCGGTGCCGGCATTGCAGCTTAATGCACCCCGGTGTGGGAAGAATACGCCGGCCGGCACCTCGGCAGCAAGTGGCCCCTCCGTCAATTGCACGCCCGCCGTTGGAGGTGCCTCGACATTAGCCGAGCTCGACGCCATCACGGTAACTAATTAAGCCTCTCAGCCGATGACTTCATCTCCTTGCATTTGACTGGGCATCCTTGACGCCCTACATGTTTTCGCAGGGCGTCGCCGACGTTCCATGCACTCTTCTGCACTTCGTGGATGGCGAGCTGATCGATGTCGCCAAGGCCAGAATCGTTCAACCGGGCAGCCGCGTGTTCCACGGTAATCCGATGCCACCCACCGTGTATAGGGTTCAACTGGTTCGGGTGCTGCGGGGCTGCGACGACTTGTTACCTCCGTTTCGACCCGCTGGGGCCGACGAAGACGATGTGATGACCCTCAGCGCCTGCTTAAGCTGGCCCCTGCTTTGGCCGAAGATCCAGATTCGTTTGGGGGCGGGGGACACCACCCCACAGACAACACCGCCAGTCGTGCCGGCGCCAAGCCATGGCAAGACCGCCGCAACGCTACCGGACATGCCGGACATGCATATGGCACAGGATCCGGGCATGCATATGGCACAGGATCCGGACGACGACGACGACGACGAGGACGGTACATTTACCAAAGTCGATAAGTACTTCAATGAACATGGGTACGATGAGGAATTCTTGGGGCCTCCTTCTCAAGAACCCAACCCTGCAAAAGACGATCGCGATCTAGCTGGTACTGCGGAGAAACCCAATTGCAACAGGCGTCGTCTGGCGTTCAGTTCTCCGGAGACGCCTCCAGCTGCCGCCTTCACCGAGCCTCAGATAGCCGAGGTGCGAAATATTATCAGCCCCAACACACTCAAGAAGGCGGTCTCTCAGCAGAACTCGATCCCATTACAGCAGAAGAAGAAGGGACGGAAAAGAAAGATTAAGGGTGCGAGCCAGCCGGCACCGAGTACGATCCGTGCTCAGGACGGGCCACCTTCACCTAAGGATATCTCGAGGAGGGTGCATGTGGCGGGTAGCCCGATGCTACCGACTAATCTGCTCAATGCTGCAACCGGTGCTATGCGGAGTCTGCATGACTGTGTTCTTTCTTTCGAGAAGCGGCGTCTCCGAGAGAATGATGTGGCATACCCGGTTTTCATGGCCAAGGTGCCAGAGGGCAAGGGCTTTGTGGATAGCGCCATCGGGGGTATGATCGTCCTGCGGTTTGATGACATCTTCGCTATGTTTAACCTTCATCCGCTACACTACACCTTTGTTCGGCTATTTTCGCTGAGTATGGAGATGCGGATCATTAGAGACAAGACCCCGGACATCGTGATAGTCGACCCCTTCTACATGCGTGCCAAGATCTTGGGCAGCGCTGGGGACCGGCAAGTCGCGAGTTCATACCTCGAAGGCGTCATTCTGGCGAACCCAGATAAGGATAACTTCCTCGTGACTTACTTTCCCGAGTAAGTCATCCCCTCATCGCCCCGTAACATATGATTTCTTAGATTTCGATCGTTCTTTTTTTTCTAACATTCCGTGTTTTGTGCAGTGACACACATTGCACACTCATCCTCTTAAGCCCGAAACATTCCATGGCCACGTATTTTGACTCGGACCGTCAGTCGAAGAAAGACTACACAAATATCAAGAAAGTTCTTGATGATGTTCTCCCCGGCTACGCCAGATCTGGAGGCACCTTCAAGAGGCCAATTCGTAGGTACGGCAAGCACGTGTTCGCCCACACTACGACGTTCCCCTGCGTCAAGCAGCCACCTGGCGGTCAGAAGGATGCCTACTACGCCCTCCATCACATGCGGGCGATCGTGCGGGACCATGATCACCTTCTGCTACCAAATAATCTCAAAGATTGGGCCGCAAGATTGTCGGCAATCCAGGACACGGAGATCAGACAAGAATTCTTTCGCATCCAGTCGGAGTTTCCGGAAATCATCCATCAAGATGTCCTTCGTACCTCGGGGCAGTTCTACCTTAGATATCAACCGTCCAACAGTGACATAGAAACAACGCTACAAATGCAGGCTGACAACGACCGCGATTTCATGACCATCACGATAGACAGCGGCTTCATCCACGCTCCGGTCCCTGAGTCGAGTCGAAAGTAGTGATGGTATGTAGTTCTGAAATATCGATTAGCTCTCTAGTTTGGACAGTCGTTCAACTTATATGTAATCGATGCTATTTATTAGTAGGACCACGAATCGTGCTATTAATGTGTTGCTTTTCTCTTCCGATCCTTTTGTTGCATACTTATATATTGCTTATGTATTGTCTGTGAATTGTTACTAACGTTTTGTTTGTCTAGTGCATAGAGATGCCGTCATATGTCGTGTACAAGGGTAAGGTTCCCGGAGTCTACGACGACTGGGAGGAGTGTCGGAAACAGGTTTACCGTTTCAGCGGTAACAGTTACAAAGGGTACACCACTAGGGCGGAGGCGGAAGCTAGATACGCGCACTATCTAGCGGGAGAGAGGAGGGAGCGGAGGAGGAACCGGATGAAGACCAGTTTCATCGCGATGATGCTCATCGTGATGACCGCAACTCTCTTCTATGTGATGGTAGTTTAGATGATCGATATCGACTTGTAATGTGAAGACAAACTCGCTACTCGCGGTTTCGAGACTTGTAATGTTCTAACTTTGTTCGGTATTTTAAATTCGGAGACTAATACGATGAATTGTATTCGGACACTAATCTTCTATTGTATTCGATGAATCTACTGTTGCTGTGTGGTGCTAGCTATATTCTGTCAAATAATATATTTTGTAACCTGTGAAAATATCAGAAACAAAAAAATAATAATCCCTAATATTCATACTAGTGGCGCACCACCACATAGTGCGCCATTAGTAAGCCAGAGCACACTAATGGCGCATCATCCACCAGTGCGCCATTAGTATGCCAAAGCACATGGGTAAATATGGCCCCTGGGAGGCATACTAATGGCGCACCGTGGGCTATACTAATGGCGCACTGCATGGTGCGCCATTAGTATACCAGATACTAATGGCGCACCAGTGGTGCGCCATTAGTAAAAAATACTAATGGTGTGATGATAGTGGCGCACGTGTAGTGCGCCATTAATGGCCAAAACAGGTGCGCCACTAATAAGCCTTTTCCTAGTAGTGTAACATAGGTGAAGGTGATGATCTTGTCCCACTAGTGGACTATCTTGAGATTGATTGCTTGCATGATGATGATCACCCTATTTCCATGCTTCATGATTATGCGACTTCCTCATGTGATGAATTGACCATTTATGATGTGTTTGACGATTCTCATGTGGAGTCTATTACTTGTGATGCCATGTTGCATAGGATTTCTTGTGAGAATTCTATTGGTCACATCATGTTTGACAATCCGCTAGACTTGTCATACGCTATGCATGAGATCACCCATATTGCTTCTTTGCAATCTCACCGTAGCGACTATGCCTATTCCATACAAATTAATCCCATTTGCTCATATGGCATAGATGACAAACCCATGGTTATTGGCATTTGCTTTTCTTGTGATGATATTGCCATGCTTCCTTTGCATCATTTGCGCAATTGCTCACAGATGACATGCCATGACCACCTAGCTTCGGATATGCATTGTTTTGGATGTTGTCCATATTCTCCATATGATGCTTCCGCTATTGCACATGAGGAGACCTCAATAGTTTCCTCATACATGATAGGAGATTTTGTTCCATCCCATCCATTGCATGATCCCACTACTTGTGTGCACCATCCGGATTACATGAACAACAATGCTCTTAATTCAAGTGATGCACTACATATTTCTAGTCTCCATTATGCCATATATAACAACAAACCTTCCCTGATGGATGACATGTTCCTATATCATGCATCTCACTTATTTGAGCATTGGATATTTTGTGCTAACGAACACAAGCACATGCACATCCTCACGGATGATGTATACATATACCACGCGCACACAATTTTCCCTCTGTCTTTGTTGTGTGTAGGTACTCATGAATACTCGTCAGCCTCACAATCCCATGAGTTGACGAAACGAGCTCTTGAGAGCACCAATGCTTTGGGATTCACCGGAATGTGTCTACAACCATTCCCCTCGCACAAGGACTTCGCGCATTTCTTCTACATGGCTCTCACATGGCTATGTCTTCTTGCTCATTCCACGTATTTTGCCCATATTGCCATGTTCACCTTGCATGATATGCTCATTTCTATGCCCTTGCCATGCAATTGTGACCCATGCTTTGCATCTCACATGACACTTGATTATATGATTTGTATGTGTATTTGCGAGCTTGGTGGAAATATCACTTGTTGTTGCCATGTTTGCTATGTGCCCCATGCCTATGATGACACGTTGATCTTGCTTGGTGTTTGTGCTCGCGATATGTCTTGTGCATTAGTTATGTACACTATTTGTTCATATGACATGATTGCCATGATTTCCTCTAGTATGTTGCATCTTCGCACTACTAGTTTGCACGACATGATCACTAGGCTTGCTTGTGTTGCATCACCGATGTGCTCCTTTTATGCGGTTGATGACAACCATTGCCATGCTTCGCACATGAATGCTATTGCTTGTTGTCATATGTCTCCACATGTTGCCTCTCTCATGCTCGATGCTATGCCATGTATTGAGTGCAACCATGCTATTAATTTTGCTAATGAGATTGCCCCCATAGCTTTCTCTCATACTATTGGAGCTTTTGACATCTTTCATGTGAAGCATGCCTCCTTGCCTTCTTTGCACCATATGCCTCGTGCCATGAATATAGCCATTGTTGCATCATATTATTCATGCACTTGTGATACTACTGGTTATGTGCAAGCGGAGAGAACCGTCATGATGGATGATGTGTTTGTCTACCATGCACATACATTGTTTCCTTTGTTGTGTGTATGTGTAGGATACTTCGACCACATGTCAACTTCCACTTCACGTGAGTTGACGATTCGAACTCTTGCGAGCGAGCCATTCTACACCGACGCGTTTTTACATCGCACTTGCTTGCGCATCGGCATTGTGACGGACGCACAAGGTCACGCTTTTGAGGTGACATCCTTCTTGAGCATGGATATTATGGCTCACCCTACTTGTGTTGCTTGTACCATGACATATAGGGGTCATCTTGGACCACTTACTTGCACACATGCTAGAGATATTGCTTTCACTCTTGATTGCCATCGTTCCATGCCTCATGACATATATGCCTTGTGTGTTGCACCCAACTTGTGGATTGTTTGCTCTTATCATATGCTTGGTTGCAACAATGCCCACTCTTCACATATGCCATGCTCGACTGCTTGCTACAGGCTTGACTTGATTGCCTCACACATGATGACCAATTGCTCTTTCCATTGTGTTGAGTGCCTCACTATCTTCACTACACCATGTGCACATTTTGCTTGGATTGCCTTGCACGTTGGATTGCTCCATGTGTGTAGACACTACATTATACTTGGTGTCGTGAATGATTCCTATGCCTATCATAGACCCTTTGTTGATTGCTTTGTGCACATACATGCCATGACACAATCCCTTGTCACACCATATGTTATGCATGGTGACAACACTTGTTCGGTGATTCCCCACTTCAATGCTTGGTTTTGCACTAACGCTAACCACATTTGTTTTTCCAAGTGTTTGTCATGTTTGCTTCTTTTGAAGGAATTGCTCGTTGGTGCGGCATTGGAGAGTGCCCCCTTAGAGCTTGATGATGAGTGCTGGGTGATCGTCCACTTCTACACGGCGATGCCATCTCTTTCCCATGGTGATTTGGATTTTGAACCGAGGACGGATCTTTCCCAAGGGGGAGGGGATGATGCGGAGCATCCTATGGACATCACCATGGCAAGAGTTCCTTTGCCAAGTGACACGTGCGACATCTACTTCAAACATACAAAGGTGAATCTTCTCCTTCACACGTGTCAACTTGTACCCCTCGAGGATGGTATACGACTTGACCCCTCTCTCGTGTTAATACATAGATGTGAGCGGAGCTACACACTCACCGAGGAGGAGTCCAAGCTCAAGGGAACAACTACACCATCCGCGAGGGAAGCATGGAAGCGACGACGGAAGAAGGCCAAGCAGCCTCCCAGGCCCCGGACATCCGGCCTACACCCCGGACATCCGGCCCCTGGGGATTCCTCCAGTGCCAAGGCCAAGCCGCAGCCGAAGCCACAGGGCCCGGACATCCGGCCCGACCCCCGGACATCCGCCCCCCCCCCCCCCCGGATATCCGGCGCCCTGCCCGGAAATCCGGCCGCCCCGGAGACAGAACCGAAGGAAAACGCACCCCGCCAGCCCGGACATCCGGGCCCAATCTCGGACATCCGGCCGACCCCTGATGCCCCGGACATCCGGCCCCTGGCCCGGACGTCCGGCCCCTGTGTGGACAGACTCGGGCCCAAGGGCCATGTACCCTCTCTCTCGCCCCTTTTCCCCCTAGTACTATATAAGTAACTCCTCCTCCTCTTTCTAGGGTTAGCTTTGGTTTAGCGAATATACTTTGTTGAGCCTAGCTCCATTATCTCCCTTCCCTCGTGGAGCGACTACCCTCTACGTGAGAAGATCCGGAGTGATGCCAAGGCCGCTATCAAGGGAAGATCCCTAGTGGATTCAAGGCCCATCTCTCGTAGAGATTTGGATGAACTACCCATGTATCTTTATTTCCGTTGTTGTTCTTGGATCTTGATGCACCTCTTGTATTGCTTGTGATTTGAGGAGTACTTGGTGTGGATCTTGTCCAATAGAGTGTTTTCCCTTTGATTCTCTCCACGTTTTCCCCTCGTGTTATTCGTGTTCTTCCTCGAATCCACCTCCAATTCTTGAAGATCGGGCCACCCTCGGGTTTGCCCCGTATCAGAGGAGGTATTGTCTAGCATCGTGGTGGCGTCAAGAGCAGGCCTGACAAGGTCGATGCGTCAGTATTTGCTCTGAAGATGGATCAATGGAAGAAGGCAATGACGACCTAAGTGCGTCGGACCAGGTTGTGCCCCAGACCTGGTATGTGGCTTCGTCGGGTTTCCGGGTTTAAATGTTAGGCTTAGGTAAGAGGTTTGGGTATTCGGCTCACACTTTCTGCAGCCCTTCATCAATGGATAGGAGTAGCGATAGATGTGATTTTTTTTCAAAAGTATGACTAAATTTGTAGCAAATTTGAAATTTATACGGCGAAATGAAAAAATACCGAAAATATTACCCCGTCGGCCTGCGGTGGGCCGAAAGGGGCCCTGTCGGCCAGCAGTGGGCCGAGCGCGTGCTGTCGGACACCAGTAGGCCGACTGTGGGCTGTCGGCAACCAGAAGGCCAAAAGGTGGCTGTCGGCCTACCAGAGGACGATAGGCCCGTAGATAGCCTACCCAAACGTTTTCTTGAATTTTTTCCAGAAATAGTACATTTTTTTGGTATGTGACTGACTTGTACTAGTTTCCTTCCCGCCCTTCTTTCCAGCCAGTTTTGTTCCCGCCCTTCTTTCCCGCCAGTTCCATTCCCGCCCTTCTTTCCCGCCATTGTCTCCCGCCATCTTCTCTTCTGACCCTATAAAACCCCCTCCGCAGCAAGGTGGGTGAGCAAGCAAGTGTAGTGTTTTTTTATCACAGTTTCTATGCAGGTAAGGGCTTGCCCCTTTTGCCGAGCTCCAGGTGGCCCTTGTTCTTCCTTTGATTCTTGTGCGTCTGTCTTCACTGTGGTGCTGGATCGTCACTGTTCAAGGCGTGTTGTAAGATTCTATATCTTGTTTATCTGATTGTGGCATATGGTTGATGTTGTTTAGGTTGGAATGTATTCTAATACCTTTGTTTATATGATTATGATGTTTGCTTCCATTCTTTTTGTAGTATGTTCCGTGCAGTGTTAGATCACATCTTGCTCGGTACATTGAGGAGTGCAGAGCTTTAGCTATTCGGAGGGGTGACACAGATATCGATCTTGCTCTTCACAACAGTGAGGGTAACTTATACCATGTTCTATTTACACATGGTCGGGTGAGCAGTAAATTCCATGGTCCTTCCTGGGAGGAACTTGTGAATGATTATGGTCTCCGTCATCATGACATGATGACTGTTAGGCTTGAGCACTATGGAACATGGTGTAGTGTTGATTTTCATCGGGATGGTATTATGTTGTTCCCTTTACCCTGTGTTGGTAAGTTTTTTATTTGAGTGATTTTAAGTTTTGTTTCAGCTTATACGATTTGCTGTTCTGCTCAATTTGTGAAATTATTTTTTTGTAGCTCTTGAGGATCTGAGTGAAACTCAGAGGAAACTTGTTGACAATTGTTTTTATAGTCGTTGTGTCAGTCTGAATTATCACCAAATGTTTGTCATGTCGCGACAGCTCTTTGATGACAACTACATATTGTGTACTCCTTTTGTTCATAGGATTGATTCCATGAATGTTAATGGTCAACATATGGTGAGCTTTGTTTTTGGCTACTGTTTATTTATTTGTCCTTTGCTCTAGTATACTGTTTAAAATTTGTTAGCTGAACATCATATAACTAGATGTTTTTTGTCAGGTTATTCCGCCCATGGTTGTGAGGAGTTTGAAGGAATTTTTGTCAATTCCTAGGACTGGTTCTTTAACTCTTGAAATTACTTTGGATTCTGAAGATGATGATATATCTGTGAGCATTCCTTGTTCCTACTTTATTGGCTTGGGTGGTAGAATGGTGTTGAACAAGGAAGGTTTCGGTAATTTTCTTCTGGCATCGTCTATTGAAGTAAACAGTTTGGTGCTCATAACCTTCAAAGAGCGTGATCAGGAGCTAGTTGTTGTTTTCAGCCATCTGCCACAGTGATCGTACTATCTCGCCCTACTATCCCCCCATTTTCTTTTCCCGCCCTACTATCCCGCCATATTCTTTCCCGCCATAATCTCCCGCCACTTTCTTTCCCGCCATTCTCTCCCGCCATTCTCTCCCGCCATTTTCTTTCCCGCCTTTCTCTCCCGCCATTTTCTTTCCCACCTTTCTCTCCCGCCATCTTCTCTTGTGAACCTATATAACCACATCCGCAGTAAGGTGGGTGAGCAGGCCCTTCTGTCCCCCCTTTCTCTCACGCCTTTCGCTCCCGCCATCCTTTCGTGGAGATGTCTCATCCTCATTATCCTTTTGATCATAGTTTTCATTCTGGTATGTCCGATCGTCTTCTCAAACGACTAGCCGCCAATTTCAAGATGGATGATAGAGTAGTTCCATGGGAGGAACTCATCAGTAGTGACACCATAATGAATGAGTTGGCTCACTCATTAGCTAGGAGTGGGTGGCCTCCCAGGACATTTGAGGAGATATGGAAAGAACTTCTCAGGTTGCATGGCAGATGGCAGAAGGTCAAACTACATAAGAGTGAATCTTACATCAGGCTTGCGAGGAATAATTCAGATTTATGGTCAGCAGACAGTGAGGACGAAGACGATCTCTTCATGCCGAGCACCAAGGTAAATAGTACCGCATCGTCGAATCTTGGGCTTCCTCGGACGAGGACCGGAAGGCGATAAGCGCTCAAGCGGTGGATGAGTCTCACGATGACCATGACCATAGGCCGCCTCGTCTGTCTGTGTCTGTGTCTCCTGCGTGTATGGTGGTGGTGGAGTGGCAAGAACTGTCTCCGAGAAATCATAGGTGTTTGCAGCTCGGTCATCGTCATCGCCGTCGCCGGCAAAGAACGAACCAGCACCAGTAAACATCGGTGACTGGACATTAGACTGCATGAACGGTTGCGACTGGCTGCCGACTGCGGTAAAGTGAAACATGTAAAATTGATTTGCGAACCTAGAATGTTAAAAAGAATGTACAAAGTAGTGTTACCTAGGTCCACCTGATTATGCCATGGTTGTGAAGGAGGTGGCTGCTGGTAGAAATAGCTCCCTGGTTTGGAAGGAGGTATCTGCTGCCATGAAGAGCTCATTGGTTGTGAAGGAGGTGTCTGTTGCCAGGAAGAGCTCCCTGGTTGTGAAGGAGGTGTCTGCTGCCAGGAAGAGCTCCCTGGTTGGGAAGGAGGTGTCTGCTGCCAGGAGAGCTCCCTGGTTGTGAAGGTCATGGTTCCGAACGGTGCACAGAGGTTCGAGGTTCTGAACGCTGCATAGAGGGGCGTGGCGGACGATGTGCTGGACGAGGAATAGCAACATCCGAAGATCGTCTACATGTAACAGCTGCGTAAATCCCGCGTACCTTCTCATGAAGACCCATCAACCATGAGACGTGCTCTCGCGGTGGGATATTATCTCCTCTCTCAAAGCGTTGCATTAAAGAGGAAACCTCCTCTGGCACCTCGAATGCCAAGTCACCCTGTACACAGAGAGTTAACCAATTAGATCATCGGTGTATGGCAGACAACACGAATAGTTAACCAATTGTACACAGAGAGTTAACCAAGTCACCCTGTAAACATAGCACGTACCGCGTGGTGTCTGGTCCCGACAAAAGAGGCAGTTGGGAACAGATCGCTGGTGAGAGGGGCTTCGATCTGATCAGGAGCTGATGATGGAACCAAGTAGATCCTCGTGCTATGCCGGTAACGCTGCAGATACAACCCGAACTTGTCCCAGTCAAAGGGCCGAACTTCATCCCAGATATTTGTCGGCGCAGTAGTCCATTCGTCCACGTAAGGGCTAATGTCACGAAGCCAAGAATCCTGGGACTTGTTTCCTCCTGAGCGAGTGTACCTGAGATTGAAATGCACGTTACATGATTAGTTATATTCTGAATGCAGACATGACAACTTAAGTAGTATTACTTACTTGTGCACGTGATCTGGTAAGTGTGGAATAACAGGAATGTCAGGCTCTTGGCATCGACCGAACTGTCTCATCACCCTATGAATAGCCATCTCCTCAACCGTCACGTCGAACACCAACCTGGCCTTGGTCATCCAATAATGCCGATCTCTAGTGCACATTCCAGAAATCCCATCTGCACATCTGGAGGAAATAGCACGACCGGAGTATGGCTCCCAGATAACTTGATCCTCGTGCAAACTGTCAAACTGCGCCGTGAAGGAGGGGTAGCAGCCCCTCACCTGGCTATGCGCAAACTGTCTCTTTATTTGACAACAAACATTAGTAATACTATTGAATAGCGAGAAATAAACATTAGTAATTCATATTGTTACAAATTATGAAAATACCTCTCTCCGTGTCCAAACAGATCTCATAGTAGGCAAGTCGCCGATAGAAGGCACGTAAGTCCCAGCCATGTCCTCATTACCAAAAGATTTCTCAACGCTGACATAGGGTCGACCAATAGGGAATCTCTCATATGACCAGAGCTGCAACAATAGTGGACATCCAACAAGACCTGATTTTCTAGACTTCAACTGGCAAGCTTTGCACAGGCCTCTGTACGTAGCCGCTAACACAGCAGAACCAAAACTCCGCTGCACAATGTCCCCCGGGCAACGTGCATCAGCTATCTCTCATGCAATACCGATGAGTCGTGCATTGACAGTGGTCACGTGGTTTTCCGTGAACATCGTCTTGCCGAACAACCACATAATATATGCCTCTAGGGATCGGTCAATCTGTGCCTCTGACAACTCAACATTGGGATATCCTAAGGAGACAATCTGAAACTGGCTCAACCACCTAAAAAGAGGCCCGTGACGATCGTTGCCTAGCACCGTAGTAGTTGGCACCGCAGCCAGAAAACGGGCCTGCATCGATGCTAGCCAACCAGGTTCTGGCTCTAAAGGACCTATGGCAGCACCGGCCAGAGGTAATCCCAACAAGTAAGACACATCCTATAATGTAGGCGCCATCTCTCCCCAGGAAAAGTAAACATATGTGTCTCTGGTCTTCATCTATCTACTAAGCAGGTAAGGAGTGACCTGTCGTAAGAGAAGCGTGTAACTTGCTTCTTGTGTAACTGCATTGGTTCACCTGCCTCATCCAGTTCCGGATGATCAACCCACTCATCCAATGTACCCTCAACCAGCCGTGCCAAGGGTAGAAGTCCAGCCCAATTTAACCTACAAAATAAATAGAATGTAGCTTACAGTTAGCGGCTATCAAAAGGATGTCAAACATAGTAAGTCATTATACCGACACATACATATCAACCCATAAAGGGTGTATCATCCAGTTACGCTTTGGGGTGCGAGTGATCAACACGTCTAAGTTCTTGCCCGCTTCCATATCTGCGGCCCGGTGCCCTCTATCGATATTCCCATTAAGCAAAGGATACGAAGCCATATCTGCAATTAAAACATAGCCCAGACATATTACAAATTATAACATCGTCCAGACATATTACAGAATAAAACATAGTTTGTCATATTACACATTAAAACATAGACCACACATATTACAGAATAAAACATAGTCTGTCATATTACACATTAAAACATAGACCACACATATTACAGAATAAAACATAGTCCGTCATATTACACATTAAAACATAGTCCAGACATGTTACAAAATAAAACATAGTGCGACACATTATATAGCTTCTGAGGTATTTCTTCCTTGTCCGCCCCTTCGGCCTCGACTTCCACGACCACCACGACTGCCACGACCACCTCTTGCTACTGTTGTCGCAGTTGTCGATGTGGAAGCACTCGTCGATGTAGAAGCACCGTCTTTGTTCAGGTCGGGACAATATTTCATCCTATGCCCATAAGCCGCGCATAGCAAACATTGTCTGGTTGCTCCACCAACTTCAGATTGGTCCATATCGTTTCGGATGCGCTTTACCTTGCGTCTGCCCCTGCTTGTTCTCCGAAGTCCTGGATCCGGGATGTATACTCTCTCACCATCGTTTACCTTGTTGAAATTGCCGACGACTCTAAACCCCGTCATCTTACCTGTCCAGACATTGAGTACTGCCTCTTTTGAATAGTACGGAGACACGAAGGAGATAGCGTCCAACTCAATCTGGCCACAGGGAGCCAACACATGTGAGCAAGGCAGGTGCAACAACTGCGCTTTGTTGCATGTACACTCACAAGTTGGATAAAATTCCGTTCCAATTTTAACCTCATGCGTCTTCACCTCATTTGCAGAACCAAAACCATCAGTAGGAAGCTGAACCTCATACCTCCTTTCCTGATTACCTATGAGTGTGACAGTGTGCTTTTTTGCTTTCTTTATCTTCTGAGCCATGTACTCCATGACACGGCTACAATAAGGTGTGTTCTGATTAACTGCAATATGCTTCTTTGCTAACTCGTGCTTTTCTCTGAAATATCTCAAAGTGTCATGGAATACACCCTCCACAATAGCTGTCAGTGGCAATGCTCTATTCCCTCTGAGTACAAAGTTATACACCTCTGCAAGATTGGTTGTCATGTGGCCATACCTAGCTCCATGGGTGTCATGCAGCAAAGACCAATTCACTGGAGGCTCTTTCTCTATCCACTCAGAAAAATTCTTTATTGCCCTGCCCTTCTTTCTCTTAGTATTAGGAGGGTCAATTGCTGGAGAGTCACAAAGACCTACTGGCTCCTCTAGCTCCACCATGAGTGTTGCTAATTTAACCTGATCTGCTTCCATTTTCTTCCTCGCGTGGACCTGCTTCTTAGTGAACTCATCAAGTTTTGACCAAATAAAATGGTATTTACGCTGCTGGTTCTGCTTGCATAATTTTTTAAACAAGTTCATCAACCGCTTGTTCTTGAACTGTGAGAAAAAATTAGCCCCAAGATGGCGCATGCACCACCGGCTCTGCATGTCCTTCCAAGGTGTTGGTTCGTCAGCAGTTGGATTCCTTAGTGTCTTCACGGCCTTCAATATACCAGGATGTCTGTCATGAATGACACACACGTTTGGTCGGTCCTTCACGATCGCAATTTTAACTTGCCGGAAGAACCATACCCAGCTCGGAAAGTTCTCACCCTCCACAAATGCCATGGCTAGTGGGATGATTTGATTGTTCCCGTCCACACCAATAGCAGTCAGGATTTGCCCTTTGTACTGACCAGTCAGGAATGTACCATCCGCAAACATCACAGGAGGACAATGCCGGAAAGCTTCGATGCACATAGCGAAAGAGAAGAATACTCGTTTCAACACCTTGTGATCTGGTATAATGTCCAACCTCGTGTGTTGTATGTTAACATAAGTGCCGGGATTTCTCTCCTTCAGTATGTCAAGGAGACGGACAACATTATCTTATGAGTCGAAGAACGTCCCATACCTTTCCTCCATAGCCTTCTGCTTAGCCTTCCAAGCCTTCCCATATGGAATGTCATAATTCCATCTGACCTTCACTGCTCTCTGGATGTGTTTTGCTTCCATATCTTTCTTCTCCACTATCTCAGTATACATGAGTTGCGCAATGAGAGTTGAAGTCAGGTTTGGATGACTAACCAACATGTTTTTCCTCACACAATTATGTGGGACCACATTGGTGACAAGACAGTGGATGTCATACTTCGGCACGTGCCCGTGCACCTTCCCAGGACAACCTGCTTCAACACACTTCACGGTATAGTTTGTTGGACTCGATATGTGTGTCCGGAAAACCCTCTGCGTAGACATAGCCCACTTTATCACCGCATACTTCAATTTTTTCTTTGTATCAAACATAGCCCCTATCTGGACTTGGTTCAGATTATATTGCCATGGAGTCTCATGGCCATCGTTGACAGTAAGGCCGGTGGATATGTCCTGATCCCATGTAGAAGGAATCGGTACCTCCACTTCATCCTCGGAATTTTCTGAATCCAGATCCTCCGCAAATCCATCCTCGTCATCTTCCTCCATCACCCTCTGCATTTCATCGCCTTCCTCATCCCCATCAGCAACACCAGAACCACCTAATATTTTTGACTTAATACTCTGCCCAGTATCATGACCACAAACATTGTGTGACATGTAGTCTGACTCTTTCTCGGCTTGGCTAGCATCCACATCCGGTGGCTGTGACCCGGATAAATAATTCTCGTTAGCCACTTGACTACCCTGGCCTGGTTCATACCCCACGTGAAGTTGTACCGTATTCTCCTCCTTCGCCACTGGTTGCACTAGGGCATATGGGTGGATTCTTCGGTCTCGGCAACGACTTAACAGGGTCACCCAATGCTGGCTCCTATCTATCGGCATCAACTCCCACTTGACATTTTTATAGGATTTTGTCCACAGTGCATGAATACTGATGGAACATACTTCAGGATCTAGTCCAAAACTAGTAGTCAACCAGTGCTTCAAATGTCTAATGTCCAGTATGTCCGGGTGTGAAAGTGTCATGACGCCATTTTTAAACTCGCTAAGATCAACCCCCAACTCATTATATCGAACATTACCAGGGCCGTAGTAAACAGTCAAATTTACTGATTCAGACATTTTCACCTGTCAGACATTCCCACCTTTCATTAATCGCAACGAACAAAATTATTACCGGCTACACTAACTATCCGCTAAAATTACTATGTACACTAAATAAACTCTACAGCACATACAAAATTATTACCGGCTACACTAACTAGCCCCTATAATTACTATGTACACTAAAATGACTATGTACACTAAATAAACTGTACACTAAAACTACACTAACTACACGAACAAAAATATACCTTCGACGTGTGTGTCCCCTTCTTCTTGCTCTCCACACCACCACCTCCTCACCAGCCACACCTCCTCCACCCCACCACCTCCTCACCTCCTCCACCCCACCATGGCTCCTCCTCACTTACGCACAAATAACTATCCCATTGCCAAAAAAATGACCGTAGGACGCTGGAGAATGCTATGATCTATTGATTCTGCGGCTTGGAACGGAAAATCGGTGGAAGAATGAGCAGATCGGTGAGGGGGGAGAGTATAGAGAGGAAACGAGAGAGAGAGAGAGCTGTCAGCGACCAGGAACGAGAGAGAGAGCGAGAGGAAGAAGAAAACGGTCGGGCGGCCGACAGCCACCTTTTGGCCTGCTGGTGGCCGACAGCTGACCAGTCGGCCTACTGGTGGCCGACAGCACGCGCTCGGCCCACTGCTGGCCGACAGGGCCCCTTTCGGCCTACTGGTGGCCGACAGCAGGCGCTTGGCCCACCGCAGGCCGACAGGGTAATATTTTCGATATTTTTTCATTTCGGCGTATAATTTTCAAATTTGCTACAAATTTAGTCATACTTCTGAAAAAAAAATCGATAGATGTTGCCAAGATGACGACTTCAGACATATTGATGTATTACTTTGTAAGCTCTTTGTGAATAATTTATAAAGCGTCTGCATGCATCTTCCAAATGCAAAGGCTGGGGTCGTCCTCCTTCTGGAAAAAAAATGCAGGTTCTACGCATTATTATTTTTACGAGTATGACTGGAACAGGTTGGTTTGGAGTAGTAAAATATTTCACAACTAGTTGCATTATCTGAACTAGTCGTCGAAGCGTGCATTCGCACGCCTAGTTAGATGACATTTTTTTCCGTTATTTTATAATTCACGTCACATGTTACACGTATGCAATATAAACAAATTCTGTATAGTGTAAGCCACATATAAATCTTTTCCATAATATTCTTTGCACATAACTATTAAAACATCTGGAAATATATTGGGACACACTACAAAAGCCAGGAAAGCAACTTGGAACACGGGAAAAGAATATGTATTGTTGTAAAAAAAACATGACAACTAACTAAGTTTTTATGGATATGACCCAAACAATATATGAAAGAGGTTTATTTCGAATATATCTAAAAAGATACTTTAGTAAATGTTTGGAGACAACGCCATGACCATCAGGCGGTAATCCAATTTACACTTAGCCAATATATTTTGTATACCTGCAAGTAAGCATATCATATGTCTTGTAATGTACCATCCGATGGGTAAACGGTCATTGGATATGATTAGAAACATCATTAGATGATTGAATTAAACAATAGTTAACATATTTATATCTTAGGAGCATGGTACATACATAATTTGTAGAATAAGCCAATCATGATATATTAGAGAATAAAGAATACCTGGTGAACTAAATAGTACTATAAGCAATATAAAATTGAATTGCTAGATAGCAGTAGGAATACATGCTTTAGATTTTTACTATATGCATCCGAACGAAGCACCTCTGAAAACATTATATTTGACGTTGAAGTTTACAAGTCCGATACAGTATAAATCACTCGTTGATGAGGTCATGTGTCTCACTGCTAATTGTTGCCTAATGGCAACGATTATTATCAAGTGTTACCTAGTGCGAATTATGACCTCCAAAACCTAAAAAGTTTAGAAGTCGGACTGCTGAAATGTCAATCTGACAATATAGAAACTAAGGGGAGGGTGGGACATAAAGAGAATAGCCCCATAGCGGACGTGACGCTAATGAGAAGGTTCACTGTTGGGACGATGCTATGACGCCCCCATCTAGTCGACAACGCGGCGTACTCTTTTTACGGTAATATATACTGCCTCCGTTTCAAAATAAATGTGTCAACTTATACTAACTTTAGTACAAAGTGATACTAAAGTTGAGATACTTATTTTTAGACGGAGGGAGTAGTATTTATCTACACAAAATTCATATTTAAATGATACAAAATAGTAATTTTCACAGTTGAGCAATTCTTGCAGATAGATAAGCATATCTTGTTCTACATTGCAAGTGCTATAGCTAACAAAGTGCTAGAAACGGTTGTGCTTTAATCCAAAAAAAATTGATGAAGTACAAAAGAAATATACCTATCATGTGACATTAGATGGCTCTAGGCTTTCTTGCTGTGTGAATAAGGCAATCTTCCATGACTCAATCCATCTTGTACGGCTGCATGGTGCATATGCGTTATGTACAGTAAGATTGCAAACTGACTGTGCTGATGTAATGATGTGCATTCAGTGAATACAACTGGAAAAGAGTCGACAAAGCTAGAGGAATACGCAAAAGTGACAGTGTGCATTTGGCATTAGCTAAATGAAGCTGAAGGAGTGCAAGAAAAATTATGAGCGTGCATCCTGTCTTATTTCAGAATCGATCCATGCATCCTGCAGCCTTCTTCCAAAGCAAGATGATGTACTTGAGCGTCTCTGCGGTGTCAATCCATCACCTACATGTGTTTGATATACCGCCAAAAGTAACGGCCGACAGTCCTCGCTGAAAATATTCAGCGTATTTGGTACCTCACCAACAGAGGATAAGATGACGGTAAGGCCCTGCATGTCGACGATCTTGCCTTCATTGATGGCCGCGAGGGGCCAGCTGTGGCTGCTTCTGCTGCAGCGGGCTTGCAAGTCAAAGTGACTTGTGACGAGAGGATTCAAGGTTGGGGTCTTACTGTTGTAATTTGCTGATGAACAGCGAAAACATATTATGGAGCTTAGGCTCATGGACACCCCCTTATCTAGCCATCCAATTCTGCTTCGCGATTCGTGCATGCGTTTTTCTCTTTTTTGTTTCTCCCACATAGAACAACATATGAACCTCCAACTTTTGCAGAACAATAAAACATTCCAACTAGAATGTGAGAAAAAACTTTCGGATTTTTTCGTTCATCACAAATACTAAAAATAAACTTTTTTAATCAAAAAAATCTCAGTTTTTATATTTATGTTGGGCAAAAAAATCTGAAAGTTTTATCGCACATTCTAGTAATAATGTTTTGTTGTTCTGTAAAGTTTGGAGTTCATATGTTGTTTTGGTTTGAAGAAACAAAAAAGAGAAAATCGCATGTCCTAAGTTAGTTGTGTAGTACGGATCTCAAAGCATCATTCAAAGGTACGGATAGGAGGTGTCTGGAAGCCCAGGCTCAAAAAATCCACGTCCTGATGAACAGAACTATCGATGAAACGCACCATATCTTGTCGACAACTACGGCTGTGTGGCATCTGTGTGTTGCTTTAACTATCATGGTAAAGGACTGGATGGATGCCAGGATTGGAGATTGTTTTTCAAAACTGGCACCGTTTTTAGAGCAATTTCGAAAACTAGCAGTGCTAACACGTTTATTTCAAAAATAGCACCCCGTCGGTCGTTCGTTGACCGAAGAAGACCTTTTCGGCCAGCAGAATACCGAAGAGGCCTCTTCGGTTACGCGTGGGCCGAATAGTGCGAGAGGTGGGCCCAAGATGGACCTTTTCGGCTAAACCAGAGGCCGAAAAGTTTTTCGGCTAACCAGCGGCCGAAGACGGGCCTTTTCGGCCAACCAACGACCGAAGAGGTCGTGGATAACGCTCGACCGAGCTTCTTCTTCCTCTGGTTGTTCTTCTCTCGTTCTCTCTCTCGTTCTCTCTGTAACCTCGCCCCCCTCGCTGATCTCTCCGTTTCTCCACCCATTTTCGAATCCAAACCACAGAAACGGTAGATCGTAGCCATCTCCACCGGCCTACAGACATGCTGGTATATTGAAGGCCGTGAAGACACTGAGGGATCCAACTGAGAACGAATCAACACCATGGAAGGACCTGCACAGCCGGTGGTGCATGCTCCATCTAGGGGCAAATTTTTTCTGACAGTTCAAGAACAAGCGGTTGATGAACTTGTTCAAAAAATTATGCAAGCAGAATCAGCCACGGAAATACAATTTTATTTGGTCAAAACTAGATGGGTTTACTAAGAAGCAGGTTAAATCCAGACAGAAAATGGAACAAGATCAGGTTAAATTAGCAATAATCATCACGGAGCTAGAGCAGCCTGTAGCTCTTTGTGACTTGCCAGCAATTGACCCTCCTAGCACTAAGAGGCCGAATGGCAGGGCAATAAAGAATTTTACTCAGTAGATAGAGAAAGAGCCTCCCGTGAATTGGTCTCTCCTGCATGACACCCATGGAGCTAGGTATGGCCACATGACAACCAAGCTTGCTGAGGTGTATAACTTTGTACTTAGAGGGAATAGAGCATTGCCACTCACAGCTATTGTGGAGGCTGTATTCCATGGCACTTTGAGATATTTCAGAGAAAGGCTCGAGTTAGCAAAGAAGCATATTGCAGATCATCCGAAGACACCTTATTGTAGCCGTGTCATGGAGTACATGGCAAAGAAGATAGAGAAAGCAAAGAAGCACACTGTCAGACTCATAGGTAATCAGGAAAGGAGGTATGAGGTTCAGCTACCTACCGATGGTTTTGGTACGTCAAATGAGGTGAAGACGCATGAGATAAAAATTGGAACGGAATTTTATCCAATGTGTGAATGTACATGCAACAAACCAAAGTTGTTGCACCTTCCTTGCTCACATGTGTTGGCTGCGTGCGGCCAGATTCAGTTGGATGCCATCTCCTTCGTGTCCCCATACTATTTGAAAGAGTCAGTACGCAACACATGGACCGGTGAGATGACAGGGTTTAGAGTCGTCGGCAATTTCAACAAGGTAAATGATGATGAGAGAGTATACATCCCGGATACCGATCTTCGGCGAACTAGTAGGGGTAGACGTAAGGTGCGGCGAATCCGTAATGATATGGACCAATCTGAAGCTGGTGGAGCAACCAGACAGTGTTTGCTATGCGCGAATTATGAGCACAGGATGAAATATTGTCCCGACCTTAACAAAGACAGTGCGTCCACATCGACGAGTGCGACAACAGGAGCAAGAGGCGGACGTGGTCGAGGCAGTCGAGGCCGAAGGGGACGACGAGGAAGAAATAACTCAGAAGCTATATAATGAGTCAGACTATGTTTTAATTTGTGATATGTCGGACTATGTTTTAATTTGTGATATGTCGGACTATGTTTTAATTTGTAATATGTCGGACTATGTTTTAATTTGTGATATGTCGGACTATGTTTTAATTTGTAATATGTCAGACTATGTTTTAATTTGTGATATGCCGGACTTTGTTTTAATTTGTAATATGTCGGACTATGTTTTAATTTGTAATATGCCGGACTATGTTTTATTTTCTAATATGTCGAACTATGTTTTAATTTCAGATATGTCTTCGTATGTGTTGCTTAAAAATACGATCGATAAAAAACACCGGGCCGCACTTATGCAAGCGGGCAAGAATTTAGATGTGTTGATCCCTCGCACCCCAAAGTTTAACTGGATGATACACCCTGAATGGGTTGATAGGTATGTTTGCATATCATGTTTTAATTCGTAATAGGTAATATTTGATGTCCGCTAACTGTTTGCTGTACATTCTTTTTATTTTGTAGGTTAATGTGGGCTGGACTGCTACCTTTGCACGGCTGGTTGAGGGTACATTGGATGAGTGGGTTGATCATCCGGAGTTGGATGAAGCTGGTGAACCAATGCAGCTACGCAAGAGGCAAAACAAACGCTTCTCTTACGATAGGCCACTCCTTACCTGCTTCGTAGATAGATCGAGACCGGAGACACATACGTTTCACTTTCCCTGGGGAGAGATGGCGCCTACTCTACAGGATGTGTCTTACTTGTTGGGATTACCGTTGGCCGGTGCTGCCATAGGTCCTTTAGAGTCAGAACCTGGCTGGCTAGCTACGATGCAGGCCCGTTTTCTAGCTGCGGTGCCAACTGCTGTGGCCTTAGAGAACGATCCTCACGGGCCTCGTTTTAAGTGGTTGAGCCAGTTTCAGGTAACCTTCTCGGTTAGCTAAATTAATGTTGTTTTTATAGTTGTCCTCACTACATAGAATAATACAAGTCGTTTGGGTTATATGTAGATTGTCGCGTTAGGATACCCCGGAGTTCAGTTGTCCGAGGCACATGTTGATCGGTCCCTAGAGGCATATATTCTTTGGTTGTTCGGGAAGACGATGTTCACGGAGAACCACGTGACCACTGTCGATGCGCACCTCATCAGCATTGCACGAGAGATAGCTGACGCTCGTTGCCCAGGGGACATTATGCAGAGGAGTTTTGGTTCTGCTGTGTTGGCAGCTACGTACAGAGGCCTGTGCAAAGGTTGCATGTTGAGCTCCCATAGATCAGGTCTGGTTGGATGTCCACTATTGTTGCAGCTCTGGTCATATGAGAGGTTCCCTATAGGACGACCCTATGTCTGCGTTGATAAACCGTTTGGGTTGGTAGACATAGCAGGGGCTTATGTGCCACATATCGGCGACTTGCCTACTGTGGGATCTGTTTGGGCGCGCAGAGAGGTAATTTTGTATTACGTAACATTTCATTAGATTATTTCTTGCCATGCAATACTATTACTAATGTTTATTTGTTGTCATGCACAGAGACAGTATGCGGGTATGCAGGTGAAGAGCTGCTACCCGTCCTTCACGTCGCAGTTTGGTGCTTTGCACGAGGATGTTGTTATCTGGGAGCCCTACTCGCATCATGCTATAACATCTAGGTATCCAGTTGGGATATCTGCCTTGTGCACTAGAGATCGGCACTACTGGATGACCAAGGCGAGATTGGTGTTCGACGTGACGGTGGAGAAGATGGCTCTTCATAGGGTGATGAGACAGTTCGGTCTATGCCAAGAGCCTGACATTCCTGTTATTCCACACATACCGGACCACGTGCACAAGTCTTCGGCCCAGCACAGCAAGTCTTCAGCCCACGGGACGCCGAAGAGGTCTCTTCGGTCATCGGTAGACCGAAAACTCCCTTTTCGGCCAACGAACGACCGACGGGGTGCTACTTTTGAAAATAACGTGTTCGCACTGCTACTTTTCAAATTTGCTACAGAAAACGACCTAGTTTTGAAAAAAAAATCAGGATTGGAACCCTCGTCGCCAATGGCGGCATTAAGAAACCAATCTTGATGCGACGACTGCAGGCAAAGGCTGAAGAAAGTTTTTCTTCCAAAAGAGGCGTGAAGAGTCATGGCAAAGCATATGGTAGACATACCTGAGTATCACCGGCCTTCACCAAGATCAGGAAGTTGGATCATTGGATGCTGGCTAGGTTAGAGGACGTGATTAGGTTCCATGAATTAGAAGAGGAAGGGTGGAGGCTAGGTTATAGAACGTGAGTTTGGTGAAGCAAGGCAAGGATTTTAGATTTGATCTGTACGATTTAACTGAGATCCTCAAAATCAATAGTTCCCTTAAAAAAAATCTCTGATCGAAGATTAGATATATTTTTCCTTAAAAAGGATCTTTTTTTTGTCTGACCACATCAAAGATCAGACCGGAACTTCTTAAAATTCATCTGGGAGGGACTAACGTGGTTTCAGTTTTTTTTTTAAGATAGACATGATTGGCTCGTGTTTTTTTTTTTATAGACCTGGTTTGGGTCACGTTTGCGTGTAGCTCGGGCCTGTTTGTGTTAAAAAATTTGCCTAGACTAGTAACGTTAATCGTAGGGCTAAGATAGATTAATTACATAGATCAGACAGTTAAGATAGTTTTGATGATGTGGATTAACGTGGAAGCTTGTATGATGCATCCAATTAGTAAATAAGAGATTTAACGATTTGTCACATCATTTATGAAGAAACTATTATTCCATCGCAACAATGGATGGACGTGGCAACGTGCACCATCAACGATCTTGTTAATACAACAACCAGAGACCAGTGGCCAGCTTGGTAAGCTAGCTATACACAAAAAATACTACAACAAGAGATATGGGCGATCCTGAAGCAAGACCCAGCAGTGGAGATACTAAAATACGCCGGGGCATGGAAGACGAGCTAATTATACAATTGTCCCCAGGCCAAGTGGCCAACTATTGCATGTGGCATCAATTAATTCAGTTTGTCTTAGATGCACACAGAACCATCGGCCAAGAAAAGGTATGGAAGCAAGTGCATCCACGACTAATTTATATCCTTCAATCCCAGCATGTGATCGACGCGCAGCTTCTTGCTAGAAGCATCTTGCTCCGTCGGAGATCGGATCGTAGCCCCCCCCCCCCCCCCCCCCCCCCCCCCCGTGCCTATAAAAAACAGCAGCTCCTTCCATCCATCCTAGCTATACCTTCCTTCTCTTTATACATCATCTCAATTCATCAATGGCGTCCACTCTCAAGGCCACCGTCGTGGTCGCCGCCCTCTGCGCCCTGCTCGTCCTCACCACGGCGACGGGGGAGACGCTAGAAGAATGCCTCGGCAGATGCCGGAAGATTGCTGATTCGTGCGACACCGAGTGCGCTACAAAACCGTGGCCTTATTGCTCCGGGCACTGCATGACCGAAAGGTCGAGCTGCAGCGACTGGTGCTTCAAGCAGCGTTATCCCAATGCAGGCCGCTCGGTAAACCAAGAACGCTAGCTGCCATGACATGCGTGTCTCCAGGAACTAGGCACCAGCCCTCGTCCTAAGATCGGTAATAATCACGGCCCTGTTGCTGCTGTCCTTGGTTTGTTGTACTGTAGCGCGTTTGTAGTGTTTGGTGGCTTTTGTTGGCAACTTTGATATGTGCGATGTTGTGTCGATCCGGGGTGGCAGCTTGAGTTTTATCTGTCACTCTGTTGTGAAGTTCTGTGGTGTGTCGTCGATCCATTCCAATTTTCTTTAGCTGGCTCCGATTGTTGACTTGCCGTGCTTGTATCCGTAATTTGTGTGTTGTTCGTATTTATCTTCAATCCATCACCCTGCCACTTCGTCGTACGCTTTGCTCCCCACGGTATTAACCATGGCCTGCATGCGGGACCTCAGCGACCTCGAGCTCATCGTACCGCGCCGAGGTCATCGCCAGCGATTACGTGCCCCTCTGCACTAGCATGTACATGTACTCTTGTAGTCTTCTAGCCGTTTCTCGCAGAACCTGTCGAGCAGTATGTTTCTGCTCTTGGTGTTGCCGTACACACCAGCTTGCATTTGGGGGTGGTCTGGACCGCAAACCTTAGTAGAGAGATATGGCGTCAAGCATCCGTACAATTGCATATGATAGGCAGACTTGGAGGAGTATCGCCGGAGGTCGTCCGGTTCCAACGGATTGAGTACGAACGAGAGGGGTCAATGCTGGTGTCCCGCAGAAGCTGCCATTGTCCATGAATTCGCGGAGAGTTCCGGGACGCGGATGCATAGGAAAGAATCTTGGATCTATCTATCCTTCCAGAAGCTGGTGTGTTTTCCGTCGCGAATGGAGATAGTGGTAGAGGCTTTGAAGAGCACATGTTAAAGTCACTTCAGGGCAGTTTGGTGCCCACACATGGCCGGTTGGGGTCCGTCCATTCATACCATGGCCACCTAGGTGTAAGGCCAAACCAAAATACTCTAGATCAGTCATCCCAAGGCCATCCAAACTTTTAAGGGTGCACATCATCTTCCTACTGCGGCTTGGTTAGGGGCTCCGCCTTTAGATGTTAGGTTCTGGTGCGAGGTCCGTTTGGTATTCGGCTCGTACTATCGGATTCCCTTCATTAAGTGGATAGAAATAGCGACATATGTTGTGAAAATGATGACTTCAGACTTACTGATGTATAACTTTGTAAGATTTTTGTGAATAATTAATAAAATTGTTGCATTCATCGCCCAGAGAGGCCGGGAGCCATCCTCCTTTTAAAAAAAAACACCATCTTCCAACTGACCAGAGAGCGCCTCATGTTTGCCGTTTTCACTATCATCGGCATTCCTGATAAAATTTCTACAAAGCTCATCTAACTTCTTGAGTGCCCATTTGGATAGTGGCATGACCGCCAAATGGTAGGTGGTAGTAGGAGTGAGGACAGTCTTTGCAAGAACCAAACGGCCAGCCCGCATGAGGTTTCCCTTCCAGCCTGGGATGCGAGCACCCTACTTTTCGATGAGTGATTGCAAGTCTAGCCGTTTCTCGCAGAACCTGTCGAGCAGTATGTTTCTGCTCTTGGTGTTGCCGTACACGCCAGCTTGCATTTGGGGGTGGTCTGGACCGCAAACCTTAGTAGAGAGATATGGCGTCAAGCATCCGTACAATTGCATATGATAGGCAGACTTGGAGGAGTATCCCCGGAAGTCGTCCGGTTCCAACGGATTGAGTACGAACGAGAGGGGTCAATGCTGGTGTCCCGCAGAAGCTGCCATTGTCCATGAATTCGCGGAGAGTTCCGGGACGCGGATGCATAGGAAAGTATCTTGGATCCCTAGTAGAAAACAGGGTTTTGAAACGGGTCAGAATATTGCATTAGTCCCGGTTGTGTTACGAACCGGGACTAATGGGTGCATCAGTCCCGGTTCGAGCGCCCAGGGCGCCGGCCGGGGTTCGTCAGGAACCAGTCCCGGTTCGTGTGACCCACACGAACCGGGACTAAAGGGCCTCGCTCCTGGCCCAGTCCCTTTAGTCCCGGTTCTAGCCACAAACCGGGACTAAAGATATGTTTATATATATATATATATGCTCGCCCCTGCCCGCTCACTCCTTTGTTTTTTGGCCGGCCGGCATGTGCGAGGTGTGTGCTGCTTTGCTCTCACCTCCTATGCACACGAGGTGTTTTATGAAATGCCCGAGCCATGCTTAAGCTTTCTCCTCTCCAAGCTCGACCTCCAAGCTCCATTTTCCCCAAGATTTGTCTAGGTTTGCCGGTCCGTCACGTCCCGTCCCTGTCTTCACCGTCGTCGATCGCCCGCGCCGATCTCGTCGCCGGCACCACCGTGGTGAGCCTCTTGTTCTTATCTTCTTTTTAAAAGAAAAAAAATTCTTACTCGTATGATTTACATAGATGCTTATATAAATTTCTTACTTTTATTATTGTTTGTTATTATATAGTGCCATGGTCATGGTATCCGCCCACGTTGGCCCTCGTCCGGTCTATGATTCAGATGTGGTATATTATCTTTTATAACTATTTGTTTCATTTAGTCTTTATGACAATTGTGCCGACCAACGTGATATAGATGTGTTTATCTAGGAGGTATGTGAACCGGAAATTCCAACCGACCCTCTTGTCGAGAGGTTAAATTTAGTTGAAAAATAAAACGAGGATTTGAAAGAAAAATTGAAAAGAATTGAGGAGGAGAAGATGAGATTGGAGTTGCATGTTGCCGATGTCGTCGATGACCACAAGATCAAGATGGATGCAATGCGCTTGAAGATTAGAAAGATACGAAAATATGCCATTGATAATGAGGCTTGGTATCATTATGCTGTTGGATCAATTGTTACATTAGTTGCGATTATGATCGCATTTGTTGTTGCATTTAAATATTTTAGATAGTTGTATATTAGTTTCAATTTATGTTTTAATTAGATGCTCTAGAGAGCTCTATGTTGTTCTATGAGAACTATGTATGAACTTTATGTATTTATTTTTTCAGTAATAACATTTGATCACTTCTCTATTCATGAGGTTCTGTAATGGTTTTTGATACATTTAATTATATAATGCATGCAGTTGAACCGGCAATGGATGTGGGTGAAATTATGATACCATGCCAACTTTCAACCATTTCAGAGTTCATTTGCAGTGCTTTTCAATTCAAGGTCATTTTAGCTCAAAATAAATCATGAAATGCATGAAAACTAGCAAATGAAGTCAGAAAATGGTTGAAAAGTGATGATGTGGCTTTGAATGGTGCATATTGAATGCAGAAAAAGTCTTGAGTTAAAATATGTTCAAAAAATTAAAATCCCTTTGTAATAGACATATTTTCGTATGAAACCCTGATACTTCGAAAGAGATTGTCCAGTTTGTACACGAAGTGCATCCAGTTTTTCCGGTAACCCTCTCAACTTTTTAGCACATGCTATGTGGGTGAAATTATGATACCATGACAACTTCCAACCATTTCAATTTGCAGTGCATTTCAATTCAGGGTCATTTTAGCTCAAAATAAATCATGTAATGCATGAAAACTAGCAAATGAAGTCAGAAAAGGGTTGAAAAGTGATGATGTGACTTTGAATGGTGCATATTGAATGCAGGAAAAGTTTTAAGTTAAAATATGTTTAAAAAATTGAAATCCCTTTGTAATAGACGTGTTTTTGTCCGATCAAAGTTATTTAACTTAAGCTTATATAAAATTTATGCAACTAAAATTATCAAACTTATTTTTGTTAAAAACTTTAATAGCAAAAAGAATATTCATATTGTATTTTTTGTTAAGAACTGTTAATATGCAAAAAAAATAACATAAAAAATAGCAAAAGTGAAAATAGATGCGCTTATAGAGAAAAATCAACCTAAATTCAAAGTGCTAGTTGTTGGGGAACGTTGCATAGGAAATAATTTTTTTCCTACGCACACGCAAGATCTATCCATGGTGATGAGCATCTACGAGAGGGAGAGTGGATCTACATACCCTTGTAGATCGCTAAGCGGAAGCGTTAAGAAACGCGGTTGATGTAGTCGAACGTCTTCGCGATTCAAATCGCCGAGCGTCCCGCGATCCCATCACGATCCGTCTCGCGATTCCATCACGATCCGTCCCGCGATCCCATCATGATTCGTCCCGCGATCTTGATCACGGTCCTTCTGATCTAGTGCCGAACGGACGGCACCTCCGCGTTCAACACACGTACAGCTTGATGACGCCTTCACCTCCTCGATCCAGCGAGCGATGGTGAAGTAGTACACGAGTTCCTGCCGCACGACGGCGTGATGACGGTGGTGATGAAGAACAATCTCTGCACGGCTTCGCCAAGCACTACGGAGATTATGACGGAGGAACTAGAGGGCTAAGGTTGCCGGCACACGGCTTGGGAAATCCTGATGTCTCCCGTGTGCTAGCCCCGCCCCTCTATTTATATGTTGAGCCCGGGGTCTAAACTTGGAGAGAAAACCTCTACAAGGTCGGTTTTGCCCGCACAAGGTCGGTTTGGCCCGCAAGGAAAGAGTCCAACTCGGATCCCTGCAGCACCGCGCACAAGCGGTAGTACCGCTCGTGAGCGGTAGTACCGCTTCACCCAAGCGGTAGTACCGCTTGCGCGGTAGTACTGCCTTAACAGCGGTAGTACCGCTTAAGGCAGCAGCAAAACTTCCTTTTGCACTTTCCAATACCTCGTGGGTTTCATCCCTTTGGCTCATATAAAGTGTTGCTGCATCCGAACACTTCGGTAAACATCCGGAACCCCTTCCGGTGAATTCCGGAACCCTTCCGAAGATCAAAACACTATTATCACATATATCAATCTTTACCTTCGGACTCTTCCGGAGATCCTCGTCATGTCCGGGATCTTATCCGAGACTCCGAACAACCTTCGGTCACCAACACAATAACTCAACTATACCAATTATCACCAAACGTTAAGTGTGTAGACCCTGCGGGTTCGAGAACTATGTAGACATGACCGAGACACCTCTACGGTCAATAACCAATAGCGGGACCTGGATACCCATATTGGTTCCTACATATTCTACGAAGATCTATATCGGTTGAACCTCTATGTCAAGGATTCAGTTAATCCCGTATGCTGTTTCCTTTGTTCTTCGGTATGTTACTTGCCCGAGATTCGATCGTCGGTATCTCTATACCTAGTTCAATCTCGTTACCGGCAAGTCTCTTTACTCGTTCCGTAATACAAGATCCCGTGGCTAACACCTTAGTCACATTGCTTGCAAGGCTTATAGTGATGTTATATTACCGAGTGGGCCCTGAGATACCTCTCCGTCACACGGAGTAACAAATCCCAGTCTCGATCCATGCCAACTCAACAGACACCCTCGGAGATACCTGTAGAGCATCTTCATAGTCACCCAGTTACATTGTGACGTTTGATACACACAAGGTATTCCTCCGGTGTCGGTGAGTTGCATGATCTCATGGTCATAGGAACAGATACTTGACATGCAGAAAACTATAGCAATAAACTGACACGATCATATGCTATGTTTATAGTTTGGGTCTTGTCCATCACATCATTCTCCTAATGATGTGATCCCGTTATCAAATGACATCTCATGTCTATGGCCAGGAAATCTTGACCATCTTTGATCAACGAACTAGTTAACTAGAGGCATACTAGGGACACAGTGTTGTCTATGTACCCACACATGTATTTGAGTTTCCAATCAATACAATTATAGCATGGATAATAAACAATTATCATGAACAAGGAAATATGATAATAACTAAATTATTATTGCCTTTAGGGCATATTTCCAACAGTCTCCCACTTGCACTAGAGTCAATAATCTAGTTCACATCACCATGTGATTTACATTGTCTTACACCCAATGAGTTCTGGGGTTCGATCATGCTTTGCATGTGAGAGAGGTCTTTAGTCAACGGTCTGTAACATTCAGATCCGTGTGTTCTTTGCAAATCTATATGTCATACTGCAGATGCGACCACGCTCCACTTGGAGCTATTCCAAATGGTTGCTCCACTATACGTATCCTGACTGCTAGTCAGAGTCGTCCAGATAGGTGACAAAGCTTGCATCGACGTAACCCTTTACGACGAACTCTTTATCACCTCCATAATCGAGAAATATTTCCTTAGTCCTCTAGTTACTAAGGATAATCTTGACCGCTGTCTAGTGATCCACTCCTGGATCACTCTTGTACCCCTTGACAGACTCATGGCAAGGCACACACAGGTGCGGTACACAGCATGGCATACTTTACAGAGCCTATGGCTAAGGCATAGGGGACGACCTTCGTCCTTTCTCTCTCTTATGCCGTGGTCGAGCTTTGAGTCTCACTCAACTCCACACCTTACAAATCAGGCAAGAACTTTTTCTTTGACTGATCCATTTTGAACTCTTTCAAAATCTTGTCAAGGTGTGTACTCATTGAAAGTTTTATCAGACGTCTTGATCTATCTCTATAGATCCTGATGTCCAATATTTAAGTAGCTTCATTCCAGGTCTTCCTTTGAAAAACTCCTTTCAAATGACCCTTTATACTTTCCAGAAATTCTACACCATTTGCGATCAACAATATGTCATCCACATATACTTATCAGAAATTCTATAGTGCTCCCACTCACTTTATTGTAAATACAAGTTTCTCATAAACTTTGTATAAACCCAAAAACTTTGATCACCTCATCAAAGTGTATATTCCAACTCCGAGATGCTTGCTCCAGTCCATACAAGGATTGCTGGAGCTTGCATACATTTTAGCATCCTTAGGACTGACAAAACCTTCTGGTTGTATCACATACAACCTTTCCTCACGGAAACCGTTAAGAAAACTCTGTTTTGACATCCATCTGCCAGATTTCATAATCGAAAAATGCAGCAACTGCTAACATAATTCCAACAGACTTTAGCATCGCTACGGGTGAGAAAGTCTCATCGTAGTCAACTCCTTGAACTTGTGAAAAACCCTTTGCCACAAGTCGAGCTTTATAGACGGTGACTTTACCGTCCGCGTCCGTCTTCCTTTTAAAGATCCATTTGTTCTGAATGGCCTATTGCCTTTCAGGTAATACTTCCAAAGCCCATACTTTGTTTTCTTACATGGATCCCATCTCGGATTTCATGGCCTCTAACCATTTCTCGGAATCCGGGCCCATCATCGCTTCTCCATAGTCTCGTAGGTTCATCGTTGTCCAACAACATGACCTCTAAGACAGGGTGGTCGTACCACTCAGGAGCAGCACACGTCCTTGTCGACCTACGAGGTTCGATAGTAACTTGATCCGAAGTTTCATGATCATCATCATTAACTTCCTCTTCAACTAACGTAGGTACCACAGAAACAACTTTCTGCGCTGCGCTACTCTCTGGTTGAAACAAAGGTTCAACAACCTCATCAAGTTCTATCTTCCTCCCACTCAATTCTTTCGAGAGAAACTCTTTCTCGAGAAAGGACCCGTTTTAGCAACAAACACTTTGTGCTTGGATCTGAGAGAGAAGGTTTACCCAACTGTTACGTTAGGGTATTCTATGAAGATGCATTTGTCCGCTTTGGATTCAAGCTCATCAGGTTGAAAACCTTTTCCACATAAGCGTCGCAGCCCCAAACATTAAGAAATGACAGCTTAGGTTTCTGCCAAACCAAAATTCATACGGTGTCATCTCAACGGACTTAGATGGTGCCCCTTTTTAAAGTGAATGTAGTTGTCTCTAATGCATAACCCCAAAATGATAGTGGCAAATCGATAAGAGACATCATAGTACGCACCATATCCAATAGAGCACGACTACGACGTTCGGACACACCATCACACTATGGTGTTCCAGGTGGCGTGAGTTGTGAAACAACTTCCACATTGTCTTAAGTTGTATACCAAACTCGTAACTCGGATATTTACCTCTACGATCATATCGTAGATATTTTATCTTCTTGTCACGATGATCTCAAACTTCACTCTGAATTTGTTTGAACTTTTCAAATGTTTCAGACTTGTGTTTCATTAAGTAAAAACCCCCATATCTACTCAAATCATCAGTGAAGGTAGGAAAATAATGATATCCACCGCACGCTATAACACTCATTGGACCGTATACATCAACACGTATCATTTCCAATAAGTCAATTGCCCGTTCCATCAAGCCGGAAAACGGGGTTTTAGTCATCTTGCCCTTGAGGCATGGTCTGCATGTCTCAACCGATTCGAAATGGAATGAGTCCAAAGATCCATCAGCATGGAGTTTCTTCATGCGTTTTACACCAATATGACATTTAGCGGCAGTGCCACAAGTATGTGGTACTATCATTATTAACTTTATATCTTCTGGCATCAATATTATGAACATGTGTATTACTACGATCAAGATTTAATAAACCATTCTCATTGGGTGCATAACCATTAAAGGTATTATTCATGTAAACAGAATAACCATTATTCTCTAACGTAAATGAATAACCGTATTGCAATAAACATGATCTAATCACGTTCATGCTCAACGCAAACACCAAATAATATTTATTTAGGTTCATCACTAATCTCGAAAGTAGAGAGAGCGTGCGATGGTGATCACATTAACCTTAGCTAGTCTCCGTTTATTCCGTAGCTTTTATTTCAAGTTACTAATATTTAGCAACCGAACCAGTATCCAATACCCAGGTGCTACTAGAAGTACTAGCAAGGTACACATCAATAACACGTATATCAAATATACTTCTGTCGACATTGCCAGCCTTCTTATCTACCAAGTATCTAGGGTTGTTCCGCTTCAGCGACCGTTTTCCTCATAATAGAAGCACTTAGTCTCGGGTTTGGGTTCAACCTTGGGTTTGTTCACTGGAGCAGCAACTGACTTGCCATCCATGAAGTTTCCCTCCTTGCCCTAGCCCTTCTCGAAACTAGTGGTTTCACTAACCATCAACACTTGATGCCCCTTCTTGATTTCTACCTTCGCGGTGTCAAACATCGCGAATAGCTAGGGGATCGTTATTTCCATCCCTGGCATTATATAGTTCATCACGAAGCTCTATTAGCTTAGTGACAGTGACTTGGAGAACCATATCAATCACTATCTTATCTGGAAGATCAACTCCCACTCGATTCAAGCGATTGTAGCACCTAGACAATCTGAGCACATGGTCAACGATTGAGCTATTCTCCTTCATCTTGCAGGCAAAGAATCTTGTTGGAGGTCTCATACCTCTCAACATGGGCACGAGCCTGAAATCCTAATTTCAGCTCTTAGAACATCTCATATGTTCCGTGACGTTTCAAAAACGTTTTGGAGCCTCAATTCTAAGCCGTAATGCATGACGCACTGAACTATCAAGTAGTCATCGGAACGTGCCTGTCAGATGTTCACAAGATCTACAGACGACGCTAGAGGGGGTGGCGCACCGAGCGGTGCATTAAGGACATAAGCCTTCTGTGCAGCAAATGAGGACAATCCTCAAATCACGGACCCAGTCCGCATTATTGCTACCATCATCTTTCAACTCTATTTCTCTAAGAACATATAAAAATTCAAGGGAGCTACAGCGCGAGCAAGTAATCTACAACATAATTTGTTGGGGAACGTTGCATGGGAAACAAAAATTTTCCTACGCACACGCAAGACCTATCCATGGTGATGAGCATCTACGAGAGAGAGATTGTATCTACATACCCTTGTAGATCGCTAAGCGGAAGCGTTAATAAACGCGGTTGATGTAGTCGAACGTCTTCGCGATCCAAATCGCCGAGCGTCCCGCGATCCAATCACGATCCTTCCGATCTAGTGCCGAACGGACGGCACCTCCGCGTTCAACACACGTGCGGCTTGATGACGCCTTCACCTCCTCGATCCAGCGAGCGATGATGAAGTAGTAGATGAGTTCCAGCAGCACGACGGCGTGGTGATGATGATGAGTAGCAATCTCAGCAGGGCTTCGCCAAGCACTACGGAGATTATGACGGAGGAACTAGAGGGCTAGGGTTGCCGGCACACGGCTTGGGAAATCCTGATGTGTCCCGTGTGCTAGCCCTGCCCCTCTATTTATATGTTGAGCCCTGGGGTCTAAACTTGGACAAAATGCCTCCACCAGCTCGGTTTTGCCCGCACAAGGTCGGTTTGGCCCGCAAGGAAAGAGTCCAACTCGGATCCCTGCCGAACCGTGCACAGCCGCGCACAAGCGGTAGTACCGCTCGGGAGCGGTAGTACCGCTTGGGCGGTAGTACCGCTTCACCCAAGCGGTAGTACCGTTTGGGCGGTAGTACCGCTTCACCCAAGCGGTAGTACCGCTTAAGCGGCAGTACTGCCTTACTGCTTAAGGCAGCAGCAAAACTCCCTTTTGCACTTTCCAATACCTCGTGGGTTTTATCCCTTTGGCTCATATAAAGTGCTGCTACACCCGAACACTTCGGTGAACATCCGGAACCCCTTCCGGTGAATTCCGGAACCCTTCTGGAGATCAAAACACTATTATCACATATATCAATCTTTACCTCCGGACTCTTCCGGAGATCCTCGTCATGTCCGGGATCTTATCCGAGACTCCGAACAACCTTCGGTCATCAACAATAACTCAACTATACTAATCGTCACCAAACGTTAAGTGTGTAGACCCTGCGGGTTCGAGAACTATGTAGACATGACCGAGACACCTCTACGGTCAATAACCAATAGCGGGACCTGGATGCCCATATTGGTTCCTACATATTCTACGAAGATCTATATCGGTTGAACCTCTATGTCAAGGATTCAGTTAATCCCGTATGCTGTTCCCTTTGTTCTTCGGTATGTTACTTGCCCGAGATTCGATCGTCGGTATCTCTATACCTAGTTCAATCTCGTTACCGGCAAGTCTCTTTACTCGTTCCGTAATACAAGATCCCGTGGCTAACACCTTAGTCACATTGCTTGCAAGGCTTATAGTGATGTTGTATTACCGAGTGGGCCCTGAGATACCTCTCCGTCACACGGAGTAACAAATCCCAGTCTTGATCCATGCCAACTCAACGGACACCCTTGGAGATACCTGTAGAGCATCTTTATAGTCACCCAGTTACGTTGTGATGTTTGATACACACAAGGTATTCCTCCGGTGTCAGTGAGTTGCATGATCTCATGGTCATAGGAACAGATACTTGACATGCAGAAAACAATAGCAATAAACTGACACGATCATATGCTATGTTTATAGTTTGGGTCTTGTCCATCACATCATTCTCCTAATGATGTGATCCCGTTATCAAATGACATCTCATGTCCATGGCCAGGAAACCTTTTACCATCCTTTGATCAACGAGTTAGTTAACTAGAGGCTTACTAAGGACACAGTGTTGTCTATGTACCCACACATGTATTTGAGTTTCCAATCAATACAATTATAGCATGGATAATAAACAATTATCATGAACAAGGAAATATGATAATAACTAAATTATTATTGCCTCTAGGGCATATTTCCAACAGTCTCCCACTTGCACTAGAGTCAATAATCTAGTTCACATCACCATGTGATTTACATTGTCTTACACCCAATGAGTTCTGGGGTTCGATCATGCTTTGCATGTGAGAGAGGTCTTTAGTCAACGGTCTGTAACATTCAGATCCGTGTGTTCTTTGCAAATCTCTATGTCATACTGTAGACACTACTACCACACTCCACTTGGAGCTATTCCAAATGGCTGCTCCACTATACGTATCCTGACTGCTACTCAGAGTCGTCCGGATAGGTGTCAAAGCTTGCATCGACGTAACCCTTTACGACGAACTCTTTATCACCTCCATAATCGAGAAATATTTCCTTAGTCTTCTAGTTACTAAGGATAATCTTGACCGCTGTCCAGTGATCCACTCCTGGATCACTCTTGTACCCCTTGACAGACTCATGGCAAGGCACACACAGGTGCGGTACACAGCATGGCATACTATACAGAGCCTATGGCTAAGGCATAGGGGACGACCTTCGTCCTTTCTCTCTCTTCTGCCGTGGTCGAGCTTTGAGTCTCACTCAACTCCATACCTTACAAATCAGGCAAGAACTCTTTCTTTGACTGATCCATTTTGAACTCTTTCAAAATCTTGTCAAGGTATGTACTCATTGAAAGTCTTTATCAGACGTCTTGATCTATTTCTATAGATCTTGATGCCCAATATTTAAGTAGCTTCATTCCAGGTCTTCCTTTGAAAAAAAAAACTCCTTTTCAAACAACCCTTTATGCTTTACAGAAATTCTACATCATTTCCGATCAACAATATGTCAACCACATATACTTATCAGAAATTCTATAGTGCTCCCACTCACTTTATTGTAAATACAAGTTTCTAATAAACTTTGTATAGACTCAAAAACTTTGATCACCTCATCAAAGCATATATTCCAACTCCGAGATGCTTGCTCCAGTCCAAAGAAGGATCGCTGGAGCTTGCATACTTTTTAGCATCCTTAGGACTGACAAAACCTTCCGGTTGTATCACATACAACCTTTCCTCACGGAAACCGTTAAGGAGACTCTGTTTTGACATCCATCTGCCAGATTTCATAATCGAAAAATGCAGCAACTGCTAACATAATTCCAACAGACTTTAGCATCGCTACGGGTGAGAAAGTCTCATCGTAGTCAACTCCTTGAACTTGTGAAAAACCCTTTGCCACAAGTCGAGCTTTATAGACGGTGACACTACCGTCCGCGTCCGTCTTCCTTTTAAAGATCCATTTGTTCTGAATGGCCTTTCGCCCTTCAGGTAATACTTCCAAAGCCCATACTTTGTTTTCTTACATGGATCCTATCTCGGACTTCATGGTCTCTAACCATTTCTCGGAATCCGGGCCCATCATCGCTTCTCCATAGTCTCGTAGGTTCATCGTTGTCCAACAACATGACCTCTAAGACAGGGCTGCCGTACCACTGAGGAGCAGCACGCGTCCTTGTCGACCTACGAGGTTCGATAGTAACTTGATCCGAAGCTTCATGATCATCATCATTAACTTCCTCTTCAACTAATGTAGGCTCCACAGAAAACAATTTTCTGCGCTGCGCCACTCTCTGGTTGAAACAAAGGTTCAACAACCTCATCAAGTTCTATCTTCCTCCCACTCAATTCTTTCGAGAGAAACTCTTTCTCGAGAAAGGACCCATTTGAGCAACAAACACTTTGCACTTGGATCTGAGATAGAAGGTACACCCAACTGTTACGTTAGGGTATTCTATGAAGATGCATTTGTTCGCTTTGGGTTTGAGCTCATTAGGTGAAAACCCTTTTTCACATAAGCGTCGTAGCCCCAAACATTAAGAAATGACAGCTTAGGTTTCTGCCAAACCAAAATTCATACGGTGTCATCTCAACGGACTTAGATGGTGCCCCTTTTAAAGTGAATGTAGTTGTCTCTAATGCATAATCCCAAAACGATAGTGGTAAATCGATAAGAGACATCATAGTACGCACCATATCCAATAGAGCACGACTACGACGTTCGGACACACCATCACACTATGGTGTTCCAGGTGGCGTGAGTTGTGAAACAACTTCCACATTGTCTTAAGTTGTATACCAAACTCGTAACTCAGATATTGACCTCTACGATCATATCGTAGATATTTTATCTTCTTGTCACGATGATCTCAAACTTCACTCTGAATTTGTTTGAACTTTTCAAACGTTTCAGACTTGTCTTTCATTAAGTAAATATCCCCATATCTACTCAAATCATCAGTGAAGGTAGGAAAATAATGATATCCACCGCACGCTACAACACTCATTGGACCGAATACATCAATATGTATCATTTCCAATAAGTCACTTGCCCGCTCCATCATACCGGAAAACGGGGTCTTAGTCATCTTGCCCATGAGGCATGGTCCGCATGTCTCAATCGATTCAAAATCGAATGAGTCCAAAGATCCATCAGCATGGAGTTTCTTCATGCGTTTTACACCAATATGACATTTTGCGGCAGTGCCACAAGTATGTGGTACTATCATTATTAACTTCATATCTTTTGGCATCAATATTATGAACATGTGTATCACTACGATCAAGATTCAATAAACCATTCTCATTGGGTGCATGACCATTAAAGCTATTATTCATGTAAACAGAATAACTATTATTCTCTAACTTAAATGAATAACCGTATTACAATAAACATGATCTAATCACGTTTATGCTCAACGCAAACACCAAATTTATTTAGGTTCATCACTAATCTCGAAAGTAGAGAGAGCGTGCGATGGTGATCACATCAACCTTGGAAACATTTCCAACACTCATCGTCACCTCACCCTTATCTAGTCTCCTTTTATTCCGTAGCTTCTATTTCTAGTTACTAACATTTAGCAACCGAACCGGTATCCAATACCCAGGTGCTACTAGTAAGGTACACATCAATAACACGTATATCAAATATACTTCTGTCGACGTTGCCAGCCTTCTTATCTACCAAGTATCCAGGGGTGTTCCGCTTCAGCGACCGTTCTCCTCATAATAGAAGCACTTAGTCTCGGGTTTAGGTTCAACCTTGGGTTTCTTTACTGGAGCAGCAACTGGCTTGCCATCCATGAAGTATCCCTCCTTGCCCTTGCCCTTCTCGAAACTAGTGGTTTTACTAACCATCAACACTTGATGCTCCTTCTTGATTTCTACCTTCCCGGTGTCAAACATCGTGAATAGATCAGGGATCATTATTTCTATCCCTGGCATTTTATAGTTCATCACGAAGCTCTAGTAGCTTAGTGACAGTGACTTGGAGAACTATATCAATCACTATCTTATCTGGAAGATCAACTCCCACTCGATTCAAGCGATTGTAGCACCCAGACAATCTGAGCACATGCTCAACGATTGAGCTATTCTCCATCATCTTGCAGGCAAAGAATCATGTTGGAGGTCACATACCTCTCAACACGGGCACGAGCCTGAGATCCCAATTTCAGCTCTTAGAACATCTCATATGTTCCGTGACGTTCAAAACGTTTTGGAGCCTCAATTCAAAGCCGTAATGCATGGCGCACTGAACTATCAAGTAGTCATCAGAACGTGCCTGTCAGATGTTCACAACATCTACAGACGACGCTTGAGGGGGTGGCGCACCGAGTGGTGCATTAAGGACATAAGCCTTCTGTGCAGCAATGAGGACAATCCTCAGATCACGGACCCAGTCCGCATTATTGCTACCATCATCTTTCAACTCTATTTCTCTAGGAACATATAAAAATTCAAGGGAGCTACAGCGCGAGCTAGTAATCTACAACATAATTTGCAAAGACATTTTGACTATGTTCATGATAATGAGTTTAGTTAATCATATTACTTAAAAACTCCCACTCAAATTGACATCCCTCCGGTCATTCGAGTATCACATGATCCAAATTAACCAACTCAAGTCCGATCATCACGTGAGTTGAGGTGGTTTCAATGGTGAACATCTCCATGTTGATCATATCTACTATATGACTCATGTTCGACCTTTCGGTCTCTTGTGTTCCGAGGCCATGTCTGTACATGCTAGGCTCGTCAAGTTTAACCCGAGTGTTCCGCATGTGCAACACTGGCTTGCACCCGTTGTATGCGAACGTAGAGTCTATCACACCCGATCATCACGTGGTGTCTCGAAACGACGAACTTTCGCAACGGTGCACACTCGGGGAGAACACAATTTTATCTTGAAATTTAAGTGAGGGATCATCTTATAATGCTACCGTCGTCCTAAGCAAAATAAGATGCATAAAGGATTAACATCACATGCAAATCATAAGTGACATGATATGGCCATGAACTTGTGCTTTTGATCTCCATCTCCAAAGCACCGGCATGATCTCCATCGTCACCGGCATGACACCATGATCTCCATCATCTTGATCTCCATCAACGTGTCGCCATGAGGTTGTCGCGCCGACTGTTGCTTCCACGACTATTGCTAACTCATAGCGATAAAGTAAAGCAAAACGGCGAAAATAATTAAAGACAACTCTATGGCTCCTGCCAGTTGCCGTACTCATCGACATGCAAGTCGTGATATTCTATACAACACATGATCATCTCATACATCACATATATCTCATCATGTAATTGGCCATATCACATCACAACATACCCTGCAAAAACAAGTTAGACGTCCTCTAATTGTTGTTGCAAGTTTTACGTGGCTGCTACGGGTATCTAGCAAGAACGATTCTTACCTACGCAAAACCACAACGTGGTGTAGTGATTGCTTTTTGATCTTCTAAAAGAACCCTCTTCATTGAACCGATTCAACTAAAGTGAGAGAGACAGACACCCGCCAGTCACCTTTATGCAACAAGTGCACGCAGCGGTGAAACCAGTCTCGCGTAAGCGTACGCGTAATGTCGGTCCAGGCCGCTTCATCTCACAATACCGCCGAATCAAGTATCAACTAGTAACGGCAAGCAATATGTATACACCCACGCCCACAACTCCTTTGTGTTCTACTCGAGATCTCATCTACGCATAGACCTAGCTCAGATGCCACTGTTGGGGAACGTTGCATGGGAAACAAAAATTTTCCTACGCACACGCAAGACCTATCCATGGTGATGAGCATCTACGAGAGAGAGATTGTATCTACATACCCTTGTAGATCGCTAAGGGGAAGCATTAATAAACGCGGTTGATGTAGTCGAACGTCTTCGCGATCCAAATCGCCGAGCGTCCCGCGATCCAATCACGATCCTTCCGATCTAGTGCCGAACGGACGGCACCTCCGCGTTCAACACACGTGCGGCTTGATGACGCCTTCACCTCCTCGATCCAGCGAGCGATGATGAAGTAGTAGATGAGTTCCAGCAGCACGACGGCGTGGTGATGATGATGAGTAGCAATCTCAGCAGGGCTTCGCCAAGCACTACGGAGATTATGACGGAGGAACTAGAGGGCTAGGGTTGCCGGCACACGGCTTGGGAAATCCTGATGTGTCCCGTGTGCTAGCCCTGCCCCTCTATTTATATGTTGAGCCCTGGGGTCTAAACTTGGACAAAAAGCCTCCACCAGCTCGGTTTTGCCCGCACAAGGTCGGTTTGGCCCGCAAGGAAAGAGTCCAACTCGGATCCCTGCCGAACCGTGCACAGCCGCGCACAAGCGGTAGTACCGCTCGGGAGCGGTAGTACTGCTTGGGCGGTAGTACCGCTTCACCCAAGCGGTAGTACCGTTTGGGCGGTAGTACCGCTTCACCCAAGCGGTAGTACCGCTTAAGCGGCAGTACTGCCTTACTGCTTAAGGCAGCAGCAAAACTCCCTTTTGCACTTTCCAATACCTCGTGGGTTTTATCCCTTTGGCTCATATAACGTGCTGCTACACCCGAACACTTCGGTGAACATCCGGAACCCCTTCCGGTGAATTCCGGAACCCTTCCGGAGATCAAAACACTATTATCACATATATCAATCTTTACCTCCGGACTCTTCCGGAGATCCTCGTCATGTCCGGGATCTTATCCGAGACTCCGAACAACCTTCGGTCATCAACAATAACTCAACTATACTAATCGTCACCAAACGTTAAGTGTGTAGACCCTGCGGGTTCGAGAACTATGTAGACATGACCGAGACACCTCTACGGTCAATAACCAATAGCGGGACCTGGATGCCCATATTGGTTCCTACATATTCTACGAAGATCTATATCGGTTGAACCTCTATGTCAAGGATTCAGTTAATCCCGTATGCTGTTCCCTTTGTTCTTCGGTATGTTACTTGCCCGAGATTCGATCGTCGGTATCTCTATACCTAGTTCAATCTCGTTACCGGCAAGTCTCTTTACTCGTTCCGTAATACAAGATCCCGTGGCTAACACCTTAGTCACATTGCTTGCAAGGCTTATAGTGATGTTGTATTACCGAGTGGGCCCTGAGATACCTCTCCGTCACACGGAGTAACAAATCCCAGTCTTGATCCATGCCAACTCAACGGACACCCTTGGAGATACCTGTAGAGCATCTTTATAGTCACCCAGTTACGTTGTGATGTTTGATACACACAAGGTATTCCTCCGGTGTCAGTGAGTTGCATGATCTCATGGTCATAGGAACAGATACTTGACATGCAGAAAACAATAGCAATAAACTGACACGATCATATGCTATGTTTATAGTTTGGGTCTTGTCCATCACATCATTCTCCTAATGATGTGATCCCGTTATCAAATGACATCTCATGTCCATGGCCAGGAAACCTTTTACCATCCTTTGATCAACGAGTTAGTTAACTAGAGGCTTACTAAGGACACAGTGTTGTCTATGTACCCACACATGTATTTGAGTTTCCAATCAATACAATTATAGCATGGATAATAAACAATTATCATGAACAAGGAAATATGATAATAACTAAATTATTATTGCCTCTAGGGCATATTTCCAACATAATTTGCAAAGACATTTTGACTATGTTCATGATAATGAGTTTAGTTAATCATATTACTTAAAAACTCCCACTCAAATTGACATCCCTCCGGTCATTCGAGTGTCACATGATCCAAATCCACCAACTCAAGTCCGATCATCACGTGAGTTGAGGTGGTTTCAATGGTGAACTTCTCCATGTTGATCATATCTACTATATGACTCATGTTCGACCTTTCGGTCTCTTGTGTTCCGAGGCCATGTCTGTACATGCTAGGCTCGTCAAGTTTAACCCGAGTGTTCTGCACGTGCAACACTGCCTTGCACCCATTGTATTCGAACGTAGAGTCTATCACACCCAATCATCACGTGGTGTCTCGAAACGACGAACTTTCGCAACGGTGCATACTCGGGGAGAACACAATTTTATCTTGAAATTTAAGTGAGGGATCACCTTATAATGCTACCGTCGTCCTAAGCAAAATAAGATGCATAAAAGGATTAACATCACATGCAAATCATAAGTGACATGATATGGCCATGAACTTCTGCTTTTGATCTCCATCTCCAAAGCACCGGCATGATCTCCATCGTGACCCGCATGACACCATGATCTCCATCATCTTGATCTCCATCAACGTGTCGCCATGAGGTTGTCGCGCCGACTGTTGCTTCCACGACTATTGCTAACTCATAGAGATAAAGTAAAGCAAAACGGCGAAAATAATTAAATACAACTCTATGGCTCCTGCCAGTTGCCGTACTCATCGACATGCAAGTCGTGATATTCTATACAACACATGATCATCTCATACATCACATATATCTCATCATGTAATTGGCCATATCACATCACAACATACCCTGCAAAAACAAGTTAGACGTCCTCTAATTGTTGTTGCAAGTTTTACGTGGCTGCTACGGGTATCTAGCAAGAACGATTCTTACCTACGCAAAACCACAACGTGGTGTAGTGATTGCTTTTTGATCTTCTAAAAGAACCCTCTTCATTGAACCGATTCAACTAAAGTGAGAGAGACAGACACCCGCCAGTCACCTTTATGCAACAAGTGCACGCAGCGGTGAAACCAGTCTCGCGTAAGCGTACGCGTAATGTCGGTCCAGGCCGCTTCATCTCACAATACCGCCGAATCAAGTATCAACTAGTAACGGCAAGCAATATGTATACACCCACGCCCACAACTCCTTTGTGTTCTACTCGAGATCTCATCTACGCATAGACCTAGCTCAGATGCCACTGTTGGGGAACGTTTCATAGGAAACACAAATTTTCCTACGCACACGCAAGATCTATCCATGGTGATGAGCATCTACGAGAGGGAGAGTGGATCTACATACCCTTATAGATCGCTAAGCGGAAGCATTAAGAAACGCGGTTGATGTAGTCGAACGTCTTCGCGATTCAAATCGCCGAGCGTCCCGCGATCCCATCACGATCCGTCTCGCGATTCCATCACGATCCGTCCCGCGATCCCATCATGATTCATCCCGCGATCTTGATCACGGTCCTTCTGATCTAGTGCCGAACGGACGGCACCTCCGCGTTCAACACACGTACAGCTTGATGACGCCTTCACCTCCTCGATCCAGCGAGCGATGGTAAAGTAGTAGACGAGTTCCGGCAGCACGACGGCGTGATGATGGTGGTGATGAAGAACAATCTCTGCAGGGCTTCGCCAAGCACTATGGAGATTATGGCGGAGGAACTAGAGGGCTAAGGTTGCCGGCACACGGCTTGAGAAATCCTGATGTCTCCCGTGTGCTAGCCCCGCCCCTCTATTTATATGTTGAGCCCGGGGTCTAAACTTGGAGACAAAACCTCTACAAGGTCGGTTTTGCCCGCACAAGGTCGGTTTGGCCCGCAAGGAAAGAGTCCAATTCGGATCCCTGCAGCACCGCGCACAAGCGGTAGTACCGCTCGTGAGCGTTAGTACCGCTTCACCCAAGCGGTAGTACCGCTTGCGCGGTAGTACTGCCTTAACAGCGGTAGTACCGCTTAAGGCAGCAGCAAAACTTCCTTTTGCACTTTCCAATACCTCGTGGGTTTCATCCCTTTGGCTCATATAAAGTGTTGATGCACCCGAACACTTCGGTAAACATCCGGAACCCCTTCCGGAGATCAAAACACTATTATCACATATATCAATCTTTACCTCCGGACTCTTCCGGAGATCCTCGTCATGTCCGGGATCTTATCCGAGACTCCGAACAACCTTCGGTCACCAACACAATAACTCAACTATACCAATTGTCACCAAACGTGAAGTGTGTAGACCCTGCCGGTTCGAGAACTATGTAGACATGACCGAGAAACCTCTACGGTCAATAACCAATAGCGGGACCTGGATGCCCATATTGGTTCCTACATATTCTACGAAGATCTATATCGGTTGAACCTCTATGTCAAGGATTCAGTTAATCCCGTATGCTGTTCCCTTTGTTCTTCGGTATGTTACTTGCCCGAGATTCGATCGTCGGTATCTCTATACCTAGTTCAATCTCGTTACCGGCAAGTCTCTTTACTCGTTCCGTAATACAAGATCTCGTGGCTAACACCTTAGTCACATTGCTTGCAAGGCTTATAGTGATGTTATATTACCGAGTGGGCCCTGAGATACCTCTCCATCACACGGAGTAACAAATCCCAGTCTCGATCCATGCCAACTCAACAGACACCCTCGGAGATACCTGTAGAGCATCTTTATAGTCACCCAGTTACGTTGTGACGTTTGATACACACAAGGTATTCCTCCGGTGTCGGTGAGTTGCATGATCTCATGGTCATAAGAACAGATACTTGACATGCAGAAAACTATAGCAATAAACTGACACGATCATATGCTATGTTTATAGTTTGGGTCTTGTCCATCACATCATTCTCCTAATGATGTGATCCCGTTATCAAATGACATCTCATGTCTATGGCCAGGAAACCTTGACCATCTTTGATCAACGAACTAGTTAACTAGAGGCATACTAGGGACACAGTGTTGTCTATGTACCCACACATGTATTTGAGTTTCCAATCAATACAATTATAGCATGGACAATAAACAATTATCATGAACAAGGAAATATGATAATAACTAAATTATTATTGCCTCTAGGGCATATTTTCAACACTAGTAACCTAAATAGATGTACTAGCGCTTTGAATTTAGGCTGAATTTTCTCTATAAGCACATCTATTTTCACTTTGAATTTAGGATTTGAGAGGAACTTAACAAGGCAGAGAGGGCCGGGCTTTTAAACAGGTGCAAGCGCCTCTCGCTTGGCGAGGTGGGACTAAACTCCCACTTTAGTCCTGGTTGGAGCCACCAACCGGGACAAAAGGGCTGGGCTTCCCGCCCTTTCGGGCTACCGAAAACAACCTTTAGTCTCGGTTGGAGCCACCAACCGGGACTAAAGGGCTGGGCTTCCCGCCCTTTCGGGCTGCCGAAAACTACCTTTAGTCCCGATTGTTGGCTCTAACCGGGACTAAAGGGGGGACTTTAGTCCCGGTTGGAACTACCAACCGGGACTAAAGGTTGCACTATATAAGAGGGACTTGGAAAAGTTTCCAAATCAATCTGCTTTCCCTCTCCCCTGACGGCGCCGAAAACCACCTCGACGCCGCTAGGCTGCCGGATCTCGCCGTCGCCTCCCCGAGCCCGCTTGCTCCTCGTCGCCACCCCCGACGCCGTCCCCGTCGCCGCCCCCCGACGCCGTCGCCTCCCCGAGTCCAGTCCGGCCTCCTCCTCCTCCTAGGTGAGCCGCCGGCCACACCGCCGTTCCCCTCCTCCTCCTAGCTATCCTCCCTCACCCCCGCGGTTACCGTCATCGCCCGCGTCCGTCGCCGGCCGAAGCAGTGGCGGTCAGCCGCGGATCTAGGGCTAGTTAGAAAATTAAAATTGCATTTTAAGTTAGTTAGGAAATTAAGATTGTATTTTAAGTTGATTTGTTGATCTATGAGGAAGATGCTTCTTTATTTGCTAACTTACACATCACTAGGCTTTGTTATTAAAAATGTTATTGTTGTTTTATTGTTGTTAAATAAAATGATATTTGCTATAGCCACAATTTGTTTTCGTCGACGATGCCAATCCCGCATTTCTAAAAAAACAAAACATTAAATGATAAGAAAATGTTCTCGTAGGAATTTGTCTCGACGTCGACGATGCCTGGCCCGCATCCTCGCCGTCGTCGAGTCAGCGGCGACATCATGCTTGAGAGGCGCAATGTCCGGGACTGGGCTCCGCCAGGCTGGCACTGGGAGGTGCTACCTTCCCGGGCTCGGAGCTTGGTGAGGAATCCTGGTCTTGTCGTCGACCCAGAGCTTCTTTGGTGGCGGTCGTGTGGGCCACTTTCGGTGCAGAGGCAGTCACTACTAGGAAAAAGCCTAGTAGTAGCGCTGTTTTTCCCCTAGTAGTAGCGCTGGGTCCAGCGCTACTTCTAAGGCGCTACAGCTAAGTTATAGCAGTAGCGCTGGTTGGTGCAGCGCTACTGCTAAGTCTGGTTAGCAGTAGCGCTGCATAGAGGAAAGCGTTGCTGATAACCCAGCGCTGCTGCTAGATGGCTTCCAGCGCTGCTGCTTGTATTACTGCTTTCACAGATTCATACCCCCTCTACGTATTTGTGATGTATTCATACAGGCTCTATACAGTAATTTCATCATGGATTTTATTCATCCAAATGAATCAAAAGTGATCAAAAGTTGAATTAGTAGGACGACGATCCTACTAATTCAACTTTTGGTCACTTTTGATCCATCGACATGAATCTAATCCGCTTTCCTTCCCCCAATGATATAATAACTAATCATGATCATAATAACAAGTTGGTCACTAGTCATAATCATAACTCCTCCTCCTCATCATCATCAACTCTAACACATTGTAGCACATAATAACACATTGTACCTAGGACCTACTCCTCTCTCATAGGACCTACTCTACCCTCTCTTAGGTAAAATATCATAAAACAAGATAGGCCCTGACTCTCCATTATGGAGAATGCAGATCATCCTGTCTCCAATTCTTGGCATATGCACAATGTTGCTTCCAAGTAGCTCTCTAGGATTGACCATACATTTTTACCGCTCTCTGATTGTCATGTCTTCATCGGTTTTAGAAATCCGGTATGGACAGGAGTGATGCGTAGGCTGACCTGGCCGTGCTGGCCGTAAGCTCATAACATCAACGTGACCTCTCGGAAACATCAGATTAGGCACACAATCCGTCGGGATTTTCTGTTGAAAAACATAGTAATAACTTTGTAGTTAGCAATGTAGTTTAGTTTTAGAAGAATTTATGCAAAAGATGCACGGATGTCGTAATAGTAGAAAATCTTACCATGCAATCTCCATGGATGTTACCGTAGTTCACCACGTGCACTAGTGGCACGTATTGACCATAATGTGGAGGAGTTTGATAATAGCTATTGTAATTCTCAAGATCATTAATAAACGCGACAAGATGATCTTTCTCCTTACAAGTTAATTCTGCTTTATCATTGTAGTAGTAGGTTCTGTCTACCATCTTCCGTACATTTTTTGAAGAATGAAAATAAGCTGTCAATGGAAATTAGTTGTCAACTATTTTTAAATAAACAATATAAATTACTTAATAAATATGGTTGAGAAACTCACATAATGGTAGAACTGGAGGCGTCTGCACATCGACCCAGATGTCGATATTACCTTCAATTTCATCTTCCGGACGAATATCAAAGGTGATAAGCATATTAGGCTCAAATGCATAAGCCTTGCATAGTGCTTGCCAACTTTTGCATTCAAAATAGGAGTAGGTGTCTGCGTTGTACAATTTTTCAGCAAAAGTATAACCATGCTCGGTCCTCAAGTGAACTCTCTTTACCTCCATACTTTTTTTAGTATTGAAACCAATCTTATCCAAGACATAAATTCTTACATGGCAGGGGATACGCTAGTAGAATAGTAAAAAATTAAAATTATAAGTTGAAGCAAAAGAAGCAGAAGTCATGCTTAATTACGAAAAAAGACTTGTCGTTGTGACTTACTGTATCCACTTCGAAGGTCTCATCCAGCACGATGCTGAAGCGCCTACCATCAACTAGGTGAGTCGTGTCGCACAGACCGCGCTCGTCTTCGCAGTATTCGCACATACCGAATTCCCTTTCGCTATCGTCGTCAGACATTTCCTATGCTCATAGTTGAAACATTTAAAATCGATCGAAGGCAACTACCAGGAAACTGATCAAAATATGCATATGGTGGGCACTCCCTCTGATATTGCGACCGTCACGACAACAGTCGGGATTCTTCCTCTCTCATATTTCGACCGTCGGTGATGGTCGCTACTCCTCCTTTCCCTAGTGCATTACAAATATCTAGCACAAGGAAAAGAAGGAGAAGCGACCCCCACGACAACAGTCGGGATTCTTCCTCTCTCATATATATATATATATATATATATATATATATATATATATATATATATATATATATATATATATATATATATATATATGGTGGACACTCTCCCTCACTGAAAGACACAAGGAGCCGAAACAGACCTAAAGTCAACCCATTCCATATATCAAGCAATGACAAGCACTCGATATGTCCTCGAATATAATATCACTAATACATTTATAATGAACTCGAATATAATATCACTAATACATCATCAAATATTAACTAATACAACTCGAATATTATCATGTAAGATCACTAATACAGATCGAATATCCTAGAATCCAAAGTGGAGGACGGTGAACTCAGTTCACTAGCGGTCTCTGAGTCGCTGACGGTGGACACCCAAAGATAAGGAACCATCACGAGCACGTCCGTCGCTACATGGAGGCGTTGGACGCCAAGTTCTCCAATACCTGGCAAGTTCTTCAGGGATCTCACCCGAGTTATGATCCGGTGATGGTTCCTTATCTTTGGGTGTCCACCGTCAGCGACTTAGAGACCGCTAGTGAACCGAGTTCACCGTCCTCCACTTTGGATTCTAGGATATTCGATCTGTATTAGTGATCTTATATGATAATATTCGAGATGTATTAGTTAATATTTGATGATGCATTAACTGGATTAGTGATATTATATTCGAGTTCATTATAAATGTATTAGTGATATTATATTTGAGTTTATTATAATTGTATTAGTGATATTATATTGTTATAATGTGCGTGTGACTTTCGGTCTCCTCAGGTTGGCTCCTTGTGTGACTTTCATGTGTGTTCTTGATGGAGGAATCCCGACTATTGTCGTGGGGGCGCTTCTTCCTCTTCTCTTCTTGCGATATATACCTCGGTATAATGCGCAAGGAGAGAAGAGGGGTTGCGCCCATCACCGACGGTCGAACTATTAGTGTGAGAGAGTGTCCACCAATATATACACCACCATATCAGTGTGAGAGAGTGCGGACCAACACACCATGAGATACGAGAGTTATTTAAGAAAAGCCTCGACAGACCGAAAGTAATAATCAATTTATATGTCATGTGCGTATGTTATTGCAATTAGGTCTATTTGGTCATGTGCATATGTTATTACAGGGAACACCTCCTAGTGCCTGTATTTTGCAGGAAATGTCGTCGTCTGATGACGACCATAGGTGCCAAACGTGCGAACAGTGCGGCGAAGATAAGGGTCTTTGCGACCGGCCTGGGCTGCGAGACGGCAGGTTCTTCACCATGAAGCTTTACGAGGACTTCGATATTTCTACGGTACGCAACGATGACAAGTGTTTTTTCGTAATTAAGCATGACTTTTGTTTCTTTGCTTCAACGTGTAATTTATGTTTTATACAATTCGACTAGTTCATCCCCTGTCATGCAAAACGGTATTTCTTGGAGAGGCTCGGTTTCGAAGAGCACGACGGTTTCGAGACGAGGAGAGCCAACCTGAGGACTAAACATGGTCACACATTTCTGGTCAAAGTAATGAATGCAGTTAATAACACAGAATTAGGGTGCTCAAATTGGGAAGCTCTTTGCAAGGCATATGGATTTCAGAAAGATATGTAAATAACCTTCGATCTTCGTCCTGAAGATCATATTGAAGGTAACATCGACATTTGGGTGGATGTCGATATGCTTCCTGTTTTACCTCCATGTGAGTTTATCAACCATGCATATTTGTCTAGTAATTTGCATTCTATATTTAAAAATAGTTGGTGTTCATCCATACTAAATTTGTTAATTTATAATTTACTTCTTATTTCGTTTCTTCGAGTGAAACACAGAAAATAATTGACACGACACACTACACTTATGGATCACATCAAACTTGGGAGGAGAATGATGATCTTATCAACTTTGTTATTGGTGTCCTAGTTGGTAGGGAGATCTTCCCGTATAATTTGGGAACTGGCCCAAATTATACATTGTACAGGACATTAGTGCATAGGTTGAGGGCGAATGACATTCGCCGAAATATCTTGTTAAGAGTTGCTAATTAAGTACACTATACTATTGTGTAAATGGTATTGATTACATTGCTAACTAGGCTACTATTATGTTCTTCAACAGAAACTGCCAAATGAAGTTGTGCCTCCGTTGATGCAACCCGAAGGTAATATGACAATTAAAAGCCCCTTCCAGCCCGAGTTCTCTTTTGCATACTCGACTGAGCGCAAACCATCAAGACGGCTCCAAATTAAAGCATGGGGACAAATAAAGAAGGATCGCAAGCCACAAGTTGGAGACCGTTGGATCTCTTTGCTTCATCATGGAGACATATGTGTTATTCTGTTTTATGTCATTTTACCTAGGAGGGACGACTAGGTCCTATATGAGAGAGAAGTTTTTCTGGTTTATTTTAACTTGCATGATCGATTAGGATGATTACTATTATGATGTTTTTCTGTTTTATGAGATTTTAACTTAGTATGATTAAGATGATGATGAGTTATTAGATGAGTAAGATGATGATGAGTTATATGACATATATTTGATTAAGGTGGATGGATGCAAGTGATCATGTGAATTAGAGGAAAATATGATGTTGCGATTGGCCCTTTCCAAAAATGAAAACCCGCGTGAAAATACAATATAAATATAAAAGAAAATGAAAACAAAAAATGAAACACGGCCCTTTCCAAAAAAAAACCTAGCGCCTTTTAGTCCCGGTTCGTGTTACGAACCGGGACCAAAGGTCCTCCTGCCTCGGCGCCGCCGTGCGGCCACGTGGAGCGCCGTTGGTCCCGGTTCGTAAGCCAACCGGGACTAAAAGCGATCGGCAGTAGTCCCGATCGTTTTGTCCCGGTTGCAGAACCGGGACTAACGGCCCTCTGAAACCGGGACAGATGCCCTGTTCTCTACTAGTGGATCTATCTATCCTTCCAGAAGCTGGTGTGTTTTCCGTCGCGAATGGAGATACTGGTAGAGGCTTTGAAGAGCACATGTTAAAGTCACTTCAGGGCAGTTTGGTGCCCACACATGGCCGGTTGGGGTCCGTCCATTCATACCATGGCCATCTAGGTGTAAGGCCAAACCAAAATACTCTAGATCAGTCATCCCAAGGCCATCCAAACTTTTAAGGGTGCACATCATCTTCCTACTGCGGCTTGGTTAGGGGCTCCGCCTTTAGATGTTAGGTTCTGGTGCGAGGTCCGTTTGGTATTCGGCTCGTACTATCGGATTCCCTTCATTAAGTGGATAGAAGTAGCGACAGATGTTGTGAAAATGATTACTTCAGACTTACTGATGTATAACTTTGTAAGATCTTTGTGAATAATTAATAAAATTGTTGCATTCATCGCCCAGAGAGGCCGGGGGCCATCCTCCTTTTAAAAAAAAAACACCATCTTCCAACTGACCAGAGAGCGCCTCATGTCTGCCGTTTTCACTATCATCGGCATTCCTGATAAAATTTCTACAAAGCTCATCTAACTTCTTGAGTGCCCATTTGGATAGTGGCATGACCGCCAAATGGTAGGTGGTAGTAGGAGTGAGGACAGTCTTTGCAAGAACCACACGGCCAGCCCGCATGAGGTTTCCCTTCCAGCCTGGGATGCGAGCACCCTACTTTTCGATGAGTGATTGCAAGTCTACGTCCCGAATGTGCCGGATATGCAGGGACAGACCAAGGTGTTTTCCCCGGAAGGAGGCCAGTTTTGCCGGGAAGACAAAGAGGGTATGAACTAGATCGATGTGCTCGTAGTGAATTGAAACGTCTTGACGAGATTTGTTTTTAGCCCAGTGGCATCAACGAAGACATCGAAAATGTGATGGATAGCCAATAACTCCTGCTTGTTTGGGTTGCAAAAATCCTGGCATCATCAGCTTATAGGAAAGTTTTAAGTCTGACAGTTCGAGGCTGAACAGGATTGAGGACCTTCATGTCAGTAGCGATGTAAGAATCTCCTGCAGAGGTCGATGGGGAGGCTCTTATAAGTAATAACCCACCTATGTCAACCTAGTGCACTTGCTTTGAAGTATTCCCTCCGTCCCAAAATAAGTGTCGCTGATTTAGTTCAAAGTTGTACTAAATCAACGACACTTATTTTGAGACAGAGGGAGTACTATTCTAACCTTGAACTAGTGAGCCTGCTGTCGGTGATTCTTCTGGATGTGGATGAGCCCGAGACATGTGCACACGCGTGATCCTAGACCTCCAAATTAGGCCAAGAAGATGAGGTTCAGCCTCGATCCACTCTTCAATTATCTTAAATAAACCAAGAAGAAGAAGAAAGATGCTGGCATAAGCCTATAAGAATAAATAAAAAATGCTGCTATGTGAACCAAATTTCAGAATAGACATCTCTACCAAACTTGATGACGTCTGGACAGGCAACTCTTTATGGTTTCTCAAATTACATTGCTACAAGTGGGCATTACCGTCAGCTTGAAAGTCACGAGTATGCATGGATGTTGCATCAGCGCTCATTACCTCTGTGTCTGTTGAAGTTCTTCAAGCTAAGAAATCCATACCGCCTTCTAGTAAAAAGAGTAATAATCAAATGATGTATTATCTCGCAACGAGGAGTGTCTAAACATCTTACCACGAGCAAAATGCAGGTGTCAACCTCTGCCTGCCGTCGAGTGTGATATCGCAATGGCTCGGCAGAGTCCAGCACCCTGGCGGGGGTGGTGGCGGACTAAGCGCCTATCAGCAATTTTCTACAGGATACCTCCACTCATATGCATGTTGTCTACCATGTGTAGGAATACTAATGGCATTGCCCACAACTGGTCCCATCGGGTTCTCAATTCAAGAATATAATCTGTTTTCTTCGGTACTCATTCCACTAACGGCAACAACTCTTGCCCCTTTTTGCAATCTCTTCTACACTTCCAGCTACAGGGCTTGGTAATCCATGATGTATTCTGCTTGTGAGTTGAAGGAAACTTTGGCGCTTCAAGGCGCCGGCCTCTTGTGTTAATAAAAAAATCTTAATCTAATGGGTTTGGCCAGCTAGACCTCCTGGGGCGACTCCTTGACTTTGGCCTATCCTATGGTGATCCCGTTGTAAGTACTACTTGCTATATAGTGTATATTCGATAGCAGAGTGGTTGGCTCACTGGTAGAAAATGGGACATTAGTCCCGGTTTGCAAGGGCCTTTATTCTCAGTTGGGCAATCGGGACTAAACAATCGGAACTAAAGGCCTCCTTTTTAGTCCCGGTTGTGTTACGAACCGGGACTAAAGGGGCTTCACGTGGCCACTGTGGAGCGTTCAGGCAGGAGGACCTTTAGTCCCGGTTGGTAACACCAACCGGGACTAAAAGCCGTCATGCGTCAGGCGCTGCCAAACCCTGGGGTATAGTTTTTTTTTAGAGGGGGGTTTAGGGTTTTGGAGGGACAGTGTTTCATTTTGTGTTTTCCATTTCTTTTTGTGTTTATCATTCAATTCTTTTTCATTTAGGGTTTTCATTTTGTGTTTTCCTTTTCTTTTTGTGTTTATCATTCAATTCTTTTTGTGTTTATCATTCAATTCTTTTTCATTTAGGGTTTACCTCTTCAAGTAAGAATCCCGCCAATTTCTCTTGAATTGCTCATATGCGATCCTTTGGTAGGAGATCGTCCCGCATTCGTTCGATCTAATTTAAAGAAGGGGGTTAATATATATGAATGAAACTCAACACAATTGATGGTAATAAAATAAAATTATGAATATTGTTTACGTACTCGAAGTTGTTCTAAAATTCTGCATTCTCACATGTCGTCTGGCAAATGAACTCGCAAACGTAGTATCCACATAAATTATTCCCGTCGCCCTGCCTCAAGCATTTTATGAAAATAAAGTTCAGTCAAAATAATAATCAAGCATGATAATGGTATTGAAACTAGAATCAAAGAGATGCGCGGACCTAGCTAGTACTACTTACATTGAGCTGTCGAAATTGCAACTCCTCTTTCCATTCACCCCTAACCTTCTTGGTGAACCGTTTCCAAACCCTGTCCTGCAAAAAAGAGTGTTATTAATTACTTGATATCAGGAAATGAACGAAAGCTGCCGATCTAGTGCGATAATGATTGAAATTACCTCTGCAGCATTTCACTCAGGTTCGCCCACATCTTAGGGTCTTTACTTTTCGAGTCCATGACAAGTACTACTCCTTCGTCAACCTGAATGACTACCAGAATAAAGTGGAACCTGCGCACGCATAACTCATCAATTACACTTAACATCGAGTAAGCGAAACAGAATGTGTACAAGACAGTAACACTCACCTGAAGTTGTAAGGAAATAGTATTTCCCTTTTGGTTTGTTGTTTCCTTAACGCCCTTAGCAAGTTAACCTCTGCTTCCTTGGCCTTGTTTTTTACCGTATATTCATGTATGTTAGTTGGGTCAATGAACCTAATGTCATAGATTTGTCCTCTTTTGCATTCGAGAATCTTCGTTCTGCATAATATAGTGAGGATAATTATACATGCAATGAACGAGCTGAGCTAGTGATTGTGTATCTTTTAGATGGAACATGACACGACATACTGACATCAAGTAGGTAAAAATATTTATTGAAAATGAGAAACATTTTTTCACGTATGCATGATTTATATTGGTTTTTTCCATTATGTGATTGCATATTGAGTTTCCATGGTTGCATGTTAGTAATTAAGATAAATATTGTACGTACTCCTACTCCCTCTGTTTTTTAATACAAGGGCAGTATAAAAAATACAGTGTGCATCTATAAAGGCTACTATCTTTTTTCCGAGAAAAAATGATTACATGTTTTCCTCGTCAGATGGTAATTATTGATGCAAATTTTGCAGGCAGCCATAGAAAAAAAAGGCAGCATATGCAACATGCTTAATTAATTAGCATTTTTCAAACATGAGAGATTTTCCACACAATTAACCATGCTATCTATTAGTTGTTGATTTTTCTTCTTCTTGTGAGTAGTCCCTCCGTTGCATAACTATTGTCGTGGTTTCAGTTCAGGAACAGAGGGGTGTCTAAAAAGGGGGTAGTGGTCTTGTATAATAATAAAAAATCTCTACTTCTAATTGGGGAGTCCGTACGTCGTTTCGTTAGGACTCCCATCGAGCCCCGTTCCCATCGTTCCCCCTTCACCGATCCCCTCACCGGTTTTTATTCCTGTATATACAGGAACTGCTGAAAAAAAAATCAGATAAAACCGCGTGAGGAAACCTAATCCTCGCGGTCGCAGCCTCCTGATTACTCTGCATGCATCGCCGCCTATGATGCCGCCTAACCACAGTGTCCAGTGGCGCCATGATGGCCGCGACCTCCACTCCAGATCCGTCCGCCGTTGATCCCGTACTAGAAGTGTGTGCGTGCTTTGCCGCGCCATTTATATCTACTACCGTTTTTTCTGTTGATGGCTAATTCATGGACAGATTATTTGCTTTCTTTCATGAATCTTCTGTACTTTTTATGCACTTTGCTACGCTGGTGTGTCTAGCGCCAAATCTGCTGTACCTTCAAGTAAAGTATGTTTGCAAGGTGTAGACCCTCTTGAGTTACTGAAAGAGAATATTAGAGATACATATACAAAGTCCATAAGCTAATGAACAATAGTCGTTGGCCCGTAGAAACACAACTAATAAACGCATAGGTAATACCAGCAAAAAGGTCTGATAGCTAACACAAGTTGCTGGAAGGTGATCTCTCATGAATCTGATACATGAACCGTTCGCTCGCGTCGAAATCCAACAATCCAGTCAACTTTAATTAGCTTCAGTTCACTCTCCACAGATGACCAGTCCATAAGCTAATCAAATTGCACCCCAAGCAGGCAAGCACTAATCGCTCTTCTATTCAGAAGAGTTCAGAACGACTGGGTAAAGATTTTTTTTTTCCTAGTTGTTGACTACTTGATTTGCATCCCCTTTCAATAATGGCTTCCAAACAGATAAAACGTAAACATCATCAAAAACAACAAAACAAATATATGAATTATAGTGGATGTGCCTTTGTTTAAGAAGTATGCTCCTCGCATGATATTCAAGCAAATTTGAATGCCGTGGAAGTAAATAAAAAACGGGTGGCAATGCCAGAGAAGATTATTTCACCCTACTACCTCCTTTCCAGATTATAAGGCTTGCACGTATCCCTAGATTTATATGTTTTTGTTCAGAATCATACGATAACACAAAAAGCAGAAAACAGCCAGATGAATTCAGTTGGCAATAACTTTGCAGATCTGTATTAATCCTGCTATATACGGATTTTTTTTCAAAACTATAACGTATTTTATAGCAAATTTGAAAACTATAGGGCCGAACGCAAAAAATTCAGAAATATGACCCCGTCAGCGGTGGGCCGAAGAGTGGCCCGTCGGCCTGCGGTGGGACGAAGAGAGGCCCGTCGGCCTGCGGTGGGCCGAAAAGGGGCCCGTCGGCCTCCCGTTGGTCGAAGAGCACTCTTCGGCTTCCCGTTGGCCGAAGAGTGTCAGGGGCACAAAACGTAATTAAGATGGCCTCAAATGAAAAAGTTATCAACATAAAAAATCTTCGTCTCATCGAAACGGTTGATTTTGATATAAAAATTATCTTAATCCAAGGTCATATGCAACCTGTGGAGCCAAAACAAGGTCAGGGGCAGAAGCTGCAGAGTTACTTCGGACAGACCGAATGGATGTCAGAAAATTTGTCACGAGGCACCCGGTGCACTCGGTGAGACCGTGTGGAATACAGAAGAGTACACAAGTTTGGTCACGTTCACTCGGTGAGACCGAACCAAACCACTCGGAGGCTCCGAATGGATCCGAAAAATTGCCTCCGAGTGGTTTGGTTCAGTCTCACTTTTATGTTCTATCACTTTTTTTGCCCAAAATATAATGGAGGTCATTTCTTCGTGAAACTTTACACACATGTAGCTACACCATGTTGGCTGCAAAAAAGTTTCAGAAATATTTAACTATCTTGGAAAACAATCATCTTTTTTTTTAATCCGGCTACATGTGCACCCATGTTCACCATTGTATTTTCGAGTTACAGTCAAGCATTGGCGGCGAACAAATCAGCTTACAACCTCGCAGCAGAATCTTCATAATTCTACTGCAAACACTATGACATATAACCGATAAAAATATAACTAGTCCTAGACAAATCCTTCAAGAGATCATTGCAGGTATGCTGATCCTGATGAGTTCAACCAAAAGGTCAAACATTAAATTTTTCATCTTTGAGGCTAGCAGAGCTTCGAGCCAACACCTTTAACATCGGGTGATGTCCTAGTCACGGTCGGTCAACCATTGACTAACCATCTATCGAGGCACTTCATGTTCGAAATTGGGTGGGTAACTCGATTCAAACCGAGATAAAAGCGTGATTTGGGTGGTTAACCTAAATCTTGTATGACAACTCATCTATTGATTGCAATACCATGTTGGTAGTATTATGGATCAGTGAAGATGTCCATTTGAAATTAGAATGCTTTAATTTTTCCATATCAATGGTTTTGCCTACGTTGTTATGTCTATGCTCCTCAATCGTCACGTGTTACCTTTGTATAAGCCTTGCTAGTAGAATAGACATAGCAACATAGGATCCTTCTCGCTCTAAAGTATGAATCTTGATAGTATGTCATCCGAGCTTTCTGTATGCACCATAAAAGATAGGATTGAACATATATGAAATTTGAAATGCTTGAAGACCAAGATATCCTATTCCAATACTAAGTTTGAATTTATTATCAAAAAGTTTTACTCCAAAAAAATCAGTCAATAAAAAAATACCCGCAAAAGAAAAATCAGTCAATAAAAAAAATGCATTAAACTATACTCCCACTGTAAGAAAGCTATCATATGGATGGAGTATCGTAGCCCTTACGTGATCACTTCCGTTTTTCATTTTCGCTCTCTTTTGATGGATCAACTGTATCACAAAGTCATCGATTATCTTTATGCTCTCCGTGATTTGGCTTCTGACCCCATATTAAGATACCTTTTCAGCTTCCAGAACATAATTTGCTTCATCGAAGACCTTGCTGAATTCAATGCTGGATTCATGTGATCCAGATAGCTTGTTAAACTCAAAACCGAATCCAGCTTTGAAGATTGAATCCATAGTTTTTCTTGTCGAAAAGTCCTGAGGAAACACTAGTACAAAACAGGGCATTCGTCACAGGTCACCCAACACATTAGTCCCAGTTGCATTACGAACCGGGACTAATGTGAGCATTAGTCCCGGTTCGAGCGGCTAGGGCGCCGGTCGGGCATTAGTCCCGGTTCAAATGGGACCTTTAGTCCCGGTTGGAGACACGAACCGGGACTAAAGGGGCCGATACCCTTTAGTCCCGGTTGGTGTCTCCAACAGGGACTAAAGGTTAAGCCTTTAGTCCCGGTTGGAGACACCAACCGGGACTAAAGGGGTTGAGGCTTTAGTCCCGGTTGGTATCTCCAACCGGGACTAAAGGTTAGACCTTTAGTCCCGGTTGGAGACACCAACCGGAACTAAAAGGGTTCTGAAAGTTTTTTTTTATGTTTTTACAAGTGGGGTCTGTTTTTAGTTTCTGTTTTAAATTGCTTATATCTTTTAGGATATTTGATGTTTTTGAGTGATTTTTTTTGCATTAGATTCAAAATTTTGTCTAGTTTCTGTTTGTGCCATTAGTTTGCAAATTTGAATGTTCAAATTTGAATTTGTTCAAATTTGCTTCAAACCCTAGATTGTGAATAACTTGAGTTTACAAATAGTTTTTAATTTAATTCTTTTTGCTCCTAGTCACGTGTTATATTGTTGTCACAGTAAGATTTATTTGTTTATTTTAGAATAATTTAAAAATGAAATTCCTTTGTAACAGACGAGTTTTCGTCCGAAACGTTGATACTTCGAAGGAGATGGTCCAGTTTGTACACGAAGTGCATCCAGTTTTTGCCGTAACCCTCTCAACTTTGTAGCACATGCTATGTGGGTGAAATGATGATACCATGCCAAGTTTCAACCTTTTCAGAGTTCATTTGTAGGGCTTTTCAATTTCAGGGTCATTTAGCTCAAAAAAATCATTAAATGCATGAAAAATAGCAAATGCAGTTAGAAAAGGTTAAAATTTGAGGATGCGGCTTTGAATGGTGCATATTGAATGCACAAAAAGTCTGGAGTTATAATAAGTTAAAAAAATAAAATGCCTTTGTAACAGATGGGTTTCGTCCGAAACCTTGATACTTCGAAGGAGATGGTCCAGTTTGTACATGAAGTGCATCCAGTTTTTGCCGTAACCCTCTCAACTTTTTAGCACAAGCTATGTGGGTGAAATTATGATACCATGCCAAGTTTCAACCTTTTCAGAGTTCATTTGTAGTGCTTTGCAAATTAAGGGCCATTTAGCTCAAAAAAATCATTAAATGTATGAAAAATAGCAAATAAAGTTAGAAAGGGTTGACTCTGGCTTGGTTAACCTTCGTTTTGACTCTGGGTGGGACGGTGCTAGCAGATGTAGTCGACGTTATGATTGGATGGACACCAACCCGGACTAAAAGGGTTCTGAAATTTTCACACTCCCCCCCCCCCCCCCCCCCGTGGACTGCCTTTTTTAGTTTTGTAGAAAATAAACAAAAATGATATAATCTTCAAAAAATAAAATCCTTTGAGATGTAGTTAGGTTTTAGTGTCTAGTTGGTATAGAAATTTTGAAATATGAATTTTGACCGTTTCTGCAATAAAACGAAAAAAAATGTAAAACGGCCATAACTTTTGCATACGACGTCGAAAAAAAAAGTTTAATATATAAAAAAGGGTTTACCCGGTGAAGTTTTCTCAGATTCTCGAAATTCCAAAAGTAAAAAAAGTTATTTCAAATCAAAAAATAATAATTTTAATAATTTTAAAAAATAATTTTATTTAAAAATAATTAAATGAGGTCATATTTGGATTCCTCACATTTTTCTGATAATAATGGATATATTATTTGTCGAATTTCGATTTACAGATTTAAAGATATTAATTATGCCATATTAAATGAATAAATGGCAAAAAAAATTGAATAAAATAATATTATTACTTATTTTATTTTCATTGTAATTCAATATTATTAGTACTTATTTTGTTTATTTTAATAATTATTTATAATTCAAAAAATTAAATCATGTGACATCAAGACCTAAGGGTTAATAGGATTGATAGCTTACTATTTTTAGGAAAACAATAAGTGCAGACTTGGATACTAGGGTCGATAGAACCAGGAAGTTAAGCGTACTGGGGCTGGAGCAGTGAGAGGATAGGTGACCGGCCGGGAAGTTAGACGATTTGAAATGAGTGCATGATGCTGGAGTAGTGAGGACGGGTGATTAGAGATTAAATTGTCAAATAATTCAAAGATTTGAAAATCAGAATAAAACTTAAAAACATTTCAAAAAAATATTCAAAAAAAATATAAAAAAAATCAAAACAAAATTTCAATTTTTTTTCTTCTAAAAATTCCTTTAGTTCCGGTTGGTATTACCAACCGGGACTAAAGGTGGACCTTTTAGTCCCACCAACCGGGACAAAAGGTCCTACCTCCCCCGCCCCAGGCAGCGCCACGTGGAGGGCCTTTGGTCCCGGTTCGTAAGCAAACCGGGACTAAAGGTTTTGGGTATTAGTCCCGACCCTTTAGTCCCGGTTCCAGAACCGGGACCAATGGCCCTTTGGAACCGGGACAAAAGGCCCTGTTTCTACTAGTGTACCCCCCTCTCTCACTCCTCCCCTATATCCCCGAAACCAATAAGACCATCCCTTCTTTTAATTCCCGCCTACATGCACCATCGATATATAGTAGTCTTCCTCGGTGTCTCTCGAACAAACACGTTATCTCGATGTCGACTCCTCTCACGCGCACACGCCTACTCTTCCTTCTTTACGGGCCTCTTCTCTCTCGCACCCCCCTCGTTGGTGGCCTCTGCCATACACATCACCTCTCTACGATGAAGCCACACACACTTAAATTACTTTCGCCACCGAAGACTCCGCTTCACACACACACACACACACACACAGACATTAAGACTCCATCTCACACACACACATGCTCTAGGTGGAGCATTTATTTCTACCACCCTTCGTCCAACCTTACCCGTATGATAAACAATCACCTTAATTTACTTATATAACATGGACAAATTCCACTTTATTTTAGTAGTTAGCAAAGTTCTCATAATTATATAACGCAAATTCACGAGCAGGAAGTGACATGTTTTTTACACAACCACGTTAACATGGCCACGTAAGTCACAAGCTAAAGTGTAATACCATTATACTTATATCCCGATGCAAAAGGTGGAGTACATGTCCGAAGAGGCGAAGAGTAGAGTCGCACACACGCACTCTGTCTCTCAGAATCTCACACACATACCAGTTACGTGACGCCCCCTAAGCAGACCCGTATGTTACAATTTGTGCTCCCGCGGGTACACGTGATGGTGCGCATTTATTTAAGCCGGACGGCGAACCCAAACAGTAGCTGCATTCATTCCCCTCCAGCCGCCTCTTCTCTGGTCGCCGTCGCCCGATAGCCATGGCCCGGCCGAAGGTAATGACATACGCCATGCTCCCGCCGAAGCGGCGCTTTGATCTAGAGGCAGCGCGAAGCCCGGATCGCAGCCGCCCTGCCTCCGGAGTCCGGACTAGCCGGAGCCGGACGAGGAGGCATTGGAGGCGGAGCAGCACGCGGAGCCGGAGGAGGAGAACGACGACGCGGAGCCGGAACATGAGGACGACGGCGCGGGCGAAGCGGAGCCGGAGGAGGACGATGATTTCCATTATACTCAGACTTAAAGGGCTTTGAGTTTCACGCCACATTTATTTCGTAGAGATAAGAGAAAGAAAATATTAGTGGTCATGCATGCATCTTTTTGTGCTAGCACTCCTATATAAGGGTTGACGGGTCGCTTCCCACGGACGTGCGCGGGCGGTGGAAGAGGAAGGAGAAGGGAAGCGGGCTGTGGACTACGCCAGTTGCAGCACGAGCTCCAAGGAACGTTCTTCGTGCCAAACAATGCATAGTACTAGTACAGTATTGTCCAGCGGAGTATGAATTGGCCTTTAGGTTGCGTGTGGATGACATGGCTGCAACATGCAGGCTGCAGTTCGACAGCCTACCGCTCCGCTTCGCACGGTTTGGTCACGCAAGATTTGCATGCACGCATGTCACGCACGTACTTGTCGAAGGCGTGCTCGAAAAAGGGCGACCAGGTCCGCTAGTCCGCGTTGGTCCATGCGCCCGGAAAACAACTAATCCCAGTCGCTGTAAATGTCGTGCGTGCTTTAATTTCGGGCTAGTGGATGGATGCGAACGTGCCGTACAATGAACCGCCCGCCAGCTCCCTAATCTCTATCTCTACTCTTATAATAATAAAAATCTATCTATCTATCTACTCTTATAAAAAACCGAGTTGGTGATGATGGTGTGCCTGCCATCTTGCAATATAGACCATCCGACCTATATCTGACGGATAAAAAGCAAACTATGGCAATTTTACAAAAAGATACCCGCACCCCTCTCCACATTTGCAGATAAGGCCTTCGCTCGTTCATCTTCGTCTCCCATGAGATAAACAGCTCGTATAAATGCATCTTGATGTTTCGTGCAACGCATGGGCCTCTTACTAGTCTCAAATATAAACTGCACTAGTGCGCGCCCACAAAACATCCTTTCCGAAGGGACGAAGCCCTGCGGTTACCATCTCCTCTTGTGTAAACCAGCTCCACAAGGGACAAGGCAGTTGGTCGCCATTGCCATGGATTCGCAAGGCGGTGGTGCTTCTCGTCCTCGTCGAGGTTGGGAGACCTTGGACGACGATCCTTTGGGACAAATCATAAGTCGCTCCGACTTCCTCACATCCGCAAGACAGCGGTACTTGCACCAAATACTTTAAGAGGGTGCATAAATATGCGTGGGAGAAGGCCATGCTAGTTGGTCTGCCATGCGTCCTCGAGGACGAGGATGTTTTCTTGGGGGTCTCTCCAGCACGGCGTGGCCGTAGTTGCAAGTTGACGCCCCTTGAGATGCCGACGTTGAGGGGCACTCAGATTTTGTCCGATGAGCAGGTAAGTGATGAGTTTGATCACGTAGTAAATGCATTACAAAGACTACTTTCGTGTACATTTCCTAATTCCCTCGCTGCCCACTGTTTCGCAGGTTAGGCTTGGTGCCAGTGGAGATTGGCTTGCATATGTACGGGAGGGTACCAACATCAATTTGCATAACGTCTACAACGGTGTCCCGTAGAACCTTTGTCCAACATTGGGATCAGCCACGCAATGGGCCATCGCCTGAATTGGTACTACGATGGAACCACGGTGAGATTGAAGAAGATAGCAATCCCGGAAGCTCCGATAAGGTCGTCCGCCAACCAAAATTACACTCTCATCGCGGTCTTCGACATCGCGATTGCTTTCACGAACCCTGCACATGGCGGTCAAAGGTGGACCATGTTGTATGCGGCTGATTTGTTGCCGTACGAGTACGAAGACGCTGTGCTCCTTTCTAACCGCATCTTCGCGGTGACAAACCAGGGGACGTGTCTCGTATGGGACACATCCTACGGTATACTCCCTCTCTTCCAGTTTATTTGTTTTGAATTTTTTCGTTTTATAAGTTTCAAATTCAAATTTAGAGCTCCCCATCACATGTTGAGATTACAATGTGCATTAAATCGTTGCGTGCATGTAGTAGTTTTTTATTGGTCATTTATATTGGTCACGCATGCATGCATTGAAAGAAACGTTTTTTACCACAATTTTTTAGAAAAATGAGTGCAATAATTGAGTAGTTTTGCAAACTACCAGTCCTACACCTGAAACGGTACAAAATCAATACCACCACCACGCCCGTGTCTGACAGCCCTGGCCGACCCAAACCCCCTCCCTTGCCGGTGCGCGCTTCCTGCCTGAAACGATAAACGTCGCCCCGGAGCGTCAGTGCCACATTAATGCCCGGCCAGAGCGGAGGCGACCTCAAACTGGCGCCGGCTTTGAAGCAGCGCGACGGCCGAGAGAGCGCCGCTTCCCGGTGCACACGACTGCTCCGCATCGAGGCTGGCCATAGTGGTGGTAACTTAGAGCATGGTTAATAGTATAGCCAACTGTTGACTATAAGAAAGTGCCATGTCATCTATAGCCAACTTATAGCCAACATGTATAGCAATTAGCTATAAGTATGTGCTACTTTATTAATACATGGCTCACTTTCCACTCTCACATAGTGCCTAGGAGCACGTGCTGTAGCTGGCTCTTGCATGAGAGCCCGCTTACATTCTCTCTCCTATCCTTTCTCCTCCAACTAAGCATTAGAAATATTACTTTACTTCTTACAGCTTGCTGACTGTACCTTATTGTACTCGCTCTTAGCTGGTACATACACTCGGGACATGGTGATGTGGCAGAGAATTAAAGAAGAGACAGGGGGTCATGCATGGCAATAAATATGATCATCTATGCTACTCCCCACTATGAGTAGCCTCAAACGACACCACGGCCGATCGTCGTCCGTGCGCCGCCCACATTACAGTTGCAACTTGTTTAGAGTAGGTTTTACTCCGGTTTGTATGAAAACTGTAATGTATCTCGTCCGGTTTATATGAAAAGTTTTCGAAATGTAATGATTTTCGTCCGGTTTCTATGAATTCCGCCTTGTTTGCACGATTATGCAGGGCAAAGTCATCCCCCGATCAAAATCAGATCGCCAATCGTGGATGTGCATGGGGCATTTGGTCTAACTTGGAACCTTGTAGCTGACGACACCCAGTTGGGACGTACTATTTTAGCAGTCGTTACCCATGGTACCATTGAAGGGCAACAAGGTGCCACGATCTATCATGATCGGACCCTGATCATGTACCCAGGTAATCCCTTCTCTCCGATCCAAGAGTAGTAGAGCCAGGAACTATTGTATATCTTATTGCCATGTCATCTTATAACATTTGAGTACATGTCTCTTTGTACTCCAGGAGCAGGAGTAGTTCTTTCCTTCTTTTTTTTATTGATTGGGATAGTCATCTAGATTTTTGACCATCGTCATTGTGGCCCAATTTAGCAGCCCCGTTGTGGCCCAACTAGGGCGCAAAAATTATATGCCAAGGAGTGGGATCGAACTCGCAACCTCCAACTAAACTTTACAAGCTACCACCAGTTCAGCAACAATACTCTTTGTACACTGAGGAAGGATTCTAAAGTTATTGAATAGTCCCACCTCGACTGCTTATATTCAACCATACCAGATTATATACGTGCGGAATTTACATGTATCTGAAGCTGGCTGTCAGATGACTCCTATCTAGGTGATAAGAGAACGGACATATGCAGATTGCTATGGACTCCATAATAAGAGACGATATTGCACGAAAACAAAGGCAAGACCTGGCTGATTAACTGTCTAACCGATTTGAAGTATTCGTGTACATGCGTGCTGGTGTGTTCCGGGCAGCCGTAAAGATCAATCAGCCAAGGCTGTTGTGTACATGTAGTCCTATCTCCGGGTAGACGGCACATGGCAGTGCAAGGGAGAGCGGCCATGGCCAACAACAGGTTCGTCAATGAAAGACCTCCAAAAAGTACCGGCCAAGCGGTGCCTAATTAACTACAAATGGTGGTGCTCTTATAATCTAGAAGACCACAATATTAACTAAATTTGTTAGTTTTTTTAAAGGTGAATTTATGTTATCATCAATACAAGGGAATTTGTATGTCCGAAACAACCAGGCTTGCTGTGCATAGTTCATGTTTTCAAACGTACTATTCACTTCTTAAACCTGCTGTATCAGAGGTATCATTTATACTTTATATGCTCTAGGGCTTCTCTACTCCACTACCAATTCAGTTGACTGCTTCTATGTCCCTTGATTCGTATTCAATTTTTTTTCAGGGTTTAACTCTGCTACAAGCTTGCCCTCCAAACAGATGATACATATGAACAGCCGAGAAGGAGAAATAAGCTATGCTCACAACTTCACTATTGAGGTATATTATCTCCTCTCGATTATTTCACTAGCAATTACCAATAGAAGAAAGAGATATTTCAGTTTGGTGTGCACAATCAGCGTCGAAGTACGAAGTACTGAAATATCAATGACCCGTTGCAACGCACGGGCCTTTTTGCTAGTAAACTATAAAGGACTTAACGATTTCAATTCCGTGTAGTACTAGCTAGGTAGCCATAATCCCATCAAACAAAACTACTCCTACTTTAATTAATGTACATGGCCCAGGTAACACTCTCAAATTGTTTGTCGTCGCCCGTGCCGTGGCTGGTCTATACATTGCTTCCGTTCCCCCTCATAGAAATAAGCAATATAAAGTATTTTATTTTAATCCATATCCCCTGCTTACGTCACCTTATTATACTGCATGGACCATAACCATGCACATCAGCATGTATCCAGGTTGAGATGCCATGTGTACCAGATGGACGGCGGCGTGTTCGACTCCCGTGATGCTACCTGGGTGCGGATGAACACACTTGAAGAGTACTCGATTTTCATCGGGGACAACTACCCCATAGTGCAAACGATGCCACCTTCCGTGCACGACGCCGACGGCCTGCCGTTCATGAAGAACGGGTGCGTTTTCATTGTGCACCGACGGATTCATATCTTGAACGCCCCTATCCCTGATCTATGCCGCTTCATTTTGGATGAGTCTCTATCATGGGGAGCCACACTAAGAAGCTGCGATGATATGGACTCCCGTTGCCCACCGTTATGGATCGTTCCATCTATGAAGAACACGTGGGACTGGAACTACGAGACGGACATGTACCCAGGGATGTACGAACCTGAGTAATGTAGCGCAGTAAGTGAAGTAGAAAGGCACAAATAGTATGAACATGCATGGAATATAGGCATTTGTCTCTTACTACCACTAAATGTTGTACGTGCAATGTACGTTTGATATTATGATGTACGTGCCTAAGTACTCTACTACTATATTAATTGGAGGCACATATTAGGTTTTATATTTGTTTACGTGTATGGCCCGAGACCTTCCAACTAGACGCGTCTTTCTCTCCGGGTCGCACTTTGGATTGTTCATACTACTAGTACTACTAGTAAGCGTAGACGTGAGAAAAATTCTCATTTATAAACATATTTTTTTCCGTGTAACACGTAGTATGTGGATTCTGCAAAAAGGAAGTTGAGTATTTCCAGGGCATGGAGAGAAGGGATTCCGGCATGATATAGTAATGCTAACTAACATGGTGAAAAATTATTTTTGTTATCAGACTCAAACTGCAAAAGAGTTGTGGACTAACATGGAGGACGGCGGCCTAGAACCAAACAAGAATTGTGAACTAACATGAAACAGGGCGACCTAGAACCAAACATAGTTACTGCTAGTTGTGGTTGTTCATAGAGATCTTCCACGCCTTCTGGTGAAGAATGAAGTCAGTAAACCGGTGAAAACAAAAAATATAGTAGAGTGGTGATTTTGGCATAGAGCGTTAGTTTCATAGTAAGCTCCGGCACAAACTGCAGTCAGAAAATTCATCTCATTCATATTTGGTTAGTTTGGCAGACACGTTATTCATCTCACCCTTATTTGGTTAGCTTTGTAGACATGTAACCAATTCATGCACAAATGCCGGTGACAAGGAACACATGAAATAAATAAATAAAAGATATCACCATATCACATATCATTTGAAAAATGCATTATCTAATTGAAGTACAAGAACTGACCGTCATGGGACTTTTGTCAAAATGACACATCAGAGCCATCATCTCATCTCTCGGAACCTTTAACTTCTAAAAATTCATATATAACCATAAAAGTATCATTTGAAAATTGTATTATTTCCTTGAACTACAAAAATTGCGAATAGTAGGATGCTACTGGATTTATAAAACCGACACGACACTCCTCGCCAATTATGATGTTCCCTTGGCATAAACACCTTCTACTTTTGTTTCATTTTTCATATCCCTCGCATGAATGATGAACCTGCATATATTGCCGTTAAGAGTGATGCTTGGAAATGAAGGAAACATGAAATCTTGAATATTGTTGCCGACACCATGGCTCGTTTGTGAAGATGTGCCATGGTCAATCCAGTTCTGTTATGAATCCATAGTCCACACTTTTCCCTACGATCCCAAGTCTGAAACCGACAAACTAAGGAATCCATAGTCCAGACTTGTACATCAGTTTTTGCACAGGGCTAACTGGAGCTTGTGCTTGATTCTATTTGATTGCTAAAGTAACAGAGCAAATAAAATAAATACAACATGAGAAAATAAAAATATATACCCAAGCTTGCAGTTGTTTACCATATATTGAGGTGCTAGAGGTTACACTAAAAACTGTCCAATAAAATACCATAGAAAGGTTGCTCAAAATAAATAGTAAGCCTGTAGTTCAGTTTCTATACTTCTCTAATACTGAAAGCAATAGCCAAATATCACTGCATAGTTTTTTCAGAGTAATTACAAGGCGGGCTCGCTTCAGTATCCAATCCAAATGCACGCGTCTCACTCAGTATTGCTACATGACCAGGCAATTATGCATGTAACCTTAGTTGTCCAGAACACAGGGGGCTCATGTCTGTTAGAAATGGAATTGTCAAGATGTAGAGCTGCCTACTTGTCAACACCTTCAAATGTGACATAAAAAATACAGAATAGAATCTTCATGAAACAAAGCTGCAGACAATGCCTAAACAAGAACAATATCGAGAGGTGATAGAACTCAAAATAGAAATATCTCCATGAGAGACTCATCCATTCTTCATCATAACTGGAGTTTTCTCAGTTTTTTTGTAATAACTGTTAGATGCTGAAAGGATTAAGTCATCCCAGTGTTACGGCCTCTAGGGCATTTATAGTTGGTCTCAGTTAAGAAGAGTAGTTTGATGAATACAAGATGTAATTCTGCTAATTTAGAAGTCCAATAATCCCTAATATAAATGTATAGGACACAGTTTCATATAATGAAACGGGAAGTGCAAAAGTAGTTGATTACTCCACTATTTAGGTATAGAGCAGTTACCATCTCGCGAGTAAAATCGAACGTAGGATCCTGAAAAATGGTTTTCTGAACAATAACATTTTTCTTCACTTCCTCCTCTCTTGACAATACATGTTTCAAGATTTGTTGTGCTCATGATTGCTAGAAATATAAATATACAAAGGTAATTAATAAATATTCGTTCAACACTTGTTTTCTAAATATATGTTTCGGTAAAGGTAGAAAGAGATATACAACACATTTTTCTTCCCAGTTTCCGCTGCTTCTAAAGAGATACAATACAAGGTAAATATATAATCATACGGAGTACAGGAGCAAACCAACAGTGTATCCCTAATTTACTGTTTACTTCATCATTACAATTGAATAAATTATATGAGATAACAGGAAGATCACTCTTTTTCCAACATCTGTAACAACCAATGAGGCATAAAAGCTAAATCCCTACCATTACAATACTATGTGGCGTGAATTATGAGGAATAGATGTTGTCTTAGTATGCAAAGATTTAAACCTCCGATTTTGAATAGAAATTGCTAGAGTTGATCTCAGGGATATTAGAATAACTACACACACAGAATCCAGTTTCAGAATTGCAACGTATGAACTGAACGGGAATTGTTGGCAGACGTTAGTAAGTAGAAGTAGCTCTTATGCAGTATGACAGCATCAAGGCAGCTAAAAAGAACAGGGCTGTCCATGTATTCTTGCTTATTACATGCATCACCAAATCTCACCTGGATCAGCAGCATATAATGTCCATGTGTTCCTGCTTGTTACAGTAAGTTCAGGTGTAGAACAAAAAAAATGGCATCGCAGCCTGTAATGTTCAATGCAATAAGGTGAGATGCAAACTAATGAAGGAAAATCCATTACGTATTGCCTATGCTATTTATATTGTCATGCTTATTGTTTATTGGTATTGTAGGCTCTCATTCGGGGACATACAAAATAACTTTGAGTACACATCATCATCATTTTATTAAAGAAAAAACCAACTAAATATTTAAATTAAAAATAACTTTGAAAAATATACCTCAAAGTGTGTCAGGGATGCATTTTCTGATTCAATTGATTCATCAATAGCTCCTTGGCCAGATCAAAAAGATCCCTCAAGAATGCAGCTGAAACAGGGCCTCCATGTTGTCGAACAGAAATGCGCTCTCGGATTATTAGTACGTGTGGACTGCATAGACATCAGCACCATAGAATTCCCGTGATTGTGTCGTCTAATAGTTGGTCCAATATAAATTCTTTAAGGTGTGGACTGCATAGACATCAGCCCCATAATAAAATGAAAACGAATCCAAATCAAGCCTGCCTGAAAGCAAAAAAACTCACTCATTGGAAAACCAGATCATCTTTCGAAGTTATTAACACCCACCTTCTCATCCTTCAAACCCACCATTCTAGGAGCAGCAGTACATAAACCGAATCCTTGCATGTTAAGAATTGAATCCCCCTGTTATGTGAACGACAGCATTAGTTAATATCAAATAATATGAAGTTGTGCTCTCAAATCAAAATCAACCAGAACTGTTTATGGCAAAGAAAAAAAGTAATTTATGATTTGCGATGGAGAGATGAAGTTAAGCTTTTAGTATGGCAACACTTTTCAGTCTAGCTGCCATAAGATCATTTCAGCAGTAACTTGTGCAAAGCAGTAGCAGCCTAGGTCACCACCGCGGCCGGCGGAGGAGCAGTCGGAATGCTGCACGGCAAGGACGGCGAAGGAGGCGTGCCCGGCAAGGGTCTGGTTGTGCAGCTCGCCGAGGCGCACGGCGGCATCGGCGCGCGTGCTGGCGGAGATGACCCAGCCCTAGGGGTCCTTCCAGAACGCCTTGCACCGGGACCCCTTGTGCTTGACCAGGACGTGTGACGCCCACACCGTCTCCTCCCCCGCTGCCGCCGCCGCCGCCATCTCTCCCTTCCTCCGCCGCTCCGGTCGCTTCGGGTGGTTGGCTCCGTTCGATCGACCCCATGGGCAGCAGAGGAGGAGCAGCGGGGGCGGCGGGCTGGTGATATTTTGGGAGAGATTGGATCGGGAGTCGACGGGCATCATGGCCACCGGGGCTAGTGTGGTGCTAGGCGGCAGAGGAAGTTGCGGCTGCTTCTTCTTTCTAATCTCAGATCGTGGATCGGGAGGGGCTGGATGTGTGTGGGGTCTCCGCCCTCCGCCGTGCGCTGACCGAAGTGGTATTTTGATATTGTTCCGTGATTTGGGGAGCATCGAGCGGATCGGACCCATGTGAGCGAGTCTGCCCGGCAGAACATTAAATCTCAGCCGTGTGATTAGATGGCAGACCATTGGATAAATACAGACTATTGGATTTCATCAGTGAATTAGATCGGAGGCTCCAGGTTGTCCCGTGTACACTTTGTTTTGGTGGCTGTAGAAAAATTTCAGTTCGCTCTTTTAATAGTAGTATAGATATAGACTAGTAAGGTACACGTGCATTGCACGCATGAGATTTGGCAACCAAATTATGAATAAATATCACATTATAGCATGTAAGCTTTGAGTCATATATGCATGATGTAGATGTTCGTTTAATTCTTATAGTTCATCTCATTCAAAATCAATTAGTTTTTATAAAAAAGCTAATCTATTTTAAGATTCATGGAATTGTGCGTTGTAAAGCATAAAGTAAAAACAAATAATGGCAATTCATCTAGAAAAAAAATTGGGCAATTATGATACGGAAGATTCTAGAACAAAGGAGAAGTGCTTGTGTTTTGAGGTTTGTGCATTATGCTTAAGTTCAACCATGGAGTCTTCTAGATTGTACATGTGGCAAAATCTGGTGGAATGTAGATGATATCCAACGACCAGTAGTGCTCGGATTTGCCATCTCTGCACCGTCGGATTGGCTTCATCCAACGAACATCTTTCAAAGTTATTCGCGCACTATATAGGGGTATAGCCGTGTGGTCTCCGACCTAGAAGTGGAAGAAGTGGAGACGCTCTACCACGCTGTTCATGTCCCACTCCTTTCGCTGACGTGTGGGACATCCAGCACGTGCCGTGTTTGGCACTCCTCGTCGTAAGAGTTGAAACGCTAGCTTTCATCAAAAATAAAAAATAAATATAAATCAGCAGTGATACTATACCACGCGGTTTCCTTGCTCCTCGATATCGGAAAGAATACTTCCATTCGCCGACATGTGGGACGTCGACCATCCTGGTCCACTTGCCATGCATGCAGAACTCCAAGGGAGAGTCACGCCGGTCGTCACACCGCAGTAATAATGACTAATGAGCCGTCAAATCACAGGCCCAACCTTTCCCACTGTAAAGTTGCTCGGACGAAGGAACCATCATGACTTTGTTGAATTCCGCTTCTTGAAGAAAACTACTGTACCAGCAATACTGCTAGCTACAGTAGTGCTGTACTCCAGCGGAGGCCTCCTTTGGTTCATAGGATAGGAATTTTATAGGAATATGAAAATCATAGGAAGTGAGATGACATGCATCTCAATTCCTATAGAGAAAGAGATGCCATTTGATGCATAGGATAAATTTTTTTCCATTGAGTCTATGCTAATGTACTGGTAATTTGCTCTAAAAACTACAGTAGTAACTAGTACTGGTACATGCTCGTAATTAATTAAACAAACGTACGGGCGACACAGACACACACACACTAACTACTAGTACTACTACTTCTCACATGCTGGCCAGACGCCGTCATTCTCCTTCCCCGCTTTGTCGGCGACACCCCACCGTGCTTGGATCTCCGCCGAGCTCTCCGCAGCAGCACGTGCGTCCTCTTCTTTCTTGCAGTGGCGGGCCTCTCTTTTCTTGAGTGCTTTCTACCTTTTCCGCTCCCTCTGTGCGGCTTTGGCCGCCTCTTGCTCTACCGCCCATTCGGCCTTGGCAGCTTCAAAGTCTGCCCACGTAGGTGTGAGGTCACGAGCGGCGATGAACTTGGCACGGCGGGATGCCATCGCTTCCCTACCATTTTGTGTGCGGTCGTGGGCAGCGAGGAACTCGGCGCGGCGGGATGCCATCGCTTCCTTACCGGTTAGTGTGCGGCGTGGTGGCATGAACGATCGCTTGGTGAGAGCTCTGGGACGGAGTGGCCGGACAACCGTATGGTGCATTGGTTTGTCAAGAGCTCAAGGACAGAAGACGAAGGAAATATGAATTCCCCTTTAATCATGGTCATTTATTACCAAGTAAAATGCATTGGCGGTCATCGAACTTGTCTTGATAGCTCACTTTGATCATTGTACTTAAGAATACGGTCATTATATACGAGATATGGTGATTATACGGTCACTGGCTCAGCGTATAGCTCTGTATTTGTCTGGTTGACCAGTCAAACAGTCCACATGCGCCTCATCAGCTCGTGTTCTGTATCTATCTATCTATGCGGGCCTACCTGTCAGTGGAGAAAGAAATAAAAACCAAAATTATGCGTATGTGAGGAATCAAACCACGGACTCGTCGCTGCAACGCACACTCCTCAGCCAAATGAAAATGAAATACTTTGCGTTAAATGCACAAACTGATTTTTTTTATATTATACGTGATGCACACATTAGCGCACACTCGTCAGCCAAATATGGTAAATGAACCCGGAGAAGTGCCAAATTTGAACACGGTGCTTTGTAGGGTGTATGTTGATCGTAGAAAAAAAAAGTGAACTGCCACATTAATTGAGTACTTTTGCAAACTACAAAAACAATATACCACCATGCCAGCGTCTGACCGCCCTGGCCTACCGAAACCCCTTCCATAGCTAGCACGCGCTTCCCGCCTGAAACGGTCACCGTCGCTCCAGAACGTCAATGCCGCATTCACGCCCGACGCGACCTCTCGCTGGCGCCGGCATTGCAGCAGCGCGACGGTCGAGAGAGCGCCACCCGCGCGGCATCCCGGTGCAAGCGACTGCTCCACGTTAACGACACCATGGCCATCCGTCCGTCCGCCGCCCACATTAATGACACGCGGCTGCCGACGAACCTACTCCGGCGCCAGCCGTCCATCCGTCTGTCGCGGCTCATTGCCATTTGCCCGCTATATTAACTTCAGCCCCAGCCCCCAGCCATAGCCAAAGACCCACAGTCATTCTCCTCCGGTCCCTTCCTTCTGTCGGCACCACTCCAACCATGGCCTCCTCGCGCTCCAAAGGTCTCTTGGACGTACTGTCGCAGGAGCAGACGAAGGACATCGCCGGCTCCGCTCTGGGTGCGCTCCAAAGCTCTCTTGGATGTACTGTCGCAGGAGCAGACGAAGGACATCGCCGGCTCCCCCCGGCCGCCCTCCGCCGCCACGACCATGAAGCCGGCGCGCGTGCGCGGGCGCAGCCGGCAGCGAGGAAGAGTAGTACATGGTAGGTCACCGCCGCTCTGGTCCCAGGAAGGCCACCGCTCCTCCACTCAGTCGACGCCAAGCTTGGTGGGGTAAACATCGGCGGCCGATTAGCCGCTTGACGGCGACGTGGAGGCGGAAATCTTCAGAACCTTGTGCTCCGGAGGAGGAGGTTATCGAGGTGGAGCTGGACAAAGCCGAGGCGGATGAGGAGGAGGCAAAGGCAATAGCCGGAGCGTCAGTTCTCGGGGCTCATGGCCAGACATGGTGGTCGGGCGCCGGCGATCGTTTATATTAGGTTTACAGTAGGTTTTAGTACGGTTTGTGCGAAATATGTAATGAATTTCGTCCAGTTTATAGGAAAAGTTTTCGAAATGTAATGAATTTCTTCCGGTAATTTGAAAATTGCTTTGTTTGCACGAATTTCGTCCGGTTAGTTCATATAGTTGTCGAAAGGTATGCGGGCAGCATTGGATGGCATCCTCTAGCATCAGTGTCCTCGGACAGATGCCGGTGTAAATTTGTGGGTCAGCGCTGGAGATGCCCTAACTATCATGCTATAATTGCTAACAATGCTCCATTATTTCGCATGGAACAGTTATCCCTCGATCAAAATCAGATCCGCCGTGTTTCGCACTCCTCCCACGTAAGAGTGGAGACGCTTGCTTAGATAAAAATGGAGCAAGTGGACGGCACCTTAGCACGTCATATCACTCAAACCCACTAGGCCAAACTAGCCCGCCTAACGCGCGGGAAAGCCCCGCCCTCATCATTTTGTTCTGGATTTCTATCGATCGATCGCGCGAAAATCTTACACTTTGCAAGTTCAAAATGAAAAGGCGGCACACTTAAAGCACGCCTGTCACGTTCGCGTCGCACCCCCGACAGTCTGGCTCGCACGCCGCTCACCAAAGGGGACACGCGTTGTCTTGCATTTTCACTGACATGTGGGACTGCAATTGAATAAACCGTCGATAGCCTAAATCTAATCGCTCGGCGGGCGTCGGCTGTGAAGAGAGAGACGGGGGAGGGAGAAGAGATCGCCCGCCCACGGCGCACGGACTCTAAGAAATATGCTGATAATGTGAGGTGGGCCATGCGGGAGTCCGGACCGCTTCCAAGCTCGCTTCTGACCGCCCTGGCCCACCAGAAAACCCCTCCCCCCTCCCGCGCGCGCTCCCCCCTCAGGCACCAGCTGCCCGCATTCATAGCAAGTACAATACTGGGCTATAAGCCTGCTTATGTGGAGGAGAGAGGCATTGAAAAAGTGAAGGAGTGGGCTCTGCAAGAGCCCGTCTCTACACCTGCTCCTAGGTATAAAAAAACTAATTCTATAAAAAAAGGTATAAAAAAACAATTGTGTCTAAAAAAAGAAGGTAAAAAACATTTGAGAGGAAATAGATAGAGAGAAAGTGAGAAAAAGTTGTAACCTGATAGCCAACCTTATAATCAACACTATGGTACATGAGGAAGGAGGGAGTTGTGCACATGCCAAGTTCACTGGGTTGCCGTGTTTCACACTCCTTGCTCGTCCTCGATATCAGAAAGAATACTTTCATTCGCCGACATGTGGGACGTTGACCATCCTGGTCCACTTGCCATGCACAAAATTATCCTGGTCCACCCAGGTCGTAGCGCAGGCCCAACCTTTCCCACTGTAAGTTGGTCGGACGAAGGAACCATCATGACTTCGTTGAATTCCGCTTCTTCAAGAAAACTTACTGTACCCGCAATACTGCTACCACACGCGAAGACTGGATGGCACTGTAGCACGTCATATCACTGAAACCCACTAGGCCAAACTAGCCCGCCTAGGATTTGTACGTCTCTGTACTGCTATGATTTTGTGTTCTCAAAAAAATATCCTTTGTCAATCTAACGACTAGGAGTAGAAAGAAATGGAGGCCTCCTTTGGTTCATAGGATAGGAATTTTATAGGAGTAGGAAAATCATAGGAAGTGAGATGACATGCATCTCAATTCCTATAGAGAAAGAGATGTTATTTGGTGCATAGGATAGGAATTTCTCCATTGAGTCTAGGCTAATTTTTTTTCCTACAAAATATGAAGGATTGATCCCTATCCTACATAGGAATAGGAATCCATTCCTATAAACCAAAGGGCTTCAAAGGAATTTTTCCTTGGCAAATCCTATCCTATAGAGTTCCTACAAAATTCCTACGGCCCTGTTTGGATAATCTAACTTAGCTAGAGGTTAGAGTTAGTTTCTAGCTCATGACTAACCCTGACCTAACTCTAGCCAAAGAAATGTTTGGATGACAGGGTTAAATTGACAATAAATGCACTAGGAGAACTAACTCCAATTATCACCTCTTGGGTGGGATAGTTTTTTGGGTGGGTTAGATGCAACTAGCTCAAACTAGCCCTCATGTTTGGATACTTTAGGGTTATTTGAGCCCAAACTAGCTCAAACTAACTCTAACCCATGGATCCAATCAGGACCTACAAACCAAAGGAGGCCGGAGGGTCTTTCTCTCTCTCTAGATCTCTCTCCATCCCACAACCCCTCTAGCACACGTACACACTCTCTGTAGCCACTCCGAAAGTACGACGTCACTACACATTCACGCTTCCAACAAAAAAATTACACATTCACGCATGTTACAAGTATGTGCCAATTTTGCTGGCTATTAATGTGAATGTATCCGTGAACCAACTCTTTTAGTTTGATGTGAATTAATGTATAATTGTGGACTATTGTCTGATCGATCGCTAAGCCTACAATTTTAGGAGCTTGGGCTATTGGCCGATCGACGACGGATCAGACCTATAAGCGTACCACGAGCTCATCAGCCCCAACATTTCTCTTCGGTGAGTGTTTGCAAGTACTATTGCTCGCACAGTACCTAGCCTACTAACACCATGAATCATCAAATAAGCCCTGCTGATATGATAAACAGTTCAAACTTACATCTAAGCATGCCATATATTACATCAAAAGCTGGTGAGGATACATCTGTTTCCATAACTCGGAGAGGGTTCGCATGATTCACAATCAAACAAAAGTAGCAAGTACCGCCCGCGACATCGAAAACGATCTCTGGGGCGATGTCCACAGGACGGACCGCGACATCGGAATCATCAAGGACGTCCACCGGCACCTGCACAACCCTAACATATTAGAAAGCACATTGCAAATAATCAAAAACCACAACTATGGTAAGCCATTTTTTTACCTCGTGCAGCTCACCGGGGGATCCCATCCCTCCGGGGGCCATCTCCTCGATGGGGGCCATCGCCTTGCTAGGGAAATACTGGTTCTCAATGGCGACTATCTCCTCAAACTCGGCCTTGAGCCTCTCATAGGTGGCCATTAGAGTTTCTGGGTAGGCATGGTGGGGCCCTTGCTGTTCTTCCAGCTTTCTTTGAAGAGTTCGTTCGCCAACGTCGTCAACTCTTTGGCCAGTGCTTGTTTCTTGGAGTTGTTCGTCTCCATGAGTTGGCCCGCCAACATGGCCAACTCGTTGGTCGGTGCTCACTTCCTGGAGATCTCTGTCTCGAGTGGGTTGTCCGCCGGCAACTATTTGCCTAGTGCTCCAGGATCCATCAATAAACTGACAAACAAAAAGCAATCGAAAGGAAAACACAATCGCAATGAAAACGGGAAAAGAATAGGCAGTGAGAATCGGTCGGTGCTTCACAAAAACAAGATTCTTGGAATGAAAATATAGTAGCATCACTGATTCGCCCACCTTTCCTTCGTCGGTACAGAAGAAAAATGGCAGAAGTGAGTAGCCTGGAGTGAGGTTTTCTTCAAGAAAGGGGAGAAAGGGCTTCAACGAGCATTGCAGTGAAATGATGGTTGCTTCGTCCAGTCCAACTTCGAGGTCACTTTACCACTGCTGGTAAAGGTGTGGGTTTTGTGATATGACGGGCCATGACGGCCACACCGGGCCGGGGTGACTGGTGAGTCTCGACTATAGCACCTCGCTGTGATTTGGTAGATGGCACGCGGGCCCGGATGCTTGATGTCCCCCATGTAATAGAGCAGCTAGTCATATAGTAGTTTGGACGACAGACGAGGAGCTCCGTCCTGGTTTATTGGTCCCTATGATAATATGTGCCAAATTTTGACTATAAATTTAACTAACCAAATGTTCATGCATGTCACAAAAAATTACATCATTGAAAACTGTGTTCAAATACGAGTCCAAGGATATAATTTTTGTTAACATGCACTAACATTTTGTCAGGTAAATCTTTGGTCAAAATTTAGCACAAATTACAAAGGGGCCCAATAAAGATTGTAGTCTCACATTTTGTTTTGAGGATACTCCCACATAGAAAATATAAATAATAATGCATGTTGGTGCAGCCCACGTTTCCGATAATTTTAGCCGTGGGCTTGTTCACAATTTTTACGAGGCGCTGGTTGTTCACTTAATGGAGGGTCTAGTACCAGACTTGAACGATACAAAGTGCGACCTGGCACACCGTAACACCACTTGGAATAAGCGGGTAGCTATCTCAAAAAACAATCAACAACTCAAAAAAAAAAACGGCGACCTGGCACGTACACAATTTTAAACGATTGTTTTGATGGAGTGAAAAAAGAAAACTACCCCACTATACGTATATATATGGCAGGAGCCTCCGCGCTTGCTTGCTAGGGTTGCTCTATTCACACACTCTCATCCTCTCCAGATCTAAACAAGATAGCGGTGGTAACACTGTCTTTCTATCCTCACCGCTGGTTACAGATCCTGACGTATCCCCCTCCGCCGGTGAAGGGGAGGAGGGGCAGCATTTAGGCCGTCTTCGACAGCAAGGGAGGAGACCCACTGCCGGCCGCACCGTTATCTCTGGCCGAGCGCCGGCGCGGGAGGTCCTCCGATCCCTTCGTCGCTGCCCTAGTGTGGGCGAATCCGGCCTCCCGCCGCCCACCTATCCACACCCCGACGACCTTCAGGTATATCTTCCTTCGAAACCAGCCTAGCTCTACTTCCCCAGCTCGCTACGTCGCTGCATGTGCATCATTTTCTACCTCTCAGCCCCCCTCGTAGCTAGGCTCGATCGGATGGTCCAACGTCACCTTTTTTTTTCTATTGTTGGAGGTAAAGCTACTTCATGCAGTCGAATCTTGTACTTGGTTCAAACAAGAAATAAAGGGGGGAAATTTAGTATGTACATCGGACTTGGTACAGACAGGAAAGAAAGGGGGTGAAAGTAGTACAGACTGGTCATCCAACGGGTCTCTTGGTCGAAAAGGGAAATATAGGGGAAACGCTGTACACAGTGGTATGACCAGGACTAGATTTGCTATCCACACAGGAATAGGTGGCTAGAGTGAACAAAAATTGGTCCAACCCAGATATGTTTCTTGGATGTTTGTTTCTCGGGGCAACAAACTCTGAATCACCACTTTATGCCCCGGTTTAGGTACATGGTGCTGGACTGCTGGTGCATCCACTGTCCCATGCCCTTATAGCAAATATTTAGTTGTTCTTAATCTAATGCCCCTGGTAAAATGAAGCCATGCCACTGTTATAAGCCATGACAAGTTTAACCAATTGTTTTTGCCAGTAATTGTTTGAGACTCTGACTGTTTCCTCTGTAGCTTTTTGTGCAAACAGGGATATCCATTTCACCTCGTTGCTGTGCACTGCACAAGAGACTTCTTAAAAGAAGTGACTTTTGTGCTGTTTAACTGGAATGTCAGAATGGAACCGTTGGTTCATTTCGGTGGAACCGCACAAAGGGAGATATGTGTTCCAATCTTCATCCTCCATATTGGCACCATAACCTTCCTTTAGGTAAGAATGATATTTAATGCATGTGTTCACCTCTATTTTGCGACTGCCATGAGAAAATAATGCTATTGTTTACTAGTACACTTGTACTCCCTCACTGACAAAACCAATTCTGAAATAGAAGGCCAATCATGTACTTGGTTTCACCAACTGGTGAGGAGAAAGAGAAACAAAGCATGAAGAGGAAGACGAAGAAGAAGAAGAAGGAGGAAATGAAGAAGATCACACGATGGTACCGTCCTATATTATCCTGACATCTTGCTAGTGGTATTATATTGCTGTGTTGCTACTAGTCTTAATTTACTTGGAAGACTAGCAAGATGCCCGTGCGTTGCACGTAACATCAAGATGCATTTGTATGAGTAGTTTATCTTGTGAGAGAAAAGGATGAACGAGGGAAGGCCTTATTTGCAAATGTGGAGAGGGGTGTGGGTATCTTTTTGCAAATTTGCCATAGTTTCCTTCCTATCCGTCAGATATAAATCGGACGACCTATATTGCGGGATGGCAGGCACACCATCATCACCAACTCTGTTTTTTATAAGAGTAGAGATAGATAGAGAAATGCAGCAGAGTAGTACTTGGCTTGACGACACATCATACTATTAACTGGATTCTGGATGCATGTGTGACCCAGCTCTACACGATCAACAGTGCCAAGGTGATCTTGCTGAAGCCGAGGCCTCAGTCGAGGCCATTCAAGGGCTCCGGCAATGTCTCCCTTACATGTGAGACGATCCTCCAGGAGCCCTTCCGCTTCTGCTGTCTCTCCTGCAAGGTCACTTAATTAATTAGGAGTACTTAAGTAGCACTAATTTATTGCTGCCTAATTTTCCTGTCGGAGTTAAACAAATCTTTAGTAGCACCCTATGCTGAATCATGTACGTGTGTATGTGTGTCTGTGGAGGTGAATCATGTGGTGGAGCAGGGAGGGAATCTTGGTAGTGTCATGACATAATAATGCTATTGTTTTGCATGTCAATTTATTTCCACTGGTTCAATGAGGCAATGTTTTGCGTATTGTCCATCATGAATTTGATGCTACTGTTAAAGTAATATGCTAATGTCTTTCTATCCTTTCTCACTAAGCTAATGAAGGTTTCACCTTGTTCCTACTTATGCAAACAAGGATCATGTTGTGCCAATCGTACATTTTAGTGGACCTGCACAAGAGAATACAATGAACTGTATCCCAGCCAGTGCTTTAACTCTGCTGGAAGTTCTTGATAATCTTTTGATATAATCTCACCACTGGTAAACAAGAGTGATGTCAACCATACATTTGAAGTGCACAAAAATATATACTACTGAGTGATTCCAGTGAGTGTTTTATCATGTCTTCTGGGACTACTTGAATAAGCTTTTTTGCTCAGGTTGGTACCGGCCTAAGGCCTTCATCCATATTAGTTTGCTGTCATCTCTATTTGTATCGTGCTACTGTGTTGCTACTGTCATGAGAAACTCCTTTATCTTTGCACGTTAAAGTTTTGCAACCTATGATACATGGCAATGCTTTGAGTGTTGAGCTAATTGGCACTGATTAAATAAACTAATACCTCTCTTTAAGCAAGACTACTATGTTGCTAACTTTACCCATTAAGATAATGAGGGTGCTTCTATTTCTTAGTGTATGTTTCATCAACTAGTCCCACTATTACAGTAATCTCACTCTCTCAATATATGTGCCAACAGGGATGCTTGATTTTGGTGGAACTGCACAAAAACTTTGGGTGCTTCATTGCCTCGACTGCATCCTTCCTTTCCTGTCAGTCGCTTATCTTGGCTTCCAGTCAAAGGAAATAGTAATTGATATGCTACCTCACACAGGTTGGTACCGGTCTTTATCCTGATTATTGTGCTTGTCATATGTATTGGTAATTTGGTATTGTGCTACTGTTTGCCGATTTCATAAAGGAGTAACTTGGAGCCTGAACTCGCAGGCAAATCATTACATTGGGCGATTTCAGTAGAACTGCACAAAAAGATCAGATGGACAGATACTTATGCTGCTGCTATGTACTCCAAAGTTCACTCAGACAAGCATCGATGTTGACAAGAAGAAGTGCCAGAGTGAACGCCAACAATATTGCTTGGCGCATAGCCCAGAAAAACGCAGTCCAGTCTTTGGTCCCAACTTGTGCCTTTTGGTTATCGGCACATATGGTAGCAAACTGTATGGCATGGAGTCTAAAGATTACAGACAAGTTGGTTGACGCGTATATTCATCTGGCACTTAATCAGTCTGCACGCCAGGGATGCTCCATTTCAGTTGAACTGCACAAAAAATTTGGGTGGTTCATTTTATCGACCGCCTCCTTTCTTGTCTGCAATGTAGAATTTTGGCGAGCTACAGGACCAAGATGAGCCAGTAAACTAGTTGGATGAAAGTAGTGGCCAAGTTGCTCAAACCTCCCTCGGCATCGAGGCCACTATCTCGAGGATAAACCTACAAGCAATGTTCAGATTGTCTGTGCTGCCTCTTATGTACTCGAAAGTTTACTCGTACAAGCATTAATTTTAGCAAGAAGTACACCACCGAGTGAACACCATTTACCAGTCTGTACCCTAGGTAATTAAAGTTTGTCCATGGATGATATTGGCTGTGATCTCAATCATTTGGATGCATAAACATGCTGAACATGTGTATATCTGAATCTTTTTGTGAATTATCTATGAATATTGTCTTGTGATCTATCAATCATTTGGATGCATAGACATGCTGAACTTGTGTATATATGAATCTTTTGAGTTGTTGATTGTGAATGTTGGCTATGAATATGAACGTGTCCTGTGAACCTGAGTTTGATACGAATGTTTACCTTTTTTGTTGTACTTGTGTGTGAACTTGTTAGAATGTCTACTGTGGGATTGTGATGTGTGAGTGTCAACAGCACACCTTCTTCCCGAGAAGAATTGCACCTGCTTGTTAGGGTAGCAACGGCGCATCAGCTCTTTTTTATCTTTTTGCTCTGTCTTCCCCCCTCCCCCGCTCAACCCCTGCCGTATTGTTTTTGGCCTCAAAACAAACATAGTACTGCATTGTTTTTGGGCCTTGATGAAAAATCAATTGCTGCTTTCTGTAGGTTGGCCCGCCCAGCAAATGGGCTGCTGGTCCACCACAGACTGGGAGGCTAAAAATACGAATTTTTGTCCAAAAGGACCACCTGCCGAGTGTTATTGTCAAAAGAGACCACCTGCGAGTGAATTTGATAGATCAGACCCCCCCTGCCGCCACCAGCGCAGGCGGCTGGCCAGACGGCTGGAGCCTGCCGCCACCAGCGCTGGCGGCAGGCCGGATTCCCGTTTCGTCCACTTCTCGCACGGAACGGACAAGGGGCCATGGGCCCTGCCGCCACCACGCCAGGCGGCAGCCCTCGCGCAACGGCGGCAGACTTTGCTGCATAGTATTTCAGCTGCAAAAACGTAACAGATGAGCAAGGTGGCACCTGCCGCCACGCTCCCTGGCAGCAGCCCAGATAAACAATCAGAGTGTATGTATTAGCCTGCTGCTCACACTTGTACTAGCATGCATATGTGGGTCAGGCTCCCAGTACTAGGTGCAAACGAATGTATTAGCCTGCTGGACTCACACTTGCACTGCATGCATATGCTTACCTGTTGCATGCATGGAGTTTAGGTAAAGCAAACACACAAACTGGTCATAAACGACGGACGGAGCACACGCTGGTTCATCTGCGTGAAGGAGCGCACAGGCTGCCGCCAGAGAGTGTGGCGGCAGGGCCCACCAGACCAGCGCCATTCCGTTTCAAACACGGGCAATGCCTGAAATCGTGCGCAGCAAAGGCTGCTGCCTGCCGCCTGGAGTGGTGGCGGCCGGGCCCGCACCTGCCGCCTGGAGCGGTGGCGGCAGGGCCTGCACCTACAGCTCCGTTCCGTCGCGGGCGAGTGCAACGGGATCGGCGACCGGCCGCCAGGAGCGGTGGCGGCAGGCCCCAGCCGCCTGGCCGGCCGCCTACTACTGTTCATCCACCGTCGACTTCCTCCTGCCTCCACCAGCTACTGTTCATCCATGGGGTCCTGTTCATCCAGCCTCCACCGGCTACTGTTCAACCAGCCCTCCACGGGGTCGTGTTCATCCAGCCTCCACCGGGTCCTGTTCAACTAGCCCTCCACGGGGTCTGTTGGGGATATAACCCCGTGGTGAGACCCGCCCAGGCGGGGCCGGGTCACACCAGGCGGCTCGTAAGCCCAAGGCTTGTAAGGTGGGCGGCTTACCAGATGTGCCGTTGACAGGGGCCCAGAGACGGAAGATGGCATGAAGACCCGGGTGGCCAAGCCGCCCGGTGGCGGCTTACCCAAGATGGTATGGTGGCTTAGAGACAGAGTAGGACACGTTGTGTGAGTCGGTTTGAGACTCGTGTAACCCGGGGCCTTGACCTCTTATATAAAGGCTAGACCTCGGGGCGGCTTAGACAAGAAACCAAGTTATCGAGAACTAGGTCAAGCAATCCGCTCCCTTGTAATCGATACCCAAGTTAATACAACATAGGCAGGACGTAGGCTTTTACCTCGACTTGAGGGGCCGAACCTGGGTAAACTCGTGTCCTTCGTCCCGATCAACCCCTTTGAGTCCACTGCTATGGCGATGGCCTCGAACCTAAGTCTTCGGACATCTGCCGTGACAAAACCACGACAGTTGGCGCCCACCGTGGGGCTAGCGCTCGGTGGTGTTGAGTTCTCAAAGGGCTCTCTACCAGGGATCGAGGGGTACGCGGTTGGCAGGATGACCAAGAGTCGCCGCGGCCGGCTCTACATCGACGACGCCGGCTGGGGCCCCGAGGCTGACTCCATTGAGTACGGTTTCCGGGTCCCCTTTGGCGGGATTCACGTCTTCATCGGCAAGGTCGGCGGATCTGAACCCGGGCCGGACGTTTGCACCGACATCGTCGAGCCGGCTCGGCGCAAGCAACCCGCCCGACGTGTGCAACCTGCCCGTGCTAAACCGGGCCGGAGGCACGTCTTCGTTGGCTTCACTCAGGGCATGGATCTAGAAGGATCTATGTCACAGGAGGAAACTCTCATCTGCTCTGAAGATGGATCTTCGAGCGGAGAGACGGAATCAATCTACCAGCTCCATGATGGCGGACTTGGGGGCTACGTTGAGCCTTACCCCGAGTCGGATTTTCATGAGCCAGAAGAATATGAGCCGCCGAACCGCGCTGCCGTCTTCATGGCGGGTTCCGCGGCGGCTCATAACAGCACAGCTGCTGAGGCAACCGGATCTGGGGCTGGCAGGCAGCCGGCTCAGGTCCTTCTGGATTTGATGGGTGAGCTTTCAACCCTGATGGCAACTGAGGTCACAGCTGAAAACCAAGCAGCCCGTAACGCGGAGATTGCGAGGTTGAAGAATCAGATGACTGAAGTCCAGCAGGAGATCAATGAACTGAAAACCCAGATGGACGCTGAGGCGGAGCGCCTTAGGGCGGATGCTTTCCGTCTTGGGCTGGAGCAGCAATCAGCAGCGGCGGTTCAGCGGATGAGGCATCAGTCCCGCCTGCCGGATCAGTATGAAGCAAGAAATCTTTTCAACACGCCAGGAACGGGGCAGAACGTGCCTTTGGCCGTAACCCGGACGGCGGAAGCACCTGGAAGCCGGGCGGCGGTTCAGCATCAGCAGGTTAACCCGCCCCGACGAAACCAGATTGCACCAACCTCTTTTCCTACCCCGCCGGGTCATTATTCTAACCCGGCAGAGAACATGGTAGCGGCAGCAACTCGGTTGACTGCTATCCCAATCCCTGATGAGTCACCTTTCGCAGAAGAGGTGCGGAACGCTGTTGGATACTTGCGAACGGCGATGGCCCAGCAGGAGAAGTATGCTTACAGCCGGAGTCGTGTGCACTCAACCCCCATCCCCAGTCGCAGTTACAGCCGGCGTTATGAGTCGCCGGCGGTGTCTAGCAGTGAACGACATCGGAACCCGCCGCGGGCTGACCGGCCGGCTCTGGATGCTCAGGCACTGGTGGATCGAGCAAGAGCACAACGAGAGGCGGCGGCTCTGGCGGCAGCGGCGGCTTATCCGGAACCCACAGCTGCACCCTCCGTCTCAACCGGAGCAGGGTTAACTTCCAGGGCTGTGGGGGTGCCGTGTTTAGTGCCGGCTTTACGGAATGAGCGCCTGCCGAAAGATTTCAAGGGCCCTTGCAAGGTGCCCAATTACACAGCTGATTTACCTCCAGAGGCTTGGATTGAAAGCTATGAGCTAGCCATGGAGATGTTGGATGTTAGTGATGCAGTGTGTGCCAGGTACTTTATCATGATGCTGGAAGGGCCGGCTCGCACGTGGTTGAAGGGTTTGCCGCCCAACACCATTACTTCCTGGGCCGAGTTGAAGGCGAAATTTATCAAAAATTTCAAAGGAACGTGCAAGCAGCCTATGACAATCATGGATCTGGATCATTGTGTGCAACAGGTGGATGAGTCGGCCCATCATTGGGTTCGGCGGGTCTCGACTATTATCCACTCTTTAGAACAGATCACGGCGGCTCAAGCAGTTTTGATTCTAGAGAAGAATTGCCACTTTACACCTCTGAAGCAGAAGCTTGGCCGGCTTAAACGCTCGTGTCAAGACATGGGGGAGCTCATGGCGGCTCTAACCAAATATGCAGACTCTGACAACACGAAAGACCCGGGCTCTGATGATGAAAAATCAGGTCAAGGGAAGAAGGGTAACAATGGAAAGGGTCAGCAGCAGAACGCGGCTGGAAACGGCAACTCCGGTAAGCGGAAACACCCGGATGGCGGATCAGAATTAGTGGCGAACACCAGTGCTGGGAACAACCATGCTAAGGGCAATGGGAACTTCAAGCAGAATTTTAACAAAGGAAAGGCTCCATTTAACTTGGAAGCGATGCTTAATAAGCCTTGTCCGTAGCATAGTCGACCCGATAAGCCGGCAGGGCATACATGGAGGAATTGCCACATTATGCGGCAGTTTCGAGATTACAGCCTTCAGCAGCATCATAACAACGGTAATGGACCGTCCGGCGGCTCAGGGCCAGGCGGGTCAGGCCCCGGCTTTGGTCCTGGCGGCTCAGGGTCAGGTTATCAGAATCAAGGCAATCAAGGTCATCATCAATAGTCTGGAGGCGGTGGCCAACAACAGCATAACCAGTCAGGTTTTCAGAGTAACCCGAAACAACTTAGTGGGGGTCAGTATCACTTTTTCACAACCAGCTTTGACAAGCGAGACCAGAAGGTACGCAAGCGGGCGGTTAATGCGGTCATGCCGGCTCTCCCGCAGTATTTGACGTGGTCTGAGTATGACATCACTTGGAGCAGGGCGGATCACCCGCCGCGGGTTGACAACCCGGGGCAACTAGCTTTGGTGGTTGCCCCCAAGTTGGTGGATACATGTTCACGAAAGTGCTTATGGATGGTGGTAGCAGCATCAACATCCTGTATTACGATACTTTCAGCCGGATGGGTCTGCTTGACAAGGATCTTAAGCCGTCTTCCACAGTCTTTCATGGTGTGGTGCCTAGCAAGTCGGCTTATCCAGTGGGCAGGATTTCTCTGGAAGTCGCCTTTGGTGATGAGTACAATTACAGGGTGGAGTCCCTGTGGTTTGAGGTGGTTAAGATTAAAAGTCCATATCATGCTTTGTTTGGGCGGCCGGCTTATGCCAAGTTCATGGCTAGGCCTTGTTATGTCTACTTACAGCTCAAGATGCCCGGGTTAAGAGGAACGATTACTATGCACGGTGATCGGAAGACGGCTCTTGAATGTGAGGAAGGCGATGCAGCTTATGCAGAGTCGAGTTGTGCAGAGGCAGAGCTCAAGTTTTATAAAGAGAATGTTGACCCGGAGGATATGACTCCTTTGAAGAAGCCCACGACGAAATCAGAGCCGCCCCTCAAGTTTGCGGCGGATGATACTAAGCAGGTGGATTTCACGGAGGGCGACTCATCTCAGCAGTTTACTATAGGGGCTAACATGGACCCCGCATAGGAAAGCGCGCTCATCAAATTCATCCGTGAGAATCGGGACATCTTTGCATGGAAGCCATCTGACATGCCGGGTGTACCGAGAGAGTTTGCTGAGCACCACCTTAATGTGGATCCTAAGTTCAAGCCGATCAAGCAATTCCTTCGTCGTTTCAATGAAGAACGGCGCAAAGCTATTGGAGAAGAGGTGGCCCGGCTCTTAGCAGCAGGGTTCATCGTGGAGGTCTTTCACCCGGAGTGGTTAGCTAACCCGGTGCTGGTGCTTAAGAAGAACGGCACGTGGCGTATGTGCGTAGACTACACGGATCTTAACAAAGCCTATCCAGCTGACCCGTTTGCTCTCCCCCGGATTGATCAGATCATTGATGCAACGGCGGGTTGTGAGAGTTTATGCTTCCTGGACGCCTATTCAGGTTATCACCAGATCAAGATGGCAGTCAAAGACCAAGAGAAGACGGCTTTCATCACGCCTTTTGGTGCTTTCTGCTATGTGTCTATGCCTTTCGGGCTCAAGAGTGCCTGCAGTCAAATTGGTCAAGTCAAATTGGGCGCAACGTTCATGCTTATGTGGATGATATAGTGGTCAAGTCCAGAAAGAGGGAAACTCTGCTGGATGACCTAAAGGAGACTTTCGACAACTTGCGGGTTTACAAGATGATGCTTAACCCGGCCAAGTGCGTTTTTGGAGTTCCTGCAGGCAAGCTTTTGGGGTTTCTGGTCTCTGAGCGGGGAATCGAAGCTAACCCGGACAAGATCAAAGCAATTACTTCTTTATCTGAGCCGGCGTGCATAAACGACGTTCAGCGCCTGGCGGGTCGAATCGCCGTGTTAAGCCGGTTCATAAGCCGCCTGGGCGAGAAGGCAATCCCTTTATATCAAATGATGAAGAAGACAGACAATTTCGTCTGGAGCAAGGCGGCGGGTGAAGCGTTTGAGGCACTCAAGAAGCAGTTGACTGAGCCGCCCGTTTTGGCTGCTCCGGCTGAGAAGGAACCTTTACTCCTCTATGTGGCGGCTAACAACAGGGCAGTCAGCGCTGCGGTTGTTGTGGAGCGCAAGGAGGCGGGGAAGGAATATTCGGTTCAACGGACGGTTTATTACGTCAGTGAAGTTTTGATTGAGTCCAAGCAGCGATACCCACATTGGCAGAAGCTGATTTATGGAGTATTCATGGCAAACCGTAAGCTGAAACACTATTTTCTGGGACACCCGATTACAGTGGTTAGCTCTGCCCCGTTGGGAGACATAATTCAAAACAGAGAAGCCACTGGCCGGATTGCCAAGTGGGCGTTGGAGCTGGGACCTCTTAATTTAAAATATGTGCCTCGCACGGCGGTTAAGTCTCAAGCTTTGGTGGACTTTATAAACGACTGGACAGAGTGTCAGTCGCCAGAGGAGAAGCCGGACAACACTTATTGGACGATTCATTTCGACGGGTCTAGACAGCTGGAGGGCTCGGGGGCTGGAGTTGTCTTAACTTCCCCCAAAGGTGATAAGTTCTGTTATGTGTTAAGGCTGATGTTTCCTTGTACTAACAATGCAGCTGAGTATGAAGCTTTGCTTCATGGCCTCCGGGTTGCTAAGGAGATGAATCTAAGCCGGGTTAGATGCCTTGGCGATTCAGACCTTGTAGCTCAGCAAGTCTCAGGCACGTGGGACTCCAAAGAAGATCCACGGATGGCGGCTTATCGACAGGCGGTAGACGTCATTGCGGGTCACTTCACGGGTTATCAAGTAGATCACATTGATCGTCACAAGAACGAGGCGGCTGACGCATTATCAAGACTTGGCTCTCAGCGTAAGCCGGTGCCGCCTAACGTTTTCTTGGACGTATTATATCACCCCTCAGTTAAGTTACCTTCGGAGGAGGATCTGGCTATTCCTGACCCGGAGGGGCAATTGGTGGCGGCTCTGCGTGCTATTCCTGACTGGACGTTGCCTTACATGGCGTATCTAACTCGTGGCGAGTTACCTGAGGAGGAGACCTTGGCGAGGCAAATCGTCAGGCGATGTAAGTCTATGACAATTATCAATGGCGAGTTACATAAACGCAGCGTTACGGGAGTCTTTCAGCGTTGTGTTTCACTTGAGGAGGGCAAGGAGATCCTGAATGAAATTCACGCCGGAGATTGTGGTCATCATGCCGCCTCAAAATCTCTGGTGGCCAAACCTTTTAGACATGGTTTCTTCTGGCTGACGGCTCATAAGGACGCAGAAAACTTTGTTCTCAAGTGTGATGGCTGTCAAAAATTTGGACGACGTGCTCACGTGCCGGCTCAGGAATTGCGCATGATCCCAATTACTTGGCCGTTTGCGGTCTGGGGGCTTGATATGGTCGGGCCCTTCAAGAGATACAAAGATAAGAAGACCCATCTCTTGGTGGCGGTTGACAAATTTACAAAGTGGGTGGAGGCTGAGCCGGTCAGAAAGTGTGACGCAGCTACGGCGGTTCAGTTTGTCAAAAAATTGATCTACCATTTTGGTTACCCCCACAGTATAATCACAGATAATGGCACAAACCTATCCAAAGGGGCTATGCAAGCTTTCTGTGAAGAAGAGCACATCCGGCTTGACGTCTCTGCTGTTGCTCATCCACAGTCCAATGGTCAGGCGGAGCGTGCTAACCAGGAAATTTTGAGAGGTATCAAGCCCCGGCTTATGGTTCCTTTACAGAGAACGCCGGGTTGCTGGGTTGAGGAGTTACCATCAGTCTTATGGAGCATCAATACAACTCCCAACAGATCAACGGGCTATACGCCTTTCTTCATGGTTTATGGCGCAGAGGCCGTATTACCAAGTGATATACGACATGACTCGCCAAGAGTGGCGGCTTACGTTGAGGCAGACAATGAGACGGCGCGTCAGGACGCGTTGGATGCTTTGGATGAAGAGCGTGACCTGGCGGCGGCTAGATCGGCGATTTATCAGCAAGACCTGCGCCGCTATCACAGCCGCCGAGTCAAGACCCGGACGTTCCAAGAAGGCGACTTAGTGTTGCGCCTGATTCAAGATCAGACGGACGTGCATAAGTTGTCTCCTCCATGGGAAGGGCCTTTTGTGGTTAGCAGAAACCTCAACAATGGGTCATACTATCTCATTGACGTACGGGACGAGTCACGCACTTCTGGGCAGGAGACCCTCCGGCCGTGGAATATCGCTCATCTGCGGCCTTACTACACCTAAGTCATCGACTTCCCTCGTTGTATATTATCATTGTATATATCACATATATATATATATAATAAAGTTGGCATCCCTGCAAGCCGGGGCCTCTGCTGTTTTTACATCTCACATTGTCCAAGATGGCTACAATCATATGATCACTTGGGGGCTTTCAACCTGCCGGGTTAGGCTTCAACCCTCTTGGTCTGGCTCTTCAGCCGGAGTTACAAGGTCATTTGGGGGCTTCCAGCCCGCCGGGTTAAGCTTCAACCTTCTTGATCGGCTCCTTAACTACAATATTACCAATTACTGGCGGCTTACAAGACGGCGGCTTATAAGTTGGTGTGCAAGTTGATATTATCAACAAAGGTTACTAGGAGTGCAGCGAGTTACGAACTCACCTCCTCTAATCTGTGAAAACGGGTTATGCCTGCCTGTATGCAGATGCGCTTTGTCAGGGGTGCAGCTAGTTCTATAACTTACCCCCTGCAAAGGCCTCTTACAGCGGCGAGGCTAACTCTCATCTGTAAGGCCGGGTTATACCTGCCTGTATGCAGATGCGCTTTGTCAGGGGTGCAGCGAGTTCTATAAACTTACCCCCTACAAAGGCCTCATACAGCGGCGAGGTTAACTCTCTTATTTATAACTACGAGTTATACCTGCCTGTAAGTAGATGCGCTTTGTCAGGGGTGCAGCGAGTTCTATAACTTACCCCCTGCAAGGGCCTCTTACAGCGGCGAGGTAAACTCTCCTCTTTGCTGCGTCTCTTTCTGGGTTGCTACGCTCTTTTCAAGAGTTCAAAGTAGCTAAGACCACCCAGAAGAACCGGCTTATGTATTCGGAAAGAAAGGCAAGGAAAATGAGGTTTCACGCCTCCGGGTTAGGCTTTTTAAGCCGCCCTTTACAACAGTACAGAACATGTTTCTGTCATATCTTATCTTGCCGGGTTTTTATCTATAACACGCCGTGCAAATTGGCACCATAAGCCGCTTGAAGAAAAGCAAGGAATATATTACGATTGACATAAGATTCATACGTGCACGATGGCACGGGTCAGACAGTGAAAGAGTTTTTCTACAAGCCTATTACAAAGCTCTCTTTGAGAGCCCAACAGGCAACAGCCAAAAGTTTTATACAATGCAATTGGCGGCTCAGGAGGCCGGGTTATCAAATATAAAAAGTTCAGCTTGGCGGCGGGTCATCCTGCTCCGGGTCTTCGACTTCTTTGATCTGAAGATTGTCCACGTCCCAGTTGCAGTGTGTTAGATCTTCAAACCGGGCGTCTTCAAACAGAGGAGACGGATCAATCTCAGGGGCGAAGAAATGCTTACGGCGAGCAGGAGTCAAGTCTCTGCATTCAAAAGTGGGACCGCGAATCTTCTTGGACGTCTCGCTGTAAGCCGCCTGATAAATTGACATATCAAGATCCTCCACCAGCTTGGAGGCAAGCACCCTGGAAGACCTTCTGCATTGAGCATAATCTTCTTTTGTGAACTCAGAGCCGTCATCTTTCTTGGATGGGAACCCGTCCATCATCTCGTCAGCAGTTAGCTCAGGAGCGAAAGCCAAGCACCGGCTTAGTGCGGACATAGCCCCCTGCCTGGCGGCTGATCGTTTGAGCTCGTCAATCTGCTTGGGCAGCGTGGACAACAGCTCTATGACTCCTTTCATGTGTTTGGGGATACTCCTTTCAGTCAGCATGGCTTTAATGGTCAGGAGAGTCCCGCAGTAGAGTTGTTCAGCTAAGGAGTACACGGCATTTAGCTTCATCACGCTGTCAGAGGATAACTGGCGGCTCCTTTCGCCTGCAAGGAAAGATTGGGTGGTATAAGCCGCCAGAAATATTATTTAGCATGGACAGGAAGGTCACTAAGTACCATACACTTACCAAAGATAGCAGAAGTCATCCTTGATATATGCTGTTTCAGGGTCTGCAGCTCGGCTGATACGGTTGTAAGCCGCCCTTCAGCATCTTCTGCACGCTTGGTCAGGGCGGCTTGATGTGTTTCAGTGTTTTTCTTGAAAAGCGCAAAGTCAACTTGCGTCTTTTCAAGATCTTCAACGGTAACCCGCCATTTGGTTTCCGCCTCTGACCGGGCGGTCTGTTGTAAAGCGAGATTTTTCTTCAGGCTGGCCATTTCAGACTCAGCGGCTTCCAGAGCATCCTGTGACAATACAAAAGCAGGAAAAGGGGGTTCAATGTTCATGATAAGTTATCAGTGAGGAAATTATGCTACAAGTCTCAAGCAGATTGCAAGCAATATACTCGACACTTGGGGGCTAATGTCTATTTGTTCTCTAAGGCTAGTCCCGGCTCATCTTTGAAAAGATAAGCCGGCCCTTGGGGGCTACAGATCACGCTCTCAAGACTTTCAATTATAGTCCCGACTCATCTTTAGAAAGATAAGCCGGCCCTTGGGGGCTACAGATTACGCTCTCAAGACTTTCAATTAAAGTCCCGACTCATCTTTGAAAAGATAAGCCGGCCCTTGGGGGCTACAATCAGCATTTTCAGTTTCCAATGAGAATCCGGGTCATCATTTCAGGATAACCCGGACCTGGGGGCTACAGCTGATCAAACTCTACATCAAGTATCGGCCTACTATTTATACTAACCCGATACTTGGGGGCTACAGCTCAAATTATAGTATGTTGCTAAGGAAAGACCCGGCTTATTATTCGAAATATTAATCCAGCTCTTGGTGGCTATGAAAGGATATAAAGGACAAGTTGGTAATAATAATACCTCATATTTTTTCTTCATGAGGCTGACAAGCTTCAGCTCCATCTTTCGGCTTGACTCTAGGCGGTTTAGAAATCCAGCATGAAGCTCGTCAGCAGTAAATTTCTCCAGCACAGGGGATTCAAAAGGAAACTCCTCAACTGAAGAAGTTTCAGCCTTGCCAGAGTGCCTTGATAGCACACGGGGTTCAGGGGTTTGGTGACCCGCCCCAGTTATAGCAACGTCTGGAAGGACAGTATCTTCAACAGCCATTGAAGGGCTGGGCGGTTTAGGATCATCCCTCGCAGGGCTTTCAGTGGTCGTGTCATGACCCGCCGGCTCAGGTGGCTGGTGAGTATCTTTCTCAGTATCTGCAGCTAGTGAAGGAGAGGACGGCTTAGCAAACACTGGATCTTTGGCAGTAGGGGCGACAGTAGACCCGCCAGTCTTCCTTCGTTTTGCTTGGGCCCTGGAAGGCGCAGAGGATGGTTACACGTATGTAAAAGACATTGAAAACGTTTCAGTGCAAAGTAAATGAACGTACTCTGGGTTGATCTTCATCGGAGGCAGCTTTGATGCGGTTGAGTCGCCAGATGAAGGCGGAGAGTCCTGAAGGCAGCCAAAACAATACAAGATAAAGTAAGGTTATAATACAAGGTTGATAAAAGCTATGTTTCAGTTAAAGATACCTCAGCTGGCCGTTTTCGTTGAGCCGGGGAATGTGGTAACCCGGCCACGAGGTCTTCAGAGCCGGCGCTCCGGGTCTGACGTCGGGAAGTGTGCTATTGCTTTTTCAAAAGGAAATTGGGATCTAAGTGAGCAAGAGGATGAGAGAAGGGGACTTTCCGGACGACCCGCCGTATTCTGTCTTGTGGAAAGATCTCTGAGTCAGAAATATCAATTACCTCAGGAGCGTTGGCGTGGCTTGCTTCCGTCTCGTCCTGTGAGTAATTATTGTCAATAAGTTGTATAAAGAGACGGCCAAGGGAGTCAAGTTCTACCTCCGAGTCATCACTTTCAGGCGGCTCTGGAGTGGCGGCTTTCTTCTTCTTCTTGGCTGGGGCTTTCGTCTTAGGCTTCCTCACCGGCGGATTGAATTTCTTCTTCCAGAACGGGGAGTTGGCTATACATAAGCCGCCGGGAAAGGTTAGAAGGTACAAGACAAATGTGATCAATTGAAGGAAAAGAGACTTACGTCTGGAGCCGGATGCTTGGCGTAGAAGGGCTTTAGCCCAACCTTATTGCAAGCTTCCTGACTTTCGCCAAGGAGTCCCTTGACGCCAGTGTTGATATCTTCGTCAGTCAAGGGAGTGCTCTTGAAACAAAGGGGGTCATTGGGTTCACCCGTGTATTCGCACATGAGCCGGTCACGCCGGCTCAGTGGCATGATCTTCCAGCTTACCCAGCAGCGGGTTAGGTCAACGCCTGTCAAGCCGTTTGCCAGTAAAGCCTTAACTTTGGTATAAGCAGAGACATATTTTGCTCGCTCGGCGGCTGTCATCCGTGCTGGGAGGGGGTTATCATTGGTAAAGCAGAGCCGGGTTGGACGGTAACCCGGCAGGGGATTCTCGCCTTCAGGAGAAGTGTCCTGGCAATAAAACCAGGTTTTATTCCAGTCCTTGGGATGACTCGGCAAGGTAGCTGAAGGGTATGGCAGGTCTCTCCGTCTCTGGATGGTAATACCACCAAGCTCCAAGCTGGGACCAGCCGCCATTTCAGTCTGGCGGTTTGCATAGTGGTACTCGTAGAAGAGGTCAACAGACGGTTCTTCTTGCATATAGACTTCACTTAAGACTTGAAATTGGCATATGTTGGTGACTGAGTTAGGGCCTATATCTTGGGGGTGGATCTGGAAGAAGTGAAGAACATCCCGAAAGAACTTTGACCCGGGAGGGCAGAACCCGCGAAGGATGTGGTCAGTAAATATGATGATCTCTCCCTCCTTGGGCTCAGGCCTCTTCTCCGGTCCTGGAACTCGCCAGTGTATTTCGTCCTTACCCGGCAGCATGCCGGATTCAACAAAGTCAAGAAGGAGCTGTTCAGTAACTCCAGAGCTGACCCAGTCGCAGGATGATGGAGTCCTTGTCATTTTGGCGGATTATGCTACAAGGATAGATAGAATGGCGGGTTAGAAGAGCAATTGTTGTGCAATACAATTATAGTCAGCGTAACAGTGGAAGAGCTAAGCCGCCAGAGTAATTGGCGGAGAGCCGCCAAGACAATGGCGAGTTACGGAAGCAAGGCGGTATGGGAAGAAAAACGGCTAAGTGCAGAAAACAGATTTTGCATATCGTCTATTCATTGCAAGATCTACAGGCGAAGAAAAATGAAAGTATATATGACCTAGAAATAACAGTAGAAGAACAAGATCGATCTATCCGCGGCAATGAGTGTCATATGGACTTGAAAACGAATGGGGATTGACCTCGGAGGAGAACCCGCAACAAATGAGCAATGTCACGAGGCCTAGGGTGGAGCTTGATGCCTCGATGACTGTTGAACCGCGGCGAGCTCTCAAGAACTTCGATGAACTCGAGAAACCCTAATGGGGAGATGCGGGTTTGAGCAAGGGGTGGAGGAGTTTACCTCTGAGATGCGGAGGCGCCGGTGAGGCTCTGGACCGGTTCGGGCTGAGGCAGCTGTCGGCGATGAGAGTAACGGCGAGGCTTCAGTTGCGGGCGGCGGAGCTCTGGAGAGAGGGGTCTTCGCGCGAGGAAGAAGACGACAACGACAGGCAGAGAAAGAGAGGAGGCGCACGTGTCGCTATTTATAAGGGGAAGGACAACCGTGCGCGCGAAAATTGGGGAGCTACAGTAAATTGGCGCCTCGATTATCGGGATGACCTTTCGGTGACAAAGATCCGTTGCAAACGTCATGGAATCTTTTCCGAATATTCGGTGTGACGTCATGGCGGGTTACAGATTGTCTTTCCAAATGACAGCACTATGGGGACTCGCCGCTAAGTAAGTTAAAGATTGACATGAGCTGGCTCAAATCAACCTGGGGCCTAATGTTGGGGATATAACCCCGTGGTGAGACCCGCCCAGGCGGGGCCGGGTCACACCAGGCGGCTCGTAAGCCCAAGGCTTGTAAGGTGGGCTTAAGGATGCAGGCAAGGCCGCAGGGCGGCTTACCAGATGGGCCGTTGACAGGGGCCCAGAGACGGAAGATGGCATGAAGACCCGGGTGGCCAGGCCGCCCGGTGGCGGCTTACCCAAGATGGTATGGCGGCTTAGAGACAAAGTAGGACACGTTGTGTGAGTCGGTTTGAGACTCGTGTAACCCGGGGCCTTGACCTCTTATATAAATGCTAGACCCCGGGGCGGCTTAGACAAGAAACCAAGTTATCGAGAACTAGGTCAAGCAATCCGCTCCCTTGTAATCGATACCCAAGTTAATACAACATAGGCAGGACGTAGGCTTTTACCTCGACTTGAGGGGCCGAACCTGGGTAAACTCGTGTCCTTCGTCCCGATCAACCCCTTTGAGTCCACTGCTATGGCGATGGCCTCGAACCTAAGTCTTCGGACATCTGCCGTGACAAAACCACGACAGGGTCCCTCCACCGGATACTGTTCATCCACCCCCACCTCCTCGATCGGGGTCCTGTTCATCCAGCGGCAACGGCCTCTACTACCACGGGATCCTGTTCATCCAACCCCCACCACACTACTACAAAAAGGGCTGTTAGTGGCGCACCTGTTTTTGCTATTAATGGCACACTACATGTGCGCCACTATTATCACGCCATTAGTAACAAATAGTAATGGCGCACCTCTGGTGCGCCATTAGTAATCCAAATACTAGTGGTGCACCATGTGGTGCGCCATTACTATTGCTACAGGTGCGCCACTGGTAATAGAGGACTGTGCGCCACTACTAACACCCATGATGCACCATTGCTATTTTTTGAAATCTGGATCTGGATCTGGATCTGGTACGATTTTATTTTGCGATTTTTTTTTTGAATTTCGTTCTGGTTTGCATCTTGGTACGTTCTTTGTGCCGGGGAGCTCCACATGTGGCTGGAAGTAGAGGAGGAAGGAGAGGAGGCAGAAGAGGAGGGAGGAGAGGAGGGTGGAGAGAGGAGAGGAGGAGAGGAGGGAGGAGGAGGGACCATGAGGAGGAGGGAGGAGAGACCGTGAGGAGGAAGGACCGTGAGGAGGAAGGAGGAGGGAGGAGAGAGGAGATAGGAGGGAGGAGGAGGTCACCGGAGAGGATCGGAGGAGGAGGAGGAGGTCGCCGGAGAGGACCGTGAGGAGGAGGGAGGAGGAGGTCGCCGGAGAGGACCGTGAGGATGAGGTCGCCGGAGAGGACCGTGAGGAGGAGGTCGCCGGAGAGGACCGTGAGGAGGAGGTCGCCGGAGAGGACCATGTGGAGGAGGTCGCCGGAGAGGACCGTGAGGAGGAGGAAGGAGGAAGGAGGAAGGAGGAGAGGAGGAGGAGGAGGATAGAAATGTGTGGAGGAGGAGGGAAGTGGATAAGGGTAGTGCGGGTAGGTGTGCGTTTTGAAACTGCCCAGACTTAGTAATGGCGCACCATGGGGTGGTGCGCCATTGCTATGGTACATAGCAGTGGCGCACCTAGCTGTGGTGCGCCATTGCTATGTACCATAGCAGTGGCGCACCTAGGTGTGGTGCGCCATTACTATTTTTAAATTTTTTTGAATTTTGAAGGCGGGAAAATAGTAGTGGCGCACTATGCACTGGTGCGCCATTGCTAACTTTTTTTAAATTTTTTTTGCCTCTCCAGATTTTGAAAGCACCGTAAGTTTTTTTCTGTTAGGTTTTTTAGGATTCTAAAAATCTTCAACGGAGTTCGAGTAGATGCTTTTTCATATAAAAAACTTTTTCATCCGAGTTCGTATGCAAAAGTTATGCCCATTTTACAAATTCTCGAGAGATTTTGCAAAAAAAGTCTAAATTCATATTTGTAAATTTTGCTAACAACTAGACCACATATCACATGGGAATCTTATTTTCTTTTATTTTTTGACATTTCTATCATTTTCTTTTATTTTTTTTGAAACTGAAAAGGCGGTCCACGGGGGGGGGTGTGTGTTTGTGTGTGGGAGGTTAGTAATGGCGCACCAGGGAGGGTGCGCCATTACTAACCTCCCACACACGCAGGCACACACCCCCACCAGACATAGCAATGGCGCACCACCCCAAGGTGGTGTGGTGCGCCATTGCTATGTCTGGTGGGGTGGGGGGATGGGAAGAAAAATAGCAATGGCGCACTGCTCAGGTGGTGCGCCACTACTAAAAAAATAACAATGGCGCACCTGTTTCTGGTGCGCCATTGCTATATAGCAGTGACGCACCACATACATGGTGCGCCATTAATGTCCATATCAGCTATAGCCCTTTTCCTAGTAGTGCCAGGACTGTTCATCCAACCCCCACCGAGGACTATTCATCAAGAGGCAGCTTCGATCGGCTTCAGTTAGCAGCAGCAGCGAAGGAATCACTCGGGTTCAGTTAACAGCCAAGGGATCGATCGGGGTTCAGTAACGTAGCTAGTGCAATCGCTCGGGTTCAGTTAGAGCCCAACACCTCGCTCGGGTTCAGTTAGAGCCCAACACCTTGCACACACGCGCGTACGTGTACGAGAGAAACGCGCAAACCTCCATGCATCGCTCAGCCCCGACCATCCACCGTAACCGGGAACTCCCCGAAATTTTCCTCGCCCTCGCTTCTACCACGATTTTTTCCGTCATGGACGGCCCAAAGAATGTCATGTAGGTGCGTCCCCGGCCCGCCCACGACGGAAAGCCCATTTTCTATCATTATTTGTCATAGAAGTAGGAGCCCACCACATCTATGATGATACGTGCTTTTGTCACAATTATCGTCATAGAAGAGTCATAAGCATGACAGAAAAAAAATTCGTTCGGCCCAAAATGTCACGGATGTGTCTTTTTTTTGTAGTGAAAGGGGCCGACAGCCCCATAGGTGATCGTGTTGTACCAGGACATCTTTGGCGCGCCAGGTAGGGGGAGGCGCTTGCACGAAGCCGTTGTTGTAAGCAGTGCATCAATCTTCATCATTGTCTTCTTCATCGACGGCTTCATCATCCATGGCGCCCAAGAAAAAGTCCGGCGTTTTAGCTCACCCATCCACCTCGAAGGCCCCCTCGCATGCAGCCACTGATGCCATGGGGGCTACGGGGGTGCATGGGGATGTGAACACCGCGGGGAACATGACTGGCGCAGCCGGCGCCATCACCGTTCCCCCTGCGGTGGGAGCAGGAGGCGCCGGAGGAGGGCGACATCAACAACACCCTAGCGGCCATGCTCCACGAGGTACGAGTGGGGAGAATATTCTGTCTCTGCCTCTCCACCTCACTGAAGGACACAGCCGCAGCAATGGCGCTCGCTCTGGTGCGAATCGCAACCTTCCAGCTGCCCCTACTGCGGGTGCGGCTACAGGGCCCGCGCCATCCCCAGGGCAAGCTAACCAAGACGATGCGCCAAATGGGGTCGTCAATCCCCAAGCGCATCTGCCTCGTCGCCATGCCACCCTGGCAACTGGCCCGCGGCAACGAGAACACGGCGCCACCACTACCGGCACCGTCAGAAGTCGGGCGACGTCGTGATCTGCGTCGTCGTCTATGCCAAGCACTGCTTCGGAAGCCATGGCGCGAGCCCATCTCCTGTTGAGATTCCCGCCAGCGGCCAATCAAATGGATGAGTGGAGAGCCACCATTCAGAGCCTGATTGGTTTCGCTGAGGCGGGAGGGTCACAGCGGGCAGGCCCGCCGCGGCCTCCACAGGCAGCGACAACGACCCGAGCCGCTGGCCGCACCGAGGGGGCCACTCTGACGGTGCAGTCCCCTCCACGGCAGCTAGCGCAGGGGCCGCAGCCAGAACCACACGACCAAGAACCCGACGATGTGTCGATGGCTTCGTCTAATCTTCGAGCCCGTCAAGACCAGCGGCAGGTCCTGGAAGACAGGCGGAGGGAAGACGCACGCGTCACCATAGAACGACGCCGTGAAACCCGCCGCCAGTCCGATAGGCGCAACGGCCCCGACGTCGACGAGCCCGTGCCCGGTGGAAACGGGTACCTGCTTTTCGAGGTTGGGTGCCCTGCCTTCACTCGTGAGCTACGGCAAGTCCGTTGGCCATCTGCCCGTATGTTCAAGCCAGAGATGCCAGAAAAGTATGATGGAAGATTGAACCCGACAGAGTTCTTGAGCATCTACACCATCGCCGTTCAAGCTGCCGGAGGGAGAGATGAAAAGGTATTCGCCAACTACTTCCGTTTGGCACTCCTCCAACAGAAGGAAGGAGAGAGTTTACGGAAGTATATGCAGAGATTCAGCCGGGTGCACAGGAACATTCCAAACATCCACCCGGCAGCTATGATTGCAGTGTTCCAGTCCAACGTACGCAACCGCAGGATACGTTCCAAGATGAACGTCCGGTTGCCCAAGACTGTGAATGAGTTGTACACTTTGGCAGATAAGTGTGCCCAAACAGAGGAGGGGAGGCGACTCCCCGGAGAAGAAGATGGCGTCGACGTTAACTCAAAAGATGACGACAATGCTACCAATCAGAAGAAGAAGAACAAGAAACGCAACAAGAAGTGCAAGGAGAAAACAGTTCTGGCTTTCGAAGGATCTGGCGCTCCTAGTACCGGCAAGAAGGCCAAGACCGAAGCTCCCGGCAAGGAAGTTGTTGCGTGCACTAACTGCCGGGAAGCTGCGGCTGCCGAGAAGGCTGGGAAAGCTGACGTGCCGTACTGCAAGATCCATCGGACCAAGGGCCATGATCTCCAAGAGTGCCATCAAGTTGACTGATGACCCACAAGTATAGGGGATCAATCGTAGTCCATTCGATAAGTAAGAGTGTCAAACCCAACGAGGAGCAGAAGGAAATGACAAGCGGTTTTCAGCAAGGTATTCTCTGCAAGCACTGAAATTATAAGTAACGAGTAGTTTGATAGCAAGATAATTTGTAACGAGCAAGTAACGGTAACGACAAATAATATGCCGCAAGGTAGCCCAATCCTTTTGTGGCAAAGGACAGGCCAAAACGGTCTCTTATGATAAGCAAAGCGTTCTTGAGGGTACACGAGAATTTCATCTGGTCACTTTCATCATGTTGGTTTGATTCGTGTTCGCTACTTTGATAATTTGATATGTGGGTGGACCGGTGCTTAGGTGCTGTTCTTACTTGAACAAACCTCCTACTTATGATTAACCCCCTCGCAAGCATCCTCAACTACGAGAAAAGTATTAAGATAAAATCTAACCATAGCATTAAACTTTTGGATCCAAATCAGTCCCTTACGAAGTAGCACATAAACTAGGGTTTAAGCTTCTATCACTCTCGCAACCCATCATCTAATAACTACTCCACAATGCATTCCCTTAGGCCCTAATAAGGTGAAGTGCCATGTAGTCGACGTTCACATGACACCACTAAGGGAATCACAACATACATACCATCAAAATATCGAACACATATCAAGTTCACATGATTACTTGCAACAAGATTTCTCCCGTGACCTCAAGAACAAAAGTAACTACTCACAAATAATAATCATGCTCAAGATCAGAGGGGTATTAAATAGCATAATGGATCTGAACATATAATCTTCCACCAAATAAACCATATAGTAATCAACTACAAGATGTAATCAACACTACTAGTCACCCACAAGCACCAATCTAAGGTTCCGGTACAAAGATTGAACACAAGAGATGAACTAGAGTTTGAGAGGAGATGGTGCTGTTGAAGATGTTGATGGAGATTGCCCTCCCCAAGATGGGAGAGTTGTTGGTGATGATGATGACGATGATTTCCCCCTCCGGGAGGGAAGTTCCCTCGGCGGAATCGCTCCGCTGGAGGGCAAAAGTGCTCCTGCCCAAGTTCCGCCTCGAGACGGCGACGCTTCGTCCCAAAAGTCCTCTCCCAATTTTTCTAGGTCAAAATGACTTATATACCAGAAGAGGGGCACCGGAGGTGGGCCGAGGAGGGCACAACCCACCAGGGCGCGCTTGGGGGCCTTGGCGCGCCCAGGTGGGTTGTGCCCACCTGGTGGGCCCCCTCTGGTAGTTATTTGCTCCAATAATTCTTAAATATTGCAGAAAAAATTCTCCGAGAAGTTTTAGCTCATTTGGAGTTGTGCAGGATAGGTGGCCTGACATAGCTTTTTCAGGGCCAGAATTCCAGCTGCCGGTATTCTCCCTCTTTGTGTGAACCTTGCATATTATGAGAGAAAAGGCATTAGAATCACTCCAAAAAGCATTATTATGCATAAAAACATCATAAATAATAGTAGGAAAACATGATGCAAAATGGACGTATCAACTCCCCCAAGCTTAGACCTCGCTTGTCCTCAAGCGAAGAACCGAAATCGAAAAACATGTCCACATGCTTAGAGAGAGAGAGGTGGCGATAAAAACAAAATACGGACATAGAAGCATCATGTATATTATTATAACAGCAACAAACTTTATTATAGAACTTTTATCACATAACTTTTATCATAAACTTCTCATGAACAAGTAACAATTCATCACAGCATCGAAGTATAAAGCATAAACTCCATTGAAAACCAACAAACTATGTTCTGAGTCAACTTTGTAACTACAATTCATCATCTTTTCAGGAAGGGTCACGTATCGGAGCCTTTTGGCAAGTCCACATACTCAACCATCATATAGTCTTCTATGATTGCTAACACTCACCGCATACACATGAGCAAAAAGTTTCAACCGGACACATAGAAAGACAGGGGCCTATAATTTCGCCTCCCAACGTATTCACCTCAAGGGTGATGTCAACAATAATAACTCATGCCCACCCATATCCAACTGGATATATGTGCCTAGATCTTTCCTCACCACATGGTGCTTGCCAAAAGAGAAAATAAAAAGGAATAGAGAGAGATACTTTGACTCGTGCATAAAAGTAAATACATAAAAGTAAACGATAGGCCCTTCGCAGAGGGAAGCAAAGGTTGCCATGCGCCTTTTGGTTGTATGCTCAATCTCTTAGTGCAAAAGAACGTCACATTATATTGCCCCTTATGATAGCAACCTTTATTATGCAGTCTGTCGCCTTTATTATTTTGCCATCACAAGTTCGTACAACGCTCAATGTTCTCTTACACTAAATGATCTAACACATTTAGAAGCAATTTTTATTGCCTTATTGCACCGATGACAACTTACTTGAAGGATCTTACTCAATCCATAGGTAGGTGTAGTGGACTCTCAAAACAAGATTTGGGTTGAGGGTTTTGGATGCACAAGTAGTATCTCTACTTAGTGCGGAATTTTTGGCTAGCAAAGATGGGGGGCAAGCACCACATGTTAAAGGATCTAGGACAATATAACTTCTATGTGAATATGAACAAACATAAATCATTACGTTGTCTTCCTTGTCCAACGTCAACAATTTTGGCATATAATATTTTGATGGGGGCTCACAATCATAAAAGATGTCCAAGATAGTGTATTTGCATGTGAATCTTCTCTTCCCTTATTAATTCTTGCATGAATTGCATTATTGACCAATGCTATGTTTGTAAATCTCCAATAAATGTTTCTACTTATACTCTTCCTTATGTGATGTCATTACTTACCATAAGATTAGCATATGATCTTTTTCATTTATTTCCTTTCTTTTTATTAACATGAAAGTAAAGAAAACAAAACTCAAACTAAACTTTATTATATATCTCACACACGATAACAAGGATAGATCACTAAGCAAGCACTTGAAAAGAAAGGATCGAACTAACTTTTATTCAACTAAATCGAAAGATAACTAAGGATCAAACTAAGATAAGTAAAGGCAAAAGATAGTGGAGGTGATACGATACCGGGGCACCTCCCCCAAGCTTGGCACAAGCCAAGGGGAGTGCCCATACCCGATACTCAACTCTCCTTTGGTGATGAAGAAGGAGGTGGTGGTGATGAGGTAGTAGCGATCTTATCTTCAGGTTTCCATGGCAAAGGCTCACCATCATAAGAGGAGGAGTGAGTCTCACAGGTCCTGCAACTGGCAGCCAAACTCATACCTTTAAACCTTGCCTCATATTCAAAGACTTGGTTTTGGGGATCATAGATTTGGCTTTTCAGAAAGTTGATTTGCTCGTTGAAGGTGAAGATGATGTCCTTCATGGATTTGCCATCCACCTTGAGATCACGAGTGTAGTCCGCGATCATGAGGTGATTAGCATTGAGTCCACGTTCCACCATCCCCTTTCACTTGAAGACCTCCTGCTCCATAGCTTCGAGACGGGCATCCATGGTTCCCGTCCCCTTGGGGCCCTGGACGTCCCGGATGTGGAGCACCCCCTCATGTGTCTCAATGGCATGAGGGTGCTGCATCACCTCCCGCAGATACGGGTTGATGACGTTCTCAAAGAACTTCTCCTTGGAGGAGCTCGAAGCGGCCATGGCGATCTAGATCTGTTAGAAAACAGCAAGAAAGAAGAACATAAGATTTCTCCGCGATACGGTGGTCAATAGGTTCGGGGGGTATATAAAGATTTTTTATCTTGGGAAACAAGCAAACGAGAGAAAAACGGAGTCCGAAAGGTACCCGAGGTGGGCACAACCCACCTGGGCACGCCTGGCAAGCCAGGCGCGCCCTGGTGTCTTGTGCCCACCAGGGTTGCCTTCCTGGTTGTTTCTTATTTTCCTAATTTTTAATATATTCCAAAACTGACAGAAAATATTTTTGCGGATTTTTCGGAGTCCGTTTGCTTACCGTATCACGTACCTCCTCTTTTTTCACGATTCTGGAGAGGTCCGGAAGGTTTTTATGTGTTCTTCCGGTGTCATAGTTTGGATAATATTGCTTTCAACATTAATGGGCGTACCTAAGATATAATGTTTTATTCTTTGCCCATTGACAACCTTCGGGTTAGTACCTTCGGCATTATTTATTTTGATAGCTCCAGATCGATAAACCTCCTTGATAACATAAGGTCCTTCCCATTTGGAGAGAAGTTTTCCAGCAAAGAATCTGAAACGAGAGTTGTACAAAAGAACATATTCTCCAACTTTGACTTCCCGCTTTTGGATTCTTTTATCATGCCATCTTTTGACCTTTTCTTTAAATAACTTGGCATTTTCATAAGCTTGGGTTCTCCATTCATCTAGTGAGCTAATATCAAATAGCCTCTTTTCACCGGCAAGTTTGAAATCATAGTTGAGTTCTTTAATTGCCAAATATGCTTTATGTTCTAACTCAAGAGGCAAATGACAAGCTTTTCCATAAAACATTTTATAAGGAGACATACCCATGGGATTTTTATATGATGTTCGGTAAGCCCAAAGTGCATCGTCTAATTTCTTAGACCAATTCTTTCGGGACCTATTGACAGTTTTTTGTAAAATTAATTTTGTTTCTCTATTGCTAAGTTCAACTTGACCACTAGACAGAGGATGATAGGGGGGTGCAATTCTATGGTTAACATCATACTTAGCAAGCATTTTACAGAAAGCACCATGAATAAAATGTGAACCATCATTAGTCATTAAATATCTAAGGACTCCAAACCTTGGGAAAATAACTTCCTTAAGCATTTTAATAGAGGTGTTGTGATCAGCACTACTAGTTGGAATAGCTTCTACCCACTTAGTAACATAATCAACAGCAACCAAAATATGTGTATACCCATTAGAGGAAGGAAAAGGTCCCATGAAATCAAAACCCCAAACATCAAATGGTTCAACAGCAAGAGAATAATTCATAGGCATTTCCTGACGCTTACCAATATTACCAATTCTTTGACATTCATCACAAGATAAAACAAACTTACGGGCATCCTTGAAGAGAGTAGGCCAATAAAAACCAGATTGCAATACCTTGTGAGCAGTTCTGTCTCCCGCATGATGCCCTCTGTAAGCTTAGGAGTGACATTTTCGTAGGATTTGTCCCTGTTCATGCTCAGGTACACAACGTCTAATAACACCATCTACTCCTTCTTTATAAAGATGTGGGTCATCCTAAAAGTAATGTCTTAAATCATAAAAGAATTTTTTATTTTGTTGGTAAGTGAAGCTAGGTGGTATATATTTAGCAACAATATAATTAGCATAGTCAGCATACCAAGGAGTGTTATGAGAGACATTTATTGAAGCTAATTGCTCATCAGGAAAACTGTCATTAATAGGTTGTGGGTCATCAAGAATATTTTCTAACCTAGACAAGTTATCAGCTACGGGGTTCTCAGCTCCTTTTCTATCAGTGATATGTAAGTCAAATTCTTGTAGCAAGAGAACCCACCTAATGAGTCTAGGTTTAGCATCTTTCTTTTCCATAAGATATTTTATAGCAGCATGATCAGTGTGAACAATCACTTTAGAATCAACAATGTAAGATCTGAATTTATCACAAGCAAACACAACTGCTAAAAATTCTTTTTTAGTAGTAGCATAATTCCGTTGAGCACTGTCTAGAGTTTTACTAGCATAATGGATAACATTTAGTTTCTTATCAACCCTTTGTCCTAGAGCAGCACCAACAGCATAATCACTAGCATCACACATAATTTCAAAAGGCAAGTTCCAATCAGGTGGTTGAACAATAGGTGCAGAAATTAAGGCTTTCTTAAGTGTATCAAAGGATTCTACACAATGATCATAAAAAACAAGTGGAACATCCTTTTTTAAAAGATTTGTAAGAGGCCTAGAAATTTTAGAGAAGTCTTTAATAAACCTCCTATAGAAACCAGCATGACCTAGGAAACTATGAATACCCTTAATATCTTTAGGACATGTCATTTTCTCAATTGCGTCAACTTTAGCTTGGTCCACTTCAATACCTCTCTCAGAAATTTTATGTCCCAAGACAATACCTTCATTAACCATAAAGTGGCACTTCTCCCAATTCAAGACAAGATTAGTCTGCTCACATCTCTGCAAAACTTGATCAAGGTTGCATAAGCAATAATCAAAAGAAGTTTCGTAAACGGAAAAATCATCCATGAAAACCTCAACAATCTTTTCACATAAATTAGAGAATATAGCAGTCATACATCTTTGAATGGTAGCAGGTGCATTGCATAAACCAAAAGGCATACGTCTATAAGCATAAGTTCCAAAAGGGCAAGTAAAGGTGGTTTTCTCTTGATCAGGTTGTGAAATAGGTATTTGAGAAAAACCGGAATATCCATCAAGAAAACAAAAGTGTGTGTGCTTATATAATCTTTCTAACATTTTATCAATGAAAGGCAAAGGGTAATGATCTTTTCTAGTTGCTTTATTTAATTTTCTAAAATCAATTACCATTCTATAGCCAGTGACAATTCTTTGTGGAATAAGTTCATTTTTATCATTAGGAACAACAGTAATACATCCCTTCTTAGGGACACAATGAACGGGACTTACCCATCTACTATCAGCTATGGGATAGATTATACCTGCTTCTAGAAGCTTCAGTATTTCAGTTCTTACCACTTCTTTCATTTTAGGATTTAAACGTCGTTGGTGATCAACAACGGGTTTAGCATCAGGTTCCATATTAATCTTGTGCTGACAGAGAGTGGGACTAATGCCCTTAAGATCATCAAGAGTATATCCAATAGCAGCATGGTGCTTCTTCGGAATTTTCAATAATCTTTCTTCTTCATGTTCTGAAAGGTTAGCACTAATAATAACAGGATATATCTTTTTCTCATCAAGATAAGCATATTTCAAAGTGTCTGGCAATTGTTTTAATTCAAACACAGGATCACCTTTAGGTGGAGGAGGACCTCCTAGAGTTTCAATAGGCAAATTGTGTTTAAGCAGAGGTCGTTGTTCAAAGAAATTTTTTATCTATCTCATTTCTTTCATGCATATGCATATCATTTTCATGGTCTAGCAAATATTGTTCCAGTGGATCAGTGGGAGGCACGGCAATAGAAGCAAGACCAATTATTTCATCCTTACTAGGCAATTCTTTCTTATGATGTTTTCTATTGAACTTAGAAAAATTGAACTCATGAGACTCATCACAAAAACTAACACCGACGGTTTGTTTCTCACAATCTATTTTAGCATTAACGGTGTTCAAGAAAGGTCTACCAAAGATAATGGGACAAAAGTCATCTTGCGGGGAACCAAGGACTAGAAAATTAGTAGGGTATTTTATTTTCCCACACAAGACTTCAACATCTCTAACAATCCCAAGTGGTGTGATGGTGTCTCTATTAGCAAGTTTAATAGTAACATCTATGTCTTCTATTTCAGTGGGTGCTATATCATTCATAATTTCTTGATATAAGGTAAAAGGAATAGCACTCACGCTAGCACCTAAGTCACATAAACCATGATAACAGTGATCTCCTATTTTGACAGAGACAACAGGCATGCCAACAACAGGTCTATGTTTATCTTTCTCATCGGGTTTAGCAATTCTAGCAGCTTCATTACAGAAGTAATAACATGCCCATCTATATTTTCTACCAAGAGATCCTTAACCATAGCAACGCTAGGTTCTACTTTGATTTGTTCAGCAGGTTTAGGTGCTATAATATAACTTTTATTGACCATGGTTGTAACCTTAGCATGTTCCTTTATCCTAATTGGGAAAGGTGTAGGTTTTCAATATAAGCAGTAGGAACAACTGGATCAACATTATAAATGATAGTTTCATCTTTAGCTATTACTGGTTCTTTAATTCCTTCTTTAATAGGTGGGTGATATTTAAACCACTTCTCCTTAGGGAGATCAACATGAGTAGCAAATGATTCACAAAAAGAGGCTACTATCTCAGAGTCAAGTCAATATTTAGTGCTAAACTTGTGACAAGCATCGATATTCATAAAAGATTTAACACAATCAAACTTAAGCTTAATACTTGACTCTTTACCTTCGTCGAGTTCCCAATCTTCAGAGTTGCGTTTAATTCTTTCTAAAAGATCCCACCTGAATTCAATAGTCTTCTTCATAAAGGAACCAGTACAAGAAGTATCGAGCATGGATTGATCATCACGAGAAAGCCGAGCATAAAAATTCTGAATGATAATTTCTCTTGAGAGATCATGATTGGGGCATGAATATAACATTGACTTAAGCCTCCCCCAAGCGAGAGCGATACTTTCTCCTTCACGAGGCCAAAAATTATATATATAATTCCGATCACGATGAACTAGATGCATAGGATAATTTTTTTTGTGAAATTCCAATTTCAATCGATTCCAATTCCAAGATCCAATATCATCGCATAACCTATACCATGCCAATGCTTTTCCCTTCAAAGATAAAGGGAAAACCTTCTTCTTAGCTTCATCTCCGGGTAAACCTACAAGCTTAAATAATCCACAAATTTCATCCACATATATCAAGCGCATATCAGGATGTTCAGTTCCGTCTCCTGCATTAGGATTAGCTAGCAGTTGTTCTATCATACCCGAAGGAATTTCATAACCAATATTTTCAGTAGGTGCAGTAGGTTGAGGGGCAACTAATTGTGGTTCCGGTCAAGGTTAAGATACCCCGAACAAACCCCTCAAAGGATTGTTCTCCATAGTAACAAGTGACAATAAATTTCAGCACGTAGTATTAATTTTTCCTTACCGATTTCCACTTACCAAAAGCGCTTCACTCCCCGGCAACGGTGCCAGAAAAGGGCCTTGATGACCTACAAGTATACGGGATCAATCATAGTCCTTTCGATAAGTAAGAGTGTCGAACCCAACGAGGAGCAGAAGGAAATGACAAGCGGTTTTCAGCAAGGTATTCTCTGCAAGCACTGGAATTATAAGTAACGAGTAGTTTGATAGCAAGATAATTTGGAATGAGCAACTAACGTAATGACAAATAATATGCTGCAAGGTAGGCCAATCCTTTTGTGGCAAAGGACAGGCCAAAACAGTCTCTTATGATAAGCAAAAGCGTTCTTGAGGGTACACGAGAATTTCATCTAGTCACTTTCATCATGTTGGTTTGATTCGTGTTGGCTACTTCGATAATTTGATATGTGGGTGGGCCGGTGCTTAGGTGCTATTCTTACTTGAACAAACCTCCTACTTATGATTAACCCCCTCGCAAGCATCCACAACTACGAGAAAAGTATTAAGATAAAATCTAACAATAGCATTAAACTTTTGGATCCAAATCAGTCCCTTACGAAGTAGCGCATAAACTAGGGTTTAAGCTTCTGTCACTCTCGCAACCCATCATCTAATAACTACTCCACAATGCATTCCCTTAGACCCTAATAAGGTGAAGTGCCATGTAGTCAACATTCACATGACACCACTAAGGGAATCACAACATACATACCATCAAAATATCGAACACATATCAAGTTCACATGATTACTTGCAACAAGATTTCTCCTGTGACCTCAAGAACAAAAGTAACTACTCACAAATAATAATCATGCTCAAGATCAGAGGGGTATTAAATAGCATAATGGATCTGAACATATAATCTTCCTCCAAATAAACCATATAGTAATCAACTACAAGATGTAATCAACGCTACTAGTCACCCACAAGGACCAATCTAAGGTTCCGGTACAAAGATTGAACACAAGAGATGAACTAGGGTTTGAGAGGAGATGGTGCTGTTGAAGATGTTGATGGAGATTGCCCTCCCCAAGATGGGAGAGTTGTTGGTGATGATGATGACGATGATTTCCCCCTCCAGGAGGGAAGTTCCCCCGGCAGAATCGCTCCGCCGGAGGGCTAAAGTGCTCCTGCCCAAGTTCCGCCTCGAGATGATGGCGCTTCGTCCCAAAAGTCCTCTCCCATTTTTTCTAGGTCAAAATGACTTATATACCAGAAGAGGGGCACGGGAGGTGGGCCGAGGAGGGCACAACGCACCAGGGCGCGCCTGGGGGCCCTGGCGCGCCCAGGTGGGTTGTGCCCACCTGGTGGGCCCCCTCTGGTAGTTATTTGCTCCAATAATTCTTAAATATTCCATAAAAATTCTCCGAGAAGTTTTAGCTCATTTGGAGTTGTGCAGAATAGGTGGCCTGACGTAGCTTTTTCAGGTCCAGAATTCCAGCTGCTGGTATTCTCCCTCTTTGTGTGAACCTTGCATATTATGAGAGAAAAGGCATTAGAATCACTCCAAAAAGCATTATTATGCATAAAAACATCATAAATAACAGTAAGAAAACATGATGCAAAATGGACGTATCATTGAGCTGCTCGTCAAGAAGCAGAAGGCTGAGTACGAGAAGCGTGACAAGGAAAGAGACCAAGATGGCGTTGGCGGGAAAGGCCGAGGTGGCAGAGGAGGCTGCCCCGGCAAGGTCCCTCAGCATTAGGGGAAACCTGCTAGAGGCCATGACAAGAAGGAATGCGATGACGAGAGCGATGAAGGGGATGAAGAGGAAACCAGCGAGCAGGAGTTTCAGAAGGCCACTGACGCCCTGTGCATTGACGGAGGTGCATCCTTGCACTCCTCTCACCGCCAGCTTAAACAGTGGGCGCATGAGGTCAATGCTGTGGAGCCCGCGGTAGAGTCTCAAAAACCACTCAAGTGGTCCCGCACGCCCATCATCTTTGACGAAGAGTATCACCCTAACCGCACCACCGCGGTAGGGTGCTTGCCGTTGTTGGTTTCACCAACGATCTGCAACCTCAAGGTTATAAAGATGTTGGTTGACGGTGGGGCTGGGTTGAATCTGATTTCCCCCAAGGTGCTCAACAAGCTTCAGATAGCAGAAGAAGAGCTCAAGGTTATTGGTACATTCCAAGGGATCAACCCCGGCAGGAGTCGTCCTAAGGGAAAGATCACACTGTCGGTAACATTTCGAGGGGAATTGAACTATCGGACTAAGAAGGTTGTGTTCGATGTGGTCAAGCTTCCATTACCGTACAATGGGATACTTGGACGACCTGCCCTGGCAAAATTCATGGCGGCATCCCACTATGCCTACAACACCTTGAAGATGCCAGGACCAATGGGCGTCATTTCCATCCTGTCAGACAAGAAAGACGCAATTATATGCATGGATAAGATGTACCGGGAGGCAGTTGCTGCCGAGGCCGCAGAAGCCACAGTCCCCACCAAGGAAAACAAGCAAAGGAGAGAAGCTATCAAGGATACCGGCAAGGAATCCGGGAAGCGTGCTCCCCCGGAGTGCGCTGTGCCTGTCGATGACTTGCCGAAAAGTTCAAATAGCAAGAGATCAAAGGTTGCTGCGCCTGCTGTGAAGAAGGTCCCGGCGGGGCTGGTTGACGCTGATGGTACGTTCACTATCAGCTCCACCCTTGAAGACAAATAGGAAAGCGCGCTCGTTGCCTTCCTGCGGGCGAATGTTGATTTGTTTGCTTGGCAACCATCTGACATCCCCGGCGTTCCCAGGAAGGTAATCGAGGACCACCTTGATGTCTGCCCCCATGCCCGGCTTGTCAAGCAGAAAGTCCAGAAGCAAGCTTTGGAGTGGTAGCAATTGATTGCCAAAGAGATCAAGAAACTTGAAGCTACTGGTTTGGTCAGAGGAGTGTTGCATCCAACATGGTTGGCAAATCCAGTGGTGGTGCGCAAGGCAAATGGGAAATGGAGGCTTTGCATAGATTTCACAGATCTAAATAAAGCATGCTCGAAGGACCCCTTCCCTTTGCCGCGCATCGATCAGATTGTGGATTCCACCTCCGAATGTGACCTACTTTCCTTCTTGGATGCCTACTCCGGGTACCACCAGATATTCATGTCCAAGGAAGATGAGGAGAAGACCGCATTCATAATCCATGTGGCACATACTGCTTTGTACGAATGCCCTTCGGGTTAAAGAGCGCCGGGTCCACCTTTGCAAGAGCCGTGCAGATTGGTTTTGAGCCTCAATTGCACAGGAATATTGAAGCTTACATAGATGACATCGTGGTCAAGACCAAGGACAGATCAACTCTCATTCAAGATTTGGAAGAGACCTTTGCAAATTTGCGCAAGATCAACTTGAAGCTTAATCCAGAGAAGTGTGTGTTTGGCGTTCCCTCTGGCAAGCTACTTGGCTTCTTTGTGTCTCACCGGGGGATAGAGGCCAACCCCGACAAGATCAGAGCAATTGAGCAGATTCAAGCACTAAGGACAGTCAAGGATGTGAGGCGTTTAACTGGATGTGTTGCCGCGCTGAGCATATTCATCTCCTAGTCTGCCGAGCGCGCTCTACCGTTCTTCAAAATTTTGAAGAAGGCAGGGCCCATGAAGTGGACCCCAGAGGCAGAAGCAGCGCTGCAAGACTTTAAAACCTACCTTTCCTCTGTTCCCACCTTGGTTGCTCCTAAACCACAAGAGCCATTGCTGCTGTATCTAGCAGCGACCAATCAAGTGGTTATTGCAGCCCTGGTGGCATAGCGGGAAATGGAAGAAGGAGCAGCGGCAGCTACTGCCCTTCCCGGAGAAGGAGGTGAGCGGCAGGATTGAGCGCGGATCAAGAGAAAGAAGGGCAGGATAGTAAAGGAAATTCCAAGACCATGGCAAGGAAGAAGATAGTGCAGCAACCAGTTTACTTTGTTAGCTCCCTATTGCAGGGGGCTAGATCAAGGTATTCTGGGGTACAAAAATGAATCTTCGGCCTAATCATGGCCTTGAGGAAGCTGCGCCACTACTTCCAAGCCCACGAGATCACAGTTGTCACCCGTTTTCCTCTGCAACGCATATTGAGGAACCCTGAAGCCACCGGTAGGATAGTTGAATGGGCACTGGAATCATCAAGCTTTGGACTGAAGTATGAAAGCACCTCAACCATTCAGAGCAGAGCACTGGCAGAGTTTATTGCAGAATGGACACCAACTCCAGATGAAGAGACATCGGAAACAGTCATCCCCTGCAAGGAAGCGCCCCAGGAATGGATCATGTACTTTGATGGTGCTTTCTCACTACAGGGTGCGGGGGCTGGCGTGCTCTTCGTCACACCCACCGGAGAGCACCTGAAGTATGTGGTCCAAATGCACTTTCCCCGAGAAAGGGCTACCGACAACACTGCGGAGTATGAAGGGCTCCTTGCCGGGCTCAGGATTGTGATAGAGTTGGGAATCAAGAAGCTGATCATCCGAAGAGATTCACAGCTGGTAGTGAGACAAGTCAACAAGGATTACCAGAGCCCGTTAATGGAGGCATACGTCGAAGAACTGAGGAAGTTGGAGGAACACTTTGACGGATTGCAAACAGAGCACATACCACCTGCGAAAAACAACACTGCTGATTATCTATCAAAGTGTGCCGCACAAAAGCTCCTTGTGGAACCAGGAACATTTGTCCTCCATTTGACTCAGCCATCCGTATCCCCATTGACAATGGCTAGAAAGAGGAGGAAGCTGGACTCCGGCAAGCCTTTACCGGCAGAACCTTCAGAGGTCCCCGGTAAGGGGGCTGCCGAGAACGACTCCACCTCGCTTGTCCAGTCGCACTATTTCGCAGGACCTCGGGTCTTTGTGGTCAAGGCAGGCTCCTTCACGAGTGAGGAGGTGCCATTGGCCCTAGTTGTCGAGCCGCAGGCTCCAACTTGGGCACAGCACATCGTCCACTACCTCCAAACTGGAGAACTTCCCGAAGAGCAAGAAGAAGCTAAAAGAGTTGCCCAGAGGGCCAGTATGTATCAGTTTGTCGACAACACACTATACAGAAGGAGGCCCAACGGTGTGAAACTGAAGTGCATTTGCTGGGAAGAAGGAAAGGAACTATTTGCAGAGATACACAAAGGCGTGTGCGACTCTCATATTGGGTCAAGGGCTTTGGTTGGAAAAGCTTTCCGGCAAGGTTTCTACTAGCCCTCGGCCCTCCAAGATGCAACTGAGCTAGTCACCAGATGTGAAGCCTGGCAGTTCCACTCCAAGAATATCCATCAGCCTGCTCAAACTCTCCAGACGATCCCTTTGTCATGGCCATTTTTGGTCTGGGGGCTCGACATCTTGGGCCCCTTCCCCCGTGCTACCGGGGGCTTTGAATTCTTGTACGTTGCTATCGACAAGTTTACAAAGTGGCCGGAGGTGGAGCCCACGAGGAAGGTAACCGCAGAGTCAGCTATCAACACTACAAAAAAATACACTTCCGTGATGATACGTGTTTGTCACAGTAGGTCACGTTTTCTGTCATGCATGTACATCCATGACGATTTTATGACAGAATCAAGATAGTCATACCTGTGCTGTCGTAGAAGTGTTCCATGACAATACCAAAATTATCATCACGGAAGTGTCCACTTCCATGACGATAAATGGGGCGTCATGGAAGTGCTTTCATCAAGGGTAACCGACACGTGGCATCCACCGTAACGGGTCACCGTTAAGCTATCGGGTTCCGGTTTGAATCCGATAACCCGTTAACAGCCCGAACCAATGGGGATTTTCCACGTGTAAAATTCTCAATGGCCAGAGGAACCACGTGTCGGCTCACCGTTGGGACAGATGTCATCCACTCATTGGACCGGAGGCGCCTATGATACATCGACACGTGGCACGGCCCAATAGAGGCCCATTCTGATGAAAAGGCCGGCCCGTTTGACTTGGTCAAAAGGTAGCGGGCCGGCCCACGGAAAGCCTATTAACGTCCTGTTCGCATATAGCCCATTTACAGCCCGCTAACTCACGGCCCGTTACGGCCTATCCGAATTAGGCCCAGTAGCGTCATCTGGGCCGTCCAATATGATTCCAGCCCGTTGTAACTTCTGGCCCATGTATGGCCCATGATGTCTTTCGGCCCATATGAGGCCCTTTGTAACTCTTGGCCCATTAATGGCCCGTGGTGAAACTGGCCCGTAATAAACAGTGTATCGCTTTATACCCATTAACGGCCCATTATTCCATTGGGCCGTTTCCAGCCCGTGTTACCTTTCAGCCTTCTCAGGGCCCATTTATTCTTGGGCTGATTTGCAGCATTCGATTACTTACGGTCTGTTACTGGCCTGTTCCGGTTGTGGGCCAAATTCAGCCCGTGGTTAAAGTCGGCCCGTTTGTGGCCCGTTAATCCATTGGGCCGTTTTCATAGCGTCATCAAATACGGCCGATTAACGACGGCCCATTATGGTCGGCCCATGAACGGACGATTCCAACTCTAGCCCGTTTACGGCCCATAATGCGGTCCGTTATTGGCCCATGTTTGGCCAATCGATCATATGGCCCGTAGAAGGCCCATTGATGTTACGGCCCATAGAAGGCCCATTGTTTCTTCGGCCCGTAGAAGGATCATTGTTTCTACGGCCCGTAGGAGGCCCATGGTCACTATAGTAAATATGTAGCCCACGGTTATTGTGGCCTAGTTTTAAAAAATAGGTTATTGCGGCCACTAGCAAACCGCGAAAAAAGAACTGCACTGACTACAAGCAAACAAATAAACAAGACAACAAGGAAATAAATAAGCAAGCAACTTACGCTAGGCTATCACGGCTATTACACATATTACATCCACTGGGCATCAAAGTTCGCCACCAGTGCAAATATGGGGAACAAAGCAGCATATTACATACACTGGTTGTCAAAGTTGGCGACCAGTGCAAATAAACGCCGCAGCAAAACAAGTCCAGCACTGAAACCACTTCACAAGAGCTCAAGAAACAATATCCTAGGTATCCACCATGCTGGCAAGACGCTTAGCAAGCTTATTAGCTTTCTCTTGTTTGGCGCTTAAATCCTCCAGTGCTTGCTGTTGCACCAGAAAGTATGCATCTGAATTCTGCAGGGACTTCCTCAGTCCTTTGGCTTCCTGTCGCAGCACATCTAGTCGATGTATTTCAACTTGAAGTTGAGACTCAAGAAGCCGAACTGATTCAGGCAGCGAGTTCGAAGAGCTGGTGCCAGCAGTACGTAGTGGCCAGTAACTCGAACACTACATCAAGACAGGACTTTGGGGTTGTCTCAGTGTCTTCAATATAGTTTTTATCAGCTTTCTTGGAGACCAACAGGGATGTCTCACTATCTTGAACCTTATCTGCATTACTTCCTTTACCATTGCATAACGGGGTACTCTTCTCCAATATTTTGTCCGCATTCTAAAAGAGAAACAAGCAGACATATCACATGTTTACCATGTTGTATATGAAACACATTTTGGTAAACTAGTTCAGTAGTAAGGTGGACAGGATAACAGCATGAAACAAACATATATCTATGTAGTATGGTCATTGTATGGTCTATATCATTCTAGTTTATGTTGCCAAATCAAGATAGAGATAGTTCAAATCATATCTATTTAAGACAAAGCAGCATAGACAGAATATAAGTGTGGGAAACTACACAGCAATAACAACACTTGTAATGTGCATGGCATGAGAACATAACTGTTTATTCAATTGAAACTGAAATCAACATAGAGCAAGTTACAACAGCAAACACGTTAAACAAACAGGTTTAAAACATACCTGTTGCGCCATTGGAGTTTCAATTGCATCCTTCAAATTTGAAATTGGTTGGTATGAGTAAATACAGTGATGCAAGAGCAAAGGAGTATGAACCATAGCTACGGAACCTGACCTGAGAACAATTCTTCTTCTGCTTTAAGCGTTGACTTGGGGTTCGAAGTGGTGGTCCTCGTGCTTTGGGCACTGCAGTTGCCTTACTAACTGCTCGTGTTTGGGTGCTCTGTGGTGGAGACGGTGTTGTGTCAACTGGAACTAGGTTACTATCTACTGGGTTGGGGTTAGAAGGGGTGTAGCTGGTTCTCTATCCAACTGGGTAGGGGTACAATCTGCGTGAGTCTGGGTTATGTGTGGAGGGGCTGGTTCTTGGGCAAGTACAACCGTGGTTCTATCTGCATTGACGGGTAGCACGATCTTTTCTGAACACCGTGTTTTTACTCCCATAGATACTGCCATCACCCCCTCCAATTCAAATGGCTGATAACAAGAAAAGTAATTGAATGTATAGACATTGTAAGATAGACAGGTGCAATGGATAGTAGGGAAGAAAACAGGGAATGAAATAATTCACATTTATGTTGTCTTACCAAACAGGATAGCATAACATAATTTCACATATATGATGGCTAATTAAGCAGGATGGCATGACACAATTTCACATATATGATGGCTAACTAAACAGGATAGAATGACATACTTCAAAATATGATGACTATGTAAACAGGATGACATGATATAACTATACGATGTGTCTATTAAAGTGGTTGGCATGCCATAATTCACAAACATGCAGTCGATGGAAACATGATGGCATGATATAATTCACAGATAGAATGACATAATTCAAAATATAATGACTATGTAAACAGGATGAGATGATATAACTATATTATGTCTTTAGAAAATGGGTTGGCATGCCATAATTCAGATACATGCTGTCTATGTAAACATCATGGCATGATATAATTCAAATATATGATTTATATACTAAGCAAGTGAGCAGAGGGCAATCGCATATATGATGTGTCAACTAAGGAGATGGCATTCAATATTGTGTATATGATGTAAAAACTAAGCATTGCAAGACAACATATGCATGATATGAGTAATATAAACCTGCCAAATTTGAGCATACACCTCAGGGGGAAAATAGGACTGGTCATCTGCCTCTGAATCCTCCTCTGAGGAGCTATCTGTAACCAGCAAGATATCTGCTTCAGCAGGTAGCATTGTCTGCTCTGAAGACCTTGTTTTCACTCCAGATTTCTCCATCACCAATTCAAATGGCTGATGCACAGGAAGAGCAGTTGAATATACAAACATTGTCGACAAATGGAATGAGTAATACAAAAAAAGTATGGCATGATATAATTCACATATATGACGCTTGGCTAAACAGCATGGCATTGCATAATTCACATACATAATGCCTTGCAACAAGATAGCATTGCATAATTCATATATATAATGTCTTGCAACAAGATGGCATTGCAAAATTCACATATATGGTAATTAGACACTAAACAGGTGGGATTCACACAAAGCATGTCTAAACAAAGCAAATGACATGCCAATGCAAGACACCATATGCACGATATGAGAAATATAACCCTGCCAAGTTAGAGCATGCACCTCGGGGGGGGGGGGGGATACGACTGGTCATCTGTCTCTGAATCCTCCTCTGAGGAGCTATCCGTAACCAGCAAGACATGCGCTTCGTCAGATAGCATTGTCTGCTCTGAAGACCTTGTTTTCACTCCAGATTTTTCCATGACCGTGTCGAATGGCTGATGCACAGGAAGAGTAATTGAATGTACTAAAATTGTTGACAAATTTAATACGTAATAAAAAAAGGATGGCATGATATAATTCACATATAAGATGACTGGCTAACTAGGATGACATTGCAAAATTCACATATATGATGCCTGGCTAAACAAGATGGCATTGCATGATTCACATATATGATATAGAAACTAAACAGATGGCATTCACACAATGCATGTCTAAACTAAGCAGATGACATATTTTATGTATAAAGTAAGCAATGCAAGGCACCATATGCATGATATGACCAACATCAGCATGCCAAGTTAGAGCAAAAGACCTCAGGGTGTAAATAGGAGTGGTCTGCTCCCTATGAATCCCCCTCTGAACAGTTATCTTCCTCTTGATTACAGTCTGGAATGGGGGGAGGGGGGGTTGCTTTTGCGCCCACCATGGAGCGACGTCTGCATGAAATTTTATTGCCACGCAAGGCTCGTCTCTTTTGCTCTACATGTTCAGTACCATTGTGTACAATAACTGTCATGCATAGGAATAAAACATAGTGAGATTATGTAAGGAGTGCATGCACAAATCCAGAGTGATGGTAGCAAACTATGGATAGACCGAAAACCAATGATAGCAGGCAGATAATAGCTTCAGTTAAAAAATACAGATAATGGCTCCTTTAATGTTTGTTTCCACCCAACATGAAACTCATAGTAGACGCCCGAGATTAACCAGATAGTAGACAGATAGTATTGATTGCTGCCCCAATATGTACCCCACAACCATTTAAAAACTCAAGTTTGAGCATTAGTTTGGACATGACTCGGAGTCTAATCGGTGAACAGGACAATAAAGTAGCATGTCATCATATTAAGCGATGCATAACGAAAGCAGACACGAAAGAGTGCGGCCTCTCTTGCGGACCCGTGTAGTCCTCAAGGTCATCTGCTCAGTTGATGATGGTAATGCAGTTGTCGTGGCTGCCGGCGGCGGGGGAGAAGATCTGAGGCGGCCAAAGACAGTCTGCAGGGCGGATCCCTGCTATGGTGATCCCGTCCATCGTTGGAGCAGCTGAGCTGGTGTGGACCACAGCGCAGCAGGAGTGGGACAAACCACACAAGGTTTTCTTTGACACATATCTGTAACAGAAGTAATTCTGTAAGGGCTTGTTTGAATTGGAGGATTCTAACAATGTAGGGATAGGAAATACACAGGAATAGGATAGGAATGCACGTGCAAAACAGAATTTAAAAACATAGGATTTCTGCCAATCTGGCGTTTGGTTCACAAGAATTGGAAGATCACAGGATGCAAAGAAGCATGGTGAGATTAAGTCAAACCACAAGTCAATGTACGGTTATAATGCTATTATGCTACTATCTCTTAGTCGTGCACTTCATGAATAGGAATTTGAAAAGGAGGACAAGTGGATATGAAAATTCCTATGGTTTTTCTTTCAAGGAGACACTAAAGGAACAAATCCTACATTTTTCCTTTCCTCCATTCCTTTGTACCAAATGCATGAATAGTAGTACCATAGGAAACTTTCCAATTCCTATGTTTTTCCTTCACTTTTCTTTCAAGCACTGGCGATTCTAGTAGGCAGGCTTGAACAGGGAAAAGTCTACACTCAAAAAATGTTTTTGTGCTACTTCTACTACTTTGGATCTAGGCCACTGCCCTACTAGCTCAACTCCCAGGCCCATCTACAAATGCACAGCTCAAACGCGCAGAAATAAATAATGATGGCGTTCAAGAGAGTCCATCACGGATAGCTAAGTTGCCTAGTACCTCACTGCTTGTCATATAGTAGGAGAAACTAATCGTATTTCACGTTACTACGTGTGCTCAGTGGACAATATATATAACATGTAGAGTAAAAAAGCGATGCAACAAGTGTACAACCTCTTTGGCGAAGCCATGTCGATCTCAGCATGATTGGGTTGGTCGGTGAGGATGCTCCGGCTGATTTGGCTGTCGGAGGAGGGGAAGAAGATCTTACGCGTCTGGAGATGGAGCCGAGGGTACTGCTCCGTTGTGATGGAGGGTTTTGTCGTTGGAGCAGCTCCGGTGAGTTGTATGATGACGAGGCTGAAGCAGGACAAGAGAGACAACGTTAACCTGAGTGGAATTCTAATAGCATCTCCAATAGATGAGGTAAAATACATAACCACAAAGTGCTAGATGTAAAATACATCAGCCGCTCATCTCTGAACTTAACTGTCGAAACTGAATTGAACTGTCGAAACTGAATTTTACTGTCAAAACTGAATTTTGCTGTCGAAACTGAATTTTACTTTCGAAGCTGAATGCACTAGCAGAAAAGCAGTAACAGCAGCAGCAGCGCCTGGAGCAGCAGCGCGTGCGAGAGCCGGGGCAGCTAGTCGTGTAGCAACATCTCGGGTAGCAGCTACAAGGGCTCAAGCGAGAGCAGGATCTGCTGCTCGTGCAGCAGCAGCGCGAGCAAGAGTAGAGCAGTAGCGCAAGCAACAGCAAGAGCGAGAGTAGCAGCGCGAGCAAGAGCAAGAGTAGACCAGGCAGGGCAACGAGAGCAAGTGTAGAGCAGCAGCGCAAGCGAGAGCCAAAGCAGCAGGAGCTCCTACTGATGTGGACGTCGCGCCGTGGAGGAAGTGGCCGGCGACGCCGCCGTAGATGGAGCCGTGCCATGTCGGCTCGGGACCGAGCGCAGGCAGCACCGTGAGATCGAATCAAGAAGAAAATGCAGCGATTAGTGTAGAACCTCTTTGGTGGCGCCGATTAGGCCTCAACTTCATCCGAGGAATCGGTGATGATGCTGCTCTTCCGGTGGTGCAGGTGAAGGCGGCGGTGTGGGAATGGAGGTGGCGCGAAAGACGAGGGGGACGTCGAGGCAGCTCCTTGGAGGTGGAGGACGGGGTGGCTGAACCGGCGGGACGACGAGATCGACGACGGATCCTCATCCGGTGCGGTGGATGAGGGACGTCGACGTGTTGCTGTGGACCACGTCGTCGGGGAAGAGGCTCCGGCTGGGTGGGCGGACGAAGGAGGGTGTGGGGCTTCGCAGGTTTTCGCGGCCTCGGTGTATGAATGGGGACGGAGGGGATGGGAGGGGGGAACCATGGCTTAGGGACGCGCTTGTCCGAAATGTGGGGTAAGTTACGAAAGTACCCCCAACGATTTGAGCTAGGCGGGTCTTTCGGTTCAGGGGTATCACGGGCATTTCGCGTGTCATGATTTCGCAGGAGGTGGGAGTTTTCGCGCGCGTTGTAATTTTGGGATAGCAAGGCGCGGGTTGAGATGGAGGGAGTTTTCGGAGCACAACGAGACAAAGAGATATCTTAAAATTTCGGGGTAACAAGGCGCGGGTTGAAGAGGCGGGAGTTTTGCAGCACGATAGACAGAGATGCTTGCTTGAAATTTCGGCATAACAAGGCGCGGCTTGAAATTTCGGGAGAACAAGCTTAACGTGTACAAAAAAAAAGACAATCCGCACCTCACTAGAGAGAGCCATGTCCCGTTTTACTATATTAATAGAAATGCATTCAAATACAACAACAAAAATAAAACTGGGACAACAAACTTAACGTGTACAGTACCAAATCCATTTGCACTTCCCTCAACAATAAAAAAAACAATTCGTGTTGTCTAGCATATGGACTAAATTTGAGTACATTTTCCCTGTTTGAATGGGATTGTACTCGGGTTAGTTATACAACCATCTAAATATTATCTTCACAACACATGACATGAATATAGGAGTAGTAAATTCCCATATAAATAAGAACTACATGTACATACGATCTCGAATTCAAATATATGTATCCATTTTATGTTGAATTCAAATCATAGTACATGTATGCTCTAGCTAGATGTTCGGAATCTAAACCATGTATGATACTACGTACAATGTGTTTAACACGCACAACACACACACACACACCATTTAGACTAGTAAGGTACACGTGCATTGCACGCATGAGATTTGGCAACCAAATTATGAATAAATATCACATTATAGCATGTAAGCTTTGAGTCATATATGCATGATGTAGATGTTCGTTTAATTCCTATACTTCATCTCACTCAAAATCAATTAGTTTTTATTTAAAAAGCTAATCTATTTTAAGATTCATGGAATTGTGCGTTGTAAAGCATAAAGTGAAAACAAATAATGGCAATTCATCTAGAAAAAAAATTGGGCAATTATGATACGGAAGATTCTAGAACAAAGGAGAAGTGCTTGTGTTTTGAGGTTTGTGCATTATGCTTAAGTTCAACCATGGAGTCTTCTAGATTGTACATGTGGCAAAATCTGGTGGAATGTAGATGATATCCAACGGCCAGTAGTGCTCGGATTTGCCATCTCTGCACCATCGGATTGGCTTCATCCAACGACCATCTTTCAAAGTTATTCGCACACTATATATGGGTATAGATATGTGATGCGAAAGCCACCCATCATCTCCAATTTGAATAGCGTGTCCATGCACGGATGCAATGTGGCCAAACGATGCCTACCATCGGTATCTCAAATTCAAATCAGTCTAACCTTGTTCAATGTGTATACAGTATAGCATGCTCGTTTCCAAACCACACCACACATATCTCAGTTATATTCATGCACGCATGGGTTTCAAACATCATGATATCTTATTCAAATATTTGAATTCAACTTTACATTGATTATGACCTCACCTAGTCTTTTACACCCACACAGTCGTCTTCTCTTTATAATTGTACATTTGTACCACTAACTTTCTCTCGTGCATGCATGCACACACACTACCACTCGGCATTATCCATCGCACACATGCAATCTTTTTCTTCAGGTCGGTCTCCCATGCATGCACACAGTGGCGGACCCAGGAATGGGCCGCGGCCCAGGCGAACTGGGCCAGACCCCAGGCCAGCTTCGTGACTGTAGCTACAGTGAATGCTACGGTCAAGGAACGAAATGGGCCTCACGCCCCAGGCCGCCGCCCGGGCTGCCTGGGGCCCAAAACCGCCACTGCATGCGCACACACACACACACCTCCCCCTCTTCATCACTTCGGGCATTCTTTATCTCTCACATGCATGCGCAACGATCGATGTTCCTCTATGTGTGTATATATATAGCTAGGTCTTTCCCAGTTTTCCACACAAACCGATCGATCTATATATCTAGTCAGGTCTCACCCTCTTTCCCACGTACACATCGATCAATCTATACCTCTCTATATAGGATTACATAGCTGATACACCCACATTATCTATCCATCGTCCCCCTCTCATCATCCATGCCTTCCGCTTCATCTCTCAGACGCGCGCACAGTGGCGAAGACAGGGGGCAGCAAGGGCCCTAGGCCCCCTAACATCACTATATACTGAGGCTAATATGAATGTGATCAGTAGATCAATTGCTGGTAAAATGGTTTAAGTTGATGAATTGGCCCTCCCCGTAAAGGATTAGCAATGCTTGGCCACCTAGCTCATTTATTTTTCATGGCTCCACCACTGCGCGCAACCGCGCACGTTCTCGCCCCCTCTCTTTAAATATCGATCTCGCACTTGTGCACTCCTTCATAGTCTCCCTCCACTTGGCCCCTCGCACCATCTTCCAGCACCCCACCCCCCCATATCCCAGTGCTTGTACGCTCGTAGAGCTCTTCCCTCTATCTATCTCTATCGATATCTCGCGCGGTCGACCCCTCCCCTCCCTTCTCGTATATCACCCCGGCCCATGCACATACATGTATGTATATAGGCCTCTCCTTCACACAAATTGCATTGAAACGTATTCCCTCACCATATCTTAGTATCTCTCACACACACGGACTACGTGTGCGAAAGAGAAGAGGTGCACACACGTACTCGTTCCCACATACAAACGCACGGGTGCACGGTGGAGCACACTTGTACAAAAAATGAGCGTGTAGAAAGGCTTTAGATGATGTGCCACTAGTCTATATCTATACCTCTATATCTATATCTATACCCCTATATTGAGTGCGAATAAATTTGAAAGATGGTCGTTGGATGAAGCCAATCAGACAGTGCAGAGATGGCAAATCCGAGCACTACTGGCCATTGGATATCATCTACATTCCACCAGATTCTGCCACATGTACAATCTAGAAGACTCCATGGTTGAACTTAAGCATAATGCACAAACCTCAAAACACAAGTACTTCTCCTTTGTTCTAGAATCTTTCGTATCATAATTGCCCAAACTTTTTTTCTAGTTGAATTGCCATTATTTGTTTTTTACTTTATGCTTTACAACGCACAATTCCATGAATCATAAAATAGATTAACTTTTATATAAAAACTAATTGATTTTGAATGAGATGAACTATAAGAATTAAACGAACGTCTACATCATGCATATATGACTCAAAGCTTACATGCTATAGTGTAGTATTTATTCATAATTTGGTTGCCAAATCTCATGCGTGCAATGCACGTGTACCTTACTAGTACTTCCAGTATGTGCAAAACACGTAAATTAGAATTCCTATGGCACGCTACACAGTGTCTCTCCCTTTTTCAGTTAATATATTATGATTAAAATGATGTGGGGGCATCCATGACGCCACATGGCACATGTGGAGGCGTTGTCGCGACCTCCTTGTGTGGATTGATCACAGTGACGTGCTGCTGGTTCTAGAAGAATGTACTCGTCCTCTCTCACGCACACTGGCAGTACATGCACGAAGCGAAGATGTGCACGCACGCACTCATTCCCTCGCATGCACACGCGGGTACACGGTGGGACGCATTTTTGTACGAAGATCCACCCCATGTGATAATTTGACGCGTGTAAAGTCGTTCACTTCATTGATGGTCAATTAATACAGTACATGCAAATTGAGTGGACGTGAGGGAGGAAGTAGTTGAGAAATACATTACTACTCCACTGCGTGCATGCGAGTAGTTAAATCATGGGTTGCTACTTTCATTGGTCTCCTTCGTGTTTTGTGCCAATTTTTGACCATAATTTTAAGTAACACAATATTTATGCATGTCATAAAAATTAATGTCATCGAAAACTATGTTCAAATGTGATTACAATGATATAATTTTTGGTGACATGCATTAACATTTTCTTAGTTAAATTTTTGGTCAAAAATTGGCACAAAATAAAAAGGGGGGCAATAAACCAGGACGCAGGCAGGATGATCAATTTTTGCCTGGGTTACTGTTGGTGGCCTTTGTATTTAAATATGGATGGAGTGGAGTAGTACTATCTTTATCTTAGCCTCGTAGGGCTCTCCCAGCGCCTACGCTCGCCTCCCCGCCTCGCCCACCGGATCCCGCCATGGAGGATCCCGCCATGGATAATCCCTTCGATCCCAGGATCCCGCGGGCTACCCTCTCGCTGCGGCCCGCAGCACTGCCGCCTTTGAGCGAAACCCACATGTGTTTCAGAGGGGATCCATTGCTCTGGAATCACAAATCGGTGGCGCCGGAGGACATGCCAGGGCTGCGTTTCAGGTGGTGGGCAGCAAGGGCAAATCGGATCGAGGAAGCGTCGCATCGATTGGAGACAAGTTCGAAGGAGCTGCGACTGGCGAAGCACAAGGCGGAGGCGCAAGTCGATCTCAGGGGAGAGATGCTGAGGGATGTCAGCATCTGGCAGCGTCGCGTTGATTTCGAGCTGGGGCTAATGGCAAAGATCATATTCACGGAGTCGACTGCGGAGGAAAGAACGTGCATGCCTGTGGAATGGCATGAGCAGCCGGTGCAACTGTTCAAATGGGCGGTAGGAGAAGCCAAATCACAGGACCAGCTGCGGCGGCACCGCTGGGCATGCATCGTAGGCGAGGTGAGCTGCCCTCCTTCCCCGCCAGCGATGCAGTGACCTACTCGGTTGCTGCTGCAGTGAACTTGCGGCGCCATGGCGGTTTGCAACCGTGACAATCACTCCATCTATATGTATTGTATTCCTGTGAAAATACTTTGTCGTTTGGAAAAAGATGGTAGTAATTGATTTATCACTAGTTTTTGAATGCTTGGTCGTGACAATCACCCGAAGCCACAACCAGAAGTCTCCATCGCGTAATACTTACGGTCGGTCGCACCAACAAACGGTCGGTTGGACCCGCGTCTCACCGAAGGGACACGCATCGGCTTGGTCTGACATGTACGACCAGTTACATCACTGACTTGTGCGACCACATTTGAGCAGTAGTACTTGAAATTTGTGTTCCAGGAAACTCATCGGGAGCCGTTTCGGGGCTTGAAACCAAAACCATCAATTAATCTTTAGCTTGTTCCCATCACATTCCAAAGTAGTATAATTAAGTGCAAACCTGCTCACACCTAGTACGTATCAAACCTGAACGTGTTCCCACTATGCAGGTTTTAGTACTAGTGCTAGTACTAGGTTATAAAAAGGGGAACTACCTAGCCGAAAATCACTCTACCTTCCTCCTCATAAGTCTTTCTTGTTCGTCCGTCCTTGCCATGGCCGGTGTGTAGAGCTCAAGGTCGAGAACTACTCATAACAAGGGAGCGGCAACCAAGGCCGTGGAAAAAAAAGAGAGGGCTCGCCGCCTCGCAGAGACCTTGAAAGATCTCTCACGGGTAGGCGAGGGCTCCCAGGAGCGCCCTAGCCGCGGAGGTGAACATGCCGAGCTGGCGGCGCTGGAGTCGTTATCCCTCGACAACATGCCCGATCAGCTCAATAAGCAGAAGGAGTTCATCGACGGCTTGGTGGAGCTGTTGAAGGAGAGCCTCGACGACATGCCCGCTGAGCTCAATGAGCAGGGGGAGTTGACCGCCGGCTTGGTGATGCTACTGAAGGAGAGCATTGCCTCGGGTAAGAAGGCGACCGGCGAAATCATGCAACTTCAGGAGGACAAGGTGAAGCTCCGCCACGAGCTCGACCTGCTGAAGGAGGAGAACGCCGGCTGGAAGAAGCTGCATGAGAAGAGTAGTTCCTCGGTGAAGATGTTGCATGTCCTCATCATGGAACAGAAGGAGGAGTTGGCGAAGCTCCGCATCGAGCACCCGGCTGCTGTCAAGGTACGTAATGCGGCCGTGGAACAGATGATGAAGGCTCGCGTCGAGAAATCCCGCGTCATGGACAGAGTGAAGAAGATGGCGGAGGAGATGCGTGAGGAGATGGAGGTTGAGGAGGCGATGAAGAAGCAGTTACGACTCCGCGGCCAGCAACCCTTCATGTAGTACAGAGCAGCGCCCCAGACTTGTGTGTGCGTCTTCCTTCTTTTTTGGGGGGGATAATCTTCCTTCTTCTTTTGCTCCTGTGTTTCTTCTTTTGCTTCGGGTGTTTCGCCGCACGTGTCACGTTCTCTGCGAGGCATGAATAGAACAATGCTAACGTTGAGCGGCGCCGAGGGATCGATGACTAGCAAATTAGATCATTTTTTATCGCCATATCGCACTGGGCTGCCGTGTTTCGTGCTCCTCCGTCGTATTAGTACTCCAGTGGAAAACTTGAGTATACCGCACGGTTCTTTGCTCCTCCTCAGGTCGTCGGCAAAATTTGTACGAGCAGTCAAATCACAAGGCCCCGCCTTCCAGCAGTAATGAACCGTCAAATCACAAAGGCCCTTGCCTCTCATGAAACCGACCAAGCGAGACTGCCCCGCCCTCTAGCCTTTTAAATGTATACTTTTGTACAGTAGTAGTATCGATGGATTGCGCCATGGAGCAAAACTAACAAGATGAAATTAAAGAAAAAATGTGGTACATATAGAGAGCGCTCGTCGCCAAATTATGCATATAGTACTATTAAAAAAGCTAGTACGTGCTTAGATGGGGTGCTAAAGTCTATTAAAGAAATTAGCATACCTATTTAATTGTTTGACAACTAAACTCCTTCATGCTTTGGGTAAACTTCTCCCATTTAAGTTTTTTTTTAGAATTACATATCTCATTTAAGTGTTTTGCGTATGTGGCATGCTTAGAGCGTGGTTAATAGTATAGCCACTACCAGAATCGCCCCCTACGCCGACGGCCAGACCCCGTCGGCGTAGGCCAGAATACCGTCGGCGTAGGGCTACGCCGACGGGGGCCGTCGGCGTAGGCCCGTCGGGATCGCGAACGTCGGCGTACCCGGGCATTTTAGTCGGCATAGGAAAACCGTCGGCGTAGGTCCCTATGCCGACATCCGGTCGTACGACCGTCGGCGTAGATGGGCCGTCGGCGTCCTTTTTCACGTGACGGCGGCTGACGGCGACGTTGGAGTTCGTCCACCAACCGGAAGCTGCCACGTGACAGGGGCTATGCCGACGGTGTAACCGTCGGCATAGGTGAGGAGCTACGCCGACGGTGTAACCGTCGGCGTAGCCCTGCCACGTGGCAGCTCCTGGTGCATCTGAAGGCAGGGCTACGCCATCTGAAGGCAGGGCTACGCCGACGGTTACACCGTCGGCATAGTCCAGGAGCTACGCCGACGGTGTAACCGTCGGCGTAGCCCTGCCACGTGGCAGCTCCTGGTGCATCTGAAGGCAGGGCTACGCCGACGGTTACACCGTCGGCATAGGCCAGGAGCTACGCCGACGGTGTGCCCTGCCACATGGCAGCTCCTGGCGAACTTGAAGTCAGGGCTACGCCGACGGTTATACCGTCGGCATAGGTGCTGTTTTTTTTTAATAATTTTTAATCTTTTCCAATTTTATTTTATTTTTTTCTATTTATTTTTTTCTGATTTTCAAATCTTTGAATTATTTGACAATTTAATCTGTAATCACCCCTGCTCACTGCTCTTGAATTATTTGACAATTTAATCTCTAATCATCCCTCATTCCAAATCGTCTAACTTCCCGACAGGTCACCCATCCTCTCACTGCTCCAACCCCAACACGCTTAACTTTCGAGTTCTATCATGCTTAGTTTCCAAGTCTGTACTTGTTGTTTTCTTAACAATAGTAAGATGTCAATCCTAGTAACCCTTAGGTCTTGATGTCACATGATTTTATTTTCTAAATTCTAAACAATTATTAAAATAAACAACAATAAATGATTAATAATAATATTGAATTTTAATTAAAATAAAATAAGTAATAATATTATTTTATTCATTTTTTGCCATTTATTTATTTCGCATAATTAATATCTTTAAATTCGTAAATCGAAATTCGACAAATAATATATCCATTATTATCAGAAAAATATGAGGAATCCAAATATGACATCATTTATTTATTTTAAATAAAATTAATTTTTCATAACACTTTTTTTCAAATCTTATGCAAAAGTTATAGCCATTTTACTTTTTCATAACACTTTTTAAAACTTATTTCAAGTCCAGACTTTTTGTGCGTTCAACATGCACTATTCAAAGACACATCATCAATTTTCAACCATTTTCCACTTCATTCCCTATTTTTCATGCATTTATTGATTTTTTTTAGCTAAATGACCCCGAAATTGAAAATCACTACAAATGAACTCTGAAAAGGTTGAAACTTGGCATGGTATCATCATTTCACCCACATAGCATGTGCTAAAAAGTTAAGAGGGTTATGGCAAAAGCTGGATGCACTCTGTGTACAAACTGGACAATCTCTTTTGAAGTATCAGGGTTTCGGACGAAAACTCATTTGTTACAAAGGCATTTCATTTTTTTAAACTTATTTCAACTACAGACTTTTTGTGTGTTCAACATGCACCATCTAACATGTGCCTACGAGCAGAAAAAATTAAATTAAAAACAATTTTTAACTCAAGCTATTCACAATCTAGGTTTTGAAGGAAATTTGAAAAAATTCAAATTTAAACCCTTCAAATTTGAAAACTAATTGCACAAACACAAACTAGACAAAATTTTGAAATTAATGCAAAAAGAATCACTTAAAAACATCAAATATCCTAAAAGATATAAGCAATTCAAAACAGAAAACACAAAATTGCACCTATGCCGACGGTTATACCGTCGGCGTAGGTGAAATAAAAAAAAATTGTGCCTACGCCGACGGTTACACAGTCGGCGTAGCCCGAAAGGTATGCCGACGGCATAATCGTCGGCGTAGTTACGCCCCCGGATCCGCACCTCCCTCGGATCGATGACGTGGCACCTGCCGCGGATCGATGACGTGGACCATCGAAGCTATGCCGACGGGCCACCGTAGGCATAGGTGAATCTACGCCGACGGCATTTGTATGCCGACGGTGGCCGTCAGCTTAGGTTGATCTACGCCGACGGTTTTTAGTACGCCGACGGTGAGGCACTGGTGGTCGGCGTAGGGTGACGTATGCCGACGGGGGCCGTCGGCATAGTTTAGGCCGTCGGCAACGACCCTGATTCTGGTAGTGAGCCAACTGCTAGCTATATGATGTTGGCCATATATATTGTACGTATATAATGTGAAGAAACGAGTGGTAGTACTACCAACTACAAGATGAACTGTAAGAAATACTAGTATGTACGTACTGAAGAGTTAAAGTAACGAGAAGGAACATAACATAGTTATGCTGGGGGCTCAGCACAACACACCCCTCAAATAAAACTAAGCACCCTGAAATTAAACTAAGCAACTAATCCGATAGACACTGCATTAGAACCACCGTGAGCAACGACACTGCCACCTTACTCGGACTCCTCGTCCACGTGCTCGACTTCGTCCTTGTCCGTCTTCCTCTTGGCCGATACTTCTTTGCTTGAACCGCACACTTGGCTCTCGCTCTTCATCCAACCCTTGTAGATATTGAAACAAAGGTAGGCATCCATTGCAGCGTACTGGATGTGGTCTCTATCTAGTACATTCCACTGCCATGTAAGATGAAACTCGGGCGGAGGTTTCGTCAGTTTACCGTACGAAGGATCAACCATGGCTCCTGCCAGGGTCAGCATTGAAGGCTGACGGGAGGGCACCAGCCCATTCTTCTGGAGCTCGAAGGGCTGGCCTACAACGAGGCCTATCCGACTCAGGACTCTTCTGTCGTTCGTAAAGTCTAGAGTAACGAATTTGACTTTGCCGCCCGCGAGGAAGTTCTTAAAATCCTCGCACTCAACGTCGGCATGGCATATGTGGTAGACCAAGCACAAGTTATGCACGCAAACCTAGATCACGGCAGGCTTCTTCCTCTCTTCCTCCTTTAGATTCTTCTCTTTTCCCAGGACTGTGGTGTACTCAACATCTAGCCCAGCGACCCACTCATCACCATTTGATTTTTCGAACATGCGTCTGAAGCGAGCAAGGCATCCTTTCACCGTCGCGGAAGAACGGGTGTAGATGACGTCGAACTCAACGCCGGTGATGGTTCTAACCTTGTACTCACCGCCGATCATGGAGATTTGGGACGCCATGGATTTGGGAGGAGGGTTAGGATTAGTGGAACTGCTGTAATGTGAAAGGATGGGACGACTAGGAGCGAACTGCCATAATGTTAAAGGACGGCCGGGGACGAGTAGGAGCGAACTGCTAGCAGTTTTCCGATTGTAAAAATGCTTGAGTGGGTCGTGCGAACGGCATGGTAGTGGCTTGCACGGTGGATAAATGGATTCATGCACAGTACTATGGGGGCCCAATTAGATGTCATGTCTACTAGACGCCCAATTAAATGGCTTCATGCATCTGCGTGTTCGCACGTCAAGCGTCGGGAAAATTACAGGTGATACGAAGCTTTCCATGCTCCCATGATACGGGCTTCCGAGAGCCCTTGGATCTGAGATCGAACGGTTGCATGGCGTGATTCTAGACCTATGGGTGAATATCCTATCCTGAAGGGTTATTCTGCAAATTTTCAGCAACTTAGCATGCGACCGTTCGATCTCATATACAAGGGCTGTCAGCAGCCTGTATCATGGTCGCGCCTACCACGACCGTCACCTCGCTCGCGCGGTCGCGCCCTTGGAGATTTCAGACGGCTATAAATGATCATTTTTTTTGCCTACTTCGCATGCATGAAACTACTTCCTCCGTCCAGGTGCGTTAGGCTATCTGATGTTGGCATGTCATACATAGTCATCACTTAGTCACTCATACAACAAGGTTAGCTATAAGGCTATAAGAGTATTATTTTTTACTTCTCTCTATCTCTTTCTTCGTACTAGTATTTATTGCATTTGCCAAGGAGTAAGGAGTACAGTACTTGGCACCTGTATACCATGGAGGTGGTCAGGAATCGGGAGACTCACGCCGGTCGTAGCGCCGCAGTAATAATGATAATGGCAAGTCAAATCACAGGGCCCCACCTGTCCAGCAGTAACGAGCCGTCAAATCACACAGCCCTACGTTTGCAGCAGCCTACTCCCTCATCTTCTCGCCTCTCTGTCGAACCGACTAGGCGGAACTGCCCCGCCTACTGCACGGGAAAAGCCCCGCCCTCAACTTTTAAATATAATTTTGTATCCATGGATTGCGCCATGGAGCAAAGCCTCAAGAAAACGGCGGTACACATGTATACAGCACGCCCGTCGCGTTCGCGTCGCACCCCAGACGGTCGGTCGGTCTGGTACGCCGCTCTCCGAATGGAACGCGCGTCATATTGCGTTTGCACACACATGTGGGACCGTAATTGAGAACCGACCATAGGCACACTCCCCCGTCCCTGCAAGTCGGCTAAGTTAATAGAAGAGAGAGACAAGCGATAGTACTGGAGCAGTGTTGTAAACATGTCGGTGCCTGGACGATCCCTGCATGACACGGGAGATCAGTTCGTCCATGCATGTGACCAGACTCCAGCAGACGGCTGGATTGGCTATCGTCTACATATCGTGCAGGCTGTGTTGTACAGGGCTGTAGTTCTGATGAGAAATCTAAAAAAAAGGTTTCTTGTCATCTCGCAATATTAGGTGTCATGTGCTTCGGATCACTGCGAGGGTTAAACAGCGACAACTGTGTTCCTCCAAGGCGCTGGTCATTGGGGGCACATGCACCAAGACTACTCGGCTGCCATCTAGGTCAAGCCGGCTATGTTAATTAGGACATCTATTGATTGATCCCTTTTCTATGAGTTTGTCTTTAATTTGAGCTTTGATCCTCGTCTAGTTTGTCCGTCGAGATTCATGTTGTCTCCTTGGGGCAGTGAGGTTAAGGTTTCTTGTCATGTGGCATTTTTTCGTGTTACGTATATGTTAATCCGGTGCTTCAGATCAAAATGACGACAACTGCGCCTCCGGGGCACGTGCATGAAGACTTCTCGACAGTCATTGACGAGGGCAAGCCAGCTCCGGTAGATAAAAGAAAACTACTCCACTATATAGGCAGGAGCTTGCTAGTGTTGCTCTCTTCACACTCTCTCGTCCTCTCCAGATCTAAACACGACAGCGGTGGCCACACTCTCTCTCTGCTCACCGCTGGTCACAGATCCGGCCGGATCCCCTCCGCCGGTGAAGGTGAGAAGGTGCAATGTTCACGCAGTCGTCCTAGGCGACGGCTCTTACCCACTGCCGGTGCGTCCCGATCAGCGTGCCTTGCCGTTCTCTCCCACGCAGCGCCCGCTAGGGAGGGCCTCCGACCCCTTCTTCCTCACTGCCGTAGTGTGGGCAGATCCGGCCTCCCGCCGCCCACCTAGCGACATCCCGGCGACCCTCAGGTATAACTTCCTTCGAAACCGGCCTTGCTCTACTGCCCCAGCTCCTGACGTCGCTGCATTTGTATCTTTGACTATTTCTCAGGCCCCCTCGTAGATAGGATCGATCGGCTGTTCGAAAGCCACCTATATTTTTACTGTTAAGAGGTAAAACTACTTCATGCAGTCGAATCTAGTACTACTTGGTTCAAACAGGGAAGGAAGGGGTGGGGGGTGAGGGAAGATTTGTTACCTGAATCTAGGACTTGGTCGAAAGAGGAAATAGTGGGGGCGAAAAGTAGCAGAGACTGGCTATCCAACTGGTCTCTTGGTCTAATAGGGAAATAAAGGGAAACGCAGTACAAACTCAATATAAACCGATCTATTGGTTGAAAAAGGAAATAAAGTGGGGACTGGGGGACAAGTCAACAGAGTATGTCCAGCACTAAATTTGCTAGCCTCACACAGTATAAGGTGGCTATACCGAACAAAAATGGGACCAACCCAGATATCCTGTTCTGATGTTTGTTGCCCCGAGCCCCTCTTATGTAATGCCACTGGTAAAACTAGCAAAGTGGCCCGCTCGATGCGCAGGCTAGAATTTCATAAAGTTTAATAATTAGACCCTACTATTTGATTTTTTTCAAAGAAAGAACTAAATGTGATGACATTTATAATATATGACTTCTGCTTACATAATTTTGTCTTAGGTATGTTTGATTTCTTATATGTTATCCATTTCATTTACCTTCTCATTTTTCATGTCGCTAATTGTAGGACTAACTGTATTTTTATGATCAGTGGTTTTGTGCAAACTATATTGGTATAATTATTCTGGCATAATTACCATGTTGCATTTTACTATTTTTCTTTAAACATAAATTTAAGAGCCCTTATTTTTTTTGTATGGGCATATGTATATTTGCTAATTCTATGCAAGATTGACATATTAATTTGTATTTGTGATTTTTGCTGTAATTGTTTTTTGAAAATTGGCTATATTTAGTTAGTGTGCATATATATATATATATATATATATATATATATATATATATATATATATATATATATATATATATATATATATATATATATATATATAAACTGTCATGTTAGGTATTTGCTTCCATGATCGTTTTTTAGTTAATTTAAGATACGTGCACTAAGCATGACCAATATTGGCTCGTATAACGTACGAAAATTTTGGTATAACATTTTGCACACTTTTAGAAACACAGTACTTCTCTTAAAAAATGTGTATGAACTACTATATGTGTATTGAACGATAGTGCTTTCATGGGTCCTTCCCACAGGGATCATCTTAAATTAAGCATTCTTCCAAAGGTAACTCATAAATTGGAAGCACATGGAAGAAACCCACTTTCTTGAATTACTAACTGATAAATTGTTGACAACCTGGAAAGCATAAATAATGAATCAATATGTATATTTGTTTTTAGTTGTTGGCACCCTCGGTCATAAATCTCACTTCATATGTAAATGTCCGTGTTGATATTTTCTCGAGCACCTAGTGTCACTAATGGGGTTGAGAGCAATAATGGTACTTCATGTCTTGGAGGTGGACTCAAGAAGATTAGAGGCATCAAGTAATAAAAGAAGCAAAAGGAGATAACGACATTTTTGCATCATGCAGAGTAACATTGTTTATAATCACTTAAATGATAACATGGCAGAAAAATTGAAGTGTATGTAGAACTGTAGACATATTTAAATAAAACTTACGTTCATAATTTATATTACAGTGGAAAATTAACATGACATAAGAACTCATTCATTTTTTAAATCACCGGTTTTTTTGTAACCAAATGAATATCATGTAGCATCTCAAATACGCCCCTTTACGGTCCACATCAACTTTGATCCTTATTACGTGGACACAATCCTGACTAACTTATAATGCATGACACAATGTTTGTGCTTTCGTAAAGGATAGCACGGCAGGAACATTAAAATGTATATACAGCAACATACAAATTTCAGTACTTGTTACTTTCATAGTTTATATCGGAGAGGGAAGAACATTACATAAGACTTTAACTCATATACATTTACAATCATGATTTTTTCCTTCTTTTGAAAATTCAAATCAACAGTGGGTTACATGCTAAATATGCCACCTTTTGGTCCTCATCAACTCTGAAGCTTATTACATGGATATGATCTCTACTATCTTATAGTACTTGACAGACCATTACTGCAATGCAACCACATAAGACATAAGGATGTTTGGAAGCAAGCCTCTTTTTGTGATAACTACATATGTACCGCCTTGTTTTAAAGGTAACAATCATCGCGCCTCCAACATGAAGATTATTATCTCCACTGTTCGGTGCTTCATCTGTGCTCTCAATTTTCGAAGTCTTTGAAATTTCATAAGTGCTTATTTCCTAATGCATGCATGGAAATCTTCCGGAATAATGAATCTCAAAACTTCTAAATTGCAAGGTCACAAAATATTGGTTGGTATCATGTACCTAATAACTATATTTTCCTTGGAATAAATTCTCATATGTACAGAACAACACCAAAGATATAAATCATTCTGATTTAGCAAAGGGTTTTATACACAAAGAAAAAGGACGAAGTTCTTCAGTTTCCACTAAATGACAGCGACCACACTTAAGATACAAAGGAAATTCCATATTTTATTGCCTCTCAAGTATATGTTTCGTCTGGTAAACAATATTGTTTGTCGAACTATTCTGGTTATAATGACCATGAAGCTAAAAAATTCACCAACTTATATGTTCCATTTGAGTAAGTGACATACAGATTCTCAAGAAGTTTAATATTGATTCCATCCAACTTTGAGAGAGAGAGAGAGAGAGAGAGAGAGAGAGAGAGAGAGAGAGAGAGAGAGAGAGAGAGAGAGAGATTAAAATGATTACATTAGCCATATTGGTGCTCTGGTGCATGATACGAATTAATGATACTGTGAATGTATCTGTCACAATTATGTCATTTGTGAACACATAACACCACCGACATAGTTTTGTACATTATAAGATCAATTTGCCAAATAAAAGTTTGATAGTGAGTTCATAATTAGTACGTGTATGTTAATCCAGGCACGTCTGGCAAAGGGTGAGAGCACACGATCCTGTGCTAGCACGTGTGGAGCGCCTTACATGAGTCATCTCCTTTGATGGGCCAAGGCAATTGTTGTACTCACTAACAGTAGTGAGTTTTATCTTCTTATTTTTGTAATCCAGGCAATTATTGTACTCACTAACAGTAGTCAATTATTTTATATCCTCCATGCAGTTCATGGTTTACATATCAATTATATGATTTTGGTCTTTAAAGGTACTATGTTTATTATTCAGAGATGCCCACTTTTGTAGTAATATCCTCATTGTTGTGATGCATGGATGATCAAATCTAGGATTATGTGTATATATAGTACAATGTAATGATTCCTTGAAGATGTATCATACTATTTATGTTGATATAGAATCCAGACCTATTGGCACCATCTAAAACCAGAGAGTTAGACAGAAAAGAAACACATACCTTGCTAGGCTGTAGGAGCACCGACGCTGGGTGCGTCGTCGCGCCATCGGCAGTGTCGCGTGAGCTCACAGTTGGCGTCGCATAGTAAGATCTCACTGAGCTCTGGAGCAGCATGTTGTTTCGAAGCCTTGCTCCTCTGTTATTTAGTGGTTGCCGCAGAACCATGAAACATGCTCGAGCCAGGGTACAGAACAAATCATTTTTGGATGGATTTTCATGGTTCGCTCAGATGGATAAATTAAAGTGAATATACATCATGTTCTCCAAAATCTGAAGACAACCATCGTGGTGTCCGGACACTGCACGACCAGAAAAAGAAAAAAACAATATGCACCAAATAAGATTAACAAAATCAGAGTCGCAAACACACGTGATTCATGTACCATGCCGTCCTTGTAATTACTGCATAATCACTATATCTTTAGTGTCTCACTATGAAAGAGACTACTCGGCAGCACCAGAGACCACACAACATGGATGGACGATCTCAATTTTCTATATTGACTGGTTAAATGTTACCGAACCTACATTCTATACTAAATCGAGACCTCTTATAAATACGACCACAAATCAACTGTAATGAAGGAGGAATTGAGAAAGGACTCTTGTAATAATGAACAGACATAGTCTAAAAGTATATTCACAGTTCGAAAAAAGATATGTGTTAGTTACGTTGATACGTGCTGGTGCCTAGCTACAGTGGGCATGTGATGTTTACCTGACATTGCCGACGATGTTGAAGGATTGAAGTTATCAACATAATCCATTGATCTTTTTATTTAGACTCTGTCGGCACACCGTTGTTGGTCCTTTTGCATAATGCGGTCTGCTGCTGTCATTAAGTTAACTAGACCATTGATGGCGCGCGTTGCCGCACCCGTCAATTTTGACAATAGAATGGTAGGAGTTTATGTAAATATATGGATGCACTACCTAAGCCTATATATGGAGAATTTTTGACTATTTTGATCATAATTGTATTCATAACTCGTAAGCTCATTGCTTAAGCATTATCTTTGTAGAACAGCTTTAATAACTGTATAGTCCTGAACCAAGCTACAAGATATAGCTAATTTGGTTTACAATCAGCTAAGAGCCGAAGAGTGCGTGGACAAATTCCAAACATGTACAACCATCTACCCTTATTATTTTTGCAAATTAAGTGCCAAATCAGTTTCATGGTCAAAAGAGATTAAGAAAAACACCAGTAAAAGAGATCAACCACCTCAAAAAAAAAAAAAAAGAGATCAACGTGACACAAACTTGCTGAATGCATCAAATTGACATGGGAATTACAGTGAAAAGTGACTGCTGAAAACTTATTACGGATAATACCTGCTTGGGAAAGATAAAATAATGAGAGGGATTAGTACGATGTGACGCCAAGGCAAAATATAAACATGTCACTCGCAAAAATAATTTAAAATATGAACATGTCAATAATTAGAGAAATCATCAAGATGTGATGCATTGTCAACATAAAAGCTTGTCAATAGATGCCTTTAGCATAGCATTTATCTTTGCATGTAGAAACATTACCGAATAGCTGACCAATAAACCTTCAGTAAAAGGTAGAACTATAAAATGCAAAAAAAAGTTCCTTAACAATGAGGACTCCATGTTAATTACACAAAAGAGGCCATATAAGCATGTGAGTACAGAGGAATGAACCAAGTGTTAAAGATGAGTAAATTTAAACCACTATTTTCTAGCAAACATGAGAATGGAAGGAATATTAAAATTTCTATACATTTTTCTCATGGTATTATATATCTATGGGACTCCATATGTCGATAACAATCCATCTTAGTCTCCATTGGCAATTACAAATAATATTGAAATACTACTTAGCAGAGATCACAAACTATGCACCTGTTACCATGATGTGTAACGAACTGTAGTAGACACCTCCTTATTTGCAATGGCATGATAAGGTTGTAGGTATATATCCGACATGCTTTAAATGAATGAAACAATGCTTTGCATGCATGAAACAGACCATGTAATAAATTATTAGCCTCGACTAATTTTCAATATACATAAGGCCAAGATTCAGAGTCTAGCAATCCCATGTTTAAGAAACAATAGGGCAACAATTCAAACATTTGTAATATCATGAGAAAACTAAAAGTGCACGGAAATATATTGTGAACCGAGATTCGGGCGTACCTAAAAGAGCACAGCCTATGCAGGCAGAAACTTGCTTATTGTGTTCCTTAAAGGCTTTTCCAATCCTATCAAAAACTCTTCCGTCAATTACCATATATGGTATTCAGAAAATTCAGTAGCCTGCACCCGTGCAGGGCCTAGGATGCAGATTTATCCGTCCTTAGAGTCATTAGATGCATCCACATGAAAGAATTTTACCTTGGCGCAGAGTTTCGTGTGAGCGACGGGGAGATGTGTTGGCTCATGGATGGTTCCTCGGCTCCATGGTGCTCTCCTCCACAATTTCCTTGCTTTCTATCTATGACCTCACTACCGTACGCCCGAAACCCAACCGCTGTTCGGTACTTGTCCTGTTCACATGCTCCTCCCTGGCCCACGAGAGAGAGAGAGAGAGAGAGAGAGAGAGAGAGAGAGAGAGAGAGAGAGAGAGAGAGAGAGAGAGAGAGAGAGAGAGAGAGAGAGAGAGAGAGAGAGAGAGAGAGAGAGAGAGAGAGAGAGAGAGAGAGAGAGAGAGAGAGAGTCGAGGTGGAAGCAGCGCGCCTATGTCGTGAGAGGAGAAGGTCAGAAGGAGCAGGATGAGCGGGGTACGGGGGAGTAAAACAGCCTCTCTCTTTTTTGCGGGTAGGGGGAGTAAAACAGCCGTTCCTACAATCCTCCTCACCTTATAGACATGTGAAAAACAGCTTCAAAGAATTCGAACTGCATTGAACTTGGGTTGAGAAGGATTGTAGTGGTACTGGGAGGAAGAAGGGGTGAGGAGGCAGCAGGACGGCGGATGTTTTGTATACGCAGCTGAACTGTAACGTACCCCCGCATCAGCCGCCGGTGAGTGAAGCACCTTGCCTGGCATTAATGGTTGTAGGAACGGCTGTTTTACTCCCCATCTTAATGAGGGCGGACGAACTCCAATCGACCGCAACGCAACCGCCACCGTTCGCAAGGTTTCCCGCATCGTCTGGCGAAATCCACGTCGCTGAGTGAGGCCCTCGTGCAGGCCAGAAATATAGTTAGCGCTAACGGGCCACGGATTGTCCTCAATTGAACAACAAATGGTCAAAATTGTTACGGGAGCAGCGGCCCATGGCGTGCAGCGCTCGGAGTGGATTGGAAGGATATCAAACGGTCAAACACATGCAACACTACGGATCCAATGGCCAAAAACGCAAATGCGCTGAGAGGGCTGGATTAGTGCGCAGTTATAATGTCTCTAAATATACACCATACATCTACCGGTCGGTTGGTTGTTGTCGAGTTGATGTATATGAGTAGATGCATGTATTCTAGCTAGCTATATCAGAGGACGGTTAGATTTCAGCAAAAAGCCGGCTTGTAAGCTACATCAACAGAACGTGAGTATGCAGGGGGGGGGGGAATGCCAAAATCGATGAATATACCTGGCGCCGGCCGACCGACGTACATCTTGGAGGCCATTGGATCGTAGCCACTTGCAGATGAATTAGGTACTCACGTTCTGTTGAATATTAGCCGCGGAAAACTAATTAATCAATAAAACTTACTCTTTCCAAAAGTGGCTACGATCCAATGGCCTCCAAGATTGTTCTGTTGTCCGTCGTCCCGGTTCGCCGACTCCTTCTCATCGCTCTCCTGGTCAGGTCGCTTGTCCTTATTATAAGATCTTAAAATTCAGGGATGTCTCACGTCCAGGTGGTTGAGTTGCCGTGGATCTGAGAAGCGAACGCGGCGGCGGCAGGTTTTTTTAGGCGTTTTGCTTTTAGGATGAGAAGTCTAGGGCTTGCTTTTTTTTTTTCCTTTTCTTGATGGGAGGGCATGAGCGTGCTATTTCTCCTCCCAGGTAAGATACGTGCGCTAAGACGTGCCCTTAGGTGGAGATGTTTTTTTTTACGTGGCCAAGATAACTTATCAAGGGCATTGGTGGGTAATATTTTTGATCTTTTAATCCATTGGTTGTGCTTGCCTAATGGGTTTAAATTGATGGCTAGATGTTTCTAATCTACCTTTCTTAAGAAGTTGCTCCCCACTTCCCCCAATTCTCTTAACATGCAGACTGTACACGTCACTGGTTGCCACGTCAGGTTCAGTTTCGGATATCACGGCCGCGTCCCCACCAGGCCACCACTGCATTCACGGCCGCGTCACCTGACCCGCAAGTCGCCCCCCGCGGCCTCTTTCACCCGGCGCCGCTCATCCCTCCCGGCCGCCGCCGCCCACCCCCCACCCCGCAGGATCCGCCGCCCCGCGCCTCCGCTGCCTCCTCCACCGCCGGACAACCTCCTCCACCGCCGGACAACCACCTCCACCGCCTCCAGCCACCGGACCGCGCCTCCGGCCGCCGCCCCGTGCCTCCACTGCCTCCTCCACCGCCGGACAACCACCTCCAGCTTCCGGCCCGCGCCTCCGGCCTCCGCCCCGCGCCTCCACTGCCTCCTCCACCGCTGGATAACCACCTCCACCGCCGGACCGCCTCCTCCTCCGCCGGACCGAATCCTGCCGCCATATCTAGGCCAACGCCGGTACTCACCGCGTCATGGCCACCCCCCTCGCCTGCTCGCGCCGCCCGTCCACCCCCGTGCGCTGCCCCCTGTCTGCAGTCTCTTTCGGCGGCCGCCGGTACGTCGGGCTGAGCGCACCCCCTTTCTCTGCTCTTTGGCCACCGATGCCGTTGCTCTGCTCAGCCCTTTGGCCACCGGCGCCGCCAACTCTGCTCCACTTACTCTGCTCAGCCCTTTCGCTGGTTTTATCCACGTCTTCCCCAAGTCAACAGAGGCGCATTTAGTTCACTGCTTCTGACTAAGCTTCTCGGTGAGGAGGTGATGTAATCCCGTTCTTCTTCTGTCATTTTTAGCTTGCTGACATTAACCAAATGGCCCACACTTTTATGTTATCAATTAAAATCTTTAACTAAAAAGCAAAACAACCCTTCTGCTGCAGGTCATTGATGATTGACTCTTCACTTCCTCTCCCCACGATCTCCACAAGTAACTGATATGTTCCCATTTAAATTGGGTGCTCCACAACCCATTTTCATTCCCATCGTCCTCCATAGCAGTCATACAGCTACCCATGGTGAGCAAATCCCTCCTCTGTCCTCCTGCAAATTCCCTGCGGCATATTTACTGATTGATTACCGCTTTGGGCTTCCTCAGGTACTGGACAAAATTGGAGACCCGCCCTCCCATCTTGGTGATTCTTACCCTACCACATACCCACGCACCTTCGATTGACAGCTCCTGTAGGTAAATGTTGTTGCCATCTATTGCTTACTCTAAATTTTTGTGTACTTCGTTCATATCTGAATTTTACTGCCATTTCTGATTTTTTGTATGGTTGGCTACATTCAATACTTATCTTTGCTTTTTATCTGTTCTGAATTTTATCTGTTCAATACGATACGAGAATCCATAGGCCTTGCATTCATTCCCTGCATTTTACAAAGGTGTTCTTTAGTCTCTTCACGCCATCACCTTACATATGGCCAAATCTGAATTTGCTTTTGCCAATTGAAACTGTATTCTTCAGTTAGAATTTTTTATATGGAACGAGAAGACATACACCTTGCATTTCACCCCCTTACATAGGTTTCATGACATTTGCTTTAGTATCTTCGCGATGTTCATCTGTTTCTATCACCTTGCATTTGGTAGAGTTACCGACATGGATAGTACAGAAAGTTCTTCCCATAATCCAGTTGGACGAAAACGTCGTCCATCATTACCTAATCCTCCTCCTCGAGCAAACCCATATGTTGCTGCCCAGAACCGCCGTATGCGTATGGAACTCATGGTTAAAAAAGGAAAAAGAGGTTTGTTAGGCACATTATATTCCTCCGAATATGTTATCTTTCCTTATGATATGTCTTGTGATTTATTTCACCATCTACTTCTTCATATCTATGAAGCAACAACCTCTAGAGGTAAACAAACATCACAACAACTTGAAAATGAAGAATCATCCACATCGACATCACACACACAAAAGCTGATCTTTGCCCATAACCGTAAGATTCTATCCACATTCCACTTCATGTCTAAAAGTATAGGTATGACTTACATTAACAAAAAAAAAACTTCTCTTCCCGGCTTATCTTTCAGGGACTATATTTGAACCCTTAAACCTTGGAGGTCCCCAGCATTCTTGCAAACACTGCGGTGCTCTGTTTTGGTATGAAGAGCGTCTACGTAGAGAAAGACATACTCCAGATCCAACATATAATTTGTGTTGCAAAGGAGGAAAAGTTTACCTGCAGCCATATGATCCTCCTCCTCAACCCCTCTTGGATTTACTGACATCCCAGGATAGAACACTCTCCAGCCACTTCTTCAACCATATTCGGCAGTACAATACAATGTTTGCAATGACCTCAATGGGAGCTAAAATTAATGAAACCATAAATGATGGTGGAGGCCCGTATGTTTTCAAGGTTAGTGGCCAGATTTGTCACCGCATTGGTTCTTTGAGACCAACTGGGGAGCGACCAGAATATGCACAGTTATACATGTTTGATACAGAGCATGAGGTTTCAAACCGAATAAATGTTGCTTCGTCTTCACGCTCTGCTTCATCTTCACGCTCTACTTCGTCTTCAAGAACTTCATTCCAAGCTAACGAAGGCATTGTTCAATCGCTCATACAAATGTTGAACACACATAACCCCATTGTCAAACTGTTTAGAACAGCAAGTCAAAGATTAGCTGGGAATGATTCTGACCATTTAACCATCAGGATATATGGCAAAGCTGATGCCCATGGAGACATCTATAGTGCTCCTGTCGCGTCTGAGGTTGTTGGATTGGTGATTGGTGATATTGGGTCATCTAACGTAGGACGAGACATTATAATACAAGATCATTCATCACAGTTACAGCGGATTAGTGAAAAACACTCCAAGTTTATGTCCATGCAGTATCCTTTGTTATTTCCATATGGAGAGGATGGCTACCATGATGAGCTTATGTATCGGCAAAGATCAAGCACTTCAGCCAATCAGCGCAAAAAAGTCACAATGCTCCAATACTACACATATAGGTTACATGATAGGCCAAATGACTTCAATACTCCATTACGATGCAAAAGATTAACACAAGCTTACTTTGTGGACAGCTATTGTTGTGTTGAAACATATCGTATTGGATTCTACCGCAAGCCTAGCTTTCAGAGTAAATACAGATCGTCATCATTTAGTTCTTTGACAAATTCTGTATCAAGAGGCATTACATCAGGTTCCTCTGTTGGGCAGAGGATTATATTACCATCCTCATTTACTGGAGGCCCTCGCTATTTATACCAAAACTATCAAGACTCCATCGCCATTTGTAGAAAATATGGTTGCCCAGATCTATTTGTGACGTTCACATCAAATGCTGCCTGGCCTGAAGTTATGGAGGCTTTATCCTCCATTCCAGGACAAGAGCCATCTAACCGTCCAGATATTATCAACCGAGTATTCAAAATGAAGCTTGATAGTTTAATGGATGATATTAAAAAGAAAAAATTCTTTGGGCCCATAAACGCAGGTAATAGCACTTTCCCCAAACTTATTTCCTTTGAACAGCATAACTTTTCTGTCAGCTACTAAAAATATTGTAATTTCCTATAGTTATCTACAGAGTTGAATTTCAGAAACGTGGCCTCCCACATGCTCATATAATTATATGGTTAGCCAAAGAAGCCCCCTTAGATGCACAGAAGATAAATTCGATTATTTCTGCTCAATTGCCAGATCCTGCTAAAGACCCAATAGGATATGAAGCTATATCTTCTTTCATGGTGCATGGCCCTTGTGGCCCTCTTAACCAGTTTTCCCCATGTATGTCAAAAGGAAAATGCACTAAATTTTACCCAAAGGATTTCTGTGAGCAAACCACTATTCGGGAAAACGGTTTCACTGAATATGCCCGACCAAACAACGGAATAACCGCTAGGAAAAACAAAGTTGACATTGACAATAGATATATTGTTGCTCATAATGTTGATCTGGTGGTTAAGTATCAAGCTCACATAAATGTCGAGAAGGTTAATCATGATGGTATGCACAAATATCTTTTCAAGTATGTTACAAAAGGATTTGATTGTGCTAGAATTGGCTTCCACTCCAGGTCTTTGGCTTCAGATTCATTGACTGAAACAATTAATGAAATTGATAACTATTTAGAGTGTCGTTGTGTGACACCAAATGATGCTGCTTGGCGTTTGTTCGAGTATGATATTCACCATACAGAACCTTCTGTAGAAAGGCTCCCTATTCATCTCCCTCTTGAGAATAATGTAATTTTCTCTGAAGATGATAACCTGGAACAAGTAATTGAAGACCCAAAAAATATGACAACTAAATTGACTGCATGGTTAGAGGCTAATGTACAGCACATCGAGGCTCGACAGTACACCTATATAGAATTTCCTGAATATTGGACATGGCACCAACAGGATAAATATTGGGATTTTCGTCGAGGTGCTCATAAGAAAATTGCCCGAATTGCACATGTGAACCCTTCACAGGGGGAATTATTCTATTTGCGGATGTTACTCCATGTTCGTAAAGTCCCAACCTCCTTCACGGATATCTGAACTATATCAGGCCAAGTGTATCCTACTTTCCGTGCTGCATGTGAAGCTTTAGGTCTCCTAGGTGATGACCGAGAATGGTCAAATGCTTTAAAAGATGCATCTCAGTGGGCATTACCATTTCAATTACGTCAGCTTTTTGTTACCCTGCTGCTTTTTTGTGATGTCACAAATCCTATCAAACTTTTTGAAGAACATGCATCACCAATGTCTCAAGATATAACACATCGATTGAATCGTGGTCCTTCTCAGCCAAGCAATTCATCAATACATTCGTACGTAACATCCTGTCTTCTCATTGAGCTGGATAAATTGCTAAGGGATTCTGGATATTGCTTATCCCATTTTAATTTGCCACTACCAGATGATATAGGAAATTCTTCTTCACAAAACCGTATTTTACTCGATGAGCTTAACTATGATACTGCAGACATGGCATCCACTTTGAATGATAATATTCCAAAGCTAAACAACAACCAGAAGGATGTATTTGATGCTATCTATAATTCTGCTATAAATAATGAAGGTCGAACGTTCTTTGTTTATGGATATGGAGGGACTGGAAAAACTTTCCTGTGGACTACTTTATTGTATTCGCTGCGAAGCCAAGGGAAAATTGCATTGACAGTTGCATCATCAGGAATTGCCTCTCTATTGCTCCCGGGAGGTCGAACACCACATTCCCGTTTTAAAATCCCTTTGGAAATATCTCAGAATTCAATGTGTAGTATAAAGAAAGATACACACCTGGCAGAACTTATTCAAAATACATCTCTTATTGTTTGGGATGAAGCACCAGTAAATCATAAATATTGTTTTGAAGCACTAGACCGCACTCTTAGGGATATAATGTCAGATACTAGACCTAATGCCGAAGACATGCAGTTTGGAGGTATTACTGTAGTTCTTGGTGGGGATTTTCGTCAAACACTTCCGGTGATAAAAAATGCAACAAGACAACAGATTCTGAAATCTTGCATTGTTAACTCTTATTTGTGGAACCAATGCACACTTCTTCAATTGACTGAAAATATGAGGCTCGCCTCAGGAACCCTGTCCATGTCAAAGAGAGAAGCATTACGGAATTTTGCTGATTGGCTCTTACGAGTTGGAAACGGCACAGAGCCTTTTGTTCCTATTCCAAATGACCCCAACAACATATTTATAGAGATACCCCAGTATCTCCTTTTGTCTGCAGAGTCTAGGAATATAGATGGATTGATTTCATTTGTCTACGACTCAGGCTGTGAATCTGCTAACATTACATCATATTTGTGTGATCGTGCAATTCTTGCACCCACCAATGATGTCGTTTCTAAAATAAATACTAGAATGATTTCTCAGCTACCAACAAGTGAAATGTCATATTATAGTTCAGATTCAATTGATGATAGCTGCCCTAATCATTCTACTCTAGAAGCGTTATATCCGACAGAGTTTCTAAACAAACTTGAGATACCTGGTCTTCCAGACCATGTGCTGCATTTGAAAATTGGTGTTCCTATCATGCTACTTCGTAATCTTGATCCATTAAGAGGACTTTGTAATGGCACTAGACTCATTGTTACACAACTAACAGGTCGTGTAATAGAAGGACAAATAATAACAGGAAAGGCTATAGGTTCAAGAGTATATATTCCTCGGATTGTCACTACGTCAGCTCAGTCTAAGTGGCCTTTCAAACTGAGGCGTCGCCAATTTCCTGTTCGCCTTTCATATGCTATGACAATAAACAAAAGTCAGGGCCAAACATTGAACCAAGTTGGTGTCTACTTACCATCTCCTGTCTTCTCCCACGGTCAATTATATGTAGCATTTTCAAGAGTTACATCACCAGAGGGCTTGCGAGTTCTGATTGAAAACAGTCCAGTTTCTTATCAACATTGCACACATAATGTAGTATATGCTGAAGTATTCAGTCAAATAAATAGGCATATAAGGTATTTTATAATATATGCCTAAAATTTCAGAGATGTCTTCTAAATTTTTTGAGCATACTATAATTTATTTCTAACAGTCTTATTCATTCAGGCATATCTGAACTATGGAGTCAACTACAGTACTTAAAAGCATCACCGCAGGACAACAAAACTGTAAGGTGTTTGCACGCTTAATAAGGCTTTGGGATGCTAAAATAATAAATCCCAGGTATGGGGATGGCTTGATAAGCATTGATGGTATTCTCTTAGATGAAGATGTAAGTATAGTTGTCTGCTTCAAATCTCACATTGACATTCGTACTCAAAATGGTATTAACTTTACATAACACATTGAATTATTTCATTTCTTTTGCAGGGCAACATGACACAGATCAGTGTGCCCAAAAAGTTTGAAAAACAGTTTCGTGGCTTGCTATCAGAAGGATCTGTCTATATTATTTCAGATATTGTAGCTATTGATAACAAAAGCAAGTCATATGTCTACCATCATCAGAACTATATGCTGCAATTCAAACATGACACAAAGGTCCATACACTACATTCAAGAGGAGCAAATATACCTACTGTTTCCTTCAACTTTTGTCCATTTGATCAGCTGCCAACAAAAGCAATTGGTTCAAAACCACTCCTAGGTAATCTGTGGTTCCCTATGTTCTCTCCTAACAGCTATCATGCTTATTAACTTTTTATGCATACTTTCTCCATTTAGATATTATTGGAGTAATCAGTGATGTTGGTCCATATGATTATGCTAGCCCAACATCTCAGAACAAACTTCGGAAGATCAAAATTCGTAACCTAGAGTATGTCTTTCTTGCAACTGATGGCACTTATTTTTTTTTCTTTAAATATAATTTCTCCTGCAATTAAATAGCTATGCCTTGCTTTCCCAGTGAACAGACGCAAGAAGTAGTTCTATGGGGAAAACATGGAGAATCATTCGATGAAGAAGTAGTTCTTAAAAAATCTCAAGAAGGAATTGTCATAGCTATTTTCGCTGGTATAACAGCAACTTTACAAAAGTTTACAGGTGACTTATTATCAAACGAGCTTGCTTCAAGAAAAAAATGAAATGATTTATTTAAATAGCCCATTAACTACATAATGTTATAGGTACAATACAAGGATCTTCAAGTTCTGCAACACGGGTGTATCTTGACCTCGACATACTTGAAGTTCAAAAGTACCGTAACAGGTTCTCCACCTCCCTCACTGCCATTTGCCTAATTTTTTTGTTTGTCACTACAACATACTAATTGCTTATATCAAAAACATTTGAAGCTACCAATGGAAATGTCTAGCTTTACAAAAGAATCTCCCTAAAGTCGCACATCTATCTCCACTTGAAGTAGCAGGCAAGATATATACCATTGAACAAATATGTACCTTGCCAACCACATCTTTCGAGGTCAATACTTTTCGAGATAGTTCAGTTTTTTAAACCTCTCTATCCAAAAAATATATAATTGACGCTTTAACCTTTTCTACCACAAGGGAGGAGCAACCTTCAGTACTATTGCAAAAGTGACAGCTATTATACCATCAGTCAAATGGTACTACAAAGCATGCAAGCGTTGTGGAAAAGGTTACAACAACATGTCAGATACCCCAACATGTGCCTGCCAATTTCCTGTTCCATGCCCAATGTATCATACATCTTCCTAAATCTAATCCTTATAAATTGCTTTTCTCTTAATCACGGCACTAACTTTTCTATCATCCTTCAGGTATAAACTTCCCCTTACACTAACAGATAGCTCAGCAAGTTTGGATGCTGTTGCATTTTATAAAGTTGCTGAAGACTTGGTTGAGCGTCATGCTGAACAAGTTTCAATGAACATGAAAATAGATGCTGAGGAACATGTGCTTGCCCTGGATAACGCCATTGGTAAAGAAAGGTTATTCTATATAGGAATGAATATTGATTCCGCAGCCAAGTACCCTATAAAATATGTCCTGAAAAAAAGTTTCCCCGTTGACAAAACCAAATCGGTTCCTCTGTTAACTGCTTCAAAGGTAACAACTTTTTGATACTGATTACATTCATATATCATCCTATTAACTTGACATGTGAGGGTTTTTCAGTCAGCACAAGATACAAACATTGCACCAACTCCAGTTGTCATAAATGATGAGAGGTTTCTGGCCATTTATCAATTTAAATTCTGAAAATATATTCACATAGCATTAAATCCAGATTTTTTGATCAATATTATCTATATTATTTTCAGTCTAATTGCACAACAACCAGAGGACTCCTACAACAATACACCTCCAACTGATAACCACACACCTATCACTACAAAAGAATGTGACTCTAGGTAAATTGAGCCACATAGAATTCAACATTTCAGATTTTGGTTTCATAAATCAAATAATTGCCCTGTTTCGTCTTCATGTGTGTAATGCTTCATCAATCTTCATGCTTATTGAATTCCTCTTTAACGTACTTTCTTATTTATAATGTACGTTCAAATCAGTTCCGGAGTAAAAAGAAGGCTTGATTTTCACAACGATGATGGCAGCAACTCTAACAGGTATCACAACACTCATAACCACTATAAATGCACCACGGTTTACTAGATGAAGTAAATACATGCTAATTTCTCGTAGTACTTCCAATCACTGGGATCATATGTTCTCTTTTGTACATGTCAGGAATAATAATTTCTTATGCTAATTTCTGATAGTACTTTTGGTCACTTGGACAAAAGTCTTTATCTCATTGAGTGTACAAAATGTTCTAGCTGTACCTATTTCTTGCTAATTCTTGCACAATCCTCTACTATAATATAACTTTATTATTTGTTTTTCTGCTCAATACAATTGAATTTCTGAATGCAGCTCAAACAACCCCAACCCGGATAATACTTCGAAAAGGGAAAAGAAAAGCGAGAGTATGTATACTTCCCATGACCTTTAGTTCAAAACCTCGCCAATATGAGTTTTTTGATCAAATATTTACAGTTCTAAATATTATCCTTACTCACCAATGCAGACAATAAAAATGGAGCAAACAAACGTGATAAGACTGACTAAACTCAACGTACACACGAGATAGGTACTGTATATTATGTACCTCAACTTTTTTAATTCAAACCTTCAGTATTTCTTATCTATACTGCATTTTTTACAATGCTACATATCACACTTCATGTAGGCAAATTCCAAAATGCTCATGCAGGCAAATTCCAGACTGCTCCAAACGACAAATCACCGAGAATGTTCAACTTCCATAGTGCTTCCACGCTCCCAGCCGACCAACAATAAATTTGTTTTTGTTGCTCAACTTTTATTGTAACCGACAATGTTATCATACCAAGTACTTTTATATTGTAACTGAGATATGTTCTCATACATACTTTTCGGGCAAGGAACTTGACATTTTCCTACAATATCTGCAATTTTTTGCTGATCAATAATGGATACACTTCTATGCATGTGCCGTGATCCTTTTTAATAAACTGTAAAATGTTGCATGCATGTAAAATATTTATTCCTAAATTAACACCTCTAACGTCTGTTATTAGAATCACAATGTAAGTAACACTTGCCAGTTTCTAAAATTTCATTGCTCAATTACTTTTGTGTATTAAAGGTTTCTAAAACATCTTTCGGTTAGACATTCTATAAATTCATTCATTGCTCAGTTAATAGTGGATTAAACATTAATAAAACAACATCCTTCGGTTAGACAGTCTTAGGATTGCAGGCCACCTATATAATACACCTCATGAAACATACAACTACAAGCAAATATTTTCTCCCACTCAAAATTGACTATTATCAAATACATGGACAAGGAGCAAGAAGCCAAAAGTTATGTCTATTACATGCAAAGTTATTCCACCACTTTCCTGTTTATGACATTTCACAATATGAACGCCTATTTTTCTACAGGATGCAACTTTACCCAACAAAGAATGTTCTACCCTCTTCATCAACTCATGCATCAAGAAAAACCCACAACAAGTACATGGAGGCTATTGCAGACATGAAAAATCCTACTAAATCCTCAACATGGGTCACTTTGAAAGACGATGCGTGTGAAGATAACACCACAAAGCTACTCCAGGAACATCCATTCAGGTCCACCAAATACATCTTCGAGTACATGAAGAAAGGATTTAAACATGTCCACATTGTCCTCGATGAAGAAGACAACCGCGTGGACAACTCCAAGGAATCATAAACCCACATCATGCTACTTATATGTTCCAACGATACGCAACAATAAGCTAATCAACTACAATAAATCTTTTATATTTGTATTTGTATTTTCATGCTTATATTGTTAATCGGAATATTCACGTTACATTCAACCAAGTATCATCTAAACTTATATGAGATTTTCTAGGCTAATTCTCTTTTTTCTGGTTACCCCATAAAGCACTTTTTATATATAAATAGATGTAGCAGTCCCACTGTTAAAAGTAAGGACACGTTAAACCAATGTTGTTTTCAATGTAATGCCTCCAGTAATATGAATCAATAGCACTGTTTTTCATGTCCTGCTAAATTTCCCATTAAGATAAGTTGCTTCTTTTCGTTAGAAATGCAACTGTCCTGGTCCGCCTACTCTCCCGTGCCCAAATACCAACTCTTTAGCAGCTGTTAATGTAATGTTGCTGGTAAAATGAAGCAATGGCACCATCAAAGTAATGTCGTATTTAACGGTTGTCATAGTTAATCCTAATTCCCACACTAATATCTAGCAATGCTGCTGCTTTAGAAATTGCTACTGTCCTTGTAGGATCGCCATTCAGATAAGGAACATGCTTCTTTTCATTTGATGTATGTTTCATCACTTGTTAGTCACCCTCCTTTCCACCTTTTTGTGCAAACAGAGATATACATTTCACGCTTGATCTTAGTTGAACTGCACAAATGATATCCAAATTATAGTTGAACATTCCACGAGCTTCACGACCAACCTTGATGTTGCTCAATTTTATTGCAACTAATGAAGAAGAAGCTGCTAGCTCATGGGACATTGCTTCATTTTAGGTGAACTGCACAAAAAGGTCCCATGAATTGAATCATCCATGTTGGTGACTGGTGTCATCCCTTCTACGATGGCGTTGACTGCAGATATGGTTCCCATCGCGAGGTATGTTCCTTTTTGGTTCGACCGTTTGCCAAAGATCCTGCATGTTGACTCTGCTCTTGTGCTACTGTTTTGGCACTGCCATGATAAAGCAGTAATGTTATTATTTTGCACCTTAATTTAGTGGCACTATTAATTTGAGGCAATGTTTTGGCACCGCTAGTGCCACTGGTTTTTTTTATATATCGAAAGAGGGGGTTTCCTCCGATTTCATTAAAGAAACCCAACCATAGACAACCATTATCCGACAACATCTCAGTGTAAACGGGCAGTTATGCAACTACTACTAGAACGGACTGAGTACTAGCAGGAGACAAGTTCGCCACATAAGCTAGGCAGGTAGGGAGACGCAGCACCAGCTCGACCAAGTTTGGATTGCAACCCAAATGCTACCACAGAAACATCAGGGGGGAAGATAGGGACTGAAAGAGCCAGCTTCAGCATCCCAGTCTAAGCACCCCCGGCCTCCATCCTTGCGACGCACGGTACACCTCGCTTGCCACCTGCTCGACCCTAGTGCCACTGATAAAATGAAGTAATAATACAGTTAAAATAGACCGAGTGCCCTCTCTATCATTTCATTTCCAATGTAGATAAAGAAAGTGCTTCTCTTTGTTAGTATATGTTTCAACAACTAGTCCCATTGTTAATGTTTAAGTGTTTCTGCAAACTGGGGTACTTAATTTTAGTTGATCTGCACAAAAATAGAGATTGGAATGTCTCAAGGCCCCTCCTTGTACTACCGCTGTACACTGATGTTCATCACTGGCAGAAGGTGTATCGGGGAGAATTGGGTCGATTTCCAGTATGAGGCCTACCATATGAGGCGTCGCAGGGCCCATCTTGCCCTCGCAGCATGGCATACTGTGATACTATCGCAATATTTTCCCATTAAGAAAATGAAGTTTCTTCTATTTATTTGTGTATGTTTCATCAACTAGTGCCACTATAATGTAATCACGCTTTTTCATTATCTGTGCAAACAGGGTTATTCAGCTGCATTTTGGTGGAACTGCACAAATGTACGGATGGAACCGGCATATATGCAGAGTGCGAGGTGCCAAGTAAAAATTACCGACACCAACCATGCTCCATCTAAGCATTGGTATCCACCACCAGTGGGATGGGTGGCGCTCTCTGTGGACGGATCTTTCTCGGCAGCAAATCCTCTAATCAAATACTAGTAGCTTATATTGGAACTTTTCTAAGGAGTACTCTTTCCTGAAAGAAGCACCAATCTATTTTTCTTTATTTGTACACAGTGTCACAACTTTGTTTTTGGTCCAGAGCTATTTTAGGGTGATTGGCGTAGTACTCGGAGACTGATTGTAAGCATGATTTTTATTAGCCGTCACACTGATTCTAAGCATGAGCAGATGGAAGATTAGGTTAGTGCGAAGCTTACCTTAAGCCCTACCGCCGCCGTTGAAACGAGGCGAGCGGCGAGGGAACCATGGAGAACGGCGGACAAGCGATGTCGCGCCATCCGGCCTCCTCTTGCGATGGGAGAACGAATATTCATGTGGCTCCGGCTGGCACTGCACCCTCACGAACGGCACACCGTACTCGATCGATTCGTCATCCTCTGGATGCTCGACTTTCGACCTGTACGCCCACCACCTCCGCCTGACTTTTGCGTCGGGCGAATCTGTCTGCTCCATCACCCAGAGGAGATACTCGATGAACTCGAAGGATTGCGGCGTGACTGCCGCCAGGGAGTACATCGCCGCCCTCATCGCCGCCGTCTCGCTCTTTCGCATACATTGCCACATGGCCCTTACCGTCCTCGAAATCTCCCACTCGTTCTCAAACCAAGTAAGGATCTCCTTCAACCTGGCTAACTTTGCCTGGTCGCCGCCGAAGATCTGCCCGATTCGCTGCTGCATCCTCTCCATAGATGTCCTTCTGAGAGGTCCGGTGCTAGCTTTGGAAGATGGGAGGAGAGACGGTGGTCTTGCAATGGAGAAGAGGGAGAGGCGAGACGGTGGTTTTGCAATGGAGAAGATGGAGAGGAGAGGGGGTGGTTTTGCAATGGAGAAGAGGGAGAGGCGAGACGGTGGTTTTGGAATGGAGATGATGGAGAGGAGAGGGGGTGGTTTTGCAATGGAGAAGAGGGAGAGGAGCGTGCGGCAGCGATTTAGGATTGGACGAGAGGGCCGGCGCGCTGTGACTGGATCAAAATCAAAATTAATTTACCCTTCAATTAAGAAAGCGACCCCACATTAACTAGTCTCCCTTGTATTATGGGTCATATTTGACCATGATTTTCACAAACAAAATAAATGTTATACGTTGCAAAAATAATATAATTTGAAAGTACATTCAGATACGAACCAAACGATACAATTTTTGATGACATGCATTCACATTTTGCTTGTCAAATACAGTACGTGGTCAAACTTTGACCCAACATACGCAAAACAAAAAAAATACTTCCAAGACCAGCTCCGCTCTTCTCCTCTTAAACCACCGCCGCTCCTCTCCTGTTCCAATCCAAATCCAGCGCCGCTCCTCTCCTCTTCCATTTCAAAACCACCGCCGCTCCTCTCCCGTTCTAATCCAAAACCAGCGCCGCTCCTCTCCTCTTCCATTCAAAAACCACCGCCGGCGAGTGAAGGTGCTGCGGAGAAGTAGATCGATGGAGGAGTACAACCGATACGTGTGTCTCGCAGGCGGCGACCCTGTGAAGCTAGCTAGGATGTTGGAGATACAGTCTTGGTTTGACAACCCGGAGCAATTAGCGGCGACGGCGAAAGCGATGGCCAAATATCTGGAAAAGAGCAAAATTGAGGCGATACACCGGGAGGGAGTCGCGCGGGAGTACATAGAGCTGCTCCTCTGGGCCATGGAGCAAACAGATTCACCGGATCCGATCGTGAGGCTACGGTGGTGGGAGTATCGATCCAAGATGGAGCATCCACCCGAGATTGAAGGATCGAGCATCTACACGGTGCCGTTTGTGAGGTTGTCGTGGCAGAGCGAGCCGGTGGAGTCTTCGTCGACCGAACCCAACTGCAAGAGGAGAAAAACAGCTTGCGCGACGACGCTTCCCCGCCATCCTCTCCCTCGCCATTCACCTCGTCCCACGGGGCGGCTGTCTGCCGCCGAGGAATAGGAGGGGACTCCCCCCCCCCAAATAGTCTGAGGAGGAGCTTAGGGTTGTCAGTATTTGCAGGTTGTGTTTTGTGTTTCAAATTTGAGAGTACTTTCAGATATGAATGTCTTTTGAATTTCAGATTTGCAGTATTGAGCATATGAAGTATTTTATGAATTCTAGAGATTTATTTTTAGCACTTTAAAAAATGTAGTTTCATATAAAAGTGCAGACAATGTGATTCTCAGAGAAGAAACTGCAAGTTTCAGTTTCAGATAAGAAACTGGAAGTTTTCGGTTTTCGAGGCAGAGCATTTATATTAACACGCCCTTTTTAAACAGGGATAACATCATGTTGGAAGTTTTATTCATGGTCGAAAATGGAACTACCAGCCAGTTAACATCATGCTGATCAACATTCATGCGTAGCACATCTTCATATGATGCACAGTCAAAAATATATGCTATTTTCAAAATGCCCACACAATGTTGAGTGTGTTGGAGGTGGTGTGCGTAGATGACAATGGGCACCCACATGTCAGAGGCAGAGACAAAAATTTGTGGATATTTTCACTGCATCAGGTGGAATCGAACCCGGGCGGAGCAGTGGTTGGGGAGTGGAACTTGACCACTGGGCTACTCCAGTACTTTCGCTAGAATTAGGCACAACATCTACCACTACTGTAGCACATCTATGGCCCTACCAGGTCAATGGCCGTACGCAAGCAAGTGCCTCATTGAAAAAATACTTCCTCCTAATGCTATACTGACGTTGGGGGCCACGGGTTTGTCAACGTAGTAACTAAAGTAGATAAATTTACAACGAAGCTAGTCATCGGGGAGCTGGCATGTATCATTTATTATTAGTGGGCCAACAAGTATCAGCTGGGTTGTGGGCTGCCCAGTCTACGCTTTCTTTTTTAACATATGCAGCCCACGACATTACGGTTTGTATTTGTTTGAGGGCCATCATGTATCGACCGGCCTATGGCCCTCCCATCCTAGGTTTTATTTGTTCTTAAACATCCACAGCCCAACTTATGTACTTTTTTGAAGAAAACGCAGAGGTCTGTTCTATTTTTCTATATAAGAATAGGAACGCCAGGTCCAACTTATGTTTCCCTTCTAACTATATTATATATATATTATTTTATATGTTATTATATATTATTGTTATTATCATCATATATTTATCATATATTTAACAGATACTTACATATATAAGAAAAAAAATATCCCATGTATTATGAACTTATAAAAATAAATGTTTAACAATAAAATCCTGATTTTTTTTACTTAAGGTCAACGAAAATACAGGTGATTGTGTACAAAAGCTTGGTAAGATTTAAGGACCAATGTAAATAAAGCACTTATTATTTAAATATATTTATAACAAAATGCTCAGCCCATGTTTATTTTTTGATAACATTGCTGCGTCCAACCCAACATTATAATTAGAACCAGCCCAGCAAAATCGTGTATTTCGAGAAAGTGCAAATGGGTTGTAATTTTTTAGGAAAAAATAAATGGGCCGCATGGACGCTACATTATTTGTTCACCCAGGCCAGCAAATTCGTGTATTTCTAGAAAGTGCAAATGGGATGTAGTTTTTTTAGAAAAAAATAAATGGGCCGCATGGACGCTACATTATTTGTTCACCCAGCGCAGCGAATGGACTGTAAATTCTAAAAAAATGGGTTGAATATGTGCGATTTTTGGAGGCTGAAATGTGGGCCAATAGGTCGAAGCCAACGCAAGGCGTTGTCAACTTAGTCAACAAATGATTCTGACATCGATAGCTGTTGGATTTACATCCAACAGCTGGCATTCATCTTCAATCTCTCGTCTTCTTCCTCCAGCGCCGCCGGGACCACCTGCTCCCGCCTCCGGCTGCTAGCAGCTCTGCTTAGCACGCTTCGCTGCGAAGCGCTACCCCACCGCCGGCCAAGCCATCCCTCCACCCCGCTACACCTACTGTTATTCTCCGCCGACTGCAGAACCACGCCGCACCAGAAACAGTTAACCCTCGTACACCTCTCCGTCTGCGACTCCACTGCCGCGTCTTCCCATCACCGGCTCGTTGCCGTCCGGGGCCTCGCCGTCGTCCACCGCCTTGGTGCCCTCGGCCCGGCGTGGTCAACGTGGTCAACAAACAAGAGTCATCGGAAGAGGACTGTACGTGGAGAGGCTGACAGTGGGGACGCACCAGGTCCATGGACGCACGCATGCAACCGCCTCCTTATTACGCGAAAATAAGATTATTCCTCCCGCTGAAAGCTGGGACCCACTACGTATATCTTCGCAAGGAAGGAAGTGCCTCCTTATGCCTGCCCCTGACAGCTGGGACCCACCAACAACATCTTTGCACGCAAGGAAGTGCCTCCTTATTACAGGCAAAAAATATATGATTCCGCCCCTGACCGCTGGGACCCGCCAGCTATATATTCGCATGCAAGGAAGTGCCTCCTTGCCCTCCCTGACAGCTGGGACCCACCCGGTCGAAGCGTACGTAGCGTTGTCTGTGTACATACCATTCGATCGGTCTGTCTGCCACGATGAACCGTGGCCGAGTAAGGAGCGGTAGCAGTTCAGGCAGTCCAGTCAAAACCGTGTACACGTACGTACGGCCAGATGCCAAAAAATATGACCACGTACATACATACGGGCGGGGTCTCGAACGCGTACTCGCGCATACGTACGGCCAGGGCTCATGTACATGGAGAGGCAACGGACGGCAGCAACGGCGTCCTGTTCATCGGAAGCCAACCGGCTGGGTCGGAACGGAGAAACTGCGTCGTGTTCATCGGGAGGCAACGGAATGTGCCGTGTTCATCGGGAGGCAACGGAATACGTCGTGTTCATCGGGAGCCAACCGGCTTGGACGGAACAGCCGAAACGAGGTCTGGCGTACCGCAGAACGGAGGAAACGGGCCTTCTGTTCGACCACGTACGGTCGAAACGGGGTCCTGTTCATCAGGAAGGGTTTGGCGTACCGCAAAACGGAGGAAACGGCCTTGTGTTCGAGTGCCTACGGTCGAAACGTGGTCCTGTTGATCGGAAGGGGTGTGGCGTACCGCAAAACGGAGGAAACAGACTTGTGTTGGAGCGCCTACGGTTGAAACGGGGTCCTGTTCATCCACCGTCTACTGCCTCGCTCCAGCCTCCACGGGGGCTACTGTTCATCCACCGTCGACCTCCTCCAGCCTCCATGGGGGGCACTGTTCATCCACGGGCTATTGTTCATCCAGCCTCCACCGGCTACTGTTCATCCAGCCTCCACGGGGGTCCTGTTCATCCACCCCCAACCGGCTGGGGTGCGGCGGCCTCCTTGGGGTCCTGTTCATCCAGCGGCAACGGCCTACTACCACGGGGTCCAATTCATCCAGCGGCAACGGCCTACTACCACGGGGTCCTGTTCATCCAACCCCCACCGAGAACTGTTCATCCACAGCCAACCAACTAGCTCGACTCACCACGTCTCGACTCGCTCTACGTACCGCGCGCACGGTAGCAACGGTCACTGTTCATCGAGAGGCAACCAACACCGGCTGGCTAGCTACATCTTGCACGGGGGCTCGATCGGCTTCAGTGTAAGCAACAGCAGTGATCGATCGCTCGGTTCAGTTAGCAGCAGCAGCGAAGGAATCGCTCGGGTTCAGTCAGCAGCGAATGAATCGTTCGGGTTCAGTTAGCAGCCAGGGGATCGATCGCTCGGGTTCAGCAAAGTAGCTAGCAGTGCAATCGCTCAGGTTCAGTTAGAGCCCAATGCCTCGCACACACGCGCGTACATGAGAGAAACGTGCAAACCTCCGTGCATTGCTCGGCCCCGACCACCCACCGTAACCGGGAACTCCCCGATATTTTCCTCGCCCTCGCTTCTACCATGATTTTTTCCGTCATGGATGGCCCAAAGAATGTCATGCAGCTGCGTCTCCGGCCCGCCCAGGATGAAAAGCCCATTTTCTGTCATGATTTTTTGTCATAGAAGTAGGAGCCCACCACATCTATGATGATACCGGGTTTTGTCACAATTATCGTCATAGAAGTGTCATAAGCATGACAGGAAAAAAATTCGTTCGGCCCAAAATGTCACGGATGTGTCTTTTTTTTGTAGTGCATGTTCTTGAAAGGATTGGTGTGCCGTTTCGGAGTACCCGCCAGAGTCATCACTGACAATGGCACCCAATTCACAAGCCGCGCCTTCATGCAATACGTTCATGCCCTCGGATGCAAGGTCTCGTTCGCCTCTGTTGCCCATCCCAGAAGCAACGGACAAGCTGAGGGGGTGAACGCTGAAGTGCTGCGAGGACTCAAGACAAGAACTTTTGATAGGCTACAAAAGTGTGGCAGGCGATGGATTGACGAGCTGCCGGTGGTTCTTTGGTCCCTCCGTACGACACCAAATCGAGCTACCGGCCAGACTCCCTTCTCACTAGTCTATGGGGCAGAAGCAGTGCTCCCCATGGAACTCATATACGGGTCACCTCGAGTACTTGCCTACGTTGAAGTAGCGCAAGAACAGCACCGGCGTGACGACACTGTGCTACTTGAGGAGAACCGTCTTCGGGCTGCTGTACGTGCTGCACGATACCAGCAGGCCCTGCGTCGCTATCACAGCCGCATTGTCCATGCCTAGAGTCTTGAGGAAGGCGACCTTGTCCTTAGGCGTGTTCAGTCCGCCAAGGGTTCCAACAAGTTGACACCGAAGTGGGAAGGCCCTTACCGGGTGGTACGAGTCACCAGACCTGCCGCAGTCCATCTGGAGACCGAAGATGGCATCAAGGTGCAAAACTCATGGAACATTGAGCATCTCCGTAAGTTCTACCTGTAAGGCATGGCTGCCGGGCCCTGTCCCGGCAGCCACCCTTTTGTACAAGCTTTGCCGATGCTGCATGTAACCCTTTGTACAAAGCCAGGCGCAGACCCTGAGCAGCAGATAAATAAACGATGTTGCATGTAAACCTGCATGCATGTATAGCATATCATGAGCATAAACATGAACTTGCCATGAGCATGTAGAAGAGATCATATGTTGCTACTGCTTCCCTTTGCACTAACTGCAGGATTCTTGCCACGGACTCGATCCCGAAAGGTAGAAAAGGGAACAAGCCTACATGTCGATCTCCGACAAGCTAAACAGATAAGTTCTCTTTTTTTTATCCATACATGTCTTTGTAAGAAGAGAACTTGTACATAGGAAAACCTTGTCACCTTCAAAGCATTTGTGCTCCCATCCTTTGACCAGAACATTGCTTCGGTCAGGAAGGTTGTAGTAGCATTTGACAAGAAAAAGGTTGACAAGGGGCCGGTCCCTCTCCATATTTCTGAAGCCCGGCAGGCCTGGCCTCCGCGGCAACAATGGAAGGCGCCGGCAAGATAGCTTGCCGAGGAATCTTGTTTACTTAAAAGTATAAAGGTGTTCATCCTTTGCATGGACATAGTACATGCACAAGTACCCGGCAAGACTCATCTTTTTCATTAATATGCTGATAAGGAAGTACAAATCTTACAGAGCGCAGACATGGATAAAATATATTACATATTTAAGACTAAAGTTTGGCAAGTGCCTACATATTTTAGACTGAAAAGAGATAAGTGCCCCGTAATCCCTTTCTTGTCCCTTTCCTCCTAGAAACTACAGAGGAAGGCGAAGAAGTCGAAAGGAGTGCCTGGACGGAAGCCCTTATCGCCACCGCCGGGGCACCGCTGCGCCCTCTCCCCCTTGCCATGGTGGAGAGGTGATACCAGAAGAAAGAAGGAAGGGATAGGTGTGAGTCAGCACCTCGACCATGTTCCCTTTTATAGGCGAACGGAGCCGGGGGCTGGCTCCCCATCCAGGGGGAAGACCGCCCCGTTCAGCCAATCTGACTCCTCTATGCCACCAACGACGCACGGAATCAAGACTGACCCCCTGCGCCAATCCACGACGCCTGGCTTTCTGCCATGGCACTCATTCCCGCGCCCTCCGCATCTGCCACCAACCCTGTGCAATGCATGCAACACACGTGGCGGAGGCACCAAGAGCGGGGAAGCTAGTGGAATGGCAGTTAATGCCCCGTGAATGTGGGACATGGGTAGCCCATAGATCGTGGCTTAAATCTCCCCCGTAATGCCTGGCACGACGCGCGGAAAAACCGGAAACTGACTCAAGCACGGATAATGAAGAAACAAAGAAGATATCAAGGGATGAGCTACCACAAGATCTTCGCCTGCGTACTGGATAGGGCCTACCCCGACGACGCCCAGCAGCGCGTTCGGGCCATGCCCGGGGGCTCCTATCGGTGCAACAAACCCTGGTGTATGTTGCCCAGACTGTACACAGGCTCGACGGCAAGTTTACAGCATTCAAGACAAGGCCAAGGAGAAGAGATAGTGTTGGGAAACGTTGCATGGAAAACAAAAAAATTCTACGCACACGCAAGATCTATCCATGAAGATGCATAGCTACGAGAGGGGGAGAGCATCTACATACCCTTGTAGATCACTAAGTGGAAGCGTTTATCACGCGGTTGATGTAGTCATACTCTTCACGATCCGATCACGATCCAACCGATCTAGTGCCGAACGGTCGGCACCTCCGAGTTTAGCACACGTGCGGCTCGATGACGTCTCCTCCTTCTTGATCAAGCAAGCGAGAGAGGAGAAGTAGATGGGATCACAACCAACACGATGGCGTGGTGGTGATGGTGGTGGTGGAGCACCAACAGCGCTTCGCTAAGCGTCGCCGGGACGAGGCGGTGGAACTATGGAGTAACGGGAGAGAGAGGGGCGCCAAGGGCTTGGTCTGTCCTCTTGGGGCGCCCTCTCCCCTCTATATATAGGTGGAGGGGCGTGGGAAACAGCCCCTCCAAGCCCTAGGGCTCAGCTAAGGGGGAGAGGACTTGGACTCCAAGTCCAATCCTATTCCTACTAGGACTCCTTCCTTTTTTGCCTTCCCTAGCCACATGGGCTTTTGACGACTTGGTGCGCCTAGCCCAATAAGGCCAGGGCGCCTCCCCGCAGCCCATGCTAGCCCTTGGGTCGTGGTGAACCCACTTGTGGACTACCGGACAACTCTGGAATCCTCCGGAACCTTCTGGAAGCTTCCCGGTACAATGCCGAAAAAACTGCACCTTTTTCCGGAACCCAAAATATGACTTCCCATATATAAATCTTTACCTCTCGACCATTCCGAGACTCCTCGTGACGTCCGGGATCTCATCTGGGACTCCGAACAACATTTGCTTACCACTCATCAAATATCCCAATACTACTCTAGCGTCAACGAACGTTAAGCGTGCGACCCTACGGGTTCGAGAATTATGTAGTCATGACCGAGACACCTCTCCGGTCAATAACCAATAGCGGGACCTAGATGCCCATATTGATTCCTACATATTCCATGAAGATCTTTTATCGGTTGAACCTTTATGACAACATACGTAATTCCCTTTGTATGTCGGCATGTTACTTGCCCGAGATTTGATTGTCGGTATCTCTATACCTAGTTCAATCTCGTTACCGGCGAGTCTCTTTACTCGTTCCATAATACATCATCTTGCAACTAAATCCTTAGTCACTTTGCTTGCAAGCTTCTTGTGATGTGTATTACCAAGAGGGCCCAGAGATACCTCTCTGATATACGGAGTGACAAATCCCAATCTCGATTCACACCAACTCAATAGACACCTTCGGAGATACCTGTAGAGCATCTTTATGATCACCCAGTTACGTTGTGACGTTTGATAGCACACAAGGTATTCCTCCGGTATCCGGGAGTTGCATGATCTCATGGTCGAAGGAACATGTATTTGACATTAAGAAAGCAGTAGCAATAAACTGAACGATTATATGCTATGCTAACGGTTGGGTCTTGTCCATCACATCATTCTCCTAATGATGTGATCCCGTTATCAAATGACAACTCATGTCTATGGTTTGGAAACCTTAACCATCTTTGATCAACGAGCTAGTCTAGTAGAGGCTCACTAGGGACACGGTATTTGTTTATGTATCCACACATGTATTTAAGTTTCCGGTCAATACAATTCTAGCATGAATAATAAACCTTTATCATGATTAAGGAACTATAATAATAACCATTTTATTATTGCCTCTAGGGCATATTTCCATCAGTATCCCACTTGCACTAGAGTCAATAATCTAGTTCACATCGCCATGTGATTAACACCCATAGTTCACATCGCCATGTGACTAACACCCAAAGAGTTTACTAGAGTCAATAATCTAGTTCACATCACCATGTGATTAACACCCAAAGAGTACTAAGGTGTGATCATGTTTTGCTTGTGAGAGAGGTTTAGTCAACGGGGCTGCCACATTCAGATTCGTATGTATTTTGCAAATTTCTATGTCTACAATGCTCTACATGGAGCTACTCTAGCTAATTGCTCCCTCTTTCAATACGTATCTAGAATGAGACTCAGAGTCATCTGAATCGGTGTCAAAGCTTGCATCGACGTAACCCTTTACGACGAACTCTTTATCACCTCCATAACCGAGAAACATTTCCTAAGTCCCCTTAGGTAACTAAGGATAATTTTGACCACTGTCTAGTGATCCACTCCTGGATCACTATCGTACCCCCTTGCCAAACTCATGGCAAGGCACACAATAGGTCTGGTACACATCGTGGCAAACTTTATAGAACCTATGGCTGAGGCATAGGGAATAACTTTCATTCTATCTCTATCTTCTGCCGTGGTCGGGCTTTGAGTCTTACTCAACTTCACACCTTGCAACACAGGCAAGAACCCTTTCTTTGACTGATCCATTTTGAACTTCTTCAAAACTTTTGCCAAGGTATGTGCTTTGTGAAAGTCCTATTAAGCGTCTTGATCTATCCAGATAGATCTTGATGCCCAATATGTAAGTGGCTTCACCGAGGTTTTTCATTGAAAAATTCTTATTCAAGTATCCTTTTATGCTATCCAGAAATTCTATATCATTTCCAATCAACAATATGTCATTCACATATAATATCAGAAATGATACAGAGCTCCCACTCACTTTCTTGTAAATACAGGCTTCACCATAAGTCTGTATAAAACCATATGCTTTGATCACCTCATCAAAGCATATATTCCAACTCCGAGATGCTTGCACTAGTCCATAGATGGATCGCTGGAGCTTGCACACTTTGTTTGCACTTTTAGGATTGACAAAACCTTCTGGTTGCATCATATACAACTCTTCTTTAAGATATCCATTAAGGAATGCAGTTTTGACATCCATTTGCCAGATTTCATAATTATAAAATGCGGCAATTGCTAACATCATTCGGACGGACTTAAGCATCGCTACGGGTGAGAAAGTCTCATCGTAGTCAACCCCTTGAACTTTGTCGAAAACCTTTTGTGACAATTCGAGCTTTGTAGACAGTAACATTACCATCAGCGTCAGTCTTCTTCTTGAAGATCCATTTATTCTCTATGGCTTGCCGATCATCGGGCAAGTCCACCAAAGTCCACACTTTGTTCTCATACATGGATCATATCTCAGATTTCATGGCCTCAAGCCATCTGTCGGAATCTAGGCTCATTATAGCTTCTTCATAGTTCGTAGGTTCGCCTTGGTCTGGTAACATGACTTCCAGGACAGGATTACTGTACCACTCTGGTGCGGATCGTGCTCTGGTCGTCCTACGAAGTTCAGTAGTAACTTGATCTGAAGTTTCATGATCATCATCATTAGCTTCCTCTCTAGTTGGTGTAGGCATCACGGGAACGGTTTTCTGTGATGTGCTACTTTCCAATTCGAGAGAAGGTACAATTACCTCATCAAGTTCTACTTTCCTCCCACTCACTTCTTTCGAGAGAAACTCCTTCTCTAGAAAGGACCCATTCTTAGCAACAAAGATCTTGCCTTCGGATCTGTGGTAGAAGGTGTACCCAATAGTTTCTTTAGGGTATCCTATGAAGACACACTTCTCCGATTTAGGCTCGAGCTTATCAGGCAGAAGCCTTTTGACATAAGCGTCGCATCCCCAAACTTTAAGAAACGATAGCTTAGGTTTCTTGCCAAACCACAGTTCATACGGTGTCATCTCAATGGATTTAGACGGTGTCCTATTTAACGTGAATGCGGTTGTCTCTAATGCATAACCCCAAAAGGATAGTGGCAAATCAGTAAGAGACATCATAGAACGCACCATATCGATTACGACGTTCGGACACACCATTACGCTGTGGTGTTCCAGGTGGCGTGAGTTGTGAAACAATTCCACATTGTTTTAAATGAAGGCCAAACTCGTAACTCAAATATTCACCTCCACGATCAGATCGTAGAAACTTTATTTTCTTGTTACGATGATTCTCCACTTCACTCTGAAATTCTTTGAACTTTTCAAATGTTTCAGACTTGTGTTTCATCAAGTAGATATACCCATACCTACTCAAATCATCTGTGAAGGTCAGAAAATAACGATACCCGCCGCGTGCTTCAACACTCATCGGACCGCATACATCGGTATATATTATTTCCAACAAGTCATTAGCTCGCTCCATTGTTCCAGAGAACGGAGTTTTAGTCATCTTGCCCATGAGGCATGGTTCGCAAGTATCAAATGATTCATAATCAAGTGATTCCAAAAGTCCATCTGCATGGAGTTTCTTCATGCGTTTTACACCAATATGACCTAAACGGAGTGCCACAAGTATGTTGCACTATCATTTTCAACTTTCTATCTTTTGGCATCAATATTATGAATATGTGTATCACTACGATCGAGATTCAATAAACCATTTACATTGGGTGTATAACCATAGAAGGTTTTATTCATGTAAACAGAACAACAATTATTCTCTGACTTAAATGAATAACCGTATTGCAATAAACATGATCAAATCATATTCATGCTCAACGCAAACACCAAATAACATTTATTTAGGTTCAACACTAATCCCGTAGGTAGAGGAAGTGTGCGATGGTGATCGTATCTGTAGGACATATGCCCTAGAGGCAATAATAAATGTTATTGATTATCTCCCTGTTCATAATTATGTTTATGTTCCATGCTATCACTACAACAAATGTGAGAATCTATGACGCTCATTCTGTGACGATTCAGAGAAAAAATGTCAGGGAATCATCTTAATTTCACAAAATGTGACGTTTTTTCAGTGGACCGTCACAGAATGTGCGTCACAGATTATCACTTTTGTTGTAGTGTATAACTGCAATGATTCTCGAGTCTGCAAATAAAACGAGGCTTGGAGGGAAACTCATGTGCACGTGTGGGATAATAAACGGTAAAATGTATTCCTAGTCTGGCCTCTAAGACTGGCTCAAGTATTGCATGATGATCCTGTTTTCCTGATCATGGGCATGGCTATGCCGGCAATTTTGAGGGCACAATGTTAGAAGAACATTTGTGTTGAATCGACCCAAATTAATGTTATGCTATGAGACACATTCGTCATAAGTTAATGGTTAATAACACAGAGATGGTTAACGTTTGCATGATTCCTTAGACCATGAGAGTATCGAGTTTCTTCATGCTTGCTTCATGAACTTTGGGGTTTGTTAAACGTCATCCGTAAATGGGTGGCTATTACGGCGGCTTACGGGTTCATGGAAAAGTATGTCAAGTAACTTGATAGCTCAAGATTGGGATTTGCTCCTCCGACGATGGAGAGATATCTCTGGGCCCTCTCGGTGTTACGGTATCCATCATCGTCTGGCCAGACACTTTGTGATTTGATCACGGGGATGCCGGAACACGGGAAACGAGAAAAGAGAACAATACCGGTAATGAGGTAACTGGCATAGTGGACAAGTTGTTGATCCACGGGGATGCCTACATGTCTCACCTCGGGTATTTGTAACATACCGCGAAGCAACAGGAATAGCACACGGCAACTGGAGGTTCACTCGAATATTCATTCGTGTGGGTATAGGGATCAATATCGGTGTCCACGGCTCCGATGTTGATCATTGATCAGAAGGGGTTCCGGGTCATGTCTATGCTTCACCGAACCTATAGGGTCACACGCTTAAGGGTCATCTATCTGCTGAATACTAGACAGGGAGTCTGAGAGAAAGTTTATGGAAAAAGTTTTCGGAGACAGCGGAAAAGTTCCGAAGAGAGAGGTCACCGGATGAGTTCCGGTGAAACTGAAAAGTTGTTTCAGACTATACCATAAAGTCAAATTGGTTTTGGCACATGCCTAATAATTTTTGGAGGGTGCCAGAATCATTCTGGAAACTTTCTGGACTTTTCTGGAATAAAAACCGGAAATGTTCCAGAGCTGCCGAAACCGCTTCAGATGCTTTTCGCAGATGAAAATCACTAAACCGGAATTGTTCCGGCTCGCGTTGAAAATTATTTTGGTGGGTACTGGAAATGTTCTAAGCCCACATGAATATTTTCAGTTCGATCAGACGCTGAAAAATGTCGTCGTGAATAGTGAAAGTGCTTTTTGGATATTTATGGGAAAGCACCTTATGGGATATTTCCAAAAGGCCTTCTAGAAGGACTTGGGAGCCAAGGCACCCCCATGTGGGGGGCCCCCCAAGTGTGGTCGGCCAAGCATGGTGGAGCTCCTTGGAGCTCCACATGGCACCCCTTTTATCTTTATTCTTTTATGAAAAGGCATAAAGTGGGGGTACTTTGGGGTTTTTTGTATGACATCTTTACCCCTTGGCTATCCTATAAATAGAGGTGTGTGGGCAGCCCCATATGCTTGATCCATTCTCACATACACATGCCATTGCAATGATCTGGCTTCTTCTCTCCCTCCCAGCGAAATAGTTTCGTAGAGCCGAAAGGCTGTCTGGGTTCCGGCAGGAACTTGTTCTGGACGGCGAAGCCCTGCCGGATAGATGACACCGTATGTGTGCAACTCTGTAGAGAGATCATAGTTTCGGTCTTAGTTCGAAAGTGCCTCCCGAAGGGCTGTCCGTGTGACCGTCCGAGTTTTGGAGGTCCTCCCGAAGGGCTGTCCGAGTGACAGTCCGAGTTTCGGAGGTCCTCCCGAAGGGCTGTCTGCGACACCGTCCGGGGGACTGTCCGACCGCCTCCCAGAGGGCTGTCCGCGGGGCAGATGAGGGTATACATCCTCGCCTTTGGGAGGTTGTAAAATCCTAGCTGCGGGGATCTGCATCGCCGATCGTCATCGACTCTACTTCCGCTGCGCTACGAGTCGGTAACGAAAATGATCAAACCTTGTATGCAGTCTCCATAGTGGTCCTGGGCTGGTGCGTAGGTCGAATTTTTTTGTTTTCTGCTGCGTTACCCTACAGTGGCATCAAGAGCCGTGCTATGCGTAGATGCAGGTTGCGATCTAGAATACATAGAGATGTATGGGTGTTGCAGAATATAATTAGGTAGTAGATGAGATCTATTACTCAAAATTATTTGTGCGGGTAGCAGATGAAATCTGTTACCCGATGTTCTTATTGCTTCCCTGGAATTTGTGTAGTCCTGATCTTGACGGCATGGTGGAATCTCACAAAGTTCTGGCAATCTGCGATCCTTTCATGCTGCTCCTGAGTATGCTGATTGACAGATCAACGAAGTGCTAACAGTTCTTTGGGTTCCACCATAGTTAAGAAAGATGGATGTTTCGCTGACGAAAGGGCAATGCAGATATGATCTGCACGGGGGTCACGCGTATGACGAAGTTTAGTATGGGGCTCGAGATTTTATTATCTCGTGTTTCATACACCCTGGAAAGTTAATCTAGCAACTTGAATTATCATACTTGATGATGGACGTTGGTAGCTTCGGTTTGTTTCAAAACCTTAGAAGCCACAAAAAATAAAATTTTGCATGAACCGATTAGAGGCGTCTAACTTGGTTTTGCAGGATGGTTTGCATGTGCATATGATGTGGTATAGCAGTGCTCATAATAATTTGATTATGTATGAGATGACTATATGATGTAATTTGATTAACATGACCTGCGTGTCATGATTCGGCATGATGGCTGGAGCCATATGATTGCACTTTAATGACCTGCGTGTCAACCTTATGTAATGCACTTATTTTAATAAGCTATAGAGATAGCAATATTATCTGGTGCATCGACAAGGTGGTGGCAATCTTCGCGAAGGTGAACACCAAAGCGAATGCCAAAGACAAATGAAAGACTTCTCCGTCAGAAAGGGCTATACCATATCATGCTATTATGAATTGCCTGAGATGTTTATCCCTTATGATGCACCCTTCTTGATTGCGCGGTAGTCGCTTTTTATTAGGGTGATCTCTCACAAAATATCAAGTAGTTAGTGTTCTCCCAAGTGTAGCACCGTCACGGCATCTTTCCTTTCGGGGTATCACATGGATGCATGGGTACGAACGATTGTACGGGTGTGAGGCGGGTGAGTTGAGACCTCGCATCGTGATCACTTGGTTGTCTTGACGTCCAGGCATGACAGTCATGAGCTCGGAACACACGCATCGAAAGATGAACAAGAGTCACATAGAGATGTGATTGGCAAGTTGGCCTACCGATTACAATTCTCGTCGCTTGAGATGGATGCATCCTTGGCGTTGAATTGTAATATGGATCTTGAATCACTCACAATCAATTATGAGAGATATTGATTTGAGTGGGAGCGCACTATAGAATTGAATTCTTTTAATTCTCAGTGCAATTAATTTTGAACACTGTCTAAGTGTGATTTGTATAATAGTTGTAGAATAATGGCTCGCGTTTCCACCTTCCCTATTAAAATTGAATAGCTGTTAAATATTTGGTTAAAACGTTATGGTTGGTAAACGTAATGTGAGGATTGTCCTCAATAGTGCCGAGAAGGACTTTGTCATATCGCATACTTTCGGTATTCTCCCGCTAAATGCTATGGATCATGTGACTCTCGTCCTTCGATCCAAAAACTAGAATTCTGTTTCAGTCAAGTGCAATACGTTTGCTTACATGAGACCCGAACTTCGAAAGTTTGGATAGTTATGTGATATTCATGGAATCTGTAAATCATTTTTAGAGACAGACAAAGGCTAAAAGATATGAGATATCCAAAGCAATGTTTGTTTGCAAACTATTAGTAAAGGAGTTTACTATGCATTTGACTGATAAGAGAGGGATCCAGAAGAACGCCTGTCATATGATGATGGTGAATAAAACAACAACTTAAAGAGAAAGGAAGTGTCCAAAGGGTGTTAGTGAAACTTTCACGCCTAGGAAGTCCGGGGCTATCGTCACTCTTAAGTTGGGTGCTTCTTCTGAGAGTAGGAGAAATACTGAAAATTAAACTGTTAGAAGTATAAAGGCAAAAGGAAAGAAGACTGGAATATCCAGCTCATGTATGAATGTCATATAGGTTTTTGATGTATAGAAGGCTGGTCAAAAAATATAGTTCTTGGGAATTATGGTTAAACATGTTAATCACTAATTCTTGGGTATTGTGAGTTAATCACAAAGATACCCGCTCGATTGCATGCTGTTACAAGTCGATGTAAGAACTACTAAGGCCTGAAAGACTAGCCAGAAATGAGGTTTAGATACACACAGGGAACATAGTAAATGTTACTATACCTTCCAACGGTGTATTCCCTATGTATTTACTTTCATAATTCATTTTAGAGTTTCACACTCTAGCCCATTGCATAAAGTATCTTGCAAGAAGGTTATTCATAAGAGAACTTCTAATGTTCGATGTTATGAATAACATAAGGGCCATACTTTCATTATGAATGAGATGTATGTTATGAATATTGATAATAATACATTACCTCTGTATTTACTTTCATAATTCATTTAGAGTTTCATACACTCTAGCCCTTTACATAAGGAATTTTGCAAGAAGGTTATTCATAAGAGAACTTTTGATGTTCGGTGTTATGAATAACATGAAGGGCCATGCTTCCATACAGGATGGGATGTATGCTATGAATATTGATGGTAATATGATACATCCAGAACACTGACGCTAAATGTCACAAGACTAAAAGAATACCACATGAGTGTGGCACTGCATTTGGTCACATTGGAGAAACCCGCATGAAAATTCCATTATGATGGATTTTGAAGTCATTTGATTTTGAATCATCTGACACTTGCAACTTTCCTCTGAAAGGTGAAGTGACTAAAATACCATTCACAGGCCATAAGGAACGAGCAAAGAACATATTGGTGATCATACATTATGATGTGTGTAGTCCAATAAATGTTGTTGCAAGTAGTGGATTTATCTATCTTCAGAAATGACTCAAGTAGATATATGGATGTTTACTTGTTGAGACGTAAGTCTGGATCTTTTGAATTCATTCATAAGGTTTTCAAAAATGAAGTAGAAGTTGTTGTAACAAGAAAATTGTGTTTCTACAATTCGATTGCAGAAAGGAATATTTGAGTTACAAGTTTAGCGAATGTCTGATGAGTTGTGAAAGGGGTTTCATAACTTGCACCTCCCGAAACACCACTGCAAGTGGAGAGTCTGTGTAGATGTAATCGAACCATTTATGACATGGTAAGATGAAAGATGACATAAATAGATTTGCCATTATCCCTTTTAAAGTGATGCTTTAGGGACTGCGGCTTTTACACTGAAAAGAGCTCCATCGGGTCTGTTGAAATAACGCCATGGTATGGTATGCCCAACCATGTTATATCTTTTCTTAAACATTTGGAATATGGGGCTTGTGTAAAAGGTTACAAACCTATTCCAAATCAGACTAGTGCTACTTTGTAGGTTATCCCAAGTCATTGGGTATTCCCCCACCACTATACCGAGGCAAACGGTTTTGCCACAAAACGGTATGCTTTTAAAGAGAATAGTTCTTACAAAAGGTGAGTGGGAGGACAATGCAACTCGACGAGATAACCAGTATCTTCGTCATCATATCAAAGGAAAGAAACCTTGGAAGTGATTCCGGACTTTCCTACTGCGACTGATACAGGAAGTCTCTACAATAAAATGTATGGACTTCAGTCGAACTTGCAGCTAAACCACGTAGGCAAAGCTCGTGCAAACCTATCAGGTGCACAAACGAGATATTGTTGTTAGACAACAGTATACCTACAATACACAAGGAAGCGTTGATGGGCCCTGACTCCGGAATTGACTAAATGCCAATACAATCAGAGATAGTTTCCATATAAGTGATTCGAGATTAAAATCTTGATACACCTTTCGGAAGACTTAGAGTCTAACGAATATTTATGGAACTAAAAACTGATACGGATAAAATGTTTTATCCATAAAGCTCGACTTGTTGCAATAACAAGTTCAAGGAGTTGACTACGATGAGATTGTCTCACCGTAGCGATGCTTGAAGTCGGTTCGGGTTGAACTAGCAATTAATACATATTTCAATCATGAGATATGAAACATGGATGACAAAAGGATTTCCATCTCATGGAAATGAAACCTAGGACTTGTATGTGATACAGTCCAAAATAATTTGTCGATCCAGAGGATGCTAGTAAGTATGCAAACTTCAGAGTTCCAACGATGGACAGAAGAAAGCAAAGTGGAGTTGGAATCTTCGTTTTTGATGAAATCGTCAAAAGGGTTTTGACTTCATCAATGGGTAACGAAGATGCTTGTGATTCAAGAAAGTAAGTGGGAGCATAATAATATTTCTAAAACGTTGTGTGCTTGACACATTGTTAATTGGAAGTAAATTTCTTGACACGAATTAGTACTTCATTTGAAAATAGTTTTTTTCGATGAAGTGCTTGGGCTAAATAGCCTTGATATTAGGCATGATGATCTATGGAGATAGATTTACCTAATGGGGCTGAGCAAAGATACATATTGACAAAATGCTGAAACCTTTTAGCATTGAAAAACCGTCAAGGAGTGATTCTTGTCGAAGTCACATGGAAAGAGTTTTTGCAAGACTCGGTGTCCCAAAACACTGATGAGCAAAATACATGATGGTGCTTCCACACACTCTTGTGTTTGGATTAATCATGTCTTCCATGGTATGTAAAACAACCAGATATGTCCGATACTCCCAAGGTGTTGCGAGTATAGATACCAAAGTGATCAAAAGCACTGATCATGGGACAACAGTGATAAAGGGTCATTGAGTGCTGGAGTAGCACTGATGACATGTTTTCTCGCAAGCGGAGATCATGAAGAGTTCGTTGTAATATGTTACATCGATACAGTCTTCACCATTTCTCCATGCGATTTTTGATTTAATTTGAGGGTTTTGTGTGATACACAATACGGTGGCACGGTAAGTTGGAATTGTTCTTAACAGGTTACTGTGGCGAATTCTATAATAAAGGCTAAGTATGTTGACGCTTTAGAAGCGACAAAGAAGTTGTTGAATCATATAGTTCATTCATGAACTTAGTATGGTTCCAAGATGGCTTTGGTCTATGGGACACTATTGCAGATAGTTGCTCCATAGCTCAGTCTGAGGAATCAGGTTTCGACCAATGATTCACACATATGCAAAGCCAAGTCCACACAAAATACGAATTTTGTGATAGCGTGAAAACGCGAGGATATGCAAAGTTACACACGGAGCTGAACTTGTCAGATCCGTTGGACATCAGGCTATACCAAAAGCGAAGCATATTTTACACCAGTATGCCATAGGTGTAAAGTGCTTTTGCATTGACTAGATTATTGACTCTAGTGCAAGTGGGAGTCTATAGGAGATATGCCCTAGAGGCAATAATAAATGTTATTGATTATTTCCCTGTTCATAATTATGTTTATGTTCCATGCTATAACTGCAATGATTCTCGAGTCTGCAAATAAAACGAGGCTTGGAGGGAAACTCATGTGCACGTGTGGGATAATAAACGGTAAAATGTATTCCTAGTCTGGCCTCTAAGACTGGCTCAAGTATTGCATGATGATCCTGTTTTACTGATCATGGGCATGGCTATGCCGGCAATTTTGAGGGCACAATGTTAGAAGAACATTTGTGTTGAATCGACCGGAATTGATGTTATGCTATGAGATACATTCGTCATAAGTTAATGGTTAATAACACAGAGATGGTTAACGTTTGCATGATTCCTTAGACCATGAGAGTATCGAGTTTCTTCATGCTTGCTTCATGAACTTTGGGGTTTGTTAAACGTCATCCGCAAATGGGTGGCTATTATGGCGGCTTACGGGTTCATGGAAAAGTATGTCAAGTAACTTGATAGCTCAAGATTGGGATTTGCTCCTCTGACGATGGAGAGATATCTCTAGGCCCTCTCGGTGTTACGGTATCCATCATCGTCTGGCCAGACACTTTGTGATTTGATCACGGGGATGCCGGAACACGGGAAACGAGAAAAGAGAACAATACCGGTAACGAGGTACCTGGCATAGTGGACAAGTTGTTGATCCACGGGGATGCCTACATGTCTCACCTCGGGTATTTGTAACATATCGCGAAGCAACAGGAATAGCACACGGCAACTGGAGGTTCACTCGAATATTCATTCGTGTGGGTATAGGGATCAATATGGGTGTCCACGGCTCCGATGTTGATCATTGATCGGAAGGGGTTCCGGGTCATGTCTAGGCTTCACCGAACCTATAGGGTCACATGCTTAAGGGTCATCTATCTGTTGAATACTAGACAGGGAGTCTGAGAGAAAGTTTCCGGAAAAAGTTTTCGGAGACAGCGGAAAAGTTCCGAAGAGAGAGGTCACCGGATGAGTTCCGGTGAAACTGAAAAGTTGTTTCAGAGGATACCATAAAGTCAAATTGGTTTTGGCACATGCCTGATAATTCTTGGAGGGTGCCAGAATCATTCTGGAAACTTTCTGGAATTTTCCGGAATGAAAACCGGAAATGTTCCGGAGCTGCCGAAACTGCTTCAGATGCTTTTCGCAGATGAAAATCACGAAACCGGAATTGTTCCGGCTCGCATTGAAAATTATTTTGGTGGGTACTGGAAATGTTCTAAGCCCACATGAATATTTTCAATTCGATCAGGCGCTGAAAAATGTCGTCGTGAATAGTGAAAGTGCTTTTTGGATATTTATGGGAAAGCACCTTTTGGGATATTTCCAAAAGGCCTTCTAGAAGGACTCCAAGCATGGTGGAGCTCCTTGGAGCTCCACATGGCACCCCTTTTATCTTTATTCATTTATGAAAAGGCATAAAGTGGGGGTACTTTGGGGTTTTTTGTATGACATCTTTACCCCTTGGCTATCCTATAAATAGAGGTGTGTGGGCAGCCCCATATGCTTGATCCATTCTCACATACACATGCCATTGCAATGATCTGGCTTCTTCTCTCCCTCCTAGCGAAATAGTTTCGTAGAGCCGAAAGGCTGTCTGGGTTCCGGCAGGAACTAGTTCTGGACGGCGAAGCCCTGCCGGATAGATGACACCGTATGTGTGCAACTCTATAGAGAGATCGTAGTTTCGGTCTTAGTTCGAGAGTGCCTCCCGAAGGGCTGTCCGTGTGACCGTCCGAGTTTTGGAGGTCTTCCCGAAGGGCTGTCCGAGTGACAGTCCGAGTTTCGGAGGTACTCCCGAAGGGCTGTCCGCGACACCGTCCGGGGGACTGTCCGACCGCCTCCCGGAGGGCTGTCCACGGGGCAGATGAGGGTATACATCCTCGCGGTTGGGAGGTTGTAAAATCCTAGCTGCAGGGATCTGCACCGCCGATCGTCATCGACTCTACTTCCGCTGCGCTACGAGTCGGTAACGAAAATGATCAAACCTTGTATGTAGTCTCCATAGTGGTCCTGGGCTGGTGCGTAGGTCTAAAATTTTTGTTTTCTGCTGCGTCACCGGCTCGACACCTTGATCTCCATCGTCACCGGCTCGACACCTTGATCTCCATCGTCACCGGCTCGACACCTTCATCTCCATCGTTGCGTCGGGGTCGGCTCGCCAACTATTGCTAACGCATAGCGATAAAGTAAAGCAATTACATGGCGTTTGCACTTCATACAATAAAGGGACAACCCTAAGGCTCCTGCCGGTTGTCGATATTACAAAACATGATCATCTCATACATCAACATATATCACATCACGTCTTGACCATATCACATCACAACATGCCCTGCAAAAACAAGTTAGACGTCCTCTACTTTGTTGTTGCAAGTTTTACGTGGCTGCTACGGGCTTATTGCAAGAACCGTTCTTACCTATGCAAGAACCACAACGGTGATTCATCAAGTTTGCTGTTTTAACCTTCTTCAAGGACCGGCCGTAGTGAAATTTGATTCAACTAAAGTAGGAGAAACAGACACCCGCCAGCCACCTTTATGCAAAACTAGTTGCATGTCTGTCAGTGGAACCGGTCTCATGTACGTGGACATGTAAGGTTGGTCCGGGCCGCTTCATCCCACAATACCGCCGAATCAAAATAAGACATTGGTGGTAAGCAGTATGACTATCACCACCCAGAACTCTTTGTGTTCTACTCGTGCATATCATCTACGCATAGACCTGGCTCGGATGCCACTGTTGGAAAACGTTGCATGGAAAACAAAAATTTCTACGCACACGCAAGAACTATCGATGGAGATGCATAGCTACGAGAGGGGGAGAGCATCCACATACCCTTGTAGATCACTAAGCGAAAGCGTTTATCACGCGGTTGATGTAGTCATACTCTTCGTAATCCGATCACGATCCAACCGATCTAGTGCCGAATGGTCGGTACCTCCGAGTTTAGCGCACGTGCGGCTTGATGACATCTCCTCCTTCTTGATCCAGCAAGTGAGAGAGGAGAAGTAGATGGGATCACAACCAACACGACGGCGTGGTGGTGATGGTGGTGGTGGAGCACCGACAGCGCTTCGCTAAGCGTCGCCGGGACGAGGCGGTGGAACTACGGAGTAACGGGAAACAGCCCCTCCAAGCCCTAGGGCGCAGCTAAGGGGGAGAGGACTTGGACTCCAAGTCCAATCCTATTCCTACTAGGACTCCTTCCTTTTTTGCCTTCCCTAGCCACATGGGCTTTTGAGGACTTGGTGCGCCTAGCCCAATAAGGCCAGGGCGCCTCCCCGCAGCCCATGCTAGCCCTTGGGTCGTGGTGAACCCACTTGTGGACTACCGGACCCCTCCGGAATCCTCCGGAACCTTCTGGAAGCTTCCCGGTACAATACCGAAAAAACTGCACCTTTTTCCGAAACCCAAAATATGACTTCCCATATATAAATCTTTACCTCTCGACCATTCCGAGACTCCTCGTGTCGTCCGGGATCTCATCCGGGACTCCGAACAATATTTGTTTACCACTCATCAAATATCCCAATACTACTGTAGCGTCAATGAAGGTTAAGCGTGCGACCCTACGGGTTCGGGAATTACGTAGTCATGACCGAGACACCTCTCCGGTCAATAACCAATAGTGGGACCTAGATGCCCATATTGATTCCTACATATTCCACGAAGATCTTTTATCAGTTGAACCTTTATGACAACATACGTAATTCCCTTTGTCTGTCGGCATGTTACTTGCCCGGGATTCGATCGTCGGTATCTCTATACCTAGTTCAATCTCGTTTCCAGCAAGTCTCTTTACTCGTTCCGTAATACATCATCTTGCAACTAACTCCTTTGTCACTTTGCTTGCAAGCTTCTTGTGATGTGTATTACCGAGAGGGCCCAGAGATACCTCTCCAATACACGGAGTGACAAATCCCAATCTCAATTCACACCAACTCAACAGACACCTTCGAAGATACCTGTAGAGCATCTTTATGATCACCCAGTTACGTTGTAATGTTTGATAGCACACAAGGTATTCCTCCGGTATCCGGGAGTTGCATGATCTCATGGTCGAAGGAACATGTATTTGACATTAAGAAAGCAGTAGCAAGAAACCGAACGATCATATGCTATGCTAACGGTTGGGTCTTGTCCATCACATCATTCTCCTAATGATGTGATCCCGTTATCAAATGACAACTCATGTCTATGGTTAGGAAACCATAACCATCTTTGATCAACGAGCTAGTCTAGTAGAGGCTCACTAGGGACACGGTGTTTGTTTATGTATCCACACATCTATTTAAGTTTCTGGTCAATACAATTCTAGCATGAATAATAAACCTTTATTATGATTAAGGAAATATAATAATAACCATTTTATTATTGCCTCTAGGGCATATTTCCATCAAATAGCTCTTTGAGGAATCAAAGGGCGGATCAAGAAGACCATGACAAGCCAAAGGAGCAAGATATCACTAAGGAAAAACCTCCCTTGCCGGGCAGGCGAACCCGGTCAGGTCGAGGCCGCACCAAATACAAGTCTCACGGCATGCTTGCCGTGGACGCCGAGGATGCCAACCCCGCCAAGGCACCACCGCTCCACCGCACAGCGACTCAAGTCACTTATCAGTGCGGTGTCGAGCCCCCAAGTGATTAAGTGGCTGTCCTCTGGCATGTGGCAGCCATTTGAGGAGAAGATCCACCCTGCATGAAACCTGAGGCGTGTCAGGCAGACAGGGCAAGAGACAGCTAAAGTAGCACGGCAAGGCTTGCCTGGCTACTCCCACGACGTGACACTAAGTGTTGCATTTAATGCGCCCTGTCCTGTCTGCAGAGTTAGGTATGATAGCACTGCTTGCTGTCTGATCAGTGTGTACTGACTTTTTTGCCTTTGTGGTGACCCCTTGACCTATAAAAGGAGGGATGTGGCAACCTTAGAAAGGATTCGGACCCTTGTACACTCATACGCGCGTAGCTGCCCTCGTCCCAAGGCGACTTTGCTGGGCTTGGGCGCCGCGTCTCCACTACGGTCCTCTCATCAATCCCCCAAAGCAGGAGTAGGGTTTTACGCCTCACGGCGGTCCAAACCTGGGTAAAAACTGCCCGAGTCATCGCCGACATGCTGTTCATTCTACGGCCTCCGCTCTTTGTGCAACGTGTCCTTCCCCCTTGCCGAACCACAAAGGGGCCGACGGCCCCATAGGTGATCGTGTTGTACCACGACACATGCCACAATAAAGAAAATTACATTGATAAATATGTTAGGTAGCATTCACACTTTATAAATTCTTTCTTTTATCATTTACCTACTCGAGGACAAGCAGGAATTAAGCTTGGGGATGCTGATACGTCTCCAACGTATCTATAATTTATGAAGTATTCATGCCATGTTTACAACAATTTTATATGGTTTTGGTATGATTTGATTAGATCTAACCGGACTAACGCTGTTTTCAGCAGAACTACCGTGGTGTCATTTTTTTTTGCAGAAATAAAATTTCTCGGAATGGGCTGAAAATTTATGGTGATTTTTTATGGACCAAAAGAGACCCTCGAAGCACAAGAGCTGGGCCAGGAAGTGGACGAGGAGGCCACAAGCCCTCTAGGCGCGCCCTCCCCCCAGGATACGCCACTAAGGCTTGTGGGCCCCTCGGGCACCTCCTTGACGTGAGACCGATGCCAAAAATTATTATAAATACAGAAACCTCCGAAAAGAACCCTAGATCGGAAGTTCTGCCGCCGCAAGCCTCTGTAGCCACGAAAAACCAATCGGGAGCCCGTTCCGGCACCCTCCCAGAGGGGGAAATCATCACCGGAGGTCATCTCCATCATCCCGGCGGTCTCCATGACGAGGAGGGAGTAGTTCACCCTCGGGGCTGAGGGTATGTACCAGTAGCTATGTGTTTGATCTCTCTCTCTCTCTCGTGTTCTTGATTTGCACGATCTTGATGTACCGCGAGCTTTGTTACTATAGTTGGATCATATGGTGTTTCTCCCCCTCTACCTTCTTGTGATGAATTGAGTTTTACCTTCGATGTTTCACTATTATCGGATTGAATACTATTATGGATTTGAGAACACTTGATGTATGTCTTGCGTAGGATACCTGTGGTGACAATGGGTTGTTCTATTGATTCACTTGATGTATGTTTTGGCACTCAACTCGCGGATTCCCGAGGTGACATTGGGGTAATCTATGCATAGGGGTTGATGCACGTTTTTATCCTTGTTTCTCCGGTAGAAATCTTGGGGCACTCTTTGAGGTTCTTTTTGTTGGATTGAATTGTTGGAAATATGCCCTAGAGGCAATAATAATTTAGTTATTATCATATTTCCTTGTTCATGATAATCGTTTATTATCCATGCTATAATTGTATTGATTGGAAACTCAAATACATGTGTGGGTACATAGACAACACTATGTCCCTAGTATGCCTCTAATAGACTAGCTCGTTGATCAAAGATGGTCAAGGTTTCCTAGCCATAGACATGAGATGTCATTTGATAACGGGATCACATCATTAGGAGAATGATGTGATGGACAAGACCCAAACTATAAACATAGCATTTGATCGTGTCAGTTTATTGCTATAGTTTTCTGCATGTCAAGTATCTGTTCCTATGACCATGAGATCATGCAACTCACTGACACCGAAGGAATGCCTTGTGTGTATCAAACGTCACAACGTAACTGGGTGACTATAAAGATGCTCTACAGGTATCTCCGAGGGTGTCTATTGAGTGGGCATGGATCAAGACTGGGATTTGTTACTCCGTGTGATGGAGAGGTATCTCAGGGCCCACTCGGTAATACAACATCACTATAAGCCTTGCAAGCAATGTGACTAAGGTGTTAGCCACGGGATCTTGTATTACGGAACGAGTAAAGAGACTTGCCGGTAACGAGATTGAACTAGGTATAGGGATACCGACGATCGAATCTCGGGCAAGTAACATACCGAAGAACAAAGGGAACAGCATACGGGATTAACTGAATCCTTGACATAGAGGTTCGACCGATATAGATCTTCGTAGAATATGTAGGAACCAATATGGGCATCCAGGTCCCGCTATTGGTTATTGACCGTAGAGGTGTCTCGGTCATGTCTACATAGTTCTCGAACCCGCAGGGTCTACACACTTAACGTTTGGTGACGATTAGTATAGTTGAGTTATTGTGTTGGTGACCGAAGGTTGTTCGGAGTCTCGGATAAGATCCCGGACATGACGAGGATCTCCGGAAGAGTCCGGAGGTAAAGATTAATATATGTGATAATAGTGTTTTGATCTCCGGAAGGGTTCCGGAATTCACCGGAAGGGGTTCCGGATGTTTACCGAAGTGTTCGGGCGCAGCAACACTTTATATGGGCCAAAGGGGTAAAACCGACGAGGTATTGGAAAGTGCAAAAGGAAGTTTTGCTGCTGCCTTAAGCGGTACTACCGCTGGTAAGGCAGTACTACCGCGTAAGCGGTACTACCGCTTGTGTGAAGCGGTACTACCGCTCACGAGCGGTACTACCGCTTGTGCGCGGTACTGCAGGGATCCGAGTTGGACTCTTTCCTTGCGGGCCAAACCGACCTTGTGCGGGCAAAACCGACCTTGTAGAGGTTTTCTCTCCAAGTTTAGACCCCAGGGCTCAACATATAAATAGAGGGACAGGGCTAGCACAGGGGACACATCAGGATTTCCCAAGCCGTGTGCCGGCAACCCTAGCCCTCTAGCTCCTCCGTCATAATCTTCATAGTGCTTGGCGAAGCCCTGCAGAGATTGTTCCTCACCACCATCACCATGCCGTCGTCCTGCCGAAATATTATGAATCTGAAGTTGTTTGATGCATATCGTATAATTGACCCACGGATACTTGTGGTGACATTGGAGTATCTAGGTGACATTATGGTTGATTGATGTGTATCATATGGTGTTATTTTAGTACGAACTCTAGGGCTGTTTGTGACACTTATAGGAATAGCTCAACAGATTGATCAGAAAGAATAACTTTGAGGTGGTTTCGTACCCTACAAGCAATTTCATCTTATGTTCTCCGCGATAGGAACTTTGGAGTGACTCTTTGTCGCACGTTGAGGGATTTCCATATGATTTAATTATGTTATCATTGTTGAGAGAATTTGCACTAGTGAAAGTATGAACCCTAGGCCTTGTTTTAAAGCATTGCAATACCATTTTTGCTCACTTTTGTTACTTGCTACCTTGCTGTTTTTATATTTTTAGATAACAAAAACCTATATCTACTATCCATACTACACTTGTATCACCATCTCTTCTCCGAACTAGTGCACCTATACAATTTGCCATTGTATTGGGTGTGTTGGGGACACAAGAGACTCTTTGTTATTTGGTTGCAGGGTTGTTTGAGAGAGACCATCTTGATCCTACACCTCCCATGGATTGATAAACCTTAGGTCATCCACTTGAGGGAAATTTGCTACTGTCCTACAAAACTCTGCGCTTCGAGGCCCAACACGAGTCTACAAGAAGAAGGTTGCGTAATAGACATCAAGCTCTTTTCTGGCGCCGTTGCCGGGGAGGTGAGTGCTTGAAGGTATATCTTTAGATCTTGCAATTGAATCTTTTAGTTTCTTGTTTTATCACTAGTTTAGTTTATAAAAGAAAACTACAAAAAATGGAATTGAGGTTGCCTCATATGCTTCATCTTTTTAATGTCTTTCGTGAAAATGATGGAAAGGAAAATTGTGCCAAAGTGTTAGAAGAAGAAGTCAATAAAATGTTTGGCATAAAAACTTTGAAAGATGAGCATGATTGCAATGTTGTTAGTATGAATTCTTTGAATATCCATGATGCTAATGATATGAAAAGCCATAAGCTTGGGGATGCTATGTTTGATGAAGATGATATTTTTAGTCCCCCAAGTTTTGATGAGAAAATTTATTATGATGATAGCATGCCTCCTATTTATGATGATTATATTGATGAAAGTGGATTTGGAGAGGTCATGACTTTATTTAGTGATGAATCCACTATTTTGGAAGAGGTTCCAATTGATTATGAGAACAAAGTTGCTATCTATGATGATTATTGTGATGAGATGTATGCTATAAAGAATAATGATAACCACGAAACTTGTCATCATGATTTTAATTTTCAATTGGATTATGCCTCACATTATAGTTATTTTTTTGAGTTTGCTCCGACTACTATTGATGAGAATAAATTTGCTTATGTGGAGAGTAATAAAATATATATGCTTATGAATCATGAAAGGAATGCTTTATGTGATAGTTATATTGTTGAATTCCTTCATGATGCTACTAAAAATTATCATGAGAGAGGGATATATGCTTCTACATATTGCAATAATATCAAGTTTCCTCTCTATGTGTTGAAAGTTTTGAAGTCATGCTTGTTTTGCCTTCCTATGCTAGTTGATTCTTGTTCCCCTAAATTGTTTTCTCACAAAATCCATATGCATAGGAAGTGGGTTAGACTTAAATGTGCTAGTCATATGCTTCATGATGCTCTCTTGGTATTTCAATTCTTATCTTTTATGTGAGCATCATTGAAATCATCATGCCTAGCTAGGGGCGTTAAACAATAGCGCTTGTTGGGAGGCAACCTAATTTTCATTTTGTGTTTTCTGTTTTTGATTAGTGTTTTTTCAATAAATACACAATATTACTTCTGTAGTAATTATTTTTTAGAGTTTTAATTAGTGTTTGAGCCAAGTATGACCTTTCGGATGGTCTATGGTGATAGTTGATTTGATCTTGCTGAAAAACAGAAACTTTTGTGCTCATTGTAAGAATTTTAAAACATCACAGAGGTGTGATTTTGAGCTGAATTTTTTACACAAGATTTATATAAAAATTTCCCAGGTTGTCCTAATTTTTTAGAATTTTTGGAGTTACACAAGTATACGAAATTTCCAGATTGCTATAGACTGTTCTATTTTTGACAGATTATGTTTTCTTTGCGTTGTTTGCTTATTTTGATGAATCTATGGGTAGTATCGAGGGGTATGAACCATGGATAAGTTGGAATACAATATATATAATACCAATATAAATTTAGAATAAGTTCACAACAGTACCTAAAGTGGTGATTTATTTTATTATACTAACGGAGCTTACGAGTTTTCTGTTAAGTTTTATGTGATTGAAAATTTCAAGTTTTGGGTTAGATATCGATATGAGGAGAATAAGGAGTGGCAAGACACTAAGATTTGGGATGCCCAAGGCACCCCAAGGTAATATTAAAGGAAGATCCAAGCAACTAAGCTTGGGGATGCCCCGGAAGGCATCCCCTCTTTCGTCTTCAACATTATCGGTAACCTCACTTGGAGCTATATTTTTATTCGTTACATGATATGTGTTTTGCTTGGAGCATCATTTTCTTTTGTTTATATTTGATTTATGTTATTTATAATAAGGTTTTGTATCTTTTATTTCAATAATAGCGTCAAGGATAGCCTTCACCATGCTCAATTTGCAAGTATATGAGTTGCTGTTTCAAAACAGAAAGTTTGTCGTTATTGCAAAAATTCCCTAGAAAAGTCAGAATGTGATAAAATATTGAAATTTTGACACAATATGAAGTGATAAATTCTCTACAGTGTGGTAAATTTTCAGAATTTTTTGAGTTAAATAATTATGGATCTTCATTAGTCCTTTACAGACTGTTCTGTTTAGACATATTGCTGTTATGATTGCATTGTTTGCATATGTTTACTTGTTTAATGATTCTATTTGAGGATAGGAGTATTAAATATGTAGAGGAATTTAGTATGCAATATCAAATTATAATTTTAGTGATTTTCTATAGTAGAGAATGATAAGGTTTTGCATTGATTTATACTAACTTATCTCATGAGTTCTTATTGAGTTTTGTGTGGATGAAGTTTTAAAGAATAAGGGAAACCGTGATATGATAGGAATTAAGGAGACACAAGAGCTCAAGCTTGGGGATGCCCCGGTTGGCATCCCACCTTTCTTCTTCAACAATGATCGGTCAGTTTTGGTTGAGCCTAAGTTTTTGCTTCTTCACATGATATGTACTATCCTTGGAATTTCATTTTATTTTGTTTTGCTTTCTATTTGAATAAAATACTTAAGATCTGAAATTCTTAGATGGGAGAGAGTCTTCACATAGCTACTTAATTATTTGACTATTCATTGATCTTCACTTATATCTTTTTGGAGTAGTTTGAAATTGATGAACTCTCATGCTTCACTTATATTATTTTGAGAGTCTTATAAATAGTATGGCAATTTGCTTAGGTTATGAATTTAATCATAATATGATGGGCATTCAAGAGGGATATAATAAAAACTTTCATAAAGAGCATTGAATATATGAGAAGTTTGATACCTCGCATTTGTTTTGAGATATAAAGATGGTGATATTAGAGTCATGCTAGTGAGTAATTGTGGATTGGTAGAAATACTTGTGTTAAAGTTTGTGATTCCCGAAGCATGCACGTATGGTGCACCGTTATGTGATGAAGTTGGAGCATGATTTATTTTTTGATTGTCTTCCTTATGAGTGGCGGTCGGGGACGAGCGATGGTCTTTTCCTACCAATCTATCCCCCTAGGAGCATGCGTATAATTACTTTGCTTCGATGGCTAATAAATTTTTGCAATAAGTATGTGAGTTCTTTATAACAAATATTGAGTCCATGGATTATACGCATCTTGCATTCATGCCTCCGTTTGACTGCCACTCGGCTCATAAGGCGATGAGATGGGAAGAAGACAAAAGCAGGGTGCCCCGCATTCTCAGCTGCTGATTCTCAGGCTGATTCTACTTATGCACTCTCACCCTTCCACCATTGCTAGCCTCTCTAGTACCGCACAACTTTCGCCGGTGAATTAAACCCACCATATACCCTTCCTCAACACAGCCACCATACCTACCTATTATGGCATTTCCATAGCCATTCCGAGATATATTGCCATGCAACTTCCACCATTCCTTTTTATTATGACACACACCATCATTGTCATATTGTTCTCATATGCATGAGGCATTCATATAGAGTCATATATTTGTTCTAGTATCGAGTTGTAAGTAAATAAAAGTGTGATGATCATCATTATTAGAGCATTGTCCCATGTGAGGAAAGGATTATGGAATCTATGATTCCCTCACAAGTTGGGATGAGACTCCGGACTTAAAAATTAAAAAGAGGCCAAAGAGCCCAAAATAAAATCAAAAAGAGGCCAAAGAGCCCAAACAAAAAAACAAAAAAAATGAGAGAAAAAGAGAGAAGGGACAATGTTACTATCCTTTTTTCCACACTTGTGCTTCAAAGTAGCACCATGTTCTTCATGATAGAGAGTCTCCTATTTTATCATTTTCATATACTAGTGGGAATCCTTCATTATAGAACTTGGCTTGTATATTCCAATGATGGGCTTCCTCAAATTGCCCTAGGTCTTCGTGAGCAAGCAAGTTGGATGCACACCCACTTAGTTTTCTTTTTGAACTTTCATACACTTATAGCTCTAGTGCATCCGTTGCATGGCAATCCCTACTCACTTGCATCGATATCAATTGATGGGCATCTTCATAGCTCATTAATTTGCCTAGTTGATGTGAGACTTTCTCCTTCTTTTGTCTTCCCCACAACCACCATATTCTATTCCACCTATAGTGCTATATCCATGGCTCACGCTCATGTATTGCGTGAAAGTTGAAAAAGCTTGAGAACATTAAAAGTATGAAACAATTGCTTGGCTTGTCATCGGGGTTGTGCATGATGAAATATTTTGTGTGATGAAGATAGAGCATAGACAGACTATATGATTTTGTAGGGATAACTTTCTTTGGCCATGATATTTTGAGAAGACATGATTGCTTTGTTAGTATGCTTGAAGTATTATTGTTATTATGTCAATATTAAACTTTAGTTTTGAATCTTATGGATCTCAACATTCATGCCACTATAAAGAAGATTACATTGATAAATATGTTAGGTAGCATTCACACTTCATAAATTCTTTCTTTTATCTTTTACCTACTCGAGGACGAGCAGGAATTAAGCTTGGGGATGCTGATACATCTCCAATGTATCTATAATTTATGAAGTATTCATGCCATGTTTACAACAATTTTATATGGTTTTGGTATTGCTACTTCTTGAGCTTGTGTTGGTTTTTCCCTTGAAGAGGAAAGGGTGATGCAGCAAAGTAGAGAGAAGTATTTCCCTCAGTTAGAGAAGCAAGGTATCAATCCAGTAGGAGGTACAAGCAAGTCTCCAATCTATGCACCTGCACAAACAATCAAACACTTGCACCCAACGCGATAAAGGGGTTGTCAATCCTTTCACGGTCAATTGCAATGGTGAGATTTGATAGAGATATATATAAAAGATTACTAAAACATAAAACAAAATAAAAGTAAATAAATTGCAGCAAAGTATTTTTGGGTTTTTTGGTTTATAGATCTGAAAATATATGATGGAAAATAGACCCGGGGGCCATAGGTTTCACTAGAGGCTTCTCTCTCGAAGGCAAATAATACAGTGGGTGAACAAATTACTGTCGAGCAATTGATAGAAAAGCGCAAAGTTATGATGATATCCAAGGCAATGATTATGCATGTAGGCATCACGTCCGTGTGTAGTAGACCGACTCCTGCCTGCATCTACTACTATTACTCCACACATCGACCGCTATCCAGCATGCATCTAGAGTATTAAGTTCATAAAGAACGGAGTAACGCCTTAACTAAGATGACATGATGTAGAGGGATAAACTCAAGCAATATGATGAAAACCCCATCTTTTTACCCTTGATGGCAACAATACAATACGTGTCTCGCTACCCCTACTTTGTCACTGGGTGAAATCACGCAAGATTGAACCCAAAACTAAGCACCTCTCCCATTGCAAGAAAGACCAATCTAGTTGGCCCAACCAAACTGATAATTCGACGAGAAATACAAAGATATCAAATCATGCATATAAGAATTCATAGAAGATTCAAATAATTTTCATAGATAATCTGATCATAAAAACACAATTCATCGGATCTCGACAAACACACCGCAAAAGAAGATTACATCGGTTAGAACTCCAAGAACATCGCGGAGAACTTTATATTGAAGATCAAAGAGAGGGAAGAAACCATCTAGCTACTAGCTATGGACCCGTAGGTCTGTGGTAAACTACTCACGCATCATCGAAGGGGCAATAGGGTTGATGTAGATGACCTCTGTGATCGAATCCCCCTCCGGCAGATCGCCGGAAAAGGCCCCAAGATGGGATCTCATGGGAACAGAGGCTTGCGGCGATGGAAAAGTATTTTTGTGGACTCCTCTGATGGTTTGGGAATATTTGGGAATATATAGGCCAAGGATTAGGGTTAGGAGAGCTCCGAGGGACCCACAAGGCAGGGGGCGCCCCCCTAGGGCCCGCCCTGCACCCTTGCCGTCGCCTCGGGACTCTTCTGCCTTGGTTTCCAAGTCCTACGTGTGTCTTCTGGTCCAAGAAAAATCATCGTAAAGTTTTATTCCGTTTGGACTCCGTTTGATATTCCTTTTCTGTAAAACTCAAAAACAAGGAAAAACAGAAACTGGCACTGGGATCTAGGTTAATAGGTTAGTGCCAAAAATAATATAAAATAGCATATTAATGCATATAAGACATCCAAAACAGATAATATAATAGCATGGAACAATCAAAAAGTATAGATACGTTGGAGACGTATCAAGCATCCCCAAGCTTAATTCCTGCTCATCCTCGAGTAGGTAAATGATAAAAACAGAATTTTTTATGTGGAATGTGATGACCCACAAGTATAGGGTATCAATCGTAGTCCTTTCGATAAGTAAGAGTGTCGAACCCAACGAGGAGCGGAAGGAAATGACAAGTGGTTTTCAGCAAGGTATTCTCTGCAAGCACTGAAATTATAAGTAACGAGTAGTTTGATAGCAAGATAATTTGTAACGAGCAAGCAACGGTAACGGTAACAAAAGTGCAGCAAGGTAGCCCAATCCTTTTGATGCAAAGGACAGGCCAAAACAGTCTATTATGATAAGCAAAGTGTTCTTGAGGGTACACAGGAACTTCATCTAGTCACTTTCATCATGTTGGTTTGATTCGTGTTCGCTACTTTGATAATTTGATATGTGGGTGGACCGGTGCTTAGGTGCTGTTCTTACTTGAACAAACCTCCTACTTATGATTAACCCCCTCGCAAGCATCCGCAACTACGAGAAAAGTATTAAGATAAAATCTAACCATAGCATTAAACTTTTGGATCCAAATCAGTCCCTTATGAAGTAGCGCATAAACTAGGGTTTAAGCTTCCGTCACTCTCGCAACCCATCATCTAATAACCACTCCACAATGCATTCCCTTAGGCCCTAATAAGGTGAAGTGCCATGTAGTCGACGTTCACATGACACCACTAAGGGAATCACAAAATACATACCATCAAAATATCGAACACATATCAAGTTCACATGATTACTTGCAACAAGATTTCTCCCGTGACCTCAAGAACAAAAGTATCTACTCACAAATAATAATCATGCTCAAGATTAGAGGGGTATTAAATAGCATAATGGATCTGAACATATAATCTTCCACCAAATAAACCATATAGTAATCAACTACAAGATGTAATCAACGCTACTAGTCACCCACAAGCACCAATCTAAGGTTCCGGTACAAAGATTGAACACAAGAGATGAACTAGGGTTTGAGAGGAGATGGTGCTGTTGAAGATGTTGATGGAGATTGCCCTCCCCAAGATGGGAGAGTTGTTGGTGATGATGATGACGATGATTTCCCACTCCGGGAGGGAAGTTCCCCCGGCGGAATTGCTCCGCCGGAGGGCAAAAGTGCTCCTGCCCAAGTTCCGCCTCGAGACGGCGGCACTTCGTCCCGAAAGTCCTCCTCTTATTTTTGCTAGGTCAAAATGACTTATATACTTGAAGATGGGCACTGGAGGTGGGCCGAGGAGGGCACAACCCACCAGGGCGCGCCTAGGCTCCCTGGCACGCCCAGGTGGGTTGTGCCCACCTGGTGGGGCCCCTCTGGTAGTTATTTGCTCCAATAATTCTTATTTATTCCATAAAAAATCTCCGTGAAGTTTCAGCTTATTTGGAGTTGTGCAGAATAGGTAGCTCTGACGTGCTTTTTCAGGTCCAGAATTCCAGCTGCCGGTATTCTCCCTCTTTGTGTAAACCTTGCATATTATGAGAGACAAGGCATTAGAATTACTCCCAAACGCATTATTATGCATGAAAACATTATAAATAACAGTAGCAAAACATGATGCAAAATGGACGTATCAACTCCCCCAAGCTTAGACCTCGCTTGTCCTCAAGCAAAAAACCGAAATCGAAAAACATGTCCACATGCTTAGAGAGAGAGGTGTCGATAAAAAAACAAAATACAGACATAGAAGCATCATGCACATTATTATAACAGCAAGGAACTTAAACATGGGGTTTTTATCACATAACTTTTATCATATAACTTGTGTCATATAACTTCTTATGAACAAGTAACAATTCATCACAACATTGAAGTATAAAGCATAAAACTTATTGAAAACCAATAAACTATGTTCTCAATCAAGTTTGCAACTACAATTCATCATATTTTCAGGAAGGGTCATGTGTCGGAGCCTTTAGGCAAGTCCACATACTCAACCATCATATAATCTTCTATGATTGCTAACACCCACAGCGTACCCATGAACAAAAAGTTTCAACCAGACACATAGAAAGATAGGGGCTTATAGTTTTGCCACCCAACATATTCACCTCAAGGGTGATGTCAACAATAATAACTCATGCCTACTCATATCCAGCTGGATATATGTGCCTAAATCTTTCCTCACCACATGATGCTTGCCAAAGGAGAAAAATAAAAAGGAATAGGGGAGAAAACTTTGACTCTGCATAAAAGTAAAAGAAAGGCCATTCACAGAGGGAAGCAGAGGTTGCCATGCGCTTATTTGTTTGTATGCTCAATCTCTTAGTGCAAAAGAACGTCATGTTATATTGCCCCTTATGATAGCAACCTTTATTATGCAGTCTGTCGCTTTTATTCTTTGCCATCACAAGTTCGTACAATGCTCAATTTTCTCTTACACTAAATGATCTAACACTTTTAGAAGCAATTTTTATTGCCTTATTGCACCGATGACAACTTACTTGAAGGATCTTACTCAATCCATAGGTAGGTATGGTGGACTCTCAAAACAAGATTTGGGTTTAAGGGTTTTGGATGCACAAGTAGTATCTCTACTTAGTGCGGAGTTTTTGGCTAGCAAAGATGGGGGGCAAGCACCACATGTTAAAGGATCTATGACAATATAACTTCTATGTGAATATGAACAAACATAAATCATTACGTTGTCTTCCTTGTCCAGCGTCAACTATTTTGACACAAAATATTTAATGGGGGCTCACAATCATAAAAGATGTCCAAGATAGTGTATTTGCATGTGAATCTTCTCTTCCCTTATTAATTCTTTCATGAGTTGCATCATTGACCAATGCTATGTTTGTCAATCTCCAACAAATTTTACCACTTATACTCTTCCTTATGTGATATCATTACTTACCATAAGATTAGCATATGATCTTTTTATTTATTTATTCCTTTCCTTTTTGTTGAAACATAAAAGTGCAGAAAGCCAAACTTGAACTAATCTTTATTATATAACTCGCACACGATTACATAGATAGATCACTAAGCAAACACTCGAAAAGAAAGGATCGAACTAAACTTTTATTCAACTAAAGCAAAAGATAACTAAGGATCGAACTAAGATAAGTAAAGGCAAAAGATAATGGAGGTGATACGATACCGGGGCACCTCCCCCAAGCTTGGCACAAGCCAAGGGTTGTGCCCATACCCGATACTCAAGTCTCCTTTGGTGATGAAGAAGGAGGTGGTGATGATGAAGTAGTGGGTTTGTCCTTCTTCCTTAGCTTACGCTTGAGGATGGAATTTTCCTCCTTTAAGTCACCAATCTCCTGCTCGAGCTCTAATATATTTTTGCATAATTCTTGCTTGTTTTCCTGCAAAAGACGAAAAGGGATAAACTGGATCTTAGGTTTCTTTGCTTTGTTGGGGAGACTTGACTTCTTGAATTCCACGTGCATGTCTCCAGGTTGAGGCAAGGGAACTTCAACTTCATCTGAACTTGTCTCCTCCTCCCCTTTAGGATCGTAGTCTTCTTCCTCCTCCGAAGTCCAACTATAGTGCTCCACATCCCCATAAACCTTGGGGTTTGCGATATATTTGGCAACATAGCTCTCACCCTCTGAGTCTTGGGATGACATATTTTCAGATCTGTCAGAAAACAGCAAGAAAAGAAAACAGAAGATTTCTCCGCGATATGGTGGTCAATAGGTTCGGGGGGTATATAAAGATTTTTGTTATCTTGGGAAACAAGCAAACGGAAGAAAAACAGAGATCGGAAGGTACCCGAGGTGGGCACAACCCACCTTGGCGCGCCACGGGGCCCTGGCGTGCCCTGGTGTCTTGTGCCCACCAGGGTTGCCTTTCTAGTTGTTTCTTATTTTCCTAATTTTTGATATATTCCAAAACTGACAAAAAAATATTTTTGCGGGTTTTTCGGAGTCCATTTACTTACCGTATCACGTACCTCCTCTTTTCAGTTATTCTGGAGTGTTCCGGAAGGTTTCTTTTATGTGCTCTTCCGGTGTCATAGTTTGGATAATATTACTTTCAACATTAATGGGCGTACCTGAGATATAATGTTTTATTCTTTGCCCATTGACAACCTTCGGGTTGGTACCTTCGGCATTATTTATTTTGATGTCTCCGGAGCGATAAACCTCTTCGATAACATACGGTCCTTCCCATTTGGAGAGAAGTTTTCCTGCAAAGAATCTGAAACGAGAGTTGTATAGAAGAACATATTCCCCAACTTTGAATTCCCATTTTTAGATTCTTTTGTCATGCCATCTTTTAACTTTCTCTTTAAATAGTTTGACATTTTCATAAGCTTGGGTTCTCCATTCATCTAGTGAGCTAATATCAAATAACCTCTTTTCATCGGCAAGTTTGAAATCATAGTTGAGTTCTTTAATTGGCCAATATGCTTTATGTTCTAACTCAAGAGGCAAATGACAAGCTTTTCCATAAACCATTTTATAAGGAGACATACCCATAGGATTTTTATATGCTGTTCGGTAGGCCCAAAGTGCATCATCTTATTTTGTAGACCAATTCTTTCGGGACCTATTGACAGTTTTTATCATATTAGCTTTATTTCTCTATTGCTAAGTTCAACTTGACCACTAGACTGAGGATGATATGGAGATGCCATTCTATGGTTAACATCATACTTAGAAAGCATTTTACGGAAAGCACCATGAATAAAATGTGAACCACCATCAGTCATCAAATATCTAGGGACTCCAAACCTTGGGAAAATAACTTCCTTAAGCATTTCAATAGAGGTGTTGTGATCAGCACTACTAGTTGGAATAGCTTCTACCCACTTAGTAACATAATCAATAGCAACCAAAATATGTGTATACCCATTAGAGGAAGGAAAAGGTCCCATGTAATAAAAACCCCAAACATCAAATGGTTCAACAGCAAGAGAATAATTCATAGGCATTTCTTGACGCTTACCAATATTACCAATTTGTTGACATTCATCACAAGATAAAACAAACTTATGGGCATCCTTGAAGAGAGTAGGCCAATAAAAACTAGATTGCAATACCTTGTGAGCAGTTCTGTCTCCCGCATAATGCCCTCCATAAGCTTCGGAGTGACATTTCCGTAGGTTTGTCCCTGTTCATGCTCAGGTACACAACGTCTAATAATACCATCTACTCCTCGTTTATAAAGATGTAGGTCATCCCAAAAGTAATGTCTTAAATCATAGAAGAACTTTTTCTTTTGTTGGTATCTGAAACTAGGTGGTATATATTTAGCAACAATGTAATTAGCATAATCAGCATACCAAGGAGTGTTATGAGAAACATTTATTGCAGCCAATTGCTCATCAGAAAAACTACATTAATAGGTTGTGGGTCATCAAGAATACTCTCTAACCTAGACAAGTTATCAGCTACGGGGTTCTCAGCTCCTTTTCTATCAGTGTATGTAAATCAAATTCTTGTAGCAAGAGAACCCATCTAATGAGTCTAGGTTTAGCATCTTTCTTTTCCATAAGATATTTAATAGCAGCATGATCAGTGTGAACAGTAACCTTAGAATCAACAATGTAAGATCTGAATTTGTCACAAGCAAACACAACTGCTAAGAATTATTTTTCAGTAGTAGCATAATTTCTCTAGGCACTGTCTTGAGTTTTACTAGCATAATGAATAACATTTAATTTCTTATCAACTCCTTGTCGTAAAACAGCACCAACAGCATAATCACTAACACCACACATAATTTCAAAAGGCAAGTTCCAATCAGGTGGTTGAACAATAGGTGCAAAAATTAAGGCTTTCCTAAGTGTTTCAAAGGCTTCTACACAATCATCATCAAAAACAAATGGAACATCCTTTTGTAAAAGATTTGCAAGAGGCCTAATAATTTTAGAGAAGTCTTTAATAAATCTCCTATAAAAACCAGCATGACCGAGGAAACTACGAATACCATTAATATCCTTAGGACATGGCATTTTCTGAATTGCATCAACTTTAGCTTTGTCCACCTCAATACCTTGTTCAGAAATTTTATGTCCCAAGACAATACCTTCATTAACCATAAAGTGGCACTTCTCCCAATTCAAGACAAGATTAGTTTGCTCACATCTCTTCAAAACTCGATCAAGGTTGCTCAAGCAATCATCAAAAGATGTTCCGTAAACGGAAAAATCATCCATGAAAACCTCAACAATCTTTTCACAAAAATCAGAGAATATAGCAGTCATACATCTTTGAAAGGTAGCAGGTGCATTGCATAAACCAAAAGGCATACGTCTATAAGCATAAGTTCCAAAATAACAAGTAAAGGTGGTTTTCTCTTGATCAGGTTGTGAGACAGGTATTTGAGAAAAACCAGAATATCCATCAAGGAAACAAAAGTGTGTGTGTTTTGATAGTCTTTCTAGCATTTGATCAATAAAAGGCAAGGGGTAATGATCTTTCCTAGTTGCTTTATTTAATTTTCTAAAATCAATTACCATCCTATAGCCAGTAACAATTCTTTGTGGAATAAGTTCATTTTTATCATTATGAACAACGGAAATACCTCCTTTCTTAGGGACACAATGAACGGGACTTACCCATCTACTATCAGCTATGGGATAAATTATACCTACTTCCAGAAGTTTTAATATTTCAGTTCTTACCACTTCTTTTATCTTAGGATTCAACCGTCGTTGGTGATCAACAACGGGTTTAGCATCAGGTACCATATTAATTTTATGCTGACAGAGACTGGGACTAATGCCCTTAAGATCATAAAGAGTATATCCAATAGCAGCTCAGTGCTTCTTCAGAACTTTCAATAATCTTTCTTCTTCATGTTCTGAAAGGTTAGCACTAATAATAACAGGATATATCTTTTTCTCATCAAGATAAGCATATTTCAAAGTATCTGGCAATTGTTTTAATTCAAACACAGGATCACCTTTAGGTGGAGGAGGACCTCCTAGAGTTTCAATAGGCAAATTGTGTTTAAGCAGAGGTCGTTGTTCAAAGAAATTTTTATCTATTTCACATCTTTCATGCATATACACATCATTTTCATGGTCTAGCAAATATTGTTCTAGTGGATCAGTAGGAGGTACAGCAATAGAAGGAAGACCAATTATTTCATCCTTACTAGGTAATTCTTTCTTATGATGCTTTCTACTAAACTTAGAAAAATTAAACTCATGAGACTCATCACCAAAACTAACACCGATCGTTTGTTTCTCACAATCTATTTTAGCATTAACGGTGTTCAAGAAAGGTCTACCAAAGATAATGGGACAAAAGTCATCTTGTGGGGAACCAAGAACAAAAAATCAGTAGGATATTTTATTTTCCCACACAAGAATTCAACATCTCTAACAATCCCAAGTGGTGTGATGGTGTCTCTATTAGCAAGTTTAATAGTAACATCTATGTCTTCTATTTCAGCGGGTGCTATGTCATTCATAATTTCTTGATATAAGGTAAAGGGAATAGCACTCACGCTAGCACCTAAGTCACATAAACCATGATAACAGTGATCTCCTATTTTGACTGAGACAACAGGCATGCCAACAACAGGTCTATGTTTATCTTTTTCATCCGGTTTGGCAATTCTAGCAGCTTCATCACAAAAGTAAATAACATGCCCATCTATATTTTCTACCAAGAGATCTTTAACCATAGCAACACTAGGTTCTACCTTGATTTGTTCAGCTGGTTTAGGTGCTCTAATATAGCTTTTATTGATCACAGTTGAGACCTTAGCATGTTCCTTTATCCTAACAGGAAAAGGTGGTTTTTCAATGTAAGCAGTAGGAACAATTGGGTCAACATTATAAATGATAGTTTTATCTTTAGCTAATACCGGTTCTTTAATTTCCTCTTTAATAGGTGGGTGATATTTAAACCATTTCTCCTTAGGAAATCAACATGAGTAGCAAATGATTCACAAAAGGAGGCTACTATCTCAGAGTCAAGTCCATATTTAGTGCTAAACTTTTGAAAAGCATCGGTATTCATAAAAGATTTAACACAATCATACTTAAGCTTAATACCTGACTCTTTACCTTCGTCGAGTTCCCAATCTTCAGAGTTGCGTTTAATTCTTTCTAAAAGATCCCACCTGAATTCAATAGTCTTCTTCATAAAAGAACAAGTACAAGAAGTATCGAGCATGGATTGATCATCACGAGAAAGCCGATCATAAAAATTCTGAATGATAATTTCTCTTGAGAGCTCATGATTGGGGCATGAATATAACATTGACTTAAGCCTCCCCCAAGCTAGAGCAATACTTTCTCCTTCACGAGGCCAAAAATTATATATGTAATTCTGATCACAATGAACTAGATGCATAGGATAATTTTTTTTGGTGAAATTCCAATTCCAAGATCCAATATCATCGCATAGCCTATACCATGCCAATGCTTTTCCCTTCAAAGATAAAGGGAAAACCTTCTTCTTAGCTTCATCTCCGGGTAAACCTGCAAGCTTAAATATTCCACAAATTTCATCCACATATATTAAGTGCGTATCAGGATGTTCGGTTCCATCTCCTGCATAAGGATTAGCTAGCAGTTGTTCTATCATACCCGAAGGAATTTCATAACCAATATTTTCAGTAGGTGCAGTAGGTTGAGGGGTAACTAATTGTGGTTCCGTTCGAGGTGAAGATACCCCGAACAAACCCCTCAAAGGATTGTTCTCCATAGCAGCAAGTGACAACAAATTTCAGCACGTAGTAATAATTTTTCCTTACCAATTTCCACTTACCAAGAGCACTTCACTCCCCGGCAACGGCGCCAAAAAAGAGCCTTGATGACCCACAAGTATAGGGGATCAATCGTAGTCCTTTCGATAAGTAAGATTGTCGAACCCAACGAGGAGCAGAAGGAAATGACAAGTGGTTTTTAGCAAGGTATTCTCTGCAAGCACTGAAATTATAAGTAACGAGTAGTTTGATAGCAAGATAATTTGTAACGAGCAAGTAACGGTAACGGTAACAAAAGTGCAGCAAGGTAGCCCAATCCTTTTGATGCAAAGAACAAACCTCCAACTTCTGATTAACCCCCTCGCAAGCATCCGCAACTACGAGGAAAGTATTAAGATAAAATCTAACCATAGCATTAAACTTTTGGATCCAAATCAGTCCCTTACGAAGTAGCGCACAAACTAGGGTTTAAGCTTCTGTCACTCTCGCAACCCATCATCTAATAACTACTCCACAATGCATTCCCTTAGGCCCTAATAAGGTGAAGTGTCATGTAGTCGACGTTCACATGACACCACTAAGGGAATCACAACATACATATCATCAAAATATCAAACACATATCAAGTTCACATGATTACTTGCAACAAGATTTCTCCCGTGACCTCAAGAACAAAAGTAACTACTCACAAATGATAGTCATGCTCAAGATCAGAGGGGTATTAAATAGCAATGGATCTGAACATATAATCTTCCACCAAATAAACCATATAGTAATCAACTACAAGATGCAATCAACACTACTAGTCACCCACAAGCACCAATCTAAGTTCCAGTACAAAGATTCAACACAAGAGATGAACTAGGGTTTGAGAGGAGATGGTGTTGTTGAAGATGTTGATGGAGATTGCCCTCCCCAAGATGGGAGAGTTGTTGGTGATGACGATGATGATGATTTCCCCCTCCGGGAGGGAAGTTCCCCCGGCGGAATCGCTCCGCCGGAGGGCAAAAGTGCTCCTACCCAAGTTCCGCCTCGAGATGGCAGCGCTTCGTCCCGAAAGTCCTCCTCTTATTTTTTCTAGGTCAAAATGACTTATATACCAGAAGATGGGCACCGGAGGTGGGCCGAGGAGGGCACAACCCACCAGGGCGCGCCTGGGCTCCCTGGCGCGCCCAGGTGGGTTGTGCCCACCTGGTGGGGCCCCTCTGGTAGTTATTTGCTCCAATAATTCTTATTTATTCCATAAAAAATCTCTGTGAAGTTTCAGCTTATTTGGAGTTGTGCAGAATAGGTAGCTCTGACGTGCTTTTTTAGGTCTAGAATTCCAGCTACCGGTATTCTCCCTCTTTGTGTAAACCTTGCATATTATGAGAGAAAAGGCATTAGAATTACTCCCAAAAGCATTATTATGCATGGAAACATTATAAATAACAGTAGCAAAACATGATGCAAAATGGACGTATCAGAATGCTACCTAACATATTTATCCATGTAATTTTCTTTATTGTGGCATGAATATTCAGATCCATAAGATTCAAAACAAAATTTTAATATTGACATAAAAACTATAATACTTCAAGCATACTAACAAAGCAATCATGTCTTCTCAAAATAACATGGCCAAAGAAAGTTATCCCTACAAAATCATATAGTCTGGCTATGCTCCATCTTCATCACACAAAGTATTAAATCATGTACAACCCCGATGACAAGCCAAGTAATTGTTTCATACTTTTGATGTTCTCAAACCTTTTCAACTTTCACGCAATACATGAGCGTGAGCCATGGATATAGCACTATAGGTGGAATAGAATATGGTGGTTGTGGAGAAGACAAAAAGGAAGAAGATGGTCTCACATCAACTAGGCGTATCAACGGGCTATGTGTTGGAAATATGCCCTAGAGGCAATAATAATTTAGTTATTATCATATTTCCTTGTTCATTATAATCGTTTATTATCCATGCTATAATTGTATTGATTGGAAACTCAAATACATGTGTGGGTACATAGACAACACTGTGTCCTTAGTAAGCCTCTAGTTAACTAACTCGTTGATCAAAGGATGGTGAAGGTTTCCTGACCATGGACATGAGATGTCATTTGATAACGGGATCACATCATTAGGAGAATGATGTGATGGACAAGACCCAAACTATAAACATAGCATTTGATCGTGTCAGTTTATTGCTATAGTTTTCTGCATGTCAAGTATCTGTTCCTATGACCATGAGATCATGCAACTCACTGACACCGGAGGAATACCTTGTGTGTATCAAACGTCACAACGTAATTGGGTGACTATAAAGATGCTCTACAGGTATCTCCGAGGGTGTCTGTTGAGTTGGCATGGATCAAGACTGGGATTTGTTACTCCGTGTGACGGAGAGGTATCTCAGGGCCCACTCGGTAATACAACATCACTATAAGCCTTGCAAGCAATGTGACTAAGGTATTAGCCACGGGATCTTGTATTACGGAACGAGTAAAGAGACTTGCCAGTAACGAGATTGAACTATGTATAGAGATACCGACGATCGAATCTCGGGCAAGTAACATACCGATAAACAAAGGGAACATCATACGGGATTAACTGAATCCTTGACATAGAGGTTCAACCGATAAAGATCTTCGTAGAATATGTAGGAACCAATATGGGCATCCAGGTCCCGCTATTGGTTATTGGCCGTAGAGGTGTCTCGGTCATGTCTACATAGTTCTCGAACCCGCAGGGTCTGCACACTTAAGGTTCGGTGACGTTTTGGTATAGTAGAGTTATGTATGGTGGTGACCGAAGGTTGTTCGGAGTCCCGGATGAGATCCCGGACGTCACGAGGAGCTCCGGAATGGTCCAGAGGTAAAGATTGATATATAGGAAGTCCCGTTTTGGTCACCGGAAAAGTTTCGGGTACTTCGGTAGTGTACCGGGAGTGCCGGGAGGGGTACCGGGGACCATCGGGAGGGGTATTTCGACCCAAGGGGCCTCATGGGCTGTGGGAGGAGTCAAGCCAGCCCTTAGTGGGCTGGCCAAGCCCCCCACTAAGGCCCATGTGGCTGGAGGTGGAAAAAACCCAAAGGTGGAAAGGTGGAAAGTGTTTCCAAGTGGAGAGGAGGAATCCTACTCCTAGTAGGATTGGAGTAGGACTCCTCCACCTCCAATTTCGGCCAGCCCTTGAGGGTTTGAGGCTGCCTCCTCCCCTCCCTCCCTCCTATATATACTAGAGGATTTAGAGGAGAAAAATAACCCTAATTGCCACGTGCTCCCTCTACTTCATCTAGATCGGTTTCTCCTCTAGTCTAGTTTCAGCGGGGCTTAGGCGAAGCCCTGCCGGAATTGTTCCACCACCATCGCCGCCGCGCCGTCGTGCCATCGGAGAACTCTTCTACCTCTCCGCTCCCTCTTGCTGGATCAAGAAGGTGGAGAGCGTCATCGAGCTGTACGTGTGCTGAACGCGGAGGTGCCGTCTGTTCGGCGCTAGATCGGAAGGACCGTGATCAGGATCGCGAGACGATTCGTGATTTGATCGCGGGACGGATCGTGATGGGATCGCGGGATGGATCGAGATTGGATCGCGAGATGGATCGTGATGGGATCGCGGGACACTCGGCGATTTGGATCGCGAAGACGTTCGACTACATCAACCGCGTTTCTTAACGCTTCCGCTTAGCGATCTACAAGGGTATGTAGATACACTCTCCCTCTCGTAGATGCTCATCACCATGGATAGATCTTGCGTGTGCGTAGGAAATTTTTTGTTTCCCATGCAACGTTCCCCAACAGTGGCATCTGAGCTAGGTCTATGCGTAGATGAGATCTCGAGTAGAACACAAAGGAGTTGTGGGCGTGGGTGTATACATATTGCTTGCCGTTACTAGTTGATACTTGATTCGGCGGTATTGTGAGATGAAGCGGCCCGGACCGACATTACGCGTACGCTTACGCGAGACTGGTTTTACCGCTGCGTGCACTTGTTGCATAAAGGTGACTGGCGGGTGTCTGTCTCTCTCACTTTAGTTGAATCGGTTCAATGAAGAGGGTTCTTTTAGAAGATTAAAAAGCAATCACTACACCACGTTGTGGTTTTGCGTAGGTAAGAATCGTTCTTGCTAGATACCCGTAGCAGCCACGTAAAACTTGCATCAACAAATTAGAGGACGTCTAACTTGTTTTTGCAGGGTATGTTGTGATGTGATATGGCCAATTACATGATGAGATATATGTGATGTATGAGATGATCATGTGTTGTATAGAATATCACGACTTGCATGTCGATGAGTACGGCAACTGGCAGGAGCCATAGAGTTGTCTTTAATTATTTTCGCCGTTTTGCTTTACTTTATTGCTATGAGTTAGCAATAGTCATGGAAGCAACAGTCGGCGCGACAACCTCATGGCGACACGTTGATGGAGATCAAGATGATGGAGATCATGGTGTCATGCCGGTGACGATGGAGATCATGCCGGTGCTTTGGAGATGGAGATCAAAAGCACAAGTTCATGGCCATATCATGTCACTTATGATTTGCATGTGATGTTAATCCTTTTATGCATCTTATTTTGCTTAGGACGACGGTAGCATTATAAGGTGATCCCTCACTTAAATTTCAAGATAAAATTGTGTTCTCCCCGAGTGTGCACCGTTGCGAAAGTTCGTCGTTTCGAGACACGACATGATGATCGGGTGTGATAGACTCTACGTTCGCATACAACGGGTGCAAGCCAGTGTTGCACGTGCGGAACACTCGGGTTAAACTTGACGAGCCTAGCATGTACAGACATGGCCTCGGAACACAAGAGACCGAAAGTTCGAACATGAGTCATATAGTAGATATGATCAACATGAAGATGTTCACCATTGAAACCACCTCAACTCACGTGATGATCGGACTTGATTTGGTTGATTTGGATCATGTGACACTCGAATGACCGGAGGGATGTTAATTTGAGTGGGAGTTTTTAGTAATATGATTAACTAAACTCATTATCGTGAACATAGTCAAAATGTCTTTGCAAATTATGTTGTAGATTACTAGCTCACGCTGTAGCTCCCTTGAATTTTTATATGTTCCTAGAGAAATAGAATTGAAAGATGATGGTAGCAATAATGCGGACCCGGTCCGTGATCTGAGGATTGTCCTCATTGCTGCACAGAAGGCTTATGTCCTTAATGCACCGCTCGGTGCGCCACCCCCTCTAGCGTTGTCTGTAGATGTTGTGAACATCTGACAGGCACGTTCCGATGACTACTTGATAGTTCAGTGCGTCATGCATTACGTCTTAGAATTGAGGCTCCAAAACGTTTTGAACATCACGGAACATATGAGATGTTCTAAGAGCTGAAATTGGGATCTCAGGCTCATGCCCGTGTTGAGAGGTATGAGACCTCCAACAAGATTCTTTGCCTGCAAGATGAAGGAGAATAGCTCAATCGTTGAGCATGTGCTCAGATTGTCTGGGTGCTACAATCGCTTGAATCGAGTGGGAGTTGATCTTCCAGATAAGATAGTGATTGATATAGTTCTCCAAGTCACTGTCACTAAGCTTCTAGAGCTTCGTGATGAACTATAAAAGGCCAGGGATGGAAATAATGATCCCTGAGCTGTTTGCGATGTTTGACACCGCGAAGGTAGAAATCAAGAAGGAGCATCAAGTGTTGATGGTTAGTGAAACCACTAGTTTCGAGAAGGGCAAGGGCTAGGAGGGAAACTTCATGGATGGCAAGTCAGTTGCTGCTCCAGTGAAGAAACCCAAGGTTTAACCCAAACCCGAGACTAAGTGCTTCTATTATGAGAACGGTCGCTGAAGCGGAACTGCCCTAGATACTTGGTAGATAAGAAGGCTGGCAACGTCGACATAAGTATATTTGATATATGTGTTATTGATGTGTACCTTGCTAGTACTCCTAGTAGCACCTGGGTATTGGATACCGGTTCGGTTGCTAAATGTTAGTAACTCGAAATAAAAGCTACGGAATAAACGGAGGCTAGCTAAGGGTGAGGTGACGATGAGTGTTGGAAGTGTTTCCAAGGTTGATGTGATCACCATCGCACGCTCTCTCTACCTTCAGGATTAGTGATGAACCTAAATAAATGTTATTTGGTGTTTGCGTTGAGCATGAACGTGATTAGATCATGTTTATTGCAATACGGTTATTCATTTAAGTTAGAGAATAATGGTTATTCTGTTTACATGAATAATACCTTCAATGGTCATGCACCCAATGAGAATGGTTTATTGAATCTTGATCGTAGTGATACACATGTTCATAATATTGATGCCAAAAGATACAAAGTTAATAATGATAGTACCACATACTTGTGGCACTGCCGCTAAATGTCATATTGGTGTAAAGCGCATGAAGAAACTCCATGCTGATGGATCTTTGGACTCATTTGATTTCGAATCGGTTGAGACATGTGGACCATGCCTCATGGGCAAGATGACTAAGACCCCGCTTTCCGGTATGATGGAGCGGGCAAGTGACTTATTGGAAATGATACATATTGATGTATTCGGTCCAATGAGTGTTGTAGCGTGCGGTGGATATCATTATTTTCCTACCTTCACTGATGATTTAAGTAGATATGGGGATATTTACTTAATGAAACACAAGTCTGAAACGTTTGAAAAGTTCAAACAAATTCAGAGTGAAGTTTGAGATCATCGTGACAAGAAGATAAAATATCTACGATATGATCGTAAGAGGTAAATATCTGAGTTACGAGTTTGGTATACAACTTAAGACAATGTGAAAGTTGTTTCACAACTCACGCCACCTGGAACACCATAGTGTGATGGTGTGTCCGAACGTCGTAGTCGTACTCTATTGGATATGGTGTGTACTATGATGTCTCTTATCGATTTGCCACTATCGTTTTGGGGTTATGCATTAGAGACAACTACATTCACTTTAAAATAGGGCACCATCTAAGTCCGTTGAGATGACACCGTATGAATTTTGGTTTGACAGAAACCTAAGCTGTCATTTCTTAATGTTTGGGGCTGCGACGCTTATGTGAAAAAGGTTTTCAACCTGATAAGCTCAAACAAAAAGCGGACAAATGCATCTTCATAGAATACCCTAACGTTACAGTTGGGTATACCTTCTATCTCAGATCCAAGGGCAAAGTGTTTGTTGCTAAAACGGGTCCTTTCTCGAGAAAGAGTTTCTCTCGAAAGAATTGAGTGGGAGGAAGATAGAACTTGATGAGGTTGTTGAACCTTTGTTTCAACCAGAGAGTAGCGCAGCGCAGAAAATTGTTTCTGTGGAGCCTACGTTAGTTGAAGAGGAAGTTAATGATGATGATCATGAAGCTTCGATCAAGTTACTATCGAACCTCGTAGGTCGACAAGGACGCGTACTGCTCCTGAGTGGTATGGCAACCTTGTCTTAGAGGTCATGTTGTTGGACAACGATGAACCTACGAGCTATGGAGAAGCAATGATGGGCCCGGATTCCGAGAAATGGTTAGAGGCCATGAAATCCGAGATGAGATCCATGTAAGAAAACAAAGTATGGGCTTTGGAAGTATTACCTGAAGGGCGAAAGGCCATTCAGAACAAATGGATCTTTAAAAGGAAAACGGACGCGGACGGTAATGTCACTGTCTATAAAGCTCGACTTGTGGCAAAGGGTTTTTCACAAGTTCAAAGAGTTGACTATGATGAGACTTTCTCACCCGTAGCGATGCTAAAGTCTGTTGGAATTATGTTAGCAGTTGCTGCATTTTTTGATTATGAAATCTGGCAGATGGATGTCAAAACATCATTTCCTTAACAGTATCCGTGAGGAAAGATTGTATGTGATACAACCGGAAGGTTTTGTCAGTCCTAAGGATGCTAAAATGTATGCAAACTCCAGCGATCCTTCTATGGACTGGAGCAAGCATCTCGGAGTTGGAATATACGCTTTGATGAGGTGATCAAAGTTTTTGAGTCTATACAAAGTTTATGAGAAACTTGTATTTACAATAAAGTGAGTGGGAGCACTATAGAATTTCTGATAAGTATATGTGGATGACATATTGTTGATCGGAAATGATGTAGAATTTCTGGAAAGCATAAAGGGTTGTTTGAAAGGAGTTTTTCAAAGAAAAACCTGGAATGAAACTACTTAAATATTGGGCATCATGATCTATAGAGATAGATCAAGACGTCTGATAAGACTTTCAATGAGTACATACCTTGACAAGATTTTGAAAGAGTTCAAAATGGATCAGTCAAAGAAAGAGTTCTTGCCTGATTTGTAAGGTGTGGAGTTGAGTGAGACTCAAAGCTCGACCACGGCAGAAGAGAGAGAAAGGACGAAGGTCGTCCCCTATGCCTTAGCCATAGGCTCTGTATAGTATGCCATGCTGTGTACCGCACCTGTGTGTGCCTTGCCATGAGTCTGTCAAGGGGTACAAGAGTGATCCAGGAGTGGATCACTGGATAGCGGTCAAGATTATCCTTAGTAACTAGAGGACTAAGGAAATATTTCTCGATTATGGAGGTGATAAAGAGTTCGTCGTAAAGGGTTACGTCGATGCAAGCTTTGACACCTATCCGGACGACTCTGAGTAGCAGTCAGGATACTTATAGTGGAGCAGCCATTTGGAATAGCTCCAAGTGGAGTGTGGTAGCAGTGTCTACAGTATGACATAGAGATTTGCAAAGAACACACGGATCTGAATGTTGCAGACCGTTGACTAAAGACCTCTCTCACATGCAAAGCATGATCGAACCCCAGAACTCATTGGGTGTTAGATTCATAGCAATGTAAATCACATGGTGATGTGAACTAGATTATTGACTCTAGTGCAAGTGGGAGACTGTTGGAAATATGCCCTAGAGGCAATAATAATTTAGTTATTATCATATTTCCTTGTTCATGATAATCGTTTATTATCCATGCTATAATTGTATTGATTGGAAACTCAAATACATGTGTGGGTACATAGACAACACTGTGTCCTTAGTAAGCCTCTAGTTAACTAACTCGTTGATCAAAGGATGGTGAAGGTTTCCTGACCATGGACATGAGATGTCATTTGATAACGGGATCACATCATTAGGAGAATGATGTGATGGACAAGACCCAAACTATAAACATAGCATTTGATCGTGTCAGTTTATTGCTATAGTTTTCTGCATGTCAAGTATCTGTTCCTATGACCATGAGATCATGCAACTCACTGACACCGGAGGAATACCTTGTGTGTATCAAACGTCACAACGTAATTGGGTGACTATAAAGATGCTCTACAGGTATCTCCGAGGGTGTCTGTTGAGTTGGCATGGATCAAGACTGGGATTTGTTACTCCGTGTGACGGAGAGGTATCTCAGGGCCCACTCGGTAATACAACATCACTATAAGCCTTGCAAGCAATGTGACTAAGGTGTTAGCCACGGGATCTTGTATTACGGAACGATTAAAGAGACTTGCCAGTAACGAGATTGAACTAGGTATAGAGATACCGACGATCGAATCTCGGGCAAGTAACATACCGATAAACAAAGGGAACATCATACGGGATTAACTGAATCCTTGACATAGAGGTTCAACCGATAAAGATCTTCGTAGAATATGTAGGAACCAATATGGGCATCCAGGTCCCGCTATTGGTTATTGGCCGTAGAGGTGTCTCGGTCATGTCTACATAGTTCTCGAACCCGCAGGGTCTGCACACTTAAGGTTCGGTGACGTTTTGGTATAGTAGAGTTATGTATGGTGGTGACCGAAGGTTGTTCGGAGTCCCAGATGAGATCCCGGACGTCACGAGGAGCTCCGGAATGGTCCAGAGGTAAAGATTGATATATAGGAAGTCCCGTTTTGGTCACCGGAAAAGTTTCGGGTACTTCGGTAGTGTACCGGGAGTGCCGGGAGGGGTACCGGGGACCATCGGGAGGGGTATTTCGACCCAAGGGGCCTCATGGGCTGTGGGAGGAGTCAAGCCAGCCCTTAGTGGGCTGGCCAAGCCCCCCACTAAGGCCCATCTGGCTGGAGGTGGAAAAAACCCAAAGGTGGAAAGGTGGAAAGTGTTTCCAAGTGGAGAGGAGGAATCCTACTCCTAGTAGGATTGGAGTAGGACTCCTCCACCTCCAATTTCGGCCAGCCCTTGAGGGTTTGAGGCTGCCTCCTCCCCTCCCTCCCTCCTATATATACTAGAGGATTTAGAGGAGAAAAATAACCCTAATTGCCACGTGCTCCCTCTACTTCATCTAGATCGGTTTCTCCTCTAGTCTAGTTTCAGCGGTGCTTAGGCGAAGCCCTGCCGGAATTGTTCCACCACCATCGCCGCCGCGCCGTCGTGCCATCGGAGAACTCTTCTACCTCTCCGCTCCCTCTTGCTGGATCAAGAAGGTGGAGATCGTCATCGAGCTGTACGTGTGCTGAACGCGGAGGTGCCGTCCGTTCGGCGCTAGATCGGAAGGACCGTGATCAGGATCGCGAGACGATTCGTGATTTGATCGCGGGACGGATCGTGATGGGATCGCGGGACGGATCGAGATTGGATCGGGAGATGGATCGTGATGGGATCGCGGGACACTCGGCGATTTGGATCGCGAAGACGTTCGACTACATCAACCGCGTTTCTTAACGCTTCCGCTTAGCGATCTACAAGGGTATGTAGATACACTCTCCCTCTCGTAGATGCTCATCACCATGGATAGATCTTGCGTGTGCGTAGGAAATTTTTTGTTTCCCATGCAACGTTCCCCAACACTATGGAGATGCCCATCAATAGATATCAATGTGAGTGAGTAGGGATTGCCATGCAACGGATGCACTAGAGCTATAAGTGTATGAAAGCTCAAAAGAAACTAAGTGGGTGTGCATCCATCTCGCTTGCTCACGAAGACCTAGGGCACTTTGAGGAAGCCCATCATTGGAATATACAAGCCAAGTTCTATAATGAAAAAATCTCACTAGTTATATGAAAGTGACAAAATAGGAGACTCTCTATCATGAAGATCATGGTGCTACTTTGAAGCACAAGTGTGGAAAAAGGATAGTAACATTGTCCCTTCTCTCTTTTCTCTCATTTTTTTATTTTGGGCTCTTTGGCCTCTTTTTTTTTCTTTTCTCTTTTTTTTATGTGGGCTTCTTTGGCCTCTTTTATTTTTGTAAAGTCCGGAGCCTCATCCCAAGTTGTGAGGGAATCATAGCTTCCATCATCCTTTCCTCACATGAGACAATGCTCTAATAATGATGATCATCACACTTTTATTTACTTACAATTCAAAAATTACAACTCGAAACTTAGAACAAAATGGAACGGTGGAAGTTGCATGGCAATATATCTCGGAATGGCTATGGAAATGCCATAATAGGTATGTATGGTGGTTGTTTTGAGGAAGGGTATATGGTGGGTGTTGCGCACCGGCGAAAGTTGCGCGGTACTAGAGAGGCTAGCAATGGTGGAAGGGTGAGAGTGCGTATAATCCATGGACTGAACATTAGTCATAAAGAACTCACATACTTATTGCAAAAGTCTATTAGCTATCGAAACAAAGTACTTCACGCATGCTTCTAGGGGTATAGATTGGTAGGAAAAGACCATCGCTCGTCCCCGACCGCCACTCATAAGGAAGACAATCAATAAATAAATCATGCTCCGACTTCATCTCATAATGGTTCACCATACGTGCATGCTACGGGAATCACAAACTTTAACACAAGTATTTCTACCAATCCACAATTACTCACTAGCATGTCTCTAATATCACCATCTTTATATCTCAAAACAATATGCAAGGAATCAAACTTCTCATAGTATTCAATGCACTTAATATGAAAGTTTTTATTATATACCTCTTGGATGCCCATCATATTAGGACTAAATTCATAACCTAAGAAAATTACCATGCTGTTTAAGACTCTCAAAATAATATAAGTGAAGCAAGAGAGTTCAACAATTTCTATAAAATAAAGCCACCGCCGTGCTCTAAAAAGATATAAGTGAAGCACTAGAGCATATTGCCTAGCTCAAAAGATATAAGTGAAGCACATAGAGTATTCTAATAAATTCATGATTAATGTGTATCCCTCTCAAAAGGTGTCTACAGCAAGGATGATTGCGGCAAACTAAAAAGAAAAGACTCATATCATACAAGACGCTCCAAGCAAAACACATATCATGTGGTGAATAAAAATATAGCCTCAAGTAAATTTACCGATAGACGAAGACGAAAGAGGGGATGCCTTCCGGGGCATCCCCAAGCTTAGGCTCTTGGTTGTCCTTGAATATTACCTTGGGGTGCCTTGGGCATCCCCAAGCTTAGGCTCTTGCCACTCCTTATTCCATAGTCCATCAAATCTTTACCCAAAACTTGAAAACTTCACAACACAAAACTCAACAGAAAACTCATGAGATCCGTTAGTATAAGAAAATCAATCACCACTTTTTGGTACTATTGTGAACTCATTATTTATTTATATTGGTGTAATATCTACTCTATTCCAACTTCCCCATGGTTCATACCCCCCGATACTACCCATAGATTCATTAAAATAAGCAAACAACACAAAGAAAACAGAATCTATCAAAAACAGAACAGTCTGTAGCAATCTTGAAACTTCGAATACTTATGTAACTACAAAAATTCTGAACAATTAGGAAAATCTGCAAAATTTGTATATAAATCTTTTGAAAACAATTCCGATCAAAATCACGCTTATGTGATTTTTGAAAATTAGTTTACTGGGCACAAAAGTTTCTGTTTTTCAGCAAGATCAAATCAACTATCATTGTAGACCATCCCAAAGGTCTTACTTGGCTCAAACACTAATTAAAACACCAAAACACATCTAACCAGAGGCTAGATGATAAATTTATTGAAAAACATAACAAAAAACAAAAAACATGAAAATAAAATTGGGTTGCCTCCCAACAAGCGCTACATTTTAACGCCCTTAGCTAGGCATATTGCAATAGATCTAGGTATTGTCATCTTTGGCATTAAATTCATAAGTAGCCCTCATAATAGATTCATAAGGCAAATTAATTTTCTTTCTTGGAAAGTGTTCCATGCCCTTCCTTAACGGAAATTGAAATCTAATGTTTCCTTCTTTCATATCAATAATTGCACCAATCGTTCTAAGGAAAGGTCTACCAAGAATAATAGGACATGTAGGATTGCAATCTATATCAAGAACAATGAAATCTACAGGCACATAATTCCTATTTGCAACAATAAGAACATCATTAATCCGTCCCATAGGTTTTTTAATAGTGGAATCCGCTAGATGCAAATTTAAAGAGCAATCATCAAATTCACGGAAACCAAGCACATCACATAAAGTTTTCGGAATCCTGGAAATGCTAGCACCCAAATCACACAAAGCATGGCACTCATAATCTTTTATTTTAATCTTAATAGTAGGTTCCCACTCATCATAAAGCTTTCTAGGGATAGAAACTTCCAACTCAAGTTTCTCTTCAAAAGATTTCATCATAGCATCAACGATGTGTTTAGTAAAAGCTTTATTTTGATTATAAGCATGAGGAGAATTCAACATGGATTGCAAAAAGGAAATACAATCTATCAAAGAACAATTTTCAAAATTAAAATCCTTGAAATCCAAAAGAGTGGGTTCATTGCTAGCTAAAGTTTTGACCTCTCCAATCCCACTTTTATCAATTTTTGCATCAAGATCTATAAACTCCGAATCATTGGGACGCCTTTTAACTAAAGTTGACTCATATCCAGTCCCATCTTTATCAAGATTTATATTAGAAAACAAAGATTCAATAGGAGTCACATCAATCACTTTAATATCTTCATCATTATTTTCACGAAAACTAGAAGAACACGCTTTTACAAACCAATCTCGCTTAGCACGCATCCTAGTGGTTCTTCCCTTACACTCATCAATAGAAATTTTAATAGGTTTGAGAGATTCATTAATATCATGCAAAATTCTATCAACGTTCCTAGCCAAATCATCAGTCTTGAGCAATTTTTCTTCAACCATAACATTGAAAACTTTTTGAGAATTAATAAAATCTTTAATATTGTTCTCAAGATCAGAGGGTATTTTATTATAATTTCCATAAGAATTGTTGTAGGAATTACCATAATTATTTGGGGAATTACTAGGAAACGGCCTAGGATTGAAATTCCCTCTATATGCGTTATTACCAAAATTGTTCCTACCAAGAAAATTCACATCCATAGATTCATTATTATTTCCAATCAAGGAAGACAAAGGAATATCATTAGGATCAATAGGAGCACTCTTGCTAGCAAACAATTTCATTAATTCATCCATCTTTCCACTCAAAGTATTTATTTCTTCAATTGCATGCACTTTTTTACTAGTGGAAGATCTTTCGGTATGCCATTGAGACTAATTTGCCATAATATTATCTAGGAGTTTAGTGGCCTCTCCTAATGTGATTTCCATAAAAGTACCACCTGTGGCGGAATCCAAAAGATTTCTAGATGCAAAATTCAATCCCGCATAAATTTTTTGTATAATCATCCACAAACTCAAACCATGCGTAGGGCAATTTCTTATCATCAATTTCATCCTCTCCCAAGATTGTGCAACATGTTCATGATCAAGTTGCTTAAAATTCATTATATCGTTCCTAAGGGAGATGATCTTAGCGGGCAGAAAGTACTTGGAAATAAAAGCATCTTTACACTTATTCCATGAATCCATACTATTTTTAGGCAAAGATGAAAACCAAGTTTTAGCACGATCTCGTAGTGAGAACGGAAATAGCTTCAATTTAACAATATCATTATCCACATCTTTTTTCTTTTGCATATCACACAACTCAACGAAAGTATTTAGATGGGATGCGGCATCTTCACTGGGAAGGCCAGAAAACTGATCTTTCATAACAAGATTCAGCAAAGCGGAATTAATTTCATATGATTCCGCACTAGTGGCGGGAGCAATCGGAGTACTAATAAAATCATTATTATTAGTGTTGGAAAATTCACACAACATGGTATTATCTTGAGACATCGTGACAAAGGAAGCAATCTAACACACAAAAAAGCAAACGAAAAGACGAAGGGAAGAAAGGGCGAATAAAAAAGCAAATCTTTTTGTGTTTTTCTGAAATTCATTTTAGAAGTGGGGGAGAGGAAAACGAGAGGCAAATGGAAAATAATATAATGCAAGAGATGACAGTTTATGGTGGGTACTTGGTATGCTTGATGTAGACCTCCCCGACAACGGCGCCAGAAATTCTTCCTGCTACTTCTTGAGCTTGCGTTGGTTTTTCACTTGAAGAGGAAAGGCTGATGCAGCAAAGTAGAGATAAGTATTTCCCTCAGTTAGAGAACCAAGGTATCAATCCAGTAGGAGGTACAAGCAAGTCTCCAATCTATGCACCTACACAAACATTCAAACACTTGCACCCAACGCGATAAAGGGGTTGTCAATCCCTTCACGGTCAATTGCAATGGTGAGATTTGATAGAGATAGATATAAAAGATTACTAAAACGTAAAAAAAATAAAAGTAAATAAATTGCAGCAAAGTATTTTTGGGTTTTATGGTTTATAGATCTGAAAATATATGATGGAAAATAGACCCGGGGGCCATAGGTTTCACTAGAAGCTTCTCTCTTGAAGGCAAATAATACGGTGGGTGAACAAATTACTGTCGAGCAATTGATAGAAATGCGCAAAGTTATGACGATATCCAAGGCAATGATTATGCATATAGGCATCACGTCCGTGTCCAGTAGACTGACTCCTGCCTGCATCTACTACTATTACTCCACACATCGACCGCTATCCAGCATGCATCTAGAGTATTAAGTTCATAAAGAATGGAGTAATGCCTTAAGTAAGATGACATGATGTAGAGGGATAAACTCAAGCAATATCTTATATTTACTAATTGAAAGCACCATCTGAGCCACCACGTTAATCCTTGGAGCGCTAATAACGACAGTCGTAAGATGAATAATACAAAAATTATGGAACGTTGGATAACATAGTTTGCTCCCCACAGGATTTTCCCTCACGTACCCAAGAGTCCTTCATCCTCACGTCCTCCCCTTAGGATTTCCCCTCACGTATGCAGCAACTAATTGGAGGCACCAACTTAGCCACCACTTTAATCCTTGGAGTTTTAATAACCACGGCCGTTTGATGAATAGTTGAAAAAATATGGAACATTGGATAACATGGTTTTCTCCCCATATGATTTTCCCTCACCTACGAAAGAGTCCTTCCTCCTCACGGGCTCCCCTTAGGATTTTCCTCACGTAACCAGCAGGCCTTCCTCCTCATGTATCCACGTCAATCTAGCATTCCTTCTCTTTCCTCTCACGCCCCTTCCATCATGCCTTGAGCACGATTCTGTAGCCACCATATGCCTCTCCTCCCTTGCTCCACGGAATTATTGCTTCCCTCCGGTCGATTCCACCACCAGCCCACGAGCCAATCTGGGCGCCAATTTTCCCAATCTCAGTTTCTTTTTCTTGGTTTCTTTTCCGTGGAGATGGAACCCAAACGTCTACATGATACAATCCAGACGCCCAATCTTCTTTTTAGGTCAGTGTGACATGCCATGGTTTATTTGTAGGTGGAGATGTATATCGATGTCAATTTGATGCAGATAAGCACAACTGCCTATACATCTTTCTTTATCATCCCCACTTCATCTGCTGCGCTTTTCTCGCCAGAGCTCACTGATTATAAATATTCATGTGAGGATCTTCACGAAGGAAACAAGAAGATGATCATGACACCAAATTTCCAAGATTTTTTGTGAAGACCTGATGTTATTATTTTCATGGGTGTTTTGGACGATTTATTTACCACAATGTATAGATGAAAAGGGAATCGAGGGTTGAGAAGAAGGAGAAGGATGCCTAGACTAGGGACGTCAAGCCAAGCACTAGAACAAGGACGAGAGGATGTGCAGCTAATGATGTGTGATGATGTTGGGGATAGCATCACGACACGGCCAGTGTCACACAAAAATCACATATGGTCTTTGAATATGGCCAAATTATGATATATTACTTATGTACTCCCTTATGGTTTCTCAAGAAACCCAGACTGATTTTATTAGCTAATATGTATTATTGATGACGTGGGCATCAATAAAAGATTCATGGCAACCCATTGAGCCCATAGTCATGTTGTGTAACACAGGGTTTGGAATCCTGTAAGAAAATTTTAAATACAATCATCATTTATTTAAATGCATACAAGATGAAATTGTGATTTGATTGATGCATGTGTAGGAAAACATAAGACAGACACATGATAAGGATTGTTGAATTTTTACAATGTATGAGGTAAGTACTCATCCATATTTATTTCGATTAGTAGCTCTTGGTAGTCATCTTTCTCCCAGCCATCTTCGGTACAAAATAGTTTTTCCTCCTCCCTACTTCTAATATTAAATTTCCCTATGTTCTTTTTTTATATTATGCCCAGAAAAACGTGGAACCAATTTTTAATTCGCCATAATGATTTCGTTAACTAATCAATGCTTCGATGAAGGTGTCAGACAGGGCAATGGTGCCTTAATGATTATAGCGGCCCAACATGATTATAGTGAACTTAAGGTTCATCCATATACATGTTAGCATTAATCAGATCTTTCCGCTTGCACAAACTGCTAGTAGCTGTTCGGCAAATCTGCCTATATCGCCAAGTAGAAAATCTAGAAGAATTTTCTCCTTTCTACTTTATGCACTTCAGCCATGCTTCTACGTTTTCTGTTTTAGCTTCCGCATACTCTAATAGGGTAGTCTGTGACACAAAAACTACAGTGAAGCACATTTATGGGCACTATAGCTTATAAGAATTTTATAATGCAAAAGAAGGATATGTTGCTTAGAATCATTTTTATATGTTGTTGTGGTTGTTACACATATAGAGCTAGAGTTCCGATTAGTGACCGTAAGATATTATGTGTTTATATTTTGATGTGTGAATTTAGAAGCCTTTTGTCTCATGTTGATGCTGGAGTAGGAATACATAAGACAGACACATGGTAATGACTTCGCAAACAAGTTAATTTTACAAAGAAGAACCATGAGTTTTAGAACATTGGAGGGAAGGTCACAATGTAAGATAAGCATGAAGATGACTTCATGTATACGGCCACACTAAATTGAGTTATTTACTCAACTTGGTCTGCTTCTTTTCAGATTATGGATCTATATATGTGTGATGCAGCACATATGATTTATTTGCATGGATCCTAACAACCTAATATCGTTGCTTCTTTAGCCGCTATTATATTTATTCACCGCCCACGAGCATAAGTATCTTCCCTCAATACAGAGTCACTAGACGTTTGACTGTGTCTAATAGTTCTTGGACTTTATGTTCTAACATCCATCAAGAAAGTTATTTGTTTTTCCTTCCTATAATTCACAACGGCAATTTTTTGTGTTTGTATTATTTCTTGATCTGCATTTTGATTTTGTTCGGAATATTTGGAAGGCAGTTTTCTAGAAGCCTACAAAACTGGCACTGATTCAGGCTATCATTAGGACAAAAGATATATCATAGTTAAAGTGAATTTTTAAATTGCTAGGATTCTGTAAGCGACAATAAATGGACACCTGTTTATACCAAATCTGGTGTTTTAAATTGGATCACCAAATACAAATCAGCAATCATCCACTTTGTTAGGTTAGTAAGTCATAATGGTTAGTAGTACTTTAAGTTAATTTTGTTTGCAACATAATTGGTTCAATAATTGATGAGTTAGGGAGCTCTCGAGCCCTATGTATACTAAAGTTTTGTGGTTTCTTTGTGAATCATATGATTTTGCAAAGGGACAATATTTACAAATAATCTGCTTTTTGATCAGATCATTACGAGTTTCCTTTATGTGTCTTGCATTGTTTCTTCTTTCCAAGCTATAGTCATTTCATGTACTTATAGGAGATTCATTTGATTCCATCAAGTGGGTCATATAAATGAGCAGTTAGGCATCTATCTAATGTGACGAGCTCTATGTTGAAATAATTTGTCTGTACTAAAAATGTTAACACTTTTGTCATTGTTTTCTTTTCTCTTCTATAGTCAGCATTGATGCAGTGATCTTAGTTACTACATAAAACTTGGTTATGCGATAATGGATGGTTGTTTCTTTTGTGTTGCAGTTGTTCCAGCCCGAAGTAGAATTCTTATAGCCTTCTTTTATTGTGGCACTGTAACGATGCTTGAACCTTCCGCAGACTTGACTTGGTATTGTGGAGATGAAACAATCACTAGGTTGGTTTCATGGAGTAAACAAGAATCTATTCAACACTTCTATTAAATACCTCAGCTATAATTGTTTCGATTCCTTTTAAATATGCATCATCATACGTGGTCGTTTCACTTGAATGATTTTCAGTGATGGTAAGTTAAGTAGATGCAAATTTTGTTGTTGGCTAAATTCGCATGCATGTTGTGCTGTTGTATGAGTATGAGTTGCATCTAATGATATACATTTTGATGTAGAAATTGACTCATTCTTTAACTTTACACCATATATACTACTCCATGCTACCTTTTCTCAATATATGACTATAAATTATAAGTAATACAAATGTTATGAATTAAAAAAAGGAAAATCATCTAGCCCGTGCGGATGCACGGGTTGACGACTACTGATGAAAACCCCATCTTTTTACCCTTGATGGCAACAATACAATACGTGTCTCGCTACCCCTACTTTGTCAGTGGGTGAAATCACGCAAGATCGAACCCAAAACAAAGCACCTCTCCCATTGCAAGAAAAACAAGTCTAGTTGGCCAAACCAAACGGATAATTCGAAGAGAAATACAAAGATATCAAATCATGCATATAAGAATTCAAATCATGCATATAAGAATTCAGAGAAGATTCAAATAACATTCATAGATAATCTGATCATAAATCCACAATTCAGCGGATCTCGACAAACACACCGCAAAAGAAGATTACATCGGATAGAACTCCAAGAACATCGAGGAGAACTTTGTATTGAAGATCAAAGAGAGAGAAGAAGCCATCTAGCTACTAGCTATGGACCCGTAGGTCTGTGGTAAACTACTCACGCATCATCGGAGGGGCAATAGGGTTGATGTAGATGCCCTCCGTGATCGAATCCCCCTCCGACAGATCGCCGGAAAAGGCCCCAAGATGGGATCTCACAGGAACAGAGGCTTGCGGCGGTGGAAAAGTATTTCCGTGGACTCCTCTGATAGTTCGGGAATATTTGGGAATATATAGGCCAAGGATTAGGGTTAGGAGAGCTCCGAGGGACCCACAAGGCACGGGGCCACCTCCCCCTAGGGCGCGCCCTGCACCCTTGCCATCGCCTCGGGACTCTTCTGCCTTGGTTTCCATGTCCTACGTGTGTCTTCTGGTCCAAGAAAAATCATCGTAAAGTTTTATTCCGTTTGGACTCCGTTTGATATTCCTTTTCTGAAAACTCAAAAACAAGGAAAAAAACAGAAACTGGCACTGGGCTCTAGGTTAATAGGTTACTCCCAAAAATAAAATAAAATAGCATATTAATGCATATAAAACATCCAAAACAGATAATATAATAGCATGGAACAATAAAAAATTATAGATACGTTGGAGACGTATCAGGTATGATTTGATTAGATCTAACCGGACTAACGCTGTTTTCAGCTGAACTACCGTGGTGTCTTTTTTTTGCAGAAATAAAAGTTCTCGGAATGGGCTGAAAATTTACGGTGATTTTTTATGGACCAAAAGAGACCCCCGAAGCACAAGAGTTGGGCCAGAAAGTGGACGAGGAGGCCAAAAGCCCTCTAGGCGCGCCCTCCCCCTAGGGCGCGCCCCTATGGCTTGTGGGCCCCTCGGGCACCTCCTTGACGTGAGACCGACGCCAAAAATTCTTATAAATACACAAACCTCCAAAAAGAACCATAGATCGGAAGTTCCGCCACCGCAAGCCTCTATAGCCACGAAAAACCAATCGGGAGCCCGTTCCGGCGCCCTGCCGAAGGGGGAAATCATCACCGGAGGCCATCTTCATCATCCCGGTGGTCTCCGTGACGAGGAGGGAGTAGTTCACCCTCGGGGCTGAGGGTATGTACTAGTAGCTATGTGTTTGATCTCTCTCTCTCTCTCTCTCTCTCTCGTGTTCTTGATTTGGCACGATCTTGATGTACCGCGAGCTTTGTTACTATAGTTGGATCATATGGTGTTTCTCCCCCTCTACCTTCTTGTGATGAATTGAGTTTTACCTTCGAGGTTTCACTATTATCGGATTGAATAATATTATGGATTTGAGAACACTTGATGTATGTCTTGCGTGGGATACCTGTGGTGACAATGGGGTGTTCTATTGATTCACTTGATGTGTGTTTTGGCACTCAACTCACGGATTCCCGAGGTGACATTGGGGTAATCTATGCATAGGGGTTGATGCACGTTTTCATCCTTGTTTCTCCGGTAGAAATCTTGGGGCACTCTTTGAGGTTCTTTGTGTTGGATTGAATATTATGAATCTGAAGTTGTTTGATGCATATCGTATAATTGACCCACGGATATTTGTGGTGACATTGGAGTATCTAGGTGACATTAGGGTTGATTGATGTGTATCATATGGTGTTATTTTAGTACGAACTCTAGGGCTGTTTGTGACACTTATAGGAATAGCTCAAAAGATTGATCAGAAAGAATAACTTTGAGGTGGTTTCGTACCCTACAAGCAATTTCATCTTATGTTCTCCGCGATAGGAACTTTGGAGTGACTTTTTGTCGCACGTTGAGGGATTTCCATATGATTTAATTATGTTATCATTGTTGAGAGAATTTGCACTAGTGAAAGTATGAACCCTAGGCCTTGTTTTAAAGCATTGCAATACCGTTTTTGCTCACTTTTGTTACTTGCTACCTTGCTGTTTTTATATTTTCAGATTACAAAAACCTATATCTACTATCCATACTACACTTGTATCACCATCTCTTCTCCGAACTAGTGCACCTATACAATTTGCCATTGTATTGGGTGTGTTGGGGACACAAGAGACTCTTTGTTATTTGGTTGCAGGGTTGTTTGAGAGAGACCATCTTCATCCTACGCCTCCCACGGATTGATAAACCTTAGGTCATCCACTTGAGGGAAATTTGCTACTGTCCTACAAAACTCTGCGCTTGGAGGCCCAACACGAGTCTACAAGAAGAAGGTTGCGTAATAGACATCAAGCTTTTTTCTGGCGCCGTTGCCGGGGAGGTGAGTGCTTGAAGGTAATCTTTAGATCTTGCAATTGAATCTTTTAGTTTCTTATTTTATCACTAGTTTAGTTTATAAAAGAAAACTACAAAAAAATGGAATTGAGGTTGCCTTATATGCTTCACCTTTTTAATATCTTTCATGAAAATGATGGAAAGGAAAATTGTGCCAAAGTGTTAGAAGAAGAAGTCAGTAAAATGTTTCGCATAAAAACTTTGAATGATGAGCATGATTGCAATGTTGTTAGTATGAATTCTTTGAATATCCATGATGCTAATGATATGCAAAGCCATAAGCTTGGTGATGCTATGTTTGATGAAGATGATATTTTTAGTCCCCCAAGTTTTGATGAGAAAATTTATTATGATGATAGCATGCCTCCTATTTATGATGATTATATTGATGAAAGTGGATTTGGAGAGGTCATCACTTTATTTAGTGATGAATCCACTATTTTGGAAGACGTTCCAATTGATTATGAGAACAAAGTTGCTATCTATGATGATTATTGTGATGACATGTATGCTATAAAGAATAATGATAACCACAAAACTTGTCATCATGATTTTAATTTTCAATTGGATTATGCCTCACATGATATTTATTTTGTTGAGTTTGCTCCCACTACTATTGATGAGAATAAATTTGCTTATGTGGAGAGTAATAAAATATCTATGCTTATGAATCATGAAAGGAATGCTTTATGTGATAGTTATAGTGTTGAATTCCTTCATGATGCTACTAAAAATTATCATGAGAGAGGGATATATGCTTCTACATATTGCAATAATATCAAGTTTCCTCTCTATGTGTTGAAAGTTTTGAATTCATGCTTGTTTTGCCTTCCTATGCTAGTTGATTCTTGTTCCCATAAATTGTTTGCTCACAAAATCCGTATGCATAGGAAGTGGGTTAGACTTAAATGTGCTAGTCATATGCTTCACGATGCTCTCTTGGTGTTTCAATTCTTATCTTTTATGTGAGCATCATTGAAATCATCATGCCTAGCTAGGGGCGTTAAACAATAGCGCTTGTTGGGAGGCAACCCAATTTTCATTTTGTGTTTTTTTTTTTTGCTTCGGTTTTTCAATAAATACACAATATTACTTCTGTAGTGATTGTTTTTACAGTTTTTATTAGTGTTTGAGCCAAGTAAGACCTTTGGGATGGTCTATGGTGATAGTTGATTTGATCCTGCTGAAAAACAGAAACTTTTGCTCTCATTGCAAGAATTTTAAATCATCACAGAAGCGTGCTTTTGATCTGAATATTTTACACAAGATTTATATACAAATTTACCAGGTTGTCCTAATTTTTCAGAATTTTTGGAGTTACACAAGTATACGAAATTTCAAGATTGCTACAGACTGTTCTGTTTTTGACAGATTCTGTTTTCTATGTGTTGTTTGCTTATTTTGATGAATCTATGGGTATCGAGGGGTATGAACCATGGATAAGTTGGAATACAATATATATAACACCAATATAAATTTAGAATGAGTTCACAACAGTACCTAAAGTGGTGATTTATTTTATTATACTAACGGAGTTTACGAGTTTTCTGTTAAGTTTTGTGTGATTGAAGTTTTAAAGTTTTGGGTGAGATATCGATATGAGGAGAATAAGGAGTGGCCAGACACTAAGCTTGGGGATGCCCAAGGCACCCCAAGGTAATATTCAAGGAAGATTCAAGCAACTAAGCTTGGGGATGCCCCGGAAGGCATCCCCTCTTTCGTCTTCAACATTATCGGTAACCTCACTTGGAGCTATATTTTTATTTGTCACATGATATGTGTTTTTCTTGGAGCATCATTTTCTTTTGTTTAGATTTTCTTTATGTTATTTAGAATAAGGTTTTGTATCTTTTATTTCAATAATAGTGTCAAGGATAGCCTTCACCATGCTCAATTTGCAAGTTTATCAGTTGCTATTTCAAAACAGAAAGTTTGTCGTTATTGCAAAAATTCCCTAGAAAAGTCAGAATGTGATAAAAGCTTGAAATTTTGACACAATATGCAATGATAAATTCTCTACAGTGTGGTAAATTTTCCGAATGTTTTGAGTTAAATAAGTATGGATATTCCTTAGTCCTTTACAGAGTGTTCGGTTTAGACAGATTGCTGTTATGATTGCATTGTTTGCATATGTTTACTTGTTTAATGATTCTATTTGAGGATAGGATTATTAAATATGCAGAGGAATTTAGTATGCAATGTCAAATTATAATTTTAGTGATTTTTTACAGTAGAGAATGATAAGGTTTTGCATTGATTTATACTAACTTATCTCACGAGTTCTTATTGAGTTTTATGTGGATGAAGTTTTAAAGAACAAGGGAAACCGTGATATGAGAGGAATTAAGGAGACACAAGAGCTCAAGCTTGGGGATGCCTTGGGCATCCCTAGTTAATATTTCAGGAAGTCTCAAGCATCTAAGCTTGGGGATGCCCCGGTTGGCATCCCACCTTTCTTCTTCAATAATGATCGGTCAGTTTTGGTTGAGCCTAAGTTTTTGCTTCTTGACATGATATGTGCTATCCTTGGAATGCCATTTTATTTTGTTTTGCTTTCTATTTGAATAAAATACTTAAGATCTAAAATTCTTAGATGGGAGAGAGTCTTCACATAGCTACTTAATTATTTGACTACTCATTGATCTTCACTTATATCTTTTTGGAGTAGTTTGAAATTGATGAACTCTCATGCTTTACTTATATTATTTTGAGAGTCTTATAAATAGTATGGCAATTTGCTTAGGTTATGAATTTAGTCATAATATGATGGGCATTCAAGAGGGATATAATAAAAACTTTCATAAAGAGCATTGAATATATGAGAAGTTTGATTCCTCGCATTTGTTTTGAGATATAAAGATGGTGATATTAGAGTCATGCTAGTGAGTAATTGTGGATTGGTAGAAATACTTGTGTTAAAGTTTGTGATCTCGAAGCATGCACGTATGGTGAACCGTTTTGTGATGAAGTCGGAGCATGATTTATTTTTTGATTGTCTTCCTTATGAGTGGCGGTCGGGGATGAGCGATGGTCTTTTCCTACCAATCTATCCCCCTAGGAGCATGCGTATAAGTACTTTGCTTCGATGACTAATAATTTTTTGCAATAAGTATGTGAGTTCTTTATGACTAATGTTGAGTCCATGGATTATACGCACTCTCACCCTTCCACCATTGCTAGCCTCTCTAGTACCGCGCAACTTTCGCCGGTGCATTAAACCCACCATATACCCTTCCTCAAAACAGCCACCATACCTACCTATTATGGCATTTCCATAGCCATTCCGAGATATATTGCCATGCAACTCCACCATTCCGTTTTATTATGACACACACCATCATTGTCATATTGTTCTCATATGCATGAGGCATTCATATAGAGTCATATATTTGTTCTAGTATCGAGTTGTAAGTAAATAAAAGTGTGATGATCATCATTATTAGAGCATTGTCCCATGTGAGGAAAGGATTATGGAATCTATGATTTCCTCACAAGTTGGGATGAAACTCCGGACTTAAAAATTAAAAAGAGGCCAAAGAGCCCAAAATAAAATAAAAAAGAGGCCAAAGAGCCCAAACAAAAAAACAAAAATAAATGAGAGAAAAAGAGAGAAGGGACAATGTTACTATCCTTTTTTCCACACTTGTGCTTCAAAGTAGCACCATGTTCTTCATGTTAGAGAGTCTCCTATTTTATCACTTTCATATACTAGTGGGAATCCTTCATTATAGAACTTGGCTTATATATTCCAATGATGGGCTTCCTCAAATTGCCCTAGGTCTTCGTGAGCAAGCAAGTTGGATGCACACCCACTTAGTTTTCTTTTTGAGCTTTCATACACTTATAGCTCTAGTGCATCCATTGCATGGCAATCCCTACTCACTTGCATCGATATCAATTGATGGGCATCTTCATAGCTCATTAATTTGCCTAGTTGATGTGAGACTTTCTCCTTCTTTTGTCTTCTCCACAACCACCATATTCTATTCCACCTATAGTGCTATATCCATGGCTCAAGCTCATGTATTGCATGAAATTTGAAAAGCTTGAGAACATTAAAAGTATGAAACAATTGCTTGGCTTGTCATTGGGGTTGTGCATGATGAAATATTTTGTGTGATGAAGATAGAGCATAGCCAGACTATATGATTTTGTAGGGATAACTTTCTTTGGCCATGATATTTTGAGAAGACATGATTGCTTTATTAGTATGCTTGAAGTATTATTGTTTTTATGTCAATATTAAACTTTTGTTTTGAATCTTATGGATCTGAACATTCATGCCACAATAAAGAAGATTACATTGATAAATATGTTAGGTAGCATTCACACTTCATAAATTCTTTCTTTTATCATTTACCTACTCGAGGACGAGCAGGAATTAAGCTTGGGGATGCTGATACGTCTCCAACGTATCTATAATTTATGAAGTATTCATGACATGTTTACAACAATTTTATATGGTTTTGGTATGATTTGATTAGATCTAACCGGACTAATGCTGTTTTCAGCAGAACTACCGTGGTGTCATTTTTTGTGTGCAGAAATAAAAGTTCTCGGAATGGGCTGAAAATTTACGGTGATTTTTTATGGACCAAATGAGACCCCCGAAGCACAATAGCTGGGCCAGGAAGTGGACGAGGAGGCCACAAGTCCTCTAGGCGCGCCCTCCGCCCAGGGCGCGCCCCTAAGGCTTGTGGGCCCCTCGGGCACCTCCTTGACATGAGACCGACGCCAAAAATTCTTATAAATACAGAAACCTCCGAGAAGAACCCTAGACCGGAAGTTCCGCCGCCGCAAGCCTCTGTAGCCACAAAAAACCAATCGGGAGCCCGTTCCGGCACCCTGCCGGAGGGGGAAATCATCACCGGAGGCCATCTTCATCATCCCGGCGGTCTCCATGACGAGGAGGGAGTAGTTCACCCTCGGGGCTGAGGGTATGTACCAGTAGCTATGTGTTTGGTCTCTCTCTCTCGTGTTCTTGATTTGGCACGATCTTGATGTACCGCGAGCTTTGTTACTACAGTTGGATCATATGGTGTTTCTCCCCCTCTACCTTCTTGTGATGAATTGAGTTTTACCTTCGAGGTTTCACTATTATCGGATTGAATAATATTATGGATTTGAGAACACTTGATGTATGTCTTGCGTGGGATACCTGTGGTGACAATGGGGTGTTCTATTGATTCACTTGATGTGTGTTTTGGCACTCAACTCGCGGATTCCCGAGGTGACATTGGGGTAATCTATGCATAGGGGTTGATGCACGTTTTCATCCTTGTTTCTCCGGTAGAAATCTTGGGGCACTCTTTGAGGTTCTTTGTGTTGGATTGAATATTACGAATCTGAAGTTGTTTGATGCATATCGTATAATTGACCCACGGATACTTGTGGTGACATTGGAGTATCTAGGTGACATTAGGGTTGATTGATGTGTATCATATGGTGTTATTTTAGTACGAACTCTAGGGCTGTTTGTGACACTTATAGGAATAGCTCAAAAGTTTGATCAGAAAGAATAACTTTGAGGTGGTTTCGTACCCTACAAGCAATTTCATCTTATGTTCTCTGCGATAGGAACTTTGGAGTGACTTTTTGTCGCACGTTGAGGGATTTCCATATGATTTAATTATGTTATCATTGTTGAGAGAATTTGCACTAGTGAAAGTATGAACCCTAGGCCTTGTTTTAAAGCATTGCAATACCGTTTTTGCTCACTTTTGTTACTTGCTACCTTGCTGTTTTTATATTTTCAGATTACAAAAACCTATATCTACTATCCATACTACACTTGTATCACCATCTCTTCTCCGAACTAGTGCACCTATACAATTTGCCATTGTATTGGGTGTGTTGGGGACACAAGAGACTCTTTGTTATTTGGTTGCAGGGTTGTTTGAGAGAGACCATCTTCATCCTACGCCTCCCACGGATTGATAAACCTTAGGTCATCCACTTGAGGGAAATTTGCTACTGTCCTACAAAACTCTGTGCTTGGAGGCCCAACACGAGTCTATAAGAAGAAGGTTGCGTAGTAGACATCACGTCAGCGGACTCCGCCTCCTCCGGCGCGTCAGCGGACTCCGCCTCCTCCGGCGCGTCAGCAACAGCGAAAGAGAGGCGCCGCCGCTACGGCGGCTAGCAGTACAACAGGCAAGAAATTCAGAGTTGGTCCAAGCCTCAGGGCTCCTCCAAAGTTACCATACGAGAGGACTTACGAGGAAACCAAGGACATCGTGGCTGCCGAAGTGCAGGCCCATTTTGAACGGAAACGTCCACCTCCGAAGGAAATAATAGATCCGGTAAAAGCGAAGCGCACTCTGGATGCCCTTAAGCGACCACGACCGCCTCCGCCGCAATCACACTATGACCGTTGTATTGGAAAGACATATGATGAAGCGCGACGGTCGGGAAGTATTACCAGTGCTGCAAGACGAAGTGGGAAAACAATTCCCCAGCTCGGTGAACAGGAGAAGCAATCGTGCCCCCCGCTCAAGGTGTTTACCGATGATGCTAATCATCCGTGGCTAGCGCCCGGTACCACTCTTGGTGATTACGTGAGTGATGATGTACAGTTTGAAATGGCTGAGGTAGTAGCGCCCCTTATATACGAGCACGGGAAGCCTCTCGTCAAACCTGATCAGCTCCCGCATCTACCAACGATGATGCGAAGATTACATAACTAGTACTTGGAAACCTGCAGCAAGGATGGGACCGACAGTATTTTGCTGGGAATTAAAGATGAGCACGACTTCATTGGAGTCGACATGATGTACGTTGAATTTGTGGAATTATTTCAGTTATTCAATCAAGACGCCATCGACAAAACTCTCGTGACTTGCTACTGTCTATAAGTATTATTTCTGTAATTAAGTCTCTAGCTCAGCTCGTTCATTGCATGTATATATAATTATCCTCACTATATTATGCAGATTGAAGATCGTCGAATGCAAAAAAAGGACAAATCTATGACATTGGGTTCATTAGCCCAAATACCGTAAATGAATGGACGGTACAAAACAGAGCCGAACTTACTAAGGAAAACTTGCTAAAAGCGTTCCTTCGACATCAAAACAAAAGGGAAATATTCTTTCCTTACAACTTCAAGTGAGTGTTACTGTCTTGTGCATATTCTGTTTCGCTTACTCGAGGTTAAGTGTAATTGATGAGTTATGCATGCACAGGTTCCACTTTATTCTGCTATCCATTAAGCTTGACGCGGGAGTAGTAACTGTCTTGGATTCGAGACGTAAAGAGCAAAACCAGTGGGCGGACATGAGTGAAATGCTCCAGAAGTAAGTTCAATCATTATCGCACCATATCGACAACTTTCGTTCATTTCCTGATATCAAGTAATCATTTTTTTGCCGGGCAGGGTTTGGAAAAGGTTCACCGGAATGGTTCCGGGTCTAGAGAAGAAGGCGTTGCGATTTACACACCAAAGTAAGTAGTACTAGTTAGTTCCGCGCATCTCTCATTGATTCTAGTTTCATCAATACCATTATCATGCTTGCTTATCAGTTTGACTGAACTCTATTCTCGTAAAGTGCTTGTGGCAGGCAGCCGAGAATAATTTATGTGGATACTACGTTTGCGAGTTCATTCGCCACTCGACCTCTGAGCGGGGCTTATCTGACAAACAATTTGAAGTACGTAAACAATATTCACAATTTTATTTTATTACCATCAATTGTGTTGAGTTTCATTCATATATATATGTATTGACCCCCTTCTTTAAATTAGACTGGGAGAAGCGGGACGAACTCCTACCACATGATCGCATACGAGCAATTCAAGAGGAATTGGCGGGATTCTTTGTTGACGACGTCATACCTAAAGACGGAGAATACCATGCGGAATTGCATGATTTGGGTAGATGATGTCAGGGATCGTAAGAGATGTTATATTGTATATATGTAGTACCGTCGGATAGATATACGAAAACTTGTTGTTCGACCAAGCACGGAGAAAGAGAGGTCACTTCTCTATATATATATTCATGCATGACGATCTTGTGTAATGGTTCCTTCATTGCTATATGTAGTAGCTAGCGTCGAGTTGAATGGAAAACATTAAATAAACATGAAACCCTAAATGTAAAAGAAGTGAAGGGTAAACACAAAATAAAAGGGGGAAACACAATATGAAAACCCCTAAACCCCTCCTTAAAAAAAACAAAAACCCCAGCGCCTGGCAGCTGCTGATGCGTGGTTGCCTTTTAGTCCCGGTCGGTGTTACCAACCGGGACTAAAGGTCCTCCTTCCTGGGCGCCCCACAGCGGCCACGTGGAGCTCCTTTAGTCCCGGTTTGTAAGCCAAGCGGGACTAAAAGTGGTGGGCATTAGTCCCGATCGTTTTGTCCCGGTTGCAGAACCGGGACTAAAGGCCCTCTGGAACCGGGACCATAGCCCTGTTTTCTACTAGTGATCCTCTGCCCTAATGGCGTAGCGGCTCCAAGGTGAACTCGTGGAGGAGATCTTCCTCCGCCTCCCCACCCTTCTTGCTCAAGAAATGTCGCGTCCACATTGATTTGCAGAGTCCCTTGTTCCGGTCCACAACCAGTGGCGAATCTAGAAAGGAAATGGAGGTTGGGCTCAAAGTTTACATCGAGAAAGCTAAACGCTCTTTTGAAGAAAAAAAATGATTATCTCCTAATCCGTTTGTGCAAATATAATGAAATTTTCCCAGATTACTACTGGAAAGATGTAGTATTTACTAGAATTTTTTCCCTTTAAAAAAACAGCAAATTTTGAATAAAAATTCGAATCTCTTTACTAGATGGATTAATATATCTAGAACTAAAGTAGCTACTGACTAGAAGTCTAAAACTAAACTAGTAGCTAAACTGCTAAAGCACTGCACAGGATTGAAGTCACTGAACTAGAAAGTAGACAGAGAAGAAAACAACCTGCGCTTTCCGTCGACCGGGCCTCCTGGACTGGACGGCAGCGGAGCCGCGGATGTCCCTGATGAGCGATGGCGGAGCCGGCGAGCTGCAGAGGGCCTGGCCGCCTCGGTTGATGACGGCCTCCGGCGGGGAGGCGGCGTCCGGCGTTCGGCGGCTAGGTTTCGTGGCTAGCTGCTTGTGTTTGTGCTGGTGGACTCGTGGTCACCTAATTTGCTTAGATGGGCTGGTTGGACCAGTTTTCCTAGGCTGGGCCTGCCAAATATTCTGAAGCCTAGTACTATTTTTTCTTTTCGCGAATTTGGAGGGTAGGCTCGAGCCTATCGAAGCCTCCCTGGTGGATTCGCCACTGTGCACAACCATTGTTGCTTGCCTTGGACCACGTGTGATGAGGACAGTGTTGCGATGTGACGTGCATCGAGAAGGGGTTGGTCGCCACGTGCAAGGAAGAAGCGCCACGATGGGAAGAAAGAACAGTTCGTTATGCTTATATAAGAAAGTGATGGCAAACTATACATGTCGAGGAGAAGGGAAAATCTTCGAAGTGTGAGAAAAGGCATGGCGAAAAATAAAAAAATCCCCTAGCTTGTCACATTTTTTAGGGGAGTCACAATTTTTTTTGTTGGGTGCTCGTCACATCTCATTGTTTGTGAAGACGTTGGTATGTACAGCCTGACCCGAGCCCAGCCCAGGTTCAACGGGCTGACCGGGCCGGGCATGATTTTACAGCCCAAAGATAATTCGGGTCAGGCTTTTATTTAGTTTCGGTTGTGACCAAATCTCACTTCCATCCTCCGCCCTACCCTAACCCTAATGGCGCAGCGGCTCCAAGATGAACTGCTGGAGGAGATCTTCCTCCGCCTCCCCACGGCCGCCGATCTCGCCCGAGCCTCCACGGCCTGCGTCTCCTTCCACCGCGTCGTCGCCGGCCATCCCTTCCTCCGCCGATTCCGCACCCTCCACCCGCCGCCTCTCCTCGGCATCATCTGCGGCGGCTTCACCCCGGCCCAGCCGCCCCACCCTTCCGCCGCCGCGGCAGCAACCCTTGCCGATGTCAACTTGTCGTGCTCCGCTCTCCTCCCCCCGTCCCGCGACCGCTGGTGCCGCCGCGACGACCGCGACGGCCGCGCCCTTTACTCCCCCGAACGCGAGGGGACCGGCGTCGACTACAACCGCCCGGACCTGGTTAGGGTGTTTGCTGTCTGCGACCCCCTGCACCGGCGCTACCTGCTTCTGCCCGCCGTCCCCGACCATCTCGCCGGTCAAGTCCATCAGCCCGGCATCTTGAAATGCGAGTCCTTCCTTGCTCCTCCTGGCGACCAGGAGAACTCATCATTCAGAGACTTCAGAGTCATGTGCTTAGTGTGGTGCACAACCAAGCTCGTCCTCTTTGTCTTCTCTTCCTGCGCAGGGCAATGGCTCCCTGATCCTGTTACATTTGATGTGTTTCCACGCTCGGGTGCGCTTAGGCGCCACTATGCCCATGGATGCTTCTGTTGGCATTATTATGAGGCTGACAACTTGCTCGTGCTTGACACACGCAGGATGGAATTCTCCGTCGTTGACCTCCCGCCTCCGCCTTGCCCTCATCTGGGGTACTTAGCCGCTTGTCTGCGGGAGATGGCCATTGTGGAGGCAGGAGAAGGAAGACTCGGGATGTTTACTGTCTCTAAGTCTAGTGTGTATCATCTCTTGTATGAAGAGCAGTGTAAGGATGGGAACGGCGCAAACCAGTGGCAATCCAAGTCTGTGATCTCTTTGCCGGAAAATTATTGCTATGGCATCGATGGTGTAGCTGGTGGATACTTGCTCCTACACGGATCACGTAAGCATACTCAAGTAGTAGACTATTTTTCATTGAATCTACAGACTTTCCAGATTGAGCGGTTCTGTCAGACTGATTGTCAAATAGTTGGCACACTGTATGCCGGTCTCCCACTGTCTTTGTGCCCACCAACTACTTGAAGTGGTAAGCTCGCCCTTGTTCTTTAGTTACTTATTTTGCATGCATAGGACATTGCAATATGATGCAGGTGTTAGCTTTTTTGGTAGCGTAAATTATCATTCTACTTTGGCGAACGGTCCTGAATTAACACTGATGTGGCCATGTTACTTTCCACCCCTTATAATAATCACTCATATTGCTTGTTAGTGTTTAGGTGCTATTCTAATGGCTAGTACATCTGTGAAATTTGAAATCTGTGAATTTCAGGATAAGCAAGAAGTATTATTTTCTCATCTTGTGAATATGACTGTCATCATTTTCAGTGTCATACAGAAATAGTAATTAGCATCACAGTATGCACACATTAAGCTGGATTTGGACATGTTTTGGCTTCTTCCCGTTGAGTTACTTTTTCTTACATGTTTTTTCCTTCATTTTTAGTTACTTATTAAACCGTTTGCTTCTGCTAGGACCTTCAGCATGCTCACATTTTTCTCCTTGCCTTGATTAGTTAGTTACTTTGTTATGAGATCCACTCATCAAATTGCATAGGGAACTAAGTGTTATGACATTAGTAGCAGCGAGCACCACTATTTATAAAAAATGACACCTTGCACCTCCTATTCTAAATTATTTTGGGGACTGTGCACCATTTCAAATGAATTGTTGCTTTTGGCTGGTGAGGCTCATAGTTCAGGCGTTCAGCTCAGGGTGCATGAGGCAGCAAGTTAAATTCGTGTTTTGTCAGTTGGCAATGTCACATTATATTTCCGCTGTCTTGCATTGCATGTACATTAGTAGGTGAATAAAAAATGGTTATGATAGCATATATGAATTCAGATGCCATGGTAATGCTTATGCCCAGTAATATTTCTGGTCTTGAACAGCAAATACATGTTTCTTTGTCAGATAATTTCAGAAACATGTTTGTGTAGTTTTGCAAATAAAGGTCTTGAGTGTTCAATCAAAATGGATGCTTGCCTTTCTGCCATAATAATGACTTTTAGTGACTCCCATTTAGTATTTTCAGTTGAATACATTTCTTTCTTTTTATAAAAAAGAGAGGCATGCGGACACAAGCTTTCAGTTCCTTAAGTCTTTTCAGTTTAATATTTTTCTTTTGTGTTGTTGTATCTAAGCACCGTTTCCCTCTATAACCAGGACTTGTCGAGAGAATACGCTCATGGCAAGGACCACTGGCAAGTGTGACTGATGCCATGTTGAGCAGAATAAATGTAAGAGCTCTCAAAAGGTTGAAAGCAGTTCCAATTCGACAACAATTTGCAGTTGAGAGAAGATGCTGCCCCTTTGAGCTACTGAAGAATCATGCAATGGATGCCCGCTGCATTCACCTTCTTTCTTGTGTTATTTGTGTCACGCTTTTATGCCTGAAAAAAGACTAGACTACTATCTTATTACTATATTCAGGGCTTTGTTTGAACTGAAGTTTTGCGGCTTCAGTAACCCCTGGAAATAATTTGCTTTTTGTGTGATGTATGATTCTAGTATGAATGGTACACCCAAAGTCTGCTTATGCTGAACATATTTTATCTTGGCTGCACATGTACATGCAAAAATGCGGGACAATCCATTTCGAGAAAATCATATTACAGAACTTTGGTGAGGATCCACTGCACCGACGAGGGAGTCCTCTTTGTCGCTGTGGGTCAGATGCCAGCTTCGCCGGTTGGGCTATGGCGAATGCTCGTCCCCTCTAGCGGGTATGACGGCGCATCAAAGGGGGCACTTGCTAAATCACCATGTCAATGGTGAACCGCACATGCCCACAGTTGAAAGGCCACAAACCCTCTCACAGTTAAAAGGCCACAAACCCTCTCACAGTTAAACCTAAGTTCTGGAACCGATTGCAGCAAATCGTGTATTAGAAGTTGCAATCAGTAATACGTCACACAGTTGAAGGCAACAAACGCACAGTTATATATGATGTAAATTCTGAAACCCATTGCAGCAAATCATGTGTCCATTCGTTCGTTCGTTCAGCATCACAATTAGAGTTGCAATCAGTAAAACGAATGGCTAGTCTGCTTACAGCAAAGCATCAAGCGGGGACTATTCTTGCAGCTACACTCTTCGGGTGGATGAAGAACCACACAAGCCAGCAACAAAGTATTTTAACAAAACACTTGCAGTATCACCAATCACCACACCGTATGTGTATGCTAGGATGTTCTTGCAGGTAGGTAAAATTCAGGTAACTAAATGATGATGATATTACAGAAGCAGATTGGTAAAATTGATTCCAGTTCCTAGATTAGCACCAGAGGCATGAGGGGATCAAATCACCAGCCAATGAATGTCTATCCCGCGAGGGGGCTGGCATGGACGGTGGCACGGTTGAGCCTGATCTCGCCTTTCATTGATTTGCCCAAATATAATTATGTTTTCTGTGGTAACCCAATGAGTGCTTACCAAATAAAATCCTAAAATTTATTGGGCAGGTAAATCATGGGGTATGATTTTTTGTGAACACTTGTTTTCACAATCACATTAAGATGAACAGGTAATTCACGGGCTAACGTACTAGAATATTTATACCCCGTTGCAAAGCATGGGCAATTATCTAATACTAGAAGCAAAAGGCGCGCTTTGCCGCGCCGTTATTTTCATATGGTGTTACAAAATTGCAGTATATGAAAAGATGGGTAACATGCATGCAATCAGAACCAATTCCTCTGCCAATAAAAAAAAACAATTCCTCTGCGTAAACATGTTTTCATGACATAATTGAAGAATAAAGAACAATGAAGCTAGCTAGCATAATCAACTACAATTTGCAAGTTATGCTTCCATGTCATTAAGAGACGCATTGGCGATAGCCAATTCAATACAGAACATGTCAAAAATCCCTTATGTGTGTCACAACTGTTTGTTTACAGTAATAAGGAAATATTCATCATAGCCCAATTTATGAATAATATACAGTGCCCGTACATATTACTACTATGCTTCCAAGTTCCAACACATGTTCCACACTCCTTGAATCTGCATATCAAATGCTGGCCTGGAAGTAAATAACATCAATGTAAAGATTTCTTTTGCGGAAAATGAAAGTAAAATCAACCAAATTAATTTCGAAAGAGTAGCCAGAATGCAAAACTTAGGATCTGAGGGAACAATATATGACGTAGAAAAAAATCTACATGGAAGATCAATGCCTTATGCAGAAGGGAGAAGTATATTTTTCGTCCCTGAACTTTATCAATAGTCTACAAATGGTCCTTCAACTTTAAAACCAGAAAAACCTAGTCCTTCAACTATTAAAACCGGATATTTTTCGTCCCTCAGACCACTTTGGATGGTTTTGGGCTGACGTGGACCTGATATTGGCCATTGACCTCGCCACATCAGCACCACGCCACACACATGGGTGCAAATCTCTCTCTCGACGTGGGTCATCGTGTCCGATCGAAGAGCTGGTCTTTATGGGTTTCTGGCGGTCGCACGATGGCCGCGAGACATGGCCGTCCAACAAACTGGACATTGCCGATCTCTTTTTTTTTTTGCGAGTGAAAAATTTGTATTACTCGACCACCAAAAGATTACAATCAGCAGAGGCTAGCTCAACCGCAATAGAGGGACCAGAGCCGATCCAAGTCATGGTTCTACCCTCAACTCGAGCGAAATTTGCTAGACTATCGCTAACCTTATTTTGTGAGCGGCTAACATGAATAATACAATTTTCTCGAAGAGACAAGAGATATCTAATCTCTTTAACTAAAGAAGCATAAATCGATCTATCGTGGTCTCGACCTTGGATCATCTTAACTGCAACTGATGAGTCCAGCTCAATAATAACCGGGAGATCACTCCTCTGGATTGCCAATGATAATCCTTCCATGCAGGCACACAACTCTGCCTCTAGTGCTTCACGACACGAGAATAACTTCCTGCAAGCAGAAAAGATGATACTACCTTCAGAGTCTCGCAGTACCATACCTGCTCCTGCACTATCCATAGCATATGATCCATCTGAATTTAGTTTGACCCAACCAGCCGGTGGGGGAGCCCAAGGAGGCGAGGGTTCCACATTCTGGTTCGGTCTTTTGTGTAGCAAATGATCATAAGAAATAACCATTTTTCCTTTCAATGGGTCACAATTTGAATTCACCTTAATAGCAACTAAGGACTCAAGATAACTGACGAGGAATTTCTTGGAAACTTCAAGTGGGGGTGGCTTCTTTAGATGAACTATCTCATTCCGAATGAACCAACAACGCCATAGAGTCATGAGCAGCCTGCTTCTCTCAATCTCAGATAGGGGTTCCAATATATGAAATAGCCATTCCTTCCCATTATGCTTGACCTGATCCACAGCCGGAAGGTGCCATACTTCCGACATGCACTTCCAGAGTTCACGGCCTCTTCGGCATCTGCAGAAGGGATGAAAGTTATCCTCGGGTTCTAGACCACATACTGGACACATACTTTTTTTTTTTTTTGGAAATGGAGGTTAAACCCCCGGCCTCTGCATCAATCGATGCATACAGCCATCTTTATTAATTATCCCACAAAGGTCTGACAAGAAAATACATCAAGCCACCCGAAGCCACCATTCACACCTACAAACTCGATAATGTGGAGTGCTCTCACCCCCCATATCTAAAACCGGTGTCGTCGCCGATCCATCCACATAACGTATCGGGACCAACAACCGGTGCAGCAGACCTAAAGCGCACCACATGCATACGTTTTAGAAGCCAGAAGCCGCCATCATCCTCGGACCGCTGACCCATCTTCAGGATAGAGATCCGCATCACCCTTGCCAGTCTAGACATCCGTCGACGCCACCACGGCGCCCAACGGCACCACCGCCCTGCGCGCATTCATCCAGACGCGAAGACTCTGGAAGATCTGTCGTGCGTAGCACCTGCCGACCAGGCATGACACAGCGTAGCACCTGTCGGCCAGGCATGACTTGACATCTCCGCCAAAGCTCCGTGCAAGACTTAGCCGCTCCACCTCCTGCTTCTATCTTCCAGCGCTGTTCCACAAACGACGCTCCCAAGAGAGTAACGACACCGCAGTACCGCCATCGTCCGATCTGGATGACCAGATCTTAGGGTTTCCCCCGAAGCAGCACGAGTGGGTTGACAGAAGTTACACGACGATGCCTTCATTAAGGTAACGACGCAAGACGCCGCCATCGCCCGCCATTGGCTCAGTTTTCACCGGCAACTCTGTCTCCCCAACTCGCAGCAGGGACTAGATGACCGATCTGGAGATCCGACCATCCAGCCTCAGCCTGACTATCTCCGGCGAAGGAGATGGCCACCACCGCCACGCCCAGGGCCGGAGCCCCGACGTCCTCGTGATGCAGGTCGATCCCAGGGGCAGCCTGCCGTTGACGGGACGGTATACGACATCAGCATGTGCGGCCCGCCCGAAGCCCATCTGGACCCAGATCGGGTGCCCAAGCCACCGACGCAGGACCAGTCGCCGAACGCCGCCGCCGCGTGCCTGGCCACCGCTGCCCCGCACCACTGTTGTAGATCCGGCCATCGCGGACCGCCGCCGTCCTGACCGAGTCTTTGGCGAGGAGAAACGCCGCCGCCGCCGCTGCGGCACACAGGCTTTGCCTACGACGCCCCCGGCGGCGGCGGCGGGAAGAGGGTGTGCGCGGGAGGAACGGGAGACGACCGGCGGGGGCGCTTCGGTGCGGCGCGGCGGCGCCGCACGGGAGCGGGGAGGGTTAGGAGCGGGAGCGCGGTGTGTGCGTGTGTGTTGGCGATCGTGAAGCTACTGGACACATACTAGTAGTCTCGAGTGTTCTTTTGTGTTTGTTTTGCCAGGTTGGAAGGGAATCCGAGACAATTCGCCAAGCAAAGTTTCGAACTGTAGGCGGGACTTCAGCAGACCAAATGAATTTCCACATGGATCGTTGGCTGTCTGGAACTGAACTTGAGGCACTTGCATTGTCTCTGTTTGCTTCTTCGAAAGCAAACTCATATGCGCTTTTTACAGAAAACTGTCCAACTCTACCCGGCCCCCAAGCCAGGTGTCGTCCTCATGCCTTGGAGATGCTCTTATTTTCAGAATCTCGCTCACATCACAAGGCAGAAAATAACGGCTCAGCAGCTCGACATTCCAGGACCCGTTATCATTTAGGAGCTCGGAAACCCAACGTATACGGCAAAGCCCTTGAGGTGAAACTGGTTTGAAAGAGTGTGGTCTGGGTATCCAGTTATCCCTCCATACTCTTATACTTGCTCCATTACCAACCCTCCAAACTAGACCTTTCTTCAAAAGATCAAGACCATAACTGATTGCTTGCCAAGAAGATGACGCATTACCCGAAAAAATTGTATCTTCAAGCTTACCTTCGGGATAATAAGCCTCCATGCTTGACGCGCTAGGAGTGCTTGGTTAAAGAGCCTATAATCACGGAATCCAAGACCTCCTTTGCACTTGGGCTGAAGCAAATAATCCCAGGCCTTCCAATGTACTTTCCTGCATCCTCTTTTGGATCCCCAATAAAAGTTCCTGACCATTCTCGTTAGGTCGTCACAAACAGAAAACGAAATCTTAAAAACACCCATAATATATGTAGGGAGAGCTTGGGCCACGGACTTAATTAACACCTCTCTACTAGGTTGTGCAAGCCACCCATCTCCCCATTGGATTAACCTCTTCGTCAGACTCGCTTGCAAATTTTGGAACCGCCCCTTGGACAAACGCCCATCTGGAGTAAGGAGACCCAAGTATTTCTCCTCAAACACTGGCATGGTGACATTTAGGACCGCCCTAACATCCTCCTGGTTGGACACTGGACATGCTTGACCAAACATAATTGAGCATTTATAGCACGTGGCCAAGAGAGGTCTGACAAACAAGGGAGAGAGGTCGAGAGAGACGTGTGGAGAAAATGCAGACATGGGGAGGAGAGAGTGTATGTTTGTGACAGAGAGATCCCCTGGAGATCGTGATGGGACTACATGGGTGGGAGATCGAGTGACAAGGTGTGTGCGCGATAGAAGATACCCCGAGAGATATCGAGGCAGACTTATGGATGGAAGGAGACAATACATGTGTTCCTGATGGCTAGTGAGAGATAGTCATACTTAGGGGGGGGGGGGGGGAGTGCGTGTGCCTATGATGGAGTGAGGGATTATGGTACTTAGGGGGGGTGCGTGTCACATAGAGAGAGAACAAGGGCGGAGAGTGTTAGACGGGTCTATGTAGCACGAGCGAGATATGTGGATGTGTGAACCAGGGAGATATAAAGTTTGAGAGAGATAGAGGAGCCCCGATACGGCTGAGTGGTGCGTCAGATAGGTGAGAGGGGGAAAGAGATACTCCATCCATTCGATAATGCATTGCATATAAATTTTTTAGAAGTCAAACTTTCGAAACTTTGACCAGGTTTACGCAAATATTATTTATATCTACAATACCAAAGATACATCATACGAAACTACATCTCATGATGAATCTAATGATATATGTTTGCCGTTCTAGATGTAAATGTTTTTCTCCACGTACATGGTCAAACTTTGTGATGTTTGACTTTTCAATAAATATATATGCTATGGACCGAAGAGAGTGCCTAAGTCGAGAGAGATCAAGTGCGTGTGAAGGAGAATGAGTGAGTGTGCAAAAAGAGTGTGTGTATGTGAAAGAGAGAGGGACAACAAATGATAAAATAGAGAGAGAGAGAGTGTGTGTGTTCGTTTCTTATGCAAACATATCACACATGTTTCTCCGAGATAGAAAAGCGAGGTGAGGAGATACACTAAGATAGCTAGTGCGTGATTGTTTACAACGGAGAGAGACACCCCTATAGCACATGTCCAATAGAGGTCTGGCCAACAAGGGACAAAGGTCGAGAGGGACGCATGGAGAAGATGGACGCATGGGGAGGGAGAGAGGGTGTGTTTGTGATAGAGAGATCCCCCCAAGATCGTGAGGGGACTATATGGGTGGGAGATCGAGGGACGAGGTGTGTGTGCGATAGAAAGATACCCCGAGAGAAATCGAGATAGACCAAGTGAGGGAAACAGACAATGCACATGTTTGTGATGGAGACTAAGTATTAGTCATATACATAGGGGGGACTGCATGTGCCTACAATTGAGTGAGAGACAATCATACTTAGCTAGGCATGAGATTGTGTGTGTGTGCGTGTGAGATGGAGAGAGAACGAGGGAGAGAGAGAGAGTTTTAGATGGGTCTATAGAGTGCGAGTGAGATATGCATGTGTATGTGTGACCCAGGGAGATGGAGAGTTTGAGAGAGAGAGGGAAGAGCTCCGAGACGGCAGAGTGGTGCGTGAGAGAGTTACGGGCAATGAGCTAGGGAATTTGTGTGCGTACGATGAGTGCACCCAAGATATTTAGCTTGGACTAGAGAATCATACATAGTGTGCCAGAGAGACCTATACATGGAGTGTGCATGCGAACTAGAAAGACCCCCCCTCCCCCCCCCCATAGAGAGAGAGAGATAGGGAGAGGGACCGACAAGGTTTGTGTTTGGATGCGTGCGATAGAATTGAAGATTGTCGGCGAGAGAGAGAACAGGAGTCCGGGAGAGGGGGAGGTCGCGTTTATGCATCAAAGACTGATATAAACCATGTTTCGATATAAAATTGCATTCAAATATTTGAATTGGAGAACATGTTGTCCGCAATCCACACATGAACGGAGATATGCGTATCAAACAAGTTCATTAGTTTGACTTTCAACATGTTCATGGAGTACTATAATACAGTACAACATGCTACTCAATTGAGGTGTTCAATTTTGGATTTAGTTCACTATTTTGACCTGGTGAACGAGCTATTTCATTGAATCGAGATATTTCATTTTGGGTTTGATTCCCGTTTTTGAGTGGGTCAACTATTTGTCATATAGTAAATCATTAGCAACGAGCATGTAAAATCACATTAGTCCCGAGCATCATCTCACCATCTAAAAAAGAAGTGGCAAGCTAATATTTCGAAATTTGATTCGAATCGACTTGGTAAGGTAGACGTGGATGCTCGTTCTCCCAAAATTTGAACGAACCGCTAAACACCCTCTGCTCGGTGGAATTCGCCCGAGCAAATAAATGGGAGACGCGAAATTACCGGCCTATGTGGGACACGCATCAATTGGCCCGTTGTACATCGAGGGTAGGTTCATAACTTCATCCAAGCGCGCCTTCTCCTCGGCCGAAATGACAGGTGCTGAATAATTCATAAACCATGAGCGGCAAAACACCCTCTCCTCGCCCGAAATCGCTCGCGCGGACTATTTCAAAACACGCCCTCCTCGCCCGAAATCGCTCGCGCCCACTATTTCAAAACACGCCCTCCTCGCCCAAAATCGCTCGTGCCCACTATTTGGGAGAAGCAAAGTTACTCTACTATCCCCGACCCTCGGTACACAGACCCAAGCCCAGAAGCCTAAAGGCAGGGGTAGAACTGTAACTCCCCCCCACATTTCAGACAAATGCATCCGTAAGACATGGTTCCCCCTCCCAATTCCCCATTCATACATCGTGGGCGCCAAATCACCTTCTCCCCGGAAGCTCCCTTCTCCCCAGCCGCGAAACCTCAGCAACTCCTCCATGGCGCCCCCCACCGCACCAAATTCACCGCCGCCCTCCTCCCCAATGCCGGAGACGCTCTCCGTTTGCCGTCGTGCACTGGGCCGTGTGCCTCTTACTCCGTACTGCCGGAGCTGCCTCGACGACGGCCGCGTGAACCGTCCCGGAGCCGATTCACCCCCGCCGTTGTGCACGGCGCCGGAGCGGCTCCAACTTCGGAAGCGTCCAGGGCCCCGGCGCTGCTTCCCCGTAGCCGTCGACCGTCGCGACATCTCTGCTTTCCTGCCACCAGTAGCCACGGCAGTGCGGTGGGGCGGGAAGCGGGGTTTTGGTCGGAGCTCTCGCGGCCAGGGACGGCGGAGGCAGGCTGCTCTGTCGGTGGTCGCTGGCTCTTCTGGGAAGATTCTGAACAGTGTCAGCCGGGAGGCACAAGACGGCCATCAAGCCATCCGGCGTAGATCGGACAGTACCAAAATAAAATAAAATCGTGTGACCCCAATTTAGTTTTCAGTCAACGGACGTGTGGCCACTCTCGTACCTTACTGTTGATCTCTTAGGGTATTTCTTCATATCAGAGATATGTGTCGTTCTTAACATTTTGCGTTTTCTGCATCTTCAGCCACACCATCTTCCTTCTCACCGCAGCTGCTCCAACAAGGGAAGCTTACACCAGAAGGGAGCTATAGTCCCCACTCAACAGTTCCCTACATCAACTGCGCGTGCCCGACATGGACCGCCACAACAACTGCAGGGCCATCGACAAGTCAGCACATGATGCTCACTCCTATGGATGGTGGCCAGATAGGTTGTACCCTCATCTTACTTGTGTGCAACATTTATGGCTTTGTTATTCATCTAAGCATGGAAAATAGATTATCACATTTCACTTTATATTCATGCTGATCTCTTAAGAGTCTTGTTCAGGAGTTAACCATGTTCCATAGTTCAGATAAGAGACTTGTTCTTTAGGTAACGTTGTTCCATAGTTATCATCCATCAGCCAATGTTATCCCACAGGCTGGTGATTATACCACTTCTAGTATTACCTATGTTGTTCTTTAATACTTTTGTGTGCCATCTAGTTAATCTCGAGTACAAACGATACATATTCTGTAGCTTTCATTTGTGTTCTCCCTTTAGTTTTTGAGACCTGTTGCTGCTAGTTAAGCCCAGTCCTACTATTTATGTCGTCTCCTACAGGCACTCATTACATAAATCTAACTACTAGTTGTCTTCCATGCATGTCAGATATAATTGCACACACTGATATATCCACAAGAACCTCACGGAGCAATGTAACGGCCAACAAACTTGACGTCAATGATACCCAATATGATGGAACATGTAAAGGCAGTTCTTCAGAAGACTTGCAGAAAGATGCCGAATCCTATTCACCCCACAAGGTCCTTGCTCTAACTTGGCCCGTGGTATGGGTACAGCATGCATATAATGTCCTGGAGTGCATCTACTCTGTTGCAATGCCATGTGCTTAGCCTGCTGATCATGCATGTAAATATGTCATGCCTTCCTATTTTTCAGTACATATTCCATTCATGATAACATGTTTTCAAATTCAAGTACTGTCATTCTACTCTGTCGCAATGCCATCTGCTTAGTTTGGACATCATGCTTCTGGATATCTTATGCATTGTTATTCATCAGTATGTACTTCATCTGTCTACCATACCATGTTTTTTTTACATTGAAGTGTTGTTCTAGTGGTCTGTTGCAATGCCATCTTAGTTTCCCAATCATACACGCATATGTTGCCTTAGTGTTTTTCTGTATGTATTTCGCTATCATACAGTTTTACATTCAACTAGTGTTTTTTTTACTCTGTTGTCCTGTCGTATCCCTAGCTCTTACATCATACTCCCTCCGTCCGGATTACATGTCGCAGAAATGGATAAAAATGGATGTATCTAGAACTGAAATATGCCTAGACACATCCATTTATTTCTGGATGGAGGGAATACATGTCAATATGTCATGCCTTTCTATTCTTCAGTACCTATTCCATCTCTTTGTCGTAGCATGTTTTATAACTGAAGCACCATTCTTCTATATAAGGCATGCAAGGGGAAGACGGCTATGTTAGAATCTGAAGGGTTACAAACAAGGTCTTTGCAAAAGATCGAAACGCCAGGAGATAGTAAACCAACTCCAGTGTTCATAGATACTTCTCCAGCACAGAGAAACCCAACTCCTATTGATAATAAGCAGATTCAAGTGGCCAAAGAACTAGTCCACTCCAGTCCAACAAAAATATGTCAACTCCATTCTAAAAAGCGTGTGCGTATCCTCACATCATGAAATTTTATAGCATTCAGATCATATTTTCTACATGTTTCTTACCCATCTCTCCTTTAGAAAATAAACTTAAAGGATAGAAGACTTTCTAAACTGGGATCGTGTTCGAGGAAAGTATCTTGCGGGAATTCTCTGTGCTCCAATGCTGATGTAAGTACCTGTTGTATTTCACTAAATTTTTACATCAGCATGTATTTTGTTAATCGACGTGAATCCAACCTTTATTTGATCTAAATTTACTTGTAGCAAAATGTATAATTAAAGGCGACAATGTTGATTTTTGTAAGGAAAACTGCCTGGTAGTTTTGCATACTGAGCTACATGAGTGTACTATCTCATATCATTCACATTACTAAATTGTAGTGCTGTTCTGGTTGCCCAATCATTCATTGTGTCAATGTTGCTTTCCTATTACCTTACCTGGCTGATGATAGCTGTGCCATATTGTGTTAATTTGGTGTAGGCTGGTGTGGTCTGGTTTCCCAAACGTTCGTTGTGTCAATGTTGCTTTCCTATTATCTGACCTGGCCAATGATAGCAATGCTAGTGTGTTAATTTGGTGCACGCTGCTGAAGATAAGAAGACAAACTCTGAAAACAGCAAGGCAACCCCATTGTTTCTTTCCAATAAATCTAGGCCAGGTAATATGACAATAACTCTTGATTAATCTGTTTGGTTCCCCTCCTAATTTATGTTATGATGCAGTGGTCGAGACACTCTCCACTATCAATAATACAAGCCTGCCAAAATCGCCATCTGAATCTGTTGAGTTTTCTCTGTCTCGAATCCAATGGAAAAATGTATGTTTGTGAACGAATTACTGGCTGAAGCAATCATGAAAATCGTGGAGGAATCAGAGGTGCACATTCTTGCGCAACAACAACTGATCAATGTTTTCAGAGACAGTGTAGCAAAGAAGGAAGAACTTGCTCACATGCTTATGGGCGTCATCCGCGCCGAGGTTGCAGATTGTGAGGTTGTAGATCGTTAAGTTCTGCTCATTTATTTGCACTGGCATCAATCTTTGATTGCCCAGTGGATGTAATTTCCTGTAATATATGCTGGATGTGCAACGTTTTTCCTTGTATGCCGTACGTTTGCTTAGCGCGCCTCGCATTCCAGCTAACTGGTCGCTAGGAAGGCAAAAAAGCAGTGAAATTATTAGTTAGCACGAACAGTCGTGGGCCCTATATGAAGGAAGCGGTCCACTGCCCTTAATGGGCTTCCCTAATGGGCTCGCATGGGCCAAAATTCTCATAGGCCTTTGATTGATCGGTTTTTGTCCTGTCCATAATTGCTCGTCGTAATGGGCTGAAATTATAGCTGGGCCGGAATCGACGTTATCTAATTGGGCCAACTGACATGTTCGAACTTTAGCGGGCCCATTAAGTTAATGGGCCGTAACCAGGCCGAAAGCACTATTGGGCCGCTATAATTGAAACGAGCCAACAGTTAATGCTCGGCCCTGTTACCTCCCGGGTCGTTAACATGCCGACATCGAAGCGGGCAATAAGTGGGCCCATTCGACCTCACGGGCCGTTAACATGCCGATACTAAGGTCGGGCTATTTATGGCCCAACTGTATTTTGGGCCTTTAGCAGGCCGAAAGAGACTGCGGCCTCGTACTGGACCATGAAGAGCATGGGCCGCTAAGAGGCCGAAAGTCAGGTCGGACTTTATATGGCCCAACTGTGTTGTGGTCCTTTAGCAGGACGAAAGAGAAACCGGGCTGGTATTGGTCATGAAGAGCATGGGCCGTTAAGAGGCCAAAACTCAGGTCCCACTGCAAATGGCCCAACTCATTTATGGGCCGTTAACGGGCTGAAAGACACACCGGGCTGGAAATTGGCCCAACACTTAAATGGGTGCTAAAAGGCCGATAGACGTACATCCTGAAAATTGGCCCATCCCTTGAATGGGCCGTTAACAGGCTGAAACCACATGGGGCCGATATTGAGCCCAAATATATAGCGGGCTATTAACGGGCTCGAACTGACGATGGGTTGCAATGGTGTCAAATAGTTAACGGGCCGTTGACGGGCCGAATTGGCACATCTTGTATGGGCCATGGGCTTAAATGGACCAGACACAAGTAGGCCCTATATGGGCCGGCCTGCTAATTTTGACTGGCCGGCCTCTTTCACCTAAATGGGCCATTGTTGGGCCTTGCCACGTGCCAACGTATCATAGGCGCCTCCCGTACAATGAGTGGATGACATCTGTCCCAACGCTGAGCCGACACGTGGATCCTCCGGCGAATGAGAATTTTACACGTGGAAAATCCCCATTGGTCGGGGCTATTAACGGGTTATCGGATCCAAACCGGAACCTGATAGCTTAACGGCGACCCGTTACGGTGGATGCCATGTGTCGGTTACCCTTGACGAAAACACTTCCATGACGCGGCATTTATCGTCATGCAAGTGGACACTTCCGTGATGATAATTTTGATATTGTCATGGAACACTTCTACGACAGCACAGGTATGACTATCTTGATTCTGTCATAAAATCGTCATGGATGTACATGCATGACAGAAAACGTGACCTACTGTGACAAACACGTATCATCACGAAAGTGTATTTTTTTTGTAGTGTTTCTTTGCATAATCTGTCCGAGGGGAGATTGAGTGGAATGACAAATACGGGCCAACAACTATATTGGGTTGCCGTCAGACCAAACACATTGAACCCATCCGTGCTGATGGCGACTCGAGGATGCCTTGGATCTGCCACTTTTTGCTCATATAATGCATCGAAGCGCTTCCACGCAGAACCATCCGATGTGTGTACCATCATAAGATTCCCATTTGCATCTAGTTCGGTTCTTTTGCCCATTTTGTGCCATGTCATATGTCTGGCCGTCTCTTCGACCATGAAAAGACGTTGAAGTCTTGGTACGATTGGCATATACCAAAGAACATTAACGGGGATTTTGGTCTGCGTCTTCTCACCCATACCGTTGTCTACCACAACATACCTGGAAGACTTGCAAATGGGACAATAGTTCAAGTCCGCATACTCAAGCCTAAATAAGGCACATCCTTTCTCACAGGCATGTATCTTCTCATAGGGCATCTTAAGTGCACGGAGGATTTTGTCCGACTGGTACAGGTTTGCAGGCATTACATGGCCTTTGGGTAGAAAGCGTCCAAATACTGTCATCATCGCGTCGTAGCATTCTCTGCCCAAGTTGAATTGAGCCTTCAGAGCCATTACTTGTGAGATGGCATCCAGCTGACAAAGCTCAGTGTGCTCGTGGAGAGGACGTTTTGAAGACTCCAACATTTCATTGAAGGCCTTTGCAGATTCCTCCTTCTCATCGTCCGAATCCCGAGCATCATCAAAGTCTTGCACCATGTCTTCCATCCCGGTACCATGCTCGTCGGTGTGATAACGAACCACCTTAGCTCTGGCACGTTGGGCAGACTCACCATGAAATGTCCAGACCGTATAACCAGGCGTAAAACCACTCTTCTGCAGGTGTTTGCCCATTTCATCCCCTATCCTCTTATGCCAATTGTCGCACCGGACACAGGGGCACCAGGTTTTCCTCTGGCCATTTGCAAATGCGGCTCTCACAAACCCCTTGGTTTTTGTTAACCATTCATTGGTCATGTATTTCTGACTAGTGTGACCGGTGTACATCCACGCACGATCACTCATCGATCACTCATCTTGCCTAGCTACTGGACACACAAGAAATATATATATATAATTCACCATGTATATATTCATCACTTAATCTAGTTTGTCAATTTTATTACGTCCATGAAACCTACACTCTAATAGGTAAAGATAGGTCCTAATCCCACCCGAGTATGTGTAGATTGGGTTCGTTTTCCCATGCTCTGCTCCGGATCCGACGCAAAATTTCGGCAGCACCTCCCCGCTGTTCTCCTGATACACGTCTCTGCAATAAACAGAGAGGATGTGTACCCGGAGAACAACATGGAGGCACTGACGAAATTTATGCGTCGGATCCGGAGCAGAGCATATGGGAAAACGAACCCAATCTACACATACTCGGGCTGTCCATGGATAACGTTGGACAATTCGAAAGAATCACGGTTACAAATATGCAAATGCATGCATATTTATAACTATAACCCTTTCGAACGGGAGACGCATACTGGTCACGCATACTGATGATTGAAGACACCTATAGCTAGCAAGTTTCATCAGCACGAAGACCGGAACAGAGCAAATAATTAAGGGGGGAGGAGGAGATGTCATTTGTGCTCACCCACGAACGCAGGGGCGGAGCTCGTCGAACACCAGACCCTCGCAGCGACGAAACCACTGCACATTTAAATCCAAAGATGAGTAACATAGCATTATTGTTTTTGCCATCAACCTAACTAAATATTTACAACAGGATGCCACCGCCAAGTTGTAAAAAAATGATTTGCACTGCTCGTTCCTCGACCCTCGACCCCTTGATCCTCGACCCCTCGACCCATCGACCCTCGACCCCTCGATCCTCGACCCCTCGACCCCTCGGTGACCCCTCGACCCCTCGGCAACCCTCGACCCTCGACCCTTGACCCCTAGGAGATCCTCGACCATCGACCCCTCGAACCCTCGGCAACCCTCGACCCTCGACCCTTGACCCCTAGGAGATCCTCGACCATCGACCCCTCGAACCCTCGACCCTCGACCACTCGATCCTCGACCCCTCGGCGATCCTCGACCCTCGACCCCTCGGCGACCCTCGACCCCTCAGCGACCCTGGACCCCTCGGCGATCCTCGACCCCTCGGCGACCATCGACCCCTTGACCCTCGACCCTCGGCCCCTCGGCGATCCTCGACCCTCGAACCTCGACCCCTTGGCGACCCTCGACCCCTCGGCGATCCTCGACCCTCGACCCCTCGGCAATCCTCGACCCTCGACCACGACCCCTCGGCGATCCTCGACCCCTCGGCGATCCTCGACCCATCGGCGACCATCGACCCCTCGACCCCTCGACCCTCGACCTTCTTTTCCTTCTTTTTTTCTTTTTCTACTACTTTTTTATCTTCTTCTTCCTTCTTTTTCATCTTCTTCTTCTACTTCTTCTTTTTTTTTTCATCTTCTTCTTCCTTCTTTTCTTCTTCTTCTTTTTTCGTCTTCTTCTTCCTTCTTCTTTTTTTCATCATCATCTTCTTCTTCTTCTTCTTCTTCTTCTTCTTGTTGTTGTTTTCTTCTCCTCCTCCTTCTCCGATCCTCTTCTTCTTTTCTTCTCTTCCTCCTCTTCTTCTTCTTCTTCTTCCTCTTCTTCTTTTCTTCTCTTTCTTCCTCCTCCTCCTCTTCTTCTTCTTCTTCTACTTCTTCTTCTTCTTCCTCTTCTTCTTCTTCTTCCTCTTCTTCTACTTCTTATTTCTTTTTCATCTTTCTTCTTAAAAACCAGAAAAAAACCTAAACTAAGCCTAAACTAAACTAAATCTAAACCTAAACCTAAAAAACAAAAAAACAAAACCAAAACTAAACTAAATCTAAAAAAAAGAAAAAAACAGAAAAAAAAGAGGACAAGAACTCACCTTGGGAGGGGGGCGGCCGGTGGAGGAGGGGGGCGGTGGAGGAGGCGTGGTGCAGGAGAGCCGCCGCAGGGGAGGGCGGCGGGGCGGCTTGGGGCAGGGTGCCAGGTGGCCTGGGCAGGGCGCCGGGCGGCCTGGGCAGGCGGCGGGCCGGGGCGGCGGTGGGGGTCGGGGGTGGCGGCTGCGGTGGGGATCGGGGTGGAGAAAGAATGCAGAGAGAGAAAAGAGAGAGAGAGAGGAGGTGTGGGGGTGGGTCGTTATTAGCCGTTAGGTGATAACATCTTTGCCGTCTGCTAGCAGACGGCAAAGAGGGGGGGTGGGCCGTTACAGCGCTGGACTCCACTAGACCCCACCCACCTCTTTCCGTCAGCTAGCTGACGGCAAAGAAGTGGCTGATGGCAAATAGGATCTTTGCCATCAGCCAGTTCTTTGTCGTCTGTTTTTTGAAAACAAACGGCAAAGAACTCCTTTGCCGACAGCTAGCAGACGGCAAAGAAGTGGCTGATGGCAAATCCTCTGATTCCAGTAGTGGTAGGTGCGCCCTGGGGGGTGGGCGCGCACCCAGGGCTTGTGGCCTCTGGGTGGCCCCCCCTCTGATAACTTCTTGCGCCAGTATTTTTTATTTATTCCACAAAAATTCTCCGTAAATTTTCAGGTTAATCCGAGAACTTTGATTTCTGCACAAAAACAACACCATGGCAATTCTGCTGAAAATAGCGTCTGTCCGGGTTAGTTTCATTCAAATCATGCAAATTAGAGTCCAAAACAAGGGCAAAAGAGTTTCGAAAAGTAGATACGATGGAGACGTATCAACTCCCCCAAGCTTAACCCATTGCTTGTCCTCAAGCAATTCAGTTGACAAACTGAAAGTGACAAAGAAAAAACTTTTACAAACTCTGTTCGATATTGTTGTTGTAAATATGTCTAACTGATGTTCAGGTTTTCAGCAAAGATTATAAACTAACCATATTCACAATAACATTTAGGTCTCACATTTACTCATATCAATGGCATAATCAACTAGTGAGAGATATCTCAGATGACAACACTTTTTCAAAATGATCATGATATAAAATGACATAATGGTATCTCGCTAGCCCTTTCCGAGACCGCAAAACATAAATGCAAAGCACCTTTGAAGTTCAAGCACTGACTAGACATTGTAATTAATGGCAAAAGAGATCCGGTCACACTCATACTCAACATCAATTAAAAACAAGGCATATAAATGACAATAGTGCTCTCAGCTGGTGCTTTAATAAGAAGATGATGACTCAGCAATAAAGCTAAATGGATAGGCCCTTCGCAGAGGGAAGCAGGGATTTGCAGAGGTGCCAGAGCTCGAAGCTTTTAAAACAGAGATGAATATAATTTTGAGTGGTATGGTTTCATTGTACACATAACAACCAAGAGATCTCACTATCTTCCATGCTAGACACATTATAGGCGGTTCCCAAACAGAATGGTAAAGTTTTTACTCCCCCTCCACCAATCAATCACACTCCACGGCTAGCCGAATCCACGAGTGCCGTCCATACCAACAACAGTTCTGGGGGAGTTTTGTTTCATTATTGTATTTTGATTTTGATTTTGATCATAGGACTGGGCATCCCAATTACCAGCCACTCTCTCGTGAATGACAAGTGAATAAACACTCATCGTGAGAATAACCCACCTAGCATGGAAGATACTGACAGCCCCCAGTCACTACATGAGCGATTCGGGCATACAAAACAGATTATTATTTGAAGGTTTAGAGTTTGGCACATGCAAATTTACTTGGAACGGCAGATAAATACCGCATATAGGTAGGTATGGTGGACTCATATGGAATAACTTTGTGTTTAAGGAAGTGGATGCACAAGCAGTGTTCCCGCTTAGTACAAGTGAAGGCTAGCAAATAGATTAAGAAGCGACCAACTAGAGAGCGACAACGGTCATAAACATGCATTGAGGTTAACCAACATTGAATGCAAGCATGAGTAGGATATAAATCAGCATGAACATAGATATCATGGAGGCTATGTTGTTTTTGATTCAACTACATGTGTGAACATGTGCCAAGTCAAGCCACTTGAATCATTCAGAGGAGGATACCATCCTATCATACTACATCATAACCATTTTAAAATGCATGTTGACACGCAAGACAAACCATTATACACTCCTAGCTAAGTAAGCATGGCATGAGTAACTATAATCTCTAATTGTCATTGAAACATGTTTCATTCATAATGAGTTGAATCAAGAACGATGAGCTAATCATATTTACAGAAACAAAATAGGTCGAGTTTGTACCAGCTTTTCTTCATCTCAATCATTTCATCAAATATCGTCATTATTGCCTTTCACTTGCACGACCGAACGATGTGAATAATAATAAGAGTGCACATGCATTTGACTAAGCTAGAATCTGCAAACATTTATTCAAAGGAGAAAATAAGGTAATATGGGCTCTTCGTTAGATCAACAATAATGCAAATGAGAGCCACTCAACATTTTCATAGTGGTCTTCTCCTTTCGACCCAAAGAAAAAGAAAATAAATTCAGAGAAACACACTAAAATATTTTTGGAGTTTTTGTTTTACTGAAGAAAGCAAATAACAGAAAAGAAAACAAAAACGAGAAAAACTATTTACCCGGGAAAGCTCCCAACAAGCAAAAGAAGAACGAGAAATCTTTTTGGGTTTTCTTTTAATACTACAACTAATTAAACTAGAAGGAAAACTAAAAAGGAAGCGAGAACTAATTTTTTTGGATTTTCTCAAATTTTTCAAACACACAAGAAGAAAGCAAGAAAAATAAACTAACATGGATAATACAATGAAAACAAATGAACACCGACAACTGGAATGAATGTGTGCTGCATGAATGTAATGTCGATGAGAAATACGTACTCCCCCAAGCTTAGGCTTTTGGCCTAAGTTGGTCTCTGGCCACGGCTGGCCTGGATAAAATCCAGAGTTGTAGTTGGGGTTGTTAGCAAGGAACCCAGTGCAATCAGATTTACGAGGTTCAGTGCAAATACCCCATTGCGGAATTTTGCATGCATCATTAAATTAATCAAGGTCCATGCGAAACTATTTATCATATAGATCAAATAAAACTGAATGTGTGTTGCGATGGACCGAATATTCAAACCTCCGCACAAAGGAATCAGTAAGATTGTAGTACTGTAAACACTTATCTGACATGAAGTCCGTCAGGTCAGCGTTGCGCACGTACATATCAAATTCTTCCTTGAAACCTGCACGAGTCATGAAGTGACCCGACAGCCATTCGCACGGTTGCACTAGCGCTTCCCGCGGTGGTTCAAGGTCCGGCTCCCGTATAGCAGGACTTGCGGATTTGTTCTTCTTTGAGGAACCACCTTGGTATATTTTCCTAAACATTTCCTACTCTGAAAAAATTCTGAAATTTTTAGTGACTCAAAATAAAAGTGAACCAAACTCAACAAAACTAATAGCAACTACTCCCACAAGTGTCTAGAGGCTATATCATGCAACAAAACTACTTTGGACCATATAAATTTAACATGCAAGCTCAAGAACAAGGTCACCATAGCAGCAAAATTTTGCAATATATAAAGCACTAGAACAAAAACTAATTGGACCATTGGAGGAGTCACATACCGAAGAACAATCCCCCAAAACAGTTTTGCAAATGGAGCTACGAGCAAGGAGATTGAAAATGGCAGCAAGATGAGCAAGAACACGGGTTTGTGCAATGGGATGATTTTTTCTGGAGGAAGACGAAGTGGATGGGTGACAGGAATAAGTGAGGGGGTCACTGTGGGACCCACAAGCCACCTAGGCGCGCCCAGGGCGCACCCCGTGGGCTTGTGGCCCACTGGTACACCCCCCTGAGGTGTGTTCAATGCCAAAAATTCTCTAATATTCCATAAAAAATCATACAAAATTTTCAGGGCATTTGGAGAACTTTTATTTTCTGGTCATTTTTTATTGCACGGATAATTCAAAAAACAGAAAAATAATAGCATTTCTACTTTATTAATTCTAAATAACAGAAAGTAAAAAGTGGGTACAGAAAGTTGTGCCTTCTAAATTCATCCATCACATGCCCGTCAAAAAGAATCCATTAATAAGGTTGATCAAGTCTTATTAATAAAATTCTTCCGAGTGACATGAAACGGAGAATTTTTGAATAACACTAGGTTACCTCAACGGGGATATGCATGTCCCCAACAATAAGAATATCATATTTCTTTTTGACAGTAGGAATAGGGAATTTAAAACCTCCAATAGCAATTGTTGGAATTTCTCCAATAGAGTTGATACTATTCACTTGAGGTTGTTTCTTCGGAAAGTGTACCGTATGCTCATTACCATTAACATGAAAAGTGACATTGCCCTTGTTGCAACCAATAACAGCCCCTGCAGTATTCAAAAAGGGTCTACCAAGGATGATCGACATACTGTCGTCCTCGGATATATCAAGAATAACAAAGTCTGTTAAGATAGTAACATTTGCAACTATGACACGCACATCCTCACAAACACCGATGGGTATGGCAGTTGATTTATCGGCCATTTGCAAAGAAATTTCAGTTGGTGTCAGCTTATTCAAATCAAGTCTTCGATACAAAGAGAAAGGCATAACACTAACACCGGCTCCAAGATCACATAAAGCAGTTCTAACATAGTTTCTTTTAATGGAGCAAGGTATAGTTGGTATTCCAGGATCTCCTAGTTTCTTGGGTATTCCACCCTTAAATGTATAATTAGCAAGCATGGTGGAAAATTTGGCTTCTGGTATCTTTCTTTTATTAGTAACAATATCTTTCATATACTTAGCATAAGGGGACATTTTCAGAATATCAGTCAAACGCAAGCGTAAAAAGACGGGTCTAAGCATTTCAACAAAGCGCTCAAATTCTTCATCATCCTTTTTCTTGGACGGTTTAGGAGGAAAGGGCATGGGTTTCTGAACCCATGGTTCTCTTTCTTTACCATGTTTCCTAGCAATGAAGTCTCTTTTATCATATCTTTTACTCTTAGCTTGTGGGTTATCAAGATCAACAACAGGGTCTATCTCCACATGATTATCATTACTAGGTTGAGCATCAACATGAACATCATCATTATCATTATTACTAGGTTCATGTTCATCACCAGATTGTGTCTCAGCATCAGAAATAGAAATATCATTTGGATTCTCAGGTGTGTCTATAACAGTTTCACTAGAAGCATGCAAAGTCCTATCACCTTTCTTTTTCTTCTTAGAGGAACTAGGTGCATCAGTATTAATTCTCTGAGAATCTTGTTCAATTCTCTTAGGGTGACCTTCAGGATACAAGGGTTCCTGAGTCATTTTACCACCCCTAGTCACAACTCTCACAGCATGATCATTCATTTTATTATTCATCTCATTAAGCAAATCATTTTGTGCCTTGAGAACTAGTTCTACTTGAGTTTTTACCATGGAAGCATGTTTACTAACAATCTTGAGATCATTAACAGTTCTAAACATATAGTCACTCAAGTGTTCAAGCATATAAGCATTTCGTTTCAATTGTCTACTTACATATGCATTGAAATTTTCTTGTTTAACAATAAAGTTATCAAATTCATCCAAGCATTGACTAGCAGATTTAGTATAAGGAATATCACCTTCATCAAATCTATAGAGAGAATTTACCTCTACTACCTACGTCGGAGTATTGAGACCATGTATTTCCTCAATAGGCGATAAATTCTTAACATCTTCAACTTAAATACCTTTTTCTTTCATAGATTTATTTGCCTCTTGCATATCTTCAGGAATGAGAAATAGAATACCTCTCTTCTTCGGAGTTGGCTTAGGAGATGGTTCAGGAAGAGTCCAATCATTATCATTGCTCAATATATTATTCAATAGTTCTTCAGCTTGTTCAATAGTTCGTTCCCTGAAAACACAACCAGCACAACTATCTAGGTGGTCCCTAGAAGCATCGGTTAGTCCATTATAAAAGATATCAATTATTTCATTTTTCTTGAGAGGATGATCAGGCAAAGCATTAAGTAATTGGAGAAGCCTCCCCCAAGCTTGTGGGAGACTCTCTTCTTCAATTTGCACAAAGTTAAATATTTCCCGAAGGGCAGCTTGTTTCTTATGAGCGGGAAAATATTTTTCGGAGAAGTAATATATCATATCCTGGGGACTACGCACACAACCAGGGGCAAGAGAATTAAACCATATCTTAGCATCACCCTTTAATGAGAAAGGAAATAATTTAAGAATATAGTAGTAGCAAATTTTTTCCTCATGAGCAAATAGGGTGGCTATATCATTCAGTTTAGTAAGATGTGCCACAAGAGTTTCAGATTCATAACCATGAAAAGGATCAGATTCAACCAAAGTAATTAACTCTGGATCGACAGAGAATTCATAATCCTTAATAGTAACAAAGATATGTGAAGTTGCAAACTTAGGATCACATTGCAATCTAGCATTCAAAGATTTTTCTTTCCACTTGCATAATAATTTCTTAAGATCATCTCTATCCTTACAAGCAAGAAAGTCCCTAGCTACCTCTCCATCCATAACATAACCCTTAGGTATATCAGGCAATTCATATCTAGGAGGAGAATCATAATCTTCAATTTCAATAATATCATCAGTTTCAGCATTCTCAATTTCTTGAGCTCTAGCAAGTTGTTCATCAAGAAATTCTCCTAGTGGCACAGTCTTATCAAGCAAAGTACTAGCATCATCATAAGTATCATTTATAGCAGAAGTAGCATCATCAATTACTTGCGACATATTAGGATTACTAGCAGGTGTAGGTGTCGCAAGCTTACTCAAAACAGAAGGTGAATCAAGTGCAGAGTGTGATGGCAGTTCCTTACCTCCCCTCATAGTAGAGGGAAAATCTTGGTTTTGGTATCTTTCAAATTCTTCTTAGTGATCAACAGATATAAATCCCAAGTGACTCAGCAAATAGAGCTATGCTCCCCGGCAACGGCGCCAGAAAAAGGTCTTGATAACCCACAAGTATAGGGGATCGCAGCAGTTTTCGAGGGTAGAGTATTCAACCCAAATTTATTGATTCGACACAAGGGGAGCCAAAGAATATTCACGAGTATTAGCAGTTGAGTTGTCAATTCAACCATACCTGAAAGACTTAATATCTGTAGCAAAGTTTTTAGTAGCAAAGTAGTATTAAAGTAATGGTAATAGTGGTAACAGTAGCAGTAACAGTTTTGTAGTGATTGTAACTTAGCAAAGATCAATATGTGAAAAGCTCGTAGGCATTGGATCAGTGATGGATAATTATGTCAGATGGCATTCATCATGCAACAGTCATAACCTAGGGCGACACAGAACTAGCTCCAATTCATCAATATAATGTAGGCATGTATTCCGTATATAGTCATACGTGCTTATGGAAAAGAACTAGCATGACATCTTTTGTCCTACCCTCCCGTGGCAGCGGGGTCCATAAGGAAACTAAGGGATATTAAGGCCTCCTTTTAATAGAGAACCAGAACAAAGCATTAGCACTTAGTGAATACATGAACTCCTCAAACTACGGTAATCACCGGAAAGAATCCCAATTATTGTCACCTTGGGGTATGCGGATCATAACTCGTAATAGGTGTCTACAACTTGCAAGTTAGGATAAAGAACACATATATATTCATGAAAACATAATAGGTTCAGATCTGAAATCATGGCACTCGGGCCCTAGTGACAAGCATTAAGCATAGCAAAGTCATAGCAACATCAATCTCAGAACATAGTGGATACTAGGGATCAAGCCCTAACAAAACTAACTCGATTACATGATAAATCTCATCCAACCCATCACCGTCTAGCAAGCCTACGATGGAATTACTCACTCCCGGTGGTGAGCATCATGAAATTGGTGATGGAGGAAGGTTGACGATGACGACGGCGATGATTTCCCCTCTCCGGAGCCCAAAACAGACTCCAGATCAGCCCTCCCGAGGAAGAACAAGAGGTGGCGGCAGCTCCGTATCGTGAAACGTGATGAATCCTTCTCTCTGATTTTTTTCTCCGCAAATAGGAATATATAGAGTTGGAATTAGGGTCGGAGGAGGTCCAGGGGGGCCACAAGCCTGGTAGGCGCGCCCTGGGGGGTGAGCGCGCCCCCAGGGCTTGTGGCCTCTGGGTGGCCCCCTCTGATAACTTCTTGTGCCAGTATTTTTTATTTATTCCACAAAAATTCTCCATAAATTTTCAGGTCAATCCGAGAACTTTGATTTCTGCACAAAAACAACACCATGGCAATTCTGCTGAAAACAGCGTCAGTCCGGGTTAGTTTCATTCAAATCATGCAAATTAGAGTCCAAAACAAGGGCAAAAGAATTTGGAAAAGTAGATACGATGGAGACGTATCACTCTCCTTCTTGATCCAGCAAGTGAGGGAGAGGAGGTAGATGAGATCTGAACCAACACGACGACGTGGTGGTGGTGGTGGCAGCGAAACTCCGACAGGGCTTCGCCAAGCGCTGACGGAACGTGGAGGAGGAGTAACGGGAGGGAGACGGGGCAAGCACCGAAAGGCTGGCTGCCCCCTGCGCCTCCCCACTATATATAGGGGTGAGGGAGGGGTGTGGCAGCCCTAGCCCGCCTCCCAAGGCAGGGGGCGGCGGCCAAGGGGGGAGGAGTGCCCTCCAAGCCAAGTGGAGCCCCTCCCCCTTAGGGTTTCCCCTTCCCCATGCGCATGGGCCTTGTAGGGGCTCGTGCCCCTGGCCCATTAAGGCCAGCGCGCCTCCCTACAGCCCATGCTACTGTATGGAACGTGGTGGAACCCTCCGAGGAATTCCGGACCCCTCCGTAACCTTCCGGTGGCTTCCCGGTACAATACCGAAAAAACCGGACTTTTTCCCGGAACCCCGACAACAACTTTCCATATATAAATCTTTACCTCCGGACCATTCCGGAGCTCCTCATGACATCCCGGATCCCATCCAGGACTCCAAACAACCTTCGGATTTTCCACTATTAATATCTCAATACTACCCTAGCGCTAACGAACGTTAAGCGTGCGACCCTACAGGTTCGGAACATGCAGACATGACCGAGACTCCTCTCCGGTCAATAACCAATAGCGGGACCTGGATGCCCATATTGGTTCCTACATATTCAACGAAGATCTTTATCGGTTGAACCACGATGTCAAGGATTCAGTCAATCCCGTATGCAATTCCCTTTGTCCGGGGATATGTTACTTGTCCGAGATTCGATCGTCGGTATCCCCATACCTAGTTCAATCTCGTTACTGACAAGTCTCTTTACTCGTTCCATAATACAAGATCCCATGACTAAACTCATTAGTCACATGAAACTTCTTATGATGTTGTATTACCGAGAGGGCCCAGAGATATCTCTCCGTCACACGGAGCGACAAATCCCAATCTCGATCCATGCAACCCAACAGACACCTTCGGAGATACCTGTAGAACACCTTGATGATCACCTAGTTACGAAGTGACGTTTGATAGCACACAAGGCATTCCTCCAGTATCCGGGAGTGGCATGATCTCATGGTCGAAGGAATAGATACTTGACATGAAGAAAGCTATAGCAAATAACTAAACGATCTGATGCTAACCTTACGGTTGGGTCTGTCCCTCACATCATTCTTCTAATGATGTAATCCCATTATCAAATGAAAACTCATGTCTATGGTTAGGAAACCATAACCATCTTTGATCAACGAGCTAGTCTAGTAGAGGCTCACTAGGGACATTGTGTGGTTTATGTATTCACACAAGTATTTAAGTTTCCAATCAATACAATTCTAGCATGAATAATAAACATTTATCATGAACGGGAAATATGATAATAACCATTTTATTATTGCCTCTAGGGCATATTTCCAATAGGGAGGCCAGATCTGGAGTCCGTTCTGGGCTCCGGAGAGGGGGATTCGCCGCCATCGTCATCACCAACCATTCTCCATCACCAATTTCATGATGCTCACCGCCGGAAGTGAGTAATCTCTTCGTAGGCTTGCTAGACGGTGATGGGTTGGATGAGATTCATCATGTAATCGAGTTAGTTTTGTTAGGGCTTGATCCCTAGTATCCACTATGTTCTGAGATTGATGTTGTTATGACTTTGCTATGCTTAATGCTTATCACTAGGGCCCGAGTGCCATGATTTCAGATCTGAACTGTTTATGTTTTCACCAATATATTTGTGTTCTAGATCCTACCATGCAAGTTATATGCACCTATTACGTGTTATGATCCGCATACCCCAAGGTGACAATAATTGGGAATCTTTCCGATGATAACCGTAGTTTGAGGAGTTCATGTATTCACTATGTGTTAATGCTTTGTTCTGGTTCTCTATTAAAAAGAGGCCTTAATATCCCTTAGTTTCCTTATCGACCCCGCTACCACGGGAGGGTAGGACAAAAGATGTCATGCAAGTTCTTTTCCATAAGCATGTATGACAATATACGGAATACATGCCTACATTACATTGACGAATTGGAGCTACTTCTGTGTCGCCCTAGGTTATGACTGTTATATGATGAATATTATCCAACGAAATCACCGATCCAATGCCTAAGAGTTTTTCACATATTGTTCTTGCTAAGTTACTACTGCCGTTACTACTGTTACAATTGCTATAAAACTGCTACTGTTATCGTTACCGTTACTATTGCTACCATTACTACTGCTATCAAATTATTATACTACTGTGCTACTAATCACTCTACTGCAGATACTTAATCTCCAGGTGTGGTTGAATTGACAACTCAACTGCTAATACTTACAAGTATTCTTTGGCTCCCCTTGTGTCGAATCAATAAATTTGGGTTGAATACTCTACCCTCGAAAACTGTTGCGATCCCCTATACTTGTGGGTTATCACCCGTCCTCATAGCACGAGGAAGAAGACCCATTGTTCAACGTTTACTCCAGATGCATGAGCGTTATGCCATAGTATGATGACAAGCACATCACTTTAGATTGATCACGTTCATCGTGAATATATGGACAATATGAGCACCATCTGGAATGGTGACACACAGGAGAAATTGCAGAATCATAGAATGGGTTGCTAGGGGTGTGCAAGGATTTGTTTCCCCGTTGCAACGCACGGGCACATTTCCTAGTACTAATATAAAAAGATCAAAAAGGCATATCCAATAAATCTTGGCCATCAAATCGTGTCAATCCAACAACCTATATTACTCCAATGGCGAGCGCTCACCATGTTAAACATGCAATTAAATATCATACTTCCACCGTTCCTAAATATAAGTCTTTTTAGAGATTTCAATATAAACTACATACGGATGTATATAGACATATTTCAGAGTATAGATTCACTCATTTTGCTTCTTATGTTGTTCCTTATTGGAATCTCTAGAAAGACTTATATTTAGAAACGGAGGGAGTATCATATATCAACATATACACTATCCATATAATTAATGCGAAATTGGTATCCTACCTAATATTAACGTTTAATTATTTTCTCCCTAATATCAACATGCATTGGAGAGTGTCGTTTTGGCACATGGGAGAGCGCACTCCTGATTTTTAAAATGTGTTTCAAACATATTTTGAAATGTCAAAAAATTCCAAACAAAAACTTGGCGTGCACATCTCGATATTGTACATGCTCACAAAGTCGTTTCGCGAGAAACCGACAACTTATGTGTTGCGTGTATAAAAGACACCGGTGTTAAAAAATGCTTTTCAGAAGTCATCATTTTGTCTTTTTTTACACAAGCCACAGAAAATGTCGGTTTTCTCTGAAACTTGACGTGCTCACATATAATGTCGAGATGTATGCGCCAAATTTTTGTTTGGAATTTTTTCACACTTAAATATATTTTTCGCGTGCAGGAGCGTGAGCTCCCGGGAGCACCAACGGATTTCCGAGCGAGATGGGACTATTTAATAAGTGAACAAATCATCTTTTTATGCACAACCACGATGCAGGTCAATTGGACTTGGGCTTTGCGTTTGCACCTTTGGTCGAGAGTTCGATCCACTCCAGCACCATTTTTTGCCTCCTTAGGTCAGACGGGTCTAATGGGCTGAGGTTCAGGCGCACTGGGCCCAATGCAGCGACCAAGTTAGTTCCTAAATAGATTTATTGGGACCACTAGCCCGTACGTTGCAAGGGGAGAAAAAATGATGTGGTTCATTAAGAGAGCAAATGCAAAATGATGATCAATTAAAAGTAGGGTTCCTTGGGGTGCTAGTTCGGAACATGGGATAATTAACTGATCTGGGGCGAAAAACGCTAACTATTGATAAAAAATGATGTGGTTCGTTAAGAAAGCAAACACAGAATGATGATCAATTAAAAGTAGGGTTCTTATGGGGTGCTGGTATCGAACATGGGATAATTAACTGATCAGCGCAGTGGATCCTAGCAAGGGCCGGCGGGAGGGCTCCGTTTTTAGTCGTTTGTGTTAGTCTTATTAGGGTTTGTGTCCTGCTCAGGAAGGCGAGAAGGCGGCGGCTCCCTGAAGATGGAATAAAGGTCTCCCCGCCTAGCCCCCATTCTGGCGGTGCGTCCAGCATCGTTGGTGGGCGTGTGGAGGTGTGTCTCCGGCGGATCTATCTTTGATGGATTTGCTCGGATCTCGTCGTTGTTCGTCTATGTTCGTGTGTCTTCGGGTTGGATCCTTCCGACCTACGTTATTCTTCATCGGCGGCGGTTGCTGTTCTGGTGCGTTGGTCCTATGGGGCCTTAGCACGACGACTTTCCGACTGTCCACTGCAACAAGTTGTGCCCGACTCCGGCAATGGACGGGCGATGACGGCGGCGCGCCTTTGGCTCGCTTCAGTGCTTGTAGTCGTCGCTAGGTGGTCTACGGATCTGGATGTAATTTTTATTTCTGGTGTTCGTTGTACTGCCATGATTGAAGATGAATGGATCGGAAGTTTTTCTGAAAAAAAAACTCATCCGGGGTGAAAAACGCTAACTATTGGTTATTAGTTTATATTGGATATGGGCCATGTCTTCCTCGACTCCTACAAAACGCCGGCGCGATATCATCTCGACATGCCGATTTATGATAAACAATGGTAAATATGGAAGGGAGGGCAGATCTTTTGCTTAAATTCTTAATTTCCCCACTGACATGTTGAGTAATATGCAGAATCCAGATTTTGTTCAGTCTAGTTATTCACTTTTTCCTTAGCATGTGCAAAAGTCTGAAGAAATACTACAGTATAAAACTCCGTGAGACTAAAAGCATTTGCTACATTCTGATGCAAAAGTGCAACGTAAATGTTATGGTTTTCAGCTACTGTCAAATCAGCTAACGTTTATATCACTAATCATGCATAAAAATTATGGCCCACTATAAGTTAACAAATGAGATTTCCATAACAATGATAAATGATCTCTGAATAAATTGAACATGTTGTATATGCAACATCTCAAATTGCTTTCTATGATTCCGCAAATAGAGTTTCATAGTTGCGCATAGACATTTGGACATAAATAAATCTGAACAAAACAAGAAAAGTAGAACAAAAGCTGGCCTGTTAAGTAATGATATAACCTCCTAATATCATGTACATATCATTGGCATCATGCACTAGATGCTAGGAGGAGTGTTGCCTTTGGAGTCGGCCATGGCGGATGGATGGATATAAGCTAGCTCTAGCTGCATGCTCTGGGTCGCAAAAGGAGGGAGCAGGCTAGTGGGACACAGATTCGGCTACCATGGGGGAATCTCATAAATAGTTATACAAAACCAGATTAAGCTAACTGCACAACAGGTTTAAGTAGCTGGAAGTCGCCACCCCTCCAGTGTTGATGCAAAGACGGTTCTGCCGACTGGCGGCGCGAAGGCTGTTGTGTTGCAGCATGAAAGTCCACGGGGGCTGCTCGGTTGGCGGATAGTTACCTCGAATGCAACTCATGACGAGCAATGCTGGCTTACGTGAGCACGTCGTGAGAATGCAAACATGGTTCTTTATGTAAAAAAACAGCCTAATTCAGCCGAAGAACAAAATACTGATGCTGGAGTGCTATTTGATTCAGACAAGGTCACCAATTGGCAATGAATTTGAGTTATTGTTAACTAAAACATTTGCCCGTGCGTTGCAACGGAAAAACACGACACGAGCGTGAGCTCAATTAAAAAAATCGCCAAAAGGACATAGCCATCACCGATTGGAGGTACAACAAAGGACATAGCCATTGATGACAAACAAATGGAAACGCGGACTTAGCTGTGGGCAAGAGAAGGGAGCCATTTATTAAGAAACGTATGAAGAGAGAATGTTGAAACATTCGGGCAATGATACTGCTTGACAGGGTCTTTGCTCGGCCCGAACCAATAAATTGAGGTGCCAAGCTAAATGGGATTTAACATAAAACAACGTCGTACCTCAGAATCAGTGACCAAAGACCGTTGGCCGGATGGAGATGGAGTAGCACTAATTCCCAAATATCTAAAAATCCGCTGCTTTGATCTGAAGGTATTTTCTAATTTTTAGAAGTAGAAATCGCATGAAAAGTCACCTGAAATGGAGCAGCATAGGAACTTATAGTGAAAGCTGAAGGCATGGCAATTCGGGGCAGCATTCATGGTGCTCTTGGAACATGTGAGTGCAAGCATGATATTGAAGGTGCTATGCCATTGCATCTATTTATAAAATGTGCAAAGCTAATTAACCTTGAAAGATCCGCTTGTTGAGTTCATCCTCTCACTAGTAGGAAAAACCCCATTTGTCCCGGTTCGTAAGGGCCTTTAGTCCCGGTTCTTGAACCGGGACTAAAGGGTCGGGACTAAAGGCCCCCCCCCCCTTTAGTCCCGGTTCGCTTACGAACCGGGACAGAAGGGGCTCCACGTGGCCGCTCTCTGTGCGTGGGCTGGCGAACCTTTAGTCCCGGTTGGGGTTACCAACCGGGACTAAAGGTGGAGCCTTTAGTCTCGGTTGGTAACAATTCAAAAAAAAAATTGGAATTTTTTTTTTCAAATTTTTTTCTTCTGATTTTCAAATTTTGAATTATTTAACAATTTAATCTCTAATCACCCCTCCTCATTGCTTCAGAATTTAATCTCTAATCTCTAATCAGCACTCATTCTAAATCGTCTAATTTCCCGGCCGGTCACCCATCCTCTCACTACTCCAGCCCCAGCACGCTTAACTTTCAGGTTCTATTCCCCCTAGTTTCCAAGTCTGCACTTGTTGTTTTCCTGACAATAGTAAGCAATCAATCCTGTTAACCCTTAGGTCTTGATATCACATGATTTAATTTTTTGAAATCCAAACAATTATTAAAATAAACAACAATGATTAACAAACAACAATGATTAATTTAAAAACTAAAAAATTCTCAAAAAACAAAAAAAATCCAAAAATCCAAAATAATACAAAACGTTCAAAATAAAATAAGTAATAATAATATTGAATTTCAATGAAAATAAAATAAGCAATATTATTATTATTATTATTATGCCGTTTATTCATTTAATATGGCATAATTAATATCTTTAAATCTGTAAATCGAAATTCGACAAATAATATATCCATTATTATCAGAAAAATGTGACCATGATGTCACACGCTTCACCGTTTGAGTTTGAAACTATTATTATGAAGAACAATAATTATTTAGTAGTTTGACCACAGTTTGACCACTGTTTGACTAGAGTTTGACCACATTTCATTTTTTTAAACTTATATTAACTGAAGAATTTTTGTGTGTTCAATATGAACCATTCAAAGCCACATCCTCAAATTTCAACCATTTCTGACTTCATTTGCCATTTTTTCCTTCATTTAATGATTTTTTGAGCTAAATTAGCCCGAAATTGAAAAGCACTACAAATGAACTCTGAAAAGGTTGAAACTTGGCATGGTATCATCATTTCACCCAAATATCTTGTGCTAAAAAGTTGAGAGGGTTATGGCAAAAACTGGATGCACTTTGTGTACAAACTGGACCATCTCTTTCGAAGTAACAGGGTTTCAGACGAAAACTCAGCTGTTATAAAGACATTTCATCTTTTTAATCTTATTTCCACTTCAGAATTTTTGTGTGTTCAATATGAAACGTTCAAAGCCACATCCTTAAATTTCAACCCTTTTTGACTTCATTTGCTATTTTTCATGTATTTAATGATTTTTTGAGTTAAATTAGCCTGAAATTGAAAAGCACTAAACCCGGGACTTAAAACGTCCAAAAACCCTAAACCCGGGACTTAAAACGTCCGAAACTCTGTTACAAACAGTAAAATTGTATGTTCAAACCCTAAAACCTAACCCTAAACTTAGAAATCTAAACCCTAGCCCCTAACCCTAAAACGTCTAAAACGTCGAAAAACTCTATTTTCCCTTTGGAATTTGGTTATTTAAAAAATTGTCGTAACGGAAAACAAATAGTTTCTTCGGAGAAAACTTTTTTTTCTCTACGTTTTGATATATTATTTGTATTTTTCTAAATTAGAATGATTTAGTTATGATTTTTCTAAGATTAATGTGATAAAGGGGTTTAGGGTTTAGGGCCCCCCCTTAGTCCCGGTTGGTATCTCCAACCGGGACTAAAGATAGACCTTTAGTCCCGGTTGGAGACACCAACCGGGACTAAAGGGCTAGGAAAAAAATTGAAAAAAAAATTCCTTTAAAAATTTTTGAAAAAAAATAATTTAATTTTTTTTTCCAGTCCCGGTTGGTATCTCCAACCGGGACTAAAGGGGGGGCCTTTAGTCCCGGTTGGAGATACCAACCGGGACTAAAGGGGCTGGCAGCGTTCGAAGCCGGTTCCAAACCCTTTAGTCCCGGTTGGTGTCTCCAACCGGGAATAAAGGTCCCGTTCGAACCGGGACTGATGCTTGCGCCGCTCGAACCGGGACTAATGCTCACATTAGTCCCGGTTCGTAATGCAACCGGGACTAATGTGCAGATTGAGCTGTGACGAAAGCCCTGTTATGTACTAGTGTCTACATATCTATACACGCAATTTATTCATGTAAAAATCCATTTTCTTTAATACTGAAAGAATCATAAAAATCGATTGACTTTAATGCAATTGATTCAGGTAAAAATCCAGCCATGGAGGGCCGCCTCCACCTGCAAGGACTTCGCGCCGCTGCGCCGGATCCCTCCTTCTCCCGTGCCCACTGGATCCCGCCGCCGCCATTCTGCATCGAGCAGACATGTCGCCCCCAACAATAATCCCACAAGTTTGTTTTAATCCATCGCTTCCTGCAAGTAACAATGAATTAATATGGTACTTGAATAGTAACAAAGGAATTAATAGGGTACTTGAACGCGACACCTTTAGTTCGTGCATACAATATATAAGGATTTGGCAAGGACTAGTAGGATAGCTAAATTTGAGGGAGAAATTCCTGCCAAAATTAAAAATCTAATTAGTCGGATCAATAAACCTATGATTTGACCGAATCTAAAGGGTTGGAATCATCAATCTCACCTTTCGATTGAGCTCCACAATGATCTAATTTCTAAATCCATGTGATTTTTGTTGCTCTGTTTAACTGGTCTTCGCTATAGCTTTATCCACTTTTCCTTGAAACTAAGCTACATGAAACCAGACATGCCTCCAATGCTTACCTTTCTTGATGATGGCCTTCTATGTGGACTACACAAACCGAAGGAAGCAAATAGTAGAATGACAACAAGGAAATAAAAGTAGCATAGGAAGATGAAGATCTTGCAAGCTATCAGCCAACCAAAACATAACTCTGACGAAACTGAAAAGTAAATCAGCAGCACGTAAGGGTCAGAACAAGTGCATGCAAGAACACTAATCTTCTTGGATTTTTCAACCATAACCGAATGAACAAATTGACCAAACAATTAGGAACCAGATTCACTCTGTAAAAGGAAGTAAACTGCAGGCACAATTAAAGTAAACAAAAACGATCGACAGTACTAAGAACCGAAACAAATGAAGAGAAGCAAAGGTTTAGATAGAATAGCAGGGATTACAGGATTACAGAGACAGGCTGAGACCGCCTCAGAAGACGAAATTTCTTTGGTACCTTGATAAGTTGTCATGTCCATAGCAAAATCATCCTCGGGTGCACCCTGTTCATGGCAGACACGCTCCACTACATCCTTGTGCTTTTTAGCAATGAAATCAGACCGTGTCACGGGTCCTTTGCTCCAGCATGTTCCCCTCAACATGAATACCATCCATGTCCTTGCCTGCTACACCGATGCGTTACTCAGCCTCATTCATTTGATCTTCGAAAGCAGTAGTAGTAGCATCAGTGGATGTACCCCATTTATCGATGATGACATGCACCTTTTACATAGCCATGTTCATCCACATCAATATCATCCTTGGTGTTGACTGTAACTCCTCGTCTCCCATGCATGCATGTGCGTGCCCATGCACTAACCCCACGATCCCCCTCTCTCATGCGCACGTCGCGCCTCCGTAACCTCTCGCGCTTATGCGCTCTATTGTAACACGGGCTATATAGCCTCGAGTAATACACACAGCGACACCCAAGGTGCATCGCTTCCTGCTCTCTCTCGTCTACATGGTATCAGATGCCGGCATCGTCCAGCGCATGTAGATCGCTTCCGCTGCCGATCCTTCCTCGCAGCGCCATGGCTACGCCTCCGCTGCCACCCCCACCCCCTCCCCCTCCCTCCTCTGGCCGTGGTCTCCACGGCGCCTTCGCGGCCGCCGCCGCTGGCGCGGCCATCCCCCAACCGCACTGAGCTCCTCACCCCATCGGCCCTTGCCGCCGCCTCTCGCACTAACGCGCTCGTCCCTGGCTCCGGCGGCCCCTCTACGGTGATCACGCCGGCTCCATCGCACCTTGCAGCCGTCTACATCAACCAACATGTACCGGTCGTCCTCAACCTCAACCCGCCCAACTTTTCTCAGTGGCGGATGCTGTACGAGGTCACCTTCCGCAAGACAGGTGTGCTCTCTCACATCACTGCTCCGCCGCACTCCGACAACCCCGTGTGGCTACAGGACAACGCCTATGTGATCTCGTGGCTCTACAACCGCATCAGCCCCGAGATCTTCGGGCTCGTCCACCAGCGCGATGCGACCGCCGCCGAGCTCTGGGCGGCCATCTCCTCCATCTTCCTGGAGAACCGCGAGCACCAAGCCGCCTTCCTCGCCACCGACTTCCGTGATATGCATGATTATAGGAGTACATAATATTCCCTATAGAACCAGTATTAGTGGCGGAGCTAGGCGACTGAACCAGGGTGGACCAGCAATGCTACTGTACATATACGTTGATTTTTCTTTAGCCTTTCTCCTATGGTATAAAACCTATTTCCAAATCTGAGGCCCACCCTAGCCACCCTCTACCAAAACCGCACGATGACTGGCAACTGCCGTGGCGAGGCGGCAGGACGCCAACAGGAACCGGCATCAAGGCAGTGGTGTCCCGTGTCCGTTCGTTTCTCCTGCCCCTCCTTCCCAGTGCCTTGCACCACGACACAGAGGTGAGCACTGGAGCCCGCCTCGACAGGGAGAGCACGCGCTGGGACGTGACTTGCGTGGTCGATCCATCATATTCTTGTTGTGTTCAAGAGGAAGTCCTCTTCCATCGCTCGCACTCGCAGACATCACCACTGCAAGTCTGTGTTTGAGGGGCTAGTGATGTTTCTTCCTCCTGATCCGACTACGCCGGGACTCGATCAGCGCTGTGCCATTGCCTGCCCCACCGCCGCCGCCACTCACGAGAGGTTGCCGTATGGAAAAGAGAGAACAACGTAGGGTTCGTCAGATCCGATCGATCAAGGAGAACGTGCCTATAAGTGGACCGGAATTATACGTACGAAGCTAGGCTAAGTAGACCTCTAGATTGATTCTGTAGAGGCTAGCACATACGGCAAGCTAGTTGATCTGGCCCTGAAAAAAAAAAGCTACTTGATCTTGTCAATCAATTCCATCGGACAGTTGCGCACACATATGCACGAAACACAATATTTTTTGAACACAGTACAGACGCAAGCGCTCATATACACGCGCATACACTCACCCCTATGAACGCATACACGTACACCCTACCCCTATGAGCACCTCCGAGAGACTGAGCCGGCATATCATCTTGAAATTTACGAAGTCACCGTAGGCACCTCGTCATCGACGGGAACGTCTCCTCCCACTGAATGCGCATCGCCGGAAATCCTGAAATAAATCTAGAAATAAATGCGAGCACCAGGATTTGAACCCTGGTGGGCTGGGGATACCACAGTCCCTCTAACCATCCAACCACAGGTTGGTTCGCCACGAAACACAATATGAGAAGCGTGATAGGATCGTTCTTTCTATTTTCCTCAGTAGATAGCTTTTCTTTTTTATACGCAACTAATAAAACAAATACTTATACACAACTAAAAAAACAAATGCATACGGGAAGGTGGAACAGAGTTATCGGTATGGGACTCGTTCCGCGGTGTTTTTTCTTTCTTACGTGTGTAGATCTATTTTCAAATCTCAGCCGTCAATTTTATGATTAACACAAAACTAACAGATATAAAGAGATGACGGATGGAGAATTAAGAAAGGTTTCTCCATTTAATATTAGGTATAGATTAGTATACCACCTTCAAAATCTGGCAACGACGTATGGACGGACGAAAATTTAAACGCACGAACGGACAAAAATTTGGAAGGAAGAAGGGTTAAAAGGTAACAAACTAAAAAAGCAAACTAGAGGCATGCATTGCCGTTTATTGTAAAAGAGATGTACAATAACTAATTCCAACCAGTATTATTTTGTACTCCAATTGGACAGATCCCAACATGTATGCCGCAGGAGGTGATTGTCTTGCGGAGGTTGGGGCCACGGATGTAGGGCCGGTACATAGGATCCTCCAAGTATGCGCAGAGGCACGCCTTCTCCGCCTGGAGGTTCGAGCAGCACAATGTCGAAGGAGCATTGCCGTCTCTGATGGCTGGATCGCAAGCCTTAAGCAACTGCGGCTTGCAATCCAACTGCGACATCACCCCGCTTAGCGCCACCACCACTACGAACGACACGCACATCACCACCACCGCCGGTCTAGCCATGATCTTCGATGTCCGCGACTTATCTCCAAACACAATGTCCTCTAGTTTGTGTGGTGCAAGGTAAGCCAAGCACACCTCTTGTATTTATAGGCAGGAGCGGGGCAGTTTTCAGGAAGTATATCGTCTCTGAATCAAGGCTTTGGTCATACGCGTCACAAGGCGTCTTTCACGCCTGAAATTACTACGCAGCCATTAATTAATTAAATACCGTACCATTTTTACACTAAGATTTACGGCAATCCCATCGTTCCAATTAATCTCACCAAAATCGCTCGCTCAATTAAAACGGGTCATTAAAAACATGGCTGGATTGCAAGGTAAGCCAAGCACACCACTTGGCGTGGAGCCATTACTACCTTACCATTTTGTAACCTGAGATTTACAGCAATCCTATTTCTATATAGGCTCCACGTTAATGCACGTCATTAGAATTATCTTATAACCATCTAAATAAGTTAACAGTGTATCTCGACCATCCAATTTTTGGTAAAAAAAAATTCCTCCTTGAATCATGTCACAATAAAATAGAGATATCACGTCCCTAATAAATTAAAAAAGAAATCTCAGAATCACGTATGATAAGAGAAAGAGATATCACGTCCCTAATAAATTAAAAAAGAAATCTCAGAATCACGTATGATAAGAGAAAGAAATCTCACGTCCCTCGTATAAATAAAAAACCAATCTCAGAATCAAGATCTCACCCCAAGAAAAGAAAACTCAGAATATCACGTACGGTAAAAGAAGAGATCTCATCGTCGCTATAAAAAGGAGATCTCACGTGCCACATAAATGAAAAAAGAGGTCTCAGTTGTCCGGCGTGCAACTTAGGTCCTGACAATGTCAAGCACCTGCTGTTTGAGTGCAAGTTTGCAGCTGATGTGTGGAAATTATTAGGTATGGAAGATATAATTGAAAAGGCATGCTTGGTGGACAGGGCCGGTGAGGCTATTCTGGAACATTTGTTGTGCTTAAAAGACCATGACATTCATATTCTGGGCTTGCCAAAGTTGAGAGAAGTAGTGGCAACTACAGCGTGGTTCTTGTGGTACGAAAGACGAAAATTAATTCATGGGGAATCTACAGAAAGCGCTGCTCAAATAAACCTGGCTGTGAGAGCTTTGTCGGCGAACTATATTATTTCATGTGCACCCAAAGCTAAGCAGAAGTCGGCAGTATGGATGAAGCCTAGAACTGGATATGCCAAACTGAATGTTGATGCTGCATATGATATGGATACACTACAGGGTTCGGTTGGTGCTGCTCTTAGGGACCACAATGGCCGGTTCATAGCTGCTGCAAACGAAAAAATTGATATATGTTATGATTCATTTACAGCTGAGGCAACTGCAATTCGGTTTGGCATGAATCTTGCTCATACAGTAGGATGCAGTAAAATTGAGATCAACTCCGACAACATTGAGGTCATCGAAGCTCTTAAAGACGGAAATTCTTCTTCGGTTGCTAGCGCAATTTTTGACGATTGTTATTTCATGTCATTAGATTTTAATCATGTTGTTTATGATCATTGTAATAGGGAAGCTAACCAGGTAGCTCATGAATTGGCGAGGTTAGCTAAATTTTCTACCCCTGGTTTTTGGATGGATACTGCCCCTAGTGCGGTCATTCCTTTGCTTGTAAATGATGCCACTGTTTTGGTGATTGAGTAAGAGATATTATTTGTCAAAAAAATAATAATGAAAAAAAAGGTCTCAGAATCACGTACGATGAAAGGATATCATTTTTTTTTCTTTATTATTCGCAAAAAAAAGAAAAAAGAAATGTCAGAAAGGTAAAATAAAGAGATCTCATCCCTTGAAAACAAAACTCAGAAGTAAAAAAAGAGATCTCATCGATGTGACGGTACTAGGAGTTTTAATAACTATAGTTGTCCGATTAATACTAGGGTCTGTTCCACATGGATTTTTCCATCACGCATGCCCTCAGATGATGCCATTGTTGAATCATAGATGGCTTTAGGCTCATATGATCAATGATTCCTGGTTAATCATGAGGCCCATGTAGGTATATGGCAGGTGGTGAGAAGTTTAGTACCACCTTGCTAGTTGAGGAGAGTTGAGACCCCTTTATAAGGGCTCCTCTGTCACTTGCCATTGGGAGCTTGGGATAAGGAGTGGTACACGCGTGCTCCTCCTCCTCGTCCGCGCGCCGCGGGAATGAGCCGCTTCATGGGTCTGCGACCCTTCTCCAGCAATGACGACTCCCTTCCCAGGCCCACGACTTCCTACCCGACAGCCTATATAGCCCTTGTCAGTGGAGTGACCTAGTTTTTAGTCCGCTCTCACTCCCTCTTGCGCAACCTTAGCCGTCATCTACTGTTCCTCTCTCTGAGCTGCTTCCGGCGATCCCATCCCGACGGCCGCGCGCGCACATATGAGAGAGTGAGGGGTGCGTGGGGTGAGAGAGTGAGATGGGTGGGTGTGGTGAGAGAGAGCCTGAGGTCAGGATAAGGCTGGGTAGGTATGCTAAAAAAAATTGGGTAGCTAGAAAAATAATTTGGTTTGTCTCATGTTTATTAATATAAAATATCATTTTTGTATGAGAAAAATATACTTTTCATCCCTCAACTCTTGGCGGAGTCTAGATTTGGTCCCTCAATTTCGAAACCGGACAACTTGCACCCTCAACTACTGAAACCGGACAAGATTCGTCTCTGGTCACGGTTTTGACTGGTTTGACCGGGTTTGACCGCCCAGATTTTGACCGGGTTTGACCGGATGAACAGTAAATTCGAAAAAATTCCGTGAAAAATAAAAAAAAAACTGAATTTTTTTGTCATCCAATATGCTTATATGCATGCCAATTTTCGTGGTCTTTTGACACTCGAGGAGCACGTGGCAAAAAAAAAAAACATATATTCTAGGTGAACAAATTTTCGCTCACAAAAAAAAGCCAAAATTTGTTTTTTTTTTTTGGCTAGAGCTCGTCGGATATCATTTCACAACAAAAATTTGTACGCACGTAGCGCACCCAAGTATCTTGGGTGAATTTACTGTTGACGCAGGAAAGATTTTTTTGAGATTTACTGTTCATCCGGTCAAACCCGGTCAAAGTGGTCAAAAACCGGTCAAAACCGTGACCAGGGACGAATCTTGTCCGGTTGCAATAGTTGAGGGTGCAAGTTGTCCGGTTTCAAAGTTGAGGGACCAAATCTTAACTCCGCCAAGAGTTGAGGGACCAAAAGTATACTTTTCTCTTTATGTATGTTTATATATTCATATGTAATTAGGGGTACCCAGTTTTCGTTGCAAATAAAGACAGATGTGTTAGTCTTACTTATGTTTTAATATATTATATATGTTGTCTAATGCACTACACTTAATGGATCTACAATTTTGTGTAAGTTATCATAATCATATTTCTTCATTCAGTATCATTACTATCAACATGTTTTAAATAGTTTTCTTACCCAGTCCACAATGTTAGATTTAACACGAGATCAAAAGTTCTGCATGAAGGAAACTATTCATATGTTGGCAACACCGTTTGATAGCTGCCTATAGTAGACGACTACATCTCATCGTGCAACATGGTAAGTAAGGTCTTCTGTACATTGTTGTCATGGTTTATTGTTTCTAATAGCTAGCAATTGTAGAATTATCTTTCATATGCATTCATCGGCTGATACATCTTGTACGTTATCGACAAACATGCATGCCGTGTATATATCTGGATCCTATCCATACATCACCGACGCCAGAGTTTTAGTTAAATTACAAAGATTTGCGAAGGAATTCAACGACACACTCAAAATAAAGAAAACCGGTTGGAATTCCGATATATCTAGATGGCAACGTTTATTTCCGCCTGCTATTCCAACGAGCATAGATGGGTAAATTTATATTTTTCATTATCATAACATTTTCACAATAATAATATTTTTTATCACTATATTCAAGATAATATTAATTTAGGAAATTGCAGGGATGTGCCTAGCTATTTTGTTTTCATATTATGCTCTGGTGGAACGGTAAAGAATTGGTTCGTCTAGTTTGCACGGTGTTACATATTTTAATACCTTGAACGTGAAGTATTCGTCCTAATTAAATATATTGCTTGTGCAGGATGAGTAAGAGTTGAGGAACAAGTTTTTATTATACTTAATCAAATATCGTGCGAATGTAGCTAAAAACAACATTCCTGATATTGTGCGAGAATTTTTTAAGCGCATCAACTAGACCATAATTTGTAACATATTTTTAGTTGGATAATCGCTCTATATGTATACATCATCAAATAGCCTTTTTGTTATCAATTTACATTGCAAGTGAAATGAATTTTAATCATTATCCGATTGTGCCTGTGCTATTTTTTCGCCACATGTGAAATTTAACATGCACTATGTTTATATAATTTCAGAAAAATATTTCAAAAGCCCGTGGCAACGCACGGGCATTCTACTAGTTAGGAGTAGAGATGAAGAGTAGATAGAGGATACGGTAGAGAGCATTTGCTCCGCACTAGATGAGCAGGTCATATTTGTGATAATGACTTCGGAGTCCTAGAGAACACTTTGCTACTCAAGCACCTTCACCACTAACTTAGCATCTTTTAATTCCTGTTTTTACCTTCTTGTTACTAGTTTAGTTGATTACCCTTTTGTTCTAGTTTTCCTAGCAACGATAGAGTAAACTATTTCCAAACTCCGGTTTGGGTGCGTACGTGGCTGCGTGAAAGTGACAACGTAGTTGCGGGGCTTGTGGTGCCTTCCTATAAGCTCCCTGTGGGTTTGACACTCTACTTGTCACACGAAAGTGCTACAACAGCCCTGTGCATTTGCAGGACATCACTTTGCAATGGGGAATAACCACCGTGCAACTACACTATCAACGGCCGAGACAGCAACATGGGATACTATCTTGCCGATGGCATCTATCCTCGGTCGGCGGCATTTGTGAAGACCATATCTGAACCACATGGCAATAAACAGAGCCACTTTGCAACAATGCAGGAAGCGGCTAGTGTCAGTGTCAAAACCAGCGGATCTCGGGTAGGGGATCCCGAGCTGTGGATCTTGGATCAATGGGGAACAAGGGACAAAGGACACGATGTTTACCCAGGTTCGGGCCCTCTCGAAGAGGTAAAACCCTACGTCCTGCTTGATTATATTGTTGTGTATGTGAGGATTCAGAGTCGATCTACCATGAGATCAGATGAACTAAAACCCTAGATGAGTAGGATGATGGATGTTGTTCTAGCCTCTACGGACTAAACCCTCTGGTTTATATAGATACCATGGGTCCTAGGGTTACACAAAGTCGGTTACAAAGAAGGAATAAACAGGCCGAATCTTCTATCTTGACTTGGAGTGCACACCAAGGCTTCGAGGATTTCCTGTCCGAACACTAAATCGCCCAATAGTCTGGCCTTGTAATGGTTGCACAGCGGCCTTCCTGTCCGGCCCATAATAGATAGGCCGGCTCCCCGAGGACCCCCTAATCCGGGACTCCCTCAGTAGCCCCCGAACTTGCCTCCAACGCCGGTGTCCAGTAACCGTGCTTCTGAAGTCTCCGGTTTGCGGGGCGAGTTCTCCTCCCTTTGTGTGTTCGGAGCGACCCCTCGCAACCAAATCTTTTAGAGAGCCACTTTAGCAGAGTTTGGCCATGTGTTTGACCGGGTTGTATCCGGAATTCTAATCGTCGACATTACTTAGCCTTGAAGGCCAACCACCAGAAGGTGAATAGTGTCCTTGCCTGACAACTTTCAGCGAAGGGTCACGGTCGGTCACATATATCGAACCGTTGTGAGGCCTTGATGCGCGGCTCGAGGCAGCTCCTCTATGGGCACTTCCTGTCGAAGCGAAGATCGTGCCCCGTTTTTTAAGGGATATGATCAATGATTTCGATCGCCCCACCCGCGCATAACATCACGAGTATATCGGGAAGTGGAGAGGTCTGCGGCGTGGTTTAAGGACTCTGGTACCGCGGCAGTTTATAAAAAGGAAATAGCCATAGTTATTCCCTCACGCCTTCTTCTTCCTTTCGCCACAGCATCCCCCAATCCACAAAGCTCCAGCGCCCCAAACCAACCTCCCTCAAAGACTTCTTCCCTTCCATTCCCCGAGCTCGAAAATGGCCGGATCTGGTGCAAAGGGCAAGTGGGAGGCTTCCATCATCACCAACAAAGACATCGAGGACTTAAAGCGCGCGGGATACCTCTCGCCCAACATCATTCACCGGGCTCTCGAGGAAGGCCAGGTCGTCCCCACGCCCCGAGCAGGCGAGAGGGTGGTGTTCGTCCCCCACCTTCATCCAAGGTCTGGGATTCCCACTCCACCCCTTCATAAGGGGGCTAATGTTTTTCTATGGGCTAGATTTCCATGATCTAGCCCCGAATTCCTTTCTACACATATCGGCTTTCATAGTCGTTTGTGAGGCTTTTCTGCGGATCCATCCGCACTTCGACTTTGGATGAAGATTTTCAACATCAAGCCGAAGATAGTTGATGGCCAGCAAGCAGACTTCGGAGGGGCGATGATCAGCAAGCTTGCCTGAGTCGGGTGGCCGGAGGGCGTTTTCATAGAGACCGTAAAGCTCTAGCAAAAAGAATGGTTCTATATCACGGAGCCCCGTGGAACAGGCTGGGCGGCGGCTCCCGTATTCCGATCCGGACCCCCCACGAGGCTAACCTCGTGGACCAAGAAGGGCCTTGATTGGGAGGCACCTGCAGAGGTGGAGCTGCTACAAAAACGTGTCTCCAGCATGATAAAGGCGGGCGCCAAACTGACCAAACGTGTCTCCGCTTTATGCTCGGATATTTGCATTTACATAGGAGCTCTAATCCTCATTCTTTTACTTTCGCAGGGCTGGCTCGAGAAGGCCAAGCGGATCGATGGTCCAGCCCCGCTACCCGAAGACCCTAGGTCGGCCCTCCTGGAGGAGATGCTGACCATGGCGCCCTACAAGGCGCCAGAGAAAAAGGAGAAGAAGAAGAAGAACTAGGCGAGGAAGGCCAGAGAGGGCCTCCGCCCAAGAGTTCATCCAGACTCGAGGTCCGGGGACACTCAAGCTCCCTCTGCTCACGAGGGGGAGTAGGAAGAGGACGGGGAGGAGAGCGACTCCTCCCTTACAAGGAAGAGGGCAGCGTCGGTCGACGCCGAGGAGGAGCAGCCTCCCCACGCCCCGAAGAAACAGTGCAGGCCCAAGTTGGTCCTGGTCGATGACAGCTTGGATTCCGATGAGGAGTCCGCAGCGTCCGAAGAGGTTCCGAAGAGGAACCCAAGGGTCAGGGCCCTAGCTGAAATGTACGAACTCGAAGATTCCCTGGGCACTTGTCTAACGAGTCTATTACTAATAGTGTAGGCATACTTTACGTTACAGCCCATCGCGCGACTTCCCCACTGACCATGTCTCAGAGGGGACTTCTCCGCCAGCCGATCTGGTGGAGAGTGGAAACGTGTCACGCTCCACGCCTCCTCCGATCATCGGGGAGACTGGAGAGGTGCTGTCCCGAAGGACCCCTCCCGTTCCCAACATGGGAGGTGACGGTGACGTCATCATGGCCGAGGCTAACACTTTGTCCGCCGAAGACCGGGAGGGAGGATCCCTCCTGGTGAACAAGGAGAGGGAGCTCGGCCAATCCGAGCCCTCCCGAAAGACGGTTCTGGAGCCCACAAGTGTTGGGAAACGTTGCATGGAAAACAAAAAAAATTCTACGCACACGCAAGATCTATCAAGGAGATGCATAACTACGAGAGGGGAGAGTGTGTCTACGTACCCTCGTAGACCGTAAGCGGAAGCATTTAGTAACGTGGTTGATGTAGTCGAACTTCTTCGCGATCCAACCGATCAAGTACCAAACGTACGGCACCTCCGCGTTCAGCACACGTTCAGCTCGGTGACGTCCTCGTCTTCTTGATCCAGCAAGACGGCGAAGTAGTGGATGAGTTCCAACAGCACGACGTCGTGATGACGGTGATGGTGAAGTTATTTCCGCAGGGCTTCGCCTTAGCACTACGAAAATATGACCGAGGGTGTAAACGGTGGAGGGGGGCGCCGCACACGGCTAAGCAATTGTCGTGGTTATGTGTGGCACCCCCCTCCCACATATATATAGGTGGGGGAAGAGGGGAGAGGCCAAGAGGCACCCCAAGTACGACCGAATCCGACTTGGGCTCCTGCCCTTGGCCGCGCCCCCCCTTCCATATTTGCTTCCGGGAGAAAGGAAAGGGGGGAGAGAAAGGAAGGGCCGGGGAGGCCGAATCCCCTCTTTCCTTTCCTCCCCTAGGCCGGCTGCCATAGGAGGGGACGCCAGCCCCTTGTGGGCTGGTGTGCTCCCCTCTTTTGGCCCATATGGCCCATATATATTCCCGGGGGTGCCCGGAACCCCTTCCGGTGATCCGATAACTACCCGGTGCACTCCGAAACTCTTCCGGAGTCCGAATATCATCATCCTATATATCAATCTTTACCTACGGACCATTCCGGAGCTCCTCGTCATGTCTGTGATCTCATCTGGGACTCCGAACAACATTCGGTCACCAAATCATATAACTCAAATAACACTATATCGTGAACGAACGTTAAGCGTGCGGACCCTACGAGTTCGAGAACTATGTAGACATGACCGAGACACCTCTCCGGTCAATAACCAATAGCGGAACCTGGATGCCCATATTGGCTCCTACATATTCTACGAAGATCTTTATCGGTCGAACCTAATGACAACATACGTAATTCCCTTTGTCCATTGGTATGTTACTTGCCCGAGATTCGATCGTCGGTATCTTCATACCTAGTTCAATCTCGTTACCGGCAAGTCTCTTTACTCGTTCCGTAATACATCATCTTGCAACTAACCTCTTAGTCACTTTGCTTGCAAGGCTTCTTATGATGTGTATTACCGAGAGGGCCCAGAGATACCTCTCCGATACTCGGAGTGACAAATCCTAATCTCGATCTATGCCAACTCAACAAACACCTTCGGAGATACCTGTAGAGCATCTTTATGATCACCCAGTTACGTTGTGATGTTTGATAGCACACAAGGTATTCCTCCGGTATCCGGGAGTTGCATAATCTCATAGTCGAAGGAATATGTATTTGACATTAAGAAAGCAATAGCAATAAACTGAACGATCACTATGCTAAGCTAACGGATGGGTCTTGTCCATCACATCATTCTCCTAATGATGTGATCCCGTTATCAAATGACAACACATGTCTATGGTTAGGAAACCTTAACCATCTTTGATCAACGAGCTAGTCTAGTAGAGGCTTACTAGGTACACGGTTTTGTTTATATATCCACACATGTATCTAAGTTTCCGATCAATACAATTCTAGCATGAATAATAAACTTTTATCATGAATAAGGAAATATAATAATAACCATTTTATTATTGCCTCTAGGGCATATTTCCATCAACAAGGCCCCCAGAGGCGTCGAATCTGCCCCCCACCGAAAAGGGATCCGGGGCACCGCCATCAGCGTCGAACATCGGAGATCGGGCAGCGGCTGGGTGGATGGACGTGATGGAGGATGCCTTGAGTAACTCCCCCATTGTCTTGGAACACCGTGCCCTGATGGGCGTGATTTTGCAAAGCATTCAGTCCGTTAACAGCGGACTGAAAGAAGCTTTTGGTGGCCTCCTAACAGGCTTTGAGGTAAGTAATGTAATGCTCTTTTCATGAAAACTAGTAAAGTGGCCCGCTCGATGCGCGGGCTAGAATATTGTAAATTCAACAATAAGAACATATGATTTGATTTGTCTACAAAAAAAACTAAAACCTTATGTGATGGCATTACAAATATAATACTTTTGCTAATATAGTTGTCTTAGGTATGTTTTGTTTTTATTGGTATATAAATAAATGTATTATGCATTTATCAATACCTACTAATTATGCATGCCGTATGAATACCTGTTTTCGTGATCAGGCGCATTGTGCAAATTCTATTTGTATCATATTATCTACTTTGGGGACTGCAAAATAGAGAGTTACTACATAGTAGAATATCCTCTTTGTTTTAAGGTAAAATGGTTGAACGCCTGGATGATATTTCACATTATTTTTCTTTTAGACGCATTATGCACCCTCAAAGCAAAGATCATGCTATAGTTCCTTCTATCGAGCAAAAAGGCCATATTAAAAACATTTGTACATTTCTCCTAACCAATTAATAATGTACAATGCATGGAAAACAAAAAAAAATCTACGCACACGCAAGATCTATCAAGGAGATGCATAGCAACGAGAGGGGAGAGTGTGTCTACGTACCCGCGTAGACCGTAAGCGGAAGCATTTAGTAACGCGGTTGATGTAGTCGAACTTCTTCGCGATCCAACCGATCAAGTACCGAACGTACGGCACCTTCGCGTTCAGCACACGTTCAGCTCGGTGACGTCCTCGTCTTCTTGATCCAGCAAGACGGCGAAGTAGGGGATGAGTTCCAGCAGCACGACGACGTGGTGATGGTGATGGTGAAGTTATTTCCGCAGGGCTTCGCCTAAGCACTATGAAAATATGACCGAGGGTGTAAACGGTGGAGGGGGGCGCCGCACACGGCTAAGCAATTGTCGTGGTTATGTGTGGCGCCCCCCTCCCACATATATATATATAGGTGGGGGGAAGAGGGGAGAGGCCAAGAGGCACCCCAAGTACGACCGAATCCTACTTGGGCTCCTGCCCTTGGCCGCGCCCCCCTTCCATATTTGCTTCCGGGAGAAAGGACAGGGGGGAGAGAAAGGAAGGGGGAGGCCGAATCCCCCCTTTCCTTTCCTCCCCTAGGCCGGCTGCCATAGGAGGGACATGCCAGCCCCTTGTGGGCTGGTGTGCTCCCCTCTTTTGGCCCATATGGCCCATATATATTCCCGGGGGTGCCCGAAACCCCTTCCGGTGATCCGATAACTACCCGGTGCACTCTGAAACTCTTCCGGAGTCCGAATATGATCGTCCTATATATCAATCTTTACCTCCGAATCATTCCAGAGCTCCTCGTCATGTCCGTGATCTCATCCGGGACTCCAAACAACATTCGGTCACCAAATCATATAACTCATATAACACTATATCGTCAACGAACGTTAAGCGTGCGGACCCTACGGGTTCGAGAACTATGTAGACATGACCGAGACACCTCTCCGGTCAATAACCAATAGCGGAACCTGGATGCCCATATTGGCTCCTACATATTCTACGAAGATCTTTATCGGTCGAACCTAATGACAACATACGTAATTCCCTTTGTCCATTGGTATGTTACTTGCCCGAGATTCGATCGTCGGTATCTTCATACCTAGTTCAATCTCGTTACCGGCAAGTCTCTTTACTCATTCCATAATACATCATCTTGCAGCTAACCTCTTAGTCACTTTGCTTGCAAGGCTTCTTATGATGTGTATTACCGAGAGGGCCCAGAGATACCTCTCCGATACTCGGAGTGACAAATAGTAATCTCGATTTATGCCAACTCAACAAACACTTTCGGAGATACCTGTAGAGCATCTTTATGATCACCTAGCTACGTTGTGACATTTGATAGCACACAAGGTATTCCTCCGGTATCCGGGAGCTGCATAATCTCATAGTCGAAGGAATATGTATTTGACATTAAGAAAGCAATAGCAATAAACTGAACGATCAATATGCTAAGCTAACGGATTGGTCTTGTCCATCACATCATTCTCCTAATGATGTGATCACGTTATCAAATGACAACACATGTCTATGGTTAGGAAACCTTAACCATCTTTGATCAACGAGCAAGTCTAGTAGAGGCTTACTAGGGACACGGTTTTTGTTTATGTATTGACACATGTATCTAAGTTTCCGATCAATACAATTTTATCATGAATAATAAACTTTTATCATGAATAAGGAAATATAACAATAACCATTTTATTAATGCCTCTAGGGCATATTTCCATCAGTCTCCCACTTGCACTAGAGTCAATAATCTAGTTCACATCGCCATGTGATTAACACCCATAGTTCACATCGCCATGTGACCAACACCCATAGAGTACTAAGGTGTGATCATGTTTTGCTTGTGAAAGAAGTTTAGTCAACAGGTCTGCCACATTCAGATCCGTATGTATTTTGCAAATTTCTATGTTTACAATGCTCTGCATGCAGCTACTCTAGCTAATTGCTCTCACTTTTAATACGTATCCAGATTGAGACTCAGAGTCATCTGAATCGGTGCTAAAGCTTGCATCGACATAACCCTATACGACGAGCTCTTTATCACCTCCCTAACCGAGAAACATTTACTTAGTCCTTTTAGGTAACTAAGGATAATTTTGACTGCTGTCCAGTGATTCACTCCTGGATCACTATTGTACCCCCTTGCCAAACCCATGGCAAGGCACACAACAGGTCTGGTACACAGCATGGCATACTTTATAGAACCTATGGCTAAGGCATAGGGAATGACTTTCATTCTCTCTCTATCTTCTGCCGTGGTCGGGTTTTGAGTCTTACTCAACTTCACACCTTGCAACACAGGCAAGAACCCTTTCTTTGACTGATCTATTTTGAACTTCTTCAAAACTTTGTCAAGGTATGTGCTTTGTGAAAGTCCTATTAAGCGTCTCGATCTATCCCCATAGATCTTGATGCTCAATATGTAAGTAGCTTCACCGAGGTCTTTCATTGAAAACTTCTTATTCAAGTATCCTTTTATGCTATCCCGAAATTCTATATCATTTCCAATCAACAATATGTCATCCACATATAATATCATAAATGCTAGAGAGCTCCCACTCACTTTCTTGTAAATACAGGCTTCACCGTAAGTCTGTATAAAACCATATGCTTTGATCACCTCATCAAAGCGTATATTCCAACTCCGAGATGCTTGCACCAGTCCATAGCTGGATCGCTGGAGCTTGCACACTTTGTCAGCAACTTTAGGATCGACGAAACCTTCTGGTTGCATCATATACAACTCTTCTTTAAGAAATCCTTTAAGGAATGCAGTTTTGACGTCCATTTGCCAGATCTCATAATTATAAAACGCGGCAATTGCTAACATGATTCGGACAGACTTAAGCATCGCTACGGGTGAGAAAGTCTCATCGTAGTCAACTCCTTGAACTTGTCGAAAACCTTTCGCAACAAGTCGAGCTTTGTAGACAGTAACATTACCATCAGCGTCAGTCTTCTTCTTGAAGATCCATTTATTTTCTATGGCTTGCCGATCATCGGGCAAGTCCACCAAAGTCCATACTTTGTTCTCATACATGGATCCTATCTCAAATTTCATGGCCTCAAGCCATTTATCGGAATCTGGGCTCATCATAGCTTCTTTCATAGTTCGTAGGTTCGCCATGGTCTAATAACATAACTTCCAGGACAGGATTACCGTACCACTCTGGTGCGGATCGTGCCCTGGTCGACCTACGAGGTTCAGTAGTAACTTGATCTGAAGTTACATGATCATCATCATTAGCTTCCTCTCTAGTTGGTGTAGGCATCACAGGAACGGTTTTCTGTGATGTACTACTTTCCAATTCGAGAGAAGGTACAATTACCTCATCAAGTTCTACTTTCCTCCCACTCACTTTGTTGGGGAACGCGACAGAAAACAAAAAAATTCGGTATAGCGAGCACGCCCAGGATCACTATGGAGATTGCATACAAGGTTTGATCTGATCCGTACCGACTCATAGCGCAGCGGAAGAAGAGTCAGTGGAGATCGTTGGTGCAGATTCCCGCAGCTAGGATTTTACAACCTCCCAACCGTGAGAATGTATTCCCTCGTCGGACAGCCCTTCGGGAGGCGGTCGGACAGTCCCCCGGACGATGTCGCGGACAGCCCTTCGGGAGGACCCTCGAAACTCGAACGGAAACTCGGACAGCCCTTCGGGAGGACACACGAACAGCCCCTCGGGCAAAAGATCGAAACTACGACCTCTCTACGGGGTTGCACACATACGGTGTCAACTATCCGGCAGGGCTTCGCCGTCCAGAACTAGTTCCTGCCGGAACCCAGACAGCCTTTCGGCTCTACGAAAAACTCTTTTCGTGTGAGGGAGAAGAGAGAGCTTGCAAAGCAAAGCATGTGTATGAGAGCAAAGGATGAGGAAGTGGGCTGCCCACTCACCTCTTATTTATAGGAAAACGAAGGGGTAGGATGGTAACTCCAAGTACCAAAATATCCCACTTTATGTCACACATAATAAACATAAGAAGGAAAAAGGGGTGCCATGTGGAGCTCCATGGAGGAGCTCCACCCTTGGTCGGCCACCCCTTGCCCCCCCCCCCCCATGTGGAGCTTGCTTGCTCCCCAATCCCTTCTAGAAGCCTTTTTGGAAATATCCAAAAAGGTGTTTTTCCACAAATATCCAAAAAGCACTTTCACTATTCACGACGACATTTTTCAGCGTCTGATCGAACTGAAAATATTCATGTGGGCTTAGAACAATTTCAGTACCCACCAAAATAATTTTCAACGTGAGCCGGAACAATTCCGGTTTAGTGATTTCATCTGCGATAAGCATCTGAAGCGGTTTCGGCAGCTCCGGAACATTTCCGGTTTTCATTCCAGAAAATTCCAAAAAGTTTCCAGAACGATTCTGGCACCCTCCAAGAATTATCAGGCATGTGCCAAGACCAATTTGACTTTATGGTATCCCCTGAAACAACTTTTCCAGTTTCACCGAAACTCATCCGGTGACCTCTCTCTGCGGAACTTTTCCGCTGTCCGAAACTTTTCCGGTGTCCGAAACTTTTTCGGTGTTTTTCTCTCAGACTCCCTGTCTAGTATTGAACAGATAGATGACCCTTAAGCGTGTGACCCTATAGGTTCGGTGAAGCATAGACATGACTCGGAACCCCTTCCGATCAATGATCAACATCGGAGCCGTGGACACCCATATCGATCCCTATACCCACACGAATAAATATTCGAGTGAACCTCCAGTTGCCGTGTGCTATTCCTGTTGCTTCGCGATATGTTACAATTACCCAAGGTGAGACATGTAGGCATCCTCGTGGATCAACAACTTGTCCACAATGCCAGTTACCTCGTTGCCGGTATTGTTCTCTTTTCTCGTTCCCGTGTTCCGGCATCCCAGTGATCAAATCACAAGTGTCTGGCCAGACGATGATGGATACCGTAACACCGAGAGGGCCCAGAGATATCTCTCCATCGTCGGAGGAGCAAATCCCAATCTTGAGCTATCAAGTTACTTGACATACTTTTCCATGAACCCGTAAGCCGCCGTAATAGCCACCCATTTACGGATGACGTTTAACAAACCCCAAAGTTCATGAAGCAAGCATGAAGAAACTCGATACTCTCATGGTCTAAGGAATCATGCAAACGTTAACCATCTCTGTGTTATTTTAACCATTAACTATTGACGAATATATCTCATAGTATAACATCAATATGGGTCGATTCAACACAAGTGTTCTACCAACATCGTGCCCTCAAAATTGCCGGCATAGCCATGCCCATGATCAGGAAAACAGGATCATCATGCAATACTTGAGCCAGTCTTAGAGGCAAGACTAGGAATACAATTTACCGTTTATTATACCACACGTGCACATGAGTTTCCCTCCAAGCCTCGTTTAATTTGTAGACTCGAGAATCATTGCAGTTATAGCATGGAACATAAACTTTCATTACAAACTCGGAGATACAAAAGTAACTGAAATTACTGCCTCTAGGGCATATCTCCTACAGACTCCCACTTGCACTAGAGTCATAATCCAGTTACATGGCTTCCCTAACACCAATGGCTATCCGGTGTTGCTCATGCTTTGCTCGTGGTAGAGGCTTAGTCATCGGGTCTGACACATTCAGATCCGTGTGAACTTTGCGTACTTTCACTAAACCTTCTTCGACATGATGTCGAATGAGTTTATATTTGCGTTGAATATGCATTGTCTTATGGTGCGAACATGGCTCCCTTGCCTGAGCCACGGCGCCACTATTGTCACAATAGATCTCCACCGGGTCCAGAGCACTTGGAACCACACCAAGATCTTCAAGAAATTGCTTGATACCGACAGCTTTCTTGGAGGCTTCTGAAGCAGCAACATATTCCGCCTCCGTCGTAGAATCCGCCACAGTCTTTTGTTTGGAACTTTTCCAATCAACTACGCCGCCGTTCAATATGAAAACATAGCCAGATTGAGATTTGAAGTCATCTGGGTCAGACATGAAGCCTGCATCAGTGTAACAACTTACAATGAGCTCTTCATCACCTCGGTACACAAGGAGTAAATCCTTGGTCCTTCTGAGGTACTTAAGAATACCCTTGACTGCGGCCTAGTGTTCCAATCCTGGATCACCTTGGTACCGGCTGCTAACACTTAGCGCATAGGAAACATCCGGTCTTGTACATAGAATGGCATACATAATAGAACCAACTGCCGAAGCATATGGAATATCATTCATTTGTACTCGCTCATCAAGGGTCCGAGGACTCTGATTCTTGCAAAGCACTGTGCCAGGTGACATGGGGAGTAGGCCTTTCTTGGAGTTCTCCATGTTGAACCTTTTCAACACCTTGTCAATGTACGTGCTTTGGCTTAGCGCTATCAGGCGTCTTGATCTATCTCTATAGATCCTAATGCCTAATACATATGCCGCTTCGCCTAAGTCTTTCATTGAAAAACTCTTCTTCAATGAGTCTTTTATTTCGCTAAGAAAATTCACGTCATTTCCAATCAACAATATGTCATCCACATACAAGATTAGAAATGCTTTTGCGCTCCCACTAAACTTCTTGTAAACACAAGATTCTTCATCGTTCCTGATGAAGCCAAACTCTTTGACCACTTCATCAAAACGAATATTCCAGCTCCTTGATGCTTGCTTCAGACCATAAATGGCTTTCTGAAGCTTACATACCTTTCCAGCATTCTTAGGATCGACAAAACCTTCTGGCTGTATCATGTATACATCCATATCAAGGTTTCCATTTAGGAAAGCCGTTTTGACATCCATCTGCCATATTTCATAATCGAAATAAGCAGCAATTGCTAGTAATATCCGAACAGACCTAAGCATAGCTACGGGCGAGAAAGTCTCGTCGTAGTCCTCTCCTGGAACTTGCGTGAACCCTTTCGCGACAAGTCTAGCTTTGTGGATAGTAATGTTACCATCCGCGTCCGTCTTTCGTTTGAAAATCCATTTACAACCAATGGATTTTACGCCATCTGGAAGTTCTTCCAAGTTCCAAACTTAGTTTTCGTACATGGATTCCATTTCGGATCTCATGGCTTTGTGCCATTCCCTTGAGCTAGGCCCCGCCATCGCTTCCTTGTAGTGCGCAGGATCATCGTCTTCAAGAATGAAGATTTCGTTATGAAACCACTCAGGTGGCTGGATAGCCCTACCTGATCTGCGCGGTTCACTTACAACAGTGTTTGAAGTTTCCGCATCATATGCGACAACTTCCGGCTCAGTTGTATGGATAATTAGCGGAATTTCTTCTGGTTCCTTAGCCATATCAACGGTTGCCGAAGATTCACTAATCTCATTAAGTTGTACTGTCCTCCCACTCAATTCTTTAGCGAGAAATTCTTTCTCGAGAAAGTGTGCAACCTTTGCGACAAACATTTTGCCTTCGGACTGGTGGTAGAAGGAATATCCAATGGTCTCATTTGGATAACCTACAAAGTAACATTTGTCTGATCTAGGTTCTAGTTTGGTTGGCTGTAAACGTTTTACGTATGCCTCACAACCCCAAACCTTGAGATGCGATACACTAGGTATCTTTCCATACCACATCTCATGTGGTGTCGTCTCAACAGACTTAGATGGTGCTCTGTTTAATGTATGAGCGGCAGTGAGTAGTGCGTGACCCCAAAAAGATATCGGTAGATCCGTAAGAGACATCATCGACCTTACCATGTCTAACAGGGTTCGGTTACGTCGTTCCGACACTCCGTTTCGCTGTGGAGTTCCGGGAGGCGTAAGCTGTGAAACAATTCCACGGTCACTCAGATGCTGGCCAAACTCATGACTAAGATATTCGCCTCCGCGATCAGACCGCAGAAACTTAATCTTTTTGTCACGATGATTTTCTACCTCATTCTGAAATTCTTTGAACTTTTCAAAGGTTTCCGACTTATGCTTCATTAAGTAGATATAGCCATACCGACTTAAATCATCAGTAAAAGTCACGAAGTAAAAATACCCACCCCGTGCGGCCGTGTTCATTGGACCACATACATCACTATGTATTATTTCCAATAATTCACCCGCCCGTTCAGGATGACCCGTGAACGGCATCTTGGTCATTTTTCCCATCAAGCAAGCTTCACATGTGTCAAATGATTCAAAATCAAGGGACGGTAAAACTCCATCTTTATGGAGTCTTTGCATGCGTTTCTTTCCGATGTGGCCAAGCCGACAGTGCCACAAGTAAGTGGTGGTGGTATCAGCCTTCTTAAGGCGTTTAGCATTCACGTTAAAGACATCATTTCCACATTCAAGATTTAGTACGAAGAGGCCCCCAACAATGGGTGCAAATCCATAAAACATTTCCTTACAATAAAGTGAACAACCATTGTTCTCAGACTTGTAGGAGTACCCGTCGTGCACTAAACATGATCCAGAGATAATGTTTCTACACAACAACGGAACAAAATAACAGTTACTTAGTTCCAAAATAAATCCTGAAGGGAGACGTAGAGGCATAATGCCGACGGCTTGAGCGGCGATCCCAGCGCCGTTCCCGACACGCATCACGACTTCATTCTTTGCCAGCTTGCGCACCTTCTGAAGCCCCTGTATCGAGTTGCAAATGTGAGCAACCGATCCGGTATCAAATACCCAAGACTTAGAATTTTCGCTAGCAAGCAAAACGTCAATGACATTAACTTGTATAACAATTATACCTTTTCCGGTTTTCCCGGACTTCTTATCTTCCAGATACTTCTTGCAGTTTCTCTTCCAGTGTCCTGTGCCCTTGCAGTAGAAGCACTCAGTTTCATTCTTGGCTCCGCCCTTAGATTTGCGTTGGAAGCCGATCTTACCGGCGCCCTTGCCCTTCTTTGGCTTGCCATTCTTTTTGAAACTGGCAGTTTTATTCACAAGCAACACTTGCTTGCGATTTTTCTGCAGTCCTCCTTCAACAGATTTCAGCATGGCAAGCACCTCATTAGGTGTTTTGTCCATCCCATTCATGTTGTAGTTCATGGCAAAACCTTCGTAAGAAGGGGGGAGTGAACGGAGCAACATGTCCATTACATGCTCTTCTGGAAGTGGAAATTCCAGGGTTTTAAGCCTTTCAGCGTAGCCAATCATATTGACTACGTGCTCGCCAACTGAACTGCCCTCAGCCATCTTGGTCTCCGACATCATTTTCATGATATCAAAACATTCAGACCGTGCATTAAACTTGTACAGAGCATCCAGATCTTTGATCATATCAAAGGAGTTATGGAATTCAAAACGTTTTTGAAGCTCTGAACTCATGCAAGACAGCATGAGACACTGCACTAAGTTGAAATCATCATCCTTAGTGGCCCAGACATTTTGTATGTCTGCCGCGGCTGTTGCCGCCGGCTTAGGTGGAAGAGCTCCATCAAGCACGTACACTTTCTTAGCGCTCCTGAGGACAATCCTCAGGGTACGGACCCAGTCCGCATAGTTGTTTCCATTCGCAGCTAACTTCTCTTTCTCTAACATAGGGCCTAAGTTGAACGCGGTGTTGCGAGCCATTTGATCTACAACGGAAAACACAAGTTCATTTTAGACATTGTTCATAATGATTTTTGGCACTAGTGAATAAACAATTTTATTCTAAAGTGCGCTCCCACTCAAAACAATATCTCTCATAATTGATTGTGAGTGATGCAAGACCCAACTTTCAATTCAGCGTCAAGGATGCAACCATCTCAAGTGATGAGAATTTCAATTGGTAGGCCAACTTGCCAATCACATCTCTATGTGACTCTTGTTCATCTTTCGATGCGTGTGTTCCGAGGTCATGACTTTCATGCCTGAACGTCAAGACAACCAAGTGATCTCGCTGCGAGGTCTCAACTCACCCGCCTCACACTTCTCTAATCGTTCGTACCCATGCAACCATGTGATACCCCGAAGAGATAGGTGCCGTGACGGTGCTACACTTGGGAGAACACTAACTACTTGATATTTAAGTGAGAGATCACCCTAATAAAAAGCGACTACCGCGCAATCAAAAGGGTGCAACATAAGGGATAAACATCTCAGGCAATTCATAATTAGCATGATATGGTATAGCCCCTTCTGACGGAGAAGTCAAGTATTCTTCGTCTTCGGCATTCGCGTCGGTGTTCACCTTTGCGAAGATTGCCACCACCTTGTCGATGCACCAGATAATATTGCTATCTCTATAGCTAATAAAATAAGTGCATTACATAAGGTTGACATGCAGGTCATTAAAGTGCAATCATATGGCTCCAGCCATCATGCCGAATCATGACACGCAGGTCATGTTAATTACATCATATAGTCATCTCATACATAATCAAATTTAATATGAGCATTGCTATACCACATCACATGCATAACCATCCTGCAAAACCAAGTTAGACGCCTCTAATCGGTTTATGCAAAATTTTATTTTACGTGGCTTCTAAGGTTTTGACTCAAACCGCAGCTACCAACGTTTATCATCAAGTATGATACTTCAAGTTGCTAGATTAACTTTCCAGGGTGTATGAAACACGAGACAATAAAATCTCGAGCCCCATACTAAACTTCGTCATACGCGTGACCCCCGTGCAGATCATATCTGCATTGCCCTTCGTCTGCAAAACATCCATCTTTCTTTAACTATGGTGGAACCGAAAGAACTGTTAGCACTTCGTTGATCTGTCAATCAGCATACTTAGGAGTAGCATGAAAGGATCGCGGATTGCCAGAACTTTGTGAGATTCCACCATGCCGTCAAGATCAGGACTACGCAAATTCACGGGAAGCAACAGGAACATCGGGTAACAGATTTCATCTGCTACCCGCACAAATAATTTTCAGCAATAGATCTCATCTACTACAAAATTATACTATGCAATACCCATACATCTCATGTATTCTAGATCATAACATGCATCTACTCATAGCCTGGCTCTTGATGCCATTGTTGGGGAACGCGACAGAAAACAAAAAAATTTGGTATAGCGAGCACGCCCAGGATCACTATGGAGATTGCATACAAGGTTTGATCTGATCCGTACCGACTCGTAGCGCAGCGGAAGAAGAGTCGGTGGAGATCGTTGGTGCAGATTCCCGCAGCTAGGATTTTACAACCTCCCAACCGCGAGAATGTATTCCCTCGTCGGACAGCCCTTCGAGAGGCGGTCGGACAGTCCCCCGGACGATGTCGCGGACAGCCCTTCGGGAGGACCCTCGAAACTCGAACGGAAACTCGGACAGCCCTTCGGGGGGACACACGAACAGCCCCTCGGGCAAAAGATCGAAACTACGACCTCTCTACGGGGTTGCACACATACAGTGTCAACTATCCGGCAGGACTTCGCCGTCCAGAACTAGTTCCTGCCGAAACCCAGACAGCCTTTCGGCTCTACGAAAAACTCTTTTCGTGTGAGGGAGAAGAGAGAGCTTGCAAAGCAAAGCATGTGTATGAGAGCAAAGGATGAGGAAGTGGGATGCCCACTCACCTCTTATTTATAGGAAAACCAAGGGGTAGGATGGTAACTCCAAGTACCAAAATATCTCACTTTATGTCACACATAATAAACATAAGAAGGAAAAAGGGGTGCCATGTGGAGCTCCATGGAGGAGCTCCACCCTTTGCCGGCCACCCCTTGCCCCCCCCCCATGTGGAGCTTGCTTGCTCCCCAATCCCTTCTAGAAGCCTTTTTGGAAATATCCAAAAAGGTGTTTTTCCACAAATATCCAAAAAGCACTTTCACTATTCACGACGACATTTTTCAGCGTCTGATCGAACTGAAAATATTCATGTGGGCTTAGAACAATTCCAGTACCCACCAAAATAATTTTCAACGCGAGCCGGAACAATTCCGGTTTAGTGATTTCATCTGCGAAAAGCATCTGAAGCGGTTTCGGCAGCTCCGGAACATTTCCGGTTTTCATTCCAGAAAATTCCAAAAAGTTTCCAGAACGATTCTGGCACCCTCCAAGAATTATCAGGCATGTGCCAAGACCAATTTGACTTTATGGTATCCCCTGAAACAACTTTTCCAGTTTCACCGAAACTCATCCGGTGACCTCTCTCTGCGGAACTTTTCCGCTATCCGAAACTTTTCCGGTGTCCGAAACTTTTTCGGTGTTTTTCTCTCAGACTCCCTGTCTAGTATTCAACAGATAGATGACCCTTAAGCGTGTGACCCTATAGGTTCGGTGAAGCATAGACATGACTCGGAACCCCTTCCGATCAATGATCAACATCGGAGCCGTGGACACCCATATCGATCCCTATACCCACACGAATAAATATTCGAGTGAACCTCCAGTTGCCGTGTGCTATTCCTGTTGCTTCGCGATATGTTACAATTACCCGAGGTGAGACATGTAGGCATCCTCGTGGATCAACAACTTGTCCACAATGCCAGTTACCTCGTTGCCGGTATTGTTCTCTTTTCTCGTTCCCGTGTTCCGGCATCCCAGTGATCAAATCACAAGTGTCTGGCCAGACGATGATGGATACCGTAACACCGAGAGGGCCCAGAGATATCTCTCCATCGTCGGAGGAGCAAATCCCAATCTTGAGCTATCAAGTTACTTGACATACTTTTCCATGAACCCGTAAGCCGCCGTAATAGCCACCCATTTACGGATGACGTTTAACAAACCCCAAAGTTCATGATGCAAGCATGAAGAAACTCGATACTCTCATGGTCTAAGGAATCATGCAAATGTTAACCATCTCTGTGTTATTTTAACCATTAACTATTGACGAATATATCTCATAGTATAACATCAATATGGGTCGATTCAACACAAGTGTTCTACCAACATCGTGCCCTCAAAATTGCCGGCATAGCCATGCCCATGATCAGGAAAACAGGATCATCATGCAATACTTGAGCCAGTCTTAGAGGCAAGACAAGGAATACAATTTACCGTTTATTATACCACACGTGCACATGAGTTTCCCTCCAAGCCTCGTTTAATTTGTAGACTCGAGAATCATTGCAGTTATAGCATGGAACATAAACTTTCATTACAAACTCGGAGATACAAAAGTAATTGAAATTACTGCCTCTAGGGCATATCTCCTACACACTTCTTTCGAGAGAAACTCCTTCTCTAGAAAGGATCCATTCTTGGCAACAAAGATCTTGTATTCGGATCTATGGTAGAAGGTGTACCCAATTGTTTCCTTAGGGCATCCTAGGAAGATACACTTCTCCGATTTGGGTTCGAGCTTATCAGGCTAAAGCCTTTTGACATAAGTGTCACATCCCCAAACTTTTAAGAAACGACAGCTTAGGTTTCTTGCCAAACCATAGTTCATACGGTGTCATCTCAACGGATTTAGATGCTGCCCTATTTAACGTGAATGGGGTTGTCTCTAATGCATAACCCCAAAATGATAAAGGCAAATCGGTAAGAGACATCATAGAATGCACCATATCTAATAAAGTATGGTTATGACGTTCGGACACACCATTACGCTGTGGTGTTCCAGGTGGTGTGAGTTGTAAAAGAATTCCAAATTTTCTTAAATGAAGGCCAAACTCGTAACTCAAATATTCGCCTCCGCGATCAAATCGTAGAAACTTTATTTTGGTGTTACGATGATTCTCTACTTCACTCTGAAATTCTTTGAACTTTTCAAGTGTTTCAGACTTGTGTTTCATCAAGTAGATATACCCATACCTACTCAAATCATTTGTAAAGGTTAGAAAATAACGATACCCGCTGCGTGCCTCTACAATCATTGGACCGCATACATCGGTATGTATTATTTCCAATAAGTCATTAGCTCGCTCCATTGTTCCGGAGAACGGAGTTTTAGTCATCTTGCCCATGAGGCATGGTTCGCAAGTATCAAATGATTCATAATCAAGTGATTCCAAAAGTCCATCCGCATGGAGTTTCTTCATGCGCTTTACACCAATATGACCTAAACGGCAGTGCCACAAGTATGTTGCACTATCATTATCAACTTTGCATCTTTTGGCATCAATATTATGAATATGTGTATCACTACGATCGAGATTCAATAAACCATTCTTATTGGGTGTATGACCATAGAAGGTTTTATTCATGTAAACAGAACAACAATTATTCTCTGACTTAAATGAATAACCGTATTGCAATAAACATGATCCAGTCATATTCATGCTCAACGCAAACACCAAATAACATTTATTTAGGTTCAACACTAATCCCGAAGGTAGAGGGAGTGTGCGATGGTGATCGTATCAACCTTGGAATCACTTCCAACACACATCGTCACCTCGTGCTTAACTAGTCTCTGTTTATTGTGCAACTCCTGTTTTGAGTTACTAATCTTAGCAACTAAACCAGTATCAAATACCCAGGGGTTGCTACGAACACTAGTAAAGTACACATCAATAACATGTATATCAAATATACCTTTGTTCACTTTGCCATCCTTCTTATCCGCCAAGTATTTGGGGCAGTTCCACTTCCAGTGACCATTCCCTTTGTAGTAGAAGCACTTAGTTTCAGGCTTAGGTCCAGCTTTGGGCTTCTTCACAGGAGTGGCAACTTGCTTGCCATTCTTTCTTGAAGTTCTGTTTCTTTCCCACGCCCTTTTTCTTGAAACTAGTGGTCTTGTTAACCATCAACACTTGATGCTCTTTCTTGATTTCTACCTTCGCCGATTTCAGCATCGCGAAGAGCTCGGGAATCGTTTTCGTCATCCGTTGCATATTATAGTTCATCACGAAGTTCTAGTAGCTTGGTGATAGTGACTAGAGAACTCTGTCAATCACTATCTTATCTGGAAGATTAACTCCCACTTGATTCAAGCGATTGTAGTACCCAGACATTCTGAGCACATGCTCACTGGCTGAACTATTCTCCTCCATCTTGTAGGCAAAGTAGAGGTCTCATAACTCTCGACACGGGCATGAGTCTGAAATACCAATTTCAGGTCTTGGAACATCTCATATGCTCTGTGGCGTTCAAAACGTTTTTGAAGTCCCGGTTCTAAGCCGTAAAGCATGGCGCACTAAACTATTAAGTAGTCATCGTATCGAGCTTGCCAAACGTTCATAGCGTCTGTATCTGCTCCTGCAATACGTCTGTCACCTAGTGGTGCATCAAGGACATAATTCTTCTGTGCAGCAATGAGGATAATCCTCAGATCACGGACCCCGTCCGCATCATTGCTACTATCATTTTTCAACTTAGTTTTCTCTAGGAACATATCAAAAATAGGGGAGCTATATTGCGAGCTATTGATCTACAACATAGATATGCAAAAACTATTAAGACTAAGTTCATGATAAATTTAAGTTCAATTAATCAAATTACTTATGAACTCCCACTTAAATTAACATCCCTCAAGTTATCTAAGTGATACATGATCCAAATCAACTAACCCATGTCCGATCATCACGTGAGATGGGGTAGTCATCAATGGTGAACATCTCTATGTTGATCATATCTACTATATGACTCACGTTTGACCTTTCGGTCTCCAGTGTTCCGAGACCATGTCTGTACATGCTAGGCTCGTCAAGTTTAACCCAAGTATTCTGCATGTGCAAAACTGTCTTACACCCGTTGTATGTGAACGTAGAGTCTATCACACCTAATCATCACGTGGTGCTTCGAAACGACGAACTTTGGCAACGGTGCATACTCGGGGGAGAACACTTTTATCTTGAAATTTAGTGAAGGGATCATCTTATAATGCTACCGCCGTTCTAAGCAAAATAAGATGCATAAAGGGTAAACATCACATGCAATCAAAATATGTGACATGATATGGCCATCATCATCTTGTGCTTTTGATCTCCATCTCCAAAGCATCGTCATGATCTCCATCGTCACCGGCTCGACACCTTGATCTCCATCGTTGTGTCGGGATCGTCTCGCCAACTATTGCTTCTACAACTATTGCTAACGCATAGCGATAAAGTAAAGCAATTACATGGCGCTTGCATTTCATACAATAAAGAGACAATCCTAAGGCTCCTGCCGGTTGTCGATATTACAAAACATGATCATCTCATACATCAACATATATCACAACATATCTTGACCATATCACATCACAACATGCCCTGCAAAAACAAGTTAGACGTCCTCTACTTTGTTGTTGTAAGTTTTACGTGGCTACTACGGGCTACTAGCAAGAACCGTTCTTACATACGCAAAAACCACAACGGTGATTCACCAAGTTTGCTGTTTTAACCTTCTACAAGGACTGGCCGTAGTCAAATTCGATTCAACTAAAGTAGGAGAAACAGACACCCGCCAGCCACCTTTATGCAAAACTAGTTGCATGTCAGTCGGTGGAACCGGTCTCATGTGCGTGGATATGTAAGGTTGGTCCGGGCCGCTTCATCCCACAATACCGCCAAATCAAAATAAGACGTTGGTGGTAAGCATTATGACTATCACCGCCCACAACTCTTTGTGTTCTACTCGTGCATATCATCTATGCATAGACCTGGCTCAGATGCCACTGTTGGCAAAAGTTGCTTGGAAAACAAAAAAAATTCTACGCACACGCAAGATCTATCAAGGAGATGCATAGCAACGAGAGGGGAGAGTGTGTATACGTACCCTCGTAGACTGTAAGCGGAAGCGTTTAGTAACGCGGTTGATGTAGTCGAACTTCTTTGCGATCCAACCGATCAAGTACCGAACGTACGATACCTCCGCGTTCAGCACACGTTCAGCTCGGTGACGTCCTCGCCTTCTTGATACAGCAAGACGGCGAAGTAGTGGATGAGTTCCGGCAGCATGACAACATGGTGACGGTGATGGTGAAGTTATTTCCGCAGGGCTTCGCCTAAGCACTACGAAAATATGACCGAGGGTGTAAACGGTGGAGGGGCGCGCCGAACACGGCTAAGCAATTGTCGTGGTTATGTGTGGCGCCCCCCTCCCACATATATATAGGTGGGGGAAGAGGGGAGAGGCCAAGAGGCGCCCCAAGTACGACCGAATCCTACTTGGGCTCCTGCCCTTGGCTGCGCCCCCCCCCCCCTTCCATATTTGCTTCCGGGAGAAAGGAAAGGGGGGAGAGAAAGGAAGGGGGAGGCTGAATCCCCCCTTTCCTTTCCTACCCTAGGCTGGCTGCCATAGGAGGGGCCCGCCAGCCCCTTGTGAGCTGGTGTGCTCCCCTCTTTTGGCCCATATGGCCCATATATATTCCCGGGGGTGCCCGGAACCCCTTCCGGTGATCCGATAACTACCCGGTGCACTCTGAAACTCTTCCAGAGTCCGAATATCATCGTCCTATATATCAATCTTACCTCCGGACCATTCTGGAGCTCCTCGTCATGTCCGTGGTCTCATCCGGGACTCCGAACAACATTCGGTCACCAAATCATATAACTCATATAACACTATATCGTCAACGAACGTTAAGCATGTGGACCCTACGGGTTCGAGAACTATGTAGACATGACCGAGACACCTCTCCGGTCAATAACCAATAGCGGAACCTAGATGCCCATATTGGCTCCTACATATTCTACACGTAATTCCCTTTGTCCATTGGTATGTTACTTGCCCGAGATTCGATCGTCGGTATCTTCATACCTAGTTCAACCTCGTTACCGGCAAGTCTCTTTACTCGTTCCGTAATACATCATCTTGCAACTAACCTCTTAGTCACTTTGGTTGCAAGGCTTCTTATGATGTGTATTACCGAGAGGGCCCAGAGATACCTCTCCGATACTCGGAGTGACAAATCCTAATCTCGATCTATGCCAACTCAACAAACACCTTCGGAGATACCTGTAGAGCATCTTTATGATCACCCAGTTACGTTGTGATGTTTGATAGCACACAAGGTATTCCTCCGGTATCCGGGAGTTGCATAATCTCATAGTCGAAGGAATATGTATTTGACATTAAGAAAGCAACACTACTAGGAAAAGGCTTATTAGTGGCGCACCTGTTTTGGCCATTAATGGCGCACTACAGGTGCGCCACTATCATCACGCCACTAGTAACATATAGTAATGGCGCACCCCTGGTGCGCCATTAGTATACCAGACTATAGTGGCGCACCAGGCAGTGCGCCATTAGTAAGTAACACGGTGCGCCATTAGTATGCCTCCCAGGGGGCCATATTTACCTTGTGCTCTGGGTTACTAATGGCGCACTAACAGATAATGCGCCATTAGTATTTTACAGCAGTGCGCCACTAATGTGCTGTATGGTGTGCCACTAGTATGAATATTAGGAATTAATTTTTTTTTCTTTTCTGATATTTGCGCAGGTTCATATATATTAGTGCACAGAATATAGACAGCATAGAATATATTAGTGCACAGAATATAAACAACAGATTCATCGAATACAATAGAAGATTAGTCTCCGAATACAATTCATCATATTAGCTAGTCTCCGAATTCAAAAGACCGAACAAAGTTAGAACATTTACAAGTCTCGAGCTAGACCGCGAGTAGCGAGTTTGTCCACATTACAAGTCGATATCGATCATCTAAACTACCATCACATAGAAGAGAGCTGCGGTCATCACGATGAGCATCATCGCGATGAAACTGGTCTTCATCCGGTTCCTCCTCCGCTCCCTCCTCTCTCCCGCTAGATAGTGCGCGTATCTAGCTTCCGCCTCCGCCCTAGTGGTGTACCCTTTGTAACTGTTACCGCTGAAACGGTAAACCTGTTTCCGACACTCCTCCCAGTCGTCGTAGACTCCGGGAACCTTACCCTTGTACACGACATACGACGGCATCTCTATGCACTAGACAAACAAAACGTTAGTAGCAATTCACAGACAATACATAAGCAATATATAAGTATGCAACAAAAGGATCGGAAGAGAAAAGCAACACATTAATAGCACGATTCGTGGTCCTACTAATAAATAGCATCGATTACATATAAGTTGAACGACTGTCCAAACTAGAGAGCTAATCGATATTTCAGAACTACATACCATCACTACTTTCGACTCGACTCAGGGACCGGAGCGTGGATGAAGCCGCCGTCTATCGTGATGGTCATGAAATCGCGGTCGTTGTCAGCCTGCATTTGTAGCGTTGTTTCTATGTCACTGTTGGACGGTTGATATCTAAGGTAGAACTGCCCCGAGGTACGAAGGACATCTTGATGGATGATTTCCGCAAACTCCGACTGGATGCGAAAGAATTCTTGTCTGATGTCCGTGTCCTGGATTGCCGACAAGCTTGCGGCCCAATCTTTGAGATTATTTGGTAGCAGAAGGTGATCATGGTCCCGCACGATCGCCCGCATGTGATGGAGGGCGTAGTAGGCATCCTTCTGACCGCCAGGCGGCTGCTTGACGCAGGGGAACGTCGTAGTGTGGGCGAACACGTGCTTGCCGTACCTACGAATTGGCCTGTTGAAGGTGCCTCCAGATCTGGCGTAGCCGGGGAGAACATCATCAAGAACTTTCTTGATATTTGTGTAGTCTTTCTTCGACTGACGGTCCGAGTCAAAATACGTGGCCATGGAATATTTCGGGCTTAAGAGGATGAGTGTGCAATGTGTGTCACTGCACAAAACACGGAATGTTAGAAAAAAAAAGAACGATCGAAATCTAAGAAATCATATGTTACGGGGCGATGAGGGGATGACTTACTCGGGAAAGTAAGTCACGAGGAAGTTATCCTTATTTGGATTCGCCAGAATGACGCCTTCGAGGTATGAACTCGCGACTTGCCGGTCCCCAGCGCTGCCCAAGATCTTGGCACGCATGTAGAAGGGGTCGACTATCACGATGTCCGGGGTCTTGTCTCTAATGATCCGCATCTCCATACTCAGCGAAAATAGCCGAACGAAGGTGTAGTGCAGCGGATGAAGGTTAAACATAGCGAAGATGTCATCAAACCGCAGGACGATCATACCCCCGATGGCGCTATCCACAAAGCCCTTGCCCTCTGGCACCTTGGCCACGAAAACCGGGTATGCCACATCATTCTCTCGGAGACGCCGCTTCTCCAAAGAAAGAACACTGTCATGCAGACTCCGCATAGCACCGGTTGCAGCATTGAGCAGATTAGTCGGTAGCATCGGCCTACCCGCCACATGCACCCTCCTCGAGATATCCTTAGGTGAAGGTGGCCCGTCCTGAGCACGGATCGTACTCGGTGCCGGCTGGCTCGCACCCTTAATCTTTCTTTTCCGTCCCTTCTTCTTCTGTTGTAATGGGATCGAGTTCTGCTGAGAGACCGCCTTCTTGAGTGTGTTAGGGCTGATAATATTTCGCACCTCGGCTATCTGAGGCTCGGTGAAGGCGGCAGCTGGAGGCGTCTCCTGAGAACTGAACGCCAGACGACGCCTGTTGCAATTGGGTTTCTCCGCGGTACCAGCTAGATCGCGATCGTCTTTTGCAGGGTTGGGTCCTTGAGAAGGAGGCCCCAAGAATTCCTCATCGTACCCATGTTCGTTGAAGTACTTATCGACTTTGGTAAATGTACCGTCGTCGTCGTCGTCGTCGTCGTCCGGATCCTGTGCCATATGCATGCCCGGATCCTGTGCCATATGCATGTCCGGCATGTCCGGTAGCGTTGCGGCGGTCTTGCCATGGCTTGGCGCCGGCACGACTGGCGGTGTTGTCTGTGGGGTGGTGTCCCCCGCCCCCAAACGAATCTGGCTCTTCGGCCAAAGCAGGGGCCAGCTTAAGCAGGCGCTGAGGGTCATCACATCGTCTTCGTCGGCCCCAGCGGGTCGAAACGGAGGTAACAAGTCGTCGCAGCCCCGCAGCACCCGAACCAGTTGAACCCTATACACGGTGGGTGGCATCGGATTACCGTGGAACACGCGGCTACCCGGTTGAACGATTCTGGCCTTGGCGACATCGATCAGCTCGCCGTCCCCGAAGTGCAGAAGAGTGCATGGAACGTCGGCGATGCCCTGCGAAAACATGTAGGGCGTCAAGGATGCCCAGTCAAAGGCAAGGAGATGAAGTCATCGGCCGAGAGGCTTAATTAGTTACCGTGATGGCGTCGAGCTCGGCTAATGTCGAGGCACCGCCAACGGCGGGCGTGCAATTGACGGAGGGGCCGCTTGCTGCCGAGGTGCCGGCCGGCGTATTCTTCCCACACCCGGGTGCATTAAGCTGCAATGCCGGCGCCGCCGCGGGAGACACCAATGCCGCCTCCGCCGGAGACACCAATGGCGCCGCCGCGGGAGACACCAATGGCGCCGCCGCGGGAGACACCAATGCCGCCTCCGCCTGAGACACCAATGGCGCCGCCGGCGCGTTGCGCGAGTTGCTGCCCGTGAAGCTGGGAATCGGGGGCGGCCCCTGTTGGCCGCCCGCCACCCACGCCTGCAGCCCAGAAACCAAGGTAGGTATAATGGCGGTGATCGTCGCTCCCAGTTGGTCTCGCACTTGCTCTTCGACCATCTCCGGAATCCGCGCCACTTGTGCCTTGAGTTGTTGAACCTAGCGCTGCTGGCTTTCCGAGCTGGTCTTTCTCTCCTTTCGCCCAGCGGTATAGTATTCCGACCATTTCGTGGACAAGCCTTTGCCGGCCACACGACCAGCTGACGATGGCTTACTGAGCTTATCCTTGTTTTTCATTATGTTCAACGCCCTATTTAAAGGGGTGTCAAAAGGGGAGCTCTGAGACGACCCCGCGCTACTGCTTTCAGTGTCCTGCGGAAGGAACGTGAACCATTTAGAAATTTGGCTTCATTAATTAGAATGCAACCATATGGCCGGAGCTAATTACGCGGGGGTGTATTCCTTACCAGAACACGCTCAAGCGCCTTGGTCTTCGGATCCGTGGTAAGCTCCTTGGTTACCGGGTCAATCTTGTACCGGGCCCTGACATAGTTCCTGGTCTGCTTGTCACCGTATTTCTCGAAGCGGGGCGGTAGGCCTTGCTCGGCACGCTCCGCGTCCTCCTTGTCCCATATAGGTTCCGCCACTCTGTAACCGCCGGGACCGAGTTTGTGGACCCCTAAGTTCAAGTCCCGCATATCTTTCCCCCACTGACTTGATTCCCCGGATGCGTTGCTCTCGCACTTGATCTTGAACTCCCGGTAGTCATCTTCGCTGATCGAAGGATTTTTCTCCTTGATCTTCTCATAACTATCACCTTTTTCAATCATGCTCTTCACCGCGCCTCTCCAAGTAGCTAGGGCCTTGCTCATCTTCGTGAGGGCGGCACTGTTCACTTTATTCCCTGAGAGGCGTGTGTTTGCGAAGTCACCGGGGAACTTGTATCGTTCGTGCAGCTTCGTGAAGAGGAGGTTGCGCAAATTCCCTCGGTCACGATGCCTTAGGTTCTCGGTGTTGATCGAGACGGTGCTCCGGAGAATGCACCCGAGCTGTCCCGCGTACCCCTTGACTATTTCTTTGGGCGCCGTTGGATGCCCCTCGCAGGACAATTCAGTAAATTCCTCCTTGGCGGTGCCGAGCACGTTCGGGTGCCGGTCCTTCCGTTGCCTCTTCGGTTGGCTGCCATCTGTGCGTGCGCCGCCATCATCAGTGGTGGCATCCTCGGCGGCACCATCAGTGGTGTCATCCCCGACGCCACTAGGGGTTGTGTAGTCGGGATCGGTGTCTTCCGTGGCGTCCTCATAGCGGTGAGGGTCTCCCTCCATCTCCTGGGACAGCTCCCAGAATGGCTTGCCGCCCGAACCGCCGACCTCATCGTTGTGGGCCATGTTCGCTCTAAATAGGAAAAAAGTTTGGACCTGTTAGTGTGTTGTTGCTAAGGTCCAAGTCCCTTCCTAACCCCCTTCTTCTTGTCTCCTCTCACTATCTCTCTCACACACATGTAGTTTATCGAGTGATGGACAAAAAAACAGTTGATCCTAATTAATTAAGTACTAAGATACCCCGGCCCATGCATTAGTCGCAAGTACCCCATATGTCCTATTTTTAGCAAAGTCATGCTAAAATTCACGGAAAATTTCAGCATGACCTTTGCTGAAAATAGGACATATGGAGTACCCGAATTTGCCGGAACGGAAGTTAATCGACATTCCGGCAAACTCAAGGGCCTCTCGGGGTACCTGCAAAATCATTATCCCACCCCCGCCCCGCTGCAACCCCACAACACCCCACAATATCATCACGACACGATGGTCGGAGACAAAACCCCCCAATATCATCACGACACGATGGCACAAAAATGGCATGCTATGTAGCCTTAATGCTACAGAACATATGAAATACATGCCAGCAATATATATGATATAAACTCCAATAATTTTTGAATAAAAACAGTAGCTAAAAACAGATTGAAAAGCAAGGGATTATGCAAGGAATATATTTCTGTAGATGTCAGGTTCAATACTTCTATCATGACAACTACTGGGCGCTGGCTTTGTTATCAACTAAATAAAAATTACAACTGAATAATATCAAGTAGAGACCATCCATTTCCAAAAGAAACTTTCAATTAGCTGTCCGGTAGTTCTCACAGTTATTTTACAATCTGAAAGAAAACGATATAGCAAACATTTCACTGTATACTATCATAGCCACAGCCAGAGGACAGATTCAAAAGCTCAAACTAGCCTCAGACAAGAGCCTGACACACAAACAAGGGAACTATGTAAAACAGGAATATCGCCTAAGGAAAGCTTAAATCAATCCCATCTCACACCTCACCCACTCTACTTCTCTGTTCATTGTGAAATGTTGATAACAAATAGAGGCTACAACTGAGTGGCTAGTGACAGTTAACCGCACCAAACATTATTAGATTTCAGAACTGGATACAAGTTCCTTTCCCTTGTTTCCAAGAATGCCCAACTCTAGTAGCTTGTGCTGCCCAACAAGACAGCTAGTAAGGAGTTAGAAAATTTGTAGCCTGAAGAAGAACTATGTCTCCTCCATAAGTTAGCATTAGGTCTAGGACTGTATTTGTGGTGAACCAATTTTACCCAAGTTTTGTCACCTCCATCTTTTTTGGCCCAAGAACCCATCAAGCTAAGGTTAAAATCCTTAAGTTTGGAATGCCTAGGCCACCAAAATCCTTTTTCTTATGCCTCAGTTGGACAAGTGATATTTATGGTTATGAATCAACATTCCCCAAAAAAGAAATATGAGACATCTGTTTGTTAAGTGCCATGAATTGCCCAAGCAGGGAATTTCCTTATATACAGAGAGCAAGTAGGAAGGAATTGAAAAATTGCTAGCCTGAAGAAAAGCTAATTTTCCTCCATTAGATGGCATTTCTGATCTCTTCCTCAGAGAAGGTTTCTCCGTAACAGAGACCAGATCAGAGTTTTCCCAAAAGGTTGGACCAAGATGGATTGCTGTTGGGCTTAGGTTCATAACCAAACAAACTCACCATTTTTGTTTTTAACCCAACCAATGTGACAGAACAGAATTTATGTCGAAACTTTTCCTCATTGAACCCAACCAAGGATCCACCAGCAGACCTGAACTAAAACCCTAGCGCTACCTGTCCGTGGCCGGCGAGGGGGTTGTGGTGTTACCTGTCCGCTGGCGAGGAGGAAGACAGAGAGGCTGACGGGAGGGGCGCGCGGGGGCGGATGGGGCGGCGGCGGACGGGCCCGGGGCGGCGGCGGACGGGGCGGCGGCGGACGGGCCCGGGGCGGCGGCAGACGGGCCTGGGGCGGCGGGGTCGGGGTCGCCAGGTGGCGGCTCGAACCCTAGCTCCACGGGATCGAGCTCCCTGGTCTGGTAGAGAATGAGAGAGGTAGAGAATGAGGGAACCCTAGCTCCACGGTCGATCGTATTCGATCTGTGTATGTAGGTGGGGGGGAGGGTTAACAATGGCGCACCTCGGAGGGGTGCGCCATACATACATATAGCAATGGCGCACCTATGCCTGGTGCGCCATAAATATACATATAGCAATGGCGCACCTCTGCCTGGTGCGCCATAAATATACATATAGCAATGGCGCACCTTCCCCTGGTGCGCCATTACTAACTTTTTTTTAATTATTTTTAGTTGCATCTAATAATTTTTTAGAAAATGACGATCAAATTTGAAAACATTTATGAATATGAAAAAATATCATCAAATTTGTTATTTGAAAATATTTATGAATATGAAAAAATATCATCAAATTTTTTATTTGAAAATATTTATGAATATGAAAAAATATCATCAAATTTGTTATTTGAAAATATCATCAAATTTGTTATTTGAAAATATTATCAAATATCATCAAATTTGTTTTTTTTTTGGATTTTTAATTGCATTCATTTGTGAATTGGTAAAACATTTATGAATATGAAAATGCAAATGGAGTGATAAAACCATTGTGCAAAGATTTAGAATTAGATGACATGGTTGAAATCAAGTGATACATGTAATAATTTGGTTGCATGTAATAATTGAGCTTGCCACTGACACACACACACGTGGCCGACACGTCGTGATTCGATCTTAGCTATGTTTTCACAATCTTCTTGCCCTTCTTTCTCGCGGTTGAATAATTTAGCCCCGGAACCCCTTGAATTGATCTTCTCTTGAACGGACGTCCTTTAGGTAGGGTGGTCCTGCTTCTTCTTGTGGTGTATGGTACTTCATCGTCGTCGTCATCTTCCATCTTCGGGTCGCCGTACTTGTCGAAGTCTTGCTCATTGGCGACTCCATCCATTCCGATGATGTTCCTTTTGCCTCTCCTCACGACAACACGACTGGGCTTTGGCGGGTCGGTAATGAAGAAGCATTGGTCCACTTGGGAAGCCAGTACCCATGGCTCATTTTTCGCGGTGACGTTTGCGCCCGCGGTCTTGGATTTGGCTTCGGGTATAACCATGGTGGTGAAATACCGGTCTTCTTTTAGGACGCTCTTGGCCCATCTGACACGGAACATCGGGACCTTCTCTCCAGCGTAGCTTAGCTCCCAGATCTCCTCGATCCTTCCGTAGTATCTGTCCTTGTCGTTACCGGTGTAGGATTCCATCGTTACCCCGGAGTTCTGATAATCGCTCTTCATGTCCTTTCCCTCGGTGTAGAATGTGTAGCCGTTGATATCGTACGCCTCATACGTCATCAGGTTGTGCTCGGCGCCCTGTGACAAGGCGAATATGAGTTTTTCTTCCGCGGAAGAATCCTCATGTAAAGGGTACGACAGAAGCTTCTCCTTGAACCAACGCGTGAAAGATGAGTTGTGCTCTTTGATTATATCTCCGTCCGTCCTCTGTTGGCCTCGGTCATTGTACGTCTTCTCAATAAAGGTTTTGTGCTCTACCACCCAAGGATCGACCACGTCTATGTGTTGTAGCGCGACTAGGTTTGCTCTTTCAAAGTCGGCGAGTCGACCCTCGAAGTCGACATGCATTTCGCGGCGACCCTCGCGGTGACCCCATCCAGCGAGCCTGCCGAGGTGCCTGTTGACGGGCAGACCAACGGGGTTCTCGATGCCTAGATAATTCGTGCAGTAGGAGATGCACTCTTCGATCAGAAAGCCCCTGGCTATGCTTCCCTCTGGACGTGACATGTTGCGAACGTATCCTTTGATGACACCATTCATCCTTTCGAACGGCATCATGCTGTGCAGGAACGTCGGCCCGAGTTGGATGATATCCTCCACGATATGGACTAGCAGATGCACCATAACGTCAAAGAATGCGGGCGGGAAGTACATCTCAAGCTCGCATAGTATCACCACGATCTCTTCCTGTAGCCTTCTGAGTTGCCTCACGCCAACCGACTTCCGAGAGATGACGTCGAAAAAGTTGCATAGGCCAAATAGCGTTTCACGGACGTGCGCGTCCATGATCCCACGGATTGCAACTGGAAGTATCTGCGTCATCAGCACGTGACAGTCGTGAGACTTCATCCCGCTGAACTTCTGCTTCGCTGAGTCTAGGTATCTGCTTATCTTCCCCGCGTAACCGTAAGGAAGTTTTACTCCTACGAGGCAGGTGAAAAACTGCTCGATCTCCTCCTGACTTAGAGTGAAGCACGCGGGAGGGCAGTCATTTCCGATCTTCTTGGCCTTTTTGCCTTTGCGACGACTTTCCGTGTCCTGCTTCGCCTCATCATCATCATCATCATCATCATCATTAGCGTGAAGCTCCTCCCTGATGCCCATTGATTTCAAATCTGCCCTTGCTTTCGGCCCATCTTTGGTCCTCTCTGGCATGTTGAGCAGGGTACCAAGCAGACTCTCGCACACGTTCTTCGTGATATGCATGACATCAAGGCTGTGAGGCACACGGTGGATCTTCCAGTACGGCAAGTCCCAGAAAACAGACCTCGTTTTCCATACCTTCAGCAGCGGCTCTGGCGCCTTTCGCTTCTTTCCCGGCTCTGGCGCCTTTCCCGGCGGTGGGCACGCTTTCCAATTTTTCAACAGCTCGTCTATTTCCTCGCCGCTCCTCGTACGCGGGCGTCTTCGGGGTTCGGTTTCACCATCGAACAGATCCTTGTGTTTTCTCCATGAGTCATCGTCGCGAAGCCACCTTCGATGTCCCATGAACACAGTTTTCGAAGACCCGGGATCTCTATCTAGCTGGCGATACGTTGTGTCATCCATGCACCTGACGCATCCAGAAAATCCGTGGACCACCTGCCCCGCGACATATCCGTAACCGAGATAGTCGTGCACCGTCGTGAGCAGTGCGGCTCTCATAGGGAAATATTCTTTCTCTGCGGCGTCCCACGTATTGGCTGGCGTTTTCCACAGCGTGTCTAGCTCCTCTTTCAGCAGCCCCAGATACAGATTGATGTCGTTCCCTGGTTGTTTCGGCCCTTCAATTAGCATACTCATGTGAATGTACTTCCTCTTCATGCACAACCAGGGGGGAAGGTTGTACATCCACACAAACACAGGCCAGGTGCTATGTGTGCTTCTCTGGCTGCCAAACGGATTGACTCCATCAGTGCTCGCGTCCAGCACGATGTTCCTTGGATCGTCCCCAAATTCTGGGTGTTCGAAGTTCAACGCTTGCCACTGGCTCGCATCCTTAGGGTGACTCAGCATCTTGTCTTTTTTATTTATCTCCGGATCATTTCCGTCATCTTCTCGCTTCTTCTCCTCCCTATCCGCGTGCCAACGCAGGAGCTTTGCTGCCTTAGGGTCCGTGAAATACCGCTGCAGACGAGGAGTGATCGGAAAGTACCACACCACTTTTCGAGGAGCTTTCTTCCTCTTCTTGTATCGAGTGACGCCGCACACCGGACATATGGTAGACTTCGCGTGCTCGTCCCGATAAATGATGAAATTGTTCATGCACACATGGTATTTCACGTGCGGTAAATCCAGAGGACACACGATTTTCTTCGCCTCCTCGAAACTGGTCGGGCACTTGTTCCCCTTGGGAAGACGTTCGTGCCAGAATGACATGTTCTCGTCGAAGCATGCGTCGGTCATTTTGTGTTTTACCTTCATCTCCAGAGCCATGAGCGTTACTTTCAGGCGGGTATCCTCGGGCCTGCATCCTTCATACAATGGAGTAACCGCGTCTATCTCCAGTTGATCCAGCTTGGCTTTCTCTCGGGCGGCAGCTCTTGCGTTATCCGTCTGCTTGAGAAGCAGCTCTTGAATATGAGGGTCCTGCACCTAGCCCATCGATGGTCCATCGTCGTCTGCTCCGGCATCTTCATCTTCATGATCATGCCCTTCGTCTTGATCTTCCTCACCATCATGTCCGGCATCTTCTACATGATGACTGTGTACTGCATCACCGTCGTGATCATGTCCTGGAGATTCTTCGTCTTCTCGCCCGCCCTCGCCGCGGTGGTTGTCTTGCTGCCCTTCCTCATTTCTTGCCCGGCCCCCATGGATGACTTCATAGTCATCTTCATCACCTTGCCACCGATAGCCATCCATGAAACCACGCAAGAGCAGGTGGTCCTGCACCTGCCCGGAATCCGGGTCCGCAATAAGGCTCTTCAGCTTGCATCTTCGACACGGACATCTTATCTCCGTCTCGTTCTTTTGAAGCATCTCGGCCTTCGCGGAGCTCAAAAACCTATTCACGATGCCTTCGGTCATCGTGCAGACCATGGTCGCCTGCGGGGTAGAGCAAAACGATATTTTAGAACTAAGAAAAAATTTGGCATGACTTTGCCTAAAAATAGGACCAAAAAGAATGCATAGTGCCAAATTCTCGCCGAAACGGAAATGAATCAACATTCCGGCAAAATATTGGCAACTATCGCATTTCAAATACCGGTACCTGCAAACACAAACATATATGCAACACCACAAACATATGCAACACCACAAACATACGTAGATCTAGCTAGGCCATAAAAAGTGCATGTGCACGTTGTTGGAGGGAGAAAAAAGTAGATCTACAACATAAAGAAAGCTTTCCCCTTACTTACCTATCAAAAAAAGGTAATTTAACCACTTAATTTGGGTGAATCTATGGTGCAAATGAGGTGAGGAGGAGCAGGCAGCCGAGACAAGCTTGGAGGAGGAGGTGGAGAGAATGAAGTGGGGAAAGTGAGTGTGGTAGGTGGCTGTCCAAAATATCTAGCTGGTCTCAGGTTACTAATGGCGCACCACCTAAAAATGCGCCATTAGTAACCCTGGTTACTAATGGCGCACCAGTTAGGGGTGCGCCATTACAAGTTTTGAAAAAAAAAGTAAAAAAAAAATTTGTTAGTAGTGGCGCACGGAGCGTGTGGTGCGCCATTACTAGTTAAAACTAGTAATGGCGCACTGTGCCCTGGTGCGCCATTAATAGTTTTGGAAAAATAAATAAAATAAAATTTGCTAGTAATGGCGCACCGTGTGTCTGGTGCGCCATTAGTAATGAGGACACTAATGGCGCACCTGTATCTGGTGCGCCACTGCTATATAGCAGTGGCGCACCACATACATGGTGCGCCATTAATGTCCATATCAGCTATAGCCCTTTTTCTAGTAGTGCAATAGCAATAAACTGAACGATCAATATGCTAAGCTAACGGATGGGTCTTGTCCATCACATCATTCTCCTAATGATGTGATCCCGTTATCAAATGACAACACATGTCTATGGTTAGGAAACCTTAACCATCTTTGATCAACGAGTTAGTCTAGTAGAGGCTTACTAGGGACACGGTATTTGTTTATATATTCACACATGTATCTAAGTTTTCGATCAATACAATTCTAGCATGAATAATAAACTTTTATCATGAATAAGGAAATATAATAATAACCATTTTATTATTGCCTCTAGGGCATATTTGCATCACATTGGCCCCCAGAGGCGTCGAATCTGCCCCCCCACCGAAAAGGGATCCGGGGCCCCGCCACCAGCGTCGAACACCGGAGATCGGGCAGCGGCTGGGTGGATGGATGTGATGGAGGAGGCCTTGAGTAACTCCCCCAGTGTCTCGGAACACCGCGCCCTGATGGGCGTGATTTTGCAAAGCATTCAGTCCGTTAACAGCGGACTGAAAGAAGCTTTTGGTGGCCTCCTAACAGGCTTTGAGGTAAGCAATGTAATGCTCTTTTCATGAAAACTAGTAAAGTGGCCCGCTCGATGCGCGGGCTAGAATTTTGTAAATTCAACAATAAGAACATATGATTTGATTTGTCTACAAAAAAACTAAAACCTTATGTGATGGCATTACAAATATAATACTTTTGCTAATATAGTTGTCTTAGGTATGTTTTGTTTTTATTGGTATATAAATAAATGTGTTATGCATTTATCAGTACCTACTAATTATGCATGCCGTATGAATACCTGTTTTCGTGATCAGGCGCTTGTGCAAATTCTATTTGTATCATATTATCTACTTTGGGGACTGCAAAATAGAGAGTTACTACATAGTAGAATATCCTCTTTGTTTTAAGGCAAAATGGTTGAACGCCTGGATGATATTTCACATTATTTTTCTTTTAGACGCATTATGCACGCTCAAAGCAAAGATCATGCTATAGTTCCTTCTATCGAGCAAAAAGGCCATATTAAAAACATTTGTACATTTCTCCTAACCTATTAATAATGTACAATGCCTCCAATACCCGAGTGTGTTGCAACTTCAGCTTTCAAGAGATAGGTAAATGTTCACCTGAAATATGTATTTACTAACTGGTTTCACCCCCTCCACATTATTGGCAGGACGAACATGAAAACAATAATATTTTTTAAATGCTAATTAGAGATAATAAAAATGGCAAACAAAATATAATAAGGTTAGTTCAGCAGAAGAAATTATTTATCTGACATTGTCCAACATTAAGAAATACTTCAGCAAGCCGATCACCCAGTGTTGGACTTCAGTAGGTTCATGCCTCATTTATGTGAATACACATTAGAAATGATGTGTCATTCTAGATTGTAGCCTGCTTATGAACAAAATATTTGAATCACCAATGCATGACTACACATTGGAAATATGTGGGTGCATTTTACCCGAATTGTGGAAGACCGCCTGATATTCGTAATAGAATTCTCTGTGAAATATTATGTAATTGTTTTTCAAAGTGTTACCCCGATGATATTGGTAAAATTTGAGAAGTAATAGTATATAGGATCAGGATGCATGAAACTATTTCTTTGTGAAGAGGTAACATATGCTCCCATGGTTGCGAAAATTTTGTAGCATGTTTGATCTGAACGGTAGTCAAGAGAGAGAACAAATAACGTGAGCTTCTAGATGGGAATAAAATACTCACCAAACAACCCTTTTTTGGTGGATAGTTAAATTGGTAAATAACCCACTATTTTCCATCATTGCCAGTGGCAGAGGAATAAAACAAAATATAGTTAGTCACCACATGGAAGGCTGAAACGTTGTAGTGTAGTAAGGTTGAACTATAACTCTTGTCATTTGTAAATGCAAAGTATGATGGAAGGCTGAAACGTTGTAGTGTAGTAAGGTTGAACTATAACTCTTGTCATTTGTAAATGCAAAGTATGAATTAATGGAATAATATGTATGCCTAATAAGGCAGAATACCTTTAAAAAAAGGCCGATTTACCTGTATTTTTAGGAGCGAACCTGAACTTTTAAAAGCATCGTACGGGCTTTTTTGAAGGACAACAGAAACGTAAATGGACAAATTGTATGATGATATTAAAAGCAGTCATGCATGCAAGATGTAAAATACTAAAAAGGACGGATATGCAATGATTATTTTGCAGACATCAAAGACATTCATCAATTGGGTTAATTGGATATATGCCACTACAACTTTCATCAATTGGAAAAATGCCATTACAATTTTACACTTTGGTTCACCCTGAGCCCATGCCGCAGGGCCGTCCTGGAGCACGCCGTCCATGTTGGGCTTGCCGCCAACTTCGTCGACCTCAAGTTCCCGGGACCCTCGAAGGCTCGAACCGGTGGAAGACGGCCGTGCACTTGTTCCCACCGCGGCATGGTGCGACGCCGCTGTCCTTGGCCAGCGGGGTCGCGAGTGAAGACACACAACACCGCGACGGCGGTTTTGTCCGGCATGGCGGCGCACGCGTCGACCTACAGTCCTACACCTGTGCATAGCAGACGCATCACGCAGTGGCGGGTCGACGCACAGCTCCGTCCTCGTCCGCCTCTATGCACAGCGCGGAGTAAGGAGAAGGGAGACGACGGGGGCATTTTGGTCTCAAAATGTGTATAATGGCATATGAAGAAGTCTAGAAGAGTTGTAGTGGCATTTTTCCAAAGTGTAAAATTGTAATGGCATTTTTCCAATGAACGAAAGTTGTAGTGGCATATATCCAATTAACCCTTCTATATTACCCTTTAGAACTGCATATATACACAAGGTGTATAAGCATGATATCACTGTATCCTGTCATGCATATGTCTGACTACCATATGCATATATGTGTTTTGTTTCTGACACCTTGTGTGCTAGCTTGTCCTCGCATATGTATATCAGCTGTGTTCAATCATGTATAATAGTTGTGTCTGTTTTTTTCCTCTCCTCAGTGCCGTTCATGAACTATTAATTTATTTAGTGTCAGTTACAATTTGTTTGCAGATTTGAAAATGAAGAGAAAGACTATGAATATGCATAGTTTTTTTGCAAGCAGTTCAACCCCTCCCCAAAGGCCTGCTCTAATCCCTACTGATGTCGAACCTGAACTTGACCCAACCAATGTGACTGCAAACCCCCTCCGCTTAATTGCTGTGAGCACAATCCCTCCTGAACCCACAAATGAACCCCCAAATGTTGATAGGAATCAGACCACAATTGATGAGAGTACAAACCAACCAAGGCAACCTATACCAGAATTTCCTCCAAGTCAAATTATTTCAGATCCAGGACATAGAATACCAATAGAAGATTATGCTCCTGAAATTAGAAGTGATGTGAGAAGAGCTTATTTGTTGAAAGGGCGAAATAAAGCTATTGGGCATAATTTCGAGAAGACAAAGGATGGTAAAATCTGGAGATCCTTTCAACCCACGCGGTTTGACACGTATGATTGGTTGGAATACAGTGTGGAAAAGGAGGCCGCCTTTTGCTTCCATTGTTTTCTTTTCAAGAAACCATCACAAGTCATTAGATTTGGAAATGATGTTTTCACGAAATATGGTTACACTCGTTGGAAAACAGCCCTAGGTAATTTTAGAAAGAATGTTGGTGGTCCATCTAGTTACCACAATATTGCTAAGGGAGATTGTGATGATTTCAACAATCAGCGAGCAAGTGTGGCTACCCAATTCCGTGTGTACAGCAAGGAGGCTGAGATATCTTATAAAATCCGTCTAACTGCATCACTGGATTGTGCAAGGTATCTCATAGCACAAGGGGAAGCTTTTCGTGGGCATGATGAATCCTCCACTTCCATCAACAAGGGCAATTTTAGATAGTTATTGGACTGGTATAAGGACAAGAAAGAAGATGTGAAGGAAGCATTTGATAAGGGGCCAGGAAATGCGCAAATGATTTGTTCCGACATCCAGAAGGACCTTGCTACAGCTTGTGCAATGGAGGTAACCAAAGTTATTAAGAATGACATTGGAGATAAGAATTTCTCAATACTTATTGATGAGGCTAGAGATTGCTCAATAAAGGAGCAAATGGCGGTGATTGTGAGGTAATGCATACCATATTGTAGTGGTTTTTAAAATTGTACTAGTGACGTTTACTAATCTGACTTCTTAATGCATGTAGATTTCTAGATGATCATGGAGTGCTCCAAGAGAGATTCCTTGCAATTAAGCACCTCATAGATTGTACATCTGCTGGAATTAAAGAAGCTTTGGTTGATGTGTTGGAATATCATGGTTTGTCACTTTCAAGGCTACGTGGCCAAGGTTATGATGGTGCTTAAAATATGAGAGGGGAATTCAACGGTTTGCAAAAATAGGTTAGAGATGAAGCTCCATATGCTTTTTATGTTCATTGCTTTGCTCACCAGTTACAGTTGGTGGTTGTCACGGTTGCTCAATGTAGTCCTGCTATTGCTGATTGCTTCAACTATATTCCCTTGATAGTGACTCAAGTGTGTTCATCTTGCAAAAGGAAAGATGCTTTACTTGCCAAACACCAAGATGAATTGTTAGATTTGATGGAGAATGGAAAGATTTCAGCTGGAACCGGGTTGCATCAAGAATCTAGCATAACAAGACTAGGAGATACTCGTTGGGGTTCACATCTCAGAACCTTGCTTCGTATATTCACAATGTGGAATGATGTGGTGGATGTGCTAGGAATTGTTATGGTTGATGCTCGGGAACACACATGTCAAGGTGAGCTAGAGGTTTGCTTAAAAACATGGAATGATTTGAATTTGTGTTCATCATGTTGTTCTTAATAAACTTGTTGAGCAACACAAATCATCTATCCCAAGCTTTGCAAAGAAAGAATCAAAATATTGTTGAAGCTATGCGTTTGATCTTGGATGTGAAAGAAAGCTTGCAGGACATGAGGGACAATGGGTGGGAGTCCTTATTCTGCCAAACCAAGAAATTTTGTGAAACACATGATATTGATGTGCCAAACATGGATGATCTTGTTGGAACTATCGGTCAATCGGTTCGCACTAAGAATAAGGTGACTCGACTGCATTATTACAAGGTTAGCATATTCAATGTTGCCATTGGTGCAATTATCACCGAGATGAATCACCGATTGAATGAAGTTACCACCGAGTTATTGGATTGTATGTCTTGTCTTAATCCGGCAAACAACTTCTCAAAGTTTAATGTCGACAAACTTATTCGACTTGCTGAAATTTATGATGAAGACTTTACAGAAGTTGACCGGTTGTTGCTAAGAGTAGACCTCCCAAGTTTCCTTATGAACATTAGGAGAAGTGATGAATTTAATGGGTGTCAGGATGTGTCCACACTTGCTCGGTTGATGGTTGAAACAACGAAACACACAATTTTCCAGTTGGTATATCGCCTCATCGAGTTGACACTCATTCTTCCTGTGGCCACTTCATCGGTTGAGCGAATATTTTCCGCAGTGAAGATCATCAAGACAGATTTGTGCAACAAACTATCAGATGATTGGCTAAATGATTTAATGGTGTGCTACTGCGAGAAAGAGATATTCAGAAGCATTCATGATGACCAAATCATGATACAATTCCAGAAAATGAGGGATCGGAAAGGACATTTGCCTCATGAGTTTAATGTGATTCCTTAGAGGTATAGATGTCAGTGTTATTAGTTTCAATATTTAGTTATGCATGACTTATTGTTGTATCACTAACGAGTGTGCTAATTTGGACAGATGGTTTGCGGTTGGTGACAATGATGCCTTGTTGTGTGAAGGGGGCACCATTTGTAAGAAGGAACATCTCATTGTCTTTTCTTGTTGCTTCTCTAGTACTATGATGCCTTGTTGTGTAAATTGTATGGATCTTTCTAGTATGGTTAAACATGTTACTAGTATTTCATGTTTTGAGCACTAGTTTGGCAGATATTGTCTGTTTAAATTGGCAATACCAAATATTTAGTTCAAAATTCAATATTCTTCAAAAATTCCAGAAAAAATCCAGTAAATCCTATGTCTTTCCAGTAGTGATCTGAGCAAGTTTGAGCACATTTGGACAAATGGACTAGGAGATAATGGCCAATTAGCCAAGCAGATTCAAAATTTAGTTCAAAATTTAATATTTTTCAAAAATTCCAAAAAAATACAGTAAATACTATATGTTTCCAGTGGTATTCTGGAAAAGTTGGAGCATATTTGGCCAAATGGACTATTAGAAAATGGCTATTTAGTTGAGTATATTCAAAATTTTGTTCAAAATTTAATATTTTTTAAAAATTTCAGAAAAATTCCAATAAATACTACATGTTTCTAGTAGCATTCTGGGAAAGTTTGAGCCCATTTGGACAAATGGACTAGGAGATATTGCCTATTTAGCTAATCAGATTCAAAATTTTGTTCAAAAAATAATATTTTTCAAAAAATCCAGAAAAAAAACAAGTAAATACTACATGTTTCCAGCAATATTCTGGGAAAATCTCAGCTTATTTGGACAAAAGAATTATGAGACGATGTTGTTTTTCTTCAAGCAAACATTTCGTTTTTTTCGCGGTTAACTTGAGCCTGCCCTCCAATTTCTTTCTGGATTCGCCACTGCCTGTGGCTCCAGGTGTGGCGCCACTGCTGGCCCAACTTTAGGTACGTGTCCACCATACAAAGTAAAATAACCTGCAATGCAATGCAATACAACAATGGAACCTAGGGTTAATTCAAGATTGATAATATTTCCGAGAGATCGTGCTGTCGCATCATGTTTTTAAGGACGAACTTGAATGCTCTTTTTTTTAGAGAAGGATTAATGAACGTTGTTGTTTTCTACTGGGTAAATTCATTCATCATCTTGAACATTTTTGTGCCGAATTGAGGTGCATAGAAGATGCAGAGTTGGATCAGAGTTCATGATAGATGGCTTCGATTAAATGTGCATCAGGGACGGATGGTTAAATACCGTGAAAGGAGGAAACGGGAGCCCGTGTCCGGGCATTGCGCGCCGCCAGGGTCGACCAAGCGCTGCAGTCCGCGAGCCAGCATCAGCGTACGAGAATCAACAAACAGACTCAAGAATAAATAAACGGAGGTAATAAGGTGTTGATCCCGGTGGTGTGTCTGCACGTCAAAAAAGAAGAAAGAAAGCGGTTGGGTTGGCCTATGAGGGGTCACGGTGTGGTGTGTGGCTACACGTCAAAGAGTTTACCATGCTCTCCTTTATCTGCGGGGGGGCTCATGGGGATGTGCATGGCTGGCGTTGCGTTGGGTTGGTGTTTGCTCTACCAATTAAACGGGATCCTGAGGTGTGCTTGCATTGCTGGTTGTGGCTCGTGGAGGACGTTGCACACCATCGATTGGGCAATTTAAAGGAGACATGGTGACTTTGCACGATCAATTGGGCAATCACATTAACTACTGGGTGCACTGGCGGAGGCCTCCTTCGGGCAAGGTAGGGCGGCCGCCCTACCTTGATTCCGAGCAAAAAAAAATTTATATGTATGCATCATTCGCTAATCACTGCCTCGCTGGGAATCGCTAATGCGTATCAGAGATATTAGAGCGAGACAGGCCATTTTTTATTGGGCCACCGGCCACGGCGCCACGCAGCCTTAGCCAGCCCACTTGTTCGGTTCGATCCAGCCAGGCCAGGAGAGCCAGCTTACGGCACTGAGCGACGCACGCAGCCGAGCCACTCAGACAGACACCGAGCGAACCCTAGCGCAGCAGCGGCGGCGGCGGCGGCCAGGAGCAGCCGGAGTGGCGGACGACGGGACGGCGGCAGCGGCTGTACGTCGAGGAAGCGAGAGGAGCAGGCGCGCAGCTGGGCGCTGACGAGACAGAGGCACGGTTGGGTGAGCGGCGGCTGCGCCTGGGCCTAGCGGACGGGGCGGTGGCACAGCGCGGTCGCCGGTCGGTCAGTGATAGCCAGCTGCCCAGCTTTGTGTCTTTCACGGCCGGTAGAAGATGGAGAGGAAGGGGAAGCCAAAGGGGACAAGTATATTTTCTGAATTTTCTGAATTTTCTAGCATTTTTGGATGCTTGATTGCCTGTCAAAATCTGAGGTTGCCTGTCGACCATTGCAACTAGCTATTCCCGAATCATGCTTGATTTTCTAGCATAGTTCGAAGTGTGGCTTGTAATCTGTAGCAATCTTTAGTGACAAAAGCAGTGCTGAGGTTGCCTGTTGACCGTTGCTAGCAATTATCCCCTTGTCCCCTCGTAATATGCAGGGTTATAAGTTATAACTTATAAATTATCCTATCACCCTTGTATGCTAGACTGCTAGTACATGTTAATATTATAGCATCTTTGTGTTTGCAGAAAAAAGTATCAATCATATATGTTTCTTATATAGCAATGTAGTGACAATTTAATGGTGTGAATTGCAGATTTGAAAAGATATTTTCAAGTACTTGGTAGTGACAGTAGCTCCAATCCAAGCACCCGTGAAAGTGTCAATGTTTCGGTGCAAGGAACTCATCAAGATCAAGTGGATTCTACGGTAGAAGAGATTGCAAATTTTGTGCAAACCGAACAAGTGGAAGAACATATTACAGATTCCGTGGAAGAGAATGTAGTGGAAGGTATAACATATTACAGATGAGCTTTGTCCAAAGAATGCCAAAATGACTTCTGGACAAATTCAAAAAATCCTTGCTTCTCATTGTGCAAATGCGGTCACCAACGCAATCAAAGAAGAGATGGATGGTTGTCTTTTCTCCGTCCTTATTGATGAGTGTCGTGATATATCGGTGAAAGAACAAATGGCCGTGGTTGTCAGGTACGTGTTGAAGTATGTTAAGTGTTATTGTGTTTTTTTTTTACTTTTGTTCCATCTAGAGTGGGTCAACTAATTGAATGACTTTCTACAGGTATTTGAGCAAAAAAGGAGAGGCTATTGAAAGATTTTTAGGTATTAAGCATGTCCCGGATACAACATCCGTTTCTTTAAAGAAGGCATTGTTGGAGGTTTTTGCTAAGCACGGTCTATGCTGCTATAGACTCCATCACCACAGAGGTTTTTGCTAAGCACGGTCTATGCTGCTATAGACTCCATCACCACAAAATGGGGAAAATCAAGAAAAGGTGGACGAAACAATGTCACGGCTGATCATTTTTTCCGTGTGGACACCTTCTATGCTGCTATAGACTCCATCACCACAGAGTTTGATCATCGTTTTAATGAGGTATCTTCAGAGTTGCTCCAAAACTTCTCTGGTCTTGACCCAAGAGATTCCTTTTCTAGGTTCAATGTGAATAAGCTTGCTCGACTCACAGAGATTTATTATGATGATTTCTCTAATTATGAACGTGAACATATAGAAGATAACCTTGAGCTATTCATTATTCATATGAGAAGAATTGAAGACTTTAGAGTTTGTCATGATATTTCAAGCCTAGCTAAAAAGATGGTTGAACTTGAAAGGCATGTCATGTTTCCTGTTGTTTATCGCCTCATTGAGTTGGCATTGTTACTACCGGTAGCGACGACAACAGTTGAAAGGTCCTTCTCAGCAATGAAAATCATCAAGACTGAGTTACGCAGCAAGATGTCCGATGGTTGGCTTAATGACTTGATGGTCTGTTACATTGAGCGAGGGATCTTCAAAAGTCTTGATCTTAATAAAATTAAGGAAGATTTCCAGAAGGAGGGTAGGGCACTGCCATTGCCTGGGTCTTCTAGACGTCATTGAAAGCTTCATTATTGGTATGTTTTATGTTGTTTTCTTATCAAAATATGTCTACAGTTCATTGTATTTGGTTATTCATTTGAGGATTATATAAAAATAGTAGTATGCATTGTTAGTGTGTATTGACTCTTTTGGTTTCGCATTAAAAAAATTCTTTGCTTAAGACTTCGCCCCACCTTAATTTCTTTCCATCCTCCGCCTCTGGTTGAACGCCTGGATGATATTTCACATTATTTTTCTTTTAGACGCATTATGCACCCTCAAAGCAAAGATCATGCTATAGTTCCTTCTATCGAGCAAAAAGGCCATATTAAAAACATTTGTACATTTTAGGTTAGTTTTTCCATAATAACTATTCTATATTAAAATAAGGCTGTATACTAAACAATGTTCACCATATAATTAGAAAAAATGTTCACTGTGTACAAAACAATATTCAACATATCTTGGAAAAAATACTCATCATACATTATAAAAAGTATAGAAAACCAAATGTGCACAAAAAAAAGGTAAACCAAATCTAAATAAGAAAAAAAAAAGGTAAAACCAAATGTTGAAGAAAAACCAAAACAAAAACAAGCATATAGAAAAAAAATGAAAGAAAAACCACTTCCATGTAACGAAAGAAAAAATAGAAGCAGAAAAGTAAGGCGCTCGCTGCCAAACGGGCCGCCCCCCCTGCCTTTTTTCAGCGAAGCCGCGCCTATAAGGCGCAGGCGGGCGTCATATAGGAATGGCCATCACACAGTCATCGCCGTGCAACCCAGCCTCAAGTTTCCATTCAATAGGTGTACATTTTTAGTTAGTTTTTCCTAAAAAATATTATATAAGAAAACAATTTATTGTACTAAACAATGTTAACCATATATTAAAAAAACACTGTATACCAAACATTGTTCACTGTGCGTTGGAAAAACAAATTTAACATACATTACAAAAAGTGTAAAAAAAAATGTGCAAACAACCAAAATTTTGTTTCAGTTGTGCACATTCTATTTCCTAAAAATAAAATGTGTAAACAATCCTATATGATGGTCTCTGTTTCAGCGAAGCCGGGCCTCCATGGTGCAGGCGGGTATCATATAGGGTTGGCCGTCGGCCATCACCGTGCAACCGAGCCTCAAGTCTTCATTCAATTTGTGTATATATTAAGTTAGTGTTTTCCTAAGAACTATTATATATTAAAATAAGGCGTGTACTAAACAATGTTCACCGTAAATTGGAAAAAATGTTCACTGTATACTAAACAATGGTCACCTTATATTGGAAAAAAGACTGAGCATACATTACGTAAAGTATTTAAAAAGTGCAAAAAAAACAGAAATAAACAGTAGAAAAACCAGGTCTGAAAAAAGAGAAAAATCAAAATCAAAACATGAATCAAAATCAAAACAAAACACACATAGGAAAAAAAACAAAAGACAAACCACTTCCAAGTAACCAAACAAAAAAATGAAGCAAAAAAGCAACGCGCTCGCTCCGGATTGGGCCAACCCATCATGCCTTTGTTTCAGTGAAACCAGGCCTCTATGGCGCAGGCGGCGTCCTCTCTGATAACCCACAAGTATAGGGGATCGCAACAGTTTTCGAGGGTAGAGTATTCAACCCAAATTTATTAATTCGACATAAGGGGAACCAAAGAATATTCACGAGTATTAGCAATTGAGTTGTCAATTCAACCACACCTGAAAGACTTAATATCTGCAGCAAAGTTTTTAGTAGCAAAGTACTATGGAAGTAACGGTAACAGTGGTAACAGTAGCAGTAACAGTTTTGTAGTGATTATAACAGTAGCACGACAAAAGTAACTTAGTAAAGATCAATATGTGAAAAGCTCGTAGGCATTGGATCACTGATGGATAATTATGTCGGATGGCATTCATCATGCAACAATCATAACCTAGGGCGACACAGAGTTAGCTCCAATTCATCAATATAATGTAGGCATGTATTTCGTATATTGTCATACGTGCTTATGGAAAAGAACTTGCATGACATCTTTTGTCCTACCATCCCGTGGCAGCGGGGTCCATAGGGAAACTAAGGGATATTAAGGCCTCCTTTCAATAGAGAACCGGAACAAAGCATTAGCACTTAGTGAATACATGAACTCCTCAAACTATGGTAATCACCGGAAAGAATCCCAATTATCGTCACCTTGGGGTATGCGGATCATAACTCGTATAGGTGTCTACAACTCGCAAGATAGGATCAAGAACGCATATATATTCATGAAAACATAATAGGTTCAGATCTGAAATCATGGCACTCGGGCCCTAGTGACAAGCATTAAGCATAGCAAAGTCATAGCAACATCAATCTCAGAACATAGTGGATACTAGGGATCAAGCCCTAACAAAACTAACTAGATTACATGATAAATCTCATCCAACCCATCACCGTCCAGCAAGCCTATGATGGAATTACTCACTCCCGGCGTTAAGCATCATAAAATTGGTGATGGAGGAAGGTTGATGATGACGACGGCGACGATTTCCCCTCCCCGGAGCCCAAAACAGACTCCAGATCAGCCCTCCCGAGGAAGAACAGGAGGTGGCGGCGGCTCCGTATCGTGAAACGCGATGAATCCTTCTCTCTGATTTTTTTCTCCACGAATAGGAATATATAGAGTTGGAATTTGGGTCGGAGGAGGTCCAGGGGGCCCACAAGCCTGGTACACTATAGGTCATTATTGAGCTAACCTAGGTAATTATGCCATTTTTGAGTTAACTAAGCATATAATGCCATTTTTGACATAAGTAAGCTAAGTATAGGTCATTATTGAGCTAACCTAGGTAACTAAGCATATTAGAGATAACTTAGCAGATTATAGCTAACTTAGAGCTAACTTAGGTCATTTTGGAGCTAACTTAGGTAAAATGGATCATTTTGGAGCTAAGTAAGGTTATTATGTCATTTTAGAGGAAAATAAGCTAAGTCTAGGTCATTATGGTAAGCATATTGGAGGAAATAAATCTAAGTCTAGGTCATTATGCATTTGTTAAGCAAAACACTAGAGAAAACTTACCCTCATCACGGAGGTGAAGCACCGGGGTTGCTCATGCCGGTACCACCTAGAGAAGGGTCGTGCCATGCTTGTCTGGAGTTACGCTGCACTAAAGATCATTTGCAATGTCTCGTTAGCATGATGACACTCAAATGTTAAGACTAGTAACTAATGACCATTCAAATGAAACTCACCGTGGTCCCCGGAGCAATGACTGGCATCAGCAAAGGGGTCTGACCGGCCTTCTTGCACACAGACTGCACATTTGGTTTGACGAGTCAGTCATACTAGTTAGTAATGAAACGAACATTAAGTGCATGATTTGGCTAATATGCAGAAGAAACTTACCACGAGGAGCTCATACATGGCCCGGTTCTGCATGTCATTCCGTGCCCTCTCCTCCTCCAACATCCTAGCAGTCCTCTCCTCCAACTCCCGCTCCTTCTCCGCCGCCTGTCGGTCCCTCTCCGCCAGAAGCGCTTGGGTTCTCTCTCTCTCTCTCTCTCTCTCTCTCTCTCTCTCTCTCTGAAGAGCAGCCTGCAACACCACTCCTCGTTAGCATTGTAATCATCAATGGCCGAACACACAATGTAAGGGAGGAAAGATAGCTGAGTCCGTATAACTAACCTCGAAGGTGAGCTCGACTGGCCGTTGACGAGGCCTTATCTCAGGAGCGGAGCTCGACTGGCGCGCCTTGATCTCCGGGAGAGTGCTAGGACAACAGATAAGTCCATCTCCAATGACTATTGAGCCATGGGACCTCCCGCCACCAGATATCATCACTAGCTCTGGATCAATGGGACCCTGGCTCGGGTTAAAGTCCTCCCCTTTCCTCGCCTTCCCCTCATCTTTGTACTTCACGAGCTTTTTGTGGGAGGAGATGTTGGTGAAGTTCTCTGGATGATCAAGGTTAGACTCAGAGAATGCCTTGACCTTCTTGTACGAGGCAGTATGGGCCATGGCATAGAGGTCGTACACCTCTGGCACCTCTGCCTTATTATGTCGCGCCTGAAAGAGAGGAACAGAGTAAATTAGTAATTAAAGGGCTCAAGCTAGCATGAAGAATGAATTGCATGAATCATGAAGCAAACCACATACCCAGTTCCGCCTGAACTGATATAAGTTGGCGCTGCCTTGATGGTGTGGCACACCTTCCATTTGGGCACGTTGGTCCTTGGCATTGTTGTGGAGGGCTAGCCATTGGTCTGAGCACCACTCATCCACCAACACCTCCCAACAATCCATCTGATCCGCACACCATCTCAGGGGCACCTAAGAGTTAGTAAAGAGAAACTTGAGCGCTACGCCTACGAATCAAATCAAGGAAACTAAGTACAAGGCCTTAAGAATAGGTGATTACCGTCATGTACTGCTCCTTCTTCAGAAACTTTTTGCGGCACGCCGGCTTGGTCTTCTTAATACCACGCGAGGCATAGTAGTCTCGAACAGCCTGCACCAAAGCCTCGTGCCGTAAGTTTTGTAGTAGGCGCTTGCACTTGGCATCGATAACCTGTGTTGCGGCCTCCTCGTATCCCTCCTCACACCTGTAGAAGGTCTGCAATCAAACGAGACAACATTGATTAGTACAATAACTAGCTATTTGAAGATTTTTAATTGTGTAAAGGAGAAATTACCCAAAACTTTTTGATCACCATCTCTGTCCTCGTGTGGCACAAGACACCGTCGATCATCTCCTCCGGCGGGGCGAGGGCAGCCAAGTAGTGCTCCCAGCTCAATCCTAGCTGTGGAACCTGACCCTCACCGGGCAACGTGACAAACCCCGGGAAGTTTTGCCGGCAAAGCACACCAAGGACGGTGTTGGGCCTGCGAACATCCGGAGCGTGGTCCCAACCCCTGCAGTATGACAAGGCCAACGCATTAGATATTTGAAGAAACGTGAAGGCAAAAGGTACAAAAAGAGTAAATGCACTTACCTCTCCCCATCAGGGAAAATCAACCACCTCTGCTCGTGGGTCGCCGGCATGGTCGGGAGCCGTGTACAACCACGCTGGTAGATGGTGGCCCCCTCAACCACCTCGCCCTCGCTATCAGCCGTATCCCCGCCACCATCAGCATGGCCACTCGGCCCCTCAGGCGGATCCGGCCAGGTACCCCATCCGGAAGTCTCCTAGGACGTACCCTGGTCCGGAGTCTCGTGGGCCGAAGTCTCGTGGGCCGAAGGGCCGTCGACCCGAGGCTCGTGGACCGGAGTCCGCGTAGCCTCCTCCTCAGACGTGTCCACCCTAGCAGTCCTGTGCTCGGGTGAATCAGCTGGGGGTGGCGGCGAGGAAGGCGTAGGAGCCTGCCTACCTCTCCCACGGCCACATCCTCCCCGACCTCCTCTCTTCCTCCCTCCCCGACCTCCTCTCCCGGTGGGCAACGACGCCGACGAAGAAGCGCCCACCGGTGAAGCCATACCCTCGTACAACGCTCTTCGGAGAGGTACGAGTGGAATGGAAGTACCACTCCCACCACGCGCCGACGAAGAAGGAGCCTCAGAGCGCTCCTTACCCGCACCCACCATCTTTCAACACCTGCCATGACAAAGAGTAAACGAAATAAGTACAACATAAAAAAATTAATACCGACATGAATAATAATATGTATATAACTTAAGTGTATCATCATCAAGTACAACATAAAAAAATTGAATACCTAACATGAACTAACAATATATATATGTATATAATACAAATTGAATACCTGACATGAACTAATAATAATCTTGATCATCTATATATGCTCCGGGATCAATAAATGCATCATCATCATCACTATCATGAATGACGTGCTCATCGGGTTCAGAGGCATCAACATCTGGATGGCCAACTTTATGTAATCGGTCAAGCATTGACAGGTCATCCGCAGCAGTAACCTCTTCTTGTTCCGGCTCAGGGGTGAAGTCAGATTCACTGTCGCTGTCTACTTCAATGTTCTGGGGTGAAGTAGACCGTTTCTTGAAACATTTTTTGGAAAGACGTGTTTCTTGGAAGAATTCTCCTTCATATGTGTCTGGGTTAATGTGAGGTTCATAATCCTCTTCATTGGGTGGAGGTGGTCTAACACATGGCGGCACTTCATAAACGACATCCCAACCATTCAGATTTGGATCAGTTTGGCAGGCCCACGGTAGATAGAAAACTTGGGTCACTTGTTGAGCCGTAATATAGACATCGGGGACATCTAAATAGGTGCTTTGTTTGATTTCGACTAGCCCTATATGTTCATGAGTCCTTCTAGTCTCCTTCGGCTGGAACCAATAACATTTGAAGACTACGACGTTCGGTGGGTTTTCACCATAGAATAGAAGTTCATAAATTGCTTCAACTCTCCCATAATACTCGGTACCTCCTTCGCCGATAGCAGAGGCACAACAATTTGTAGACTTTCGGTCGCCCATAGATAGCTCTTTGTCGTAGGTACGAAAGCGATACCCGTTGATGTCGTATTTGTCAAATGAACAGACCTTATAGTCAAAACCATTAGCGACTTGTCTCAATTCGGCGTCCATAGACTCTGAATTAGCCTGCAAGTTTACTACGAAAGGATTGTTGCATTAGCCGCAAATTAGATGAAGAAATGAGAATGGTCTAATGGAAATTACCGTTTGTTTGAACCAAGAGATGAAACCGGGAAAGCCGCCTCCATGCTTTGCCAGAAGCTCATACTCTTCGATGGATTCCTTTTGGATCACCGCTCCATCCAAGAATTTGGCGACGTATCGACTGTATCAAATATCCGGGAATAAGAGCAGTTCAAAGGAATTATAAGTTGCGAAACAATGTACCGAGAACTTACTCGATGTACGGCCGCACTTCTGTTAGGTTGTTGAAGATATACAACGAAATGGTCCACCATTCTTCGACATCCAACGATATTGGTTTCGAAGCACCAGCTGGTGCGAGATTCCCTTTGAATAGGCTGAGGTTGGATCCACCTTTTTTAGGGTCGCCAGCATTGTACCGAGGCTTTGGATTATGCAAATGACGATATTTGGCTTCGTAGTGTGCTGTCACGAAGTTTGCCGCCTCCTCAGTAATGAATGCCTCGGCCATCAATGCTTCAATTCTACGTTTATTTTTACATTTTGCTCGAAGCGTCTTCTGCATCCTCTCAGTTGCGTAGCACCAACGATTTTGCACGGGCCCCCCCAATCTTGCCTCGGTCGGGAGATGCAAAATCAAGTGCTGCATTGGATTAAAGAAGCTCGGTGGAAAGATCTTCTCTAACTTGCAGATCAACTCCGGTGCCAACTCTTCCATTTCTTCTAGCACGCTAGGCGATAGTTCTTTCACACAAAGAACATGGAAGAAATAGCTCAGCTCTGCCAGTACTAGCCATTCATCCTCAGGGATGAAGCCACGCAACATCACCGGCTTTAGCCGCTCAATCCATATGTGCCAATCATGACTCTTGAGACCAAATATTTTCAATTTTTCAAGACTCGCTCCCCTCTTTAGATTCGCTGCATACCCATCGGGGAACATCAACTGCATTTTCACCAACAAGATAATTTCCCTCATAGCTGGCCTTCCAAGATTGAACCATGCCTTTGGCTTCGTCCAGTTCTGCTCTCCTTTCGGTTCTTGCATGTTTTGTAACGGTCTATCACATAGCGCCTCCTGATCGACTCTAGCCTTAGTATTATCCTTTGACTTCCCCTCTATGCCGAACAATGTACCAAAAAGGGCCTCAGCGATATTCTTTTCAGTGTGCATCACGTCGATGGTGTGTGGGCAAAGGAGGTCTTTGAAGTAAGGCAGATCCCACAAGCATGTCTTGTGAGTCCAGGCGTGTTCTGAATTATACCCCTTGAAATACCCTGGATGCACTGGATCTGGCTCGAGAGCGTTTAACTGATCCAGGGTCTCTTGGCCTGTCAACGCAGGTGGTGCAGAGTTTTTGACAGCTCTACCTTTGATGAAGTTCTTGTCTTTCCTGAACTTATGGCGAGGATCCAGGAACTGTCTATGCAATTCGAAGCAAGAAAACTTACGACCCGCCTGCAGCCAACGGGACTGAAGAGCTGCCTTGCATGTGGGGCACGGGAACCTTCCATGCACACACCAGCCAATGAATAGCGCATACACCGGCAAGTCATGCATTGAGTACATGTACCAGACACGCATTATGAAGTTCTGTTTGCTAGCGGCGTCGTATGTCTTGAACCCATTATCCCAAGCTTCTTGCAATTCATCCATAAGCGGCTGCATGTACACATTCATATTCTTCCCCGGATAGTTGGGCCCTAGAATTATCAACGTCGGGAAAATGTTCTTTCACTACAAAAAAAAGACACATCCGTGACATTTTGGGCCGAACGAATTTTTTTCCTGTCATGCTTATGATACTTCTATGACGATAATTGTGACAAAACCCGGTATCATCATAGATGTGGTGGGCTCCTACTTCTATGACAAAAAATCATGACAGAAAATGGGCTTTTCATCCTGGGCGGGCTGGAGACCAGCGGCGGAGCTATGTTGAGGCCAGGGGGGGCCGCTGCCCCCCAGCCTTGAAGAAAAGTCTGAAGAAATATTTTTTTGAAGGACCTAGATGAGAAGAAAATTAGCTTTTCGCCCCCCCAGATCTGTATCATTTTCGTTTGGCCCCCCCAATAGTTTTTGTGTAGCTCCGCCACTGCTGGAGACGCAGCTGCATGACATTCTTTGGGCCGTCCATGACGGAAAAAATCATGGTAGAAGCGAGGGCGAGGAAAATATCGGGGAGTTCCTGGTTACGGTGGGTGGTTGGGGCTGAGCGATGCATGGAGGTTTGCGCGTTTCTCTCGTGTACGCGCGTGTGTGCGAGGTGTTGGCTAACTGAACCCGAGCGATCGCACGTTACTGAACCCGAGCGATCGATCCCTTGGTTGTTAACTGAACCCGAGCGATTCATTCGCTGCTGACTGAACCCAAGCGATTCCTTCGCTGCTGCTGCTAACTGAACCGAGCGATCGATCACTGCTGCTGCTTACTGAAGCCGATCGAGCCCCCGTGCGAGACGTAGCCAGCCGGTGTTGGGTTGCCTCTCGATGAACAGTGACCGTTGCTACCATGCACGCGGTACGTAGAACGAGTCGAGACGTGGTGAGTCGAGCCGGTTGGTTGGCTGTGGATGAACAGTTCCCGGTGGGGGTTGGATGAACAGGACCCCGTGGTAGTAGGCCGTTGCCGCTGGATGAACAGGACCCCGAGGAGGCCACCGCACCCCAGCCGGTTGGGGGTGGATGAACAGGACCCCGTGGAGGCCCTATGAACAGCAGCTGGTGGAGGCTGGATGAACAGTAGCCCGTGGAGGCTGGAGGAGGTCGACGGTGGATGAATAGTAGCCCATGGAGGCTAGAGCGAGGCAGTAGACAGTGGATGAACAGGACCCCGTTTCGACCGTAGGCGCTCCAACAGAAGTCTGTTTCCTCCATTTTGCGGTACGCCACACCCCTCCCGATCAACAGGACCCCATTTCGACCGTAGGCACTCGAAAAGAAGTCCGTTTCCTCCGTTTTGCGGTAGGCCAGACCCTTCCCGATGAACAGGACCCCGTTTCGACCGTACGCGGTCGAACAGAAGGCCCGTTTCCTCCGTTCTGCGGTACGCCAGACCTCGTTTCGGCTGTTCTGTCCAAGCCGGTTGGCTCCCGATGAACATGACGCTGTTTCCTCCGTTCCAACCCAGCCGGTTGGCTGCCGATGAACAGGACGACGTCGCTGTACGCGTTCGAGACCACGCCCGTATGTACGTACATAGCCGTATTTACTTTCTTGCAGCGTGGCTGTACGTATGTGTACACGTTATAGACGGGACTGCGTGACATGCTACGTCAGCGCCTCTACTACGACACGTGTCGCTCCTTACTCGGCCACAGTTCATCGCTGCAGAGAGACCGATCGACCAGTATGTACGTACACGTTCGCGACCAGACAGACAACGCTACGTACGCTTCGACCGGGTGGGTCCCAGCTATTCCTTGCGTGCGAAGATATAGCTGGTGGGTCCCAGCTGTCAGGGGGAAGAATATTTTTTTTCCGTAGTATGGACGCACTTCCTTGCGTGCGAAGATGTAGCTGGTGGGTCCCAGCTGTCAGGTGGGAAACGTTTTTTTCGCAAAACACAGAGTCCCTTTCGGTGGGTCCCTGCTGTCAGGTGGAGGAATAATTATTTTACGCGTAATAGGAGGAACTTCCTTGCTGCGGCCGTGGACCCAGCTGTCAGCCTCTCCACGTACAGTCCTCTTCCGCTGGTAGTCGTTCCTTGACCACGTTGACCACGCCGCGTCGAGAGCACCAAAGCGGTGGACGACGGCGAGGCCTAGGAAGGGGACGACGCGGAGCCAGGGAAGACACGGCAGTGGATGCCCATGCGGAGAGGAGTACGAGGGTTGACTGGTTTGGCTGCGGTGTGAGGCTGCCGTCGCCGCAGAATAACAGGGGTTGTGGGTGACTAGAGGGATGGCCTGGCCATCGGTTGGAGTAGGAGGGGGCGGTGAGGCCTGCGCGGTAGGACAGCCGGCCACGGGAGGCAGGAGCAGGCGGCACGGCCCGCGATGGTTTGGGCGGCTGGAGCAAAAAGACCAGAGGTTGAAGAAGCATGACAGCCGTTGGATGGACATCGTACGGTCTCTGCAGCTAGAATTGTTTATATTGACTAAGTTGACAAAGCCCCGCGACTTAGTAGGCCCACAAGTCAGCCTCCAAATATGGTGGGTCCCACCTAGCAGCGAGGGTCTTCATTTTTTTGTGCGTAATAAGGAGGCACTTGCGTGTGAAGAGATATAGCTGGTGGGTCCCAGCTGTCAGCGGGGGCAATGTTTTTTTTGTGAAATACAGAGGCCCTTCCGGTGGGTCCCTGCTGTCAGGTGGAGGAATCATTATTTTGCGCGTAATAAGGAGGCACTTCCTTGCTGCGGCCGTGGACCCAGCTGTCAGCCTCTCCACGTACAGTCCTCTTCCGATGGAAGTTGTTCCTTGACCACGTTGAGCACGCCGCGTCGAGAGCACCAAGGCGCGGACGACGGCGAGGCCTAGGAAGGGAATGACCAGGAGCCGGGGAAGACTCGGCAGTTGTTTCCTACACGGAGGGGAGTACGAGGGTTTACTGCTTCGGCTGCAGTGTGAGGCTGCCATCGCTAGAGAATAACAGGAGGTCTGGGTGAGTAGAGGGATGGCTAGGCCAGTGATGGGAGTACGGTGGGGCGGTGAGGCCTGCGTGACAGCACAGCCGGCCGCGGGAGGAGGGAGCAGGCAGTCCCGCCAGCGCTTGTTTGAGCGGCTGGAGCAGGAAGAGCAGAGATTGAAGAAGCATGACGGCCGTTGGATGGACATCCAACTGTCACTGCTCTCGTGTGTTGACTAAGTTGACACGGCGTTGCGTGCGTGTCAAACTTTTTTTTTAGGAAAGCGTACGCGTCAACCTATAGTAGGCGCACAAGTCAGCCTCAAATCTGTGAAAAACAGCATACAACCCATCTGCCATTATTTCTAATAATTTACAACCCATTTGCTAATTCTTAAGGTTTTTTTGAAGCCCATATTCTTTTTGTTAGCATTAAAGCCCATATTGTGGCCACGGTTAAAAAATTATACGAAATTTTGCATATTTCGGTGCGGTCCGAACTGTTTTTAATCCCGAAATTTCGAGTCCCATTCAAACTAATTTAAAAAATAAATTTATATCAAAATAAAATCCAAATAATTGTCCACGCATAAAAATCAATGGAATTTAAAATCTCGAAATGAAAAAAAAATTGAAACTAATTGCCGGTTTGATGTGTTTTAAAAATATACAACCCATTTCTCATTACTGATAGCCCATTTTCTGGGCAAGCCGAATGAAGCTCTCCTCGTCTTGAAAGATTTGCAGCCCAGCAGGGCTGACAAAGCAAGTAGGCCTCCGTTGGGTATTCTGCAAAAGAACAAAAAAACTGGGCTAGCCATTTTCAGAAAGAAAAAAAACTACTGGGCTGGTCTTGTGGTAAACATAAAAGAAAAGGCTGGCTAGACAGGCCAGAGTGCCCCGCACAGCCCAGTTGACACCCCTGCTTCCGTCTCAAAAACAAAAATAACTGGACAAGCTGCTGGGTCCCTGGTGTCAGCCGCTCGTTGTGCAATTCTCTCGTTCATTGACTACGTTCACAATGGCATGGGACCCAGATGTCAGAAATCCATTAGGAGGAACCATTTTTTTGGCTTGAAATAAGGAGGCACTTGCTTGCGTACTGCCATGACCCTGGTGGGTCCCTGCTGTCATCCTCTCCACATACAATCATCTCCTAATTGTGTACGCGTCAACCTAGTAGGCCCACAAGTCAGCCTCTAAACCCGTGGCGGACAAATACAGCACATTTAAAAAAATAACAGCCCATTCCATACGTTCAAACGGACAGTTCAACATTCAGAGCAAAGTAACAGGTCTGATCTAGATATAGAGTACTGAACTTCCACGTTAACAACCATCATAGCCAAGTTAACTATCTACTCCCACTAATACTCTAGTAGTGTACAAGTACTAACTTACTCTTAGCTAACTAGACGATGCCGGCCGCCATCTGCGGTACACGCTAAATGCCGGCACCGACGTCCTCCTCCTCGCCTCGGACTTGCCAGAGGTGAGATAGGGCGCGTTGCTCACGCGCGTTGGCCCTTTCCATGCCGGCGTGGTCCACCGAAGCTTCGGCTTCTAAGCGGGAAACCCACTTGACGAGCTGGTAGTAAAATTCGGCGTCGCGAACGCGTGCGTGCCCGACAGCCTCCAAGGCTATTTGCCAGGCGCTGGCCTCCATGTAGTCGGCCCAGTTCCGGGCGCTCTGCTCGCGACTCAGAGCGTCGGTGCGCTGCTGCTCCATGCCCCGCTGGCGGTGCAAATCGGCGATACACTGCTCCTCCGCCAGGCGGTCGCGCTCCAACAAGTCCTCATACTCCGCATTGCCATCTAAGGACCGATAGAATGCCTCCTCCCTCCGTCTACCTTCCGGTGAAAAACCGAACACTAGTTCCGGCGTCGCCTATTGCGGACGGACGGGGGCATGACGGACGTGGCGAAAGCGAGGGCAAGTGGCGAGCGACGTCGGGCCGGTGGGGGCTTATGAGGATTGGGCGAGTTGGGTGATGGTGCTACCGGAGAACGCCGAGAACCAGTAATTATAGGCGGAAGGTAGGTGAACCAGCGTGTCGTGGGAAACGCGACGGTCATCGCGGTCATCGGAATTCAATGCATAAGCAGGCATGGCTTAGCACGCCATCTTGCCGTGGAAAACTAGAAAACTAAAATTATGACTGTGCCATCCCCGTCCCGTCCCGTCAGTGGTGCGTCCCATCCGTGCTGGGTCGCACGTCGGCATGACGGTCAAACGAGTGCGCTTGATTCATCCAGATGAGATACGTGTGTGATCCGCTGGTTATTCGCGTAGGATCGAGTCGGTCGGATAGTGTACGTGTAGGATCGCAATAGCTGATGAACATTCACTGGGAGATAAGGCATTTGCGAACGTTTTTGCTGGCAGTTTCTTCAGATTCGCATGGCATTTTCTTCAGAACAGCATGTCAGTTTCTTCAGAGGTAGGCATTTTTATTCAAAAAACTGCCACCTTCGGATCTTGCGTCGCAACTAAAACTGCCAGGAGCGTATTAGTAGGCTAGCTAGTGATCGATCAGTAACTTGTAACACTGAGCGGACAGAAATAAGGAACTGCTAGTAACTTGTAAACACTGAGAACACAGAAATAAGGATCATGTTGTGCACAGTAGTAAGAGCCGATCCGTTCGAAATGTTCACACGAGACTCACAGGCCTGGCATTGTAATATGTTCACATTAGTAGCCCAAATTCACAATCAACTAGTAGTACGATTCCCATACATAAGATCAACATGTTAATGCATCTCAATGATTCACAGATCATATACAAATATGTAGCTCCAAAAGCAAAGATCTAGAAAAAACATATGTTCTTCCTACTAACATGGATGCTTCTCTGGGCCAACATTCAGTACAGAGTGAAAGACAAATTTGTTTGTGAAGTCTACAATTCCTCTTGCAAACGTAAGTGGTTTCACCAACAGCTGGAACCATGAGAATGAACCACACATGATGGAGGAACATCCACTGCAATATGATTTGGTCTTCTCTCGATCACACGGCGAGACTATTTTCGGAATACAAACTTTAACTTAGGCAAAATGATGCCCATTGTATAATCAGACCAAAGCAATGCAGCACCTAGTGTTGGCCAATAAATAGTACAGTACTACTTTTGTGCAGTCCATGAAGTGACTATCCAATCTTTCTGTGTCTATTTTCAAATGGCACTGCATGCAGTGACTATACTATTCTCTTGTGCAGTTTCACCAAAATTACGGTCACTTTGTTTGTTTGCCAAATAGCAACGGGCAGACATCTGTCTGCACAAATATCAAGCAGCTAGTAAACATATACCCCACCTTCTATTTTTGGTTTAAACACGTCTCTTCCGCTTAGCATCAGTCATGTTTTGCACTGGACAATTTGATACTGTCATGTTTTGCCCTGGACAAATTCGTACTGAATTGATTTGCTGGTACAGAGCAGAAATATAGCGCCTATTCTTCATCAGACCAAGGATATCCATGTTCGTAGTGATGGAAGAGGTGAAATCGATACAATCGAAATTGAGCATCCAATCATTGAATCATGTCCTGCACCTCCAATGTAGGTCCACCCTGCCAATAAATTCACATGCAAACCACTAATATTACTATCTAATGACAGTACAAAAAGAGTAGCAAGATAGTAGCAAACCATGTACCTTCATAATGAATAGCTCATAGTGCCACCAATTGGATATAACGGTTTGGAAGAAAACATGCTCCTAATGTTGAACCATTTGGACTTTTTGTGCGGTTCCACTAAAATCGAGCATCCCTGTTTGCACAGATATTGAAAGTGTGATTACTATAAAAGTGGCACTAGTTGAAGCATAGACTCACAAATATAAGCATTCCAATTTCTTAATGGGAAAAGGTAGTAAGACTGTTTCTAACCACCTGTTTGAAGGAATAAATAAGGCAACAGCGGCTGACGTCAGGAAGGCATACATAGTATTTTCTTAAAAACTGAACCATTCCTGACCTTTCCTCTTCTTGTAAGGATATTTTGTGCAGTTCAACTAAAATAAAATGCCATCACCGCCTTGACAATTCAGTGACACTGTACAAAAAGAAATGACTTACCATTACATCATGATGTCAGGTAAGTAATCGACAGGCATTAGAGACAAACATACAGACCTCCTCCAATAACATAATGAACATTAATTTTAACAAAGGTGTGACTAGCTTTACCGGCATAATTTGAGTGAACTCTACACCCTCTGTTCCTTAATATAAGACATTTTCGCAGTTCAATTTAAAGTACCCAAACGTCTAGTATTTAGAAAAACAGGTAGTAGTTTTCTTGAGCACATATCTGGGAAAGCTTGCCACACTTTATATATGTCCATACGCTAATGCAACACCATTCGAATAGTACAAATATACACTAATCCAGTGGCTAGTGCAACAGTAGAGTAGTTTTTTTATTAAGGGGTACAGTACAATGGTTTTACTGAACAGATTTCCATAAGCTAGCACTGGAAGATTTCTATAAGCATTAACAATACAAAATGTAAAGTTAACAAGTTTCAGCATTGGTATACTAGCTGTGCAACAGCATTAAACCAAATACAAAAGTCTGAAGGTAACTAGCATTATTAACTAATGACAGTATAAAAAAAATTGCAAACCATGTACCTTCATGGTAAATATCATTTCGAACTCGAGGGGACTTGAAAAATTGCTATCCCAATCTTGATAATCGATCAAACATAAAAACTTGATCAACCGAATCAAGAAAACAACTGGAGGAGGAGGTGCCCACTCTTGACCATTCCTCTTCTCTTCATAATTTTTTGTGCAGTTTAACCAAAATAAAATGACATCAGCGCCTTGGCATTTTGGTGACACTGTACAAAAAAATTGACTTATCTCATGAAAGTGAGGTATGTAATCTATAAGCATTAACAGTGCAAAAATATGAAGGTAGTAACTAGTTTCATCGTTGGTATACTGGCTGTGCAACAGCATTAGAATGCCTTAGCTGAAAGATCTTTAATACATCCACAATCAACAGCTAACCCTGAAATAATCCAGTGACATTAAATGACATTGCTTAAATTTATCGGTGGCATTAGACTGAGTGCGGCATTAGTTAAATGTGGCATAGCAGTAGGATTGCTTGACTTTACCGCTGGCGTTATACTAACAGCAAAAAAGTGGCAATAAGAGCATGGGAGGCCCATTCGGACAGTGGGCGCACCAGTACGATGTACCTCCACGGACGCATAGAGTGGTGAGGGAGGTATGGTTGCCCAGAGCAACAAATATCCAGGCAGCATATGTGGATTACGTCCCATTTTTGTTCTCTTTAGCCACCTTTTTCCTATGTGAGGACAACAAACCAATCGACCTGGTCATTCTCTATTGCGTTGTCATGCCTTTCTACCCTTTTTCACCCTTTTTCAACCAAGAGACACGAGACTCGTTCCTTAGCTACTGATTTTGCCCTTTTCAACCTAGATGCGGGTTCGATACCTAGTCTCTTCGACAGTACTTTCTCCCTTCCTTTCCTTATTCAACCCAGACATGGATTAGTCTGCGTGAAGTAGGGTTTCCTTTAATAGTGCAAATTAAGGTTTTCGTCTGCGTGACCAGCAGAGCAGAGGATAGCAAATTGGGGAGATGGTGGAGTGGAAAAAGATCCACATGCAGCGACGTGGCAGATGGGGCAATAGAACAAGGGTATGGTTCGAAAAGAGGTAGCATACCTGAGGGTCAGCGGGAAGTGGCTTCGCTCGTGGTCGTCGTCCTCCGCACACACTACGGTAGCGAGCCTGGGGACGGAAGCCATCCCGCGCGGGCGCTAGGTCTGAGAGGACGGCCTTGTTGTCAGTGCGTGACCTCGCTCGCCGACGACGAGTGCGTCAACGCTGCACGTCCTTTTCTTCCCCGGCGGATCTGTGACCACCGGTGAGGAGGGAGAGAGAGGGGCACCGCCGTCTTTTTTAGATCTAGAGAGAGGGTGATAGTGTGAGAAGCAAGTGGGCAGCCCTTAGCAAGCAAGCGCTGAAGCTCCAGCCTATATATCTTTTTTGATACTAGTACTAGAGGTGGAGTAGTGGTAGAGTAGTTTATATTTTCTCTGCATACAGTACCAGTTAGTCGTGCTTCAAAATTGAACGGCACGCCATTAAAAAAATAAAGTCGAGAAATAATGCGGCACCTCGGGCCAACGCGGCCAGATCGCATTTTGCACGAGAAATGACACACCATGTTTCGTTGACATGTCGTCCCGTTCCAACATGTCAGTGAGACGACGGCGAGTCCTTTTGTACAATTTCCGAACGGACGTCTATGTAGGCCGGGGCGCCTCTTCCTGTACCGTGGCAACCGTCCACCGCCTCTTCGCCTTTCCCTCTCGATTTGGAACTGCTGTCGCACGCTCTTCCTCCCTCCATTTGCCTTCACCCTTCCTTCTGCCATTGTTCGATCGTCTTCTCCATGGAGGGAACAGGCCGGAAACAACCCCGTTATTCTTGCCCCGATCTGAAAGATGACGTGGTGGAGGAACTCATTGATCGGTGCGACGTCATCACCTCGGCTAGCATGGCATGTTCGTTCAAGACCATTCTCGACTCAACTAATAACATCATTACAAAGAACCCAAGGGTCCAGGAGTGGTTTGATCTCCCCTATCTTCTTCGCCATGACCCTGCTCGCTGCCGCGCAGACGACGGAAGCCTCGCCTTGTGCAAGTTGATGCCGCTTGATAATGATACGTGTGTTGTTAAGATGCCATCGCTTAAGGGTAAGGCCTGGGCAGGCGCAAATGGAGATTGGGTTGTTTATATTGGGTACAACTGCGAGTGGGAACTTGTCACTACTAGGAGAAAGCCTACTAATAGCGCTTGAAATACCTATAGTAGTAGCGCTGGGTCCAGCGCTACTGCTAACGCACTACAGCTAAGTTGTAGCAGTAGCGCTGCCCTGACCAGTGCTACTGGTAAGTATGGTTAGCAGTAGCGCTGGTCAGGGCAGCGCTACTGCTAACTATCTGTAGCGCTGCAACAAAGCAAGCGCTACTGCTAGATGCACTCCAGCGCTACTGCTAGTATTCCTGCTTTAACAGATTCATACCCCCTCTATGTATTTGTGATGTATTTGTGCATGCTCTATACAGTAGTTTCATCAGTTCATAATAAACATACACTATTCTCATCATATCATACACATACAGTAGTCTCGTCATACCATCATCATCATCATTTAACACAAATATCATCACATCTCGAAAATAGCGATACACAAGTCATGTCATGTCTCGAATAAGTGCAATTGCATGGTCATGGCACACACACAAGTTTCATCATCTCTACCTACACCATGATGTAGAAGAGAAGAGCGACCAACATGAGCAAGAGCGTGACTATGTAGTACTTGAGGCACCGGCGGTTCCGCCCCCGCTCTTGCCGGAGCGTCCACCTCAAGTAACTACTTTCCGCTTCGGCTCTGCTGTCGAACCCTCTGTGGCTAGCACCCGGGTACTTGTCCACCTGGGCCTGAGCGTCTGGCCAGTGGTCGTAGACTCCTGGAACCCTCCCAATGAACACGGCGTAGCAGTCCTTCGCCATATCTGATCTATGTACCTGCATCGTCAGTTGATGAATTGAACGATAATATGCAACATAATGTACTTAAGAAAACAAAGGGCATAATTAGCAAAATACAAGCAACCTATAGTAAACATAAATAACGAAGTTCCTCATACCCAAACTAATTAACTATTGCGATCTACGCTAGTTCAGGACCATGGTTTAATTACATCACATAGTTTCGCCGTGCATAAATTCAAAGTTTTGCCATAGAAAGACAGTAGTGACACATTGTCATCGACAATCAGTCCTCCATGTCGGCGGTCCAATCTTCATAGTCAGGGAGGAAGCACCCGAGCTTCTTGAAAGGCTTCAGGTCTAGACGCTGAGCGAGTAGCAGTGCTCGGACATCATCCCGCGTGATTGGCCCATGGTAGAACATCCCTGTTAGTTCGAGGACCTGCTTCATGATCACTTGGGCAAGTTCACACTGTACGTGATAAAACTCAGCTCGGATTCGATGATCCGGTGTCTTTCCTATGCTTGTGGCCCAGTTGACAATCTCGGCATCGTTGGTACGAGGTGACATGCGAAGGCGTTGATTATCCCTTCTGTACTTGAGCAGGTGATGCATGAGGTAGAATCCATCAGCCGTACTGGTGTACGGTTGCTGGATGTAGCAGAAGTCGATCTTATGGCTGAAAACCAGCCCGTTCTTCCTGTACTTTTTCACCTTGATATTTCCACCAGACAGGCTGAAGGTTAACAGGGCACTATCGAGAACACTCTTTATGTGCGTGTAATCATTTTTCTTGATGTTCTTCGATGAGTCCAAGTACATAGCATGGGAGTATTCTGGGTATGAGGACGGCGCCCCCCCCCCCCGCTGCGCAAATTAAGTACACCTCAAATTACCCTCCATGCTTGCAAAGGAATGATTAAAACTTATGAAAGGATATGCGCGGATGACTTACATGGGATGATAAGGCAGGAGAATTGCTTCCTTGTCCTTATTAGCGATCATGAAGTCACCGATGTACTTGCTCGCATAGTCACGGTGCTCTTTGCAGACTGCCAAGAAGCTCTCGTGCATATAGTACGGGTCCGCGACGTAGATATATTGTATGTTCTTGATCCTAATGAAGTAGTTCAGATACAGCGCATACATGCGGATGAACTGGAAATCCAGCTTGGTCATGTGGAACATGTCGTAGATGTAGTCAAATCGCAGGATGAACTTATCTGCGGGCCATCTCTCGACGTACAACTTCCCGCCCGGCACCTGAGCCGCGTAAAGCGGGTATCCTGGTTTTTCCGTGATGAGAAGACTTTTCACTCTGGCCAGCACATCTTCATGGAGTCTCCTTACATCATTGTTCAGTATGTGCTCTAGCGCTTTCGCAGGTAGGATCGGGTCGCCGGCGACATGGAAACGCTTCGCACCTTCGACATGTATTCTGTCTACCACCCGGGGCTTCAGAGGCGGCTGGCTGCTTGAAGCAGCTCTGGCGCCTTTAGGGCCTTTCCTGTCCGGTCTCCTCCTTTGCTTCTTGGTGGGTGGCGGTAGTGAGCCCACCATACCTTCCCTTACCACCACCCCCAGTGTCATCGGGCTAATCAGTGGACGGCCCTCGGGTTGTTGCTGGGTAGAGGCGGCATCTGGAGGCGTCTCCTGCGAGGATCGCATGAAGAGAGACTTTTTGCATTCCGCCTTAGGACGTTCCGGCTCCGGCAAATCAGGCAGCATCAAGTCATCATCTCCATACTCATAGCCTGAGTCATAGTCCCGAGCCATCAATCCTCCATCGTCATAGGCGGTATTGAAATACTTGAGAGTGTCATCATCATCCTCCTCCATGTCACCATCAGCATTTCCTTCTTCGACGGGGGCGACGTCATCTGGCACTAATGGATCGGGCTCTCCCTCGCGTCGTCCGCTATCACCCACCACGACAGGTGCAGGTAATTTGGTAGGTGGGGTGGTGTTCATACCTTCTTGAGAAGCTGTCGTTGGTTTGATACTGGGCGCCTCGACACGAAGAAGAGTCTTCGGCCAAGGCAAGAACTAGCTCTTGCATGGGCCAATCCGTTTAGGGGTCTCCTCGTCATCGACTGGTACCGGAGGAGGCAAATCCTCGGAGCCCGCTAAGACACTGGCCACGTTAACCTTGAAGACGCCATCGGGCATCTCTCGGTTGTGGAACATGCGGTCCTTCAGCTTCACGATCATTGCCTTTCCCACGGCCACCTTCTGGCCCTTGATGTCATAGAGTAGGGTGCACGGGGTATCATCGGCCTACGAAGAAGACATGTCTGCGACGTCAAACATCCGAAAGGCAACTGAAACAGAAGACTATAGACATGCTGGTGAAAAGGGTATGACGCGTAATTACCATGAGGGCGTCGAGCTCAACCATAGATGAAGGCCCGCCGAGCATGCCAGAGACGGAGGTCGGGCTGCTATGAACAGGAGCGGGACCTTTAGCGGTTGCTTGAGCAAGTGCTGGTGGTGTGATGTTCACCGAATTGCTCCCGACGTAGCTGGGAAGGGGAAAGTCCTCTGGCCCTTTATTTGGATTGCTCTTCGACCAATCGATAATTGCCGTAATCAAGCTGGTAATAATTGAAGATTGGAAGTTAGCCGTGACGCCAGCCACTGCGTCATTGACCGCTGCATTGACTACCCCGAGCAACTCTTCTTTGGTCTCAGCTTTGGTCTTATTGACCGCAATCGCGACCTTCTCATCGATGGTCTGCTGATTGAGCAACCGTCTCTTCCTTCTTTCCTCTGGTTCCTCGCGGTAGCACGTCTTCCACGAGGCACCATCTTCGACGCCGTGCACACGTCCATAGGACGGCGGTTTGTCCTCCGGGACCTTTTTCAGTATGTTCAGGGCCTGGTTGAATGGGGTGTCCCACTTGGGTCTCGCCGACGACTGTGATGACTCATCGCTTTCGGCTGCCTTTTGGTGCTGCTCTTTCTGCAAAAGGAACGTGGATGGTTTACTAATGTGACAAAACTTGTAGTCGAATTGATTGGAAGCTAATATGATAATGTGGTAATATAACAATTACCAGAAGTCTCATGAACTCCCTCGTGTTCGGGTCCGTGTAAAAGATCTTTTTGACGCGGTCCCACTTGTACCGGGCCCTGATCCAGTCACGCTCCAGCGGGTCGCTGAACTCCGCCAAGGGGTCTGGGATTCCGTGACTTTCACGTTCGGCGTCCTCCTTGGCCCATACGTGCCTCTTCCCCTCGTAACCATGGCTTCCGAGGCGATGGGGAGGCGTGTTCCTGGCCTGGAGCGCCTTCATTTTCTCCGACCTTGCCTTGACTTCTTCTTTAGCGCAAGTCTCCTTGAATTTTTCAAAGTCCTCTTCCTTTAGTGACGGATTGTCAGCATGAATCTTGGACCACGGTTCATTTTTCGCAATCGCTTTTTTCACCCGAACTTTCCAGGCGGACAAGATGTTGGTGAACGTCACCATCGCCTTGCTATTTATCTTTGTCATGGCGTCATCATCCCACGAATCTTTGCTTTCATCCCGGCCGGGGAACAGGAACCTATTGTGCAACTTCTTTAGGAGCATGTGCTCCATATGTGGTATCTTCTTCAACTTCTCGTCGTTGATGTTGGTGGTTTCCCTGAGGATGCATCCTAGTTGATTGCCCCAGCACGAGCGCGCTTCCTCCGGCGCCGTTGGCTCTAATTTCTTGGGGTGCATCTCCGTGACCACAATTTGTCCGATGCCGAGCTCGTTTGGTCTTCGTGTCCTCTTCTGCTTCGGTGCTTTACCATCTACGACAGCATTGTTGCCGGTCTCGGGGGTGGTGTCGGTGCCGGTGCCAGTGCTGGTGCCGGTGTTGGCGTCGGTGTCGGGGTTAGTGCCACTGCCGCCACCATGCACCCCCATCTGGTGTTTGTCCAGGTAATCGAAATAGTGATTTGCTGCCTCGATGGGGTCTTCTTTGAGGCGAGCAGAACCCCCGGCTTCGGCTTGGCTAGACATGTTTCCTATTCAACAATTGTAAATAAAAGATATAATGAAGAGAAAAAGGGGCCTATGTTTGGTCGGAATGTTGATTCAATCCGCCCGGCAAATCCCGGGCACTCCATATGTCCTAGTTTCTAGCACAAGTCATGCCGAAAATCACAGAAATTTTCGGCACGACCTTTGCTAAAAAGTGGACATATGGAGCGCCTGAAATTTACCAGAACAGAAATGAATCAACATTCCGGCAAAACACAGGCCACTCGGATATTCTTCGATAATTGGCACAAGTTCATATAACATATTTGATGCTATCATCAAGAGAACATGGCAACATCATATAACAGATTTCCAGGACTTAGCAAATTAACCAAGTGTTAAAAATAGCAACATTGTATAGGCTACTTTGCATGCTTGTGCTAGTCACCACAAGGCATATCATGCTCCTAAAACAACATCTAGGGTTTTATATACCCTAAACAAAATTTGCTACTGTTTTTTTCCTAAATGATATCTCTCTCTCTCTGCTACTGCCCTAAACAAAAATTTGCTACTGTATTTTAGTGCAATTTGCTACTGTTTTTTAGTTTAGTGCATTTTTGCTACTGTTTTTTATTTATAGCTATTTTATATACCTACAAAAATTGCCTAGCTAACTTTTATTTATAGCTATTTTATAAACCTACAAAAAATATTTGTAGCTAGGCAATTTGCTACTGTTTTTATTTATAGTTAAAAAAGTCCACTGTTTTATTTATAGCTAAAAAATTCCACTGATTTTGCAATTTTAGGGAGCTACTGTTTTTGATAAATTGCCTAGCTACAAATAATTTGCTACTGTTTTTTACAGCTAAAAATTTTGCTACTGTTTTTTATTTCCTAGCTAAATGCCCTAGCTAAATGCTACTATTTTTTATTTTACTAATTTTGTTTAAAGCAGCAACAACATCACCTAATTTTGCGATTAAAGAAATTTCTATAACTTTTGACTTATGAACCCTAGAACCCTAGAAATTTTCTTTGCTAATAAATATTTTATCCTAATAAAAATTACTAAATTGAACCCTAAAATTGATTCCTACTGCCTACCTAATTGAACCCTAAAATGAAAACCTAGTCAGAGCGGCGGCGGCGCGGACGAGGAGGAGGTCGGAGCGGCGGGCAGGGGCTCGGGCCGGCGTCGAGGCCGAGGGCAGGCAGGGGCTCGAGCCGGCGTCGAGGTCCAGGTCGAGGGGCGACGGCCGGCGGGCAGGGGCGATGGCGGCGTGCGACAGCAGAGAGGAGGGGGAGAGGTGGGAGAGTGGCGGGGAATGGGACTTGGCAAAATTTTGAGCCGGCGCGCGCGGTGGTTAACTCAAAATAGCAGTAGCGCTGGTTTAGGAACCAGCGCTATAGCTAAGTTAGCTATAGCACTGGTTCCTAAACCAGCGCTACTGCTAACTATTCCAATTTTAATTTTTTTAATTCTAAAATACAAATAGGAGTAGCGCTTGACCAGTATCCAGCGCTATAGCTAACTTAGCTATAGCACTGGTTCCCAATCCAGCGCTACTGCTATGTTTCTTTTCTTTTTATTATTTTCCTTTTCTAGTTTTTAGTTTTCTTTTCTTTTTATTATTTTCCTTTTCTTTTCTGTTTACTTTTCTTTTTCTTTTGTATTGCTTTCTCCCTTTTGTTTATGTTTTTTTTGTTTTTCTCCCGACGACGGCGTCTCCCTCCCACACTGCGTGAATATCACCGGAACCATGCATGTGGTGGTAATTGAAGGGGGATACGATTACATCATTTGATCGATAACGGTTACTTCAGTGCGTACACAAAATAGATACATATATATAAATGATGGTTTCTCAGCTGCGTCGACGATGTTTCACATTGAGCTTCTTCCCTTTCTTGTTCGTTGTCGAATAATTGAGCCCCTCGTTATGACTTTTCCGGAACCATGGAGTACGATCTTTCTTAGGTAATGTAGTATTGATTCTTCTTTTCACGTATGCTTCATCGTCATCGTCATCTTCCCTCATCGGGTTGCCGTATTGGTCGTAGTCTTCCTCGTTGGCGACTCCATCCATTCCGACGATGCTCCTTTTGCCTCTCCTCACGACAACACGGCTGGGATTGGTCTGGTCGGTTATGAAGAAGCATTGTGTCACATGCTTAGCGTGTACCCATGGCTCAGTTTTGGCGATGATGTTAACGTTCACAGTAGCGCTCTTCGCGTCGGGTATAGACATGGTAGTGAAATACTTGTTTTCTCTTACGACGTCCTTAGCCCATCTAACACGGAACATCGTCGCATTGTGCATTCCAGCATAGTCAAGCTCCCAGATCTCTTCGACCCTTCTGTAGAATCTTTCAGTTGTGTCGTTGGCGTCGGTCACGCATTCAATCGTCATCCCTAAGTTCTGGTAATCACTGTCCATGTCTTTGGCCTCCATGTAGAACGTGTACCCGTTGATATCGTATGCCTGATAGGTCGCGAGTTTGGGCGCGGGGCCATGTGCTAAGGCGTGTATGAGCAATCCGTCCGAACTGCCCTCTTCCGGGGGATTAGCAAGAACTTGCTCTTTGAACCAACGCAAGAAAGTGGCGTTGTGCTCTACAGTAACTTCGTCGTCCGTCTTGAGCATCCCCTTATCACGGTACTTCTTTGCGATGGTTTCTTTGTGCCGTGTCACATAATCATCTACCACATCTAGGTGTTGTAGCACTACTAAGTTAGCCCTGTCAAAGTCGTTCCGTCGATCCGAGTAGTCCACGTGCAATTCCCTCCGGCCGTTGTCGTGACCTTCTCCTCCGAGCCTCCCATCGTGCTTCTTGACGGGCAAACCAACAACAGGGTCTTCGACGCCTATATAATTCTCGCAAAAGGAGATGCACTCATGCATCAGATGCCCCTGGATGATGCTCCCATCGGGACAGGACATCTTACGAACGAATCCTTTGATGACCCCATTCATCCTCTCGAACGGCATCATGTTGTGAAGGAATGTTGGCCCGAGGTCGATGATGTCATCCACGATGTGGACACACAGATGCACCATGACGTCAAAGAACGCGGGCGGGAAGTACATCTCAAGCTCACATAGTATGACAATGATCTCTTCATGTAGCCTTCGGAGCTGCTTCACACTGATGGACTTTCGAGAGATAACGTCAAAGAAGTTGCAGAGACCAGTAAGCGTGTCACGGACGTGCTTGTCCATTATCCCTCTAATGGCAACCGGGAGTATCTGCGTCATCATCACATGACAGTCATGAGACTTCATCCCGCTGAACCTTTTCTTCTTGGGGTCTAGAAATCTGCTTATCTTCCCACAGTAACCGGAACTGACTTTGATTCCCATAAGGCACTTGATGAATTGATCGATCTCCTTCGCACTTAAGGTGAAGCAAGAAGGGGGGCAATAATTCTCCTCCTTCTTGTTGACTTTTCTGCCCCTTTCCCCCTCCTCCGTCTCCGTCTCCGTCTCCTCCGTTGACTTTTTACGGTGGAGATCTTTCCTGATCTTCAAATCTTCCAAGTCTTTCCTTGCCTTCGGCCCATCCTTGGTCTTCTCTGGCATGTTCATCAGTGTGCCAAGCAAGCTCTCAAGGACATTCTTCGTGATATGCATTTGATCAAGGCAATGAGGCGTGTCATGATTGGGCCAATACTCCAAGTCCCAGAAAACAGACCTCGTTTTCCATACCTTCAGCAGCGGCTCCGGCGCCTTTTTCATCTTTCCCGGCGCGGGGCACTGTTCCTAGTTTTTCAACAGCTCGTTGATTTTGGCGCCGCTCCTCTTACGTGGAGGTCCTCGATGCTCAGCCAACCCAATGAATAGATCTCCACGCTTTCTCCACGGGTCATCCTTCTCGAGCCATCTACGATGCCCCATGTACACAATTTTCCCTGACCCGCCATCTTTCGTTGACGTAAGCTACTGAGACTTTGTATCATCCATGCACCTCATGCATCCGCAGTATCTGTGGCACACCTGGCCTGAGGTATACCCGTAACCGAGATAGTTGTGCACCGTCGTCATCAGCGCGGCTCTCATATAGAAATACTCTCCTTTGCTGGCGTCCCATGTCCATGCCGGTGTTTTCCATAACGTGTCTAGCTCCTCTTTCAGAAGCCCCATATACAGGTTAATATTATTTCCCGGTTGTTTCGGCCCTTGAATCAGCATGCTCATGTGTATGTACTTTGTCTTCATGCACTTCCATGGGGGAGGTTGTACATCCATACAAAGACGGGCCATGTGCTGTGGTTGGTGTTCTGGTTTCCAAACGGATTCATGCCATCGGTACTCGCACCAAGCACGATGTTCCTTGGATCTTCTGCAGCAAATCCATATACGGCGTTGAATGCTCTCCACTGGCTAGCATCTGCAAGGTGTCTCAGCTTTGGATCATCTCCATCGTCGGGCTTCTTCCTCTCTGCGTGCCAGCACATGAGCTTTGCTTCCTTAGGATCTACGAAATACCGCTGCAGACGGGGAGTGATCGGAAAGTACCATACAACTTTCTGAGGAGCTTTCTTTCCTGCCTTCTTGTATCGAGAAGCATTGCACACTGGATAGCTGGTTTTTTCTGCATGCTCCCCCCGATAAATGATGCAATCGTTGATGCATGTGTGGTACCTCATGTGCGGCAAATCAAAAGGGCAAACGATTTTCTTGGCCTCCTCAACACTAGTAGGACACAGGTTCCCCGCGGGGAGAACTTTATTATGTAGATACTTCAAATGCTCATCGAGGCTTTTGTCTATCCATTTGTTTTTCGCCTTCGTCTTAGAAGTTCGAGCGTGAAACTCAAGCGGGTCACCTCGGGATCGCAACCGTCATACAATGGAGTCTTCGACTCTACTTCAAGTTGCGTTAGCTTGGCCTCCTCTCTAGAAGCAGCTCTCTTGCTAGTCGTACTCTTGCGAAGGAGGTCTCGAACATGAGGGTCCTACACGACTGCACTTAGTAGCGTCGAAGACTGCGGCATGATCGCCGCCTCTTCTCTGCCATGTCCGTACTATTCTTCGCCGTGTCTGGAATCTTCTCCCTCGCCGTCATGTCCGAACTCTTCCCCGCCGCCATGTCCAGCGCCATCGTCTTTGTGTCGATCGGTCATCTCTTCGTCCCGCCCCATGTCGTTATTCCCTGCCATGTGGACGTCATCATCATCATCTTCACTTATCCACCGAGTCTAGCCATCCATGAAACCATTCATCAGCAGGTGCGCTTTCAAACTGCCACGATCAAAAGGGTCCAAAAGGACTCCTTCTTTGCATATTGTACACGGACATCTAATCCTAGTCCGATTATTTGCATACATGTCCATCACCGCGGATTGCAAGTATCGCTCCACCTTACATCCACTCACCTTCATGACCGACTGCACGGTATAGCAAGCAAAAGGGTTATAAACAAAATGCATGCATGCATCAAAGTCATATAAAAATTTGGCATGACCTTGCCTAAAAATAGGACATATCGAGTTTGCTCGAAATTCACCGAAACGGAAATTAATCGACATTTCGGCAAAACATAAGCAGCTCGGGGGCATGTCACTCGCACAAATCTCTCCATATCCCAAACACACATATTCCCATTCTTGAAATGCACAACTTTTTACTCACCTATCTTTCGAGACCGAGCACGGTTAGAGATGAGGCCTTTCGCTACCTATAGGGATCGAAAGTGTGGATGGCTAAATAGCTAGCTAGATCTAGTTGTTGGGGAGGAGAGATGACTCTAGCTAACTAATGGAGAGGGAGAGAGATGAGCTAGCTAGATCTATATATATGGAATGGAGGGAGAGCCAAATAAATGAGGAAGATAGAGAAGAGATGCCATTTATGGAGGAGAACTATGGTGGAGAGGGGCATTAATGGGGAGAGAAGAGAGGTAGAAGGCAGAGAGATGAAGGGCAATAATGGTGGAGAAGTAAGTTAGAGAGGGGAGAGGGGAAAGGAGCACTACTAGGAAAAGGGCTATAGCTGATATGGACATTAATGGCGCACCATGTATGTGGTGCGCCACTGCTATATAGCAGTGGCGCACCAGATACAGGTGCGCCATTAGTGTCCTCATTACTAATGGCGCACCGGACACACGGTGCGCCATTACTAGCAAAATTTTTTTTCCAAAACTATTAATGGCGCACCAGGGCACAGTGCGCCATTACTAGTTTTAACTAGTAATGGCGCACCACACGCTCTGTGCGCCACTACTGACAATTTTTTTTTACTTTTTTTTTTCAAAACTAGTAATGGCGCACCAGGGTATAGTGCGTCATTACTAGTTCAAACTAGTAATGGCGCACCAGGGTATAGTGCGCCACTACTAACAAAACTAACAATTATTCTTTTTATTTTTTTTGCAAAACTAGTAATGGCGCACCACATGACAGGTGCGCCATTAGTAACCAGGGTTACTAATGGCGCATTTTAAGGTGGTGCGCCATTGGTAACCTGAGAGCAGCTAGATATTTTGGACACTCACTTTCCCCATTTCATTACTAACTTTGACAAATTTCACCAAATGCACCCCCCGGACCGCCTTTTCAGTTTTAAAAAAATAAAAGAAAATGATGGAAATGTCAAAAAATAAAAGAAAATAAGTTTCCCATGTGATATGTGGTCTAGTTGTGTGAAAAATTTACAAATATGAATTTCGACTTTATTTGCAAAATCTCTCTGGAATTTAGTAAAGTGGGCATAACTTTTGCATACGAACTCGGATTAAAAAGTTTTTTATATGAAAAATCATCTACTCGAAAAGTTACATCCGATTTCAACCGGGGGAACCCCGTTGAATATTTTTAGAATCCCCAAAAACCTAACAGAATAAAAGATACGGGGCTTTTAAGATCTAGAGGGGGGAAATGGAAAAAAAATTCAAACTTAGTAATGGCGCACCATCTGCTAGGTGCGCCACTAGTAACAGAAAAAAAAAATGGTTTCGAATTTTTTTTTTGAAAAAATATTTAAAATATGATACGTAATATGACCGGGAAGTTTGAAATATTTTATCAAAATTTCATCACACTCATGAACATGAACATAGTCCTAGACATCAACAAGGTTTAATAGGATTGATATGATAGATATATTAACAAGTGCTTGTTAAGTGAGCTGGTGCTGGGGTTGGATAGAACTGAGAAGTTAAGCGTACTCGGGTTGGAGTAGTGTGAGGATGGGTGACCTTCCGGGAAGTTTGACCACGGAGTGCGATTTGACTTGAGATTAAGCATATTGACCCGAGATTAAGCCATAGTGACCCGAGATTAAGAAAAAAACGAAAAAAAATTCTGAAAAAAAATTGAAAACAAATTGTTAGTAATGGCGCACTTCTATGTGGTGCGCCATTACTAAGTCAGATAGTAATGGCGCACTTCTATGTGGTGCGCCATTACTAAGTCAGATAGTAATGGCGCACCAGGGGACATAGTAATGGCGCACTGCCAGGTGCGCCACTATTGTCTGGTATACTAATGGCACACCAGGGGTGCGCCATTAGTACTTGTTACTAGTGGCGTGATGATAGTGGCGCACCTGTAGTGCGCCATTAATGGCCAAAACAGGTGCGCCACTAACAGGCCTTTTCCTAGTAGTGGAGGGGAGAGGGCAAAGGGGGAGGAAGGGGGAGGGGGAGAGGGGTGGGTGAAAAGGTGGCAGCCACGCCTAGTAGTAGCGTTGTATTCTTGACAGCGCTACTGCTATTGTGGTTAGCAGTAGCGCTTGTCCAGAGCAGCGCTACTACTAAGTGGGGCCCAATAGTAGTAGCGGTGTTGCCTTATCAAGCGCTACTGCTAAATTCGTAGCAGTAGCGCTGTATTTTGGGCCGCGCTGCTACTACAGCTAGCGTCGGTGGGCTCGATGGGCACCACTTAGCAGTAGCGCTTTTTCTGGTTCCAGCGCTACTGCTAAGGCATTACTTGTAGCGCTGCCTGGAACCAACGCTACTGCTAATTAGCAGCAGCGCTTGTTCTTTTCCAGCGCTACTACTGATGTCCTACCTATAAGCATTTTCCTAGTAGTGTGTGAACGTGTACACTCGTCACCGGGTTCCACTTCCAAAAATCTCAGACTGCCCTGAGGTTGCGCACACAGATGATCTACGTACGTTCAAATACGATCATGGTGACTGTCGTCTACAGAAGATAGCAATTTGTCGAGTTCCCAACCGCTCTTGGGATTACACGAACTATCATGTTGTTGCTATCTTCGACAAGCTTGTTGCCGTCCTTACTTCCACGGCTCCTCCATGGATATAGCTCAAAAATCAATTTCTGTACACGGATGAGTACTGTGATGCAATTCAATACGAGCGTCTTGTGTTTGCTACCACCACTCGTGGCACTGTTTTTGCATGGAATCCTTATTGTTTCGGTACGTTTGTCTTCCACCGTAATTAGAATTGTTTCATCCACATGCATGCGAGTTAGTATCCCCGTACTAACTAACCTTCTTGTGTTTCCAAGGTCTTGTGAACATTCCACCACCTATACTTGAAAAAATTTATAACCAAGGGGGACATGACGATGGTGATGATCACGAGCATGAGGACGAGCAGGACCTACATACTCAGTGGCGCCTGGCAACTTATTCCGATGGATCACCTCTTCTTGTATGTATACAGGGCACTGCTGATGTTACTAAGGAAGCAGGTGTTGTCTCCCATGGTCGCACTCTCCGGACCTATTCCAACATCCGTTGCAGGGTATTCGGGATGGATACTAGTGTGCTAGCGCCAGCACCTTCTGAATGGTTCCGTATTCATAGTCTTGGAGAAAACTCGATCTTCCTTGGACAAAACTATCCACGGATGGTGAAAGGCGATCCAGCTGCTGTTGGCACAACGTTACAACCATTTATGAGAAGTAACTGTATCTATACCTCAGACATTGCTATGGTTCCCTACCCTGGCTATCACAATATGCGTCCTACTATAGGCCGCTTCAGCCTAGATGATGAGTCATGCGTTGGTCTCGAGATTGACAATAGCTGGCCCTTCCCAGAGAATCAGTTATGGTTCAAATCAAGCGTTTCCAACGCCGAGGATTGGTTGAGCTGAAGTTCATTTCATTGCTTGTTATTTGTTGTGTGATAAAAAAATTAGTATTTACTAGAATGTTTTGTTGGAAATAATCTATAATCCAACATGTATCCTCGTTGTCGTTGTGTGTTGATGACTTGTTGTATGTAATGAATGGTACATTTGCATATGCATGTGATAAACTCAATTTATGAATGGTTTTCGAGTCACTTCTTGGAGTGTGAGTACCGTAGTAGTATAGCCAACATCCGGTTATATGAAGTTGCCACATCACATAGAGCCAACCTAGTAGTAGTATGCTAGTACAATAGTTAGTCCTAGTAGTAGTATACCATCAACTAGAGCTAGGTGTCGCACAGAGGCCGAGAAATATGGTGATAGCGTGAGGTGGGCTTGTACACTACGTATGATGTAGGCACAGGGCTTGCCGTGTTTCCTACTCCTCCGGTCTAAATGTGGAGATTTGGTCGAGTTCTTCCTCCTTTTGCTGACACGTGGGACATCCAGCATCCAGGTCGTGTCATGCAAGAAAATGGAGTGGTAGTTGAAGCCACGTGATGTGCATCTTGGGTTAAACTATAAATAGAATCTTACTCTTGAGTAACTCCAAAAGCGGCCACCGAAGATCTTTATTGGATTTGTTTTTCATCACCAGCACGTCGAGGTGAAAGATGTGCAGGTTCAGTGGGTCGTCTTGCGTTTTCATTGACATGTGGGACTGCATGTGAGCAAACAGACGATGGGCACACTCCGCGCGTCTGCTGGCTGGTTGAGAAGAGAGAGAGAGGAGGGCTGAGCACGGACTCCAGGAAATTTCGCGACAATGTGAGTAGTACTAGTGGTGTACCGTACTCCTGGAGAGATAATGTGTTCGCTCTACGTAACCAGCACCTCGATATAGTGGGGTGGCATGGGCCATAACTAGCATTCACGTCTAGCAGTACGGCACACGCCACCCACACGAGTCCCATCTGACACCAATTTTCTTGGAGTCCGTGCTACAGCTATCTCTTCTCCCTCCTGTTTTCTCTAACTCAGCCATCGCGCGGTGGGCGGGGTGGGGGTTTCCCGATAGTCAGTTTTCTCAATTGAGGTCCCACTTGTAAGTGAAAATGCAACACAGCACGCATTCCCCCTTGAGCGGCGTGCCGGACCAACCATGTGGGGGTGCGACGCGAACACGGCAGGCTTTTCCTTTTGAACTTGTAACTTGTAAAATTTGGTTCTGCTCCATGGCGCGACCGATAGATAGAAATAACGATTTTCCTAGTGTAATGAGAAGTTTGGTTCTGGCGCGGTTCATGCATGGAGTACGTACGAAAATTATGAAGTTGATGCAAAAGGTAAGATAATTACTAGTACAATATACTACTACATGGAATTGATGGAAAGATAAAGATACATACGGATCCATCAACGACATCCTCACGCCCTAGTGCGCCGGGTCACCAACCGACGTGTGAGGAGCAGCGGCGTTGGCGGCGAGCTCAACGTGCTTCTGAACAATGCCATCCAAGGTTGCCCCGCGGTCCAAGAAGGCCAGCGTACTATCGTCCTCCTCTTGCACGTAGTAGTCCTTGTGGACGATTTGCGCGTAGACGTGGGTGATTATGTCGATGGTGTCTTGCTGCGCCAGGCGCTGCGCGGCGAGCACGACCTCGAGGTGGACATTCTCTGGCACGACGGCGGGCAGTCGCAGGGCCACCAGTGCGTTGAAGAGGTTATCACCATAGAGGCCGTTGAGGGTGGCGGGCATCGTAGAGGCTGGGCGCGTGGGCTGGAGGCGTACGTCAAGGTCGTCCGCGAGCTTCTTGACGACGGTGAACTTGTCGAGGAAGCTGACGAGGACCTCGTCGAACAAGGAGACGAAGCTGTCGTCCAAGAGGCCTCTCACCCTGGCGGCCTCAAGCACGACCTGGAGACGTTCCTCGGTGCCGGGCCGCAGGCCGGCGTCGTGGACCATCTGGCACAGCCGGCTGATGCTCGCGCTCATCGCCTCCATGGGTCTAGCTTCTAGTCAACTGATCTTGCATTTGGAGTGATCACTCTTGCCCTTGGTTAGGGTGCGTAGGTGCGTAGGATTTCGTAGATTGGACTGGCGGGGAGCCTTTATATGAGAAGTGCAGACTGCGTTGCATTCACGTGTGTGTTGGCCATCTACTGCTCGGCCCTCCCTCCATGCCGATGCAGTATAGTCATCTCACTGAGACCAAGTTGGGGCAAAACGAGAGAACTTTGATGTTTACTGGTTTATTGGTCCCCTTTGCATTTTGCGCCAAGTTTTGACCTTTGATTTAACTAATAAAATGTTACTGCATGTAACCAAAAATAATATCATTGGAAACTATGTTCAAATATGAATCCAATGATACAATTTTTGGTGACATGCATTATTATTATTTTAGTTAAATCAATGGTCAAAATTTGGCACAAAATACTAAGGGGACCAATAAACCAGGACGGAGGTAGAAGTAGTATTTTGTAATTAATGTCATTGCATAAAGAGAATTGAGCACTCCATGTTGTGCTAAGTAGTCTCAAGTCATTGAATGGATACGCACCCCACGTCTCCTATTGGGTGATTTCTTTTTTCGTGGCAAAAACCAGGGAACGAGGTGGGTAGTTAATGCACCGCGCCTAAAAGTTTTGGGATTATTTGGTTTTCGTAACGTGACTAATGCACCAGTACGGAGGGAGTACAATAGTAGTCTTTGATTGCAATTTTTTGTTGGTAGCTTACCAAGCTGACCGCTCGGTGAGTACAATAGTAGTCTGATTGATGAGCCTTCAGATTTGAGCCATCTACCGGAAGGGAGAGTGTACAATATCATCGGGAACTACATTCAAAACCGAATAAAACAATACTCCATGTATTTATTTACAGAGGGAGTAGTATATTTTTTGTGACATGCATTACTAGATATTGCTAGTCAAATACTAAATACTGACGGACGTGGTAGTACTACTAAATCCAGACGGTGGTGCTAGACTAGTAGTAGTACTACCAATGTAGTACTAGTAGTACTGTACTACGCGTTGGTCAAATTACTCCTCACAGTGAAGTGACAAGACCCTGCGCCGGAGATGACACCTGAGTGTAGGCGCCGTGTTTGGCATACAAAAGTCAGCCTCACCGTGTGCAGTCACTATCATCATGGCTATAGAGCTAGCCTGCTTACAACTAGCTGTGTTCGACATAATTTCCCGTGCATTGCCACGAGTATCTCTACTCTTTTCTTATACGAGTAAGATGCCCGTGCATTGCACGGAACACCAAGATTGGGAGTGGACGGTGCCGGCAGCGGCCATCGCGCTAGATTGTTCCATGGCCTTCTAGATGTGGTGGGGAAGAGATAAGGCTGATTGTGAGAGACACGGAGTTGTTTGTAAATAGGGAACAAGTGCGGGCATCTTTTAGCAAAACTGCAGCAGTTTGCTTTGTATGCGTCAGATCTAGATCCGATGGCTATTGGTGAAAGATGGCAGGCACACCATCATCACCAACTCAAAGGTTTTTATAGGAGTAGTATAGAGAAATAGAGAAACTCTTATTAAAAAACCGAGTTGGTGATGATGGTGTGCCTGCCATCCTGCAATATAGACCATCCGATCTATATCTGACGGATAGAAAGCAAACTATGGCAATTTTGCAAAAAGATACCCGCACCCCTCTCCACATTTGCAGATAAGGCCTTCCCTCATTCATCTTCGTCTCCCACAAGATAAACAGCTCATATAAATGCATCTACATGTTCCGTGCAATGCATGGGCCTCTTGCTGGTAATAATTAATATTGTACTCGAGTAATGGGTATATCGTTGCCGCACCTATGCACGCGAACATTTATCGTAACATAGTACCTCGTGCTGGATAGTCGTACTATTACAAGTTTCAAACTGATATTAAAAATGCTAGGAGTAATGCTGCACCTACGAAGAGGGAATTATTAGGAAGTTTACGTAAGAACTTTCGTTACTTTACGTGGATGCAGCATTATCGTACAAACTAAAATCCACCGCCCTGACAAGTCACTAATGGGAAAATAAATTTTTTAGTCTCTGGCGACTTGATGTTTCAAAAACAAATTCAGCTTCTGCGGAGACTTTGTCATTTAGGCTTAGATGCTTGCGGTGATCAGCACACCATTCATTATTGCACCAGAGAACGCCAAACCTCATTACCTTGAGCACACTTGCCTCCAGAACAAAGAACCTGGCCAATTTAATCTCAGATGTGCTGCCTCGGTAGTCGATCAAATCAATTTCTGTAAGATGGAGATCAAGGCATTCGATGAGAATTGTTATAGTGAGCACATTTTTCACTTTCAGGTCTTTTTTTATCTACAAAAAGAAGAGAATATATTAGAGCAGCTGGCTGTATAAGATTGCCGTGTCATCAAGAGGTACCAATATCATTCGCTCATACGATAGGGTTGGCTATAGGGTTGGCTCTAAGGCTAGTGATATTTTTTCACTCTCTCTTTCTCTTTCCTCTCATTTACCTAGGAGCACGTGAAGAGCTTGGGCATTTGTTGCCTTCCACTATGTGGCCGATGCCATATTTCTCAAAAGTATGCCACATAATACGCATCGATGTCAAATCAAAAGATTTTGGCACCACTCTAGCGATGTGAGAGAGTTGGCACCGCTATGCACACAGACCCACATGTATAAACAAATCAATCAAACCAACTACACCAGCCTCTCCCTCTCCCAAACAAGTGTTTTTTTATTGCCTCAGTCCTCTCCCTCTCCCACGCAAGTGTTTTTTCATTGCGTGAGTTAATTTGGCACCGGAGCAAAGTAGGTGATCCAGATTGGGGAACCAGGTGAGCGATGGAGGGGCATCAATGCCAAATGCATAGTGAATTTGGCATGTGTTTTGGCCTACATAGTGGAGGGCCGTTATAGCCCACTTTTGTACTACCTCGTATTTAGTGTAAAATTTTGACCATAGATTTACCTAAGAAAATGCCAATCCATGTCACCAAAAATTATACCATTTGAAATTATGTTCAAATACGAATCCAACGATATAATTTTTAGTGGCATGCATTAACATTTTGTCAGTTAAATCTATGGTCAAATTTTGATACTACAAAATACGAAGAGTAAACCAGGACGGAGGTAGTACTTGCTCTTAGGCTAACCATGGAGTTACTAGTCTAAGTTACTTGCCACTATGACTAGCCTAGGCTACTAGTAGTACAACAACAACAAAATGATGCAGGTGATCACGTGAGAAAAAATACTAAAAACATTTCTTTCGGTGCAGTGCGTAGATGTAGTTTTGAACACTACACTTGTCATCGTAATTTGGGAAAATTGTGAAAGAATTGAGCTACGTTGTGATTACCGTTTACTAATAGGAAAGAAGTTTCACCTCGATGAGTAGCTTCTCCGTGCACGAAAAGCATGTAAGGAATCCAACAACTTGATCCAGATTGGGGCCGATAGATTTTATTGCCAAGATCTTCACTGTGCGCACAGACTGGGTCAAGCTTGTGGGAATCATTTTCTGGATGACAGTCGTAAATACATCAAGAAGAAATTAAAAAATGTGAATTTCAAGAAGACGGAGAAGAAGATGAGTGTTGTACCTGAACGATTACGGATCCAATAAAGAGTTCGGAGAATTTGGCAGACGAGTACACCAACGCTGTAAATTTCGGCGCGTCAATGACCCTGATTTTTGTTGGACCTTCTAGATCAGATACAAGCAATCTCTCAAGGAAAGGCGCATTCTCAATGACCATAACGTGGAACAGCTGGAGTGATCTCTTCCCAATTGATGTCCTGTTGCAGGGCCAGCAAGACACATAAATCCATTGGAGAATCGTTGAGGCGATGTGGAGGCTAATGAACCCATGGATCTACCGAAGACGAAGTTACTCGAGCGCAATACAGCTGCGGAGCAGGTGCTCCATAGCCTTCATCGAGATGCCAACGTCGAAGAGGTCGAGCTGCTTGAGTTGAGGGAGAAGAAGGGCGGGCGCGGCATTAATCTGGGGAAAATAGCAGGAGCTGAAGCTGGCGCGGCGCAGCTTTGGCGTGAGGCGGAGCGCGGACGGCGGCAGAGAGCGACATCGTCCAGCTTCAAACCTGAGCTCCTCGAGCTGATCTAGGGCGGGGGATAAGAACCACTCGTCGAACTTGGCTTGGACCTTGCAGTTGGTACAGAACATGTGGATGTCAAGGCGTCTGGCTGGCCCAGGGTGCGATGAAAGGATCTTGGAGACTACGGCCATCCGTTTGCAATCCCCGTCGCAGAGGCAGCTATCGACGGTGAGGTTGAGGGGGACGCGGCGCCAGAGGGGGCGCCACCGCCGGGAGAGCAGGGTGGTCCGCACGGCAGATTTGGTGGGGAGGAGGCCGATGATGACGAGCAGCATGTCGTCGGGGAGGCTGCTGATGAAGTCCAGGCTCACCGGATGCGGTTTTGGCTCGAGCCGCCTCCGCTTGTTGGCTGCCTCGCCGTCCATCTCAGCCGGCGGCGACGCCGGTGTACACATGTGCTTGGTGTGTATTGTGTGCTGGGTGTGGGCGAGTGCGTCCTTGTGTGCATGCCGCCGCGCAGTGGTGAAGTGTGCGCGAGTGCGTCCTTCACGCGGAAGAAGTGTGCCCTCAATTTACTAGCGTGCGGGGTGCTACCGCGAGTGGTTTCAACTTTGTTTACTTCACCGCGTGTCAGATGGGCCTCTAGTTTACTTATTTTCACCCACTGCCACATGGGCCAGCACACGAAGATATAGAACACGAGCTGACAAGGCAGCATGTGGACTGGTTGACCGGGCAACTAAACAATATACGGAGCTATACGCTGACACAGTGACCGTATAATCCCTCGGTATAGAGAGATCGAGTGAGAGGGGAGGCACGTGAGATATAGTAGAGAGAGAGAAAGAGCTACTCCCTCCGTTCGAAAATGTAGTGCCTATATTTTTTTTTAAGTCAAACTTTTGAAACTTTGAACAAGTCTATAAAGAAATTACTTATATCTACAATACCAAAGATAAATGATAGTATGAAGTAAGTACATGTTGTGATGAATCTAATGATCGGCCCAGATGTAAATGTTTTTCTCCACATATACCTGGTCAAACTTTTCTGAGGTTTGACTTTTCAAAACATCCATATGTTTATGGACGTGAGAGAGTACCTAACTAGAGAGAGAGAGAGAGAGAGAGAGAGAGAGAGTGAAATAGAAAGAGTGAGTGAAAAAAGGGTGTGTGCGTGTGTGAAAGAGACATGGACAACACACGATAAAGTAGAGAAAAAGCGTGTGTGTCTTATGCAAACATATCACACATGCATCTTCGACAGCGGAAGCGAGGTGAGGAGATAGTGTGTGGTTGTTTGCAACCGAGAGAGAAAGACCCCTAGCACGTGGCCAAGAGAGGTCTCACAAACAAGGGAGAGAGGTCGAGAGAGACGTGTGGAGAAAATGCAGACATGGGGAGGAGAGAGTGTATGTTTGTGACAGAGAGATCCCCTGGAGATCGTGATGGGACTACATGGGTGGGAGATCGAGTGACAAGGTGTGTGCGCGATAGAAGATACCCCGAGAGATATCGAGGCAGACTTATGGGTGGAAGGAGACAATACATGTGTTCCTGATGGCTAGTGAGAGATAGTCATACTTAGGGGGGGAGTGCGTGTGCCTATGATGGAGTGAGGGATTATGGTACTTAGGGGGGGTGCGTGTCACATAGAGAGAGAACAAGGGCGGAGAGTGTTAGACGGGTCTATGTAGCACGAGCGAGATATGTGTATGTGTGAACCAGGGAGATATAAAGTTTGAGAGAGATAGAGGAGCCCCGATACGGCTGAGTGGTGCGTCAGATAGGTGAGAGGGGGAAAGAGATACTCCATCCATTCGATAATGCATTGCATATAAATTTTTTAGAAGTCAAACTTTCGAAACTTTGACCAGGTTTACGCAAATATTATTTATATCTACAATACCAAAGATACATCATACGAAACTACATCTCATGATGAATCTAATGATATATGTTTGCCGTTCTAGATGTAAATGTTTTTCTCCACGTACATGGTCAAACTTTGTGATGTTTGACTTTTCAATAAATCTATATGCTATGGACCGAAGAGAGTGCCTAAGTCGAGAGAGATCAAGTGCGTGTGAAGGAGAATGAGTGAGTGTGCAAAAAGAGTGTGTGTGTGAAAGAGAGAGGGACAACAAACGATGAAATAGAGAGAGAGAGAGAGAGAGTGTGTGTGTGTGTTCGTTTCTTATGCAAACATATCACACATGCTTCTCCGAGATAGAAAAGCGAGGTGAGGAGATACACTAAGATAGCTAGTGCGTGATTGTTTGCAATGGAGAGAGACACCCCTATAGCACATGTCCAATAGAGGTCTGGCCAACAAGGGACAAAGGTCGAGAGGGACGCATGGAGAAGATGGACGCATGGGGAGGGAGAGAGGGTGTGTTTGTGATAGAGAGATCCCCCCGAGATCGTGAGGGGACTATATGGGTGGGAGATCGAGGGACGAGGTGTGTGTGCGATAGAAAGATGCCCCGAGAGAAATCGAGATAGACCAAGTGAGGGAAACAAACAATGCACATGTTTGTGATGGAGACTAAGTATTAGTCATATACATAGGGGGGACTGCATGTGCCTACAATTGAGTGAGAGACAATCATACTTAGCTAGGCATGAGATTGTGTGTGTGTGCGTGTGAGATGGAGAGAGAACGAGGGAGAGAGAGAGAGAGTTTTAGATGGGTCTATAGAGTGCGAGTGAGATATGCATGTGTATGTGTGACCCAGGGAGATGAAGAGTTTGAGAGAGAGAGGGAAGAGCTCCGAGACGGCAGAGTGGTGCGTGAGAGAGTTACGGGCAATGAGCTAGGGAATTTGTGTGCGTACGATGAGTGCACCCAAGATATTTAGCTTGGACTAGAGAATCATACATAGTGTGCCAGAGAGACCTATACATGGAGTGTGCATGCGAACTAGAAAGACCCCCCCTCCCCCCCCCCCACAGAGAGAGAGAGAGGGAGAGGGACCGACAAGGTTTGTGTTTGGATGCGTGCGATAGAATTGAAGATTGTCGGCGAGAGAGAGAACAGGAGTCCGGGAGAGGGGGAGGTCGCGTTTATGCATCAAAGACTGATATAAACCATGTTTCGATATAAAATTGCATTCAAATATTTGAATTGGAGAACATGTTGTCCGCAATCCACACATGAACGGAGATATGCGTATCAAACAAGTTCATTAGTTTGACTTTCAACATGTTCATGGAGTACTATAATACAGTACAACATGCTACTCAATTGAGGTGTTCAATTTTGGATTTAGTTCACTATTTTGACCTGGTGAACGAGCTATTTCATTGAATCGAGATATTTCATTTGGGGTTTGATTCCCGTTTTTGAGTGGGTCAACTATTTGTCATATAGTAAATCATTAGCAACGAGCATGTAAAATCACATTAGTCCCGAGCATCATCTCACCATCTAAAAAAGAAGTGGCAAGCTAATATTTCGAAATTTGATTCGAATCGACTTGGTAAGGTAGACGTGGATGCTCGTTCTCCCAAAATTTGAACGAACCGCTAAACACCCTCTGCTCAGTGGAATTCTCCCGAGCAAATAAATGGGAGACGCGAAATTACCGGCCTATGTGGGACACGCATCAATTGGCCCGTTGTACATCGAGGGTAGGTTCATAACTTCATCCAAGCGCGCCTTCTCCTCGGCCGAAATGACAGGTGCTGAATAATTCATAAACCATGAGCGGCAAAACACCCTCTCCTCGCCCGAAATCGCTCGCGCGGACTATTTCAAAACACGCCCTCCTCGCCCGAAATCGCTCGCGCCCACTATTTCAAAACACGCCCTCCTCCCCCAAAATCGCTCGCGCCCACTATTTGGGCGAAGCAAAGTTACTCTACTATCCGACCCTCAGTACACAGACCCAAGCCCAGAAGCCTAAAGGCAGGGGTAGAACTGTAACTCCCCCCCACATTTCAGACAAATGCATCCGTAAGACATGGTTCCCCCTCCCAATTCCCCATTCATACATCGTGGGCGCCAAATCACCTTCTCCCCGGAAGCTCCCTTCTCCCCAGCCGCGAAACCTCAGCCCCTCCTCCATGGCGCCCCCCACCGCACCAAATTCACCGCCGCCCTCCTCCCCAATGCCGGAGACGCTCTCCGTTTGCCGTCGTGCACTGGGCCGTGTGCCTCTTACTCCGTACTGCCGGAGCTGCCTCGACGACGGCCGCGTGAACCGTCCCGGAGCCGATTCACCCCCGCCGTTGTGCACGGCGCCGGAGCGGCTCCAACTTCGGAAGCGTCCAGGGCCCCGGCGCTGCTTCCCCGTAGCCGTCGACCGTCGCGACATCTCTGCTTTCCTGCCGCCAGTAGCCACGGCAGTGCGGTGGGGCGGGGAGCGGGGTTTTGGTCGGAGCTCTCGCGGCCAGGGACGGCGGAGGCAGGCTGCTCTGCCGGTGGTCGCTGGCTCTTCTGGGAAGATTCTGAACAGTGTCAGCCGGGAGGCACAAGACGGCCATCAAGCCATCCGGCGTAGATCGGACAGTACCAAAATAAAATAAAATCGTGTGACCCCAATTTAGTTTTCAGTCAACGGACGTGTGGCCACTCTCGTACCTTACTGTTGATCTCTTAGGGTATTTCTTCATATCAGAGATATGTGTCGTTATTAACATTTTGCGTTTTCTGCATCTTCAGCCACACCGTCTTCCTTCTCACCGCAGCTGCTCCAACAAGGGAAGCTTACACCAGAAGGGAGCTATAGTCCCCACTCAACAGTTCCCTACATCAAATGTGCGTGCCCGACATGGACCGCCACAACAACTGCAGGGCCATCGACAAGTCAGCACATGATGCTCACTCCTATGGATGGCGGCCAGATAGGTTGTACCCTCATCTTACTTGTGTGCAACATTTATGGCTTTGTTATTCATCTAAGCATGGAAAATAGATTATCACATTTCACTTTATATTCATGCTGATCTCTTAAGAGTCTTGTTCAGAAGTTAACCATGTTCCATAGTTCAGATAAGAGACTTGTTCTTTAGGTAACGTTGTTCCATAGTTATCATCCATCAGCCAATGTTATCCCACAGGCTGGTGATTATACCACTTCTAGTATTACCTATGTTGTTCTTTAATACTTTTGTGTGCCATCTAGTTAATCTCGAGTACAAACGATACATATTCTGTAGCTTTCATCTGTGTTCTCCCTTTAGTTTTTTAGACCTGTTGCTGCTAGTTAAGCCCAGTCCAACTATTTATGTCGTCTCCTACAGGCACTCATTACATAAATCTAACTACTAGTTGTCTTCCATGCATGTCAGATATAATTGCACACACTGATATATCCACAAGAACCTCACGGAGCAATGTAACGGCCAACAAACTTGACGTCAATGATACCCAATATGAAGAAATGGGTACAGCATGCATATAATGTCCTGGAGTGCATCTACTCTGTTGCAATGCCATGTGCTTAGCCTGCTGATCATGCATGTAAATATGTCATGCCTTCCTATTTTTCAGTACATATTCCATTCATGATAACATGTTTTCAAATTCAAGTACTGTCATTCTACTCTGTCGCAATGCCATCTGCTTAGTTTGGACATCATGCTTCTGAATATCTTATGCATTGTTATTCATCAGTATGTACTTCATCTGTCTACCATACCATGTTTTTTTTACATTGAAGTGTTGTTCTAGTGGTCTGTTGCAATGCCATCTTAGTTTCCCAATCATACACGCATATGTTGCCTTAGTGTTTTTCTGTATGTATTTCGCTATCATACAGTTTTACATTCAACTAGTGTTTTTTTTACTCTGTTGTCCTGTCGTATCCCTAGCTCTTACATCATACTCCCTCTGTCCGGATTACATGTCACAGAAATGGATAAAAATGGATGTATCTAGAACTGAAATATGCCTAGACACATCCATTTCTTTCCGGATGGAGGGAATACATGTCAATATGTCATGCCTTTCTATTCTTCAGTACCTATTCCATCTCTCTGTCGTAGCATGTTTTATAACTGAAGCACCATTCTTCTATATAAGGCATGCAAGGGGAAGACGGCTATGTTAGAATCTGAAGGGTTACAAACAAGGTCTTTGCAAAAGATCGAAACGCCAGGAGATAGTAAACCAACTCCAGTGTTCATAGATACTTCTCCAGCACAGAGAAACCCAACTCCTACTGATAATAAGCAGATTCAAGTGGCCAAAGAACTAGTCCACTCCAGTCCAGCAAAAATATATCAACTCCATTCTAAAAAGCGTGTGCGTATCCTCACATCATGAAATTTTATAGCATTCAGATCATATTTTCTACATGTTTCTTACCCATCTCTCTTTTAGAAAATAAGCTTAAAGGATAGAAGACTTTCTAAACTGGGATCGTGTTCGAGGAAAGTATCTTGCGGGAATTCTCTGTGCTCCAATGCTGATGTAAGTACCTGTTGTATATCACTAAATTTTTACATCAGCATGTATTTTGTTAATCGACGTGAATCCAACCTTTATCTGATCTAAATTTACTTGTAGCAAAATGTATAATTAAAGGCGACAATGTTGATTTTTGTAAGGAAAACTGCCTGGTAGTTTTGCATACTGAGCTGCATGAGTGTACTATCTCATATCATTCACATTACTAAATTGTAGTGCTGTTCTGGTTGCCCAATCATTCATTGTGTCAACGTTGCTTTCCTATTACCTTACCTGGCTGATGATAGCTGTGCCATATTGTGTTAATTTGGTGTAGGCTGGTGTGGTCTGGTTGCCCAAACGTTCGTTGTGTCAATGTTGCTTTCCTATTATCTGACCTGGCCAATGATAGCAATGCTAGTGTGTTAATTTGGTGCACGCTGCTGAAGATAAGAAGACAAACTCTGAAAACAGCAAGGCAACCCCATTGTTTCTTTCCAATAAATCTAGGCCAGGTAATATGGCAATAACTCTTGATTAATCTGTTCGGTTCCCCTCCTAATTTATGTTATGATGCAGTGGTCGAGACACTCTCCACTATCAATAATACAAGCCTACCAAAATCGCCATCTGAATCTGTTGAGTTTTCTCTGTCTCGAATCCAATGGAAAAATGTATGTTTGTGAACGAATTACTGGCTGAAGCAATCATGAAAATCGTGGAGGAATCAGAGGTGCACATTCTTGCGCAACAACAACTGATCAATGTTTTCAGAGACAGTGTAGCAAAGAAGGAAGAACTTGCTCACATGCTTATGGGCGTCATCCGCGCCGAGGTTGTAGATTGTGAGGTTGTAGATCGTTAAGTTCTGCTCATTTATTTGCACTGGCATCAATCTTTGATTGCCCAGTGGATGTAATTTCCTGTAATATATGCTGGATGTGCAACGTTTTTCCTTGTATGCCGTACGTTTGCTTAGCGCGCCTCGCATTCCAGCTAACTGGTCGCTAGGAAGGCAAAAAAGCAGTGAAATTTTTAGTTAGCACGAACAGTCATGGGCCCTATATGAAGGAAGCGGCCCACTGCCCTTAATGGGCTTCCCTAATGGGCTCGCATGGGCCAAAATTCTCATAGGCCTTTGATTGATCGGTTTTTGTCCTGTCCATAATTGCTCGTCGTAATGGGCTGAAATTATAGCTGGGCCGGAATCGACGTTATCAAATTGGGCCAACTGACATGTTCGAACTTTAGCGGGCCCATTAAGTTAATGGGCCGTAACCAGGCCGAAAGCACTATTGGGCCGCTATAATTGAAACGAGCCAACGGTTAATGCTCGGCCCTGTTACCTCCCGTGTCGTTAACAGGCCGACATCGAAACGGGCAATAAGTGGGCCCATTAATATTCGACCTCACGGGCCGTTAACAGGCCGATACTAAGGTCGGGCTATTTATGGCCCAACTGTATTTTGGGCCTTTAGCAGGCCGAAAGAGACAGCGGCCTCGTACTGGACCATGAAGAGCATGGGCCGCTAAGAGGCCGAAAGTCAGGTCGGACTTTATATGGCCCAACTGTGTTGTGGGCCTTTAGCAGGACGAAAGAGAAACCGGGCTGGTATTGGTCATGAAGAGCATGGGCCGTTAAGAGGCCAAAACTCAGGTCCCACTGCAAATGGCCCAACTCATTTATGGGCCGTTAATGGGCTGAAAGACACACCGGGCTGGAAATTGGCCCAACACTTAAATGGGTGCTAAAAGGCCGATAGACGTACATCCTGAAAATTGGCCCATCCCTTGAATGGGACATTAACAGGCTGAAACCACATGGGGCCGATATTGAGCCCAAATATATAGCGGGCTGTTAACGGGCTCGAACTGACGATGGGCTGCAATGGTGTCAAATAGTTAACGGGCCGTTGACGGGCCGAATTGGCACATCTTGTATGGGCCATGGGCTTAAATGGACCAGACACAAGTAGGCCCTATATGGGCCGGCCTGCTAATTTTGACTGGCCGGCCTCTTTCACCTAAATGGGCCATTGTTGGGCCTTGCCACGTGCCAACGTATCATAGGCGCCTCCCGTACAATGAGTGGATGACATCTGTCCCAACGCTGAGCCGACACGTGGATCCTCCGGCGAATGAGAATTTTACACGTGGAAAATCCCCATTGGTCGGGGCTATTAACGGGTTATCGGATCCAAACCGGAACCCGATAGCTTAACGGCGACCCGTTACGGTGGATGCCATGTGTCGGTTACCCTTGACGAAAACACTTCCATGACGCGGCATTTATCGTCATGGAAGTGGACACTTCCGTGATGATAATTTTGATATTGTCATGGAACACTTCTACGACAGCACAGGTATGACTATCTTGATTCTGTCATAAAATCGTCATGGATGTACATGCATGACAGAAAACGTGACCTACTGTGACAAACACGTATCATCACGAAAGTGTATTTTTTTTGTAGTGTTTCTTTGCATAATCTGTCCGGGGGGGGGGGGGGGGGGGTAGATTGAGTGGAATGACAAATACGGGCCAACAACTATATTGGGTTGCCGTCATACCAAACACATTGAACCCATCCGTGCTGATGGCGACTCGAGGATGCCTTGGATCTGCCACTTTTTGCTCATATAATGCATCGAAGCGCTTCCACGCAGAACCATCCGATGTGTGTACCATCATAAGATTCCCATTTGCATCTAGTTTGGTTCTTTTGCCCATTTTGTGCCATGTCATATGTCTGGCCGTCTCTTCGACCATGAAAAGACGTTGAAGTCTTGGTACGATTGGCATATACCAAAGAACATTAACGGGGATTTTGGTCTGCGTCTTCTCACCCATACCATTGTCTACCACAACATACCTGGAAGACTTGCAAATGGGACAATAGTTCAAGTCCGCATACTCAAGCCTAAATAAGGCACATCCTTTCTCACAGGCATGTATCTTCTCATAGGGCATCTTAAGTGCACGGAGGATTTTGTCCGACTGGTACAGGTTTGCAGGCATTACATGGCCTTTGGGTAGAAAGCGTCCAAATACTGTCATCATCGCGTCGTAGCATTCTCTGCCCAAGTTGAATTGAGCCTTCAGAGCCATTACTTGTGAGATGGCATCCAGCTGACAAAGCTCAGTGTGCTCGTGGAGAGGACGTTTTGAAGACTCCAACATTTCATTGAAGGCCTTTGCAGATTCCTCCATCTCATCGTCCGAATCCCGAGCATCATCAAAGTCTTGCACCATGTCTTCCATCCCGGTACCATGCTCGTCGGTGCGATGACGAACCACCTTAGCTCTGGCACGTTGGGCAGACTCACCATGAAATGTCCAGACCGTATAACCAGGCGTAAAACCACTCTTCTGCAGGTGTTTGCCCATTTCATCCTCTATCCTCTTGTGCCAATTGTCACACCGGACACAGGGGCACCAGGTTTTCCTCTGGCCATTTGCAAATGCGGCTCTCCCAAACCCCTTGGTTTTTGTTAACCATTCATTGGTCATGTATTTCTGACTAGTGTGACCGGTGTACATCCACGCACGATCACTCATCGATCACTCATCTTGCCTAGCTACTGGACACACAAGAAATATATATATAATTCCCCATGTATATATTCATCAGTTAATCTAGTTTGTCAATTTTATTACGTCCATGAAACCTACACTCTAATAGGTAAAGATAGGTCCTAATCCCACCCGAGTATATGTAGATTGGGTTCGTTTTCCCATGCTCTGCTCCGGATCCGACGCAAAATTTCGGCAGCACCTCCCCGCTGTTCTCCTGATACACGTCTCTGCAATAAACAAAGAGGATGTGTACCCGGAGAACAACATGGAGGCACTGACGAAATTTATGCGTCGGATCCGGAGCAGAGCATATGGGAAAACGAACCCAATCTACACATACTCGGGCTGTCCATGGATAACGTTGGACAATTCGAAAGAATCACGGTTACAAATATGCAAATGCATGCATATTTATAACTATAACCCTTTCGAACGGGAGACGCATACTGGTCACGCATACTGATGATTGAAGACACCTATAGCTAGCAAGTTTCATTGGCACGAAGACCGGAACAGAGCAAATAATTAAGGGGGGAGGAGGAGATGTCATTTGTGCTCACCCACGAACGCAGGGGCGGAGCTCGTCGAACACCAGACCCTCGCAGCGACGAAACCACTGCACATTTAAATCCAAAGATGAGTAACATAGCATTATTGTTTTTGCCATCAACCTAACTAAATATTTACAACAGGATGCCACCGCCAAGTTGTAAAAAATGATTCGCACTGCTCGTTCCTCGACCCTCGACCCCTCGATCCTCGACCCCTCGACCCCTCGACCCTCGACCCCTCGATCCTCGACCCCTCGGTGACCCCTCGACCCCTCGGCAACCCTCGACCCTCGACCCTTGACCCCTCGGAGATCCTCGACCATCGACCCCTCGACCCCTCGACCCTCGACCCCTCGGCGATCCTCGACCCTCGACCCCTCGGCGATCCTCGACCCCTCGGCGACCATCGACCCCTTGACCCTCGACCCTCTGCCCCTCGGCGATCCTCGACCCTCGAACCTCGACCCCTCGGCGACCCTCGACCCCTCGGCGATCCTCGATCCTCGACCCCTCGGCAATCCTCGACCCTCGACCACGACCCCTCGGCGATCCTCGACCCCTCGGCGACCATCGACCCCTCGACCCTCGACCCCTCGACCCTCGACCTTCTTTTCCTTTTTTTTTCTTTTTCTACTTCTTTTTTATCTTCTTCTTCCTTCTTTTTCATCTTCTTCTTCTACTTCTTCTTATTTTTTTTCATCTTCTTCTTCCTTCTTTTCTTCTTCTTCTTTTTTTCATCTTCTTCTTCCTTCTTCTTTTTTTCATCATCATCATCATCTTCTTCTTCTTCTTCTTCTTCTTCTTCTTCTTCTTCTTCTTCTTCTTCTTCTTGTTTTCTTCTCCTCCTCCTTCTCCGATCCTCTTCTTCTTTTCTTCTCTTCCTCCTCTTCTTCTTCTTCTTCCTCTTCTTCTTTTCTTCTCTTTCTTCCTCCTCCTCCTCTTCTTCTTCTTCTTCTTCTTCTTCTTCTTCCTCTTCTTCTTCTTCTTCTTCCTCTTCTTCTTCTACTTCTTATTTCTTTTTCATCTTTCTTCTTTCTTCTTGAAAACCAGAAAAAAAACCTAAACTAAGCCTAAACTAAACTAAATCTAAACCTAAACCTAAAAAACAAAAAAACAAAACCAAAACTAAACTAAACTAAACTAAATCTAAACAAAGAAAAAAACAGAAAAAAAAGAGGACAAGAACTCACCTTGGGAGGGGGGCGGCCGGTGGAGGAGGCGTGGTGCAGGAGAGCCGCCGCAGGGGAGGGGGGCGGGGCGGCCTGGGCAGGGCGCCGGGCGGCCTGGGCAGGCGGCGGGCCGGGGCGGCAGGGGTCAGGGGTGACGGTGGCGATGGGGGTCGGGGGCGGTGGCTGCGGTGGGGATCGGGGTGGAGAAAGAATGCAGAGAGAGAAAAGAGAGAGAGAGGAGGTGTGGGGGTGGGTCGTTATTAGCCGTTAGGCGATAACATCTTTGCCGTCTGCTAGCAGACGGCAAAGAGGGGGGTGGGCCGTTACAGCGCTGGACTCCACTAGACCCCACCCACCTCTTTCCGTCAGCTAGCTGACGGCAAAGAAGTGGCTGATGGCAAATAGGATCTTTGCCATCAGCCAGTTCTTTGCCGTCTGTTTTTTGAAAACAAACGGGAAAGAACTCCTTTGCCATCAGCTAGCAGACGGCAAAGAAGTGGCTGATGGCAAATCCTCTGATTCCAGTAGTGGTAGGTGTGCCCTGGGGGGTGGGCGCGCACCCAGGGCTTGTGGCCTCTGGGTGGCCCCCCCCTCTGATAACTTCTTGCGCCAGTATTTTTTATTTATTCCACAAAAACAACACCATGGCAATTCTGCTGAAAATAGCGTCTGTCCGGGTTAGTTTCATTCAAATCATGCAAATTAGAGTCCAAAACAAGGGCAAAAGAGTTTCGAAAAGTAGATACGATGGAGACGTATCAACTCCCCCAAGCTTAACCCATTGCTTGTCCTCAAGCAATTCAGTTGACAAACTGAAAGTGACAAAGAAAAAACTTTTACAAACTCTGTTCGATATTGTTGTTGTAAATATGTCTAACTGATGTTCAGGTTTTTAGCAAAGATTATAAACTAACCATATTCACAATAACATTTAGGTCTCACATTTACTCATATCAATGGCATAATCAACTAGTGAGAGATATCTCGGATGACAACACTTTTTCAAAATGATCATGATATAAAATGACATAATGGTATCTCGCTAGCCCTTTCTTAGACAGCAAAACATAAATGCAAAGCACCTCTGAAGTTCAAGCACTCACTAGACATTGTAATTAATGGCAAAAGAGATCCAGTCACACTCATACTCAACATCAATTAAAAACAAGGCATATAAATGACAATAGTGCTCTCAGCTGGTGCTTTAATAAGAAGATGATGACTCAACAATAAAAGTAAATGGATAGCCCATTCGCAGAGGGAAGCAGGGATTTGCAGAGGTGCCAGAGCTCGAAGCTTTTAAAACAGAGATGAATATAATTTTGAGTGGTATGCTTTCATTGTCAACATAACAACCAAGAGATCTCACTATCTTCCATGCTAGACACATTATAGGCGGTTCCCAAATAGAATGGTAAAGTTTTTACTCCCCCTCCACCAATCAATCACACTCCACGGCTAGCCGAATCCACGGGTGCCGTCCATACCAACAACAGTTCTGGGGGAGTTTTGTTTCATTATTGTATTTTGATTTTGATTTTGATTTTGATCATAGGACTGGGCATCCCAATTACCAGCCACTCTCTCGTGAATGACAAGTGAATAAACACTCATCGTGAGAATAACCCACCTAGCATGGAAGATACTGACAGCCCCTAGTCACTACATGAGCGATTCGGGCATACAAAACAGATTATTATTTGAAGGTTTAGAGTTTGGCACATGCAAATTTACTTGGAACGGCAGATAAATACCGCATATAGGTAGGTATGGTGGACTCATATGGAATAACTTTGTGTTTAAGGAAGTGGATGCACAAGCAGTGTTCCCGCTTAGTACAAGTGAAGGCTAGCAAATAGATTAAGAAGCGACCAACTAGAGAGCAACAACGGTCATAAACATGCATTGAGGTTAACCAACATTGAATGCAAGCATGAGTAGGATATAAATCAGCATGAACATAGATATCATGGAGGCTATGTTGTTTTTGATTCAACTACATGTGTGAACATGTGCCAAGTCAAGCCACTTGAATCATTCAGAGGAGGATACCATCCTATCATACTACATCATAACCATTTTAAAATGCATGTTGACACGCAAGACAAACCATTATACACTCCTAGCTAATTAAGCATGGCATGAGTAACTATAATCTCTAATTGTCATTGAAACATGTTTCATTCATAATGAGTTGAATCAAGAACGATGAGCTAATCATATTTACAGAAACAAAATAGGTCGAGTTTGTACCAGCTTTTCTTCATCTCAATAATTTCATCAAATATCGTCATTATTGCCTTTCACTTGCACGACCGAACGATGTGAATAATAATAAGAGTGCACGTGCATTTGACTAAGCTGGAATCTGCAAACATTTATTCAGAGGAGAAGACAAGATAATATGGGCTCTTCGTTAGATCAACAATAATGCAAATGAGAGCCACTCAACATTTTCATAGTGGTCTTCTCCTTTCGACCCAAAGAAAAAGAAAAGAAATTCAGAGAAACACACTAAAATATTTTTGGAGTTTTTGTTTTACTGAAGAAAGCAAATAACAGAAAAGAAAACAAAAACGAGAAAAACTATTTACCCGGGAAAGCTCCCAACAAGCAAAAGAAGAACGAGAAATCTTTTTGGGTTTTCTTTTAATACTACAACTAATTAAACTAGAAGGAAAACTAAAAAGGAAGCGAGAACTAATTTTTTTGGATTTTCTCAAATTTTTCAAACACACAAGAAGAAAGCAAGAAAAATAAACTAACATGGATAATACAATGAAAACAAATGAACACCGACAACTGGAATGAATGTATGCTGCATGAATGTAATGTCGGTGAGAAATACGTACTCCCCCAAGCTTAGGCTTTTGGCCTAAGTTGGTCTATGGCCACGGCTGGCCTGGATAAAATCTAGAGTTGTAGTTGGGGTTGTTAGCAAGGAACCCAGTGCAATCAGATTTACGAGGTTCAGTGCAAATACCCCATTGCGGAATTTTGCATGCATCATTAAATTCATCAAGGTCCATGCGAAACGATTTATCATATAGATCAAATAAAACTGAATGTGTGTTGCGATGGACCGAATATTCAAACCTCCGCACAAAAGAATCAGTAAGATTGTAGTACTGTAAACACTTATCTGACATGAAGTCCGTCAGGTCAGCGTTGCGCACGTACATATCAAATTCTTCCTTGAAACCTGCACGAGTCATGAAGTGATCCGACAGCCATTCGCACGGTTGCACTAGCGCTTCCCGCGGTGGTTCAAGGTCCGGCTCCCGTATAGCGGGACTTGCGGATTTGTTCTTCTTTGAGGAACCACCTTCGTATATTTTCCTAAACATTTCCTCCTCTGAAAAATTTCTGAAATTTTTAGTGACTCAAAATAAAAGTGAACCAAACTCAACAAAACTAATAGCAACTACTCCCACAAGTGTCTAGAGGCTATATCATGCAACAAAACTACTTTGGACCATATAAATTTAACATGCAAGCTCAAGAACAAGGTCACCATAGCAGCAAAATTTTGCAATATATAAAGCACTAGAACAAAAACTAATTGGACCATTGGAGGAGTCACATACCGAAGAACAATCCCCCAAAACAGTTTTGCAAATGGAGCTACGAGCAAGGAGATTGAAAATGGCAGCAAGATGAGCAAGAACACGGGTTTGTGTAATGGGATGATTTTTTCTGGAAGAAGACGAAGTGGATGGGTGGCAGGAATAAGTGAGGGGGTCCCTGTGGGACCCACAAGCCACCTAGGCGCGCCTAGGAGGTGGGCGCACCCCGTGGGCTTGTGGCCCACTGGTACACCCCCTGAGGTGTGTTCAATGCCAAAAATTCTCTAATATTCTATAAAAAATCATACTAAATTTTTAGGGCATTTGGAGAACTTTTATTTTCTGATCATTTTTTATTGCACGGATAATTCAGAAAACAGAAAAATAATCGCATTTCTACTTTATTAATTCTAAATAACAGAAAGTAAAAAGTGGGTACAGAAAGTTGTGCCTTCTAAATTCATCCATCACATGCCCGTCAAAAAGAATCCATTAATAAGGTTGATCAAGTCTTATTAATAAAATTCTTCCGAGTGACATGAAACGAAGAATTTTTGAATAACACTAGGTTACCTCAACGGGGATATGCATGTCCCCAACAATAAAAATATCATATTTCTTTTTGACAGTAAGAATATTTGAATTCTGATGAATTTTGACTTTTTGAAAAACCGGCCTCGTTAGAAGAGAGGGACTAGCAGCTCCGTCTGAAAGTAGTTGTCGCTCAAGCTCAAACGGATGTACCGAGTTGTGTTGCAGTGCCTATAAATAGCCCGGGCGGCATCGACCTGGCCTGATCTGCCCAACAGCTTTTGCCTTGCTTCCTTCCGTACGTCCTTCCCTTTAGTTGTTCCGGCGCGTGGTGAGCCAAGCCAGCTTTGCTGAGAAAGATGGCTAGTGTGAATGCCGCCTCCCACCCCCTCCTCCTCCTGCTCCTCTGCGCCGCGCTTGCCCTGAGCTGCTCTGGGGAATCGCATCCGCTGCAGTGCAAGGAGGCGGAGTTGAGCTGCTTCCTCAAGCCCAAGATGTGCGGAAACTTCCCCTGCGACTTCCCCGACCTCGTGTGCAACTTCCCGGAGGATTGCGCATCCATTTTCAAGGAGTGCATCCAAACCTGCGGCGTGTCCGACGGTGGCAGGGAATGCCTGACGATCGCTAATTGCCCCGCTGGCAAACAGGATTGCCTGGTCCAATGTCTTGACCAGTTTAACTTAACGTAGAGCGCGCGCCTTGGTAGCTACGCATGCATGCATGTTGAGCTGAGATTTCCTCAATGCCGGCATCACCGATCGAGAAGCTCCGCCCCCCTTGCCAAAACAGCCATATGTGACTCCTTCGTTTCTCCTCCCCTTGCCTTACTTTATTTTATCTCCAGCATCTCCCACTTGTCTTAATGTGTGTGTGTCTCCTCTCGCCTCGTTGTTGTTTAGGAGTAATTTGTATCGCATGCCTGTGTGTGTGTGTCTCGCCTCGTTGTTGTTTAATTTGTATCGCATGCCTGTGTGTGTGTGTGTGTCTCGCCTCGTTGTTGTTTAATTTGTATCGCATGCCTGTGTGTGTGTGTCTCGCCTCGTTGTTGTTTAATTTGTATCGCATGCCTGTGTGTGCGTGTGTCGTGAAAATAAAATGAATGCAACTACATGTGATGTGCGTGTTTTGTTTTTAAACAACACGAGTGAGTTGGAGATGGTTCCATATGCTTGTTCCCACTTCCCATGGCATGGTCGACAGATTCGCCATCTCATACAGAGCTATGCATGCCCGCCCGAGAGCGCCTTTGCGTCGGCCGTGGAGCGCCAGAGCTGGTCGATACACTAGTACAAAATAGGGCATTCGTCACAGGTCACCCAACACATTAGTCCCGATTGCATTACGAACCGGGACTACTGTGAGCATTAGTCCCGGTTCGAGCGGCTAGGGCGCCGGTCGGGCATTAGTCCCGGTTCAAATGGGACCTTTAGTCCCGGTTGGAGACACCAACCGGGACTAAAGGGACTAAAGGCTTTGGAGACATCAACCGGGACTAAAAGGGTTCTGAAAGTTTTTTTTAATGTTTTTATAAGTGGGATCTGTTTTTAGTTTCTGTTTTAAATTGCTTATATCTTTTAGGATATTTGATGTTTTTGAGTGATTTTTTTTGCATTAGATTCAAAATTTTGTCTAGTTTCTGCTTGTGCCATTAGTTTGCAAATTTGAATGTTTAAATTTGAATTTGTTCAAATTTGCTTCAAACCCTAGATTGTGAATAACTCGAGTTTACAAATAGTTTTTAATTTAATTCTTTTTGCTCCTAGTCACGTGTTAGATTGTTGTCACAGTAAGATTTATTTGGTTATTTTTAGAATAATTTAAAAATGAAATGCCTTTGTAACAGACGAGTTTTCGTCCGAAACCTTGATACTTCGAAGGAGATGGTCCAATTTGTACATGAAGTGCATCCAGTTTTTGCCGTAACCCTCTCAACTTTGTAGCACATGCTATGTGGGTGAAATGATGATACCATGCCAAGTTTCAACATTTTCAGAGTTCATTTGTAGGGCTTTTCAATTTCAGGGTCATTTAGCTCAAAAAATTCATTAAATGCATGAAAAATAGCAAATGAAGTTAGAAAAGGTTGAAATTTGAGGATGTGACTTTGAATGGTGCATATTGAATGCACAAAAAGTCTGGAGTTGAAATAAGTTAAAAAATATGAAATGCCTTTGTAACAGATGGGTTTTCGTACGAAACCTTAATATTTCGAAGGAGATGGTCCAGTTTGTACACGAAGTGCATCCAGTTTTTGCCGAAACGCTCTCAACTTTTTAGCACAAGCTATGTGGGTGAAATTATGATACCATGCCAAGTTTCAACCTTTTCAGAGTTCATTTGTAGTGCTTTTCAAATTAAGGGCCATTTAGCTCAAAAAAATCATTAAATGCATGAAAAATAGCAAATGAAGTTAGAAAGGGTTGACTCTGGCTTGTTTAACCTTAGTTGTGACTCTGGCTGGGACGGTGCTAGCAGATGTAGTCGACGTTATGATTGGATGGACACCAACCCGGACTAAAAGGGTTCTGAAATTTTCACCCTCCCCCTGGACCGTCTTTTTTAGTTTTGTAGAAAATTAAAAAAATGATATAATCTTCCAAAAATAAAATCCTTTGAGATGTATTTAGGTTTTAGTGTCTAGTTGGTATAGAAATTTTGAAATATGAATTTTGACCGTTTTTGCAATAAAACGAAAAAAATAATGTAAAACGGCCATAACTTTTGCATACGACGTCGAAAAAAAAAGTTTAATATATCAAAAAAAACTAAAGAAAAATTGGGACTCGATTTCACCCGGGTTTACCCGGTGAAGTTTTCTCAGATTCTCGAAATTCCAAAAGTAAAAAAAGTTATTTCAAATAAAATACAATTTTAATAATTTTAAAAATTAATTTTATTTAAAAGTAATTAAATGATGTCATATTTGGATTCCTCACATTTTTCTGATAATAATGGATATATTATTTGTCGAATTTCAATTTACAGATTTAAAGATATTACTTATGCCATATTAAATGAATAAATGGTAAAAAATGAATAAAATAATATTATTACTTATTTTAATTTCATTGAAATTCAATATTATTAGTACTTATTTTGTTTATTTTAACAATTGTTTATAATTAAAAAAATTAAATCATGTGACATCAAGACCTAAGGGTTAATAGGATTGATAGCTTACTATTGTCAGGAAAACAATAAGTGCAGACTTGAAAGCTAGGGTTGATAGAACCAGGAAGTTAAGCGAGCAGTGAGAGGATGGGTGACTGGCCGAGAAGTTAGACGATTTGAAATGAGTGCATGACGCTGGAGTAGTGAGGACGGGTGATTAGAGATTAAATTATCAAATAATTCAAAAATTTGAAAATCGGAATAAAACTTAAAAACATTTCAAAAAAATATTAAAAAAATTCAAAACAAAATTTCAATTTTTTTTTCTAAAAATTCCTTTAGTCCCGGTTGGTATTACCAACCAGGACTAAAGGTGGAGCTTTTAGTCCCGGTTGGTAACACCAACCGGGACAAAAGGTCCTCCCTCCCCCGCCCCAGGCTGCGCCACGTGGAGGGCCTTTGGTCCCGGTTCGTAAGCAAACCGGGACTAAAGGTTTTGGGTATTAGTCCCGACCCTTTAGTCCCGGTTCCAAAACCGGGACCAATGGCCCTTTGGAACCGAGACAAAAGGCCCTGTTTCTACTAGTGATAGTACGGGACCACCCGCAGCGCAGCTTGATCCGGCAGGCCGGTCTCCTTCCCTTCCCTTGGAGAGCCCTGGTGGTCTCCTCGTCCGCGTGCCCCCTGTATAGGAAGAGCCCGCTGTCGCCCTGGTAAAAAAAGAGAGACTAGCTAGTCAACAGATTGCAGTACAGAAAGCAAGTGTCTAAAAGCATCTACAACCAGACGTAGCAAATCCAGATCCTCAAACTAGGCCAAGCAAGTGCCTCAGAGCACTGACCAGACACTACTCCTATGTTAGCTTCCACACCCGCATCCCTCATATTCAAAACCATGCAACGTTACGTAAAATACGATTAACACATATTGTTCACGGGATAAACATTTCATTACCGGACAAAAGAAAACATAGTTTATCGGAGTTCAACGGCTCGGACAGTGCCAATCCATACAACAAACTCCTTAAACATAAATAAAGGGTGTGTCTAGGGCACATCTAGATGTGACATAGTTATTGCACATCTAAATGATTAAATCAAGCATAAAAAGGAAAATAAAAATAAAAAGAAAATACCCACACGAATCTGTACGTAAGATCAATGATGTAGGACTTAGATGTGCAATACTTATCTCACATCTAGATGTGTTTTAGCAAAACTGTAAATAAAATATCAACATAACAGGGAAGGGCGGAGGATATCACCATTTCCTGGCCTGCCCCTTTCCCTTCCGGTCATCGACGCGGTTGTGCCCTCAATGTAGGCGTCGGCGTGCGAAGGTGCATCGTCGTTGGAGCTGGAGGTGGAGGCGTCCGTCAGGTCGCAGTCGGAGCTGCACCTTCTGCTCGACATCCTGCGCAGCCTGCTCCTTCGCATGGCGGGCCGCCTTCGCCGCCACCTGCTTCTTTGCCTCGCGCTCCGACAAATCGATGCCGAGTCGGAGCGCCTTGGCATTCTTGTGGCGGAGGCGCCATGCATCCGTCTTCGCCACCGTGAGAGAGCGGCGGAGGACCGACGCGATGAGTGCGGCCTCGGGATCGACCGGAGCGATCGCGCGTGACGGGCGCACAGACAACGGCTCCCCCGCCACTACCCTCTCCCTCGCCCGCTCTCGCTCGCGTCGGGCTGCTCGTGCCTCGGACTCGTGCGTGCCGGTCCCATCGCGGGCACGAGGACCCAGCGGTGGCCGGGTACCACTTCTGGAGCAGAGGGTGGTGGTGGTAGGCGGTGTACCTGAAGGAGCAGGGCAGAGCTGCCGGAACTGCGTGCCGGTCCCATCGCGGGCACGAGGACCCAGCGGTGGCCGAGTACCACTTCTGGAGCAGAGGGTGGTGGTGGTAGGCGGTGTACCTGAAGGAGCAGGGCAGAGCTGCCGGAACTGCGTGCTGGGAAGGAAGAGCTTGCTACGTCGTCGGCACTCCGTTGATGGGCGCTGACGAAGTAGATCCGCCGCAACCGGATCCGCCTTGGTCGAGCTGCGAACGCCTCAACGCGATACGGAGGGTGACCTCCTCCACATTGTCAGGCTCCGCATCGCGTTGCACGCTCGCCTAGTCGTCGTTGGAGGCAGATTCCCTACCGAAGGCAGCACTGCTTAGATCGCCGACCATAGAATGAGTTCGGAGGGGGTCGGAAGTGAAGTGGACGGAGAGGGGACTGAAGTGGAGTTCGGATTGTCTACGGTCTAGGATTTTCCAGAAGGGGATATTTGTGGGGCAGGCATGGCCCATGTTGGGCAAAACCGACGTGGCAGACACGCCTGGACGCGCTCAGTCCACCTCATATTTGGGATGGATATGTGAGGCGCCGGACAGCCGGACGTTTGAGGACGTTTTAAGGCCCCCGTGTGGATCTGTTTTTCACGCCCGGTTAGTGAAAGGGCCGTCCGTCCGGGCGTTTGGCGACGGTCTGAGGAGCCCGGTTGTAGATGCTCTAATGCGGGAAATTCACTTTGTCTCATAGGTGTAGATATACCCATTGTCTAAATACAATTTTTAAAATGTTAATTTTTTTTAGAAAAAACTCCGCGTGTACATCCGAACATTATATGTTCATGCACAAAGTTTATGTGAAAAAGGACATTTTTTGTGGCTTGTGTAAAAAAGACAATTGTCGATGCTTGATTATAAGTTTATAACTATTCACGAGACATTTTTTTATCTTTTTTATACATGCCACAAAAAATGTAGAGCATCTACAACCAAAGTGCAAAGTGCTATGCGACACTATGTGTATAGAGGAAGCTAGCAAGCCACGAGTTCTCAACCAAAGCGATATGCGACTACAACGGTGATGCCCTCGCAAAAAAAAAAGAGAGAATAAAACAGTGATGTTTTCACTTTTCAGAATGAATGCTGCAAACGTATCAGAAAGATCTCATCTGCAGCAGCTAACAGAATTACCATAAACATGCAGGTACTTCCATTATCATCAGCAATATAAATAGGATAGTATTCTGTGTGCTAAGATAATATTTCTAGCTTTAACAGTTCAGTCTATGCCTGTCTAATTTAAGACTTCGTAACCTACAGAATAGAGAAACAAATCAAATCGTAGACCTGAATCGCTATACCAAAATTCAGTGAGCTTTTTTGGGAAATAACTTCAGTAAATATAGTTTTTTCAGAACATGTGAACTAGCAGGCTATGCATAACTCAGATTTCTGAGTGAGCAAAGTAAAGATATGAATTAATTGACTCCGAGTTCAAAGTTTGAGGTAGTACGCTTGCACCAAAAGCTGATTTATTACATGATGCACATTTGCTGGCAGTTCTTTTAATTTCTACCATTTTGATTGCAAATCAAGTCTGCAATGCACATTTCCTCAGGACTTTTCGACAAGAAAAACTATGGATTCAATCTTCAAAGCTTTTGAGTTTAACAAGCTGTCTGGATCACATGAATCCAGCATTGAATTCAGCAAGGTCTTCGATGAGGCAAATTCTCTTGCTTACCATCGGTATGTTGATATGTTCTGGAAGCTGAAAAGGTATCTTAATATTGGGTCAGAAGCCAAATCACGGAGAGCATAAAGATAATCGATGACTTTGTGATACAGTTGATCCATCAAAAGAGAGCGAAAATGAAAAACGGAAGTGATCAGGTAAGGGCTACGATACTCCATCCATATGATAGCTTTCTTACAGTGGGAGTATAGTTTAATGCATTTTTTTTATTGACTGATATTTTTTTTTGCGGGTATTTTTTTTTATTGACTGATATTTTTGGAGTGAAACTTTTTGAGAATAAATTCGAACTTAGTATTGGAATAGGATATCTTGGTCTTCAAGCATTTCAAATTTCATATATGTTCAATCCTATCCTTTATGGTGCATACAGAAAGCTCGGATGACATACTATCAAGATTCATACTTTAGAGCGAGAAGGATCCTATGTTGCTATGTCTATTCTACTAGCAAGGCTTATACAAAGGTAACACGTGACGATTGAGGAGCATAGACACAGCAACAGAAGGCAACAACATGGAATAGGGAAAACCATTGATATGGAAAAATTAAAGCATTCTAATTTCAAATGGACATCTTCACTGATCCGTAATACTACCAACATGGTATTGCAATCAATAGATGAGTTGTCATACAAGATTTAGGTTAACCACCCAAATCACGCTTTTATCTCGGTTTGAATCGAGTTACCCACCCAATTTCGAACATGAAGTGCCTCGATAGATGGTTAGTCAATGGTTGACCGACCATGACTAGGACATCACCCGATGTTAAAGGTGTTGGCTCGAAGCTCTGCTAGCCTCAAAGATGAAAAATGTAATGTTTGACCTTTTGGTTGAACTCATCAGGATCAGCATACGTGCAATGATCTCTTGAAGGATTTGTCTAGGACTAGTTATATTTTTATCGGTTATATGTCATAGTGTTTGCAGTAGAATTATGAAGATTCTGCTGCGAGGTTGTAAGCTGATTTGTTCGTCGCCAATGCTTGACTGTAACTCGAAAATACAATGGTGAACATGGGTGCACATGTAGCCGGATTTAAAAAAAAAAGATGATTTTTTTCCAAGATAGTTAAATATTTCTGAAACTTTTTTGCAACCAACATGGTGTAGCTACATGTGTGTAAAGTTTCACGAAGAAATGACCTCCATTATATTTTGGGCAAAAAAAAGTGATAGAACATAGAAGTTACTATTCACGTTTTTCGTACCTGCAATTTTGATTTTCCACCAGAATTCTGTTTAGTCATTTTGTCACGAAACTTTACAAATTCGTATAACAATAGATCATGTTTGCTGTAAAAAAAATCAGAAATATTTGATTTTTTTAAAATATTTGTAGCTAGATCAGGAGTGAATTACAAAAAACCACCACATTTTAAGTTCACATCCAGATTTGCTACCACATTCCTTGAGCGTCCCAAAAATCTACCAGTTTCCTTGCAAATTTTCTCAGTAAACACTAATGATCAATTTAGGACGATTTTAATCCAATTTCTGGCAGAAAGGGCCCACCTGTAAGCGCGGATGTGGCATAAAAAGTCAAAAAAGAATTGTGTTGACTGTTAAAATAGACAAATTGATCATTGTAACTCCTTGAGATGGCCTCGTCCGCGTCAGACCTTTGTCTATTTAACAGTCAATACAGTTTTTTTTTTACTTTTTATGCCACGTCAGCGCTTAGAGGTGGACCCTTTCTATCAGAAATAGGATTAAATCGTCCCAAATTGATCATTAGTGTTTATTGAGAAAATTTGCAAGGAAACTGGTAGATTTTTGGGACGCTCAAGTAATGTTGTGGCAAATCTGGATGTGAACTTAAAATGTGGTGGTTTTTTGTAATTCACTCGGTGCGAGTAGACTGCACTTAACTGCCCTATAAAATCAAATATTACGTGGAACTATTTGCTCACTTGCAGTTTTTGTTACCTTTCAGGCAGGCATTGACGAAGACTACGGTGCACTTGATAGCCAAATGTTCTCAAACATCTCGTTACAGAAGAACACGCACTATGCCCAGTTCGGCATTTACAGGTTCGACGATGAGCCACTAGGTGACGGCAATGGTGGCAGGACACCTTCCTTCTTGGCCATCTCGTACAGAGCTATGGCTGAGAGTGCCTTCGCGTCTGAAGTTGAGCGCCAGAGTTGGTCGTATGGGACCACACGCAGCTTGATGAGCTCGCCATGGTCCCGCAGGCCCGTCTCCTTCCCTTGCAGAGCCCTGATGGTCTCCTCGTCGGCGTGCCCCCTGTATAGGAATATCCCTATCTCTTCATCACAGCCACCCTGGTAAAAAGAGGAAGCTAGTTAGTTAAGGTATTCCACGAACAAGAGCGAGCGTAAGTTCTTAAAATAGGCGTCGAAATTGCGTCGGCATGGATCGATAGAACTTTTCCATTCCAGGTATGTGGTGCCAAAAGAAAGATCCCATTCATAGAAGTTTTGCTGAATCACATGCCGGAATTGCTATGCAGTACTCTTTGCTATGCTTCCAAGAGGCGTATATAGCAGGATTATTACAGATCTGCAAAGTTATTGCCAACTGAATTCATCTGGCTGTTTTCTGCTTTTTGTGTTCCGTATGATTCTGAACAAAAACATATGGTATAATGAGGCAAGGAACCCAAACTAAATACGTACAATGTTATCATCAGGTCTGCCCAGTGCACTTAATCCAAATTTAGTCCAGTTATGTTCTTCTTTTCTGGAGCAGAAGTTATGTTATGCCTGATTTGTGAAGTGAAGGAGAAATGTAGGAAATGCGGGCCACTTACTGGTGAAGTGGTGATGGTAGCATACTTAAGCCAAATTTAGTCAAGTTATGTAATTCTTTTCTGGAGCAGAAGTTATGTTAGCCTGATTTGTGAAGGAAATGTAGAGAATGCAGGCCACTTACTGGTGATGGTAGCATTTTGCGCCCAGTAGAAGGGTCCAGCAAAGCAGTAAGATCAACCATGTCCTCCAAATTTAACTTTATACCAGTTTCTTCTTCAACCTATCAGAAAATTTAGGTATAATTACCAAAAACTGATGTATACGATAACTGAACACTTGGTACTTTACAAATTATGTCTTGTGAACATCATCAAGCGAAAACAGGGCTAGTGTGACTCACTAGCTGCAGTAGCATGCAAACTTCAGTGGCTACACTGTATATATTTGGGGAAAGAAGATACTAACCTCTCGGACTGCGGTGCCAACGAAGTCACCGTTTTCATCATCTAGCATTCCAGCTGGTAGCTCCAATATAAATTTCCCAATAGGAACTCTAGCCTGAGAATTTCCAAAGGGGTCAATAAGCAATAGAATGCTTTGCTCTCGGAATATAATACTCAACCATTCGCTGGAAATCACAGTAATATACCTGTTCAGTAAGAACAGCATAAGTTTGCCCTTTTGACTCCAAAAGGATCAACACAGCAACAGCAGGCCCTCTTGCAAAGACAATCCCTGGAATCTAAACATATAGTCGATCAATAAGACAAACAAAAATCCACAAATATGTACTTTGATTATGTAGGAACTGTTTAGAATAAAGATTTCACGAGCATGTCAACTAGCACTAAATCCATCATGCGAACACTAACGATTTGGCAAACCCTGGTGAAGCACATATATTGCCGGCCTTGGTCTATCGCAGCTCCTCACCCTGATTTATCCTATCTGCACCTACCTTATGATCTCTACTTACTCATGTTGCTGCAAACCATGTTTGTGTCTAAGCAAATCCTAGTAGAGAACAAGCTAGCCATGACAAAGTCAGACGCATTTCACTACCTCAGTCGGAGATACACCGTAAAATTGCATAAATCACAAACTGCTACTACTGTCAGTCAAGTCTGGAGTGTCATAAAAGTTGAATCCTGGGACATTGGGATCACCTTGGCCTTGGTCTCCTTGTCTACAATGTCGGCCTTGAACTTGAGGAACCCCACGCGCTGCCCGAACATGTCCACCCCCTGCACACATCAAATTCCATCCACTAAATTCCCCAACGAAATCGCTATTAGAGCTCAAACATTTCGATGCGGGAGAGAGAGAGGAGCACCAGGAGCCGCACCTGGATGAGGACCTGCCGGAGGCTGAGCTTCCCGTGCGCGAGCAGGCCCTTCTCCGCCTGCAAGCTCTCCAGCCACCGCCTGAACAGCGCCGAGTCCAGCGCCTTCCTGAAGTCCGCCTCGGCGAGGCCCGCCGCCGCCACGACCCGCACGGGCCCCGCCGCGCCGGGCACCTCCACGGTGGCGCCGAGCTGAGTAGACGCCCCCGCGTCCGACGAGGCCATGCGCACGGCCAACGCGCCGCTCCGGCGGGGGATGGGGAGGAGGGAAGCGTGCGGCGGCGCTCGGCGACGGGCCAATCCGAGCAGACACTGCGCTGCTGCACGTGTCGCCGCGGCCATTTCTGTTTGGTCAGGAGGCTTCGCGCACGCGAGCCATGTGCCCCTTCACATGGGCCGGCCGGGCCGGGCCGAAGAAGCCTATGATGTCAATTCAGGCCCATCGGCCCGCTCGGGTGCCTGTAACCTCTCTTCCTCTGCTCCTCTAACCCCGCGTAGCGGCGGCGGAAACAAACCAACTATCGAGCGAGGGAGCGGCGGCGGCGGCGGCGGAGGAGGAGATGACGGGGAAGGGGGTGAGGCGGAGGGAGAAGAACTACCGGGCGGCGCACGGGGGCGACGCGCGGCTGCCCCCGCCGCCGAAGCAGCGGGAGCTGGAGGCGCTCCCGTCCAAGCTCCGACGCCTCATCGCCATCCAGAAGAAGCAGGACGCCGCCGTCGGCGGAGGCGGCAAGGCCGACGCTTCCTCAGGTGAGCTCCCCTTACCCCCTCTCCTCTCCTACGGCGGCACCGCTGGCCCGCTAACCGTCTCTGCTCGTTGCCCAGCAGGAGGAAGGGCTCTCGGGAAGCATGGCGCCGATGCGACGGGGAAGGATAAGGTAATGCGTCCTAGAGACAGGATGCGACCTGCAAGATTTGGTTACCACAATTCGTCTTGCAAAATTAGCTTCTGTGGTCTGTGCCATTGTAATTTAGTAGCTGCTGAACGATTCTGCAGAAAACCAAGAAGCAGGCATTGGAGGCTGCCGCGGATGCCAAGGCAGCAGAGGGTGGACCGGCGGCCGACGAGAGTGCGAACGCCGATGGCGGAAAGAAGAAGAGGAAGCGGGGGAAGGTCGAGGATCTCCGTTTCAAGGAGCTCGAGGCGAATGTCTCGGTTTCAAAGAAGCAGAAAAGGAAGAAGTGAGTTGTTTAACCATTTGGTCTGTCCTGGTTTGCTTGGCTCGGATCGTGTAGCTTTTGCATCACTCTATTTTGTTTCTATGTTTCCTTGTACAAATAAAATGCAATTTTGTATCTTGCTTCAAGTGAATCGCTTACATTTTTTAAATAGGACAAATACTCTAGTGCAGTAAACATATCTTGTACCTTCGCATTCACTCATAGCAACATACAATAAAATGGATAATTACATATCTTGTATTATTGGTTTCAGACATCTGGATGAGAAGAAAAAGAAGCGCAAGGCTGGTAAGGCCGAGACTCATCTGGAATTCCCTGGACGTGAAAAGGTCAAATTCGGTGATATTGTCGAGGCTCCACCAAAGCTATCATTCCCAAAGGTGCCTTCTCTTCTCATGTCCTTCTATGTGAACTCATTTACTTTGTTATTTCGTGGATTAAATGTGTTATTCTTGCTTTTGTAGCGGAAGAGTCATTTGGATGTTTCTGCTGAGAGGCTAAGGAAAGAGGTGGTTGAGAATTACAGAAACATCAAAGGCTGGTCATCAAGGCCTGGACTCCAGCTTCCCACTCTAGCTGAATAAGCATCCGTGTAACCATTTATCTTGTACCTTCTAATGTTTTTAGGTCAGAGTTGCTTATATATAACAAGTTGTGCACTCTCTTGTAAGCAATGGTGAAACAATACTTTGTTTAATTCCATCCATCCCGTTTGCTCTGTTTTGCTTCCCCAAAGCAATCATTATATTATTCTAGGTAATTGGGATTTCTGGGATTAAGAAAACGTGTTATTTGATTTGGAATGGCAATAGGAGCATAAACCCATGCTACTTTGTTCTTACGCCAGAACTGGACATTATTATTACAACTTGTCAAAAGAGTAACTGTTGGAGATGTACATATGACAAAGCGATCAGAAAGGATTTAGTAGCTTGTTCAGGTGTCAAGCATTGCGGGGGTATGCAAATAGATGAAGGCCTTGATCCATATGCAGGGTAAACATTGTTTTGTATACTGCACTCTTGGATTCATCTTCCAGTTTGAACCTGAAGAAATGTATCAAAGTAGCAGCCATGATTTTCATCTGCCTGTATGCAAATTCTTTCCCCAAGCAGATACGTGGTCCCGCCTGATCATTGGAAGAAGGCTTGTTAAATAAAAGGCCATCCGAACTCCTAAAGGAAAATAAAACTATCATTGCTTGTGTTTTTGACATGAGAACTGATGTTAACACAGGCAGACTTTTTTGTTAGTTTGTGTGTAATCGCTTAATGTCAGTTACAGTACTATTCTGGAAGTACACCAATTAGCAATTAGATAGTATGGTGTTTCGTACTTTATTTGGAAATGTAATGTTTGATTTTCTTCTTTAGCAACAGAAGGCTACATTGACATACCAGTAATGTGAGTGCTTAATCTGTTCTTTACCAAATACCAACTCATAGCGATGTTCTCGCCTGTGCCTAACATGACCCAGTTTAGCCATGTTTTTTATGCTCACTTAATACAATTATATGCCCTCCAAACATGTACATATATTGTTTCTCCATTAATACTTACATTGAAAGATATAAACTTGTAAGGGCTCTCTTGCTGAAAGATACCATCCACTAGCCATCGTTCAGGCCTGAATTCTTCGGCATCCTCACCCCAAAGGTATTTCATTCTCCCCATGGCATAGATCATGTAGTTCATTCCATCCCCTTTTATCACTCTATAGCCATTGGGCAGCAAATCATCTTCATCTGCCATCTTGCCATCCTGAAAGAGTGCCACAATTTTTAGTCAATGCCACTCTCAAGATCATATATTCCCTTGCCAAAAACTGCACAAGTTTCAAATTAGATATGTCTTAAGGATTTTGACAACAGTTAAAATTATATCGAGCAAGTTATTTCTGTCAATTTTGTCAGGGTCTGGCAGTCTAGTATTATCCTCCCTTCAATTATTATTTTGGAACACATTCCTACAACTACAATCTACTCCCTGCTTGATTTTTGTCTTTTGGACAAAAGCTGGGAAAGTTCATAAACTACAATCATCTAACAGAACTGCATAAACTATGTACTATTACTTTACATGCTCAGATTTCCCATGATTATTATATAGCGTACAATACCTAGCATGCTTACTCTACAAACTAATCCAGTCCTTCAGTTTCATGATTACTTACCAATGTTTCAGATTATGGTTTATTGCAATAAGTGGGTAGGTATATAGTGCCAGGCCCAAATAATAACTAGTCATGTCTCATGTTAGTTCTATTCTACTCTCTACAAGGAACAGCTATCGAAGTTTGGAATTATTCATACCACTGGAACAGCAGGATACAGCCGGAGTGTCTCAGTTAACGTAGCATGGAGGTACTGCATCTTGTCAATGGCACCTTGTTTTAACCTTGCAGTGAATGTTTCCATGTTATCTTCTTGCGCCAATTCAACAGATTCCATGATTTCATAGGCAACCTTATCCTGCACTATGGGGTTCTTGCAGAGCATGTAAATGAACCATGATAGGGTATTTGCCGTTGTATCTTTCCCAGCAATCAGGAAGCTGAGGACTATGTCACGTAGGTAGCGATCGTTCATTGTCACTGGGTCCTCCTCACTTGCCAGTATGAACCTTGATAGTATGTCTTCTCTAGCTTTCTGCATGCATCATAAGTCATAAAAGAGAACACATAGTTAATAGTAATACAGCATGGTATATATAGCTTTGTCTTCAACTTTATTTAGAATGTTTCTTGAATTTTTAGCTGACCATATTCTGAACTTCTTCCAGATTTATAAAGCACATCATAAATCATAAGAGCATAGCACATAAAAAAATCAGATGATCAACATTAGACTTGTAAAATTACTCCAGATTCTAAGCTGTCAGAAATTGAGGCCATTTGATATATATTATATACTTCAACAAATCCTGCCAAGTCTATTCCATGATGTGTATTTGAAATGATTTGCATACCAAATATCTATTTCAATATCAAGTTTAACATCATTCCTCAAGTCGTCTGTGGACTTGAGACCCAGACATTAAAAAACTGTGTTATATCATACACAGATTGTAACGAATTATAGCGAGGTAGGGTTTCGTAGCCCTTACTTCATCATGCCTATTCTTCATTTGCTCTCTCTTTTGGTGGATCAACTGCATCACAAAATCATCGATTATCTGAATGTTCTTTTTGAGTCTGGCTTCTGATCCGATATTAAGCTGGCGCTTTACTTGCCAGAACATATCAACATATCGGTAGTAAACCAGCGAGCTTGCTTCATCGAATGCCTTGCTGAATCGAATGCTAGATTCATCTGATCCTGATAGTGTGTTAAGCTCAAAACCAAGCCCCACTTTGAACATAGAATCCATTGTTGTTCTCATCAAAAGGTCCTGATAAAAGTTGCAATCATAAGGTAGAAATAGTAAGAATGAAACAACCAGGTTGGTATCTGAACATTGCAGTTGAGCTTTTTCCAAGTCACTTAGATATTTATTTTTCTTACTCAAAAACTTGAGTTATGCATAGCCCAATCCACAAGTTTTTAGTGAAATGCTTGCTCCAGTTTCTTCTCATTATAGCCAGCTTGAATTTGGGTTTGATTGGGTGTAGGATTAAATTGTCTTTACATTTGTTGGAAGTGCTAAAATAAAATGGAGAAGAGCTAAAAGGTGAAAATATGATCTTAGCACTTAATCATATTATCTGTTGTTATTGATCATAGTCATGCAAGTACCTGCATGTTTATGGTAATTCTGTTGCCTGCTGCATATGAGATCTTCTCTGCCAGTTTTGTAGCATTAAGTCTGAAAACATCACTGCTGAAGTCACGTAGCACTTTGGTTGAGAACTCATGACTTGCTAGCTTCCTCTGGTGTCGCCAGTTCTCCCCGTCAGTTGCGAAAATTCCATTCCCAAAGAGGTCCCTCATGACTTGAGTGTTGAAAGCCCCCTGTGAAATAGGCCCCAACATCGTCAAAAAATTGTGCTCCTGGGCTCAGTTTTTTTACTTTTACATACATTTGCAGTAACTATTCAACTTGATATATTTATTGTAAGGTTAAAACGTTAGCAACCCGACTAGCCTGTATGTAGGTTTAAGGTTAATATCCGCATCTTTGCAATTATTAGATCTTATTTGGTTTACATGCCAATATGATGTACTCATCCTAATCTGAATGAAGATTGCTCTGTGTGTCGCACTGTGAGTTGTTAGACCTCTAGATGATTGTGTCTGAACTTAATAACTGTCAGCTGAATGTTCTCGCTACCTTGCAACACGCACTTCTATTCAATTATATCATAGAAAATTATAGCATGTAGTTAACACTTAAAGTTTGATTTGATCATCCATTTTATAAATCTTCAGGATTTAATCATTGAAATTAAGAATTAACTATCTATCTATTAGTTATTAATCCTTAAGAAAGGCAGAGAAGGAACAGAGATGGTCAGCATGAAGAATCACCTTACTGTATTTACTGAAGCTGGTCTTGAGAAAATGCTCGATGACAGCGGGGTCAGAGGTGAAGATCTCACTGTGCCCGGGATAGACCAGCCTGCTGGTGGGATGCAGAAGCGCATATGACACTTGTTCGTCAAAGAGCTTGTCAAAGTTCTTGAGTTGACGAAGCACAGTGCCGATGAGCGGTGGCCGGTCTTGGGCTCTCTGGACGAACTCTCTGGTGCAGAAGACAGCGAAGGACACAAGAACACCAAGGATGTAGAGGGTGATTGCCAGGAAGGCTATGGCTAAAACTGAAACTAAGCACATCCCCATGATCGAAGCAACGGAGAAGAGCTGGGGAACCATTAGACCTGCTGCTGCTGCTTGCTGAGAATATGCTTACCCTATGCATCTTATATCTGTAATCTACACAGCCGGCCAGCCACTATATCTTGGGTTTGGTCAATGTCCCTGTCCTCTAGACTAGAAAAGCGACATCCGTATTACTATATTCTTGGGGTTTTGGACTGTCTTGTAACTATCCAAATGGCCAAGAGAATCGCTTATGCGTTGATTAGGTTTCAAGTCCAACTTTGATATCTGTAAATTATGGGTTTCGTAAGACTTTGTGTGGATATTTTGGGTTGGAACTTTCCTAGCAATCAAGTTCTCCATATGCATATTTCACTTATACCACATATTTCACTTATACCATATTATATGCTGCTGTTTCAGGATGAACTTGATTGGGAAGACCAAGATGGTAGTGAACAATCATGTCCTATCTTGAGAACAAATAACAATTGGCAACTGTGTTGAAGACTTAGCTTTTGGTTAAGCAAAATTAAGTACCCAGAATAGTGATATCTGTCACTGATACGTGGCCCCAGGACTAAACCTCATGTATGATTGTATTATTTTATATACATCACTGTGATGTTTCTGAGCAAATTTTCTGCACGGCATTGTTGCATCTTTGGAGTGCACTTCCTTGGATCCTAGATACCAGCAAGCGGAAGAAGTCAGAGGGAGCAGTGACATAGCTGATACCGTGAGCATGAGTTCAGCAAACTGGATGGTGGTGAAACTAAACTTATTTCTCAAGTGGGTTGGCAGTCAAGGACTTGCAACTTGACAGCGACATCTACGCAATGGCGTAGCAGTTAGATCCATCTGTTTGTACTTTTATGTATGCATTGGTATAGGGAACAGTCCAGGTTGATTACTTCTGGTACGATCACTGACACATACATTTTGATGCATTCTGAACTAAATACTTTGAAGTTCGAATGAAGACTCCATTGGCGAGCCATTGTGCAGCTAGGTTTTGTTTTTCTTAAAAAATTCCTCTCCTGGCGTTGGTAGAGGGAGGGGGGAGGGGGGGGGGGGGGGGGGGGGGGAGGTGGGCGCAAAAGCAAGTGCTCAGAAGGCCTCTTTAGTTCACTCTAATCAAGCAACCACACATGGATGCATTTGTCCTCAATGGATCATGCTAGGCGAATGAAAACCTTTTGGGTTCCTTCCGCCTTATTGTGCCTTCATAATTCTTGAGCTGATTACTGGTGAGTGTTTGTTTGATAATGTCTATGTAGAACTCACAATTGATTATGCTGCATATAAATTTTCTTAATTAACTATGCAACTTCAGGACAAGTCAAAGATTTTCTTTCTTTCTTTCTGTGAAGTGCATATATTTTAGTAACCCATTGTTGCTGCTATGTATGAACTTATTGCTGCTGCAAATCGTTTCAATAAATTAGTATCGACACTTACTACCACTTCTGTTATGTACTGTTGTAGGTCACACCTGGTGCTCAAGTTGATTGATTGTCTCTTATCTTACACAGATTTTCATTTATCTGACCAATGTGCACGCCTGTCATGAGGTACCTATGATATACATTTCTCAGTCTAAAGTACTATTTATGCCTAGACTGTATATGCATTGCTTACGATTGTACATTTGTTATTACACAATTAGATGTATATCCACAATCCATTATAAATTTCCTTTTTATGTCTTTCATGTTTCCACCTTTCATTATATTGTAGGCATATTCAGGACTTGTTAGGATAATCCTAAGATAACACTACAATCCATGGGTCGTGTCTATATCCAAATTATTTGTTTCACAAACTTAGCAGTTGAAATAGTGCAACTGTTACATGTGAACTCTTCACTAGCTAAACATCCCAGCATAGCGAAGTTTACAATCTATATCAAATCCACTGCCTTACAAGTGCGGCAAAGTGTGATAATTGTTTTTATTTCAACAGCTCCGATCTCACCGGCATGGCTAAGCATGCGTGCTCCACTCTAGTTTCTTGTTTTAGCATGGGAGCTTGAAGCCCATGTACTGCCCGCTGGTGTACTGTGCCCAGACATGCACCCCGCCGGAGCAAGCTATCACGATTGTGCTGAGTGCCAAGATGGCAGCAACCATGAGGACGATGAGAGAGACCCTGCCTGACCTCCTGATGGCTCCTTCTATCACGACCAGCCCAACGATGGAAGCCACAAAGCAGATGACGGCGTAGACCAACGCGCCCACGATCCCGTCAACTCCCAGGATTATGAACTGGACCATCGACATGGACGCGCAGAAGAGTACCATGAACATTGTCGTTGCCGAAGCTGTCTGAGAAATAGAATCGAATTACAGCCACCAAACCATCTGCCACGGAGCCTCCTGCCGTTAGTTGTTGATTTGAACAAGAGATGGATTAGCACACAAAGAAGATAGGTACTTTTGGAGGCACTCCAATGTGGAGTAGGGCAGGGTTGAGAAGCAGGCCTCCTCCAATGCCAAAGAGTCCACTCATCACGCCGGTCAGCAGAGCAGCCACCGGGAACACATACACCGGCAAAGCATCCAGCCTGCTCTTTGCCGAATTCTCCTTCACGCGTTTGTCGTCAAGCAAACAAAAAGTGAGAGTTCTTTCTTCCCTCAAATCAAGTGAACAAAAATGATATTTTTGGAGAATGACTGGCTAGTATGATCTGTTGCAGTGTGTACCAGTTCAACCACTTGACTTTTTCGAGTCTGTGATTTTCCTTTTTGCTGAACGATGCATGCTGTGAAAGCCACGGCAACAGGGATTTGGGCTACGGTGATGAGCCAGTATGCAAGGCCACATGGCTTCATGTCAAAAGCCCCCTGATGGAAGGATATGTCCTCACAAATTTTAGTTCAGAATATACTACTACTTGGAGCATTGAAGTAGTGACGGACGAAAAAAGTTCATTGCATGATAAAGAACAGCCAGGAATCAGTAATTAGGATTCCATGGTCAAGAGATTATCATACCTTGGCACCCTCACCTCCTATGAAAAGATGAATGACGAAGAAGCAAAGCCAGACGGTGAAAAGCACAGTCAAGTCCACCCAGTGACACCCATGGCCAGCCCCTTCTTTCCGGCCAATAAGTAGCGCTTCCTCGGTGCCCTCCCTGGTGCTCGCTCCCTCAAGCACCCCCCTCGCCGTTGCTGCTGACTCCGCGCGCCACCGCTTCAACCCGGTGCCGTATGTCTTGAACGTTGCCAAGGAGAGGAACCCGGTGAAGAGCACGGTGATGAGCCACTCGGGGAACATGACGTTGCACACCACCCCGATGCTCACCCCAAGGAGCAGGCACGGCTGCGAGACCACGGCGACGTCGTAGTCGATCAGCCCGGGGCCACGGGCCAGCAGGGTGTAGAGCACGTTGGACAGCGTGCCGCCGGTGACCATGAACGTCGAGAAGGCCGTCGACGTCTTGAGGCTCAGTCCGGCCACGATGTTGAGGATCGGGACGTACAGCGAGCCACCGCCGACGCCCGCGGCGCTGGACATGGTCGCTGCCAAGAAGGAAAGGATGCATGCGAGGACCGTGCGGAAGAGGCTGCTCTGCTGCGCGAGCAGGGAGGATTCCACTCCCATCATCACCTGTGATCTCCATTGGAACAGGTAGAAGGTTGAGTTGGCCGCTGTTGCAGCTGTGAGAAGTTGTGAGGAGGAGGAATCCATCGTTCTGGTCAATGTCTTTGGAGACGAGCTGCAGATCAGGTGGTGTTGGCTTCTTTGCAGTGCACGCCAACAAATAACAAATTGGTAACTCACGTAGGGTGATGTGCTAGCACAATTTCCCGTGCATTAAGCTGTCTCTTCTGCTATCTTTATTGTAAGATTTAAAGATCGGCTAGTGGCCCTTCTGACCGCGCATTTGTCTCGGCAAAGATGCGGATGTGCAAACTCTGTCTATCTATAATAACGTCCACTTGCTCCGTATGGTGTGCAGCGTTCTACTCTTTGTCTCCAGTTTAGACTTCAGAGGCACCAACTAAACTTTGTCTACTAAAATGCTATCAATTAACTAACAATTTTAGTTTTGTCAACTATATGTACTTGGACGCTTTGCAGGTGTTTGATGTATCACAAACTGAAATGAAATAAGAGTGCTGGAATTGATCTCGAGGCTAACCTCCTGAAAATCCGAGAGAAAAAAGGGGAGTGGGCTACTTGGTCCTGATTTCCGTAACATGGGGACATCTGGCCCTACTAGGTGTCCACAAGTGACTGGTCCAGTCTATCTATCATTGTACAAAGGGAGGCCAATGTATTTTTTGCTGGTATTGTGTAGTATTGAGGGTGTTGGCGTCTTTGCTCGCATATGCACCAACAGATAACAAAATAGCAATGTCTTTGCATAGACCCGAATGGGCAACATGGAAGAAATAAAAGAGTTGGGTTGACTCTGGCTAGAATAATTAATATCCACTTGCTCTGGTTATCTGTAGTTTAGAGGCACACCAGCTACACTTTGTATATCAATATATGCTGATAATTAACTAGCAAATTTGTGTTGTCAACTGTACATGTATGTAGACGCTTTGCAGGTTATTGATGTATCACAATATGTGATGAGATAAGAGTTGTGGAACTGATGGTGGCACAATACCACTTTACTAGATAGTGGTGAGACCAAAACTATTTCTCGAGTGGATTGGCAGTCAAGGACTCGCAACTTGACAGCGACATCTACATGACGACACAGCAGTTAGACTTAGATCCCTCTGTTTGTACTTCTGTGCATGACATTTATGTGGGGGACAATCCACGGTAATACTCCTGGTATGCTCACTGAACACCTACAGTTTGATGCATTCTGAAATAAGTATGGAGGAAAATTACCTAGCTAGTACCAGCACAAATTTCATGTAAATGAAAATCTAGCTGAATAGCATCCAAAGCATACAAATTTGGGGTTGACATCACACCAGTCTGGATATCTCTCTGTTTGCTGACAGTTTAATTTACTCTGTTTCATGCAAAGTTAAATATAGTATAAATAATCTGACTAACCTAAATGCAACTTCAGCTGGTGACATTTATTTTTACAACTTGAAAAAGCAGATGTTGATAGCGTACATAGTTCAGTGGAACAACAGAGGATCTAGTAGCTTGTTCTTCTGTCCAAGCTTAAATTTCACGGGGGTACACAAATAGATGAAGGCCGTTATCCACGTGGAGGGTAAACATTGTTTTGTATATTGGAACCTTGGATTCATCTTCCAGTCTGAACCTGAAGAACTGTATCAGAGTAGCAGCCACAATTTTCATCTGTCTGTCTTTCCCCAATCAGATACAAGGCCCCGCCTGATCATTGTTAGAAGACTCGTCAAATGAAAATGGTTATTTATACTCTTAAAGGAAGAAATGAATTTGTAACTTGAGAACTGATTTTAAACCATGCAACTTTCTTATATTTGGGTGTGTGTAACCGCTCGCTATTAGTTCAATCTTCTGAAAATACAAGTGATTAGTAGTTAAGTAGCATGGTGTTCCCTACTTTAGTTGAAATGCAATATTATATGCTTCATTTTCTGCTTTAGCAACAAGTGGCTAGATTTGAATACCACTAATGTTACTGTTTTCTAGGTTCTTTGCCAACTCTTGGTGATGATCTAGGTTGTGCCCAACGCAAATATAATCTGTTAATTAGACATGTTCACTTAGTAAAATTATTATAGGCCCTCTAATCATGTCTTCTCTGTAGTACTTTATGTTGAATGCTATAAACTTGTAAGGGCTTTCTTGCTGGAAGATTCCATTCACAAGCCATCTTTCAGGCCTGAATTCTTCGGCATCCTCACCCCAAAGGTATTTCATCCTCCCCATGGCATAAATCATGTAGTTCATTCGATCTCCTTTTATCACTCGTTGGCCGTTTGGTAGTACATCATCTTCATCTGCCATCTTACCATCCTGAAAGAGTACCACAAAATAAGTTACTGTGTATGCCAGATCCAAATTAAATTATGTTGAAGCTGTCTTGACTTTTTATTTTTGGACTCCACTCTTAAAATAAATAGCAAGAGCAGTAGTTTGTACCACTGGAACACCAGCATACAGCCGGAGAGTCTCGGTAATCGCAGCATGGAGGTAGTGCATTTTGTCAATAGCACCTTGTTTCAATCTTGTGGTGAACATTTCCATGCTGGTATCTTCCTGCGTCCACTCGACATATTCTCTGATTTCAAAGGCAACCTTAACCTGCACGACTGGGTTTTTGCAGAGCATGTAGAAGAACCATGTAAGGGTATTTCCTGTGATGTCTTTACCAGCAATCAGGAAACTGAGGACTATGTCATGAAGGTAACGATCGTTCATCGTCTCAAGATCCTTACATGGTTTTCTGCATTACAGTATGAATCTTGACAGTATGTCATCTCTGGCTTTCTGCATTTATAATAAAAGATAGAATTGAACATATGTAAATGAGTTCGTCAGCGTTCGTCAGAAAATGCCTAAAGTTTGACAGGAATCAATCAGAGGGACAACCCTCAAATTCCCGTTGCTATTCCTTGTCTTCAAACGCCCCCATCTTGCCGCTTGCCCTGGCTCGGTCGATTCCGCCTCCTGACTCGCCCAAAATAGCATCTCGTGATTCCATTCCCTCATCGTCGCCAACGAACCGAGCGTGCTACTCGAACGTTGCCCTCCGGATGATCTCCACGCAGATCCCGGGCCACTTGGAGCGGTCAGGAAAGCGCTCCCGCACCACCTGTTGGATCTCCGCCCTCGCCTCCGGTGTCGCCGCATCAATCCGCGGCAGCTGCGCTACTGAGACCGGTGGCTGGAGGGCCGACGGCACCGCCACCTGATACGCGGGGTGCGCCCTCGTCGCCCTCGATCCGCGGCGCGAGCTCCCCAACATCTCGCTCGATTTCGTCTGCGGGGAGAGCCCATGGGTTGTGGTTGGGGGTGGGGGACGAAGCGGCGGTGTGGGGATGGGTTTGGGGGAGGGGATGGGGTTGGGGTAACACTAGTAGAAAATAGACCTTTTGTCCAAAGCATTAGTCCCGGTCTGGTTTTGAACCGGCATTAATGTGACCATTAGTCCCGGTTCGGGACGGGCATTATTAGTCCCGGTTCGTTCCGGACCTCTAGTCCCGGTTCGTAACACGAACCGGGACTAAAGGGGTGGTGGCAGGCTGGTGTCAGCCTGGGGCCCCACGATCACCTTTAGTCCCGGTTCGTGGCACGAACCGGGACTATAGGCTCACCTTTAGTCCCGGTTTGTGTCACGAACCGGGACTAAAGATCCCCTACATGAACCCTTCGGCCAGCCCGAGCACACTCCTCTCTGTTTTTCCCCTTCTTCCTCTCCTTTGTTCTTCCCCTTGCTCGAGCTCACCTCCATTTTTGCCAATATTTGTCAAGATTTGGAGGCACCCTATCCATCCAAGTGTTCACAAAGGTTAGCAACTTTGTCCTTTCATCTCTCATTGCTAGATTAGCTCTTGCAATGCTCTATAAGTATAGTGATTTGTGGGTTTTAGTTTGGGAGTATTTATATGTGGTAGTTTATTTGATTTATATGCAATTTGAGCTCAAATTAACTTCTTACTTTGCATGTATAGGTGTGGTTTACTTAGTGCCTTCCCGTCCCCGTCCTAACCACCGTCGATCGCCCGCACCGTCCCGTCGCCGGCACCACCTTGGTGAGCCTCTTGTTCTTATCATTTTTATAAAAAAAATCATGTTTGTAAGATTTAGATAGTTACTTGTATAGTTTTCTTACCTATATGGTTGTTTGTTATACATAGTGACATGTTTTTGATATCCGTCCCCGTCGGCCCTCGTCCGGTTTATGATTCGGATGTGGTATATACTCTCTTTTATAACTATTTGTTGCATTTCGTGTTTATGACAATTATGCCCATCAAGTTGACATAGATATTTTTATCTAGGAGGTATGTGAACCGGAAATTGCAACCGGCATAGATATTCTTGTCAAGAAGTTAAATTTAGTTGAAAAAGAAAACGAGTATTTGAAAGAAAAATTGAAAAGAGTTGAAGAAGAGAAGATGAAACTGGAGTTGTATGTTGCCGATGTCGTCGATGATCACAAGATCAAGATGGATGCAATGCGCTTGAAGATGAAAATTTAAAAAATATGCCATTGATAGTGAGGCTTGGTATCACTATGCTGTTGGGTCAATTGTTACCTTAGTTGCGATCTTGATCGCATTTGTTGTTGCATTTAAATGCTTTAGCTACAGAGTTTGTATGTTGTTTTATGAGAACAAGTGTGTATGAACTTTATGTATGAACTTGTATTAATTTGGTCTTTTCGGTGTTGTGTAATGAAGATGAGCCGGAAATGGATGTACGATGACCGATGCTCTCCCCAGTTCATTAATGGCGTGCATACTTTCCTGGTTGCGGCTGAGGCAAACAAGCGGGCGGATGGTTTTATGTATTGTCCATGTGCTGGCTGTAAGAATGATCGAAATTATTCTAACTCAAGAACCATTCACGTCCACCTGTTTGAGTCCGGTTTCATGTCCGGCTATAACTGTTGGACCAAGCACGGAGAAAGAGGGGTCCTAATGGAAGAGAATGAAGAAGAAGAGGATGACGATAGCTATCCTGACCATGGGTTCCATGAATACGATGGTACAACAATGGGGGAAGAAGCTGAGCCGGCAATGCGGGAAGGAGCTGAAGAAGAGGCATCAGATGAGCCCGCTGATGATCTTGGTCGGGCCATTGCCGATGCAAAGAGAAACTGCGCAAGTGAAAAGGAGAAGCTGAAGTTGCAGCGCATGTTAGAGGATCACAAGAAATTATTGTACCCAAATTGCGAAGATGACAAGAAAAAGCTGGGTACCACACTGGAATTGCTGCAATGGAAGGCAGAGAATGGTGTATTTGACAAGGCATTTGAAAAGTTGTTGATAATATTAAAGAAGAAGCTACCAAAGGACAACGAATTGCCCGACAGTACGTACGAAGCAAAGAAGGCTGTCTGCCCTCTAGGATTAGAGGTGCAGAAGATACATGCATGCCCTAATGACTGCATCCTCTACCGCGGTGAGTACGAGGATTTGAATGCATGCCCGGTATGCTGTGCATTGCGCTATAAGATCGGCCACGATGACCCTGGTGATGTTGAGGGCGAGCGCCCTAGGAAGAAGATTCCTGCCAAGGTGATGTGGTATGCTCCTATAATACCACGGTTGAAACGTTTGTTCCAAAACAAAAAGCATGCCAAGTTGATGCGATGGAACAAAGAAGACCGTAAGAAAGACGGGAAGTTGAGAGTACCCGCTGACGGATCGCAGTGGAGAAAAATCGAGAGAAAGTGGAAGGACTTTGCAAAGGACGCAAGGAACGTATGGTTTGGTTTAAGTGCATATGGCATTAATCCTTTTGGGGAGCAGAACAGCAATCATAGCACATGGCCTGTGACTCTATGTATCTATAACCTTCCTCCTTGGTTGTGCATGAAGCGGAAGTTCATTATGATGCCGGTGCTCATCCAAGGCCCCAAGCAACCCGGCAACGACATTGATGTGTACCTAAGGCCATTAGTTGAAGAACTTTTAGAGCTGTGGAGTATAGAAGGTGTACGTGCGTGGGATGAGCACAAACAGCAGGAATTTGACCTGCGAGCGTTGCTGTTTGTAACCATCAATGATTGGCCTGCTCTCAGTAACCTTTCAGGACAGACAAACAAGGGATACCACGCATGCACGCACTGTTTAGATGATACCGACAGTATATATTTGGATAAATGTAAGAAGAATGTTTACCTGGGCCATCGTCGATTTCTTCAGAGCAGGCATCCCGTAAGAAAGAAAGCCAAGCATTTCAAAGGTGAGGCAGATCACCGGAAGAAGCCTCGCCACCATACTGGTGATGATATACTTGATATGGTCAAGGATTTAAAAGTAATCTTTGGAAAGGGTCATGGCGGACAATCTGTTCCGAATGACACTGACGGACACGCACCCATGTGGAAGAAGAAATCTATATTTTGGGACCTACCCTATTGGAAAGACCTAGAGGTCCGCTCTGCAATCAACGTGATGCACGTGACGAAGAATCTTTGTGTGAACCTGCTAGGCTTCTTGGGCGTGTATGGGAAGACAAAAGATACACCGGAGGCACGGGAGGACCAGCAACGTATGCACGGAGAAGACGACATTGATCCAAAGCAGTTTCAGGGTCATGCCAGCTACGCTCTTACCAAAGAAGAGAAGGAAATCTTCTTCGAATGCCTGCTCAGTATGAAGGTCCCGTCTGGCTTCTCGTCGAATATAAAGGGAATAATAAATATGGCAGAGAAAAAGTTCCAGAACCTAAAGTCTCATGACTGCCACGTGATTATGACGCAACTACTTCCGGTTGCATTGAGGGGGCTTCTATCGGAAAACGTTCGATTAGCCATTGTGAAGCTATGTGCATTCCTCAATGCAATCTCTCAGAAGGTAATCGATCTACAAATCCTACCAAGGTTAGAGAATGATTTGGTGCAATGTCTTGTCAGTTTCGAGTTGGTGTTCCCACCATCCTTCTTCAATATCATGACGCACGTCCTAGTTCACCTAGTCGAGGAGATTGCCATTCTGGGTCCTGTATTTCTACACAATATGTTCCCCTTTGAGAGGTTCATGGGAGTCTTAAAGAAATATGTTCATAATCGTGCTAGGCCAGAAGGAAGCATCTCCAAGGGCCACCGATCTCTGCCAAGTCCTTCTTCAATATAAAGCCACGTCATCAATTTTCAACCCTTTCTGACTTCATTTGCTATTTTTCATGCATTTACTGATTTTTTGAACTAAATGACCCTGAAATTAAAAAGCACACTACAAATGAACTTTGAAAAGGTTGAAAGTTGACATGGTATCATCATTTCACCCACATAGCATGTGCTAAAAAGTTGAGAGGGTTACGGCAAACACTGGATGCACTTCGTGTACAAAATGGACAATCTCTTTCGAAGTATCAGGGTTTCAGACGAAAACTCGTCTGTTACAAAGCTATTTCATTTTTTTAAACTTATTTCAACTCCAGACTTTTTGTGCGTTCAGTATGCACCATTCGAAGCCACGTCATCAATTTTCAATCCTTTCTGACTTCATTTGCTATTTTTCATGCATTTACTGATTTTTTTGAGCTAAATGACACTGAAATTGAAAAGCACTACAAATAAACTCTGAAAAGGTTGAAAGTTAGCATGATATCATAATTTCACCCACATAGCTTGTGCTAAAAAGTTGAGAGGGTTACGACAAAAACTGGATGCACTTTGTGTACAAAATGGACAATCTCTTTCGAAGTATCAGGGTTTCAGACGAAAACTCGTCTGTTACAAAGGCATTTCATTTTTTTAAATAACCTAAGAATTACCAAATTGAATATAATGATAAAACACACTAATATTAAATAGCAGAAAAAATAATCACTGAAATATCTATTTTTAAAGTAAAGTTATTCACAAACTAGTGATTCACACAAATTTCAAATAATTCGAATTTAAACTATTCAAATTTGAAAACTACTGGCACTAACAGAAAGTTTATAATTTTTTTTACCTAAAGCGAAAAGATCCACAAAGAAACTCTAAACAAAGCAAAAAAACAACTCAGAAACAAAAGAAAATAAATAAAGCAGAAAACAAAAAAAAACAAAAAAAAAAATAAATTAAAAAAAAGCCCGCCTATTGGGATGCAGGCCAGTACGGCCCAGTAGGTCCCAGTGGGCGGCACATGTGCGGTAGGCCCAGAAGGCCTGCATTAGAGAGGAGCTCGACACGGTAGCCGCGGCGGGGCTTATAAACCGGTGCGAGCTCCTCTCAACTAGCGAGGTGGGACTAAACATTCGACACGGGAAGCCAGGCCCTTTAGTCGCGGTTGGAGCCACCAACCGCGACTAAAGGTGAATTTCATCCAGTCCAAGCGGCGGGAAGCCAGACCTTTAGTCGCGGTTGGTGGCTCCAACCGCGACTAAAGGTGGCCTTTAGTCGCGGTTGGAGCCACTAACCGCGACTAAAGGCTCTTATATATAACGCCACTTACGAAAAATTCACCATCCTCTCCATTCTCTCGACGCCAAACACAGACGACGCCGCCGCCAGGCTGCTGCGCGCCGCCGCCTGCCCCGTTCGACGCCGTTGCCGCCCCCGACGCCGGCCGCCCGCGCCGCCCCCGACGCTGGCCGCCCGCGCGTCCTCGCCGATCCCCGACTCCGGACGCGCCCTCCTCGCCGATCCCCGATGGCGCCGCCCGCGCCCGCTCCTCGCTGCGCCGCCTGCCCCGACGCCGTCGCCGCCCCCGACTCGCCTCGCCTCGCCGTCGCCCCGCCGTGAGCTCATCGTTCCCTCTCCCCTCTCTCCCTCGCCCCCTGCCGCCATGGCCGCCCCTGGCCTCCCCGAGCCCACACACACACACATATGCATGAACACAGTACACACACACATGTGACACATTTTCTATTTAGATGTTTTAGTTGTTTTAGATGATTATGTAGTATATTAGTATATATGTATGTATAGAAATTAAATGTTAGATGAATGTTTTTTAGTTTTTTATACTTTTAGTTTATAGCTAGATAAATGTTAGATATAAAAACGTTGAGGAATTTTGACATTTGATCCAATGTATAGCAATTCGTATTTGCAAAAGTTGCATATTTTAATGTTGTATTTGCAATAGATTTTCTTAGTCCTTTTAAGGGATTTATCAGGAATGCCCCCATTATGGATGTGCACAAATTGATCCAATTTTTTTCTAATCTCATGCATCTACCCTTCTATATGTCACGTTTTGTCTAGCTAGTGTCAAAGTATTCAAGAAAACCATGGCTTCATCATTAGCCGGAAGTAACAGGCGCATGATGGTACGAAGCTTTTCAAAGTTGTTTTGGAACGGAGTTCTTGATTGAATAATTAGCTTTTTTGGTACGAAGTTCAGCAAAAAGGTCTTCCAAATAGCGATATTCGGAAGGCTCTCGCTGAACTTCGTACCAAAAAGCTAATTATCATATCCGGGACTCGGTTCCAAAACAACTTTGGACAGCTTCGTAACATCATGCGCCTGTTACTTCCGGCTAATGATGAAGCCATGGTTTTCTTCCTTTGACACTAGCTAGACAACGTGACATATAGAAGGGTAGATGATATCAGGAAAAAGATGGACCATTTTCTGCACATCCACAATGGTGCCATTTTGTTAAATCCCTTAAAGGTTAAGAGAATCCGTTATGATTCTGAAGGTTCCTCCTATATAAGAAATCACAATCAAGCATTTAAAAAATGTTAAATTTGCATAGAATTTCTTCTCGGAGTCAACGATGCCCGGCCCGCATCCTCTTCGTCGACTCGTTTGCGACGACGTGCAGCTTCAGAGGGGCAACGTTCAGGACTGGGCTCCGCCGGGCTGGCACTGGGAGGTACTACCTTCAGGGGCACGCAGCTTGGTGAGGAACCCGGCCCCAGGTCCCGTCGTCGACCCGGAGCTTCTTTGGTGGCGTTCGCGTGGGCCACTTTCGGTGCGGAGGCAGCCGGCCCCGTCGGAGGTGTTACGTCGCCGTGTTAGGGAGGAGGACGAGCACGTCCGTCGCTACATGGATGCGTTGGACATCAGGTTCTCCAATACCTGGCAGGTTCTTCAGGGATCTCACCCGAGCTATGATCCTGTGATGGTTCCTTCTCTTTGGGTGTGCACCGCCCGCGCCTTAGGAACCGCGAGTGAACTAGATTCTTCGATAATATTCGATCTGTATTAGCTAGTGATAATACTAGAGATGTATTCGAGATTATATTCGATAATATTCGAGACGATTTATTTGAAATTATATTCGATGATGCATATTATATGAATTATTCGAGATGCATATTATGTACTGTGATTCAGTTTTTCCTTATTGATTGCATGCATTCTAATTTGAATACTAAATTGTTTTATATTTCTTCTGGATTAGTTAAATAAAAGCTATGGACAATACCGACAGAGAAGGAGAAGAGGCTCTGTTCGACATCATACGCTCCCCGAGCCCAGAGCATGAACCTGAAGATGACGGCTCGCAATATCTGAACAATTCCGGTGAGGGTTGTATGATATTTGATGAAGACGAACGAATAGATGAAGGCGACAACGATGTTGACGAAGAAAATGTTCTTCAAATAACAAAGACCGGCGAGGTATATTTATTATATAAGCCATCCAGTGATCATTACATGTCTTAATTGATTTGTATGTATTAACGAATTGATCTTTCTTCTTTTAGGCCTCCGGATCAAGCAAATCTTCTACAAGCGACAAGGTAGTTCGAGGCCCGGCCAGAAAGTTGGAGTCTGGCGTAAAGTTCAACATCGATTCCATCAAAACATCAAATGGAGAACTGCTAGAACCTAGGAAAAATGCGACCAAGTTCAAGAATCAATGCGGAGTTATTGTCAGGGACCAAATCCCGATCTCCGTTCAAGAATGGAAAAAGCCAGCAAAGGGGGATCGAGCAGGAGTTACTTTTGTCGACGAAAGAGCAAAAGATGTGCTTTGGGAATCGCTCATGTCACATTTCACCCTACCAGATAATTTGACAGATGCAGATCTGAAGAAAGTCAGAAACTATGCTCTTAAAAAGATGGCGATCGCATTCAACACCTTCAAGAAAAATACATGGACTGCATACGTCAAAGCAAAAAAGAAGACTCCAGAATTCAAGGGAGCACTGGTGAAGGCAAAAGATCACTGGGACGCTTTTGTGAAGTTCAAGGAATCGGAACACGCTAAGGAACGGTCGAGAAAAACAAGATTAATGCTGCGAAAAAGAAGTGGCACCATACTCTGGGCCCAGGTGGCTACCAGGTGGCCCTGCCTAAGTGGGATCAATCTGAGCAAGAGATGATTAGTGCAGGGGTCACTCCAGTTACATTGAAATGGCCCCCCAGGTGCAGGACATGGTTTTATGCGCATGGGGGGAAGTTGGACCCAGAGACAGGGCTGATTAAGGTGAAGGCAAGTCTTAAAGAAGCGACAGACGAAATACTTCTTGCAATAGAAGAAGCTCGAACGGGGGTGTTCACGCCCAACAGAGAGAACGACGAACTTACGCGCGCCCTGAAGAATCCTGAACACCCGGGAAGAACACGAGGCAAAGGCGTTGTTCCGTGGTTTGAGGGGTTTGCAGATTGGAACGACGACTACAGAAGCCGTGCGAGAAAGAAGAAGCAGGAGGAGCAGAAGAAGAAGGAGGAAGCACTCCGCCTTGAAGTCCTAGAATCAAAGCACCTGGATTTGGAACGCGCTTTCAGGCGGCAGCAGGAGCAGATCGACTCACTCAGCCAGGAAAGGGCGTCTCAGGGGCAGCATGAGCAGATCGATCCAGCATTGGATAGCACCGTCCCATCTATGCCGAGAAGCATCGTGGGTTCCGCCCTGGCCGATATCGATGATGCACTGCAAGCTAGCTACCCTGTGGATGATATCAAAGACAGGACTAACTGTGAGCTAAACATGAAAGTGAAGAACTTATCCATGAAGGTGTCGGACGGCTATGCTTTGGCAAATCCCCCTGAAGCAAACTTCCATTGCAATCCCATTCCAGCTGGCTATGCTCGTGTCGGGGTTGATGAAGTGATGTCAGGATATCACGAGCTACAACTTGACATTCTTGGAGGTGACGAGGAGAGAACACTGGGAGAGGTGATACATCGTATCATTCTATGGAAAAAGGATTGCATCGTCTTTCCAAGGCCACCGACTCCTCCTCCTCCAAGTCCGTCGCCACATCAGTCGACTCCTCCTCCTCCATGTCCGGCACCGCGTCAGCCGACTCCTCCTCCAAGTCCGGCACGGCGTCAGCCAACTCCTCCTCCTCCAAGACCGGCACCACGTCAGCCGACTCCTCCTCCAAGTCTGGTACGGCGTCAGCCGACTCCTCCTCCTCCAAGTCCGGCACCGCGTCTGCCGTCTCCGCTGACTCAGCGTGCTCTGTTGCCTAAGCAACAGCGGAAGAGAGAGGCCGCAGCTACGACGGCTAGCGGTACAACAGGCAGGAAATTCAAATATGGTCCAAGCCTCAAGCCTCTTCCGAAGTTGTCTTACCACCTGACTGAGGAGGAACTCAACACCGTAGTGAATGCCCAATTGAAGGCCCATTTTGGACCGAAACCGCCCCCGCCGCCAAAGGAGAAAGTACCTGAGCATGTCTCACAACACTTTATTGATATGGCTCGACCGGCTGTCAAGGATAAGGACTGCGACTATGTGCGGTCTATCAAGTAGTCATATGTTGCACAACAAAAGGAGTCGAGCTCGAGCTCGAGCCAAGCAGTTGGCAAAAAAAGCGGGAAAACTGTTCCCTAGCTGGGAGAACAGGTAGTGCAATCGATCCCCCCGCTCATTGTACAAACACATGTGAGTACCGCCGATCGGCTGGTAATAACCGACGATCATAAAAGGCAGGCTAAAGAGGCCGGTGTCACTGTTGAACAACTCCTAGGCCTTGAGGAAATCCCCGGGATTAAAGAGGAGGAAGTAAAATGGCAATATGTCCGCGGCAAACCTCTGGTCAAGCCTGACGATGTCAAGCTTCTACCAACGAGAATGTACAATTTGCATACGTGGTACATGCAAGAAACAGCAAATACCAATCAAGAGTCCCTCATGGTGAAAGTCAAGAAAAAGCATTATTTCCATGGAAAAGATTTGTGGGTTCATTATGAAGAGTTGTTTCAGTTATTCAATCAAGACGCACTCGACAAATCTATCGTCAGTTGCTATTGTCTGTAAGTGATTTCTTTGTATAATTTAAGTCTCTAGCTAGCTGTGCTCTCGTTCATTACCTGTAATTATCCTCACTATATTCTTTTCTGTGGTATTATGCAGAATGAAGATGTATGAAATGAAAAAAGCTGGACGCTATGGCATTGGGTTCATTGACCCAAATACAATTAATCAAAAGATATGGACAACTGAATGGTCAAGAAAAGACACAGAGAGATTCCTGCTAGAGTTTTTGAAGCGACTAAACACCCAACCAGAAATACTACTTCCTTACAACTTCGGGTGAGTGTTACTATATCTTGTACTACAAATTCTATTTTTTGCTTACTAGATGTTAATAAGTGTAGTTGATGAGTTATGGACATGCCCGCTTAATTATACAAAAAGTGTGCGCATGCAGTTACCACTGGATCTTGTTAATCATTGAAGTTGACAAGGGAAAAGTTGAAGTACTGGACTCACTATATAAGAATCCATCCGAATATGCAACCGTGAGGGGGATGGTCGACAGGTAATTTCAATCATTATCGCACTATGTCGGCCTCTTTACTTCATTTCCTGAGATCCAATAGTTAATAACTCATTTATTCATTTTCTTTGCCGGCGGGCAGGGCTTGGGCCAAGTTCATCAAACTAGTCCCAGACGACTGGGCACAAAAGATGACATGGGTGCGACCCAAGGTAATTAAGTAGTACTAGCTAGCTACGTCCGTGCATTTCTTTAATTCTAGTTTCAATACCATTATCATGCTTGATTAATTATTACCTGATTGAATTTTATTCTCGTAAAGTGCATGAGGCAGGAGCAGGGGAATAGTTTATGCGCATACTACGTTTGCGAGAACATTCGCATGATCACGTCTGAAAGGAGCAGAGATGAAAGAAATCTTTGGGTACGTTTGCCAGAACACTATCCATAATTTATTTATTATGATCTAGCTAATATATATACACACAACTAATATATTCATCTTGATCTCCTTCTTATAGCTGACGGAGATGCGGGGCCAGCTCCTACCAACGGCTCGCGTACGAGTAATTCAAAAGGAAATAGCTGGATTTCTGCTCGACCAGGTCATAGATCCCAAAGGAGAATACCATTACAAGAAGCAGTAATGCCTGCATATGTAATGATCCGCAAATTGTAGGAGAAATTGTATATATATATGTATATGAATGGTCGTCGTACGAGAAATTCGATGATATATATATATGATCGGTTCTATGAGAAATTCTATTTATATATATATGCACAACGTGTACAGTATGTAGTAGCGTAATATATGTTTGAAATGAAAAATAATTAAATGGAAAACACAAAATTAAAAGGAAAAATAAACCATAATTAATTCATAAACCCCTAAAGGATTAAAAGGAAAAATAAACCAAAATTAAAAGAATTAAATACTTTTAGTCCCGGTTGGTGTTACCAACCGGGACAAAAGGTCCCCCAGCCCACGGCGCCGGCAGGTGCCACGTGGTGGGCCTTTAGTGCCGGGCCGTGTTGAACCGGGACTAAAGGGGGGGGGGGGCTTTAGTCCCCACCCTTTAGTGCCGGTTGGAGAACCGGCACTAATGGCCCTTACGAACCGGCACTATAGGCCGATTCTGCACTAGTGTAAGGTAAGAAGGAGATGCCCTTGCTGTGCCATCAGTGCTGGCCAGACGACCATTAATGACGGTAGGTGAGATCGCCCTGTCATCGTCTCTCTTCCCCTGTTCGGTCATCACCTCCATTTTTCGTATATCTTATCCCTCTCATGTTATAAATTGACGGCTGATTATTGCATTAACTTTATTCAATGATGTACGTTTTATATATCTAACTATGACCTTGATATGTTCGCATAGACTAACTGTAGTTCTTATCTGCCTGATTAAACATTTTAACACATAGCAACATCGCTGTTCGTATAGACCAACTGTAGTTCTTATGTGCCTGATTATACATTTTAACACATAGAAACATCGCTATTGGTTTTACCATATCATAAATTCAGTTCTTCGTACAACATCATGAGGGTAATTTGGCGCATCAGATGGTAGCCACAACTTGGCTTGATTTCATCTGCGACCTTCAGTGGCCAACAATTGATCTCTTACTACCAATGCTTGATCTCTTATGTGTCTTGGGCTGAAGATACCCAATCCCCCCACCCCTCCTAGGGCCCACATCGAGAGAAGACCGCACCCACCGGTCACTATGACTGCTACCATCTTAGAATTTTAAATTTTTATGTTTTTTAATGTTTATTAATAATATTTTATTTTATATAGACTAATATTGATATTCCAATGCTTATATTAAAGGGACAATGTTCTATTTTCTCCCCGGGCCCCCAAAATCTGGCCTGCCTCGGCGGCTGGGGGACGGGACCCTGCTCTGCTATAGCGCAACAGAAGTCAGGTGCGAGAGGAAGAAGAGAAATGTTTTTTCTCCTTATCCGGCTCTTGCCAAGGTCATGATTCAGCCCCAGAGTTAATTGCACGTTTGCGTTTGATGGATCAAGACTATCGTTTGTGTGCAGTAATATTTCTTTCTTAAGTCGGTGTGTAGTAAAATTACGAGTGCCGTTTATGTCTGGCGAAAGCGACACGGGGCACATCCGCGTGACACACCGACAATGTCGCCTTATATTGAGGAGATGATCTCCTGGACTTCAATCAACTTTTACCAAAACACAAACGATCCTTGCCGCTACCAGCTTGGTATACTGCTGCTCCTATTACTCTAGATCGTTCTATTTTAAAGTTTAGTGTGAACTTCTAAAAAAACAGTGTTAACTAATTATCTGAAAGTAGCGTTGTTCATATTTTTTTTAGAAAAAGAGGATATGCCCCTGGCCAATGCATTTGAACGATGATGCATGCGGCCATTTTATTAATTATTCACAAAGACCATATAAATAATACATCAGTAAGCCTGAAGCCACCATCTAGACAACACCTGTTGCTACTCCTATCCCTTTGATGAAGGGGTGCCGAATATCCGAGCCAAATACCAAGACATCTCACCAAAGCCTAACATCTAAAGCCGGATGCCTCAACCCAGCCACAAAGCAGGATTGAGTCACACACCGGACCGACACACTCTTAGAGGTTGTCGCTGCCATCTTCCATCGGTCCATCTCCACAGTAGGAACTGACGCATCGACCTTGCCTGGCCTGCCTTCGACGCCACACTGACACCAGACAATGCCACCATCCTGCACGTATCCGTCCACACGCACCCGTCATCGAACCTTCGTGGCGCCATGCCATCGGGATCCGCCGTGGGCCTTGCGGTAGATGTAAAACTGCTCCTCCTCTTGTCCCTTCTAGGCAGCACGTGCTCCAAAACGATGCCCCAGGAGAGACAACGGCATCGAAGGTGCCATCATCGTCCGATCGGGTAGACCCAGATCCAGGGTTTCCCCCGGAGCATCACGAGTGGGGTGCCACGACCAGCAACAACGATACCTCGAGAAGAGAACGACGTCACAGACGCCGCCATCATCCGCCATGACCGTAGTTGGCGCGATTTTCACCGAAAGTCATGGCCCCCCGATCTCGCAGCTGACTGGAACCGTACGGAGTCTCACCATGAAGACTAAAGCCGTCATCAGCACACCGGCAGGGAGCCTCTAGCCGCCCCTCACCGGTCCTCTACGTGCCGCCGGTACGAAAAAAACCACGCGAGGCGGATCTGGATAGGAAGCCAGATCCGCGGATTCTGTCCACCCATCTCCAGGCATAGACTCCACCGAGGGGAAGAGCACCATGCCGGCCATGGATCTGGCCGCTGCCGCACATGCAAGGGGCACCGCCCTACCTGCTGCTCGCGGATCCAACACCGGAGTCGCCCTTGCCCCTCCGAGAGATCCCGCAACACACCACCCGCCCTAACACTTTGGTGTCGGGCCCGCCGCCACCACGGACTAGGCCGACGGCAGCGGCGGCAGGAGAGGAGACGGGGGGGACCTGGCGGTGCTAGGGTTTGGGTCCCCTAGCGTTGCCTAGGGGAGGCGACGCGAGGGCGTGAGGATCAATTTATCTGGGATAAATGTCACGTGTCTCGAATTAAGTCGACAAAACCCGCCCTTAATAAATTCATCATTCTTCTCTAGCTCAATAGATGTTGGTTCATGTCACATGTCCCCAACTAAGTCTAACAAACTCTGTCCTCAATCAATTCACCACTTTTGTTATCGGTGACACAAGTCATGCAACCTCCTACTAACCCCCGAGGCCACACCACCCACCCACCCCATTCAATACCCCCGCTCCACCCACCCCACCACAAGCTTCTGCTCGCTCCTGAGGACGCCATCGCGGGACAAGATATAGGGGAGGTTGAGCCGCAGATTCCGTGCGAGGAGGGCGCATCCGGTAGCGCCGGTTGCGCCGCCGCTCGCCAGGGAGCAGCAGGTGCCGATTTCGATGAGCCAGCTGCCGGTGATCGAAGTGAACACACCGGAGGCGAGGGTGGAGATCCCCGGGTGGTGCGCGAGCGCTTCCCCGGCCGCTCAAAGTGGCCCGAGTTGTGCGTGCAAATCATCGGGGACGTATACGCGGAGAGCGTGTGTTTCATCGGGGACGATGGAGGGATGGACTATGGCATGCTTTTCTTGGCGATTCAAGAGGTGGAATCGCTAGATCTAGTCCAGGCCGCGAGGTGGGCAAGGTACAAGACGGAGAATCCCTCCAGGCTCAACATCCAACCGCCTTCGGTGGCGTGGATTGCGAGCATCCCGCCGGAGTTCCTGCCACCGGGGACCAACTTCTCTCCATACCTATGAGTTGCGCGGTTCACGGCCGGAAGGAGCAACGGGTGGACCTACTACCATGGCCGGGAGATCGAGGGGGGCACCTCAGAGCCCAAACAAGGTAAATCTGATCCCCATTCTTGGTCAAAATGCTCAGATGCAGAAATATGTCGAATCTGGCCTTGTGGCCGAGGTTTCTTCCAATGCTGAGGGTTCAGGGGTTGTCCCCAATAGGATTTGCGAAGGAACCTGTCTAGGTGGTGTGGTTTCTGGAGGCAGATTTCTCTCCACTCCGGCGAACACCACTGCGGCCTGCGACCTCGTTTGTGCGAGGGCGGCTGTAGGAGGTTCAAATCCAGGAGCGATAGCTCCTTGCCCTCTCCCCACCCCTTCTCCGCTCATCCGGGTATGTGTGGTTGGGAGGAAGACGGGTTTTCGAAAGATGTATTGCCCTATGAGTGACAGGGAGAAAGAGGTGGTTACATAATTTTTTGGCCAACTTTGGGCTATCTCTTCCCCGAGCCGTCGCCGCCGGCCTTTTAAGAGAGAAGACGCTCCCCCAAACCCTAGCTTCACGATTCCTAGATTGTTCTGGGTTAGGAAAGATCTCTTCCAATCGAAGAACTTCTCGGTTCAAGATTGTTTCCCCATTCCTTTCCTAGGGCCTTTTGACCCTATTCCTACCAATTTTAAACTGTCTGTGGAGGGGATTGGTCCGGGATCCAGATCGTTTGTTGAAGTAGTCAAGGCGCCCATGGAAAATCGTGGGAATCAGGGGCAGAGGCTGAAGCGCAATCCTCCAGTGAAGAAGAATCCTGGGGAGACTGGGGGAGGGGCACGTGCCCCTGCTCCGGCTAATCTCAGGGCCCAACAAGGAGCCACCAAAGGGAATGGCACGGGGAAGCACGCAGTGGTAGCTCAAAATCCACCTCCTCCGGCCGCAGCAGCTCCACCGCCTCCACCAGTTCCTACGGTACAAATCCTGGATCGCAAGTACAAAGAGATGACTTGCTTCAATTGTAGTTGTCCTGGTCATTATGTTGGTAACTGTATTGAGCCAAAAAAGTGCTTCATCTGCTCGGGGAATCACAATGTGAACAACTGTCTAGCGTGGGCTAAATCTCACCCAACTGCTACCTACTTTGGAAGTGCAGCTGTAGGTTTAGGATTCTATCATGTTGATATCCCGGTTGCGGCTGAATCAAGCTGGTTGAATTACAAGAACTGTGCGGTGCTTAAGGATAAAAGGTGAGGTTACTGCTGAGGAACTGCTTGTCCAATTGAATGGTATCTTTTGTAAGAACAAAGAGTGGCCATGGCAAATTAGAGAATTGGAAGACAAGAAGTTCTTGCTGAGATTCCCCCCTGGAAAAATGTGGAAGATTTGATTGAGTTTCCTGCATTCAATCTTCCTATTCATGGGGTCTCTGTTAAAATCTGTGAGTGGGAAGGTATGTTGGATGAATTTGGAGAGCTTACTGAGACCTGGGTGCAGATAGATGGAATTCCTCCCAAGTGGTGTGCCTGGAAAGTATTTGCACAAGTTGCATCTTGTTTTGGTATCCTGGTAGATGTGGACTGGAATGGTATTTTTAAGAGCTTCTATGAGAATATCATAATCAATGTGGCTTGCAGAGATCCAGCTAAAATCCTCTTTGAGAGGTTAGTGAAATGAAAAAAAGTTGCATCTTCTGTTCTTTACTGTTGAGGGTTTTACACAAGTGGGTGAGGGCTCTGATGGAGATGATAGTGATCCTGATATGGATAATGATGAACAAAACAAAAATGCTGAAGATGGTCCATCTGACAAAGATGATATGGACCAGGATGATGATGATGAGGAGGCCATAGATGAATTAGATAAAGCGAACTTCCAAGGAATATCCAAGGGATCTGCCAGTGCTACAAAAAGCATCCAGAAAATTGATGTTTCTGCAGTTGACTATCACCCTGACACAATGACCAACTCAAAGCATGAAGATTTCATTGAGGAACTGAAATACAACACTCTAAGGAAAGATGAAACTGTGAGTGAGTTTCAAATGGATAACTTGATTGTGGAATCATCTGATGATATACCTATAGCTACTCATCTGGAATACTGCTCGGAACAATTGGGGAAGTTTGAGATGGTGGAATCAGATGCTGAAAATGAAGATATGATCACTGACTTACAGTGCTTACCTGAGGACCTTGCTTCAGCTCTGGGCTCTGTCAAAAGATCTTTGTTGGAAACTTTGGAGAAAGCTGAGTCCGAGAAGAAAATGAAGCACACTCCGGGTTCATCTACTTCTTGGGGTCCTGTCCTTGCGAGCAGGCCTGTGACAAGGTACCATGGAAATGTCAAGATCATGGAGAAGGTGATAGCTTACATGCAGAAGAAAAAACTGGAGATCCCTGCCAGATTTAAAGGTAAATCTTTTGTTAACTTTGATCCGTTGGAACTTCCTTCTCAAACTGTTAAACAAGATCGGTGTGTTGGTAGTAATGATGAGGAGAAACATGATATTATTAGAGATTTGGTTAGCGTGGAAAAATTAAATGTCTGCAATTTGCTAATGCTAATCCGGAGATTGTTCTCCTAGTGGACCTAGACTCTGAAAATTCTGATATTTTGTCTCATATTGAGCGGGATGCGACTTGTGAACTTCTCAGATCAGGGGCGCTGCTGATCTGGAAGTCTGCAGTCTAGTTCTTCATACCAAAAGTAGGCCTTGTGGCCTGTCTCATCCGTTTAAATTAAAATGATAGGAGCGTTTTGGAATATTCGTGGATTGGGCTAACCAGGTAAACTACAGTGCCTTGGAGATTTCCTTAAAAATAATAATGTGGACTTTTTTGGTTTCTTTGAAACTAAGAGAGAAAAATATAGATAACAATACCCTTTAGAAAATTTCTGGTAGAAGTGACATTGAATGGTGTGCTCTTCCCGCGGTTAATTCAGCTGGAGGGATCCTTGTGGGTCTGAAGAAAGAGCTTTATGAGATTGTGGGGGTGACTAATAAGAAATATTGTGTTATAGTTAATGTGAAAAATAAAAATGATGGGTTTTTGTGGCACCTTGTTGCTGTTTATGGTACCTCTTATCAAGAATACAAAATGGAGTTCCTTGCAGAGCTACATGAGGTCATGTCTACTTTGACATACCCAGTCCTTTGTGGAGTGATCACACCCCACTTATCCTTGATACTGGTTCTCGGAGGTTTACCTCCCAGAAGATGTTTCGTTTTGTAAAATGGTGGCTTGACCACCCAGATTTTAAAGAAATGGTTAGGAAAGTTTGGAATACACCTGTTCGTGGGAATTGTGCCATAGATGTTTGGTTGAACAAAACCAGAATTTTAAGGAGGAAAATTAAAGGATGGAGTATAAATATTGAAGCTGGTATTAAGAAGAAAAAGGAGTTAATGATGGAATTTGACATTTTGGATGTGTTCTCTAAGAGGAACTAGCTTGATGATGGGGACAAGTCAAGAATGATCGAAACTAAGAAAGAGCTTGAGGATATCTGGCATAAAGAAGAGATTGCCTTGTGGCAACGCTCGAGAGATAGGAGGATTAAAGATGGAGATAAGAACAATGCATATATCCATGCGCTTGCGAATCACAGACATAGAAAAATCATTTGGTTGAGGTGAATGGGGATAATGGCCCTGTCCATACCACTAAAGAGATGCTTGAGATTGCCACCTCTTTCTATAAGAACCTTTTTCGGTATGAACCTAAACATAAAATTAGTCTTGGACCTTCCTTCTGGGAGGATGATGAGCTTATTACTCAGGAAGAAAATGATATGTTGCAAAGACCTTTTTCGGAGGAGGAAATTAAAGAGGCAGTTTTTGGCTCATATGCCCATGGGGCCCCTGGTCCTGATGGGCTGTCCTTCTTGTTTTACCAAACCTTTTGGGAGGATATCAAAGCTGACTTTATGGCTTTAGTTAGAGATTTTATGGCTGGCAAGTTGGATCTGCATAGATTAAACTTTGCTTTAATTGTGCTAATACCTAAGGAACAAGATGCAAAAGATATGAAGAAGTTCAGACCTATTAGTGAGTAATTGTGGGGTATTTTTTTCGAAGGCTATGACCAATAGGATGTCCCCTGTGGGACAAAGGATTATTTCTTCGAACCAGACCGCCTTTATTAAAGGTAGATATATATTAGAAAGTGTACTGATGGCGCATGAGGTCATACATGAGGTTAAAAAATCTGGGACTCCCGGTCTAGTTCTTAAGTTAGATTATGAGAAAGCTTATGACAGAGTTAGCTGGGAATTCTTGTTTGATATGCCGCATTCCATGGGTTTCTGTCCAAGATGGATTTCTTGGATCAAGTCTACACTTGTTAATAGTACTTTTAGTGTTAGAATTAACGATACCAATGGTCCCCACTTTGTGTGTCTGTGTGTGGGGGGAGGGGGGGGCAGGACTTAAACAAGGAGATTCCTCGTCTCCTTTAGTTTTCAACTTAGTCGCTGATCTATTCACAAAAATGCTTAAAAAAGCAGCTCCACAAGATTTGATTTCTTGGCTTTTGCCCCAAATAATTCCAGGTGGTGTTGTCAGCCTGCAATATGCGGATGACACCATCCTCTTCTTGGAGAATTCTATTGAGAAAGCCAGAAATTTCAAGTGGATTTTATCCTGATTTGAAAGTCTTTCTGGTATGAAAATTAACTTCCACAAAAGTGATCTTATGACCATTAATGTGGATGGGGACCTGGCCAACCTTTTTGCGCAAATCTTCTGTTGTAAAGTTGGGGATTTTCGCATCAAATACTTAGGAGTGCCTTTACATTATGAAAAACTTAGGAGAGAAGATCTCCAACCTATCATTGATAGGATTATTAAAGGTATCTCTGGGTGGCTAGGAAGATATCTTACATATAAGGGGAAGATCATTTTACTGTGTGCCTGTGTGATTTGCATTCCCGCATATCTTATGTCCATGATCAAATTTCCCAAATGGGCTATCAATGCTATTAATTAATTCTCAAATGGCTCACTTTTTTGGCGGCAATTTGGGAGGATAGCATAAATATCACTTAGCTAATTGGGGTCTGATCTGTAGAAAGAAGGAATTTGGGGGGATGGGTGTCCCAAATGTTAGAGACTTTAATATGGATTTATTAGCCTCCTGGGGTAAAAGATTCTTTGACAACAATAATGGTGATTGGAAGAAAATTATCTCTGCTAAATATAATGTGGAGTCCCCCAATATTCTTTGGGCCAGAGGTGAAGTAGGATCTACCTTTTGGAAGAGTACCACCTGGGCTCTCAATGCTGCTAAAACTTTTTACAAATGGAAATTGGGAAATTGAGTGAACATCACCTTCTGCCATGACACTTGGTGTGGGGATTGTTCCCTTAAGGTCCAGTTCTAGGACCTGTTTTATATTTGTAACCAACCAGACTGCAATGTTGCTCAAGTCTGGGATGGTACGAAGCTTAAACTCTCATTTAGACGATGTGTTGGCCCGGAGGACATGAATGTGTGGGATCAGTTGGTGGCTCTGGTACAACAGTATCCTGTGTCAGATGCCCCAGATACTCCCATTTGGACTTTGGAACCTACTGGGATATACTCGGTTAAGTCTTTCTATAATAAGATCAGTTTTGGAGGTGTAGTCTCTGTTGTTGGGCAAAAAAATTGGAAAATACTTTGCCCACAAAAAATTCATGTGTTCGTATGGCTCTGCATTTATAACAAAATTCTTACCAGAGATAATCTGGCTAAAAGAAGAGAGGTTAATGATTTGACATGTTTGTTTTGTAATGAGAATGAATCTGTACAACATCTGCTATTTCATTGTGTGGTCGCCAGACATATCTAGACTTTTGTTGCTGATTGTTTTGGTATTAATCTCATTACTAAATTTGACGATGTTTGCGCTTTTTGGCACTCAAAAAAGAAACATACTATCCTGAATTTGGTAACTGCTGCCTCCTTGTGGAGTATTTGGAAATTGAGAAATGACTTTTGTTTTCAGGGGCACAATTGGAGAAACATGAACTGCGTCCTTGCCAAGTTAAGTTCTCATCTTCATCAATGGAAGGTACTCTGTGTAGGCACTCAAGCCACTCTGCTGATGCGATGCATTCGACTACTGGACAAAAAACATGGGGAGGTCTTGAGGATTGCTTGGAGATGACCTAGAGGACCCAATGATGGAGCTGTTCTTTAGCTGGCATTTGGATGCCTGAAAAGGGATCTCTTCTTATCCTGAGTCTGTAATAAATTCTAGACTAGATCGAGTAAACTTCTACTCTTTGTGGTTCCTGGTTGTTAGATGTTTTTGGATGGTTGTTTTGCTGTATTAGTGGTTGAACTGGAGGTGAACGTGGCTGGGCTTTATGCCTCATTTTATAAAAGATGGGGCAGTGAGGAAACCCCTTTTTATTCCCAAAAAAAAAGTCCTGCAACCTAGATTCTCGGTCGAGCAAACCATGATTCATGGCAACTATATTGTTTGCTCAATAGCAAAGCACATGCGAAGGTGGCGGCCGTCTGTGTGAACAACCTCACCGTCCTAACATATGCTATTTATTTTACCCGTTGTAATGCACGGGCATGTTTGCTAGTATATTTTCCTAATTAATGGTTGATCGAGATGCGAGCTACCTAATATTCCATGTTGTTCGTGCTTTCCAGTGGGAAAGCTAAACCAAAAGCGCATGAGATATACTAGACTAACCAAAGGCTTATAGCTAGCGAGGAAAAAGAAACATGCATGCGCGTGAAAGGTGAGTTGATGACATGTGATCACAGCTAATTAAATACCGTGAGAGTAACATGCATCCACTATGTTGCATGGGAATCTTCCCAATAGCTCGGGGGGCTAGTAGTAATCAACTATGGTAGCAGCAACGTACTTCAGCCCAACTCAGTCACAACTCAAAACTCACAAGCAGGCTAGGCAGAGTTTAGCTATCGGCCAACCGATGGCGGCGATAGCCACCGCGTTAGCACCAACGTTGATGGTGTTGGCGTTGCAGCTCTCGGTCTCATGCCACGTCAGGGCCCGATGTCGCCGTGGAGTGGATTTTGAAAGCACGTGCTTTCGGACACCCCTTATCCTTACCCTTCAATATTGCTTTGAGATCCGTACTATACAACTAAGTTACAACATCAGATTTTCTCTTTTTTGTTTCTTCCAAATCAAACAACATCTGAACTTCAAACTTTGCAAAACATCAAAAGATTCTAACTACAATGTGGGATAAAACTTTCAGATTTTTCGGTCCAACATAAATATACGAAATCAGATTTTTTTGATTAAAAAATGGCATTTTTAGTATTTATAATGCACGAAAAAATCCGAAAGTTTTATCTCACATTCTAGTTAGAATGTTTTGTTGTTCTGCACAATTTGAAGTTCATATGTTGTTTTATAGAAAAGAAATAAAAAAGATAAAAGTGTTTGCACGAATCGCGATGCCGAAATGAGTGGCTAGATAAGGGGGTGTCCTGAAGCATATGCTTTCTCAAATGTTTACCCGCCGAGCAACACCACCCGCACATGCGGCAAGGTGGCCGTGCCGTACCCGTTCGGCATCGGGGACGGCTGCCACTGGCCGGGCTTCAACCTCACCTGCGTCAGCAATAAAAGGCTGCTGCTCGGTGACGGCACCCTCCAAGTCGTCGACATCTTTCTCGACAACTCCACTGTGCGCGCCATGCGCAGCGGTGACATCAAAATACACGACGAGACCGGCGGCACCGGCACCTTTTGGAGCAGCCTGAGAGCCGACAGCCCCTATGCACTCTCTGCCTACAACGAACTTGTCGTGGTCGGCTGCCACGTGGTGGCGACGCTGGAAGAGAAGCGCACCAACATCACCATGAGCGGCTGCGCCTCCATCTGTGGTAACTCCCTCAACTCCTCCGCGACAACCAGGGGACCTCTAGGCAGCAAGGTGTGCACCGGCATGGGCTGCTGCCAGTACGAGATCCCCTCCTTCCAGCGCACCGACTTCGCCGCGCGGTTCAAATGGTTCGGACAGGACCGCGAGGTGGACGAGAAGTGGGAGACTCCGCGCGTGTTTGTGGCGGAGGTGGGGTGGTTCGATCAGAGATGGGTCTCCAACGAGCTGTTGGGGAGATCTAGCGATCCGCCACCGCAGGAAAAAGTTATGCGGCTTCCCATTCAACTGGCTTGGGAGGTCGAGGTTGCCGGAGACCCCTTGAAAGAGCCGCCGGGTGACCAGATCCCTTACCTTGGGGACTGCCCAGGCTACGCCACCCGTGCCGTCTGCAAGAGCAGCAACAGTCAGTGCAGCCCTGGATATGAGAGAGGCTACACTTGCCGCTGTAAAAAAGGTTACGCCGGCAACCCCTACATCGCCGGCAACGGTGGATGCCAAGGTGCGTGTGTTTGTGTATATACCTCAGTTATGCTCGATCTATGCAGAATGGCCCAATCCGTAGTAGTATGTCATTTTCGATTACTAAGTTTTTGTATATATCTAAATGTAGATATCAAAGAGTGTGACCAGAAAGAAGAACACGGGTGCTTCTACGAATGTGAGGAACTGCCTGGCAAATTCAACTGCCGGTGTCCGAAAGGAACCCATGGCAAACCAAATGTGCGCAATGGTTGTGTCAAGTCCTTAAACACAGGTAAAATAACATACTCCCTGTCACTGGTCCCTGCCAAACATGCTTTCCCCATATATATGTAGTTTAAGGTTATCTAGAAAGGTGCTGGCACTGCCAGTAGGTACGATTAATAACTAACAACCACATGCCTTAATCAACACCTTAAAGGTGTCGTGTTGGGGACATATACCTAGATTTATCAAGTTCACAACGTACTCTTGGAATTTGCGACTCGTAACAAACCAGTTCACTGATCTCTAGCTGTTCTGTACTCACAAAAAGGTGGGAAAATGTTTGGAGAAAAATACTAAACTAAGAGTATTCAAAACATAGTAATTAATCTTATATTTGTGTTTCTTTTGTAGGTCTAATTATTGGTATATCGGTGGGTGTTAGTGTCTTATGCCTTCTAACTTTAGGAGGAGGGGCAATACATTTAGTAATCGACAAGGTTAAGCAGCACAGGGCAAAGCAATTGAAAGAGAAGTTCTTCAATCAAAACCGTGGACAATTGTTGAAGCAGTTGGTATCTCACAGAACAGACATTGCAGAACGAATGATAGTTACTTTAGATGAGTTGGAGAAGGCTACAAACAATTTTGACCAGGCTCGTAAGATTGGTGGCGGTGGGCATGGGATAGTCTACAAAGGTATTTTGTCAGACCTACATGTTGTGGCCATCAAGAAGTCAAAGATTGTTGTCAAGAGAGAAATCGATGAGTTCATAAACGAGGTTGCCATACTCTCACAAATCAACCATAGGAATGTTGTAAAGCTTCATGGGTGTTGTCTTGAGACAGAGGTGCCTTTGTTGGCCTACGAGTTCATTTCCAATGGAACCCTTGAAGATCACCTCCACAAGGAATCAAAAAGATCGATACCATGGAAAGACAGGTTAAGGATCGCAAGTGAAATAAGCAAAGCTATTGCTTACCTTCACTCCGCTGTTTCAACCCCTGTAATACACAGAGATATTAAATCTCCCAACATACTTCTTGATGATACCTTCACAGCAAAGGTATCAGATTTTGGTGCTTCAAGGTACATCCCTGATGATCAGACAGAGAAAACCGCAACAGCGGTGCAAGGTACTATAGGATATTTGGATCCTATGTACTATTACACAGGACAACTGTCGGAAAAGAGTGATGTTTATAGCTTTGGGGTCCTTCTTGTTGAGTTGCTTACTAGGAAGATGCCAAACAAGTATATATCCTCAGATGGTGGAGGACTAGTCATGCAATTTGTTGAATTACTTTCTAGAGACAATCTGCTTCAAATACTAGATCCACAGGTTGCGGAGGAGGGCGGTAACAATGTTGAAGAAGTAATTGCTCTAGCTGCAACATGCATAAAACTAAGAGGGGAGGAGAGACCAACGATGAGGCAAGTGGAAATGACGCTCGAAGGTCTGCAAGCTACCAAGTGGCATCTTGATAACGGAAGTAATGAGGAGCTAGCTATATATTACGATGAGCTATCCGTCAACTAGAAGAAGTACAAGCTTGGAGGAGGTGAGCTTCTAGTATAGTCCACAAAGAGAATTTTCGTTGCTAGCAAGATAGACTTTTTAGTATATTATATTACTACACATTTATCTCAGTTGGTTGCTATATTTGAGGGAGTGTTTGTTTTCTAGCCAGCTGCCATCAATCCTGTTTGATGTAGAACATGTCTCGTTACTTCTAAATTTTAGTTTGGAATGCCTTAAATAATTTCTGGTTTGACCTCAAGCGCACCAATGTTAATTATCGGTCGCCCTTTTGTTTGTGGATACAAAATAAATGAAACTACTCATGGCACCTTATTTCAAGCTAGGGCTGGACCAAAAGCTCACGAGTGTAATGAGCATTCGGTGGCTCAATGTGTTAAGCTCATAACTCACTTCTTGATGAACAAAGTCAATCAGTTATCGAAGCTCGTTCATCTTAACTAGTTTAAAGAATGAGGTAACGATTTTATGAGTGGCTCGTTAAGCATGTTTTTGAAACAAAGCATGTTAGGACACCACAAAGCATACTCTTATCTTACATGAATGTATTTGTGTGATACCTCAACTAATCTAGTCAATCTACCCAACACACGACTAATATTCACAGCACTCGCTGAATCAACTGCATAATTTTTTCAATCGAGCCAATGTCATGATCGCTATGCATGCGGGATTTTTCCTGCACTCAAATCGAAGAACATGGAAGAAAATAATAGTCCAGCAATCTGACAATGCCAATATGCTAGATACATTAAAATCTCACGAGAAAATATTTGGGGTTCCGATAGAAAGTCTCTACCGTCGCACTAGCCACTACAAGCGAAGACATATAAAAATACCAAAGGCTAAACTTTTCTAAACAAAATCCGAGCCTATACCCTAACTAAGGCTAGCTATTTAATAAAAGTCACGGCCGCCTTGCGTGTTGATTCACGCACGGGTCGTATGGATGCCGAATACAGCAGGCCGGCCTAATTGATTTGCTGGCACGATGTTTGCACTCCTGACGCACCATAAGATCCTGGGACACACATGTGTGGCTGATTTTGATCTTTGGAGCAAAGTCCAAAGCTTGTGGTCTGATGCACTTGGACGTTCCATGCGTGATGGATGGATTGGCAGGGAACACGCAATGCAATTAGTTTTCCTTCTAGTGAATTTAACGTGCATGCATCTCCGTCTTTCATCTCTAGGAGAGCATCTCTTGTTAACTGTTAGATCCTTTCGTTCCCGAGTACAAGTAAATCTAAACATGAAGGCAGCATGGAACTGCTATGAATTAAGTCACATGTACTGAGAAACAAAAGTACCCGGTGCTCTAGTCATAGGTTCAAGTGGAATGACTGAACAATATGTCGTGTAATATTTGTTGACACATCTACGATAGCTTATGTCGCATCATCCTTACTTTCTTGAAAACAAAGTCGTCCTCGGCTTTCATATATATGGAACACATCATAGAGCAAAGCCATAGTTTTAAATAGCCGGTTATAGCGAAGTTTTCAGAAAGGTGTCGCTAAATGATCTTATGTACAAATAGTTCGCTATAGCCTGCTATAGCCCGCTATAGTTCCGCTATAGCTAATTTGAAGGTTCATGGCTATTTAGCATAGCCCGCTATTTAAAACACTGAGCAAAGCAAAAATAGATGCAACGCATATAGGCAATTCCAAAGGCGTTAGCTTAGCTCATGACGGTGTGGTAAACATGTAATAGCACCATTATTTATATCATGATAAATATTCTCATGTTGGAGCATAATATTATGAATAGGACCCCGATAAATCATGAACGTTTGGATTTTAAGCATGTCATCCCGAACGCTTTTCGATGGCAATATTAGCTGATGCGAGGTTGCAACTTTAGTTCTTAAAACATGATAACTTTGTGCCAATTCGTTTGTTTTGTCAGAAAATTTCCATATTTGCTAAGCTCGTGTGAACTAAAGTTGTCATAAAAAACGTTCGGGTTGCCATGCATAAAATCCCAATATTTGGCATTTATCATTTCCTATGGATATCATGATAAAGCTTATTGCACACATAGTCTATATATGAAATATCGGGACACGAATGAACTATCTGAGTACGCGGTTGAGGGATCACTGGAAGTGTGTGTCTAGAGGGGGGGGGGGGGGGCGGAATAGACTACTTGCATGAATTAAAAACCTAACCTTTTCCCAAGTTAATTGGTTGGCAGATTTTAGCAATTAGAGCAAGTCTAACGCACCCTACACATGCAAGTCAACAAGTATGGCACCGGAAAGTAAAGACATTGCACATGGAAGTAAGGAGTTGAGATAGGGAGATCAAACGCATGAGGGACACGAAGATTTTTCCCGAGGTTCCGATAGGTGGTGCTATCGTACGTCCACGTTTATGGAGTCTTCAACCCACGGAGGGTAACGGTCGCGAGAGTCCACGGAGGGCTCCACCCATAAGGGTTCACGAACTAGCAACCTTGACTATTCCATAACGGCTTCCGTCCACGAAGGACTAGCCTCACTATGGGCAGATCTTCACGAAGTAGGCGATCTCCTTGCCCATACAAACTTCTTGGTTCAACTCCACAACATGAAGTAGGAGGCTCCCAAGCGATACCTAACCAATCTAGGAGGCACCACCCTCCAAAAGGTAATAGGCTCGGCAATGTCGATGAACTCCTTGCTCTTGTGCTTCAAGATGATTGACTCCTCAACACACAATCACTTTCTCACAGATTTGGCTATGGTGGAAGAGATTGATTTGGTGGAAAGCAACTTGGGGAGGTTAGAGATCAAGATTCATATGGATAGAGTGGAATGGCTTGATCTCAACACATGAGTAGGTGGCTCTCTCTCAGAAAATAGGATGGGGCAAGTATGGAATACTTCTGAGTGCTTCTCTTTTGAGTGGGTGGTGGTGAATGGGTATATATAGGCATCCCCAAAAATCCAACCGTTACACCTAAAGTGACCAACTCGGTGACACCGAAGTATAAAACTCGGTGGTACCGAAGTGACCAAAAGGCAGCAACTTTTGAATCTCGGTGAGACCGATATATAATTCTCGGTGGTACCGATCAGGTGACCAACGGTCAGATTGCACAACTCGGTGACGCCGATCCTCAAGTCTCGGTGGTACCAATTCTTGACCATGGCTAACCAGAGAGTTGGTCCAAAAACTCGGTGAGACCGATTCACAAAACTCGGTGGAACTGATTCTTGTGAATGGCTAACCAGGAAGTTGGTCCAAATCTCGGTGAGACCGACTGGCAAAACTCGGTGGTACCGATGCTTGAAAATAGCTAAACAGAAAGTTGGCAACTGAACTCGGTGGCACCGATGCAGAATCGGTTGCACCAAATGGCTAGGGTTTGGCATGGGTCTGTCTGAGTTTGGGAATCGGTGGCACCGAGTGGGAATTGTTGGTTGCACCGATTTTCATGAATGGCTTGGACAGACTTTTGTGGAAGAGTTTGTGGGTGTTTTTGGTGACTATCACTTGTGCACGTGGAGCATCTTGTTCACCAACATTACCTTACCCCCTTTTAATAGTATTGGCTTTCTTATGGACTCAAAGTGATTTCTCACAAAGTAAAATGTAGAGTCCTCTTGCTTGAAGCTTTGCCAATCCATTTCCTTGCATCTTGGGGTTTCTCCACAATCCTTTTTCCATCCCTATCTCTCTCTATGGACTTTCAGCTGAAATACACTAGGTAGAAATATTAGTCCAAGAGACAATGTATGTTGTCATGAATTATCAAAACCACCAAGGGAGCATATTGTGCTTTCAATCTCCCCCTTTTTGGTAATTGATGACAACATACAATCAAAGCTTCAAATAAAGATATGCATGGATATAATGAAGACTTTGAGAGACACATGACTTAGTTTTTCTCCCCCTAAATGTGTGCAATCCCTTTAAAGGATAGTTGCTTTGGAATGCATGGACACACATACACTAGTACATAAGAGGGCTTTGGTCCAGGCCGGGCCAGCCCATTAGTCCCGGTTCACTCACGAACCGGGACCAATAGGGGCATTGGTCCCGGTTCGTGAGGCCAGGGGGCCGGCCGGGCCTCGTGGGGCATTGGTCCCGGTTCGTATGACCCCTTTGGTCCCGGATCCAGACACGAACCGGGACCAATGGGCCTCACTCCTGGCCCACAACCATTGGTCCCGGTTCGTGGCTGGAACCGGGACCAAAGGGGATCCTTTAGTCCCGGTTCCAGCCACGAACCGGGACCAATGAGATGCCTATATATACCCCCTCGCCAGCAAGCAGAGCACTCCACACTGCTCTGTTTTTCTGGCCGGCGAGGGGAGAGCTTTGTGGTGCTCTAGCTCACCTCCTATGCAAATGAGGTGTTCGATGAAATGCCCGAGCCACACTTAAGTTTTCTGCTCTCGAAGCTCCTTGTCCAAGCTCCATTTTTCTCAAGATTTGTTTAGGTTTGGCGGTCCGTCCTGTCCCGTCCCCGTCCTCACCGCCGTCGATCGCCCGCGTCCATCTCGGCGCCGGCACCACCGTGGTTAGCCTCTTCTTCTTATCTTCTTTCTAAAAGAAAAAAGTTCTTACTTGTATCATTTAGATAGATACTTGTGTAATTTTCTTACTTTTATTATTGTTTGTTATTATATAGTGCCATGGTCATGGTATCCGCCCACGTCGGCCCTCGTCCGGTCTATGATTCGGATGTGGTATATATTATCTTTTATAACTATTTGTTTTATTTAGTGTTTATGACAATTATGCCGACCAACGTGACATAGATGTGTTTATCTAGGAGGTATGTGAACCGGAAATTCCAACCGACCCTCTTGTCGAGAGGTTAAATTTAGTTGAAAAAGAAAACGAGGATTTGAAAGAAAAATTGAAAAGAATTGAGGAGGGGAAGATGAAATTGGAGTTGCATGTTGCCGATGTCGTCGATGACCACAAGATCAAGATGGATGCAATGCGCTTGAAGATTAGAAAGATAAGAAAATATGCCATTGATAATGAGGCTTGGTATCATTATGCTGTTGGATCAATTGTTACCTTAGTTGCCATTATGATCGCATTTGTTGTTGCATTTAAATGTTTTACATAATTGTATGTTAGTTTCAATTTATGTTTTAATTAGATGCTCTAGAGAGTTGTATGTTGTTCTATGAGAACTATGTGTGAACTTTATGTATTTATTTTTTCAATAATAACATTTGATCACTTCTCTATTCATTTGCCCTCGTCCGGTCTATGATTCGGATGTGGTATATATTATCTTTTATAACTATTTGTTTTATTTAGTGTTTATGACAATTATGCCGACCAACGTGACATAGATTTTTTAATCTAGGAGGTATGTGAACCGGAAATTCCAACCGACATAGAAATTCTTGTCGAGAAGTTAAATTTGGTTGAAAAAGAAAACAATTACTTGAAAGAAAAAATACAAAGAGTTGAAGAGGAGAAGATGAAGTTGGAGTTGCATGTTGCCGATGTCGTCGACGATCACAAGATCAAGATGGATGCAATGCGCTTGAAGATTAGAAAGATTAGAAAATATGCCATTCATACTGAGGCTTGGTATCATTATGCCGTTGGATCAATTGGTACCTTAGTTGCGGTTATGATCGCATTTGTTGTTGCATTTAAATTTTCTAGTTTCAATGTATGTTTTAATTAGATGCTCTAGAGAGCTATATGTTGTTCAATAATGAGAACTATGTATGAACGTTATGTATTTATTTTGGTCACTACTGTACTTTGGCTTTAATGTCATGATGAATTTCTATTAATTTGGTCACTTCTCTATTCATGATATGCACGCAGATGAACCGACAATGGATGTACGGTGACCGACGCACCTCCGAGTATATTGAGGGCCTGTATAATTTTCTCGAAGCGGATGAGGCAAACAAGCAGAATGGTTTTATGCATTGTCCATGTACTGTCTGTGAGAATACGAAGGCTTTCTCCAACTCTAAAACCCTTCACTTCCACCTGCTTGAGAAGGGTTTTATGCCACACTATAATGTTTGGACCAAGCACGGAGAAAGAGGGGTTATGATGGAAGACAACGAAGAAGAAGAGGATGACGACAACTACCCGCCCCCTGAATACGGTGATGCTGCAATGGGGGAAGCTGAAGATCAAGAGGAACCAGACGATGTGCCCGATGATGATCTTCGCCGGGTCATTGTTGATGCACAGAGAGAATGCGAAAGTGAAAGGGAGAAGTTGAAGTTCGATCGCATGTTAGAGGATCACAAAAAAGGGTTGTACCCAAATTGCGAAGATGACAACAGAAAGCTCGGTACCACACTGGAATTGCTGCAATGGAAGGCAGACAATGGTGTATCTGACAAGGGATTTAGTTCGCTTCTGAAAATAATGAAGAATAAGCTTCCAAAGGATAACGAATTGCCCGGCAGTACGTACGAAGCAAAGAGGGTTCTATGCCCTCTAGGACTGGAGGTGCAGAAGATACATGCATGCCCTAATGACTGCATCCTCTACCGCAGTGCGTACGAGGATTTGAACGCATGCTCGGTATGCGGTGCATTGCGGTATAAGATCAGAAGAGATGACCCTGGTGATGTTGAGGGCCAACGCACCGGGAAGAGGGTTCCTGCCAAGGTGATGTGGTATGCTCCTATAATACCACGGTTGAAACGTCTGTTCAGAAATAAAAAGCATGCCGAGTTGATGCAATGGCACAAAAAAGACCGTAAGAAAGACGGGAAGTTGAGAGCACCCGCTGACGGGTCGCAGTGGAGAAAGATCGAGAGAAAGTGGAGCGACTTTACAGGTGACCCGAGGAACGTATGGTTTGGTTTAAGTGCAGATGGCGTTAATCCTTTTGGGGAGCAGAGCAGCAAGCATAGCACATGGCCTGTGACTCTATGTATGTATAACCTTCCTCCTTGGTTGTGCATGAAGCGTAAGTTCATTATGATGCCAGTGCTCATCCAAGGCCCTAAGCAACCCGGCAATGACATTGATGTGTACCTAAGGCCATTAGTTGATGAACTTTTACAGCTATGGAATGGAAGAGGTGTACGTGTGTGGGATGAGAACGAACAGGAGGAATTTGACCTACATGCGTTGCTGTTTGTAACCATCAACGATTGGCCTGCTCTCAGTAACCTTTCAGGACAAACAAACAAGGGATACCACGCATGCACACATTGTTTAGATGACACCGACAGTATATATTTGGACAAATGCAGGAAGAATGTGTACCTGGGGCATCGTCGATTTCTTCCGACCAACCATCAATGTCGAAAGAAAGGAAAGCATTTCAAAGGTGAGGCAGATCACCGGAGGAAGCCCGCCCTCCGTACTGGTGATCACATACTTGATATGGTCAATGATTTACAAGTAATATTTGGAAAGGGTCCTGGCGGACTATCTGTTCCGACTGACGATGCGGGATGCGCACCCATGTGGAAGAAGAAATCTATATTTTGGGACCTACCCTATTGGAAAGACCTAGAGGTCCGCTCTGCAATCGACGTGATGCACGTGACGAAGAATCTTTGCGTGAACCTGCTAGGATTCTTGGGAGTGTATGGGAAGACAAAAGATACACCGGAGGCACGGGAGGAACAGCAACATGTGCATGAAAAAGACGGCATGCATCCAAAGCAGTATGAAGGTGTTGCCAGCTACGCTCTTACCAAAGAAGAGAAGGAAATCTTCTTTGAATGCCTGCTCAGTATGAAGGTCCCGTCTGGCTTCTCGTCGAATATAAAGGGAATAATAAATATGGCAGAGAAAAAGTTCCAGAACCTAAAGTCTCATGACTGCCACGTGATTATGACGCAACTGCTTCCGGTTGCATTGAGGGGGCTTCTACCTGAAAACGTTCGATTAGCCATTGTGAAGCTATGTGCATTCCTCAATGCAATCTCTCAGAAGGTGATCGATCCAGAAATCCTGCCAAGGTTAAGGAGTGATTTGGTGCAATGTCTTGTTAGTTTCGAGCTGGTGTTCCCACCGTCCTTCTTCAATATCATGACGCACGTCCTAGTTCATCTAGTCGACGAGATTGTCGTTCTAGGCCCTGTATTTCTACACAATATGTTCCCCTTTGAGAGGTTCATGGGAGTCTTAAAGAAATATGTTCGTAACCGCGCTAGGCCAGAAGCAAGCATCTCCATGGGCCATCAAACAGAGGATGTCATTGGGTTTTGTGTCGACTTCATTCCTGACCTTAAGAAGATTGGTCTCCCTCAATCACGGGATGAGGGGAGACTGAATGGAAAAGGCACGCTAGGAGCGCACTCAATAATATGTAGGGACGGGCATTCTTGGTCTGAAGCACACTATACAGTTCTACAGAATTCTACCTTGGTGACCCCGTATGTCGATGAACACAAGAATATTCTGCGCTCCAAACACCCGGAGCAGTGTGACGACTGGATTACATATGAACACATCAGGACTTTCAGCAGTTGGTTGCAAACACGTCTCATGGGTGACAACACTCTTTTTGATGAGTTGTACTCGTTGGCCAGGGGACCATCTTCGACTGTATTGACTTACAAAGGGTACGAGATAAATGGGAATACATTTTACACGATCGCCCAAGATCAAAAGAGCACCAACCAAAACAGCGGTGTCCGCTTTGATGCAGCAACCAATAGGGGAAAGGACACATATTATGGTTACATAGTGGACATATGGGAACTTGACTATGGACATGATTTCAAGGTCCCTTTGTTTAAGTGCAAATGGGTCAATCTGTCGGGAGGCGGGGTACAGGAAGACCCACAGTACGTAATGACAACAGTGGATCTGAACAATCGTGGGTACACAGACGAACCATTCGTCCTAGCCAATGATGTGGCGCAGGTTTTCTATGTGAAGGACATGTCTACCAAACCGAGAAAAAGAAAAGATAAGGAAGCGAATACATCATACGATGAGCCAAAGCGCCACATAGTTCTTTCAGGGAAAAGAGACATCGTGGGATTGGAGGGCAAGACAGACATGTCTGAAGATTATGAAAAGTTTCATGAAATTCCTCCCTTCAAAGTCAAGGCTGACCCAAGCACCCTCTTAAACGATGAAGATTATCCATGGTTACGGCGCAATAAGCAAAGGACACAAGCGAAGAAAAAGTGAAGACTTTCTCTCCACAACTATATCATTGCAGTTACATGTGAAGAAATGAAATGCCTTTTGTAACAGATGAGTTTTTGTATGAAATCCTAATTAATACTTCGAAAGAGATTGTCCGTTTTGTCCGCCAATTGAGCATCATCCTTTCTATTTGTCTTTTGTTTCTTTCTAAGTGTCTTTGTAAAAATGGAGTTGGAAAAATGAAATATACCGTCGGAAAATGAAAGGATTTCTAGATAGATCAACAAAACACACGGTTTCCCCTGCATACAGCCCGACGGTGGCTCGTGAATGCCCGCATATGAAATGCACCATCGGACCGTATGCAGGGAATCCGAATGATTTGCATTCGGTCGATGAACTGCAGGATTTCTAGATAGATCAACAAAACACACGGTTTCCCCTGCATACAGCCCGACGGTGGCTCGTGAGTGCCCGCATATGAAATGCACCGTCGGACCGTATGCAGTGAATCCGAATGATTTGAATCCGAATGAGTACACACACTAAGTGTCCGAGAGGTGGGCTATATATAGGGTCGTGTGCCTCTTTAGTCCCGGTTGCTAGCACGAACCTGGACTAGTCGTTATAGTGCTGATCCAACAGCTCACAAGCGCTTGAAAGAAACACACGATCCGTGTGCTTCTTCCTGATTGGTACGACCTTCACCGCCGAAGGTTATAAAGATATGCAAAAATACCTCCACCCTTCCCTCAACTAGCGAGGTGGGACTAATGTTGTACGGCAGCGTGTACCTTTAGTACCGGTTGGTGATACCAACCGGTACTAAAGGTCCCTAATTAACCCTGAAATTTGGCATTTAATGATTTGTTTTGAGCTAAATGACCCTGAAATTGAAAAGCACTACAAATGAACTCTGAAAAGGTTGAAACTTGGCATGGTATCATCATTTCACCCACATAGCATGTGCTAAAAAGTTGAGAGGGTTACGGCAAAAACTGGATGCACTTCGTGTACAAAATGGACAATCTGTTTCGAAGTATCAGGGTTTCGGACGAAAACTCATGTGTTACAAAGGGATGATGTGGCTTTGAATGGTGCATTTTGAATACATGCTATGTGGGTGAATTGATGATACCATGCCAACTTTCAACCTTTTCAGAGTTCATTAGAAGTGCTTTTTAATTTCTTTCAAAACATCGTGGGAGTGGAGTTCAAAAAAGAATCAACTAAAAAGCTTTTATAAACCTCTACTATTTTTGAAACTAAAATTATCAAAGTATTTTTTGTTCAAAACATTATTACCAAAAAGAATATAATGATAAAACACACTGGAAATAAATAAAGCGAAAAATAAAACAAAAACAATGGAAATTATGCAACTAAAATTATCAACTAAAATATTAACTAAAATTATCAAATTATTTATTTGTTAAAAAGAATGAACTAAAAATTATGCCACTAAAATAACAGAAGAAAAATACTGGAAAAAAATTTAAAAAATAAATAAAGCAAAAAACAAAAAAAAATACTGGAAAAAAATAAAAAAAATGCCACCTACTGGGCCACCACGGCCTGAATACGACTAGAAACCCAGCCAGTTGGGCCAAGATTCAGGCCCGCAGAAGGCCAAGCAGGCCCACAGGCATAGCAGTGTAAGATTAGGCCCATAGGCCTGCTGTTCAGAGGAGTTCGAAATGAAAGAGGCAGCGGGGCTTATAAACAGGTGCTGGGCGCTCTCAACTAGCGAGGTGGGACTAAACTCCCACCACCACGCCGCTGTGCAAGGTCTTTGGTCCCGGTTGGTGGCACCAACCGGGACCAATGCACCCCTTTGGTCCCGGTTGGTGCCACCAACCGGGACCAAAGGTCTCTGCTTCCCGCCCTTTGGGCTGCTGAAAAGAGACCTTTGGTCCCGGTTGGTGGCACCAACCGGGACCAAAGGGGTGCATTGGTCCCGGTTGGTGCCACCAACCGGGACCAATGCTCCGTGTATATAAGACCACCCTTAGGAAATTTCAGTTTTCATCTGCCATTGCCCCGAGCCCGTCGCCGCGCCGTCCCGTCCCCGTCGCCGCGTGCCGCCCCGTCGCCGCCCCGTCCCCGTCGCCTCCCCGTCGCCGCGCCGTCCCCGTCGCCGCGCCGCCCCGTCCCCGTCGCCGTCGTTGTTCCCGTCGCTGCGCGCCGCCCCGAGCCGCCCCGTCGCCGCCCCGTCGCCGCCCCGTCGCCTCCCCGTCGCCGCACCGCCCCGTCCCCGTCGCTGTCGTTGTTCCCGTCGCCGCGCGCCACCCCGAGCCGCCCCGTCGCCGCCCCATCGTCGCCGGCGCCCCCCGCCTCGGCCGGCCCCTTGCAGGCCGCCAGCGCCCCCCAACCCCGCCGGCGCCACCTCCCCCGAGCTGCCTCCCCCTTCCTCGGTGAGCTTCGTATCCCCCTTCCCGATCTTGTATGTATGCATGAATGTATGTATGGATGCATGAATTTTTATATGGATGCATGAATGAATGTATGCATGGATGTATGAATGTATATATGTATGTATTAATGCATGGATTGATGAACGGACTTTTTATTTGTAGTAATTTTTTTTGTAATTTTTTGTATGTATCAATATATGTATGTATGCATGAATGCATAGATGGATGCAAAGAAGGATGGATGAATATAGATAATTGTTGATAATGTTGTATAGATAATTGTTGATAATGCATAGATAATTGTTGATTTTTTTGTATTTTTTTGTTGTTTGCATCTATTAGTTCTTGTTCTTTGTATGGATGCTATGGAGGTCACCCCGACGATATTTGACAGATGCGAGATGTTTTCGAAGGAATGTGCCGATTGTGGTTGTAGGGGGCATCGGCTCTATCATCACGTTGGCATCGGCTCTATCTATCAACAAGGCCACGGGAGCACCCCGGCCCCCTATCATCACGTTGGCATCGGCTCCCCGAGAGCTTTCCAACGGATCCGGAATCGTCTCGATCGGAGCTCTTGTGCTCAAGTAACTTCGACATGAGGGGGGACGTCGATCAACCCCCTCTCGCCCGGCCAACTCTCGAGTCCACCCAAACCGGGACTGAAAAAGCGTTGTCGAGGCCACCCCAAACCCTAGAAGTGTTGTCGAGGCCACCCCAAACCCTAGAAGCGTTGTCGAGGCCACCCAAATTTACCAAGTTAAATGAGTTAAATGAGTTAAAAGAGCGTTGTCGAGGCCACCCTAAACCCTAGAAGAGTTGTCGAGGCCACCTGTACCCCCTCCCCGATAACATTTTTTTTCTAAGTTATACTAAGGTAAAATGTTCACCCCCCCTCTCGATATACCGGGCGACCAACTCTCGAGGCCACCCAAACCCTAGAAAAAAAGCGGTAACTTCGACATGAGAGGGGACGTCGATCAACCCCCTCTCGCCCGAACAAGTCTATGTATCATTTTATATCGCGGTGGACATATATCAAAGTTTGATCATATGTCAAAGTTTGAATTTTGACATATGCAACATTTGATCATATATCAAAGTTTGATCATATGTCAAACATTCATGACAGAGGCGGTCCGGACGTCGGACATTCATGAGAGAGGCGGTCCGGACGTCGGACATTCATGTTTGTATATTAATTGCCATGTTGTAATATTTGCAGAAACTATGGATCAAAGAGACTTGGAACAAGAACAGTTGTTGGGGGATATAATCCGCGACGGACGTGATGTCTTGTCGTATCTCAACGACACCGATGGTCTGGAAGGAGAGGATGACGGCTCCGGTGATCGAACAATGGAGGAGGAAGGACATGATCATGATGGCTCCGGTGACCGAATGCCGGAGGACGGAGCTGTTGCAAAGTCCGGCGAGGTATATATATTAATTAAGCCTGTGCTGACTAGCTAATTGATGCATTAATTGTTTTGATATATTAACTCTTCTTTCTTCTTTTCTAGCCCTCCGGATCGAGCCAAACTTCGGTAACGAGACGAGGCCCGAAGAAGAGGTTGCAGAAGGATGAAAAGTTCACGATCACAGCACTCGCGCACGATGGCCATCCGATTGAACCCAAGCGGACCAAGGATGCATTTTCTACTCAGTGCGGAGCTATTGTTAGGGACGACATCCCGATCAGCATCAAGCAATGGAATAAGCCTAAGGACGGCGCCCCTGAAGGTGATTATGTCACCGATAGAAAGAAAGATGATCTTTGGACCGCGCTGAAGGCAAATTTCACCCTACCGCCAGAGGAGGATCCGAACAAGCCAGTTATAGAGCCACTGGTCAAGGCGTGTGCTCTTAAGAAGATGGCAGATCTATTCAGGAGGTGGAAGAAGGAGTTGAAATCAAAGTTTGTCGACAAAGGGGAGACTCCAGAATTCAGGGGCCGATATGAGAAGATAAGAGATCACTGGCCCGCATTTGTGGCCTACAAGACATCAAACAAGAGTAAGAAAATGTCAGAGACAAACAAGATCAATGCTGCAAAGAAGCAGTATCACCATCACACGGGGTCAGGTGGCTACCTCAGAGCCCGGCCGTTGTGGGACAAAGCTGAGAATGACCTGATTGCTAAAGCGGTCGTACCACAGACATTGAACTGGCCAGACCGTTCAAGGACTTGGTTCTTCGGGGTTGGGGGAACTTTGGACCCTGAAACAGGGAAGTGCCGCTGGACGGACGAGCAACTTGCAATACCCGTCACGAAGCTTCAGGAGTATATCACCGCAGCGCAGCAAGGGACGTTCATTCCCGACAGAGAGAAGGACGAGCTGACTCTGGCCCTAGGGAATGATGAGCACCCTGGACGAACACGAGGCACACCAGGCTCCGTTCCGTGGAAGGTTGGGTTTCCCGGCGCAGGCGGTTACAGAAGCCGGGAGAGAAAGAGGAAAGCGGAGCTGAGCGAAATGCAGAAGCTCAATGCAAGACTACAAAAGCTAGAGGAAGCTGAGAGCCAGCGAGCTGCCGGCCAACCATCTCAGCGGCACGAAGCTACCCCGCCATCTCAGCGGAGAAGCAGCGTGGCTTCCACGGAGCCCGTTCAGCCTGACTTCACGGCTCCTAGCTACCCCGTGGATACTATCACGGAGGCTCAACATTGCGAGCTTATGACGAAACATCGGAACCTCACTTTGAAGGCGGCTGTCGGCTCTGTTGCACCTCCTCAACCCAACGGAACTTTTCACTACTCACCGATTCCACATGGCTATGCTGTTGTGACGGTGGATGAAGTAATGGAGGGATTTGAGGAGCTCGAGCTTGAACACTCTACAGGTGAAGGGGAGAATCATCTGGTTCATGCTCTGAGGAGTACATGTCTATGGCAGAAGGAGTACATCAAGCTTCCAAACTGGACGCCTCCGCCTCCTCCTCCTCCTCCGGCGAGACAGGGCACTCCGCCTCCTCCTCCTCCTCCTCCGGCGAGTGATCAGGGCACCCTGCCTCCTTCTTCGGCTCCTCCGACGCGTGAGGGCACTCCGCCTCCTCCTCCTCCTCCTCCGGCGAGTGATCAGGGCACCCTGCCTCCTTCTTCGGCTCCTCCGACGCGTGAGGGCACTCCGCCTCCTCCTCCTCATCCTCCGGCGAGTGATCAGGGCACCCCGCCTCCTTCTCCGGCACGTCGGAGCAGTACGCCTCCTCCTCAGCAACGGCGGAAGACAGACGCCGCCACTCCGGCTCCTCCGGCGTGTCGGAGCACTCCGCCTCCTTCTCCGCCTCGTAAGCAACGACGGAAGGGAGACGCCACCGCTCCGGCGGCTAGCAGTACAAGCAGAGGCAGGAGGGAATACAGATACGGTCCCCGATCTCTCAAGCCTCTGGAAAAGTTACCATATGAGAGGACCAAGTCTGAAAACGAGGAGATATGTCAGGAGCAATTGAGGGCCCATTTTGCAAAGAAAACTCCACCTCCGAAGGAGAAGCTAGATCCGGTGAAAGTGAAGCGCACTATCGATGCCCTGAAGCGACCACCACCGCCTCCGCCAGATTCCAACTATGTACGGGTTATTAAAAAGACATATGAAGAAGCACGGCGGTCGGGAAGTACTTCTAGTGATGCAAGGTTAGCAGAACGAAGAAGTGGGAAAACAATTCCCCAGCTCGGCGAACAGGAGAAGCAATCGTGCCCCCCGCTCAAGGTGTCTAGCGATATCGTCGCTAATCATCCGGGGATGGTGCCCGGTACCAATCCTGGTGATTACTTGGGGGATGATGTAATTTTTCAAACGGCTGAGGTAACAGAAGAATATGAATACTTGCACGGGAAGCCTCTCGTCAAACCTGATCATCCTCCTCTAACAACGATGATGTACAAATTGCATGAGTGGTACATGAAAACCTGCAGGGAGTCTGGGAGAGACACTATCTATCTGGCAGTGAAAGCAGAGCACGAATTCATTGGACTTTCCGTGATGCCTGTTGAATTTGTGGAGTTATTTCAGTTATACAATCAACGGGCCCTCGACAAACAACTCATCACTGCCTACTGTCTGTAAGTATTACTTCTATAGTTAAGTCTCTAGCTCAGCTTGTTCATTGCATGTATATATAATTATCCTCACTATATTATGCAGATTGAAGATGGTCGAATGCAAAAAACTAGGAATCTTTGACGTTGGGTTCATTAGCCCAGATGCCGTAAATGAATGGACGGTACGAAACAGAATCAAAGAGACCGAGAAAAACTTGCTAAAGTCGTTCCTTATACATCAAAACAAAAGGGAAATACTCTTTCCTTACAACTTCAAGTGAGTGTTGCTGTCTTCTCTATATACTCGGTTTCGCTTACTCGAGGTTAAGTAATGTAATTGATGAGTTATATATGCGTGCGCAGGTACCACTTTATTCTGCTATCCATTAAGCTTGACGGGGCATTAGTAACTGTCTTAGACTCGAGACGTAAAGATCCCGAGATTTATGCGGACATGACTGCAATGCTCAAGAAGTAAGTTCAATCAATACCGGGACCATATCGGCATGCAACTTTCGTTAATTTCCTGATATCAAGTAATCATTTTCTTTGCCTGGCAGGGTTTGGAAGAAGTTCACCCGAAAGGTTCCCGGTCTAAAGTCGGAGTTGCGATTTACGCACCCCAAAGTAAGTAGTACTAGCTAGTTCCGCGCATCTCTAATTCATTCAAATTTTCATCAATATATCATTACCATGCTTGCTTATCAGTTTGATTGAACTCTATTCTTGTAAAGTGCTTGTACCAGAAAGAAGGGACTTCTTTATGTGCATACTACGTATGCGAGTTCATTCGCCACTCGACCTCTGAGCAGGTCTTCTCTGACAAACAATTTCAAGTACGTAAATAATATTCAGAATTTTATTTTATATATTACCATCAATTGTGTTGAGTTTTATTCATATATATGCATGTATTGACCCCCTTCTTTAAATTAGATCTGGCAGATGCGGGATGAACTCCTACCACATGATCGCATACGAGCAATTCAAGAGGAATTGGCGGGATTCTTTCTTGACCACATCATATCTAAAGACGGAGAATACCATTCGAATATATGATGTTAGGGATTGTAAAAGATGTTAGGGATTGTAAAAGATGTTATATTGTATATATGTAGTAGCGTCGGATAGATATACGATAACTTGTTGTTCGACCAATCTCTCCGGAGAAAGAGAGGTCTATCACTTCTCTCTGTATATGTTCATGACGATCTTATGTACTTACTGGTTCCTTCATTTGCTTACTACCTAGCGTGTCGAGTTCTCTCTATACGTATAGTACGTAGCGTCGACCAAGCACGGAGATAAGAGAGGTCACTTCTCTCTAGGTAGCTATTAGCTAGCTAACACAATATATGAAACCCCCAAATTATCCCTCCAAAACCCCCAAACCCCCCCCCCCCCTTTCAAAAAAAAAACCCGAGCTCCTGAGCTGCTGACGCGTGGATGCTTATTGGTCCCGGTTGGTATTACAAACCGGGACTAAAGGCCCTCCTGCCTGGTCTCGCCGCAGCGGCCACGTGGAGCACCATCTGTCCCGGTTCGTAAGCGAACCAGGACTAAATGTATTGGGCTTTAGTCCCGACCCTTTAGTCCCGGTTCCAGAACCGGGACAAATGGGCCTCTGGAACCGGGACAAAAGGGCCTTTTTCCACTAGTGATATAGTAGAAGGGATAATATGAGTCATGTGTATCTTGGCTATATGCATCAAATATATATGAATGAGGTGTATCTTTGTTCAAGACTTCACTCTTGCAAACAATATGTGCAAGAAGCTAGAGATCATCTTGATCAAAGATGTGATGCATATACTTACCTTGAGTTCTTGAGCATTCTTGTAGTAGAAATACACTTGGGAAAACAATGTTAGGAAACACAAGAGTATTCTACCAATCAAAAGCAATAAAGCTCAATAGTACCATGTTGTGGACAACATATATAAGATAGTATTCCTTAAGATTGATATGTCTCCAAACTCATTTAGAACTTTATCACTTAGATATGAAATAGTAGGTCATCCTCTCCCTCTGAATCTTAGCATGTAGATATTGGGATTGGATAGGGTGAGAAAAGTTTAACAAGAGTAGTTAAATGAAATAAACATATTTTTCTCCCAAACATATTTTTCTCCCCCTACTTTGGTATTCTCCCCTTGTCTATATAAGTATAAGCTTTGATATTCTCCCCCTTGATTGTTTCTCCACCTTTGCATTGAAGCATGTATCTCCCCCTTTTACTTTTTGAAGCTTTGGTATTTCTCCCCCTTTGGCATTAATTTCCAAAAAGGTCCATACACAGGGTTAGATACAGGGATCATGGAGTTAGAAGGGATCCTTGAGAACAAGGGTCATGGAATGTAGGGATCATGGAGAGCAAAAAAACTGAGGGAATCATGGAAGTTAATTTCTCCCTCTTTCATTGATCTGAGAGCTTGTGATTCTTTTCCTCCTTTGAGTTAGGATCCTTGAATAAAGTTTCTCTCCCCCTTTTTTTAGAGAATAAGGGATCATTGAAGAAACAAGGACATCACTTGTAGGATCACTATAGAAACAAAGATTTGCTAATATGAACACAAATCAGAGAAGAAATCCAATCGGTGGCTCCGAGACAAACAAGTCGGTGGAACCGAGCTGTTGTTATGCAGCTCATCTGCTAAATCGGTAGAACCGAGTCATTTGAATCGGAGGCTCCGAGGGGTAAACAGAAACTTGGCAACTTCTAGAAAACCTCAAATAATTTTAGAAAACTTGCAATAGAGTCTTAAAGGCTTTTACATAGGAAATACAATATAATTTATAAGGAAATATCAACTAGAGAAGATTTGAGTGGTTCCAAGAAATCTTGCAAAATAGAGAATGAACCAAACAAGATACTTAACTAGATGATGGTCGGTGACTAGGTCACCTATATTAGAGTATATTGACTTAGGAGCCAAGCAAGAATACTTGATCATAGGTCATACTCATCGTTAAGCTCAAAATGGGGTTGCCATTTTTCGATTAAGCATTTTAATGTTTTCATATCACTTGAGTTGCTTTACCTCATGACTTGGAGTAAAGCTTTTTCAAGGATATGAGTTCATATCTTTGAGTGATGTTGATGACGTGGCTTGTAGGTGAACTTGTTGTGGATGCTCGATGTTGATGAAGTTCATCTTGAGTTGGGAGCAATCCTTGTTGTTTTCGTACACTTATCACCTACATAGGTTAGTCATGCAAGGAAGAACAATATGTATCCATTTGACATGATATCAATTGAGAATTAGCAAATATGATCACATCAAATATATATGTCAAGGATATGTTTGAGTTGTCTTCTTCCTTCCATCATCAAGAGGGCTTGTGGATACTTGGTCATGACAAGATTGCTTATGATGGGGGTTATTGGCAATCTTGTGGAATGAAGTTCTCCCAAGTACCTACAAAAGGTTAGATGCAATACAAGGGAGCATAGAATTCCATGGTATAAGATAACATGTCAAGTGTATCATGGAAGTATCATGTAAGCTCATGCCCTTGCATGCAATCGAGTGAGTCTAGCTCAAGTTTGAAGCATCAATAATGTTCAACTCACTCCTCAAGCAACAAAACACTTTCTCATCAAGTGGCTTAGTAAAGATATCAGCCAATTGCTTGTTGGTGCAAACATGCTTAAGATTAATATCTCCTTTGGCAACATGATCACGAATGAAATGATGTCGAACTTGAATATGCTTAGTTCGAGAATGTTGCATGGGATTATGACCAATCTTAATAGCACTTTCATTGTCACAAAGTAATGGAACATTTTTCACATGGATTCCATAATCCTTAAGCGTTTGTGTCATCCATAGTAATTGTGCACAACATGATTCGGTGGCAATATACTCAGCTTCGGCAGTAGATAGAGATACCGAGTTTTGTTTCTTGGAGGACCAAGACACAAGAGATCTACCAAGAAATTGACATGTACCCGAGGTGGATTTTCTATCAACCTTGTCACCGGCATAGTCCGAATCGGAATAGCCAACAAGGTTAAAGGAAGATCCCTTGGGATACCAAATGCCAAAGTTTGGTGTTTGTATCAAATATCTCATAATATGTTTCACGGCCAAAAGATGACACTCTTTAGGTGCTGCTTGATATCTAGCACATATGTAAACACTAAGCATAATACCGGGACGCGAGGCACATAGATATAGCAATGAACCAATCATAGATCGATAAACCTTTTGATCAACCGGTTTGTCCTCCTTGGTAAGATAAACATGTCCAGTAGTAGGCATAGGAGTTTTCATACCTTTACACTCTTGCATGTTGAACTTCTTGATCAAGTCCTTGGTATACTTGGTTTGAGAGATGAAAGTTCCTTCTCTTGTTTGCTTGATTTGCAAACCAAGAAAGAATTTCAGCTCACACATCATGGACATCTCATACTTCTCGGACATCAACCTTCCAAATCTTTCACTAAATTGTGGGTTAGTAGATCCAAAGATAATAGCATCCACATAGATTTGGCATACAAATAAGTCACCATTAACTCTTTTAATAAGGTTGCGTCAATTTTACCAATTTCAAAACTCTTTTCAATGAGAAATTTCGTTAAGCATTTATACCAAGCGCGTGGGGCTTGCTTAAGACCATAAAGGGCTTTACGAAGCTTGTAAACACGATTAGGTTTCTTAGGATTCACAAAACCAGGGGGTTGTTTGACATAGACCTCTTCTTCAATCTCACCATTTAAAAAGTCACTTTTAATGTCCATTTGATAAAGCGTGATATCATGGTGATTAGCATAAGCAAGGAGAATGCGAATAGCTTCAAGTCTCGCGACGGGGGCATAGGTCTCACCGTAGTCCATACCTTCGACTTGCGTATATCCTTGGACTACGAGACGCGCCTTGTTGCGTACAACTTGACCGTCTTCATCTTGCTTGTTTCGAAACACCCATTTGGTTCCGATGATGTTGTGCTCGTCCTTGGGATTCTCCACGAGTGTCCACACTTCATTCCTCTCGAAGTTGTGAAGCTCTTCATGCACTACAAGGAATTCGTTCGTTTATGACTCACCATTTTTGTCATTGAATGGTCATTGCTTATGTTTTGTTACCTTTTTATGACCAAATTTGAAAGGTCAACAGTTGGCCGTCAAGAATGGAGAAACATGACCTTTTGGGAATTTTTGTCATCAAAATTATGACAAAAAGAATTCGTCGTTAAATCTTTGACCAAAATTATGGTCATGACCATGTGCCTAAAGCACATAGGATCTGGCATGGCATGCTGACATGGCTATGTAGACGTGGCACATGTAGTGATGTGGCAAAAACGATGACAATGAATCCATGTAGGATCTGACATGGCATTTATTTCTGGCCCGATATGCTTATCAATTTGTAAATGCGCCCAGACCAATAGTTTGGCCAATTTCAGCCCAATTATTTTTTTGATAGTCCAATTAATTGGGCCCTGTTCGCAACGTTCAGATAGAGAAGAGCTTGCACGTATCTAAGATAGACCCATCAACTAATCAAGTACGAGACAAAAACAAAATTACAGATAAAATATATCTTCATTTCAGCAATAAGTATCACAGAAAATACTATACATCATCCCTCAACTCCTCCACAAATCAAGGCCAATAAGTGAACGACAAAATAGTTCATACAATACTTAGTTGATCACATGGAACTACAAATGAAAAGCAAAGCTTCTTCCCTCTACTTCTGGATTGCAAAACATCCTGTGCATTTGGAACAATCAAAGATAAGTTCCCAGAAAACATACATAATAATTTTATTACAAGATAAATAATTCCCAGGAAATAGCACACTGAATATTACAGGAATTCGTATTCAGAATTCTCAGGTTTGCATATAGACTGGTAGAATTACAAGTATTCCTTAGACAGTAGTTCAAAACATTAACCAAGTTGCAAAAATAATACACTAGGGTAGACTTTACTACTCAATATTCACGGTGACTTGTACTATGTCAGAAAGTATTGATTGTGTGTAATTATCCGAAAGTATAGCAATTTTTTCTGTTCTTTGCCATCAGACAATTATAAATATTGTAACAGAACTTAATGATACTATTTCCATTAAATACTTTGAAAAAATAATTAGTTGTTTTCAAAATTAATAATTAAGTTGTATAATAGTCAAACCCAAAGAAATTGTATAGTAGTAGTTTAGGGGAACATATACTCTCTCAAGCTCTAAGAAATTAGATAGCAGTATTGTGAAAATATTACTGGTTGAGTAAGAACAATATAACATCGTAAATACATGATACTGCACAGATCCCCAAGTGCATGTTCAGCTTGGATACATGTAATTACCAACATGTTTTCTCCTACAGAAATTTCAGGAACTGTAGTTGGACATGACATGAGGGGGGACGTCAGACGTCGGACATGAGGGGTGAGCGTCGTTATCGTCTACCCCCTCCCTGATAACTTTGACATGAGGGGGGACGTCGGACATGACATGAGGGGTGAGCGTCGTTGTCGTCTACCCCCTCCCCGATAACTTCGACATGAGGGGGGACGTCGGACATGAACATGAGGGGGACGTCGGACGTCGGACATGAGGGGTGAGCGTCGTTGTCGTCTACCCCCTCCCCGATAACTTTGACATGAGGGGGGACGTCGGACATGACATGTGGGGGGACGTCGGACGTCGGACATGAGGGGTGAGCGTCGTTGTCATCTACCCCCTCCCCGATAACTTCGACATGAGGGGGGACGTAGGACATGACATGAGGGGTGAGCGTCGTTGTCGTCTACCCCCTCCCTGATAACTTCGACACGAGGGGGGACGTCGGACATGACATGAGGGGGGACGTCGGACGTCGGACATGAGGGTTGAGCGTCGTTGTCGTCTACCCCCTCCCCGATAACTTCGACATGAGGGGGGACGTCGGACATGACATGAGGGGTGAGCGTCGTTGTCGTCTACCACCCCTCCCCGATAACTTCGACATGAGGGGGGACGTCGGACATGTGATGTGGAATTTTTTTTTGTTCATATAGAAAACTCCGGTAACATAGATTTATCAAGAATGCCCCCATTATGGATGTGTACAAGTTGATCCAATTTTTTTCTGATCTCATCTATATATATATTCTTCTATATGTCACGTTGTCTGTCAAAGTATTGAAGAAATCCATGCCTTCATCATTAGCCGGAAGTAACAGGCGTATGATGCTACGAAGCTCTTCAAAGTTGTTTTGGAACGGAGTTCCGGATAGAATAATTCGCTTTTTGGTACGAATATCAGCAAAGGCCTTCCAAATAGAGATATTCGGAAGGCTCTTGCTGAACTTCGTACCAAAAAGCTAATTAATTATCCTATCCGGGACTCCGTTCCAAAAAAATTTTGGAGAGCTTCGTACCATTATGCGCCTGTTACTTCCGGCTATTGATGAAGCCTTGGTTTTCTTGAATCCTTTGACACTAGACAACGTGACATATAGAAGGGTAGATAAGATCAGAAAAAATATGGACCATTTTCTGCACATCCAGAATGGCGCCATTTTGTTAAATCCCTTAAAGGTTAAGAGAATCCCTTGTTTGACATTCATGAGAGAGGCGGTCCGGACGTCGGACATTCATGTTTGTATATTAATTGCCATGTTGTAATATTTGCAGAAACTATGGATCAAACAGACATGGAACAAGAACAGTTGTTGGGGTAGATAATCCTCACCGGACGTGATGTCTTGTCATTTCTCAACGACACTGATGGTCTGGAAGGAGAGGATGACGGCTCCGGTGATCGAACAATGGAGGAGGAAGGACATGATCATGATGGCTCCGGTGACCGAATGCCGGAGGAAGAAGGAGACCATGATGATGGCTCCGGTGACCGAACGGAGGAGGGAGCTGTTGCAAAGTCCGACGAGGTATATATATTAATTAAGCATGTGCTGACTAGCTAATTGATGCATTAATTGTTTTGGTATGTACATATATTAACTCTTCTTTCTTCTTTTATAGCCCTCCGGATCGAGCCAAACTTCGGTAACGAGACGAGGCCCGAAGAGAAGGTTGCGCAAGGATGAAAGGTTCACGATCACAGCACTCGTGGACGATGGCCTACCGATTGAACCCAAGCGGACCAAGGACGCATTTTCTGCTCAGTGCGGAGCTATTGTTAGGGACAACATCCCGATCAGCATCAAGCAATGGAATAAGCCTAAGGACGACGACCCTTCTTATGTCATCGATAGACAGAAAGATGATCATTGGACCTCGCTGAAGGCAAAGTTCACCCTACCGCCAGAGAAGGATCCGAATAAGCCAGTTATAGAGCCACTTGTCAAGGCGTGTGCTCTTCAGAAGATGGCAGATCTATTCAGGAGGTGGAAGAATGAGTTGAAATCAAAGTTTGTCGACAAAGGGAAGACTCCAGAATTCATCGGCCGATTTGAGAAGATAAGAGATCACTGGCCTGCATTTGTGGCCACAAGACATTGGACAAGAGTAAGAAAATGTCAGAGACAAACAAGAACAATGCTGCAAAGAAGCAGTATCACCATCACACGGGGTCAGGTGGCTATCTCAAAGCCCGGCCGTTGTGGGACAAAGCTGAGAATGACCTGATTGCTAAAGGAGTCGAACTAGAGACATTGAACTGGCCAGACCGTTCAAGGACTTGGTTCTTCGGGGTTGGGGGAACTTTGGACCCTGAAACAGGGAAGTGCCGTTGGACAGACGAGCAACTTGCAATACCCGTCAAGAAGCTTCAGAAGTATATCACCGCAGCGCAGGAAGGAACGTTCATTCCCAATAGAGAGAATGACGAGCTGACAGAGGCCCTCGGGAATGCTGAGAACCCTGGACGAACACAAGGCACATCAGGCTCCGTTCCGTGGAAGGTTGAGTTTCCCGACGCAGGCGGTTACAGAAGCCGGGAGAGAAAGAGGAAAGCGGAGCTGAGCGACTTGCAGAACCTCAATGCAGGACTAGAAAAGCTAGAGGAACTTGAGAGCCAGCGAGCTGCCGGCCAACCATCTCAGCGGCACGAAGCTACCCCAGAAGCTACCCCGCCATCTCAGCGGAGAAGCAGCGTGGCTTCCACCGAGCTCGTTCAGCCTGACTTCACGGCTCCTAGCTACCCCGTGGATACTATCACGGAGGCTCAACATTGCGAGCTTATGACGAAATTCCGGAACCTCACTTTCAAGGCGGCTGTCGGCTCTGTTGCACCTCCTCAACCCAACGGAACTTTTCACTGCCTTCCGATTCCACATGGCTATGCTGTTGTGACGGTGGATGAAGTAAAGGAGGGATTTGAGGAGCTAGAGCTTGACCACCCTACAGGTGAAGGGGAGAATCAGCTGGTTCATGCTCTGAGGAGTACATGTCTATGGCGGAAGGAGTACATCAAGCTTCCAAACTGGACGCCTCCACCTCCTCCTCCTCCTCCGGCGAGTCAGGGCACTCCGCCTCCTCCTCCTCCTCCTCCTCCTCCGGCGAGTGATCAGTGCACTCCGCCTCCTTCTCCGGCTCCTCCGGCGCGTGAGGGCACTCCGCCTCCTCCTTCGCCTACTCCGGCGCGTCGGAGCAGTCCGCCTCCTCCTCCGCCTCGTCAGCAACGGCGGAGGTCAGACGCCGCCGCTCCGCCTCCTTCTCCACCTCGTCAGCATTGACAGAAGAGAGACACCGCCGCTCCGGCGGGTAGCAGTACAAGCAGAGGCGGGAGGCAATTCAGATACGGTCCATCTCTCAAGCCTCTGGAAAAGTTACCATATGAGAGGACCGAGAAGGAAAACGAGGACATCTGTCGTGCCCAAGTGAGGGACCATTTTGCAAAGAAAACTCCACCTCCGAAGGAGAAGCTAGATCCGGTGAAAGTGAAGCGCACTATCGATGCCCTGAAGCGACCACCACCGCCTCCGCTGGATTCCAACTATGTCCGCTGTCTTAAAAAGACATATCAAGATGCGCGGCGGTCGGGAAGTACTTCCAGTGATGGAAGGTTAGCAGAACGAAGAAGTGGGAAAAAATTCCCCAGCTCGGCGAACAGGCGAACCAATCGTGCCCCCCGCTCAAGGTGTCTAGCGATATCATCGCTAATCATCCGGGGATGGTGCCCGGTACCAATCCTGGTGATTACTTGGGGGATGATGTAATTTTTGAAATGGCTGAGGTAACAAAAGAAGAATATAAATACGTGCAAGGGAAGCCTCTCGTCAAACCTGATCATCCTCCTGTAACAACGATGATGTACAAATTGCATGAGTGGTACATGAAAACCTGCAGGGACTCTGGGAAAGACACTATGTATGTGGCAGTGAAACCAGAGCACGAATTCATTGGACTCAGCGTGATGCCTATTGAATTTGTGGAGTTATTTCAGTTATACAATCAACTGGCCCTCGACAAACAACTCATGACTTCCTACTGTCTGTAAGTATTACTTCTATAGTTAAGTCTCTAGCTCAGCTCGTTCATTGCATGTATATATAATTATCCTCACTATATTATGCAGATTGAAGATCGTCGAATGCAAAAAAGCAGGAATCTTTGACGTTGGGTTCATTAGCCCAGATGCCGTAAATGAATGGACGGTACAAAATGAAATCAAAGAGACCGAGGAGAACTTGCTAAAGTCGTTCCTTATACATCAAAACAAAAGGGAAATACTCTTTCCTTACAACTTCAAGTGAGTGTTGTTGTCTTCTCTATATACTCGGTGTCGCTTACTCGAGGTTAAGTAATGTAATTGATGAGTTATAAATGTGTGCGCAGTTACCACTTTATTCTGCTATCCATTAAGCTTGACGGGGCATTAGTAACTGTCTTAGACTCGAGACGTAAAGATCCCGAGAATTATGCGGACATGACTGCAATGCTCAAGAAGTAAGTTCAGTCAATACCGAGACCATATCGGCATGCAACTTTCGTTAAATTCGTGATATCAAGTAATCATTTTCTTTGCTTGGCAGGGTTTGGAAGAAGTTCACCCGAAAGGTTCCCGGTCTAAACAAAGAGTTGCGATTTACGCACCCCAAAGTAAGTAGTACTAGCTAGTTCCGCGCATCTCTAATTGATTCAAATTTTCATCAATATATCATTACCATGCTTGCTTATCAGTTTGATTGAACTCTATTCTCGTAAAGTGCTTGTATCAGAAAGAAGGGACTGTTTTATGTGCATACTAGATATGCGAGTTCATTCGCCACTCGACCTCTGAGCAGGGCTTCTCTGACAAACAATTTGAAGTACGTAAATAATATTCACAATTTTATTTTATATATTACCATCAATTGTGTTGAGTTTTATTCATATATATGAATGTATTGACCCCCTTCTTTAAATTAGACCTGGCAGATGCGGGATGAACTCCTACCACATGATCGCATACGAGCAATTCAAGAGGAATTGGCGAGATTCTTTCTTGACCACGTCATACCTAAAGACGGAGAATACCATGTGGATTTGTGATTGGATCTTAGGTAGATGATGTTAGGGATTGTAAAAGATATTATATTGTATATATGTAGTAGCGTCGGATAGATATACGAAAACTTGTTGTTCGACCAAGCATGGAGAAAGAGATGTCACTTCTCTCTATATATGTTCAGCATGACGATCTTGTGTAATTAATGGTTTCCTTCATTTTCCTATTAGCTAGCGTCGAGTTCTCTCTATATGTATAGTAGCTAGCGTCGACCAAGCACGGAGATAGAGAGGACACTTCTCCCTATTAGCTAGCTAACACAATATGAAGGACGTGGCTAGCGAGCACCAGGGTGCTAGTTCGCGTGCGCGAGCGCACTCCCATAAATGGAAGGAGCAGCCGTGTGCATACGAGGACAGCTCAAAAAAGGAAGGAGCAAACCCACACATGACCAGGACAATCCAAAAAGAAACCCGCGCGTCTCCTCCAAGTTAATTAATTACTTTCCTTACTTTTTTCAAAAAGCTATATCTTTTGAACCAAGTGTCAAAATTGAGATCCATTTTCACGGTTGAGTTTCTCGCGACGAATGTTTCAAAACTAGATCCCATATGGGTAGGTTTCGACAAACTTTTTTTTGAGCAACTTTGTGTGCAATGGAGGCAACTCCAGTGTTATAGGGAAGCAACTCCTTCGTTTTTAGCCTAGTAGGGCTGCCAGTTATGTTTGCTTGTGTAAAAATGAAAAAGTCACATGAAATATGAGGCGTCTTTAGTGCTACATGCAATCAACTTCACTGGGCTATTTGTACCCGTGAATTTTTGCTAACATTATCCCAACTTGGCTATCACGGATGCTCAATTTTTTTACCGTTGTTCGTCAGTTGCCTATGGTTGAGTCCGAGTTGCCCACAAAGACTTTGAAGTTGCCTAGTATGAATGCCTAGTTGCTTGCTATTGATAATTAGTTGCCTAACTTTGCTGCTCAGTTGCCTAACTTTGCACATTAGTTACCTATAATATTATGAAGTTTTGTATCATTATTTTTCTAACTTGCTTACAAACATTATGAAGTTGCCTACTGGTGACTCTTAGTTGCCTGTCATTACTATTTCAGTTGCCTACAATACATTGAAAAGTTTGGATAATGTTAGTAACTTAACAAGTACACATAGTGTAGTGAAGTTGTTGGTATCTAACACTCAGTCGCTTCATGTTTTGTGTGATTTTCTCGTTTTATACAAATCAACCAAATATGCAGTCCTACTCGGAAAAAAAAGAAGTTGCTTCTAAATAACAGTAAAGTTGCCTCAATTGCACCCAAAGTTGCCCAAAAAAAAGTTCGACGAAACCTATCCATACGGGATTTAGTTTTGAAGAACTCGACGTGAGAAACCTAACGGTGAAAACGGTTCTGAATTTCGATACTCGAATCAAAAGTTATGACTTTTTAAGTTTTTGAAACCCCGCATTAATGCACATGCGGTGATGGTTGTGCGCGTAGTGAGTCAGTGGATGGCTGCAGCGCGTGCACTCGGAAAGTCCAATTAGTGCAGCTGCACTAATAAGTATTTGGGCAATATGAAACCCTAAATTAACCCTCCAAAACCCCCCCACCACCCCCTTAAAAAAACAAGAACCCCACCTCCTACCAGATGCTGACGCGTGGATGCCCTTTGGTCCCGGTTGGTGTGACCAACCGGAACTAAAGGTCCTCCTGCCTGGGCTCCCCGCAGCGGCCACGTGGAGCCCCTTCTGTCCCGGTTCGTAAGCGAACCGGGACTAAAGGTTTTGGGCTTTAGTCCCAACCCTTTAGTCCCGGTTCCAGAACCAGGACTAATGGGCCTCTGGAACCGGGACAAATGGGCCGTTTTCTACTAGTGTCCTGCAAGTTTTGTCAGTGAATCATATGAATTAATATATGTCATGGATCAATAATACACAACAAGCATATTATTTAATATCTCGTCAGCAAGCAAACGCGCATACACCAACAATAGATGAAAACAAGCGTATACTCTGAAAATTATTTGTTATTAGTCTCACTGCAAACTCTTGGAACTACAACTATTGTAATCTCACAGCAAAGTGAAATGAGTCCCAAATTGATCTATGCATGAGTGGCATGGCAAGAATAGCTTTGTGGGCAAGAGAGGAAATGGCATTACTGGTTGAGGCACATCCTGCCAGTAGACCAGCTCTTGGAACCTCACCCAGCCTACGACAACGCACCCTGCAGGCATGAAGAAACAGGAAGCTTTGTGAGCAGCGCACCAACGACGACCGAGTGAGGAAGACTAGTCATGCAAAGGAGTAGGAGGATGAGGAGGAGGGACTAACCGAGGAGGCGTGAGACCAGGCAGTGCGGTGACCCCGTCGAAGAAGACGTGGATCTCACGGTAGAAACCCTCCATGACGGCGACGGTGGCGGGGTCGAAGATGTTGGGCGCCGCGTGGTTCCAGAGGAGGCTGGTCACTGGAGACGACCTGGAGAGGTCTTCCATGCCATTGAGGCCCCGACTGTCCGTCGCGCATGCTGCCGCCTGTAAGCTGGACGAGATGGACGCCAGCCGGGACCGATTCGAGTAGGGTTTGGTGTGGACGTAGTTGCGCCGTCGATGAATAGGATCCCCCTTCCTGCCGGCCAGCGGCGGATCTGGAAGAACGAAATTGACCGGATCCGGCAGTGTTCGCATGGAGAGGGAGAGGATGGCAGGGGTGATGAGCGTGAGGCGAGGTAGGCAGTCGGCGAGCGGTCGGAGAGGTAGCTGCGGGATGCGTCGGACAGTGACCGTGGGTGGGGGAGACGGCAGGCGGTGGCCGTGGCCTCGTGGCGGCGGCGGTGAGGAAGCGAGAGAGGAGAGGGAGAGGGTGTTTATTCGGCAGCTAGGGTTACACGGTGGGGTATATGTATATCAGACCTTTTCTTTTTTTATTACTCGGTATGTGCCAGCGGGATCAAAACAATTGAAGAAAACACGAGGGAACGCACGGCGGGAATTGAAATCCAGATCCCTGGCCCGCTCACGGTGATAAGAAAATCATATAGTAAATCCTCCTACTACGCCCATGGTTATTAAAACAAATAAAAATATTCCCTAAAAAATCAAAAACAAAAATGTTTCTAAATTTTGGTATTTTTCACAAGCATATGCATATATAGAGTGACACTTCAATAATATTTGTGGAATTTGATTATAACAAAATTACTTCAATCAATTTTAGTTGATACTAATATTTAATCTATTTGAAAATATGTCACGTCAATTGAATTTCGATACCAACTATACAATACTACGACCACGAAGTAATAATGAGTCGGATCTTGTCTATTAACAATGACCACGTAAGATACCTTTTTTAAACAAAAGGAGGGCTCTATAGGACCCAAAGTTGCATTAAATTTTCAAGTATTTTACATCATAGCAGATACAATCACCTCGGAAAAATAAAAAATAATAAACTAACCTTCCAAAACGTATTCCCTCCGGTCCTTTTTGTCTTCGCATATTTTTTAGTTTCCCCCTCCATAGTTTGCTCGTTAGGTGTTTTTACTGTTTACTTTCACCTTTACCCCTCCGTACGTGTCTACTTTGTCTGTAATAAACATGTTTAGTTTCCTATCGGTTTGCCTCCACTTGAACAAGGAAGAGAGGTGGTCTGATTGTAACTACTTGTGTGCTAGTTTGCAAGTCGTGGGTTTGAGTACCGAGTAATGTTATTATTTTGTTTCTCTCGTTGATACCGTGACCCAGGCAGGTGTGTGGGTGTGTTCCACTGGCCATCTAGCTTTGAAGTTGATGGGTCCCACTAACGCGTAGACAATACGGTAAATATTATATTAAATGGTTCTGGCACGTATGCAAAACTAACAAGTAGACATGACACGTGTGTGAAATTGATGACGTGTCTGCCTAGTCACCTCCATCCAAGTGCTATGACCATATAACTTGGTCGTCGTGGAGCGAAATAAGGTCTTTGACATCACTTCTATATAATTATGACCATTTCGTGCAATGAGATTATGACCTTCTAGCATGAATTGTCATAAAACTCTAAGGTTTGGACCCTCTAAAACTCTCCATGACAAATTAGTGTTTTTTGGTCATAGATCTATGACCAATTAGACCACCGTCAATATTTTTTGTCAGAAATGAGTGTTTTTCTTGTAGTGATGCATGGCGTTCACCCAATCCGAGTCTTCAAGAGCTTGTTCTACCTTCAAGGGTTCAATGCTAGAGATGAAAGAATAATGCTCACATAAATTAGCTAAGCGAGTTTTAGAGCGAGTGATTCTCCCGGTTTGTATGTCACCAAAGATTTGGTTTAGAGGATGGTTTTTGGTCACTCTTGCTCGAACTCGAGGTAGCTTCGGCTTGTTGGATGGTGGAGCTTCTTCTTCATCATCATCTCCTTCATCTTCGTTGTTGTTGAAGGTGTCGTTTCCTTGAGGTGGTGGTGAAAGAGGTTGTGGTGGATCTTCATGATGTACTTCCTCCTCTTCATCTTTGCGTGTACCGCTTGTGGATGCCTCCATGCCATATTGAGAATCACCTTGACGTGAAGTATGGGCTTCCACTTGAGTTGACGAAGTAGTTTCCTTCACCTCCATGGGACGAATCTTGCCGATGGACAAGTCTTGGATAGCTTCCGAAGGATCCTTATCTCCTACATCATTTGGCAATTGTTCGACTTGCGAACCATTAGATTCATCAAACTTCACATCTACCATCTCTTCAACTTTTCGAGTGAAGTTGTTGTAGACACGGTAAGTGTGAGAGTTCGATCCGTAACCAAGTAGGAATCCTTCATGAGATTTAGGAGCAAATTTAGTACGACGATGCTTATCAAGAATGTAGCACTTTGAGTCGAATATCCGAAAGTATCCAACTTGGGGTTTGTTACCGGTGAGTAGCTCGTATGCCGTTTTACCGAGAAGCTTGTGCAAGTAGAGTCGGTTTGTGGCATGACATGCTGTTTCCACGGCTTCTGCCCAAAAGTGTCTTGGCGTCTTGTATTCGTCAAGCATCGTTCTTGCCATCTCAATAAGAGTTCGGTTCTTCCTCTCAACAACTCCATTTTGTTGAGGTGTGTATGTAGCCGAGAACTCATGTGAAACACCTTCTTCGTCAAGAAAGGTATCTACATGGGTGTTCTTGAACTCCGATCCGTTATCGCTTCGAACCTTCTTGATCTTCACTTCAAACTGATTTTGCGCTTTGCGAACGAAGTTCTTGAAGATCTTTTGTACATGCGACTTATCATCAAGAAATAATACCCACGTAAATCTGGAAAAATCATCAACTATGACTAGACCATAGGAATTTCCACCGAGGCTCTTGTAAGCATTGGGACCAAAAAGATCCATGTGAAGTAACTCGAGTGGTCTCCTAGTAGTCATGATATTCTTTATATGATGACTTCCACCTACTTGCTTTCCAGCTTGGCAAGCACTACAAAGTCTATCTTTGTCAAAGATAACATCTTTAACACCAAGTATATGATCACCTTTGATAAGCTTGTCTAGATTACGCATGCCAACATGTCCTAGTCTTCTATGCCAAAGCCAACCTTTAGAAGATTTTGCAATAAGGCAAGTACGAGGTTTGGATCTCTTGGTGAAATCGACAATGTATAGATCACCTCTACGGAAACCGGTAAATACCATGTTATGATTATCTTGTCGAAACACTTGGCAATCTACTTTCGTGAATAGCACATTAAAACCAAAGTCGGCAAGTCTAGATACAGAAAGAAGATTGTAGCCAAGGGATTCAACAAGCATGACGTTTTGAATAGAGCTATCATGGGATATGGCCACCTTACCAAGACCAAGTACCTTACCCTTGGAGTTGTCTCCAAAAGTTACATACCTTCGCGGTCCATGGTTTGGTATGATCTCTTCAAACATCTCTCTATCTCCGGTCATATGATCGGTGCATCCACTATCGAGAATCCACTCTTTTCCTCCGGACATGTAATCCTTGAAGTTTGCCATGAGACTTAGATTCTTCATGATCTCCTCATGCTCGATGTCGAACAACTCATCTTCATCATAGTAGCCATGTTCCACATTGTCATCATCAAGTGGGAAATCCTCGTCAAAAGAAACAAGGGATTCGTTAGGGTTGTGATCATGACAATGTTCAAGATTATGAATGCGAATGGCTTCTACAATGATGTTGTTGATAGTTATGACATCTCCTTTAGCACGCATGAGATCTCTAAGCTCAAATAGATAGTCATCAAACTTGGGATCACTAGGCATCATTTTGTGAAAGACAATAGTCTTATGAAGAATTTCATCAAGATTACTCACTGAATAACTTGGATATCGTTTCTCCAAGTCATTCCACAAAGTATAAGCACATTCAAAATTCTTCATTTGATTAAGCACAATCTTGGCAATCCTCTAACGATAAGATTAACAGTTCTAAGATTACATAGCATTTCAATTTCCTCTTCGTGTGTGGGATGTAAAGGATCAATGGGAGGTACATATTGGTTCTTAACATACTTGCTCAAATGAAATTCATTGAATAGCTCAAGCATCTTATATTTCCATTGACTATATTACTCCCCATCAAGAATATGCACTCTACAACTCAAACTTCCCAAATTAGACACATCCATCTTCCTCCTCGATGATGAAATCGATGCAATGGAGACCAAAGCTCTAATACCAATTGAGGGATCACTAGAAGTGTGTGTCTAGAGGGGGGGTGAATAGACTACTTGCAGCAATTAAAAACCTAACCTTTTTCCAAGTTAATTGGTTGGCAGATTTTAGCAATTATAGCAAGTCTAACACACCCTACACATGCAAGTCAACAAGTATGGCAGAGGAAAGTAAAGACATTGCACATGGAAGTAAGGAGTTGAGATAGGGAGATCAAACGCATGAGGGACACGAAGATTTTTCCCGTGGTTCCGATAGGTGGTGCTATCGTACGTCCACGTTTATGGAGTCTTCAACCCACGAAGGGTAACGGTCGCGAGAGTCCACGGAGGGCTCCACTCATAAGGGTCCACGAAGTAGCAACCTTGACTATTCCATAACGGCTTCCGTCCACGAAGGACTAGCCTCACTATTGGTAGATCTTCATGAAGTAGGCGATCTCCTTGCCCATACAAACTTCTTGGTTCAACTCCACAACACGAAGTAGGAGACTCCCAAGCGACACCTAACCAATCTAGGAGGCACCACCCTCCAAAAGGTAATAGGCTCGGCAATGTCGATGAACTCCTTGCTCTTGTGCTTCAAGATGATAGACTCCTCAACACACAATCACTCTCTCACAGATTTGGCTATGGTGGAAGAGATTGATTTGGTGGAAAGCAACTTGGGGAGGCTAGAGATCAAGATTCATATGGATAGAGTGGAATGGCTTGATCTCAACACATGAGTAGGTGGCTCTCTCTCAGAAAATAGGATGGGGCAAGTATGGAATAGTTCTGAGTGCTTCTCTTTCGAGTGGGTGGTGGTGAAGGGGTATATATAGGCATCCCAAAAAATCCAACCGTTACACCTAAAGTGACCAACTCGGTGACACCGAAGTATAAAACTCGGTGGTACCGAAGTGACCAAAAGGCAGCAACTTTTGAATCTCGGTGAGACCAATATATAATTCTCGGTGGTACCGATCAGGTGACCAACGGTCAGATTGCACAACTCGGTGACATCGATCCTCAAGTCTTGGTGGTACCAATTCTTGACCATGGATAACCAGAGAGTTGGTCCAAAAACTCGGTGAGACCCATTCACAAAACTCGGTGGAACTGATTCTTGTGAATGGCTAACCAGGAAGTTGGTCCAAATCTCGGTGAGACCGACTGGCAAAACTCGGTGGTACCGATGCTTGAAAATAGCTAAACAGAAAGTTGGCAACTAAACTCGGTGGCACCGATGCAGAATCGGTTGCACCAAATGGCTAGGGTTTGGCATGGGTCTGTCTGAGTTTGGGAATCGGTGGCATCAAGTGGGAATTGTTGGTTGCACCGATTTTCATGAATGGCTTGGACAGACTTTTGTAGAAGAGTTTGTGGGTGTTTTTGGTGACTATCACTTGTGCACGTGGAGCATCTTGTTCCCCAACAGTACCTTACCCCTTTTAATAGTATTGGCTTTCCTATGGACTCAAAGTGATTTCTCACAAAGTAAAATGTAGAGTCCTCTTGCTTGAAGCTTTGCCAATCCATTCCCTTGCATCTTGGGGTTTCTCCACAATCCTTTTGCCATCCCTATCTCTCTCTCTATGGACTTTCACCTGAAATACACTAGGTAGAAATATTAGTCTAAGAGACAATGTATGTTGTCATGAATTATCAAAACCACCAAGGGAGCATATTGTGTTTTCAGCGGTATGTCTAGACAAAAGTTCGGACACTCAACAAAACTGATAGTGATCATACTATGCGTAGTACGAGTCGTTGATTTAGCTTTCTCACTATTTATTATTTCACTAGCAAATATGCCCGTGCGTTGCAACGGGGGAAACAAATCCTCACACGGCTTAGTAGTCCATCCATGTTTTATCAATTCTAATATTTGCCATCATTGTGGACGGTGGATAGTTGGGCACGTATTCATAATGAACGTGATCAATTGAAAGGTGATGAGATTGATCACCGACCTCTATCATACCCCTTCATGAACCACTTCATGTGTCGACTTGTAATTCGGCTGACCTGTATTGATGGTGGGTTTCACCCTTGTGTCAACTACACATGGTCATCTACACTTTATGCATGCACCATCCGTCCATCCCAACACCAATGCTCCCTAGAATAATGCATGTGCTTTATCACAAAGAAAACACAGGTTCCTATAAACCATGGTTGGCCAGGTTAAGAAATCGTCACTGCATAGTCAACACCAAATTTGGGGATAGCACGTTTGACATGAAATGTATGTTTGTGGATATGTTCAAGTTCAGAAATTTCATCAAGAATCTCAACGAAATTTAGCAAATGGTATTCAGTTGTCTTTAAATAAATTTGTACTCTTGCGCATGGAGGATGGCCTAGTTCACACTATCCTCGTTTGGAAATCATGTGAATACATGCACAATTGATGATGACGTGCAAGTCCTCTTTTTAATATGCATGCAATTCATGTTATAAATCCCATTTAATTACAGAGTAATTCCTTCCACTGCATCACCATTGGTGCATCCGTTTAAATATTCTATCCAGCATTTTGTGAACTGACGATGGATCAAACAAACACGCAAGTATAAAACCGGATTATAGGAAGGTGACATCTGTACCAATAATGATCGTGATGGCTGGGCAAAAGAGAGGAGATGATGGCCTGCTGAGTAGGAGGCGCGTCGCTTGAAAATAATCAGGGCCAGGCCAGTAGCAGTAGGATCTGTCATAGCTTTTGTTTATTTCTTTATCATCGGTAGAAAAGGAAGGTGGCGATTCGAGTATGGACGGACAGTCCTGTTGTGTTCCACAATCAAAAAGCTATAGCAAATATCATGCCCACGAGCCCTCATCTGCTCCACGAGGACGCCGGTGCGTCCTCGTCGTTGTCTGCTCTGCACGTCCCGGTCGAAACATCAAAGGTCTTGCTGAATTCAATGCCGGAATCATCTGATCCAGATAGCGTGTTAAGCTCAAAACCGAATCCCACTTCAAATATTGAATTCATAGTTGTTCTCATCAGAAGGTCCTGAGGAAATGGTAGAAATTAAGACAACTGCAAGCAAATGCGCATCAGGTCAATCAGCTTTTGGTACAAGTGTGCTACCTGAAACTTCAAACTGAGCGTCAATTAATTCTTATCTTTACTTTGCTCATTCGGAAATATGAGTAATGCATAAGACAATTCAAAAGTTCTGAAGAAACTATGTTTACCCCAGTTATTTGCCTAGAATAGCTAACCGGATTTTTGTTTCACTTTTGCTTCGGTAGACCCCCCTAAATACATTGACGGCTGAGATCTCTCTATACCCTTCATAATAAAGGGTAGGATGTTCCTTTCACCCGCACCAATACATGGCCTGCGTAAATATACATGACGTCCTTTTTTTTTTTCCTTATGGTGTCTTTTTCTTCGTGTGCGTCCTCAACAGTTTTTCACGTTCTTTTTTAAAAAAAAAAGAGTGCACACAATGTGATTTGAACTCAAGACCTCTTGGTCTAAGGACAACCACACTAACCACATAGCACATCCTAGTGTTTGTGAATATTTACTTCTTTTATTTGTTTTGTTCTCCTTAAATTCGCGGCTGGGCCGGCCCATTGTTGAATCTGTACTTTTATCACTATTTCTTTTTTTCAAAATCCATCTCTTATTTTTTTTTCAAAAAATACTCACGCTTATGAATTTTGTAGTTTTTTCTAAGAAATGTTTGTTTTCCTTAAATTGTATTCACGAAATACTAATATTCGTATTTTGAAAAAATTGTATAGATATGTCAAAATATTGTTCATGTGTTTCAAAATTGCTCAGCACGTCATAACACGAACATACTTTAAAAACAGCAAAAAATATTTTGATACAAACATTTTTTGAAGAATACTATGAAATTTAAAATTTAAATCAAAAATTAGAAAATATGAACAAAAAATTGAAACCAATTTATTTTAAATTTCCGCGAACATTTTTTATATTTGTGTAGAAACAATTTGAATACAAGATTATTTTCTAAATTCCCCCAAAAAGGGCCAGTTTTTGAAATTTTTGTTCATAAATTTAATAAATTTTATGTTTTAAAAATGTTGATAAATTTTAAAAAATATGCAGTTTGTAATTTGCGTACAACATCAATATTTGGGATGTATTAACAATTTTGGAATAAGTGTTCATTTTAATAAAATTTTCACACACAATTTGAAATCCTAAAATTGTTGACAATTTTGAAAAATTAATTCAGATGAAAATGTTCATTTTGATTGCAAATAATAAAAGCCTTGCCCTATGGGCCTACCCGAATCATCACCTTTGAAAACGATGTGCTTCTTGACGTGCATGAAATTACATCAATTTTTTCCAGCATGTGGGCATGCTCATGGCAGACCTCCATGCAAAAGTTGAAAAAATTCGGACACCGAACACACATTATATTGCGTCACGCTCGGTTAGTGTTTCAGGTTTTTTCAACGGAAAAACCTTAGGAAATGCGTAAAATGTGAGAACTCGGTAAATTTTATCACGGATGCTTGGCATGATGATGCTAGTGTGTGTGGAAAAATTCAGGTCCATTCTATTGATGTGAGCATTTTTTGAAAAGTAAAAGGAAGAAAAAAAGGCAAAACAAAGAATAACAAGAAAGAAAAAGTAACAAAAAATGGATAATAAACAAGTCGCTGGTTTATATATTTTCATTTTTTATTTTCTATTTAATAAATGTTTACAAAACTTAAAATTGTTTGATTGTGTTTGATTTTTTTATGTGAGCATGTTTCTATTTAAACAAGCAATAAACCATAATGTTTTTAAACGAACCATTTTTCTTTTTAATAGATGTTCAGTAATTTAATTATATGATGTGAGCATTTTTCTATTAAAACGAATATTTTTTTGACATATCTTTACAAAATTTTAGAAATGCGAAATATTTGTACCTTATGAACAAAATTTTAAAAAGTGAACATTTTTTGAAATTTGAATAAATTTTTGTAAGTGTGATTATTTTTTTTAAAAAGAAAAAAGAAATAAAAAATAAAAAAGAATAAAACGAATAGAAAAGAAAAAAAAGAATAGTGATAAAGGGACCGGTTCTATAATGGGCCGGCCCAGTCGCGAACTGAAGTAGTAGCCAATAAGAAAAAAGAAGCAAATTGAAACCAGCATTAGTACGTCTGGTTTTTATTAGACCGAGAGGTCTTGAGTTCAATTCATGTCGCCTGCATTATTTTTGGAGTTTAACATAAAAAATGAATACGACCCCTTCTATGTGTCACATATACAGATGTGTATACGGCTTGATGAAATGACCATACTGCCCTTATACGGTTTGTGAGGGGGGTCTACCGAAGCTGGTCTCGTTTTGTTTAGCCGTTTAGCTCTAGGATTTGATTTGCTTCTCTCTTTTGCAGGTTATTAAAGTTCTAAATTTGAGAGGCGTAGACTTAACTATTAAAGCTAGAAATATGATCTTAGCTCATGGAAGTACCTGCATGTTTATGCTAATTCTGTGAGCTGCTGCAGATGAGGTCTTCTCTGCCAGTTTTGCAGCATTCATTCTGAAAACATCACTGCTGTAGTCGCGTAGCACCTTCGTTGAGAACTCGTGGCTTGCTAGCTTCCTCTGGTGTCGCCACATGCCCCCTCTGTCACGAAGATCCCATTTCCGAAGAGATCCTTCACGATTTCCGTATCGAAGGTCACCTGTGAAATAGGATCTATCATTGTCAAATTGTAGTCAGACTCAGTATTGTATTCTACTTTTTGTAAATTGCCACAGGCATTCCGTTTACTCTAAATAGCACGTATATGATTAGTCTGACTAACATGAATCTGAATTCAAAGGTTGATAGTACATGACAATATGTTCTACAGACTACTCACGTTTTGAGTTTTGACCATCCTCTGTTTATATTTTGCAGGATCCAGTTTAACATCTGACATGCAGACTGAACCATCTACCACCATACACTAGTAGGAAAACCCCAATTTGTCCCGGTTCGTAAGGGCCGGGACAAAAGGGTCGGGACTAAAGCCCAAAACCTTTAGTCCCGGTTCGCTTACGAACCGGGACCAAAGGCCGTCCACGTGGCCGCCGCGGGGAGCCCGGGCAGGAGGACCTTTAGTCCCGGTTGGTAACACCAACCGGGACCAAAAGGCACTGGGGTTTTTGTTTTTTTTTTGAAAGGGGGGTTTAGGGGGGGGGGGGGGGTTGTAGGGTTAATTGAGGTGTTTCATATTATGTTAGCTAGCTAATAGAGAGAAGTGTCCTCTCTTTCTCCGTGCTTGGTCGACGCTAGCTACTATAGAGAGAACTCGACACGCTAGCTAGTAAGCAAATGAAGGAACCATTAAGTACACAAGATCGTCATGAACATATACACAGAGAAGTGATCGACCTCTCTTTCTCCGAGAGATTGGTCGAACAACAAGTTTTCGTATATCTATCCGACGCTACTAGCTACATATATACAATATAAGATCTATTACAATCCCTAACATTTAATTTCAAATTCGAGATGGTATTCTCCGGCTTTATTTATGACGTGGTCAAGAAAGAATCCCGCCAATTCCTCTTGAATTGCTCGTATGCGATCATGTGGTAGGAGTTCATCCCACATCTGCCACGTCTAATTTGAAGAAGGGGGTCAATACATATATATGAATGAAACTCAACACAAATCATGGTAATAAAATAAAGTTGTGAATATTATTGCTTACGCACTTGAAATTGTTTTTCAGAGTAGCCCCGCTTAGGGGTCGTCGCGTTGTAGATGAACTCGCAAACGTAGTATCCACAAAAATCATTCCCTTTTTCCTGCCACAAGCACTTTACGAGAAATAGAGTTCAATCAAACTGATAATCAAGCATGATAAATGGTATTGATGGAACTAGAATCAATGGGAGATGCACGGAACTAGCTAGTAGTACTTACTTTCGGGTGTGTAAATCGCAGCTCCCTCGGCAGTGCCGGAACAATTGCGGTGAACTCTTTCCAAACCCTGCCAGACAAAGAAAATAATTACTTGATATCAGGAAATGAACAAAGTTGCCGATATGACGCGATAATGATCGATTGAAGTTACTTCTGGAGCATTTCAGTCATGCCCGCATATTCCTGGGGATCTTTTCGTTTCGAGTCTAAGACGATTACTACTCCCCGCTCAAGCTTAATCTCTAGCAGAATAAAGTGGTACCTGCGCACGCATGCATAACTCATCAATTACATTACTATAACCTCGAGTAATAAGGGAAACCGAATATGCACAAGACAGTATACTATGGGAATCAGGTAATTTGCCGTCTGTGAAGATCTTTGCCGTCAGCTTTTAGTCGTGGATGACGGCAAAGACCACTTTTGCCGTCTGGTGCTGACGGCAAATAATGACTGACGGCGTAGACATATTTTGCCGTCTGTAATAAAAACTACTGACGGCAAACATATTTTGCCGTCTGTAAAAAAAGACTGATGACGGCAAAGACATATTTTGCCGTCTGTAAAAAAAATTGATGACGGCAAAGGCATATTTTGCCGTCTGTATGAAAATTGATGACGGCAAAAGCACATTTTGCCGTCTATATGAAAATTGATGACGGCAAAGAAGAAACACATCTCGTGGATCAGTCCCACGGATCGCTGACATGGCGGTATCTCGTCCACACATCCCAGAACGCAAAACTCCACACATCTCCAGAACTGCAAAGCCCACGCGCAAACACGGCCCCACGCCCACCAGGCCACCCTGCACCCCCCCGGGCCCCCCACTCCACTACCTTATCCACCCAACTCCCACCCTGTTCGTCTCTCTCTCGCTGCCCCGCGCCGTTCGTCTCTCTCTCCCGATCCACACGCCGGCGCCCATGCCTTGACCTCGCCGGCCACCTCCCCGCCCGCAGGCCCCGGCCACGTTGCCCCCGCCGGTCCCGTCCCCATCTTCCCCTCCGGCCCGGGCCCCGTCGCCCCCGCCGGTCCCGTCCCCATCTCCCCCGCCGACCCGGACCTCGGCGCCGTCGCCTCCGCCAGCCCCGGCCTCGGCCTCGGCCCCGTTATCCCCCGCCGGGCCCGGCCCTATTGCGCCTGTCGCCTCCGCCGGCCGCGGCCTCGGCCTCGGCCCCGTTGCCCCCGTCGCCTCCGCCGGCCGCGGCCTCGGCCTCGGCCCCATCGCCCCCGTCGCCTCCGTCGGCATCGGCCTCGGCCCCGTCGCCCCCCGTCGGCCCCGGCCCCGTCGGACGCACGCAGCGCAGCAAGTTCCTCCGATGGCGCCCTGTCCCCAAGCTTCTCTCCTCCGCGCCCGCGCCATGCCGTGCTGCTCGGTCGGAGCTCGTCGGAGCAAGCCGGCGACCAGGAGCCTCCGCCATCTCTGCTTCTCACTGGCCGCCGCCGCTCGTCCACCGGCCATCGCAGGGAGCAGCGATAGACGCGGAGGGCTGTTGTCGCTCGCCCCCATCAGCTGCAGGTCTCCGAGCTGCTCCATGGCCCGTGCGGCTGCGGACGGGCGCTGTCCCGCGCCAGGAAGACCGTGCGTTCTCGCAACAGGGCTACCCCGACGCCCCTGAGCCCTTTTTTCGTATCTACAAATTTTCATGATGTTGATGTTGACGTTCAGATCTGTAAAAATGTTGAATGTTCAGAGCTATAAATTTGTTGTGTAAATCGATCTATAAAGAATTTTGTAGTTGTGAATTTTTGATGGCCAAATGTCCTTCTGTAGAAAAAGTTATGAAAAATGTTTTGATGTTCAGGTGTCGTACGATTTCTTTTTAATTAAAAATATCTTTGCCGTCTGTAAATTAGTTCGGCAGACAGCAAAATTGTGTGTTTGCCGTCATGGTTTCTTTGAGGCTGACGGCAAAAAGAACTAACGCCGTCCGTTAGGCTGCCCGTTCCGTCTGTTAACTTTTTTTGCCGTCTACAGGGTCCAATTGACGGCAAAATGTTTTCACTGACGGCAAATTTTTTGCCGTCTGCTCGTCCATGGGCCGACGGCAAAACTACCCTTTGCTGACTTTGTGTATGCCGTCATGTTTTGCCGTCATGGGCTGACGGCAAAATCTTTGCCGTCTGTAATTCACTCTTTGCCGTCTGTAGCGCCCAGACGGCAAAATGCCTGATTCCTGTAGTATTGTCCCTTTGTTTTGATTTTTAAGCAACGATTGTAGCAAGTTGTCCTCGGTTTCTGTGACATTGTTTTTAACCGTATACTCATGTATGATATTTGGGTTAATGAACCCAATGTCATACATTTGTGCTTTTCTGCATTCGACGATCTTCAATCTGCATAATATAGTGAGGATAATTATATATACATGCAATGAAAGAGCTGAGCTATATATAGAGAGAGACTTAATTACAGAAGTAGTACTTACAGACAGTAGCAAGTCACGATTGTTTTGTCGATGGCCTTTTGATTGTATAACTGGAATATCTCCTCAAATTCAACATTCAACTGATCCATTCCAACAAGGTCGTGCTCCTCTTTAATCTTCAGCGTCAAAGAATCCCTCCCTGACTCGCGGCAGGTTTTCATGTACCATTCATGCAATGTTCGCATCATCGTTGTTAGAGGAGGATGATCAGGTTTGACGAGAGGCCGCCCGTACCGGTAACTGAATTCGTCCACCTCCAACGGCTCAAACTGTACATCATCGCTCAGGTAATCACCAGGATTGGTACCGGGCACCATCCCCGGATGATTAGCGACGATATCGCTAGACACCTTGAGCGGGGGGCACGATTGGTTCGCCTGTTCGCCGAGCTGGGGAATTTTTTTCCCACTTCTTCGTTTTGCTAACCTTGCATCACTGGAAGTACTTCCCGACCGCCGCGCGTCTTGATATGTCTTTTTAACACAGCGGTCAAAGTTGGAATCCGGCGGCGGCGGTGGTGGTCGCTTCAGGGCATCGATAGTGCGCATCACTTTCACCGGATCTAGCTTCTCCTTCGGAGGTGGAGTTTTCTTTGCAAAATGGGCCCTCAATTCGGCCTGACATATCTCCTCGTTTTCAGACTCGGTCCTCTCATATGGTAACTTTTCCAGAGGCTTGAGAGATGGACCGTATCTGTATTCCCTCCCGCCTCTTCTTGTACTGCTAGCCGCCGGAGCGGCGGCGTCTCTCTTCCGTCGTTGCTTATGAGGCGGAGCAGGAGGCGGAGTGCTCCGACGCGCCGAAGGAGCCGGAGCAGCGGCGTCTGTCTTCTGCCATTGCCGACGAGGCTGAGGAGGAGGCGTACTGCTCCGACGTGCCGGAGTAGGCAAAGGAGGAGGCGGAGTGCCCTCACGCGTCGGAGGAGCCGGAGAAGGAGGCGGTGTGCCCTGATCACTCGCCGGAGGAGGAGGAGGAGGAGGAGGAGGCGGAGAGGCCTGATTCGCCTGAGGAGGAGGAGGAGGCGGAGGAGGCGGAGGCGTCCAGTTTGGAAGCTTGATGTACTCCTTCTGCCATAGACATGTACTCCTCAGAGCACGAGCCAGCTTATTCTCTCCTTCACCTGTAGGCCGGTCAAGCTCGAGCTCCTCAAATCCCTCCATTACTTCATCCACCATCACAACAGCATAGCCATGTGGAATCGGTGAGCAGTGAAAAGTTCCGTTGGGTTGAGGATGTAACACCCCAAAAATCGGGTTATCGATTTTTGTGCTGTTATTCCTTCCTAGCTTTTCTCTCCCGAATTTTTCCTCTGGAATTTGGCAAGTGACCAGATGAATCCAGTCTGTCCTCAGCCTCCCAGTGCTTTTCTCATGCTCTTGTGCCAGTCATTCCTTTGTCAGCCAACCCCAGATCCCATTCAAACCCTAGTTCCGAAATATTGGAACCGGGAATTCTGCCTTTGTGTTTTCAAAGGAGCTATCATTTCCCTTGCTTTGTTGATCCTCCCAAGATTCCCAGAGATCCTTCTTCTCTCTTGGACCCTAGATGTGCAAAAATATTGCTAAGTCCTATGCAATATTTGTCATCTAGAATTAATTCCTTTTTCTGCCTTTCTGAGGAATTAAATCCAAAGAAATATCTATCCACCTCCTGCTGTCATGAAATCTTGTGGAGATATTCCTTGTGGATATATTGAGCTCTCATAAAAATATTGGCTATAATTAAATTAGGGAAATTGCATTTTCCTATTTAAAGTCAATATTGCAATTTGGGGCATTTCCAAAGGAACTACCATTTTGGTAGCCAGGAAAATTCCCAAATAATTTGTGGAGCTTCTTATATCCATATATTCTCCATTTCCATCAAAATATCCAGTTCCCCAATTCAAGTTTTGAGCTCCACTTCCATTTGCAAATTCTGTTCAGATTTTCAGTTTGCAAAGGAAGTGTTTGATTCCTTGATCTCCTTGGGCTAATATTTTGCAGGGTGATGCATAGTGATAAAATAACATTGTCCTCCAAAAATTAGCTCAATCTCTTTAGCCATTTTGTCTTAGCAATTTTCTCAAGTTTCTGTCCATATTGGGACATTGTGAAGCAAGTACCATTTTAGATTATTCAAATGGTATGAAACTTTTTCAGTGTCTCCATATGCCCAAATCATTGATCATCCTCAAGTTTGGTTCATTTTCATCTATCCAATTCCTCAGAACCATCTGGTTTTCATTTCTGTCCAGTCTGGCACTTTGTGAAGGAAGTGCTAGATCCCTTGGTGCTATTGAGCTGAAATTTGGCAGGGAAGTACATATGGATATATGACTACCCTAAACCAAAAATTAGCTCATGTCTCCAAGCCAATATCTCTCTGTGATTTTCTTAAGTTTCTGTTCAGATTTTATCTCTGTGAAGGAAGTACCATCATAGAAGATAAGTTTGAGCTGAAACTTAGCCAGCCCTCTCCTGTGCCCAAATAATAGCTATCCTCCAAAATTCATCCATATCCCTTCAGCCATTTGACCCCAGCATCTTTTTCCCCAAATCTGGTCTGTCTGCCAAGTTGCAAAGGAAGTGGCATTTATATTTGCTTGTTTGAGCTGATATTTGGCCAAGGGAGTGACCTTAGTGTTAAATTGACCCATGCCAAGGATCTGGCCAAGAGGAGCACTGTGATGATCATGGCCCAGCACAAACACCTTGCTGCCAGCTGTAAGTTGAGCTTGGTCCAGTCACCTCAGTCCTCCCTGGAGCTATCCTGATGCATAGGTCAACTCAGCGTTTTATGGTGATTAGCTTAGACAAGGTTTGGCTGCAAGTGCATCGTGGCATCACCGTGGCCACGCGGTGAGCACGGCCAGAGCAGGCCAAACTCGCGCTCTGTAGCTTGGAGTGGACGGGAGCTCGCCTCCAGCGCGTTCCAGGTTGTCCCGTGGTGTCTAGGAGCTCCCCCTCGCGCGCTGGATCCCTCTCGAGCCCTCGCCCCCTCGTTCCCTAGCTCGTGGCCGCGTCTGCCGACCTCCGATGCTCCACCGGAGAGCCGCCACGTCGCCGGCCGTCTTGGAGCTTCGGCTGCCGTCGAGAGGAGCCCCCCCGAGCTATAAATAGGCGTGCGCGAGTTCCCCCCTAGCAGCAAGCCCCAGCCCCTCCCTCTCGAGCTCAGGGAGCTCTCCTCTCCCCATCCATGGCCGCGGGCTGCCCGCCATTCTCCTCGGCCCCCTCCGTTCTAGCCTGCCCCCGCCACGGTGGAGCTGTCCTAGGGCATCCCCATGGTGCGGCGGACTCGCCCCGCCGTTCCCCTCGCCGCCGGAGTGCCGGAGTGGATGTGGCCGCGCTCGGCTGCCGTGTGGTTGCTGCCACCGTGGGGCGCCGCCGTCCGAAGCCCTCCCGGCGCCCGTGACTGGGCTGGGTGGAGGCGGCGTTCGAGGCCGCACCCGCCGGTGCCATCGCCTCGGCGGGAGGTGGCCGGAGGCCGCGGCGCCACGACTGGCCGGCGTTCCCCGTGCGGCTGTGTAGGGCGCGAGAGGAGGAAGAGGCCAGGAGGAGAGGAAGAGAGAGAGAAGAGAGAGAGGATAAGGCGAGCCCCGCCCGTCGGTGAGACAGAGAGAGTCAACCCCCGGGCCCGCGCGTTTTAAGTGAAAGCGTATTTCCATAAGTACGCTTTCGCTTCAGGAAAGCGTACTTTTAACCCTCTGTGGTTACAAAGGCGCTTTCTGGCTCAGAAAGCGTATTTAGCCCGAAGGCGCGTTCTGTTTTTGCCCCAGGGGCCTGTTTGTAGTTATTTTCTTTACAGATAGGTCCCTGGTGCTAAAACGCGTATATCTTTTCGACCGTAGCTCGAAATCAGGTAAAACCAGCGCCCCCGCTTTCGTCTCGTCGAGCCCGTTCCGTCAGTACCATTCTCATGAGGTGTTCATGCAGTGGTATTGACCCCGTGACCGTTGCCTTAGATCCCCCCCCTTCGTGTGAGGACCGTCGCCGTGAGTTCGACCGCAAGGTGATCGCGTTTGTCTTCGCCGTATTCGTCGACCCCCAGGCAAGCCAACCTCCTACATGAGCCCCGGACTTGCGTGATGACTTTGCTCGCACCTGTGTGTTTATCTGTATTGCCTGTTAGTATGCATCTGCATTCACCGGTGGTAACATCGGTATAGATACTAGTAGTATTCTTCATCTACTGCAGTACCATAGTTTAATATTGCCATGCTAATAATAACATTGCTAGTGACATATTCATGTTAGTATTATATTTGAACACCTGCTATATTTATTAGTACCATGATCAGTGAGGTGGTATGGATATGCTGAGTTGGATTAAGAGATTACTGTCTATGATTATTTTCGGGTTTCATCCGGCAGTTGTGGGTATGAGGAATTAAATTAATGCAACCTAGTTGGTTGATCTTGAGCCACCTGTCCGGGAACATCGTGCAACCACATTTGCCGGTATGGGACGGCCTTGACAGGGTCTGATTGTGTGATCTTCCATCGGTACCTCCATACAGGGAGGGTTAGGCGCGGCATGCTACCTTGGCCGGGTAAGCGGCGATAACCCTGTGGGCCAGTTGAGTTTATGCCGGCGTCCCCGTTTGGGACAGTTTGACCCCGTTTGGGTCGTGGCCACGACGGTGGCAGGTGTCAAGAGGACACAAGGGCCACCCAAGGCTGACCTCCAGGGGAGGAAAAGTGCCGGAGGTATGATGGGAGAGTCATGGGTCAGGCAGGTTTCGTTGGAGATGTCCTAGTCCACTCCTATGGGACGAGTTCCAAGGATCCTGTGGGACAAGTTCCAAGGGGCTGGATGAGGGAGGAACTCCATGGTGTGGGTAAAGTGTGCAACCTCTGCAGAGTGTCAAATCTATTCGAATAGCCGTGTCCACGATAATGGACGACCCGTTCAGACCTCAGTAGGTGGTCAACCATAATAATATTAATAATGGTGAAAGATGTCATATTGAGTAGACATCAGGTGATGTCAGGATAAAGATATGTTAGCCAAGAGATGGCTAGCTGATGTGTGGTCGGATGACCATATGGTTTGGATTTGACTGGAGTCAGTCCAGGTTGGATCATGAATTTGTTGAGGGTTGTGGAACAACCCAGAAGAGAGTAAGTTGGTATTCAGTACAGTAGTACTCTAAGCACTTAGCGTAATCATTGCCATGTCATGTAGATTGCATGCCTGATTCATGCTATGCCATGCTTGATCCATGCTTGCCTTGTTAGAATGCATGCCATGTTCAGAAGTAATTCATGCATAGCATAGGGCTTGCTTTGTCATTAGCTTGTTTGGATGCTATGTATTTGGTTGTCTTGCGAGTACATTCAAAGTACTCACCTGGCCTTGCACGTGGCCAGTTGCAGGAGAAGACTCGTCGTGCTAGATGGTAACCTAGCCAGTCCTGTGCGTTATGGAGCTCAGCCAGAGATGTCGTGACCGCTGATCCAAGACCTCGGCTACCCATTTAGTCAGCCTTGGAGTCATGGAATATTGTTGTAAGCAACAGTATTGTATTACTCCATTTTATTAATAAAGCCATTGTTGCCTGGAATTGCTGTATCATGTCGTTGGCGTGCGTCAGGTATTATCCTGGGGACTGGCGTGCGTCGGCCCTCTTTCGGGGTGCCACAGAGGAGGTGCAACAGAGCCGACAGCCGCCTTGAAAGCGAGGTTCCGGCATTTCGTCATGAGCTCGCAATGTTGAGCCTCCGTGATAGTATCCACGGGGTAGATAGGAGTCGTGAAGTCAGGCTGAACGGGTTCCGTGGAAGCGACGCTGCTTCTCCGCTGAGATGGCGGGGTAGCTTCTGGGGTAGCTTCGTGCCGCTGAGATGGTTGGCCGACAGCTCGCTGGCTCTCAGCTTCCTCTAGCTTTTGTAGTCTTGCATTCAGCTTCTGAATTTCGCTCAGCTCCGCTTTCCTCTTTCTCTCCCGGCTTCTGTAACCGCCTGCGTCGGGAAACCCAACCTTCCACGAAACGGAGCCTGGTGTGACTCGTGTTCGTCCAGCGTGCTCAGCATTCCCTAGGGCCTCAGTCAGCTCGTCCTTCTCTCTGTCGGGAATGAACGTCCCTTCCTGCGCTGCGGTGATATACTCCTGAAGCTTGTTCATGGGTATTGCAAGTTGCTCGTTCGTCCAACGGCACTTCCCTGTTTCAGGGTCCAAAGTTCCCCCAACCCCGAAGAACAAAGTCCTTGAACGGTCTGGCCAGTTCAATGTCTGTGGTACCACGTTTTTAGCCATCAGGTCATTCTCAGCTTTGTCCCACAACGGTCGGGCTTTGAGGTAGCCACCTGACCCCGTGTGATGGTGATACTGCTTCTTTGCAGCATTGATCTTGTTTGTCTCTGACATTTTTTTACTCTTGTCCGATGTCTTGTAGGCCACAAATGCGGGCCAGTGATCACCTATCTTCTCAAATCGGTCGGTGAATTCTGGAGTCTTCCCTTTGTCGACAAACTTTGATTTCAACTCATTCTTCCACCTCCTGAATAGATCTGCCATCTTCTTAAGAGCACACGCCTTGACCAGTGGCTCTATAACTGGCTTATTCGGATCCTCCTCTGGCGGTAGGGTGAAATTGTTGGGAGACGTAGTAGTAAATCAAAAAATTTCCTACGTGTTCACCAAGATCTATCTATGGAGAAACCAGCAACGAGTAAGGGGAGAGTGCATCTTCATACCTTTGAAGATCGCAAAGCAGAAGCGTTAAAAGAACGCGGTTGGTGGAGTCGTACTCGCAGCGATTCAGATCGCGGTCGATTCCGATCTAAGTGCCGAACAACGGCGCCTCCGCGTTCAACACACGTGCAACCCGGTGACGTCTCCTACGCCTTGATCCAGCAAGGAGGAAGGAGAGGTTGAGGGAGAGCTCTGGCAGCACGACGGCGTGGTGGCGGTGGAGCTGCGTGGTACTCCGGCAGGGCTTCGCCAGGCACTATGGAGAACGAGGAGAGGGAGAGGTAGGGCTGCGCCGAGAGAGAGAGAGAGATGCGTGTCCCTGGCAGCCCCAAAACCCCCACTATATATAGGAGGAGGGGACGAGGGTGCGCAGCCCTTAGGGTTCCCACCCTAGGGGCTGGCGGCAGCCCCAGATGGGATCCGGCCGGCGGCCAGAGAGGGAGAGGTGGCGGCAGCCCTAGGGTGGGCCTTAAGGCCCATCTGCGCTAGGGTTTGCCCCCCTCCACCCTTGGCTGCGCCTTGGGCCCTTGTGGGGAGCGCACCAGCCCACCTAGGGGCTGGTTCCCTCCCACTTGAGGCCCATGCAGCCCTCTGGTGCCGGTGGCCCCACATGGTGGACCCCCGGAACCCTTCCGGTGGTCCCGGTACGTTACCGGTGATGCCCGAAACACTTCCGGTGACCAAAACCTCACTTCCTATATATGAATCTTTACCTCCGGACCATTCCGGAACTCCTCGTGACGTCCGGGATCTCATCCGGGACTCCGAACAACCTTCGGTAACCACGTACACTATTTCCCTATAACCCTAGCGTCATCGAACCTTAAGTGTGTAGACCCTACGGGTTCGGGAGGCACGTAGACATGACCGAGACACCTCTCCGGTCAATAACCAACAGCGGGATCTGGATACCCATGTTGGCTCCTACATGCTCCACGATGATCTCATCGGATGAACCACGATGTCGGGGATTCAATCAATCCCGTATACAATTCCCTTTGTCTACCGGTATGATACTTGCCCGAGATTCGATCGTCGGTATCCCTATACCTTGTTCAATCTCGTTACCGGCAAGTTTCTTTACTCGTTCCGTAACACATCATCCCGTGGCTAACTCCTTAGTCACATTGAGCTCAATATGATGATGTCTTCCCGAGTGGGCCCAGAGATACCTCTCCGTCATACGGAGTGACAAATCCCAGTCTCGATTCGTGCCAACCCAACAGACACTTTCGGAGATACCCGTAGTGTACCTTTATAGCCACCCAGTTACGTTGTGACGTTTGGCACACCCAAAGTATTCCTACGGTATCCGGGAGTTGCACAATCTCATGGTCTAAGGAAACGATACTTGACATTGGAAAAGCTTTAGCAGACGAACTACACGATCTTGTGCTATGCTTAGGATTGGGTCTTGTCCATCACATCATTCTCCTAATGATGTGATCCCGTTATCAACGACGTCCAATGTCCATGGTCATGAAACCGTGACCATCTATTGATCAACGAGCTAGCCAACTAGAGGCTCACTAGGGACACGTTGTGGTCTATGTATTCACACATGCATTACGGTTTCCGGTTAACACAATTATAGCATGAATAATAGACAATTATCATGAACAAGGAAATACAATAATAACCATTTTATTATTGCCTCTAGGGCATATTTCCAACAGTCTCCCACTTGCACTAGAGTCAACAATCTAGTTACATTGTGATGAATCGAACACCCATAGCATTCTGGTGTTGATCATGTTTTGCTCGTGAGAGAGGTTTAGTCAACGGATCTGCGACATTCAGATCCGTATGCACTTTACAAATTTCTATATCTCCCTCCTGAATGTAATCACGGATGGAGTTGAAGCGGCGCCTGATGTGTCTTGTCTTCTTGTGAAACCTGGGCTCCTTCGGAAGGGCAATAGCTCCAGTGTTGTCACAGAATAGAGTCATCGGGCCTGACGCATTGGGAATTACTCCTAGGTTGGTGATGAACTCCTTCATCCAGACTCATTCCTTTGCTGCTTCCGAAGCAGCTATGTACTCCGCTTCACATGTAGATGCCGCCACGACGCTTTGCTTGCTGCTGCACCAGCTGACTGCCCCTCCGTTCAAAATATACACGTATCCGGTTTGTGACTTGGAGTCACCCGGATCTGTGTCGAAGCTAGCATCGACGTAACCCTTTACGACGAGCTCTTCGGCACCTCCATATACGAGAAACATGTCCTTTGTCCTTTTCAGGTACTTCGGGATATTCTTGACCGCTGTCCAGTGTTCCGCTCCGGGATCACTTTGGTACCTCCCTACCAAACTTATGGCAAGGTTCACATCAGGTCTGGTACATAGCATGGCATACATAATAGAGCCTATGGCTGAAGCATAGGGGATGACACTCATCTCTTCTCTATCCTTTGCCGTGGTCGGGCATTGAGTCGTACTCAATCTCACACCCTGTAACACAGGCAAGAACCCCTTCTTGGACTGATCCATATTGAACTTCTTCAATATCTTTTCAAGGTATGTGCTTTGTGAAAGACCTATGAGGCGTCTCGATCTATCTCTATAGATCTTAATACCTAATATGTAAGCAGCTTCTCCAAGGTCCTTCATTGAAAAACATTTATTCAAGTAGGCCTTTATACTTACCAAAAGTTCTATATCATTTCCCATTAATAATATGTCATCCACATATAATATGAGAAATGCTACAGAGCTCCCACTCACTTTCTTGTAAATACAGGGTTCTCCATAAACCTGCATAAACCCAAACGCTTTAATCACCTCATTAAAGCGAATGTTCCAACTCCGAGATGCTTGCACCAGCCCATAGATGGAGCGCTGGAGCTTGCATACTTTGTTAGCATCTTTAGGATCGACAAAACCTTCCGGCTGCATCATATACAGTTCTTCCTTAAGGAAGCCATTAAGGAATGTCGTTTTGACGTCCATTTGCCAGATCTCATAATCATAAAATGCGGCAATTGCTAACATGATTCGGACAGACTTCAACATCGCTACGGGTGAGAAAGTCTCATCGTAGTCAACTCCTTGAACTTGTCGATAACCCTTAGCGACAAGCCGAGCCTTATAGACGGTCACATTACCATCCGCGTCAGTCTTCTTCTTAAAGATCCCTTTATTTTCAATGGCTCGCTTATCATCAGGCAAGTCAACCAAAGTCCACACTTTGTTCTCATACATGGATCCTATCTCGGATTTCATGGCTTCAAGCCATTTGTTGGAATCCGGGCCCGCCATTGCTTCTTCATAGTTCGAAGGTTCACTGTTGTCCAACAACATGATCTCCAGGACAGGGTTGTCGTACCACTCTGGTGCGGAACGTGTCCTAGTGGACCTTCGACGTTCAATAGTAACTTGATCTGAAGTTTCATGATCATCATCATTAACTTCCTCTCCAGCCGGTGTAGGCTCCACAGAAACAACTTCCTGTGCTGCGCTACCCTCCGGTTCGAGTGGAGGTACAATTACCTCATCAAGTTCTATTTTCCTCCCACTTACTTCTTTCGAGAGAAACTCTTTCTCGAGAAAGGATCCATTCTTGGCAACAAAGACTTTGCCTTCGGATCTAAGGTAGAAGGTATACCCAATAGTCTCTTTGGGATATCCTATGAAGACGCACTTTTCCGCTTTGGGTTCGAGCTTCTCAGGTTGAAGTTTCTTCACATAAGCATCGCATCCCCAAACTTTTAGAAACGACAGCTTAGGTTTCTTTCCAAACCATAATTCATACGGTGTCGTCTCAACGGACTTTGACGGTGTCTCTAATGCATATCCCCAAAATGATAGCGGTAAGTCGGTAATAGACATCATAGATCGCACCATATCCAATAGAGTGCGATTAGGACGTTCAGACACACCATTTTGCTGAGGTGTGCCAGGTGGCGTGAGTTGTGAAACAATTCCACATTTCCTTAGGTGCGTGCCAAACTCGTGACTTAAATATTCTCCGCCACGATCAGATCGTAGGCACTTTATTTTTCTGTCATGTTGATTCTCTACCTCACTCTGAAATTCCTTGAACTTTTCAAAGGTTTCAGACTTGTGTTTCATTAAGTAGACATACCCATATCTGCTCAAGTCATCAGTGAGGGTGAGAACATAACGGTAGCCACCGCGAGCCTCGACGCTCATTGGACCGCATACATCGGTATGTATTATCTCCAACAAGTCAGTTGCTCGCTCCATTGTTCCAGAGAACGGAGTCTTGGTCATCTTGCCCATGAGGCATGGTTCGCACGTGTCAAATGATTCGAAATCAAGAGACTCCAAAAGTCCATCAGCATGGAGCTTCTTCATGCGTTTGACACCAATATGACCAAGGCGGCAGTGCCACATGTAAGTGGGACTATCGTTATCAACCTTACACTTTTTGGTACTCACACTATGGACATGTGTAACATCACGTTCGAGATTCATCAAAAATAAACTATTGACCAGCGGGGCATGACCATAAAACATTTCTCTCATATAAATAGAACAACCATTATTCTCAGATTTAAATGAGTAGCCGTCTCGCATCAAACGAGATCCAGATACAATGTTCATGCTCAAAGCTGGTACTAAATAACAATTATTGAGGTTTAAAACTAATCCCGAAGGTAGATGTAGAGGTAGCGTGCCGACGGCGATCACATCGACCTTGGAACCATTCCCGACGCGCATCGTCACCTCGTCCTTTGCCAGTCTCCGCTTATTCCGCAGCTCCTGCTTGGAGTTACAAATGTGAGCAACTGCATCGGTATCAAATACCCAGGAGCTACTACGAGCGCTGGTTAGGTACACATCAATAACGAGTATATCACATATACCTTTAACGTTGCCGGCCTTCTTATCCGCTAAGTACTTGGGGCAGTTCCGCTTCCAGTGACCGGTACCCTTGCAATAAAAGCACTCAGTCTCAGGCTTGGGTCCATTCTTGTTCTTCTTCCCGGCAACTTGCTTACCGGGCGCGGCAACAGCTTTGCCGTCCTTCTTGAAGTTCTTCTTACCCTTGCCTTTCTTGAAACTAGTGGTCTTATTCACCATCAACACTTGATGCTCCTTTTTGATCTCGAGCTCCGCTGATTTCAGCATCGAGTACAACTCAGGAATGGACTTCTCCATACCCTGCATATTGTAGTTCATCACAAAGCTCTTGTAGCTAGGTGGAAGCGACTGGAGGATTCTGTCAATGACCGAGTCATCCGGGAGATTAACTCCCAGTTGAGTCAAGCGGTTGTGTAACCCAGACATTTTGAGTATGTGCTCACTGACAGAACTATTCTCCTCCATCTTACAGCTGAAGAACTTGTCAGAGACGTCATATCTCTCGACCCGGGCATGAGCTTGGAAAACCAGTTTCAGCTCTTGGAACATCTCATATGCTCCGTGTTGCTCAAAACGCTTTTGGAGCCCCGGTTCTAAACTGTAAAGCATGCCGCACTGAACCAGGGAGTAATCATCACTACGCGACTGCCAGGCGTTCATAACGTCTTGCTCCGCTGGGAGAATGGGTGGGTCACCTAGCGGTGCATCAAGGACATACAATCTTTTGGAAGCTATGAGGATGATCCTCAAGCTACGGACCCAGTCCGCATAGTTGCTTCCATCATCTTTCAGCTTGGTTTTCTCTAGGAACGCGTTGAAGTTGAGGGTGACATTAGCGTTGGCCATTGGATCTACAATATAGATTGCAAAGGCAATTTTAGACTAAGTTCATGATAATTAAGTTCACATAATCAAATTATTTAATGAACTCCCACTTAGATAGACATCTCTCTAGTCATCCAAGTGATACATGATCCATGTTAACTAGCCCGTGTCCGATCATCACGTGAGACGGACTAGTTATCCATGGTGAACATCTCCATGTTGATCGCATCTGCTATACGACTCATGTTCGACCTTTCGGTCTTCCGTGTTCCGAGGCCATGTCTGTACATGCTAGGCTCGTCAAGTCAACCTAAGTGTTTCGCGTGTGTAAATCTGGCTTACACCCGTTGTATGCGAACGATAGAACCTATCACACCCGATCATCACGTGGTGCTTCGGAACAACGATCCTTAGCAACGGTGCACAGTTAGGGTGAACACTTCTCTTGAAATTTTATTGAGAGATCATCTTATTTACTACCGTCGTTCTAAGCAAATAAGATGTAAACATGATAAACATCACATGCAATCAATATAGTGACATGATATGGCCAATATCATCTTGGTCCTTTGATCTCCACCTTCGGGGCACCATGATCATCACTGTCACCGGCACGACACCATGATCTCCATCATCATGATCTCCATCATTGTGTCTTCATGAAGTTGTCTCGCCAACTATTACTTCTACTACTATGGCTAACGTTTAGCAATAAAGTAAAGTAATTACATGGCGTTTATGATTGACACGCAGGTCATACAATAAAATAAGACAACTCCTATGGCTCCTGCCGGTTGTCATACTCATCGACATGCAAGTCGTGAATCCTATTACAAGAACATGATCAATCTCATACATCACAATGCATCACATCACATCCTTTTGGCCATATCACATCACAAGGCATATGCTGCAAAAACAAGTTAGACGTCCTCTAATTTGTAGTTGCAAGTTTTTACGTGGCTGCTATAGGTTTCTAGCAAGAACGTTTCTTACCTACGCCAAAACCACAACGTGATATGCCAATTGCTATTTACCCTTCATAAGGACCCTTTTCATCGAATCCAATCCGACTAAGGTGGGAGAGACAGACACCCGCTAGCCACCTTATGCAACAAGTGCATGTCAGGCGGTGGAACCGGTCTCACGTAAGAGTACGTGTAAAGTTGGTCCGGGCCGCTTCATCCCACAATACCACCGAATCAAGATAAGACTAGTAACGGCAAGCAAATTAACAAGATCGACGCCCACAACAACTTGTGTTCTACTCGTGCATATATTCTACGCATAGACCTAGCTCATGATGCCACTGTTGGGAGACGTAGTAGTAAATCAAAAATTTTCCTACGTGTTCACCAAGATCTATCTATGGAGAAACCAGCAACGAGTAAGGGGAGAGTGCATCTTCATACCTTTGAAGATCGCAAAGCGGAAGCGTTACAAGAACGTGGTTGGTGGAGTCGTACTCGCAGCGATTCAGATCGCGGTCGATTCCGATCTAAGCGCCGAACAACGGCGCCTTCGCGTTCAACACACGTGCAACCCGGTGACGTCTCCTACGCCTTGATCCAGCAAGGAGGAAGGAGAGGTTGAGGGAGAGCTCCAGCAGCATGACGGCGTGGTGGCGGTGGAGCTGCGTGGTACTCCGGCAGGGCTTCGCCAAGCACTATGGAGAACGAGGAGAGGGAGAGGTAGGGCTGCGCCGAGAGAGAGAGAGATGCGTGTCCCTGGCAGCCCCAAAACCCCCACTATATATAGGAGGAGGGGAGGAGGGTGCGCAGCCCTTAGGGTTCCCACCCTAGGGGCTGGCGGCAGCCCCAGATGGGATCTGGCCGGCGGCCAGAGAGGGAGAGGTGGCGGCAGCCCTAGGGTGGGCCTTAAGGCCCATCTGCGCTAGGGTTTGCCCCCCTCCACCCTTGGCTGCGCCTTGGGCCCTTGTGGGGGGCGCACCAGCCCACCTAGGGGCTGGTTCCCTCCCACTTGAGGCCCATGCAGCCCTCTGGTGCCGGTGGCCCCACATGGTGGACCCCCGGAACCCTTCCGGTGGTCCCGGTACGTTACCGGTGATGCCCGAAACACTTCCGGTGACCAAAACCTCACTTCCTATATATGAATCTTTACTTCCGGACCATTCCGGAACTCCTCGTGACGTCCGGGATCTCATCCGGGACTCCGAACAACCTTCGGTAACCACATACACTATTTCCCTATAACCCTAGCGTCATCGAACCTTAAGTGTGTAGACCCTACGGGTTCGGGAGGCACGTAGACATGACCGAGACACCTCTCCGGTCAATAACCAACAGCGGGATCTGGATACCCATGTTGGCTCCCACATGCTCCACGATGATCTCATCGGATGAACCACGATGTCGGGGATTCAATCAATCCCGTATACAATTCCCTTTGTCTACCGGTATGATAGTTGCCCGAGATTCAATCGTCGGTATCCCTATACCTTGTTCAATCTCGTTACCGGCAAGTTTCTTTACTCGTTCCGTAACACATCATCCCGTGGCTAACTCCTTAGTCACATTGAGCTCAATATGATGATGTCTTACCGAGTGGGCCCAGAGATACCTCTCCGTCATACGGAGTGACAAATCCCAGTCTCGATTCGTGCCAACCCAACAGACACTTTCGGAGATACCCGTAGTGTACCTTTATAGCCACCCAGTTACGTTGTGACGTTTGGCACACCCAAAGTATTCCTACAGTATCCGGGAGTTGCACAATCTCATGGTCTAAGGAAACGATACTTGACATTGGAAAAGCTTTAGCAGACGAACTACACGATCTTGTGCTATGCTTAGGATTGGGTCTTGTCCATCACATCATTCTCCTAATGATGTGATCCCGTTATCAATGACATCCAATGTCCATGGTCATGAAACCGTGACCATCTATTGATCAACGAGCTAGCCAACTAGAGGCTCACTAGGGACACGTTGTGGTCTATGTATTCACACATGCATTACGGTTTCCGGTTAACACAATTATAGCATGAATAATAGACAATTATCATGAACAAGGAAATACAATAATAACCATTTTATTATTGCCTCTAGGGCATATTTCCAACAGAAATTTGCCTTCAGTGCAGTCCAAAGATCATCTTTCTGTCTATCGGTGACATAATCACCATCAGGGGCGCCGTCCTTAGGCTTATTCCATTGCTTGATGCTGATTGGGATGTAGTCCCTAACAATAGCTCCGCACTGAGCAGAAAATGCGTCCTTGGTCCGCTTGGGTTCAATCGGATGGCCATCCTGCGCGAGTGCTGTGATCGTGAACCTTTCTTCCTTGCGCAACCTCTTCTTCGGGCCTCGTCTCGTTACCGAAGTTTGGCTCGATCCGGAGGGCTATAAAAGAAGAAAGAAGAGTTAATTAATATATGTACATACCAAAACAATTAATGCATCAATTAGCTAGTCAGCACAGGCTTAATTAATATATATACCTCGCCGGACTTTGCAACAGCTCCCTCCTCCGTTCGGTCACCGGAGCCGTCATCATGGTCTCCTTCTTCCTCCGGCATTCGGTCACCGGAGCCATCATGATCATGTCCTTACTCCTCCATTGTTCGATCACCGGAGCCATCAACCTCTCCTTCCGGACCATCGGTGTTGTTGAGATACGACAAGATATCACGTCCGTCGTGGATTATGTCCCCCAACAACTGTTCTTGTTCCAAGTCTCTTGGATCCATAGTTTCTGCAAATATTACAACATGGCAATTAATATACAAACATGAATGTCCGACGTCCGGACCACCTCTCTCATGAATGTCCAACGTCCGGACCGCCTCTCTCATGAATGTCAAACAAGGGATTCTCTTAACCTTTAAGGGATTTAACAAAATGGCGCGATTCTGAATGTGTAGAAAATGGTCCATATTTTTCCTGATCTCATCTACCCTTCTATATGTCACGTTGTCTAGTGTCAAAGGATTCAAGAAAAACAAGGCAACGACGCTCACCCCGCATGTCGTGTCCGACGTCCCCCCTCATGTCGAAGTTATCGGGGAGGGGGTAGACGACAACGACGCTCACCCCTCATGTCATGTCCGACGTCCCCCCTCATGTCGAAGTTATCGGGGAGGGGGTAGACAACAACGACGCTCACCCCGCATGTCGTGTCCGACGTCCCCCCTCATGTCGAAGTTATCGGGGAGGGGGTAGACGACAACGACGCTCACCCCTCATGTCATGTCCGACGTCCCCCCTCATGTCGAAGTTATCGGGGAGGGGGTAGACAACAACGACGCTCACCCCTCATGTCATGTCCGACGTCCCCCCTCATGTCGAAGTTATCGGTGAGGGGGTAGACGACAACGACGCTCACCCCTCATGTCATGTCTGACGTCCCCCCTCATGTCGAAGTTATCGGGGAGGGGGTAGACGACAACGACGCTCACCCCTCATGTCATGTCTGACGTCCCCCCTCATGTTGAAGTTATCGGGGAGGGGGTAGACAACAACGACGCTCCCCCTCATGTCATGTCCGACGAGGTCGGCGACGAGGACATACATCTATCTCATCTCTACATGAACATACATCTCATCTCCACATGACCATTTATCTATCTATCTCATCTCCACATGAACATACATCTCATTTATATATATATATCATCATATATATATATATATATATACATATATATATATATATATATATATATCATCATATAAACAACAGAAAAATTAATTGTTTCCAACAGAGCATCATATATATATATATCATCATATTATCTATATATATCGTCATTTCATCAAATTATCTAACATAATGAACTATATATATATATATCAACAAAATCATTTATCTATCTATCAACGTCATCATCTATCTCCACATGAAAATATACATCTCATAAAAAACATAGCAACGGGGGCTGCCGGCGACCATGGAGCAGTGGCAGGTGGCTTGACGCCGGCGACGAGGTGTGCTCGGGGGCACGCGGCGACGGGGAGCAGGGGACCATGGGAAAGGGGGCTCACTGGGGAGGCGCGGCGATGGCTTGAGGCCGGCGACGAGGACGGCGGGCTCGGGGGGGGGGGCACGCGCGCGGAGACGGCGAGGAGGGCGCGACGGCGAGGGCTCGGGGGAAGGCGGTGTGCTCACTGGGGGCGGCGATGGGAGAGGGCGAAGGTGATGAGGAGGCGCGGCGACGAGGAGCGGGCGGCGACGGGGCTGGGCGGCGACGGCGACAGCGACGATGGGAGAGGGCGACGGCGACGGCGACTATGGGAGAGGGCGACGGCGACAGCGACGATGGGAGAGGGCGACGGCGATAGCGACGATGGGAGAGGGCGACGGCGACGAGGAGCGGGCGGCGACGGCGACAGCGACGAGGAGCAGCCAGGCGGCGTCGGGGGAGATGTGAGAATTTGGGGAAAAATTCCTAAGCGTTGGCTTATATAGCAAAGCCTTTGGTCCCGGTTGGTGGCACCAACCGGGACCAATGCCTCCCTTTGGTCCCGGTTGGTGCCACCAACCGGGACCAAAGGTCTCTTTTCGTCAGCCCAAAGGGCGGGAAACCGGGACCAAAGGGGGCATTGGTCCCGGTTGGTTCCACCAACTGGGACCAAAGGTAGGCATTGTTCCCGGTTGGTGGAACCAACCGGGACCAATGGCCTGCAGCCGCGGTGCGGTTGGATGTTTGGTCCCACCTCGCTAGCTGAGCAAAAAAATTCTTTATGAAAATTCTTTTTGCTATTAATGTTTTGAACAAAAAATACTTTGATAATTTTAGTTGCATAATTTTTATATAATTATAGTTTCAAAAATACTAGAGGTTTATAAAAGCTTTTTAGTTGATTATTTTTTGAACTCCACTCCCACGATGTTTTGAAAGAAATTAAAAAGCACTTCAAATGAACTCTGAAAAGGTTGAAAGTTGGCATGGTATCATCATTTCACCCACATAGCATGTGCTAAAAAGTTGAGTGGGTTACGGCAAAAACTGGATGCACTTCGTGTACAAAACGGACAATCTCATCCGAAGTATCTGGGTTTCGGACGAAAACTCATCTCTTACAAAGGGATTTCATTTTTTTGAACTTATTTGAACTCCATACTTTTTGTGTGTTCAAAATGCACCATTCAAAGCCACATCATCAATTTTCAACCCTTTCTGACTTCATTTGGTATTTTTCATGCACTTACTGATTTTTTTGAGCTAAATAACCCTGAAATTGAAAAGCACTTCAAATGAACTCTGAAAAGGTTGAAAGTTGGCATGGTATAATCATTTCACCCACAAAGCATGTGCTAAAAAGTTGAGAGGGTTACGGCAAAAACTGGATGCACTTCGTGTACAAAACGGACAATCTCTTCCGAAGTATCAGGGTTTCGGACGAAAACTCATGTGTTACAAAAGGATTTCATTTGTAAGTCAATACAGTCGAAGATGGTCCCCTGGCCAACGAGTACAACTCATCAGAAACAGTGTTGTCACCCATGAGACGTGTTTGCAACCAACTGCCAAAAGTCCTGATGTGTTCATATGTAATCCAGTCGTCACACTGCTCCGGGTGTTTGGAGCGCAGAATATTCTTGTGTTCATCGACATACGGGGTCACCAAGGTAGAATTCTGTAGAACTGTGTAGTGTGCTTGAGACCAAGAATGCCCGTCCCTACATATTATTGAGTCCGCTCCTAGCGTGCCTTTTCCAGTCAGTCTCCCCTCATACCGTGATTGAGGGAGACCAATCTTCTTAAGGTCAGGAATGAAGTCAACACAAAACCCAATGACATCCTCTGTTTGATGGCCCATGGAGATGTTTGCTTCTGGCCTAGCGCGGTTACGAACATATTTATTTAAGACTCCCATGAACCTCTCAAAGGGGAACATATTGTGTAGAAATACAGGGCCCAGAACGACAATCTCGTCGACTAGATGAACTAGGACGTGCGTCATGATATTGAAGAAGGATGGTGGGAACACCAACTCGAAACTAACAAGACATTGCACCAAATCACTCCTTAACCTTGGCAGGATTTCTGGATCGATCACCTTCTGAGAGATTGCATTGAGGAATGCACATAGCTTCACAATGGCTAATCGAACATTTTCAGGTAGAAGCCCCCTCAATGCAACCGGAAGCAGTTGCGTCATAATCACGTGGCAGTCATGAGACTTTAGGTTCTGGATCTTTTTCTCTGCCATATTTATTATTCCCTTTATATTCGACGAGAAGCCAGACGGGACCTTCATACTGAGCAGGCATTCAAAGAAGATTTCCTTCTCTTCTTTGGTAAGAGCGTAGCTGGCAGGACCTTCATACTGCTTTGGATGCATGCCGTCTTTTTCATGCACACGTTGATGTTCCTCCCGTGCCTCCGGTGTATCTTTTGTCTTCCCATACACTCCCAAGAAGCCTAGCAGGTTCACGCAAAGATTCTTCGTCACGTGCATCACGTCGATTGCAGAGCGGACCTCTAGGTCTTTCCAATAGGGTAGGTCCCAAAATATAGATTTCTTCTTCCACATGGGTGCGCGTCCCGCATCGTCAGTCGGAACAGATAGTCCGCCAGGACCCTTTCCAAATATTACTTGTAAATCATTGACCATATCAAGTATGTGATCACCAGTATGGAGGGCGGGCTTCTTCCGGTGATCTGCCTCACCTTTGAAATGCTTTCCTTTCTTTCGACATTGATGGTTGGTCGGAAGAAATCGACGATGCCCCAGGTACACATTTTTCCTGCATTTGTCCAAATATATACTGTCGGTGTCATCTAAACAGTGTGTGCATGCGTGGTATCCCTTGTTTGTCTGTCCTGAAAGGTTACTGAGAGCAGGCCAATCATTGATGGTTACAAACAGCAACGCTCGTAGGTCAAATTCCTCTTGTGCATGCTCATCCCACACACGTACACCTCTTCCATGCCATAGCTGTAAAAGTTCATCAACTAATGGCCTTAGGTACACATCAATGTCATTGCCGGGTTGCTTAGGGCCTTGGATGAGCACTGGCATCATAATGAACTTACGCTTCATGCACAACCAATGAGGAAGGTTATACATACATAGAGTCACAGGCCATGTGCTATGCTTGCTGCTCTGCTCCCCAAAAGGATTAACGCCATCTGCACTTAAACCAAACCATACGTTCCTCGGGTCACCTGTAAAGTCGCTCCACTTTCTCTCGATCTTTCTCCACTGCGACCCGTCAGCGGGTGCTCTCAACTTCCCGTCTTTCTTACGGTCTTTTTTGTGCCATTGCATCAACTCGGCATGCTTTTTGTTTCTGAACAGACGTTTCAACCGTGGTATTATAGGAGCATACCACATCACCTTGGCAGGTACCCTTTTCCCGGTGCGCTGGCCCTCAACATCACCAGGGTCATCTCTTCTGATCTTATACCGCAAGGCACCGCATACCGAGCATGCGTTCAAATCCTCGTACGCACCGCGGTAGAGGATGCAGTCATTAGGGCATGCATGTATCTTCTGCACCTCCAATCCTAGAGGGCATAGAACCTTCTTTGCTTCATACGTACTGCCGGGCAATTCGTTATCCTTTGGAAGCTTATTCTTCATTATTTTCAGAAGCGAACTAAATCCCTTGTCAGATACACCATTGTCTGCCTTCCATTGCAGCAATTCCAGTGTGGTACCGAGCTTTCTATTGTCATCTTCGCAATTTGGGTACAACCCTTTTTTGTGATCCTCTAACATGCGATCGAACTTCAACTTCTCCCTTTCACTTTCGCATTCTCTCTGTGCATCAACAATGACCCGGCGAAGATCATCATCGGGCACATCGTCTGGTTCCTCTTGATCTTCAGCTTCCCCCATTGCAGCATCACCGTATTCAGGGGGCGGGTAGTTGTCGTCATCCTCTTCTTCTTCGTTGTCTTCCATCATAACCCCTCTTTCTCCGTGCTTGGTCCAAACATTATAGTGTGGCATAAAACCCTTCTGAAGCAGGTGGAAGTGAAGGGTTTTATAGTTGGAGAAAGCCTTCGTATTCTCACAGACAGTACATGGACAATGCATAAAACCATTCTGCTTGTTTGCCTCAGCCGCTTCGAGAAAATTATGCAGGCCCTCAATATACTCGGAGGTGCGTCGGTCACCGTACATCCATTGCCGGTTCATCTGCGTGCATATCATGAATAGAGAAGTGACCAAATTAATAGAAATTCATCATCACATTAAAGTCAAAGTACAGTAGTGACCAAAATAAATACATAACGTTCATACATAGTTCTCATTATTGAACAACATATAGCTCTCTAGAGCATATTTTCTAATCTTTCTAATCTTCAAGCGCATTGCATCCATCTTGATCTTGTGATCGTCGACGACATCAGCAACATGCAACTCCAACTTCATCTTCTCCTCTTCAAGTCTTTGTAATTTTTCTTTCAAGTAATTGTTTTCTTTTTCAACCAAATTTAACTTCTCGACAAGAATTTCTATGTCGGTTGGAATTTCCGGTTCACATACCTCCAAGATTAAAAAATCTATGTCACGTTGGTCGGCATAATTGTCATAAACACTAAATAAAATAAATAGTTATAAAAGATAATATATACCACATCCGAATCATAGACCGGACGAGGGCAAATGAATAGAGAAGTGAATAGAAAAGTGATCAAATGTTATTATTGAAAAAATAAATACATAAAGTTCACACATAGTTCTCATAGAACAACATACAGCTCTCTAGAGCATCTAATTAAAACATAAATTGAAACTAACATACAACTATGTAAAACATTTAAATGCAACAACAAATGCGATCATAATGGCAACTAAGGTAACAATTGATCCAACAGCATAATGATACCAAGCCTCATTATCAATGGCATATTTTCTTATCTTTCTAATCTTCAAGCGCATTGTATCCATCTTGATCTTGTGGTCATCGACGACATCGGCAACATGCAACTCCAATTTCATATTCTCCTCCTCAATTCTTTTCAATTTTTCTTTCAAATCCTCGTTTTCTTTTTCAACTAAATTTAACCTCTCGACAAGAGGGTCGGTTGGAATTTCTGGTTCACATACCTCCTAGATAAACACATCTATGTCACGTTGGTCAGCATAATTGTCATAAACACTAAATAAAACAAATAGTTATAAAAGATAATATATACCACATCCGAATCATAGACTGGACGAGGGCCGACGTGGGCGGATACCATGACCATGGCACTATATAAGAACAAACAATAATAAAAGTAAGAAAATTACACAAGTATCTATCTAAATGATACAAGTAAGAACTTTTTTCTTTTAGAAAGAAGATAAGAAGAAGAGGCTAACCACGGTGGTGCCGGCGCCGAGATGGACGCGGGCGATCGACGGCGGTGAGGACGGGGACGGGACAGGACGGACCGCCAAACCTAAACAAATCTTGAGAAAAATGGAGCTTGGACAAGGAGCTTCGAGAGCAGAAAGCTTAAGTGTGGCTCAGGCATTTCATCGAACACCTCATGTGCATAGGAGGTGAGCTAGAGCACCACAAAGCTCTCCCCTCGCCGGCCAGAAAAACAGAGCAGTGTGGAGTGCTCTGCTCGCTGGCGAGGGGGTATATATAGGCATCTCATTGGTCCCGGTTCGTGGCTGGAACCGGGACTAAAGGATCCCCTTTGGTCCCGGTTCCAGCCACGAACCGGGACCAATGGTTGTGGGCCAGGAGCGAGGCCCATTGGTCCCGGTTCGTGTCTGGAACCGGGACCAAAGGGGTCATACGAACCGGGACCAATGTCCCACGAGGCCCGGCCGGCCCCCTGGCCTCACGAACCGGGACCAATGCCCCCATTGGTCCCGGTTCGTGAGTGAACCGGGACTAATGGGCTGGCCCGGCCTGGACCAAAGCCCTCTTATGTACTAGTGATATTACTGGTTAGCAATAAAGAGAGGAGGCACAAAAATGATGAGTAAAGGAAAACTACCCTGTTGTATTTACTGAAGTTTGTCTTGAGCACATGCTTGATGACGGCAGGGTCGGCGGTTAAGATCTCACTGTGCCCTGGATATACGAGCCTGATGGTGGGGTGGGGGGACGTGGATTTTTGAAGCTCAGGCTTCTGGACACCCCTTATCCTCACCCACCAATATTGCTTTAAGATCTGTGCTAGACAACTAAGTTACTACATCAGATATTCTCTTTTTTGTTTCTCCCACATAAAACGACATTTGAACTTCAAACTTTGCAGAACAACTAAACATTCTAACTTTGCAGAACAACTAAACATTCTAACTAGATCTGTGCTAGACAACTAAGTTACTACATCCGAAAGTTTTTTCCCACATTCTTGTTAGAATGTTTTGTTGTGCTGCAAAGTTTGAAGTTCAAATGTTGTGTTATGTGGAAGAAACAAAAAAGAGAAAAGTGTTCGCACAAATCGCGATGAATAAATGAGTGGTTGGATAAGGGGGTGTCCTGAAGCCTATGCTCTATAATATGTTTACCGTGGGGTGCAGGAGCGCATACTTCACATGCTCATCAAAAATCTTGTCGAAGTTGTTGAGCTGCCGAAACACGGTCCCGATGCGCGCGGCCGGTCAGGGGCTCTTTGGGTGAACTCTCTGATGGAGAAGACGGCAAACGATCCGGCGGTGCCGATGATGTAGAGGGTGATCACCAGCAGGGCTATGGCGAGACCTGAGACTACGCAAATGCCTGCGGATGCAACGAAGGAGGAGAGCTGGGGAGCCATGATCAGAGCTCGCTGCTGCTTGCTGAGAGTAAGTTTACCATGTCTAGCATCTTATATATGCGATCTGCGCTGCCACTGTATCTGTTTCGATTTGGTTGATGTCACTGTATTCTAGGCTAGTACAGTGACATGAATGTTTCTATTCTTTCAGGTTTTGAACAGTCTTGTGTCGTAGAAAATGGATAAGCTCTGTTCAGACTATCTTAATGGTTCGGGAGAACATTGCCTATGTGCTGATCGGTCGTCGAATACAAATATATATTTGCAAATATTGAGTTTGCTAAGACTTTGTGCAGATCATTTTGCCTTAAAGGCTTCCCTAGCAATAAAGATCTACATAAGAATCTCTCTCGCTCTTTACCATGTCATACCGCTGGTTGAAAAAAACAAAGATTCAACTTCCCCTTCACAGAATAATTGGTACCGCAGTGCTGGCTAGTACATTACCCCATCTATTTTGCGTTGTCCGGCTAATTCTATGATTCTGATGGAGATCGTTGTTGTTTGATATGAACTAATTTGCATTGTCGTATCAGCAAACAGAGGACAGGACGTCAGGGGAAGTAGTGACATAGCTGATTCAGTGGGCGTGAGTTCAGAAAAACTGGATACTGCGTCCTAGTTAACTGGAACGGCAAGTTGACAGCAACACCTACACGGCGTCCGTCGCAGCTGGATTTATGTGCTTGTGTACATTTGCGAGGCCAACCTTTTTGTGACAGGAGGAAGAGCTCACGTCTTTGGAGGAGAATTGACGGGCCATCAAGAATGTTGTGAGATAGCTTCCTCTCCCCGCTTTCCACCTTTTGAACCCTAATTTGTTGGTGTTTCCCGCCTTCACCTTTCAGTCTTGTGGGGAAACTAGTTTTGGCACACTAGTGACTTATTCAGCTAGAATTCCATGTGGAGCTTAGCAGTCCCACCTTCCCTGCTTTGTCTGGAAGGCACGTACCACCCAATCTCTCCACATAACTCCTAAAAATGTATTCAGTCTAGGAGCCAATTCCAGTAAATTAGTGTTTGCTAATGTCCTGATGTCTCTGATTCCCGCATTATATGTCCATCCATATCTCTCTGATTCTTTTATCATGGTATACACTCTGTTTTTGTGGTTGACGCCTATCTTATGACTTATGGATCACTAGGTGGAACGGTGGGTGGAAGAACAATTACATTTTTTGTGAAGATGGAGTTGTATATATAAAGGGCGAGATGCACAGAGAACATTACTCACACAAGTGCGAGAGTTTGGTCGAGTCTTCATTCCATCTCCACGAGATTAATGCTCATGGCCTACTGTTGCTACATGTGTGGTTCTTTATGTGCTGGTAACTTGGTAGGTGCCCAATCTTCGTAGAGAGATTTCAAATCTAATTATTACTACGGAGAATGTCTTCAATATTGTGTCGACACTCTTGACCTTGTTTACCTCCATATATGGCCACTTTTGTACACCGGTTTCAACCTTCTATGTCATCGACGTGCTTTCTCCCTCTTGTATAATATTTTTTTATTGGTTCATGGAAGGTGGATGTGCTCCGAGAAGAAGACGTTTAGCTTGTTGGCCATTATAGGTTTGCATGGAGTTATCCACAAACCGATTATATGCTACTTGCTTTTATTTTGGGGATGGTGACAGTCTGTAGTTGCTTTTACTGTAAAATGTTGATGGGTCCCAAATCCACTAGCCAGCTAATATCCCAATTTTTTTCATCCTTGTGCCTAAGCATCATAATAATGCTTAAGTTTCCTTTGTTCAAATAGGTTGAGTAGGATAATTTTTCCCAATCCCATGACATAAGAAAGTAATTTATGGGCATCACACATGATAATTTCATAACTCTGTGGTATTAGAAGTTTTATTACAGATCTTAGAGACTCCCTATATTAGGCCCTTTGATTACGTTTTTTTGTACTTGATAACTACCTTCTACTGAAAGCATCAAGTTTATTCTAATTTTTTTGTGAAAACAACTATGTTAGTCCATTTGAGCCAACCATCTCTATTCAAATTGATGAGTGACACAAAGCTCAGACATGCATCATGGGAAGAATAAGAAGAGTTCACACCTTTGTAGGATAGGAGTTAAAAGGCATATTCTTTTCAATATAGTCCACGGGAGGCCAGCATGATAGATTGATGTCACACAATGTTGGAAGACATGCTTTTGATTCAAACAATACAGTAGTTTGGGAGGGTAATCGTCCGTCTTTTATCTTGCAAGATGTAATAAACGATGTAACTCTTTTGAAGTTTAAATAAAGTGTGCCGTATGACATTCCCCTAAAAAAAAGGTTCTTGCGGCGCTGTTTGCAAAAGGGAGCGCCCTGGTTGACTAGCAGTAGTGCTTTGGCTGCGGTCTGCAGTACCAGAGGAGGACCACCAGCCTGCCCACTCGATGCCGGAATGGACTTGGCCGGGTCACCAAGTCGGCGCTTCACGCTATCCCGTTCTTCCGCAAAATCGTCGATCTGCTGCCTGAGACTGCTCACATCCTTCCTAACCACCTTCACATCCACAGTCATTGCACCAAATATCCAGAATCCCTGCCAACGATTTCTGATGCTCCTCCATGGTCCATACGATCCAACACCAGGATCATTTGAGGAAGAAGGCTTGACCGGCTTAGAAGGCGCCATCGCACCTTTTGTAGTGGAATTTTATGAGTTCGATCTCGTGGATTTGAGCACGAGCGAGGCAATCTAAGGCTCTGATTACAAATTTGTCATGGCTTGGATCATAGATTCATAAATAATCAACTTACATGAGGGATTTGAGGTGGGGAATAGAGTACAGCTGTACATGTGAGGATGAGAGTCGGATTTGGAAGATGTTCAGAGAAACAGAGAGAGGGAGTTCAGAGACCAATTGACACCTAATCTCTACATGCACGGGATCTGCACGGGATCTACATTCACCACCTGTGTCCCACCAAGCCAGCTACTTGATGCTTACTCTGAATCTTTGCCTGACAGACGACTTGGTTCTGCTACTGCCCGGATCACTAGGCATGATAATTCGCTGTCCACCCTCATAGGTCAAGGCGTGACACTTGAGGCATGTATTACTGAACCTGTCGAGAGCCTGACAGTTTGAACAACCAGATGATTGAAGGACACGGTTTGCTAATATCCCGATGTCTCCAATTCCAGCAAGTCCATACAACTCCCTGGTTCCTTTATTATAGTCTCTATATATGTGGTTGCCACTTATCTTATGTGCTAATGTCTATGCAGGCCAAGTGGAGAATCACAAGTTCGAAGTGTGGACGGATGGACAATATAGCTTTGGTAAAGATGGAGTGGTGTATTTAAAGGGAGAGACGGACGGGGAGCATTACTCGCAGAAGTGTAGGAGTTGGTTGGGTATTCATTCTGTCAATCATCTATTGGAACAACCCGCTACCTCAGATTTAGACTCGCCTTCAAATTAGTCCTTGGTCCTTACCTTTACTTTTCTTAGTCAGAAATCTGAGTTATGCATATCCCATTTTAAACTTATTAATGAAACTATGTTTGCCCCAGTCTTTGCCAACAATAACTAATAAAATTTGGGTTTATTGCAGTTTAGGTGTATGATTGATTTGCTACTCTCTTTTTTAGGTTAAAGTGCTAACCTACTAAAGCTACAAATACTATGATCTCAGCACTTACGGTACTTTCATCTATTTTGACCATAATCATGGAAGTGTACATGCATGTTTATGGTAATTCTGTTAGCAGCGGCAGATGAGATCTTTCTCCAACAGTTTTGCAGCCTTCATTTTGATAGCAGCACTACTGAAATCATGTAGCACATTGTCATCACTTCTCCGCGTCTGTTGCCATGGCTTGTTGGCTTCCTCTAATGTCGCCACTTCGCCCCGTCTGTTGTGAAGATCACATTACCAAAGAGATCTTTCACGATTTGTGTATTGGCTCCATGATTTGTTAAATATGCCCCAACATTTTTCAAATTGTAGCATAGTCAGTTTTACTCTCTTTTTAGCGAATTAAATAACATATGATTGGTCTGAATAGCTTGAATGTAAAGTCAAGGTTAACCATGTATTACCAGAGGGAGTAAATGATAATGGTTAATTAATTCAGTAGCACATTGCAATAATATTTGTACATACTACTCACGTTTTAAGTCCATCCTCTATAAATCTTGCAGGATCTAATTAAACATCTGATAAAAATACTAAAGTATCTATCACCATGCTATTTGTTAACAAAGAGGAGGGGCATAACAAGGATGATAACCAAGCAGGAAAATCGGTCACCCTCTTGTATTTACTGAAGATTGTCTTGCGGGCATGCTCGATGAAGCAGGGTCAGCGGTTAAGATCTCGCTGTGCGCAGGGTTGAACATTCTGATGGTGGGGTTTAATTAGGAGCACATACTTCAAATGCTCATCGAGGATCCTATCAAAGTTGTTGAACTGGCAAAATATGGTCCCGATGAGTGGCGGACGGTCATGTGCGCTCTACGCAAACTCTCTGTTGCACAAGACTTTGAAGGATCCGACGATGTCGAGGAAGTAGAAGTTGGCTAGCTGCGTCCGCCTCGGATCTCGCCGTTGATTTCTCCTATGCATGCGTCGTGGGGTGTGTTTATTTTTTGCGAGACGAGAGGAGGAGATCCAATGATGACGACCACTCCGATCGAACATTGCAGGAGCGACTGGCCGAAAGCATCGGCGCCTAGCACTCGCCCGTGGTTAAACTGTTAATCTGACAAGTAAGCACGACAACTCCAACAAGTAATTATAGTGACAAGTGGCATAGTTAAATTGTTAATATGGCAAGGGAAGCAAAATAAATGCGACCACACTACTAGAATCGCACCCTACGTTGAGTGCCATAAATACTTGGCAAAGGGCCAAAAAGACTCGGCAAAGCCTTTGCCGAGAATTGTTCTCGGTAAAGGCTACCCGGCATACACTAACTTTGCCAAGAGCAGTCCGTCGGGCACTCGGCAAAATATTTGCCGAGTGTCAAACAATGTGTCTCGTCAAAGTAAAGTGACTTCACAGCCGCTGGTTTCGTCAGGTCTTTGCCGAGGGCATTTACACTTTGCTTAACTATAACAAGCCAGTTCCAGCCGCTCCCATTTGCCGAGCATGGCTCTTGGCAAAGCTTCCATTTTACGAGCGCCGCTCTCGGTAGAGGATCATTGGCAGCATAATTTATGCCTCTTTTTCATCTATCCCAACATCAAAAATTGACATACATTGCATATGAAGCCACATTCTTAACAACAAACTCAGATATGCATTATATATGTGGTCCACTCAAGCTTAATAACAAACACACATTGCATTATACAAATAGTTCACACAAGCTTCACATGAAGTCACAAAGTAGTCAATACTGATTGTAATGATTCTCTGACTCCTGTCTACTATTGAACGAGTCGTGGGAGCTGTCTGGGTAACGAAGCACTTGTTCATTGCATGTGTATCATGAATCGTAGACTCCTGGAGACCTACCTCTATACACCGCAGAGAAAAAAGATCGCAAAAAAATGCAAGTTAAAATAACACATCATCATAATCCACATAAGCATTATAAACTCATATACCCAAAAGCATCACAAGTGGTAATCCAAGTCCACATCAGCAGCGACATAAATATATCACTAAATGAACGTCAAATACTCAAGATCGACTACTCCGAGGTGTAGTTGGTGAAACCAGTGATCGTGGAGTCAGAGCACATGGGGGCACCCCCCAGTGGAGGACCAAGCATCGTCGGGAATGACGGTCGATGGAATCAATGGCATCGGGTCGTCTATCTCCTTACGTGGTGGGGCCTTGCTCTCCTTAGTTGGCGGAATCTTCTTGGCCGGCTCCGTAAAATACTTTATTAGGACCAACTGCGGATTTTCCTTAAGGAACGCCGCCATGGCATCCTCACTAGTGCGCTTCTCCTTCACCGTGGAGTCGAACCTAACGGAAGCCATGTCTTCGGAGGAAGACATAACCGCGAAATCGATCGATGCGAACACCTTTCATCAAGAAAGTCGATGAGAGGAAGCCATGGTCTCTCTTCCTCCGCTTCTCCTGCTTTAAAAAGATTATAGAGGAGGAGAAGAGGAAGCACGATCCCCTACAACAATGGTCGGTAACATGTCTCATCTGTCGAATATGGTGGACACCCTCTCACATGTATTTTGAATTTCAGTGATGGTCAAGCTGGGCGAGTCCATTGTGCTTGACAAAGGTATATCATGGGACGAACTCGCAAAGATTGACCGCCATCGTCAAAAGTCGATTTCTTTTCTCTAAAAACATCTCTAATTTGTCAAATATGGTCGACACTTACTCAAGATAAAAACTACTACATAAAAACTACTACAAAAACTAATAGCATCCATGCATACATCCACCAATAGCATCCATACAACATCATGAAAATTTATCTATATAGCATTCATCCACACATCAATTCTTCCATCCAATTAGGGGGGGGGGGGGGGGAGCGCCCGAGGGCTGCATGGGGGTGTGCCGACTAGTGGGGGCGCCGGCGGGGTGGTGGTGCCGGCGGGATTAGTTCATCTGCCGCCTTGCAGTTCTTCAATTTTTGGTGCTGAAACCCTAGAAGTGCAATAAATGTCTCAGATATTGCAAGAGGGTCTAAAAACATGAGGGGGGCTGATATGTGTCGTGGGATGACCTCTTCTGAGAGATCTACAAGTTTCGAGGCCAACGGAGCAGCAGGACCCACACTTCCTTCACAAACCGGACATGATCCCTCTCCATACCCAAAGACTAGCTTAGAGATGGTGCGGTTTACAAGCGGCCTCAGGGGAGGCTTGTTCGAAACGTGCCCAAAACTTTACCACCCCTTACAGGGGCCATGTGATGAAGCCGTGCCAGCTCCCGAGGATTTTCGGCATGATACGAATTTCCGAGGATTTAAACAGTTGGACCAGGCATGCCACCGAGGTAATTTCACCACCCCTCTCGTGGCAGGGCCAGCCCCTCCCTCGTCTGCACAAGTCCTACGCATATCGCAAAGACATCAAATACGATTTTCCATTCAGACTATGGGCATCAAATCCTAGCAGTGCAATAAATGTCTCAAATATTGCAAGATGGTCCGAAAAATGAGGGGGGCTCACACGTGTCTTGGGATGGCCTCCTTCGAGAGTTCTACAAGTCTCGAGGCCAACAGAGTAGCATGACCCACACTTCCTTCGTTAATCGGACAAGTTCCCTCTCCATACCCAGAGACTAGCTCGGAGATGTTGCGGTTTACAAGCAGCCTCAGGAGAGGCTTGTCTGAAACGTGTCCAAAATTCTACCACACCCTATAGGGGCCACGTGATGAAGCCATGCCAGCTCCCGAGGATTATTTCCGAGGATTTAAAAGGTTGGATAAGGCATGCCGACGAGGTAATTTCGCCCCCCCCCCCCCCCCCCCCGTGGCGGGGCCTGCCCCTCCCTCATCTGCACAAGGGCTATGCATGTTGCAAAGACATCAAATACGATTTTCCATTCAGGTTATGTGCATGATTTCATGTGTCGCCTTGCAGGTCTGCAATTTTAATCCGGCGCTGAAACCTCAATAGTGCAATAAATGTCTCAAATATTGCAAGAGGGTACGAAAATGAGGCATGCTCACATGTGTCTTGGGATGGCCTCCTCTGAGAGGTCTACAAGTTTCGAGGCCAACGGAGCAGCAGGACCCGCGCTTCCTTCATAAACCGAACACATTCCCTCACGATAACTAGAGATTAGCTCGGGGATGGTGCGGATTACGATCGGCCTCAGGGGAGGCTTGTTTAGAAACGTGCCCCAAATTTTACCACAACCTACAGGGGCCCGTGATGAATCCGTGCCAGCTCCCGAGGATTTCCGGCAACATACGATTTTCCGAGGACTTAAACGGTTGGATCAGGCATGTCGACGAGGTAACTTCGACACCCCTCTCGGTGGCGGTGCCTGGCCCTCCCTTGTCTGCACAAGGCCTACGCATGTCGCAAAGACATCAAATACGATTTTCCATTCAGCTTCTGGGCAAGATTTTATGTGCTGCCTTGTAGATCTGCAATTTCTGGCGCTGAAACCCTAACATTGCAATAAATGTCATAAATATTGCAAGAGGGTCCGAAAAATAAGGGGGAGGGGGCTCATAGTGTCTTGGGATGTCCTCCTTTGAGAGGTGTACAAGTTTCGAGGCCAACGGAGCAGCAGGACCCGCACTTCCTTCACAAACCGGACACGTTCCCTCTCAATACCCAGAGACTATCTCGGAGATGGTGCGATTTACAAGCAGCCTCAGGGATCAGCAGCCCTATGCGAGAGCGAAGCACCATGCGAGCACTACACTGCGGCAACACTTATGCCCCCCCCCCCCCCCCCCCCCCCCCCCAAATCCATCATTATTCTTAACAAGAGTGTAATGAAGAGCGAATCTCCCCCTCCCTCGTAATGCTATATCATATCAACTAGTAGTAGTTGCACGACGCGATGTACTAGAATAGTGCCATGATGCGGGCTGCATCATTGCGACTTGCGAGAGCTCGTCGTGGTTCCAGCTACTCGTTAGCTCTCATACAAACGAAAATGTCAAAACCAATTAGTTCAATTTATAAAAAGCGCCGACATCCATCATTTGGAATATGCACTGTCACTATGGACCTTTTCTTTCCGGACCGGGTGAAGATTCATAGTGACAATTCATATTCTTAACAAGAGTGTAATGAAGACCGAAGCTTGCTTGTTCTGGACTATTCGACTATTTAAACCGGTCGTGATGGTCGTTGTTAAGCGAGGTGGGACTAAACTCAGCTCCCACATTGGCGAAAAAGAGAAACACAAATAAGGAAAGTAAACATGTCTTTGGCGAGAGCTGTTTCCCGGGCGCTTGGCAAAGCGGCGCCACTGTCAAAGCGCCGTCAACCGCTGCCGGACTTGCCACGTGGCTATACTTTGCAGTGTGATTTTGGCTGGCACTCGACAAATAGATAGTTGCCAAGTGTTTAACTTTTGCCGATTGTGCTTTTTAGCTTTGTATGGGCAGATGCTACTGTTTGCCGTGCGGGTAGTGTTGTCGTGTGTTCCTCTCGGCTTACTTCGCTTTGCCGAGTGTCCGTGAATTGGCTCTCGACGAAGGGCCTGGCACCCGGCATATAAGAAAATTCAAGCAGTGCCAGTAAGTACAGTGGTCAATGACATAGTTAAACTTTTTCATATGGCAAGCAAGTATAATGATTTGACAAATAAGTATAATGGCAAGTGGTTAAAGTATGGAAGCATGCCTTAACATGCTAGTACTACTTGCTTGAGCATGCACCCGCTGCCCATGGATCTTTAGCATTTACATGACTGGTCAGACATGATACGTGAGCTGTTGTTGTACTTGTTCAGCGTATAGCAAAAAATAGTTTTTTATTTATTTTGGTAGCAACGCTTATTTTTTTTTGACTGCGATGGGAATATTCCCTGAGCTGCATGCATACAGGGTGAAAGCGAGCTCGGCAAGACGGCAACCAGGGTCTCGTGAATGCGCGCGCCTGCGAACTCAGGACATGGTCTCTCACCCTTCAAGCGCTACCCATTGCACAACCATGTACTCCCTCCGTTTTAAATATAAGTTTTTGTAGAGATTCTAGTATGGATTACATACGAAGAAAAATGAATAAATCCACACTCTGAAATACATCTATATATATCTGTATATGGTCCGCTGCGAAATCTTTAAAAAGACTTATATTTAGAAACAGAAAGAGTAATTGCTGTTAATTACCAGAGATAGGCTTTATTTATACTGCCTATCAGAATAATTAATATTGCTGCCAAAATATACGTTGCAATGGGATTTGAACAAGTTTTTATCTTTCTCAATTTCTGTTTTTCCTGGAGGGACGAAAAAATTCAGTTTCCAAAAAATCTCGATATTTTTTGTTCAATTTTTTAAAATGAATTTTGTATTAAAACTTTTAGTGTAAAACTATAATATATTTAATACCCTATAGACAAATTGAGTCTCCCGTTCTAGCATTTAGCTCGCCAGAGAGAAGTGTGTGGGTTTGAGATGTCGCTAAAGCAACTCGTCCAATTTTAGAAACTGTTATTCAGGGCTGAAAAAAGTCCAGTTTTGCACCTCGTCATGTTATTCAACAAAAGTAATTCAACGTTATTCCGATCGCCTTCTTTTCATAAGAAGGTGGTGGGTTTGAGGCATCCCTATCCACCTCGTCCATTTTTTATTTATTAAAAAAACACTGTATAACTTTAAATTCAAAATATTATGGTACAATATTTGATCTTTGAAATTCAAAATAATTATTTTTTCAACCATACATAAACATTCGGGGTTTCACGGAAATTTTGGTTAACTGGTCGACCAAAAAAAAAAACGAACGCACAAAGTAAACTGCATGCAATGTATGTTTTGAATTCAAATAATTTTTTCGGATGAAATATATAAATTACCGTATATCTATACCATTAACGAAAGCTAGTATGTGGTGCACTGGCTAGCTCCTGATTTAAGTCAGCTGACACATGGGACCCACACTCAGGTTTGTAGCTGGACCACGTGAGTTTAAGAGAAAGATAACAGCAAATGTCAGAATTGTAGTAAAATGTACCCAAAATACAAGTTGTAGTATCAATTTGTGTCATTTTTTAAGTTTATGTATGAATTAGTGTCATTTCCAGTTCATCAGCAGAACATTATCCACCACTGCTAAGGCCCAAACCATTGTTGTTCAGCCACTGCAATAGTTGTTCAACTCGTAGCCCTTGCAAAGTAATATTTCGTTCTGTTGCAACACTGCCCCGCATCGTGATCATCTTGTCTTGGTACTTAAGTTGTCTAGTCTTCTGGCCCCAATCACAATTCGTAGGACTGAAACTTGTCAGCCAATCCACCCCAACACTAACATCGTACGCTTTCAATTCTAGAATACGCACATGTGTTGCAAATTATTGCCCTTGTATGCACCATTCCAAACCTTGCATTTGGGAATATCAATGTCGGAACTGGCCACTGATGACCTATTTCAATTGTTAACAACTTGTCACCACACATAAAACAAAGGCCATTGGCTTGGTCAAACTCCCTTAACTGACGCTCACGATTGAAGTCATCGTTGCCCATGCGGCAGCGGTGCGGCCAGTCAGTTCTTCGAGGCACCGCCGCCGGTACTGCTTGCAGAGCGGACTGAGGTGGGTGCCTTGTAGGTGTCGGTGGTCGTGCAAGGGGTCGAATCGATGCGAACCACCTTCCTCTTCAAGAAATTGCGCCAACGATGAAGCCGGGAGAACACTGCTGTGCGCCGGCAACCTGACAGCACACTGTAATATCATCCCCTAACCCAACCATAAACTGGGCAGCAAACAAGCGCCGATTCAGAGATGGGTAAGTGTCGTCAGATGATACATTGCGGTTTCAAACTGTTGGCAATATTCCGTGACCGTACCAGTTCGCTTGAGCTGGAGCAACTTGAACAAGCCGAGTCATCGAAGCGATTTAGGCACCTTTTGCAGTGGAATTTTACAAGTCCGGATTTGACAGCCGGCAAAGCGATCTAAAGCTCTGATTACCAATTTTTCATGGCCTGGATCATAGATTCACAGATCATCAAGTTACCTGATCAGGGATTTGAGGTGGGGAACAGAGTATAGGTGCGGATGAGAGGAGAATTTGAGAGAGGTTCAGCACACATGAAGAGGTTCAGAGAGAGAGAGAGAGAGAGAGCAATTCACACCTTATCTCTACGCACACGACATATCTGCCTCTACTTGTACCAAGCGCCTACTGGCCTACCCCCACTTACAGGCAGTTCCAGGGACCTACCAAGCCAGATCACAGAGCCATCTGCTTGATGCTTACTCTGAATCTTTGCCTGACAGACGACTTGGTTCTACTTCATCGCTCGGCATGGTAACTCGATGTCCACCCTGATAGGTAAAGGCGTGACAATTAATGGAGGCATGTATCACTGAACCAGTCGAGAGCCTAACAATTTGAACAACAAGATAATTGACAACGACGGTTTGCTAATATCCTGATGTCTCCAATTCCGCAAGTCCATGCATCTCTCTGATGGCTTTATTATGGTCTCTATGACTCTATCTATCGTGGTTGCCACTTAACTTATGTGCTAATGTATATGCCCGCCAAGAAGAGAATAACTAGTTAGAAGTGTGGATGGATGAGCAATATAACTTCGTGAAGATGGAGTGGTGTATTTAAAGGGAGAGACAGAGGGCGAACATTACACGTAGATGTGTAGGAGTTGGTGGAGTATTCATTCTGTCTCGACGAGGTGAATGCACACGTCTTCATTTGCAGTGAAAGGTTAGAAATAAGGAGAATTGACAGGAAATAAGCATTCTAGTCAATCATCTATTGGAACAAGCTGCTACCTCAGATTTAGAGTCGCACTCAAATTAGTCCTTGCTCTTACTTTTCCCAGTCACAAATCTGAGTTCTGCATATCCCAGTTTGAACTTATTAATGAAACTATGTTTGTCCAGTCTTTGCCAACAATAACTAATTAAGTTTGTGTTTAGCAGTTTAGGTGTATGATTGATTTACTTCTCTCTTTTTTAAGATGAAGTTCTAACCCACTAAAGCTAAAAATATGATCTTAGCACTTACGGTACTGTCATCTGTTTTGACCATTATCATGGATGTACTAGCACTAGTACATAACAGGGCATTGGTCCAGGCCGGGCCAGCCCATTAGTCCCGGTTCAGTCACGAACCGGGACTAATGGGTGCAACAGTCCCGGTTCGTGAGGCCAGACGGCCGGGCGGGCCACGTGGGGCATTGGTCCCGGTTCGTATGGAACCTTTGGTCCCGGTTCCAGACACGAACCGGGACCAATGCGCCTCGCTCCTGGCCCACAACCATTGGTCCTGGTTCGTGGAAGGAACCGGGACCAAATGTGTAACCGTTCGCCTGGTGCGCGCCCCTTTAGTCCCGGTTGGTGGTTCAAACCGGGACTAAAGGTTCGAACGTCTCGCATCCCACGACGTTTCGCGCTCCGAGAAACAGGAGGATAAAGGAACTGTTCCTCGGCGAGGGCTACAGTAACTTCGCCCATTTCTCATCTTCTCCTCTCTTCTTCCCCCATATCTTCTACCATGAATCCAATCACTCGCTACGGGAAGGTGCTCGCACATGGCAGTACCAATCTCGATGTCGTCTACACAAACGACAGCGCCATGGTGCCGCATTTTCTTTCCCTTTTGCAGAAATGGCTTCAAGTGGCGGATGAGAAAGACAAGTTCATAGGGCTTGATCTCGAGTACACGGCCAAGCAAGAAGATGTTGCCGTCATCCAGCTATGTTTCAAGAAACATGTCATGATCTTTCAATGGGCAAGGTGAGTTTTGAGAGTTTTCTTTGATCAATTAATAATTTATAGATTATTATGAAAATTGCATAGGATAGAAATATGTTCCATTTGGAATTTTTTAAATTTTTCTAGTATTTGTTTTGATTTTTTTCGTGAGAGGGGGAGCATCTGAGCTCCGGAGCCGAAACGGCCCTCTCAATATATATGTTCTATTTTGAATCCTATGGCAAAGATCAATTTCTCTTAAGTTGTAGTGAAATAATTTTCAATTTTTTTATGATATTACTGTTTACCGGGCTGAAATGAGCCCGGGGAGCAAAAACTCTGCGTCTTCCTCTTTTGTTGCAGCGAAATAATTTTCCTTTATATAGTTGCATATTATAATTCTGCCGAAATATACTTGTTGCAGCAGTATTTAACATTTGTTCCATTTTAATTTGTTGATGTTGCAGTAGTGACAAGCACTGCCCAGCACTCATGGACTTCCTACGCAGCGGCATACATTTTGCTAGCGTTGATGTAAGAAATGACAAGCTGAAGATGAGGCGCAGCTTCGGTATTGAGATACCAGCTGGCTGCCTTATTGATATCCAAAGACATATTCAGGCTTCGGTATGAGAGGACTTCGATGGCTTCTATGGCAGTCGCCTTGATCGACGACTATTACGGAAATATGAAGACCAAATTCCCCCGGGCGCAGCACAAAGAGTGGGAGAGGACCCCACTTCAGCCTATCAACATTGAGTATGCAGCAAAAGATGCATACGTTGCATATGAGTTGTACCGCAAGATTCGAACCGTGAACTATGGGCAGCGTCACCTCGCACCACCACCACCATTGGAATATTCTTCTGATTCAGACTAGCTAGTAGTGTTCGCTTGGACGAGTACTTTCTGTAATGGATACCTGAACTATTATATATATATTACATATCTCTCTAGCTATTATATATTTGTAGTGCTTTTCAATTCAGTTTTTTCTTAAATTCCGATTGTGGCTGAGAACAAAATGCAATAAAAAAGTGGGTTGTCATTGTTGGCAAGCACGCACACCATGCCAACTTTCAACCTTTTCAGAGTTCATTTGTAGTGCTTTTCAATTTCAGGGTCATTTAGCTCAAAAAAATCAGTAAGTGCATGAAAAATACCAAAATGAAGTCAGAAAGGGTTGAAAATTGATGATGTGGCTTCGAATGGTGCATTTTGAACACACGAAAAGCCTGGAGTTCAAATAAGTTCAAGAAAATGAAATGCCTTTTGTAAGCGATGAGTTTTCGTCCGATACCCCGATACTTCGAAAGGGACTGTCCGTTTTGTACACGAAGTGCATCCAGTTTTTGCCGTAACCCACTCAACGTTTTAGCACATGCTATGTGGGTGAAAAGTTGTTACCATGCCAACTTTCAACCCTTTCAGAGTTCATTTGTAGTGCTTTTCAATTTCAGGGTCATTTAGCTCAAAAAAATCAGTAAGTGCATGAAAAATACCAAAATGAAGTCAGAAAGGGTTGAAAATTGATGATGTGGCTTCGAATGGTGCATTTTGAACACACGAAAAGCCTGGAGTTCAAATAAGTTCAAGAAAATGAAATGCCTTTTGTAAGCGATGAGTTTCCGTCCGAAACCCCGATACTTCGAAAGGGACTATCCGTTTTGTACACGAAGTGCATCCAGTTTTTGCCGTAACCCACTCAACTTTTTAGCACATCCTATGTGGGTGAAAGGTTGATACCATGCCAACTTTCAACCCTTTCAGAGTTCATTTGTAGTGCTTTACAATTTCTGGGTCATTTAGCTCAAAAAAAATCATTAAATGCATGAAAAATACCAAATGAAGTCAGAAAGGGTTGAAAATTGATGATGTGGCTTCGAATGGTGCATTTTGAACACACGAAAAGCAAAAAAGAATCACTGAAAAACTGTATGTAGAAACAAAAGAAAATAAATAAAACAAAAAAGAAAACAAAAAAAGTAGAAAAAAATAAAAAAAAATGCAGCCTACTTCGGGCCCGCTGCAGTCATAGAAGGCCCACAGGCACGGGTGTGCAATTAGGCCCGTAAGCCTGCTGTTGAGAGGAGCTCGAGAGGTTGTGCACAGCAGCGCTTATAAACAACTCTCGAGCACTCTCAACTAGCGAGGTGGGACTAAACATTTGGCCCCGGGCAGCACCACCGTTGGTCCCGGTTGGTGGCACCAACCGGGACCAATGCCCACATTTGGTCCCGGTTGGTGCCACCAACCGGGACCAATGGTCCCTGTTTCCCGCCCTTTGGGCTGACGAAAAGAGACCTTTGGTCCCGGTTTGTGGCACCAACCGGGACCAAAGGTCCCTGTTTCCCGCCCTTTGGGCTGACGAATAGAGACCTTTGGTCCCGGTTAGTGGCACCAACCGGGACCAAAGGGGGAATTGGTCCCGGTTGGTGCCACCAACCGGGACTAAAGGTGTGTGTATATAAGCCACGCACTTAGCAGTTTCTCCAAATCGTGTTCTTTTCTCCGCCCGACGCCCTGCTCCTCGTTGCCGTCGCCGCCGAGCCCTGCCCCGACGCCGTCAGGCTGCTCGACCTCGCCGTCGTCGCCGTCGCCGAGCTGCCCCCGACGCCGTCCCCGCACCCACTGTGAGCCGCATCGCCGTTCCCCTCCTCTCATCCCCCCCCGCCCCGACGCCGTCGCCCGCCGCGCCGTTCCCCTCCCCTCCTCCTCCCCCCCCCGCGCCCCCGACGCCGTCGCCCGCCGCGCCGTTCCCCTCCTCTCCTCCTCCCCCCCCGCGCCCCGACTCCGTCGCCCGCCGCCCGCCGCCCGTCGTCCGCCGTCCGCCGCGCTCTGCAAGCCGTCGCCCGCCGCCCGCCGCCCGCCGTCCGCCCGCGCCCCGTCGCCCGTCGCCCGCCGCCATGTTTTTTTCATGTATATGTGTATATGTACATGTATATGTGTGTATATGTCCATGTATATATGTATGTGTATGTATGGATGGATGAATGGATGGATGTAACTATATGGATGCATGTAACTCTAAGTTAAAATTATTAGGAGTCTTAGGAAAAAATTAGTATGTGTATGTTAGATTACAGAAAAAAAATTGATTTTATGAAAAATTAGTGATTTAACGATAAGAAAACGTTCTCATAGGAATTTGTCTCGGCGTCGACGATGCCCGGCCCTCATCCTCGTCGTCGAGTGGTCCGCGAGAGCCTGCTTGATAGGCGCCATGTCCGGGACTGGGCTCCGCCGGGCTGGCATTGGGAGGTGCTACCTTCCCGGGCTCGGAGGTTGGTGAGGAATCCAGGTCTCGTCGTCGACCCGGAGCTTCTGTGGTGGCGGTCACGCGGGCCACTTTCGGTGCGGAGGGAGCGGGCCCCCGCGGAGGTGGTACGTCGCCGTGTCAGGGAGGAGGACGAGCACGTCCGTCGCTACATGGCGGCGTTGGACGCCCGGTTCGACAATACCTGGCAGATTCTTCAGGGATCTCACCCGAGTTATGATCCCGTGATGGTTCTTTATCTTTGGGTGTCCACCGCCGGCGACTCAGAGACTGCTAGTGAACCTAGTTCACCGTCCTCCACTTTGGATTCTAGGATATTCGATCTGTATTAGTGATCTTATATGATAATATTCGAGATGTATTAGTTAATATTTGATGATGCATTAACTGGATTGTTCGGGATGATGTATTAGTTAATATCGAGTGCTTGTGTTTTGCCAGTCATTGCGGCAAAACATAGGGAATTTTTTCTATGTCATTGCTCGATATATGGAACGGGTTGACTTCAGGTCTGTTTCGGCTCCTTGTGTGTCTTTCAGTGAGGGAGAGTGTCCACCATGTATATATATATATGAGAGAGGAAGAATCCTGACTGTTGTCGTGGGGGTCGCTTCTCCTTTTCCTTGTGCTAGATATTTGTAATGCACTAGGGAAAGAAGGAGTAGCGACCATCATCGACGGTCGAAATATGAGAGAGGAAGAATCCCGACTGTTGTCGTGGGGGTCGCTTCTCCTTCGTTCCCGTGTGCTAAACATTTTGGTGTAATGCACTCGGGGACGAATGGAGGAGACACCATCACCGACGGTCGCAATATCAGAGGGAGTGCCCACCATATACGTGAGATGAGAGTTTAGGAAGCAAAGACTCGACAGACCTAAAGTCAACCCGTTGCATATTTTGAGTAATAGTGATCTGTGTGTTGATCAGTTTCCTGGTAGTTGCCTTCGATCGATTTTAAATGTTTCAACTATGAACATAGGAAATGTCTGACGACGATAGCGAAAGGGAATTCGGTATGTGCGAATACTGCGAAGACGAGCGCGGTCTGTGCGACACGACTCACCTAGTTGATGGTAGGCGCTTCAGCATCGGGCTGGATGAGAACTTCGAAGTGGATACAGTAAGTCACAACGACAAGTCTTTTTTCGTAATTAAGCATGACTTCTGCTTCTTTTGCTTCAACTTATAATTTTAATTTTTTACTATTCTACTAGCGTATCCCCTGCCATGCAAGAAGATATGTCTTGGATAAGATTGGTTTCAATACTAAAGAAACTATGGAGGTAAAGAGAGTTCACTTGAGGACCGAGCATGGTTATACTTTTGCCGTAAAATTGTACAATGCAGACACCTACTCCTTTTTTGAATGCAAAAGTTGGCAAGCACTATGCAAGGCTTATGCATTTGAGCCTAATATGTTTATCACCTTTGATATTCGTCCGGAAGATGAAATTGAAGGTAATATCGACATCTGGGTCGATGTGCAGACACCTCCAGTTCTACCATTATGTGAGTTTCTCAACTATATTTATTATGATTCCGATTCTGCCTCCTTGTGAGTTTGTTAAACATATTTATTATGTAATTTATATTGTTTATTTCAAAATAGTTGACAGCTTATTTCCATTGACAGCTTATTTTCATTCTTCAAAAAATGTACGGAAGATGGTAGACAGAACCTACTACACCGATGGCGCAGAATTAACTTGTCAGGAGAAAAATCATCTTATCGCATTTATTAATTATCTTCAGAATTACAATACCTATTATCAAACTTCTACACATTATGGTCAATACGTGCCACTAGTGCACGTGTTGAACTACGGTAACATCCATGGAGATCGCATGGTAAGATTTTTTACTATTACGACATCCGTGCATCTTTTGCATAAATTATTTTTAAAACTAAACTACATTGCTAACTACGAAGTTATTACTATGTTTTTCAACAGAAAATCCCGAATGATTGTGTGCCTCATCTGATGTTTCCGAAAGGTCACCATGATGTCATGAGCTTACTGCCACCAGGTCATCATATGCATCACTGTTGTCCATACCGGATTTCTAAAACCGATGAAGACATGACAATCAAAGATTGGAAAAAATGTATGGTCGATCGTAGGGAGCTACTTGGAAGCAACATTGTGCGACGTCCAAGAATTGGAGACAGGATAATCTCCATTCTCCATAATGGAGAGTCAGGGCCTATCTTGTTTTATGCTATTTTACCTTAGAGAGGCCGGCTAGTTAGGTCCTAGCTAATACTCATGATCATGTGCTAAGAACAATTAAGTATGGTTGGTTAGATGACTATGGTGATGATGATCTAGTATGACTTGTTATTATGAAACTTGTTGTTCGACCAATCTCTCCGGAGAAAGAGAGGTCGATCACTCCTCTCTGTATATGTTCATGACGATCTTATGTACTTACTGGTTCCTTCATTTGCTTACTACCTAGCGTGTCGAGTTCTCTCTATATGTATAGTACGTAGCGTCGACCAAGCACGGAGATAAGAGAGGTCACTTCTCTCTAGATAGCTATTAGCTAGCTAACACAATATATGAAACCCCCAAATTAACCCTCCAAAACCCCCAACCCCCCCCTCCCCTTTCAAAAAAAAAAACCCTAGCTCCTGAGCTGCTGACGCGTGGATGCTTATTGGTCCCGGTTGGTATTACCAACCGGGACTAAAAGCCCTCCTGCCTGGGCTCGCCGCAGCGGCCACGTGGAGTACCATCTGTCCCGGTTCGTAAGCGAACCGGGACTAAAGGTATTGGGCTTTAGTCCCGACCCTTTAGTCCCGGTTCCAGAACCGGGACTAAAGGCCCTTACGAACCGGGACAAATGGGCCATTTCCTACTAGTGTAGTACATGCATGTTTATGGTAATTCTGTTAGCAGCCGCAGCCGAGATCTTCTTTGACAGTTTTGTAGCCTTCTGTTGTCGTCACTTCTCCGGGTGTGTTGTTGTGGCTTACTGCTACCTCTGATGTCGCCACTTCTCCACGTCTGTTGGGAAAATCACGTTCCCAAAGAGATAGTCAGTTTTTCAAATTGTGAAATATGCCCCATCATTTTTTAAATTGTAGTCATAAACTCATAATCAGTTTTATTCTCTTTTGAGCGAAATTAAATAACATATGATTGGTCTGACTAGCTTGAATGTAAAGTCAGAGCATAGTTAATAATATAGCCGACTCATGGCAAGAACATGTTGCCATGTTATTCATAGCCAACGTAATAGACAACATGTATAGTATAGTGGGTTACAAGAAAGTACTACTTTTCTATCACATGGCCCACCATACACTCTTATATAACTTTTTGGAGCCCGTGCTTTTTCGACAAGGGGAATACATTATTCTTGCGGAGATACCAAATACACCCAACCTCTGCAACAACCCAAGGTCGTAAAGACAATACAGATGCACACAGAAAAAAGACAAAAAGAAGAAGAAAAAAAGATTGAAAGATCACGCTACAGTGATTAATTCGTTATAGCTACAGCATGAACCACCACCTAGACAACACCCGAAGTCCAAATTCTCCAAAAGTGACGTCTCGGAAAAGAAAACGGTGCACAAGCACCGCTATGGCCCAGTCCTAGATTTTAGGTTTTCACACTGAAGAAGATCCGTGCTTTCAAAATAATGCCTTTAACAAGTTCACTGACAGGCACAACCAATTAAGGTCAGCCCTTAGGTTTTCACTCCGAAAGCAAAGACTCTATACTCCGCCTGTGCTGCCGCTCCCACTTGCCGATGCCATTGCTATGAGTCACGAATCATTCAGAAGTCCTACTATAAATATACAACCCACTTCTCTTCTCTTTTTTCTTCAACTCAACAAATATATAATATTAAAAAAAGTCTTACAGCATGCCTGCATCACCTTATTTAACTTGCTCTCAGGGTTAAGCATGTATTACGTCTGTACAATAATATAATATGTTTTTTAACTGCAAAAACTTCTTATGATAGTTAGCGACTACATTTTTGGTTTTTCAACACACTAGATGAAATTTACCCAGGAGCACCACGTACGTGTATTATAAGCTAACTCAAACATGCACACTAGCAGATTGATTGATTCGTGCCTAGCACACACGTACGTGTAACTAGCCAGAGACTTTCGTAACGGAAGGAGAAAAGATATGTACCCACCAACGACGCTCCCGTGGGGGGACGGGGAGAGCGCTCCCTCCGTTACCGCCGGCATCCTCCTCTCCTTCCCTCCTCCCTCGCCGTCCTCAAAGGAGCGGACAGGCAAAGCCAGGCCGGCATCGGCGGGGCGGGGTGTTTCGCCTTCTCGCATAGGTTCTTTGCCATGGGGCGGCACGGCTGGCCAGGACACCGCGATGGCGAGGGTCATGGTGGTGCGGCGACGGATCCCCACAGCGGCAGTGCTCGGTACTGACGACGTGCGGTGAGCTTCAAGGTGGCGGATCGTGCAGACGAGGGGGTTGCGGTGGGTGGGGATATTCCTTGATCTTGCGTCTGCCTTAAGCCAACGGCACGGGTTGTGGGCAGCGCGGACCGGTGTGCTCCACCGTGGTGGCATAGGTGTCGGCATGGTGGAGGCAGCGGTGTGGTGGCGGTCGTAGTGCTCTTATCGCATCACAACAACGATCTGCATGATCAGTCCTTCTTGATTTGGCCGTCGACATGTTGCCAAGTTGCTGTCGAAGATCTTGTCCATGGTTATCTGGATCGGATAGAATCCGGTCATGCGTGTCTATCAGCCTACGCCGCTCCATGAGGGCGCGACACGAAGCTTTGTATTTTTTGACATCATGGGACATGCCTGCATCTTGATTTTCATTATGTAGACAACGGTGAAGAAAGATTTTCATTATGTAGACAGCGGTGAAGAAAGTCATGGTGGCTGAGATCAGAGGATCAGTAAGAGGGAGGGTCCTTGGAAGCGATGGAGTCAGCGTGTTTGATAACTTTCAGAGGCAGCCGTGAAAAGTGGAGGCAGCGGCACAAGAGGATTTCATTTTTATGGTGCTCCTCGGATGACGAGTTGTGACTTTCATGGTAAAAATCTAAGGTCAGATCTTTATTGGTTGTGTCTGGCAATTGCCTTCCTGAAGGTGTTATTTTAAGGGGCAGCGCTCTGCGCCGGCGCGCCGGCCCAATCTTTTCGGCCGGTCAGCCCAGATCCGTCCGATCTCCTCCCTCCTCTTCCGCGTAGCCGTCAGATCTCCTCCCTTCTCTTCCGCATCTCATCTTCAACCTCCCACACGGGAGAGAAAAAAGGAGGGCGCCGCCCCCGCACACGCCGCGCCCCACGCCTCGCCTCCTCATCTTCTCTCGCCGCCGGTCATCCCCGGTCGCCACCCCCTCGCCGTTGGTCGCGGCCCTCGCCGTCGCTCCCAGCTCTGCCATGATGCATGTAGCAAAAACGAGTGCCTGGTTGAAGCTTTCTCTATTGCCGGTTGAAACATTTTTCATATACCGTTGAAGCTTTTTATGTCAACGGTTGCAACAAACGCGAGCATGGTTCCCCAGCTGGCCATGGTGACCGTCAAAGCTCTACGCTGTCCGAGATGCAGCTCAGCCGTGCCGGTTGTAGCAAAAACGTTATGCCGGTTGTAGCAAAATGAAACACCACATGTAGCAAAAATCGCGACGCCATGTGCGATGTAGCAAAATGCGACATCGGTGGTAGCAAAACGCGGTGCCGGTTGTAGCAAATTTCGATGCCGGTTGAAGCATGTAGTAAATTACTGAGCTGGAACTTCGCCGGCCATGTCCGTTGCAGCTCCGGTCGCCATGGAGCAGTTGAGAGAGGGGAAATCGAGGGGAGTTCGAAGGTGCTCGCTGGAGGAGATCGCCGGGGTAGGATTCCCATGGCAACCGGAAGATTGGAAAAAAGGAAAGAGAAGGACGCAGGATGAGGAAGAAGATAACGTGGTGGACCCTTCCAATTTGATTCGCTGCCGCGAGCGAGTGGACAGACCGGCCGAAGCGTTCGGCCGGCGCACCGGCCCCAAACGTTTCCCTATTTTAAGAGCTCAGATTTTCTTCAAAGTGAAAATCTAAGATCTTGGAATGGAGGACAATGATACCTTTCCATTGTTTCCTTTTTGAAGGCTTGGTTTTTGGAGACGATTTTTGTTTTCCGACTGTTGTCTTTAGTGCTGCTTTATGTGCTTCCGAGAGGACTTGATCATTGTTACGATGGCTTTTTTTTTTCTATTTTCTTTTCTTTGCAGGTTATGTGTATCCTGCATGTTTTTGAGACCTCTTATTATTGGTGCAGAATCTGGATGTCACTGGTATATTTGCGATATTATTATATTCCATTTTCAAAAGAAAAGTATAAGCCTGGGCTGACTAGCTTCTACTGATCGTATCGATCACGACGGAAACTCTCGCGTCAACTTGGTGAACGTAAGAAACCTGTCGCTCCTAGGACCCTGTCGGTCCTGCTGATTTTCCTTATTGCATCCCTTGATCGTTTGTACCGATTGAGGTTTAAAGGGGGTAAGTATATGTACTGCTAGAGCCAGCTACCTCAGCTAATTAACCTAGTCGGCTATGAGCTCTAGTAGTACACGAGACATATACTATGCCGTGCTTATTTCTAACATTCACCCCTTTGAGAGCAACTCCAACAGGCGCACGGACAAAAGCACGCGTGGTAAAAACCGCGGTTTTCGCGCGCGGGGTCGTTCGGCGCGTTCCAGCGGAGGCGCGAAACCGTGCTAATTTTTTTTAAATAATACATTTTTTAAAAAAAATTACAGAAATAATATACGAATTTGAAAATTTTCAAAAATAGAATCCAGTCGGCTGGAGCTGAGCCGACTGGATTCAGTCGTCCGCGGCTAAGCCGACTGGGCCCACCATAGCCGACTGCATGCCCCCCGCCGACTGCATGCCCCCCCCCAGCCGACTGGGGCTCCTGTCGGCTACGGCTAAGCCGACTGGCCAGTCGGCTGGGGCTAAGCCGACTGGAAATTTTTTTTTTACCCCCCTTTCGGTGATGCCGGTGATGCCCGCCGCCGCCATCCGGCTCATCTAACCTTCTGCGGCCACCATCCACAATGCTTTCGGTGGTGAGTGTGACTGGCAGTGCTACTTTCGGTGGTGAGTTTGACTGGCAGTGTTGCTTTCGGTGGTGAGTTTGACTGGAAGTGTTGCTTTCGGTGGTGAGTGTGACTGGAAAACAGCAGCGCACTGAGCCTCGACGGTTATTTAAAAAGAGCTCTTCTCTGCCTCTTGTCCTCACAATACTTCTCCTCACTTCCTCTTCTCCTCACTACTTGTTGTGGTAGCATTAACAAATCCGCAGTGATGGGTGATCCTCGTCCATTTTCACGAGAGGCATCTTGTGATGTCTTGATGGGTGCGGTTTCCATGAAGTCCGGGCTTCATGGAACTCCAGGTGTATCTTTCGATGAATTAGTTAGCAGTGAGAGTAACTTGCGGAGGTTTAGACAAACAGCTTGTCATAGTAGAAACACAGCGGACATTCGACTAGAACTTTTTCGGTTGCGTGCAAGGTGGGAAAGACTTTGTGAACTAATATATGAATCAGCGCGATTCACACGATCATTTGATGATTTAGATCATCATGTGATAGATTTGCCAGTTGATGAATATATTGCATTTCAAAAGGTAATTTAAATTTCGTATTTGATTTACATATTTAATATGTTTGTCGTTTTAATTCATTTTTGTTCATTTTGGTAATTGTAGAGATACAATGTGGACGCTAAAGAAATGAACCACGATGTCAGTATGTTGGCATGGTTCAAGCTTTTATTTGGGTCCGTTCCGCCGCCGAAATATGTATCAACTCATGATGGCTCAAGCTCGAAGAAGAAGAAATGCAGCGATGCATCACCAAAGCCCGGTGATGATGGTTACTCTTCCAGCGATGAGTTTATGTCAACCAATAAAAAATCTAAGTCGAAGAAACATGTTAGTGAGAATAGTGATGATGACTTTATGTAGTGTTAGCGAGAAGCACGATGATGTCTTCATGTAGTTTGTATGCAGTATTATTTATGGTCAGTCGTACCGTTTAATTCAGATGTACTTGTATCTTAATTATCTGCAGCAGTCTCTCCGGAAATGTAACTCGATTAACAAAGCGAATGAACAGAAATATGTCTCTCGCATACATAGGTAGAATATGTCTCTCGCATACATAGGCAGATATATGTCTATCGCATACATAGCTAGATATAAGTGACACACAATCATCAGCCACCTCGTCCGCCACGTCGTTGAGGTGGTGTCTCCGGCGTCGGCCACATATACCTGTGGGGTGGCCGGATGATACGGGGAGGAAGCTCGGACCCGTCCAGGTCATACTGTGTTTCCTGTGTGGGAGGTGGTGCAGGAGTCGAATACATGTCCACCCACTCGTTGTGCTGCGACAAGTATTCCTGTGTGTTATGCCCATCGTCAGGCTCACTCTCCCACCTGGATTCGGACATAGACGCGTCATGTCCGGACATAGACGCCATATATCCGTAGCCTGCTGCGGGAGGGATGGAACATAAGTACTGACGAAATACGTAGTCGCAATCGATATTGGAAAGAATTAATATGAAGAAACATACCTGTAGGGGGGGTTGCATCACGTAGCCTGGCGTGGGACCCTGCTGCTGTGGTCCTGGCCGAAACACGTAGCCTGACGTGGGATCCTGCTGCTGATGCCACGCCGAACTACCAGCCTGGTCAGGACGTGGTGGCCTGGGCGTCCACTGCTCTGCTAGACGTGGACGCGGGTCATGTCGGTGATGCGTGGGGTCTACCTGACCAGTCGAGTGACGCGGGGGGCGTTGTACGGGCTGCTGATGAAGAACGTCCGAAGTGCGTCTGCACGTGATAGCCCGATACACAGCTCGTAGCCTCCCCTCAATGCGCGCCATAAAGTTCTGCACCTGAGGCCGAGCAACGAGTAGTGGTGCATCCGAAAGTGAACGCCGATAGTTGGACACCTCCTCGCCAAGTCCGATAGTCAACTCAGCCTGAAATTGTCACGACGATTATTAAGTATGCACGGCAAAGTATGTAACAACTAGATGCATTACACAAAGAGAATATATCTTACCGCCAATTGCCTAGAGCCCGAAATATCATAGCTCGGGTACATATCGGACACACTAGGGGCAGGTAACTCATCTGGGTGAGTGTGTTGAACGATGCATAACCGTGTTCTGCTCATGTACCGCTGCAAATAGAGATCGAATTCATCGAGATCAAACTCGACATTCTCCTGCCACACAAGTGTGTTCGCGGTCTCCCATTGTGTAACGTACGGCTGAACACGTTGTAGCCACTCAGCAGCAGTCCTGTGAATCCCCTTCCTTGTGATCCTAAAATTATGGTGTTAAACAATTAAGTAATGCTTCACACTATGGACAATTGTGAAAGACAATTCAATATTGAATAACAAGACAATACCTGTGGATGTGTGCTGGCACCGGGTGCTCTGTAGGGGGAGGCACCTCCAACTGTTGAAGACCAAATTGCCTCATAACCCTCTGCTGGGCCATCTCCTCGACGAAGACGTCGAATATGATCTTCGCTTTCGTCATCCAGTAATCACTATCTCTGAAGCATAGCTCAGACATACCGCCGGGGTATCTTGCATTCATGACTCCTTGCGTGTACGGCTGCCAGATCACCCCAGTGTACAAATCAAACTGCTCGTTTAATGCCCTGTATGCTCGCCTAGTCTGATCACTAGCATAGCGTCTCTGCGGCAAACACAAGTTAGTTTAAGTCATAGTGTACACAAAGAAGAAAATTATAACACGGGACATACCTTGCGACGTGTCCAACACAGACCGAAAGTAGGCATATCGATGCCTTCAGCATCGAACATTACGGGCATAGGCTCTTGAATACGTACGTCCGGTCGTCCTATAGAGAACCTCTCCCACGACCACAGTTGTAGAAATAGAGGGCATCCAAGAAGAGCTGACGTGGGTGCCGTCAGCTGGCAGGCGTTGCACATACCTCGATATGTAGCCGCTAAGACCGCCGAACCCCAACTCCTCTGTGTGATCTGAGCCAGCGTCTGAGCTCTCGCGATCTCTAGTGCAATAGGGATGTAGAGCGCGCTTATAGTGGTGACATGGTTCTCTGTGAACATCACCTTACCGAGAAGCCACAGTATATATGCCTCCAGGCTGCGAGTGATCTGTGTCGCATTCAACGGGACCTGCGGATACCCCGGGAACTTCTGGATCTGTATTGAGCAAAGATAAAGCATTAGTACATAGCGACAACTGAAAGATATGAGGCAGGGGAACTAACCTGGAAATGGAGCAACCAATCATACTTAGGTCCGTGATGCTCCGATGCCAGAGCCGGAGCACCGTCATAAAGACCCGCGAAACGTTGTGCAAAATCTTCCTGCCAACGAGCCGGTGCCTCCAACGGTCCGATGGCATGACCTGCCAACGGTAGTCCCAGCAAAAGTGACACATCCTGCAGAGTAGGAGCCATCTCTCCCCAGCGGAAGTGAAACGTGTGGGTCTCAGGCCTCCACCGGTCCACTAAGCACGTGAGCAAAGAGGTGTCGATGGCGACGCGTCTGGAGGTATCCGTGCGCTCAACCAGCCGCGCGAAAGGTAATAGGCCAGCCCATTTCAACCTGCATGTTAGGGCAATTCAGTTAGTGCGTCCCATCAATATACGTGATTGAAACAAATAAATAAAGCACGTACCGTTCAACCCATCCCTCGTGTATCATCCAGTCTTCCCTTTGAGTGCGAGTGCACAGGGGCTCAAGCTGGCGCTCATAACCTATCGCCGCACGATGTTTACTATCAATTTCCGGATTAAGCAACGACATTTCTGTCATTCCTGCACATACAAATTTCAAACATATTGCCACAATTAATACAAATTTCAAACTTAGTGGCATATTTAATACAAAGTTCAACATAGTTCCACACTGAATACAAATTTAGAACTTAGTGTCACACTTAATACAAATTTAGAAGTTAATGCCACATTGAATACAAATTTAGAACTTAGTGCAGCCTAGGTTCTTCCTCTCCCTCTTCCTCCTCTTCCTCCTCTTCCTCCTCTGCTTCCTCGTCCCCGGTTGCCTCGTCCACGCCCAGTACCACTGGCAGTGCCGAAAGTGGGACAATTAGTGTCCCTATGGCCAATTTCATTGCATAAAATGCATTGCATAGTGGGGCCTCCCGCTTCAGATTCATCCATATCATTCTGGATGCGATGACATTGTCGTCTGCCTCTACTTGTTCGCATATTCTCTGGGTCTGGAATGTACCGCCTTTCATCAGGATTAACGGTGCTGAAGTTACCCATTGAGCGAAATCCCAGCAACTCACCTGTCCAAGTATTGAGGACGGACTCTTTCAGAAAATATGGAGTCACAAACGAGATTGCGTCCATTCCAAGCTGCCCGCAAGCAGCAAGTACATGGGAGCATGGTAGGTGAAGCAACTTCGGTTTGTTGCATGTGCACTCACATGTTGGCCAGACTTCATTTCCAATTTTCACCTCATGCGTCCTCAGCTCATTTGCACAGCCGAATTTGTTGTTAGCTAAGCGGACCTCAAACCTTCTTTCTTGATTACCAATGGGGACTACAGTGTGTGACCTGGCTTTTTCCATCTTTTCTTCCATGTACTTCATAATCCTTTCACAGTAACGTGTGTTTGGGTTGTTCAACATATGTTGCTCTGCCTTTTGACGTCTATCTCTGAAGTACTTCACGGTGCCATAGAAAATACCCTCAACGATGGCTGTAAGTGGCAATGCCCGGTTTCCTCTGAGGACAAAGTTGTATGTTTCTGCGAGGTTGGTAGTCATGACACCGTACCTTGCTCCATGTGTGTCATGCAGCAAAGACCACCTCTCCAGAGGCTCATGCTCTATCCACTGCTCGAAGGTTTTAATCGACCTCCCGAGCCTTCTCCTAGTACCAGGTGGGTCAAATCCTGGCAAGTCACAAAGCCCAACGGACTCCTCCTCCACGGCAGCTGGTCCTGTTGCTAACTGTGCTGCTACTGCTTCAACATGTGCCCTGACCGCTGCATCTCTTGCAGCTTTCCTGTCCCTAACGTGTCTCCGCGTGCACACATTAAGTCTGTCACGTATCAAATTGTACTTCCATAGCTGGTTCTGCTTGCATAGTTTTTTGAATAGATTCATCAGGCTCTTATTTCTGAACTGCGAGAAGAAATTAGCCCCCAGATGGCGCATGCACCAACGGCTCTGCAAGTCCTGCCATGGAGTTTGTTCCTCAGGGCCAGGGTTTGTCAGTGTCTTTATCGCACTGAGTATACCTGCATGTCTGTCATGAAGGATGCACACATTGGGCTTATCCTTCACAACTGATATTTTCAGTTGCCTGAAGAACCATGTCCAACTTCCAATGTTCTCACTCTCAACAAAAGCAAATGCCAGTGGGACTATTTGATTTTGGCCGTCTTGACCAATGGCTGTCAGGATCTGACCCTTGTACTTGCCAGTCAGAAAAGTGCCATCTACACATATCACCGGTCGACAGTGCCTGAAAGCTTCGATGCATACACCGAAAGAGAAGAACAGTCGATGCAGCACCCTCACAGTTGGGAACTCTGGCATGAAGAGGTCTTCGATGTCGACATAGGTGCCCGGATTCCTGTCCTTCAGCGTCTGGAGGAGCCGGACAACTGAGTCATATGCATCGAAATAAGAACCAAATCTGCTCTCAAGCGCCTTTTGCTTAGCCCTCCAAGCCTTGCCGTAAGAAATTCTGTACCTGAACCTGACGAATACTTTTGTCTGGATAGCCTTAACTTCCATCGCTTTGCTCTCCACTATCTCACTGTAAAACAACCTCGCAATAAGCGTGGATGAAAGGTTGGGATGATCTTGAGGGATGCAGGGAATAAGACATGTGTGATGAACTAGGTCACTGATCACCCAACTTGTGCCATACTTAGGGAGATAGCCGTGCACCCTGGCAGGACAACCTGCATTCTTGCATACCATTGTCAAGTATTGCTGACTGGACACCTCAGCTATGAAAACCCTTTGCGTGGACATTGCCCAATTTATTATTGCGTCCTTCAGAGCTTCTTTGTTGGGATACATAGCACCGGTCGCAATGTTGTTTTGGTGATATTGCCAGGCAGAATCATGACCATCGTTCACGGTCATTGCAGATGAGAAGTCATGATTCCAAGAAGCAGGAATCGGGACCTCCTCTGCATTTTCTTCTTCATCTGACTCGTCAGAATTATCTGCATGACCACTTTCAATATCGGTGTCTTCTTCTTCCATGATGTTCTGCATGTGCCCATCTACCTCGTCCGCGTCCGCCTCGCCACTGTAATAACCATCGCCATTTCCTCCTTCTACCTGACTACTCTGCCCTTGTTCATAACCATCATCTGCATCATTTGACACAGATAACATCATCCCGTCACTGCTTTGCCCAGGATCGTTACCACCCTGGCCTTCAGGCGCAATTACCTCCTTCAGAACGGGAAGCACTAAGGCACAAGGATTGCATCCCCTTGTTTCGCAACCTTGTAACCAGCGCACCCACTGAGAATCCCTCTCTACTGGCCTCAAATAGAAGAAGACATTCGAACTTGACCGGGTCCACAATGCATGAACACCCACGGTCTGTGTTTCAGTATTCAGCCCTAAACATGCTGTCACCCATTCTTTCAACTGACTAAGAGACCATGTTTGAGGGTCGGTCAGTGCCACCTCTATGTGCTCAAATTCACTCAGATCAACCCCAATCTCATTTGTTTGGACATTACCAGGACCGTAGAAAAATATGAACTTCACTATATCAGACATCTCGGCTCACCTATAATTTTTTTTAACATGGACAGACAACTGTTAAACAACATGACAAACTACATATATTCACACTCCTAAATATTTGACAAGTACATAGATTAGGGAATATTAACGAAGCTAAATATTGAAACAACTTAATATATTATGGATATTACCGGAGCAACTAAAAATACTGACATACCTAAATATTTGACAGACCTAAATATTTGACATGCACATATAACACGGGATATTACCGGAGCAACTAAAAATATTGACTGACCTAAATATTTGACATGCACATATAACACGGGATATTACCGGAGCAACTAAAAATATTGACTGACCTAAATATTTGACATGCACATATAACACGGAATATTACCGGAGCAACTAAAAATACTAACAGACCTAAATATTTGACATGCACATATAACACGGGATATTACCGGAGCAACTAAAAATACTGACAGACCTAAATATTTGACATGCACATATAACACGGGATATTACCGGAGCAACTAAAAATATTGACTGACCTAAATATTTGACATGCACATATAACACGGAATATTACCGGAGCAACTAAAAATACTAACAGACCTAAATATTTGACATGCACATATAACACGAAATATTACCGGAGCAACTAAAAATACTAACAGACCTAAATATTTGACATGCACATATAACACGAAATATTACCCGGAGCAACTAAAAATACTGACATTAATTTTTCAAAATATGTACAACTCAGAGAATTTTTTTGACGACATAGGTATACCTTCGACGCGTGTGCCACTGCTTCTTGCTTCTCTCTTCAACTCAGCCGCACCTCCTCCTCCTGCTCACCACCTCTTCCTCCCCAGCAGCAACTCCTCCTCACCACCACCTCTACCATGGTTCAACCACCTCAACCATGCCTCCTCCTCACCTCACTTGAACGAGAAAAAAAACTATCCTATTGGAAAAAAAAATACCGTAGGCCACCGGAGTTGGCTATGATCTACTCTTTCTGTGGGTTGGATGCAAAAATGGATGGACCAGCGAGGAGATCGACGGGGGGTTACGAGAGACTGAGAGAGAGAGCAAGAAGAGGAAGAACGAGAGCTCACGGGCGCAAGAGGAAGGAGATAAGGAGAAGAAGGGAAGGAGAAAAGGAGGAGGGAAGGAGAGAAGGCGTGGGTGGGCAGCCAGGCCCCTGTCGGCCACGCCCCGGCCGATTGGACGGCCTGTCGGCTGCGCCGGGGCCGACTGGAACCCTGTCGTCTGGGCCGCAGCCGACTGCAGCGCGCCAGGCCGACTGGCGAATCCAACGCGACGGTCGACGTGTTCGGGTAAATCAGAAGCTGCCACGTGTCCTGTCGGCTTAGCCGTAGCCGACTGAACCTGCCACGTGGCCTATCGGCTTAGCTCCAGCCGACTGGATTCTATTTTTGAAAATTTTCAAATTCGTGTATTATTTCTGTAATTTTTTTTAAAAAATGTATTATTTAAAAAAAATTAGCCGAAACCGTGACGCGCTAAAAAAAATCTGCGCACGCGGGGAAAGTGGCCGCCCGCACGCCAACTTTGACGTGCGTTTCCGCGCGTGCTCTATATATTCGGTGCCGCGCCCGTGCTCCGCCCGTGCTCCGCCCACTCCATCACAGTTCTTCACAAGCTCCTGTTCCGCGCTTTGCCGCCGCCTTGTCCCCGCGCTTTGTCGCCCCCGCGTCCCAGAGCAGCTCAGGCTTCCGCGGCGTCCGCGAACGCCCGTCCAGCATGTTCTACGCCGAGATGCGCTTCGGCAACACGCGCCTCGGCCTCGACAAGTACCAGACCGCCCATGAGGCCACCCACGCATACGACGCGGCGGCGTGGCAACTCCGGCGGCCTCCTTCATAGATGAATTTCGATGACGTCTTCACGACCGAGCAGGCGCGGCAGGTCGTGCCTGCCCGGCGTCTGGCCACCAAGGCGGACCGCCGCGCCGCACGCAGTCGGGACCGCCGGCTGTTGATCGCCCGAAGTGACGAGGACGCCATGGCGGAGTGGCGCCGCCAGCACCCGGAGGACGTCATCGCCGAGCATGAGTTCTACGCGAATAAGAGGGCGCAACGAGTTGCCGAATGCCTAGACAAGCGTAGGCGCAAGGCATTGGCTATTTCCCACATGGAGATGCCGAACAACGACTGGGACCCGAACGGCGACCGTTACGCGGACGTGTTTCTTATGACGTCCGACTACACCACCAAGGAGGATGATGAAGATTAGTCTAGGAGCATTTTTATTTTACTAGCGTTTTTCATTCGTATCGTATGAACTGCATGTGGTGTTGGGCTTAAAGTATGGTATGATCTTATCGTTAATTGTTGTTGTTTGATATGTTGATTTTATTTACGTTTGAATAATTTCATAGCGTTTGGCTGCTTACGCGCGCCGCTAGACAGGCGTTTGACTGCTTGTGCGCGCTGCATTTTGCAGCGTCTGCTGGATCGACAATGTCGTGCCCCATTTTGCGGCGCCTGCCGGAGCGGGCGCCTTGCCGCACGCTAAAAAAATGTATTTTGACGCTGCAAAACTATTTTAACGCCGTAGCGCGCCTGTTGGAGATCCTCTAATCATGGCATTCTCATTTCGACCCGAATCCCAAATATGACTACTACTACTACTCTTATAGACATTATCATAGATCATAGATCACAATATAAAATAATTCAACTGGATGGCAATTTCGCATATAAGATCAGAGTAGTTGAGAGTCAGCGGTGTTAACCTTTGCTAGTTGGAATTGCTGTTCTGCAGGATTGCCGTTACCCCCCGGGTGTCACTTGATTTAACCTGATACAAATCCCATCGTGATTCGTGAGCAGAAAGGGAGACGGCAGCCCGGCAGCCGGTAGCCCTAATCGCCTCACCTGTCATAATAACTAGTAAGCCTGCATGTGCAACGCACGTCTTGATTCTCTCTTAGCTCGCAATCATCCTGATAATTAATTGTGTGAAGATTTTTCAGTAGTACTCCCTCCGTTCTATAATATAAGAACGTTTTTGAAACTGTTTTAGCTTTAAAAAAGTTCTTATATTATGAGACAGAGGGAGTAGAATGCAACTATGTGCAGCCGTGAATATTAACCAACTGGTTGACTTGGTCTTTTCTATTCCATAAGTGCATGAAACTAAAATAAAAATAACAAGACAAGACAAGTTCCTATAGTCTATGGACAAATGTATTACTCTCTGTGTCTCCGTCAATTAATATGGGTCGGAGGGAGTACATTATGTTGAGCACTAGGAGATGCGAGTACGAATTTCAGAAGTAATCGCTTGTTTGTGCTTTTTGGAACACAAGTTGGCAATGGACAATGTAAAAAAAATAAAATCATGTCATTTGGAATGTGCTATTTTGCAGTGTCCATGGTTTAGGTAAAATGAGATTCTTTGAAGTTTCAATGCATATCTCAAAAGACTAAAAGTTATAAGACCAGACGATGCAGCAGATACGAAAGAGAGTCCAAAATACAGATCTCAAACGTCCTAACAGTTATAAGCCCACAAAACATTTAGATGAACAGAAAGAATGTATTACAATTGCTAAAAATTCTTAGACAGTTTTTTCATGTGTAGGTGTTCGAGATGCATCAGGATATACAGGAGGACGACCGGGTGATTCTGCATTGCCAAGAGTGGCAGCCACGTCGATGCACCTGACCACACGTCAACCTAATACTCCCTCCGTCCCAAAATAAGTGACTCAACTTTATACTAACTTTGTACTGACGTCGTACAGAGGGAGTACACTACAAGGAACTATAGTACTCGCTATCATATAGCCTAGCCACTGGCGCGCGGTCAAAGCTATCACAGATAAAACTCGTGGAATCCCTGCCTTCGTCCTCAATCTTCTTCTTTTTTTGAGAAACCAGCAGGAGCTCTACCCATTCATTTATAAGAGAATTGCCCTATTAATCCAGGAAAACCAGATACAAAGGGCAGCACTGCCTAGGCATAACAGATTAACAGGAGCAACAAATCTTGGTGATAACATGAGTGAAGGAAAACAATGTTTCAAGAAAAGGTGAGATGGAAAGTAAACAAATAATGAGCTACATGCTACATTTTCCCATTATCACATCATCCTCGTCGAGGATAATAAGATGTTGCATTGAGTTTCCTGTAAAAAAGGCACCTTAATAGCACGGTGTGGCCGTTAACTATAGCTCAAAGGTTCCACAAAACAGAAAAACAAGCAAGAAGCAAGGTAATGAAAAGAAAAGACAAAGTATATAAATACTCATTTTATAATATCAGTCTGTACCTAAAGTTAATGACCTCTCCCCGCAAAAAAAAGTGAATGAACTCTGTACACTTGAGGCAGTACAAAATACATATATGGGCAGAGAACACACTAGTATTATCGATGATTCACTATAGGTGGTACCAGTATTATCGATGATTCACTATAGGTGGTATCATGTTAAATTCAATACCGCAAAAACTATGAATAGTGACCTAACAGAAACTCAGCCAGAATTAGGTTGGAAACTCCAGATTTTTTGGATTTCTTGTCAAATTTTCAATACAGGATGGGAATAGTAGTTTGAAAAGTTTACCGTTACTGTCTGGGTTCATGACTAAGAACTGACAGACCACAAGCGATGGATGGACGCGGCCTTAGACATTTGAATGCCAATGCTTTAAGCATCTAAATGTGACATAACCATAAAAAATGCAGATCACCTAGCTTGTTCGTGCACAAGTGAGTATAGAGTGCTTGTTATCAAACTCTAGTTAGGCTGCTTTTATAGCAAAACTAAATATAATAAACCTAAAAATACAGGAAATGTATTTGGACTATGGAGTTTGATGTCGCAACACATCGCTAACCTGATGTGCAATACGAAAAGTCTCTTGCCATCCTGCTATATACTGTCAGAAGGGGCATCACAGGTAATTGATCTGATGGAAATCACATAACAACATCACATGCTCAGTCATGGAATAGATTGCACCAACTCCGCGCAAGCCACACCGTTTGGCTCCAAAATGATAGCGACACGGAACACTAATTGAATGGTTTATTGATTTATGTCCAAGTGAATTCAGACACAACAATCAAGGAACATAACTGACATTCCTAGATATCTGCTCAAAGGAATCCTTTCTACTGTGAGATGGATATCTTGCTTGAAGTGTTCATTAAAGCTGGATGCAAGTGACTTGTGGAAAGAACAGGAAATGTTATGGTAATTGCTAAGCTAAATTTAGTTAACTTCATCATCCACTGTCTAAACTGCACAATATAACAATAAAACTGACTACAATATTAGAATAGTATGTAATGTTACATATTTCAGTGCAGAGGAAATAAATGGATCTTCAATAATCATGCTAGTTGGTACGTATTCAAACTGATCAGAATTGCAAGTAAAATTGAATTAGAAATCGCCAGGCCGAGTTGAGAGCTATGGCTCTTGTGAAGGCAGAGGTGACTTGGTTACGATGGCTACTGGAGGATTTTCGTGTTTTTGTTACTACACCTACTACCCTCTTGTCCGACAGTACAGGTGCTATCAGTATTGCACGGGACCCCGTGAAGCATGAGCTTACCAAGCATATTGTTGTTGATGCTTTTTTATGTGCGTGCTGCTATGTAGGATCATGTTATTGCTCTTCAGTATGTGCCTTCCGAGTTACAGCTAGCAGACTTCTTCACGAAGGCACAAACTAGACCGCATCATAGATTTCACCTCTCCAAACTCAGTGTTGTGGATCCACCATGAGTTTGAGGGGGGGTGTTAGAGTTATATTGATGATGGCCTTTGGACTTTTGTATTCTTGCCTTTTGGCATCCTCTGTGCATCTTATACATGGTGGCTTTGACCACCTAGTAATACAAGTTGCATATTTCCCTAACAATTTGCGGGTCAGCTTCAGACATGCCCTAACTGACAGTCGTCCTGGATGCCTCCATTGGTGATAGTTTGCCCATAACCTCAGCTGACCAAGAAATACAATTGATAGTCGGCACTAATGACCCATAACTAGTACTCAGCAAACTACTACGGTTGTAGTCGACACAACCATCACAGGTGGTATAACCAGTAGAGAACCGTCAAAGAACATCCACACAACTTACCACATGGGCCGTCTTTCCTACTACTCTGAACTATTACTAGTGCCCTCGACGGGTTGAAGCCGGTCATAAATGGGATATTAGCGGTGTATCTTCACTAGAGTATTGTACAATAGTGGCGTGTGCCAGAACATTAACCTAAACAAGTTACCGAGAGTGGGGCCACATAACCACCTCCCCGATTCATCTGCGGCAAGATTTTTGAAAGACGTGTAGGCTACTGGGAACGCCCAGAGTGATCACCGAGTTACCGGGAGTGGCGAGACACAACAACCTCCGCGATTCATCCGTGGCAAGATTTTTGAAAGACCCGTGGACTACTGGGATCGCCGAGTAATGCTACATCCACAAAAAACTACCTAAGCTTACGGGGGTTTAGCTAGTTGGCGTTTTTTTATTAGATATAAGAGGAAAGGCCGGACCCACCCCTGTTGAAATCAGGGGGCCGAGAGGATTTAGAAGACAAGATTCATAAGAGTTTCGTAGGTCTAGCTTTATTGCCCTCACCCCCCCCCCCCCCCCCCCCCCCCCCCACCCCAAAGAAGAGCACAAACACTTCAATAGTGATGCCCCTTTAGGCTTCATGTTGGTGACCCTATTTGTGTTTCCCGTCTCCACCATGAAGAAGGAGAGCAACTATCACGTTGATTCTGAGAAAATGCTAGCATGGAAACGGAAGCCACCACCCAGGTCGCTTTCGCGGGTGGCTGGGCGAAACCCTAGCTGTCGCCCGCACCTCCTCCCCGCCTCCTCCTTCCCTCGCCACCGCCGACCAAGCCCAGCTGGTGTTGGCGGCGGCGGTGCGTGGGTGTGGCGACTGCGTGGTGTAGGTGGTGGGGCGGGCTGGCACGCCGTGATGGCAGGGTGGCCGGGCCTTGGATGCGGCAGTGCGTGCGTGGAGCGGCGCCTGCGTGGTGTATGTGGTGGGGCGGGCCGGCGCGCCATGATGGCAGGGCGGCTGGTGCCGGCTTCGTTAGATCTGGCGCTTGGAGCAGTCGTTGGCGTGGTGGAGGCAGCGGTCTGGTGGCGGTCTCTGTACTCAAATCGCATTACGGCCACGATCTGCATGATCGGTTCTCCTCGATTTGGCCATTGACGTGTTCTGGAACTACTGGTGGAGATCTTTCCTAAGGATTTCGGGATCGGTTTGAATCTGGTCGTTCGCGTCCATATCATCCTACTGAGCTCCATGAGGGCGCAACACGAAGCTTTGTTGTTTGTTGACACCATGGGACATGCCGGATTCTCGATTTCCATGGCACGAACAGCAGTGGAGAAAGTCATGATGGCTGGGATCGGAGGATCAGTAACGCGGAGTGGGCCTTGGAGGTAATGGAGTTAGCCAGGTGTTAGATAACTTTCAGAAACAGCAGTGACAAGTGGGGGCGACAGGACAACAGGATTTCATTTTTGGTGGTGCTCCTCGGGTACCGAGTCATGACTTTCAGGGTGAAAACCTAAGGTCTGACCTTCATTGGTTGCGCTTGGCATTACCTTGGTGAATGTATCGTTTTGAGAGCTCGGTCTTCTCCTAGGTAAAAACCTATGATCTTGGATCGGGTGACGATGGCGCTTGTGCACGTTTCCTTCTTGAAGGCGTAACTTTTGGAGACCTTTTATGTTTTCCGTGTGTTGTCATTGGTGGTGGTTTGAGTGTTGCTGCTGAGAGAAGTTGATCACCGTGGCGAGGCCTATTTTTCCTTTCTTTTTTATTTGCTTTTCGTGTTGTGTGCATCCTAGATGTCTTTGTGATATCTTGTTGGTGTAGAGGTCTGGTGCTATTGGTATCTTTATGATATTAATACATTCTCATTTTGTATGGTGGTAATTGATGTAATTTGTATGGTGGTAACTTGGTAACCACTCAGACTCTGGAGGTACGTACGTTTTAAATCTAATTATCAGTAAGCAAATTGGCTTCGCAATTTGGTTGACTCTCTTGACTTTGTTGCATACCACCTTGTACAGCCCTTCTGTACAGCGCCTCCCCTCTTCTGCGCCAAGTGCTTTCTCTCTCTTGTACAATGTTGTTTAATATTTAACTTTAAAAGAAAGATGGGCTCCGACAACAAATAATTTAACCTGTTTGCCACCCTGTAATTTGTAGTTTGGCCCGTTATCCAGAAACTGATTTTTGCTATGTTGCTAATTTTACTTTGGAGATTGTGACCGTGTGTTATTGTTGTTTGAAGAGGTCAGTAACATGTTGATGGGTAGGTAGTCTAATATCCGAACCTTTAATTCTATGCCTGATTGGGCCTAAGCATTAAAAATAATGATATCATGTGGTTTCTTTTGTGCCTATACCTAGACATATACAAAAGTAATTTGTGTGTTTCACCAATAATTTGTGCTGTTAGAAGCCTTACTGAAGTTTGTCTTAAGTACATGCTCCTCAAGAGCAAGGACAATAGTGGGCTATAAGACTGCTTACCCGGCATTTTTGTTTATGTGAAGGAGAGAGACAACCAAAAAGAGAGAGAGAGAGAGAGAGAGAGGGCTCTAATGCAGGAACCATACTCTGGTCCTTCGTTCTCAAGTGTGGTCATCCTTGGCGGGTGGTTCGGCACCGCTCTGGTCCTTCGTTCTCCAACGTCTACGGCATGCCAACGTCCTCTTCCGGCGTGGTTCCGGCCCCTGCGGTCCAGTTGCTGCGTCCTCTCCAGCATTTGTCTCACCTTGCATGATAATGTTATTATGTGGTTTCCATTTCTCGTAGTTCTCCCCTGTAGTTCTTTTGTTCAAACTGATTGCCAAGAGAGTGATCATGTGTTATGTAAGTTGTGTGAATCGGTATTCATGATCTTGATGACTCCCTGAGGCATGAAGTTTTGTTGGAGACCTTAGAGAAACAATAAATTAGGTTTATTGGTAGATAATCCAGAGCTAATCTTGGTCTTGGTCTTCTATTTGAACATAGGTATTTAATGAAATTGTGGAACGTTTCCAACTAAAAATCTAGTAAAACAAAACGTTCAAGGAATTCTAGCCAACCTTCTCCGTTGAAATAGATGACTAACAATTTAACATAAGCCTAAAACTACAACATGATAGAAAAAGAGTATGCAAATTCACATCTTTGGAGGATAAGAGTTCAGAGACCACGTGAGAAAAGAGGTTCTATATATAGCTGTGGCTATTTAGTGAAAAACAAATGGTATTGAGGAGGTTAACATTCTAGAAGAGTGCCAAGGAGCACAATATTTTTAGCTTCCTTCCATGCCCTCATCGCTTAAGCAGTTGCAGCTACCGAGTGTGCATCAATCATCTAGTTGCGGGTGAGATGTTGCGACTCAGTGCGACAATAGTTGCGATACCCGGAGGTGTTGGGTCGGGGCATGTCTTTGTCGTCAACCGTCTGGGTTGTCCCTGAGCGTGAAGTAAGAGTTGCGGCGACATCGGGCCACATGGAGGCAACGACGTTGTGTGATGGGTTGGTCGGGCTATGTTGATGCAAGGTGCGCTTCTTTCTTATATAATGCCCGTTTACGACGTCGGAGCTACCTGGTCGTTGACGTGTTTGGTCGGTTGTTTCCCATTGGCCAACGAGGTTCTCCTTTGTCGTTTGTTTGGTGGGATGTTGAGGGATCATTTGTGATGAAGTCGGAGTCACTTGCTAAAGGAGAGGTGATGATGGTAATATTGTATGCATGTCAATGGTGCGTCCTCGATAGTGTGCGAGAGTCTTGTGGGTAGCTAGGTCGATGGGTGTGCCTTATCTTGTAGGCGCGTTGCAGTGGTTTTCGCTTGGGTTTCTACAAATTAACCTCGAAACTCTCTTCTACTTGTAATGAATCAGAATCCTAAGGGGCATGACTTCGAAATAAAAAAAATGTTCTAGTAATTTGGTGAACCAACAATTTGAATCCTTTCCATCTAGCCGTCGACGTTGAAAGTGACGAGTTAGATAATTTAACATAGGGCTCAAACTATCATCATACAAAAAGAGTACACACATTCACATCTCAGGAGAATAGTAGTTGAGAGGCCACCTGGAAACTTAGCTCCTAGATGGAGCTTTGGCTGTTTTCGAGAAAAAACATATGGTATTGGTGAGGTCATGGTTCCAAAAAAGGCACCGAACAACCACAACATCTTTGGCTTCATTTTTGCCTTATCTCATAAAGAATGCTAGCTAACGAAAGCGCGCCAACCATCTAATGACCAGGAATAGTGACGTGGTCGTCACATAGCTATGCCTCCAAAGACCAAACCATTCATTCCAACAATAGAACAAACAGCTTCGCAGAACCTCCAGTTGATGTATCATTGTTTGTGGCTAGTCCAGTGATACCAAGACTAAGTGTCAAGTATCATACAACCTACCAAGAACCTTAAAATTTGAACCGCATGGTATCTCAGTGATGCGGTTTGCCAATGTCCTGATGTCTCATATTCCTGCATGTCCAACCATGCATCTCCCTCGAGTTCTGTTCATATGGTCTCCTCTACCGATATCTGTTGAACCTATTTAATGTTCTAACATATCTACCTGACAAACACATCATGGGTTAAAAGTGACGGCGGAGAAGCGGATAGACTGACCCCCCCCCCCCCCCCCCCCCGCGTCGCCCCTCCTCTGGCGACTCGGGGGAAGCCCCCGTCGCGCCGCCGAGTTCGGCCCCTCCCTCCCGCCAGCCTAGCCGCCACCCGAGGACGCCGCCGGCAAAGGCCGCGCGCGCTCCAGTGAAGGTGACGGCCGGGCGCTTTTCTGCTCCTCGCGACCTTCCCATCGCCCGAGGAGGGGTGACGCGCCGTGCTGGATCTGGAGGCCGAGCTCGGGGTCGGGCGGCGGCGGCTGGCCCGTCGGCGGCGGAGGGGTGGTGGCTGGCCCGTCAGTGCAGAGGTGGTGGCGGAGGCTTTGTCGGCGGGGCGACTTGGGGCGGCACGGCAGTGGGGCGGCACCGGTGCTCCCAGGCACCGGACCGCGCGGATCTGACGAGGCTCGTCCCCACTGCGGGGCGCACGGGTTGGCAGCGGCATCGACGCGGGCGTGCAAGGAGGCCGCGGCGACGGTGCGTGTGTTCAAGGGGCGAGCGCGGATCTGGCGCGCGGCGGGAGTCCTGCAGTGATGGATGCGGGCGCACGAGGGCCCCGGTGGCGCGGACCTGCTGCTCGGAGGTCGCGAAGGGTGAAGGTGGTCAGATCCGGCCTGATTTGACCTCGGTGGCTCGATGGAGGGCTTGTTGATGACGTGCAGGGCTCGAGAGGTTGACCCGGGCGAAAGCTTGTCTCCGGCATGTCCGGAGCCGGCGATGGCGACGCTTTCAAGCGTCGTTTCCTTCTTGTTGGCATCGTCGAGGTACTCTCAGCTCCAATCTCCGAAGCTTTGGGGGAAACCCTAGATCCATGGGATCGGACGATGACGGTGCTCTAGCATCGTATCCCCTCTTGGGGACTTCGTCTTTGGAGCTAGGCATCATCAAGCGGGACTGTAGGAAGTTGGTGGTGTTGGCGTCAAGGCTTCTGTGGCAACGATGATGGGTGTGTGCGATGTCGGAGGCGCGGCAATGGTTGCGGTAGTCGGCTTCCGGCGTGCTCGTGGGATTACCTCGGGTTGTTTTGTTGCAGTGAAGTCGGAGCTGCGGCGGCGGGGCCCCTGTGGCGACGATGATAGGTAGCAGGTGGTCTGTTCGGTGGTCTTCCGCGGCGCCAGCCTTGAATGGTTCTCCTTCGGAGCTATCTCTTAGAGTCAGAGTTGTGCTGTCCTTGGCGCGGGTGGCTGAGTTTGGCTCGGGGCTTCTTGTGTTTCTCACAGCCTCTAAGGTGTGGGTTGGGTCGACTTTGTCTTCGGCGAAGTCGGAGTCGCTTGCTCGAAGATTAGGGAGGGCGATGACGTCTGTTGGGGAGAAGTGACGACGATGACACCGGTGTGTGATGTTGACGAGACCCTCTATGTGAGGTGTGTGTGGTAGTATGTGTGTGCCGCTCAACGGTTTGTGACGGTTTTCGTCCGGTTTTCCGTTTATTAACCGGACAACTCTCTTCTGCTTTATTAATGAAATGAGGCAAAGCTTTTGCCTCCGTTTCGGGAAAAAAAAGTGACGGCGGATGAACTATATAGTTGATGCGATGGAGTGGTATGTGTAAAGGAAGAGACGGAACATTCACAATTGAGTTAGTGGGGTATTCATTACATCTCCATGAGGTGAATGTCGCCCATAGCAGTTGTAGCCTACATGCATGGTCCTTTAGCGTCGCTAAACATTCATTCTTTTCAATGACACTTTTAAATAAGTAGTTGACCCAAGGTTTCCACCATCCCACAAAACAACAGCCCACCGCTCCAGGCCTTCAGCCTTTAATTTTCAACTCATCCGCTGCCAGAATTCCTTCCCTAACACTCATATGTAGTGTGCAAGTACACAGGTTGCACACCCTTATGTATGGGCCAACCTAGAGGATATCATAAACGTAGTATTAATCCGGATTGTTGAAATTTTGGTGCAATACTTAATCTGAATGTTTCACTGTGTGTCAGTATCGGTTTGGGGTCAGGAGGGAAAACAAACTTTTTCTTCACACTAGTTGTTGAAAATGAACCATGACAGGGGGATTGAAAATCATAGAATTTGGGTTCTTATTACTCCTATATAAAGGATGCTGGAGTACCCGCCTCCTTGGGCTTTCGAGGACAACGAAACCCTCTGCGCCGCCGTCCATTTCCGTATAGCATGCCGTGTGGGACTCCCATGGGCTCTATGTGCCATCCGATCTGCCGGCACGGCGTACGCCCGGGCGACCCGCCTCGGCGGTCCAAGATGGGTGGGTAACGGGCGCGCGTGCGACCACTTTCATGTGGCAGCTTCGGTCACACCTGCGTTCCGTCTCCCGCATGCTTCGGTCACACCTTTTCTTCTCTCTTCGGGGTTGGCGGTGGAGATGCTGCTGCAGACGGCGACGGGGGTGGCGGCGGTGGAGGGGGATGGGGATGGGGTCGGCGGTGGAGATGCAGCTGCAGCAACTGTTTGACCTGCTGGCCGAGCTCGCGGCCCTGCGGCGGGAGGTCTGCGTGGAGCTGCAGGCGAAGATGCAGGTGGAGGAACTCACCAAGGAGGTCGCCAGAGTAAAAGGGTCTCTTTTTCCCCTTCTCCTGTCATCTTTAAACTCATCCGTTTAGGTTAGGGGTAAAGACTAAAGATGGTTTAGTGACTGTGATTTATGAGCTCAGCCTCGAAGGGATCTGAGCAGTTGTTTGGTTCTCAGTGCAGTTGTTTGGTTCTCAGTGCAGTTGAACAAGGAGTATATGCACCTTTTGTTTTGGATTAAAATTTGGATTACTTTCATTCATCAAAGAGGTGGTAGTCTGCTTGCTTATTTGTGGTAGCAGATGGAGCTCAAGCTCTGCACTAGTACAAGATGGAGTAGCAGTAGCAAGTTCCTTTTCTAGTAGCAGTATAAATCTGCTGCTGCTGCTCCAGAATTTTCAGTACCTGATGTGTGTGTATACAGAAGAATGCCAAATGTCTGTATACACAAGAATGCGAAATGTGGTTATTTTAGCCGTGTTTTGAGAAGGAGTACACTCTGTAAACATGCTGACATGTTTTTTTTAAACTGCTCTCTGTAAACATGTTGAACATGCTGACATGTTTTGAGAAGGAGTACTCTATGTAAACATGTTTTTTCAAGTGTTGTGTTGACTGAATATGTTCAATGCATACAGTTTCTTCACAGAATGATCATGAGTACTCCTTTTTGGTTATGGAAACTCAATATTTTAGCACATGAATGATCACAAGTCTCATCATTGAACCCTCTCCATTAGCTCCAAGTTGTGTAGGGCATTTGCATAAACCTCTTGCGGGCATGACAGTCTTGGATGTAGTTGCCCAAGCCTCTCTAGTCTTTCCTTGTTCACATGGGGTAACTTATACCCATTTCCCCCTGCATGGTTCAAGATCTCAATCATGCAAGTCTGTAGAGTTAGGAAAATTCTGTTCAGCTTGTAAACCTCATAGCCTTCAAATTCCTCCAACACTCCATTAATAAGGTCTTGTAGTGTTTTAGGGCTCAGGCAATCTGTCAGAGATTGCAACGAGCTGAAAAACCCAAGATCAAGCACATTCAAATCAGGACTGTTGGCAGGCTGTTGTATAATTCTGATGTCAAGTCCAGTTTTTGCAACAACTTCTAAAAATTCCGGGTCATCAGGCAAAATATGAGGCTTAGCATTATCCTGTTGTATATAGATGGTTTGCCCAACATCACTTTCATGCCAAATAGCTTGTATCGCTGGCAAGACCTTCTCTATCAAGAATTCCCTCATCACTTTTCTCTTAAAAAGTTCTCTTAAAAATAGCTTGTATGTTCCAGACACCTACTCCAATTTTTTTTGCAATGTCTTGCGTATCAGTTCTCTTAAAAGTTCCCCCTCTGCTCATAGACAGTGTATGCAATGCTACATAAGCAGCAAATTTTTGCTGTTCATTGAGTGTTTTGTTTCTTTTAGCAACCTGCTCAACACCTGCACCAAGAAATACAACAAAGATGAAATGATGAAATGAGCAGGAGATGATATGACCAAGTGATGAAATGATGAAAGAAGTACCTGGATCTTGAACAATTTCATCTCCTTCCATTTCGTCAGCTGCATCTCCTTCCATTTCATCTCCTAAATCTCCTTCCATTTCATCTCCTACATCTTCATCCATTTCATCGCCATCTTCAGCAGGTGGAGTGAAGTTGAGGTCTGGGAGATCCATGTTCTCCTGAAGATGTGAAGATGAAAGATGATTTCAAAAAAAAAAATGACAATAAGCTATTGTGAATAGGAGTGGTCATTTAAATTCAAGTGCTTTTAGAAGCACTTAACTGAATTTTTGTGCACCTATGTGCATAAAAATTCAGCAAAGTGCTTTTGAAAGCACTTAACTGAATTTATATGCACATAGCTGCATATAAATTCAGCAAAGTGCTTTTGAAAGCACTTAACTGAATTTATATGCACATAGCTGCATATAAATTCAGCAAAGTGCTTAAAGCACTTAACTGAATTTATATGCACATATCTGCATATAAATTCAGCAAAGTGCTTCTGAAAGAACTTAGCTGAATTTATATGCACATAGCTGCATATAAATTCAGCAAAGTGCTTTTAAAAGAACTTAACTGAATTTATATGCACATAGTTATAAATTCAGCAAAGCACTTAACTGAATTTATATGCACATAGCTGCATATAAATTCAGCAAAGTGCTTTTGAAAGCATGAGTACAATTACAAGCATGAGTACACAGAATTCCGTACTGATCTTGTAGTAAATGGAGTACTAAAAATGGAGTAGCTCACCTAGTGTTTATCTTGCTTTGTCAATTTGCTTGCCTATTGTTCCAGAGTAACAGAGTATCAACTTGCTTGATTTGCGTGCCTATTGTTCCAGTCTGTGGCTGCTCAACTTATTGCTCCATTTTGTACTCTTGCCCTTGTTGATCTTGCCCTTGTTAATCTTGCCCTTGTTGATCTTGCTATTGTTCTTGCTAATTTGACAGTATTCCTCTTGCTAATGGAGTAGATGTGGCAGCTCTTGTTCCAGTTTGTGGCTGCTCCTATTGCAGTCTTCAGAGTATCAACTTGCTTGATCAACACAATAGAGAGGAATCACCTACTGTTGACACTGACAACAAAAGGTACTCTCACTGAAATACTCCTTGACACAACAGTTTACTAGCAGTGCAGAGTAGGAGTAGGAAGTTGCTACACACTTCTTGACACAGCAGTTTATTAGCAGATTGTTTTAGCAGATTGTCAACACAACAGTTTATTTTCATAGAGGAATCACCTACTGTTGACACAGTACCAAGGGCATCAAACTGCTGTGTTGATCTGCTGATTTTCTTAGCAGATTGTTAGTGATTCACAGCAGAGTATCAACTTCTTTTTTCCTTCAACGCTGGCTTCAGCAGAGTATCAGCACACATTAGAGTGTGATCTGTGAGAGTATTCCTTGCTGATTTGCTTAGCTGAATAACGCAGGTAATTCAATCTGCAACAGAGCAGCACAACCTACAGCAGACCAGCGGGATTTTCACTCCAGCAAAGCAGGGAAGTTCAAATCGATCCAATCTCGTGGGATTTTCACTCCAGCAACAAAAGGGCTACTACCGGCGGCAAGCAACACGGCTCCTCCTCATGTGGCGAGCTACAGATCAAGCATTGGAGCAGCAGAGGGTCGAGAGGAGCGGAGGATTAGCAGGATCAATTCCAGAAGGACTTCAGAGCTGTGGCGGCCGGCGGGGGCGGCAGGGGACCTGTAGCCGGCGGGGATGGACCTCAGGCTCTCGATTGGGGCGGAGGAAGACGGCGGGAGATGAGGGAGCTGCGGACTGGGGGGCCTGACGGAGGGGAGGAGCCTGGCGGAAGGAGCTGCGGACTGGAGGGGGCTGATGGGGGGGAGGAGCCTGGCGGAGGGGAGGGGCCTGGCGGAGGGGAGGAAGACGACGATCCCACGATTTTCAAATCAGGGGTAGTTTGGTACTTCTCCACGTTTTCACCTGGTCGGAATTTTTGCCCAGCGACAAATATATCGGAACAGAGGGAGTATAGCACATAAGTTATGTGAAAACCACGTATACAGAGTAGAGCAACGACAAAAGAATTGGAGAGATATTCGAACAAGTGTTGGTGATACGTGGCTGTTAATCGTGGGGATTGCAAACTAGACAAACCACGCTGTACTGGTAAGATTTACATATGATAGTGCTCAACTTTAAGCAAGTCACAAGTGTACAAACATCAGCGGCGACGATTGATGTTGTGGTGCGCTGGTCTCGTTGGGTCTTAGCATGACGACTTTCAGACTGTTTATTACAATAAGTCTTGCCTGGATCGGTGATTGAGGGGAGATGACGTCGGTGGCCTTCCACACGGTCCAGTGTTTGTAGTGCTCATTAGGTGGTCTACGGACCTGGATGTAATTTTTATTATTCTAATGTTCCTTGCACAAACATGATATATGATAAATAGATCGGAAGTTTACACACAAAAAAAGGGAATAAAAGGCCCAGGATTGTTCCGAAGTTGTTTCCTTAAAGTGGACCTTGCCTGTAAGGGTCTGGCTGGATCACGGGTCCTGTAGGACAGTATTGTTACCAAAAGGGCCACATCCATGTAGCGCTATGTGCGTATTTTGCTGACGAGTTTTCTCTCGATCGATTTATCAAGCTCATTATATTTATTTTGGTCAGACTTTCACTAACATACATCCTCCCTTTTATCCATATTATTTTTCACTGATTTAGTACAACTTTATATACTAAATCTGCGACAAGTAATATGGACTGAAGGGCGTAAATAGGATTGCAAGGAAACACGCGGATCCGTGGCCCATGTATAGCTGTGTGTGTATACTGCTGACGATTTTTTTCTCGGTCAGTTTGATGATTTTTTTTCTCGGTCAGTTTATCGATCGTTTTTCTTTATTTTTGTCGGTTTCACTAAAAGTCTTCCAATTTAATTGACGTAATTAGGATTGCAAGCAAACACCCAGGTCCATGTCCAGAGCTATGTGCGTACTGCATTTACAATTTTTTCCTGTTCTATTTTTCAGGTGTTTTTCTATTTCACATCCGGATTTTCTATTAATACAATTTATTTTATTTCCTAAATATATTCTGGAATCTTTTAAGGTGCGTTTCTAAAAGTGCTTAAAAATTTGACAGAATGTTAGCAAATTTAAAGTTGTTGCCAAAATCAGAAGGATAGGTCTACATTACCAGTCCAATAGTGTCCATGGGATCTGCGTTTGCTATGAATTGCTATAATAATCACTAGAAGAAAGAATAAATTTAACTCTACGACTAACAAACGGTGCAGAATATTCAGTGCATACTTATTACTACATCCTGGTTTATTGGTCTCGTTCGTATTTTGTGCAAGCTTTTGACCATAGATCTAACTAATCACATGTTAGTGCATGTCATACAAAATTATATCGTTGAATTTGTATTGGGACATAGTTTCCAATGATATTATTTTTTGTGTCATGCATTAACATTTTGTTAGTTAAACCAAAGGTCAAAGTTTGATACAAAATACAAAGAGGAACAATAAATCAGGACGGGGTTAATAGAGTTCAGCGCAAGTCTGAGCCTTGTCGTTCCATATCAGAGGCATTTGTCCATCTCTCTAGTGGAGTAGTGGGACAGCCACGAACAAATGTGCATAGAGGCCCCGTCTCGAACCTATCTATGAGCCTACCAGGCTAGAGCCTGAGACAACAGTAAAACTGGACCTAAACCGAGCTCTCACAGCTATTAGCGTTTTCGGCCGTCCGTTTCGTGATCTGAACGTTTCTGGCCGTCAGATCTGGTGGGAAATGCGTTTTGTCCGACAGTATGTATAATCTGGCCCAGCTGTCCGGTGGGCTGCTGCTCCAGAGGCCGAAACATAGGCCTGTGGTAAACTGGGCCGACAGCAAGCAGCCCATTCCAGCCCTTCGCTAAAAGGAGGTCCAGTGGTGGGCTTCGCTATCCTTCGTACACAGGAGCGACCGCGTCCTTCTTAAAAAAAAAAAAACAGAGCAGCGACCGCATGCATCGAGACCCGATGCGAGGCGCAGAGGAGCCGGCCGGTGTGCGTCACTCGATGGGATCAACCGGATGTGCGGGATCAAGGCAAGTCTATGCGAGCGCTAGGATCGACAGGAGGAGCGGTATCTGGCTCCAGCCCATGCGGAAGAAATCAAATCGACTCTGAGTGATCCCGACGATTGAAACCGACCCGTCAGTGTTTAAGCATCCGTTTCTGGAAGCCTTCATGGCCGCTGATGTGCGCCACTAACCGGCGGTGATTAATGGAGACACGTTCTTGTTTCATCAATCTACAACTCCTTCGGTTTGTGCGCCTATATAATGGTTGCTCCGTCGCCTCATACTCTTATGTTATTCTTGCAGTTGAACCGAGCAGTTCTTCCACCACCCATGTCGTCATCTCTCTGTAGGTTTCCATCATTATTCCAACCTGAATCTTGTGAATATCCGTCCATGTTGGGCTTGCACCCTTTTGTCTTCTCCCTTGTTTTAGATTTCTCAGTATTACTGTCAGGGCCGGTCAAATATTTGATTCTTGTTGTGTGAGATTGATTCTAATTTTTGGCAATTTTACAGTTACATATATATGGGACTGTTTCACATGTCGAAACTGTTGACCTCGAACTTTCAGGTTACATTATACCTTCCCCTCTACTGATTTCAATGCTCTTTAGGTTCAGGTTCATATGAGCTAAGGCTGTTTATGTGTGGTAGCAACTGGTGGATAAATCAACAAGCACTACAGCGTATTATTTAAGGTTCACATGCATTTTTTTCACAGTATTGGTTCTCAATGAATCATGCAGTTCTTTAGATTGCGAAAGGAAAATCTTGAGCGTGCCAATGGGCAGGAAGCAAGTGAGAATCCTCCACTTTGAACCAGATGCACATTTACACCTAAAGTAGCTTCTGAACAGATCCAGGTACAATTGCAAATTCCATGTAATGTCTCTAAGAATGGGAATAGCTATGTGAAAGCTACTGCATCGAAAATGCGTATACATCTCTAATGTTAGATAGTTATTATCTGCAGTGTTAGCCGAGTTGCTTAGAAAGTATACAACAGCAATGTTTAACTATCTGCTGAAGAAATATTACTCTAGCTGCAAGTACTGCTCCAACTATATACTTTTTAATCTAGACAGAATTCAGATGACATACTCTGGTTATACTAATTGGTAATAGTTTCGTGCAAGTCAACCAATGCCCTTTTACACTGGCTTATTTTGGATAGCGTCTTTCCGTATCATATGCAGATAGCTTTCAGTCAGGTTGCACTTTAATAAACGAAAGATCTTATTACCACAGATCCACTTGGCTCTTTGTATGAGAAAAATGTATGTAATACTTCCTTTATTGATTTCCTACCTAATTGAATTTATTCTTTAGCAATCTTTCTACATGGATGTAAGAACTCAAGACTGACCAAATGCACCAGGGTCTTAATTTTTTTCTTCAGTTGAAGACAGCAGTCCTTTAGGCAGAGACCAGTGAGGATTTCATTGGCAAACCATGCTTCAATTCAACAATTGAAGTTTGGTCATATTACATGTTGACAGTTTCTTTTTAATAATAATATATTGATGTGTATGTTGTCAACTTGTCATAACAAGTGAGCTTGTATATTGACTACTTACAGACTGACCAATGACTCGAATACACATCAATTGCAGTCTTACCGAGTTCACAACAATAACAAGCGGATTTGTATATTGATTACTTACGGACTAACCAATTGATCAAATGCACATCGACTGCAGTCTTACCAAGCAAACCTAATAAGACACATGTCTCCTTTGCCAACAAATAGTTCAATATGAATAGGTAATAAATTAGAATTTTCATTGCAAAAACACCTTCCAAACCAGCCATCAAGTACCATTAAAGAGTCCACATTAGGGCACAACCACGAAATCCAAACATGAACTAACTTCCAAGTCCACTAGACACAAGATAAATCTCAGCGCTCCTCTATTGCCATAATTGCAGAAGTTTCCTCTTCGATAACTGAATAATTTTACAACAAATTTAACTTTTATTCATCCTGCCTCCATGGCTCTGTACATAGACAAATAGAATATCCAAATAGACGGACGCAGCAACGCGCGTCATCGATGATCTAGTTTAGGACAGTAAAACTGAGCCTAAAGCGAGCCTTCTGAGCGATTTGCGACTCTGGCCGTCCATTTTCGCGATCTACCAGTTCCTGGCCGTCGGATCTGAGTGCACTTCCACCGCATGGGCTAACTATGCAGATTTGTAGCCCAACTGTCGTAAGGGGCTGCTGCTCCGGTAGCCAAAACTGAGCCCTCTGGTAAATTGGGCCGCGTCTCGCAGGCCAACTCAGCACACCACCAGTCCACCACTCCTCCAGGAGCCACCCCTAAAAAAAACTTCTCCAGGAGCCGGGTCGCCCTCCTCCTCATCCAAGCCGCCGCCCCTCGATCTCCACCTCGACCCCGTCGACCCCTGTCTCCTACGCCGCCGCTGCTCCCCACCGATTTCGCTGTCACCCGTCGCTCCCAGGAGAGCACTACTCTGACTCTTTGGCCATGCGCCGGCCCTCCTCTTCGCCCTAGCCACGAGCGCTGCCACGCTCCAAGGCGGGGTCGCGGCACCTTTCCAGATGCGGCGGAGGCCTCACATCCCATGGCGACGGCGGTCTGGACCTCCTCCCACTCTGCTCCTTCCCCCTGTTGCTGGTCTGCTCCCCCTCCCTTCCTCCATGAATGGATTCTCAGGAAACTGTGATCTGACTCGATATTTTCTATAGCCCTACTCCATAGCGCTGATGGATTTGCCTCCAGATGGATAGCAAGGATCTCAGGATGATGGTGAGGCTGCGGATTAAACCCTTTGTTTGACTCTGTTCGTGTGGATCCGTTCATGTGCATTTTTTTATTTTATCTAGGTACAACTATTCTTTGTTCTAGCCGTTGTGTTCATTAGATTTGGTAAATAGAATTTTCTTAATCTGATTACATTGGGATTTTATGTCGACATGAAATTCTAACTGAATTTGCTATTCAGCTGGCAATTCTAATAATTATATGTATTGTATATGCATGTACAGTGTTGGCTACACAACGGCCAGGGGCATATGCTTCTCCTGCCACCTACGTTTTCCTCCTATTGTAGCCAGAATCTTAAATGATCAGAAATACATTGTCATTTGCAAGGGCAGAACGCCGTATTAACGCCCACGAATCTGCGAGGTCACCGGCTGAAGGGCAGATGCTGGTCGGCGGCGGACGGCGGTGGAGGCACGGGCCTCAGGTTCTGTGCGTGCACTGAGGCGGCAGGGACGTCCTTGGTGATGTTCATAACCGGCACCTTAATCTTCTTGTTCTGTAGGCATCCTCTTGAATCTGCATCACAAATCCAGCCTTTCTTTTCTTTTATTCAGACATTGAGTCTTTCATGGTGTTGCAGATGCGGGATGAGAAAGCCATCTCGCTGGCCCTCGACAGCTCTTGGTTACTGCACCGTCTCACCCGTCCTCGCTGCTTTGGTAGCCTCCCTCACCTTTTTCCTCCCCTCCGTCTACATGACATATGTGTCCTAACTGCTTGTTTTAGTTTGGAGTGCTCACGTTCACTCCTCATGACCAGAGTCTAAAGGCATGCACAGTTCAATTGTTCCACCTATTGGATTTAAATATTTGTTTATTGTATCCTGCAGCCAAAACTCGGTTCTTAGATTGAATTGTTTTTGTCTTGGTGCAATTAGATTTGTAGATGGATTGTTTAGAGCGCAGTGTGGGCTTGTTTTTTTTTGTCAGAGTATGATTAGTATAAAAAGTGTTAACAATAATTTAATCTACTTTGTTGTACATTTAATTGAACAATAAAATTGAACAATAATTTAATCCCTTCCTTCTATTAAATAATCAAAATAAAAAGTTCCCTTGGCAAAAAAATAAAATAAGAAGTTCCCTTGGCAGATTTTCAACCATTATATCACAGTATCATGATACTTTGCAATAATCATATTTTGTGATGGGACCATAGAATCTATATTCAGGTGGCCTCTTTCAGCATAACACGATCGATTTTGAACATTGCTATTTTAATATGAGCTTATTCCGATCTCCTTAAAGTATTAGATCATGCACTGATGGGGTTTTTATTTTGCAATGCACTGCTAACATTATTATTTGTGTGTTTGTATTCTTCCTAAATTTAAAATTTAGGGCACATAGTGGATCTCTAGGGTTTTCAATTCAGCAACGTAAGTACGCCACACAATCCCTTGCGTTCGCCACCATCATATGCCGCATCTGAACTCTGTTACCTGCTCCATTATCATCAACAGGCCCTAGCACCATATTGTGTGCCAAGTGATCTCATCAGTGCTACTCCTGCTTGTGTTTGCTGTAGCCGCTCAAGTTCTTTATGTAAGGTTTTTTAGACCAGTATTATGATATATTTGACATTTATCGGCTCTGTATTAAGTAGTACGGATGGGATTATAAGCAGCATATTGTCTCTTCGTGACAACAATGATATTCAAAAGTGTGGTACATTATCCATCTAATTTCCAGTTTTCTAAGGAGAAAATGTTGTTTTAATCGAGGAATAATGAGCATACACATGGTGTTTCCAGGACCTGGTTTTCTTTCTTGATTTGGACAATAAGATGTTGAGTGTGAGCATTGTGCCATACTTTATATCTAATTTCCTGCCTATTGATTCATAATGACGCGGTCTCTGAATTTCTGTCATGTCACTTGATAGGTGATGTACGATGCTCTCTTCCATCAATGCCGGGAAGCAAGCAGGAAGTATCTAACAATTGCTGGCACGAGTCTGATGTTCTGATTTTTCTGTTATCAAAACTTGTCCTTATCTTATCAATTCTATATTTGCTGAAACAAAATATCTTAATTCATGTTGACTAGAGTGACATGCAAGCTCAGGCGAGAACTTTACATGCTTTCCTTTTTCTAATACTTGTCACTCAGGATTTACAGAGTCCGGACATTTGCATGCATCTTTTACTGTTGTTGCCCATTGATATCTCCTAATATACCTTTTTATTTCTATTTCGTATCTGTATTGCAGTTATGCTAAGAATTGGGCTATTGCATCAGGCTCGCCTATTTTTTTCTGTTTCCAAACATGGTGGCTCTTCTGGAGATGCATGTGAAGATTTCATGAATGCTCCATGTAAACAATGCGCTGCTTATCATCTGTCTTGATAGTATTGATTACTTATATTTACTACAAACAAATATTGTGTATTTGGTCATACTAATGATATTTCTCTGTGTAAACCTTGCCTTTTACGATTATATATGAGATTTCCTTTGATTACTGGCGTATATTTAGTTATGTTTATTGAAAGTTACTGTGTTTCATGTACTCATCTATTTAAGAAAATTCTATTATTTTTATTGTATAAATAGACGGGTGCAGCGACGCGCACCATCATTGATCTAGTATATCACGGTAATGCCAGGTCATCTACATATCTCGAGCTAACATATCTCGAGCTACCGGAACGAGGACTCAGGACATGTACGGTGGTCGATAAGACAGTCTTACCTTAACTGAGCCATGTAATCTAGAGATGACAAACAAAAATTGATGTATAATTGGTGGACTCTTAATTTTATCTAGTTCCTAAAATGGGGTGAGAAGTTTGTTGCTAAGAGATTATCTCTTAATTAAGAGAAGACAATGTTTTTTCTCTTTCCTTCATCTCAGAAATAATCCTAAGGGGCACATGGGTGCGCAAAGCACTTTCTACTGGAACCGGTACCTTCCGGTGAAGCATCTACCGCACAATTACTTTGCGATTCGTGCAACTCTAGGTCTACTTCATGTGTATTGATTTGTACGTTAGACTTTATTTTTGGTATGTGAGATTAAGTCAAATCTAGGTATGCTTCACACATGTACCTTTCTCTATCTCTCTCTTCCACATGCATGCATGACAGAAATAAAATAAGTTCACTCTCTCTCCTCTCCCACACAACAAATCCATCCATTTATCAGTCTAAGCTAATTTAAATCCATCATATCTTTTAAACAATAATTTCAATTTTGAAACTTTTTATATATTTGAACTCCTGACATCAACACCTTTGAGACAAGATCAATCTTGGATACATTCGAATCTATTTAAATTTCAACGTTCCAAATGAGTGACATCGGTTTTTCGAAATAAGAGAAATACGTTTTTAAAATTGTGAAATACCAATTTGTTGAAATGAGTGAAGTTTGTTTTTCATGCGTATGAAACATATTTCAGTGTGAAATATGTGAAACTTGTTATTTCAAAAAGTGAAGCTCGATATTTAAAAAATGTGAAGCTGATTATTTCAAATTATTTTAAAATTAGTGTAATCAATTTTCTGAAACAAGTGAAACCAATATTTCAAAATGAGCGAAATAAATGTTTTGAATGGGCCAAAGTCCCTGTTTTGAGATGACTGAAATATTTAAAATAATTAGTTTAAATATCCGTCCCTACCGTGGCTTCGTCGAACGCCTCACCACCAACGCCGCGGCGCTCCAGCAAGAGCTCCTCGCAGAGATCCTCAAGCGGAACGCCCACACGGAGTACATCCGTCCCTACCTCCTCCGCCCGGATGGCGGCTTGCCACCGGACGGCGACCTCCGGGGGGCCTTCAAGAAGCTTGTGCCTGTCTCCTGCTATGACGACATCAAGCCATACGTGGATCGCATCGCCTCAGGCCGCGAGCCGGCCACCGGCCTCCTCTGCTCCGAGCCCATCACCCACTTTCTCGGAAGGTAAATCGTCGGATTAATTAAGCTGATCCCGTGCTGTGCGGCCTCTCTCAGCATGTTTTTAATTTTTATGCACCTTCCTTCCTCGTCATGTGGCGTGCAGCTCGGGCACGTCCGGGGGGAAGCAGAAGACCTTCCCGTCCACCGCGGAGGAGTTCGACCGGAATCTCTACTTTCATGGCGTCCAGGCACTCGTGAGGAACATGTACGTGTAAGCAAAAGCATATAATTCGGTGATTTCAACACGAGACTAACCAATTCGGCGTGGCGTGCCGTACGTGGTTCGATCTAGGCATCTGCATGGTGACCAGGAGGGCATCCGCGGCATGGGGATGCGCCTCACCTTCACCTACCCCGTCGAACACACGCCGTCCGGCCTGCAAGTCCAGACGGCCACCAGCGCCTACTACCGCAGCAGCCAGTTCCAGGAGCACGACGTGGGCGGGTTCAACCGGTGCACCAGCCCCATGGAGGCGATCCTCTGCCCGGACGGCGAGCAAAGCATGTACTGCCAGCTGCTCTGCGGCCTTCTCCACCGCGAGGCGGTGGACTACATCAGCACCTCCTTCGCCAACAGCCTCGTCCGAGCCATCAAGTTCCTGGAGCACAATTGGGAGGAGATGTGCTCCGTCATCCGCACCGGCATCCTCAGCGGCCGGATAACGCATGCGCCCCTGCGCGACGCCGTCATCCAGCGGTACCTGCGAGGACCCGACCCAGCGCTGGCGGACGAGGTCGCGTCGGAGTGCGCCGCTAGGCCCTGGGACGGGATTGTCGCCAGGCTATGGCCGAAGGCACGGTGTGCCCTCACCGTCGTCACCGGCTCGATGGCGCAGTACATTCCGATCCTCCGGAGTTACTGCGGTGGCCGGTCGCCGCTCGTCTCGCCCTGGTATGCGTCTACCGAGTGCCCCGCCGGAGTCAACCTAAGGCCCCTCGACCCGCCCGGCCGTGCGTCGTATGCGTTGCTTCCCAACATCGCCTACTTCGAGTTTGCCGAGATCCAGCCTCGTGATGATGACAATGATGATTCAGGTGAGATGGAGCTTGTGGATCTTGTGGATGTCGAAATTGGTCGGACCTATCAGCTGCTTGTCACCACCTTTGCAGGTTAGCCACCTCGTCATTGTTATTCGTTAATTATTACCTACCAGATATGCTCTTTAGATTTACCCCTCCTCGAGTCTTAACTCTTAATATATTCCCCAATTTCAGTTGGTGTTTTATTTAAGATATTTTTCTTTTTCTGGCATTGTCTTCGTAAAAGTAGGCTTCATATACTGTTTTTAGTTTCCTCAGAAATAGAAAATAGTATGGAAATTTAAAATCAAATGTTCTTGTCCCGTGATCCTGAGCCAGTCGCCGCAGTTTCAGGTTGGCAAGGGATGGCCGAAATCTCTGTTTCCATACCTTTTTTTTAACTAGCAAAACGGCCCGTGTGTTGCAATGGAAAAAAACAATCATAATCTTCAATGGCCATGATCATAGTTTTTTGCATCACCGAGATACACTATCACTCTCATTTTAGTGAAATCGTGAATAATGTTTAAAATCATGAACATTTTTTAAAAATAGTAGTCTTCCGTCAAGGATCATAATGGTAGAGTATTTCCTACCGCCACGGTCCCTGGCGGTAGTAAGTTATTTCCTACCGTCAAAAATGTTGAAGGTAGGAAAAAAATGTCAGATCATGACATATGGTCATATCCTGATGAACTTCGTGAAAAGGGTCAAAGCAGTGATTTCGGCCACAAGGGACCAGATTAATGTATAGATTTTGACACTTGAGGAACTAAGAGAATCCATTTGGAGGAGAACTATAAAGTTTTCCAAAAATAATAATTGCTGAAAAGCAATGACTTATTGTATTTAGTACAACATGTGTAAGATAATTAGTTTCGTAGCTATGATTTGCTTTCATATATATCATGTGCATACCATACCAGGTCTTTACAGGTACCGAGTTGGTGACCTTCTCACCGTGAGTGGCTTCTACAACGCAACACCGATGTTCTTCTTCTCAGGACGACACGATGTCATCTTAAGCATAGACCATGAGAAGATAAGCGAGGATGAACTACTCAGGGCAATTTCACGGGCTATTGAGCTGCATCTTAGCCCTCTCGGATACATGCTCGGTGGCAGCACTGTGTTTTGCAGATATATCCAACTTGCCAGGCCACTACGTCTTGTTCTGGGAGCTAACCAATGCAAGAAGTAACCACGTCGCTGGCGACATCCCCGATCAAACTGTCATGGAGAATTGTTGCTCGACAGTTGAAGAATGCTTTGGCCAAATGTACTGCAAAATCAGGCAGCGCGCGGACATCGCTGCGCTCGAGATAAGGGTGCTCCATCATGGCGCGTTCGATGCTCTGATGGACTTCTTAGTGTCCAGAGGTGCATCGGCCGGCCAGTACAAGACTCCAATGGCTATTCGGTCGAAAGAAGCGATGATGGTGTTGGAGGAGAGGGTGGCGGGGAGGTTCTTTAGCAAACAAATCCCCCACGGTTCTATTTATGATGGTTACATAAAGAAATGATTGATGCCCTGATGGGTTGATTATGATACTAGTGTTATACTCGGGTGTGTTAGACTTAATCTTGAATTATTTAAGAGTCTAGGTTATGTACAAGTACTAGTCGTGGGGTGCTTCCATATCTTCAGTTGGCAATGTCATAGTTCGAGTACAAGTAGTACTATAGTGTCGGAATCGGATGGCTCGGATAGAGTCGGTTTTCATATACTAGTAGGTGTAGGAAATTTGGGTCGGCTGTTCGTATATATAAGGACAGCCAGGTCGTGATATTTGTAGTATCGTGGAAGTTGAGAAAAAGTTTGGCGAAAGTTATCGCGTGTGCTTGTGTTCGTGGTGTTCTGGTGTGATCGATCTTGTGGGCGAAATTCCAACAATTGATATCTAGAGCAAGGTTTGAGATTTGAAGACGCGCTTGCCCCGGGGAGGCGGCCTACTAGCACCTGGGGGGGGGGGGGGGGGGGGGGGAAGGAGATCGTTGACTTGAGCGGTGGTGCCGAGGTGCGGTGCCAGGAATTCGTCAAGATCATTGTCTAGGGAAGATAGATGAGTCAAGGAATCGTGCGAGTTAGCACGGCTAATCATCCTCGTGTTAGCATTGTCATGTAAAAGTGCTCGTCTCTGTGAGGATCATGGAAGATGAAGTGTGTCCAAGTCCTTCATATTTCTCGACGGGAGGATCAAATTCAAGTATGTGGGAGCAGTAAACCAGTGAAGGTGAGTCTCTTGAATGAGGCCATGTCTCTACATGAGGCTGGAGTGCATGGTGTAGTGCACAGGGTGGTGTGATCCATAAGGAGTCGGCATGTATCTGGCTAGGGTAGATTGTGTAGTCCATCGGGTGATGTATTCCACAGGTTACTAGCGAGGCTGGGTAGTCCAAGGCATATTTGAAGTGGTCCGTAAATTCACCAAGTTCAAATTGAGGAGATATTGTTGCGATCAATGAAGCCTATCAACTTAACTTGTCATGATGCGAGCGGATGAGTCGACAAGCGATGATTCTACAACGAGCCATGAAGCACAAAGAGATGACATGGTTTCAAGATTAGGGAGAAAATGTTAGACATAGTCTTGAATTATTTAAGAGTCTAGGTTATGTACAAGTACTAGTCGTAGGGTGCTTGCATGTGACAAGTTGGCAATGTCATAGTTCGAGTACAAGTAGTACTATCGTGTAGGAATCGGATGGCTCGAATAGACTCAGTTTTCATATACTGGTAGGTGTAGGAAATTTGGGTCCGCTGTTCGTATATATAAGGACAACCAGATCGTGATATTTTTAGTATCGTGGGAGTTGAGAAAAAGAGAAAATAAAAAACAAAAAGGCATGACACATGCCTTTGGCGAAAGTTATCGTGTGTGCTTGTGTTCGTGGTGTTTTCATGTGATCGATCCCGTGGGCAAAATTCCATCGAGTGTACGGATACATCCTGTATAACACTATACTCCCTAGTTTTAAACAAGTCATATTCAATTGAGGTCTCCAATTGAAATTGAGTCATCCGATTTTGACCGGGTCAATAATTTTTCAAAGCTCTCCCATTCGATTCTTTTATACTACACATTTTGTTTTCTATTTTTTAAACTCCAGAATTAATAGAGGTCTTCAATTTAAAATATCGGTTACAGAATATAAAGGGTATTAGTATTTTCAAAAGCCAAATTTCTACAACTTTAATCAAATTTAGAGTAAAAAGTATCAACATCTAGAACATTAAACAAAAAAGTGAAAATTTATTTCATGACTAATCTAATCATAACAATTTGATATTACGGATTTTGATATATTTCTCTTTAAATTCCGTTAATTTTTTCTTCGAATAATACGAGAGTTTTATTTCAAAATCACAGGGTTACAATCGAGAGGCAATAAGACCTCACAACATGAAGGAAATCTACTCATTCGTACCGCAGTGCATGACTTGATACGGCTATAATTTGTCATACAATCTGGTACCCTATTTTGAATCCTACTAATTTATTGTGGAACAAACTCCCTCTAAAAACAGTGGGTATTTTTTTGAACAAACCCAACAACAGTGCAGTAAAGCCCATCTAACCCTTCTAATTAGGAAAACGCTTGTATACGGCAGGCCGGCGGAACGCTCGGCCGGTCGCATACGTGCGCTCCATCTTACGCGTAGCGATTCGTGCAACACCCTAACCGCACACGCGGTACCATGCAGCTGGGTGGCCCCACGGCCAAACACACGTAGCCTTATCTCTTTCAATCGTTGCTCCTTTTCCTTCTTCTCCATGGGACGGCAGTGTAGGATTGCCGGCCAGCGACGACAGGTATTCCGCGTGTTGTATACTTTATTCCCTCCTCCTTTTTTTTCCTTCTCGCTCTCTTCCTTTCCTCCTTGTTCTCCCTCCCTCTTGCTGCAACCGGCGGCATGCCAAATCCCGGGGGGGGGGGGGGGGGGGGGGACCGAGGTGCCCCGTCCTACAACCATGGCTCCGGGGTGGGGGGGGGGGGGGGGGCGAGGTGCCCCATTCTACAACCATGGCTCCGGGGGGAGCTGCAACCGCGGCAACGGGCAGAGTTGCAAACGGCGGTGCCCCATGCTACAACCGTGGACATAAAAAGCTACTCCAGTAGATAAAAAAGCTTCAAGGAGACAATGGAACACAAGAAAAGTTACAACCGTTTGATAAAAAGATCCAACCAATAGATGAAAAAGCTTCAACCAGAGATTGACAAATCTTCAGCCGGGAGGATTTTTTCGCAACCAAAATGTTGGAACATAGAAAATGTTGCAACCGTTTGATAAAGAGCTTCAAAACCCTCAGATTAAAAAGCTTCAACCATAGATTGAGAAATCTTCAGCCGGGGGAAATTTTTCGCAAGCAAAATGTTGGAACCTGCGGTCTCCATTTGTGCTGGAACCGGCGGCGTCATTTTGCTATAACTGGTGACTCAATTCGTTGCGATCCTGCACGGTGAGCTTAACCGGCGACGATGACGGCGAGGCGTTTTTGCTGCAACTGTACCTATTTGTTGCTTTTACCGGCGACTTTTTTTGCTACATTTTTCTCCACGAAATTACTCACAGATGCTTCAATAGGAGGCGACGAGCGCGGAGGCTATCTAGCTGGAGCCGCGGAGGCGGCGCGGTGCTTCAACAGGAGGCGACCGCAACCAGCCGAGGGCGAGCGCAGAACGGTAGAAGACATGAGCAGCCGATGAGCACGGGGACGGCGACAGCCGCACGCCTATGACGACGGCGACCTTATGTAGTGTGCCCCCGCGACCAGCCGAGGTCGCCCGTGGGCGGCCGGCAAGCACAGCCGACCGAAGACGAGCGGGCGCTGCTCTCTCTCTCTTCTTCTTTTTCTGTCGTGGAGAAATCCCCATGGTCTGAGGTAGACGAAAGAATCCCCCTGCTCTCTCTCTCTTCTTCTTTTTCTAGTTGGTTGCTGGTTTGTTGGACCGGATTGTAGCTTGAACCTTGTCTATCGTTTGCTTCATATATAAAATGGAGCAGGGGAGACCCCTTTCTTTTAAAAAAACGAAAGAATAGTCAAATCTACCGATTGACAAAAGGTTGATCCTGTGGCTGGGACTCGACCGGTCCAGTGTTTCGGCCGGTCCGCCGGCGCCTAACACTGGCCTTCTAATTAAGATGATTGACGAGACAAAAGTATTAACAGTGAGAGCGACCGGTGCTCATCATCTGGGCCGCCTACGACTAGGAGACCGCATGCATGCCATGTGGCTGACTAGAGAGCGTGATCGATCTTATCTTCCGAAGGGGCCACTGTACAATACTTACATAGGGCTAGTGTTTAACATACGGAAGGATGATTGACTAGACAAAAGTATTACTAGCAGTGAGAGCGACCTGCCGGTGCTCATCATCTGGCCTCTGGGCCGCCTTCCAAGGGGCCAGTGTACCAGTCGCAAGTGCTCAGCCGGGCCATCAACTTGCATCATTGTACAGAAAAGTTTGGTGCAGATTTAAACTAATTAACTACAACTTGCATCTTAAATCTTATCTACAGCTTAGCTGAGATCGAGAGCCATCAACTTGCATCATTGTCCAGAAAAGTTTGGTACAGACTTCTCATTTTCGATTAAGGAATACTTTACATTTTCGATTTCAATAGCAAGCGCTATCATATCTAAGATCTCTGTCAATGCATTGGTGCTAAGGTGAGATACTAAGTGCATTAAAAGCCTTAGCAACTAATGCATCTAATGCATGGGTACTTTGTTTTTATAGCTAAGCTTGCTTTATTTAGTTGTTCATATCAATTAAACTTCTTCATGCATTGGTTGTTAGGCATTTTGCATAGGTTCACACGCTTAGCATCGTATCCTCTTGGGATCATCATAATGCTCTCTCTCCTCTTTAATTACTTTGCCACATCATTTTTTTAATACGTGACATCCTTAACATTATACCATGGAGTGGTATAATGTGTAGGTGTCTAATGACTAATGATGCATAGCAAAAGCTACAAATTAAAGTTGTCTTGCCGCATCCATGTACGCCATGGCTCGCCGTCTCCTCATGTCCGTGGTCATCGTCACGGCGACACTTCAAGCGCCGCTTAGCGCCATGGGATACCCTTGGCCGCTTTGTGGCCAAGCCAGCGGCTTCCCGGCGGACAGCGATTACAAGGTGAGCCTCAGCCTCCTGGCCGCCACCATGCCCAAGAACAAATCCATGCCCCCGGGAATCTTCAGCTCCGCACAGGCTGGCGCCGCCTTGAAAAAGTTGTGGGCTCTCGCGTTGTGCCGCGGCGACGCAAGTGTCCCCTACTGCTTCAGGTGCCTCGATCAAGCCTCTCAGAACTCGTCAAGTTAACCAAAGTATTTCTACAGGTATTAAACTGGCTTACACCCGTTGTATCTGAACGCTGAATTTATCACACCCGATCATCACAAGCTACTTCAAAATGACGAACTTTCGCAAGGGTGCATATTAAGGGAGAACACTTTTATCTTGATATTAAGTGTGAGGATTCATCTTATAATGCTACCGCCTATAAAGCTCGACGTGTCGCAAAAGATTTTCGCCAAGTTCAAGGGGTTGACTATGATGAGCCTTTCTCACCCGTAACGATGCGGAAGTTTGTTAGGAGTATGTTGGCAATTGATGCATTTTCAATTATGAAATCTGGCAGATGGACATCAAAACTGCGACCCTTTATGGTTACCTTAAGGACGAGTTGCAACTCAAAGGTTTTGTCGATCCTAAGGATGCTAATAAGGTATAAAAAGCTCGATCGATCCATTTATGGACTAGTGCAAGCATCTCGAAGTTGAAATCTTCGCTTTGATGAGGTGATCAAAACTTTTGGATTCATCCAAGGTTATGGAGAATATTGTATTTAGAAGAAAGTGAGTGGGAGATCTGTAGCCTAACTAATATATCTGGATGAGATATTATTGATAGGAAATGTTATAGAACATCTGGAAAGCATAAAGGGATATTGAATAAGGGTTTTTCAATGAAAGACCTCGGTGAAGCAGTTTACATATTGGGCATTAATATCCATAGAGATAGATCCGACGCCCCGACACCCCGACACGATGCCCCGACACGACACCCCAACACGACACTCCGGCGACGCCCCTCCGGTGAGCCACCTGCACGACACCCCGGCACGACACCCCCGGCGACGCCCCTACGGTGAGCCCCCTACACGACTCCCCGGCACGACACCCTGGCGACACCCCGGCACGACACCCTGGCGACACCACGGCATGACACCCCGCGCAGCTATTAATACACCGCACCCGACGCGACTGACCCCCGACCCCCGACACCTCTTCGACCTTCTTTTGACCGAAAAGGTGCTCTTCGGCATTCCAGAGGCCGACGAGGTCATAGTTTTGTAAATTATGAGTTAGGTCATATATTTTCTGATTTTGTTATAAAAACATCATATTTGTGTTGATCGGGTGGATTTTAATGTGCAGTTGTTTCGACGCTGCGAGGGTCTGCTGTTCGACGACCTCCCCGTGCGTTCGACGAGCTCCGCCCCTGCGTTCGTGGGTGAGCACAAATGACATCTCGTCCCCCCCCCCCTTAATTTGCTCTGTTCCGGTCTTCGTGCCGACGAAACTTGCTAGCTATAGGTGTCTTCAATCATCAGTATGCATGACCAATATGCGTCTCCCGTTCGAAAGGGCGGCATCTATAAATATGCATGTCTTTGCATATTTATAACCACCATCCTTTCGAATTGTGCAACGTTATCCATGGACAGCCCGAGTATGTGTAGATTGGGTTCGTTTTCCCATGCTCTGCTCCGGATCCGATTCAGAATTTCGTCAGTGCCTCCCTGTTGTTCTCTGGGTACACATCCTCTCTCTTTATTGCCGAGACGTGTATCAGGAGAACAGCGGGGAGGTGCTGCCAAAATTCTGCGTCGGATCTGGAGCAGAGCATGGGAAAACGAACCCAATCTACACATACTCGGGTGGGATTAGGACCTATCTTTACCTATTAGCGTGTAGGCTGCATGGGCGTAATAAAATTGACAAATTTAATTAACTGATGAATATATATGATGAATTATATATATATATATATATATTTCTTGTGTGTTTAGTAGGTAGGCAAGATGAGTGATCGTGCGTGGATGTACACCGGTCACACTAGTCAGAAAGACATGACCAATGAATGGTTAACAAAAACCAAGGGGTTTGTGAGAGCCGCATTTGCAAATGGCCAGGAAAAAACCTGGTGCCCTGTGTCCGGTGCGACAACGTTAAAAAAGGACAGAGGGTGAAATGAATAAACACCTACAGAAGTGGGGTTTTACGCTTGATTATACGGTGTGGAAATTTCATGGTGTGTCTGCCCAACATGCCAGAGCTGAGGTGGTTCGTCGTCGCACCGACGAGCATGGTACCGGGATCGAAGACATGGTGCAAGACTTTGATGATGCTCGGGATTCGGACGATGAGATGGAGGAATCTGCAAAGGCCTTCTATGAAATGTTGGAGTCTTCAAAACATCCTCTCCACGAGCACACCGAGCTTTGTCAGCTGGATGCCATCGCGCAAGTAATGGCTCTGAAGGCTCAATTCAACCTGGGCAGAGAATGCTACGACGCGATGATGACAATATTTGGACGCTTTCTACCCAAAGGCCATTTACTGCCTGCAAACCTGTAATAGTCGGACAAAATCCTCCGTATACTTAAGATGCCCTATGAGAAGATAGATGCATGTGAGAATGGATGTCCCTTATTTAGGCTTGAGTATGCGGACTTGAACTATTGTCCCATTTGCAAGTCTTCCAGGTATGTTGTGGTAGACAACGGTATGGGTGAGAAGATTCAGACCAAAATCCCTGTTAATGTTCTTCGGTGTATGCCAATCATACCAAGACTTCAACATCTTTTCATGGTAGAAGAGACGGCCAGACAGATTACATGGAACAAATTGGGCAAAAGAACCGAACTAGATGCAGATGGGAATCAGATGTTGGTGCACACTTCAGACGCTTTTGCATGGAAGCACTTCGATGCATTACAAAAGGATAAACCGGCAGATCCAAGGCATCCTCGAGTCGCCATCAACACGGATGAGTTCAATGTGTTTGGTATGACGACAACCCTATACAGTTGTTGGCCTATATTTGTCATTCCACTCAATCTCACCCCGGACAGATTATGCAAAGAAAGAACATTTTCCTAACGTTGATAATTCCAGGGCCCAACTATCCAGGGAAGAATATGAATGTGTACATGCAGCCGCTTAAGGATGAATTGCAAGAAGCTTGGGATAATGGGATCAAGACATACGACGCCGCTACAAACACTACACCACGCACCAGAATTCCCCTACCGACGTCTGTTGGGAAAACGTCACTATTGCCGACTCACAGTTGGCCAGAAAACTTTCGAACGGACAGTGGGTCGGGAAACCTATATACAATGACACACTATCGGTTGGGAATGCTACAACATATCCCATCGATCAGTCGGCCGGGAATAATTTGATGGCCCACAGACTATCGGTCGGAAAATAACGCCGACCAACAGTCGGATGCCAAATGGGCCTTGCGCGCGAATCACTAAATATTGAGCGCCAAAGCGGCCCAACAACCCGCGAAACTTTTTACCCCAAAATCCCTATCTGTCTCCTTTCGTTCCCCACGAGCAGAGGCAGCGAAATCCCTAGCTAGGTCTTCCGTTCCACACGCATGCCGCCGCCCCATGCCGGTCGTTCCCCACGCCGCCCCACGCCGCCCGAGGCTACCGCCCGTCGATCCCCACGGCATCCCACTGCCGCCCCATGCCGCCTCGCCTATGCAGCACCGCCCCACGCCGTCCTGCTCCTCCATCGCCGCCCAACACCATCTTGCTCCGTCGCGGTCTCCACGCCCTCGCGCTCTCTATCCGAAAGCTGCCGCCTCTATCCTGAAGCTGCCGCCACCCTCTGCGGCCCGACGTCCCCCATTTCCATCATCACGAAGACACACGCAGCGTCGGCGGCGATTTGGATCGGGGCAGCCTGTGTTGGCTGACAAGCTCCTTGAACATCTGCTTTCGCTTTTTCCACTGGGTAACTTTCTCAGAGAAGGATTCTTTAATTATCTTCTTGTCTTCAGGTTTCACCAAGATCACACAACTATGCAGTTTATTCAATGTTTCTTCCCTTTCCGCGGACCTGCATAAACATGAGCTCTGCCATAGAAACTTGGTTGAACAAACATATCTATGTGCACTAGCGACCGTATTAACATGCAAACATGCCTCACTTTGTAATCTGCCTCCTTTGACTTAGTCACTTCTAATGTCAAGTTTGACTATAGACCTTTTATCTCTGTGACAAGATTTGTACTCAGCTATTAATGGTTGCTTACTGCATTTGACAAAGACCACAGAGAGCATGGCACCAAACAGAACTTCATAGATTCGACCTCACTAGTAAAAAATGTTCAGCGAGTACTTTCTGTAGCTTGCTATTTGCTTTCTTCATCTCCTCAAGTTCTTCCCATTTGGAATGTCAAAGTGATCTTGCCTAGCAAGATAGATTTTCTACCTGCCATACTCCTTGAAGGATATTTGACCACCGTCAGCCAATTCATCCAGTCATTACTGCTTTATACATTGTTTCTCATGAATTTGTTGTCATATGCAGAAATGCAGCATTATGCACTGTATCGTCATTACTGCCTTTTTCATGAACTTGGATAGAGCTACACTTGTACATGCGACCTGACTTCCATCTCGTTTTTGTCTGCAGGTAGCACAGAGGACAACTGTTGGTAGCATTGAGCCGACGAAGACAAGTAGCAAAATATTTGCTACGCCACCTTAGTGCATAAGGTGTGTGGAGTGTCCAGTGTATATTTTTGCTTTTAGTATATGATTTCTTGATGTGGTGCCGTTGAGTCTGGCTATTATCTAGTGTATTCCTAGCATCTCCCAGCCGATATAGAGTGTGAACTAGAATTGATGTTTGTCATCGATTCTTGTATTGTCTAATTTGGTTGGTTATTAGGAATTTAGGATTCTTGCTCCCAACGACTTAGCTTCCAGTAGCGGTGTAGCGATCCCCCTTCCGTGCTTGTCACTGCATCCTTCACCAGTTGGTGAGTCAACCACATCGTTGATCTGTTTTATTTATGGTGGTACCTACCTTTACTATATCTACTACCATTGAATTGGTTCTGTGATTCTTCCTTTCTTTTCGTAGCCACTTTATTTACAGTACTTAAACTAATTCATTGTATTCTATGGTTCTGATATTATCCGTTCTGGATTTAGTGTTGATTTGGTAGTAACCAAGTGTGAAGCTAAGCTACCATATAGAAATAAAAGTAAGTGATATTGAAAAAAGCACGTGTGAATGTTGCCAATGGAGGCATTGGTTCTTCTAGGATAGATATAGATGGATTAGTTCTTAAAGCAAGTGATATTGAAAAAAGTAAGTGTTGTGTACGACCTTCTAGTGTTTTGTATTTTCAGTGATGTACTCATATAGTGCCTTTTGCAGGAGGAAACATGGCAAAAGGAAACGAAAAAGCTATAGATGGTGGGGTGATGGATGAACAACTGGAAGCGGTAGAGTATGAACTACAGAGAAGTTGAAATATTGAAGAAAATGATAAACGGTTCCAATTCTCGACAAGTAATGAACTATTTCCACATCTTTTCATCGCATCAATAGTCCATGTTGCATGCAATAAGTCTATTTCCATATTTGTTGTCTCACAGAACTCAAGAGTTGAAGCTGAGGAACATAATGAAGGTGAAGAAGAAGATGATGTAGAACCCTTTTTTCATAGAAGAGTTATTGCAAAGCTACCTCCAAGAAGTTCATCAGCCCATGAAGATGAAAGCCTTGTAATTTTCTCATCCTGACCTATCTATTTAAATTCTATTTTGTCGTCATGTTTATAAAATAATCATTGATTCAGATTGGTATGGATGTGCTTCTATATGCATGGACTAGTCCTGTAACTCCTATTGCTAAGGCAACAATATCTCAACTGTTCCAGAAAATATTGTGGGCAGAGAGCCCCTTGGACCAGCGACTTATGAGGTTCTTGTCAATGTTGCAATCAGAAGGGATGCTGCTGTGCCTTATAAATATGAAGGCTTACAATCTATCGTTGATGTTGTCACAAGGTCCTTTGCATGGCCATCTAGCAAGGTAATCACCAGTAGTCTGTGTTTTGTCCACTTATCTCAAATTGTTTGATGTGTGATACTCACTCATAATCACCTTGCTAGATGAAACCCTACAAACCGGGGGAATCTTCCTCGTTTGCCGCTAAGGTATTTTTCCAATCACTATTTTTGAGCTAGTATTTATTTGTGTATTGTACAGGAGAAATCTTCCCGGTTTCTGAATGCTAAGCTAGTATTCATTTTTGAGCTACAAACCAGGGAACGAAATGAACTTAACCAGACCCTTGTATCTTCTTCTCCCTCCTTTTGAGCTACAAACTAGGGACTGTAATGAGTTATTATTCATTTATGAGATACAAACCAGGGACCAAAATGAACTTAACCAGACCCCTGTATCTTCTTCTTCCTCATTTTTGAGCTACAAACTAGGGATCGTAATGATTTAGTATTCATTTTTGAGCTACAAACTAGGGCTGGTCTATCTTCTCTTATTATCATGTCTGCCTAGCTCACTGCCACTTCTCATCTAAAGTTTGTCATAGATAATGTCCAGTACATAGCTTCAGTTTGTCTTAGATAACCTCCTATTGTATTATTTGTTCATGAATCTAGTCCTTCTATTTATTCATGAATAACATCCTGTTGTACTGTTTGTTCATGAATCTGGTCCTTCAATTTTGCTGAACAGAAAATACTCATCGTCTTATTTTAGGATAAATCCACAGTTAATAACTTTTTTAACTACAAGTCTCACTCGACACACACACATTTATCAGGATTAGGGCATGATACGTCTCTGTCGTATCTACTTTTCCAAACTCTTTTGCCCTTGTTTTGGACTCTAATTTGCATGATTTGATTGGAACTAACCTGGACTGACGCTGTTTTCAGCAGAATTGCCTTGATGTTATTTTTGTGTAGAAATAAAAGTTCTCGAATTGACCTGAAAATTTACGGAGAATATTTTTGGAATTAATAAAAATACTGGCGAAAGAATCAACCGGAGGGGGTCCACCACCTGGCCAGAAGCCAGGGGGCGCCCCCCTAGGGCGCGCCCAACAGGCTTGTGGGCCCCCTGAAGCTCCTCCGACCTCAATTCCAACTCTATATATTCTTATTCGGGGAGAAAAAAATCAAGGAGAAGAGTTGATCACGTTTTACGATACGTAGTCGCCGCCACCTCCTGTTCTTCCTCGGGAGGACAGATCTGCGTTCCTTTTTTGCTCCAGAGAGGGGAAATCGACGCCGTCGTCATCACCAACCATCCTTCATCACCAATTTCATGATGCTCTCCGCCGTTCGTGAGTAATTCCATCGTAGGCTTGCTGGACGGTGATGGGTTGGATGAGATTTACCATGTAATCGAGTTAGTTTTGTTAGGGTTTGATCCCTAGTATCCACTATGTTCTGAGATTGATGTTGCTATGACTTTTCTATGCTTAATGCTTGTCACTAGGGCCTGAGTGCCATGATTTCAGATCTGAACCTATTATGTTTTCATGAATATATATGTGTTCTTGATCCTATCTTGCAAGTTGTAGACACCTATTACGAATTATGATCCGCATCCCCCAGGGTGACAATAATTGGGATTCTTTCCGGTGATTACCGTAGTTTGAGGAGTTCATGTATTCACTAAGTGCTAATGCTTTGGTCCGGTTCTCTATTAAAAGGAGGCCTTAATATCCCTTAGTTTCCATTAGGACCCCGCTGCCACGGGAGGGTAGGACAAAAGATGTCATGCAAGTTCTTTTCCATAAGCACGTATGACAATATATGGAATATATGCCTACATTACATTGATGAATTGGAGCTAGTTCTGTGTCATCCTATGTTATAACCGTTGCATGATGAATGCCATCCGACATAATTATCCATCACTGATCCATTGCCTATGAGCTTTTCATATATTGATCTTTGCTAAGTTACTTTTCCGTTGCTACCGCTACAATCACTACAACACTGCTACTGTCACTTTGCCATTGTTACCGTTATTTCCATACTACTTTGCTACTAAATACTTTGCTGCAGATATTAAGTCTTTCAGGTGTGGTTGAATTGACAACTCAGCTGCTAATACTCGAGAATATTCTTTGGCTCCCCTTGTGTCGAATCAATAAATTTGGGTTGAATACTCTACCCTTGAAAACTGTTGCGATCCCCTATACTTGTGGTTTATCAAGACCTTTTTCTGGTGCCGTTGCCGGGGAGCATAGCTCTATTCTCTGAGTCACTTGGAATTTATATCTGTTGATCACTATGAAGAATTTGAAAGATGCTAGAACTAAGATCTACTACGAGGACAGGTAAGGAACTGCCATCTAGCTTTGCACTTGATTCACCTTCTGTTATGAGTAAACTTGCGACACCACCACCTGCTATTGAATCTGATACATCGCAAGTGATTGATGATGCCACTTCTGCTATGCATGATGCTTATGATGATACTTTGCTTGATACTATTGTGCCACTGGGTGAATTTCTTGATGATCAAATTGCTAGAGTCAATGCTGCAACTGATGACATTTCTGAAACTGATGAAATTACTGAAATTGAACACTATGAGACACCTGCTAGACCTAGCTCTCCTAGATATGAATTGCCTAATATACCTAAGGGTTATGTTATGGAAGGAGAGATAGCTAGGGACTTTCTTGCTTGTAAGGATAGAGATGATCTTAAGAAATTACTATGCAAGTGGAAAGAAAAATCTTTGAATGCTAGAATGCAATATGATCCCAAGTTTGCTACTTCACCTATCTTTGTTACTGATAAGGATTATGAATTCTCTGTCGATCCTGAGTTAATTACTTTGGTAGAATCTGATCCTTTCCATGGTTATGAATCTGAAACTGTTGTGGCACATCTTACTAAGTTAAATGATATAGCCACCCTATTCACTCATGAGGACAAAATTCGTTATTACTCTATTCTTAAGTTTTTTCCTTTCTCATTAAAGGGTGATGCTAAGATATGGTTTAATTCTCTTGCTCCTGGTTGTGTGCGTAGTGCCCAGGATATGTTATATTACTTCTCTGAAAAATATTTTCCTGCCCATAAGAAACAAGCTACCTTGCAGGAAATATTTAACTTTGTGCAAATTGAAGAAGAGAGTCTCCCACAAGCTTGGGGGAGGCTTCTCCAGTTACTTAATGCTTTGCCTGATCACCCTCTCAAGAAAAATGAAATACTTGATATCTTTTATAATGGACTAACCGATGCTTCTAGGGACCACCTAGATAGTTGTGCTGGTTGTGTTTTCAGGGAACGGACTGTTGAACAAGCTGAACTACTATTGAATAATATATTGAGCAATGAAAATGATTGGACTATTCCTGAACCACCTCCAAAGCCAACTCCGAAGAAAAGAGGTATTCTATTTCTCAGTCCTGAAGATATGCAAGAGGCAAAGAAATCTATGAAAGAAAAAGGTATTAAAGTTGAAGATGTTAAGAATCTACCACCTATTGAAGAAATACATGGTCTTGATAACCCGACACAGGTAGTAGAGGTAAATTCTCTCCGTAGATTTGATGAAGGTGATATTCCTTATAATAAGTCTGCTAGCCAATGCTTGGATGAGTTTGATAACTTTATTGTTAAGCAAGAAAATTTCAATGCTTATGTTAGTAGACAACTGAAACATAATGCTTACATGCTTGATTGCTTAGGTGATTATATGAGTAGAACTATTAATGATCTTAAGCTTATTAGTAAACATGCTTCCATGGTAACTACTCAAGTAGAACAAGTACTTAAGGCACATAATTATTTGCTTAATGAGATGCTTAGTAAGAACAATGATCATTCTGTTAGAGTTGTGACTAGAGGTGGCAGAATGACTCAGGAACCTTTGTATCCTGAGGGCCATCCTAAGAGAATTGAGCAAGATTCTCAGAGAGTCAATACTGATGCACCTGGTCATTCTAATAAAAGGAAAAAGAGTGACGGTAGGACTTTGCATGCTGCTAGTGAACCTGTTATAGATACTCATGAAAACCCAAATGATATTTCTATTTCTGATGCTGAGACACAATCTGGTAATGAAGATGAGCCTAGTGATAATATTAATGATGATGTTCATGTTGATGCTCAACCTAGTAATGATAATGATGTGGAGATTGAACCTGCTGTTGATCTTGATAACGCACAACCTAAGAACAAAAGATATGACAAAAGAGACTTTGTTGCTAGGAAGCATGGTAGAGAAAGAGAACCATGGGTTCAGAAACCCATGCCCTTCCCTCCTAAACCATCCAAGAAAAAGGATAATGAGGACTTTGAGCGCTTTGTTGAAATGCTTAGACCTGTCTTTTTGCGTATGCGCTTGATTGATATTCTGAAAATGTCTCCTTATGCTAAGTATATGAAAGATATTGTGACAAATAAAAGAAAGATACCGGAAGCTGAGATTTCCACCATGCTTGCTAATTATACTTTTAAAGGTGGAATAGCAAAGAAACTCGGAGATCCCAGAGTACCTACTATACCATGCTCTATTAAAGGAAATTATGTTAAAACTGCTTTATGTGACCTTGGAGCTGGTGTTAGTGTTATGCCTTTCTCTTTGTATCGTAGACTTGATTTGAATAAGTTGACACCTACTGAAATCTCTTTGCAAATGGCTGATAAATTAACTGCTTTACCCATCGTTATTTGTGAGGATGTGCCTGTCGTAGTTGCAAACGTTACTATCCTAACGGACTTTGTTATTCTTGATATTCCCGAGGACGACAGTATGTCGATCATCCTTGGTAGACCCTTTTTGAATACTGCAGGGGCTGTTATTGATTGCAACAAGGGCAATGTCACTTTTCATGTTAATGGTAATGAGCATACGGTACACTTCCCGAAGAAACAACCTCAAGTTCATAGTATCAACTTCATTGAAAAAATTTCAACGATCATTATTGGAGACTTTGAATTCCCTCTCCCTACTGTCAAAAAGAAATATGATATACTTATTGTTGGGGACATGCATATCCCCATTGAGGTAACCTAGTGTTCTTCGAAAATTCTCCGGTTCCGTGTCATTCAAAAAAAGTTTGTCAATAGGACTTGATCAACCTTATTGATGGATTCTTTTTGATGAGCATGAGATGGATGAATTTAGAAAGCACAACCTTCTGTGCCCAACTTTTATTTTCTGTTCTTTAGTTTCAATTTAGTAAAAATGCTATTATTTCTCTGTTTTCTGATTTACCCGTGCAATAGAAAAATGACCTAAAAATAAAAGTTCTCAGAGTTCCCTAAAAATTTAGTATGATTTTTTCTGGAATATTTAAGAATTTTTGGCACTGAGAACACATCAGGGGGCTGCACCAGTGGGCCACAAACCTGCAGGGCGCGCCCCCCTGGCTTGTGGGTCCCACGTGGGGCCCCCTCACTTATTCCAGCACGCATTCACTTCGTCTTCCTCCAGAAAAAATCCCAACATTGCTCAAACCCGTGTTCTAGCTCATCTTGCTCCCATTTTCGATCTCCTTGCTCAAAGCTCCATTTGCAAAACTGTTTTTGGGGATTGTTCTTCGAAAGAAATGATGAGGAGATTGTTAAGAGGCTCTTCAAGCTGGGGTTCTAAGAAAAATGAAAATGAGAAGCCAATATACAATATTCCTCGCACCGCGGAGGTTCGACCATGTGAATGGCCGAGTGATGCATTCTTGAAGGCGGCCGGAATTTATGAAGATTTTTATTATTTGGCAGAAAATGCAAGGATCACCGACTTCCTCAACGATAAGTATGACCAGTACCTCCTACTCACTAATATTTTCGTGCAAAATTTTCACTTCTATCCTAGGAAGAATCCTCCCATGGTAGAATTTTACTTATATGATGTGCCTAAGGAAATGTCACATTACGATTTTTGCAATGTTTGCAAAATACCTTAGGAGGGCAGCATCAGTGAACCACGTCCTAGAGACATGGAGGATTTTATTGCCGCAATCACTGTAGGGGAAGAGAGAGGGGTGTCAAAGGCAAGAGCAGCTAGTGTACATTTTCCTGTTCTACGCTATTATTCATTATTTGCGGGGAGATGTTTAGTTGGTCGCGGCGAGAGTGGAAGCCTTAGTGCTCCCGACCTCGCCATTCTGCGCCACGCTTTACTTGCTGATAGAACTTTTAATCTGGGCGCTATAGTGGCCCAATGATTGAACTTAAACCGTTCGAAGGGCCCCGTATTCGGAGGTATCTATGCATCTCGTCTAGCCAAACACTTCGAGATACCCATTAGGCTTGACGAGGAAGAGGAAATGCTGCTACCTACAGGATATTTAGACTATGATAGCATGGTAGCACATGATTTTATTAGGAAAGATAATGATAAGAGGCTGCTTTACAACTTAGTATTCAGTCAGGGTACTTGTGAGATTATTGCTTTGCTTGCTTCTTCTTTGTTCGATATTCATTCATGAAGGTACACTATTATGCCCGAGGACATTTACAGATATTGGGGCCTGTCGCAACCCCCAGCACCTGAGCCGACACCAGCCCTTGATCCGTATCAGGCTCCAGTTTTTCAGTGGGAGCCACAGGAGCTCGCCAACCAATGGAACCCTCAGTATCCTCGGGAGTATCCAGGAGAGGGTTATTTTCAGCCATGGCCATAGACCAACTTAGGCCAAAAGCCTAAGCTTGGGGGAGTACGTATTTCTCACCGACATTACATTCATGTTCACACACTCATTCTAGTTGTCGGTGTTCATACTTTTTCATTGTACCATCCATGGTAGTTTATTTCTTCTTTTTGCTTTCTTCTTGTGTGTTTAATTAACCTTGAGAAAACCCAAAAAAAATTAGTTCTGGCTTTACCTTCTATTTTGTTTAGTTGTAGCATTAAAAGAAAACCCAAAAAGATTTCTCGTTCTTCTTTTGCTTGCTGGGAGCTTTCCCGTGTAAATAGTTTTCCTTTCTTATTTGGGTCGTAAGGAGAAGTCCATGATGACATATTGAGTGGCTCTCATTTGCATTATTGTTTATCTATCAGAGAGCCCATATTACCTTGCCTTCTCTTTTGAGTTATTGCTTGCAGATTCCAGCTTAGTCCAATGCACGTGCACTCTTATTATTTATCACACCGTTCGGTCGTGCAAGTGAAAGGCAATAATGACGATATATGATGAAGTGACTCAGATGGAGAAAAGCTAGTATGAACTCGACCTATTTTGTTTTTGTAAATATGATTAGCTCATCGTTCTGAATTCATCTCGTTATGGATTGAACATGTTTGCAATGACAATTAGAGATTATAGTTACTCATGCCATGCTTAATTAGCTAAGAGTGTATAATGGTTTGTCTTGAGTGCCAACATGCATTTTAAAATGGTTGTGATGTAGTATGATAGGATAGTATCCTCCTCTGAATGATTCAAGTGGCTTGACTTGGCACATGTTCACGCATGTAGTTGAAACAATACCAACATAGCCTCCACGATGTTTATGTTCATGGTGATTTATATCCTACTCATGCTTGCATTCAATGTGGGTTAATTTCAAAGCATGTTTATGACTGTTGTCGCTCTCTAGTTGGTCGCTTCCCAGTCTTTTGCTAGCCTTCACTTGTACAAAGCGGGAATACTGCTTGTGCATCCATTCCCATAAACCCAAAGTTGTTCCATATGAGTCCACCATACCTACCTATATGCAGTATTTACCTGTCGTTCCAAGTAAATTTGCATGTGCCAAACTCTAAACCTTCAAATAATATCCTGTTTTGTATGCCCGAATCGCTCATGTAGTGACTAGGGGCTGTCAGTATCTTCCATGCTAGGCGGGTTATTCTCACAATATGCGTTGATTCACTATCATTCACGAGAAAGTGGCTGGTATTCGGGATGCCCAGTTCCATGCTAAAAAAATCAAATCAAAGTATAATGAAACAAAACTCCCCCAGGATTGTTGTTTGTATGGACGGTACCCGTGGATTCGACCCACCGTGGAGTGTGATTGATTGGTGGAGGGGGACTAAAAACTTTACTATTTTGTTTGGGAACCGCCTATAATGTATCTAGCATGGAAGATATCGAGATCTCTTAGTTGTTATGTTGACAATGAAAGCATACGTCTCAAAATTTTGATTCATCCCTGTTTTAAAAGCTCGAGCTCTGGCACCTCTGCAAATCAATGCTTCCCTCTGTGAAGTTCCTATCTATTTTATTTATTGTTGAGTCATCCTCCTCTTATAAAGAGCCCCAGTTAGAGAGCACCTCCGTCATTTGTATGCTTTGTTATTAATTGATATTGAGTATGATTGTGATTGGATCTATTTTACCATGAATTACAATGTCTAGTCAGTGCTTGTTCTTCAGAGGTGCTCTGCATTTATGTTTTGCGGTCTCAGAAAGGGCTAGCGAGATACCATTATATCATATTATATCATGATTGTTTTGATAAAATTGTTATCATCCGAGACTTATTATTGTTGCTCGCTAGTTGATCATGCCATTGATATGAGTAAATGTGAGACCTAAATGTTATTGTGAATGTGATTAGTCTATAATCTTTGCTGAAAATCTGAACATCAGTTAGACATATTTACAACAACAAGATCAAACAGAGTTTGTAAAAGTTTTTCTTTATCAATTTCAGTTTGTCAACTGAATTGCTTGAGGACAAGCAATGGGTTAAGCTTGGGGGAGTTGATACGTCTCCGCCGTATCTACTTTTCAAAACTCTTTTGCCCTTGTTTTGGACTCTAATTTGCATGATTTGAATGGAACTAACCCGGATTGACGTTGTTTTCAGCAGAATTGCCTTGGTGTTATTTTTGTGCAGAAATAAAAGTTCTCGGATTGACCTGAAAATTTACGGAGAATATTTTTGGAATTAATAAAAAATACTGGCGAAAGAATTAACCGGAGGGGGTCCACCACCTGGCCACAAGCCAGGGAGGCGCCCCCCCCTAGGGCGCGCCCAGCAGGCTTGTGGGCCCCCTGAAGCTCCTCCGACCTCAATTCCAACTCTATATATTCCTATTCGGGGAGAAAAAAATCAAGGAGAAGAGTTCATCGCGTTTTACAATACGGAGTCGCCGCCACCTCCTGTTCTTCCTCGGGAGGACGGATCTGGGGTCCGTTTTGGGCTCCGGAGAGGGGAAATCGACGCCGTCGTCATCACCAACCATCCTTCATCACCAATTTCATGATGCTCTCAGCCGTTCGTAAGTAATTCCATTGTAGGCTTGCTGGACAGTGATGGGTTGGATGAGATTTACCATGTAATCGAGTTAGTTTTGTTACGGTTTGATCCCTAGTATCCAGTATGTTCTGAGAATGATGTTGCTATGACTTTGCTATGCTTAATGCTTGTCACTAGGGCCCGAGTGCCATGATTTCAGATCTGAACCTATTATGTTTTCATGAATATATATATGTGTTCTTGATATTATCTTGCAAGTTGTAGACACCTATTAGGAGTTATGATCCGCATCCCCCTGGGTGACAATAACTGGGATTCTTTCCGGTGATTACCGTAGTTTGAGGAGTTCATGTATTCACTAAGTGCTAATGCTTTGGTCCGGTTCTCTATTAAAAGGAGGCCTTAATATCCCTTAGTTTCCATTAGGACCCCACTACCACGGGAGGGTAGGACAAAAGATGTCATGCAAGTTCTTTTCCATAAGCACGTATGACTATATATGGAATATATGCCTACATTACATTGATGAATTGGAGCTAGTTCTGTATCACCCTATGTTATAACCGTTGCATGATGAATGCCGTCTGACATAATTATCCATCACTGATCCATTGCCTACGAGCTTTTCATATATTGATCTTTGCTAAGTTACTTTTCCGTTGCTACTGCTACAATCACTACAACACTGCTACTGTCACTTTGCCATTGTTACCGTTATTTCCATACTACTTTGCTACTAAATACTTTGCTGCATATATTAAGTCTTTCAGGTGTGGTTGAATTGACAACTCAGCTGCTAATACTCAAGAATATTCTTTGGCTCCCCTTGTGTCGAATCAATAAATTTGGGTTGAATACTCTACCCTCGAAAACTAGTGCGATCCCCTATACTTGTGGGTTATCAGGGCACCTCCATAGTACAGAAGAATGCATAATACACTCCTAGTTGCTTTCTAAAGTTGCGATTTCTGAATCTAGTTTCTAGGCCAAGTATTTATAATCTTTATTTCTCTTATCCGTAACCTGATGGTTTCACAGGTTCTGGCTCTTATACCTATGAAGATTTGTATGTACAGTACATATGCTTCTCTGAGAGTAATGACTTGATTTAATCTAATTTGTGGCACTGAAGTACATATGTTTTTCTCTGATGCATTTCTGAATGTAATAGTCCGGCACACTACAGTCTTTTAGACCCCAGAGAAAAGAAAGAAAGAAAACTAGTGGTCTTTTCTAGAAAAAGACTGTAGTTTTGAAAATACTTTGAGTTGTTTGGTCCAAGTATATACCATAGTTTTGCAAACTGTAGTATCCCTAGTGTATCTATTGCTGCCACCAGGAAGATACATTCTGTTTTCAGTGTCCATGTAGCTATTGCTGCCACCAGGAAGTTAGCATTCTGTTTTCGGTGTCCATGTATCTGTTGCTGCCACTAGGAAGAAAATGTGAGAATATATCTTTTCTTCGTCATCATTGTCAAAAGGCAGCTAGTACTTTGCGTCGTGAAGTTATAACTAGATGAGTGTAGCAGGCAACATAGCTACAACATTTGATTAGGTCCCTTGTTGTGCACCTCGATATGAATTATTTCCAGTTTCAAAGCATGACAAAAATCATTCAGTGCACAACATTTCTTTTCACCCTGTGGTATAAATCACGTGAAGATTGTCATGAAATGGTTTAATCATCCAATTATTTCTCAAAACTTTGGATCGCATCTCCTGGCCGACTTTGGTTATTCTTAGTTCGACACTTCCGTAAGGATACCAAGTTTACATGCTTGCAAATCATATTTATTTGCCTCAAAGTTAGCTGGTAGTATATTGATCTGGTTTCTATATTTCATGCCTGATGCTCTTTACTGTCAAGTTGAACAGGTAGTACAATACTCCCACCGTCCGGAATTACTTGTCGGAGAAATGGTTGTATCTAGACGTATTTTAGTTCTAGATACATTCATTTTTGTCAATTTCTACGACAAGTAATACCGTATGGAGGGAGTTGTACTCAGTGGAAAGGAAATTCATCAGCTTGCATGTATATTAATTGTATGTTTTTTGTCTTTCCATGTTGTTGTTAGGTTGTGTAGGAAAGACAAAGAGGACCAAGAAGTGAACCATGATGTTGTTAGTGTGCGTCAACTAAATATCTTCTATAATGGAGCAAAAACAATACATCTTGTAGCTATCATTTTGTAAAGGATGTCTTGTGTAACGGAGCAAGAATTGAATCGTCGGAAAATTGTTTCCTCTTATTTAGTTACCTTTATTATGGGAATTATTACTGCTATTTTTGTTTGGTTCTGGTTTAATATTTTCAGAGTAGATGCAAGTTGCAACTTGATTCATATTGATGAGATATGTAACCTGGTTGTTATTGTTTTGACAAGGTAATATGCAAAATACCTTTGGTAAAATGCTTACGAACTGTTGGTCGGCAAAAGGAAGTACCGTCCTATAGTTGGTTGGCAAAGGTTCATGGTAGGGCCAACGAAAAGTTGGTCGGCAAGACTAGTACCATCGGATTGTTGGTCGGGAAAGGTTCATGGAAGAGCCAATAGAAAGTTGGTCGGGAAAGGTATTGTCGTTGAACAGTCGGTCGTGAAAAGTTCATAGCAGAAAGTCGGTCGGGAAAGGTTCAAGGCAAGGCCAACAAAATGTCGGTCGGTAATGTTTCGTATAGCCGTCCAACAGTCGGTCGGTAAATATATGTCGGTCAGGAAAAGTCTTTCCCATTTGGACTTTCCCCAACAGACTGTGTCGGTCGGCAATAGTTTTTCCCAACCGATTGCCTATTGGCGGAAGTTGTTTTCCCAACCAATCTGTCTGTCGAAGAAGTAGTGTCGTGGTGTAGTGAAAACAAAACTTCTCAATGCATGTGTGGTACATGTACTCGATGCATGACTTGCCGGCGTATGCGCTATTCGTTGGCTGGTGTGTGCATGGAAGGTTCCCGTGCCCCACTTGCAAGGCAGCTCTTCAGTTCCGTTGGCTGCAGGCGGGTGGCAAGTTTTCTTGCTTCGACTTGCATAGACAGTTCCGGGATCCTCGCCATAAGTTCAGAAAAGACAAGAAGAATTTCATCAAAGGTAGAGTTGTCAAAAACTGTGCATCACCTGCGTTGACAGGCCAACAGACCCTGGATCAGTTAAACGCTCTCAAGCCTGATCCAGAGCGTCCAGGGTATTTCAAAGGGTCTAATTCGGAACACGCCTGGACTCACAAGACATGCTTATGAGATCTGCCTTACTTCAAAGATCTCCTTTGCCCACACAACATCGACATGTTGCGCACTGAAAAGAATATCGCCGAGGCCCTTTTTGGTACATTGTTTGGCATAGAGGGGAAGTCAAAGGATAATCCTAAGGCTAGAGTCGATCAGGAGGCTCTATGTGATAGACCGTTACAAAACATGCGACAACCGAAAGGAAATCAGAGTTGGACGAAGCCCAAGGCCTGGTTCAATCTTGGAAGGCCAGCTATGAGGGAAATGATCTTGTGGGTGAAAATGTAGTTGATGTTCCCCGATGGGTATGCAGCGAATCTAAAGAGGGGAGCGAGTCTTGACAAATTGAAAATATTTGGTCTCAAGAGTCATGATTGGCACATATGGCTTGAGCGAGTAATGTCGGTGATGTTGCCTGGCTTTATCCCTGAGGATGAATGGCTAGTACTGGCAGAGCTGAGCTATTTCTTCCGTTCTGTTTATGCGAAAGAACTATCGCCTGGCATGCTAGATGAAATGGAAGAGTTGGCGCCGGAGTTGATCTGAAAGTTAGAGAAGATCTTTCCACCGGGCTTCTTTAATCCAATGCAGCATTGATTTTGCATCTCCTGACCAAGACAAGATTGGGGGGGGGGGCGTGCAAAATCGTTGGTGCTACGCAACTGAGAGGATGCAGAAGATGCTTCGAGCAAAATGTAAAAATAAACGTAGAATTGAAGCATCGATGGCCGAGGCATTCATTACTAAGGAGGCGGCAAACTTCGTGACAGCACACTACGAAGCCAAAAATCGTCATTTGCATAATCCGAAGCCTCGGTACAATGCTAGCGACCCTAAAAAAGTTCGATCGAACCTCAGCCTATTCAAAGGGAAGCTCGCACCAGCCGGTGCTTCCAAAGAAACGTAGATGTCGAAGAATGGCGGACCATTTCGTTGTATATCTTCAACAACCTAACAGAAGTGCGGCCGTACATCGAGTAAGTTCTCGGTACATTGTTTCACAACTTCAAGTTCCCTTGAACTGCTCTTATTCCCAGATATTTGATACAGTCGATACGTCGCCAAATTCTCGGATGGAGCGGTGATCCAAAAGGATTCCATCGAAGAGTATGAGCTTCTGGCAAAGCATGGAGGCGGCTCTCCCGGTTTCATCTCTTGGTTCGAAAAACGGTAATTTCCATTAGACTATTTCATTTCTTCGTCTAATTTGCGGCTAATGCAAAAATCCTTTCGTATTAAACTTGTAGGCTAATTCAGAGTCTATGGACGTCTAATTGAGACAAGTCGCTAATGGTTTTGACTATAAGGTCCGTTCATTTGACAAATACGACATCAATGGGTATCGCTTTCGTACCTTTGGCAAAGAGCTATCTATGTCCGACCGAAAGTCTACAATTTGTTGTGTCTCTGCTATCGGCGAAGGAGGTACCGAGTATTATGGAAGAGTTGAAGCAATTTATGAACTTTTATTCTATGGTGAAAACCCATCGAACGTCGTAGTCTTCAAATTTTATTGGTTCCAGCCGAAGGAGACTAGAAGGACTCGTGAACATATAGGGCTAGTCAAAATCAAACAAAGCACCCATTTAGATGTTCCCGATGTCTATATTACGGCTCAACAGGCGACCCAAGTTTTTTATCTACCGTGGGCCTGCCAAACTGATCCAAATCTGAATGGTTGGGATGTCGTTTATGAAGTGCCGCCATGTTTTAGAGCACCTCCCCTCAATGAAGAGGATTATGAACCTCACATTAACCCAGACACATATGAAGGAGAATTCTTCCAAGAAACACACCTTTCCAAAAAACGTTTCAAGAACCGCTCTACTTCACCCCAGAACATTGAAGTAGACAACGACAGTGAATCCGACTTCACCCCTGAGCCGGAACAAGAAGAGCTGGAACAAGAAGAGGTTACTGTTGCGGATGACCTGTCAATGCTTGACCGATTACATAAAGGAGGCTTTCCAGATGTTGTTCCCGATAGTGATGATGATGATGCATTTATTGATGATAGTGATGATGATGATGTATTTATTGATCCCGGAGCATATATAGACGATCAAGATTATTATTAGTTCATGTGAGGTATTCAATTTTTATTATATACATGATGATGATACACTTAAATTATATACATATTATTATTGATGTCGGTATTCAATTTTTTTATGTTGTACTAATTTCGTTTACTCTTTGTCAGGGCAGGTGTTGAAAGATGGTGGGCACGGGTCCAAAGCGATCCATGGCTCCTTCTTCGTCGGCGCGTGGTGGGAGGGGAACTTCCAGTCCACCCAATTCTCTCCAGAGAGTGTTGCTTGACAGTTTGCAGACACAGGCGTGCGCTTCTTCGTCGGCGTCGATGCCCACCGAGAGAGGAGGTCGGGGGAATAAGAGAGGGGGAGGTAGAGGTACCCGTGCCCGCGGGAGAGTTAAGCTGGCTGCTACGCCTTCCTCGCCGCCACCCCAGCTGATTCACCCAAGCACAGGACTGCTGGGGTGGACACGTCTGAGGTGGAGGTGATACGTCTCCATCGTATCTACTTTTCCAAACTCTTTTGCCCTTGTTTTGGACTCTAATTTGCATGATCTGAATGGAACTAACCCGGACTGACGCTGTTTTCAGCAGAATTGCCTTGGTGTTATTTTTGTTGAGAACTAAAAGTTCTCGGGTTGACCTGAAAATTTACGAAGAATATTTTTGGAATTAATAAATAATACTGGTGAAAGAATCAACCGGAGAAGGTCCACCACCTGGCCACAAGCCAGGGGGCGCCCCCCCCCTAGGGCGTGCCCCCCTGTCTTGTGGGCCCCCTGGAGCTCCGCTGACCTCAATTCCAACTCTATATAATCCTATTCGTGGAGAAAAAAATTAGAGAGAAGAGTTCATCGCGTTTTACGATATGGAGCCGCCGCCACCTCCTGTTCTTCCTCGGGAGGGCAGATCTGGAGTCTGCTTTGGACTCCGGAGAGGGGAAATCGACGCCGTCGTCATCACCAACCATCCTTCATCACCAATTTCATGATGCTCTCCGCCGTTCGTGAGTAATTCCATCATAGGCTTGCTGGACGGTGATGGGTTGGATGAGATTTATCATGTAATCGAGTTAGTTTTGTTAGGGTTTGATCCCTAGTATCCACTATGTTCTGAGATTGATGTTGCTATGACTTTGCTATGCTTAATGCTTGTCACTAGGGCCCGAGTGCCATGATTTCAGATCTGAACCTATTATGTTTTCATGAATATATATGTGTTCTTGATCCTATCTTGCAAGTTGTAGACACCTATTATGAGTTATGATCCGCATCCCCCAGGGTGACAATAACTGGGATTCTTTCCGGCGATTACCGTAGTTTGAGGAGTTCATGTATTCACTAAGTGCTAATGCTTTGGTCCGGTTCTCTATTAAAAGGAGGCATTAATATCCCTTAGTTACCATTAGGACCCCGCTGCCACGGGAGGGTAGGACAAAAGATGTCATGCAAGTTCTTTTCCATAAGCACGTATGACTATACATGGAATACATGCCTACATTACATTGATGAATTGGAGCTAGTTCTGTGTCACCCTATGTTATAACCATTGCATGATGAATGCCATCCGACATAATTATCCATCACTGATCCATTGCCTACGAGCTTTTCACATATTGATCATTGCTAAGTTACTTTTCCGTTGCTACTGTTACAATCACTACAACACCGCTACTGTCACTTTGCCATTGTTACCGTTACTTCCAAACTACTTGCTGCAGATATTAAGTCTTCCAGGTGTGGTTGAATTGACAACTCAGCTGCTAATACTCGAGAATATTCTTTGGCTCCCCTTGTGTTGAATCAATAAATTTGGGTTGAATACTCTACCCTCAAAAACTGTTGCGATCCCCTATACTTGTGGGTTATCAAGACCTTTTTCTGGTGCCGTTGCCGGGGAGCATAGCTCTATTCTCTGAGTCACTTGGGAATTATATCTGTTGATCACTATGAAGAATCTGAAAGATGCTAAAACCAAGATCTATCCCTCAACTACGAGGAGAGATAGTTGTGATGGTTGTATTTTCAGGGAACGAACTGTTGAACAAGCTGAACTACTATTGAATAATATATTGAGCAATGATAATAATTGGACTATTCCCGAACCACCTCCAAAGCCAACTCCGAAGAAAAGAGGTATTCTATTTCTCAGTCCTGACGATATGCAAGAGGCAACGGAAGCTGTGAAAGAAAAATGTATTAAAGCTGAAGATGTTAAGAATCTACCACCTATTGAAGAAATACATGGTCTTGATAACCCGACACAGGTAGTAGAGGTAAATTCCCTCAGTAGATTTGATGAAGGTGATATTCCTTATAATAAGTCTGCTAGACAATGCTTGGATGAGTTTGATAACTTTATTGTTAAACAAGAAATTTTAAATGCTTATGTTAGTAGACAATTGAAACATAATGCTTACATGCTTGATCGCTTAGGTGATTATATGAGTAGAACTGTTAATGATCTTAAGCTTATTAGTAAACATGCTTCCATGGTAACTACTCAAGTAGAACAAGTACTTAAGGCACAAAATGATTTGCTTAATGAGATGATTAGTAAGAACAATGATCATTCTGTTAGAGTTGTGACTAGAGGTGGTAGAATGACTCAGGAACCTTTGTATCCTGAGGGCCATCCTAAGAGAATTGAGCAAGATTCTCAGAGAGTTAATACTGATGCACCTAGTCGTCCCAGTAATAGTAGGAAAAAGAATGACGATAGGACTTTGCATGCTGCTAGTAAACCTGTTATAAATACACATGAAAACCCAAATGATATTTCTATTTCTGATGCTAAGACACAATCTGGTAATGAACATGAGCCTAGTGATAATATTAATGATGATGTTCATGTTGATGCTCAACATAGTAATGATAATGATGTGGAGATTGAACCTGCTGTTGATCTTGATAACCCACAACCTAAGAATAAAAGATATGATAAAAGAGACTTTGTTTCTAGGAAGCATGGTAGAGAAAGAGAACGTTGGGTTCAGAAACCCATGCCCTTTCCTACTAAACAATCCAAGAAAAAGGATGATGAGGACTTTGAGCGCTATGTTGAAATGCTTAGACCTGTCTTTTTGCGTATGCGCTTGACTAATATTCTGAAAATGTCTCCTTATGCCAAGTATATGAAAGATATTGTGACAAATAAAAGAAAGATACCGGAAGCTAAGATTTCCACAATGCTTGCTAATTATACTTTTAATGGTGGAATACCAAAGAAACTAGGAGATCCCGGAGTACCTACTATACCATGCTCTATTAAAGGAAATTATGTTAAAACTGCTTTATGTGACCTTGGAGCTGGTGTTAGTGTTATGCCTTTCTCTTTGTATCGTAGACTTGATTTGAATAAGTTGACACCTACTGAAATCTCTTTGCAAATGGCTGATAAATTAACTGCTTTACCCATCGGTATTTGTGAGGATGTGCCTGTCGTAGTTGCAAACGTTACTATCCTAACGGACTTTGTTATTCTTGATATTCCCGAGGACGACAGTATGTCGATCATCCTTGGTAGACCCTTTTTGAATACTGCAGGGGCTGTTATTGATTGCAACAAGGGCAATGTCACTTTTCATGTTAATGGTAATGAGCATACGGTACACTTCCTGAAGAAACAACCTCAAGTTCATAGTATCAACTCCATTGAAAAAATTTCAACGATCATTATTGGAGACTTTGAATTCCCTCTCCCTACTGCCCAAAAGAAATATGATATACTTATTGTTGGGGACATGCATATCCCCATTGAGGTAACCTAGTGTTGTTCAAAAATTCTTCGGTTCCATGTCATTCGGAAAAAGTTTGTCAATATGACTTGATCAACCCTATTGATGGATTTTTTTGATGAGCATGAGATGTATGAATTTAGAAAGCACAACCTTCTGCACCCAACTTTTATTTTTTGTTCTTTAGTTTCAATTTAGTAAAAATGCTATTATTCTCCTGTTTTTCGTTTTATCCGTGCAATAGAAAAATGACCTGAAAATAAAAGTTCTCAAAATTCCATGAAATTTTCTATGATTTTTTCTGGAATATTTAAGAATTCTTGGCACTGAGAACACATCAGGGGGCTACACCAGTGGGCCACAAGCCTGCAGGGCGCGCCCACCCCCCTGGGCGCGCCCCCCTGGCTTGTGGGTCCCACGTGGGGCCCCCTCACTTATTCCAGCACCCATCCACGTCGTCTTCCTCCAGAAAAAATCCCACCATTGCTCAAACCCGTGTTCTAGCTCATTTTGCTGCCATTTTCGATCTCCTTGCTCAAAGCTCCATTTGCAAAACTGTTTTAGGGGACTGTTCATCGGTATGTGACTCCTCCAATGTTCCAATTAGTTTATGTTCTAGTGCTTTATATATTGCAAATTTTTGCTGCTGTGGTGACCTTGTTCTTGAGCTTGCATGTCAAATTTGTATGGTCCCAAGTAGTTTTGATGCATGATATAGTCTCTAGGCAGTTGTGGGAGTATTTGCTATAAGTTTTGTTGAGCTTTGTTCACTTTTATTTGGAGTCACTAAAAATTTCAGAATTATTTTTCAGAGAAAGAAATGATGAGGAGATTGTTAAGAGGCTCTTCAAGCCGGGGTTCTAAAGAAAATGAAAATGAGAAGCCCAGATACAATATTCCTTGCACCGCGGAGGTTCGACCATGTGAATGGCCAAGTGAAGCATTCTTGAGGGCGGCCGGAATTTATGAAGATTTCTATTATCTGGCAGAAAATGCAGGCATCACCGACTTCCTCAACGATAAGTGTGACCAGTACCTCCTAATTACTAATATTTTCGTGCAAAATTTTCAGTTTTATCCTAGGAAGAATCCTCCCATGGTAGAATTTTACTTATATGATGTGCCTAAGGAAATGTCACTTTACGATTTTTGCAATGTTTGCAAAATACCTTATGAGGGCAGTATCAGTGAACCACGTCCTAGAGACATGGAGGACTTTATTGCCGCAATCACTGTGGGGGAAGAGAGAGGGGTGTCAAAGGCCAGAGCAGCTAGTTTGCATTTTCTAGTTCTACGCTATTATTCATTATTTGCGGGGAGATGCCTTGTTGGCGAGGGGAGAGTGGAAGCCTTAGTGCTCCCGACCTCGCCATTCTGCGCCATGCTTTACTTGCTGATAGAACTTTTAGTCTGGGAGCTATAGTGGCCCAACGGTTGAACTTAAACCGTTCGAAGGGCCCCATATTCAGAGGTATCTATGCATCTCGTCTAGCCAAACACTTCGAGACCCATTAGGCTTGACGAGGAAGAAGAAATGCTGCTACCTACGAGATATTTAGACTATGACAGCATGGTAGCACATGATTTTATTAGGAAAGATAATGATAAGAGGCTGCTTTACAACTTAGTATTTAGTCAGGGTACTTGTGAGATTATTGCTTTGCCTGCTTCTTCTTTGTTCGATATTCGTTCAGGCAGGTACACTATTATGCCCGAGGACATTTACAGATATTGGGGCCTGTCGCAACTCCCAGCACCTGAGCCGGCACCAACCCTTGATCCATACCAGGATCTAGTTTTTCAGTGGGAGCCACAGGAGCTCGCCAACCAGTGGAACCCTCAGTATCTTCCGGAGTACCCAAGAGATGGTTATTTTCAGCCATGGCCCTAGACCAACTTAGGCTAAAAGCCTAAGCTTGGGGGAGTACGTATTTCTCACCGACATTACATTCATGTTCACACACTCATTCCAGTTGTCGGTGTTCATACTTTTTCATTGTACCATCCATGGTAGTTTATTTCTTATTTTTTCTTTCTCCTTGTGTGTTGAATTAACCTTGAGAAAATCCAAAAAAATTAGTTCTAGCTTTACCTTCTAGTTTGTTTAGTTGTAGTATTAAAAGAAAACCCAAAAAGATTTCTCGTTCTTCTTTTGCTTGTTGGGAGCTTTCCCGTGTAAATAATTTTCCTTTCTTCTTTGGGTCGTAAGAAGAAGACCACGATGACATGTTGAGTGGCTCGCATAGGCATTATTGTTTATCTATCAGAGAGCACATATTACCTTGCCTTGTCCTTTAAGTTATCGTTTGCAAATTCCAGCTTAGTCCAATGCACATGCACTCTTATTATTATTCACACCGTTCGGTCGTGCAAGTGAAAGGCAATAATGATGATATATGATGAAATGATTGAGATGGAGAAAAGCTGGTATGAACTCGACCTATCTTGTTTTTGTAAATATGATTAGCTCATCGTTCTGAATTTAGCTCATTATAGATGAAACATGTTTGCAATGAAAATTAGAGATTATAGTTACTCATGCCATGCTTAATTAGCTAAGAGTGTATAATGGTTTGTCTTGAGTGCCAACATGCATTTTAAAATGGTTATGATTTAGTATGATAGGATGGTATCCTCCTCTGAATGATTCAAGTGGCTTGACTTGGCACATATTCACTCATGTAGTTGAAACAAAACCAACATAGCCTCCACGATGTTTATGTTCATGGTGATTTATATCCTACTCATGCTTGCATTCAATGTTGGTTAATCTCAAAGCATGTTTATGACTGTTGTCGCTCTCTAGTTGGTCGCTTCCCAGTCTTCTGCTAGCCTTCACTTGTACTAAGCGGGAATACTGCTTGTGCATCCATTTCCATAAACCCAAAGTTGTTCAATATGAGTCCACCATACCTACCTATATGCGGTATTTACCTGCCGTTCCAAGTAATTTTGCATGTGCCATACTCAAAACCTTCAAAGAAATATCCCGTTTTGTATGCCCGAATCGCTCATGTAGTGACTAGGGGCTGTCAGTATCTTCCATGCTAGGTGGGTTATTCTCACGATATGTGTTGATTCACTATCATTCACGAGAAAGTGGCTGGTATTCGGGATGCCCAGTTCCATGCTCAAAATTCAAATCAAAATATAATAAAACAAAACTCCCCCAGGATTGTTGTTTGTATGGACGGTACCCGTGGATTCGGCCCGCCGTGGAGTGTGATCGATTGGTGGAGGGGGAGTAAAAACTTTACTATTCTGTTTGGGAACCTCCTATAATGTATCTAGCATGGAAGATACCGAGATCTCTTAGTTGTTATGTTGACAATGAAAGCATACCGCTCAAAAATTATTATTCTTCCATGTTTTAAAAGCTCGAGCTCTGGCACCTCTGTAAATCAATGCTTCCCTCTGCAAAGGGCCTATCTATTTTATTTACTGTTGAGTCATCCTCGTCTTATAAAGAGCACCAGTTAGAGAGCACCTCCGTCATTTGTATGGTTTGTTATTAATTGATATTGAGTATGAGTGTGATTGGATCTCTTTTACCATGAATTACAATGTCTATTTAGTCCTTGTTCTTCAGAGGTGCTCTGCATTTATGTTTTGCGGTCTCAGAAAGGGCTAGCGAGATACCATTATATCATATTGTATCATGATTGTTTTGATTAAATTGTTGTCATCTGAGACTTATTATTATTGCTCGCTAGTTGATTATATTATTGATATGAGTAAATGTGAGACCTGAATGTTATTGTGAATGTGGTTAGTCTATAATCTTTGCTGAAAATCTGAACATCAGTTAGACATATTTACAACAGCAAGATAGGTAATATGGACATTAATGGCGCACCAAGTATGTGGTGCGCCACTGCTATATAGCAGTGGCGCACCAGATATGGGTGCGCCATTAATGGCCATATTACTAATGGCGCACCTGGTGTGTGGTGCGCCACTACTAGTTTTGTCCTGGCCCCACACCCCTGCCCAGACTTAGCAGTGGCGCACCAGGGGAAAGTGCGCCATTACTAGTTTTAACTAGTAATGGCGCACCACACCCATGGTGCGCCACTACTAATTTGTGCTGGCCCCACACCCCTCCCCAGACTTAGCAGTGGCGCACCAGGGGAAAGTGCGCCATTACTAGTTTTAAGTAGTAATGGCACACCACACCCACGGTGCGCCACTACTAACAATTTTTTTTTCAAAACTTTTAATGGCGCACCACACACCAGGTGCGCCATTAGTAACCCTGGTTACTAGTGGCGCATTCTTAGGAGGTGCACCATTGGTAACTTGAGAGCAGCTAGATATTTTTGACAGCACCTACCACACTCACTTTTCCCACTTCATTCTCTCCACCTCTACCAAGCTTGGTCTCGGCTGCCTCCTCCTCCTCACCTCATTTGCACCATAGATTCACCCAAATTAAGTGGTTAAACTTCCTTTTTTTGATAGGTAAGTAAGGGGAAAGCTTTCTTTATGTTCTAGATCTACTTTTTTCTCCCTCCAACGTACACACTTTTTATGGCCTAGATCTACACTTTTCTCATTGAGCTAGATCTACGTATGTTTGTGGTGTTGCATATGTTTGTGTTTGCAGGTATCGGTATTTGAAATGCGATAGTTGCCAATATTTTGCCGGAATGTTGATTCATTTCCGTTTCGGCGATAATTTGGCACTATGCATTCTTTTTTGTCCTATTTTTAGGCAAAGTCATGCCAAATTTTTTTTTGGTTCTAAAATATCGTTTTGCTCTACCCCGCAGGCGACCATGGTCCGCACGATGACCGAAGGCATCGTGAATAGGTTTTTGAGCTCCGCGAAGGCTGAGATGCTTCAAAAGAACGAGACGGAGATAAGATGTCCGTGTCGAAGATGCAAGCTGAAGAGCCTTATGGACCCGGATTCCAGACAGGTGCGGGACCACCTGCTTGTGCATGGTTTCATGGATGGCTATCGGTGGCAAGGTGATGAAGATGATTATGAAGTCGTCCATGGGGGCCGGGCAAGAAATAAGGAAGGGCAGCAAGACAATAGCGGCGAGGGCAGGCGAGAAGACGAAAAATCTCCAGGACATGATCACGAAGTAGATGCAGGACACAGTCATCATGTAGAAGATGCCGGGCATGATCATGAAGATGAAGATGCCGGAGCAGACGATGATGGACCATCGATGGGCTGGGTGCAGGACCCTCATATTCAAGAGCTGCTTCTCAAGTAGACGGGTAACGCAAGAGCTGCCGCCCGAGAGAAAGCCAAGCTGGATCAACTGGAGATAGACGCGGTTACTCCATTGTATGAAGCATGCAGGCCCAAGGATACCCGCCTGAATGTAACGCTCATGGCTCTGGAGATGAAGGTAAAACACAAAATGACCGACGCATGCTTCGACGAGAACATGTCATTCTGGCACGAACGTCTTCCCAAGGGGAACAAGTGCCCGACCAGTTTCGAGGAGGCGAAGAAAATCGTGTGTCCTCTGGATTTACCGCACGTGAAATACCATGTGTGCATGAACGATTGCATCATTTATCGGGACGAGCACGCGGAGTCAACCATATGTCCGGTGTGCGGCGTCACTCGATACAAGAAGAGGAAGAAAGCTCCTCGAAAAGTGGTGTGGTACTTTCCGATCACTCCTCGTCTGCAGCAGTATTTCGCGGAATCTAAGCAAGCAAAGCTCCTGCGTTGGCATGCGGATAGGGAGAAGAAGAAGCGAGAAGATGACGGAAATGATCCGGAGATAAATAAAAAAGACAAGATGCTGAGTCACCCTAAGGATGCGAGCCAGTGGCAAGCGTTGAACTTCGAACACCCAGAATTTGGGGACGATCCAAGGAACATCATGCTGGGCGCGAGCACCGATGGAGTCAATCCGTTTGGCAGCCAGAGAAGCACACATAGCACCTGGCCTGTGTTTGTGCGGATGTACAACCTTCCCCCCTGGATGTGCATGAAGAGGAAGTACATTCACATGAGTATGCTAATTGAAGGGCCGAAACAACCAGGGAACGACATCAATCTGTATCTGGGGCTGCTAAAAGAGGAGCTAGACACGCTGTGGAAAACGCCAGCCAATACGTGGGACGCCGCAGCGAAACAATATTTCCCTATGAGAGCTGCACTGCTCACGACGGTGCATGACTATCTCGGTTACGGATATGTCGCGGGGCAGGTGGTCCACGGATTTTGTGCATGCGTCAGGTGCATGGATGACACAACGTATCGCCAGCTAGATGGAGATCCCGGGTCTTGGAAAACCGTGTTCATGGGACATCGAAGGTGGCTTCGCGACGATGATGCATGGAGAAAACGCAAGGATCTGTTCGATGGTGAAACCGAACCCGGAAGACCCCCACATATGAGGAGCGGCGAGGAGATAGACGAGCTGTTGAAAAATTGGAAAGAGTGCCCACCGCCGGGAAAGAAGCGAAAGGCGCCAGAGCCGCTGCTGAAGGTATGGAAAATGAGGTCTGTTTTCTGGGACTTGCTGTACTGGAAGATCCTCCGTGTGCCTCACAGCCTTGATGTCATGCATATCACGAAGAACGTGTGCGAGAGTCTGCTTGGTACCCTGCTCAACATGCCAGAGAGGACCAAAGATGGTCCGAAAGCAAGGGCAGACTTGCAATCAATGGGCATCAGGGAGGAGCTTCACGCAAAACGCCCTAATGATGATGATGATGATGATGAGGCGAAGGACACGGAAAGTCGTCGCAAAGGCAAAAAGGCCAAGAAGATCGAATATGACTGCCCTCCCGTGTGCTTCACTCTAAGTCAGAAGGAGATCGAGCAGTTTTTCACCTGCCTCGTAGGAGTAAAACTTCCTTACGGTTACGCGGGGAAGATAAGCAGATACCTAGACTCAGCGAAGCAGAAGTTCAGCGGGATGAAGTCTCACGACTGTCACGTGCTAATGACGCAGATACTTCCAGTTGCAATCCGTGGGATCATGGACGCGCACGTCCGTGAAATGCTATTTGGCCTATGCAACTTTTTCGACGTCATCTCTCGGAAGTCGGTTGGCGTGAGGCAACTCAGAAGGCTACAGGAAGAGATCGTGGTGATACTATGCGAGCTTGAGATGTACTTCCCGCCCGCATTCTTCGACGTTATGGTGCATCTGCTGGTCCATATCGTGGAGGATATCATCCAACTCGGGCCGACGTTCCTGCACAGCATGATGCCGTGCGAAAGGATGAATGGTGTCATCAAAGGATACGTTCGCAACAGGGCACGTCCAGATGGAAGCATAGCCAAGGGCTTTCTGACCGAAGAGTGCATCTCCTTCTGCACGAATTATCTAGGCATCGAGAACCCCGTTGGTCTGCCCGTCAACAGGCACCTCGGCAGGCTCGCTGGATGGGGTCTTCGCGGGGGTCGCCGCGAAATGCATGTCGACTTCAAGGGTCGACTCGCCGACTTTGAAAGAGCAAACCTAGTCACACTACAACACATAGACGTGGTCGATCCTTGGGTGGTAGAGCACAAAACCTTTATTGAGAAGACGTACAATGACCGAGGCCAACAGAGGACGGACGGAGATATAATCAAAGAGCACAACTCATGTTTCACTGGTTGGTTCAAGGACAAGCTTCTGTCGTACCCTTTACATGAGGATTCTTCCGCGGAAGAAAAACTCATATTCGCCTTGTCACAGGGCGCCGAGCACAACCTGATGACCTATGAGGCGTACGATATCAACGGCTACACATTCTACACCGAGGAAAAGGACATGAAGAGCGATTATCAGAACTCTGGGGTAACGATGGAATCCTACACCGGTAACGACAAGGACATATACTACGGAAGGATCGAGGAGATCTGGGAGCTGAGCTACGCTGGAGAGAAGGTCCCGATGTTCCGTGTCAGATGGGCCAAGAGCGTCCTAAAAGAAGACCGGTATTTCACCACCATGGTTATACCCGAAGCCAAATCCAAGACCGCGGGCGCAAACGTCACCGCGAAAAATGAGCCATGGGTACTGGCTTGCCAAGTGGACCAATGCTTCTCCATTACCGACCCGTCAAAGCCCAGTCGTGTTGTCGTGAGGAGAGGCAAAAGGAACATCATCGGAATGGATGGAGTCGCCAATGAGCAAGACTTCGACAAGTACGGCGACCCGAAGATGGAAGATGACGACGACGATGAAGTACCATACACCACAAGAAGAAGCAGGACCACCCTACCTAAAGGACGTCCGTTCAAGAGAAGAATTCAAGGGGTTCCGAGGCTAAATTATTCAACCGCGAGAAAGAAGGGCAAGAAGATTGTGAAAAGATAGCTAAGATCGATCGAATCACGACGTGTCTGCCGCTTGTGTATGTGTGCTTATTTATTTTAGAGTATTTGGATATTTATTACAAGGTTAAAATAAATTTAAAATAAAAAGAAAAAAAATAGCAGTGGCGCACCAGGCAGAGGTGCGCCATTGTTATACGGGTATGGATGGCGCACCGCCGCACGTCTCGCGCCATCCCCCCACCCGCCCCACTCTCTGGCGGCTGCCGCTTCCCATCCCCACCCCTCCGGCGACCGCCAGCCTTCCCCGGCGACGAATCACGCTCCCGGTCCGCTTCACGCTCGAACGCCAAGGGCAAGAAAGAGGTAGGGTTCTCCTCCCGGTCCGCTTCACGCTCGACGCCTCCCCTTCCCCCTCCCTTTCCTCTTCCGCCGCCGATGCCTCCTCCACCTCCACCTGAGGAATCCACGCCCGCGCTCGCGCCCGCGGTCTCTCTCCCCCTGATACCACGGATCGGCTGCTCTCCGGTCACTGCATGCATAGGAGCACGGCGGCCCTCCATTTCGCGCCGCCACCGTGGTCGGGCTGCGGCAAGCACCAGAGGAACGCTGCAGGCTTGAGCTCCTTCTCCACAACCACGCCCGCCTCCTTCCACACCCTAGCCACTGCGGGTTCAGGGGCATGCGGGGAGTAACCATCACCATTTTTTTCTCTACTACCTGTCATTTTACTTCTGTCAAATTGGTTCAAACCAGTTTTATAAAATCAGAAATAAATCAATAATATCAAATATTATTTTTATAAGATTTTATCACTCCATTTGCATTTTCCTTTTCTTTTATCTCAAATCTTAAATTATTACATGCAAGTAAAAATTCAAAAAAATAAAAAAATGTTAGTAATGGCGCACCAGGAGAAGGTGCGACATTGCTATCACGATGTTTATGGCGCACCCCTAAGAGGTGCGCCATTGCTATCACGATGTTTATGGCGCACCCCTAAGAGGTGCGCCATTGATATACCTGTTTTTATGGCGCACCCCTAATAGGTGCGCCATTGCTATCATTCTACCCTAAATTAGGGTATCCTCCCCTCCCCTCCCTGCCTCCCCACACAGTACACCCCCTTGACCCCCCCGCGCCCCCGCCGCCTCCCCGTCTCCGGCGACCCCGCGCCCGTCTCCGGCGACCCTGCGCCCCTGCGCCCGTCTCCGGCGACCCCACGACCCCGCGCCCGCCGCCGCCCGCTCAGCCCCCATAGGTACTTTCCTCCCTCCTCCTCACTCCTTCCTGCTCCTCCATTCCCCCCGTCCTCCTCTGTTCTCGATGCACAGGGCCGGTCTGAGCAGCGACGCAACACCGTACCACTCCTCTCCCTCCCTCCCCGCCTTTGTTCGCGCATGGCTCCGCCTGCCTGACTGTTGGGGAACGTTGCATGGGAAACAAAAAATTTTCCTACGCACACGCAAGATCTATCCATGGAGATGAGCATCTACGAGAGGGAGAGTGAATCTACATACCCTTGTAGATCGCTAAGCGGAAGCGTTTAAGAAACGTGATTGATGTAGTCGAACGTCTTCGCGATTCAAATCGCCGAGCATCCCGCGATCCCATCACGATCCGTCTCGCGATTCCATCACGATCCGTCCCGCGATCCCATCATGATTCGTCCCGCGATCTTGATCACGGTCCTTCTGATCTAGTGCCGAACGGACGGCACCTCCGCGTTCAACACACGTACGGCTTGATGACGCCTTCACCTCCTCGATCCAGCGAGCGATGGTGAAGTAGTAGATGAGTTCCAGCAGCACGACGGCGTGATGATGGTGGTGAGGAACAATCTCTACAGGGCTTCGCCAAGCACTACGAAGATAATGACGTGAGGAACTAGAGGGCTAGGGTTGCCGGCACACGGCTTGGGAAATCCTGATCTATCCCGTGTGCTAGCCCTGCCCCTCTATTTATAAGTTGAGCCCTGGGGTCTAAACTTGGAGGAAAAACCTCTACAAGGTCGGTTTTGCCCGCACAAGGTCGGTTTGGCCCGCAAGGAAAGAGTCCAACTCGGATCCCTGCAGCACCGTGCACAAGCGGTAGTACCGCTCGGGAGCGGTAGTACCGCTTGAGCGGTAGTACCGCTTCACACAAGCGGTAGTACCGCTTAAGCGGCAGTACTGCCTTACTGCTTAAGGCAGCAGCAAAACTACCTTTTGCACTTTCCAATACCTCGTCGGTTATACCCCTTTGGCCCATATAAAGTGTTGCTGCACCCGAACACTTCGGTGAACATCCGGAACCCCTTCCGGTGAATTCCGGAACCATTTCTGGAGATCAAAACACCATTATCACATATATCAATCTTTATCTCCGGACTCTTCCGGAGATCCTCATCATGTCCGGGATCTTATCCGAGACTCCGAACAACCTTCGGTCACCAACAATAACTCAACTATACTAATCGTCACCAAACGTTAAGTGTGTAGACCCTGCGGGTTCGAGAACTATGTAGACATGACCGAGACACCTCTACGGTCAATAACCAATAGCGGGACCTGGATGCCCATATTAGTTCCTACATATTCTACGAAGATCTATATCGGTCGAACCTCTATGTCAAGGATTCAGTTAATCCCGTATGCTGTTCCCTTTGTTCTTCGGTATGTTACTTGCCCGAGATTCGATCGTCGGTATCTCTATACCTAGTTCAATCTCGTTACCGGCAAGTCTCTTTACTCGTTCCGTAATACAAGATCCCATGGCTAACACCTTAGTCACATTGCTTGCAAGGCTTATAGTGATGTTGTATTACCGAGTGGGCCCTGAGATACCTCTCCGTCACACGGAGTAACAAATCCCAGTCTTGATCCATGCCAACTCAACGGACACCCTTGGAGATACCTGTAGAGCATCTTTATAGTCATCCAGTTACGTTGCGACGTTTGATACACACAAGGTATTCCTCCGGTGTCAGTGAGTTACATGACCTCATGGTCATAGGAACAGATACTTGACATGCAGAAAACGATAGCAATAAACTGACACGATCATATGCTACGTTTATAGTTTGGGTCTTGTCCATCACATCATTCTCCTAATGATGTGATCCCGTTATCAAATGACATCTTATGTCCATGGTCAGGAAACCTTTACCATCCTTTGATCAACGAGTTAGTTAACTAGAGGCTTACTAAGGACACAGTGTTGTCTATGTACCCACACATGTATTTGAGTTTCCAATCAATACAATTATAGCATGGATAATAAACGATTATCATGAACAAGGAAATATAATAATAACTACTTTATTATTGCCTCTAGGGCATATTTCCAACACTGACGCCTTCTATCTTGTCGCAGGGGAAGGTGGTGCCGGCGTGTACGGCGTCTGCCCCTTCTTTGTGCTCCTCCTCACGCGCCGCTCCTCCTCTCCGGCGACCCCGCGCCCCCGCGCCCGTCTCCCCCGTCTCCCCCGACCCCGACCCCATCGCCTCTACAACAAGAGCAGCACAAGAATCGGACGAAGGTATGTATCCCCATCCGCTCACCATCCCCATCTCCATCTCTGGCTAGAGTACATCTGATGGTGGATGGTCGCCGCTTGTATGCCAATCCCAGGACGAGTTCAGGGACCTGGTGCTCAGGAGCAGCGAGTACTGTGCGGCGTAACCACATCATCCATTAGTAATTTAGTTTCCTAACTCCACTATTTACTGGGAAAATTCAGAATCTGAGCTCTCTCTGAAGAAGGGGATGCAGTTAACAGTTAACTGAATTTCTTGTTCTGGTGGTCTCACAAGTGTGTTGTTCATTTCTCTTGGTATCTTGGCTGCCCCAGTGGCACGAATCCGAGCTACCTTGGCATGCAGAAGAGCCCTCCCTCCCTTGCCTTGTGAGGGGAAGGTTTGATGTGAACTGTGATGCTTTCCATGATTGTGGATGTGAATTTAGTATTTATGATAATTTCCTTGTATGACCATGAGATGTAGTATAATTTCGCTGTTCTCGGATCAATCCGAGCATTCTAGTGTTGAATAGAAAATATGTGGATTAAAATTTTGTACTAGCCAGCATGTAGGAAACATCTAGAGCCAGCATGTAGGAAACATCTAGAGCCAACATGCATTTTTGCAGCAGGAAAAGAAAGAAAATGTAGGTGCGCATCAGTATTAGATCTGCAATTCATTGAACATTCTGCTTGCATGATATATGCTACTGCGGTGGCTGCTTTGTAATTACTAGTGCAGTGCTTGGTTGTCCACCTATTTATGTGGTGCTGTTTAACCTGATCCTCCAACATTCATCTTACTCACGCGCAGCTTACTGAACAAGTGCAAGCGCTGCAGAGGGACAAGGAGATACTCAAGACCAACCTAAACAAAGCAGAGGAGGAGGTATGATATATACTAAACCTCTCTTGTCCTTGCAACAACCATGTTCTCCACCTCGCCTTCTCAGTGAATGCCAATAGATTTGTGCGAAACTAACGTGGTTCTGACAGTCAGAAGTTTCTTGCGTTTTTCAATTCAAGGTTAAGTTGCTATTCGAGGAGAACAGAGCTCTGGACGAAGCGGACAAGAGGCTGCTGTGCTTGCTAGAGAAGGAGCAGAAACATCGGTCCGAAAGAAAGCACTCCGCCAGTAATTCCACCAAGGTAAAAACACCAACCAACCATAAAAGCTCAAGTCTGTATATGAAGACATGAGTTGGCACTCTCGTTTGGACAAAAATTGCCCCTCCCCATGCTTGGTCTGTCACACACGTGGGTGCTTGTTCATGTGCTCCCGTGAACCAATACTGTTGTTCTGGTTGCTGTGGTGATGACAGCTCGCTGGGTTCTTCACCCCTGCTCCTACGGCTGTGTAGTGCATATCCACTGGATTGGGCTCCCTTGCTGGGTTGTATCCTTTTGGTTTGGGGTTTATGTGCAGGTACATTGAGTTGCCAATGTTTTGCCGGAACGTTGATTAATTTCCGTCCGGCAAATTTCTGGCACTCCGGCATGACCTTTTTTAGCAAAGGTCATGCCGAATTTTTCCTAGAATTTATGTTGCCAGCTAAATTACCCCTGTCAATGAAATTACCCCTGCCATGCTCTATTAATAGTTTTAGGACACTATTCTTTCTTGTCATGACACTTATTTTGAGTGTACTTCAGATATCTTGGAATGTTGTTCCGAGGATAGATACAAATTAAAGTAAAACAAGAGATTCTTTTTTTGTGAAGTCAAATTAAAATAAGAATGTTTTTTTAGAAAGAAAATACCCGAGCATTATCAGGTCCCAACAAAGCAGGAGCAATGTGCTTAAGATCACCATGGCACTAATTGTTAGCCATTTTTTCTTATTTAGAGCGAACATGGCCGACATCGATGAGGCCGGCGGTTCGGGCAAGCCATTCTGGGAGCTGTCCCAGGAGATGGAGGAAGAACCTCACCGCTATGAGGACGCCGCGGAAGACACCGATCCCGACTACACAACCCCTAGTGGCGTCGGGGATGACACCACTGATGGTGCCGCCGGGGATGTCACCACTGATGATGGCAGCGAACGCACAGATGGCAGCCAACCGAAGAGGCAACGGAAGCACCGGCACCCGAACGTGCTCGGCACCGTCAAGGAGGAATTTACTGAAGTGTCCTCCAGTGGGCATCCAACGGCGCCCAAAGAATTAGTCGGTGGGCACGCGGGACAACTCGGGTGCATTCTCCGGAGCACCGTCTCGATCAACACCGAGAACCTAAGGCATCGTGACCGAGGGAATTTGCGCAACCTCCTCTTCACGAAGCTGCACGAACGATACAAGTTCCCCGGTGACTTCGCAAACACACGCCTCTCAGGGAATATAGTGAACAGTGCCGCCCTCACGAAGATGAGCACGGCCCTGGCTACTTGGAGAGCCGCGGTGAAGAGAAGGATTCTAAGAGGTGATAGTTATGAGAAGATCAAGGAGACAAATCCTTCGATCTGCGAAGCTGACTACCTGGAGTTCAAGATCAAGTGCGAGAGCAACGCATCCGCAGAATCAAGTCAGTGGGGGAAAGATATGCGGGACTTGAACTTAGGGGTCCACAAACTCGGTCCCGGCGGTTACAGAGTGGCGGAACCTAAATGGGACAAGGAGGACGCGGAGCGTGCCGAGCAAGGCCTACCGCCCCTCTTCGATAAATACCATGATAAGCAGACCAGGAACTATGTCAGGGCTCGGTACAAGGTGGACCCGGTAACAAAGGAGCTTACAACGGATCCGAAGGTGAAGGAGCTTGAGCGTGTTCTGGTAAGGAATACACCCCCGCGTAATTAGCTCCATATGGTTGCATTCTAATTAATGAAGCCAAATTTCTAAATGGTTCACGTTCCTTCCGCAGGAAACTGAAAGCAGTAGCGCGGGGTCTCAGAGCTCCCCGTCTGCCCCTTGGGACACCACTTTAAATAGGGCATTGAACGTAATTAAACACAAGGATAAGTTCAGTAACCCGTCGTCAGCTGGTCGTGTGGCCGGCGAAGGCTTGTCCACGAAATGGTCGGAATACTATAAGGCTAGGCGAAAGGAGAGAAAGACCAGCTCGGAAAGCCAGGAGCGCGAGGTTAAAGAACTCAAGGCACAAGTGGCGCGGATTCCGGAGATAGTCGAAGAGCAAGTGCGAGACCAACTGGGAGGGACGATCACCGCCATTATGCCTCCCTTGCTTGAGGGGCTGTGGGGGTGGATTGCGGGCGGCCAACAAGGGCCGCCCCCGATTCCCAGCTTCACGGGCAGCAACTCGAACAACGCGTCGGCATTGGTGTCTCCGGCGGAGGCGGCATTGGTGTCTCCGGCGCCGGCGCCGGTATTGGAGCTTAATGCACCCGGGTGTGGGAAGAATACGCCGGCCGGCACCTCGGCAGCAAGCGGCCCCTCCGTCACTTGCACGCCCACCGTTGGCGGTGCCTCGACATTAGCCGAGCTCGATGCCATCACGCTAACTAAGCCTCGGCCGATGACTTCATCTCCTTGCCTTTGACTGGGCATCCCTGACGCCCTACATGTTTTCACAGGGCGCCGCCAACGTTCCATGCACTCTCCTGCACTTCGTGGACGGCGAGTTGATCGATGTCGCCAAGGCCAAAATCGTTGAACCGGGCAACCGCGTGTTCCACGGTAATCCGATGCCACCCACCGTGTATAGGGTTCAACTGGTTCGGGTGCTGCGGGGCTGCGACGACGTGTTACCTCCGTATCGACCCCCTGGGGCCGACGAAGATGATGTGATGACCCTCAGCGCCTGCTTAAACTGGTCCATGCTTTGGCCGAAGAGCCAGATTCGTTTGGGGGCGGGGGACACCACCCCACAGACAACACCGCCAGTCGTGCCGGTGCCAAGCCATGGCAAGACCGCCGCAACGCTACCGCCGTCAGCTGATCCGGACATGCATATGGCATAGGATCCGGATGACGACGACGATACATTTTGCAACGTCGATAAGTACATCAACGAACATGGGTACGATGACGAATTCTTGGGGCGTCCATCTCAAGAACCCAACCCTGCAAAAGACGATCGCGATCTAGCTGGTACCGCGGAGAAACCCAATTGCAACAGGCGTCGTCTGTTCAGTTCTCAGGAGACGCCTCCAGCTGCTGCCTTCACCGAGACTCAAACAGCCGAGGTGCGAAATATTATCAGCCTCAACACACTCAAGAAGGCGGTCTCTGAGCAGAACTCGATCCCATTACAGCAGAAGAAGCAGAAGGGACGGAAAAGAAAAAGTAACAAGGGCTTGTCCACGAAATGGTCGGAATACTATAAGGCTGGGCGAAAGGAGAGAAAGACCAGCTCAGAAAGCCAGGAGCGCGAGGTTAAAGAACTCAAGGCACAAGTGGCGCGGATTCCGGAGATAGTCGAAGAGCAAGTGCGAGACCAACTGGGAGCGACTATCACCGCCATTATGCCTTCCTTGCTTGAGGGGCTGCGGGGGTGGATTGCGGGCGGCCAACAGGGGCCGCCCCCGATTCCCAGCTTCACGGGCAGCAACTCGCACAACGCGTCGGCATTGGTGTCTCCGGCGGAGGCGGCATTGGTGTCTCCGGCGCCGGCGCCGGTATTGGAGCTTAATGCACCCGGGTGTGGGAAGAATACGCCGGCCGGCACCTCGGCAGCAAGCGGCCCCTCCGTCACTTGCACGCCCGCCGTTGGCGGTGCCTCGACATTAGCCGAGCTCGATGCCATCACGGTAACTAAGCCTCGGCCGATGACTTCATCTCCTTGCTTTTTGATCTTTCTAAAAGAACCCTCTTCATTGAACCGATTCAACTAAAGTGAGAGAGACAGACACCCGCCAGTCACCTTTATGCAACTAGTGCACGTAGCGGTGAAACCAGTCTCGCGTAAGCGTACGCGTAATGTCGGTCCAGGCCGCTTCATCTCACAATACCGCTGAATCAAGTATCAACTAGTAACGGCAAGCAATATGTATACACCCACGCCCACAACTCCTTTGTGTTCTACTCGAGATCTCATCTACGCATAGACCTAGCTCAGATGCCACTGTTGGGGAACGTTGCATGGGAACCAAAAATTTTTCCTACGCACACGCAAGATCTATCCATGGAGATGAGCATCTACGAGAGGGAGAGTGAATCTACATACCCTTGTAGATCGCTAAGCGGAAGGGTTTAAGAAATGCGGTTGATGTAGTCGAACGTCTTCGCGATTCAAATCGCCGAGCGTCCCGCGATCCCATCATGATTCGTCTCGCGATCTTGATCACGGTCCTTCTAATCTAGTGCCGAACGGACAGCACCTCCGCGTTCAACACACGTACGGCTTGATGACGCCTTCACCTCCTCGATCCAGCGAGCGATGGTGAAGTAGTAGATGAGTTCCAGCAGCACGACGGCGTGATGATGGTGGTGAGGAACCATCTCTGCAGGGCTTCGCCAAGCACTACGGAGATAATGACGTGAGGAACTAGAGGGCTAGGGTTGCCGGCACACGGCTTGGGAAATCCTAATCTATCCCATGTGCTAGCCCTGCCCCTCTATTTATATGTTGAGCCCTGGGGTCTAAACTTGGAGGAAAAACCTCTACAAGGTCGGTTTTGCCCGCACAAGGTCGGTTTGGCCCGCAAGGAAAGAGTCCAACTCGGATCCCTGCAGCACCGTGCACAAGCGGTAGTACCGCTCGGGAGCGGTAGTACCGCTTGAGCGGTAGTACCGCTTCATCCAAGCGGTAGTACCGCTTGAGCGGTAGTACCGCTTGAGCGGTAGTACCGCTTCACACAAGCGGTAGTACCGCTTAAGCGGCAGTACTGCCTTACTGCTTAAGGCAGCAGCAAAACTCCCTTTTGCACTTTCCAATACCTCGTGGGTTATACCCCTTTGGCCCATATAAAGTGTTGCTGCACCCGAACACTTCGGTGAACATCCGGAACCCCTTCCGGTGAATTCCGGAACCCTTTCCGGAGATCAAAACACCATTATCACATATATCAATCTTTATCTCCGGACTCTTCCGGAGATCCTCATCATGTCCGGGATCTTATCCGAGACTCCGAACAACCTTCGGTCACCAACAATAACTCAACTATACTAATCGTCACCAAACGTTAAGTGTGTAGACCCTGCGGGTTTGAGAACTATGTAGACCTGACCGAGACACCTCTACGGTCAATAACCAATAGCGGGACCTGGATGCCCATATTGGTTCCTACATATTCTACGAAGATCTATATCGGTCGAACCTCTATGTCAAGGATTTAGTTAATCCCGTATGCTGTTCCCTTTGTTCTTCGGTATGTTACTTGCCCGAGATTCGATCGTCGGTATCTCTATACCTAGTTCAATCTCGTTACCGGCAAGTCTCTTTACTCGTTCCGTAATACAAGATCCCATGGCTAACACCTTAGTCACATTGCTTGCAAGGCTTATAGTGATGTTGTATTACCGAGTGGGCCCTGAGATACCTCTCCGTCACACGGAGTAACAAATCCCAGTCTTGATCCATGCCAACTCAACGGACACCCTTGGAGATACCTGTAGAGCATCTTTATAGTCACCCAGTTACGTTGCGACGTTTGATACACACAAGGTATTCCTCCAGTGTCAGTGAGTTGCATGACCTCATGGTCATAGGAACAGATACTTGACATGCAGAAAACAATAGCAATAAACTGACACGATCATATGCTACGTTTATAGTTTGGGTCTTGTCCATCACATCATTCTCCTAATGATGTGATCCCGTTATCAAATGACATCTCATGTCCATGGTCAGGAAACCTTTACCATCCTTTGATCAACGAGTTAGTTAACTAGAGGCTTACTAAGGACACAGTGTTGTCTATGTACCCACACATGTATTTGAGTTTCCAATCAATACAATTATAGCATGGATAATAAACGATTATCATGAACAAGGAAATATAATAATAACTACTTTATTATTGCCTCTAGGGCATATTTCCAACAGTCTCCCACTTGCACTAGAGTCAACAATCTAGTTCACATCTCCATGTGATTTACATTGTTATGAATCTAACACCCAATGAGTTCTGGGGTTCAATCATGCTTTGCATGTGAGAGAAGTCTTTAGTCAACGGTCTGCAACATTCAGATCCGTGTGTTCTTTGCAAATCTATATGTCATACTGCAGATGCGACCACGCTCCACTTGGAGCTATTCCAAATGGTTGCTCCACTATACGTATCCTGACTGCTACTCCGAGTCATCCGGATAGGTGTCAAAGCTTGCATCGACGTAACCCTTTACGACGAACTCTTTATCACCTCCATAATAGAGAAATATTTCCTTAGTCCTCTAGTTACTAAGGATAATCTTGACCGCTGTCCAGTGATCCACTCCTGGATCACTCTTGTACCCCTTGACAGACTCATGGCAAGGCACACACAGGTGCGGTACATAGCATGGCATACTACACAGAGCCTATGGCTAAGGCATAGGGGACGACCTTCGTCCTTTCTCTCTCTTCTGCCGTGGTCGAGCTTTGAGTCTCACTCAACTCCACACCTTACAAATCAGGCAAGAACCTTTTCTTTGACTGATCCATTTTGAACTCTTTCAAAATCTTGTCAAGGTATGTACTCATTGAAAGTCTTATCAGACGTCTTGATCTATCTCTATAGATCTTGATGCCCAATATTTAAGTAGCTTCATTCCAGGTCTTCCTTTGAAAAAACTCCTTTTCAAACAACCCTTTATGCTTTACAGAAATTCTACATCATTTCCGATCAACAATATGTCATCCACATATACTTATCAGAAATTCTATAGTGCTCCCACTCACTTTATTGTAAATACAAGTTTCTAATAAACTTTGTATAGACTAAAAAACATTGATCACCTCATCAAAGCGTATATTCCAACTCCGAGATGCTTGCTCCAGTCCATAGAAGGATCGCTGGAGTTTGCATACATTTTAGCATCCTTAGGACTGACAAAACCTTCCGGTTGTATCACATACAACCTTTCCTCACGGAAACCGTTAAGGAGACTCTGTTTTGACATCCATCTGCCAGAGTTCATAATCGAAAAATGCAGCAACAGCTAACATAATTCCAACAGACTTTAGCATCACTACGGGTGAGAAAGTCTCATCGTAGTCAACTCCTTGAACTTGTGAAAAACCCTTTGCCACAAGTCGAGCTTTATAGACGGTGACATCACCGTCCGCGTCCGTCTTCCTTTTAAAGATCCATTTGCTCTGAATGGCCTTTTGCCCTTCAGGTAATACTTCCAAAGTCCATACTTTGTTTTCTTACATGGATCCTATCTCGGATTTCATGGTCTCTAACCATTTCTCGGAATCCGGGCCCATCATCGCTTCTCCATAGCTCGTAGGTTCATCGTTGTCCAACAACATGATTTCTAAGACAGGGTTGCCGTACCACTCAAGAGTAGTACGTGTCCTTGTCGACCTACGAGGTTCGATAGTAACTTGATCCGAAGCTTCATGATCATCATCATTAACTTCCTGTTCAACTAACGTAGGCTACACAGAAACAACTTTCTGCGCTGCCCTACTCTCTGGTTGAAACAAAGGTTCAACAACTTCATCAAGTTCTATCTTCCTCCCACTCAATTCTTTCGAGAGAAACTCTTTCTCGAGAAAGGACCCGTTTTAGCAACAAACACTTTGTGCTTGGATCTGAGATAGAAGGTTTACCCAACTGTCATGTTAGGGTATTCTATGAAGATGCATTTGTCCACTTTGGGTACGAGCTCATCAGGTTAAAAACCTTTTACACATAAGCGTCGCAGCCCCAAACATTAAGAAATGACAGCTTAGGTTTCTACCAAACCAAAATTCATACAGTGTGATCTCAACGGACTTAGATGATGCCCCCTTTTAAAGTGAATGTAGTTGTCTCTAATGCATAACCCCAAAACGATAGTGGCAAATCGATAAGAGACATCATAGTACGCACCATATCCAACAGAGCACGACTACGACGTTCGGACACACCAGCACACTATGGTGTTCCAGGTGGCGTGAGTTGTGAAACAACTTCCACATTGTCTTAAGTTGTATACCAAACTCGTAACTCAGATATTTACCTCTACGATCATATCGTAGATATTTTATCTTCTTGTCACGATGATCTCAAACTTCACTCTGAATTTGTTTGAACTTTTCAAATGTTTCAGACTTGTGTTTCATTAAAGTAAATATCCTCATATCTACTCAAATCATCAGTGAAGGTAGGAAAATAATGATATCCACCGCACGCTACAACACTCATTGGACCGTATACATCAACATGTATCATTTCCAATAAGTCAATTGCCCGTTCCATCAAGCCGGAAAATGGGGTTTTAGTCATCTTGCCCTTGAGGCATGGTCTGCATGTCTCAACCGATTCGAAATCGAATGAGTCCAAAGATCCATCAGCATGGAGTTTCTTCATGCGTTTTACACCAATATGACATTTAGCGGCAGTGCCACAAGTATGTGGTACTATCATTATTAACTTTGTATCTTTTGGCATCAATATTATGAACATGTGTATCACTATGATCAAGATTCAATAAACCATTTTCATTGGGTGCATGACCATTAAAGGTATTATTCATGTAAACAGAATAACCATTATTCTCTAACTTAAATGAATAACCGTATTGCAATAAACATGATCTAATCACGTTCATGCTCAACGCAAACACCAAATAACATTTATTTAGGTTCATCACTAATCTCGAAAGTAGAGAGAGCGTGCGATGGTGATCACATCAACCTTGGAAACATTTCCAACACTCATCGTCACCTCACCCTTATCTAGTCTCCTTTTATTCCGTAGCTTTTATTTCGAGTTACTAACATTTAGCAACCGAACCGGTATCCAATACCCAGGAGCTACTAGGAGCACTAGTAAGGTACACATCAATAACACGTATATCAAATATACTTCTGTCGACGTTACCAGCCTTCTTATCTACCAAGTATCCAGGGGTGTTCCGCTTCAGCGACCGTTCTCCTCATAATAGAAGCACTTAGTCTCGGGTTTGGGTTCAACCTTGCGTTTCTTTACTGGAGCAGCAACTGGCTTGCCATCCATGAAGTATCCCTTCTTGCCCTTGCCCTTCTCAAAACTAGTGGTTTTACTAACCATCAACACTTGATGCTCCTTCTTGATTTCTACCTTCGCGGTGTCAAACATCGCGAATAGATCAGGGATCATACTTCCATCCCTGTCATTTTATAGTTCATCACGAAGCTCTAGTAGCTTAGTGACAGTGACTTGGAGAAGTATATCAATCACTATCTTATCTGGAAGATCAACTCCCACTCGATTCAAGCGATCGTAGCACCCAGACAATCTGAGCACATGCTCAACGATTGAGCTATTCTCCTTCATCATGCAGGCAAAGAATCTTGTTGAAGGTCTCATACCTCTCAACACGGGCACGAGCCTGAGATCCCAATTTCAGCTCTTAGAACATCTCATATGTTCCGTGACGTTCAAAACGTTTTGGAGCCTCAATTCTAAGCCGTATTGCATGACGCACTGAACTATCAAGTAGTCATCAAAACGTGCCTGTCAGATGTTCACAACATCTACAGACGACGCTAGAGGGGGTGGCGCACCGAGCGGTGCATTAAGGACATAAGCCTTCTGTGCAGCAATGAGGACAATCCTCAGATCACGGACCGAGTCCGCATTATTGCTACCATCATCTTTCAACTCTATTTCTCTAGGAACATATAAAAATACAAGGGAGCTACAACGCGAGCTAGCAATCTACAACATAATTTGCAAAGACATTTTGACTATGTTCATGATAATGAGTTTAGTTAATCATATTACTTAAAAACTCCCACTCAAATTGACATCCCTCCGGTCATTCGAGTGTCACATGATCCAAATCCACCAACTCAAGTCCGATCATCACGTGAGTTGAGGTGGTTTCAATGGTGAACATCTCCATGTTGATCATATCTACTATATGACTCATGTTCGACCTTTCGGTCTCTTGTGTTCCGAGGCCATGTCTGTACATGCTAGGCTCGTCAAGTTTAACCCGAGTGTTCCGCACGTGCAACACTGGCTTGCACCCGTTGTATGCGAACGTAGAGTCTATCACACCCGATCATCACGTGGTGTCTCGAAACGACGAACTTTCGCAACGGTGCACACTCAGGGAGAACACAATTTTATCTTGAAATTTAAGTGAGGGATCACCTTATAATGCTACCATCGTCCTAAGCAAAATAAGATGCATAAAAGGATTAACATCACATGCAAATCATAAGTGACATGATATGGCCATGAACTTGTGCTTTTGATCTCCATCTCCAAAGCACCGGCATGATCTCCAACGTCACCGGCATGACACCATGATCTCCATCATCTTGATCTCCATCAACGTGTCGCCATGAGGTTGTCACGCCGACTGTTGCTTCCACGACTATTGCTAACTCATAGCGATAAAGTAAAGAAAAACGGCGAAAATAATTAAAGACAACTCTATGGCTCCTGCCAGTTGCCATACTCATCGACATGCAAGTCGTGATATTCTATACAACACATGATCATCTCATACATCACATATATCTCATCATGTAATTGGCCATATCACATCACAACATACCCTGCAAAAACAAGTTAGACGTCCTCTAATTGTTGTTGCAAGTTTTACGTGGCTGCTACGGGTATCTAGCAAGAACGATTCTTACCTACGCAAAACCACAACGTGGTGTAGTGATTGCTTTTTGATCTTTCTAAAAGAACCCTCTTCATTGAACCGATTCAACTAAAGTGAGAGAGACAGACACCCGCCAGTCACCTTTATGCAACTAGTGCACGCAGCGGTGAAACCAGTCTCGCGTAAGCGTACGCGTAATGTCGGTCCAGGCCGCTTCATCTCACAATACCGCTGAATCAAGTATCAACTAGTAACGGCAAGCAATATGTATACACCCACGCCCACAACTCCTTTGTGTTCTACTCGAGATCTCATCTACGCATAGACCTAGCTCAGATGCCACTGTTGGGGAACGTTGCATGGGAACCAAATTTTTTTCCTACGCACACGCAAGATCTATCCATGGAGATGAGCATCTACGAGAGGGAGAGTGAATCTACATACCCTTGTAGATCGCTAAGCGGAAGCGTTTAAGAAACGCAGTTGATGTAGTCGAACGTCTTCGCGATTCAAATCGCCGAGCGTCCCGCGATCCCATCATGATTCGTCCCGCGATCTTGATCACGGTCCTTCTGATCTAGTGCCGAACGGACGGCACCTCCGCGTTCAACACACGTACGGCTTGATGACGCCTTCATCTCCTCGATCCAGCGAGCGATGGTGAAGTAGTAGATGAGTTCCAGCAGCACGACGGCGTGATGATGGTGGTGAGGAACAATCTCTGCAGGGCTTCGCCAAGCACTACGGAGATAATGACGTGAGGAACTAGAGGGCTAGGGTTGCCGGCACACGGCTAGGGAAATCCTGATCTATCCCGTGTGCTAGCCCTGCCCCTCTATTTATATGTTGAGCCCTGGGGTCTAAACTTGGAGGAAAAACCTCTACAAGGTCGGTTTTGCCCGCACAAGGTCGGTTTGGCCCGCAAGGAAAGAGTCCAACTCGGATCCCTGCAGCACCGTGCACAAGCGGTAGTACCGCTCGGGAGCGGTAGTACCGCTTGAGCGGTAGTACCGCTTCATCCAAGTGGTAGTACCGCTTGAGCGGTAGTACCGCTTCACACAAGCGGTAGTACCGCTTAAGCGGCAGTACTGCCTTACTGCTTAAGGCAGCAGCAAAACTCCCTTTTGCACTTTCCAATACCTCGTCGGTTATACCCCTTTGGCCCATATAAAGTGTTGCTGCACCCGAACACTTCGGTGAACATCCGGAACCCCTTCCGGTGAATTCCGGAACCATTTCTGGAGATCAAAACACCATTATCAAATATATCAATCTTTATCTCCGGACTCTTCCGGAGATCCTCATCATGTCCGGGATCTTATCCGAGACTCCGAACAACCTTCGGTCACCAACAATAACTCAACTATACTAATCGTCACCAAACGTTAAGTGTGTAGACCCTGCGGGTTCGAGAACTATGTAGACATGACCGAGACACCTCTACGGTCAATAACCAATAGCGGTACCTGGATGCCCATATTAGTTCCTACATATTCTATGAAGATCTATATCGGTCGAACCTCTATGTCAAGGATTCAGTTAATCCCGTATGCTGTTCCCTTTGTTCTTCGGTATGTTACTTGCCCGAGATTCGATCGTCGGTATCTCTATACCTAGTTCAATCTCGTTACCGGCAAGTCTCTTTACTCGTTCCGTAATACAAGATCCCATGGCTAACACCTTAGTCACATTGCTTGCAAGGCTTATAGTGATGTTGTATTACCGAGTGGGCCCTGAGATACCTCTCCGTCACACGGAGTAACAAATCCCAGTCTTGATCCATGCCAACTCAACGGACACCCTTGGAGATACCTGTAGAGCATCTTTATAGTCATCCAGTTACGTTGCGACATTTGATACACACAAGGTATTCCTCCGGTGTCAGTGAGTTGCATGACCTCATGGTCATAGGAACAGATACTTGACATGCAGAAAACAATAGCAATAAACTGACACGATCATATGCTACGTTTATAGTTTGGGTCTTGTCCATCACATCATTCTCCTAATGATGTGATCCCGTTATCAAATGACATCTCATGTCCATGGTCAGGAAACCTTTACCATCCTTTGATCAACGAGTTAGTTAACTAGAGGCTTACTAAGGACACAGTGTTGTCTATGTACCCACACATGTATTTGAGTTTCCAATCAATACAATTATAGCATGGATAATAAACGATTATCATGAACAAGGAAATATAATAATAACTACTTTATTATTGCCTCTAGGGCATATTTCCAACACTGACGCCTTCTATCTTGTCGCAGGGGAAGGTGGTGCCGGCGTGTACGGCGTCTGCGCCTTCTTTGTGCTCCTCCTCACGCGCCGCTCCTCCTCTCCGGCGACCCCGCGCCCCCGCGCCCGTCTCCCCCGTCTCCCTCGACCCCGACCCCGTCGCCTCAACAACAAGAGCAGCACAAGAATCGGACGAAGGTATGTATCCCCATCCGCTCACCATCCCCATCTCCATCTCTGGCTAGAGTACATCTGATGGTGGATGGTCGCCGCTTGTATGCCAATCCCAGGACGAGTTCAGGGACCTGGTGCTCAGGAGCAGCGAGTACTGTGCGGCGTAACCACATCATCCATTAGTAATTTAGTTTCCTAACTCCACTATTTACTGGGAAAATTCAGAATCTGAGCTCTCTCTGAAGAAGGGGATGCAGTTAACAGTTAACTGAATTTCTTGTTCTGGTGGTCTCACAAGTGTGTTGTTCATTTCTCTTGGTATCTTGGCTGCCCCAGTGGCACGAATCCGAGCTACCTTGGCGTGCAGAAGAGCCCTCCCTCCCTTGCCTTGTGAGGGGAAGGTTTGATGTGAACTGTGATGCTTTCCATGATTGTGGATGTGAATTTAGTATTTATGATAATTTCCTTGTATGACCATGAGATGTAGTATAATTTCGCTGTTCTCAGATCAATCCGAGCATTCTAGTGTTGAATAGAAAATATGTGGATTAAAATTTTGTACTAGCCAGCATGTAGGAAACATCTAGAGCCAGCATGTAGGAAACATCTAGAGCCAACATGCATTTTTGCAGCAGGAAAAGAAAGAAAATGTAGGTGCGCATCAGTATTAGATCTGCAATTCATTGAACATTCTGCTTGCATGATATATGCTACTGCGGTGGCTGCTTTGTAATTACTAGTGCAGTGCTTGGTTGTCCACCTATTTATGTGGTGCTGTTTAACCTGATCCTCCAACATTCATCTTACTCACGCGCAGCTTACTGAACAAGTGCAAGCGCTGCAGAGGGACAAGGAGATACTCAAGACCAACCTAAACATAGCAGAGGAGGAGGTACGATATATACTAAACCTCTCTTGTCCTTGCAACAGCCATGTTCTCCACCTCGCCTTCTCAGCGAATGTCAATAGATTTGTGCGAAACTAACGTGGTTCTGACAGTCAGAAGTTTCTTGCGTTTTTCAATTCAAGGTTAAGTTGCTATTCGAGGAGAACAGAGTTCTGGACGAAGCGGACAAGAGGCTGCTGTGCTTGCTAGAGAAGGAGCAGAAACATCGGTCCGAAAGAAAGCACTCCGCCAGTAATTCCACCAAGGTAAAAACACCAACCAACCATAAAAGCTCAAGTCTGTATATGAAGACATGAGTTGGCACTCTCGTTTGGACAAAAATTGCCCCTCCCCATGCTTGGTCTGTCACACACGTGGGTGCTTGTTCATGTGCTCCCGTGAACCAATACTGTTGTTCTGGTTGCTGTGGTGATGACAGCTCGCTGGGTTCTTCACCCCTGCTCCTACGGCTGTGTAGTGCATATCCACTGGATTGGGCACCCTTGTTGGGCTGTATCCTTTTGGTTTGGGGTTTATGTGCAGGTACATTGAGTTGCCAATGTTTTGCCGGAACGTTGATTAATTTCCGTTCGGCAAATTTCTGGCACTCCGGCATGACCTTTTTTAGCAAAGGTCATGCCGAATTTTTCCTAGAATTTATGTTGCCAGCTAAATTACCCCTGTCAATGAAATTACCCCTGCCATGCTCTATTAATAGTTTTAGGACACTATTCTTTCTTGTCATGACACTTATTTTGAGTGTACTTCAGATATCTTGGAATGTTGTTCCGAGGATAGATACAAATTAAAGTAAAACAAGAGGTTCTTTTTTTGTGAAGTCAAATTAAAATAAGAATGTTTTTTTAGAAAGAAAATACCCGAGCATTATCAGGTCCCAACAAAGCAGGAGCAATGTGCTTAAGATCACCATGGCACTAATTATTAGCCATTTTTTCTTATTTAGAGCGAACATGGCCGACATCGATGAGGCCGGCGGTTCGGGCAAGCCATTCTGGGAGCTGTCCCAGGAGATGGAGGAAGAACCTCACCGCTATGAGGACGCCGCGGAAGACACCGATCCTGACTACACAACCCCTAGTGGCGTCGGGGATGACACCACTGATGGTGCCGCCGGGGATGTCACCACTGATGATGGCAGAGAACGCACAGATGGCAGCCAACCGAAGAGGCAATGGAAGCACCGGCGCCCGAACGTGCTCGGCACCGTCAAGGAGGAATTTACTGAAGTGTCCTCCAGTGGGCATCCAACGGCGCCCAAAGAATTAGTCGGTGGGCACGCGGGACAACTCGGGTGCATTCTCCGGAGCACCGTCTCGATCAACACCGAGAACCTAAGGCATCGTGACCGAGGGAATTTGCGCAACCTCCTCTTCACGAAGCTGCACGAACGATACAAGTTCCACGGTGACTTCGCAAACACATGCCTCTCAGGGAATATAGTGAACAGTGCCGCCCTCACGAAGATGAGCACGGCCCTGGCTACTTGGAGAGCCGCGGTGAAGAGAAGGATTCTAAGAGGTGATAGTTATGAGAAGATCAAGGAGACAAATCCTTCGATCTGCGAAGCTGACTACCTGGAGTTCAAGATCAAGTGCGAGAGCAACGCATCCGCAGAATCAAGTCAGTGGGGGAAAGATATGCGGGACTTGAACTTAGGGGTCCACAAACTCGGTCCCGGCGGTTACAGAGTGGCGGAACCTAAATGGGACAAGGAGGACGCGGAGCGTGCCGAGCAAGGCCTACCGCCCCTCTTCGATAAATACCATGATAAGCAGACCAGGAACTATGTCAGGGCCCGGTACAAGGTGGACCCGGTAACAAAGGAGCTTACAACGGATCCGAAGGTGAAGGAGCTTGAGCGTGTTCTGGTAAGGAATACACCCCCGCGTAATTAGCTCCATATGGTTGCATTCTAATTAATGAAGCCAAATTTCTAAATGGTTCACGTTCCTTCCGCAGGAAACTGAAAGCAGTAGCGCGGGGTCTCAGAGCTCCCCGTCTGCCCCTTGGGACACCACTTTAAATAGGGCATTGAACGTAATTAAACACAAGGATAAGTTCAGTAACCCGTCGTCAGCTGGTCGTGTGGCCGGCGAAGGCTTGTCCACGAAATGGTCGGAATACTATAAGGCTGGGCGAAAGGAGAGAAAGACCAGCTCGGAAAGCCAGGAGCGCGAGGTTAAAGAACTCAAGGCACAAGTGGCGCGGATTCCGGAGATAGTCGAAGAGCAAGTGCGAGACCAACTGGGAGCGACGATCACCGCCATTATGCCTTCCTTGCTTGAGGGGCTGCGGGGGTGGATTGCGGGCGGCCAACAGGGGCCGCCCCCGATTCCCAGCTTCACGGGCAGCAACTCGCACAACGCGTCGGCATTGGTGTCTCCGGCGGAGGCGGCATTGGTGTCTCCGGCGCCGGCGCCGGTATTGGAGCTTAATGCACCCGGGTGTGGGAAGAATACGCCGGCCGGCACCTCGGCAGCAAGCGGCCCCTCCGTCACTTGCACGCCCGCCGTTGGCGGTGCCTCGACATTAGCCGAGCTCGATGCCATCAAGGTAACTAAGCCTCGGCCGATGACTTCATCTCCTTGCCTTTGACTGGGCATCCCTGACGCCCTACATGTTTTCACAGGGCGCCGCCAACGTTCCATGCACTCTCCTGCACTTCGTGGACGGCGAGTTGATCGATGTCGCCAAGGCCAAAATCGTTGAACCGGGCAACCGCGTGTTCCACGGTAATCCGATGCCACCCACCGTGTATAGGGTTCAACTGGTTCGGGTGCTGCGGGGCTGCGACGACGTGTTACCTCCGTATCGACCCCCTGGGGCCGACGAAGATGATGTGATGACCCTCAGCGCCTGCTTAAACTGGTCCATGCTTTGGCCGAAGAGCCAGATTCGTTTGGGGGCGGGGGACACCACCCCACAGACAACACCGCCAGTCGTGCCGGCGCCAAGCCATGGCAAGACCGCAGCAACGCTACCGCCGTCAGCTGATCCGGACATGCATATGGCATAGGATCCGGATGACGACGACGATACATTTTGCAACGTCGATAAGTACATCAACGAACATGGGTACGATGACGAATTCTTGGGGCCTCCTTCTCAAGAACCCAACCCTGCAAAAGACGATCGCGATCTAGCTGGTACCGCGGAGAAACCCAATTGCAACAGGCGTCGTCTGTTCAGTTCTCAGGAGATGCCTCCAGCTGCTGCCTTCACCGAGACTCAAACAGCCGAGGTGCGAAATATTATCAGCCTCAACACACTCAAGAAGGCGGTCTCTGAGCAGAACTCGATCCCATTACAGCAGAAGAAGCAGAAGGGACGGAAAAGAAAAAGTAACAAGGGTGCGAGCCAGCCGGCACCGAGTACGATCCGTGCTCAGGACGGGCCACCAATATCAAAGGATGTCTCGAGGAGGGTGCATGTGGAGGGTAGGCCGATGCTACCGACTAATCTGCTCAATGCTGCAACCGGTGCTATGCGGAGTCTGCATGACGGTGTTCTTTCTATGGAGAAGCGGCGTCTCTCCCAGAGGGCAAGGGCTTTGTCGATAGCACCATCGGGCGTATGATCGTCCTGCGGTTTGATGACATCTTCGCTATGTTTAACCTTTATCCGCTGCACTACACCTTCATTCGGCTATTTTCGCTCAGTATGGAGATGCGGATCATTAGAGACAAGATCCCGGACATCGTGATAGTCGACCCCTTCTACATGCGTGCCAAGATCTTGGGCAGCGCTGGGGACCGGCAAGTCGCGAGTTCATACCTCGAAGGCGTCATTCTGGCGAACCCAGATAAGGATAACTTCCTCGTGCCTTACTTTTCCGAGTAAGTTATCCCCTCTCCGCCCCGTAACATATGATTTCTTAGATTTCGATCGTTCTTTTCTTTTTCTAATATTCCGTGTTTTGTGCAGTGACACACATTGCACACTCATCCTCTTAAGCCCGAAATATTCCATGGCCACGTATTTCGACTCGGACTGTCAGTCGAACAAAGACTACACAAATATCAAGAATGTTCTTGATGATGCTCTCCCCGGCTACGCCAAATCTGGAGGCACCTTTAGGAGGCCAGTTTGTAGGTACGGCAAGCACGTGTTCACCCACGTAACGACGGTCCCCTACGTCAAGCAGCCGCCTGGCAGTCAGAAGGATGCCTACTACGCCCTCCATCACATGCGGGCGATCGTACGGGACCAGCATCAGCTTATGCTACCAAATAATCTCAAAGAATGGGCCGCACGCTTGTCGGCAATCCAGGACACCGACATCAGACAAGAATTCTTTCGCATCCAGTCGGAGTTTGCGGAAATCATCTATCAAGATGTCCTTCGTACCTCGGGGCAGTTCTACCTTAACAATCAACTGTCCAACAGTGAAATAGAAACAACGCTACAAATGCAGGCTGACAACGACCGCACATTCATGACCATCACGAAAGACGGCGGCTTCATCCACGCTCCGGTCCCTGAGTCGAGTCGAAAGTATTGATGGTATGTAGTTCTGAAATATCGATTAGCTCATGTTGTAATTAAACTTTAATGAACTTGTATGTCTCTTTAGTTTGGACAGTCGTTCAACTTATATGTAATCGATGCTATTTATTAGTAGGACCATGAATCGTGCTATTAATGTGTTGCTTTTCTCTTCCGATCCTTTTGTTGCATACTTATATATTGCTTATATATTATCTGTGAATTGCTACTAACGTTTTGTTTGTCTAGTGCATCGAGATGCCGTGGTATGTCATGTACAAGGGTGAGGTTCCCGGAGTCGACGACGACTGGGAGGAGTGTCGGAAACAGGTTCACCGTTTCAGCGGTAACAGTTACAAAGGGTACACCACTAGGGCGGAGGCGGAAGCTGGATACGCGCGCTATCTAGCGGGAGAGAGGAGGGAGCGGAGGAGGAACCAGATGAAGACCAGTTTCATCGCGATGATGCTCATCGTGACCGCAGCTCTCTTCTATGTGATGGTAGTTTATTTAGATGATATCGACTTTGTAATGTGACGACAAACTCGCTACTCGGTCTCGAGACCTAAACTTGTCTACTGTTTGAACTTTGTTCGCTATTTTGAATTCGGACTAATGTGACGAATTGTATTATATATGTGTTGTTTATACTTGACTAATTGTGGTGCTGTATTGTACTGTATAAATGGGAGTTTATCTATTTATCAGGTTGAATATTCTGTGCATATTATTCTGTGCTGTATATTGTATTTTGTAATCTGTGCAAATACCAGAAAAGCAAAAAATAATCTTTGCTTGAATTAATAGTAGTGGCGCACCATCCTGCACTTTAGTGGCGCACCCTTCCAAATAGCAGTGGCGCACCTGTATGGATATTAGTGGCGCACCTGTAGGGTTACCAGGGCCCCCCAGCAGCATTACTAGTGGCACACTAGGAGAACTATCAATGGCGCACTAGGTGGTGCGCCACTACTATCTGGATTACTAATGGCGCACCAGAGGTGCGCCATTACTATTTGTTACTAATGGCGTGTTAATAGTGGCGCACCTGTAGTGCGCCATTAATAGCAAAAACAGGTGCGCCACTAATAGCCTTTTTTCTAGTAGTGATCAAACAGAGTTTGTAAAAGTTTTTCTTTATCACTTTTAGTTTGTCAACTGAATTGCTTGAGGACAAGCAATGGGTTAAGCTTGGGGGAGTTGATACGTCTCCATCGTATCTACTTTTCCAAACTCTTTTGCCCTTGTTTTCGACTCTAATTTGCATGATTTGAATGGAACTAACCCGGACTGACGCTGTTTTCAGCAGAATTCCCTTTGTGTTATTTTTGTGTAGAAATAAAAGTTCTCGGATTGACCTCAAAATTTACGGAGAATATTTTTGGAATTAATAAAAAATACTGGCGAAATAATCAACCGGAGAAGGTCCACCACCTGGCCACAAGCCAGGGGGGCGCCCCCCCCTAGGGCGTGCCCCCCTGTCTTGTGAGCCCCCTGGAGCTCTGCCGACCTCAATTCCAACTCTATATATTCCTATTCGTGGAGAAAAAATCAGAGAGAAGAGTTCATCGCGTTTTACGATACGGAGCCGCCGCCACCTCCTGTTCTTCCTCAGGAGGGCAGATCTGGAGTCTGATTTGGGCTCCGGAGAGGGGAAATCGACGCCGTCATCATCACCAACCATCTTTCATCACCAATTTCATGATGCTCTCCGCCGTTCGTGAGTAATTCCATCGTTGGCTTGCTGGACGGTGATGGGTTGGATGAGATCTACCATGTAATCGAGTTTGTTTTGTTAGGGTTTGATACCTAGTATCCACTATGTTCTGAGATTGATGTTGCTATGACTTTGCTATGCTTAATGCTTGTCACTAGGGCCCGAGTGCCATGATTTCAGATCTGAACCTATTATGTTTTCATGAATATATATGTGTTCTTGATCCTATCTTGCAAGTTGTAGACACCTATTACGAGTTATGATCCGCATCCCGCAGGGTGACAATAACTGGGATTCTTTCCGGTGATTACCGTAGTTTGAGGAGTTCATGTATTCACTAAGTGCTAATGCTTTGGTCCGGTTCTCTATTAAAAGGAGGCCTTAATATCCCTTAGTTTCCATTAGGACCCCGCTGCCACAGGAGGGTAGGACAAAAGATGTCATGCAAGTTCTTTTCCATAAGCACGTATGACTATATATGGAATACATGCCTACATTACATTGATGAATTGGAGCTAGTTCTCTGTCACCCTATGTTATAACAGTTGCATGATGAATGCTATCCGACATAATTATCCATCACTGATCCATTGCCTATGAGCTTTTCACATATTGATCTTTGCTAAGTTACTTTTCCGTTGCTACTGTTACAATCACTACAACACTGCTACTGTCAATTTGCTATCGTTACCGTTACTTCCAAACTACTTTGCTACTGAATACTTTGCTGCAGATATTAAGTCTTTCAGGTGTGGTTGAATTGACAACTCAACTGCTAATAATCGAGAATATTCTTTGGCTCCCCTTGTGTCGAATCAATAAATTTGGGTTGAATACTCTACCCTCGAAAACTGTTGCGATCCCCTATACTTGTGGGTTATCAGGAGGCTACGCGGACTCCTGTCCACGAGCCTCGGGTCGACGAGCCTTCGACCCACGAGACTCCTGTCCCAGAGGCTTTGTCCCAGGAGACTCCGGAGCAGAGCAAGGATCAGGCTACGCCCCAGCAGAGCCCATGGGATACCTTGCTGGATCTGCGTCAGCAGGAGCCGAGTGGCCATGCAGATGGTGGCGGGGATTGGATTTCTGATAGCGAGGACGAGGTGGTTGAGGGGGCCACCATCTACCAGCGTGGTAGTACACGGCTCCTGCCCGTGTCGGCGACCCGCGAGCAGAGGCCGGTGATTAGGCCTGATGGGGAGAAGTAAGTGCATTTACTCTTTTTTAACCTTTTGCCTTCACGTTTCTTCAAATATCTAATGTGTTGGCTTTGTCATACTGCAGGGGTTGGATTCACGCCAAGGATGTCCGCAGGCCCAACACCGTCCTTGGTGTGATTTGCCAACAAAACTTCCCGGGGTTTGTCACGTTGCCCTGTGAGGGTCAGCTTCCAGAGCTAGGATTGACCTGGGAGCACTACTTGGCTGCCCCGGCCCTGCCGGATGAGACAATCGACGGTGTCTTGTCCCACACGAGGGCCGACATGGTGATTAGACAATTTTTGGTAATTTCTCATTTACACAATTAAAAATCAACAATAGCTAATTATTGTACTAATCAGTGTTGTCTCATTTGATTGCACACCTTCTACAGGTGTGAGGAGGGATACGAGGAGGCCGCGGCAAAGGTTATCGATGGCGAGTGTAGGCGCCTACTACAAAACTTACGGCACGAGGCTCGGCCATAGGCTGTTCGAGACTACTACGCCTCGCGTGGTGTTAAGAAGGACAAGTCATCGTGCCGTGGAAAGTTTCTGCAGAAGGAGCAATACATGAAGTTAATTACCTATTCTTAAGGCCTTGTACTTAGTTTCCTTGATTTGATTCATAGGCGTAGCGCTCAACTTTCTCTCTACTAACTTAGGTGCCCCTGAGATGGTGTGCGGATAAGATGGATTGTTGGGAGGCGTTGGTGCATGAGTGGTGCTCAAACGAATGGCTAGCCGTCCACAACAATGCCAAGGAGCGGCGTGCCAAAATGGTTGGTGTGCCACACCATCACGGCAGCACCAACTTATATCAGTTCGGGCGGAACTAGGTATGTGGTTTGCTTCATGATTCATGCAATTCATTCTTGATGCTAGCTTGAGCCCTTTACTAATAATTTGTTCCTCTCTTTTAGGCGCACTACAATAACACGGAGGTGCCAGAGGTGTACTACCTCTATGCCATGGCCCATACTGCCTCGTACAAGAAGGCCAAGGCATTCTCTGAGTCTGACCTCGATCATCCTGAGAACTTCACCAACATCTCCTCCCACCACAAGCTCGTGAGGTACAAATATGAGGGGAAGGCAAGGAAATGGGAGGACTTTAACCCGAGCCAGCATCCTATTGATCCACAGCTGGTGGTGATAGCTGGCGGCGGGAGGCCCCATGGCTAGATAGCCATTGGAGATGAACTTATACGGTCTTCTCGCACTCTCTGGGAGATCAAGGTGCGCCAAACGAGCTCCTGTCCTAAGATAAGGCCTCGTCCACGGCCAATCGAGCTCGCCATCGAGGATAGTTATACGGACTCAGATATCTTTCCTCCATTACATTGTGTGTGCGAACAAGATGATTACAATGCTAATGAGGAGTTGTGTTGCAGGCTGCTCTTCAGAAAGAGAGCGAGGCAACCCAGGCGCTTCTGGAGGACAGGGACCGGCAGGCAGCGGAGAAGGAGAGGGAGTTCGAGGCAAGGACGACTAGGTTTTTGGAGGAGGAGAGGGCACGGAACGAGGCATCTCACCGGGCCATGTAAGAGCTCTTCGTGGTAAGTTTCTTCTTCATATTAGCCAAATCATGCATGTAATGTTCGTTTCATTAATAACTAATATGATTGACTTGTCAAAACCAAATGTGCAGCCTATGTGCGAGAAGACCGGCCAGACCCCTCCGCCGATGTCAGTCATTACCGCGGCGGGAACGGTGAGTTTCATTTGAATGGTCATTAGTTACTAGTCTTAACATTTCAGTGTCATCATGCTAACGAGACATTGCAAATGATCTTTGGTGCAGCATAACTCCCGAGCCGCATCGCACGACCCTTCTCCAGGGCATCCTTCTCCATGTGAAACCGGCCCGAGCAACCCCGGTTCTTCACCTCCGTGATGATGAGGACGGTAAGCCCTAATATGTCACTTACTTGGCTCATTTTCCCAAAGAAAGACATACTTAGCTAATTATCCTCCAAAATAACATAATTTAGCTTACTTACTTCATTTATGACATAATTAGCTTAGTTAGGTCAAAAATAGCATAATAACCTTGGTTAGGTCATAAATGTCATATACTTAGCTTGTTTTGCTCCAAATTGACATAATAAGCTCAGTTAGCGCAAAAATGGCATAATTACCTTAATAATGACCTAATACTTTCCCTATTTACCTAATTTAGCTCTTTTTCTTCATCTTCTACTCCTTCTTCTTCTTTTTCTTCTTCTTCTTCTTATTCTTCTTCTTCTAGCCTTCTTCTTCCTCTTCTTCTAGTCTTCTTCTTCTTCTTCTTCTTCTTCTTCTAGTCTTCTTCTTCTTCTAACTGTCTTAATTACTTCTTTTTTTGCAGACTTGATTCACTTGGAAGCTACCATTGATGGACTGCTAGTGTTTACTTTCTGTTTTCATTGATGGAAGCATGGATATGTTGCTAGCCTATGTGTTTTGATCCACTTGGAAACTATGTATTTTGCTAGCCTATGTGTTCTCTTGTGAAATATTCCATGATGATGTTGGATTACATGGCCTATGCCTCTTTCATGATGATGTTGGATACATGGGAATTAACAGAAATCAAACAAAAAGATGCAATACAGGCACTTTGCCGTCTGCCACCGACGGCAAAGGGTGCATTGCCGTCTGCCACCGATGGCAAAGGTGACACGTGGCAGCAACCTGTGCAACCTGGGAGCACCAGGTCTGAGCCATTTGGTCACTTTGCTGTCGGCTGGTAGACGAAAAAGTATGACCTTTTGCCATCGGCTGGCAGACGGCGAAGTGTTGCAGCAGCCCATCTCGCCAGCTGGCCCATGTGGCCACTTTGCCGTCTCTGGCAGATGGCAAAGGAACTGGACTCTTTACCGTGTGCGGGCGGACGGCAAACACTGTCGTTAGCCACCTAACGGGCTAACCTTACTACTATGCCATCCACTCACTGTACCGTCTGCAGGTCCTACATAGCAGACGGCAAAGATGTTTGCCGTCCGCTGTTATAAAGCAGATGGCAAAGTGCCCCTTTACCGTGGGTTTCTGTGCAGGAATTGGGGCCGTCTGCTGGCAGACGCCGAAGGAGTTTGCCGTCCGCGAACCTATCCTTTGCCGTCTGCCATGGCAGACGGCGAAGTACCTGATTCCAGTAGTGCCTAGACAAAATGTACAATTTCTTTTCAAATTCTGTTCAAAATTTACAAATATCTGCATTTTATAAAGTTATACAAAAATATCAAAAAACGTATGTGTGTTTGAAAATTGCTCGGAATATCAAAACACTAATAGTTTTTAACAAGGGTAAAAAAAAATTGAACATGAAGAGTTTGTGATTTTTTAAACATTGTTTAAAAATATAACAAATTTGGAATTTAAAAATTCAGAAAAACACAACCAAAAATCTAAAGCCCTTCTAATTTCCCTGTTTTGTTTTTTTATTTGTGTGCAAATTGTTTGAAAACAGTAACATTCTTGAAATTCCAAATAAATTTTGAAAGGCGAACATTATTTGAAACTCCCCATTTAAAAGAAAATTGGGAACAAATTTTGAAAACAGGGTGATATAAGCTCATGGAAAGCTAGAAAGCTACGTCTGGAAGCAGTTTATTGTGAAATGGTCATATAAGCTCATGGAAAGCCATTTAGGTTGTTTGATGGATGCCGAGAAAAATGTGCTCTCAAACAAAGCATTATGGCCTACAAGGACACCCTACATTGAACATGGTGTTTTCTGGACATCTTTGAAATGATCCCCAATTTTTTAGGCCATTTGGACATCCCACGGTAGGCATTTATGCCAGGTTTGGACGAATTCGGACATGCTATGCAAGTTGCGTCTCGTCTGGCTATCTACAGGGGTTTTTTCACTAAGAAAACTCAAGAAAATACAAATTTTGGTTGAAAACAAAAACAACTTAGCGTGTTGCCTTGAATTGGTTGTACAAGTCCATCTAAAGAAATTATGGTGATTTCAAAGATGTCGGGAAAAAACGTGCTCTCAAACGGAGCCTTCTGGCCTACCCAAACACATACTGTTCAACCTGGTCTATTTTTGGACGTCTTCGAAATGACCTCCACTTTTGCAAGCAGGTGGGCATGCCCATGATAGGCATCCATGTCAGGTTTGAGTGATTTCCGATACCTTATGAAAGTTGCGACACGTCCGTCTCTGTCTTTTTCGACCAAAAAATCTAGAAAATACAAAATTTGAAGAAAACAAAAACAATATAACATGGTGCATTGAATAGGCCATACAAGCCAATGAAATAAATTTGGTTCATTTGACGGTTGTCCAGAAACAACATGCTCTTAGACGTAGGCTTCTCATTTACCCGTTCACCCTAAGTTAAACATGATGTTTTTTGTGTTGGGGAACGTTGCATGGGAAACAAAAAAATTCCTACGCACACGCAAGATCTATCCATGGTGATGAGCATCTACGAGAGGGAGAGTGGATCTACATACCCTTGTAGATCGCTAAGCGGGAAGCATTAATAAACGCGGTTGATGTAGTCGAACGTCTTCGTGATCTAAATCGCCGAGCGTCCCGCGATCCAATCACGATCTAGTACCGACCGGACGGCACCTCCGCTTTCTTGATCCAGCAAGAGGGAGCGGAGAGGTAGATGAGTTCTCTGGTAGCGCGACGGCGCGGCGGCGGTGGTGGTGAAACTATTCCAGCAGGGCTTCACCTAAGCACTGTTGAAAACTAGAGGAATCAATCTATCGGGAGAGAGGGCTGCACTATGGCCTTTTTGGGTTGATGTGCTTTTGCCCTCTCTCCCTCTAGTATATATAGGAGGGAGGGGAGGGGCTGGCCGGCCGAAATCTCCTCCTAGGAGTCGTCCGCAAGGAGCAGGAGGTGGAGGAGTCCACCTCCAATCCTACTCCTAGTAGGATTCCTTCCCTTCCCCCACTTGGACTTTCCTTTCCCTCAAGCCCAGCCGCATAGGCCTTCTTGGGCCGGCCGCCCAGCCCACCAAGAGCTGGTGCGTCACCCTCAGGTCCATGTGACCCACTTGGGGTGTGGTGGGTCCACTTGGTGGACCCCCGGAACCCATTCGTCACTCCCGGTACACTGCCGGAAATGCCCGAAACTTTTCCGGAGTTCAAACACCACTTTCCTATATATCAATCTTTACCTCCGGACCATTCTGGAGCTCCTCGTGGCGTCCGGGATCTCATCCGGGACACCAAACAACCGTCGGTCACCACCATACATAACTCTATACTACCGAAACGTCACCGAACCTTAAGTGTGCAGACCCTGCGGGTTCGAGAACTATGTAGACATGATCGAGACACCTCTTCGGTCAATAACCAATAGCGAGACCTGGATGCCCATATTGGTTCCTACATATTCTACGAAGATCTTCATCGGTTGAACCTCTATGTCAAGGATTCAGTTAATCCCGTACGTTGTTCCCTTTGTTCTTTGGTATGTTACTTGCCCGAGATTCGATCGTCGGTATCTCTATACCTAGTTCAATCTCATTACCGGCATGTCTCTTTACTCGTTCCGTAATACAAGATCTCGTGGCTAACTCTTTAGTCACATTGCTTGCAAGGCTTAGTGTGATGTTGTATTACCGAGTGGGCCCTGAGATACCTCTCCGTCACACGGAGTAACAAATCCCAGTCTTGATCCATTCCAACTCAACAGACACCTTCGGAGATACCTGTAGAGCATCTTTATAGTCACCCAGTTACGTTGTGACCTTTGATACACACAAGGTATTCCTCCGGTGTCAGTGAGTTGCATGATCTCATGGTCATAGGAACAGATACTTGACATGCAGAAAACTATAGCAATAAACTGACACGATCACGTGCTACGTTCATAGTTTGGGTCTTGTCCATCACATCATTCTCCTAATGATGTGATCCCGTTATCAAATGACATCTCATGTCTATGGCTAGGAAACCTTGACCATCTTTGATCAACAAGCTAGTCTACTAGAGGCATACTAGGGACACAGTGTTGTCTATGTATCCACACATGTATCGGTGTTTCCAATCAATACAGTTATAGCATGGATAATAAACGATTATCACGAACAAGGAAATATAATAATAACCAATTTATTATTGCATCTAGGGCATATTTCCAACATTTTGGACATTCTTGTCATCATACGATATTTTCCTTGTATGTGCACATACCCATGACAGGCATCCATGTCACATTTCAAGGAAAAGATATTTAAAATCATAATTTAAATAGGTATTTCAAATTGTTATTTTATGTTTTTAACATAACTAATAAATATAAGTATAAAATTGAAACTGTAAATGCTTTTTTAAAAACATTTAATAAATATTTGAAGGAGAACTAATTAAAAATCATCATTTATAATAGTTACTTAAATCTGCAATTTTGGTATCCAAACAATGTTTTAAAATATTGAACAAGTTTCAAGAAACAAATTCAAAAAGGAGAAAAATAAATTAATGAAAAAGAGAAGAAAACAAAAAAGTAGGAAAGAAAAAAAAACGCTTAGGCCTTTGCCAACTACGGGACGGAATCGATCCCATCAGGCTGTTGACGGGCCGGCCCAACCGCTCGCGGATTTGGAAAAAGTTTATCGAGTTTGAGAAACATTTCTCGAATTTCAAAAAACAAATCATGGATTTAGAAACAAACTTTGTGAAATTAAGAAAAAATTCACGTGTTTGACAAGTTCACTGATTTAAGAAAAAGTGCAATATTTAAAAATAGTTTGCAAATTTTAACAAAGAAAAGCAAATTGAAAAAGGCAAAAGAAAGAGAAAGAGAAAATAAAAAACAGGAAAATAACCGGACAAATGAAAAAAAAAAAAGAAACCAAACAATGGTAAGCCACACACGTGCCACTATTTACAATAAGAGATGTCAATTGCTGAATACGGACAATACTAGTGAAACAGGAAGGCCTATGTAGTTGGACCCATGGGCACCTGGTGGAAGCACCTGGATACTAAACCAGGCAATCAGACACTACTAGGAAATAGCTTATAGATAAAACATTACTATTAGCGCGGGACAAACGTACAACGCTAGTGTTAAATAGTAATAGCGCCGGTCACTAAAGCGCACTACTGGTAAACTCTAGCAGTAGCGCTGGTCCTCACATGCGGCGCTACTAATATGTGAGCTCCACCGTACGCCCACGGGCTGGCCACATTAGCAGCGCTTTTCCCAAACCAGCGCTACTGCTAACACAATTAATAGCAGCGCTGGTCTTGGCCCGACGCTACTGCTGTGTCCAGCCCAGGCCCACATCCCTTGCTCCCACTTAGTAGTAGCACGTTTTTAGCCCTCGCGCTGCTGCTAACCAACCTTATCTAGTGATCTTCGTCCCCGCGTCGGCCCCCTCATTCTCTCCTCACTCTCCGCCTCACTCTCTCTCCCTCTCCACTCTCTCCCCCGCGCCGGTGCTCCCCCATCCAGGCCGGCCCTCCCCATGCGACGGCCCTCCACCCACGCCCGCTACACTCACACCCACGCCCGCCGCCCGCCACCGACGCCCGCCGCCGTCGCCTGCCACCGACACCTGATGAGGTAGCTCCTCCCTCCTCCCTCGACTTCCCTCCCTCCCTCCTCCCTCCTTCCTCCCTCCACTTCCCTCCCTCCCTCCTCCCTTTGTTCTTGTACATGATAGGGTGCTATTCGTTTTGGCAACGGTACACAATTGTCGAATCAAGGGAATCCTTTCATTCGACACTTGTGTGCCGTCGTAATATCATATTTTCCTACTAATTCAACTTGATCACTTGCACCCATCCACTTTGATCAAAATGTTATTTATTGCAAAATTATTATTAATGTTGTATATTAATATGTATAAGCGTGTGTAAATACAATATAATTATAAAAAAAGAAATATGCGCGATTAGTAGTAACGCGGGGTACAGACCAACACTGCTAATAGTTAGCAGTAGCGCGGGTACGAAACCATGCTACTGATAATTTACTTACCAGTAGCGCTGGGGTACCCACGCTACTGCTACAAGTTAGCTGTAGCATCATAGCAGTAGCGCGGCTCCCTGCGTTACTGCTAGTCCAAAAACCAGCGCTACTGCCAGGGTTTTCACTAGTAGTGAGAGCTTTAGTACCACCTTCCCAGTTGAAGAGAATACCAAGGGAGGGATGGCTACAAAAGCTTGGTCCTAGAAAGTTATTTTTCACATGCTTCGTCGGTTGACTGTGCGAACATAATTTTACTTTTTCTCCATTCGGTTAATTCGGTTTAACCAATTTTTTTTTCTTTTTGTACTGGAAAAACCGAAGGTCAAACAATTTCCAAATTTTGAAACTGGCCAAAAACCCAAAAAAAAGTTTGGTTAGGTTTGTTTTTTGGTTTCGGTTCAGATTTGCACACCCCGATTATTCCCATCTGCAAGCGGGAAATAATCGAGGTCAAGCTCGGAGGGACACTGAGTTCAGCCAGTAGAGTTACAGGTGTAGCACGTGGGCCGCTGGCTAGTTTTATTTCTTTTTCTTCTTCTTTGTTTTTCGTTTTGCTTTTTGTTTAGGTTTTCTTTTTTTGACATTTTTCTCTTCTAGTTCGGTTTCTGCCCTGTTTTCTTCTTGTTTTTTCGGGTTTGTTAACTTTCTTTTTTCATAGTTGGTTTTCCCTATAGTTTTTTCTTCTTATTTTTTGTTTACTTTTTATTTTTTCTACTCTTTTCGTTTGTTTATACAAAGGTTTTACCCGTGTATTAACAAAATGTTCACCATATATTTAGAAAATGTTCACCGTATATTAAGAAAATGTTCAACCTATTTTAATAAAGTGTTCATGTGTATTTAAAAATGTTCAGTGTAGTGTATATCACAAAAGTGTTCAATGTGCATATTGGTCATAGTATATGAAAAAATATTCAATGTGTATTTAAATATTGTTCAGCGTATATCACAAAAATGTTTAGTGTGTATTTAAATCTTTGTCAACATGTATTCAAAAAATGTTCAATGTATATTTGAAAATTGTGCATCGTATGTAAAAAAAATTCAATAATTATTCAGAATTTCAAAACTTTGTACACGTTTTCCATTTTTCTGTTCACTTTTCAAAATTTATTAACGTTTATTTGTTTTTTGAATTTCGAAATTTATTCATGATTTTCAAACATTATTCGCATTATTAAGGAAACTAGAAAAGTGGCCCGCCCAATGTGCGGGCTAGAATGTTATAAACTTTTATTATGAGAATGTGTTCTTTTGTCTAAATACAATTGTAACTAAATATGATCACATTTCACAAGTAGTATGAGCCTTTTGCAAACATAATTTTGTATTACATGTGTTTGGTTCTCCCATTGATACATAAATATATATATTATGCATGAATTATGTTCCTGCTTGTTTTGCATCTTTAATTTTATACTATTATTGTGAGAAGACTATGTCACAAAAATTATAATATACTTCCCCCTATTTTGAACATAATTTCTCTGTTTAAGAAAATATAGATCAACACAACATTAAATGATGAACAATATGTAAGGGATACATACAGGAAATTAAAACTTGAAAACACATGTAATTCCTTTGACATAATGCTATGGTAGTCTGGAGTTAGTCATAGATCGTTATCTCCAATCCACTTCATTTGTGTTTACCTCTCCTGAGACTAAGTACCTCTCGATAGCATCAACACACCACTAAGCTTACCATCATGTGTGCAGAGGATATATATGAAGAAATTACCATGCAATAGTGCACACATTATTTCTATTTAATTTTTCCATATCCAGTTCTTTTTTCATCTACAGCATAAGATGAGAGAGACAAGGTTAAATACAATAAAATATCTCTTTACAGGATGAAGACTTGGCTACTCGTTCTATGTGTATTTTATTGTTGTTCTACTAACTTATTAATAGTCACTTTTGCTTTCTTATATACCTGTGGTTGGACCTCTCCATAGGGTCAGTTCTTTTATTATAACACATATATTTAGGAGGTTTAACTTAAGCGTAGCTGCTACGAACGATGCATGATTAAACAAACTTTTACTATTGCATATTGTTAGATTGTATATCTAACCATTTTCATATATGCATGCGTCTTGATAGTTACTTCAGATCTCACCCATATGGCTCACTGTATCTCTTTGTTTAATCTTCATGCGATGTGATAATATTGAGTAGTGAGTATAGTTTGCAGCTGCTTTTAAATCTGGATTGTTATAGTATATGAAGCTTTTTTACAATGGAAGTTGCATCTGATGAATCATTGATGTCTTCTCATATTGAAAATGCATTGGCCTAGTCATACATGATTGAGAAGAACATATGGGTTGTCGTGCACCCGAACCTTATATGGTTTATGATCTGCCTGTCATGTGGTGTAGACGTTCTCCCGCTCTTAGAGCTCGTCAAGTCAATCTTGGTGTCTGCCAAAGGCCTCTAATGGATCTGGCAGAATTTGCCACCTTGCTCATCATTGCAGATGTCCATTGCATCTTCATCTTCTCTCCGAGTAAGTGGTTGAACTATGTCTATGTACAACATGATATGATTAAATATCTATTGAAGAATATAAATTGACCTGACACATACGTATACATGCTCATTTTTAGAGAAAAGACATGCAATTGGCAGTGACAAGTTGTACAAACCTTTTCACCACGCAGTGCGGGCGATCTTCTATGTTGTAGAGGTCCCTTGTGGGCTCATAGTTTGCATCATGAGCGAACGATTTGTTGACGTACACTATAAATTTGTGCATGCGCAGTGGTTGTTCTTCTTTATGTCCTGATGCAAATCACACAATTCAAGTGATCTATTCCTGCTACGCGTGTGTAACTCTAACTGGAGATCTGAGGCATTTGATTCTCTTGCATACGTGGTAAGTGCTTTGTTCTGTTAGTAAATCTTGTTGTAGCTTTGTAGGTTGAGATGTTTCTAGAATATCATCAACCATCACATGTCTATAAAAGAAATCTTCAGAGAAGAGCAGCCGACCAGGGAGAGGCGGTTTGGCTCCCGGGTTGAACAGTACCTCGAAAAATATATTTAAATGTTTTCAAAAAAATCTGAAAAAATTTGTAGATGATCGTGTTGGTGTCGCAAGCATGCTTGACAATTTTCATGTGGAACGGAGCAGCAGTGTTTCGTCGGTGAAAAAAACAAATTTGGGTTGTCATTTTGTGGTGACATTTTGTCTTCGATTTGTTTTTTTTTTGCGCAGGACAAAATGCTTAACCTTTTTGCCTCAAAATTTGCAGGTAGCATTTGTATGTGACAAAGATCACCAAAAAATTTTGTCTCAATTTTTTTGACATATGAAAAAAAAAATTGGCCCCGGGAGCACATGCTCCCGGGAGCCAAATTGAATTTCCGAGCCGACCAGCTTTTCATTCATATGTACTCCAGTTAGAGTTACGGTTGACCAAGTTTTGTTGAGTAGCATACTCAAGAAAATAGATTCACTATGCTTCGATCTTTGAACTAAAAGGAGAACTTGATTCAATCAAATTTTCACTCATGCTAATTTTGGGGGTTTCAAATCTCCACGACTGCATTAACATTCTTAACACTTGTAAAGAGAACATGTAGAATATAGATGTATATCTAGAAGGTGATTGAAGCCTTTCTTTTGTAATGCCCAGATCTATGTCTATGATCCAAAGGAGGAAGAACATGAACAATTATTGTCTTGATATCGTACTTTTATCCTAGAGAATAATTAGACAGCCTTGGCCTTTTCTCCTTTGCACCACCATGCCTCCAACCAAGTTCTGGCATAATTCCTCTTTCAATGGATGTACCTTCTCATTATCTTCGCTGCCCACCAACAGCAAGAATTGTGCTAATCTGTCGAGATTAACTGCTTCAAGTACGTTGATGAACACTCGATGCATAATATGGATCGAAGGATGGAGCTGACCTCAACATGCATGCACGTAAATAGCAGGCAATAAAACTAATTGATTCATCATGTTCAAAAGCTGGCTACACTATCTAATTGCTTCACGGCTGGCCGGAAACCCACGCCCATATATAAGTTGGCACTCTCGAAATCTTACCACTGTGACTACATACGTGCCCAGCTGCCTTTTGCCCACTACTTCGGTCTTCCGGCCAGACGTGCACGCAATAGATGAAGCTAGCCGTGAATATGTAGTATGTGACGAGCTAGCCTCGATGTAATTGATTCACGGCCGGCCAGCCAATTAAGGGCTCCTTTGATTCAAAGGAATTCTATAGGATTTTGGGAGGATTGAAATTCTTTGGATTTTTTCCTACATTGGTCCTTTGATTCATAGGATTAGATCCCATAGGAATTTTTCCTATGAAATCATTTGTACTACATTTCATAGGAAATCTAACATCCACTCCAACCTCTTTTTACAATTCTTTTGTTTTTCCTGTGGCATCAAATACTCTTTGCTGATCCTATAGGGTTCAAATGGACATACCACTTTAACCCTCTATTTTTCCTATTCCTGCATTTTTAAAATCCTGCGAATCAAAGAGGCCCTAAGCGGGTGTGGGATCTGCAAACGTCAGGCATTGATTTTTCCTAGTCAGTTATAGTAGGTCGTGACGGAAATTTTGCATGCATGGCTGAGCTTTGGATGATCAGCCGAGGGTTGCCAGGTAAACTCCGCAGCGACTGGGCGGAAAAACCATGGTCACTAAAGTGCATACACATGGGAGGAAGCTCAGATGATCAGCCAAGGGCAGCGAGGCAAACTCTGCGGCGGCGGCCTGCACAGAAGCTAGGTCGTCCGGTTTTTTCTTTTTGTTTTCTCTTGACCGTGGACTAAAAGACTTTTCTGATGTATCAATTGGGTAGGGAAAATATTTAATGTAGGCCATTGGCAGGAGCCTGTAGCCCTGTTTTTTCGTTTTGTTTCATTGATCGACTCCAGTAATGGAAAACCAATCTATGACATGGCATTGTTTTTTTTCTGTTCTTTGTTTTTACGATGTCATAGATGAATCCTGGAGACGTGTGTGTGCTTTCATATGAGTTGGATTCAATCCATCAATTTTGTGTCCTAAAGAAAGACATTTTCTACGTAATGGCAATGGTGGTTAATTTAGATATAAATACCTTTAAAGTAAATCCAACGGCTATGATTATTTGAATTACATAATTAAAGGCTAGATATTTCTAATTATTGTGGAATTTTCTAGCCTATTTATCTTTTTCTGATTAGCCCGTAAAGCACTTTTTATATATAATAATAGATAGATTTGTTTACATTTGTTTTCAACCAATTTTGAAGCTTTTGAAAAAAACCTTATCTACCGCTATACTTAGTACTTTAATTATAGGAAACGCTTCCATCCGGTGCGCCGGCCGAAACGTTCAGCCGGCCGCGTCCACTCGCGCACGCATCCAGCGAAGCAACTTGCGTGCCCTCGCCCCTGCCGCTGAACATTAGCCTCTTCCCGCCTCCCTCCTGTGCCGCAACCCATCCCTACTGCTTTTTTTGGGCTCTTCGCATGCTTCGGGTAGAGGACGCCATGGCCGTGGGGCGAGCACTAGCGAGCCAGGTGGCCGTGTGGCGAGCACCAGCAAGCCGTGCTACAACTGGGGCCGAGCCGTGCTACAACCGGCATCTCATTTTGCTACAACCATCCACCAAAAAAGCTGCATCCACGTCCGTCAGAGTTGCAACCTGAGTTCGCCGGAGTTGTAGCCATGGTCATACAATGATTTTTTGCTACAACCGGCATCTCATTTTGCTACAACCGTCCACTAAAAAAGCTGCATCCACGTTCGTCAGAGTTGCAACCCGAGTTCGCCGGAGTTGTAGCCATGGTCATACAGCGATTTTTTGCTACAACCGGCATCTCATTTTGCTACAACCGTACACTAAAAAAGCTGCATGCACGTTCGTCAGAGTTGCAACCCGGGTTCGCCGGAGTTGTAGCCATGGTCATACACCGATTTTTTGCTACAACCGGTGTCGATTTTTGCTACAACCGTACACTAAAAAAGCTGCATGCACATTCGTCAGACATCGACCACCAGCAAGGGCGGCGACCGGTGGTGAAGCGACGGCGACCGGCGGCGAAGCGGCTGCAACCGGCGGCGAAGCGGCAGCGACCGGCGGCGAAGCGGCTGGAACCGGTCACCAGGCTGCATCTGGCGGAGGAGGAGGAGGAAGGAAGAATTGGGGAAGAAAATAGACGAGACGGTGTTAGATCCGACGGATGCCTGGAGCTGCATCTGGCGGCTGCGCGTTGACCGGCCCAATTTTGGGCCGGCGCGCCGGCACAGAGCAGTGGCCTTTAATTATACCGCTGCAACTTAGCCACCACTAGTTGTTAACTTGACTGGCTATTAGGACTGCAGCCGAGCTTGAGGTTGGGAGTTTTACTCTATGTTTTATTTTTCGTGACATTTAGTTCAACACCTGCGAATGGGCCGGCCCGTTCAAGCCAACGTAAGGCGTAAACGTTTCAATGGTGACCCACCAGATACAAACGTACATATAAAAGTGGGTACGAGTTGTGAAAAGTCTATATTATTTTTATAAGTTTAGTACGGGAGTTGTATTGAAAACGGGACTCAAGAACGTTACCACTATGTAAAAGTCCACCAACATGTGGAGGGAAGCGAATCAACCTGTGGTTGGATGGTTAGAGGGACTGTGGTATCCCCAGCCCATCAGAATTCAAATCCTGGTGCTCATATTTATTCCTGGATTTATTTCAGGATTTCCGGCGATGCGCATTCAGTGGGAGGAGAGGTTCCCGTCGGCGACGAGGTGCCTACGGTGACTTCGTAAATTTCAAGATGATATGCCGGCTCAGTCTCTCGGAGGTGCTCATAGGGGTAGGGTGTGCGTGTGTGCGTTCATAGGTGTGAGTGTATGCGTGTGTATATGAGCGCTTGCGTCTGTACTGTGTTAAAAAAAAACATGCGGAGGGAAGGTTAGGTCAGGAGAGACCGTGAAAGCCAACCTTGTGCTACAACAGTACATTGACATTCACCTCGTGGATGGAATTAATACTCCACCAACTCTACCATTTTAGCAACCGAAAAAAATAGACTACCACTTGAGTATGTGTTCTCTGTCCGTCTCACCCTTAACATATAGCACTACATCCTTACCAAGCTATATCTGTTGGTCATTCATCTGCGCACTTCCTAGCAGTCTCTTATTAGGCATATATATTAGCACATAAGCTATGTGAAAACCACATATATAGAGTAGAGGATGTTCATAAGAATTGGAGATATATGTATGGACACGTGGGAATTAGAGACATCTGGACATCTGCAAACACGCCTTGGTGATATGTGGCTGTTAACATTGTTTCGTTCTTGACTGATCTGCCAGCTTATGCATGCCTCTAGTGCTGCTGCTGAGCCGTAGCGAACGTTCTCTCGATCGCACACTCACTGATATAGGTGGTTATCTTTTGGGAACGAATTATCCAGTTATGTACATCGATGACAACTTCACTAATCTCAGTCATTGGACGATGAAAGCTTGTTTGGTATCTGGGGTTATTCGTGGGGATTGGACGCTAGACAAATCAGACGGTACATGACGGTGCTCATCCTTAATCAAGTCACAAGGGTACAAAAATCAGTTATGCCAGGGCACCCCGGCATGGCCAGATTACACGTTGTGTACAACAGGGAGATCATAGGTTGTTAGTATACTAACAACTATATCTCAACTACGCTACATGTTTAACACCCCCCTCAATCGCAGCTTCGACAAAAGAAGATTAAGAGTGAATCTATTTGATACAAATGGGGCCTCAACCAAAGGTTTGATCAATATGCCAACTATTTGTTCCTTAGAAGAAATGAACTGAATCTCCAATGCCTTAGCTACAACCCCTCTCCTGAACAAAATGAAATTCCACTTTTGTATGCTTTCTACTGGCATGAAACACATGATTTGCAGATAGATAGGTAGCTCCTAAGTTGTCACACGACTGGTGGTCTTGGCATAAAGATTCCCAATTCTCCAAGGTCCAAGGACTGGCTTTATCTAGATTACTTCAGTTGTTCCATTTGCGAGATCTTTGTACTCTGACGCTATGCTAGACCATGAAATAGTAGCCCGCTTCCTTGAGCTCCATGACACCAGATTACGACCAAGGAATATTGCAAAAACCTCCTGTGGACCTGCTATGATCACTGCACCCAGTCCAGTCTGCATCTCAGAAGCAACAAAGTAACATGGACGGAGATTTGCGTATAGACATCCTCATGTCCGCCATAAAACTTAACTTCAATGTGGATCACCACAATTTATCTGTGGCGGGAATAAATACAGACCGCCGCTGCTATCTACCGTAGCAGTGGTGGGTGTTCCAGCATGCCTGCCATTGCTCACTTTCATCACGCGAGCAAATTTGAGAGACTTCACTTGTGATGGGTGGTTGTATTTGCCCGGCACTGTTGTGAATTCTCCAGGGGCGGGTGGACTTTTTTACCCGCAACTGCTGCATTTCCAAAATAGCAGTGGACGGTACCTATCCTTGCCCACCACTAATTTGGGTTCATCTATAGGGATTTTTCCAGTAGTGAGATTCAGTTATAGCTAGCTTGGTCAGCTACCGAACAATGCCCCGTGGGAAGCACGAGCAAATAGGATTGTGCGGAGGCTTTTGCATTGTATTTCTTATATAATGGTTACATCATCTGCTAACAGTTGGATGATAAACGCCGGAGGTTCATCAACCCAAACAAACGAGACTGGCTTTTTAGCACCCGGGGGTCTGGACTCCCGGCTATCTTAGCCGCCCATGCTGTACCTTCCTCGTCGAGATATGTGCTAGATCCCTGACCGTCAGTTTGATTAGCAGGCCTATGTGAATAGTAGATTCCCAACCACATAGCCTGCTCGTTGTCCAAACCGTGATTCAAAACTCAAAAGCACCAAAAATAACCAACGCAGCACATCACATGTCACTGTTCAATCTCTGTCTCTCTACAGTGGGTACGTGTAACACATGCAGATGAAAAAGTCACCCTTGGACCAGAGTAGTTTTTGTATAGAAAGAGGGGCAGTGCATCCTGTAGTTGAACAGTGGCATCAGGTCTGTTTATGTCTCTGCGAATGACTGCCGAGCATATCAGTGGAGACCGCTGCTATTTTCTATTCGCTGAATCCCACCTTTATCAAGAGGAGTCTGTTTTAGAGTATGGAGATGAGCTGCAAATGTCTGTCCAATTACTGTCTTAAAAACGAATAGTCATGGTTATCACACTCGCCGCTTTGACCCTGCAGAACGTGACCCGCCTGTTACTTATGTCGGAGATAGGCTCGTCAGACCTGCGCGTGCTGACTAGACCTAATACTGAGACCTATGGCCTGGTACACATCGTTATTAGATGAGGGAAAATGGCCTGACTAAGCACACCGTTGTCTGCAACTTGTCAGACCCCTACACAGACCCCTGCACGAATCTCTGTACGATTCAACGGTAGGATAATGGGGGGTCGGGACACCCGGGTGCTACTACACCTTTCCGCAAACAAAAGGGTTTTTATCTCGTCCCCACCTAGCTAAAGCATGAGCTACAAAGTTTGATCCTCTATTACAATGCTCAACGCTCAACTTCCCAAAATCATTAAGAAAGCTACGACACTCACCAATTATGGGCGCCGCCACCATTGAGTAGCCTTCATTGAGATTTATAGCATCAACAAGTAAAGTGTTGTCAGATCTCACCACTATGTTGGAACAGCCAGTACTCATGGCAAGCTTGAGCCCCTCAGCTAGCGTTGTTGCCTCTGCCGAAACCACGCCCGCGACATGCTCAATTCTGGTTGTAGCTGGTGTTACAAAGTTCCCTCAATGTTCCCGAATCACGGCTCCGCAAGAACCCAAGAACTCTCCTTCGGAGAAAGCTGCGTCCACATTCAAGATTTGTTGACCAGAGAGGGATCTCGGCCATATATTCAGTTTCGGCACAACATTTACCTCCATAGCATGCGCATAATTCATGGCCAAAGCTACGACCGCCGGTGCTGTTCTTTGCGGCGATAGAATGTCCTAACCTCAGACTAGCTGCCTCCTTTGCCACCAGAAGTACCAGCACCCCGTAGCGATCAAGTCTGGTAAATCAACAGGCAAGTGTAGGATCTCTGATCTGATTCGTCGCATAAAAAAAACTCCAGGATCGCTGGACCCGACCGGTCCACCAAACTAGCAAAGATATTTCATGCACAATTCCGAGATGTGGTCTTGTGCAATTGAATAATAGATGCGCTATATCCTCCGCCTCACCTTGGCAATCTGGGCATTCGCACGGACACTAAAGCAAGGGATGGCATTGTGCAAAGATAATAAGGAAAGAAAAAGCAAGGGACCACGTTCTGTTGGTCGTGCTGCCAAGATAATAAGGAAAGAAAAACAGAAAAGATGCAATATGTGCACGTCGCATAGCCTGCTATGTTCGTCTTTGTCTATGTTCAAGTTTATCGAGTCCACGAGTCTCGCATGTGCGATCATCATCCAGGGGCTAATTCCCTAACACTCCGTAACTCTGTTTTTCCATGAGCGACTTATCATGTTTTCTGAAGTTTCGATATTCTAGCCTGGGCATTTGTTCAATGCTTGTCGTTCAAAGTCCCCAACTATTGAGTTCCCGGGATAAGAAGAACCACGGTCCGGTTGATCATTTGGATGAAGAATTGCGCGAGCACTGGATGAAGAATTGCGCGAGCCAGCACACACAAAGACAATACTAATCTCCCAATGTCTCCGATTCCTGTTTGTCCAGACATGCATATCTCTTCGGTTATATTATTATAATCTCCACTGTCTATATGGTTGCCACCTATTTTATTTGCTGACATATATGCCCCATAAGAGAATCACTTGTAGGAAGTGCAGATGAATGAACAATATATATCGTTTGAGGAGGACGTAGTGGTGTATGCAGAGAGAGAGAGAGAGAGAGAGCATTACTCAAGTGTAAGGGTTGGTGGAGTATTTATTCAGTCCAAGAGGTAGCAGATGCCTACCGTTGGGGTCACCAATTACGGGTAGGGTAACAAAAAAGATATCTTGGATGTTACCTAGGGCCCCACATCAACAAGCAGCAAGACCCCTGGGTCATAAGCACATTTCAGATGTCTTTCAACGCTCACCACTCGGAAGCTGTCTATTCACTCGGATCCAATCCACCCACTCAGCTACCTCCACAGCACTCAGACAGAGGAAGACGAGCAGTCAGTGTGGAGGCTGAAGCACCTTCGTAATGGATAATATCAGTGCTTGTATAGTGGACTGGATAACTTGAGTAAATTGCAAAAACCACCACAATTGTGGACCCAAAATCAAAAAACTACCAGCTTTCATTTTTTTTGCAAATGACATCCGGTTTCTAGGTGACAATTTGCAAAAAACACCGACCGGTCACTAAACGCGTGTTGATGATTGATCTGGCGGATGGGACCCGCCGTCATAGCTGACATGGCAAAAAAACTTTACACCGTTTGATCGGGTCCTTAAACTGGGTGTAGGGCCCACCTATCTGCCTGCACACACACTTCTCTCTCCCCTTGTACAACCGGCCGGGAAGACGATGTTGCTCGGGTCGCTGCTCCAGCCGCCGGTCATCATCTTCACGCTCCAGACCCGCCGCCATGTGTGTCACCGATACTGCCGCTGGTGTCTCCCATCGGCTCCTGTCGGATCAAGGCTGACGCAGCATGCTCCTCCGGCTAAGCGACGAGCAATGCTGCCGCCAGACGAGCCGGAGGCGTGCTTGATGCCGCCGCCGCCGAGCTCCGCCATGGCGAGGCCGAGCTGCTGTGCGCCCGCTCCCCAGCCCACTCCGGTGAGGCCGAGCCACCGCGCGCCCGCTCCGTTAAGACCCGGCGCACCCGCGCCCCTGCCCGCTCCGGCGAGGCTGAGCCCCTGCGCCCCCGCTCCTTCAAGGCCGAGACCCAGCGCGCCCGCGCCCCTGCCCGCTCTGGCAAGGCCGAGCTCCCCGCGGTGCTCGATTTGGTCGCCAGCTCTAGGGCAGACGTGCCCGACATGGAAGCCCTCATCCCTGTAGCGTAGCTCCCTCCATGGACTGCATCGGGCATCCACGCCTCGCAGTGGTCCAGCTTCGTCCCGGCCGCCGTGGACGGCGTTCGTCTCCGACGAACCCGGCCGGTGAGAGGGGCTTAGGTTTTTCCTCGCTGGCGGGTGGCCCCTTCTTCAAGTTTAACGGCCAAGTCAACAGTGTCAAGTTATTTCTGCCACATCAGCACTTACAGTGGCCCCATCCATTAGAAACGGTGTCTATGTGTGTTTAGTGAACGATCAGTGTTTTCGGCAAACTGTCAGCACAATACCGGTGGATTTTTGCCAAAAAACGAAAGCCGGTGGTTTTTGGATTTAGGGTCCACAATTGTGGCGGTTTTTTACAATTTACTCGAATAACTTCCTCCACTTATAATATAAGAGGTGAAGGGGTGACGCACTCTATATAAGCCATCCCTCATCACTGGACGAAGGGCCCGGGCTCATTTCTTCCACCCCTCTCACTCAAACCCTCTCATACGAGTTGTAACTCTGTCTCCATCCGCATATATGAGAGAGAACGTCTCCGGAGCACGAGACATAGGACTGTTATCTCCTTCGCGAGAGGCCCGAACTTGCTAAAAAACACCTTGTCACCCGTTTGCATCTCGATAGATCATGCTGCTTTACCCTACCCCTTCCTACTGCCAGAATTGTTCCCGCGACACCCGCTGCCGTCTTTTTCGGAGCCATCCGGACTTTTCTAGAGGAAGCCTTAGGCGACGGCATGGGGAGGAAGGTGCAGCGGGGTGAGGAATGGGCGTCGGGGTGAGATGAAAATGTGATGCCTTTTTCTTTATTGAAATTACAAAATTGAAATGCCCCTTCCAAATAATGAATGCCTAATTAACAATGTGTACAAGACTGCCTTGTGCTACAATATGACATTGACATTCATCTCCTGGAGACAGAAAGAATACTCAACCAACTGTGACACGTGAGTAATGTCGGCTGGTCTCATATCTCCCTTTACACTCACCGCTACATCCCCACCAGACTATATATATTGTTCGTTCATCCACACATCCTACGAGTGATTCTTTATTACTGGGCATGTGTATGAGCAAAGTAGTTGGTAACCACATAGACGTGCGAATAGTACAAGAACTAGAGAGATATGTATCGACACACGGGAATTAGAGACACCGGGACGTTAGCTAATCGTGTCGGTCAGGTGTACATGCGGAGTGAAACAACGATGGGGGCGGCGGACGCGGCGACCGCGGCGGCATCGCGCGCCCCAGATCGGCCTAGCGCCACCAAGCCAGGCGGGCGGTTCTGGGTGCTGGCGGAGGACGATGAGGACGCCGAAGACGGCGAGGGGGGGCCGGTCGTTGCGACGCCGGAGGTGAGTTCACCAACGCCATCTGACTGTATTTGTAATGCATTTCAGGATGGAGTTTCAGAGGCGGCTATGGCTGAGCTGGTGGACGCGGCGGTGCCGAAGGAGGATCCAGCTTGGTCGGGTCTTTCGGCGTCGAACAAGGTCGAGGTTGCGCGGCTGCTGGTTCGTCGGCGGACGTCGACGGCGGCGATCAGGCCATGGATAGGCCCGATTCCGAAGGTACGATTGCCGAAACTTACTCTTTCTGATTGCATTCTACCGTCTTCGTGGCATACGGTTCGTAAGAAGAAGAAAAAGAGGCCGCCGGCGGTGGGTGCGCCGGCGTCTCCAATCGCGATCGCCGAGATCCGATCACGTCGTTTAAATTTCCTGCTGGGCCCTGTTGGGCTGCCTTCGTACGAGACAGTCGTGGGCCTCCAGGATACTGGGTATGTGGCCCAGTCCGAGGCACAAGCTGGTCCCGTCGGAGCCTCTTCTCGCGAGGTCGTAGACGAGCGGATACTCGAACCGATCGTTTCTCCTCCTTCGCCTAGGGTTCAGCGGCGTCGATACTTGCCGGGGTTTCCTCGACTAGGGGCGGGTCGGGCACCTCGTGTCCTCCCACTGCCGGCCGCGGAATCGTCTATGGCAGGCCGCGGCAACCCGCAGCCGCCTCCAAAGGCACCGGCGGGGCCCGTCAATGGAGGGGCTGGGCGTGGAGATGGTAATCCGGCAGCCCGGGGACGCGGCGAGCATGGCGGCGGTCGAGGCAACGATGGCAGACTGCACACTCGCGGACGCTGGGGTGATGATGGTAACCATGCCTACGGCTATGGATTGCACCGGGGCTCTTCTTCCACCGGCGGTGGCCGTGGTGATGGAGGCAACTGGGGGTTCAATGGTCCCCCAGGTCCGTTCGTCGAAGGGGCTACCGGACCGGTGAACCGTTATCGGCCGCCTTATCGGCCGAACTACAGGGGTCGGGGTGGTGGCAGACGGCCTCCACCACCGCGGACAGACCCGCCTCCTAAGGCTGCGGTGGCGGCTGAGGTCCGGGCACCACCTACCGAGGCAGCTGGCGCTGCTGGGCCGTCTCTAGCGGGTGCAGCTATGGAGGTGGCCACTGCGTTGGCGGCGGTCAAGGTACCTAACCCCATGGATGCGCCATCTAAAGAGGCTGCGTCTGTCAAATTCGATAAGTCTGATGGTGAAAGGTTAACTAAGTGGGCTCGTAAGAAGGAGAAAATGTCGTGCTTCCGGTGTGGTGGCCCGGGACACTTCGCGGCAGAGTGTTTGGTGGAGCTTTGTGACCTATGCCGGAAACCTAAGCATGACATGGGTGAGTGCCCGTTTCTCTTGGGGCCAAAACCTGTGGTTACTATTTATGGAGTCTGCTGTTCGGAGCTGATGTTTTTTGAGTCACCACGCTCCTCTTCTACTGCACCTGTTCTTGAGAACTCCAGGACTGGGGTTGTGCGGGTGGCTCGTGGGAGAATGACCACTGAGCAAGTGGCGCAGCGTCTCCGAGAGTTGGTGCCCGGGACCTTTCAGTGGGATCTGATGACTATGGAGGAGCAGGTGTTTCGGGTGGATTTTCCTACCACGGAGGATCTAGATAGACTGCTGACATTTGGGATGAGTAAGGTTCCGAATAGCACTTGTGTACTTGAATTTGAACCATGGGCACGGCAAGAACCAGAAGGGACTCCTTTACCACAGCTTTGGGTTCAGATCACCGGTGCCCCTCAGACGGCTCTTGATGATGTTAGAGTGACTTGGAGTCTGGGTTCGCTCATTGGTAAGACGGAGAAGGTTGATATGCCTTTTACCAGATCTAATGGAGTGGCTCGTCTTTTCGTCAGTGTCATTAGCGTTGAGCACATACCGGACTCGGTGAGATGGACGTATGATGGCAAAAGTTATATGCTGGATATTGAGATTGAGGAATATGCCGAGTTTCAGGACCTGGTAAAGCATGTTGATATGGATACTGATGAGGGGAAGGATCGAGATGGACATCCTATGCCTGAGGCCCCTGCACGTCAGGAGACGGATACAGGGAGTGCTCCTCTTGCCAGGAATACCGAGTCTAATACTAGTAGCGGAAGGGTTATTGATTCTTCTTCCGCACACCAGCTTCGGTTTGGATCATTCGGATCCTCTTCGGCACCGAGTAAGCTTTGGGGCGTGAGAGTGGAGTGTGAGGACCCTGAGGAGCATCAACTGCCTCCACTGTCACCACCTTTGTCACCGCAGGGTACTCAGACTTCTCCAGGGAGAGGGGATGGTGTGACTTTTGTGCCCACAGGCGATTCTTCAGCTACTAGCGGTTTGACCACGTCCTTAGAGACTGTGACGCCGGCGACAGGAGGTCGTCGTGTGTCCGCAGAGAGGTGCGAGGCTGCTGCTGCTGTCATACTGGGCCGCGTAGGCACGCCGGCGACAGGAGGTCGTCGCGCGTCGGCTGAGAGGGGCGTGGCTGCTGGTGCTGTCACGATGGATGCAGCAGTAACGGCCTGTTGCGCCCACCCGCAGGTATCAGGATGCACCCCGGCTAGTTCGGCTGGGCCTACACGTCAGGGCCAGCAGATGGTCCCGGTCGCCGACGGCCCAGCCAGTGCAGATTTCCCAACTGGGAGCATGGTGGCGCCGGAGACAGGAGGTTCTCGGGCTGCTGGTATCCCGCCTTGTCGGGGAGTTGTTTCGGTCTCTGGAGTTAATCCGGTAGCCGCCGGAGGTCCGGGGGCCGCCGGAGGTCCGGGTGCCATGGGGGGACGGGGGGCAGGTGGCCCCTCCCTGCTCATGCCATCCACCGAGGAGGTGGTCGCGTTCGGTGGCATCCCAGACCCGGCGACCGTGGAGAGACGGATGAGCCGTCGTCTTCAGGAGCAGCCGGATGCGGATGACTTGATGATGGGTCGTGCGATGAGGGCGGCCAAGCTTCGGGACATTGAGACCACGACAGGTATGGCCATAAACACAAGTCATTCAATTCTGCATTTTTCAGAAGAGGAAATTATTTCGAATGCAAACATATTAGGGGTGTCTATGGGTAGCAATGCTAAGGAAGTATCCACATCTGTTAATAATCTCCTTGACTTAGAAGCTGAGAGAGCTATGTCTATGTTGCGTAATATTGCTGCTGTTAAACCTATGAATGATGACGAGATTAATGAACTGGGGATGGGGGCGATAGAACGTCTGTGTGAGGATCTTGTGCCGTCATCCCTATTTAATGAGGATGAGGATACTAGTAGTAATTCGGGGAAGGCTGACCCAATGCAACCGATAGAACGTTCGACTCTCGGAACCGGTTATGTGGACCGTGTTGCTGATGAGGAGAAACCAAAGCGAAGTTGGAAGAGGAAGGTTTATCCACTGTCGGCTGTGCGCCGGAGTGCTCGGTTTAAGACTACAAAGAAATTTTATGATGACCGATGAGAGGAATTTTCTGGAATAGCAGAGGTCTTGGTGACTTGGCTAAAAGGAGATTCCTAGCAGAAGCAACTATTGAGCATAGGCTCGATTTTGTTGCCTTAATGGAGACTGGCAGGGATAACTTTACCTCTCAGTTTCTAAACACAATATCGGGGGGTATTGACTTCGACTGGCACTGTCTACCTCCAAGAGGAAGGTCTGGTGGGATCTTACTTGGGGTGATATGTGAGACACTGGAGGTCAGAAATGTAATGTTGGGAGATTTTGCCGTCAAGTTCAGGGTTCGCTCAAAGGAAGATGGTTTCCAATGGGCACTAGTCGCGGTATATGGGGCGGCCCAACCAGAATTCAAGATGGATTTTCTAGCGGATCTTGTGCGGGTCTGCGGGAATGAGAGGTTACCCATCTTAGTGGGAGGGGACTTCAATATTATTAGGCGAAGGGATGAGAAAAATAATGATAACTTTGATGGCAGATGGTCATTTATGTTTAATACAATCATCGAAAGCCTAGACTTGCGTGAAATTGAATTCACAGGTAGAAAGTTTACCTGGGCTAATACATTACCCAATCCAACATATGAGAAGTTGGATAGGGTACTCACAAGTGTGGAATGGGAGCAGAAATTTCCACGTGTGACAGTTCGTGCGATGCCCAGGATCATATCAGACCATACCCCTCTGTTTGTGGACTCGGGTGAGGCAACCCATGTGGGTAATAAGAATGCCTTCTCCTTTGAGGTGGCCTGGTTTGAGAGAGATGGCTTCCTGGACCTTGTAGCCAGAGAATGGAATAGGGCTACGGGGGGACGAACAAATGTCGATAAATGGCAAAATAAAATTAGACACTTGAGACAGTTTCTACGGGGCTGGGCGAAGCACGAGAGCGGTGTCTATAAACTCAATAAACAAAAACTTATTGACTTCATTAATGCGCTTGATATTAAAGCCGAGTCCGTGTTGTTGGATGCACATGAGAGGGCATCCAAAGCGGAGGCAGAACATGATCTCAAACAACTCCTTAGAGAGGAGGAGCTGAAGTGGGCACTTAGAGCAAAAGTGCGCCAGGTTATTGAAGGCGATGACAATACGCAATTCTTTCATTTGATTGCTAATGGTAAACATAGAAAGAAGAAAATTTACCAACTAGAGCAAGATGAGGGTACTATCGTTGGCCATGACAACCTGAAGTTGTATATCTCAGAGTATTATAAGAAACTTTTTGGGCCTCCTGATGATACAAAGGTGACTATGGACGAGACTTTAGTCAGTGATATACCTCAACTCGGAAGAGACGAGAATGAGATATTAGCTGCACCATTTACGGAGAAAGAGGTGTTTGATGCAATATCGCAAATGAAAAATAATAAGGCACCAGGACCAGATGGGTTCCCGGCTGAATTTTACAAGCGATGTTGGCATATTATTAAAGGAGATTTATTACCAATGTTTCAGGACTTGTTTGATGGGCACTTGCAGTTGTTTCACCTCAACTTTGGGACTATAACGTTGTTGCCAAAGAAGGAAGGGGCAGTGCGTATTGAACAGTTCAGACCGATATGTCTGCTCAATGTGTCATTCAAAATATTTACCAAGGTTGGGACTAATCGATTGACGCAGATTGCACATGCAGTGGTGCAACCTAGTCAGTCGGCCTTTATGCCTGGGAGAAATATTCTAGAGGGAGTGGTTGTACTCCACGAGACCCTACATGAAATTCATTCGAAGAAACTAGATGGGGTTATCTTCAAAGTGGATTTCGAGAAAGCATATGATAAAGTTAAATGGCCTTTTTTACAACAAGCTCTGCGTATGAAAGGTTTTGACGAGCTATGGAGGAGGCAAGTTGAATCCTTTGTACAGCAGGGGAGTGTTGGAATCAAAGTGAACGATGATATCGGTCATTTTTTCCAAACACATAAGGGTCTCCGGCAGGGGGATCCAATGTCCCCGATCCTATTCAATGTTGTTGCGGATATGCTTGCAATACTGATAGGAAGGGCGAAACAGGAAGGCCTGGTAGGAGGGCTAGTGCCGCATCTAGTGGATGAGGGCGTGTCCATCCTACAATATGCTGATGACACTATCCTTTTTATGGAGCATGACATGGCGAAAGCACGAAACATGAAACTTATTCTCTGCCTGTTCGAACAATTGTCGGGGTTGAAAATAAACTTCCACAAGAGCGAGTTGTTCTGCTTTGGAAGAGCCAAAGAAGCACAGGAGGATTATAAACAGTTGTTCGGTTGTGAGTTGGGTAGTTTGCCATTTAGTTACTTGGGCATACCAATTCACCATCGAAAGCTAACGAACCAGGAGTGGAAAAGTATTGAGGACCGTTTTGAGAAGAAGCTAAGTTGCTGGAAAGGAAAGCTTCTGTCCTATGGAGGGAGACTTATATTGATTAACTCGGTGCTTACGAGTATGCCCATGTTTCTCCTTTCTTTCTTTGAAATACCAGTAGGGGTACGTCAAAGACTGGACTTTTATCGATCAAGGTTCTTTTGGCAGAGTGATGAGGTTAAGAGAAAGTATAGACTTACTAGATGGGACATAATTTGTAGACCCAGAGACCAAGGAGGTTTGGGGATTGAAAACTTAGAGGTTAAAAATAAATGCCTACTTAGTAAGTGGCTTTATAGATTATCAATGGCTACTGAAGGTATGTGGGCACAGATTCTACGTAATAAATATCTCCAATCGAAAACATTAGCCCAAGTTACCGTACGACCGACAGATTCTCCTTTCTGGAAGGGCTTGATGAAGGTCAAAGCGCACTTCTTTCATAGGACTCGGTTCATGGTTGGGAATGGAAGTGCTACGAGATTTTGGGAGGATACGTGGCTGGGGGAGACGCCCTTGGCTTTACAATACCCTGCCCTATATAATATTGTGCAACGTAAAGAAGTGTCTGTTGCCACAGTATTTCAATCTATCCCACTAAACATACAGTTCCGTCGATCTCTGGTAGGGCACCGGTGGGCAGAGTGGTTGCACTTAGTTGGACGTCTTATGGACGTACAGTTATCGGATGAGCCCGATACCATTACGTGGAAGCTCACAGCGTCAGGTACATTCATAGTCAAATCAATGTACCTTGACCTTATTGACACAACGGATTTACCAAAGTCCAAAAACGTTTGGAAGGTGAAGGTTCCTTTGAGAATCAAAGTCTTTATGTGGTTTGTCCACAAGAAGGTTATTCTTACTAAGGACAATTTAGCTAAGCGTAATTGGCCAGGCAATAAAAGTTGTTGCTTCTGTGGTAATCCGGAAACTATCAAACACCTTTTTCTCCAATGTCCGTTAGCAAGACTACTATGGCAAACTGTTCGAGTTACTTTTAATATTGATCCTCCGGACAGCATTGAGACATTATTTGGTGCATGGCTTAACGGAGTTGATACTAATATTGCTCGACATATTCGCATTGGGGTCTGTGCATTACTATGGGCTATATGGAATTGCAGGAATGATTTCGTTTTTAACAGGACAACACATATACATTTCTTGCAGGTACTTCACAGGGCGTCGGCATTGATCCGTACGTGGTCGTTACTCACTCCTGTGGAGACCAGGGAGCCTTTGGTTACTGGGTGTGTCCGATGGGAGATGGTAGCGCAGGATATATTCAACCGGTTTGGATGGCGGTCCACTCATAGAATAGATGGATAGACATCTAGGTCTATTTTTGCCGGTTGTGGCCTTTTATTTGTTTCCCTTTACTTTTGTAACTTTGCTCCGTGGGAGCGTGCTTGGATCTGCAGACTATTTGTTTTCGTTCGATTAATAAAAGGGCCGTATGCATCATGCTGATGCAGAGGCCGGAGGTAACACTCCTTTTCCAAAAAAAAAAAAAAAAAGCTAATCGTGTCGGTAGGATCAGTGGTCGCTGCAAGAGATCGTCCAGACATGTTCTTTGACAAGTGCCTCCTATTCCCTGTGCTAATGGGTTGGCAGTACACAAAGATGCCTCAACTCGACCAGCTCTGTGTGCGACTTCTTGCTGTCTCAGACCCCCCATTTGTTCGAAGCTCCAATAACACTAGCAGAGCCTGCCCTAAGCGACTGCACCAGCTGCCACCGCACAGAATCCCCAATTTTTGGTCGGTTCCAGCCAAGGGGATTAGTGCACATGTCCCTTTGACTCAGGAACAAAAACATAGAAGATCAGTCCTGGACCGTGCGAGAGCTAAACTGAATGGACGTGGAGTCCTCGATCGGGTGATACGTCATGACCTAGACAACGAACAAGTCAGCGACGCCTTCTCCCTGTTGTAATATAATAAACGAGAGTAAAATGAATTGACTCAATCTCTGTGAAATGTTTGTGCAGGGACTCTGTCAATTTTATTCATGATTCATGTATTGTATTTCTAAACGAAAGTCATATTCTACACCCGAGCTCAAATACTCCCTCGTGAACAGTAAAATCGAAAAAATATAAAAAAAATGTATTTTTTTGTGGTAAACTTTGATAAATGTTTTACATGCGCACCAAAATTTAGCAAGAAACAACATTCGTGGAAGTCGTGGCGAGAAAACCAAAATCAACAGTCAAAAATGTATTCAAAACTAGCATTTTTGGAGCATCGATTTTGTTTTGTTTTTTGCCGCGACTTCCACAAATGTCATTTCGAGCTGAAATTTTGCAAGCATACAAAACATTTATCAAAGTTTATCACAATAAACATTCAGAATTTTTGAATTTTTTTTACTATTTTTTTCGATTTTACTATGCATGAGGGAGCATTTGAGCTCAGGAGCAAAAACTCCATGTCCATTTCTAAATAGCTATAACGCACTATCTATTTTTCTTTGCCATGCAAGTATGCAACCATGCCTCATAAGCGAGTAATGCATGTCGTCAACAAGTCATGCATTTAAGTCATAAGTTACTTGTTTACACTAATCTATGCACGCTAACAGCCACATCACCCATTAATGCATGTTAGTCATAACGTTGATGTTAGATTTCTTTACTCACATTACATGTGTTAGGCGATTGCATTATGCGTACACTAGTGCAAAAAAGTATAGCTATGATATTGAAAAAATGACATTGATGGCGTTGGCACCCGACGCCACCAACATGGCGTCACTATTAAAAAAGAGTTGTGGCATTGGAAATCAAAACACCGCTAACATTCTTGTTGATGACGTGCCACGTGTCCAACGCCACCACTAACATTCATCGCTAGTGATATGCCATGTTGCAACCACGCCAGCAATATGATTTTCAGGTACAAGATAAAAGTTGTACAACAGCGCTTTTCCAGCCAAATGACAACATTATCCAGTTTACCAACAACAATAAAATCACGTTTAATAGTACTAAATAGAAGCAAATAACCACATTTAAGTTCACTAATGTACTAATTAACATAGTTGAATAAACTACTAAATAGAGACAAGTAACACACATGTTCAACTATATAGAGTTGGTAATAACATAATATGATTTGTCATGCATGCCTACTAACTAGACTCTTTGACAGGCTGACTTAGGGTCGTAATCTACAGTAAGTGAACTAGAGCTGCCAGCAGGCCTGTAGTAGATCATGATCTCGTCACAACCAGATTCATGGCAGAACGAGGCCCTCTTCCCTGCTTCTATCCCTTAAGCATGTGCAAGGGCTCTCCAACCAGGGCATTCGAGATTTATGTGCATTACTGGAAAAAGGCTATAGACGGCCTCAAATTAGTAGCGGGCATAGACAGGCACCCACCAGTGTTATTTGGACACGCAGCAGTGGCGGGTAACAAAATGGAACCGTCACTGGAGTTATCACAGCAGGGGCGGGCGAAAACAACTCCTCACCAGAAGTAAACTCTCCCAAATTTGCCCACGTGATTAAAGTGACTAGTGGCTGGCCCAATGGAATACCCGCCACTTGTTGGTAGGTATCATTGGTAGGCAATACTTATTGGCAATACTTATTCCCGCCAGAGATAAATTGTGATGACCCACGCCTAAAAAAAGTCATATATCAAGAAGTTAGTAGTGGCGGGCACTAGGAAACGTCTGCTCTACACGTAGATTAGCCCCAAAAAATTCCAAAGAAAATGTATTTAATAAATCTAGAGTAGTCGAAAATTTGAAGGGGGTCCATAAATTCGTAAGGAAATCATATTTACTAAACAAAATCGCCCGTTTGTCCGAGACTTTGGGGGGAGAGTGTCCGGTTTGTACATGATGTGCTTCAAGTTTTTCATGTAACAATCTCAATTTTTTACAGCAGCCTAGAGATTCCCAGTGAAGACCCCATGCAAAGTTTTATCCCATTCTGAACTCGTTTGCATGCCCAAAGATTGTTTTTCCCTATTTTGTTGTCGGAAAGTCAACTAATACTGCGAAAATAGCAAACCAACTCAAAAAGTAGCATAATGTTTTAGCAAGGGGCCTCCATTAATGTTTATTTCTCATGGAAAAAGTTTGAATCTCAAAAGATTTTTTAAAAAACTGATTTATGTGTGTGAGGCGGCTGTTTTCGCTCGAAACCCTTACACTTGGTGGAACCGTGAAGAGTGTCCAATTTGTAGATGAAGTGCACCAATTTTTACCATAACAATCTCAAATTTTGGTGGCACCCTACAAATTCCCAATGAAGACACCATGCAGAGTTTCATCCCACTTTGAGCTCTTTGCATGCCAAAGCTTTTTGCCCTTTTTAGTTACCGGAATGTGAATTAATGCCGTGAAAATAGGAAACCAACTAAAAAAGTTGTAAATTTGATCACGGGGCTTTCAATAGTTGTAACGACTATGACTCTTTTTTTTCGAAAAGGGGCGCTTCATTAATTAAAAGGTTTAAGCACACCCGGGCTCTGCATAACTAAGATGCACACCGTCAATAAAGTCCTCTCACCAAGTTAAAAAGAAAGAAGGCGAAATACAAATATACGTGAAGAATCTGTATAATGCCTAAGCCATAGGTGGCCCAACCCTATGATCATGCTGCCACCCATGTTGGGTAAAAGTATCCCTCGCCGAAGCCTCCAATCGTGTACACACCTCCATAAATAGGTCTCGATTCTCCACTCGTTGTAGAGAGGACCATAAACGAAGCGTCCCGGTACATCTGTAGATAACCTGCATAAGAAAAATACTTTTATCGTTAAAAATCTTATCATTTCTACATAGCCACAGCGACCAAATCACGGCAAGCGCTCCCACCCTAGGAAGAATTCTAGACTTGCGATCAATCCCATGTAACTAGTTGCCAAATATATTAGCTACGCTACAAGAAGGATACATGCCAGAAGCTATTTGGATGACTGACCATATAGAACGAGCCAATTTGCATTGGAAGAACAAATGTTTAATTGTCTCATCATGCCGACAAAAGACACATTGCGTACTTTCATGCCAATTTCTCTTAATAAGGTTATCTTTAGTAAGAACGACTATGACTCTGATCACGTATATAAATTAAACTCTAACCAAACATACCGAGTTTGGAATATCTAACAATCTTCCCCTAATTCAAATTTGTCTACTTCCTAACTGTACCAAGACAAGTCTAACCGACAGGACAGATTGGTCACCACAATCTCCCCCTAATTACGACTTGTCGACTTACTCAACTCAACGTATGAGCCATACTCCTAGTCACGCTGCCACGTGGACTACACCGCCCACACCTAACGCAATGCATGCCGGCTAAGTTGTGGACTACACCATCCACCTATAACCTAATGCAGAGTCGTGTCCTTATTGAAGAGGCTCACCTTCACTGATCCTCATCCCACTACACGCTTGAGCTTGATCTCGTCGAGACACGTAGACGACCTGGACTAGACTGACAAAACAATATGTAGACTACACTAACATATTAAAAAAATACTAAGACATAACTCTTAACCTTGTCGCCCTTTCATCCTTAGAAAAACCTTGGGTCATCATCAACATCTCCCACCACGGCTTGGTACGCCACTTCCTTCCTCTTCATCGGCTCTTTCTTCCGGTTGGGCAGTCTCGCCTGCAGTGTTCGAACTCCGGACAGGTCCAACACTGGACCTTGGATTTAGTTCGACCGTGTTCACACTCTCTTGCTATCCACTCCAGTCTTGTCAACGGAAGTTGTTCACCCTCTTGATCATCATCGCCATAGCCCCTCAGTCATTCCTCATGAACATTTGACCTCCCTATGACTTCCTCCATGGTCATGGTCTTGAAATCACCAAACTGCTCTATGGCAGATGCAATCTGAAGAAACTTTGATGGAACCGTTTGAACAATTTTTTTGACTGCACTATTCTCATCAAACTTTTCTCCAAGTCATGTTATCCCATTGGCGATGGTCATCATCCGGAGTGCAAAGTCATCAATTGATTCAATGTCTTTCATCTCGAGCCTATCAAACTAAGATTTGAGGGTTTTCAATCTCGCTTGCTAGATGCAATCGTCTCCAATATGATTCATCCTTATCGCCTCCCAAGCTTCATGTGATGTCTCCTTTTCAGCGATGAAGGCAAACACATCATCCGGGATACTTTTATAGATAGCCGTAAATGACTTTTGATCCATCATCTCATCCACCTTGCCGGCAGCTGCCGGCTCCACCGCATCCCAAACTCCTTGGGTATGTATCAACGACTTCATCTTGATCATCCAAATAGAGTAGTTTCTCTTCGTCAACATTGGATACGTAACAAAAACACTTTCACCTTAGTCAGCCATGATCTTGGTCGTCATTCCACGCAATCGCAGTTCTCACCGGATGACCTTAAAACCTAGCTTTGATATCAATTGTTGGAACTCGCACCGCTACTTTAGATCGGATCATCGCTGTAGACCGATGCAACTAGCCGAAACTAGAACAAAATCTGCACGTACATGCTAGAAGCAACCAAGCAAGCTGGTGGATCGATTGTTGGTCTAGCTAGCTATAAGATTCCAACGGCTAGATATATCTCGATAGGAACTACGCCAAAGCACAGCACGCCACCCACACACGAGATAATCTTTTTTCCCCTCTGCTGTAGCTTCCTTGAGGCTTTTCTCGTTTATTTATAGTAGCTACTACAAGGACTCCATGACAAGTACGCACTGGTATTCTAGTACTAAACCGACTATGACTCGGATCACGTATATAATTAAACAGAATTGCTATTTTACAGTCGGCTGAAATTAATTGGGCTTCAGTCGACTTTTTTTGTCGTCCGATGCTCTAGCAAGTTTCGTGCATTGCTGTAACGCTGGCGCCATCAGTTTCTTACCGGGCCCGCATTTATTCTGTCTATTTTTTCCGGCCGCCCGTTAAGACTCACCGTGTTGTTGTATCTTATCCTGAAACGGGACGTGTAGAGCTATAAGCGAGAGTTCCTGTCGACGGCGAGCCGGAGTTGGGCCGGAGGTGGAGAGCTTCGTCCGTCCCGCGCCTCGTGGGGCATGTCGTCGGCAGCTTGGTTGGCTTGAGTGCCTCTCCCTTGTGTTTTTTTTGCTGCTGTTCGTGTATATCTGTAAGATTTTTCCTCCCCCGTTTTGGTTGACGTGTGTGTTATTCAGTTTGATTTTCCTCCGTCACTACAGACCCCCTTTGTTCTTCTGCTTGTGTGAGTTCCGCTGCGTGTGTTGTGCTGTCTTCAGCCCGTGGATTCTGCTCGTTTTGAGTCCCGATTCGCCCCACTCACCACGGATCTCATTCTTTTGTTTGATTTCTTATCATAATTGTTCTCTAATTTATCTACGTGTCGATGAATTTCTCCTCTGTGGATCGCTATGGTTGACTTGTTCCCTGTTCGCTCGGTCGATTTCTGTTTTTGCTTGCCTGAGGTATATTGGATCTGCTGGGGTTGATGCTTAGTGGGTTTTGATCTACTGGTTTGGGTAGGATGCTACTGATCTGCAGCATATCATGTCTTCCTGTGTGCAGAATTTCTGGTTTGCGTTTTGGTATGTATTGGCAGATGCATTTTTTCAAATTAATCCAGCTGCCTGTGTTGTCTTGACCAGCAGAGTTGCAGTGTTAACTGTAATTTCTATTTTTGGTTCACTGTAATTTTTATTGTGGTTTCATGTAATTATTTACCCACAATAATTTCAGTGTTCAGTCACTAAAATTACAGTGTAATTTCTATTCTTATTCACTGTAATTTCTATTCTCCTTTACTGTAATTATATATTTACAATAGTATCAGTGTTAAGTCACTAAAATTACAGTGTAATTTCTATCCTTATTCACTATAATTTCTATTCTCCTTGACTGTAATTATATATTTACAATAGTATCAGTACTAAGTCACTAAAATTACAGTGTAATTTCTATTCTTATTTACTGTAATTTCTATTCTTATTCACTGTAATTTCTATTCTCCTTTACTGTAATTATATATTTACAATAGTATCAGTGTTAACTCCTAGAGCTTACAGTGTAATTTCTATTCCCTTTCACTATAATTTATATTTTGGTTCAATGTAATTCTATATACACAATAGTTTCAGTGTTAACATACTAAACTTACAGGTTAAATTCTATTCTGGTTCAATGTAATTCTATATATACAATAGTTTAAGTGTTAACACGGTAAACTTTCTATTCCTGTTCACTTTAATTTATATTCCGGTTCAATATAATTCTCTATATACAATAGAACTTGCAGTGTAATTTCTCTTTTCGGTTCAATGTAATTCTATTCTGGAGTTCTTGCAGGTGAGATATATTTTGACCTTGTGCTTTTGTGAGAAGCAAGTAGACGAAGATGGCTTTTTTTGGTCTTCTTGCCCTTTGACTCTGGCAATTGTGATCTTGTAAGCATTTTTTGGGCCCCATTAGTTCAGATGTTGAGCTTGTAGGGGAAAATACTATACCTACGTAAGGTTCCTACGTAAACCTACGGGTCCAACTCGTTTGGCCACCGGGTGAAAGTACATACAGACAAGGCCTGGGCGTAATAATCGATCAAAATGGACTGATAAAGAAAAGAGTGGATACAGCGCGGCAGGAACATAGCCACATAGGCATACAAAAATTCGACTGAGGGCTAATTAAATTTCAGTCGGATGCTAAATAGACAGTCCCTTAAACTAATTAAAACTCCAACCAAACGTACTGAGTTTGGAATATCTAACATTGTATTTGCGGAGTTTCCGTCTAAATCTCCGATTCTAACGCAGATTTGCATTGTTTTATCAGGGAACAGAGAAGAGCACGTCAGGCGAGGAAGTGACATGGCTCGTTCAGTGGGCATGTGTTAGGCAAAACTAGATAGTGTGTCCTAATTAACTGCAACGGCATATTGACAGCAACACCTGCATGACGTAGCTGCTGGATTTATCAGCTTGTATACATGTGCTATGCCAACCTTTAATGTGACATGAGGAAGACTGGAAGAGTTCACGTCTTTGGTGGGTGAGAGTTGACAGCCCGCATAAGAATGCTCTATGGTACACCAGATTACGAGTTACGATTCCACAAGATGCGCTTGGTGACCATAGCATTCTCTCCCCATTGTCGGCATTTTGAACTCTAATTTGTTTCGCCGCCTGCACCTGTTAATCCTGTGAGACAACTGGTTTTGGCGACCTAGCGACTTGATTCGGCTTGAGTTCCCTGTGGAGCTTAGCAGTACCAGCTTCTCTTCTTATTCTCGGAGGCACGTACCACCCAACCTGCCGATAGAACATCTAAAATTGAGTTTGCTAATTTCCTAATGTCTCCAATTCCCACGTAATGTCCATACATATCTTTTTGGTTCCCATCATAGTATGCTCATTATTTTCGTGGTTGACACCTATCGCATGGGCTTAAATATATGCCCAGTAAAAGAATCTCCAGTTAGGACTGTGGATGGAGGAACAAATATAGTTTGGTGTGTATTGGAGTGGTATATATAAAGGGTGAGATGCACAGAGAACATTACTCTCACAAGTGTGAGAGTTTGTTGGAGCATTCATTCCTGCTCCATGAGATGAATGCTCACGGTCCGTTGTAGCCCATGGGTGTTGTCCTTTATAAGCTGGTACTTGGTAAATGATGTTTCAGATCTACTCCCTTTTTGTAAAGTATTATATTTCAGAGATAATAGTTATCAATGAATAAATGAGTTCACTAAATGGGGCCTACATCCCAAGAAAAATAGAACGCACAGGGTCTAGGGTTCTTCAGCAATGGAGGTCAAACTGCTCCTGGGTGAGGGACCGAGGTAGAGGCTGTTAGAGTTATATTAATTGTGGCCTTTCGTGTTTTGTGTTTTTGTCTGTTGGCATCATCTTGTACACATATATGTTGGCTTTGACCTTCCAATAATATTAAGTTGCTATTCCTAATATGGTATTAGATCGTTAGGTTATTTTTTCGCATGCACAACTCGTGTTCCTTCCGATCCAATCTCACGTTGTCCTTGTTGCTTTCCTTGCCGGCCGACGGCCATCGCTGACTTACTTTCTGGACATGGCCCTGCTGCATCTTGTGACGCCGCTAGTTTTCCCACCCGCATAACTCACCCGCTAGCGACGATGAAGATCCTCATGTACCGCTACAGAGAGGACCAATTTGTATCGAGGAAATTCTACCTCTTGAATGTACCCCTATAATTTTAAAATAAAATTCTTTTCTACCCCTAAGAAAAGAGTACAACCGATATCGTCGATGTAGACAGGGTTGCATAGCCAGCTTCCATATTCGTGTCCACGGAGATCCAAAGTAGTCGTGGACAAATACAATATTTGTTTTAAGGGTTAGTGTTGAAAATGCCCTTGTGTCTTTTTGCAAAAACAGAGCATATGATAAAAATACCTCATTTAGGAGAAAAGGGATTCTCCAGTGCACGCGACCTCCCGTGCATGCATCTGCCATTGGCTCAGTTGGAGATCCGAGAGCATACCAACTACTGGTTACCACTAATGTTACCGTTTTCTATGTTCTTTGCCAACTACTGGTGATGATCGAGGCTGTGCCTAACATGAACCTAATATGTTAGTTAGATACGTACTTTTGCATCCACAGAGTTTCGCCCCCTTGTCTTCCTCGCTAGGGCGACTCGGGCGGCACCCAAACCCTAGCCGGCGGGGGCGCGCACTCCCTCCTCGTCTCCCTCCGTCGCCGCTGGGGGACACCGCCAGGCTATGCGTGCGGGCCGGCGGCGGTGGCGGGGGACTCCCTCTCTCCTCCGTGTCAGGGGTGGTGCGGGGCCCCTACACGTGTGGAGGCGCGGCCGATCTAGCGGAGCGCCTACGATGGCGGCCGCCCCTGCCGCGGGCGACGGCGGCTGCAAGTATATTGGGCAGCCCGGTCATGGGCGGCGGCGTGCGGCGACTGGCCCGGTTTGGGCGGGGGTGATGCGGATGGCTGGTTATGCTGCAGCGGCGCGCTATCTGGCTTCGGATCGGTGGCGGCGTGGAGGGCCTGGTGGACTGCTCGGCAGCACTTCAGGTCAGATCTATTAGCGCCGGTGCAGCCGTCTTTGGTGGTCATCTCCGTCGTCGAAGGTGGTCGGCCTAAGTCTGGGTGGTCGGATATCGAGATCCGTCATCTAGTCCCGACTGCGAATCGGGGAGACATAGTTGCCGGTGAAAACTGAGCCGACGGCAGGCGATGACGGCGTTCTGTGCCATTACCTTGATGAAGGCATCGTCGTGTAACTACTGTTAACCAACTCGTGCTGCTCCGGGAGAAACCCTAGGATCTGGTTTTCCAGATCAGACGATGGCGGCAATACGGTGTCGTTTCTTTCTTGAGAGCATCGTTTGTGGAGCAGTGCTGGAAGACAGAGGCAGGATGTGAAGCGGCTTCGCTTTGAACGGAGCTTTGGTGGAGATGTCAAGTCATGTCTAGCCAACAGGTGCTATGTTGTGTCATGCTGGTTCGGCAGATGCTACACACGACAGATCTTTCAGTCTCCGCATCGGGATGGACGAGCGCAGGGCGGTGGTGCGGTTGGGCGCCATGGTGGCGTCAACGGATGGTAAGACTGGCAAGGATGATGCGGATCTATCTCCTGAAGATGGGACAACGGTTCGATGATGATGATGACTTCTAAAACCAGTGCATGTCGTGTACGTTTTAGATCTACTTCACCAGTTGTTGGTTCCGATACGTTATATGGATGGATCGGCGACGACATTGGTTTTAGATACTAGTCATCAACCCGTGCGTTTCCACGGCCTAGTGAATAGTTTGTATGAAGTTTCTTGTTTGAATCCAAAAGTGTATTTACATTATGCATCGTCTTATTTCATAATTTCATTTATTAACTTTGCAACTTCACATATACATATAAAATATGAGATCCATATTCTTCAAAATATATGTGCAAAACGGAAATAATTTGCTACCAATGGTGGTAGCTACACACGGCCTCAATTTTTATCTCTAATTATTTTGGTAAATTATTTTGGACTATGAAAAATAACTTTATAACGAAAATAACGTGACTATCAGAGGTTCCGATTGCCTCTGGAACTAACATGAAAATAAATGAAACAAAGAAACATGTAGAGATGGAGAAAAATTCCTCTATATATCCTTGAATGTTTAATTAAAACATAAGTTCGTAGTAAATAAAATATAAGTTCGTACTACTTTCAATTATTAAATTATAGATAGTAACTTGACATGGTAGTTCAGATATATGTAGTAATTAGTAGGTTAGTGTCGGATCTTGGGCTCCGCAAAACCCCAAGAAGTTCGAACCCAGGGGCGTGTGCGAAGATCTACACAGCTTCGGCCCCAAGCTCGCCGCTCGACAGCCTCGCCCGTCGGACTCACTCAATCGCGGGGAAGAAGACTAGCACATGAGGATTTACCCAGGTTCGGGCCGCTGCGAAGCGTAAAACTCTACTCCTGCTTTTGGTGGATTGCCTCACGAGGAGGTTTTTGGAAGAACTAGTATAGTGGTCAGTTGCCTCGTGAGGGTGCTCGGGTGGTGGTTTCTTTTCCCCTCCTCTGCGGAGCAGCCTAGCCTCTATTTATAGTGGCCCGGGTCCTCTTCCCTTATTGCAATGGTGGGAAGGGATCCCACAACGGCCAAATTCGAAAGGGGACAGGAGGTACATCTTATCCTGACGAAAGGTGGTCTTCGCCTGCAAAGTAGCCGGCAGTGACGCGGTGGTGGGCTCGCTGGTGACATCCGTCCTGCCGAGCCAGCTGGTTTGGTCTCGTTGCACAGGAATGGAAACCTTTGGTGGGACGCCTTGGGAACCCGCGTACGCCCTTGCCTCCTTTGAACTAAAGGGGAAACTGTCTCCCCTGCGCGCGCTGTTGCCCGTCCGGCCCGGCTTGCGTCATCCTTGACCTCCCGAGGCCGAGTATTGCATAGAGATCTCCGCCGCTCAGGAGGGGGCCTGGGGAGGCCTCCCCCTTCCGGGAGCCTCGGCGTTGTCTTCCTCGCGAGGGCGGGACTCTCGCGAGGGCCTTGTCTTGAGTGAAACCGCGCTGGGCCATACGGACCGCCGAGGCGGGCCACGCCCTGGGCCGCAGGCAGGCAAGTCTGGGTACCCTCGTTCCCAGGATGCCGACAGTAGCCCCTGGGCCCGAGGCGCGCTCGATTTGGCTTCGGGGAGAAGCCGAACAAGATGGCCCGAAGAGCCACGGGCCCCTATCGCCTGCGGGCCAGGCTTGGTGCGCGGTTGGATGCGGACGTCCCCGCTCTCGTGTCTCCTCGGCAACTGCCCGAAGCGACAAAAGCCTGACATCCAGTATCGAGCCATTTTTGCTTTCCTTCCCTGCGCTCCTGCTCCTTCTCCCAGATCCCATCCTTTGCGAGAACCTCTCCAGATCTCAGCACCGCACCGTCTTCCTTCTTGCTTCCTCGGCCTCAAGGACTTCTCGATGGCTCCCGCCGATAAGTCGAAACCCGAGGCTCAGAGCTCGGCCTCTGCTTCCATCTCGCCGGCGCTCTCGGAGTCCACCATAGCCAAGGACGGGGACCTTGCCCCGGTGCTTCCGTCGACGGCGGATGGTACCAATGAGTGGGGGCGGACCTTGATATGGTGCGGCTCCGCGGAGAAGCACTGCCTGGCCAAGTCGGCCTACCCTTTCTTCCTCCATAGCATCTTCTCTGGGCTCGTCCCGCCTTTCTCTGAGTTCTTCACTGCCATCCTCAAGCACTACGGGGTTCAGGCCCTCCACCTTCAACCTAACTCCATCCTGCTCTTGTCCATCTTCGCCTTTTACTGCGAGGCCTTCGTGGGCATGAAGCCTTCGGTGGCCCTCTTCCATCATTTCTTTAGCTTGCGGGTTCATGACGGCGCTCAGCGGTCAGCATGCATCTCCTTCGTCGTGGTCGAGAGCGGGAACATGCTCTTAAAGGCCGGAAAGAAGGTGGAGAACTTTAGGCACCGCTGGGTCTTCTTGGATCTCAAGAGCCTCAACCCCCGCCTGGAGCTTCCGAAAGGGCTGCCGGAGAAGACTCCTGCATGGAGCTCCGCAAAGCTCTCCGACCCCCGGGCCAAGCCGGTCCTGGAGCGGATCTCTCGAGACATCAACGCCAGGAAGTTGACCGGGGGGGTGATAGTGAAAGAGTTCCTGACGCAACGTTGGCGCCCCTCCAGTCTCACTCGAGGCCCATGTGGGACTACCAGGGCGGTGGTGATGACATCAGGCTTCGGTCCGCACGCCTGACCCCCGGGGAGCTGAACAGGGCTATGGCGACCCTGCTCACCGGCGACCCCGGGGACCGTCCTGAGGCCTACGCCCTGCTGTACTGCCGCGACGACAAGGCCGACTTGGTCGCCGCGATGCCCACCTTCGACGAACTGGGGCTCTCTCCGGCCGAGTGCCTTGGCGCCCCTGTCGTGGTGTCCTCCGGCGACACCTCGGATGAGGAAGACTCGGAGGGGATAGCGGATGATGATCTGGAGGAAGTGTCCCCTCCGTCGCGGAGTGCGCTTCTCCGTGGCTTCGAAGACGACGACGATGCCGGCGAGCCCCCTGCTGCAAGTCCTCCGCGACTCGCCAGGGTCCTCAGGGGGTCAGGGCCCACGCCTCGGGCCGCACGGAGCGCCGGCCGGGCGACCCCGAGGAAACGCGACGCTGGGCCTCCTCCGGAGTGCCCAGCTCATGCCAGCAAGGTGGTTGAGGCGCCCGCCTCGCCTCCGCCCGAGCTGCCGCCTGTGGGCAAGGCGGCTACGTCTGGGGCTAGTGCGGCTCCCCCGGCTGCGTCCCATGTGGGCGGCGACTCTGCTCCCCCGCGCAGCGGCGCCTCCCCGGAGAGGGGCGAGGGCACTCCCGCCTTCGCCGAGGTGGAGAGGAAGAGGAAGTGGGTCGACGTCAAAGAGTAAGTAGTCCTGCTTGATTCTTGGCCACCCGCCGGTGGCCTGCGTGCTGATGGTCCCTCCCTTGCTTGGTAACCAGGAGGGCTGCCGTGCTGAAGGCGAAGAAGAAGAAGGCGGGCATCAAGTTGAAGATGTCCTCCGACGTGCCGTCCGTTCCTGGTGCCCTGCTGACACCTGACGAGGCACCGGATGTCATGGGCGAGGAGGCTCGCGGGGCGACTCTCCTTGTCACGGCCGCAGACCCCTGATACCCGTCGAAGAGGCCGCTCCTGCCCTTGGGGGCGCATCCGCGCTGCTGCCTGGGAGGCCAGCCCCCGAGGCCCAGCCAGCTGTGGGACCGTCCGCCCCGGCCCTGCCTGTGGTGGTACCGCAGCTTCCGGCGCCTTCTGCTCTCTATGCTCCTGCCCCCTGGAGGCGGATCCTGCCGCCGTGCAGGCGCCACCCCTGGGCCGGGCCCTGGCGCCTCTGACTTTTGGCCTTCTGGTCGAGTCAGGCGCCCTGGATGGGGCCTACGCCGCTCTGGATCAGGTCCGGGATGCCCTCGGGAGCGCCGACGGTCGCCTCGCGAAGGAGCGATTGGGGCTCCTTTCTGGGTGGCTCCAGGCCGACGCTTCTACCGTGGTGGTTTGGAGCCAAGCCGAGGCCACCGCGGTTGAGAGCAGGAAGGAAGCCGCGTCAGCCATGACAGCCCGCGATGCGGCGCTGGCCGACGCAGCGTCTGTCGTGAAGTGCTACAACGCGAGGCGGAGGTCCGCCCGAAGGCTCTTCAGGAGGAAAGGACTGTGCTCGCGGAACTGCTTCGCCAACGGGAGGAAAACCTCAAGACCTGCGAGGCCAAGCTTGCCGATCATGACTCCGCGCTGTCCAAGGCGGCGACTGACCAAGCCGTGGAGCGCAAGCATCTGGACAGGTTGAAGGAGGAGGTAGCTGCGGAGAAGGCTTGGCTCGATTCCAGGGAGAAGACCCTTGTCGCGGCTGAGGAGAGGAAGGCTGTGGAGCTTGGTGCCCTCCCCTCCGTCGAGCTCAGGCTCCGTCAGGCGCTGAACTCCATCTGCCGGGGGGGATTCGCGGAACCCCTGGTGGCTCCTGAGAGCGGCTTCGTGGGGCTCTCTTCAAAGCTCGTCGAGGTGCTTGAGGGTGCCGTCGCCAGGGTGGAGAACGTCTTGGAGAGTGAGTGCCGCGACCTCTTCTCCAGGGCCACGACGCGCGTCTTCCGCCACCTCTACCTTCGCGAGCCGAGTTTCGACTTCGGCTCCGTGATCCGCCCAGTCGATCTTGGGGTTCGCGCCGCTACGGCCACGGCCGTGGAGGGCGCCATGGAGGCGCTGATGAAGAAGTTCGCCTGCGCCGTCGTTCCCCCACCTCCTCCTGCAGCTGCAAGGGTTAGTGACGATGATGACAACGGCAGCGATGTCGACGACGAGCTCCCCGCGGTCGGGACGGGCGGTGGTGCCAGCTCCTCCTAGCTCCTCTTCCTGGGTCTTTTCCTGTAACGTTCATCGTGCCTCGTGGAGGCGTTAGACTTGTTTGCATTTCTGGAGACATTTTAATGCTTGTAATGACTACTAAATTATGTGGTTTCTTTTCTCGCCTTGTTTCTTTCCTGCTTGCTGTAGCGCTCTGCGTCGGCAGGGCCCGGTCCCGCGCATACCTCGACCGCCGTTGGGGCATCCGGATCAATAGGACGGTGCCAAGGGGCGAGGGGCTACGTGACCAGTGAGGCTCCTAAGTCGCGATGCTCAGGAGTCCCCCTGGACGTACGAGCAACCCTCATGAAGGGAACGTGGCGAAGAGGGGGGTGGCTTGGAGATCTGGAGCGCCTTGAGCTCTGCGTCGGCAGGGCCCGGTCCCGCGCATACCTCAGCCGCCGTTGGGGCATCCGGATCACCAGGACGGTGCCAAGGGGTGAGGGGCTACGCGACCAGTGAGGCCCCTGAGTCACGATGCTCAGGGGTCCCCCTTGACGTACGAGCGGCTCCCATACCTTTCCTCGCCAGCTTTCGCCTGAGAGGGACGCGTGAAGACCAGATATCAGAGACCTAGGAAGGTGGCGTGCGCCAGGCCCGGCCTGAGCGTAGCCCCCATGTAGCCCCCTCACGCGGACATCCCAGGGGAATGCCACGATATGGGGCCGCGAGGGGCCGTCCTGAGGTTGGATGCGGCCGCTAGGGCGCCCTCAGTTGTTTATCCACCAGCGCAGCATGGGGCTTCCACGTTGCGTGAGCATAGCCGCTACGCGACAGTGTTGTCCGCCAGTGCGGAGCATGGGGCTTCCACTTGGGCGTGGGAATGGGGGGCCCCGGCTCCTGAGCCCCCCGGGCGTGTACATCCCATTAAGTTTGTACGCGTGGCTTGCACGGTAGAACTGGGAGGTGTATCTGGGCACTAGTGAGCCAGCGCGGGTCTCGCGAGGCCCTACCTCAAAGGCGGGTTGCGTCTGAATCTTCTGGTAGAGGGCGCCACTGCAAGTCCTGTATATTTTGGAGAAACCTGCGCCGAATGGATTTCCAAGGGCCATCGCATGAGAAGGCCGAACACCAATGACCCCAGGAGGTGACGTGAACGGGGTCGGCCTGCCAGACAGAGCTCAGCCATTGGATTTATCGATGCTGCAGGGACGGACCCGAGCACAGACGCCGTGCCCAGTCTTCTCATGCGACAACTCCGAGGAGAAAACAACTGGCGCGCGGCTCCCGCGGTGGCGAAAGGCCGACTGTGGTTGCAGGATCCGTGCCGCGCGCCCTGAGTCACCCACTCCCGATTAGCTCATGCGAGGATGTAGCACCAAGGGCCACAGGAGGTGACATACACGGGGCTGGCCAGCGAGACAGAGCTCGACCACTTGGATTTGTCAACGCTACAGGGACGGACCCGAGCACAGACGTCGTGCCAGCCCTTAATCACGAGGCGGTCAAAGGCAGGATCATTAGGGCGCGACGACATTCATGGTGGCGAAGCACCGAGCATGCAGGTAGGAATGTTTAAGAAACTGATCAAATGCATAAAAAGTTCTGCTACATGCGCAAACGACGCGGCTGCGGGGACGGGCCCTAACCGCCTGAGGATAATGCGGCCCGATGGGCGCCCTCAACTGAGCAAACCAACGAGTTACCTGGTACCAACCAAAAAGTCACCTGGCAGCAGTACCGATGAAGCGTTGACGTAGTCGTTGGAGCCTGGCCTTGCGTCTCCGTGAGCCTGGCCTTCATGAGCTCGGCACCTCCCGAGGCTCGGGGCCCTCGCTCGGGCCTGGCGCCTCCTCCAGTACCTCGCGGCGCCCGACCCTGTAGGGCGCGAGCATGGCCTGAGCAAGGCGCTGGAACGTGGCGCCCGCGTTCATCATCCCAAAAGGCATGCGGATGTAGTTGCATGGGTAGACTCCGCCGCGAGCGACGCGCGACGGCCAGAAGATGTCCTGGGATGCGGCCCTGTTGATGCTTGGTATGTCGACGCAGACGCGCGGCGTGCCGCCCGAGCCGACGACGGCGGCCACGCTTATGGAACCTAGGCCCTCCTCGCGACGGTGACCAACTCGGCGATGTGGTCAGCCCAGGCGTCGAAGCCCCTGTGCGTCGGGTGGTGGCGAAGCATCTCACTCGCCATCAGCAGCGCGTCATGCGCGTTGAGGTCTCCCACGTGTGTACAGTGCGATGTCGGTCCACCTGGCACGCCAAATGTCGGATCTGGGGGCACCACTCGCCCGCCGTGCGCCTGGCTGACACGAGCGGTGACGGCGGTGGAGATGACGCTGGTGGCCTAGTAACGACCGCCCAGCGCCGAGCTGCCAGGGCGTGTGTCTTGGGTGGTAGCAGCGCGGTTGGTGAAGGCGGATCCGTCGGGGCCGAAGGAAGCTTGTCGGGCGTCGGCCATCGACACGACGGAGCGAAGAAGAAGCGAAGCTTGCAGGAGACTCCGAGACGCCCCCTACCTTGCGTGCCAAATGTCGGATCTGGGGCTCCGCAAAACCCCAAGAAGTTCGAACCCAGGGGGGTGTGCGAACATCTACACAGCTTCGGCCCCAAGCTCGCCACTCGACAGCCTCGCCCGTTGGACTCACTCAATCGCGGGGAAGAAGACTGGCACACGAGGATTTACCTAGGTTCGGTCCGCTGCGAAGCGTAAAACCCTACTCCTGCTTTTGGTGGATTGCCTCACGAGGAGGTTTTTGGATGAACTAGTACAGTGGTGAGTTGCCTCGCTCGGGTGCTCGGGTGGTGGTTTCCTTTCCCCTCCTCTGCGGAGCAGCCTAGCCTCTATTTATAGTGGCCCGGGTCCTCTTCCCTTATTGCAATGGCGGGAAGGGATCCCACAATGGCCAAATTTGAAAGGGCGCAGGAGGTACATCTTATCCTGACGAAAGGTGGTCTTCGCCTACAAAGTAGCTGGCAGTGACGCGGTGGTGGGCTCGCTGGTGACATCCGTCCTGCCGAGCCCGCTGGTTCGGTCTCGTTGCACCGGAATGGAAACCTTTGGTGTGACGCCTTGGGAACCCGCGTACGCCCTTGCCTCCTTTGCACTAAAGGGGAAACTGTCTCCCCTGCGCGCGTTGTTGCCCGCCCGGCCCGGCTTGCGTCATCCTTGACCTCCCGAGGGGGCCTTGGGAGGCCTCCCCCTTCCGGGAGCCTCGGCGTTGTCTTCCTCGCGAGGGCCTTGTCTTGAGTGAAGCCGCGCCGGGCCGTATGGACCGCCGAGGCGGGCCACGCCCTGGGCCGCAGGCAGACAAGTCTGGATACCCCCGTTCCCAGGACGCCGACAGTTAGTACATAAGTAAGTTGTGAAATACTCTAAACATCACCTCTGTTTGAATCCTTCCGCAATTGTGGAGATAGGCAATATGCACCATATGTATTAACATTAAGAAAAATTAAAACTTGGACACGAGTACAGTATCAAGATGAATAGCAAGCACTAAAAATTGCATGAAACCCTCTGTTTTTATCATCATCACTAACTGAGAAATACACTTCCTCCTGCTTCTTGCAGATCATATTTACCTTCCTTGCTGCCTGCAATCGAACACAACAACATAATTAAACCTGGGCTGCTCCTCCCATGCTTGCATGCATCCTTATTTACGTACTTAAAGTTGAAATATCGAATCACTGCTTTGAATTCAACTAAAACCTTGTCAAAGTGTTATTTTCTTCATGGGCAAGTACGACATTAACCTTGCCACTGCTCGATGTTGCCTTTTGCCCTCAGTTGCATACTTACCGCTACACATCGTCACGGTTCGCGGTATGCCAATGACGTTCAGGTCTACCTCATTAGTCACTTTCTTATTCCCATGTCTAGGAGATAATTTTATCTCAAAGAGAAACAAAGGCTTTGGAAATAAAATATATTATAGGATCGTTAGTCCGGGGCCCGTCCACTCTCCTTGCTTTGTTCGTGTAGCGCATACTTGCAATTTCCATTGTCCTACTTTTTCACTTCGATCTGCATGGCTGCCTCCGATGGACCTTATTTTGACCTAATCAATATAATCGATGCAATTAGAAAGGACGTTAATAGAAAGCCGGTGACATTGAGTGGAGATGCAAACACACCTGGGTATTAATCGATGCATGCACATCAACTTTAAACGGACGTTAATCAGTACAGAAATCTTGAGATGGCGGGAAGTTATAAGCTAGGCGATCCGCTGGATCATTGGCACAACTTCAATGTGATGTTGAATTTGAATTTGTAAATTTTGAGTTTGGTAAGTGTTTGTGCAGATCATTTGACTTTTCCTAGCAACCAAAGGTCTCCATATGCATATACCATGTCACACTGCTGTTTCCAGACAACCGAGATTCAACTTCGGATTCACCAAAAAATTGACACCCAGGTATATGTCGCCGACATGTGGGCACAGACCCGCAGTGCTGGCTAGTACAGTGCCACATTTAATTTGTGTTGTATTTGTGGAGTTTCCGGCCAATTCTCTGACTCTAGTGCAGAGGATTATTGAATGGTATAAACTAATTTGCATTGTTGTGTCGTCAAACAGAGGAGAGGACGTTAGGGGAGGCAGCAGTGACATAGCTGATTCCATGGGCATGAGTTCAGCTAAACTAGATATTAATTGCGCCCTAATTAACTGGAACGGCAACTTGCATTGACAGCAACACCCTTCACGAAGTAAGTAGCAGCTGGATTTATCTGCTTTGTATTCATGTGCTAGGATAACCCTATGTGACAGGAGGAAGAGCTCGCGTCTTTGAAGGATGGGAGTTGACAGGGTTGCATAAGAATGTTGTTTGGGGCACTAGATTACGATGCTAGAAGTTGCGTTGGGCCGGGTGACCATAGCATTCTCTGTCCTCTTTTCACCTTTTGAACCCTAATTCTTTTCCCCGCCTCCACGTTTCAGTCCTGTGAGGCAACTAGTTTGGGGCACTAGTCACTTGATTCAGCTATCGATAGAACCCCTGAAAAACTGTCCACTCCAGGAGCCAAACCAACTGAAAAACGTGTTTGCTAATGTTCTGATGCCTCCATTTTCCGCATTATGTCCATACATATCTCTCTGGTTCTTACTCTGTTTTTGTGATTGACACCTATCTTAAGGGTTTACATATTGGTAAATACCTAATAGTGCGTTTGCACTCGTTAACTAAAACGAGTGGCCGCCCTCACACACATGCATGGAAAAAAAATGTCTGCTAGCGCATGTGTGTTGTGGCATTAAATGTGTTCATTGTAGTCACTTTGATTTAAAGAAGTGTATTTATTTCGGGTTTTCAAATTTTTAAAAAACCATATCTTCTAGAGCGTCTGTCCGAATCCATATCGGTTTTCACTGTTAGAATCCTTACAATGATATCTTTGAAACTATATATATATATATATCTTGCATAGGCATGTTTCGACGAATTTTTTCGATGTCAACTTTGCTGCTATATAGTGCAACTCTATTACTGCATGGTGCAACTTTAATACTGCATGGTGCAATTGTTTTCAAAACTAATTTTCTGAGTTGCATGATCCAAGTTCCTATGAGGTTGCAACCTAAAAACCATCACAACCAAGTTTTTATGATGTGCAATTACTTTATTGCCCCCGTTAACTACCTAGTAGTCGAAGTGCAACCCCTTTCCTACTAGTGAATATGTAATTTTTCATCCACACCCTGCCCCACCCACCCCACATGCAATATGTGCAACTCAGTCTATTGTTCTAGCCAACTGACTAGTAATCCATGTGCAACTTCTTTCTTTTTCTACTTGTGGATGTGTAGTTTCAGTTGGCGGGGACAACACATGAAGTTGCACATAGTCAGATAGGCAGGTGGCCGACGAACAGACAAAGTTGCACATCTCACTGGCATGGATAGTTGGATGATGAAAACTGCACATCCATGGGGTTACTGAAAAGATGCATACAGATGGAACACTAAAGTTGCACATCTCACTAGCAGGGGCGGTTCGAACGGGGCTCTACCAGGGAAAACTACACATCCAAGGGGCACGAAGGAAAGTTACACATCACTATTACGCAGTTGACCGGAGAAGAATCCGATGTTACACATCCACTGTTAGGCAGTTGGCCGAGGCAACAAATAGTGAACGCACATCCATGGGCAGAGAGAAAGTTTCACATCGATCAACTACTAACCAGTTGGCATGGGCAACAAACGAAGTTGCACATTTCAATGTTCATGGGTAGGTTGGGGTGGAGCTGCCATCAGAGAAAACTTCACGTTCATGGGTACGGAGAAAGTTGCACATCGACTCTCAGATAGTTGGACATCGACTACTAGGTAGTTGCACCTAACAAGGACTACATTGCACACAATAAATTTGTCGAAACATAAACATAAGGGATCTAGTTTCGAAAAGCACTTGCGTGGGTTACAACAGTGAAAGCGGATTTTAATTCTGATGTTTGACTCAAGAGTTATGACTTCTTTTGAAAAATGAAAACTCGAATGAAATGCGTTCACATATGTTCGCATGAGTGAAAACTACACGACCGCAAGTCGGGAGAAAGTTGCACATCGACTGTGGGTAGTTGTACATCGACGGATAGAAAGTTGCACCAAACGGTGCCTAAATTACACACAAAAAAGTTTGTCGAAACAGAAGCATACGGGATCTAATTTCGAAGAGGACGGCACAAGGAATCCTACGGTGACAGAGGATCTTAATTTCGATATTCGGTCTAGAAGTTATGACATTTTAAAAGAAGCTGAACTCTAAATGTAATGCATTCACACATGTCCCATGGGTTGCATGATGCTTTTCCAAGCCAATAGGACATAATCTATCCTAATTTGTTTGATAGGGACAGAAAATTACTAAAAGAGGAAGGCTGTAGACACGACCTTACATATATGCCCAGTAAGAGAGTCACTAGTTACAACTGTAGGTGGAGGAACAAGTATAGTTTGTGAAGATGAAATGGCATATATAAAGGGCGAGATGCATGGAGAACATTACTCACACAAGTGTGAGAGCTTGGGGCAACTAGTTTTGGGCGCTAGTGACTTGATTTAGCTGTCGATAGAACCCCTGAAAAAATGTCCACTTCGGGAGCCAAATGAGTTGAAAACTGTGTTTGCTAATGTCCCGATGTCTCCAATTTCCGCATTATGTCCATACATATATCTCTGCTTCTTAGACTAACTGTTTTTGTCACACCTATCTTACGGGCTTACATATATGCCAAGTAAGAGAGTCACTAGTTAGAACTGTGGGCGGAGGAACAAGTACAGTTTGTGAAGATGAGATGGTATATATAAAGTGCGAGATGCATGGAGAACATTACTCACACAAGTGTGAAAATTTGGTGGAGACTTCATTCCTTCTCCACGAGTTGAATGCTCACAGCCTGCTATAGCCTACATGTGTGGTCCTTTATATGCTGGTAACTCGGTAGGCACCCAATCTTCGGAGGGATATTTCAAACTTAATTATTAGTACAGAAAATGGCTTCACTATTGTGTTGACACTGCTGACCTTGTTTACCTCCATATATGGCCACTTTTGTACACCGGGTTCAACCTTCTATGTCTTCGACGTGTTTTTTTTTTTGTACAATATTATTTTTTGGTTCATGAAAGGTGGATGTGCTCCAACAACAAGGCATTTAGCTTATTTGCCATTATAGGTTTGCATGGAGTTATCCACAAACCGATTATATGCTACTTTGTTTTTACTTTGGGGATGGTTACAGTCTGTTGTTGCTTTTAATGTAGAATTTTGATCGGTCCCAAATCCACTAGGCAGCCTAATATCCTTTTTTTTCATCCATGTGCCAAAGCATAATAATAATGCTTAAGTTTCCTTTGTTCAAATTGGTGACCATGAGTAGGATCATTTCGTTTCAATTCCATGACATAAGAAAGTAATTTATGGGCATCACACCTGAAAATTTTCAACTCTGTGGTATTAAAAGTTTTATTACAGATCTTAGAGACTCCTTATATTAGGCTTATCGATGTGAGTCCATTTGAGCCAACCATCTCTATTGAAATTGATGAGTGACACAAGGCTCAGACATGCATCATGGGAAGAACATGAAGAGTTCACAACTCTGTAGGATGGGAGTTAATAGGCATATTCTTTTCAACATGGTCCACAGGAGGCCAACATGATAGATTGATGGCAAACAATCTCGCAAGACATGCTTTTGATTTGAACAAAATACAGTAGTTTGGCAGGGTAATCCCCCGTGTTTTATCTTGCAAGATGTAATAAACGATGTAACTCTTTTCAAGTTTAAATAAAGTGCGCCGTATGGCATTACCCTACAAAAATCAGGTTCTGGCGGCGGTGTTTGCAGAAGGGGAGCACCCTGGTTGACTAGTAGAGGTGCTTTGCCATCGGTCTGCAGTACCAGAGGAGGACCGCCAGCCTGCCCACTCGACACCAGAATGGACTTGGCTGGGTGACCAAGGCGGCGCTTCACGCTATCCCATTCTTCCCCAAATTCGTCCATCTGCTGCCAGAGCCTGCCCACATCCTTGCTAACCGCCTTCACATCCACAGTCGTGGCACCAAATTTCCAGAATCCCCGCCAACGATTTCTGATGCTCCACCATATGATCCAACATGATGGTAATTTGAGCAGAAGGCTTGGCCGGCTTAGAAGGCGATGTCGCACCTTTTGCAGTGGAATGTTATGAGTCCGATCTCGGGGATGTGAGCACGAGCGAGGTAATCTAAGGCTCTGATTACCAATTTCTCATGGCTTTTTTTTTTTTAGAAAAGGAGGATATACCCCCGGCCTCTGCATCTGGGCGATGCATGCAGCCATTTTATTAATTATTCACAAAGACCTTACAAAGTAGTACATCAGTAAGCCTGAAGCCACCATCTAGGCAACACCTGTCGCTACTCCTATCCCCTTGACGAAGGGGTGCCGAATGTCCGAGCCGAATACCAAACAGACATCGCACCAAAGCCTAACATCTAAAGCCGGATGCCCCAGCCCAGCCACATACCGGGATTGGGTCACACACCGGTCTGGCGCACTCTGAGACGCCGCCGCCGCCGTCTTCCACCGATCCATCTTCAGAGCAGGTACTGACGCAACTACCTTGCCAGGCCTGCCGTCGACGCCGCCACGACGCCAGACAGCGCCACCTCCCTGCGCGCGTCCAGTCACGCATCTGTCGCTAAGACCCCGCTGCGCCACGCCGCCGAGACCCGCCGCCGTTGATGCGGTATGTGCCACACCGCACCACCTCATAGCCCCTCCAGTCAGCACCTGCTCCAAAACAATGCCCTCAAGAGGGAGAACGTCACCGAAGACTTCGTCATTGTCCGATCCGGGAGACCCAGATCTAGGGTTTCCCCCGGAGCAGCCCGAGCGATGTGACGCAGACCGCAACGACGATGCCTTGACAAGGAAACGACGTCAAAGACGCCGCCATCGTCTGCCAAGACCGAAGTCGGCGCGATTTTCATCGGCGGTTGTACCACCCCGACCCGTAGCTGATTGGAACCGGTCGGTGTCACGCCGAGAAGACGTAAGGAACCGCCGGATCTCCGAGGATCTCCAGTGAGCCGTCATCACGGCCCAAGTTCAGTCCCCGGCCACCTTCGCCGCCGGCCACCACCGCCCAAAGGACGGCACCAGCCGCCGGACCATGCCGTGCGCAGCCCTCGCCGCCCGATGCCAGCAGACGGCGGATCTCATGGCTTGGATCATAGATTCATAAATCATGAAGTTACGTGATGGATTTGAGCTGGGGGACAGAATACAGCTGTACATGGGAGGATGAGAGTAGAATTTGGAAGATGTTCGGAGAAACACACAGACAGAGAGTTCAGAGACCAATTCACACCTTACCTCAACGCACACGTCATCTGCCTGTACTAATACTAGGCGCCTACCCAGTACCCACACTCACTGGCCGTGCCCGGCCAAGCCAGCTACTTGATGCTTATTCTGAATGTTTGCTTGACAGACGACTTCGTTCTGCTGTCGCTTGGATCATTAGAGATAGTAGTACACTGTTTGGGATGGAGTCAGGGCCCTTCTCACCCCCTACGAGTCGTCCGGCAGAAAACTTTTTCTGAGTGGGGTGGATTTGAACCATTCTCTCCGTTTGGATTTCGAGTCCAAAAGGCCTGGCGAAAGAGGATTTTCAGTCCTCTGCCCGCTGCCAGCCAGAACCAATATTTCTCTGTTATATTATGTTTCTTCTCTGACTGTTTTGCAGCCTTCAATTTGAAAGCATCACTACTGAAATCGTGTAGTACATTGTCATCACTTCTCCGTGTCTGTTGTCATGGCTTGCTGGCTTCCTCTCATGTCGCCACTTCTCCCCGTCTGTTACGAAAATCACATTCCCAAAGAGATCTTTCATGATTTGCGTATTGACTTCATGATCTTTAAAATATGCCCCAATATTTTACAAATTGTGGCATGGTCAGTTTTACTCTCTTTTTAGCGAATTTAAATAACATATGATTGGTCTGTATAGCGTGAATCTAAATTCAAGGTTAATCATGTATTACCTCTGTACACTAATATAAGACGTTTTTGAACTGCAAAAACTTCTTACATTAGTTTACAGAGGGAGTACATGATAGTGGCTAATTAATTCAGTAGTACATTGCAATATGTTTATACATAGTACTCACGTTTTAACTCCATTCTCTATAAATCTTGCAGGATCTAATTAAAGTTCTGTCATAAATACTAAAGTATCTATCACCATGTTATTTGTTAACAAAGTGGAGGGGGCATAACAAAGATCATAATTAAGGACAATTTGTCGCCCTGTTGTATTTACTGAAGTTTATCCTGCGGACATGCTCGATGACGGCAGGATCAGCGGTTAAGATCTCGCTGTGCCCGGGGTTGACCAGTCTGATGGTGGGGTTTAGGAGCACACACTTCACATGCTCATCGAGGATCCTGTCAAAGTTGTTGAACTCGCAGAACATGGTCCAGATGAGTGGCGGATGGTCATGTGCTCTCTAGGCTAACTCTCTGATGCACAAGACTTTGAAGGATCCAACGATGCATAGGTACTAGAGTGTGTCGCAAGCAGGGTTGTGGTAACAGCTGAGATCACACATATGTCCGCGGATGCAGCTAGGGAGGAGAGCTGGGGAGCCATGATCTAGGCTAGGACAGTGACACGAATGTTTCTATACTTTCTGGTTTCGGTCATCAAATAAATTTTCTTATGTGGGAATCTTGCGTTTGTTAAGACTTTGTGCAGATCATTTTGACTTAAAAGCTTCCCTCGCAACCAAGATCTCCATATGCATATCTCTCACTCTTACCATGTCGCGCTGCTGCTTCAAGACAGCCATGATTCAACTTCCCATTCATCTAAAATTTTGTATCCAGATAAATGTCACCGACATGTGGGGCACACCCACAGTGCTGGCTAGTACAGTGCCCCATCTAATTTGCGTTGCGTTTGTGGAGTTTCCAGATAATTCTCTGATCCTAATGCAGATCATTGTTGTATGTTATGAACTAACTTGCTTTGTTATATGAGAGGACGTCAGGGGAGGCCCCCAAAAAATGGAGATTATGATTCTAGAAGATGCGTTGGGCGACATTGCGTTCTCTTCCATATTTTTGCGTTTTGAACTTTAATTTGTTTTACCGCATCGACCATTCGGTTGTGTAAGATAACTTCTTTTGGTTTCCTAGGGACTTGATTCAGCTTGAGTTCCCTGTGGATCTTAGCAGTCCCACTTGGGTTTCTTGCCAAGGAGGCATGAGGCACCCAAATTGTCGATATATTCCCCCAAATGGTGTTTGCTCATGTCATGATGTCTCCAACATTCATGTATTATGTCCATACATAACCCTCTTTTCATTATCATGGTATACTCTATTTTTTTTATTTGACACCTATCTTGTGGGCTTATATATATGCCCAGTGTGAGAATAACTAGTTACAACTACAGATTGAGGAACAATCTAACTGGGTGAGTATGGAGTGGTTTATATAAAGGGCGAAATGAAGGGAGAATTAACAGGTGTGGGAGTTTGGTGGAGTCTTCATTGCTTCTCCATGATATGAATGCTCACGATCTGGTGTATCCTGCATATTTGGACCTTTATATGCTGGTAACTTGGTAGGAGCCCAGTCTTTGGAGGGACGCTATAGATATAGTGAAGAAAATGGCTTCACTATTGTGTTGAGTCTCTTGACCTTTTTTACCAACGTGCTTTCTCCCTCTTGTACAATGCTGTTTTTTCCTATTTTGGTTCCAGAAAAGGAAAAATGACATTCAACTTGTTTGCCACACAACAATTTATATTTTGCCATGGAGTTATCCTGTATCCACAAACTGATTTATATGTTAGTTGTTTTTACTCTAGGGATGGTGACAGTTGGATGTTGTTTCAAGAAGCCAGTAAGATGTTTTTTTCCTTTGCATGGTGTCTGATAAGATGTTGATGGCTCCCAAATGCACTACATTGCCTAAATATCCGGTAAGATGTTTTTTTTCCTTGGAAAACGTTTCAGTACGATAGACCGGCCGGTCTTGCGAACGCCTCGCGATCCTTCTCGATCCATTGTCCCTCGTTTTGCCATGGCATCAATCCTCCCCTTCCAACGCACCCTTATCCCCTCCTGCCTTTCTTCTTCCCTGGCGAGCACGGATTCACCAGTGGCCTCCTCCTTTTGACTCCCCTGGCGAGCATGTGCCTACCCTACCCCCCCCCCCCCCCCCCCCCCCCACACACACACACACACACAAGCGTGAGTTTTGTCCCTAATGATTCCATATTTTCACTACTTTGTAGATGCACAAAATGTATGTACAACAGCAGGGCAACCAAAAGGCTGGAAGAGTTCTACACCAGTGTGATCGAAAGGAGTAGAAGATTTCAGGAACCTATGGATTGTCTCGATGATCTTGCTTTATCCCCCAACAAGTATTCGCATTTGTTTTCCCCCCTTGCTTCTCTCCAGGCACTTGCCCCTCTGCCATGCCTCTGAGATTTGTTTTTGTTTTTTATTCTTCTCGTTCCCCCTCTCCTATGGCGCCTCAAGATGAGTTTGTGTGTTAGGCGAGATATGTGAAAGGGGTTAGGGCAGTAGAGTTTGGGCCCTTCCGTGGGATGCAAGTTGAAGGAGGGTCCTGGGAGTCGCCATCTATTTCACATTTTGTTGTTTCTCTTTTTCAGGTGCTGTCCAGGAAAGGGAAAGCAGTGTGGGCGACTGGTCCAGGAGGGGTTTCCTGACAGTTGCTGTGACGGGTCAGATTTTTAGCCCGTTCCGGTTTCTTTGGACATACATACATACATACATACAATTTTCATAGTTTTTTTGACATACAACTGTTTATAATTGATTGGATAGAAAATTTGAATGCCAGTTAAAAAGGCAAATTCTAAATAGACACTCCCTTGAGATAGGCATAGTGTCAGTTTTAGATGGCTTTACTGTTGCCATATCATATGTCATTCTTTTATTCTTCAGTTATTTGTATGTGTGTATCCCAAGTTCCCGACTATGTAGAAGCCGGGTGTTGTTCATTATGTGTTGTTAGAAGGAAGATGGATTGGTGAAATTGTTAATGTATTGCTTGAGCCTCGTGGGCATATATATAGAAGTTCATGAGCTACTTGGAGTACAAACAAGCCAGAATACTTCCTAGTCTATCCTATGTTTCCAATCTAATCACAGTACTCAACATCCCCCGTAGTCACAATGGTAGCGACGCAGACGGTGAGACTGGAGAAGAATCCGAAAGTAAGGCGACGGACATCCCCCCACAATCGTAGCGGGCGGTGCATCGCAGAAGTTGTGGCTAGAGTGAAAACCGACGAGCTTACAATTTTCATAGGGTTTTTTCCAAATGGTTGTTCCATACTCAGAATATTCAGAACATAAGACACATTGGTAGTTTACATCAATCACAGAGTTGCGAATTCACATAACTTCTGACCTTATTGCATAGAATTTATATACGTGAAGCAATGGTCAACAAAAACAGAGGTATAACATACAAAAAAAACACAAGTGCAACAACCAAATATTGAAAATTTGAGACCTCATTGTCTACAAGGTTTGGCTACAGCTTTGGTGGCAAGATGTTCTCCAAGCTTACCCTGCACTGGACATAATTGAACCTGTAAAATTTTCAAGTGTCAACAGTTTGCTACAATAAGATAACAAGAAACAGGGATAATATCTATTTCTTCAAGATGTTCTTCAGTTTTGCTAAAACAACCTAGTTGTTATCTCAGTTTCTCACATTAACATCAGTATAATAGCTAACTTGTTTTTTTTTCAAAAATGAAGTTACCCAATTTGACAAAATAATTGAGTGATTTGTTGTAGAATCCTGTCTAAAATTTGGTACAAACACAATAACTGAACAAAATCAATTAAACTAAAGACCTGAGCATGTGCTTCTAGGTTAGTATGACAGGACTATCTACAAATAGCTTGAGTACACAAGTTATTAGAGGTTTCTTTTGTGCGTAGGGGTGTTTCCTTCTTAATATAAATGCCACACAGGGTAGTCCCTGTTTTTTCTCGTTTTCTTTATCAGAGGTTTCTTGCAAGTCAAGCTAAAATCATAGTATCAATCAGTTATTTGATTTCAGAAGAATATGGTACAATTTCTTGCCTTGATAGATAACCTCAGGTATATTTGCTAGCTCCATGTTGTTGTACTAATGATGTTCCTTGTGCCTGCCATCCAACCGCTCCATGCTTTTTAAATCTCAACATAATGAAAGAGAATGAAAACAAACAAAACAAGAGAATAATTTATTGTGGTACTGGAAAAGATCCCAACAAAATAGGAAGAGTGGTTGCGCTCAAACTAAACTGACATAGCAGCTACTAGCTCACCCCAAATATCATGATCTTTGTAAAGACGGAGGAGCAGACACTAGTACATAACAGAGCATTGGTCCAGGCCGGGCCTGCCCATTAGTCCCGGTTCAGTCACGAACTGGGACCAATGGGGGCAACGGTCCCGGTTCGTGAGGCCAGGGGGGCGGCCGGGCATCGTGGGGCATTGGTCCCGGTTCGTCTGGACCCTTTGGTCCCGGTTCCAGACACGAACCGGGACCAATGGGGGTCGCTCCTGGCCCACAACCATTGGTCCCGGTTCGTGGCTGGAACCGGGACCAAAGGGGGTCCTTTAGTCCCGGTTCCAGCCACGAACCGGGACCAATGAGATGCCTATATATACCCCCCCCCCCCCCCCCCCCCCGCCAGCGAGCAGAGCACTCCACACTGCTCTGTTTTTCTGGCCGGCGAGGGGAGAGCTTTGTGGTGCTCTAGCTCACCTCCTATGCACATGAGGTGTTCGATGAAATGCCCGAGCCACACTTAAGCTTTCTCCTCTCGAAGCTCCTTGTCCAAGCTCCATTTTTCTCAAGATTTGTTTAGGTTTGGCGGTCCGTCCTGTCCCGTCCCCGTCCTCACCGCCGTCGATCGCCCGCGTCCATCTCGGCGCCGGCACCACCGTGGTTAGCCTCTTCTTCTTATCTTCTTTCTAAAAGAAAAAAGTTCTTACTTGTATCATTTAGATAGATACTTGTGTAATTTTCTTACATTTATTATTGTTTGTTATTATATAGTGCCATGGTCATGGTATCCGCCCACGTCGGCCCTCGTCCAGTCTATGATTCGGATTATAACTATTTGTTTTATTTAGTGTTTATGACAATTATGCCGACCAACGTGACATAGATTTTTTAATCTAGGAGGTATGTGAACCGGAAATTCCAACCGACATAGAAATTCTTGTCGAGAAGTTAAATTAGGTTGAAAAAGAAAACAATTACTTGAAAGAAAAATTACAAAGAGTTGAAGAGGAGAAGATGAAGTTGAAGTTGCATGTTGCCGATGTCGTCGACGATCACAAGATCAAGATGGATGCAATGCGCTTGAAGATTAGAAAGATTAGAAAATATGCCATTCATATTGAGGCTTGGTATCATTATGCCGTTGGATCAATTGGTACCTTAGTTGCGGTTATGATCGCATTTGTTGTTGCATTTAAATTTTATAGTTTCAATGTATGTTTTAATTAGATGCTCTAGAGAGCTATATATTGTTCAATAATGAGAACTATGTATGAACGTTATGTATTTATTTTGGTCACTACTGTAATTTGGCTTTAATGTGATGATGAATTTCTATTAATTTGGTCACTTCTCTATTCATGATATGCACGCAGATGAACCGGCAATGGATGTACGGTGACCGACGCACCTCCGAGTATATTGAGGGCCTGCATAATTTTCTCGAAGCGGCTGAGGCAAACAAGCAGAATGGTTTTATGCATTGTCCATGTACTGTCTGTGAGAATACGAAGGCTTTCTCCAACTATAAAACCCTTCACTTCCACCTGCTTCAGAAGGGTTTTATGCCACACTATAATGTTTGGACCAAGCACGGAGAAAGAGGGGTTATGATGGAAGACAACGAAGAAGAAGAGGATGACGACAACTACCCGCCCCCTGAATACGGTGATGCTGCAATGGGGGAAGCTGAAGATGAAGAGGAACCAGACGATGTGCCCGATGATGATCTTCGCCGGGTCATTGTTGATGCACGGAGAGAATGCGAAAGTGAAAGGGAGAAGTTGAAGTTCGATCGCATGTTAGAGGATCACAAAAAAGGGTTGTACCCAAATTACGAAGATGACAACAGAAAGCTCGGTACCACACTGGAATTGCTGCAATGGAAGGCAGACAATGGTGTATCTGACAAGGGATTTAGTTCGCTACTGAAAATAATGAAGAAGAAGCTTCCAAAGGATAACGAATTGCCCGGCAGTACGTACGAAGCAAAGAAGGTTCTATGCCCTCTAGGATTGGAGGTGCAGAAGATACATGCATGCCCTAATGACTGCATCCTCTACCGCGGTGCGTACGAGGATTTGAACACATGCTCGGTATGCGGTGCCTTGCGGTATAAGATCAGAAGAGATGACCCTGGTGATGTTGAGGGCCAGCGCACCAGGAAGAGGGTTCCTGCCAAGGTGATGTGGTATGCTCCTATAATACCACGGTTGAAACGTCTGTTCAGAAACAAAAAACATGCCGAGTTGATGCAATGGCACAAAAAAGACCGTAAGAAAGACGGGAAGTTGAGAGCACCCGCTGACGGGTCGCAGTGGAGAAATATCGAGAGAAAGTGGAGCGACTTATAGGTGACCCGAGGAACGTATGGTTTGGTTTAAGTGCAGATGGCGTTAATCCTTTTGGGGAGCAGAGCAGCAAGCATAGCACATGGCCTGTGACTCTATGTATGTATAATCTTCCTCTTTGGTTGTGCAAGGATTCCGGTCTATTGCAACAAAATCGTTCGTCGCAATACATGTCGATTTGTGGCGATAAGTACCTATCGCCACAAAACGATTTTTGTTGGCAGCCGTTGCGATTGGACGCGTGGTAATAGGTTATTGCCACAAAAAAGCAATTGTGGCAATAAAGTGTTCTATTGCAACATCCATATGGGAAGTTGCCACATGTTTTCCCGTGGTAACATTCACCTGATGCCACAATTTCATTCGTGGAGATAGCTTTAATGCAACATGTAACGAATCGTGGCGTTTGATAGTTCGTGGCGATAGACATTTGTGGCAACAACCTATGCAACGATGCTTGTTTCGTGGTGCAAACTCTTTTGTGGCAATAGTTAATTGTGGCAACAAACTATGGCAACAATCCTTGCTTTCGTGGCATTAGGTATTTTGCCACGAACCACTACACTTGTGGCATTAACTTATGGCAACAAATTTTCCATTCGTCGTAATAGGACATTGCAACATACTCGTTTTGGTGGTGACAAATATGTATCACAACGGGCAAAATGTTTGTAGCAAGAGACTATTGCGACAATTTAAACTTTTCATGGCGATACTTTATTTCAACAAAACTTATTTTGGTGGCGCAAAATAGTTATCGCAACGGGCAACATGTTTGTAGCGAGAAACTATTGCGACAATTTAAACTTTTCATGGCGATACTTTATTTCAACAAAACTTAGCTCGGTGGCGCAAAATAGTTATCGCAACGGACAAAATGTTCGTAGCGAGATGCTACTGCGACAATGCAAATTTCCGTGGCGACACTCTGTTTCAACAAAACTTACTTTCATGGCGCCACGTAGTTATAGCATCGTGAAAAAAAATTGTGGCGCCAAAGCTATTGCGACAATATAAATTGCTCATATCCGTAGCGAGATTTGATGCAACACTATATTTTTCATGGTGTTAACATGTGGCAACTGAAAGTGGGTTTTGGTAATAGCCTATCGAACCGTAAAAAAATACAGGCATTCAATTACAATATTCAAAACCATACATATAATATATAGATTCATAAAAATCAAAATTCTCATTACAAATATCCGTCAAATGAAACTCAAATGTAATTTAGCCACTCTAATTAAGCACCAAGACTTAACTATCCATGATCTAGAGTCCAGTCCAGCTAGTCCTTTGGATCCTGCGATCAAGAAAAAAAATTAGTTCTAGCTAATGAGTCCAACATAACATACGTCGTACAATTATTCCAGCCCCATTGTTAAAAAGAACTGTCGCCATACTAATTGGAGTAATACTGTGTCAGCAAGCATGTAACTGAGGGATCAGAACAATTAAGTTTGTAAATTTCTCAAGCATGAGCATAAGTACATGTACTAAAAGCTTCCGTTAAGGAGTGCATTATCGATGGTAAAATAAGATAACACATGTGAAAAAGGTTGTATGCACTATCATATCTGCAACAATGAGTCGATGGATGGTAGGGTGAATGTCCGACCACGTCCTCACTCCAATGAGTGGTAACTTTCTTATCATTATAACTACCACGTCATCCTTGAATGAACGATAGTTCATTCCTACTGTACCACTAAATTTTCAGAGAATGTAATACATGCTTTACAATATGATAAACTCATGAGTATTGAACCTGCTAAAGGGCATTACAGGAACCATTAAATTAAGTTCAGAACATACTATCTAAACTGAAGAGTGCCTTCAGTCGCATCACCTTCTAGTTGCACTGATGTTGCTACTTGCTACATGCTAAAAGACGAATAATCTTCACTAAGGTACAGCCTTCCGATCTTTTGATCAGGTGCCTTTGGTTGCAGTCTTGATTTCTTATTGTAACACCTACTAACAACAGATGTGCATGCTAAATTTGAGATAATTGGTCTACTACATCATGTTCCAAACTATTCTCTTAACGGGGGAGATTTATCCAAGCATTCTTTTGTTAATTTCTTGTCAGGGCCATGAGCAAGTCTGATTCAGTACACAATTGAGAAGCTGAAGATATTGGACGGAGATTAATTCATGAACATATTGCAATGATGAAGGTGGGCTGAAGAAAGAACACGAATTAGAAATTACAGTACAAGAATTTTGACTTATGTATCACACATCTACAAACTCGCTAGATGATACAAAAAGGCCTAGTTGTTAATGTATATGTGTTTATATTTGTTAGCTGTGTAAACCTGTTGTAACCCGATTTGTTAAAACCTGGGATTTGCAGGGGGGAGAAGATGGGAACTCCGTCGACGCCGATGCCAGACCGCATCGCTGCCGCCGGCAGCATGGCCGAGGACACGGAGACGCAGCCCGCGTCGGCGGTCGCGGAGAAGAGGGAAGAGGGCGAGATCGAGGACGACGACTCCTCGTCGGCGGCACAGCGTGGCGCGCTGGGCAACCGCACGCACCCGCTGGACGACTCGAGGACTTCTGGAGGTTCTAAGATGGGAGTAGATCGGGAGAAAGAACAACCTGAAGCATTCTCCGTACAGTAGACTCCGGTGTGGTTCGATGTGTTGACGCCGTAGTCACGGAGGAACCACGGACGAGAGGTCAGATCCAATCGCCCGTGAAGACGCCGTGTGATTTGGTTTAGAATAGTAATCGTGGGTAGTTAGGAGGGTGTTTAGCGGGAAGGATAAATTGACTATTTTTTTGGGTGGGAACACAAAATATTGGCGCAAACTACAGTAAACCTAAATTAGGTGGTGGGAAAGTAATTCTTTGTGGAGGGAATGTTTAGACTAATGAAATAAATTAGAAAAATAATATTTCAAAGCAGTATGAAATATATATGCTGCTAAAAGTAATGTTATCAAAATATGTTTGTAAAAAGTTATTTCGTGGTGAAAAAAACACCAAATCCGAGAATCATGGAGGGCCGATCCGGCGCCCTCCCCTCTAACGTTCTCGCTGTCGATTTGTATATTTCTGATTTATATACATTTGTTTCCCAGTGCAAGGGCAGATAGGAGGCTCGTCGGACGGGGCTTGCCGGCCGGGCCAGGGCGGCACGAGCTACAGCCTGGTAGTGGCGACCGTCACACAGAAGTAGGGGTCGCGGCCGGTGCTAGCGAGTTGTCGCCATACGACCCGGATCAACGAAGGCCGGATCGGCAAAGAACCCACACGCATTGGCCGATTACTAATCGATGGCGGCATCAGAGGATGCAGAGGATGTCGCCGCTGGTGGGCCAAGGAAGCACCGTCTTGTCCTCTCCACTCGCGGATCGAGGAACCGCCAAGATGTCGTCGCCGCTAGCAGGTCGAGGAAGCACTGCCATGCCGTCTCTGATGGCGTATCGGGAAACCGGCAAAACCCGTCGCCGCTGTCGGGTCAAGGAAGTGCGTCATGCCTTCTCCGGTGGCAGATCAGGAAACCGGCAGGACGCCGTCGCCGCTAGCGGGTCAAGGAAGTGCCATCATGTCGTCTCTAGTGGCGGATCGGGAAACCGGCAAGACGCCATCTTCGCTGGCGGATCCACGAAGGGTCGTCACGGATCCAGGAAGCTTAGAGCATCTACAACCGGACCTCTCAAACCCGGCTCAAACGCCCGGGCAGGCCGCCTGGTCACTGCCCGGTCACTTTTTTTTGACCCAGACGGGCCTCTCAAACAGCCCTCAAATGCCCGGGCTGACCAGCACCCCCCATATCCAGCCCAAATATGGGGCGGATATGGGGGCGCCCGGGCACGCCCGCCACGTCGGACTGACGAACGGGGCCCAGCCGGAAACGCCCGGCAACCCGGCGGTCCGAAGGTCGTCTCCTCCGCCGGACCGGTCGCGCCGCGTGTCGCAGCTTCGGCAGGCCGCGTAGTGCATTGCCCGGCTATTTAAGTGCACCGGCGGACCCCGAAACCCTACATCCACATCTTCCTCCTCCTCCTGTCCGCCGCCGCCGCCAGTTTCCACTCCACCCATCCGCAGCCATGCCCCCACGCCGCCGGGTGAGGAACCAGGCGTTCCTGACGCCGGAGCGCCGGCTCGAGCTCCTTGAGCGGATCCTGAATAGGCGCGAAGCCTAGATCGCCGCGGGGCTACCTCCGGATGTAGTGGATCCGGAGTCGGAGGAGGAGGAGGAGGAGGAGGTGGAGGAGGAGGAGGAGGAGGATGTGGGGGACACTGGCGACGGGGATCTCTGGGCGGAGCAGCAGGCCATCCTCGATTCCCTCCGGTCGGAGTCGGATGCGGATGCAAGACGTCGTCGCCGGCAGGAGATGGAGGCGCAAGAAGCCGCGGAACAGGCGCAGTGCTTGGCCTACATTGATGCGATGGAGCAGGAGGAGGATGAGCCGGAGCCCTCCTCCCCGCCCGTCCAGCCGGCGCCCGGCCCCGTCGTCGTGGACATCACCGACGACGAAGAGTAGCTAGGGTAGTACGTAGGATTTACTTTGCATGCTTTTGTATGGATGTAGGGGATGAAATATGAGAGATGCGGATGCAGATTGAGTAATTTGAGGAGTGCCCGGTCAGTGTCCGCGGGCGTTTGAGGGGCAGGATTTGTCATATCTGGCTGTAGATGCTCTTAAAGGCGATTTATGAGACGATTTGTTATGCCCGTGAAATATTTGGCGCTCGTAAATTCCTTATTCTACCGCTTAAGACATCCTGTGACTTTTTCAATTTTACTAGTTAAATGCCCGTGCGTTGCTACGGGCGATAGATGATTCAAACACAACATTCATATTGCATAATTATTATGTTAAGCAATATCATGACCAAACAGTGGATAATTATTCTTAATGTTGTCGACCACCCAGTGATTGAAGCACAGACTTCACTTAGCAAACGTATTATCGTATGATAGTCAAGTTTAAGCAATTGCATTGACCAATTATTGCACAATTATTTGAAAATCACAGTTGGTTCAGTTTCTCTCACTAACACACAATACCAAGCTTTGTGTTAAACATGAATGACTCCCCATGACGGAGGTGACCTGCACAAAATAAATCTCTCATAATTAAAAATATAGAAATATCTAGTTTAATTCAAAAATATATGTACACATAATAAAAAAATACAAAGTATAATTACTGAAAGTATAAGTGACATATATCTCACCTATGATGTAAGTACCTCCCTATAGACGATGTTCCTCGTGTAATTACCAGCAGGACAGTTGGGGCTCTTGTTTTTGCTGCAATTTGAGCTATTCCTTCTGCTATCGTCTGAGATCTTTTTCTTATTGTTGGAGCTCTTGTTTTTGTTGTAATTTGAGCTATTCCTTCTGCTATCGTCCGAGACCTTTTCCTTGTTGTCTGTAGCCGGGGCGGTAAGGATCTTGATGTTCTTTCTAGCACTGGATCTAGATAGCGCGACATACAACTGCCCATGAGAGAACACTGGCTCGGGCAAGTATACACCCACGTTCGGGATAGTCTGCCCCTGTGCCTTGTTGACCGTCATGGCAAAGCTGAGCCTAATAGGAAATTGCTTCCTCTTGAACTGGAAAGGGAACATCTCGTCATCACTGGGACAAAGGGGGATCCTTGGCAAGAAGATCCTCTTTCCAGCATGTTGCCCTAGCACAATTTCTGCATCGATGACATTCCTCTGGAATCCTCGAACCACCAGCCTCGTGCCATTGCAAAGTCCGTTCGCGGGGTCTATATTTCTGAGCAATATAATAGGGCAATTTATCTTGAGCTTCAACACATGCGGAGGCAGTCCATTAGGGGTCAAAGTGTTAAGGAACTCAGATGGATAATAGTTATGAGGGTCATCGACTGCTGAATCAAAGCTATGATACACCATCTCGTCTCCGTGGAATCGGTTGATCATCTTTATATTTATCCTATCCACACAATCATTTCGCGTCGATAAGATTGCTCTAGAGGTGATGTAGTTTGGATCAGACATATTAGCACCGAGACTGGGGAAAATATTATCTATCAGTGTATCAAGGTCAGTGCCCTTCCCAGTACAGGGCACACATATCTCATCTGGAAGGCGGACATAACCATCATTGTTGATCTCCTCCTTGCCATCACCAATGCGCAACAAGTATTCGGCAAACCACGGGTCGCTATGTGCCCTCATATTGCGTACCAACTTTAGGTGACGCATGCAATCCCAAAGGTAAGACCTGCGTAGTGAAGAATCAATTATCTGAGCCCTTGACCCCTTACGGACAACAGGGAGGACTTGCCTGAAATCTCCACCGAACACAACTGTCTTTCCACCGAATGGTTTGTCTGGTCGGCTCATTATATCGCGCATACTATTGTCTAGCGCCTCCACCGCCTGCCTCTTTGTCATCGAAGCCTCATCCCATATAATGAGAGAAGCTGACTGTAAGAGCTTGGCAGTTCCACTCTGTTTAGTGAAGCTACAAAACCCACCATCGTCAATGCTCAGTGGTATCTTGAACCGTGAATGAGCTGTCCTCCCGCCGGGCATTATGGTAGCCGCAACGCCGGACGTAGCAGTTGCTACTGCAATATTATTCTGTCCACGGACTTTTGCAAGAAGTGCCCTATATAGATAAGTCTTCCCCGTGCCTCCAGGCCCATCCACAAAGAACACGCCACCCTCATCACTATCAACAACAGACATAATTTCATCGTAGGCGTTCCTCTGATCCAAATTAAGTGAGTCTGATAGATTTATGTCCTCAACATTGAGCTCAATGGTGGATTCCTCGAAGATCTCCCTTGGCACGCCGGAGGCAGCGTCATATTCTTCATTGATACCAGGAAGAGGGAATGACTCTATGTCCTTGCCCATCGATTGTAGCATATTCCTGATATCTATCAGAACCATTTGCTCAACTGCAACTTTGGATGGATTGTTGCGGCGGTAGTCTTCTGACATTGCCTCCAGGTGCTTCTCCCAGAGTCCACGCACATTACTTGGCTCACAGAATACCAATATTGTTGCAAAGAGCCTTCGTAGAGATGATGGCATCTCATATAACGTAGATTCAGTAAGGGACTGATCAAGTGTGTTGTCTCCTTCGATCAATCCCCTTCTCTCTGTAGCTTCACGAAAGGTTGGTAGGATCTCACCATTAACTGTCCTTAGGTCCTCATAGGATGTGGCGCCAGCGACATGGTTTAAGAGGACCCGTAGGTAATAGCGTTCCCCCTCTGCAGGATGAGCTGCCACAATTCTTCCAACTTGTCCACCTGTATCTCGTTCCCTTCTTCTCCAGTATTTATTTTTCTTACTTTTCTGCCAGGTATACCACTCGGGGAAGTCCCTATACAAGATAGACCGAGCCTCCTCATGTAACCTATTTGCCTCAAAGTACTCCGTAAGCATTGACTTCTCAGCACCTTCCTGGTTAACCACTCGTTGGATATCTTGGCCCTTTTTGAATGACACCATGTGCATGTTGGGCAGATGGAGTTGCAACTGCATCACAGGTGGTGAGTTCTTGCTCAAATCAAAGCCATATATCCTCCATAATGCTTCCGGAGGAGTCACCCACCTAGCGTCCCTATACTGTTTGATCTCATCTATACCTCCGTTTTTGTTAGCCTTGTCAGACTCACTGAGAGAAATAGATGCTCGATCATGGCCCTTGTATATGTACTTGAACAGGTATTTAACAGCCTTTATGCTTCCACATGCCTCAACATTGATGTGACAATTGAAGTAACGCAGGAGGTGCGGGTTGTATGGGACGACCCACCTATTATCCAGCCATTCCTTTCGGACCATTGCTTTACGACCGTCTTCACATCGTCTGTATAGCGGGTAGGAATCCTTGCCCTGCAACGTAGCTGCGTTGAAAGGTCGGGGATAGTGATTCTTGCAAGCAGGACGGCCTTTTGTGCATGGGCAGTCACGATTCAAAGCACCACAAGGTCCATGCATCATATGCTTCACGACCATCTTGTACAATTCTGGGTACTTCTTCTTGTTTGGGAGCTCGGCTGAGATAAGATGATCATATTGCTCGGGGCATGTGAGCTTGTACCGCCCCTCCATGATGAGAAGGAAGTGGGCATGAGGTAGACCCCTCTTCTGGAATTCCACCACATAAACATAAGCCCTCACCTTGCCCAGGATGTCCTTCTGAAGCAACTTATTCTTGAGTTCCTCCAACTTCGCCCTGAAAACACGAACAACGAGATCTGGACGATCCTGAGGTGTCTGACCGGGGTAGAGTTCCTGCCTAATCTCATCCCAGTTTGGGTTGCATGTCATTGTGAGGAAGACGTCCGGCTTTCCATACTTTCGAACTAAGGCCATGGCATCCATGTAGCGACGCCTCTTGTCCCGTGGACCACCTATAAAAGATGTAGATAGCACTTTTCCAATAGCATCTGCCCTACCGTCACCAACATGTAAGCTGTCCACCAAGCCTTGGTATAGGTCCGCCCTTATCGTATCTTGATGGCCCCATATATAGTCCAACCGGGAGTTCTCTATCTTGATGTATGTGTCTACTGCGAACTGTTGGAAAAGACGCTTACCATAGAGGATCGGGTTGAATATCCCGGGACGCATCTGGAATTTGTAGCAGTAGTAGTCCCGCACAGACACACATAGTCTCCCTCCAGAACCTACATAGAAATTTGAAAATATATGGTGTTGTAAACTGGAGAGTACACTGCGAACCATGTACTGAACATGTAAGAACTAATTGCAACACTAACCTGCATCCTCCTCATCATCATCATCATCTTTATCACCGGGATCAGAGAACTCATCACTATGACCACGAGCTAGACGGGTTGCACGAGCTGCCATCACAGTTTCATAGGACACACCTTCCTTCGGGATATCAGTATGCCACCCAAGTTCGCCTCTAGGGAAGAATAGAGGGTACGACAACGCATCGTAGCATCCATGATAGGACTTGATGCCATATATATCTCTATTCTTCCCATGCAGGATGACACTGTTACCGAACTGTCTTCGACGTTCACTACCCTCCACCCACACAGCTGCTACTTCTGAAGTGGTAGGTGCATTATATCTTCTCTGATCCATCCTTTGGTCAAGGTTAAGTGTTATGTGATAGTCATCCACATCATCAACATGCCCCATACTCCGGAGGTGTTCAGAGTATGGGTTACCGCGAAGTATGTCGACCAGTTGTGTGATTACTTCTTTGTCTTTCTGGCACTGCTCTTTGCGACAACTGCGATACCTATGCTCTAAACTGGGATCATCATCATAGAAGTAGAGCTCCAGGTGACTACGATCCAAACCATCTTGTTTGCCAAATGACCGTATGTTGTGGTACATTTGGCCATGGGCACGGAATGTGTAGATAGGGTGCTTTAATGTGTTAGTGGTATCACTATCAAGGTGACAATATAGTGAGGTGAATGAGAAATGGCTATTGAAAAACCTGATGTTGTCCCGAAAATGCCTAGCATCAGGGTCAGCGCTCGTCCATAGCTTCATGAGCTCGGGTGGCGTATCCGGGTTGGCTAGTTTGATCTTCCCCTTACGACAGCAAAACCCCATGGTCTCACGCTCAAACTTCTTTGCATTGCAGTGCTTGCAGTCTTCAACTGGCTTCAGCTTGTGTGTGTCTGTTGGCATTTTGCTATATACCATGTCATAGGGATCTGGAACGCTTGCAACTGAACCCGACTCGTTGTCAGACTCGTCCATTTCGACATCCTCGTCGGTGTCATCCTCTGAAATGATAGTGAACAATATGAGTAATAAAATCATGCACATGATGTACACGCTACAACGTGGACCATGACGAAAGTACCAATCCCAGCGAACATGTAGCCTTCCTCGTCTTCTGAGTCTTCCTCCAAGATGACACCCTCTTCACCACCTATTGTATAGTTATATATAAGCCCCATGCCTAAAATAGGTTGTCCACTGATTTTTTTTCTAAAATTTTAAAAACTTACCGTCATCATTGCCTTGCGAGTGTGTTGGATGTTTTTGGACAGTCTCACGTGTTGGAGATGTGTTTTATATGAATATACAACATAAAAGTAGGGTCATTACAACTATCAATGAATTCCATTATAGAATTACAATATGAAGGGAGAACATTACCATTATTAATGATGACCGTTTGGGTTTGGTGTTCTGAACCATTTACGCCTTCCATATTCATCGACGAGGTTTCATCCATCGGTGTAGTCTCATTCTTCTTAGTACTTTCATAGAATGCTTCGTTTTGACGAAACATCAATGCATGCCGTTCTCCATGTGTTATATGCTTTCTCCGTGATATTTCACTGACATCCATATCATGGGTCTCCACATCCGACATCTGCTCTGAAGCAGACTGAATATAAATAGGGGTTCCGCTGACTTCAGGAATAGACCAATCACATGTGGGTATGGAGCCACGAGGAACAATCTTAGGGATATACAATGGGTTCTCCATGGCTAAGGAATCCTTGCTCAGAGTATTGCGCGCTGATGCACGCAACGCCATCTTTGTGTGCTTTTGCTTGGGAGTCATATTGGCATAGCGTGCCCTATCCTTCGCACGTATTGATTCAAGTTTCTCTAATGAAATCACATAACGCTAAAGTAAGAGTTCTGATTGACATGGAAATATGATGATCAATCTGTGTTAAATGATATTACTGACATATTTGACCGGGTTTAGGCAACTTTTACCTAACGATGATTTCCTTGCTTCACGTTGTCTTTTTAGAAGTTCATCTTTTTTCTTGCTATCCATCAATGCATATCGTTCCCTATCCCGTAGCCTCTTCCGCTCTTTGGAATCTACGGGTTGTGGTTGAATCAGCGATGATGTGGGCCTATCATTACTGCAATTGTTGATGGCAATAATTTCTACACATGAAAAAAATCACATATTTAGTACAGTACGGAATGAATTATTAACAAAGTTGCTTCCATTTTAACCAGTAATTAGTCGCCTTCATACCATTCACGAGGTTTTCTTGCCCATGGGATGGCAAATCAATTGATCCTCGTTGATATGTGTCATTTCTGTGTAACCACTCACTATCTTCATCAGGAACCACATTTTCCTTGTTCCATGCAATGTCCCCTTGTTAAAACCAATTATCAGATGGTTTAGCTAAAGAAGAAAACCAGCAAATAATATAATTGCGAATAATAAGCCGCCCCTCGATGGTGAAGCACACCTTGACCAATTGTCGTTATCTGCACTTGGGAGAGCATAGATGGACTTGTCTCCACTTTCGCCTCTTCGGATCTAACTAATGGTCGAGCTCTTTTTTGTTGATAGGATTCACGGCGCTTCCTTAGTAATTCATCTTTTTTCTGTTTATCCATTTGCGCATATCGCTCCCTAGCACGTTGCCTCTTGCGTTCTTTCATATCTGTAGGTTGCCCTCCATTACTAATTTCAACAACACCTGAAAAGCACATAATTTAGCTAGTTGTTGTGCATCAGATGGTACATCTACACGTAATCCAATCAATATTACTTGCGTTGACGGAGCTGGACAGGTCTTTAAAAGGAGTACGTTCACCGGAATGTTTAGGAGACCCCATCTGCAAAGAAAATAAATGAGAAAATTAATCAAATGTTTCTAGTACGTTTCAGAAAATTCATTAGAATATCTTCGCGGTGGCGTCAAACCATTAGTGATATTCACAATACATTGTTGGTGGAAGTCTGGGGTAGGAATAGCAAGTTGTCGATACAAGGTGGATTATTCATAGGATATTAGGCTAACAGTCTCTTGTGCAGCAGATTGCAAAGTCTGACATGCCCCTAACTGTTTAACTGATGTGCAAATAAATAAATCATCTTTTTCTGGACATTACAAGTCTGACATACCCCTATCTGTTTAAATGATAACATAACATAGTTCATTGCCGAATTTTGCATAGCCGGGCAAACAATCAATTTGATATTTTATAGCATGCTTTCATCTAGCAATTTCTGGCATGTGGTGTGTACTTCTGAACAATTAATTTTCTGAACCGCATTTTCTAGCAATAAGAGCATGCATGCAATTCTGTACATGCCAGAAAACAAACAAACAAACAAATACTTCCAAAGGATATGTCACTACTGTGAATTAGCAATATATGAGCATCTCTCAAGTCTCACCACAAATGGTAGATTTCAGCTCATAATCAACTTCTGGCTCATGCAGCAGCAGTTCAAGCGTCCAGAGATTTCTGGGTTTTTTCAGTAACAAAACACAGGCGAGGAGCCATGGTAAAACTTCAGTATACACAATATGTTCAGTATTAGCATGTGAACAATATCTTCAGTATTAGCACAAAAGCTATGGCCGTCTGAGGTTCCTTGAAGTATATATATAGAACCAAAACACCAGCAACACTGCCTACAAAATCTACTATTAGAAGTATGAATTGGCAGCTTTCACTGTAATAGGAAGAGGGAAAGTTTAAATAGCTTTCACTGTACTACATCCAAGCATTCATTTATACATTTTGCCAGCTTGTTAAATGGGAAAGATAGAGCAAAAAGGGAACTGGACAGCTCCCTACTTAAATTCCAAGAAAGACAAGGATGCTATCAAACGTGCATTGGACTTCATGTATGGATGGTGAGTCCAAAAAATCCAACAAGTGGTGCAGGTTTATCAATGAAATTGGATGCCACTGCATTTGCCAAATTATAGCATATTAGTAAATTGCACAGGTTCATGGACTATGCACTCAACATGAAAACACTGGTTGGTAACAGATTACCAAAATTAACAAAAGATTGATGGATGGATCTCTAAAGATTTATTCGTGATGCGAGATCCGAGAACAGAAAACTGCAAGAAATAAGAATAACATGATGCAATTAGGCACACGTGACCTATGGAGATGTACGTCGGCGTATGTGCTCGAGCCCAGGGCCCCAGGCAAACGTTGGACATGAGCAGTGAGCGGCAGTGGCAGCGCGTGCTAGAGAGGGAGAGGAGGCAGAAACGGAAGCAAGGGAGGTGGAAGAAAGGGAATATATATGGCGGCTGGACGTGCTGGTCGGGGCAACGTACGAGCAGGGGAGACGGTGGGGCGACACACATACCTGGTGCAGGCGGAGCTTGTCCGTCGTACCGTTCCCGCGGCAGGGCGTGGGGTTGCCGGGCGTGGCGTTGTTGTAGGCAAGGAGGCGTGGTGCAGCCGCAGCCGGCGGACGGGAGGACGTGTTGTTGCCGAGCGCGGCGTTGTTGTAGGCGGGGAGGAGCGATGCAGTCGCCGCCGGCGGACGGCAGGGCGTGGGCGCGGCGTTGTTGTAGGCGGGCAGAGTCGCCGCCGGCGGACGGCAGGGCGTGGGCGCGGCGTTGTTGTAGGCGGGCAGCGAGGTGCGGTCGCAGCAGACGGACGGTGAGATGAGGGCGAGCACGGTGCAGCACGTTCGGAGGCGGCAGTTTCCTTGTACCAATCGTGGAAAGAACACAAATTAAGGAGGGGATTAGGGAGACAATTTAATGCTTAATACGTCAGAAAGAAAAAAAACCAAACGTGGAGGAAGGGATTTGTTACGTAGGGGATCTGGAGGTTAGACGAAGGAAGCGAGCGAAATGGGAACGTTGCTCGTTTTTTAAGTAGTAGAGTTAGAGATTTTGCGAGTAAAATGCATGAACCATCCTTGAAGTTGTTGGCAAGGCCCAAAATCTATACTACTTATAAAAGAGCAAACATTATCTTTTTTAAGCGCACCCCACATAGTGTACACAAACTTATTACCACCGTAAGATTAGGCCTACTAAACTCAATCTAACGGCTGGCCTTATCCTAATCTGTTCTCTGGTGTGCATTTAACAATTTACATTGACTGAACATATTCCACCGCGGAGGAAAGTCAATGCCTGGTAAATTAGGAAACTGTAATCACGAGTGCCTATCTAATCCCACAAAATCATGCACGACTCGCGGAAACGGCCTATGCGCCCTACGTCGCGCAGTCTTCCACCGCTCCCGCAGTGGACGGACCTCGCCGCGAGCGCTCGCCCACCTCGAGTCGCTCGCCTGGCTCCCACCAATCCTGCTCCAGCGCGCCTCCCCCCAGCGGCGGACCTCCCCACGACAGCGCGCCACCTTGCGGCGCTCGCCCGCTGTGTCGATTCGCGGGATCGATGATCACATCAGGGCGGCGGCACTAGCCGGAGAGGGGCGAGACAAGATCGATTGAGTGGAAGGCAAGATGATGGCGGGCTAGAAAGGCCTATTTATGGCCGGCGAGGACGAGACCCGCAAGGTCCGCTACCCCGGTGAAGGCCGTGGCAGTGGCAGGTCCGGCAGGTGCCGGCGAGCGCGCAAGAACCACCTCAAGGGAGAGGCGACCTACGACGAGAGGCGAGCCTTTCGGCCGCCGATTCGGTCCCGTCCGTCCACCCAGATCGCCGTCTCCATCGCCTTCGATCTAACCATGTGATTTTGTTTTGTTCTGTTGCTGGCAGCCTGGCACCCGGTCGACGAGCAGCGCCGGCGAACTAGGGCTATAGGACCGCCAACTCCGGCACGCCCGTTTGGACGTACAACATCAGCCTCACCGTCGCCCAACAAGGTACTCACCAACCAGTGCTCTACCTGCCCGATTTTTTCCTGCTTCCATCCGTGTTAACTTCCTGCGCTTGCTTGGCATGCATCACTAGGGCGCAGGTAATGATCCTCTGCTCTCCGGGATGTGGTGGCCAGTCTGCGTGTTAATTATCTTCGAGAGCTGACAAGGGCCTCTTCGGCTGGCTTGGCAATGTGTGGTGGCGGCAGAACAGTGTATGATTACGAGACCCTTGCCTATTTGACGTTAATTCCGTGGTTCGTAGTCTACGAACTGATGTTATATCCACCTATGAATTATGTGTTCTTGATGCGTGTTACACTTGAGTGTTTTTATTTGTTTATTTGATCCATCCGCCTCTTATGATTTTGTTCATCAGCGTAGTGATAGCGTTGCGAACAACAGGAGCGTCGCGGACGGTCAGACCGGAGAGAATAACAGTCGCAGCGGGAGCGTCAGGGACGGTGTCGCGTCGCGGACACGTGGACTGTAGAGGAAGCCGATGAGTTGCTCAAGCGAGGTGATATCCCTTTGTGCCGATGTCGAGGTAGCCGAGAGCATAGGGTGGTGTAGCCATGGAGACGGCATCGGGCGGTGACGGGGACCGCGTGTCGCGGCACTAAAGCCCAAAGAGACGATGTAGCGGCGGCTCGCCGGTCACGGGGACCGCGTGTCGCGGCACTACGGCCCAAAGGGGCGACGTAGCCGCAACGCGTGAGTCGGTGCAGCCACGGGGAGAGCCACTAGGCGGCGACGTTGTGGCCCGACGGGGCAACGCAACGGCCGCCTGATGCTCGATTGGTGGAGGGGCATGCTGTACTCGGGGACAGCCGTCACAGGACCTGCGGAGGCGCATACAACCGACTGATCAGGTCAGTCGCATGGCGCGGATGGAGTCGATCGCGGCGAGCGGGTGGTCAATCCGATCCCACGCGAGGTCGAGGGCGCTGCTCGGTGATGATGACGGCGTTGTGGACGGTGAAGTGGGTTGGTCGAGCAGACCATGGCGACGGCGGCCGGGGGGGAACGGCGTGCCGGAGGAGGCCGGCGAAGGGCCGGGGAGCGCGAGGTAGCCGGCGACCCTAGGCAGCCGGCAAGCCCAAGGCAGCCGGCAAGCCCAAGGCAGCCGGCGAGGGGGCCGGCAACCGGCAGGCCTAAGGCAGCCGACGATCCCGACGCGACCGGCGAGTGTTGACTTACGTAGACGGCAGGTGGATGATGCAGGCGTCCTATTCAGCGCGGGGCGGCGACGGCCGGCGTAGAGAGACAGACGGACATATGCGTGGAGACGGCCGAGACAGGCCACCATGTCGCGCGAGGCTGCCGGGTCGGAGTAGAGGCCGGCTGGTCACGCCGGTATCGGAGTAGAGGCGCAGGGTTGACGGCGGCGGTGGGCGACGCAAACCAATCTTAGATAACGCCGATTAAACGATCGGGGGAAAGACTCTCTAGGGCAGCCGATCAACTCGACCGGCGGACGACCCTAGGTACGGGCGGCGTGACCCCCGACGGCAGTCATGGAGGCCGACCATCCCAGGGCGGCGCGCGGGACGGAAGCGATGGACGGCAGCTAGGGTTGAATCGGTTAGGCTAATACCATGTTAAAGAGAATAACAGCCGACGGCCTGACAATCAATTATCCTTCAGTTGGCCAGCTAGCTTCTCGATCATGAGATGTGTCAGTGCCATGTTCGTTCTAACCAGCGGCACGTGCAAACATACCATATCCAACCTCCAAGTCTCCACTATCTCCCACCTAAGGCACACCAAATTAATTACCTGTTCCTTGGGGTGGATTATAAGGACATGCATCATGCTTCTCCAAAGAATAAAACTGGTTTATTTCATCAGCAAAATGATGTGGATGCTATTGTTCGTATAAACCTGTCTGTACAGCCTACAGGGAATCGCGGACCTTGTGTGCCTGTACGACTTTCCTGGAGAGCCGCCATGGGCGCTCTGGTTGGCACCTTCTTGAGCTCGTCTCTGGCGAGGAAAACGCTGCACACAAGGCTTGAGGAGTGAGGACCCTCCCTCTCCTTAAAAGGAATGTTTAATTGGAAGTAGTCGATCTTTCTTCCAGCTCATATCTTGACATCATTGGGACAACACGAGAAATACATGAGGCATGTGATCATTTGAAGACAGAATTCGAGATGAAAGATTTGGGTAAAACCAAATTTTGTCTTGGTTTGCAACTTGAACATTTTCCTTCAGGAATACTTGTTCATCAGTCTGCTTATATCCAAAAGATATTGGAAAAGTTCAATATGAATAAAGCATACCCGTCAAAAACACCTATGGTCGTGAGATCTCTTGATAGAGATAAAGACCCATTTAGGCCTAAGGGTGATGATGAAGAGATATTGGGACCAGAATTTCCATATCTCAGTGCCGTTGGTGCACTAATGTATCTAGCAAACTGCACTAGACCTGACATAGCATTTGCAGTTAATTTACTGGCTAGATACAGCGCATCACCGACGAAGAGGCATTGGGTTGGTGTGAAGAATATTTTCAGATATCTTCAGGGCACCAAAGATCTTGGTTTATTCTATCAGAAAAATCAAGAGAGAACCATGGTGGGGTATTGTGATGCTGGATATTTATCAGATCCCCATGATGCCAGATCGCAAACTGGTTTTGTCTTCTTACATGGAGGTACGGCCTTCTCTTGGAAGTCAATAAAGCAAACCTTAGTGGCAACGTCCACCAATCATTCTGAGATAATTGCTTTGTTCGAAGCATCACGTGAATGTGTATGGCTTCGCACAATGATGAACTTTGTCCAAAGTTCAAGTGGGATTGGTTCGTTGAAATCACCCACCATTATCTATGAAGATAATGCTGCTTGTATTGCACAAATGCAAACGGGTTATATTAAGAGCAATATTACAAAGCATATTTCTCCCAAATTATTTTATCCCCATGATCTGCAAGAGAAGGGGGAGATAAGTATTTTGCAAACGAAGTCATGCGATAATCTCGCTGATTTGTTTACTAAGTCCTTACCAAGTTCTCTTTTCCATAAGTATGTAAATGGAATTGGTATGAGACGACTTCGAGACTTGCAAAATTCAGGGGGAGAAATCTGCTAGGATATAACCTATTAAGATCATGGATCTTTAGTATTGCACTCTTTTCCTTTGTGAGTTTTTCCAAATGGTTTCTCATGTAAGGTTTTTAATGAGGCAATATCAATGCAAGCATGGACGATATATGTCATTTTCTCCTTATTTTCCCATTGGGTTTTAGAAGGAGTTTTTCATGGCATATTGTATGTTTTCTTCTCAATTTTTCCCACAGGGTTTTGTAGGAGAATATTTCAAAGATGATCGGTCTCAAGGACAAGCGAGGATTAGGGGGAGTGTTAGGATTTAAACTAATTACAATAATTAGGAGATAATCCTCCCTTGTACAGAACCGCTTCGTGCGGGTTGCTAGCCAACCGATGCGACGGTTTTCTCACGACCCCCACGAACGGACGCATCCGTTCGTGGCGACGGTTCCCTCTGTATATAATCCTCATGGATCATCAATGAAAGTGACTGTTCGATCAATTCATTCTTTCACAAGAACAAAGGATCACAAACATTGAAACACGGAATAGTTCACTTCCATTAGAACACAAGGACTGGTCGTCACGTTGACGCTGGCGCCGTCCATCGTGCTCGATGCAGTTAGTGATTCAGGCACGTTGACGACAACCTAGCTTTCTGACCGCAGACACTCTATGTTGACGTGGCGGACGTAGATGGCGCGGCGTACGCGAGCCGTATGTGTATACGTAGCGCAGGACTGGTTGCACGAGTTTGAGGATCGTATCAACATCGTATTTGCGAGTTTGGGGACCGTATTGGAGCAGTTCCAAAGCTTAAGGACAATTTTAGACCTTGCCAACAACTTCAGGCACGGTTCATGCATTTTACTCTTTATTTTGCTAGTAAAATATAATCCTTCCACGCTCCGTCTTTCCAGTTTCCACCTCCCACAGAGATCCCAATCTGCGCCGCCACCAAAGCCTATCCCCGCGGCAGTTCTCGGCCCGGGCTCTGCCCTCCGGCGCCAACTCCACCCTCGGCCGGCAACTTCCCGTTCTTCTATGTCGGCAACCTCTCCAGTCGGAGCCCCGTCAGCCGTCGGCGTACTCCCCGTTTCCACGCCGTGCCCCTCCCAACCTCGTCCTCACTGTCGCCAAGCCGAGTTCACGCCAGCGTCGTCCTCACCCAGTATCTCATCGCTACACCGTCCCGCAAGATGGGATCCACCCTGTCGAGGAGGTGCTCCCTCGAATCCCATCTCCTCTACAGTTATTAAATTAAGTCAAATAACGCAGCTTCTTAGTTGACACATCCCACGCCTATATCTCGATTGGTTGGTTCTCAATCGAATTTCAGAATTTGGACCGACCACTATCAATCACAGAACCGATCCTGATGCATCACATCTCATGAAGTAAATCTCGTTGGTGGTGTGGCCTGCAGCTTGACAAAAATTATATTTTGCGTCTCACTCTGCAACTTACTAATTTCGCTTGTTCTCTTTTAGGCGGGGAAGAGCGCATACATTAATCAGGTGCATGATAAGATCTCTAATTTTGGGTGTTGGTCGAGTTTACCTGTTCTGTATCAGAATGAGTGATGGGATTCATGTTTTCGTACAGATCAGGGAGGATCTAGTACGAGAACACTAATACTTCTACATAGTTGACCTCACCTTCCGTACCATTTTTCACTTGTTTTGTACTACTATATATCCAATGGTGGCAGGTTTATTTTGTTACTATGTCACGTAAGAGTATAATATACTCCCTCCGTCCCACAATATAAGATGTTTTTGTAAGCTAAAACAGCTTGCAAAAACATCTTACATTATGAGATGGAGATATGAGACGGAGGGAGTACTTCTGGTAGCTCCGAGAGTGTATATAAAGACTATAGATTCACTAGTATGTTAAGGTGATCAAAGTTTCTCTGCGCTACCTTTATACACGACAACAGATTATAATTCTGTCAAATTTATCTGGGCTATAACCAAACAAAACATTATAATTTCTTTCTGAAAGCAGTTTAGCTGGTCAATTTTATTCAGATTATAATAATATCAAATTGATGTGGGCTTGAACCAAGCAAGATACAATTTTTTTTCTGTCCGCACATTAACTGGTCATTTTTATACAAATTTTAATATTGTCAAATAGATGTGGGCTATAATCAAACATCACTGTGATTTCTTTCTGTCAGCACAATAGCTAGTCAATTTTGTATTGCATTGACACCACAAAAGGATGAACATTTTGGAAATGTTCAGCAGATGATCTTTTGCAAGTGAAAAGAATACATGTTTATAAGGAGCAATCAATGTGGGACCAATACAAGGTGTGACATTTATCCATGTTCCAACCTTTTCTCCTGACAAAGATGGTTGAGAACAGTGTAGTCGTCATCTTTTTGACAAAATATTACTAGTGTCGACAAGCAAAACCAGTCAATCCTAAGAAATCTTAGTTCTATAGAGAAGAAACACATAAATGATAACTATTCTTTGTGAAATCAATGTATATTTCTTATTTAACAGGTTCTATAGAGAAGAAACACATAAATGATAACTATTCTTTGTGAAATCAATGTATATTTCTTATTTAAAATTATTTAGCTCTGCTTCTGTATATTTCCCTTCCCCTTTTCTAATGCTTATGTGCTTTTATTGCAGGATTTAGAGGACAAAACTGATTATATGGACAGATTATAACAGGTTTTCTATGGGAAATAATCTTGAAACGTGCAAGGGAAATCTTCACATTTTTCTAGAAGCCATATCCATAAAAGCTACGAAATCCGTGAAGCTGATGTACCAAACTAGCAATAGAGTTTTTAGATAGATTTCAACTGAAATTTCCAAAAAAAAAACTAAATTAGTTTCAACTTTTAGATAGTTAGAATTAGAAGTTTATTTTGTAGTGACATACACAATATTGTATGAATGTACAGTTCACTTGTAAAGTAGCGATGCCCTTTCTAATAAAAGTAGTAGCAATGGCTTGCATTTTGCTACTTGTTTCGTGGCTGTGATTAGGAGAAACTTTTTTAGTTAATTATGAGAATATGAAGATTGCAATGCGATGATGATGTTGATCAGCACGCTAAATTGTTTTGCCTTCATAACTATATTATTTGATGATCTGCATGTGCAACAGGGCATGATAAAACAATACAATTCAAAATGATGAAATACAAAAATGTACGAGACGTCATACAAGCATGTCTAGCAGAACGTATGAATCTGTTTAGATACGTTTTTTAGCGTTCCTACATAGCATCTAAAGTCTTGCAGACACGCTTTTGAGCGTCCCTATATTGTGTCTCATGTCATGTAGACATGCCCATCAAGCGTGTATAAATGTTTTGAGACGGTCCGTGTGGAGACGCTCGAAGGATGCTTTACTAAAACAACTCTACAACTGCCTAGAGATCAAATATCGCGTCACTAGCTATGTAATTTGACGTCTCTACTGGCAGGTTTTGTTGTAGTGATTAAAATTGGTGCAATTAGTAAATACTTTAATTACTCCTTAAAACTTGCAAAAGTCATAAATTAATATCTACAAATGGGAAAATAAATTATATCTCTATAATTAAGAGAAAAATGCATAGATGTTCTGTTGCTCCTTTTTCGCAACACTACGGGATTGTTGCAATATGTTGTACATATTACCATGATTGCACAATTTGTCACAATATGTAATAGTTATTGCAACACAATGAAGATGAGGCAAAAAGTCGTCATATTACAACCAATACATGTTTTGTTGCAATACGAAGTCAGCTTTTTGGAACAATATCTGTGACTAGCGCCACATGTCAGAATTGTTGCAATATATGTCAGGATATTACCATAAAGATCTACTTTGTTGCAATACCTAGTCTCTATCGCAACAAAATGACTAATTCCCGCAACATGACGCAACTGTCGCAATATCACTACCATATTACAACGGTGATACAATTTGTGGCAATATGTGACTTCTATTGCAACAAAAGTACTACGTAGTGCGATGAAACGAAAATGTGGTAATATGTTGATCCTATTGCCATGAACTAGAATTTTGTGGAAATACCATATTTTATTGCAACGAAAGATAGCCGTAGCAACAAATTTTGTTGCAATAGACCGTAATCCTTGTAGTGATGAAGCGGAAGTTCATTATGATGCCAGTGCTCATCCAAGGCCCTAAGCAACCCGGCAATGACATTGATGTGTACCTAAGGCCATTAGTTGATGAACTTTTACAGCTATGGAATGAAAGAGGTGTACGTGTGTGGGATGAGCATGCACAAGAGGAATTTGACCTACGAGCGTTGCTGTTTGTAACCATCAACGATTGACCTGCTCTCAGTAACCTTTCAGGACAGACAAACAAGGGATACCACGCATGCACACACTGTTTAGATGACACCGACAGTATATATTTGGACAAATGCAGGAAGAATGTGTACCTGGGGCATCGTCGATTTCTTCCGACCAACCATCAATGTCGAAAGAAAGGAAAGCATTTCAAAGGTGAGGCAGATCACCGGAAGAAGCCCGCCCTCCGTACTGGTGATCACATACTTGATATGGTCAATGATTTACAAGTAATATTTGGAAAGGGTACTGGTGGACTATCTGTTCCGACTGACGATGCGGGACGCGCACCCATGTGGAAGAAGAAATCTATATTTTGGGACCTACCCTATTGGAAAGACCTAGAGGTCCGCTCTGCAATCGACGTGATGCACGTGACGAAGAATCTTTGCGTGAACCTGCTAGGCTTCTTGGGAGTGTATGGGAAGACAAAAGATACACCGGAGGCACGGGAGGAACAACAACGTGTGCATGAAAAAGACGGCATGCATCCAAAGCAGTATGAAGGTCCTGCCAGCTACGCTCTTACCAAAGAAGAGAAGGAAATCTTCTTTGAATGCCTGCTCAGTATGAAGGTCCCGTCTGGCTTCTCGTCGAATATAAAGGGAATAATAAATATGGCAGAGAAAAAGTTCCAGAACCTAAAGTCTCATGACTGCCACGTGATTATGACGCAACTGCTTCTGGTTGCATTGAGGGGGCTTCTACCTGAAAACTTTCGATTAGCCATTGTGAAGCTATGTGCATTCCTCAATGCAATCTCTCAGAAGGTGATCGATCCAGAAATCCTGCCAAGGTTAAGGAGTGATTTGGTGCAATGTCTTGTTAGTTTCGAGCTGGTGTTCCCACCGTCCTTCTTCAATATCATGACGCACGTCGACGAGATTGTCGTTCTGGGCCCTGTATTTCTACACAATATGTTCCCCTTTGAGAGGTTCATGTGAGTCTTAAAGAAATATGTTCGTAACCACGCTAGGCCAGAAGCAAGCATCTCCATGGGCCATCAAACAGAGGATGTCATTGGGTTTTGTGTTGACTTCATTCCTGACCTTAAGAAGATTGGTCTCCCTCAATCACGGTATGAGGGGAGACTGACTGGAAAAGGCACGCTATGAGCGGACTAAATAATATGTAAGGACGGGCATTCTTGGTCTCAAGCACACTACACAGTTCTACAGAATTCTACCTTGGTGACCACAAGAATATTCTGCGCTCCAAACACCCGGAGCAGTGTGACGACTGGATTACATATGAACACATCAGGACTTTCGGCAGTTGGTTGCAAACACGTCTCATGGGTGACAACACTGTTTCTGATGAGTTGTACTCGTTGGCCAGGGGACCATCTTCGACTGTATTGACTTACAAAGGGTACGAGATAAATGGGAATACATTTTACATGATCGCCCAAGATCAAAAGAGCACCAACCAAAACAGCGGTGTCCGCTTTGATGCAGCAACCAATAGGGGAAAGGACACAGATTATGGTTACATAGTGGACATATGGGAACTTGATTATGGACATGATTTCAAGGTCCCTTTGTTTCAGTGCAAATGGGTCAATCTGTCAGGAGGCGGGGTACAGGAAGACCCACAGTACGGAATGAAAACAGTGGATCTGAACAATCTTGGGTACACAGACGAACCATTCGTCCTAGCCAATGATGTGGCGCAGGTTTTCTATGTGAAGGACATGTCTACCAAACCGAGAAAAAGAAAAGATAAGGAAGCGAATACATCATACGATGAGCCAAAGCGCCACATAGTTCTTTCAAGAAAAAGCGACATCGTGGGATTGGAGGGCAAGACAGACATGTCTGAAGATTATGAAAAGTTTCATGAAATTCCTCCCTTCAAAGTCAAGGCTGACCCAAGCACCCTCTTAAACGATGAAGATTATCCATGGTTACGGCGCAATAAGCAAAGGACACAAGCGAAGAAAAAGTGAAGACTTTCTCTCCACGAGCGAAGTCAGAAAGGGTTGAAAATTGATGATGTGGCTTTGAATGGTGCATTTTGAACACACACAAAAGTCTGGAGTTCAAATAAGTTCAAAAAAAAATGAAATTCCTTTGTAACAGATGAGTTTTCGTCCGAAACCCTGATACTTCGAAAGAGATTGTCCATTTTGTACACGAAGTGCATCCAGTTTTTGCCGTAACCCTCTCAACTTTTTATAACATGCTATGTGGGTGAAATGATGATACCATGCGAACTTTCAACCTTTTGAGAGTTCATTTGTAGTGCTTTTCAATTTCAGGGTCATTTAGCTCAAAAAAATCAGTAAATGCATGAAAAATACAAAATGAAGTCAGAAAGGGTTGAAAATTGATGATGTGGCTTTGAATGGTGCATTTTGAACACACAAAAAGTCTGGAGTTCAAATAAGTTCAAAAAAATGAAATCCCTTTGTAACAGATGAGTTTTCGTCCGAAACCCTGATACTTCGAAAGAGATTATCCATTTTGTACACGAAGTGCATCCAGTTTTTGCCGTAACCCTCTCAACTTTTTATAACATGCTATGTGGGTGAAATGATGATACCATGCCAACTTTCAACCTTTTCAGAGTTCATTTGTAGTGCTTTTCAATTTCAGGGTCATTTAGCTCAAAAAAACAGTAAGTGCATGAAAAATACCAAATGAAGTCAGAAAGGGTTGAAAATTGATGATGTGGCTTTGAATGGTGCATTTTAAACACACAAAAAGTATGGAGTTCAAATAAGTTCAAAAAAATGAAATCCCTTTGTAACAGATAAGTTTCCGTCCGAAACCGTGATACTTCGAAAGAGATTGTCCATTTTGTACACGAAGTGCATCCAGTTTTTGCCGTAACCCACTCAACTTTTTAGCACATGCTATGTGGGTGAAATGATTATACCATGCCAACTTTCAACCTTTTCAGAGTTCATTTGAAGTGCTTTTTAATTTCTATCAAAACATCGTGGGAGTGGAGTTCAAAAAAGAATCAACTGAAAAGCTTTTATAAACCTCTAGTATTTTTGAAACTATAATTATATAAAAATTATGCAACTAAAATTATCAAAGTATTTTTTGTTCAAAACATTAATAGCAAAAAGAATATAATGATAAAACACACTGGAAATAAATAAAGCAAAAAATAAATAAAGCAAAAAACAGAACAAAAATAATGAAAATTATGCAACTAAAATTATCCAAGTATTTTTTGTTCAAAACATTAATAGAAAAAATAATATAATGATAAAACACACTGGAAATAAATAAAGCAAAAAATAAAACAAAAATAAATAAAGCAAAAAAACAAAACAAAATAATGGAAATTATGCAACTAAAATTATCAAAGTATTTATTTGTTAAAAAGAATGAACTAAAATAACAGTAGAAAAATATTCGAAGAAAATTAAAAAAATAAATAAAGCAAAAAACAAAACAAAAATACCGGGAAAAAAAAATGTCGCCTACTGGGCCACCACGGCATTCAAGCTCGCAGAAGGCCCAATAGGCGCACAGGCAGTTGCAAAGCGGTTAGGCCCGTAAGCCTGCGGTAGAGAGGAGCTCGAGACGGTGGGTGCAGCCGCGCTTATAAACCAGTACGACTGCTCCTCGCTCGGCGAGGTGGGACTAAACTCCCACCGTGCCAGGAACAGGGCTTTAGTCCCGGTTGGTGCCACCAACCGGGACCAATGCCACCCTTTGGTCCGGTTGGTGCCACCAACCGGGACCAATGCCTCCCTTTGGTCCCGGTTGGTGGCACCAACCGGGACCAAAGGTCTCTGCTTCCCTTTGGGCTGCTGAAAAGAGACCCTTGGTCCCAGTTGGTGGCACCAACCGGGACTAAAGGTGGGCATTGGTCCCGGTTGGTGCCCCTAACTGGGACCAATTCTTCTTCTATATAAGTAAACACTTAGAAAATTTCAGTTTTCATCTGCCATTGCCACGAGCCCGCCGTCCCCGTCACCGCCCCGAGCCCGTCGCCGCCCTGTCCCCGTCGCCGCGCCGCTCCTCGTCGCCGTCGTCGCCCGCTCCTCGTCGCCGTCGCCGCGCGCCGCCCCGAGCCGCCCCGTCGCCGCCCCGTCCCCGTTGCCTCCCCGTCGCCGCGCCATCGTCGTCCTCGTCGCCGCGCGCCGCCCCGAGCCGCCCCTAGGTCGCCGTCGCCGCCCCGAGCCGCCCCGTCCCCGTCGCCGTCGCCGCCCCGTCCCCGTCGCCGTCGCCGTCCCGTCCTCGTCACCGCGCCGCCCCGTCCCCGTCCCCGTCGCCGCGCCGCCCGGTCCCCGTCGCCGTCGTCGTCCCCGTCGCCGCGCGCCGCCCCGTCCCCGTCGCCTCCCCGTCGCCGCGCCGTCCCCGTCGCCGCGCCGCCCCGTCCCCGTCGCCGTCGTCGTCCCCGTCGCCGCACACCGCCCCGAGCCGCCCCATCGCCGCCCCGCCCCGTCGCCTCCCCGTCGCCGCGCCGCCCCGTCGCCGCCCCGTCGCCTCCCCGTCGTCGCCCCGTTGCCTCCCCGTCGCCGCCCCGTCGCCTCCCCGTCGCCACCCCCCAGTGAGCCCCCCCTTTCCCATGGTCCCTGCTCGGATACGGCGACACGGACACGGACACGGACACGGATACGGATACGGCGACATGGACACGGACACGGATACGGCGACACGGACACGGACACGGATACGGCGACACGGACATGGATACGGCGACACGGACACGGACATGGACACGGATACGGCGACACGGACACACGAAAAATAACGAGAAAGAGATCGCCCCCTCCTCGATAACTTCGACATGAGGGGGGGGGTCGACATACATTTTTTTCCATGTATGTATGTCGTTGTCGTTGAGTTAAAGAAAGAAAAATAATGAAAATATGTCATGAGTTAATGAAAATATATAATATATGTATGTGGCTATGTATGTAAAGATGGATAGCATTTTTTTCCATGTATGTATGTCGTTGTCGATATACCCCCTCCCCGATAACTTCGACATGGGGGGGGTCGATATACCCCCTCCCCGATAACTTCGACATGAGGGGGGGTCGATATACCCCCCTCCCCGATAACTTCGACATGAGGGGGGGTCGATATACCCCCCTCCCCGATAACTTCGACATGAGGGGGGGGGGGTCGATATACATTTTTTCCATGTATGTATGTCGTTGTCGTTGAGTTAAAGAAAGAAAAATAATGAAAATATGTCATGAGTTAATGAAAATATATAATATATGTATGTGGCTATGTATGTAAAGATGGATAGCATTTTTTCCATGTCTGTATGTCGTTGTCGATATACCCCCCTCCCCGATAACTTCGACATGAGGGGGGGTCGATATACCCCCCACCCAAACCCTACAAGTGTTGTCGAGGCCACCCCAAACCGGGCGTCGGACATTCATGAGAGAGGCGGTCCGGACGTCGGACATTCATGTTTGTATATTAATTGCCATGTTGTAATATTTGCAGAAACTATGGATCCAAGAGACTTGGAACAAGAACAGTTGTTGGGGGACATAATCCACGACGGACATTATATCTTGTCGTATCTCAACGACACCGATGGTCTGGAAGGAGAGGATGATGGCTCCGGTGATCGAACAATGGAGGAGGAAGGACATGATCATGATGGCTCCGGTGACCGAATGCCGGAGGAAGAAGGAGACCATGATGACGGCTCCGGTGACCGAACGGAGGAGGGAGCTGTTGCAAAGTCCGGCGAGGTATATATATTAATTAAGCCTGTGCTGACTAGCTAATTGATGCATTAATTGTTTTGGTATGTACATATATTAATTAACTCTTCTTTCTTCTTTTATAGCCCTCCGGATCGAGCCAAACTTCGGTAACGAGACGAGGCCCGAAGAAGAGGTTGCGCAAGGAAGAAAGGTTCACGATCACAGCACTCGAGCACGATGGCCATCCGATTGAACCCAAGCGGACCAAGGACGCATTTTCTGCTCAGTGCGGAGCTATTGTTAGGGACTACATCCCGATCAGCATCAAGCAATGGAATAAGCCTAAGGACGGCGCCCCTGATGGTGATTATGTCACCGATAGACAGAAAGATGATCTTTGGACTGCGCTGAAGGAAAATTTCACCCTACCGCCAGAGGAGGATCCGAATAAGCCAGTTATAGAGCCACTGGTCAAGGCGTGTGCTCTTAAGAAGATGGCAGATCTATTCAGGAGGTGGAAGAATGAGTTGAAATCAAAGTTTGTCGACAAAGGGAAGACTCCAGAATTCACCGGCCGATTTGAGAAGATAGGTGATCACTGGCCCGCATTTGTGGCCTACAAGACATCGGACAAGAGTAAAAAAATGTCAGAGACAAACAAGATCAATGCTGCAAAGAAGCAGTATCACCATCACACGCGGTCAGGTGGCTACCTCAAAGCCCGGCCGTTGTGGGACAAAGCTGAGAATGACCCGATTGCTAAAAACGTCGTACCACAGACATTGAACTGGCCAGACCGTTCAAGGACTTGGTTCTTCGGGGTTGGGAGAACTTTGGACCCTGAAACAGGGAAGTGCCGTTGGATGAACGAGCAACATGCGATACCCATGAACAAGCTTCAGGAGTATATCACCGCAGCGCAGGAATGGACGTTCATTCCCGACAGAGAGAAGGACGAGTTGACTGAGGCCCTAGGGAATGCTGAGCACCCTGGACGAACACGAGGCACACCAGGCTCCGTTCCGTGGAAGGTTGGGTTTCCCGACGCAGGCGGTTATAGAAGCCGGGAGAGAAAGAGGAAAGCGGAGCTGAGCGAAATTCAGAAGCTGAATGCAAGACTACAAAAGCTAGAGGAAGCTGAGAGCCAGCGAGCTGCCGGCCAACCATCTCAGCGGCACGAAGCTACCCCAGAAGCCACCCCGCCATCTCAGCGGAGAAGCAGCGTCGCTTCCACGGAGCCCGTTCAGCCTGACTTCACGGTTCCTATCTACCCCGTGGATACTATCACGGAGGCTCAACATTGCAAGCTCATGATGAAATGCCGGAACCTCACTTTCAAGGCGGCTGTCGGCTCTGTTGCACCTCCTCGACCCAACGGAACTTTTCACTGCTCACCGATTCCACATGGCTATGCAGTTGTGATGGTGGATGAAGTAATGGAGGGATTTGAAGAGCTCGAGCTTGACCAGTCTACAGGTGAAGGAGAGAATAAGCTGGCTCGTGCTCTGAGGAGTACATGTCTATGGCAGAAGGAGTACATCAAGCTTCCAAACTGGACGCCTCCGCCTCCTCCTCCTCCTCAGGCGAATCAGGGCTCTCTGCCTCCTCCTCCTCCTCCTCCTCCTCCGGCGAGTGATCAGGGCACACCGCCTCCTTCTCCGGCTCCTCCGACGCGTGAGGGCACTCCGCCTCCTCCTTCGCCTACTCCGGCACGTCGGAGCAGTACGCCTCCTCCTCAGCCTCGTCGGCAACGGCAGAAGACAGACACCGCCGCTCCGGCTCCTTCGGCGCGTCGGAGCACTCGGCCTCCTTCTCCGCCTCGTAAGCAACGACGGAAGAGAGACGCCGCCGCTCCGGCGGCTAGCAGTACAAGAAGAGGCGGGAGGGAATACAGATACGGTCCATCTCTCAAGCCTCTGGAAAAGTTACCATATGAGAGGACCGAGTCTGAAAACGAGGAGATATGTCAGGCCAAATTGACGGCCCATTTTGCAAAGAAAACTCCACCTCCGAAGGAGAAGCTAGATCCGGTGAAAGTGATGCGCACTATCGATGCCCTGAAGCGACCACCACCGCCTCCGCCGGATTCCAACTTTGACCACTGTGTTAAAAAGACATATCAAGACGCGCGGCGGTCGGGAAGTACTTCCAGTGATGCAAGGTTAGCAAAACGAAGAAGTGGGAAAAAAATTCCCCAGCTCGGCGAACAGGCGAACCAATCGTGCCCCCCGCTCAAGGTGTCTAGCGATATCGTCGCTAATCATCCGGGGATGGTGCCCGGTACCAATCCTGGTGATTATCTGAGCGATGATGTACAGTTTGAGCCGTTGGAGGTGGACGAATTCAGTTACCGGTACGGGCGGCCTCTCGTCAAACCTGATCATCCTCCTCTAACAACGATGATGCGAACATTGCATGAATGGTACATGAAAACATGCCGGGAGTCTGGGAAGGATGCTTTGACGCTGAGAGTTAAAGAGGAGCACGACCTCGTTGGAATGGATCAGTTGAATGTTGAATTTGAGGAGATATTCCAGTTATACAATCAGAAGGCCCTCGACAAAACAATCGTGACTTGCTACTGTCTGTAAGTACTACTTCTGTAATTAAGTCTCTCTATATATATAGCTCAGATCTTTCATTGCATGTATATATAATTATCCTCACTATATTATGCAGATTGAAGATCGTCGAATGCAGAAAAGCACAAATCTATGACATTGGGTTCATTAACCCAAATATCATACATGAGTTTACGGTTAAAAACAATGTCACACAAACCGAGGACAACTTGCTACAATCGTTGCTTAAAAATCAAAACAAAGGGACAATACTCTTTCCTTACAATTTCAAGTGAGTGTTACTGTCTTGTGCATATTCGGTTTCCCTTATTACTCGAGGTTATAGTAATGTAATTGATGAGTTATGCATGCGTGCGCAGGTTCCACTTTATTCTGCTAGAGATTAAGCTTGAGCGGGGAGTAGTAATCGTCTTAGACTCGAAACGAAAAGATCCCCAGGAATATGCGGACATGACTGAAATGCTCCAGAAGTAAGTTCAATCGATCATTATCGCATCATATCGGCAACTTTGTTCATTTCCTGATATCAAGTAATTATTTTCTTTGTCTGGCAGGGTTTGGAAAGAGTTCACCGCAATTGTTCCGGCACTGCCGAGGGAGCTGCGATTTACACACCCGAAAGTAAGTACTACTAGCTAGTTCCGCACATCTCCCATTGATTCTAGTTCCATCAATACCATTTATCATGCTTGATTATCAGTTTGATTGAACTCTATTTCTCGTAAAGTGGTTGTCGGGGTCGGGGTGTCGGGGTCGGGGTGTCACGGGTGTCGGGGGGCGTCGTGTCTGGGTGTTGTGGTGTCAGGGGTGTCAGGGTGTCGGGGTCGGGGTGCCGTGTCGCGGTCGGGGTGTCGGGGTGTCGGGGTCGGGGTGCCGTGTCGGTGTCGGGGTGTCGGGTCGGGGTCGGGGTCGGGGTGCCGTGTCGGGGTCGGGGTGTCGGGTCGGGGTCGGGGTCGGGGTCGGTGTGTCAGGGTCGGGGTGTCGGGGTCGGGGTGTCGGGTCGGGGTCGGGGTCGAGGTGTCGGGTCGGGGTCGGGGTCGGGGTTTTTCCTCTTTTTTTCCTTTTCTTCTTCTTCCTCTTCTTCCTTTTCTTCATTTTCTTCCTTTTTTTCCTTCTTCTCCTTCTTCTTCCTCCTTTCCTTTTTCCTCTTCTTCTTCTCCTCCTCTCCTCTTTTTTCTTCTTCTTCTTCCTCTTCTTCTTTTTTCTTCTCCTCCTCCTCCTCCTCTTCTTCTTCCTTTCCTTTTTTCCTCTTCTTCTTCTCCTCCTCTCTTCTTTTTTTTTTCTTCTTCTTCTTCTTCTTCTTTTTTCTTCTCCTCCTCCTCTTCTTCTGTTTCTTCTTCTTATTATTATTATTTTTTGTTCTTTTCCTTTTTTATTTTTCCTTTTTCTTCTTCTTATTTTCTTCTTTTTTTTCTTCTAGGTTTTTTATTTTCTTCTTTTGTATCTAAGTTTTTTCTACCTAATATATACTAACTAATATGAACTAATAACTAACTAATATAAACTAACTAATATGAACTAATAAAAACAGAAAAAAAAACATAAAAAGGGGGGAGGGTGGAGCTCACCGGAGGGGGGGTCGAGGCGGCGGCGCGGGGCGGCGGAGGGGGAGGGGCGGAGCTGGGTCGTCGGGGGTGCCTGCTCGCCGGTGACCCGACGCGGCGGAGCGGCGGGGCAGGGGGCGGCGGGGGCGACGGAGCCGAGGTGGTGGAGGAGGGCCGCGGGAAGGGGGCGGGCGGCGCCGCGGCCTGGCTCCGGCGGTGGTGGAGAAGGGCCGCGGGGAGGGGGCGGTGGTGTAGGAGGGCTGTGGGGAGGGGGCGGCGGCGGGAGGGCGGGGCGGCGGCGCTGAGAGAGAGAGGGAGAGAGAGCTGTGTGTGAGAGAGAGAGGCGCGGGGCGCGGGGCCGAAAGTTAAGTTCATTTCTTTGCCGTCTGCTGGCAGACGGCAAAGAACGCTTTGCCGTCTGCCAGCAGACGGCAAAGAGGGTAACCGTTAGCCTGCCCACGCCGTGTCATTGTGGCCCCACCCTCACCTCTTTGCCGTCTGCCGTGCCCCGTGGGGCCCACTTTGGTCTTTGCCGTCTGCTGGCAGACGGCAAAGAGTTCTTTGCCGTCTGCCAGCAGACGGCAAAGAAGTGCAGATGGCAAAGACCCTCTTTGCCATTAGCTAGTTCTTTGCCGTCTGCTTTGGCAAGACAGACGGCAAACAGCCTCTTTGCCATTAGCTGGCAGACGGCAAAGAGCTGGCAGATGGCAAAGACCCTGATTCCAGTAGTGTGGCAGGAAAAAGGGAATGATTTTTGTGGATACTACGTTTGCGAGTTCATCTACAACGCGACGACCCCTAAGCGGGGCTACTCTGAAAAACAATTTCAAGTGCGTAAGCAATAATATTCACAATTTTATTTTATTACCATCATTTGTGTTGAGTTTCATTCATATATATGTATTGACCCCCTTCTTCAAATTAGACGTGGCAGATGTGGGATGAACTCCTACCACATGATCGCATACGAGCAATTCAAGAGGAATTGGCGGGATTCTTTCTTGACCACGTCATAAATAAAGCCGGAGAATATCATCTGGAATTTGAAATTAAATGTTAGGGATTGTAAGAGATCTTATATTGTGTATATGTAGCTAGTAGCGTCGGATAGATATACGAAAACTTGTTGTTCGACCAATCTCTCGGAGAAAGAGAGGTCGATCACTTCTCTGTGTATATGTTCATGAGGATCTTGTGTACTTAATGGTTCCTTCATTTGCTTACTAGCTAGCATGTCGAGTTCTCTCTATAGTAGCTAGCGTCGACCAAGCACGGAGAAAGAGAGGACACTTCTCTCTATTAGCTAGCTAACACAATATGAAACACCTCAATTAACCCTACAAACCCCCCTAAACCCCCCCCCCTTTCAAAACAAAACAAAAACCCTAGTGCCTTTTGGTCCCGGTTGGTGTTGCCAACCGGGACTAAAGGTCCTGCCTTTTGGTCCCGGTTGGTGTTACCAACCGGGACTAATGGTCCTCCTGCCCGGGCTCCCAGCACCGGCCACGTGGAGCCCCTTCTGTCCCGGTTGGTAAGCGAACCGGCACTAAAGGTTTTGGGATTTAGTCCCGACCATTTAGTCCCGGTTCCAGAACCGGGACTAAAGGCCCTTACGAACCGGGACAAATGGGGGTTTTCCTACTAGTGAGAGTAAGAGCAACCATCACCGACAGTCGATAAAAATTGTTCTTGGAGGAAGAAAATCGACTTTTCCCGACAAGTCAAAATACCTGTGAGATAGTATGAACCATATATACCATCACAAGAGAGAGTGTCCACCATATATACGTGAGAGAGTGTCGATGAGAGTTTTTCTTGGAGGAAGAAAATCGAATTTTATTGATGGCGGTCAATCTGTGCAAGTTCGTCTTGTGATATACATTTGTCACACACGATGGACTCGTCCAGGTAGACCATCACCGAAAGACGAAATACCCATGATAAGAGTGTCCATAAAAAATCGACTTTTCCTTAGAAGTAATCTTTGATGTTTGATTCTTATGTTATTTTTCATTGTGTGATGCAAGGTGTTAACACCGATCTATTTCGAGGCTCTTCCTCCGATGATGCAGCTTCCATTAGGCTTGACTCCGCTGTCAAGGAGAAGCGCGCCGAGGACCATAAGGCCCCACCGCGTAATGAGGGAAAGTCCTCATCGCGTAAGGAGAGTGACGACCCGGTGACATTGAGTCCACCGACTATCATTCCCGACGATGCTTGGTCGTCCACTATGGGGGATGCCCGCACGTGCTCTGACTCCACGATCACTAGTTTCACCGACTACACCTCGGAATCCTCGACCGACCGGCGCCCTCCCCCACCGGTGCCCCCAATCCCCCACCAGCCGACAACCTCCCCAACCGGCCCCCCCATCCCCCAGTCTGATTAGAGCTCCATTTTAAGAGTACTGTAGTGAATGTAGTTGCTGATGTACGTAGCCTCAGAGTATAACTTGAGTAGAACAGGTGATGTTGCTTTTGGGTCTCTGAATCATTAATGGTTATGTTGGCTATGTTTTGCTTGTGGTCTTCTAAACTTCTGTTGCTTCTCATGTCTTGCCTGTTCAAATCATATTCTTCTTGGTAGATGAGGTGGTATGCGGTGTGTAGAGGGAGGTCTCCTGGAGCGTACGATTCTTGGGAGGAATATCGTGAACAGGTGAACGGTTACCGCAAAAGATCATATAAAGGGTTTTCAACTAGGCAGCATGCAGAGGATCATTACTCCCAGTTCTTGCTCAGAGCGAGGCGTCCTGGAGCGTACGATTCGTGGGAGGATCATTGCTCCCAGTTCCCGCTCAGAGCGAAGCGTGATGATGGAGTAGGCAAGGGTGTATGTCGGACCTGGTTTGGTGGCATGAAGAAGTTGATAATCTTCGTCCAGTTCATTGTTATTTTGGTGTTGATTATATCTTGTGCATGGTTAGCATACATTGGAGCAAATGTTACTTCTTTTCTACTGTTGTCTTAGAAAAGTTATTTTTTTATCTATAACCGATGAAAGATCTTCAGTGATTATTTTGCAGATGCTTTAATAAAATGTGAACGATGGATCTCATGGGTGCGAACTTGATGGACTTACATGCTATGTTCACAGCGGTGGAGCTCATGGAGCATATATTACCTATTTCATACTATGCAACTATGTTAAATATTATGCACTCGTTGGATATGTATGCATGTGTGAACTTGATGTATAGTATCTATATATTGTTGGATATTTATTCATGTTTTTAATTTGATGGAGATATCTATGCATGTGTGATCTTGGCAAACTGGCTAGTTATTCGTCGGATATTTATTCATGTTTTCAAACTGAACCGGGACACAAAACTTTACCGAGAGCGGCTCTCGGCAAACTGGCATGAGCTGAGAGGTCCTGGCATTTGGATGCAGCAGTTATGCCGAGAGTGGCTCTCGGCAAAGAACTAACATAACCAGCGGATATGAAGTCCCTTTCTTTTGTCGAGAGGCGCTGTCTGGCCCTCGGCAAAGTATTTGCCGAGTGTCCGTGTTTTGGCATTCGATATATTCCTGTTTGCCGGAGAGGTGTACGCCGGGTGAACTTCGCCGAGTACAACTCTCGGCAAAGTCTTTGTCGAAGGTTTTCGGACCTTTGCCGAGTATTTCTGGCAATCAACATACGTGTGGATTCCATTAGTGGTGATGGCTATCAGTGCCGCGGTAAGATCTTAGATTACACATGTGCCTGTTGCAGCGAGGGCGGAGAGCTGGACAGCCATGATTAGAGTTTGCTGCTGCTTGCTGAGAGTAAGTTTACACAGTCCAGCATCTTATATGTGTGATCTGCGCGGCCACTGTATTTTTCATTGTCTTCTACGCTAGGATAGTGACATGAATGTTTCTATACCTTCAGGTTTTGCGCAATGTCGTACAAAATGGATAACATGTGTTGAAACTATCTCGATGGCACGGGAGAACATCGCCTGGGCTGATCGTTCTTCGAATACAAATTTGTATCTGGACATTTTGAGTTTGGTAATACAGTTTACATAATTTTTTGACTTAATAGCTTCCCTAGCAAGCAAGATGTCCATACGCATCTCTCACTCTTACTGTGTCACTCTGCTATTTCAGGAAAACAAAGATTAAACTTCACATTCATCAAACATTTGGTACCCGGGTAATTGCTGGGGTAGTAGAAAACCCCATCTAATTTGTGTTGTATTTGCGGTGTTTCAGGCTATGCTATGATTCTAATGAAGATCATTGTTGTATGTTATGAACTAATTTGCAGTTTCGTATCAGAAAACAGAGGATACGGCGTCAGAGGAGTCAGTGACATATCCGATTTCGTGGGCATGAGTTCAGCAAAACTGGATATTAACACAGCAACTTGATGGCAACACCTATAGGATGTAACAGCTGGACTTTATCTGTTTTTCGGAGGATGAAAGTTAACAGTTTCAAACCATAATTTATTTCCAGCATCTAGCTTTCGGTTTTGTTAGAGAACTGGTTTTGCGGCACTTGTAACTTGATTCTGCTTGAGTTCCTTGTGGAGCTTAGCAGCCCCACCTTCGCTTTTCTATCATGGAGGCACCCAACCTCTCAATTGACATCCAAGAGCAGTGCTTGCTAATGTCCTGATGTCTTCAATTCCTGTGTTACGTACATACATATCTTCCGGTTCTTTTATCATGATATACTCTCGATGTTTGTGGTTGCCACCTATCTTATGGGCTTATATATGTTCCCAATAAGACAATCAGTAGTTAGAATCCATGGATGTATTAAAAATATAATTTGGTGAGTATGGGAGTGGAATGTATAAAGGGCGAGATGGACAGAGAACATTACTCACACATGTGTGGAGGTTTGGTGGAGTCTTCATCCCCTCTCGACGAGATGAATGCTCACGGCCTGATGTATCGTACAGATCTGGTCCTTTATATGCTGGTAACTTGGTACTAAATATTTGTACAGAATATGGTTTATATGATACATGGCCTGGTTTACCTCCATATATGGCCACTTTTCTATCGTCTGCCTTCGACATGCTTTCTCCCACTTGTACAATGGTGCTCTTTTTATTTCGGTTCAGAAAAGGTTGATGGGCTCCGAAAACAACACATTTAACTTGTTTGACACACTGTAATGTATTGTATGGCATGGTGTTATTTACAAACTGATCTATGTGCTACTTGTTTTTACTTCGAGGATGGAGACAGTGTTTTGTTGTTTTTGCTGTAAGATGCCGATTAGTTCCAAATGCACTAGGCAGTTTTATATCCCAAATTTTTATTATTCCTCCTTTTTCCCTAGGCATCATAGTAAAGCTAAAGTTTCTTCTATGCATATTTGTCATGATTATGTGTTGCTCCAATCCCTTCACACATAAGAAAGTAATTTTGGGCATCACACCTGATAATTTCTGTGACTCCGTTGTATTTGAATTTTCATAACAGATCTTAGACACTCTAAATTAGGCTTATCGATTGATAATATTTCAATCTTAATATGTTTTGTTTGTACTTGCCAATGAAAGTACTGATTTTATTTTAATAAACTTGTTACAACAACGATGTGAGTTCATTTGGGCCAATCATTTCTACTGAAATAGAAGTGTAAAAGAAGGCTGAAACATCCATCATGGTAAGAATATGAAGAGATGACACCTATGGAGGATGGCAGATAAAAGGCCACAGTCTGTGGAGGATGAGAGTTTATAGGCCCCATAAGAATGTTTAGGTCCTTTATGGAGCCCTTGCTTGCTTCATGAAGATCAAAATGTTAGATAAGACTAATTAAAATTCCAGACGATGCACTGGATGACCACAACATTCTCTCCTTGCTTTTCACTGCCACTTCGTCATTCAAACCCAAATTTCACTCCCTGTCTCAACCTTCTAATTTGGAGACACGACCAATGGCAACGTACAAGTGACTTAATTCAGCTTGAGCTATCTTCTGTGTAACTTACTAGTCTCGCATGGCATTCCTATTTACCAATGACATGATTAAACCCCGTCACATTGGCAATCCTAGACACCGAATGAGCTTCCATCATCTAATAACCTAGATTAGAATGTTCTCACCAACCAGACAAGGGAACCCAACCAGAAGAATCAGCTCAAACACTAAGCTCTACACGTTCATTTTGTTTTGTACCTCGAGAAAAGAAGTAAAAAGAAGTCAGCTCATCCCCTAAAACCTTTTTTCAGAAAATTTATTTCTTTTTATCTTTTCCTCATTAGTCATATCAGGGTTTAAATAATTTGGAGACTCAACGAGCGCCAGCTCAAGCGCACCCAATTCCCCGCCTGACATGCCCAGGAGAAATGCTCCTACAAGACATGATGTTACTCAAATAGACCAGACTACGACTCCCATCTGACAGTACCATTCCCCCCTTGAGGAGCTACTCTCCCAGATGCTTCATTAGCATGTGAGTACTTCATTGCAGGAGGACAACCTGTATTCGTAAACTTTTCTTTAAAAGGTTAGGTGTCCCGATATGCTAATACAATGTGCTGGGCTGTGCTTTTATTGTTATTGAAACAAGCAACGTGGCCCTCGCAAATGCGAGGGCGACGACTTTACTCCGTCGAAATAATATGCCATTCCCATTGTTATATTCATGTATGAAATAAATCCATCGTATTATACTTTTTTGGGACACTTATTAATCATCTTATAATTTAATATATCCTACTTTCATATGCATTATTTCCATAACACCTTAAGGATGCCATTTTTATGTGATATTGCATCTATAGACCATATAATCGATCCACTAATCCGAAAAGTATGGATACATTTAAACAATGCATTAGTTTATGCATGAGGGGACATGTTGTTTATCCATGATATTAGATATGTGTATGGCATGGACAACTGGTGATTGTATTCATTTGTGAGTGGTTCAACGCGGCGACAACGCTTACTGAAAAAAATTTGTGCAGTTCGCTTCAGTATATTAGATTGGTCCACGGAATTGAATTATGGTTTGTGTGGAGATTTTTATTTGTTTACAAAGTAGAAAGTTTTTGTCATTATGCGACATTACATCAGTATCATGAATTATTGATTGGATCGCAACCATGTCTGGTTGTGCATTGTTTTGGGGGTTACACTACAATTAAGGTAGCTACCATAATTGCCAATAAAATATCTGCCATCATCCTGCATCCTTCATGAAATGCACGATGAAGAAAAAATAATAAATGGGAAAAGGGTTTGAGCTAGAAGAATTGGTACTGGTGAATAGGTATCTATGCAATCATTTTAAGCCAACATTCTTGGTGATGTTAATAACTTCAAAGTTGCTTCGTAAACTGCAAACAGTCAACCTAATGCAACAATTCATAGTGTAGGCAACGTTCTTGGTGATGCTAATAACTTGGAAGTTGCTTCGTAAACTGCAAACAGTCAACCTAATGCAACAATTCATATGGTAGGCAATCCAAAATAAGCATGGGGCATAATATTTTTTTAACTAACTATGGATATATATTGTTTAAAGTGGTGCAAACAAACTTTTGTGTCACCTATAGCTAAATTTTTCCAAATTCTAGTGTCAAAACTATACAAAGCACACTAATTGAAGAGCTTCCATTCCATGAAACGTATCAAAACCAGTAAAGCAGGGAGAAAGTGAGGAAATAAAGTACCTTCCTATAAGAAAGATTTACAAAAAGAAAATTGGTTGCACACTGCACAATGCTAACACAATGTCAGTTTCATGATTCATCAAACTCTGGAGTCAATGAACCGTTGCAGAAGGGTACGGAACTTTGTATTCACCTACTTTTGAGACCCTTGAGCCACTTGTGGCCTTGCAAATATAAAGGAAATCAATTTTCTCGAGTTAGTTGCCTTCTTTGGACTCAATTACGTTTGAGGTCTGCCAAGACTTTGATTCTGGATTATTAACTTCAGTGCATTATTAAGTCTTTGATTAAATATTACACTACATGATAAATCATGCTTATATAAATCACTAACATTTAAAAAGTGAAGGATGACTTGAATGCAACAAAAATAGTGGGTTGAAGCCAAAAAAAATGAAGACAACGACATCTAGTTATGTGTTTTGATTAAAAAAATGTACTCCATCTAACATAACGTAAAGCATGAAGCCAGTGAAGACTTCCACACACATAAGAGAGCACTTAATTTCTATTTCTATATCCGTTTGAGCGACAATTAATATGGATCGGCGGGAGTACTTCCATACCCTTATCGGAGTACAACAAAGTTAATTAAGCTATATTGTTTTTGGTATATGTAATAACATAGGACATGCAACTATCATTGACTATGTCCGAGAAGGTTTGAAAAACACGCGGGGTGGGGAAGAATCGATGGAGCTGCGGAGAACATGACACAATGATAGTTGATCTCCCTCTCTGGTTTTCTTTCTGGTAGAAAGATTGACCTAATCTATTTTTTGTTTGACTGGAAAATTTGACATAATCGAGGCAGAGAAGGGAATTGTGAGGTCGGCAAGGAATGGATCGAAGGGGTTTTATTTTCTTTGGAGATTGGCCCTGAAGGTAATATGTAGGAAGATCAGATGGTTGTGATATGATTATTATTAAAGTGACCACCATATTAAAGGTTAGATGTTTTTATTTTTGTAAGACTTTTCAGGCTATTTCTCGTTTTTCCAAGGATCTATAAAGTTGTACAGAAATTTAAAACAATAGCGGACGTCACCTGACTGAAATTTCACATCCATGGCTGATATATATAAAGGAAGTGCATGGAGGATGATCAATCGATGCTTTCTTCCTTTCCTTGTTTGCTTGATCCAATTGTTAGTTCTCACCTTTTATGAGCATGCCACGTATGTGTTGCGCACTGTTAACAAAAACTCCCTCGTAACAGTGGCCTGGACAGTGGCTCAGCTATTAGCTTGACCGACGAACGGAGAGTTTTGGCATGGTGGCTATCGACACTGTAGTTGACAGGAGGAGGATTATAGGACTAAAATCCTGTTGAAGATCTAGCCACCGTTGAAACAACTTGGTTGATGTGTAACTCGTAGCATATCTGGGCAAGAGGCGCACATCCATCCACGGAGTAGTGCCAAACAAAGCTAGCAGCTGCCCAAGATGAGAGGCCGATAAAAAAATCATGTTGATGCATCAGAATGGATATATATAATGTATACACTATGCAACCGCAATGTGTATATTTGATTATGTAATCTTATAATTCCTATGTTATTCCACATGTCTATACGTGGGGGTTATGAAAAGTAGCTTGCCCTTATATTCTTTCTTCCGATGGATTCATAAAAAAGAGTAGGCACTCATCATAACGAAAGCAAGCAGGTGCATATAATAATAGACAGGAAGGTCATCATACTTGCTTTTCTTAAAAAAGGAGAAATACTTCTATGAATCCATCGGAATGAGTGCCTACAATAATAGGCAGCCTTTTTAAAAAAAAAGGACGCAGGTGCATATAATAATAGGCAGTAAGGTCATCATGCATGCAGCCTCTTTATTAATGAAAGCAAACACATACGTGCTTTTCTATTTTAGATAAGGTCTAGAAGACCAATTAGTATGTAAGTATGATGTATGAGCACCTGTATACAGTGTATATGTACTACTAATATATCCATCAGAGCGATCATTTGATTATTTGTGTTCTGACCACACACACACACGCACGCATATAGTATCGGGTGAAACTGACCCGAGAGTGTGAAAAGCCTGCTCCCCATCATGACGTGAGAAAAGCTTGAAATCTGGACCACTCACCATCAACCTGCATGATAAGGTCAAGTACTCTTTTTTTACTAAAGGAAACCAACTACCGCACACTTGCCACGACAAAAACGGGAGCCTCACATGTGTTCCAAGCAACTACGCCTACGCTGGACGAGTGGGATACCGAGCACCGAGGTGCTCGTCCGTCACAACTTCGCACTCGCTACCATCCGACATCCACCGGAACATACATATAAATAGAAAGGAAAGAATCAACACCATGATTACTGCATTGAGCTTTGATTATATAGATGAGATTTTGTAGGCATTAGATTTTATAGGAAGACCTTATCTACCCCATGATTACTTTTTTTTTTTAGAAAAGGAGGATGACCCCCGGCCTCTGCATCTGGGAGATGCATGCGGCCACTTTATTAATTATTCTCGAGGACCTTACAAAGTATTACAACAATATGCCTGAACCGCTATCTTGGCAACATCTACCCCATGATTACTGCATTAATCTCATCTATATAACCCCATGATTACTGCATTGACCTGCAAAAATTGAATTCGAGTTTGTATGTTAAAACCAGGTCATTTTTGCAGTTTCATATCGCCCAAAGTAACGCGCACACTCCTATCTAAATATGTGTCGCAATAGTTGGATCAACCCATTTAGCCATATCCGGAATAACATGTGTATACCATTCGGAGGGGTAATATTAAATGCTATATGAACTGAACGCCCTAATATTCTAGCAATCGGACACTCAGGAAAAAAGGTGTTTAATCATTTCATTTTGATCACCAAAGCAACATCCTTGACTGTCTTCCCAACTACATTTTACCAAGTTATTCTTAGTCAGAATCACCTCCTAGTGAACAAACCACAAGCATACTTTGATTCTTAAGGGCACTTTAATTTTACAAATATGTACCGATTTCGGGACCGGGCCAGAGTTGATTAGATCCACATACATAGATTTCATTGAAAACAAACCATTCATCGATAATTTTCAGTGAAAGATATCTGGCTCATCAGACGCGAATGTCCATCAACCTCCTCACGAGATGTAGCCAAGCTTTCCATCAGTCTCGTACTAATGATCTTCGGAACTGAATATTGAGAGGTAAAGACTGTAATACTATAGCAACATATGTGTCCTTATGCTACCCAATATTATACAAGGACGGATACCGTGTTGCCATCGGTGACTCACCTAGCCACGTATTCTCCCAGAATCTAGTAGAATGACCATTCCCAATGATGATTTTTGTCCTGTGAAAGAAGGCCGCTTTCACTCTCCTCAACCCCTTCCACAAAGGTGAATCATTGGTTCTAACGGTGACCTGGGCCAAAGTTTTAGATTGGAGATACTTGTTAGGTAGTAATTGTACCCACATGCCTTCATTCTCAATAGAAAGTCTATATAGCCACTTGCTCAGTAGGAATCTGTTTTCTACCTCTACATTCTTAATGCCTAGCCCCTCCCCCCCCCCCCCCCCCCTCGTCCTTCGGTGTACATACAATATCCCTTTTAGTAAGCCTATATTTTATCTTAATTTCATCAATTTGCCAAAAGAATCATGATCAATAGATATGTAATCTTTTTTGTACCCCTACAGGTATTTCAAAGAAATATAGAAGGAACGTCGGCATGCTCGTGAGTACTGAGTTTATCACTATCAGCCAGCCTCCATAAAACATAAGCTTACCCATCCAACAGCTTGGTTTTTTTTTCAAATCGATCTTCAATACACTTCCATTCTTTATTAGAATGTTTGCGATGGTGAATTAGTATACCCAAATAACTAAACGGTAGGGTACCAAGTTCACAACCGAACAATTGTCTATAATATTATTGTTTATCCTTGGCTCTCCCAAAACAGAATAGTTCACTTTTGTTAAAATTAATCTTCAGGCTCGACAATTGTTCGAATAGGCATATGATACGTTTCCGTCGTATCTACTTTTACTCACACTTTTGCCCTTGTTTTGGACTCTAATTTGCATGATTTGAATGAAACTAACACGGACTAACGTTGTTTTCAGCAGAACTACCATGGTGTTGTTTTTTGTGCAGAAATAAAAGTTTTCGGAATTGGATGAAACTTTTTGGACATTTATTTTAGAATAAATAAAAAATACTTGAGCCAAGAACAACTGGAGGGGGGGGGGGGCTGGCTGGGCAAGATACACCAGGGCGCGCCAGCCCCCCAGGCGCGCCCTGGTGGGTTGTGCCCACCTCGTGGCCCCACTGACCCTAATTCCGGCACTATAAATTCCTATTTTCGGAGAAAAAAATCAGAGAGAAAGTTTCATCGCGTTTTACTATATGGAGCCGCCGCCACCTCCTGTGTTTCATCAGGAGGCCAGATCTGGAGCCCGTTTGGGGCTCCGGAGAGGGAAATCTTCGGTCTTCGTCATCATCAACCCTTCTCCATCGCCAATTCCATGATGCTCCCCACCGGGAGTGAGTAATTCCTTCGTAGGCTTGCTGGTCGGTGAGGAGTTGGATGAGATTCATCATGTAATCGAGTTAGTTTTGTTAGGGCTTGATGCCCAGTATCCATTATGTTCTGAGATTGATGTTGCTATGACTTTGCTATGCCTAATGCTTTTCACTAGGGGCCGAGTGCCATGATTTCAGATCTGAACCGTTTATGTTATCACCATTATATCTATGTTCTTGATCCGATCTTGCTAGTCATATGTACCTATTACGTGTTTTGATCCGCAAACCCCGGAGTGACAATAGTCGGGATACTTTCCGGTGATGACCGTAGTTTGAGGAGTTCATGTATTCACCGTGTGTTAATGCTTTGTTCCGGTTCTCTATTAAAAGGAGGCCTTAATATCCCTTAGTTTCCTTATGGACCCCGCTGCCACGGGAGGGTAGGACAAAAGATGGCATGCAAGTTATTTTCCATAAACACGTATGACTATTTACGGAATACATGCCTACATTACATTTATGAACTGGAGCTAGTTCTGTGTCGCCCTAGGTTATGACTATTATATGATGAATATCATCCAACGAGTTCACCGATCCAGTGCCTACGAGTTTTCCTCTTATTGTTCTTTCTAAGTTACTACTGCCGTTACTACTGTTCCAACTGCTACAAAACTATTGCTATCACTGCTACTGTTACCATTACTGCTACTACTGCTATCATACTACTGCTCTATTGATCACTTTGCTGCAGATATTTAATCTCCAGGTGTGGTTGAATTGACAACTCAACTTCTAATACTCTCAAATATTCTTTGGCTCGCCTTGTGTCGAATCTATAAATTTGGGTCGAATACTCTACCCTCGAAAACTGTTGCGATCCCCTATACTTGTGGGTTATCAAGACCTTTTTCTGGCGCTGTTGTCGGGGAGCATAGCTATATTTGTTGAGTCACTTGGGATTTATATCAATTGATCACTATGAAGATTCTGAAGGATCCAAAGACTAAGATTTTTCCCTCTAAGACGAGGGGAGGTAAGGAACTGCCATCTAGCTCTGCACTTGATTCACCTTCTGTTATGAGTAAGCTTGCAACACCACCACATGCTAGTAATCCTGATATGTCACAAGTTATTGATGAGGCTACCTCTACTATGAATGATGCTTATGATGATGCTAGTACCATGCTTGATGATAATGTGCCACTAGGTGAATTTCTTGATGAACAAATTGCTAGAGCTACAGAGAATGAAATTACTGAAACTGATGAGATAGATAAAATTGATGACTATGAAACACCTATTAGTCCTAGTTCTCCTCGATTTGAAATGCCTAAGATACCTGAAGGTTATGTTATGGACGAGGAGGTAACTAGAGAAATTCTTTCTTGCAAGGATAGAAACGATCTTAAGAAATTGCTACGCAAGTATAAGGAAAAGACTTTCAATGCTAGAATGAAATGTGATCCTAAGTTTGCTACTTCACCTATCTTTGTTACCGATAAGGATTATGAATTCTCTATCGACCCAGAGTTAATTACTTTGGTTGAATCTGATCCTTTCCATGGCTATGAAACTGAAACTGTAGTGGCACACCTTACTAAGCTCAATGATATAGCCACCCTCTTTGCTCATGATGAGAAGATTCTCTACTAATACATCCTTAAGTTATTTCCGTTCTCATTAAAGGGTGATGCTAAGACATGGTACAATACTCTTACTCCTGGTTGTGTGCGTAGTCCGCAGGATATGATTTACTACTTCTCTGAAAAATATTTTCCTGCTCATAAGAAACAAGCTGTCTTACAGGAAATATTTAACTTTGTGCAAATTGAAGAAGAGAGTCTCCCACAAGCTTGGGGGAGGCTTCTCTAGTTGCTTAATGCTTTGCCTGATCATCCTCTCAAGACAAATGAAATACTTGATATCTTCTATAATGGACTAACCAATGCTTCTAGGGACTTCCTAGATAGTTGTGCTGGTTGTGTTTTCAGGGAAAGAACTGTTGAACAAGCTAAGGAATTATTGAATAACATATTGAAGAAATATGATGACTAGTCGTCAACCCGTGCCTTCGCATGGGCTACTCTTTAAGATGTTGTGTAAGATTATACTTTGTCATATATAAATAATTGTCATAGCCCAATCTTTATTTTCACAGAATGCATGAGTCCTGTGTTTTTGTAAGGAAAATGTAAAAATAATTGAAATATTATAGGATTGTAATTTTTGAAATACATTTAAGCCTTCTTAATTTAGCAGAATGATTGATGATTCCTCCCTAAGAAAATTCTTACCTACCTAATGGTAGAGTGCAAAAACAAATCTCTAGTATTTACTTGCAGCATCCGTCCAATTGTTCATCAAATGGCATAAAACTTGAGGTGACATGTATATATACACATCCCCATTTTGTCACATATATTACAATATGTTTCATTTTTTAAGCAAACAATTTATTTGGCATTGCAAAAATGACTAACTTTTGTTATTGATTCCTACATGTATCAAGGAATGGAAAACTGCAAGAACAAAGGCTTTAACTGTTGAGTAATTTCAGTTTTTGCGTACTCAATGAAAAACAGAAACCAAGTTGTATTTGAATACCCCAAATGCTATATATTAATGTTGGTACATAGAATTTGAAAACAAACCAACCTATGCTTTGATTAGCATGCATCATGCATATGTATAGCTACAAAATGACTACCCTATGAAAACATTCAAGGCAAGTTTTAACATGCTCCCTCTTACCCCCTCTTTTTACATATGAGGTAAGAAGTTAAGACTTAATCAGACCACAAATGAATGAGATCAATGGCTCAGATCTATTATCTAATCTTACCTCTCATTTGAAAATAGAGGGTAAGAGGGAGCATGCTTAAACTGCTCAACACTGAAAACAACATGGTCAGCATGCAATAGGAGTCCAATCTATATCTTGCCAATAAAAATAATAGAGGTCTAGAGTTGATATTATTACAAAGAAAATTGAAGCAAATTAGGCATGAAACTTCTAATGGGCGATCGTTTGAATAAAAAATAATTGGATTTTGTTAAAAAATAAGTATGTCATGATTTCATTTTTTGGGAATAATACCATCAATTAGTTGATCATAGGAGCTATATTCGATGTTGTTAGTTCTAGAAAGAGACAAATGGACAATTTTATAATCAAAGGAGATACTTTAGATAACTGAAACTCAATGTGACATGCGCGCTAAGCACCATCAGCATAAACTAACATAACAATTTATCATATACAGTAAACCATGAAGCCATGTATCTGAAATTTTACCTGTTAACACTTCACCGGTGACATGCAAATAGACAGCAGAAGAAAATACGGTTAACAGACTCAACACACAATGTTTTATCTCTAAAATTTTGGAGGAGTCAAGCGAGCGGAGCGGTTGGGTCTTGCCTGTAATGGTTGCCATGGCTAAAACTGTAATGTAAAACATCAATACGTCCTTATTGACCTATAAAGGATTAATATGTGACAATTGAAAGAGAAATTAAGGTGCTATAACCAACCACCCGCTAAGTCAGCACAATAGCCTAATTATTTCCATATTATATGCTCGTACATTATCAGAGAACTTTAGACAGGAAGAAATCGGCTAATAAAAGTTAAATTCAATAGACAAAAAAGAAAATATAAGTGAAAGACTTCAAAAACTATGGATGCGCGCCATGCACCATACCTCTATCAACCACCATCCCACATTAGACCATGGCCTTTCTGACTCCAGTTTCTTTGTTGGGGGTGCGTTTCTGAGTCCAGTTAGTAAAACAACTTCATGAAGCTGCCAAGAAATGAATTTGTGTTAAAGCCATAAAAGTACAGGTTTTACCTCCGCAATTACTTCCGACGGTTACCTCCGTCTTTACAAAATTGGGGTGGTCTTATTTTGGGGTTGTGTTGGTAGTTAAGAGCCATATAAGAGATTAACAACCATAACACAGTGAGCGCCTCACCGATGAAGTCTAATGCATAAAACTGCTAATTGTGTACATTTAAGGTCATTCATTCATCGACGTTGTTGAATATGTCAAACATCCAAAGGTACATCATCAGTTGACATGTTGTCTGGCAAACCAAGCATACTGGAAAGAGAATATGAATAAATTTCATCAAGAGTACATGTGAGATCTCATTACATACATAAAAAGGGCCCCAATAGAATTGATAACAATTGAACTGAGAAAAGCTATGCATACATGATATATGTTGCATGTTCTGTCGAAGACAACCATTGATGTGTTAGTCCGGTACATCTAGCAGCTATAATTCATGGGATATTCATCTTTGGCTATGATGGAGATTTTGTTGCTTGCAAGAATTGTAGGAGATGTGTTGAGCATTCACGGTTTCGATGGACTTTGGTGTCAACCTGCAAGACATGAGGGAGAAGACACATCCATGGCATAAACGTGGATTAGACACTGCACGTTACAACAAAAGGGAATAACGTTGTGCCATTAATGTGTTAATCTATGGCTGTTACATTGAATTAGGATCTGTAGTCTTAGATTGGTAGTTATCGCATATCAATTCTACAAGCACCAGACTGCACTAATTACCTTACAAACTGGACGGAATTCCTTTTGATCAAATCAGAGATATCCAGAAGAGGAAACAAATAAATTAAGAGCTATTAAATTCAAAAACTGAACGCTAGCATCGGCCAGCAGAGCCAGCACCTTACTGTTACTAATCCTCCTGATCGCCATGCTTTCTATGCCACTGCAGCCACATCGAAGCCCCATCCGCCATCTATATGAACTGACCCTTCTCTCATATATTCAACCACGTACACTGCTTGTGTTTGCCAAAATAAAAAGAAAGTTCACTGCTGGTGTTAGCAAGTGTAGCAATAGGAGACGCCTGTGGAGGCACCGGCAATGTCAGAGATGGTACCAAAACCTTCCGGATAGTGACGACCTGAAAACATACGTTGGGAGAGTATCAGAGGAACATGATGTGGAGAATTTAACAGAAGTTGGAAGCCAGATGAGTGCATCAATGATGAAAGTGGAAGTGGCACCGGATGGCCGGCAGCGGCGTGCGAATAGAACATGGCAGCGAGGATAATGTGAAGGAAGTTTGCGCTGAACTTGACGGGCAATCAATGATGGCAACGATGGAAGTGGAGGCCGGTAGATCGCTCTCACAGATAGCTTCTCGTGGTAATGTGATTTCTATATTAGATCGCAGTAGCAATTAGGTCATGACGTGATTGTAGGAGAGAGACATATATTACGGGCATACACGTATGGTTTGTGTACGTATTGTGATTTGTGACTTGATTTCACGACCAGATCCCACGTTAATTAATCCAAGCCATTAAAGCACGCATGATGGTTTTCGTTTTCTTTATTTTATCGATTAACATGCGAAAATTCGGTAGATCTATATACCAAAATAATTCTGCCCACCAGATAAACGGTTTGTATTTTTTATGGAAAAAAAATCGATAGATCTATACCGTTATAATTCGGTCCCACCAGATAAACGGCTCGTAATTTCTAATTAACGTGGTAATTTCGGTAGATCTAGACCGTTATAATTCGGCCCCACCAAATAAACGGCTCATAATTTCTAAGTAATGTGGTAATTTTCTGGGAGTGCCTAATTAGTATAGGTATAGATTTCACGACCAGATCCCACGTTAATTAATCCAAGCCATTAAAGCACACATGATGGTTTTCGTTTTCTTTATTTTATCGATTAACATGCGAAAATTCGGTAGATCTATATACCAAAATAATTCTGCCCACCAGATAAACGGTTTGTATTTTTTATGGAAAAAAAATCGATAGATCTATACCGTTATAATTCGGTCCCACCAGATAAACGGCTCGTAATTTCTAATTAACGTGGTAATTTCGGTAGATCTAGACCGTTATAATTCGGCCCCACCAAATAAACGGCTCATAATTTCTAATTAATGTGGTAATTTTCTGGGAGTGCCTAATTAGTATAGGTATAGATAGATAGATTGAACTCTTTCTGAACTGCCGCCTAAACCCACTCCGAAGAAGAGAGGTATCTTATTTCTTAATCCTAAAGATATACAAGAAGCAAAGAAATCTATGAAAGAAAAGGGTATTAAAGCTGAGGATGTTAAGAATTTACCACCTATTGAAAAAATACATGGCCTTGACACACCATCACCTCCACAAGTGGTAATGGTAAATTCTTTATTAAAGTTTGACGAAGGTGATATCCCTCACAATAAACATCCTAGTCAATGCTTATATGAGTTTGATAACTATATTATGAAGCAAGATCATTTCAATGCACATGTTTTAAAACAATTGAAATATAATTCTGATATGATTGCTCGCTTAAGTGACTTGCTATTTAGAATCAGTAATGATGTTAGAGGTGTAGGAAAACGTATGGTTCAAACTCGGTTAGAACAAGTTGCTAAATCTCAAAAAGAATTGCTTGATGAAATGAATAATAATATGAATGATTTTGCTGCTAGAGTAGTAACTAGAGGAGGTAGAATGACCCAAGAACCACTTTATCCTGAGGGTCATCCTAAAAGAATTCAACAAGACTCTCAAAGAATTAATATTGATGCACCTAGTCCTTCTAATAAGAAAAAGAAAATAAAAAATGATAGGACTCTGCATACCTCTAGTGAACCTGAGATACAAAAACCTCCTGATAATAATGATGTCTCTATTTCCGATGCTGAAACTCAGTCTGGTAATGAACATTCACCTAGTGATAATGAAACTAATAATGATGATGTTCATGAAGATGCTCAACCTAACCATAATAAAGAACCAGATAATGATGTTGAAATAAAGCCTGCTGCTGATCTTGATAACCCAGAACCTAATAAACGTTATGATAAAAGAGACTTTGTAGCTAGGAAACATGGTAAAGAAAGAGAGCCGTGGGTTCACAAGCCCATGCCATTTCCACCTAAGCCATCTAAGAAAAAGGATGATGAAGAATTTGAATGCTTTGCTGAAATGATTAGGCCAGTCTTTTTGCGTACCCGCTTGACTGGTATCCTGAAGATGGCCCCTTATGCAAAGTATATGAAAGACATCATCACTAATAAAAGCAAGATACCCGAAGCTGAAATCTCCACCATGCTTGCTAATTACTCTTTTAAGGATGGAGTACCAAAAAAACTTGGAGATCCGGGAATACCAACTATACCTTGCTGCATTAAAAGAAACTATGTCAAAACTGCTTTGTGTGATTTGGGAGCCGGTGTTAGTGTTATACCTTTCTCCTTATATAAAAGACTTGATTTGAATAAACTCACACCTACTGAAATATCACTGCAAATGGCTGACAAATCAACTGCCATACCTATCGGTATTTGTGAGGATGTGCCCGTTGTTGTTGCAAATGTTACTATCTTAACGGACTTTATTATTCTTGAGATGCCCGAGGACGACAACATGTCGATTATCCTTGGTAGACCCTTTTTTAATACTGCAGGGACTGTTATTGATTGCAATAAAAGCAAAGTCACTTTTCATATCAATGATAATGAACACACGGTGCACTTTTCGAAGAAACAATTTCAAGTGAATGGTATAAATGTTATTGAAGAATCTCCGACACTCACTATTGGAAGTTTTCAATTACCTCTACCAACTGCCAAAAAGAAATATGATATACTTATTGTTGGTGATATGCACATCCCCATTGAGCTAACTTAGTGTTTTACGAAAGTTCTTCGGTTTCATGCTAATCGGAAGTGGTTGTTAATAAGACTTGATCAACCTTATTAATGAATCATTTGTGAGAGGTATGAAGTTGATGAATCTAGTAAGCACAACTCTCTGTTCCCACTTTTTATTTTTTGTTTTAGTTAGTCAAATAAAATAAAATGCCATGTTTATCCTGTTTTCTGCTTTCCCCGTGCAATAAAAAATGACCTAAAAACAAAATTTCTCAGAATGACCTGAAAATATGACACGATTTTTTCCGAATATTTCTGAATTTCTGATGCAAATAATACCAGAGTGGGGTGCACCTGGTGCCCACAAGATACCAGGGCGCGCCAGCACCCCCAGGCGCGCCTTGGTGGGTTGTGGCCCCCACGTGGGCCCCCTCACTTACTTCTTTAGCCCACATCATCCCCTACCTCTAGAAAAAATCACCACAGCCACCATTCCCGTGTTCTTGCTCTCAAACCCACAGATTTCGATCTCTTTGCTCGAAGCTTCGTTTCTGAAGCTGTTTGGAGGGATTGCCACTTCGTATGTGACTCCTCCATTGGTCTAATTAGTTTTTGATTTAGTGGGTTATTTTTACAGTAATTAGCTACTCTTGGTGCTGCTGTAGATGAGCTTGCATGTTGAATTCTTAGAGCTCTAAGTAGTTTGAATGCTTAATATGGCCTCTATGCATGCTTAGGATTAGTTGCTATCCATTTCACGAAGTTTTGTTGACAAAATTTGTGTAGGCTAAAATTTTCAGAATTTTTATTATAGGAATAAGATGAATTCTTTAGGAAGTTTTCCTCCAAGAAAAGTGCCAAAGGAGTCATTGGGGAATCATCGGATAATGACATTCACACTCCATGAAGGGTGGAGGTGCGGCCGTGCGAATGGCCGCATGATGCATTCATGGAGGAGGCCGGGTTCCATAAAGAGTTCGCTCAATTTGTTGCAAACGCCGGGCTGACCAAGTTCCTCGCAGCTAAGTGTGACCAATATCACATCCTTACAAATTCCTTTGTGCAAAGTTTTCATTTCCTGAGGAAGAATAATCCCCCTGAGGTGCATTTTAACCTTTATGCTGAAACTTACAAAATGCCGCTAACTGACTTTTGCGACATATGCTTGATCCCTCTGATGGGGAATTGAGAGAACCTAGACCAGCGGAGTTTGAGGACTTTCTCCTCACTTTAACAGTAGGTGAGGATAGAGGCGTGTCAAACGCTACTGCTACCAGTTTGCAGTTTCCTTCAGTGCATTACCTTTTCTTTGTTCATCGCGAAGTATTTAACCGCTAGGGAGAAGGTTGGCGCACTCAGTGCCTCCGACTTCGCTATTTTACGCCGTGCACTTTATAATGATCACACCTTTAGTATGGGTGCTATTATTGCACGTCGCTTACATCTTAACAGGACCAAGGGAAAGATACATGGTGGTATTTATGCTACTCGTTTAGCGAGGCACTTTAATGTTCATATTCGCCCACATGATTATCTCTTGTCCCAAGTTTACTTGGATCACAAGTCGTTGCAAGATCACCAATTTCTTGGTGTAACTGATTCTCTCCATAACATTCGTTACAACCTAGTATTCAGCGTAGAAACCCATGATGTTATTCCGTTGCCTACACCTGCTCTGTTAGATTCTATTGCCAGGAACGGATACAGGATCATGCCAGATGACATTACAGCCTATCGAAACAACCTAGCAGCTGCTGAGGAGGAGCCCCAGGGGTGGGACGTGTAGGGTAACACAGCAGAAAACAAAAAATTTCCGACCTACGCACCAGCCCAGGACCACTATGGAGACTGCATACAAGGTTTGATCTCTTTCGTTACCGACTCGTAGCGCAGCGGAAGTAGAGTCGATGACGAACGGCGGTGCAGATCCCCGCAGCTAGGATTTTACAACCTCCCAACCGCGAGGATGTATACCCTCATCTTCCCCGCGGACAGCCCTCCGGGAGGCGGTCGCACAGTCCCCCGGACGGTGTCGCGGACAGCCCTTCGGGAGGACCTCCGAAACTCGGACTGTCACTCGGACAGCCCTTCGGGAGGACCTCCAAAACTCGGACGGTCACACGGACAGCCCTTCGGGAGGCACTCTCGAACTAAGACCGAAACTACGATCTCTCTACAGAGTTGCACACATACGGTGTCATCTATCCGGCAGGGCTTCGCCGTCCAGAACTAGTTCCTGCCGGAACCCAGACAGCCTTTTGGCTCTACGAAACTATTTCGCTGGGAGGGAGAGAGAATGCCAGATCATGCATGGCTTGTGTATGAGAGAATGGATGAAGGTTTGGGCTGCCCCTCACCTCCTATTTATAGGAAAACCAAGGGGTAGGATGGGACTTGGAATTACCAAAATGCCCATGAGGTGAGCACACCACAAGGGCATAAAAGGAAAGCCTCCAAATAGTGTTGCCTGCATCACCATGCCTGCATCACCATGCCTGCATCATCCCCTAATAGTATTTCCACTATTCACAAATAGTGTTTCCACTATTTGCAATAGTGTTTCCAATAAAGTAATCCAAAAAGCACTTTCACTATTCACGACGACATTTTTCAGCGTCTGATCGAACTGAAAATATTCATGTGGGCTTAGAACATTTCCAGTACCCACCAAAATAATTTTCAACGCGAGCCGGAACAATTCCGGTTTAGTGATTTTCATCTGCGAAAAGCATCTGAAGAGGTTTCGGCAGCTCCGGAACATTTCCGGTTTTCATCCCGGAAAATTCCAGAAAGTTTCCAGAATGATTCTGGCATCCTCCAAGAATTATCAGGCACGTGCCGAAACCAATTTTACTTAATGGTATCCTCCGAAACAACTTTTCAGTTTCACCGGAACTCATCCGGTGACCTCTCTGCGGAACTTTTCCGCTGTCCGAAACTTTTCCGGCGTCCGAAACTTTTTCGGTGATTTTCTCTCAGACTCCCTGTCTAGTATTCAGCAGATAGATGACCCTTAAGCGTGTGACCCTATAGGTTCGGTGAAGCATAGACATGACCCGGAACCCCTTCCGATCAATGATCAACATCGGAGCCGTGGACACCCATATCGATCCCTATACCCACACGAATAAATATTCGAGTGAACCTCCAGTTGCCGTGAGCTATTCCTGTTGCTTCGCGATATGTTACAATTACCCGAGGTGAGAAACATCGGCATCCTCGTGGATCAACACTTGTCCACAATGCCAGTTACCTCGTTGCCAGTATTGTTCTCTTTTCTCGTTCCCGTGTTCCGGCATCCCTGTGATCAAATCACCCTGTGTCTGGCCAGACGATGATGGATACCGTAACACCGAGAGGGCCCAGAGATATCTCTCCATCGTCGGAGGAGCAAATCCCAATCTTGAGCTATCAAGTCCCCTGACATACTTTTCCATGAACCCGTAAGCCACCGTAATAGCCACCCATTTACGGATGACGTTTAACAAACCCCAAAGTTCATGAAGCAAGCATGAAGAAACTCGACACTCTCATGGTCTAAGGAATTATGCAAACATTAACTTCTCTGTGTTATTAACCATAAACTTATGACGAATGTATCTCATAGCATAACATCAATCGGGTCGATTCAACACAAGTGTTCTACCAACAATTGTGCCCTCAAAATTGCCGGCATAGCCATGCCCATGATCAGGAAAACAGGATCATCATGCAATACTTGAGCCAGTCTTAGAGGCCAGACTAGGAATACATTTTACCGTTTATTATCCCACACGTGCATATGAGTCTTCCTTCAAGCCTCGTGGTTATTGTAGACTCGAGAACCATAGCAGTTATAGCATGGAACATAAACCTAATTATGAACAGGGAGATAATCAATAACATTTATTATTGCCTCTAGGGCATATCTCCTACAGACTCCCACTTGAACTAGAGTCAATAATCTAGTCAATGCTAAATGCACTTTACACCTATGGCATACTGGTGTAAAATATGCTTCGCATGTGGTATAGCCTGATGTCCAACGGATCTGACGACTTCAGCTCTGTGTGTAACTATGCATATCCTTGCGTTTTCACGCTTTCAAAAAATTCATATTTTGTCTGGACTTGGCCTTGCATATGTGTGAATCATTGGTCGAAACCTGATTCCTCAGACTGAGCTATGGAGCAACTATCTGCAATAGTGTCCCATAGACCAAAGTCATCTTGGAACCATACTAAGTTCATGAATGAACTATATGATTCAACAACTTCTTTGTCGCTTCTTAAGCATCAACATACTTAGCCTTTGTTATAGAATTCGCCACAGTATCTTGTTTGGAACAATTTCCAACTACCGTGCCACCATATTGTGTATCACACAAAACCCTCAATTTAAATCGAAAATCGCATGGAGCATTGATGAAGACTGTATCGATGTAATCACTTACAACGAGCACTTCATAATCTCTACTTGCGAGAAAACATGTCATCAGCACTACTCTTAGCACTTAATGACATCTTTCACTGTTGTCCCATGATCAGTACTTTGATCACTATGGTATCTATACTCGCAACAACTTTGGAGTATTGGACATATCTGTTTGTTTTTACATACCATGGAATACATGATTAATCCAAACACAAGAGTGTGTGGAATCTCCATCATGTATTTTACTCATCAGTGTTTTGGGACACCGAGTCTTGCAAAAACTCTTTCCATGTGACTTCGGCAAGAATCACTCCTTGGCGTTTTAAATGCTAAAATGTTTTAGCATCTTGTCAATATGTATTCATTGCTTAGCCCCATTAGGTAAATCTATCTCCATAGATCATCATGCCTAATGTTGAGGCTATTTAGCCTAAGCACTTCATTGAAAAACTATTTTCAAATGAAGTCCTAATTCATGTCAAGAAATATATTTCCAATTAACAATGTGTTAAGTACACAAGGTTTTTAGAAATATTATTATGCTCCCACTTACTTTCTTGAATCACAAGCATCTTCGATACCCATTTGATGAAGTCAAACCCCCTTGACCATTTCATCAAAAACGAAGATTCCAACTCCACTTTGCTCTCTTCTGTCCATCGCTGGAACTCTGAAGTTTGCATACTTACTAGCATCCTCTGGATCGACAAATTACTTTGGACTGTATCACATACAAGTCCTAGGTTTCATTTCCATCAGATGGAAATCCTTTTGTCATCCATGTTTCATATCTCATGATTGAAATATGTATTAATTGCTAGTTCAACCCGAACCGACTTTAAGCATCGCTACGGTGAAACAACCTCATCGTAGTCAACTCCTTGAACTTGTTATTTCAACAAGTCGAGCTTTATGGATAAAATATTTTATCCACATCAGTTTATAGTTTCATAAATATTCGTTAGACTCTAAGTCTTCCGAAAGGTGTATCAAGATTTTAATCTCGAACCACTTATATGGAAACTATCTCGGATTGTATTGGCATTTAGCCAATTCCGGAGTCAGGGCCCATCAACGCTTCCTTGTGTATTGTAGGTATACTGTTGTCTAACAACAATATCTCGTTTGCGCACCTGATAGGTTTGCACGAGCTTTGCCTACGTGGTTCAGCTGCAAGTTCGACCGAAGTCCATACATCTCATGTAGAGGCTTCCGTATCAGTCGCAGTAGGAAACTCCGGAATCACTTCCAAGGTTCCTTTCCTTTGACCTGATGACGAAGATACTGGTTATCTCTTCGAGTTGCACTGTCCTCCCACTCACCTTTTGTAAGAACTATTCTCTTTAAAAGCATACCGTTTTGTGGCAAAACTATTTGCCTCGGTATAGTGGTGGGGGAATACCCAATTACTTGGGATAACCTATAAGGTAGTACTTGTCTGATTTGGAATAGGTTTGTAACCTTTTACACAAGCCCCATATTCCAAATGTTAAGAAAAGATATAACATGGTTGGGCGTACCACACCATGGCATCATTTCAACAGACCTGATGGAGCTCTTTTCAGTGTAAAAGCCGCAGTCCCTAAAGCATCATTCTTTAAAAGGGATAATGGCAAATTTATTTATGTCATCTTTGATCTTACCATGTCATAAATGGTTCGATTACATCTTCACGGACTTTCCACTTGCAGTGGTGTTCCTGGAGGTGCAAGTTATGAAACCCCTTTCACAACTTATCAGACATTCGCTAAACTTGTAACTCAAATATTCCTTTCTGCAATCGAATTGTAGAAACATAATTTTCTTGTTACAACAACTTCTAGTTCATTTTTGAAAACCTTATGAATGAATTCAAAATATCCAGACTTACGTCTCATCAAGTAAATATCCATATATCTACTTGAGTCATTTCTGAAGATAGATAAATCCACTACTTGCAACAACATTTATTGGACTACACACATCATAATGTATGATCACCAATATGTTCTTTGCTCGTTCCTTATGACCTGTGAACGGTATTTCAGTCACTTCACTTTTCAGAGGAAAGTTGCAAGTGTCAGATGATTCAAAATCAAACGACTTCAAAATCCATCATAATGGAATTTTCCATGCGGGTTTCTCTAATGTGACCAAATGCAGTGCCACACTTGTGTGGTATTTCTTTTAGTCTTGCGACATTTAGCATTAGTGTTATGGATGTATCATATTACCATCAATATTCATAGCATACATCCCATCCTGTGTGGAAGCATGGCCCTTCATGTTATTCATAACACCGAACATCAAAAGTTCTCTTATGAATAACCTTCTTGCAAAATACCGTATGCAAAGGGCTAGAGTGTATGAAACTCTAAATGAATTATGAAAGTAAATACAGAGGCAATGTATTAATATCAATATTCATAACATACATCTCATTCATAATGAAAGTATGGCCCTTATGTTATTCATAACATCGAACATCAAAAGTTCTCTTATGAATAACCTTCTTGCAAGATACTTTATGCAATTGGCTAGAGTGTAAAACTCTAAAATGAATTATGAAAGTAAATACATAGGGAATACACTAATGGAAGGCATAGTAACATTTACTATGTTCCCTGCGTGTATCTAAACCTCATTCCTGGCTAGTCTTTCAGGCCATAGTAGTTCTTACATCGAGTTGCAACAGAATGCAATCGAGCGGGTATCTTTGCGACTAACTCACAATACCCAAGAATTAGTGATTAACATGTTTAACCATAATTTCCAAGAACTATATCTTTGACCAGCCTTCTATACATCAAAAACTTGTATGACATTCACACATGAGCTGGATATTCCAGTCTTCTTTCCTTTTGCCATTACACTTCTAACAGTTTAACTTTTAGTATTTCTCCTACTCTCAGAAGAAGCACCCAACTTAAGAGTGGCGTTAGCCCTGGACTTCCTAGGCGTGAAAGTCTTACTAACACCCTTCGGACACTTCCTATCTCTTTAAGTTGTTGTTTTATTCACCTTTCATCATATGACAGGCGTTCTCCTGGATCCCTCTCTTATCAGTCTAATGCATAGTAAACTCCTTTACTAACAGTTTGCAAACAAATATTGCTTTGGATATCTCATATCTTTTAGCTTTTGTCTGTCTCTGAAAATGATTTTCAGATTCCATGAATATCACATAACTATCCAAACTTTCGAAGTTCGGGTCTCATGGAAGCAAACATATTGCACTTTGACTGAAAAGGAATTCTAGCTTTTGGATCGAAGGACGAGAGTCACATGATCCATAGCATTAGCGGGAGGATACCGAAAGCATGCGATAGGACAAAGTCCTTCTCGGCACTCTTGAGGACAATCCTCATATTACGTTACCAACCGTAAAGTTTTAACCAGATATTTAACAGCTATTCAATTTTAACAGGGAAGGTGGAAACGCGAGCCATTATTCTACAACTATTATGCAAATCACACTTAGACAGGGTTCATAATTAATTGCATTGAGAATTTAAACAAGTTAATTCTATAGTGCGCTCCCACTCAAATCAATATCTCTCATAATTGATTTTGAGTGATACAAGATCCAGACTTCAATTCATCGCCATAGAATCATCATCTCATGACGGGAATTTTAATCGGTAGGCCAACTTGCCGATCACATCTCCATGTGACTCTTGTTCATCTTTCGATGCGTGTGTTCCGAGCTCATGACACTCATGCCTGAACGTCAAGACAACCAAGTGATCTCGCTGCGAGGTCTCAACTCACCCGCCTCACACATCCCTAATCGTTCGCACCCATGCATCCATGGCGTACCCCGAAAAGTTAGGTGCCGTGACGGTGCTACACATGGGAGAACACTATCTACTTGATATTTTTGTGAGAGATCACCCTAATAAAAGCGACTACCGCGCAATCAAGAAGGGTGCATCATAAGGGATAAACATCTCAGGCAATTCATAATAGCATGATATGGTATAGCCCTTTCCGACGGAGAAGTCTTTCATTTCTTCGTCTTCGGCATTCGCGTTGGTGTTCACCTTCGCGAAGATTGCCACCACCTTGTCGGTGCACCAGATAATAATGCTATCTCTATAGCTAATAAAATAAGTGCATTACATAAGGTTGACACGCAGGTCATTAAAGTGCAATCATATGGCTCCAGCCATCATGCCGAATCATGACACGCAGGTCATGTTAATCAATTTACATTATATAGTCATCTCATACATAATCAAATTATAATGAGCACTGCTATACCACATCATATGCACATGCAAACCATCCTGCAAAACCAAGTTAGACGCCTCTAATCGGTTCATACATAAACTGGTTTTTACGTGGCTTCTAATGTTTCGAAACAAACCGAAGCTACCAACGTCCATCATCAAGCATGATAATCCAAGTTGCTAGATTAACCTTCCAGGGTGTATGAAACACGAGATAATAAAATCTCGAGCCCCATACTAAACTTCGTCATACGCGTGACCCCCGTGCAGATCACATCTGCATTGCCCTTTCGTCTGCGAAATTTCATCTTTCTTTTTAACTACGGTGGAATTCAATGAACTGTTAGCACTTCGTTGATCAATCAGGATCGCGGATTGCCAGAACATTGAAACTCCACCATACTATTATCAAGATCAGAAATATGCAAATTCTAGGGAAGCAATTGGAACATCGGGTAACAGATTTCATCTGCTACCCGCACAAATAATTTTCAGCAATAGATCTCATCTACTACCTAATTATATTGTGCAACACCCATACATCTCTATGTATTCTAGATCGCAACCTGCATCTACGCATAGCACGGCTCTTGATGCCACTGTAGGGTAACGCAGGAGAAAACAAAAAATTTCCGACCTACGCACCAGCCCAGGACCACTATGGAGACTGCATACAAGGTTTGATCTCTTTCGTTACCGACTCGTAGCGCAGCGGAAGTAGAGTCGATGACGAACGGCGGTGTAGATCCCCGCAGCTAGGATTTTACAACCTCCCAACCGCGAGGATGTATACCCTCATCTTCCCCGCGGACAGCCCTCCGGGAGGCGGTCGCACAGTCCCCCGGACGGTGTCGCGGACAGCCCTTCGGGAGGACCTCCGAAACTCGGACTGTCACTCGGACAGCCCTTCGGGAGGACCTCCAAAACTCGGACGGTCACACGGACAGCCCTTCGGGAGGCACTCTCGAACTAAGACCGAAACTACGATCTCTCTACAGAGTTGCACACATACGGTGTCATCTATCCGGCAGGGCTTTGCCGTCCAGAACTAGTTCCTGCCGGAACCCAGACAGCCTTTTGGCTCTACGAAACTATTTCGCTGGGAGGGAGAGAGAATGCCAGATCATGCATGGCTTGTGTATGAGAGAATGGATGAAGGTTTGGGCTGCCCCTCACCTCCTATTTATAGGAAAACCAAGGGGTAGGATGGGACTTGGAATTACCAAAATGCCCATGAGGTGAGCACACCACAAGGGCATAAAAGGAAAGCCTCCAAATAGTGTTGCCTGCATCACCATGCCTGCATCACCATGCCTGCATCATCCCCTAATAGTATTTCCACTATTCACAAATAGTGTTTCCACTATTTGCAATAGTGTTTCCAATAAAGTAATCCAAAAAGCACTTTCACTATTCACGACGACATTTTTCAGCGTCTGATCGAACTGAAAATATTCATGTGGGCTTAGAACATTTCCAGTACCCACCAAAATAATTTTCAACGCGAGCCGGAACAATTCCGGTTTAGTGATTTTCATCTGCGAAAAGCATCTGAAGAGGTTTCGGCAGCTCCGGAACATTTCCGGTTTTCATCCCGGAAAATTCCAGAAAGTTTCCAGAATGATTCTGGCATCCTCCAAGAATTATCAGGCACGTGCCGAAACCAATTTTACTTAATGGTATCCTCCGAAACAACTTTTCAGTTTCACCGGAACTCATCCGGTGACCTCTCTGCGGAACTTTTCCGCTGTCCGAAACTTTTCCGGCGTCCGAAACTTTTTCGGTGATTTTCTCTCAGACTCCCTGTCTAGTATTCAGCAGATAGATGACCCTTAAGCGTGTGACCCTATAGGTTCGGTGAAGCATAGACATGACCCGGAACCCCTTCCGATCAATGATCAACATCGGAGCCGTGGACACCCATATCGATCCCTATACCCACACGAATAAATATTCGAGTGAACCTCCAGTTGCCGTGAGCTATTCCTGTTGCTTCGCGATATGTTACAATTACCCGAGGTGAGAAACATCGGCATCCTCGTGGATCAACACTTGTCCACAATGCCAGTTACCTCGTTGCCGGTATTGTTCTCTTTTCTCGTTCCCGTGTTCCGGCATCCCTGTGATCAAATCACCCTGTGTCTGGCCAGACGATGATGGATACCGTAACACCGAGAGGGCCCAGAGATATCTCTCCATCGTCGGAGGAGCAAATCCCAATCTTGAGCTATCAAGTCCCCTGACATACTTTTCCATGAACCCGTAAGCCGCCGTAATAGCCACCCATTTACGGATGACGTTTAACAAACCCCAAAGTTCATGAAGCAAGCATGAAGAAACTCGACACTCTCATGGTCTAAGGAATTATCCAAATATTAACTTCTCTGTGTTATTAACCATAAACTTATGACGAATGTATCTCATAGCATATCATCAATCGGGTCGATTCAACACAAGTGTTCTACCAACAATTGTGCCCTCAAAATTGCCGGCATAGCCATGCCCATGATCAGGAAAACAGGATCATCATGCAATACTTGAGCCAGTCTTAGAGGCCAGACTAGGAATACATTTTACCGTTTATTATCCCACACGTGCATATGAGTCTTCCTTCAAGCCTCGTGGTTATTGTAGACTCGAGAACCATAGCAGTTATAGCATGGAACATAAACCTAATTATGAACAGGGAGATAATCAATAACATTTATTATTGCCTCTAGGGCATATCTCCTACAGGACGCTCAGGTGCCGCCTCCCCCTCACTTTGACTTGGGACCGGATGGCTTCTATGGATGGTGATTACCAAGCTAGGATAAAAGCCTAAGCTTGGGGGACTACGTATTTCCACCGACATTACATTCATGTTCACACATTTCATTCCAGTTGTCGGTGTTCACACTTTTTCATTTTAATATCCATGCTAGATTTGTCTTCTCGCTTTCTCCTTGTGTGTTTGAAAAACTTTGAGAAAACCCAAAAACATTTCCTACTTCTTTTCAGTTTTTCTTTCTATCTTAGTTTAATTGTAGTATCGAAAGAAAACCCAAAAAGATTTCTCGCTTCTTCTTTTACTTGTTGGGAGCTTTCCCGTGTAAATATTGTTTCTTGTTTTTGTTTTTCCTCTTTAATTTGCTTTCTTCAGGAAAAAACAAAAACTCCAAAAATATTTCAGTGTGTTTCTCTGAATTTCTTTTCTTTTTGTTTGAGTCGTACCAAGGAGAAGACCACGATGAAAATGTTGAGTGGCTCTCATATGCATCATTGTTGATCTAACAAAGAGCCCATGTTAGCTTGCCTCCTCCTCTTGAATAAAATGTTGCAGATTCTAGCTTAGTCCACCGCACTCTTGCACTATTATTATCTTCTTATCATTCGCTCGTGCAAGTGAAAGGCAATAATGACGATATTTGATGAAGTGACTGCGGCAGAGAAAAGCGGGTATGAACTCAACTTGTTTTTGTTTTTGTAAATATGTTTAACCTAGTATCCTTGATTCAGCATATTATGATCAAACATGTTTGCAATGACCATTAGAGATTATAATTGATCATGCCATGCTTAAGTAGCTAGGAGTGGATAATGATTTATCTAGGATGTCAACATGCATTAAAATGGTTGTGATGTGGTATGATGATATGGTATCCTCCTCCGAATGTTTCAAGTGGCTTCACTTGGCACATGTTCACACATGTAGTTGAATCAAAACCAACATAGCCTTCATGATATTTATGTTCATAGTGTCCATATCCTACTCATGCTAGTAGTCAATGTTTATTATATGTAATGCATGTTCATGACCGTTTTCGCTCTCTAGCTGGCTGCTTCTCAATCTATTTGCTAGCCTTTGCATGTACTAAGCGGGAATACCACTTGTGCATCAAAACCCTTGAACCAAAGTTATTCCAGATGAGTCCACTATATCTACCTATATGCGGTATTACCCTGCCGTTCCAAAGTAAATTTGCTTGTGCCATCTCTAAAAATTCAAATGAACATCTGTTTTGTGTGCCTGGACCGCTCATGGAGTGACAGGGGGCGGTCAGTATCTTCCATGATAAGCGGGTTATTCTCATGATGAGTGTTTATTCACTCGTCCTTACACGAGAGGGGCGGTAATAGGGATTCCCAGTTCCGAAATCAAAAATCAAAAATAATTAAACAAAACTCCCCCAGGAATGTTGTTGGTTTGGAAGGTACCCGTGGATGCGGCTGGTCGTGGAGTGTGATTGTTGGTGGAGGGGGAGTAAATCTTTACTTTTACCGCTTGGGAACCGCCGCTAATTTGTTTAGCATGGAAGATATTGATAACTCTTCATCGTAACATTGACAGGAAGGGTGTACCTCCCAAAATTATATCTATCTCTATTTTAAGCTTTGAGCTCTGGCAACAGCACAAACGAGTAAGTATTTCCCCTAGTTAAGAACCAAGGTTTATCGAACCAACAGGAGTATCACGCAACCACCGTCCTCAGCGACTACACACAAAAGACGAAAGACTTGCACCCAACACGGGCAAGAGGGTTGTCAATCACCTTGGACTCATTATTTACAAGTAAGTGAAACAAGTAGATACTGATAGATAATTGAAAAGTAAAATAAAATAAAATAAAGGCAGCGGGGTATTGAAAGCTTTTTGTATAATATAAGTGAGAAGACCTGGGGGCGTAGTATTTTCTAGTGGCATCTGTCATGAAGGAAACATACGGTGCGTAGACAAATTACTATTGGGCAATTGACAGTAAAATGAATAATTATGCTCATATTCACGGCAATGATCATGTGTATATTGGCATCACGTCTGAAAGGATCGATATGGTTGACTAAGGGGGGGGTGAATAGGCAACTACCAGTTTTTAACTTTTCTTTAACAATTTATACTTAGCAACAAATAGGTTGGCTAGATATGAAACTAGGTGAGCAACCTATATGATGCTAAACACAACAAGCAACTCAAGCAAGCAAGATAAACAATGTAAGTAGCTTGCGTGAAGTAAAGGTAAGAAATAACCACAAGAGTAACTGATGGAGACGAGGATGTGTTACCGAAGTTCCTTCCCGGTAAAGGGAAGTACATCTCCGTTGGAGCGGTGTGGAGGCACAATGCTCCCCAAGAAGCCACTAGGGCCACCGTATTCTCCTCACGCCCTCACACAATGCGAAGTGCCGTGATTCCACTAGTGGTGCACTTGGAGGCGGCAGCCGGACCTTTACAAACAAGGTTGGGGCAATCTCCACAACTGAATTGGACGCTCCCAACGACACCACGAAGCTTCACCACAATGTACTATGGCTTCAAGGTGACCTCTTCCATCTAGGGTGCTCAAACACCCAAGAGTAACAAGATCCGCAAGGGATTAGTGGGGGAATCAAATTTCTCTTGGTGGAAGTGTAGATCGGGGCCCTCTCAACCAAACCCTAGAGTATCAACAAGTTTTGGTGGCTAGGGAGAGAGATCGGGCAAGAATGAGCTTTGGGCAACAATGGAGCTTGGGGAACGATAAGAGGTAGGGCTTCTTGGGGAAGAAGACCCTTTATATAGGAGAGAGGGGAATTTGCCCGTTGCCCATCCACCAGCCACGCTTCAGCGGTAGTACCGCTGGTTGGGGCGGTACTACCGCTCAATAGAGAGCCAGTAAAAGGGGCATTGGTAGTACCGCTTAGTACTACCGCCCCTACTACCGTTGCGGCAGGGTGCTGGCGCGGGGCACCAGACACGCGTCTGATGCCACGCGCGAGGTGCCCAGCCCTCCCTTCTTTCCCTAAGCGGTACTACCGCCGGCTGGGGCCGAAGTACCGGCTGAGCGCGGTACTACCGCTTCCCAGAGCGGTACTACCGCTGAGAGAAAGAAAGGGAGAGTAGGGCAAGGACAGATACTCCATGTTGTCGGGAAACGAATGGGGGTGCGAGTGTGTACGTGATGATTCCTCCCAAACTTTCCCACCGCGGACCCCCTCTTGATAGTACGGATTTTCCTACGACTTAAGTCCACCGACACTAAATCATCGAAAAGACACCGTCTTCCTTTTAGCTTCCTGAGGGGTAAGATAATCGTCTCGTGCCACCTGATATTCTCTGAAAGCTTAATGCACACGTTTAGTCCGCAAACGCATTGTCATCAATCACCAAAACCATTAGGGTATAAATATGCCCTTACAATCTCCCCCTTTTTGGTGGATTGATGACAACACTGGATTTGCATAGAGAATAAATAGGAGAAAGAAAGCAAACCCAAAAGTCTACAAAAATATAGACGGGCTCCCCCTAGATGTGTGCTATATTTGATATGCTTTTGGAATGCAAAACACACATGCTAGGATCAACACTCCCCCTATATTTTAGAGACGAATACTCCTTACAACAATATATAATATGACATAGATAACTAAGCAAGGAGCACTATGTGAGAGTATAACACAGATGGTATAATGAAACTAACTCACAACGAGACATATAAGGATAATTAAGGGTAGCATATGTCTTACACCATACGACGAAGTGACAGAAGTCTCACAACCATAAGCAAAGCAAAGCAAGGCAACTAGAAAGAGTTCACGAGCGATGACATAAAAGAAAGCAACTCAGAAAGCAAACGCATGCTCGTGACTCGGCAAATCCCTACACTCTCTCCCCCTTTTGCAGCGAGACACCAAAAGGGCAGGGATGACTAAGACACACAGGTGGCAGAACACGAGGACCCATCATCAGTACTCTCCATACTCTGGAGTGTGGGAAACGGTGTCGGGCGGAGCAGGAGCAGAAGAGCCAGGCAGATCATCGTCAGAGTCCTTGAAGTGCCGTGAGATCCAAACCTCCTCATCAGTAATGACCTCCTCAGAACCACTGGGAACCTCCAACCCAACGTGTCTGCCAAGAGCCTTGTGACGCCGTCTAGCTTCCTTCTTAGCAACATGAGCCCTGTACTGACCCTTAGCCTGTAAACAAAACAGCTTCTTCATCTTCTCCTTGAGCTTCTTAGCCCAAGATGGTTCAGCCAGAGAAGGTGCAGAACGAGGAGCCGCACCACCCTGGACCACAAAGTCCTCATCATCCTCGTCATCCTCATCTTCATCCTCAACCTCATCATCAGCCAGATCAGCCGCGGGAGCAACATAGTTTGCCCATTTGTCCTTCTGATGGAGCTGCACAACATTATGAGTAACCACCTCACCATGCTCAAAGATGATGCCTGGATGGGTCTTAGCCCACGTGCTCTCAAGAAGAAGCATCAAGTACGGGCCATAAATAGGAACCTTACGATCAAAGACAGCAGAGTGCAGTTCACACCACATGATGTGAGAAATATCCAGAGCAGGCACCTCAGCAGAGTCCTTCATATGCTGACAAAAGAGCAACAGATCCACCAGGTAGGAGTGCACCATGTCCAAGTTGCCAACACGAGGAAACAAGGTGTTCCGGAATATGCGGTGCATAATATCAAGGAATGGCTACAGAACATAAGTAGTTTTGCCAGTGGTGGTGGATACCTTCTCAGTGGAGTAGGGCCAAAGTTGGCGCTTGTGAGTTGCCATAGGTTCCTTGTGTGGGCGAAAACCGACAGGGTCATCGAGCCCCCCGTTCTCAACGTGAAGAAGGTCCATGAACTCCTTCCATGTAGCAGACAATCTCCTCCCATTAGTCATCCAAGTCATAGTCCTGGTATCATCAGTCCCAAAGTGAACGGTAGCATAAAACACGGCAATCATCTCGGCATTGAAGTCCTTGTTGAATTCCATGAGATGGGTGAGCTGAAGCTTCTGACAAAGCTCAATAGCCTGGCCCAAGTAGTGGGCATTCTTTTCCAAGCACTCCATATCAATCAATTTGACATTTGGCACAAAGATGTTTTCCTTACCGAGAAGCGCGTCATTGTAAACACGCAACTGCTGCTTGGTCCAGAAGGGACGGTTGCGAACAGCATTCTCTTGAGGAGAGACATATGGATCGTGACGGCGGATGGCAAAGTAATCTTTGATAGGGATCTTGTCCAGGGATGGCTGCGACCTCTTGGAGGCAACCTTCTTTGTCTGTTGCCTGGGAGGGTTGGCTGAGTTGTCGCCTTCTTTGGAGGTGCGCGGTCGCTTGGATCCGGTCTCATGGCTCGGCTTCCTCCTACTACCACCTGGAAACCAAACGAGAACACCAAACGAGAGAAAAAGAGTGTAAACCAGTTTGCATAAGCCAGGGAAAGGAAAAAAATGAAGCAATTCTGAAGATTTGAGAGAAAAACATGGGCAGTTGGCATCACCAGCGGTAGTACCGCTGCCACCAGCGGTAGTACCGCTTAGTACTACCGCTTGGTACTACCGCTCCAAGGGGCGGTAGTACCGCGCGGGCGAAAACCGCAGCGAACCTACAGCCGCCGGAGAGATCCGGTACTACCGGGGATGTCATATGCACATATTTGACTCCTAAATGTTGAGAAATACTTCCTAGCAATCATATATAGAAGAAACACGCCCGGATTTTACCCAAAAATGATGGAAACATCACGCATTGTCCAAGACCTAGATTCAAAGAGAGAAGAACCTAGGGAGAGAAAAACGGGACAATACCGGCGTCCATGGCGAGAGGGACGGATGGAGATCAACTCCTCCGGTCGGTTTTGCAAAAGATTGGCCGGAATCGGAGATCCGGCGAAGACCTCCTCGGCCTTGGGTGTGCCTGGAGAGAGAAAGCCATGAGAGAAAGGGGTGAATGGGTATGGGGAAGTAGAAACTTCCCCTGCCCCGTCCCAAATCCCTTTGTGGAAACTCACAGGCGGTAGTACCGCCCCGGTACTACACAGCGGCAGGAGGCCCGGTAGAACCGCTCCGGCGGTAGTACCGCTAGGCGTAGCGGTAGTACCGCTTAGTACTACCGCCCAAGCCAGCGGTAGTACCGCTCTGGACACCACCAAGGAAGAAAATAAAAAAAAGAGTGGCTTATGCAAGATTTGTTTGGTAAAAAGGTTGGAGACAACAAAAACATCCAAAAATCAGGAAACACTCCGATGATGCCGATCTAAAACAAACCAAAAGGTTGGAGTCACCCCGAAGACACAAAACGAGCTTCTCAAAAGCAAATGCCTCACTACGAGGGGCGGTGGCCGAGGCCACCTATGTTTGAGTCAATTGGTATGGCACCGCGAAGATTTGAACCTTGGGCCCATGACCAAAACTCGTCTTTGAAGCACAAAACCTTCAAAAATGGCGGATGTGAATGACTTTGATTAGTTTATGCATAATAGGAGGAGGGATAGTTCATTGAGAGAACTAGACTCCTCCTAAATCCATGCCTACATCTAAGCAAGACATAATGATGAGTGTGGTGGGGTGTGCACTAAGTCAAGCCACATTGCTCGAATCAATGATATTTAGCTCATGCCTTAACTCGCGAAATCTTGCTTCATCTAATGGCTTCGTGAATATATCTACAAGATGTTCCTTGGTATAAATATGAATAAGATCAATTTCTCCGCGCTTGATGTGGTCCCGGATGAAGTGATGACGAATCTCAATATGCTTCGTCTTGCAGTGTTGAACCGGGTTGTTGGAGATCTTGATCGTGCTCTCATTGTCGCAGTAAATAAGCACTTTGTCACAATTGACACCATAATCCTTTAAGGTTTGCCTCATCCAAAGAATCTGAGCACAGCAGCTTGCGGCGGCTACATACTCGGCCTCGGTGGACGAGAGAGAAACACAATTCTATTTCTTTGAAGACCAACTTACCAGAGAGCGACCAAGAAATTGGCAGCCTCCGGAAGTGGACTTCCTTTCCACACGGCCCCCCGCCCAATCCGAGTCAGTATATCTAGTGAGATCAAATGAAGCACCCTTGGGGTACCATAAGCCAAAGTTTGGGGTATGAGCCAAATATCGAAAGATTCGCTTGACAGCCACATAGTGACTCTCCTTAGGTGCAGCTTGAAATCTTGCATAGATTCCCACACTCAACATGATATCTGGTCTAGATGCACAAAGGTAAAGCAGAGATCCAACCATGGAGCGATATACCTTTTGATCCACAGCTTTACCATTGGGATCACTGTCAAGTTGGCATTTGAGCGGCATTGGAGTATTGGCCTTGGGAGGGTTGAGCTCATCCATCTTAAACCTCTTAAACATGTCTTGAGTGTATTTTGCTTGGTTGATGAAGGTTCCTTTGCTTCGTTGCTTGACTTCGAATCCAAGGAAGAACTTCAACTCTCCCATCATAGACATCTCAAACTCTTTGGTCATTAGTGCGGCGAACTCATCATTAAAAGCTTTGTTAGAAGAACCAAAGATAATATCATCTACATATAGTTGGCATACGAACAAGTTCCTGTTAACCCTCTTAGTAAAAAGAGTGGGGTTGATTTTCCCAATTTCAAACCCACGATCTTGCAACATCTCGGTAAGGTGCTCATACCACGCACGTGGGGCTTGTTTAAGGCCATATAGTGCCTTATCGAGAACGTATACATGATTGAGGAACTTGGAATCCTCAAACCCCGGCGGTTGCTTGACATACACCAACTCCTTAAGAGGACCATTAAGAAAAGCACTCTTTACATCCATTTGATATAATATGAAGTCACGATGAGCGGCATAAGCAAGCAGCATGCGAATAGATTCAAGGCGAGCAACAGGGGCAAAGGTTTCACCATAGTCGATACCCTCGACTTGGGAGTAGCCTTGAGCCACTAGTCTTGCCTTGTTGCGAATAATAATGCCGTGTGCATCTTGCATGTTCTTAAAGATCCATTTGGTTCCAATGACATTGTGATTCTCCTTTGGTCCTGGCACCAATCGCCACACTTTGTTGCGCTCGAAGTTGTTGAGTAGTTACCCCTCTTTTCAAGCTTCCGTAGACGTTCTCTAGGAGATGTTGCTTGGTCTTAAGCTTGGAAGCAATCTTGGCAGCTCGTCTTTCAAGAATTTCCTCCATGGAGAGTTGAGGCTTGGTAGCTTGACGAGCTTCGGTACTAGCACCGGCTAGCTCATGATCTTGAGCATGATCTTGATCTTTAGCTTGACCTTGATATTGAACTTGATCTTGGTCTTGAGCTTCATCTTGATCCTGAGCTTGCACGGGGGTGTGAACAAGATCTTGAGCATCATGTGAAGAAGAATCATCACTATTAAGTTGATCTTGCCCTTGATCTTGATCACTGGGTTGAGGGCCTTCACTTTGTTCTTCGGAAGCGTGTGGGTCGTGCGTCGGTGATGGTTCCACTTGAGTGGAACATTGTCCTTCTCCTTCAGCCACAAGGGGTTCCTGAACGGGTAGGAAGTATCCCACACCCATTCTTCTTATGGCTTGGGGAGGAATTTCATCACCTGCATCACAAAGACCACTTTGCTCCACTTGGGAGCCATTATTTTCATTAAACTCTACGTTACTCGTCTCCTCAATGAGTCCGGTGGACTTGTTGAGGACACGGTAAGCATGAGAGTTTGCAGCATAACCAACAAATATGCCCTCATGGGCTCTAGATTCAAATTTAGACAAACGAACACCTTTCTTGAGAATGAAACACTTACAACCGAACACCCGGAAGTATTTGAGGTTGGGCTTGTTCCCGGTAAGAATCTCATAAGGAGTCTTGTTCAAGCCTTTGCGGAGATAGAGCCGATTTGATGCATGACACACTGTGTTGATGGCTTCGGCCCAAAAGTTGTACGGAGATTTAAACTCTGCCATCATGGTTCTTGCCGCATCCATCAACGTCCGGTTCTTCCTCTCCGCAACACCGTTTTGTTGAGCGGTGTAAGGTGTGGAATATTGGTGTTTTATCCCCTCATCACTGAGAAACTCATCCAGGGTGTAGTTTTTGAACTCAGTGCTGTTGTCACTTCTAATCATCAAAATCTTTGCTTCATGTTGACGTTGGACTTCATTTGCAAAGTTGATGATGGTCCGTTGTGTCTCACTCTTCCTCTTGAAGAAATATACCCACGTGTATCTCGAGTAATCATCCACAATCACCAAGCAATACCTTCTTCCTCCAAGACTGTCAAAAGATGGAGGCCCAAAGAGATCCATGTGAAGGAGCTCTAAGGTCCTATTTGAGTAGATTGTAGTAGTTGGATGATGAGCTTTTTCATGTAGCTTTCCTTCGATACAAGCACTGCAAGCACGATCTTTGGCAAAACTCACATTTGTTAGTCCAAGAATGTGGTCCCCGTTGAGGAGACTTTGCAAAGATCTCATATTGACATGGGCTAGTCGGCGATGCCAAAGCCATCCCACATCAACTGTAGCCATTAGACATGTCGCAGTAGTGGGTCGCTCCGAGAAGTTAATCACATAGAGACCGTTTTCGACATGCCCAACAAAGGCAACTTTAAGAGTCTTGCTCCACAAAAGGGTCACGGTATCAATGCCAAAGAAGGTACTAAAACCCATGAGTGCAAGTTGACGAACGAAAAGTAAATTGTATGCAAGGGTCTCAACAAGCATGACTCTCTCAATGGTTAAGGTCGGAGAGATAACCACCTTGCCAAGACCCAATACCTTTGAGATTGCATCATCGCCAAATGAGACTTGGGTGGCCACGGATGCATCGGGTCGAACATCCACCACCAAGTCCTTGCTTCCGGTCATATGATTTGTTGCTCTGCTATCGAGCAACCATGAGACTCCCCCGGAAGCAAAGTCCTACAATAGATCAATGCTTGGATTTAGGTACCTATTCTTGAATGGGTCCTTTCATGTTAGTGACAAGGGTCTTAGGAACCCAAATAGACCACTCAATATACTCATAAGAAGAACCAACATATTTGGCATAAACATGCCCATCACTAGCACGGCACAAAACATAGGAGGGGTTAAAATCACCGGCCCTGTTGGAGGGAGTGATCTTGCCCTTCTTGGAACTATCACTCACAACCTTGTCCTTCTTCTTCTCATGAGTAATGTTCCCTGCTTTGACAAATGTTTCCTTGAGCGGAGAAACCTGCGTGGTCTTCATCTTCTTCTTCTTTTTGGACTTGGGTGCAAACCCAACTCCTTCCTTTGCAATCACTTCCTTTTGATTGCTCAAAAGGTCATTGAGATTCTTCTCACCTTGGATACATGTCACAAGGCCTTTCTCAAGCTGCTCTTTCAACTTAGCATTTTCCTCCACAAGATGTGCATGCTCACAACACGGGTTAGTAGCAGATGCATTATCAATTAAAACAAAGGGATGACATGTGGAAATTTCCTTAGTGAGTTTTACTTGGAGTTGATCATGCGACTCTTTAAGAGAAGCATGAACGCTCTTCAATGCCTTGTGAGCATTGTCAAGTGAGGCAAACTCATCCTTGAGTTGAGCATGGTCAACCCCAAGTGCAACCTTTTCAGATTTAAGAACACGGTTAAGAACAATAGCGTGATCATAATCTTTACGTAATTTAGCAAGGTCGTCATTTTGTGACTCCTTAAGAGTCAAATGAAGACCTCGCTCTTCCTCTAGAGCAATAGAAAGATCTGCTATCTCGTCGGCATAATCACGACTATGGCCTCTCATCTCCTCAAGAAATTCTTCTTGAGACTCAATCATGTCATTGGCCTCACCAAGTTGTTCCAAGAGAGCAACGAAGTGCTTCTTGGATTCTCCCTTGAGTTTACACAAGAACTTGTCAAACTCATTCTCACTCTCTTTCGCCTCCTCATGTTCATCCACACAATGTAACAAAGACGGAGTGGAAGAAATAGAAGTCTTAATGTTTGAGGTTTTGGCGTTGGAGGTTACCTTGGTGATACCTTTTGCCATGAGGCACCTAGCGATGTGGTTCTCATTGGGGGCGTCAAAGAGTGACACCTTTGTTGGGGTAGAGGATGCAATTGCCACAGATGCCATTGCCATTCCTTCACCACTTGTGTCTTCGTCATCAACATCATCATCCGAGGCATACTCTTCTTGAGCCACCAACACTTTGTGAGGAGACTTCTTGGTGAAGTTGGTCTTGTTGGGTAAAGACTTGGCCTTATCTTTGCGGATGAGCTTGCCACCATTGTCTTCCCTCTTCTCATATGTTCAATCCACGACAAAGTGACTCACATTACCATAGTTGTAGCAGGTCCTCACACGTTGCTTGCCCTTTGACCCGTTTGAGTTGTTCTTGGAGAAGTTAGGCCTTGTGTTTCTCTTGTTGCCCCAAAATTGCCTAGACGCTAGAGCCATATGCTCATGGTAAGCATATTTGGTGTCCTCAGGGCAACCCTCTTCTTCTTCTTCTTCTTCTTCCTCTTGACTGACCTTGGCCTTCAAAGCAAGGTTGGGAGATGATTTCTTCGACCGTTGCACACGAGCAAGGGGATTGTCTGCGGTCGTGTTCAAGATGTTCATTGCAATAAATTCATCCAACACATCCCCAGATGACAAAGTGTGAAAGTCCGGTCTTTGACGGATGACGGCGGACATGGCTTTGTTGTAGGGCATGATGGCCTTCAGAAACTTACGCTTGACCCAGGTGTCATCCACATCCTTGCTGCCATGATCTTTGAGGACAACGGCAAGAGCAGTCACCCTCCTATACAGCTCACACGGTTCCTCATCTTCTACCATTACAAACTCATCTGACTGATCAATGATAACTTCATAGTTTGACCGTTGAATGCTTGAGCTGCCCTTGTACATGGAGACAATGTGTTCCCAACACTCTTTAGCAACAGTGAAGGGACGCAGGTGAGGTAGGTCTTCGACAGGAACAGCAGCTTGGAGTATGAACAAGGCGGAGGAATTTAGCTGTTTATCCGCTTCTTCTCTTGGAGTGAGGTTGCGTGGATCACGAGGGTAGTAACCTTCTTCAATGACTCGCATGAGTTGAATTGAGCTGTGATCCAAATGAGACTTGATACGAAAAATCCAATTAGCAAAATCATTCTTAACAAGTTTAGGAGGAGGACCGAGATTAACTATATGAGGTGGGTGCACCGGTCCTTCATAGACCAAGGGAGGGGGAAACGAGGCAAAGGTCCCCGACCCATTAATTCCTTGAGAACGATTATCCTTATCAGCACTAGCCCCCTCCTTACCGGAGTTGACATCCGATGTCGAGTTAGTGGGATTAACCACTTGCACCGCATCGGTGGAAACTTTAAGAGTATCAAGGAATTATTTAAACATGGATTTGACCTCGGTCGTCATGGAGGATTTAAGCGAGGACATGGCCTCATTTAAATCCTCACGAGAGACCATGCTCACACCCATGGCCTCGGGGAGTTCAACCGGCCGGTCCCCGTCGTTAACCATACTCTTCGGGTGGTGAAACCCTTAATAAAGAGACGTAGCTCTGATACCAATTGAAATGATCGATATGGTTGACTAGAGGGGGGGGGGGTGAATAGGCAACTACCAGTTTTTAACTTTTCTTTAACAATTTATACTTAGCAACAAATAGGTTGGCTAGATATGCCACTAGTTGAGCAACCTATATGATGCTAAACACAACAAGCAACTCAAGCAAGCAAGATAAACAATGTAAGTAGCTTGCGTGAAGTAAAGGTAAGAAATAACCACAAGAGGAACCGATGGAGACGAGGATGTGTTACCGAAGTTCCTTCCCGGTAAAGGGAAGTACATCTCCGTTGGAGCGGTGTGGAGGCACAATGCTCCCCAAGAAGCCACTAGGGCCACTGTATTCTCCTCACGCCCTCACGCAATGCGAGGTGCCGTGATTCCACTAGTGGTGCACTTGGAGGCGGCAGCCGGCCTTTACAAACAAGGTTGGGGCAATCTCCACAACTGAATTGGAGGCTCCCAACGACACCACGAAGCTTCACCACAATGGACTATGGTTTCAAGGTGACCTCTTCCATCTAGGGTGCTCAAACACCCAAGAGTAACAAGATCCGCAAGGGATTAGTGGGGGGAATCAAATTTCTCTTGGTGGAAGTGTAGATCGGGGCCCTCTCAACCAAACCTTAGAGTATCAACAAGTTTTGTTAGCTAGGGAGAGAGATCGAGCAAGAATGAGCTTTGGGCAACAATGGAGCTTGGGGAACGATAAGAGGTAGGGTTTCTTGGGGAAGAAGACCCTTTATATAGGAGAGAGGGGAATCTGCCCGTTGCCCACCCACCAGCCACGCTTCAGCGGTAGTACCGCTGGTTCGGGCGGTACTACCGCTCAACAGAGAGCCAGTAAAAGGGGCGGCGGAAGTACTACTTAGTACTACCGCCCCTACTACCGCTGCGGCAGGGTGCTGGCGCGGGGCACCAGACACGCGTCTGATGCCACGCGCGAGGTGCCCAGCCCTCCCTTCTTTCCCTAAGCGGTACTACCGCCGGCTGGGGCGGAAGTACCGGCTAAGCGTGGTACTACCGCTTCCCAGAGCGGTACTACCGCTAAGAGAAAGAAAGGGAGAGTAGGGCAAGGACAGATACTCCATGTTGCCGGGAAACGAATGGGGGTGCGAGTGTGTACGTGATGATTCCTCCCAAACTTTCCCACCGCGGACCCCCTCTTGATAGTACGGATTTTCCTACGACTTAAGTCCACCGACACTAAATCATCAAAAAGACACTGTCTTCCGTTTAGCTTCCTGAGGGGTAAGATAATCGTCTCGTGCCACCTGATATTCTCTGAAAGCTTAATGCACACGATTAGTCCGCAAACGCATTGTCATCAATCACCAAAACCATTCGGGTATAAATATGCCCTTACAACGTCCATAATCAAATAGGCCGGCTCCTGCCTGCACCTATTACTATTACTCCACTCACCGACCGCTATCCAGCATGCATCTAGAGTATTAAGTAAAACAGAGTAATGCTTGGAGAATGAAGACATGATGTAGACAAAGTAAAACTCAATCAATATGAATGAACCCCCATCGTTTTATTCCTAGTAGTAGCAACACAAAGACGTATCTTGTCCCCTACTTTGCCACCGGGATATAGAAATTTGTCAGGATGAACCTACCACAACGCACCCCTCTCACGGAAGATAGATCAATCTACTTGGCCAAAGCAAATCAATAGATCGGAGAGATTTGCGAAGCTATAATGATCATGCAAAAAGAATCAATTTAAGAAATCCGCGAAGACTCAAATATTTATCATGAATGATCTGAACATAAACCCACAATTCATCGGATCCCAATAAACACACCGCACAAAGACATTACATCGGATAGATCAAAGCGAAGATGCGATGATCATTGTACTGAAGATCAAGATAGAGAGAGAGAGAGAGAGAGAGAGATAGCCATCTAGATACTAACTACGGACCCGTAGGTCTGTGGTGAACTACTTGAGGGAGTCCTGGTTTAAGGGGTCCTCGGATAGCCGACCTATTTCCCATGGGCCGGACTATGTGGGCCACTGGATGAGCATTGGGTGATCAGGGGCCCCGTCGCCAAGGTGGAAGTTTCAAGGAGCCATGGCGTGTCCTCCAAGTTGTCGACAGTAGATAGGCATGTTTTTTCCCTTTAAAGTGCAACCGACTATGTGTAAACCCTAGGTACCCTCGGCGTCTATATAAGCCGGAGGGTTTTAGGTTGTAGGCCAACAGAACTCATCTAGGGTTTTAGTCATACGATCTCATGGTAGATCAACTCTGTAACCCTTATACCATCAATATAATCAAGCAGGATGTAGGGTATTACCTCCATAGGAGGGCCCGAACCTGGGTAAAACACTGTCCCCTTCGTCTCATGTTACCCTCGATTATAGTCTCACAGCTCGGGACCCCCTACCCGAGATCCGCCGGTTTTGACACCGACATTGGTGCTTTCATTGAGAGTTCCGCTGTGATCGCCAGAAGGAATCGATGGCTCGCCTGGTCACAAGCAGCGAGATCTGCACCCAGGGGGGCTCTCGCCCCGGATCAGATCCTCGCGAGCGGCGACATCTCGTCGCACGCTTACCCGATCGGCCACCCATGCCAGATCGGAAACTCTTCTCCCGATCAAGGAATGAGGTTTGGAACCCTAGAGTTCGTCACTGATTCACGGGGAGAACTCGTCTTGGTGGAACCCTCGACTCCCACAGAGGAGCCCGCAGATCCCGATGCCTCGACGCCGGAGACATCGGGCCCTGCCTCCAATGATGACGTGAAACCCAATTCGGTCGTTGTGACCGGATCTACCATGGTTGAACAGAATCCGGGACCGCTCTCGCGCGACTCCGGAACTGTGATGCCACATACCAACCCCACTCGCTTCAGCGACACGCATCCTACCATCGCCTCGTTTCTCAACGAGTTATTTGATCGGATGGAGACCATGCGTATGGCCGATGACCAGATCCCGGTCTATGATCGGCTCGGGCTTAAACCCGACGATAGGGAAATTCACATCCCCATGGTCACCCACCTTGTCGCCACCGTCGAGTGCCCGGCCGGGGGCTCGTCCCCCCAGCGACCGGAATTAAAAACAGTTTATATCCCAGTCTCCGATCATCAAGACCTCGCCGGCAACCCGGACCCTGGCGTTCACTCCGGAAATAGTCCGGCATTGGCCCATAACCGTGCATTGGTCCCTGATCCATCACACAGTTCCGAGTCTATGATTCCAAACTCCCACCATGGCGTGGAATCAAATCTTTTCCCACCCACCTCCCAAGCCGATCACTCAAGCATTGCAGCAGAGCCCAAGTCTTCGGACTTATCGGACATTTATCAGGAGAGTCGGTTCATCATTACTGGGCCAGACTCCTCCTCGCTCGAAACAAAGCACGGGGCCTCAGTGATCAAGAGATAGTGACAACCTTCATTCGCAACTGCCATGACAAAGGGATTCTCAATGCCCTGGTGCGGCGGCACGTTCGTGGCTTCACCGAGCTGTCAGTTTTAGTACAGAAGTATTGTACCATGGAAAGCGCTTGGCAAGCCGAATGGCTGTTTACGGAACCAACCTTTACCGAATACCCTAGAGGAGATCGGAAAAAGAGGATACCTGCAAAGTGGCCAGCCAGACTCGAACCCGCCGAAAAGAGAAACAGGCCCCTTCCAGGGGTAAGTACTGTCCTTAATGGACTACTGGACAAACCTTGCCCAATACACTCCGTATTGCTAAACACAGCTCCGACTCACAGCCTTAGAGCTTGCTGGGTCGTCAGGCAGGTCGCAAAAAGCGGTGAAGCAATTCTTGAGGCAGCACCGCCGAACAGGCGCTCCACATTATCACCTGAATATGCCGTCGAAGTCCTGACGATCTACGAAACGTTCCCCTCAAGGAACAGGAGGAAAAGAGCTCTTAAAGAACTCGAACAGATATATCATGTGGCAGCAACAAGTGCATGGGCAGACATACCCATTACCTTCGCAGATACTGACCGACCAACCATTATTCCCGGTCATTCACCGGCCGCCTTAGTCCTGAACCCCATCATCGATGGCTTCAGGTTACACAAGGTGCTAATGGACGGCGGTAGTGGCTTAAACCTGATCTATGAAGAGACCCTAGAAAAAATGCAGTTCGACCGATCTCGCATCGAGCATAGCAACACAACTTTCCGGGGAATCATCCCGGGGAAAGAGGCGCGCTGTTCAGGACGTATCGTCCTGGACGTAGTGTTCGGCACACCCGAAAACTACCGATCCGAAGAACTCCTCTTCCATATCGTGCCCTTCCCCAGCGGCTACCACGCCCTGTTGGGACGTGACGCCTTCACAAAATTCCAAGCTATACCACATTATGGGTATATGAAACTTAAGATGCCAGGACCAAACGGGGTGATCACAACCTCCAGTGATCCGAATATAGCCCTTCGGGCCGAAAACAAAATAGCAGCACTTGCCCTCGAGGCTCTAGCTGAGACCTTTGCTGCAGAAGAACAGACCGCACTTCGGTCAACGGTAAACAAGGACGATGTGATCCTCAGCAAAAGGCCCAAACCCACGTCCTTTAAACCGGCAAAGGAAATCGTTAAATTTCAGGTGCACCCGACGGACCCCAACAAGACAGCGTCCACCGGAGATCAGCTCGATCCCGTAATGAACGAAGCGCTGCGGACATTCTTACGAGAAAATTGGGATATCTTCGCCTGGCACCCTTCTGATATGCCCGGAATCCCGCGGCGGCTAGCAGAACACAGTCTGAATATCATCGAAGGCTTCAAGCCCGTCAAGCAGACTCTGCGCCGCTTTTCCGAGCCCAAATGACAAGCTATGGGTGAAGAGTTAGCCAAACTGCTAGAGGCCGGATTCATTCGGGATATTAAGCATCCCGAATGGTTGGCAAATCTGGTGATGGTACCAAAGAAAGACAAATCCTGGCGGCTGTGCGTCGACTTCAAAGACCTTAACAAGGCCTGCCCCAAGGACCATTTCCCCCTACCACGGATAGACCAGATCATTGACGCCACAGCCAGACACGATTCACTGTGTTTCCTCGACGCTTACTCCGGATACCATCAGATCAAAATGAAGGAATCTAACCAAGCTGCAACCGCATTCATCACCCCATACGGGCCATTCTGCTTCAACACAATGCCTTTCGGGCTAAAGAATGCTGGGGCTACATACCAGCGCATGATCTAGACCTGTCTCGAAAAATAGGTTGGCAAAACAGTCAAGGCATACGTTGACGATGTGGTCATTAAAACCAAACATGTCAGCCATTTGATCGACGATCTAAGGCAAACCTTTGCCAGCCTGCGCGAATACGATATACGACTCAATCCGGAGAAGTGTGTATTCGGAGTTCCCGCTGGTAAACTGCTCGGATTCATCATTTCCCATAGAGGAATAGAAGCGAATCCGGCCAAGATCCGTGCCTTATCAGAACTAGCAGTTCCCACAGAGCTAAAGCATGTCCAAAGGTTGGCGGGTTGCGTGGCGGCGTTAAGTCGCTTTATCTCCCGCCTCAGTGAAAAGGCTTTACCGCTCTATAAATTGCTGAAACGGACCAAGAATTTTGAATGGACCGATGAAGCAAAGGCTGTGTTAGAAGAAATCAAGACACTCCTGGCAAGCAATCCCATACTCACAACACCAGGCGCGGGTGAGCCCATGTTATTATACATATCGGCCACCAACCAAGTCGTTAGCGCGGTGCTCGTCGTCGAACGAGAGGAGGAGGGACACAAATTCCAGATACAGAAGCCGGTCTATTACGTGTCAGAAGTACTAACGCAATGCAAGTCCAGAAACCCGCACTACCAGAAGATAGCCTATACAGTATTTATGGCATCACGGAAACTAAGACACTACTTCCAAGAGTGTTCGGTCACGGTGGCATCCGAAGTACCCCTGAATGATATAATCAATAACAGGGACGCCACCGGCCGCATAGCCAAATGGGCCATTGAGCTCTTTCCTTTTGAAATTACCTACAAACCACGACGAGCTATTAAATATCAGGTGTTGGCAGATTTCCTCGCCGAATGGACAGAAGCCGAGCTCCCCAGGGAATATAGTACATACTCCCATTGGGCAATGTACTTCGATGGATCCAAAACTTTGGGCGGACTGGGGGCTGGAGTTGTTCTCACATCCCCCACAGGCGACAACGTTCGATACGTGTTGCAAATCATGTATGCCTACTCCAACAATGCAGCCGAATACGAAGCCCTCTTGCACGGTCTTCGGATGGCAGCCTCAATGGGCATACAGCGGTTGGAGGTACGGGGAGACTCCAACCTGGCCATCTCTCAAATCAACAGCGAGTTCGATGCCAAGAATCCAAAGATGGCGGCATACAGAAACGATGTCCTCAAGATATCCGCACGGTTCGAGGGGCTGGAATTTCACCACGTCGCTAGAGATGACAACCAAGCTGCCGACATACTGGCTCGCATGGGAGCCAAACGCGACCCTGTCCCACCAAAAACTTTCTTGGAACGGCTCTTTAAGCCATCCGTGGTTTGGCAGGACGATCAAAAGGGCACCGATCTAACCAGTGCCGACGAGGTTGTTCCCCCTGTAAACGAACCAGACGATCAAATCATCGGCGGCTCCGTAATGGATGAAACTACCTCGGCTCACGAGGTCATGGCAGTAATCGCGCCATGGACCGAGCCCTTCCTCGCCTACCTCCTTCGCAAAGAACTCCCCGACGATCAGACGGAGGCGCGGCGCATAGTTCGGCGCTCCAAAGCCTACAAGGTACACGAAGGTGAGTTATACAAGAAGACCACCACCGGAATACTACCGCGGTGCATATCTGAGGAAGAAGGGCGGCAGCTCTTAGCCGAAGTCCATGCAGGGATGGGCGGTCATCACGCCGTAGCAAGAGCCTTAGTAAGCAAGGCCTTCCGGGCTGGGTTTTTCTGGCCCACAGCTCGGGCGGACGCACAGTCACTTGTCAAATATTGCGTGGGGTGTCAACTTTTTGCAAATCAGAGTCACATGCCCCCAACAGCTCTTCGGACTATTCCGATCACCTGGCCCTTCGCGGTCTGGGGGCTGGATATGGTCGGACCACTTAAAGGGGGGACCAAGAAGAATAAATACTTACTGGTCATGGTGGACAAGTTCACCAAATGGATAGAGGCAAAACCTGTCAAATCAGCCAAGTCCGGACCAGTAATCGACTTTATATCCGGCGTGGTACACCATTACGGTGTTCCACACAGTATAATAACTGACAACAGATCCAATTTCACGGCCCAAGAGGTCAAAGACTGGTGCGCAAAGATGGGCATCAAGCTCGATTATGCATCGGTTTATCACCCGCAGACTAATGGACAAGTCGAACGAGCAAACGGCCTCATTATGAGTGGCATTAAGCCACGTTTGGTCCGGTCTCTTCAAGAGTCCGACTGTCATTGGGTTGAGGAGCTCGACTCCGTTCTATGGGGCCTGCGCACCACCCCGAATAGATCAACAGGATACACACCGTTTTTCATGGTCTATGGGGGCAGAAGCAGTCCTTCCTTGTGATATTATTCACGATGCACCAAGGGTGCGCATGTACGAAGAAAAGGAGGCCGAGTTAGATCGGCAAGTCGACTTGGACACCTTGGAGGAGGAGCGCGACATAGCTCGGGCCCGTTCTACCTTTTATCAACAGCAGGCCCGACGTTACCAGAGCAGGGAGGTCAGGGCACAAGCATACAACGTGGGCGAACTCGTCCTACGGCTCCCGGAGAAGCAGAAGCATAAACTCAAGCCCAAATGGGAAGGACCCTTCATAATTGACGAGGTACTCGCAGGAGGGGCTTACCGTCTTCGGAACCTTCCGGACAACCGCCTTGAACCAAACCCATGGAACGCAGCTCGTCTCCGGCGCTTCTACGGCTAGACCGGTGTCGTCATACTCTTTACCTTTCTCTTTTCTTTCTTTTTCTTTGTTATTTCTTCTCCCGCCCACCTTGATTTTTGGCAGGTTTGAATTCTTTTTTCTTCCCAACTCTATGTTTGGCTCAACCGATCTTGTACTAAAGATTTTCGGCCTACACCCTTAAGTGTTAAATCCGAACACAGTACCTGGGGGCTTCTTTTCCGAAGCCAAAGTTTTTATATTATAAGCACTTATTCACATCTATTGTGTGTGCATGTTTCCCTTGTCGTTTTTAAGCCATCATATGCATCAATTCGAACTAAGACTTTGCCAAGCTGGGGTGCCTCGCTCCTGTGGTTACCCTCTACGTTCCCGATTGTTCGGCTAGAGGGTAAAGGGAGCACCTCTACGATTGTTACGACCGGGTCATCCGGATCCGTACCTCAAACGGGTGAAGCCAAAAGCTAGCTATCTTCAGCAGACAATTGATCGGCTACGACGGAATCAACTAATAGTACTATGGTCGTCATAACTATTACTCGGGCTTCTTCTCGTACCAAAGCCCTTAGTTGCATACTAACAGTATACGGCCTTCTACCTACGATTTACGTAGCACCCTAAAGAAAGGTATCGATAGAGGTACTATTTTCTTCGGAAGATGTTTCTTACGCTATGCAGTAATATAACATATCTCCATGTGTGCTTTCTGTCTGTTCGCACCACATGGCCGGATTGCCTGGTTCCCCGAATATAATTCACTCCCCTAGGGTGATAATTTCTAAGGAACACTGCCACGCTATTAGCGTGGGAGGCCGAAGCCGATGGCCGGTTAAAACAAAGTTTACAACACAGACGGAGCAATTCCTCGATTATTAGTACATAGTTACATATAATCATACATCTGGCTGCCGATCGAGATTGTCGATTATGGCGTCCAGGGAGCAATCTTCTTGTGAGAGATGGGCGGCAGGCATCACCTGATCGTATACCAGGTGGAGCGGCACTTCTTGTCCATCTGACCCTACTGGCCCCACCTGAGCCATACGCTCAGGGTTAAGTCTGGTATATCGGGTCTTGATCATCGCCCACGCCTCACGTGATCCCTCTCGACAAGCCGATGTCTTCCACAACTCGAATCTACTTCGGGCTCCCTTGAAGCCATCGACTAATTCGGTCATCCCCTCCGGAGGCTGCTCGGCAGGCCACAATGCTTTCACCATGCTCTTCATGGCCTTCCGAGCCCGCTCATGAAGGGCGGACAGCTCTTTTAAAAGGCTTCCCTGGTAGGACCCGATCTCTTCTTCGGGTCGCCCAGTCAGGAGACCTGTACATGAGTCACGGCATGCGTATTATGCTTCATTCACAAGAAATACCTTCTGATGTTAGAATCACACTTTCCGAACATGCGCCTCTGTAATTTCTGGTTCTCTCCTTGGGCCTGGGCCAATTGAGTCTTTAAGCTCTCAATTTCTTCGGCCTGCTGTTTGTTCTCCTCCTTCAGGAGGTTCTTCTCTTCAAGGTGTCGTTTCAAAACACGACAGCCAGCCTCCTGCTGGGACTCGACATATCGCTGAGATTCTCGGGCTACATCCAAATCTCTTTGTAATTGCCCTATTGATTCAGCTGCTACATAGTACCCTCGCGTAAGCATGGGAATATACTCAGATCAGCAGAACAGATATACTCACCATGTGCCACCCGAGTAAAGCTCTTCACTTGCTCCAGTTCGGCCTTTACAGATTCGACCTGTGCTCGGCTGGCTTCCAGTTCCTTGGCCAGTTGTTCGCTCTGTTCCTTCGAGGCCTGCATTAGCAGTAATACAATACAGGGATCCTTAATTCGGTTGTGCCGACCAATTTAACGCTCGGGGGCTACTGGGTTTACATGAGCGTTCGTACTTTAATAACCGACTACTCACCTGCAGGCGGGACGATATTAACTTCATGGCCTCCCTGAACCCTGATCGGGCAGCTCCGAGGTGTGCGTCCGCCGTACGCAGAGCACCGAACTCTTGTTCGGAGAAGGCTGGATGACGCAGGGCTTCTCGTCGCCACCGATGATGCATAGCGCTCCCAACCTCGGATTTGGTGACGGATATGGCATCACCAGAATCAGCTGGGGCTGGATTGACGGTGGGGACCCCCGTAGCAGGTTCAGCATGAGTGGAAGGCATGGAATCTTGAACATCGCCGGACATCCTGGCGACGTCCTCGGCGGGAGACGGCCGAACTCTTTGCCTAAATATTTTGACATGAGGTCTCTTGTGAGGCTTTATCAATTATGGTAATAAATCAAACGATCGAGCAAAATACCTTTGGGATGAACCTGTCGGCGGGCTCGACCCCGCGACCGGTTCACTTGTCGGATCCTTGCTGTTTTCCGGCCCGGGCACTGCCGCCGTTGCCAATGTATGTCGCGCGGATCTACGGCGCTTGGGAGTAGGAGCCGCCGCGTTTGGGTCGTTGGAGGATACTTGCCTCTTGCGGGATGAACTTTTCTTCTTCTTGCTTATCGCAGGGGAAGGGAAGGATCCAGGGTAATCAGCTATGATAGCCACCTTGGAGCCGTCAAGGCCCTCCTGGTAGAAAACCCCGTCTTCGAGCTCGATCGACAGGTCCGGATCCTCATGAAAGCCCGGATCATCGTCACGGGAATAGTCCTCGGGCTGAGGGGCCGGACAGTTAACTGTCTCGATAAAGCTCCTCCATTCCTGTTCGCATAAAGTTGAAGGCTTCAGTAAAAAAAGGGACAAATTGAGAAACCGAACTGTGGTCACAGGGTAGAAAGGCTTACCCATTCGATGGGATTGTGGCTTGAGTATCCCTCCTTTGTCGACCGCCGAATAAAATCTTCTTGCTCTCCTTTGTATAGGTCGGCAAGTGCGGCGGCTAATGCTGTTTGATCGGCAGGGCCCAGTCTTCGGAAGCGAGTAGTATCGCTTGTCCTGTTGTAACACCACAAGGGGTGTATCCTCTGTTGAAGAGGTTGGACGCACCGGGTGATGGCGGCGGCCATGACGTCTATCATGGTCAGCTTATGATGGGCTAGTACCCTCACGCGGGCTGCTAAGCGCTACACCTCGACGCTGTCCTCTTGGGACGGGCTCTTCGGGCGCCAGTTGTACCTTTTCTTCAAAGGGGCGTCGGAGTATTCGGGCAGACCCCTTCGAGCTGGATCGAATAGAGGGACGTCCTCGATATAAAACCATTCCGAAGTCCATACTTCGGACTCCTTCGGCGTCCCCACGGGATATCCTGTCCCCGCTATGCGGCATACTTCGGCTCCACCAACCTCAAAAATTGTCTTGTCTCGAGTGCGAGGAACGAGGCAGAAGTATTTCCTCCACAGTTCGAAGTGTGCCTCGCAGCCCAGGAACATCTCGCAAAGGGCGACGAAGCCCGAGATGTGCAGAATAGACCCTGGGGTGAGGTGGTGGAGTTGGATTCCATAAAACACCAGTAACCCTCTCAGGAACGGATGAATGGGAAATCCGAGACCTCGCGGGAGGAAGGGCACAAAACATACGCGCTCCCCCTTTTGTGGACGGGGGAAGTTCTCTGCGAGGGCCTCGCCGTTGAATGAAGACAAACCGCCGCGGACAGCTGTCAGATCCGAGGAGGGAAGGTACCCTTGGGTCTCGAGGTCTCGTAGTCGAAGGAGGGACACGGAACAGCTTGTCTTGTCCCCGGGACGGGATCCGTAAGGATGCGAGGAGGAATTGGGGCGCTCGCCATTTTTGGTGGAGACCTTTCGCTGGAAGCTTTTTCCGATGGGGAAGAAGAAGATGTGGCTTGGACCTCGATTCAGTTTGTTTAAATGGGTGGTACCTCTTTTGTGGGAGGGGTAGTTTTGTAAAAAAGCTGCTGAACCGCTCGTCTCCCCATGACGCGCGAGGATCGAGAAACACTATTACTATGGACCCAGCAAATCCCGTGACGTTTGGGATTTCGCCGACGATAGGACGGTTGCCGAACAAGAAGGGATGGAGGGACTCGCCTTCCAAGCCAAAGACTTCCATGTACAAGATTATCCGGATATACTTCGGCGTTGGAAGCTAGTCCGGGGGCTACTGAGGGAGTCCTGGTTTAAGGGGTCCTCGGATAGCCGACCTATTTCTCATGGGCCGGACTATGTGGGCTACTGGATGAGCATTGGGTGATAAGGGGCCCCATCGCCAAGGTGGAAGTTTCAAGGAGCCATGGCGTGTCCTCCAAGTTGTCGACAGTAGATAGGCATATTTTTTTCCCTTTAATGTGCAACCGACTATGTGTAAACCCTAGGTACCCTCGGCGTCTATATAAGCCGGAGGGTTTTAGGTTGTTGGCCAACAGAACTCATCTAGGGTTTTAGTCATACGATCTCGTGGTAGATCAACTCTATAACCCTTATACCATCAATATAATCAAGCAGGACGTAGGGTATTACCTCCATAGGAGGGCCCGAACCTGGTTAAACACTGTCCCCTTCATCTCCTGTTACCCTCGATTCTTGTCTCACAGCTCTGGACCCCCTACCCGAGATCCGCCGGTTTTGACACCGACACTAGTCACACATCACCATGGAGGCAGCGAGGTTGATGTAGACGGCCTCCGTGTTGGATTCCCCCTCCGGCAGAGTACCGGAAAAGGTCTCCAGATGGGATCACGGCGGAACAGAGACTTGTGGCGGCGGAAAAAGGGTTCCGGGCGCTCTTCTGGGATTTCTGGAATATAGGAGAATTTATAGGCTAGAGTGGGGCGTCGGGAGACGGCAGAGGGGCCAGTACCCATCAGGGCACGCCCTAGGGCCTGGTCGCGCCCTGTTGGCTACTAGGCCCCTCGTGTGGCCTCTCGTCTGCTTTCGAAGCTTTCAGGTCTTTATTTGGTCCAGAAAAAATCATAAAAAAGTTTCGGGTCGATTGGACTTTTTTGGTACAGTAAACCCGACAAGCCAAAAACATGCAGAAAACAGGAACTGGCACATGGCACTGGGTCAATAGGTTAGTACCCAAAAATAATATAAATGCGTAAATAAGTATCCAAAAAGTATCCTAGAATGATAATATCATAGCATGTAACAATAAAAAATTATAGATACGTTGGAGACGTATCAGCATCCCCAAGCTTAATTCCTGCTCGTCCTCGAGTAGGTAAATGATAAAAACAGAACTTTTGATGTGACATGCTATCCAATATGTAATCCTTTGCATGTATGCTCATTGAGAAACGATGAATTGACAAACATCAACATAGTAATATTTATAAGAACAAGCAGCAAAATCATTAATCTTTCAAAGTATACGATCCTAAAAGAATGTTTACCCCCATTCGTCTTATAGTATTATCAAGGCATGACTCCGCCTTCACCACATTAATACAAATGTCAAGCAACACGGTGTCCAAGTTAGGTAATTGAATCGTACTTTTTCAAAATGAATCAACTTTTTATTGTTCACGCAATACATGAGCGTGAACATTTGTACATAGCATAAGGTGGAATAGAATATGGTGGTGTGTATCAAAGGGGTAAAAAGTGGAGAAGAAAGTCTCGCATCAACTAGGCGTATCAACCGGCTATGGAGATGCCCATCGATAGATATCAATGTGAGGAGTAGGGATTGCCATGCAAATATGATGCACTAGAGCTATAAGTGTATGAAAGCTCAACTGAAGCTAAGCGGGTGTGCATCCAACTTGCTTGCTCATGAAGACCTCGGGCTTTTGAGGATGCCCGTCATCGGAATATACAAGCCAAGGTCTAATAATGAAAAATTCCCACTAGCATATGAAAGTGATGAAGCATGAGACTCTCTATATGAACAATATGGTGCCACATTCAGGCACAAGTGTGGTAAAGGATAGTAGAAAAGTCCCTTCTCTCATTTTCTCTCTTTTTTTTGCATGAATGGTGGACTCATCTGGTCTCTCCCCTTTTTTATTTCCTCACTGGGACAATGCTCTAATAATGATCGTCACACTTTTATTTACTTACAACTCGATATTACAACTCGATATGAAGAACTATGTAGTGATATGACTCAATATGAATGCCTCTGGCAGTATATCAGGATGTGCAATGATCTAGGATGACATGTATCAAAAATATGATGAACGGTGGCTTTGCCACAAATACTATGTCAGCTCTATATGATCATGCAAAGCAATATGATGATGAATGAACTAGCCATATGATGTGACGATGGAATTTATATGGAAATATATCTCGGAATGGCTTTGAAAATGCCATAATAGGTAGGTATGGTGGCTGTTTTGAGGAATGTATGATGAGTCTTATATGTGACATAGTGTATCATGTCACGGGGTTTGGATGCACTGGCGAAGTTTGCACCGATCCTCGAGGTGAGAACGGGCAATGCGCGGTACTTGAGAGGCTAGCAAAATATGATGTGGTGAGATTGCTTATGTCTATGGTGTCACATTATTCATGAATAACTCATAAACTTATTGCAAAGTTTTATTATTTTATCACAAATCAAAGTACTACTCGCATGCCCCGAGGGAGGAGGTTGGGAGGAGTTAACCATCGCGCGCCTCCGACCCGAAACAACACTAGGTTTTCAACAAGGAATAGAAATGCTCACACATCCTCACCATGCCTTTTTAATATTTATACAAATGGGAAATTAACACCTCTTCATATCGATACTTCTACGAATCAACAATGGTGCACTCATCCTTTTTCGTATTACCACATCAATATCATTCATCCTAAACTTCTCTTTAAAGTGATACATGGTGGTTTCGATTGTCACTCATTGAATACCTATTAGCTTTTGGACTAATTCTACAACCCATGCAATTACCATCGCTGTTTATAACTCTCAAACAAATATAATTGAAGAACGATATTGCAATTATTTCTATAAAATCTATATGCCGCTTTCTCAAAAAGTTATAAGTGAAGTACTAGAGCAACTGCCTAGCTCAAAAGATATAAGTGAAGCACAAAGAGTATTCTAACAAATCATGGTAAAAATGTGTCTCTCTCAAATAGGTGTGTCCAGCAAACAATGATTTTGGAAAACTAAAGAAAAAGAAAGCAAAAACAAACGACGCTCCAAGCAAAACTCATATCATGTGACGAATAAAAATATAGCTCCAACTGACATACCGATGATTTGGAACGAAAGAGGGGATGCCTTCCAGAGGCATCCCCAAGATTAGACGCTTGAGCCTTCCTAGAATATTACCTTGGGGTCCCTTGGGCATCCGCAAGATTAGGCTCTTGCTGCACCTTATTCCTTGTCATCGTGAAATAACCCAAAACTTGAAAACTTCCATCACACAAAACTTAACAAAACTTCGTGAGATCCGTTAGTATAAACAACATATCAAATACTTTAGGTAATGTTATAAATTGTTTCATATTTCATTATTTCATAACAGGTATTGTATTCCAACTTCTCCATGGCTTATACAATCCATAGCATCATCAAAACAAGCAAACTATGCAAGCAAAAAACAGAATCTGTCTAAAACAAAACAGTCTGTAGTGATCTCTAGACACATATACTTCTGTAACTCTAAAACTTCTGAAATATTAGGACAACCTGAATAATTTGTATATCAACACTCTGTAAAAATTTCAGATCATTATCAGGCTCCGGTAAAAAATGAAAATTCCTGTACTTGAGTCAAAAGTTTTTGTTTTGTTTCAGCATCGATTCTACTCATCTTGTGAGTCGTCCCAAAGGCTTTACTTGGCACAAACAATAATTTAAACACAAAAACAAAAACATTACAGAGGCAATAATCATGTTATCACACACCAACAGAAAATTGAACGCAAAAAGTAAAGATAACTATTGGGTTGCCTCCCAACAAGCGCTATTGTTTTATGCCCCTAGCTAGGCATAATGCATGATATCAAGTGTTGTGACTTTTCATGTCTTTGAGAACCAGCTCTTCCAAAATGGTACTAAATAAATCTCCTCTATCAAATTTGGTTGGTGAGCCATAGGGTTCAAAAAGATTCTTGAGGTTTAGGACATCATTATTAGCATCATTATCGTCATACGGATAATCATATAAGACATGAATTTCATAATTAAAGGGTTCTCTAATAGTATTTTCATGACAATACTCACCAAACCCTTCATTAATTCCTTTGGCAAGACATTCATAATTATCACAAGTGTTAAGGAACAAGGCTTGCATTAACTCTTCTGGAGGAACCTTTCTTCACATGTTTTCACAAAAACCTAGATATTTATTAGATTCCAACTTACGCAAAGCCTCCCTATTGTGCAAGATTACTTCTATGGGAGGATGTTCATATTTTATTCCATAGAAAGCAAAAATATCCCTAGCTTCACGCGATATATAATCAAATTCATGCATACGGGTGTCCATAGCAATTTTCTTAATCTCGGGATTTTGTATGCTAGGAAGTCCCAAGAATATCTTTTGAAGCATAGGGTAAAGGTGCACAAACTTTCTTTCTAATTTCAAGATAAGCATGGTAATAGCATCCACCTAACAATTTGTTTCATCAAGTATGGCTCCCTTAATAGGGGAATCAAGAGAGTACTCAAAAAATTCTTGGATAACATGCTTTCCAATAATGTCCCACTACCCACATGATAGATTTAGATTTTAGAAGTGTGTAGGTGTCATTATGGGGAACTTGACCTTTAGGGGGATCATGAGTGGAGTCAAGTTTTGTCCCCCATCATCCGAGTCACTACCACTATCTTCACTAGCACTTTCAACAATAATTCTCTCAGATTTCGACATGATAGCAACTTTCAAACAAGCAAAACAAGCAAACTAGAGACGAGACAAGCAAACTAGTAAAGTAAATATTTTTGTATTTTGTATTTTTTGAAACAAGAAAAATATAACAGCAAATAAAAAGTAGAACAAGTGAATGATAATTTGTGCGAAATTACTTGATAGTAGATTGAGGATACTCCACGGCAACGGCGCGAGAAATCCTTCTTGATATCTGTGATCCGCGTTGGGTTTTCCGTGAAGAGGAACGGGTTATCGCAGCACAAACGAGTAAGTTTTTCCCCTAGTTAAGAACCAAGGTTTATCGAACTAATAGGAGTATCACGCAACCACTGTCTTCAGTGACTGCACACAAAAGAGCAAACACTTGCACCCAACGCACGAAAGTGGGTTGTCAATCCCCTTGGAATCGTTATTTGCAAGTAAGTAAAACAAGGAGATAGTGGTGGATAATTGCAAAGTAAAATAAAAGAAAATAAAGGCAGCAAGGTATTGAAAGCTTTTTGTGTAATATAAGTGAGAAGACCTGGGGGCCGCAGTGTTCTCCAGTGGCATCTCTCATGAAGGAAACAAACAGTGGGTAGACAAATTACTGTTGGGAAATTGATAGAAAAGTGAATAATTATGCTCATATTCACGGCAATGATCATGTGTATATAGGCAGCACGTCCATAAACAAATAGGCGGACTCCTGCCTGCACTTATTACTATTACTCCACTCATCGACCGCTATCCAACATGCATCTAGAGTATTAAGTAAAACAGAGTAATGCTTGGAGAAAGATGACATGATGTACACAAAGTAAAATCAATCAATATGAATGAACCCCATCGTTTAATCCTTAGTAGCAGCAACACAAAGATATATCTTGTCCCCTACTTTGTCACTGGGATATAGAAATTCATTAGGTTGAACCTACCACAATGCACCCCTCTCACCGAAGATAGATTAATCTACTTGGCCAAAGCAAATCAATAGATCGGAGATATTTACGAAGCTATAATGATCATGCAATAAGAATCAATTTAAGAACTCAGAGAAGACTACAATATATATCATGAATGATCTGAACATAAACCCACAATTCATCGGATCCCAACAAACACACCGCACAAAGGCATTACATTGGATAGATCAAAGCGAAGATGTGATGATCATTGTATTGAAGATCAAGAGAGAGAGAGAGAGAGAGATCCATCTAGATACTAACTACGGACCCGTAGGTCTATGGTGAACTACTCACACATCACCATGGAGGCTGCGAGGTTGATGTAGACGGCCTCCGTGATGGATTCCCCCTCCGCCAGAATACCGGAAAAGGCCTCCAGATGGGATCACGGCGGAACAGTGACTTGCGGCGGTGGAAAAAGGGTTTCGGGAGCTCTTCTGTGGTTTCTGGAATATATGAGAATTTATAGGCCACAGAGCTAGCGTTCCTTCTGAGCCAGGATCAAACTCAGGTTTTGACTATGATTGGGCCCGTCGGGCGGCGGCCGAGGGGGACAGTACCCATCAGGGCGCGCCCCAGGTCCTGGCGACGCCCTGTTGGGTACTGGGCGACTCGTGCAACCTCTTGTCTTCTTCCGAAGCTTCCAGGTCTTTATTTGGTCCAGAAAAAATGATAAAAATGTTTCGTGTCGATTGGACTTTGTTTTGTACGGTAAACCTGACAAGCCAAAAACATGCAGAAAACTGGAACTGGCACTTGGCACTGGGTCAATAGCTTAGTGCTCAACAATAATATAAATTGATAAATAAGTACCCAAAAAGTATCCTAGAATGATAATATCATAGCATGGAACAATAAAAAAAAATATATACGTTGGAGACGTATCAATATTGCAAGTTCTCTCCTAGTTAGGTACACTTGCTGCCTTTAATCAACTCGGTTTGAACATTAAATTGAGCACACCTACTTAAACTTCACATTAGTCAAATTATTTAAACCCATGTACACTGATTCACTCCACTCCTTCTGTGGTCAACTTGTGCACTGCATCACTCAACCCAATTTTAACTCATGTACCACTGCACAACACCCTGCAAATTTCGGCATTGGCATTTAGTGCACAAGTATATTATAACTACATCTATCAATCAGTGAATTTACTAATCCTCGAGTAATTAACCATTGAAAACCCTAAAATTCATTCAATCTGGACATGAAATTTCACTGAAAAATAGTAATATTCAGTTAACTAAGTTGAGCAAACAACTAGGTTGAGTAAACAACTAGGTTAAGTTAACATCTAGCTTCAGTTAAGAACTAGGTTCAGTTAACAAGATTCAGTTAACAAGATTCAGTTAACTAGGTTCAGTTCACAACAAGATTCAGTCACAAACCGTCACCGCTGACATGCCCGCGAGAGAAAGGAGAGGGAGAGAGAGACATAGACAGATATAGAGAGCGAGGGAGAGAGGGATTAGAGTGAGGGAGGGGAGCGAGGGATGGGAGTCAGGGCCGCCCAGTCGCTTCACATAGAGCACTTAACGATAGTTAGCGGCAGGCCATCACGTTGGCATCCCCGCGCGCGATCAGACACGTCAAAACAAGATCAAATTTTTGTTCAATGTTTTTTGCCACTGTCGAATTTTTGATGCGGTGCAAAGTGTCACGGTTTGTAAAGTGGTGGTTTTTCGAGAGCTATGACGCTAAAGTGGTTGTTTTGTGCATTTTACTCTATATATGTGATCTGTGCTGCCACTGTATTTGTTTCTATTTGGTCGATGTCACTGTCTTCTAGGCTACCACAGTGACATGAATGTTCCTATACTTTCAGGTTTTGGACAGTGTCATAGAAAATGGATAACCTATGTTAAACTATCTCCATGGTTTGGGAGAACATGGCCTATGTGCTGCTCGTACGTCGAATATGAATTTGTATCTGCAAATTTTGAGTTTGGTAAGACGTTGTGCAGATCATTTTGAGTTATAGGCTTCCCTAGCAACCAAGATTTCCATAAGCATATCTATCATTCTTACCATGTCACAGTGCTGTTTCAGAACAACCAAGATTCAACAAAAAAATTGGTACCCGGGTAAATTTCACCAACATGTTGGGGCAGCCCTGCAGTGCTGGCTAGTACAGTGCCTCATCTAATTTGTGTTGTATCTGCGGAGGTTCCAGCTAATTCTCTGACTCTAACACAGATTTGCATTGTTGTATTAGGGAACAGAGAAGAGAACGTCAGGCGAGGCTGTGAAATAGCTCGTTCCATGGGCATGAGTTAAGCAAAACTAGATACTGTGTCCAGATTAACAGGAACGGCAAGTTGATAGCAACACCTGCATGACGTACTAGCAGGATTTATCTGCTTGTATACATGTGCTAGGCCAACCTTGTAAGAGCATCTCTAGCAGACCCCCTATTCTCCGAAACTGTAAACGCAGTTTACAGTTCGCGCGGAAGGGTGTATACGGGCTGAAAATCAGTGCGGCAGAGCAGAACCTGTATCTCAAACCGTAAATTTTGAAAAAACTGTTTCGCGCGAGAAATTTAGCGAAAAAGATGGCCGGAGCTTCGATCATTCAACAGTACATAGCATAGCATCGATCATTCAACAGTACATAGCATTGAGCCTTTACATACCATAGAGCTCACCGGAGCTAACTACACCTAAGCTAACTAGAGCTCACCGGAGCTAATAACTACCCTACCGCACTACGCAAAATAGAGCTCACCGGAGCTCGTGCAGTAGCCGTCCAGCGGCAGCGCTCCGTCCTCGTCGTCGGAGGAGGTGAGGTCGACGTAGATGCGCGCTTGCTCAGCGGCTTTGCGGCGCCACTCCTCCACCTTGTCACCGAAGGCACGGGCCGATGCGACACCCTGCTCGTAGAGCACGGTGTTGATCTCCTCTTCCGCCTCCCGCGCACTGCGCGCTAGCAGCGCGGGCAAAAGGGTATCCGCCTCCGCCGGGGGGAGGTAGTCCTCCGGCCCAACGACGCCCCCGGCACGTCGCTCCGGCCCCGCCTCGGCCTCTGGCTCCCTCTTCACTGGGGGGAGCTCCTCCAGCTCCCTCTTCACCGGAGTGAGGGAGGAGCGCGAGCTCGATGCGGCGGACGAGCTGCCACCGCTGGAGAATAGCCGGCCGCGCGCGCGGTCGTACTCCTCCGTCTCGCGGCGGAGGAGCGACGGCGACGGCGACCGGCCCCAACGCGTGTACCGCAATGCGGCGCGCTTCCGCGCCGCGTCGGATCTGACGCAACGCGCCCTCTCGGGGTCGTCGTTGGCCATCTCCGGCAGTGGAATGGAGGGGCGGGGCGGCGGATTGGATGGGAGCGCGGCGAATCTGATTCGTCGGCGGTGAGGAAAGGGGGGTTTTCGCGGCGGTGGACGGATCGGGTTCGGACCCGTATCCAGCTACCGAACCCGTAGATATAGTGGTCGCGGGGTCTTGTTTCTGGGCCACCGACAACTTTTTACGGGCCGGGCTGCATTTGCGGTATCTGTTCTGGCAGCTAAAACGGCCCAAACCCGTAAAATCGCCATAATTTTACAGTTCCGGCGATTATACGGGGTCTGCTAGAGATGCTCTAATGTGACAGCAGGAAGACTGGAAGAGTCACGTCTTTGGTGGACGAGAGTTGACAACCCGCATAAGAATGCTCTATGGTACTCCCTCCGTCCGGGTTTCTTAGGCCCCCTCTTATTTTGGGCTAAAGTTTGACTTATAAATTTAACTAACAAAATGTAAACTACAAGTCACAAAAATTATATTATCGAAAAGCTCTTTCAAATACAAATCAAATAATATAACATTTCAGAGCATATACTTTATATTTTAGTAGTTTATAGACGGTCAAAATCTGGCACAAAATACAAAGGGGCCCAATAAACCCGGACGGAGGTAGTACACGTGATTACGATTTACTAACCTACAAGCTGCGCTCGGCAAACATAGCATTCTCTCCCCATTGTCGGCATTTTGAACTCTAATTTATTTCGCCGCCTGCACCTCGGGGTCATGTGAGACAACTGGTTTTGGCGGCTTAGTGACTTGATTCAGCTTGAGTTCCCTGTGGAGCATAACAGTCCCACATTCTCTTCTTATTCTCGGAGGCACGTATCACCCAACCTGCTGATAGAATACCTCAAAAGGAGTTTCATCACCTTCATCACAAAGACCACTTTGCTCCACTTGGGAGCCATTATTTTCATCAAACTCTACGTTACTCGTCTCCTCAATGAGTCCGGTGGACTTGTTGAGGACACGGTAAGCATGAGAGTTTGCAGCATAACCAACAAATATGCCCTCATGGGCTGTAACAGCCCGGGACCGACGCTCCAGAAGATTCCCCTTTATTTCCATTCTCGTCGTGTGATTTGTTTGATTGTCGCATTCATCATCGCATCATTTGCATCATATGCATGGCATCGTCACTTGTTTTCGAAAACTTGCATCCGTTAGCAGTCGCCGGTTCTTCCCGTCGGCCGTTTCGAGTCCTACCACACACGCACGCGCCCGCGGCATCGGTAAAACATTGTTTTCAAAAGTGTGTATTGAACTTTCTCGGATTGGGTCCACCTCCGCCCGCCGCCGGTGTCCGTCGCCATCGCCGCTCCGGCGCTGGGAATTGGTCCCCCTCGCCGGGATCCGGTCGTCCCCCGCCGCGCCTTCTCCCGCCGGCACCCCCAGCCTCGCCTGCCCATGGTGCCGCCGCCGCTTCGCCTCTGCTCGGGCACGACAGCGACGACGGGGACGAGCCCCGTTGACCCGCTCGTGGGCCGGACTCCCACCGTCAAGGCCCAGTCCGCCAGCCTCTCCCCTGCTTGGGCTCGGCCCGCTAGGTGAGCTAGCCCAGCCGCCCCTATTCCTCGCCCTGGTGATATTTTGCTATCATGCGCCGAGTGTATCCGGCCCGTAATGTTTTTTTTTAATTACAGAAAACGCATGTTTTTGAAATGCTAATAAATAAATAACCGTGCACCGTATTAAATTGTTTTATATATATGAAAACCGCTCAGAAAAATGTGTAGATTAATAATATGACGTTTTCATCCATGTTAAAAATGCCTAAGCTCGCTGTTTGCATCATTTTGCATAATTTCCATCATTTTGCATTGTCATATTTTTTTTAACATGCATCGGAATTTAATCCAACAATATATTAAAAATGTTCATATTATCGGCATAGCATTTTCATGCATGACAAACTGGTTCATAGTAATATTTGCAATTAACTTGCATTTATAATTGCTAAAAGGGGTTTAGGCCATAAACTTGCATAATTAATTGTGACATTTTTCCCTACATGAACCTATGTATATTATATGTTTTTTCGGGGTAGAAAAATCCATAGAATTTATCTGTGCACTTTGTTTTGTCATTTGAGCAACTTCTTGTGCATGTCATTTTTGCCATGTTGCCCGTTTGTCTATTTTGTGGGATTTAATCCGTGCATCATATGAAATAATTTTGAACATGAGATATGCCTTGAACATGTGTGCTAGGCCCTGGTATTTTTGGTTGTCATAGAAATGCATGTTTAGATGTTGTTTTCTTGTTGCCAACATGATATAAAATCTGTTGTTTTGAGGGTCCAAAATATTTCTAAGTCTGGAAATCTGATATTTTGTTGCCATATTGCCATGTGATTTGCTAGTGTTCTAGGGGTCATTTGTGGTTGCTCCAAGGGAGTCTTTTGTTAAGCATGTTATGCTCTATCATGTTGTGCCAATAGTTTGCATTAATAGGTTTTGAATCATAATTAAACCTGCTGTCCAATATGTCAATCTGTTAAAAAACTGCTGCTCATGACTAGCCTAATTTTCACTAAGTCTGAGAATCTGTTTTCTTCAATATGCCATGTTGTGTTGATGGTTGCCATGAATCTGAGCATAATTTGATGTTGCCATAAAGTAATGATTTGCAATGCATCATGTCTACTACCATGATGTTAAGTTTCATGCCATAATATGACCTGTAGCATATAGTTTTACTGCTGCCAATATGCCTCCGTGAAAATCTGCTGTGCTAAAAAACTGTTATTTTCACTAAGTCATAATCTGCCATATTTTGTTGCCATGTTGTGAGCTTCCTACCATGTGTTCCATAACTATTTTGAGTATGATATGTGAAGATGAAATGAAGTGTGTGTTATATGCTGCTGCCCCATGCTTAGTTTGTGCATTTTAGAATATTGTAACTTGTTGTTTTCATGTGTGCAAAATGCTATGTCGCTGTTTTGGGCAGATTTAATTAAAATCTTGCATTGATGATTGTGGTTGAACCGTAGCTCCGTTTTGAGCATGTCCTATATGAAACTTGATTAGAATTTCATGTAGTATCATAATAATTTGCTGCTGATTTGAAGTGTTTGTGGTTGTCATTTTCATGCATTTTGCATTCATGTCATGTGCATCTTGTGAAGGTCATATCTTTTAGACCGTAGTTCCGTTTGAGATGTTCCATATATGTAAATCAGCTAGAATGACGTGTAGAATTGCATGGTTCACTTTATTTTGCTGTTTAACAAATATAAATATGATTAGTTCAGATCTGGACCAATTTCGAAATTAACATATGGGGTCGTTTCGGAAATGCTATATGTTGTTTCCGGCCTCATTTAAACTGCCTAGATGTGTAGTTTACTTATGCTTCACCTCTTGCCATGTTTAACAACATTTAATATAGCCGTGTACCTAAACGAGAGTGAACTAAATATTCGAATGTGGAGTTTCGTCAATATGCAACCCGTTGCATATTGAGCTTCACTTAATGTGTAAGAATTGATTGTTGTGCTTGTCTTGTCATGCATAACATGCATCATATTGGAAGCGCATCATGTCACGCATATGTTGTGGTGTTCTCGTGTGTTGATTGTTGTTTCCGAATTTCTTCTTCTCGATAGAGTTCCGAAAGCGTTCGGAGTGTGAGGATTCGTTCGACTACGTTGGCTCGTCTTCTTCATGGATTCATTCTTCTTCCAAGCGGGATCTCAGGCAAGATGATCATTTCCCTAGATACCATTACTATCATTGCCATGCTAGATGTCTCGTTTCTATCGCTTGTCTCGCTACCTACCACTTGTATGTCAAGCCTCCCAAATTGCCATGAAAAGCCTCTAACCCTCCATATCCCAGCAAAAACCTTGTTTGGCTATGTTACCGCTTGCTCCGCCCTTCTTATAGCATTGCTAGTTGCAGGTGCAATTGTTTCCATGTGCCATCATGGACACCCTTTTGCTCCATCATATACACTTGGCAAAGGGTGGAAGGCTTGGCCTTTTGCTCGCTGTTTTGTTCCACCTTTGCCGCCATAGTTACTTGTGCACCGGTGTTATGTTCCATAATTGAGCGCTCCTAACATGCTCGGGGTTGTTATGGGGACCCCCTTGACTTTCATTTTAGGATAAAACTTGTCTGGCAAGGCCCAACTTTGGTACTACATTTGCTCAACATAATTATATTGAACACCGTTGGTATTGCATAGGGCGTCATGAACCCAAGGATTAATTTAACATAATACAGGGGGGGCCAGTGCTGATGGTGTTGGTCCCAAACGGGCTGCCTGCGGGGCCGCCTCGAGGAAACTCGGGGATTGGTGTTTTTTTCCCCGTAGCTAGTCCCATCCGATTTGCCCTGAGAACGAGATACGCGGCTCCTATCGGGATTGTCGGCGCGTCGGGCGGCCTTGCTGGATTTGTTTTACCTTTCTCGAACGTCTTGAGCGAGGAATTCCGAAACTTTGGGCTATCTCGAGGTTGAGGTTTTCCAATGGAATTGCCTAGGAAGATCACGGGATTCGTGGTCGAGGTTATTCCCGCTGCGTGTGGTTAATTTTTGATGGATGAGTTGGAGCACCCCTGCAGGGTTAAATCTTTCGAAAAGCCGTGCCCGCGGTTACGTGGCAACTTGGAAACTTTGTTTAACACCCGGTCATAGCAAACTTGAAGTAAACTCAAATAAAATACACCAACCGTGTGCGTAACCGTGACTGTCTCTTCTCGTGAGTCCTTATCCGAGAGAGAACATGGTGGGGTTATGTTTGACGTAAGTAGGTGTTCAGGATCTCTTAGAGATCATTACTAGTTCACGTCCGTTTATTCGACAATCACCCCCCTTTATTCTTGTACTCGTAAGTTAGCCACTCAAATAAATGCTTAGTGTTTGCTGCAGCCTCACCACTTAACCATACCTCACCCATTAAGCTTTAATAGTCTTGATACCCTTGGAAATGAGATTGCTGAGTCCCTGTGGCTCACAGATTACTACAACAACAGTTGCAGGTACAGGTAATGCGATGATATGCCGTGAGCGCGATGTTTGTTTGATTTGGAGTTCTTCTTCTTCTTCATCGATCTAGGATGGGTTCCAGGCGGCAGCCTGGGATAGCAAGGATGGATGTCATTTTATCGTTTGTTTTCGTCCGTAGTCGGACCCTGCTCTTCTGTATGATGTTTGGAGATGTTATTGTATTGATGTTATATTGATGTAGCTTGTGGCGAGTGTAAGCCAATTCCATATACTCATCTCTTCTTTACATGTACTTGTAATGATATCCATTCTTGCGAAACGACGAGATGCGCTTCTATCCCTGTCGAGGCCCTCGTGCCAAAATAAGGATAGGATCGCATCTTGGGCGTGACAAGTTGGTATCAGAGCCTGTACCGACCTAGGAGCCCCCTTGATTGATCGAACTTTGGCCGAGTCGAGTCTAGTGAAAAACTATTTTTTAGTCTAGTTATATCGGAGAGTAGGATTCTTTTACTCCTCTTCTATACTCTGGTGAGGTATTGGACTTAGGAATTTTCATTCTACTCCTCTTCTCGCTCAAATTTTTTTTAGGATCACGCGGGTATTTTGGAAACTATATGATGCCGATGTGAAGGAGTTCTGTCTTGGTGCCTCCTGTCTGACTTGATTTCTTCCTGGGAGTTGAGCTCCAGGGGATTCTTGACACATCGTTATCATTCAGTTTTCTTAGTATCTCAGGACGGAGGATGTTCGAAATTGCTTCAATACTAGTAGTGGCGAGAGGAGTCCGGCATCCCCAGTACTAGTGGAGAGAGTTCGGATGTACTGCCATACTTAGTATCGTTGTGATTACGAGGATCTGAGGTAGATGAGTTTCCGAGGCCTTTGGTTGTGTGTTGAGGGATGTGATACACTGGAGAGTAGTATTACTGCTAGGAGTTGTGTGATTATGTGAAACTCCGTGTATCCGTGTACCCGATTGCATAACCAAAGATCTCGGAAGTTCTTAGGTGGGAATTCAAGTAGTTACCTAGGATTATCCTTTCAGCAAATGCATATGGGTTATGTATTTGTTTCCGGTTTAATTCGAAAGCCTTAGCCTTTGTTTTGTTTTGTAGTGTGGTAATTCGAGTTGCTTCGATGCCAAGTGGTGATCTCATGTCTTTTCCTACCGGTGTGCTTCTCTTCAAGATAATTCAATCCTTTCCAATAATTTGCAAGATCAATCCTCATATTTCTTTCCGGAGATCATCTCATTTGTCTCAAGTTTTCTTTGTTTTCCCCACCCTCCCGCCCCTTTTCTTTCAAAGATTAAATTCTCATTCCAATGCCTTTTCATTAATGTGATGCTTCCTCTATTCTTTTCTTCCGTGATGTATCCGGTGATTCGTTGTGAAGACGCTCAGTGCTCAAGCTCATCATTTCTTAGTCTTCATCTTTGTTTTCTTCTCCGGTGGATTCCATTCAAGCGTTCGGTGCTCATCATATCAATTTCATTCTATAATTGCGCTTCCATGTTGGAAGTTCTTGTCCAAGCCCCTCTTGTTTGTTCGTCTCTCTTCATTCTTCCGGAGTGTTGAAGATATCTCAGAAGTCTTGTGTTTTCCATTCAAATCCTTTCAAATTATTTCGAGGTTATCACCTCATCAAGTTTTCATTTGTAACTGTGCAATCTCTCTTCCTAAGCAATTGTTTCAATGGTGGTCTCTTTGAGTGGGCTCATCACCCACAGGTTTTTCCCCAGGATCTTACCTGGCTCTTCTGATCTTTTCCGGAGATCTCAAGTTCTTTTCAATATGATGTAAGAACGAATTTCATCAGTCATATTCCTTCCCGAAGATCGCTTCTAAATCATTTTCATCGTTGGCTCTACTTTTCTTTATTCATTTTTCCGGAGTATCTCAGTAATTCTTGGTGGTGTTTCTCGTCATTATTCTCAGCTGAAGAACGAAGTAGAGTTTCTCTTCAATCTTTCACCGTTCTTTCGAAGATTTGTCATCTCAGCTTCGTGCCATCCTCTCAAATTGTTTCGATCATGAGTTTTCATTCCTTATCTATCCGGTGCGTCTCAGAGTTGTTTTCATTTCTCGATCCTTCGAAGGCCATCATTTCAGAAGATCTCTTCGCTCCCAGCTTTCAGCTTTCGTTCCCAAATTCTTCTCAATTGTTGTCTCTTCGTTCGTATCTCAATTATTCCGGCGCTTTGTTCAAGTCATTTAAATAATTCTCATTCATTCCAAATTCTCACCAGTGTTTCGTTGAAGACTTCTTCAAGTTTGTGCTCTATCTGTCTCTTCAATCTTTTCAAGAAGAATAAGTGGTATGCTAAATCCATGTTTGTAATCAATTAAACTTGATGAAGGATAAGCATAACATAATTCTTATTCTTGTTTCATCAAAGTGATTTCAATCCTTCTTCCGGAGTTGTTCATGAATATCAAATTCTTGATTCTAAGTGTTTCATCTTTTCTTTTTCGGAGTTCCAAGTTTCTCAAATATCTCTTCGCGAAGCTTCATCTAAATCTCTGCAAGACCTCAATCTTGTTCATTTTGCGTCTTTCAATTCTTTCTATCATCCTGTTGTTTCAGAGTTCTTTCCGGAGGTTCTTCATGGTGGTTCATCAAGATTTCTTTCATTCTCAAGTGTTCTTCAAGGTTTTGTTGGAGGTCCTCAAGTATTATTTCTCTTGCATTTCAAATGCAATTCTTTCTCCCTTATCTTTTGAGATGGTGGTATAACATTCTAGAGTCATGAGGAGTCTTGAAGGGAATTGTCAAGAATGAAATATTTAAACCCATCTTTCTTTCTCGGAGTTATCTTGGATTGGATTTCACCTAAAGCCTTTCCTAAGGATTGTTGCTCTCGTGGTGCTTATCATGATCCAAGTTTTCTCCTCCTCTTCGTCAAAGAAGTTTCATCTCTTCTTTGATCCCAATCTATCAATTGCTTTTCATTGTGGTCGGTTGTCACCTCATAATTTTGAGTTGTTCTCCATAAGCCCACATCTTTTCGTTGTTGATGTTCCAACAACTCAGTTCAATCCTTCTTGGTAAGGGTGCTTTTCAAATTCAATTGCGATAGAAGTTGTCATTTTCTTCTCCGTTCTTTCTTTCCAATGATCTAGCTTCTATTCTTTTGTTCCGGAGGCATTGTGATGTTGCTCTATTCATCCCATCATCTCGGCATCAAGCTCATGTTATCTCTTTGCATATCCTTAACCGGAGTGTTGTTTTGTCTTTTCAAGTTCTTCCATCTTATCAAATTTTGTCCCTATATCCTACCAAAGTGCTGCCGAAATTTCTTTTGAATTCTTGCTTGTTCCTCATGTCATTCTTCTTCTCGTTGAAACCTTCACTGATCATTGGTTTCACTCGTTTGTCAGAGAAGCAACTAAGTTTTACCTCTTCCTTTCCTCTTTCTCTTCCCCTTCTCATTCTTAGATCTCGGGTCGAGATCTCTTGTAAGTGGAGGAGAGTTGTAACAGCCCGGGACCGACGCTCTAGAAGATTCCCCTTTATTTCCATTCTCGTCGTGTGATTTGTTTGATTGTCGCATTCATCATCGCATCATTTGCATCATGTGCATGGCATCGTCACTTGTTTTCGAAAACTTGCATCCGTTAGCAGTCGCTGGTTCTTCCCGTCGGCCGTGTCGAGTCCTACCACACACGCATGCGCCCGCGGCATCGGTAAAACATTGTTTTCAAAAGTGTGTATTGAACTTTCTCGGATTGGGTCGAAACCTGGCAAGCGGTCGTAATATATTGTTGGTAGACCGCCTGCCAAATTTCGTCCCGTTCAGAGGTCGTTTGAGGCCCGAACCGTTAAACCTAGAGCAGCTCTATTGCCGGTTAAAATAGTCGGATGTTTTGTTTTTAAAACTTGTTGCCGGGCCGCACACCTCCCCTCTCCTTAGCCCACACCACCTCTACACAGCCCACATGGCCCTGCTAGCCCCCTCTCCGTTTCCAGACGTCCGATCGAGATCGAACGGTCCAAAAACGGAGGAGAAACCCCTCTCCTAGCCATCCCTGCTATATATAGATGCCCTCCCTGTCCATTTTTCGCCTAACCCTAATCCCTCCTCGATATCCGCGCCGCCGCCAGCCTCCCACCACTCAGCCGCCGCCTCCTCTCTCCTCAGCCGCCGGAGCCCGCCAAGCCCAGATCGGGGCCCGGGAAAGCCCATCCCGGCCCGAACCACTCCCGAGCTCCTCTGCCTCCTGCCCCGCAGACCATGGCGCCCGCAGGCGACCCCGTCGCCTCGCCGGCACCGGACCCTCGCCGGAGAAGCCAGGCCGGTCGCCCCGCGCCCCTCTTCCTTCTCCCCCCCCCGATGCCTTCTCTCTTCCTCACCCGTCTCTCCTTCCTCTCCCTGCAGGATGACCACCAGCGCCGGCCGCCCGCCAACCTCCGCCCGCCGCCGGTGTCCGTCGCCATCGCCGCTCCGGCGCTGGGAATTGGTCCCCCTCGCCGGGATCCGATTGTCCCCCGCCGCGCCTTCTCCCGCCGGCACCCCCAGCCTCGCCTGCCCATGGTGCCGCCGCCGCTTCGCCTCTGCTCGGGCACGGCAGCGACGACGGGGACGAGCCCCGTTGACCCGCTCGTGGGCCGGACTCCCACCGTCAAGGCCCAGTCCGCCAGCCTCTCCCCTGCTTGGGCTCGGCCCGCTAGGTGAGCTAGCCCAGCCGCCCCTATTCCTCGCCCTGGTGATGTTTTGCTAGCATGCGCCTAGTATATCCGTCCCGTAATGTTTTTTTTTTATTACAGAAAACGCATGTTTTTGAAATGCTAATAAATAAATAACCGTGCACCGTATTAAATTGTTTTATATATGAAAACCGCTCAGAAAAATGTGTAGATTAATAATATGACGTTTTCATCCATGTTAAAAATGCCTAAGCTCGCTGTTTGCATCATTTTGCATAATTGCCATCATTTTGCATTGTCATATTTTTTTTAACATGCATCGGAATTTAATCCAACAATATATTAAAAATGTTCATATTATCGGCATAGCATTTTCATGCATGACAAACTGGTTCATAGTAATATTTGCAATTAACATGCATTTATAATTGCTAAAAGGGGTTTAGGCCATAAAATTGCATAATTAATTGTGACATTTTTCCCTACATGAACCTATGCATATTATATGTGTTTTCGGGGTAGAAAAATCCATAGAATTTATCTGTGCATTTTGTTTTGTCATTTGAGCAAGTTCTTGTGCATGTCATTTTTGCCATGATGCCCGTTTGTCTATTTTGTGGGATTTAATCCGTGCATCATATGAAATAATTTTGAACATGAGATATGCCTTGAACATGTGTGCTAGGCCCTGGTATTTTTGGTTGTCATAGAAATGCATGTTTAGATGTTGTTTTCTTGTTGCCAACATGATATAAAATCTGTTGTTTTGAGGGTCCAAAATATTTCTAAGTCTGGAAATCTGATATTTTGTTGCCATGTTGCCATGTGATTTGCTAGTGTTCTAGGGGTCATTTGTGGTTGCTCCAAGGGAGTCTTTTGTTAAGCATGTTATGCTCTATCATGTTGTGCCAATAGTTTGCATGAATAGGTTTTGCATCATAATTAAACCTGCTGTCCAATATGTCAATCTGTTAAAAAACTGCTGCTCATGACTAGCCTAATTTTCACTAAGTCTGAGAATCTGTTTTCTTCAATATGCCATGTTGTGTTGATGGTTGCCATGAATCTGAGCATAATTTGATGTTGCCATAAAGTAATGATTTGCAATGCATCATGTCTACTACCATGCTGTTAAGTTTCATGCCATAATATGACCTGTAGCATATAGTTTTACTGCTGCCAATATGCCTCCGTGAAAATCTTCTGTGCTAAAAAACTGTTATTTTCACTAAGTCCTAATCTGCCATATTTTGTTGCCATGTTGTGAGCTTCCTACCATGTGTTCCATAACTATTTTGAGTATGATATGTGAAGATGAAATGAAGTGTGTGTTATATGCTGCTTCCCCATGCTTAGTTTGTGCATTTTAGAATATTGTAACTTGTTTTTTTCATGTGTGCAAAATGCTATGTCGCTGTTTTGGGCAGATTTAATTAAAATCTTGCATTGATGATTGTGGTTGAACCGTAGCTCCGTTTTGAGCATGTCCTATATGACACTTGATTAGAATTTCATGTAGTATCATAATAATTTGCTGCTGATTTGAAGTGTTTGTGGTTGTCATTTTCATGCATTTTGCATTCATGTCATGTGCATCTTGTGAAGGTCATTTCTTTTAGACCGTAGCTCCGTTTGAGATGTTCCATATATGTAAATCAGCTAGAATGACGTGTAGAATTGCATGGTTCACTTTATTTTGCTGTTTAACAAATATAAATATGATTAGTTCAGATCTGGACCAATTTCGAAATTAACATATGGGGTCGTTTCGAAATGCTATATGTTGTTTCCGGCCTCATTTAAACTGCCTAGATGTGTAGTTTACTTATGCTTCACCTCTTGCCATGTTTAACAACATTTAATATAGTCGTGTACCTAAATGAGAGTGAACTAAATATTCGAATGTGGAGTTTCGTCAATATGCAACCCGTTGCATATTGAGCTTCACTTAATGTGTAAGAATTGATTGTTGTGCTTGTCTTGTCATGCATAACATGCATCATATTGGAAGCACATCATGTCACGCATATGTTGTGGTGTTCTCGTGTGTTGATTGTTGTTTCCGAATTTCTTCTTCTCGATAGAGTTCCGAAAGCGTTCGGAGTGTGAGGATTCGTTCGACTACGTTGGCTCGTCTTCTTCATGGATTCATTCTAATTCCAAGCGGGATCTCAGGCAAGATGATCATTTCCCTGTATACCATTACTATCATTGCCATGCTAGATGTCTCGTTTCTATCGCTTGTCTCGCTACCTACCACTTGTATGTCAAGCCTCCCAAATTGCCATGAAAAGCCTCTAACCCTCCATATCCCAGCAAAAACCTTGTTTGGCTATGTTACCGCTTGCTCCGCCCTTCTTATAGCGTTGCTAGTTGCAGGTGCAATTGTTTCCATGTGCCATCATGGACACCCTTTTGCTCCATCATATACACTTGGCAAAGGGTGGAAGGCTTGGCCTTTTGCTTGGTGTTTTGTTCCACCTTTGCCGCCATAGTTACGTGTGCACCGGTGTTATGTTCCATAATTGAGCGCTCCTAACATGCTCGGGGTTGTTATGGCGACCCCCTTGACTTTCGTTTTAGGATAAAACTTGTCTGGCAAGGCCCAACTTTGGTACTACATTTGCTCAACATAATTATATTGAACACCGTTGGTATTGCATAGGGCGTCATGAACCCGAGGATTAATTTAACATAATACAGGGGGGGCCAGTGCTGATGGTGTTGGTCCCAAACGGGCTACCTGCGGGGCCGCCTCGAGGAAACTCGGGGATTGGTGTTTTTTTTCCCGTAGCTAGTCCCATCCGATTTGCCCTGAGAACGAGATACGCGGCTCCTATCGGGATTGTCGGCACGTCGGGCGGCCTTGCTGGATTTGTTTTACCTTTCTCGAACGTCTTGAGCGAGGAATTCCGAAACTTTGGGCTATCTCGAGGTTGAGGTTTTCCAATGGAATTGCCTAGGAAGATCACGGGATTCGTGGTCGAGGTTATTCCCGCTGCGTGTGGTTAATTTGTGATGGATGAGTTGGAGCACCCCTGCAGGGTTAAATCTTTCGAAAAGCCGTGCCCGCGGTTACGTGGCAACTTGGAAACTTTGTTTAACACCCGGTCATAGCAAACTTGAAGTAAACTCAAATAAAATACACCAACTGTGTGCGTAACCGTGACTGTCTCTTCTCGTGAGTCCTTATCCGAGAGAGAACATGGTGGGGTTATGTTTGACGTAAGTTGGTGTTCAGGATCTCTTAGAGATCATTACTAGTTCACGTCCGTTTATTCGACAATCACCCCCCTTTATTCTTGTACTCGTAAGTTAGCCACTCAAATAAATGCTTAGTGTTTGCTGCAGCCTCACCACTTAACCATACCTCACCCATTAAGCTTTAATAGTCTTGATACCCTTGGAAATGAGATTGCTGAGTCCCTGTGGCTCACAGATTACTACAACAACAGTTGCAGGTACAGGTAATGCGATGATATGCCGTGAGCCCGATGTTTGTTTGATTTGGAGTTCTTCTTCTTCTTCATCAATCTAGGATGGGTTCCAGGCGGCAGCCTGGGATAGCAAGGATGGATGTCATTTTATCGTTTGTTTTCATCCGTAGTCGGACCCTGCTCTTCTGTATGATGTTTGGAGATGTTATTGTATTGATGTGATATTGATGTAGCTTGTGGCGAGTGTAAGCCAATTCCATATACTCATCTCTTCTTTACATGTACTTGTAATGATATCCATTCTTGCGAAACGACGAGATGCGCTTCTATCCCTGTCGAGGCCCTCGTGCCAAAATAAGGATAGGATCGCATCTTGGGCGTGACAAGTTGGTATCAGAGCCTGTACCGACCTAGGAGCCCCCTTGATTGATCGAACTTTGGCCGAGTCGAGTCTAGTGAAAAACTATTTTTTAGTCTAGTTATATCGGAGAGTAGGATTCTTTTACTCCACTTCTATACTCTGGTGAGGTATTGGACTTAGGAACTTTCATTCTACTCCTCTTCTCGCTCAAAATTTTTTTAGGATCACGCGGGTATTTTGGAAACTATATGATGCCGATGTGAAGGAGTTCTGTCTTGGTGCCTCCTGTCTGACTTGATTTCTTCCGGGGAGTTGAGCTCCAGGGGATTCTTGACACATCGTTATCATTCAGTTTTCTTAGTATCTCAGGACGGAGGATGTTCGAAATTGCTTCAATACTAGTAGTGGCGAGAGGAGTCCGGCATCCCCAGTACTGGTGGAGAGAGTTCGGATGTACTGCCATACTTAGTATCGTTGTGATTACGAGGATTTGAGGTAGATGAGTTTCCGAGGCCTTTGGTTGTGTGTTGAGGGATGTGATACACTAGAGAGTAGTATTACTGCTAGGAGTTGTGTGATTATGTGAAACTCCGTGTATCCGTGTACCCGATTGCATAACCAAAGATCTCGGAAGTTCTTCGGTGGGAATTCAAGTAGTTACCTAGGATTATCCTTTCAGCAAATGCATATGGGTTATGTATTTGTTTCCGGTTTAATTCGAAAGCCTTAGCCTTTGTTTTGTTTTGTAGTGTGGTAATTCGAGTTGCTTCGATGCCAAGTGGTGATCTCATGTCTTTTCCTACCGGTGTGCTTCTCTTCAAGATAATTCATTCCTTTCCAATAATTTGCAAGATCAATCCTCATATTTCTTTCCGGAGATCATCTCATCTGTCTCAAGTTTTCTTTGTTTTCCCCACCCTCCCGCCCCTTTTCTTTCAAAGATTAAATTCTCATTCCAATGCCTTTTCATTAATGTGATGCTTCCGCTATTCTTTTCTTCCGTGATGTATCCGGTGATTCGTTGTGAAGACGCTCAGTGCTCAAGCTCATCATTTCTTAGTCTTCATCTTTGTTTTCTTCTCCGGTGGATTCCATTCAAGCGTTCGGTGCTCATCATATCAATTTCATTCTATAAAAAACTGCTGCTCATGACTAGCCTAATTTTCACTAAGTCTGAGAATCTGTTTTCTTCAATATGCCATGTTGTGTTGATGGTTGCCATGAATCTGAGCATAATTTGATGTTGCCATAAAGTAATGATTTGCAATGCATCATGTCTACTACCATGCTGTTAAGTTTCATGCCATAATATGACCTGTAGCATATAGTTTTACTGCTGCCAATATGCCTCCGTGAAAATCTGCTATGCTAAAAAACTGTTATTTTCACTAAGTCCTAATCTGCCATATTTTGTTGCCATGTTGTGAGCTTCCTACCATGTGTTCCATAACTATTTTGAGTATGATATGTGAAGATTAAATGAAGTGTGTGTTATATGCTGCTGCCCCATGCGTAGTTTGTGCATTTTAGAATATTGTAACTTGTTGTTTTCATGTGTGCAAAATGCTATGTCGCTGTTTTGGGCAGATTTAATTAAAATCTTGAATTGATGATTGTGGTTGAACCATAGCTCCGTTTTGAGCATGTCCTATATGAAACTTGACTAGAATTTCATGTAGTATCATAATAATTTGCTGCTGATTTGAAGTGTTTGTGGTTGTCATTTTCATGCATTTTGCATTCATGTCATGTGCATCTTGTGAAGGTCATATCTTTTAGACCGTAGCTCCGTTTGAGATGTTCCATATATGTAAATCAGCTAGAATGACGTGTAGAATTGCATGGTTCACCATATTTTGCTGTTTAACAAATATAAATATGATTAGTTCAGATCTGGACCAATTTCGAAATTAACATATGGGGTCGTTTCGGAAATGCTATATGTTGTTTCCGGCCTCATTTAAACTGCCTAGATGTGTAGTTTACTTATGCTTCACCTCTTGCCATATTTAACAACATTTAATATAGTCGTGTACCTAAACGAGAGTGAACTAAATATTCGAATGTGGAGTTTCGTCAATATGCAACCCGTTGCATATTGAGCTTCACTTAATGTGTAAGAATTGATTGTTGTGCTTGTCTTGTCATGCATAACATGCATCATATTGGAAGCGCATCATGTCACGCATATGTTGTGGTGTTCTCGTGTGTTGATTGTTGTTTCCGAATTTCTTCTTCTCGATAGAGTTCCGAAAGCGTTCGGAGTGTGAGGATTCGTTCGACTACGTTGGCTCGTCTTCTTCATGGATTCATTCTTCTTCCAAGCGGGATCTCAGGCAAGATGATCATTTCCCTGGATACCATTACTATCATTGCCATGCTAGATGTCTCGTTTCTATCGCTTGTCTCGCTACCTACCACTTGTATGTCAAGCCTCCCAAATTGCCATGAAAAGCCTCTAACCCTCCATATCCCAGCAAAAACCTTGTTTGGCTATGTTACCGCTTGATCCGCCCTTCTTATAGCGTTGCTAGTTGCAGGTGCAATTGTTTCCATGTGCCATCATGGACACCCTTTTGCTCCATCATATACACTTGGCAAAGGGTGGAAGGCTTGGCCTTTTGCTCGGTGTTTTGTTCCACCTTTGCCGCCATAGTTACGAGTGCACCGGTGTTATGTTCCATTATTGAGCGCTCCTAACATGCTCGAGGTTGTTATGGCGACCCCCTTGACTTTCGTTTTAGGATAAAACTTGTCTGGCAAGGCCCAACTTTGGTACTACATTTGCTCAACATAATTATATTGAACACCGTTGGTATTGCATAGGGCGTCATGAACCCGAGGATTAATTTAACATAATACAGGGGGGGCCAGTGCTGATGGTGTTGGTCCCAAATGGGCTACCTGCGGGGCCGCCTCGAGGAAACTCGGGGATTGGTGTTTTTTTCCCCGTAGCTAGTCCCATCCGATTTGCCCTGAGAACGAGATACGCGGCTCCTATCGGGATTGTCGGCACGTTGGGCGGCCTTGCTGGATTTGTTTTACCTTTCTCGAACGTCTTGAGCGAGGAATTCTGAAACTTTGGGCTATCTCGAGGTTGAGGTTTTCCAATGGAATTGCCTAGGAAGATCACGGGATTCGTGGTCGAGGTTATTCCCGCTGCGTGTGGTTAATTTGTGATGGATGAGTTGGAGCACCCCTGCAGGGTTAAATCTTTCGAAAAGCCGTGCCCACGGTTACGTGGCAACTTGGAAACTTTGTTTAACACCCGGTCATAGCAAACTTGAAGTAAACTCAAATAAAATACACCAACCGTGTGCGTAACCGTGACTGTCTCTTCTCGTGAGTCCTTATCCGAGAGAGAACATGGTGGGGTTATTTTTGACGTAAGTAGGTGTTCAGGATCTCTTAGAGATCATTACTAGTTCACGTCCGTTTATTCGACAATCACCCCCCTTTATTCTTGTACTCGTAAGTTAGCCACTCAAATAAATGCTTAGTGTTTGCTGCAGCCTCACCACTTAACCATACCTCACCCATTAAGCTTTAATAGTCTTGATACCCTTGGAAATGAGATTGCTGAGTCCCTGTGGCTCACAGATTACTACAACAACAGTTGCAGGTACAGGTAATGCGATGATATGCCGTGAGCGCGATGTTTGTTTGATTTGGAGTTCTTCTTCTTCTTCATCGATCTAGGATGGGTTCCAGGCGGCAGCCTGGGATAGCAAGGATGGACGTCATTTTATCGTTTGTTTTCGTCCGTAGTCGGACCCTGCTCTTCTGTATGATGTTTGGAGATGTTATTGTATTGATGTGATATTGATGTAGCTTGTGGCAAGTGTAAGCCAATTCCATATACTCATCTCTTCTGTACATGTACTTGTAATGATATCCATTCTTGCGAAACGACGAGATGCGCTTCTATCCCTGTCGAGGCCCTCGTGCCAAAATAAGGATAGGATCGCATCTTGGGCGTGACAAGTTGGTATCAGAGCCTGTACCGACCTAGGAGCCCCCTTGATTGATCGAACTTTGGCCGAGTCGAGTCTAGTGAAAAACTATTTTTTAGTCTAGTTATATCGAAGAGTAGGATTCTTTTACTCCACTTCTATACTCTGGTGAGGTATTGGACTTAGGAATTTTCATTCTACTCCTCTTCTCGCTCAATTTTTTTTTAGGATCACGCGGGTATTTTGGAAACTATATGATGCCGATGTGAAGGAGTTCTGTCTTGGTGCCTCCTATCTGACTTGATTTCTTCCGGGGAGTTGAGCTCCAGGGGATTCTTGACACATCGTTATCATTCAATTTTTTTAGTATCTCAGGACGGAGGATGTTCGAAATTGCTTCAATACTAGTAGTGGCGAGAGGAGTCCGGCATCCCCAGTACTGGTGGAGAGAGTTCGGATGTACTGCCATACTTAGTATCGTTGTGATTACGAGGATTTGAGGTAGATGAGTTTCCGAGGCCTTTGGTTGTGTGTTGAGGGATGTGATACACTGGAGAGTAGTATTACTGCTAGGAGTTGTGTGATTATGTGAAACTCTGTGTATCCGTGTACCCGATTGCATAACCAAAGATCTCGGAAGTTCTTAGGTGGGAATTCAAGTAGTTACCTAGGATTATCCTTTCAGCAAATGCATATGGGTTATGTATTTGTTTCCGGTTTAATTCGAAAGCCTTAGCCTTTGTTTTGTTTTGTAGTGTGGTAATTCGAGTTGCTTCGATGCCAAGTGGTGATCTCATGTCTTTTCCTACCGGTGTGCTTCTCTTCAAGATAATTCAATCCTTTCCAATAATTTGCAAGATCAATCCTCATATTTCTTTCCGGAGATCATCTCATCTGTCTCAAGTTTTCTTTGTTTTCCCCACCCTCCCGCCCCTTTTCTTTCAAAGATTAAATTCTCATTCCAATGCCTTTTCATTAATGTGATGCTTCCGCTATTCTTTTCTTCCGTGATGTATCCGGTGATTCGTTGTGAAGACGCTCAGTGCTCAAGCTCATCATTTCTTAGTCTTCATCTTTGTTTTCTTCTCCGGTGGATTCCATTCAAGCGTTCGGTGCTCATCATATCAATTTCATTCTATAAAAAACTGCTGCTCATGACTAGCCTAATTTTCACTAAGTCTGAGAATCTGTTTTCTTCAATATGCCATGTTGTGTTGATGGTTGCCATGAATCTGAGCATAATTTGATGTTGCCATAAAGTAATGATTTGCAATGCATCATGTCTACTACCATGCTGTTAAGTTTCATGCCATAATATGACCTGTAGCATATAGTTTTACTGCTGCCAATATGCCTCCGTGAAAATCTGCTATGCTAAAAAACTGTTATTTTCACTAAGTCCTAATCTGCCATATTTTGTTGCCATGTTGTGAGCTTCCTACCATGTGTTCCATAACTATTTTGAGTATGATATGTGAAGATGAAATGAAGTGTGTGTTATATGCTGCTGCCCCATGCGTAGTTTGTGCATTTTAGAATATTGTAACTTGTTGTTTTCATGTGTGCAAAATGCTATGTCGCTGTTTTGGGCAGATTTAATTAAAATCTTGAATTGATGATTGTGGTAGAACCGTAGCTCCGTTTTGAGCATGTCCTATATGAAACTTGACTAGAATTTCATGTAGTATCATAATAATTTGCTGCTGATTTGAAGTGTTTGTGGTTGTCATTTTCATGCATTTTGCATTCATGTCATGTGCATCTTGTGAAGGTCATATCTTTTAGACCGTAGCTCCGTTTGAGATGTTCCATATATGTAAATCAGCTAGAATGACGTGTAGAATTGCATGGTTCACTTTATTTTTCTGTTTAACAAATATAAATATGATTAGTTCAGATCTGGACCAATTTCGAAATTAACATATGGGGTCGTTTCGGAAATGCTATATGTTGTTTCCGGCCTCATTTAAACTGCCTAGATGTGTAGTTTACTTATGCTTCACCTCTTGCCATGTTTAACAACATTTAATATAGTCGTGTACCTAAACGAGAGTGAACTAAATATTCGAATGTGGAGTTTCGTCAATATGCAACCCGTTGCATATTGAGCTTCACTTAATGTGTAAGAATTGATTGTTGTGCTTGTCTTGTCATGCATAACATGCATCATATTGGAAGCCCATCATGTCACGCATATGTTGTGGTGTTCTCGTGTGTTGATTGTTGTTTCCGAATTTCTTCTTCTTGATAGAGTTCCGAAAGCGTTCGGAGTGTGAGGATTCGTTCGACTACGATGGCTCGTCTTCTTCATGGATTCATTCTTCTTCCAATTAAGCGGGATCTCAGGCAAGATGATCATTTCCCTGGATACCATTACTATCATTGCCATGCAAGATGTCTCGTTTCTATCGCTTGTCTCGCTACCTACCACTTGTATGTCAAGCCTCCCAAATTGCCATGAAAAGCCTCTAACCCTCCATATCCCAGCAAAAACCTTGTTTGGCTATGTTACCGCTTGCTCCGCCCTTCTTATAGCATTGCTAGTTGCAGGTGCAATTGTTTCCATGTGCCATCATGGACACCCTTTTGTTATATCACAATATTATTGCTATTTAATTTAATGCACATATACACTTGGCAAAGGGTGGAAGGCTTGGCCTTTTGCTCGGTGTTTTGTTCCACCTTTGCCTCCATAGTTACTTGTGCACCGGTGTTATGTTCCATAATTGAGCGCTCCTAACATGCTCGGGGTTGTTATGGGGACCCCCTTTACTTTCGTTTTAGGATAAAACTTGTCTGGCAAGGCCCAACTTTGGTACTACATTTGCTCAACATAATTATATTGAACACCGTTGGTAATGCATAGGGCGTCATGAACCCGAGGATTAATTTAACATAATACAGGGAGGGCCAGTGCTGATGGTGTTGGTCCCAAACGGGCTGCCTGCGGGGCCGCCTCGAGGAAACTCGGGGATTGGTATTTTTTTTCCCCGTAGCTAGTCCCATCCGATTTGCCCTGAGAACGAGATACGCGGCTCCTATCGGGATTGTCGGCACGTCGGGCAGCCTTGCTGGATTTGTTTTACCTTTCTCGAACATCTTGAGCGAGGAATTCCGAAACTTTGGGCTATCTTGAAACACTTACAACTGAACACCCGGAAGTATTTGAGGTTGGGCTTGTTCCCGGTAAGAATCTCTTAAGGAGTCTTGTTCAAGCCTTTGCGGAGATAGAGCCGATTTAATGCATGACACGCTGTGTTGATGGCTTTGGCCCAAAAGTTGTACGGAGATTTATACTCTGTCATCATGGTTCTTGCCACATCCATCAACGTCCGGTTCTTCCTCTCCGCAACACCGTTTTGTTGAGGGGTGTAAGGTGTGGAATATTGGTGTTTTATCCCCTCATCACTGAGAAACTCATCTAAGGTGTAGTTTTTGAACTCAGTAACATTATCACTTCTAATCATCAAAATCTTTGCTTCATGTTGACGTTGGACTTCATTTGCAAAGTTGATGACGGTCTGTTGTGTCTCACTCTTCCTCTTGAAGAAATATACCCATGTGTATCTCGAGTAATCATCCACAATCACCAAGCAATACCTTCTTCCTCCAAGACTGTCAAAAGATGGAGGCCCGAAGAGATCCATGTGAAGGAGCTCTAAGGTCCTCTTTGAGTAGATTGTAGTAGTTGGATGATGAGCTTTTTCATGTAGCTTTCCTTCGATACAAGCACTGCAAGCACGATCTTTGGCAAAACTCACATTTGTTAGTCCAAGAATGTGATCCCCGTTGAGGAGACTTTGCAAAGATCTCATATTGACATGGGCTAGTCGGCGATGCCAAATCCATCCCACATCAACTGTAGCCATTAGACATGTCGCGGTCTTAGTGGGTCGCACCGAGAAGTTAATCACATAGAGACCGTTTTCGACATGCCACGGTATCAATGCCAAAGAAGGTACTAAAACCCATGAGTGCAAGTTGACGAACGGAAAGTAAATTGTATGCAAGGGTCTCAACAAGCATGACTCTCTCAATGGTTAAGGTCGGAGAGATAACCACCTTGCCAAGACCCAATACCTTTGAGATTGCATCATCGCCAAATGAGACTTGGGTGGCCACGGATGCATCGGGTCGAACATCCACCACCAAGTCCTTGCTTCCGGTCATATGATTTGTTGCTCTGCTATCGAGCAACCATGAGACTCCCCCGGAAGCAAAGTCCTACAATAGATCAATGCTTGGATTTAGGTACCCATTCTTGAATGGGTCCTTGCATGTTAGTGACAAGGGTCTTAGGAACCCAAATAGACCGCTCAATATACTCATAAGAAGAACCAACATATTTGGCATAAACATGCCCATCACTAGCACAGCACAAAACATAGGAGGGGTTAAAATCGCCGGCCCTGTTGGAGGGAGTGATATTGCCCTTCTTGGCACTATCACTCACAACCTTGTCCTTCTTCTTCTCATGAGTTATGTTCCCCGCTTTGACAAATGTTTCCTTGAGCGGAGAAACCTGCGTGGTCTTCATCTTCTTCTTCTTTTTGGACTTGGGTGCAAACCCAACTCCTTCCTTTGCAATCACTTCCTTTTGATTGCTCAAAAGGTCATTGAGATTATTCTCACCTTGGATACATGTCACAAGGCCTTTCTCAAGCTGCTCTTTCAGCTTAGCATTTTCCTCCACAAGATGTGCATGCTCACAACACGGGTTAGTAGCAGATGCATTATCAATTAAAACAAAGGGAGGACATGTGGAAATTTCCTTAGTGAGTTTTACTTGGAGTTGATCATGCGACTCTTTAAGAGAAGCATGAACGCTCTTCAATGCCTTGTGAGCATTGTCAAGTGAGGCAAACTCATCCTTGAGTCGAGCATGGTCAACCCCAAGTGCAACCTTTTCAGATTTAAGAACACGGTTAAGAACAATAGCATGATCATAATCTTTACGTAATTTAGCAAGGTCATCATTTTGTGACTCCTTAAGAGTCAAATGAAGACCTCGCTCTTCCTCTAGAGCAATAGAAAGATCTACTATCTCGTCGGCATAATCACGACTATGGCCTCTCATCTCCTCAAGAAATTCTTCTTGAGACTCAATCATGTCATTGGCCTCACCAAGTTGTTCCAAGAGAGCAATGAAGTGCTTCTTGGATTCTCCCTTGAGTTTACACAAGAACTTGTGTAACTCATTCTCACCCTCTTTCGCCTCCTCATGTTCATCCACACAATGTAACAAAGACGGAGTGGAAGAAACAAAAGTCTTAATGTTTGAGGTTTTGGCGTTGGAGGTTACCTTGGTGATATCGTTTGCCATGAGGCACCTAGCGATGTGGTTCTCATTGGGGGCGTCGAAGAGTGACACCTTTGTTGGGGTAGAGGATGCAATTGCCACAGATTCCATTGCCATTCCTTCACCACTTGTGTCTTCGTCATCAACATCATCATCCGAGGCATCCTCTTCTTGAGCCACCAACACTTTGTGAGGAGACTTCTTGGTGAAGTTGGTCTTGTTGGGGAAAGACTTGGCCTTATCTTTGCGGATGAGCTTGTCACCATTGTCTTCCCTCTTCTCATATGGACAATCCACCACAAAGTGACTCACATTACCACAGTTGTAGCAGGTCCTCACACGTTGCTTGCCCTTTGACCCGTTTGAGTTGTTCTTGGAGAAGTTAGGCCTTGTGTTTCTCTTGTTGCCCCAAAATTGCCTAGACGCTAGAGCCATATGCTCATGGTAAGCATATTTGGTGTCCTCGGGGCAACCCTCTTCTTCTTCTTCTTCTTCTTCCTCTTGACCGACCTTGGCCTTCAAAGCAAGGTTGGGAGATGATTTTTTCGACCGTTGCATGCGAGCAAGGGCATTGTCTGCGGTCGTGTTCAAGATGTTCATTGCAATAAATTCATCCAACACATCCCCAGATGACAAAGTGTGAAAGTCCGGTCTTTGACGGATGACGGCGGACATGGCTTTGTTGTAGGGCATGATGGCCTTCAGAAACTTACGCTTGACCCAGGTGTCATCCACATCCTTGCTGCCATGATCTTTGAGGGCAACGGCAAGAGCAGTCACCCTCCTATAGAGCTCACGCGGTTCCTCATCATCTTCTACCATTACAAACTCATCTGACTAATCAATGACAACTTCATAGTTTGACCGTTGAATGCTTGAGTTGCCCTTGTACATGGAGACAATGTGATCCCAACACTCTTTAGCAACAGTGAAGGGACGCAGGTGAGGTAGGTCTTCGACAGGAACAGCAGCTTGCAGTATGAACAAGGCGGAGGAATTTAGCTATTTATCCGCTTCTTCTCTTGGAGTGAGGTTGCGTGGATCACGAGGGTAGTAACCTTCTTCAATGACTCGCATGAGTTGAATTGAGCTGTGATCCAAATGAGACTTGATACGAAAAATCCAATTCGCAAAATCATTCTTAACAAGTTTAGGAGGAGGACCGAGATTAACTATATGAGGTGGGTGCACCGGTCCTCCATAGACCAAGGGAGGGGGAAACGAGGCAAAGGTCCCCGACCCATTAATTCCTTGAGAACGATGATCCTTATCAGCACTAGCCCCCTCCTTACCGGAGTTGACATCCGATGTCAAGTTAGTGGGATTAACCACTTGCACCGCATCGGTGGAAAGTTTAAGAGTATCAAGGAATTATTTAAACATGGATTTGACCTCGGTCGTCATGGAGGATTTAAGCGAGGACATGGCCTCATTTAAATCCTCACGAGAGACCGTGCTCACACCCATGGCCTCGGGGAGTTCAACCGGCCGGTCCCCGTCGTTAACCATACTCTTCGGGTGGTGAAACCCTTAATAAAGAGACGTAGCTCTGATACCAATTGAAATGATCGATATGGTTGACTAGAGGGGGGTGAATAGGCAACTACCAGTTTTTAACTTTTCTTTAACAATTTATACTTAGCAACAAATAGGTTGGCTAGATATGCAACTAGGTGAGCAACCTATATGAAGCTAAACACAACAAGCAACTCAAGCAAGCAAGATAAACAATGTAAGTAGCTTGCGTGAAGTAAAGGTAAGAAATAACCACAAGAGGAACTGATGGAGACAAGGATGTGTTACCGAAGTTCCTTCCCGGTAAAGGGAAGTACATCTCCGTTGGAGCGGTGTGGAGGCACAATGCTCCCCAAGAAGCCACTAGGGCCACCGTATTCTCCTCACGCCCTCACACAATGCGAGGTGTCGTGATTCCACTAGTGGTGCACTTGGAGGCGGCAGCCGGACCTTTACAAACAAGGTTGGGGCAATCTCCACAACTGAATTGGAGGCTCCCAACGACACCACGAAGCTTCACCACAATGGATTATGGCTTCAAGGTGACCTCTTCCGTCTAGGGTGCTCAAACACCCAAGAGTAACAAGATCCGCAAGGGATTAGTGGGGGGAATCAAATTTCTCTTGGTGGAAGTGTAGATCGGGGCCCTCTCAACCAAACCTTAGAGTATCAACAAGTTTTGTTAGCTAGGGAGAGAGATCGGGCAAGAATGAGCTTTGGGCAACAATGGAGCTTGGGGAACGATAAGAGGTAGGGCTTCTTGGGGAAGAAGACCCTTTATATAGGAGAGAGGGGAATCTGCCCATTGCCCACCCACCAGCCGCGCTTCAGCGGTAGTACCGCTAGTGCAGGCGGTACTACCGCTCAACAGAGAGCCAGTAAAAGGGGCGGCGGTAGTACTACTTAGTACTACCGCCCCTACTACCGCTGCGGCAGGGTGCTGGCGCGGGGCACCAGACACGCGCCTGATGCCACGCGCGAGGTGCCCAGCCCTCCCTTCTTTCCCTAAGCGGTACTACCGCCGGCTGGGGCGGAAGTACCGGCTAAGCGTGGTACTACCGCTTCCCAGAGCGGTACTACCGCTGAGAGAAAGAAATGGAGAGTAGGGCAAGGACAGATACTCCATGTTGCCAGGAAACGAATGGGGGTGCGAGTGTGTACGTGATGATTCCTCCCAAACTTTCCCACCGCGGACCCCCTCTTGATAGTACGGATTTTCCTACGACTTAAGTCCACCAACACTAAATCATCGAAAAGACACCGTCTTCCTTTTAGCTTCCTGAGGGGTAAGATAATCGTCTCGTGCCACCTGATATTCTCTGAAAGCTTAATGCACACGATTAGTCCGCAAACGCATTGTCTTCAATCACCAAAACCATTAGGGTATAAATGTGCCCTTACAACGTCCATAAACAAATAGGCCGGCTCCTGCCTGCACCTATTACTATTACTCCACTCATCGACCGCTATCCAGCATGCATCTAGAGTATTAAGTAAAACAGAGTAATGCTTGGAGAATGATGACATGATGTAGACAAAGTAAACTGAATCAATATGAATGAACCCCCATCGTTTTATTCCTAGTAGTAGCAACACAATGACGTATCTTGTCCCCTACTTTGCCACTGGGATATAGAAATTTGTCAGGATGAACCTACAACAACGCACCCCTCTGACCGAAGATAGATCAATCTACTTGGCCAAAGCAAATCAATAGATCGGAGAGATTTGCGAAGCTATAATGATCATGCAATAAGAATCAATTTAAGAAATCTGAGAAGACTCAAATATTTATCATGAATGATCTAAACATAAACCCACAATTCATCGGATCCCAATAAACACACCGCACAAAGACATTACATCGGATAGATCAAAGCGAAGATGCGATGATCATTGTACTGAAGATCAAGAGAGAGAGAGAGAGAGATAAAGATAGCCATCTAGATACTAACTACGGACCCCTAGGTCTGTGGTGAACTACTCACACATCACCATGGAGGCAGCGAGGTTGATGTAGACGGCCTCCGTGTTGGATTCCGCCTCCGGCAGAGTACCGGAAAAGGTCTCCAGATGGGATCACGGCGGAACAGAGACTTGCGGCGGCGGAAAAAGGGTTTCGGGCGCTCTTCTGGGGTTTCTGGAATATAGGAGAATTTATAGGCCAGAGAGGGGCGTCGGGAGGCGGCAGAGGGGGCAGTACCCATCAGGGCACGCCCTAGGTCCTGGTCGCGCCCTGTTGGGTACTGGGCCCCTCGTGTGGCCTCTCGTCTGCTTTCGAAGCTTTCAGGTCTTTATTTGGTCCAGAAAAAATCATAAAAAAGTTTCGGGTCGATTGACTTTGTTTGGTACAATAAACACGACAAGCCAAAAACATGCAGAAAACAGGAACTGGCACATGGCACTGGGTCAATAGGTTAGTACCCAAAAATAATATAAATGGGTAAATAAGTATCCAAAAAGTATCCTAGAATGATAATATCATAGCATGGAACAATAAAAAATTATAGATACGTTGGAGACGTATCAGCATCCCCAAGCTTAATTCCTGCTCGTCCTCGAGTAGGTAAATGATAAAAACATAACTTTTGATGTGACATGCTATCCAATATGTAATCCTTTGCATGTATGCTCATTGAGAAACGATGAATTGACAAACATCAACATAGTAATATTTATAAGAACAAGCAGCAAAATCATTAATCTTTCAAAGTATACGATCCTAAAAGAATGTTTACCCCCATTCGTCTTATAGTATTATCAAGGCATGACTCCGTCTTCACCACATTAATACAAATGTCAAGCAACACGGTGTCCAAGTTAGGCAATTGGATCATACTTTTTTCAAAATGAATCAACTTTTTATTGTTCACGCAATACATGAGCGTGAACATTTGGACATAGCATAAGGTGGAATAGAATATGGTGGTGTGTATCAAAGGGGTAGAAAGTGGAGAAGAAAGTCTCGCATCAACTAGGCGTATCAACCGGCTATGGAGATGCTCATCGATAGATATCAATGTGAGGAGTAGGGATTGCCATGCAAATATGATGCACTAGAGCTATAAGTGTATGAAAGCTCAACTGAAGCTAAGCGGGTGTGCATCCAACTTGCTTGCTCATGAAGACCTCGGGCTTTTGAGGATGCCCGTCATCGGAATATACAAGCCAAGTTCTAATAATGAAAAATTCCCACTAGCATATGAAAGTGATGAAGCATGAGACTCTCTATATGAAGAATAGGGTGCCACATTCAAGCACAAGTGTGGTAAAGGATAGTAGCAAAGTCCCTTCTCTCATTTTCTCTCATTTTTTTTGAATGAATGGTGGACTCATCTGGTCTCTCCCCTTTTTTATTTCCTCACTGGGACAATGCTCTAATAATGATCGTCAAACTTTTATTTACTTACAACTGGATATTACAACTCGATATGAAGAACTATGTAGTGATATGACTCAATATGAATGCCTCTGGCAGTGTATCAGGATGTGCAATGATCGAGGATTACATGTATCAAAAATATGATGAACGGTGGCTTTGGCATAAATACTATGTCAGCTCTATATGATCATGCAAAGCAATATGATGATGAATGAACTAGCCATATGATGTGACGATGGAATTTATATGGAAATATATCTCGGAATGGCTTTGAAAATGCCATAATAGGTAGGTATGGTGGCTGTTTTGAGGAATGTATGACGAGGCTTATATGTGACATAGTGTATCATGTCACGGGGTTTGGATGCACTGGCGAAGTTTGCACCGATCCTCGAGGTGAGAACAGGCAATGCGCGGTACTTGAGAGGCTAGAAAAATATGATGTGGTGAGATTGCTTATGTCTATGGTGTCACATTAATCATGAAGAACTCATAAACTTATTGCAAAGTTTTATTATTTTATCACAAATCAAAGTACTAATCGCATGCCCCGATGGAGGAGGTTGGGAGGAGTTAACCATCGCGCGCCTCCGACCCGAAACAACACTAGGTTTTCAACAAGGAATAGAAATGCTCACACATCCTCACCATGCCTTTTTAATATTTATACAAATGGGAAATTAACACCTCTTAATATCGATACTTCTACGAATCAACAATGGTGCACTCATCCTTTTTCGTATTACCACATCAATATCATTCATCCTAAACTTCTCTTTAAAGTGATACATGATGGTTTTGATTGTCACTCATTGAATACCTATTAGCTTTTGGACTAATTCTACAACCCATGCAATTACCATCGCTGTTTATAACTCTCAAACAAATATAAGTGAAGAACGAGATTGCAATTATTTCTATAAAATTTATATGCCGCCTTCTCAAAAAGTTATAAGTGAAGTACTAGAGCAACTGCCTAGCTCAAAAGATATAAGTGAAGCACAAAAAGTATTCTAACAAATCATGGTAAAAATGTGTCTCTCTCAAATAGGTGTGTCCAGCAAACAATGATTGTGGCAAACTAAAGAAAAAGAAAGCAAAAACAAATGACGCTCCAAGAAAAACTCATATCATGTGACGAATAAAAATATAGCTCCAACTGACATACCGATGATTTGGAACGAAAGAGGGGATGCCTTCCAGAGGCATCCCCAAGATTAGGCTCTTGCCGCACCTTATTCCTTGTCATCGTGAAATAACCCAAAACTTGAAAACTTCCATCACACAAAACTTAACAAAACTTCGTGAGATCCGTTAGTATAAACAACATATCAAATACTTTAGGTAATGTTATAAATTGTTTCATATTTCATTATTTCATAACAGGTATTGTATTCCAACTTCTCCATGGCTTATACAATCCATAGCATCATCAAAACAAGCAAACTATGCAAGCAAAAAACAGAATCTGTCTAAAACAGAACAGTCTGTAGTAATATCTAGACACATATACTTCTGTAACTCTAAAACTTCTAAAATATTAGGACAACCTGAATAATTTGTATATCAACACTGTGTAAAAAATTCAGATCATTATCCGGCTCCGGTAAAAAATGAAAATTCTTGTACTTGAGTCAAAAGTTTCTGTTTTGTTTCAGCATCGATTCTACTCATCTTGTGAGTCGTCCCAAAGGCTTTACTTGGCACAAACAATAATTTAAACACAAAAACAAAATCATTACAGAGGCAATAATCATGTTATCACACACCAACAGAAAATTGAACGCAAAAAGTAAAGATAACTATTGGGTTGCCTCCCAACAAGCGCAATTGTTTTATGCCCCTAGCTAGGCATAATGCATGATATCAAGTGTTGTGACTTTTCATGTCTTTGAGAACCAGCTCTTCCAAAATGGTACTTAAGAAATCTCCTCTATCAAATTTGGTTGGTGAGCCATAGGGTTCAAAAAGATTCTTGAGGTTTACGACATCATTATTAGCATCATTATCGTCATACGGATAATCATATAAGACATGAATTTCATAATTAAAGGGTTCTCTAATAGTATTTTCATGACAATACTCACCAAACCCTTCATTAATTCCTTTGGCAAGACATTCATAATTATCACAAGTGTTAAGGAACAAGGCTTGCATTAACTCTTCTGGAGGAACCTTTCTTCACATGTTTTCACAAAAACCTAGATATTTATTAGATTCCAACTTACGCAAAGCCTCCCTATTGTGCAAGATTACTTCTATGGGAGGATGTTCAGATTTTATTCCATAGAAAGCAAATATATCCCTAGCTTCACGCAATATATAATCAAATTCATGCATACGGGTGTCCATAGCAATTTTCTTAATCTCGGGATTTTGTATGCTAGGAAGTCCCAAGAATATTTTTTGAAGCATAGGGTGAAGGTGCACAAACTTTCTTTCTAATTTCAAGATAAGCATGGTAATAGCATCCACCTAACAATTTGTTTCATCAAGTATGGCTCCCTTAATAGGGGAATCAAGAGAGTACTCAAAAAATTGTTGAATAACATGCTTTCCAATAATGTCCCACTACCCACATGATAGATTTAGATTTTAGAAGTGTGTAGGTGTCATTATGGGGAACTTGACCTTTAGGGGGATCATGAGTGGAGTCAAGTTTTGTCCCCCATCATCCGAGCCACTACCACTATCTTCACTAGCACTTTCAACAATAATTCTCTAAGATTTTGACATGATAGCAACTTTCAAACAAGCAAAAAAGCAAACTAGAGACGAGACAAGCAAACTAGCAAACTAGTAAAGTAAATATTTTTGTATTTTGTATTTTTTGAAACAAGAAAAATATAACAGCAAATAAAAAGTAGAACAAGTGAATGATAATTTGTGCGAAATTACTTGATAGTAGATTGATGATACTCCACGGCAACGGCGTGAGAAATCCTTCTTGATATCTGTGATCCGCGTTGGGTTTTCTGTGAAGAGGAACGGGTTATCGCAGCACAAACGAGTAAGTATTTCCCCTAGTTAAGAACCAAGGTTTATCGAACTAATAGGAGTATCATGCAACCACTCTCTTCAGCGACTGCACACAAAAGAGCAAACACTTGCACCCAACGCAGGAAAGAGGGTTGTCAATCCCCTTGGAATCGTTATTTGCAAGTAAGTAAAACAAGGAGATAGTGGTGGATAATTGCAAAGTAAAATAAAAGAAAATAAAGGCAGCAAGGTATTGAAAGCTTTTTGTGTAATATAAGTGAGAAGACCTAGGGGCTGCAGTGTTCTCCAGTGGCATCTCTCATGAAGGAAACAAACAGTGGGTAGACAAATTACTGTTGGGAAATTGATAGAAAAGCGAATAATTATGATCATATTCACGGCAATGATCATGTGTATATAGGCATCACGTCCATAAACAAATAGGTGGACTCCTGCCTGCACCTATTACTATTACTCCACTCATCGACCGCTATCCAACATGCATCTAGAGTATTAAGTAAAACAGAGTAATGCTTGGAGAAAGATGACATGATGTACACAAAGTAAAATCAATCAATATGAATGAACCCCATCATTTAATCCTTAGTAGCAGCAACACAAAGATATATCTTGTCCCCTACTTTGTCACTGGGATATAGAAATTCATTAGGTTGAACCTACCACAACGCACCCCTCTCACTGAAGATAGATTAATCTACTTGGCCAAAGCAAATCAATAGATCGGAGATATTTACGAAGCTATAATGATCATGCAATAAGAATCAATTTAAGAACTCAGAGAAGACTACAATATATATCATGAATGATATGAACATAAACTCACAATTCATCGGATCCCAACAAACACACCGCACAAAGGCATTAGATCGGATAGATCAAAACGAAGATGTGATGATCATTGTATTGAAGATCAAGAGAGAGAGAGAGACTTGCGAAGGCATTACAACTGATGGATTCCCCCTCCGCCAGAATACCGGAAAAGGCCTCCAGATGGGATCACGACGGAACAGTGACTTGCGGCGGTGGAAAAAGGGTTTCGGGAGCCCTTCTGTGGTTTCTGGAATATATGAGAATTTATAGGCCACAGAGCTAGCGTTCCTTCTGAGCCAGGATCAAACTCAGGTTTTGACTATGATTGGGCCCGTCGGGAGGCGGCCGAGGGGGACAGTACCCATCAGGGCGCGCCCTAGGTCCTGGCCACGCCCTGTTGGGTACTGGGCGACTCGTGCAACCTCTCGTCTTCTTCCGAAGCTTCCAGCTCTTTATTTGGTCCAGAAAAAATCATAAAAATGTTTCGGGTCGATTGGACTTTGTTTGGTACAGTAAACCTGACAAGCCAAAAACATGCAGAAAACAGGAACTGGCACTTGGCACTGGGTCAATAGCTTAGTGGTCAAAAATAATATAAATTGATAAATAAGTACCCAAAAAGTATCCTAGAATGATAATATCATAGCATGGAACAATAAAAAATTATAGATACGTTGGAGACGTATCAATATTGCAAGTTCTCTCCTAGTTAGGTACACTTGCTGCCTTTAATCAACTCGGTTTGAACATTAAATTTAGTACACCTACTTAAACTTCACATTAGTCAAATTATTTAAACCCATGTACACTGATTCACTCCACTCCTTCTGTGGTTAACTTGTGCACTGCATCACTCAACCCAATTTTAACTCATGTACCACTGCACAACACCCTGCAAATTTCGGCATTGGCATTTAGTGCACAAGTATATTATAACTACATCTATCAATCAGTGAATTTACTAATCCTCGAGTAATTAACCATTGAAAACCCTAAAATTCATTCAATCTGGACATGAAATTTCACTGAAAAATAGTAATATTCAGTTAACTAAGTTGAGCAAACAACTAGGTTGAGTAAACAACTAGGTTAAGTTAACATCTAGCTTCAGTTAAGAACTAGGTTCAGTTAACAAGATTCAGTTAACAAGATTCAGTTAACTAGGTTCAGTTCACAACAAGATTCGGTCACAAACCGTCACCGCTGCCATGCCCGCGAGAGAAAGGAGAGGGAGAGAGAAAGACATAGACAGAGATAGAGAGCGAGGGAGAGAGGGATTAGAGTGAGGGAGGGGAGCGAGGGATGGGAGTCAGGGCCGCCCAGTCGCTTCACACAGAGCACTTAACGACAGTTAGCGGCAGGCCATCACGTTGGTGTCCCCGCGCGCGATCAGACACGTCAAAACGAGATCAAATTTTTGTTCAATGTTTTTTGCCACTGTCGAATTTTTGATGCGGTGCAAATTGTCACGTTTTGTAAAGTGGTGGTTTTTCGAGAGCTATGATGCTAAAGTGGTTGTTTTGTGCATTTTATTCTATATATGTGATCTGTGCTGCCACTGTATTTGTTTCTATTTGGTCGATGTCACTGTCTTCTAGGCTACCACAGTGACATGAATGTTTCTATACTTTCAGGTTTTGGACAGTGTCATAGAAAATGGATAACCTATGTTAAACTATCTCCATGGTTTGGGAGAACATGGCCTATGTGCTGCTCGTACGTCGAATATGAATTTGTATCTGCAAATTTTGAGTTTGGTAAGACGTTGTGCAGATCATTTTGAGTTATAGGCTTCCCTAGCAACCAAGATTTCCATAAGCATATCTCTCATTCTTACCATGTCACAGTGCTGTTTCAGAACAACCAAGATTCAACAAAAAAATTGGTACCCGGGTAAATTTCGCCGACATGTTGGGGCAGCCCTGCAGTGCTGGCTAGTACAGTGCCTCATCTAATTTGTGTTGTATCTGCGGAGGTTCCAGCTAATTCTCTGACTCTAACACAGATTTGCATTGTTGTATTAGGGAACAGAGAAGAGAACGTCAGGCGAGGCAGTGAAATAGCTCGTTCCATGGGCATGAGTTAAGCAAAACTAGATACTGTGTCCAGATTAACAGGAACGGCAAGTTGATAGCAACACCTGCATGACGTACTAGCTGGATTTATCTGCTTGTATACAAGTGCTAGGCCAACCTTGTAAGAGCATCTCTAGCAGACCCCCTATTCTCCGAAACTGTAAACGCAGTTTACAGTTCGCGCGGAAGGGTGTATACGGGCTGAAAATCAGTGCGGCAGAGCAGAACCTGTATCTCAAACCGTAAATTTTGAAAAAACTGTTTCGCGCAAGAAATTTAGCGAAAAAGATGGCCGGAGCTTCGATCATTCAACAGTACATAGCATAGCATCGATCATTCAACAGTACATAGCATTGAGCCTTTACATACCATAGAGCTCACCGGAGCTAACTACACCTAAGCTAACTAGAGCTCACCGGAGCTAATAACTACCCTACCGCACTACGCAAAATAGAGCTCACCGGAGCTCGTGCGGTAGCCGTCCAGCGGCAGCGCTCAATCCTCGTCGTCGCAGGAGGTGAGGTCGACGTAGATGCCCGCCTGCTCAGCGGCTTCGCGGCGCCACTCCTCCACCTTGTCACCGAAGGCGCGGCCGACGCGACACCCTGCTCGTAGAGCACGGTGTTGATCTCCTCGTCCCTCCGGCGGCGCTGCCGGTCCTCTTCCGCCTCCCGCACACTGCGCGCTAGCAGCGCGGGCAAAAGGGCATCCGCCTCCGCCGGCGGGAGGTAGTCCTCCGGCCCGACGACGCCCCCGGCACGTCGCTCCGGCCCCGCCTCGGCCTCTGGCTCCCTCTTCATCGGGGGGAGCTCCTCCAGCTCCCTCTTCACCGGAGTGAGGGAGGAGCGCGAGCTCGACGCGGCGGACGAGCTGCCACCGCCGCAGAAGAGGCGGCCGCGCGCGCGGTCGTACTCCTCCGTCTCGCGGCGGAGGAGCGACGGCGGCGGCGACCGGCCCCAACGCGTGTACCGCAATGCGACGCGCTTCCGCGCCGCGTCGGATCTGACGCAACGCGCCCTCTCGGGGTCGTCGTTGGCCATCTCCGGCGGTGGAATGGAGGGACGGGGCGGCGGATTGGATGGGAGCGCGGCGAATCTGAGTCATCGGCGGTGAGGAAAGGGGGGTTTTCGCGGCGGCCGAGGGATAGGGTTCGGACCCGTATCCAGCTACCGAACCCGTAGATATAGTGGTCGCGGGGTCTCGTTTCCGGGCCACCGAAAACTTTTTACGGGCCGGGCTGCGTTTGCGGTATCTGTTCTGGCAGCTAAAACGGCCCAAACCCGTAAAATCGCCGGAATTTTACAGTTCCGGTGATTATACGGGGTCTGCTAGAGATGCTCTAATGTGACAGCAGGAAGACTGGAAGAGTCAGGTCTTTGGTGGACGAGAGTTGACAACCCGCATAAGAATGCTCTATGGTACTCCCTCCGTTCGGGTTTATTAGGCCCCCTCTTATTTTGGGCTAAAGTTTGACTTATAAATTTAACTAACAAAATGTAAACTACAAGTCACAAAAATTATATTATCAAAAAGCTCTTTCAAATACAAATCAAATAATATAACATTTCATAGCATATACTTTATATTTTAGTAGTTTATAGACGGTCAAAATCTGGCACGAAATACAAAGGGGCCCAATAAACCCGGACGGAGGTAGTACACGTGATTACAATTTACTAACCCACAAGCTGCGCTCGGCAAACATAGCATTCTCTCCCCATTGTCGGCATTTTGAACTCTAATTTATTTCGCCGCCTGCACCTCGGGGTCATGTGAGACAACTGGTTTTGGCGGCTTAGTGACTTGATTCAGCTTGAGTTCCCTGTGGAGCATAACAGTCCCACATTCTCTTCTTATTCTCGGAGGCACGTATCACCCAACCTGCTGATAGAATACCTCAAAAGGAGTTTGCTAATTTCCTAACGTCTCCAATTCTCACGTAATGTCCATACAAATATTTTTGGTTCCTATAATAGTATGCTCTCTAGTTTCGTGGTTGACACCTATCTCATGGGCTTAAATATATGCCCAGTAAAAGAATCACCAGTTAGGACTGTGGATGGAGGAACAATATAGTTTGGTGAATATGGGAGTGGTATATAAAGGGTGAGATGCATGGAGAACATTAGTCTCATAGGTGTGAGAGTTTGTTGGAGACTTCATTCCTTCTTCATTAGCCTATAGGTGTTGTCCTTTATAAGCTGGTAATTGGCAGGCTCCAACAATTATATATACAACTCCCATACTCACTAAACTATAATCCTTTGGAAGGATGTTTCAGATCTACTCCCTCTGTAAACTAATATAAGCATGTTTCAGAGGTAATAATTATCAATAAATAAATGACTTCCCTTTTGCGTTGACTCTCTTAACCTTTCTTACCTCCATGTATCGACACTTTTGTATTCCTCTGTAATTTAATATAAGACAGTTTTACACTATAACAGTGTCAAAAAAACATCTTATATTATGTTATGGAGGGAGTACATTGCCTCTCCCTCTTGTAGAATGTTTTTTTTTCCGGTTCATATAAAAGGATAATGTGTTCTGACAACAAGAGTTTAGCTTGTTTGCCGCACTGTAATTTATAGTTTGGCATGAGGTTATTCACAAACTTATTTGTATGGTACTTCTTTTTACTTTGGGATGGTGACAAGAAAAGATACTAGTAAGACCTTATAAAAAGATTGTAGTAAGACGTTGATGGGTCCCATATGCACTAGGCAGCGTAATATCCTAACCATTTTTCTGATACTCCTTATACCTAAGCATCGTAATGAAGCTAAAGTTTCCTTGTTCAAATTGGTCACCACAGAGCGTATCACATACCCACTATCGCTCCTCCCTACATTCAGATTACAACAACGATAACATTGTTTCCTGATGGACTCGAGAGTAGGACAAAAGATGTTATGCAAGTTCTTATTATAAGCACGTATAACTATTTACGGAATACATGCTTACACTACATTGATGAATTGGAGCTAGTTTTGTGTCACTCTAGGTTGTGACTGTTACATGATGAATGTTATCCATTTATCCAAATATCCATCATTGATCTAACGCCTATGCTTTTCGCACATTGGTTTTGCTGCTGTTACAATCACTATAAAACTGTTACTGCTACTGTTACTGTTACATTTGCTACTGCTAACTCTACTATCAAACCATTATATTTCTGTGCTACTAAGCACTTTGTTGCAGATATTATGTTTTGCAGGTGTGGTTGAATTGACAACTCAACTGCTAAGGCTCATAAAAATTCTTCCGCTCCCCTTGTATCGAATCAATAAATTGGGTGAAATACTAACCTCGAAGATTGTCGCGATCCCCTATACTTATGGGTCGATAGACCCCGTGAAGCATGAGCTTACCAAGCATATTGGTGTTGATACTTTTTTGGTGCACGCTGCACTGCAGGATCATGTTTGTTATTGATCTTCAGTATGTGCCTTCCAAGTTACATCTAGGAGACTTCTTGATGAAGGCCCTGACTAAAGCGCAACATGGATTTCACATCTCCAAACTCTGTGTTATGGATCCACCATGAGTTTGAGGGGGGGGGGGGGGGGGGGGGTGGTGTTAGAGTTATATTGATGATGGCCTTTGCCCTTTTCTATTACAGCCTTTCAGCTTTGTCTTGTACAAGTATATATAGCTAGCGGTGTGACCCGCGCATATTCATAGCTAGATTGTCTGCATTTTGTTTTTTTTCTAGTTTTAGATTTTTCCTTGTTATGTTTGACCATCTGAATTCTTTTCAATATGGGTCACTGATATTGAGAAATTAGACACCCGAAATAGCACCACAATATGTGAATTCTCTATCCTTTAGATAAATTTCAAATGAGAATCAATTGAAATATTAATGACTAATAAAAATATTGTACCTTTCTTCTTCCCTATATCTTATCTTTAGTGGTATTGCAATTAGGACTCATTAGGTAAATGGCATGCACTGACTTGAGCCGACACATGCAGTTTTGGAGGTAGTGCATCTTGTCAATAGCACCTTGTTTCAATCTTGCGGTGAACATTTCCATGTTGGTATCTTCTTGCGCCCACACTACATATTCTCTGATTTCAATGGCAACCTTATCCCGCACTACTGGGTTCTTGCAGAGCATGTAGAAGAACCATGTAAGGGTATTTCCTGTGGTGTCTTTACCAGCAATCACGAGTTTCATGCAGAGACCTAGTTTGTTGGAGTTTCACCGGTGGTTTCTGACTCACCACCATGGATTGAATTGTGAGAAAAAATATGCAGTGCAAATCATCTTACGGTTTGAACCGATGAAAATCACATTTTTTTTACGGTGCTATGGCTGTCTTCTGCCGGCCTAAACCATTTTCATTATATATAAGACTGGGATACAACAGAGTTGGTACATCAGAAGAAGAAGAACAAGGAGCTACAACACACACAAGAAGAACAAGGAGCAACAGAAGGAGAACAAGAAGCGAGTTACAACACACACAAGAAGAACAAGGAACAACAGAAGGAGAATAAGAAGCGAGCTACAACGAGCAGTCAACACCAAGAACTTAGCACCCATCACCGCCAGGCGGATCAAGAAGAGCGAGAGCTAGCTTTGTTGGATCAATCGAAAGGAGACCCGCCACCGAGAAGACGTAGATAAGAAGTCACCGCTTGCCCTGCGATCTCTCTACACCTTGAAAAGCTAGGAAGTCGCAACCACCGTCGAAGGGCATCCCACTGCCTAGGCACGTCACGACAGAGAAAGCGACAGACCATGCCGAAGGGCAATGTTCCGCCGAGACAGCCCTACACCTCCTCTAGGCCATACCACGGTCACCATCACAAATAGAGAGAGCCAGAGCACTAGAGGCAACCAAATCTCAGGCGTCATCGAAGGGAACCGGACTCCGAGACCTCACCGCCGCCACGAGCCCCCAAGAGAGAGGTCAGCCAGCAGCACCAAGATGACCAAGGCAATGACCACCGCACATATCACTTCCACCGCCACCACCATACACTCCAACAAACCAGCCACGCTCGAACGGAGACATCGAAGACCAACAGCGGAATCATGGCTCCAAGACAACGCCCCAAGAGGAAAATGACATCAAAGATGCCATCGTCGTCCGATTCAGAAAAGACTCTAAGGCTTTCGCCCGGAGCACACCAGAGAACGGGCTACAGAAGCTCCACGATGATGACTTCAAGAAGAGAAGCGGCGCCCAAAGGCATCGCCATCATCGCTGTCGATGAGTTCGGCACTAGGCTTTCGCCTGAGACTTCGCATCCCGGTCCGCCCCACACCATGCGGGCAGTCAAGTCCGGCAAGCCCATGAGCGTGAGACCTCACCACCCCCTTCCTGACCGCGCAAGCGTCCTCACCAGGTCAAGAAGGAGCTCACCACAGACGACAACTGCTCACCTCGAGCACCAACGAGGGAAGGGTGGATCGATCCAAGCCGCTAGACCAGTGCCACCACCACAACCGCCACCGACCTCTACCTACGAAAGCCCTTGGGCCCTGTGGTTGGGCGTTCGGTTCCACCGAACCGATAGGGTCGGTACTTCGGTCTTTTCAAAATTTTGGTTTAAAAAAATAGTGACCGATCGTTCAATAGAAAATAACATAACCGATACTTCGGTCCAACGAGTGCTCGGTTCGGTCATCGGTTGCAACCGAACACCATCGATCTATAGCCAAGAGAAGAACGAATTAAGGCAGAAACTATGCGCCCTCCACGCAATTACGGTTTGCACTCACACAAATTAAAGCTGAAGCCAGACTTTGTCATCTAGATGAGAGTGGAAAGCAGCGGAGGTTGCCGGGAAGAAGAAAGACGGAGGAGATGACGCCGGCGGCCGGACTGCTGCCACTGGCTGCTGCTGTGGAGAGTTGGGGCGGCTCGGGTAGAGGTCACCGTGGAGGGGGAGGGAGGAAGTGGTGCTTGTTGCTAGCTGTTGGACAGCCGCCGCAGGCTGCTAGGTTGGGGAGCACGGGCGGCTAGGGTTAGCAATCCTTGTGGGGGAACTAGCAGAATGAGCGTGGGGCTCAGATGCGATTAGAGGAAGGAGTAACTCACGTGAGGGCTTGAGAGTTAGATCTGGGCCGTTACTTTCTATATCATTTGGCCCATGTTAGGGTTTCTCGGTCTGTTCGGGTAACCAATGCATGAAACCGAATTTATCGTTGTAAATTCGGGTTCCTAGCGCTGGCAACCAAACTTCAAACCGATGTTATCGGTTCCGGTTTATATGGTTTCGGTCCCTTTTTTTTTGTTCGGTAGTTCGGTCATCGGTTAATATGCCCACCCCTGCACCGCTGACGACACGTACTGGCAGGTACCACCGGAGGCAATGGTATCCTAGTTCTGCACTCATCCTAGACGCCAGCCAGAGACAGACCCCAAAACCAACACCAGCGACCACATCTCCCCCACCTTTGCCCACCTCCACCTCCATAGCACAGCCGCAAGTAGCCCTGCCGACTGACCCGACAGATCTAGACAGAGCCATCCGCAGCGATCACTTGCGCACGACCACAACCCAACCTCACCATGGAGTGGTGGTCGCAGCAGAGCACAATGCCGCTATCCCCTTGCCTCCTTAGCCCGCCGAAGACCACCACAGCCCGCAGCTGACGTGGCTTGAGACTGCGTCGGTATTTCCCCAAAGAGGAAGGGATGATGCAGCACAGCTACGGTAAGTATTTCCCTCAGTTATGAAACCAAGCTTATCGAACCAGTAGGAGAAGCAAGCAACACTATGTAAACGGTACCTGCACACAAAGAACAAATACTTGCAACCCGACGCGTAAGAGAGGTTGTCAATCTCTCCACGGTAAAAAGATAGATTGGTTTGTATGAGATTGGATAAATAGATCGCACAAGAACACAAAATAAAAGATGCAAATAAAAAGTGCAGCAAGGTATTTTTTGGCTTTTGGAATAATAGATCTGAAAACAAATGCGAAAAAGATAGATTGGAAAGCAATATATCAAAAGAATAGACCCGGGGGTCGTAGATTTCACTAGTGGCTTCTCTCAAGGAAATAGCACACGCTGGGTAAACAAATTACTTTTGGGCAATTGATAGAAGATCACATAATCATGACGATATCCAAGGCAATGATCAATATATAGGCATCACGTCCAAGATTAGTAGACCAAAACGATTCTGCATCTACTACTATTACTCAACACATCGACCGCTATCCAGCATGCATCCAGCGTATTAAGTTCATGGAGAAACGGAGTAATGCAATAAGAACGATGACATGATGTAGACAAGATCTATTCATGTAGGAATAGACCATATCTTGTTATCCTTAATAGCAATGATACATGCGTGCCTCGCTGCCCCTTCTGTCACTAGGAGAGGACACCGCAAGATCGAACCCATCACAAAGCACCTCTTCCCATGGAAAGAAAAATCGATCTAGTTGGCCTAACTAAACCAAAGATTCGAAGAAGAAATACGAGGCTATAAATAATCATGCATATAAGAGATCAAAGAAGACTCAAATAATATTCATGGATAGAAACTGATCATGAACTCAAACTTCATCGGATCCCAACAAACACACCGCAAAAAGTCATTACATCAAATAGATCTCCAAGAGACCATGGTATTAAGAATCAAAAGAGAGAGAGAAATCCATCAAGATACTGCCTACGGACCCGTAGGTCTATGGTGGACTACTCACGCATCATCGGAGAGGCACCCATGAGGATGATGAACCCCTCGGTGATGGTGTTAGATTGGATCTCGTGGTTCTGGAACTTGCGGCAGCTGGAATTGTGTTTCCTCGACTCCTCTAGGGTTTCTGGAATTTCCGAGGATTTATAGAGCTGAGAGGCGGTGGAAAAGACCTCTATGGGCCCCACGATACATCAGGGCATGCCGAGGGCCTCTGGCGCGCCCTGGTGTATCGTGGGCCCCACGGGCCTCCTCTCAGGTGCTTCCTTGGCTCCCAAGTTGTCTTTTGGTCCAAAAAAAATCTCCAAAAAGTTTCATGGCAATTGGACTCCGTTTGGTACTGATATTCTGCGAAGTAAAAAACAAGCAAAAAAATAGCAACTGGCACTGGGCACTATGTCAATAGGTTAGTCCCAAAAAATGATATAAAGTTGCTATAAAAGGATTATAAAACATTCAAGAATGATAATATAACAGCATGGAACAATCAAAAATTATAGATACGTTGGAGACGTATCAGCCGCCAACCCACTAGGTACCCGCGAAGCCGTAGCCTAGGCCACCGCTTGGCAAGCCAACCCGCCAGACCTCGAGGAGGTCGGATCTGGGCGGGATGGACCCGAGTAGATCGAGCCATGCCGAGCTGTTGAGCCACCGAACGAGAGGGGAACCACCGCGCGCCAGCATGAGCGCCAGCGAAACAGCAGGCCCACCACCCATCTTGCCTCGTCTTCATCGACCCACGACGCCATGCGAGCCCTCTCCTCTGCCTAGGAGGAGCACCCCGCATGCACTACCCCTTCCCACGCCCGAAGCCGACCAGAAGGCCCCGCCGACGGCGGTGAGGAGGGTGTGTGTGCGAGTTGTGGTTTGCTCCCGGGCCGCCGTCGGAGCGACACGGGAGGAAAGGGGGGGGGGGGGGGGGCGATCGCACGTACCATGAAAACCACATGGAAGCTACATAATGAAGTTCCAGGAATTATTGAAGAAACACGATATGTTGAGGAGATGGCGTTCCACAAAACATGTCAAAAAATTAAGGTGTAGATTCTTATGTGTACATCTTTTTCCAAACTCTTAAGGTGTATATATTTATGTGTATTGTTATCCACGCTCTAAGGAATACTGATACATATAAAATTAAGCATATTACAAGATCGGGCCTGCTACGCGTCCGCCGGCCGATCTTTTTAAAAGATCAGCCAGGTCGCGAGCCGACCGATCTAGCGTATCGAGTGGCCAAGCAGCGCCTTCATTATTGCAACACAACTCTTGTTGCAGATTTTTTCTGCAGCAGAGATCTTGTTGCAGAAATGTTTGCAACTAAGGTCATGTTGCAGTTTTTTTTTGCAACAAAGATCTTGTTGCAGAAATGCTTGCAATTAAGGATATGTTGCAGTTTTTTTTTCACCAAAGGTCATGTTGCAGAAAATTTTAAAGATTTGTTTTGCACAACAAGCCTTGTCGCAGATTTTTTTTTTACAACAAATGCCTTGTTGCAAAAACTCACTGCATCGTAGTGCTCAACATACCGGACGGAAAAAAGAAAGAAGCAACTGATCTGGAGCGTGTGGACCCTACTGGACACGTGCTTAGCGTGGAAGGTGGTGGACGCAACACGATGATCAGCCGGTTGAGGGAAATCATTTCCCTTACAAGAAACCCAAACAATTATAACTCACCGCACAGTTACTTGACTATTTTGTCACCAAAACATTGTTTGAAAATGCGAGATGGGAGTTTTTTTTTAGTAATATTTGAGACGGGAGATGTGAATGCACGTGCGGAAAGCGCAAACTGGGCTGGGCCGGCCCCAACCGGAAGCCTTCTTCCGCCGAGAAAGAAATCAGGGCATCGTGGAGCTCCTGCGCCGCCGGTTCCTTTCTCCGCCTCTCCACCCGACGACGCATCCGATGGGGAAACGCGGTGCGGCGGAAGGGCTGCACATAGACTGGGTCGCCTTGTTCCAGCCGTCACCCGAGCCCTCGCCGCCGTCAGCCGCCGATCTCGCCCCAAGATCTGCACGCTCCGCCGATTCTTTCTCCGCCTCTTCGCCGTCGCACCCGATGGGGAAACGCGGTGGCGGGGCACGTGTGGACATAGACTGGCGTTCCATGTTCAGGACCGGAACCCCAGAGCCACCGGAGGCCCAGCCCTCGCCTCCGCCAGCAGCCGCCGTCGTCCCAAGGTCTGCACGCTCCTTCTCCGTTAATTCGCTAAAGCCAACGCCTTTTCCCTTACTGGAGTGCCCTGTTCAAGGCCTGAAGCGCAGAGCTGCCGGAGGCTGAATTTCGCCACCGGCACCCCCTACGCCCAAAGCTAGGTATATATGCACGCGTGCCCTGAATCTAACCCAGTTTATGTATGTTTGTTAGGAGCGCTGGAGTGGTGAATGATGAACAAATCAGCGAAAGAAAGAGGGCTTCGAGAAAGAGGACTCAGAATTGGGCGAAGAAGCCCAAGAAGAGTGAAGATGCGATGGTGCGAGCAATGGAGATGTATGTCGAGATGAAAAAGAAGCAAGTGGAGGATGCAGCTGCTCTGTTGGCAAAAGAAAGAGACAAGTCCAGAAATGTGCAGGACTTCTCAATCAGCAGGTGCATTCATATTTTGCACAGAATGGAAGGCATCAGACGTGATGAGAGGGCCAGGGCATACAATGTCTTTAGAAATGCTGAAAACCGTGAGATCTTCCTGGCATCTGCTGCCGTGGATGAAGAAACCACTGTCCTGTGGCTTCGGAGTGAAATGGCCGAGTTGCTTAGACCTACCAAGAGGTAGGATCTCTTAGAGATGCTATTAATTACATTTGTTCTTGGAGATAGCATTCTATTTTTCATAATTATACTGACCTAGACTTTCTTCCATGTGACTGCATTTATGTTCACATCTGTCTTGTCATTGTAAATACCAGACACTTGTGCCTAGCTCTAGACGCTTGATAAATTTTATTCACATATTTTTTTATGTAATTAGCTAGTCATATTTTTTGCCACTATCCTTGAAAAGCTTTGGTGATGTACTGTTATTGCATAGTTCTGTAATGGCTAGACAGGGTAGGAATCCAACAGGTTCATAATGTTGTTGCATAGTGCTTGGTACTGCCTAAGTATTACTGCTGAACTGCAGATGCCTATTCACATAGAAACTTATATATAACATGTACCCATATTCAGGCACCCTTGTTTCTATTCGTTTATGTATGTTTCTTGACCTTAAAGATTGGTCTTGTGTTAATAATTATCTTCATTGCTACTAAGTGCCATCATTCAGATTATGATCATAGAGATAATGTGTGCTAAAGAAAATGTAATATATACCAAAATCTCTTTCCTAAGAAGTGCATAGCTAACCATGTAAACCTAAGGAGAAGGTAGTTCAGATTTGCACAAGTGAAGAACCAGAACACCATTTCTCAAGCTAATGACATAACAGAACAGTCAAAACTGTAGAAGATATTTGCACCCACAGTCCCGCGCCCAGTGCCTCTATTGTCACTGCTAATGTCATCATCTTGCATATTTTGTTGACTGAGTGACCAAACCATCTGCAAAAGATGCTAATCTTCTATCTGACTCTCCATCCCAGTCCCCTTTGACCATCTAAACCAAGATCTATTTCATCTTCCCCTTTGACCATCTAAACCAAGATCTATTTCAGTTACTAATTTTAGCATATTCAAATCAACATGTTAATTGCAGCATAAATGACACAATACAAATGCTCGGCCGTTTTCGTGTTGGGTTCCATGATATCTGCCATCTTGCTTGCTGTGGTTTTTGGTGAAGCAGAGGATTTTTGCTGTGCATGACTCGTAACAGAATAAATGCCTTAATTACAATATATCTTGTTGATCTCTTTGCCTAATTTTGTTGCTTTTACATAGTGGTCGCTTTTTGAGGAATCATTGTAGTTCTGCAGTAGTAAGGATTCTCCTACTCTTGTTTATCAGCGTAATATAATTTCCAGACAGAAATAGAGTGGTCCTTGTGTTCTGGATACACTTTACTTCACATCTGTGATTATATGATTATGTACTAACGATTAGTTTACTTGTCATCTGTTGTGATCTGCAGGGAAAGGCAAGCATAGGCGGTCTCCGGCTGTTGTTCATACTAGGCCTAATTATGTTCGTGATATTGATTTCCTCTGGTCAACGGAAAAGATGGTGAAATACTGCGAGTTGTCATTGAATTTTTGGTTGATCAGTTTATGTATTTGTTCAGAGATGGAATTAAGTAACTTATTTAACTTATGACCGAATGGGACAATGCATCATGTTAGCTTGTGGTTGGTTCGCTAGTTATACTGTAGTTGTACTAGCAACTTTGAACATTGTGTTACTCTAAGTGAGTCGAACTAGAATAAAATTAGTCATCAGTCAGTAGTCTCACATCCTTGTGGGTATTGATTCATTTGGTCTAGTTTGTGGGTAGCCATGAATTATCGATGCTGCCATGCCTGCCCTGGAATAATGCTCATGTGGAGTCAAAGTGTGAGCCTGGGAGACGATGAATGTTTGTGTTAATCTGAATTTGTGTAATTTTGGCATCATACTATACCTGCTTCATTTTGTAACACTTGAGGATCGGTAACATACTTTTTTTCGGTTGTGAAACAAGCTCGAAGTGATGTGCATAACAGGAGATTGAAAAAATGAAACCAAAAGATTGCATAAAATTTTCACGGTAAAGATGGAAGCATAAAGTGGCACTTGTATGCTATGGAAATGATTATTTTCATCAATAAATGTTCTTTATTGTGGCTTTTGATGGTCCTTGCCTAACCTTGCTTATATATTTTTTTCTCTTCGTTCCCTCTTCTGAAGAACTGCTGTGACATTGTGCTTTTGTTGCTCGAATAGGTTGGTAAGTTCTTATGGATCCCAAATACACTAGGCAGCCTAATATATCCCATATTTTCTTATATTCAGTTGTTTTACCTGGGACTTTGTATAATAATGCTATCATGTGGTTTCAATTTCTCGTAGTTATGCCTTGGACTTAGGCCCCGTTCGGAAGTGCTCCGCCTCCGCGATTCTCCGGAAGCGGGCGAGAAGCTGGCCGAACACGACGGCTCCTAGAAGCCAGCTCCTGGAGAAACAGAACGGCGCAGTGCAATTTTCTGGAGCAGCTGTCGCGCAGCTTCGTGGAAACGAGGAGTAGGAGTTGGTCGTTATTACATGAGAGTGCCCTTCCGAAGTGCTAGCCGAACCGTTTTCTCTCGCTACAGCTCTCGCACGTTGCACGAAATTACGTCGATACTGCCCTTCCGAAGAGCCACGCACGTTTCGCTGCTGCCGAACGCTCGCCCAGCGCGCCGAGAAGCTGGCTAGGCGTTGGCTCTTGGAGAAGCCAGCGGACTTCCGAACGGGGCCTTAAATTGTTCGAATGGGTTGGCAGTAGCACGATCATGTGCCTCTACCAATTGACATCTGATAAAGTATGTTGTGTGAATCAGTACTCATAATCCTGAGGTATTGGTGATAATCTTGAACTTGCTCGTGCGCGCACACGCACGCACGCAATTTTAGGTCCATATATGTATCAAACGACCACACAATTTTTGTCTTCCTTTTGTGCCCTCATCACATAAGCAATGGTAGCTACCAAATTTGCATCAATTATATAATGACTGGGATTAGTGATGTTGTCATCACAGAGCTACACCACCATAGACCAAACCATTAATACGTACAACTTAACCAGCTATGTCATGGAAGGTCCGGTTGATGTATCCTTGTATGTGGCTAGGCCAATGATACTACGGCTAGTTGACACGTGACCTACCAACAACCTACCATGTTTATTCTCAAAGATGCGGTTTACTAATGTCCCGAGACATCGTATTCCCGCACGTCCAACAATGCATCTGTTTCCTTTTATTCTGTTGGACCTATCTAATCCTAAGATATATATCCCTGAATCACGGGTTAGGACTGCAGATGTATGAACTACATCGTTTGATGAGATGGAATGCTATTTGTAAAGGAAGAGATGGGAAAAAATTATTCACACAAGTGTGGAGTTGGTGGAGTATTCATTCCGGATTCACGAGGTGAACCATGGTCTATTTCAGTCTGCAGGTGTGGTTCTTTATATGTTGGCAAACATTCATTCTTTGCAGGGACACTATAAAAAATCAAGTGATCGATCCATGATGTCCACCTCCAACAAAAACAGTAGCCCCCTCTCCAGGGCACCACCATTTCTTTTTCAACTCATCCGCTGCCTGAATTCTTCACATGGCACTCATGGGCACGAAAATCTTTTGCCCACCCTTATGTACTGGCATGTCTAGAGGATATGATAAATGCAGTATTGGTTACAATTTGGGCCTGATACTTAATCTGCTTGCTTCATTGCGTAACACGTGGGAATCGGGGGGATAACAGACTTATTTCATGACACTAGTTGAAACTAGATGATTTGAAACAGGGGAGCTTAAAGACTAGAATTTGGGTTCCTATCTTATATATTTTGTTTTCTTTTTATACATTACCACATATGCCATGTAGTGTATCTTATATATTGTAGGTGGAAGCCCTGCAACTTTATTTACAAATAAGATTACTAGTAATCTAAAGATTACATAGAGAAGGCATTCACGATGAAGATGGGTCATATTGTGGCACCTGTATGTTATGAAAAAAAATATTATATTTGCACCAGTTGACGTTCTGTGACGTGACTACCATCATGTACACCCAAGAGAGCATAAACAAACGATCTGGCATGATATGATGCCTAATATAAGGGCACTAGAATAATGGCGCTCTTGTTAGATTGACCAGCTTGTCTGTTGAGATCTCGTGCCCGCACCATGTATTTGCTAACACCTTACTGCAAGTCAGTGTCTTAATCTCATAACTTGGTACAGTTTCTCAGATGTTGCCACCTTGGGAAAGAAAGGAGGGGAATGAAGATGAACAGGGATGCCGCGTTTCTGTCGTTGATTCAGTCTGGTCCTAGGAAACGACCGTTCACTGCCTCCTGTGGTTTTGTGTGTTGGACCGCTAACAGTAATCAATTCAGTAATAATGAACATTCTAAAACAAATAGTAATGTTGTCCATTAGATTGGTAAAATAGTGGTTGGCCAAGTGCTCGGGATTTCATCGTCTAATTAATAGGATTGGTGATGTTGTCACCAAGGAGCTACGCCACCACACCTTCTGTTCTTACTACAATATATATCAAGTTAATTATGCTTAACTACCTGATTCAGGCAGCTTGGCATGTGGCCAGTCCAGTAGCACTAGGACATCAAACTTATTGAGAACCTAACAACTTGAACTCCTGAACATCTCGCAGGTGCGATTTGATAATTTTTTGATGTCTCCCATTCCTGTATGTCCAGGCATATCTCTCTAGTTCTTTACTATGGCATGATAAGAGAGTCACTGATTGGAAGTGTGGATGAATGAACAAGATTGTATCATGAGAATGGAGTGGTATAAATAAATTTAGGGTCAGACAGAAAACTTTATTCACACCGTGCAAAAGTTGGTGGATTACTAGAGTATTAATTCCGTCTCAGCAAGCTGAATACACTTAGCCTTTGTTAGCTTTAGCACATAAGTGTGGTCCTTTATTGCTTGGAGGGACACTTTAAAATCTTTATCCATATAGATATGTATATTATACCAACATAAAAAGACTGAAAGGGGCAGATCCAATTAATTTCTGTTATCAAATAATGTCAATCTAACGACCTAGGTTGCTCCAATGGTCAGTGCTCGGTGCTGGACATATTTAACATGTTTAGCATACAAATAATATCACATTAAATATCAAACTCTGTGCTGATAATATAATTAATATATAATTGTTATCCTACCTAAGATCAATGCTGAATTAATTGTCTTCAAAACATAAACATGGATTGCACGTATGCATTTACTAGTTGTCAATGAAGAAACTGTCAAGTCATCACATGTAAAAGTAGCCTACTCATTTTTTCTTTTGAACAATCTGTCGGAACCGGTTGGGCGGCGGGGGGGGGGGGGGGGGGGGGGGGGGGGGGTGGGGTGGGGGGGGAGGAGCTTAATATATTTCAAAGAGACCATAGCAAAATATGTAAAAGGGAAGTGAAATTAAAATATCAGCAGCCAATGCACGCACATATGCATACTCGAAGGCTGTAATATTCCTGATGATAAAGTCCAAGACAAAATCATGACGAAGAATAAAGCCCCCCAAAAAAATGCCACCTCCATTTGCAGCCAAGACACGGTGTGCAATTTCCTCCAACATGCACTCAATACCATACAAAGAAGGGCTATAAATGGCTACAAAGCCTATAAAGCCTAGAAGACCTAAAAACTAGGTGCATGATGGACAAGAAGAAAGGAGAAGGAAATAATAGAGGTGCATTCTCCCGGAAGCCATCCAAGAGCTGCTCTCTCGCCTATAAACGGAGAAGTTTGTTGCGAAGAGAGACTCCAGACGGAGAAGACCCAGCCACAGATAGAGCTCTCTGCTCTATCTGTAGCTGATTCTTCTTCGTCTGGTTTCTCTCTTCGTATCAAACTTCTCCTTTTATAGGCGAGAGAGCAGCTCTTGAATGGCTTCGGGAGAATGCACATGTATTATTTCTTTCTCCTTTCTTCTTGTCCATCATGCACGTAGTTTTTAGGTCTTCCAGGCTTCATAGGCTTCGTAGCCATTTATAGCCCTTCTTTCTAGGGTATTGAGTGCATGGTGGAAAAATTGCACACCGTGTCTTGGCTGCAAATGGAGTTGGCATTATCTTCTTTTTGGGCTTTCTTCTTCGTTGTGATTTTGTCTTGAACTTTATCTTCAGGAATATTACAACCTTCGAGTATGCATATGCCCGTGCATTGGCTGGTGATATGTGTACGCAGACAATCCTGGATGCAAACTTGCTGACCATTTTTTTCTTTTTTAGATAAAATTATTCACTTTTTTGAGGGGGTCTTCCCTGCCCATATAATTGATATTTCCATATCAATATTCGATAATATTCCAATTTATAATATTCCAGATGCTGTCAATATTAGGGGTATCCGCGACTGAATATTGCTAGAATCTAGAATATTGCCAAATATTGATATGGAAATATCAATTATATGGAAACGGAAGACCCTGTCGAAAAAAAGGTGGATGGTCAGCATATTTGCATCCAAGTATGTCTTCGTAAACATATAAGCAACCAAATGCACGCGCATATGCGTACTAGAAGGCTTTAATATTCCTGAAGATAAAGTCCAAGACAAAATCATGACGAAGAAGAAAGCCCAAAAAGAAGATAATGCCACCTCCATTCGCAGCCAAGACACGGTGTGCAATTTCCTCCAACATGCACTCAATACCCTAGAAAGAAGGGCTATAAATGGCTACATAGCCCATAAAGTCTAGAAGACCTAAAAACTAGGTGCATGATGGACACGAAAAAAGGAGAAGGAAATAATAGAGGTGCATTCTTCCCGAAGCCATCCGAGAGCTGCTCTCTCGCCTATAAAAGAAGAAGTTTGTTGCGAATAGAGAAACCAGACGGAAAAGAACCAGCCACAGATAGAGGAGAGAGCTGCGACCTAGCTAGCAAGCTCGTTGCTCAGTAGTAAACTAGCTGGGTCGCAACTCTCTGCTCTATCTGTGGCTGGTTCTTCTCCGTCTGGAGTCTCTCTTCGTAGAAAACTTCTCCTTTTATAGGCGAGAGAGCAGCTCTTGGATGGCTCCGGGAGAATGCACTTGTATTATTTCCTTCTCACTTCTTCTTGTCCATCATGCACGTAGTTTTTACATCATCTAGGCTTGATAGGCTTTGTAGCCATTTATAGCCCTTCTTTCTAGGGTATTGAGTGCGTGGTGGAAAAATTGCACAGCGTGTCTTGGCTGCAAATGGAGGTGGCATTATCTTCTTTTTGGGCTTTCTTCTTCGTTGTGATTTTGTCTTGGACTTTATATTCAGGAATATTACAGCCTTCGAGTATGCATATGTGCGTGCATTGGCTGCTGATATGTGCATGCAGACATTCCTGGATGCAAACTTGCTGACCATTTTTTTTCCTTTTTAGATATAATTCTTCACTTTTTTGAGGGCACTAGTAGAGAAATGGCTAGCCACAACTCTTGTTGGTGGCACACCGTTTTCAGCCGACGCCAGCACTACATTTTTCCAATATCGCTGGCGTCCTCCATTTTGGTACGACATAGATAGTTACTTAGTGCTGGCATTGGACGTACGTGCAACGCCACTTGTATGTGGCCTCCGGGGTTGTGTGCAGGCGTAACTTACTGTTGGCGTACCAGGTTGGTACTACGCCGACATTATTTCCTATATCTATGGCGTTGCTTTATTTCGGACGCCAACAGTTTGTTCTGTGGGTACATTTTTTAAGGTCAACATTGGGGCCCACGTAACACCGACGTGTCGTACAACGGCACGCCAGGAATAATCGTCATAGTGCTGGTGATTTCTTTACTTGAAACGCCAGTAATGACGTCTCCGCACTATTACCCCGTGAAACCCCTTGTGTATACACTTTATTCCTCTTCTTCTTCCTATCGCTCTTCCTCTTCCTCCTCTCTCTTCCCTCCTCATCTTGAGAAATCCAATTATTTATCATGATTCTTAATTAGGTAGTTAGATCTAGCTAGCTGATTGCATTAGTTACCTTTGCTAGCCTCCACACCCACTCTCTAAGCTAGCTATATCTAGCTCTCTCCTACACCCACTTGCATTAAATTTTCCTTCGCCCTCCATTAATGGCGCCCTCCAACTTACGTACAGTCGACCGGCTTCTCACACGATCGATCAAGGACTAGCTCGACTCGTGTCTTTTCTGCTTGAGGTAATTAACACAAAACACTTCCTCGTACCATTTAATTATGCATGTTACGTACATACGTGTGTGGTTGCTATATATGGCGAAACGTGCATGGATGGCGAATTTGTAGAGAGAGTTGCCAATGTTTTGGCGAAACATTGATTCATTTCCGTTTCGTCAAATTTTTCTGGTACTCAATATGTACCATTTTTAGCAAAGTCATGCCGAAATTTTGTATGCCCTCGCTCGTTTTTAATATATATGTATTCTTTTTGTATTTCCCTTTACAGGCTAGATCTATCGAAAGATTCAATATGGATCGAAGTGTGAAGACCTTTCTCAATTTCGCGATGACGAATATGATAGAAAAGTGTGAAACGCAGATATTATGTCCATGTAAGGCCTGCAAAAATGGAATTTTCCATAACCCGTTCGATGGTAGCGTCCTCGCGCACTTGCTTCGTCGTGGTTTCGTTGAAGGTTATACACGATGGACAAAGAATGGTGAGGAGAATGATGATGTACGTGACGACGACGATGGAGCGGCAGATATGAAAGCGGAGATCCCTTTCGATGATGAATTAGCAGTCCACCAGAAGGAGGAAACAATAATGAACATGCGCCTGGAGGAGGAAATGATGAAACGCCACCCGAACATGATGAAGAGGGCCATGTCAGCCAGGATATGTCGTTGGCTGAAATGCTACAGGATCCCCATGTTAAAGAACTACTACAGAAGAAGACAACAAATGAGAGAGCTGCTATTAAGGAGGCTCTCAAGTTGGCGCACTTGGAGTTAGACGCGAATGTTCCACTGTATGAAGGTTGTGATCCTGAGCACACCCGCTTGCACGTCACGCTCAAACTTCTAGACATCAAGGCAAGATTCAAGAGCACAGACACAAGTCTGGATGCTACATTGGAATATTTAGATACAGTTTTGTCCAAGGGGAATTTGTTGCCTAAGAGTGTTGATGAGGCGAAAAAGATTGTGTGCCCTCTTGATTTTCCGCATGTAAGATATCATGCATGCATAAATGATTGCATCTAATATCGTAACGAGCATGAGCACAAAACAGAGCGTCCAACTTGTAAGGAACCCCGATACAAGCCTGGAAAGAAGGATCCTCGAAAGGTTGTATGGTACCTTCCGTTGATTCCACGCCTGCAACGTTATTCGCTGACGCGAAGGAAACAAAGAACATGACTTGGCACAAGACCAGGAAATCCAAAAATGATGGCATTCTGAGACATATTGCAGATGGTTGTCAGTGGAAAGCACTCGACTGCATTGAACAAGAATTCGTAGCAGAACCAAGAAACCCCAGGTTGGGTGTCAGTAGCAATGGACTAAATTGTTGGAAATATGCCCTAGAGGCAATAATAAATGTAGTTATTATTATATTTCCTTGTTCATGATAATCGTTTATTATCCATGCTATAATTGTATTGATTGGAAACTCAAATACATGTGTGGGTACATAGACAACACTGTGTCTTTTGTAAGCCTCTAGTTAACTAACTCGTTGATCAAAGGATGGTAAAGGTTTCCTGACCATGGACATGAGATGTCATTTGATAACGGGATCACATCATTAGGATAATGATGTGATGGACAAGACCCAAACTATAAACGTAGCATATGATCGTGTCAGTTTATTGCTATTGTTTTCTGCATGTCAAGTATCTGTTCCTATGACCATGAGATCATGCAACTCACTGACACCGGAGGAATACCTTGTGTGTATCAAACGTCACAACGTAACTGGGTGACTATAAAGATGCTCTACAGGTATCTCCAAAGGTGTCCGTTGAGTTGGCATGGATCAAGACTGGGATTTGTTACTCCGTGTGACGGAGAGGTATCTCAGGGCCCACTCGGTAATACAACATCACTATAAGCCTTGCAAGCAATGTGACTAAGGTGTTAGCCACGGGATCTTGTATCACGGAACGAGTAAAGAGACTTGCCGGTAACGAGATTGAACTAGGTATGGAGATACCGACGATCGAATCTCGGGCAAGTAACATACCGAAGAACAAAGGGAACAGCATACGGGATTAACTGAATCCTTGACATAGAGGTTCGACCGATATAGATCTTCGTAGAATATGTAGGAACCAATATGGGCATCCAGGTCCCGCTATTGGTTATTGACCGTAGAGGTGTCTCGGTCATGTCTGCATAGTTCTCGAACCCGCAGGGTCTACACACTTAACGTTTGGTGACGATTAGTATAGTTGAGTTATTGTTGGTGACCGAAGGTTGTTCGGAGTCTCGGATAAGATCCCGGACATGACGAGGATCTCCGGAAGAGTCCGGAGGTAAAGATTGATATATGTGATAATGGTGTTTTGATCTCCGGAAAGGGTTCTGGAATTCACCGGAAGGGGTTCCGGATGTTTACCGAAATGTTCGGGTGCAGCAACACTTTATATGAGCCAAAGGGATAAAACCCACGAGGTATTGGAAAGTGCAAAAGGGAGTTTTGCTGCTGCCTTAAGCAGTAAGGCAGTACTACCGCTTAAGCGGTACTACAGCTTGTGTGAAGCGGTACTACCGCTCAAGCGGTACTACCGCTTGGGTGAAGCGGTACTACCGCCCAAGCGGTACTACCGCTCCCGAGCGGTACTACCGCTTGTGCGCGGTGCTGCAGGGATCCGAGTTGGACTCTTTCCTTGCGGGCCAAACCGACCTTGTGCGGGCAAAACCGAGCTGGTGGAGGCTTTTTGTCCAAGTTTAGACCCCAGGGCTCAACATATAAATAGAGGGGCAAGGCTAGCACACGGGACACATCAGGATTTCCCAAGCCGTGTGCCGGCAACCCTAGCCCTCTAGTTCCTCCGTCTTAATCTCCGTAGTGCTTGGCGAAGCCCTGCTGAGATTGCTACTCACCATCATCACCACGCCGTCGTGCTGCTGGAACTCATCTACTACTTCATCATCGCTCGCTGGATCGAGGAGGTGAAGGCGTCATCAAGCCGCACGTGTGTTGAACGCGGAGGTGCCGTCCGTTCGGCACTAGATCGGGAGGATCGTGATTGGATCGCGGGACGCTCGGCGATTTGGATCGCGAAGACGTTCGACTACATCAACCGCGTTTCTTAACGCTTCCGCTTAGCGATCTACAAGGGTATGTAGATACAATCTCCCTCTCGTAGATGCTCATCACCATGGATAGGTCTTGCGTGTGCGTAGGAAATTTTTTGTTTCCCATGCAACGTTCCCGAACAGTGGCATCTGAGCTAGGTCTATGCGTAGATGAGATCTCGAGTAGAACACAAAGGAGTTGTGGGCGTGGGTGTATACATATTGCTTGCCGTTACTAGTTGATACTTGATTCGGCGGTATTGTGAGATGAAGCGGCCTGGACCGACATTACGCGTACGCTTACGCGAGACTGGTTTCACCGCTGCGTGCACTTGTTGCATAAAGGTGACTGGCGGGTGTCTGTCTCTCTCACTTTAGTTGAATCGGTTCAATGAAGAGGGTTCTTTTAGAAGATCAAAAAGCAATCACTACACCACGTTGTGGTTTTGCGTAGGTAAGAATCGTTCTTGCTAGATACCCGTAGCAGCCACGTAAAACTTGCAACAACAATTAGAGGACGTCTAACTTGTTTTTGCAGGGTATGTTGTGATGTGATATGGCCAATTACATGATGAGATATATGTGATGTATGAGATGATCATGTGTTGTATAGAATATCACGACTTGCATGTCGATAAGTACGGCAACTGGCAGGAGCCATAGAGTTGTCTTTAATTATTTTCGCCGTTTTTGCTTTACTTTATCGCTATGAGTTAGCAATAGTCGTGGAAGCAACAGTCGGCGCGACAACCTCATGGCGACACATTGATGGAGATCAAGATGATGGAGATCATGGTGTCATGCCGGTGACGATGGAGATCATGCCGGTGCTTTGGAGATGGAGATCAAAAGCACAAGTTCATGGCCATATCATGTCACTTATGATTTGCATGTGATGTTAATCCTTTTATGCATCTTATTTTTCTTAGGACGACGGTAGCATTATAAGGTGATCCCTCACTTAAATTTCAAGATAAAATTGTGTTCTCCCCGAGTGTGCACCGTTGCGAAAGTTCGTCGTTTCGAGACACCACGTGATGATCGGGTGTGATAGACTCTACGTTCGCATACAACGGGTGCAAGCCAGTGTTGCACGTGCGGAACACTCGGGTTAAACTTGACGAGCCTAGCATGTACAGACATGGCCTCGGAACACAAGAGACCGAAAGGTCGAACATGAGTCATATAGTAGATATGATCAACATGGAGATGTTCACCATTGAAACCATCTCAACTCACGTGATGATCGGACTTGAGTTGGTTGATTTGGATCATGTGACACTCGAATGACCGGAGGGATGTCAATTTGAGTGGGAGTTTTTAAGTAATATGATTAACTAAACTCATTATCTTGAACAATAGTCTAAATTGTCTTTGCACTATTTATGTTGTAGATCATGGCTCGCGTAGTAGCACCCCTGAATTTTAATGCGTTCCTAGAGAAAGCTAAGTTGAAAGATGATGGAAGTAACTTTGTGGACTGGGCCCGTAATCTAAGGATTATCCTTATGGCTTCCCAGAACGCTTATGTCCTTGATGCACCGCTTGGTGATCCACCCGCTCCAGTTGAGTCTCCAGACGTTGTGAACGCCTGGCAGGCTCGTTCTGATGATTACTCAATAGTTCAATGTGCAATGTTATATGGCTTAGAACCGGGACTTCAAAGACGTTTTGAACGTCATGGAGCATATGATATGTTCCAGGAGTTGAAGTTTATCTTTCAGAAGAATGCCCGGATCGAGAGGTATGAGACCTCCGATAAGTTCTATGCTTGCAAGATGGAGGAGAACGGGTCTGTCAGTGATCACATACTCAGAATGTCTGGGTACTCCACCCGTCTGGCTGAATTGGGGATGCCACTTCCGCCAGAGGCTATCACTGACAGAGTTCTTCAATCATTGCCACCTAGCTACAAGAGCTTCGTGTTGAACTATAACATGCACGGGATGAACAAGTTAGTCGCCGAGCTGTTTGCGATGTTGAAAGTCGCTGAGTCTGAGATTCAGAAGGAGCATCAAGTGTTGATAGTCAATAAAACCACTAGTTTCAAGAAGAATGGCAAGGGTAAGAAGGGTAACTCCAAGAAGAGTGGCAAAGCAGTTGCCCCTCCCGTGAAGAAACCCAAGGCTGGACCCAAGCCAGAAACTGAGTGCTTTCATTGCAAGGGAACTGGTCACTGGAAGCGGAACTGCCCCAAGTATTTGGCTGACAAGAAGGCGGCCAACAACAAACAAGGTATATATGATATACATGTTATTGATGTGTACCTTACCAACTCTCGTTGTAGTGCCTGGGTATTTGATACCGGTGCGGTTGCTCACATTTGCAACTCAAAACAGGAACTGCGGAATAGACGGAGGCTGGCAAAGGACGAAGTGACGATGCGCGTGGGAAATGGTTCCAAGGTTGATGTGATCGCCGTCGGCACGCTCGCTCTTCGATTACCATCGGGATTAGTGATGAACCTGAATAATTGTTATTTAGTGCCTGCGTTAAGCATGAACATTATATCTGGATCTTGTTTATTGCGAGACGGTTACTCATTTAAATCTGAGAATAATGGTTGTCCTATTTATATGAGTAATATCTTTTATGGTCATGCACCCAATGTGAGGGGTTTATTCTTATTGAATCTCGATAGTGATGATACACATGTTCATAACATTGATGCCAAAAGATGTAGATTTGATAATGATAATACCACTTTCTTGTGGCACTGCCGTTTAGGTCATATTGGCGTAAAACGCATGAAGAAGCTCCATGCTGATGGAGTTTTGGAGTCACTTGATTTTGAATCACTTGACACATGTGAGCCATGCCTCATGGGCAAGATGACTAAGACGCCGTTCTCTGGTACGATGGAACGGGCAAGTGACTTGTTGGAAATCATACATACTGATGTGTGCGGTCCGATGAGCATTGAGGCGCGCGGTGGTTATCGTTACTTTCTCACCTTCACTGATGACTTAAGTAGATATGGGTATATTTACTTAATGAAACACAAGTCTGAAACATTTGAAAAGTTCAAGCAATTTCAGAGTGAAGTTGAGAATCATCGTAACAAGAAGATTAAATTCCTACGATCTGATCGAGGAGGAGAATATCTGAGTTATGAGTTTGGCAGTCACTTAAGACAGTGTGGAATTGTTTCACAATTGACACCGCCTGGAACACCACAGCGTAATGGTGTGTCCGAACGTCGTAATCGAACCTTATTGGATATGGTGCGATCTATGATGTCTCTTGCCGATTTGCCACTATCATTTTGGGGTTATGCATTAGAGACAGCTGCATTCACTTTAAATAGGGCACCATCGAAATCCGTTGAGACGACGCCATATGAACTATGGTTTGGCAAGAAGCCAAAATTGTCGTTTCTTAAAATTTGGGGATGTGATGCTTATGTCAAAAAGCTTCAGCCTGAAAAGCTGGAACCCAAAGCGGAGAAATGCGTCTTCATAGGATACCCAAAAGAGACAGTTGGGTATACCTTCTATCTCAGATCCGAAGGCAAAGTGCTTGTCGCTAAAAACGGAACATTTCTTGAGAAAGAGTTTCTCTCGAAAGAATTGAGTGGGAGGAAGATAGAACTTGATGAGGTTATTGAACCTTTACTTCAACCAGAGAGTAGCGCAGCGTAGAAAGATGTTTCTGTAGAGCCTACATCTGTTGAAGCGGAAGTTAATGATGATGATCATGAAGCTTCGGATCAAGTTGCTATCGAACCTCGTAGGTCGACAAGGACGCGTACTGCTCCTGAGTGGTACAGCAACCCTGTCTTAGAGGTCATGTTGTTGGACAACGATGAACCTACGAGCTATGGAGAAGCGATGGTGGGCCCGGATTCCGAGAAATGGTTAGAGGCCATGAAATCCGAGATGGGATCCATGTATGAAAACAAAGTATGGACTTTGGAAGTATTACCTGAAATCCGTAAGGCCATTCAGAACAAATGGATCTTTAAGAGGAAGACGGACGCAGACGGTAATGTCACCGTCTATAAAGCTCGACTTGTGGCAAAGGGTTTTTCACAAGTTCAAGGAGTTGACTACGATGAGACCTTCTCACCCGTAGCGATGCTTAAGTCTGTCAGAATCATGTTAGCAATAGCTGCCTTTTTCGATTATGAAATTTGGCAGATGGATGTCAAAACAGCGTTCCTTAACGGTTTTCTTAAGGAAGAGTTGTATATGATGCAACCAGAAGGTTTTGTCAATCCAGAGAATGCTGACAAAGTTTGCAAACTCCAGCGATCCATTTATGGACTGGTGCAAGCATCTCGGAGTTGGAATCTTCGCTTTGATGAGGTGATCAAGGCGTTCGGGTTTATACAAGTTTACGGAGAAGCTTGTATTTACAAGAAAGTGAGTGGGAGCTCTATAGCGTTTCTAATATTATATGTGGATGACATATTGCTGATTGGAAACAATATAGAAATGTTGGAAAGCGTGAAGGAATATTTGAATAAGAGTTTTTCAATGAAGGACCTAGGAGAAGCTGCTTTCATATTAGGCATCAAGATCTATAGAGATAGATCAAGACGTTTAATAGGACTTTCACAAAGCACATACCTTGATAAGATTTTGAAGAAGTTCAAAATGGATTAGTCCAAGAAGGGGTTCTTGCCTGTTTTGCAAGGTATGAAGTTGAGTAAGACTCAATGCCCAGTGACTGCAGAAGATAGAGAAAAGATGAGTGTCGTCCCCTATGCTTCAGCCATAGGTTCTATCATGTATGCAATGCTGTGCACAAGACCCGATGTCAGCCTTGCCATAAGTATGGCCGGAAGGTTTCAAAGTGATCCAGGAATGGAACACTGGACGGCGGTCAAGAATATTCTGAAGTACCTGAAAAGGACTAAGGACATGTTTCTCGTTTATGGAGGTGATCAAGAGCTCGTTGTAAAGGGTTACGTCGATGCAAGCTTTGACACTGATCCGGATGACTCTAAGTCGCAAACCGGATACGTATTTATTCTTAATGGGGGTGTGGTTAGCTGGTGCAGTTCCAAGCAAAGCGTGGTAGCTGATTCTACATGCGAAGCGGAGTACATCGCTGCCTCGGAGGCGGCGAAGGAAGGTGTCTGGATGAAGGAGTTCATGACAGATCTTGGAGTAGTGCCTAGTGCACTTAACCCAATGACTCTGTTCTGTGATAATACTGTTGCCATTGCTCTAGCCAAGGAACCAAGATTTCACAAGAGGACCAGACACATAAAGCGACGTTTCAATTCCATCCGCGATTACATCAAGGAGGACGACATAAATATTTGCAAAGTACATACGGATCTGAATGTTGCAGATCCGATGACTAAACCTCTTCCAAGGGCTAAACATGAACAACACCAGAACTGCATGGGTGTTCGATTCATTACAATGTAAATCACATAGAGATGTGAACCAGATTATTGACTCTAGTGCAAGTGGGAGACTGTTGGAAATATGCCCTAGAGGCAATAATAAATGTAGTTATTATTATATTTCCTTGTTCATGATAATCGTTTATTATCCATGCTATAATTGTATTGATTGGAAACTCAAATACATGTGTGGGTACATAGACAACACTGTGTCCTTAGTAAGCCTCTAGTTAACTAACTCGTTGATCAAAGGATGGTAAAGGTTTCCTGACCATGGACATGAGATGTCATTTGATAACGGGATCACATCATTAGGAGAATGATGTGATGGACAAGACCCAAACTATAAACGTAGCATATGATCGTGTCAGTTTATTGCTATTGTTTTCTGCATGTCAAGTATCTGTTCCTATGACCATGAGATCATGCAACTCACTGACACCGGAGGAATACCTTGTGTGTATCAAACGTCACAACGTAACTGGGTGACTATAAAGATGCTCTACAGGTATCTCCAAAGGTGTCCGTTGAGTTGGCATGGATCAAGACTGGGATTTGTTACTCCGTGTGACGGAGAGGTATCTCAGGGCCCACTTGGTAATACAACATCACTATAAGCCTTGCAAGCAATGTGACTAAGGTGTTAGCCACGGGATCTTGTATCACGGAACGAGTAAAGAGACTTGCCGGTAACGAGATTGAACTAGGTATGGAGATACCGACGATCGAATCTCGGGCAAGTAACATACCGAAGAACAAAGGGAACAACATACGGGATTAACTGAATCCTTGACATAGAGGTTCGACCGATATAGATCTTCGTAGAATATGTAGGAACCAATATGGGCATCCAGGTCCTGCTATTGGTTATTGACCGTAGAGGTGTCTCGGTCATGTCTGCATAGTTCTCGAACCCGCAGGGTCTACACACTTAACGTTTGGTGACGATTAGTATAGTTGAGTTATTGTTGGTGACCGAAGGTTGTTCGGAGTCTCGGATAAGATCCCGGACATGACGAGGATCTCCGGAAGAGTCCGGAGGTAAAGATTGATATATGTGATAATGGTGTTTTGATCTCCGGAAAGGATTCTGGAATTCACCGGAAGGGGTTCCGGATGTTTACCGAAATGTTCGGGTGCAGCAACACTTTATATGAGCCAAAGGGATAAAACCCACGAGGTATTGGAAAGTGCAAAAGGGAGTTTTGCTGCTGCCTTAAGCAGTAAGGCAGTACTGCCGCTTAAGCGGTACTACCGCTTGTGTGAAGCGGTACTACCGCTCAAGTGGTACTACCGCTTGGGTGAAGCGGTACTACCGCCCAAGCGGTACTACCGCTCCCGAGCGGTACTACCGCTTGTGCGCGGTGCTGCAGGGATCCGAGTTGGACTCTTTCCTTGCGGGCCAAACCGACCTTGTGCGGGCAAAACCGAGCTGGTGGAGGCTTTTTGTCCAAGTTTAGACCCCAGGGCTCAACATATAAATAGAGGGGCAAGGCTAGCACACGGGACACATCAGGATTTCCCAAGCCCTGTGCCGGCAACCCTAGCCCTCTAGTTCCTCCGTCTTAATCTCCGTAGTGCTTGGCGAAGCCCTGCTGAGATTGCTACTCACCATCATCACCACGCCGTCGTGCTGCTGGAACTCATCTACTACTTCATCATCGCTCGCTGGATCGAGGAGGTGAAGGCGTCATCAAGCCGCACGTGTGTTGAACGCGGAGGTGCCGTCCGTTCGGCACTAGATCGGGAGGATCGTGATTGGATCGCGGGACGCTCGGCGATTTGGATCGCGAAGACGTTCGACTACATCAACCGCGTTTCTTAACGCTTCCGCTTAGCGATCTACAAGGGTATGTAGATACAATCTCCCTCTCGTAGATGCTCATCACCATGGATAGGTCTTGCGTGTGCGTAGGAAATTTTTTGTTTCCCATGCAACGTTCCCCAACATAAATCCATTTGGCAAGCAGAGTAGCACACATAGTACATGGCCCGTGTTTGTTTGGATGTACAATCTCCTGCCTTGGCCCTGCATGAAACAAAAGTGCATACACATGGTAATGCTCATTCAAGGGCCGCTCCAACCAGGCAACGATATCAACACATATCTTGAGCTATTGAAGGAGGTGTTAGACATATTATGGAAGGATGAAGGGGTCAAAACGTGGGACGCCAACACTGGAAACTATTTTCCAATGAGAGCAGCATTGCTCACGACCATTCATGACTATCTAGGTTACGGATATATTTCCAGACAAGCGTGTCATGGACATTGCGGATGTGTTAAATGTATGGATGACACATATTCTCTCCAGCTATCAAAAAAGGGTAGTTGCGAAACAGTGTTCATGGGCCATCGAAGGTGGCTTGACAAAGATGATGAGTGAAGAAGTCATGGCGACCTGTTCGACAACACAGTTGAGGCCCGAGGGCCACCACGTAAGAGGAGTGGAGAAGAAATCCATGAGATGTTAAAGAATTGGCAAGATTGCCCGAAGCCAGGAAGGAGGAAAAAGAAGACTGAGAAAACGCTGCTAAAAGTATGGAAAAGAAAGTCTGTTGTCTGGGGCTTGAAGTATTGTGAACTACTCAGTTCGCCGCATTCTCTTGATATGATGCATATCACAAAAAATATATGTGAGAGTTTGCTTGGCACAGCGTTTGACATTTCAGAAAAAAGTAACGATGGTACGAGTGCAAGACAAGACTTGTAAGATATAGGTATTAGGGAAGAGCTCCAACCCGCATCCCTTAAAAGAACCAAGGAGACGGCCAAGGGCAAAAACATCGTCATAGCCGATGAGACAACAAAGGGCAAAACCGTGTAAAAAACCAAAGAAGATTATTACCCCCCAGCTTGCTTCACGCTCGACGAGGATGAGCTTCATCAACTTTTCAATTGCCTTGACGGCATCGAAGTTCCTTTTAGTTACTCGGGCTCATACGCAGATATCTTGACACAAAAAAGCAGAGGTTTAGCAACATGAAGTCCCATGATTGTCATGTGATGATGACGCAATTACTTCCGGTAGCCCTCAGAGGGATAATGGATGATCACGTTCGCAACACACTTCTTGACTTCTGCAACATTTTCGACGTTCTCTCTCGAAAGTTGATCAGTGTGCGACATCTCACTCGACTACAAGAGGAGATCATCACAATACTATGTGAGCTTGAGATATATTTCCCCCCGTCATTCTTTGATGTGATGGTGCATCTCCTAGTTCATGTTGTTTCTGAGGTTAAAGACCTTGGACCGACATTCTTGCATGCCATGTTCCCATTTGAAAGGATGAATGGAACTGTCAAGGGTTACGTTCGTAACAGGGCCCGTCCGGATGGAAGCATCATCTAGGCCTATCTGACTGAAGAGTGCATATCATTCTGCAATAATTATATCGATGATGATCAATCTCTTGGTTTGCCCATGAGGAAGCATGTCAATAGGCTTGATGGAGTAGGTCACTCACAGTTGAAGCGTGATTCAAATGTGGATATACAGAACCTCCGTGACGACTTCGACAGAGCGCACACAATGGTGTTACAACAAGCAGATATAATCACTCCTTGGCAGCAGACTCACAAGGACACCTTAAAGATAGAGCATGCAATGGCAGGGAGGCAGAGGACCGAAGCCGAGATCATTAGAGAGCACAACTCCAAATTTGCAACTTGGTTTAAAGAACGAATTCGGGAGAAACCACTGTCGACGGGTATTGCCAATGCAAATCTCATCTATGCATTAGCACTAGGCCCCGCATGCACCGTCGCCACCTACCAATCATATGATATCAATGGATACACATTCTATACTAAGGCAAAAGACAAAAACTCTTATTATCAGAACTCAGGCGTCACGATAATTGCCTCCACCGAGAATGAAACTAACAGATACTACGGAAGGATCGAAGAGATATGGGAACTTGAGTATGCCGAAGATCACACGGTGCCACTATTCCGGGTCAGATGGGCGAAGAATGTCGAGAAGGAAGAACATGGTGTCATTACCATGTCCTTGCCCGAAGCACAAGCTCCTGGTGCAAGGGTGTCAAAGGAATTACTGCCAAATATGAGCCTTGGGTATTCGCTAAGGACGTGTCACAATGCTTCTACATAACTGACCCGGCAAAGCCAAGTCGTGTTGTCGTTAGGAGATCCAAGAGGTCCACCATCGGGATAGACGGAGTGGCCAACGAGGATGACTATGATCAGTTTGGCGTCCACCCAAAAGAAGAGGATAACTATGATGACGATGAAAATTACACCACCAGAAGGAGCAGAACTACCTTGCCTGAGACAGGACGTCCCTTCTTAAGAAAGAGTCATAACGCGGGACAGAAGTATTCAAGCAAGATTAAAAAGACCCAAACCGTCGTCGAAAGGATTGTCAAACGACACCGTACTACTTGATTAATTTGTGTGCTCTGTTATTCGTGTACTCACTTTTTGTGTACTTTTCATTGTGTAATAATACTTCGCACGATATTTGTGTACTTCATTTGTGTGTAACTCCTAATTTGCATTATTATATACTTTCATCCATATTCATGTATGCATTTTCACACGCCATTTGTCAAGTATTAATTAGAACATCCCATATGTAACACAACACAAGTTACTGCTGGCGTTGGCCACGTCATTGGCGCCAGCACTAATGACTAATCGGCACTTTTAGCTACACTACTGTTGTGATAACAACTCAGATTCCCCCTCCCCCCCCCTTCGACGCCAGACACTGTTCTTCGCCGTTCCCCCGCCCAGCCGCGCCCGCACGTGTCGCCGCGCTGCCCAGCCGTTCCCCCAGCCCACCCGCTCATCCAAGAGCCTCTTCCTTCGTCGTCATGTACGGCCACTCTCTCCCTCCGCGGTCGTCCTGTCCGGCCACTCTCTCCCTCCCTCGTCCTGTGCGGCCACTCTCTTCCTCCGTCGTCCTGTCCGGCCACTCTCTCCCTCCCTCGTCCTGTGCGGCCACTCTCTTCCTCCGTCGTCCTGTCCGGGCACCCCGTCCGCCATGCACCACCACCCCATCGCGCAGTCTTCACCGGCGCCACCCCCGCGCCCTCCTCACAGCCGACCCCCATTCGATCCGGACGGTAAAAAACTTTCTCTAACCATCTATTCTCTATTATTATATACTAAAAGGAAAATACAGATGAAAAATAGACAAATTAGCTAGGAAATCCCACGTTAATCAGAAATATCTAGCCATTAATTCCGTGGGCCTTTTCCATCCAATGAGTTATATGTGTTAGATCTTTGTAAACAAAGGTGGACCCATACCCTGTAGGATCCACGATTCAAACAAACAAAAAAACACACGAACGATGGAAAATCCCTCCCGACCTAGCTCCAAAAAGGAAAAAAAGAAACTTAAGCTCACGATAAAAAATGCACACGCACGTACATATAAAGGAAACACATGAAGAAAGGGAAACCCCTCCCGATCTAACTCCCAAAATAAGCCCTTACAATAAAAAAAAACTGATACACATGTACATACAGGGCAATCCCAGAAATAAAATAAACCATTATATAAAAAAAAAAACACATGCGTGCACGTACAAGGCTTGACATCAAGCCTTTGATCTGGGAGATAAGAAAACGAGAACCACTGGACAAACAACTTTGCATGACCTGTCTAAAGACAAGGAATACCAGAGAAGGTTTCCCGCGGTCCATCCTAACTCCGTCGTCATGTTCCCCTCTATGTGCCCTCGGCACGTCCATTAAGCCTATTGATTTTCCTTCAGCATGATCTGCTCCTCTCAGGTTTGATTAATAAACTCTTGCGTAAAGGTTTTGGAGGTTTTCGCCAGATATTTGGACGAGGGACATGGAGATGGAGGTGTCATCACTGGTGCACCCTCCCGTGAACGATCGATTCACCACCGATTAATTCAGTCTCTCTTTCGAAGAATATATGCGACCTCTCTATTTAACTTACACAGACCTATAGGATATTGTTCGCAAAAAAGACACATATCATATGGGCAAGATTGTGCTGGCTTCTGCCCATCATCGAGCTTCAAGCGGTAGTAGAGTAGCCACGATACTTGGTTGCCATCACGTGTGTTTTCCGGCCAACATGCATTCACTCATTCGGACAACATATGCATTGATCAATTTTATAGGTCTCCTTACATCCTGAAGCAATTGCTACTTTTTGTTGATTTTTAAGGATTTCATAATACTCCGGTGCTTGGTGCTGTCCAGTGCGTCTGTCTATACTTTTTCGCAGGTTTTTGTTTAATGAGCTAATGTTTCTAATAACTACATCTTAATCATTTTTACTTGGATACTTTAACAGAACTATAAAACTTATTTGCGTATTATTGTAGTCCATGCATGGTGCGTGTTGTACCAGAGTTAGAGCTCATGTTGTATTTAGAATGTTAGATAGAGGTCTGCAATATTTTTGGAATTGTATTTATTATTGGAAAGTGGAGTGCGGCAACCATTGACAGCAGCGGGATAGTTGTTTTCTTATATTAAAGTATCTTTAAAAACCTTGATCTGGACCAACAGAGGCACGGTGATGGAGCTTGACATTCAATTTGGGGGGGGGGGGGGGGGGGGATTTGAACCAAAAGCAAAATGTGCTTCAAAACAAGTTCGACTCACACAAAGAAAAATCAGTCAAGATACTTTAGGTAGCAAGCTTTGCACGTATATATATCCTACTTGTAAATCAATTTGATTCTCTAAAACCAACATATTTCGGTGATAAAATGTACCATAACGATTAATATGTATAGACAAAAAATATTTTCACTTTTGGAGGGGGGGGGGGGGGGGGGGCTCATGACCCCCTTTGGCCTCCAAGAGGTGACGACGGTGAATAGAAGGATATGTTTTATGATATCATATGTTGTCGGGTTTAACAAAGTAGGGCCATGACGTGTCGAGGTACGGATCATTTGCCACTAGGTACATTTGATGGGTTTAGAGATATAGTTTCTGTTGGTTGACAAATTATTTCAACTTTCTAACTTTTGTTTCGTTTGAACCCTCAAATATGCAATTAATTTGGCAGTAGTCATTAATTTATGAATGGAGCCTTTTGTTTTTCTACCCAAGAATATACAAGGTAAAATTGACTACATTATTGGGCGGACAATTCCATGGTTTATAGGCGCTTAAATACACAATACATAATTGGTTAAAAATAGTGGGTTAGTTGTACGTTTGTTAGGTGCTTCTCAAATTATTTAAATGTACAATCTCTGCCGAGATTTAACTTTACTTTAAGATCATTGGAAATGCAAATTCATTTTTATGCCCTTCAATTTCAAGGATACCGGTCAAGATCTTCTGATGGGGTTATCTTCGATTGTCGTTACTTTGATCTCAAAATTTTGCTTCAAGGATAACCTGACCGGTATTGCTCATATGAGCTACCAATTTTCCGTGAAATCAAATTTTTTCTGCGAATTCAACATTTCTGGAATTCAATATGTATGTTAGTCATTTATAACCGCCACCACCCATTTGAATGGGTGTCGCAACTCAAATAACGATAACTACTCTTCAGTCCAGCATCTTAGAAATAATCATATGTTGTTTTTAAGTAATCAATGAAATTCCATTTCAGGAGTCCTCTTGCCATGGTGTGCTTTTGGAATATACGAGGACAAAATTCTTAAAATCGGTTCGTGAATGCATATTGTTATATTGACAATAAGTGTGTGTGTTCGATGCTTTTGGTATAAAAATGGGTGTAGATTAATATAATTTATCTATTGCAGAGTACATTTTGTATCTAACTTAAAAAGATCATAGTCTAGCATGGGAAGTCCCTCAAGCCAAGTGGTACCACACACTACTGTTTGGAGGCATTCTTCGCCTAATTAGTGTGATCTCCATTTCTGTATATGTTTTAGTAACCAAACGTCTTAAAGTGGGTATGTACGTTGAAGAATATGTGACTTTCCTATTTTTAACCTGTTGTGCTTACCTAGATCTTTATACAACACTTGATCAGATATACTATTTTGCATGCTTTATAAATATACTATAATATTTTGTTCAGTAATATTTCCATAGTCGTCTTTAATGTTACCTCATTGTTATTCGTCAATTTAATATCCCATGCACATGATTCCTAGAAGGTAAAATTATAGAGCTCTATCTGAATATTACTTATTATTATCCAAAAAAGAATATTTATTTTGACCATTAATATTTTGATTTGAGGAATTATTTGATATTCTATAAAGCCACCGGGATAGTTGGAGCAGAATAATAATACTAATAAATGCTTTAAGGATGATCTATCCACACAACAATCAAAACATCTAGCCATTGATCTGTACGCCCTCTTCTACTAGCAAATCCTAAGTACTAGGTCTTCGGAACTTGGTGGAACCTTACTAGGTGGATCGTTATTCCCCATACATGTATACCCAAACCACAATACACGATTTTCCAATATATGCAACTCATGTTTCGAGGCCCATTTGAAAATAATACAACACATTGCAAAGCTAAATGAAAATTAGCTAGATGGAGTTCTTATGTGGATGACTAAAAATCATGTGATAAAGGTTGCATTTCGGTATAAATTTACATCTTTGTATTAATTCCTCAAGTACACATGATTATCATGCTTTAATGCTTACCATCCAAACTTTTGATGTACTATAAAAGTTAGCAACCAGAACTTGTAGTACATAGATATGTCCGTATCATGTATGAACTAACAGTCATCCCGACAAACTTATAGTTATACCAACATATCATAAATGCCAATTTTGTTTGCAATCCAAAACTTAATTCCACATACTTATCTAATAGCATGCACGGACGACATACCCGACTGCTAATCTGGTGGTCTACATATAGAATAATAAAAGATGCTTCCACATGTTTGTGTTCCAGTCCACATTCTACTGAAATATAAAAGTGAAACTGGTCCATTTTTTTCCAATGTAATCTTTAAGATTCTTTTAATTCTTTTGTCATAAAAACTTGCTTTTTAGAGCAATAAATTGTTGTTCAAAAAAAGTTTATTGTTTGTTATAAAATCAGATTTATTTTAAATAATTTTTTATTCTAATTAATTTTATTTTTTACTATTTAATGTTCTTTGTTTTATTTTTTATCCCGGGTTAAGGTGCACTGTAGAGTATTGTTGTATCCTCTCCATAATACTTTCTTTGCACTAATTCGTCCCTTGGCACGGTAGAATGAAATTTTTGTAGACTAATACATAGAGGATATATATTGTAGTTGTTTCAAAACTTATTTAAACTTTAACCATATTTAATATCAATTTAGAATTTCTAATTTTTTACAATATACTCCCAACATTTGAGAAGTATTCATGAGAGATCTATTCGTATAAAAAATGATATTCTCTGCGTCGATGGTTCTCTGTGCAATGCTAGCTAAAAAAGACCAACACAACTTCTTACAGAACAAGTATTTGAAAAAAGGGGGTGTCATAATATTTGATATTATTCTTATTTAGTTCTTTTATAGCCGGGCGTCCATGGGATAAGATGACATATAGTAAAAACACAACTCACGATCATTGCATTGCAGTTCAATAGCTCTCGCACACACACAAAATAGATACATATGTTAATTAATAGTTAATGATTTATAGAAAAATAGACTTTACTCTGATTTAAACATTTTGGGTCTCACCACATACATCAATGTTAATCTACAATAAATAGATACACGAGCGTTGGAAATTTGTAGTCAATTATATTAAGAAGAAACCAGAATTGATAGGTCATTACAATAGTATTGAAAAGACTAAAAGATATATCTCGCACAAAAAAGGTACAAATAATAATGAATAGTTTAACTATAAATGACAAGTACATGTTATGTCCTTCTCAAAAAAGTACATGCTACGTCTCATTTTAACAAATAAGATAACACGTTCTCATGATAAATGTAAAGATATTTCCTATGTAATAAATTCACTTTGTTACATTCTAGCCCTCGCATTTGCGAGGGCCACCTTGCTAGTTTGATGAAATGCGAATTGATGAAATATGTTATATGTTGAATCGTGTGTTCTTGCGAATTGTCTCGCACTATGTTTCTTTTTGCAGGGAAATGTGGAGAGAGTTGCCAATGTTTTGGCGAAAAGTGGATTCATTTCCATTTCATCATAATTTCTGGCACTCAATATGTCCATTTTTTACATACGTTCATGTCCATTTTTTCCATTGTTTTTTTATTTTATGAATGCAGCACAAAATGGAAGAATGCCCGTACTGTTCCGACAAAGGGGCATGTGTGACGATCCTCACCTTGACAACAATAAATGCTTCTCCATCATGCTACAATGTCTCAAGAGGAAAGATGGTTTCAATTCGAAATGTACAATCTATAATGAGGTAGATCACACATATTTTGTTGCTAACAGTGTGGTTTATATGACAATTATATGCCTCAAGACGAAAGAATATGATTACTACATTGCTTACCATGTTACTATTTTGTTCAAGAAAATAAGCTCCCAAGATGTGTTGTGCCTCCGGTGATGGATGACCACCAGATGAACAACTCGAAATAAAGGAATGGAGGCAACTACTGAGTAATCACAACTTGAAGATTCGAGATCGGTGGATCTCTATGCTTCACCATGGAGATGCAGGGGATTCCCTCTTCTTCAAAATTGATCCCAAAGGAGATGAGTACCGTACTAGTAGTTACGACGTTGTTTAATGTATGCATATATATAAATGATGTGTACCATAATATAAATTATGTTGCATGTGTTTTCATTTCTTATCGGAATCAATGTGGGACGCAAACGTCATTATGTATATACTGATACAAAATCGCGCTGCCGCGGCAGCGTTTTTTGCTGCGGTGGCTATGTTTTTTGTTGTGTTTGGTCATTTAGTACTGGCGTGCGAAACAGTAGATACGCCCATAATGATCCATCAAGTGTCTGGCGTTGGGAAAGTTAGCACGCCATAGATATGTGTGATATTGTCGTCGTGGAGACAAAACTCGGCGCCATAGGTATATGACATACTGCTGTCGTAGGCTCCAACGCCACCACTATTTTTTAACTGTGGCGCGATATTGGTGACGCCGGGTGTCTACGCTAGCAAGGCCATTTTTGCCATGCCATAGCTAGGCTTTTCTGCACTAGTGGGGGTTCTTCCCTGCCCATATAATTGATATTTCCATATCAATATTTGAAAATATTCCACTTTATAATATTCCAGATTCTGTCTATATTCGGGGTATCCGCGACCGAATATTGCTAGAATCTAGAATATTGCCGAATATTGATATGGAAATATCAATTATATGGACAAGGAAGACCCCCTCGAAAAAAGGTGGATGGTCAGCACATTTGCATCCAAGCATGTCTTCGTAAATATATAAGCAACCAAATGGACGCGCATATGCATACTTGAAGGCTGTAATATTCCTGAAGATAAAGTCCAAGACAAAATCATGACGAAGAACAAAGCCCAAAAAGAAGATAATTCCACCTCCATTTGCAGCCAAGACACGATGTGCAATTTCCTCCAACATGCACTCAATACCCTAGAAAGAAGGGTTATAAATGGCTACAAAGCCTATAAAGTCTAACAGACCTAAAAACTAGGTGCATGATGGACATGAAGAAAGGAGAAGGAAATAATAGAGGTGCATTCTCCCGGAAGCCATCCAAGAGCTGCTCTCTGACCTTAAAAATGAGAAGATTATTGCAAAGAGAGACACCAGACGGAGAAGAAACAACCATAGATAGATCAGAGAGTTGCGACCCAGCTTGCAAACTCGTTGGTCAGTAGTAGTAATATAGATCATTGCTAAGTAGTAGTAATATAACTATATTACTACTACTGACCAACGATCTTGCTAGCGGGGTCGTAGTTCTCTGCTCTATCTGTGGCTGGTTCTTCTCCATCTGGTGTCTCTCTTCGCAGCAAACTTCTCCTTTTATAGGCGAGAGAGCAGCTCTTGGTTGGCTTCCGGGAGAATGCACTTGTATTATTTCCTTCTCCTTTCTTCTTGTCCATCACGAACCTAGTTTTTAGGTCTTCTAGGCTTGATAGGCTTTATAGACATTTACAGCCCATCTTTCTAGGGTATTGAGTGCATGTTGGAGGAAATTGCACATTGTGTCCTCGTTGTAAATGGAGGTGGCATTATCAACTTTTTGGGCTTTCTTCTTTGTCATGATTTTCTCTTGGACTTTATCTTCAGGAATATTACAGCCTTCGAGTATGCATATGTGCGTGCATTGGCTGCTAATATGTGTACGCAGACATACTTGGATGCAAACATCTTAACCCATTTTTTTAGATATACTTCTTCACTTTTTTTGAGGGGGTCTTCCCTGCCCATATAATTGATATTTCCATATTAATATTCGAAAATATTTCACTTTCTAATAATCTAGATTCTATCAATAGTCGGGGTATCCACGCCCGAATATCGGTAGAATCTAGAATATTGTGGAATATTGATATGGAAATATCAGTTATATGGACAGGGAAGACCCCCTCCAAAAAAGGTGGATGGTCAGCATATCTGCATCCAAGTATATATGTCTTCGTACACATGTAAGGATCCAAATGCACGTGCATATGCGTACTCGAAGGCTGTAATATTCCTGAAGATATAGTCCAAGACGAAATCATGGCGAAGAAGAAAGCCAAAAAAGAAGATAATGCCAGCTCAATTTGCAGCCAAGACACGGTGTGCAATTTCCTCCAACATGCACTCAATAGCAAAGAAAGAAGAGCTATAAATGGCTACAAAGCCTATAAAGTCTAGAAGACCTAAACACTAGGTGCATGATGGACAAGAAGAAAGGAGAAGGAAATAATAGAGGTGCATTCTCCCGGAAGCCATCGAAGAGATGCTCTCTCGCCTATAAAAGGGGAAGTTTGCTGCGAATAGAGACACCAGACGGAGAAGAACCAGCCACAGATAGAGTAAAGAGCTGTGACCCAGCTACCAACCTCATTGCTTAGTAGTAAACTAGCTGGGTCGCAGCTCTCTGCTCTATCTGTGGCTGGTTCTTCTCCGTCTGGTGTCTCTCTTCGCAGCAAACTTCTCCTTTTATATGCGAGAGGGCAGCTCTTGGATGGCTTCCGGGAGAATGCACCTCTATTATTTCCTTCTCCTTTCTTCTTGTCCATCATGCACCTAGTTTTTAGGTCTTCTAGGCTTGATAGGCTTTGTAGCCATTTATAGCCCTTCTTTCTAGGGTATTGAGTGCATGGTGGAGGAAATTGCACACCATGTCTTGGCTGCAAATGGAGGTGGCATTATATTCTTTGTTGGCTTTCTCTTCGTCGTGATTTTGTATTGGACTTTATCTTCAGGAATATCACACCCTTCGAGTAGGCATATGCACGTGCATTGGTTGTTGATATGTGTACGCAGACATTCTTTTGTAGATATAATTCTTCACTTTTTTTAGGGCGTCTTCCCTGCCCATATAATTGATATTTCCATATATATATTCGAAAATATTCCACTTTATAATATTATAGATTCTATCAATATTCGGGGTATCCAGGCCCAAATATAGATAGAAGCTAGAATATTGCCGAATATTGATATGGAAATACAAATTATATGGGTAGGGAAGACCCCCCCTCCAGACAAAAAGATGGATGGTCAGCATATTTGCATCTAGGTATGTCTTCGTATACATATAAGCAGCCAAATGCACGCGCATATGCGTACTCGAAGGCTGTAATATTCCTGAAGATAAAGTCTATGACAAAATAATGACGAAGAAGAAAACCCAAAAAGAAGACAATGACACCTCCATTTGCAACCAAGACATGGTGTGCAATTTCCTCCACCATGGACTCAATACCCTAGAAATAAGGGATATAAATGACTACAAAGCCTATAAAGCGACCTAAAAACTAGGTGCATGATGGACAAGAAGAAAGGAGAAGCAAATGATAGAGGTGCATTCTCCCTGAAGCCATCCAAGATCTGCTCTCTCGTTTATAAAAGGAGAAGTTTGCTGCGAAGAAAGACACCAAATGGAGAAGAACAGCCATTTATAGCCCTTCTTTACAGGGTATTGAGTGCATGGTGGAGAAAATTGCACACCGTGTCTTGGCTGCAAATGGAAGTGACATTATATTTCTTCTTTTTGGGCTTTCTTCTTCGTCATGATTTAGTCTTGAACTTTATCTTCAGAAATATTACAGCCTTCGAGTATGCATATGCACGTTCATTTGGCTGCTTATATGTGTACCAAGACATACTTGGATGCAAATATGCTGACCATCCATTTTTTTTTCTGGGAGGGGTTCTACCTTGCCCATATAATTGTATTTCCATATCAATATTCGGCAATATTCTCTCTCTCTCTCTCTCTCTATATATATATAGGGTGGGTCTATTTTGAGAGCACCTATAAGACCGTATTCTGACATAAAAAAGGTTTATTCTGACAACACTTTCGTACTGCGCCAGCGCGGAATCCAAACCCACCAGCGAACCAAACGAAGCTGCACATAAAAACAAAATGGCGCGTGCTAGGCGTCATCCGGATGTCGCGTGGTAAACAACAGCGGCTTTCCTCATCGTCCAATTAGTTCTAATCTATGTGTTCTTAGCCGTTAGATGGATCAACGCAAAGAAAAGGTCGTCAACAACTTTTAGCGCGATCTGTCTCGTTCTTCTCTGTAGCACCGGCTCGCTAACCCGGCTGGCAGCACGGCGGCGCCATCGGAGCACCGACTTGCAGCATGTCCGTCGAAGCACCGGCTGGCAGCACGTCGGCGCCGTCGGAGCACCGCCTCGCAGCATGGCCGTCGAAGCACCAGCTGGCAGCACGTCGGCGCCGTCGAAGCACCGGCTCGCAGCACGGCCGTCGAAGCACCGACTCGCAGCACGACGGCGCCGTCGGACCACCGGCTCGCAGCACGGCCGTCGAAGCAGCGACTCGCAGCACGACCACCCTTCCAGCATCGGCTCGCGGAATAACCGTCGGAGCAGCATCACGCCGCTGTAGTAGTCAAAAGCACGTCGCAACAATCTTCATAGCATTGCCGGAGAAGCCGCATCACCATCGCAGCCGAGAGCACGTCGTTGCAGCATCTCCGAAGATGCCAAGCCACCATCACAACATTATCGAGCAGCCGCCGACGCGCCTGCAGCAGCCGGCGTTGCTGCGGCCGACTGGCCGCCATTGCATCAGTGTTGTCGCAACCGCCTAACTAGCCCTCACAACATCGTCGGAGAAGCCGCACCACCGTCGCAACATCGCCGAGTAGTAGGGCCTCCATCGTGCTCACAGGAGCCGGCTCTCCGCCATCGCAACAGCGTCGTCGTCACGGCATCGCAGGAGAAGCTGCGCCACCATGGCAGCAGCTCCGAGCAGTCCGCGCCGCCGTCGTGCTCGCAGCAGTCGGCGTTGCTTTGGTGCTTCAAGCGGCGACATCTTGCATCATGGCGATCCGGCTTGCAACAGTAGTCGGATTACTCTTCCAACGCCGGCGAGCTTCCTTTGTACCAGCATTGCATGCAAGAAAAGCACATGGAAGAAGACTGCAGCAATAACGGGCGCAGCCGTCGCGTCGAAGCGGGAGCTCAGTGGCCGGAGCAGCTGGAGTTGTATGGCTCACAACATCGCCGGAGTCCGGCTTGTGGTCGCCGAGCTGCCGGAGTTGAGAAAGCATGGATGAGATCCATGAGAGAGGTTGCAGCGGCAGGAGGTCAATGGGATTAGGAGAAAGAAGAAAATGAATGAGTGGCTCACGCGCGTCGGTGGAGATAAGGATGAGACGCGGTGTCTGGTACGACACGCATCAATCACACAAGACGGCTGTCAATGGGGTTGTCTACATCCGGATGAAAACAATCAATTTCCAAACAAAATTCACCCCCACTCCATTGCCCACGATTTTCTCTAGCCCGCCTCCACCTTCCTCCCACTGCCCGTGCCCAACCCCCACCTCCAATCTTCTTACTCCCTGCCCGTGACCCAGCCACCGCCCACTCCTACCACCGCCGCCGGTCATCACGCCCCAGCCCGCGCCGCCCCTCCCATGCCGCCCCACCCTCCCCTGCGTCGGATCCGACGCGGCGACGGCCCCTCCTGCACCGTCCCACCCTCCCCTTTGCCAGCTACGATGCGGCCACGGCCCCTCCCGGGCCGCCCCACCCTCGCATACCCCGGATCCGACACGGCCACAACACCTCCCTGCCGGATGTGAGCGCCACAACCTTCAATGAGACCCCTCGCTGTCGGATCCGAGCCCAAAATTCCGGCCGCCGGATGAAGGGTTCCGGGCTGCCGCCGCCTTACAAGCCCACCTCGGGCTCCCACCATAACCACCTTCTCCTCTCCATCGCCTACCCCGTCGAATCCGCCTCCCCCGTCGACCTCATCCCCATTACACCACCGCTGTCCTCTCTATTTCATGATTCGGCTGTAGGGTTTGGCCATAGGGCAGTTTCGATGGAGGAGCTCACTGCTCCGCCGGTGAGGGGTTGCTGCTGCTCCCTGGCCAAGGTCACGCGTCCCTTCTCGCACAGGGGATGGGCGGGAATGCCCTCGGGCATGCTAAGATCCACCGCTGCGATTCAGTTCACAGGTCCACCCACCCACTGCAGGTCCCGGCATCCCCGTTCTTTTCCTTCATGTGCACCACCTCAGCCCATGTAGTGCGGGAATTTTTGTCCAAAAGGACCACCTGCCGAGTGGCATTGTCAAAAGAGACCACCTGCGAGTCAAATTGTCAGATCAGACCCCCCTGCCGCCACCAGCGCAGGCGGCTGGGGCCTGCCGCCACGGGGTGAGGCGGCAGGTACTGTTCACGCACACTGTTCTCGAGGGGGATGGTTTTCAACACAACAAAGCGGAAACGGACGAGCGAACAGTACCTGCCGCCTCAGGGCGTGGCGGCAGGGACTGTTCATGCAGGATGAACAGTGATTTTGAAAAAAAACAAAAAAATAGCGAAAAAATTCAAAAAAATACTGAACTTTTTTGACAGCAAAGACGATCGAGTGTTCTAAGTGGGTGCAAAATTTCAGTTTTTTTTGAATTTTTCCGCTATTTTTTTTTTTTGATTTTTTTCAAAATCACTGTTCAACCTGCATGAACAGTACCTGCCGCCACGCCCTGAGGCGGCAGGTACTGTTCGCTCGTCCATTCTCGTTTTACTACGCGAAAAACGTCCCTGCGCAAACAGTGCGTGTGAACAGTACCTGCCGCCTCACCCCGTGGCGGCAGGCCCCAGCCGCCTGGCCGGCCGCCTGCGCTGGTGGCGGCAGGCCCCAGCCGCCTACGCTGGTGGCGGCAGGGGGGTCTGATCCGGCAATTTGACTCGCAGGTGGTCTCTTTTGGCAATTCCACTAGGCAGGTGGTCCTTTTAGACAAAAATTCGTAGTGCGGACGTTGAGCATGTGCAGTTCCATGCCGCGTGCGTGCAGTGCGGTGAGTGTAGGGCGGTCCCCGTGTTTTTTGTGCAGCTCCGACCTGGACAGAAGGGACTCCGGCCGGTCACATCCAACAACTGACCCGAGGTGGCAAACGTCAAGCAGTACAGCGGTGTGTCGGCTTGCAGTCCGATGGTGCAATGCTTGACCTCCTCCGGCCCGCCATGCCTCCGACTAGACAGAGCAGTTCGCTCAGGATATTCATGTTGTTCGGTTGCTGGATAGGTGCAGTGCGAAGAACCATGGCATGGGATTTTTTTTTGAACTGCTGCCTTCGAGCAAGGCCGCCGCACGTAAATCTAAACAACCTTTTCGTAGGCGTCCCCGGATTGGCCCGGAATTTTGCAGCCTGTGACTAGAAATCCACTTTTCTTCTTTTTCATCTCAATAGAAAGAAATGAGCACCTGCTTCCTCTGTCGCCATGAGATCAAGGACGAGCAGCAGCTCGCTGGGCTTGAAGCTCACAATTTGTTTGTGTATTTTTTTCAGTTTTTTTGCTGTTGATTTTTGTCATGCAGTCCATTGCGTGAGTGTAAGCAGCACAACCGCCGACACATTGCAGTCCCTTTTTTCTTTGTTTTTGAAGCTTTCTCTATATTTTTAGAGAATTTTATGACTTAGTGTGTGTGGGTGCAAGCAGCCATGTGCACGACTCGAGCGGTTCGTGCGGTGCTGACGTGCATTTCGCTGGCGATGATGCCCTTGAACAGTAGCCGCCCATCCGCAGTTCAGAAGAGCTTCTTTTGTTTTTTTTTCTTCAAATTTCTAGCAACATTTGTTGCTTTGTATTGTACCCAAGTTTGTTGCTCCACTTGTATAGTACCACTCCTACCTGCTTGGTCGTCATGAAAATTTGTTGCTCCAGTGTGCTAGACAATCATCATTTCACCATTACATATGTTTCAGCTTATGAGCTTCCATAAGTCCGAAAAATTGCATTCTTTCATGATAATGTTATGGTTCACTTACGCCCGGCGTGAAGCACGACACACTTCCTCACCTAAGAAAATTTACGTCCGACAAAAGAAAACATGCAGTTCGCTTGCCCGTCAGGCACTGCGTTTTTCCATCTGAAGCAGTGCGTTCTTCTATCTGATGCGGTTCACGTGTCGATTTTGGTGTCGCGAAAAATAGAGTCTCCGCATTTCGGTAATTTCAAAACTGCTCTTAAACCATAAAGAATTAGAGAGAGGGTTCTACATGAAAAACTTATGCCTCGTCGATATCTTTCCAACCCCGTATCATTTGCATCATTCCGACGAGCAGTTTGGAAAAATTCACGAAATACGCTCGCTTCCAATCGTCGACAGCCGCACCGTTTTCAAAATCCATTTAAAACCATAAGGAATCTCAACAAATACCCAACATATGAAAGTTGTGCCTATTTCATAGCTTTCCAACACCGTATCACACGTCTCATTCCGACAAACGGTTGAAAAACTGCAGAAAAAACAATACCGAAAAAATCGAAAAATTTGAAAAACAGAATTCCACGTTTGAGTAAATTTGAAATTAATCTTAAACCGTGAGGAATTACAGATAGTGATCTATATTAAAAAGTTGCGCCTCCACGATACCTTTTCAACGTTGTATCATTTGCTTCATTCCGATGAGCGGTTTAGAAAAAATCACGAAAATACGCTCGCTGTCACTCGTCGAGCGCCCACCATTTTCAAAACTGCACTTCAACCGCGAGGAATCTCGCAAAGTGTTCCGTAGCTATCCAACGGTATATTATATGCCTCGTTCCATAGCTATCCAACGGTATATTATACGCCTCGTTACGACGAACAGTTTAGAAACTGGTGCGAAAATGGTGCCGAAAAAACGTGTGCAGTTTTTTCTGTTAACATTTTAGTGTACTTTGGTTAGCAGTGCAATTCTTTTAGTTTCCGAAGAAGGTTCAGAAGTGATGTCAGAATAGTTATTCTGCATCCAATGTCAGAAAGAAGATCTTCATTTGGCTATCCTCGGGTACATCTGATGTCCTCTGCATTTGGAACGACAGGTTTGTAATTATATTTATGATCCGTAAAGAAATTTAATTAAATAATTTATTAGATATGCTGTAGCTGAAATTGTCAAAATTGTTGGTTCAGGGAAGACGAGACAGGCGAGAGAGATTGACAGCTAAATGAGGCAACAAGATCAAGACGAGAGGCGACCAGCTAGAGGAGACATCCCTGAATCGGTTAGTGCTTCGTCCCAATATCACTCGATCCCAGACTCCACGTCGATGCGTACAGGCTCTAAGCCTCTAACGTGGTTTTGTCTATCTCCAGGTCGCTGATGGGCTCATTCGTTCAATTTTTTCCCAGAGTGAATAGGCCCTATAAATTAATCTCCATTACATTTATACCAAGATTAAGGACCGAGAATTTGTGGGCCTATACCTTTATGCGGTAGCACCTGATGTGCAGGCGTGAAGCAATGTGCGGACAGAGTTCGTACTGTTATGTGTACTGCTGAGTGCTGACCCATTAGCACTGGGATTTGAAGACAAATATCGTTGAACCTGTCACAAAACTAAAGAACGACCATACCTCAGTAACAACTGATTTGCTAATGTCCCGATGTCTCCGATTCTCATGTATCCATACATATCTCTCCAGTTCTTTTATTAAGTCCCGTATGCCTATGTGGATGTAACATATCTTATGTGCTAGGATAGATGCCCAATAAGAGAATCACTTCTAGGAAGTGCAGATGAATGAACAATATATATAGTTTGGTCAGGATGTAGGGGTATATGTAGAGGGAGAGATGGCCTGTGAACATTACTCACGTGTCAGATTGGTGGAGTATCCATTCCGTCTCCACGAGATCAATGACAATGTCCTGTTGTAGCCTAAGGCAGTCTTTTACATTTTTTTTTATTTTTTTTAAGAAAAGGAGGAAGACCCCCGGCCTCTGCATCTCAGCGATGCATGCTGCCATTTTATTAATTATTCACAAAAGACTTTACAAAGTAATACATCAGTAAGACTGAAGCCACCATCTAGGCAACATATGTCGCTACTTCTTTACAGTTGATGAAGGGATGCTGATAGTCTGGGCCTAATACCAAACAGACCTCGCAGCCAAACCTAACATCTAAGACCTGAGGCCCCAACCAAGCCACCTGCCGGGTATGGGGCACCCACTGGTCCGGCGCACACTCAGAGGCCGCCGCCGCCAACTGCCACCAATCCATCTTCAGAACTGTACTAACGCATCCACCTTGCCCGGTCTAGCTGCCGTCGACGCCACCACGACGCCAGACAGCGTCGCCCTCCTGCGCGAGTCCATCATCGCACATCAGACGCCAAATCACCAGGGCGCCACGCCATCGAGATCCGTCGCCTTCAATGTGCAGGATGAATCACCGCTCCACCGAAGAAAACATCCACTGGTCCCCCGAGCCCGCGTACACCTCCAAGAATGACACCCCCAAGGGGGAGACGACACAAGCACGCTGCCGTCTTCTGATCTATCGATCTAGGGTTTCCCCCGGAGGTAGCAGATAGTGGTCTAGAACTTCTCCTCGGCGATGCCTTCAAGAAGGGAACGACGCCGTAGAGCGTCGCCATCGCCGGCCTTGGCATCTAACCAAGAGCAGGTTTTCACCCAGATCTGTTCGAAGAACTCCATCCAGCTTCTTGTGCACGGGTCGCCGCCTTCTCTGCCGGAGACTAGATCAAAGGATCCAGCCGCCTCCTCTTACCCGTCCCAACCAGCACCTGCTCCAAAACGATGCCCCCAGAAGGGATAGCAACCCTGAAAGAGTCGTCATCGTCCGATCCGGGAGACCCAGATCTAGGGTTTCCCCCGAAACATCTCGATCTTGGTGACACGACCTGCAACGACGATGCCTCGAGAAGGGAACGACGCCGGAAACGCCGCCATCGTCCGCCAAACCCTAAAGCGGAAACGCTGCCATTCACCGGAAGCCGCATCGCCCAGATGTCGCCGCTGGATGGATCCGCGAGCACTCTCGCCCCGAGGATGAACTGCGCCGACGGCAAGCCGGTAGAGGACCCCCGCGCCCCACACCGGCCTCATCTCGCGCCCCGGCCAGCCGAAGCCAAGCCCGGACGAATCTGGCCGAGATGCCAGGATCCACGGCCACCGCCGCCGCAACGCGGCAGACGATTGCCGCCGCACGGCCAGGAAGCCGCCCTGGCCGCCGTGCACGACGCCCGCCTGAGGCGCCCCAGTCACGCCCGGTGGTAGCCGCCACATCCTCCTGCCCTAGCGCCTTTGACGCCGGGCGTCGCCGCCACCGCGGCCAAGGCCGGCGGCAACGGCGTCAGTCTTCACCGGCCGAGAGATGGGGGTTGGAGGTGCCAGGATTGATTCCCCCCGGCGTCGCCCTGGGGTGGCGGCGCGAGGGGGTCGGGAGGGGAGAATATTTGGATAGACAATTGGATTGGCAGTCTTTTACATATTGGTAATTAGGCATTTATTTTTCGGAGGGGCACTTCGGTTAAACAGAAATAAAGTGGTAGTTTTGTTCTCGATACACTTCACTTCACATATGTGATCATATGATTATGTATCAATGATTACTTTACTGTTCATCTGTTGTGTGATCTGCAAGGAAAAGCAAGCATGGGCGACCTCCTGCTCTTGTTCATATACTAAAACTCATTATATTTGTTTTTTTTATGAATACGCAAAGCTTGCATATCTTTCGTTAGTAGAAGAGAGAATGAGTACATGTGGAGATACAACACATACACGAAGGCAAGGTATGAACATGACGTCCAAAATTGAAAACGAAGAGAGACAAGGGGTGATTGGCCTGAACAAGCAAACGACACAGCTAAACCCACTAACTAGAGAGGCAGTCCAAACAAACATGAATTCAGACAATCAAAAGTCCAGCACTGGGGACATCGCGGGCATGCAAGACAATGCATTAAGGAAGGAAAACAACATTGTGATGCCATCGTCGTCCGATCTGAAGAATCACACCTGGGGTTTCCCTGGTGCTCCAAGATGGGCATGAAGAGAGGCCATGATAATGCCTCCCGGGAGAGGACATCACTCGCGAGTGTCGTCCCTGCCAGCATCGGCTAGCCGACCAGGGATTTGTTACTGGCGTGTGTCCGAGCAATCACAAAGCCACTGGAATAGAAGCATGAGTCGAAAGTCACACGTAGGTCGAAAAACCTCCACCACTAGTGGGGAGGCATTCTGGACACACGAGCCTTGTACATGACAGGGGCCAGGGCAGCGAGGGGGCCGGGGTTTGGGGGGTCAGCGGGGTGAAAGGGGCAGATGGAGGGAACACGATAAAGATCAGCGACAACGACATGCCGGTAACTGGAGGAGACGCAGATTTACGCCGTCAGGGCCGAGACCGCCAGAACACCTGCAAGCCATAGATGCTGGAGGACACACAACCACCAGAGCGTCGAGGCTAGCATTGCACCGGAAGAGGCACCAGCAACCCAAGGATACTGGAAAATGCAGGTCAAGGGCCGCCTGGTCCAGAGCTACACCAGCAAGGGGTCCAACGCAAGGGCACTAGATTCCGGTTAATGCCAGCAAGCACGAGGCAAGGGGCGGCTGGCGCTCGGGAGGCACCACCAGAAGCACACGAAAAATGGCACCACCTTGAAGTCATGACCGTAGCTCGGGGGTAAGAGTGGCGTCGTAGCGCCGCAAGGACGGCCAAAGACCAACAAAGGAGCACACCAATCCCAACTTCGGGTGCAATGCCAGCAGGAGAGAGGAAGCTCACGGTAGGACGGGCCTCATCGGGATAAAATCTGTTGCAGAAAGATGCGAGGCGGATGCACCTCGTCGTCGACTACAACTCATAGCGGTTGATGACAGATAGGGTGGGCGGGGGCGGGGGCGGGGGTGCAGGCAGCCGCCGTGGACGGCAGTCGCAGGCCAATGCCGATGAAGGGCTCCGCAGCTGGCAGGGGAGGTTAAGCCCGACGAGGCGCCCCCTCGCCACCATCCTTGGATTCGGCACGGGCTTTGCCGGCAAGGTGGTGGGGGTCAAGGTTTTGGATCCCGAGTGGACCTTTTTTCTCGAGGGGACCGGAATTTGCGGTTACCACGGTAACCGCGAAATACTGAAAAAAAAATTCAGATGAAGGGCTCAGCAGCCGACACAGGAGCTCAAGCCTGACGAGGCGCCCCGTCGTCACCATCCTTGGAGTCGGCACGGGCTTTGCTGGCCGCTCCTCCACTGGTGGCGACGTGGTGGGTGTCAAGCTTTTGGATCCCGGGTGGACCTTTTTTCTCAAGGGACACCGGAATTTGCGGTTACCATGTAACCACGAAATATTGAAAAAAAATCAGACAAAATTTAAAATCAAATGTTGAATTCAAGTTTTTTGAAGTCGATATAGATAGTTACTAGCAAAACGGCCCGTGCGTTGTAACTGCAGAAACAAAATTCATAATCTCCAATATTAATGATCACGTTTTACTGCATCATCGAGATACACTATCAGTCTCATTTTTGAGAAATTGGAAGCAATTTTTGAAAATCATGAACATTTTGTAAACTCATGTACATCTTTTCAAATTCACAAATATTTTCTAAAGTCATGAATATTTTTTGAATTCATGAACATTTTATACTATTTGTAACCATTTTAAAAAAACATTTTTCTTGAATCGGCGAACATTTGTAGAATTAACGATTTTTTTTTCGGAAATTGGTGGAACAATTGTCTAAATTGATGATTTTTTTTTGAAATGCATGATCGTTTTTTAATCAGTGAATATTTTATGAACCATTAAACTATTTATTTAATTTATGAACAGTTTCGAATTTTTAAGATATTTTTTAGTTCATGAACATTTTTTGAATTGGCGGAATTTTTCTCAATTTCATTATCGTTTTTTAATACACTAAATTTTTAAAATCATGAACGTTTTTTTATTTTCTGAACATTTGTTTAAAAATTCGTGAACATTTCTTTAATATGCGAACATTATTTTAAAATCGCAAACATTTTCTGAATCTAGAAATATTTATGAATTATGAAATATTTTGTTTCAAAATTCTCATTTTTTTTATTTTTTGAAACTTTTCTGAATTCTCAAATTATTTAAAGTAGAAAAAATGACGGAAAAGAAAACTAAAAATGAAAAACGAAATTAAATAACAGGTCGCTCATACATGTGCCGACCCAAAGAGAAGCGTTGTGTGTTGCGCAATATAGTAGGTTTCTACTGCATGGGCTGGCCAAGTACGAAATTTTTCTGTGTGAAACGTTTTTTATTACTTATAGGTGCATTGGTGGGTAATATTTTCCAACTTAGGGGCAATTTCGATGACGTACGGACAGAAGTACTCCTTCCTTTATTATTAGGTAAAGATTTGTAACTCTTAAATATCAATACCCTTCTCTCGCGTAGTGCCTGCTCCAATAATTTGGCAGCACTTTTTAACTTTTGCATCTCAAAAAGAAATAAAAATGTGTGATATCAGACTCGAACCCACGACTCACTGTTGAGGAAAGGATGGCTTTGCCACCAGGTCATGACGAGTTGTATTTTCATGAGTTTTATCTTCGCAACCAAACAGACAACGCCACATATTGTCTTTCCTATGTTTAGTTGATCAGTTCTCGTAAATTGATCATAGAAATGGAAGGTACTGGAAACTATTTGTACAACATCTTCTCAAAACCCAGTGACATCGATCATATTCTTAGTTCTATAAAGCATGTCTGCTTGGAAACTATTTGTACAACATCTTCTCAAAACCCAGTGACATCGATCATATTCTTCGTTCTATAAAGCATGTCTGCTCAGCCACTAGATCTATGAATCCTTCTATCTTCCTTTTCGGTGTCAAGCCGCCAGCACGAGGCGTCAAGTAATTGCTGGCACAGGCCTGACCCGCCGAGTACTTTTCAGCAAGGATTGACGTGCTGAATGTGGCCATTCACGGCACGGAGAGAGCACGCATGGAGCGGCTGCCAATAGGCCATTCATCATTGCGATTTGCAAAAGTTTAGCGGTTGCCTTATTTTTCAATTTCCATACGTGTGTTGTAGGACGAATGCTCTGTTATCTTCATCAAAGGGAGGTGTCTGTGCTACTCTTGTAAACTGACTTCAGTTTAAGATCTCATATGTGAGATCGTGAGATCAATCCCAAAAATTCATATTTATTTTTTCAAAAAAATTAGAAATTATTTGACAACATTCATGTGACGTATATCTACCACTCGAAAGAAAATCATCTCAAAACTCGATGTACATTTAGTGGTTGTTTGGTTGAGGGGCGATATATGGTAAATGAGTTTGTAGCCGGATTTTAGCAAAATCGGTTTTGCTAATGGATTTTTGGATAACTAATTTACACAGAAACACGTTTGGGTTTGGAAAGAGTAAAACTGGCTTGTCCATTTCCTTGTTTGGATAGGAGTATCACTTCCTTCCCTTCCTTCTCTCTCTTACTTTCCCCAATTTAAGCCATTGACGTCGACTTCCCAAAGCTCCGGCTCCAACCTCTGATTCCTCCTTCGTTGCTCGTCCTTAGCACCTAGACACCGGTGTCCTCCTCCCCTCGGGATCACCTCGACAACTGCGCGCGCGGAGACTTCCCCTGGTCGCGTACGTTGACGCAGGTCGGCCTTGTACAGGCTCTTCACGCGGAGAGCTGCTCCTCGAGCTCATCCAGTAGGTCTGCCGCCCAGGAGCGTCCCTCGTCGGCCCTGCACATGCTCTGCTCGGGGAGAGCTTCTCGTCGAGCTCAGCCCGGAGGTATGTCGACCCTCGATGCTGGCCACCCAGGAGCGTTCGATACACGGAAGGTCGGATCTCAAGAGAGTGCTCGACGGCATCCACCCTGACGACAGCCATGTCGGGGCTGCAGCTCAAGCATGAGGACGATGATTCTGCGGAGCAGGTAAATGATTGATCTTTATTTGCATTTCAACGTCGAATTATTTGAGCAGGGAGCTTGAACAATTCATATGATGTTTCTACTTGCGTTAATAAGAAATGCCATTGTATTTACCAAGAGGAAAAAACTTCATAGTTGACCAGGCTTAACAATTAGCTTCATCGTAAAGTCGTTGATTTAATTATTTGCCATAATAGGGCATCGACGAAGTGATAATTTGAAGGGTGGTTTTTCATAGCCTTTGCTGAATGCATAACCTTCTTATGGATTCGGCTCTTCAGAAATATGTCAGTTTCAGTACTTCATCTACAACATTCTCAAGTTTGCACTGGCCATTTTTCTTGTCGAAAAACAAATTTATTAGACACAGTTGTACATAAAACATTTTAGCATTACTATCATCTTGTAATAAACAATGGGAAATTTTGAAACCTATAAATGGATGAAAAATTGCAACAATAGTTATGCAATGAATCTATAAATAAAATTCAAAAATAATATTGTAATGCTCAATCATCTTCTGGTTCTTGAGCGGAACGTTGTTGATGATTAGTCCACAACTGTCGAGCGATGCCTGCATGAACTCTCTCACCAGCAGCTCGATCATCTTCTCTTGTTTGCCCTCTAACTTGTCGATCACCATGGTCAACATGTTGTTGTGCTTCCCCATGCTCATAAATCTCAAAAACTCATCATCATGATTAACGTTCCGGATGAAGTTATGGATAATACAACAAGCCATAACAATTTTGACTTGAGTTTTATATGGATAGGGAATTCCTCCATTCCTAATTAAGATTGGAAAACGAGCTTTTAGAACACCAAAAGTTATGTTCAACAACATTTTGGAGTTGTGCGTGTAGATGACTGAACAAATCTTTCTCACTAGTATATCGTCGATTACTTCCACGAAAAGAAGCAATATGATAACGATCTCCACGGTAAGGGGCAATAAATTTTGGAGTATTTGCATATCCCGAATCAACAAGATAAAATTTACCTGCACATAAGTTTTCATAGGATGCTCAGAATGTTTATGTAATAAGATACACCAATATATAGCTCTTATGTTTGTGTTTTTACCTTCAGGAACAACAAGCCCCCCACTAGTAACAGCCTATCTTAGAACAGCTTGATCTGATGCAGAACCTTCCCATCCAGCAGCAACATATGAGAATATCATGTCAAATGACACTACTGCCATTACATTTTGAGAGGGATAACCATGTCTATTTCTATAAGGAGTTTGCTTATCTAGTCTGATTTTTTGCATCGATATGTGCCATCAATTGCTCCTAGGCAGTTCTATTGGGATCTTTTGTTAGTCAAACAATAAAGTTTAAATTTCCATGACATATTATTTAATCATATTTGAAAGAAACATATATTTGGGATAGGAAAATACCTTGAAATATGGGTAGAACCTTTCATCACCCAATATTTTTGCTGAGATTTCATTCCTTGGATCTGTTATGCACACATCATGCAACCCATTTATGGCGTTTAAAACCATGTTAAAGTGTCGGCTGATTGGTTCACCGGAATGCTGATATCTATCTTGGATTACACGGTTCCTAACAGTGTGACCAATTGTATGTAGAAACATGAGTAGTTGTTCATCCACTGTCATTCGCTTTGTATCCTTCAGTAAGCTTCTCTCACACAAAGCATCTCGTAGCAAGTAGAATGTGTGCTTCTCAAGATGAATTTGTTCATAAAATCTAACTGGATGTCCCTCCAGCAACTCTTTTGTTTTCTGGCCACCAGTTAATATAGAGGTGTTACATGGTGTTTTGAATAACCTTGTGTACAACACATCACGAAACATGGACACTACAGAAATGTTATTAATAAGAACTTGCTCGGAGGCAGAAAATTCATCATCTGACACATCCGAAATGTTCATGGTTCCCTGCACAGTGTACACTATTAATTGTATCATCTCTCCATAATATTTTATAAGATATATAAAATAGTTGAAAATGAACTTTCTCAAACTGAAAGTACAGTTGATTGTTGCAACACAAACTGGAAGAAAAAGCAATGGAAATTGTTCTCTAAATATGTAAAACGACAATTACTAAAATGAAATAATGGTGTATTACAAAATAACTAAGGATCAAGAATCCAAAGCTTTCGAGTCTCTTCATCCATCTCAATGAAAATGGCGCGTTTGTCACCCTCTGTAAATGCTTTTACTGCTTTTAGTTTTGTGCTGGCATCGAGGCTACCCATACTATTTAATACTGACATGCATGAGTTAACCGAGTAATTGTGATTTTGTTCTGTTGTTTTTCTTCTTTGCTTTGGCAATGCTGAGTGATGCATCTGCAAGAAGATCAATTGATGTTATGGCATCATCCGCTGTACGTTTTTGTCCTCTTGTAGTTTCTTTTGATCCACTTCCACGGGATTTCCTTTTTTCTATCTCAATGGCTGTCAATTTCTTAGTGAACACAACAGGGGAGCCATTGTTTTCATCAGACTCGATTTCATGCACTTCAACATCCTGATTGAGATCAATTCTAGGTGATTTGGTTGTGCATGTATCATTTGTCCCTTTGCTAGACACAGCACTAACTCCAGATACCGTTGAACTAGCACAAATTTGTTCAAGATCTTCCCAACTAGGCCACACCTTATCTCGATATTCTTTGAGTGACTTATCCTTCTGCAATTTGTTATTTTTTTGGTTAATATAATATAATATACCAATTTTATATGAATCCTACTCGTACAAACTTACCTCAATTAGTTCCTCCCAAGTTTCTTCTGAAGCTTTTATCATTTTGTCATCGTCGTCCCAACCAAAACCCATCAGTTTAAGAAGTCTATCCATGGCAGAATAGCAACTCCTATAGTACTTATGGCGATTTTTTTCTTCACATTTGAAAACGAGTCAATGATTGACAAACTATATTTTTCTTCATATTTGAAAACCTCCAGTTTAAAGTTGTACTTACAACAAGCCATATTGCAAAGTAAGTTATTTGGTTGAGAAGAAGAACTCTGTTTGGTGGAAGAAAATAAACATGATAATAATATTTCGCTCCTTTCAACTGCATGCATCTTATCTCTTGGCGTGTAGAGTGAGATAATCTTGAATGTTTTACCTACGACAACACTTAGTACTAATTGTTTGATTCCTACGTGTATTCCTATGTTCTTTTGACAATGCAGGTCAAGAAAGGAACTGATGGCAACCGTGGGAAATGCTATTTGACTTGTATTTCAATGATCTACCGTTAGCTTACCATTTGTTTCTTTTGGAGGTAAGTTGCATGTGCATGTTGAATCTAAATTTGAGGGCCGGTTATATCCAGGAGTAAACCATTGGCCTACATATATACTAGACTATGATACATGTGTATACAAATTAGAATATATCACACACACATACATAATTATATCGCACAGTTCAGATTGGGCTAGTGCCTATTAGTACCAACAAGTATTAATTAGAGTTAGCGTTCCATTTACTCTTTTGTAATGTCTACCATGTACCTGGTTTCCATGTACAGCAGCAAGTAATTAGTGTAGTTGGTTTCTTTTATAATCAAACAAAGGTTGGTTTCCAATCAGACAGATGAGGGGCAAATTGCGATGAACAAATAATCTTTACATCTACAACTTATATGGACGAATTTGTTGATCAGGATGATTTATCGATGACCAATACCATGAAATATGTTCATCTACAACTTATATGTACGAATTTGTTGATCAGGATGATTTATCGATGAACAATACCATGAAATCTGTACATCTACAACTCATATGGAGGAATTTGTTCATCAGGATGATTGATCAATGAACAATATCATGAAATCTGTACATCTACAACTCATATTGACAGGATGACTGATCTTACCAGGGTCGTGCAACTTGATTGAAGATGGGAAGATGATGAGAACAGCCTGCTGAAGATGCCGCTGAGAACCAACGCCAGCGTCTCCCAGCCAGTCGCCTATGTCTGGAGTTGACGGCGAACCAATTTTCTTAACGATCTGGGTGTCAATCAGGCCTGTATATAAGCAATGAAAAAGGCGCGAGGGCGGGCAGCAAAACGCAGAGCTGGCGCCAAAAGAGTTTTTGAGAAACGAGCGGGCGAAAAAAAACTGTTGCGATCATGCACATGGCAATCGCGTTTGTGGAAAAACAGATAATACTCGTTTTTCTATAAACCCGAGAACCTGGGTTGTACAGTTCCAAGTTTCCTATATACGTGGCTTTGTGCTACTGTTTTTTTTAACACAGTACTAGCAAACGAGATTTTGTTCCTTTGAACTGTTTTCCTGGTTTATAGAGTATGGATTCTGTATATATCCTCTATCCAAACAACGCCTTAGAGATTTGAAAAAGACAAATTTGAATGTGAATGGTGGCAACTTTGGGTGAATAGTATTTTGACACTATTCACGCCATATTTTGTTATTTCGCTTCTATTAATGTAAGTCGAATTAGGAGCTATTTTGTTTTTTGAGAAGGTACTTCAAAGATGGTGTGTCCACAAAAAAATCAAGAATGTTTGAACATGTATTTTTTTTTTAAAAATCGATCTCATTTTTCTCACCTAATGTGAGATCTCACAAAAGTTTCCCACGTGAATGCGGCTGACAGGTTAGTCCACCACCAGGCCAGAGAAGAGCCAAGCAAATGGTCAATGGGCAAAAGGACAAACATTCATAGATGAACTCGATGATATCACACAGTTCACCACATTAGATCACCCCGTCCGGCGCAGAGGAAGTCCAGGTAGTCTACGTGCCGACGCAACAGGTGCATGGAGAGCGGCGGTAGGACGAGCCCGTAGGGGCCACAAGCATAGTCACGTTGACGGTGTTCTCCATCCCACTGTCGATGATGGCCTGCCTCGTGTTATCCTCCATCTTAGCCGTCATCATTAGTGCCGACCGAATCATCGCCGGCGTCCACTGGGTGTATAGTTTTGTTTTCCAGTGTGGCCATGAAGGTGATGTGCGGGCACGCCATTGACGTCCCGGAGATGAAGATGAACCGCTACTATGTTTTCTTGATCCAGGCCGCCAATACATTCACGCCAGGGGCAATCTCGTCAGGCTTCAAGATGTCAAGCAAAACACCATAGGGGGAACGGTTGGCCCCGGGGATTTACATTGATGAACTTATTCCATGTGGCGGCTTCCAAATGATATGTATAGCGGTGATGACCTACATCGATTTCGATTCATACCGTTAGGGGGGGGGGGGGGGGGGGGGCGTGCTATCATTCCCTCGCACTCCCCCAGGCGTTCCTGGCAGTGGGCGAGCAAATATGGACTTCTGAATCAGCTCCGCAACGGCCTAAGCCTCGGAGCGACGAATCCCACTACAGCAGGAATGCCTAGCAGTGGCGGGGGAGCCTTTTAGGGACGCCCGCCAGTACTAACCAGACGTCAGTGGCGGGCGCCCGCCTGCCAATGGTAGCACTGTAACAGTGGCGAGCCATGGAATTGCCAGCCAATGTCATCAATCTGGTAGCAGTGGTGTGCATCTTGAAACGCCCGTCACTGCTGTGTGATGTATGTGCGTCGGGCACATATTAACGTCAGCTACTGATTATTGGACTGGGCTAGAATAAAAAACGATGCCATGGTATCAAATATTATGCTGCCACGTTAACGTTAGCCGATGCAAATAGAGAACAATTCTCAATAAATGGGAGCAAATAAAAAAGTAAAACTAGTGGTGATAACTCAGAATAAAAAACGAGAAGTACATTAAGATAATTTGCAAAATACATCGTCATCAAGTAACGCAGATAAAGTTAAACAACATAGTTAATAAGTTATGTTGGCCCTTTTGTTTGTTGGCCTCATCTTCGTCGGTGTTATTATAAAATGCGCCAGACGGCAAGCGGACGTTCTTATTTATGTTAGTCACGAAATTGACTTTTAGTTCTTCCAGCATTGCCTCAAGGATATAACTCAGAAGGGAAACTTTACTAGTGTGCTCTTATGCTATTTGTATAACCTCCTTTGTAGTTCGGATGTTATATTTAATGATGGTTAGAGTGCTACTACTGCAGGTGATTGATCACCGTGGCAGGGTCCCTTTTCTCTTATTCATATTTTTATTTATTTTAGTTGGGTCATCCTGAGTGTTTTTATACATCTTGTTGGTGCGGAGACTGGATGTAATCGGTATCTGCTTGATATAATATATTTCACTATTCAAAAAAAAAAGCTGTTTGTACAGAAGTAAAGAACACTAGGTTGTTGGTTGTTTGATATAGCTTATTGTTGTGATTGCGATGTAACATTGCTGACATACATATTCTTGTAAAGACTATAGTTTAATAAATAGCCTGTCTTTATTTTAGCTTAGTAAGTTCACTAATTGTTATACCTCAATCTGATCCACTGTTCTTGAATTTTCCATATGATGGAGAAGCTGTGTGTTGACCGAGATCCATGGAACTATCTGGTTTGCATCAATTTTCCAAGACTAATTGTTCTTAATTAAAGGGTGTGGCTGCATGTATATGTATGCGGACACATATCTCACAGAATTTTACAAGAAATTTGCACTAATCCTCAGAACAAAACTCCTTTCTCAAGGGGTCAAGAACAAAATTCCTTTTTTTTAGAAACAAGAAAAAAGTTCCTTTTTTGTTTTTTGAGAAGAACAAGACCAAAATTCTATTTTTTTGAGGAACACAATAATAAAATTACCATGAGAAAACAATATTTTCTGGGCTTAACTACTACACGGGTAAGCTGGGCTGGGATGGGCCGGACCGAGCAGATTCGTTCCCAGCTGAAGAAAACAGCCGGGCAGCAGGTTGGTTCCAGGCTTCCAGACGAATAAGGAATAACCCATCGACCATCTCCGGCGCCGCCGATTACTTCTCCGCCTGGGGATTGGGATATCTAGTTACAAAAAAAAATCAGGGATTGGCCCAAAATAAATTTATGCGATCTCGCATAAAAAGGATGAAAAAAAGGACTTAGGTGTACAATACTTAGGACATATCTAGATATGTATCAGCAAAACCAAAAATTTAATTTATGATTGTGATTCTCTCGTCACTTGGTATGCTATGATTGTTTTAAGGATACCAATGCTCTTCAAAGTATGAATCACCACCTGTTGAATGGTTTGGAAATATACCTATATTATGCTGTTGTGCTGACCATGAACTTGTTGGTTATTTTGCAGTACCTTATTGTGATTGAAATGTGGCATGTTGGTAACTTGATATACATTGTATGAAAAGAAAAATCGATGCTCAGTGAGATGAGCATCTTGGTTTGCCCCTTAGTATGTATTACTGTACTAGGAGCCTGCCCGCAGCATTTCTAACAATTTACTAGTTATGTCTCTGGGACATTTCATTTCTTGATTCTGATCTATCTTCCTTGAACTTTTTATATGACAGAGAAGTTGCCGTCATAGAGAAGCCGTCTAAGAAAAATTGTCACAGCTTCGGCTCAAACGACTCAGACTCATCGGGAGGACAAGTTTGGGCAGATGTTACGGACAGCCTGCTTCACCTAATCATTGTCCACCTTAACTCGTTCCATGACTTCCTTGGTGTTACTAGCACCTGCCGCACTTGGCGTGCCACAGTTTCTTTTTTCCTGCCCATATATCAGTTCTCCTTCCTACCTCTCTTTGTCAACACGGATCTTCACTATGCTCGTCGGCATATAGGCAATGACAATACGTCGTACTACCCTTTATCCAACACCAAATGGTAGCTTCATGATCCTGCGAAGACAAACTTTTTTTTTTGCGATGAAAAGGGGTTTTATTATAAAATAACAGGGTTACAATCCAGAGGCAACAATTCCTCGATACATGGAGGACCTCTGTTCATCCAAACAGCCGTGCAAGACTCGGTACGACTATAAACAGCCAATCGATCTGCTACCCTATTTTCCTCTCTTCTAATTTTCTGCGGAACAAACTCCCTCCTTTCCATAAGGGCCTTAATCTCAGCAGCTAAATGACCGTACGCTGACCGGGAAAGAGTATCATCGGTCAGGGTAGATAGAGCTTCAGACGAGTCAGATTGAACGATGATCGGCAAATCCGTATGTTGTATGGCCAGTGCCATACCTTGCATCAATGCATGGATCTCTGACTCCACCGCCTCATTACAATTGAAGATAAAACGGTAGGCTATGAAAATCACTGAACCGTCACTCCTTCGCAGTACCATGCCAGCTGCTGCCGTGCCATCATTAGACGAAAAAGAACCATCCACAGATAGGGTCGCCCATCCGACCGGTGGTGGCGGCCAAGGCAGCGGTGGTTTGACAGGTGCCATAGCTCGCTGAGCATCATCATGAAATATCGGCATCTTTCCTTTTAGTATTTCCCCCACTTCAAAATTCTTTGCTAATCTCAACGAATTAAAGTAGCTTACAAGAAAGTCAACCGTAGTCTCCACAGGGGGCAGCTCTTTGCCGTGAACGTAGTCTGTGCGTACCTGCCAAATCCGCCAAATAATCATAATGATCATATCCCGGACCAGTTCATTGCACCCTGCTAACAGAAGTAACAACCAATCTTTGCCAGTGTCCTGAAATAATTCCAGTTGTGGTAATGGCCAGACCAAACGCATACCATCCCACACCATGCTTGCATGCGTACACGTAACTAGTGCATGGAAACTTCCTTCTCTTTCCACTCCACACAAAGGGCATGTGCTTTGTTTTGAAATATGACGATACACTTTGCACTGATTTGTTGGGAACGCACCAGCCACCACCTTCCACGCCATGATACGCATCTTCAGTGGTACGTTAGCCCGCCAAATGCCTCTCCATAATGAGCGTTCACCATCTGGGTTGGAACTAGAAGCTCCACCTGCAAACATGTCATCATGATCTGCGGTTGCTAACTTATATGCACTCTTTACAGAAAACCGACCAAACCTATCCGGGAACCAACACTAGTAGAAAACAGGGCTTTCGTCCTAGCCGGATCGGAGCAATAGTCCCGGTCGCGTTACGAATCGGGACTAATGTAAGCATTAGTCCCAGTTTGAGCGGCTAGGACGCCGGACGGGGCTCAACAGGCATCAGTCCCGGTTCGAATGGGACCTTTAGTCCCGGTTGGAAACACCAACCGGGACTAAAGGACCTTTAGTCTCGGTTGGTGTCTCCAACAAGGACTAAAGGACCTTTAGTCCCGGTTGGAGACACCAACCGGGACTAAAGGGTATCACTCTCTTTTTCCAGTTTTTTTTGTTTTTTGCTTTATTTATTTTCTTTTGTTTGTACCTACAGAGAAATATTTAGAGTTTTTTAGTGAATCTTTTTGCTTTAGGTCACAAAAATTATAAACTTTCTGTTAGTGCCAGTAGTTTTCAAATTTGAATAGTTTAAATTTGAATTCTTTGAAATTTGTGTGAATCACTAGTTTGTGAATAACTTTACTTTGAAAATAGATTTTTGAGTGATTATTTTTCCTGCTGTTTAATATTAGTGTGTTTTATCATTATATTCAATTTGGTAATTTTTAGGTTATTTTAAATAGGTGTTTTAATCAAAAACAGATTATGTTTAGCTCTTTTAGTTTTATAGCTCAAAAAAATCAATAAATGCATGAAAAATAGCGAATGAAGTGGGAAAGGGTTGAAAATTGATGATGTGGCTTTTAATGGTGCGTGTTGAACGCACAAAAAGTCTGGAGTTGAAATAAGTTTAAAAAAATGAAATCCCTTTTGTAACAAATGAGTTTTCGTCCGAAACCCTGATACTTCGAAAGAGATTGTCGAGTTTGTACACAAAGTGCATCTAGTTTTTGCCGTAACCATCTCAACTTTTTAGCACATGCTATGTGGATGAAATGATGATACCATGCCAAGTTTCAACCTTTTCACAGTTCATTTGTAGTGCTTTTCAATTTCAGGGTCATTTAACTAAAAAAATCAATAAATGCATGAAAAATAGAGAATGAAGTGGGAAAGGGTAAAAAATTGATGATGTGGCTTTTAATGGTGCATGTTGAACGCACAAAAAGTCTGGAGTTGAAATAAGGTAAAAAAAATGAAATGCATTTGCAATAGATGAGTTTTCGTCCGAAACCCTGATACTTCGAAAGGGATTGTCCAGTTTCTACACGAAGTGCATCCACTTTTTTCCGTAACCCTCTCAACTTTTTAGCACATGCTATGTGGGTGAAATGATGATACCATGCCATGTTTCAACCTTTTCAGAGTTCATTTGTAGTGCTTTTCAATTTCAATGTTATTTAGCTCAAAAAAATCAATAAATCCATGAAAAATAGATAATGAAGTGGGAAAGGGTTGAAAATTGATGATGTAGCTTTGAATGGTGCATGTTGAACGCACAAAAAATCTGGAATTGAAATAAGGTTAAAAAATGAAATGCTTTTGTAATATATGAGTTTTCGTCCGAAACACTGATACTTCGAAAGGTATTGTCCAGTTTGAACACGAAGTGCATCCAGTTTTTCCCGTAACCCTCTCAACTTTCTAGCACATGCTATGTGGGTGAAATGATGATATCATGTCATGTTTCAACCTTTTCAGAGTTCATTTGTAGTGCATTTCAATTTCAGGGTCATTTAGCTCAAAAAGATCAATAAATGGCAAAAAATGAATAAAATAATATTATTACTCATTTTATTTTCATTGAAATTCAATATTATTATTACTTATTTTATTTTGAACATTTTTATTATTTTGTATTTTTTGTTTTTTGAGAATTTTTGAGAATTTTTTGAAATTTTTTCCTTTTTTGAAGTTTTTAATAGTTTTTAAATTAATCATTGTTGTTTGTTAATCATTGTTGTTTGTTAATCATTGTTGTTTATTTTAATAATTGTTTGGAATTCAAAAATTTAAATCATGTGACATCAAGACCTAATGGTTAATATGATTGATAGCTTACTATTGTCAACAAAACAACAACTCCAGAGTTGGAAACTAGGGGAGATAGAACTCGAAAGTTAAGCGTGCTGGGGTTGGCGCAGTGAGAGGATGGGTGACCGGTCGGGAAGTTAGACGATTTAAAATGAGTGATCCACGCTGGAGCAGTGAGGAGGGGTGATTAGAGATTAAATTGTCAAATAATTCAAAGATTTGAAAATTAGAAAAAAATTTAAAACAAATCAAAAAAATTCAAAAAAAAAACAATTTCAAAAAAAATCCTTTAGTCTCCAACCCCCGCTCCAGAAAGCTGCCACGTGGAGGGTCTTTGGTCCCGGTTCGTAAGCAAACCGGGACTAAAGGTTTTGGGTATTAGTCCCGTTTGTTTTGTCCCGGTTGTAGAACCAGGACTAAAGGCCCTCTGGAACCGGGACTAAAGGCCCTTTTTCTACTAGTGCAAGCCAAATAGTTCGGTCGACGTCCTGGTGATGTTCTGATCTTAAGAATCTCGCGAACATCCACATGCCAGAAATGCTCCGCCAACAAAGGCGTATTCCAGGACCCATCCGTATTTAGAAAATCTGAGACACAGTTAAGTCTACAATTTCTCTTGGGCGTGATGGGCTTGAAATCACGACCACGAGGGATCCAGGGGTCCCGCCACGTCCTGATGAGAGATCCATTGCCAACATGCCAAATAATGCCTCTCTTAACCAGTTCCAGACCATATTCAATGCCCTTCCATACCGCTGATGAATTACCAGAAAAAACTGTACCTAGAAATTCCCATGGGGATAATACTTAGCTCGAAGTAGACGAGCACATAAACTCTGTGGAGTCTCTATCAAACGCCAAGCCTGCTTTGCAAGCAAAGCTTGGTTAAAAGCCCTCATATCCCGAAAACCAATGCCGCCTTTAGCTTTTGGCAATCTCATCTTATCCCAACTCAGCCAGGCCATTTTCCGTTTACCTTTTTCCACTCCCCACTAGTATTGCCGCATCAAGTAGGTCAGGTCATCGCATACCGAAACTGGCAGTCTGAACACACTCATCACATATGTAGGTATGGCCTGGGCAACAGATTTTATCAACAACTCCTTGTTCCCTGAAGACATAAATTGTTCACTCCAATCAATCATTCTTTTACTCAGACTTGCTTGTAATGTCTCAAACCTACCCTTATGCATTCTCCCATCCGGTACAGGAAGAACCAAATATTTTGGTTCAAAAACCTCCTTAGTTATCTCCAAAATCCTCTTAACTTCAAATACAATCGGTTCTGGGCAGTTACTAGAAAAAAGGATGGAACACTTTGACGGGTTAATGAGTTGACCCGTCGATGTAGCGTAAGTGCTCAACAAAACTTTTACCACTGTAGCATGTTGCTCAGAAGCCCGAAAAAACAATAAAGAATCATCCGCAAACAACAAGTGAGAGATTATGGGTGCTCTTCTACAAATTTGCACCCCTTCCAAGCCCCCTTCCACGACGGCCTTATTCAACAATGCAGACAGAGCATCAGCAACAAAAAGAAATAAAAAAGGGGATAGAGGATCACCTTGGCCAAGACCCCTAGTAGGTGAGAATGGTGCTAGTAACTTCCCATTCAATTTAACCGAGTATTTGACAGAAGAAACACATGCCATAACTCGTGAAATCCAGTGTTGCGAGAAACCCCATCTCAACAGAGCCTTCTCCAAAAATTCCCAATCCACCCGGTCATAGGCTTTAGATAAGTCAAGCTTGTAAGCACAACATGCTGGTGAATTCTCCTTAAGGGACTGGATTATCAGAGATACACTCAAAGGCAATAATAGAATTATCAGAGATCAACCTCCCAGGAATAAAAGCACTTTGGTTGTCTGAAATTAAATCTGTCAGTAAGGGCCTCAACCGATTCACCAAGCACTTAGAAACAATTTTATAGACCACATTACACAGACTGATCGGTCTAAAGTCCTTCAACTCCTTTGGGTGTGGAACTTTCGGTATTAAGACAATAGCAGTATCATTAACACCATCGGGCATAATTCCCGTCTCAAAAAACTCCAAAACAGCAGCAATTATTTCAGATTTTAAAATGCCCCAGTTACATTGATAAAAGCGTGCAGAAAACCCATCCGTACCTGGGGCCTTCAGAGGCCCAATCTGAAATAAAGCATCTGATACCTCCTTTTCAGTGTACTGTGCACATAAAATTTCATTCATCTCCACTGTCACCTTATCATCAATACACTCTAGCACCTCATTAGGAGAAAGTGTTGGATCTTTTTTGTACACTTCCTCGAAGTAAGAGCGAGCCATAAGTTCCATATCGGAAGGGGTATTACACCACATACCGTCCGTCCTACGTAGTCTTTGAATATAATTCCTGCGCGCTCTCCAGACTACACGACGATGCAAATACTTGGTATTGCGTTCTCCCTCCTTTAGCCAGGTAATGCGCGATCTTTGTAGCGATAACATTTCCTCACGGTATAAAAGTTCATCCAACTCATTCATCTTACGCCAGATTTGAGACCAATCTGCATTTGTCGCTTGTAAATTTTCTAACTCTTTCCTGAGCTTCTCTAACTCTTTTGTAACATTACCAAAGTTTTTCTTGCTCCAATCACGCAGATTCTTCATCATATCTTTTAAAGATTCCGCCACCTTTCCCAAATTCCCTCTCGGCCTCGACCTCGACCACGAATCTGCAATGACGTCGGTAAGTGTAGGATCCCTTTCCCACATGATCTCGTACCGGGGAGAGGCCTGCCATCGCTGATCCTCCACTGGCAGCAACTCCACCACCACGGGGCAGTGATCTGAACAAGATGATACTAGGTGCAACACCTTTGACGCTGGGAATAGATCACGCCAAGCCACATCGGCGCAAGCTCTATCCAGGCGAACCTTAACGTTTCTTTCACCATGTTGTCCATTATCATATGTGAACGGCACCCCGCAGAATCCCAAATCATCAACTTCACACAACATCAAACAGTCTCTGAACGCTGCCATCTGACCCTCTGATCACAGGGTCCTTGAAAAATGCTCATGCTGCCATAATGTTTCGTTAAAGTCACCACAGATTAACCACGGGTCATTTGAGACAGACCGCAGTCTAGTTAAGTGATCCCACATACGCTGCCTATTTTCAGTTCTTGGTTCTCCATAGACAAACGTCGCTCGCCACTTCATATCCGTACCAACATCCAGCACTAACACGTCAATGTATCTCTCACAGGATTCCAACACTGTCACCGTTAGGGATTCCCAGAATAGTGCTAGACCACCACTAAGACCATTGCTAGACACACCAGTAAATCCTTTAAGTCCCAACCTCCATCTTAACTTGTCCATCTTGTCAGAAGCCTGTCTCGTCTCACACAAGAAGACAAGCTTCGGGGAATTGGCTTTTGAGAGGGCCACTACCTCACGAACTGTCCGGCGGTTCCCCGCCCCCCGGCAGTTCCAGCTTAACAAATTCATTGCTCCCGGAGGTACCCCTCGAGGGAGTCCGCCGATAAATCACCATCAACATTGTTAATGTCAGTCTTCGCCCTCTTACTGCTAGTAGTAGATGTAGGGGAAGGCGACCCTAAATCCTCACCTGTTCCATCTGTGATAGCCAGCACCGTACCTGCATGTACCACTGGTAGCACTTCCTCGGCACCTAGGTTCAAACGTTTGCGAGCTGATTTATCTGCCTCCATCGGATCACTAGTTTTATCTAATCCAACCAGACCATCAACTAGCATAGCCATATTGTTATTGCCTGGACTAGTGGTTGTGTCGTACAAATCAACCCCATCATTGGAATACTGCCCTGCAACAACCGCACCACTCCCAGGTGGAGTGCTCCACTTAGCAGCCACACCTCTGCTACCACCTCGTACATCATGGTCAGACCGCTGTTTAGCAGAAAACTCCGCGTATAGCCAGTCACCGAATTTTAATTCTTTCTCGCTGTAAATACGAGAGCCACATTCTTTGTATTCATGCCCAATTCTTCCGCATACCTTGCAAAACCGGGCAAGTTTCTCGTAACTCACAGCATAGATTGATCTTTCTTTCCCTCTAATGATACTAACATGTTTCGTCAGCGGCTCACGGACGTCATGGCTCACCCGTGCACGGATGTAATCGCCTCGCGAGTTTCCTGACAATCTCACCTCCAAGACTTTGCCCGCCTTCTTTATCAGCTTCTTGACAATATCCTCGCTACAATAGCCGTCAGGAAGCTTGTGAATTTGCAACCAGATCGGCATGTATACGAACTTAGCATCCTCTGCCCTACTCAGACCATCATACGGCAGAAGCAACACTGCCCAGAACCGGAAAATCCAAGGACCATGATGCATGATCCGTTCCCAATCACCCAAACAAGGGGCCTGCACCACAAAGAGATTGGCGCCGACCGGCCGGAAACGCACCTCCTGTGCAAAATTCCAGGCAGCCCTCATCTCACGGAAGAACGCCGCCTGGCTGAAAGATTTCTCAGTGTGAACGCGGGCTAGGGCAAGCCAACGCACACGCTCACTAATCACGGGATCTTCCTCGTCAATAATCAGATCATCAAATTCTTCATCAGCCAAGTCTAGTTGCCCAAAAAAGTCATATAGGTCATCCTGGTTACACGCCCCAGGGCCACTAGCAATAGATCGCGCCTCTGAAGGAGAAGCCATGGTGGAGAAGAAGCAGACGTCGCCGAATTCAGGATAGAAAACGATCGGGGGACTGGGCGGCGATGGGATCGCCGCGAGGAGGATAAAACCCTAGTTGCCGCCTAAGGGAAAGATACGCAAGGACTTTCTACGGAGGGAGTCTGCGAAGACAAACTTATCCCTTCGTTGTTCAGCACTCCGACAGACTCCATATCATCTACAGTATTTGGGCTGCTCTCGTAGCAGCGAAGGTGCTCAAGTGCCCGACCGGGTGTGTTGTGGGGTTTTCGCCTTCCGGCGTCTTGTATGTTTTGTGATACTTTAGGTCTAGTCTAGCTAGATGTTGCTATGGTTTTTGCCCGGTTTTCCACAATGAACTGAGTAGTCCGTTTTCGTTTCTTTTTTTTGGCACTCGCCTTTATGCGGTGCATTCCTTCTTTGAGGATGTTCTTGTAATGCCTTTTTCTAATCAATGAATTTGGCAGCTCTCTTGCCAACATTAAAAAACAAAGCGGTCTCTTCTCACCTTTCTCCTCTCTCTTGAGACAAAAAAGAACAGGAGAAAAGATAGATAGGAACGACATGACGTGCTGCCTATGAGCATCTCCAACAGACGCACGCTAGCGCAGCGCACTAAATTTTTTTTGCAGCGCTGAAATAGCGTTTTTGCGCGCGGTAGGGTTAACAGACGCACAAAAACACAGCGCCCAACCCGGCGGCCCCACATGCAGCAGCCCGCGCGCACAAGCCGGCGCCTCAAATTTGCAGCCCCGCAGCCTGCGTGCACTAAATTTACAGCTTCGTTTTTGTGCATGCTTTATTTTACAGCTTCTGTTGGAGCGTTATTTTTTATCGCGCGCGCACTATATAGGAATCTTTTTCAACGCGTGGCTCATATAGCGCCCCTGTTGGAGATGCTCTAACTGAGATGAGAAAACAACTCGCCTTTGGTACAATATCCAGGCCATGACCCACGTGACCTCTTGGCAGGCCTACTCTGCCTGCTACATCCTAGTAGCGGTTTGACTATAGGCTCGCATGCACCAGGGTAAATAGCCTGCTAAATCAACTGACACTGCAAATGGTCTGCTGTTGGACAGATGCTGGACAGAGCGTAGCACGAATCTTACCATCGTTGAAGGGACCAGATAAGGGGGTGTCGGGACTCCCGGGTGCTATCGCACCTTTCCGCAATATCATTTCCTTGGCACCTCAGCTTGGCATGTGGGAAGTACCAGTTGTAGTGTGCGGACAGGACATAGTCAAACCATGGTTGGTGGTCTGTGGTGACATGCTACACATGGCTGACCTCTCCATACGAATTCTGCTTTCAAGCCTACCGCCTGGACTTATCAGTTGAACCTGCCAAGTGGGTGAAGTTGGATAAGTTGGAAAATTGGGCTCTCTTTGTTAGCCTGGATACCAGGAGTTCTACATTTTCTTGCATGAACCCTGAAAGGTGGGGCAGGAAGAGTAACTGCATTTACGTTCCGAGCGGATCCAAAAGTTCCGACAAACCTAGAATTGAGGTAGAGCTTGGTCAGTTCATGCCTACGAGTTCCCACCCCATTACCTATATTCTCGGATGGAAAAGCAAGCAGTTGGAGAGATTCTAGGTTCTCCCCGGTTTGGTGTATGGTGTCAGCGAGTTCCCAGGATTCTATGGCTCGTCGTGGAGTTTTGCCTAGTCTTGTGCATGCCTTCTCAATTGATGCTTTATGATTTAACTAGCCACTAAGTACTAAATATGGCCGACTGCTGCACCATTCAAAATAAATATGTATCCGGTTTAAGATTTTGAGTCATCGGGATCCAATAGTGTTTCACAGTTTTCTTGATCCAGGCAGACAAGACGTTCATGCCAGGGCGAACACGTCGGGCTTCAGGATGTCAAGGAGAACGCCGTTGGGGGCATGGTTGGCGGGGATTTACAATGATGAACTTCTCCCATGCGGCGGCTTACAAAAGATATATATATATATAGTGATGATGACCTACATCGATATTGATCCGTACCCTGGGGGGGGGGGGGGGGGGGGCTATCGTCCCCTCGCTCTCCTCCAGGCATTCCTGGCAGCGGGCAAGCCAATATGGACTTCAGACTCAGCTCCGCAACAGCCGAAGCCTCGAAGCCCGGGTATGTCTATGTCTATGTGTGATGCCAACAGCCTTGGACTAGGAGGCTTGAACTGCTATGTGTGATGCCAGCAGCCTTGGAGGCTTGAACTGCTACTGTGTGATGCATGAATATCGATTCCCTTAAATAAATTGTTTGTAATGCAATGCACATTGCCCATTGTTTGTGGCCACGCTGGTCAGGAAAGTCCACGCTGACTGGACCCCGATGATGATACGCTCGGCACTGATGAGACTGCGACGATGATGGACAACACGAAGCAGCCCGTCGGGGACAGCGGGGTGGACAACGACGTGGACGCGACGCTCCTGGTGGCCCATGCAAAGATCGTCCTCCTGATGCTCGCCATGGACCCGAGGAGGCACGGCGAACCTCAACTACCCGTCCATGGTGGTCGTGTTTGACGGGAGCATCCTAGTGGCGCAGGCTGAGCAGGACACTGACGACGGTATCCCAGCAAGGAGAGAGGTACGAGGTGAGGGTGGCCGCGTCGGACGGGGTCGTGGTCACCGTCACGCCCATGCAGCTGGAGTTCAAGCAGTACAAGGAGCAGAAGATGTACACCGTCGAGTTTAGGACCGAGGCGGTGAAGCCGTCCGTGGCGTGGGAGTTCGGCGTCATCGTCTGAGAGAACACGAAGCACCGCGTGAGAAGCCCCGTGGCGGCGGTAACCTGGATCAACTGATGCCAGCCAGCCAACCAGCCAGCAGCCTTCGACTTCGAATAAAAGTGATTTCTCTAGTATGTCTATGTCTATGTCTATCTGTGATGCCAGCTGCCTTGGACTAGGAGGCTTGAACTGCTATGTGATATGAGTGTGTGTGATGCCAGCAGCCTTGGAGGCTTGAACTGCTAGTGTGTGATGCATGAATATTGATTCCCTCAAATAAATTGTTTGTGATGCAATGCACATTGCCCATTTTATTTTGATTGCCTTCGTCTTCCTCCTCCTCTGTTACACAACGCATGCTGAAGCTGAAGCGATGGCAAGAGTTGCTGTTGAACAGAGTTCAGTGTCGTCAATCGAAGCAGAGCAAGTTGCACATGATGCTGCAAGTCTGCAAGGGTCCATCCATTCAAGGATTGGATCAAGTGATTGTGTGCGTATCCTGTCACAGGATTCCTGTGTGTGTACCTCGGAAACACAACAGTGATCTGTGAAAACTGAGAGCGTGGAGTCCCGTTGGTAGGGATGACAAAGCTGGTCCTACCGACAGGTTTGAAATGAAAAAACTGGCCCCATGAGCGTATTACCTAAATACGCCTCCCCTGCCGATCGAGTGGCTGGACCAATACGCCACAGTGTCAACAATTTTCTGTCTCTTTTTCTTTCAAAATCTATCAAATTTGAATATTCACAATTCTCTCATATTCCATCAAAATCCAGAGAAACTCTTTTCTTTTTTAATCTCATACTCCCTCCGTCCGGAATTACTTGTCGAATAAACGGATAAAAATGAGTATATCTAGAACATTCATTTCTCCGGCAAGTATTTCCAAAGGGAGGGACTAAAAATATATGATCCATCCAATGAAGAAACTTTTATATTTATTATAAATTTCTGTGTATTTTTATTTATTTATTGTTTGCTTCTCGTTCTTTTACTGGTGTTTTGAAATAGATGTTTCGGAAGATTCCCTCATGGATTGTCGGCGAACCTCGCCTGCTTTGATGATTTGAGAGCGGTCGCGCCCCCGGCCTCCTTCCTTTCGGGCCCTCCCACAGCCCTCCCTCCCCGCCGTCGTCGGGCCTGGCCCGGGCGGCGTCGGGTCTGTCCCCTCTAGGTGACACTCCGGCGCTGCGCAGCGCGGCTCCATGGGGTGTTCGGAATCCGACTCATGGCCTCTTTCACTCGACTCCAAGACGGAACGACAACGGATTCATGATTCTCAATTTCCAAATTATTGAATTGGTTTTATTATCGCATGCAATCTGATGGCACTCGGTTGTCCTCGGGAGAGATAGACTGGGCCTGCATGCGGGCATGCCGCGAGCTTTGAGTGACTGAACGGGGGCGAGGACTGGTCCTCTCTAGGCCCCTGGGGGACTCCTTTTTCAACCACCTTTGCGCTCGTCCGAGTGCGCGGGGACCCGCGAAGGATATTCACGAACCGAAATGTGTCATTCCAGACGATCGGGCACAGAGGCCATTCGGACTGGTTAGTGGCGAAATTCCCGCGGGTTTGAAATGCGAGCGGCGCGCGCGCGACAGCGGTTACAACACGGCAGTGGGGAAAATGGACACGACGCCTCGATTTTCGCCCCGAAATTGCGCCACATGCCTTGACTATGCTGCGCACGGGATCTTGCGGATCTCGCCACACCCGGGGATTGACGGCTGGAGATTTGCAAATCTAGGGTATAGATGGTGATGGGACAGAGAGATAGATAGATAGATAGAGAGAGAGATTCCCAATCCACCGGCCACTCAAACTCTGCAGTTTCTTCTCCGTGGCCCTAAGCTTAGCATCAATCACCACAAAGGGGTTTCCCTTAGCCAGAATTGAGCTCCAAGCCTCGGAAACAATGTCATAGAATCCCTCCACCTTAGTCCTGAACGATTCGAACTGATTATGTCTATAAATGAATCTTCGATTTCGTGTTTGTGACCTATATTATTCTTCAATCTTCCGTGTGACAGTAACCTGTTTTGACACGTCGGCTGATGTGGGGGCTCCGACGTCACCTCACCGACCTGCTCCGTCAACTTCGTTAGATCGGTTGCTTCACCATCCTTCATCAATCTACTCCGGGAGCTTTGACATCACCTGTCCGACATGCTCCATCCTCTCAGCTAGATCAGGGGCTTCGCCTCGCCACATCAGCCGGTTGTGTCGCCACTTCGTCGTGGCAAGCGGCTCACTCGGTCACTTTGGAATTTGCTTGGGGTTGGGACCTCGCTCAAACCAAGGACTACGCATCATGTCGGATTTCTCAAAGTCCGATGGGCGTCCTCGACCCGCGGCAAGTCCGGACCGCGTGATCAACATCAGAGACATAAAATCAGCCAAGTCGGTATCATGCTTAAATTTTCAATTTTTCCTGTCTAGCTCGGTCAGACGTTATATTGGCGAAAGCGTTGTTTGTTAAAAAAATGTTCTTCATTTACACAAGTTAATTGCGGGCTCTTAAACTTATGCGTGCCATTTTGTAATGTGTGTTTTCTTCTAAGTCGTTGCAAAGTATATCTCTACTACCTCTTTTCCGCCTCGAGTTCATAGTCAAATAGTGGGATCGCCTAGCTACTCTATATGCCGCTCGAATTTAGTTCGCTAAATTATCCTGAGAAGCATTCCACCTTCGGGAAAAGCAGGTTGAAGCAGGAGGTCGTCCCACTCGAAGCCTAGAGATCGGGTGTATCATATTAAAGCAGACATAATTTTAAGACCAATTTTGAATTGACACCAAAAAAACTTGATTTAATTCCAACTTAAAGTTTTTACATAAGTTTTTTGGTTTATCCACCTTATGACACTTTTAACCTATTTGCATTCCATCTTTTCTCGAGGAGGCAGGAAATCCTCTTTGTTGAGGTGTCGTGCGTGATAGTTCTACTCGGGAAAACTATTTTCTGATCCACGGTTCGACATCTTCCCTTTCAAGCTGCACCTCGGCGATGGTGAAACACATACAACAGCGAAACTAGTACCGAAGAGATACTATCCTAAGATCAGCCATGTAGCCCAATCCAAGTCTCAGGGGCTAATGCATTGACGATTCAATGCAGAAAATTCAAAGTGTCATACATTTTCCGAGGAGACTGGGATCTTCAAATCACTCGGGCGCACCCGAACTGACTCTCGAATTGCTTTTATGTTCCTAAAGTATGCTGCCGAGGAAGGATTTGATCCGCAAGTCGATTTTGTGAATCGAACTGGAGTCTCAGAGGCTCTCGGTATCAGCGGTTGTTTTTTATCCTTCATTGCATACAAAATTTTAGACCAGCGCACGCCTTGAAAACTATTGGCTATACATCTCGTCTGAGAATAAATTGCACCAACTGAAAAAAAATTCACGAAAACTCGGCCCAAGGCTGAGGTGGTGTACCACCTCGGAAGCAGTCCGACGTGGAGGCTGGCTGCACAGGAGACTATTCCAGCGTGAAGCTCGGCTAAACTCCTTCAACTTTTTCAATACCGAGGTGGTCTATCTCACCTCGGATGCAGTCGCACAATTGCCCCCGCGTAGTTACCCCCATTTGCATGAGCTTTTCAGCACCACAGAAAGCCCCTGCATATTTTGTTCATCGTCGCATGTGTCTTGGGAGAGATATTTTGCTTATGCCTCGACAGCACCTCCTCGTCATTGTTCCGCGTCGTCGTAATTATATTCTTTCTTTGTGGATGTTTCGCATGCTGATGGAAGAAATTAGCGTTGGCAACCCCTTCACGCAGAAAAAGAAGTCCCAATCGTTGTTTGGCAATCGATTGTTCGAGAGAAGAAAAACCCAGCTACTCGACGGATCGTCAGTGTCAAGGTTGGGACCTTCGCCAACAGCTGACAGGTAGCCATATAATATACTGGAGTTCTATTTACATGGCCAAAAGCTAAGTACCAGAATCAGGCTCGTTGCCGACGGCCTGCGTCTAACCGTCGGCGTACAAAACACCGTCGGCGTAGATCAATCTATGCCGACGGCAACCATCGGCGTACAAAGGCCGACGAAACTGACCGGGTACGCCGACGCTCGCGATCCCGACGACCCTACGCCGACGGTGGCCGTCGGCATAGCCCTACACCGACGGTGTTTGGGCCTACGCCGACGGATTCCGGCCGTCGGCATATGAGGCGATTCTGGTAGTGAGAGTAGCCGGAGCCTAGGATCTTGCCCCACCAACGCCCACTTCCCTTACCCCAAGGTCACAGGGGGTGTTTCTAAGATAACCTATGCGAGTTCTCTCTCGGACTCTTTGCTGACCCATCAAATCAAGAAGGGTCGCACGGGGTAGATATAGACTGGCGTGCCATGTTCATAGCCCACATCGTGGAGCTGCCGGAGCCAGAAGCTGAGTTCTGACCGCCGGCATTCAGCGGTCGATCTCACTCCAAGGTATGCAAGCTCTTCCTAGCCCCAACCTTGCGTGTATATCTTTCTTTTTGTCGCCTCTTCAGAGTTCAAGTTTATCGATTGGATCTAAACTTGGTAGAATCAAGAAAGAACACATGGCTTACATTGGTAAGTCAGTTCATCTGGTCTTGCTCATAGCTATGAATGATGATATCCTACCGACCCCTGACATGACGATGCTCAGGTCGAGTGCAAGGGTGAAAGTGAAATTATGCATGGCCCTAGATGGAGACGATGAATGTTGTATTAACAATCTGATCTCTTGTAATTTTGTGAATATAATACTCCTGGCCTTGTTGATTACGATGTTGAGAATATATCTGGCACTCTATAGTTTAAGCCGCAGAAGACTGAGAGCTGTACGAGACTGGCTAGTCATGTAATGTCTATGAAGGGCATGGTGTAGCTTGTACAACCCATGCTACTGAGAATTGTGTGTCCGACGTTTGTATACTTTTACATATAAGCTGGTAGTTTTATCTTTGGTCTATTGTACAATAGTCTTAAAAATAAAATGGACCCCAAAAAACCCTACGCGATTTCGAACCTGTTTTTTCCGCAAACCATCTTATTTTTTTTGGTTTTGGCAGTTATTCTGGATTAAGACAAGTACCTTGAAATACAAAAGATACCATTTAAAATGGCTCATCAATTGTTGGCATGCACTAATGCATGCTCCAAATAATTCCATGCAAAAAATACACAAACTATCAAATAGATAATAAAATCTATATATAATACACTGGTTACCTTGCTGGAATCTGCCTCCTGCTGGGTGGATAAAACTAAATACTGATGGGTCATTCACACCGGATGGATCTGCTGGTACTGGTATGGTTTTACGTGACAATGAAGGCGCGATTATATTTTCTTCATGCAGAGTTCTTTACTCTTGTCGCGACGCAATGGAAGCTGAGCTTGGTGCGTGTATGGAGGGTCTTTCACAGGCACTAATGAGAAGTAATATACCTGTGATGGTTGAGATGGACTCCCTAGAAGCTGTCCGTATGATCCAGTCAGGCGACATTGATAGATCAATTTATTCTTCTTTGTTCGAGGAGATTAAGCTACTCCTAAACTCCGTAGAACTAGTATATTACTCATGTTAGGCGTTCACAGAACAAGGTTAGCAATTGTTTAGCTATTTTTGCTCGTATGGAAGGTAGAACCAAGACATGGTTGGGGTCTGGCCCTCCTAGTGTGTTTGAGTTGAACATTGCTGATTGTAATCCTCCAGTGGTTGAGTAATACACGTGTTTTAACCGCAAAAAAAACATACGCCTTTAGATGATTCTTTAATTTTATATTTCTTATTATTTTTGGAGCACTATTAAAGCATCATCAAAAGGAGGGACCCCCCCCCCCCCCCCTTGTGTTGAAATAATACTTAATATGAAAGTGATTCCAATCTTGTGCTACGGGTTCTAATTTAGCCTTTTTTCTCTTTCTGTATCGCGTGTAAGGCATGCATGACACTATTCCCAGTAAAGTTTGACACACTTTGCTTTTCCGTTCCCAATTCATTGTGAACTTTATTTGCAAATTAAAGCCAGTACTTTACTTTTTCCACGCTGCACATAGCGCACTTATCCTGCTCATTTGAAAACATTATCTCATCCCTAACTTTGATGACTATTTTAACTTGGCATCTAATTATTTGTCCTTGTTAGTTGATCTCTGGAGTGGTGGTGTATATAATTGGCCTGCCTTGCTGCATTTGTTACAGAGAACAAAGCTTAAATTGGCTAGACAAGATAGAAGACGCGAGAAAGACCAACATCATACATACACCGAAGTTATTGGGTGTTATTCATATGTTATGTGTTTTATTTTACCACCCAAAATTGGCCATCATATGTTATTCATATGTTATGTGTTTTATTTTACCACCCAAAATTGGCACATAAAGTTGCCAAAATAAGTCATCTCATCCGATTAGTATTGCCATGTCAAAATGTACCATAGTTGCGCCCCTAACACTGCACGAGTTGCCAATTACATTAGATAACGACAAGTACAATGTGATTACCAACTTAGGCCACGTTAGAGGGTAAAGTCACTATGGCTGGAATCGATCTAGGTGCCAACAATTGCACCTCCTCTGTTCACTGAAGCAACTATGAACCAAGCACCCCTGGCTCCTCGGTTGTTTTATGTCATTACATACAAGATACAACAACATAAATATGCATTTTACTATACGTGTTTTTCGAACATTGGTTGATACACAATCAATTATATGGTACTGGGATTTTTTTTATTTCTTCTCTTACAGTTAATCTGATTGTATATTGCTGACACATACTAAACTTGCTTTGCTTGGTTTGGTAGAATATTCAGTACAGCTGAGGACCCAGAGGAGCAGATTTTTATCCGGGCACCGGAAGTTATGAAGGGTATTCAAAGGACGACATCAAAGTGCTCTTATCCCTTCTTCTTTGCATCTGTATTCCCGGTTGCCCTTACACTTGCACAACTGGCTGCGGTAAGCACATCCATCGCCCTGTCTCTGTGGCGTCTAATAAAACAAGAATATGTTGACCATCGGAAGAAATGTGACAAAGACAGTTGCAAAGATGAGCAAGAGAATATCAGGATGTCCTTGAACATCTTCTACGTGTTGGTAGTTGTGCAAGCCATCATATTCTTCTCTAATCTAGCAAGCCCGATGGTGAAGCAAATGTACATGGTTTGCGACAAATACAATCTTGAGCATGGGCAGGGCTTGGAGTTGCTCGCTCGATATATACTGGATAACCACATAAAATGTGTAACCGGAAATGTCCGCGGCGCCTTGAACAACGATTTGGTCACCTACGCAAAGGAATTGCTAATCTCGGATGCAACTGAGGACCAGCATCTTGGAGTTTGGACTATTGACCGGATCTTGAGAAATCATGCTAACAATAGGTATTTCCTCATGAAGCTTCGAGCTTTTGGTCATGATGCAATAGGGAGAATAGTTTCCTTGCTTGGTTCAAGCCACGGAACAGAGACTCCAGATCTTGCTAGTAGAGAGGATATGAAAGCACGTGCGGCGGCAGCACGGGTACTCCTGGAGCTTGCTCCGTCTCTTCTACTAGAGAGCTTTCCTGGTATGCTGCAACTGGTATCTTTATTGCTTACAGAAAGAAGGATAGTTCATATTGACTCTCCAGGTGACAATGACTCAAGGAGGCAGGGGCACGATGTGAACTTCACCTGGTACGGTGTGTGAATTCTTGAGAAGCTTGTGGATAATCCAGATAACTGTTGGCATGTAGTGCACACCGCCAATTGCCTAGTGCCAAATATCATAGATCTCATCACAAACTATGCTAACAAAGAAATAGTTCAAACATCAGTTACTGTGTTGCGCAAGCTTTCTGGCAGTGCCGGTGATGTTGGAGACGCTCTGAGGTGTTCCATCTCCAAGAACATTCACATCCTAAGCAGTATCACAAGTATCCTTGAGGATCGTACCGGCGGACAAACTAGCGTGTTACAAGCTGAAGCAGCTGATATCCTTTCTTGCTTAGCTTTGGACCAGGCCTGTAAACAAGACATGTTTACTTCTCGTCGAGTAATCAGAGCACTTGCTACTATCCTTGTTGTCAACGCAGCAGCAGTAGCGGAGATTCCTGAGGAAGATAGTAGATCCGACAGAGCAAGAGTTGCAAAATGCGCTGCCGAAGCATTAGTTTTGCTTACCACCAGATCGAACAGCCAAAGCTGTAACGCGGCGAGCTTTTTGCTAGAAATCATGCCTGAATGTATTCAACAATTTGTTGGAATCATCTCTCACGAGGAAGCAGAACACAAATATCTGATCACAAAATTGTTGTCCAACCTGCGTGCTTACTCAAACGCCGACCAATATGCTCATCATCTGAAGAAAATAGACAACGCTTTACCAGAGGTAGAATAAAATCACAACCATTGCTTTGGTCTGTCTGTGTATTTTTGTTTAATCCATCTACGATCTGTATCATTAGAATTTAGGATTAGGATATATTATGCACTTATGCAGGGTTACCGCAATTCTAATACTTCTTGCGCCCTCAACTCTTCTCATGGACAGATACTGAAAGCAATCAATCTAGGATTGGAGAAACTTCTGGTTCCCGAGCATCCTTCCGGAGATTATACTGTAACAGTATAGTACTATCCCTTCCTGTCACATTTCTTTTTTCAAAACAAGAAGCTCTATATGTCATTCCAACTGCTCAGATGATGCTGCACTTATCTGATTTTTTGAGCTGTTCATATTTCCTGACATTATATTTAATCTGACCTAGCAGAGCAAGTTGCTAGACAGCTTTGCCGGCCTCGCTGTACAGATCTGCACACGCACGCGAGCGGCTCATCTGCATTTTGCGGGTGCTCTCAAGAGTGCCGATCTAGAAGCTGGCGCGTTTGTTCACAAGCTCAAGGAGATGCTGGGCTTGCACAAGTCACCGACTACAGAGTTCCCAGGGATAAGAAGGACCACAGTCCAGCTCATCATTTGGATGATGCGGAATACTAGCAACGCCTACACCAGACACTTCATGCAGTGTGGAATGGACGAAGCACTACGCGAGGTAGCAGATACGGAGACAATGCTTGAAAGGTTTGAGCTGTTTCACTATGGTGTTGGAGTTTGCAAGCACACTGAGCCCATTTCTTCTCTTATTAATATCGCACGTACGGGCATGTGATGCATGCTCGATTCTTTGTTGAGACTTCAGGTAGTTTGCTGCTACATCTCTACATATGATTTTTATGTTCAAAACTTTGTAATTTAAAGTATGGTTGCCTGCATTTATGGCCAGGAAGCACTTATTCCTCTCATGTTCTTTGTGCTTCTCTTGCGGATCTAGCTGGTCAACTATGTCCGGGAATTGGTTAGGTGGATTGAATAAAAAACTCAAGGCTAAACTCCGAGTGGTAGTGTGTCAGCTTTTTATTGGACAATTTGGAACTCGTAATGGTATTGTGTTTAACAATGTTTTCAAGTTTGGTAGTTTCGTCACTATAGATCCAGTTGGAGATATTATGTTGACACGTACTTTTTTCAAGTGGTTTGAATCACGATCAAACAATAGGATTAGTAATTCAGAAGTGTTTCTATGTAATCTCTGTTTGCGGATGTCCTATCATTTTATCAATTTCGTATTGAATTTATAAGTTTGCTATAAAATGGTTATGGTTGTGTGCACCAATAGACTGGGATAACCAGGGTAGAACCTTTTTTCACGAAAATAGTTTGGCTCTTTTAGATGATGGTAGCTAGGATACCAATTTTGGATTGGTTTTCTTCATGATTGCACACTCGATGCTGCTGGGAGAGGGGTTTTGATGGTGCACATCATGGTCGTCAATGCAGCCAACTTCCCGCGTGTTCCTGGAGGATCGAAAGGCCCCTCACCAGACCATGCTAACCTGAATCACATCCCACCAGTTCTAAAACTTCTGATCAGTTAACTACTCCCACATGACGTGATTAACATTACCCTGGGTTCCTCAAATCAACGGTCTCCTCCGGAATGAGTCCAAACTCGAGAACTCACAGTTGTTCATGCCATGAAGCGGCATTTGTCTGTCCTCGGGTAACTCCGATGTGGATGTCCGGACTCCCGTAAAGTTCCCCCACGTTTGTCTCCGATTTGCTAGAAAAAGTACATCCGGACTGCTCGATGGAGCGATACAGGACGGCGTTGGATGGCAAACTGTGCCCGGACAGTGTGGTCCGAACGGATGCAGGGGGTTTGTGAGTCCGCCTTAGAGATTCCCTGAGGTAGTCTTTTACATATTGGTAATTAGGCATTCATTCTTCCGAGGGGCACTTGAGTTAAACATAAATAGAGTGGTACTTTCGTTATGGATACACTTTACTTCACATATGTGATTATATGATTATTTATCAATGATTACTTTACTGGTCATCAGTTGTGTGATCTGCAAGGAAAAGCAAGCATGTGCGACCTCCTACTCTTGTTCATACTAAACCTCATTATATTTCTTTTTTCATGAATACGTAAAACTTGCGTATCTTTCATTAGTAAAAGAGAGAATGAGTACATGTGGGATACAACACATGCACAAACGGAAGGTGTGAACACGACACCCAGAACAGAAAAAGAAGAGAGACAAGGGGTGATTGGCCTAAACAAACAGATGACACAGCTAAACCCACTAACTAGAGAGGCACTCTAAACAAACGTGAATTCAGACAACCACAAGTCCAGCACAGGGACGTCGCGAGCATGCAAGACGACACCTTCAGGAAGGAAAACAACACTGTGGCGCCGTCGTCGTCCGATCCGAAGAATCAGACCTGGTGTTTCCCCTGGTACTCGAAGATGGGCGCGAAGAGAGGCCATGATAACGCCTCCAGGGTGGGGACATCACTCGCCAGTGTCACCACTACTAGCAACGGCTAGCCGAGCAGGGATTTTTCACTAGCTTGCCATCGGACCGGAAGCGGGAGTCAAAAGTCACACGTAGGTCAAAAAACCGCCGCCACTAGTGGGGAGCCATTCTGGAACCACGAGCCTGGGACATGACGAGGGGCGGGGCAGCGAGGTGGCTGGGGTTTGGGGTGTCGACCGAGCGAAAGGGGTCGATGTAGGGAACGGAATGACGATCAGTGACAACGACAAACCAGTAACTGGAGGAGACGCAGATCAGCGCCGCTGGGGCCGAGGCGCCAGGACATTGGCGATACAAAGATGCTGGAGGAGACAAAACCTCTAGAGCTGGGGCTAGTGTCGCGCCGGAAGATGCACCGACAACCCAAGGACATTGGAAAATGCAGGTCAAGGGCCGCTTGGTCCGGAGCTACACCAGCAAGGGGTCCAACGCAAGGGCACTAGTGCCCGGTGAATGCCAGCATGCACGCGGCAAGGAGCGGCTGGCGCTTGGGAGGCACCACCGGAAGTGTTGAGTAAATAGGCAATTTTTCGAGTAAATTAATCCAAGAATAAATCATGAGCATGACATAAACAGTAGTAAACGCATACTAATATTTGATCATATTATCGCGTACTAGGAAAATAGTAGACACATCTACGCAAATCATCAATACGCCTAGCACTGAAATAAGTAGGAGCGGGATAAGCGAGTTATACCCTCCAATGGGCCAGTTGGCCGCAGCCGCGGCATTGGCGACGGCAGCATCCTCGGCCGCCTTCTTATCGGCATCAAACTTCTCGACAGTTGCACGGTCGGCGAAGACATGGTGATGACGAAGGCGACGCGGACGTACACTAGTAGAAAACAGGGCAACAGTCCCGGTTCCAGAGGGCCTTTAGTTCCGGTTCTACAACCGGGACAAAATGATCGGGACTAATGCCCGTCACTTTTAGTCCCGGTTGGCCTACGAACCGGGACTAAAGGAGCTCCACGTGGCCGCCGTGGGGCGCCTGGCAGGAGGACCTTTAGTCCCAGTTGGTAACACCGACCGGGACTAAAAGGCAGCCACGCGTCAGCAGCTGCCAGGCGCTGGGGTTTTTTTTTTAAAGGAGGGGTTTAGGGGTTTTGGAGGGTTTAGGGGTTTTCATATTGTGTTTCCCCCTTTTATTTTTGTGTTTACCATTTTTATTTTATGATTTTCATTCAACTCGACGCTAGCTACTACATATAGAAATGAAAGAACGCCATTACACAACATCGTCATGATCAATATATAGAGAGAAGAAGTGGCCTCTCTTTCTCCGTGCTTAGTCGAACAATGCAACAAGTTTTCGTAAATCTATTAGATGCTATTACATATAATATATACAATATAACATCTCTTACGATCTTAATATCTTATTGCCAACATCGCATATCATCTCCTTATGGTATTCTCCATGTTTAGGTATGACATGATCAACAAAGAATCCCGCCAATTCCTCTTGAATTGCTTGTATGCGATCAGTTGGTAGGAGTTCGTCCCGCTTCTGCCAGATCTAATTTAAAGAAGGGGGTCAATGTATGAATGAAACTCAACACAATTGATGGTAATAAAATAAAAATGTGAATACTGTTTACGTACTTCAAATTGTTGTAAAGATATGCCCCGGCCCCGCTCAGAGGTCGAGTGGCGAATGAACTCGCAAACGTAGTAGGCACATAAATTAGTCCCGGGTGCCTGCAACAAGCACTTTACGAGAATAGAGTTCAATCAAAAGGATAACCAAGCATGATAATGGTATTGAAACTAGCATCAATGAGAGATGCGCGGTACTAGAGCAGTACTTACTTTGGGGTGTACAAATTGCAGCTCCGGTTTCCAGCTGACACCCTTAACTTTTTTGGTGAACTTTTTCCAAACCCTGCCCGGCAAAGAAAATGATTACTTAATATCAGAAAATGAACGAAAGTTGCCGAGATGGTGCGATAATGATTGAACTTACTTCTGAAGCATTTGCCTCATGTTCGTCCACTCCTTAGGGTCTTTACGTCTCGAGTCCAAGATAGTTACTTTTCCCTCTTTAAGCTGAATGTCTAGCAGAATAAAGTGAAAACTGCGCACGCTTAACTCGTTAATTGCACGTATCCTCGAGTAAGCGAAACAGAATATGCACAAGATAGTAACACTCACTTGAAGTTGTAAGGAAATAGTATTTCCTTTCTGGTTTGTTGTCAAAGTAACGCCTTTAGCAAGTTTTTCTCTGTATCAGCGGGAAATTTTTCTAACGTATGTTCATTTCTGAAATTTGGGTCAATGAACCCAATGTCATAGATTTATTGTTGTTTGCATTCAAGGATCTTCAATCTGCATAATATAGTGTGAGGATAATTAATACATGCAATGACTGAGCTGAGCTAGAGACTTAATTACAGAAAAATAATACTTACAGACAATAGGAACTGACGATAGTTTTGTCGAGTTCCTTTTGATTGTATAACTGAAATATTTCTTCAAATTCAACGAACAACACCGGCTCTCCATTGAAGAAGTGCTCATCTTTAATTCCCACGAAGATATTGTCGGTCCCGTCCTTGCCGGCTTTCAAGTACCATTCATGCAATCGTCACATCATCATTGGTAGACGGTCGAGCTCCTCACGTGTGACGAGAGGCTTCCCGTTCGCGTATTTTAAGGTGTGTACTACCTCTGCCTTTTCAAACTGTACCGAGTCGGGTAAGTAATCAGCAGCAGTGATAGCAAGACCAGTGGCCGCTTTCTCCGGATCATTAGCGAAATCGGTAACCACCTTGAGCGGAGGGCACGATTGCAGTCCTTGTTCGCCGAGCTGGGGAATTGTTTTCCCACTTCTTGCGCCACTGCTACCTAAGGTCCGACCGCCTCGCTTGATCATGTGTCTTTTCAATACATCGGTCATAGTTTGATTGCGGCGGAGGCAGTGGTGATCGCCTAAGGGCCTCCAGAGTTTGCTTCGCTTTCACCGGATCTATTTTCTCCTCTTGAGGTGGGTGTTTCGGTGCAAGCTGACGTTTCACTTCGGCATCCACAATCTCGTTGAGTTCCTCCTCAGACCTCTCGTAGGGTAACTTGGGAGGAGCCTTCAGGCTTGGGCCGTATCTAAATCTCCTCTGTTTCGTACTACTGCTAGCCGCCGGAGCGGCGGCGGCTCTCTTCCGATGTTGCTGAGGCGGCATATGAGGCGGAGTCCGATGACGCGGCGGAGACAGCTGAGGCGGAGGCGGATTCTGCTGAGGGGCCTCCTCCGTCGGAGTCCACTGAGGCGGCGGAGAAGGCTGACGCGCCGGAGACGGCTGACGCACCGGAGACGACTCAGGCAGCGGAGACGGCTGACGCACCGGAGACGACTCAGGCACCGGGGCCTCCTCCGCCTGAGTCTGCTGAGGCGGCGTCCAGTATGGAAGCACGATGTGTTCCTTTCTCCATAGACAGGTAGTCCTTAAGGCATATCGAAGAAGAAGCTCCCCTTCACCTGTAGCGTACTCAAGCTCCAGCCCATCAAATCTGTCCATTATTTCATCCACCCCGACAATAGCAAAGCCAGCTGGAACCGGAGTGCAATGGAAAGTTGCATCAGGTCGAGGAGGTAAGACATAGCCGATCGCCGCCTTCAAGGTCAGGTTATGACATTTCACCATTAGCACACAATGTTCATTATTCGTGATACCATCCACGGGGTAGCGAGGAGCCGTGCTATCAGGATGAACGAGTTCGGTGGAAGCCACGCTGCTTCTCCGCTGAGATGGTGGGGTAGCATCGTGGGTAGTCTCCAATGAAGGATCTTCGTGCCGCTGAGATGGTTGGCTGGTAGCTCGCTGGCTCTCAAGTGCCTCTAGTTTCGCTAATCTGTCATTCATCTTCTGCATTTCGCTTGCTTCCTCTTTCTTCTTTCTCTATCGACTTTTGTAACCAGTGCTGTCGGAAAACCCAACCTTCCATGGAACGGAGCCTGATGTGCCTCGTGTTCGTCCAGGGTGTTCAGGATTCCCGAGGGCCTTTGACAGCTCGTCATTCTCTCTGTCGGGAATGAACTTCCCTTCCAGCGCTTCCTTGATTGCTTCCTCAAGCTTTGTGATGGGTATTTCAAGTTGAGCTTTCGTCCAGACACACTTCCCTGTTTCTGGGTCCAAAGTTCCCCCAACCCCGAAGAACCAAGTCCTTGCCCGACCTGGCCAGTGCAATGTCGCTGGTTGGACATCTTGAGCAAGCAGGTCTTGCTTAGCTTTGTCCCACGTAGGCCAGGCTTTGCTGTAGCCACCTGACCCCGTAACATGGTGATACTTCTTCCTTGCGGCATTTTTCTTATTTGTAAGTGACATGTTCTTAGCCTTCTTCGATTTCTTGTAGGCCACAAATGCGGGCCAGTGATCTTTCATCTTCTCATATTGACCTTTGAATTCTGGAGTCTTGTCTTTCTCGACAAACTTCCTGTTCAATACTTTCTTCCAGTTCTAGAATAGTTCTGCCATCTTCTTAAGAGCAAACGCCTTGACCTTTCGCTGAATAACTGGGTTATTCGGATCCTTCTCTGGCGGTAGTCTGAAATTTCTCATCAGATTGGTCCAAAGATCATCTTTCGGTCTATCGTTGACATAAGGAACTTGAGGGTCCTTCTTCTTATTCCATTCTTGGCAGCTGATCGGGACGATGTACCTAACAATAACTCCGCACTAATGTATAAATTTGTTCTTGGTCCGGTAGGGAGCAATCGGTTGGCCTTCTGGAGAGACTTCTTCGATCGTGAACCTTTCTTCCGAGTCCAACCTTCTCATCGGGCCTCGTCTCCTTACCGAAGTGGAGCTCGATCCGGATGGCTAATTAAAAGAAGAAAGAAGCGTTAATATATGTACATACAAAAAAATTAATGCATCTAGTCAGCAGAGGATTAATTAATATATACCTCGCCGGACTTTGAAGCAGTTATGGCTCCCTTCTCCATTCGATCACCGGAGCCGTCATGATCTCCCTCGTCCGCAATTCGATCACCGGAGCCGTCATGATCTCCTTCCTCCTCACCGGAGCTGCCATCCTCTCTTTCCTCACCATCGGTCTCGTTGAGAAACGACAAGCAGTTGAGATAGATATCACCTCCGTCGCGGATTATATCCCCCAACAACTCTTCTTTTTCTAAGTCTCTGTCGTCCATAGTTTCTGCAAATATTACAACGTGGCAATATACAACCATGAGAGATGGATTAGTGGCAAACATAGACTTAATCACAACATTTTCTATATACATCAATCCATCCATCTATACATACATACATATATACATGGACAAAAAAATTCTATGAACAAAAAAAAATTCATGATATCAACATTTTCTATATATATACATCTATCCATCCATCTCAACATATCTATCTATCCATCTAACATCCCATACATATTTGATGCAACAAACATAGCATGGCATGGCAGAAACATAGCAAAGACAAAATGAACTCTAATGCAGAAAAAGTGTTCTTTGATTTGCAAAAAGGAGCTATATTGTCCCCAATTCTTTTGACAGTACTCACGGCGTCGGGGGCGACGGCGAGGCGATGGCGAGGCGACGGCGTCGGGCAGGGCTCGGGGACGACGTCGGGGGCGGTGACGAGGCGACGGCGTCGGGGGCGACGGCGAGGCGTCGGGAGAAGGACGGCGTCGGGGGCGACGGCGAGGCGACGGCGTCGGGCAGGGCTCGGGGACGGCATCGGGGACGGCGACGAGGAGCAGGTTCGGGGGGGAGGGCGAGGAGGTCCGGCGACAAGGACGGCGGGGAGGTCCGGCGACGAGGAGCGGGCTCGGGGATGGCTCGGAGGCGACGGCGAGCTCGGGCAGCCTGGCGGCGTCGAGGTGGTCGCTGGCGTCGTCGGGGGAACTGTAGATATGTTTTTGCAAATTTTCCCAACTCCCGCTTATATACAGAGACCTTTAGTCCCGGTTGGTGGCTCCAACCGGGACTAATGCCCCCCTTTAGTCCCGGTTGGTGTCACCAATCGGGACTAAAAGTCAATTTCCAGCAGCCCAAAGGGTAGGAAGCAGAGACCTTTAGTCCCGGTTGGTGCACCGGGACTAAAGGGGGGCATTAGTACCGGTTGGTGGCACCAACCGGGACTAAAGGGCTGTGCTTCTCGTACCAAAAGTTAATTCCCACCTCGCTAGTCGAGAGGGGCTCGGAGTGGTTTATAAGTGCTGCTGCCGCTGCCCTCTCGAGCTCCTCTCTAATGCAGGCAGTACATGCCTATTTGACGCCCTGTTGGGCCTGCTAGCACTGCAGGCCTGCATCCTGGCCCATTTGTAGGGTTTCTAGTCGTATGCAGGCCGTCGTGCCTAGTAGGCGGGCCTTTTTTTGCATATATTATGATTTTTAATGTTATTTTTTGCATATGTTATTTTTAATTATATAATTTTAGTTGCATAAATTTTATATAATTTTAGTTGCATAAGTTTTATTTTTTATTGATTTTTTTAGTTAATTCCTTTTGCTATTAGAGTTTTATAAAATCTTTTTAGTTTCTATTAAAGCTTATAACAAAATATACTTTATAAAAAATCATTTTAATATTAAAGTTTTTAACAAATAAATACTTTGATAATTTTAGTTAATATTATTTTTATTCTTTTTGCTAATGAAGAATATTATATTTAATTTATTCTCTTTAGTTCATTCTTTGTGCTATTACAGTTTTATAAAAGACTTTTTCTGCATTTTTTTAAACATATTTTAACTCAAGAATTTTTCTGCATTTAATATGCACCATTCAAAGCCACATCATCTACATGAAAATTGAAAAGTACTGCAAATGACTTCTGAAATGGTTGAAAATTGGCATGGTATCATAATTTCACCCACATAGCATGTGCTAAAATTTTGAGAGGGTTACGGGAAAAACTGGATGCCCTTCGAGTACAAACTGGACAATCTCCTTCGAAGTATCAGGGTTTCAGACGAAAACTTGTCTATTACGTACAAAAGGATTTCATTTTTAAAACATATTTTAACTCAAGACTTTTTCTGCATTCAATATGCACCATTCAAAGCCACATCATCACTTTTCAACCCGTTTCTGACTTCATTTACTATTTTTCATGCATTTCATGATTTATTTTGAGCTAAGATGACCCTGAAATTGAAAAACACTGCAAATGAACTCTGAAAATGGTTGAAATTTGGCATGGTATCATAATTTCACCCACGTAGCATGTGCTAAAAAGTTGTGAGGGTTACGGGAAAAACTGGATGCACTTCGTGTACAAACTGGACAATCTCCTTCGAAGTATCAGGGTTTCGAACGAAAACTTGTGTATTACAAAGGGATTTCATTTTTAAAACATATCTTAACTCAAGAATTTTCCTGCATTCAATATGCACCATTCAAAGTCACATCATCACTTTTCAACCATTTTCTGACTTTATTTGCTATTTTTCATGTATTGCATGATTTATTTTGAGCTAAGATAACCCTGAAATTGAAAAGCTCTGCAAATGTACTCTCAAATGGTTGAAAATTGGCATGGTATCATAATTTCACCGACGTAGCATGTGCTAAAAAGTTGAGAGGGTTACGGGAAAAAATGGATGCACTTCGTGTACAAACTGGACAATCTCCTTCGAAGTATCAGGGTTTCGGACGAAAACTCGTCTATTATAAAGGGATTTCATATTTTTAAACATATTTTACTCAAGACTTTTTCTGCATTCAATATGCACCATTCAAAGCAACATCATCACTTTTCAACCCTTTTCTGACTTCATTTGCTATTTTTCATGCATTTAATGATTTATTTTGAGCTAAGATGACCCTGAAATTGAAAAGCACTGCAAATGAACTCTGAAAATGGTTAAAATTTGGCATGGTATCATAATTTCACCCACATAGCATGTGCTAATGTATCAAAAACCATTACAGAACATCATGAATAGAGAAGTGACCAAATTAATACAAGTTCATCATCACATTAAAACCAAAATACAGTAGTGATCAAAAGTTATAGTGGAAAAAATAAATATATAAAGTTCATACATATTTATCATAGAACAACATATAGCTCTCTAGAGCATCTAATTAAAACATAAATTGAAACAAACATACAACTATGCAAAACATTTAAATACAACAACAAATGCGGCCATAATCGTAACTAAGGTAGCAATTGATCCAACAGCATAATGATACCAAGCCTCATTGTCAATGGCATATTTTCTTATCTTTCTAATCTTCAAGCGCATTGCATCCATCTTGATCTTGTGGTCATGGATGACATCGGCAACATGCAACTCCAATTTCATCTTCTCCTCCTTAATTCTTTTCAATTTTTCTTTCAAATCCTCGTTTTCTTTTTCAACTAAATTTAACCTCTCGACAAGAGGGTCGGTTGGAATTTCCGGTTCACATACCTCCTAGAATAAACACATCTATGTCACGTTGGTCGGCATAATTGTCATAAAAACTAAATGAAACAAATAGTTATAAAAGATAATATACCACATCCGAATCATAGACCGGACGAGGGCCGACGTGAGCGGATACCATAACCATGGACCTATATAATAACAAACAATAATAAAAGTAAGAAATTTAGACAAGTATCTATGTAAATCATACAAATAAGAACTTTTTTCTTTTAAAAAGAAGATAAGAACAAGAGGCTCACCACGGTGGTGCCGGCGACGAGATCGGCGTGTGCGATCGACGACGGTGAGGACGGGGATGGGACGTGACGGACCGCCAAACCTAGACAAATTTTGAGGAAAATGGAGCTTGGAGGTCAAGCTTGGAGAGGAGAAAGCTTAAGCATGGCTCTGGCATTTCATCGAACACCTCGTGTGCATAGGAGGTGAGAGCAGAGCAGCACACACCTCACACGCGCCGGCCAGCTAAAAAAACAGAGTGAGCGGGTAGGGGCAAGCATATATATAGGCATATCTTTAGTCCCGGTTCCAGCCACCAACCGAGACTAAAGGGGCTCGGACAGGAGCGAGGCCCTTTAGTCCTGGTTCGTGTCTGGAACCGGGACTAAAGGGGTCATATGAACCGGGACTGGTTCCTGCCGAGGCCTGGCCGGCGCCCTGACCTCATGAACCGGGACTGATGCACCCATTAGTCCCGGTTCGTAATAAGACCGGGACTAATGCAATATTCTAGCCCGTTTCAAAGCCCTGTTTTCTACTAGTGGTAGTGGAACGGAGGCGGGCAGTCGCGTAGTCGCTCCACAAAAGCGTAATCGCCCCTCTCCCCCTACAGGATCCGAAGAGGCAAGGTTTCGGAGGCGTGCTCTCCCGTCAACCGTGCAGGCGGTGAACGGGACGGAGTCGCCAGCGGCAGCATCAACAAAAGGAACGACAGGGCGATGCGCGTGGAGCAGATGTGATCTGATCTCGTGGCGGCTAGGGTTGGCTGAAGCCTCACTGATGTGCGCGTCCGGGTGGAGAGATGTGGGATGGACCCACGTCCGAGTCGGTAACAACGCACGATCCCATACGTATTCTCTGTTCCTGACCGGCAAAAATAAGCCTGTAGGTATGAGCTCGGCTCGGCTCAATCCGCAACCCGCGGCGCGGCGGAGGAGGAGTGCGCGAGGGCCTCTTCTCTTCTCAAGCTCCAATAGCCTATAGAACAAAGACCCTTATAAGGAGGTCCAACTCCTTCTCCACTAGCGGGGTGGGACTAAACTTCCACCCCTTGTCATGCCACCTACATGGGCCCTTATAGATTTTTCAGAAATTGTCTTATGGGCCCTAGGCCCATCTCATATTTCAACAGGAAGCACACCAAATTAAAGGCGACCACCTTGAAGCAGCAGCTGTAGCTCGGAGGAAAAAAGTGTTGTCGCAACGCCGCAAGGACAGCCAAAGACCAACATAGGAGCACACCAACGCCAACTTTGGGTCCGAAGCCGGCAAGAGAGAGGAAGCTTACCGTAGGACGCACCTCACCGGGATATATCTGACGCAGAGAGGTAGGAGGCAAACGCACCTCACCGACAACAGGAGCTCGCAGCGGTCGATGGCAGGTAGGGTGTTGGAATTGTGTCGAATTTAGTGTACAATGTAGGTTACATTGGACTCTGAGTTGTATCGTGTTTATAGGGAATGGAACCGTGTCCTATTAGGACATGTGTATCCCTAGTAGGCCTCTTATATAAGGAGACGATAGACAGACGATGTAACTCATGCCAACATAATAGCACATGCACCCAGGGGAATCCGGCGGTGTGTGCCGGCGCTTGGGATGCCGGGGAGCGGTACTGTGACAGTGTCACAGGGAGCGTCCGTAGTCAGGTCCTGGGGATGTAGTCATATTGGTGAACCTCGTTAACAAATCTCGGTGTTGTACTCGTAAGATTGCTTGGTCCTCGGATGATCAACAAAGCGCCTCGGATTAATTCTAACAAATGTCATCATGAGCTAGGTTGTTTGAGGCTGCGATGGAGTTTGTTCTAGAAGAGGAAGAAAGCGTCGACAGAAATCTTCAGGAGCGATCGTGATACGGGAGTGAAAATACTCGACGAGTTGTGATCAACGATACAGAGTTGGTCGTGTTTTGATCTTCAAGCAGCAATCGGACGCCAGCAGGTATGCGGCGCGTGGCATGCAGGCATGGAGTCTTGGTTGACATCGATCTGGAAGCAGGCAGCGGCGGAAGCTCTAGGGCCTAGGGTTGCATGGCTACGAAGTTTGCGATCACGAGGCGTGACGTACGGCGGTTGATCCACCTGATCGATCGGGCGAGCGTACCTAGTGGCCCATGGAAAGATGCCCATCAGAGGGCGCCAGGGGCTGAGCGGTCTGTGTTCGCTAAAGCAGATCGAAGAACGGATGAAGCGTACATGAGATTCGTTTGGATTAAAATAAAGGGACACGTGCAATTCAGGCAAAGGCTGAAAGGCAAATCGGTCAGCTAAATAAGGAGGCCACGGCTGAGGCAAAGCAATAGCTAGCGTCGGGTTTGAGCCAAAGAAGAGCAATTACGTGAAGGTCAAAATGAATCCTTAATTTGGATTTTGCTGTTAGTACATGAGGGTGTACCATGCACGTCGGATTTTGCTTGTGTACCTGGACATCACATGAGGAGAGCTCAGATAATTTTTCACACAAACAGCCGCATGAAGAACCATGGCGCCAACAGGTATCAGGTTTGAGGTGGAGAAGTTCGCGGAACTGAAAACCTTGGGTTATGGCAAATAAGGGTAAAACATTTGTTGGCACAACAGAGATGCTTGAAGGCGTTGCGGGAAGTCATGTCAGCTAAGATGAAATTATCATATGGCGTATTAAAATTCGCGAAAGATGATTTGGGAGTCTGGAGCGTGCCATGTAGTCGAACGAGTTCGGCTGGGTTAGACTAGACAGTCTGACGGATCACGTGGGCTGGTTGGTAAAGAAAACAGCGGTGGGAGTGGCGACGACGACATAGGGAGCGTGATGATGATGATGACCGACTTCTGGGACGTGGAAACACGTGGCACATGCCCGAGGGTTTGTGTGGCTTCGACAAGACTATGGCGCGGGATTGATTCAAGACGGCATACGCATGGGAGCTTGAAATCTACAGGTGCGGGAAGGTGGATTGATCATCTACCATGGACTTATGTTGAAGGTGGAGCTGGGGTCTTATGGAAGACTTCACTCGATGTTGATCGAGGGGCTATGGCGTAAGAGCTCAGAGAGTCGAAGCCTATTTCAGCGGGAAAAGCGAGGGAGACATAATTCGGACTGGAGCCCAATGGTCTGATGGAAGCTTGAAACTCGTCATTGATTGGTGATGATCGGTGATACTCTGTAGTGGGGGTTGAATGGTGTGGGCTCATGGCCCTCGAGACTCAACCAGGGCAATAGAGGCTCAACACGATAATAGCAGGGAGGGGTGCGGTATGCACGGGACATGGAGACGGGCCAGGGCTCTGGTGGGCATACATGTGCTGAGACAACTATGAATTTGACTCAAGGTAATTACAAGCAATGGTGAAATTTTTTCAACTTTCAGACATGCAGTCAAGGAAGAGCGGTGATGTTGAGTTCAGGTAACTGTTATGTGTGACACCCCATATGTGAGTTGTTCACTTTCACGTAGGAGAGTGGTCGGTGTATGATGGCGTTGAATGGATACTTTGAAAGTTGGAAGCGCAAACTAGAGTAATGTGAAACTTAATTTCGCTCGAGCGTTGACTGTGGTAAAAAAAAGGGGACTACAAGTTACAGGTGGAGTCACATGGAGTCATGGAGTAGCAGTGGTACTCATGGGATAAAATCAAGTCCAACGTACATGGAAGTTTGACGCATGGATGAATCCGGGATGGTGGAGAAAATTCTCCAAGATGGAATTTGTTGAAATTGTGTCGAATATAGTGTACAAGGTAGGTTACAGTTGGAATCTAAGTTGTATTGTGTTTATAGGGTATTGAGTCTCATGTCCTATTAGGACACATGTACCCCTAGGCCTCTCATATAATGAGAGGGTAGACACACGATGTAACATATGCCAACATAATAGCACCGGCACGCAGGGGGAGCCGGCGGCGTGTGCTGGCGATCGGACGGACGGGGTGCGGTATTATGACGGTGTCACGAGGAGGAGCGCCCGTAGTCAGGCCCAGGGGATGTAGCCATATTGGTGAACCTCGTTAACAAATCTCTATGTCGTGCTCGTGTGATTGCTTGGTCCTTAGATGATCAACGAAGCGCATCGGATTAATTCTAACATAGGGCGGTCAGAGGCGACCGTAGGGGACGCGCTGCCGACGGAGGTCCCAGTGACCGACATGGGAGTTTAAGCCTGACGGGGCGCCCCGCCTCCACCATCATTGGAGTCGGCACGGGCTTGTTGGCCGCCCTCCGGTGGCAGCGAGGTGGGGGGGGGGGGGGGGGGGGTTGGGGAGGGCCTGCAGTGTTCAGGGCTCGGGTTTCCCCGCCGCCGCCGGGGAGGACAATGCGGGGATGGGGGGCTTGACTTCACTTTCCCACACACACAAAGTGATTGTTTGTTTAGGTACAAGATCTCACCTCATATTTTATTCGTGATCTCAATGTTCTCCAAACAGTTGAAAAGATGGTACAATACTACAAGTTGTCACTAATTTTTCTGTCGATCAGATTATGTATTTGATCAAAGATGGAGCGAAGTAACTTATTTAACTTGTGACCAAATCGAATAATGCATCTAACTCGTGGTTATTTCGCTAGTTTAATTGTAGTTGTACTATCAACCTTGAACATTGTGTTAGTCTAACTGACTCGAACTAGAAGCAAATCAGTGATCAGTCAATAGTCTTGCATCTTTATGGATGTTGGTTAATTTGGTCTTGTTCACGGGCAGCCATGAAATAATCAATACTCCCCTGCCTACCACCTGAATAACTGGAGCGACCGGGAGGCAACCCTACCCGCCGCCGCCGGTCTCCTCCAGCCCCCCACCTCCTCCCTCGCCGTCGCCGGAGGGCGCTGCTGGGCAAAGCCCGTGCAGCGCCGGCGACGGCGGGGCCCCTCCTCCTCCCTCCCTGGTGGTGGCCGACGCGGGACGGCGCCGTAGGGCTGTGGCGCAGCGCTGCTCGTGGGGCGCGACGGCGTGGTGCTGAGGTCTCGCCGCGGACGCGGCTGGCCTCGACGTCCGCGCGGACGGCTGCGTGGCGGTGGTGCACGCCTGTACCGGCGGCGATGCGGGCGGTGCGGGCTACGAGCGGAGCCCTTCGGCCGGCGGCGTTCCGGCGCGGATCTGGATGGCGGCGGTGCGGAGGCGTTGCCCCTTGGCGGCGGTGACGGCCCATGGCTAGCGGCGGCCGGCGGCGCCCGGCTGGCCCAGATCTAGGCTCTACGGGCCCGATCTGGCCGGGTCGGGGCGGGCCTGGTGGGGGGCTGCGGTGGGTTGTTCTCCGGTGGTTCTGGCGTGCTCCTCGCGACAGGGACGGCGCCTGCTGTGCCGCGACTGCTGCAGCATGGCGGCGGAGCTTCACGGGCCCGTTCTAGGTGGCGGGCGCGAGGGGTCGGGAGAAATCCATGTCGGGTCTTGCCGGCACCAACGTGATGACGCCTGCGGCCACCGCCATCCTTCTTGAAGGGCGTCGGGTGACCCTCTCCCCCCACTACCCTCCGTGTACCGGGAGAAATCCTAGGATTCGTCCGGGCAGCAGCGTCGTCATCGTCGCATTCCTTCTTGAAGGTGGTGCTTGGTACACGGCAACTCAGTGGCATTGGAGCGTGGTGGTTATCTTCGGTGGGCACAGCGGTCGCGGGGTGCCGTAGCTTTCGTTGATCCGGCGTTGCTGGCATTTTTTCTCTTATTTTCTCTTGTATTTTCTTTTGGGCGTGCTTGTGCTGTTAGCCCCAGCGTTGATCCGAATGTTGTATCGGGTGGTTGCTATATCAATATAGCGGGGCGAAAGCCTATTTCGTACCACCTGAATAACTGTCACGCTCACGTAGAGTGCAAGTGTTAGGTTGGGAGACGATGAATGTTAGTGCTAATCTGTATTGTTGCAGTTTCGGGATGGTATTATGCCTGGTTCGTTGTGTAACCCTTGGGGTGGGCATTGAGAGGGATGGCATCTTTTTTGGTGACACTAGTTCAAAATGATGTGCATAAATGGGGTGGGTATCGGGGTTGATGGCAATCCGACATGAGAGTGTAGGGCTGCTCTGCAGCATATAGGGCTGATGTTTCCTTTTTTGTCTTTCTATGATCTTCGGATCCTCCTCCATGTTGTTCTTCCATTGCTTCCTGTTAAATCAAAATTGTGGCACTTATTGTGGCGCTTGTATGCTATGAAAATCATAGTTTTTCATCTATTGATGTTCTCTTTTGTGGCATTTCAGGATGATTGCCTAACCTTGCTTATATACGTACCATCAGGTCATCAATTCAGCCGTTTTATTTCAGATACAGTGCCTGCTCACCTACCATACCTTATAATCTAACATGCCTATATATATCTTCCTACTTCTTGTGTGTCATTAACCTAGTGGTATATTCATGAGTTTTGTCTTCGCAACCAAACATGCAATGCCACACATTGTCTTCCTATGTTCAGTTGATCGGTTCTGATAAATTACTGATAGAAATGGAAGGTATTGGGAACTCCTTGTACAACATCTTCTCAAAACCCAGCGACATGGATCGTATTCTTCGTTGTATAAAGCATGTCTGCTCATCCATGGGATCTATGAATCGTTCTATCTTCCTTTTTGATGTCAAGCCACCGGCAAGAGGCGTCAAGTAATTGTTGGCACAGGCCCGACCCGTCGAGTACTTTTCAGCCAGGATTGACTTGCTGAATGTGGCCATTCACGGCAAGGAGAGAGCACACATGGAGTGGCACTCCCATTCATCATTACGGTATGCAAAAGTTTAGCGGTTGCTGTTTTTCAATTTCCATGCAGTGCTGTAGGACCATTTCTATTTTATCTCTACCTAATAATAACGCACGGAACGTTTTAATTCGTTTGTCGCATCTTTTTACAGAAAACCCCCTGTCTTTTTCATTAATTAACCCGCAGTCTTTAAGTGAGGAAGAATCTTTTTTTTGCATTTTACATAAAACCCTCTGAATTTTATATTAAGTAACCCGCGGTACATATTTAAATCACAGCGAATCAATATTTTATAGTTTTACGTAAACCTCCCTGACATATGCGTTAATCACCCCGTAGTCTATTATGAATAGATATATTTTTCAAATGATCATACCTTTTAAACCGTAACTCCAATTTAAACGTGTTATGTATAAAGTTTGATTAGAAAAATGTGTAGAATTTGAATATGATGTTATTTTACATGTTAAATATTTTTAGAATACTAGCTATTTAGGGTACAATGCTAATCAATGGCGCACGATCCGTCTTTATTTTGTACCGATGAACTGTATTGCCACGTGTAAAAGTAAACGCTAATATTTGGGAAACGTTATAATCTTGGGACATGCTATACTTGCACTAGGTTCTCTCTTTGTACATGTTTCATGATCTAAGACCCTATGTACGTGTCGTTTCTTGGCGAAACCCACGCGCGTACTTACTAATTGACTACACTTTTTTTTGTAGTGAATACACAAACATTTTTTTATAGGATGTACATGCACTTATAAAATTCATGAACATTAGAAGTACATGAAGGTTTATTTTGAAAACATTCGAACTACTCGTCTGGTAGTCATGATGTTAATAGTGAAACCGATAAGTACAATATTAATTTGTGTTCCATCTGTTGCATGTGATGGCTATACATATAGGCTTTTTTCAATAGACTTAATTTATAAACACGGCCTCCTCGGTGTCAAACGGCACCACAACGATGATGCCTGAGTGTGCTAGTAGGTGCACGTCATTAATATGACGAGTCAGCATCAAAATTGGATGCAAATGATAGCTCCTTAGGTAAAAAAATATGTATTGTCCGTTGCAATGTACGGGCATGTTTGCTATACCTAATAATGAAAGGGCTATTTCTTCTTGCGGTAAGTCACGAAAATTGCCCCAAAAATTATAAAATATTACCAATCAATGTCACCTATAAGTGATAAAAAACGTCTCACACAGAAAATTTCCGTCTGGGCCGGCCCATGCAGTAGGGACCTCCTATACCGCGCTCTGCGCGCTACAATTTTTGTTGGTTTGGGCCTGCGCATGTCCGGGCGAGCTGTTATTTCAATTTTCGTTTTTTATTTTTCATTTTTCTTTTCCGTTTTTTTTTGTACTTTAAATAATTTGGTACTTCGAAAAAGTTTAAAAATTAAAAAAATTGAATTTAGAAATAAAATATTAAATAAATCATAAAATTTTTTGGATTCAAAAAATGTTTCATGATTTTGTAAACAATTTTATTTTATTAAAAGTTGTTTATGATTATCTAAAAAGTTCCTATATGAAAAAATGTTAATGAAATTGAACAAAAGTTTGCCAATTTTAAAAAAATCAGGAATGGAAAAATTTCGTAAAAATTCAAAAACTGTCCATGCCTTACAGAATAATTTATTCATTCATAAAATGATTGCAGATTCACATGCATTTCAAAAAAATGTTCGTTAAATAAAACATTCCCAAGTATTTTTTGTCAATTTAAGAAAATTGTTTAAAAATATATTTGCAAATAGTATAAAATGTCCATGAATTCAAAAAATGCTCGGGAATTTAGAAAATGTTCGAAAGTTTGTATAAGTGTTCATGAATTTGAAAAATGTTTCACGATTTCAAATATGTGCCTGAGTTTAAGAAAATGTTCATGATTTCACGAAATTGAGAGTGATAGTGTATCTCGGTGATGCATTAAATGTGATCTTGGCCTTTGGAAATTATGATTTTTTTCTCCCCGTTGCAACGCACGGGCCCTTTTGCTAGTCTTCATCAAAGGGAGGTGTGTGTGCTACTCTTGTAAACTGATTTCAGTTTAATATCTCATATGTGAGATCGTGAGATCAATCCTAAATTTTCATACTGATTTTTTTTTGAAAAATCAGGAATTATTTGACAACATTCATGTGACGTATGTCTACTAGTCGAAAAAAAATCATCTCAAAAGTCGATGTACATTTAGAGATTCGAAAAAGACAAATTTGAATATGAATAGTGGCAGTATTGGGTCAATAGTATTTTGACACTATTCACACCAGATTTTTGTTATTTTTGCTTATACTAATGTAAGTCGAATTAGGAGCAACTTTTTAGAATGTACATCAAACATTGAGGTGTGTCTACAAAAAAATTGGCAATGTTTGAACATGTATTTTTTTTCAAAAAATATCGGTCTCATTAATCTCACCTAATGTGAGATCTCACACAAGTCTCATCCATGAATGAGGCTTACAGGTTAGTCCACCCCTAGGCCAGAGAAGAGCCAAGCAAATGGTCAATGGGAAAATGGACAAACTTTCATGGATGAACTTGATCATATCACACAGTTCACTGCATTCGATCACCTCGTCCGGCGCAGAAGAAGTCCAGGTAGTCATGCGTGCCGACGGCGTTCTCGAACCCGCTGTCGACGATAGCCTGCCTAGTGTTCTCCTCTGTCTTCGCCGCCGTCATTGGTGCCGACCGAATCATCGCCGGTGTCCAGTCAGTGTACAATTTTTTGATCAGTGTGGCCAAGACGCCGATGTGCGGGAACGCCATTGACGTCCCCGAGATGAAGTTATACTGCTACTCTGTTTTCTTGATCCATGCTGCCAGGACGTTCACACCAGGGGCGATCCCGTCGGGCTTCAGGATGATAAGGAGAACGTCGTTGGGGGCACGGTTGGCCATGGAAATTTACAATGATGAAATTATCCCATGAGGCGGCTTACAAAGGATATGTATAGTGGTAGTGACCTACATCGATATTGATCCATACCGTGGGGGGGGGGGGGGGGGTATCGTCCCCTCGCACTCCCCTAGGCGTTCCTGGAAGCGGGCGAGCCAATATGGACTTCAAACTGGGCTCTGCAACGGCCCAAGCCCCAGCAGTGGCTGGGGGGCCTTTTAGGGTTGTCCGACACTACTAACCCGCCCGCCAATGGTAGCACTATAATAGTGGCGAGAGGTGGAATTTGCCAGCCAGTGTCATCAATCTGGTAGCAGTGGCGTGCAGCTTGAAACGCCCACCACTGCTCTATGAGGTATGTGCGATGGGCACATATTAACGTCCGCTACTAATTATTGGACCAGGCTAGAATAAAAAAGATGACATGGCATCATATAGTATGCTGCCATGGCAGCGTTAGATGATGCAAATAGAGAACAATTCTCAATAAATGGGAGAAAATCAAAAATAAAACTAGTGGTGATAACTCAGAATAAAAAACGAGAAGTACATTAAGATAGTTTGCAAAATACATCGTGATCAAAAATTGTAACGTTGATAAAGTTAAACAACATAGTTAATAGGTCAAATATGTTTAGTCACGGTTGTAGTTGTGCCCGCTTCAATAAGCTAGGTTAGGCTCTTTTATTTGTTGGACTCATCTTCGTCGGTGTTATTATAGAATAGGTCGGACAACGAGCGGACCTTCTTGTTTATGTTAGTCACGAACTTGATTTTTAGTTCTTCGAGCATTAAGTCGGCTTCGTCCGAATTGGTTTTTACTTCTTGACCCCATTTGAGGATTTTATCTTGCGGCTTTAAGGTTTTCCTGGCCCATATGAATTCTTCCATGTGAATGCAGAAGTAGAAGCCACAAATCAGACTAGTCATCGATTGTTGCATATAAGATATATTGTTCCATTTGAGCCCTAGTTGCGAGTCGAGTGTGGAGTTGCAACCGGGATGAAAAACAAACTATAGTCCCAGTTGCGGATCAAAGGTGAGATGAAAACAAACTATAAGGTTGGGCCCAAATAATACACCACAAAACAATGTTGAGCAGCTAAAAAGGAAAACAAAAGTGAGCTAGTAACTATAAGGGTCGGAGCTCACATTTGGCATACTGAAAATGGAATTGTAACTGGGATAAAAAAAATGGTCACTCACCGCAGTGGCTAGTTAATGTGAACTTTCCGACAAGTTAAAAGTGAACTTGCAACATGGCATGCCCAATTAGATGTCCAAAAGGGTTCTTATCATTCTCAAAAAGATGAGAAAAGCAACGTGGTAAGAAGAGCCACTGAGAGAGAGAGAGAGAGAGAAGAATGCAAAGGAACACGCAAATGCGCCTCCTTTTATCGCTAAGGATTTTCCCACGCAAAGCAATAGGACAACGGGAAAACACACAAAAAACAAAAACGGGCCCACGTCCGGGTGTAGGGTAGCAATCCAAAAAAACATGCACAAGAGTACATAATGAGCCGAGGTGACAGCAATGACGCTAGACGCGGCCATCAACATGAAATCAAGTGCTCGCACGAAAAAAGAAACAAAAGATCAAACGATGAGGGAGTTAAACGACACATGGTTCAATCTCATCTAGATAACATTTAGCAAATCGAATGGCAACAAAAGATCGAACAACAAGTTGCATGCCGCTGGAGTACATACAACTAGGGGGGTGGCAAGTTGCATGTAAGGGTGGACACGCAAAAAATAGGTCAGTGAGCAGTTGCATGGGCCGGATCGATGCAAGTTGCATATAGGGGGTAGATATGCAACTGAGTCGATGGAGTTGCATGTCAACATTCTATTTGGCTAGGGGGTTAATTTGCATGTAGACGATGGACATGCAACTAGGTCGGAGTTTGCAAGACATGTGTGTGTGCGTGCGCGGATATAGAATTGGACATCTGAAAGATTAGAGACAAGTTACACATAAATCGCTACACATACTTAAATAACAAAAGACACAAGCACCAACGGGCCAACAAGTGGACACCGGACGCAGGGTGCAACATGGGGCGCACACAATAAAACAATACAAAATCAAGATTTGCACTATATTTAAAGAAAATAGATGGAAAAATCAAAACTTAGATGATACATTACTAAATTTCATCTAGATGAGACATAGCAAATCCAATAAAATTTAAACAAATACAATAAAGTAGAAAATGGGAAATGGGAAAAAAGATAATAAAAGTAAACATAAAAAAACCATGAATTTTTTAAAAGTTAATAAAATTTTAAAATTAAATGAAAAATAAAAATAACTGCAGATTCGTCAAAGCAACAAACACGAAAAACATGACGACATTCCACCCGAGCGACAAACACGAATCATGTTGTGTAGATTGTTTTAGTAGATTGTTCTGTTCAATAGAACAACATATTACCCGCTCATAATATGACGACGTAGGGATGTTATTTTACGCGAAACTGAAGTCACAAAAAATAAAAAATAACTAAAGAGAAGAGAAAAAAGTCCAACCACCACCTCCCGATATCTCTACTACCTTAAAAAGGAATAAGGTTTTCTCTCCCGTAAAAACATTTTTTCTTCAATTCTTCCTCTAGCCCTCCAGTCCATTGGTTTTTTTAAGGACACACATCGTTGGTTTTTATTGGTCCACGCCCCGTAAGGTAAGTTGTCCCATCACCGGTCAAGTAGTGATTGAATCATCTTAATTTTTACTCATTTTTCCACACTATCATTCAATCATCATAATTCACAATCCTTTCTTCATCTTACCATGAATCTCTTATTTGGTAATTTTTTAGGGGTGTGCTATGCGTCGGCCGACAAATCTTTTAAAAAGACTAGGAGAACGCCCGTGCGTTGCCACGGGCAAACAAATGGATCTATTATGATCCTCTTCATTTCAGCTCTTTGATCATTGTGTTATTATTCCCTCCGGTCCTGTTTAGTCTTCATATAAGTTTTCTCTGAAGTCAAAGTATCTCTAATATGTCCAAACTTATAGGACAAAGTATTTACATTCACAATACCAAATCAATATCATTAGATTCATTATGCAATGTAGTTTCATATTTTATATATATATATATATATATATATATATATATATATATATATATATATATATATATATATATATATATATATATATATATGGTATCGTACTTGTTGAATTTTTTTAATATAAATTTGGCCAAACATTACAAATTTGACTTGACAAAAATCTTATACATGGAATAAAAAGGACCGAAGTGAGTACTTCATTATGTTGCCACTCCACTCAAAATCCGGCTAGTGTTTCCTCCAAGTCTATCAAATTGTCGAGTCCCGTCATCCCTAACCCATGGACTAACATATGAATAGAAGCCACTTGGCTTCAGCTTTGCATTGCCACCCAACTCAAAATTCGCAGATGTTTTCTCCACGTCCACCAAACTATCATAGGCATTCCATCAGACCTAACTTTGAACGTTTTCCAACATTTGTCATCCATTACCTGATAAAAGTTCTGACAAATTAAACAAGTTCCCCATACAATTTTGCAATGTTATACTACATCAAAATCCTCAATTGCTCTCATTTTACTTTTTTAAGCATTGCATACAAAGGAAAATAGCTAGTATCATATCATATTCACATGATGATCAAGGTGTAGCACTTCTATTCTCGAATTAGCTATTATAAAAACTATTTGTTTCCACTTTTGTCACTTACAATCACATGAAACAAGTCTTCTCACTTAAATTGATGACTCGTGCAACATATTTGTATCTTGTTATGTAAATAATTGCATGCATCGTCGTCCCTCTAGCTGGCTACTATGATAGGACTTAATGACAGAGTATCCAGTCACTGGTTCCCTATTGCTCTCACATGCTTATACTCCTTTGCCTTCCCGTTGACACCCCAACTTTCCCTAAGTAGGAGATCTGTACAATGTAAAATTCTTTCATAGAAAACATAATCGATGTGCATATTTTCTATCTCAGCCATTTACAATCCCTCAAATGATTCTTCCTACTCCTACAACCTCAGTCAACAAGTGTAGCTCAGAAGACATGCCACCACACACATTACAGCCAAGACACAATAGGTATACCCTAAACTAAGAGACAAAACCGTGTGTCAACTAACATTGGATGCCTCTGAAGACAAGACACCATGAAGACTTCCCTAATCAGCGCACCAGCCGCCTATGTAAGCGTAAAAGAGAGGTCGACGAGTAGGTGGCGGGACTTGGTCGGACTCGAGGAGGCACCGTCTTGGACGCATGAGCGACGATGTACATAGAGCCCTTGAGGATCAACCTGGGGTAGCAATGAACACCAAAGGATCGCAACACATGATCTCCATGCCGTGTCTGCGTACACAATGCTCCCAACAGATAGGAACGACATTGAGAACACCTCCATCGCCGATTCTGACCCGAACCTAGGCTTTCGCCCGGAGACAACAACCAAACACCAATGCGAGGGAAGATATGCTGACACACCTCGGTGATGCCTCCAAGGAGAGGAACGACACCCACCTGCGTCGTTGCCACCGGCACCGACCTAAGCCGGGCAAGACTTTCAACTCTAGCACCAGATATCTCCAACTCCACACACCAGAATGGGGGCAACACCGTCGAAGTTGGAACACTTCACTGCTGCCACAACACCTCTTCATCATGGCCGGAACACCGTGGTAACTGCACGAGCGAGAGATCACAGCCTATCTTCCATCTCCAGTCGCACAAACACACTCAATATACTTTTGCAAATAAAGCATGCCTCATCTTCAGTCACACAAACACAGTCAATATAAAGTCCTTTTATCAACTTAAGACATCTAAATCACGCAAATAAAGCATGCCCCATCAATATACCATAAGTTGATAGAAGGAGAAGCATACTCATAGAAAATAATTTGTCTATTTGTGTGAAACAATTCTAACACAAATACAAGCACATGGTAGAAAGGATTTTGTGGATGCCATCATATGAACAGGGAGATCCAAAAATTTGAAATATTCCATGGCAATGTTGTGTACTTTTCTGTCTAATCTATTTTGCAATATCATAACACGAGTCATTACAAACAACACTTGCCTTGGCCGCCCAGGTATTCTCGAGGTTTTAGCCTAATATCAATTCAGCATTGTTCAACAAAAGTACTATTGAACAGGCTAAGAACTTATATTTTTACCTAAGTGAAGTGCTACTGCAGACTATATACATCAAGGCATAATCATCCTACAGATATTCCTACATCAAAAAAATATGTCTTCTTTGAGGTACTCGCTCCTTCCCATAATATAAGATATTATTACAAGTTACAACAGATATAATAACATAGGGAGTAGTTATTTACCCGTAATTTTTTCTTGAGATTACCGACCCTTATAGCACCACCATCTAATAAGCACTCCCTGATTTCCTTTTCTTCTTTGGAATCTTTGAATACTATTTCCTTTCCTAGATATAGAATGCTTTGCTTTCACCATCGTTTCTAAGCCTGAGTTCTACTACTTTGTAATATGCGACTACGATTGACCGTGCAGCCGAATTTGATGCGCTTCTGTATCTATAGTTTTTAGACAAATAGCTATGAGAAGCACGGAACAGAAAGACGGGAAGATAACTGAACAAATTTACAAAGAATATAAGATATCACCCAACTTACTAAAGCAAAACCTTCCTGGGCTTAAGACATCCAGAACCTTTGTGTGAACGGTAATTTTTGATGACCAGGAAGAAGATGCGCCACCACAAGCGCCTAACTCCATCATCACAACGATTACTATCTTTTAATCAAATAACCTGCACGGATCAGAGCAATTGCTACGAGCACCTTTTTGTTTGGATCAGTTATACATTAGGATCCCAGGATTATAAGATGACGGGCCAAGAAAAAAACAGTCAACAATTTCAGATTTGGTGCTGCTTGCAGGATGCACTCTTGCGCCGATTTCGCTCACTACATCTTGCATACGTGCAGTACTACGCTATTGTCAAGGAAAGCACGCTGCCATTGGCGGAGCTCCTGCAGGTTAAAGGGAACCTCCTTCTCCTTGTAACAGTCTAACAGAAGAACCCACGGGTCAAAGGGTCTGCCCCATTGTTCAAACATGTCAGCTTGTCCACTGCAAAACCTCATGATCTTTGAAAAAGGAGGGATAATCTGTGAAGGGTTTTACATCGATAAAACAATAAAGGGTACATAACACAAATGGAAACGACCCTCAAACCTGCTCCGGCTTCCTCGCCGGTGTCGTGTCCCTTGATGAGCTCATATCCGAGTAGCCAGCGTGGAGTAGTAGTTCTGCTTCCCTGGTACAGGGGCACGGCAATGCGACACGTGCGTCATCGCGGTGGCGAGGCGAGCAGTTGACGGAGTACCTGCCACCGCTGCACACCTCGACCTCCTCAGCGTCAGAGGACTCTGTCCATGTCGCCCGTCGACGGCGCCCAACGGCACTATGCATGCAGTAGGTGGCCGCTACTGAACATCTCCGCAGCAGCATGCCGAGGCCACTCTTGAACACAGCACGCCCGCCTCACTGCAGGCTCCACCCGAGTGACCGCATCCGCGAGCAGGCTCTCTTTGTGGTGTGTGACGAGTACGGGGTCGGGCATCACCGCTGCTTGTTCCTTAATGTTGTCGTAGATCAGGCGCATGTCGCCTCTGCGGTCGCTAGCCATGGTTGAACACGAGCCATCCGCATGTTGATGTGCATCTATGGTGGCGGCTTGATTAGAAACCCTGGCCATGGGGGGAGGAATTGGTGACGACGATGTAGGTGACCTGCTTGGATGAGTCACCGGTGCTGATGGGATGGTGCTCACACCGGCAGTAGTCCTCCATGCCTCCACGTTCGGCGTGTAGTCGATGTTGTGCCCGTCCCCTCCTCCACCTCCATGTACTTCTTTGTACACCACAATCTCCTCCTCCCTACGGCTCACTATCGGTGCCTCGGGCATTGCGGCGAGCTCCGGATCTGAGCGCCGGGAGAGGCGATGGCGCACGGGTCGACATTGCGGGGACGCGTGGAGAGGCTGGGAGGAGGGCGCGGCAGGTGAGGGCGAAATTGATTTAATCAAAATCTGTTATTTTGTTTCCTTAAAATTCATTATTTATTTATTTTTAATTTGTTATTTGTTTCCTAAAGTAAATTGTACTGATGGAAATAATCAATTAATTTGGGTATGTTAGGAAAGTTGGATCCATGATCTTTTATACGTTAAGAAAACTACGGGTTTGCAAGGAAAAAATGAACAGAAAAATAAACCAGTGAATAAGAACCAACATGAAGGTGTGGTGGGAGAGGAGACGCAAAAAACCCAGACGAAAATGGGTGACGAAACATAATGATGTTGGGAGGAGGGGCGAAAAAAAAAACAGATGAAAAAAACTAAATTAATGGGAGTAGAAAAAATTGCACCTGCATGGAAAGTTTTGATTCGTTTAGACTTTTTCTCATTATGTGGGAGGTGAAGCGAAATAAATTGCACCTGCATGGAATGTTAATTAATGTAATTTGGTGATTTATGGAAATATTAATTAATGTGATTGAGTGATTTATGCTAAGGTTAATTAATTTAGATTTGGTATCTAAAGATTCATTAGAAATTAATCTCGATTGATTCTTTCACATAAATACATTTCTAAATCTAAGATGATGGGAGGAGGGATGAAAAACACCGGACGAAAAAAAACCGGACGAAGGTGGGAGGGATGACAAAAAAAAACCGAGATTGAAGCTACCAACCGCCCCTTTAGGAGTAGAGATCCGCCACCTCACGAGCCATCAGATCTCCAATAATCTAACGCCAGCGCGTCGTCCTCTACTTCTACAACAAAAGTCTTGTTGCGAAACCCTTTATAAGAAAGATCTTGTTGCAGAGATATTTGCAATAGAGGTTGTGTTACACAATATTTTTGCAGCTGAGATCATGTTGCGGAAATTTTTGTAGATTTTTTTTTGTAGAGATCATGTTGTAGAAACGTATGTAGAATTTTTGTTACAACATGGATTATGTTGCAAAAAATTTAGGCAACAAAGATCATGTTGCCGGAACTGTTGTTACGGGGACACCGGTGGTTTCACAAGATCCGCTCGAGCTGGCGGTAGCCATGGACGCAAGTGGTCTTCCGGGACTTGGGCAACGTGGAATGACGGATGACGGCGGACGCGGGCTTCGGCTCGGAACGGCATGCCTTGCAGAGGAGGGTGGTGCAGTCCAACGGCTTCCATTACCCGCGTGGCCGGTAGGCAGCACCCAGGCGCAATGCTTCAAAACAACAGGAGGCGATATGCATGGAGAGATTAGGACGAACGAGTGGATAAGAGGAGGATCGATGTTTCAGAGGAACTGGGTCCATGGGACACGCCTCGATCAAACAAGGCGGTCGATGTTTCGCGAGATCCGACGGGTGAGCGGTAGTATTTCCGTTTCCTTTATCAATTGTTGTCCATATAATATCTTCCTATCTACCGGATGACCAGAACGATCTCTCTTCTTTCCCTCGGAAGCCTGGCCGTGGCACCTCTCCAGTGGTCGTGTTCCAGATCGTCATGAGCACCGACGAAGCCTCTACCACAGTGTCGTGCTGTACGCGGGCCCTCCTCTGGCTCCTCCTCCTAGCGGCGGACTTGTGTGTCATCAAACGTGCCCGAGCGCCGCGGCCCATCCATAGGTTTCCCGCCGATTCTTCCAGTGGATGTCAGGCCAACCCGGTCGCCACAAAACCACGGCTGGGATCGATGCCCTCGGCCACCTCAATATTGGACCGTCCCTTCTACGCTCACTCAGTCAACCCCGTGCCTTTAGGCTGGTTGTAATGGAGAGTATCATATACTAGTATCATGCATATGATACTAGTGTATGATACTACATCCCTAATGCATAGTATCATATATTAGTATCATATGATAGTTCATTTATTGCCATGCATGACACATAGTAGCACATCATTTAATATGATACGGTATCATGATATGATACTCAACTCTCTCTTCCTTCATTTAATTCTATGTCATCTCATCAAAATTGCCAAGTTGGCATGCATGATACTACCTATGATACTCTCATTACAACCAGCCTTAATCTTCATGGTCACCCGGCGGACCACATGGACATTGCAAAGGCAACCCCGTGGTCTATATGTATCGGTTTTCGTTCGATTTTCCATTAAATACTAGGCAATTCTCTTCTTAATTAATCGACGAGGCAAATATTTTGCCTCCGTTTCGAAAGAAAAAACCCTCAATCGAATCCGGTTGTGTTCCTCACTTCGTTTACCCGCCTGTGTGCCAACTTCTCCACCAGACCATCCAACACCTAGCTCTTTCCAATCCATACAAACTAAGCATCCGATCTGGACAAGCCATGGTGAGTTGGTGGTGACACCGGGCTGCCAACCATTGTGATTTGTAATCTGACCGAGCTTATCCCTGGCTGCTCAATGGAGAGAGATCAGGGAGGCCTGAGATCGGTGATGAGGAGGAGGCATGGTGTGGTCCTTGCAGACATGGCGCCAATCTCTTCCATCCTGCCTCTAGCTAGTGCTGGCAGCAATAGTCGCTTTTGACAACGCATTCATGTCAGCTGAATAGCACCACTAAGTACTAATGTGAGCACCGTGTATTGTTAATTATAGCAAACATGCCCGTGCGCTGCAACGGGAGAGTAAATATTTTTTATCCGAGCCATTGTTCTCATTTCGATTCAATTTTGATTCACCTACGGCCAGACTCAGATAGCATCCGGTTTGTGCCGTTCGACACTAAGAAGGCCGCTTCTACAAATTAAGTCTATTTAAAAAAGTCTATATGTGTCACCGTCACATGCAGTGGATGAAACACAAAATAAGATCCTATGTATCAGTTCCAATATTAATGTTCATGACTATCACAAGAATTGTTTGGATATTTTTAAAATAAATCTTCATGTACTTCCAATATTCATGAATTTTATAAGTGTATGTATATGCTATAACAATTATTTGCTAGTTCACAATAAAAAAGAATTGTGTAGTCCGTTGGTCAGTACATGTGTGGACTTGCCAAAGAAAATACGTATGTAGCGTCTTCGATCATGTGACATGTACAAAGAGAGAGGCTGGTGGAAGTACAACATGCCTATGAATTTTAGTTGATTCATTGTAATTATTTCCCTTGCGTGTTCCTTGCCAAGCAGCACAGAGCAATGTGTGTGGCATGCTCATTTGCATCATGAATCGACGTCGGTACGAAGGAATGACTAATCGTGCACCATTGATTTAGGTTGCACCATAAATAGATTATTTTTAAATAGTTAATAGATAAAAATTACATCATATTCAGATTCTACGCATTTTTCTAGTCAAATTTCATATATAGTATGTTAAAATTGAAGTTAGGGTTTAAAAGATATGATCATTTAAAAAAATATCTATTCCACATGGACCGTGGGTTGTTTAACGTAAATATTAGGGTGTTATATGTAAAAATTCAAAAAAACGGTTTGTTGTGACTTAAAGTCAGACTGTGGGTTTATTATTATAAAAGTCAGGGGCCTTTTTGTAATTAAAACGATTTGTTCTGATTTAAAAACGTATTGCGGGTTGATTACCTAAACTGCACGGGCTTTTTTGCAAAACGACCGACAACGGGCGACCAGATGGGTTAGCTGCTTTATTATTAGGTAAAGGTTGTTTTTGTTCTTTAAGTCATATTGGTTCCCTAATTCTAAGATAGACTGCATTTGATTGAAGTACAACAAGGCAATTACGTTTTGCTACTCCATGGACAACTTGCAGTACTGTTCTTTTTTTTTCATTTTTGAAAGTGGTTTCATGATTGCAAAGTTTAATTTCATACATCTAGGTAAAAATAATCGTGGATGAACTTTGAACTCATAGTGCTAGGCTTGACGGTCATGATATTTCCATGCGTTATGCTGTCTTCTTTTCAGATATCACCATGAAATAATTAAGTTCTGAACTTAATTGGTGGTGGAGAATAAACATAATCTGACTGGTGTTCACAATCTTGAGGAGGGAACATTGAAGATTAGTTGGCTTCCGAGAGCATTTGCTCTGGATGAACAGTACCGCAAAAAAAATGTTAAAATGTTTTCTAAAAAATCTGAATTATTTTTGTGGATGCTCGGGTTAATGTCGCTAGCATGCTTGACAATTTTTAAGCGAAGCGAAGCATTTAGTTTCTCGTCGGGGAGATTTTGTGTTCAAATCTGTTTTTTTCATTGCACAGGCCAACATGTTTAACCTTTTTGCCTACAACTTTGCAGGTAGCATTTGGAAGGCGAAGACGCTGCGCTCTATTCCCAGATGGAAACCTGCAATTGGTCGCGGCGTCAGCGCCGCGTTGTCCATGGTTTAGGGTTTAGGGCCCAATGGGCCAACCCTGTAGCACATGCTACAGGGCCCAAAACAATTTTTAGTGCTAATTATAATGCATAGGTCCCGAGGCAACAGGGTGGCCCATCAAAAGTGCATCAGGGTGGCCCATCAAACCAACGAACGAGGCCGCACCAGCTCCCTGTCACGCTCGCAGCCCAAGTAGTGGATTCACGTACGCTCGATGGAGCACACGACGATCGTTGAGGCGGCTGGGCGTTCGGTCTTCGACCATGTGATCGTGACTTTCCAGTTTTCCACTCGAGGAAAAAAAAACAGCGATCCCAAATCCCATCGTCTTCTCTCATCTCCCGACTCCCGTGACCTGTTCCTGGCGGCTGCGCATGCTCACGCGATTCGTGCATCAGCGGCAAGCCGACAAACAGCACTCCAGCAGGCCGCCGTCCGCCGATCAACGGCACGTTGCCGGACGCCGGACTCCTCCAACGCGACACGCGACCAGCCGAGTACGTCGCACGCCCGTAAAAAAATTCCTCCCTGGATCCCCTCTCTGTTTGGCCTTAGCAAAATAGCAACATCAATTTCAGTTATTCAGTACTTTTACGTACATATAGTCAATTAGTCATACACTCATACTCGTACCGCCTTTTTCTGTGTTGTTTTCCATATACTAGTAAATGTGCACGTGCAACGCATGTATCAAACATAAAACACTCTAACCAAATACAGATAGATTTCTTGAAAAAGATTGATATTTCATACAAAGTGCATAATACCTAATTCTGGACTCATACAAATAATTTGATCTTTGGTTTTGGGCTTTGGCGCTCTTGTGTCTAGCTCAGACAATCTCCCATGATGTCACATCTATGTTTTTTCCTACCCCCAAGCTCTAGTAAGCTTGCACGTGTAATGCACATATTGACTAATACAAAAACAATATAATGAGCAAATAAAGTGATGATACATTCAATTTTTTACTCCCGACCACGTGCACATAAGTAAACCATGAAAAACATGCATTCAAGATCACTCATATGTAATACTGGTTGAAGATTAACAAAGCCAGCATACACAGGTTCATTATCCATGGAAAAGCTGCTAAAAATAAACAATTACTCACAAAACATACTATGAGTAGAAATATAAGACATAAATGAATAAAGAAGTCATAAAATCAGTACAAACACAAACTAAGGGCACATAATTGTGGAAAAAATGGAACATAATGTATAAGATAGCAATACCCAACCATGTTATGAAATGTACATAGCAAGTTCAAACTTAATTGAGAGGTGTCATCTATACCATGACAATAATACATAAAAATACATCGAAAAGAGAATACAAAAACCGAGCAAGAATTATTTCTACTTCCCGAGCCCAACAAATCCACTTCTGCAACACTACCCCGTCTCCATTGAGATACCTTCACCAAGATTATGTTCTCTGCTTTGTCTTTATCCAGACTCATTACTGAAAGCGTTACGAAGCGCCCTCCCGAGTCGCCTCCCGCGAGGCGGACGGGAGGCCTCCAGATCGCATCGGCCGGGCTCCCCCTCTCCTCCTCCTCCCTCGCCGCCGCCCAAGGGCGCGGCTAGGCGAAGCCTTGCCGTCGCCGGCGGCGGCGGGGACTCAGGCTCATCCCGCTCATGTAGGGCCGGTGCGGGCCGGCGCTCCCGGGTCGGAGTGTGGCGTCGGGCCGGACGTCACGACGGATGGTGACGGTGCTCCGGCGAGTTCGTTCCTCCGCGGCAGGCGGCTTCGCGTTCTGGTGCGTCATGGTCACCAGGGACGGCGGCGGCGTGACCGGATCGCTTGGCGGCGGCGTGGCCGGATCTGGGCCCAGGTGTGTGCCTTGGTCCCTGGATTGCGGTCGGCGCGGAGGCGGGTGCGGCACATCGGCAGCTGGGCGAATCTGTCGGGGTTCTACCCTTGTCTGGTCCATGACATCATGGGCAACTCCGGGGGAAACCCTAGATCTCTTTGGGATCGAGTGATGGCAGCGCTTTTGCATCGTAGTTCCTCTTCAGGGCATCGCTTTGGAGTTTGCTCCGGTTGAACGGACCAACGACGCCGGCGGCGCACGCCTGGTGGCGCAACTGCCGATGAAAATCGCGCCGACTATGGTCATGGCGGGCGATGGCGGCGTCTTTGATGTTGTTCCCTTGTCGAGGCATCGTCGTTGCAGTTTGCGTCATCAGGCTCGGGATGCTCCAGGGGAAACCCTAGATCCGGGTCTCCCGGATCGGACGATGATGGCGTTCGCAGTATCATTTTTCCTCCTGGGGCATCGTTTTGAAGCAAGTGATGGCTGGAGGGGACAAGAGGAGGAGCGGTGTTGCATCTACCGCAAGGCCGACGACAGATCACAGCGGCATGGTGCTGCGGAGTTTCGGCGACGGGCGCGTGTGGATGGACACGTGCAGGATGGTGGTGTTGTCTGGCGCCGTGGTGGCGTCGACGGCAGGGCAGACAAGGTCGATGTGTCAGTTTCTGCTCTGAAGATGGACCTGTGGAAGATGGCGGCGGCAGCCTCTGAGAGTGCGCCGGACCGGCGAGCGACCCAGTCCCGGTGTGTAGCTGGGCTGGGGCATCCGGCCATAGATGTTAGGGTTTCGTGCGGTGTCTGTTTGGTATTAGGCTCGGATATTCGGCACACCTTCATCAAGGTAATAGGAGTAGCAACAGGTGTTGCCTAGATGGCGGCTTCAGGCTGACTGATGTATTACTTTGTATGGTCCTTGTGAATAATTAATAAAATGGCTGCATGCATCGTCCAGATGCAGAGGCCGGGGGTATATCCTCCTCTAAATTTTTTTACTGAAAAGGTATTTTAAGTTCAATGATCATCACACAGTATCATAGATAAAATAGCACTTTCGTGGAGAAACAATTAAAAGAAAAGACACTTCGCCAGCAGTCTCGGAGTACCGTATACATAGTTTTACTGCCAGGGTAAGAAATCACAACAACATAAAAAATCTAATATGCCATCATGACTACACGGACACCTCATGTGCACACATGAATGCATCCATAAATGACCCTGGATTGCCATCACAAGCCATTACCAAGTGACATTGAAATGTGCTTGTGTGCTTACAAATCATAGTCATCTACAATTTTTTGATACGGCACAATTGCAGGTGCCATTACTTATAGTTTTTATGTTCACTGTTTACATGTACAATACCTGCAGCAATCATGTGCCATCTTTGTGCATGCACAGGCTGGAAACAACAATCTCTTAGTTTGAATCAAGAACTGAAGGTACATCCCAGTTTTTTTTGTGTTAAACGACCCACTTAATTTTCTAGTTTATGCATGCAGTCACTATGGGCGGCTGTTGAGGGAATGCCCTCTCTCTTTTGGCATGATTTGGAAGGATGGCATGCAACTGCTAATAGATCCATTAGATGCACACATTTAATTATTTATCTTCTGCACACACACTAATGCATTATCTATCAAAATGGGTAAATCAAAAAAATTGTCAATGCTCTCTACCTCAAGAGCGTGTAGAGTTGTAGAGTTCGTGCAACATGCAAAGCAATGAGAAAAACAGACAATCAGCGTCAGCAAAATTGTGTTAGCGCTCCACGTCTCCGCTTGCCCATAGCTTCAGATACGCCGCCGGCTGCAGAGCCATGCTTCGAATAGTTCTATAGATGCATAAGCACAAGGAAACACACAAAAATAGACTTCCCTTGAGAATTTTCTATCAAGCCTAACATTGAAAGAAAAAGAAGACATTACTTTACCAAACTTTAGTACTCCCTTTGTCCCAAAATAAGTGACTTAACTTTGTAGTAACTTTGTACTAAACTTAGTATAAAGTTTTTTTTTTTTGCGGGTAACTTAGTATAAAGTTGAGTCACTTATTTTGTGACAGAGGGAATATATTGCAATTTCGACAATTGGAAGAAACATACCAAGAAATGATGTGAATGCGTAAGTATTGCACTATTTAAATATGAGTCAGCACCTAACTGATAATATTGTGGTGGATGAGAGGTAGAAAAGGAGTCCAGGGTTACTCCCAACTATATTTTTAGGCGCCCAAGCAGCATCCCTACAAAAAGAGTGGATACAAGCACACGTGCAACTACCAACTAAAAGAAATCAAACTGAGACATGGGGTAATTACCTCTCTGGAATTATGGTAGCCTCTATGTTCCTCTTCGAGGCTAAGTCTATACATGGCCAGTCGCCAGAAGATAATGCAAGAGATTGTCCATCAGTGATTGAGACCAATCAACTTCATCACATATATTATTCCAACAAGACAATGGTCCTTACTATTATTCAGCCAATGGCCTGTGCGGCCAGTTTGAATAATGTGTTGAAGTTAATTGGTCTCCACCCAAATAATTTCCTCAACGCGCTTGTATCCCCAGAGCTCCAAACTGAAGAACAATAAGGAGGTACAATGGATCAGTGAAAACAACTATTTTCCAAAAACAAATTCTTAACAGAAAATAAGTAAATAATATTGCACCCTGCATAGTGGACATTAAAGAGTAAGGAAGGATCACGAACAGCTACCCAATAGAAACAGATTTCGTTGGAGTGGAAAACATTGTGAGAAAGTGTTACAAGTAGGAAGCATGAAGAAACTCCAGCCAAATGGCAAAATATATATCAGTCCCCTAGCAATATTTCGGAAGAAAAAAGTTAAAGGTTCAGAAACTTACCACTCCCGGCCAAGTTCCATCGCACGGCCGGTGACCCATAAGAAAATTAAACCAGAGCAGGCACATTAAGAGTCCTCATTTCATTGTCAGACATTGTGCCATATGGCAGTTCCATGTGAATATCCCACAAGGGGTCGGTCATAATTACCCCAAATTGCCCTAAGATGTCAATTCTGAAGTTCTGAATGTCACGTTTTATCCATTGTGACTCTCCAAGCTCTATTTGCCTAGGGGGAGCAAGGGTGCCAGTCATCGTTGGAGCTATATCTGGTGTCTGATCAAGCTCATGGTAGACATACTTAGGAGTTTACAGTTATCGAATGTGTGTAAGATAAAAACAGGTGCACAGGAAGAGATTAACATAATGGGTATATGCTTATATGGCCAACCTTAGCGTGGCGAGCAATCTCCTAGATTTGTATCAGTATGTGGAGAAATAATAAGGCGAAAGTAAACCTGCTCCAAATGAAAGAAAAGTTGGACCTAATTATCATTAATACCTAAAACTATCTACTGAAACCAGTACTGTTTCAAGCATATTATGAATAAAATTTACATAAAGACCTTAAATAGAAAAAGAAACTAGTATTATATTGGCATCTCTGAACTGAATAAACATTTAACCAGTACTGTTCCAAGCATATTATGAAGAAAATTTACATAAAGACCTTAAATAGAAAAAGAAACTGGTATTATATTGGCATCTCTGAACTGAATAAACATTTAACAACCATATTATTTTTCAGTTCAAACTTCAAAAACATGTGTTTAATAATGTCCATCAGTAGTCAGAACAGGTCACTGAGAACACCTCGATTTGCACCATCGAGAAGAGTACGGAGATCTTCTTGTCTAGGAAGATTGTCCTCGTGCACTATCACTTCCGCGCTGGATAGAACAAATTAAACCAGCAAGTTAGTGATCCTAAAAGATTAACACTACATTCTTTGAGGCAATACCACAAGAACCTGAGTGTTGTGTGCGCGTGGGTCGCCTTCTCGGGGAGGCCACGGGGAGCGCGCCGGTGCTGCGTGTGGGCAGCTGCAAGCCCGGGAGGTCCGGTAAGGGGGGAGGGAGGGAGGCGAGGAGGCCCGGCGATGTCGGCATCCGTGAGGCTGTCGGCAATGTTGATTGGGAAGGGGCACGATGTGCCGGTAGCAATAGTGTGCCGGAAGGCTGTTGGAGGTAGATGGCGAGGCTCCAGCCGACGGCCGTCCTTCGAGGACCCTTCGGTCGGCCAACGACCGATCTGGCGACCTGGTCTCCCGCATCCATGGAGGACACCAAGTAGAGGAGGACGAAATCGATGGGCCGCTACTTTGACCTCTCGGCACGTGGTGCCCTTAGGAGTAGGGGCGACGACGGCGGCGGGTGCGCGAGGCGAGCGGGGGCGGGCCGAGCGGGCGGGCGGCGCGAGCGTGGGCGGGATGAGTTTGCGAGCAGTTCCAGAACGTGGACATGGTGGTGGGTTTCGTCAGCGATAGAATTAGAGTGGTTGGTTTCTTTTGCGAGAGATCAATTTCGTTAACGACATTTTTAGACCCTGATTAGTGGCTTGTTGTGTTAAACACGGGGACATTTTGGCCCCTTGGATCTAGTAGATGGACGGTTCTCGTTATTTGGATCTCCGCCTCTCTTCCTTTTATAGGGGTAGTAGATAGTAGATGCTCGTACAAGTTGCAACAGTCGTATGTATTACCCTGTAGCTAGTAGTCCAATTTTTGTTCTCTTTTGTAATTTTATTTGTTAAATGCAGATAATATGGACAAGTTTCTTCTCAAAAGAAAGGCACCTGATCAGGTTGCTCCAGAAGACATGAATTGGGAGGAGGAGATTCAGTATGATCCAGGCAAGAGGAAATTGATAGACCATTATCATCCAAATTTGAAGGATTTGGTAAGAAAAAAGTACTTGCTTAATGGACCTTGTCAGCCAAAAGATATCGATTTAATTCTGTTTTTATATTGTAGGTTATTGAACCTTGGTGTGTGATGAGGTGTTTTGGAGTTTGAGAATGAAAGACATCCTTTTCAGGTAATTTTTTCGTTTGTTTTAGCATTATATTAAGCTGTTTGACTGTTGCATTTTGATTTTATAAACCAACTTCTATTATGTTTTGTAATCCGTGTTACAACATATGAAACACTTTATTTAATGTATCGTTGCTTGAAAAATTTACACCATGATTAAGTGGTGCTTCAGGGTGAGATTAGCTCCAGATCCGCCCCTGGCCATAGTGCCATACATGATTACGGTTTGCAAAAGTTTAGCGGTTGCCTTGTTTTTCAATTTCCATACGTGTGGTGTAGGACAAATGGTCTGTTAATTTCATCAAAGGGAGATGTATGTGCTACTCCTGTAAAAATGAAGTTGCAGAATGCGTGCGGTATAAGATCTCATACGTGAGATCGTGAGATAAAAAATTCATATTTAGACATTTTGAATAAGTCAGAAATATTTGACAACATTCATGCGAGGTATGTAACTCCAAGGAAAATCAGCTCAAAACCCGTTGTACATTTAGAGATTCAAAAAATATAAATTTGAATGTGAATAGCGGCAGCTTTGGGTCAATAGTATTTTTACACTATGCACACCCGATTTGGTTATTTTGCTTTTATTAATGTAAGTCGAATTAGGAGTTTTTTTTTTGAGAATGTACATCAAACATTGACGTGTGTCTACAAATTTTTTCAGTATGTTTGAACATACATTTTCAAAAAATAAATCAATCTCATTAATCTCACCTAATGTGAGACGGCAGACAAGTCTCCCCCGTGAATGCGGCTGCACGGTTAGTCCACCCTTAGTTCAGGCCAGGGACCATCGTCAGGGTCCTTGTCAGCATGTGCACGCAGACGCTTCCGTTGAAGATCATCACCATAGTTGGATAGTTCAGATTCGCCGCACCGCGAGGAAGGGCCATCGTGCAGTTGGTCAATTCGGGGTCGAACTGCCAATTCTGTCGCGCCTTGTACTGGAGGCTGCAGAGGAAGTCCAGGTAGTCTTGCGTGCCGACGTCATGATGCATGGAGAGAGGCGGGAGGACGAGCCCGACGTGGGCCGCCATCGTAGTCACGTTGACGGCATTCTCGACACCGCTGGGCACGATGGCCTGCCTGGTGTTATCCATGGTCTTGGCCGTCGTCATCAGTGCTGACCGTATCATCGCCGGAGTCCAGTCGGTGTACAGTTTTTTTATCAGTGTGGCCACGACGTACATGTGAGAGCACGCCATCGACGTCCCCGAGATGAAGTTGAACTGCTACTATGTTTTCTTCATCCAAACATCTAGGCCGCCAAGACGTTCATGCCAGGGCAATCACGTCGGGCAACAGGATGTCAAGGAGAACTCCATTGGAGGCACGGTTGGCCCCGGGGATTTACAATGATGAACTTATCCCATGTGGCGGCTTACAAGGTATATATGTAGCGGTGGTGACCTACATCAATATTGATCCATACCGTGAGGGGGGGGGGGGGGGGGGGGGGGGGGACACACTCCCCCAGGCGTTAGGCAAGCCAATATGGACTTCAGACTCAGCTTCGCAACGGCCCAAGCCTCAAAGCGACGGGTCTCCCACTACCGTCGGAATGCCTAGCAGTGGCAAGAGCCTAAAGCCCATAATGGTGGGGAAGCATTTTAGGGTTGGCCGCCACTGATACCCCCCCCCCCCCACACACACACACACACACAAACTACTAAGCTGGCATCAATGGTAGGCGCCCGCCTGCCAGTGGCAGCATTATAACAGTGGCGGGCGGTGGAAATTGCCAGCCTATGTCATCAATCTTGTAGCAGTGGCGGGTGATGCTTTTCAATGGCAGGAAACTTGAAACGACCGCCATTGTTGCGTGATGTATGTGCGAGGGGCACATATTAATACCCGCTACTGATTAAAAACGATGCCATGGCATCATATACTATGCTACCACAACAACATTAGCTAATGCAAATAAAGAACAGTTCTCAATAAATGGGAGCAAAACAAGGATAAAACTAGTGGTAATAACTCGGAATAAAGAACGAGAAGTACATTAAGATAGTCTGGAAAATACATCATCATCAAATATGGTAACGCAAAATACATCGTAATCAAATATAGTTTGCTGATAAAGTTAAATAACGTAGTTAATAGGATAAATGGTTTTAGTCATGGTTGCAGTTATGTCCGGTTCAATATGCTAGGTTAGTCTTTTTTGTTTGTTGGACTCATCTTCTTCAATGTTATTATAGAATAGGCCGGATACCGAGCGGACCTCCTCGTTTATGTTAGTCACGAACTTGACTTGTAGTTCTTCGAGCATTAAGCCAGCTTCGTTCGAATTACTTTTACTTCTTGACCCAATTTGAGGATTTTATCTTGCTGCTATAACGTTTTCGTGCACTCTATGAATTCTCCCATGTGAATGCAGAAATAGAAGCCACAAATCGGACTAGTCGCCGGTTGTTGCATACAAGACAGATTGTTCCATTTGAGCCCTAGTTGCGAGTCGAGTGTGGAGTTGCAAACTGGGATTGAAAACAAACTATAGTCCCAATTGCGGGCCAAATGTGGGCTTGCAGCTAGGATGAAAACAAACTACAAGGTTGGTCCCAAATAATACACAACAAAAAAATATTGAGCAGCGAAAAAGGGAAAAAGGAAAGTGGGCTACTAACTAGTATAAGGGTCGGATCTAACATTTTGCGTACTAAAAATGGAATTATAACTGGGATAAAAATTGATCACTCACCGCAGTGGCTAATTAATGTGAACTTGTAACTTCCGAAAAGTTAATGGTGGACTTGTAATTGGGCATGGACTTGTAACTGGACATGCCCAATTACAAGTACAAAAGGGCTCTTATCATTCGCAAATAGATGCTAAATACAATATGCTAAGAAGAAAAAGAGAGAGAGAGAGAAGAACGCAAAGGAACATGCAAATGCGCCTCCTTTTGTCGATAAGTGTTTTCTCATGCAACACAATATCCCAGTGCGAAAACGAACATAAAAAACAAAAATGGGCCCAAGTCCGGGTGTAGGATAGCAGTCCAACAAAAAAACATGTGCAAGAAAACATAATGAGCCGAAGCGGGGAGCAACTAGTTAGCGAGCACTCCCTCAAAAGCATTCCAGCGATCATTACCACGCGCCGCCACTTGACGCGTTCCCAGTGGCCGCCATGTGTCGTGTTCTTAGAGTTCCTTTCGGATTTTGTTTTTTTTATTTTTTCGCACGTGTTTTCGCCTTTTTGGAGTGGTTTTTTCCGGATTTTTTTGGTGTTTCGGTTTTTCACCGGTCTTTCGTAGCTTTTGGGCGAAAAACTAATTTCAAAAAAAAAAAAATTGCGCGAAAAACCGCGTTTTCTGTTTTTTTTTTACGCGAAAAAACGCGTTTTCTGTTTTTTTTTTTGCGAGAGGCACGGTTTTGCTTCCGCAAGAGGCACGGTTTTGCCTTCGCGAGAGGCACGGCCGTGCCTCTCGAAAAGGAAAAAAAACGCGTTTTCTGTTTTTTTTTCCGAGAGGCACGGTTTTGCTTCTGTGAAAGGCACGGTTTTGCCTTCACGAGAGGCACGGCCGTGCCTCTCGAAAAGGGAAAAAACACATTTTCTGCTCTCTCTTTTTTCTGCGAGAGGCACGGTTTTGCTTCCGCGAGAGGCACGGTTTTGCTATCGCGAGAGGCACGGCCGTGCCTCTCCCGAAAGGGAAAAAAAACGTGTTTTCTGCTTTTTTTTTCCGCGAGAGGCACGGTTTTGCCTTCGCGAGAGGCACGACCCATTCCTCTCGGAAAGGGAAAAAATGCGTTTTCTGTTTTTTTCTATCGCGTAAGGCACGGTTTTTTCGTCTCGTTTTTTTCGTCTGATGTTTTTCGTGAAAAAAAAAGTTCGTCAAAACTTATCAACATGGGATCTAGTTTTGAAGATCTCGACGCTAGAAAGCCAATGGTGAAAACGGTTCGAGATTTGGACGCACGGTTTTGGAGATAAAATGTTTTGAAAATACGGATCTACGAAAAAAGGAAAAACTCCCAGGTTGCGACAAGCAGCACGCATGCAGTGCGCCACTTGTCGCAACCCGGGGAGGTGGGAGTAATCGTTGGAAGGTGTACTCGCTAACTAGTGATTTCGGCCGAAGCGACGAACAACGACGCTAGATGTGGCCAACGACATGAAATTAAGTTCTCACATGAAAAAATAAACAAAAGATCAAACGATAAAGGATTTAAATGAGACATGGTTAAATTTCATCTAGATAAGATTTAGCAAATCGAATGGCAACAAAAGATCGAACGACAAGTTGCATCTGGCAGATGGATAAACAACTGGGGCGGGACGCATAGTTGTGCATCGATGATGGGCATGCAACTGGGTCGGGGTCGCAAGGGGGTGGGAAGTTGCATGTAAGGGTGGACATGCAAAACATAGGTCAGTTTGCAGTTGCATGGGCCGGATCATTGCAAGTTGCATATAGTGGGTGGACATAAAACTGGGTCGGTGGAGTTGAGTATCAACATTTGACTGAGCTAGGGAAGGTCCATTTGCATGTAGACGATGGACATGCAACTAGGTCGGAATTGGCAAGACATATGTGCAAGTGTGCATATAGAACTGAACATGTGAAGAATCAGAGACAAGTTACACATAAATAACGACACATACTAAAGAACAAAACACACACGCATTAACGAGACACCGGACTCAGTGCGCAACATGAGGCGTGTGCAATAAAACGACACACAATCAAGATTTGCATGATATTTAAAGAGAACATATCGAACAGTCAAAAGTTAGACGATACATTACTAAATTTCATCTAGATGAGACATAGAAAATGCAATGAAATTTAAACAAATAAAATAAAGTAGAATATGGAAATTAGGAAAAAGAGAAAATAAAACTAAACATAAAATATCATGAATTTTTAAAAAGTTATGAAATTTTAAAAATTAAATGAAAAAGAAAAGCGACGACAGATTCGTCCAAGTGACAGACACGAAAAACATGACGACATTCCACCCGAGCGAAAACACGAATCAAGTTGTGTAGATTGTTCTAGTTCAATAGAACAACATATTACCGCTGATAATATGAGGACATAAAGATGCGGAAACGGAAACGCTCCTTCGCGAGCGAGCGTTGCAACGAGCGATCTCGTTTCCTCACGCTCTCGAAAGCCAAAGACAGATGGGCCCATCCACGTTTACACATCAGCCCACATGTACGTGTGCAGCGCTGGACCCTTCCTACTCTCTCTCTCTCTCTCTCACGTGAAACTTACTTAATCTCCCCCGCCCCCCCCCCCCCCCCCCGGATTCAACGGGCGGGGCCCGGGGTGAGGCCTGGATTTACCTGAAACGAGGTCCCCAGGTTTGCTAAAAAGGGCAAGTGTGCCCTGTCGGAAATCGCGCCTTGCACCGCGCGCGAGAGAGATAGACACGCTCTAGAGATGTTATTTTACGCGAAACTGAAGTCACAGAAAATAAAAAATAACTAAAGAGAAGAGAAAAAAGTCCAGCGACCACCTCCCGATTTCTCTACTACCTATAAAAAAAAGAATAAGGTTTCCTCTCCCGTAAAAACAGTTTTGCTTCAATCCTTCGTATTGCCCTCCACTCGAGTCTTTAGTCCCGGTTGGCTACGAACCGGGACTAAACCCTGGCCACGTGGTCGGCAGCGCGCGCCAGGGCATGGGGACCTTTGGTCCCGGTTGGTAACACCAACCGGGACTAAAGGTTTAGGGGTTTAGGGGTTACGGTGTTTAGGGGTTTAGTGTTTATTGTTTATTTTTCCTTTTCATTTTGTGTTTTCCATTTAATTCTTTTTCATTTTTAAACATATTTATGCTACTACATACTGTACACGTACGTTATGCATATGTAATAGAATTTCTCGTAGAACCGATCATATATCATAAAATTTCTCATACAAGCAATCATATATCATAGAATTTCTCGTACGACCACATGCATACACATATATATATACAATTTATCGTACAATTTGCAGATCATTTGCGGGTCGGGTAATGGTATTCTCCGTCGGGAGATATGTCGTGCTGAAGCAAAAATTCCGCAATTTTCTCTTGAATTGCTCGTATGCGGTCCGTTGGTAGGAGCTTATCCCGCATCTCGTGCATCTTTAAAGAAGGAGATCAATATGAACATGTTAGTTGTGCGTATATGTATTAGATCATGATAAAAAAATATGAATGGTGTTTACGTACCCAAAGATCTCTTGCACTCTTGTTGCTTTCGGTCATAAAGCGAATGTTCTCGCAAACGTAATATGCACTTATTTCAGTCCCCGTTGCCTGCCTCATGCACTTTACGACAATATAATTCAATCAGATAATAATGAAGCATGACAATGGTATTGAAACTAGAATTAAAGAGATGCGCGGACGTAGCTAGTACTACTTAATTACCCTGGGCTTTCGCCATTTCAGATCCTCTTTCCATTCACCTCTAACATCTTTGGTGAACTTTTGTCAAACCCTGCCCGGCAAACAAAATGAATAAAGGAGTTATTAATTACTTGATATCAGGAAATGAACTAATAAAGAAGCCGACATAGTGCGTCAATGATTGAAATTACCTTTCGAGCAACAAATGCAAGCTTTTGTAGTCTTCGGGGTCTTTACTTAGCGAGTCCAGTACTTCAACAGTTCCATCGTCAACTCTAATGATTAGAAGGATCCAGTGGTAGCTGCGCACACGACTTGTATAAGCGGGCATGCATAACTCATCAACTACACTTAACATCGAGTATATATATATATATATATATATATATATATATATATATATATATATATATATATATATATATATATATATATATATATATATATATATATATATATATATATATATAAGCAAAAATAGAATTTGTAGTACAAGAAAGTAACACTCACTGGAAGTTCCAAGGTAAAATTATTTCTGCTTTGTATTTTAGGGCCTTCAAAAACCTTAGGAGCAATTTCTCCGTGTCTTTAGGGTGCCTTCTCAACACTTCTTCATTAACGGTATTTGGGTCAATGAACCTAATGCCATAGACTCCAGCTCTTTTCAATTCAAAAATCTTCATTCTGCATAATACCACACAAAAAAATATAGTGAGTATAATAACAGGCAATGAACGAGCTGAGCTAGAGACTTAAATTACAGAAAGAAATCACTTACAGACAATAGCAACTGACGATAGATTTGTCGAGTGCTTTTTGATTGAATAACTGAAAAAATTCTTCTTTTTCAATCCACAAATCTTTTTCATGGACGTAATGCTCTTTCTCGACTTTCACCATGAGGCTCTCTCGCCCGTTTAGGGTTTAGGCTCCGTCTCGGGGTGGGATGGATTCGGATGGCGTGGCGGAGATGGATTCGAAGGACTCACCCTGGGTTGGAGTCTGCTGACGCGGCGGACTTGGAGGAGGAGTCGGTGGCCTTGGCACCGAGTTTGGAAACACGATGCATTCCTTTTTCCATAAAATGACACAACGCCTGGCTTCTCCCAGTGTCCGCTCCCCTTCACCTCCAGGGTAGTCAAGATCTAGTGTTTCATATGCCGACACAACTTGATCCACCCCGACACGAGCATAGCCAGGTGGAATCGGATTGCCGTGAAAAGTTGCTTCATGTCCACTCGGTAAAGCAAAGCCGTCCGCCGCCTTCATGAATATGTTCTTCAGTTTCACGTGTAGCTCACAAGGTGTCGACTCTAAGATATCATCCACGGGGTAGCGAGCCAGCAGTGCATCATTGGCCGGGACCTCCGTGGAACCCACGCTGCTTTTCGGCATAGATGATGGAATGGTACCATACAATGCTGGATCTGGTTGCTGCTGCTGCTGAGACGCGCCTTGCTGGCTAAGTTTGTTGAGTTGCTCCTGCTGCATGTTATATTTGCGTTCCATGTCCTGAATCTGATCTACTTCATGCTTCTTCTTTCTGTCACGACTTCTGTAGCCGTCGTTCCAATCCGCAAACCTCAGAAACCACGAAACCATGCCTTTGCGTCGTGTTCGTCCCGGGTGTTCAGGATTCTTGAGGGCGCGCGAAAGCTCGTCCTTCTCTCTCTCGGACTCATACACACCCGCTCGAGCTTCTGCTATTGCTTTAAGTAACTCGTCCGTGGCTTCTTTAAGACTTCCTAGTTCAAGAACCTCCCCTGTCTTTGGGTCCAACTTTCCCCCATGTGCATAAAACCAAGTCCTGCACCTCTTGGGCCAAGTCTCTGTTACTGGAGTGACCCCTGCAGCCTTCATGTTTCTCTCCGATTCATCCCACTTAGGCAACCCATACTTGTAGCCGCCTGGCCCCAGACGATGGTACCACTTTTTTTTGTTGGCATTTATCTTGTTTATTCTCGATCGTTTCTTAGCTTCTTCTGATTCCTTGAACTTCACAAATTCGTTCGAGTCATCTGCTAACTTCACATATTCTCCTTTGAATTCTGGAGTCTTCCTTTCGTTTTCCACGTATTTTTTCCATAATCTTTTCTTCCAAGACTGGAATTGTGTGGCCATCTTCTTAAGAGCACACTTCTTGACTTTCTCCCGTTGGAGATCTGTGAGAGCCTCTGGTAGGGTGAAATGTTTCATGAGCTCCTCCCAAAGCAGATATTTTGCTCTTTAGCTGACAAAAGAAACTGCTTGGGTATCTTTTGGCTGATTCCATTCTTGAACGGTGATTGGGATTTGGTCCCTAACGATAACTCCGCATTGACATATAAATTTGTCCGCATTCTCTTTAGGAGCAATCGGTTCGCCATCTGCTCTGATTTGATCGATGTTAAACTTTACGCCTTCACTAGTACATAACAGGGCATTGGTCCAGGCCAGGCCAGCCCATTAGTCCCGGTTCACTCATTGGTCCCGGTTCGTGAGGCCAGGGGGCCGGCCGGGCCTCGTGGGGCATTGGTCCCGGTTCGTATGACCCCTTTGGTCCCGGTTCCAGACACGAACCGGGACCAATGGGCCTCGCTCCTGGCCCACAACCATTGGTCCCGGTTCGTGGCTGGAACCGGGACCAAAGGGGATCCTTTAGTCCCGGTTCCAGCCACGAACCGGGACCAATGAGATGCCTATATATACCCCCTCGCCAGCGAGCAGAGCACTCCACACTGCTCTGTTTTTCTGGCCGGCGAGGGGAGAGCTTTGTGGTGCTCTAGCTCACCTCCTATGCACATGAGGTGTTCGATGAAATGCCCGAGCCACACTTAAGCTTTCTGCTCTCGAAGCTCCTTGTCCAAGCTCCATTTTTCTCAAGATTTGTTTAGGTTTGACGGTCCGTCCTGTCCCGTCCCCGTCCTCACCGCCATCGATCGCCCGCGTCCATCTCGGCACCGGCACCACCGTGGTTAGCCTCTTATTCTTATCTTCTTTCTAAAAGAAAAAATTTCTTACTTGTATCATTTAGATAGATACTTGTGTAATTTTCTTACTTTTATTATTGTTTGTTATTATATAGTGCCATGGTCATGGTATCCGCCCACGTCGGCCCTCGTCCGGTCTATGATTCGGATGTGGTATATATTATCTTTTATAACTATTTTTTTTATTTAGTGTTTATGACAATTATGCCGACCAACGTGACATAGATTTTTTAATCTAGGAGGTATGTGAACCGGAAATTCCAACCGACCCTCTTGTCGAGAGGTTAAATTTAGTTGAAAAAGAAAACGAGGATTTGAAAGAAAAATTGAAAAGAATTGAGGAGGAGAAGATGAAATTGGAGTTGCATGTTGCCGATGTCGTCGATGACCACAAGATCAAGATGGATGCAATGCGCTTGAAGATTAGAAAGATAAGAAAATATGCCATTGATAATGAGGCTTGGTATCATTATGCTGTTGGATCAATTGTTATCTTAGTTGCCATTATGATCGCATTTGTTGTTGCATTTAAATGTTTTACATAGTTGTATGTTAGTTTCAATTTATGTTTTAATTAGATGCTCTAGAGAGCTGTATGTTGTTCTATGAGAACTATGTGTGAACTTTATGTATTTATTTTTTCAATAATAACATTTGATCACTTCTCTATTCACTTCTCTATTCATTTGCCCTCGTCCGGTCTATGATTCGGATGTGGTATATATTATCTTTTATAACTATTTGTTTTATTTAGTGTTTATGACAATTATGCCGACCAACGTGACATAGATTTTTTAATCTAGGAGGTATGTGAACCGGAAATTCCAACCGACATAGAAATTCTTGTCGAGAAGTTAAATTTGGTTGAAAAAGAAAACAATTACTTGAAAGAAAAATTACAAAGACTTGAAGAGGAGAAGATGAAGTTGGAGTTGCATGTTGCCGATGTCGTCGCCGATCACAAGATCAAGATGGATGCAATGCGCTTGAAGATTAGAAAGATTAGAAAATATGCTCTAGAGAGCTATATGTTGTTCAATAATGAGAACTATGTATGAACGTTATGTATTTATTTTGGTCAGTACTGTACTTTGGCTTTAATGTGTTGATGAATTTCTATTAATTTGGTCACTTCTCTATTCATGATATGCACGCAGATGAACCGGCAATGGATGTACGGTGACCGACGCTCCTCCGAGTATATTGAGGGCCTGCATAATTTTCTCGAAGCGGCTGAGGCAAACAAGCAGAATGGTTTTATGCATTGTCCATGTACTATCTGTGAGAATACGAAGGCTTTCTCCAACTATAAAACCCTTCACTTCCACCTGCTTTAGAAGGGTTTTATGCCACACTATAATGTTTGGACCAAGCACGGAGAAAGAGGGGTTATGATGGAAGACAACGAAGAAGAAGAGGATGACGACAACTACCCGCCCCCTGAATACGGTGATGCTGCAATGGGGGAAGCTGAAGATCAAGAGGAACCAGACGATCTGCCCGATGATGATCTTCGCCGGGTCATTGTTGATGCACAGAGAGAATGCGAAAGTGAAAGGGAGAAGTTGAAGTTCGATCGCATGTTAGAGGATCACAAAAAAGGGTTGTACCCAAATTGCGAAGATGACAACAGAAAGCTCGGTACCACACTGGAATTGCTGCAATGGAAGGCAGACAATGGTGTATCTGACAAGGGATTTAGTTCGCTTCTGAAAATAATGAAGAATAAGCTTCCAAAGGATAACGAATTGCCCGGCAGTACGTACGAAGCAAAGAAGGTTCTATGCCCTCTAGGATTGGAGGTGCAGAAGATACATGCATGCCCTAATGACTGCATCCTCTACCGCGGTGCGTACGAGGATTTGAACGCATGCTCGGTATGCGGTGCCTTGCGGTATAAGATCAGAAGAGATGACCCTGGTGATGTTGAGGGCCAGCGCACCGGGAAAAGGGTTCCTGCCAAGGTGATGTGGTATGCTCCTATAATACCACGGTTGAAACGTCTGTTCAGAAACAAAAAGCATGCCGAGTTGATGCAATGGCACAAAAAAGACCGTAAGAAAGACGGGAAGTTGAGAGCACCCGCTGACGGGTCGCAGTGGAGAAAGATCGAGAGAAAGTGAAGCGACTTTACAGGTGACCCGAGGAACGTATGGTTTGGTTTAAGTGCAGATGGCGTTAATCCTTTTGGGGAGCAGAGCACCAAGCATAGCACATGGCCTGTGACTCTATGTATGTATAACCTTCCTCCTTGGTTGTGCATGAAGCGTAAGTTCATTATGATGCCAGTGCTCATCCAAGGCCCTAAGCAACCCGGCAATGACATTGATGTGTACCTAAGGCCATTAGTTGATGAACTTTTACAGCTATGGCATGGAAGAGGTGTACGTGTGTGGGATGAGCATGCACAAGAGGAATTTGACCTACGAGCGTTGCTGTTTGTAACCATATCATTGAAGACTAAGAAAAAGTGAAGACTTTCTCTCCACAACTATATCATTGCAGTTACATGTGAAGAAATGAAATGCCTTTTGTAACAGATGGCTTTCGTATGAAACCCTAATACTTCGAAAGAGATTGTCCGTTTTGTACACGAAGTGCATCCAGTTTTTGCCGTAACCCTCTCAACTTTTAAGCACATGCTATGTGGGTGAAATGATTATACCATGCCAACTTTCAACCTTTTCAGAGTTCATTTGAAGTGCTTTTCAATTTCAAGGTTATTTAGCTCAAAAAAATCAGTAAGTGCATAAAAAATACCAAATGAAGTCAGAAAAGGTTGAAAATTGATGATGTGGCTTTGAATGGTGCATTTTGAACACACAAAAAGTATGGAGTTCAAATAAGTTCAAAAAAATGAAATCCCTTTGTAACAGATGAGTTTTCGTCTGAAACCATGATACTTCGAAAGAGATTGTCCGTTTTGTAGCATCCAGTTTTTGCCGTAACCCACTCAACTTTTTAGCACATGCTATGTGGGTGAAATAATGATACCATGCCAACTTTCAACCTTTTCAGAGTTCATTTGAAGTGCCTTTTGATTTCTTTCAAAACATCGTGGGAGTGGAGTTCAAAAAAGAATCAACTAAAAAGTTTTTATAAACCTATAGTATTTTTGAAACTATAATTATATAAAAATTATGCAACTAAAATTATCAAAGTATTTTTTGTTCAAAACATTAATAGCAAAAAGAATATAATGATAAAACACACTGGAAATAAATAAAGCAAAAAATAAAACAAAAATAAATAAAGCAAAAAACAAAACAAAAATAAATAAATGCAACTAAAATTATCAAAGTATTTATTTGTTTAAAAGAATGAACTAAAATAGTAGAAGAAAAATACTTGAAAAAAATTAAAAAAATAAATAAAGCAAAAAACAAAACAAAAAACTGGAATTTTTTTTAAAAAAATGCCACCTACTGGGCCCGCAGAAGGCCCAATAGGCCCACACGCAGTGACAGATTAGGCCCGGAGGCCTGCAGATGAGAGGAGCTCGAGAGGGTATGCGCAGCAGCGCTTATAAACCACTCTCGAGCTCTCTCGGCTAGCGAGGTGGGACTAAAAATTTGGCCCCGGGCAGAACCACCCTTTGGTCGCCGCCCCCAGTGAGCACCCCGCCTTCCCCCGAGCCCTCGCCGTCGCGCCCTCCTCGCCGTCTCCGCGCGCGTGCCCCCCCGAGCCCGCCGTCCTCGTCGCCGGCCTCGTCGCCGGCCTCAAGCCATCGCCGCGCCCCCCCAGTGAGCCCCCTTTCCCATGGTCCCCTGCTCCCCGTCGCCGCGTGCCCCCGAGCACACCTCGTCGCCGGCCTCAAGCCATCTGCAACTGCTCTGTTGGAAACAATTAATTTTTCTGTTGTTTATATGATGATATATATATATATATATATATGATATGATGATATATATATATATATATATATATATATATATATATATATATATATAAATGAGATGTATGTTCATGTGGAGATGAGATAGATAGATAAATGGTCATGTGGAGATGAGATGTATGTTCATGTTTTTTTCATGTATATGTATATATGTTCATGTATATGTGTGTATATGTGTGTATATGTGTGTATATGTTATCCGGAATTAAAATATATGTTCATGTAGAGGGCGACGGGGAATTAAAATATATATAGATAAATGAGATGTAATTAAAAAGTCATGTATATGTTTTTTTCATGTATATGTATATATGTTCATGTATATGTGTGTATATGTGTGTATATGTTATCCGGAATGTATGTCGTTGTCGATATAGCCCCTCCCCGATAACTTTGACATGAGGGGGGAGGGGGGGGTCGATCGATAGGCCACCCAAACCCTAGAAAAAAAAATTCATACAGAAAACTCCGGTAATTGTGGCCTCTCGTCCCTCGATACCAACTCTCGAGGCCTCCCGTCCCTACCCGATAAACTCTCGAGGCCACCCAAACCCTAGAAGAAAGGCGTTGTCGATCTCCTACCCCCTCCCGTCCCTACCCTAGAAGTGTTGTCGAGGCCACCCCAAACCGGACGTCGGACATTCATGAGAGAGGCGGTCCGGACGTCGGACATTCATGTTTGTATATTAATTGCCATGTTGTAATATTTGCAGAAACTATGGATCCAAGAGACTTGGAACAAGAACAGTTGTTGGGGGACATAATCAACGGCGGCGGACGTGAGATCTTGTCCTTTCTCAACGACACCGATGGTCTGGAAGGAGAGGATGACGGCTCCGGTGATCGAACAATGGAGAAGGAAGGACATGATCATGATGGCTCCGGTGACCGAATGCCGGAGGAAGAAGGAGACCATGATGACGGCTCCGGTGACCGAACGGAGGAGGGAGCTGTTGCAAAGTCCGGCGAGGTATATATATTAATTAAGCATGTGCTGACTAGCTAATTGATGCATTAATTGTTTTGGTATGTACATGTATTAATTAACTCTTTTTTCTTCTTTTATAGCCCTCCGGATCGAGCCAAACTTCGGTAACGAGATGAGGCCCGAAGAAGAGGTTGCGCAAGGAAGAAAGGTTCACGATCACAGCACTCGCGCGGGATGGCCATCCGATTGAACCCAAGCGGACCAAGGACGCATTTTCTGCTCAGTGCGGAGCTATTGTTAGGGACTACATCCCGATCAGCATCAAGCAATGGAATAAGCCTAAGGACGGCGCCCCTGATGGTGATTATGTCACCGATAGACAGAAAGATGATCTTTGGACCGCTCTGAAGGCAAATTTCACCCTACCGCCAGAGGAGGATCCGAATAAGCCAGTTATAGAGCCACTGGTCAAGGCGTGTGCTCTTAAGAAGATGGCAGATCTATTCAGGAGGTGGAAGAATGAGTTGAAATCAAAGTTTGTCGACAAAGGGAAGACTCCAGAATTCACCGGCCGATTTGAGAAGATAGGTGATCACTGGCCCGCATTTGTGGCCTACAAGACATCGGACAAGAGTAAACAAATGTCAGAGACAAACAAGATCAATGCTGCAAAGAAGCAGTATCACCATCACACGGGGTCAGGTGGCTACCTCAAAGCCCGACCGTTGTGGGACAAAGCTGAGAATGACCTGATGGCTAAAAACGTCGTACCACAGACATTCAACTGGCCAGACCGTTCAAGGACTTGGTTCTTCAGGGTTGGGGGAACTTTGGACCCTGAAACAGGGAAGTGCCGTTGGACGAATGAGCAACTTGCAATACCCATGAACAAGCTTCAGGAGTATATCACCGCAGCGCAGGAAGGGACGTTCATTCCCGACAGAGAGAAGGACGAGCTGACTGAGGCCCTAGGGAATGCTGAGCACCCTGGACGAACACGAGGCACACCAGGCTCCGTTCCGTGGAAGGTTGGGTTTCCCGACGCAGGCGGTTACAGAAGCCGGGAGAGAAAAAGGAAAGCGGAGCTGAGCGAAATTCAGAAGCTGAATGCAAGACTACAAAAGCTAGAGGAAGCTGAGAGCCAGCGAGCTATCGGCCAACCATCTCAGCGGCACAAAGCTACCCCAGAAGCTACCCCGCCATCTCAGCGGAGAAGCAGCGTCGCTTCCACGGAGCCCGTTCAGCCTGACTTCACGGCTCCTATCTACCCCGTGGATACTATCACGGAGGCTCAACATTGCGAGCTCATGACGAAATGGCGGAACCTCACTTTGAAGGCGGCTGTCGGCTCTGTTGCACCTCCTCAACCCAACGGAACTTTTCACTGCTCACCGATTCCACATGGCTATGCTGTTGTGATGGTGGATGAAGTAATTGAGGGATTTGAGGAGCTCGAGCTTGACCGGCCTACAGGTGAAGGAGAGAATAAGCTGGCTCGTGCTCTGAGGAGTACATGTCTATGGCAGAAGGAGTACATCAAGCTTCCAAACTGGACGCCTCCTCCGCCTCCTCCTCCTCCTCAGGCGAATCAGGGCTCTCCGCCTCCTCCTCCTCCTCCGACGACGACGAATGATCAGGGCACACCGCCTCCTTCTCCGGCTCCTCCGACGCGTGAGGGCACTCCGCCTCCTCCTTCGCCTACTCCGACGCGTGAGGGCCCTCCGCCTCCTCCTTCGCCTACTCCGGCACGTCGGAGCAGTACGCCTCCTCCTCAGCCTCGTCGGCAACGGCAGAAGACAGACGCCGCCGCTCCGGCTCCTCCGGCGCGTCGGAGCACTCTGCCTCCTGCTCCGCCTCGTAAGCAACGACGGAAGAGAGACGCCGCCGCTCCGGCGGCTAGCAGTACAAGAAGAGGCGGGAGGGGATACAGATACGGTCCATCTCTCAAGCCTATGGAAAAGTTACCATATGAGAGGACCGAGTCTGAAAACGAGGAGATATGTCAGGAGCAATTGAGGGCCCATTTTGCAAAGAAAACTCCACCTCCGAAGGAGAAGCTAGATCCGGTGAAAGTGATGCGCACTATCGATGCCCTGAAGCGACCACCACCGCTGCCGCCGGATTCCAACTATGAGCGCTGTGTTCAAAAGATATATCAAGACGCGCGGCGGTCGAGAAGTACTTCCAGTGATGCAAGGTTAGCAAAACGAAGAAGTGGGAAAAAAATTAACCAGCTCGGCGAACAGGCGAACCAATCGTGCCCCCCGCTCAAGGTGTCTAGCGATTTCGTCGCTAATCATCCGGGGATGGTGCCCGGTACCAATCCTGGTGATTACCTGAGCGATGATGTACAGTTTGAGCCGTTGGAGGTGGAGGAATTCAAGTACCGGTACGGGCATCCTCTCGTGAAACCTGATCATCCTCCTCTAACAACGATGATGTGAACATTGCATGAATGGTACATGAAAACCTGCCGCGAGTCAGGGAGGGATTCTTTGACGCTGATGATTAAAGAGGAGCACGACCTTGTTGGAATGGATCAGTTGAATGTTGAATTTGAGGAGATATTCCAGTTATACAATCAAAAGGCCATCGACAAATCAATCGTGACTTGCTACTGTCTGTAAGTACTACTTCTGTAATTAAGTCTCTCTCTATATATAGCTCAGCTCTTTCATTGCATGTATATATAATTATCCTCACTATATTATGCAGATTGAAGATCGTCGAATGCAGAAAAGCACAAATGTATGACATTGGGTTCATTAACCCAGATATAGTACATGAGTATACGGTTAAAAACAATGTCACAGACACCGAGGACAACTTGCTACAATCGTTGCTTAAAAATCAAAACAAAGGGACAATACTCTTTCCTTATAACTGCACGTGAGTGTTACTGTCTTGTGCATATTCGGTTTCCCTTATTACTCGAGGTTATAGTAATGTAATTGATGAGTTATGCATGCGTGCGCAGGTATCACTTTATTCTGCTAGAGATTAAGCTTGAGCGGGGAGTAGTAATCGTCTTAGACTCGAAACGAAAAGATCCCCAGGAATATGCGGGCATAACTGAAATGCTCCAGAAGTAAGTTCAATCCATCATTATCGCGTCATATCGGCAACTTTGTTCATTTCCTGATATCAAGTAATTATTTTCTTTGTCTGGCAGGGTTTGGAAAGAGTTCACCGCAATTGTTCCAGCACTGCCGAGGGAGCTGCGATTTACATACCCGAAAGTAAGTACTACTAGCTAGTTCCGCGCATCTCCCATTGATTCTAGTTCCATCAATACCATTTATCATGCTTGATTATCAGTTTGATTGAACTCTATTTCTCGTAAAGTGCTTGTGGCAGGAAAAAGGGAATGATTTATGTGGATACTACGTTTGCGAGTTCATCTACAACGCGACGACCCCTAAGCGGGGCTACTCTGAAAAAGAATTTCAAGTGCGTAAGCAATAATATTCACAACTTTATTTTATTACCATGATTTGTGTTGAGTTTCATTCATATATATGTATTGACCCCCTTCTTCAAATTAGACGTGGCAGATGTGGGATGAACTCCTACCACATGATCGCATACGAGCAATTCAAGAGGAATTGGCGGGATTCTTTCTTGACCACGTCATAAATAAAGCCGGAGAATACCATCTGGAATTTGAAATTAAATGTTAGGGATTGTAAGAGATCTTATATTGTATATATGTAGCTAGTAGCATCGGATAGATATACGAAAACTTGTTGTTCGACCAATCTCTCGGAGAAAGAGAGGTCGATCACTTCTCTGTGTATATGTTCATGACGATCTTGTGTACTTAATGGTTCCTTCATTTGCTTACTAGCTAGCGTGTTGAGTTCTCTCTATAGTAGCTAGCGTCGACCAAGCACGGAGAAAGAGAGGACACTTCTCTCTATTAGCTAGCTAACATAATATGAAACACCTCAATTAACCCTACAACCCCCCCCCCTAAACCCCCCTTTCAAAAAAAAAAAAAAAACCCCAGTGCCTTTTGGTCCCGGTTGGTGTTACAAACCGGGACTAAAGGTCCTCCTGCCCGGGCTCCCCGCGGCGGCCACGTGGACGGCCTTTGGTCCCGGTTCGTAAGCGAACCGGGACTAAAGGTTTTGGGCTGTAGTCCCGACCCTTTAGTCCCGGTTCCAGAACCGGGACAAAAGGCCCTTACGAACCGGGACAAATGGGGGTTTTCCTACTAGTGCTTGTTTCAACTTTTTTGTCGGGCCATGTTTAACCCTTGTAGAAGATTTGCTCGATCCGGAGGGCTAAAAGGAAGAAAGATTCATTAATATATACAAATCAATCAATACATCTGATGATCACCAGAGGGCAAATTAGTACCTCGCCGGACTCTGTTAAATGGACAAAAATTTCTTCGCCATCGTCATTGTCAGCTGGTTCGCCTTCGTCTCTTGGTTGTTCTTCCTCAATTCCCACACCAGATGGGTTAAGGTATTGTGAGCCATCATCTACTTCATTCTCTTCGTTTCTGGAGCGTATCAGGTCGTACATGGCATTCTCTTGATCATGGTCTCTGTCTCTACCGCCCATAGCTTAACTAATCCAGAACAAATATAAAACAATTAGAATGCATTCAATAAGTAGAACCGGAGATATGCAAATCAATACAAGGCAATGCAACAACAAATGCGATCATATAATATGACTAATACATCATCGAATAGTATCACTAATACATCATCGAATATAATATCACTAATACATTATCAGAATAGTTGACGTCTCGCGGCGCAGGCGGTGGACACCCAAAGATAAGGAACTATGACAGGATCATAGCTCGGGTGTGATCCCTGAAGAACCTGCCAGGTATTGGAGAACACCGGTCATCGTACATCCATTGCCAGTTCATCTTCATTACACAACACCGAAAAGTCCAAATTAATACAAGTTCATACACACTTATTTTCTCATAAAACAATATACAACTATCTAGATAAAACATTTAAATGCAACAACAAATGCGATCAAAATCGCAACTAAGGTAGCAATTGATCCAACAGCATAATGAACCAAGCCTCTTTATTAATGGCATATTTTCTAATCTTTATAATCTTCAAGCGCATTGCATCCATCTTGATCTTGTGATCATTGAGGACATCAGCAACGTACAACTCCAATTTCATCTTCTCTTCTTCAACTCTTTTCAATTTTCCTTTCAAATCCTCATTTTCTTTTTCAACTAAATTTAACTTCTCGACAATAGGGTCGGTTGGCATTTCCGGTTCAACTACCTCCTAGATTAAAATATCTATGTCAACTTGATGGGCATAATTGCCATTAACACGAAATGCAACAAATAGTTATAAAAGAGAATATACCACATCCGAATCGTAAATCGGACGAGGGCCGACGGGCACTGATATCATAACCATGGCACTATATATAACAACAATCATACAAGTAAGAAAATTATGCAAGTAACTATCTAAATCATACAAATAAGATTTTTTTAATAAAAATGATAAGAACACAAGAAGAGGCTTACCAAGGTGGTGCCGGCGACGGGACGGTGCGGGCGATCGACGGTGGTTAGGACGGGGACGGGAAGGCACACTAAGTAAACCACACCTACACATATGCAAACTAAGGAGTTAATTTGAGCTCAAATTGCATATAAATCAAAAAAACTACCACATAATTACACCCAAACTAAAACCCACAAATCACTATACTTATAAAGCATTGCACGAGCTGATCTAGCAATAAGAAATGAAAGGACAAAGTTGCTAACGTTTGTGGACACTTGGATGGATTGGGGTGCCTCAAATCTTGACAAATATTGGTAAAAATGGAGGGAGGAGCTCGAGCTAGGGGAAGAACAGAGAGGGGAATTCGAATGGAGAAAACAGAAAAATGGAGTCGGGCTGGACGAAGGGTTTATATAGGGAAAGCTTTAGTCCCGGTTGGTTATACAAACCGGGACTAAAGGTCCACCTATAGTCCCGGTTTGTATCACCAACCGGGACTAAAAGGGCTCGTGGGGACCCCAGGCTGACACCAGCCTGACACCACCCCTTTAGTCCCGATTTGTGATACAAACCGGGACTATAGGTCCCAAATGAACCGGGACTAATGGTGCCCCTGCGCCCCCCGACCGCTCCTAGCCGTTGGAACCGGGACTAATGGTCACATTTGTCCCGGGCCAAAGCCAAACCAGGACTAAAGGGTTAAACGGAAGGCCTGTTTTCTACTAGTGACACTCCATCAGGTTTTATTGGTCCACGCCTGCCCGTAAGGTAAGTTGTCCCACCAGCAGTCAAGTAGTGATTCAATCATCTTAAAAAAAATCCACACTATCATTCAATCACCATAATTTACATTCATTTCTTCACCCTAACCTGAATTAAACTCTTAGTTGGTAAAAGAAATTTTATCACTTGACGTCCATGATATCTTCCTATCTACCGGATCACCAGGAACGATCTCTCTTCTTCCCCTCACAGGCCTGGCCGTGGCACCTCTCTAGTGGTCGCGTTCCAGTCCGTCATGAGCACCAACGAATCCTCCTTGCACCACAGTAGGCAGAGGTTTCTCTCCTCGCCCGCCGTGTGGCACCTTTTTTTGAAATGAGAAATAAATTTGAAACGGAGGCAAAAGTTTTGCCTCATTCATTAATTAAGAAGAAGAGAGTTGCCCAGTTAATTTATGGAAAACCGGGCGAAAACCGTCACAACCATGTTGAAAAGCACGACCCCAACCACATGCAAACTACTCCCAAACCATGGAGCTAAGGAACCGAAGCCCCCAACACACTACTACTGCAACTTGCAACATATGGGTCCCTATATCGCAAAAGAAAACCGAATGACTCAATGCAACTTGAGGAAAACACATTGACACACACGACCGAGCACACATCTGCAACTTAGAAAGCCGAGAGCCATCCATCATGGAACCATTGGTGCCTCCGCTCTACCGCTATCCTTCTTACTTTTGCTCCTGCAAGGTTTCTCTTTCAGGATGCCGGATCTATGGTTAGAGACACCCTTTTTGTGCTTCTCCTTCAAAGCTTTTTCCTCAAAAAGGCATCCAATCGTCTTTCCAGAATTTTCAGAGTCCAAGTTGGCGAGGAATTCACAAATCTTGGTGGCTAAGAGGATCCCAGGATTAGGCACCAACACTCCGGCCACAACAATTTCATCAGCCATAGGAACCACACCTCCAAAGGGTTCAAGCAATCGCGTGTTAGCCGTGCCTGGACCATCACTCTTCACATATGCATACTCTGACTGGCTAGGCACCAACAAAGAAGGTGGAGAGGGCGTCGAGGCAACCGTTGTCGCCCCAAGCGAGACCACCTTTGAGAGCACCATCGATATAGGCGAAGAGGGTTCCACACTTAACACCTGCAGCTCAGGCATACTCTGTAGCACCAGAGCCATGCCCTGGATGACGACTTCACTCCCAGAGTCACTTGGCATGACAGGTAGCAACGACGTGCAAAGAGTGGCACGAGGGGAGAAACATCCATACAGGCATGCTTCCTGCTCATCCGTAGGACCAACCTGGAGCTCGAGCACAGGGGACACGGGAGGCACAACTGGGGGCCTATCGAGAGCAACTTCCGAGCCTGCCATGGTCGCAACGACCTCAACTTGCTCCTCTGTGGGCAGAGACGAGACCAGAAAATGCTCACATCCTTTAATTGCGCCACAGAGGCTAGGACCTCAGACGAGCAACTAGCCACATCACTCTTGATGTAATCCTTGGCACCAGCAACATTCCTAATAGAACCTACGACAGTCATCTCAGGCGACTGGGGCGAGGAGCCCAGCTGGCCAACAACAGCCTTCATCCGCTCTAAGTATCCCCCGACCAGAGTTGTCCACCCCTGCAAAGCAGTCTTCATGTCATGAAAGGGTCGGACCACCTCCTCCAAATGAGAGACGATCAAGGCATGCATCTCAGAGCGCAACACTTCCATCTGAGCAGCAAGGAGAGGCTCGAGCAATCCCAAATCAGCAGCGACGGAATCGTTGGGATCCGCTGCAATCGGAGGGGTAACAACCGAGGCCCAGGTGCGTTGATGTGCATGCGGAGATCCATGAGTCAAGCGGCTGAAGTCGCAATGAGCCTGGCAGTCCGGCATGTCCCTCGAACGACTTGGAGAAGCCGTGGGCGAGCGGGAACGGATACGAGGACCTTCTTTTTTTGGCTGACGCGAGGGACAATCACGTTCACGATGGCTGGGAGGCCACATGCCAGACATCTGACAGGACCATGACAGTCTGTGATGAGATGCTCCGGTGCCAAGCAACAAAAATAGAGACCGTAGGTTCTTCGCTTGAAGGCAAGTGAGCTGGCAGTCTCCATCTTGCGCGGCGGCGGCGGTACCGGTGCCAAGTCCCGTCGCCGACGCTGGCGGTCCCCCACCTTCACCCATGGCTGCTCTGATGTCGCCTTAGGAGCAGCAGCAACCAATTCACTCGCCTCGCTGGAGCAACTGGCAACCAACGGCCTGAGCGGAGCGAGCTCATCATCATCGTCGATGTCATCGTCATTGGCGGCGAGGGAGGCCCACGACACAGGCAACGGCGGTTGTGAAGCACACACAACTGTATTGGTGGCAACGGCAGGAGGATCCAAAGTGCCGAGCACGGTTGGAGCATCCGCTGCCGACGATGTGGAAGCTCAGCAAGTTGCTGGAGTGGTGGCCGAGGAGATCACAGTGCCGACAGAAGCAAGACGCCCCACGTCCAGACTGGCGGCCAAGGGCAGCACCTCCAGCTCAGAAGGTCGGAGCAACAGCGATGCCGCCAGCACAACATCACTGCCTCCATCCGGCATAAGGCTTGGTAGGTCGTGGGGTCGAGGCAGCGAGGGCGGTGATGGGGGCCCGAGCTCCTGAACCACCTGGCCGGGGCCCCCAAGCTCGAAGTCCGTCGCTGCAGTAGGCGCGGGGCGGTGGCCCGTGTACGGCGGAGCGATCAGATCCAATCCAGTCCGATCTGGAACGGGCAGGGGAGGCAGAGGGAAACGGCTCGCCACCGGAGCCGAGGACGACGCAGGGAGGACCACACCGGAGGAGGCACCACTCGGGGCAGCAGCGGCGTCAGGCGTCGATGCCGCCGGCACGGGCACGGGGGGTGCGGGGGGGGGGGGGGGGGCGGGCCGGACCCAGCCGACCCAGAACAGCGGGGCCTGCCTTGCGGAGCGCGAGGGCCGCCGCAGCAAGCGAGGCAGCAGGAGCGGGCGCGGTGGGCGACGGGACCGTAGTGGCCGCTATCGCGGGCGCGGGAGCATTCAGCTTCTCATCTCAGTAGGTGATGGCTGCATCAGCCAAAGGCGCTCCAGGTGTTCCGGCCGTGTGGCACCTTCGGTTATACGGCGACAGCTCCATGCGGGAGTCGTGTTCCTCGACAGTGTCGTGTTGGACGCGTGCTCCGCGGGCTGCGGGCCTCCTCTGCCTCCTACAGAAAGGCCGACGACGACTCCAAGGTGCACGTGTGTGCCCTCAAACGTGTGGCCAATCCATAGTTTCCTCGCCGACGCTTTCGGTGGATGTCAGGCCAACCCAGCCACCGCAAACCAACGGCTCGGATCGATGCCCTCGGCCACATCAACGTTGGACCGTCCCTTCAAATTCGAGTCAGTCAATCCCGCGCCGTTGATCTTGATGGTTAGCCGAGGGACCACATGGACATTGGAGACGCAGTCCCGTGGTCGCCCCCCTCGCCGGCTACAACCTCAATCGAATCCGTTTGTCTTCCTCACTTCCTTTACCCGCCGATGTGCCCAACTTCTCCACCAGGCCATCCAACACATATAGTCTGAACCTTCCTATCCATACAAATTATGAAACTAAACATCCGATCTGGACAAGTCATGGTGAGTTGGTGACACCGGCCTGCCAGTCATACTGATTTGTAATCTGACCGAGCTTATCCCTGGCTGCTCAATGGAGAGAGGTCAGGCAGGCCTGAGATCATTGATGGTAAGGAGGCATGCGGTAGTCCTCGCAGACATGGCGCCTTTCTCCTCCATCCTACCTCTAGCTGGTGCTGGCAGCAATATATTTGCCAACTTCACAGGTTCTTGGAGCATCTCCAGCCGTTCGCCCCCCCCCCCAAAGGCCTGAAATAGCGCCACTTGGGGGCCAACCGGCGCTAAAATCGGCCGGGAGGGGGGGGGGGGCTCGGGTTCCCAGCCGCCGCCCCAAGGTCGTCCCCAGACGCCGTTTTTCAAACGCAAATTTGGACCAAATTCGAAGAAATTGACTCGGTTTTGGACGAAACTTAGGCGATTTCATTCAAATTTGTACAATACTTAAAGAAATACGTAATAAAAACATAAAAGAAAGCTACGCCGCCGCCGTCCTGCCGCCCCTAGTTCATGCCGAGGAGCTGGTAGAAGGCGGTGTAGTCGTTGCCGTCGTCGTCATCGTCCCTGCTGCAGCCCTGCCCTGGATCGCCGCTGCGGACGGGGCGGTCGGAGCCTCCTCCTCCTCGTCGTCGAAGAGAACAATGACGCCGCCCTCTTCGCGGCGGCGGTGCCGCTCGGCGATCTCCCCCCGGACGTAGTCGTCACGCGACCACTGCAGGCTGTTGTCGAGATCGGCGGCCATCTCGATATGCTCTTGCTTGACGGCCACCAACGTCATCGGCTCCTTCCTCGTCCTGACTAGGCGAAGGTGGCCACGGGAAGGTGAAGATTGGCGGCGGCTATCGTTTATCACGAGGTTGCCACCGCGGCTGCGGCAATGCTCCGGCGTCTCCTGGGGCTCGGCCTTCACGGTGGCGAGCGGCGTCGTCGCCGTGCCGGAGGAGCGGGAGGAGGACGAAGATGAGGACCCCGCCATTCGCCTCTGCAGCCATGAGCTCCCGCTCCCGCGTGAGAACGAGGGCGCCGCTGGGTACTCCAGCGGCGGCTCGTTGCCGCCCTCGATGTGCTCGAGGACGACATGGAGCATGCGCCCGGGGGCGCCCCACCACCGGGGGCGGTCGTCGGAGTTGTGGCGCCCCCTTGGAGCCCGAACTCCATTGGTCGAGGAGAGCTGGTCGGCATGGTGGCGCTCGAAGTACGCCGTCCAGAAGGGGGTGTTGTCGGCGGCGTACCTTTCTTGCTGCCGCACTTCCTCCGGCAAGGGCGCCCGGATCTGCGCGATCTCGCCGTGGCGTTCCGCGGCGGATGGCAGAGGGGGCACGCGCATGTCTGGCGACGCCGGGTAGTCATCCTCGGGGAGGGCGTACGCCTCCCACTCGTGTAGCGAGCGGCGGCCGAAGCCGTTGGCAGCTGCTCCGTCGCTGGGGAATCGCTCTGCCATGGTCTCGGGGAAGTTTTCCGGCGGAGGAGGCGAGAGAGAGGAAGTTCTCCGGCGAAGGAGGCGAGAGAGAGGGAAGAGGATGGATGGGCAAGTGTGCCGCGAGCGGCGGCGACGCACGGCTTTTATAGCGGGGGAGGGGCGGGAGCGGTGTGCACGCGTGGCGGGAAAGGGCGGAACGCGCGGCGGCTTGCCATTACTACGCCGCCATACCTTGGAATCTGACGCGTTGAACCGACGCGGGAGCCAAGGCGATGAGGACGAATGTTCTCGACGACGCCCAGTCTCGCTGACTCGGCAGGTCCACGTGGGAGGAATTTGGCATGCTTCATTTTCGCGTCACATTCTTTTCCCCAGCGCCCCCGGGCGCCCCCAGCGCGCTGGGTTCGGCTTGTGTGCGCCGGCACAAATTTCGGCCCTAACCGGCAAAATTTGGGCTCCTGGGGGCGCGACTGGGCCGGTTTTTTCGAGCCGGCGCTAAAAAGGGGCCTTGGGGGGGGGGGGGGGGGGGGGCTGGAGATGCTCTTACATGTATTATGACATGTGCATATTTACGTTGTTTTGCACCCATGCATTTTCCGAGAGGCGAGGCAACTTGAGACAAATAAAAAGGTGGTGCTATATATACAAGAGGGTCGTACGAATAAGATATTTGATGGAACAATATTGATAGAAATCTGCTGGTATACGAGAACAGTGAAATTGGCACAGTACGGTAAAATAAACTATATTTCAGATAACTAGCTTTTGGTTTGTATCATCTCCTTAGTTTTATGTACTCCCTCCGTTTGGGTTTATTGGACTAATCTTGGACATAATTAAGTAATAGATAACATATTAATGCTACTTGCATGGTCCTGTACACTTGTTGATTCTACATTGAGAATCAAAATTTAACCCAATTTGAATGGTCGGTGGCTATATTTGCATATTTCCAAGACAATGAGCCTTACAACTAGCATTTTTAGAAACATGTGCTCCTTATTTTCGACATTTTCATTTGTACTCGGGAATTTTCACCTCCAACAGCGTTGTCTTATCATGGTTACATCATTGAAACCAATGGAGAGGAAAACAGAAAAAGAAACACACGAGTGTGATATGTCACCTGGAATGTTATGTATACCGTGGCAACGCACACCACAGCCTCTTCTTTAGCCGCTCCTGGTTTAAAGGGCTTAAAAATGCAAATGGACAATGCTGCCTCTCCTTTTATCTATCATGGGTCTTCCGAGTCGACAACCCATGGGGTAAACAAACTCAAGGACAAAAGGGAAACAAGCCCAACCTAAAGTGCCATAATGGACCAAAAGAAAAACGCAGAGGCAACGACATCGATGGGCCGACATGAGCAACACATGTGCAGGACACATACGCTACACGGGATCAGAGGCTCGCACGAAAAATCAAGCACAAACAGATCAAATGGTGATGAACTTAAATGTGAGATAAGTATATTACATCTAGATGTGAAATACAATTCCATATGAAAGTACAGAGATAAACTTTTTTGTTGGAGTATAAATTCCGGCGCTTAAATTCAGGCACATGCACAGAACCTGTTTGGTACTTTTCCGTGTGTAAACAGGATACGGTAAACGTGATCTTGTAAAACTATCATATCAAAATATTATTGTGCGCATTTTATCCAGTAAGAAACTCTTGTGCGTCTGAAATATGTGTGCACAGTTCTGTTCATCGATGAACTCCTTGTTTTTTTTTTCTTTTGAGTTGACAAATCGATGAACTCCTTGTCTGTGTTGCTGTAGGACCACCCGATCGTGTTTGCAATATTCCCCTAAAAAAACATCGTGTTTGCAATAAAACGCTGGGCTTTGCTATCACGGACAAGTTGAGCCGGGCCGGGCCTTGCTGGGCCGATGTGGGGGTGGGTTCGGACGAGTGAACGGGTTGGGCGTGGCACAGCCGCACAATCCGCCGCGGCGCATCCCTAAAAAAAACGCATTCAATTTAGCAACGCGGCACGGCGGAGGACAGCGCTCCGGTGATGGCGGAATGCGGCGCTGCCATCAGCGAAGCAAACCCGAACCCTCGCCAACGGTACGAACCCTGAGCCCCCCCCCCCCCCCCCCCCCCCGCCCCCCGCGGCATTAGGCCTTCGCCCTTAGAGCATCTCCAGCCGCGGCCCCAAAGGACCCCCCAGGCCCTTTTTTCATCACCGGCGCCAAAAAATCGGCCCAGTCGCGCCCCCAGGACCCCGTTTTTCGCCGGTTAGAGCCCTTTTTTGGGCCGGCGAACCCAGGCCGAACCCAGGGCACTGGGGGGCTCTTGGGGGGCTCCGACGGTAACAAACCGGCGTGTGGGACACCACTGTCAGGCGAATCTCGTCCTTTTCCTCGCCCGAGCCACTCCCCCCCCCCCCCCCCCCCCCCGCGTATGCCGACCCCGGCGCCCCTCGCCTGTTCACGGCCACTGCGCCGCCGCTAGAAGGCCCCACTTCGCCCCCCCTCGCCGGATTTCGCTTTCCCCCGACCCTCGCCCATCGCCATCCTCCGGCCCAAGCCACGCCGGCAGAGCGCCGGCGGCTGCTCGCCCATCACGCCGACAAGGTGTTCGACGTTTTGCCTGCTCGGCCATGGACTCGGACGACGAGGAGACGTCCGCGGCCCTGTTGGAGGAAGAAGTCGAGGCCGACACCGCCGACGAGGAGCACCTCATGATACTCGCCTCGCTGGCCGGCCTGTTCGTCAACAATGATAAGCCCCGGCGAGGTGGCTCGGCGCCGGGCCGGCGCAAGAGCAAGCAGAGGCATCGGATGGAGGGGTATTGCATGCTCTACGCCGACTACTTCGCCGACTCTCCATTGCATGGTGAGAAAGTATTTCGGCGTCGCTACCGGATGAGCCGGAAGCTCTTCCTTAGGATTGTTAATTCCGTCCGGGAGTTCGACAGCTATTTCGTTTGCAAGAAGGATTGCACCGGCACAGTTGGATTCTCCTCACTTCAGAAATGCACCCAAGCTATGAGGATGCTTGTATACGGAGCTCCCGCGGACATACAAGAAGACTATGGGCGAATGGCCGAGTCCACCACCATTGAGTGTCTATACAAGTTCTGCAGGGCAGTGGTGGCAGTGTTTGGACCACAATATTTGCGATCACCCAATGCTGAAGACACTGCTCGAATCCTAGCACAGAATGCAGCAAGAGGATTTCCAGGGATGCTTGGAAGCATCGACTACATGCATTGGTCATGGAAAAACTGCCCATTTGCTTGCCAGGGGATGTACAAAGGCGCCAAAGGTGGTTGCAGTGTGGTACTTGAGGCAGTAGCCACACATGACCTATGGATTTGGCACTCCTTCTTTGGTATGCCAGGAACTCACAATGATATCAACGTCTTGCAGTGCTCGAATGTCTTCACCAAGCTTGTTGAAGGTCATGCTCCTCCGGTGAACTTTGAGGTCAATGGACGCCAATACAACAAGGGATACTATCTATCAGATGGTATCTATCCGAGATGGTCCACATTTGTGAAGACTATCTCAAAACCTGTGGCGGCAAAAAAGGCACACTTTGCTAAGTGTCAGGAGGCTTGCAGGAAAGATGTCGAGCGAGCATTTGGTGTGCTCCAATCGTGATTGCTGTTGTCCGGTACCACGCTATGACCTGGTCCAAAAGGCAGATGTGGGAGATCATGAATTGCTGTGTCTGCTTGCACAACATGATCATTGAGAGCGAGCAGGAAGAGCCAGTGTTTGATCCTGAACCATATCACAGGATGGGACCTCTTGCAGTTGGTGATCACCAGGTACCAGCAACATGGGCTGCCTACCTCAATATGCGCCAGGAGATCCGAGACCCACAAGTGCATCAAGAACTGCAAGACGATCTGGTGGAGCACCTATGGAGGCTCAAGGGCAACGCCTAGCTCGATTTGTTTTAATTTATGTTGGAACTTACTTCATTGAACTATTTGATTTTGTATTAATTTCTATGATGAACTTTGGTACGAAACATTCAGTTTTTTGTTGAATTTATGCCGAAAGAGCGTCGATATTGTTGATTTTAAAGCCGAAATAGCGTCGAATCTGGGCCGAATTTGGGCTGATTCTACGCCGATAATGGGCCAAAGCGGCGGTTGGGGGGCAACCCCGGGGGCTCGACTAGGAAAACGAGCCCCCCCCCCCCCCCCCAGGCCGATTTTAGCGCCGGCTCGGCCCCAGGCGGCGCTATTTCGGCCCCCTGGGGGGGCCAACGGCTGGAGATGCTCTTACCCCGACCTCCCCTGATGGGCGTGGATCCGGTTCTTCATCTCGAGTTCTTACTACTCTCTCGGGCGACGTTCCCTATTATTGCATACATTATCCTTGATTCTGCTCCAAAATCATTAACATCTTCAGTCACAGACCACACAGCAGTTTGCCTGTAATTTTTGATATGTTTGCTGCTAGCAGATAGGCTCCCTGACGCTTCAGTAGCAGATGGGCATTTCAAACCGTGAGATCCAGAGACTTTTTTGAGGCTGATCCAAGATCTTTACCGACTGCCATAATGCCTCCACTAAGGTGAAACATCGAATCTATGACCATGCCGTATCCTTGCTATTAGCCCCTTTCACTTCAGTGACAAAAATCTAGAAAAATCTATCTGTCCTCCGGTATCCCTTTCAGTTTTTTTTTTGGCTTGATCCGAAATTTTTACCGACTGCCACACCATTCCTGCTACGCTGAGATATCGAATCTATGACTATTTCACAGCTTTGCTATTGGTCCTGTGGAAGAATCTCTTTTTCCTCCAGTGTTCCTTTCAGTTTTTGCCTTGCCTAGTCCAGGTCCAGGTCTAGGTCTTCTCCTGACTGTATTAGTCACTAGCGTTGTTTTAGTTCAGACTTGAATTAGCTGCGAGAATTCTATCTCAATCGCCCTAGTTTTCCTTGTAACTGAATTGGGTGTAACACACTCTGGAACATTGTCTTCAAAATTTCATCAAATTAGATGTATCGATGCTGTGAACTTTGCAATCTTACATTTTCTCAAAAGCATTGTGTGCTCACTGTATATAGACAAGTTTGAAGATATCTTATTCCATTAGTTTTGCTTGATACATTCATTTCCACAGTGTATTTCATTACGATATATATGAACTTCGTGCTATTTAACCACATATTTGTATGGCAATTATATGCAGCAGCTATAATGATCTATTTATTGAAAAAGACAAATCATTTCCAATGATGCAAGCTTATAGGATTTGGTCATGTTCCATGCATGCTTTGCCTTAACCAGTGTAACTAAGCTCTACTGTATTTAAAGGGTGACGGATGGTATCTGTAGAAAAACGTTTGGCAAATCAATTCAGTCTTAATCTGAAAATTGGCTATCAGTGTGAACTGATGACTTAGACAATGTCCAAGTCTACCAAGGACTAAACTGAGGCCCTGTTCAATGCTCAAGTCCACATCACTCTATCTTTATCATCGACTGCAAATTTTGGCAACTTAGCCATCATGAACTCCTTCAATGGATTCCCATCCAGGTCCAAAAAATCCATTCACCCATTCTGGAGCTACTATTTGTATAGCACAGAACTACCACCCAAGGAACTGCAATACTCTTCCGCCTGAACAATGCCCCCCCATATTTTTCCCCTATCTCTGGCGCTCGTATTGTATGCTACAAGCATGTCTGTGGTTATTGGAGCTTTCACCAATGAGACAGTGATTGATTTGGGGTCCTCCATCAGTACAAGCAGCACCAAGAGCTGGTTCTCCTCTTCGGGGCGCTTCGCATTTGGTTTCTATCCTGACGGTGAAGCCTTTGCCATTGGGGTGTGGCTTGTATCCGGTGATACAAGCATCATAGTATGGACTGCCAACCGAGATGATCCCCCAATTTCTGGTGGTTCTATTACATTAGAATATGGTGGTGTACTCGAGTGGTCCCGAACCCCATTGACTCCAGGTACCCAACGAAATCCCATATCTTATAGCTCTACACCAGCTAGCTCTGCTGCCATGCTGAACAACGGCAACTTTGTGTTGTATGACATCAAGAGGAAGGTCATTTGGTCCACTTTTGATTCTCCCACTGATACTTTGTTGCCAGGCCAGATTCTGCGTCCTGGTGCGCAGCTGTTTGCAAGTGTCTCCGAGAATAGCCGTGCTAAGGGGAAGTATTACCTTAACAATCAACTAGACGGCAATCTTGTAATCTACCCTGCTGGCACGGTTGACTCTGATAGTGCATACTGGTCTACTGTCACTTCCAACAAGGGCCTCCTCCTCACGCTTTCTTTGGATCCCAATGGTACCCTATGGGTATTCGACAGGAACACCTCCTATACAAAGGCATTATTCCTGACCAATCAATCCTCTAGTGCCTCACCAGCTGTGGAAAATTACTACCGGTTGACAATTGATGCCGATGGCATCTTACGGCTCTACTCACATGTTTTCCTTAGTCTGGCGAGTAAACCTACAACTAAGATTCAGTGGCAAGTGCCTGGAAGTGATCGCTGCCTTGTGAATGGTGTCTGTGGTCCGAATAGCTTCTGTCAGCTCACCATGACAGGAGAAGCCAGCTGCACTTGCCTTCCCGGTTTTGAGTTCTTAAGCACTAACCAGAACACGCTTGGTTGCTGGAGAACATTGCCGGACAGCGGTTGTGCGAAGAATAGCAGCAACTTCGATCAGGGGACGGGAGTGATGAGCACAATGGTCGAAGTGAAGAATACTACTTGGGCGGAGAATGCGTATGCTGTTCTGCCAGAAACCACAAGCATTGAAGATTGCAAGATGCATTGCGCCTCTGATTGTGCCTGCGAGATTTCTATGTTTAGTGACTCCTATTGCTCAAAACTGACGGTTCCAATTAGGTATGGCAGGAATTCTGGTTCCAACAGCACATTATTTGTGAAGGTCTACACCTACCAAGCCATCCAAAGGACTAAAATTGCTGGAGCAGGTGCCATGTTCATCTCAGGTGTTGCCTTGGTCGTCCTCTCTCTGGTTGTGCTCTCTGGATCTGTGCTGCTTATCTGCAGATATAAACCATCTTTGAGGTACATGAGGGCGCCACAACTGGATGATTACATGGTTGACGGGGACAGCGTTGGCCTGCAATCGTATTCTTTTCAGGACCTAGATGTGGCCACAAATGGATTTACCCAAGTGCTAGGTAGGGGTGCTTATGGTACGGTCTTCAAGGGTTTTCTGGCCAACTTCAACAAGGAGATTGCAGTGAAGAGGCTCGAGAAGATGGCTGAAGATGGCGAGCGAGAATTTCATAGGGAGGTGCGTGCCATTGCAAGAACTCACCACCGGAACCTGCTGCGCTTGCTTGGTTTCTGTATTGATAGCACGTGCCGCCTGCTTGTGTACGAGTATATGCCGAATGGGTCCCTTGCAAGCCTCCTTTTCAACTCAGATGCACCGCCTAGCTGGAGCAAGAGGGTTGCGATTGCACTAGATGTCGCAAGGGGGCTGCAGTACCTGCATGAAGAGATACAGAACCCGATTATCCACTGCGACATCAAACCAGAGAACATACTCATCGACAGTTCAGGGATCGCCAAGATTGCCGACTTTGGGCTTGCAAAGCTACTGATTGGGAACCAGAGCAACACACTCACCGGTGTCCGAGGCACGCGAGGCTATCTCGCGCCAGAATGGAGCAAGAACACATCAATCAGTGTGAAGGTCGACGTGTACAGCTATGGCGTCATGCTCCTTGAGCTCATAAGCTGTAAGAGGAGCGTGGAGTTGAAGCGGGCCGGGAACGAGTACAACATTTCTGAGTGGGCCTATGAGTCTGTCATGTTCGGTGAAACCAAGGAAGTGGCCGATGACGTATGCATTGAAGAGGCTGAGCTTGTGCGGATGTTGAAAGTCGGTATCTGGTGCACACAGAACATGCCTGTAATGCGTCCAGCCATGAAGAGTGTTGTTATGATGATGGAGGGCAGCATGGAAGTTCGCCAGCCTCCACGCCCTTCATCATTTTCACAGTCCTGATGATGTCTGAACTCTGAGGGCACAAGCATGGAAACAGGTAATGAAGATGTCACATTGTCTTGATGGCAATAGCCAATAGGAGAACTTGGTCACCTACAGGAGGTGCTTGCAAAGACTCCACAAAAATGCTCTGAACCATTGTAAAGATGGCCTATTTTCTTTATTTTGCATCTACGTTTAGGAGATGTGAATCTGTTTAAATATTTGTGCATGTGGTGTCTCAGCTTAATACTATAGACGAGGGGACTTGTGAATTTCTGGATGATATAGCGGTATCTATCTCCAGTATGTTTCCTGGATACTGTAGCTAACAGTTCTTTCTCCGTTCCATGATATGATTCATAACTTTGCATTTTTCTTGTTTTCCTACTATCAGCAAAGAAATTCAGAAGTTCATATATGCACATTGTATGAATATCAATTTGTCATATATACAGTCAAGTCTGAAGCACAGTATGGTTAGTTAGAAAGTAAACCAAAGACTACCATTTATCAAAGGGGATGTGCCGCTTCCTGTTTTAATCTCTGGCAGTACTGCTGGGACTCGGAGGCAATTTGCATCCTGGACCTCACCATATATCTTTGGTTTTAGTGCAGTGACAAGCCAACAAGCGACAACTAACAGCAAACAGTGTTTTGGCTCTAGGGATTTTTTTTTTGAAGAAAATATTCTGGATGTCAAGAAAATCCTTAAAAAATTGTACATGTGTGAAACAGAGAGTATTTTAGCTGCTTGTACCAAAGGATAAGTTTAGTCGTCTTGAAAAGAAATTTTTGCTAGTAAACTAGATTTGTATTTTTTTTACTGGCACTCTGAAAAAGAATCTCCCTCTGTACAACTGTAAATATTCTGAAATGAACTCTCTTTTTCTCATGAAAATTTAGAGTTGTACACCGGGACTTTTTTGCAGTTATTGTTGACATTTGCAAATTAGTTTTTCCTTTCATCAGTGAGCACATGCTGTGCACCTTCCAGTTTCTGGACTGACGGCAGGCTTTGTTGTGCAGGCTGTTGACATACTTGGCGACTCGGCAACTTACGGGAACAAAAGTGTAACTGCAGCTTTTGGTTTATAAATGAAATGCTACTCCATACATGCTGAATAAATAATCCATCGTCGCCACGGGTGGAGTGTGCTCTTATATATGCTGTTTGTACTAGTGTGATCAAAGATAGAACTCAGAAGGGAAACTTTACTAGTGTGCTCTTATGCTGTTTGTACAGAAGTAAATGAACACCAGGTTGTTGGTTGTTTGATATAGCTTATTGTTGTGATTGAGATGTATCATTGCTGACATACATATCCTTGTAAAGACTGCAGTTTAATAAACTGCATGTCTTATTTATTTATTTATTTGGCTTAGTAAGTTCCCTAATTGTTATACCTCAATCTGATCCACTGTTCTTGAGTTTTCCATATGATGGAGTAGCTGTGTGGTGAGCGAGATCCATGGAACTATCTGGTTTGCGTCAATTTTCCAAGACTTTGTGTTCTTAAATAATGGGTGTGGATGCATGTATATGTATGCGCACACATATCTTTATGTAATCAGGAAGAAAAGGAAATCGCGACTCCATCTTTTTTCAGAGAATTTTACAAGAAATTTGCACTAATCCTCAGAACAAAATTCCTTTCCTAGGGGGTCAAGAACAAAATTCCATTTTTCTTTTGAAAAGAACAAGAACAAATTTTATTTTTTTGAGGAACACAAGAACAAAATTCCTAGGAGAAAATAATATCTTCTGGGCTGAAGTACTATTACACGGGTAAGCTGGGCTGGGATGGGCCGGCCCGAGCAGGTTGGTTCCAGCCGAATAATAAAACAGCCGGGCAGCAGGTTCGTTCTAGCCGAATAAAACAGTCGGGCAGCAGGTTGGTTCCAGCCGAATAAGGAATAACCCATCGACCATCTCCGGCGCCGCCGATTCTTTCTCCGCTTCTTCGTCGCCGACGCATCCGATGGGCAAACGCGGTGCGGCGGAAGGGGTAGATACAGACAGCGTTGCCCCGTTCTGGGTTGGAAGCCCAGAGCCACCGGAGACCGAGCACTCGTCGCCGCCGGCACCTGCCGCTCTCGCCCCTAGGTCTGTAGAACCCTAACCCTGCTTTCTCCTCTTCCTGATGCTAGTTTGTCTAGTGGTTGTGGTCGATCAACCCTGCAAGAGCATGCGCCGTGTTGGTTTGATCAGGTTGCAAGAACATGCGGATGTGGCCATGAAATTGTGTAACTATGGGCCTAGTGTTAATCTGACCCGAAATAATTTTGGCATGATGCTTTTGGTTCTCGGTCGAGTAACACCTGGGGATTGGGATAGCTAGTTACAAAAAAATATATGTGCAAAAGCAGGGATTGGCCCAAATTAAATTTATGGCATGAAAAGATTGCATAACAAACTATTTATGAATATAATGCTCTCGTCACTTGGTATGCTATAATTGTTTTAAGGATATTGGTGCTCTCCGAAGTATGAATCACCCCCTGTTACATGATTTAAAATTATGCCTATATTATGCTGTTGTACTGAACATGAACCTGTTAGTAGTTATTTTGCTGTAGCTTATTGTGACTGAAACGTGCCATGTTGATAACTTGATATATCGAAATATATCTTTTCTGGAAAGAAGATTGATGCTCGGTGAGATGAGCATCTTGGTTTGCCCCTTAGTCTGTATTATTGTACTGGGAGCCTGCCCGCAACATTTGTAACCATTTACTATAGTTATGTCTCTGTGATCTCTGATTTCTTGGTTCTGATCTATCTTTCTTGAATTTTCTGTATGACAGAGAAGTTGCCGTCATAGAGAAGCTGTCTAAGAAAATTTGCCACAGCTTGGGCTCAAACGACTCAGACTCATCTGGACGACAAGTTTGGGCAGATGTTACGGACAGCCTGCTTCACCTAATCATTGTCCTCCTTAGCTCCTTCCATGACTTCCTTGCTGTTACTAGCACCTGCCGCTCTTGGCGTGCCACGGTTTCTTCTTTCCTGCCCATATATCAGTTCTCCTTCCCACCTCTCTTTGTCAACACGGATCTTCATTATGCTCATCGGCCTATAGGCAACGATGATACGTCGTACTACCCTTTATCCAACACCAAATGGCAGCTTCATGATCCTGCTAAGACAAAGTTATCCCTTCGTTGTTCAGCACTCCGACAGACTCCATATCATGTGCAGTATTTGGGCTGCTCATATGGGTATTTTATCTTCTACAGTTTTGAGCAATGCTTCCTTGTTGATGTGTACACTAGTACTATCGTGAAGCCCCCCAAATTGCGACACAGTGACAACTCTGAAATCTACTACAGCATCTTTACGGCTCCGCTAAGTTCGCCCAACTCGTATCTCCTCTTTTTCTCAAGAAATTCAATGTTCCAGTGGCAACTTGGAGCAACCTCCTGGACAGAACACCCTCTTATTGCTGAACGCATCCATCAAATTGTGCCCTTCAAAGGTAAGATGTTTGCCATGGACTCTCTTCATAAACTCAATATCATTTCCTTGGCACCTCAGCTTGGCATGAGGGAAATACCAGTTGTAGTGTGCGGACAGGACATGGTCAAACCATGGTTGGTGGTCTGTGGTGACATGCTACTCATGGTTGACCTCTCCATACGGGTTCGCGAATTCTGCTTTCAAGCCTACCGCCTGGACTTATCAGTTGAACCTGCCAAGTGGGTGAAGTTGGATAAGTTGGAAAATTGGGCTCTCTTTGTTAGCCTGGATACCAGGAGTTCTACATTTTCTTGCGTGAACCCTGAAAGATGGGGCGGGAAGAGTAACTGCATTTACGTTCCGAGCGGATCCAAAAATTCCGACGAACCTTGGATTGAGGTAGAGCTTGGTCAGTTGATGCCTACGAGTTCCCACCCCATTACATATATTCTCGGATGGAGAAGCAAGCAGTTGGAGAGCTTCTGGGTGCTCCCCAGTTTGGTGTATGGTGTCAGCGAGTGAACCATCTCATCTTTGCTCGTCGTGGCGTTTTGCCTAGTTTTGCACATGGCCTGTCAACTGGTGCTTTTATGATATAGATAACCACTTAGTATGGTTTCTTGAATTGGCATCCGTGTTATCACATACAAAAAAAGATCTAATTTATATTGTACTCCGTTCAGTGAATAGTTTGGTTGGGTGTTAATCCTGTATGCTGAACAAGAAAGATTTACCGGACTTGCATTCCAACCTGGAACTTGTTGATACTGTTTGATCACGTATTTATGTTTCTTGGTATGCATCTTTTCTCGTTTACTTTTCTGCTTTCTTCCTGGGGATCTTTCGTTTTTCAGAAAAGAAAAGAACTCTTTCGGTTCAACGGAATATACTATATTTGTATATAGGATGGTTTCGTTCAGAAAGATGTTCCTAAGATTGCATTCATGTAGCCACACGGTAATCTGAATTGCAACATTGTTTTCATCAGCTGCAGGCCAGAGTTTCACACAACTTGCCAATTAATATTAGCCCAGTATATTTGTACTCCGATCGTCACGAACGAAGGAGATGATTTTTGTGTACTTTTTAAAGACAGAACTCAGAATAGAAGCTCGCAGAAGATGAAGCCTTAATAACTAGCTAGTCTGATTACTGGTGTGATGCTCCTGTGGAGAAAATCAAGGTGTTAGTTTTGATGCAGCTTATTGCGATTGAAATGTAGTTTTTTTCTTTATCATGCAACGCAAGCATGATTCCGTCACCTTCCACCACAACAGTGCCTACCTCTGCTCACGACAGCAGAATCAGGGTCACCACGGTTGCTCGCAAGTGTGTAGTGGCGGCATCGTACCATGGACGACAGAGGTGCTTATCTTTGGTGTCCCCGCCCATCCATTCCGGTCCAGAGTGTAGTAAATGTTAGTGTGCCTACCGAAACATCCATCTGCAACATGATGCTTATAACATTGTTTCATGGTCGGGGTGAAAACTCTTGTTATGGTCTTCATTGATCGGCCTTAGCAACGATAAACTTGCATTGTTACTTATTGAATGAATGCATCCCCACCACGTTATTGATCCTAGCCACAAAATGAGCTTTCATCGTTGATAACCAGAACTCCCGCACTTTCATCATGCATGGAGCTACGCTACCGAACTGTTCCTTCCTAGCAGATAATCAACTATGTCATGAGGGTCCGGTTGAGGCAACTTTGTTTGTGGCTAGTCCATTAGCACCAAGACTAGAAGTAGTGTATCATCGAACATGTTGGGAACCTAACCATTTGAACAGATTCATATGTCACCATGTTGGGAACCTAACCATTTGAACAGATTCATATCTCACCATGTTGGGAACCTAACCATTTGAACAGACATATATCTATCTGGTTCTTTATTATGGTCTCCTCCTCCTATGTGGTCGCTACCTATCTTATGGACTCGTATATATGCCAGACAAGAGAATCACTAGTTAGAAGTGCAGACGAATCAACATGATTAAGTGGTATAATATGTGAAGGGAGAGAAATATGAGAACGTTCACACAAGTGCAAGAGTTGGTGGTGTATTTATTTGTCTCCCTATGGTGAATGCTAGTGTCTTGTTGCATTCTAAGGAGCCTTTTACAAATTGGTAAGCATTCATTCTTTTGAGGGGCACTTCAACTTTGCATTATCAATGAACGGACTGGCATCATATTTGTATATCAAAAGTTTGTCAACCTATTTGATACTTTGGTGGGTTACACACAATAATGTAACAAAATTTGATTACATATGTGCATTTTGTATAGATAAAATTTTAGCATAGCATATATGTACACTATTCAATGATTAACTCCACTTTGTGAATACGTCCAGGTGGTTTGTTCATGTGACTATGTCTCCAAAATGGTTTGTTCATGTGTCTATGTCTCCAAAAAAATATGGGGCTTTTTAACACATGATACTATTCATCCTCCCAAGCCATGTATTTGTCTTTTTTGTACAGGTTGCAATTCAAGGTATTTTATCGTGAATCCTTACACACATGTACATTACATCGTTATATACATACATATTTTTTTCAGAATTTTTTTAAACCGGAGTTTGAATTTTGAATTTTTCAAAAAAATCGGCCTCCATGGAGCTCTGGATCCAAAAGGCCTTACTCCTTTCTTATCCCCTACTTTTGTATTTGTGACCCTTTTTTTACACTATTTAGCGACAAAACTATTGAAATTACGCCATCAAAGAAACTTTGTTCTAGCTTTTACCCCTTTTCAACATTTTAATGATTATACATAGTGGGACCCACTATTGGCATGCTACACTAATTAGCTGATAGGTCGGAGGTGTATTCCTCTTCGACACATCCAATGAGCCAAAAGGGTGTGCTCGAGCTGGTTAGAGCAAACAAGCTACCAAGTCAGACATCACTACCAGTGGCGGAGCATGACAAGCAATCAAGGGGGGGGGGGGGGGGGGGGGGGGGCAATATTTAAAGTGAGAGCAAAATTTCAGGAAAACAGATGTTAATGACATGAAATTACATTGCAATCTACCATATTTTGCTTCTTCCATCCTTTGGCAGAGCTCATTGATGGTCGCCGACTTGTCGTATAGGCAGGAGACATTCCATGCATATGCAGCAGTAAGCAAATGGCAAATCGATCTAATGCCAGCAGATGCAGCAAGTAGCCACGAATCCATCTAATGAAGTAGGAAAGCAAGCATTCGTGCTGGGTGCAGCAACAAGCAGGAAGCTGCTCTAATAATAATCAATCAAGCTGCTTGTAGCAGATACCTAGCTTTGTACGTATAATTAATCAAGCTGCTTATGAGAGCTAGCTAGCTTTGTACGTATGGGCTACGCAATAGTTTTTTTGAGGATTGGCTACGCAATAGTTAATTGGATTGAGCGAGAATTATCCACCGATGGGCTGGCCTAAAACGCTTATAGTATACATAGGTAAAAAATGCAGTTTTGGAAGGGGGGGTCACGACCCCCTTTGGCCTCCACGAGGCTCCGCCAGTGATCACTACCCACCTTGATTATGACAACTCAGATTTTGATAGCAATGTCACCATCGAGCAAGGTCGTATCCAAGACATGGTCAAGTGAATCAAGATGTACGTCGTTGAATTACATGATTTTTCTCCTCATCAAGCATCCTGACAATTCTTATAAAATTGGACCAGACATGTCCCTGCAATTGGAGCCAATAATCCATCTCTTCATTTATTTTAACCATTTAGTTTCTTGCGAGAAAATCTTTGAGATAAGACCAATATAAGTTCCTCAATCCTAGTTTTTACACCATGATGTTGTCTTCACAACCATTATTCACTAGCTGAGATGGAGATTAGAGTTCCGGGGGAGGAGTGGAAACCGACAACGGTTGATGAGAGCATGTCTGAGACGAGGAGACCGACGAGAAAGAAGAACAAAACCGGTAACGAAGATACCGATATAGTGAGCATGTGTATGAATCAAGAGGATATAGATATAACTCACCTCGAGTTTAGTAAAGTATCGCAAAGCAAACGGAATAGCACATGATAACCGAAGGTTCACTCAAATGTCATTCATATACTCATAGGGATCGATATGGACGCCCACGGTTCCGTTACCGGCCATTGAACAAAAGGGTTTTTGTTCATGTCTATGTTTTACCGAAGCTACATGTTCACAAGCTTAAGGTAATCACGATCTGCTAAGTCTTAGTAGGACGGGAATAATGAGAATATATTTGTGAAACAATTTCACTAATACTCGAAATAGTTTCGAGAGGATCCGAAAGCATTTTGGGGTCACCGGAAGGATTTTGGAGTTTATTTGGCAATACTAAGTATTTATGATAAATAATATATAGGTGGAAATGTTTGGTGATGTTAAATTAATAATGAAATGTTGTAGTAATTGCTAGGAGGCTTATATTTTTTTAATATCAACGTTCAAGTGGTGGAAGGAGAATTGGGTCACAATAGTAATTTATACAACCACCGCTACTATGAATATCACATAATTATTTGCTTTTCTACCAATTTCCCAACAACAATTTCTAAAACCACTGGTACTATGCTCATGAGAGAGATGCCTTTAGTGAATGCTATGGCCCCCGGGTCCATATTAATATTATACATCCAGAAAATATACAAAAATACTTTCTGTAATTTATTTACTTTTATTAGGTTTTTATCTATCCTACTCTATCAAGATTTTATCGTTAAAATTATCGAGTACAAGGGGCTCGACAACCCTCTTGCCTCCGTTGGGTGCAAGTATTTGCTTTTTTGTGTGCAGGAACTATTGATCGTGTGTTTGCATCGCTTCCTATTGATTCGATAAACCTTGGTTCTCAACTGAGGGAAATATCTACCGCTACTGTATTACATCATCCTTTCCTCTTCAGGGAAAAACTCAACACATCTACAAGTAGCACAACACCCCGCGCGACGGATAGGCCTTGCGGTAGGGCAACTGATTCTTGATGCAGGACTCGTGCCGGTAAAGATGTTATTTGGACACATCTTCCCCTTCGATTCATAACAAGCAAATCTCGATGGATGACTTCCAACGCACAAATTAATACCCTATCTGGTCCCAACACAAATACATGGTTGTAAGCATTAAGACCTCAATACTGATACGTCTCCAACGTATCGATAATTTATGAAGTATTCATGCCATATGCACCTATGTTTACAATATTTTTATATTATTTTAATTCACTTTATATGATTTAATTAGAACCAACCCGGACTGACGATGTTTTCAGTAGAATTACCGTGGTGATGTTTTTTGTGCAGAAAATAAAAGTTCTCGGAATCGTCCGAAACTTTTTGACGATTTTTTCTAGAGAAAATAAGAAATAGCGGAGCGAAGAACTAGCGGAGGGGGGCCACCAGGTGCCCCCAAGCCATCATGGTGCCATCACCCCCCTGAACCATGCTCTAAGTGATAGAGTTGCGGTGAGCGACAAACCAAGGTAACATGGAGCGAAGCTCGATTGGATGGAGGGAAATCAGCGAGGATGTCATCGAAGTTAAGGCCATGGCACTTGTTTTGGGCGACCATGCCTTTTTGGCAATTGGCGATCAATCCAACAACTATACCAAACCTGTGAAGAATTAACGCGAGCTAGTGAATGTCAGCTCGAACAGGAACCATGAACATTGTGGTGTCGATGGTGTATATTGAAGTCTGAATACTGGGGGAGCGGCCCCGAAAGTATTCGAGGAGGACCTTCTCCATGGTGGATATGGTTTAGCGGGTCGATCGCCAGGTTCACCTGCCAAAGGTGTCTCCCATGTATAATGGGGTCACCGACAATCCCATTAAAACGACTCGGTAGTGAGGCATATTCAGGCAATACGTTTACAGTTCTCGCCGGATTTTTCATTTTAAACCTACTGGTAGGACTAGGATTGTCATCAATACCAACGGGACGGGCAGGAGGCAAGGAAAAAAAAATCCAAAATTAACATTGAACTTGTAGACGAAAGCTAAATCGAACCCTGAATTTCCAATCCCTGAAGTCAGCACACCAAGCTCTCCGATCCCACTCTATTTTAAACCTTGAGTGTGTTTCACTGTGATTTGCTTTGCTGACGTGGCAAGTCAAATCGGGCCGGCCCATTAGAACAGTCGCTCGCGCGCCTGCTTTGCTATGGTTTTCATTGTTTTCCTTTTCTTTTTCTTTTATATTTTCTTTTTTTTCTTTGTGTGAGTTTTCTTTATCTTCGTCTGTTTTCTTCGGCTTTCTTTTTCCGTTCGTTATATATTATTTTTCACTAGTTTTCTTTGGTTTTTCTTTCTTCGTTATCCTTATGGTTTTCTTTTGTTTCTTTCTTTTTTTCATATTGTTTGCAATTTCTTTTTTATTTTGTTGGTGTAACCGATTTTCATTTGTACACATGTCTATTTCGTCTCAGTACGCAAAGTATACTTTTAAAACATCTTTTTGATGCACTTTCGACATTTTTCAAATATATTATGTACATTTGTTCAAAATATATGTTTTATACTTTTTTAATACACAATAATGCTTCTACCAAATACATGTTTAACATTTCTGAATGACAATAATTTTTTGTCAAAACTATACGAACATTTTTTACATTGTTTAAAAAGTTGCTCCCATCTTTGAAAAATTCAAAAAAAAATCAGACTTTAAAACTTATTATGTTTTCAAAAAGTTGTTAATTTTTCTAAAAAGTATTCATCATTTTTCTCACACATTTTTGAGGTTACCAATTTGTTCCCATTTATTGAAAAAAATGTTTATGTTTCAAAAAGTGTTCAATTTTTTTAATATTGATTCTGTTTTCAAAAAGTTGTTCGTATTTTAAAAAGTACTTAGCATTTCACGCATTTGTTCAGGTTTCACAAGTTGCTCCCAGTTTTAAAATTTTCAAAAGGTGTCTGCACTTTAAAATTTTGTTCAGGCTTCAAATTTGTTCCCATTTTTTTGTCAAAAAATGTTTATGTTTCAAAATGTGTTAATATTTTCAGAAATGATTCTGTTTCCAAAAAAAAATCTTTTTTGATATTATTAAGAATTTTCAAAAAGTATTCGCACTATATTTTTTAAGGAGATTTCGCATTTGTTTTTTACATTTTACATATTTGGTTGACCTTAATTTCCCTTTTCTAATCTTGAGTTGGTGGTGTGTGATTAAATTTCTGGGCCTCTCTTTAAATCAGTAACAACCTTTGGTTGTAGTGGTTGTGCGAGGGGTTTAGCAGCACTAGGTCGTAAGTTCGAATAGACCGGGATCAAAGAGTTTGGTGTGCTAATTTCAGGGATTGTAAGTTCAAGGTTCGATTTAGTTTTCGTGTACAAGTTCAAGGTGTGTTTGGGACTTTTTCCTAAAGTAAAGCTCACCAGTGGTGCTACGGACCAGGTAGAGGGTGGCCAGGGTAGGCCGTGGCCCACCCTGAGATTTGAAAATAGCTTTTATACTATATAGGAGAAAGGCTAAAAAATAGAACGAAAAATTTGTATATGTAGAGTAGCACTGCTGGCCCACCCTGACCCAGTGGGCTAGGTCCGCCACTAGCTACGGTGCATGTCAGGGGAAGACGAACGAGGCACCACGTGCCCAGGTGGTTATCTCAGTCCCATGAAAGATGGACTTGCTGGCCGGCATCCACCGAAACGCGGCGGCGACTGAGGTAGTGCGGCAGCGTAGGAAGGCGAAGACGTTGTGCTCCATTCCCCGGTGGAAACCTGCAGCGTTGTCCATGGGGAAACAGATGATAAGAAATCCGGTCCGAAGCTTGCTCCTACTGTGATGTGGACGGGAAACCGAGGCGGTTGCTCTCTGAGATTGAAGAGGGAAAGCAGGGGAGGTTCTGGGCTCTCGGTTGTGCCATTGTGGAAGGAGCGAAGCATCGAGGGGCTGCCATTGCCCATTCGCGACATGGAGAGAGCATGCATGAAGTGGCTACCATTCATCATTACGGTTTGCAAAAGTTTAATTAGCGATTACCTCGTTTTCCCTACATGTGCTCTGTAGGATGAATGCTCTGTTATTTTCATCAAAGGGACGTGTATGCTCCTGTAAACTGACTTCTGTTTCTGAAATGAAGTTACGTATCATGTTTTCTTTTTTATTCTTGGATGTGAATGCGGCTGCCAGGATAGTCCACCCCCATGTGGCCAGGCCATAGAAGAGCCAAGCAAATGGGCAATGGGCAAACGGAAAAATATTCATGGATAAACTCGATCATATCACACAGTTCATCGCATTCGATCGCACTTGTCATACTAGGTCTATACGTGATATCACTTTTATTCTTGGCGATAAGACTCAAAGGCTGCTGACATTAGTTGAGCAAGGTGAACCCAACAGGGCTCCTGACATGGTTGAGCCAGGTATTATAATCTGTGAAATACTAGAAGGTTCCCCGCGGGTTGCTGCGGGATTTCTGAAAGTCTTTTTGAAGACATGATGGTAATGCTCAATAAAGAAAATTAAAATCGAGTACCATATGGAAAATATGCAAGATCGCTACAGTAATTGAGATACATTTCTCGTATACATTGGATATCATTTGAAAAGCATATCCCTTTAAACAACATGAAATACTATGGTTCAATTAAAAAAGATAATACTCGTGCTAGAAATTGTTTGGATTGTGGCTTTAATAAAAATGATCCGAAATCAAGGGATAGTGCTCCTTTTGGCACTAAACAGCTGGACTGCCTGAGAGTTGAGACGTCAGAAGTTAGAACATTGCTTGCAGATCTTTGTAGAAGAAAGTAACACTGACAAAGAAAAGATAATCAGGTCCGATCTAGCTACCTTTTCGATGCGTGTAGCAGCAGCTTGTCACCTCTCCCGGGAGCCAGCAACGTATGAAAAAACTAATCTCAACAATTTCTAGAAAGACGTATGAGTAAGGGAAGCAAACGCCATGACCACCACCACAACCAAAAGGAAGCATGCGTTTGCCAAGTCCTTCTCGTTCAAACAAAGAACGGAGGAAAGACACGTATCAGTACCTTGTAGTATGACAGATTAGGGAAGGCCTTTGGGGCTAACCGCTAACGGCGCAACTGTGCCAGATGCGAGCAGCCAAAGAACTGACGTTGCAACCACACAATGATGCAGTTGACGTACCAGATTGAAAGCTAGGAGATTGACATCTGGAGTAGAAGTTCATCGGCTTTACCGACAGTTAGCAGAAGATGGGAACAAAACTGGAGGAAGACTTGTGCAAAAGGAACGCCATGAAGCATGTGCGCGTTGGTGGTGAATGGTTGATGAACCGCCGGCCGGCCGATCGACTGCCCCGTCGGTTAAATGCATGTGGGAGCGTGGGAGCATGAAACGGCTGGAGTGGGCCGGGAGATAAATGAAACGATGGACACTTACAACATCGTGGAAAAAGGACAGAATTCTCTCAGAAAAATATATGATGACATCATCTGATGATGTGGCTAGGAATAGAGGATTACAATTAGGGGGGGGGGGGGGGGGGCAATGGCCCCCAGCCTTCGATCAAGTTGTGAAGGATTTTGACGAGCTTAGATTGGTTTTTTTTTAGCAAGCTCTGTCACTCCATACAATAGTTAATTAGTTCATACTCAAATCCTTAGCAAACGCATTAGCAAAATTTCTTGGCTCACTCACCGCTCCGGGAGAAAGCACCGTCGCACAGTTGCTGAATTCCGGGTCGAGGCTGCACATGAAGTCCACATAGTTATTTCTCTCGCATTGTGAACTTCGATGATAATGGTAATATTTTGTTTTCCCATCCAATATGGATGTTATAGTTTGTATTACTTAATATGATCGATTGTATGTGTTGCATGAACTCGATGCCCACGTAAATTTCATGGAATTTTGTCGATTTCCCGTAAGTGAAGATGAAACGCCTTTTGGAATAGTTAATGATAAGAATTCCGCTAAGGAGACCTCTCCCAACCACAAGCGCTCGACGGGAGAGTGTATCTCCCTCAACGCAGATGTGAATGAGGCATATCGCAAGCAATGTGCTCACCACGAGCTTCCCAGGAGGTGGAGGTGCGATACCTTCTTTACTGAATAAGTACTTACCGCGAAAATCGTCTCGATGGCGCACAACGCAGGCATGGGTGACTTGGGCCAACTACCCACGCAAACATATAATTAGATCACCACCAAGTTGGCGCCACCTTGGAGGATAACCTCAACATTGAAAGGTTCTTGCCCGAGTGCCACTTCACCATTGCCGGTACTCGTTTTACACCCACTTTGCAAGGTCTTTAAAACATTTTTTGCTTCGACAATCCAGGTTATCTCAAGGACGATGGCCAGCCCATTGTCGTCGCTTGCAGAAAGTGGTAGATCATCTGCTGCAACCAGGATCATAACTTCGCCAAAGTGAATTTATCGATAATCCAAAACCCGGCCATTTGCTACTTTATGATCGGGGTGATTGAACTTGGCATGGTTGCCCCAGAGATGTGCGTGCTCCATGCCACACTTAGCCCCAATTTGGTTGAAAATTAAACTTGTAAGCACTTATGCTAGCACACTTTCGTAAGCAGAAGGTGCAACCTTCTGGTAGCATTTGTTTTGCTGGTGCCATCACCCACATTGCACATAGCATGCGCATTGATTTATCTTGGTTTAGGACTGTTAATGGTGGTCTTACTATGCTTAATATATTATGATTAGCTCCTCGTTTGTGAGTCCTGATCAACGTTATCCTGAGGATAAAAAGGAAGAGTTGTGGCGGTCAAATGGGAGAGAACGAGAACGTGCACTAGTAGAAAACAGGGCATTAGTCCCGGTTTCAGAGGGCCTTTAGTCCCGGTTCTGCAATCGGGACAACACGATCAGGACTAATGCCGATCACTTTTAGTCCCGGTTGGCTTATGAACCGGGCCAAAGGTGCTCCACATGGCCGCTATGCGGCACCGAGGCAGGAGGACCTTTAGTCCTGGTTCGTAACACGAACCGGGACAATAAGGCGTTGGGTTTTTTTTTTGGAAAGGGCCGTGTTTCATTTTTTGTTTTCATTTGCTTTTATATTTATATTGTATTTTCACGCGGTTAAACATATTAATATACAACATCATCAGTATAAATTATGGAAAAAACAACCAACATCAGTACAAATTAGATGGATGCAATAGACCAAGTTGAATTAGAGGATGTACTCGTATATGTCATATAACAATTCATCATCATCATCTTAATCAACTCTTCATCATTCAACATCCAACAACTCATCATCATCTTAATCAACGATCCTCATTATTGTAGTTATCAAAAGGTTGAAACACTAACTACTGCTAGGTAAAAAAGCAAAATAAAGGCGAACTCCGCCATCTCCCGATTGAAGAACACTGATCAACCTATCTCCAACTTGTGGGATGCGCAAGTATTCCTCTCCAAGTGGTAGCGTAAATGCTTGTATTGCATTTCTCCATCCTGTGATTTCCAGGGTTTCTTCACTTTTAGATATCCTGTAGCTACCACTGTAATTAATCGGGAGTGGCCGTAAGCTAACCATTTGCAAATCACCATTTGTGAACATCCATCTAGGCACGGTCTCTGGGGGAGTACCTATTGAAAAACATTAGTAATAATAACATAGTTAGCAAACTAGTTTTGCTTAAGAACAATGTATATGTGAAAAAGATGGACTAGTGATGCAATGGTAAAAAAATTCTTACAAAGTTGTTTGAAGTGATGTTATGATGGTTCAATTTGTGCACTAGTGGCACATATCCATTATAAATGTTGCCAGTCCGGTAATGTTTAGCATGATCCTCAACATCATGAATAAATGAGATGAGATGATTTATCTCCGAACAAGTAAGTTTGGAGTCATGAATGTAGTACGTCCGGTCTATTATCTGTCGGGTAGTTCTTGTAGCACGGAAATAAGCTGATAATTAAAAATAAAGAAATTTAGTCGGGATGAGTACCAAATACTTTTCAATAATCAATATAAAGTACCTAACAAATCTGTTGACAAACGGACCTGGAGGTAGCACCGGAATCAAGTCATCCTCCGCATGCACCCAAATATCTATATTATTATCACGAACATCGTCATTACCAAGATCGAAGGTAATGTTCATGTTCTCATCCAACCCATACGCGTTGCAAAATGCTCTCCAATTAGAACAACCAAAATATGTGTGATCTTCGTTATTTTTCACCTTAACAACAAAAGTGTAATGCTCCGTTCTTAGGTGAGCTATCTTAGGCTCTCTACTATCCTTCTCTTTGAAATGGAACTTGTCCAAGACATCGAATCTTGCATGACAGGGAACGCACTAGTCGAATTGTACAAAAAAAAATTAAAGGTTAATTAAAACAAAAAAGCACACGCCATACTTAATTAACAAAAAATACATGTTGTCTGTACATACCGTAATAATACTAAATTATTCTGTTAGCTTGACGGTGAACGACCTATCGCTATCCAGGTGAGGATAAATGTCGCATAGACCCCTGTCGTCCTAGCACAAAGGGCACTTAGGGATCCTATCGTCGTCAGACGACGTCGACATTTCCTGTGTTCATGGTTCTAAGATTAAAAACCGACGGCAAAATTTTGAAGCAAGATCATCATATAATATCACTAATACATATGATATCACCGTCGATCGTCGGGGACTCTTCATATAATATTATCATATAATATCACTAATACATCTTGAATAATCCAGTTAATGAAGCATCGAATATTATCACTAATACAGCTCGAATATTATCATATAATATCATTAATTAATACAGATCGAGTTGACGTCTCACGGCGCAGGCGGTGGACACCCAAAGAGAAGGAACCATCGCCGGATCATAGTTCGGGTGAGATCCCTGAATAACATGCCAGGTATTGGAGAACCTGGCGTCCAACGCGGCCATGTAGCGACGGACGTGCTCGTCTTCCTCCCTGACACAACAACGTACCACCTCCGCGGGGGCCGCCTCCCTCTGCACCGATAGTGGCCCACGCGACCGCCACCAAAGAAGCTCCGGGTCGACGACGAGACCCGGATTTCTCACCAAGGTGCGCGCCCTGGAAGGTAGCACCTCCCAGTGCCAGCTCGGCGGAGCCCAGTCCCGGACATGGTGTGACGCCCCCGATCTCGACCGTACGCTAATCATGCACACAATGCGTACAACCCAGATTTAGGGACTCATTGATTGATATCACAACACAACAGAAGACACAAATATAAAGTCATACAGCTCCATATTACAAGCCAGGGGCCTCGAGGGCTCGAATACAAAGCTCAACAAGCACGAGTCAGCGGAAGCAAATATATCTGAGTACAGACATAAGTTAGACAAGTTTTGCCTTAAGAAGGCTAGCACAAACATAAGCAACGGATCGAAAGAGGCGAGGCCTCCTGCCTGGGAACCTCCTAACTACTCCTGAGCGTCGGGGGCAGCCTCCACGTAGTAGTAGGCTCCATCGGTGGTGTAGTAGTCGTCTCTGGCGCACTCCATCTCCTGGGCTCCATCGTCTGAACGCAGCAACATATCGAGGGGGAAAAAGGAAGGCAAAGCAGCGGTGAGTACTCATCCAAAGTACTCGCAAGACTGACATCAAAACTATACTAATTATGCATCAGTATCAATGAAGGGGTTATGTCTGGACTGACTGCAGAAAGCAAGAATAGGGAGAAGACCTAGTCCTATCGAAGACTAGCATCTTCAGCATCTTCAACATCTTGCAGCATTAGAAGAGAGTAGACCTGTAGCTCATATATATATAGTCATATTGTTGTAGCAATTTTAATAATTAATCATGCCCAGAGATCCTTCCTCGACTCCCTGCGAGGAAGCAATCGCGGAGCCACAATTCATTTCAAATTTAAATTACAATTATAGTTGTATAAGGTCAAGGTACAACTCCAAGTCGTCCTGTTACCGAGGACACGGCTATTCGAATAGTTTGTTCTTCCCTGCAGGGGTGCACCACATATTCCCCAACACGCCTGAGTCACCTCCGGCCGGACACACTTTACTGGGTCATGCCCGGCCTCGGGATATCAGCACGTCGTCGCCCCACCTAGACTCAACGAAGAGGCCAGCCCGCCGGTCTAAATCCTATGCGCGCAGGGGTCATGGGCCCAATCACCCTTTGCACACCTGCACGATGCGAAGGCGGCCGAGGTCAGTCCTAGCACTCCTTATTAACAAGCACGGTGCCGTCGCGGACCACTCGGGCGCGCGCCGCTCCATTGCTGACGTCCGACGAGCTTCGGCTGATACAACGACGCTGAGTGTCCATAACTTTCCCACGTGATGGTTAGTGTGTATTAAGGCCAACGACCTAACTCAGATCAAGTACCCAACCCATTAGCATTTTATTAATGCGGGGAAAGCGCGACCCATGAAATGCGGTCTGTCGCCCCGCCTCGAGGACCGTGGCTAGGGCCTCTCCTGCCCGTCCACGCCTCATCATAACCCGGATGCCTTACCGGCGCATCCCACCACATCTCACACACGGGTACCCTTGGGGCCGACCCGTCTCAAGACTGTCGGGAACTCAGGTCCACCTCAACCAGGGTGGTACCGCCTGTCCCTCCAGTCCCGTCTTCCACATGTAACAATGGCAAGTTAAGGTAACTGTGTGGCTATACACCAAGTGGAAATCCGAGGAATCACCCTCGATGGATCCCACTCGAGGTATGTGTATGGCAAGAGTCGCTATCGTTAAATGGGAAGGAGGAATCACCCTCGATACCCACGACCGATTAGCTACGCTACAGAATTAACATCGGGAGTGCTAAGTGAGGTATCACCCTCGGCACTCGATAGTAGCTCTGCAGTGCCATACTTAAGGGGTGTGCGGTGATGTGAGGGGTCTGGCTCGTCGGTCGGTTGACCGAGACTTCGGGTCTTCGAGTCGTTGAGTCATCGATGAACAAGCAGGGGCAACTGGGACTAAGGGGGGGTCTCAGGGGATTCATTGATCAACCTATACTAAGCAGTTGATATTGTTGCAGGTATAGTAACAGTTTATCAAAAACAGGCTATGCATCAGATTAGGAGCTAGCTAATACAGTAGCAAAAATCTAATGCAAGAATCAGAGTGAAGGAATAGGCGATATCGGAATGCTCAAGGGGGGTTTGCTTGCCTTGCTGCTCTGCGGCAAAAGGCTGAACGTCAACGGCGGTGTAGTCGTACCCGGCAGCACCGTCAGTCTCGGAGTCTACCGGAGAGAAAAGGGTGGGAAGAAACAATAAATATAAGCAAGCAGATGCAACACGATGCATGACATGGCAATATGCAGGGCTAGGCATGCACTAACGCAGTACTACGCGTTGCAGACGAAGCGGGAGAATATCTGACAATATTTCCCGGGTCTTTGGACTTATCGGATAGATGATCCGGAGGGGAAAGTTCCATGTTCATCATGATAGGAGGTTGTCACTGATGAATGGATGGCATATTTGGATTCGTCAGATTTTTCTGATCAACTTTCATGTATAAATTATTTTCATCCGAGTTATGGTTTAAAAGATATGATTTTCTAAAGTTTTATTGATTTTCTGGAATTATTTTAATTAATTAAACCTAACATTATCCAGAATAGTGAATGATGACGTCAGCATGACAAAATAATTGCATCAGCAGCCAACAGCGTCAGCTACAGTTTGAACCTGACAGGTGGGACCCATATGTCATAGACACATTTAATCTCGAGGGTTTTAAATTAAGTTAACAGGGTTTAATTAGGGGAGGGCCCCACATGTCAATGACTAATTAGTTTAAATTAATTATTTTAATTATCCTAATCAGTTAATTAGGCAACTGATAGTGGGGGCCCATATGTCATAGACACTGGGGGTAGGGGCGCCACATGTCAGTGGCACACGGGTGCCCAGTCAGCACGTTGACTGGCCCGTGGGGCCCGTTGGCAGCAACCCTGGGGGTGCCAGCTCAGCGGTTGCCGGCGTTTAGCCGCCGGCGACGTCGAAACGCGGCGGAGGGGCTCGGGGTTCGCCGGAAATCGGCCACAGAGGGCCATTTGGCGTGCGGCCAGGTGCGTTCGAACGGGCGCTCGACCACGCGTCGATTGACGGCGGTGGCATCGCCGGAACTGGCCGGAGACGGCGCGGGCGATGACGGCAGGCGGCGGCCGGTTCGGGTGTGCGACGGAAACGGTGCTACGATGTGCAACGGCCCGAATGGAGGGGCTAGGCGGGCTCTAGGCGATGCGGCGAAGCAGATGGAGGTGCGCGCGAGACCATTTGGTCGCCGGAGGCTCGCCGGCGATGAGCGGAGGCGGCGACGCGATCGGGTTCCGGTGAAAACGACGGCTACGGCTAGCTAACGCCGACGAGAGCGAGAGGGGAGGAAGCGGAGGCTCACAGCGGGGCGTAGCCGTGCAAAGCGGGCGTGAGGACGGCTCGAGGCGGCCGGAATCAACAACGGCGTTGCGGTGGCCGAAGGTGGAAGACGACGGCGTTCGGGCGATGGAGGGGGCCTCGGCTTCGGCTCGTTGGCGCGGTAGAAGGAGGCGACGATGGCGAGCACGGGGGACACGTCGGGGAGGTGAAAGGGAGGCGGTGGCCGCGCTACGCCGGAGCAATGGTGGCGGCGGCGCGGATCTGGAGGGCGAGCGAGCGAGAGAGAGAGCGAAGCGAGGGGGGCGGGGATGGATAGGGGCGTCCAAGGGGAGGGGGAGGCCTCGACCTTATCCTCCCCGAGGCCCTGTGGCGGCAGGTGGCGAGCAGCGGCGGCGAGGCCGCACTCCGGCTACGGCACGGGCGACAGCGGGGTGGGAGCAGGTAGGAGACGGCCCCGGTGGGTTGGGCCGCACTGTTGGGCCTTTTGGGCCCAGCCGCTGCGGGCCTTTCTCTTTTTCTTTCTTTTCTTTTCTGTTTTTATTTCTGTTTTCTTTTATAAGTTTCTGTTTTATTTATTTTAGGCCATATTTCCTTATAGCAAAAATGTGCCACATGGTCCACAAAATAACATGCATTATTTTGAATGACCACACCAAGTTTGAGCATTTTTGGGTACTGTTGGAATTAACCATGCAAGTTAAAGGGCATTTTAAATGCAAAAATGGCTCTGTTTTGAAGGTGGGGTCCACACCAGTGGGAGGGTGATGTTGTTTTCCTTAACAACATTTATTTTGGATTATTCCACAAGTGTGCAACATTTTTCCCATGCTGTTTGAGGATTTAAATTATCACCTTAAAATTCTAGGGCATTTGAAATGAAATTTGAATCCAAACTTGATCAAGCCCTGTTTAGCAAAATATTAGCTTAATCACTTGGCCATTACTGTAGCTTAATTACAATGATCACTGTAGCTTAAACCCAGGGTGTCACAATTCTCCCCTACTAACAAGAATTCTCGTCCCGAGAATTAAGAAGTAGAAGGAAAGAGCCCGGGGTATTCTGCACGAAGATGATCTTCGCGTTCCCATGTGGCTTCATCTTCAGAATGATTTGCCCACTGTACTTTGAAGAACTTGGTGACCTTCTGACGAGTCCGATGTTCAGTTTCATCGAGAGTGCGGACTGGTTGCTCTTTGTAGGAGAGGTCTTGCTGCAGCTCCAACATATCATGATCCACTGCTCGGATAGGATCCTTGAAGCAGCGACGAAGTTGCGACACATGGAACACATCGTGAACCTGAGAAAGGTTTGGCGGTAGTTCCAATTGATATGCCACTTTACCACGCCTTTCGAGAACAGTGAAAGGACCAATATAACGAGGAGCCAGCTTGCCCTTGATCCCAAATCGGTGTGTTCCTCTCATTGGCGTGACTCGAAGATAAGCCTTTTCACCACGTTGATAGACCATATCCTTGTGATGACGGTCATACTGACTCTTCTGACGAGACTGAGCAGCCTTCAGATTTGCATGAATAATGCGGATTTGATTATTCGGCATGTTGGATAATATCCGGACCGATAAGTGTGCGTTCCCCAGTTTCTGACCAATTCAGAGGAGTCCGACACTTACGTCCATATAATACTTCAAAAGGAGCCATCTTCAGACTAGCTTGATAGCTATTGTTGTAGGAGAACTCAGCATACGGGAGGGATTCCTCCCATTTCTTGCCGAAAGAAATGACACAAGCTCGAAGCATGTCTTCTCGAATCTGGTTGACTCGTTCAACTTGTCTTTGGGATTGAGGGTGAAAAGCGGTGCTGAAGGACAAACGAGTCCCCATAGCTTCCTGGAAACTTGTCCAGAATCTTGAAGTGAATAAACTACCACAGTCTGAACTAATCACCAATGGAATACCGTGGAGTGAAGCAACTCTGGACATGTATAGATCTGCCAGCTGACTAGCAGTAATAGTTTCCTTGACAGCCAGAAAATGTGCAACTTTGGACAACCGGTCAATGACGACAAGAATAGCATCATTACCTTTCTGTGATCTGGGAAAACCAGTAATGAAATCCATTTCAACATGATCCCATTTCCATTCAGGAATAGAAATAGGTTGTAGAGTTCCAGCAGGCCTTTGATGTTCTGCTTTGATCCGACGGCAAATGTCACATTTTGAAACATAGCGTGCAATGTCTTGCTTCATGTTAGACCACCAGAATCTTTGCCGAATATCTTGGTACATCTTGGTACTACCAGGATGAATAGACAGCGGAGTGTCATGTGCTTCTTTCATGACCTCCTGGGTCATTTCATTGTTTTTCGACTTACACGGTACCACTAGGCGGCCTTTGAAGTACAAAGTGCCATCCTCAGCAATAGTGAAGGGTGAGGGGTTCCTTCTGCGAGATCGCGCTTAAGCCTCTCAACTTCACTGTCACACTTCTGGATCCACTTGATGACGTCCACAAGATCTGGTTTAGCAACCAGGGTATTAAGAGAACCCTGGGGTACAACGTGGAGGTTCATTTTGTATGACCCTTTAGGAGGGGGATCGAGGTATCCCTGTGGAACAATATGGAGGTTCAGCTTGCGAAATTATTCTTGAAGCAGGGGGTGAACCTTGTGAACCTGAAGGTGATTGCAGTATAACTTGCGGCTCAAAGCATCAGCCATTACATTAGCCTTGCCAGGGGTATAAGGAATACCCACATTGTAATCTGCTATGCGCTCCATCCATCTCTGTTGACGGAGGTTCAGATCTGGCTGAGTAAACAGATACTTCAGACTTTGGTGGTCGGTGTAGATCTCGCAACAATTACCAACAAGGTATTGCCGCCACTCTTTCAGTGCATGAATTACGGCAGCAAGTTCGAGGTCATGAACCGGGTAGTTCTCTTCATGAGGACGCAATTGACGGGATGCATAAGCAACCACTCTGCGCTCTTGCATTAGGACACAACCCATTCCCTGATGAGAAGCGTCACAATAAATGGTAAAGCCTTACGAGTATCCGGAGGAGCAAGCACTGGAGCAGAGGTCAGCTTGTCCTTAAGTGCCTGAAAGCTCTCCTGACATTTTTCTGTCCACTCATATTTAACACCTTTGTGAAGCAAATTGGTTAAGGGCTTTGCAATCTTGGAGAAGTTCTCGACGAATCGACGGCAATAGCTGGCGAGTCCGAGAACACTTCTGACTTGCTTGACATTCTTCGGGGGAGTCCAGTCAAGAATAGCCTGAACTCGTTCAGGGTTGACCGCAATACCATCCTTGGAGATCACATGACCAAGGTAGGTTACTTCGTCCATCCAGAACTCACACTTTGAATACTTAGCATAGAGTTGATGTTCTCGAAGCCTCTCCAGTATAAGACGAAGATGTTCCGCATGCTCTTCTTTGTTCTTGGAGAATACCAGAATATCATCCAAATAAACCACGACGAATTTATCGAGGTAGTCCATGAATATATAGTTCATTAGGCGAGAGAAAGTTGCTGGGGCATGGGTTAAGCCGAAGGACATGACGGTGTACTCGTATGAACCATAGCGAGTAACAAATGCAGTCTTGGGAATATCCTCTTCACGAACCCGGATCTGATGGTAACCCAACCTCAAGTCAAGTTTTGAGAACACTGATGAACCAGCAAGTTGGTCATAAAGGTCGTTGATCCGAGGAAGCGGATATTTGTTTTGAATCGTTGCTTGGTTGATGGGACGATAATCTTGGACCAATCGATTCGTACCATCTTTCTTCTTGACAAAGAGAGAAGGTGCTCCCCAAGCAGAGGAACTTGGACGAATGAAACCCAGACGAAGCGAGTTGTCAAGTTCTTGCTTAAGTTCAAGGAGTTCATGTGGTGGCATCTTATATGGACGCTTGGCTATAGGAGTGGTACCAGGTACCAAGTCGACGACAAACTCGACAGCTCTAGCAGGGGGGATCCCTGGAAGTTCTTCCAGAAAAACATCTTGGAAATCCCGGACAACTGGAATGTTTTCAATTCCTTCAAGAGGTGACTCGTTTAATGCATTTATGGCATATAGCCGGGCTTCAGCATTTCGAACAAGATGAGCATGGTAGCTGACTATCTCATTCGAAGGATGCAGAAGGTGGACAGTTTTGGTGGCACAAATGACGGAAGCAGTGTGTGCTTTCAACCAATCCATCCCCAGAATAAGGTCGATCTTGGAAGACTTCAATATAATGGGGGAAGCATGGAACTCCATTCCTTCTATTTCAATGGGGACATCTTGACAAACCATTGAGGTTCGACATTGGCCAGCGGGGGTGTTTACCACTATTGGAATGTTCATCTCCTCGTACTTAATGCCATGCATGTATGCAAAATCTTCAGACATAAAAGAATGCGATGCTCCTGTATCAAACAATACAGAAGATGGTACTGAGTTAACAAGAAGTGTACCCATCACAGTAGCAGGCTGGTCTCGAGCTTCATTCAGTTCAGCATTGTTAGCCTGAGCACGACCCTGAGCAGGCCTGGCATTGTTGTTGCGGGGCTGGTTGGTAGGCAGTGCAAGTTGATTCCGACCCTGCCTGCAGTCTCTAGCACGGTGTCCTGGGCGACCACACTTGAAGCACAGTCCATCCTCAGGACGGGATGGTGGAGGCTGAGGTGCTCTTGGCGGTATAGCTCTTGGCTGTCTTGGCGGTGGAGGGGGCAGACGAGGCGCCACATAGGATGGCCTCGGGGCATATGCAGGTGGACGGTAGTTGTTGGGGATCCGGATCCTTTGCTTCTGAGGACGTGGGCCCAAAGATGAACCCACGTCAGTTTTGCGCTTAGTGTGATCCTTGTACCTCTGCAGACCTGTCTCAATCTGAATAGCCTTATTCACCAAGGTGGCAAAATCAGGGAAGTCGTGAGCTAGAAGAGCAAGGTGAACATCCGGGTGAAGTCCTTCACGGAATTTCTCCTCCCTGCGAGCATCAGTTGCAATGTCTTCTTCAGCATAGCGAGATAAGTCCAGAAATTCCCGCTGATAAGCATCCACAGTCTTGTTGCCCTGGACTAAGTTGCAGAATTCACGCTTCTTCTTATCCATCATTCCCTGAGGAATGTGGCGAGCACGGAAAGCAGCTTGGAACTCAGGCCAGGTGATGATTGTTCCAATAGGCTGAGAGCACCTGTGACTGTCCAACCATTGAGCAGCGGGACCCTTCAGAAAGTACGAGGCAAAGGTGATGTAGCTAGGCACTGGGGCGCCTGAAGACTCCACCTCATAAGTGATGTCACGGAGCCAGTCATCAGCGTCAAGCGGCTGAGTTGAGCTGCGGTAGGTCATAGGGTTGAGACGCATGAAGTCTTGCAGAGTCATTGGGCTGGCTGTTGATTCATGTTCGGCCTCGGGAAATGGTCCATAAGCCCTTGCATAAATTGGCGATTCAGTTCAAACTGCTGCATCATACCAGCCATGTAGTCCGGTGGTGGTGGTGGCTCAGGCGCACCACGACCACGACCAGCTGGCCTAACCATTCTGTCAAATTTTAAGAGTGGTAGTTTAGCATTTCGTGATTGCAAAATCAATGAATCATTTATGAAGTAAATTGCACAAAGAAGGAAGTGCAATAAATACGACATAGTAGTTCAAATTTCAAGATACAGATCCATACATAGGTCTATTACAAACCATAAGTTCGTTACAAAATAGACGGTAGGTCTGGCATGAAATTTACCTAGACAACTAGGCGGCACGCAGGCACGCGGTGGAGAGATACAACAACGAGACATAGCGATATGCTACATCAACGTCGGGGACAACGAAAGTAGCCACGGAACTGCAGATGACCCCGGTTGTGAAACCTGATGGCAGGGTCCTGCATCCCGTGTACACTCCGATGCAGAACCTGCATACTAAGCGGGAGCGCAAGTCCACGTGCCAGAGTACGACCTCCAACTTCAGGCCATCCAAGACCTGGGGGAAACTCAGTCCGAGGCGGGTAAAGGATGTGCTCCGGATGTATCCTCGCACGAACTGCTGGCAACAAGTGCTCCATAGCCTGATACAGACGAGTACGGGTGGCGTATAGCTCGACGTTAAGAGCCCTGACAGTGCGATCCAGAGCCTCAGTGTACTGAACCAGAACCTATGGGTCGTAACGACGACTCACGTAGCGGGTGCAGATAGCAGTGTAAGATCGGTCGGTACGCTGCCGAGCAAAAGGGGTCAAGACCTCAGCGTCGGTGGCAGTATCAACTCCAGCAGGAGCATACGGGATGTATGTGTATGCTGTCTCCTCCAAACAGGGGTTCGCTGCACGGAGACGAACAATAGCAGCATAGGCAGCATCCTGTACTGCCATCTCAACAGTCACTCCAACGCCACGGAAGGTGTGCAGCTCGGTGATGGAGCGGTCCTGTCGATCCCAGATAACCATCACAGCCTCATACTATTCCTGGTTGAACTCGCGGTAGTCCTCGTAAACAGTGTACTCGGGGTACTAGCGATATCCTAGTTTCTTCAAGAGGTCGACCAGAATGGCCGGAAACCCAGTCGTATCATGCGCGTAGGTCACACGAACGATCTGCCTACCGGGACGCATCTGTAACAAGGAGATTCAAGATGTCAAATGATAGTGTGTGCATCATAACTTTAAAGAAGACAACTTTCGACGAAACAATTCTCCGGTGGATGTGATCACGAGAACCTAAGGTTAGATTTTAGCAAAATCTTTAACCTGAAAGAGAAGAGAGATTAGAACCCAGAGTATAGACGATGAGTAAAAGATCCTAATACCACCCGATTGAGATGTGGGCCCGTAAGCCACAGCATCAGTGTTAGTAAAAGTTTTTCAAGTATTAGACTCAACTTCAGCCAAGGAGTTGGAAAGGGGGCTACCAACAGGCAGTCGGCTCTGATACCAACTTGTGACGCCCCCGATCTCGACCGTACGCTAATCATGCACACAATGCGTACGACCCAGATTTAGGGACTCACTGATTGATATCACAACACAACAAAAGACACAAATATAAAGTCATATAGCTCCATATTACAAGCCAGGGGCCTCGAGGGCTCAAATACAAAGCTCGACAAGTACGAGTCAGCGGAAGCAAATATATCTGAGTACAGACATAAGTTAGACAAGTTTTGCCTTAAGAAGGCTAGTACAAACATAAGCAACGGATCGAAAGAGGCGAGGCCTCCTGCCTGGGAACCTCCTAACTACTCCTGAGCGTCGGGGGCAGCCTCCACGTAGTAGTAGGCTCCATCGGTGGTGTAGTAGTCGTCTCCGGCGCACTCCATCTCCTGGGCTCCATCGTCTGAACGCAGCAACGTATCGAGGGGGAAAAAGGAAGGCAAAGCAGCGGTGAGTACTCATCCAAAGTACTCGCAAGACTGACATCAAAACTATACTAATTATGCATCAGTATCAATGAAGGGGTTATGTCTGGACTGACTGCAGAAAGCAAGAATAGGGAGAAGACCTAGTCCTATCGAAGACTAGCATCTTCAACATCTTGCAGCATTAGAAGAGAGTAGACCTGTAGCTCATATATATATAGTCATATTGTTGTAGCAATTTTAATAATTAATCATGCCCAGAGATCCTTCCTCGACTCCCTGCGAGGAAGCAATCCCGGAGCCACAATTCATTTCAAATTTAAATTACAATTATAGTTGTATAAGGTCAAGGTACAACTCCAAGTCGTCCTGTTACCGAGGACACGGCTATTCGAATAGTTTGTTCTTCCCTGCAGGGGTGCACCACATATTCCCCAACACGCCTGAGTCACCTCCGGCCGGACACACTTTCCTGGGTCATGTCCGGCCTCGGGATATTAGCACGTCGTCGCCCCACCTAGACTCAACGAAGAGGCCAGCCCGTCGGTCTAAATCCTATGCGCGCAGGGGTCATGGGCCCAATCACCCTTTGCACACCTGCACGATGCGAAGGCGGCCGAGGTCAGTCCTAGCACCCCTTATTAACAAGCGCGGTGCCGTCGCGGACCACTCGGGCGCGCACCGCTCCATTGCTGACGTCCGAAGAGCTTCGGCTGATACAACGACGCTGATTGCCCATAACTTTCCCACGTGATGGTTAGTGTGTATTAAGGCCAACGACCTAACTCAGATCAAGTACCCAACCCATTAGCATTTTATTAATGCGGGGAAAGCGCGACCCATGAAATGCGGTCCGTCGCCCCGCCTCGAGGACCGTGTCTAGGGCCTCTCCTGCCCGTCCACGCCTCATCATAACCTGGATGCCTTACCGGCGCATCCCACCACATCTCACACACGGGTACCCTTGGGGCCGACCCGTCTCAAGACTGTCGGGAACTCAGGTCCACCTCAACCAGGGTGGTACCGCATGTCCCTCTAGTCCCGTCTTCCACATGTAACAATGGCAAGTTAAGGTAACTGTGTGGCTATACACCAAGTGGAAATCCGAGGAATCACCCTCGATGGATCCCACTCGAGGTATGTGTATGGCAAGAGTCGCTATCGTTAAATGGGAAGGAGGAATCACCCTCGATACCCACGACCGATTAGCTACCCTACAGAATTAACATCGGGAGTGCTAAGTGAGGTATCACCCTCGGCACTCGATAGTAGCTCTGCAGTGCTATACTTAAGGGGTGTGCGGTGATGTGAGGGGTCTGGCTCGTCGGTCGGTTGACCGAGACTTCGGGTCTTCGAGTCGTCGAGTCGTCGATGAACAAGCAGGTGCAACTGGGACTAAGGGGGGGTCTCAGGGGATTCATTGATCAACCTATACTAAGCAGTTGATATTGTTGCAGGTATAGTAACAGTTTATAAAAAACAGGCTATGCATCATATTAGGAGCTAGCTAATACAGTAGCAAAAATCTAATGCAAAAATAAGAGTGAAGGAATAGGCGATATCGGAATGCTCAAGGGGGGTTTGCTTGCCTTGCTGCTCTGCGGCAAAAGGCTGAACGTCAACGGCGGTGTAGTCGTACCCGACAGCACCGTCAGTCTCGGACTCTACCGGAGAGAAAAGGGGGGGAAGAAACAATAAATATAAGCAAGCAGATGCCACACGATGCATGACATGGCAATATGTAGGGCTAGGCATGCACTAACGCAGTACTACGCGTTGCAGACGAAGCGGGAGAATATCTGACGATATTTCCCGGGTCTTTGGACTTATCGGACAGACGATTCGGAGGGGAAAGTTCCATGTTCATCATGATAGGAGGTTGTCACAGATGAATGGATGGCATATTTGGATTCGTGAGATTTTTCTGATCAACTTTCATGTATAAATTATTGGCATATGATTTTCTAAAGTTTTATTGATTTTCTGGAATTATTTTAATTAATTAAATCTAACATTATCCAGAATAGTGAATGATGACGTCAGCATGACACAATCATTGCATCAGCAGCCAATAGTGTCAGCTACAGTTTGAACCTGACAGGTGGTACCCATATGTCATAGACACATTTAATCTCGAGGGTTTTAAATTAAGTTAACACGGTTTAATTAGGGGAGGGCCCCACATGTCAATGACTAATTAGTTTAAATTAATTATTTTAATTATCCTAATCAGTTAATTAGGCAACTGATAGTGGGGGCCCATATGTCATAGACAGTGGGGGTAGGGGCCACACATGTCAGTGGCACACGGGTGCCCAGTCAGCACGTTGACTGGGTCAACCCAGTCAACGGGGCCCGTGGGGCCCGTTGGCAGCGACCCTGGGGGTGCCCCCGGGGGTGCCAGCTCAGCGGTGGCCGGCGTTTAGCCGCCGGCGACGTCAAAACGCGGCGGAGGGGCTCGGGGTTCGCCGGAAATCGGCCACAGAGGGCCATTTGGCGCACGGCCAGGTGCGTTCGAACGGGCGCTCGACCGCGCGTCGATTGGCGGTGGTGGCATCGCCTGTTGGAAATATGCCCTAGAGGCAATAATAATTTAGTTATTATCATATTTTCTTGTTCATGATAATTGTTTATTATCCATGCTATAATTGTATTGATTGGAAACTCAAATACATGTGTGGGTACATAGACAACACTGTGTCCTTAGTAAGCCTCTAGTTAACTAACTCGTTGATCAAAGGATGGTAAAGGTTTCCTGACCATGGGCATGAGATGTCATTTGATAACGGGATCACATCATTAGGAGAATGATGTGATGGACAAGACCCAAACTATAAACATAGCATTTGATCGTGACAGTTTATTGCTATAGTTTTCTGCATGTCAAGTATCTGTTCCTTTGACCATGAGATCATGCAACTCACTGACACCGGAGGAATACCTTGTGTGTATCAAACGTCACAACGTAACTGGGTGACTATAAAGATGCTCTACAGGTATCTCCAAGGGTGTCTGTTGAGTTGGCATGGATCAATACTGGGATTTGTTACTCCGTGTGACGGAGAGGTATCTTAGGGCCCACTCGGTAATACAACATCACTATAAGCCTTGCAAGCAATGTGACTAGGGTGTTAGCCACGGGATCTTGTATTACGAAACGAGTAAAGAGACTTGCCGGTAACGAGATTGAACTAGGTATAGAGATACCGACGATCGAATCTCGGGCAAGTAACATACCGAAGAACAAAGGGAACAGCATACGGGATTAATTGAATCCTTGACATAGAGGTTCGACCGATATAGATCTTCGTAGAATATGTAGGAACCAGTATGGGCATCCAGGTCCCGCTATTGGTTATTGACCGTAGAGGTGTCTCGGTCATGTCTACATAGTTCTCGAACCCGCAGGGTCTACACACTTAACGTTTGGCGACGATTAGTATAGTTGAGTTATTGTTGGTGACCGAAGGTTGTTCGGAGTCTCGGATAAGATCCCGGACATGACGAGGATTGACGGTGTCCTGGACTAGGGGGTACTCACCACGTCGTCTCCTGACCTATGGGTCGGGCCGAGGACCCCCATGGCGGTTTACTAATGGGCCAGTCCGGACAGCCCATGATGCCGAATACAAGGAGGATTCCACAAGACTTGGCGCACAAGACAAGGACTCCTCTAAAACCCTAGGCCTACGGTGCATATATAAACCGAGGCTAGGCTAGTCAATAGATCATTACATTACATATCATAATCTCGTGGTAGACACATGTACGCTGTACTATCCCCATATGAATATAATCAAGCAGGACGTAGGGTTTTACCTCCATAGGAGGGCCCGAACCTGGGTAAACATCGTCTCCTTCGTCCCTTTGTTACCATCGCTCCAAGACGCCTAGCTTAGGACCCCTACTACGAGATATGCCGGTTTTGACACCGACATTGGTGCTTTCATTGAGAGCCTGCTGGCGGTCGCCGCGGTGCGATGGGAATTCAGATCGTCTCCAGCGCGATCTACGCGTTGGAACCAAGCTCTGTTGTCGATGTCGGCGTCTTCGTCGCCGGCTCGACTGGTCACCTCGGCTGGACCGAGGACTGCGCTCCGTGTCGGATCGTCAAGATCGGACGGATACTTTCATCGTCATCATCTCCGATCTCTATCAAGATCACAAGAAATCATCCATGGAGCTCGGGGGCTCGATGTTGACATCGTCCTCGAGCAACCATGCAGTTTTTCTGAACAGCGACTCGTGTTCGTCGTCCCCGCTTCCTCGAGCGTCGCCTTGACGATTACTTCGGTGGAATTGTGCGTAATTGAGTCTATAATGACCTCGTAAAATTTCATCGTATTCCGATGGAGGAATCTTCGGCGATCTATGAAATACCGGAGCCCTGTAAAATCTGGACGTGAATCGGGACGAGTTTAGGGCGAGGTGTCCAGTTTCTAGCTCGGACATTGTTTGGAAGATCCTACCATTCATCGGCAGCGGAATTCTCATACCGATCACCCCTCAAAATTTCAGCTCGATCCGACCGTTCAAACTCCGGGAAACGTCCGATGAGTACACCAATTTTTGGATCTGTTTTCTGCGCGAGAACGAATCCGACCCGAATTCATCTTTTTCACGAACGGGATATTGGACATCTTTTTTAAGGACTTTTTCTCCTAGGGTACTGTGTGTCGTTCTCGAACACGCGCCCACAGATCTTAAAGCCTTTTTTCAAGGTAATCTTCGCCGTCGCGATGGTGTCAAACCAGACCGACGACATTACTCCACGGCTGTCGACCTGCGTTAGACAGCTCGTCACTTCGCCGAGCTGAGGTCAACCTCATCGGATCATCACCTCAGTGAGCCGACCAATAGTTCGGCTAGCCGAACAAAGAGTTCGGCATCGCGAGGGCCGAATAATCATCACGCGAAACTCGTCATCCGCGGGTTGTACGGGTCGGGCGCTCCGTTGCTTCATCAAGCCAGCATTGACCTCGTCACAAATTCCGACCTGCTTTGACACATTGGCTAGTATGGGGCCCTAGCGTCACCTTACCAATCTGCCCCGTCACCTCGGCTAGACCGGGGGCTTCGTCATCTCCTCATCAACCCGCTCCAGAGAATTCGGCGTCACCAGCCGACCTGCTTCAACACCTCGGCTGGTCTAATACTTCGGCGTCACCAGCCGACCTGCTTCAACACCTCGGCTGGCCTAATACTTCGGCGTCACCAGCCGACCTGCTTCAACACCTCGGCTGGCATGAGACTTCGGCGTCACCAGCCGACCTGCATGAGACCTCGGCGTCCGCCGATCACAGCTTCGCCATGATAACTGGACCGAGGACTTCATCTCGCCACATCAACCGTGCAGCGTCACCACTTCGTCAAGCCGAACTCTTCGTTCAGGCACCTCGGCGCCCAGGCCATATTCCTTTGCTTATTTGCTTCACTTAAATTAACTAAGTAGAAGAATTTTTTTTAAAATATATTATTACCTTTATTTGTTATTACTCTTGGCTTGCACTATTTTATGTGTGCAGGTAATGGGCTTCGGCTGCGTCGCGCGGTCAGTTCGGCGTCACCTTGCCGATCTACTCCGCCACCTCGGCTGGACCGGGGGCTTCGCCTCGCCACATCGGCCGAGCCATGACACTACTTCGAAGTGCCGAACTCTTCGTTCGGTCACCTCGGGACCGGCTTGGGGGCTGGGATCTTGACCCGCTATAAGCTCGGCCTGCGTCGTCAACACCGAGCACATTAACCAGCTAAGTCGCTTTAATGCTCAAATTTCTAAAATTTTGTTCGGTTCTACCGAGCATTATATTTATGTTAAATAAAAAAGTTTGTTCGTTAACAACACTTCCTTTTCCCATGATAACTGGGGGCTTCGTCGTCACACTGCCGAACTACTCTGTCTCCTCGGCTGGACCGGGGGCTTTGCCTCGTCGCAGCAACCGTGCTGCGTTGCTACTTCTCGACCCGAGCTCTTCGCTCGGTTACCTCGGGCTTGGGGGCTGGGACCTCGGCCAGGCCGAGGATTACTTCTGCATCCCGCCACAACCCCGGACCGCACCGAACACATTAATCAGCTAAGTCGTTTTCGTGCTCTGCTCTATTCGAAATTTTACTTTTTGTTCGGTTCGACCAAGCATTATACTTTTCTGACAAAAAGTTGTTTGCGAAAAACTTTCTTTGTCAAAATTTTGTTTGTTACAAACAAATTCAAATAATCTGTTTACTTGTGGGTTTCCTTTATGAAACCTTTTCTCTCTGCATATGATTATTATTGTACAGCTTCTTTCCTTGCTCGTGTATTATGCCAAAATATGTATCATGTTGACTTAAGTGTTCCGCAAAGCTGGGTTGCCTGGCTCCTGTGCTTACCCCTACGTTCCCAATTGTTCGGCTAGGGAGTAAAGGGAGCACCTCTGCGATTGTTATGATCGGGTCATCCGAACTCGTACCTCAGACGGGTGAAGCCGAAAGCTAGCGCTCTTATTGTTTTCAACTATGGTCGGCACACGACGGAACTCACGCGTACACAAATCTATTGCACAAGTCTCATAGTAATCATGAGCGACCAAAGCAAGGTACCGTTGGGGGCACTATTTTCTTTGAAGATGCTTCTTACGTTACATAAGTAATATAGCATAAGTTCCCTGGGCCCGCTTTGTCTGTTACAGCCTCATGGCCTGATTGCCTGGTTATCTGAAACACCGCCGATATTCTCGGTAGGCAAAGTAGATAACACTTTTTGGCCCTTGGCCGAAGAGGGAGAAGCCGACGGTCAGTTAAGACGCGTTTAAAGTTCGGGCGAACATATATATTATATAAGTACTTCGGTACATACAATCATTATACATAAAATTCTTTTACCCAAGTCACTTGGGGGCTTTTCAATTAATATGAGCCGTTTAATAATAGATGTTTTCTTCTCAGTCGTTGCAAAGTCTTTTTCTACCACTCCTTTCTCGACTCAAGTGTATGATCAATAGCCGGGTAGCCTGGTTTCTCTCTAAAGCCGCTCGCGTTTAGTTCGCTAAACTGGCCTGAGAAACACTCCGCCTTCGGGATAGGGAGGTTGAAGCCGAAGGCTGACCCACTTGGTCTAGAGATCGGATGTATCATGTTAAAGCACGACCGAAGCACATATTAAATTTTATACCGCTTTCGTATTGGCACAATTTTATTTTATCTAAACATAAACCTTTTTTGCATAAGTTTTTTGTTTTCTCCGAGCATAACTCTCGCAGTGCACTTTTAAAGCATCGGCAATATCAACAGGGGGCTCCGACTAGAGCCGAACCCACCAAAAGCCAAGGTACTCCGAATAGTCCTCGGCAAAACATTCTCGGATATTGCTTTATATGCATCCATTTCGAATTGTGTCTTTGGTCAATAGTTGGGTTGCCCTGCTCCTGTGCTTGCCTCCTATGTTCCGCTTTGTTCGGCTAGGTGTGCAAAGGGAGAACCACTGCGATTGTGCTTCCACCTCGAATGGTTACGCGCCTCAGTGGAGAAAGCCGAAAACTGACTGTCACAATGGGCGTAAACTGGTCATCGATCCGATGACTGTGTCAAACTACAGATCGATAGAGGTCACCCCGTGTTAAACGATGGTCCTTTCATAAGATTGGCAGAAGTGTTACTGGTTTGACCTCGGCTAATGCCGAACACTATTCGCGCTTATCATTTACAAATATTAAAGGGGCACATCGATCCCCTGATCTGGTGTTGCCACCCGACCAGTGGCTCGGGGGCTACTGCATTGCCTATTCAATGCAGAAAATTCAAAATGCTCAGTGTTCGGCTTGACCGAGCTATGGGCAAACGTGTCTTCGGACAATAATAGGTACCATCTGGACCTATCCGGCATCAAGCTAATATATTATGGCAACTTCTCAAGACCCTCTCTCAAGGGCCCGCTTGCCGATCAGTATTTCCTCTAATATATTACACCGCGTTTCTATTCCTAAGTACGCTGCAGAGCTAGGAGTTGATCCTCAGGCCGATTTTGTGAATCGACCTGAGTCTCAGGGGCTACTGGGATCAGCGGTTTTATGTTTTCCTTTTAGGAAGCAGGACATCCTCTAGGTTGAGGTGTTCGGCATGATGGTCTTGTCCGGAAACTCGTTTCCGAACTATGGTTCGGCATCTTTCCTGCCGAACTCCACCTCGGCGTTGTCAAAACGTACATGACGGTTGAACTAGTTCCCGAGGAGGTACGATCCTAGGGTCGGCCATGTTGTCCAACCCAAGTCTCGGGGGCTACTGCATTGACAATTCCATGCAGAAAATTCCAGTGCAATACAGTTTCCGAGGAGATTATGATCCTTGGGTTGGTCGGCCGCACCCAACCTGAGTCTCGAGGTCTGTGCACACCGCTTTTGTGTTCCGAAGTATGTTGCCGAGCTAGGAGTTGATCCTCAGGCCAATTTTGCGAATCGACCTGAGTCTCGGGGGCTACTGGGATCAGCGGTTTTATGTCATCCTTCAGGTGCATCTCGGGTTTTAGACCGACACACACCTTGAGGGCTACTGGCTATATATCTCGGCAGAGAATAAATTGCACAAATCGGAATTAAATTTACAAAAATCAGCCCATGGCCGGGGTGGTGCACCACCTTGGAAGGAGTCCGGCATAAAGCTCGGGCACAAGTGGCTGGCTCCATAGAGAGCATTTCCGGCATTAAGCCCGGATGAATTCCTTTAATTTTTTAGGTCAGAGGTAGTTTATGATGCCTCGGACGCCGATCATCATTGGAGCTCGGATGCAGTCCGGCATTGGAGCTCGGAAGCAGTCCGGCATAAAGCTCAAGATCGGACACGCCTCAGAAGCAATCCGGCATAAAGCTCGGATGTGAATGGCTGGCTCCATAAAAAGACTATTCCGGCATTTAAGCTCGGATGAAGTCCTCCAAACTTTCCAAGACCGAGGTAATCTATGACACTTCGGATGCCGAACATCATTAGACTTCGGCTACAAAAAGACACCTCAGACGCAGTCCGGCATCAAGCTCGGACGCGAGTGGTTGTCTCCCTAGAGGGTTTTTCCGGCATTATGTTCGGTTGAACTCCTCCAAACTTTTCATGACCGAGGTAGTCTATGACACCTCGGATGCCGACCAGCGTTGGAGCTCGGCTAAAAATACACCTCGAACACAGTCCGGCGTTGGAGCTCGGCTGTAAAAAGACACCTCAGATGCAGTTCGGCGTTGGAGCTCGGACGCAAGAGGATACCGCCACACTGGAAACACTTTAAACCCCAGGTGTGGCGTAAAAAGATTACAAGGCATTGATAAAAGCCGATAACTTAAAGGGGCTCCTCGGATGCCTGACATGTAAACTCTTCGGATTCAGCTCAGCGATCCTCAAGATCGGACATGGGAAGATTTGTTGAACCAGTTTTCAAGACCGACGACCGAAGACGAAGAACTGTTCGGAAGAACCGAGGAGCGTCCCCAACTTGAAGACCGGTTCAGGGGGCTACTGACGGTGTCCTGGACTAGGGGGTACTCACCACGTCGTCTCCTGACCTATGGGTCGGGCCGAGGACCCCCATGGTGGTTTACTAATGGGCCAGTCCGGACAGCCCATGATGCCGAATACAAGGAGGATTCCACAAGACTTGGCGCACAAGACAAGGACTCCTCTAAAACCCTAGGCCTACGGTGCATATATAAACCGAGGCTAGGCTAGTCAATAGATCATTACATTACATATCATAATCTCGTGGTAGACACATGTACGCTGTACTATCCCCATATGAATATAATCAAGCAGGACGTAGGGTTTTACCTCCATAGGAGGGCCCGAACCTGGGTAAACATCGTCTCCTTCGTCCCTTTGTTACCATCGCTCCAAGACGCCTAGCTTAGGACCCCTACTACGAGATATGCCGGTTTTGACACCGACAAGGATCTCCGGAAGAGTCCGGAGGTAAAGATTGATATATGTGATAATAGTGTTTTGATCTCCGAAAGGGTTCCGGAAGTCACCGGAAGGGGTTCCGGATGTTCACCGAAGTGTTCGGGTGCAGCAACACTTTATATGGGCCAAAGGGGTATAGCCCACGAGGTATTGGAAAGTGCAAAAAGGAGTTTTGCTGCTGCCTTAAGCAGTAAGGCAGTACTGCCGCTTAAGCGGAACTACCGCTTGTGTGAAGCGGTACTACCGCTCAAGCGGTACTACCGCTTGGGTGAAGCGGTACTACCGCTTGGGTGAAGCGGTACTACTGCTCAAGCGGTACTACCGCTCCAGAGCGGTACTACCGCTTGTGCGCTGTGCGGTAGGGATCCGAGTTGGACTCTTTCCTTGCGGGCCAAACCGACCTTGTGCGGGCAAAACCGACCTTGTAGAGGTTTTTCCTCCAAGTTTAGACCCCAGGGCTCAACATATAAATAGAGGGTCAGGGCTAGCACACGGGAGAGATCAGGATTTCCCAAGCCGTGTGCCGGCAACCCTAGCCCTCTAGTTCCTCCGTCATAATCTCCGTAGTGCTTGGTGAAGCCCTGCAGAGATTGTTCCTCACCACCATCACCACGCCGTCGTGCTGCTGGAACTCATCTACTACTTCATCATCGCTCGCTGGATCGAGGAGGTGAAGGAGTCATCAAGCCGTACGTGTGTTGAACGCGGAGGTGCCGTCCGTTCGGCACTAGATCAGAAGGACAGTGATCAAGATCGCGGGACGAATCATGATGGGATCGCGGGACGAATCATGATGGGATCGCGGGACGGATCGTGATGGAATCGCGAGACGGATCGTGATGGGATCGCGGGACGCTTGGCGATTTGAATCGCGAAGACGTTTGACTACATCAACCGCATTTCTTAACGCTTCCGCTTAGCGATCTACAAGGGTATGTAGATACAATCTCTCTCTCGTAGATGCTCATCACCATGGATAGGTCTTGCGTGTGCGTAGGAAAAAAATTTGTTTCCCATGCAACGTTCCCCAACAGTGGTATCAGAGCTAGGTCTATGCGTAGATGAGATCTCGAGTAGAACACAAAGGAGTTGTGGGCGTGGGTGTATACATATTGCTTGCCGTTACTAGTTGATACTTGATTCGGCGGTATTGTGAGATGAAGCGGCCTGGACCGACATTATGCGTATGCTTACGCGAGACTGGTTTCACCGCTGCGTGCACTAGTTGCATAAAGGTGACTGGCGGGTGTCTGTCTCTCTCACTTTAGTTGAATCGGTTCAATGAAGAGGGTTCTTTTAGAAGATCAAAAAGCAATCACTACACCATGTTGTGGTTTTGCGTAGGTAAGAATCGTTCTTACTAGATACCCGTAGCAGCCACGTAAAACTTGCAACAACAATTAGAGGACGTCTAACTTGTTTTTGCAGGGTATGTTGTGATGTGATATGGCCAATTACATGATGAGATATATGTGATGTATGAGATGATCATGTGTTGTATAGAATATCACGACTTGCATGTCGATGAGTACGGCAACTGGCAGGAGCCATAGAGTTGTCTTTAATTATTTTCGCCGTTTTGCTTTACTTTATCGCTATGAGTTAGCAATAGTCGTGGAAGCAACAGTCGGCGCGACAACCTCATGGCGACACGTTGATGGAGATCAAGATGATGGAGATCATGGTGTCATGCCGGTGACGATGGAGATCATGCCGGTGCTTTGGAGATGGAGATCAAAAGCACAAGTTCATGGCCATATCATGTCACTTATGATTTGCATGTGATGTTAATCCTTTTATGCATCTTATTTTGCTTAGGACGACGGTAGCATTATAAGGTGATCCCTCACTTAAATTTCAAGATAAAATTGTGTTCTCCCCGAGTGTGCACCATTGTGAAAGTTCGTCGTTTCAAGACACCACGTGATGATCGGGTGTGATAGACTCTACGTTCGCATACAACGGGTGCAAGCCAGTGTTGCACGTGCGGAACACTCGGGTTAAACTTGACGAGCCTAGCATGTACAGACATGGCCTCGGAACACAAGAGACCGAAAGGTCGAACATGAGTCATATAGTAGATATGATCAACATGGAGATGTTCACCATTGAAACCACCTCAACTCACGTGATGATCGGACTTGAGTTGGTGGATTTGGATCATGTGACACTCGAATGACCGGAGGGATGTCAATTTGAGTGGCAGTTTTTAAGTAATATGATTAACTAAACTCATTATCATGAACATAGTCAAAATGTCTTTGCAAATTATGTTGTAGATTACTAGCTCACGCTGTAGCTCCCTTGAATTTTTATATGTTCCTAGAGAAATAGAGTTGAAAGATGATGGTAGCAATAATGCGGACAGGGTCCGTGATCTGAGGATTGTCCTCATTGTTGCACAGAAGGCTTATGTCCTTAATGCACCGCTCGGTGCGCCACCCCCTCTAGCGTCGTCTGTAGATGTTGTGAACATCTGACAGACACGTTTTGATGACTACTTGATAGTTCGGTGCGTCATGCAGTACGGCTTAGAATTGAGGCTCCAAAACGTTTTGAACGTCACGTAACATATGAGATGTTCTAAGAGCTGAAATTAGGATTTCAGGCTCGTGCCCGTGTTGAGAGGTATGAGACCTCCAACAAGATTCTTTGCCTGCAAGATGAAGGAGAATAGCTCAATCGTTGAGCATGTGCTCAGATTGTCTGGGTGCTACAATCGCTTGAATCGAGTGGGAGTTGATCTTCCAGATAAGATAGTGATTGATATAGTTCTCCAAGTCACTGTCACTAAGCTACTAGAGCTTCGTGATGAACTATGAAATGCCAGGGATAGAAATAATGATCCCTGATCTATTCGCGATGTTTGACACCGCAAAGGTAGAAATCAAGAAGGAGCATCAAGTGTTGATGGTTAGTAAAACCACTAGTTTCGAGAAGGGCAAGGGCAAGAAGGGATACTTCATGGATAGCAAGCCAGTTGCTGCTCCAGTAAAGAAACCCAAGGTTGAACCCAAACTCGAGACTAAGTGCTTCTATTATGAGGAGAACGGTCGCTGAAGCGGAACACCCCTGGATACTTGGTAGATAAGAAGGCTGGCAACGTCGACAGAAGTATATTTGATATACGTGTTATTGATGTGTACCTTACTAGTGCTCCTAGTAGCACCTGGGTATTGGATACCGGTTCGGTTACTAAATGTTAGTAACTTGAAATAAAAGCTACGGAATAAAAGGAGACTAGATAAGGGAGAGGTGACGATGAGTGTTGGAAATGTTTCCAAGGTTGATGTGATCACCATCGCACGCTCTCTCTACTTTCGAGATTAGTGATGAACCTAAATAAATGTTATTTGGTGTTTGCGTTGAGCATAAACGTGATTAGATCATGTTTATTGCAATACGGTTATTCATTTAAGTTAGAGAATAATAGTTATTCTGTTTACATGAATAATACCTTCAATGGTCATGCACCCAAGGAAAATGGTTTATTGAATCTTGATCGTAGTGATACACATGTTCATAATATTGATGCCAAAAGATACAAAGTTAATGATGATAGTACCACATACTTGTGGCACTGCCGCTAAATGTCATATTGGTGTAAAACGCATGAAGAAACTCCATGCTGATGGATCTTTGGACTCATTCGATTTCGAATCGGTTGAGACATGTGGACCATGCCTCATGGGCAAGATGACTAAGACCCCGTTTTACGGCTTGATGGAACGGGCAAGTGACTTATTGGAAATAATACATGTTGATGTATACGGTCCAATGAGTGTTTTAGCGTGCGGTGGATATCATTATTTTCCTACCTTCACTGATGATTTGAGTAGATATGAGGATATTTACTTAATGAAACACAAGTCTGAAACATTTGAAAAGTTCAAACAAATTCAGAGTGAAGTTTGAGATCATCGTGACAAGAAGATAAAATATCTACGATATGATTGTGGAGGTAAATATCTGAGTTACGAGTTTGGTATGCAACTTAAGACAATGTGGAAGTTGTTTCACAAACTCACGCCACCTGGAACACCATAATGTGATGGTGTGTCCGAACGTCGTGGTCATGCTCTATTGGATATGGTGCGTACTATGATGTCTCTTATCGATTTACCACTATCGTTTTGGGGTTATGCATTAGAGACAACGACATTCGCTTTAAAAGGGGGCACCATCTAAGTCCGTTGAGATGACACCGTATGAATTTTGGTTTGGCAGAAACCTAAGCTGTCATTTCTTAATGTTTGGGGCTGCGACGCTTATGTGGAAAAGGTTTTCAACCTGATGAGCTCGAACCCAAAGCGGACAAATGCATCTTCATAGAATACCCTAACATGATAGTTGGGTAAACCTTCTATCTCAGATCCAAGCACAAAGTGTTTGTTGCTAAAACGGGTCCTTTCTCGAGAAAGAGTTTCTCTCGAAAGAATTGAGTGGGAGGAAGATAGAACTTGATGAGGTTGTTGAACCTTTGTTTCAACCAGAGAGTAGCGCAGCGCAGAAAGTTGTTTTTGTGTAGCCTACGTTAGTTGAACAGGAAGTTAATGATGATGATCATGAAGCTTCGGATCAAGTTACTATCGAACCTCGTAGGTCGACAAGGACGCGTGCTGCTCCTGAGTGGTACGGCAACCCTGTCTTAGAGGTCATGTTGTTGGACAACGATGAACCTACGAGACTATGGAGAAGCGATGATGGGCCCGGATTCCGAGAAATGGTTAGAGACCATGAAATCCGAGATAGGATCCATGTAAGAAAACAAAGTATGGGCTTTGGAAGTATTACCTGAAGGGCAAAAGGCCATTCAGAGCAAATGGATCTTTAAAAGGAAGACGGACGCGGACGGTAATGTCACCGTCTATAAAGCTCGACTTGTGGCAAAGGGTTTTTCACAAGTTCAAGGAGTTGACTACGATGAGACTTTCTCACCCGTAGCGATGCTAAAGTCTGTTGGAATTATGTTAGCAGTTGCTGCATTTTTCGATTATGAAATCTAGCAGATGGATGTCAAAACAGAGTTTCCTTAATGGTTTCCGTGAGGAAAGGTTGTATGTGATACAACCAGAAGGTTTTGTCAGTCCTAAGGATGCTAAAATGTATGCAAACTCCAGCGATCCTTCTATGGACTGGAGCAAGCATCTCGGAGTTGGAATATACACTTTGATGAGGTGATCAAAGTTTATGGGTTTATACAAAGTTTATGAGAAACTTGTATTTACAATAAAGTGAGTGGGAGCACTATAGAATTTCTGATAAGTATATGTGGTTGACATATTGTTGATCGGAAATGATGTAGAATTTCTGTAAAGCATAAAGGGTTGTTTGAAAAAGGAGTTTTTTCAAAGGAAGACCTGGAATGAAGCTACTTAAATATTGGGCATCAAGATCTATAGAGATAGATCAAGACGTCTGATAAGACTTTCAATGAGTACATACCTTGACAAGATTTTGAAAGAGTTCAACATGGATCAGTCAAAGAAAGAGTTCTTGCCTGATTTGTAAGGTATGGAGTTGAGTGAGACTCAAAGCTCGACCACGGCAGAAGAAAGAGAAAGGACGAAAGTCGTCCCCTATGCCTTATCCATAGGTTCTGTATAGTATGCCATGCTGTGTACCGCACCTGTGTATGCCTTGCCATGAGTCTGTCAAGGGGTACAAGAGTGATCCAGGAGTGGATCACTGGACAGTGGTCAAGATTATCCTTAGTAACTAGAGGACTAAGGAAATATTTCTCGATTATGGAGGTGATAAAGAGTTCGTCGTAAAGGGTTACGTCGATGCAAGCTTTGACACCTATCCGGACGACTTTGAGTAGCAGTCAGGATACGTATAGTGGAGCAACCATTTGGAATAGCTCCAAGTGGAGCGTGGTCGCATCTGCAGTATGACATATAGATTTGCAAAGAACACACGGATCTGAATGTTACAGACCGTTGACTAAAGACCTCTCTCACATGCAAAGCATGATCGAACCCCAGAACTCATTGGGTGTAAGACAATGTAAATCACATGGTGATGTGAACTAGATTATTGACTCTAGTGCAAGTGGGAGACTGTTGGAAATATGCCCTAGAGGCAATAATAATTTAGTTATTATCATATTTCCTTGTTCATGATAATTGTTTATTATCCATGCTATAATTGTATTGATTGGAAACTCAAATACATGTGTGGGTACATAGACAACACTGTGTCCTTAGTAAGCCTCTAGTTAACTAACTCGTTGATCAAAGGATGGTAAAGGTTTCCTGACCATGGGCATGAGATGTCATTTGATAACGGGATCACATCATTAGGAGAATGATGTGATGGACAAGACCCAAACTATAAACATAGCATTTGATCGTGTCAGTTTATTGCTATAGTTTTCTGCATGTCAAGTATCTGTTCCTATGACCATGAGATCATGCAACTCACTGACACCGGAGGAATACCTTGTGTGTATCAAATGTCACAACGTAACTGGGTGACTATAAAGATGCTCTACAGGTATCTCCAAGGGTGTCTGTTGAGTTGGCATGGATCAAGACTGGGATTTGTTACTCCGTGTGACGGAGAGGTATCTCAGGGCCCACTCGGTAATACAACATCACTATAAGCCTTGCAAGCAATGTGACTAAGGTGTTAGCCACGGGATCTTGTATTACGGAACGAGTAAAGAGACTTGCCGGTAACGAGATTGAACTAGGTATAGAGATACCGACGATCGAATCTCGGGCAAGTAACATGCCGAAGAACAAAGGGAACAGCATACGGGATTAATTGAATCCTTGACATAGAGGTTCGACCGATATAGATCTTCGTAGAATATGTAGGAACCAGTATGGGCATCCAGGTCCCGCTATTGGTTATTGACCGTAGAGGTGTCTCGGTCATGTCTACATAGTTCTCGAACCCGGAGGGTCTACACACTTAACGTTTGGCGACGATTAGTATAGTTAAGTTATTGTTGGTGACCGAAGGTTGTTCGGAGTCTCGGATAAGATCCCGGACATGACGAGGATCTCCGGAAGAGTCCGGAGGTAAAGATTGATATATGTGATAATAGTGTTTTGATCTCCGAAAGGGTTCCAGAAGTCACCGGAAGGGGTTCCGGATGTTCACCGAAGTGTTCGGGTGCAGCAACACTTTATATGGGCCAAAGGGGTATAGCCCACGAGGTATTGGAAAGTGCAAAAAGGAGTTTTGCTGCTGCCTTAAGCAGTAAGGCAGTACTGCCGCTTAAGCGGAACTACCGCTTGTGTGAAGCGGTACTACCGCTCAAGCGGTACTACCGCTTGGGTGAAGCGGTACTACCGCTCAAGCGGTACTACCGCTCCAGAGCGGTACTACCGCTTGTGCGCGGTGCGGCAGGGATCCGAGTTGGACTCTTTCCTTGCGGGCCAAACCGACCTTGTGCGGGCAAAACCGACCTTGTAGAGGTTTTTCCTCCAAGTTTAGACCCCAGGGCTCAACATATAAATAGAGGGGCAGGGCTAGCACACGGGAGAGATCAGGATTTCCCAAGCCGTGTGCCGGCAACCCTAGCCCTCTAGTTCCTCCGTCATAATCTCCGTAGTGCTTGGTGAAGCCCTGCAGAGATTGTTCCTCACCACCATCACCAAGCCGTCGTGCTGCTGGAACTCATCTACTACTTCATCATCGCTCGCTGGATCGAGGAGGTGAAGGCGTCATCAAGCCGTACGTGTGTTGAACGCGGAGGTGCCGTCCGTTCGGCACTAGATCAGAAGGACCGTGATCAAGATCGCGGGACGAATCATGATGGGATCGCGGGACGGATCGTGATGGAATCGCGAGACGGATCGTGATGGGATCGCGGGACGCTCGGCGATTTGAATCGCGAAGACGTTCGACTACATCAACCGCGTTTCTTAACGCTTCCGCTTAGCGATCTACAAGGGTATGTAGATACAATCTCTCTCTCGTAGATGCTCATCACCATGGATAGGTCTTGCGTGTGCGTAGGAAAATTTTTTGTTTCCCATGCAACGTTCCCCAACATCGCCGGAACTGGCCGAAGACGGCGCTAGTGATGACGGCAGGCGGCGGCCGTTTGGGTGTGCGACGGAAACGGCGGTACGGCATGCAACGGCCCGAATGGAGGGGCTAGGCGGGCTCTAGGCGATGCGGCGAAGCAGATGGAGGTGCGTGCGGGACCATTTGGTCGCCGGGGGCTCGCCGGCGATGAGCGGAGGCGGCGACGCGATCGGGCTCCGGTGAAAATGACGGCTACGGCTAGCTAACGGCGACGAGAGCGAGAGGGGGGGAAGCGGAGGCTCACAGCGGGTCGTAGCCGTGCAAAGCGGGCGTGAGGACGGCTCGAGGCGGCCGGAATCGACGACGGCGTTGCGGTGGCCGAAGGTGGAAGACGACGACGTTCGGGCGATGGAGGGGGCCTCGGCTTCGGCTCGTTGGCGCGGTAGAAGGAGGCGACGATGGCGAGCACGGGGGACACGTCGGGGAGGTGAAAGGGAGGCGGTGGCCGCGCTACGCCGGAACCATGGTGGCGGCGATGCGGATCTGGAGGACGAGCGAGTGAGAGAGAGAGCGAGGCGAGGGGGGGAATGGATAGGGGTGTCCAGGGATTGGGGGAGGCCTCGGCCTTATCCTCCCTGAGGCACCGTGGCGGCAGGTGGCGAGCAGCGGCGGCGAGGCCACGCGCCGGCCACGGCGCGGGCGACAGCGGGGCGGGAGCAGGTAGGAGACGGCCCCGGTGGGCTGGGCCGCACTGTTGGGCCTTTTGGGCCCAGCCGCTGCGGGCCTTTTTCTTTTTCTTTCTTTTCTTTTCTGTTTTTATTTCTGTTTTCTTGTATACTTTTCTGTTTTATTTATTTTAGGCCATATTTCCTTATAGCAAAAATGTGCCACATGGTCCACAAAATAACATGCATTATTTTGAATGACCACACCAAGTTTGAGCATTTTTGGGTACTGTTGGAATTAACCATGCAAGTTAAAGGGCATTTTAAATGCAAAAATGGCTCTGTTTTGAAGGTGGGGTCCACACCAGTGGGAGGGTGATGTTGTTTTCCTTAACAACATTTATTTTGGATTATTCCACAAGTGTGCAACATTTTTTCCATGATGTTTGAGGATTTAAATTATCACCTTAAAATTCTAGGGCATTTGAAATGAAATTTGAATTGGAATTTGAATCCAAACTTGATCAAGCCCTGTTTAGCAAAAGATTAGCTTAATCACTTGGCCATTACTGTAGCTTAATTACAATGATCACTGTAGCTTAAACCCAGGGTGTCACACATGGCGCCTCTCAAACTGGTTGTCGGCGCCGAGTCGACGACGAGGATGCGGGATTGGCATCGTCGACGAGAACAAATTGTGGCTACGTAGCAAATATCATTTTATTTAACAATAATAACAACAATACCATATTTAATATGCATTCCTATCCCTACATAGGATTGATTCCTATCCTCCACATTTCAAAGGAAAACAAAAAAGAGCCTAGACAATGCTTTCTTCCGTTCATCTAAAAACATATCACAATAGCACTGCTACTACTTCTTCTTCTTAACAAAAAAGAGCCTAGACAATGCTTTTTTGTTTCCTTCCAGGACAAAGGCAAGTGTTCTATTTGTGCATTGTGACGGCAATTTTCTTCGATAACAGACGAAGCGAGCTCGGAGGAGTATGCGGGTGGGATGACAGATGATAAACTTGATATGGGTGTGTTGTTGGCTGTCATCCAACAGACATGCCCAGACATGCTACATATTGGCATGATGGACTATTATGGTAAAAGGACATTAAGGCAGCATGATAATGAAACTTCTTCACGTCTGTTGTCCATGCGAACAAGATTTTCCCGAAAATGAGGAAGATTTTAAGAAGTGAGAAGATAAAGTGATAATTACAAGAGACTTGACCGGATCACGCAACAACCGAAAAAAAGTTCATAACTATCTGGATGTTCTTTTTGTATAACTGATGAATCATTTCCCGTTTCTTCTGCAGAAATTTGTTGATATTCAAGTTGAAGGGCCACCATCTTACTCACATAGGTCAAAAGGATTTTGTTTGTCCACCATCTTATTCACTAAGTTTCCATTGCATGACAACATTTTTGCTTCTAATTCTCAACATACAGCTTGAGTTTATAGTTGCAGTGTCCTTCTAACTAATGACGCTATCAATTGTACCTACCTAATATGTTTCACTGATTTGATTAGATGAACTAGCATGTCAATTCTATCCCACACTGCTTCGGCCGGCGACGGGGACGGGCGATGACGGTGACCGGGTGGGGGAGATAGGAGGAGGGGAACGGCGGTGTGCCGGCGGCTCACCTCTAGGAGGAGGAGGGGAGCGGGCTCGGGGCGGCAACGGCGTCGGGGGGCGGCGACGGGGACGGCGATGGGGACGGCGTTGGGGGCGGTGACGGGGACGGCGTCGGGGGCGGCCACGGGGGCGGCGCGACGAGGAGCAAGCTTGTGGAGGCGACGGCGCGGTCCGGCAGCCTGGCGGCGTCAAGGTTTTCTTCGGCACCGTCGGGGGAGATGGAGATTGAAAGCTGTAGATGGATTTTGGTCCACTTATATACCCCGGCCTTTAGTCCCGGTTGATGGCTCTAACCGGGACTAAAGGGCCCCCTTTAGTCCCGGTTGGAGCCACCAACCGGGACTAAAGGTGAATTTCAGCAGCCCAAAGGGTGGGAAGCCTAGCCCTTTAGTCCCGGTTGGTGGCTCCAACCGGGACTAAAGGGGGACCTTTAGTCCCGGTTAGATCCATCAACCGGGACTAAAGGGTTGGTCCTGGCTGTGGTGGGAGTTTAGTCCCACCTCGCCAAGCGAGAGGCGCTCGCACCGGTTTATAAGCCCGCCCCTCTCTGCCTTGTTAAGTTCCTCTCAAAGCCCAGACAGCTCATCGTCTGACCTCGCCCCTCTCTGCCCTGTGGGGCCTACTATTAGCAGTTATTCGTGCCTGCGGGCCTGCATGCTGGCCCATATAGGGTTTCGAGTCGTATGCATGCCGTGGTGTGTGATTCTCCTGACTTGTAGGTGGGCAATTTTTTTATTTTTTGCATATGTTATGTCATTTTTTGAGGAGCATGATGGGAGTTTAATCCCACCTCGCTAGTTGAGGAGCACGACGACCAGCTTATAAGCCCCGCTGTGAGAGAGGCAGCACGAGCCTCTCTCAAACCGAACATGTGCCTACTATGTCGCTGTTATTAAAGTAACTAGCACTTTGAATTTAGGTTGAATTTTCTCTATAAGCGCATCTATTTTCACTTTTGCTATTTTTTTATGTTATTTTTTTTTGCATATTAAAAGTTCTTAACAAAAAATACTTTATGAATATTCTTTTTGCTATTAAAGTTTTTAAGAAAAATAACTTTGATAATTTTAGTTGCATAAATTTTATATAATATTAAGTTAAATAACTTGATCGAACGAAAACACGTCTATTACAAAGGGATTTCAATTTTTAAACATATTTTAACTCAAGACTTTTTCTGCATTCAATATGCACCATTCAAAGCCACATCATCACTTTTCAACCCTTTTCTGACTTCATTTGCTATTTTTCGTACATTTCATGATTTATTTTGAGCTAAAATGACCCTGAATTGAAAAGCACTGCAAATGAACTCTGAAATGGTTGAAAGTTGGCATGGTATCATAATTTCACCCACATAGCATGTGCTAAAAAGTTGAGAGGGTTACAGGAAAAACTGGATGCACTTCGTGTACAAACTGGACAATCTATTTCGAAGTATCAGGGTTTCGGACGAAAACTCGTCTATTACAAAAGGATTTCAATTTTTTAAACATATTTTAACTCAAGACTTTTTCTGCATTCAATATGCACCATTCAAAGCCACATCATCACTTTTCAAACCCTTTTCTGACTTCATGTGCTATTTTTCATGCATTTCATGATTTATTTTGAGCTAAAATGACCCTGATTGAAAAGCACTGCAAATGAACTTTGAAATGGTTGAAAGTTGGCATGGTATCATAATTTCACCCACATAGCATGTGCTAAAAAGTTGAGAGGGTTACAGGAAAAACTGGATGCACTTCGTGTACAAACTGAACAATCTCTTTCGAAGTATCAGGGTTTCGGACGAAAACTCGTCTATTACAAAAGGATTTCAATTCTTCACATGTAACTGCAGTGATATTCTAGATGAAAGCCATCATCAGAATAGTTGTGGACAGAAAGTCTTCACTTTTTCTTCGCGTGTGTCCCTTGCTTATTGCGCCTTAACCATGGATAATCTTCATCGTTGAACAAGATGCTTGGGTCAGCCTTCACTTTGAAGGGAGGAATTTCATGAAACTTTTCATAATCTTCAGACATGTCTATCTTGCCCTCCACTCCCACGATGTTTCTTTTCCCTGAAAGAACTATGTTTCGCTTTGGCTCATCGTTTGATGTATTCGCTTCCTTATCTTTTTTTTCTCGGCTTGGTAGACATGTCCTTCACATAGAAAACCTACGCCACATCATTGGCTAGGACGAATGGTTCGTCTGTGTACCCAAGATTGTTGAGATCCACTGTTGTCATTCCGTACTGTGGGTCTAACTGTACGTCGCCTCCTGACATATTGACCCGTTTACACCGAAACAAAGGGACCTTAAATTCATGTCCATAGTCAAGTTCCCATATCTCCTCCATGTAACCATAATATGTGTCCTTTGCCCTATTAGTGATTGCTGCATCAAAGCGGACACCACTGTTTTGGTTGGTGCTCTTTTTATCTTGGGCGATCATGTAAAATGTATTACCATTTATCTCGTACCCTTGGTAATTCAATACAGTCGAAGATGGTGTCCTGGCCAACAAGTACAAGTCATCTGCAACAGTGTTGTTACGCATGAGATGCATTTGCAACCAACCTCCGAAAGTATCGATGTGTTCACGTGTAATCCAGTCATCAGACTGCTCCGGGTGTGTCCAGCGTAGAATATTCTTGTGTTCATTCATATACGAGGCCACCAAGGTAGAATTCTATAGAACTGTGTAGTGTGCTTGCGCCCAAGAATGCCCGTCCCTACATATTATTGATTTCGCTCCTAGCGTGCCTTTTCCACTCAGTCTCCCCTCATACCGCGATTTAGGAACACCAATCGGCTGAAGGTCCAGAAAAAAGTCAACACAAAACCCAATGACCTCCTCTGTTTGATGGCCCATGGAGATGCTTCCTTCTAGCCTAGCACGATTACGAACATATTTCTTCAAGACTCCCATGAACCTCTCAAAGGGGAACATATTATGTAGAAATACAGGACCCATAATAGCAATCTCGTCGACTAGATGAACTAGGACGTGAGTCATGATATTGAAGAAGGATGGTGGGAACACCAACTCGAAGCTGACAAGTCATTGCACCAAATCATTCCGTAACATTGGTAGGATTTCTGGATCGATTACCTTCTGAGAGATTGCATTGAGGAATGCACATAGCTTCACAATGGCTAATCGAACGTTTTCCGGTAGAAGCCCCCTCAATGCAACCGGAAGCAGTTGCGTCATAATCACGTGGCAGTCATGAGACTTTAGGTTCTGGAATTTTTTCTCTGCCATGTTTATTATTCCCTTTATATTCGACGAGAAGCCAGACGGGACCTTCATACTGAGCAGGCATTCAAAGAAGATTTCCTTCTCTGCTTTGGTAAGAGCATAGCTGGCAGCACCTTGATACTGCTTTGGATGCATGCCGTCGTTTTCGTGCACACGTTGCTGGTCCTCCCGTGCCTCCGGTGTATCTTTTGTCTTCCCATACACGCCCAAGAATCCTAGCAGGGTCACGCAAAGATTCTTCGTCACGTGCATCACGTCGATTGAAGAGCGCACCTCTAGGTCTTTCCAATAGGGTAGGTCCCAAAATATAGATTTCTTCTTCCACATGGGTGCGCGTCCCTCAGCGTCAGTCGGAACAGATTGTTCGCCAGGACCCTTTCCAAAGATTACTTTTAAATCCTTGACCATATCAAGTATGTCATCACCAGTATGGAGGACGGGCTTCTTCTGGTGATCCGCCTCACCTTTGAAATGCTTGCCTTTCTTTCTTAAGGCATGCTTGGTCGGAAGAAATCGACGATGTCCCATGTACACATTCTTCTTGCATTTGTCCAAATATATAATTTGGGTATCATCTAAACAGTGCGTGCATGCGTTGTATCCCTTGTTTGACTGTCCTGAAAGATTACTAAGAGCAGGCCAATCATTGATGGTTACAAACAGCAACGCTCGTAGGTCAAATTCCTCTTGTTCATGCTCATCCCACACACGTACACCTTTTCCATTCCATAGTTGTAAAAGTTCTTCAACTAATGGCCTTAGGTACACATCAATGTTGTTGCCGGGTTGCTTAGGGCCTTGGATGAGCACTGGCATCATAATGAACTTCCGCTTCATGCACAACCAAGGAGGAAGGTTATAGATACATAGAGTCACGGGCCAGGTGCTATGATTGCTTCTCTGCTCCCCAAAAGGATTAATGCCATCTGCACTTAAACCAAACCATAAGTTCTTTGCGTCACCTGCAAAGTCCTCCCACTTTCTCTCAATTTTTCTCCACTGCGACCCGTCAGCGGGTGCTCTCAACTTCCCGTCTTTCTTACGGTCTTTTCTGTGCCATTGCAACAACTTGGCATGCTCTTTGTTTCTGAACAGACGTTTCAACCGTGTTATTATAGGAGCATACCACATCACCTTGGCAGGAACCGTCTTCCTAGGGCGCTCGCCTTCAACATCACCAGGGTCATCTCGTCTGATCTTATACCGCAATGCACTGCATACCGGGCATGCGTTTAATTCTTTGTACTCACCGCGGTAGAGGACGCAGTCATTAGGACATGCATGTATCTTATGCACCTCTAATCCTAGAGGGTAGAGAACCTTCTTTGCTCCGTACGTAGTGTCAGGCAAGTCGTTATCCTTTGGAAGCTTATTCTTCATTATTTTCAGTAAGTTTTCAAATCCCTTGTCAAATAAACCATTCTCTGCCTTCCATTGCAGCAATTGCAGTGTGGTACCAAGCTTTGTGTTGCCATCTTTGCACTTTGGATACAACCCTTTTTTGTGATCTTCTAACATGCGATCGAACTTCAACTTCTCCCTTTCACTTTCGCATTCTCTCTGTGCATCAACAATGACCCGGCGAAGATCATCATCGGGCACATCTGGTGCCTCTTGATCTTCAGCCTCCCCCGTTGCAGTATCACCGTATGCAGGGTACATAGGACGATAGCTGTCATCATCCTCTTCTTCTTCGTTGTCTTCCATCATAACCCCTCTTTCTCCGTGCTTGGTCCAAACATTATAGTGTGGCATGAAACCCTTCTCAAGCAGGTGGAAGTGAAGGGTTTTAGAGTTGGAGTAATCCTTCGTATTCTCACAGACAGTACATGGACAATACATAAAACCATTCTGCTTGTTTGCCTCACCCACTTCGAGAATTTTATGCAGGCCCTCAATGTACTCGGAGGTGCGTCGGTCATCGTACATCCATTGCCGGTTCATCTGCGTGCATTATATAATTAAATGTATCAAAAACCATTACAGAACATCATGAATAGAGAAGTGATCAAATTAATACAAGTTCATCATCACATTAAAACCAAAGTACAGTAGTGATCAAATGTTATTACTGAAAAAATAAATACATAAAGTTCATACATAGTTGTCATAGAACAACATACAAGTAAGAAAATTATACAAGTATCTATCTAAATCATACAAGTAAGAATTTTTTTTCTTTTAAAAAGAAGATAAGAACAAGAGGCTCACCACGGTGGTGCCGGCGACGAGATCGGCGCGGGCGATCGACCGCAGTGAGGACGGGGACGGGGACTGCACCCTACACATGTGCAGACTCTAAGAAGTTAATTTCAGCTCTAATTGTGCGTCTAAATCAAAAGAACTCCCACATACACTCCTCCACTAAAACCCACAAACCACACTCTACTTCTAGAGCATTTGAAATGAGCTAAACTAGCAGTGAGAGATAAAACGATGAAGTCGTCAACCTTTTAGAACACTTGTGTAGTTGGTGCACCGCCAAACCTAAACAAATCTTGGGGAAAATGTAGCTTGGAGGTCGAGCTTGGAGAGGAGAAAACTTAAGTGTGGCTGCGGCATTTCATCGAACACCTCATCTGCATAGGAGGTGAGAACAGAGAGCAACACACCTCCCAAACGCCGGCCGGCCAAAAAATAGAGGAGTGAGCGGGCAGGGGCGAGCATATATATAGGCGTTGTATAAGTCCCGGTTGGTGGCTAGCACCGGGACTAAAGGTGCATCTTTAGTCCCGGTTCCAGACACGAACCGGGACTAAAGGGACTGGGCCGGGACTAAAGGGACTGGGCCAGGAGCGAGGCCCTTTAGTCCCGGTTTGTGTCTGGAACCGGGACTAAATGGGTCAGACGAACCGGGACTGGTTCCTGCCGAGGCCCGGCCGACGCCCTGGCCTCATGAACCGGGACTGATGCACCCATTAGTCCCGGTTCGTAACACGACCGGGACTAATGCAATATTCTGGCCCGTTTCAAAGCCCTATTTTCTACTAGTGGTGTGGGGGTAGGGGGAATGCCCTGCAGAGGTCGCGACTGTGAAGAAGGAAGGGTGAAACCGACAACATTAGTCTAGGGCTTTGGTGTAACCCGGTGGTGGCTCACAAGGCTAGGGAGACAAAGTGTCATCTCATTTAGTTCGTCTGAAATGTAGAACACATATATAGCACATACTCCGGAAAAAAATATATGTGAAATGGACGTCTTTATTTTCCAAAGTGAGTTCAACCTGGTCCATCTATCATACATTATCTGTTTGAATTTGATGAAGAAGTTGCATCTCGACTTACATCTATTGGTTTATCTCCGGCATTTGTCGACTCAAAACATGTAATTAAGAGATGTGTTATGCACACATTTTTTCTATTCCACAAGCTTATTTCTTCCCAGGATTTTAAACGAAAAAACCACAGATCCTATGAAAAATAATCTTGATCTTTTTTCTCATTTTCCAAAATAAATAATTTTTTTTCTATATTTTCTAGAAAGGAAAACTGTTTTCCCTTTCAAGGAGATTCGCTGGACTTTCCTTGCATTTTTGTTTTTGAGGCAAAGGTCTTCCAGTAAATGTCATGGGTAAGCTGGGCTGGGGTGGGCTGGGCCTAGCTAGGCAAGAGCAGCGCTATGACCAAATATTTAACAGGCGCGCGTACAAGTGCTCCACGCCTCTGCCCCCTTTTCCGTTTCAAGTGTCTTCGTCGCCAACGCGTTTTGACGAAGAAACCCGGCGAGGCGGAGGAGACACAGGCCGCGTTCATGGCCGGAGTCGCAGATGGCACGCCGGAGGGTGCCGAGTTCTCGTCGCCGGGACCCCCTGCTCTGGATCTCGCCCCTCGGTCAGTAAATCCCCAACCTCTGCTACTCATCCCTCCAATCTCAGTCTGGCCTGGCATTAATTTTCACAGGAAATCGCTCCAACAATTCGATCTAGGGTATAGAAAAAACGTAGATCAGTTCTTTGAAACTAATTTGAGTACTCCATTATGTTCCTCTGCTGATACAGATGTTTCGGCCACATATTCTAATGAGTTTCGGGGCTACTACAGTTTTTTGCAGTACTCTTTGATCCGTAAAACCACTTTTGCAGTACCAATTTTTATTTCGTCCTACGCCATAACTAATGGCACCTGTTTCTTGTTATTATTTTGAAAACACTATTCTCGTTAGAAGATATGTTATTTGTTGGAAAAAGCTTGTGTTCAACCGACGGATCGGTGTGTTCCGTCCGCCACCTTCTAATCTGGCCACGTGTCTTGTAGGCCCATGCCTAGGCACATGTTTCTGCAACAGTCATGTTGTTGCAAATCTCAACACGATTAACTACTGAGCCGGTGTTGTTTTATAAAACTAATCCCGCAACAAGACCTTCGCTGCAAAAAATTCTGCAACAAAACGTCTGTTGCAAAAAATATTGTAACAAAGCCCGTGTTGCCGAAAAAACTGTAGTAACAAAACTTCATTGCAAAAATAATTAATTTGCAATAAAACCTTCGTTAAAATTTTTTGTAATAAAACCTCCGTTGCAAAAATTTCTGCAACTTGACATATGTTTGCAAAAAAAATCTACAACATGATACGTGTTGCAAAAAAATTCTGCAACACGATATGTGTTGCAATGGTACATAGTGAAGACCCACCGCTCAATCCACTAGATCAGACGGCTCGCGCGGTGGCGGGATAAAACACTTGTTTCTGCAACTGGACCGTTGCTTCAGGAATTAGCAGGTAGATCGGACGGCTGCGCGCGTACATTGAACGGCCATTCAGGTGGCGGATGTTTCTTACGGATCCACCGGTGGACGCGTAGCAGTCCCCTTATTTGTTTGCGGAACACTCTTCAGATTCAGAGAGCAAATATGACCCCTTCTGGCATGAAAATATGCAATTGTGGCTTAATAAAAAGGTTATCTTTATTTCCAAAAAATTAAAAGGTTATCTTTATGTCGTTGTTCATCGAGCTGTGTGGTTGTTTTGGTGTAGCTTATTGTGATTAGAATCTGGCGTGCTTATATCCATATATCTTATTGTGGAAAGAATTAATGTTAATGATCATTGTTTCCCTTCATGTGTAGTACCGTCATAAGAGCCTCTGTGCTGCATTTCTAACCATTTAGTCATTTACTACTTAAGTTTCTATGATCTTTGATTACTTGATTCTAATATATTGCTCTTGAATTTTCTGTATGACAGAGAAGTTACCACTGTAGAGAGGCCATCTAAGAAAATCTGCCACTTCATGGGCTCTACCTCCTCAACCTCATCCAAAGAAGATGTTTGGGCATACCTTCCAGACAACCTGCTTCACCTAATCATTTTTCTCTTGAGCTCATTCCATGACTTCCTTGCCGTTACTAGCACATGTCGCTCTTGGTGCTCTGCAGCGTCTTCCTTCCCTTCCATGCATAACTTGACCTTCCCACCTCTCTATGTTCAGACCGGTGGTCGTTATGCTCATCGGTATATGGGTGGCCAGAGTGACTCGCACAACCCTTTATCTAACTACAAATGGAAGCTTCGTGATCCCGCGAAGAAACAATTATCCCTTTGTTGTTCAGCCCCCCGAAACTCTCCATATTATGTCCGCTATTTGGGCTGTTCATATGGATATTTTATCTTATCCTGTTGGGAGCAATGCTTCCTTCTTGATGTGTATACTAAGGCTATGGTCAAACTTCCCAAATTCCGGCGCAGTGACAGCTCTGAAATCTACTATGGGATCTTTATTACGACTCCGTTAAATTCAGCCAACTCGTACCTCCTCCTCTGCGCGAGAAAGTCCATGTTATGGTGGCAGGTTGGAGCAAAATCCTGGATAGAACACACTCTTGTGGCTGACAGCATTCATCAAATTGTGTCCTACAAAGGTCGGTTGTTTGCCGTGGACTCTTTTCAAAAGCTCAGTATCATATCCTTGGCACCTGATCAGCTTAGCATGCGGGAAGTACCAGTTGTGTGGGGAAAAGACATTATTTCTGGCCTGCATAAAAATCCATGGTTGGTGGTCTGTGGTGACATGCTTCTCATGGTTGACCTCTCCAAAAGCGTTCACCAATCTGATACTTTTCTTGACAGTTTCTGTTTTCTAATATTCTGCCTCGACTTATCAGCCAAGCCGGCTATTTGGGTGAAGGTGGAGAAGTTGGAAAACTGGGCTATCTTTCTTAGCATTGATAGGAGGAGCCCTACATTTTCTTGCATGAACCCTGAAAGATGGGGAGGAAAGAGTAACTGCCTCTATGTTCCGAGTACATCAGAAAATTCTGATGAACCTTGGATTGCAGTAGAGGTTGGTCAGTCAATACCCAGTAGAACCCACCACGTTCCATACATCCTTGAAGGTAAAGGCAGGCATCTGGAGAACCTCTGGGTTCTCCCCAGTTTATTCTATGGCGTCAGCGTGTGAACGATCATCTTTGCTGGTTGCGGTGTTCTGGCTAGTAGTGTGCATGCCCTGTCAATTGTGGCTTTTATGACTTTTAGCAGCGACTAAATCTGGTTTATTTACCTAGCTCCATGTTGTAATAAAATACATACAATTATATAAAATAAATTTCGAAATGTCTGGTGTGAACAGTTTGGTTGGTAGTTAATTCTGTATTCTGAACAAGAAATATTTATTACTGGATATGCCTTCAAATCTGGAACATTTTTATGTCTCCAGCATGTATGTGTCTTCCTTGGTCTGCTTCTGTTGCTCCTTTACTTTCTACTTTCTTCTTGTGCAGAAGAATGTTAATGGAACACACACTTATTTAGTCCAGAAAGTTCTAGTCTTGTTCATTTGATTGCCAATTTATCTTAACAAATAGAACATTTGGTTCCACACATGCCTTTTTCATATTATTTTTCGACTAGTTGAGAATATATGTACTCTTGTAGCGACTTGGTAATGCAATTTTGCAACATTATATTCTAGCCGAGAGTCTCACACAACTTTTGCCTTGTGACCATGAGGTCACGGGTTCATGTCCTGGAAACAGCCTTTTACAGAAATGTAGGGAAAGGCTGCGTGCAATAGACCCAAAGTGGTCGGACCCTTCCCCGGACCCTGCGCAAGCGGGAGCTACATGCACCGGGCTGCCCTTTATATTCTAGCCGAGAGTCTCACACAACTTTTTCCTAAGAAATGAAACACAACTTTCACTTATTTTCATGTTTTCGCTAGTTGAGAATATGTTGTCCAGCATTATTTTCTAGCCGAGAGTCTTGCCTGACAAATGAAAGCATGTGATAGCATCGCAGGTGGCAGCTCATTCCTCTAGCCACCCTAGGTACCTTGCATCATGACAGCATATAATCATGTAGTCCCACATATGGTCGTTGCAAAAGATCATCGTTGCACCGCGTATTCACCGGTTCCATATATTAGAACGGAGATGCTAACGGTACATGGAGGTTGACACAGTTGGCGAAGTAGTTTATTTTTCAATATGGCCGTGCTGAAGATAAAATAAGCTTCGCATGCGGACGCCATTGAGAATGTATGGCGGCCTGTTGGAGACTGGTTGGGAGGGGTCTCCCAGGTGTTGCTTTCCAAGTTCCAACCGGGTTGTCCGTACTACATCCCTTCCCTTTCTACCTTTTTTTTAATGAAAATAGGATATGGTATGAGCATCATCAGCCCGAATCCGATCCGATTTCACCCCTGAATATAGCCACATGGGCAGTGAAAAATAACACAAAAATTGTAGAACTAATCTTGCTTAAAATCCGCGCTTTATTTATCTAAATGCTAAGCAAGGCTAGAACTAATCTTGCTTAAAATCCAAATTCGCCCTTTTATTTATATAAAAATTAAAATTGTACCTTTATGTTTTCGTGTACAGAACATCAAGCTTTGACACTAGTAGGAAAACAATTTTAATGACGAGATATGTGGTCGTTAAAATTCGGATTTGGTTGCTGTAAGTACAATGTTGTGGTCGTTATAGGCTCCATCGCTAAAAGTATAATGGCCAGATACATTTTCCCGTCATTATGTTGTAACGACGGGACAATGTTCGTCGTTAATTGTGAGGAAATAACAAGCATAACTCATGTATTAGCCACAACTTTTCTCATCGGTAAAAATATTTTCATGGTTACTGAAATATCATTAATAGTCATTTTATATAATCAATGACCATCAATTTCACTATTTTGATTGTCTTTAACAAGCAATCTTAATTTTTAAGACTACAATTTTATGTTGCTTGCAACTTTTGCAACCATCGACCGCTCTAATTAAGCAATAAATCATTTGAACTACTAAAATATCATACCCTGTTTATATTAATCAAGACGACATATATTGAACATGATCATCACATACAGTTCGGGAGTTAAATACGACTTGGAAATTGCCAACCAAAAGCACACTCTAGACAAGGTTTGTAGTTGTTCATCTCTAACGCGAAATAAAGCAATAACTAGAAAAGAGATTTTTTTGAATAATCTTCAGTCACCTAATACCATCATAAATCTTATATTTGAGTGCATATCAATATTGAACAATGCCTCGTGATGTTTCTTTTACAGTGGACCATCCATTCTACACAAGCATAAATGATCTATCAGTGGAGATTGAACCTGCAAACTAAATAGTAATAATCATTTATGAGTTTTATGATATATGTATTCATTACCAAGTTGCCATGTCCCTGTGCTCCTCTTGACAACCTCAGAAATGGGGCACGGGGACCGCACAATGAGGCTATAGAAAATACATCTGCTGCATGTAATTCACAGGAAGTGCCTAATGATTCAATACCATAGTTTAATCTAATGAGTGTGTTGTTCTCTGAACCTGAAAAGGACAATAATAGAAGGCCAGGACATACATATATGCATACATCAAACTTTCATTGCTTTGATATATTTCTCAAAGAACAACTTCATACCTACAAATGAAGAGAGGAATTTCTTCAAACAGGATGGGGCAATCCATTAAATTTAGTCAAATCCAAATGTACGGTTTGGCTAGTGAGATTGCAGAACAGGTACTAGATCTGGTATAAAGTATAAACCCAGGATTCTGAGTATCTTCTCTCTTGGCCAACACAAAAAATCTGATAAATTAACTAGAAATAAATTCAAAGAGAAAAAAGGGCAAATCTTTTGTGTGAACTGTTGAAGTGTTAATGGCTTGTGTGCCCAGCCACAACCATCCACGCAGATGAGCCGCCTCAAGTTCCAGACTTGTACGATCTACGACCGTGCCATCGTGATTGGAATAGCCATGCATCGAAGAAACAACAGTGGGCGACCCTCCTAACCTGCGGCGAGCCTGCTGCATCAGCACCATGATCCAACCAAGGAGCTGTCGTGCCTGCAAGGGAAAGGCCGTGGAAAAGCCATGGAAAGGGACGGCCTGCCTCCATGGGGCCTGCAAAGGATACTGCTGGGACTAGGACCTGGCGGATATCACCTCCAGCCGGTGGCCGCTGAGGGTGGCGGCATGAAGGAAAAGAGGCGGCCAGGAGAGCATTTGCGGGAAATAAATGATAGGGATCAGTAGAACTTTTATTGAGTACTTATCTTTCTTTTTTCGCTTGTTTCAGCAGATAAGGTAGCTAATTATAATCTAAGCATAACAAATGCTCCCTCTATAACTTAATGTAAGACATTTTTGCAGTTTTTAAACTGCAAATACATCTTACATTAAGTTACAGAGGTTGTACTAATTAACAAGGACAAAAGATAACGGCAGCGGACCTATCGTCATAAGGATGCTTCACGGGGCTAGTTTAGACGTGGAACTCACTCATCATACTAATAACAACTAGGAAGTGTTAATCGTTGGTCCTTATTGACCTAATCTCTAGTAGTTTAGTTGTTTTCGTGTAGCTTAATATGATTGCAATGTGGCATGCATGTGGGTTACATCTATTGTGGTACGAATTAGTGAAATGGACATATTTGTTTCGCTTAATGTGTAGAGCCGTCTTAAGAGACTATATAATGTATTTATAACCATAGTTTTAAATAGCCGGCTATAGCCAGGCTATAGCCCCGCTATAGCCTTTGGCACATGCTGCGGCTAAGTGCATTAGCCCAGCTATGTAGTGTTAGAACTTTTAAATAGCCGGCTATAGCCAGGCTATAGCCAGGCTATAGCTGTTTTCACAGGGTGCGGCTATTTGGCTTAGCCGGCTATTTAAAACTTTGTTTATAACACTTTACAAGTTATGTATGTTTTTCTATAATTTCTGATTCATTTGGTTCCGATATATCTTGAATTTTCTGTGTGACAGAGAAGTTGCTGCTGTAGAGAGGCCATGCCACTTCTTGGGCTCTACCTCCTCAACCTCATCTCAGCGGCTTGTTTGAGCAGACCTTATAGATGACCTGCTTCACCTAATCATTGCTCTCTTTAGCTCATTCCATGATTTCCTTGCTGTTAATAGAATCTGCCGCTCTTTGCGCGCTGCATATTCATCCTTTCTATCCATATATAGCTTTGCCTTCGCCCCTCTCTATGTCAAACCAGGTGTTTGTTATGCTCATTAACATAAGGGCGACGGCAAAGCCTGGCTCAACCCTTTAACTAACAACAAATGGCAGCTCCTTGATCCTGCTAAGAAAAACTTAATTCTTCATTGTTCGGTGCCTACGAATAATCCATATGATGTGCGCTATTTCGGCTGCTCATATTTGCATTTTTTTATTGTCCTATTGCGAGCATGAGCAATGCCACCTTATTGATGGGTTAAACTAGCACCATGGTGAAGCCCCCCCCCCCCCCCCCCCCCCCCCCCCCCTCCTTATTGCTCCACTAAAGTTCACCCAACTCGTGCCTCCTGCTTTGGATGAGAAAGTCCATATTCCAGTGGCAGGTTGGAGCAAGCACCTGGATGGAACATGCTCTTTCTAAACACATTCATCAAATGGTGTCCTTCAAAGGTCAAATATTTTCCCTGGACTCTATTCGGAATCTCAGTACCATGTCCTTTGCACCTCAGCTTGACATGCGGGACGTACCAGTTGTGTGGGGACTGGGGAGTGGACATGGTTGCTAGCTGAACATGCTCTTTCTAAACACATTCATCAAATGGTGTCCTTCAAAGGTCAAATATTTTCCCTGGACTCTATTAGGAATCTCAGTACCATGTCCTTTGCACCTCAGCTTGACATGGGGGAAGTACCAGTTGTGTGGGTACTGGGGAGTGGACATGGTTGCTAGCTGGCGTAAAAATTCATTGCTGGTGGTCTGTGGTGACATGCTTCTCATTGTTGAGCTCTTAATAAGAGTTCACTGATTCGATGATTCCCTTAACAAATACTCCCTCTGACCCCAAATTCTTATCTTAGATTTGTCTAAATACAGATGTATCTAGTCAAGTATCTAGAAAAATGTAAGGCAAGAATTTTGGGACGGAGGTAATACTTCTTTCAAGTCTTTCGCCTTGACTTATCAGCCAAACCAGCCAAGCGGGTGAAGGTAGAGAGGTTGGAAAATTGGGCTCTCTTTGTTAGCATTGTTATGAGGAATTGAGGAGCCCTACATTTTGCTGCACGAGCCCTGAAAGATGGGGCGAAAAGAAAAACTGCATCTACATGCCGAGTAGATCTCAAAATTCTGATGAACCTTGGATTGCAGTAGAGATTAATCAATCCAGCAGAAGCCGCTATCATACATACAACCTTGTAGCTATAGCCAATAAGAAGCGTCTGGAGAACCTCTGGGTGTTCCCCAGCTTGGGCTATGGTGACTTCCAGTGAATGGTCATCTTTGGTTTTGCCCTGTCAACTAGTGCTTTTATATGATTTTGTTAGCCACTAAGTTTTGTTCGTTAACTTGGCATCCTTGTTATTTCATACCATTGTATCACATTTGTATTAAAAATCTCTTGCGTAAACAGTTTGGTTGTTGGTTTATTCGGTATGCTGAACAAGAAATGCTTATTACTGGATCTCTCTTCATATCCGGAACTTTCAGATATTGCACAATCATGCATGTATGTGTCTTTGTTGCTATGCATCTAGTCTTCCTTTGATTTTATTCTTTCTTATTGTGACCTATTTGTCTTTAATGGAACACGTACTGGTTGTACTACACTGCGGAATGTAATCTCTAATAAGGCCATGTTCGGCTAATCCTCTTGCCACAAGGATTGAAGGGGATTGGAGAGGTTTGAGAGGGATTTTGACTTGGAAAGGATTTACTCCCTTTCAAACCTCTTCAAACCCTTTCTAACCGTAGAATCTGTAATAGATATAACAGCCTCATCAGGCACGAGATGAGTTGGATCTTTTATTGTGCTCAATGAATAGATCATGTAGTTCCACATTTGTGTGTTTCATTATTTTTCTACTAGCAGAGAGTACACACATTCTTGTAGTGATATCGAAATGTAATTGTGCAACACTATTTTCGCCTATAGCTTCTCACCACTTCTGCCTAAGAAATGAAACACAAGGTACACTTATTTTCATGTTTTTTAGGAACCATTTACAATTAATTTCATTTCTTCCCGAGTTGAGATTATTTATCTTTTGCAACAATGTTTTGTAGTTGCGAGTCTCACATGAATTTAGTGTGCATGACATTAAGTGTGCAATGGAATCTCAGGTTGCAGGCTGGCAGCTCACTCCTTGAGCCACCCACCGACCACCCTCCAGGCACAGCCGTGCTAGCATTATATTGGATGGAAAAGTGTATATGAAAAGAACATTTTGTGGACTTTCTCGGCAGCGACTCGTCGGCAACGACTGGCTCCGGCGTTATTCGTCCTGAAGCCCGAGGGTTGCCTTAAATTCGTCAGAGCAATGGACTTGATCCTAGCTGCTCTGCGAGGATCGATGTATCTACCGACCCCGGTTGAGTGTACTAGGAGCACATTCTTCGAGAAAGGTTAGGATGATTAAAATTTTGCCGTTCAATCATATTCAATCCAATCCCCTTTATGGACAAGAAATAACAAATACTTCACTTGATTATCAGTTGTGTTTGTTTTTTGCACTAAGGCACAACGGGTCATTGTATTTTACATATAGTTCGGCCAAAAAAAGATTATAATAGTTAACATCACTTCTTGGTTCCATTTGGTTTTGTGCCAAGAGTGCAACGGGTCATCTGCGTAGTACAATAGACAAACAGATAGATAGATAGATAGATAGATAGATAGATAGAATTTAATTTCAAATATTTTGAGAATAGTAAATATTACACCCTCGCATTTGGGAAGGCCACTTTTCTAGTTAGTATAATAGATAGTAGATTGATAGATAGATAAATATATAGAAATATAAATTACTTTCAAGCATTTTCAGAATAATAAATATGTTGCTCTCGCATTTGCGACTACCACTTTACCAGTTAGTACAATAAATGGATAAAAATGTTTCCAAACATTAAGAACAATAAATAAGATGCTCTCAAATTTGTGAGAGCCACTTTACTAGTAATTAAGATAGATACATATACATACCATTTATTTCCAAACATTTCAGAACAATAAATAAGATGCTCTTGTATTTCATAGGGCCACTTTGCTAGTTAGTATAATAGATAGGTAGATATAGACATAAATACAATTTATTTCCAAATATTTTCAGAACAATAAATACGATGCTATTGCATTTTCGAGGTTCACTTTACTGGTTAGTATAATACAGGTAGATAGAGTTTATTTTCAAACAATTCAGCACAATAGTACAATGTTCTTGTTCCAGTGGCCCACTTTACTAGTTAATATAATAGTAGATAGACATTCCCACCTTTCCAGTTATTAGCCTCACAATAGATAGATAGATAGATATGAGATCAACATTGCATTTACCTCGTGCAGCAGAACACGTAACCTCTCCCAGCCTCTCAATATATATGCATCCGATGGGTCTCATCAGCCACGTGCGGCTAACAACAAATTAAACCTCACACAACATCATCTGAGGGAGATCGAAGAGAGACTAGGACAGAGCAAGGAAAAACTAGCATTGAGAGCTGACGATGGCGTTGGCCAAGACCATCGTGCTGCTTTTGTGCCTCGTATGAACAGGGGGAGGCGCATCGGGTGCATTATGTATCCTGCCACCGAGGTCGGCTGCCAGCACACCGCGCTCAGCCGCCGGTTTCTTTACTCCTCGCACACCGCTGCCGATAGTCGACTGGCGTGCGCATGGTGTTGTCACGCCGGTCATGCACCAGGGAAATATCGGTAAGGAGATCGAGCTGGTTGCTTGCTGATTACTTGTCTAGAAACATCATCTGTCCCTTCGTCTCTTCCTGTGCCACTATACCTAATACACATGCACAGGTTCCTGTTGGGCTATCTCGGCGGTGGGCGCCATCGAAGGTCTACACAAGATCCACACCCGAAGACTTGTCAGCCTGTCGAGCCAACAAATATACGACTGCTCCAACAAAAGTATCCTCGACTCGCACCTCAAGGCGTTCAACTGGGTGCTCCACAACGGAGGCGTCGCCTCGGAGCAGACATACCCGTACGTCGGCCAAGAGCAAGACTGCAAGCGGGAGAAGCTCCCTATGATCTCCGCGTCCATCAGAGGCTTGGTGTGGAACATACACACCGAGCTCGACCTCTTGATCCAAGTTGGTTACCAGCCAGTGACCGTCAGGATGTCGCTGGACCAAACAAGCTTCCACAACTACACAGGGGGCATCTTCAGTGGACCGTGCGGGAACGACGGGCACTCCATGTTGGCGGTGGGTTATGGCGCCACCGCGGACGGCAGAAAATACTGGATCATAAAAAATTCTTATGGGGTCCATTGGGGTGACCACGGCTACTTCTACATGCAGCGTGGCCGCAATCACGGGCCAGGCCTCTGCGGCCTTGCAAATTACGCCGCATATCCCGTCTAGACTCTAGACTACTCCATCCATCTTAAAGACGAAGGCTTATAAATTGTATCTCAAATTAAATGATACAAAGTTTGATCAAGTTTCTAAGGAAAATTACCAATAGCTATAATACCCAATAGATACAATAATAAAAATATTTTTTATTGTGCATTGAGTGATACTAACTTTGTATTGTAGTTGTTGATAGTATTAATTGTCTAGAGAATGATCAAACATTATACGTCTGATTTGAGATAAAATTTATAGGCCTTCTTTTTGAAGGCGGAGAGAGTACTAGCTCACAAGGATCTAAGTATGATGGTAGTCCGAGTGATGGTGCACCAAACCGCAGTGTCCTCGGTAGGGTGGAGAGCGTAGCCAGAAGTATCAGACGGGTTCGCATGGTCCGGGCTCTCATGGTTGAGGTACCAGGGAGATCGATATGGGAAGAACAAAGGATGACATGTAGTTTCTTTGAATATGATGTCACCGGGTTTTTTTTATTAAGTAGGGGCAGAAAGGGAGATGGATAGGGAAGAACAAAGGTGTTGTTTATGAAAGACAAAAGAGAAAATATGAAACATTATGAAACATATACTCCCATCAAGTAGTCATACTAACTTTTTTTTTGCGGGATATGAAACATTATCCATTCAGGTTGCAGATTTTTTTATTCTCACATGATTTCACTACTGCCTTGCCTAAGAATATGAAAATCCCTATGTTCAAAATATTAATTAGGGGGTTATTCTAACGGCTGCAGTGATTCTATGTTTTTTTTTTTTTGAAAAGGAGGATAGACCCCCGGCCTCTGCATCTGGACGATGCATGCAGCCATTTTATTAATTATTCATAGAGACCATACAAAGTAATACATCAGTTAGCTTGAAGCCACCATCTAGGCAACACCTGTTGCTACTCCTATCCCCTTGATGAAGGTGTGCCGAATATCCGGGCCTAATACCAAACGGACATCGCACCAAACCCTAACATCTAAAGCCGGATGCCCCAGCCCAGCCACATACCGGGACTGGGTCCCATACCGGACCGACGCACTGTCAGAGGCTGCCGCCGCCATCTTCTACCAGTCCATCTCCAGAGCAAAAACTGACCCATCGACCTTGCCTGGCCTGCCGTCGACGCCACCACGACGCCAGACAACTCCACCATCCTGCACGTATCCGTCCACACGCGCCCGTCGCCGAACCTCCGCAGCACCATGCCACCGGGATCCACCGTCGGCCTTGCGGTGGATGAGATACCGCTCTTCCGCTTGTCCCGTCCAACCAACAGTTGCTCCAAAACGATTCCCTCAAGAGGAACAACGGCATAAAAGGTACCATCATCGTCCGATCCGGTAGATCCAGATCTAGGGTTTCCCCCAGAGCATCACGAGTGGGATGCCACGACCTGCAACAACGATGCCTCGAGAAGGGAACGACGTCATATACGTCGCCATCGTCCGCCATGACCGAAGTCGGCGCGATTTTCACCGGAAGTCGCGTCCCCCCAACCTCGCAGCTGGCTGGAACCAAACGGAACCTCGCCGTGGAGACGAGGACCACCGTCGGCACGCCGGCAGGGAGCCTCCAGCCGCCCCTCACCGGTCCTCCTCGCGCCACCGGCCGGCCAAGGCCGTACGGAGACGGATCTGGACAGGACGCCAGATCTACAGCCATCGGAGCCACCTACGCGTCCGCGGCCGCCACACCGCCGTCCATGTAGGTTCCCATCGCCGCCGCGCAGCAGGGGCGCCGCCCTGACTGCCGCCCCCGGCCTCCCCGCGTGAGACCCCGTCTCCGCCTCACGAGATCTGCCGCGGCGACCACCCGCCCTGGATCTGTGGTGCAGGGCCCGCCGCCACCGCGGCCCTTGCCGGCGGCAGCGGCGGCTTGGGATGGAGGATTGGGGAGGGACTGGCGGCGCGGGATCGGGGGCCCCTGGCGCCGCCCGAGGGGAGGCGACGCGAGGGGGAGGGAGAAGGGAGGGGCAGTGATTCTATGTACTGTGTATCAAACCATCTTTACCTGCAGGCCCTGTTTGGTAGTTATTTTAAGCTATTTTCCTTATGCTTTCTAACAGTGAAACGGGAATGCTAACCGAGGTTTTGTGCCTTCTCAGTAAGTTGATTACATTGGCTTTTTGTACATTAAAAAACATAGTGAATTCCTTAGCTGATTACACCTAGGATGCACATATGTTATAATTCCAGAGTAATGTTTTGTTCTGCTTGAATGCAATTGCGGTTTCTAATTCTTTCATTTTTTCTTTGCACTCAGTTTTCCTAAACCATTTGTAAAGAAAGGTAATAAACTTCCATATGAACTATGTTAATGATGGAATACAATCAATCAATGCTAAAAAATATTAAAATAAATAACCCATACGTCATAAAAATCACCTTCTAACTTCTAAGTGATTACGTACTGGGAACACACTGAGTTCAGTGATTAAGTGTTGCTTCTGCAGGGAACGGCATTCTCGATGATGGAGAGGGACCGGCTCGGCCTCCGCGCCCTGCTCCCACGGGTTCAGTCGTTTCCTCACAGCAGCAGATTGGCCATTCACTACTAGGGAAAAGCCTACCGGTAGCGCCGGTTTTTGTACTAGCAGTAGCGCGTGTTCTACCCAGCGCTACTGGTAATATCCTATAGCAGTAGCGCTCCTGCTCCCAGCGCTACTGTTAACTATCTGCAGCGCGTTTTGCAGTGGAGCGCTACGGTTATAAGCGCGCTGCAGGTAATATTTTTTCAGCGCTATTACTAATATTTTTATGTTTTTTTTTGCTTTTTTTGCTCTATTTATACAGATACAACTTCTATACGATAACAACATGCGTATTCATTGAAACAGATATGAATAAAAGAAGTTCTTTCATCTCATATCATCATCATCACTAATAGTCGATCACGTTCATGTCTCGAAGATATAGCGATACAAGTTATTAGAAGTCCCGAATACATGCAACTACCCATGATCACTCATGTTTCATCATCTATGTAACCTAGCTATGATCTGATCGCATACAAGAGAAGGACGATCACGATGAGCACAAGCGGGATTATGTAGTACTTCTTGAGGCGTCGGTTCTGATTTCTCTCTCGCGCTAGCGTCCACCTCAAGTAACTAGCTTCCGCCTCGTTTCTGCTACCAAACCCTTTCAGGCTGCCGCCCGGGAAGCGATACACTTTGGCCTGACACTCTGGCCACTCCTCGTACACTCCCGGAACCCTCCCAATGTACACGGCATACCACCTCGGCATGGATGATCTATATACCTGTCAGAGATGCATATATTATCCAGTGAATTCAACATTAATATGCAACATAGTATGCGACGTCGGCCTGCGGAGAGAAATAGTTAGAAAATAAAAGCAACATAAACATAGATAACTAAATAGAGTGCGACAGCGTTTACATCTAATAGTTACGCCGTACAGATAAATTCCAAGTTTCGGTTGTAGAGAAAGTAACAACTAAACAGACACAATGTCATCGTTAATTTAAGCATCGCACTCGTGCCATTCGTCCATATCCGGGAGGATGCACCCAAGCTTGGTGAAAGGCGTGGTGTCCTGACGTAGTAGGGCTATGCGGGTGCGGACGTCATGCCGCGATATTGGACCGCCGTAGACCATCCCATTCTCTTCAATGACGTCTTTGATGATGATCGACGCAATTTCCTGCTGGATGCGGTAGAATTCATTTCGTAGTAGATGATCCGGTATGGTTTCTAAGGCTTCGGCCCATCTCTGGATATGGGTATCAGATGTAGATGTCATGCGAAGTGACTGTTGATTCTGTACTCCAGCATTAGATGGATGACGTAGAATCCATCATTATTACTTGTTGACGGTCGCTGGACGCAATAGAAGTTAGTCTTGTGGGCGAAACACACCGTGCCCCTAAATGTCTTCTTCAATTGGATGTAGCCACCCCGCATGCTGAAGCCCAGGAGAGCTTTGTACAGGACATATTTGATGTCTGTGTAATCTTTCTTCTATATGTTCATGGACGGGTCCAAATACAGTGTGCGGGAGTAACGCGGGTAAAGAACGATGAGAATGGCGCTCTCGTGGCTGCGCAAAATAAATATATGATCAACTTAGTGTTCATGCGTGCAAAAGTAACGATTGAAATGCACGAAAGGATGTATGTGCTATAGTGGCTATCCGCGGATGATTTACCTGGGATGATAAGGTACGAGAATCGCTTCCTTGTCCTTATGGTTGACCATGAACTCTTCCATGTACTCCGTCGCATATTTGCGGTCGGCTTCGTCGACTGACAAGTAGCCCTCACGCATGTAGTACGGGTCCGCGACCGCAAGACCACTGATTTGCTCTTTCCTGGCGATGTAGTTCATATGAAGCGCATAAAGACGGATGAACGACAAATCTAGCCGCCTCATTAGGAACATCTCGAAGATGTAGTCAAATCGCAGGAAGAACAGGTCTGCAGGGCAGGCGTGTACGTACTCCTTGTCAATACACGGCACATGGACCGTATAAAGCGGGTATCCTGGATCATTCGTGGAGAAAAGGCTTCTCTCCGTCGACAGCACATGGTCATGCAGTCTCCTGAGATCCCCTGTTATGGCGGCTAGCGCATCCTCCGGTAATATTGGCTTTCCCGCGATATGGATAGATGGCGCACCTTTGATCGGTACACTGTCTGCAACCCGGGTATGCGGAGGCGGCTGGCTGCTAGAAGCCACTTTCGCAGCTTTGGTGACAACCGGGTCTTTCCTCGCCGGTCTCTTCCTCTGCTTCTTCTTGGTGCGATCAGGTGCTGGTGGGTCTGTCAGACCCTGTCTGACCACCGTCCCCAGTGTCGTTGGGCTAAGCATTGCATGATCTTGTCTTAATAGTTGAGCTTGGGTTGAGGCGACATCTGGAGGGGTGTCCCGTGAGGCTTGTGTCGGTGTCAAAACCGGCGGATCTCGGGTAGGGGGTCCCGAGCTGTGAGTTTAGGATCGATGGGTAACAGGGGACGAAGGAGACGATGTTTACCCAGGTTCGGGCCCTCCTATGGAGGTAAAACCCTACGTCCTGCTTGGTTGTATTGATGTGTATGAAGATTACAGAGTCGGTCTACCACGAGATCAAGTAGCCAAAACCCTAGATGGGCTTGTCTGCCCTCTACGATCTAAACCCCCCGGTTTATATAGACACCGGGGGTAACTAGGGTTTACACATGATAAGTCTCATCTTGACTTGGAGTGCACGCCGTGTCTTCGGAGGTTTCCTTCTAGAATACGGGGTCGCTGCATATCCCGGTCCTTCCTGCGATAATCAGAGAGCGGCCCACCAAGCCAGCCTATGAGAGATAGGCCGGCGGCCCGAGGACCCCTTAGTCTAGGACTCCCTCAGTAGCCCCCGAACTAGCCCCCAACGCCAGGGGTCATGACACTAGCAGCTTCGCGTGATCAGAGTCTTCAGCTTGCGGGGTGAGTTCTTTTCCTCCTTTATGATTGGCTGGCTCTAGTCCGGCCGCCAATGACATGTAGTTATCCGGACGCCATAAGTCGCTTAGCCTCGAAGGCCGAACGTCAAAATGTGAATAGTATTTCCTGACAACCTTTCTGACGAAGGATCGTGGCCCATCACGGCCGCTGAGCCGGTTACAAAAAACTCGATTCCCGGTTCGAGGCCGTTCCTTCATTGGCACGTCTTATCAATGTGTAGATCGTGTCCCGTTTCTTATGGGATAGGATCAACGCCCTGGGTTATGCCACGCGCGCACAACGGCACGATTGTTTCGGAAAGTGGCGAGGCCGGCGGCGCAGTAAAAGGGAGGCTCTTGGTATTACGGCACCCCATAAAAGGGAGAAAACCCCCAAGGCCTATTCACGCTCCAAATTTGCACCCTTTGCCTCCTCAACCTTCCCAAGCTCCGAGAGCCCAGATCCAGTTCTTCCTCAATCCTCCCTCCGAGTTTGGCCATGGCTGGTTCAGGATCCATGGGCAAGTGGGAGGCCTCCTCCGTTACCGACAACGACATTCGGGAGCTAAAACATGCCGGCTACCTCTCCGCCAACATCGCCCACCACGCTTCAGAGGCGAATCAGGTGGTTCCCACACCGAAGCCGGATGAGAGGGTGGTGTTCATCCCCCATTTCATCTGAGGACTGGGCTTTCCGCTCCACCCCTTCGTCAGGGGCCTCATGTTCTTTTACGGGTTAGATTTCCATGACCTCCACCCGAACTCCTTCGTGACCATCTCGGCGTTCATCATCGTCTGCGAAGCCTTCCTGCGGGTACAGACGCACTTCGGCCTATGGCTCAAAGTGTTCAACGTCAAGCCGAAGACAGTTGCGGGCGCGCATGCGGATTGTGGAGGGGCGGTAATCAGCAAGCTCCCCCGTGTCGAGTGGCCGGACGGCACCTTTATCGACACAGTCGAGATCTGGCAAAAGGAATGGTTCTACATCACCGAACCAAGGAGCGCGGACTGGGTGGCTCTTGCTGAGTTCAGATCCAGACCCCCGCGAGGCTAACCTCATGGCTCAAGAAAGGCCTTGACTGGGGGTCGGCCGCAGAGGTAAAATCGCTGCAGAAGCGCATCTCCGCGATGATTGAGGCCAAAATCGAGCTGGTCAACGTGATCCAGGTCATGCTCCGCCGCCGTCTCCTCCCCTGCCAGCACCGGGCCTCCCCAATGTGGGCTTACCAGCTCGAGGACACGGCTACCGTGCGTCAATTCTTCCGCACTACCCACGAGAAATTGTGGAAAGTGTTGTTCAAGCCCCAGAAGAGCTGGCCAGCCGAGGAGGAGGACACCGGTCTTGACGCCGAAACCCCTCCTACCAAGGTATGATGAAACTTTAATTCTCCGGCTCTGTTTTTCGATAAAGAGCTAAATCCCCTTCTCCCTCATCTTCACATAATTGGCTGAGCAAGGCCGTGCAAATTGACTGTCCGGCCCCGCAGCCCGAAGACCCTCGGTCGGATCTATTGACGGAGATCCTCATCATGGCGCCGTATTCGGCGCCAGAGAAGAAGGAGGAGAAGAAGAAAGGGGAGAAGAATGAGGCCCGAGAGGGTCTTCGTCTAAGGGGTCTTTCGGACGCTAAGTCCGAGGAGACCCATGCCTCTTCCACTCACGAGGAAGAGCACGAGGACGAAGGGGAGTGCGACCCCCCCCTCACAAGGAAGAGGGCGGCACCAGTGGACGCCGCGGAGGACCTACCTCCTCGTGCCCCGAAGAGGACATGCCGGACAAAGGCAGTCCTGGCCGACGATAGCTCGGACTCCGATAAGGAGTCTGAGGCTTTTGAAAAGGTTCCCCGAAGGAACCCAAGGGTTAAGCCCCCATCCCAGAGGTATGAATCCGAAGACCCTCTGGGCCACTTATATAGAGCTTTTAATGTTAAATGGGCGAACGTCTTTTAATTTGCATCCCACCATGCGATCTCCCCACCGACCAAATCTCAGACGTGGAGTCTCTGCCCGCCGACCTGGCGGAAAGTGGGACTGCGTCACATCCTACGCCTCCTGAGGTCTCGACGGAGGCCACGGAGGTGTTATCGCGCCAGGCTCATTCTGAGCCGAACACCGGCGGCAGGGGTGACGACGTTATGGCTGAGTTTAATACCTCGGCAGCCGAAGACCAGGAGGAGGAACATCTCCTGGCAACTGAAGAGGGGGGATGAGGTCCGGTCCAGTCCCCTCCGAGGACATCTCCGGAGCGCTCTATGCCTCAGGAGCTGCCCGCCCAATCCCCCACTGGAGGGAGGGTTGGCAGGTCACCACCGGTGCCGCCCATGACTGGGTGGTCGGCCATGATGGAGGAAGCATCCGGCTCCTCCATCGCCGAAGATCACCGCGCCCTTATGGGTGCGGTTTTGCAAGGCATTCAGTCCGTTGATAGCGGACTGAAAGAGGCCTTCAACGGTCTCTTGATGGGCTTGAAGGTGAGCAACGTAATACTCTTTTTTCCAGAAAAAGTTAATTTGCCAAGTTTATGCAATCCTTATAAGTGTAGTAGCCCCCGAGCCCTGGGTGAGTTTGAAAAACCCACCCGGGGGTCAAATGTCCGAAAGTTAGTAACGATGCTCAAGGCACCCTTTGTCCCTCATTATTTTAAGAGCTCTGGAGAGTACTTAGAAGAGGGTCTGAATCCGACAGGTCGGGAGTTTTAAGTCACATAAGTTGTTTTGTAGGCCTCGTCATTGCCGAGCTAAACCGGAAGCTCAAGAGCTCCGACGAGGAGCTCGATCGCCTTAACAAGAGATTTGACGAGACGCAAGGTGAGTCTGAATTGTAGTATTCGGGCTATTGTCTAACCTCATTGATTGAGATATCTGGATTGTTATCCCTAAGTGTTATTTGCTCATTATTACCACAACTGTGGCCGCGGAGGTCGAGAACCTCAAGGCCGAGTTGGCAAAGGTGAGGCAGGAGGCCACGGATGAGAAGGCGGCGGCCGAACAAGTGGCAGCCGAACTGTCAGCGTTAAAAACCGTGAGCGACAAGCATGAGGCCCGGGTGGCAGAGGTGCAGCTAGAGCTCAAGGATGCCAGCACGAAGTGCGAGGCCCTTGAGCAAAAGAACGAAGCCAGGCCACTGAACTATCCATGCTGAAATCCGAGCTCAAAGCGGAGCGAGTTGATAGGCGGTTCTTTGAAGAAGAGCTCCGCCAAGTCAAGGCGATCGCAAATGGTAAGCCGTACTTACTGCAATATGCCTTTGGTGGTAACAGGTTTGCATTGCTCACCCAGGTGTGGCGTTCCTCAGGCGCCTTTACGAACCTCCCGAGGAGTGCAGCGGACACGAACAAATACTTCGCCTCTCGGGATGGGGATTATGAGTGTCGGATGTTCTGGGTGCAATTTCAAGCTCCCGAGAATCCTCCCCTCCTGAGCAAGCAGATGAAACAATTGATGGAGCTGCATAGGATGGCGGAGCCGGCCATGAAGGACCTCTGCATCCGGCTGTGGCCTGCAGAGTCGTTGCCGAGCAGTTACTTCGGCTTGGTGAAGAAACTGTGCGACGCTGCGCCTCGGATTGACGCTCTAAAGTGTTCTACGTGCATCGAGGGAGCTTGGATGGCCTTTGCAAGGACCATGGTGCACTTGCCGAGGCTCAAGCCGACCGAGATGGCCCCCGCGCCTCCACCCCCTGGGAAGGAGCATAGGCGCCCGAGAAATACTTTTCCACCATGATGGATGGTGCTCGGGCGATAGAATCCCAATGCCCTAAGGATGTAATTTATGAATGAGCATTTTGTCATGTATCCGATGACTGTTCCGCTTTATAATGCGGTTGCATGGTTTATCATGTCTCTAAGCTTTGTATTATTTTGACTCCTATGTGGCCGTTTTATCTGAAAGTTGCGAGTCGTCGGCTTCAGCCCCCATGTAGATACTACACAAGGTGTTTCTACCTCCACACTATGACCCTTAGCCGACGTATCGGTGCCCGAAGGCGGTAGCGCGAGGGGGAACAAGGCAATCGGACTATGATGCTTTAGTGCTTTCACTTAGCCGTAGGAGCTTGACTGCGGGGGCTGATGACTAGCCCCCAGTGTTTTGTGATATTTGGATACACCGAGGTTGAAACCACCATCACATGGTTTGTAAACGTACAAACCCCTCGTATAACACGGAATAACCTCTATCGATTTTTAGTTTGACACCTATGCTCGGATTGCAGACAGGTTCTCGCTTATTATGACAGTCAGTTTTCGGCTTTCTCCACTGAGGTACTTGACCAGGCGAGCCGGAAGCACAATCGCAGTGGTTCTCCCTTTACACTTTTAGCCGAACAAGCGGAACGTAAGAGGGCAAACACAGGAGCCGGGCAACCCAACCATTGACCCAAGACATAATTTGGAACCGAATCATATAACGCAACATCCGAGACGCCGAACACATAAACAATAGTGCCGGGGTGATGCTTGGGGCGATTTTTCTAGTCAATCCCCCGGTCTATTAGCCGATCGCATCGTAATATGTACCGAACAACTTTGCTATCGGCGTCGGTGAGTAGAGAACAGAGTATGTGACATAAAATACAGCGAGGAGGCCGTAAAGGATGGTCTTTATTTCTGATGAATTCTTATAACTCAAACTGTCGAAGCAACTGTTACAGGTATTTTGAAATGAAAAATAAAGTTTACAAAGGAGAGGTTTTACCCGGGGTCTTCGAAGGGTGGCTTGACGTCCTCAATTTGCCCTATCGAATGTCTGCTCCTTTGCTCCCGAGGGGGTGTGTTCCTTTAAAGGTGATTTTTATCGGCGAACGGACCTTGTGAAGAAGATCTTGAGAAGTCGCCGCCGTGTGGATGAGCTTTACGCTTGGAAGGTCCTAGATGGTACCTGTGGTTTGTCCGAAGACATGTGTTGGTAGTAGTTCGGTCCAGCCGAACACTTACCCTTCGATAGTGGGTCCCCACAGCTGCCCATGGTATTTTGAGCGCGAAGTTGTGCCTTCTTGGCACATATTTTATAGGAACTAGGGCTGTGCTGTGGGGGGCGTATCCCTATTTTTGTTGGGCGGAAGATGATTCCGGGAGTTCGGGTTGAGACCGAGCTCGTTTACTATCCTGACGTGCCTTTATGGCTGATTTGGGCGTCGGCCTATCGTCGCCGTACTGGAATTCAGCTGCCAGGGCCGCTGTGTGTTCCTCAGTTCGGAGAGAGCGCTATGTGTTGCCGTTGACAATAATGATCCCCCTGGGCCCAGGCATTTTGAGCCTCAGGTACGCGGAGTGGGGGACGGCGTTAACGCGAGCGAATGTTGTGCGGCCGAGTAGGGCGTGATAACCGCTGCGAAAAGGGACAATGTCGAAGATCAAGTCTTCGCTGCGGAAGTTATCGGGCAAGCCGAACACTACTTCCAAATTCACGGTGCCCGAGCAGCGGGCTTCGACGCCTAGGATCACTCCTTTAAAGGCAGTGTTGCTAGGTTTGATCCTTGATGGATATATACCCATCTTTTTCACCGTGTCTGAGTAAATCAGATTAAGGGTACTTCCTCCGTCCATTAGGACTCTAGTGAGGTGATACCCATCGATAATGGGGTCTAGGACGAGGGCTGCCAAACCTCCGTGACGGATACTGGTCGGATGGTCTCATCGGTCGAAGGTGATCGGGCAAGCCGACCATGGGTTATACTTCGGGGCTACGTGCTCTACGACGTAGACCTCCCGAAGGGCGCGCTTCCTCTCCTTTTTTGGTATTCGAGTGGGATATATCATGTTCACAGTTTTTACCTCTGGAGGGAACTGCTTTTGTCCTCCATTACTTCGACCGCGGGGCTCGTCATCGTCCTCGCTGCGTGGGCTCTTGCCTTGCTCCTCGGCTGTGAGTTTGCCAGCTTGTTTGAATACCCAACAATTACGGTTGGTGTGGGTAGCGGGCTTGTCTTGGGTGCCGTGGATCTGGCAAGGCCTATCCATGATTTTGTCCAGCGTGGTAGGTCCGTCTCGATTTCCTTGAGAAGGTTTCTTCCGCTGTCCGGATTTTGGGTTGCGGAAACCGGCATTGACGGCCGTGTCCTCAGCATCGCTGTTGTTGTGCCGGCGTTTGTTTTTGTTACATCGTGGTTTCCCATTTCCATCCCGGATTTCGGAGGTGCCGGGGTCTTCGGGGTTATGGCCTCGTCAAGCTAGCCAGTTATCCTCACCCGTGCAAAAGCGGGTCATAAGTGAGGTAAGGGCGGACATTGTCCTCGACTTGTCCTGGCCGAGCTGACGAGCTAGCCACTCGTCCCGGATATTATGTCTGACGGAGGCTATTGCCTCGGCGTCCGGGCAGTCAACGATCTGGTTTTTCTTGGTCAGGAACCGATTCCAGAATTGCCGAGCCGATTCACCTGCTTTCTGGACAACATTGCTCAGGTTGGAGGAGTCCGGTGGCCGGACATAAGTGCCCTGGAATTTAGATCGGAAGGCATCCTCGAACTCTTCCGAGCTCCCGATAGAATTCTCGGGGAGACTGTTTAACCAGTGTCGAGCTGGCCCCTTAAGTTTTAGGGGAAAATACTTGATGGCGTGGAGATCATCTCCTCGTGCCATATGAATGTGGAGGAGGAAGTCCTCAATCCACATGGCTGGGTCTGTTGTCCCGTCGTATTGCTCTATGTTAACGGGTTTAAACCCTTCAGGGAACTGATGCTGCATCACCTCGTCTATGAAGCACAGTGGGTGGGCAGCGCCTTTGACCCGAGCTATGTCATGCCTACAGTCGGCGGTAGATCGGGCCCGATTTTGTTCCCGACCTCTATTGTTGTGGTCGAGCCAAGACTGGTACCCGTCCTAACTAGCGGGGGAGTACCCTCTAGATCCGTAGATGGATCTTGTCTGGCCTGCTCTATAATCCAGGTCCTGTCATAAGTCATACCTGTCCTCAGGCCCTGCTGGCTCTTTTCCTCTCCTGTGGGGTACCGCAGGTCTGTACTTGGCCTCGCCGGCCGTCCTATCCCATCCTCGGTGAGGGCGGTCCGGCTGGTCGTACGGAGTATGCCTGGGAGACGATGGTTCAAGGACCTCATCATCGAACTGCGGTAGCAGCCGCCGGCGTGGGTAGCTCTTGGGTTGGTCCAGTAGATCGGTACCGTACCCTTCTTCGGCTGCTAAGACCCTCGTCCATCTATCATTGAGGGTGTCTTGCTCGGCTTTGAGTTGCTGTTGTTTTGCCTTCAGGCTTCGGGCGGTGGCTAAAAGCTGCCGCCTAAACCGTTCCAGATCCGCAGGGTTTTCGGGGACGGTGAAGTCTTCGGCTTCCAGGCTGTCCTCCTCCTTGACAGGGGGAAGGTAGTTGTCGTCTGCGGAATCATTAAGATCCTCGGTGTCGCGCCGATCTTCAGGCCTTTCCTGGTCCTCCAGTGGCTGTTCGGGGACTTCAGGGTCGCCGAGGTCTTCCGGGGTGTCGTTTTCCCCGGTGCCTGCAATGGCCTCCCTTCCCTTGTTTGCCTTAGATCGTTTGCGCTATTTCCGGCGCCTTGAAGGCTCCTCACCGGATTTATCGCCATTCTTCTTAGGGATATGATCGCCCTTATCGACAGGGGTGTCTACCATGTAGACGTCGTAGGTGGAGGTGGCAGTCCATCGCCCAGTGTTGACAGAGGCGGGGGCGCCGTCCTCTTCATCCATGTCTTATGCCTCCTCGGAGGCGTAGTCCAGCATATCGGTTAAGTCTTCGATAGTGGCTACCAAGTGGGTGGTGGGTGGGTCGAAAAATTCCCCATGACCCGCCTTCAGACCGATCTGAGCATGGGTCGAGGTCGGGTCGTCTATGATTTTTATTGATAGGATCCGGTCTAGCGCCTCATTGATCGCCGAGAGCTCGACCGGATCGATCTGCCTAGGACTTTCGGAGTTAACCTCCAACGTGTCCGTACAAAGAGCGTGTTCGGCAGGGGCCGACCCCTGGCCCTCTGGTACTGTAACCGGATCTGGACTAAGAACCAGATCATCAGCAGGGATAGACCCGAGGGCGGAGCCGAGAAGGAGATCCGAAGTTAAGGCTTCGGAGACTTCGGGCTCGTCAGATGAGATCGCGAGCCCAGCGAATGAAAGATCACCCCGGGACTCTACAGAGAACTCTAGGTTCCCGAATCTGATCTCCTGATTGGGGGCAAGATTCCCGATCCGACCAGGGTCTCCGGTCGGGTTGGCGTGCAGCACGATGCTGCCGAAAGCGAAAATCTGTCCGGGGGCGAAGGAGCCCCCATTACGGACTTCATCGCTAATGATTAGGTGAGCCATCAATTCCTCTTGCGATCCCACAGCGGAACTCTCAATGAAAGCACCAATGTCGGTGTCAAAACCGGCGGATCTCGGGTAAGGGGTCCCGAGCTGTGAGTTTAGGATCGATGGGTAACAGGGGACGAAGGAGACGAGGTTTACCCAGGTTCGGGCCCTCCTATGGAGGTAAAACCCGACGTCCTGCTTGGTTGTATTGATGTGTATGAAGATTACAGAGTCGATCTACCACGAGATCAAGTAGCCAAAACCCTAGATGAGCTTGTCTGCCCTCTACGATCTAAACCCCCCGGTTTATATAGACACCGGGGGTACCTAGGGTTTACACATGATATGTCTCCAGCCGGAAGTAAAGACGTTGATCCCCTCATCTTGACTTGGAGTGCACGCCACGTCTTCGGAGGTTTCCTTCTAGAATACGGGGTCGCCGCATATCCCGGTCCTTCCTGCGCTAATCAGAGTGCGGCCCACCAAGCCGGCCTATGAGAGATAGGCCGGTGGCCCGAGGACCCCTTAGTCCAGGACTCCCTCAGCTTGCATGAATAAAGACTTCTTGCACTCCCGAGGACGTTCCTGCTCCGGCTATTCCTCATATGGCTGACTCATCACTACGTCCTCATAGTATGTGTCGGCGCCGGTATTGAGCCACTGGAGAGGGTCCTCGTCTTCAATTTCATGATCCATATCCTCATCCATGTGGACGACATCATCAGCCGGGGCCGGAACGGTTGGACCCCCTTCCTCGTGTCGCTCGCCCTCACCCAGCAGCACCGACGGTAGTCGTAATTGCATAGGTGGGGTTGTGGTCATACCTTGCTCAGGTCCCTTTGGATTGCTCCCAACCAACTCCAAACGAATAAGATTCTTCGGCCACAGGATAGGCCAATTTTTCGATTCTCCAAGTTGCGTCGGTGTCTCATCATCCTCTCCACCTATTTTTACGGGAAGACATAAACCCTCGTAGCCATGTTGCACACTCGCCACAGAGACCCTTAAGGCGTTATCGGGCATCTACCGGCCATGGAACGAGCGATCCTTGGGCTTCATTATAGTAGCCTTCCCCACAACCACCAACCCGCCGTTCATGTGGTAGAGGAGGGTGCACGGAATGGAGTCGGCCTACAAAGACATGTGTGTGGCGTCAGAGATCCGAAAGGCAACGAGAACTAAAGATTAGTTACTTATGTTGATGAGCGTGCGATGCATATTTACCGTGAGGGCATTGAGCTCGGCCAATGTCAACGGCCCGACATTTAAGCCAGAGACGGAGCATGGGCTGCTGTCAGAGGGTGCAGGTGCGGGAGGAGGTGCGGGAGCTGGTGCTGATGGAATAGGTGCGGGTGAGGTCACCATAGCAGGTAAGGGTGCGGGTGCGAAGTTCAACGAGTTGCTCCCGGTGAAGCTGGGCATGGGAAATTCATTTGCGGGGCGGTGTGGATTCTGCTGCACCCAAATGACCATAGATGGAATCAAGCTTGTCAATGCAGCTGCCACATCATTTCTGCAGGCATCTACCGCTGCCCTTCTTGCCTCAGCTATAGTTTTAGTTTTGTTTTTCTCCAACGCCAGTGCCACCTTCTCGTCGATAGTCATTTGACTAAACTTCTTTCTCTGCTTTTTGGCCTCGGGGTCCTCCCTATAGTAGTACTTCCACGTGGCGTCGTCTCCGACGGCGTGCACACGTCCATACGAAGGCGTCTTATCCATCGGTTTTCCGTACATTATGTTGAGTGCCCGGTTGAAAGGGGTGTCCCACTTGTACTTCGGCACCGACGACTGAGTCGACGAGTCGCTTTCGGCTGCAAGCTTGTGTTGCTCTCTCTGCAAAATGAGCGTCAATCAATTACGAATGTTGACTAGAACGTCGTCGACTTGATCAGAAGCTAATTACAAATATTGGTAAAATGATAATTACCAATAATCTCATGAATTCCCTCGTAGGCCTGTCCGTGTAAAATTCCTTTTTTATTGGGTCCCACTTGAACCGGGCCCTCATGAAGTCATGCTCCTGCTGGTCGGTGAACTGAGCCAAGGGGTCTGGCAGCCCCAGACGTTCACGTTCCGCGTCCTCCTTAGCCCACACGGGCCTCTTCCCGTGTAACCACGACTTCCGAGGTGGTGGTTCCCCATGTTCCTTGCCTGAAGCTCCTTGCCTTTCTCCGGTCTGGCCTTGGCAGCTTCTTCAGCGCAAGTCGCCTTGAACTTTTCAAAGTCCTCTTCTGAAATTGTCGGATTGTCTTCTTTTATCTGGGCGTAGGTTTGATGCTCTACTTCAATCGCCCTTTTCACCCTTGTTTTCCAGGCGCTCAATGCATTGCTAAACTTTTCTAGGGCTTTGTTGTTTATTTTCTTCATGTCAGGATCATCCCACGGGTCATTGATATTCTTTTCATCCCGACCGGGGAACAAGAATCTTGCGTGCAACCTATTTAGGAGCAGGTGTCGCAAAGGTTCATTCTACCGTAATTTTGCGTCATTGATGTTAGCGGTATCCTATAGGATGCATGCTAGTTGGTTGCCGTACGTCGCTGCCATGTCCCGTGGCTCGATTGGCTCGAAATCACCTTCTGACACCTCCGTGATCACCAGTCTTCCGATGCCAACCTGATTTGGGCGTCGTGTCCTCTTTCCCTTCTTTCTATCACTGGCTTGGGAGGTACCATCGGTGGCCGTCTCCGCCCAGTGCCGGTGTGGGTGGCATCAGTGTCGGTGCCATTTGCGCCATCAGCACCATCGGCGTTGGCATCAGTGGTCGTCCCCATCTCATGTCTAGCCAGATAGTTGAAGTAAACGTGTGCTGCTTCATCTCCGGCTTCATCGTTGTCGGCCATGTTTCCTAGGGTTCAATCTAGTCGTTTAATTTCTCGATCTTTATATAATAAAATGAATAATGACTCTAGGAAAAATGGCCAATGTTTTGCCTGGCTGTCATTTCATTCCTGTCCCGGCAAATCTCGGGCACTCGATATGTCTACTTTGAAGCACACGTAATGTCGAAATTCATGGTAAATTTCGGCATGACCTATGCTAAAAGTGGCACATATTGAGCGCCTAAAATTTGCTAGAACGGAAATGAATCAACATTCCAGCAAAACATAGGCCACTTAGAATAAGTTTCCCTGCAAACAAGAACGGCCTCAGGCCCACAACACATTGTATCTGGTCCAATTTGGACAACAACTTCAAATGCACAGCAAGAATTCCATTTTCAGAAACATATATAAAATCTTTTCTACCATACAAGAACCCTAATTTTTTGTTTTACAATCTAATTAACTGATTTTTTTCTTAACCATAACTTTTTCTGTTTTACTATCTAATCAGCCCTACCAAATAATTAGGCCTACCAAATAATCAGCCCTACAAGAACCCATATCAACCCTAATTTTTATTTGTTTTACAAGAACCCTAATCAGCCCTACCAAATAATTTCAACCCTACCAAATAAGCAAGCCAGGGAAGGGATCGAGAGCGTGCTCACCTGAGACGGAGACGGGCGGAGGAGGCGTGGGGATGCGAGCACGGCGGCCAGAGGGGAAGGAGTGGCGAAGCGAGGTCGAGGTCGAGGTCGCCGCGCGCGGGGGCAGCAGAGGCGCAGCGAGGTCGAGGTCGCAGAGAGGGCGGAGGAGGCGTCGGGGTCGAGGTCGCCACGCGCGGGGCAGCAGAGGTCGCACGGGGTCCGGCCGGGGCAGCAGAGTGAGAGGGAGAGATCGAGTGGGGGTGGGGATGAGATAGGGTTCGAACGGCCGGGCTATAGCTCACTTAGCTATAGCGCGTTTCTTAGAAATGCGCTACTGCTAACTATTTTGTTAATTTGTAAATTCTGTAGATATGTTACTGTTTTCCCTTGTTCTTTTTCTTTTTCCTTTTTCTCTTTATTTTTCCTAATTGCTAATAATAATTTGACCGATCTAATTAGTGCATAATACACACACACACACACACACACACACACACACACACACACACACACACATATATATATATATATATATATATATATATATATATATATATATATATATATATATATATATATACATATTACATCATTTGACCGATAACGGTGTTAAGGTACTCATACAAAATATGTACACACAAATTATGGTCGTTTCTTAATTAGCGTGCGGGCGACGACGCTTGAGACTGATATGCTTCTTTCCTCTTTTGTTCGTTGTCGAATAATAGATCCCCTCGTTGTGACTTTTCCTTTTCTAGGGAGTACGATCTTTCTTAGGTAACGTTGTCCTGCTTCTTCTTTTGATGTATGGTTCATCATCATCATCATCTTCCCTCATCGGGTCACCGTACTGGTCGTAGTCTTCCTCGTTGGCGACTCCATCCATTCCGATGATGCTCCTTTTGTCTCTCCTCATGACAACACGGTTGGAATTGAGAGGGTCTTTTATGAATAAGCATTGTGTCACGTGCTTAACGTGTACCCATGGCTCATTTTTGGCGGTGGCGCTCACGGTATTGGCATCGGGTATTTAGGACAGTAAAATCGAGCCTAAAGTGAGCTCTCTCACGCCCCCAGCGATTTCGGCCGTTGGATTTCGCTTCTGAGCTTTTTCTGGCCGTCAGATATTTTTTTTTTGAGAAGAGGCCGTCAGATATTTGTTTAGTAGCACTTTACCGCGACTGGGCTAGCTGTCCTAATGGGCCGCTACTCTGGAGACTTTTTTGAAAGCCTCTGGTTGATTGGGCTGAGTAGGGCTTATCCAGCCCGCTTATTAGCCACCGTCTCTTCCTTCTCCACCCTTTTCCCAGGGAAAGTTGATTCGATCGAATCGTAGTGAAGCAGAGGCGGCGGCGATGGGGATCGGGGAGCACATTCATGGCGCACACCTTGGCCTCCTCGACTACTCCAAGAATTTCTACGGCCACGAGCAGCCCCTTCCCAAGTGGTCCGCCGCCGAGGTGGAATAGTTCATCGCCTCCGACCCCATCTACGCCCGCAGGTCTCTCCCTGCCCTCTCCACAACCCGATCCCAATCCCTCCCTACTTCTTCCCCTCTAAAATATAGAGATTCCTTTCCGGCTGAAGCCCCCTGAGGGAGTCCAGGAAGTTCCCACTCGGCGGTGTCCTGTCATCCGTCGCGCATGGTATTGGAAATCTAGATCGATCTTGATTTTGGGCTTCCATACGTCGGCGTTGTTGCTATAGCTGATCGAGATGGGGTGGTAAATTGATCTGTGGATGACTGCCTTACCTGTCTGCATCGTGCTGGCGACCTGGTTCAGTGTGCTTACCGGCGCCGTGCTCGAATCGGAGGTGGCGAGCACTCATACGAGCTCTACAAGATGGGCAAGCAGGGGGGCAACCTCAGGTTCATCTACTGGTGGGAGAAGGTCTCAGGTGTGTTAATTTCTGCTGGTTTCATTTCATACTAGAAGCTTGAGCGTGATTTGCTACGCTGGTCAATAGTGTGAGTGATTTTGAAGAGTTATTTTCATCTACTTACATAGGTTTAACTGCTTTTTCAACTTACATTCTTAATCCCTGTAGTATCCCCCCCCCCCCCCCCCCCCCCCCCCCCCCCCTTTCCTACTCTTGCAGTCCTCTCTTTGTCCCAGAACGGCACCCCTTGATTTCTGAAAATAAATGTTCAGGTGGTTCCTCCGACGCTTTAAATAGACCATTCCACACCAAAATCCTGTTTTACATAGCTAAGGGCTTAGTGACTTACCCGTTGGTCCCAACTTCCATAGCAGAGCAAACAAAGCAATACTCTAGAATTGTAGGATGTGTCAATATGATCTTGATAGAGGAAGGTCCTGGGGCATTCTTGAAGGTATAGTACCACTGGTACATTTACTTTAAACATTACCTTATTTGTGTGTGTGTGTTTGTGCGCGCGAAAAGCAGTTTGAACTCTCTTCCAAATTATTTGATAAGCTAATTCTAACCAAATGGTTCTTATGATTTTAATAATGTTTGTAGGGTATCGAGCCTCAGGTTCTGTGGATCGACAGCGGCAGGTCGATCTTCTTCGGCATGCTGGAGATGTCCAAGTAGAGGAGCAAGCGCAAGGCCGTGGCGCACAAGAAAGAGTGAACCAGCCAATCAACCAATAGTTCATCCTATGCTGACTCTCTCCACACTATTACCTGTTATTTTCACCTCAAGTTTTTCTCAGATTTTTTATGTGTTGGGCTTGCGTTTCTTCTTTCAAAACCATAGGGCATACAATCAATTCCATGATATTTTCTTTATCTGAGGGGCCTGCTGTGTCACTCATGCCACTTATGTGTAGTTTTTATCAATTTTTATCCTTACTCCACCATCTTAGACCTTGGTTAATTATGACACTTGCTATCTTCACAAATTACTTGTACACAACAATGTTCCATATCAGAAACCATCCTTAATGGAGTGTGAAAATCTAGACATGGCCATCCAGCTCCAGCTCCAGGAGCTACATGACTAACCTATTGGAAGGAACGCCGTGTGGGGGCGTATTATAGACTGCACACCATCGACGTAGATGGTGGTGCCCGCCAGGAAGCGTGTCTCGTCATCGACCAGGTACAGCACCATGGACACTAGGCCCTTCCCAGCCACCGCCGCAGCGCCATCACCTCCACAGTCATCCTTTGGTCTTCCCCTCCCCCACAAAGATGGGGAATTTCTCCCGTAGGTGCAGGCCCCGGCAGATGACATTCATCCTGATATTTCTCTTGCCGAACTCCATTGTTATTTTTTGTTTAAAATTCATTTATGCTCTTTAAAAGATCGGCCATATCAACTTATTTTCATGTTCTCCCGCCAAAAAAACATATTTTCATGTTTGCTGCATAAATCTTCATTCATTGAACAACTTCTTTGAACTAACTCAAACGTATCATCTTGCAGAAATCTTTTATGGCACGACGTACAAATCCAGGGCACCTTTGGTTCCAAATCGTCTTGCTGCTTCATGTCAGCACTACAACTATGATGAGTTCTGTTTATTATCGCCCATGGAAATCCAGTCATTAATTATGCGTACCAGCTTATCACCAGTATTATTTACAATATAAAGTTATGGCAATTGATAATGTCAGCTAACCAACGGTTTTATTTCTTCCCAATATATATTAGATACAGTAGCTTATCAGGGCAAGGCGAAGTACGAGCTCTGATAATAATGCGTTGCTTTTTTCTGTTCTTGCAGCTTTTTAACAATGTGTAGTTTGGTTGTGTGGTGACATCTACTACCTCCGTCCCAAAATAAGTTTCTTAACTTTACTACAACTTTGTACTATACACTTATTTTGGGAAGGAGGGAATACAATATAAGCAGAAGCAATTTTGTACTGGTTTTGGTACCTCTTTTAAAGTGTGGATTGTTGATTTCCGAGAGACTATGATTTGATGTTACGCCCACCAGCTCCATGTCGTGTACTTCGGTTCTATTTTGGAACATAAAATTGTATAGCATATGTTATTAATGATTAGGGTCTTCATAGCTATCTACATATAGGCAAACCTTTATTTCACTTTAAAATGCAATGATGATATTGCAGGTTATTCATTTTCTCTTCTATTGGCATTGTGATCCATTGATTACTGCGAAATAGCTAAACTTCTCCGGTGCAAAGGAATTAATACTAAAAGGACGTTCGCCTAACATAGCACAATGTTCATAGAAATTTTGGAAAAATAATTCATGCTAAGCTAATGTGAAAAAACTGTTATACGACCTTAGCTCTGAATTCTTAATTGTTATTTTGACCTTAGCTCTGAATTCTTATTCTTATTCTGTTTGGCATATCTATATTACATGAATAGAGATGTTAGCATATTACGTAAATTTCAATATAATGTGAGAAAATGCATTACGCTGAACAAATGTACACAAGTTTGTTTGTATAACTAACAAATGAGAGTCAAAATAGATGGACGCGACAACGCGCGTCATCAATGATCTAGTACACATGGTAGTGAAATGTCGGCTCTCTCTTTGTACGTTTTTATCCCATCTGACATACATGGAACATCGTCGCGCTAAGCAATCCAGAGTATTCAAATTCCCAGATATCTTCAACCCTTTCGTAGTATCTTTCAGTTACATCGCCGGTCATGGCTTCCATCGTCACCGCTGAGTTCTGGTATTCACTGTTCATATCTTTGGCCTCCGTGTAGAATGTGTATCCGTTGATATCGTATGCCTGATAGGCCGCGAGGTTGACCGCCGGGCCATGTGCTAAGGCGTATATCAACTTTCCGTCTGGACAGCCCTCTTCCGGGGGATTAGCCACAACTCGCTCTTTGAACGAACGCAAGAAAGTGGAGTTGTGCTCTCTAATAACTTCAGCGTCCGTCCTGGGCAGTCCACAGTCACGGTACTTCTTTGCGATGGCCTCTTTGTGCAGTGCCACGAAAGGATCTACCACGTTTAGGTGTTGTAGCACTACTAAGTTACCTATGTCAAAGTCGTCCTGTCGGCCCGAGCGGTACACATTCAATTCCCTCCGGCCGTTGATGTGACCTTCTCCTTTCAGCCTTCCACAGTGCTTGTTGACGAGCAAACCAACAACAGGTTCTCCGACGCCTAGATAATTCTCGCAGAAGGAGATGCACTCTTGGGTCAGATAGCCCTGCGCGATGCTTCCATCCGGACAGGACATGTTACGAACGAATCCTTTGATGACCCCATTCATCCTCTCGAATGGCATCATGCTGTGTAGGAATGTCAGCCCTAGGTGTATGATGGCATCCACGATGTGGACACACAGATGCACCATGACGTCGAAGAATGCGGGCGGAAAGTACATCTCTAGCTCATTTAGTATGACAACAATCTCTTCCTGTAGCCTTTTCAGTTGCTTCACACTGATCGACTTTCGAGAGATAGTGTCGAAAAAGTGGCATAGATCAATAAGTGTATCACGGACGTGTGTGTCCAAAATCCCTCTAAGTGCAACCGGGAGTAACTGCGTCATCATCACATGACAGTCGTGAGACTTCATCATGCTGAACCTTTTTTTCTTGGTGTCCAGATATCTGCTTATCTTCCCACAGTATCCGGAACTAACTTTGATTCCAGCAAGGCACTTGAAGAATTGATCTACCTCCTTCGGATCTAAGGTGAAGCAAGAGGGGGGGCAATATTCTTCTCCCTTCTTTTTTGCTTTTTTGCCCCTATCTTCCGTCTCCGTCTCCGTCTCCGTCTCTTCCGATGACTTTTTACCGGGCATGTGGAGATCTTTCCTGATATCCAAAACTTCCAAGTCTTTTCTTGCCTTCGGCCCATCTTTGGTCTTCCCCGGCATGTTCATCAATGTTCCAAGCAAACTCTCGAGGATATTCTTCGTGATATGCATTTGATCAAGGCTATGAGGCGTGTCTAGTTTGGGCCAGTACTCCAAGTCCTAGAAAACAGACCTCGTTTTCCAAACCTTCAGCAGTGACTCCGGCGCCTTCTTATTCGTCTTTCCCGGCGAGGGGCATTGTTCCCAGTTCTTCAACAACTCATCAATTTCGATGCTGCTCCGCTTACGTGGAGGTCCTCGATGCTCGACCTTACCATTGAATAGATCTCCATGCTTTCTCCATGGGTCATCCTTCTCGAGCCATCCTCGATGCCCCGTGTACACGATTTTTGAAGAACCGTCATCTTTCGATAGCTACTGAGACGTTGTATCATCCATGCACCTGGTGCATCCGCAATATCCGTGGCACACCTGTCCTGCGAGATATCCGTAACCGAGATAGTCGTGCACCGTCGTGATCAACGCGGCTCTCATGTCGAAATACTCTCCTGTGTTGGCGTCCCATGTCTTGGCCGGCATTTTCCATAACGTGTCTAGCTCCTCTTTCAGTAACCCGAGATACAGAGTAATATCATTTCCCGGTTGTCTTGTCCCTTGAATAAGCATAGTCATGTGTATGTATTTTGCCTTCATGCACTTCCAAGGGGGGAGGTTGTACATCCATACAAACACGGGCCATGTGCTATGGTTGGTGTTCTGCTTGCCAAACAGATTCATCCCATTAGTACTAGCGCCAAGCACGATGTTCCTTGGATCATCTGTGAAATATTTATATTCGGCGTTTAATGCTCTCCACTGACTAGCATCTGCGATGTGTCTCAACTTCGGATTATCTTCATCGTCTGGCTTCACTCTATCCGCGCGCCATCGCATGAGCTTTTCTTCCTTAGGATCTACGAAATACCGCTGCAGACGGGGAGTGATGGGAAAGTACCACACGACTTTCTGTGGATTTTTCTTTCCGACCTTCTTATATCGTGAAACATTGCACTTTGGGCAGATGGTTTTTTCCGCATGCTCGTTCCGATATATGATGCAATCGTTGATGCATGCGTGGTATCTAATGTGCGGCAGATCAAGAGGGCACACGGTTTTTTTGGCCTCCTCGACACTAGTGGGACACAGGCTTCCCTCGGGAAGAACTTTCTTTAGAAACTTCAAAAGGTCATCCAGGCTTGCGTTTGTCCATTTGTTTTTTGCCTTCGTCTTGAGCAGTTCTAGTGTCAAACTCAAGCGGGTCACCTCGGGATCGCAACCATCATACAATGGAGTCTTCGAGTCTAGATCCCGTTGCGCCAACTTGGCCCCCTCTCTAGAAGCAGCTCTGTCGCTAGTCGTCCTCTTGCGAAGCAGTTCTCGAACATGTGGGTCCCCCATGGCTGAAGTTCGTAGGGACGAAGACTGCGGTGTGTCCGCGTCTTCTCCGCCAGGTCCGGCCTCTTCTGCGCCATTTCCCACGCCCTCTTCTTCGGGCACATTTTCGATCATCTCTTCGTCTCGGCCCATGTCGTTATTGTCTACCCCGTCGACGTCCTCATCATCATCGTCTTCAATTATCCATCGTGTATGGCCATCCATGAAACCATACATGAGCAGGTGCGCCTTGAAATTGCTAGCCTTAAAGGGGTCAAGCCATACTCTTCCTTTGCATTTACGACACGGACATAAAACCTCCTTCCTTTTTTTTCATACATGTCGTCCACCGCGGATTGCCAGTATATTTCCACCTTCCTTCCATGGACCTTCATGATTGCCTACGCGATGCCAAATAATTATAACCACTTACATGCATGCAACAAATTCATACAAAAATTTGACATGACCTTCCCTAAACATAGGACATGTCGAGTTTGCCCGAAATTGGCCGAAACGGAAATGAATCGACATTTCGGCAAAACATAGGAAACTCATGTCACGCACATTTCAACAAATACATAATATAGGCAACTCACACATGCCACACACACAATCACATAGCTCGGTTCTATTGCGCGCGCGCACAAACACATACACATATTTCCACTATTGCATGTTATCTCTTCTTTTTCCTCACCTATGTCGACAGAGATCAAGCCCGCCGGTACGAAGATATATATATTTAAGTCTCTTTCTTAATTAGCTAGTCGTAGATCTAGATAGTGAGGTAACTAGGAAGAGAGAGAACAAGCTAGCTAGTGGAGGGCTAAAATATTAAAGAGAGTGGTTAGGTAATTAATTAATGGAGGTGATGGTGGAGGGCAAAGAAAGAGAGAGGGGTGGAGGGCATTAATGGAGGTGGTGGTGGAGGGAAAAGAATGAGAGAGGAGGAGCGAGGGCATTAATGGAGGTGATGGAGGGGCAAAGAAGAGAGAGAGAGGGAGGAGGGGGAAGAAGAGGGGGGAGAAGAAGAGGAGGTGGGGAAAAGGTGGCAGATATTTAGTGGCTAGCGACCATAGCAGTAGCGCTGGTGGGATAAGCGCGCTATTAGTACCTAAACTAGCAGTAGCACCGTTTCTTCCAGCGCGCTGCTGTTAACTGGAGCCCACCAGCATAACCGTTGGAAATTAGCAGTAGCGCCCTTTTGACGAAGGGCGCTACTGCTATCTCAACTAGCAGTAGCGCTTTTGGCAAACACGCGCTGCTGACATAGGGGTCCCACAGGCTTACCCGTAGAAACTTAACTGTAGCGCTCCCTGGAGTAAACGCACTACAGATATCGTCTTAGCTGTAGCGCTTGTTTTCGGGCTATCGCTGCTAATTTATGCCGACCTTGGGGCACCCTTTGGCCCACTTAGCAGTAGCGTTTGTTAACTAACACGGCGCTACTGCTAAATTCTACCAGTAAGCTTTTCCCTAGTAACTGGCGCTATTAGTAACATTTTACCTATAACTGGCGCTATTAGTAACATTTTACCTATAAGCTTTTCCCTAGTAGTGATTCAGTATGACATGATGCCTCACTGGTTAAATTGCTTCCTTGCGTACCACTCTAAGCTGACAGGCCTCCGACTCCCTATTCCTCATTACTCAGGAGAAGCTTAGCCACGATTTTCAATGGAGGGCGGCACATCCATTGGCCAAGATCAAGGACAGTGCCCTCGACGGCGTGCTGCTGGTGGCCTGAGTACCAGCTTCGCTGAGGAGAAACGCAGGCTTACCCCTTCTCAACAGGTAAAGAATCCTTCGTGTCTCCCACATCTCCCCTATTCTTGCACAATTGTTTTTCGGAAATGTTTTTCTCTCCAAAATAGCTGGAAACCAGCCAAAAACAACCGAAAATTTTATCTTTTTTTAGGCTAACGAAAAAAACGGAGGGAGTGTCCAATACCAGATACGTGGCGGCGGACAAGAGCACGCCAAGTGACACACTCTTGGCCCACCAAAAGTGACCCTTGAGAGCCTCCCTCAGGGGTACCCCTCGGTTAGTTGATCAGGCCATATGCCCATTATTTCACCCCAACACGCTGAACAACTCAGCTCATGACTGGCGGGAAAATGTTGATGCAGTTTTATGTGGTCTCGCTTGACCAAAACAGTTCTTTCACAAAAAGTTAGAAATATCTAGGGCTACCTGCTGGCTGAACAGTGAAAATAAAATTTTAACTTCATTTTGTTAGAATCCTTCTAGGTACAGGATGGAGACAAGTACACTGAACAAGGATTTCTAAAAGTGTGTTCAAAGAAGGGAAAAACTTACTAATTTAATACAATGTACAATCGAAATAATAAGTCTAGTTGGGAATATAATCACAAGCGCACGTGCTAGGTGTGTATGTGTTTGTAGCACACACGCCATCTTCATGTGTTTCTAACATATTTATATCAACTAGATTTGATAAGTTGTCAGATTTGTATTTTTATTGATGCTTGTTATATCATGTTTGTGGATCATCAGTAAACATTTCAAAGAATATAAAACTTTGCACTGAAAACACTATATAATAACTTCTTCGCATTCTTTCTTGGCCGATTAAACCCTCCTACTCAAATTGTTACTTAATTTAGGTCGTGATAACATTAGCACTTACATACAATTCATCATATATAAATGATTAACCACTATGTCTATCTCGTCAAAGAGTTGCTAGACATCAGAGAGAATATTTTGTCATCTATACTTATACTAATTAGGCACTCCCAAGAAATTCACACGTTAATTAGAAATTAGGAACCGTTTATCTTGTGGGGCCGAGTTATAACGGTCTAGATTAACCCATGTAAATTTTAGCTTATACTCCCGCGTTAATCAGAGAAAAAGGTAAATATGGATTATTTATCAAGTGAGACCGAATTATTACAGTCTAGATTAAACCGTCTAACTCTTGGCTATAATTTTGATCAAACGACCCATTTTTTTCTCATGAAGGCCAAAAAGCTACGATCATCTCAATCTCTCCAGCCATCCCTTCCTCCCATGTTTAAAGGAAAGATAAGAACCAACTAGCTCTTTTTCTCATGAAAGCCCACAAGCCATGGCCATCTCAATCTATCAAAAGCCAGCTATTCCTCTTCCCGTTTAAAGGAATAACAACCTACAGCAAATCTTTGCGGCAGTAAATCTCTACCGTGGCCTCTCTCTCCTCCCGTAAACAACAAATCGGTGGACTCTCCCTCAAACTAAAGCAACCAATTTGCAGCATTGATCCCATCTGCTGAAGGACTTCATTGCATCAAAACTATTTTGTTCATCTCGATCAGGTTCGAATTCTCACACAAATTATTCTTTATTTGTTTCTTGCCATCACGTTCTATAATTACCCACCTATGCTATCACGTATGAAGAAACATGTATCTTCGTAGGAAAGCAAGATTCTTATTTTCATAAGAAGGTAACCCCTGGCCCCCATCTCCTTCATCAGCCGTCAAGATGTTATCCCGTTCATGGCTCTCACCTTTGATCTAGGAGGAATCGTCCTTCTCTCTTTTTGCATCCCTAGGTGGAGCGCAGGCTTCTAGGTTTTGCTGTGCGGCTATCTCCTGCTGACTGACTTTCGGGATTCTCTTGCACCTTCAGGTTATTCTTAGACTCAGCCTGGTACACCTTGGTCTTCGCTTTTATGAGGAAGAGCAACAGCGGTGGTCTAAGACTTTGCAGGCACCTCAGTTGGGCCTGCACCTTATCATCGTTGTCTCTGGCGTGCGGCTATTGGGTGCAGCTCCATGTAAGCACCGCCAGTGTCTTGAAGCATAAGAGCTAGATTAGCTCACTAGATGATACCGGCAAGACGTCCCCCAAGGAGACACCATACAACTAGCTACTAGCCTAAAGGTGACTCTGAACATACGTGTTTGTTTACTGCTAGCTTGATGCTAATGTTTAATTTGATGTGTTTTCCAGAATTAAAAATCCTTATCTAGGATGGTTCTAAAATATGTGTATGTTAACATCATCTGCATCGGAAGTTTCTGTTACAGTCGAGGACGAGGACATGGGAGACATGGGATAGGATGATGTCCATAAGAATCTTGATGCAAGACGTGGGAGAGGATGATGTCCATAAAGGGGAAAACTAGGGAAGTCAAACGTGATTGGTTTCCAGTGTTTAATGTGAAAGCAGATTTAATTTCAACAAGAGGTGGATTCGGAAAACATGTCAAGAGGGCACGAGCTATGATAGAGCGTGACGTGGTTGCTTGGAGATAATTAGTACAGTAACAGGCGCGCACATGCAGCAGGCACTTAATATGAGATTAAAAAAAGTTAATTAGAGACGCTCAATCCCAACAGCTGAAAGGAAATTGCGGAAGAAGTTTCTGTAAGGAAGTATAGCCTGATAGATTGTACAAATACGGATGCATGCAAATGATGATAGACACTATATCATGTCAGATCAAGAATTAAATGTATGTTGTGCATTAAGTTTTCAGTTCTTGACCTAACCAATTTGCTCTCTACTTGATTGGAGACATATGGGATCTGGACGATGGAGTTGCTACAGGAGGTTTCCATCTAACCAATCTTGACGGAAGTCATGGCCTCCCGTGCCAGCACATGGACGTGCTTCTGTTTTCTCATCCGACCAATCTTTTGAGTTTTGACACCTGCTTGGCTAGCTTAGGGAAAGAGAGGACATGTCGATCTCACATAGAGAAGGTCCAGATCGATGCAAGCAACATCCGGAAGATGGAGACTCAACACTCAGGAAAATCACAAATTCCTGTGGCAGCAAGGTTCAGAGCGAAAGTAAGAAAAATAGATCTGGTGGTGCGACCATACTGCGCGAGCAAACGCAGCAAAGATAAGGGCGAGAGAGAGATCATGAGGGCAAGCGGTACGAACGTGGTGTATGCCAAATTAATTTTATGGCCTTTATTTCATACACACATTCTTGAATATATTGAGGAAACATTATATACAAGAAAAAGTTTTGCTACAGATGATTTTAATGGATATATTTTTGAGATGATTGAGATATCTATTTCAGCCTCTTATTTAGAGCACGCCTAGAGCCCTAGAGTAGTACCATAGTATAGGAATAGAATATGCATGCTGTATGAATAATATATCTTTGAACTCCTTTTCAGACCTTGTACCAAATTATTAGTTCATTCTTCTACAACTTTTCGCAAAAATATAAAAATCAATCATATATGCCTCTTTGCTTAACTGAACTGTTTAAACAGTTTCCAATCTAAATTAAATGGGTTATATTATGTTTCGACAAAGGTTTCCTGGTTTGAAATGTAACAAAATGGGAGTATCCAATGGCTCACATGTTTATATATATAATTTGTATTTTGAGTGATTGGCCCAAAATTTATAAGTATGAGTGATTGGCAGGAAATTTGTAATTTTGAGTGATTGGCACAATATAGAAACTAAAAATTCCTTTTCTTTATCAAATCTATAATATTTAGGATTAAAAAAAGAAAATACACTGATCTAGATACTTTGCTTGATTTTAAACCAGGTCAGACCACGAGACATACCAGTTTCAAACTAACGCTCCATAAATTTATTTCAAAAATTGACATAAAATACACAATTTAATATGTAATGACAAATGACTTCAAGCTATGAAATTTTACCTTCGACAATCGTAATACGCTAAAAGAAATGTGAACTTAATTAGTTTCTGTATTTCAAACGATACCTCAAAGCCAGACCAAGAACAATAAAAAAAATGGATCAAGATAGTTCTCACATGCATGGGAGTAGAAATTTGTGTCCAGGTTCACATCAAATTCGAGCAAAACAATGATCATAAAAAAATTCTATATTAAATTTTTATACATAATAATATTGGAATTTATAGTTTGCATTATGGAAATTAACCACTAATAATGTGATCAAAATCTAAATAAAGTTATTAATTTGTGTAAATTGGAATGATTCGGAAAGTTATGTAATGTTTATATTGTATATGCACGTGAATTTTTCATATGATTGGTGTTTATAAATACCAAATATATGTGGTTGTACTTTTAGTTTTGCCATGTCTTCAGTCCTGTTGCGTTATTGGAGGCAAGCCATAGCACAAAAAGATATTGTAGATTCTTACCCTATAAAGTTGTATTGCATTCTAGCCCGTGCGAATGCACGGGTTGACGACTAGTCGGTATTAATTGTCGGTGAATATCTTAGTTCATTATGTTCAAAAGAAGATGGCATGCACTATTCCTAGTTTTTGTCCCTTTGCCCTCGTTCATTTTTTTCTATATTTCCTGTGATAGTTTTTGTGAATATTTTACATATTTTCATCAAGAACGAAATATTTGAATATTAATGGCATGTTCCTAAATAGTGTGTTAGTTACCATCATTTTGAGATACTTCCATGCATGGTCATCTTATATCCCATTGAGTATATACCGGAACATCGAAGACAATGATATTCCGTTGTGTATCTATCCAAACATGCTTAACGATTATTTTCACCCACAACATGTATTTTACCATGTTACTATTCTACACTATAGCATGACTTAATACAATTGATATATAGCTTCTTATTTTTAACCATAACTATTACTCATTTGGCTTCCTCTTTATGATAATTTTGCTTGCGTGAATGTTAGATTTAGTATCGGCTATCTTTCATATTATAAATTCAATCTATTTATCATACAACTAAGTATTTTTTTTATATTTATTGCATCATTACATTTGCACCTATATGCACATGGATTCATGACCTTATAAAATCCGTTTCACTTTAAGTTTCTTATTTTATTTCTTATTTCAATTTCATATTTGTAAAATGGTTTCATGTCTATCCAATATGGTTTTTGGGTACATAGTATTTTCTGAATTTCACAATATAATTGAAGATTCCAAATAGATTTAGTCCAAAGTCAATATTTTAATTTCTGTTATTTATTATTCCAAATTCTTGCAGTAGATTGTGAATTTTCAATCGTATCTAGTTCTCAGACCAAACCATGTTGCTTGCGCCTGACAGGCCGCTCAAATCGTCTTGGTATATTAGCACCGATACATCGATCTAAGTATAAAGACCCATATGTGGTCCATCATCCATGAAAATATTGGATTCCGTTGTCACCCATGCTTTAGAACGTGCTTAATTATTGCATATGATTTTCAGTCCCCAAATGTTTTTGATTCCGCCCTTATTAATTTTTTGTCGAAAACCCATTTCTCCGTCAGAAAGTTGAACACATAATCGGCTCATTGTATAAGATATTTTTCAGTTAATTTGTAATTTATTTCTAGAAGCAAATATCTAAACAAATATCTTTCGCAAAAGCCAAATAAGATGAAAAATACGTGGAAGAATGCTCGTGGACCACGGTCGACATTTATGTTTTTACCAGTAGATTATATCAGTCATTACAGAGCCTAGGCGTTATTACTTTTCCAAAACCAGACTGGTAAATTGTACTACATATCAATATATCTGTCCATATTTATGGAATATGAATTGTTCACTGATAGCATGCATGCTTGGCTCGCCACACATGTGTTGGCTATGGTGTTGTTTTCTTTTAATAATGTATATTTGAGCCACACTTCATTTTGTTTAGGTAAAACATGGTTTTTAGACGCACTATGCATATTTTTTTGAATTATGACGTGAGGATTCTAATGCAAGTTGCCATTGACTTTTTATTTTATTTTTACAGAGCCCTTTGACTCCTTTTCTTCTTGGAAGATGTCTTCATTGAGAGTCCTAGACAGTATTTTTCCCAAGCCAAGAGTCCGAGTCCTAGAAGCTGCACGATACCACCACGTGTATGTGTATGTTTATGCATGTCCATGTCCAGAACTTGTATCTTTTTTAGAATATTAATATCAACCAGCCGTGTCCGGCAACAATACTAACATACGCTGCTTTCCCTCTTTTTTGTCTGTTGAGATGTATGCTTCTTTTTTCTTTTGCTAGGCAACATGCACGTCTTGTGGCACTTATCCTATATATGTTAACGTGAGTCATGTAGCACTTATCCTATATAAGTTAACGTGACATATGTTAAAACAATGTTTGTTTATTTTCTACATACACATGTCATCAGGCCGCCATGTTATGTGACGTAAATTGAATGGTTACGGATTAATAATTTTAGAAGATCCACGAGATCAAGGGCTAGCGTTTTCTGATTAACCATAGGGTATCGCCTAGGTCTGGCAAAATCTTAGTAGAGTAAATATACTCTAGTAAGGGTTTACACAGCCATATCCTCCTTTATTTTTAGGGGATCGGTTAGAAATGCCCTAAGCCATTTGGCAGTGTATATCCTATAATGATAACGAGCAAGTCGGTTGTGGGTGGCTAGTGTTGCTGCCGGGAGAAGAGGAGGTCGTGGGTTCGACCCTGGCACACATTTTGCTTATGAATTTCCGCTTTGTACTATTTCCTGGCGGTTGGGCCGTAACGGTCATAGAGCACTAGTAGAAAACAGGGCTTTGGTCCAAGCCTGAAATCCCATTAATCCCAGTTCACTCACGAACCGGGACCCATGGGGGCATCGGTCCCGGTTCGTGAGGCCAGGGCGCCGGCCGGGCCTCGTGGGCCATTGGTCCCGGTTCGTCTGACCCCTTTGGTCCCGGTTCCAGACACGAACCGGGACCAATGGGCCTCGCTCCTGGCCCACAACCATTGGTCCCGGTTTGTGGCTGGAACCGGGACCAAATGGTGTCCTTTAGTCCCGGTTCCAGCCACAAACCGGGACCAATGGTTGGCCTATATATACCCCCTGCCCGCGAGCAGAGCAGTGCACTGCTCTGTTTTTTTGGCCGGCCATGGGAGAGCTTTGTGGTGCTCTAGCTCACCTCCTATGCACATGAGGTGTTCGATGAAATGCCCGAGCCACACTTAAGCTTTCTCCTCTCGAAGCTCCTTGTCCAAGCTCCATTTTCCTCAAGATTTGTCTACGTTTGGCGGTCCGTCCTGTCCCGTCCCCGTCCTCACCGCCGTCAATCGCCCGCGCCAATCTCCCCGCCGGCACCACCGTGGTTAGCCTCTTCTTCTTATCTTCTTTCTAAAAGAAAAAAGTTCTTACTTGTATGATTTAGATAGATACTTGTGTAATTTTCTTACTTTTATTATTGTTTGTTATTATATAGTGCGATGGTTTTGGTATCCGCCTCCGTCGGCCCTCGTCCTGTCTATGATTCAGATGTGGTATATATTATCTTTTATAACTATTTGTTTTATTTAGTGTTTATGACAATTATGCCGACCAACGTGACATAGCACTAGTAGGAAAACCCCCATTTGTCCCGGTTCGTAAGGGCCTTTTGTCCCGGTTCTGGAACCGGGACTAAAGGGTCGGGACTAAAGCCCAAAACCTTTAGTCCCGGTTCGCTTACGAACCGGGACCAAAGGCCGTCCACGTGGCCGCCGCGGGGGAGCCCGGGCAGGAGGACCTTTAGTCCCGGTTTGTAATACCAACCGGGACCAAAAGGCACTGGGGTTTTTTTTTTTTTTTGAAAGGGGGGTTTAGGGGGGGGGGGGGGGGGGGGGGGTTGTAGGGTTAATTGAGGTGTTTCATATTATGTTAGCTAGCTAATAGAGAGAAGTGTCCTCTCTTTCTCCGTGCTTGGTCGACGCTAGCTACTATAGAGAGAACTCGACACGCTAGCTAGTAAGCAAATGAAGGAACCATTAAGTACACAAGATCGTCATGAACATATACACAGAGAAGTGATCGACCTCTCTTTCTCCGAGAGATTGGTCGAACAACAAGTTTTCGTATATCTATCCGACGCTACTAGCTACATATATACAATATAAGATCTCTTACAATCCCTAACATTTAATTTCAAATTCCAGATGGTATTCTCCGGCTTTATTTATGACGTGGTCAAGAAAGAATCCCGCCAATTCCTCTTGAATTGCTCGTATGCGATCATGTGGTAGGAGTTCATCCCACATCTGCCACGTCTAATTTGAAGAAGGGGGTCAATACATATATATGAATGAAACTCAACACAAATCATGGTAATAAAATAAAGTTGTGAATATTATTGCTTACGCACTTGAAATTCTTTTTCAGAGTAGCCCCGCTGGCGAGGGGGTATATATAGGCATCTCATTGGTCCCGGTTCGTGGCTGGAACCGGGACTAAAGGATCCCCTTTGGTCCCGGTTCCAGCCACGAACCGGGACCAATGGTTGTGGGCCAGGAGCGAGGCCCATTGGTCCCGGTTCGTGTCTGGAACCGGGACCAAAGGGGTCATACGAACCGGGACCAATGCCCCACGAGGCCCGGCCGGCCCCCTGGCCTCACGAACCGGGACCAATGCCCCCATTGGTCCCGGTTCGTGAGTGAACCGGGACTAATGGGCTGGCCCGGCCTGGACCAATGCCCTCTTATGTACTAGTGTAGATTTTTTAATCTAGGAGGTATGTGAACCGGAAATTCCAACCAACATAGAAATTCTTGTCGAGAAGTTAAATTTGGTTGAAAAAGAAAACAATTACTTGAAAGAAAAATTACAAAGAGTTGAAGAGGAGAAGATGAAGTTGGAGTTGCATGTTGTCGATGTCGTCGACGATCACAAGATCAAGATGGATGCAATGCGCTTGAAGATTAGAAAGATTAGAAAATATGCCATTCATACTGAGGCTTGGTTTCATTATGCCGTTGGATCAATTGGTACCTTAGTTGCGGTTATGATCGCATTTGTTGTTGCATTTAAATTTTATAGTTTCAATGTATGTTTTAATTAGATGCTCTAGAGAGCTATATGTTGTTCAATATTGAGAACTATGTATGAACGTTATGTATTTATTTTGGTCACTACTGTACTTTGGCTTTAATGTGATGATGAATATCTATTAATTTGGTCACTTCTCTATTCATGATATGCACGCAGATGAACCGGCAATGGATGTACGGTGACCGACGCACCTCCGAGTATATTGAGGGCCTGCATAATTTTCTCGAAGCGGCTGAGGCAAACAAGCAGAATGGTTTTATGCATTGTCCATGTACTGTCTGTGAGAATACGAAGGCTTTCTCCAACTCTAAAACCCTTCACTTCCACCTGCTTGAGAAGGGTTTTATCCCACACTATAATGTTTGGACCAAGCACGGAGAAAGAGGGGTTATGATGGAAGACAACGAAGAAGAAGAGGATGACGACAACTACCCGCCCCCTGAATATGGTGATGCTGCAATGGGGGAAGCTGAAGATCAAGAGGAACCAGACGATGTGCCCGATGATGATCTTCGCCGGGTCATTGTTGATGCATAGAGAGAATGCGAAAGTGAAAGGGAGAAGTTGAAGTTCGATCGCATGTTAGAGGATCACAAAAAAGGGTTGTACCCAAATTGCGAAGATGACAACAGAAAGCTCGGTACCACACTGGAATTGCTGCAATGGAAGGCAGACAATGGTGTATCTGACAAGGGATTTAGTTCGCTACTGAAAATAATGAAGAAGAAGCTTCCAAAGGATAACGAATTGCCCGGCAGTACGTACGAAGCAAAGAAGGTTCTTTGCCCTCTAGGATTGGAGGTGCAGAAGATACATGCATGCCCTAATGACTGCATCCTCTACCGCGGTGCGTACGAGGATTTGAACGCATGCTCGGTATGCGGTGCATTGCGGTATAAGATCAGAAGAGATGAGCCTGGTGATGTTGAGGGCCAGCGCACCGGGAAGAGGGTTCCTGCCAAGGTGATGTGGTATGCTCCTATAATACCACGGTTGAAACGTCTGTTCAGAAACAAAAAGCATACCGAGTTGATGCAATGGCACAAAAAAGACCGTAAGAAAGACGGGAAGTTGAGAGCACCCGCTGACGGGTCGCAGTGGAGAAAGATCGAGAGAGAGTGGAGCGACTTTACAGGTGACCCAAGGAACGTATGGTTTGGTTTAAGTGCAGATGGCGTTAATCCTTTTGGGGAGCAGAGCAGCAAGCATATCACATGGCCTGTGACTCTATGTATGTATAACCTTCCTCCTTGGTTGTGCATGAAGCGGAAGTTCATTATGATGCCAGTGCTCATCCAAGGCCCTAAGCAACCCGGCAATGACATTGATGTGTACCTAAGGCCATTAGTTGATGAACTTTTATATCTATGGAATGGAAGAGGTATACGTGTGTGGGATGAGAACGAACAGGAGGAATTTGACCTACATGCGTTGCTGTTTGTAACCATCAACGATTGGCCTGCTCTCAGTAACCTTTCAGGACAGACAAACAAGGGATATCACGCATGCACATACTGTTTAGATGACACCGACAGTATATATTTGGACAAATGCAGGAAGAATGTGTACCTGGGGCATCGTCGATTTCTTTCGACCAACCATCAATGTCGAAAGAAAGGAAAGCATTTCAAAGGTGAGGCAGATCACTGGAAGAAGCCCGCCCTCCGTACTAGTGATCACATACTTGATATGGTCAATGATTTACAAGTAATCTTTGGAAAGGGTCCTGGCGGACTATCTGTTCCGACTGACGATGCGGGACGCGCACCCATGTGGAAGAAGAAATCTATATTTTGGGACCTACCCTATTGGAAAGACCTAGAGGTCCGCTCTGCAATCGACGTGATGCACGTGATGAGGAATCTTTGCATGAACCTGCTAGGCTTCTTGGGAGTATATGGGAAGACAAAAGATACACCAAAGGCACGGGAGGAACAGCAATGTGTGCATGAAAAAGACGGCATGCATCCAAAGCAGTATGAAGGTCCTGCCAGCTACGCTCTTACCAAAGAAGAGAAGGAAATCTTCTTTGAATGCATGCTTAGTATGAAGGTCCCGTCTGGCTTCTCGTCGAATATAAAGGGAATAATAAATATGGCAGAGAAAAAGTTCCAGAACCTAAAGTCTCATGACTGCCACGTGATTATGACGCAACTGCTTCCGGTTGCATTGAGGGGGCGTCTACCGGAAAACGTTCGATTAGCCATTGTGAAGCTATGTGCATTCCTCAATGCAATCTCTCAGAAGGTGATCGATCCAGAAATCCTGCCAAGGTTAAGGAGTGGTTTGGTGCAATGTCTTGTTAGTTTCGAGCTGGTGTTCCCACCATCCTTCTTCAATATCATGACGCACGTCCTAGTTCATCTAGTCGACGAGATTGTCGTTCTGGGCCCTGTATTTCTACACAATATGTTCGTAACCGCGCTAGGCCAGAAGGAAGCATCTCCATGGGCCATCAAAAAGAGGATGTCATTGGGTTTTGTGTTGACTTCATTCCTGGCCTTAAGAAGATTGGTCTCCCTCAATCGCGATATGAGGGGAGACTGACTGGAAAAGGCACGCTAGGAGCGGACTCAATAATATGTAGGGACGGGCATTCTTGGTCTCAAGCACACTACACAGTTCTACAGAATTCTACCTTGGTGACCCCGTATGTCGATGAACACAAGAATATTCTGCGCTCCAAACACCCGGAGCAATGTGACGACTGGATTACATATGAACACATCAGGACTTTCGGCAGTTGGTTGCAAACACGTCTCATGGGTGACAACACTGTTTCTGATGAGCTGTACTCGTTGGCCAGGGGACCATCTTCGACTGTATTGACTTACAAAGGGTACGAGATAAATGGGAATACATTTTACACGATCGCCCAAGATCAAAAGAGCACCAACCAAAACAGCGGTGTCCACTTTGATGCAGCAACCAAGAGGGGAAATGACACGTATTATGGTTACATAGTGGACATATGGGAACTTGACTATGGACATGATTTCAAGGTCCCTTTGTTTCAGTGCAAATGGGTCAATCTGTCAGGAGGTGGGGTACAGGTAGACCCACAGTACGGAATGACAACAGTGGATCTGAACAATCTTGGGTACACAGACGAACCATTCGTCCTAGCCAATGATGTGGCGCAGGTTTTCTATGTGAAGGACATGTCTACCAAACCGAGAAAAAGAAAAGATAAGGAAGCAAATACATCATACGATGAGCCAAAGCGCCACATAGTTCTTTCAGGAAAAAGAGACATCATGGGATTGGAGGGCAAGACAGACATGTCTGAAGATTATGAAAAGTTTCATGAAATTCCTCTCTTCAAAGTCAAGGCTGACCCAAGCACCCTGTTAAACGATGAAGATTATCCATGGTTACGGCACAATAAGCAAAGGACACTAGCGAAGAAAAAGTGAATACTTTCTCTCCACAACTAGTATGATGATGCCTTTGATTTAGAATATCACTGCAGTTACTTGTGAAGAAATGAAATGCCTTTTGTAACAGATGAGTTTTCGTATGAAACCCTGATACTTCGAAAGAGATTGTCCGTTTTGTACACGAAGTGCATCCAGTTTTTGCCGTAACCCTCTCAACTTTTTAGCACATGCTATGTGGGTGAAATGATGATACCATGCCAACTTTCAACCTTTTCAGAGTTCATTTGTAGTGCTTTTCAATTTCAGGGTCATTTAGCTCAAAAAATCAGTAAATGCATGAAAAATACCAAATGAAGTCAGAAAGGGTTGAAAATTGATGTTGTGGCTTTGAATGGTGCATTTTGAACACACAAAAAGTCTGGAGTTCAAATAAGTTCAAAAAAATTAAATCCCTTTGTAACAGATGAGCTTTCGTCCGAAACCCTGATACTTCGAAAGAGATTGTCCATTTTGTACACGAAGTCCATCCAGTTTTTGCCGTAACCCTCTTAACTTTGTAGCACATGCTATGTGGGTGAAATGATGATACCATGCCAACTTTCAACCTTTTCAGAGTTCATTAGTAGTGCTTTTCAATTTCAGGGTCATTTAGCTCAAAAAAATCAGTAAATGCATGAAAAATACCAAATGAAGTCAGAAAGGGTTGAAAATTGATGATGTGGCTTTGAATGGTGCATTTTGAACACACAAAAAGTTTGGAGTTCAAATAAGTTCAAAAAAATGAAATCCCTTTGTAACAGATGAGTTTTCGTCCGAAACCCTGATACTTCAAAAGAGATTGTCCATTTTGTACACGAAGTGCTTCCAGTTTTTGCCGTAACCCTCTTAACTTTGTAGCACAAGCTATGTGGGTGAAATGATGATACCATGCCAACTTTCAACCTTTTTAGAGTTCATTTGTAGTGCTTTTCAATTTCAGGGTCATTTAGCTCAAAAAATCAGTAAATGCATGAAAAATACCAAATGAAGTCAGAAAGGGTTGAAAATTGATGATGTGGCTTTGAATGGTGCATTTTGAACACACAAAAAGTCTGGAGTTAAAATATGTTCAAAAAAAATGAAATCAACTAAAAAGAATCAACTAAAAAGAATGAACTAATAGCAAAAAGAATGAACTAGAAAACTTTTATAAAACTCTAATAGCAAAAAAGAATAACTAAAAAGAATCAATTAAAATATTCTGTTATGATCAACTAAAACAAAACTATAATATTCTTCAATAGCAAAAAGAATCAACGAAAAAGCTTTTATAAACCTCTAGTATTTTTGAAACTAAAATTATATAAAATTTATGCAACTAAAATTATGAAAGTATTTTTTGTTCAAAACATTAATAGCAAAAAGAATTTTCATAAAGTATTTTTTTGTTAGAAACTTTAATAGCAAATTAAAATAACAAAATCTATTTTTGATTAAAACACCCATTTAAAATAACCTAAAAATTACCAAATTGAATATAATGATAAAACACACAAATATTAAATAACAGGAAAAAGAATCACTCAAAAATCTATTTTTAAATTAAAGTTATTCACAAACTAGTGATTCACACAAATTTCAAAGAATTCAAATTTAAACTATTCAAATTTGAAAACTATTGGCACTAACAAAAAGTTTATAATTTTTGTGACCTAAAGCAAAAAGAATCACTCAAAAACTCTAAGTATTTAGCTGTAAGTAGAAACAAAAGAAAATAAATAAAGCAAAAAACAAAACAAAAATACTGGAATTTTTTTAAAAAAAATGCCGCCTACTGGGCCACCAGGATGCAGGCCCAGTAGGCCCACAGGCAGAGAGATGCGTTTAGGCCCGTAGGCCTGCATAAGAGAGGAGCTCGAAAGGGGAGGCGCACCAGCGCTTATAAACCACTATCGGCGCCCTTCAGCTAGCGAGGTGGGACTAAACATCCACCCGCCCGACGCCGTGCCAGCCGTAGCCCTTTCGTCCCGGTTGGTGGCACCAACCGGGACCAATGCCACCCTTTGGTCCCGGTTCGTGCCACCAACCGGGACCAAAGGTCTCTGCTTCCCGCCCTTTGGGCTGCTGAAAATGACCTTTAGTCCCGGTTGGTGGCACCAACCGGGACCAAAAGGGTGATATTGGTCCCGGTTGGTGCCACGAACCGGGACCAATGCTCTGTTTATATAAGCCCACACTTAGCAGTTTCTCGAAATCACTTGTTATTCTCCGCCCGACGCCCCCAGGCTGCTCCTCATCACCGTCGCCACCCAGCCCTGCCCCGACGCCATCAGGCTGCTCCACCTCGCCATCGTCGCCGTCGCCGAGCTGCCCCGACGCCGTCCCCGCTCCCACTGTGAGCCGCCGCGCCGTTCCCCTCCTCTCCTCCCCACCCCCCCCCCCCCCCCGCGCCCCGCCGCCGCCGCCCGCCGCGCTCCGGCCACCCACGCTCTGCTTGCCGCGCCGCCGCCGCCTCTGCGTTTTTTTGTTCATATGCAGATGTATGGATGCTGTATGTATGGATGATTTTTGGATATGTATGCATTGATGTATATGTATGCAGATGTGTATGCAGATGTGTATGGATGATCCATGGATATGTATGCATTGATGTATAATTTTTTTGTTCATATAACTTTTTTTTGTTCATAGAAAGTTTTTATATATGATCCATGGATATATGAGCAATGATGATCCATGGATGTATACATTGATATATGAGCAATGATGTTCATAGAAAGTTTTTTGTTCATAGAAGAAAGTTTTTTGTATAGATTTTTTTTATGCTCATAGAAACTCTCGAGTCCACCCAAACCGGGACTGAAAGAGCGTTGTCGAGGTCACCCCAATCCCTAGAAGCGTTGTCGAGGCCACCCAAATTTACCAAGTTAAATGAGTTAAAAGAGCATTGTCGAGGCCACCCCAAACCCTAGAAGAGTTGTCGAGGCCACCCAAATTTACCAAGTTAAAAGAGCGTTGTCGAGGGGGGACATCAGACATGACATGAGGGGGGACGTCGGACGTCGGACATGAGGGGTGAGCGTCGTTGTCGTCTACCCCCTCCCCGATAACTTCGACATGAGGGGGGACGTCGGACATGACATGAGGGGTGAGCGTCATTGTCGTCTACCCCCTCCCCGATAACTTCGACATGAGGGGTGGCGTCGGACATGACATGAGGGGGGACATCGGACGTCGGACATGAGGGGTGAGCGTCGTTGTCGTCTACCCCCTCCCCGATAACTTCGACATGAGGGGGGCGGTCCGGACATTAGGTTAAGAGAATCCCTTGTTTGACATTCATGAGAAAGGCGGTCCGGACGTCGGACATTCATGAGAGAGGCAGTCCGCACGTCGGACATTCATGTTTGTATATTAATTGCCATGTTGTAATATTTGCAGAAACTATGGATCAAAGAGACTTGGAACAAGAACAGTTGTTGGGGGAGATAATTCTCGCCGGACGTGATGTCTTGTCATTTCTCAACGACACCGATGGTCTGGAAGGAGAGGATGACGGCTCTGGTGATCGAACAATGGAGGAGGAAGGACATGATCATGATGGCTCCGGTGACCGAATGCCGGAGGAAGGAGACCATGATGACGGCTCCGGTGACCGAACGGAGGAGGGAGCTGTTGCAAAGTCTGGCGAGGTATATATATTAATTAAGCCTGTGCTGACTAGCTAATTGATGCATTAATTGTTTTGGTATGTACATATATTAACTCTTCTTTCTTCTTTTATAGCCCTCCGGATCGAGCCAAACTTCGGTAACGAGACCAGGCCCGAAGAGAAGGTTGCGCAAGGATGAAAGGTTCACGATCACAGCACTCGCGGATGATGGCCTACCGATTGAACCCAAGCGGACCAAGGACGCATTTTCTACTCAGTGCGGAGCTATTGTTAGGGACAAAATCCCGATCAGCATCAAGCAATGGAATAAGCCTAAGGACGACGACCCTTCTTATGCCATCGATAGACAGAAAGATGATCTTTGGACCTTGCTGAAGGCTAATTTCACCCTACCGCCAGAGGAGGATCCGAATAAGCCAGTTATAGAGCCACTGGTCAAGGCGTGTGCTCTTAAGAAGATGGCAGATCTATTCAGGAGGTGGAAGAATGAGTTGAAATCAAAGTTTGTCGACAAAGGGAAGACTCCAGAATTCATCGGCCGATTTGAGAAGATAAGAGATCACTGGCCCGCATTTGTGGCCTACAAGACATCGAACAAGAGTAAGAAAATGTCAGAGACAAACAAGAACAATGCTGCAAAGAAGCAGTATCACCATCACACGGGGTCAGGTGGCTACATCAAAGCCCGGCCGTTGTGGGACAAAGCTGAGAATGACCTGATTGCTAAAGGGGTCAAACCAGAGACATTGAACTGGCCAGACCGTTTAAGGACTTGGTTCTTCGGGGTTGGGGGAACTTTGGACCCTGAAACAGGGAAGTGCCGTTGGACAGACGAGCAACTTGCAATACCCGTCAAGAAGCTTCGGAAGTATATCACCGCAGCGCAGGAAGGGACGTTCATTCCCGACAGAGAGAAGGACGAGCTGACTGAGGCCCTAGGGAATGCTGAGCACCCTGGACGAACACGAGGCACACCAGGCTCCGTTCCGTGGAAGATTGGGTTTCCCGACGCAGGCGGTTACAGAAGCCGGGAGAGAAAGAGGAAAGCGGAGCTGAGCGACATGTAGAAGATCAATGCAAGACTACAAAAGTTAGAGGAACTTGAGAGCCAGCGAGCTGCCGGCCAACCATCTCAGCGGCACGAAGCTACCCCAGAAGCTACCCCGCCATCTCAGCGGAGAAGCAGCGTGGCTTCCACGGAGCCCGTTCAGCCTGACTTCACGGCTCCTAGCTACCCCGTGGATACTATCACGGAGGCTCAACATTGCGAGCTTATGACGAAATGCCGGAACCTCACTTTCAAGGCGGCTGTCGGCTCTGTTGCACCTCCTCAACCCAACGGAACTTTTCACTACCTTCCGATTCCATATGGCTATGCTGTTGTGATGGTGGATGAAGTAATGGAGGGATTTGAGGAGCTCGAGCTTGACCACTCTACAGGTGAAGGGGAGAAGCAGTTGGTTCATGCTCCAAGGAGTACATGTCTATGGCAGAAGGAGTACATCAAGCTTCCAAACTGGACGCCTCCGCCTCCTCCTCCTCCTCCTCCTCCTCCGGCGAGTCAGGGCACGCCGCCTCCTCCTCCTCCTCCTTCTCCGGCGAGTGATCAGGGCACTCCGCCTCCTTCTCCGGCTCCTCCGACACGTGAGGGCACTCCGCCTCCTCCTTCGCCTACTCCGGCTCGTCGGAGCAGTCAGCCTCCTCCTCCGCCTCGTCGCCAACGGCGAAAGACAGACGCCGCCGCTCCGGCTCCTCCGGCGCGTCGGAGCACTCGGCCTCCTTCTCCGCCTCGTCGGCAACGACGGAAGAGAGACGCCGTCGCTCCGGCGGCTAGCAGTACAAGCAGAGGCGGAAGGCAATTTAGATACGGTCCATCTCTCAAGCCTCTGGAAAAGTTACCATATGAGAGGACCGAGAAGGAAAACGAGGACATATGTCGTGCCCAAGTGAGGGACCATTTTGCAAAGAAAACTCCACCTCTGAAGGAGAAGCTAGATCCGGTGAAAGTGAAGCGCACTATCGATGCCCTGAAGCGACCACCACCGCCTCCGCCAGATTCCAACTATGTCCGGATTCTTAAAAAGACATATGAAGATGCGCGGCGGTCGGGAAGTACTTCCAATGATGCAAGGTTAGCAGAACGAAGAAGTGGGAAAACAATTCCCCAGCTCGGCGAACAGGCGAACCAATCGTGCCCCCCACTCAAGGTGTCTAGCGATATCGTCGCTCATCATCCGGGGATGATGCCCGGTACCAATCCTGGTGATTACTTGGGGGATGATGTAATTTTTGAAACTGCTGAGGTAACAAAAGAAGAATATAAATACGTGCACGGGAAGCCTCTCATCAAACCTGATCATCCTCCTCTAACAATGATGATGTACAAATTGCATGAGTGGTACATGAAAACCTGCAGGGAGTCTGGGAAAGACACTATGTATGTGGCAGTGAAACCAGAGCACGAATTCATTGGACTCAGCGTGATGCGTATTGAATTTGTGGAGTTATTTCAGTTATACAATCAACTAGCCCTCGACAAACAACTCATGACTTCCTACTGTCTGTAAGTATTACTTCTATAGTTAAGTCTCTTGCTCAGCTCGTTCATTGCATGTATATAAAATTATCCTCACTATCTTATGCAGATTGAAGATCGTCGAATGCAAAAAAGCAGGAATCTTCGACGTTGGGTTCATTAGCCCAGATGCCGTAAATGAATGGACGGTACAAAATGAAATCAAAGAGACCGAGGAGAACTTGCTAAAGTCGTTCCTTATACATCAAAACAAAAGGGAAATACTCTTTTCTTACAACTTCAAGTGAGTGTTGCTGTCTTCTTTGTATACTCGGTTTCGCTTACTCGAGGTTAAGTAATGTAATTGATGAGTTATATATGCGTGCGCAGTTACCACTTTATTCTGCTATCCATTAAGCTTGACGGGGCATTAGTAACTGTCTTAGACTTGAGACGTAAAGATCCCGAGGATTATGCGGACATGACTGGAATGCTCAAGAAGTAAGTTCAGTCAATACTGGGACCATATCGGCATGCAACTTTCGTTAATTTCCTGATATCAAGTAATCATTTTCTTTGCGTGGCAGGGTTTGGAAGAAGTTCACCCGAAAGGTTCCCGGTCTAAACAAAGAGTTGCGATTTACGCACCCCAAAGTAAGTAGTACTAGCTAGTTCCGCGCATCTCTAATTGATTCAAATTTTCATCAATATATCATTACCATGCTTGCTTATCAGTTTGATTGAACTCTATTCTCGTAAGAAGGGACTGTTTTATGTACATACTACGTATGCGAGTTCATTCGCCACTCGACCTCTGAGCGGGGCTTCTCTGACAAACAATTTGAAGTACGTAAATAATATTCACAATTTTATTTTATATATTACCATCAATTGTGTTGAGTTTTATTCATATATATGCATGTATTGACCCCCTTCTTTAAATTAGATCGGGCAGATGCGGGATGAACTCCTACCACATGATCGCATACGAGCAATTCAAGAGGAATTGGCGGGATTCTTTCTTGACCAAGTCATACCTAAAGACGGAGAATACCATGTGGATTTGTGATTGGATCTTAGGTAGATGATGTTAGGGATTGTAAAAGATGTTATATTGTATATATGTAGTAGCGTCGGATAGATATACGAAAACTTGTTGTTCGACCAATCTCTCGGAGAAAGAGAGGTCGATCACTTCTCTCTGTATATGTTCATGACGATCTTGTGTACTTAATGGTTCCTTCATTTGCTTACTAGCTAGCGTGTCGAGTTCTCTCTATAGTAGCTAGCGTCGACCAAGCACGGAGAAAGAGATGACACTTCTCTCTATTAGCTAGCTAACACAATATGAAACCCCTAAATTAACCCTACAAAACCCCCTAAACCCCCCCCCCCCCCCCCCCTAAAAAAACCACAGCTCCTGCCAGATGCTGACACGTGGATGCCTTTTGGTCCCGGTTGGTGTTACCAACCGGGACTAAAGGTCCTCCTGCCTGGGCTCCCCGCAGCGGCCACGTGGAGCCCCTTCTGTCCCGGTTTGTAAGCGAACCGGGACTAAAGGTTTTGGGCTTTAGTCCCGACCCTTTAGTCCCGGTTCCAGAACCGGGGCTAATGGGCCTCTGGAACCGGGACAAATGGGCCGTTTTCTACTAGTGGAGATGTACCCTGATGTATGTTTCAAGGGATTTTATTGTAAGAAATAAAATTTTCAGTTTTTTTCGCAAATAGCAGTCCACACCCTCTTTCTTTGTTGTCTACTCATTGACAGGGGGTCACACACCACGCTGGCGTGCCTCTCAGCACCGTCTTCGTATCTTGATAGGTGGGCACAACATTCATAGAGATGTACCCTAATGTTTCAAGGTCTTTTTGTAAGAAATAAGAAAATTATGGGTTTTCGCGAAATAGCAGTCCTCTCTCTCTCTCTCTCTCTTTCTCTCTCTCTCTCTCTCTTGTTTGTTGTTGACAGTGGGTACCCACCACGTCGGGGCATCTCGTCAGCACCATCTTCATACCCAATCACAATTTGCACCATACATGCGCGCTCGAGCCAAGTTGTGGCATCCTTTTGATGTGTCCCGTAAGTTTTAGCACTAAAGTAACATTTCTCACTAAGTTTAAGCACCGGCGATATATTGACTCGTCAACGAATTGGGCGGTACCTTTGTTAGTGTATAGGACGGAGATGGCTAGGAGCTTGAGTAGGGGGAGAAAGAGGGGAACTCTCATAATCGTTGAGTTTGTAGTTTACTTGAAATCTTCACAAACTGCTTTGAGCAGGCACTATCGTTTCTTCAAGGTCTCATTCTCTTGTACTGGCTCTGATCCATATCAATTGTCGTAGACTTGGTATAATTTTGTAATTTCAATACAAAGTTGTACTAAGTGCGACAATTAACATGAACCAGTAGGAGTATTTATTCATGGTGATACCGGCTGATGTTAGTTTGTTTATAGTAACACAATGTCCAATGGCAAACTGCCTCATGAGCACAAAAATCCCCTGAGCCGTTTAATCGCCGGTAGGTGTAGCAAGGCCAGTAGAGATAATAGATGGTGAGGCAGATGTCCTCCTAAAGTTATATTAGTATACTTTACAACCTAGATATTTTCGGAAGAAAATGAGTGGACACGGCTCAGTCCACTGCAGGTTGCCGACTTCAGTTCATTTTTAAAAGGTGGCCGACTTCAAGACGCATGTGGCCACGGTTCCATGTCCAGTCCCTAACGAATCATCCGGCCTAAATAATCCATCCACTGAGCAACGGCGCACCTGCAGTTGGTTGATCCATCTCTATCCGACCGACGCCGCGTCACTGTCGACATGTGAGTCAGCTGGCTCATCTACCGCTCGTTTCCACACACCCGACGGCGTCCACATGATGAAGAAATAGTCCGGCTATATAAATCCCGCTTGAGCACCAGGATAAGGAAAGTAACCGAGCAAGAAGAAGCTAGCAGCTAGCACAAGCCAAATCAAGATGAATCACACCAAGGAGAAGGTGAAGGACGCCGCTAGCGCGGCCAAGGCCAAGGCCAAGATCACGCAGGCCAAGGTGGCGGAGAAGACGGAGGCAGCGACGGCGAGGTCACACGACGAGCGTGAGCTGGCGCACGAGCGGGGCAAGGCCAAGGTCGCCGCCGCCGAGGCCGAGCTGCACCAGGCCAAGGTGATCCACCGCGAGGAGGCCATGGAGCACCGCCTCCACAAGCGCGCTGGCATCGGGCACAAGCACGGCGCTGGCCACTGATGTACAAGGTAGAAGTCGCACGGCCGGCCGCTGATGTACCGGTTTCCAACTCTTTTTCCATTTTTTTAACTCCCAGTCCAAATGTGTGTTCATTGACGTCGGGCTTAATTTGGAGAGGTGAGAGCTGCCTGCCCCATGAGCATATGTATGTATTTTGGCTTCTTGAATAATTAATAACATACTGACACAAGTTTGTCTATATACTGTTTTCATACTTTTTTTTTTTTGGTGAAACGAACAGCAAAACTAAATTGTAAAGAGACAGATACAACACACCCAAGAATAACAGAAAATTATATACTTCCGGTCGCAGATCAATGGTTTTCTTTTCAGCGATCGGGTAAATTTAAGAACTTGGGTCTTCGCAAAAAAAATAAAAAATTTAAGAACTTGGGAGAACATCTCTAGCACAAAGTGCTCAGCGACATTGAAAAAGCGCGAGGTAAGGACATTTCTAGCTGATCCCTTATAAGACCCTTTATAAGTTATATCAGAGAGGAAACAATTTTACTTGGATGATTAACGGTCTTCTAGTAGGTCCCCTCCCCTAAAACCAAAAGTCTCTCTAATGTTATTTTTTCCCGAAAAAATTCTCTCCATTTCCTCAGTTTTAGTCTAGCCGTTGTGGTTCTCGCGAGAAATAGCCACACACTCGGCTCCCCATGACTACTCTGCTTTTAGGACTGGCTCAAATGTTAATTTGATGGTTCCGTTTTTCTGATCATGGCCATATGCCAATAAAATTTAAGAGCGCGATGTTGGTAGAAAACTCGTATTGAATTGGCCAAAGTTGTTTGTTATACTTCAAATATTATCTAATTTAAGGTATTTAGTTCATAACTCAGGAATTAACGTATGTATGATTCCTTAGACCATGAGAGTATCGAGTCACTCCATATCGGATGTTGCACTCTGGGGGGTTTTCCAACGTCATCCGTAACAGGGCAATCATACCGGCAACTTATAGGTTCATCGAGAACGTATGATGAGGGAGTAGATACCTCGAGACTGGGGTTTGCTCTTTCGACGATGGAGTGATATTCTTAAGGCTCTCTCGGTGTGACGGCATCCATCATCGTCTGACTATGGCACATGGATGCCGGAACATGAGAACGAGAAAAGAGAACAAAACTAATAACAAGGAGACTGGTATAGTGAACATGTGTTTGTCTCATGGGGATACCAATATATCTCACCACGGGTTTCGTCAAGTACCGCGAAGCAAAAGGAATAACATATGTTAACCAAAGATTCGCTCGAATATCATTCGTGTGAGTATAGGAGTCAATATGAATGTCCATGGTTCCACTATCGATCATTGATAGATAGGTGTTTTCGATCATGTATATTTTTTACCAAACCTGCAGGGTCACAAACATAACATTTAGTGGTTTCTTAGATAACTAAGAGTTAACGGAGAATGAGAAAACGGGCAACGAAAGAATTTTGGGTTGTTCCGGAAGTGTTTGGATGTTCTTAGAGTTCCAGCAGGTCTAGGGAGGTTACGGAACCTTCCGGATAAATCTAATGGGTTCGTAGTGCGAGGACACCATGGTTGGGTACAGGAGTAAGGCCCACTAGGCCTTAGATCCGTGCAAAAGGGGTGTTTCCCCATTGGGCCAAATGCCGAGGTCCGTGGCATTCCCGGAAATGCGAGGAACCTTTGCATTTCGTACAGTAGCTTGAGGAGGACTCTTCATTGTGGTCCAAACTGACTTTGGGGAGGCCCCCTCCCCGAGTTGCGACCATGGGCCTCCGCATATAAATAGAATACATCAAATCTCTTGGACGTTGCCCTGCTACTTCCCTACACCCAGCTTCTCTCTCACGTCTGGTTGATCTAGAAGTCGACGCCGCTAGGCTACTTCTCCCTCTAATTTTTTCAGCGGTCCATAGCTCTGGACGGCGAAGCTCTACTGAAGGACTAATTTGGTACGTGTGCAATCTGTAGAGGCATCGTGCTTTCGGTGCTTGTTCGAGGGATTGTTCATGGGACGGTTCAAGGGACTTCAAGTTTGATCCACACCAACTCTTCTTCCGCGCAACTCGTAGTTGGTAACGATCCGATCTAAACCTCTTTATGCATCTACATAGTGATCCTAGGTTCTTGATCGTAGGCCAATTTTTTTTCTCTACTAAGTTTACCAATACCTGGGTCTATTCTCCATTACTGAATTCTTCTAAAAAGTTGCTACTTCATTTTGCCGTGTTACTTTGGTAGAATTTATCTCTATCACTTGCATTTAACCGTGTAACTAGCAAGACAAGGGGATTAACAACCCTCTTGCCGTGTTCGTGACGAGTGTGCTTGTGTCGTGTTTGGAGGTCCTCCTTACTTTGTTAGTTTGGGAGACTCCTACCCAATTCTTAACATTGGTTCTCTAACCGAGGGAAATATTTGCTACTATTCTGCTTGACCCTTACACTTGGGGGAATCCCAACCACTCCTACGGGAGCAAGCAATGGTTGTAAGTTCGATCACTTCCTCTTCCCTACTTGTTTGCATTTAGATTTATGAGGATGTGGTAGGAGTAGATCTGTGAGCATCTGGTCGAAAGATCTGTGAGCATGAGGTAGCATTGTAGACTATCGATTTGCGAGCATGTGGTAGCATTGTATCCCACGCTTCCTGGGGAATACATGCGCAAGGAAGTTGTTGCCTTCCTGAGGGTCGGCTCCTCGAGAACGGTTGGCTCGGACGTTATTCGTCTTAATGCCAGAGGGCTCCCTTATATTCATTAGAGCAATGGCCTCGTTGCCAGCTGGTCTGCTAGGGTTTATGTATCTATCCACCTCCATGACACTCCGTCACGTCCATGACAATGTGTCACTTCCATGGGTGAATACATATCCACTTGTGGCGAGCACACCAACATTAGAAATGCAGTTCGAAGCAATACATCTTTCAAGCACATAAGGGTGCTCTGAATAGTAAATTTCATAACTCATCGTACCTCTCAAATTATACAACCTAGCAAGTGCATGCTCCATGGACGTGAAAGCATAGATTAGGGATATGAGAGGAGGGACGTTCTTTTATGATGGTGTATGTGGGTATTGAAATGTTATTTCAAGGACGAAGGTTGGTAATTTCTCCTTTTTAAGGATGATTGAGAAGTTAGTTCACGTAAGTATAATGGCAAAGGTTGGTAATTTCTCCTTTTAAGGATGACTGAAAAGTTATTTCACGTAAGTATAAAGGCAATGGTGGGTAATTTCTCTTTACGGTTTTGCTAAAACACATCTAGATGTGGGATAAGTATTGCACATCTAAGTCCTATATCATTGATGTTACGTGGAGATTCGTGTGGGTATTTTCTTTTTGTTTTTCTTTTCTTTTTTATGTTTGATTTAGTCATTTAGATGTGCAATAACTATGTCACATCTAGATGTGTCCTATGACACACCCTTCTCTTTACTTTTGAGATATTGGCAAGAATAAATAATTGTGATTGTCTAATCAATCAAATATACTGTCAGATGTTTCTAATTTTTGTGAATTTTTCTAGCTGAATTACCTTCTTTAAGTTAGCCCGGCAAATACTTTTAATACTCTATAATAGATTACCACACTTTACAATCCAGATGAAGTATTGGCCAAAAATAACGAGTGGACACGGCTCAGTCGTGCATTGCACTTGCAGGTGGCCGACTTCAGCTCTTTTTAAAAAGGTTGCCGACTTCACGACGCATGTGGCCGGTCCCTATCGAATCAAACGCAGCCTAAACAATCCATCCACTCAGCAACGGCGCAACTGCAGTTGATCCACGTCCATCCCGCCGACACCACGTCCCAGTCCTCCAGCGAGCATCGTCCGGCGGCTATATAAACCCGCTCGCTCACCACCATAAGGAAAGCAATTACAAGAAGCTAGTAACAGCTCTTAGGCCCTGTTTGTTTGGGCTTGGGCTTCAGCTTTTGCTGCTTCTGGCCCCCTAAAAGCTGAAGCCCAGCCAAACACCTATTTCCTACGATCAGGCTTTCCAGAAGCACGTCTCGAGATTGCACTGCGAACAAAAAGCACGTCCTGACTAGCTTCCCGCAGCTCCATCGACTTCTCATCCCTCCCGCAAAAGCCTACCCTTCCCCTTCGCTGAAATTACATCAAAAATGCCACCACTACTTATATCCCGTGCCCCTTCAGATTTCTCCCATCTCCAACTCCCGTCACCCAATCCCCCCCTCCCCTGACCGAGCTGCAGAGAGAGAGAACAGAGGAGGCGTTAGGGTTTGGGGCCGCCGCCGCCATCTCCGGCCAGCCCGGCGGCCGGAGCTCGCACCCCCATCAGCCGGATCTCTCCCCGCCTCCTCCCCAATCTAGGAGCTCGCTCCCCCGCCTCCTCCACGACCCAGCGCCTCCGCCATCTGCAGGAACGACGCCGACGGGAGCAGGCCCTCCTCAACCATCTCCAGCGACGACACGCACTGGATCCGGCCTCCCTCAACCATCCCCGGCGACCACTCGTCCCTCTGCTCCCTCGACCTCGCCTCCTTCCGTCTCTATCCACTGCTACAGAGCAAGCAAGGTAATCCTCCCCTGCCTATGTGGGAGCTGTAGGTATTACTTGCTCAAGCACAGTGAAAAAATTGATACTTGCTATAGGTATTATTTATCCTAGATAGTTGATACTTGCTGTAGGTACTACTTGTTGTGAAAAATTGCAATGGTGAGCCAATTGGGATCCGGTAGCTGCTCAAATATTTTGTGAGCTATGTGCTGATGAGGTTGGGAAAGGAAACAGACCTACGGTCTATATATGAACGACACTGGGTACAAAAATGTGCAAGCGGGGTTTTTAGAAAAAACTGGAAGACCCTACATCAGAAAACAATTCAAAAATAGATGGGATGCAATGAAAAGTCTGTACCTAGCATGGAAGTATTTCAAAGGTCAAGCAACTGGACTTGGTTGGGACGACGAGAAGAAAACTGTCACAGCTGATGATCAGTGGTGGAAAGAAACCATAGAGGTAGATTTTCTATCTATGTGTGTTTCTACTTTTTTTTTTTTGCACTACTACTTTATACAGACTTGAAATGTTCTTTTGTGCAGGGAAACAATGTGTGTGCTGGTTTTCGCAAGGGACCTCCGCCATATCTGAAAGAGCTTGAGAAGATGTTTGTTAATGCACATGTTGATGGTACGAGTTCTTTTATGCCGGGCGTTGATGGAGAAGGAGAGGAAGTTCAGGAAGTAGAGGAAGAAGAAGAAGTTGAGGAAGTTGAGGAAGCACTTGGTACCCCAGTGATCAAGGTGCGTGGGGCTGGAAAGCGTCCGACCACCGGTGGTGGCCCTAGCCCAAATATCATAAACTTAGCAGTACAGTATAATATCAAACCAAGAGATCCATAGTTCTCAACTATGCATGAAAGGCTTATTGTACTGGAATCTGAGCCAGCAAGATTGTACTGAAACCACCTCAACTCGACAACCCCGAGTGGTTCATAGGCGGCGCCTCCAACGAGGGGAACGACACCGGAGCGTCGCCGTCACCCAAATCTGAACCAGGGTTTTCACCCAAACAGGGGTGTAGGGTGGGGAAAGGGACCTCGAAAACGCCTTCATGAAGGAAAACGACACATAGCGCCGCCGTCATCGTGGCTGCCGTCAACAGCCAAGGGTTTCCCCCGGCCCCGAGCTCCCCAGCACTTCCCACCGACCACCAATCGCCACCGACGAGCCTAGGCACTACGGCGACAGAGCTGATGCGGGGGCAAGGAAAAGTGACCGCAGGCCGGACTCCGCCGAAAAGACGCCTAGCCGACGGGGGCCAAGACGTTGTTGACTCCACCCACCTCCTCCTCGCCGCCTACGCAGGCCGAGGGAGCCGGCCGAAGCAACCACAGCAGCCTCCCGCCGTATGGACGGCGCTGCCATCTGCATCCGGGGCCGCCGCCCCGGCTTCCCAACTCCCCCACGACCACACCAGGAAAGCCTCCATCTTGGCCACCAAGAGAGCCTACAACGGCCAGCCAAACCACCCAGGGTTGGATTCCCACGAAAAGGTTGGATCTGAGCCAGCAAGGCAAAGGGGATCCTTGGGCAGCCAACCCAAATCCCGGAGGAAACCGCCGCTCCCTGCGACGTGCCTCGGGCCGAAGCGGCCCTTCCAGAGCCGGATCCAAGAGAAGCCAACTGGAGAGTGGCTGCCAGAGCGCCGCAGAATCGAGGACGGCCGGATCTGAGGCCAACCGCCCGCCCGACGCAGACCGAGGGTGTGCTTCCCCCAAGTTGAAGAGCAGCACGCGGAGAGCGCCCCGCCGCCGCCATCCTGGTAACGCGCGAGCTTGCAGGCGCTTTACTCCGGTGACGGCGAGGAACTGCGAGGGGAGAGGAGAGGACTAGGCGGCGCTAGGGTTCGTCGCCACCCGTGTCGCCCCGAGTGGAGCGACGCGGGGGCGGGGGGGGGGGGGGGGGGGGATCATGATTCCTTAAAGGATGTTATATTAAGATGCTTGCTATAAAAAACCCAGTGAGAAACCTAGGATACATAAAGGATGAAGTTCTTCACAGTATGTTTCTTCCCTGTTCTTTTCCTTAAGAAGACTAGTAAGGGTGTACGTGCAACGCACGTTTTGAAAAATATAAATTGTCAAACGTTACAACTATTTAAATTATTGTTTGTCGTGAAACAACTAAGCTCTTTGTCCAAATAGTAAGCGTTAGTCAAACACTGCAAGTAAAGAAAATCAAATTGCTGAATATACCAAAACAACATAGCTCTTCAAATATCATAAACTTAGCAGTACAGTATAATATCAAACCAAGAGATCCACAGTTCTCAACTGTGCATGAAAGGCTTCAAGACTCTAGATTTTGGCCTCATTTTAACAATTGCATTGGTGCTATTGATGGGACACACATACGTGTTGTTGTGCCGGCGATTGACATTGCTAACCATATTGGTCGGTATGGATATCCAACACAAAACGTGATGGCAGTGTGTGACTTTGACATGAGATTCACATCAATAGTCGCAAGATGGCCCGGATCCGCACATGACACAAGGATTTTCAAAGATACATTGACAAAGTATGCTGATCGATTTCCACATCCACCTGCAGGTTAGCTTGTGCATTATTGTTCCGGAAATAATATTGTCTTTTCATTGCCTTGCACTAACAATAATACTTTTCAGGAAAATACTATCTTGTTGATTCGGGTTATCCCAATACGACCGGATATCTAGCTCCATACAAGGGAACAAAGTACCATCTGCCGGAGTTTCGACAAAGCCGTAAACCAAGTGGAAAAAAGGAAGTCTTTAACCATGGTCATTCTTCACTTCGGAATGTCATTGAGCGCACCTTTGGTGTGCTCAAGATGAAATGGCGTCTTCTACAACATGTCACAAGTTACCCAATTGTGAAGCAAACCCGGATAATAGTTGCATGTATGGCGCTCCATAATTGGATCAGAGAGAGTAATCTCCATGACAAGGAGTTTTATTTGTGTGATCAAGATGAGAACTACATGCCAGGCAACATTCAATCTGAGCAATCTACACCACTTCATGGCCTTCATGTGGGAGCTGAGCATGCCAACATGAATGCCACTCGTGAAGATATCGCAAATGCTTTGATGGGACAGGAGGACGGAGAGGAGGATGACGAAGATGATGACTAGTGTGTGTAAGGACTTGGCTTGTATTTTGGTCCTAACTTAATTGTAATATGGGAAACGTGGCTTGTATTTTGGTCCTAACTTAATTGTAATATGGGAAATTGCTTATAGTTTGCATTCCTTGTTATTACTAATATATCATGTGGTATTAAGTTCAATGTGTGCATGTGTTCATGTCTGCATATGTTGATGGAATTTTATTAATGTCAAAAAACGTCTTACATTTCGAGACGAAGGAAGTACTTAGCATAAAAAATAATTTTTGGGCTAAATAGATGCTAAGCATGTTATTTGAGGTACTATACAACATAACCCGATAAATCAGTGTTTAAATAACATCTTCAGCATCCAAGGGCATTACAGACTTTCACCACAAGCTACAGCCTCATCAGCCATCCTAAAAAAAGTTACCAAACAGGTTTTTTGGCTTTTCAGCTTCTACCAGCTCCAGCTTGCTTCTCAGCTTCTACCAGCTCCAGCCGCTTCTCATTCAGCCGCAGCCCAAACAAACAGGGCCTTAACCAAATCAATATATCAAGATGAATCTCGCCAAGGAGAAGGTGAAGGACGCCGCGAGCGCGGCCAAGGCCAAGACCAAGATCACGCAGGCCAAGGTGGCGGAGAAGACGGAGGCGGCGACGGCAAGGTCACACGACGAGCGTGAGCTGACGCACGAGCGGGGCAAGGCCAAGGTCGCCGCTGCCGAGGCGGAGCTGTACCAGGCCAAGGTGATCCACCGCGAGGAAGCCATGGAGCACCGCCTCCACAAGCGCGGGCACAAGCACAGCGGCGGTCACTGATGTGAGCCGCATGGCCGTCCGTAAGGCATCGTTCATGCGAGCAAGCAGACCTATCCTGGTTTCGTACTCTTCATCCGTTTTTTAATCCCATTCCACATCTATGTTGATTGACGTCGGGCTTAATTTGGAGAGGCGTGAGAGCTGCCTGCCCCATGTGCATATGTATATATATGTACTGTATATGTGATGCGTTTTTGGCTTCTTGAATAATTAGTACTAGCAGAGTACACAAGATTTGTCTATATACTGCCTTCCATACTTGCGGTCGCAGATCAATGAATTTTGGTTTTCTGTAGACTGAGGCACTGAGCTCCATGCCACACCTAATCCTCGCCCCTCCAACATTGCTTTGAGATTTATGCTAGCCAACTAACCTACTATATGAAAGTTTCTTTTTTTTTTTGTTTCTCTCAAATCAAACAACATATGGACTTTAAACTTTCCAGGCCAAGCAAACTTTAGAATCTCAATGTGTGGAAAAACTTGCAGATTTTTTAGCAAATCTCGATGGAATGCAAGTATACAAAATATGATTAATTATCTTTTGGGTATAAAGTATAGATTTTTTAGCTATTTCTTAAACTAATAAAAAAGTTATGTGCCCAAGATTAATCTGTTTTATCGGGTTACAAAATATAAGAGAGTATGCTTTCGTTTTGGTTGTGAATTTGTTACTATTTATTTGGTTATAAATGATGTTTGGCTGTGAATTTATTACTATACCATAAGACGGGGATGAAAAAGCAGAAAAAAATGATCAAGGGTAGAATGTTGAACGAATGGGTTATGGGAAGAAATATGAAAGATGGAATCTTTGGATCTTTTCAAGAAGTATAGAGATATCAATCATGAATGAGTAATTAGGTTTAAATTATAGGGTTTGGTCTACTCCTCCATTTATATATGAGGGGGGCCTTTGCCCCCATATTAGGGTGATCCTTGCCTTGTACAGAATACATTACTCTAACCTATCTCGTACAAAATATTTGACACACTTCAAACAAAAGAATCCCGCCTCACCCAGCTTGCTACACGTAGATGCCGATCGATCCTCCCTTCTTGCCATATGGGTCACGTGAGCTGTTCAGCAGCTGGATGTACGTCGTCCTTTGTGCCTTCATCGTGTATAGGGACTACCCGGTGAGCATGATCATGTTGGCAAGCTTGAGCCTTGCCAGGAACACCCCGTCCATGCTGGCGACACCGAGTGTAGATATCCATGTCGCGACGTTTGTCACCGTCGAACACTGGGACCATTGTGTTTGCCAGCAAGGATGATGAAGACACCTGGCTGATCCGCGCCAAAGGTTGTGATCGCCATCGCGTCGTCATACAGGGCCAACGAGGGGTGCAATGAAGAGAACACATGAACACAAAGGATAACTATGATGTTGGAAATTTAAATCTATATCAATCATGAATGAGTAATTAAGTTAGAATTATGGTTCTTGGTGTGCTCTCCCCACCCCTCACCCCACCACACCACCACAATATATTTGTTCAATGTTTTTTCCCAAGAGATTGTTCAATGGATGATTACGGCTGAATATATGTATATTATAAACATCATCTAGATACATGATGATAGGTTATCACAAGAACCTCACAAGCCAGGGTGTATTAAAAATTAAGACTTCATTCAAAAGTAAAATTACATTTGCTTCGGTAATTATGACTTCATAATTGTTTTCATGATATGCAATATATACTGGTGAAATTATTATTTCTCTCTACTATAGGCATTAGGTCCATTGTATAAAACCGGCACTATGGTCTCCGAAATATTAGGGCCGGTCCTATTGGGACTAACCATCTCTCTCAAGTGTGGGGAACTCGACCGCTTGGCATATGTTTGAACGACTTAGGCATGCTCAATTTCAAGCTGCGAGGTTGCGTGGATCACGGCGTGTGCGCCTGCTTTTAATTATTTGCCACACTGCTCCTGTCAACAAGAATCTCTTTCTTCTTTGGGTTAGTACTATTTGTTTCACCTTGTCTGCCTCATTGTAATAGCATCTGGATTCAGAAAAGGAATGACAACTTGCGAAGTGTAGGGTAACGCAGCAGAAAACAAAAAAATTCGACCTACGCACCAGCCCAGGACCACTATGGAGACTGCATACAAGGTTTGATCCTTTTCGTTACCGACTCGTAGCGCAGCGGAAGTAGAGTCGATGACGATCGGCGGTGCAGATCCCCGCAGCTAGGATTTACAACCTCCCAACCGCGAGGATGTACTCCCTCGCCTGCTCCCCGGACGGATCTCCGGGCAGCCCTTCGGGAGGCCTCAGGACAGTCCCTCGGATAGTCCCACCGGACGGATCCTCGGACAGCCCTTCGGGAGGACCTCAGAACAGTCCCTCGGATAGTCCCACCGGACGGATCCTCGGACAGCCCTTCGGGAGGACCTCAGAACAGTCCCTCGGATAGTCCCACCGGACGGATCCTCGGACAGCCCTTCGGGAGGACCTCAGAACAGTCCCTCGGATAGTCCCACCGGACGGATCCTCGGACAGCCCTTCGGGAGGACCTCAGAATTTCGGACGGTCACTCGGACAGCCCTTCGGGAGGCACTCTCGAACTAAGACCGAAACTACGATCTCTCTACAGAGTTGCACACATACGGTGTCATCTATCCGGCAGGGCTTCGCCGTCCAGAACTAGTTCCCACCGGAACCCAGACAGCCTTTCGGCTCTACGAAACTATTTCGCTGGGAGGGAGAGAGAAGCCAGATAACATCAGATGGCATGTGTATGTGAGAAAGAGTGAGTCTTTAGGCAGCCCACTCCACCCCTATTTATAGGCCAAGCCCAAGGGTGGCTTCTCCAAGAAGCCAAGGGGGAAAATACCAAAGGGCCCTCAAGGTGGCTTCTCCAAGAAGCCACCCAAAAAGCACTTTCACTATTCACGACGACATTTTTCAACGTCCGTTCGAACAGAAAATATTTATGTGGGCTTAGAACATTTCCAGTACCCACTAAAATAATTTTCGACGCGATCCGAAACAATTCCGGTTAGTGATTTTCATCTGCGAAAAGCATCTGAAGCGGTTCCGGCAGCTCCGGAACATTTCCGGTTTTCATCCCGGAAAATTCCAGAAAGTTTCCAGAACGATTCTGGCACCCTCCAAGAATTATCAGGCATGTGCCGAAACCATTTTGACTTTATGGTGTACTCCGAAACAACTTTTCGGTTTTACCGAAACTCTTCCGGTGTTCTCTCTCTCCGGAACTTTTCCGCCGTCTCCGAAAACTTTTTCCGGAAACTTTCTCTCAGACTCCCTGTCTAGTATTCAGCAGATAGATGACCCTTAAGCGTGTGACCCTATAGGTTCGGTGAAGCATAGACATGACCCGGAACCCCTTCCGATCAATGATCAACATCGGAGCCGTGGACACCCATATTGATCCCTATACCCACACGAATGAATATTCGAGTGAACCTCCAGTTGTCGTGTGCTATTCCTGTTGCTTCGCGATATGTTATAAATACCCGAGGTGAGACATGTTGGCATCCCCGTGGATCAACACCTTGTCCACTATGCCAGTTACCTCGTTACCGGTATTGTTCTCTTTTCTCGTTCCCGTGTTCCGGCATCCCCGTGATCAAATCACAAAGTGTCTGGCCAGACGATGTTGGATACCGTAACACCGAGAGGGCCCAGAGATATCTCTCCATCATCGGAGGAGCAAATCCCAATCTTGAGCAATCAAGTTACTTGACATACTTTTCCATGAACCCGTAAGCCGCCGTAATAGCCACCCATTTACAGATGACGTTTAACAAACCCCAAAGTTCATGAAGCAAGCATGAAGAAACTTGATACTCTCATGGTCTAAGGAATCATGCAAACGTTAACCATCTCTGTGTTATTAACCATTAACTTGTGACGAATGTATCTCATAGCATAACATCAATTCGGGTCGATTCAACACAAATGTTCTTCTAACATTGTGCCCTCAAAATTGCCGGCATAGCCATGCCCATGATCAGGAAAACAGGATCATCATGCAATACTTGAGCCAGTCTTAGAGGCCAGACTAGGAATACATTTTACCGTTTATTATTCCACACGTGCATATGAGTCTTCCTTCGAGCCTCGTGGTTATTATAGACTCGAGAACCATAGCAGTTATAGCATGGAACATAAACATAATTATGAACAGGGAGATAATCAATAATATTTATTATTGCCTCTAGGGCATATCTCCTACAGACTCCCACTTGCACTAGAGTCAATAATCTAGTCAATGCTAATGCACTTTACACCTGTGGCATACCGGTGTAAAATATGCTTCGCATGTGGTATAGCCTGATGTCCAACGGATCTGACGACATCAGCTCCGTGTGTAACTTTGCATATCCTCGCGTTTTCACGCTTTCACAAAATTCATATTTTGTGTGGACTTGGCTTTGCATATGTGTGAATCATTGGTCGAAACCTGATTCCTCAGACTGAGCTATGGAGCAACTATCTGCAATAGTGTCCCATAGACCAAAGCCATCTTGGAACCATACTAAGTTCATGAATGAACTATATGGTTCAACAACTTCTTTGTCGCTTCTTAAGCGTCAACATACTTAGCCTTTGTTATAGAATTCGCCACAGTATCTTGTTTGGAACAATTTCCAACTACCGTGCCACCATATTGTGTATTACACAAAAACCCTTAACTTAAATCGAAAATCGCATGGAGCATTGATGAAGACTGTATCGATGTAATTACTTACAACGAGCACTTCATAATCTCTGCTTGCGAGAAAACATGTCATTACTACTACTCTAGTACTCAATGACATCTTTCACTATTGTCCTATGATCAGTACTTTGATCACTTTGGTATCTATACTCGCAACAACTTTGGAGTATTGGACATATCTGGTTGTTTTCACATACCATGGAATTCATGATTAATCCAAACACAAGAGTGTGTGGAATCACCATCATGTATTTTGCTCATCAGTGTTTTGGGACACCGAGTCTTGCAAAAACTCTTTCCATGTGACTTCGGCAAGAATCACTCCTTAACGTTTTTCAATGCTAAAAAGTTTTAGCATCTTGTCAATATGTATTCATTGCTTAGCCCTATTAGGTAAATCTATCTCCATAGATCATCATGCCTAATATCAAGGCTACTTAGCCCAAGCACTTCATCGAAAAAAAACTATTTTCAAATGAAGTCCTAATTTGTGTCAAGAAATTTATTTCCAATTAACAATGTGTCAAGTACACAAGGTTTTTAGAAATATTATTATGCTCCCACTTACTTTCTTGAATCACAAGCATCTTCGATACCCATTTGATGAAGTCAAACCCCTTTGACCATTCCATCAAAAACGAAGATTCCAACTCCACTTTGCTCTCTTCTGTCCATCGCTGGAACTCTGAAGTTTGCATACTTACTAGCATCCTCTGGATCGACAAATTACTTTGGACTGTATCACATACAAGTCCTAGGTTTCATTCCCATCAGATGGAAATCCTTTTGTCATCCATGTTTCATATCTCATGATTGAAATATGTATTAATTGCTAGTTCAACCCGAACCGACTTCAAGCATCGCTACGGTGAGACAATCTCATCGTAGTCAACTCTTTGAACTTGTTTATTGCAACAAGTCGAGCTTTATGGATAAAACCTTTTTATCCGTATCAGTTTTTAGTTCCATAAATATTCGTTAGATTCTAAGTCTTCCGAAAGGTGTATCAAGATTTTAATCTCAAATCACTTATATGGAAACTATCTCGGATTGTATTGGTATTTAGCCAATTCTGGAGTCAGGGCCCATCAACGCTTCCTTGTGTATCGTAGGTATACTGTTGTCTAACAACAATATCTCGTATGCGCACCTGAGAGGTTTGCACGAGTTTTTCCAACGCGGTTCAGCTACAAGTTCGACCGAAGTCCATACATCTCATGTAGAGGCTTCCGTATCAGTCGTAGTAGGAAACTCTGGAATTACTTCCAAGGTTCCTTTCCTTTGCCCTGATGACGAAGATACTGGTTATCTCGTCGAGTTGCACTGTCCTCCCACTCACCTTTTGTAAGAACTATTCTCTTTAAAAGCATACCGTTTTGTGGCAAAATCGTTTGCCTCGGTATAGTGGTGCGGGAATACCCAATGACTTGGGATAACCTACAAAATAGCACTTGTCTGATTTGGAATAGGTTTGTAACCTTTTACACAAGCCCCATATTCCAAATGTTAAGAAAAGATATAACATGGTTGGGCGTACCATACCATGGCGTCATTTCAACAGACCTGGTGGATCTCTTTTCAGTGTAAAAGCCGCAGTCTCTAAAGCATCACTCCTTAAAAAGGGGTAATGGCAAATTTATTTATGTCATCTTTGATCTTACCATGTCATGAATGGTTCGATTACATCTACACGAACTCTCCACTTGCAGTGGTGTTCCGGGAGGTGCAAGTTATGAAACCCCTTTCACAACTCATCAGACATTCGCTAAACTTGTAACTCAAATATTCCTTTCTGCAATCGAATTGTAGAAACATAATTTTCTTGTTACAACAACTTCTACTTCATTTTTGAAAACCTTATGAATGAATTCAAAAGATCCAGACTTACGTCTCAACAAGTAAATATCCATATATCTACTTGAGTCATTTCTGAAGATAGATAAATCCACTACTTGCAACAACATTTATTGGACTACACACATCATAATGTATGATCACCAATATGTTCTTTGCTCGTTCCTTATGGCATGTGAACGGTATTTCAGTCACTTCACTTTTCAGAGAAAAGTTGCAAGTGTCAGATGATTCAAAATCAAACGACTTCAAAATCCATCATAATGGAATTTTCCATGCGGGTTTCTCCAATGTGACCAAATGCAGTGCCACACTTGTGTGGTATTCTTTTAGTCTTGCGGCATTTAGTGTCAGTGTTATGGATGTATCATATTTCCATCAATATTCATAACATACATCCCATCTAGGATGGAAGCATGTCCCTTCATGTTATTCATAATACTGAACAACAATTGTTGTTTTTATGAACAACTCTTTTGCAACAAACATTGTGCAATGGGCTAGAGTGTATGAAACTCTAAAATGAATTATGAAAGTAAACACAGAGGTTATGTATTATTATCAATATTCATAACATACGTCTCATTCATAATGAAAGTATGGCCCTTATGTTATTCATAACACCGAACATCAAAAGTTCTCTTATGAACAACCTTCTTGCAAGATAACTTATGCAAAGGGCTAGAGTGTGAAACTCTAAAATGAATTATGAAAGTAAATACATAGGGAATACACCTATGGAAGGCATAGTAACATTTACTATGTTCCCTGCGTGTATCTAACCTCATTCCTGGCTAGTCTTTCAGGCCATAGTAGTTCCTACATCGAGTTGCAACAGAATGCAATCGAGCGGGTATCTTTGTGATTAACTCACAATACCCAAGAATTAGTGATTAACATGTTTAACCATAATTCCCAAGAACTATATCTTTGACCAGCCTTCTATACATCAAAAACTTGTATGACATTCATACATGAGCTGGATATTTCAGTCTTCTTTCCTTTTGCCATTATACTTCTAACAGTTTAACTTTCAGTATTTCTCCTACTCTCAGAAGAAGCATCCAACTTAAGAGTGGCGTTAGCCCCGGACTTCCTAGGCGTGAAAGTCTTACTAACACCCTTCGGACACTTCCTTTCTCTTTAAGTTGTTGTTTTATTCACCTTTCATCATATGACAGGCGTTCTCCTGGATCCCTCTCTTATCAGTCTAATGCATAGTAAACTCATTTACTAATAGTTTGCAAACAAACATTGCTTTGGATATCTCATATCTTTTAGCCTTTGTCTGTCTCTGAAAATGATTTTCAGATTCCATGAATATCACATAACTATCCAAACTTTCGAAGTTCGGGTCTCATGGAAGCAAACATATTGCACTTTGACTGAAAAGGAATTCTAGCTTTTGGATCGAAGGACGAGAGTCACATGATCCATAGCATTAGCGGGAGAATACCGAAAGCATGCGATAGGACAAAGTCCTTCTCGGCACTCTTGAGGACAATCCTCATATTACGTTACCAACCGTAAAGTTTTAACCAGATATTTAACAGATATTCAATTTTAATAGGGAAGGTGGAAACGCGAGCCATTATTCTACAACTATTATGCAAATCACACTTAGACAGTGTTCAAAATTAATTGCACTGAGAATTAAAAGAATTAATTCTACAGTGTGCTCCCACTCAAATCAATATCTCTCATAATTGATTGTGAGTGATACAAGATCCACATTTCAATTCAACGCCATTGATGTGGACATCACTGATGATGAGAATTTCAATTGGTGGGCAAACATGCCGATCACATCTCTATGTGACTCATGTTCATCTTTCGATGGGCGTGTTCCGAGCTCAGGACGATCAAGCCAGAACGTCAAGACAACCAAGTGATCTCGCTGCGAGGTCTGACCTCACCCGCCTCACACTTCTCTAATCGTTCGTACCCATGTGGACATGGCGCACCCCGAAAAGAACACTAACTACTTGATATTTTTGTGAGAGATCACCCTAATAAAAGCGACTACGGCGCAATCAAGAAGAGTGCATCATAAGGGATAAACATCTCAGGCAATTCATAATAGCATGATATGGTATAGCCCTTTCTAACGGAGAAGTCTTTCATTTCTTCGTCTTCGGCATTTGCGTCGGTGTTCACCTTCGCGAAGATTGCCACCACCTTGTCGATGCACTAGATAATATTGCTATCTCTATAGCTAATAAAATAAGTGCATTACATAAGGTTGACACGCAGGTCATTAAAGTGCAATCATATGGCTCCAGCCATCATGCCGAATCATGACACGCAGGTCATGTTAATCAAATTACATCATATAGTCATCTCATACATAATCAAATTATTATGAGCACTGCTATACCACATCATATGCACATGCAAACCATCCTGCAAAACCAAGTTAGACGCCTCTAATCGGTTCATGCAAAATTTTATTTTTCGTGGCTTCTAAGGTTTCGAAACAAACCGAAGCTACCAACGTCCATCATCAAGTATGATAATTCAAGTTGCTAGATTAACTTTCCAGGGTGTATGAAACACGAGATAATAAAATCTCGAGCCCCATACTAAACTTCGTCATACGCGTGACCCCCGTGCAGATCATATCTGCATTGCCCTTTTCTCTTCGAAACATCCATCTTTCTTCAACTACGGTGGAACCCAAAGAACTGTTAGCACTTCGTTGATCTGTCAATCAGCATACTCAGGAGCAGCATGAAAGGATCGCGGATTGCCAGAACTTTGTGAGATTCCACCATGCCGTCAAGATCAGGACTACGCAAATTCAGGGGAAGCAAGAAGAACATCGGGTAACAGATTTCATCGGCTACCCGCACAAATAATTTTCAGCAATAGATCTCATCTACTACCTAATTATATTGTGCAACACCCATACATCTCTATGTATTCTAGATCGCAACCTGCATCTTCGCATAGCACGGCTCTTGATGCCACTGTAGGGTAACGCAGTAGAAAAAAAAATTCCGACCTACGCACCAGCCCAGGACCACTATGGAGACTGCATACAAGGTTTGATATTTTTCGTTACCGACTCGTAGCGCAGCGGAAGTAGAGTCGATGACGATCGGCGGTGCAGATCCCCGCAGCTAGGATTTACAACCTCCCAACCGCGAGGATGTACTCCCTCGCCTGCTCCCCGGACGGATGTCCGGGCAGCCCTTCGGGAGGCCTCAGGACAGTCCCTCGGATAGTCCCACCGGACGGATCCTCGGACAGCCCTTCGGGAGGACCTCAGAACAGTCCCTCGGATAGTCCCACCGGACGGATCCTCGGACAGCCCTTCGGGAGGACCTCAGAACAGTCCCTCGGATAGTCCCACCGGACGGATCCTCGGACAGCCCTTCGGGAGGACCTCAGAATAGTCCCTCGGATAGTCCCACCGGACGGATCCTCGGACAGCCCTTCGGGAGGACCTCAGAATTTCGGACGGTCACTCGGACAGCCCTTCGGGAGGCACTCTCGAACTAAGACCGAAACTATGATCTCTCTACAGAGTTGCACACATACGGTGTCATCTATCCGGCAGGGCTTCGCCGTCTAGAACTAGTTCCCACCGGAACCCAGACAGCCTTTCGGCTCTACGAAACTATTTCGCTGGGAGGGAGAGAGAAGCCAGATAACATCAGATGGCATGTGTATGTGAGAAAGAGTGAGTCTTTAGGCAGCCCACTCCACCCCTATTTATAGGCCAAGCCCAAGGGTGGCTTCTCCAAGAAGCCAAGGGGGAAAATACCAAAGGGCCCTCAAGGTGGCTTCTCCAAGAAGCCACCCAAAAAGCACTTTCACTATTCACGACGACATTTTTCAGCGTCCGTTCGAACCGAAAATATTTATGTGGGCTTAGAACATTTCCAGTACCCACTAAAATAATTTTTGACGCGATCCGAAACAATTCCGGTTTAGTGATTTTCATCTGCGAAAAGCATCTGAAGCGGTTCCGGCAGCTCCGGAACATTTCCGGTTTTCATCCCGGAAAATTCCAGAAAGTTTCCAGAACGATTCTGGCACCCTCCAAGAATTATCAGGCATGTGCCGAAACCATTTTGACTTTATGGTGTACTCCGAAACAACTTTTCGGTTTTACCGAAACTCTTCCGGTGTTCTCTCTCTTCGGAACTTTTCCGCTGTCTCCGAAAACTTTTTCCGGAAACTTTCTCTCAGACTCCCTGTCTAGTATTCAGCAGATAGATGACCCTTAAGCGTGTGACCCTATAGGTTCGGTGAAGCATAGACATGACCCGGAACCCCTTCCGATCAATGATCAACATCGGAGCCGTGGACACCCATATTGATCCCTATACCCACACGAATGAATATTCGAGTGAACCTCCAGTTGTCGTGTGCTATTCCTGTTGCTTCGCGATATGTTACAAATACCCGAGGTGAGACATGTTGGCATCCCCGTGGATCAACACCTTGTACACTATGCCAGTTACCTCGTTACCGGTATTGTTCTCTTTTCTCGTTCCCGTGTTCCGGCATCCCCGTGATCAAATCACAAAGTGTCTGGCCAGACGATGATGGATACCGTAACACCGAGAGGGCCCAGAGATATCTCTCCATCGTCGGAGGAGCAAATCCCAATCTTGAGCTATCAAGTTACTTGACATACTTTTCCATGAACCCGTAAGCCGCCGTAATAGCCACCCATTTACAGATGACGTTTAAGAAACCCCAATGTTCATGAAGCAAGCATGAAGAAACTCGATACTCTCATGGTCTAAGGAATCATGCAAACGTTAACCATCTATGTGTTATTAACCATTAACTTGTGACGAATGTATCTCATAGCATAACATCAATTCGGGTCGATTCAACACAAATGTTCTTCTAACATTGTGCCCTCAAAATTGCCGGCATAGCCATGCCCATGATCAGGAAAACAGGATCATCATGCAATACTTGAGCCAGTCTTAGAGGCCAGACTAGGAATACATTTTACCGTTTATTATTCCACACGTGCATATGAGTCTTCCTTCGAGCCTCGTGGTTATTGTAGACTCGAGAACCATAGCAGTTATAGCATGGAACATAAACATAATTATGAACAGGGAGATAATCAATAACATTTATTATTGCCTCTAGGGCATATCTCCTACACGAAGATACCATTTTGCATTTTTTATTTTTTGTTCATCTTGTTTGGTTTTTTTCTAGCCAAGCCGCAGCGGCAACATTCGTCGTTCGAGCGGTCGAACCTCGATGGCCGCGCGACTCGCGCTCTCGCCCCTCGCCCCTTGTGGCCTCGACTCCAGCGAAAGCAGCGTCCAACGTCCGGAAGAAATATGAAAGATGAATCTTAGGTTCTTTTCGAGAAGTATAGAGATATCAATCATGAATGAGTAATTAGATTTTAAAAATAGGGTTTGGTCTACTCCTCCATTTATATATGAGGGGGGCCTTTGCCCCCATGTTAGGGTGATCCTTGCCTTGTACAGAATACATTACTCTAACCTATCTCGTACAAAATATTTGACACACTTCAAACAAAAGAATCTCGTCTCACCCAACTTGCTACACGTAGATGCCGATCGATCCTCCCTTCTTGTCATCCGGGTCGCAGGAGCTGCTCACCAGACGGATGTCAGTTCTGTAGGGTAACGCAGCAGAAAACAAAAAAATTTAACAGGGATCGGCACTCTTGAGGACAATCCTCACATTACGTTACCAACCGTAAAGTTTTAACCAGATTTTTAACAGCTATTCAATTTTAACAGGGAAGGTGGAAACGCGAGCCATTATTCTACTTATTATGCAAATCACACTTAGACAGTGTTCAAGATTAATTGCACTGAGAATTAAAAGAATTCAATTCTACAGTGCGCTCCCACTCAAATCAATATCTCTCATAATTGATTGTGAGTGATTCAAGATCCATATTACAATTCAACGCCAAGGATGCATACATCTCAAGTGACGAGAATTGTAATCGGTAGGCCAACTTGCCAATCACATCTCTATGTGACTCTTGTTCATCTTTCGATGCGTGTGTTCCGAGCTCATGACTTTCATGCCTGAACGTCAAGACAACCAAGTGATCACGCTGCGAGGTCTCAACTCACCCGCCTCACACCCGTACAATCATTCGTACCCATGCATCCATGTGATACCCCGAAAGGAAAGATGCCGTGACGGTGCTACACTTGGGAGAACACAAACTACTTGATATTTTGTGAGAGATCACCCTAATAAAAGCGACTACCACGCAATCAAAAGGATGCATCATAAGGGATAAACATCTCAGGCAATGCATAATAGCATGATATGGTATAGCCCTTTCTGACGGAGAAGTCTTGTATTTCTTTGTCTTCGGCATTCGCGTCGGTGTTCACCTTCGCGAAGATTGCCACCACCTTGTCGATGCACCAGATAATATTGCTATCTCTATAGCTAATAAAATAAGTGCATTACATAAGGTTGACACGCAGGTCATTAAAGTGCAATCATATGGCTCCAGCCATCATGCCGAATCATGACACGCAGGTCATGTTAATCAATTTACATCATATAGTCATCTCATACATAATCAAATTATTATGAATACTGCTATACCACATCACATGCACATGCAAACCATCCTGCAAAACCAAGTTAGACGCCTCTAATCGGTTCACGCAAAAACTTGTTTTACGTGGCTTCTAAGGTTTCGAAACAAACCGAAGCTACCAACGTCCATCATCAAGCATGATAATCCAAGTTGCTAGATTAACAGTCCAGGGTGTATGAAACACGAGATAATAAAATCTCGAGCCCCATACTAAACTTCGTCATACGCGTGACCCCCGTGCAGATCATATCTGCATTGCCCTTTCGTCTGTGAAACATCCATCTTTCTCAACTATGGTGGAACCCAAAGAACTGTTAGCACTTCGTTGATCTGTCAATCAGCATACTCAGGAGCAGCATGAAAGGATCGCGGATTGCCAGAACTTTGTGAGATTCCACCATGCCGTCAAGATCAGGACTACGCAAATACAGGGGAAGCAACAGGAACATCGGGTAACAGATTTCATCTGCTACCCGCACAAATAATTTTCTGCAATAGATCTCATCTACTACCTAATTATATTGTGCAACACCCATACATCTCTATGTATTCTAGATCGCAACCTGCATCTACGCATAACCTGGCTCTTGATGCCACTGTAGGGTAACGCAGCAGAAAACAAAAAATTTCTGACCTACGCACCAGCCCAGGACCACTATGGAGACTGCATACAAGGTTTGATCATTTTCGTTACCGACTCGTAGCGCAGCGGAAGTAGATTCGATGACGAACGGCGGTGCAGATCCCCGCAACTAGGATTTTACAACCTCCCAACTGCGAGGATGTATACCCTCATCCGCCCATGGACAGCCCTCCGGGAGGCGGTCAGACAGTCCCTCGGACGGTGTCGCGGACAGCCCTTCGGGAGGACCTCCAAAACTTGGACTGTCACTCGGACAGCCCTTCGGGAGGACCTTCGAAACTCGGACGGTCACACGGACAGCCCTTCGGGAGGCACTCTCGAACTAAGACCAAAACAACGATCTCTCTACAGAGTTGCACACATACGGTGTCATCTATCCGGCAGGGCTTCGCCGTCCAGAACTAGTTCCTGCCGGAACCCAGACAGCCTTTCGGCTCTATGAAACTATTTCGCTGGGAGGGAGAGAAGAAGCCAGATCATTGCAATGGCACTTGTATGTGAGAAAGAGTGAGTTTTTGGGCAGCCCACTCACCTCTGTTTATAGGAAAACCAAGGGCTAGGATGGGCATTTCAAAAATACCAAAACTTGCTCATGAAGGAAACACTTTCCAAGGGCAAAATGGGAAGGCAAGTGGGCAAGTGGGGCTCCAAGGTGGAGCCCACTTCTTGGCCGGCCACAACCCTTGTGGGGGCCCCCCAAGGTGGTCCCCATCCATCCATCCCTTCTAGAAGCCTTTTGGGAAAATATCCCAAAAGGTACTTTTCCAAAAATATCCCAAAAAGCACTTTCACTATTCACGACGACATATTTCAGCGTCTGATCGAACTAAAAATATTCATGTGGGCTTAAAACATTTCCAGTACCCACCAAAATAATTTTCAACACGAGCCGGAACAATTCCGGTTTAGTGATTTTCATCTGCGAAAAGCATCTGAAGCGGTTTCGGCAGCTCCGGAACATTTCTTGTTTTCATTCCGGAAAATTCCAGAAAGTTTCCAGAATGATTCTGGCACCCTCCAAGAATTATCAGGCATGTGCCAAAACCAATTTGACTTTATGGTATCCTCTGAAACAACTTTTCAGTTTCACCGGAACTCATCCGGTGACCTCTCTCTGCGGAACTTTTCCGCTGTCCGAAACTTTTCCGGTGTCCGAAACTTTTTCGGTGTTTTTCTCTCAGACTCCCTGTCTAGTATTCAGCAGATAGATGACCCTTAAGCGTGTGACCCTATAGGTTCGGTGAAGCATAGACATGACCCGGAACCCCTTCCGATCAATGATCAACATCGGAGCCGTGGACACCCATATTGATCCCTATACCCACACGAATGAATATTCGAGTGAACCTCCAGTTGTCGTGTGCTATTCCTGTTGCTTCGCGATATGTTACAAATACCTGAGGTGAGACATGTTGGCATCCCCGTGGATCAACAACTTGTCCACTATGCCAGTTACCTCGTTACCGGTATTGTTCTCTTTTCTCGTTCCCGTGTTCCGGCATCCCCGTGATCAAATCACAAAGTGTCTGGCCAGACGATGATGGATACCGTAACACCGAGAGGGCCCAGAGATATCTCTCCATCGTCGGAGGAGCAAATCCCAATCTTGAGCTATCAAGTTACTTGACATACCTTTCCATGAACCCGTAAGCCGCCGTAATAGCCACCCATTTACGGATGACGTTTAACAAACCCCAAAGTTCATGAAGCAAGCATGAAGAAACTCGATACTCTCATGGTCTAAGGAATTATGCAAACGTTAACCATCTCTGTGTTATTAACCATTAACTTATGACGAATGTATCTCATAGCATATATAACATCAATCGGGTCGATTCAACACAAGTGTTCTACCAACAATTGTGCCCTCAAAATTGCCGGCATAGTCATGCCCATGATTAGGAAAACAGGATCATCATGCAATACTTGAGCCAGTCTTAGAGGCCAGACTAGGAATACATTTTACCGTTTATTATCCCACACGTGCACATGAGTTTCCCTCCAAGCCTCGTTTTATTTGCAGACTCGAGAATCATTGCAGTTATAGCATGGAACATAAACATAATTATGAACAGGGAGATAATCAATAACATTTATTATTGCCTCTAGGGCATATCTCCTACAAGTTCTCCTTTGTGCCTACATCGTGTATAGGGACTATCCGGTGAGCACGATCACGTTGCCAAGCTTGAGCCTTGCCAGGAACACCCCGTCCATGGTGGCGACACGGACTGTGGCTATCCATGTCGCGATGTTCGTCACCGTGAAACACTAGGACCATCGTGTATAGTTAATCCCAGAAAGCTTCTCAAGTGTGTGGTATTTGTAGGGAATGGCCATTGAACAATAGCTGCAATTTTTGCAGGATCTGTAGACACTCCTTGAGCAGTGATAATATAACCCGGATATTCCACATCTGTTTGTGCAAAAGTGCATTTAGAGATTTTGGCATATAGTTGGTGTTCGCTTAATGCAGTAAACACTTGTCTCAAATGGTACAGGTGTTCTTCATAAGATTTGCTGAATATAAGGATATCATCAAAGAAAACTAGCACACAGTGTCTTAGTAGAGGCCCCGATACAATGTTCATTAATTGCTGAAAGGAAGATGGTCCATTGGTCACTCCAAATGGCATCACCAAGAACTCAAACAGGCCTATATGTGTGCTAAAAGGAGTTTTCTCAATATCTATTTCTTTCATTTTGATCTGGTGGTATCCACTTCTGAGGTCAATCTTAGTGAATATGCAAGCTCCATGTAACTCATCTAGCAAATCTTCAATGATTGGTAAGGGATATTTGTTTTTAATTGTGTAAGCATTCAATCTTCTATAATCCACGCAAGGTTTTTAGAAATATTATTATGCTCCCACTTACTTTCTTGAATCACAAGCATCTTCGATACCCATTTGATGAAGTCAAACCCCTTTGACCATTCCATCAAAAACGAAGATTCCAACTCCACTTTGCTCTCTTCTGTCCATCGCTGGAACTCTGAAGTTTGCATACTTACTAGCATCCTCTGGATCGACAAATTACTTTGGACTATATCACATACAAGTCCTAGGTTTCATTCCCATCAGATGGAAATCCTTTTGTCATCCATGTTTCATATCTCATGATTGAAATATGTATTAATTGCTAGTTCAACCCGAACCGACTTCAAGCATCGCTACGGTGAGACAATCTCATCGTAGTCAACTCTTTGAACTTGTTTATTGCAACAAGTCGAGCTTTATGGATAAAACCTTTTTATCCGTATCAGTTTTTAGTTCCATAAATATTCGTTAGATTCTAAGTCTTCCGAAAGGTGTATCAAGATTTTAATCTCGAATCACTTATATGGAAACTATCTCGGATTGTATTGGCATTTAGCCAATTCCGGAGTCAGGGCCCATCAACGCTTCCTTGTGTATTGTAGGTATACTGTTGTCTAACAACAATATCTCGTTTGCGCACCTGATAGGTTTGCACGAGCATTGCCTACGTGGTTCAGCTGCAAGTTCGACCGAAGTCCATACATTTTATTGTAGAGACTTCCGTATCAGTCGCAGTAGGAAACTCCGGAATCACTTCCAAGGTTTCTTTCCTTTGATCTGATGACGAAGATACTGGTTATCTCGTCGAGTTGCACTGTCCTCCCACTCACCTTTTGAAAGAACTATTCTCTTTAAAAGCATACCGTTTTGCGGCAAAACCCTTTGCCTCGGTATAGGGGTGGGGGAATACCCAATTTCTTGGGATAACCTTACAAAGTAGCACTTGTCTGATTTGGAATAGGTTTGTAACCTTTTACACAAGCCCCATATTCCAAATGTTAAGAAAAGATATAACATGGTTGGGCGTACCACACCATGGCATTATTTCAACAGACCTGATGGAGCTCTTTTCAGTGTAAAAGCCGCAGTCTCTAAAGCATCACTCTATAAAAGGGGTAATGGCAAATTTATTTATGTCATCTTTGATCTTACCATGTCATAAATGGTTTGATTACATCTTCACCGACTTTCCACTTGCAGTGGTGTTCCGAGAGGTGCAAGTTATGAAACCCCTTTCACAACTCATCAGACATTCGCTAAACTTGTAACTCAAATATTCCTTTCTGCAATCGAATTGTAGAAACATAATTTTCTTGTTACAACAACTTCTACTTCATTTTTGAAAACCTTTTGAATGATTTCAAAAAGATCCAGACTTACGTCTCATCAAGTAAATATCCATATATCTACTTGAGTCATTTCTGAAGAGAGATAAATCCACTACTTGCAACAACATTTATTGAACTACACACATCAAAATGTATGATCATCAATAAGTTTGTTGCTCGTTCCTTATGGCCTGTCAACGGTATTTCAGTCACTTCACTTTTCGGAGGAAAGTTGCAAGTGTCAGATGATTCCAAATCAAACGACCTCAAAATCCATCATAATGGAATTTTCCATGCGGGTTTCTCCAATGTGACCAAATGCAGTGCCACACTTGTGTGGTATTCTTTTAGTCTTGCGACATTTAGCGTCAGTGTTATGGATGTATCATATTTCCATCAATATTCATAACATACATCCCATCTATGATGGAAGCATGGCCCTTCATGTTATTCATAATACTGAACAACAATTGTTGTTTTTATGAACAACTCTTTTGCAACAAACATTGTGCAATGGGCTAGAGTGTACGAAACTCTAAAATGAATTATGAAAGTAAACCCAGAGGTAATGTATTATTATCAATATTCATAACATACGTCTCATTCATAATGAAAGTATGGCCCTTATGTTATTCATAACACCGAACATCAAAAGTTCTCTTATGAACAACCTTCTTGCAAGATACCTTATGCAAAGGGCTAGAGTGTGAAACTCTAAAATGAATTATGAAAGTAAATACATAGGGAATACACCTATGGAAGGCATAGTAACATTTACTATGTTCCCTGCGTGTATCTAACCTCATTCCTGGCTAGTCTTTCAGGCCATAGTAGTTCTTACATCGAGTTGCAACATAATGCAATCGAGCGGGTATCTTTGTGATTAACTCACAATACCCAAGAATTAGTGATTAACATGTTTAACCATAATTCCCAAGAACTATATCTTTGACCAGCCTTCTATACATCAAAAACTTGTATGACATTCATATATGAGCTGGATATTCCAGTCTTCTTTCCTTTTGCCATTATACTTCTAACAGTTTAACTTTTAGTATTTCTCCTACTCTCAGAAGAAGCACCCAACTTAAGAGTGGCGATAGCCCCGGACTTCCTAGGTGTGAAAGTTTCACTAACACCCTTCGGACACTTCCTTTCTCTTTAAGTTGTTGTTTTATTCACCATCATCATATGACAGGCGTTCTTCTGGATCCCTCTCTTATCAGTCTAATGCATAGTAAACTCCTTTACTAATAGTTTGCAAACAAGCATTGCTTTGGATATCTCATATCTTTTAGCCTTTGTCTGTCTTTGAAAATGATTTTCAGATTCCATGAATATCACATAACTATCCAAACTTTCGAAGTTCGGGTCTCATGGAAGCAAACATATTGCACTTTGACTGAAAAGGAATTCTAGCTTTTGGATCGAAGGACGAGAGTCATATCATCCATAGCATTAGCGGGAGAATACCGAAAGTATGCGATAGGACAAAGACCTTCTCGGCACTCTTGAGGACAATCCTCACATTACGTTACCAACCGTAAAGTTTTAACCAGATTTTTAACAGCTATTCAATTTTAACAGGGAAGGTGGAAACGCGAGCCATTATTCTACTTATTATGCAAATCACACTTAGACAGTGTTCAAGATTAATTGCACTGAGAATTAAAAGAATTCAATTCTACGGTGCGCTCCCACTCAAATCAATATCTCTCATAATTGATTGTGAGTGATTCAAGATCCATATTACAATTCAACGCCAAGGATGCATACATCTCAAGTGACGAGAATTGTAATCGGTAGGCCAACTTGCCAATCACATCTCTATGTGACTCTTGTTCATCTTTCGATGTGTGTGTTCCGAGCTCATGACTTTCATGCCTGAACGTCAAGACAACCAAGTGATCACGCTGCGAGGTCTCAACTCACCCGCCTCACACCCGTACAATCGTTCGTACCCATGCATCCATGTGATACCCCGAAAGGAAAGATGCCGTGACGGTGCTACACTTGGGAGAACACTAACTACTTGATATTTTGTGAGAGATCACCCTAATAAAAGCGACTACCGCGCAATCAAAAGGATGCATCATAAGGGATAAACATCTCAGGCAATGCATAATAGCATGATATGGTATAGCCCTTTCTGACGGAGAAGTCTTGTATTTCTTCGTCTTCGGCATTCGCGTCGGTGTTCACCTTCGCGAAGATTGCCACCACCTTGTCGATGCACCAGATAATATTGCTATCTCTATAGCTAATAAAATAAGTGCATTACATAAGGTTGACACGCAGGTCATTAAAGTGCAATCATATGGCTCCAGCCATCATGCCGAATCATGACACGCAGGTCATGTTAATCAATTTACATCATATAGTCATCTCATACATAATCAAATTATTATGAATACTGCTATACCACATCACATGCACATGCAAACCATCCTGCAAAACCAAGTTAGACGCCTCTAATCGGTTCACGCAAAAACTTGTTTTACGTGGCTTCTAAGGTTTCGAAACAAACCGAAGCTACCAACGTCCATCATCAAGCATGATAATCCAAGTTGCTAGATTAACAGTCCAGGGTGTATGAAACACGAGATAATAAAATCTCGAGCCCCATACTAAACTTCGTCATACGCGTGACCCCCGTGCAGATCATATCTGCATTGCCCTTTCGTCTGCGAAACATCCATCTTTCTCAACTATGGTGGAACCCAAAGAACTGTTAGCACTTCGTTGATCTGTCAATCAGCATACTCAGGAGCAGCATGAAAGGATCGCGGATTGCCAGAACTTTGTGAGATTCCACCATGCCGTCAAGATCAGGACTACGCAAATACAGGGGAAGCAACAGGAACATCGGGTAACAGATTTCATCTGCTACCCGCACAAATAATTTTCTGCAATAGATCTCATCTACTACCTAATTATATTGTGCAACACCCATACATCTCTATGTATTCTAGATCGCAACCTGCATCTACGCATAACCTGGCTCTTGATGCCACTGTAGGGTAACGCAGCAGAAAACAAAAAATTTCTGACCTACGCACCAGCCCAGGACCACTATGGAGACTGCATACAAGGTTTGATCATTTTCGTTACCGACTCGTAGCGCAGCGGAAGTAGAGTCGATGACGAACGGCGGTGCAGATCCCCGCAGCTAGGATTTTACAACCTCCCAACTGCGAGGATGTATACCCTCATCCGCCCATGGACAGCCCTCCGGGAAGCGGTCAGACAGTCCCTCGGACGGTGTCGCGGACAGCCCTTCGGGAGGACCTCCAAAACTTGGACTGTCACTCGGACAGCCCTTCGGGAGGACCTTCGAAACTCGGACGGTCACACGGACAGCCCTTCGGGAGGCACTCTCGAACTAAGACCGAAACTACGATCTCTCTACAGAGTTGCACACATACGGTGTCATCTATCCGGCAGGGCTTCGCCGTCCAGAACTAGTTCCTGCCGGAACCCAGACAGCCTTTCGGCTCTATGAAACTATTTCGCTGGGAGGGAGAGAAGAAGCCAGATCATTGCAATGGCACTTGTTTGTGAGAAAGAGTGAGTTTTTGGGCAGCCCACTCACCTCTATTTATAGGAAAACCAAGGGCTAGGATGGGCATTTCAAAAATACCAAAACTTGCTCATGAAGGAAACACTTTCCAAGGGCAAAATGGGAAGGCAAGTGGGCAAGTGGGGCTCCAAGGTGGAGCCCACTTCTTGGCCGGCCACAACCCTTGTGGGGGCCCCCCAAGGTGGTCCCCATCCATCCATCCCTTCTAGAAGCCTTTTGGGAAAATATCCCAAAAGGTACTTTTCCAAAAATATCCCAAAAAGCACTTTCACTATTCACGACGACATATTTCAGCGTCTGGTCGAACTGAAAATATTCATGTGGGCTTAGAACTTTTCCAGTACCCACCAAAATAATTTTCAACGCGAGCCGGAACAATTCCGGTTTAGTGATTTTCATCTGCGAAAAGCATCTGAAGCGGTTTCGGCAGCTCCGGAACATTTCTGGTTTTCATTCCGGAAAATTCCAGAAAGTTTCCAGAATGATTCTGGCACCCTCCAAGAATTATCAGGCATGTGCCAAAACCAATTTGACTTTATGGTATCCTCTGAAACAACTTTTCAGTTTCACCGGAACTCATCCGGTGACCTCTCTCTGCGGAACTTTTCCGCTGTCTGAAACTTTTCCGGTGTCCGAAACTTTCTCGGTGTTTTTCTCTCAGACTCCCTGTCTAGTATTCAGCAGATAGATGACCCTTAAGCGTGTGACCCTATAGGTTCGGTGAAGCATAGACATGACCCGGAACCCCTTCCGATCAATGATCAACATCGGAGCCGTGGACACCCATATTGATCCCTATACCCACACGAATGTATATTCGAGTGAACCTCCAGTTGCCGTGTGCTATTCCTGTTGCTTCGCGATATGTTACAAATACCCGAGGTGAGACATGTAGGCATCCCCGTGGATCAACAACTTGTCCACTATGCCAGTTACCTCGTTACCGGTATTGTTCTCTTTTCTCGTTCCCGTGTTCCGGCATCCCCGTGATCAAATCACAAAGTGTCTGGCCAGACGATGATGGATACCGTAACACCGAGAGGGCCCAGAGATATCTCTCCATCGTCGGAGGAGCAAATCCCAATCTTGAGCTATCAAGTTACTTGACATACCTTTCCATGAACCCGTAAGCCGCCGTAATAGCCACCCATTTACGGATGACGTTTAACAAACCCCAAAGTTCATGAAGCAAGCATGAAGAAACTCGATACTCTCATGGTCTAAGGAATTATGCAAACGTTAACCATCTCTGTGTTATTAACCATTAACTTATGACGAATGTATCTCATAGCATAACATCAATCGGGTCGATTCAACACAACTGTTCTACCAACAATTGTGCCCTCAAAATTGCCGGCATAGTCATGCCCATGATCAGGAAAACAGGATCATCATGCAATACTTGAGCCAGTCTTAGAGGCCAGACTAGGAATACATTTTACCGTTTATTATCCCACACGTGCACATGAGTTTCCCTCCAAGCCTCGTTTTATTTGCAGACTCGAGAATCATTGCAGTTATAGCATGGAACATAAACATAATTATGAACAGGGAGATAATCAATAACATTTATTATTGCCTCTAGGGCATATCTCCTACAAGTTCTCCTTTGTGCCTACATCGTGTATAGGGACTATCCGGTGAGCACGATCACGTTGCCAAGCTTGAGCCTTGCCAGGAACACCCCGTCCATGGTGCGCTAGTAGGAAAACCCCCATTTGTCCCGGTTCGTAAGGGCCTTTTGTCCCGGTTCTGGAACCGGGACTAAAGGGTCGGGACTAAAGCCCAAAACCTTTAGTCCCGGTTCGCTTACGAACCGGGACCAAAGGCCGTCCACGTGGCCGCCGCGGGGAGCCCGGGCAGGGGGACCTTTAGTCCCGGTTTGTCACACCAACCGGGACCAAAAGGCACTGGGGTTTTTGTTTTTTTTTTGAAAGGGGGGTTTAGGGGGGGGGGGGGGGGTTGTAGGGTTAATTGAGGTGTTTCATATTATGTTAGCTAGCTAATAGAGAGAAGTGTCCTCTCTTTCTCCGTGCTTGGTCGACGCTAGCTACTATAGAGAGAAGTCGACACGCTAGCTAGTAAGCAAATGAAGGAACCATTAAGTACACAAGATCGTCATGAACATATACACAGAGAAGTGATCCACCTCTCTTTCTCCGAGAGATTGGTCGAACAACAAGTTTTCGTATATCTATCCGATGCTACTAGCTACATATATACAATATAAGATCTCTTACAATCCCTAACATTTAATTTCAAATTCCAGATGGTATTCTCCGGCTTTATTTATGACGTGGTCAAGAAAGAATCCCGCCAATTCCTCTTGAATTGCTCGTATGCGATCATGTGGTAGGAGTTCATCCCACATCTGCCACGTCTAATTTGAAGAAGGGGGTCAATACATATATATGAATGAAACTCAACACAAATCATGGTAATAAAATAAAGTTGTGAATATTATTGCTTACGCACTTGAAATTCTTTTTCAGAGTAGCCCCGCTTAGGGGTCGTCGCGTTGTAGATGAACTCGCAAACGTAGTATCCACATAAATCATTCCCTTTTTCCTGCCACAAGCACTTTACGAGAAATAGAGTTCAATCAAACTAATAATCAAGCATGATAAATGGTATTGATGGAACTAGAATCAATGGGAGATGCGCGGAACTAGCTAGTAGTACTTACTTTCGGGTATGTAAATCGCAGCTCCCTCGGCAGTGCCGGAACAATTGCGGTGAACTCTTTCCAAACCCTGCCAGACAAAGAAAATAATTACTTGATATCAGGAAATGAACAAAGTTGCCGATATGACGCGATAATGATCGATTGAACTTACTTCTGGAGCATTTCAGTTATGCCCGCATATTCCTGGGGATCTTTTCGTTTCGAGTCTCGATTACTACTCCCCGCTCAAGCTTAATCTCTAGCAGAATAAAGTGGTACCTGCGCACGCATGCATAACTCATCAATTACATTACTATAACCTCGAGTAATAAGGGAAACCGAATATGCACAAGACAGTAACACTCACGTGCAGTTATAAGGAAAGAGTATTGTCCCTTTGTTTTGATTTTTAAGCAACGATTGTAGCAAGTTGTCCTCGGTGTCTGTGACATTGTTTTTAACCGTATACTCATGTATGACATCTGGGTTAATGAACCCAATGTCATACATTTGTGCTTTTCTGCATTCGACGATCTTCAATCTGCATAATATAGTGAGGATAATTATATATACATGCAATGAAAGAGCTGAGCTATATATAGAGAGAGACTTAATTACAGAAGTAGTACTTACAGACAGTAGCAAGTCACGATTGATTTGTCGATGGCCTTTTGATTGTATAACTGGAATATCTCCTCAAAATCAACATTCAACTGATCCATTCCAACAAGGTCGTGCTCCTCTTTAATCATCAGCGTCAAAGAATCCCTCCCTGACTCGCGGCAGGTTTTCATGTACCATTCATGCAATGTTCGCATCATCGTTGTTAGAGGAGGATGATCAGGTTTCACGAGAGGATGCCCGTACCGGTACTTGAATTCGTCCACCTCCAACGGCTCAAACTGTACATCATCGCTCAGGTAATCACCAGGATTGGTACCGGGCACCATCCCCGGATGATTAGCGACGAAATCGCTAGACACCTTGAGCGGGGGGCACGATTGGTTCGCCTGTTCGCCAAGCTGGGGAATTTTTTTCCCACTTCTTCGTTTTGCTAACCTTGCATCACTGGAAGTACTTCCCGACCGCCGCGCGTCTTGATATATCTTTTGAACACAGCGCTGATAGTTGGAATCCGGCGGCGGCGGTGGTGGTCGCTTCAGGGCATCGATAGTGCGCATCACTTTCACCGGATCTAGCTTCTCCTTCGGAGGTGGAGTTTTCTTTGCAAAATGGGCCCTCAATTGCTCCTGACATATCTCCTCGTTTTCAGACTCGGTCCTCTCATATGGTAACTTTTCCATAGGCTTGAGAGATGGACCGTATCTGTATCCCCTCCCGCCTCTTCTTGTACTGCTAGCCGCCGGAGCGGCGGCGTCTCTCTTCCGTCGTTGCTTACGAGGCGGAGCAGGAGGCGGAGTGCTCCGACGCGCCGGAGGAGCCGGAGCGGCGGCGTCTGTCTTCTGCCGTTGCCGACGAGGCTGAGGAGGAGGCGTACTGCTCCGACGTGCCGGAGTAGGCGAAGGAGGAGGCGGAGGGCCCTCACGCGTCGGAGTAGGCGAAGGAGGAGGCGGAGTGCCCTCATGCGTCGGAGGAGCCGGAGAAGGAGGCGGTGTGCCCTGATCATTCGTCGTCGTCGGAGGAGGAGGAGGAGGAGGCGGAGAGCCCTGATTCGCCTGAGGAGGAGGAGGAGGCGGAGGAGGCGTCCAGTTTGGAAGCTTGATGTACTCCTTCTGCCATAGACATGTACTCCTCAGAGCACGAGCCAGCTTATTCTCTCCTTCACCTGTAGGCCGGTCAAGCTCGAGCTCCTCAAATCCCTCAATTACTTCATCCACCATCACAACAGCATAGCCATGTGGAATCGGTGAGCAGTGAAAAGTTCCGTTGGGTTGAGGAGGTGCAACAGAGCCGACAGCCGCCTTCAAAGTGAGGTTCCGCCATTTCGTCATGAGCTCGCAATGTTGAGCCTCCGTGATAGTATCCACGGGGTAGATAGGAGCCGTGAAGTCAGGCTGAACGGGCTCCGTGGAAGCGACGCTGCTTCTCCGCTGAGATGGCGGGGTAGCTTCTGGGGTAGCTTCGTGCCGCTGAGATGGTTGGCCGATAGCTCGCTGGCTCTCAGCTTCCTCTAGCTTTTGTAGTCTTGCATTCAGCTTCTGAATTTCGCTCAGCTCCGCTTTCCTCTTTCTCTCCCGGCTTCTGTAACCGCCTGCGTCGGGAAACCCAACCTTCCACGGAACGGAGCCTGGTGTGCCTCGTGTTCGTCCAGGGTGCTCATCATTCCCTAGGGCCAGAGTCAGCTCGTCCTTCTCTCTGTCGGGAATGAACGTCCCTTCCTGCGCTGCGGTGATATACTCCTGAAGCTTGTTCATGGGTATTGCAAGTTGCTCGTTCGTCCAACGGCACTTCCCTGTTTCAGGGTCCAAAGTTCCCCCAACCCCGAAGAACCAAGTCCTTGAACGGTCTGGCCAGTTGAATGTCTGTGGTACGACGTTTTTAGCCATCAGGTCATTCTCAGCTTTGTCCCACAACGGTCGGGCTTTGAGGTAGCCACCTGACCCCGTGTGATGGTGATACTGCTTCCTTGCAGCATTGGCCTTGTTTGTCTCTGACATTTGTTTACTCTTGTCCGATGTCTTGTAGGCCACAAATGCGGGCCAGTGATCACCTATCTTCTCAAATCGGCCGGTGAATTCTGGAGTCTTCCCTTTGTCGACAAACTTTGATTTCAACTCATTCTTCCACCTCCTGAATAGATCTGCCATCTTCTTAAGAGCACACGCCTTGACCAGTGGCTCTATAACTGGCTTATTCGGATCCTCCTCTGGCGGTAGGGTGAAATTTGCCTTCAGAGCGGTCCAAAGATCATCTTTTTGTCTATCGGTGACATAATCACCATCAGGGGCGCCGTCCTTAGGCTTATTCCATTGCTTGATGCTGATCGGGATGTAGTCCCTAACAATAGCTCTGCACTGAGCAGAAAATGCGTCCTTGGTCCGCTTGGGTTCAATCCGATGGCCATCCCGCGCGAGTGTTGTGATCGTGAACCTTTCTTCCTTGCGCAACCTCTTCTTCGGGCCTCGTCTCGTTACCGAAGTTTGGCTCGATCCGGAGGGCTATAAAAGAAGAAAAAAGAGTTAATTAATATATGTACATACCAAAACAATTAATGCATCAATTAGCTAGTCAGCACATGCTTAATTAATATATATACCTCGCCGGACTTTGCAACAGCTCCCTCCTTCGTTCGGTCACCGGAGCCGTCATCATGGTCTCCTTCTTCCTCCGGCATTCGGTCACCGGAGCCATCATGATCATGTCCTTCCTCCTCCATTGTTCGATCACCGGAGCCGTCATCCTCTCCTTCCAGACCATCGGTGTCGTTGAGAAAGGACAAGATATCACGTCCGCCGCCGTTGATTATGTCCCCCAACAACTGTTCTTGTTCCAAGTCTCTTGGATCCATAGTTTCTGCAAATATTACAACATGGCAATTAATATACAAACATGAATGTCCGACGTCCGGACCGCCTCTCTCATGAATGTCCGACGTCCGGTTTGGGGTGGCCTCGACAACACTTCTAGGGTAGGGACGGGAGGGGGTAGGAGATCGACAACGCCTTTCTTCTAGGGTTTGGGTGGCCTCGAGAGTTTATCGGGTAAGGACGGGAGGCCTCGAGAGTTGGTATCGAGGGACGGGAGGCCACAATTACCGGAGTTTTCTGTATGAATTTTTTTTTCTAGGGTTTGGGTGGCCTATCGATCGACCCCCCCCCCTCCCCCCTCATGTCAAAGTTATCGGGGAGGGGCTATATCGACAACGACATACATTCCGGATAACATATACACACATATACATGACTTTTTAATTACATCTCATTTATCTATATATATTTTAATTCCCCGTCGCCCTCTACATGAACATATATTTTAATTCCGGATAACATATACACACATATACATGAACATATATACATATACATGAAAAAACCATGAACATACATCTCATCTCCACATGACCATTTATCTATCTATCTCATCTCCACATGAACATACATCTCATTTATATATATATATATATATCATCATATCATATATATATATATATATATCATCATATAAACAACAGAAAAATTAAACAACAGAGCAGTTGCAGATGGCTTGAGGCCGGCGACGAGGTGTGCTCGGGGGCACGCGGTGACGGGGAGCAGGGACCATGGGAAAGGGGGCTCACTGGGGGGGCGCGGCGATGGCTTGAGGCCGGCGACGAGGCCGGCGACGAGGACGGCGGGCTCGGGGGGGCACGCGCGCGGAGACGGCGAGGAGGGCGCGACGGCGAGGGCTCGGGGGAAGGCGGGGTGCTCACTGGGGGCGGCGATGGGAGAGGGCGACGGCGACGAGGAGGCGCGGCGACGAGGAGCGGGCGGCGACCGGGCTGGGCGGCGACAGCGACAGCGACGATGGGAGAGGGCGACGGCGACAGCGACGATGGGAAAGGGCGGCGACGGCGACAGCGGCGACGGCGACAGCGGCGATGGCGACAGCGACGAGGAGCGGGCGGCGACGGCGACAGCGACGAGGAGCAGCCGGGCGGCGTCGGGGGAGATGTGAGAATTTGGGGAAAAATTCCTAAGCGGTGGCTTATATAGCAAAGCCTTTAGTCCCGGTTGGTGCCACCAACCGGGACCAATTCCTCCCTTTGGTCCCGGTTGGTGCCACCAACCGGGACCAAAGGCCTCTTTTCGTCAGCCCAAAGGGCGGGAAACAGGGACCTTTGGTCCCGGTTGGTGGCACCAACCGGGACCAAAGGTGGGCATTGGTCCCGGTTGGTTCCACCAACCGGGACCAAAGGTGGGCATTGGTCCCGGTTGGTGGAACCAACCGGGACCAACGGGTGGTGCTGCCCGGGGCCAAATTCTTAGTCCCACCTCGCTAGCCGAGAGAGCTCGAGAGTGGTTTATAAGCGCTGCCGCGCATACCCTCTCGAGCTCCTCTCATCTGCAGGCCTCCGGGCCTAATCTGTCAATGCGTGTGGGCCTATTGGGCCTTCTGCGGGCCCAGTAGGTGGCATTTTTTAAAAAAAATCCAGTTTTTTGTTTTGTTTTTTGCTTTTTTAATTTTTTTCAAGTATTTTTCTTCTACTATTTTAGTTCATTCTTTTAAACAAATAAATACTTTGATAATTTTAGTTGCATTTATTTATTTTTGTTTTGTTTTTTGCTTTATTTATTTTTGTTTTATTTTTTGCTTTATTTATTTCCAGTGTGTTTTATCATTATATTCGTTTTGCTATTAATGTTTTGAACAAAAAATACTTTGATAATTTTAGTTGCATAATTTTTATATAATTATAGTTTCAAAAATACTAGAGGTTTATAAAAACTTTTTAGTTGATTCTTTTTTGAACTCCACTCCCACGATGTTTTGAAAGAAATTAAAAGGCACTTCAAATGAACTCTGAAAAGGTTGAAAGTTGGCATGGTATCATCATTTTACCCACATAGCATGTGCTAAAAAGTTGAGTGGGTTACGGCAAAAACTGGATGCACTTCGTGTACAAAACGGACAATCTCTTTCGAAGTATCATGGTTTCAGACGAAAACTCATCTGTTACAAAGGGATTTCATTTTTTTGAACTTATTTGAACTCCATACTTTTTGTGTGTTCAAAATGCACCATTCAAAGCCACATCATCAATTTTCAACCCTTTCTGACTTCATTTGGTATTTTTCATGCACTTACTGATTTTTTTGAGCTAAATAACCTTGAAATTGAAAAGAACTTCAAATGAACTCTGAAAAGGTTGAAAGTTGGCATGGTATAATCATTTCACCCACATAGCATGTGCTTAAAAGTTGAGAGGGTTACGGCAAAAACTGGATGCACTTCGTGTACAAAACGGACAATCTCTTTCGAAGTATTAGGGTTTCATACGAAAACTCATCTGTTACAAAAGGCATTTCATTTCTTCACATGTAACTGCAATGATATAGTTGTGGAGAGAAAGTCTTCACTTTTTCTTCGCTTGTGTCCTTTGCTTATTGCGCCGTAACCATGGATAATCTTCATCGTTTAAGAGGGTGCTTGGGTCAGCCTTGACTTTGAAGGGAGGAATTTCATGAAACTTTTCATAATCTTCAGACATGTCTGTCTTGCCCTCCAATCCCACGATGTCTCGTTTTCCTGAAAGAACTATGTGGCGCTTTGGCTCATCGTATGATGTATTCGCTTCCTTATCTTTTCTTTTTCTCGGTTTGGTAGACATGTCCTTCACATAGAAAACCTGCGCCACATCATTGGCTAGGGCGAATGGTTCGTCTGTGTACCCAAGATTGTTCAGATCCACTGTTGTCATTCCGTACTGTGGGTCTTCCTGTACCCCGCCTCCAGACAGATTGACCCATTTGCACTGAAACAAAGGGACCTTGAAATCATGTCCATAGTCAAGTTCCCATATGTCCACTATGTAACCATAATATGTGTCCTTTCCCCTATTGGTTGCTGCATCAAAGCGGACACCGCTGTTTTGGTTGGTGCTCTTTTGATCTTGGGCGATCGTGTAAAATGTATTCCCATTTATCTCGTACCCTTTGTAAGTCAATACAGTCGAAGATGGTCCCCTGGCCAACGAGTACAACTCATCAGAAACAGTGTTGTCACCCATGAGACGTGTTTGCAACCAACTGCCAAAAGTCCTGATGTGTTCATATGTAATCCAGTCGTCACACTGCTCCGGGTGTTTGGAGCGCAGAATATTCTTGTGTTCATCGACATACGGGGTCACCAAGGTAGAATTCTGTAGAACTGTGTAGTGTGCTTGAGACCAAGAATGCCCGTCCCTACATATTATTGAGTCCGCTCCTAGCGTGCCTTTTCCAGTCAGTCTCCCCTCATACCGTGATTGAGGGAGACCAATCTTCTTAAGGTCAGGAATGAAGTCAACACAAAACCCAATGACATCCTCTGTTTGATGGCCCATGGAGATGCTTGCTTCTGGCCTAGCGCGGTTACGAACATATTTCATTAAGACTCCCATGAACCTCTCAAAGGGGAACATATTGTGTAGAAATACAGGGCCCAGAACGACAATCTCGTCGACTAGATGAACTAGGACATGCGTCATGATATTGAAGAAGGACGGTGGGAACACCAACTCGAAACTAACAAGACATTGCACCAAATCACTCCTTAACCTTGGCAGGATTTCTGGATCGATCACCTTCTGAGAGATTGCATTCAGGAATGCACATAGCTTCACAATGGCTAATCGAACGTTTTCAGGTAGAAGCCCCCTCAATGCAACCGGAAGCAGTTGCGTCATAATCACGTGGCAGTCATGAGACTTTAGGTTCTGGAACTTTTTCTCTGCCATATTTATTATTCCCTTTATATTCGACGAGAACCCAGACGGGACCTTCATACTGAGCAGGCATTCAAAGAAGATTTCCTTCTCTTCTTTGGTAAGAGCGTAGCTGGCAGGACCTTCATACTGCTTTGGATGCATGCCGTCTTTTTCATGCACACGTTGCTGTTCCTCCCGTGCCTCCGGTGTATCTTTTGGCTTCCCATACACTCCCAAGAAGCCTAGCAGGTTCGCGCAAAGATTCTTCGTCACGTGCATCACGTCGATTGCAGAGCGAACCTCTAGGTCTTTCCAATAGGGTAGGTCCCAAAATATAGATTTCTTCTTCCACATGGGTGCGCGTCCCGCATCGTCAGTCGGAACAGATAGTCCGCCAGGACCCTTTCCAAATATTACTTGTAAATCATTGACCATATCAAGTATGTGATCACCAGTACGGAGGGCGGGCTTCTTCCGGTGATCTGCCTCACCTTTGAAATGCTTTCCTTTCTTTCGACATTGATGGTTGGTCGGAAGAAATCGACGATGCCCCAGGTACACATTCTTCCTGCATTTGTCCAAATATATACTGTCGGTGTCATCTAAACAATGTGTGCATGCGTGGTATCCCTTGTTTGTCTGTCCTGAAAGGTTACTGAGAGCAGGCCAATCGTTGATGGTTACAAACAGCAACGCTCGTAGGTCAAATTCCTCTTGTGCATGCTCATCCCACACACGTACACCTCTTCCATGCCATAGCTGTAAAAGTTCATCAACTAATGGCCTTAGGTACACATCAATGTCATTGCCGGGTTGCTTAGGGCCTTGGATGAGCACTGGCATCATAATGAACTTACGCTTCATGCACAACCAAGGAGGAAGGTTATACATACATAGAGTCACAGGCCATGTGCTATGCTTGCTGCTCTGCTCCCCAAAAGGATTAACGCCATCTGCACTTAAACCAAACCATATGTTCCTCGGGTCACCTGTAAAGTCGCTCCACTTTCTCTCGATCTTTCTCCACTGCGACCCGTCAGCGGGTGCTCTCAACTTCCCGTCTTTCTTACGGTCTTTTTTGTGCCATTGCATCAACTCGGCATGCTTTTTGTTTCTGAACAGACGTTTCAACCGTGGTATTATAGGAGCATACCACATCACCTTGGCAGGAACCCTTTTCCCGGTGCGCTGGCCCTCAACATCACCAGGGTCATCTCTTCTGATCTTATACCGCAAGGCACCGCATACCGAGCATGCGTTCAAATCCTCGTACGCACCGCGGTAGAGGATGCAGTCATTAGGGCATGCATGTATCTTCTGCACCTCCAATCCTAGAGGGCATAGAACCTTCTTTGCTTCGTACGTACTGCCGGGCAATTCGTTATCCTTTGGAAGCTTATTCTTCATTATTTTCAGAAGCGAACTAAATCCCTTGTCAGATACACCATTGTCTGCCTTCCATTGCAGCAATTCCAATGTGGTACCGAGCTTTCTGTTGTCATCTTCGCAATTTGGGTACAACCCTTTTTTGTGATCCTCTAACATGCGATCGAACTTCAACTTCTCCCTTTCACTTTCGCATTCTCTCTGTGCATCAACAATGACCCGGCGAAGATCATCATCGGGCACATCGTCTGGTTCCTCTTGATCTTCAGCTTCCCCCATTGCAGCATCACCGTATTCAGGGGGCGGGTAGTTGTCGTCATCCTCTTCTTCTTCGTTGTCTTCCATCATAACCCCTCTTTCTCCGTGCTTGGTCCAAACATTATAGTGTGGCATAAAACCCTTCTGAAGCAGGTGGAAGTGAAGGGTTTTATAGTTGGAGAAAGCCTTCGTATTCTCATAGACAGTACATGGACAATGCATAAAACCATTCTGCTTGTTTGCCTCAGCCGCTTCGAGAAAATTATGCAGGCCCTCAATATACTCGGAGGTGCGTCGGTCACCGTACATCCATTGCCAGTTCATCTGCGTGCATATCATGAATAGAGAAGTGACCAAATTAATAGAAATTCATCAACACATTAAAGCCAAAGTACAGTAGTGACCAAAATAAATACATAACGTTCATACATAGTTCTCATTATTGAACAACATATAGCTCTCTAGAGCATATTTTCTAATCTTTCTAATCTTCAAGCGCATTGCATCCATCTTGATCTAGTGATCGGCGACGACATCGGCAACATGCAACTCCAACTTCATCTTCTCCTCTTCAAGTCTTTGTAATTTTTCTTTCAAGTAATTGTTTTCTTTTTCAACCAAATTTAACTTCTCGACAAGAATTTCTATGTCGGTTGGAATTTCCGGTTCACATACCTCCTAGATTAAAAAATCTATGTCACGTTGGTCGGCATAATTGTCATAAACACTAAATAAAACAAATAGTTATAAAAGATAATATATACCACATCCGAATCATAGACCGGACGAGGGCAAATGAATAGAGAAGTGAATAGAGAAGTGATCAAATGTTATTATTGAAAAAATAAATACATAAAGTTCACACATAGTTCTCATAGAACAACATACAGCTCTCTAGAGCATCTAATTAAAACATAAATTGAAACTAACATACAACTATGTAAAACATTTAAATGCAACAACAAATGCGATCATAATGGCAACTAAGGTAACAATTGATCCAACAGCATAATGATACCAAGCCTCATTATCAATGGCATATTTTCTTATCTTTCTAATCTTCAAGCGCATTGCATCCATCTTGATCTTGTGGTCATCGACGACATCGGCAACATGCAACTCCAATTTCATCTTCTCCTCCTCAATTCTTTTCAATTTTTCTTTCAAATCCTCGTTTTCTTTTTCAACTAAATTTAACCTCTCGACAAGAGGGTCGGTTGGAATTTCCGGTTCACATACCTCCTAGATTAAAAAATCTATGTCACGTTGGTCGGCATAATTGTCATAAACACTAAATAAAACAAATAGTTATAAAAGATAATATATACCACATCCGAATCATAGACCGGACGAGGGCCGACGTGGGCGGATACCATGACCATGGCACTATATAATAACAAACAATAATACAAGTAAGAAAATTACACAAGTATCTATCTAAATGATACAAGTAAGAACTTTTTTCTTTTAGAAAGAAGATAAGAATAAGAGGCTAACCACGGTGGTGCCGGTGCCGAGATGGACGCGGGCGATCGACGGCGGTGAGGACGGGGATAGGACAGGACGGACCGTCAAACCTAAACAAATCTTCAGAAAAATGGAGCTTGGACAAGGAGGTTCGAGAGCAGAAAGCTTAAGTGTGGCTCGGACATTTCATCGAACACCTCATGTGCATAGGAGGTGAGCTAGAGCACCACAAAGCTCCCCCCTCGCCGGCCAGAAAAACAGAGCAGTGTGGAGTGCTCTGCTCGCTGACGAGGGGTATATATAGGCATCTCATTGGTCCCGGTTCGTGGCTGGAACCGGGACTAAAGGATCCCCTTTGGTCCCGGTTCCAGCCACGAACCGGGACCAATGCTTGTGGGCCAGGAGCGAGGCCCATTGGTCCCGGTTCGTGTCTGGAACCGGGACCAAAGGGGTCATACGAACCGGGACCAACGCCCCACGAGGCCCGGCCGGCCCCCTGGCCTCACGAACCGGGACCAATGCCCCCATTGGTCCCGGTTCGTGAGTGAACCGGGACTAATGGGCTGGCCCGGCCTGGACCAATGCCCTGTTATGTACTAGTGGTGGCGACACGGACTGTGGCTATCCATGTCGCGATGTTCGTCACCGTCAAACACTAGGACCATCGTGTATAGTTAATCCCAGAAAGCTTCTCAAGTGTGTGGTATTTGTAGGGAATGGCCATTGAACAATAGCTGCAATTTTTGCAGGATCTGTAGACACTCCTTGAGCAGTGATAATATAACCCGGATATTCCACATCTGTTTGTGCAAAAGTGCATTTAGAGATTTTGGCATATAGTTGGTGTTCGCTTAATGCAGTAAACACTTGTCTCAAATGGTACAGGTGTTCTTCATAAGATTTGCTGAATATAAGGATATCATCAAAGAAAACTAGCACACAGTGTCTTAGTAGAGGCCCCGATACAATGTTCATTAATTGCTGAAAGGAAGATGGTCCATTGGTCACTCCAAATGGCATCACCAAGAACTCAAACAGGCCTATATGTGTGCTAAAAGGAGTTTTCTCAATATCTATTTCTTTCATTTTGATCTGGTGGTATCCACTTCTGAGGTCAATCTTAGTGAATATGCAAGCTCCATGTAACTCATCTAGCAAATCTTCAATGATTGGTATGGGATATTTGTTTTTAATTGTGTAAGCATTCAATCTTCTATAATCCACACACAATCTCCATGTCAGATCTTTCTTTTTCACTATTATTGCAAGGGATGAGTATGGACTGTTGCTCAACCTGATAATTCCTTTGTCAATGAGCTCTTTGATAATTTCCTCCAGTGCATTTTTTTATGGTGGGGCATTCTGTAGCACCTCTGATTTATAACTGGAGCTCCTGGTTCCAAGTTAATAGCATGATAACAGTCTCTTGTTGGAGGTAGGCCCACACGTTCTTGGAACTTGTCCACAATTTTAGAAATTTCAGGTTTTTGTTCTCGTGGAGTAGCTTGTTTTAGTTGAACCGGTTGCATCCACATTAGAGCTCCAGAGAGCATGTTGTCCAAGATGTGTTCCATGTCATGTAGTACAGGAGTGCATGGCTTGTTTGGCAGGCATTCATCCACAAAGGTTATAAGTTGTCCCTTCTTACCTTGGATTGTTAATTCCCTTTTTGGTAGGTCAAAGGTTATAGGACTGTGGAGATACATCCAGTCAGCTCCTAGTATCATGTCATACCCAGTAAGCTTCAGAATTCTGAAATCAGAAACAAACTAAGTTCCTTGAATTTTGTAACTTGTGTTTGGGAAAGAAAAATCACTATCAAGTTTTCCCCATTAGCAACTGTAAACTGGACCTTTGGCACAGGTTGGATAGTACATTTTGCTTGCAAGGCCATTTCTGGAGACAATAAAGTGGTTGTACTACCACTGTCAACAAGGGCCAAAGCAATAGTATATCTCACTTATAGCCAGATGTGCGCTGACTCACTCGAGGTTTTTCTTTACTCGCAACGGTATGGGGCCAGATTGATACGTTCGCTTCGCTAGTTTGCTTCGGTTTTCTCTTTTCTGTTTTTTCTTTTTCTTTCGGTTTTTAATATTTCTTCAATGGTTTTCTTCATTTTTTTTCTTTGTCTTTTCTCTGGTTTTATTGTTTTTCACATGTTTTGTTTCTTTATTTATCAGGTTTGAATTTTTGTACTTTCTTTAATTTTCCGTCCTTTTTCTATGGTAATCTTTTCTTTCTTCGGGTTTTTTTCTTTCTTTTCCATTTTCTTCACCGGTTTTCTTACTTTATTTTCTACGTCATCAATTTGGTTTTTGTTTTCACTTGTTTTCTTCCATGTTTTCGTCAATCATTATACTTTGGTTTTCTTTGTTTCTTTCTTCGTTTTCTTTTTTTTCTTTGCATTTTATTTTCGTTTCTTTGTTTTTTTGTCAATTTTTTTGTTTTATTTATTTTTCAAAACATTTTAACATTTTTTAGACGCATTTAACATTTTTCATATACATTAGAAATATTTTTTATATACATGCCAAACACTTCTGAAATACATGATTAACATATTTTGAGAACATATATTTTTTTATGTCCACTTTTTCCATGCCTATTTTTGTGATATGTATTATACATTTTTATGATATATGTTTAACATTGGTTGAATACAATAATGACTTATATTGAATACATAGTCAATATTTTTTCCATACATATTTTGTAAATGCTTGATTAAAACTTTAAAATAAATAATACATTTTTTTAATATATGGTCAACATTTTTTTATACAGATTTAACATTTTTCAAATTCTTGATTAACATTTACAAATACAAGATTGACATTTTTTGAATAGATGGTTAATGTTTCTCTATGCACATTTAACATTTCTGAATGCTTGATTAACATTTTTTAAATGCAGGATTAACGTTTTTTAATACATGGTCAACATTTTTTATATACACATTTAACATTTTCTTAATGCTTTATTAAAACTTTATAAATCTTTACCTTATAATAAAACACCTATTGTTTCTGCCCACTCACTATCGTAATACGTTTCCTTGTCTGGTTTCGTACGTTATCCTACGTTATTACTTGCAGCTTTGTATCGTTCACGAACAGGTTTCGTCCGTCAGCTAGACTGGGCCGAGGCGTCGCCAGTCATGCATATGGGCTGAACTGGGGCTTGTCCTAATTTACCCTAAAAAAACAAAGATGCTAGCTTGCTTGGGCCTTGTCCTAATCTATATCTATACCTACTATTAAAGGGGTTATTGCTTCTGTCCGTACGTCACAAAAATTGCCCCCCAAGTTGTCCCGAATTACCCACTATGCCATTCATAAGTTAGAAAAAACATTTCGTTTTTTTAAAGCCGCTACACAGAATATGGTTTATTAGTCATAGACCCACATGTTTGCTACCAACATGCATACAGTCCAATGGCTAGGGCGTGACCCCTCTACCCCATAGACCTGTGTTCGATCCCACCAGATTGCAATTTTTTGTGTACTTTTTTCTATTGAGGATATTCGAATACATTTTAATCCTAACTCGAAATCTGACATATTACATATGAAAATTTCTCAGAGAAATGTGTAGATTTCAAATATGCTATTATCGTGCATATTAATCATTTTTAAAATTTGATTTAGGATGCTATCTTAATTATACCTTCTTTATATGATGTATTTTGAAAATGACTATTATATATCTTCCTATATCATTTAACTTGGCACAAAAGCTATTATATACCTTCCAATCAACTACCATATGCTAAAGGTTACAACAAGTATATAAGTATCCTATCTATTTCGCACAATGCGCAATAATCGATCCATATACGATGATGTACACTAAACTACTAATATGTTTGCAACACTAAACTACTAATATGTTTGCAACTAAATTAAATCCTGGCTTAGATTACAGTTGCAAACACATATATCAGCAAGAAAAAATAATGCTCGTTTACACAAGTTATCGTTGAATACTAAAATGTATTTCTCTATTTTCATCCTAATGCAATATTTGTTGGGAATCAATATGGAGGAACGACAACAAAGACGTAAAAAGATAGCAACAACTAGGTAGGTATTTTGGTTGTCTAATAAATTGAAAACACCTTGAGTACACTAAAAATAATTCCACCTTTATTTTTTTGCACAACACCACCTATCTTGTTGTTTGTCGTGTAACAGCGTGAAAGATTTCAAAGAATTTGTAGATGTCGTCGGGTGTTGGTATGAGGGGTCATTTTTTCTACCGGTGCAACACACGGGCATGTTTGCTAGTTTACCCTATAAAAACAAAGATGCTAGCTTGCTTCAGGATACGAACTCAGGGTTCGAACTCAGGCCGAGGAAGCTGGCCAACTGAGACATCTAGGCTCTTTGATTAGAAAATGATACCACCTCGACCCTTTACAATAAATCTTCCCAATTTATATTTATATATGTTTTAAAAGATTCTTTGTATCAAGGAGGCATCTCAGAAACCAGTTATTTTAGAACAATGAATACAATGCTCTCGCATTTGTGAGGGTCACTTTACTAGTTAGTATAATAGACATATAAATATATTGGAATAGATAGATATAAATTATTTTCAAACATTTTCAGAATAATAAATACGATGCTCACATTTGCAAGGGCCACTTTGCTAGTTAGTGTAGTAAATAGATAGACGGATAGAGAGGTATAATTTATTTCCAAACATTTTCAAAACAATAAATAAGATGCTCTGGCATTTGCGAGAGCCACTTTACTAGATAGATACCTAGATACATCGAATTTATTTTCAAACATATTCAGAACAATAAATAAGATTGGTCTCGCATTTGCAATGGCCACTTTACAAGTTAGTATAATAGATAGATAGACATAGATATACATAGAGTTTATTTCCAAATATTTTCAGAACAATAAATACGATGCTATTGCATTTTCGAGGTCCACTTTACGAGTTAGTACATATAATAGATAGATAGAGTTTATCTTCAAACAAGTTCAGCACAATAATAGGGCCGCCTTAATAGTTAGTATAATAGATAGATATTCCCACCTTTCCGGTTGTTGGCATCATAGATAGATAGATAGATAGATAGATATCACATCAACATTGCATTTACCTTGTTGCACTTGAGATAGCCAGGAGTACGGTTTTCCTCATGCAGCAAAGCATGTAGCCCCTCCCAGCCTCAATATATATGCATACGTTGGGTCTCGTCAACCACGCGCCAAGGCTATCAACAATTTAAACCTTACACAACATCATCTGAAGGAGATCAGAGAGAGACTAGTACAGAGCAAGGAAGCTAGCACACCTAGGCACTGAGAGCTGACGATGGCGTTGATGAAGATCATCGCGCTGCTACTATGCCTCCTAGGCACCGCAGGAGGCACGCCGGGGGCATTATGCATCCCGCCGCCGCCTAGGTCGGCGACCAGCAGGCAACGCTCTGTCGCCGGTTTCTTTACTGCTCGCACACCGCTGCCGTTGGTCGACTGGCGTGCGCATGGTGCTGTCATGCCGGTCATGCACCAGGGTCGGCTGATCGGTAAGGAGATCGAGCTTCTTACTTCCTCATAACTTATCTATGAACTATTACTACGCGTGCAGTGCATGAATGGAATCTTCATTGTCCAACATATCTAATCTACCAGTGTACGTGTGCACAGGTTCCTGCTGGGCTATCTCGGCGGTGGGCGCCATCGAGGGGCTAAACAAGATCCGCACCGGAAGACTTGTCCGCCTGTCGAGCCAGCAGATATACGACTGCACCGACAAAAACATCATCGACACGTTCATCAAGGCCTTCGACTGGGTCGTCCGCAACGGAGGCGTCGCCTCGGAGGAGACTTACCCGTACGTCGGGCGAGAGCAACCCTGCAAGCGGGAGAAGCTGCGTATGATCTCTGCGTCAATCGCAAGCCATTCCATGATCATACGCAACGAGCAAGACCTATTGTTACAAGTCGCTTACCAGCCGGTGTCCGTCAGGATGTGGCTCGACCCAGCAAGCTTCAACAACTACACAGGGGGCATCTTCACGGGACCGTGCGGGAACGCATCGCATGCCATGTTGGCTGTGGGTTATGGCGCCTTAGCGGACGGCAGAAAATACTGGATCATAAAAAATTCTTATGGAGTCCATTGGGGTGACCAAGGCTACTTCTACGTGCAGCGTGGCCCCAACCACGAGGGAGGCCTATGTGGTCTTGCGACGTACGGTGGATATCCCATACCAAAAAAATAAATAAGATAGAGTGATCATTTCCTAATTTAGATAGAGCTCTTGGCACAAAATTAACACAACTCGTATTTTTCTCTCTCACAGAACACACAAAATGACATATATTTTACATACAACAATAGTAATGCAGGTCACTAGTGCATAAACCCTTACAGATAATCTACATTAGTGGCGTGCCACCAAAGAGCCACGCCACTTGTATTTGCCAAAAATACTAGTTGTGTGCCGAGGTTACAAAAGGCCACCGGTGACAAATTACTAGTGCCACGCAGACGACATCCAACAACTCATCTATGACTGGCAGGGGATATTTACTTTTGACATCAACGTGCTAAGATATCTATAATCAACAACCATTTTCCAGTTCGTCCTTGAGATATGTAAGGACACTCTAAAAGGTCGAATCCAAACAGGTCTAGCACCACGCAACAAAGGAATCATCTGGGGGGGGGGGAGCCCTTCAGGTGTACCAAACCTCAAGATATTTATCTAACAGTAGTTGTACTGGTATTTCTTCAGTCTCAAGTACAGAGTTAACTGAAACCAGTGTGAACTGACAAGTGTCAGTTGCATGTCACAGTAATGTATCTAGCAACCCCTTTCTATAAAAAGAAAACTATTTCTCATCCACGAAAGTATATGTACCTGGGAAAATATGCCTCATCCACAGGATATCGATCAAGGGTACAAGGATTGAACGAATGGGTGAGGAAAGAAATCTGAACGATGGAGTCTTAGGTTCTTTTTAGTCACTACGACTCGCGTCAAACAGATGCCCGCGTCGCTCACAGCCCGCGCGGCGGGGGGGGGGGGGGGGGGGGGGGGGGGGGGGGTGCTCGCGCGTGAACCCTACCCGCCGCTGCCGCCCCTGTCTTCTCCATCTTCTCCCCCGCCGCTGCCGGGCGACGCCGGCGGGCAAAGCCTGCTTGGCCGACGGAGGTGGCGGGATGCCTTCTCGCGATGAGATCTCTCGCATGGGGAGCACTCCGGCTGGCGCGGCGTGGCGGCCCTGGACGACGTGTCTTTGGTGGCGGAGCTTGGGAGCATCCCTGCCGCATCACTGGGATCGCCAACACGAGGCCAAGAGGACGAAGAGAGGGAGCGCCAGGAATCGGCAGTGGCCGCACCGGAGCCGCGCGGGAGGGAACCACCTCCATCGTCGTCCTGCGGGAGGCCCGTGCCTCTAGCACCGTCGCGGTCGCCGTCCGGGCCCCGCCAGACCCAAATCGGGTCCGGAAAGCCCCGGCTGCCGCGCTGCAGCAAGCCGGCGCCAGCACCGCTACCCCCACCATTCTAACGTCGCTCGTCCGCCTCCCGGAAGCCAGATCGACGACCCGCCCCGCCATCGGCCCGCCCAAACCCAGAAGAGGACCAAACGGCCCAGATCTGGGTCGAGCGGGTGTCACCGGATCGCCTTGTCGCGCCACCCCACCGCCAACGGCAGCGCCCCCGCCCAACAGACCAGCCGCCACCACGACAAGCCACCCCGCCGCCGCGCCGGACCGCCGCCACCTAGATGCGCCCCACGACGCGCTCTGCCCCGCGTCGGCAAGACACCGCAAGGGGAAAGGCCAGGGGTCGTCGCCATCGGCGCCGCCCGGGCCAAGCCAAGCACCGGACGCCAGCGACGGCGCGGGAAGGAAGGAATGGGGGAGGGCTCTAGGAGGGAGGCGTCGGGCCGCGGTCGGTCGCCCGTGGGGGCGACACAGTTGCGAGAGAGAGCGTTGTTGTCGAAAGCAATAAAGTTATCGGCCACACACAAAAAATCCCTTGCAAATGTTTATTTTATCGGGTGCGAAAGAACTCTCAAAGAAAAGGTACGAAAAAGTATACACCACGCATCACATGAGTGTAGCCAACTTGCATGTGTAAAATGGGAGTGACCTGAAAGCCAACAGTTGCATGTGTGCGCGGGAGGAACCAAAATTGGTCAAAATATTGTCTCAGAGAAAGGGAAAACCGTGATGAAAACCAGCCTAACTTTAGCCACGTGTCAGCCTAACATGTGTTTTTGGAATTTCAACAAGTCTGGTCATTTTCCGCATAAAATTTAGGTAATCCTTGGTGATTCTCAGGTGTGCCTTGCTAATCCGTCCGGTTATATCTCACTTATCGCCAGATGTACGCTGCCTCACTCGAGGTTTTTCTTTACTAGCAACAGTATGGGGCCAGCTTGATACGTTCGCTTGCTAGTTTGCTTCGCTTTTCTCTTTTCTGTTTTTTCTTTTTCTTTTGGTATTTAATATTTCTTCAATGGTTTTGTTCTTTTTTTTGTCTTTTCTTTGGTTTCATTGTTTTTCACCTGTTTTGTTTGTTTATTTATCGGGTTTGACTTTTTTTTCTTTATTTATTGTTTCTTTGTTTTTCTATGGTAAACTTTTCTTGCTCCGGGTTTTTTCTTTCTTTTCCTTTTTCTTCACCGGTTTTCTTACGTAATTTTCTTTGTCATAAATTTGGTTTTTTGTTTTCACTTGTTTTCTTCCATTTTTTCGTCCATCATTATACTTTGGTTTTGTTTGTTTCTTTCTTCGTTTTCTTTTGTTTCTTCACATTTTCTTTTTGTTTCTTTGTTTTTTTCTTCAATTTTTATTGGTTTTATTTATTTTTTAACACATTCTAACTTTTTTCAGACGCATTTAACATTTTTCATATACATTATAAATATATTTTTTATACACGCTAAACACTTCTGAAATACATGATTTACATTTTTTGAGAAAATATTATTTTTTATGACCACTTTTTGCATGCCTATTTTTGTGATATTATGATACATTTTTGTGATACATGTTTAACATTTTTTAATACAAGAATAACATATTTTGAATACATAGTCAATGTTTTTTCCATACATATTTTTAAATGCTTGATTAAAACTTTGAAATAAAGAATACATTTTTTTAATATATGGTCAACATTTTTTATTCATATTTAGCATTTTTCAAATTCTTGATTAACATTTTACAAATACAAGATTGATATTTTTTTGAATAGATGGTAAATGTTTCTCAATGCACATTTAACATTTTTTAATGCTTGATTAACATTTTTATACACAGGATTAATATTTTTTAATACATGGTCAACATTTGTTATATACACATTCAACATTTTTGTAATTCTTTATTAAAATTTTATAAATACATGATGAACTCTTATATAGACATTTGTATTTTTTGGTATAGGATTTTCTATACATGAGAATCAATTTCTTTACATGCATTAAATATTTATCAAATGCTTGGTTAACATACTTTTCAAAAGTTTTTACGTAAAGTATTTTTATAATATATTTATTTAAAATATTTGGAAGTATAAAGAAAAGTAAAAAAGAAAAAAAAGTGAAAAAAATGAGACTGTGGCCTTCCGCGCGCTTGATCGGCCCTTCTCGCGCCTCCCTTCAGTCGAGGCTTCCTTCTGGTTGGTCATTTTGGGAAAAATCGGCCCACACACCCCTAAAAATCAAGGGGGGGCGGGGGGGGGGGGGGGGGGGGGGGGGGGATATGTGTTAACCCTGTGAAACCCCTTGAATCTAGCATTTTTGCTTCATAGGGCTACCCACTGTTGTGGGGAGGTCCGAAGAAGGAACGTTTAACTATGTCAACAAGAGTGCTAGAGTCAATGTGGGAGGATGAAAAGGTCAAGGCAAGCCGCACTTCCAACATATACATGTCCTTTACAATGAACAAACAATCGAAACATGACCACCCGTTTTGCCAATATTCGTATGTCAAAAGGTTAATAGATTGTATTATTCAAGACGTTGATTAGTGCAAGCTTACTGCTAGTTACGAATAAATAGGAGGGCATAGTTGAACTCAAGAAAGAAAAACGACGAGGAGCGGATAGCCAGCCACACCCAACACATGTCCTTTACAATGAACAAACAAACATTCGAAACATGACCATTCGTTCGCCCATATGCATTCATCCGTACGTGTAAACACTCTTGACTCGTGACCAATGGGAGGCAGCTGCACATGCACGGCCCCGGTCGTGTGATGGCTTCTGCCCAGCTCTAGACCCCATCGCCGTCGTCGTCGCCGGAGCCCTGCCGCAGCTGCCTGCTGATGTCCTCCGCGTTGAACTCCCCGTCTGTGCCGCTGCCGTAGATCCCTCTCCCCGCCAGCCCCGCGCGGTACAGCCCATTCTCCCCCTTTGGAGATCTCCCGGACGCCATCCCGTCGTCACCGATCAGCCCGCCGTCGTCGCTCTGAAACCAAACCAGGAAACATTCCGATGCAGCTTCAGTTCCACTTCTCGAGCTAGCATTAGCACGCTGAGAAGTTGACAACACAATATATGCATGGTTTGATTCTTGGCGCGAGTGATCGAACCTTGAGCCACTTCTTTGCCGTGCTGCGGTACCCGGTGGCGAAGACGATGGCGTCGAAGCGGTGCCGCTCCCCGCCGGCGAACTCCACCACGTCCCCTTCGATGCTCGTGATCGCCGGCAGCACCCGGATCTGTCCGCTCTTGATCTTGCTGTATGTGCCGACGTCGATGACTGGGTAGACGTTGCTCTGGATCTTTCTCGTGAAGGGCCCGACGTCGGGCCGCGGGAGGCCGTGCCTGGCCGTGTCGCCGAACACGACGCGGCACGCGAGCAGCGCCAGCCGGTCGATCATCCAGACGGGAAGGTAGGCGAACAGCGCCGTAGACGCGTTCATGATCTCCCTCGTCAGGAGGTGGAGCTCGCCGCGGACGACGATGGAGGCGGCGGCGCCGGCCTGGACCAGGTCCAGGGCGATCTCCATTCCGGAGTTGCCGCAGCCGACGACGAGCACCTCCTTTCCCCGCATCCCCTCGGCGGACCGGTACTCGCCGGCGTGGATGGCCTCGCCGGGGAACGTGTCCAGCCCGGGCACCTCGGGCACCACCTTCTCGTCGAACTCCCCCGTGGCCACCACCAGGTACCTCGCCGCGTACCGCTCCGCGTCGCCGGTGCCGAGGTTTACGGCCTCCACCTCCCACCGGCCGTCCACTAAGCGCGCGGAGCGGACCTCGCGGCGGAGCCGGAGGCGCGCGCGCACGGCGAAGCGGTCAGCGTAGCCGTCCAGGTAGCGGACGAAGTGGTCGCGGGGGAGGTAGGCCGGCTCGTCGTCGGCGTGCGGCAGGTGGGGGAGCGCGCTTGCCTGCTTGGGGAGGTGCAGGTGGAGGCGGTCGTAGGCGCGCTTCTGCCACAGCGAGCCGACGCAGTCGTCCCGCTCCAGGACGATGCTATCCACCCCGCGCCGCGCCAGGCACGCCGACGCCGCCAGCCCCGACGGCCCCGCCCCGACGATGATCACCGGCGGCGCGCTCTTCTCCATTGCCGTTTCCTGGTGCGGACAAGCTGCCTCAGCCTGGATGTACGTACGGGAAAGCACTGTGCTAGGACCCGGTTGGTTTTCACGAACGCTCTACCCTTTCATTGTTGGGCCCTTCTCCCTCCAATTTCCATCCAAACCTCGACACGTAATCCCCCCCCCCCCCCCCGTAGGACAAAAATCTGTTCGGATGTGTGGCCTCGCACGTACAGGTGAAGAGGACATCGATCGATCGTTCCACTGATTCACGGGTGGAAAATGTTCCCCAGCCGGCCCACCAGCTACGTCCTCGCCGGTCCTGACATGGGCCGTGCGACCGTGTATCACCTCCTCCCCCTTATCTATTCAACACGCGACGAAAACCACTCATTTTCCTTCTTTCTCCTCCCGTCTCACCTCTTCCCCCTATCCCCGACACCGCCAAATGTCCCGACCGGCGGCCTAGAAAGCTACAATCGGCGACTGAAAAAGCTTCAACCCGAGACGAGAGAAGCTAGGGGCGAGCCACCGTGTAACCACAAGAAGTTACAACTGCCGACCAAGAAAGCTACAATCGGTCATGGAAAAATCTTCAACAAGCGCGACTGAGCTGACAACGGTGCACGGAGTGCTACGATGAGCATGCGGTGTGCTATACGATCGATGGTGTTGTGACGAGGACCGCCACATATGGAGGCATCAATGAAGACGTTGCATAGACGATCGAGGTGTTGCGAGGGCGTGACCCGGCGATGCTTGATGTCGGTCGACTCGCCTCACGCGTCCATGGTGGGGTGGGGGTCGTCGGCGCTCGCTATATCTCTCCCCCATGTGTGTTTGGTATGATTTTTGGGGCAAAACAAAACAACAATGAAGGGACGCAGCAGAGGCCAGATTGCACGGTTGGGAGACAACATTTGACACGTATAGAATGCGATAGGTTGGGGGACTAGCACTAGTCGATCTACGCTTAGCACCGCCCTTTAAGGATTTCCACATGATTCTTGCATGTCCCCGTCGGACTGCTACCACTGCCATAGAATATAAAAATCCTATGGAAGTTCTCCGTTGCTATTTCGTCTTTGCCTCCGACTTCTACTACAAAACCCCTAAACATTGACGGGTAAAAATCATGTTTTTTTTCTGAATTAAGCTTTTATTGGGTAGGGGATCGAAAATCCGGTATTCATAAAATCTTGGGAATTCTAGATTTTTTCGGCTGAAAGTATTCGATGAATTCTGAATTCAAACATTATTTGTGTCTAAATATATAATATTTAACCTACAATGAATCAGCAAATGTGTCTTATTGTAGTGGTCATCACTATCTTATCTGAAGGTGTGGTTCGAATCCACGCACTACTATAAAATAATATGGAAAAGTAGGAACCGAACGCATGACACCGTAAAGCTTGAGTTAGGGCATGTACAATGAAGGCAGCACCAAAGTGATGCCTCGGCTGTACATGTAGATTAATTGAGGTGAAACTACCGAATTGATTGATAGATGCTAAACGGTGGCTGCAGTAGCACCGTACCTCCGGCCTACTTACTTTTGCAGCTTTACTTTTCTATCCTCATTCGCTACGCAGCAGCACGGGGGCTTCTCTCCCCTTTCTTTTCTCCTTCCATCTCATCTTTTTGCTCACCAAGTAGCGGGCTCTTCTCCAGGATGTACCTGGCACCTGCGGGGCTATCACTTTGTGTCCACCTGGCATCCGAGCCTACATGGACACATGGGGCAGCTGTCCATGTTGGAGCAATGGCCATGCCCTTAGCTCCTTCCGACTATGCCAGGTGGTGACATAAGAAGAAAGTGAAGACACAATACAAGTTTACGGGGCAATTCAACTATACTTAACTTGCCTGGAAATTCAATTTGGAGTAGTCAATTTTTTTGGTCGTTGATTTTTTGCTTCAAGATTCGGGCTCCTTATTTTTTCTGTTATGACTGATGTCATGATTTGGGCCCAGATTTTAGATTGACCACTGTTTTGGGTCGGTCAATCTCATATTGGGCAAAGCCCATTTCGTGTTGCATGTTTATAGGCCTAGCGTAATTCCTCATTTTCTGTTTGTCTGCATTTTAGCTTTCCTTTTTTAGTCGGTTTTCATGGGTATTTGTGGATGTTGGGTGAGTGCAAAGTGCATACCTGTACGTAATATATAACATGTGTAGAAATTATACTAGATTACGAAAAATGCACTATTACATGTTTACTTTACTCATTAAAAAATTGCAAAATTGTGTGCAATTTTTTTAAAGTTTTTTTTATTTTCTTTCTTAGAGGGTAATACCAATGTTACTAATTCATTCCAGCTTAGAATTTTTTTTACTTAGTTTTAGTTTTTTTTCTTCTTCTTTAAGGGTAATATCAATGTCACTATTCATTCCTTCTTAGTAACTTTTTTCTGAAATCCCACTATTATATGTTTAATCTTGCATATTATAGAAAAGTGTAATTTCTATGCAAATTTTGTCATTATGCTTAATAATTTTACTTTTCTTTTTCTTGAAGGGTATTACTAATTCCACTAATTCATACTTTTTTAGAAAACTTCATAATTTTGATTTTGTTTTAGTTTTTGTTTCATTTTGTTTCTTCTTTAGGGGTAATACCAATACCACCAATTCATTCCTTGTTTGGAAACTTATTTTTGTGAAATTTCACAATCATATGATTATTCTTGCATATTATAAAAAACTGTAATTTCGTGCAAATTGTACGCAAAATTTTCATTATTTGTTTTTATTTACTATTAATGGGTAATACCGTTGCGAACTAATATATTCTTCTTAGAATACTATATTAGTTTGATTCAGTGTTAGTTTTATTTTATTTCTTCCTTCTTAAAGGGTAATACCAATGGCACTAATTTATTCTTTCCTATAAAGCTTCATTATTTTGCTTTTGTTATAGTTTTTGTTTTATTTTCTTTCTTTTTAATGGCAATAGCAATGCCACTAATTCACTCCTTTTTAGGAAATCTTTTTTTGGTGAATTCCACTATGTATGCTTATTCTTGCATATTATAAAAGCGCAAATTATATGTAAGCTGTGTGCAATTTTTGCTACTATTTGATTTTTTTACTCCTAAAGGCTAATAAAAATGCCACTAATTCATTCTTCCTTAGAGAACTTCATTATTTTGATTCTGTTTTAGTTCCTTTTTATTTCCCTTTTTCTTACAGGATAGTACCAATGCCACTAATTCATTCTTTTTTAGAAGACTAAAAAAAATCATTCTTAGTTTTTGTTTCATTTGCTTTCTTGTTTAAGGGTAATACCAATGCTACTAAATTAGTCCTTTTGAGGGAACTTTTTTTTGTGAAATTCCACTACTATTTGCTAATTCTTGCATATTATTAAAATGTGATTTTTGTGTAAATTGTGTGCAAATTTTGTCATTCTTTGATTTTTTTTTCATTTCTTTCTTCTTGAAGGGTAATATCAATGTCACTAATTCTTTCTTTCTTAGAAACTTCATTATTCATTTCTTCCTTAAGGTTAAGGATAAAACCAATGTGACTAATCCATTCCTTCTTATTAAACTTCCTTTTTTCGAAACTTACTCTTGTATTCTTATTCATGTATATTATGAAAAGTTGTATTTATGTGTAAATTGCGTACCAATTATGTCCTTAATTTTTTTCCTTCTTAGAGGGTAGTAGCATTGTCACTAATTCATTTTCTTAGAAAACTTCTTTTTTATTTTAGCCTCGATCGAATAGGGACGTGCATGCTTACCACTTCAAACCTTAATCAGGACAATTAGATTATGTTACGTACGTACGATTGCCACCATGAGAATAAGGTTAGGTACGCACAGTTTTCACTAAAAAACGCTAGGTAGTTCGTACAGATGCAAGAAGAAAGAAATACATGCATGCGTCAACACTAACGAATTAACATGTTAAAATCTTAGTCATCTTTAGCAGATATCCCTAGGTGGATAATCTACTTTACACATTTGACATGTATGTGTGCTAGTTCAATTCACGGATAAGCCCATCCATTACTTTTACAAAAAAAAACTTCCTTATGGGTGATGAAGTGAGCAGCTAGTACAACGCCCGAGTAGGAAGCATGCAGGTACGTACAGTAGGAAGCTTGAAGTGAGTAGTGGATCGACTGACAAGAAGTATATGGTCAGTCGACTGGCCGAACAAACAAAATCAATCAACTTACACCTAGCATGTGTCCCTTTACGGGGAACCATTAGAATACAAAATTTACTCAAAAGGGGCAAATTATTAATGGCAAACCTTCTAAAATTTAGAAATTTCAGAAAAAGGGCTCAGTTTTGTACGAGTCACGACCATTTTCTTGATTCACAAGGGAGAAGGAGTATAAGTGACCAAAAAATTGAGTAGCATAACAATGGCTAGAAAGCAATATAATGAAAACAAAAAGTAGCTAGGCAAAATAGATAACAAGAAAGTAATGTGCTAGTGTGTAGGGCATGTCTGGGTTAAAAATAATTCCTTAAAAACAGGGCCAGAAATCTTGATTGCTCTCTTGTAAGAGTGGTTGAGTAAGCCTCAAGTGTAAGGGTGAAATAACCTAGCAATAAAAAATTTCCTAGATTGAGAACTAAGTTTTATCGAACTAGTAGGAATTTCTTCTGCAACCAAAGTCCTCAATAACTGCATGCAAAATACAAAATGGACTTGCCCCAACGTTTTAAGAAGGTTTTCAAGCTTCTTTCCCTGCTAGTTAAAAGGATAAATTATATGGTACGATAGGAATTCATAAATAGATAATTGTAATGGTGTATATTCAATAAAGAAAGATAGACCCAGAGGAGAGTAATGGTAGACTTACGTAAATAACTGTACGGGATTAACGTAATCAGGCAGGTGGAGAAGTATGATTGGAGACAAGGGGAGGACGGGCTCACCCCGTGAAAATCAGGGGGGTTAGTTAGGAAGATTATGAAGGTTTTCGTAGCTCTTCGTAGATGTAGGATTTTTGCCCATGGGACCATAGGTTCATTAGAGGCATCTCTTCAAGTAGACAAATATGGTGTGATGAACAAATTACAGTTGGACAACGATTAAATTATAGTATTTATATTTATGACTATAATTATTCATGGTATAATCTTGTATGTGCATTACGTCCGTGATATGTAGAGCGTTATCCAACTACATCAACAACTAATACTTCAGCACAAGAAGCCGAAGGACTGAGGAAGTCCCTGCAGAATTCAAATGCATATTTTCTGGTGCAACAATAAGTGTACGAGGATTTTAGCGCCAAAAAAGAGAAAGCTAATAATCTTGCTAAACTTCTTGCCACCATGATGGGTACCCATGATAATGTTTGTTGAGCTCTTGTGAAGTGGTTTCAGTTCTGGACTTGTTTTGCTGCCGCGTTTATTTGCACTGGTGGCCCACTTAGACGCACGGGGTATGTAATATGATGCTGTTCTTCTTGTAATAAAATGTGTCTTTGTCATTTTAATCAAATTCATTCTTCATGTCCATATATGACTGATACGTCTCCAACGTATCTATAATTTTTGCTTGTTCCATGCTGTTATATTATCATTCTTGAATGTTTTACAATCACTTTATAGCAACTTTATATCATTTTTTGGGACTAACCTATTGACATAGTGCCAAAGTGCCACTTGCTGTTTTTGCTTGTTTTTTACTTCGCAGAATATCAATACCATACAGAGTCCAATCACGATGAAACTTTTTGGAGATTTTTTTTGGGCCAGAAGACATCTAGTGGGCCAAAGTAGTGCCAGAGGGGAGGGTCGAGGAGGCCACAACCCACCAGGGCGCGCCAGAGGCCCCGGGCGCGCCCTGATGGGTTGTGCCCTCCTCGATACCCCTCTCCAACGCCTCTGACGCCTATAAATTCCCAAATATTCCAGAAACCCTAAAGGAGTCGACGAAAAACACATCCAGTCGCCGCAAGTTCCAAAACCTCGAGATCCAATCTAACACCATCACGGAGGGGTTCATCATCCTCATTGGTGCCTCTCCGATGATGCGTGAGTAGTCCACCATAGACCTACGGGTCCGTAGGTAGTAGCTAGATGCTTCCTCTCTCTCTTTTGATTCTCAATACAATGGTCTCTTGGAGATCTATTTGATGTAAACTTTTGCGGTGTGTTTGTTGGGATCCGGTGGATTTTGAGTTCATGATCAGTTTCTATCCATGAATATTATTTGAGTCTTCTTTGATCTCTTATATGCATGATTACTTATAGCCTCGTATTTCTTCTTCGAATCTTTGGTTTAGTTAGGCCAACTAGATCGATTTTCTTGCCATGGGAAAAGGTGCTTTGTGATGGGTTCGATCTTGCGGTGTCCTCTCCCAGTGACAGAAGGGGCAGCGAGGCACGCATGTATCGTAGCTATTAAGGATAACAAGATGGGGTCTATTCCTACATGAATAGATCTTGTCTACATCATGTCACCGTTCTTATTGTATTACTCCGTTTTCCATGAACTTAATACACTAGATGCATGTTGCATAGCGGTCGATGTGTGGAGTAATAGTAGTAGATGCAGAATCGTTTCGGTCTACTAATCTTGGACGTGATGCCTATATAATGATCATCGCCTTGGATATCGTCATGATTATTTGATCTTCTATCAATTGCCCAACAATAATTTGTTCACCCACCGTGTGCTATACTCATGAGAGAAGCCACTAGTGAAACCTACGGCCTCCGGGTCTACTTTTCCAACATATTGCTTTCTGATCTATCTTTTTGCCGCTTTTGTTTTTAGATCTATCATTCCAAAAACCCAAAAATACCTTGCTGCACTTTTTATTTGCCTTTTTTATTTTGTCTTCTTGAGAGATCTATCTCTCCAATCTATCACTACCTAATCTATCTTCTTACCATAGAGAGATTGACAACCTCTCTTTCGCGTCGGGTTGCAAGTATTTGTTCTTTGTGTGCAGGTGCTGTTTACGTAGTGGTGGTGATCATCCTACTGGTTCGATACCTTGGTTTCATAACTAAGGGAAATACTTACCGTCATTGTGCTACATCATCCCTTCCTCTTTGGGGAAATACCGACGCAGTCTCAAGCCACGTCAATGATCGACCTAAAAATGCTACAAGGTAAGTTCTTGCTTTATTTGATTTTCTTTTACATTGTTGGGATGGTGAAAAATATGCCCTCATTTAACCATAAGTTACCACAGGTAAATGTGGAAGGTGATGATTATGTTTTTCTTGATCTTACAAAGTATAATAACCAAATGCCCTATTTGATATATATACTATTATGTTGCATTTCCCAGCAACAGATAGGTTAATAACTTGATCATGTTGTCTTCCAGATAAATGTGGTACCATTTAACTCTCTTATATGATGTATCAAAGTATAGCAACACTCATTATTTTACATTTTTGTGTTTATATATAGTTTTAGGTATATATTTTGAACCGATTCAACCTCATTTTTCAGCCAAACCAACTCATGTTTCTAAGAAGCACTACATGAATTCATTTAGATGGTGATATTGTCAAGAAGAGCATGAGCCCGATTTTATTCTCAAAAAGATATCAATATTGGTGTATATGTTTGTGTTCTTGAGTACACTTTTTCTAACCAGAAATATTGTAGTAGCAGTAAACAAAACTATGGTCATGCAAATCTTATAATTTTTTAAATGTCATTGCATTATGTTTCAGTTTTCTTTAGAAAAATCAAATAATATGTTTCTATTATTAAACTTCATAAAAATCTAGCCCACGCATCGAGCGGGCCACTATACTAGTTTACAGAACAATAAATACAAGGCTCTTGCATTTGCAAGGGCCACTTTAATAGTTAGTACAATAGATAGATAGATAGATACTCTCTCCGTCTCATAATGTAAGACGTTTTCTGATACTAGTATAGTGCCAAAAAAACGTCTTATATTATGGGACGGAGGGAGTAGATAGAATGATAGTGCATAGATAGATAGATAGATATTTGCATATATATATATATATATATATATATATATATATATATATATATATATATATATATATATATATATATATATATATATATATATATATATATATAGTAGCAAACATGCCCATATAGATATATAGATAGATAGATAGTGGGGGTGTTATTAAAATTTCGATACCAATCAGGAGTAGGATTTTCCTTGTGGAGCAAAGCATGTAACGTCCCCCCCCCCCCCCACCCCCACCCCCGCGGACATGTTTATACATATTCATCCGTTGGGCCTCATCAGCCACGCACCAAGGCTAAGAACAAATTAAACGTCACACAGAACAATCTGGGGTATACAGATCAGAGAGACTAGTAGAGAGCAAGGAAAACCTTGCACTAAGAGCTGATGATGGCGCTGGCCAAGACCATGGCGGTGCTGATGTGCCTCCTAGGCATAACGGGAGGCACGTCGGGGGCATTTTGCATCCCACGGCCGAGGTCGGCGACCTTCACACCGCGCTCAGCCTCTAGTTTCTTTACAACTCACACACCGCTGCCAATGGTCGACTGGCGTGCGCATGGTGCTGTCACGCCGGTCATGGACCAAGGAGATCTCGGTAAGGAGATCGAGCTCGTTGTTTGAACGTTTTACATTTTAAGACGGAGGTAGTACTGGTCTATGAACAACTACTAGGTGCACATTACATGAATGGAACCATCATTTGTCCCTTTTGTCCCTTCCTTGGCCAATATATCGGATCTACATGCACAGGTTCCTGTTGGGCTATCTCGGCGGCGGGCGCCATCGAGGGGCTGCACTAGATCCGCTTCGGAAGACTCATCAGCCTATCGAGCCAGCAGATATACGACTGTGCCAACAAAAGCATGCACGAGACGCACCTCATAGCGTACGACTGGGTCCGCCGCAACGGAGGCGTCGCCTCGGAGGAGACGTACCCGTACACAGGGCAAGTCTAAGACTGCAAGCGGGAGAAGTTGCGTATGATCTCTGCGTCCATGACAAGCTTCGTGTGGACCATACGAACCGAGCAAGAGCTCTTGCTCGCCGTCTCTCAGCAGCCGGTGACTGTCAGGATGTCGGTCGAACCAACGAGCTTCCTCAACTACACAGGAAGAGGCATCTTGTCGGGACCGTGCGGGCATGCTGACCACTCCATGTTGTCAGTGGGTTATGGCGCCCTCGCCGACGGCAGCCAATACTGGATCTTGAAAAACTCGTATGGCGTCCATTGGGGTGACCACGGCTACTTCTACGTACAACGTGGACACGACCATGGTCCAGGCCTCTGCGGCCTTGCGAATTACGCCGCACATCCGTCTTGATAATAAACGCTGCTAAATTTTATCTCAGGTTAAATGTTACAAAGTTTGGTCATGTTTGTAAGGAAAAACTATAAATAACTACAATACTAAATACTAGATACAATATAAAATACTTCCTCTGTTTCTTTTTACTCCGCATATAACATTTGTGTCTAGCCAAACTATATTTTATAATGAATCTAACGATGTTGATTTGGTATTATGAATGTTGATGCTTTTTTCTGTACTTTGACTTCAGACAAAATGTATATGCATACTAAAAAGAAAGGAGAGAGTATATTTTATTGTGCATCTAGTGATACTAACTTTGTATTCTGGTTGTTGGTAGTATTAATTGTCTACCAAATGATAAAAATATTATACCATTTGATTTGAGATAAAAAAATATATAGGCCTTCTTTTTGGACTATATATTTGTCAGAACACCTAAATGTGGCACGCTATTTAATAAGGGAAGAGAGAGTGATGATATCCTCATCTACATATAGCTCTTAGCTCCAAAATCAAGACAACTCATATTTTTCCTCTCACATAACACATTAAATGAGAGATCTTTTAGATACAACACATAATATGCAGTCCACCAGAGAAGATATATCTAAATATATGTTTATTGCTTATGATATAGCTTAACATATAATGCAGTGAGAGTACCTTATATGCTGGCAAATTATGCATGGACGCTACTGACCATTGTGGCGTATGAACTGAAATAACCTTGATGTGTGATGAGCATTTAGTGATACTAACTTTGTAAGAAAAAACTATAATAACTACAATACTAAATAGATAAAATTCAAAAATATATTTTATTGAGCATTTAGTGATACTAACTTTGTATTGTAGTTGTTGGTAGTATTAGTTGTCTAAATGGTAAATATTATATCATTGATTTGACATACAATTTATAGGCCTTCTTTTCGGAAGCGGACAGAGTGCTAGCTAGTTAGGATCTAACTGCGGGGGTAGTTCCAGTGCTTCACCTTGGACCATATGTTTGTTATAACAACTAGATGTGGCATGCTATTTAATAAGGAAAGAGAGAGTGATGATATTTTCATGTAACATATATAGCTCTTAGCTCCAAAATCAAGACAACTCATAATTGTTGGAAATATGCCCTAGAGGCAATAATAAAATGGTTATTATTGTATTTCCTTGTTCATGATAATTGTCTATTGTTCATGCTATAATTGTGTTAACCGGAAACCGTAATGCATGTGTGAATACATAGACCACAACATGTCCCTAGTGAGCCTCTAGTTGACTAGCTCGTTGATCAATAGATGGTCACGGTTTCATGGCCATGGACATTGGATGTCGTTGATAACGGGATCACATCATTAGGAGAATGATATGATGGACAAGACCCAATCCTAAGCATAGCACAAGATCGTGTAGTTCGTCTGCTAAAGCTTTTCCAATGTCAAGTATCGTTTCCTTAGACCATGAGATTGTGCAACTCCCGGATACCGTAGGAATACTTTGGGTGTGCCAAACGTCACAACGTAACTGGGTGGCTATAAAGGTACACTACGGGTATCTCCGAAAGTGTCTGTTGGGTTGGTACGAATCGAGACTGGGATTTGTCACTCCGTATGACGGAGAGGTATCTCTGGGCCCACTCGGTAAGACATCATCATATTGAGCTCAATGTGACTAAGGAGTTAGCCACGGGATGATGTGTTACAGAACGAGTAAAGAGACTTGCCGGTAACGAGATTGAACAAGGTATAGGGATACCGATGATCGAATCTCGGGCAAGTATCATACCGGTAGACAAAGGGAATTGTATACGGGATTGATTGAATCCCCGACATCGTGGTTCATCCGATGAGATCATCGTGGAGCATGTGGGAGCCAACATGGGTATCCAGATCCCACTGTTGGTTATTGACCGGAGAGGTGTCTCGGTCATGTCTACGTGCCTCCCGAACCCGTAGGGTCTACACACTTAAGGTTCGATGACGCTAGGGTTATAGGGAAATAGTGTACGTGGTTACCGAAGGTTGTTCGGAGTCCCGGATGAGATCCCGGACGTCACGAGGAGTTCCGGAATGGTCCGGAGGTAAAGATTCATATATAGGAAGTGAGGTTTTGGTCACCGGAAATGTTTCGGGCGTCACCGGTAACGTACCGGGACCACCGGAAGGGTTCCGGGGGTCCACCGGGAGGGACCACCGGCCCTAGAGGGCTGCATGGGCCACAAGTGGAAGGGAACCAGCCCCTAGGTGGGCTGGTGCGCCTCCCACCCCAGCCCAAGGCGCAGCCAAGGGTGGAGGGGGCAAACCCTAGAGCAGATGGGCCCTAAGGCCCACCTAGGGCTGCGCCCCCTCTCTCCCTCCCTCTGGCCGCCGCCCAGATGGGATCTGGGGCTGCCGCCGGCCCCCTAAGGGGAACCCTAGGGCGCAGCCCCTCCCCTTCCCTCCTCCTATATATAGTGGTGAGTTTTGGGGCTGCCAACACACGAGTTTTCCCTCTCTCTCGGCGCAGCCCTACCTCTCCCTCTCCTCGTTCTCCGTAGTGCTTGGCGAAGCCCTGCCGGAGTACCACGCAGCTCCACCGCGACCACGCCGTCGTGCTGCCGGAGCTCTCCCTCAACCTCTCCTTCCTCCTTGCTGGATCAAGGCGTAGGAGACGTCACCGGGCTATACGTGTGTTGAACGCGGAGGCGCCGTTGTTCAGCGCTTAGATCGGAATCGACCGCGATCTGAATCGCTGCGAGTACGACTCCACCAACCGCGTTCTTGTAACACTTCCGCTTTGCGATCTTCAAAGGTATGAAGATGCACTCTCCCCTTACTCGTTGTTGGTTTCTCCATAGATAGATCTTGGTGAACACGTAGGAAAATTTTTGATTTACTACTACGTCTCCCAACAGTGGTATCAGAGCGAGGTCTATGCGTAGAATCTATGCATGAGTAGAACACAAGTTGTTGTGGGCGTCGATCTTGTTAATTTGCTTGCCGTTACTAGTCTTATCTTGATTCGGCGGTATTGTGGGATGAAGCGGCCCGGACCAACTTTACACGTACTCTTACGTGAGACCGGTTCCACCGCCTGACATGCACTTGTTGCATAAGGTGGCTAGCGGGTGTCTGTCTCTCCCACCTTAGTCGGATTGGATTCGATGAAAAGGGTCCTTATGAAGGGTAAATAGCAATTGGCATATCACGTTGTGGTTTTGGCGTAGGTAAGAAACGTTCTTGCTAGAAACCCATAGCAGCCACGTAAAAACTTGCAACTACAAATTAGAGGACGTCTAACTTGTTTTTGCAGCATATGCCTTGTGATGTGATATGGCCAAATTAAGGATGTGATGTGATGCATTGTGATGTATGAGATTGATCATGTTCTTGTAATAGGATTCACGACTTGCATGTCGATGAGTATGACAACCGGCAGGAGCCATAGGAGTTGTCTTATTTTATTGTATGACCTGCGTGTCAATCATAAACGCCATGTAATTACTTTACTTTATTGCTAAACGTTAGCCATAGTAGTAGAAGTAATAGTTGGCGAGACAACTTCATGAAGACACGATGATGGAGATCATGATGATGGAGATCATGGTGTCGTGCCGGTGACAGTGATGATCATGGTGCCCCGAAGATGGAGATCAAAGGAGCAAGATGATATTGGCCATATCATGTCACTATATTGATTGCATGTGATGTTTATCATGTTTACATCTTATTTGCTTAGAACGACGGTAGTAAATAAGATGATCTCTCAATAAAATTTCAAGGAAGGTGTTCACCCTAACTGTGCACCGTTGCTAAGGATCGTCGTTCCGAAGCACCACGTGATGATCGGGTGTGATAGGTCCTATCGTTCGCATACAACGGGTGTAAGCCAGATTTACACACGCGAAACACTTAGGTTGACTTGACGAGCCTAGCATGTACAGACATGGCCTCGGAACACGGAAGACCGAAAGGTCGAACATGAGTCGTATAGCAGATGCGATCAACATGGAGATGTTCACCATGGATGACTAGTCCGTCTCACGTGATGATCGGACACGGGCTAGTTGACATGGATCATGTTTCACTTGGATGACTAGAGAGATGTCTATCTAAGTGGGAGTTCATTAAATAATTTGATTATGTGAACTTAATTATCATGAACATAGTCTAAAATTATCTTTACAATCTATATTGTAGATCCAATGGCCAACGCTAATGTCACCCTCAACTTCAACGCGTTCCTAGAGAAAACCAAGCTGAAAGATGATGGAAGCAACTATGCGGACTGGGTCCGTAGCTTGAGGATCATCCTCATAGCTTCCAAAAGATTGTATGTCCTTGATGCACCGCTAGGTGACCCACCCATTCTCCCAGCGGAGCAAGACGTTATGAACGCCTGGCAGTCGCGTAGTGATGATTACTCCCTGGTTCAGTGCGGCATGCTTTACAGTTTAGAACCGGGGCTCCAAAAGCGTTTTGAGCAACACGGAGCATATGAGATGTTCCAAGAGTTGAAACTGGTTTTCCAAGCTCATGCCCGGGTCGAGAGATATGACGTCTCCGACAAGTTCTTCAGCTGTAAGATGGAGGAGAATAGTTCTGTCAGTGAGCACATACTCAAAATGTCTGGGTTGCACAACCGCTTGACTCAGCTGGGAGTTAATCTCCCGGATGACTCGGTCATTGACAGAATCCTCCAGTCGCTTCCACCTAGCTACAAGAGCTTTGTGATGAACTACAACATGCAGGGTATGGAGAAGTCCATTCCTGAGTTGTACTCGATGCTGAAATCAGCGGAGGTCGAGATCAAAAAGGAGCATCAAGTGTTGATGGTGAATAAGACCACTAGTTTCAAGAAAGGCAAGGGTAAGAAGAACTTCAAGAAGGACGGCAAAGCTGTTGCCGCGCCCGGTAAGCAAGTTGCCGGGAAGAAGAACAAGAATGGACCCAAGCCTGAGACTGAGTGCTTTTATTGCAAGGGTACCGGTCACTGGAAGCGGAACTGCCCCAAGTACTTAGCGGATAAGAAGGCCGGCAACGTTAAAGGTATATGTGATATACTTGTTATTGATGTGTACCTAACCAGCGCTCGTAGTAGCTCCTGGGTATTTGATACCGGTGCAGTTGCTCACATTTGTAGCTCCAAGCAGGAGCTGCGGAATAAGCGGAGACTGGCAAAGGACGAGGTGACGATGCGCGTCGGGAATGGTTCCAAGGTCGATGTGATCGCCGTCGGCACGCTACCTCTACATCTACCTTCGGGATTAGTTTTAAACCTTAATAATTGTTATTTAGTACCATCTTTGAGCATGAACATTGTATCTGGATCTCGTTTGATGCGAGATGGCTACTCATTTAAATCAGAGAATAATGGTTGTTCTATTTATATGAGAGAAATGTTTTATGGTCATCCCCCGCTGGTCAATAGTTTATTTTTGATGAATCTCGAACGTGATGTTACACATATCCATAGTGTGAGTACCAAAAAGTGTAAGGTTGATAACGATAGTCCCACTTACATGTGGCACTGCCGCCTTGGTCATATTGGTGTCAAACGTATGAAGAAGCTCCATGCTGATGGACTCTTGGAGTCTCTTGATTTTGAATCATTTGACACGGGCGAACCATGCCTCATGGGCAAGATGACCAAGACTCCGTTCTCTGGAACAATGGAGCGAGCAACTGACTTGTTGGAGATAATACATACCGATGTATGCGGTCCAATGAGCGTCGAGGCTCGCGGTGGATACCGTTATGTTCTCACCCTCACTGATGACTTGAGCAGATATGGGTATGTCTACTTAATGAAACACAAGTCTGAAACCTTTGAAAAGTTCAAGGAATTTCAGAGTGAGGTAGAGAATCAACGTGACAGGAAAATAAAGTGCCTACGATCTGATCGTGGCGGAGAATATTTAAGTCACGAGTTTGGCACGCACCTAAGGAAATGTGGAATTGTTTCACAACTCACGCCGCCTGGCACACCTCAGCGAAATGGTGTGTCTGAACGTCGTAATCGCACTCTATTGGATATGGTGCGATCTATGATGTCTCTTACCGACTTACCGCTATCATTTTGGGGATATGCATTAGAGACTGCCGCATTCACTTTAAATAGGGCACCGTCAAAGTCCGTTGAGACGACACCGTATGAATTATGGTTTGGGAAGAAACCTAAGCTGTCGTTTCTAAAAGTTTGGGGATGTGAAACATCAACCTGAGAAGCTCGAACCCAAAGCGGAAAAGTGCGTCTTCATAGGATATCCCAAAGAGACTATTGGGTATACCTTCTACCTCAGATCCGAAGGCAAAGTCTTTGTTGCCAAGAATGGATCCTTTCTCGAGAAAGAGTTTCTCTCGAAAGAAGTAAGTGGGAGGAAAATAGAACTTGATGAGGTAATTGTACCTCCACTCGAACCGGAGGGTAGCGCAACACAGGAAGTTGTTTCTGTGGAGCCTACACCGGCTGGAGAGGAAGTTAATGATGATGATCATGAAACTTCAGATCAAGTTACTATTGAACGTCGAAGGTCCACTAGGACACGTTCCGCACCAGAGTGGTACGGCAACCCTGTCCTGGAGATCATGTTGTTGGACAACAGTGAACCTTCGAACTATGAAGAAGCGATGGCGGGCCCGGATTCCAACAAATGGCTTGAAGCCATGAAATCCGAGATAGGATCCATGTATGAGAACAAAGTGTGGACTTTGGTGGACTTGCCTGATGATAAGCGAGCCATTGAAAATAAATGGATCTTTAAGAAGAAGACTGACGCGGATGGTAATGTGACCGTCTATAAGGCTCGGCTTGTCGCTAAGGGTTATCGACAAGTTCAAGGAGTTGACTACGATGAGACTTTCTCACCCGTAGCGATGCTGAAGTCTGTCCGAATCATGTTAGCAATTGCCGCATTTTATGATTATGAGATCTGGCAAATGGACGTCAAAACGGCATTCCTTAATGGCTTCCTTAAGGAAGAACTGTATATGATGCAGCCGGAAGGTTTTGTCGATCCTAAAGATGCTAACAAAGTATGCAAGCTCCAGCGCTCCATCTATGGGCTGGTGCAAGCATCTCGGAGTTGGAACATCCGCTTTAATGAGGTGATTAAAGCGTTTGGGTTTATGCAGGTTTATGGAGAACCCTGTATTTACAAGAAAGTGAGTGGGAGCTCTGTAGCATTTCTCATATTATATGTGGATGACATATTATTAATGGGAAATGATATAGAACTTTTGGAAAGTGTAAAGGCCTACTTGAATAAATGTTTTTCAATGAAGGACCTTGGAGAAGCTGCTTACATATTAGGTATTAAGATCTATAGAGATAGATCGAGACGCCTCATAGGTCTTTCACAAAGCACATACCTTGAAAAGATATTGAAGAAGTTCAATATGGATCAGTCCAAGAAGGGGTTCTTGCCTGTGTTACAGGGTGTGAGATTGAGTACGACTCAATGCCCGACCACGGCAAAGGATAGAGAAGAGATGAGTGTCATCCCCTATGCTTCAGCCATAGGCTCTATTATGTATGCCATGCTGTGTACCAGACCTGATGTGAACCTTGCCATAAGTTTGGTAGGGAGGTACCAAAGTGATCCCGGAGCGGAACACTGGACAGCGGTCAAGAATATCCTGAAGTACCTGAAAAGGACAAAGGACATGTTTCTCGTATATGGAGGTGCCGAAGAGCTCGTCGTAAAGGGTTACGTCAATGCTAGCTTCGACACAGATCCGGATGACTCCAAGTCACAAACCGGATACGTGTATATTTTGAACGGAGGGGCAGTCAGCTGGTGCAGCAGCAAGCAAAGCGTCGTGGCGGCATCTACATGTGAAGCGGAGTACATAGCTGCTTCGGAAGCAGCAAAGGAAGGAGTCTGGATGAAGGAGTTCATCACCGACCTAGGAGTAATTCCCAATGCGTCGGGCCCGATGACTCTATTCTGTGACAACACTGGAGCTATTGCCCTTGCGAAGGAGCCCAGGTTTCACAAGAAGACAAGACACATCAAGCGCCGCTTCAACTCCATCCGTGATTACATTCAGGAGGGAGATATAGAAATTTGTAAAGTGCATACGGATCTGAATGTCGCAGATCCGTTGACTAAACCTCTCTCACGAGCAAAACATGATCAACACCAGAATGCTATGGGTGTTCGATTCATCACAATGTAACTAGATTATTGACTCTAGTGCAAGTGGGAGACTGTTGGAAATATGCCCTAGAGGCAATAATAAAATGGTTATTATTGTATTTCCTTGTTCATGATAATTGTCTATTGTTCATGCTATAATTGTGTTAACCGGAAACCGTAATGCATGTGTGAATACATAGACCACAACATGTCCCTAGTGAGCCTCTAGTTGACTAGCTCGTTGATCAATAGATGGTCACGGTTTCATGGCCATGGACATTGGATGTCGTTGATAACGGGATCACATCATTAGGAGAATGATGTGATGGACAAGACCCAATCCTAAGCATAGCACAAGATCGTGTAGTTCGTCTGCTAAAGCTTTTCCAATGTCAAGTATCGTTTCCTTAGACCATGAGATTGTGCAACTCCCGGATACCGTAGGAATACTTTGGGTGTGCCAAACGTCACAACGTAACTGGGTGGCTATAAAGGTACACTACGGGTATCTCCGAAAGTGTCTGTTGGGTTGGTACGAATCGAGACTGGGATTTGTCACTCCGTATGACGGAGAGGTATCTCTGGGCCCACTTGGTAAGACATCATCATATTGAGCTCAATGTGACTAAGGAGTTAGCCACGGGATGATGTGTTACGGAACGAGTAAAGAGACTTGCCGGTAACGAGATTGAACAAGGTATAGGGATACCGACGATCGAATCTCGGGCAAGTATCATACCGGTAGACAAAGGGAATTGTATACGGGATTGATTGAATCCCCGACATCGTGGTTCATCCGATGAGATCATCGTGGAGCATGTGGGAGCCAACATGGGTATCCAGATCCCACTGTTGGTTATTAACCGGAGAGGTGTCTCGGTCATGTCTACGTGCCTCCCGAACCCGTAGGGTCTACACACTTAAGGTTCGATGACGCTAGGGTTATAGGGAAATAGTGTACGTGGTTACCGAAGGTTGTTCGGAGTCCCGGATGAGATCCCGGACGTCACGAGGAGTTCCGGAATGGTCCGGAGGTAAAGATTCATATATAGGAAGTGAGGTTTTGGTCACCGGAAATGTTTCGGGCGTCACCGGTAACGTACCGGGACCACCGGAAGGGTTCCGGGGGTCCACCGGGAGGGACCACCGGCCCCAGAGGGCTGCATGGGCCACAAGTGGAAGGGAACCAGCCCCTAGGTGGGCTGGTGCGCCTCCCACCCCAGCCCAAGGCGCAGCCAAGGGTGGAGGGGGCAAACCTTAGAGCAGATGGGCCCTAAGGCCCACCTAGGGCTGCGCCCCCTCTCTCCCTCCCTCTGGCCGCCGCCCAGATGGGATCTGGGGCTGCCGCCGGCCCCCTAAGGGGAACCCTAGGGCGCAGCCCCTCCCCTCCCCTCCTCCTATATATAGTGGTGAGTTTTGGGGATGCCAACACACGAGTTTTCCCTCTCTCTCGGCGCAGCCCTACCTCTCCCTCTCCTCGTTCTCCGTAGTGCTTGGCGAAGCCCTGCCGGAGTACCACGCAGCTCCACCGCCACCACGCCGTCGTGCTGCCGGAGCTCTCCCTCAACCTCTCCTTCCTCCTTGCTGGATCAAGGCGTAGGAGACGTCACCGGGCTGTACGTGTGTTGAACGCGGAGGCGCCGTTGTTCGGCGCTTAGATCGGAATCGACCGCGATCTGAATCGCTGCGAGTACGACTCCACCAACCGCGTTCTTGTAACGCTTCCGCTTTGCGATCTTCAAAGGTATGAAGATGCACTCTCCCCTTACTCGTTGTTGGTTTCTCCATAGATAGATCTTGGTGAACACGTAGGAAATTTTTTGATTTACTACTACGTCTCCCAACAATAATTTTTCTCTCACGTAACACATTAAATGAGAGATCTTTTAGATATCTATAAGCAAAGTTGTCATCGAGATTCTGAATCGGATCGGAGTTCCGTTGGTAGGATCGCGAGTCGTAGAATCATAACTAACAGGATCGTAGAAACTTAGATTCTATGAGCAAAATCGTAGAATCGGAGGGGCTAGTTTGGATCGTAAGGTCTTAAGATTCTAAGACTTGAGTCACGATTCTGACAACCTTGGATATAAGGACATCTCCAAGGCTGGCCCGCAAATTTCTACGGTATACGTCCGTTTTTGTGTCCGGGCGTGGTCCGCGGACATGATGCGGGACGAAGCCATCCAATACTGATTACAAAGTATCCAGCTGGGAGGAGAAAAAATTGGTGGGGATCATTGTGGTTTAGTGTACGGTTGGGAGGAGAGAGAAGGGGGGCGTGCATTTCCGGATGGGAGGAGAGAGAGAAGAGAGGGACATGCATGTGATTGATCAAGTGCATGTCCGGACTCCCGCAAAGCTCCCCCATTTTATCTCCACTTTGTCGGAATCCGTACGTCCGGACTGCTACGCGGACATATACAAGTCCCCGTTGGATGACAAAAATAGTCCGGACACTGCGGTCCAGACATATACCGGAGGTTTAAGGGTCAGCCTTGGAGATGCCCTAACAATAAGATGCAATCCACTAGAGAATATATCTAAATATATGTTTAATGCATATGATATAGCTTCACATATAATGCACTGGGAGTGGCTTCATATATGTTGGCAAATTATGCATGCATGGTACTGACCATTGAGGCATACTCGAAAAAATGATGTGTGTTGCAACGGGGATATAACTTATTAAAACATTGTCATGGCAGCAAAAACGGTAAAATGTAACATGGTACCTGCCGAACATGGTATTGCCCACCACTTGTGCTCCATGGTCAGTCATCTCAATTATTACTACAGACAATTTTGGTCCTATTCAAAATCAACATTAACACTTGAAACTAACATACATATGGAATCTACTTGAAATACAATCGCTTCATTTGAAGTTACCAGCCGTGTGAAATGAATTATCTTGTGTTGCTCAAAAGCTTTAGAGAATCCAGTGCAAGGTCTCATCAGCATAAAAGCAGAAAACGTCTTGGTAATGTGTTGATGCTAAAAAATCAATTCGGGTGTGATTTGGATAAGTCATCATAGTGGTGACTAATGATCAACTATTGCACAATCATTACCATCTCCACATTCAAAGCAGGAAATCAATTTATCTTCATCAAATTTCGATAATATTTGCCCAATAATGGAGATTCTGTTCATAATAATATGGTACACTACTAATGATATAAATCGTCCATGGAAGGAGAATTTTCCTGATAAAGGATACAAATCATTAGCATCAGCAGCAGTGCAAGGGATTATTGGGAATGCAGAGAAAAGGTTGTTCACAAAAGCACATACATGTCCGTTCGTTGCTCATTGTAAATCAATACCTATTATGAGATTCGAAGACTCGAGTAGTCCAGCACTCCAGCTTGAGCTATACCATCAGTAGACTGCAAACACACATCAATCCTTAACAATCCGAATTCGGAAAATCAATCACTTGCATATGTGCCTTCAGAGTGCAGACTATGGTGAAACTGAAGCCAATATACAGAGAGAAAAGGCCATAATAAACTGAGGAAGCTAGTGAACAGGCATACGCGCGTACACGAGGATTCCAGCCGCCACCACAAGCTTAGCCACGCCGTCTGCCCGTCTGCATGGCCATATCCATCCAGCCCCCCGCTCTCGCCGACTTCTTGCCGCAGTCGTCCTACGCTGCTAATTTGCACGGCCCTCCCCTGCCGCTGCTGCTAGCAGCCGTTCACCATGCTCACCTGCTTGCTAGAACGGGTGTCGGAACCCTAGGTTAGTGAGGCGAGATCGGAAGAGATTAGCGTTTGGGTCCATAGAACGGGTGTCGAGTCAGGTAGCAGCAGGAGTCTCGCGTGGGAGGAACAATGAAATCGACGACAGGCGGACAATAATCCTTGTACGCGGTTGCGGCAGCGACGGGACGTGCTGGCGCTGGGATTGCTGCAGGCCACCACCGGGTCCACGAGCCCGCAATCCTTGTACGCGTGTGCTAGGGCGTGGAGTACCTTGTGTGCAGAAGCCGTGGTTGCAGGGGCGGAGCCAGCGCCCGGCCACCCTGGGCACTTGCCCGGGCTGCTGCATACGCGTACGTACGTTGTACGTTGTCATGCCACAGCTGAAAAAATCCACATGCACACCGTGGTTTCCCGGGCAAAAATGTGTAGGGACGGCTTCCTTTGGTATTGGGATTTATTAAGAGCTGGGCCTAGCAAGCGAGAAACTGGCTCTTGTTGAAATATATTGTCCGCCTCCCTCCATCAGTTCGGACTTTTGGATGAGTTGGCTGGAGCATGAATTCAATATGGTATAAGAGCCTATTCTCTTCCTACATCTATGTCATCTTCTTCCTCCACCTTTTCCATGGCTGCCTCCCTCGCTGCTTTAGGCCACACCATCCAAGAGAAGCTAGCTAGGGACAATTTTTTGGTCTGGAAGGCTCAAGTTCTTCCTCATGTGCGCGCCGCCGGTCTGATGGGGTACCTAGATGGAACCACAGCCGAGCGCCCCGCTGTCCTGCTCGTGGAGAAAGAAGTTTCAGGGAAGAAGGAGACCTCCTCGACTCCAAACCCTGACCACGCCTTCTGGTATACTCAGTAGCAGGTTCTCACTTTTTTGCTTGCATCTCTCTCTCTCGGGAAGTACTTCTGCAGGTCCACACCATCACATCTGCTACTGGGGTGTGGAAGGCGCTCCTGCAGCTCTTCGGATCCCAGTCCCGCGCCCGCCACATCCAGCTTCGTGGCCAGCTTGGCAACACCCGCAAGGGGGATTCCTCTGCCGCCCTCTACTTCACCAAGATGAAGGGATTCACTGATGAGATGGCGGCGGCTGGGAAGCCCATAGATGATGACGAGCTCGTCTCCTACATCCTCCAGGGGCTGGACTCGGATTACAATCCGTACGCCGCGGCTCTCTCCACCGGGGCTGCCCAGCAGATCGACCTCACCGAGCTCTACTCCCTGCTGCAAACGGCGGAGGCGCGCCTTGAGGCGCAGAACGGCGGCAGCAACAACCTCGCCTCCAAGGGTGGCCCCCGCAACAACTCTGGCCGCCCCTCCGGAGGCAACTTCGGTGGTGCTAGCAACTCCCGCTTCCCCAACAACAACAACACCTCCGGCAACAACTATGGCAGCGATCCATCTTCAGGAGGAGGGGGCGAGGAGAAGTGCCAAATCTGCAAAGGGGAGGGGCATGCGGCATGGCGCTGTTTCAAGCGCTTTGACAAGTCCTTCAACCCCCCTCCCAAACGTCAAGGCGGCGGCGGTGGCGGAAGAAAATCTGCCAACACCGCGACCGCCTCCTATGGTGTTGACACGAATTGGTACCTTGACACCGGAGCTACGAACCACGTGACCGACGAGTTGGAGAAACTTGCCGTTCATGATTGCTACACCGGGCCGGAACAAATCCACACCGCTAGTGGTCAAGGTATGGAAATTCAACATATTGGTCATGCACTTCTTCCTACTCCACATGAATCCCTCAAATTGAACAACATCCTTTATGTTCCAAACACCGCCAAAAGTCTTCTCTCTGGCCATCAACTCACACAAGATAATAATGCCTATCTTATTGTTTACCCCGAATTCTTTTCTGTGAACGATCAGGAAACAGGGAGAACAATCCTTCACGGTCCGAGTAAAGATGGGTTGTACCCCATTGGCCAACCGGCTGCTCATGGAAGACATGTTCTTGGAGTAATCAAGCCATCTATCTCTAGATGGCATAGGCGCTTAGGTCATCCGTCGCTTCCGGTGGTGCAACAAATTCTTCGCAATAATTGTCTTCCCGTGTCCAATAAAACAGATCATCATTTGGTGTGTGATGCTTGTCAAATGGTGAAAAGCCATCAGTTACCGTACCCTCGTTCAACTAGTGTGTCTGAAGCTCCTTTAGAGCTCGTTTTTTCCGATGTATGGGGCCCCGGGCCTCTTTCTGTTCGTAGACAAAAATACTATGTTAGCTTTATCGATGATTTCAGCAAGTTCAGTTGGATTTATCTTATCAAAAATAAATCTGATGTGCTTCACAAATTTCATCTTTTCCAAGCACTTGTTGAGCGTTTGTTCGATCGGAAAAGTATTGCCATGCAAACCGATTGGGGTGGTGAATACCAAAAGTTGAATCAATTTTTTGAGAAACTTGGCATCACTCATCATGTCTCATGTCCTCATGCCCATCAACAGAATGGATCCGCTGAACGTAAGCACCGGCACATAGTTGAAGTTGGTCTCTCTCTTTTAGCTCATGCATCTATGCCTCTCAAGTTCTTGGATGAGGCATTTCTCACGGATGTCTATCTTATTAACCGTGTCCCTAGTCGTGTCATACACAACCAAACTCCCTTAGAACGTCTTTTTGGCACTAAACCGACCTATTCATCCCTTCGTATTTTTGGGTGTGCTGTTTGGCCTAATTTGCGTCCTTTCAACAAGCATAAGTTAGAGTATCGTTCTAAACAATGTGTTTTCCTTGGCTACAGCGCCCTTCATAAAGGGTATAAATGTCATGATGTCTCCACTGGACAGGTTTATGCTTCTCGCGATGTTATTTTTTATGAGCATATTTTTCCTTTTGCCGCTTTACATCCTAATGCCGGTGCTCAACTTCGTGCGGAACTCACTCTCCTACCACCCACACTCCTTAACCCGTCCAGGCCTCATCCTTGTGGGGAAGTCAGCATTGATCATATGTCAATTTCCAATACTTTTGATGCCTCTAACAGTATGCAGGAATCTGAACAAAACAGCACAAGGGATCATGATTTTATGCAGGATGCCGGTGACACAGAAACTGCTGCCACAGAAGATCCCGGTGGCGCGTGTCACGGGGCTGGCTCGCCTGTCCGCTCCCCCTCGGGATCGCCCCGGGCTGCCGCGGGCTTCCTTCCTGCGTCGCATGTGTCGGACAGCTCCACCACGGGATTGGCAAGCCAATCCGGCCGCGCCACGGACGCGGACCCCGCGGTCTCTTCTTCTGCGGTGGGCCAGTCTGCGGCCCGTGGGGTCGCCCGTCCCGCAACAGGCGCGGACCCCGCGCGCTCGGCTGCCAAGGTGGGCCGACCTCCCGCATGTGTCATTGTCCCGCGGGAGCCTGCCGATGCGGGAGGTGACGTGCCCGATGAGGCTATGTCCTCCGAGGGGCCCCTACTGTCGTCTGGTCGGGGCGTACCTGCCTCCCACGACGCGGTCCCCGCTGACCTCCACCTGGACAGCCACTTGGTGACTCCTGATTCGCTGCATGCCCATGAGGCTGCTTCTGATTTGTTGCATGTGCATCAGGGTGTCTCTGATGACGTTTCGTCCACTTCATCTGCAGTACAACAGATTCAGCGTCGTCTCCTTCCACCTCCGCAGCCCCTGCTCCTTCTCGTTCTCGCACACGGTCTCAAAGTGGTATCTCTCAACCAAAAATATATAATGATGGTTGTATTCGTTGGGGTTCCTTTTGTGCTACAGGTGAACCTGAGAACCTAAAGGAGGCGCTTGCTCATCCTCAGTGGAAATCTGCTATGAACGAAGAGTTTGGTGCTCTGTTGGACAACAAAACTTGGCACTTGGTTCCACCAAGTAGAGGAAAGAATGTCATCGACTGCAAGTGGGTTTATAAGGTAAAACGAAAATCTGATGGCAGTATTGACAGGTATAAAGCACGCTTAGTTGCAAAAGGATTTAAGCAGCGTTATGGTCTTGATTACGAGGATCTCTCCTCTCTGTAAATATCTAGATAGATCGATCCCAACCTCCATAACCTCCTCTCTATAAATTCTCTCGGCCTTGAGCCCTATATAACATGCACGCGTCCCTGCTCGATAGCATATGCTTCCAATCTCTCTCACATGGTATCAGAGCCAAGAGGTCTTGAGTTCAAGACCCTGCCAACGCAGTATTAAAAATAAAAAAACGATTCTGCGGCCTACATCTATCCCACGTCTAAGGACTAAAATAGCCTAGACGTGAGGGGGAGTGTTGAAATATATTGTCCGCCTCCCTCCATCAGTTCGGACTTTTGGATGAGTTGGCTAAAGCATGAATTCAATAGCTCTTCCGTAAGCGCTCGAAAAAATGGTTGTTCCTTAATCGATGCTTTTGTTCTCTGATCGCTCACCTGATCTCCCTGCGCATGTTCCTCTGCGTATCCTCATCTACTCGTTCCTTCCTTCCTAATGAGATTAGGTAAGATTTCTATCTGCTGTGGTCATCCACATCTAGCGATTGATAGACTCGGAGCTTAAATTTTATGGACAGACCATTGGAAATACTCAAGTCAGTTGATGATAATATTAGGATCAAAAAATACGCAACAGAATCTTGTTGTTTCTCTAAATAAAAAGATAGTATTAGTATAAAAATGATATTTACCATGAGATTTTCTTTAACAGACTATTTTTTGGGAAAATATCCGATATATTTATCTTCAATCATGACGGTACAATGAACACCATAAATAATAAAAATTACATCCACATCCATAGAGCACCAAGAGACAACAACAAGCACTGAAGCAAGCCGAAGAAGCACCGCCGTCATTGCCCCTCCCTCGCCGGAGCCGGCCAAAACTTTTTATAGTAGACAATCAGAAAGTCGTCGTGATAAGGCCCCATAGTATCAGCACACCAGAAAAGCAACCGCCAACAAGTATCGTAGATCGGAAGGATACAATCTGAAGACACACGAACGTAGACGAACTAGGACCAGATCCAAGCAAATTCACCAAGGGCAGATCCGCCGGAGACACATCTCCACACAACCAGCGACAATGCTAGACACACCACCGGGACGGGAGGTAGGCGGGAAGAACCTTATTCCATCTTCAAGGGTCGCCAACGTCTTGTATTCCTGAGCAGAACACAATCCGTAACAAAACTCCAAGGAATATCTAAAAACGAAGGCCTCCCGCTGACAAGGGTCGCGATCCACCGCGCCGCCATGGCCCTAAGGCCACCAGAGACGAGGCAGGCCTATGGCGCGGCCGGCGGGAGACAGAGGAACCCTAGTCTTTTTTGGGGAGGAAGCGGTCGCGTTGGGGTTGGTGCGTCTAAGCCACAAAGCCTTTCCTTCTTTAACACACTATTCTTAAATTTTTTATTCCTGGAAGCTCTCTATTTCCAATATATATATATATTCACAAATCACAACCCTCAGTTTATGTGAATTGCGTATCCTTTTTTATCTTATAGCATTTTTAGGGCATTGGCGTGGTAATTTGGATAGCTATACTTTTGCTTGCACAAAGGTGAGTTTGGTTCTATGAATGGTCCGGATCTTTAAATTTTATTGTCAAGTCTCAAATTTATTTTGGTCTATAAAACCCAATATTGATATTACATATTAATTAATTTTACATTACATTTGTATGACTTTGTTTTCCTTCGTTATTAATGTGGATTTGTGGTTCGAATGTTTGGGGCTATTTTATACGGTATGTTGCATATATGTGATATCCGATTTGAGTTCAAGATTAAGAACTTAGGCTTAAGCTTGCCGAGGCTCCATAATTTTTTTGGCTCCGCCACTGCATGGTTGCTGACGAGTTTGGGGGTGGCGGCGAGATGAGCTGATGCTGACCCCCACCGGATCCACGAGCTGGGTAGTGCACGGTGGGCAGGGCGAGATTGGGACAGTGGTGGAACGCTTTGGATGGAGAGGGACCAGGGAGCCTTGTAGTAAGAGCATCTATAGCCGGACGCCCCAAACTCGCCTTAAATGCCCGGACGGATGACCCGGTCACCGACCGGCCATGAAAATGTGACCTAAACTGACGCCTTAAACGGACCTCAAATGTCCGGGCTGACCGGCACCCCTCATATTCATCTTATATATGAGATGGGTATGAGGAGTGTCTGGGCGTGCCCGGTCAGTGGTCTTGCGTCCGCCACATAGGATTTGGCTCATATTTTCTCTTTGTTTGTTCTTTCTCTTACTTCATCTCCATCAATTACATACATGTGACCGGAAGTATAGGGATAAAGCGAGGGGCATGGCTGTGAAAGTAAAAAATTTGAGAGGTGATCGGTCACTGTCCGTGGACGCGGCCGATCGCGTCCGCGGGCGTTTGAGGGGTCGTATTTGCCAAGTCCGGCTGTAGATGCTTTAAGTTTTTTGTTGTTGCAATATATAGAGGTCGGTGGAGGAAGCCTTGTAGTAAGTTTTTTGTTGTTGCAAATGGGAGATGGGGGGGGGAGGGGGTGGTTGGAGTTGCTCTAACACTGAAGTCCCTCACCAACTCACCGCATCATAATGGATAGAATGGACTAGTAAGCCAAGGTTTAAAAAAATGACTAGTAATAATCTACCCATTAGATAGAATATGCATATGGTTGAGATGCATGACATCATATCGAAACACATGAGCCTATGACGCGATAACAATATAGTTCTTACATGAATGTGAATATAGTATATCAAAACAAAATGTAAAAGATTACCACACATGTGCTTGAATTAAAGAAGATTGCACTCATACAAGCTAATAAATGCATTTAAACCCTACGTTCAAACCAACAATGCCAAGATATAAATATAAGTGTTCAAAAAAAGATATAAATATAAGTCCCTTCCAATACTCTTGATTCCAATTGCTACAACACTTGCGAATGAAGACAATACATATATTCAACGACTAGAGACCGGGTTTTATGTGAATAAGTTTCTAGGCTTGGAAGGCATCGGAAATGATTTTACCACCAGGATTCAAATCCTTACGAGCGATTTGATCCCTTCGACTTCTTTCACACCACCCCAATGGGTATCCTGTCCGAAGATAACTCATTGTACGGACAACGAGTCCGACGGATGCTTGAATCTCTAAGGAAACGCTTTTATCACGTGGCTATTCTAGTGCTAGGTGTTAAGATGTAGATCTTGTTGCTGTAGTCTTTCCAATCCCTGATGCCATTTGTGTTGGAGAAAACCGTGATGACAAGTAGACAGATGCAGTATTACTCGCATCTGGTCATTTACTCGGGATTTTTGGCATGCAGGAGCAGGAGCACCGAGCTCCTCGCACGTGCTTTTTCTTTTGAGTTCCGAATCCAAAGCTTTCATATATTTTCAACCAAAAATTTAAATTAAGTTTCGTTTTTAGTTTCGTGTTGCTTGTGACGAGGGCTTTCAAATGAGTTCCATTTTAAACATGTTTTGACTATTTTTAAAAAACTTTCTTAAATTTTAACCCATGAAACTTTAGTTAGTGAACGAAAAAATAGCAAGATTCCGAAACTGTGAACATTGAAATTTAAAACTTAGTGCGTGCAAATGACAAAATTACAAGTTTTCATAATAGTGAGCGTCCAAATCACAAGTTTCAGAAACTAAAACTTAAAATTTGGTGTGCACTCGTGTGAGATAAAACGACTTTTAGGTCGCAAGGCAATTGGGCGGTCGTGCAAGGTTGGGTATGTTCGTGCTCCTGCACCTGTGTGCCACAGCGAATTTCCGTCATTTACGTTTCAATCTGTGCAAATATTATTGCAGCCTATATTGCATTTTTTTCTAGAAAGTTATCATAATATTTACAAATGTCGTAATATCAACTGTATGGGTTTGTTGTCAGCTTTTACGAAAAGGAAGGTAGACCCCAGACTCTGGATCAGATAATACACACGCAACCATCTTATTCCAAAGTGTAAGGGCATCTAAATCGGACACACCAAACATCCATGATCACGTCCAGACGTGTCCATAGACAGTAGATAGCGGTCCGGCTATCCAACTATATGTGTCAATCGTCCGCCGACATTTCAAACGGATATTTAAACAAATGGACGAAATTTATGGAAACCGAGCCAAATTTAAGCGAGTATTTACATGCAAACCGGACGAGTCACCTCATAGGCATGGCCTCCAAGGCCGCCGGCCCTTTGCTGTTGTTGTCCACATCATCGTCGTCCTTCCAGTGGCAGACGACAACCTAGCGGCATCCCTGATCGATGGCCGTTGGGCGATCGCGGCACACCGTTCGGCTTTGCGCAAACAATCGGTCACGTTAATTAAGCTTGCGGCGACGATCGAACACGGACTCCGGCCCACGCTGTCCGCCGTTGGCATGTCCTTGTACTTGCCAGAGAGGGCAAGGGCATGCACAGACTCAACAAAACCCATCTTGTAGAGCCAATCGCTAATCCATCACCCGTAGGCCGTAGGCGTCTACACGGTGGTCCTGGACCAATCCTCGGCCCAGGCCAACGCGAGGTCCGGGTCGGTGCACACCTAGTTCGGCGCCACTTCTGACTTGACAAAGGTTGAACAATGCGTCGCGATGCGATGCTCCCGGCGCTCGTCTCCACTGCCGCCTTGTCGACCATCCTCTTGGCGCGCGAGGACGAGCCGCCGCTAAAGCCGTGACCATGGTAGTGACGGATTCGGCCCCGTGCGTCAGCAATCGTCGAGGTGGGCCCCTCAGCAGCGGTCGCGCGCTACCTGGGTGGGGATGGCGGTGCCCCCTCCTTGCTGTGCCAGAAACACCCGTGCTGGATGCATCATAGTGAAGGCACCTCAGTCTTGATGCGTGATGACCTCTAAGTGGACAATTATGTAGTACTTTTGTGATAAGTGAAGTGTCGAACCCACAAGGAGCTAATAGGAAGGCACCACAAACCCCGCAATTACGTCGTCACTTAATGCAGTTCCATATGCACCCAAACCGGAGTTTGAAAATAGTCTATTTTTGTAGGTTGCTAGGAAGACAAATAAAAAGGGAGTTTGGTAAACAAATGAAATATAAAATATAGAAAATTAAAGAGACTATACTGCGGGAAATGATGCTTGAGTAGTACACATTCTCGATGGCTTTGGAGTCATCACTACAAGTATGATGCTAACAACACATGATAGACATGACTCTATATTTGTATCACTAAACCACTTGTATATGATCTCGCATGGACGGAACCAATAAAGTACGACATCCTCACTCCGGTTAATGTGTATACTCATGCCATCGCCGTGCTTCCCTACTCCAGTTATCACAACGATGATTAAGGATAGTGAACTTCCCACAAGACGGCATTAAGTTCTAGGGTTCTCCACTATTCCCTATTGTAATGACCAGGGACGACGGGAGTTAGCCCCTGTCACTACCTACCTCCGCAACCAGCCTGCTCACCAACATAAATTACCTCCAGTCCATAGGGGGCTAATGTTGTGTGGGAGACCTTCAGAATACCATGAGACAATCAACACAATACATATAAAGACAATGATTGGATTGCTTAGTCAATATCAAAGTACTAATCATGCGAGGGTTCATCCAAACCTCAAAAACTAATAAAACTACTCAAGCATGGAAGAGAAAGAAGGTAAGTTACAAGCTGGCACAGAGCCGATGGAGGAAAGGAGCATGATGGCGGTGATGCTGATGGAGACGGTGGCGGAGCCGACGGTGAGGACCACACAGGCTCGAAAGCCGGTGCGCGTGTGATGTCTACTATGCAACCTTCTTCTTGTAGACTCGTGTTGGGCCTCCAAGCGCAGAGTTTTGTAGGACAGTAGCACATTTCCCTCAAATGGATGACCTAAGGTTTATCAATCCGTGGGAGGCGTAGGATGAAGATGGTCTCTCTCAAACAACCCTGCAACCAAATAACAAAGAGTCTCTTGTGTCCCCAACACACCCAATACAATGGTAAATTGTATAGGTGCACTAGTTCGGCGAAGAGATGGTGATACAAGTGTAATATGGATAGTAGATATAGATTTTTGTAATGAAAATATAAAAACAGCAAGGTAGCAAGTAACAAAAGTGAGCACAAACGGTATTGCAATGCATGGAAACAAGGCCTAGGGTTCATACTTTCACTAGTGCAAGTTCTCTCAACAATACTAACATAGTTGAATCATATGTAAATCCCTCACGTGCGACAAAGAGTTCACTCCAAAGTCACAAATAGCGGAGAACAAACGAAGAAATTATTGTAGGGTACGAAACCACCTCAAAGCTATCTTTTCCGATCAATCTTATGAGCTATCCCTATAAGTGTCACGAACAGCCCTAGAGTTCATACTAAAATAACACCTTAAGATACACATCAACCAAAACCCTAATGTCACCTAGATACTCCAATGTCACCACGAGTACCCATGGGCTTGATTATACGATATGCATCACCCAATTTCAGATTCATCATGTTCAATCCAACACAAAGAACTTCAAAGAGTGCCCCAAAGTTTCTACCGGAGAGTCAAGACGAAAACGTGTGCCAACCCCTATGCATAGATTCCCAAGGTCACGGAACCCGCAAGTTGATCACCAAAACATACATCAAGTGGATCAATAGAACATCACATTGTCACCACGGATATCCCATCGCAAGACATACGTCAAGTGTTCTCAAATCCTTAAAGATTCAATCCGATAAGAAAACTTCAAAGGGAAAACTCAATTCATCACAAGAAGATAGAGAGGGGAAAACTCCATATGATTCATCTATATCAATAAAACTGGCGGTACATCAAGATCGTGTCATCTCAAGAACACGAGAGAGAGAGATCAAACACATAGCTACTGGTACATACCCTCAGCCCCGAGGGTGAACTACTCCCTCCTCATCATGGACACCGCCGGGATGATGAAGATGGCCTCCGGTGATGGTTTCCCCCTCCGGCAGGGTGCCGGAACGGGCTCCCGGTTGGTTTTTCGTGGCTACAGAGGCTTGCGGCGGTGGAACTCCCGATCTAGGTTTCTTTCTGGGGGGTTTGGTATTTATAGGAATACTTGGCGTTGGAATCAAGTAAGGGGGACTCCCGAGGGGCCCACAAGCCAGGGGGGCATGCCCTAGGAGGGGCGCCCCCTAGGCTTGTGGCTGCCTCTGGACTCCTCTCCGGTATCTTTTCGCTCCAGTATTTTTTATATTTTCCAAAAATATTCTTCGTAAATTTTCAGCCCATTCCGAGAACTTTTATTTCTGCACAAAAAACGACACCATGGTAGTTCTGCTGAAAACAGCGTCAGTTCGGGTTAGTTCTAATAAAATCATACCAAAATCATATAGAATTATTGTAAACATGGCATGAATACTTCATAAATTATAGATACATTGGAGACGTATCAGCATCCCCAAGCTTAATTCCTGCTCGTCCTCGAGTAGGTAAATGATAAAAGAAATAATTTATGAAGTGTGAATGCTAGCAAGTGCACAAGTTTGATCAATGATAATTCCAATCACTTTTTCTAGCATCAATATAAACCATAAACAGTAGCTCATGTCATAAAACTTCTCATGATCAAGTAACAAGCTATTCACATGTTAAAGTATAGACCAGAAAGTTTGTTGAAAACTAACAAACCATATTCCTAGTCATCGAACAATTGCAATTCATCTTATTTTCAGGAAGGGTCTATGTAAGAGCTTTGATTTAGCAAATTCCACATACTCAACTATCATATAGTCTTCCATGATTATTGACACTCAAAGCATATTTTTAGAACAAATAGCATCCATCGGACACAGAGAAAGATAGGGGCTTAATGTTTCGCCTCCCAACTTATTTATCATATAGATAATTGTCAACAATAATAATTCATGATCAAATATATTTGTGTGGATATATATGTCTAGATCATTCCCCAACACATGACGCTTGCCAAGAGAAAAAGGCAAAATATAGGAAGTGGTGAAGATCACCATGACTCTTGCATAAAGGTAAGCACTAGAAAGTAAAAGATAGGCCCTTCGCAGAGGGAAGCATTGATTTGCAAAGGTGCCAGAGCTCGAGCTTTTAAAACAGAGATGAATAATAATTTTGAGCGGTATGCTTTCATTGTCAACATAACAACCGAGAGATCTCGGTATCTTCCATGCTAGATACATTATAGGCGGTTCCCAAACAGAATGGTAAAGTTTCTACTCCCCCTCCACCAATCAATCACACTCCACGGCGAGCCGAATCCACGGGTACCGTCCATACAAACAACAATCTTGGGGGAGTTTTGTTTCATTATATTTTGATTTGATTTTTGAGCATGGAACTGGGCATCCCGAATACCAGCCACTTTCTCGTGAATGATAGTGAGTCAACACATATCGTGAGAATAACCCACCTAGCATGGAAGATACTGACAGCCCCTAGTCACTATATGAGCGATTAGGGCATACAAAACAGAATATTATTTGAAGGTTTAGAGTTTGGCACATGCAAATTTACTTGGAACGGCAGGTAAATAGCGCATATAGGTAGGTATGGTGGACTCTCATGGCAAAACTGGTTTAAGGGTGTTTGATGCACAAGTAGTATTTCTACTTGGTGCAGAAGTTTTGGCTAGTATGAGGTGGAAGCAAGCACCACATGTTGGAGGATCCATAACAATATAACTTCTATACAAATATACCCAAACATAACTCATTATGTTGTCTTCCTTGTCCAATTTCAGCTAATTTGCTCAAGTTTGAAAATAATTAATGAGCTCACAATCATAGAAGATGTCCAAGATAGTATATTTATATGTGGAATCTCTCTTCCTTCAATATTCTTTCGTGAATTGTTCAAGTGACCAATGCGGTGTTTGCTAACTTTCAATAAATTTTACCACCTATACTTATTAGGTGTGAAGTCATTACTCCCCATGGGATAAGTATATGAAGCATATTTAATTTCAGATTTAAGATATTCAATTCATTCAACCATTTAATCATAGGATATAAGTGAAGCACGAGAGTGAATGACAAACTACTCCAAAAAGATATAAGTGAAGATCAATGCGTAGTCAACAATTAAATAACTATGTGAAGACTCTCTCATCTAAGAATTTCAGATCTTAAGTATTTTATTAAACAGCAAGCAAAATAAAAATAGCACTCCAAGAATAGCACGCATCATGTGAACGAATAAAAATTTAGGCTCAACATAGGCTAACCGATAATTGTTGATGAAGAGAGGTGGGATGCGCAGCATCCCCAAGCTTAGATGCTTGAGACTTCTTGAAATATTTACTTGGGTGCCTTGGGCATCCCCAAGCTTGAACTTTTGAATCTCGTTCAATCCTCTCATATCCCGGTTTCACCTATTCTCAAAAACTTCATCCACACAAAACTCAAAAAAAAACTCGTGAGATAGGTTAGTACACATAATAATAAATCAACTCTTTATGTACTGCCAAGACAAGTTGCATAATAATTTTCAAACATTAGGTACTGTATACTATCATTTCCATAATTTATATCTACCAATATAGGCTATGGAAACTATAGGATAAGTAGATAACGAAACTATGACAGCAATCTGTCCAAACAGAACAGTCTGTAGACATCTATTAAAACAGTGTACTTCTGTAACTCAAAAACTTATGAAACTTTAGGACATGCTAAATAGTTTATATGACATCACTGTGTAAAAATTTCAGAAACGTTCCACGTTCCAGTAAAATATGAAAATTCAAACACTACAGCAAAAGTTTCTGTTTTTTCACAGCACACATCAAACATGCAATGCAAGCATCCTAAGACAATTCTTGGAACTTTTTATTGAAAAACAAGATTATAAATGACACCTAACAGATAACAACAAAATAAAATGATGCTCCAAGCAAAACTCATATTATGTAACAAATAAAAATATAGCTCCAAGTAAGATATACTGATAGTGTTGAAGACGAAAGAGGGGATGCCTTCCGGGGCATCCCCAAGCTTAGGCTCTTGAGTCTTCCTTGGATATTACCTTGGGGGTGCCTTGGGAATCCCCAAGCTTAGGTTCTTTTCACTCCTTATTCTCCTCATATCGGTGTCTCACCCAAAACTTGAAAACTTCAATCACACAAAACTTAACGGAACTTCATGAGAAGGGTTAGTGTAGTAAAGATAAATCATTCACTTAGGTACTGTCAAGACAAGATTCATAATTGTTCCCACATCATACCTACTGTATTCTATCATTCCCATAATTTATATCACTCAATATAAGCTATAGAAACATTAAAACAAGTAAACTATGCATGCAAAACAGAATCTGTCAAAAACAGAACAGTCTGTGAAGATCTGTAGCGTAACCATACTTCCCTATCTCTAAAAATTCTGAAAAATTAGGAAAATCTAGGAAATTTATATATCAATCATGTTTCAAAAATTCAGATGAAAAGCATGTTCCAGTGAATTTACAAAATTCCTGGACTGGGAGCAAAAGTTTCTGTTTTTGCACAGAATCAAGTTAACTATCATCCACACCATCCCAAAGGCTTTACTTGGCACTTTATTGAAACAAAATCTATAAAACATGATTATACAGTAGCTTAATCATGTGGACACACACAAACAGAAAGGAAAAGTGTTGGGTTGTCTCCCAACAAGCGCTTTTCTTTAATGCCTTTTAGCTAGGCATGATGATTTCAATGATGCTCACATAGGAATAGTAATTGAAACATGCAAAAGAGCATCATGAATCTCATGACAAGCACATTTAAGTCTAACCCACTTCCTATGCATAGAGATTTTGTGAGCAAACAATTTATGGGAGCAAGAATCAACTAGCATAGGAAGGCAAAACAAGCATAACTTCAAAAGTTTGAACACATAGAGAGGAAACTTGATATTATTGCAATATGTACAAGCATAAGATCCTCTCTCATAATAATTTTCAGTAGCATCATGAAGGAATTTCACAATATAACCAGCACATAAAGCATTCTTTTAATGATCTACAAGCATAGAATTTTCATTACTCTTCACATAGGCAAATTCCTTTTCATCCATCATAGTGGGAGCAAACTCAACAAAATAACTATCACGAGACACTTGATTGACATAACCACATTCAATATTAAAATCATGATGACAAGTTTCATGGTTACTATCACTCTTTATACCATACATGTCATCATCATAATCATCATAGATAGGAGGCACGCCATCATCATAATAAATTTGCTCATCAAAACTTGGGGGACTAAAAACATCATCTTCATCAAACATAGCATCCCCAAGCTTGTAGCTTTGCATATCATTAGCATCATGAATATTCAAGGAATTCATACTAACAACATTGCAATCATGCTCATCATTCAAGGAATTCTCATCAAGTATTTTCATAAATTCTTCCTCTACCAATTGAGCACAATTTTCCAAACCATCATTTTCACGAAAGACATTAAAAAGATGAACCAATTGATGCAACCTAAACTCCATTTTTTTGTAGTTTTCTTTTATAAAACCAAACTAGTGATAAAACAAGAAACTAAAAGATTCAATTGCAAGATCTAAAGATATACCTTCAAGCACTCACCTCCCCGGCAACGGCGCCAGAAAAGAGCTTGATGTCTACTACGCAACCTTCTTCTTGTAGACTCGTGTTGGGCCTCCAAGCGCAGAGTTTTGTAGGACAGTAGCAAATTTCCCTCAAGTGGATGACCTAAGGTTTATCAATCCGTGGGAGGCGTAGGATGAATATGGTCTCTCTCAAACAACCCTGCAAGCAAATAACAAAGAGTCTCTTGTGTCCCCAACACACCCAATACAATGGTAAATTGTATAGGTGCACTAGTTCGGCGAAGAGATGGTGATACAAGTGTAATATGGATAGTAGATATAGATTTTTGTAATCTGAAAATATAAAAACAGCAAGGTAGCAAGTAACAAAAGTGAGCACAAACGGTATTGCAATGCTTGGAAACAAGGCCTAGGGTTCATACTTTCACTAGTGCAAGTTCTCTCAACAATACTAACATAGTTGAATCATATGTAAATCCCTCACGTGCGACAAAGAGTTCACTCCAAAGTCACAAATAGCGGAGAACAAACGAAGAAATTATTGTAGGGTATGAAACCACCTCAATGTTATCTTTTCCGATCAATCTTATGAGCTATCCCTATAAGTGTCACGAACAGCCCTAGAGTTCGTACTAAAATAACACCTTAAGATACACATCAACCAAAACCCTAATTTCACCTAGATACCCCAATGTCACCACGAGTACCCATGGTCTTGATTATACGATATGCATCACACAATTTCAGATTCATCATGTTCAATCCAACACAAAGAACTTCAAAGAGTGCCCCAAAGTTTCTACCGGAGAGTCAAGACGAAAACGTGTGCCAACCCCTATGCATAGATTCACAAGGTCACGGAACCCACAAGTTGATCACCAAAACATACATCAAGTGGATCAATAGAACATCCCATTGTAACCACGGATATCCCATCGCAAGACATACATCAAGTGTTCTCAAATCCTTAAAGACTCAATCCGATAAGAAAACTTCAAAGGGAAAACTCAATTCATCACAAGAAGATAGAGAGGGGAAAACTCCATATGATTCATCTATATCAATAAAGCTCGTGGTACATCAAGATCGTGTCATATCAAGAACACGAGAGAGAGAGAATCAAACACATAGCTACTGGTACATACCCTCAGCCCCGAGGGTGAACTACTCCCTCCTCGTCATGGAGACCGCCGGGATGATGAAGATGGCCTCCGATGATGGTTTCCCCCTCCGGCAGGGTGCCGGAACAGGCTCCCGATTGGTTTTTCATGGCTACAGAGGCTTGCAGCGGCGGAACTCCCGATCTAGGTTTCTTTCTGGGGGTTTTGGTATTTATAGGAATACTTGGCGTTGGAATCAAGTCAGGGGGACTCCCGAGGGGCCCACAAGCCTAGGGCTGCCTCGGGACTCCTCACCGGTATCTTTTTGCTCCAGTATTTTTTATATTTTCCAAAAATATTCTCCATAAATTTTTAGCCCATTCCGAGAACTTTTATTTCTGCACAAAAAATGACACCATGGTAGTTCTGCTGAAAACAGCGTCAGTCCGGGTTAGTTCTAATAAAATCATACCAAAATCATATAGAATTATTGTAAACATGGCATGAATACTTCATAAATTATAGATACGTTGGAGACGTATCAGCGTGGTGGAGATGCCTCCTCTTCTTCCTCTGGCCTTGGTCCTTCTCTTCTGTCTGGAGGTGTTCTTGCAGCAACTATAGAGATCGATGACGGTCAAGTATAGATGAATGATGGAAATGTGGAGGCGCCTAGGGTTGGAGGTGTTGGAAATATGCCCTAGAGGCAATAATAAAATGGGTATTATCATATTTCCTTGTTCATGATAATCGTTTATTATGCATGCTAGAATTGTATTGATCGGAAACTCAGATACATGTGTGGATACATAGACAAAACTGTGTCCCTAGTAAGCCTCTACTAGACTAGCTCGTTGATCAGAGATGGTCAAGGTTTCCTCACCATAGACAATGAGTTGTCATCTGATAACGGGATCACATCATTAGGAGAATGGTGTGATGGATAAGACCCAACCATAAGCATAGCAGTTGATCGTGTCAGTTTGTTGCTACTGCTTTATACATGCCAAGTATATGTGTTCCTACAACCATGAGATCATGCAACTCCCGGACACTGGAGGAATGCCTTGTGTATATCAAACGTCACAACGTAACTGGGTGACTATAAACGTGCTCTACAGGTATCTCCGAGGGTGTCTGTTGAGTTGGCATGGATCGAGACTGGGATTTGTCACTCCGTATGACGGAGAGGTATCTCTGGGCCCACTCAGTAACACATCATCACAAGAAGCTTGCAAGCAATGTGACTAAGGAGTTAGTCACGGGATCTTGTGTTACGGAACGAGTAAAGAGACTTGCCGGTAACGAGATTGAACTAGGTATGGAGATACCGACGATTGAATCTCGGGCAATTAACATACCGATGGACAAAGGGAACCGCATACGGGATTGTCTGAATCCTTGACATCGTGGTTCGACCGATAAAGATCTTCGTAGAATATGTAGGAACAAATATGGGCATCCAGGTCCCGCTATTGGTTATTGACTGTAGAGTTGTCTCGGTCATGTCTACATAGTTCTCGAACCCGTAGGGTCTACACACTTAACGTTCGGCGATGATTTGGTATTGTTGAGTTATGTATGTTGGTGACCGAAGGTTGTTCGGAGTCCCAGATGAGATCCCGGACATCACGAGGAGTTCCAGAATGGTCCGGAGGTGAAGATTTATATATGGGAAGTCATATTTTGGCTACCGGAAAAGTTTCGGGTTTTTTCGGTATTGTACTGGGAAGCTTCTAGAAGGTTCCGGAAACTTCCGGAGGAGTCCGGAAGTCCACCAAGGATTCCACCACGTCCCAAGGGTTTGCATGGGCTGAGGGGAGGCGCCTGATACGTCTCCAACGTATCTATAATTTATGAAGTATTCATGCCATGTTTACAATAATTCTATATGATTTTGGTATGATTTTATTTAGAACTAACCCGGACTTACGCTGTTTTCAGCAGAACTACCATGGTGTCGTTTTTTTTGTGCAGAAATAAAAGTTCTCGGAATGGGCTGAAAATTTACGGAGAATATTTTTGGAAAATATAAAAAATACCGGAGCAAAAAGATACCGGAGAGGAGTCCCGAGGCAGCCACAAGCCTAGGGGGCGCGACCCCCCTAGGGCGCGCCCCCTGGCTTGTGGGCCCCTCGGGAGTCCCCTTGACGTGAAACCGACGCCAAAAATTCCTATAAATACAAAAACCCCCAGAAAGAAACCTAGATCAGGAGTTCCGCTGCCGCAAGCCTCTGTAGCCACAAAAAACCAATCGGGAGCCCGTTCCGGCACCCTGCCGGAGGGGGAAACCATCACCGGAGGCCATCTTCATCATCCCGGCGGTCTCCATGACGAGGAGGGGTAGTTCGCCCTCGGGGCTGAGGGTATGTACCAGTAGCTATGTGTTTGATCTCTCTCTCTCGTGTTCTTGAGATGACACGATCTTGATGTACCGCGAGCTTTATTAATATAGATGAATCATATGGAGTTTTCCCCTCTCTATCTTCTTGTGATGAGTTGAGTTTTCCCTTTGAAGTTTTCTTATCGGATTGAGTCTTTAAAGGATTTGAGAACACTTGATGTATGTCTTGCGATGGGATATCCGTGGTGACAATGGGATATTCTATTGATCCACTTGATGTATGTTTTGGTGATCAACTTGCGGGTTCCTTGACCTTGGAAATCTATGCATAGGGGTTGGCACATGTTTTCGTCTTGACTCTCCGGTAGAAACTTTGGGGCACTCTTTGAAGTTCTTTGTGTTGGATTAAACATGATGAATCTGAAATTGTGTGATGCATATCGTATAATCAAGCCCATGGGTACTCGTGGTGACATTGGAGTATCTAGGTGACATTAGGGTTTTGGTTGATGTGTATCTTAAGGTGTTATTTTAGTACGAACTCTAGGGCTGTTCGTGACACTTATAGGGATAGCTCATAAGATTGATCGGAAAAGATAACTTTGAGGTGGTTTCGTACCCTACAATAATTTCTTCGTTTGTTCTCTGCTATTTGTGACTTTGGAGTGAACTCTTTGTCGCACGTGAGGGATTTACATATGATTCAACTATGTTAGTATTGTTGAGAGAACTTGCACTAGTGAAAGTATGAACCCTAGGCCTTGTTTCTAAGCATTGCAATACCGTTTGTGCTCACTTTTATCATTAGTTACCTTGTTGTTTTTATATTTTCAGATTACAAAAACATATATCTACCATCCATATTACACTTGTATCACCATCTCTTCGCCGAACTAGTGCACCTATACAATTTACCATTGTATTGGGTGTGTTGGGGACACAAGAGACTCTTTGTTATTTGGTTACAGAGTTGTTTGAGGGAGACCATCTTCATCCTACGCCTCCCACGGATTGATAAACCTTAGGTCATCCACTTGAGGGAAATTTGCTACTGTCGTACAAAACTCTGCGCTTGGAGGCCCGACACGAGTCTACAAGAAGAAGGTTACGTAGTAGACATCAAGCTCTTTTCTGGCGCCATTGCTGGGGAGGTGAGTGCTTGAAGGTATATATTTAGATTTTGCAATTAAATCTTTTAGTTTCTTGTTTTTCACTAGTTTGGTCTATAAAAAGAAAACTACAAAAAATATATGGAATTGAGGTTGCCTCATATGCTTCATCTTTTTAATGTCTTTCGTGAAAATGATGGAAAGGAAAATTGTGCTCAAGTGTTAGAAGAAGAAGTTATTAAAATGTTTGGCACTAAATCTTTGAGTGGTGAGCATGATTGCAATGTTGTTAGTATGAATTCTTTGAATATCCATAGTACTAATGATGATTGCACTAGTCATGATAAAAATATTTCTTATAAGCATGTCAATTTTTGTGGAATGCATAGAGTTTGTGAAGACATGTCTAAAAGGGAAGATAGATTTTGTAAGAGGCATAAGTATTTAGAAACTAAATGGTTGCAAGAGAGGCTATATGTTTGTGCTGAAAGACTTAATATTTCTCGCCGTCCTTGTGAACTTTGCAATGAATGTGGTCATTTTAATTTCCAATGTGAATTGTTTCATGATCGAATTGTGTCCAAAAATTGTGATAACCTCATTACCCTTGAGCATCATAATGAACTTAGTCTATTTTTGGGGTATGAAGAAATTAAACATAAAACTAAGGATGTTCCAGCTTGGGTTCTCATGAAAATGAGTGATTTTGATCTAAATGAAATCTATATGTATTGCGTGGTAAATTGCATTGAGAATCCTTATATTGCCAATTACTTAAAGACAAGAAAACAAATAGAAGATGAAGAGAATACTAATGAAGGGGAAGAGTTTCCCCAATATCCTCCTAGTTTTTCTTATGATGAATCAGGTAACGAGGAGGAGCTTTTTATTCAACCAACCTCTTCAAAAAGAAGCTTGGAGGAATTAAATAAACCCACACATAATGTGGTGAAGAAGAAGAAAAGAAGGACAAGTAAAGGTAAAGAGGTATCTCTCCCAAATAATGTTGCTCCCATTATTGATAGGCCTCATGAGAATGAATCAAAAATAGTTGTGGAAGATGATACACTTGAGGATGATTTTGTTATGCCTATTGCTTGTTGTGATAATTATGATTGGGAAGATAATGATACTTCTTATAATCTTGAAAATATTTATGGCACCAACTTGGAAGATGATGATAATAATTGCTATACTATTGGTGCTATTCATACTATTAATGATGAGAGTGATTATGTTTATGATATACAAAGCCACAAGCTTGGGGATGCTATGTTTGATGAAAATGACATGTTTGAGAATTCATTTGCTGCAATTAATGTTTGTCCCAAGCTTGGGGATGCTATGCTTAATGAAGATGATCTTTTTATTCCCCCTACTTTGAATGATCAAATTTGTTATAAAGACTGCATGCCTCCTACTTATGATGATTATTGTGATGATACTTATGCGATGAAAAAGAGTGATGATTACTATTATCATACTTGTCATAATTATGAATATCCTTTTACTGAATATTACTCTTTTAATGTGGAACCAATTTGTAGTATTCAATTCTTTTATGATACTCCCACTATTAGTCATGAGAAGAAATTTTCTTGTGTGGAGAGTAATAAATTTTCTATGCTTGTAGATCATGAAAAGAATGTTTTTATGTGATAGTTATGTTGTGAAATTCCTTCATGATGCTACTGAAAATTATTATGAGGGAGGAACATATGCTTGTAGGAATTGCAATAATATCAAGTTTCCTCTCTATGTGTGCAAAGTTTTGAAGTTATGCTTGTTTTGCCTTCCTATGCTAGTTGATTCTTGCTCCCATAAATTGTTTGCTCACAAAATCCCTATGCATAGGAAGTGGGTTAGACTTAAATGTGCTAGTCATATGCTTCATGATGCTCCTGTTATGTTTCAATTCTTATCTTTTATGTGAGCATCATTGAAATCATCATGCCTAGCTAAAAGGCATTCAAGAAAAGCGTTTGTTGGGAGACAACCCAACACTTTTACTTTATGTTTTTGTGTGTTCACATGATTAAGATACTGTACTAATCATGTTTTGTGCCTTTTATTTTAATAAAGTGCCAAGTAAAGCCTTTGGGTTGACTCACAAGATGAGTAGAATTGATGCTGAACCAAAACAGAAACTTATGAATCCAGTACAGGAATATTCATTTTTTACTGGAGCGTGATAATGATCTGAAATTTTTACAAAGTCTTTATATACAAATTCTTCAGGTTTTCCTAATTGTTCAGAATTTTTAGAGACAGGTAAGTATGGTTACACTACAGATCCTCACAGACTATTCTGTTTTTGACAGATTCTGTTTTGCATGCATAGTTTACTTGTTTTAGTGTTTCTATAGCTTATATTCAGTGATATAAATTATGGGAATGATAGAATACAGTAGGTATGATTTGGTAACAATTATGAATCTTGTCTTGACAGTACCTAAGTGAATTATTTATCTTTACTACACTAACCCTTCTCACGAAGTTCCGTTAAGTTTTCTGTGATTGAAGTTTTCAAGTTTTGCGGAGACACCGATATGAGGAGAATAAGGAGTGACAAGAGCCTAAGCTTGGGGATGCCCAAGGCACCCCCAAGGTAATATCCAAGGAATACTCAAGCGCCTAAGCTTGGGGATGCCCCGGAAGGCATCCCCTCTTTCGTCTTCAGCACTATCGGTATATCTTACTAGGAGCTATATTTTTATTCGTCACATAATATGTGTTTTGCTTGGAGCGTCATTATATTTTGTTATTTTTTGTTAGGTGTTATTTATAATCTTGTTTTTCAATAAAAAGTTCCAAGAATTGTCTTAGGATGCTTGCATTGCATGTTTTGATGTGTGCTGTGTAAAAACAGAAACTTTTGCTGTAGTGTTTGAATTTTCATATTTTACTGGACCGTGGAACGTTTCTGAAATTTTTACACAGTGTTTTCATATAAATTATTTATCATGTCCTAAATTTTCATAATTTTTTGAGTTACAAAAGTACACTGTTTTCATAAATTTCTACAGACTGTTCTGTTTGGACAGATTGCTGTCACGGTTTCGTTATCTACTTATCCTATAGTTTCCATAGCCTATATTGGTAGATATAAATTGTGGAGATGATAGTAAACAGTAGATGATGTTTGAAAATTATTGTGGAACTTGTCTTTGCAGTACATAAAGAGTTGATTTATTATTATGTGTACTAACCTATCTCACGAGTTCTTTTCGAGTTTTGTGTGGATGAAGTTTTTGAGAATAGGTGAAACCATGATATGAGAGGATTGAACGAGATATACAAGCTCAAGCTTGGGGATGCCCAAGGCACCCCAAGTAAATATTTCAAGAAGTCTCAAGCATCTAAGCTTGGGGATGCTACGCATCCCACCTCTCTTCATCAACAATTATCGGTTAGCCTATGTTGAGCCTAAATTTTTATTCGTTCACATGATGCATGCTATTCTTGGAGTGCTATTTTTATTTTGCTTGCTGTTTAATAAAATACTCAGATCTGAAAATCTTTATTGAGAGAGAGAGAGAGAGTCCTCACATAGCTACTTAATTGTTTGACTACTCATTGATCTTCACTTATATCTTTTTGGAGTAGTTTGTCATTCACTCTCGTGCTTCACTTTTATCCGATGAGTAAATGGTTGAATGAATTGAATATCATAAATCTGAAATTAAATATGCTTCATATACTTATCCCATGGGGAGTAATGACTTCACACATAATAAGTATTGGTGGTAAAATTTATTGAAAGTTAGCAAACACCGCATTGGTCACTTGAACAATTCATGAAAGAATATTGAAGGAAGAGAGATTCCACATATAAATATACTATCTTGGGCATCTTCTATGATTGTGAGCTCATTAATTATTTTCAAACTCGAGCAAATTAGCTAAAATTGGACAAGGAAGACAACTTAATGAGTTATGTTTGGGTATATTTGTATAGTAGTTATATTGTTATGGATCCTCCAACATGTGGTGCTTGCTTCCACCTCATACTAGCCAAAACTTCCGCACCAAGTAGAAATACTACTTGTGCATCCAAACACCCTTAAACCAGTTTTGCCATGAGAGTCCACTATAACTACCTATGGATTGAGTAAGATCCTTCAAGTAAGTTGTCATCGGTGCAAAAAGCAATAAAAATTGCTCCTAAATTTGTATGATCTTTTATTATAAGGGAAAATAAGCGTTGTACGAACTTGTGATGGTAAAGAAATAAAAGCGACGGACTGCATAATAAAGGTTGCTATCACAAAGGGCAATACAACGTGACGTTCCTTTGCATTAAGGGTTTGCACATCCAAAAACAAAAAGCGCATGACAACCTATGCTTCCCTCTGCGAAGGGCCTATCTTTTACTTTCTAGTACTTACCTTTATGCAAGAGTCATGGTGATCTTCACCACTTCCTATATTTCGCCTTTTTCTCTTGGTAAGCGTCATGTGTTGGGGAATGATCTAGACATATATATCCACACAAATATATTTGATCATGAATTATTATTGTTGACAATTATCTATATGATAAATAAGTTGGGAGGCAAAACATTAAGCCCCTATCTTTCTCTGTGTTCGATGGATGCTATTTGTTCTAAAAATATGCTTTGAGTGTCAATAATCATGGAAGACTATATGATAGTTGAGTATGTGGAATTTGCTAAATCAAAAGCTCTTACATAGACCCTTCCTGAAAATAAGATGAATTGCAATTGTTCGATGACTAGGAATATGGTTTGTTAGTTTTCAAGAAACTTTCTGGTCTATACTTTAACATGTGAATAGCTTGTTACTTGATCATGAAAAGTTTTATGAGATGAGCTACTGTTTATGGTTTATATTGATGCTAGAAAAAGTGATTGGAATTGATCAAACTTGTGCACTTGCTAGCATTCACATTTCATAAATTATTTCTTTTATCATTTACCTACTCGAGCACGAGCAGGAATTAAGCTTGGGGATGCTGATACGTCTCCAACGTATCTATAATTTATGAAGTATTCATGCCATGTTTACAATAATTCTATATGATTTTGGTATGATTTTATTAGAACTAACCCGAACTGACGCTGTTTTCAGCAGAACTACCATGGTGTCGTTTTTTGTGCAGAAATAAAAGTTCTCGGAATGGGCTGAAAATTTACGGAGAATATTTTTGGAAAATATAAAAAATACTGGAGCGAAAAGATACCGGAGAGGAGTCCAGAGGCAGCCACAAGCCTAGGGGGCGCCCCCCCTAGGGCATGCCCCCCTGGCTTGTGGGCCCCTCGGGAGTCCCCCTTACTTGATTCCAATGCCAAGTATTCCTATAAATACCAAAACCCCCAGAAAGAAACCTAGATCGGGAGTTCCACCGCCGCAAGCCTCTGTAGCCACGAAAAACCAATCGGGAGCCCGTTCCGGCACCCTGCCGGAGGGGGAAACCATCACCGGAGGCCATCTTCATCATCCCGGCGGTCTCCATGACGAGGAGGGAGTAGTTCACCCTCGGGGCTGAGGGTATGTACCAGTAGCTATGTGTTTGATCTCTCTCTCTCTCTCGTGTTCTTGAGATGACACGATCTTGATGTACCGCGAGCTCTATTGATATAGATGAATCATATGGAGTTTTCCCCTCTCTATCTTCTTGTGATGAATTGAGTTTTCCCTTTGAAGTTTACTTATCGGATTGAGTCTTTAAGGATTTGAGAACACTTGATGTATGTCTTGCGATGGGATATCCGTGGTGACAATGGGATGTTCTATTGATCCACTTGATGTATGTTTTGGTGATCAACTTGCGGGTTCCGTGACCTTGGGAATCTATGCATAGGGGTTGGCACATGTTTTCGTCTTGACTCTCCGATGGAAATTTTGGGGCACTCTTTGAAGTTCTTTGTGTTGGATTGAACATGATGAATCTGAAATTGTGTGATGCATATCGTATAATGAAGCCCATGGGTACTCGTGGTGACATTGGAGTATCTAGGTGACATTAGGGTTTTGGTTGATGTGTATCTTAAGGTGTTATTTTAGTAGGAACTCTAGGGCTGTTCGTGACACTTATAGGGATAGCTCATACGATTGATCGGAAAAGATAACTTTGAGGTGGTTTTGTACCCTACAATAATTTCTTCGTGTGTTCTCCGCTATTTGTGACTTTGGAGTGAACTCTTTGTCGCACGTGAGGGATTTACATATGATTCAACTATGTTAGTATTGTTGAGAGAACTTGCACTAGTGAAAGTATGAACCCTAGGCCTTGTTTCCAAGCATTGCAATACCGTTTGTGCTCACTTTTGTTACTTGCTACCTTGCTGTTTTTATATTTTCATTACAAAAATCTATATCTACTATCCATATTACACTTGTATCACCATCTCTTCGCCGAACTAGTGCACCTATACAATTTACCATTGTATTGGGTGTGTTGGGGACACAAGAGACTCTTTGTTATTTGGTTGCAGGGTTGTTTGAGAGAGACCATCTTCATCCTACGCCTCCCACGGATTGATAAACCTTAGGTCTTCCACTTGAGGGAAATTTGCTACTGTCCTACAAAACTCTGCGCTTGGAGGCCCAACACGAGTCTACAAGAAGAAGGTTGTGTAGTAGACATCAACGGTCACTGAAGCGAAACTGCCCCAGATACATGGCAGATAAGAAGGCTGGCAACGTCAACAAAAGTATATTTGATATACATATTATTGATGTGTACCGTACTAGTACTCCTAGTAGCACCTGGGTATTAGATACCGGTTTAGTTGCTGATATTGGTAACTCGAAGTAAAAGCTATGGAATAAACGGAGACTAGCTAAGGGTGAGGTGACAATGTGTGTTGGAAGTGTTTCCAAAGTTGATGTGATCACCATCGCACGCTCCCTCTACCTTCGGGATTAGTGTTGAACCTAAATAAATGTTATTCGGTGTTTGCGTTGAGCATGAACATGATTAGATCGTGTTTATTGCAATACGGTTATTCATTTAAGTCAGAGAATAAAGGTTGTTCTGTTTACATGAATAATACCTTCAATGGTCATGCATCCAATGTGAATGGTTTATTGAATCTCGATCATAGTGATACACATGTTCATAATATTGATGCCAAAAGATGCAAAGTTGATAATGATAGTACCACATACTTGTGGCACTACTACTAAGGTCATATTGGTGTAAATTGCATGAAGAAGCTCCATGTTGATGGATCTTTGGACTCACTCGATTTTGAATCGCTTGAGACATGCGAACCATGCCTCTTGGGCAAGATCACTAAGACCCCGTTTTCCGGTTCGATGGAGTGGGCAAGTGACTAATTGGAAATAATACATATTGATGTATGATATCCAATGAGCATTCAAGCACGCGGTGGATATCGTTATTATCTTACCTTCACAGATGATTTGAGTAGATATTGGTATGTTTACTTGATGAATCACAAGTCTGAAACTTTTGAAAAGTTCAAGAAATTTCAGAGTGAAGTTGAAGATCATCGTGACAAGAAGATTGAATGTCTACGATATGATCGTGGAGGTAAACATCTGAGTTACGAGTTTTGGTATATATTTAAGACTGTAGGAGATATGCCCTAGAGGCAATAATAAATGTTATTGATTATCTCCCTGTTCATAATTAGGTTTATGTTCCATGCTATAACTGCAATGATTCTCGAGTCTGCAAATAAAACGAGGCTTGGAGGGAAACTCATGTGCACGTGTGGGATAATAAACGGTAAAAAGTATTCCTAGTCAAGCCTCTATGACTGGCTCAAGTATTGCATGATGATCCTGTTTTCCTGATCATGGGCATGACTATGCCGGCAATTTTGAGGGCACAATTGTTGGTAGAACACTTGTGTTGAATCGACCCGAATTGATGTTATGCTATGAGATACATTCGTCATTAGTTAATGGTTTATAACACAGAGATAGTTAATGTTTGCATAATTCCTTAGACCATGAGAGTGTCGAGTTTCTTCATGCTTGCTTCATGAACTTTGGGGTTTGTTAAACGTCATCCGTAAATGGGTGGCTATTACGGCGGCTTACGGGTTCATGGAAAAGTATGTCAAGGGACTTGATAGCTCAAGATTGGGATTTGCTCCTCCGACGATGGAGAGATATCTCTGGGCCCTCTCGGTGTTACGGTATCCATCATCGTCTGGCCAGACACAGGGTGATTTGATCACAGGGATGCCGGAACACGGGAACGAGAAAAGAGAACAATACCGGCAACGAGGTAACTGGCATTGTGGACAAGTGTTGATCCACGAGGATGCCAACATGTCTCACCTCGGGTATTTGTAACATATCGCGAAGCAACAAGAATAGCACACGGCAACTAGAGGTTCACTCGAATATTTATTCGTGTGGGTATAGGGATCGATATGGGTGTCCACGACTCCGATGTTGATCATTGATCGGAAGGGGTTCCGGGTCATGTTTATACTTCACCGAACATATAGGGTCACACGCTTAAGGGTCATCTATCTGCTGAATACTAGACAGGGAGTCTGAGAGAAAATCACCGAAAAAGTTTCGGATGCCGGAAAAGTTTCGGTCAACGGAAAAGTTCCGAAGAGAGAGGTCACCGGATGAGTTCCGGTGAAACTGAAAAGTTGTTTCAGAGGATACCAAAAAGTCAAATTGGTTTTGGCACTTGCCTGATAATTCTTGGAGGGTGCCAGAATCATTCTGGAAACTTTCTGGAATTTTCCGGAATGAAAACCGGAAATGTTCCGGAGCTGCCGAAACCGCTTCAGATGCTTTTCGCAGATGAAAATCACTAAACCGGAATTGTTCCGGCTCACGTTGAAAATTATTTTGGTGGGTACTAGAATTGTTCTAAGCCCACATGAATATTTTCAGTTCGATCAGACGCTGAAAAATGTCGTCGTGAATAGTGAAAGTGTTTTTTGGGATATTTTTGGAAAGCCACCTTTTGGGGCTTTGCTCCAAAAGATCTTGGGGATGACATGGATGGATAGGGGCCAATTTTGGGGCCCCACATGAGGGTGTGGCCGGCCACATGGTGGACTCCTTCATGGAGTCCCCCTTGTTCCTTGGTTTCACCTTTTAGGTCCTTGGGAAGGACTCCTTTCCATGTGGGTTTTGGGTTTTCTTGTAAAACCACCCTACCCCTTGGGTTTCCTATAAATAGGAGGTGTGTGGGCTGCCATAAGACACACTCTTGCTCTCATACACAAAGCCATGCATGATCTGGCATTCTTCTCTCCCTCCCAGCGAAATAGTTTCGTAGAGCCGAAAGGCTGTCTGGGTTCCGGCAGGAACTAGTTCTGGACGGCGAAGCCCTGCCGGATAGATGACACCGTATGTGTGCAACTCTGTAGAGAGATCGTAGTTTCGGTCTTAGTTCGAGAGTGCCTCCCGGAGAGCTGTCCGTTTGACCATCCGAGTTTTGGAGGTCCTCCCGAAGGGCTGTCCGAGTGACAGTCCGAGTTTCGGAGGTCCTCCCGAAGGGCTGTCCGCGACACCGTCCGGGGGACTGTGTGACCGCCTCCCGGAGGGCTGTCCGCGGGGTAGATGAGGGTATACATCCTCGCGGTTGGGAGGTTGTAAAATCCTAGCTGCGGGGATCTGCACCGCTGTTCGTCATCGACTCTACTTCCGCTGCGCTACGAGTCGGTAACGAAAATGATCAAACCTTGTATGCAGTCTCCATAGTGGTCCTGGGCTGGTGCATAGGTCGGAAAATTTTTGTTTTCTGCTGCGTTACCCTACAGTGGCATCAAGAGCCGTGCTATGCGTAGATGCAGGTTGCGATCTAGAATACATAGAGATGTATGGGTGTTGCACAATATAATTAGGTAGTAGATGAGATCTATTGCTGAAAATTATTTGTGCGGGTTGCTGATGAAGTCTGTTACCCGATGTTCTTGTTGCTTCCCTAGAATTTGCATATTTCTGATCTTGATAACAGTATGGTGGAGTTTCAATGTTCTGGCAATCCGCGATCCTGATTGATCAACGAAGTGCTAACAGTTCATTGAATTCCACCGTAGTTAAAAAGAAAGATGAAATTTCACAGACGAAAGGGCAATGCAGATATGATCTGCACGGGGGTCACGCGTATGACGAAGTTTAGTATGGGGCTCGAGATTTTATTATCTCGTGTTTCATACACCCTGGAATGTTAATCTAGCGACTTGGATTATCATGCTTGATGATGGACGTTGGTAGCTTCGGTTTGTTTCGAAACCTTAGAAGCCACGTAAAAATAAAATTTTGCATGAACCGATTAGAGGCATCTAACTTGGTTTTGCAGGATGGTTTGCATGTGCATATGATGTGGTATAGCAGTACTCATATTAATTTGATCATGTATGAGATGACTATATGATGTAATTAACATGACCTGCGTGTCATGATTCGGCATGATGGCTGGAGCCATATGATTGCACTTTAATGACCTGCGTGTCAACCTTATGTAATGCACTTATTTTATTAGCTATAGAGATAGCAATATTATCTGGTGCATCGACAAGGTGGTGGCAATCTTCGCGAAGGTGAACACCGACGCGAATGCCGAAGACGAAGAAATGAGAATTCTTCGTCAGAAAGGGCTATACCATATCATGCTATTATGAATTGCCTGAGATGTTTATCCCTTATGATGCACCCTTCTTGATTGCGCGGTAGTCGCTTTTATTAGGGTGATCTCTCACAAAAATATCAAGTAGTTAGTGTTCTCCCAAGTGTAGCACCGTCACGGCACCTATCTTTTCGGGGTATCACATGGATACATGGGTACGAACGATTAGGGATGTGTGAGGCGGGTGAGTTGAGACCTCGCAGCGAGATCACTTGGTTGTCTTGACGTTCAGGCATGAAAGTCATGAGCTCGGAACACATGCATCGAAAGATGAACAAGAGTCACATGGAGATGTGATCGGCAAGTTGGCCTACCGATTGCAATTCTCGTCACTTGAGATGGATACATCCTTGGCGTTGAATTGTAATTTGGATCTTGTATCACTCAAAATCAATTATGAGAGATATTGATTTGAGTGGGAGCGCACTTGAGAATTAACTTGTTTAATTCTCAGTGCAATTAATTTTGAACACTGTCTAAGTGTGGTTTGCATAATAGTTGTAGAATAATGGCTCGCGTTTCCACCTTCCCTATTAAAATTGAATAGCTGTTAAATATCTGGTTAAAACTTTACGGTTGGTAACGTAATATGAGGATTGTCCTCAAGAGTGCCGAGAAGGACTTTGTCCTATCGCATGCTTTCGGTATTCTCCCACTAATGCTATGGATCATATGACTCTCGTCCTTCGATCCAAAAGCTAGAATTCCTTTTTAGTCAAAGTGCAATATGTTTGCTTCCATGAGACCCGAACTTCGAAAGTTTGGATAGTTATGTGATATTCATGGAATCTGAAAATTATTTTCAGAGACAGACAAAAGCTAAAAGATATGAGATATCCAAAGCAATGTTTGTTTGCAAACATTAGTAAAGTGTTTACTATGCATTAGACTGATAAGAGAGGGATCCAGGAGAACGCCTGTCATATGATGAAAGGTGAATAAAACAACAACTTGAAGAGAAAGGAAGTGTCCGAAGGGTGTTAGTAAGACTTTCACGCCTAGGAAGTCCGGGGCTAATGCCACTCTTAAGTTGGGTGCTTCTTCTGAGAGTAGGAGAAATACTGAAAGTTAAACTGTTAGAAGTATAATGGCAAAAGGATAGAAGACTGGAATATCCAGCTCATGTATGAATGTCATACAGGTTTTTTGATGTATAGAAGGCTGGTCAAAGATATAGTTCTTGGGAATTATGGTTAAACATGTTAATCACTAATTCTTGGGTATTGTGAGTTAATCACAAAGATACCCGCTCGATTGCATTCTGTTGCAACTCGATGTAAGAACTACTATGGCCCGAGAGACTAGCCAGGAATGAGGTTTAGATACACGCAGGGAACATAGTAAATGTTACTATACCTTCCATCGGTGTATTCCCTATGTATTTACTTTCATAATTCATTTAGAGTTTCATACACTCTAGCCCTTTGCATAAGGTACTTTGCAAGAAGGTTATTCATAAGAGAACTTTTGATGTTCGGTGTTATGAATAACATAAGGGACATACTTTCATTATGAATGAGATGTATGTTATGAATATTGATAATAATACATTACCTCTGGGTTTACTTTCATAATTCATTTAGAGTTTCATACACTCTAGCCCTTTGCATAAGGTATTTTGCAAGAAGGTTATTCATAAGAGAACTTTTGATGTTCGGTGTTATGAATAACATGAAGGGCCATGCTTCCATACAGGATGGGATGTATGCTATGAATATTGATGGTAATATGATACATCCATAACACTAACGCTAAATGTCGCAAGACTAAAAGCATACCACACAAGTGTGGCACTGTATTTGGTCACATTGGAGAAACCCGCATGGAAAATTCCATTATGATGGATTTTGAAGTCGTTTGATTTTGAATCATCTGACACTTGCAAATTTCCTCTGAAAGGTGAAGTGACTGAAATACCGTTCACAGGCCATAAGGAACGAGCAAAGAACATATTGGTGATCATACATTATGATGTGTGTAGTCCAATAAATGTTGTTGCAAGTAGTGGATTTATCTATCTTCAGAAATGACTCAAGTAGATATATGGATATTTACTTGTTGAGACGTAAGTCTGGATCTTTTGAATTCATTCAGAAGGTTTTCAAAAATGAAGTAGAAGTTATTGTAACAAGAAAATTATGTTTCTACAATTCGATTGCAGAAAGGAATATTTGAGTTACAAGTTTAGCGAATGTCTGATGAGTTGTGAAAGGGGTTTCATAACTTGCACCTCTCGGAGCACCACTGCAAGTGGAGAGTCCATGTAGATGTAATCGAACCATTTATGACATGGTAAGATCAAAGATGACATAAATAAATTTATCATTATCCCTTTTAGAGTGATGCTTTAGAGACTGCGGCTTTTACACTGAAAAGAGCTCCATCAGGTCTGTTGAAATGACGCCATGGTGTGGTACGCCCAACCATGTTATATATTTTCTTAACATTTGAAATATGGGGCTTGTGTAAAAGGTTACAAACCTATTCCAAATCAGACAAGTGCTACTTTGTAAGGTTATCCCAAGTCATTGGGTATTTCCCCACCACTATACCGAGGCAAAGGGTTTTGCCGCAAAACGGTATGCTTTTAAAGAGAATAGTTCTTACAAAAGGTGAGTGGGAGGACAGTGCAACTCGACGAGATAAGCAGTATCTTCGTCATCAGGTCAAAGGAAAGGAACCTTAGAAGTGATTCCAGAGTTTCCTACTGCGACTGATACAGAAGTCTCTATAATAAAATGTATGGACTTCAGTCGAACTTGTAGCTGAACCCCGTAGGCAAGGCTCGTGCAAACCTCTCAGGTGCGCAAACGAGATATTGTTGTTGGACAACAGTATACCTACGATACACAAGGAAGCGGTGATGGGCCCTGACTCCGGAATTGGCTAAATGCCAATACAATCCGAGATAGTTTCCATATAAATGTTTCAAGATTAAAATCTTGATACACCTTTCGGAAGACTTGGAGTCTAACGAATATTTATGGAACTAAAAACTGATACGGATAAAAATGTTTTATCCATATAGCTCGACTTGTTGAAATAACAAGTTCAAGGAGTTGACTACGATGAGGTTGATTCACCGTAGCGATGCTTAAAGTCGGTTCGGGTTGAACTAGCAATTAATACATATTTCAATCATGAGATATGAAACATGGATGACGAAAGGATTTCCATCTGATGGAAATGAAACCTAGGACTTGTATGTGATACAGTCTGAAGTAATTTGTCGATCCAGAGGATGCTAGTAAGTATGCAAACTTCAGAGTTCCAGCGATGGACAGAAAAGAGCAATATGGAGTTGGAATCTTCGTGTTTTGATGAAATGGTCAAAGGGGTTTGACTTCATCAATGGGTAACGAAGATGCTTGTAATTCAAGAAATTAAGTGTGAGCATAATAATATTTCTATAAACCTTGTGTACTTGACACATTGTTAATTGGAAATAAATTTCTTGACACGAATTAGGACTTCATTTGAAAATAGTTTTCCGATGAAGTGCTTAGGCTAAATAGCCTCAATATTAGGCATGATGATCTATGGAGATAGATTTACCTAATGGGGCTAAGCAATGAATACATATTGACAAGATGCTAAAACCTTTTAGCATTTAAAACGCCAAGGAGTGATTCTTGCCGAAGTCACATGGAAAGAGTTTTGCAAAACTCGGTGTCTCAAAACACTGATGAGCAAAATACATGATGGAGATTCCACACACTCTTGTGTTTGGATTAATCATGTATTCCATGGTATGTAAAAGCAACCAGATATGTCCAATACTCCAAAGTTGTTGCGAGTATAGATACCAAAGTGATCAAAAGTACTGATCATAGGACAACAGTGAAAGATGTCATTGAGTACTAGAGTAGTAGTAATGACATGTTTTCTCGCAAGCAGAGATTATGAAGTGCTCGTTGTAAGTAATTACATCGATACAGTCTTCATCAATGCTCCATGCGATTTTCGATTTAAATTGAGGGTTTTGTGTAAAACACAATATGGTGGCACGGTAGTTGGAAATTGTTCCAAACAAGATACTGTGGTGAATTCTATAACAAAGGCTAAGTATGTTGACGCTTAAGAAGCGACAAAGAAGTTGTTGAATCATATAGTTCATTCATGAACTTAGTATGGTTCCAAGATGGCTTTGGTCTATGGGACACTATTGCAGATAGTTGCTCCATAGCTCAGTCTGAGGAATCTTGTTTCGACCAATGATACACACATATGCAAAGCCAAGTCCACACAAAATATGAATTTTGTGAAAGCGTGAAAACGCGAGGATATGCATAGTTACACACGGAGCTGAAGTCGTCAGATCCGTTGGACATCAGGCTATACCACATGCGAAGCATATTTTACACCGGTATGCCATAGGTGTAAAGTGCATTAGCGTTGACTAGATTATTGACTCTAGTGCAAGTGGGAGTCTGTAGGAGATATGCCCTAGAGGCAATAATAAATGTTATTGATTATCTCCCTGTTCATAATTAGGTTTATGTTCCATGCTATAACTGCAATGATTCTCGAGTCTGCAAATAAAACGAGGCTTGGAGGGAAACTCATGTGCACGTGTGGGATAATAAACGGTAAAAAGTATTCCTAGTCAAGCCTCTATGACTGGCTCAAGTATTGCATGATGATCCTGTTTTCCTGATCATGGGCATGACTATGCCGGCAATTTTGAGGGCACAATTGTTGGTAGAACACTTGTGTTGAATCGACCCGAATTGATGTTATGCTATGAGATACATTCGTCATTAGTTAATGGTTTATAACACAGAGATAGTTAATGTTTGCATAATTCCTTAGACCATGAGAGTGTCGAGTTTCTTCATGCTTGCTTCATGAACTTTGGGGTTTGTTAAACGTCATCCATAAATGGGTGGCTATTACGGCGGCTTACGGGTTCATGGAAAAGTATGTCAAGGGACTTGATAGCTCAAGATTGGGATTTGCTCCTCCGACGATGGAGAGATATCTCTGGGCCCTCTCGGTGTTACGGTATCCATCATCGTCTGGCCAGACACAGGGTGATTTGATCACAGGGATGCCGGAACACGGGAACGAGAAAAGAGAACAATACCGGCAACGAGGTAACTGGCATTGTGGACAAGTGTTGATCCACGAGGATGCCAACATGTCTCACCTCGGGTATTTGTAACATATCGCGAAGCAACAAGAATAGCACACGGCAACTAGAGGTTCACTCGAATATTTATTCGTGTGGGTATAGGGATCGATATGGGTGTCCACGGCTCCGATGTTGATCATTGATCGGAAGGGGTTCCGGGTCATGTCTATACTTCACCGCACATATAGGGTCACACGCTTAAGGGTCATCTATCTGCTGAATACTAGACAGGGAGTCTGAGAGAAAATCACCGAAAAAGTTTCGGATGCCGGAAAAGTTTCGGTCAACGGAAAAGTTCCGAAGAGAGAGGTCACCGGATGAGTTCCGGTGAAACTGAAAAGTTGTTTCAGAGGATACCAAAAAGTCAAATTGGTTTTGGCACTTGCCTGATAATTCTTGGAGGGTGCCAGAATCATTCTGGAAACTTTCTGGAATTTTCCGGAATGAAAACCGGAAATGTTCCGGAGCTGCCGAAACCGCTTCAGATGCTTTTCGCAGATGAAAATCACTAAACCAGAATTGTTCCGGCTCGCGTTGAAAATTATTTTGGTGGGTACTAGAATTGTTCTAAGCCCACATGAATATTTTCAGTTCGATCAGAGGCTGAAAAATGTCGTCGTGAATAGTGAAAGTGCTTTTTGGGATATTTTTGGAAAGCCACCTTTTGGGGCTTTGCTCCAAAAGATCTTGGGGATGACATGGATGGATAGGGGCCAATTTTGGGGCCCCACATGAGGGTGTGGCCGGCCACATGGTGGACTCCTTCATGGAGTCCCCCTTGTTCCTTGGTTTCACCTTTTAGGTCCTTGGGAAGGACTCCTTTCCATGTGGGTTTTGGGTTTTCTTGTAAAACCACCCTACCCCTTGGGTTTCCTATAAATAGGAGGTGTCTGGGCTGCCATAAGACACACTCTTGCTCTCATACACAAAGCCATGCATGATCTGGCATTCTTCTCTCCCTCCCAGCGAAATAGTTTCGTAGAGCCGAAAGGCTGTCTGGGTTCCGGCAGGAACTAGTTCTGGACGGCGAAGCCCTGCCGGATAGATGACACCGTATGTGTGCAACTCTGTAGAGAGATCGTAGTTTCGGTCTTAGTTCGAGAGTGCCTCCCGGAGGGCTGTCCGTGTGACCATCCGAGTTTTGGAGGTCCTCCCGAAGGTCTGTCCGAGTGACAGTCCGAGTTTCGGAGGTCCTCCCAAAGGGCTGTCCGCGACACCGTCCGGGGGACTGTGTGACCGCCTCCCGGAGGGCTGTCCGTGGGTCAGATGAGGGTATACATCCTCGCGGTTGGGAGGTTGTAAAATCCTAGCTGCGGGGATCTGCACCGCCGTTCGTCATCGACTCTACTTCCGCTGCGCTACGAGTCGGTAACGAAAATGATCAAACCTTGTATGCAGTCTCCATAGTGGTCCTGAGCTGGTGCGTAGGTCGGAAAATTTTTGTTTTCTGCTGCGTTACCCTACAAAGACAATGTGGAAGTTGTTTCACAACACATGCCACGTGGAACACCACAGTGTAATGGTGTGTCTGAATATCGTAGCCGTACTCTATTGGATATGGTGCGTTCTATGATGTCTCTTGCCGATTTGCCACTATCGTTTTGGGGTTATGCGTTAGAGACAACTACATTCACTTTAAATAGGGCACCATCTAAATCCGTTAAGATGACACCGTATGAATTATGATTTGGCAGAAACCTAAGCTGTCATTTCTTAGAGTTTGGGAATATGATGCTTATGTGAAAAGACTTCAACCTGATAAGCTCGAATCCAAAGCGGACAAATGCGTCTTCATAGGATACCCTAAGGAAACAATTGGGTATACCTTCTATCTCAGATCCAAGGGCAAAGTGTTTGTTGCTAAAAACGGGTCCTTTCTCGAGAAAGAGTTTCTCTCAAAAGAATTGAGTGGGAGGAAGGTAGAACTTGATGAGGTTATTGAACCGTCACTTCAGTTGGATGGTAGCACAATGCAGACAGATGTTTCTGCGGTGCGTACACCAAATGAAGAGGAAGCTAATGATGATGATCATGAAACTTCAGATCAAGTTACTACTGAGCCTCGTAGGTCGACAAGGAATCGTACCGCCCCTGAGTGGTATGGAAATCCTGTCTTGGAGGTCATGTTGTTAGACAATGGTGAACCTACGAGCTATGAAGAAGCGATGATGGGCCCGGATTCCAACAAATGGCTAGGAGCCATGAAATCCGAGATAGGATCCATGTATGAAAACTAAGTATGGACTTTGGTAGACTTGCCCGATGAACGGCAGGCCGTTAAGTACAAATGGACCTTTAAGAAGAAGACAGACGTTGATGGTAAATGTCACCATTTATAAAGCTCAACTTGTCGCAAAGTAGTTTCCGACAAGTTCAAGGAGTTGACTACGATGAGACTGTCTCACCCGTAGCGATGCTAAAGTCTGTTGGAATTATGTTAGCAGTTGCTGCATTTTTCGATTATGAAATCTGACAGATGGATGTCAAAACATCGTTTCCTTAACGGTATCCTTAAGGAAAGGTTGTATGTGATACAACCACAAGGTTTTGTCGATCCTAAGGATGCTAAAAAGTGTGCAAACTCCAATGATCCTTCTATGGACTGGAGCAAGCATCTCGGAGTTGGAATATACGCTTTGATAAGGAGATCAAAGTTTTTTGGGTATATACAAAGTTTATAAGAAACTTGTATTTACAATAAAGTGAGTGGGAGCATAAAGGGTTGACATATTGTTGATCGGAAATAATGTAGAATTTCTGGAAAGCATAAAGGGTTGTTTGAAAGGAGTTTTTCAAAGGAAGACCTGGATAAAGCTACTTAAATATTGGGCATCAAGATCTATAGAGATAGATCAAGACGCCTAATAAGACTTTCAATGAGTACATACCTTGACAAGATTTTGAAAGAGTTCAAAATGGATTAGTCAAAGAAAGAGTTCTTGACTGATTTGTAAGGTGTGAAGTTGAGTAAGACTCAAAGCTCGACCACGGCAGAAGAAAGAGAAAGGACGAAGGTCGTCCCCTATGCCTTATCCATAGGATCTGTATAGTATGCCATGTTGTGTACCGCACCTGGTGTGTGCCTTGCCATGAGTCTGTCAAAGGGGTACAAGAGTGATCCAGGAGTGGATCACTGGACAACGGTCAAAATTATCCTTAGTAACTAGAGGACTAAGGAAATGTTTCTCGGTTATGGAGGTGATGAAGAGTTCGTCGTAAAGAGTTACGTCGATGCAAGCTTTGACACCAATCTGGATGACTCTTAGTAAGTAATCCGGATACGTATAGTGGAGCAGCAATTTGGAATAGCTTGGAGCGTGGTAGCAGCATCTACAGTATGACATATAGATTTGCAAAGAACACACAGATCTGAATGTTGCACACCGTTGACTAAAACCTCTCTCACATGCAAAACATGATCAAACCCCAGACCTCATTGGGTGTTAGATTCATAACAATGTAAATCACATAGCCATGTGAGCTAGATTCTTGACTCTAGTGCAAGTGGGAGACTGTTAGAAATATGCCCTAGAGGCAATAATAAAATGGTTATTATCATATTTACTTGTTCATGATAATCGTTTATTATCCATGCTAGAATTGTATTGATCGGAAACTCAGATATATGTGTGGATACATAGACAACACTGTGTCCCTAGTAAGCCTCTACTAGACTAGCTCGTTGATCAGAGATGGTCAAGGTTTCCTGACCATAGACAATGAGTTGTCATCTGATAACGGGATCACATCATTAGGAGAATGATGTGATGGACAAGACCCAACCGTAAGCATAGCAGTTGATCGTGTCAGTTTGTTGCTACTGCTTTATCCATGTCAAGTATATGTTCCTACGACCATGAGATCATGCAACTCCCGGACACCGGAGGAATGCCTTGTGTATATCAAACGTCACAACGTAACTGGGTGACTATAAAGGTGCTCTACAGGTATCTCCGAGGGTGTCTGTTGAGTTGGCATGGATCGAGATCGGGATTTGTCACTCCGTATGACGGAGAGGTATCTCTGGGCCCACTCGGTAACATAGCATGACAAGAAGCTTGCAAGCAATGTGACTAAGGAGTTAGTCACGGGATCTTGTGTAACAGAACGAGTAAAGAGACTTGCCGGTAACGAGATTGAACTAGGTATGGAGATACCGACGATCGAATCTCGGGCAAGTAACATACCGATGGACAAAGGGAACTGCATACGGGATTATCTGAATCCTTGACATCGTGGTTCGACCGATAAATATCTTCGTAGAATATGTAGGAACCAATATGGGTATCCAGGTCCCGCTATTGGTTATTGATTGTAGAGTTGTCTCGGTCATGTCTACATAGTTCTCGAACCCGCAAGGTCTGCACACTTAACGTTCGGTGACGATTTGGTATTGTTGAGTTATGTATGTTGGTGACCGAAGGTTGTTCGGAGTCCCGGATGAGATCCCGGACATCACGAGGAGTTCCGGAATGTTCCGTAGGTAAAGATTTATATATGGGAAGTCATATTTTGGCTACCGGAAAAGTTTCGGGTTTTTTCGGTATTGTACCGGGAAGCTTCTAGAAGGTTCTGGAAACTTCCAGAGGAGTCCGGAATTCCACCAAGGGTTCCACCACGTCCCAAGGGTTTGCATGGGCTGAGGGGAGGCGCCCTGGCCTTATTGGGCTAGGCGCACAAGTCCCTCAAGGCCCATATGGCTTGGGAGAGGTGGAAAGTCCACCTGTTTATGGATAGGGAGGGAATTGGACTAGGAGTCCAACTCCTCCCCCTTGGCTACGCCCTAGGGCTTGGAGGGGCTGATCTCCACGCTCCTCCACCTATATATAGAGGGGAGGGGGTGCCCCAAGAGCACACACAAAGCCCTTGGCGCCCCTCTCTCTCCCTAGATCGTTTTCTCCTCCGTTCACGGTTTCGGTAGCGCTAGGCGTAGCCCTGCCGGGATAGCACCACCACCGCCGCCACCACGCCATCGTGTTGCCGGAGAACTCATCTACTACTCCGACCTCGCTCGCTGGATCGAGGAGGCGGAGACGTCATCGAGCTGTACGTGTGCTGAACGCGGAGGTGTCGTCCGTTCGGCGCTAGATCGGGACGGATCGTGATTGGATCGCGGGACGGATTGCGATTTGGATCGCGAAGACGTTCGACTACATTAACCGCGTTTCTTAATGCTTCCCGCTTAGCGATCTATAAGGGTATGTAGATCCACTCTCCCTCTCGTAGCTGTTGATCTCCATAGATAGATCTTGGGTGTTCTTAGGAAATTTTTTGTTTCCCATGCAACGTTCCGCAACAGGAGGTGCTTTTATAATGGCTTCTTGGTTTGTCCTCCGTTGATGTGGTCATCCAAGGGCTCCAGATGAACCGTATCCTCTCTCAAACCCTTCCTTATTATCCAAGGATCATGTGGGAACAAACGAGACAAAATCGATGAAGAATCCCATCTAAAAGGGCAACTTTCGGAGGAGCTTTCACTCCATACGAGCGCGCGGTAGTATGACACGCCGTCTTGGGATCTGGCCCCTTCAGTAAAACGGTTGTTATTTCTTCATATGAAGTCCAGTTTAACGTTTTTGGGCTCGTTGGATTCGCGAGAACGACACCGATTTATTTCTGGTTTTAGATCTTAATTTGGAGCACTTAAAAAAATCACTTTCTCCGCCTTCTGAAATTCCTAAGTTTGGTACTATTTGTTCTAGGTATTCAACCCGTCCTTGATCCATTCATCGTGCTTGGTGTGGGTGTCAGATTTGATGCAGGTGAGATAAAGCCGTGCGCGTGTTTGTTGGGCGGGTCAATGTCTCCCTTGTTGCGAGACGCAAGACCACGTTGCCTGTAGGAAATCGTTGCTGAGCCGGCCAGTAACCATGTGTTTCGTCATGCACATCGTGCTGATGTCAAGTACGTAGGTTTTCCCTTTCCTTTTGTTTATATTTTAGAAAAACCTAAATATATATATTATGAAAAATAACTTACTTAATATGAGACATCTCAAAAATGTCTGCATGTTTCAGAAAAATGCACTTCATCCGATACAAAATAAGTGTCGCGGTTTTGAGCTATGGAACAATCGGAGTGAGTACATGAAGGTTTAAAAACATGTTATGCAATACAAAAGAATGTTTGTGTAATTTCAAAAAACATGTTTCACACTCTTTACAAATTCATTACATTTAATAAAAATCACGCATTTAAAAATATGGTTGAGTTTTTTTTCATGTTTATACAATATTATATTTTGACATAGTTCAAAAATATATTTTATATCATTCGAAAAATGTTTCATTGTGTAGTTGAAAAATTTTAGACACATATTCGAAAAAATGTTCAAAACATGTATTGGAAAAAATGTTGAACGCACATTTGAAAAATGTTAAATGCATATAATTAGATTTTTTAGATGTATACTAAAATTGTACAATGTGTGTGATGTTTTAGATGTATACTGAAAATGTTTTAGATTTTTGTAATTCCAAGCAAAACATTAAAAAAACATAAAAATTTTGTGAAAATCCTGATCATAATTATTTTTAAATTTTATATATTTTCTTGAAATTTCTGAACATTTTTTAAAAGGGGCATTTTCGAAAGAAAAAAAGACGAAGATGGAAATGTTTGGATCAGCGTTGTGGTTGGTTTCTTATATTTATTGCAACGCTATGCAGATACAAACACTCATTATCTCAAGTAGCTACCAAGGCATTTCCTATTTTCCGCCTTAAGTGTCCTTTACTGTGCATTTTACAATCGGACCAACCCCAACTCATCGTATTGGGCCGGGCCATTTCATTCGTTTTCTATTTGAAAACCCCATAAAACGTGTACACGACGGGATTCGAATCATTCTCCTCAGGTTTCCTTATTTTATTGTCAAAATGCACACCGAAAAAATGCACTGTTTCCTGTTTGTTTTTTTTCTATTTCTTTTTTCTTCTTTTGTACTTTGATTTTTCTTTTCTTAAATTCGAATTTTATTCAAATTCGTGATTTTTTAAACAAATTGATGAGCTTTTTTAAAATCCATGGTATTTTTTTCAAAATTGATGAATTATTTTGTATTTTATGATTTGTTTTCATAATTGATGATTATTTTCTGATTCAGTGATTTTGTTAGGACAACGATGAACTTTTTCCAAATCCATGACCAGACTTTAAATGATGAACTTAGTTTCAAAATCGATAAACTTTTTTGGCAAAACTGATGAATTTTTTTTTCAAATTTTTACCAAAATTTCTAATTTTTTTATCAAAAATTCTAATTTTTTTCAAAACCCATTAACTTTTTTTCAAAGCAGTGAACTATTTAAAAGTTCTATGAACTTTTCCAAATTGGTGAACTTTTTTCCAAAATAGTGAATATGTTTTGAAATTCGTGTTTTTTTGCTTAAGTGTGTGATTTTTTTTCAAAATCCATGAATTTGTTTGAATCCACGAGTTGATTTATGTGATTTTTTCGTAGTTTTCTTAAAATCATTTTTTTAAGTTCAACCATCGACCAGTCAAGCGTTCATCGAAGACCCAATGCGCCCTGGCGAGGAAGTGCACCGCGAGTGGTGATATGAGTCGTCCCATCGATGCATCCTAGTGGGCGTTAGGACTCCTAGCTGACGCATAAGTCGCCGACTAGGAGCTCTCAACTAGCAACACGCACTCTGGAGCCAGAGGTTACAATGCCACTATACTACTAGGCCGACCCAGTCGATCGATTGCCTGTGGGAGTCGTCCAGTGGTCCCACGTAGCCAGTTTTTTCTCTGAGAAAACCCCACGTAGACATTTAGTTTTTTTAGTGCCGTAGACATTTAGTTAGGGCATAGTTAGCTGGCTTTTCTTTAGACACATACTTCCTTCGTTTCTAAATATAAGTCTTTTTAGATGTTTCACTAGTCCGTATGTAGTCCCCTAGTGAAAATTCAAAAAATTCCAAGCTCGGAAGCGGCGATTTGGCTCCCGAGCTCAGCTGCACCCGCACCGACGAAAAAAATCAAAACAAATACTAGAAAAATTCAAAAAATTCCAATTTTTGTGTGTGATAGATAATTTGATGCATGAGGTCCGCTCCAAATTTGAACTCATTTGGGCCTCTGAGCAGCTCTCAGCAAAAAAGACAAATCGGGGTCTGTAAAAAAGGTTTACTGTTCACGCACTGTTTTGACCCCGATTTGTCTTTTTTGTCAAGAGCTGCTCAGATGTCCAAATAAGTTGAAATTTGGAGCGAACCTCACGCAACAAAATATCTACCAAGCAAAAAAAATTGGATTTTTTTTTTCTAGTATTTGTTTTGATTTTTTTTCTGACCGGGAGCAGATGAGCCTGGGAGCAGACTTGGATTTTCGCTAAAAAAGACTTATATTTAGGAACGGAGGGAGTAGTTTTTTCTAGGGAAGACAGACATAGATTTTTTTTTTTTTAGCAACTGGACAGACATAGTTTTTTTTTTTTTTTTGAGGGCGGACAGACATAGTTAAGCTGGCTGGACAAGAGAGATACGATCTGGCCCGAGAAATGGCAGCGTCGGCCCTTCCAGCCCGGCCCACCCGAGAAGCGTGCCGAGTGGACTAGACTCTCCGGTCTCTCTCCCCCAACAACAACCCAAGGCCCCACGCAAACCTCCTCCCCCTCCCCGGCGAATCTCCGATGATACTCCTCCCCGTCGGCGCATGAGCATCCTCCGCGCGCTCGCGGACTCCCTCTCGTCGCTCCTCTTCTCACCTCCCGCGGCACCGCCCATGGACGCGCCGGCGGCGGCCGTGGTGGGGGAGCGCGTGGCCGTGAAGCTGCGGGGCTACTTCGAGCTGGCCAAGGAGGAGATCGACAAGGCCGTGCGCGCCGAGGAGTGGGGCCTCCCCGACGACGCCGAGGCGCACTACCGCAACGCCCTCCGCGTCATGCTCGAGGCCAAGGCCGCCCGCGTCCCCGACGCCGTCTCCTCCAGGTGCCCCCCCCCCCCCCCCCCCCCCCCCCTTCCCTCCGCCGGCGGGCTGGGCTAGGGTTTGCGGTCGCTGACCGGCGTGCGCGTTTCGATTTTGCAGCGAGAGGGGCCAGGTTAGGGTGTACCAGGACAAGATCGCCAAGTGGCAGACGCAGGTCGAGGAGCGGCTCAGGGTGCTCGGCCGGAGGAGTAGTGAGCCTCTCCGCTCCTCTTCCTTTTCGCCTCAGCTTTGCTGACTTCTCAATTTTGTGCACATGTGAAACTTGTTCAGCGATATGTGTGCACTTCTCAGTTCAGATACATTAGAAAAAGCCAACATTTTTGTGGGCATAGCTGTAATTTGTTGTGTTAATCACTTAATTGGGTAAATTTAGGAGTTAATACCTAAATATGATTCCATTAGTGAATTGTGCATTTCCCTACTTTTGCGATTGTGGACTATAATTCATAATTGGGAGTTAACTTTCAGTAGTTTTATTGTTCACATAGGTCCTACATACATTTCCCTACTGTTGCAGTTGTGGACTTCAATTAGTTGGATGTTAACTTTGTTTCATTTTGCCTGGTATTGTAGGAGCGTCTGCACCGGTCCCCAAGAAGGTATAAGCTTCTAGTGTTGAATTTTTACACATGGTACATGGTTTACCTGATAGCTTCAGCTGTCTAGTGTCTACTTGGTACATTCTGAATTGTCTTGTACCTAGCGTTTTAGTAAAAATGACTGTTGCTTGTTATTTGCTTCCTTCCCGGTTAACAGCGTTTTACTGATATGTTGATTTGGTACTGCTGCAGTGCTACCTTATCAATCCAAGTCTGCTCGCTATGAATATGTTGTTCTTGTGAGTTCTTACGAGTAGGATTGCTAGTATTATATCTACTTGAGTACTTGTTAACTGCGGTTGCCTGGGTTACATGGTTATATATTGAGGTTATAAAGTGTATTTTCTTTTTAAGGAGTACTTTGCAGCGAGTGCATTGGTCGAAAAGTCCTTCTCCATTACCATGTGTTCTATTTCTGCAGGTTGTTACAAACTATCAAGTAAATAGGCCTGAGAGACCAGCATCAGGTAGCTCCCGTAAGTCAGCTTTGCAGTCTAGCCCTACCTTTAACAGAGGTGGTCAAGCATCCTCTCATCAGAAGAATAGCAATGGCGGATCCAAGCCAGTGCAAAGAACTGGTGGAAAGGATGATGACAAGCTTGTTGAAATGATAAATACGACAATCGTGGATAGAAGTCCTTCTGTCAAATGGGATGATGTTGGTATGCAACCATTGACTTTCTTTGTGCGCTCTGGCTCAAGCCCAATTATTAATCATGGTGTCATTATTCTCTGTAGCTGGTCTTGACAAAGCAAAGCAAGCACTCATGGAAATGGTTATCTTGCCTACTAAGCGAAGGGATTTATTCACTGGTCTTCGGAGGCCTGCGAAAGGTAAATGTGTTTTCATGCTCAAGGTTTCCCTTCTCTGGATCTTTTCTATAATTCATATCTATCTTCAGGGCTGCTTCTCTTTGGTCCTCCCGGGAATGGGAAAACAATGCTTGCCAAAGCTGTTGCTTCAGAATCTGAAGCAACATTTTTTAATGTTTCAGCTTCTTCATTGACATCAAAGTGGGTATGTGGTTGTCCCTATAGTTACTTAGTCAGATACTCACTTACATATTTCACTCTCTGAACCAACCTTATTTCATTGGCATACACAGGTAGGGGAGGCTGAAAAGCTTGTTCGGACACTTTTCATGGTTGCTGTTGAACGGCAACCATCTGTTATTTTCATGGATGAGGTCCTTGTTACAAACCTTATCGTTCAAATTTTGCTGAAATTATTATGTAACAATATTTATTTAATACTCCCTCCGTCCCAAAATAAGTGTCGTTGATTTTGTACTCTACGGAGGGAGTATTTTCCTATTAATTGAAGTTCATCGATGTTATGTTGACCATGCTATCACTAGTTGTTTGAATAGGGAAATTGGTCGCTTGTCATATTTTAGGATAGTTTAGTTTTGGAATGTTTGATCCATTTGAAGTTTGAACCATGCAATTGTTAGACATGTAAAAGTGTAAATACATGCTTTTCCCCTGAACATTGCACAGAATAGAAGTATGCATCAGACATTTTATATTTTCTGCATAGGCTTATGCACAAAGTTGATGTTTGCATTCAAATCTTTCTAGAAGTTTAGGTGAGCACATATATGGTACCTGCGTTCCTGCCAGCTCAGTTAGTATAGGGTCTTAAATGTTTTTTTTAGAAACATCAAGTACAAAGTAGATGCATACACACCGACACAATTAGAATGCATTCCCTTAAACTGTGTTTTAACGTATTTTTTCTTCTTATTATTATAAATGTGGGATCTGATGTGTTTTATTGTTTCGTGTTGACTGTATTTTACTATCCAGATCGATAGTGTCATGTCAACAAGGTTAGCTAGTGAGAATGATGCAAGCAGGCGACTGAAATCTGAATTCCTTATTCAGTTTGATGGGGTGACATCAAACCCAGATGATTTAGTAATTGTTATAGGTTAGTATATCTTTCTTTGTTGATTGTGTAATCCTGGTTATCTTCTGCACTATACTTGCTTCTGGTGAAAATAATTAGGATACAGCCATCATGCAACTGTCCACCACAATTATATACTCCCTCCGTCCAGAAATACTTGTCATCCATTTTTATCCATTTCTCCGACAAGTATTTCCGGACGGAGGTAGTAATACACTAATACATAATCTCCATACTGTAAAATTTATTTGCTAGGATAATAATTTGTTGACATAGTATGCTGTTTAGCGCTTCTCCGCTGCTGCTGTTTTGTTATTCATTACATCCTGTGTTTTGATCAGGTCTATCGTGTATTCCTCCTTTGTATAAAATCGTATTTGAGTGTTGCAAATAAATGACCCTTGGACCCGATGCTTAGCACTTTCATTACTTTAGCAGCATTAGTTTAGGACTTAGAATTGTCTCTGTCACGAGTCGTAGATCAAACATTTCTGAAATGGTTTGCAGCACAATAGGCACACCAGTTTGTCATCTTGGGTGATATATAATTTGCCCTCATTGTAATTCATGAATGATTCAATGGATAAACATTTTCTCAAATAGGTATATATCTCTAGATCCATGGTACACCACAATTTTACTTAATATTTTTCTTTTACTAAGTTTTCTGGTTTATTGTTTGTATCTTCTGTTAATGAAAATCATTTGGTTAGGAGCTACAAATAAACCACAAGAGTTGGATGATGCTGTTCTCCGAAGACTGGTAAGATTGATCTCACATGTATATTTAGATTTACTTTTGCTGTTTTATGATGTCTTCAAATTTCTGGCATCTTGCATTTCGAAGACCATGCACAGGGTATGTGCTACTTGGTAGCTGATACCTGTTCCTGACACCTTTGACCCTTAGGGTAATTTGGGCAACCAGAGAATGGTCGGGAACTGAACAGCAAAAATGTATCAGTTTTTTTTTTCTCTAGTTATAACTTCAAAATAATGCCCTGCTATGACTGCCATCTCCTTTTGTGAGACAATTTGAAAGCTATTGTTAAATAACTGGGTTCATGGAAATTACCAAACACTGGCGTATCATTTTTGGACATTAGGGTACTTGTTTTCCCAACTGAATTTCTGGCACTTTATTACCCACTATTTTGACTTAGTTTCTATAATCACTGTTTTGATGTAGTTTCTATTACTTGTTTAATGAATGCTATTATATTCAACCATATAAATTACTTCTTTAATGAATGCTATTATATTCAACCATATAAACAGGTAAAAAGAATATATGTGCCACTACCCGATCCAAATGTACGGAGGTTACTTTTGAAAAATCAGCTCAAAGGACAAGCATTCAAATTGTCCAGTAAGTGACTACTTTCCTTAGTTATACCTTCAGATACATGCTCTGTTCAATTGTTTCAGTGCTACCCTTGCTACCTTTTATTCTGCAAACACCCCATATTCATCCCAAAAGTCCATTAACCAACAAACAAGGCACCTTGGAAGCAATAGTGTGTGCATCACTACAGTTCATGAAATTGATTACATTGTTTGCCATTGTGTGTAAAAAGTGAACGGCCATCCGAAGGTTTTATATTGTCAAAAAATTGTGGGGATTCATCAACAGGTCATAAAGAATGAAACCTTGGCATCTTCTTTTATTTTTTTTCTCCAGTGTACAGTTGCACAGCACATAGTGGTGTGATAGTGATGTCGAAAAGATGATGAGCTCACAGGAACCTAGAAGTTCCGTTTTTGCATCGTAGTACGCAGCCAGTATGCATGCAGTACGATTCTAGTATTGCCGACGATGTTTGAACCTGGAAATGTTTCCTTACAGATCATGATCTTGAGAGGCTTGCTGTGGAGACTGAAGGTAAATTCCACTTTCTGCTCTATGTTCATTGTTGAAATGATGGCAGCTGTGGTCCGTGCTGATGAAGCATATATGTCCCTAGGATATTCTGGGAGTGACCTGAGAGCCTTGTGCGAGGAAGCTGCCATGATGCCGATCAGAGAGCTTGGTCCACAGAATATTCTCACAATCAAAGCAAACCAGGTGATTGTTCTGCAGTTTCTGAACTTCGTTGATGGTGTTCTTGCGTGAGTAGTTCATGGCCAAAAATGAAGCACTAACTTTCTGCTTACCGTTTTGTAGCTGCGACCATTGAGGTATGAAGATTTCAGGAATGCGATGACCGCGATAAGGCCGAGCTTGCAGAAGAGCAAGTGGGACGAGCTAGAGAAATGGAACGATGAGTTCGGCGCAAGCTGATAACAATACCCTCTCCCTGTTCATCAGACGGTTTCGGTGTGTACATATATTTCTCGCGTCACTAAATGGATTGCAAGTTGCAAGTGTGTCACACAGACACACATGCACATACGCCCATTCAGGCATCCAATTTGTAACAATGTAAAATGATGTACAAGGAAAATTCCTCGGGTTCATGAGCCATGTGGATCAGCAAAAATTGCACATGGACTCATGTTGTATAAAATCAGTGCCTACACTTAATAATAATGCTTATGATTTCATCTCCTTAACTGTGTAAAAAGGCCATGTTCCATGTACACAATCCATCCTGCAAACATGATCGAAGCCTTCCTCTGGTCCTCCAAGCACACTGAAGGATCGAGAACCATCAAGCTCACAACTGACTTCAAGATCTTATTGAGCACCATTGAACGCCTTCATATAACTTGATCTTGTGCTCGTTTATCATTTTTATTTGGATTCTTAGTTTATTTGGACTGTCGTTGTGTTTGAATTTGCATGGTTATGTTTGAGAACATTAAATTTGCTATGTATTTTAATTGTGTGCATTTGAATTCTTAAGTATTGCCCTAATATGTTGTGACAAGTTTGAAAACGGTTGGATGTGGTCCGCTAGCTGAGAAAAAGTTTAATCCCGGGGATGAGTTTTGGACTTTAGAATAGGGAATCCACTAGAGATGCTCTAAGTATCTACACAAAAAAATCACACTGCAAGAAGATTTACGCAAATTGAGAAATGAACGACTATGCTAGTAATATTACTCTGCGGTTCTTGTTTGTACAAATGCAACACCTCTCGTTGACGGTGGTTATGTAGGCAATCCTAGCCATCATGGGTACTGAGATATGGCAACAGCAGGGGAACTTCTCAAAGTCATGCTCTACAGCTACATCTTGAAGGCTAGCGGCAAAACAGCAACATGATAGAAGGGACATGCGGTTTCCTTACAACTTCAAGCATAAAGACTCACAGAGGTACAAGGGATCAAATTGCTTGCCTGTAACGACCTTGTAACTGTAAAACAATTCCCGGTGCCTTTCAAGCCTAGACACCTAATTCATGTGCAGCCCTATCTCTACTGATTTTAACATATGTATTATATCAATCCGTCAACGCTGTAGGAATTGGAACCAACAGTATTGTAAGGGACCTGTGTTTATATCTTGGACATTGCTGGAGTGAAGGTTGTGTTTCATTGCATTATTTTTTGCGGATATGCATTTATTAGCTTATGTGAGTGCATGCTTCTTCAATTGTGGCACATGTGTGGTAATCTCTTCATTTATGTTTTGATTTTGTATATTCACATCTATATTAGAACCGCTTGTTGTCGCGTCATAGGATCATGTGCTTTTGATACGATTGGATGCATCTCAACCATAAATATTTCATCTAATGGATTTTGTTTTTTGTTTTTACCTTCTGCTCTGTGCTCATTTCTGCTCTGTGCTCAACCATAAATTCCATCTTCTGCTCTGTGCTCATTTCTGAAATGATGGTGCTGCTGTGGCCTCGATGATGAAGCAGCATATCTATATGTCCCTTAGGCCATGTTTGGATTGTCGTGTTTCTATCGAATACACCTGTAGAAAATACACGCCTCCGGTCCGTCCACCCTGCTGCATGAAATTGCTGGTAGTATTCTCCCTCGAGTAGTTCATGGCCAAGGACGAGGCACTAACTTTCTGCTTACCGTGTTGCAGCTGCAACTGTACGTTCAGATACGAAGATTTCAGGAGCGCGATGCCGACGGCGATAAGGCCGAGCCTGCAGAAAAAATGGGACGAGCTGGAGAAATGGAACGGCGAATTCGGCGCAGGCAGACAAAGAGTAACTGTTCGTCAGGAAGGTTTACTTTGATGTGTACATAAATTTCTCTACGTAATTAAATGGGCACACACATATATATGCCCACTCGGTCATCCGATTTGTTGCGACATTGTAAATCCCTCTGGCTCATGAGCTGTGCGGATCGGTGGAAATTACATATCAACTTGTGCTGTATAAAATTCAGTGCCTACGCATGGTAGAATGCTTATGATTTCATCTCCCTGACCGTGTAAAACAGTCACCGTTTCCATTATCCATCCATGTTCACGATCAATCCTCTACAGCTTGCAGGGATCATAAACAGTGGCTGCGATGCAAAGGAAAGCAGGACAGGAAGAGGGAGCATTTGGCCGGAGCTGCATATGATTGCAGCGAGATGGCGACGGGCAAATCATTTCGTAGGAATCCGACGTACCGGCCGTCGCCGTCGATCGCCGAGCTGCATGTGCCGGCGCCCAGAGCTGGATCTCGATCGGTGGCTGTGGACGGTGGTCCAGTAACACGTCCCGATTCCCGACCGGCATATACCCTTTTCTTTCTTCAAAATCATGAGCATACATGAGTACAGAGTATACGTACAAGAAACTAACAAATCGAGCATGGATCAGAGATGACCAGTGCATCATGGTGGCTTAGGATCCTACTCACTCCCAGACTCCCTAGTGTTTTGGTGAGCGGTTACTTTCTCTGTCTCTGGATCCTGTGGCTGTGGCTTGGCCGGCCACCCATGTGTGTGCCCAACTAAGAGCATGTCTAACAGAGCCCTCAAATTGGTCAAACCCTCAAAATAACTGCTTTTTTGAGGGTTGAGGCCGAAACTTGGCGCGGAACAGAACCCTCAAACCCTTTAACCCTCAAAAATTTTTGAAGGCTGCACCCTCATTTCCCCACTGGACCTGCACTAGTGCAGATTGAGAGGCAAAACTGAAGGTGCCTGCATTTCGGTCAACGCACGCACGCGGGAGGGAATTTTCCCCCAACTGCCTCCCCTCCTCCTCCACCCGACCGGGAGCCGCCGGCGCCGGCGCGCTCGATTCGGCCGCCACCGCCGTCCCCCGCCGCCCCTCCTCCCCGCCGCGTCGCCGGCGTCCCCTGCCGCCCCACCGCGCCCCGATTTGGCCGCTGCCCCGCCGCTCCGCCGCCCCGCCCGAGCCCGTCCCCGCCGTCCGCCTCCCCGCCCCGCCCGAGCCCGTCCCCGCCGTCCGCCTCCCCGCCCCGCCCGAGCCCGTCCCCGCCGTCGCGCAGTCCGCCCACCGCCCCCCGCCTCCCGCCTCCCGCCGCCCCGCCGCCCCGCTGCCCCGCCGCCCGAGCTCGCCTCCGCCTCCGCCCGAGCTCGCCTCCGCCCGAGCCCGACTCGGTAAGTCTTTTTTCCTTCTATTTTTGTTGTTTCTTTTCCGTTGTTTAATTGTTGTTTAATTGCTTGTTTAATTTGTTGACAATAGATGGAGATGGACATGGATTCGATGTCGGATTTTTCCGATTGGTCGTCTTCGGACGATTCGGACATCGAGGAGCTGCTACAAGACGATGACACGGAGATGATGGTCGCCATTCTCGCCGTGAAAGATCTTGAGGACCGCAAGAAGCTGCTGGATCAGAGGAAGGGGTCGCAGATAGGGCGCCTTTGCATCGAGAGGAACCGCGCACTCGGCCACGAGCAACTCATGCAAGACTACTTTGCAGAGGTACCGACATACCCACCTCGCCTCTTCCGTAGAAGGTACCGCATGCGCCGTACTTTGTTTGAGAGAATCGTCAAAGATTGCGAGGCCAACTCGCAATATTTCACGCGCCGTAGAAATGCTGCCGGCGCCATGGGATTTAGTGCATACCAGAAGATATCGGCTGCAATGCGGGTGCTCGCCTATGGCATACCCGCGGACTACTGTGACGAGTATCTTCGCATTGGCCAAGATACTACCACCGAGTCCGTGCGTAGGTTTGCCAGGATGGTCATCCGGTTGTATGGTGATTGGTATCTTCGGGCTCCCAATGAGGAAGATACAAAGAGGTTGATGGAGATAAATGAAAAAAGGGGATGGCCGGGCATGCTTGGTAGTCTAGATTGCATGCACTGGAAATGGAAAAATTGCCCAAAGGCATGGCATGGAATGTATTGCGGTAAAAGCCATGATCCTACCATTGTGCTTGAGGCCGTGGCATCGCAAGACTTATGGATTTGGCATGCATATTTTGGTTTGCCGGGAACACTCAATGACATCAATGTGCTTCAAAGGTCCCCTTTATTTGCAAGACTAGCTTCAGGTGATGCTCCAACTTGCAATTACAAGGTCATGGACAATGAGTACACAATGGGATACTATCTAACCGATGGCATTTATCCTGAGTGGGCAACACTTGTGAAGTCCATTAAAGAGAAGAAAGGGATGCCCTTATCCCAAAAAAAAGCTAATTTCACGAGGGCACAAGAATCAGCCCGCAAAGACATTGAGAGAGCTTTCGGTGTTTTGCAAGCAAGATTTGCCATTGTTCGGGGTCCAGCTCGTTTTTGGGACAAGAAAACCCTTGTGAACATCATGAAGTGTTGTGTCATTCTACACAACATGATACTCGAGGATGAGAGGGGGTTAAACTTGCCATGTTTCTATGACAATGTTGGTACCCGAGTGCAACCGGAGAGGAACCCCGATCGCATTCAAGCTTTCCTTCAAACACGTCGAGAAATTGAAAATGCCAACACTCATACCCAGCTCCGCAATGATCTGGTCGAGCACCACTGGCAGCTGCTTGGTCGTCGCCAATGATGGCCTATTTGATTCCATGTCCTATTTGTCATACAAACATTGTTGTAAGGGATCTTTGTTTTACTTTTCTATGTACTATTTGATTCAAACATTGTTGTACTAAGTAGAATGATTGTTGTGAGCTTGAAACAATTATTTGATGTTGTAATCATAACTAGAATAATTATTTGTTGTTGATTATTGTTATGTTTGTTGTATGGAATTTTGTTGAAATAGTTGTTGTCCTGTTTTGAAGGTTTGAAGGCCGGGGCGCAGATCAGTGCCCTCAAACCAACCCTCAAAACAGAATATGCGCCAGGGATTTTCGGCCTTCAAAACGACATTTTCTCAGCCCTCAAACTGGTTTTGAAGGTTGAGTTTTTGAGGGCTCTATTAGACATGCTCTAAATGGGGCACCCATGTGAGGATCTCCCGGGTGATTTGGCTTTGAATGTTCTTTCCTCCCTAACACATGCTCTGCCCTGCCTGATGAAATGGATTTCAGCAACAGTTGGAACTGCTAAATTGTACTGCCCTCACAGTCCTCCTATCATATTATGGTTTTTGGGAAATAGTGTCAGCGGATTAGATTACTATGTTGGAACTAATTAATCTTGTTACTAGTATTAAGTATTTTGGATTAGGTCATGTTTAGTTTGTTGCATGATGTAATAGTCACGTAGAGTTGCATTAGTTAGCCAAGTACAAGGAAAATTGCATGCTCGGCAACATGGCGTAGCGGCCGGATCAGCAACAGATAGATAGAGCGAGTGCATGCGAGTGGATCGGCAAGCCAGGAGGTGAGTGACCGTAGTCATGTACGCGTGTATTAGGTGATCAAGTGATGAGTGCCTGTAGAGAGATGTGGCCTACGTGCACATGTATTTTTTTTTCCTCAAAAAAAAAAAAAGTGTGGTCAGAGATGTGTCGTGTGAGGCTACATGCAAGGTAAAATGGCCGAGTCGTGTGACCGTTGCGTGAACCTTGCGTACGTGTAGCCGGAATAGTTAGTTAAGATAAGGATGGATGCATCATGCGTGCATGCATTGGCCGAGTTGTGTGGGCAGCTAGCTACGGGTGTGGATCAAGCTGTTAGTGGCTTGACCACGACTAGCTATGTGTACGTGGGTGTGCATGCTAGGAAGTGGGTACGTGGGTGTGTGTTAGCTAGCTGTTTTGTCTGGCTATTTAAGCCTTTGTAATGGATTCCATTTCGTGTGGTGTTGAGAAGGAATACAAGAGAAAAGGCACTATGTGCGTGTGCCAAAGTGTGTGTATCTTTTTCTTTCTTGAGATTGTGTGCGTGAGTCTTCTTTCTCCTCCTGGGCTGTTCCAACATCCTATAGCAATTTCACAACTTCTCCCTTTTTTGTCCTCTGTACCCTGTCAACACATGCACCCAATGTCATGGCATTGTATAATTGTCTAAGCTGTACCTAGGAATGGCCTAATAATGTCTCGCAAAAAAAGAACACCAGATGGTAGTACTGTGGTAGTAGCGATCTTCAAATCCTCTCCACTCAAGTGTCCATCCACAATGCAATATCTTGTCAATCTTCAACCCCATGGACACACACCCACGTAGGCAGGTAGCTAGGTAGTTGGCATAGGGGGGCTTTGGAGTGGTGACTTTCCAGCGTTTAGTCCATATTTCAGTGATGACCTATCATGTGCCATCCCCCTAAAATGGTAGCGCCAGCCTTACTTCCATTGTATGTCCACCCATGGGCCATGGCCATGACACTCACTTTCTGCAATCCTATTTATGCTGGCTACTAGCACCAGTAGCACACAAACAAACATACGCACAGACATCTCATGCCATGATGAGACCGACGAAGCATGGCATTCCATGATGGATCAAGCAAGAAATGGCACAAGAGCAATGCCTCAGTTGTGATGGTTGGACGGATGGATGTGGATAGGGGCGCCATCGGGACTCACATCCCACCACTAGTTTCTCATCTCCTCCGGACCTTCCCTTGTACTGTTACCAATTGAAGTGTGTTTGAAAGAAGATTGCCCGTGCCCCCTTGGTAAGACATGTAAGCGGGTGATAGTGTTGGAACTCGTCCTCGGATCGATCACATCAAACCACGGCAAACACGTGTGCACAAAAAACTTTAGCCAAAGGCACATATCGTGTCTCTCTTCTCTTTATTTCTTTTTCTTCTTTTTTCTCTCGGCTCCGTGATATATATATATAGGGAGCGCCTAGAACTCAGCTGAATGAGATATAGTATGGTCTCATTCAGCTGACATCATCATGTATCGATAATGAAATTTTACATCTGTGATCGAGCGTCTATGTCTAGTTTTCTTCCTACATGCATTGTGTGGGTTGTTAACACGGGCCATTAGTGGGCTGAGCTGTGTCCACGTCTCTCTTTTATTTTTTATTTTTGTGTGTATGTGTATTCATCCTTTTGGAACAAAAAAAGGCTTACAACCATCTATAAATTAGATGAGCATATTACTAAAAAAAAGATGAGTATATTACTAGTCCATTGCCACTCGAGTTTCCTCTTTTTCCTGTAACTATGTATGATACAGTATTGTACGAGCTACTTGCACCCGGAGTATATAAACAAGCTAGAAAATCATTGTTTTGCAATGAAGGCTCGTTGTAATTCTAGCGTGAGTGTTGTCCCTATGCGCAGTGGATGCTAACCTGGCAATGGATTTGTTTTTTGCATGCAAGTCTACTTGTGTGTGGGATGTTGTTGATGGGCGTCATTCAATTTTTAAAAAGAAAAAAAACTATGTGTAACCCTAGTTGTGGGTGGGTTGCAGTTGCGACCTCATTTTTAAAACGTGCAATTACAATATCATTTATAAAAATTGCAAATACGAACTCATTTGAAAAACATGTTGTTGCGATCCCAATTTAAAAACTTGCAGCTGCGACCCGACTTGGAAACTTGTAGTTGCTACCCCGTTTTTAAAACTCGCAATTACAATCACATGTACAAAATTGTAGTTGCGGCCTCATTTGAAAAACTTGCAGCTGCGATCTCAATTTAAAAACTTGCAGTTGCGACCCCATTTGAAAAACTTGCAATACAATCCCATTTAGAAAATTGCAGTTGCGGCCTGATTCAGAAAACTTACAGTTGCGATCCCAATTTGAAAACTTGCAATTGCGTCCCCATTTGAAAAACTTGCAAATACAATCCCATTTAGAAAATTGCAGTTGCGACCTGATTCAAAAAACTTGCAGTTGCAGTCCCAATTTGAAAACATGCAATTGCACCCCCATTTGAAAAACATGCAATACAATCCCATTTAGAAAATTGCAATTGCGACCTGATTCGAAAAACTTGCAATTGCGGTCCGAATTTAAAAACTTGCAATTGCGCCCCCATTTGAAAAGTTGCAATTGCAATCCCGATTTAAAAACTACACTTGCGACCCGACTTAAATATTTGCAGTTGCAACTCCATTTGAAAACTTGCAATTACGATTCCATTTATAAAATTACAATTGCGACCCCCATTTAAAACTTGTATGGTATGTTGTTAGCCAAGATAAACTAAATTTCATCTAACTAAGAATTACGTATTATTGTCACCCTAAAAATTAGAAAACGAGAACCAACAAAAAATACAAGAAAGAGAAGAGAGAAAAATAGGAAAAATAAATATATAAAAGAAAAGAAACAAAGGAAATGAACATACATTGTTTCCCGTCCCACTCTATCTTCTACTCGACTTGCTACAACGGGAAAATATGGAGAGAAGACGAATGTACAACCGCAACTCGTCGATCTAGTTTCTACCAAAAATTAGAAAAGGCCGCGACGAGCCGCGAACAACGTTAAGGGGAAACTAAAAAGGGAAAACAGAAAACGGGTCGAGATGGGCCGCATGCAATGTTCGCTAAACAACGCTTGGAGTTGCGTATCTAGTGATGGACATGCAATTGGCACGGCAATCTCTCAGTCACAGTGGCATTCACACTGTGGCCTATGTAGAAAACATCAATTTGTCATGAGAAAAAAAGTAAAAGAAAGTCGTTAAAAAAGAGCTGACCTCTAAGATGCTACACTGAACAAATGACAAAATATGCAAGGGCTGGTAGTGTTCGCATCTTTTGATCCCGTCTTTTCTTTTCAACTGGTTCAGAAAAAGAAAATAAGAGCCCACATGGCCTAGCTCCGTACACAAACAAATAGGCCAGGTAAACTCAGGCACATGGGCTGCCGAGACGAGTCATGCGCCCCGCGTCAACTTGCTGAGACGATACAACTCACAGCGCCAGTACGAGTTTCTCAAAAAAAAAAAAACAACGCCAGTACGAATCTCAGGCGTGAGGATCGGACGGCCAGAAAAGTGAATGAGACATTGTTAAAACTTAGCTAGCTGAGTTTCAGCCAAACCGATATATATATATATATATATATATATATATATATATATATATATATATATATATATATATATATATATATATATATAGAAACTCTATTCATCACCCAGGGTGCAGAATAAGTTATTCTTCACTTGAGATAACCTTATGATCAATTTATTAATAAATTACATTTGGAATACAAATGGTTACATTTATATTGATTCACTACGTAAAATTCGACATAAGAAAACAAAAATATAGGTCACATGACTAGAAAAATTGAATTTATTGTACATTTTACACTATTTTTTTATGTTTGTAATTTTACGTGACATAAAATATTTTTTACGGTGATTATATATTTTTTTACGGTCTCTTTTTACGTATGAAATAAAACAAAATTTACGGAATGTAAAATTACGGTGCATTAATGTTAAAATAGAGGGGGGTGAAGAATAACTATTCCTCACCTAGGGTGACGAATAGCACGACCCTATATATATATAGCGCGACCCTATATATATACAGCCCAGCTAGCCACGTAACTCACAAAATCACTACGACACGGTAACAAAGTCTAGAGCTACACGGACTCTACTTAGCTAATAGATTAAACCTTACCCGTAGCCTAATTACACGTCTCATACTTGACTACTCGTACCAACTTGGTTAGTACTCGTACACAAACAAGTCAAACTCTAGTACTACTAATCAATTAGAGTCCTAACTGATTACACTCAAGATTATTCATAACAGAGAGTGCCCCTCACACAGTAACACTACCCTAGTAGCAGGGTAGTGCATCACGAGAAGCTACTGTAAATGAAATCACTAGCCCGCCGCAGGTTACTACTTCCTACTCTACTTCTCACATGGGCTCCTTCCAACTTCACGCATTTGGATTACTTGTCAGTGGATTGAGTTGACATCGAGGCTGATTCACACAAGAATGCACATCGGAAGTTTGAGAACGATGTGTAAGGGATCGAATTGCTCGCCTATAACAACCTTCTAACCGTATAATAATTCCCGGTGCCTTCCAAGCCTAGACAGCTAATTCATATGCAGCCCTGTCTATGCTGATTTAACATATGTATTATATCTGTCCGTCAGCACTGTAGGAATTGGAACCAACAATATTGGAAGGGACCTATGTTTATATCTTGGCATTACTGGAATAAAGGTACTCCCTCTGTACCATGATACTTGTAGTTGGGGAGAACTGGTACAGAGGCAGTAGTGTTTAATTGCATTTATTAGTTTATGTGAGTGCATGTTTCTTCAATTCTAGCACATGTGTGGTAATCTCTTCAATTATGTTTCAAGTTTCTATATTCAGATTTATGTTACAACTGCTCGTTGTCGCAGTCATAGGATCATGTGCTTTTGATACGGTTGGATGCATCTCAACCATAAATATTTCATCTAATGAACAGGTCGTTTGAAATCGTTGGTAGTATCCCCGCGTGAGTAGTTCATGGCTAAGGATGAAGCACTAACCTGTTTCTGCTTACCGTGTTGCAGGAGCTGCGACCATTGGGATTCGAAGATTTTAAGAGGGCCATGACGGCGATAGGTCCGAGCTTGCAGAAGAGGAAGTGGGACGAGCTGGAGAAATGGAACGGCACAAGCTGACAGCAATGACGCCCACCTGTTCATCAGGCAGTTTCAATTTGGTGTGTAACGTAGATTTGTCGCTGTACTTAAATGGATTGCGAAAAGTTGCAAGTGTGTCGCACAGACACATACGCCCATTCAGGGATCCGAATTTGTAATCACAATGTAAAATATTGTGCAAGGAAAATCCATCGGGCTCATGAGCCGTGTGGATCAGCCAAATCTGCACATAGACTCATGCTGTATAAAATCAGTGTCTACACATAATAATAACGGTTATGGTTTCATCTCCCTAGCTCTGTAAAACAGTTTCAGTTTCCATTGTCCAGAGCCATGTTCAGTGTACACAATCAATCCTCTACAACTTGCACGGTGGCCACAGCAGGAGCAGACGCTCATAAACAGCACTACGGCAGGGCGCAAAAACGGTAGCTGCCACGCAAAGGAAACCGGGACAGGAAGAGACACCTGCTATTACGGCCGGAGCTGCATATGACTGACTGCGGCGAGGTGGCGACGGGCTAATCATTTCGGAGGAATCCGACGTACCGGCGTCGGCCGTCGCCGTCGATTGCCGTACCGGGTTTGACGTTTACACCACCGACGGTGGCACGCATGTGCCGGCGCCCAGAGCTGTGGATCTCGACCGGTGTGGTCCATTCGCACATCCCGATCAGCATACGCCTTTTTTCCTTCTTCTGTATAAATCATTAGAGCATCTACAGCCGAACCCCCTATATGCTCCTCAAATGCCCGGAGCGCCCTCCGGGTCACTGACCGGTCACAAAAATGCGACCCAACCGGACCCCTCATATCCGTCTCAAACGCCCGGACTGACCGACACCCCTCATATCCATCTCAAATATGGGGCCGATATGAGGGCTCGCGGACGCGCCCGGACACATCCGGTCAGTCCACCACGTAGGACGCGACCCCACTCCGGACCACTTTTTCTCTTTTCTTATTCATTATTTTCTTTCTCTCTCTTCTTCTCCACCAATCACGTGCAAGTGACCGGACATATGAGAAGAAAAATAAGAAATGTGGCTGCGCGGACCAAATTATAGGGGCTCAAAACGGACACGCCCGGTCACTGACCGGGCACGTCCGTGGGCGTTTAAGGGGTCAGATTTGCTAGGTCCAGCTGTAGATGCTCTTAGCATACATGAGTACAGAGTATGTAGAAGGAAACTAATCAGAGAACACGTGCCCAGACTAACAAACCAAGCATGAATCAGAGATGATCAACGCACCATGGTGGCTTAGGATCCTACTCCCTACTACTCCCTCCATTCCACAATATAGTATGCCCGCGCTTTCCGAAATCTAAATTTGACCATATATTTAACCAATGAGACCGATTGCGGCGGAAGCAAAAATTATACCACTGAATTCGTATTCGAATGAAGTCTTCAATGGTACAGTTTTTGCTCCCGTCGCAGTCGTTCACGTTGGTTAAATTTATAGCTAAACTTAAAGCTCGAAAACCAAGGAAGCACTATATTATGGAATGGAGGAAGTAGTATTTAGTTGATCCGTTATTCTCTCTCTGTATGTATGTCTCGACCTTTGTGGGTGGGCCATCCATGTGTGTGCACGACCAACTGGTGCGTAGGCCCGGTGATTTGGCTCCGAATGATATTTCCTTCTTAACACATGCTATGCTCTGCCTCATGAAATGGAGTTCAGCAACACTTGGAACTGAAAAACTGTACTGCCCTCACAAGTTCAACTGCTTTTTTTTATTGGAAAATAGTGTCAGGAGGGTTAGATTAATGCAATTCGGCTCCCGGGAGCACGTGCTCCTTCTCATGAAAAATGAATTTTGAAATGTCAAAAAAATCCAAATAAATTTTTTATGTGTTCTTTGTCACATCCAAATGCTACCTAAACATTTTTAGGCAAAAAGGTTAAGCATTTTGGCATGTGCAAAAAAACAAATTGAACATCAATTGTTACCCCAAAATATCACATCTAATTTTGTTTTTTCACCGACGAAACACCACTGCTCAGTTTCGCATGAAAATTATCAAGTACTAGAAGGGTTGGCCGCGCTTTGCTGTGCCGTCGGTGTTATTAGGTTTTCATAAATCCATATGATTCAAAATATAAGGTGTATTTTTTTGAAAAGTCAAATATTTTAAGTTTGGCCAAATTTGTAGAGAAATATATCAATACACGTAATATCAAACCGGTATCATTAGATTCATCATGAAATAAATTTTTATTTTTATTTAGTTAGTATTGTGGATGTCAATATTTTTGGGTCTGAACTTGGATAGAGTTAAAGATATTATACTTTTCAAAAATTTAATACACCTTATATGTTGAAACTGAGTGAGTATTTGGTTTGGCGAGAGGGCAAGACAATGGAGTGTGTTTTCTTTTCATTTTATAATGCGGCATGTTTGGTGGGCCTTCAACGGTGTGATTCAGTGTTATTTGCTAATCAATCAATACTTTTGTGTGAAAGTTCCGTCGATGGCTGCATGTTCTATATTTGTGCTACGATATCACATGTTGGCACTTCTTTTTTTAGGTGGTGAGAGGGTGCGCGTGATTGATATGTTTTATAGGTCAATTACTGTCGATTGATTTGGAAAATCGTTAGACCGGTAAAAATTGTGAACCAAATCTAAAATTGTGAATACCTCGATTGAATGAAAGAGCTTCAAAATTAGAGAGCATATGAAATAAAAGAATATAATAACAGAGGTGAATTAAAAGAATTTACTAAGAGAGATGCATTAAAAGAATTAAATAAGATAGCTCCTTAAGAAATTGTTGGCCTGGTCAAAATCGGGTGACCCAATTATAAACTAAAGATTTTAATTGATTGTGAGGCCTTAAAAATAATGGGCATAGTGTATTTATAGATATAATATAAAAAATTGAATAAGAAAGCTTTGAGCAATTGTTGACCCGGTCAAAATCGGGTGATCCAATGTCAATTGGAGACCTCAATTGAATGTGGGCTCTCCAATTCTAGGGAGATTAGTGATATAGTATATGCTTGCGCCACTAACACGAACATCAAAAAAAATTACACTTTTTTTCAAAATATTTACTATTTTTGTGTGTTACTGTTCATCCGGGTGCAAATACACCCTGAAACCAAAACGCCTCCAATTCGGATCCCGGGAGCACGTGCTCCTTCTGTAAGGAATGAACTAATAATGTCTCACAAAGAACAGTAGTACTCCCTCTCTAAGGAAATACAAGAGCGTTTAGATCACCGCTTTAATGATCTAAACACTTTTATATTTCTTTACGGATGTAGTAGATGGTAGTAGTGATCTTCAAATGCTCTCCACTCAAGTGTCCATCCACAACGCAATACCTCGTCAATCTTCAGCTCCATGTCCATGGACACGCACACGCGTGCACAGGTAGGTAGGTGACAGGATAGGGGGGCTTTGGAGTTCAACTTTGCAGCATCCACTCCATATCCTAGTGAAGTGATGACCTATCATGTGCCATGCCCCTAAAATGGTAGCGCCAGCCTTAGCTTCGATTGTCCACCCACGGCCATGGCAGTCACTTTCTGCAGCCAAGATAGAAGAAACCCCACATCCTATTCGTGTTCTAGCTAAGCTAAGCTACTAGTTCCAGTAGTGCACATACAAACTTACGAAGAGACATCTCATGTCAAGATGAAATGGAAGAAGCATGACATTCCATGATGGATCATGCAATAAATGGCACAAGAAAAATGCCTCAGTTGTGGAGGCACCCATGGATGGATGGATGAACGGATGGATATGGATGGTGGTGACATGGGGGACTCACATCCCATCACTCGTTTCTCATCTCCTCCGGACCTTTCCTTGTACCAGTTGGAGACCAGTGTGCACTAGTAGAGAACAGGGCAACAGTCCCGGTTCCAGAGGGCCTTTAGTCCCGGTTCTTAAACCGGGACAAAACGATCGGAACTAATGCCGATCGCTTTTAGTTCCGGTTGGCTTACGAACCGGGACCAACGGTACTCCACGTGGCCGCACAGCGGCGCCGAGGTAGGAGGACCTTTGGTCCCGGTTCGTAACACGAACCGGGACTAAAAGGCGCTGGTTTTTTTTTTTGGGAAATGGTCGTGTTTTGTTTTTATTTTATTTTATATTTATATTGTATTTTCACGCGGGTTTTCATTTTTGGAAAGGGCCAATCGCCACATCATATTTTCCTCTAATTCACATGATCACTTGCATCCATTCACCTTAATCAAATATATGTCATATAACTCATCATCATCTTACTCATCTAACAACTCATCATCATCTTAATCATACCAAGTTAAAATCTCATAAAACAGAAAAAACATCATAATAGTAATCATCCTAATCGATCATGCAAGTTAAAATAAACCAGAAAAACTTCTCTCTCATATAGGACCTAGTCGTCCCTCCTAGGTAAAATGATATAAAACAGAATAACACCTATGTCTCCATGATGAAGCAAAGAGATCCAACGGTCTCCAACTTGTGGCTTGCGATCCTTCTTTATTTGTCCCCATGCTTCAATTTGGAGCCGTCTCGGTGGTTTGCGCTCAGTCGAGTATGCAAAAGAGAACTCGGGCTGGAAGGGGCTTTTAATTGTCATATTACCTTCGGGTTGCATCAACAGAGGCACAACTTCATTTGGCAGTTTCTGTTGAAGAACATAATAGTAGCCTAGTTAGCAATGTAATCAATACCATTTACGCAACAGTACTAGTGTACTTAATTAGCAACTCTTACCAAGATATTTCGGCGAACGTCATCCGCCCTCAACCTATGCACTAGTGTCCTGTATAATGTATAATTTGGGTCAGTTCCCAAATTATATGGGAAGATCTGCCTACCAACTAGGACACCGATAACAAAGTTGATAAGATCATCCTTCTCCTCCCAAGTTAGATGTGATCCATAAGTGTAGTGTGTCGTGTCGATTGTGTTCTGTGTTTCACTCGAAGAAACGAAATAAGCTGTAAATTATAAATTAACAAATTTAGTATGGATGAACACCAAATATTTTTAAATATAGAATGCAAATTACTTGACACATATGCATGGTTGACAAACTCACATGGAGGTAAAACAGGAAGCATATCGACATCCACCCAAATGTCGATGTTTCCTTCAATATGATCTTCAGGACGAAGATCGAAGGTTATTTCCATATCCTCCTGAAATCCATATGCCTTGCAAAGAGCTTCCCAATTTGAGCACCCTAATTCTGTGTTATTAACTGCATTCATTACTTTGACCAGAAATGTGTGACCATGTTTAGTCCTCTGGTTAGCTCTCCTCGTCTCCATACTCTCGTGGTCCTCGAAACCGAGGCTCTCCAAGACATAACGTCTTGCATGGCAGGGGATGAACTAGTCAAATTGTATAAAACAGAAATTACACGTTGAAGCAAAGAAACAAAAGTCATGCTTAATTACGAAAAAACAGTTGTCATCGTTGCGTACCGTAGAAATATCAAAGTCCTCGTAAGGCTTCATGGTGAAGAACCTGCCGTCTCGCAGCCCAGGCTGGTCACAAAGACCCTTATCTTCACCGCAAAGTTCACACGCTTGGATCCTAACGTCGTCTGATGACGACGACATTTCCTGTGTTCATGATTCAAGAATTACGGCACGCTTGGATCCTAATGCGTGTGTGACTTTCGGTCCGTCGAGGCTTTCCTTAAATAACTCTCATATCTCATGGTGTGTTGGTGCGCACTCTCTCACCCTGATATGGTGGTGTATATATGTTGGTGGACACTCTCTCACAGTAATTGTTCGACCGTCGGTGATGGACGCCCCCCTCTTCTCTTCTTGTGCATTATACCGACGAATATATCGCAAAGAAGAGAAGAAGAGGAGGCGCCCCCCACGACAACAGTCGGGATTCCTCCATCAAGAACACACATGAAAGTCACACAAGGAGCAACGACAGACCGAAAGTCACACACGCATTATACCGATAAAATATCACTAATACATTTATAATGAACTCGAATATAATATCACTAATACATCATCTCGAATAATCCAGTTAATGCATCATCAAATATTAACTAATACATCTCGAATATTATCATATAAGATCACTAATACAGATCAAATACTATCGAATAATCTAAGTCACTAGCGGTTCCTGAGTCACGGGTGGTGAACACCCAAAGATAAGGAACCATCACGGGATCATAACTCGGGTGAGATCCCTGAAGAATCTGCCAGGTATTGTTGAACCTGGCGTCCAACGCCGCCATGTAGCGACGGACGTGCTCGTCCTCCTCCCTGACACGGCGACGTACCACCTCCGTGGGGGCCCGCTCCCTCTGCACCGAAAGTGGCCCACGTGACCGCCACCAAAGAAGCTCCGGGTCGATGACGAGACCAGGATTCCTCACCAAGCTCCGAGCCCGGGAAGGTAGCACCTCCCAGTGCCAGCCCGGCGGAGCCCAGTCCCGGACATTGCGCCTCTCAAGCATGATGTCGCCGCCGACTCGACGACGACGAGGATGCGGGCCAGGCATCGTCGACGTCGAGACAAATTCCTATGAGAACATTTTCTTATCGTTTAATGTTTTGCTTTTTTAGAAATGCGGGATTGGCATCGTCGACGAAAACAAATTGTGGCTATAGCAAATATCATTTTATTTAACAACAATAAAACAACAATAACATTTTTAATAACAAAGCCTAGTGATGTGTAAGTTAGCAAATAAAGAAGCATCTACCTCATAGATCAACAAATTAACTTAAAATGCCATCTTAATTTCCTAACTAACTTAAAATGACATCTTAATTTTCTAACTAGCCCTGGATCCGCCGCTGACCGCCACTGCTTCGGCCGGCGACGGACGCGCGCGACGACGGTAACTATGGGGGTGAGGGAGGATAGCTAGGAGGAGGAGGGGAACGGCAGCGTGGCCGGCGGCTCACCTAGGAGGAGGAGGAGGCCGGAGCGGACTCGGGGAAGCGACGGCGACGGGGGCAGCGACGGGGACGGCGTCGGGGGTCGGCGACGGGGACGGCGTCGGGGGCAGCGACGGGGATGGCGTCGGGGGCGGCGACAGGGACGGCGTCGGGGGCGGCGACGAGGAGCGAGCGGGCTCGGGGAGGCGACGGCGTCGGGAAGGCGAAGGCGAGATCCGGCAGCCTGGCGGCGTTGAGGTGGTTTTCGGCACCGTCGGGGGAGAGGGAAAGCAGATGGATTTGGAAACTTTTCCAAGTCCCGCTTATATAGTGCAACCTTTAGTCCTGGTTGTTAGTTCCAACCGGGACTAAAGACGGCGCCCGAAAGGGCGGGAAGCCCAGCCCTTTAGTCCCAGTTCGTGGCTCTAACCGGGACTAAAGGTAGTTTTCGGCAGCCCGAAAGGGCGGGAAGCCCAGCCCTTTAGTCCCGGTTGGTGGCTCCAATCGGGACTAAAGGGGGAGTTTAGTTCCACCTCGCCAAGCGAGAGGCGCTAGCACCTGTTTATAAGCCCGACCCTCTCTGCCTTGTTAAGTTCCTCTCAAATCCTAAATTCAAAATGAAAATAGATGTGCCTGTAGAGAAAATTCAACCTAAATTCAAAGCGCTAGTACATCTATTTAGCTTACTAGCACTTTGAATTTAGGTTGAATTTTTCCTCTATAAGCGCATCTATTTTCACTTTTGCTATTTTGTAACGAAAACATGTCTATTACAAAGGGATTTCAATTTTTTGAACATATTTTAACTCAAGACTTTTTCTGCATTCAATATGCACCATTCAAAGCCACATCATCACCTTTCAACTATTTTCTGACTTCATTTGCTAGTTTTCATGCATTTCATGATTTATTTTGAGCTAAAATGACCCTGAATTGAAAAGCACTGCAAATGAACTCTGAATTGGTTGAAAGTTGGCATGATATCATAATTTCACCCACATAGCATGTGATAAAAAGTTGAGAGGGTTACCGGAAAAACTGGATACACTTCGTGTACGAACTGGACAATCTCTTTCGAAGTATCATGGTTTGTAACGAAAACACGTTTATTACAAAGGGATTTCAATTTTTTGAACATATTTTAACTCAAGACTTTTTCTGCATTCAATATGCACCATTCAAAGCCACATCATCACCTTTCAACCATTTTCTGACTTCATTTGCTAGTTTTCACGCATTTCATGATTTATTTTGAGCTAAAATGCCCCTGAATTGAAAAGCACCGCAAATGAACTCTGAAATGGTTGAAAGTTGGCATGGTATCATAATTTCACCCACATAGCATGTTCTAAAAAGTTGAGAGGGTTATCGGAAAAACTGGATACACTTCGTTTACAAACTGGACAATCTCTTTCGAAGTATCAGGGTTTCGGACGTAAACACGTCTATTACAAAGGGATTTCAATTTTTTGAACATATTTTAAATCAAGACTTTTTCTGCATTCAATATGCACCATTCAAAGCCACATCATCACCTTTCAACCATTTTCTGACTTCATTTGCTAGTTTTCATGCATTTCATGATTTATTTTGAGCTAAAATGACCCTGAATTGAAAAACATCGCAAACAACTGCGTGCATTATATAATTAAATGTATCAAAAACCATTACAGAACATCATGAATAGAGAAGTAATTAAATGTTATTACTGAAAAAATAAATACATAAAGTTCATACATAGTTCTCATAGAACAACATACAACTCTCTAGAGCATATAATTAAAACGTAAATTGAAACTAACATACAACTATGTAAAACATTTAAATGCAAGAACGAATGCGATCATAATCGCAACTAAGGTAACAATTGATCCAACGGCATAATGATACCAAGCCTCATTATCAATGGCATATTTTCTTATCTTTTCTAATCTTCAAGTGCATTGCATCCATCTTGATCTTGTGGTCATCGACGACATCGGCAACATGCAACTCCAATTTCATCTTCTCCTTCTCAATTCTTTTCAATTTTTCTTTCAAATCCTCGTTTTCTTTTTCAACTAAATTTAACCTCTCGACAAGAGGGTCGATTGGAATTTCCGGTTCACATACCTCCTAGATAAACACATCTATGTCACGTTGGTCGGCACAATTGTCATAAAGACTAAATGAAACAAATAGTTATAAAAGATAATATACCACATCCGAATCATAGACCGGACGAGGGCCGACATGGGCGGATACCATGACCATGGCACTATATAATAACAAACAATAATAAAAGTAAGAAATTTATACAAGTATCTATGTAAATCATACAAGTAAGAATTTTTTTCTTTTAAAAAGAAGATAAGAACAAGAGGCTCACCACGGTGGTGCCGGCGACGAGATCGGCGCGGGCGATCGACGACGGTGAGGACGGGGACGGGACGTGACGGACCGCCAAACCTAGACAAATCTTGGGAAAAATGGAGCTTGGAGAGGAGAAAGCTTAAGCGTGGCTCGGACATTTCATCAAATACTTCGTGTGCATAGGAGGTGAGAGCAGAGCAGCACACACCCCGCACACGCCGGCCGGCCAAAAAACAGAGGAGTGAGCAGGCAGGGGCGAGCACATATATATATAGGCATATCTTTAGTCCCGGTTTGTGGCTAGAACCGGGACTAAAGGGACTGGAACCAGGAGCGAGGCCCTTTAGTCCCGGTTCGTGTCTGGAACCGGGACTAAAGGGGTCACACGAACCAGGACTGGTTCCTGACGAACCCCGGCCGGCGCCCTGGCTGCTCGAACCGGGACTGATGCACCCATTAGTCCCGGACCGGGACTAATGCAATATTCTAGCCCGTTTCAAAGCTCTGTTTTCTATTAGTAGTGGCATGCAAGCAAGTGAGTGCCCCACACACAGTAACACTACCCTAGTAGCAGTGTAGTGCATCACAAGAAGCTACTGTAAAAGCGAGACCACTAGCCCGCCGGAGACTACTGCTGGCAGAAAAGAGTGGGGGTAAGTGTAGAGCATCGGGCATTTCATATCCTAGTAGTCTCCGGCGGTTCTTCTCGTGGTTGGCCATGAAGAACCGTTGCTCGACCTCCGACCGTCTGGCACGCCGAGGACTACCACACCAAGCTACAGGCCCATTTTGCAACCTTGTGGCTATGGATTTGGAGCGCTCTTGGCGAGCCAAACCAAACTCCAATGGCGGACGACGAGTTGATGCAGTGGTACACCACACGGATTGCAGCGCAATGCTCACTTAGAGACCTAAAGGCGATCATCACGTTGTGCTTATGGGAACTTTGGAAATACTGCAATGCTATAGTGTTCAGCGGTGAATCCCCATCTGGCCAACTCGCTTTGCAGAACATCCATCGCAAAGGAAGGACATGGAAATCAACGGGTCTACTAAAGGGTGATCTTGAGTTTTTCTTCGGTGGTCTAGATAGGGGGGCTAGCAGCGAGTAATCCCATACTATGTAACTATCTTGTGGCGGCTACTGAGAGCATGTGTAAAAGTTGGTTAGAAACATTCTGGATGGTTTCTTCACCCCTTTCTTCTATAATATATGATATGCCCACTCATGCATATTCTAGAAAAAAAAATCAGTTGTGACTAGTGTATGTGTACAGCAGAAGTGGTACATAAAAACTGCACATGTTTTCATCACTCTTTCATTTTGCAATGCTTTTACGAAAAAAAATAGTAAGAACACGGAGGCTCATGCAATGACTCTTGGAGTAGCAGTTCATGAGAAATGATAATGGAAGAATTCACATGCACACACTTGACTCAGCTAGTTATTTTCTCTTTCTCTCTATATAGTTATTGGCCTATCTCATTCTCCAGACCAAAAGTAGCAAATCCTACACTTTTTTGAATGTTGAGCAAATCCTACTTCTCATTTTATTTGGACTTTTTACTGTTTTGATCATTCTGCGATAGTTTAGCATGATTTGACCATTGTTTGTAAAAAGAATTGGATCTGACCCATTTCAAGACGCTAGTAACCCCGCGTTTTGCTTGTACTAGAATATGATCACTAGAATATGTGGTTACAAATTTAACATGTTACAAAAAAGTTACGAGATATGTTAACGACATATCGATGTCAGGGGAGATTCGTAGGTTCGAAGAGGGGGAAGTGTTAGATTTGTGAGGTGGCAATGCAGTGTTGCTTATTTTGTGACCTACAAAATATTGTATAGATCTAATGCAGAGAAAACAAAGCTCCATCTTAAATTTTGTTATTTTTATGAGGTATGGATTTTCTGTACTAAAACAATATAATATATTAGTTATGTTAGCAGCGTGTGAAATGGGCAAACACTGCTAGTGTGACGCTTTGCAGCGTTCAGGAGTAATCTAACTGAACTTTAAGATTTTAATAAGATATGTAAATTGTTGTAATTGCCGTTTTAAGAAAACTTTGCATGATCTAATCATGCATGTGATCACTAGAATATGTGGTTACAAATTTAATGTGTTACACAAAAGTTATGATATATGTTAACGACCTACCGATATTAGGGGAGATGCGTTGATTCGAAGGGGGGAAGGTGTTCGATTAGTGAGGTGGCAATGCAGTGTTGCTATTTTTGTGATCTAAAAATATTATATACATCTAATGCAGGCAAAACAAAGTTGAATCTCCAGTTTTGTGATTTAGATAAGATATGGGTTTGCTATACTAGAATAAGATAATATATTAGTTACGTTAGCAGCATCTCCACAGCGCCACACACTGCTAGTGTCACGTTTGGCAGCGTTTCAGGACTCACCATACTCTGCTAACTAAACTTTAAGTTTATAATCAGAATTACAAATTGTTGTAGTTGTCGTTTGAAAAAAAAAAACTTTGCATGGTTTCATCATGCATGTGATCACTACAATATGCGGTTCAAAATTCAGTTTGTTACACAAAATTTATGAGATATGTCCATGGCTCGACCGCTTCTGTTAGCCAAGCTAGCACTTATTTTGGTTTCTCTGGCTGGTGAGGTGATTCCAGTTAGTTTTGTCGCGTTCCCTTTGGGTTGAATGCTGCTAGTTTACCACCAACTTGCGGCGTCCACTCTCCTCATATTCTGCTGGTATTTCTAAGAAGAATACCTTCATTTGTGTACATCATGTGCAGCATGTTTTTTCGGTGAACGCTGTAAAAGTAGAAGCGGCCACTATTTTTATGGACGCCACTCATAGTTGGTCAAAGGTTTTGGATGAAACTTGCCACTAGCAAAATCGTATAGAGGATGTACCTACTAATGGGGCATTGTTGGAGTGCACTTAGAGTTTCAATTCATTTATTCATCGATTGTGGGCTTCTTCAATTCTAGCACATGTTTGGCAATCTATTCTATTTTGTCTTTATTTGCTATAGTCATAATTTTATTTGAACAATGGCGTTAGGACTTTGTGGTGTATAGCTCATTTGGCCCATCGAAATGTGACACCACTGTCATCTCGCTACTACCGGGCCACAACACCCCTACCTTGAGTTCCTACTAGGTACAAAGATGGAATGATAGAGTACGACTGGTATATATTTGGACAACATTGGACCGATGTTGTTCGGGAATTCAGTGATTAGTTTTTATATACATGAAGCAATATTAGGACGATCTCATGGTTTAGCGGTATAAGATGAAGCTTTCTATTCAACAAATTGCAATTCCGAATACGCCAACAAAAAATTACTGGAGCATTTGATGGCATGTGTGTCCTTCCCTTCTATCCAGCACCTCTCTTACTCCTGAGCCATTCATCGCTTTCTCGCCTTCCAAAATTTTGGCTTGGGTCACCAAAATACAAAACACACACGATGGGGATGCGCGTCAATGTTTTGGTGTGACTGCTTAGCAAATCTCTCCTCTCATTGATTTTTGTTTCTAATAGCGATTAAACATCAGAGGTATGTTTGCATCAGTTGGTGATTAGATCGGTCTCCTGCCTGGCAACATCACCACTGCTCAAGAGCAAAAAATAATTCATACCACTCACACTATGGTATTTGTACCTGCAAGTGGTAACTCTTTGCAGAAAACAAATACTTAACAATACAATATTAGGTTGTAACAAAATTTGCACAACTCTAGAAGTGAATGACTACATGCAAGCAATATTGCACTTAAGTTCTTATTTGACAAGTGTAACATTGCCACTAGTTATGTTGAGAACCTAGCTGCAACAATGGCAATGATAACAATAGTTCTACCTATAGTTACATCTTAATGCCTAGCAGCAAAATATCCGCATTAGAGAAGGAACTAGGGATCCTTAAACCTTCAAGCATCTAGACTCCCTGTTTGTAGATTCTCTTCTCTATGGGGCTGATTCACATTATAAGGATCCAAAATATAGACACGGTGCTAGTTCCCGTCGTGTGGAAGATGTCTAAGGGGTCAAATTGCTCGTCCCAGTCGCCTTAACAGTCATTAAATAATTTCCCATGCCTTCCAGGCCTATACAACTCATTCATATAGTACTACGGGATCTCTACTCTTAGAACATATGTAATACTTTACAAATTGGTACCAAGAGTATTGTAAGAGGCCTATATTTATATCTTGGAACTTGTTGGAGAAAAAGTAGTGCGTCGGTGCATTTATTAGCTTATGTGTGAGTGCAAGCTTCTTCAAGTCTAGCACATGTGTGGTAATACCTTCCATTATGTTTTGATTTTATATATTCAGATTTATGTTATAACCATATCGTTGTCGCATCTTAGGCTCATGTGATTTGGATATGTTTGCATGCATGGAAAACACACATATTTCATCCATTAGAGACATTATTACTAGTCATTTTTCGCCTAAAACTGCAACCAGACCACTCTATCAGTATGTTGTGGTTAGTTGGTGGGACGTGTGGGTGTTATAGCAACCCCGCCAGGCCCCCATCCCCAAACTCATTCCAAGCATCCCACATCCACCTATATTTCGGGGAACCCATATGATCCAACCCTATTGCCTACCAAATTTGAAGGGGAAATACGAGCACCCAAAATATGATTAGTTATATACTTTCTTAAACACGACCGTGGTGTTACAAGTTGGCTTTGAGTCAATTTTATACACAATGATCATAATATACATGATTTCTTATCTGATTAGTTGAACATGAGCTAAAAATTATGTATCGACATGTGAGTAGGAGGGAACACACACAATTAAATTCATTTAGTCCCACATGATTACTGGAAAATATATGGACTCCCAATAGACCATTGGAAATAGATACGTAATAGTTTCGGATGGCCACTACTTCATTCATGCAAGATGCATTAACTAGAAAAAACAACAAAAACAATATTTTAGTGGAAAATACGAATTTTGAAGTTGAAATAATTTTAATTATGAGAAAATTTCCACATGCATATTTCTACCATCCAAAGTAGAGGCACTACTTTCAACCACAAAATGTGGTAAATTACTATTGATGATTGATATGTCTCCAATGTATCTATAATTTTTTATTATTTCAAGCTTTTATATTATCAATCTTATATACATTATGTGCCATTTTATATTGTTTTTATGGACTAACCTATTAACTTAGTGTCTAGTGCCTAGTGTCAGTTCCTGTTTTCTGCATATTTTTGGTTTTCTAGAAAATCCATAACAAACGAAGTCCAAACACGACGAAACTTTTTGACGATTTTTCCTGGACCAACGAACGCCAGTGGGTGGGCCTCGAAACCCAGTTGGCGCTCTCCGCTGCCGGTGACATCGCCATCCCGGAGCTTGAGATGGCTGTCAAGAAGGAGGTGCGGGAGGAGGTCGTCAAGGAGGAGGTCGTCGAGGAACCCCCATCGCCATGTGGAACCCATGCCTGGTGGGCCAGAGCTGGACGTGGTTGTCCACGACGGCAGAGTTGACGGAGTGGGTCGGTGCCGAGCTATGGGCGCCCACGCCGCCACGGGCACCAGACCAGTTCCCGCCACGCGAAGAGGTGGTGCAGGCGCCATCGGCCATGCGGCCAACGCAGGCACCACTGCCGACCGCTGGCAGCCTTCGCCGTACGTCGACCTCACCATGGACGACGATGCCTGAAGATGACGGCGGCATCCAAGACGACCACCGCAGCGGTGGCATCAGTCTTTTTTTTATGTTTTTAAAATTATGTTTAAATGTGCGCCTGGGGTCTAGTTAAACCGTTCAATGTTTAATTATCTCCTATGTGTGCTTTTTAAAATGCGTGGCTGTCTTTTTTGTTTTAAATTGATCATTTTCGGTGTGAAAGATTTTCGATGCGGACGTGTGTTGAGTGCATCGACTGAACGGACTGTCCAAAACAGCGTTTTATCGTCCAACGGACAAAAACCAAACTGAACGGACGTCCGTTTGGGTTCCAGCGTTGGACTTGGCCTAGAAAGAGAGCACATGAAGCAGTCGAAACTACGTAGCTACTCCTTCCGTCTCATAATATAAAAGCATTTTTCACACTAGACTAGTATAAAAAACAATCTTATATTATGAGACGATGGAAGTAGCTGCATATGATGGCGGCGAGATGGCAACCGGCTAATCATTACCTAGGAATCCGACGTACCGACGTCGCCGTCGATCGCCGTACCGGGCTTGACCTTTACACCAGCGATGGCGGCACGGCACGTTGCCGTGCGCATGTGCCGTCGCCCAGAGCGAGCTGTGGGTCTCAATCGGTGGCCCGGAGGCCTGTGCGAGCACGTGCCGGCAGCAACGAACAAATCAAGACGCGTCGGCGAAGATCAATGCAGGCTTATTATTAGGATCCTACTCTACTTAACTCCAGTGTTTATCAGGTGAGCCGTTATTCTATCTCTCTCTTTCTATGTCCTGTGGGTGGGCCACCCATGTGTGTACACCACAGACTGGTGTGTAGGCCCTTTCTTTTTTTGAAGGAGACAGAGAAGAGAGTAGCTAAATTTCCTTTTCTACTGTATTTATTTAGCTCCCAATGTTCTGCACTTGCCTCGTGAAGTGCAGTTCAGATAGTTCTGCAACAGTTGGAACTGCATTGCTAAAAAAAAACAGTTGGAACTGCAAAATTGTACTGCAGTCCTTGCATTATCATATTATTGGTTCTTGGGAAATCGTGTCAGAGGATGAGATTAATTTGAGCTCTTCCAATGCAAAGGTACTTACATGAGGTACAAAGCGCATTAAAAAGTTTAGCAACTAAAGCCCCTAATGCATTGGTGGTTAACTTGTTGTTGCTAAGGGCATCTTCAATGGTCGTATGATCATCGTTGGTAAAATTGCCACATAGACAGTTTTGATGACAGGCCACGTAATAAAAGAAGAGAGAGAGGAAAGCTGTATATAGATTAACCAACAGCCCTTGCACAAGCTCCAAGGTTAAATAGTGAGCAATTTCATTTATTCTCTCTTCTTCTATTGGATAATATAGATGCAACCATTGAAGTGGTTGTATGATTCTTTGTTGGTTGATGACATAGACAATTTTACCAACAAGACTACATACAAACTATTAGAGATGCCTTAAGCATCCTTCATTTAATGATTTTGCAACTAAAGTTGTTCATGCATTGGTGGGCTTCTTTCATTTAAGTGTTTTGTCTAGGTTCACGCACGTAGCATTGTTTCTTCCTAGGTCACCACACTCATCTCTCTCCTATTAATTAGCTTGCCATATCAGATTTTATGCCTACATGACAGGCTTAGCACCTGTACAAGGTGGAGCATTGGGAGGGGCCTTATACTACGACTACATGAACAAACAAGCTTTCCTTTTCTTTTTCTCTTTTCTACTCTGCACAACTGCATACATGCATTCACAGAACAACATCATGGGCATGCATAATAGGAATGGCCTAATGCATACTCCAAAAGTGATTTCCAAATGCTCTCCATTCAAATTCCCATCCATCTATCCAGAGTGCAATATCTTTTGCCCAATCTTCCACTCCATCCAAGAACACACACACCACTAGTAGAAAACAAGGCAACAGTCCCGGTTCCAGAGGGCCTTTAGTCCCGGTTCTACAGCCGGGACAACACGATCGGGACTAATGCCGATCACTTTTAGTCCCGGTTGGCTTACGAACCGGGACCAAAGGTGCTCCACGTGGCCGCACTGCGGCGCCGAGGCAGGAGGACCTTTAGTCCCGGTTCGTAACACGAACCGGGACAATAAGGCGCTGGGTTTTTTTTTTGGAAAGGGCCGTGTTTCATTTTTTGTTTTCATTTTCTTTTATATTTATATTGTATTTTGACGCGGGTTTTCATTTTTGGAAAGGGCCAATCGTAACATCATATTTTCCTCTAATTCAACATGATCACTTGCATCCATCCACCTTAATCAAATATATGTCATATAACTCATCATCATCTTACTCATCTAACAACTCATCATCATCTTAGTCATACCAAGTTAAAATCTCATAAAAAAGAAAACATCATAATAGTAATCATCCTAATCGATCCTGCAAGTTAAAATAAACCAGAAAAACTTCTCTCTCATAGGATCTAGTCCTCCCTCCTAGGTAAAATGACATAAAACAGAATAACACCTATGTCTCCATGATGAAGTAAAGAGATCCAACTGTCTCCAACTTGTGGCTTGCGATCCTTCTTTATTTGTCCCCATGCTTCAATTGGGAGCCGTCCTGGTGGTTTGCGCTCAGTCGAGTATGCAAAAGAGAACTCGGGCCTCATAGGGATTTTAATTGTCATATTACCTTCGGCTTGCATCAACGGAGGCACAACTTCATTTGGCAGTTTCTGTTGAAGAACATAATAGTAGCCTAGTTAGCAATGTAATCAATACCATTTACACAATAGTAGTGTACTTAATTAGCAACTCTTACCAAGATATTTCGGCGAATGTCAACCACCCTCAACCTATGCACTAGTGTCCTGTACAATGTATAATTTGGGCCAGTTCCCAAATAATACGGGAAGATCTCCCTACCAACTAGGACACCAATAACAAAGTTGATAAGATCATCCTTCTCCTCCCAAGTTAGATGTGATCCATTAGTGTAGTGTGTCGTTTCAATTATTTTCTCTGTTTCACTCGAAGAAACGAAATAAGCTGTAAATTATAAATTAACAAATTTAGTATGGATGAACACCAACTATTTTCAAATATAGAATGCAAATTACTTGACAAATATGCATGGTTGATAAACTCACATCGAGGTAAAACAGGAAGCATATCGACATCCACCCAAATGTCGATGTTACCTTCAATATGATCTTCAGGACGAAGATCAAAGGTTATTTCCATATCCTCCTGAAATCCATATGCCTTGCAAAGAGCTTCCCAATTTGAGCACCCTAATTCTGTGTTATTAACTACATTCATTACTTTGACCAGAAATGTGTGACCATGTTTAGTCCTCAGGTTGGCTCTCCTCGTCTCGAAACTCTCGTGCTCTTCGAAACCGAGCCTCTCCAAGAAATACCGTCTTGCATGACAGGGGATGAACTAGTCGAATTGTATAAAACAGAAATTACACGTTGAAGCAAAGAAACAGAAGTCATGCTTAATTATGAAAAAACACTTGTCATCGTTGCGTACCGTAGAAACATCGAAGGCCTCGTCAAGCTTGATGGTGAAGAACCTGTCGTCTCGCAGCCCAGGCTGGTCGCAAAGACCCTTATCTTCGCCACAGAGTTCACACGCTTGGATCCTATCGTCGTCATCAGACGACGACATTTCCTGTGTTCATGATTCAAAAATTACGGCATGACCATTGCTAATGTATGACATATTGAGCGCCTAAAATTTGCCGGAACGGAAATAAATCAACATTCCGGCAAAACATAGGCACTAGGAGGGGTTCCCTGCAATAACATACACACATGTCCAAATAGACCTAATTCAATATCGGTTGACTTTCGGTCCGTCGAGGCTTTCCTTAAATAACTCTCATATCTTATGGTGTGTTGGTGCGCACTCTCTCACACTGATATGGTGGTGTATATATGTTGGTGGACACTCTGTCACACTAATAGTTCGACCGTCGGTTATGGGTGCACCTCCTCTCCTCTCCTTGCGCATTACACCGAGGTATATATCGCAAGAAGAGAAGAGGAGGAAGTGCGCCCCACGACAACAGTCGGGATTCCTCCATCAAGAACACATATGAAAGTCACACAAGATGCAACGACAGACCAAAAGTCACACACGCATTATACCAATATAATATCACTAATACATTTATAATGAACTCGAATATAATATCACTAATACATTTATAATGAACTCGAATATAATATCACTAATACATCATCTCGAATAATCCAGTTAATGCATCACCAAATATTAAATAATACATCTCGAATATTATCATATAAGATCACTGATACAAATCGAATATCCTAGAATCCAAAGTGGAGGACGGTGAACTCGGTTCACTAGCAGTCTCTGAGTCGCTGGCGGTGGACACCCAAAGATAAGGAACCATCACCGGATCATAACTCGGGTGAGATCCCTAAAGAACCTGCCAGGTATTGGAGAACCTGGCGTCCAACGCCGCCATGTAGCGACGGACATGCTCGTCCTCCTCCCTGACACGGCGACGTACCACTTCCACGAGGGCCCGCTCCCTCTGCACCGAAAGTGGCCCACGCGACCGCCACCAAAGAAGCTCCGGGTCGACGACGAGACCAGGATACCTCACCAAGCTCCGAGCCGGGGAAGGTAGCACCTCCCAGTGCCAGCCCGGCGGAGCCCAGTCCCGGACATTGCGCCTCTCAAGCAGGATGACGCCGCCGACTCGACGACGACGAGGATGCGGGCCAGGCATCGTCGACGTCGAGACAAATTCCTATGGGAACATTTTCTTATCGTTTAATGTTTTGCTATTTTAGAAATGTGGAATTGGCATCGTCGACGAGAACAAATTGTGGCTATAGCAAATATCATTTTATTTAACAACAATAAAACAACAATACCATTTTTAATAACAAAGCCTAGTGATGTGTATGTGTGTGTGGCGCGCGCCCAAGAGCACATATAACACTTAAAATCATGTAAGGTAGCAAATAAAGAAGCATCTTCCTCATAGATCAACAAATCAACTTAAAATGCCATCTTAATTTTCTAACTAGCTTAGTGTTGCTATATATGCATATATACATCATGGATTTGATCCTGGCACCGCCACCAGGGGCGGACCCACCATGGGTCAAGGGTGTACAGATGTACACCCAAAATATTCTACACGGAAATAATCCTATATACAGGTATAGCATATGACCAAAAATACTAGCATGATATTTATCTCCTTTGTTTCACTATCGGATTATGCGGATTTACCGCCATAGGCCATACCACAAATTCTTGGCATGCATGATTATTGTAGCTGAGAGAGCCTAAATTTAAATGTGAACAATTTTCCCTTTTATTTGTGTTGGCATGGACTATTTGGTTTTCCCTGTTAGGATGAAAAAGAAATATTTAAACCAAAAGTTGAATTCCTGGATCCGCCGCTGACTGCCACTGCTTCGGCCGGCGACGGACGCGGGCTACGACGGTGACCACGGGGGGGGGGGGGGGGGGAGGGAGGATAGCTAGGAGGAGGAGGGGAATGGCGGTGTGGCTGGCGGCTCACCTAGGAGGAGGAGGAGGCCGGAGCGGACTCGGGGAGGCGACGGGGGACGGCGTCGGGGGTGGCGACGGGGGACGGCGTCGGGGGTGGCGACGGGGACGGCTTCGGGGGCGGCGACGGGGATGGCATCGGGGGCGGCGACGAGGAGCGAGCGGGCTTGGGGAGGCGACGGCGAGATCCGGCAGCCTCGCGGCGTCGAGGTGGTTTTCGGCGCCGTCGGGGGAGAGGGAAAGCAGATGGATTTGGAAATTTTTCCAAGTCCCGCTTATATAGTCCTCCCTTTAGTCCCGGTTGGAGCCACCAACCGGGACTAAAGGTAGTTTTCACCAGCCCAAAGGGCGGGAAGCACAGCCCTTTAGTCCCGGTTGGTGGCTCTAACCGGGACTAAAGGGGAACCTTTAGTCCCGGTTAGAGCCATCAACCGGGACTAAAGGGTTGGTCCTGGCTGTGGTGGGAGTTTAGTCCCACCTCGCTAGTTGAGGAGCACGACGACCCGCTTATAAGCCCCGCTGTGAGAGAGGCAGCACGAGCCTCTCTCTCAAACCGAACATGTGCCTACTATGTCGCTGTTACTAAAGTGAAAATAGATGCGTTTATAGAGAAAATTCAACCTAAATTCAAAGTGCTAGTAAATTAATACTAGCACTTTGAATTTAGGTTGAATATTCTCTATAAGCGCATCTATTTTCATTTTTGCTACTTTTTTATGTTATTTTTTTGCATATTAAAAGTTCTTAACAAAAAATACTTTATGAATATTCTTTTTTCTATTAAAGTTTTTAACAAAAATAACTTTGATAAATTTAGTTGCATAAATTTTATATAATATTAAGTTAAATAACTTTGATCGGACGAAAACACGTCTATTACAAAGAGATTTCAATTTTCTAAACATATTTTAACTCAAGACTTTTTCTGCATTCAATATGCACCATTCAAAGCCACATCATCACTTTTCAACCCTTTTCTGACTTCATTTGCTATTTTTCATGCATTTCATGATTTATTTTGAGCTAAAATGACCCTGAATTGAAAAGCACTGCAAATGAACTCTGAAATGGTTGAAAGTTGGCATGGTATGATAATTTCACCCACATAGCATGTGCTAAAAAGTTGAGAGGGTTACCGGAAAAACTGGATGCACTTCATGTACAAACTGGACAGTCTCTTTCGAAGTATCAGGGTTTCGGACGAAAACTCGTTTATTACAAAGGGATTTCAATTTTTTAAACATATTTTAACTCAAGACTTTTTCTGCATTCAATATGCACCATTCAAAGCCACATCATAACTTTTCAACCCTTTTATGACTTCATTTATTATTTTTCATGCATTTCATGATTTATTTTGAGCTAAAATGACCCTGAATTGAAAAGCACTGTAAATGAACTCTGAAATGGTTGAAAGTTGGCATGGTATCATAATTTCACCCGCATAGCATATGTGCTAAAAAGTTGAGAGGGTTACCGGAAAAACTGGATGCACTTCGTGGACAAACTGGACAATCTCTTTCGAAGTATTAGGGTTTCGAATGAAAACTCATCTATTACAAAGGGATTTCAATTTTCTAAACATATTTTAACTCAAGACTTTTTCTGCATTCAATATGCACCATTCAAAGCCACATCATCACTTTTCAACCCTTTTCTGACTTCATTTGCTATTTTTCATGCATTTCATGATTTATTTTGAGCTAAAATGACCCTCAATTGAAAAGCGCTGCAAATGAACCCTGAAATGGTTGAAAGTTGGCATGGTATCATAATTTCACCCACATAGCATGTGCTAAAAAGTTGAGAGGGTTACAGGAAAAACTGGACGCACTTCGTGTAGAAACTGGACAGTCTCTTTCGAAGTATCAGGGTTTCGGACGAAAACTCGTCTATTACAAAAGGATTTCATTTCTTCACATGTAACTGCAGTGATATTGTAGATGAAAGCCATCATCAGAATAGTTGTGGAGAGAAAGTCTTCACTTTTTCTTCGCGTGTGTCCCTTGCTTTTTGCGCCGTAACCATGGATAATCTTCATCGTTTAACAAGATGCTTGGGTCAGCCTTCACTTTGAAGGGAGGAATTTCATGAAACTTTTCATAATCTTCAGACATGTCTGTCTCGCCCTCCACTCCCACGATGTTTCTTTTCCCTGAAAGAACTATGTTTCGCTTTGGCTCATCGTTTGATGTATCCGCTTCCTTATCTTTTTTTCTCTCGGTTTGGTAGACATGTCCTTCACATGGAAAATCTGCGCCACATCATTGGCTAGGACGAATGGTTCCTCTGTGTACCCAAGATTGTTGAGATCCACTGTTGTCATTCCGTACTACGGGTCTAACTGTACGCCGCCTCCTGGCAGATTGACCCATTTGCACCGAAACAAAGGGACCTTAAATTCATGTCCATAGTCAAGTTCCCATATCTCCTCTATGTAACCATAATATGTGTCCTTTGCACTATTAGTGATTGCTGCATCAAAGCGGACACCACTGTTTTGGTTGGTGCTCTTTTTATCTTGGGCGATCGTGTAAAATGTATTACCATTTATCTCGTACCCTTGGTAAGTCAATACAGTCGAAGATGGTGTCCTGGCAAACAAGTACAAGTCATCTGCAACAGTGTTGTTACGCATGAGATGCATTTGCAACCAACCGCCGAAAGTCCCGATGTGGTCACGTGTAATCCAGTCGTCAGACTACTCCGGGTGTGTCCAGTGTAGAATATTCTTGTGTTCATTCATATACGGGGCCACCAAGGTAGAATTCTGTAGAACTGTGTAGTGTGTTTGCGCCCAAGAATGCCCGTCCCTACATATTATTGATTTCGCTCCTAGCATGCCTTTTCCACTCGGTCTTCCCTCATACCGCGATTTAGGGACACCAATCGGCTGAAGGTCAGGAAAAAAGTCAACACAAAACCCAATGACCTCCTCTGTTTGATGGCCCATGGAGATGCTTCCTTCTGGCCTAGCACGATTACGAACATATTTCTTCAAGACTCCCATGAACCTCTCAAAGGGGAACATATTGTGTAGAAATACAGGACCCAGAATGGCAATCTCGTCGACAAGATGAACTAGGACGTGAGTCATGATATTGAAGAAGGATGGTGGGAACACCAACTCGAAGCTGACAAGACATTGCACCAAATCATTCCGTAACATTGGAAGGATTTCTGGATCGATTACCTTCTGAGAGATTGCATTGAGGAATGCACATAGCTCAACAATGGCTAATCGAACGTTTTCCGGTAGAAGCCCCCTCAATGCAACCGGAAGCAATTGCGTCATAATCACGTGGCAGTCATGAGACTTTAGGTTCTGGAATTTTTTCTCTGCCATGTTTATTATTCCCTTTATATTCGACGAGAAGCCAGACGGGACCTTGATACTGAGCAGGCATTCAAAGAAGATTTCCTTCTCCGCTTTGGTTAGAGCTGTTGGGGAACACAACAGAAAACAAAAAAATTCGGTACTGCGAGCACGCCCAGAATCACTAAGGAGATGCATACAAGGTTTGATCTGATCCGTACCGACTCGTGGCGCAGCGGAAATAGAGTCGATGAAGATCGGTGGTGCAGATCCCCGCAGCTAGGATTTACAACCTCCCAACTGCGAGGATGTTCTCCCTCGTCGGACAGCCCTTCGGGAGGCGGTCCGACAGTCCCTCGGACAATGTCACGGACAGCCCTTCGGGAAGACCCTCGAAGCCCGAACGGAAACTCGGACAGCCCTCGGGCAAAAGATCGAAACTACGACCTCTCTACAGGGTTGCACACATACGGTCTCAGCTATCCGGCATGGCTTCACCGTCCAGAACTAGTTCCTGCCGGAACCCAGACAGCCTTTCGGCTCTACGAAACTATTTCGCGGGGAGGGAGATAGAAGGCCAGATCATGCATGGCATTTGTATGTTGAGAAAGAGTGAGTGTGGAGAGTGCATCACCACCTCTATTTATAGGAAAACTCAAGGGGTAGGGTGGACTTGAAATACCCAAAAACCCCATGAAAGGAGTCCTTCACAAGGGATAAAGGGAAAGCAAGTGGGGCAAGTGAGGGTCCATGGTGGAGCCCACCTTGGCCGGCCACCCCTCCTACAGCTGCCCAAATGGGTGCCCTTATCCTTCCATGTCATCCCCTCAAGATATTTTGTGGAAGGTCAACTTCCAACCATAACCATAAATGCTATTTCACTATTCACGAAACCAATTTTTCGCGACCGATAAATCCAAAAATATTTCTATGGGTCTTAGAATAATTCCAGTACCCACTAAAACAATTCTGGACACGTTCCGAAACATTTTCAGATTAGTGATTTTCATCTGTGAAAAGCAACCAAAGCGGTTCCGGCAGTCCGGAACATTTCCGGTTTTTGTCTCCGAAAAATCTCAGAAGTTACCGGAACAATTCTGGTACCCTCCAATAATTTCCGGGCATATGGCGAAACCAATTTGACTTAATGGTATAATCCGAAACAACTTTTCGGTTTTACCGAAACTCTTCCGGTGTTCTCTCTGCGGAACTCTTCCGTTGTCCCCGAAACTTTTCTGGTGATTTTCTCTCAGACTCCCTGTCTAGCATTCAACAGATAGATGACCCTTAGGCGTGTGACCCTATAGGTTCGGTGAAGTATAGACATGAGGGGAACACTTTCCGATCAATGATCAACATCGGAGCCATGGACACCCATATTGACCCCTATACCCACACGAATAAATATTCGAGTGAACCTCCAGTTGCCGTGTGCTATTCATGTTGCTTCGCGATATGTTACAAACACCCGAGGTGAGATTTTCTGCATCCCCGTGGATCAACAACTTGTCCACTATGCAAGTTACGTCGCTACCGGTTTTGTTCTCTTTTCTCGTTTTCGTGTTCCAGTATCCCTGTGATCAAATCACACTATGTCTGGCCAGACGATGATGGATACCGTAACACCGAGAGGGCTCGAGAATATCTCTCCATCGTCGGAGGAGCAAATCCCAATCTTGAGCTATCTTGTTACTTGCCATACTTTTCCGTGAACCCGTAAGCCGCCGTAATAGCCACCCAGTAACGGATGACGTTTAACAAACCCCAAAGTTCACAAAGCAAGCATGAAGGAACTCGATACTCTCATGGTCTAAAGAATTATGCAAACATTAACTATCTCTATGTTATTAACCTTTAACTTGTGACAAATGTATCTCATAGCATAACATCAATTCGGGTTGATTCAACACAACTGTTCTACCAACATTGTGCCCTCAAAATTGTCGGCATAGCCATGCCCATGATCAGGAAAACAGGATCATCATGCAATACTTGAGCCAGTCTTAGAGGCAAGACTAGGAATACATTTTACCGTTTATTATACCACACGTGCAAATGAGTTTCCCTCCGGGCCTCGTGGATATTGCAGACTCGAGAATCATTGCAGTTATAGCATCGATCATAAACATTCATTACAAACTCGGAGATACAAAATAACTGTTATTACTGCCTCTAGGGCATATCTCCCACAAGAGCGTAGCTGGCAGGACCTTGATACTGCTTTGGATGCATGCCGTCTTTTTCGTTCACACGTTGCTGGTACTCCCGTGCCTCCGGTGTATCTTTTGTCTTCCCATACACGACCAAGAAGCCTAGCACGTTCACGCAAACATTCTTCGTCACGTGCATCACGTCGATTGCAGAGCGGACCTCTAGGTCTTTCCAATAGGGTAGGTCCCAAAATATAGATTTCTTCTTCCACATGGGTGCGCGTACCTCAGCGTCATTCGGAACAGATTGTCCGCCAGGACCCTTTCCAAAGATTACTTGTAAATCCTTGACTATATCAAGTATGTCATCACCAGTACGGAGGACGGGCTTCTTTCGGTGATCTGCCTCACCTTTGAAATGCTTGCCTTTCGTTCTTAACGCATGCTTGGTCGGAAGAAATCGACGATGTCCCAGGTACACATTCTTCTTGCATTTGTCCAAATATATACTTTGGGTATCATCTAAACAGTGCGTGCATGCGTTGTATCCCTTGTTTGTCTGTCCTGAAAGGTTACTAAGAGCAGGCCAATCATTGATGGTTACAAACAGCAACGCTCGTAGGTCAAATTCCTCTTGTTTATGCTCATCCCACACACGTACACCTTTTCCATTCCACAACTGTAAAAGCTCTTCGACTAATGGCCTTAGGTATACATCAATGTCGTTGTCGGGTTGCTTAGGGCCTTGGATGAGCACTGGCATCATAATGAACTTCCGCTTCATGCACAACCAAGGAGGAAGGTTATAGATACATAGAGTCACGGGCCATGTGCTATGATTGCTGCTCTGCTCCCCAAAAGGATTAATGCCATCTACACTTAAACCAAACCATACGTTCCTTGCATCACCTGCAAAGTCCTCCCACTTTCTCTCGATTTTTCTCCACTGCGACCCGTCAGCGGGTGCTCTCAACTTCCCGTCTTTCTTACGGTCTTCTTTGTGCCATCGTAACAACTTGGCATGCTCTTTGTTTCTGAACAGACGTTTCAACCGTGGTATTATAGGAGCATACCACATCACCTTGGCAGGAACCCTCTTCCTAGGGCGCTCGCCCTCAACATCACCAGGGTCATCTTGTCTGATCTTATACCGCAATACATTGCATACCAGGCATGCATTCAATTCCTCATACTCACCGCGGTAGAGGACGCAGTCATTCAGGCATGCCTGTATCTTATGCACCTCTAATCCTAGAGGGCAGAGAACCTTCTTTGCTCCATACGTAGTGTCAGGTAATTCGTTATCCTTTGGAAGCTTATTCTTCATTATTTTCAGTAACTTTTCAAATCCCTTGTCAGATAAACCATTCTCTGCCTTCCATTGCAGCAATTCCAGTGTGGTACCGAGCTTTGTGTTGCCATCTTCGCACTTTGGATACAACCCTTTTTTGTGATCCTCTAACATGCGATCGAACTTCAACTTCTCCCTTTCACTTTCGCATTCTCTCTGTGCATCAACAATGACCCGGCGAAGATCATCATCGGGCACATCGTCTGGTGCCTCTTGATCTTCAGCCTCTCCCATTGCAGTATCACCGTATTCAGGGTACATAGGACGATAGCTGTCATCATCCTCTTCTTCTTCGTTGTCTTCCATCATAACCCCTCTTTCTCCGTGCTTGGTCCAAACATTATAGTGTGGCATGAAACCCTTCTCAAGCAGGTGGAAGTGAAGGGTTTTAGAGTTGGAGTAATCCTTTGTATTCTCACAGACAGTACATGGACAATACATAAAACCATTCTGCTTGTTTGCCTCAGCCACTTCGAGAAATTTATGCAGGCCCTCAATGTACTCGGAGGTGCGTCGGTCACCGTACATCCATTGCCGGTTCATCTGCGTGCATTATATAATTAAATGTATCAAAAACCATTACGAGAAGTGATCAAATTAATACAAGTTCATCATCACATTAAAACCAAAGTACAGTAGTGATCAAATGTTATTACTGAAAAAATAAATACATAAAGTTCATACATAGTTCTCATAGAACAACATACAAGTAAGAAAATTATACAAGTATCTATCTAAATCATACAAGTAAGAATTTTTTTTGTTTTAAAAAGAAGATAAGAACAAGATGCTCACCACGGTGGTGCCGGCGACGAGATCGGCGCGGGCGATCGACGGCGGTGAGGACGGGGACGGGCACGGCACCCTACACACGTGCAGACTCTAAGAAGTTAATTTCATCTCTAATTGTGTGTCTAAATCAAAAGAACTCCCACATACACTCCTTCACTAAAACCCACAAACCACACTCTACTTCTAGAGCATTTGAAATGAGCTAAACTAGCAGTGAGAGATAAAACGATGAAGTCGTTAACCTTTTAGAACACTTGTGTAGTTGGTGCACCGCCAAACCTAAACAAATCTTAGGGAAAATGTAGCTTGGAGGTCGAGCTTGGAGAGGAGAAAACTTAACTGTGGCTCCGGCATTTCATCGAACACCTCATGTGCATAGGAGGTGAGAACAGAGAGCAACACACCTCCCAAACGCCGGCCGGCCAAAAAACAGAGGAGTGAGCGGGAGGGGCGAGCATTTATATAGGCGTTGTATAAGTCCCGGTTGGTGGCTAGCACCGGGACTAAAGGTGCCTCTTTAGTCCCGGTTCCAGTCACCAACCGGGACTAAAGGGGCTCGGCCAGGAGCGAGGCCCTTTAGTCCCGGTTCGTGTCTGGAACCGGGACTAAAGGGGTCAGACGAACCGGGACTGGTTCCTGCCGAGGCCCGGCCGGCACCCTGGCATCATGAACCGGGACTGATGCACCCATTAGTCCCGGTTCGTAACAAGACCGGGACTAATGCAATATTCTGGCCCGTTTCAAAGCCCTGTTTTCTATTAGTGCATGCACCCACACAGGTAGGTAGGCGATAGGATAGTGGGGCTTTGGAGTGGTGACTTTCCAGTGTCCACTCGACCATTCCATCTAGCGCGGTAAAATTACGTGTTTTGACCCTTTTGGATTAGTTTAGCCGGATCTGATCCCGTCTTGGAACAATTTCGGGATCTGACCCTTTTACCTACCGTCGGAGGGCCTGGCGGTAGCCCAACACATCCTACCGCTAGAGTCCTCGGCGGTAGGGTAACGACGGGAGACGGACGGCAGGTGACGGCCGTCAGCTGCTGCTGACGTGGAAAAGGGCCTACCGCCGGACTCCCTAGCGGTAAGGTACCTATACCTACCGCCAATGACCCTGGCGGTAGGCTCCTGGGGTGGATAAGGTTGTGTGGTGGGATTTTGCTCCCCCACACCCACACAATCAGCCCCTCACCTCTCCCCCGAGCTCAACTCTTGTCTCGTCTCTCTTCCTCACACAAGGGCCTCTCAAATCTCTCTCATTTGCTTGAGATTTGTCTGGTGGATCCAAAGCACTTTCATCACCCAAGGTACCTCTCTCACTTCCCCTCATTTTGATAGGTTGAAATCATCTATTTTGAGTGCATTTGCTCATTTTATTGCAAACCCTAGTTCATCATTTTGCTGCGGTCAAATTAATGAATATGATGCATTTAGGGTTATGTTAGTGATTTGCCTATGTATTATGTGCCTAGCATTGTTGGGGGTACCTAGACAGAGTGCTGGGTTAGTGGTCATGTTAGAGGTTAGGGTTAGGATTAAGGAAAAAATTAAGGCTATGATGACCTTAATAGTAACTCCTCGAATTGTAAGACGGCAATGTTCGTTTTCTTTGAGGTTCCTGCTGAGGCGGCGGCGCATCGTGAATGGCAAGTTATTGAGGAAAAGATGGCCCCGTGGGTCTAAGCCGTTGATTCGTTGAATGCGGCGTCGAGAGCCTTTTCAAAGTACCATTTCTGTAAGGACTCTTCGAAAAATTTAATCAAGAAAAAGGAGAGGCAGATGACCAAGCTCAAGAAGGCAGAAAAAATTGTAGGCGTGATCTTGCAAGGCAAATTGCATTGTATACAACAAGGGAATAATATGTTCAGATTGACGTGGAAAACCATGGGCAGGTCATTGATTGGTTAGTGATGCAACCATTTTCGCCGCTACCGAAGCAGGCTTCTCGTTGGGCATGGGTCAAAGAAAGAAAGGGTGTCATTTGTTGCAACCCGGGACCGTACAACAAATAGGGTGGTTGTTCATTAGCACGAGACTATGTAACCTTTGTCATTTGAACTATAATGACATGTACCCCTTTGCTTACCGTGTTTTCATTTAAACTATTATGACTTGTACCCTTATCATATGAACTATTATGACTTGTACCCTTTTTCATATGAACTCCTCAAGAACTTGGTGTTGTATGTCATATTAAGTAACTTGATGTTCTATATGTCATTTAAGTTGTGTTTTGTTGTATGTCATTTGAAGTAATTTTTGAAATCGTAATATTCATGTAGGATGGACCATGCAGCTATGAGTCTGGCAGTAGCATATGAGAAGTGTGGAGAGGAGCGGCATCTTTGTATGATGAGGCAGCTTGTAGCATGGATAAAGAGTTGCGAGGAGGCAAATGCGGCTATGATGGATTTCAACAAGTATCACTTTTGCAAGGACAAGAAGAAACTTATGAAAGAAAAAGAGAAGATACTTCATGAGTTGCATGAGAAGGAAGATAGCTATAGACATGCTTTGGCAATGGAGTTAGGTTTCTCTGTCAGCATAGATGAATTTCAGGAGCTCGACTTGACAAGACCCGGACAGGTCATTGGATGGGCAATCAAACAAGGTGTGTCCGCGAATCCCAACCGACATGCTCGATGGGGCTGGTTCTGTGCCGTAAAAAAATGTGATGATGCATTGGTCAGGATCCGACGAGTTTCGACTGAAGCCTAATCATGAGCGTGATGAACAAATTGAACGTATTAAACGTTTTCGAGCTTTTTTCCATTGTAGAACAAGATTGTAATGAACAAATTCATACTTATGCTATTTTTCAATCTAATGAATTATGTCGGAATTATTTGATTGCTTGAATGTCCATTCTTTGATTATTTAGTTTTAGGTTTGACTGTTTTGTTGCAAAAATAGTATGAAAAGTGCCAAAAGAACAAAGTGCAAAACCCTACCGCCACCCCCCGGTGGTAGGGTGTGATACGTCTCCAACATATCGATAATTTATGTAGTATTCATGCCAATATTCTACAACTTTCATATACTTTTGACAACATTTTATATTATTTTTTGGGACTAACTTACTTACCCACTGCCTAGTGACAGTTCCTGTTTTGTGTGTGTTTTTTGTTTCTCAAAAATTCCATATCAAACGAAGTCCAAACGCGATAAAAATACAGATTTTTTTTGGAATGTACATGAATTTTGGGAAGAAGAATCAACGCAACACGATGCCCGAGGGAGGCACAAGCCAATAGGGCGCGGTCAGGGGTGGCCGCGCCCTGTTGGCTTGTGCCTTCCCCTTAAGTCCTTTGGGGTCCTTCCTTCGCCGCAGGAAAGCTATATTTCCGATAAAAATGCCCTCAAAATTTCAGCCCGATCGGAGTTACGGATCTCTGGATATTTAAGAAATGGTGAAGGGCTCTTGCCCCTCCGGGAGCCATGGTGGACAAGGACCAGAGGGGAGAACCTCTCCCCATCTAGGGAGAGGCCATGGAGGAGGAAGCCTAAGGGGGGAGACTCTCTCCCCGTCTCTTCCAATGGTGCCGGAGTGCCGCCGGGGGAACCATTGCCGCGGTGATCGTCTTCATCAACATCACCGTCTTCATCACCTTCCTCATCTATTTTCAGCGGTGCACTCTCCCGCACCCCGCTGTAATCCCCTACTTGAACATGGAGTTTCATGCCACATATTATTAATCAATGATGTGTTGCCATCCTAAGATGTTTGAGTAGATTTATGTTGTCCTTTGGGTTGATTGATGATCTTGATTGGTTTGAGTGTATGTTTTATTTTGGTGCTGTCCTATGGTGCCCTCCGTGACGTGCACGCGTGAGGGAATTCTTGCTGTAGGGTGTTGCAATACGTTCATGATTCGCTTACAGTGGGGGACTAGAGTGGCAGAAGTTTACAACCGAGTAAGGGGATTGTTGCGTATGGGAGTAAAGGGGACTTGATGTTTAATGCTATGGTTGGGTTTACCTTAATGATTTATAGTAGTTGTGGATGCTTGCTAGAGGTGCAATCATAAGTTCATATGATCCAACTACGGAAAGTATGTTAGCTCATGCCTCTCCCTCATATAAAATTGCAAGAATGATTACCGATCTTGTTATCAATTGCCTAGGATGATTCCGCATACCATACCATCATTGTTCCACACTCGCTATTTGTAATATATTGTAATATATTCTAACTTTATTTAGGCAGCAACTATTTTCCTATTTTTGTTCTCCGATATCATGCAAAGCTATCCTCTTTATACCCACAACATAGTTTTGTTTCTCATTACTAGATAGAAGCAAACTTTCGGTGTATGTAGAGTCGTATCGGTTGCAGATAGGACTTGAGAGAATATTGATCTTACCTTTAGCTCCTTGTGGGTTCGACACTCCATACTTATCACTTCCATCTTTGGAAAGTGCTATGATGATTCATTGCACTTGGGGATTATCAGGGTGTTAAATCCTACTGTAAAAAAACTAACATTTCCCAATGCTAGAGAGGTTGCACTAAGATCTCCCAGACCTTACCGCTACCCCCTGGCGGTAGGGTGTTAAACCCTACCGTAAAAAAGTAGCATTTCCCAATGCTAGATAGGTTACACTAAAATCTTCCAGACCTTACCGCCACCCCTCCTCGCGGTAGGGTGTTAAACCCTACTGTAAAAGTTACCTACATTTACGATGCCAGAGAGGTTGCACTAAAATTTTCGAACCCTACCACCGGGGCCTCTGGCGGTAGGCTTGCCCACCCTACCACCGATATCCTTGGCGGTAGGCATCAAAAACAGAGGAATGCTCTATTGTTTTGTTGCTCATAGCACAGATTTCAGAGATTGATATTGATAAACAGACATATTTCTGCATAACAGATATTGATAGTCTCAAATTCATTCAATATTGTTCGAATACATAGCACAAATAAGTTCGAATACGTAGCACAAATTAGTTCGAGGACATGGTTCTAAGACCACAAATTCGACATGTCATAGTTTCATGTCACAAATTTATTGGGTAACACGAAGCCACTTCCCTTTCTTGACACATGCCTCATCCTCCTCTTGCGCTTTGCGAGCCCTTGCAAGTTTTCTAGCCCTCTCCTCATCACGAGAAACCTTCTCTCTACGTGCCCTCTCCTCCTCATGTTTATTTTGCTCCTTTCTCTCCTTCTCACGACGTGCCTCATCTTCAGCTCATTGCAACGATTCTTCAAACAAACGTTGCCTCCTAAGACAATCTTTATATTGATCATTTTGAATGTCTTCTGGCACTTCATGATCTATCCATGTGAATTACTTCCACAGAGGAGGCGGTGACTACATTGAACGCAAAAATAAGTGTTCATAACATGATGGCATAAGAAATTGACCATATTACATCGAATGAATGATCTAGTATTTTACCGGTAGGAGATCGCAGGCGTTAGTTGGACGTGCATGATCATGTGCGTGGTTGGGACACAAAAAGAACCTTCGCCCTTCCGTCCATGACTTCTTATGGTACACCTTTACAGTGCAAACATCTCCACACCAACATGTTGGAATTTTCACATCTTTCTCCTTATTCTTGTCCAAAGTTGCTTCCCGTCGCTTGTTCGGCATGTCCTCCCGGTTAGCACACGGCGGCCTCGTGATGAAATCAGATGAAGCCATGCCTTAAAAACAAAAATGGTTGGTAGTGAAATAAATAAACTTGTATAGAGGGAATAAAACAACAAGTATGAACGAACCATATTACACAACAAGTATCAACGAATTTAACAACATAACAAGTACCGTTAATATTATGTCACCCAGCCGGATTAAGTAAAACATTAATAGGCCTTCCTCTATCAACCCTTCGTGTCCTAGTACCACCGGATCCACAACCACCACCTCCCGTCCCTCTTCCATGGCTACCTCTAAGACTAGTCCGTCCGTCATGGCCAACGCCAACACTCCTACATCCTCGTGTGCCAGCGGAACCTCGTCTACCAAAAAGGGCACCATCATACTAGAAGCAGTGGCCTCACATGACTTATGAATTAATATGTTTTCTTTGGAATGTCTGGTTGTCACAACGACATCAACGTGCTTCGACGATCTCCCGTGTTTAGGAGGCTTTTTAATGGGGAATCACTGTCGTGCAACTAGACTGTCAACGGACATGACTACAACATGGAATAATATCATGTCGATGGTATCTATACTCAGTGGGTGGCGTTTGTGAAGGCCATATCCAAATCACAAGGCAACAAACAAAGTCACTTTGCAACAATGCAGGAAGAAGTTAAGAAGGATGTGGAGAGGGCATTCAGAGTTCTTCAAGCTCGTTGGGGGATTTTTCGTGAAGATGCAATGATGTGCAAATCAGAAACTTTGTGGCAGTTGATGACATGTTCTATTATTTTGCACAATATGATTGTCGAGAATGAGGGTGATGGTGTAATCCAAACCAATGATTTTGAAGTGCATGGAGAATAAGTCCAAATCCCGGAAGATCAAGATGCAAATTAGCTTATGAACTTTCTGCAAATGCATCAGAATCTTCAAGATCATCAGGTGCACGCGCAGCTACTCGGTGATCCTGTAGATCATATCTGAACCCACAATGAAAACCAAAGAGCTAATATTTGAGTTGTGCACTCAAAACAAATTTTATGTAAGAACTATGTATTTACGTTGCCAACATTTTTACTTATGTGCGACATTGGTGTGTATGATGGACATCTATGGATTTCCATGTATTTGAGAGTTTGGATTTAAGATATGTGACTGTCACACATGACATATAAGGGATGGTCTGGATGCATCCGCGAGCATGCAAGGTACTGTCCACGGACATATAGAGTGTCGTTGGATAGTCCGGCTGTAGATGCTTTTAATGTTAAATGCTAGTTACCGGTGGTGCACAAACATACACAAGGCCATCTTATGACAAGACAAGATCGATCTCAGTTTGGAGGGCACCGAAGGATGGAGGGATGGATGGATGGGGGTGTGGGAGCCATGGGACTCACATCCCATCGCTAAGAGCATCTACACCCGCAACTTGCAAATCCGGCCCCTCAAACGCCCGCGGACGAGTTTGGACGCGTCCGCGGACACTGACCGATCACGTCTCAAATAATGCATTCTACAACCGGATACCTTAAATTAGAAACCTCAAATCCATATTATTACATGCAACGTAAACCTAATACAGGCGGAGCTCGTCCGGTTCCGCCGTGCCCATGTCCGGCGGCTGGCTACACCCCTCGTAGTGTCGGTCCGGTTGCCGGCGAGGTAGACTAGGAAATGGGAAACTAGCCGTCTCACGGGACTCAAAGCCCATAACCCGGACGGTGCCGGTGTACGTCAGGTCGATGACGGATCCTTCTTGGGAGGAGCGGATGTTCACCACGACGCAGTTGCGGCACCCGCACTGGTGCACGCTACGGGGCGCTAGAGAGTGTGACTCCGCCTTTCCAACATCCACCGCCGCGAGGGCCTGCGCCGCGTCCCGTGCCCGATGTCTCGCAAGGCGGGCATGCCGCTGATAACCCACAAGTATAGGGGATCGCAACAGTTTTCGAGGGTAGAGTATTCAACCCAAATTTATAGATTCGACACAAGGGAAGCCAAAGAATATTTGCAAGTATTATCACTTGAGTTTTCAATTCAACCACACCTGGAGATTAAATATCTGCATCAGACTGATCAGTAGCACATTAATATGATAGTTTTGATAGCAGTAGTAACATTAATAGTAACGGTAACAATGATAGCAATGATTTTGTAGCAAGTGTAATTGTAACAGTAGCAATAGTAACTTAGCAAGAACAATATGTGGAAAACTCGTAGGCATTGGATTGGTGAATTCGTTGGATGATATTCATCATATAACAGTCATAACCTAGGGCGACACAGAACTAGCTCCAGTTCATAAATATAATGTAGGCTTGTATTCCGTAAATAGTCATACGTGCTTATGGAAAAGAACTTGCCTGACATCTTTTGTCCTACCCTCCCATGGCAGCGGGGTCCATAAGGAAACTAAGGGATATTAAGGCCTCCTTTTAATAGAGAACCGAAACAAAGCATTAACACATAGTGAATGCATGAACTCCTCAAACTACGGTAATCACCGGAAAGTATCCCGACAATTGTCACTCCGGGCTTTACGGATCATAACACATAGCAGGTGCATATGACTAGCAAGATTGGATCAAGAACATCGATATAATAGTGAAAACATAAACGGTTCAGATCTGAAATCATGGCACTCGGGCCCTAGTGACAAGCATTAAGCATGGCAAAGTCATAGCAACACCAATCTCAGAACATAGTGGATACTAGGGATCAAGCCCTAACAAAACTAACTCGATTACACGATGAATCTCATCCAACTCCTCACCGACCAGCGAGCCTACGAAGGAATTACTCACTCCCGGTGGGGAGCATCATGGAATTGGCGATGAAGGAGGGTTGGTGATGACGAAGACCGAAGATTCCCCTCTCCGGAGCCCCGAACGGACTCCAGATGTGGCTTCCCGATGAAGAACATGAGGTGGCGGCGGCTCCGTCTCGTGAAATGCGATAAAACTTCCTCTCCTATTTTTTTCTCCAAAAATAGGAATTTATAGTGCTGGAATTAGGGTGAGGGGGGGCCACGAGGTGACCACAACCCACCAGGACGCGCCTAGGGGGTGGCGCGCCCAGGTGTATCTTGCCCAGCCAGGGCACCCCCTCCGGTGGTTCTTGACTCCAATTTTTTTTTATTGTAAAATAATTCTCCAAAAAGTTTCGTCCAATTCCGAGAACTTTTATTTCTGCACAAAAACAACACCATGGTAGTTCTGCTGAAAACAACGTTAGTCCGGGTTAGTTTCATTCAAATCATGCAAATTAGAGTCCAAAACAAGAGCAAAAGCGTTAGGAAAAGTAGATACGACGGAGATGTATCAGCCGCGCCATGTTATCGTCCGAGGATGCCCATGGTTGGTGCTCGACGCGTCAATGGAGGGGTTGCGCTTCCGCCACGGCGTTCGGACGCCAGACGGACAGCACCGCCTCCAGTGAGGCAGCGACGCCGGATCCAAGCATTGGTTGTGCCAACGCAATGGATTTCTGGCATTGCGAGTCCAAGCGCTGCCGTCGTGCGACCGCCTCCTGAATGCGGCGGAGCGCAAGCCGGACAGCCATCTCCTCCGCGGGGCCGTGTGAGATCAGCTCCTGGTCGACGGGTCTGGAGGTGAATGACTCGGATCCGCTACCCGTCATGCGGGAGAAGGCCGGAGAGATCGCGGGAGCTTGGGTGGCGGATGAGAGTGGAGGGGAGTTGAGTGAGTGGCTAGGGTTTCGTCCGGTGAATGAATGAGAACGAATATATGTGGGGTCGATGCGGGCCAATGCGGGCCGGACGTGCCCGGGCGCCCCCATATTCGCCCCATATTTGGGCTGGATATGATGGGTGCCGGTGAGTCCGGGCGTTTGAGGCCGGTTAGAGAGGCCCGGTTGGCCTGAAATTTCATGACCGGTCAGTGACCGGACGGCCTGTCGGAGCGTTTGAGAGGGGTATGAGGTTTCCGGCTATAGATGCTCTAATTTCGCATTGATCTCTTTCCTTTTATTATGCCTATTGGAGCGAATTTGAAAGAAGGTTTCATCTGCGAAAATGCCTTTTGGAGCTCGGCCTCCATGGAGGCCGGTTTTTGAAAAACACAAAATTCATGAAAATTCATATTTTTACAATTCAAAAAAATCTGAAAAAAAAATACAGACATACATGGAGGCATAGCACACATGTGTGTAAATTTTTAGGATGAAAACGTTGAAATGAAGGCTGTGCAAAAAAGACAAATCTGAGGCTTTTTAACACATGATACTATTCATCCTCAAAGTCCAGAAATTTGTCTTTTTTGTACAGGTCGCATTTCAAAGTATTTCATCTTGAATTTTTACACACACATACATTTCATCCTTGTATAGTTGCATATTTTTTTCGGAATTTTTTTATGTCAAAAAGTTTGAATTTTGAATTTTTCAAAAATAAAGGGCTTCATGGAGTTCGGTCACCAAAACGCCCTATTCGTTTCATCTGCCCCATTCATAGGAGATGCAAGCGAGTGACTGCCCCTTCCTCACACTGCCAAACTAGGCTTTCGCCCTGCTTTATAGATAAAGCAAACAGTCATACATGCCAGTTACAAACATCGGTCTCAGAACATAAGCATAGAACCTGCTGGGGCAATCAGCACAAGCGCGCCCAAGAAAGACAAGAAAAAAAAGGCCATCTATTGGCAGGCTAAGACGAAGGTGAGATGGAGGAAAGCCGGCGCGCAATAGCCAAGAGGGCGTCCAGGAATCCGTCAAGGCGGGCGTGGTCTCGCTCCCTAGTGAGCGGGTGCGAGTGCTGCAAGAAAGCAAGAAATTTGAAGAATGCATCAGAAGCCTGCCGTGGGAAGATCCGTTCTATCACCATCTTATTGCGAGTTGTCCAAAGTGTCCAAGCAAGGGCCGCAAAGATAAGCCAGAAGAGGCGTCGTTTGCGACCCGCTTGGGAGGCCCTGGTTTGAAGGAACTCCGCCAGATCATGGGCTTCTTAATCCGGCCCAAGCGCCTCATAGACGAAGCGCCAGAGGGCTTGAGCCGCAACACATGAGAACAAAATATGGGTTCCCGTTTCCGGGACGCTACAAAGGGGGCAGAGGCCATCCCCCGGCACATGCCGTTTAAGAACCTCTGTGCCTGAGGGAAGGCGATCACGCAAGAGCTGCCAAACTAAAATCTTGATCTTGAGGGGGAGCGGAGCTTTCTAGAGCGGAGAGAGCCACGGAATGGTCTGACGGCGGCAGAGCGCCAAATACGCGGAGCTCACGGAGAACTCTCCAGCAGGGGAGAGGGTCCACGAGACCGTGTCGGTGGACTGGGACGCAGGGAGAGGGACTAGTTCCCTCAAGCTGTCCCACTCGAGCACCTCAGCCGGTCCAAAGGACCGACGGAACGCGATGTTCCATTGGTCGTTCAGACTAGCTTCAGCCACGAGGAGGTGTGGGCACAAGCAGATAGCAAAGAGCCTAGGGAAACGAAAGTGGAGCAGATCTCCATCGAGGCAAGGGTCGATCCAGAACTAAGTGTTGCTACCATTTCCGACAGAGAAGGAGACACCAAGCCGAATCTCTTCTTTGATGGCCTGAATAGATCTCCAGAACAGGGACCCAGCGGAGCGGGAGCAAGCAAGAAGGGGCTCGCCCCGCAGATATTTCGCTTGAATCAGCCGGAGCCACAAGCCACCCTCTCCCCTCAGGATCCTCCAGACCCAACGCAACATGAGAGCTTTATTCAAGCGTCTAGAGTCGGTGATGCCAAGGCCACCTCGATCCTTAGGGAAGCAAATGTCGGCCCATTTCACCATGTGATACTTGGGGCGACCGTTCGCCGCCTGCCAGAAAAACCTAGCCAGCTCCTTGTCAAAGGAGCTGTGTACACTCTCAGGAAGGATGTACATCCCCATCATATACATGGGAAGGCTAGCAAGGTTAGAGCTGATTAGGATAGTTTTACTACCCTTCGAAGTGAACCTCCCACACCAGGGCTCGGCCCGGGAGGCTACTCGACCTATAAGCGGGTCATAACCCGATACCAGAATCCGGGAATCAGATAAAGGCATCCCCAGATATGAGATGGGGAAAGAGGTAAGCTTGCAGTTGAGGTTGTCTGCGATCCGTTGCTGGTCTTCGGGGGACTACCCAAGGACCACAACCTCGCTCTTATCAAAGTTAATCTTAAGTCCCGACATGGCCTCAAAGCACATCAGAAGGAACTTAAGATTAACAATGTCCAGGTCAGAGCCTTCCACCATGATCATGGTATCATCGGCATACTGCAAGTGAGTGACGCCTCCACCGGGAATCAAGTGACTCACCACACTCTTGAGGTGGCCGGCCTGCCTGGCTTTATCTAGGATGCCCGCAAGGGCATCGACAGCTAGGTTGAAGAGAAGAGAGGAGATAGGGTCTCCTTGCTTCACTCCTCTAGAGGACCTGAAATATGGTCCAATGTCGCCATTGATGTTGATGGCGGTGTTTCCAGACATGACCATCTGCATGATCCAGGAACACCATCACTCATCAAAACCGTGGCGCTGCATGACCAGACGAAGGAAGGACCAATCAAGGCGGTCGTAGGCTTTCTGGAAGTCAAGCTTAAGAAAGACACCTTTGTGCCCTCGAGAAGCAACCTCGTGCACAATTTCCTGAAGGGCCTGGATCCCATCGTGGATGTGACAGCCATTCAGGAACGCAGTCTGGAGAGGATGAGCAATCCGAGCAGCAATCGGAGATAAGCGAGTAGCGCAAACCTTCGCAAAGATTCGCTCCAGCACGTTAATCACAGTGATCGGACGAAAATGGCGGACATCCGTAGCCCCAACTAATTTGGGAATGAGGGATATAAGACCAAAGTTAATACGGGACATATCAAGCGTCCCAATATAGAACTCATGGAACATAGGCATGATGACAGGCCGAAGCACCTCCCAAAATTTCTGAAAGAACGCAACCGGAAGGCCATCCGGGCCCGGAGCCGAGTTGGCCTTCATAGAGGAAATAGCTAACCACACCTCCTCAGGGGTAAAAGGGAGGGTGAGTTGAGCATTTTCCTCATCAGAGACCCTATCCATAGGGGGCCAGAAGTCTTCACTAAGAGAGATGCCACCGCGCAGATCAGCCGTAAAGAGAGTTTTATAGAAGGCATAGATATGAGACGAAATTTCATCAGGATGCTCTAAAAGAGTATCGCCATCCCACAGATAAGGGACGGCGCATTTCTGCCTACGCCCATTGGCGATCACTTGGAAGTAGGCGGAAATGCGCCATACCTTTGAGGAGCCAGTTTTGACCACCCCGGCGCTGCCAAAACAGCTCCTCACCCTTGAAGATCTCTACGAGCGAGGCCTCAAGGGAGTAGCGCCTGGACCAATCATCAGGAGAGAGGCCAGGGCCATTCGTGATATCATCAAGGGCTTTTATTTGATCTAGGAGGGCCCCTTTACGGGCCCTCGGCTCAGCACCCAAGTTTGCCCCCCAGCCTCGCATGAACTGTCTAGCCATCCTCGCACAATGGTGCCAGACGTTCACAACACAAAAAACTTGAGGAGGGGAGGCCGCAGCATCCAACCAGCGGGACCGAACCATCTCAATGAAGCCCGGCTGTGATAGCCAAAAGGATTCAAAGTGAAAGCGGCGGTTCCGAGGCGGGGATTGGTCGCCAGATGAGAGCAGGAGGGGGGTGTGGTCGGAACCTATGCGCGTGACAGCCTTGAGGGAGCAAAGCGGGAACATAAACTCCCACTGGGGCGAGACAAAGACCCTATCAAGCACACTCCGGATAGGATCCAGCTGCTTATTCGTCCAGGTGAACCTAGCCCCAACACGGGCAATCTCGCGGAGTGCCAAATCCGCAATGCAGTCATTAAACAGACGCATGCGGAGGCGATCCACATTAGGGGAGCTTTTGTCAGAAGCCCACCTAATGAGGTTGATGTCGCCGGCTAAAACCACAGGGGAAGAGCAACGCTCAACCTTCCCCTTGATCTCAGCCAGGAAGTCCGCAGACCTACTATGGTCTGCCGGCCCATAGACGATGATGACCTCCCAACGGAGGCAAACACGTCGGTCCGTGATGGACATACTAAGGAAGAATTCCCCGCGATCAATATCCTCGACCGAGAAGGAATCTTCCCGAACACCCAGCAGAATGCCTCCCGACTGCCCATTAGCAGGGAGCCACTGCCAAGCGAATTGATGACGGGACAGTCTCTGCAGCTCGAAAATGGAGAAGTCTTGCTGAATCGTTTCTTGGAGCCCAACTATGTCAATCTCCTCTTGGTGAAGGTAGTCAATAAGCTATCGCCTTCGGCCAAGATGGCCAAAGCCACGGATGTTCCAACAGAGTAACCTCATCTGGGAACCTCCGGGGAAGTCCTAGGCCCCTCGGGTGGGTCCGAACTAGCCCGACCGCCAAGTGCGGTGCGGGAAGAAGACTTCGCGGGACGACCACGACTCCCCCGCGAACGGGGGAACAGAGCAGCCGAGGGCTCCGCCAGAGGAGTCTCAGCACTAGCCCCACGCACCTCTAGCCGGTGCTCAGTGGGGTGCAGACACGTGGGGGGCCAGCCCCGAAGGACCCTCACAGGGGGAGGGCGCTGTGGGGCGGGCGCGACCATGGTCGCACAGGGGGGGACCCAACCACCTCGACCTCTCTATGGTCAGGGTTGTTGGGGTCCAGGGGGCCTGGAGAACCGCGCTCAGCTCGAGCACGGGCTTCCGCAAGCGCCCCATCAAGCCTCTCCTTTGCGCAGATTGCGGAGATCTGCTCCATACGAGGACCCTTCTCGCCGCGAAACACGATGTCGCAATCAGCAGCTACATTGGCCAGGTGGGCAAGAGGGACCGAATCCAAGACCACAAAACTCGAATCTGAAATGGAAGGGACAGGGGGAGCGGGGACAGTACCTGGGGAGAGGTCACGGGTAGCGGCGCGTAGGGCGGCCCGCTCAGAGACTGAAGGCACGCGACCGTCCAGCAGGGACCGGGACTGACTGAGCCGGGCACTCAGCCGGACAGCGATCGACGGGGAGGCACTGGCACGGGGCTTGGCCCACGGCGAAGTGGGAACCACCGAGGACGGGTCCAGGAGAGGCGGTGGAGGGGTCGCAGGGACCAGGGCCGGGGACCCCAGGGTCGGTGAAGAGGGCGTCCCAGGCGAGCGAGAGTAGCATACGACTCCAGGGGAACGCGGGGAGGAGGGGGGACACACATCCAAGCCTGCGCTCAGAGAGTCCCCCTCGTCAGCGTCGAAGGAGCTAGCGACGATGGGAGCGAGAGTGGCGGCCCCCACCGGCGCAGGAGGGTCAGGGGCTGCGGCTCCCGGGCTGCCCTGGCGGCACCCGGGGCAGCAGGGTCGTCGTCATTATCCCCCGAGGAACTGTCTCTGGAAGAGCTGCCATCACCGTCCTGATGCCCATCAGCGGGCAGCAGAGGGGGAGGGGGCGGGGAGCCAGGAGCAGGCACCCCCTCCACCTCCGGAGCCTCAAGCTCATCGGTGATTGATGTCTACTATGCAACCTTCTTCTTGTAGACTCGTGTTGGGCCTCCAAGCGCAGAATTTTGTAGGATAATAGAAAATTTCCCTCAAGTGGATGACCTAAGGTTTATCAATCCGTGGGAGGCATAGGATGAAGATGGTCTCTCTCAAACAACCCTGCAACCAAATAACAAAGAGTCTCTTGTGTCCCCAACACACCCAATACAATGGTAAATTGTATAGGTGCACTAGTTCGGCGAAGAGATGGTGATACAAGTGTAATACGGATGGTAGATATAGGTTTTTGTAATCTGAAAATATAAAAACAGCAAGGTAACTAATGATAAAAGTGAGCACAAACGGTATTGCAATGCTTAGAAACAAGGCCTAGGGTTCATACTTTCACTAGTGCAAGTTCTCTCAACAATACTAACATAGTTGAATCATATGTAAATCCCTCTCGTGCGATAAAGAGTTCACTCCAAAGTCACAAATAGCGGAGAACAAACGAAGAAGTTATTGTAGGGTATGAAACCACCTCAAAGTTATCTTTTCCGATCAATCGTATGAGCTATCCCTATAAGTGTCACGAACAGCCCTAGAGTTCGTACTAAAATAACACCTTAAGATACACATCAACCAAAACCCTAATGTCACCTAGATACTCCAATGTCACCACGAGTACCCATGGGCTTGATTATACGATATGCATCACACAATTTCAGATTCATCATGTTCAATCCAACACAAAGAACTTCAAAGAGTGCCCCAAAGTTTCTACCGGAGAGTCAAGACGAAAACGTGTGCCAACCCCTATGCATAGATTCCCAAGGTCACGGAACCCACAAGTTGATCACCAAAACATACATCAAGTGGATCAATAGAACATCCCATTGTCACCACGGATATCCCATCTCAAGACATACATCAAGTGTTCCCAAATCCTTAAAGACTCAATCCGATAAGAAAACTTCAAAGGGAAAACTCAATTCATCACAAGAAGATAGAGAGGGGAAAACTCCATATGATTCATCTATATTAATAAAGCTCGCGGTACATCAAGATCGTGTCATCTCAAGAACATGAGAGAGAGAGATCAAACACATAGCTACTGGTACATACCCTCAGCCCCGAGGGTGAACTACTCCCTCCTCGTCTTGGAGACCGCCGGGATGATGAAGATGGCCTCCGGTGATGGTTTCCCCCTCCGGCAGGGTGCCGGAACGGGCTCCCGATTGGTTTTTCGTGGCTACAGAGGCTTGCGGCGGCGGAACTCCCGATCTAGGTTTCTTTCTTGGGATTTTGGTATTTATAGGAATTTTTGGCGTCAGAAACAAGTCAAGGGGGCCACGAGGCGGCGACAAGCCAGGAGGGCGCGCCCTAGGGGGGGCTGCAGGCTTGTGGTGGCCTCATGGCTCTTCTGGCCCAACTCCAATGCTCCGGGGGTCTCTTTTGGTCCATAAATAATCACCGTAAATCTTCAGCCCATTCTGTGAACTTTTATTTCTGCACAAAAAAACGACACCATGGTAGTTCTGCTGAAAACAACGTCAGTCCAGGTTAGTTCTAATAAAATCATACCAACATCATATAAAATTATTATAAACATGGCATGAATACTTCATAAATTATAGATACATTGGAGACGTATCAGCATCCCCAAGCTTAATTCCTGCTCGTCCTCGAGTAGGTAAATGATAGAAGAAATAATTTATGAACTGTGAATGCTACCTAACATGTTCATCAGATTCTTTTCTTCTTTGTATAGCATGGACATTTGGACTTGTAAATGATTCAAAGCAATAGTCTAGTTTTAACATAATGACTTCAATACTCAAGCATGTCAACAAGCAACCATGTCCTTCAAAATATCAACACTAAAGAAAGTTATCCCTAGCCCATCATGCTCAATCATTGATCCATTCATGAAACACACTCAAATATTAGCTATGCCCAATGCTCAAGTACTATCATAGTGCCCCCTAGTTGGTGCTTATAAGAGAAGATGGAGACTCAAAGCAAAAATAAAAAATGCATGAAGTAAATAGATAGGCCCTTCGCAGAGGGAAGTAGGGATTTGTAGGGGTGCCAGAGCTCAAAGTTTTAAATTGAGAGAGAAAAAATATTTTGGGTGGCATGCTTTTCCTGTCAACGAAAACGACAAAGTAGCTCACGATACTTTCCATGCTAGATACATTATAGGCGGTTCCCAAACAGACTGGTAAAGTTTTTACTCCCCCTCCACCAATCAATCACACTCCACGGCGAGCCGAATCCACGGGTACCATCCATACAAACAACAATCCTGGGGGAGTTTTGTTTCATTATATTTTGATTTGAATTTTGAGCATGGAACTGGGCATCCCGAATACCAGCCACTTTCTCGTGAATGATAGTGAATCAACACATATCGTGAGAATAACACACCTAGCATGGAAAAATATTGGATACTCCCCACCGTTTCATGAGCGGTACGTGCACACAAAAGAGAAAATTTATTTTGAAAATTTAGAGATGGCACATACAAATTTGCTTGGAACAGCATGGAAATACCGCATATAGGTAGGTATGGTGGACTCATAAGGCAAAACTTAGTTTAAGGATTTTGGATGCACAAGTAGTATTTCTACTTAGTACAAATGGAGGCTAGCAAATAGATTGGGAAGCAACCAAACCAAGAAACAAAAATTCACATAAGTGAGCATTGAACATAACTAACACCGAATGATGCACCACAAGTAGGATGTAACTTCATTGCATAACTATTGACTTTCGTACTTGCATAGGGAATCACAAACCTTAACACCAATATTCCTACTAAAGCATAATTACTCACTAACATGACTCACATATTACTATCATCATGTTTCAAAACTATTACAAAGAGTCAAGTTTAATTTGTCCCATGATCTTCATGAAAGTTTTTGTTATATCCTCCTTGGATATCTATCACTTTGGGACTAGTTTCATATATTGCCATTGCTTTTTTTTACAAGCTCAAACAATTTTAAATGAAGCACATGAGCATAAAGATTTCATCCCTCAAAAAGGTATAAGTGAAGCATGAGAGGAAATGATAAGCTACTCTCAAAAGATATAAGTGAAGATCAATGAGTAGTCAAACAATTAAGTAGCTATGTGAGGACTCTCTCTCTCTCAATAAATATTTTCAGATCTGAGTATTTTATTCAAACAGCAAACAAAAGAAAAATATCACTCCAAGAATAGCACGCAGCATGTGAGCAAACAATTTATGGGAGCAAGAATCAACTAGCATAGGAAGGCAAAACAAGCATAACTTCAAAACTTTGAAAACATAGAGAGGAAACTTGATATTATTGCAATATGTAGAAGCATAAGATCCTCTCTCATTATAATTTTCAGTAGCATCATGAAGGAATTTCACAATATATCAGCACATAAAGCATTCTTTTCATGATCTACAAGCATAGAAATTTTACTACTCTCCACACAAGAAAATTTCTTCTCATGACTAATAGTGGGAGTCAACTCAACAAAATAACTATCATGAGATACTTGATTGACATAACCACTTTGAATATTAAAATCATGATGACAAGTTTCATGATTACTATCACTCTTTATAGCATATGTGTCATCACAATAATAATAATAGATAGGAGGCATGCTTTCATCATAATAAATTTGCTCATCAAAACTTGGGGGACTAAACATATCATCTTCATCAAACATAGCATCCCCAAGCTTGTAGCTTTGCATATCATTAGCATCATGAATATTCAATGAATTCATACTAACAACATTGCAATCATGCTCATCACACAAAGATTTAGTGCCAAGCATTTTATTGACTTCTTCTTCTAACACTTTGGCACAATTTTCGTTTCCATCATTTTCACGAAAGACATTATAAAGATGAAGTATATGAGGTTACCTCAATTCCATTTTTCTGTAGTTTTCTTTTATAAAACCAAACTAGTGAAAAACAAGAAACTAAAAGATTCAATTGCAAGATCTAAAGATATACCTTCAAGCACTCACCTCCCCGGCAACGGCGCCAGAAAAGAGCTTGATGTCTACTACGCAACCTTCTTCTTGTAGACTCGTGTTGGGCCTCCAAGCGCAGAGTTTTGTAGGATAGTAGCAAATTTCCCTCAAGTGGATGACCTAAGGTTTATCAATCCGTGGGAGGCGTAGGATGAAGATGGTCTCTCTAAAACAACCCTGCAACCAAATAACAAAGAGTCTCTTGTGTCCCCAACACACCCAATACAATGGTAAATTGTATAGGTGCACTAGTTCGGCGAAGAGATGGTGATACAAGTGTAATACGGATGGTAGATATAGGTTTTTGTAATCTGAAAATATAAAAACAGCAAGGTAACTAATGATAAAAGTGAGCACAAACGGTATTGCAATGCTTAGAAACAAGGCCTAGGGTTCATACTTTCACTAGTGCAAGTTCTCTCAACAATACTAACATAGTTGAATCATATGTAAATCCCTCTCGTGCGATAAAGAGTTCACTCCAAAGTCACAAATAGCGGAGAACAAACGAAGAAGTTATTGTAGGGTATGAAACCACCTCAAAGTTATCTTTTCCGATCAATCGTATGAGCTATCCCTATAAGTGTCACGAACAGCCCTAGAGTTCGTACTAAAATAACACCTTAAGATACACATCAACCAAAACCCTAATGTCACCTAGATACTCCAATGTCACCACGAGTACCCATGGGCTTGATTATACGATATGCATCACACAATTTCAGATTCATCATGTTCAATCCAACACAAAGAACTTCAAAGAGTGCCCCAAAGTTTCTACCGGAGAGTCAAGACGAAAACGTGTGCCAACCCCTATGCATAGATTCCCAAGGTCACGGAACCCGCAAGTTGATCACCAAAACATACATCAAGTGGATCAATAGAACATCCCATTGTCACCACGGATATCCCATCGCAAGACATACATCAAGTGTTCTCAAATCCTTAAAGACTCAATCCGATAAGAAAAATTCAAAGGGAAAACTCAATTCATCACAAGAAGATAGAGAGGGGAAAACTCCATATGATTCATCTATATTAATAAAGCTCGCGGTACATCAAGATCGTGTCATCTCAAGAACACGAGAGAGAGAGAGAGAGAGATCAAACACATAGCTACTGGTACATACCCTCAGCCCCGAGGGTGAACTACTCCCTCCTCATCATGGAGACCGCCGGGATGATGAAGATGGCCTCCGGTGATGGTTTCCCCCTCCGGCAGGGTGCCGGAACGGGCTCCCGATTGGTTTTTCGTGGCTACAGAGGCTTGCGGCGGCGGAACTCCCGATCTAGGTTTCTTTCTGGGGTTTTTGGTATTTATAGGAATTTTTGGCCTCGGAAACAAGTCAAGGGGGGCCACGAGGCGGCGACAAGCCAGGAGGGCGCGCCCTAGGGGGGCGCCCTGCAGGCTTGTGGTGGCCTCGTGGCTCTTCTGGCCCAACTCCAATGCTTCGGGGGTCTCTTTGGGTCCATAAAAAATCACCGTAAATTTTCAGCCCATTCCGAGAACTTTTATTTCTGCACACAAAAAAAACAACACCATGGTAGTTCTGCTGAAAACAGCGTCAGTCCGGGTTAGTTCTAATAAAATCATACCAAAATCATATAAATTATTGTAAACATGGCATGAATACTTCATAAATTATAGATACGTTGGAGACGTATCAGTGATCCACCTGCCCCTCGTGGTGAAGTAGAAGATCAGGGACAGGCCATCAACCTCAGCAGGGGTCGGGCACAGGATCTCGATGCGAGCAGGGCCATCCCCCTCCAAGGAGTCAAGGTCGACAGTCAGAAGCTTGCCCACTGGCTCAAAGACCGCCTTGAGGATGTGCCGAAGCTTGGCACCCCTAGGGGAAGAGGAATCCCCTCGAGGAAGCCCATAGACGAGGACCCACACCCGCGCGAGTGGCGGAATCGCATCAGGCTCCGCGACCGCCGCGCGGATGGAGATCAGGATCTTGTTGATGGGGCACTTTACGACATCATGGGAGCAAACGCGCAGCAGCTCAGTAGAAGGGAAGGGGACTGAGAAGACCATCGGAGCGGTCTCAGTCACCTCCCAAGAGAAGTCGGAACAGCGGAAGTCGCCGATGTACGCACACAGCTCCGCCCGGATGAGGTCGGGGGTGATGAGCAGAGCTGGCGGAAGGACCTGATCCGGAACGAGCGAGACCACCGCCAGATGCGGGCGAGTCGGCTCCTCGAACTCTGCGTCGACGAAGTAGAAGCTGCCCCCCTCTGTCCCATAGCCTAGGTCGGCAAGCGTCGAGGGACATCGAGGGGGAGCCTCACACTCAGAGCGGAAGTGACCCGCGCATCCGCAGTTCATACACATCGTCTCCTCCCGAGACCTCGGCCGGCTAGCTCGAGCGGGAGGGGCCGACGGAGCCTCCTGCTCCGGCAGCCCCACCGGAATGGGAGCCAAGGCCGTACCTGAAGACTTCTTATTCTTACTCTTGTTCTTCTTCTTCTTGGACGGAGCCGTGTCCCCCGCGGCGGCAAGCGGGCGACGAGGCGGAGAGGCATGCCCATCCCGAGGGCCAGAGTCATCGCGACGCCAAACCGGCGCATTGGAGCGGGAGGGGCGAGGGGTCGGCCGGGAGTCTTGCGCACCATCTCGGACGGGCGGAGCCGCAGCCGCCGGAGACCGAGGGCGGTCCCTGGATGAGCCCCACCGAGAACGGTCCCGCCCCGACTGACCATCGTCACGGTCGCGCGGGGTGGTGCCATGGCGAGCTTCGGGCTCCTGGCGCAGCTCGGCCTCACGCGCCCGTCCCCCTCACCACGACGCTCGGCCTCCAGCCGGCGGCGGTCTCCAGGAGAGCCGGGAAGGGGAAGTCGAGGGTCACGCAGAGGGTCACGGGGCGGCGGGGGGCGACGCAGGGTCGTGCCGGCATACGAGCTAGAGCCCGACTCCCGACGGGAAGAGCCGGCCGCGTCGGGGCGCGCCCCACCCGAGCCGGCGGAGAGCGGCCTCTTGGGGCGAGCCTGACCATCACCTGCCTCGCGAGCCATGAGGGCGTCACGGTAGGAGCGGCGCGGCGGGAACGGCGAGGGGACCGGCGGCGAGGATGGGAGGACGGCCGGCGCAGGGTCAGCGGAGGGAGGGGCGGGCGGGGGTAGCGGCTGAGCGGGACGGGGAAGGGAGCGGGCGTGGCCTCTCCAGCGGGCAACATCCGCCCTAGAAGCGGGGGACGCGGATTGGAGGCTGGTGGCACCCCATTGGATCCAGACCCAACGGCCCGGATCTTCCGGGGCGAGCCACCAGGTGCGGTTGGCCAGGCCCAACGCATCTCGGGCCTTACGGGCCACAGCGTCAGCCCACTGAGCCTGCAAACCGGCCCAGCTGGCCGAGCCACCGCGCCGACGCGTCAGCAGGCTGGCCCAAGGCCCAGCAGATGGGCCCACGTCACAGGCCACTGCCGGCCCACAACGCGGAGCTGTATCCACCGAGGTCGCGGGGCTAACCCTATGGGAAGACGCCGCCGCCACCGCAGCGCGAGCGGCCGCCGCCGGCGAGGAGACCGCCGGCCCAGACCGACCCGAGGCAGGGAGCTCAACAGCCGCCGCAGACCCAGAGGGACGGAGAGCGGCCGAGACCAAGGAGCCAGGGGCCCGCGCAGAGGAGAAACGTGGCGGCGCCGGCCGACGAGGGCAGCGAAGAGCGGGAGCCACGGCAGAGGGCGCGCGGCGAGGGCCACGGGAGGGGCGAGGACGAGCATGCCGGGCAGAGCAGAGGAAGTCGCCGAAGACCGGAGGGGAGAGGGAAACGGCGACCTCCACTCGACCCGAGCCGGCGGCGTCGGCTTCATCAGCCAGGTCCGCCCATGGCATGGCGGAGGGGGAGATGCGGAGGGTGGGGAGCGGGCGCGACGGCCTGGCGTCGGGCACGGGCGGGAGGGCGGCACCAGCGACGGCCATCCCGCCGGCGGCGACGAGCAAAGCCGGCGAGGAGACGCGGGGAATTCAAATCGCCCAACGGTCGCCCACCCACCACCGGTTACACAAATTATTGATCTCCCATTAGCAACACACAACTAACACCACCGTTCAAAACCGAGAGAGTGGCATGAACCACGCCATGCGGCAACACCAACAATCAACAAAGTTACCCCCCTTCCTCACACTCCCCTAGCCCGCCGCAGGCTACTCGTCGTAGAGTAGGGGCAGACACCTGAGCATTGTCATGGGATCATGTGGGTGAGATCAATTATGACCAGTGTATGTGTCCTGCAATAGTGGTAATTACTACACAGACAAATGAACTGCGCATTTTACTCTCTTTTCTTTACAGTGTTTTAACGGCAAAAAAGAAGAAGAAAAAGGGACAGAAGAAGCCCATGTAATAACGAAAATCTGTTTCTGATCCCTGGCTTTGGAGATGACCTTAGCTTCGATTGTCCAACAACCCATGGCAGTCACTTTCTGCAACCAAGCTACTACTCCAAAGAAACCTCACATCCTACTTATTAATGCTAGCTAGTAGCACCAGTAGTGCACAAACAAACATACACAAAACCATCTCATGTCAAGAAGAGATCAATGAATCATGCCATTCCAAGACGGATCGAGAAATGCATCGGTTTTTGGTGGCACCGAAGGATGGATCGACGGATGAATGGGGGTGGGTGCGCCATGGGACTCATATCCCATCACCCATTTCTCATCCATCTCTTCCATTTCCTTGTAGCAGGGAGCCAGGGACTACCATTTGGAGCGAATTCGAAAGAAGATTTCCTTTGCCCCCTCCCTCACACTTGCCTAGTAGCTGCGTAGTGCATCACAGGGATCCACTCCAGATGAGATCACTAGCCCGCCGCATGCTACTACTTGTAGAATTGGGGCAGGGACAGTGCCGTAGTAATCATCCCATGAACAAATGAGCTGCACATTTAATCTTTTTTTTTTGCAATGTTTTCACGAGAAGAAAATAAATTCAGAGGCACGTGCATGCATGCCTCTTGGAGTAACAGTTCAAAGCTCACAAGTGATAGGGGACGAAGTTTCTTTTTCACATGCACGTACTTGTCTCAAGTGCAGCCACAGTGGCCAGTGGGGGTCGAGCCAGCCGGAGAGGAGGGAGCTTGGGTTGGGCTGGGTTGGATTGGGGCAGGGAGGGTTTTTTCCAACGCGGAGCGCCTGCGCGAATGGGGAATCACTAGCGCCGAAGAAGCGCGGCGCACGCCGTGCTCGTAATCGATTTCATCTATATTTCCCCGTAATAAGAAAAAAACATGTATTACGCGAGAAAATAAAATGGAAAGGAGAAAAGCTTATTTAAACGCAATATCCATGAATGGCCAATCTGAAAGTAGAATGCTCAACCCAGTGCGCTTTTCAAACTGTAATATATTATAAGTGGTATATCCATACTTGAGAAAATTTTGACGGCTGAAGAATGTTCTAAATAGTTTTTTGAGCAAACACTACCCATTAGGGATGATTCACTTTCTTGCATTTTTCGCTTTCTCTTTGAACCGGTCAAAGAAAAAGAATAGAGAATGGAGTGAAGAGGTTGGTCGAGTGACAATTCTTATTTTTATGTTGATCTTCTTGTTGGCTGCTTATAGAATGTCGTGATGGAACCCGTCGTAAAGGTGGCTTCAGTGACCATATTGTGGTTGAAGCCTCGGTCTGGTTGGCCACATGAAGGAGAAGGCGAGATAGACGACAACAAAACATCGGCTATTCTCCTGTGTAGCTGAACACATCAAGGAAGGAGTCTTAGTTTTTTTCTTTGGTATTTCTTCTTGATTACTGTTAACATGTATGTATAGTGCTGATTTACTGTTTTTATTGTTCTAGTTTATTGGGGTCTATTGTTCTAGTTTACAATTCAAGTACTGTTTCGGTCCATGGTTCGGGTCGATTAATATTTTTGGTTTATTCAGGTATTGTTCTGTTTCACTGGTTTCACTGTCCCGTGTCGAGGGAGGAGGAGTCTCATGATTTTTTTGGGGGGGGTTTGTTTTGGTATTTCTTCTGGATTACTGTTCACATGAATACATAGTGCTAATTTACTGTTTTTACTTTTCCAGTTTATCCGAGGTTATTCTTGTGAATTACAATTCAGGTACTGTTCCAGTTTACCGTTCGACTGTTCTACTGGGTTAATGCTTTCGGATTATTCATGTATTTTTCCGTTTCACTTGTTGTTGTTCTGTGTTTTTCAGGTTTGTTGTTTCGGTTTATTTGAGCTATTGTTTCGATTAGCAGTTTCTGGTTTATTCGTATATTGTTTCGGAAAGGGGGATACCAGAGCTACAGCTGGTCCTCGCCAAGGAACGTCGCAGACGCGGACACGACGCTATCGATGACGCGGGAAAAAGGAGGGGCTGACAAAAGGCGTAGAGAGCCTCCACCAACCAGGCGGACCGTGGGTCGCGCAAATAAGCGATGTCCCATGGGGAGCCCCCCGACGCACCAGATGGCCTCCACCGCGTGGCAGCAACAGCCGCCGAAGTCAAGATGGGGAGGTGGGAATGAGGGATGGGAGGAGCGTCGCGCTGGCGGCGGATGACATTTTGTTCGGGTAATTGTTGGTGCATTGTTCATTGATGTTATGGTGTAACAATGGACAGTAATCGTGAGGAACTTATTTTCCCCACAGATTATTGTTCATATAAATATATTGTTTCGGTTTACTTTTTTGTGGATCGGCGGCACCATCATTGAAAGGGAGCGGGAGACAATCAAGACTCCTCTGCATCTGTATGCGGTGGAGAGAAATGACGTGTAAAAACACCCTAAATATTAACCTTCTATATAAGGATGCAAGGGTGGAGGAGGAAGAGAGAAATGATGTGTAAAAAAATTCAGTTTTATTTTTGAACAACAGTGTATTTTTTCTCTACTAAACAGTGTTCACATTTTTTTCGAAAAGGAGGTTATCCCCCGGCCTCTGCATCAGAACGATGCATGCGGCCACTTTATTAATAAGCAAACAGTTCAACAAAGTCTCCAAAGTCACTAACCGAAAAAAAAACTCACAAAGAGCTGGAAATAAGGAATCGGGACAGCCACAACCAGCAGCAAAAAATAGATAGGAAACTAAACACCTATCCTATTACATGACCGCCATCCAAACCGGTTGAAGATAGCCCGTGCTACCGTCTCCCAGCGGACAGACCCAGTAACCATACGCTCCCTGGCATCCATCGGAGTGAGTAGCGACCACATACGGATTAACGTTGTGGCCCGGAAGATAACCTGCAAGAAATGAAAATTTGTTGTTCTGTTAAAAACCAAATCGTTCCTGCAGTTCCATATAGCCCATAATAACGCACATACGCCTACACAGATGTGTCTCGCTGTTTCTATGTCGACTCCATTTAGCCAGGCCCCAAATAACGTGTGAATGCTAGAGGGAGGATCAATATTAAACGCTATATGGATAGATCGCCATAAAATTTTGGCCAAAGGGCACTCAAAAAAGAGGTGTTTGATAGATTCATCATGATCACAGAAGCTACACCTTCTAGATCCAGAACAGTTACGTTTTGCCAAATTGTCCTTAGTGAGAATGACTTGTTTGTGGACAAACCACATGAACACTTTAATTCTTAAAGGTACTTTGACTTTCTAGATATGCACAGATCGAGGGATAGAGACCGAGTTAATAATATCCAAATACATGGATTTTACCGAGAACACGCCATTCTTGGTTAGTTTCCAGTGCAGCTGGTCTGGCTGTTGAGAAAGGTGGACATCCATCAATCTTCTCACAAGATGGAGCCAAGCTTCCCAACGGCTTCCCGCTAAGGTCCTTCTGAATTGAATATTTAGAGGATTGGACTGAAGTATTGTTGCAACATAGGCCTCTTTACGCTGAACAATATTATAGAGAGAAGGATATTGGATAGCTAGAGGTGTCTCCCCTAGCCATGTATCCTCCCAGAATCTCGTAGAAGTACCATTACCAACGATAAATTTTGTCCTGTGGAAGAAGGCTGATTTCACTCTCATCAGTCCTTTCCAGAAAGGCGAGTCGGTTGGTCTGACCGTCACCTGTGATAAGGTCTTAGAATGAAGGTACTTATTACGCAGAATATGGGCCCATGTGGCATCGGTCTCGGCAGATAACTTGTACAGCCATTTGCTGAGTAAGCACCTGTTCTTCACCTCTAAATTTTCAATTCTCATACCACCTTGGTCTTTTGGCCTACAAATAATATCCCATTTAGCAAGTCTGTATTTTCGTTTTAACTCATCACTTTGCAAGAAAAAACGCGATCGATAAAAATCCAATCTTTTCCGTACCCTACTGGTACCTCAAAGAAGGACAAGAGAAACATTGGCATACTCGTGAGCACCGAATTAATGAGAATTAGTCGGCCTCCATATGACATAAGTTTGCCCTTCCAGCAACTTAATTTCTTTTCAAATCGATCTTCAATACACTTCCATTCCTTGTTGGAAAGCTTGCGATGATGAATCGGAATGCCCAGATATGTGAAAGGCATCGAGCCCAACCCACATCCAAACAGTTGTTTGTAAGCTTCTTGTTCGTCTTTAGCTCTTCCAAAGCAGAACAATTCACTTTTATGGAAGTTAATCTTTAACCCCGACAACTGCTCGAATAAGCATAATAAAAGCTTCATATTTCTCGCTTTCGTCAGGTCATGCTCCATGAAGATGATAGTATCATCTGCGTACTATAGAATGGACAGTCCACCATCCACAAGATGCGGGACAAGACCACCTACTTGACCATTTTCTTTAGCTCTTCCTATCAGAACTGTCAACATGTCTACCACTATGTTAAACAAGATAGGTGACATCGGGTCTCCCTGTCTTAGTCCCTTGTGTGTCTGGAAATAACGACCTATGTCATCATTCACTTTAATTCCAACACTGCCTTTTTGCGTGAAAGTCTCTACCTGCTTTCTCCAGGATGGATCGAATCCTTTCATCCGCAAGGCCTGCTGAAGAAATGGCCACTTAACCTTATCGTACGCTTTCTCAAAATCCACCTTAAAAATCACTCCATCTAGTTTTTTTGTGTGGATCTCATGGAGTGTCTCATGAAGGACCACAACCCCTTCAAGGATGTTTCTGTCCGGCATGAAGGCTGTTTGAGAAGGTTGCACCACACTATGTGCAATTTGCGTCAGCTTGTTAGTCCCCACCTTGGTGAAGATTTTAAAGCTGACGTTAAGAAGACATATCGGCCGGAACTGCTCAATCCGCACTGCCTCTGTCTTCTTAGGTAGCAAAGTAATCGTTCCAAAATTTAAGTGAAATAGCTGCAAATGCCCAGAAAACAAATCATGGAACATTGGAAGCAAATCACCCTTAATAATATGCCAGCATTTTTTATAAAACTCTGCTGGAAAGCCATCCGGCCCAGGCGCTTTAAAATTCTTCATCTGTGAAATTTCCTCAAACACCTCTTTCTCCGAAAATGGGGCGGATAAGATCTCATTCTCATCCGTCGCAAGTTGAGGAATATCCTCAACCCTGGATTCATCTAAGGACACAAAACTATCCTCAGGTGCCCCGAACAACTGCTTGTAATAATTGGTAATGTATAATTTTAAATTTTCCTGACCCAAAATCGTCCCCTCATCTTGCTCGAGCTGGAAAATTTTCTTCTTGCGATGCTTGCCATTCGCAATCATATAAAAGAATTGCGTATTATCATCCCCTTGGACGACTTTGCGCACTTTAGCTCTAAGCGCCTATTTCAATTCTTCCTCTCGCAGCAATTCTTTCAGTCTCAGCTCCGCCTCCACTTTTGCCTCCAAGTCTCTGGTATTTAAAATGGAGGACTCGGCCTTTAAATCTAAGGCATCAATAAGGTTAAGGAGCCTTTCCTTTTCGACCTTATAGACGTCGCTCAAGTGTTTGGCCCAACCTCGAAGGAACTGTCTTAAATGTCTAATCTTATTCTGCCATTTTTCTACATTTAATCTCCCTCCTGAAACTCTTGCCCACTCACGTGCAACCAGATCCAAGAAACCTTCTCTCTCAAACCATGCTAATTCAAAGGAGAAGATATTTTTATTCCCCACATGAGTCGCCTCCCTGGAGTCAACAAGAAGTGGGGTATGATCCGAGATCGCTCGCGTCAACGCCTGGACCGTCACCAGGGGAAACTTCTCCTCCCAATCCACACTGGTGAGAACACGATCCAACTTCTCATAAGTTGGAGTTGGCAGTATGTTGGCCCAAGTAAATTTTCTACCTGAAAGCTCGATCTCCCTGAGATCCAGACTTTCAATAATAGTGTTAAACATGAACGACCATCTGCCGTCAAAGTTATCATTGTTCTTTTCATCCCGCCTTCTAATAATGTTGAAATCACCCCCAACCAGAATTGGGAGCCGTTCATCTCCGCAAATACGAACTAAGTCACTCAGAAAATCTGGCTTTAGCTCAGGCTGCGCAGCTCCATACACTGCCATGAGTGCCCATTGGAACCCATCAACCTTCGACCTAACCCGAAATTTAACCGCAAATTCTCCCAGAAAAACGCTCCGAACCTCCAAGGTTTCGCACTTGACCCCAAGTAAAATCCCACCGGATCTTCCTCTTGGGGGTAAGCAGTGCCAATCAAAATCAACTCCTCCCGATAAGGTGCTAAGAAACTGAGAGGTAAAATTATCTCTACCAGTTTCAGAGAGGGCTATGAAATCTAACTTGTGCTCTATAGATGCATCCGCCAAAAACCTTCGTTTAGCCAAGTCCGTCAGACCTCTGCTATTCCAAAAGTTTTCTCTCATTTTCGATCAAAAAACATGTATTACGCGAGAAAATAAAACGGAAAGGAGAAAATTTTATTTAAACGCAATATCCATGAATGGCCAATCTGAAAGTAGAATGCTCAACCTAGTGCGCTTTTCAAACTGTAATATATCATAAGTGGTATATCCATACTTGATGAAATTTTGACGGCTGAAGAATGTTCTAAATAGTTTTTTGAGCAAACACTACCCATTAGGGATGAATTCACTTTCTTGCATTTTTCGCTTTCTCTTTGAACCGGTCAAAGAAAAAGAATAGAGAATGGATTGAAGAGGTTGGTCGAGTGACGATTCTTATTTTTATGTTGATCTTCTTGTTGGCTGCTTATAGAATGTCGTGATGGAACCCGTCATAAAGCTGGCTTGAGTGACCACATTGTGGTTGAAGCCTCGGTCTGGTTGGCCACATGAAGGAGAAGGCGAGATAGACGTCAACAAAACATCGGCTATTCTCCTGTGTAGCTGAACACATCGAGGAAGGAGTCTTAGTTTTTTTCTTTGGTATTTCTTCTTGATTACTGTTAACATGTATGTATAGTGCTGATTTACTGTTTTTATTGTTATAGTTTATTGGGGTCTATTGTTCTAGTTTACAATTCAAGTACTGTTTCGGTCCATGGTTTGGGTCGATTAATATTTTTGGTTTATTCAGGTATTGTTCCGTTTCACTGGTTTCACTGTCCCGTGTCGAGGGAGGAGGAGTCTCATGATTTTTTGGGGGGTTTTGTTTTGGTATTTCTTCTGGATTACTGTTCACGTGAATACATAGTGCTAATTTACTGATTTTACTTTTCTAGTTTATCCGAGGTTATTGTTGTGAATTACAATTCAGGTACTGGTTCAGTTTACCGTTCGACTGTTCGACTGGGTTAATGCTTTCGGATTATTCATGTATTTTTCCGTTTCACTTGTTTTTGTTCTGTGTTTTTCAGGTTTGTTGTTTCGGATTGTTTGAGCTATTGTTTCGATTAGCAGTTTCAGGTTTATTCGTATATTGTTCCGGAAAGGGGGATAGCAGAGCCACAGCCGGTCCTCGCCAAGGAACGTCGCAGACGCGGACACGACGCTATCGATAACGCGGGAAAAAGGAGGGGCTGACAAAAGGCGTAGAGAGCCTCCACCAACCAGGCGGACCGTGGGCCGCGCAAATAAGCGCCGCCCCATGGGGAGCCCCCCGACGCACCAGATGGCCTACACCGCGTGGCAGCAAAAGCCGCCTAAGTCAAGATGGGGAGGTGGGAATGAGGGATGGGAGGAGCGTCGCTCTGGCGGCGGATGGCAGTTTGTTCGGGTAATTGTTGGTGCATTGTTCATTGATGTTATGGTGTAAAAATGGACAGTAATCGTGAAGAACTTATTTTCCCCACAGATTATTGTTCATATAAATATATTGTTTCGGTTTACTTTTTTGTGGATCGGCGGCACCATCATTGAAAGGGAGCGGGAGACAATCAAGACTCCTCTGCATCTGTACGCGGTGGAGAGAAATGACGTGTAAAAACACCCTAAATATTAATCTTCTATATAAGGATGCAACGGTGGAGGAGGAAGAGAGAAATGATGTGTAAAAAAATTCAGTTTTATTTTTGAACCACAGTGTATTTTTTTCTCTACTAAACAGTGTTCACATAATGTATTGTTCATTTGATGGGGATATTGTTTATATGCGGTACTGTTCATGTATGGGCAGTGTGCGTTTAATTATTTAGTGATGCCCGTAATGAACAGTAGAGGTGAGAAAAAAAGTTAAAAAATGTAAAAAATCAGATGCTTGCCACTTTAGTATTGTTACTTATTACTAGTGTTTCTCTCTCTCTCATCGTGGTTGGATTTTTTTAATGTCTACATATTTAGCTTAGGTATAACCGATAGGATAGACTTTAAAATCCCTCCATAGCTAATACGTTATGTGTTTTCCCGCAAAAAAAAAATTAATACGTTATGTGTTCCCTTTCCATTTCACTCGCTCGACGCGCCTCTGCCCCTGCATCACCATGGAGGTAGTGTTCTTGTGCGATGATTTGTGCTGGAACCGTGCAACCCCAAAGTCAACAGCGGCGACAGAGAAGCAAAATAAATGAGGCAACCGATGACAGAAACTTTGCTGGAAACGGCTAAGTTTTTTGCTACAACCGTCGTCATTTTTTGCTACTACAGGCGACGGATTTTCTACATCCATCACGGCGGAGCTGCAACCAACTATGGCGGTGGCTTTTTTTGTTGCAACCATCGTTGAATTTTGCTACTATCGGCGAGTGATTTTACAATATTCATCATGGCGGAGCTGCGACCCGATGACGGCGGCGATATGAATTTGCTGCAACTGTCGTTGGATTAGCCATGGCTTTTTTTTGTTGCAACTATCTTTGAATTTTGCTACTACCGGCGAGTTATTTTAGAATATTCATCATGGTGGAGCTACGACCCGATGACGACGGCGATATGAATTTGCTGCAACTGTCGTTGGATTTGCTACTACTGGCGACGGAATTTGCTACATGCCTCATGGCGTAGTCATGACCCGTGACAACGGCGATGACAAAATTGCTGCAACCATCATTCTTTTTTGCTACGTCCGGCGTTCTTTTCTGCTACATCCATGAAACTGCGCTTCGACGGCGAGGGGGGCGACGACAGCGCATTGGGGTGTTGCAACCATGGAGCTCGCCGGTGAGCTACCGCTGTCAACACAGGAAGCTGCCACCGTGGGGGTGCACATGGTTACATGTGTGGAGCTGGCGAGAAACGTAGGCGGCGACCGGCGACGAGGGCAGCGACCGGTGGTGAGGGAAGACGAGGAGACGAGGCGAGGCGGTCGGCACGTGCGGTGACGACGCTCTCCTTCCTCTCCCTTTCTCCCATGCGGGAGGTTTACGATGGAGAGGGAGGACGGGGAGAGATCTGATGGCGCGTGCGTGTAGATCGAACGGCTCCGGGCTGACCGACTGAAAAATTAGGCCGGCGCGCCGGTGCCTATCACTGACCTTGATACCAAGAAGCCGTACAATAATTTCCGGTGCCTTCCAAGCCTAGACAACTCATTCATATACAACCTAAACTCTAGCATTTGAACATGTGTTATTTCTAACCGTCACAGCTATAGGAACTGGAACCAAGAGTATTGGAAGGGACCTATGTGTATATCATGGGGCATTGTTGGATTGAACGTAGTTCATTTATCACTTGAGTACAGACTTGTTCAATTCTAGCACATGTGTGATGATATCTTCTACTATTATGTTTTGATTTTATGCATTCACACTTATTTTAGAACCATATCGTTGTCGCTTCGTATGATCATGTGATTTGGATATGGTCGCGTATGCATCTCAAGCAGGCATATGTCATTTAATGGACACATTATTACTAGACACTATTTTATCTAAGCTTGCAAATAGTCCATTGTAGAAGTATCATTTTGGAGGAATCCGACGTACTGGCCGTCGCCGTGGATCGCCGTACCGGGCTTGATGTCTACAGCACCGAGGGCGAGGCCCATGTGCCGTCGCCCAGAGAGAGCTGTGGTTCATCTCGATCGACGGCACCGGCACCGGCACCGGTGGGTCGCACGTCTCCATCATGAGCATACGCTTTCGTTCTACTGATACATCTGTACATGAGTTGGGACTTGGGACTTGGGAGTAGGTGGAACCGAGCAGAGGACACGTGGCCGGAACGAACCAACGGAATGCTAAAACAGAGAACAGCTCATGACATGTGCTCCCTGGGAGGGACGGCGGCCTGTGAGAGCCTGTGCCGGCAGCAACGAGCAAAATCAAGCACGCATCACAGAAGATCAATGCATGGATGGAACTCCAAATGCTCTCCACTCTAATGTCCATCCATCCAGATCCAGTGTGCAATATCTTTTGCCTAATCTTCAACACCATCCATGGACACACAGGCACCCACACAGACTGGTAGGTGGGTGACAGGATAGGGGGCTTTATTAGAGTGGTGACTTTTCCGGCATCCGCTCCATTCCAGTGGTGACCTATCATGTGCCACACCCCTATAATGGTGGTAGCACCAGCCTTAGCGTCGATTGTGCATCCACCCATGGCAGCCGCTTTCTGCAACCAAGCTGCTAGCTACTTGTACCAGTAGTGCACAAACCAACATACGCAAAGCCGTCTCATGTCAAGACGGGATCGATGAAGCATGTCATTCCAAGATGGGTCGAGAAATGCCTCGGGTTTTTGGGGGCAGAAGAAGCAGAGGCCGGTGTATGTATATTGCAGTAGCAATTATATCACGCAATCAAATGAACTGCACATTTTATCCTCTCTTTCTTTTTCCAATGTTTTCACGACAAAAATTAAAAATTCAGAGGCTCATGCATGCATGCCTCTTGGAGTAAAAGTTCAAAGCTCACAAGTGATAGGGGAGGAAGTTTCTTTTTCACATGCACGTACTTGTCTCAAGTGGGACTAGCGATTCTCTCTCTCTCATCGTGGTTGGATACTTGGATGTATCTCTTCCTGACCAAAACTACGAAACCCTTGTCGTCTTATCTCCCCCCCCCCCCCCCCCCCCCCCCCCCCCCCAGTACTGGCCGGACATCATCATGCTTCCATAAGATGCATCGCTTGCTCAGCCTTCACTCACATGGCCTGTACCAACAATAATGTGTCCACTAGATCCACTAATTGGGAACCACTAGGGTACCCCGCTAGCTCTGCCATGCTCCATATATACAGGTGGTGACTTTGTAGATGTTGCATCCATATACAATGACACATGTACTACAATGAAAGAAGCAACACTTTTCTGCTGGTATATATGGCGGCAATATGTTTCTGCCAGCATTTCACGGACAGATAGCCCCGATGGAGTGAAGGAGAGCGATCTACCCATCACGGATTCCATGATGGGTTCAATCAATCCGTCCATCCTCCTCCTGCATGGTCCATAAATAACACTCCTACTAAGCTGCTGCGTTATCCAGTGTGCACCGAGTTGCAGCCGCCTCCATGAGCTTGGTCCATCCATCCAAGCAAAAAAAGGAGCACAAAACTACCCAAAAAAATCGATTCACATTCTTTCAAAAAAAAAAATCGATTAACATCGTTTTATGTGTGTGCAGAGAGAGAGAGAGAGTAACAAAGATTTCATGGGTTGATGATTGATGGATGGGACAAGTGATCTTGCACCGATAAGGAGCCTGCGCGCGCCTGCACGGCGGCCGCTGCCGTACTCATTGTGCCCCGAATTCGCAGCTCGCCCTACTAAAGTTTCAGAAGAGGCACAGCTATCCACCCCGAGAAAAGAAGTGAGGACCTCAACCTCCTTGTCGGGGCAGGTTAGACTAAAAATCTGATCATGCACCGGGATCAGTTAATAATTCTGGTTCAGAGTTCACAGTTTGCAGAGGAGTTAAAAAACTTAAACCTTCCACGGCAATTAACCGCCACATGTCAGACCCAGCATAAACAAGAGAGTTTTTGCTAGTGCTACCTGCCGCTGGTCCCCTACCACTATCATCCCCACACACATCTCTTTCACTTTTGCTCTTCAGAGATTGATCTCTGCTACTGTAATCTGGTTGATCTCCATGGTGATGGAGATGTGTTCTCTTGGATACGTACATATGTGGGAAGAAAGAAGACCGGGGACAAAAATCAAGGCAAGAACAGGAGATGACACAGCCGGAGATCGCGGCATGAAAAGATTCAAAATTAGTTTTGGGTTGCAACAGCCCACAATGCTACAGTACTTACTAACATTCGTTCGACGAAATAAGTAAATGTGTTCCATTGAAATGTTGCATATCTCATCTTCAAAGTAGTACGTAGAGTATGACAGCAGTGGCAATGCCACAGTGGGGCTTTTGACTTGTCCAGAAGGGGGCACGCAGCCGTTGCCCCATGCGGCCGTGGGCTGTAGCATGGGCATGGGCATGGGAATGCATGTGAGCTTCCAGCCATTGTCATTTGCTCGCAAGCTAGCTGCTCCTGCGTGTCTGGCAGTCACGGCATGGCACGGCGGTTACAAAGGCGCGCCACCTTTGGGCTTTGGCCTTTGGCATGCATGGTTCTGCACCAACATGATGCATTTGCGTTTAGCATTCATTAATGAAGGAAAGATATCTGTTTGAGATGAAAAGATGCATCTTTTAAAGATAAGAATGAGAGAAAATGACAGACGACGGGGAAAGAGATTCTTTTTGAATGTTCATATTTGTTCGCTTGTGTTCTGCATGTATACACATGCACAGACTATGCACCTGCCGCCCGCTATTGTGTACTCTATGCATTTAAACACTAGGCTTTGCATGCAATGCAGGCTATAGCTGGCGCATAAAAACTATCGAGCTCGGCTGGGTTAACATGACCTGTGCATGTCTGTCTGCATGCTGCCTCGGGGCTACACCACATCGGAGCGCTCAAAGCAGTTTAGGACAAGATGCCAGGCTTGGAAAAAAAAAGAAGACTAGAATAGGGACATGATCTAGGACGCGTGTCAACGTTTTAGTGCGTCTGCTTAGCACTGACAGACGCCTAAATCTTTCCACTTACAGATTTTGCTCCTAGTATCAGTTACAGATTTTGCACCCTTTCGGAGCTGTGGGACTTTTATGTTTTTGTTTCTCTCTAATTCTGTTTAGCTACTTTATGTACAAAATACAAAATGTATCACCGTCTAAGAAAAAGAAAGACTCCAAGAAGATTTTAAGATTTACATAAATTGATGAATGGAGACTATATATGATTATGTTGCTGCAATTCTTTGTTTGTTTAAGTGTAGCAGCACCGCCGGTTACGTAGAAAATCCTAGCCATCGCAGCTAGTATCTCAAACTACTACAACCACTGGAATGTCAAAAATGCATAGTAGCTAGAGCGACATCTTAAAGCCTAGCAGCAAAATAGCCACTTAATAGAAGTAGCATGTGCTCCTTACAACTTCAAGCATATGGACTCCTTGTTCGTGCACCGATTCTACTTCGGGGCCGATTCTAACCTTATGGATCAAACATATGAGCACGATGCCCATCAACGTCTCGTGGAAGAGGCCAAAGGAATCAAATCACTCACATTGATAGGCGAAGCCGTAAAATAATTTCTGTTGCCTTCCAAGCCTAGACAATATATTCATATTATCATATATGACCCGATTTTTAGCCTTTGAACGGATTCATATATGACCTATCCATCAGCGTTGTTGGGACTCTAACGAGGAGTACTTGAAGGGACCTGTATTTATATATCTTGGGCATTGTTGGAGTGAGCATAGTGTCTAAATGCATTTATTAGCTTATGTGAGTGCATACCTCTTCAATTCTAACACATTGTGGCAATATCTTCTATTATGTTTTGATTTGCTATATTCGAATTTATGTTAGAGTTGTATCACCGCCCTGTCATAGGCTCATGTGCTTTTGATATGGTTGCATACGTCTCAACCATGCATATTTCATCATCTAATGGGCACATTGTTACTAGTCGTTTTTTTTTATTACCTAAGGACACCACCAACACCAACCCTCAAACGGCATGTGTCCGTCTGGCCACAGCTGTCCATACCCCACAAGCCATCCAATGCCGACCCCCATCGGACCTCGTCGCAGCCCGGCCCATAATTTTCCAACAAACCAGAGCCAAACCTTGAGGAGGGGGGGGGGGGGGGTCTTTGCGGGAGTCCGGACACCAGCCACGTAGTACTCCGACACCCCCGGCCCACCTGAAACTAAGGCAGAGCCCGCGCTTTTGTAGTTGACCGCACTATTTACGTGGCAAAATCCCCCAATCTCTTGTTCCATCCCGACGCTCTCCACCCAATTTCCCTTTTTCCGCTCAATCTCTTCTCCCCTCCCGCTGCAAACGCGTGGATCCGAAGGAGAACCTACGAAAGATAGAGGTTGTGGAAGATCCAAGCATCAGACTCGCCCGGAAAATCAACTCGACAACATGGCAAAATCGAGATGTCAAGAAGCAGAAGGCCGACGAAGGGCGTGCTGGTGGCGAACGTGGCGGTGGGCGTGCTGGTCGCAAACGTGATGGAGGTCGGGCGATGATGTGATCCGGTGCACGCTTTCTGGCGGACAGGTTTGAATTTCAAATTTACTTTACTAGCGGAGAGTATTTGGCTAGCTTTGGATGGTCGGCTCCAGCATCCGTGTTCGTGAACTGATGCTCCCCTGTACGTGGATGGATACGGTGTCTGGTTCGCGGGTCAGCGTTGGAGATGCCCTAAACCCGCAACTAGTCAATTGTATTGAATTGTGTGGTGAATTGGTGGGTGGTTTCGGTGTTAGGACTGTTTGGTGTATAGCACATATGGCCCAAGATATGGGCCACTACTGCCACCTCATAGCGATCGGCCCACAATCTCCCTACCTTGAATTCCTACCATCTCCTAGGACAGTGAGATATATGAGAACTAGTGTGTAATGGACGACAGTTTGATGTTTTTTCTTGCGGGTGGACGATAGTTTGATGTTGTCCGGATATCCTTTGGTTAGATTTTTGTATGGTGAAACATATTAGGAAAATCCCCTAGTCAACTGGTACAAATCGTCAGTGGTTAAGTTTTATGCATGTCCGTCATTAAATGAGTATTTTGCCTCTGAATAGTGTCTCTGTTAGAAGAAGAAAAATCTCACTACAGTTTATATAGCCTCATGGAGCTGTTGGCTGCGCATTGTGTGACGCATAGATCAGGGATTTTCCCCTTTTTTTGAAAGACAGCAGAAGAACCGATGTGATTCCATTGAGGTAGAAGAGGCTGATGGCCAAGTACACAGATGATCATAGACCAAAGGAAGAATAAGAAATGAACAACGTGATTGGAGCTCTACACACAACCCACACCACAGCCTAAAGCCAGCTAATATGATTCAGCCAGGGGCAAAGGTTATTGAACAACCTTCAAGTTTCCACGTTTCTGCTTCATCTCTAATCCGTTGAATCACGTTTGCCATTTGGAGCTCTTTTTGATGGAAAATTCACCTATTACGTTCAGCCAAATTTCCCGGCAAAATGATGCTGCCAGCTCCTTTAATCCTTTACTTGACTTATTCGTCATTCTCTCATAGAGAAGAGCTAACCAGTACACAAAGGAGCCTTGCTCATTCCTACTGTCAGGAGAAAATGACGGGATCGAAGCAGTGTTCGTGAACTTGTCCCACATCTGCCTTAGACCAGTTGCAATCCGAAACTAAGTGACTTGTCGTCTCTAGGCAGCACATGCAAAGAGGGAAAAAATAATTGTTCTCCCAGACTCTAAGAGCATCTTCAGCCGTTCCCCAAGAGGCCTCCAGGAGCACTTTTTTAGCGCCGGCGGACGAAAAAAGTCCCACTCGCGCCCCCAATGCCTCACTTTTCGCCGGATTTGGATAAAATTAGAGCCGGCGCTCCCAGGCCAAACCCAGTCCACCGGGGGCACTTGGGGGCGCCGACGCTACTTTTTGCATGCAAGTGGTCCACCACCAGTCGCCCGTCCCCCCTCTCTCTCCTTTCTTTTCTCTCTCCTCCACACATGGCACATGAATCGCACAGAGGGTGTGTGGCCGGCGTAGAGCGCCCTGTCTGGTGGCTGGGAGCACAACGACTGGAAAAAAAGTCGCCCCCAAAGCAAAAATTACGCCAGGACAACCCCAACCAGCGCAAAAAACGCCTCCTGAGAGGCTCAACGTCTGGAGATGCTCTAAGCATCAGGTTATCTGCTGTTGGGATCATGCCTTGCAGCGCTGTCCAAAGGACGATCTTGAATTTGGCTGCTGCCCAACCCTTCCAAATGCAGCTATAGAACTTGGATCGGACCATCCCCTCAAACTGGTCCCCTCAAACTCGAAGTAGTAAGCAGAGTTAGCATACTAAGTGTCATCAAGCCTCATGGGGTTGTGCCTTTTTCTTATTCCATTATAAACCATCTTTATGTACGATTCTTACACTTTGCCATAAGATGGTTGTGTGCATTATCTGATCCAAAGCCCGGATTCTACCCTCCTTTCCAGAAATAACTAATAAAAAACAATTCATACAAAGGCATTTGTACCTATTTGTGATAATTGTCTATGAATAAAACAATATAGGCTGTAATAATATTTGCTCAAATCGAGACATGAATGACCATATGCAAGTAATATTGCAGTTATCTTATTGTCTATCCAACTGAGGCAAAGATTGTATAGACAGTCCTAGTCATCATGGGTATCGCCAACACCAATGGCTATGGCGATTGGAACGACCACAATAACAAGAGATACATTTTAAAACCTAACATCGAAATAGCCACGCAGTAGAAGCGATTTCCTTACAGCTTCAAGCATCTGCTGGACTCCTTGTCCGTGCAATGAGTTACTTTCGGATGTGATGCCCATTAATGTGATGTAGAACAGGTCAAGGGAATCAAATAGCTCGTAAGGATTTGGCTGGCTGTGGTAAAGTAATTTCTGGTGCCTTCCAATCCTAGAAACTCATACATATAAAAACCAGTCCCTATTTACTGAATATATGCATATTCTCCATTCATCGGCATTGTAGGAAGTGTACTCAAGAATGTTGGAAGGGACCTATGTTTACATGATGGGCATTACTCGAGCGAATATAGGGTTTCAATGCATTTATTAGCTTGTGAGAGTGCAATCTTCTTTAATTCTAGGACATGTGTGGTAATCTCTACTATTTATTTTTTGATTTGCTATGTTCACATTTATGTTAGAAGGCCACACTAGTAGAAAATGGCCCATTTGTCCCGGTTCCAGAGGCCCATTAGCCCCGGTTCTGGAACCGGGACTAAAGCCCCAAACCTTTAGTCCTAGTTCGCTTACCAACCGGGACAGAAGGGGCTCCACGTGGCCGTTGCGGGGAGCCCAGGCAGGCACTACTAGGAGAAACCTTATAGGCAGGACACTATCAGTAGCGCTGGAATGTAACAGGCGCTGCTGCTAATTACCAGTAGCGCTGGATTTAGGCAGCGCTACAAGTAAAGACTTAGCAGTAGCGCTGGAAACATAAAGAGCGCTACTGCTAAGCGGGACCCGACGAGCCCACCGACACTATTGGTAGTAGCAGCGCTGTCCAGAATACACCGCTACTACTAAGACTTTAGCAGTAGCACTTTATTTGGTGGAACCGCTACTGCTAATGGGCCCGACTTAATAGTAGCGCGCTTTCTAGAAAGCGCTACTACTAAGTGACATAGCAGTAGCGCGTTCTGGAAAACAGCGCTACTGCTAAGCGTGGCTGGTGCCATCTTTTCACCCCCTCCCCCTCCTCCCCCCCCTTTGCCCTCTCTCCCCCTCCTTTCCCCTCTCCCCTCACCATTGTTGCCCTTCTTCTCTCTTCCTCCTACCTCTCTTCTCTCCCCATTAATGCCCCCCTTCACCATAACTCTCCTCCATAAATGACCTTCTCGTCTCTAGCTAGCTCCATAAATACCCCCCTACCTCATTTATTTGGCTCTCCCTCCATTCCATTAGATATAGATCTAGCTAGCTCATCTCTCTCCCTCTCCATTAGTTACCTAGAGTCATCTCTCCTCCCCAACAACTTGATCTAGCTAGCTATTGACATGTCCCCAACAACTAGATCTAGCTAGATCTAGCTAGATATAGGTGAGTAAAAAGTTGTTCATTTCAAGAATGGGAATATGTGTGTGAATGGGAATATGTGTGTTTGGGATATGAAGAAATTTGTGCGAGTGACATGCCCCCGAGTTGCTTATGTTTTGCCGAAATGTCGATTTATTTCCGTTTCGGTGAATTTCGAGCAAACTCGATATGTCCTATTTTTAGGCAAGGTCATGCCAAATTTTTATATGACTTTGATGCATGCATGCATTTTGTTTATAACCGTTTTGCTTGTTATACTGTGCATGCAGTCGGTCATGATGGTGAGTGGATGGAAGGTGGAGCGATACATGCAATCCGCGGTGATGGACATGCATGCAAATAATCGGACTAGGATTAGATGTTCGTGTACAAGATGCAAAGAAGGAGTCCTTTTGGACCCTTTTGATCGTGGCAGGTTGAAGGCGCACCCGCTGATGAATGGTTTCATGGATGGCTATACTTGGTGGATAAGTGAAGATGATGATGATGAGGACGTCCACATGGCAGGGAATAACAACATGGGGCTAGACGAAGAGATGACCGATCGACACGAAGACGATGGCGTCGGACATGGCGGCGGGGAAGAGTTAAATGACGGCGGCGGAGAAGATTCCGAACATGGCGGCGGAGAAGATTCCGGACACGGTGAAGAAGAGTCCGGACATGGCGGAGAAGCAGAGGCGTCGGTCACACCGCAGTCTTCGACGCTACTAAGTGTAGTCGTGCAGGACTCTCATGTTCGACACCTCCTTCGCAAGAGTACGACTAGCGAGAGAGTTGCTTCTAGAGAGGAGGCCAAGCTGGCACAACTTGAAGTACACTCGAAGACTCCATTGTATGACGGTTGCGATCCCGAGGTGACCCGCTTGAGTTTCACGCTCGAACTTCTAAAGACGAAGGCCAAAAACAAATGGACAGACAAAAGCCTCGATGAGCATTTGAAGTATCTACATAATAAAGTTCTTCCCGCGGGGAACCTGTGTCCTACTAGTGTCGATGAGGCCAAGAAAATCGTTTTCCCTTTTGATTTGCCGCACATTAGGTACCACGCATGCATCAACGATTGCATCATTTATCGGGGGGGGAGCACGCGGAAAAAACCAGCTGTCCAGTGTGCAATGCTTCTCGATACAAGAAGGCAGGAAAGAAAGCTCCTTAGAAAGTTGTATGGTACTTTCCGATCACTCCCCGTCTGCATCGGTATTTCGTAGATCCTAAGGAAGCAAAGCTCATGCGCTGGCACGCGGAGAGGAAGAAGCCCGACGATGGAGATGATCCGAAGCTCAAACACCTCGTAGATGGTAGCCAGTGGAGAGCATTCAACACCGTATATGGATTTGCTGCAGAAGATCCAAGGAACATCGTGCTTGGTGCGAGTACCGATGGCATGAATCCGTTTGGAAACCAAAACACCAACCACAGCACATGGCCCGTCTTTGTATGGATGTACAACCTCCCTCCATGGAAGTGCATGAAGACAAAGTACATACACATGAGCATGCTGATTCAAGGGCCGAAACAACCGGGAAATAATATTAACCTGTATATGGGGCTTCTGAAAGAGGAGCTAGACACGTTATGGAAAACACCGGCATGGACATGGGACGCCAGCAAAGGAGAGTATTTCTATATGAGAGCCGCGCTGATGACGACGGTGCACGACTATCTCGGTTACGGGTACACCTCAGGCCAGGTGTGCCACGGATACTGCGGATGCACGAGGTGCATGGATGATACAACGTCTCAACAGCTTACGTCAACGAAAGATGGTGGGTCCGGGAAAATCGTGTACATGGGGCATCGTAGATGGCTCGAGAAGGATGACCCGTGGAGAAAGCATGGAGATCTATTCAATGGGTTGGCTGACCATCGAGGACCTCCACGTAAGAGGAGCGGCGCCGAAATCAACGAGCTGTTGAAAAACTGGGAACAGTGCCCCGCGCCGGGAACGATGAAAAAGGCGCCGGAGCCGCTACTGAAGGTATGGAAAACGAGGTTTGTTTTCTGGGACTTGGAGTACTGGCCCAATCACGACATGCCTCACTGCCTTGATCAAATGCATATCACGAAGAATGTCCTCGAGAGCTTGCTTGGCACACTGATGAACATGCCGGAGAAGACCAAGGACGGGCCGAAGGCAAGGAAAGACTTGGAAGATTTGAAGAGCAGGAAAGATCTCCACCGTAAAAAGTCGACGGAGGAGACGGAGACGGAGACGGAGGAGGGGGAAAGGGGCAAAAAAGTCAACAAGAAGGAGGAGAATTATTGCCCCCTTCTTGCTTCACCTTAAGTGCGAAGGAGATCGATCAATTCATCAAGTGCCTTATGGGAATCAAAGTCAGTTCCGGTTACTGTGGGAAGATAAGCAGATTTCTAGACCCCAAGAAGAAAAGGTTCAGCGGGATGAAGTCTCATGACTGTCACGTGATGATGACGCAGATACTCCTGGTTGCCATTAGAGGGATAATGGATAAGCACGTCCGTGACACGCTTACTGGTCCCTGCAACTTCTTCGACGTTATCTCTCGAAAGTCCATAAGTGTGAAGCAGCTCCGAAGGCTACAGGAAGATATCGTTGTCAGTCTATGTGAGCTTGAGATGTACTTCCCGCCCGCGTTCTTTGACGTCATGGTGCATCTGTGTGTCCACATCGTGGACGACATCATCGACCTCGGGCCGACATTCCTTCACAGCATGATGCCGTTCGAGAGGATGAATGGGGTCATCAAAGGATTCGTTCGTAACATGTCCCGTCCCGATGGGAGCATCGTCCAGGGGTATCTGACGCATGAGTGCATCTCCTTTTGCGAGAATTATATAGGCGTCGGAGACCCTGTTGTTGGTTTGCCCGTCAAGAAGCACGATGGGAGGCTCGGAGGAGAAGGTCACAACAACGGACGGAGGGAATTGCACGTGGACTACTCGGATCGACGGAACGACTTTGACAGGGCTAACTTAGTAGTGCTACAACACCTAGATGTGGTAGATGATTATGTGGCACGACATAAAGAAACCATCGCAAATAAGTACCGTGATAAGGGGATGCTCAAGACGGACGACGAAGTTACTGTAGAGCACAACGCCACTTTCTTGCGTTGGTTCAAAGAGCAAGTTCTTGAAAATCCCCCGGAAGAGGGCAGTTCGGACGGATTGCTCATACACGCCTTAGCACATGGCCCCGCGCCCAAACTCGCGACCTATCAGTCATACGATATCAACGGGTAGACGTTCTACACGGAGGCCAAAGACATGGACAGTGATTACCAGAACTCCGGGGTGACGATTGAATGCGTGACCGACGCCAACGGCACAACTGAAAGATTCTACGGAAGGGTCGAAGAGATCTGGGAGCTTGACTATACTGGATTGTACGATGCGATGATGTTCTGTGTCAGATGGGCTAAGGACGTCGTAAGAGAAAACAAGTATTTCACTACCATGTCTATACCCGCTGACGCGAAGAGCGCAACCGTGAACGTTAACGTCATCGCCAAAACTGAGCCATGGGTACACGCTAAGCACATGACACAATGCTTCTTCATAACCGACACGACCAATCCCAGCCGTGTTGTCGTGAGGAGAGGCAAAAGGAGCATCGTCGGAATGGATGGAGTCGCCAACGAGGAAGACTACGACCAATACGGCAACCCGATGAGGGAAGATGACGATGACGATGAAGCATACGTGAAAAGAAGAATCAATACTACATTAAATAAGAAATATCATACTCCATGGTTCCGGAAAAGTCACAAGGAGGGGCTCAATTATTCGGCAACGAACAAGAAAGGGAAGAAGCTCAATGTGAAACGTCGTCCACGCAGCTGAGAAACCATCATTTTTATATATGTATCTATTTTGTGTACGCACTTAAGTAACCGTTATCGGTCAATTGATATATATGTTACCACCACATGCATGGTTCCGGTGATATTCGCGCAGTGTGGGAGGGAGACGCCGTCGTAAACAGAAAGGAAGAAAGCAATACAAAAGAAATACAAAAGGGAGAAAGCAATACAAAAGAACAAAAACAAAAGGGAGAAAGTAATACAAAAGAAAAAGAAAAGTAAATAGAAAAGAAAAGGGAAATAATAAAAACTAATACATATCAGTAGCGCTGGATTATGAACCAGCGCTATAGCTAATATAGTTATAGCGTTGGATCCTAACCCAGCGCTACTACTATGTGTATTTTAGAATTAAAAAAACTGAAAATTAAAACAGTTAGCAGTAGCGCTGGTTTATGAACCAGCGCTATAGCTAATTTAGCTATAGCGCTGGTCCTAAGCCAGCGCTACTACTATTTTTGAGTTAACCGCCGCGTGTGCTCAAATTTTGCCAACTCCCACCCCCCCCCCCACTCTCCCACCTCTCCCCCTCCTCTCTGTCGCGCGCCGCCGTCGCCCCTGCCCGCCGCTCCGACCTCCTCCTCGTCCGCGCGGACGCCCGAGCCCTCCCATTCCCTCCCCCCCCCCCACTCTCCCACCTCTCCCCCTCCTCTCTGTCGCGCGCCGCCATCGCCCCTGCCCGCCGTCGTCGCCCCTGCCCGCTCCGGCCTCCTCGTCCGCGCTGCTTCAGGTACCCCCCCTCCCCCCCCCCCACCTCCCCCTCACCTCCCCCTCTCTCTAGTCAATTAGGAAAAAAAATCTAGGGTTCATATCTAGGGTTAAAAACATAATTGTTGCTACTTAGTAATAGAATGTTGGTTGCTTTGTATATGTTTGTATATGTGCTCATGTTGGTTGAATGTTGGTTGCAAATTGTTGTTATATATGTGCTCCTGTTGGTTGCAAAATGTTTATTGCAAATTGATATTGGTTGCAAAATGTTTGTTGCAAAATGTTGCAAATTGATGTTGGTTGCAAAATGTTTGCAACGTTGGTTGAATGTCGAAGAATATCCGAGTGGCCTATGTTTTGCCGGAATGTTGATTCATTTCCATTCCGGCAAATTTCAGGCGCTCCATATGTCCACTTTTTAGCAAAGGTCATGCCGAAAATTTCCGTGATTTTCGGCATGACTTGTGCTAGAAACTAGGACATATGGAGTGCCCGGGATTTGCCGGAAAGGGGAATGAATCAACATTCCGACCAAATATAGGCCCCTTTTTCTCTTCATTATATCTTTTATTTACAATTGTTGAATAAGACCCCATCGAGGCAGCAAATCACTATTTCGATTACCTGGACGAACACCAGATGGGGGTGCATGGTGGTGGCAATGGCACCAACCCTGACGCCGACGCTGACACCGGCACCAGCACTGGCACCGGCACCGACACCACCCCCGAGACCGACAACGATGCTGTCGTAGCCGGTAAAGCACCGAAGCAGAAGAGGTCACGAAGACCAAACGAACTCGGCATCGGACAAATTGTGGTCACGGAGATGCACCCCAAGAAATTAGAGCCAACAGCGCCGGATGAAGCGCGCTCGTGCTGGGGCAATCAACTAGGATGCATCCTCAGGGAAACCGCCAACATCAACGACGAGAAGTTGAAGAAGATACCACATATGGAGCACATGCTCCTAAAGAAGTTGCACAATAGGTTGATGTTCCCCGGCCGCACAGAAAGCAAAGAACCATGGGACGACAATGCCATGACAAAGATAAACAACAAGGCGATGGTGACGTTCACCAACGACTTGTCCGCCTGGAAAGTTCGGGTGAAAAAAAGCAACTGATAAGAATGAACCGTGGTCCAAGATTCATGCTGACAATCCGTCACTTACGGAAGAGGACTTTGAAAAATTCAAGGAGACTTGCGCTAAAGATGAAACCAAGAAAAAGTCAGAGAAAATGAAGGCGCTCCAGGCCAGGAACACGCCTCCCCACCGCCTCGGAAGCCGTGGTTACGAGGGGAAGAGGCACGTATGGGCCAAGGAGGACGCCGAACGTGAAAATCACGGAATCCCAGACCCCTTGGCGGAGTTTACCGACCCGCTGGAGCGTGACTGGATTACGGCCCGGTACAAGTGGGACCGCGTTAAGAAGACCTTTTACACGGACCCGAACACGAGGGAGTTCATGAGACTTCTGGTAATTGTTATATTACCACATTATCATATTAGCTTCCAATCAATTCGACTACAAGTTTTGTCACATTATTAGTAAACCATCGACGTTCCTTTTGCAGAAAGAGCAGCACCAAAAGGCAGCCGAAAGCAACGAGTCGTCACAGTTGTCGGCGAGGCCCAAGTGGGACACCCATTTCAACCGGGCCCTGAACATACTGAAAAAGGTCCCGGAGGACACACCGCTGTCCTATGGACGTGTGCATGGCGTCGGACATGGCGTCTCGTGGAAGACGTGCTACCACGAGGAGCTAGAGGAAAGAAGGAAGAGAAAGTTGCTTACTCAACAGACCATCGACCAGAAGGTCATGCTTGTGATCAATAAGTCCAAAGCTGAGACCAAAGCAGAGTTGGAATAGATAGTCGATGCAAGGGTCAGTGCAGCGGTAGCTGGCGTCACGGCTGACTTCACATCTTCCATTTCCAGCTTGCTTCCAGCATTTTTTGAATGGACGAAGAAAAATCCAGATAAAGGGCCAGCGGACTTTCCCCTTCCCAGCTACGTCGGGAGCAATTCGGTGAACATCGCACCACCAGCACCTGCTCACACCACCGCACATGCTCCCGCTCATGTTCATAGCAGCCCATCCTCCGTCTCTGGACTACTCGGCGGGCCTTCGTCTATGGCTGAGCTCGACGCCCTCACGGTAATTACGCGTCATACCCTTTTCACCAGCATGTCTATATAGTCTTTCGTTTCAATTGCCTTTCGAATGTTTGACGTCGCAGACATGTCTTCGTAGGGCCAGAAGGTGGCCGTGGGAAAGGCAACGATCGTGAAGCCGAAGGACCGCATGTTCCACAACCAAGAGATGCCCGATGGCATCTTCAAGGTTAACGTGGCCAGTGTCTTAGCGGGCTTCGAGGATTTGCCTCCTCCGGTACCAGTCGATGACGAGGAGACCCCTCAACGGATTAGCGCATGCAAGAGCTGGTTCTTGCATTGGCCGAAGACTCTTGTTCGTGTCGAGGCGCCCGGTATCACACCAACGACAGCTTCTCAAGAAGGTATGAACACCACCCCACCTACCAAATTACCTGCACCTATCGTGGCAGGTGATAGCGGACGACGCGAGGGAGAGCCTCCATTAGTGCCAGATGACGTCGCCCCCGTTGTCGAAGAAGCAAATGCTGATGATGACATGGAGGAGGATGATGATGACCCAGACAAGTATTTCAATACCGCCTATGATGATGGAAGATTGATGGCTCAGGACGACGAAGACTCAGGCTATGAGCGTGGAGATGATGACTTGATGCTGCCTGATTTGCCGAAGCCGGAACGTCCTAATAAGGCGGAATGCAAAAAGTCTCTCTTCAAGCGATCCTCGCAGGAGACGCCTCCAGATGCCGCCTCTACCCAGCAACAACCCGAGGGCCGTCCACTGATTAGCCCGACGACACTGGGGGTGACAGTTAGGGAAGGTATGGTGGGCTCACTACCGCCACCCGCCAAGAAGCAAAGGAGGAGACCGGGCAAGAAAGGCCCTAAAGGCGCCAAAGCTGCTTCAAGCAGCCAGCCGCCTCTGAAGCCCCGGGAGGTAGACAGAATACCTGTCATAGGTGCGGAGCGTTTCCATGTCGCCGGCCACCCGATCCTACCTCAGAAAGCGCTAGAGGACATACTGAACAATGATCTAAGGAGACTTCATGATGATGTGCTGGCTAGAGAGAAAAGCCTTCTCATCTCGGGAAAACCAGGATACCCGCTTTACGCGGCTCAGGTGCCGGGTGGGAAGTTGTACGTCGAGGGATGGCCCGCGGATAAGTTCATCCTGCGATTTGACTACATCTACGACATGTTCCACATGACCAAGCTAGATTTCCAGTTCATCCGCATGTATGCGTTGTATCTCAACTACATCATCAGGATCGAGAACATAAAATATATCTGCGTCGCGGACCCGTACCATATGCACGAGAGCTTCTTGGATGTCTGCAAAGAGCACCGTGACTATGCGAGCAAGTACATCGGCGGCTTCATGATCGCTAATAAGGACAAGGAAGCGATTCTCCTGCCTTATCATCCCACGTAAGTCATCCGCGCATATCCTTTCGTAAGTGTTAATCATTCCTTTGCAAGCATGGAAGCTAATTTGAGGTGTACTTAATTTGGCAGCGGGGGGGGGGGGGGGGGCGTCGTCCTCATCGTTTTGTACCCAGAATACTCCCATGCTATATACTTGGACTCATCGAAGAACATCAAGAAAAAGGATTACAAGCACATAAAGAGTGTTCTCGATAGTGCCCTGTTAACCTTCAGCCTGTCTGGTGGATATATCAAGGCGAAAAAGCACAGGAAGAACGGGTTGGTTTTCAGCCATAAGACCGACTTCTGCTGCATCCAGCAACCACACAACAGTGAGGCTGATGGATTCTACCTCATGCATCACCTGCTCGAGTTCAGAAGGGATAATCAACGCCTTCGCATGTCAGCTACTACCAACGATGCCGAGATTGTCAACTGGGCCACAAGCATAGGAAAGACACCGGATCATCGAATCCGAGCTGAGTTTTATCACGTACAGTGTGAACTTGCCCAAGTGATCATGAAGCAGGTCCTCGAACAAACATGTGTGTTCTACCATGGGCCAATCACGCGAGATGATGTCCGAGCACTGCTAATCGCTCAGCGTGTGGACCTGAAGCCTTTCAAGAAGCTCGGGTGCTTCCTCCCTGACTATAAAGATTGGACCGAGAACTGATTGTCGTTGACAATATATGTGTCACTAGCGTCCAGACGAAACTATGTGATGTAATTAAACCGTGGTCCTGAACTAGCGTAGATCGCTCTAGTTAATTAGTTTGGGTATGAGGAACTTCGTCATTTATGTTTACTATAGGTTGCTTGTATTTTGCTAATTCTGCCTCTTTGTTTTCTTAAGTACATTATGTTGCATATTATCGTTCATGATGCAGGTACATAGATCAGAGATGGCGAAGGGCTGCTACTTTGTGTTCGTTGGGAAGGTTCCAGGAGTCTACGTCCACTGGCCAGACGCTCAGGCCCAGGTGGACAAGTACCCGGGTGCTAGCCACAGAGGGTTCGACAGCAGAGCCGAAGCGGAAAGTAGTTACTTGAGGTGGAAGCTCCGGCAAGAGCGGGGGCGGAACCGCCGGTGCCTCAAGTACTACATAGTCGCGGTCTTGCTCATGCTGATTGCTCTTGTCTTCTACATCATGGTTGAGATAGAGATGATGAAACTTGTGTGTGTGCCATGACCATGCAGTTGCACTTATTCGAGACATGACATGACTTGTGTATCGCTATTTTCGAGATGTGATGATATTTGTGTTGAATGATGATGATGATGGTATGACGAGACTACTGTATGTGTATGATATGATGATAATAGTGTATGTTTCTTGTGATCTGATGAAACTACTGTATAGAGCATGTATAAATACATCACGAATACGTAGAGGGGGTATGAATCTGTGAAAGCAGGAATACTAGCAGCAGCGCTGGAAGGCATCTAGCAGCAGCGCCTGCCTTTCCATAGCGCTACAGATAGTTAGCAGTAGCGCTGGTCAGTGCAGCGCTACTGCTAAGTCTGGTTAGCAGTAGCGCTGCACCAACCAGCACTACTGCTACAACTTAGCTGTAGCGTGTTAGCAGTAGCGCTGGACCCAGCGCTACTGCTATAGGTTTTTCAAGCGCTACTAGTAGGGTTTCTCCTAGTAGTGAGGAGGACCTTTAGTCCCGGTTGGTCACACCAACCAGGACCAAAGGGCATCCACGCGTCAGCATCTGGCAGGAGCTGGGGTTTTTTTAAGGGGGGGGGGGGGTTGGGGGGTTTTGGAGGGTTAATTTAGGGGTTTCATATTGTGTTAGGTAGCTAATAGAGAGAAGTGTCCTCTCTTTCTCCGTGCTTGGTCGACGCTAGCTACTATACATATAGAGAGAACTCGACGCTAGCTAATAAGAAAATGAAGGAAACCATTAATTACACAAGATCGTCATGCTGAACATATATAGAGAGAAGTGTCATCTCTTTCTCCGTGCTTGGTCGAACAACAAGTTTTCGTATATCTATCCGACTCTACTACATATATACAATATAACATCTTTTACAATCCCTAACATCATCTACCTAAGATCCAATCACAAATCCACATGGTATTCTCCGTCTTTAGGTATGACGTGGTCAAGAAAGAATCCCGCCAATTCCTCTTGAATTGCTCGTATGCGATCATGTGGTAGGAGTTCATCCCGCATCTGCCAGATCTAATTTAAAGAAGGGGGTCAATACATGCATATATATGAATAAACTCAACACAATTGATGGTAATATATAAAATAAAATTGTGAATATTATTTACGTACTTCAGATTGTTTGTCAGAGAAGCCCCGCTCAGAGGTCGAGTGGCGAATGAACTCGCATACGTAGTATGCACATAAACCAGTCCCTTCTTTCTGGTACAAGCACTTTACGAGAATAGAGTTCAATCAAACTGATAAGCAAGCATGGTAATGATATATTGATGAAAATTTGAATCAATTAGAGATGCGCGGAACTAGCTAGTACTACTTACTTTGGGGTGCGTAAGTCGCAACTCTTTGTTTAGACCGGGAACCTTTCGGGTGAACTTCTTCCAAACCCTGCCAGGCAAAGAAAATGATTACTTGATATCAGGAAATTAACGAAAGTTGCATGCCGATATGGTCCCGGTATTGACTGAACTTACTTCTTGAGCATTGCAGTCATGTCCGCATAATCCTCGGGATATTTACGTCTCGAGTCTAAGACAGTTACTAATGCCCCGTCAAGCTTAATAGATAGCAGAATAAAGTGGAAACTGTGCACGCATATATAACTCATCAATTACATTACTTAACCTCGAGTAAGCGAAACCGAGTATACAGAGAAGATAGCAACACTCACTTGAAGTTGTAAGGAAAGAGTATTTCCCTTTTGTTTTGATGTATAAGGAACGACTTTAGCAAGTTCTCCTCGGTCTCTTTGATTGAGTTTCGTACCGTCCATTCATTTACGGCATCTGGGCTAATGAACCCAACGTCGAAGATTCCTGCTTTTTTGCATTCAACGATCTTCAATCTGCATAATATAGTGAGGATAATTATATATACATGCAATGAACGAGCTGAGCTAGAGACTTAACTATAGAAGTAATACTTACAGACAGTAGGAAGTCATGAGTTGTTTGTCAAGGGCCAGTTGATTTTATAACTGAAATAACTCCACAAATTCAATAGGCATCACGGGAAGTCCAATGAATTCGTGCTCTGGTTTCACTGCCACATACATAGTGTCTCCCCCAGACTCCCTGCAGGTTTTCATGTACCACTCATGCAATGTGTACATCATCGTTGTTAGAGGAGGATGATCAGGTTTGACGAGAGGCTTCCCGTGCACGTATTTATATTCTTCTTTTGTTACCTCAATCGTTTCAAAAATCACATCATCCCCCAAGTAATCACCAAGATTGGTACCGGGCACCATCCCCAGATGATTAGCGACGATATCGCTAGACACCTTGAGCGGGGGGCACGATTGCTTCTCCTGTTCGCCGAGCTGGAGAATTGTTTTCCCACTTCTTTGTTATGCTAACCTTGCATCACTGGAAGTACTTCCCGACCACCGCGCTTCTTCATATGTCTTTTTAAGAATGCGGACATAGTTGGAATCCGGCGGAGGCGGTGGTGGTCGCTTCAGGGCATTGATAGTGCGCTTCACTTTCACCGAATCTAGCTTCTCCTTCGGAGGTGGAGTTTTCTTTGCAAAATGGCCCCTCACTTGGGCACGACATATGTCCTCGTTTTCCTACCCGGTCCTCTCATATGGTAACTTTTCCAGAGGCTTGAGAGATGGACCGTATCTGAATTGCCTCCCGCCTCTGCTTGTACTACTAGCCGCCGGAGCGGCGGCGTCTCTCTTCCGTCGTTGCTGACGAGGCGGAGAAGGAGGTGGAGTGCTCCGACGCGCCGGAGCCGGAGCGGCGGCGTCTGTCTTCCGCCGTTGCCGACGAGGCGGAGGAGGAGGCAGACTGCTCCGACGCGCCGGAGTAGGCGAAGGAGGAGGTGGAGTGCCCTCACGCGTCGGAGGAGCCGGAGAAGGAGGCGGAGTGCCCTGATCACTCGTCAGAGGAGGAGGAGAAGGAGGAGGCGGAGTGCCCTGACTCGCCGGAGGAGGATGAGGAGGCGGAGGCGTCCAGTTTGGAAGCTTGATGTACTCCTTCTGCCATAGACATGTACTCCTCAGAGCACGAACCAGCTGATTCTCCCCTTCACCTGTAGAGTGGTCAAGCTCGAGCTCCTCAAATCCCTCCATTACTTCATCCACCATCACAACAGCATATCCATGTGGAATCGGAAGGCAGTGAAAAGTTCCGTTGGGTTGAGGAGGTGCAACAGAGCCGACAGCCGCCTTGAAAGTGAGGTTCCGGCATTTCATCATAAGCTCGCAATGTTGAGCCTCCGTGATAGTATCCACGGGGTAGCTAGGAGCTGTGAAGTCAGGCTGAACGGGCTCCGTGGAAGCCACGCTGCTTCTCCGCTGAGATGGCGGGGTAGCTTCTGGGGTAGCTTCGTGCCGCTGAGATGGTTGGCCGGCAGCTCGCTGGCTCTCAAGTTCCTCTAGCTTTTGTAGTCTTGCATTGATCTTCTGCATGTCGCTCAGCTCCGCTTTCCTCTTTCTCTCCCGGCTTTTGTAACCGTCTGCGTCGGGAAACCCAACCTTCCACAGAACGGAGCCTGGTGTGCCTCGTCTTCGTCCAGGGTGCTCAGCATTCCCTAGGGCCTCAGTCAGCTCGTCCTTCTCTCTGTCGGGAATGAACGTCCCTTCCTGCGCTGCGGTGATATACTTCTGAAGCTTCTTGACGGGTATTGCAAGTTGCTCGTCCGTCCAATGGCACTTCCCTGTTTCAGGGTCCAAAGTTCCCCCAACCCCGAAGAACCAAGTCCTTGAACGGTCTGGCCAGTTCAATGTCTGTGGTTCGACCCCTTTAGCAATTAGGTCATTCTCAGCTTTGTCCCACAACGGCCGGGCTTTGAGGTAGCCACCTGACCCCGTGTGACGGTGATACTGCTTCTTTGCAGCATTGTTCTTGTTTGTCTCTGACATTTTCTTACTCTTGTCCGATGTCTTGTAGGACACAAATGCGGTCCAGTGATCTCTTATCTTCTCAAATCGGCCGATGAATTCTGGAGTCTTCCCTTTGTCGACAAACTTTGATTTCAACTCATTCTTCCACCTCCTGAATAGATCTGCCATCTTCTTAAGTGCACACGCCTTGACCAGTGGCTCTATAACTGGCTTATTCGGATCCTCCTCTGGCGGTAGGGTGAAATTTGCCTTCAGCGTGGTCCAAAGATCATCTTTCTGTCTATCGGTGACATAATCACCTTCAGGGACGTCGTCGTCCTTAGGCTTATTCCATTGCTTGATGCTGATCGGGATGTTGTCCCTAACAATAGCTCCGCACTGAGCAGAAAATGTGTCCTTGGTCCGCTTGGGTTCAATCGGTAGGCCATCGTCCACGAGTGCTGTGATCGTGAACCTTTCATCCTTGCGCAACCTTCTCTTCGGGCCTCGTCTCATTACCGAAGTTTGGCTCGATCCGGAGGGCTATAAAAGAAGAAAGAAGAGTTAATATATGTACATACCAAAACAATTAATGCACCAATTAGCTAGTCAGCACAGGCTTAATTAATATATATACCTCGCTGGACTTTGCAACAGCTCCCTCCTCCGTTCGGTCATCGGAGCCGTCATCATGGTCTCCTTCTTTCTCCGGCATTCGGTCACCGGAGCCATCATGATCATGTCCTTCCTCCTCCATTGTTCGATCACCGGAGCTGTCATCCTCTCCTTCCAGACCATCGGTGTCGTTGAGATACGACAAGACATCACGTTTGGCGAGGATTATCTCCCCCAACAACTGTTCTTGTTCCAAGTCTCTTTGATCCATAGTTTCTACAAATATTACAACATGGCAATTAATATACAAACATGAATGTCCGACGTCCGGACCACCTCTCTCATGAATGTCAAACAAGGGATTCTCTTAACATTTAAGGGATTTAATTAACAAAATGGCGCCATTCTGGATGTGGAGAAAATGGTCCATATTTTTCCTGGTCTCATCTACCCTTCTATATGTCACATTGTCTAGTGTCAAAGGATTCAAGAAAACCATGGCTTCATCATTAGCCGGAAGTAACAGGCGCATAATGGTACGAAGCTCTCCAAAATTGTTTTGGAACGGAGTCCCGGATAGGATAATTAATTAGCTTTTTGGTACGAAGTTCAGCAAGAGCCTTCCGAATATCGCTATTTGGAAGGCCTTTGCTGAAATTCGTACCAAAAAGCGAATTATTCTATCCGGAACTCCGTTCCAATACAACTTTGAAGAGCTTCGTAGCATCATATGCCTGTTACTTCTGGCTAATGATGAAGCCATGGATTTCTTCAATACTTTGACACACAACGTGACATATAGAAGAATATATATATATAGATGAGATCAGAAAAAAATTGGATCAACTTGTGCACATCCATAATGGGGGCATTCTTGATAAATCTATGTTACCGGAGTTTTCTATATGAACAAAAAAAATTCCACATGAGATGTCCGACGTCCCCCCTCATGTCGAAGTTATCGGGGAGGGGGTAGACGACAACGACGCTCACCCCTCATGTCATGTCCGACGTCCCCCTCATGTCGAAGTTATCGGGGAGGGGGTAGACGACAACGACGCTCACTCCTCATGTCCAACGTCCGATGTCCCCCCTCATGTCATGTCCGACATCCCCCCTCATGTCAAAGTTATCGGGGAGGTGGCCTCGACAACGCTCTTTAACTTGGTAAATTTGGGTGGCCTCGACAACTCTTCTAGGGTTTGGGGTGGCCTCGACAACGCTCTTTTAACTGATTTAACTCATTTAACTTGGTAAATTTGGGTGGCCTCGACAACGCTTCTAGGGTTTGGGGTGGCCTCGACAACGCTCTTTCTGTCCCAGTTTGGGTGGACTCGAGAGTTTCTATGAGCATAAAAAAACTATACAAAAAACTTTCTTCTATGAACAAAAAACTTTCTTCTATGAACAAAAAACTTTCTATGAACATCATTGCTCATATATCAATGCATACATCCATGGATCATCATTGCTCATATATCCATGGATCATATATAAAAACTTTCTATGAACAAAAAAAAGTTCTATGAACAAAAAAAATTCTATGAACAAAAACAAGTTATATGAACAAAAAAATTATACATCAATGCATACATATCCATGGATCATCCATATACATCTGCATACACATCTGCATACATATGAACAAAAAAAAGGCAGAGGCGACAACGACGGCGGTGGCAAGCAGAGCGCGGCCGGGGCGGCGGCGGCGGCGCGGCAAGCAGAGCTCGGGCGGCCGGAGCACGGGCGGCGTCGGCATCGTGGCGGGCGGCAGCATCGGGGCGCCGGGTGGGAGAGGAGAGGAGGGGAACGGCGCGACGGCTCACAGTGGGAGCGAGGACGGCGTCGGGGCAGCTCGGCGACGGCGACGACGGCGAGGTGGAGCAGCCTGACGGCGTCGGGGCAGGGCTCGGCGGCGATGGCGACGAGGAGCAGCCTGGGGGTGTCGGGCGGAGAAGAACAAGTGATTTCGAGAAACTGCTAAGTGTGGGCTTATATACACAGAGCATTGGTCCCGGTTCGTGGCACCAACCGGGACCAATGCCACCCTTTTGGTCCCGGTTGGTGCCACCAACCGGGACTAAAGGTCATTTTCAGCACCCCAAAGGGCGGGAAGCAGAGACCTTTGGTCCCGGTTGGTGGCACGAACCGGGACAAAAGGGTGGCATTGGTCCCGGTTGGTGCCACCAACCGGGACGAAAGGGCTGCGGCTCGCACGGCGTCGGGCGGGTGGATGTTTAGTCCCACCTCGCTAGCTGAAGGGCGCCGATAGTGGTTTATCAGCGCTGGTGCGCCTCCCCTTTCGAGCTCCTCTCTGATGCAGGCCTGCGGGCCTAAACACGTCTCTCTGCCTGTGGGCCTACTGGGCCTGCTGTGGGCCTGCATCCTGGCCAACTAACGGATCCCAGTAGGCGGCATTTTTAAAAAAAAAAATTCCAGTATTTTTATTTTGTTTTTTGCTTTATTTATTTTCTTTGTTTCTACTTACAGCTAAATACTTAGAGATTTTGAGTAATTCTTTTTGCTTTAGGTCACAAAAATTATAAACTTTTTGTTAGTGCCATTAGTTTTCAAATTTGAATAGTTTTAATTTGAATTCTTTGAAATTTGTGTGAATCACTAGTTTGTGAATAACTTTAAAAATAGATTTTTGAGTGATTCTTTTTCCTGCTATTTAATATTAGTGTGTTTTATCATTATATTCAATTTGGTAATTTTTAGGTTATTTTAAATGGTTGTTTTAATCAAAAACAGATTTTGTTATTTTAATTTGCTATTAAAATTTCTAACAAAAAATACTTTATTAAAATTCTTTTTGCTATTAATGTTTTGAACGAAAAATACTTTGATAATTTTAGTTGCATAAATTTTATATAATTTTAGTTTCAAAAATACTAGATGTTTATAAAAGCTTTTTAGTTGATTCTTTTTGCTATTAGAGTTTTATAAAAGCTTTTTAGTTGATTCTTTTTTCCTATTGAAGAATATTATAGTTTTGTTTTAGTTGATCATAACAGAATATTTTAATTGATTATTTTTAGTTCATTCTTTTTACTATTAGAATTTCATAAAAGTTTTCTAGTTCATTCTTTTTGCTATTAGTTCATTCTTTGACCTAAATGACCCTGAAATTGAGAATCACTAGAAATGAACTCTGAAAAGGTTGAAAGTTGGCATGGTATCATCATTTCACCCACATAGCATGTGCTAAAAAGTTGAGACGGTTACGGCAAAAACTGGATGCACTTCGTGTAAAAAATGGACAATCTCTTTCGAAGTATCAGGGTTTCGGACGAAAACTCATCTGTTACAAAGGGATTTCATTTTTTTGAACTTATTTGAACTCCAGACTTTTTGTGTATTCAAAATGCACCATTCAAAGCCACATCATCAATTTTCAACCCTTTCTGACTTCATTTGGTATTTTTCATGCATTTACTGATTTTTTTAAGCTAAATGACCATGAAATTGAAAAGCACTACAAATGAACTCTGAAAAGGTTGAAAGTTGGCATGGTGTCATCATTTCACCCACATAGCATGTGCTAGAAAGTTGAGAGGGTTACGGCAAAAACTGGATGCACTTCGTGTACAAAACGGACAATCTCTTTCGAAGTATCAGGGTTTCGGACGAAAACTCATCTGTTACAAAGGTATTTCATTTTTTTGAACTTATTTGAACTCCAGACTTTTTATGTGTTCAAAATGAACCATTCAAAGCCACATCATCAATTTTCAACCCTTTCTGACTTCATCTGCTATTTTTCATGCATTTACTGATTTGTTTTGAGCTAAATGACCATGAAATTGAAAAGCACTACAAATGAACTCTGAAAAGGTTGAAAGTTGGCATGGTATCATCATTTCACCCACATAGCATGTGCTAAAAAGTTAAGAGGGTTACGATAAAAACTGGATGCACTTCGTGTACAAAACGGACAATCTCTTTCGAAGTATCAGGGTTTCATACGAAAACTCATCTGTTACAAAAGGCATTTCATTTCTTCACATGTAAGTGCAGTGATATTCTAGATCAAAGGCATCATCATACTAGTTGTGGAGAGAAAGTCTTCACTTTTTCTTCGCTTGTGTCCTTTGCTTATTGCGCCGTAACCATGGATAATCTTCATCGTTTAACACGGTGCTTGGGTCAGCCTTGACTTTGAAGGGAGGAATTTCATGAAACTTTTCATAATCTTCAGACATGTCTGTCTTGCCCTCCAATCCCACGATGTCTCTTTTTCCTAAAAGAACTATGTGGCGCTTTGGCTCATCGTATGATGTATTCGATTCCTTATCTTTTCTTTTTCTCTGTTTGGTAGACATGTCTTTCACATAGAAAACCTGCGCCACATCATTGGCTAGGACGAATTGTTCATCTGTGTACCCAAGATTGTTCAGATACACTGTTGTCATTCCGTACTGTGGGTCTACCTGTACCCCGCCTCCTAACAGATTGATCCATTTGCACTGAAACAAAGGGACCTTGAAATCATGTCCATAGTCAAGTTCCCATATGTCCACTATGTAACCATAATATGTGTCCTTTCCCCTCTTGGTTGCTGCATCAAAGCGGACACCGCTATTTTGGTTGGTGCTCTTTTGATCTTGGGCGATCGTGCAAAATGTATTCCCATTTATCTCGTACCATTTGTAAGTCAATACAGTCGAAGATGGTCCCCTGGCCAACGAGTACAGCTCATCAGAAACAGTGTTGTCACCCATGAGACGTTTTTGCAACCAACTGCCGAAAGTCCTGATGTGTTCATATGTAATCCAGTCGTCACACTGCTCCGGGTGTTTGGAGCGCAGAATATTCTTGTGTTCATCGACATACGGGGTCACCAAGGTAGAATTCTGTAGAACTGTGTAGTGTGCTTGAGACCAAGAATGCCCTTCCCTACATACTATTGAGTCCGCTCCTAGCGTGCCTTTTCCAGTCAGTCTCCCCTCATACCGCGATTGAGGGAGACCAATCTTCTTAAGGTCAGGAATGAAGTCAACACAAAACCCAGTGACATCATCTGTTTGATGGCCCATGGAGATGCTTCCTTCTTGCCTAGCGCGGTTACGAACATATTTCTTTAAGACTCCCATGAACCTCTCAAAGGGGAACATATTGTGTAGAAATACAGGGCCCAGAACGACAATCTCGTCGACTAGATGAACCAAGACGTGCGTCATGATATTGAAGAAGGATGGTGGGAACACCAGCTCGAAACTAACAAGACATTGCACCAAATCACTCTTTAACCTTGGCAGGATTTCTGGATCGATCACCTTCTGAGAGATTGCATTGAGGAATGCACATAGCTTCACAATGGCTAATCGAACGTTTTCCGGTAGAAGCCCCCTCAATGCAACCGGAAGTAGTTGCGTCATAATCACGTGGCAGTCATGAGACTTTAGGTTCTGGAACTTTTTCTCTGCCATATTTATTATTCCCTTTATATTCGACGAGAAGCCAGACAGGACCTTTATACTGAGCAGGCATTCAAAGAAGATTTCCTTCTCTTCTTTGGTAAGAGCGTAGCTGGCAGGACCTTCATACTGCTTTGGATGCATGCCGTCTTTTTCATGCACACGTTGCTGTTCCTCCCGTGCCTCTGGTGTATCTTTTGTCTTCCCATTCACTCCCAAGAAGCCTAGCAGGTTCACGCAAAGATTCTTCGTCACGTGCATCACGTCGATTGCAGAGCGGACCTCTAGGTTTTTCCAATAGGGTAGGTCCCAAAATATAGATTTCTTCTTCCACATGGGTGCGCGTCCCGCATCGTCAGTCGGAACAGATAGTCCGCCAGGACCCTTTCCAAAGATTACTTGTAAATCATTGACCATATCAAGTATGTGATCACCAATACGGAGGGCGGGCTTCTTCCGGTGATCTGCCTCACCTTTGAAATGCTTTCCTTTCTTTCGACATTGATGGTTGGTCGGAAGAAATCGATGATGCCCCAGGTACACATTCTTCCTGCATTTGTCCAAATATATACTGTCGGTGTCATCTAAACAGTGTGTGCATGTGTGGTATCCCTTGTTTGTCTGTCCTGAAAGGTTACTGAGAGCAGGCCAATCGTTGATGGTTACAAACAGCAACGCATGTAGGTCAAATTCTTTCTGTTCGTTCTCATCCCACACACGTACACCTCTTCCATTCCATAGCTGTAAAAGTTCATCAACTAATGGCCTTAGGTACACATCAATGTCATTGCCGGGTTGCTTAGGGCCTTGGATGAGCACGGGCATCATAATGAACTAGCGCTTCATGCACAACCAAGGAGGAAGGTTATACATACATAGAGTCACAGGCCATGTGCTATGCTTGCTGCTCTGCTCCCCAAAAGGATTAACGCCATCTACACTTAAACCAAACCATACGTTCCTTGGGTCACCTGTAAAGTCGCTCCACTTTCTCTCGATCTTTCTCCACTGCGACCCGTCAGCGGGTGCTCTCAACTTCCCGTCTTTCTTATGGTCTTTTATGTGCCATTGCATCAACTCGGCATGCTTTTTGTTTCTGAACAAACGTTTCAACCGTGGTATTATAGGAGCATACCACATCACCTTGGCAGGAACCCTCTTCCCGGTGCGCTGGCCCTCAACATCACCAGGGTCATCTCTTCTGATCTTATACCGCAATGCACCGCATACCGGGCATGCGTTCAAATCCTCGTACGCACCGTGGTAGAGGATGCAGTCATTAGGGCATGCATGTATTTTCTGCACCTCCAATCCTAGAGGGCATAGAACCTTCTTTGCTTCGTACGTACTGCCGGGCAATTCGTTATCGTTTGGAAGCTTCTTCTTCATTATTTTCAGTAGCGAACTAAATCCCTTGTCAGATACACCATTGTCTACCTTCCATTGCAGCAATTCCAGTGTGGTACCGAGCTTTCTGTTGTCATCTTCGCAATTTGGGTACAACCCTTTTTTGTGATCCTCTAACATGCGATCGAACTTCAACTTCTCCCTTTCACTTTCGCATTCTCTCTGTGCATCAACAATGACCCGGCGAAGATCATCATCGGGCACATCGTCTAGTTCCTCTTAATCTTCAGCTTCCCCAATTGCAGCATCACCATATTCAGGGGGCGGGTAGTTGTCATCATCCTCTTCTTCTTCGTTGTCTTCCATCATAACCCCTCTTTCTCCGTGCTTGGTCCAAACATTATAGTGTGGCATAAAACCCTTCTCAAAAAGGTGGAAGTGAAGGGTTTTAGAGTTGGAGAAAGCCTTCGTATTCTCACAGACAGTACATGGACAATGCATAAAACCATTCTGCTTGTTTGCCTCAGCCGCTTCGAGAAAATTATGCAAGCCCTTAATATACTCGGAGGTGCGTCGGTCACCGTACATCCATTGCCGGTTCATCTGCGTGCGTTATATAATAAAGTGTATTAAAAACCATTACAACATATCATGAATAGAGAAGTGACCAAATTAATAGAAATTCATCATCACATTAAAGCCAAAGTACAGTAGTGATCAAAATAAATACATAACGTTCATACATAGTTCTCATTATTGAACAACATATAGCTCTCTAGAGCATCTAATTAAAACATACATTGAAATTATAAAATTTAAATGCAACAACAAATGCGATCATAACCGCAACTAAGGTACCAATTGATCCAATGGCATAATGATACCAAGCCTCGGTTTGAATGGCATATTTTCTAATCTTTCTAATCTTCAAGTGCATTGCATCCATCTTGATCTTGTGATCGTCGACGACATCGGCAACATTCAACTCCAATTTCATCTTCTCCTCTTCAACTCTTTGTAATTTTTCTTTCAAGTAATTGTTTTCTTTTTCAACCAAATTTAACTTCTCGACAAGAATTTCTATGTCGGTTGGAATTTCCGGTTCACATACCTCCTAGATTAAAAAATATATGTCACGTTGGTCGGCATAATTGTCATAAACACTAAATAAAACAAATAGTTATAAAAGATAATATATACCACATCCGAATCATAGACAGGACGAGGGCCGACGGAGGCGGATACCAAAACCATCGCACTATATAATAACAAACAATAAAAAAAGTAAGAAAATTACACAAGTATCTATCTAAATCATACAAGTAAGAACTTTTTTCTTTTAGAAAGAAGATAAGAAGAAGAGGCTAACCACGGTGGTGTCGGCGCCGAGATGGGCGCGGGCGATCGATGGCGGTGAGGACGGGGACGGGACAGGACGGACCGCCAAACCTAGACAAATCTTGAGGAAAATGGAGCTTGGACAAGGAGCTTCGAGAGGAGAAAGCTTAAGTGTGGCTCGGGCATTTCATCGAACACCTCATGTGCATAGGAGGTGAGCTAGAGCACCACAAAGCTCTCCCACGGCCGGCCAAAAAAACAGAGCAGTGCACTGCTCTGCTCGCGGGCAGGGGGTATATATAGGCCAACCATTGGTCCCGGTTTGTGGCTGGAACCGGGACTAAAGGAAACCATTTGGTCCCGGTTCCAGCCACAAACCGGGACCAATGGTTGTGGGCCAGGAGCGAGGCCCATTGGTCCCGGTTCGTGTCTGGAACCGGGACCAAAGGGGTCAGACGAACCGGGACCAATGGCCCACGAGGCCCGGCCGGCGCCCTGGCCTCACGAACCGGGACCGATGCCCCCATGGGTCCCGGTTCGTGAGTGAACCGGGATTAATGGGATTTCAGGCCTGGACCAAAGCCCTGTTTTCTACTAGTGCCATGGCCCGGTTCCCAAGGCGCTAGGGCGGGCGAATCTGCAGTTGGAACCTCCTGAGGCGACACGGGCGCCTCTTGTGGTGCGCCCAGGGGCAGCAGGCAGGGCGGCGCCCCTAGCCTATGCGGCGGCGGCCAATGGTCCATGGCCGACGATGGGCTTCCCTACGTGCATGGGTAGTGGCGCAACACTCCATGTATGACGTGGTGGACGGCTCTGCCTGGAGATGGGTCACGGCGGCCGCGGATCTGGCGTCCCGTCCAGATCCGCCGCGGCGTGGTCTTGGCCGGCTGGCGGCACATGGAGGAACTAGGGAGGGGAGGGAGGATCTCTGCCGGAGTACCAGCGGCGGCATACATCTTCATGGCTAGGCCCCACGCGGTTCCAGCCAGTCGCGAGATCGGGACGACGCGGCTTCTGGTGAAAATCACGCCTAACTGCGGTCTTGTCGGATGATGGCGGTGTCTTTAACGTCGTTCCCTTCTCGAGGCATCATCGTTGCAGGTCACGTCAACTCAATCGGGATGTTCCGGGGGGAACCCTAGATCTGGGTCTACCAGATCGGACGATGGCGGCGCCTTCGGTGTCGTTCTCCCTTCCGGGGGCATCGTTTTGGAGCAAGTGTTGGCTGGAGGGGGCAAGAGGAGGAGAAGTGTTAAATCTACCGCAAGACCGACGGCAGATCTCGACGGCATAGCGTTGCGAAGTTTCGATGACGGATGCGTGTGGATGGATACGTGTAGGATGGTGGAGTTGTCATGCGTTGTGGTGGCATCGGCGGCAGGCCTGACAAGGTCGATGCGTCAGTTCCTGCTCTGGAGATGGATCGGTGGAAGACGGCGGCGGCGGGCTTTGAGAGTGCGCCGGACCGGTGTGTGCCCTAGACCCAGCAACGTGGCTTGGTTGGGACCTCCGACTTTAGATGTTAGGCTTTGATGTGATGTCTGGTTGGTATTTGGTTCGGACAATCGGCACACCTTCATCGAGTGGATAGGAGTAGCGAGAGATGTTGCCAAGATGATGGCTTCAGACTATCTAATGTATTACCTTGGAAGATATTTGTGAATAATTAATAAAATGACTGCATGCATCGCCGAGATGCAGAGGCCGGGGCTCATCCTCCTTTTCAATTTTTTTTGTTAGAACCATATTGTTATTGTGTCATAGGCTCATGTGCTTTTGATGCGATTATATGCATCTTGACCATATGCATATTGTATCTATTCGGCACATTATAACTAGTTGGTTTTTACCTTGGCCAGCAACTAGTCCATTCCATCCATTATGATGTGGTGAGTTGATGAGATTTCAGTTTTTATCACGTTATGACTAACCATTGAAAGTTTAGTCATAACGTGATAAAAACTGAAATCACAGTGTTGGGCTAGTGTTTACTTATAGTATTTTCTACTGAATCTCCACATGTTTAGTAGAAAATATTATAAGTGTTTAGTAGAAAATATTATCACAGTGTTGGGCTAGTGTTTTATATTGACTAAAACTTGCCCAACTAGTCCATTCCATCCATCACAGTGTTTACTTATAATATTTGCTAGCCCAACACGTCCGCACTAAGCAGGAATAGTGTTTGTGCATCCAAAATCCTTGAGTCAAGTTTCTTTCAAAAGTGTTCAGTATAAGTACCTATGGATTGAGTAAGATGCTTCAAGTAAGTTGTCAGCGATGCAGACAATAAAAATTGTCCTTAAATATGTGTGAACTTTTATCGGAAGGGAAATAATGTTTGTACAAACTTATGCTGGTACAAAAAGTAAAAAAAGGAGAAGATGTGAATACCATTACAAGGGGCAATATTAAAGTCATGTTCTTTTTTATTATATACTTAGACATCCAACTCAAAAGCGCATGACAACCATTGCTTCCCTATGTGAAGGGCCTATCTTTTATTTTTATCCCTTTTTAGAGAAAATACTCAGTCAAGCCCAAAAAGAGCTCGAGCCATGCCTAACTTTGAATTAACAAAGCCATCAACCGGTCAAAAGATTACAGAGGACAACTTACAAGGGTAAAATGAAATAAGAACGACAAGATACAAGATACAAGGTGTTGAGCAACTAACTAACAGGTTGCACCCAAACTGCAAGCAAAGATAGAAAACTAAGGAACACATAAACGTGAAGACGAGGGAGCCCTCTGAAAGGAACAAACACTACACAACGACACCAGCAGGACCTTGACGGAAGGAAGCGACGGATGGGGAGGCGCTCATGTAGTCTCCATGGTATCTGAAAGACACAGATACACCCTCCTCAATCTTCGAAGGGGACTCCTTGCCCCCTCGCCTTGGAATGAAAGGTACCACTCTGTCGAAAGATGGAGCCGCCCCCCAAGAACTAAGGAATGAACCGGTGCCCTTGCCATCCAGAAGACAAAACTAGAGACGAACACCATGCTACAACGAGCACATTGAAGGGGCTTCGACACTGACGGGGATCTACACACACGGAGAAGCAAATGCACGGCGGGGCTGTTGAAGACCAAGCAACGAAGGAAGGAGGACACCGTGTCGGAGCACATAAGCGGCACTAGGTCAAGGAAAGCACCAAGCTCCGCCATCCATGAAAGGTCAAGGAGCATCTAAAGGGGAACATGAGCGCCAACACATCGACACCAGGCAAACTTCGACCACATCAACGTTGACTGCCAAACAACCAGATCGTTGCATCCACCCCAAGCTCGCCAAGAAAGGCACCCCTCCCAAGAGGGCGACAATGCTCGGGGCACCGATTCCGCTCGATCTGAGAATGATTTGGGTTTTCACTCGGCAAACGAGATGGGGGTGGAATAAGAGGGAAAAGGGGGCAACCTGGCAGGCGCATACATGAATGGTACATCACCCATGGGCGGCGTTGCTGTCGTGGTCGGCACAGCCGGCCACAGATTTCTCTTGTGCCACCTCCCACCTCCAACCTCCTAAAATGACCAACACCAGCGACCGGAGGCCACCCGAGGTAGGACCAGTGGAGGCGGCCATGCTTGTAGAAGATGAAGGCCTCAAGATCTGGAAAGGGTGCCACTAGGACGCCCCGCACCACAGCAGCCACCCGCCGCCGCCTGAGGTATGGATTGTGAACACTTGAGTCAACTTCTATGTCCACTTTTATGTTGCCTTTTTTCTGTTACTTTTATGTTGAGTTCGTATTCCAACCTTTTGTTCTCCACATGGCAAACATTGTATGGTGTGGAAAGATCCAAACACATATATCCAGTTGAATATATATGATCATGATTCATTATAGTTGACAATTATCCCTGAGATAAGTAAGTTGAGCGGTTAACATTAAACCTCAATCTTCCTTTCTAGTACAAATTATTTGTTCTAAAAAATGCTCCTGGGTGCCAACAATCATTTGAAGAATAAATGATAGTTGAGTATGTGACACTTACCAAATGAAAGCTCATAAATAAATAGACTCTTTTAGGAAAATAATAATGAATTGTGATTGTTTCATGACATAGTTTGTTGAATTGTGATTGTTTCATGACATAGTTTGCTAAGTCTCAGGATAGTTTATTTGCCGCACCTTAATACGTGAATTGATTATTACATGTTCATGATAAGTTTTATGAGGGAGACATGTTGTTTATGATATATAATGATGTTAAAAAAAGTGGTGGTATGTTTTATTAGAATTATCATTATCTATGTGATCAAAGTTATGCACTATTCTAGCATTTATACTTCATAAATTATTCTTTTTACTGTCTACCTACTCGAGGATGACTAGGGATTAAGCTTGGGGATGTTGGTATGTCTCAAACATATCTATAATTTATGAAGTTTCCATGCTATATTTACATAATTTGATTATGTTTTTGGCACAATATTTATTTCAAATAACCTATTAATCTAGTGTGAGACGCCAGTTTCTGTTTTATATAGTTTTTTTGTTTTTAGGTGAAAATTTTATGGAGTCAGAATGACTTGATTTTTTTTCTGGAATATATAGAATTTTTTGGTGAAGTATTCGTTGTAAGGTGGTGCCCGAGGACCCCACACGACCTACCAGCGCGGCCACCACCCTACCGGTGCGGGGTGGCACATGGATGCTCCTGAAGGCGGTTGAGACCCTTCTTTCTCCGCAAGAAAACTAAATTTATGGGACAATCGCATAAAATTCCAGCCCAATTGAGGATACGGATCTCTGGATATAAAATAAATGGTGCTTGGCCAGAAAATAGAAGCAAAAACAGGAGGCAGAAAAGAAAGATCCAATCTTGCGGAGATCTTTCTCTCTCTCTCTCACTCCCGCGGAGGGGCAAGGAAGAAAAGAAGGATGGAGGTCCTTCCCCTATCCTTCGGTGGCGCCGGGATGCATGTCGTCGGGTACTGCTCATCGGCGTGGTGGCATGGTACTTGATTGTGGTGGCGGCCGGCGAGTGAAATATGGAGGTGGAATGCGATTGGAAAATAGCCGGTACTGGGGCCTTGCACGGCACGCCGACACGCGGTGTCATCGGTCCGTCGGAGGAGACAAGTTTTGGACCGCCTGCTTTCGAAGTGTTTTCATAGGGGACCCACACACGTCCGTCTGACATGACGGGCGCGCCCGGGCCTCACATATCCCCTTTAAATTTGGGCTAGATATGAGGGTTGCAGGTCAGCGTTTGAGTCAAATTTAAAACGTCCGTCTGAGTAACTTTTTTCTATCAGGCCGTCTGTCCGGCCGGTTGAGTGGGTTTGAGACAGCCGGCGGTAGATCTCTCATGGCTATATAGGCTAGGGGGAGAGCGATCTACCCACCCATCATGGTTCGATGATGGGTTCAATCACTCCATCCATCCTCATGCATGGTCTACACACACATATACATGCCATAAATAATATGAAGTTGTACTGAACAATTGCATTATCCAGTGTGCATTATCCAGTGTTGCAGCCACCTCCATGAGCTTCGTCCATCCAGCTCCAAGCACATGGAGAGAGTCGAAAACTAAAAGGAAAATAAATAAATACAGTTCACATTGTTTTCTGTGCGTAAAGAAAGAGAGACAAAGATTTCATGAGTTGATGATTGATGGGTGGGACATGTGATGTTGCATGGATAAGGAGTCTACGCGCACCTGCACGGCAACCACTGATGTACTCATTGCGCCCCAAACTTGCAGCTTGCACTAAGTTTCAGAACAGGCGCCCACAGCCATCCACGGTAGGAAACAAGTGAAAACCTCAATCTCCTTGTTGAGACAAGTTAAACAAATACTTATGTGATCATGCATTGGGATTAACTCATAAATTTGATGGACAGTTTGATGCAATGAACCAGAGTTGAGAGTTGGCCCTGTCACAGAAATTAACCACCATTACATCAGACCCAGCAGAGAGAAGATACAATCTCTTGCTGTTTGCCTGCTAGGTGCTGCTGGTCCCCTGGCACCACCATCCCCACACAAATCACTTTCACTTTTGCCATGAGGGATCCATCGCACGCAGTGCAATGCTACTGTGGTCTCGTTGATATCCATGGAGATGTGTTCTCTTGGAGACAGAGCGGGAAAAAAGAAGATCCGGGGAGCAAAAATCAAGGTGAGAACAGGAGATGCAGCAATTAGTTCTGGGTTGCAACAATGTATACAATGCTAACATTCACTCGACAAAAAGATAATTGAATTTGTTCCATTGCAATGCTGCAGATCTCATCACCAAAGTACAGTGTGACAGCAGTGGCAATGGCACAGTAGGCTTTTGACTTGTCCAAAATGGGCACGCAGTCATTGTCCCATCTAGCCGTGGGCTGTAGCATGGCATGGTCATTCATGCATGTGAGCCGTGTGCGGTTTTTAGCTAAAGCCAGCTAGCTTGTGACCTGCATGGACCTTCCTGTCATTGCCATTTGCTCGCTAGCTGCTCCTGCGTGGCTGTCTGTCACGGCACGGCACGGCTCGCCATCTTGGGCTTTGGCATGCATGGTTCTGCACCAACACGGTTCTCCATCTCATTAGTGAAGGCAAGATATGTTTGAGATGAAAGGATGCATGTAGAAGAGAGAAAGTGACAGAGGAGAGGGGAATTTGTAATGTTCATATTTCTTCGTTAATTTGTTATTTGTGGTGTCCATATAGTATGATATACCTGCATGCACAAACTGTGAACCTCCTGCCCGCCCTTGTGCGAGTAGTCACACAACCACGTGTGAGTTGTGCTCCTCTCTCTCTCTCTCTCTCTCCTTTTTTATTTACTTTATTAGAGCATCTTTAAGCGAAGCTCGTCCGGTTCTGTCGTGCCCATGTCCGGCGGCTGGCTACGCCCCTCGTAGTGTCGGTCCGGTACGTAGGACATGGGACACTATCCGGCTCACGGGAGTCGAGCTCCCGCCGTCTTACATGCCCTACTCTTCCTCGTCGGAGCCTGTAACCCGGAGGGTGCCGGTGGATGTGAGATCGATGACGGATCTTTCCTGGGAGGAGTCGACATCCACCACGACACGGTTGCGCCGCCCGCAGTGGTTCACCATGCGGGGCGCCGGAGAATGCGACTCCGCCTCTCCAATGTCCACCACCGCGAGGGCCTCCGCCGCTTCCCGCACCCACTGCCTCGCACGACGTGCCATATTTGCGTCCGCGAATGTCCATGGAGCGTCCTCGACACGCCAACGGAGCGGTTGCACGTCTGCCATGGCGTTCGGACACCAGACGGACCTTCAGTGAGGCAGCGACGCCGGATCCATGCACCAGTTGTGCGGACGCAATGGATTTCCGACGTTGCGAATCGGAGCGCTGTCGTCGGGCGGCCGCCTCCCGGGAGCGGCGGAGCGCAAGGCGGACGGCCATCTCCTTCTTGGGGCCGCGTGGGATGAGCTCGTGGTCCACGGATCTAGAGGTGAAGGACTTGGATCCGTTGCCCACCATGTCGGAGAAGGCCGGAGATCGCCGGAGGTGAGCTTGGGTGGCGGATGGGAGTGGACGGGAGTGAAGTGAAGTGGCTAGGGTTTGGTTCGGCGAGCGGATGGAAACGAATATATGTGAGATCGATGCGGGCCAGCGTGGGCCAGGCCGACGTGACGGGCATGCTCGGACGCTCCATATCCGGCCCATATTTGGGCTGGATATGAGGAGTGTTGGTCAGCCCAGGCGTTTGAGTCTCGTTTAAGACGCCCGGTTGGATTGAAATTTTTTAACCGGTCAGTGAGCGGGTGGTCTAACCGGGCGTTTCAGACGGGTATGAGGATCCGGTTGTAGATGCTCTACTTGCTTGTAGGCTTTGTCTGCGCTATAGCCGGCGGCCAAGGCTGCAAAGCATCAGCATAAATCTGATCAGGCTGGGATGGGTTAACGTGACATGTGCATGTCTGTCTGCATGCTGCCTTGTTTGTCTAGCCTCCAGGCTACAGCTCATTGGAGCGCTCAAAGGAGTTAGAGTACATCACAAAACCATACTTGGGCATGGGCCACCAAAAGACCGGCCACAAAAGGAAAAAAAAAGACGAGAATAGAGACAAATTTTGGTGCTTCCGCTTAGCACCCACGGACGCTTAAACCTTTCCACTTACAGTTTTTGCTGCTAGTATCAGTGGTTATAAAACGTTCACTACTGTGATCCATGTGCCCTTTCCGAGCTGTGACACCTTTATGTTTTTTTAATTTCTGTTTAGCTACTTTATGTAAAAAGTGCAAAAGCTATAAATTGTAATTGTCTAAGGAAAAAACAGTACAATAGAGGTTGCAAGAAGATTTACATAAATTGATGAATAGATGACTATATGCGAGTAATATTGCTCTGCAATTCTCTGTTTATACAAGTGTAGCAGCACCACCGGCTACGTAGACAATCCTAACCATGGTATCTATCTCCAGCTAAAACGGCAGCCGGAATGAGAACAATCATGGTAGCTAAAGGTACATCTTAAAGCCTAGCAGGAAAATAGCCACTAAGAGCATCTACAACCGGACCTCTCAAATCCGTCTCATACGCCCGGGCAGGCCGCCCGATCACTGCTCGGTCACTTTTTTTTGACCCAGACGGGCCTCTCAAACGGCCCTCAAACGCCCGGGCTGACCGGCACCCCCCATATCCAGCCCAAATATGGGGCCGATATGGGGGCGTCCGGGCGCGCCCGGGCACGCCCGTCACGTCGGACTGACGAACGGGGCCCAGCCGGAAATGCCCGCCAACCCGGCGGTCTGAAGGTCGTCTCCTCCGCCGGACCGGTCGCGCCGCGTGTCGCAGCTCCGGCAGGCCGCGTAGTGCATTGCCCGGCTATTTAAGTGCACCGGCGGACCCCGAAACCCTACATCCACATCTTCCTCCTCCTCCTGTCCGCCGCCGCCGCCAGTTTCCACTCCACCCATCCGCAGCCATGCCCCCACGCCGCCGGGTGAGGAGCCAGGCGTTCCTGACGCGGAGCGCCAGCTCGAGCTCCTTGAGCGGATCCTGAATAGGCGCGAAGCCCGGATCGCCGCGGGGCTACCTCCGGATGTAGTGGATCCGGAGGAGGAGTCGGAGGAGGAGGAGGTGGAGGTGGAGGAGGATGAAGAGGTGGAGGAGGAGGGGTATGAGCCGGGGGAGGAGGATGTGGGGGACGCTGGCGACGGGGATCTCCGGGCGGAGCAGCAGGCCATCCTCGATTCCCTCCGGTCGGAGTCGGAAGCGGATGCAAGACGCCGTCGCCGGCAGGAGATGGAGGCGCAAGAAGCCGCGGAACACGCGGAGTGCTTGGCCTGCATCGATGAGATGGAGCAGGAGGAGGATGAACCGGAGCCCTCCTCCCCGCCCATCCAGCCGGCGCCCGGCTCCATCGTCGTGGACATCACCGACGACGAAGAGTAGCTAGGGTAGTACGTAGGATTTTCTTTGCATGCTTTTGTATGGATGTAGGGGATGAAATTTGAGAGATGCGGATGCAGATTGACGGATTTGAGGCGTGCCCGGTCAGTGCCCGCGGACGCATCCGGGCGCGTCCGCGGGCGTTTGAGGGGCCAAATTTGTCATATCCGACTGTAGATGCTCTAAATAGAAGGAACATTGGCTCCTTACAGCTTCAAGCATATGGAATCCTTGTCTGTGCAATGAGTGTACTTCGGGCCGATTCACATCATATGGATCAAAAATATGGGCATGATGCACATCGAAGTCATCTGGAAGAGGCCAAAGAGATCAAATTGCACACATGGATATGCTTGAAAAGCCATAAAATAATTTCGGATTCCTTCCAAGCCTAGACAACTCATTCATATATGAACCGATTTCTAGTCTTCGAACGTATGTATGATCTCTATCCATCAAAGTTGTCGGAACTGGAATGAGGAGTATTGGAAGGGACTTATATTTAGATATCTTGGGCATTGTTGGAATGAGCATAGTGTTTAATGCATTTATTAGCTTCTGTCGGTGCAGTCTTCTTCAATTTTAGCATATTGTGGCAATATCTTCTATTATGTTCTGATTTGCTATATTCATATTAATGTTAGAACCATATATATCGTGTCCTGACATAGTCTCAGGTGCTTTTAATATGGTTGCCTGCATCTCAACCATGCATGTAGCTTGTTCATTTTGATAAGTGTGATGCACGTGTTAGGTTGATCTCCACCGAGTGGGCCCAACGGCCCACCAGGCCCTATGATTTGTGCCCTGATCGGGGGCGCCCAACCCATTATGGTTGGTGGGCCCCTGTCACGCAGCGCTACATAAAGAGGTGGGCGCCGGCGGCACGCAGTACGAGGTTCACCGCGTTGCCAGGCTCCCCACCGATACACCCGACCCGATCTAGGTCTTGCGCTGACAGTGACGGGAAATACCGCCGCCGCCACTGCCCACACATCGCCGCCATCACCACCTCATCTCTCTCTCTCTCCATCACCCCATCGGCCTCTCCACCATGGTCACAGGAGCGGGCACATCCACCCAAGGAGAAGGTAATTCCCATCTCCTACCATCACTGTTGCCGGAATCCTAGCCTACACGATCCCGTGGATCCATCAATGGTATCAGCCAGAGATAGGTTTAGGATTTTCGGTGCAAAATAAAAGTACTCCCCATCCCCAGACGAACCCTAGAAGGGTAAAGAGAAAAGCAGAAAAGATCACCGGAGAAGGCCCTCGGGCCCGCCGGCAAAGTAGCGCCGCCGAGATGGCCGCGCCGTTCCTCTCGATCCGAACGGGCATCGGCAAGCCGAGCCGTTCGGACGAAGAACAAACCCGCGAGGGCAAAGGGCACCGCGACCAAACCGCTCGACGGCGGCGCGCTCACCGCAAGGTGGACGCGCAGCCGGCGAGGGGGAAGGCCACGGCGCCGCCACAGGAACCTCCGCCGCAGTCGTCATCCGCATCATGCAGAAAAGAGGCGTGGGTGGTGGAGAAAGCAAAGTGGAACAGGGGGAAAACAGAAGGGGAGAAGAGCGCGACGCCGGGGGCGTCGGACGCCGTCGCTGGCGTGGCACGCGGCGCGGACGGGCCATCGGCAGCCGTCGCCGGCTCGCAGAACCGCCGCATCGACTCCCACCACGAGCCCCGCCCTCTCTGCAACAGGAAAGGAAAGGGGAATGGGGAGACGAAGGAGAGGCGCGCGCGGCACGGAGGTCTTCACCCCGTCGCCGGCGGCCGGACCAAGCGCCGCTGGTGGCCGGCAGGCCGCCGTATTCGAGCGAAGAGAGCACAAAGCGAGCGGCGCGGGGGGAGGAGGGAAATGACCGAGGGTTTCGCTCGGCTCCCCCTCGCTCACCCGTTTTGTTCGACCGAACGGTGCGCGCCACCGTTGGATCAAGCGGACGGCAGAGATGCAAACCCTAGCGCCGACCGGGCCTTTGGGCCAAAAGTGAAGGCGGCGGCAGGGCCAGGCCGTGGGCCACAATGGGCCAGGCCGCACAGAAACTGTTTTCTGATAATTTTTCCAGAAGCAAATTTTTAATGAATTTCTACACATTTTTAGAATATTTTGCTCAGATATTTTTTCTATTCAAACAAATCCAACGAAATGTTTGTTTTAGAAAATAGAAAAGTTTCTGAAAATGAAAATAGAAAATTTTCAGAAAAAGAAAAGTTCATGAATTTTATAAAGAAAATAATAAAGTTCGTGAATTTTTATTTGGTAAAAGAAATGTTTATGTAAATAATAAAAAGTTCATGAATTTTATATTCATGTTTTTCCGCTGTAAAATAAATTATAGTGCTCTTTTACAAAGAAAATAAACGTATAAGAGAATTAAATTTAAAGAGCATATTATAGTGATTATTAAAATAAATATGATTCTGTTATTTTTATGACCAACGTTATTAATAACATGATCATGATTTATTATTGTTAGTAAAAGGTGCATTTATTTCTATTTTTTACCCAACGGTGATATATATTTAATTGCATAGGAAGTTGTATGTTTAATTTGACCAACGTTAGATTAATGCATACGATTGTTATAATGATCTCACTTCAATTGTGATTTCAGGAGGTTACCACTTGATGAGTTGCCTAAAAGATGTTCCAACACTCCGTGGTGACAACTACACTGAGTGGAGGAAGAAAGTAGACCTGGCATTTGCCTGTGCTGAGGTGGACTGGATTGTGGACACTCCACAGCCGGTCAGACCTACAGAGCCAGTCAGAGAGGCCACTGATGATGATGCTGCGTGGGACAAAAAGAGGGGGGATTATGCTCCATTGGAGATGTCATATACCCTCGACAACCAAAAGTGGATCAACGCCAACAAAAAGTGTATGGCCTTCATAAAGAATACAATTGAGATCGCCATTGTGGGTTCAATTGCAGAGTGCACTTCCGTAGGGGAGTTTCTTACAAAGATAAAGAGCCAGTTCACTGGTTCTTCAAAAGATATATGCCACCTAGTTGCTAAAGCAACTGGTGACAGAAAACTACACTGGCGGTGGTCATGGAATAAGAGAGCACATCCTCAGGATGAGCAACATGGCAGCTAAGCTTAAGCCCATAGATGCGGACTTGGAGCTCAAACCTGCGCTCCTGGTCCACCTGGTTATGGCTTCACCGCCAAAAGAGTTCGAAACCTTTGTTGTCAACTACAACATGTCACCTGAAAATGGGACATTGAAAAGACCATAGCCATGTGTATCCAAGAAGAGGACAGACTTAAAGCCTCACATGGTGGTTCACTGTACTATGTGAAGGACAACAAGAAAAAGAATTACAATAAAAGTAGCAATAGTTCCCCGCATGGAAAATCTCACATGCAGCATCAACATCAGCAGAAGTCTTTTCCAGTGGACAAAGATACTTGCCTCCACTGTAAGAAGACTGGGCATTACAAGAAAGACTGCCCGGATTGGTTAAGTCAATAATGGCAAAGAGAGGTAACAACATTGTTTCCTTTGTAAATGAATCCTTGTATACACAGTTTTCGAAATCTACTTGGTGGATTGACTCAGGTGCAACTGTTCATGTTGCAAATTCTTTACAGAGATTCCATTCGACGCGGACTACGCAAAGAAGCGAAAGATGCATTGAAGTTGCAAATGGAATTCAAGCAGAAGTTGAAGCTGTCGGTGACATCTCCTTGGAGTTAGCTGATGGATTCAATCTTCTACTTAGAGATGTTTTATATGTTCCTTCATGTCACAGAAACTTAATTAGTGTTTCGTGTTTGGATAAAGATTATTATGAATGTCATTTTGGAGATGGCAAATGTGCCATATGGTTTAATAATACTCATGTGGGTGTTGCTTTCCTACACGACGAGCTTTATTTATTATCACACCGTGCAAAAGTGTATTCTGTGTGCAATGTGAATGAGCATGTTTCCGCGTCGAACAAAGAACAAAAGAAAAGAAAGAGAACTCATGACTCATCGAAATTATGGCACTGTCGCTTGGGCCATATTTCCAGGGGGAGAATAGAAAGAAGAGTCAAAAGTGAAATTCTTCCTCCATTAGAGTTCTCTGACTTAGAACAATGCATAGATTGCATTAAAGGAAAGTATGTAAAACAAATCAAAAAGGGTGCAATCCATAGCACAGGCACACTAGAAATCATCCACACTGACATTTGTGGACCATTTCCGGTGAAAAGTGTGGATGGATATGACTCGTTCATAACATTCACAGATAACTACTCCCGCTATGGTTATATTTATCCAATCAAAGAAAGATTTGAAGCGTTGGATAAATTTAAAATATTCAAAGCTGAAGTTGAAAATCAGCATGATAAAAGAATAAAGATAGTAAGATCTGACCGTGGGGGGAGTACTACGGTCGGCATACTCCATATGGCCAAGTCCCTGGACCTTTTGCAAAGTTTTTACAGGAGACTGGCATAGTAACCCAGTATTCAATGCCGGGCGAGCCTCAGCAAAATGGAGTAGCTGAAAGGCGCAACCGCACACTTATGGATATGGTGCGCATCATGATGAGTTACTCCACTTTGCCATTGGGATTATGGATGGAGGCGCTTAAAACCGCCATTCACATTCTCAATAGAGTGCCAAGCAAGTCGGTGCCCAAAACACCGTACGAGTTATGGACAGGAAGAGTGCCCTCCCTACAACACTTCAGGGTGTGGGGGTGCCCTGCTGAGGCCAAAATGTTTAATCCAAACATTGCAAAATTAGATCCCAAAATAGTGAGTTGCCACTTCATTGGCTATCCAGACAGATCAAAGGGTTTTCGTTTCTACTGTCCAGACAAATATACAAAGTTTGTAGAAACAAGACATGCAGTCTTCTTAGAGGACGAAATGATGAGGGGGGAGCATGGTAGCTCGGAAAATTGACCTTGAGGAGAAGAGGGTGCATGCACTTAATCCGATGATTCAGGAGCCATTTTTCTCACTACCAGCTGAACTCTGCCCATGACAACTATGGGAGAAGTCCCGGAACCTGTCCGTTAGGAGCCGACTGAACCCGTTGTTGAGCATGAAAGGGAGGTGCAGCAGCAAATTGTAGAAGATGTGCCAGAAGTTGAGGCACAGAATGTGCGAGAAACTGAGGCTCTTAGAAGATCTAATAGAACAAGAAGATCAGCTATTTCTACTGATTATAAAGTTTATAACACAGAAATGGTTCATATGGAAGGTGACTCCACTACATATGAAGAAGCCATAAGAAGCCCTCACTCATCAAAATGGCTAGAGGCAATGGAAGATGAAATGAAATCAATGAGTTCCAAAGATGTTTGGGACTTAGTGCAATTCCTAAAGGAGCCAAAACAGTAGGCTGCAAATGGGTCTACAAAACTAAGTATGACCCTAATGGGAATGTAGAAAAGTATAAAGCACGACTTGTGGCAAAAGGATTTACACAAAGAGAAGGGATAGATTACAATGAGACTTTTTCCCCAGTCTCATGTAAGGATTCCTTCAGAATCATAATGGCATTAGTTGCACATTTTGATTTAGAGTTACATCAAATGGATGTAAAGACGGCATTTCTGAATGGTGATTTAAAAGAAAAGGTCTACATGAAACAACCCAAGGGTTTTATCATGGAAGGCAAGGAAAATATGGGATGCCGCCTGAAGAAATCTATTTATGGATTAAGGCAAGCCTCTAGACAGTGGTATCTAAAATTTAATCAAACGATTAAAAGTTTTGGATTTAAAGAAAATATTGAGGATAACTGCATTTATGCAAGGTTTAAAAATGGGAAATATATTTTCCTAATCTTGTATGTGGATGATATCTTGCTTGCTAGCAGTGATGTTAGTCTACTACAAGAAAAAAAGTACTTGTCCTCAAATTTTGATATAACAGATCTTGGTGAAGCATCATATGTTTTGGGCATAAAAATTCACCGAGATAGGAACAATGGAGTCTTAGGACTATCGCAGAAGGCATATTTAGAAAAGGTTCTTCAAAAGTATAATATGCATGCCAGTAAAGCCACACCTGCTCCTATAGTCAAGGGCGATAGTTTTGGGAAATTCCAATGTCCCAAGAACCAGTACAAGATCGATCTAATGAAACCAGTACCATATGCTTCGGATGTTGGAAGCTTACAATATGCACAAGTGTGCACTCGCCCTGACTTAGCTTTTGTTACCGGGGTACTCGGTAGATATCAAGAGAATCCAGGCATGGAGCACTGGAAGATGGTAAAGAAGGCATTGCGTTATGCACAAGGCACAAATCACTACATGCTAACATACAGGAGATCTGATTCCCTAGAGATAAGAGGGTATTCAGACGCGGATTTTGCGGGGGACAGAGATGATAGAAAATCCACGTCAGGATACGTGTTCACTCTCGCTGGAGGGGCTATTTCGTGGAGAAGCTCCAAACAGTCAATAGTTGCATCGTCCACGATGTATGCAGAATTAATAGCATGTTTCGAGGCCACGGGGCAGGCGATATGGCTAAAGAAATTTGTACCCGACTTGAAAGTGGTAGATTGTATTCACAAACCAATAAAGATGTACTGTGACAACCAGCCCGCAGTATTCTATGCTCACAACAACAAGTCTAGTAATGCTGCCAAAACAATAGAGATAAAGTATTATGTTGTGAAAGATAAAATCCAGGATCACACTATAAGTCTCGAGCATATAAGGACAAAGGATATGCTTGCGGATCCGCTTACGAAAGGCTTACCACCCAATGTGTTCAAGGAACACTTAGCTGGCATGGGTTTAAGGGAAAGCCTTATGATTCCTGGATCATGAGAGGCCCAAAAGGAACAGAATTTGTTTCTAAACAAAACGTATGTTGTAGCTGTATGATTCTATCGGCAATTAAGCTGTGACGATGAAACATGCTCTATGTACCAATATGTGATGAAACAAATAAACTAGAAAGTATAAGGTTAAAAGTAAAGTTGAGATCAAGGGGGAGAATGTTAGGTTGATCTCCACCGAGTGGGCCCAACGGCCCACCGGGCCCTATGATCTGCGCCCTGATCGGGGGCGCCCAACCCATTATGGTTGGTGGGCCCCTGTCACGCAGCGCTACATAAAGAGGTAGGGGCCGGCGGCACGCAGTACGAGGTTCACCGCGTTGCCAGGCTCCCCACCGATACACCCGACCCGATATAGGTCTTGCGCTAACAGTGACGGGAAGTACCGCCGCCGCCACTGCCCACACATCGCCGCCATCACCACCTCATCTCTCTCTTTCTGTCGTCACCCCATCGCCCTCTCCACCATGGTCACAGGAGCGGGCACATCCACCCAAGGAGAAGGTAATTCCCATCTCCTACCACCACTGTTGCCGGAATCCTAGCCTACACGATCCCGTGGATCCATCAGCACGCTCTCTCTTTCCATCTCTAATATGTAATTTTTAGTGTGTTACTTTGCCCTTTCCATTGGTAATAAAAAAGTATTAAAACTTAATTTATTTGCATCTTACAAGATGGCACTTCTTCTTTGAGTGCAGGGATTCGAAGATGATTAGTACTGGGTGCTCATGGTCATTAAAGTTGAGTCCTGGGTGGGTGATATGCTAAGCTTTATCAAATAACTATGAGTAATTAGAGCAGTGTAAATTGTAGTTCAACGGATACTTAGTCACTACTATGTAAATTGTAGTTCAAAGGATACTAAATCTGTAAATGCGTTTCCCTACGTATATATACCCGAATCATCGTGTCAGAGCTGGTGAATCCTTCGCGCGCAAGTCACGGTCACTTATTTCCTCGGGGAACACAAGTTGCACGTCACCGTTGGTGCTCCCAACGCATACATAACTCGGATCCCATCTCATCAGCAGCAGTACGTACGTGGGACGTGGCTGATGGACGAACCCACGGATTAATTTGCATGTACGTCGTCGTCGCAGAAAAGCAAAAAAAATACTACTCCCTCCGTCCCATAATATAGTGCGTCCTTGGTTTTCGAGCTTGAACTTTGATCATGAATTTAACCAACGAGACCGATTGCGGCGGGGTAAAAACTATACCACTGAATTCGTATCGAAAATACGAATTCAGTGGTATAGTTTTTGCTCTCGTCGCAATCGGTCTAGTTGGTCAAATTCATGGTCAAACTTAGATTTCGGGAAGCGTGGGCGCACTACATTGTGTAACGGAGGGAGTAATATTAACACTTTGATATGCACACAACCTCTGACCAGCCTCTGAAGCAGCACAGACCCAATTCCTATGTGCGTGTGCGTGTGCACGATGCAGAATCGCAGCGCCAGCCGCCGATCATGCAGTAAGTGTGAACCACGCACGCAGCATGCATGCATGGCATTGCCAGCAGCAGCGGCGTCGCCTTGAAGGCCGGCAATGGCTGCCAGCAGAGCGTCCTGATCATCCATACATACATACGCAGAGTTGCAGGCAGCGGAGTGAGTACGTCGTACGTAGATATGCGTAATTGCATCGCATACTTTGCATGCAGGGAGCAGTAGATGCATGCTACGACGCAGAGCAGAGGAGGGGGTCAGAGCTATGTGTGTGTATAGGCTATGTCTGTGTAAATGGCTTTAAATTGGTATATTTCGTGTATGGACCGGATCGTACGTGTATGTTTCTGCAGCACTGCCTGCATATGTCGCGTACGTACAGGTGCAGTGCAGGGATCGATCAGGTAAAGCCCGCCGCAGGGTTTGAATTTTGGACCCCCGCAACAAAAAATAGGATTGAATTTTGGAGGGAGATCGACCAAAGTTTTTTCTTTGCATGTTTTTAAACAAGGCATGCGCGTCGAGCTAAAAGGGAATATTTGTAGCGCCTCCCGTGTTCCACGTACGATCTAGCTAGGCTAAATAATTCTGCTTTCAATCTTTTGTTTAGACAAAAAAAAATGCAAATCTGAACAAATTTTAAAATACTTATATAAATCGATTTTTCATCTCCTCTAACCAGTTCTTAATTTTCACATAAAACTGATCACGGCCTCTTCGGTTCCAACAGATTTCTTTTTCGTGTAGACGCAAAGCTTACATATCATTGCATTGATGGAAGGAATTGAATGTGTATGGAGAGGAATACAACACATGAAACGAACACACGCATGCGCAAACATGGTGCCCGGAGCGAAGAGACAAGCGACCGAATAGAGGATACATCACAGCTAAACCTACAAAGCCCGAACCAAGAGCAGCAATGCCGAACCAGCGAGAATTCCAACATCGCCCAAGCCAAAAAATGGGGACACTGCGAGCGAGCAAGATAGCGCCTTCAAGAATGAAGTCGCCGAGACGTCGTCGTCACCTGGTCCGAAGGATCCAGACCTAGAGTTTCCCCTAAGCTCGAAGAGGGGCGCAACTGAGGGCCTTGACAGCGCCTCCAAGGAGGAAGCGACAACCGCATGCGTCGCCACTGCCAACACTGGCTAGCCGAGATAGGATTTTTGTCCTGGCCTAAGGTTGAGCAATCCCATAGCCGCCGTATCTAGAGTCGGAGATGAGGAAGCCAACGCCGATCGGAGCCACCATGTCAGAAGGGGGTTGGCGGGGTTGCACATGCCGTCGCAGGGTGGCATCGCCTCCGGACACACAAGTGTTGGATCTGCCAAAAGGAGAGGTTTTGCGGCGTACATGGTAGGGCAGGTGGCGAAGCAAACCACGTGGGGGTGGGGCAACAGTGATCAGCAAAGCCGGCAAACATGGACTGGAGGGACGCCCCGTCAAGACGTCGGTGAGCCAGGCGAGCTAGAAGGGACGCAACTGCTGGGTCGCCGTTCAACAGATTTCGAAGCAAGGAGTTTGGAGGGTTCAGATCTTTAGAGTTGTTCCTATGTGCATGTTTTTGTTTTTCCTTCATATAATTAAATCCCTTAAGTAGCTTTCCTAGTTATAATTTAGCATGATATTTCAAGAAAAAAGTTGTTGACTACAACCTCTGGTAAACAATCTTTTGTTTCTCATGTAAATGCAATCAAATGAACTTTTTTATGTATTAAATCATGTAGGGTTGTGTGGACATGATATTACAATCCCACATTTTTTGGAATCCTACTAATCAAAGATGCCTTGAATTTTGAATCTTGTGTATAATACTCCCTCCGTTCATAAATATAAGTCTTTTTAGAGGATTCACTAGGGGACTACATACGGAGCAAAATGAGTGAATCTACTGTTAGGTTGATCTCCTCTGTGCAGGCCCAACGGCCTGCCAGCCCCTTAGATCCGTGCCCTGATCGGGGGCGCTCAACCCACTATGGTTGACGGGCCCCTGTCACCTGCGCTATATAAAGAGGTGGGGGCCGGCGGCTCGCAACACGAGGTTCGTCGCGTTGCCGCACACCCCACCGACACACCCACCGATCTAGGGTTAGCGCTGGCTGACGGGAAGCTCCGCCGCCACCATCTCGTCCACTCTCTGCCATCACCGCCGTAGCCATCTACCATGGCCACCGCGGCGGGATCATCCACTCAAAGTGAAGGTAGGACCACCGATCTAATCTAGCCTAGTGATCCAAGGGGTCTATCAATGGTATCACACAGGCTAGGATCTAGATTATTTTCGGTACAAAGAAATCACAGAGAAAGAAAGATCCCCCCCCAAGAACCCTAACCCTAACAAAAAAGAGGCAAAAGGGCAAAGAAATCACGCCAAATCAGAGCGCCGCCGCACCGGCCGCGCCGTTCCTCTCGATCTCGATGCGCATCGGCGAGCCGAGGCATCTGGGAAGAAGAACACCACCCCTTCGGGGGCAAAAGGGCACCACCACCGAGCCGCTTGACGGCGACGCGTTCACCCTCGAGGTGCTCGCGCACGCCGGCAAGGGGACCAGCGGGGGCGCCGCCACCAACGCACGTCGGCGCAAGGGGACAGCGGGGGGCCGTCGAGCCTCTCTCTCTCTCTCTCACTCTTGCCTGTAGGCTGCGGTGGATGGGGAAAGAACAGGAAAGGGAAAAGGGGTGAGGAGCTCGTGGCGGTGGCGTCGCGCGCCGTCGCGCCGTCGCCGGCGGGCCGCTCCACTCGCGCCGTTTTTGGGAGAGTAGGCGTGCGCGGCGCGGTGGCTCTAGCCGCCGTCGCCGGTGGCCGGGGCGGCCGGCCGGGACGCGGCCCCGTGCTTCTGCCTTCGGCAAGAGAGAAGAAGAGGGTCGGGGCGAGGAAACAGAATGGGGGGCCGATCGGGGCTCTCCCCTGTTTTGTTCGAGCGAGAACAGCGGCGCGTCGTTGGATCGAGATCGACGGCCACCGTGAAACCCTAGCCCCGCCCCGGGCCAAGTGGGCCGAAAGTGGACTCGCGGCTGGGCTCTGGCCGGCTGGCGCGCTGGGCCGAGGCTGGGCCAGCTGCAGTTTTCTTTTTCTGTTTTCTGTCCAGATTTTGGGCAAATTTCAAATAGTTTTTCTATGCAATTTTTTTCCAACGAAAATTTTGTTTGGAAAATAGAAAAGAAATAGAAATATTTCTGCAAAGAAAAATAGAAAAGTTTCTGAAAATAAAAATAGAAAATTTTCAGAAAAAGAAAAGTTCATGAATTTTATAAAGAAAATAATAAAGTTCATGAATTTTTATTTGGTCAAAGAAAAGTTTCTGTAAATAATAATAAGTTCATGAATTTTATATTCATGTTTTTCCGCTGCGTAAATAATTTACAAAGAAAATAAAAGTTTAGAGAGCACATTAAAGTGATTATTAAAATGAATATGATTATGTTATTTTTATGACCAACGTTGTTAATAACATGATCATGTTTTATTATTGAAATTAAAAGTGCATTTATTTCTATTTTTTGCCCAACGGTAATATAGATTTAATTGCATAGATAATTGTATGATTGATTTGACCAACGTTAGATTAATACATATGATTGTTATAATGATCTCACTTAAATTGTGATTTCAGGAGGCTACCACTTGATAAGTTGCCTAAAAGATGTTCCGACACTCAGAGGTGACAATTACACTGAGTGGAGGAAGAAAGTAGACCTGGCATTTGTCTGTGCTGAGGTCGACTGGGTTGTGGATGAACCACGGCCGGTCAGACCTACAGAGCCAGTCAGAGAGGCCACTGATGATGATGCTGCGTGGGATAAAAAGAGAGGGGATCATGCTCCATTGGAGATGTCATACACCCTCAACAATCAAAAGTGGATCAACGTCAACAAAAAGTGTATGGCATTTATAAAGAATACAATTGAGAACGCCATTGTGGGCTCAATTGCAGAGTGCACTTCCATAGGGGAGTTGTTTACAAAGATAAAGAGCCAGTTCACTGGTTCTTCAAAGACATATGCCACCCAGTTGATAAAGCAACTGGTGACAGAGAACTACACTGGCGGTGGTCATGGAATTAGAGAGCACATCCTCAGGATGAGCAACATGGCAGCAAAGCTCAAGCCCATGGATGCGGATCTGGAGATCAAACCAGTGCTCCTGGTCCACCTGGTCATGGCTTCACTACCAAAGGAGTTTGAAACCTTTGTTGTAAACTACAATATGTCACCTAAAACATGGGACATTGAAAAGACAATAGCAATGTGTGTCCAAGAAGAGGACAGACACAAAGCCTCACATGGTGGTTCACTCAACTATGTGAAAGATAACAAGAAAAAGAATTACAATCAAAATAGCAAAGGTTCTCCTTCAAAGGCGCATGGCAAATCTCACATGCAGCATCAGCATCAGCAGAAGTCCTTTCCAGTGGACAAAGACACTTGCCTCCACTGCAAGCAGACTGGGCATTACAAAAAAGATTGCCCTGTCTGGTTAAAGTCAATCATGGCAAAGAGAGGTAACGACATCGTTTCCTTTGTAAATGAATCCTTGTATACACGGTTTTCGAAATCTACTTGGTGGATTGACTCAGGTGCAACTGTTCATGTTGCAAACTCTTTATAGGGATTCCATTCGACGCGGACTATGCAAAGAAACGAAAGATGCATTGAAGTCGCAAATGGAATTCAAGCAGAAGTTGAAGCTGTCGGTGCCATCTCCTTGGAGTTACCTGATGGGTTCAGTCTTCTACTTAGAGATGTCTTATATGTTCCTTCGTGTCATAGAAACTTGATTAGTGTTTCTTGTTTGGACAAAGACAATTATGAATGTTATTTTGGACATGGCAAGTGTGCCATATGGTTTAATAATGCTTATGTGGGTGTTGCTTTCCTACACGATGAGCTTTATCTATTATCACTCCGTGAAAAAGTGCATTTTGTGTCCAATGTGAATGAACATGCTTCCGCGTCGAACAAAGAACAAAAGAAAAGAAAGAGAACTCATGACTCATCAAAATTATGGCACTGTCGTTTGGGCCATATTTCCAGGGGGAGAATAGAAAGATTAGTCAAAAGTGAAATTCTTCCTCCGTTAGAGTTCTCAGACTTAGAACAATGCATATATTGCATCAAAGGAAAGTATGTAAAACAAATCAAAAAGGGTGCAATCCATAGCACAGGCACACTAGAAATCATCCACACTGACATTTGTGGACCATTTCCGGTGAAAAGTGTGGATGGATATGACTCGTTCATAACATTCACGGATGACTACTCTCGCTATGGATATATTTATCCAATCAAAGAAAGATCCGAAGCGTTGGATAAGTTTAAAATATTCAAAGCTGAAGTTGAAAATCAGCATGATAAAAGAATAAAGATAGTAAGATCTGACCATGGGGGGGAGTACTACGGTCGACACACTCCATATGGCCAAGTCCCTGGACCTTTTGCAAAGTTCTTACAGGAGACTGGCGTAGTAGCCTAGTATTCAATGTCGGGCGAGCCTCAACAAAATGGAGTAGCTGAAAGGTGCAACCGTACACTTATGGATATGGTGCGCAGCATGATGAGTTACTCCACCTTGCCATTGGGATTGTGGATGGAGGCGCTTAAAACTGTCATTCACATTCTCAATAGAGTGCCAAGCAAGTCGGTGCCCAAAACACCGTACGAGCTATGGACAGGACGAGTGCCCTCTCTACACCACTTCAGGGTGTGGGGGTGCCCTGCTGAGGCCAAAATGTTTAATCCAAACATTGCAAAGTTGGATCCCAAAACAGTGAGTTGCCACTTCATTGGCTATCCAGACAAATCAAAGGGTTTTCGTTTCTACTGTCCAGACATATATACAAAGTTTGTAGAAACAAGACATGCAGTCTTCTTAGAGGACGAAATGATGAGGGGGAGCATGGTAGCTCGGAAAATTGATCTTGAGGAGAAGAGGGTGCATGCACCTAATCCGATGATTCAGGATCCATTTTTCTCACTACCAGTTGCAACTTCACCCATGACAACTATGGGGGTAGACCCGGAACCTGTCCGTCAGGAGCCGACTAAACCCGTTGTTGAGCATGAAAGGGAGGTGCAGCAGCCAATAGTAGAAGATGTGCCGGAAGTTGAGGCACAGAATGTGCTAGAAACTGAGGCTCTTAGAAGATCTAATAGAACAAGAAGATCAGCTATTTCTACTGATTATAAAGTTTATAACACAGAAATGGTTCATATGGAAGGTGATCCCACTACATATGAAGAAGCCATTAAAAGCCCTCACCCATCAAAATGGCTAGAGGCAATGGAAGATGAGATGAAATCGATGAGTTCCAAAGATGTTTGGGACTTAGTTGAAATTCCTAAAGGAGCCAAAACAGTAGGCTGCAAATGGGTCTACAAAACTAAGTATGACCCAAATGGGAATGTAGAAAAGTATAAAGCCCGACTTGTGGCAAAAGGATTTACACAAAGAGAAGGGATAGATTACAATGAGATTTTTTCCCCAGTCTCATGTAAGGACTCCTTCAGAATCATAATGGCATTAGTTGCACATTTTGATATAGAGTTACATCAAATGGATGTGAAGGCGACATTTCTGAATGGTGATTTAAAAGAAAAGGTCTACATGAAACAACCCAAGGGTTTTATCATGGAAGGGAAGGAAAATATGGGATGCCGCCTGAAGAAATCCATTTATGGATTAAGGCAAGCCTCTAGACAGTGGTATCTAAAGTTTGATCAAACGATTAAAAGTTTTGGATTTAAAGAAAATATTGAGGATAACTGCATTTATGCAAGGTTTAAAAATGGGAAATATATTTTCCTAATCTTGTATGTGGATGATATCTTGCTTGCTAGCAGTGATGTTAGTCTACTACTAGAAACAAAGAAGTTCTTATCCTCAAATTTTGATATCACAGATCTTGGTGAAGCATCCTATGTTTTGGGCATAGAAATTCACCGAGATAGAAACAATGAAGTCTTAGGACTATCACAGAACGCATATTTAGAAAAGGTTCTTCAAAAGTATAATATGCATGCGAGTAAAGCCACACCTGCTCCTATAGTCAAGGGCGATAGTTTTGGGAAATTCCAATGTCCCCAGAACCAGTACGAGATCGATCTCATGAAACCAGTACCATATGCTTCGGCTGTTGGAAGCTTACAGTATGCACAAGTGTGCACTCGCCCTGACTTAGCATTTGTTACCGGGGTACTCGGTAGATATCAAGAGAATCCAGGCATGGAGCACCGGAAGATGGCAAAGAAGGCATTGCGTTATGCGCAAGGCACGAAGCACTACATGCTAACATACAGGAGATCTGATTCCCTAGAGATAAAAGGGTATTCAGACGCAGATTTTGCGGGGGACAGAGATGATAGAAAATCCACGTCAGGATACGTCTTCACTCTCGCTGGAGGGGCTATTTCGTGGAGACGCTCCAAACAGTCAGTAGTTGCATCATCCATGATGTATGCAGAATTCATAGCATGCTTCGAGGCCACGGGGCAGGCGATATGGCTAAAGAAATTTGTACCCGACTTGAAAGTGGTAGATTGTATTCACAAACCACTAAAGATGTACTGTGACAACCAGCCCGCAGTATTTTATGCTCACAACAACAAGTCGAGTAATGCTGCCAAAACAATAGAGATAAAGTATTATGTTGTGAAAGATAAAATCCAGGATCACACTATAAGTCTCGAGCATATAAAGACAAAGGATATGCTTGCGGATCCGCTTACGAAAGGCTTACCACCCAATGTGTTCAAGGAACACTTAGCCGGCATGGGTTTAAGGGAAAGCCTATGATTCCTGGATCATGAGAGGTCCAAAAGGAACAGAATTTGTTTCTGAACAAAACGTATGTTGTAGCTGTATGATTCTATCGGCAATTAAGCTGTGACGATGAAACATGCTCTATGTACCAATATGTGATGAAACAAATAAACTAGAAAGTATATGGTTAAAAGTAAAGTTGAGATCAAGGGGGAGAATGTTAGGTTGATCTCCTCTGTGCAGGCCCAACGGCCTGCCAGCCCCTTAGATCCGCGCCCTGATCGGGGGCGCTCAACCCACTATGGTTGACGGGCCCCTGTCACCTGCGCTATATAAAGAGGTGGGGGCCGGCGGCTCGCAACACGAGGTTCGTCACGTTGCCGCACACCTCACCGACACACCCACCGATCTAGGGTTAGCGCTGTGCTGACGGGAAGCTCCGCCGCCACCATCTACCATGGCCACCGCGGCGGGATCATCCACTCAAAGTGAAGGTAGGACACCCGATCTAATCTAGCCTAGTGATCCAAGGGGTCTATCATCTACATTTTAAAATATGTCTATATACATATCCATATGTAGTCTTCTAGTGGAACCTCTAAAAAGACTTATATTTAGGAACGGAGGGAGTAGCAAATTTTAACGCTTTAAATATTGTTTTTAGAGCACAAAAATGTTTACACGAAGCTTAAAGTTACTTAAATGGGGTATTATTCTCCCAATGCATCAAACAAGATATCGGAACAATCTAATATTTTTTTATTGAAGAGGTAGCTCATATTCTCCTCTTTAATCTGCACCAAAATCTGTAAACTTTCGTGTGGTGTGTACCAAAGCAAAACTCAAATTCTATCCTTTTCTACGATCTTCAACATTTCTCTCCTGAAACCACGATCCACCGTCAAGGGCTGAGCCAGTATACTCACTGGATGGGTTCAAGTGAACACAATGAAAATTAGTCGAACTTTTATTGAATTAAACAGTTTTTTTTTTTGCGAAACGAAATTAAACAGATTTGACCACATAGTGAACCCAATGATGGAAACTTCTAGCTGTTATGATTTTCATCCTTCTCAAATAATCAACCATGGGTCCAAAGGACACAGACCACACAAGCATGGCTTACCAAAATTGAGGCAACCTAATATAGTTAAGCTGATCGGTCACACAACATTCATGGACGGCCGTACAGCACAGTGCCTTACCTAGCTCGATTGATCATGCCACACTTATAGAGCGTACAGTGCAGGCACGGCTGCAGGTTCAGACGTTCAGTTCGTCGCTGGATGGAGTCACGACCGCCGTATATGTTATGATCCTCACTCCCGTCGTACAATCCACGATATAAGGCACCCGGGTAGGGCCCACCCGCAGCCTCTGCCACACAGCCTGGTGTCATATGGCAATGTAAGGTGCTTAGAGAAATCAAGTTTTTTTTGCGGGGAAAAATTAAATAACTCAACATAATCATTTTTAATTAGTTTACTTGTAAGGTAATATATTTGGGGGGGGGGGGGGGGGGGGGGTTGTTCCATCCGGGTGCAAGTGCATCAGGGAAGAGGGAACCATTATCCACCTAACTAGTAGAATGCCCGTGCGTTGCCACGGGCTCTTGAACTATCTGTGAGAGTTATACAATTATAATACATGTGAATTTTCACATGTAGAGACGTTATAACATGGGCACAATTGCTTAATAATTGAAGTCCACCTCACTTGCAATGTAAATTCATAACAAAAAAACAAATTAACGACGTGTCCGTGTAACAAATTGTGCGATCATCCAACTAAATCCATTATAAATTATTAAGATCTACTTGATGCGTTTAATAAATTCTCGCACAATATCAGGAAAATTGTCTTTAGCTTCATCCCCACGATGTTTTATAGCTAGTATAATAAGAATTGCTTCGTCAACTCATACCCATCCTGCACAAGCAATATATGTAGTTAGCGCGAATAATTAACGGACAATACTCACCATGCAAACCGGCTTGATCAATTCTTTATCGTTCCACCAGAGCATAAAATGAAAAACAAAAAACCCAGACACATCCCTGCAATTTCCTAATTTATATTATATCCAATGCAACGATAACAAAAATAAATGTTAGGGGGCTGAATTTATTACATGTCTGTGCTCGTTGGAATATTAGACGGAAATAAACGTTGTCATTTAGATATATCGGAATTCCAACGGGGTTGCTTTATTTCGAGTGCTTCTTTGAATTCCCTCGCAAAACCTTTTAACTTCACTACATGCCTTAAATTTTTATTCTCTGACGATTGTGATGTATGAATAGGGTCCATAATGTACACACGATGTGCCTCTTTGTCGATGACGTACAAGATGTATTGGCCGATGGATGCATACGGAAGATAAATCTACAAGTGGTAGCAATTAGCAACAACAATAAACCATAACAACAATAGCCAAAATACCTTACTTACCATGTTGCACGATGAGATGTTGTTGTCTATCCCCGGCCATCCATCAAACAATGTTGCCAACGTCTGAATAGTTTCCTTCTCGCAGAACTTTTGATCTCGTGTTGACTCTAGCATCATGGACTAAGTAAAAAAAAGAACTATTGTTTAAACATGTTGATACTAATCACATTGAATGAAGAATTATGATAACTTACACAAAAACGCAGATCCATGTAGTGTATAGGAGGGTCTGTGAACAATATTCCCTCGTCACGTGTGAGTATACGCACGGCGATGTTGAAACAATCATTGTCCATACCTTGCTCCATGTTAAGTATGCCCTTAAGTTTTTTGAGACATAAGCACATTGGATGCGGTGTCGAGATTCGGACCCATTCCTTCCTGAAAAATGGATGGTAAGAATAATAATAATGTATACTTGAATATTACATAACTATAAATATAAATGATGCTTACTCCAAACACTCAGCGTCATCGATCGACATGATGTAATTGCATAGGCCGGCAAGTAAATCACATTGATCAGTGGGCATGATGGGGATTGGGACAGGGTGTTTGTCTTAGCATCCGTCAGGTGGATTATCCAAGATCTCAAGATCGGAATTAGGTAAGATTGTTTCATCATCAGATTGACAGTATAACGGGCATCCTTTTAGCTTATTAAGTTCTGAATCCAACAAGATGACAGCTAGCTTCGGTCAAAAATGTTTCATGTCCTCCTGAAAAATATTTAAAAATCAATTTTGGTATAATATTTTGAGATTAAATAATGAGATAATATATGAAAATAAAATACCTGGGTGAACTCATGAGATAGTGCATCTGCTGTCCAATATTCCGTATAATTTAGCATAAAAAGTCCACACGACGCGCTATAATATTATAAAATAATGCTTTGGAATATCATCAAGATGAATCAAATAAGCTTGTATCAACTAATAGATACGATACGTCATTTTACTATCAATATTTTCTATTACATGATATCTTTGTGTTCATGAGTACCAAACATAATAATTTTCAGTTTGTGACAAGTGCTTACCCATCCGTTTGTATTGCCTCCTTGAACTGTTCCATGACCTTCCATTTTGTAACATTGAGATCGATCCATTTATGATCTCTGTTAAACTCTGAACTCTGTTCTGCAAGTTTCAGACGCTTCTCAAGTCCTGGTAACTATTTTATATATGTGAAAAGACATTAGGGATTAAGTCAAACAAAACATATGTCAAGAGGACCAAAAACAATAGATAGTTATCATAGTGGCAAGTTCACTCCGTTTTTGCTGAACACCAAGTGAGTCCAATACTTGGATCTCATGTTTTTTGGCATTGACGACTGCTAGATACCAATGGTACCTTGAAATGTTAATCGAAATGAATAGCTGGTGTAAACATCATATAAGTTGGAGGCATAATTAGATATAAATCATAATACAAATGGATTAGTTAAAAACAATACATCATTATATGCATGGATAATGAGGCGAGACTAACCGTATCTTGTTGTAGATAATTATTAACATGTTATACGATGCGATGATATTTTGATGGGTCTATGTCTTTTTCTCCGTCTTCTTTCATCTGGAAAATCTTCTGAAATAATGTCAAGCACTTTAAAAAAGGCTTATAGGATATAGGGCATGTGATTGGACATTACCTGTTCTTGCAGTTGCTCCATTTTTCTTGATTGTTAAATAGGCAATATACTAATAGGTGAATTTCTACATATACAAAATTTCTTCAAAATCTGGTGGTGGAAGGTCTATTTGCAAGCTTACCAAGTATGAGGAATAAGTCAAACCTTGTGGCTTTGGGATCATAATATTTTTCAAGATGGCCTGAGTTGGGGTGCAGATGATATAAACCGGCACATCATGAATTAGCAGCTTTTCAACAGAAATGACATCTACTAATTGCTTGTCATGTACTATATGTGTACACAAAAGTGAAAGTTAAGACTCATGCATTGGTGTTTATTCAAGGAATATATGAATATATATCAAACATAAACTAATGAAGCACCAATTGTTTGCTAGAAACCAGGAATACATATGGATCCGAAAGATAATGATACTTCCAGCTCGTCATCACCACCAAACACTTCATCAAGAGTACAAGTAACATACCCACAGGACAGAAACAATGGTGATGCTTGCCTACATCAACATTAGAGCCTAAACACGTACGAAAACAATGAAAAGAATAACACTTTTGCCAACATCTCCAACTATGTACTAAGGAGTGATGTTGCGTAAATTGGCACCACCAACAACAATTGCTCTCAATACCACCTTTCGAAGAATTGGAGATCCTTAGCAAGGATTGCATTGATTCTCTCCACACATGTTGTTGGCACCTGGGTATCATAAAGAGTGAAAATGCCTCACCATTATTGTTTGGGCAGAATGAAAAGACGCTAAGGATACATAAATAGTTCGAAGCCAGCAAAAATGTGTTGCACTGATCTTACAAGAATATGCTACACCAATCTATCACCAGCAACATTATAGTGGAATCCAAAATTTATAATTGGCAAATCATGGAATTTTTTATTTAGCCATAGGGACCTCTGTTTTATAAGCCGCCAACAACCCCTCTACTTTATAGGCCGCTCTTGCCCTTCCTCTGTCAATGACAATGCAGCTCTCCTGTGCACTTTCTATGCTCCTGTCCTGTGTTTGTTTTCTTGTGAAAGAGAAAGTTCTCGTGTTAGCGAGAGAGGTCGAACTGCCTTATGGACCTCCAATTAATCATGCAAAAGCATGGTAATTTGTCAAAAGAAGCTCATGCCCCAGCAGTTGTCGCTGAATTTATATATAATCTGCGAGAAATTATGTTGCTTAATCTTGGATTGCACTGTGTAAGCTTTTCACAAAAGTAGGTGTAGCAGGTAATAGCTCTGAATCAAACTGGAGAAAAATCAAGATTGAATAATTTATATGCCTAGCAATTTCCATGAATGGTACATAATCATTGTTTGAACACCACATGGATAGAAATTTAAAATATGAACTGAACTTGATAAATACAAATTCAGAACCTTTCTATGGTTGGCCATCGATCAGCATATACAGCAAGGTAAGTAGGCATACACATACAAAAAGGCAAACAAGTTAATACTTCAGTTTACCAGCAAGTCGTTGAGTTAGGAGGTTTAGTAAGAAACAGAAAAATACTTCAGTTTAACATTAAAATCTTGTACGTACCCTGAGAAAGAAATCAAACGAATATACATTGATCTTCCATTCAGTGGCACAAAGTAGAGCCTCTGTACAGGAGTAAGATAAGCTGAACACGAATCTGCCTCCAACAGTTCTCTATTCTGTAAACTCTATCATACCGCACAGCAGATTTTCAGGAGCATATGAAAAACGCTTCTCTTTGTGGGGCCTTTTTAAGTTCACAAACAAGATGATATAATAAAAAAAAATTAGAAGTATAGTTGATGGGCTCCATATATGCAACAAAATGTAACAGTTAAAAATAAATCATGGAAGAAAATAATGGACATCATTAACACCGAAACAACACATAATGAAAACTATAGTTGTAATTCCATTTCGTTTCACTGAAACGACAGAAATGAAAATTGAAAACCATTTCGTCTATACATGAATCAAATTAATTAATCTTCATGCTATTATGGTCAAAAAGAAAAGAAAATACTTCAAATGGTAGTTAATGTTTCAGTCAATACTTCAAATGGTGAGCAGTTTTAGTCAATGCTACATTATTTTCAGGTGACTACACAGTGATGCACGAACGCGAACAGTTTCCAGTAAGATTCTTTCTTATAGTTGCAATAACAAACAAAAAATTGTTCGCCAAACTTATATGCATAGTGCTTTCAAAAACCCTACTACAATAAGGAATTCTTTTCTAGATATGATAAAAAGGGAATACATGCATTTGTTCTGTTTGTAAAGTGATCTGGATATGCATAAAGTGACCGGGATATTCAAATAAATTGTTCATGAAACTTGTATGCATACACACATTTTCTAGATATGGTGAAAACTATTGTAAAGTGGTCTGGATGAGATGCTTTGAATAGAAATCACGCTTTGCAGACTCCATATTAGGCTCCAATCACAAGCAGTATATGAAAGGAGATGGAATATACATGGCTTAACTTGTCCAGTGTTCCATTTGCTTGCACAGAGATTCACAATCATTTCCAACTCTTCGACGGCAGGCTTAACAAGAGCAGAAACAGCATATGCTTTCTCGTTAAAGCTCCCCCCCCTCCTAAGAGATACAAGTGCAAATGGGAGATTGAAATAAAAGCAATACATACTGAGCATGGGTGTAAGAACTATCCATCAAATGAGATATACTCAAATAGTGCAGAGGTAAATTTATTCAAGGTAATTTTCTACAAATAGATGAACAAACAATTATAATTGGTTGTACTATTTTCACCTCATCAATCTAGAATATGTTAGATATTATGTGCCAAAGTTTGACATGGTATTTAATACATCAGGGGAGGTATGTTATGTAAGTATGTAGCCTATCTATTGCAAGTGTATGAGAGGGAAAATCCCTGCCTTCACAAAAAAATGAGTACCATTGTTGTTTTAACTATTGGCTGATTTCTCTTGTTATCATTAATGAGCAACCCTGTGTATTCAGTATGAGGGCTGAAGCTACGCTTCTCACAATGCAGGAACAGTTTTTTTCTGTAAAATATGCTTATTCCTAATGAATGGCTGCACATGAAGTAGTTTGATCAGCAAATATTAAATTCATTGATATGGCTAGTTAGCTAATTGCTTGGATCTGATCAGTTCTCAAAAAAACTGCAACACTATCAAAACTGAAGCTATTTTCAACACATACGCACCAATAACAGTGACAGATTGATGAGAAGCTACAAGCACCAATAAATTGTACGCACTGCTGGGGTATCCTACAAATAAAACAGAGAAAGCAATTCCATATAGCTGACCAGGTGAACATACCAAAGTGATTACCTCTAGTTTGACTGATGACTCTGCTCGACAAAAGTGATGAATCATGCACCACTGCACGTTATCCTAGGCTATGAGTGATGACAGAGGCCGTTCATGTTCATCTGGGCTGCCAAAATCTTGTGCTTAGCAGACGTTGTGCCCCGATTACCTTCTGCATAATTATTGTTTGTGATGGTTCCGGCTAAGAGCGGCGACGATGCAGCCTCGACGAGAGGGCCGGACTCTATCAGCGAGTGGCGATGACACAAGAAGATGGTGAGCAGCCTTCCCCCACGCGGCTGTGTCAGATCGGAGCACGAGGAGCGGGAGGTGGCCGATCCCACTATGGAAGGCCGAAGATTGGGAGGGGTGGAGATGAAGGCGGGGCGGAGGAAAGGAGAAGGGGTGGGGGTGCGGCTGTGCGTGGAGGAAGACCTGTGGCGGCTATGGATCGTGGGGTTCCCCATCGATCTATGTGGGCCTCCCTGTGATAGCCATGGCATCAGTAGCAGGCGTGGGGCAAGGTTGCATCAGCTCCACCTCCTGTTCGCAGCTTCATGATTCTCATTGTCCGTAGGTGGCGGCGGCGCCAAAACCCTAGAGGTGGGGCTCGGGAGGGAGAGCGACAACGATCGTGAACACATGATCACGAAGGATCTCGGAAGGGAGGGGGGTTTAGGGACAGAAAACCAGTGATGAGAAAATAACCGGAGGATGAGGGGTCGGGGTAGGAAAAAAATCGGTGGGATCGATGGGAGGGGGATCGAACGAACGAACGACGACGACGTACGGACTGCTCCTTTAGGAGTAGAGATTTTAAAAAGATTGGTGTTGCACGATTATTAATATCAAGACTTGCATAATTAGTGAAGCATGTGCGTCTTTTTTTGCAGGGTACATGTGCGTGCACTTGATGTTCTTCTGCTTTGTCTTTCGGGGGCTCAATGGTTTCCTCCTATGATAGATCTTTTTTTGCGGGGAAAACTTCTGTACATGACAGATTTACTTTCATTAGTTAACGAAAGCTTTGATCAACGATTATATTACTGTTATGTACCTTAGTGGCACAAATTTGATCTCACTATACCCATACAGTAAAACACATGGAGTTAAGAGTTTTTTTGCGGGGAATATATTGTTAGAATTGCAAGAACAGGTTAAGCCAGATAAGATTTTCTTATGCTTTTTATCTAACGATCTAAAGCATCATAGCTCAATTTTAAATATGAAGTTGCTTATCGATAAAGAAGAACTCATCGCATCCTCCACCTTCGGTGGTTCTGAAGGCTTCTCCTCCGTCTCCGGCCACCCCCTCACCTCCTTCGCAACCCTGTATGACTACCAAGCGCCGATGGCGAGGATCATGCCTAACAATGGGGAATCTAAGGGGGGTGCTTCGACAGGCAGAAGCCCCTCCCCCCCTCCAAAAATTGGAAAAAAATATAGTATTCGGCCCAGCCTCGTATCAAAATTTTAACATTATTTGAACTAAAAAATTGAGAGTTAGTTGCTTTTTCTTCACACCGTTAACTGATGTCCATCATATCTCCAAAAGATTAAAATAGATTTTTTTTTCCTTTCGATGATTAATTTTGGTAATGCAATGCGGCAATAATCGTGTGGCATGTTTGCTCTTGATGATTATAGTGATGAAAAATATGACCTCGCAAGTTTCATGTCTCAATTGGATGCACACGTGCTCAACCTTGATGACACAAGAATGTTTATGGCGGGTGGTCATGGGAGGGAGGATGATCCCGAGTGGAAGAGCTTATGGAGACACAAGCAAGCATGAAGAAGACTAGGTCCACGAACTATCATAGCCAGGAGGACATCAATTGTGTCGTGCTTGTATGAATATCTGGCTTGATACCGCGGTTGGTACCGATCAAGGAAGGAGAATTTTCGAGTAGGATTGAGGAGTACTACTCGAGCAATGTGACTGTTCCTTCCAACTACACTAAAGGTTCTCTTACCCACTACTGGAGTGTGATCCAAGATCAATGCAACCGATGGTCTGATTTTGTTGGTCAAGTGAACAATGCACCGCCGAGTGGGGTGCCAATCAATGAGTATGGGCCTACGATCCAATACATATACAAGCAATGCAACAAAAAGGTTGGCGACAAGCAATTCGTGTTGGAACATTGCTACAAGGAGCTAGTTGGCGATGAGAAGTGGATAAGGAGAAACTACAAAACCACACCAAAGTAGTAGTGCAGAAAACGCTAGCAGTGATGTGCCAAAAACCACCTTCGTGACCATGCCACCAGTAATAGATATATTGGTGGTGTCGACATCTTGGCACACCACCTGTAGTACATGTAGTTGTGGCATGCCTTGGCTTTTCTTCCACACGAAACTAATAAAGTTTTGATGCAACAAAAACAAATTATGTTTCCTTCTCCAGCAATTCGGAACGACAATTAATGTAATAATAATATTGAACTTAGCATACCAATTAAACAACTAAGATAAGTAATCAACTTAGCATAGCAGTTTAACAACTTAGATAGGTGCTCAATCAACTTAATAAAACTTGATAAGTTAACATAAAAGGCGTTAGTGTTCACTCATTAAGGATTGACTTGATCTTTTGAAGCTTTTGCTATTTCTATGCCCAACTTAGAGAAGATCGGATTGGAGACGTTTCAGCTCATCAATCTCCTCCTTCAGCTCATCCCTCTCATCCTTCAGTTGATCTCTCTCCCCCATCATCTCGCCCCTCTACTCTCAGCTCATCCCTCTCATCCTTCAGTTGATCTCTCTCCCCCATCATGGTGAGCATGGATTGCAAATGAGTAAAAGAATGAAAAAAAAATGCTTGGACATCTCATCGAACACATAGAGCGCGAGGTGGATGTCTAGAGGAGTTGCACGTATCGGGGCGGCGGCCCATGACGACACGGTCAGCGTTGTTTGGGTTGGGACCTCCAGTTGCCGCGCTGTGGGTTGGGGACGATGACGAGCTACAGTGACGACTGTGCGGACAAGGCAGAAAAAAGAAGAGAAAGAGGGCTGGTCGGTCCAAGGTCGAGGGCAACATAAAGAAATTTGTAATAGATCCCTTCTGTCAATCCAACATGACGAAAGCATCCGGGCGTCCCATACCCGTCCCACATACGGGCTGGGTATGGGGGGTGCTGGTCAGCCCCCGATGTACGAGGCTGGTTTGAGGGGTCCGGTTGGATGGCAAAGAAGTGACTCCGGTTTGAGTGGTCCGGTTGGATGGCAAAAACGTGACCGGTCGGTCAGTTTGCTCAAATATAGAGGGGGGATTTGAGGGGTCCGTTTGGATGGCAAAAAAGTGACCGGTCGGTTTTGCTGGGACACACATGGGGGATTTAAGGGGTCCGTAATAGATGCCCTAATAGTGGATAGGGACTCGGTTAAAGATGCCCCAAGTTGATTCCGGAAAGCATCTGAAGCCGCTCTTATATAATATAGTCTAGCAAACGAATTCCATGCTACGCTCTTTATACCAAACCAAGTTATATACCGGTTCTGAACAAAAACCATGTTTAGATGCAGTATATCCGTCCTTTTATGTCGCTACGCTGAGCCGAACCTTCTCCACTCAGTCATCCATCCATCTAACGAACCACGATCAATCCAAATCCAAGCCCCCAGCCAATCAGCCAATCAAAGGCGCCCCACCCGACACGCCACGGCCACGCAACATCCATGCACGAGACGAACGCACCATCCCCACACCAACCCGAGCTCCATGATGCATCGATGGATCACGCCTGGCTTCCCTCTCGCCGTCCACCTCACCTCGAACGGCCTGCTCGGTTCGTCGCCGGCCACCACCGACGCCGTCACGACCGACCCGCCGCACAACAAGAAGAGCCGGGCCCACCCGCGGCGGCCACACCGCGGGCCACTGAGTCCCCCCTCCCCACCGCGATCCGATCCGGGGGCTAATCCCGTTTCGCGCGCGAACCAGGCCTTTTCGACCTTAACCCCCACCCTCTAAACCCCGCCCGCCACTATAATCACCGACGGGTGGGGCCCCTGTCCGATCACAGTGCACCCATTTACATGCTGGCCTCCGGGGCCCGCGTGTCATCGACGTGGTAAAAGCCGGGGCGGGGCGGGGCGCGCGACATGAGGTTGTTCGAAAGGAAATGGGAGATCCACGGGCGGGCCCCCTCGTACACGTATAGCTGGCGCTCCCCGCTGACAAGGTGGGCCCGGCCGCGCCAGCCTTAACCCCCTACTCTCTCCCCGCTTCGCTCGTCTCTCTCTCTCTCTCTCTCTCTCTCTCTCTCTCTCGTGGTGTGGGGTGGTGGTACCACGGCTCTGCTTCCCCTGCAGCGCGGCGCAGCGGCTGCCCCCCGAAAGCAACCGCAGTCACGTCGCTATCCATCCATCGCCACGACAAATACATTGCCCCCCATCTACTCCCCCCCGCCCATCTCATCCCGCATCCATTCACCAGATGGGACTGGGAGCAACAGCGGCGGCGGCGGCGGTGCTGGGGCACTGGTAGCTTCCACGCTCGTCCGGGGAGGAGCTTTCTTGATTTCTTGGAGAGTGAGCGCGCAGGCGGGCGGAGGGGGTGAAGGGAAGCAAGGTCGCGCGCGGGCTGCTTCTAGGAATGGCGCCCTCGTCGTTGCGGCGGTGGGCGGCCACTGTGGTGCTGGTGCTGGTGCTGGTGGCTCTTGCTCTGGCGGCGGCGGAGGGGGCAGACGGAGGAGGGGACGGGGAGGCGCTGATGGCCGTCAAGGCGGGCTTCGGCAACGCCGCCAACGCGCTCGCCGACTGGGACGGCGGCCGCGACCACTGCGCCTGGCGGGGCGTCGCCTGCGACGCCAACTCCTTCGCCGTCATCTCCCTGTACGTGCCTCCTTCTCCCTCCCCTCTTCTTGGGCTCCTCCGGCTGGCATTACGATGCCATGACAAGCTTCTCCCTTTTCCTTTTCCTTTTCTTTTCTCCCATCCATTCGATTCTTGGTCGTCGCTCCTCGCTGTCTGTGAATGTTCGCTCTTGGAAACACGCTGCTTGCTGGCTCCTGCATACACATCCGAAAACAAAATAAATATGCTTTCATTTTCTCAGGGGATCGATTATCCCCACGGTTCTTTCTTGCACAACAAATGATCCTCTGTTCTGTTTGTTTCGCTACTTAAATGGACCAGTGTTGGAGTATTATTTATCTCTGACGACCGATTGATTTTCTCCGTGGAAATAAAAAATGCAGGAACCTGTCAAATCTGAACCTGGGAGGGGAGATCTCGCCGGCGATAGGGGAGCTCAAGACCCTACAGTTCGTGTAAAGCACCATCACTCCCCCTCCTTTGCATCTTCTTAAGATTTTGTGCATTTCACTGCGCCTGAATCTTCCCCTCCCTCTCTCTCTTTCTTTCTTTAAGATATCCATCCGATTTGACCCCTCATACCGTGATGTGACAAGCTTCTTTACTATTTTATTAAGCCTCCTGGATTTGCTCTTGCTGATTAGTTTATCTCAGCCCTAATGATTTGCTTGCTTTGCTTGTGCAGGGATCTCAAGGGGAACAAGCTCACAGGCCAAATCCCAGATGAGATTGGGGACTGCGTCTCCTTAAAATACTTGTACGCCACCTAATCTCGGTCTTCTTTTATTGTTCTATATACTACTCCCACCTTTTTGCTGTAGAGATGGATGGTTCTTGCTACAGTAGTATTTTTATAGTAGTTGACATGCGCCTCTTCTTGTGTGTGTGTGTGTGTCCTACATACAGGGATCTGTCCTTCAACCTGCTGTATGGAGACATCCCCTTCTCCATCTCCAAGCTCAAGCAGCTCGAGGATTTGTAAGCACCGACCGGATCATCATTTGTTTATCTTGCCTGCCTTTTAGCAGAGCCTTGCCTTTTTCTGAGATATGATCACTTTTTCACCCCCATCTCTGGGATTTTTTGGGGTTATGCCAAGGAATGAGATGCTGCTTGCTTTTATCTGCTTTTATGGATGTTGGGGGTCAAAGCATAGTTTGGGGTTATGACAGAAATATTGCTGTGAAATTAGTTTGAGTTTTCATTCTCTGTGGTTTATGGATTGCAGTCAAGTTTGTGTGGTTTAGAGTGCTTGAGTTCTGATGATGTTTCCTTTTTCTCTCTTATTATGGCTGCAGGATTTTGAAGAACAACCAGCTCACGGGACCCATCCCTTCCACGCTGTCCCAGATTCCAAATCTCAAAATCTTGTGAGTTTCCTAGTACCCTTCTTTCCCCGTGACTCTACTTATTGTGGGATTCCTGGGAAAACTTGATGATCTTCCTTTTCTTACCTACCCTTTTGTGCTGGCTAAAAAGTGTTTGTCTTGGGGACATTTTCCTTTTCTGCCTCACATGTGGTTCTTAGTAATGAAATGTACAATTATTTACTTGGAACAGGGATCTTGCCCAGAACCAGCTCACAGGGGACATCCCAAGGCTCATCTACTGGAATGAAGTTCTGCAATACCTGTAAGAATTCCCCCCACACCATGTTATTTTCGCTTACCGATTCGCTCAGCAATTGGTATAAAAAGAAGATGCTAACACTTTTATCCTCTTCATTTTCAGAGGCTTGAGGGGTAATTCACTTACTGGAACCTTGTCACCTGACATGTGCCAACTCACTGGCCTGTGGTACTTGTAAGTTTTCCTGCTTGCTTGAAGATGCTGCTTTGTATCACACAAACTGATCTTATCGGCCCTGATATTTCTTCCAAATCTGCAGTGATGTGAGGGGAAACAATCTAACAGGAACAATTCCAGAGAGCATAGGGAACTGCACCAGCTTTGAGATTCTGTATGTTGCTTGCTAAGGTTTTATTGATGTACTGGTGCTCGTTTTTCAGGACTTTATTGATTATAAATATTAATTATGGAACACAGGGACATTTCATATAACAAAATCTCTGGAGAAATACCTTATAACATAGGCTTCCTTCAAGTAGCTACACTGTAAGCCTTCCTGATTTTACTCAAATTCTCTATACTTTAGCTTATCTGAACTCTTGTAATATACTGTTCTATTATCCAGACTTGTGCTAAATGCTTGCGTTTATCTTTCATAGGTCACTTCAAGGAAATATACTGACTGGAAAAATTCCAGAAGTGATTGGCCTCATGCAAGCTCTTGCTGTTCTGTGAGTAAACACAACACTTTTCTCTGCACATAGCTGTTGGCTGATGAAATATTCGATACTGAATTTGTTGTGTCCAACTCTGTTCTTAGTGATCTGAGCGAAAATGAACTAGTAGGGCCCATTCCTCCGATACTCGGCAACCTATCCTACACTGGCAAACTGTTAGTATCATCTGTAAGACCTGTTTTTTCACTGAAACAATGTTGCTTTTCTATTTACACTTTCTGGGTCCATTTATCTTCAGATATTTACATGGCAATAAACTTACGGGTGAAGTACCACCAGAACTTGGAAACATGACTAAACTTAGCTACCTGTAAGTGATTGTTCTCTGATGTTGATAATATTTGTACTTCGATTGGTTTGAAACACTATCTGAAGTTTAGAGCTTGTTCAATACAGGCAACTGAATGACAATGAATTAGTGGGCACAATTCCAGCTGAGCTTGGGAAACTTGAAGAGCTATTTGAATTGTAAGGACAGGTCTTCGCACAGATTAATATGTTGTTTCATTGTGCAATTCTTGACCAGTTGTATCTTTGTCTAGAAACCTTGCCAACAACAATCTTGAGGGTCCTATTCCTACAAACATCAGTTCTTGCACTGCACTAAACAAATTGTAAGTTAGAATGCAAGTGCCTTTTTTATATGAACCATGAGTATCTCTATCTTAGTGCTTAACAGAACTTATCTTCTTCAGCAATGTTTACGGCAATAGATTGAACGGTTCTATCCCTGCTGGTTTCCAGAATTTGGAGAGTTTAACTAACTTGTGAGTGCTTGCGTTTGTACCATTTTGCTTGCATTACTTACTTAATTTATATTACAGCATTACTCTGTTTTAGAAGAAGCTCATGAATTGTTCTTGTTTCAAATATGTCAATTACAGGAATTTATCCTCGAACAATTTTAAAGGCCATATCCCATCTGAACTTGGTCACATCATCAATTTGGACACACTGTAAGGAGGCCCTTGTATCTATATTTAGTTACATGTTCATTTTCTAATATCATTGTCACCCTTGTATCTATATTTATTGGTGTTCCTTTGTTTTGGCTTAGGGATCTTTCCTACAATGAATTCTCTGGACCAGTTCCGGCTACTATTGGTGATCTTGAGCATCTTCTTCAATTGTATGTTCAGTGCCAGCCTCTTAAAATTTGTATTTCATCTCCTGTGGTCATTATTTCCTGATGTTCAAAATTATGAATGTAGAAATTTGAGCAAAAATCATCTTAGTGGATCTGTGCCTGCTGAGTTCGGAAACTTGAGAAGCATCCAAATAATGTAAGTGATCACCCTTGTCATGCGTGTATTTAAGTTCTGTTGGTGGTCGTCTGTTGTCATGACTGATGATGATTCATTCTAATTTCAACATTGATAGTGATTTATCCAACAACGCCATGTCTGGTTTTCTCCCTGAAGAACTAGGCCAACTTCAGAACCTTGATAGTTTGTGAGTTCTCTTTCATCATACTACTAGTATGAACTATGATATTTGAAATCCAAGCAAGTATTTTACTGAGCTGTAATTTTATCATATATGTAGGATTCTTAACAACAATACTTTCGTTGGGGAGATCCCTGCTCAGCTGGCTAACTGCTTCAGCTTAAACATCTTGTAAGTTTTTGTTTGCCAGCTCAGCCCTGCAGTATTGGCAATTACTTAGTCTGCGTTAGCTTATTGATCTGTTTGCTAACTGCATTGTCAATGACATTTTTCAGGAACTTGTCATATAACAATTTTTCTGGACATGTCCCATTGGCTAAGAATTTCTCAAAGTTCCCCATGGAAAGGTATGAGATGACCCCCATCTACTCTGTTTGATGCCGCTATGTTACTATCTTATTTTTGCTGATACTAACCAATACCTGCACGCAGCTTCTTGGGAAATCCGATGCTGCGCGTTCACTGCAAAGACTCCAGCTGTGGCAACTCTCATGGATCAAAAGGTATCAACCAAGTCATAAGCAAAAGTTAGCTTTTCATTCAATATGATTTTAAACTCATCTCTAGGTCCTTCATGTTCCAGTGAATATTCGGACAGCAATTGCTTGCATCATCTCGGCCTTCATCATATTGCTCTGTGTTCTGCTACTGGCAATATATAAAACAAAGCGACCACAGCCACCTATCAAAGCATCTGATAAACCAGTGCAAGGTTTGTGTGCATCTTGTCCGTTAAATTGTGATCTTTGCTAGAAAATTATCTTGTCAGAAACTCAGAATGGCACTCATCTCAACGCTCCTTATCATGTCCAGGACCTCCAAAGATAGTGCTCCTCCAAATGGACATGGCTATCCATACCTATGATGATATTATGAGGCTAACAGAGAACTTGAGTGAGAAATACATCATCGGATATGGCGCTTCAAGTACTGTGTATAAGTGTGTGCTCAAGAGTGGCAAGGCCATTGCTGTGAAGCGGCTCTACAGCCAATACAACCATGGCGCCTGTGAGTTTGAGACGGAACTGGAGACAGTCGGTAGCATCCGGCACAGGAATCTTGTCAGCCTTCATGGCTTCTCACTTTCTCCAAATGGAAACCTGCTCTTCTACGATTACATGGAAAATGGTTCCTTGTGGGATCTTCTCCATGGTAAGCACCAGTGACATTTTAATTCACCCTGTTTCCTTCCGCGGAATTATGGTCTGTGTCACAAGCATATCTGTCTCATGATCTATTTTCAGGTCCATCAAAGAAAGTGAAACTTGACTGGGACACCCGACTGAGGATTGCGGTCGGCGCGGCGCAAGGGCTGGCCTATCTGCACCATGACTGCAACCCTCGGATAGTCCACAGGGATGTCAAGTCCTCCAACATCCTGCTCGACGAGCACTTTGAAGCGCATCTCTCAGATTTCGGCATCGCCAAATGTGTCCCGGCTGCCAAGACGCACGCGTCCACTTATGTGCTAGGAACCATTGGGTACATCGATCCAGAGTACGCCCGGACATCCAGGCTGAACGAGAAATCCGATGTGTACAGCTTCGGTATCGTTCTCCTGGAGTTGCTCACGGGGATGAAGGCTGTCGACAACGATTCCAACTTGCATCAGTTGGTAAGTCTCAGATCATATTGCTGCTGTCTTTTGATTGCACTGTGCAATTCACTCATGTGAATGAAATGCAACCATCTTTTATCAATCACATTATGATCTTCAGGTGCATGGTGTGCTTCCTATGTAGCATGATCTGACCACCCTGTTTGTGTTTGTGTGTAGATAATGTCGAGGGCCGACGACAACACGGTGATGGAGGCGGTGGACTCGGAGGTGTCGGTGACGTGCACGGACATGGGGCTGGTCCGGAAGGCGTTCCAGCTGGCCCTGCTGTGCACCAAGCGGCACCCCATCGACCGGCCGACGATGCACGAGGTGGCACGGGTGCTGCTCTCCCTCATGCCGGCCCCCGCCGCGAAGCCCTCCTCCTACGGCACGACGGACGCCTCCAAGAAGGTGGACTACACGCGGTACCTGGCGGCGGCGACCCCCGACACGGACCACGGCGACAACAGCTCCTCCGACGAGCAGTGGTTCGTGCGGTTCGGCGAGGTCATCTCCAAGCACACCATGTGACCTGACCCACCCCTCCAAAAATTTCTCCTCCCCAAGGTGTAGTGAGAGCGAGCTGGAAGTAAGAAGCAGCTAGGAAAGCAGAGCACAGTGCAGGGAAAAATAGGCGTGTAGGGTTTCTTTCTGAGTAGATGGATGGTTGCCATTGTTCTTCTTCACCCCTTCCCATTTTGTTCTTCCTGATGTTGGTTATCAGAGGCGCCATCAGAAGTTCAGAACATAACCAAGGTCTAGGATGTCAGCTTGGAGAGAGTTCCTGGGCATTCATGGCGTGGATCGGATGAGATTCAGAACGATCAGAGACGTCTCGTGAGCGCCTTCAAAGCAGCCCCATACTCTGGAGTCTGGATGATGATGATGACGACCGGAGAGATGCTGGTGCTGCGACGATGACGGGCTCTTGGATCCTGTGACCGCATTGATGAATCGGATTGAGCCTGCTGCCTGCGTGGTGATGCGTCGTCGGGCGGCAAAGGATTGTGCGATGGATGTGTATAAATGTGTGTCCAGAGTCCTGAATCATTTTTTGACGGTATTTATGAGCTTGCCGCTCTCTTGGGTCTCTACTGTGGCTTTTTTGTACGGTGGTGGTTTGATTTCTTCTCTCTGATTCTCTGGCCTCTGATGTGTGTAGCCTGTAGCGTAGCTGCTGCTGCTGCTGCTGACTTGTGGTATCAATTTTTTACGTCTGTTTCGCTGCTCTGCGTGTTTTGTCAGATAGATGCAGTAGTAGATGGCATCATGCACGCGTAGCCCCTGCCTCTCTTGATGATGGGCAAACTTTAGCATTCAATCGGTTGGGGAAACGATATGGGTTTTGCTACAAAAATGTACCACCTCATTTTCCCCTTTCCAAGTACTTCCGTAGACTTTTATAATATGTTTTAGATCTCTACAAGATAATTTTACCAAGATAACTTCCACATGAGATGCCTTCCGTTTGCTAGTGTGGCTAGGTCTTAGTCTGCTCAACTTAACCAAGTCGACATAATATGTAAAAAAGAATGACGAAAAAAAATGCATTAATTTTAATATAGGATCTCACGAATAAAGCATCAATACGTAACCAAGTCTCAGTCAACTACTGAGATTTAGCAACATGTTTGTAGGAGGGTTCACTCGACGGCTACACATGATAAATACGACGTCCTTGCTTTTCAAGCTTGACATTAAGAAAGCATTTCAAGCTTGACATTAAGAAAGCATTTGATTCGATTCGCTGGGACCATTTGCTGGACTTGCCGCAACGCAGAGGTTTTCCTCCCAAATTTAGGAATTGGGTGGCGGCCCTTTGGGCATCATCATCTTCGAGGGTGCTTTTGAATGGCGTTCCGGGAGACCCCATTAAGCTCGGTAAGGGGTTGCGCCGGGGGGATCCGTTATCCCCTTTGCTCTTTGTCATTGTCATGGATCCTCTACAGAAACAGCTAGCCAAAGCAACGGATCAAGGTTTACTGCATCGATTGTGTGGCCGTTCCACCACCTTGCGCACCTCTTTATATGCCGACGACGCAGCCATCTTTGTCGCCCCCATCAAAGAGGATATAGGAAGTTGGCGGCTATTTTGAAAAGTTTTGGAGAGGTTACGTGTCTTGTGGCGAACCCTCTAAAAACATCGTGGCTCCGATCCGCTGCGGTAACATTGACCTCGACGATATCCTCCATAGTTTTCCTGCAACCCGTGTGGGATTCCCTCTTCGGTATCTCGGCCTGCCGCTATCCACTCACAAACTGAAGTCGGCCGACTGCCAATTTTGGGTCAACAAGGTGGCGGCCAAGCTCCCTCTGTGGCAAGGAAACAACATTAACTCAACGGGTCAGTCCTGCCTTGTCAAGTCGGTCTTAACTTCGCTCATGATCTACTTCATCACCGCGCTTGTCATTCCACAGGGAATCAATAAGAGTATAACCAAGATTCAGAGGGCTTTCCTGTGGGCCGGAACCGATCACGTTTCAGGCGGGAAGTGCAAGGTAAATTGGAAAACGGTATGTCGCCCAACCTCTCTTGGAGGCCTCGGAATCCTTGATATGGACAAATTTGCAAGGGCGCTCCGTCTGCGTTGGCTTTGGTTCGCTTGGATGGATCCTCAAAGGGCATGGGTTGGTTTCAAAACTCCGTGCGATGACAAAGACAAATATTTATTCTACGCGGCGACCGTGATAATTGTTGGCAATGGCAATGGTAAAAAACCGAAGGATATCGCTCCGGGCATCTTCGCCCTCTCTAACCGAACAAACTCCTGTGTTGCCAAGGCTATGACTCATAATGATTGGATCCGTCAAATCAACTTGGAAGGGGGGATCTCTGTAAACATTATCCTACAATTCTTTGACCTTTGGATCAAAACTCAAGAGATCAACCTCATCCCGGACATTGAAGATGCCGTTCGCTGGAAATTCACCAAGGATGGTTGCTACTCTGTGGCCACTGCTTACCGGATGCAGTTTGCGGGTTTGATTAACTCTGAGATGCCGAGAATGGTCTGGAAGATTTGGGCACGACCCAAGATTAAATTCTTCTCTTGGCTTGTTCTTCAAGATAGAATATGGACTTCTGACAGATTGCAAGGCAGAGGATGGCCCAATTGCGGCCTTTGTCAGTTGTGCAAAAGGGAGCCGGAATCTGCATCCCATCTTCTGTTCAAATGCCGCTACACCATAAGAGTGTGGAACATGATTTACGATGGGATGGGGATACGGTTTGCAACACACTCATGGAGTGATCTACAAACAGTCAACCAATGGTGGTCCGCCAACGATGGACGATATGGCGATTCTAGAAAGGCGGGAATCTCCCTACAAATGCTAGTTTGTTGGGAAATCTGGAACGAACGAAATGCTAGGGTCCTCCGTAACAAGGAATCGCCGACCACGAGAGTGGTGGCTATAATAAAGGACGAGGCCAAGACGTGGGCCATAGCCGGGGCTAAACTCCTGAGCAGTTTAATTCCGAGAGAGTGATTCCTTCTGTTTTTATTGGACCTTTGTGATCCTGTAAGATTAAAACTTTGTCTAAAGTTCTTCTTAATTAATGAGATGAGGCAAAGCTTTTGCCTCCGTTTAAAAAAAAAAAATTTTTTGCTCCTATACGAAAATAAACGGAGAAGGATTTGTTTTTATCTTTCCCTCCAAGAAAAAGGCATTTTTTTTAATCTCCAAGCAGACGGTAGAGCATGCGGACAAGTACAACGGGGGGCTGCCGTGCTGTAGCGGCGTCAAACGCCTTTCCCCTGCCTGCTCCCTCCCCGTCGGCTAGTCAATGGCAGTTCTGCCCTGCAGCTGCGGGCTGCGGCTGCGATCACACGTCCACTCGGCGGCCCTGCCGACGACGCGACTGGACGTGCATGCGTGCATGGCAGCCGCTCTGCTACTCTGGTCTGGTCTCGCTGAACGGCATCGATTCGATCCTCTTCGCCCAGGCCGATGGCACGGCCGGGCCGGGGCCACGGACCGGCTCAGGCAGGAGTTGCTGCAGCAACATCCAACACGTACTACAGTCCCGACCACAGTGGCTGCATGCATGCCACGGCCGGCACGGCCACCGGCATCTTCCTCTCCCAAGACGAGAGCAGGGGCCAGCGCAGCGCAGGCGTTCACGACGACGACAAACGCGTACACTGTGGCGATGCGTACTTCACGACGACGACGGCAGCAGCGTTGGGCGGGCGGGCGGGCGTGCGTGCGCCATCGGTGCATGCGTGCCCGTGCCGTCCGATCCGTGCATCGATCTGTGGAATGTGGAAGCGACGCCATGCATGCATTGCATGCAGCCGGCAGCCGGGCTGAGACGGGCCCCGTGCCATGCCATGCCATGCCGGCGAGTACGAGTACGATACGACCGACGAGACGACGCTTTATTCCTCGCTCGACTCCTGCTCGTGGATGGGACGGACCGATGCGCGAGCCCGATGCGGCTGCTGTTGACGCGAGCTGCCGAGCTCGTCTCTCGGTCCAGCTGAGCTTGACCGCTCCTCCCCGAGAACCGCACAGTACAGCACTACTGCGCCGGCACTGCTCCATTCGGCCATAGCCCTGGCCTGTGGGCTGTGGAGACACCCGTGGTGCCGCCGATTTAGGTAGCGACACAGCTCCTCTGATGAACAGCCACAAAAATACATACACTTGCTCAGTTTTTGGTTTCTTCCCTCCTCCTGTAAGGCTCAAACTGTGCATTTCTCGGTTCAAAAAGAGAAAAAAAAAAGTTTTGCCCTCTTCTTTTGTGCCCTTCTCGAGAGTCGACACCTTCGTCAAGCCAGATTCATTCACGATACGACCCGGGAAAGGGGAAACTAATGAGAAACGTTTTAATAAAGGGCATTAAAGAAAACGACCCCAGTAAGTCCGGACCGTTTGGGATTTGCCCATGAGGAATCAAACTTTTTTTATGACAACTTTAATTGACACGGGGATGACAAATTTAGTTGGTAAGCAATTGCCATGCATGTTAATTAAACTTGTCATCCTCACGTCACTAAGGTTGTCCTAAAAAACGTTAGATTTGCCATGAGCAAAATCCAAACGTTCAGAATTTATCATTTCGGAAAGAAAACTGGGCGACCAATACCATGTAGCAAAAGCGAACAACTTTGCCGGATGATTTTCGGTGTCGTCGTTACAACTTCAGAACCCGCCACCAGGCGCACCAGGTCAGGTCAGGTCAGCTCAGGCAGGTCGCTCTCCCCACCACGGCCACCACTACGAGCTAAGGCTATGGCTGGGTTGGTTGCTGTACAAAAAGGGATCGATCTCCGGGCACGGCAATGAGCAGCCAAGCGGTGCAACAGGCCGAGAGCGAGGCGGGGTGAAATCGGCTGGTTTCTCAAAACTATCCGATGCCGGAGATCGCCCGCCGGGGAGGGTGCCTTCATGGCAGATAATGTATGCTTCATCCATCTCGTTAGACTTAAGAGTCGGAGTCCTAACTCTCCAAAATTAGACGCTTAACCTACAAGATGTGGAGGGGGACAGTGTCAATCATACAATTGTAATGTTGGTACACTTTTACTAGTAGCTCGGTTACAGCCTCTTCGTTATGAATTAGATATGAAATCAATCATTAGGAAGTATGCGCTTGGGAGAAACTGAGGAAAACATGTTTACCTTTGTGCAGGCTGTCAAAGAGAACTGTATCATGCTTTTCTTGACTAAAGCCGGTCTGAAAACAGTTAAAAAAGTGTGAGGTTGTAAATGCAATTCAGCAAAAAAGGTGAGAAGCGGTATACAAGTAATAACAGTAAGTATCTTACCAGGTAGTTAAAGATATCGCTTACTAGAGCTAGCAATGAATGGCACCAATCATGTTCTCTTTGCAGTCCTTGCAATAAAAAGAAAGGAGATATTTCAGCACTTTGAATTCAAGATGGAAAGGAATCGCAAACGGGGAATGAAAGGTAAGCAAGTCAATAACCTTGGTAGTGATATAATTTGGGCGTTCACTGGCCTGTCGGCCCATGGTACGGCAGGCTTCGGTACTTAAAGAAAGCTGCCAAAATAATATGCGTCAGAGTTAAGTAATTTGAAGGTAATCCATTTCTGTCCTATATCAGTACGCACCTTGTTAAAGAGTTCCGATAATGGAGGCTGCTTGCTCTTCCGGCTTGTTGACAAGTTGAATTCCTAGGATTGCCGACCAGAAGATATGGATATTTTGATAAATAGGAGGACTAGAGAAAAAACAGATACAAGAATTCGGCAACAAATCTAACCTTAGGCACTGTAGGATTTATTTTGGCAGTTTGAAATACACCGATGTCTCCTCTGCTTGCCAATATCTGTTGAAAGAAGAAAAATACGACAATCATTGGTGCGTCTGTTGTCTGAACTAACTAGTTGTAAGAACCATCCTATATTTATTACCCCCTCCGTCCCATAATATAAGATCGTTTTGCAAGCAAGGGAGTACATAGTGGTTCATTATGCAACTTCTGTTCCAAATGGTTTGTCGCATCAATGTAAAACAACTAACACTAAGAACATAAATTGTTCATAAAAATATCATTTAAATAGCCAATTGGGCACTCTGGAATATACCCGTCGAAACTAGAAGCTTTGATTGAAAACTAGCTCATAAATACATATACAAGAGCTGTACAGGACAGGTACCTTTTTATCCAGTGGCAGAGCTTTAAATTTAAACGTGCCTGTCGTGTCATCTCGGTCATCTTCTGATTTTTTATCAATGCTGTTAGCAGACAACAAAGAAATAGATATTGTCACTTTATTCCCAAGTTTCAGTGTTTTTTCCAAAACTATATGCAAGGTAACCTTATCTAGAATTCTAGATCAAGACAACTCTGCCTTGACAAACACTAGAACAACAGAAATATTTATAAGACCTCATCGTAAGCAATATATTCTACCAAATTGAATATCATATAGGATAGACTGGAACTTAGGTAACTGGTAATGTAACTGCAACCAAAGCAGAACATAAGAAGCAAGCTTACTTGTGAAGATTAATTGCACGGTTAGATGTACACACTGGCGTTTTTGGTGCAACATTGACATGTTGTACATTTGCATGCTGATGAGCCCGAAAAGGTTGCACGACCTGATTGAAGAGAAGTTTTGAATGTTGACTCACAACAGCGTGTATAAATATACAATAAAGGCAATAAACAAGGCATGGTGCAAGTCTAATATCCCTCCACCTAAATGTGGAAGTGATCATTGTAGTACAGCACACTGGTTCAACTGCCGAGGGTAAATAGGAACAAACTGAACAGCTTTAGCCACAGAGATACAGTACAAGCAAAATAGTGAACAATGTAGAAAGACAACCAAGGGGAAGCTAATTACAAGCTATGGTGTATGAGTACGACTGCCATGAAACATTGATATACCTAACCTATATTCTCTGCAGATCCTTACATTTATCTGTTTCATGGGAAAACAAAACATCAGCGAAACCACTCCTGAACTTTTCGACTATCAGCCCGCAAGAGAAATGTTATTGGAAATATATGTTCAGTTTCCGACTAAGAAACATATTCACTGCCTCATAACTTTGTTCCTCGATATAAGAAATTACATGCATACAATTCTCCCGTAATTGCGAAATTATCTCAGGGAAATTATCTCCAGTACATGTTAATTGCGGGATTTTGTAGGGTTCGCTAATATCCGGTCAAGGATCCTACTGATATTCTTCATATATAGGTCATGATATCAAGAATCATCTGCCAATGAGATTAATGAGTACTTAAACTTGAATACAGATAATCAACAGTTTGATAGCCTACCTTTCTGGTCGGTGCCGATTGTGTCGTACAAGCAGGTTGTAAATCCCGTCTGTTTAACTGCTTTGAATTACTTGGGCTGAAATTTTAAGGTGAAGGTGTGAAAAGGATCATAGCAGAATTATCTTATGTTCAGGCAACATAACAGAATAGCATGTGAAAGTGACTTTACACTGATCTTAGAATCCTTGACCTCTCTGCTCTCAGCTTAGTAGCCAACTCAGGTTCTCTCGGAACTGTAATCTTCAATTTAGGTAGAACGGTGGCACGATCATAGCTACTGCTCATAACATTCTGCAGGATACATGGTAAAGTGAAGTTAGGGAAAATTTGAGGCCCTTTCATTGGTGCCATATACTTTTAGCATAATACAATATCTTTACAGGACAGTGCACTGCAGAGTGCAACAAACATTAACCCATGACTAGTTGCATGTCATGTATTACTATATTTTTAGAAGGACAGTCAAGTATGATACTGAAAACACAAGATGAAGCTACTTGAGAGAAATAGAAACATACTACATCTACATAACTATTCAGGATTTAAAGAATAAAAGAACGGTACAAGAATGAAAAATCTTTGATGTCATGCTTCGAGGGCACTTTTACCTTTTCATTGGTCTTGTGAATTAACTCATGTTGATTTGTAGCAACAACCTGTGACAGCATAAAAAGTAACTTCAGAAGAAAAATGACATGGTTATGCAAAAAAAAGCGATGCAAATTAGCACCTTCAGTTATCAGGAACATTTCGCTGGAAGAGAACTAGGGATTGCCATAAAATTTCAAGTTAAATGTCACTTTTCGCTGGAAGAGAACTAGGGATTGCCATAAAATTTCAAGTTAATGCAAGCATAATCCATGTGGTGTGCAGATGCAATACAGAAGATAAACTGCGCTTACACACTGACAAGGCACAATTAATCTCACGAGCTACCAAGGATCTATTCGGCTTTTCCCTGTGGCAACACTGAAGCCCCCAAATACAGACAAAATAACAAGCGCTTGTAGGGGGTAAACACTGGGAAAGTTGCCACAATTCAAGCTGACGTGTAAAGGAAAACGACACTATCACTTGACAGGGAAAACACTCGATTCTTTTTGTGCCTGTTACCTTAATCATGCTATGTTATGGCCGAAGTCAAATAAATATTGCAAATTAGTTTACACGAAATCTGATCCTGTAGTTAGTCTAAGAATTGAGGGGACTTTCTAACTAGAGTATAGAATGGACTGGAAAAAACCCAAGAGATCCCAGAAAATGTGGCAATTAGAACCCCCAAAAGAAAGTACTAGTAACATACCTTGTTGAGATGACCTTTTTCAAGTTTCTGCCTTTTGCCAGCTTGGTAACTGCAATCATTTGAGCTAATGGTACTTCTGTCACTTCTCACTCCAACTGACTTTTTACTCCTGAAAACAAATAGAATTGAAGGTCACACAGGAATAAACACATCGTCTGTCTACTTCATATTTCCTAGAAATCAATGCAGTACAAAGGGAGTATAACAGAAAAAATGAAATGCGGTGAGTCAAGAAGAAAACTAAAAAAGAATAGTTAAAGAGGGAGCTCGCCTAAGAAGTAAGACCGCTTGTGAGTTGTGACCGAAGCAAACCATGAACCGACATACAGGCATAACTATTATGGCCAGTGTTAACGACAACCTTTTAAGTACGCATGGGTGATTTAATTAGGGGACAGGTGAATAAACCACATGAGTAGCACAGACATACAAAATTGCAAGTGTGGTTGGTAAAATTTGAAGCTAAAAGAAATAGCAGATTACTCATAAACAATAAACCATAGAAATAACTTTTGTAGTCAACCCTAGAAATTTTTAGAAAACCAATTAGCTAAGGAGTCAACATACGGCACAGCATTCTTCACTTCAAGTTGCTTGTGTTGCCTGGCCAGTTGACTGGCTGTAGGCTTCATCAGTGTGGACCCCTTGGATAAATTCCCCCTCATCGCACTTCGAGTGACAGGTTTTCGTTCATTTTTTGATGCTCCATAGCATGGTATCCGTCCTATAAGCAAATACTTCTCATTAAAAAGGATGGGGAAAAGACAGAACCATGGCAGGCTAAATTCCAGAATGATAAACAACATTAGTGATCAAATTATTTGATATGCAATGCTCTGTATTAACAGTAATACATATAAATATGAGCAAAAAGAGTTGGAAAGCAAGCACTCCATCCTAAACATATAGAATAACATATATGTAGGTGACAACCGAATGATGTAACAAATCAGCTGATATAAGCATTTGGTTGATTCGTACCTTCACTTGGTACATGTGATCGATATATACTTTGTTCAGTTGCACCGGAACAACGTTGAGACGGTTTAGGGCAACGCACAGCCTCTATATCTGCAACTGTGATGCTTCTTAGGTTTGGAAGCCCAAGGTCTTCAGCCAACATCATTGCAATCAACGCTATTTAAACAGAAGAGAAGATGTTAGTTGTATTAACTAGGCAATTAAGGGCAGTACAAAATTATAAATAAAATAACAATGCAACACATAATGTTTCCATATAGATCAACAGATATGACTATCGTAACTGCACCCAGTTTGGCGATTTTTCATCATTTAGAGTTTGAAGTAGATGATACGGAAATTTGGTTCTAACTACTGGTGGAACTATAATTTTCCCTACCAAGCATCATTTTGCTCGTTTGGACAGTTTTAGAAGTATGGAAATAGACACACACACACAAAAAAAAGATCTGCTATAAATTAGCACATTTCACTTCATCAGGATTTCAACAGGAGTTCACAACACATTTCTTCTTTTGTCAGGATAATAAAGGTCAACATTGTAGTAGCTGGTCTGTCTGGGCACAACATTCACACCATGCATATATACACCAATTGCTTATGCAAACAAATACTTACCTGGGACATCGCCATGGCACAGCATTGTAAAAATAGAAAACCTAAGTTCCTAGAGTTTCAGAATGGCATAAAGCATGCTGGTCTCAAAATGTCGACAACAAGCGTCTTATCTGCATGGCCCCCGGACCCCAGCGCTCAGAAAATCACAATAAATGGCTGCGCAATTTTGTCCCTAATAAGCCTAGAACCACGCCCGCTAGTTTCGTTCTCCAAATAGGAATAGCGACGCTACTACTACTAGTACTTCCAAAGGGGAATACGCTACTCCATAATTAGAGTACTAATAAATACTATGAAATTTCCTAAATCCGTCACGCTGCCCCCACCCAATCTCCAGCATAATGCGCACGCGAAAGGCATGAGGCGTCAATCAGTTCGCGCATCGCAAGCGCGGAACCAGGAATCGATCGAGTGTAGTGTATGTAATTTGTCGAATCGTGGAGCAGAGCAGGAAACATGGAACGCGAGGGGGGGAGGGGAAGGATGGATGGGCGGGGTGGAGGGGAGAGGGACGTACGGGAGGGCGGGTAGCTGGGGGCGGTGGCGAACCAGAGCTCGGCGGCGGCGGCCTCGACGGGGGCCTCGTCCTGCGCGAGGTCGAACCAGCGGGGCGCGTCGTACTCGTAGTCGAGGTCGACCTCGAACCACCGGACCTCCATCACCATCACCCCGTCCTTCCCCTCCTGCTCCTCTACGAACCCCGCGCCGCCGTCGTACTCCCCGTCGTCGTCGGCGACGGAGGAGGAGGGGGCGTCGCGCATCTCCTCGTCGTCGCTGTCCATGGCGCGCTCGGGCGGTGGGGCCGCGACGGCACGGGGAGGGGCGGGGCGGATCCGAGGCCGCGGCGGTGGCCGGCGGCCGGCGAGGTGCTTATTCGGAGGGGGCGCAGGCGGAGCGGAGGAGGGAGGAAGGGGGAGGCTGGCTGGCTGTTGAGGAAATTTGAAATGCGGGGTCGGAGCACGGAGGAGGAGGAGGCAGGGCCTGACCTCGGCCTGTGCCGGATTTGACCCCCGCGCGTCATTCCCGCAGACACCCTTCCCCTTTCCTCATTTCGCTCCGCGAAAGAAACAACACTCGCATTTACGAATTCCACCCTTCTCCACGAGCGCAGGAAGGGCTTTTACGCAAATTCGGTACTCCCCGGGGTTCAATCTGCAAACATCGCGTGTGCAGCCTTTGGGACTTTTTTGGGATGCGTGGGGCCCACGTGACCCGCGGGCCCGGGCCGGGGCCTCCGGGCCATGGCCGGAGTCGTCGCCCGCCTCGCCTCGTATCGCCGCGAGGAGAAACAAATCCATTTTGGGCTGCACGACAGCTCGCGTCGGAAAAGAAACGGAAGTCGTATTCGCTCGAGGCCCTGGCGACGGACGGACAGGTGTACAACGCGTACGCGGCCCGGGAGGGGAGGGGAGGGGAGGGGCAGGACCGTCCTTTCCAGTGCGGCGCAAGTCCCTCGGCCTCGGGAGCCACGGAGAGCATCCGATGCGCGCAGAGCGGCTGTCGGGCAGGAAGGCTCCGCTTCCATTCCGCCCCTGTAGCGTATCCCGACCCGGCTGCACTGCACTGCGCATCGAGATACGCGTTTCCTTACTTTTTTATTCCGCCCCCGTAGCTTTTCTGTCACCTGCGGCGGTGCTGTGGTGCCGCCAACGCCTTCTATCCGTTTTTTTGAACGCGAGAGCTACCGGCCGGCCTCGCAACGGTCATGTGCGCGCCTCCCCGTCCCGGTTTCCGCACACCGGACGTGCGTGGGAAGACGTTGATGCCAGATGCATACGCCTCTCCTCCAGCAAAAAAAAAAAAAAACAACTCTCTTGCGATTCAGATGTGTATACACATTTTTTTTATGGGTTCGTCCATTCATTTCGATATGTACGTAGTCCATATTGTAATATACAAAACTTTTTAAATTTATGTACAGGGGATTAGTTTTTTTCTTCGAAAAAACGTATGAACTATTCATCAAGTGTCGGAGAGGCAGGCATGCGGCGGCGGCGGCGGGAGGCAGGGGAGACCATGGTCTCTTGTCGGTCACACGAACGTGGGTGTATGTATGCCACGGGCGTTGATTTGTCTTCCATCATGGACTTTTTTTCGAATCAAGCCTTATTTCAACCTGTCAAGACCCCAAGCCATGCTCTACAACTCTAAAAAAAACAGAAGATGCTCCCCCATTAAACATTTCGTCTGTTCTGTTTTCATCTGGGTAATTTTCCCTTCATAGATTTCACACATGAGGAAACGGGGTTTGGGGGACCGGCCTCCACACTCAGCAAGGCAAGACCGCTTGGTTAAATTGTGGCATATCATGAGACCTGAATAACCACCTCTATCTAAGGGCCTCTTTGATTCCCAGGATTCTCAAAATGCAGGAATAGGAAAAACGTATGAGTACAGTCTCATGTCCTTTTCTATCCTACAGGATTAAAAAGTGCGTTAGATAGTACAGGAAAAACAAAGAAATTATACAAAGAGGATTGAGTGAATGTAAATTTTTCTTCGAAATGTAGTACAAATGAATCCCATGGAAAAATTTCAAAGGATTTCAATCCTACCACTAGTGGAGAAATGACTAGCCACAACTGTTGTTCGTGGCGCGTCATTTCTCACCAACGCCAGCACTAATATTTTCTAAGGGCATGAGCTATGGTGGCAATAGTATGGCGTGGTCTCATGATCCACATAGGCATATAGTTAATACTCACATGCACTCTCTCCCTTCATCTTTTCTACTTTCCCTCGTGGTCCTTATCTCTCTCTTGCTTTTCACTCTCATCTTTTCGCCCAAGCACCCGACTCCTCTGCAAGATACCGTGTTGGCCTGCAAACACCTGTCTTTTTATCTCTCTCCTCCATGCCATCCATTCTTCCTACGTGGGTACATGGGGCAGCTGTCCACCGTGGCCCGTTGGCCATGCCCTAATAGTGCTGACGTTGGCTGAATCCGAACGCCATACCTATTTGCTTAGTGCTGGCGTTGCACATTAGGCCCACGCCAGCACTAATCGGTTTTAACAGCTCCCAGCGCAGTTAAAAAAACTTATCCTTTCGTCCTCCTCTCGATCCCCGACGCCGCCCGCACACCTCTCCTCGTCCCCGAGCACCTCCGTGGTAAGTCCGCCCCCCCCCCCCCCCCTCTCATTTTTCTTAGGGTTAGGGTTAGGTTGTAGATGCGCCCGAAAAATTATGAAGAGTTTAAATGAATTTACCACAAGTTCATTCACGTCACCCAAACATTCCATTTGTTGGAAATATGCCCTAGAGGCAATAATAAATTGGTTATTATTATATTTCCTTGTTAATGATAATCGTTTATTATCCATGCTATAATTGTATTGATTGGAAACTCAAATACATGTGTGGGTACATAGACAACACTGTGTCCCTAGTAAGCCTCTAGTTGACTAGCTTGTTGATCAAAGATGGTTAAGGTTTCCTAGCCATGGACATGAGATGTCATTTGATAACGGGATCACATCATTAGGAGAATAATGTGATGGACAAGACCCAAACTGTAAACGTAGCATTTGATCGTGTCAGTTTATTGCTATTGTTTTCTGCATGTCAAGTATCTGTTCCTTTGACCATGAGATCATGCAACTCACTGACACCGGAGGAATACCTTGTGTGTATCAAACGTCGCAACGTAACTGGGTGACTATAAAGGTGCTCTACAGGTATCTCCGAGGGTGTCTGTTGGGTTGGCATGGATCAAGACTGGGATTTGTTACTCCGTGTGACGGAGAGGTATCTCAGGGCCCACTCGGTAATACAACATCACATTGAGCCTTGCAAGCAAAGTGACTAAAGAGTTAGCCACAGGATCTTGTATTACGGAACGAGTAAAGAGACTTGCCGGTAACGAGATTGAACTAGGTATAGTGATACCGACGATCGAATCTCGGGCAAGTAAACATACCGAAGAACAAAGGGAACAGCATACGGGATTAACTGAATCCTTGACATAGAGGTTCGACCGATAAAGATCTTCGTAGAATATGTAGGAGCCAATATGGGCATCCAGGTCCCGCTATTGGTTATTGGCCGTAGAGGTGTCTCGGTCATGTCTACATAGTTCTCGAACCCGCAGGGTCTACACACTTAACGTTTGGTGACGATTAGTATAATTGAGTTATTATGTTGGTGACCGAAAGTTGTTCGGAGTCCCGGATAAGATCCCGGACATGACGAGGATCTCCGGAAGAGTCCGGAGGTAAAGATTGATATATGTGATAATAGTGTTTCGATCTCCGGAAGAGTTCCAGAGTTCACCGGAATGGGTTCCGGATGTTTACCGAAGTGTTTGGGTGCAGCAACACTTTATATGAGCCAAAGGGATAAAGCCCACGAGGTATTGGAAAGTGCAAAAGTAGTTTTGCTGCCGCGTAAGCGGTACTACCGCTTGGTGAAGCGGTACTACCGCCCGAGCGGTACTACCGCTTGTGTGAAGCGGTACTACCGCCCAAGCGGTACTACCGCTTGTGTGAAGCGGTACTACCGCTTGTGTGCGGCTGTGCACGATTCGGCAGGGTCCGAATTGGACTCTTTTCCTGCGGGCCAAACCGACCTTGTGCGGGCAAAACCGACCCGGAGGAGGCTTTTACTCCAAGTTTAGACCCCAAGGCTCAACATATAAATAGAGGGGCAGGGCTAGCACACGGGACACATCAGGATTTCCCAAGCCGTGTGCCGGCAACCCTAGCCCTCTAGTTCCTCCGTCATAATCTCCGTAGCGCTTGGCGAAGCCCTGCAGAGATTGTTCCTCACCACCATCACCACGCCGTCGTGCTGCTGGAACTCAACCACTACTTCACCATCGCTCGCTGGATCGAGGAGGTGAAGGCGTCATCAAGCCGTACGTGTGTTGAACGCGGAGGTGCCGTCCGTTCGGCACTAGATCGGAAGGATCGTGATTGGATCGCGGGACGCTCGGCGATTTGGATCGCGAAGACGTTCGACTACATCAACCGCGTTTATTAACGCTTCCGCTTAGCGATCTACAAGGGTATGTAGATTCACTCTCCCTCTCGTAGATGCTCATCACCATGGATAGATCTTGCGTGTGCGTAGGAAAATTTTTGTTTCCCATGCAACGTTCCCCAACAGTGGCATCATGAGCTAGGTCTATGCGTAGATGAGATCTCGAGTAGAACACAAACGAGTTGTGGGCGTGGGTGTATACATATTGCTTGCCGTTACTAGTTGATACTTGATTCCGCGGTATTGTGAGATGAAGCGGCCCGGACCGACATTACGCGTACGCTTACGCGAGACTGGTTTCACCGCTGCGTGCACTTGTTGCATAAAGGTGACTGGCGGGTGTCTGTCTCTCTCACTTTAGTTGAATCGGTTCAATGAAGAGGGTTCTTTTAGAAGATCAAAAAGCAATCACTACACCACGTTGTGGTTTTGCGTAGGTAAGAATCGTTCTTGCTAGATACCCGTAGCAGCCACGTAAAAATTGCAACAACAATTAGAGGACGTCTAACTTGTTTTTGCAGGGTATGTTGTGATGTGATATGGCCAATTACATGATGAGATATATGTGATGTATGAGATGATCATGTATTGTATAGAATATCACGACTTGCATGTCGATGAGTACGGCAACTGGCAGGAGCCATAGAGTTGTCTTTAATTATTGTATGACCTGCGTGTCAATCATTAAGCGCTATGTAATGCTTTACTTTATCGCTAAACGTTAGCTATAGTCGTGGAAGCAACAGTCGGCGCGACAACCTTATGGCGACACGTTGATGGAGATCAAGATGATGGAGATCATGGTGTCATGCCAGTGACGATGGAGATCATGCCGGTGCTTTGGAGATGGAGATCAAAAGCACAAGTTCATGGCCATATCATGTCACTTATGATTTGCATGTGATGTTAATCCTTTTATGCATCTTATTTTGCTTAGGACGACGGTAGCATTATAAGGTGATCCCTCACTTAAATTTCAAGATAAATTGTGTTCTCCCCAAGTGTGCACCGTTGCGAAAGTTCGTCGTTTCGAGACACGCCGTGATGATCGGGTGTGATAGACTCTACGTTCGCATACAACGGGTGTAAGCCATGTTACACGTGCGGAACACTCGGGTTAAACTTGACGAGCCTAGCATGTACAGACATGGCCTCGGAACACAAGAGACCGAAAGGTCGAACATGAGTCATATAGTAGATATGATCAACATGAAGATGTTCACCATTGAAACCACCTCAACTCACGTGATGATCGGACTTGAGTTGGTGGATTTGGATCATGTTACACTCGAATGATCGGAGGGATGTCAATTTGAGTGGGAGTTTTTTAAATATGATTAACTAAACTCATTATCTAAGAACAATAGTCTAAGTTGTCTTTGCTATATTTATGTTGTAGATCATGGCTCGCGCAGTAGCACCCCTGAATTTTAATGCGTTCCTAGAGAAAGCTAAGTTGAAAGATGATGGAAGTAACTTTGTGGACTGGGCCCGTAATCTAAGGATTATCCTTACGGCTTCCCAGAAGGCTTATGTCCTTGATGCACCGCTTGGTGATCCACCCGCTCCAGTTGAGTCTCTAGACGTTGTGAACGCCTGGCAGGCTCGTTCTGATGATTACTCAATAGTTCAATGTGCAATGTTGTATGGCTTAGAACCGGGACTTCAAAGACGTTTTGAACGTCATGGAGCATATGAGATGTTCCAGGAGTTGAAGTTTATCTTTCAGAAGAATGCCCGGATCGAGAGATATGAGATCTCCGATAAGTTCTATGCTTGCAAGATGGAGGAGAACGGGTCTATCAGTGATCACGTGCTCAGAATGTCTGGGTACTCCACCCGCCTGGCTGAGTTAGGGATGCCCCTTCCGCCAGAGGCTATCACTGACAGAGTTCTTCAATCATTGCCACCTAGCTACAAGAGATTCGTGTTGAACTATAACATGCACGGGATGAACAAGTCAGTCGCCGAGCTGTTTGCGATGCTGAAAGCCGCTGAGTCTGAAATTCAGAAGGAGCATCAAGTGTTGATGGTCAATAAAACCACTAGTTTCAAGAAAAATGGCAAGGGTAAGAAGGGTAACTCCAAGCAGAGTGGCAAAGCAGTTGCTCCTCTCGTGAAGAAACCCAAGGCTGGACCCAAACCAGAAACTGTGTGTTTTCATTGCAAGGGAACTGGACACTGGAAGCGGAATTGCCCCAAGTATTTGGCTGACAAGAAGGCGGCCAACAACAAACAAGGTATATATGATATACATGTTATTGATGTGTACCTTACCAACCCTCGTTGTAGTGCCTGGGTATTTGATACCGGTGCGGTTGCTCATATTTGCAACTCAAAACAGGAACTGCGGAATAGACGGAGGCTGGCAAAGGACGAAGTGACGATGCGCGTGGGAAATGGTTCCAAGGTTGATGTGATCGCCGTCGGCACGCTCGCTCTTCGATTACCGTCGGGATTAGTGATGAACCTAAATAAGTGTTATTTGGTGCCTGCGTTAAGCATGAACATTATATCTGGATCTTGTTTATTGCGAGACGGTTACTCATTTAAATCAGAGAATAATGGTTGTTCTATTTATATGAGTAATATCTTTTATGGTCATGCACCCGATGTGAGGGGTTTATTCTTATTGAATCTCGATAGTAATGATACACATGTTCATAACATTGATGCCAAAAGATATAGAATTGATAATGATAATACCACTTTCTTGTGGCACTGCCGTTTAGGTCATATTGGCGTAAAACGCATGAAGAAGCTCCATACTGATGGACTTTTGGAGTCACTTGATTTTGAATCACTTGACACATGTGAGCCATGCCTCATGGGCAAGATGACTAAAACGCCGTTCTCTGGAATAATGGAACGGGCAAGTGACTTATTGGAAATCATACATACTGATGTATGCGGTCCGATGAGCATTGAGGCGCGCGGTGGTTATCGTTACTTTCTCACCTTCACTGATGACTTAAGTAGATATGGGTATATTTACTTAATGAAACACAAGTCTGAAACATTTGAAAAGTTCAAACAATTTCAGAGTGAAGTTGAGAATCATCGTAACAAGAAGATTAAATTCCTACGATCTGATCGAGGGGGAGAATATCTGAGTTATGAGTTTGGCAGTCACTTAAGACAGTGTGGAATTGTTTCACAATTGACACCGCCTGGAACACCACAGCGTAATGGTGTGTCCGAACGTCGTAATCGAACTTTATTGGATATGGTGCGATCTATGATGTCTCTTGCCGATTTGCCACTATCGTTTTGGGGTTATGCATTAGAGACAGCTGCATTCACTTTAAATAGGGCACCATCGAAATCCGTTGAGACGACGCCATATGAACTTTGGTTTGACAAGAAGCCAAAGCTGTCGTTTCTTAAAGTTTGGGGATGTGATGCTTATGTCAAAAAGCTTCAGCCTGAAAAGCTGGAACCCAAAGCGGAGAAATGCGTCTTCATAGGATACCCAAAAGAGACAGTTGGGTATACCTTCTACCTCAGATCCGAAGGCAAAGTGTTTGTCGCTAAAAACGGAACATTTCTTGAGAAAGAGTTTCTCTCGAAAGAATTGAGTGGGAGGAAGATAGAACTTGATGAGGTTGTTGAACCTTTACTTCAACCTGAGAGTAGCGCAGCGCAGAAAGTTGTTTCTGTGGAGCCTACATTAGCTGAAGAGGAAGTTAATGATGATGATCATGAAGCTTTGGATCAAGTTGCTATCGAACCTCGTAGGTCGACAAGGACGCGTACTGCTCTTGAGTGGTACGGCAACCCTGTCTTAGAGGTCATGTTGTTAGACAACGATGAACCTACGAGCTATGGAGAAGCGATGATGAGCCCGGATTCCGAGAAGTGGTTAGAGGCCATGAAATCCGAGATGGGATCCATGTATGAAAACAAAGTATGGACTTTGGAAGTATTACCTGAAGGGCGTAAGGCCATTCAGAACAAATGGATCTTTAAGAGGAAGACGGACGCGGACGGTAATGTCACCGTCTATAAAGCTCGACTTGTGGCAAAGGGTTTTTCACAAGTTCAAGGAGTTGACTACGATGAGACCTTCTCACCCGTAGCGATGCTTAAGTCCGTCAGAATCATGTTAGCAATAGCTGCCTTTTTCGATTATGAAATTTGGCAGATGGATGTCAAAACAGCGTTCCTTAACGGTTTCCTTAAGGAAGAGTTGTATATGATGCAACCAGAAGGTTTTGTCGATCCAGAGAATGCTGACAAAGTTTGCAAACTCCAGCGATCCATTTATGGACTGGTGCAAGCATCTCGTAGTTGGAATCTTCGTTTTGATGAGGTGATCAAAGCGTTCGAGTTTATACAAGTTTACGGAGAAGCTTGTATTTACAAGAAAGTGAGTGGGAGCTCTATAGCGTTTCTAATATTATATGTGGATGACATATTGCTGATTGGAAACAATATAGAAATGCTGGAAAGCGTAAAGGAATATTTGAACAAGAGTTTTTCAATGAAGGACCTAGGAGAAGCTGCTTTCATATTAGGCATCAAGATCTATAGAGATAGATCGAGACGCTTAATAGGACTTTCACAAAGCACATACCTTGATAAGATTTTGAAGAAGTTCAAAATGGATCAGTCCAAGAAGGGGTTCTTGCCTGTTTTGCAAGGTGTGAAGTTGAGTAAGACTCAATGCCCAGTGACTGCAGAAGATAGAGAAAAGATGAGTGTCATCCCCTATGCTTCAGCCATAGGCTCTATCATGTATGCAATGCTGTGCACAAGACCCGATGTCAGCCTTGCCATAAGTATGGCCGGAAGGTTTCAAAGTGATCCAGGAATGGAACACTGGACGGCGGTCAAGAATATCCTGAAGTACCTGAAAAGGACTAAGGACATGTTTCTCGTTTATGGAGGTGATCAAGAGCTCGTCGTAAAGGGTTACGTCGATGCAAGCTTTGACACTGATCCGGATGACTCTAAGTCGCAAACCGGATACGTATTTATTCTTAATGGGGGTGCGGTTAGCTGGTGCAGTTCCAAGCAAAGCGTGGTAGCTGATTCTACATGCGAAGCGGAGTACATCGCAGCCTCGGAGGCGGCGAAGGAAGGTGTCTGGATGAAGGAGTTCATGACAGATCTTGGAGTAGTGCCTAGTGCGCTTAACCCAATGACTCTGTTTTGTGATAATACTGGTGCCATTGCTCTAGCCAAGGAACCAAGATTTCACAAGAGGACCAGACACATAAAACGACGTTTCAATTCCATCCGCGATTACATCAAGGAGGACGACATAAATATTTGCAAAGTACACACGGATCTAAATGTTGCAGATCCGTTGACTAAACCTCTTCCAAGGGCTAAACATGAACAACACCAGAACTGCATGGGTGTTCGATTCATTACAATGTAAATCACATAGTGATGTGAACTAGATTATTGACTCTAGTGCAAGTGGGAGACTGTTGGAAATATGCCCTAGAGGCAATAATAAATTGGTTATTATTATATTTCCTTGTTAATGATAATCGTTTATTATCCATGCTATAATTGTATTGATTGGAAACTCAAATACATGTGTGGGTACATAGACAACACTGTGTCCCTAGTAAGCCTCTAGTTGACTAGCTTGTTGATCAAAGATGGTTAAGGTTTCCTAGCCATGGACATGAGATGTCATTTGATAACGGGATCACATCATTAGGAGAATAATGTGATGGACAAGACCCAAACTGTAAACGTAGCATTTGATCGTGTCAGTTTATTGCTATTGTTTTCTGCATGTCAAGTATCTGTTCCTTTGACCATGAGATCATGCAACTCACTGACACCGGAGGAATACCTTGTGTGTATCAAACGTCGCAACGTAACTGGGTGACTATAAAGGTGCTCTACAGGTATCTCCGAGGGTGTCTGTTGGGTTGGCATGGATCAAGACTGGGATTTGTTACTCCGTGTGACGGAGAGGTATCTCAGGGCCCACTCGGTAATACAACATCACATTGAGCCTTGCAAGCAAAGTGACTAAAGAGTTAGCCACAGGATCTTGTATTACGGAACGAGTAAAGAGACTTGCCGGTAACGAGATTGAACTAGGTATAGTGATACCGACGATCGAATCTCGGGCAAGTAAACATACCGAAGAACAAAGGGAACAGCATACGGGATTAACTGAATCCTTGACATAGAGGTTCGACCGATAAAGATCTTCGTAGAATATGTAGGAGCCAATATGGGCATCCAGGTCCCGCTATTGGTTATTGGCCGTAGAGGTGTCTCGGTCATGTCTACATAGTTCTCGAACCCGCAGGGTCTACACACTTAACGTTTGGTGACGATTAGTATAATTGAGTTATTATGTTGGTGACCGAAAGTTGTTCGGAGTCCCGGATAAGATCCCGGACATGACGAGGATCTCCGGAAGAGTCCGGAGGTAAAGATTGATATATGTGATAATAGTGTTTCGATCTCCGGAAGAATTCCAGAGTTCACCGGAATGGGTTCCGGATGTTTACCGAAGTGTTTGGGTGCAGCAACACTTTATATGAGCCAAAGGGATAAAGCCCACGAGGTATTGGAAAGTGCAAAAGTAGTTTTGCTGCCGCGTAAGCGGTACTACCGCTTGGTGAAGCGGTACTACCGCCCGAGCGGTACTACCGCTTGTGTGAAGCGGTACTACCGCCCAAGCGATACTACCGCTTGTGTGAAGCGGTACTACCGCTTGTGTGCGGCTGTGCACGATTCGGCAGGGTCCGAATTGGACTCTTTTCCTGCGGGCCAAACCGACCTTGTGCGGGCAAAACCGACCCGGAGGAGGCTTTTACTCCAAGTTTAGACCCCAAGGCTCAACATATAAATAGAGGGGCAGGGCTAGCACACGGGACACATCAGGATTTCCCAAGCCGTGTGCCGGCAACCCTAGCCCTCTAGTTCCTCCGTCATAATCTCCGTAGCGCTTGGCGAAGCCCTGCAGAGATTGTTCCTCACCACCATCACCACGCCGTCGTGCTGCTGGAACTCAACCACTACTTCACCATCGCTCGCTGGATCGAGGAGGTGAAGGCGTCATCAAGCCGTACGTGTGTTGAACGCGGAGGTGCCGTCCGTTCGGCACTAGATCGGAAGGATCGTGATTGGATCGCGGGACGCTCGGCGATTTGGATCGCGAAGACGTTCGACTACATCAACCGCGTTTATTAACGCTTCCGCTTAGCGATCTACAAGGGTATGTAGATTCACTCTCCCTCTCGTAGATGCTCATCACCATGGATAGATCTTGCGTGTGCGTAGGAAAATTTTTGTTTCCCATGCAACGTTCCCCAACACCATTTTCATCTCTATCAATAAAGAACATCACTTAATAAAAATGTTGCTCCATTAAGGCTCACATATACGTATATTGATGGGAACTCAAAGAGATTTTTGGAATCCTTTTAAAATTTAGTATAGCTGAAGCACATGTGTAGAAACTTAGTTCTTTTTTGTAGTTTATCCGATTGATGGGTTCATGTAATAGTGGACTATACATTGTGTAGCTATATTGGGTAGCTACACTGTGATCTTTGTGTAGCTACATTGTCATCTTTGTGTAGCTACATTGCATGAGTGTGACATGGGATCTACCTCCATTTAATATACTTACCAATTTTGAATATGTGTTTGGTAGCATATGTGTGCACATGATTGCTTAGTGTTTTGTTCTATGTTTTCATGATTATTTATCGATCAAGCTTTCAAAGTGGTATATAAAAAAACAAGTATCTACACAATTTATATGCCTCTTCCTTTTATGCAGTGAGCACACTCATAATTAGTTTCTCATTTGGAAACCTGATAGTTCCTATAGCAAAAATCTAAGAATTACAATTCTTTATATTTCTATTTAATTTGTTTGATGCTTTTTCCTGTTAATTTTAGAAGATACTTCTTCTTTTCATGCATTAAACACTCCCACGGCCTTTATTCTTTAGCCAAACAGCATGGCCGACTCTAGCATATAGATAGGCTCCTCAGATCACTGGTCAAGGTATGCCGAAGATAAAGGCGACGTGAGCACCAACCAGGTAATTAAGGTTACAAAAAACATGCATGAGCATTGCAAACATCTCCATATATTTAACCATTAATTAATTGTTGATGATTTGAAACCCTTGCCAGGCATACGTACGAGGTCCGCCTTCTCCAGCACCCATTGTGCAGCAGACATGTGGCGTGGACGTGCTCAATCACGAGCTGATCGCGTCACATAAGAGTACCATCAAGGCCCTGGAGGAGTTGAATGATTCCCTGAAGAAGGAGAGGGATAAGATTATCAATGACAATGCTATTGTCTACGATAAGATTTTCAGTCTCGAAGGTCGGATCGAATCGCTGAACCTCGAGATAAGTGAGATCAAGAAGGAAATACAAGTCCTGAAGTCCGAGAGGACTCAACTGAAGACAGAGAAGGCCCATTACATCATGAAGGGGCAGATGAATATGATAAGCTTCGTGAGCTTAAGTTAATCCTTAGACGTGAAACTAGGTAGTGTCGAGAGGGGCAGATCGATACTTGTGAGAAGTTAGTTGGTATTTTTCTTTTGTGAATTTGATGAAACATTTAGTTTGTGAATTAAGCTGGTAGTATCTTTTGGGAATTGCTGAAACATTTACTTTGTGAAGCTGGAAGTATCTTTTGTGAAGCTGGTAGTATCTTTTGGGAATGCCGGCGTATTTTTTTATTAGCTAAATATGACAGTGCTGGCGTGAAACTCTGTCCAACACCATAGGTATTCAAAATACTACTGGCGTCGTCTTCAACGCCACCACTAATTTGTAACAGTGGCGCCATATTGGTGGCGTAGGATGTCCACGCTAGCAGGTCCCTTTTTGACACGTCATAGCTAGGCTCTGCACGAGTGTACGAATCAAACACCCATTGTAGGGAAAAAAATCCGAAGGATCCAAATCCTTCAAAAATCCAATGAAATTCCTTTGTATCAAAGGAGCCCTAAGAATTTACTAGAGAGTCTAGTGCGCCTTGATTGAATCTTATCCACGCTGAAAGCTCCTAGTCATTTTCATATAGTCCTTGTGAAACCTTGTTGGCATCTTAAAGACACCAGTCACGTAATTTTGGATGAATTGTGCCATTGACTTGATAAGAATATCCTTTCCTCCGACGGCTACATATATTGCTGACCAATGTCAGCTTCTTGTTAAGCATGTCTCTATAAATAGAAACATGTCCGCTTTTGTTCTTCCTAATGGCAGACCAATATACTACTCAGAGGTATTGTGCTCCATATCAATAATATTCTTGGTCTCTTTCCCGTCTTCCGTCAGACACACACCGTTGAAAAGATAGAGCACTTATTTGGATTTATGAGATGGCTCGTAGCCAACTCATATCCAAAGTGGATTTTACAACCCCAATTTGTTCCATGTTAGCTCTCGAGAGTATATTGTCATCGGCAAATATTCAAATAGTAAATATGATATGTCGGGTGCTCTCATGTTGTTCTTTAGTTCATGGAGTTTCCCCAAACTAGATTGCCCAATTCAAAAACTTTGCAAGCCCATCTGGAAAAAAAAACATACAGGGGTAAACCCCTACCCCCGGCCGCTCGCGCGTCAAATGCCTTTGGACATTGAAATCCGCAAAATAAATTCACCAAAGTCCAGTTTCAGGAGAATTCCCATCAGGAAACTCCAATCTACATTATCATAGGCTTAGCTCAAGTCCAATTTGCAGGGACAAACATGTCAAAACAAATAGCATGTTGTAAAATATGTAAGTCTTAAAACCTATTGTAAAATATGAGTGGGTAGAGGAGAGCTAACTAGGAAGTGTGTGGTATATCTAAGCTTAATTAGTGCATGAGCTAGATCTACCTACCTAAGAGTCATGTGGAAGTTTGGTGCTTTCAAGAAAAGAGGGGGGATAAAGGAAGAAAGTGAGGAGGAAGAAGAGGATGGCTAGAGAGAGAAAAATGCATAGTTCTCACATGTGAATAGCGAGCATTTTTTTTGGAACGGAGCTATTAGTGGCACGACTCACGCCAACAGTAAAGGGCGAACTAGTGGTGTGTAACTTACTCCCACTCCGGTACTATGTGGGCCTAACATACAACCCCAAAAGTGGACCCTACTTAAAATACTAGTGGCGTGGTGAAAAGTTACATGCCACGGCTAGTTCCAATAGTGCCGACGTGGTAAAATATCCACTGCTAGTTCCAATAGTGCCGACGTGGTAAAATATTACACTCCACAATTAATTTTGCGGCCTGCCAGGCTACTTGGTCCCACATACTGGTTGCGTACCATTTTGAAGCCACGCCACCAGTGACCTATTACAGATGGTGTACGAATATAGCAGTGGCATGGGTTGAAAGGCATCATTAATGGCTTTAAGGGGAATATAAGGTTTGACCCTCCCTCTAGAGATCCTTTTGTTAAACACTTTCCAAGGAAGAAGAAGTTCAAGGGCTACACCGGTGATAGAATCACCTTGGAAGCTCCGATATGGCTGTATCCATGCCAAAAGATAAGTGGTTGTCATAACGGTCGAGTTAAATGACCATAACCAAAATCGCTCGTGTCATCCGCCGCTAGGTTTATGACGACATCCCAAGCAACATTGATAGAAGCCCCGATGTCCCATTCACAACATGGAGTTAAGAAACCCTACGTCACCACCACATGGAGAAGAAGAGATCAACCGCCACACTATCCATCTCCATACCCACCATCATCTTCATCTTCTTACCAATCTTCCCCATAGCCATTGCCATAACTTATAATCGAGATGCATCACATACGACGACATTGTAAGACAATCATGAATCATTCATCTTCAAGTACCATATGCAATGCCTTTCTTCTGTGATTTATTTTTGATTTGTGAGTAGTGCCATCGGGGTAAGGGCTGAGGCATAGCCTTTGAAACCCCATGTACTTGTGCAAGGGATTGTTGGTAGGACTTTAAAATCTAACATCATATCATGTGTATCACAACGAATATGTCTCTTGTATCTTCTCATTCTAAGGTCGAGCAGGTACCTGGGATCCCAAGGATCGATCTAGGAGGAGAAAGAAGTGCAGAGAGGAGTGGAAGGCTATGCCAAAAGCCGGTGATAGTAAGGATACGTACGGTGCAGTCATTAAACATCCAATGCGTTGGTCTGCAAAAACATTTTTCGATAAATGGCGTTTTATTACTTAAAATGTTTAAGTATTACATCCGGCCCCTGCAGAAACCTTTATAATTGAGATAACCTCGTAAGACGGTAAGAGCCTTGGTTGGACAATCGAATAGCGATGCGGCTGTTGGTCGGCCGTGAGGTTATTAGGACACCCCACACACATACACATTGACAACACATAGTAACATTATCTACCAGGCCCGTGGATATATAGATAAAATTCCAAGTGCAAGTTAAGACCTTAAGCCCTGGCCCATTTCCTTAATATTGATTTCTTTCTAAATATTGTGCATATTCGGTCCGGAAAAACTGGAACTTCTAGGGATGACATGAATTTGTCAGAATCACGCCTCTATTAGCAATTCTTCTTGTGGGTTCGATATATAGGGTCACCTCTGGGGAAAAAGATAGGACTATCTACATCCGAAACCGCATCAAAGATAATCAAATACTTGAAGTGCGAGACAAAGAAGTTGGCATCTTGTCCACCGCTTATATGAGTTAGGACTCTATAACCTAGGCCCTTGGCATTATCAACCGGGGTGGGGCTAGTCGATAGGCACAATTACCTATGCCACTTATTCATCGACCTACCATTATACTTTGTAAACCCACATACATCATCTAAGCACGAGCATGGGTAAAGTATTAACTTCACCCCGAGGGCCTGAACTTGGGTAATCTGGTCTCGTGTTACCCCTATGATCTTGTCGGGATCTGCTAGAATCTACTTGTGACACTCTAGGTATGGGTTGCACTAGCCGGAATCGAGATCCAGATGGAGTCATTCAACAACTTCACGTTTAAGGCCCATGCCAGATCTTCGCTTTTGGCCTGATGGCCGCCTTGAGAGCGTCGAGAGCTTCGCCGCAGTCTGAATCATCTTCTTCGTCAACTTGGACTTCGTCGCCGACTCGCATGACGAGCCCGTCTCCTCGCTGGGCACATGAGCCAGCGACGATCTTCTTCAGCCCACCCACCACACGCTTCGCCGTCAACATGGAATAGATCCACGTGCGGCGTCCCAGAGAAGCACGAGACGAAGGAGGACACACTTTCACATGAATCCAAAGTGCGGATGGCACTACGAATCCTCCATCTTTCACAATCGTGGAACGGAATCGATCAAGGAGGGGATCACGCCCTCGATCGGACGACACAAGCGCGACCGGCGAGTGGGGGTGGGCCCATGCACGCAAAAAACGAGTGGTTGGGGGAGAGGAGATAGGAGATGCAAAGCGGTGAGGAATGATGGACCCATGCGCAAACGTGGCAACAAACAGGGGCGGTAGATCACGCCTCGATCGGACGACACAAGCGCTACCGGCGAGTCCGTTCGGCCGGTCGGCCGGAAGCCAAGGTTTCCCATCCATCAAAAGAGGCCCCGGGCAGATCGGCGTTGGTAAGAGTACGAGCACTCGTGAGCTCCCTACTGGGCTTTACTCCTCAGTTCGTAACGAGTGGCACGAGGACGTGGTACGTGCGTACCCTCGTGCACCTGTTACGGCCGGCCGCTCCTGAGCTACGTACGTACGTACGTACGTACGATGGTCGTCCGTAGAATCGCAGTGCGCGGTATTTATTGGACTTGATTTCCCAGCCATGGCGTGCTCTCTGCGCGCAAGGACGCATCGGTCGATCGGCCGTGCTCGGCGTCGATGGGTCCGCATCCACGGCTGGTTACGCGCGCCTGGTTGGTTTCATGGTGCCGTCGTACGCGCCTAGCTATACGTACGACCGATCGCGCTGACGCGGCGACGGCGACGTAAATACGCCACTGCGGCGGTCGGTCAGTGGCGTGCCGGCCGGCAATCCGGCATGCTGCTCGCCCCAGTTAATGGGCTCGATACGCCGTACGCGCACGCCGGCCATCTGCAGTGCAAGCCCAGGCTAGCTAGCTCCCAGTGCCATATGGGCGGTCTCTGCCTCGCTCCGACGTGACGTCCGCGGGCAGGAATTCTTGGGCTGTCTGGTGCGAAACGGCGTGCAGCGCCGGAGGTTTTGGGCACGCACGTTCGGAACATGACAAAGATGGGATGCGTATTGGGGGTAAACAGCACACAGAATGCACATGGACCAACACCGGCACGAGTGGCTAGCTAGATTTGCACGGGTTAACTGAAAAACATGCGATGAATACGTGTTACCTGAACTGCGGAGCTAGCCATCCGTATCGCGCTAGCGGAAACTCCGCCAGTTCAAGCATGTCTGCTGTCGTGAAATAGAACAAATGGGTTGCACTATTTTATTTCATTTTTGACTAAGGAAGTATAGAATGCGTTGAAGTGTTATTTTTGTGTAAAGTATCTTTCATTTTAGAATTCTGGTGTAAAAAAACCCGGCGCTCCATGAGAGTCCGGGGTAGAACCCACGAGCTCGCGGAACCCTAATTTGCGGCTAGGTGGCTACGAGCGAAATCGCTAATTGAGGAGTACTCCTTTCAAAAATTACACCCACCTCAAGTGACGCACTTGTCGCAATCTGAGAGTTTTTTTTTATCCGTATTTTCAAAACGTTTTATCTTTTAAACCGTGAGTCCAAATCTCAAACCGTTTTCAACTTTAGGTTCCTCGCGTCGAGATCTTCAAAACTAGATCCCATGTTGATAGGTTTAGATAAACTTTTTTTTCACGAAAAATCAGTGCCTCTTACGATAGAAAAAAATAGAAAACACTTTTTTTCCATTTCCGAGAGGCACGGCCGTGCCTCTCGCGAAGACAAACCATGCCTCTCGCGAAAAAAATTAGAAAACGCATCTTTTTCCCTTTCCGAGAGGCACGGTTGTGCCTCTCGCGAAAGCAAAACTGTGCCTCTCCCAAAAAAACAAAAAACACATTTTTTTCCTTTCCGAGAGGCACGGCCATGCCTCTCGCGGAAGCAAAACCGTGCCTCTTCTGGAAAAAAAAACAGAAATCGCGTCTTTTCGCGTAATTTTTTTTTAATTTATTTCGTCCAAAATCTAAGAAAGACCGATGAAAAACCGGAAGACCAAAAAAACGGGGAAAAACCAATCTAAAAAGCCGAAAACGCGTGGAAAATATATAAAAAGAAACAAAATTCAAAGGAAACGCTCGGAGCGCGACACGTGACGACGGTTGAGAACGCGCCAAGTGGCGGCACGTGGAAGTAATTGTAGGAGATATGCCCTAGAGGCAATAATAAATGTTATTGATTATCTCCCTGTTCATAATTAAGTTTATGTTCCATGCTATAACTGCAATGATTCTCGAGTCTACAAATAAAACGAAGCTTGGAGGGAAACTCATGTGCACGTGTGGGATAATAAACGGTAAAATGTATTCCTAGTCAAGCCTCTATGACTGGCTCAAGTATTGCATGATGATCCTGTTTTCCTGATCATGGGCATGGCTATGCCGGCAATTTTGAGGGCACAATTGTTGGTAGAACACTTGTGTTGAATCGACCCGATTGATGTTATGCTATGAGATACATTCGTCATTAGTTAATGGCTAATAACACAGAGATGGTTTACGTTTGCATGATTCCTTAGACCATGAGAGTATCGAGTTTCTTCATGCTTGCTTCATGAACTTTGGGGTTTGTTAAACGTCATTCGTAAATGGGTGGCTATTACGGCGGCTTACGGGTTCATGGAAAAGTATGTCAAGTAACTTGATAGCTCAAGATTGGGATTTGCTCCTCCGACGATGGAGAGATATCTCTGGGCCCTCTCGGCGTTACGGTATCCATCATCGTCTGGCCAGACACTTTGTGATTTGATCACGGGGATGCCGGAACACGGGAACGAGAAAAGAGAACAATACCGGCAACGAGGTAACTGGCATAGTGGACAAGTTGTTGATTCAAGGGGATGCCAACATGTCTCACCTCGGGTTATTGTAACATATCGCGAAGCAACAGGAATAGCACACGGCAACTGGAGGTTCACTCGAATATTCATTCGTGTGGGTATAGGGGTCAATATGGGTGTCCACGGCTCCGATGTTGATCATTGATTGGAAGGGGTTCCGGGTCATGTCTATACTTCACCGAACCTATAGGGTCACACGCTTAAGGGTCATCTATCTGCTGAATACTAGACAGGGAGTCTGAGAGAAAAACACCGGAAAAGTTTCGGACACCGGAAAAGTTTCGGACAGCGGAAAAGTTCCGCAGAGAGGTTACCGGATGAGTTCCGGTGAAACTGAAAAGTTGTTTCAGGGGATACCAAAAAGTCAAATTGGTTTTGGCACATGCCTGATAATTCTTGGAGGATGCCAGAATCGTTCTGGAAACTTTTTGGAATTTTCCGGGATGAAAACCGGAAATGTTCCGGAGCTGCCGAAACCGCTTCAGATGCTTTTCGCAGATGAAAATCACTAAACCGGAATTGTTCCGGCTCGCGTTGAAAATTATTTTGGTGGGTACTAGAATTGTTCTAAGCCCACATGAATATTTTCAGTTCGATCAGACGCTGAAAAATGTCGTCGTGAATAGTGAAAGCACTTTTTGGATATTTTTGGAAAAGTGCATTTTGGGATATTTTCCCAAAAGGTTTCTAGAAGGCTTGGGGGCTAAGAAACCCCCTTGGGGGGCCCCCCAAGAGATGGTGGCCGGCCACAATGGGGCTCCTCCATGGAGCCCCCACTTGTTCCTTGGTTTCACCTTTAGGTCCTTGAGAAGGACTTCTTTCCATGTGGGTTTTGGGTTTTATTGTAAAACCTCCCTACCCCTTGGTTTTCCTATAAATAGGAGGTGAGTGGGCTGCCATCATACACATCCTTACTCTCATACACAAGCCATGCATGATCTGGCATTCTCTCTCTCTCCCAGTGAAATAGTTTCGTAGAGCCGAAAGGCTGTCTGGGATCCGGCAGGAACTAGTTCTGGACGGCGAAGCCCTGCCGGATAGATGACACCGTATGTGTGCAACTCTGTAGAGAGATCGTAGTTTCGGTCTTAGTTCGAGAGTGCCTCCCGAAGGGCTGTCCGTGTGACCGTCCGAGTTTTGGAGGTCCTCCCGAAGGGCTGTCCGAGTGACAGTCCGAGTTTCGGAGGTCCTCCCGAAGGGCTGTCCGCGACACCGTCCGGGGGACTGTGCGACCGCCTCCCGGAGGGCTGTCCGCGGTGCAGATGAGGGTATACATCCTCGCGGTTGGGAGGTTGTAAAATCCTAGCTGCGGGGATCTGCACCGCCGTTCGTCATCGACTCTACTTCCGCTGCGCTACGAGTCGGTAACGAAAATGATCAAACCTTGTAGCAGTCTCCATAGTGGTCCTGGGCTGTTGCGTAGGTCGGAAATTTTTTGTTTTCTGCTGCGTTACCCTACAGTAATCGTTGGGAGGCTTCCGAGCTAATGCTCCTCAACTAGTTGCTCTTGCTATGAGCGACCAAACCCTCCCCGCTCGATGCCGCTACGTATACTTGGGCCGGCCCATTATCTCTTTCCGGATTGGGGAAGGTTTTAGAATCTTCCCAAACATGTCTTTACTGCTCTCTTTTTTCATATTTTTTCAGGTTCATTTTCTGAAATCATGAATATTTTTCAAAATTCAACAATATTTTCTAAATTTTGAACAATTGTTTACAATATTTTCAATTTTATCCTAAATTTTGAACATTTTTTAACTGTCAAACATTCTTTTAATCAATGATTTGTTTTTTCAAAATTGGAGTAATTTTTTAATTTTACAAGCACATTTTTTATGAATATTTTTGTCATGCATGAACATTTTCTGAATCAGTGAATATTTTTTGAATCGATGAACCTGTTTTGTAATTCACGAATTTTTCTGATTTAGCTGAACATTTTTAAAAGTTCATAATATATTTTTGAATTTGCCAACATGTTTTCAATTTCACGAATAATTTTTGAGTACACAAACATTTTTTTCGAAATCATGAACTTTTTTGATTTACCGAACATTCTTTTCAAAATCATGAACATTTTTTAATAGACGAGCATTTTCTTCCATTTACGAACATTTTCATTGAATTTAGGAGCATTTTATGATTTCTTAAATATTACTTTTTGAAAAGTGAGCCGCCCTTTGTTGAACACCATTTGCTAGTCGCATGTTAACAGTTCCGTGTCGGTATTCTCAATAGTTCGCATGCATATTCTGAAGGTAAATCCTATTTGGCGTCACAGGCGCCCGTTACTGTGCAATTTTGCAAACGGGCGCCTGCAGCGTCCTTGCGCTGGGCCGGCCGATGTAGGTTTTTATTCACAAAAATTGAATGAGTTGGTCACGATTCGAACCTTGGACCTCCAACATAGAGACATGCTCACGCAACCACCCCACCACGAAGCAGCTTCGATAAATTAAAACATTTTCTATGTTTTATTCTTTCATTCTCATTTTTTTCTTTTTCCTTTTTTTTCTTTGACCTGGTTCAACGATTTCTTTTTTGTTTTTTCCTTTGACCTGGTTGAACGATTTGAAAAGAGTTCATCGAATTTGTTCTTTTGTTTTTTTAATGATGAGCTGTTTTCAAAATTTTGAAGTTTTGTTCAAATGCGATTTTCAAATTCGTTGATTTTTTTTTAAATTCCATGAACTTTTGTCCAAAATCGGTGAACTTTTTTTCAAATTTAATGAACTTTTTTCCAAAATCGGTAAAACAAATTCAAATTTGATGCACTCTTTTCAAACTCAGTGAACTTTTTTCAAAATTCTATGAATTGTTTTCAAAATCGTGAACTTTTTTCAAAATCGATAAACTTTTTCAAAATCGGTGAACTTTTTTTCAAATGCGATGAAATTTTATAAAATTTAAGTGAACTTTTTCAAAATTCGTGAACCGTTTTGGACTCTCGATTTTTTCTGAATTTTTTTGATTTATTTGTTTTCTTGTTTTTTCAAAGTCAATGGTTGAAACTGGTCAACCGCGACCCAAACAACGCTCGTGCAAGCGACCACGCGGAGCGAGTCGAGCGCTCGGAGCGGCCGAGCGCCCTGCTCGTGTAACTAGGCTGGCCCAAAACCAAGCTACTGCAGGCGCCGAGTAGGGGCTCCCTATTTTGAACTGCTTGTCTGTAATCAAGACATACTTCTTGCCCTTAATGCTAAACCATTTGCACAATATTGGTGTGCGGGGGCAAGCTCTCATTTGCCGCTACAGTCCTGGAAATAATAATCTGGGAACACTAACTTCAAAACTCGCAACTAATATACGACGAGATGGACCATACATGGACAGGTAACTAAGTTGGTGTAGATGCCCTATTATGCGTGGTTCATGTGGAATAAGAAACAGAAAGATTCATTTCCTAAAAATAAAAGCAATGGAAATATCCAGAACATCAATGGGATGATGCAATTAGGCAGCAGAAACATGATGCGGGTACTTCTTACCCAATCAGTAGATTTGACATCCATTTGTTGTTGCCATTACAACAAGTTGCTCACCAAAAACATGATTACCGACAAGTCAAAAGGATCAAAGCAGGGCTCTCTCAGATTTTGATAGTGAAACGATAAAAGATCTCAACATGAACTTGAGCACAAAAATTCTCACAACAGTGCATTATCGCAAAAGTTCACCGCCTAATCCAGTACAAAATTCTGCAGTCAAATAAACCTGTGATTAATTGACCCGGCTAAAAATAACAGCCCACTACCGACAACCCCCCGACAACCTTCCTACACCCGACTCGCTTTATACCCCTTGCAGTTGCGGTTGAGTAGGATGAGTTGCAGTCAAGTTACGACGGTTGCAACTACAAAACAACCCACATCCCCTCCTGAAAAAAACGCTCATGCAGAAATAATAATATGAAATTAAAAAACTGTAACTATAAAATTAATTGGTCGAACATTAGAAATATTGTGTCACTGTTGTGGCGATTATGCATAATTTGACAACACGATGCAGTTATACACAGAGTACAACCCGTATGAATAATACTATGGAAACAAATTTAAAAAGTCAGACCCTTAAGTATCATTATTCCCTCTTTCTCACGAACAGAAGAAAACATAAGAACATGAAAAAAAGGCGACAAAAAACCGTTATCTTGAGAATAAACAGCCTGGACATGATAAAAAAAATCAACAGTGAATAGTAAAGTGGTTCTGCACCTCTGAAGTGTCAAGTTCTCATACAAAAAAAATCTAAAACAATTAACTTCCAATAAAAAACAATTACACAAATTATACATGGTCAAAAAACAAATAATTGCAAAAAAGAAGAAGAAAGGCAAAAAAGAAGCAGCAACAGAAGTGACAAGGCCTGTAACATCGAACGTTACAAACATGCGTAGCCTGACAACTAAAAAAGTATAGCCCGTCAGCGGGGCGCTTGCCATACTACGAAGAAAAAATACAAGGAAAACGGGCCAGACGCACATCGCTGCACAGGTTTTAAAAATACAAGGAGATATTGAATGTTTTTAAAGAAATGTACTATCCAAAACAATTAGCTTCCTATAAAAAGTACTATTATCAACCCCCGATAACCCTAGATCGGTTATTTTGATGACTAATGATGATGATGATAATAATAATAATAATAATAATAATAATAATAATAATACTTCCTCCGATCCATACTAAATTAGTAACAATTAATATGAATCGAAGGAAGTAATTATTATTATTATTATTATTATAAGAGGCAACTTTTTTAAAATAATATAAACAATCAATTCTACAAGATCTAGTAACAAATGGTATTAAGCTAAACAGAAAATGGATATACCAAAAAAGGAAAAGGGAAAAGAGTGTAACAATGTTCTACTAAATATGCTGAAACAAAGAAAACAAACATAAAACATCAATTTGTCATGAGAACAAAGTAAAAGAGCTGACCCCTAAGACGCTACAGTGAACAAATGACAAAATCTGCAAAGGCTGTTTTTTCTTTGAGAAATTGCAAAGGATGGTAGTTTTTTTTTGAGACAATGCAAAAGGATGGTAGTGTTCGCATCTTTTGATCCCATCTTTTCTCTTTCGGATGGTTTAGAAAAAAAAGAGCCCACATAGCCTAGCTCAGTAGACAAACAAATAAAAGGCCAGGTAAACTCACGCACATGGGCTGCCGTACGAGACGAGCCATGCACCACCCCGCATCGCGATACAACTCACAACGCCACTACGAATCTCAAGGCGTGACGATCGAACGGCCAGAAAAGTGAATGAGACATTGTTAAAACTCAGCTAGCTGAGTTTCAGCCAAACCGGTATATATATATACTAGCAGGTGGAAGCCACGGCGACACGCCGCACCCAAGTATGAGCCCGTTGTTGGCTAAATTGCAACATAATTTGTTGGTTGCTAGTGTTTACTTTCTGTTGTTCAGTTTTACTAAGTAGCACAAAAAGATTACAAACTGTCGAAAAGAGTACAAATTGTTGGGTTGATTACAGAATTTGGTAACATACATACAAAGAAGAGCATATGAGTACAATGAAGCGAACATTGGACTAAAAGGTTATACATTTCATAAAGTGAAAATAACCAGATTTCCTAGCTTGATAGTTTTCGACGCATATTATCTTTCTGTGATTGCTCCCTTCCACTTATCCACTTTGCTCATGATGCCGAACGCCGGAATGTATTATAGATGCCAATAAACTGAATGTTATGTATCTGCAATTCCTCTTTCATAATGCACCTTCAACAACACAATGAACATGTGAATTCCATCAGCTTAGCATACTATACACACATTTAATTTATTCTGTAAAAGCAAATAGAATTACTCAGTATAGTAAGAAAGGAGAGCTGAAGGCTTTGAATATACAGAAGATAATGCAAAAACAATTCACTAACCTTAGCTAAAGCTGACATGTCAAGTATTTCCCATATTTCCAGCATTCACTTGATGTGGTGATCAGCTAACACGGTAACAATTAGTAGATAATTAGTAGAACATTAGCTGCTCCTTTGGACCATGCATTGTAAAGCTACCAAGTATCGATAATGAACTCTCTGTACAGAAGAGGACACTATGTTCAGAACAACTTTTCTAACCTTAGAATCCTGAACCAATTTGCGCGTAAATAACCCCCATGTCTTAGGTGTTCTCGGGGCTAAGCGAGTCAGTACAATCGGACATAGAAATTCGATTTCCAATAGAGCTGCAAACGCTACTGTAAGCCGAAGACGTTTCTTTCGAGGAGATCGAAAATCTCTGAATTTCTGCGAAACGAATTTACATATTTATTGCGAGGGGCTTTCATGAACCTTCCTTTCATTTGTAATTCAGCGTTCAGAAGATGAGATCATGATCCTTTCATGCATTTGAACTATAACATATGGCCAAGTATACAATACCTTTACTACATTGTGCATGGCATCAAGTAGTCAAAATTTCTTTGCTTACATATTATAAAGGTTTGTTTTGTTGTATGCGGGAATGAAATGTAGCTCACATACTCACCCCAATCCTTAATGAAATGGAGCTCGCATATTCATCCCAATACTTATTCAACCAGACCCTCTGAAATAAAAATCCATGTAGTAGCTAAAGTGGGAAAAATTTATGCTCCAGAAGAGCCTCTAGTTTTGACTCAAATTTGTGCTTAGTTGGTCAACAATGGAAAATATGTGAGTATTCCCCTTCATCAGCCTCGCATGGCTCATAGTAGTAGTGTCATGTTTTTTTTTCTTTCTATGTTGGAGCATGCGTTTTGTTGTCCCTTTCTCGTGAAAAATTGTGTAATTGAAAATGAAGTTCGGAGTCAGGATGTAGATACTAATTAACCAAACTCCCGCTGAACCATTGCGTCGCATACAACATAGAGCAAGGTACGAAGTATATTTAGTGTGTCTATCATCTATGTTATAGTTCCAAACTGAGTGACCAATCTGAAAAGAATTCGCATGATTTTCCCCTCATATTTGTCTATCACGAGTTTTCTCATGGACTATCATTGGTGCAATATTTGATAATGTTTTTAAGATAATACAACAATTATGTTAATCAAGCAACCTCTGTAAGCTAACTATGAATTATCAGTACTGTTCCACAAGGGGTAAGCATCAAATTAAACATGTGTGCACGCCTTATTTCTTAGGAAAGAAACGTATTTAAATGTATATCCTACAAAATCTGAAAATTTGCAGCCTCTGAAACTGGCCAAACATTACTTGCACCAAAACACATAGGAAGTAGGGGTGCATGTCCCAGCGAGATTTTTTTTGCATGTGGTCGAATAGGAGGAAGAGGTTACCGGAGTTGAAGTCGAGGACGTGGCAGTCACGATGTAGTAGAGGCGGTCGGCAAGGTGGAAGCGGGCGAGGCAAGGTGCTGGAGTTGGGGAGTCAGGGAGATGACCGAGGTAGGGTGGGCGCGGTAGCTAAAATTGGCAGGGGTCGATGGAGGGGTATCCGGTACTGGAGGACGGCGAGGTTGCCGACTTCGTGGAGTTGGCTCCTGCGGCCAGCAAGGAGAGGCATTGGCATAGAGAACATGATGGTGAGGTCGGGTATGAAGCCATGATGCCCATAGCCAACTAGGATAGGCATGGTGGAGTGGGCGAGGTCAAGGGCATGCGGTGCTCTACTGCCATGGTGAGAGGCGGGGCATGATACGTCTCCGTCGTATCTATAATTTTTGATTATTTCATGCCAATATTATACAACTTTCACATATTTTTGCCAATATTTTATATGATTTATTGGACTAACCTATTGATCCAGTGCCCAGTGCCAGTTCCTGTTTGTTGCATGTTTTTTATTTTGTGGAATATCCATATCAAACGAAGTCCAAACGCGATAAAACTTTACGGAGATTCTTTTTGGAATATTTGTGAATTTTGAGAAGTAGAATCAATGCAAACGGAGGCCCACATCCCCCAAGAGACACCAGGGCGCGCCCCTAGGGCCTAGGCGTGCCCTGGTGGGTTGTGCACAGCTCGTAAGTCGGTTGGATCTCTACTTCGGGAGCAAGGAAGCTAATTTTTGGATAAAAATCTCCTCAAAATTTCAGCCCGATCGGAGTTACGGATCTCCGGGAATATAAGAAACGGTTTTCGGCCAGAAAACAGGAACGTGAAATAGAAGAGAACAGAGAGGGAGATCCAATCTCGGAGGGGCTCCTGCCCCTCCACCACCATGGAGGCCATGGACCATAGGGGGAACTCTCCTCCCATCTAGGGGAGAGGCCAAGGAAGAAGAAGAAGGAGGGGGCTCTCTCCCCCTCTCTCCCGGTGGCGCCGGAACGCCGCCGGGGCAAGCATCATGATGACGATCTACATCAACAATCTTGCCGCCGTCAACACCAACTCTCTCCCCCTCTATGCAGCAGTGTAACTCCCCTTATCCCCACTATAATCTCTACTTAAACATGGTGCTCAACTCCATATACTATTTCCCAATGATATATGGCTATCCTATGATGTTTGAGTAGATCCGCTTTGTCCTATGGGCTAATTGATGATCGTGGTTGGTATGATTGTATATTTTATTATGGTTCTGTCCTACGGTGCCCTCCGTCTTGCGCAAACGTGAGGGATCCTCGCTGTAGGGTGTTGCAATATGTTCATGATTTGCCTATGGTGGGCTACTTGAGTGACAGAAGCATAAACCCGAGTAGGTGGGTTGTTGCGTATGGGAGTAAAGAGGACTTGATACTTAATGCTATGGTTGGGTTTTACCTTAATGATCTTTAGTAGTTGTGGATGCTTGCTAGAGTTCCAATCATAAGTGCATATGATCCAAGTAGAGAAAGTATGTTAGCTCATGCCTCTCCCTCATGTAAAATTGCAAGAATGATTACCGGTCTAGTTATCAATTGCCTAGGGACAAATAACCTTCTTGTTTGATAAAAAGATTTCTACTAAACAACTAACTTTTATTATCTTGCTTTTTACTCGTAGTTTTATTCCCGCTAAGTACTTCTAGTTTTATTCGTGCAAACTATCCTATCACCTACAAAGTAGTTTCATACTTGTTCTAGGTAAAGCAAGCATTAGCGTGCGTAGAGTTGTATCGGTGGTCGATAGAACTTGAGGGAATATTTGTTCTACCTTTAGCTCCTCGTTGGGTTCGACACTCTTACTTATCGAAAAAGGCTACAAACGATCCCCTACACTTGTGGGTTATCAAGACCTTTTTCGGGCGCCGTTGCCGGGGAGCAATAGCGTGGGGTGAATATTCTCGTGTGTGCTTGTTTGCTTTATCACTAAGTAATTTTTATTTTCTGTTATTAGTTGTTTTATATCTTTAGTTATGGATATGGAACACGAAACACCAAAACAATTAGTGGTACTTGCTACTCATGGAGATGGGGAACCTCCTAAAACCCTCGATGCTAGTTTTGTGCAAAGTATTAAATACTACTTTGATAATCCTGAGAAGACCCCATTCAACTTGATAATGGGAGTAATGTTGGATCAACGTGAATACTTTAGAGATTACCGCTTGACTCAAAAAGGGAAATTGTTATGGGATCAAATTCATATGTTGCATTGGTATGCTCGGGAGCTATGCTTGAGATATGATATTACTTGTTGCTCTAGGATCAACGCTCCACACCTTCCCTTTTCATACAAATTTAATGATAATGAAACCTTAGCTTCTTATGCTAAAGATATTTATGATTACTATGATGTGGAACGAATAGAAGAATTTGTTGCTTTTAAAGGTGCTTATGAAGTTGCTTCTTTGATGGAAAAGTATGATGATGTTTCTTACAAATCTGAAAATTTATCCATACTTAATTATTGCTATGATAATTATGATTGCAATGCTGATATTATTGAATTTATTGAAAGAATGTCCGCTGCCTTGGAAGAGACTAATATTTTGCAGGGACCTATGGAAGAAGTTGCTGAAATTGTGAGCTCATTAGATGAAAAGGATGAGGAGGAGAGCGAAGAACAAAAGGAGGAAGAGCGGATTAGCTACCCGTGCCCACCTTCTATTGAGAGTAACTCTTCAACTCATACATTGTTTAATTTCCCTTCATACATACCAAAGGATGAATGCCATGATGAATGCTATGATGATTGCTATGATCCCTTGGATTTTGAAATATCCCTTTTTGATGAACTTGATGCTTGCTATGCTTGTGGCCATGATGCCAATATAAATTATGCTTATGAAGATGAACTTGCTATAGTTCCTTATGTTAAGCATGAAATTGTTGCTATTGCACCCACACATGATAGTCCTATTATCTTTTTGAATTCTCACAACTACACTATATCGGAGAAGTTTGCTCTTATTAAGGATTATATAGATGGGTTGTGTTTAGCTACTACACATGATGATTTTGATGAATATAATATGCATGTGCTTGCTGCTCCTACTTGCAATTATTATGATAGAGGAACTACATCTTCACCTCTCTATGTTTCCAATACTATAAAATTGCAAGAAACCGTTTATACATTGACCTTTACTTAATGTGCATGAATTGTTCTTGTATGACATGCCGATGCATGGGAAGAGAGTTAGACTTCGTTATCACGTCATATATATCACTTTGTGAATTAAAATTGGCTTTGATATACCTTGGGATCCGGGTGGATCCATTACTTGAGCACTTTATGCCTAGCTTAATGGCTTTAAAGAAAGCGCTGCCAGGGAGACAACCCGGAAGTTTTAGCGAGTCATTTATTTCTGTTGTGTGCTTTTATAAAGTTTAAAAATAAAAAAAATATAGAGGGGAACCTAAAACTTCACAAAAGGAAAGGTGAAAGTGAGAAGAGATGATGAGCATCGTTGAAGTGGGGGCTAGCCTTGAACTTTTGTTCATGCCCATGGAAACTTTGTGAATCTTGAATCACGGAAACTTTTCCAACAAAAATAATTATCCTTTGTACAAATCCATTGTATTATAAAAATAATGTGCCAAGATTTGCCTTTAGGATGTTTGAATTGCTTGTTTGATGTGTGCTGTGCAAAAACAGAAACTTTTGCCGTAGTGTTTGAGTTTTCATATTTTACTGGAGCGCGAAAAAATTCTGAAATTTTTACACAGTACTGTTATGAAAATAATTTATCACTTCCTAAGTTTTCAGTTTTTTTGAGTAACAGAAGTATACGTGACTACAAATCTTTACAGATTGTCCTGTTTTTCCCAGATTGTTGTTATAGCTGCTTTGCGTGCTTATGTTTGAATTCTTGTTGAGCCCCATTGACTTGGGAGCCATAGAATTGTGATAGAATACAGTGGTTAATGTTAGATTATAATTATGCAATAATGTTATGGCAAGACATGATGGGATTTGGTGTTATGTGTACTAACGGATCTCACGAATTTTCTGTTAAGTTTTGTGTGATTGAAGTTTTCAAGTTTTGGGTATTATCATGATGAGAAGGAATAAGGAGCAGCAAGAGCCTAAGCTTGGGGATTCCCAAGGCACCCCAAGGTAATATTCTAGGAAGACTCAAGTGTCTAAGCATGGGGATGCCCCGGGAAGGCATCCCCTCTTTTATTCCAAATCATCGGTATGTCACTTGGAGCTATATTTTTATTCATCACATGATATGCGTAAAATCTTGGAGCGTCTTTTGTGTTTAGTTTTCACTTTTCGTTTATGCACCATGCTGGTATGAGATAGTCCATGGTTGATTTATAGAATGCTCAATGCACCTCACTTATATCTTTTGAGTATGGCTTTATAGAATGCTTCATGTGCTTCACTTATATCATTTGAAGTTTGGATTGCCTGTTTCTCTTCACATAGAAAACCGTTATTCGTAGAATGCTCTTTTGCTTCACTTATATTTATTAGAGCATGGTCTTTTGTAGAAAGAATTTAACTCTCTTGCTTCACTTATATCTATTTAGAGAGTCAACAGGAATTGGTCATTCACATGGTTAGTCATAAAATCCTACATAAAACTTAGGGATCACTGAATATGATATGTTTGATTCCTTGCAATAGTTTTGAGATATAGAGATGATAATATGTGGGAGGTACTAGTGTATGATCGTGTTTAGTAAGATATTGGTGTTAAGGTTTGTGATTCTCGAAGCATGCACGTATAGTCTCCCGTTATGCTAGGAAGTTGGAGCACGATTTATCCTTGATTGTCTATCTTTGTGTGAAGGTTGGGGGCGCGTGATGGTTAACTCCTACCAACCTCCCCCCTAGGAGCATGCGTAGTAATACTTTGCTTCAAGAGAGCTAATAATTTTTTTGCAATAAGTACGTGAGTTCTTTATGACTAATGTGAGTCCATGGATTATACGCACTCTTACCTTTCCGCAATTTGCTAGCCTCTACGGTACCGTGCATTGCCCTTTCTCACCTCGAGAGTCGGTGCAAACTTCGCCGGTGCATCCAAACCCCGTGATGACACGCTCTATCACACATAAGCCTTATTATATCTTCCTCAAAACAGCCACCATACCTACCTATTATGGCATTTCCATAGCCATTCTGAGATATATTGCCATGCAACTTCCACCGCCTCCATTTTGATGACTTGAGCATTCATATTCATATTGCATTACATGATCGTAAGATAGCTAGCATGATGTTTTCATGGCTTGTCCGTTTTTTGATATCTTTGCTACGCTAGATCATTGCATTCATATAGGGTCATACTTTGTTCTACTATCGTTGTAGTATTGAGTTGTAAGTAAATAGAAGTGTGATGATCATCATTATTCATTATTAGAGCATGCCCCAGTGATGAAAGGATGATGGAAACTATGATTCCCCCACAAGTCGGGATGAGGCTCCGGACAAAGAAAAAAAAAGAAAAAGAAAAAAATAGAAAAAAATGAAAAAAATGAAAAGAAAGAAAGAAAGAAAAAAGATAGAAAGAAAAAGGGGCATGCTAATTCCACACTTGTGCTTCAAAGTAGCACCATGTTTTTCATATAGAGAGTCTCCTATGTTGTCACTTTCATATACTAGTGGAAAATTTTCATTATAGAGTTAGATGCATACCCACTTAGTTTTCATATTGAGCTTTGATACACTTATAACTCTTAGTGCATCCGTTGCATGGCAATCCCTACTCCTCGCATTGATATCTATTGATGGGCATCTCCATAGCCCGTTGATACGCTGAGTTGATGCGAGACTTTCTTCTCTACTTTTACCCCTTTGAAACCTACCACCATATTCTATTCCACCCATAGTGCTATATCCATGGCTTGCGCTCATGTATTGCGTGAGAGTTGAAAATGCTGAAGCGCGTTAAAAAGTATGAACCAATTGCTTGGCTGACACCGGGGTAGTACATGATTTATACTTTGTGTTAAGAAGACAAAGCATGACAAGGCTATATGATTTTGTAGGGATAGCGTTCTTTAGCCTTGATATTTTGAAAGACATGATTGTTTGTTGGCATGCCTGAGTATTAATGTCTTTATGTCAAAACTAGACTATTGCTTTGAATCACTTGTGTCTTAATATTCATGCCATGATTAGATATATGATCAAGATTATGCTAGGTAGCATTCCACATCAAAAATTATCTTTTTTATCATTTACCTACTCGAGGACGAGCAGGAATTAAGCTTGGGGATGTTGATACGTCTCCGTCGTATCTATAATTTTTTATTGTTTCATGCCAATATTTTACAACTTTCACATATTTTTGGCAACATTTTATATGATTTATTGGACTAACCTATTGATCCAGTGCCCAGTGTCAGTTCCTGTTTGTTGCATGTTTTTTGTTTCGCGGAATATCCATATCAAACGAAGTCCAAACGTGATAAAACTTTACGGCGATTTTTTTTGGAATATTTGTGAATTTTGAGAAGTGGAATCAACGCAAACGGAGGCCCACAGCCCCCATGAGACACCAGGGCACGCCCCTAGGGCCCAGGCGCGCCCTGGTGGGTTGTGCCCAGCTCGTAAGTCGGTTGGAGCTCTCCTTCGGGCGCAAAGAAGCCAATTGTTGGGTAAAAATCCCCTCAAAATTTCATCCCGATCGGAGTTACGGATCTCCGGGAATATAAGAAACGGTTTTCAGCCAGAAAACAGGAACGTGAAACAGAACAGAACAGAGAGGGAGATCCAATCTCGGAGGGGCTCCTGGCCCTCCGCCGCCATGGAGGCCATGGAACAGAGGGGGAACTCTCCTCCCATCTAGGGGGGAGGCCAAGGAAGAAGAAGGAGGAGGGGGCTCTCTCCCCCTCTCTCCCTGTGGCGTCGGAACGCCGCCGGGGCAAGCATCGTGACGGCGATCTACATCAACAATTTTGCCGCCGTCAACACCAACTCTCTCCCCCTCTATGCAGCAGTGTAACTCCCCTTCTCCCCACTGTAATCTCTACTTAAACATGGTGCTCAACTCCATATACTATTTCCCAATGATATATGGCTATCCTATGATGTTTGAGTAGATCCGCTTTGTCCTATGGGCTAATTGATGATTGTGGTTGGTATGATTGTATATTTTATTATGGTGCTGTCCTATGGTGCCCTCCGTCTCGCGCAAACGTGAGGGATCCTCGCTGTAGGGTGTTGCAATATGTTCATGATTTGCCTATGGTGGGTTGCTTGAGTGACAGAAGCATAAACCCGAGTAGGTGGGTTGTTGCGTATGGGAGTAAAGAGGATACTTAATGCTATGGTTGGGTTTTACCTTAATGATCTTTAGTAGTTGTGGATGCTTGCTAGAGTTCCAATCATAAGTGCATATGATCCAAGTAGAGAAAGTATGTTAGCTCATGCCTCTCCCTCATGTAAAATTGCAAGAATGATTACCGGTCTAGTTATCAATTGCCTAGGGACAAATAACCTTCTTGTTTGACAAAAAGCTTTCTACTAAACAACTAACTTTTATTATCTTGCTTTTTACTCATAGTTTTATTCCCGCTAAGTACTTCTAGTTTTATTCGTGCAAACTATCCTATCACCTACAAAGTAGTTTCATACTTGTTCTAGGTAAAGCAAGCATTAGCGTGCGTAGAGTTGTATCGGTGGTCGATAGAACTTGAGGGAATATTTGTTCTATCTTTAGCTCCTCGTTGGGTTCGACACTCTTACTTATCGAAAAAGGCTACAAACGATCCCCTACACTTGTGGGTTATCAGGGCATCCTTTGACATCCACATGAGAGTCGACGCTTCTGATGCATAGGGAGGAGTGGATCTGAACCGGGAGGACGAAGAAGAGTAGAAGATACAGTTGTGCCAGATTGATGTGAGAAGATAGAGCGATATGGTGGGACCTGCACAGTTTTTGAAGTCCATGACAAACATGTAGTCTAGTCTAAACCAACGGAAAAATTAGCGCCCTATAGCAAAATAGCGCCACCTTTAAAATGCATTATTAGCGCGAAAATATAAACTGATTTATTTAGCAAGGCATTGCTCAGAACGCTGGAGCGTGCTATTAGCGGTGTTGTAGTCGCGATGTAGTGGAGGCGGTCGACAAGGTGGATGCGGGCGAGGCAAGGTGCTATAGTCAGGGAGTCAGGGAGACGATAGAGGTAGGGTGGGCACGGTAGCTGAAATCGGTGGGGGTCGACGGAGGGGTGTCGGGTACTGGAGGACAGCGAGGTTGCCGACTTTGTGGCGTTGGCTCCCGCGGCCAGCGGGGAGAGGCATTGGCATAGAGAGCATGATGGTGAGGCCGGGTGCAAAGCAATGATGCTATGCAGCCTATTGATAACCCACAAGTATAGGGGATCGCAACAGTTTTCAAGGGTAGAGTATTCAACCCAAATTTATAGATTCGACACAAGGGGAGCCAAAGAATACTTGAGAGTATTAGCAGTTGAGTTGTCAATTCAACCACACCTGGAGATTAGATAACTGCAGCAGAGTGATCAGTAGCACAGTAATATGATAGTTTGATAGCAATAGTGACGATAACAGTAGTAGCAGTAGTTTTGTAGCAGTTGGAACAGCAGCAACAACAATAGTAACTTAGCAAGAACAATAAGCGAAAAGTTCGTAGGCACTGGATCGGTAACTCGTTGGATGATATTCGTCATGTAACCGTCATAACCTAGGGCTACACAGAACTAGCTCCAGCATCAATGTAATGTAGGCATGTATTCCGTAAATAGTCATACGTGCTTATGGAAAAGAACTTGCATGACATCATTTGTCCTACCCTCCCGTGGCAGCGGGGTCCATAAGGACACTAAGGGATATTAAGGCCTCCTTTTAATAGAGAACCGGAACAAAGCATTAACACATGGTGAATACATGAACTCCTCAAACTACGGTCATAACCGCGAAGTATCCCAAATATTGTCACTATGGGGTTGACGGATCATAACACGTAATAGGTGCATATCACTAGGCAAGATCGGATCAAGAACATAGATATAGAGATGATAACATAAACGGTTCAGATCTGAAATCATGGCACTCGGGCCCTAGTGACAAGCATTAGGCATAGCAAAGTCATAGCAACATCAATCTCAGAACATAATGGATACTAGGGATCAAGCCCTAACAAAACTAACTCGATTACATGATGAATCTCATCCAACTCCTCACCGACCAGCAAGCCTACGAAGGAATTACTCACTCCCGGTGGGGAGCATCATGGAATTGGCGATGGAGAAAGGTTGGTGATGACGAAGACCGAAGATTCCCCTCTCCGGAGCCCCAAACGGGCTCCAGATCTGGCCTCCCGAAGAAGAACAGGAGGTGGTGGCGGCTCCGTATCGTGAAACGCGATAATTCTTTCTCCCTGATTTTTTCTCCAGAAATAGGAATTTATAGTGGCGGAGTTAGGGCAAGTGGGGCCACGAGGTGGGCACAACCCACCAGGGCGCGCCCAGGGGGCCTGGCGCGCCCTGGTGGGTGATGCTCACCCTGGCCCCCCTCTTCGGTGTATTTTGGCTCCAATAATTCTCATTTATTCTGAAATAAATCTCCAAAAAGTTTCGTTTCATCCCGAGAACTTTTATTTCTGCACAAAAACAACACCATGGTAGTTCTGCTGAAAACAGCGTCAGTCCGGGTTAGTTCCATTCAAATCATGCAAGTTAGAGTCCAAAACAAGGGCAAAAGAGTGAGCAAAAGTAGATACATTGGAGACGTATCAACTCCCCCAAGCTTAAACCTTTGCTTGGCCTCAAGCAATTCAGTTGGCAAACTGAAATTGATAAAGAAAAACTTTTATGAACTCTTTTGTTCTTGTTTACATATATATGCTTAAGTAGCACCCAGGTTTTCAACAAAGATTATGACTAACCATGTCAACAATAACTCTTAGAAATTATATTTACTCATATCAATAACATAAGCAACTAGCGAGCAATAATAAGATATCTCAAGCGCCAACACTTGGTCAAAACAATCATGATACAATATGACAATAGTGGTATCTCGCTAGCCCTTTCTGAGACCGCAAAACATAAATGCAGAGCACCTCCAAAGTTCAAGCAGCGACTAAACATTGTAATTCATGGTAGAAAAGATCCAGTCATGCTGCACCCAACATCAACTATACACAATGCATGAGGATGACAATAGTGCTCTCAGGTCTGGCGCTTATTTGAGAAGGTGATGACTCAACATAAAAGTAAATAGACAGTCCCTTCGCAGAGGGAAGCATGGATTTGCAGCGGTGCCACAACTCAAAGTTTAAAACAGAGATAGATATAATTTGGGAGGTACACCCTTCATGTCAACGTCATGACCAAGAGTTATCAATATCTTCCATGCTAAACAAATTAGCGGCGGTTCCCAAGCGATAAAAGTAAAGGTTTACTCCCCCTCCACCAACAATCACACTCCACGGCGAGCCGTATCCACGGATACCGTCCAAACCAACAACATTCCTGGGGGAGTTTTGTTTAATTATTTTTGATTTTTGATTTCGGGACTGGGAATCCCTATTACCGCCCCTCTCGTGTAAGGACAAGTGAATAAACACTCATCATGAGAATAACCCGCTTAGCATGGAAGATACTGACCACCCACTGTCGCTTCATGAGCAGTCCAGGCACACAAAACATATGTTCATTTGAATTTTTTAGAGGTGGCACATGCAAATTTACTTGGAACGGCAGGGTAATACCGCATATAGGTAGATATGGTGGACTCATCTGGCATAACTTGGTTTAAGGGTTTTGATGCACAAGCAGTATTTCCACTTAGTACAAACGAAGGCTAGCAATTAGATTGAGAAGTGGCCAGCTAGAGAGCGAAAACGGTCATGAACATGCATTACATATAATCAACATTGAGTACTAGCATGAGTAGGATATGGACACCATGAACATAAATATCATGAAGGCTATGTTAGTTTTGATTCAACTACATGCGTGAACATGTGCCAAGTCAAGCCACTTGAAACATTCAGAGGAGGATACCATATCATGATACCGCATCACAACCATTTTAATGCATGTTGACACCCAAGATAAATCATTATCCACTCCTAGCTACTTAAGCATGGCATGAACAACTATAATCTCTAATGGTCATTGCCAACATGTTTGATCATAATGAGCTGAATCAAGGAATACTAGGTTAAACATATTTACAAAAACAAAAACAAGTTGAGTTCATACCCGCTTTTCTTTGCCACAGTCAATTCATCAAATGTCGTCATTATTGCCTTTCACTTGCACGATCGAACAATAAGAAGATAATAATAGTGCAAGAGTGCCATGGACTAAGCTGGAATCTGCAAACATTTTATTCAAGAGGAGAAGACAAAGTAACATGGGCTCTTTGCTAGATAAATGATAATGCAGATGAGAACCACTCAACAATTTCATTATGGTCTTCTCCTAGGTACGACTCAAGTAAAAAGAAAAGAATTTCAGAGAAACACACTGAAATATTTTTGGAGTTTTGTTTTTTCTTGAAGAAAGCAAATTAAAGAAGAAAAACAAAAACGAGAAAAACTATTTTCACGGGAAAGCTCCCAACAAATAAAAAAAGAAGCGAGAAATCTTTTTGGGTTTTCTTTTGATGCAACAACTAAACTAAGCTAGAAAGAAAACTAAAAAGAAGTAGGAATTTTTTTTGGGTTTTCTCAAAAAAATTCAAACACACAAGAAGAAAGCGAGAAAACAAATCAGGCATGGATATTACAATGAAAGAGTGTGAACACCGACAACTGGAATGAAATGTGTGAACATGAATGTAATGTCGGTGGAAATACGTACTCCCCCAAGCTTAGGCTTTTGGCCTAGCTTGGTAATCACCATCCGTATGAATAATAATCTGGGCGATGGTTCATTGAGAACCTCGGAGCAGACTCTGCGGCCCTCCTGGCAGCTTCAACCTCCGCGTTGTATGCATGGGCTTCACTCTCAAGAACATAATATCTTCCCCTAGTGTGAAAATCAAAGAGAGCAGGAGCAGGCAAAGCAACAGGCACAACGTTTTTTATATTAAATCTCAAGTTATAGGTATAGTTGGTGGTCGTGGCCGTAAGGAACTTATGATGCTTCATGGCATCAAAGTCTAAATACTGAGTGGGTAGGATGGGGTCATTAGGCCAAGGTGAAACATTTAATCTCTCAGCTACACGAGAGGCATAGATTCCTCCATAAAAATTACCAGTAGCAGCATTAAGCTGCAACGTCCATGCAACAATTGCACCAAAATTATAATCCTTATTCCCAGTTATGGCAGTGTGTAGGAGACTCAAATCATGAGCGCACAGTGTGCTACAATCTTGTTTGCCTACAACACATTTACCGTTAAAAACCGCAAAATATTGTAGTGAAGGAAAATGGATGCTGTTAATTCTCCCTTCTGTAACCCCCCTATCTTCGCCAAAGCAAAGATTAACTAAAAATGACTCGTACTCAGATTTTGTTGGTTCATCAAGGGAACCCTCATATGGAAGTTTGCATGCATCGCTAAACATTTCTAACGGCATGGTAAAGGAATGATCGTACAGGTTGAACGAAACTCTAGACTCACGAGGAAAATATTTAAATTTCTTTGTGAAGGTTTTCGTGAGCTCGAGGTGTTGGGGGCACTTATCTACAATGAAGGGAGCAAGCTCTGTATTGTGAATAAATTGATCAAATTCCTCCTTAATACCTGCACCTTCCATGAACTCGTCGCAAGGCCACAAGCATGATTTGGTGGCGGCATCTCGCATCGAGCTTTCGCTTGGTTCAACATAAGACTGACGAACTGAGCTTCCACTTGATGAGGCTCCCGAGGATCTCCTCCTCGAAGAACTCCTAAAGAATTGCATTTTATTCCTATATAAAAGATTCTGAAAAAAAATTAGTCCACAAAAATATGTCAACAAAACTTTGTAAGATTGTTAGCAACTACTCCTAAGCATGCATAGGGGCCATATTGAGCATTCAAACTACTTAGAACTCTAAGAATTCAACATGCAAGGTCATCTACAGCAGCACCAAGAGTAGCTAATTACTCTAAAAATAACCCAGTAAAACAAAAACTAATTGGAGCAATGGAGGAGTCACATACCAAGTAGCAATCCCTCCAAACAGTTTCGGAAACGGAGCTTCGAGCAAAGATATCGAAATCCACGGGTTTGAGAGCAAGAACACGAAAATGGTGGTTGTGGTGATTTTTTGCTGGAGGTAGTTGATGATGTGGGCTAAAGTGATAAGTGAGGGGGCTCACGTGGGGGCCACAACCCACCAGGGCGCACCTGGGGGTGCTGGCGCGCCCTGGTGTCTTGTCGGCACCACGTGCACCCCCCTCTGGTGTTATTTGCACCAAAAATTCATAAATATTCAGAAAAAATCATGTTAAATTTTTAGGGCATTCTGAGAATTTTTATTTTTGGGTCATTATTTATTGCACGGAGAAAAAAGAAAACAGGATAAACATGGCATTTTATTTTATTTGACTAACTAAAACAGAAAATAAAAGGTGGGAGCAGAGAGTTGTGCTTACTAGATTCCTCAACTTCATGCCTCTCAAAAATGATCCATTAATAAGGTTGATCAAGTCTTATTAACAACCACTTCCGATTAGCATGAAACCGAAGAACTTTCGTAAAACACTAAGTTACCTCAATGGGGATGTGCATATCCCCAACGATAAGTATATCATATTTCTTTTTGACAGTAGGTAGAGGTAATTGAAAACTTCCAATAGTGATGGTCGGAGATTCTTCAATAACATTTATACCATTCACTTGGAATTGTTTCTTCGGAAAGTGCATTGTGTGCTCATTACCATTATTATGAAAAGTGACTTTGCTTTTATTGCAATCAATAACAGCCCCTGTAGTATTCAAAAAGGGTCTACCAAGGATAATCGACATGTTGTCGTCCTCGGGCATCTCAAGAATAATAAAGTCCGTTAAAATAGTAACATTTGCAATAACAACGGGCACATCCTCACAAATACCAATAGGTATGGCTGTTGACTTGTCAGCCATTTGCAATGATATCTCAGTAGGTGTGAGTTTATTCAAATCAAGTCTTTTATATAAGGAGAGAGGCATAACACTAACACCGGCTCCCAAATCACAAAAAGCAGTTTTGACATAGTTTCTTTTGATGGAGCAAGGTATAGTTGGTATTCCAGGATCTCCAGGTTTTTTAGGTACTCCATCCTTAAAAGAATAATTAGCAAGCATGGTGGAGATTTCAGCTTCAGGTATTTTTCTCTTATTAGTGATGATGTCTTTCATATACTTAGCGTAAGGGGCCATCTTTAGGATATCGGTTAAGCGGGTACGCAAAAAGACTGGCCTAATCATTTCAGCAAAGCGCTCAAATTCTTCAACATCCTTTTTCTTAGATGGCTTAAGTGGAAATGGTATGGGTTTCTGTGACGCCCCCATTCTCGTCCGTACGCTAATCAATCACGCAATGCGTACGGCCAAGATTAGGGACTCACTGATTAGTACCACAACACGACAAAAGACACAAATATAAAGTCATACAGCTTAAAATTACAAGCCAGGGGCCTCGAGGGCTCGAATATAAGCTTCGACACAAACAAGAGTCAGCGGAAGCAAACATATCTGAGTACAGACATAAAGTTAGACAAGTTTGCCTTAAGAAGGCTAGCACAAACATAAGATAGCGGATCGAAAGAGGCGAGGCCTCCTGCCTGGGAACCTCCTAACTACTCCTGGACGTCGGAGAAGTCCACGTCGTAGCACGCTCCATCCTGCGGGTAGGGGCCTCCGTCGGGGTAGTAGTAGTCGGCCTCTCCAGCGTAGTCCACATACTGGGCTCCATCGTCTGATCGCAACAACGTATCGAAGGGGAAAAGAGGAGCAAAGCAGCGGTGAGTACTCATCCGAAGTACTCGCAAGACTTACATCAGATTTAAGCTAGATATGCATCATTCTCAATAAAGGGTTATCTCTGGACTGACTGCAGAAAGCAAGAATAGGGAGAAGGCCTAGTCCTATCGAAGACTAGCATCTTCAACATCTTGCAGCATGAGAAGAGTGTAGACCTGCATCTCATATACATAGTCATATTGTTGTAGCAATTTTAATTAAGAAACACGCCCAGAGATCCTTCCTCGACTCCCTGCGAGGAAGCAATCTCGGAGCCACAATTCAGTTTTATTTAGTTTATGATTATAGTTGTGGTAGGTCAGAGCACAACTCCAAGTCGTCCTATTACCGTGGACACGGCTATTCGAATAGTTTACTTCCCTGCAGGGGTGCACCACATTCCCCAACACGCTCGATAAGCTACGGCCGGATACGATTTTCTGGTCATACCCGGCCTCGACATATCGACATGACGTAGTCCTACCTAGGCTCAACAGAGAGGCCAGCACGCCGGTCTACATCCTAATGGCTCGGGGTCTTGGGCCATCGCCCTCGCCATCCTGCACGTTACGCCCTCGGCCGGGACCAGTCCTAGCATGCCTTAGTAACAAGCGCCATGCGTTCCAGACCACCCGGGCGCGAGTCGAATCTCGTGGAGAATGTACGCCGCCGAGCAGCCCATACTGATTACCCCGCGTGGTGGTTAGTGCGTATTAGGCCAACGACCTAACTCAGATTAAATACTCAACCCATTAGCAATTTTATTAGTTGTGCGGGGCAAGCTCGAACATATTGCAGTCCGTCGCCCCGCCAAGAACACTCGAGTGCCTTCCGGCGTACTCCACCAAGTATCCGGATGCCTTGCGGCGCATCCCACCAAATCTTCGGATGCCTTGCGGCGCATCCCACCAATATCTCTCGCGGGTACCCTTGGGGCCGACCCGTCTTTAACATGTATCATTAACCCGGTCGTAGTAACTGTGTGGATATACACCAAGTGGAGGTCCGAGGAATCACCCTCGATGGATCCCACTCGAGGTAAGAGTAAGGCAAGAGTCGATACCGGTAATTGGAAAAAGAGGAATCACCCTCGATACCCATTACCGATAACTACGCTACAGAATTAACATCAGGAGTGCTAGTGAGGTATCACCCTCGACACTCGATGGTAGCTCTGCAGTGCCATACTAAAGGGGTGTGCGGTGATGTGAGGGGTCTGGCTCGTCGGTCAGTTGACCGAGTCTTCTGTCTTCAAGTCATCGAGTCGTCGAGGATCAAGCAGGGGCAACTGATACTAAGGGGGGTCTCAGGGGGTTCACTGATCCACCTAAGCTAAGCAGTTGGTATGATAACAGATAAAGTAACAGTTCATCAAAATCAGGCTATGCATCAGAATAGGAGCTATCTAATACAGTAGCAAAATTCTAATGCAAGCATAAGAGAGAGAGAGGTGGGTGATATCGGAATGCTCAAGGGGGTTTTGCTTGCCTTGCTGCTCTGCGGCAAAGGGCTGATCGTCAAGTGCGTAGTCGTATCCGACAGCTCCGTCAGCCTCGGGGTCTACCGAAGAGAAGAGGGGGAAGAAACAATAAATACAATGCACACAGATGTAACATGATGCATGGCATGGCAAAAAGCTTAGCTAGGCATGCACTAACGCGGTACTACATGATACCGAGAAGGGGAAACCCATCCGGGAATGTTTTCCCGGTCCCGGACAAATGTTGAACAAATGACCGGAGGGGAACGGTTGCAGGTTTGCGGTGTCAGAGGCATGGGACAGCTAGGATGCAGTGCAGGGTTGCCGAAAATAATGTCTAAACCATTTAACTATTTTAGGGTTAAAGTTAGAATTAATAGTCAGCAGTCATGCACTATTCACCTGCCGAAAACAGGCGAAAAGTTGCAGGTGTGCTATGCTAGGGACATCTGACAGTCTAACGGACCGCGCGACCGGACCCGTCTCGTCGTTCTGAGCAACTTTCATGTTCAAAGTTTTTTAATCCGAGCTACGGTTTACTTTATATTAATTATTAAAGATTTAATCAATTTCTGAAATTATTATTAATTCGAAATTAATTAGTAAATTGCTATGTGCACCCAGCTCTGTGTACACAGAAACGTACAGAGAGGCTGACAGGTGGGGCCAGGGGGTTCCAGTTGACCAGTCAACGTTTGACTGGTCAACAGGGGGTGGGGCCCCCTGTCATTCCCTGTTAGTCTAATCTGTTAGATTAATTAGGTTGATTAACTAATTAACTGGTTAATTAATTAATTATTAGTTATTTATTATTAATTATTTATTTACAGAAACATTTTTTAATATTTTTTTTATTTCTAAATAGGGCCAGGCCCACATGTCATTTGCCAGGGGGGGGGGGGTTAGTGGGTGGTCAACCCCACTAACCCGGATCGGCCCGGGCTGGCCAGAGCCGCACGCACGCCGGGGAGGGCTCGCCGGCGGCCGAACCGGCGAGGCCAGACACAGCGGCGAGAGAGGGGGGGCGGCCAGGGCCCGCGTGGGTGGCGGCGATGTGGCCGCGGCGGCTAGCGTGCGGCGTGGAGGCGAGCGCGAGGCCGGCGACCGAGACGCGGGGTGCGAAGCGGGCGCGCGAGCGGGCTGCAGGCGAGCGCGGCAAGGGCACGCACGGGGGCGTGCGGGAGGGCGAGCGGGAGCGGGTCGTGCGTGCGCGTTGGGGGGCGCGGCGACGCGGGCGGGCGGCGGCCGCGAGCGGATACGGGAGCGCGTGCGCGAGCGCGCAGACGAGGCCGGGGGCGCGAGCGGCTGGCGAACGGCGTCACGGGCGCGCGGCGGCGTGCGCAAGCGGAGGCGCGGGCGGCGTCAGAGGGAAAGGGGGGAAGGCGGCGGCGCTCACTAGCGAGGAGAGGAGAGGGGGCGGCGTGGCTCGGTGGAGCCGGCAAGGGAGGAGGCGAGGAGGCGTTCGGCGGCGGCGTCCACGGGCGGCAGCGACAGGGAGGGCCGCCGGCGGGGAGCGGGGCGGCGGCGATTTGGCGTCGGGGTCGGGGCGCGGCCCCGATCCGGTTTTTGCGGGGCAGGGGGGGGAGTGGCGACGGGGCCTAGGGTTTGCCCCCGGTGGGGGGGTTATGGGGGCAAGATGGGCCGGCCTGGCTGGGCTTTGGCCCAGTTGGGCCGGTGGGGGGGGGTGTTTTAATTTTATTTTTCTTTTTGGTTTTATTCTTTTTTTCATTTCTGTTTTTTATTTCTTTTAGACCATCATTCCAATTAGTAAAAATGGGACATGGGGTCCAACAAATATCTTGCAACATAGTGGAGGACCAAACCCATTTTGGGCATTTTTAGAATCTGTCTCCATTTTCAAAATGATTTTAAATTGCTTTAAAAATTGTTTTCAGTCACTGTTTTGTTGGAGTGTCCAATCCAGAGACTTGGTGATGTTGTTTTCCTCAACATGTTTTGTTTTAGAATATTCCATTCATTTGGAACATTTTACTTTTATTATTTGAGGATTTATTTTATCACCTTAATTCCTAGGCATTTTGAAAAGGAAATAGAACTGAAATTTGAACTTCAACTTGATCAAACTTCACTTAGCAAAATAACTAGGCACTGTTCATGATCATTACTGTAGCTTAATTACAATGATCACTGTAGCATAAGCCCAGGGTGTCACAATTCTCCCCTACTAACAAGAATTCTCGTCCCGAGAATTAAGAAGTAGAAGGGAAGAGCCCGGGGTATTCTGCACGAAGATGATCCTCGCGTTCCCAAGTGGCTTCATCTTCAGAATGATTTGCCCACTGCACTTTGAAGAACTTGGTAACCTTCTGGCGAGTTCGACGTTCAGTTTCATCAATTATGCGGGCTGGTTGCTCCTTGTAAGAAAGGTCTTGTTGCAGCTCAAGCATATCATGGTCCACTGCTCGGATAGGATCCTTGAAGCAGCGACGAAGTTGTGACACGTGGAACACGTCGTGAACCTGAGAAAGGTTTGGCGGTAGTTCCAACTGATATGCCACTTTACCACGCCGTTCGAGAACGGTGAAAGGGCCAATGTAACGAGGAGCCAGCTTGCCCTTGATCCCAAAACGATGTGTACCCCTCATAGGCGTGATTCGAAGATAAGCCTTATCGCCAGGTTGATAGACCATGTCTTTGTGATGACGGTCATACTGACTCTTCTGACGAGACTGAGCAGCCTTAAGATTTGCTTGAATGATGCGGACTTGTTCTTCGGCATGTTGGATAATATCCGGACCAATAAGTGTACGTTCCCCAGTTTCTGACCAATTCAGAGGAGTCCGACACTTACGTCCATACAATACTTCAAAAGGAGCCATCTTCAGACTAGCTTGATAGCTATTGTTGTAGGAGAACTCAGCAAACGGAAGAGATTCTTCCCACTTCTTGCCGAAAGAAATGACACAGGCTCGAAGCATGTCTTCGAGAATCTGATTGACTCTTTCAACTTGTCCCTGGGATTGAGGGTGAAAAGCGGTGCTGAAATTCAAACGAGTTCCCATGGCTTCCTGGAAACTTGTCCAGAATCTTGACGTGAATAAACTGCCACGGTCCGAACTGATAACCAGAGGAATACCATGGAGTGAAACAATTCTGGACATGTAAAGATCTGCCAGCTGACTAGCAGTAATAGTTTCCTTGACAGCCAGGAAATGTGCAACCTTGGACAACCGGTCAATGACGACAAGAATAGCATCATTACCTTTCTGCGACCTGGGAAATCCAGTAATGAAGTCCATTTCAACATGATCCCATTTCCATTCAGAAATAGAAATAGGTTGCAGAGTTCCAGCAGGCCTCTGATGTTCTGCTTTGATCCGGCGGCAAATGTCACACTCTGAAACATAGCGTGCAATGTCTTGTTTCATTTTTGACCACCAGAATCGTTGACGGATGTCTTGATACATCTTGGTACTACCTGGATGGATAGACAGTGGAGTATCGTGAGCTTCTTCCATTATTTTTGCAGTCATATCCAGGTTTTTCTTCTTCGTGGGGACGAACAATCGACCCTTAAAGTACAAGGCGCCATCAGCAGCCACGGTGAAGAATGATGGTTTTCCTTCCTCTAGGTAGCGTTTAATCTTTTCGACTTCACTGCAATAAAGTTGCATAGTTTTGATGCTGCCCACGAGATCTGGCACAGCAACCAAGTTACACAGAGAACCCTGGTTAACAACTCGGAGATTCATCTTGCGAAACTCTTCAGTAGGAGGAGCGAGATAACCCTGAGGAACAATATGGAGGTTCAGCTTGCTAAATTCTTCTTGAAGCAGGGGGTGAACCTTGTGAACCTGGAGATAGTTGCAGTATGACTTGCGGCTCAAGGCGTCAGCCATTACATTAGCCTTGCCAGGGGTATAAGAAATACCGAAATAATAGTCTGTGAGGGATTCCATCCATCTTCGCTGGCGGAGATTCAAGTCCGGTTGAGTAAACAAGTACTTCAGGCTTTGGTGGTCTGTATAGATCTCGCAACGATTACCAACAAGGTAATGTCGCCAATTCAATAGAGCATAGACCACTGCAGCTAACTCGAGATCATGAACTGGATAATTCTCTTCATGAGGTCGTAACTGTCTTGAGGCATAAGCAACTACTCTGCGCTCTTGCATTAGGACACAGCCTAATCCTTGACGGGAAGCATCACAATATATGGCAAAGTCCTTACGAGTATCCGGAGGAGCAAGCACCGGTGCTGATGTAAGCTTGTCCTTGAGAGTCTGGAAACTTTCCTGACATTTGTCTGTCCATTCAAACTTAACGCCCTTGTGAAGCAAATGGGTCAGGGGCTTTGCGATCTTGGAGAAGTTCTCGATGAATCGATGGCAATAGCTGGCGAGACTGAGAAAACTTCTGACCTGCTTGACATTCTTCGGGGGAGTCCAGTCAAGAATAGCCTGAACTCGTTCAGGGTTGACGGCAATTCCATCCTTGGAGATCACATGACCAAGGTAAGTCACTTCATCTAGCCAGAACTCACACTTAGAGAACTTTGCATACAGTTGATGTTCCCGAAGCCTTTCAAGCACACGACGAAGATGTTCGGCATGCTCTTCTTTATTCTTGGAGAATACCAGAATGTCATCCAGATATACCACTACAAACTTGTCGAGATAATCCATGAAGATATAATTCATCAACCGAGAGAAAGTTGCTGGGGCATTGGTTAAGCCAAAAGACATGACGGTGTACTCGTATGAACCATAGCGAGTAACAAATGCTGTCTTCGGTATATCTTCTTCACGAACACGGATTTGATGATAACCCAACCTCAAGTCGAGTTTAGAGAACACTGATGATCCAGCAAGCTGATCGTACAGGTCATTGATCCGGGGGAGCGGATATTTATTCTGAATTGTTGCTTGATTAACGGGCCGGTAATCTTGAACTAGCCGATTCGTACCATCCTTCTTCTTGACAAAGAGAGAAGGTGCTCCCCAAGCTGAGGAACTAGGACGAATGAAACCCTTGCGAAGCGATTTGTCAATTTCTTCCTTAAGCTCAAGAAGTTCATGAGGAGGCATTTTATAAGGCCGCTTAGCAATAGGGCTGGTGCCTGGTTTCAAGTCGATGACGAACTCGACTGCTCTAGCAGGGGGAATGCCTGGAAGTTCTTCTGGAAACACATCTGGGAAGTCTCGAACCACTGGAATGCTTTCCATCCCCTCAAGAGGTGAAGCATTCAATGCGTTCATGAAATGAATCTGGTTCTCGGCATTACGAACGAGACGAGCGGTATGAACCACTAACTCGTTGGAAGGGTGCAGGAGATGCACGGTTTTAGTGGCACAAACGACTGAAGCACTATGCGCTATCATCCACTCCATACCCAGGAGTAAGTCAATATTGGAAGACGCCAACACAATGGGCGAGACGAGGAACTCCAGTCCTTCGATTTCAACGGCAACGTTGGGGCATACCATAGAAGTCTGACAATTACCCGCGGGTGTGGATACCATTATTTGAACGTTCATGTTCTCGCTCTTAAGGTTATGCTTACATGCAAATTCTTCCGACATGAATGAATGCGATGACCCAGTATCAAATAATACGGATGCGGGTATTGAGTTAACAAGAAGTGTACCCATCACGGTAGCAGGTTGTTCTTGAACTTGATTCAGATCAACATTGTTAACTTGAACACGACCAGGGTTAGGCCTGGCATTGTTGTTGCGGGGCTGGTTGTTAGGCAGTGCAAGTTGATTCTGATTCTGCCTGCAGTCTCTAGCACGGTGTCCTGGACGTCCACACTTGAAACACAGCCCATCCTCAGGACGGGATGGTGGAGGCTGAGGTGCTCTTGGCGGTACAACTCTTGGCTGTCTTGGCGGCGGAGGAGGCAGACGAGGCGCCACATAGGATGGCCTCGGTGCATAAACAGGTGGACGGTAGTTGTTGGGGATCCAGATCCTCTGCTTCTGAGGACGAGGGCCCGAAGATGAACCCACGTCAGTCTTGCGCTTGGTGTGATCCTTGTACCTCTGCAGACCTGTTTCCACCTGGATAGCCTTATTCACCAAGGTGGCGAAGTTAGGGAATTCATGAGCCAGAAGGGCCAGGTGAATGTCTGGGTGAAGCCCTTCACGAAACTTTTCCTGTCTGCGAGCATCAGTTGGCAGGTCCTCTTCAGCATAACGGGACAAGTCCAGAAAGTCCCGCTGATAAGTGTCCACAGTCTTGTTGCCTTGGATAAGGTTGCGGAACTCTTGCTTCTTCCGGTCCATTATCCCTTGAGGGATGTGGCGAGCACGGAAAGCAGCTTGGAACTCCGGCCAGGTGATGATTGTTCCAACAGGCTGAGAGCGCCTGTGGCTGTCCCACCATTGAGCAGCGGGACCCTTCAGAAAGTACGAGGCAAAAGTGACATAGCTAGCCTCTGGGGCGCCTGAAGCTTCCAGCTCATAAGTGATGTCACGGAGCCAGTCATCTGCGTCAAGCGGCTGAGTTGAGCTGCGGAAATTCATAGGGTTGAGGCGCATGAAGTCTTGCAGCGTCACTGGGGCTGGCGGCTGATTCATGTTCGGCCTTGGAAAGTGATCCATAAGCCCTTGCATAAACTGACGATTCAGCTCAAACTGTTGCATCATACCAGCCATGTAATCCGGTGGAGGTGGTGGCTCAGGTGCACCACGACCACGACCAGCAGGCCTAACCATTCTGTCAATTTAACAATGGTAGTTTAGCACTTGGTAATTGCAACATCAATGAACGATTCATGAAGTAATTTGCACTAGGAAGGAAGTGCCACAGTTAAAACATAGCAGTTCAGATTTCATCATACAGATCCATACATAAGTCTATTACAAACCATAAGTTCGTTACAAAATAGACGATAGTTCCGGCATGAAATTAAACTAGACAACTAGGCGGCACGCAGGCACGCGGTGGAGGGATACAACAACGCATCAGCGTCGGAGACAACGAAAGTAGCCAGGGAGCTGCATATGACCCCGGTTGTGAAAAACGATGGAGGGATCCTGCATCCCGTGCAGACTCCGATGTAGAACCTGCATACCAAGCGGGAGCGCAGGTCCACGTGCCGGAGTACGACCTCCAACCTCAGGCCACTCAAGACCTGGGGGAAACGCAGTCCGAGCCGGATAAAGGATGTGCTCCTGATGTATCCTCGCACGAACTGCTGGCATCAAATGCTCCATAGCCTGATACAGACGAGCTCGAGTGGCGTGTAGCTCGACATTAAGAGCCCTGACAGTGCGATCCAGTGCCTCAGTGTACTGCATCAGAACCCGTGGGTCGTAGCGACGACTCACATAGGGGGCGCAAACAGCAGTGTAGGACCGATCTGTACGCTGCGGAGCGAAAGGGATCAAGACCTCAGCGTTAGCTGGTGTATCAACTCCATCAGGGACATATGGAATGTACCGATATGCCGAATCCTCCAAGCTGGGGTTCGCTGCACGGAGACGAACAATAGCAGCATAGGCAGCATCCTGTACTGCCATCTCAACAGTCACTCCAATGCCACGGAAGGTGTGCAGCCCATCTCTGGTACGATTATGCTTATCCCAGATAACCATCTCGGCCTCATACTGTTCCTGGTTGAACTCGTGGTAATCCTCGTAAACAGTGTACTCGGGGTACCAACGATAACCCAGTGTCTTCAAGAGACCGTTCAGAATGTCCGGGAACCCAGTCGTATCGTGCGCATAGGTCAGACGGACGATCTGCCTAGCAGGACGCATCTGTAACAAGGAGATTCAAGATGTCAAATGACAGTGCGTGTATCATACTTCAAGAGCAAACAATTGTCGGCGAAACAACTCTCCGGTGGATGTGACTACGAGAACCTAATGTTAGTTTTGATAAAATATTTTAACCCGAAGAGGAGAGAGATCAGAATCCCAGAGTATAGACGAGGAATAAAAGATCCTAATACCACCCGATTGGCGACGTGGGCCCGTAAGCCACACAGCCAAGTTAGTAAAACAATTTTCTTCGTCTAGACTCAACTTCGGCCAAGGGGTTGGAAAGGGGGCTACCTACAGGCAGTCGGCTCTGATACCAACTTGTGACGCCCCCATTCTCGTCCGTACGCTAATCAATCACGCAATGCGTACGGCCAAGATTAGGGACTCACTGATTAGTACCACAACACGACAAAAGACACAAATATAAAGTCATACAGCTTAAAATTACAAGTCAGGGGCCTCGAGGGCTCGAATATAAGCTTCGACACAAATAAGAGTCAGCGGAAGCAAACATATCTGAGTACAGACATAAGTTAGACAAGTTTGCCTTAAGAAGGCTAGCACAAACATAAGATAGCGGATCGAAAGAGGCGAGGCCTCCTGCCTGGGAACCTCCTAACTACTCCTGGACGTCGGAGAAGTCCACGTCGTAGCACGCTCCATCCTGCGGGTAGGGGCCTCCGTCGGGGTAGTAGTAGTCGGCCTCTCCAGCGTAGTCCACATACTGGGCTCCATCGTCTGATCGCAGCAACGTATCGAAGGGGAAAAGAGGAGCAAAGCAGCGGTGAGTACTCATCCGAAGTACTCGCAAGACTTACATCAGATTTAAGCTAGATATGCATCATTCTCAATAAAGGGTTATCTCTGGACTGACTGCAGAAAGCAAGAATAGGGAGAAGGCCTAGTCCTATCGAAGACTAGCATCTTCAACATCTTGCAGCATGAGAAGAGTGTAGACCTGCATCTCATATACATAGTCATATTGTTGTAGCAATTTTAATTAAGAAACACGCCCAGAGATCCTTCCTCGACTCCCTGCGAGGAAGCAATCTCGGAGCCACAATTCAGTTTTATTTAGTTTATGATTATAGTTGTGGTAGGTCAGAGCACAACTCCAAGTCGTCCTATTACCGTGGACACGGCTATTCGAATAGTTTACTTCCCTGCAGGGGTGCACCACATTCCCCAACACGCTCGATAAGCTACGGCCGGATACGATTTTCTGGTCATACCCGGCCTCGACATATCGACACGACGTAGTCCTACCTAGGCTCAACAGAGAGGCCAGCACGCCGGTCTACATCCTAATGGCTCGGGGTCTTGGGCCATCGCCCTCGCCATCCTGCACGTTACGCCCTCGGCCGGGACCAGTCCTAGCATGCCTTAGTAACAAGCGCCATGCGTTCCAGACCACCCGGGCGCGAGTCGAATCTCGTGGCATCTGAAGAGCTTTCGGGAGAATGTACGCCGCCGAGCAGCCCATACTGATTACCCCGCGTGGTGGTTAGTGCGTATTAGGCCAACGACCTAACTCAGATTAAATACTCAACCCATTAGCAATTTTATTAGTTGTGCGGGGCAAGCTCGAACATATTGCAGTCCGTCGCCCCGCCAAGAACACTCGAGTGCCTTCCGGCGTACTCCACCAAGTATCCGGATGCCTTGCGGCGCATCCCACCAAATCTTCGGATGCCTTGCGGCGCATCCCACCAATATCTCTCGCGGGTACCCTTGGGGCCGACCCGTCTTTAACATGTATCATTAACCCGGTCGTAGTAACTGTGTGGATATACACCAAGTGGAGGTCCGAGGAATCACCCTCGATGGATCCCACTCGAGGTAAGAGTAAGGCAAGAGTCGATACCGGTAATTGGAAAAAGAGGAATCACCCTCGATACCCATTACCGATAACTACGCTACAGAATTAACATCAGGAGTGCTAGTGAGGTATCACCCTCGACACTCGATGGTAGCTCTGCAGTGCCATACTAAAGGGGTGTGCGGTGATGTGAGGGGTCTGGCTCGTCGGTCAGTTGACCGAGTCTTCTGTCTTCAAGTCATCGAGTCGTCGAGGATCAAGCAGGGGCAACTGATACTAAGGGGGGTCTCAGGGGGTTCACTGATCCACCTAAGCTAAGCAGTTGGTATGATAACAGATAAAGTAACAGTTCATCAAAATCAGGCTATGCATCAGAATAGGAGCTATCTAATACAGTAGCAAAATTCTAATGCAAGCATAAGAGAGAGAGAGGTGGGTGATATCGGAATGCTCAAGGGGGTTTTGCTTGCCTTGCTGCTCTGCGGCAAAGGGCTGATCGCCAAGTGCGTAGTCGTACCCGACAGCTCCGTCAGCCTCGGGGTCTACCGAAGAGAAGAGGGGGAAGAAACAATAAATACAATGCACACAGATGTAACATGATGCATGGCATGGCAAAAAGCTTAGCTAGGCATGCACTAACGCGGTACTACATGATACCGAGAAGGGGAAACCCATCCGGGAATGTTTTCCCGGTCCCGGACAAATGTTGAACAAATGACCGGAGGGGAACGGTTGCAGGTTTGCGGTGTCAGAGGCATGGGACAGCTAGGATGCAGTGCAGGGTTGCCGAAAATAATGTCTAAACCATTTAACTATTTTAGGGTTAAAGTTAGAATTAATAGTCAGCAGTCATGCACTATTCACCTGCCGAAAACAGGCGAAAAGTTGCAGGTGTGCTATGCTAGGGACATCTGACAGTCTAACGGACCGCGCAACCAGATCCGTCTTGTCGTTCTGAGCAACTTTCATGTTCAAAGTTTTTTAATCCGAGCTACGGTTTACTTTATATTAATTATTAAAGATTTAATCAATTTCTGAAATTATTATTAAGTCGAAATTAATTAGTAAATTGCTATGTGCACCCAGCTCTGTGTACACAGAAACGTACACAGAGGCTGACAGGTGGGGCCAGGGGGTCCCAGTTGACCAGTCAACGTTTGACTGGTCAACAGGGGGTGGGGCCCCCTGTCATTCTCTGTTAGTCTAATCTGTTAGATTAATTAGGTTGATTAACTAATTAACTGGTTAATTAATTAATTATTAGTTATTTATTATTAATTATTTATTTACAGAAACATTTTTTAATATATTTTTTTATTTCTAAATAGGGCCAGGCCCACATGTCATTTGCCAGGGGGGGGGGGGGTTAGTGGGTGGTCAACCCCACTAACCCGGATCGGCCCGGGCTGGCCAGAGCCGCACGCACGCCGGGGAGGGCTCGCCGGCGGCCGAACCGGCGAGGCCAGACACAGCGGCGAGAGAGGGGAGGGGGGGCGGCCAGGGCCCGCGTGGGTGGCGGCGATGTGGCCGCGGCGGCTCGCGTGCGGCGTGGAGGCGAGCACGATGCCGGCGACCGAGACGCGGGGTGCGAAGCGGGCGCGCGAGCAGGCTGCAGGCGAGCGCGGCAAGGGCACGCACGGGAGCGTGCGGGAGGGCGAGCGGGAGCGGGTCGTGCGCGCGCGTGGGGGGGCGCGGCGACGCGGGCGGGCGGCGGCCGCGAGCGGATACGGGAGCGCGTGCGCGAGCGCGCAGACGAGGCCGGGGGCGCGAGCGGTGGGCGAACGGCGTCACGGGCATGCGGCGGCGTGCGCAAGCGGAGGCGCGGGCGGCGTCAGAGGGAAAGGGGGGGAAGGCGGCAGCGCTCACTAGCGAGGAGAGGAGAGGGGGCGGCGTGGCTCGGTGGAGCCGGCGAGGGAGGAGGCGAGGAGGCGTTCGGCGGCTGCGTCCACGGGCGGCGGCGACGGGGAGGGCCGCCGGCGGGGAGCGGGGCGGCGGCGATTTGGCGTCGGGGTCGGGGCGCGGCCCCGATCCGGTTTTTGCGGGGCCGGGGGGAAGTGGCGACGGGGCCTAGGGTTTGCCCCCGGTGGGGGGGTTATGGGGGCAAGATGGGCCGGCCTGGCTGGGCTTTGGCCCAGTTGGGCCGGTGGGGGGGGTGTTTTAATTTTATTTTTCTTTTTGGTTTTATTCTTTTTTTCATTTCTGTTTTTTATTTCTTTTAGACCATCATTCCAATTAGTAAAAATGGGACATGGGGTCCAACAAATATCTTGCAACATAGTGGAGGACCAAACCCATTTTGGGCATTTTTAGAATCTGTCTCCATTTTCAAAATGATTTTAAATTGCTTTAAAAATTGTTTTCAGTCACTGTTTTGTTGGAGTGTCCAATCCAGAGACTTGGTGATGTTGTTTTCCTCAACATGTTTTGTTTTAGAATATTCCATTCATTTGGAACATTTTACTTTTATTATTTGAGGATTTATTTTATCACCTTAATTCCTAGGCATTTTGAAAAGGAAATAGAACTGAAATTTGAACTTCAACTTGATCAAACTTCACTTAGCAAAATAACTAGACACTGTTCATGATCATTACTGTAGCTTAATTACAATGATCACTGTAGCATAAGCCCAGGGTGTCACAGTTTCTGAACCCATGGCTCTCTTTCTTTACCATGTTTCCTAGCCACAAAATCTCTTTTATTATACCGTTTATTTTTAGGTTGCGGGTTATCAAGATCAGGAGCAGCCTCTATTTCAACATCATTATCTGGTTCTTTATCATTACTAGGTTGAGCATCATCGTGAACATCATCATTATCATTTTCATTATCACTAGGTGAATGTTCACTACCAGATTGAGTTTCAGCATCGGAAATAGAGACATCATTATTATCAGGAGGTTTTTGTATCTCAGGTTCACTACAGGTATGCAAAGTCCTATCATTTTTCTTTTTCTTTTTCTTCTTAGAAGGACTAGGTGCATCAGGATTAATTCTCTGAGAATCTCGTTCAATTCTCTTAGGATGACCCTCGGGATAGAGTGGTTCTTGGGTCATTCTACCTCCTCTAGTTACTACTCTAGCAGCAAAATCATGCATATTATTATTCATTTCATCAAGCAATTCTTTTTGAGACTTAGCAACTTGTTCTAAATGAGTTTGAACCATAGAGGCATACTTTCCTACACCTCTAACATCATTACTGATTCTCAATAGCAAGTCACTCAAGCGAGCAATCATATCAGAATTGTATTTCAATTGTTTCAGAACATGAGCATTGAAATGATCTTGCTTCATAATATAGTTGTCAAACTCATATAAGCATTGACTAGGATGTTTGTTGTAAGGGATGTCACTTTCATTAAACTTTAATAAAGAATTTACCTCTACCACCTGTGGAGGTGGTGGTGTGTCAAGGCCATGTATTTCTTCAATAGGTGGTAAATTCTTAACATCCTCAGCTTTAATACCTTTTTCCTTCATAGATTTCTTTGCCTCTTGCATATCTTCAGGACTGAGAAATAAGATACCCCTCTTCTTCGGAGTGGGTTTAGGCGGTGGTTCGGGAAGAGTCCAATCATCATAATTCTTCAATATGTTATTCAATAATTCCTCAGCTTGTTCAACAGTTTGTTCCCTCAAAACACAACCAGCACAACTATCTAGGAAGTCCCTAGAAGTATCGGTTAGTACATTATAAAAGATATCAAGTATTTCATTTTTCTTGAGAGGATGGTCAGCCAAAGCATTAAGCAACTGGAGAAGCCTGCCCCAAGCTTGTGGGAGACTCTCTTCTTCAATTTGCACAAAATTAAATATTTCCTGTAAGGCAGCTTATTTCTTATGAGCAGGAAAATATTTTTCAGAGAAGTAGTAGATCAAATCCTGGGGACTACGCACACAACCAGGAGCAAGAGTATTGTACCATGTCTTAGCATCACCCTTTGATGAGAACGGAAATAACTTAAGGATATAATAGTAGCGAATCTTCTCATCATGAGCAAAGAGGGTGGCTATATCATTCAGCTTAGTAAGGTGTGCCACTACAGTTTCAGTTTCATAGCCATGGAAAGGATCAGATTCAACCAAAGCAATTAACTCTGGGTCGACAGAGAACTCATAATCCTTATCAGTAACAAAGATGGGTGAAGTAGCAAACTTAGGATCACATTTCATTCTAGCATTCAAAGTCTTTTCTTTATACTTGCATAGTAGTTTCTTAAGATCGTCTCTATCCTTGCAAGAAAGAATTTCTCTAGTTATCTCCTCGTCCATAACATAACCTTTAGGTATCTTAGGCATTTCAAACTTAGGAGACCTAGGACTAATAGGAGTTTCATAATTATCATCAGTTTCATAAGCTTCATCAGTTTCAGCAGTTTCATTCTCTTTAGCTCTAGCAATTTGTTCATCAAGAAATTCTCCTAGTGGCACATTATCATCAAGCATGGTACTAGCATTATCATAAGCATCATTCATAGCAGAGGTAGCATCATCAATAACTTGCGACATATCAGGATTACTAGCATGGGGTGGTGTTGCAAGCTTACTCATAACAGAAGGTGAATCAAGTGCAGACTGTGATGGCAGTTCCTTACCTCCCCTCGTAGTAGAGGGAAAAATCTTGGTCTTAGTATCCTTCAGATTCTTCATAGTGATAGACTGATATAAATCCCAAGTGACTCAACAAATATTGCTATGCTCCCCGGCAACGGCGCCAGAAAAAGGTCTTGATAACCCACAAGTATAGGGGATCGCAACAATTTTCGAGGGTAGAGTATTCAACCCAAATTTATAGATTCAACACATGGGGAGCCAAAGAATACTTGAGAGTATTAGCAGTTGAGTTGTCAATTCAACCATACCTGGAGATTAAATATCTGCAGCAGAGTGATCAGTAGCACAGTAATATGATAGTTTGATAGCAGTAGTGACGGTAACAGTAGCAGTAACAGTAGCAGCAGTAGTTTTGTAGCAGTTGGAGCATCGGCAACAACAATAGTAACTTAGCAAGAACAATAAGTGAAAAGGTCGTAGGCACTGGATCGGTAACTCGTTGGATGATATTCGTCATGTAACAGTCATAACCTAGGGCGACACAGAACTAGCTCCAGTTCATCAATGTAATGTAGACATGTATTCCGTAAATAGTCATACGTGCTTATGGAAAAGAACTTGCATGACATCTTTTGTCCTACCCTCCCATGGCAGCAGGGTCCATAAGGAAACTAAGGGATATTAAGGCCTCCTTTTAATAGAGATCTGGAACAAAGCATTAACACATGGTGAATACATGAACTCCTCAAACTACAGTCATCACCGCGAAGTATCCCAAATATTGTCACTATGGGTATAGGATCGAAAGTATGTCTACAGGGGGGGGGGTGATTAGACTACTTGAGCAAATAAAAATTCTACCTTTTCCCAATTTTAAGTGTTGGCAGATTTTTGCAATTATAGCAATTCAAGTACACCCTACACATGCATGTCTAAGAGTATAGCAGCGGAAAGTAAAGACAAGCATATGAAGTAGCGGGTAGGAAGGAAGATCAAACACAATTTGGAGACACGAAGATTTTTCCCGTGGTTCCGATAGGTGGTGCTATCGTACGTCCACGTTTATGGAGTCTTCAACCCACGGAGGGTAACGGTCGCGAGAGTCCACGGAGGGCTCCACCCATAAGGGTCCACGAAGTAGCAACCTTGACTATTCCATAACGGCTTCCGTCCACGAAGGACTAGCCTCACTATGGGTAGATGTTCACGAAGTAGGCGATCTCCTTGCCCGTACAAACTTCTTGGTTCAACTCCACAACACGAAGTAGTAGGCTCCCAAGCGACACCTAACCAATCTAGGAGGCACCACCCTCCAAAAGGTAATAGGCTCGGTAATGTCGATGAACTCCTTGCTCTTGTGCTTCAAGATGATAGACTCCTCAACACACAATCACTCTCTCACAGATTTGGCTTTGGTGGAAGAGATTGATTTGGTGGAAAGCAACTTGGGGAGGCTAGAGCTCAAGATTCATATGGATAGGGTGGAATGGCTTGATCTGAACACATGAGTAGGTGGCTCTCTCTCAGAAAATTGGATGGGGCAAGTATGGAATAGTTCTGAGTGCTTCTCTTTCGAGTGGGTGGTGGTGAAAGGATATATATAGGCATCCCCAAAAATCCAACCGTTAAACCTAAAGTGACCAACTCGGTGACACCAAAGTGTAAAACTCGGTGGTACCGAGTTGCTCCAAAGGTAGCAACTTTTGAATCTCGGTGAGACCGATATAGAAATCTCGGCGGTACCGATCAGGTGTCCAACGGTCAGAATCCAAATCTCGGTGACGCCGATCCAAAAACTCAGAAATTCCGATTTTGTGAATCGAGGTAACAGAAAGTTGGCAAGCTGAACTCGGTGGCACCGAAGTGGGATCGGTTGCACCGATGTGCTAGGGTTTGGCATGGCTCTGTCTGAGTTTGGGAATCGGTGGAACCGAGTGGAAAATGTTGGCTTCACCGATTTTCATGAATGGCTTTAGACAGAATTTGTGGGAGAGTTTGTGGGTGTTTTGGTGACTATCATTTGTGCACGTGGAGCATCTTGTTCACCAACAGTACCTTACCCCCTTTTAATAGTATTAGCTTTCCTATGGACTCAAAGTGATTTCTCACAAAGTAAAATGTAGAGTCCTCTTGCTTGAAGCTTTGCCAATCCATTTCCTTGCATCTAGGGGTTTCTCCACAATCCTTTTGCCAACCCATCATTGAACTTTTCCTGAAATATACTTAGTGGAAACATTAGTTCAATGACATATATGTTGCTATTAATTACCAAAACCACCAAGGGAGCAAATGTGCTTTCAATGGGGTTGACGGATCATAACACGTAATAGGTGCATATGACTAGGCAAGATCGGATCAAGAACATAGATATAGAGATGATAACACAAACGGTTCAGATCTGAAATCATGGCACTCGGGCCCTAGTGACAAGCATTAGGCATAGCAAAGTCATAGCAACATCAATCTCAGAACATAATGGATACTAGGGATCAAGCCCTAACAAAACTAACTCGATTACATGATGAATCTCATCCAACTCCTCACCGACCAGCTAGCCTACGAAGGAATTACTCACTCCCGGTGGGGAGCATCATGGATTGGCGATGGAGAAAGGTTGGTGATGACGAAGACCGAAGATTCCCCTCTCCGGAGCCCCAAACGGGCTCCAGATCTGGCCTCCCGATGAAGAACAGGAGGTGGCGGCGGCTCCGTATCGTGAAACGTGATAATTCTTTCTCCCTGATTTTTTTCTTCAAAAATAGGAATTATAGTGGCGGAGTTAGGGCAAGTGGGGCCATGAGGTGGGCACAACCCACCAGGGCGCGCCCAGGGGGCCTGGCGCGCCCTGGTGGGTGATGCTCACCCTGGCCCCCCTCTTCGGTGTATTTTGGCTCCAATAATTCTCATTTATTCGGAAATAAATCTCCAAAAAGTTTTGTTCCATTCCGAGAACTTTTATTTCTGCACAAAAACAACACCATGGTAGTTCTGCTGAAAACAGCGTCAGTCCAGGTTAGTTCCATTCAAATCATGCAAGTTAGAGTCCAAAACAAGGGCAAAAGAGTGAGGAAAAGTAGATACGTTGGAGACGTATCAGCCATCCCAAGAAATTCATGTCTGAGGCCGCCGGCTCCCATAGCCAGCCACGGTAGGCGTGGTGGAGAGGGCGAGGTCATGGCATGCGGTGCTCTACAGCCATGGGGAGAGGAAGGGCATCGTTCGACGGCCACAGGATTGTCGACGCTTCTGATGCATAGGAAGGGGTGGATCTGAACCGGGAGGATGAAAAGGAGAAGAAGACACGGTTACACCAGATCGATGTGAGAGTATAAAGTGACAGGGTGAGACCTGCGCAGTTTCTGAAGTGCATGAGAAACATTTAGTCTATCCTATACCAATGGAAAAATTATTGCGCTATAGTAAAATGGCGTCACCTTTAAAATGCACTATTAGTGAGAAATTATAAATTGATTTATTTAGCAAGGCATTGCTCAGAACACTAGAGTGTGCTATTAGCGGTGTTGTAGTGGGCTATTTTTTTCAATAGTCTAAACACACTACAAAATAGGGAGTGAATTGTGTTAGGAAAACCAAGAGTGAGCGAGACGAAAAAACAGACACACGTCGATTATGTACACTGACTTATCTAATTTAGGAAGGCATTGCTTAGAACGCTAGAGCGTGTTATTAGTGGTGCTATAGTGTGAACTATGTTAACTATGTTAAAAAAACAAGAGTGAACGAGAGGGAAAAGGCTAGAGCCTGCTGTTAGCGTTGTATAGTGTGCTATTTTTCAATGGTCTAAATACACTACAAAACTGGAAGTGAACTATGTTGCTTTATTTTTTTAGTGGTCTAAACACAGTACAAAATCAAGATTAAACTGTGTTAAAAAAGAACTGAGTTAACCGAAAGAAAATAAGACACGTGTCGCTTCCGGAAAAGCTAGCGCCCAACACTGCAAACGCATGGGGGGAGGCCTGGCTTAGCCGCTTTAATTCTCTACTTCTCTTCTATATGTGCCAGACCACCACTGTCGGGGGGATGACCCCCGGGTACCCCAAAGACGGCGAGTCGGACGGGGTGCCCGCCCGCCCGGGCCGGCTGCTCCACCCGGCCGGTTGCCTGGCCGGCTGCCGGCTGCGCCAGCTAGCCGGTTGCCCGAAGTAACCGTGACATCGCATCCGTGGACAAGACGGCCGTACACGTACGCACACATGCTAGCAAATATCTGGTGGATGGGTGGGCATGGACACATGCTAACAAATATCCAGGATGGATATTTGTGCATGCCCCAATGCATGCCCACGTACACACCTCACATGCATGCACCTCTCTTGCTAGCTAGCCCCAATGCATGTCCCCTTGTCCCCTTGTCCCCTTGGGCTTTCCTATATAAGAGCCCCAGGGAAGCACACAAGGGGAGGAGGACTCACGTCCAGGAGCACCAGCTCCACGCCTCACTTCCTTACTAGCTAGCTCTCTGCTACCGCTATCTCCGATACAGCTCCAGGAGCAACCCTGTACTGATATACCACATACATACAGACATGCAGGAGTAGGGGTATTATCTCTCCGGAGAGCCCCGAACCTGGGTAAACCATTGCGTGCTATTCGCATACCCGTCCCGGATCATCCACGGCAGCCTTGCTCTCACCTCGATAAGCCACCCCCTGGCATCTGCCGTGATGCGGTACCCCCTCGCTACCGATCGACAAAACGACGACAACCACGTTCGCCTCATCAACTCACATGATAGGGTATTTACAACGGTAGCTGGGAGGATAAACACAACCATCCTCTCTCATCATCACATGCAATGGCGGAGCTTGACATGAATCTCAGGGGGCAGAGCGAAAATAAGGACAACTAGGAGGGTAAAGAACTGATTTTTTTCCTTACCTAAGCCATGTACAGTAATTTTTCTTCATTGTTTTGCCTAGGGCTGGGGGGCCACGGCCCCCTCAGACTTGCACTAAGCTCCGCCAGTGATCACATGGTACTACATAGGTAAAAGAGCACGGTTGCTAGTAGGAGTAACGATCATCATCTTTTGTCATCATCACATGATCAATAGTACGGTTACTACATATACTATATGATAGAACGGACACCACAGTGTCACCATCTCTGTCCCATGCATCTCGCCGTGTCTTGCGTCGCTCGGTCGGACTGAAATGCAAGATAGAACAGTCGTGAGTTTGGTTGATTATAAAGGGGTTGGAAGAGGAGAGATTGCATGGATAATCTATCAAAACATACCATCAAGTCTACTCGGTCCAGGCGCGGACCATGGGCCTGGCAGCACGAATGGCGGCCATCAGGACACGGAAGATCACCTGGGTGTTAGGCAGTTGGACGTCACTCAATCACCCTGTTAGCTTTGGCCTTAGCCGCTTAGCGGCACCTCACCAAACAAAAAAGAAGAGAACTGCATACTTTCTCCGTCCGCGAATAAGTGTACATCTATCTTTTGTTTTAAGTCAAAGTTTTAAAACTTTAACCAACTATATAGAAAAAAATAGTAACATATATGACATCAAATTAATATATCACGAAAGTACATTTCCAAATGGATCTACCAATACTAATTCAGTGTCATAAATGATGTTTCTTTTCCTTATAAAGTTGGTCAAAGTTTTAAAACTTTGACTTAGAACAAAAGCTATATGTACACTTATTCATGGACGGAGGGAGTACCTCCCATCTCTTCACAACGTCCTCCCAGCGCTCGACGGCCTCGTTGTCGCCGCACTGCCGTTCGTTTTTGGCGAGGGATCGAAGAGAAACGTCCACAACAACGAAGATGGCCAGCAGGCCGCCCGCCGTGATCGTGCAGATTGCCCAGCTTGGTAGCGATGGCCCCTTGTCCTGATCAGGGGCAGGCGGCGGGTTGGAGGAAGGTGCGGCCATTGGAATGGGATACGGACCGAGATGCTGCTTAGCAAGATGCTGCTTACCGTTCGGCAGCGGGCGCCGAGTCCCTGGTCTTCTTCGCCTTCTTGTTGCCATCAGGCCGCCCTTCTGCCGCCCCCGAGACAGGCGCGTCCGGGTTGTACACGCCGTCCTTGGCCTTGGCGAGGCAAGCCGGACCTCCGCCCATTTCTCACACGACTCGATCCTGGTGAACACGTGAAGGAACTTGAAGTCGGCATCGGTGTCGCTGTCCTTGCGGAACAACTCGAACATTCGAACCATCTGCACGAAGAACAAGTGTCGGCGAAGTACACGGCGAAGATCGCGGACCGGCGAGCCATGAACGTACTTGCCGTTCGACGTTCGCGCCGCTCTCAGGGCGAGCCTGGACCTCTTCTGGATCCCATGCCACTTGTTGCAAGCTGTTTGGATGCTCTCCCAATGGTTGGACATGGCCTAGTCGTCGCACTCCATCTGTATGCCGACGAACTCGGGGTCGACCAACTTGCGTTCGTCGAACGTTGTCTTGATCCTTCTCCAGTACGTGTCGGCGTTCTGATTCGCGCCGGTGATCGGGTCCATGCTGACCGTCTTCCATGCTTCGGTGAGGCACTCGTCTTCCTTCGCCGTCCAGTTGACAGGGGGCTTGGTCGGCTTTCCGTTGGCCGCCCGTGTCTTCTTCTTTCTCCCTTTGCGCCTCGCCGGCTCCGGCTCCGGTTCCGCCGGTTCTTCCTCCTCCACCTCCTCCTCGACCTCGTCGGGTTCGACGTCTCCCATGTCATCGCCGATGTCCAGTGTTTCCTCTTGTGTGCCGAACCCGGGGCATGACACGGCGGGGGCTGAGCCGTTGTTGATGATCTCCTCCATCTCGGCGTCGGTGTTCCTGAATTGCAGCGCCGAACACGGCGCGAAAGGCAGGGGGCCGCGGCGCAGAGCCGTCGCAGACGAACCCGAGTACGTCGGCGAGTAGCCGTACTGGGCGGTGTGGTGGCCGGCGGTGAAGGCGGAAGGCGTGCGCAGGAAGGTGATGTTGGGGTTGAAGTCGCCGAGGGCGTCGCCGTCGACATATTCGGGCGAGGGCGCGTAGCCCCACGCCGGCGACGGGAAGTTGGCCGGTGACGCGACGCTCTGCTGGCTTCCCCACGCGCCTTGCGGGAACGGGCCCGCCTGTTGAGGCGGAAAGATTGGCCGCTCGTTCGCCATGGCCGAGCGAGCGACGCCTCCTGCTCCGCCGCTGCATCCCTTGCTTTCTTCATGATGAGCCTGTTCCGCCGATCGGTGGTCACCGCCGACCGACGTTCAACGTCGGCCTTCCACTCCGCGTTCGTCAACCCTGGGGGCCTTGCCATCGGCGCCCGAGGCTTCCTTGCCTTTGGTGCAGCGGGTTCGGTGGCTTGGCGAGGGGCGACGTACTTCTTCGGCGGCATGGTGGGGGAGAGATGGAGGGAGATGGAGAGAATGGTGGGGAACTGCGGGGATGGGGAGGGAAAAGGAGGGAAACGGTGGGAAAATCAGCCGGTGTCGCCGACAGTGCGGCCCCACCCACCTTTTCGCTTCAGCCGGCGCCCCCAGACGCCCCCCGGCGCGCTGGGTTCGGCCTGGGATCGCCGGCCCGAAAAAAGGGACCAACCGGCGGAATTCGGCGTCCTGGGGCGCGACTGGGAGGATTTTTCGACGCCGGCACTAAAAAAGGGGCTTGGGGGCCTGTTTGGGGCGCGGCTGGCGATGCTCTTAGGATTGGCATGAAGGCACAAAACCTATATGTATATAACTGATTTTGATAAAAAAAACGCTCTAACATAAGAAATGCCACATTAAAAATTCATTAAATAAAAATTACAACTAAACAACAAAGGAATTAAAGAAGTAGCTAATTCAAGTCTTACAATTGACTCCACCTGCACTGGAATTGGATATTACGATAAAAAGTGTTCTTAAATGAAAATCACATCAATCTCAAAATTGGAGTATGAGCACAAAACATAGCTTAGATAGTTCTTTTGTCGTGCTCTGTCACATGACCTCGAGGTATTTAATAGCTCCGTCCAGTGTAGCGTTATACTGTGCTCCCTGCAGCTTGCTGAACCAGTGAAAAGTAAAGGTAGGTTCAATGATGCCAAATATATACATATGCTACAGGGATTTACTCCCTACATGCAAAATATTGAGGAGTTATAGTGAAAATGGACATATTTATATAGAAGCAAAAGAGCATCATGCCAAAAGTACGAATATAGATATACTACGGGGATTCAGTGGATTAGTTAATATGCATGTTTTATAAAGCAAATACATATAATCATTTATGGGCTCTTTACCTTGTTTGAGTGTGAAATATCGTGGTTGCATGCCTGTTTCATATAAACCCATTGCATCTTTAAACCACATTGCATATTCTTTCTTATGCTATCCTGAAAGAATTATAAGGCCTGGTGTCAATGTGTTTTCTTTCTTCTTCTAAACCACATCACATCCTTGTGGTGCTTAGAGCATCTCTAGCAGACCCCTTATATCGCCGACCCGCAAAAATCGTTTACGGTTCGCGGAAAAATGGTTTTGCGGGCCGGCGCGGGCTGCTGCGGAGCAGACCTTGCATAGCGGACCTGTCTGCTCTGCAGCAGCCCGCGTCCGCAGCAGCCCGCGCCGACCCGCAAATCAGATGGGGTTTTATCTGAATTTGACACATATGATACATATTTAGAATTATAAATTCTATATAAGATAAAATGTTAATATTACAATACATCAGTTATCCAAATTACAATAATTATTGAAATCACCAAAGCAAACTAAATAATTCAATACAAAACTTGTCCCGAATACAAATCACACATGAATTAAATAAAATAAATGCAAAAATGGAATGTGTTACTGCCCAGCCCTTTGCCAATGGTGCTCAATGACTTCCTCTTGAAGCTGATAGTGGGTGTTTGCATGTTTAATCTCCTGGTAGGTCTGAAGAAATGCTCTAATGCGGTTAGGGTCTCTAGCTGGTTTGACGCGGCTATCCTCATAGCTGCCGAGATTTTTTGATATGCACTAAATCCCTTCAAGTCTGCGGCATTTCTTTTTTGGGTAAAATACCGACAATTGGCCTCGCAAGCTTGCACTCATTTTACAAAGAGGGATCGGCGCATTCGGTACCTTCTCCGAAAGAGGTGCGGCGGATATGTTGGATTGTCCGCGAAGTAGTCTTGCATCAACATCTCGTTCCCGAGATGGCGATTGTGAGGAATGCAAAGACGGCCGACGGTCGATCCTCGCCGACTCTTCCGGTTCTCATCTTCGTGCTCCTTCACGGCGATAGCCATCACCAACATCTGTTGCCGTTGGTTCGCAAGCAGCATCTCAACATCCGAACCATCCGAATCGGACGAATCCTCGAGCAAAAACTTGCCGCAAGGGCTTAGTTCCATCTAAAATTATAAAAACGAACGCCACATGACCTAACTATGCATATCGCATCTGAAAGCACAAGCACAAGTACTCACCGGCGGCTTGTGGCGGCTACGGCGACTTCGGGCGGCTCGGCTCGGCGGATCCGGGGAGCCGGTGAAGCAGCTAGGTGGAACCGGGTGAGGGGCGGCCCGACGGCGTGATTCCGCCTGCAGATATGGCCGGAATCGCCGGCGGCGAACGGGCGGAACCGATGGCGGGCGGCTGCGAAAGGGGGCGGGGAACGCACGCGGGCTGAAATGTCCCTCCCGCCAACCGCTTTTCTCAGATATGGGGCATCGTCGGGACGAGGGGAAACCTGTGTTTTCGCGGGTTGGAGGAGGGATTTTACCGCGCCCCTCAAAAAATTTTACGGGTCCGATGCGTTTGCGGGTCTGATCGGGCGGCTTTTTTCGTGCGGACCCGTATTTTGACGGTTATTTTGCGGGTCGGGGCATTATACGGGTCTGCTAGAGATCTTACACATCAAAGCAAACATTAATTGTTTTATCCACGGATGGTGCTAAAAACAGATCTCTGAAAATGCTACTTTCCTCACCTCCACCCTGATGTATGGATGCTGATGGATACAGAGTTGCAAACCTATCTGCATATACACTTTAGCACATCTTTTGCACAATAAATCTTTTTCCAAACTACTCTCCACCATGGATCTCACAACCAACAACCTGTGAGTGCATGGCCATCTCCTTGTGGCCTCTTCAACTCAGTCTGGTAGCTTCAGAAACATAGAGGCATGCATGGAAAGCATGCTCAATATGTAAGGGGGAAAAATCGAAGCAATGGAGAGCATGTTATGGGCTTCACGTCCTTCAAATTTACCAACTTACAAAACTAATTGCGTACAGTAGTACTGGGACTCATAAAAAACTTATTTTTTCCATTGTGCCCTAAATATAATTAATTGCATGCAGTAACAGTCAGATTTTTGTATTATTTGCAAATTCCTATGTCATGTGAACATAATGAACTACAGAGTAGTAGTCAGTTATCAAAAAAAAAAAACTACATAGTAGTAGTCAGATTGGTGGAAAACAATTGATGAGATGCCAAAAGAGCATCTCACTGGACATCGCATAAATAGACCAGATCATCCGCTCGGGAAAGCCCAAACACCACCGGCGACCAGCTGGCTGGACGTGGCTACGGCGAGAGCATGGAAAGGGTGGCAGTCTCTGTAGCAGGATGCAAGATTGACTGAAATAGTCTAGCAGCTCAGCCTCACGAAGACGAAAAAGGGTTTCCCCGCAGCGCCTCTGCAACTACGAAATCACGAAGACTGAAATCGTCAAGATTGACCATAGTTTTTTTCATTCTCGTTTTTTTTTCACATTAATTTTATGAAATTATGATTTTTTTTCACATTAATTTTATGAAATTGTGAATTTTTTTAAATATCATGACGTTTTTGAAATCATGAATATTTTTAAAATTTAAAAATATTCGATTTTTTTTACAAATTTCCGAACATTTTCCTAAATTTTGAACATTGTTTTAATTGGTGAACATTCTTTTAATCGACGAACTTTTTTTCCAAATTGGGGAGCAATTTTTGAATTTTACAAGCACTTTTTTGATGAATATTTTTGTCATGCATGAACATTTTCTGAATCAGTAAATATTGTTTGAATCATTGAAACTTTTTTGTAATTCACGAATATTTTTTGATTTATGTGAATTTTTTTTAAAGTTCATAATGTATTTTTGAATTTTCCAACATTTGTTCAATTTCACGAATAATTTTTTAGTACAAAAATATTTTTTCGAAATCATTACTTTTTTGATTTATCGAACATTGTTTTCAAAATAGTGAACATTTTTTAATATACGAGCATTTTCTTTCATTTACGAACATTTTCTTTGAATCGGAGCATTTTATGATTTCTTAAATATTCGTTTTTGAACAGTGAGCCGCCCTTTGTTGAACACCATTTGCTAGTCGCATGTTAACAGTTCCGTGTCGGTATTGTCAACAGTTCGCATGCATATTCTACTTCTTGTCTGTAAACAACACATATCTTCTTGTCCTTAATGCTAAACCATTTGCACAATATTGGTGTGCAGGGGCAAGTTTTCATTTGCCGCTACAATATTGGAAATAATAATTTGGGAACACCAACTGTAATTCAAAACTCGCAACTAATATACGACGAGATGGACCATACATGGACACGTAACTAAGTTGAGATTTAACCAAGATTGCAGTTCGTGTAGATGACCTAGTATTATGCATGGTTCAAGTTGATTAAGAAATGGAATGATTCAGTTCCTAAAAATAAAAGCAATGGAAATATCCAGAACATCAAATAGATGATGGAATTAGGCAGCAGAAACATGATGCAGGTACTTCTTACCCAATCAGTAGATTTGACATCCATTTGTTGTTTGCCATTACGACAAGTTGCTCACCAAAAACGCATCCCCGGTATGGAGAGGCATTGAGGCGGGACTTGAATTACTGAAAAAAGGAATTATCTGGAGGGTGGGGGATGGCACAAAGATCCAAATTCAGAGAGATCAATGGATCCCTCGCAAGGAGGGACTGAAGACAGCTACATTTAAAAGACGATCACGTCTCCGATGGGTAAATCAGCTTATCATCCCCGATAGGAGGGAATGGAACGTGGACCTCATAAATAGAATATTCCATGACTTTGATGCAAAGGAAATCTGCAAGATCACTATTCCTACATCAGAAACAGAGGACTGCATTGCCTGGCACCCTGAAAAGAATGGAATATTTTCGGTGAGAAGTGCCTACAAGCTTGCTTATGTTAGCCAGGGGCAAGTAAATCAGAATCCGTCTACCTCTACGAGCGAGGCAATCGATCGGAGTATTTGGGACCTCGTTGGAAGGCTAGGGTCCCTCCAAAAATAAAAAAAATTGGATGGAGGATTGCAACCTGCACACTAGCTACCAAACTGAATAAGTTCAGACGCACACTAGAGATTGACTCAATATGTAACATATGCGGTAATGGAGTGGAAAATGAATTTCATGCAGTTGTTGAGTGTACCAAGATTAGGGCCCTGAGATATGAAGTGAGAAAATTCTGGGCTCTGCCCCCGGAGACCGCCTTCAGATATACTGGTACGGATTGGCTGCAACACCTGCTTGGAACCTGCTCTGGGGAAATGCAGGCAAAGATCCTCCTCCTTTTCTGGAGAAGCTGGCACTTGCGTGATGATTGTGTACATGGAAAAGGTAGGGGGCGGATTCGCCAGTCTGTTAACTTCCTAATCCAGTACGAGGAAGACCTGAGGAAGTCCGAGCTTGAAGGTCTCTCAGAGAAAGGAAAGGAGCACATTTCGTCAGAATATTTAGTTCAAGACACTCCTGAACCTCTATGCCTGCAGTGGCGAGCTCCGACACCCGGGACAGTTAGAATCAATTCGGATGCTGGCTTCCTTTTGGACAGTGGTCTCGGTTGGATGGGTGCTGCCGCCAGAGACCATCGAGGCCATGTCCTCCTCTCGATGGGCTCTCGGCTGACTGTCTCGGGGAGTGTGGAGGAAGCGGAGGCGAAGGCGGCTTTGGTGGGCTTGCAGTCGTTGGCCATTGAATACGATGGACCGGTTGAGATGGAACTGGATTGCAAAACAGTTGTCGAATACCTAAACGAAGAGAAGACATGCCTTGCCCCTTGCTATGCTGCGATTCAGGACATCAAAAAGCTGTTGGCTGGCTTTGCCTCGCACAAAGTGGGTTTTGCCGGAAGGAAGAGCAATGAACTGGCTCATGAGCTGGCGATCGAGGCTAGGTGGAAGGGTGAATTCCGGTTCAGCGCAGGCGTTCTAGATAGACTTAGAGTGTTGATGCAGTCTGAATACTGCCGGACCACTTGAGTTTGTAACTCTTGTTTCTCAAATAAAAAAAAGTTGCTCACCAAAAACATGATTACCAACAAGTCAAAAGGATCAAAGCAGGGCTCTCGCAGATTTTGATAATGAAACGATAAAAGATCTCAACATGAACTTGAACACAAAAATTCTCACAACAATGCATTATCGCAAAAGTGCACCGCCGCCTAATCCAGTACAAAATTCTGCAGTCAGATAAACCTGTGATTAATTGACCCGGCTAAAAGCACCGCAGATAATATTTGTTATTAACTTGCTATTATAGCTTGCTGCCCCGTTTTCCCTTCTTGCTATTCTGTTTGTCCCTTGCATCAGTTAATCCTGGGACACATGGTTTCCCTAATTCAATCTAACTAGTAAGCACGTGCAATGCTCGTCTCTCAAATATAACACATGTTTTCTGAAATATATTTATTAATCAAGTAGATGTGTCAAAAAATCCTCTCGTGTACCTAATGACAAATATGGATTCTGCACTTCTACTTATCCTCTTCGGCAGAGCTCGCACATCGCATGAGTGGTATTGACCTGGCCGACTCTTGTTCTATGGTCAATTTTTCATTACAGTTCTAGGTATCATGTTGAAGGTAAACCTAGCTTGAAAGACTTCTTTGGTCGAGAAAGTGTCGGTGCTCCCTCAACCTACACATTGCACCCTTTGTGTTAGCCAAGGTAAAAAAAATAGCAACGCATTGGTAATCATGAATGTACCATATAATCAAGTAATTTGCTTCGTTGATGTCTGCGTTGAAGTATAACCGAGACTGCTCAGTCGTACGCAAGATAGTATGTGAAATTGAGTGTAAGAAAGACTAAAAGTATTAGCACACAACCTAAAACTCAACAGCAGGAAGCCAAAAGAAAAATAGGTAAGTGCATATAATCAGAGGCATGTTACCTCCAGAAATCCCTATCAAAAGACGCTGGTTTTCTTCCCCGCAAAACATATGCCAAAAGATACTAAGCATAACATTGACCCATTTAGTTATCTAGATGACCAGATTAGATCGTAAGCATCATGTGGTTCTTATTTCAGTGAAAAGGAATTCCATTGAATAATGATTGCCGATGCATGTCAGCATGTATGATTTAGAAACCACACGGAGAATAATTTAGGAGTAGATACATCTGTTTTCAGAGCCTGCAACTCATAATGAAATGCTAGACAACTTAATGGGAACTAACACTGCATTAGAAAGAAGAAAAGCCGGGTATAGTTTGCTTTGCAACGAAATTTGATTAAATCATTAAATTATCAAGAGCATTTGGATAACAACAAGGGAAGAACAGGAAAGGAGAATCAGAAGGTTCACCTATCAAACGTGAGTAGTAGTAGTTGCCTAGTAGCAGGTTTGGATAGGACGACAATAGGCAGAAGGGAGTCAGGCTGCCGCAGCTTCCTCAAGCTGAAGAAATAGGGAGTCAGGGCAACATCATTGACTTGGCTGGGACCTTGGTGTGTCCTATCGTGTAGCGTCGACATCTCATGGTCCTGCAGCAGCAAGAAGCAGAATTCCTTGCACTACATTCACACATAGCTGACATTAGTTTGTAGTCCACGCTAGAACCTCTCAGTTCACTGTTAAATGTTTGGAATTGAAGAATACAATTTCTCCTCTTAGTATATGATACCAAGTTTCTTTAGACGGGTAAAATTTCAGCAGAGCAAAAAAGTTATCAGCTCTTAATTCTACTCCATATGTCTTACCATAGATATGAACACTGCACCAGCCTCCCTCTGTTGAAAATTCAACCACAGAAGGACCAAGCTAATCTTCTGACTTCACTCCCAAAAACTTCACGTTCCTGAACAACTATTGCACCTGGAGACAATCCTGCAATCATGAATTCAATGCCTATAAGTTCAACAATCCTAGTATACGTTTTAAGGGCCAATGAATGGGAAATGCTAAATGATAAACCTGATGCATAAAAGCAAATAAAACTGTGATCAAAGGACTATGGAGAGATCTGATGTTAGTAAAATGCTGAGTTCAACTGGGACAAATCCTCGGATAAATCTAAATCAGATTACCTATTGTTGTACATAAATCAAGCGGGAACACACAAACAATCAGGAAATGTAGGCGCACTTGATGACTATAAACTTGACAATAAAGATGTCTTGTTTTCATGATAGGTTGCTCTATTTGTCAGTATTGACACCAAAGATTTTTGCCTTACCAATAAATTCATATCCAACCCTTTCATCGTCGTGTACAAAATCTTTTACAACAAAGTGCGTACATAGAAAATTATGGTGCTTAATTCTGCTTGGTTGATTCCCTTGGTGTATCCTCCTCAGCTAGAACTACCATCTGCCTGGTGCAGAGTGATCCTATGTTGGTGGATTACACAAAGCATTGCCACTAAAAATGGGTTGTCCATGTTTCATGTCCAAAGCATAATGTTGTTGCTCAGTTTCAGTATGGTTACAACTTACAAACATGCATGCATGTGCAAATAATTTTGTTTTAACATCTTAACACCTGCAAGGCATTGTGTTCTGACAAATGATGTTTCAGACTAAATTGATTAACTAACAATGTGTCTTGACAAATGATGTTTCAGAGCTGTCCTTCACAATGACAGCTATAAAAGAATTTTAGAGGGTTGTACATAGACCAGACAATGACCGGACATTCGAGCAGTTCATGAATATCTATATTATGCACAGTGGCACTAAAGAATTCAGAATAAGTCGATGCAACTATATGGAAATATTGAGCTAGAAATCTAATTGCATGGATCTATCCATCGGTTAAAAAATGTCATTACTCCTTACGGAAACAAGCATCCACGATTGAAAGCTCCCAAAATCCAAATCCGGTGGTCATTACTCCGTACGTAAACGGATTTGTGCAGGCGCATCAGGATCGCGTCGGAGCATGAGGGAATGGGGTGGGACAGGGCGATAGCAGTGATTTTGACCCACCTGGCAGCGGCGGAGGGCTAGTTCCTGGATGTGGCGTGGCACCCGTGGGGCAGAAGTTGAGCGGCAGGTGACGACGGCGACCGACGGTCCAGGAGAGGCCGACTGCAACAGCACGTGTGTGCCCGGAGGAAGCCGCAACTCCTCCTCGCGCGTCCCCCACCGTGGCTCTCGTGCGTGGTGGCGGCAGGTTGACTCGAGGTGGATCGGAAGGGAGGGGCGGAGGGACTTGCTGGGAGGTGGGGCGGATGCGCGGTGTGTCTTAGCCATGGCAGCGTGGAAGATCCGGTTGTCGCCGTCATTGATCTATTCGGGAGGAAGGCCGGCAGTCGCCGGGGAAGGTCCAACGGAGAAAGGGAGAGAGATTAGTGAGGAGAGGGAGAGAGAAGGGAGGAGGAGGGCGTTGGGCGCGGCTGACCGACAGAGGAGATCGTCGTTGCTTGCAAGAGAGTGGGCGGCGACCGAAGGCGGGGTCGACACGGGGTGGATGGGAGGGCAGCGCACAGCAGGAGGGAAAGGGAAGAGCAGCGGCGCAAGGTTGCTGCGGATCCGTTCTTCTCGACCTGGGCCCAGAGAAAGAATGGTTGGGAGGATCCGAAAATCAGGGAGTTACTGGCGGGGCCGCAAGGATTGGGTACGCGGAGCGGGACTATTGGCAGACGTCTGCTCGGCAGAACATTTAATCTCATACGTTATACGTTGATTCTAGTGACAGATCATTAGCACAATATGGTCAGTTGGATCTGTCTAAGTTGATTTAATCCGAGGGTCTTTGTTATCATGTGTACAGTTTGTTGTGTGGTTTTATGGAAATTTATGTTTGCCCTTTTAATAGTAGTATAGATACGTTGATTCTAGTGACAGATCATTAGCACAATATGGTCAGTTGGATCTGTCTAAGTTGATTTAATCCGAGGGTCTTTGTTATCCTGTGTACAGTTTGTTGTGTGGTTTTATGGAAATTTATGTTTGCTCTTTTAATAGTAGTATAGATATAGATATAGACTAGCTACGAGATGCATGTATGCTTCTGAAATTATTTACTACTACCTCCGATTCAAAAACGTGTCGCAATTTTGAACTAACCCCAGTTCAAAACTGTGACGCATACTTTGTATCGGAGGAAATAATAAATAACCAGAAACTTGGATTTCTTTTTTTTTGCTGGTCCGGCTTTCTTTGCAGGTTCTTCAAATGGATTATACTCATCGCTCCGTGCCTGCAATGCTCTTAGCTTTTGTGATTACACCAATTGTGGTCAGCTAGTTTTCATAGTATTTTCACAGGAAAAAGAAATACCAGCTATTAATTCATATCTTATCATATATTTTTGAACTTGCACCGCATCATCGCATGGACGACTTCGCAACAAAACCACAACAAGAAAAGTTTGTCTAATCATGTCATGTGTGGGCAACCAAGTTGAGCCATCTGTCCAAGCACATTTCTACCGATCATGCATTCTTCAACACTGTCAAGACCATGAACGCAACACTACCAAACAGCCTTCTGGAACGATGCATGCTCGTGGCCGGCGGAGTCCCTCTTGGCAACGGTGAGCAGGCACTGCCACCTTCCAGAACCGGAGCCGGCGGTTTACCAGACGAGCTGCTCCGGGAGCTCTGGGTATGATAAAATTTGGACATACCCAGGCCGATATCTTCCAGGGCATGGCCGGGATGCACCTTGACGGGAGACCGACACGCCAGCACCGACCTCCAACACGGGAAGAAGCTGTTCCACGCGCAGTGACGCTCCCAGCGCCTGCAAAGCCGTTTATTCCCCGGAGACTTCTTATGTGCGGCATACACATAAGGCGTTTCTCCGGCGGGTCTGCCAGCGTCGACCATTCCGGGTAGCTCACCGTTGGGCCATCATTTGTAAGGGGAGAGGTGGAGGTTTTCGACGCGGATCGCTCCGACTCCGGTAGGAGGGGGGAAGCCATGGTCAGTGAGAATCTGCGAAACACGTTCAAGAACCTCTGTCTGAGGCACCTCCTGATGATGCTTCCTGATGTACGAATCGAGAGCTTTGCCGGCTTTGTCGATCATCTGGACAAGCAGCAATGCGGGTGACGATTGCTCCGCCAAATTCACTTCTCCATTCTCATCTCGACAATCGTCGACGACCGGGGTTTGCTCGGCGAGGCGTGCAATGATGGTGGAAAATCCATCAACCCTTCTCTTGCGTGAGGATCTCCCCACTCGGATCTGCCCTTGAGCTGCCAGGAGCAGCACTGCTGCCCGCAACAGTTTCCCGTCCTTCACATAGCTCCAGATCTCCTCGACTAGATTATCCGTGTGTTTAGCAAGCAGCCTGGTGGCATCCAAGAAAATCTTGAACTCGGGCAGGCACAAGAGATGGACGGCCGTGTAGACATACTCGTCGTCCACCTTCGCCGACAGGTTATCCCTAAAGTACTTGTGCAAACAAGTGTCCACAACGGCGACATGGAGCGGCAGCAGGTCCTCGATGACATGGGCGCCGGCGGTCCGCAGGTTTGTGCGCGCGCCATGGCGGAGGAGCAGCCGGATCATGTCCACGGAGAACCTCTCGGCGGCCTCGTGCAGGGGGAAGTAGCCGTACTTGTTCATGCAGTTGGGCTTGGCGCGGAAGCCCTCGAGCTCCGGCGCCTTGCCCTCCAGCACGACCTTGGCGCACCGCGTGGCGTCCTGGATGATGATCCGGTTGAAGGCCTCCGGGATGACGATGAAGCCCCAGCCGATGTTGTCCCTGTGACGGGCGTAGAGCTTGAGGAACCGTCGGACATCGTCCTCCTCCAGGATGGGCCACAGGACGGGCATGGTCTGCTTGTAGAAGGCGTGGGTCACATCCTTGGGAGTGCGGTCCGGGATGATCACGCTGGTCGACCTGGAGACCTTGAGTACGGCGTTCCTCTGCCTGCACCACTCCAGTTAGGAGGGCATGGTCGGATCGTACGGTTTGATGGGAGGATACCATGGATCGTGTTCGGCTTCGGCATTGTCTTCGGCTTTCTTATCAACACGCGAACCAGCCTCATTTTTCTGCGCCGTCTCCATTGATTGCAGCACCGATCAGGATGTCACAGATCGATCGGCGTGGACGATGGTGAGGGGCCGGGGGCTTCGAGCGAGGATGCGACGGCACGCTGCGCTGGCTGACGGAGGGCGGCACGGTGTGATCAGCTGGCCGTCGCCGTCGGTAGAGAGGAGGAAACCCTAGCCGTCGGTCGAGAGGCGGTGGCATGCAGATGTGGATGTGTTGGGAGCGGCTGTGGTCTGGCGACGACATTCACGCGTTCGTTGCGTCGTGTGCGATCATAAGGGATTCATCCCTCTTGGAAAAGGGGAGTGATAGGCGTCGGCGCGCCGGCCTAACTTTGGGTCGGATGTCAGGCAGCCATCCGATCTGGCGATTCCAACGAACCATATCCTTTCCTTGTCCAGCGAAAAAAAAAAGAAACACCACCGGCTTGGCCGCCAGATCCGTCTGTGTCCAGACTCGAAGCACCGGCAGCTCACCTCCGCTCACCTTCGCCGCTTGCCGTCGCCGCTCGCCGCCGCCCCTCGCTGTCGCCGCTCGTTCCAGCTCTAGTTTTGCCGGTTGTAGCAAAAAAAACCTCGCTGATGGAAGCTTCCGTGGTTCTCGGTTGTAGCAAAAAACATGGCTTCACCGTCGCCGACGGAAAAAAAATCACCCCAGCCGATCGCAGCAAATCCATACGCTGGTTCCAGCTCTGGATTTGACGGTTGCAACAAATCATATGCTCTATCGCCGTCGCCGCAGAAAAACACTCCGACGATGTAGCAAAAATGTTGGTTGGTTCCCGCTCTCGCTTAGTCGGTTGCAGCAATTTTATTTGCTGGTTGTAGCACGGCGTGACAGCGGTTGTAGCAAAAAAATCCCGATGTCGGCTTGTGCAATGTAGCAAAATCAGACAGCGGTTGTAGCAAATTTCGACACCGGTTATAACAAAAATCGATGATGACCGTGGTGACCGGCGAGCCCTGATGCACCATCGTTAGGAGGTTGCAGCTTGTGACGTCGCCTATTGTAGCTCCCCGCGACGAGGTTGCAGCTTCTGGCGCCAGTAGTCCCAGCATCCCGCGAGCATGGGCGTCGTCGTTGCAGCTCGCCGGGCAGTGGCCGTCGTAGGTCGCCGTGGTCGTGGTTCCAACAAGCCGCCATCGTCAACGCCGCGAGCTGCGGCAAAGGAGGCTTGGGCGGCCGCGCTCGCAAGCACATGTCGCCCGTCGCCGCAGGAGCTCGTCGACGGCCCCCATGGCACGGCCGCGCGCGAGTCACCGTAGGATCTTCAGCTCGCCGGCAACGGGGAGCGGCGACGGGGAGCAGCAACGGGGAGCGGCGACGGGGAGCCGCAACGGGCGCCCAACTTCAGCTCGCGCGGCGACGATCAGCGGCTGGGTGGGAGAAGGAGATCGGGAGGAAGAAGACGGGAAAAAAAAGGGCGAGCCAGGGGGCAGCGCGAGACGTGGGACGGGGATGCATCGAGTGGCTCGCGCTCGACCGACCGAAGCTTTCGGCCGGCGTGTCGTAGGCAAGCGTTTCCCCTTGGAAAAGGCCCATCATTGCAGGGAAATGAAAGAAATCGACAAGTTGCTCGGGCAAGTACTCACACGGGCCATCGCCATGTGGCGCGTCTATATCCTGCACCATTCGTTCGTGCTTTTTAATTTTTAACTTTTACATTTGTTTGTATTTCAAAATATTCTAAATACATATATTTGATAAAATACTGTACATGTTATTTTTATAAACTTAACTGCACATCTAAAAAATATTAATGCTCCATATAAAATGTGATCGTGATTTTTTTTTAAATGCATGTACCCTTCAAATAAATGTTTGTGACGTAGATAAAATGTTCACATATTTTAAAAAATATTCTCATAATTTTATTAATGGTCATAAAAGTGAAAATATTTAATTTTTAATATGTAAAACATTGTTCATACCATTCAATAAATTGTTAATGACATTCAAAAATGTTCACACGTTTAAAATTTTGCTTCAAGATTTTTTTGAATTATTCATAAAAGGTAAAAAATTATTTGCAAGATTTTAAAATAATGTTTGAAACGTATAAAAAATGTTCTTACATTTAGAAATTATAACAATTATAACATTCAATGTTCGTTTTACAAAACTGTATCGTGGATTTGAACAGAACGGTAAAAATGTATGGAGAAAAATGTTCAACGCGTATCTAAAAATAGAGGGGTTGTATAAAAAATATTGAATGTTTGTTAAAAAGTCAACATTTATTTTGGAAAAAGAAAAACTAATGAGCAAAAAAAAAACCATTATATACAAAAATCGATAGGAAAACACGCAGGGAAAAATAATTTTGTAAAACCTCCCAAAACTGGCCAACATCGTGTGAAAGGTCCTACGAACCAGCCCACTTTCATCAGACTTTAGGCGAGTGCGTGTCATGTCTTGCGGTATGCGATGTATAACAACATTGGTGCCATTGTTTGAAAAAAAAAAGCATCAGTGCGCCGTGCAACCGAGACTTCAAGTGGTGTGCATTTTGTGAAACAATCTGTGATTGGATGGTTAGTAAAGCGGTGGTATTTCCAACTCATTAGGATTTAAATTCTGATACTCTCATTATTTCCTACATTTATTTCATGATTTCTGACGATGCGTGTTCATAGGTGTAGGGTCTGCATGTGTGTTCATAGGGATGAACGTGTGTGCATATATATGAGCGTCTGCGTATTCTAGAAAAAAGTGGTGTGCGTATTTTATGATATTTTTTTCCTATAAAACTGGAGAGAAAACGGTGAGCATTTTTTGTCCCTTTTCCGTTGCATGCTGCTGCGCACCGCAACTGGACAATACCTGCTTTTCCTGACGTGACGGAACGTTGAATCCTCTTTGCGCGAAGAGAGAGAGGGAGGAGCCGGTTTCGTTCCCCAAACTGCGGTGCCGTGGAGATCTCCTCGGTGGAAATGGGAGGGAGGCCACAAGCATGCGCATCCATCCAGGTGGATAACGGGGACAACCGGACACCCGCAGGTACAGTGGCAGGTAGGCTGGTCCAGTGGTCCGTGCGGCCGTGGCAGACCGGTCGTACTCGTACGTGCCGTGCGCGAGCTGGATCCCACCACACACACTGACACACACCACGGCCGCACGTACTGCCCCGCGCTACAACGTTCCAAGATTTCGTTCCGGCCAGCGATAGCAACGTCAGACCGTAGGAGGCAAGGACAGATACACGCGATGCCGCTGCTCTCCAGCCCTCCAATTTTGTGACCGTCCGCTGGCTCGTACGTGCGGTGCACTGTACCGGCGCAAGTCCGACGGAGGAGACACCAGGGGAGCACGAGAGAAGAAGCGCAGCCACGGAGACGGAGTCGCCTGCATTGGTCGCAGAGGGGGCGGGGACGGGAATAGTCATTAGCCGCATTCAGCTGACCCTTATCATTAGCCAAACCGAACAAACAAACCCTTATCATTGCCAGCACAGCTGAGTACTCCATTTAGCAGGAGTGGTGCCACTGCCGTGTTCTGGGTCGGTCTCGCCTCTCCAACATCCGACAGCAGCGGCGTGTGCGTGTGTGTGCGTGTGTGTGCGTGTGTGGTTCGAATAGCTTACGGAGGACAGTCCTGTGTCATGTGACCCAGATTCCATCATCCATCCATCCATCATGATAATAAAATGGAAAAAGAATAGTACATCGTCCCGGAAGATTGACTTTCGTCACCGCCTTGGGCGCGGCTGCGATTGTAACTAACCACGCATGCCCCGCGCTGTACTCCAATGGCCATCACGAACAACAAACGGTTCACCGTATACCATGTGCTTACGTGGTACGGCATCATTTCCCGTTGACTCACGGCGTAGTTTTTATAGTCCGGCACAGGGTCGGTAGCTCCGAGAGCGAGAGGGAAGCCGGAGGGCACGGACGTCCCATAGCCACAAGGGTGCACGTCCCGGACGGATAACGCGTAGCCGGAGACAAGAGCCGAAGCCACATGCCGGTCGACGTCCGTCAGCTCGATCGTTCCCGTCGCGTGTGATCGGCCGCGTACCGTACGTGCGCCCGGTCGAGTCGACCACGGTCCCGGTGCAGCTGCCCGCCAGCCCCACGGCCACCACGGCCGCACGCGGACGACGGGGGAAGAGCGCACCTGCTAATGTTCCAAGATCCTGTTCGTCCAGCGACAGCGGCGTCGGACCGGCAAAGGACAAATGCGTCCTGCCGCCACTGTCCTACCGTTCTGGCCGGGATTCGAACCGTGAGGAGCTAGACAGGCTTTAGGTGCTGCATTGGCTTTAAGAGGATTGCGGTCTAGGTCAGGTGTACGTTCTACAGTAAGTAAGTAAGTAAGTATACCTTTATTAGACATTAGAGCATCTACAACCGACCCCTCATATCCGTCTCAAACGCCCGGCCAGAGATCCGTCACAAAAAATTTGATCCGGACGGGCTTCTTAAACGGGTCTCAAACGTCCAGACTGACTGGCATCCCTCATATCCAGCTCAAATATGAGACGGCTACCGGGCACGCTCGCCATCGGACCCGACAGTCCGACCCTACCTAAATTGCACCAAATCCTCTAAACCCTTCCTCATCCTCCCGCCACCCTCCAACATTTTTCGCGCCCGAGCCCTCGCCGTTCGCCACTCTTGCTCCCCATCCTCACCACCTGTCCCGATCCGCCGCTGTGATGTCTTCCAGTCCGTCCCCGACCGCCGCGACGGAGATGCGGTCCGCCTCGTCCGTCGACGTCCCTTCCTCCATTAACTCTTGCAAGGCGAAGAACGTCGCCCGGAAGCTGCGGTGTCATCGACAGAAAGAGAGGAAGGCGGTGGCGGCATCGCAGGTAGGTGTGGACATGGTCGAGGAGATGTCTCCCCCCGTCAGGGCCGGCTCCCCGCACCCCGTCCATCCTAGCACAGACGCGGATTGTGGCGTCCGAAAACCTTGGGGTGGAGGAGGATTCGACGGCCAGCTGGGCCATTCCGGATAGCTTTCCGCCCACGCAGAAACCGGCGGTCGACGAGTGTCAGTCGCTGCAGCTCGTTCGGGAGCGAACGAGCACGGGCACCGCCACGCCCGAGCCGCACTCGACATGTTTGACGGAATGACTGCAAGACCGGGTACGTTTTGTTTGCTCCTGTCCGATCAAATGTTCACTGTTTTGCATTCACTAGTTGGGACATGATGAATGCTTGCAAATCATGATCATCTAGGAGGCGTACTTGGCAAGCATTATCAGTGACAATGAAGATCCGACCGAAATGGATTATGAATTGGAGGCCACACCCCCATTCGAAGTTGGAACAATATCCGATCCAAATCCAAGCAAGAAGAAGAAGAAGAGCAAGACGGCAAAGGCATGAGGTCCGGCTTTCTCAAGATTTGAGGACATCTTGTTGGTCCACTCTTGGTTAGCCACAACAATGGATCCAATATGCAGCACCGAGCAAAAGGGGAACACGTATTGGGAGAAGATTTGGAAGGAGTATCATGAACGAAAGGAGTATGTGGAGTCGCATCCTATCGTGACCACCCGCAATGTGGCATCTCTCCAACATCGATGAGGGATCATTCAAGGAGAAGTGAACAAGTACGTGGGCTACTACGCTCAAGTGACCAAACGCCCTCAAGGTGGGATGGGAGTGACAACTCACGTAAGCTAAATTGCCTCATCTTGTTGTCATTTGAATATGTTTTTTGTGTTTGCATTCTTGTGCTCATGCGTATGTTGTTTGCTAGACGGCGATGGCGGCCACTTGGTATCACGACCTCGAGAAGAAGCCATTTACTTTCAGCCATTGTTGGATCATATTGAATGGCAAGCCAAGGTGGACACAAGTTATGGCGATCTCAAAGCCGGCAAGAAGAGGAATGATGGCTCAATTAAGCTCCCACCAATCTATTGGGTTGGATGATGAGGAGGACGAGGTTGTCGTCGTCAATGGAAGAGCTACCGTGCCAAAGGATAACCGACAGGTCATGGGAAACAAATGGGAGAAGGCAAAGATCTCCCGTGATGTCGTGGCTATAAAAATGTCGTCCACATGGACGGGCATTTTTTCAGCAAGGGAGAACAAGAAAGAGGAGAGGTACAAGGTCATGTTGGATGCGCAAAAGTAGAGGATGGAGTGGGACCGGAGGAGGGCGGAGAGGAGGCTGGAAATTGAGAGGGAGAAGATCGAGTTGGAGAAGCAAGAGGCGGTGATCAAATGGGAACTCGAGAAGGCCAAGACATTTGGAGAGATCGAGCTCGAGAAGGAGAGGTTGCAACTCGCACGGGACGCGGTGGATGCAAAGATCATGTTGGCAGACGGAACCCTTTTGGATGCGCATGCGAAGAAATGGCTTCCGGAGAAGAAGAAGGAGATCAACGACCGTAGGGCGCAGGAGGCGGCGAGGGCGGCAGCGGCAGCGGATCATGCAGCGAGGATGCAGGCGGAGCAGGCTGCCAAGGCGGACCAAGACAAGCTGGACGAGCAGGAGGCGTGGATGGCCGCGTGAGCCCCATGATCCGGCAAGCACCCGTTCTTGCTCGAACATTGATTTCATTTTGACATGTCCGGTTTGTTGAACTATGCTTTGATTTGCTTTGTTTCGTACTATTGAATTCAGACAATTTATATCGGATGATCGACGTGTATGAATTGTATGAATTTGAAGATTGCATTTAAGATATGTGGATATGCGGTGCAACATATGAAAGGCCGACGGACGCTGTCCGCGAGCATGCAAGGACGCGTCCGCAGGCGTATAGTGGGTCGGATTTGCTAAGTCCGGCTATAGATGCTCTTACGATTGAACTGACCCTTGATTAGCCGCAGTTAAGCCTGCCCTCGTCCCACCCACTGACAGTATCGTTCAATCCAATGTAGTACAACTAGCTAACTTACTCCAGAATCTGGGTGACGGTCTCACCTGTCCGACAAAGGTGCACTTGTCGAGTTGGCAGACGAAATTAGTCACCAGATTTGCTTGCCCATACTTGTCTCCGTGCATCAGGCCATAGACCAGACCAACGGTGTACCCCCCACATGTTTGTGGTTGGAACACGATACGGACAAGATGGCAATCCTGGCTACCATTGCGAGCAAGCCAGGTCCCTTCCATTCAGAGAAAAAGAAAGGCCTAGAAAAAGCGAAAGTCGTCTAGAAAAATCTCTCGTTTCCCGGTAGATACGGGGCCGATGTTCCTCCTCGAGCAAACACAACAGGGACATCCAGGTCCAGCGAATTTGTGACCACGCACTCATCCTCTCGACCTGGCTCGACGCTTCTTGCTCAGCGGGATCCCGTACGTCGTCGTCGCCTCGAGCCTTTCACGTACGCTACGTTCCCGGTGCAGCCACCAGCACCACGGCACCGTGTATGCACTCCTCGCTCATTTTTTAAGAGGAAAAAGAAAAAGAAGGTGGTATACTCGCTTGCGACGGACGTGTTGGAGATGCAAAAGGCCGCTGGACGGCGCCGACATGCATGCATGCATGGACTGGACACGTCCACCTATCTTTTTTTTTTTTTGAGGGACACCTCCACCTATCTTTCTCATTGCTTTCGCTCATACTCCCTCCGTTCCTTTATATAAGGTGTATTTGTTTTTTGAAAAGTCAAACGAGGCCATGTTTGACCGAGTTTTCGGAAAAATATATCAATATCCACATTACAAAATGTATACCATTTGATCCATCATGAAATGTAGTTTCATATTTTATCTATTTGGTATTGTAGATGTCATTAGTTTATTCTATAATCTTGGTCAAACATTTAAATGGTTGACTTGCACGGAAAACAATACACCTTATATTCTGGAACGGAGGGAGTACTTCCCTTGTCCGGAAATACTTGTCTTGAAAATGAATGTATCTAGACTTATTTTAGTTATAGATACATTCATTTTATCCATTTCTAAGACAAGTATTTTCGGACGGAAGGAGTATTAATCGGAAGACGAAAACAAATCGTCGCAAGCAAACTGCAAACGTGACATGTAAAAAAAGCGCGCATCGGTTCCGTTTGATCGCGTCGCAGGTGAGGCAGCGAGGAAGAGAAACACGTGAGAGTCGCCAAAGAACAAAGCGAAAAGGATGGCAAGAGCCGCTCTCTTTTTCTGTGGCTGGGTTCGGAAGCTTCTGTACTGCCATCCCTCCTCTTTTAAAAATGAGCCCGTTGTTTGCTACGGCTCTCCGAGCACAGAAACGGCCAGTCCCGTCCACCATTTTTTCTGCAAAAGTGATACACTTACGGAAACACTCTACGGACTCCATCTCCACCCCCCCTGATTTTCACGTGGGCCTCCTCCCTCTTCCTAATTTCCAATCATGCGTTGCCTTGTCAGTCCGTAGCTTAAATTCCGTAGAATGCTGTCCGTAAGTGTAGCATCGTTGTTTTTTCTGTGGCCTTGTGCGGCACTTCTGTTTCATCCGTACCAGAGGCCAACTAAGGGCATGGTCAATGGATAGCCTCAACCTAGTGCTCCGCAGGTCCATGTAGGCTAGAAACTTGGTTAGGATTAAAAGTTGCAGGCTCGCAGGAGATGGTGTAGCCTGTAGAAGAGCCGGACTCTTAGGGTGTAAAAGCTGAGGGAAAGAAGAAAAAAAGCAGAAGACAGGTTGATGCATGCAAGGAGGGAGCTAGAGTGAGAGGGAAAAAAAACAGCAATGTATGTGAAGGAAGATGGGTCCCGCTACGGGTTGTAGCCTTCGGCCCTGTTTGGATACTCTAACTAGTTAGAGGTTAGAGTTAGTTTCTAACCCAATCTAACTCAAATAAGCACCTCTTCTATGGGCTAGTTGGGTTAGAGCAAACTAACCCAATCTAACTCCTCCTGTTTGGCTGGGTTAGAGTTAGTTGAGCCCCAATCTAACTCAAACTAACTCTAACCAATGGATCCAAACAGGGCCTTCGTTGGCCAGGGATTTTTTTCACGACTGGTGGTTCTATTACTTTTTTATTAGATAAATAGCCGAGGCAGTACGAGGGTGATGCCTCCATTGTACCTGCCCTAACAAGCGCCACACATGTATGTGTACTATGTGACGATGCCGTCGTGCGGCCAAGACCTCGACACAGTTTATTATCCAGTTCCAGGTGAGGGAGTCCTGGATTAAGGGGTCCTCGGGCCGCTGGCCTGTCTCTCAACAGGCCGGCTTGGTGGGCCGCACTCTGACTGTCGCGGGAGGGGCCGGATACATCGAGACCCTGTGTTCTAGAAGGAAGTCCCGAAGGCGCATCGTGCACTCCAAGTCAAGATGAGGGAATCGACGTCACCATTCTCGGCAGGAGTCTTGACATGTGTAAACCCTAGGTACCCCCCGGTGTCTATATAAACCGGGAGGGTTTTAGATTGTAAGACAGAGAAACTCATCTAGGGTTTAGCTAGTCGATCTCGAGGTAGCTCAACTCTGTAACCTTCATACCATCAATATAATCGAGCAGAACGTAGGGTTTTACCTCCATAAAAGGGCCCGAACCTGGGCAAACATCGTCTCCTTCGTCCCCTTGTTACCATCGATCCAAGACTCACAGCTCGGGACCCCCTACCCGAGATCCGCCGGTTTTAACACCGACATTGGTGCTTTCATTGAGAGTTCCGCTGTGATCTCCAAAGGAATCGATGGCTCGTGTTGTCATTAACAAAGAAGTCCGGAACATGGACTCCTTCGTCCCCGGACAGATCTTCGCTTTCGGCAGCATTGTGTTGCACGCTGACCCGACCGGCCGTCTTGGCCGGGTCGGGAGTTTTGCCCCTTATCAAGAGGTCAGATTCGGGAACCTAGAGTTCTCCGTAGACTCTCGAGGCGATCTTTTCCTCACCGGGCTCGCAGTCTCATCTGACGCACCCGAGGACTCCGAGGCCTTAACCTCGGACGGCGCTTTTGACCCCGCCCACGGGACTAACCCTGGCGATGATCTGGCTTTTAGTCCGGATCCGGCCATAGTGCCTGATGGCCGGGTACCAGCTCCTACCGAACACACTTCTTGGGCAGACGCTGTCGGTGTCAAAACCGGCGGATCTTGGGTAGGGGGTCCCGAGCTGTGAGACTTGGATCGATGGTAACAAGAGACGAAGGGGACAAGGTTTTACCCAGGTTCGGGCCCTCCTATGGAGGTAATACCCTACGTCCTGCTTGGTTATATTGATGATATGAGGATTACAGAGTTGATCTACCTCGAGATCGTATGACTAAAACCCTAGATGAGTTATGTTGGCCTATAACCTAAAACCCTCCGGCTTATATAGACGCCGAGGGTGCCTAGGGTTTACACATGGTCGGTTACACGTCGAAGGGATAAACATGCCTATTTACTACTCCAAACGTGGAGGACAAGCCACGATCCTCGAAGCTTCCTTCCTGGAGACAGGGTCTTCAATCCACCTAGTATTCGGCAAGTGGCCCATATAGTCCGGCCCATAAGTAACAGGTCGGCCATCCGAGGACCCCTTAAACCAGGACTCCCTCAGTAGCCCCCGGACTAGCCTCCAACGCCGAATTATATTCGGACAATCTTATACGTCTTCGGCTTGCTAGGCGAGTCCCTCCATCCCTTCTTGTTCGGCAACCATCCTATCATCGACGAAATCCCAAACGTCACGGGATTGCTGGGTCCACAGTAATAATGTTTCTCGGTTTTCTCGCACCGCGGGGAGACGAGCGGTTCAGTAGCTTTTTACAAAACTACCCCCAACACAAATGAGGCACCGTCCATTTAAACAAACTGAGTCGTGGCCCAAGCCACATCTTCTTCTCCCTCACCGGAAAAACCTCCGGCGAAAGGTCTCCACCAAAGATGGCGAGCGCCCCCAGTTCCTCCTCAGATCCTTACGGATCCCGTCCCGGGGACTGGACTGGCTGCTCCGTGTCGCTTCTTCGACTTCGCGACCTCGAGACCCAAGGGTACCTTCCTTCCTCGGATCTGACAGCCGTCCGCGCCGGTCTGACATCATTCAACGGCGAGGCCCTCGCGGAGAATTTTCCCCATCCACGTAAGGGGGAGCATGTATGTTTTGTGCCATTCCTCCTGCGAGGTCTCGGGTTTCCCATTCATCCGTTCCTGAGAGGGTTACTGGCGTTCTATGGGATCCAACTCCACCACCTCACCCCAGGATCTATTCTGCATATCCCGGGCTTCGTCGCCCTTTGCGAGATGTTCCTGGGGTGCGAGGCACACTTCGAGTTGTGGAGAAAATACTTTTGCCTCGTTCCTCGCACTCGAGACAAGACAATTTTTTAGGTCGGTGGAGCTGAAGTATGCCGCATAGCGGGGATAGGGTACCCCGTGGGGACACCGAAGGAATCCGAACTATGGACTTCGGAATGGTTTTATATTGAGGACGTCCCCTTATTCGATCCAGATCGGAGGGGTCTGCCCGAATACTCCGATGCCCCTTTGAGAAAAAGGTACAACTGGCGCCCGAGGAGCCTGTCCCAAGAGGACAGCGTTGAGGTGAAGCGCTTAGCAGCCCGCGTGAGGATACTAGCCCATCATAAGTTGACCATGATAGACGTCATGGCCGCTGCCATCTCCCGGTGCGTCCAACCCCTCCAACAGAGGATACACCCCTTGTGGTGTTACAACGGGACAAGCAACACTACTTGTTCCCGAAGACTGGGTCCTGCCGATCAAACGGCATTGGCCGCCGCACTTGCCGACCTATACAAAGGGGAGCAAGAAGATTTCATTCAGCGATCGACCAAGGAGGGATACTCAAGCCACAATCCCATCGAATGGGTGAGCCTTTCAATCCCGTGACCACAATTCAGGTTCTCAATTCGTCCCTTCTTGACCGAAGTCTTTTATCTTCATGTAAACAGGAATGGAGAAGCTTTATCAAGACAGTCAACTGTCCGGCCCCTCAGCCCGAGGACTATTCCCGTGATGATGATCCGGGCTATCATGAAGACCCAGACCTGTCAATCGAACTCGAAGACGGGGTTTTCTACCAAGAGGGCCTTGACGGCTCCAAGGTGGCCATTATTGCCGATTACCCTGGATCCTTCCCTTCTCCTGCGACAAGCAAGAAGAAGAAGACATCCCGCAAGAGACAAGTGTCCTCCACTGGCCCCAGCACGCCGGCTACAACACCCAAGCGCCGCAGATCCGCGCGACATACACCGGCAGCGGCGGCAGCTCCTGGATTGGAAAGCAACAATGATCCGGCAAATGAGCCGGTCGCGGGGGCGAGTGCGCCTATGAGTTCATCCCAAAGGTATTTCGCTCGATCGCTTGGTTTAGTACCATGATTTAATAAGGTCTGACAAGCGACTCTTTTGTCAAAATATTCAGGAAAAGGGTTCGGCCGTCACCCGCCGAGGACGTCGCCCGGACGTCCGGCGGTGCTCCAGATTCCAGGCCTTCTGCCCATGCTTATCCTGCTGCTGGAGCCCCCACCGTCAATCCCATCCCAGCCGATTCTGGTGACGCCATATCTGTCACTAAATCAGAGGTTGGGAGTGCTATGCATCATCAGCGGCGACGAGAAGCCCTGCGTCATCTGGCCTTTTGCGAACAAGAGTTCGGTGCTCTGCGCACGGCGGACGCACACCTCGTAGCCGCCCGAGCTGGGTTCGGGGAGGCTGTGAAATTGATATCGTCCAGCCTGCAGGTAAGTAGTCGATTATTGAAGTCCGAACACTCGTGTAGTGAAGTCCGAACACTCGTGTAGACTCAGTAGCCCCCGAGCCTTAAATTGGTCGGTACGACCGAATTAAGGATCCCCGTAATAATTTGCTGGTAATGCAGGCCTCGAAGCAACAGTGCGAGCAGCTGGCCAAGGAACTGGAAGCCAGCCGAACACAGGTCGAATCTGTGAAGGCCGAATTGGAGCAAGTGAAGAGCTTTACTCGGGAGGCACATGGTGAGTATATATATCCTGCTGATCTTTAGTATATCCCCCTGCTTACGCAAGGGTACCATGTAGCAGCTGAATCAATAGGGCAATTACAAAAAGATTTGGATGTAGCCCGAGAATCTCAGCAATATGCCGAGTCCCAGCAGGAAGCTGGCTATCGCGTTTTACAACGGCATCTTGATGAGAAGAACCGCCTAAAGGAGGAGAACAGACATCAGGCCGAACAGATTGAGAGCTTGTGATGCCCCCATCCTCGACCGTACGCTAAACAATCACGCAATGCGTACGACCAAGATCAGGGACTCACTAATCAATATCACAGCACAACTCTAGACACAAATTTAAAGTCATACAGCTTCATATTACAAGCCAGGGCCTCGAGGGCTCGAATACAAAGCGCGACGAGCATAAGTCAGCGGAAGCAAATGATATCTGAGTACAGACATAAAGGTACACAAGTCTTTGCCTTAAGAAGGCTAACACAAACATAAGCAGCGGATCGAAAGAGGCGAGGCCTCCTGCCTGGGAACCTCCTAACTACTCCTGGACGTCAGAGAAGTCTACGTCGTAGTAGGCTCCATCCTGGTAGTAGTGGCCTCCGTCGGGGTAGCTGTAGTCGTCCACCGGGTAAGCTGGATCCTGGGTATCCTGGGCGCCGTCATCTGATCGCGGCATCGTATCAAGGGGGAAAAGGGGAGCAAAGCAACGGTGAGTACTCATCCAAAGTACTCACAAGACTTATATCAGATCTATGCTAAGTATGCATCAGTATCAAAGAGGGGGTTATATCTGGACTGACTGCAGAAAGCAAGAATAAGGGGGAAGGCCTAGTCCTATCGAAGACTAGCATCTTCAACGTCTTGCAGCATAAGACGAGAGTTTAGAACAACATATTTTATTAACGGGGGTAAGTTAGCAAGTCCCAGAGATCCTTCCTCGACCCCATGCGAGGAAGCAATCCCGGAGCCAAATGTAATTCAAGTAACCATAATAAGTATCCAATTCTAGTTATCATAGATCAGGATACAACCCTGAGCGTCCATAACCGCGGACACGGCTAATCGATTAGTTTAACTTCCCTGCAGAGGTGCACAAACTTACCCAACACGCTCGATAAACTCTGGCCGGATACAATTTTCTGGTCATACCCGGCCTCATCCATCGACACGACGTAGTCCTACCTAGGCTCAACAGAGAGGCCAGCACGCCGGTCTACATCCTAATGACTCGAGGTCTTGGGCCATCGCCCTCGCCATCCTGCACGTTACGCCCTCGGCCAGTGTTAGTCCTAGCACGCCCTCCATCAGGGTCCCTGCGTTCCAGACCACCTGGGCGCGACTCGAATCTTGTGGCATCTGAAGAGCTTTCGGGAGAATGTACGCCGTAGAGTGCCCATTTTTGTTCCCGCGTGGTGGTTAGTGCGAAAGAGACCAGAGCTTTCGCCGAAGGCCTTCTCAGATCACATATCCAAACCCGTTAGTGACTTGCTCTATTGCGGTGACGATCGGTCCCACCATCCCGTCGCCCCGTCTCGAGAACTTGTGGCAAGGACAAAGTAGGTCCGGCCACGTCCCGTCTATATCCCTTCGGGTGCCTTACCGGCGCACCCCACCATATCTCACACTCGCGGGTACCCTTGGGGCCGACCCGTCTTTCTCATATATCTCAGTGTTAAGTCAAAGTGGCTGTGAGTCAGTGCCCCAAGCGTTTCCACACTCGGGGTGTGTGAGGTGATGTGTCGGTAACGGCTTGTCAGTCTTGGAGACTGAGTCTTCTGTCTTCAAGAAGGGGAACGGGAAAGCGACGAAGAGTCTTCTTTCTTCAGGTCTTCGGTGACGACGGTGATGAAAGCAGGGGCAACGACCATAATAAAATGGGAGTCACAGGTGATACTATCCATACCTATACTATAACATGGTATGAAAGCAGATATGAAAACAGTACTCAAAATCAGGCTATGCATCAGAATAGGTACTTGTTTAAATACAGTAGCAAAATCTAATGCAAGCATGAGGGAAAGAGGATAGGTGATATCGGAATGCTCAAGGGGGTTTTGCTTGCCTTGTTGCTCTGCTACAAAAGGCTGGCCGTCAGGGGCGTAGTCGTACTCGGCGGCAGCGGCAGTCTCGGGAACTACCGGAGAGAAGAGGGGGAAGAAACAATAAATACAAGCAACATATGCAACACGATGCATGACATGGCAATACGCAGTGCTAGAGGTAGTCTAACGCAGTACTACTCGATACCGAGAGAGGGAGAACCCATCCGGGAAAGTATTCCCGGTTCCGGACATCGGTCAGACAGATGACCGGAGGGGGGCAATGTTCCAGGTTTGCGGTGCCAGGGGGGTACGGGACAACTAGGAGGCAGTGCAGGGTGATATACTGCCTAACTAAGTGCTCTAGTTAATTTAGGAATTTATCTGGAATTATTTTATTAAAGTCATGTACTATTCATCCGCCAGAAACAGGCAAAAAGTTACAGGTTTGCTATGCTAGGGGCAGGTGACAGACTAACGGACTGCGCTGTTGGAACCGTAATATTATTCTGAGCAACTTTCATGTTCAAAGTTTTTCGATCCGGGCTACGGTTTATTTTATATTAATTTTTAAAGATTAAACAATATTCTGAAATTAATTTAATTATTAAATTCGAATTATTTAAAACATTATCCAGAACAGTATTTTATTACTGTTTATTTAACCTAAACAGTAATTACTGATTAATTAACTTAATTAAGTAATTAATTAAACTAATTATCTAATTATTTAATCTAATTAATATTTAATAAATCTATTTATTTATTTCGTTTTAAATACGTACGTATAAATATATATATGTATGTATATACATACACAAATCACACACACGCACGGGCACGCACGCGCACACGCGCTCGCGGGCGCGGCCGGCCCGGTCGGCCGGCGGACGGGGCCGTCGCCGGGGGGGGGGGGGGGGAACGCGGCGGCAACAGCGAGCTTACGAGGGGGCGGCGACCGGCGGGCGGTGGAGCTAGGTGGACGGCGGGCGGCGGCGGCGACTGGAGGCGACGACGGACGGGCGGTGCGGGCGGCCCGGGGCGAAGCAGGCGGCGGCGGGCGGAGGTGGCGCAGGCGGCGAGGCGGACGGGTCCGGGACGGGCGGACGGGCGTCGACGGGGGGGGGGGGGGGACGCAGGCGGGCTCGGGGCCGCAGCGCGCGGCGACGGTGGGGGGGGGAATGGGACGGGCACGGGGCACCTTAGGGCACGCCCATGCCTTAAATAGTGGGCGGCTGGGCCTTCTAATTCCGTCCAGTTTCGGTCCAATTCGGAGTCTAATTTCTCTACGATTTAAACTCGTTTTAAATACTTTTGGAGGCCCAAACAAATTTCAAAAATTCCCGTTTCAATTTTATAAAACATTACGTAATATTTGCGATCCATCCAACATTTTTAATTCCGGATTCGTCAAACTTTTTGACCCACATTTCCGACAATTTTTAAAATGCAACGGAATTAAATTTCGGACCGATTCCAACGGTGATCAACTCAGTTTTAGCAAAAGCCTTAGCGTGTTCTCGGCCACCATCATAGCTTAATTACAATCATCACTGTGGCACTAATCTCGGGGCGTTACAGAGCTTAAAGGCTCAATTGGCCTAGGCCCAAGGAGAAAACCAGAATTTACAGAGAGGCATGTTCGGTAAGTGTGATTCTAACATCGGAAGGTATCTCTTATGAGTGAGATGTGATACGCATGCCGTGACTCATGTGTAGGTCTACTGTCCGGGCGACCCGAAGAGGAGATCGGATCCTATCAGGGGAATCTGCTGAAGGAGCTATCCGCCCTTCATGAGCGGGCTCGGAAGGCCATGAAGAGCATGGTGAAGGCACAGTGGCCTGCCGAGCAACCTCCGGAGGGGATGACCGAACTAATCGATCGCTTGAAGGGAGCCCGATCTAGGTTCGAGCTGTGGAAGACATCGGCTTGTCGGGAGGGAGCACGGGAGGCGTGGGCGATGATCAAGACCCGCTATACCGGACTTGACCCCGAGCGTATGGCTCAGGTTGGGCCAGTAGGGTCAGATGGACAAGAAGTGCCGCTCCACCTGGTATACGACCAGGTGATGCCTGCTGCCCATCTCTCTCAAGAAGATTGCTCCCTGGACACCATAATCGATAATCTCGATCAACAGCCAGATGTATGATCATATGTAGCTATGTACTTAATAATCGAAGAATTGCTCCGTCTGTGTTGTGAACTTTGTCTTAACCGGCCATCGGCTTCAGCCTCCCACGCTAAGGGCTTGGGAGTGTTCCTTAGAAATTATCACCCTACAGGGAGGGAATTATGTTCGGGAACCAGACAATCCGGCCATGTGGTACGAACAGACAGAAAGCACACAGGGAGATATGTTATATTACTGATTAGCGTAAGAAACATCTTCCGAAGAAAATAGTAACTCTATCGATACCTTTCTTCAAGGGTACTACGTAAATCGTAGGAAAAAGGCCGTATACCGTTAGTATCCGGCTAAGGGCTAATACTAGAGGAGAAGCCCGAATAATGGTTATGACGACCATAATCTTTATTAGTTGAATCCGTCGTAGCCGATCAATTGTCTACTGAAGATAGCTAGCTTTTGGCTTCACCCGTCTGAGGTACGTGTCCGGATGACACGGTCGTAGCAATCGCAGAGGTGCTCCCTTTACCCTCTAGCCGAACTATCATGAATGTAGAGGGTAAGCACAGGAGCGAGGCAACCCAGCTTGGCAAATTCTTAGTTCGAATTGATGCATATGATGGCGTAAAATGACAAGGAAAGTTTGCGCACATAATAAATGTGAATAAGCGCTTTATAATATAAAAACACTGGCTTCGGAAAAGAATCCCCCAGGTACTGTGTTCGGATTTAACACTTAAGGGTGTAGGCCGAAAATCTTTAGTACGAGATCGGTTGAACCGAACATAGAGTTGGGGAGGAAGAAAGAATTCAAACCTGCCAAAAATCAAGGTGGGAGGGAGAAGAAATAACAAAGAAAAGAAAGAAAAGAGAAAGGTAAAGAGTATGACGACACCAGTCTAGCCGTAGAAGCGCCGAAGACGAGCTGCGTTCCATGGGTTTGGTTCAAGGCGGTTGTCCTGCGGGTTCCGAAGGCGGTAAGCCCCTCCTGTGAGTACTTCATCGATGATGAAGGGGCCTTCCCATTTGGGCTTGAGTTTATGCTTATGCTTCTCCGGGAGCCGTAGGACGAGTTCGCCCATGTTGTATGCTTCTGCCCTGACCTCCCTGCTCTGGTAACGCCGGGCCTGCTGTTGATAAAAGGTAGAACGGGCCCGAGCTATATCGCGCTCCTCTTCCAAGGCGTCCAAGTCGTCTTGCCGATCTAACTCGGCCTCCCTTTCCTTGTACATGCGCACCCTTGGTGCATCGTGAATAATATCACAAGGAAGGACCGCTTCTGCCCCATAGACCATGAAAAACGGTGTGTATCCCGTTGATCTATTCGGGGTGGTGCGCAGGCCCCATAGAACGGAGTCGAGCTCCTCTACCCAATGACAATCGGACTCTTGAAGAGACCGGACCAAACATGGCTTAATGCCGCTCATTATGAGGTCGTTTGCTCGTTCGACTTGTTCATTAGTCTGCGGGTGATAAACCGATACGTAATCGAGCTTGATGCCCATCTTTGCGCACCAGTCTTTGACCTCTTGGGCTGTGAAATTGGATCCGTTGTCAGTTATTATGCTGTGCGGGACACCGTAACGGTGTACCACGCCGGATATAAAATCGATTACTGGTCCGGATTTGGCTGATTTGACAGGTTTTGCCTCTATCCATTTGGTGAACTTGTCGACCATGACCAATAGGTATTTATTCTTTTTGGTCCCCCCTTTAAGTGGTCCGACCATGTCCAGCCCCCAGACCGCGAAGGGCCAGGTGATCGGAATAGTCCGAAGAACCGTTGGGGGCATGTGGCTCTGATTTGCAAAAAGTTGACACCCCACGCAATATTTGACAAGTGACTGGGCGTCTGCCCGAGCTGTGGGCCAAAAGAACCCAGCCCGGAAGGCCTTGCTTACTAAGTCTCTTGCTGCGGCGTGATGACCGCCCATCCCTGCGTGGACTTCGGCTAAGAGCTGCCGCCCTTCTTCCTCAGATATGCACCGCTGTAGTATTCCGGTGGTGCTCTTCTTGTATAACTCACCTTTGTGTACCTTGAAGGCCTCTGAGCGCCGAACTATGCGCCGTGCCTCCGTCTGATCATCGGGGAGTTCTTTGCGAAGGAGGTAGGCGAGGAAGGGCTCGGTCCATGGCACGATTACTGCCATGACCTCATGAGCCGAGGGCGTTTCATCCATTATGGAGCCCCCGATGATTTGATCGTCTGGTTCGTTTACGGGGGGAACAACCTCGTCTGCACTGGTTAGATCGGCGCCCTTTTGAAAGTGTTTGGTGGGACAGGGTCGCGTTTGGCTCCTATGCGAGCCAGTATATCGGCAGCTTGGTTGTCGTCTCTGGCGACGTGGTGAAATTCTAGCCCTCGAACCGTGCGGATATCTTGAGGACAGCGTTTCTATATGCCGCCATCTTGGGATTTTTGGCATCGAACTCACCGTTGACTTGAGAGATGGCCAGATTGGAGTCTCCCCGTACCTCTAGCCGCTGTATGCCCATTGAGGCTGCCATCCGAAGACCGTGCAAGAGGGCTTCGTATTCGGCTGCATTGTTGGAGTCGGCATACATGATCTGCAACACGTATCGAACGTTGTCACCTGTGGGGGATGTGAGAACAACTCCAGCCCCCAGTCCGGCCAGAGTTTTGGATCCATCGAAGTACATCGTCCAATGGGAGTCTGTACTATATTCCCTGGGGAGCTCGGCTTCTGTCCATTCGGCGAGGAAATCTGCCAACACCTGAGATTTAATAGCTCGGCGTGGTTTGTAGGTAATCTCAAAAGGAAGGAGCTCAATGGCCCATTTGGCTATGCGGCCGGTGGCGTCCCTGTTATTGATTATATCATTCAGGGGTACTTCGGAGGCCACCGTGACCGAACACTCTTGGAAGTAGTGTCTTAGTTTCCGTGATGCCATAAATACTGTATAGGCTATCTTCTGGTAGTGCGGGTATCTGGACTTGCATTGCGTTAGTACTTCCGATACGTAATAGACCGGCTTATGTATCTGGAATTTGTGTCCCTCCTCCTCTCGTTCGACGACGAGCACTGCGCTAACGACTTGGTTAGTAGCCGATATGTATAATAACATGGGCTCACCCGCGCCTGGTGATGTGAGTATGGGGTTACTTGCCAGGAGTGTCTTAATTTCTTCTAACGCAGCCTTTGCTTCGTCGGTCCATTCAAAATTCTTGGTCCGTTTCAGCAATCTATACAGCGGTAAAGCTTTTTCACCGAGGCGGGAGATAAAGCGACTTAACGCCACCACGCAACCCGCCAACCTTTGGACATGCTTTAGCTCTGTGGGAACTGCAAGTTCTGATAAGGCACGGATCTTGGTCGGATTCGCTTCTATTCCTCTATGGGAAACAAAGAATCCGAGCAATTTACCAGCGGGAACTCCGAATACACACTTCTCCGGATTGAGCCGAATATCATATTCCCGTAGGCTGGCAAAGGTTTGCCTTAAATCATCGATCAAATGGCGGACGTGTTTGGTTTTAATGACCACATCGTCAACGTACGCCTCGACTGGCTTGCCAACCTGTTTTTCGAGGTAGGTCTGGATCATGCGCTGGTATGTAGCTCCAGCGTTCTTTAGCCCGAAAGGCATTGTGTTGAAGCAAAATGGTCCGTAAGGGGTGATGAATGCGGTTGCTGCTTGATCTGATGGTATCCGGAATAAGCATCGAGGAAACACAACGAGTCGTGTCCGGCTGTGGCATCGATGATCTGGTCTATGCGCGGTAGTTGGAAAGGGTCCTTAGGGCAGGCCTTGTTGAGGTCTTTAAAGTCGATGCACAGCTGCCAGGATTTATCTTTCTTTGGTACCATAACCAGGTTTGCCAACCATTCGGGGTGCTTGATGTCCCGAATGAATCCGGCCTCTAGTAGTTTAGCCAATTCTTCACCCATAGCTTGTCGTTTGGGCTCGGAAAAGCGGCGCAGAGTCTGCTTGACGGGCTTAAAGCCTGCGATGATGTTCAGACTATGTTCTGCCAGCCGCCGTGGGATGCTGGGCATATCGGAAGGATGCCAGGCGAAGATATCCCAGTTTTCTCGTATGAAAGCCCGCAACGCTTCGTCCACTACGGGGTCGAGCTGAGCTCCGATGGACGCTGTCTTGTTAGGGTCCGTCGGGTGCACTTGAAATTTAACGATTTCCTGTGCTGGTTTGAAGGACATGGGTTTGGGCCTCTTGCTGAGGATCACATCGTCCTTGTCTACTGTTGACCGGAGTACGGTCAGCTCTTCCGCAGCAAAGGTCTCAGCTAAAGCCTCGAGGGCAAGCGCTGCTGTTTTATTTTCGACCCGAAGGGCTATATTCGGATCACTGGAGGTTGTGATCACCCCGTTTGGTCCTGGCATCTTAAGTTTCATATACCCGTAATGTGGTATAGCCTGGAATTTTGTGAAGGCGTCACGTCCCAATAAGGCGTGGTAGCCGCTAGGGAATGGCACGATATGGAAGAGAAGTTCTTCGGAACGGTAGTTGTCGGGTGTGCCGAACACTACGTCCAGGGTGATACATCCTGAACAGCGCGCCTCCTTCCCCGGGATTATTCCCCGGAAAGTTGTGTTGCTATGCTCGATGCGAGATCGGTCGAACTGCATTTTTTCTAGAGTATCCTCGTAGATTAGGTTTAAATCACTGCCGCCGTCCATTAGCACTTTGTGTAGCCTGAAGCCATCGATGATGGGGTTCAGGACTAGTCCGGCCGGTGAATGACCGGGAAGAATGGCTGGTCGGTCAGCATCTCCGAAGGTAATAGGTATGTCTGCCCATGCGCTGGTTGCTGCCACATGATATACCTGTTCGAGTTCTTTAAGAGCTCTTTTCCTCCTGTTCCTCGAAGGGAACGTTTCGTAGATCGTCAGGACTTCGGCGTTATATTCTGATGGCGCCGTTGAGCGCCTGTTCGGCGGTGGTGCCCCAAGAATGGATTCACCGCTTTTCGCGATCTACCTGACGACCCAGCAAGCTCTAAGGCCGTGAGTCGGAGCTGTGTTCAGCAATACAGAGTGTATATGGCAAGGTTTATCCAGTAGTCCATCCAGGACAGTACTGACCCCTGAAAGGGGCCTGTTCCTCTTCTTGGCGGGCTCAAGTTTGGCTGGCCGGTTTGGAGGTATCCTCTTTTGCCAATCTCCTCTAGGGTATTCGGTAAAAATTGGCTCCGAAAATAGCCGCTCGGCTTGCCAAGCACTTTCCATGGCACAATACTTTTGTACCAAAATGGACAGCTCGGTAAAGTTACTAATGTGCCGCCGCGCCAGGGCATTGAGAACCCCTGATAAATGTACAATGTCCGGTAAGTCCAAAGACTTAGGTTCTGATGCGATGCTCGAGTCATCGGCTTGGGAGGTGGGTGGGAGAAGGTTTGACTCCACGCCATGGTGGGAGTTCGGAACCACGGATTCCGAACTGTGTGATAGATCAGGGACCGATACCGGACTGTTTCCGGAGCGCACGCCAGATTTTGGGTTGCAAGCAAGGTTTCGGTGATCGGTGATTGGAGTATAAACCGTTTTTAACTCCGGTAGCTGGGAGGTCGAGCCCCCAGCTGGACACTCGACGGTGGCGACAAGGTGGGTGACCGTGGGGATGTGAATCTCCCTATCGTCGGATTTAAGCCCGAGCCGGTCATAGACCGGGGTCTGGTCATCAGCCATTCGCATAGTCTCCATCCGATCAAACAACTCGTTAAGAAATGAGGCGATGGTGGGATGCGTGTCGCTGAAGCGAGTGGGGTCGATATGCGGCGTTGCAGTTCCAGAGTCACGCGAGAGCGGTCTCGGATTCTGTTCAACCATGGTAGATCCGGTCGCAACGACCGGACCGGGTGGTCCAGACGGCTCGGAGATAGTAACTTCATCTCCAGAGACGAGGCCCGATGTATTCGGCGCCGAGGCGTCGGGATCTGCGGGCTTCTCCATAGGGGTCAAGGATTCCATCAGTACAGTTCTTCCCCGAGAGTCAGCTGCGAACTCTAGGGTTCCGAACCTGATCCCTTGGTCGGGGAGGAAGCTTCCGATCTGGCGTGGGTGGCCGATCGGGTAAGCGCGCGACGAGATGTCGTCGCTCGCGAGGATCCGATCCGGGGCGAGAGTTCCCCGGGCACAGATCTCGCTGTTGGTGACAAAGCGAGCCATCGATTCCTTCTGGTGATCACAGCGGAACTCTCAATGAAAGCACCAATGTCGGTGTCAAAACCGGCGGATCTCGGGTAGGGGGTCCCGAGCTGTGAGACTTGGATCGATGGTAACAAGAGACGAAGGGGACAAGGTTTTACCCAGGTTCGGGCCCTCCTATGGAGGTAATACCCTACGTCCTGCCTGGTTATATTGATGATATGAGGATTACAGAGTTGATCTACCTCGAGATCGTATGACTAAAACCCTAGATGAGTTCTGTTGTCCTATAACCTAAAACCCTCCGGCTTATATAGACGCCGAGGGTGCCTAGGGTTTACACATGGTCGGTTACACGTCGAAGGGATAAACATGCCTATTTACTACTCCAAACGTGGAGGACAAGCCACGATCCTCGAAGCTTCCTTCCTGGAGACAGGGTCTTCAATCCACCTAGTATTCGGCAAGTGGCCCATATAGTCCGGCCCATAAGTAACAGGTCGGCCATCCGAGGACCCCTTAAACCAGGACTCCCTCAGCCGACGACTCGCAACTTTCAGATAAAACGGCCACATGGGAGTCAAAATAAACACTAAAGACTTATAAGACATGATAAACCATGCAACTCTGATTATAAAGCGTTAAAAGTCTTCGAACATATTACAACGCGCTCATTCATAAAAAACATCCTTCGAGCATTGGGCCTCTATCGCCCGAGCACCCTCCATCACTGCGAAGAAGTATAGCTCGGGGCGCCTATGCTCCTTTCCAGGGGGCGGAGGTGCGGTGGCCATCTCGGTCGGCTTGAGCTTCGGCCAATGCACCATGGTCTTTGCAAAGGCCATCCGAGCTCCCTCGATGCATGAAGAACGCTTTAGCGCGTCAATCCGAGGCGCAGCATCGCACAGTTTCTGCACCAAGCCGAAGTAGCTGCTCTGCAATGGCTCTTCTGGCCACAGCCGGATGCAGAGATCCTTCATGGCCGGCTCTGCCATCCTGTGCAGCTCCATCAGCTGCTTCATCTGCTCGGTCAGAAGAGGAGAGCGCTCGGGGGACTCAAACTGCGCCTAGAATAGCCGAGCCTCATCATCCTCCCCCCGCGAAGCATAGAACTTGTTCGCGTCCGCTGCGCTCTTCTGGAGATCCGCACAGACGCCTGAGGAACGCCACACCTGGGTGAGCAAAGCAAACCTGCTACCACCAAAGGCGCATTGTAGTGAATACGGCTTACCATCTGTGACAGCCCGGACCTGGCGCACCTCCTCTTCAAAGGACCGCCTGTCCACCCGCTCCTTTTGAAGCTCGGATTTCAGAGCGGATAGCTCGGTGGCTTGCTCTTTGCCTTTCTGCTCAAGGGCCTCGCACTTTGCGCTGGCGTCCTTGAGCTCCTGCTGCACCTCCTCCACCTGGGCCTCCTGCTTAGCACTCGCAGCTTTCAAAGTGGAGAGTGCGGCTGCTGCCTGTTCGGCGGCTGCCTTCTCATCCGCGGCCTCTTGCTTCATCTTTTTGAGCTCGGCCTTGAGTTTTTCAACCTCCGCAGCTGAAGTTGTGGAAGCAATAAATAAGTAATTACACTGGGATACCAGTACGGATCACTAACAATATACAGCCCGGATGTTACAGTTCGGCTTACCTTGTGCCTCGTCGAACCTCTTGTTCAAGCTATCAAGCTCCTCTTTGGAGATCTTGAGCTTCCGATTTAGCTCGGTAAGCTCAGCGGGATTAACGGCCGCCGCCGAGGACGAGGCCTACAAAAAATAAAGAAAACACACATCCGGTTATGTGCGTTCCAACCCCCGAACCGTCAAGGATATGACCCTATGCTCGGTCCTCTTAAGGGCTTTTTAGAACATTGTGGGACTAATGGTGCCTTGCACATCATTTGTTACTCCTGAGTATTTGACCCCCGGGTGCGTTTTTGCAAAACCACCCGGGGCTCGGGGGCTACTACATATATAAAGATAGCATAAACTTAATAAAATTAAGATTGTTCGGGAAAAGGGTATTACGTGACTCACCTTGAAGCCTGTCAAGAGACCATTGAAGGCCTCTTTCAGTCCGCTATCGACGGACTGAGTTCCTTGCAAAACCGCACCCATAAGAGCGCGGTGATCCTCGGAGATGGGGGCGCTTGATAGAGCCTCCTCCATGACCGGCCACCCAGTCGTCGGTGGCACCGGTGGTGACCGGCTAGCCCGATCTCTGATCGGGGACTGAGTCGGTAGCTCCGGAGGCATAGCATGCTCCGGAGATTTCCTCGGAGGGGACTGGACATCCCTCTGCCCTTCCTCTTCAGCGGCCAGGGGGGTTTTCTCCCCTTGGTCTTCAGCGGCCAGGGGAATTTTCTCCCCCTGGTATTCAGCCGCCGAGGCATCGACCTCGGCCATGGCATGGTCACCCCCACCGCCTGTGTTCGGCTCCAAAGGAGCCTGGCGGGATGACACCTCCGCGGCATCCTTCGCGGCCACGGGAGGTGTGGGGTGTGACGCAGTCCCACTCTCCGCCAGCTCGGCGGGCGGAGACTCCCCATCCGATATTTGGTCAGTAGGGAGAACGCGCGGTGGGCTGCAAATTAAAAGACGTTCTTGCATTTAAAACATTGAAAACTTTGCATAAATAACCCAGGGAGTCTTCGGATTCATACCTTTGAGCTGGGGGCTTGACCCTTAGGTTCCTTCGGGGAACCTTCTCAAAGTCCTCGGACTCTGCATCAGGGTCCGAGCTGTCGTCGGCCAGGATCAACCTCGGCCGATGCGCCCTCTTCAGGGCAGGAGGAGGTACATCCTCCGCGGCGTCCGGTGACACCGCCCTCTTTCTTGTGAGGGGGGAAACGCCTCCCCCCCCGTCCTCATGCTCTTCCTCATGGCTAGAGGAGGCATGGGTTTCCTCGGACATGGCGTCCGGCTAGTCCTTTGTGCGGAGACCTTCTCTGACTTTCTTCTTCTTCTCCTTCTTCTCGGGCGCCGAGTACGGCGCCACGACGAGCATCGCCGTCAACAACTCCGACCTGGGGTCTTCGGGTTGTGGTGCGGGACAGTTAACTCTCGCGGTTTTACTCAACCATTTCTACGAAAATGAGGGAGAAGGCGTTCGGTCTTTTTGTCAAAGAAACAGAGTCAATGGATTAAAATTATACCATACCTGGGTAGGTGGGTTATCGGTGCTTAGGCCCGAATCCTCTTCCTTGGCCGGCCAGCTTTTTCGAGGCTTGAATAATGCCTTCCACAACTTCTCGGAGGTAGTGCGGAAGAGATGGCGCACGGTAGGCTCGTCCTCACGCCGATAAGCCCACATTGGGGAGGCCCGGCGCTGACAGGGGAGGATACGGCGATGGAGCATGACCTGGACCACATCGACCAGTTCAGCCTTGGCCTTGATCACCGAGGTAATGCGCTTCTGCAACAATTTCACCTCTGCATCCGACCCCCAGTCAAGGCCCTTCCTGAGCCACGAGGTCAATCTCGTAGGGGGTCCGGATCTGAACTCGGCAGGTGCCGCCCAGCTCTCATCTCTTGGTTCGGTGATGTAGAACCATTCTTTCTGCCAGATCTTGATTGTGTCGATAAAGGTGCCAGTTGGCCACTCAACGCGGGGGAGCTTGCTGATTACCGCCCCTCCGTAGTCTGCGTGCTCACCCGCGACAGTCTTTGGCTTGACGTTGAAGACCTTGAGCCACAGGCCGAAGTGCGGTTCGACCCGCAGGAAGGCTTCGCAGAGAATGATGAAAGCTGAAATATGCATAAAGGAGTTCGGGGGAAGATCATGGAAGTCCAACCCGTAGAAGAACATGAGGCCCCTGATGAAGGGGTGGAGCGGGAAGCTCAGTCCCCGGATGAAATGGGGGACGAATACCACCCTTTCGCCTGGCTTAGGGGTGGGGACGACTTGGTTCGCTTCTCGAGCGCGGTGGAAGATGTTGGCGGGGAGGTAGCCGGCGAGCTTTAGCTCCCGGATATCCTTGTCAGTGACCGTGGAGGCCTCCCACTTGCCCATAGATCCCAAACCCGCCATGGTTAGGCTCGAAGGAGAAGTTGAGGAAGAACTGGATCTGGGCTCTCGGAGCTTGGGGAAGTTGGGAAAGCAGAGGATGCGAATGGGAAGCGTGGATAAGCCTTGGGGTTTTTCCCCTTTTATGAGGCGTAACACCGATTAATCTCCCTTACTACGCCGCAAATTTCTCCGCTTCCCAAGACGTGTGTACCGTTATGCACGCGCAAAAGGAACTTGGGATGCTAATCATATCCCGTGTGAAACGAAGCACGATCTATACATTGATGAGTCGTGCTAATGTAAAAACGGCCTCGAACCGCAAATCGTGTTTTCATAACTGGTTCAGCGGTCGTGGTAGGTCACGACCCTTCGTCAGAAAGGTTGTCAGAAAAAACACTGTTTACACTTTGACGTTTGGCCTTCGGGATTGAACAACTCATGGTGTTCGGGCTATCGTGTAATCGAAAGCCGGACAAGTATCAGCCGATCTTTAATGGGAAGAAGAATTCACCCCGCAAGCCGAAGACTCTGATCAAGCGGAGCTGCTAAAGCTGAGACCCTTGGCGTTGGGGGCTAGTTCGGGGGCTACTGAGGGAGTCCTGGACTAAGGGGTCCTCGGGCCGCTGGCCTGTCTTTCAACAGGCCGGCTTGGTGGGCCGCACTCTGACTGTCACGGGAGGGGCCGGATACATCGAGACCCTGTGTTCTAGAAGGAAGTCCCGAAGGCGCATCGTGCACTCCAAGTCAAGATGAGGGAATCACCGTCACCATTCTCGGCAGGAGTCTTGTCATGTGTAAACCCTAGGTACCCCCCGGTGTCTATATAAACCGGGAGGGTTTTAGATTGTAAGACAGAGAAACTCATCTAGGGTTTAGCTAGTCGATCTCGAGGTAGATCAACTCTGTAACCTTCATACCATCAATATAATCGAGCAGGATGTAGGGTTTTACCTCCATAGGAGGGCCCGAACCTGGGTAAACATCGTCTCCTTCGTCCCCTTGTTACCATCGATCCAAGACTCACAGCTCGGGACCCCCTACCCGAGATCCGCCGGTTTTGACACCGACACCAGGGCATAGGAAGCAGAACAGAGCGGATCGGGCAGATGCACCGGACCTCGCTAGCTCCCCAAATCTTTAACCTGGCGGTCACCGTCCATGCAAAGCCCCTTGTTTCATGTGTGGAGTTTCTGATCTTGAGCTCAAATGCTCCTGGATAAGAGTAAACTCAAAAAAAATAGATAAGTAATTCAAAAAATTCTGATTTTTTTGGCAAACTTCAAGGAATGTTTGGAGTGCATGCAAAAATTCATCACAAAATCACATAGGGCCAAGACATTTCTTAAAGTTTGCCACAAAAATATTTAGTTTTGTTTCCTATTTTTTCTATTTTACTACTCATAGCAGGAGCATTTGAGCTCGAGATTAGAAAGGTGCTTTCGCATTGTTCCTCCTTTCTTGTGACATCACATTTTAACTATGTTTTCTAGCATATGTACTTTTTCAACTGAAATGAAAGTTATTTTCTTTCTCTGAAAAGCACTCTTCACTGCCGCCATATGTCTGGAATGTTTCTGGTTAACAAAGGCCCATCAAAATGGGCAGCGTCCTTGTGTTTTAAACAATATTGTATGAATCTAGTTGGGTATTTTTTTAGCTTTGATGACATTCTCATCGCCCATCAATTGCTTCCGAAGAAAATTGTTATGGATGTCATCATGCAAGGATGCTGGAACATTTGGAACCAAATAAATACATATTTTTTGTTTCAGAAATGAAGTCCAAATTGTAAACTGTTGAAAATAGGCTCAAGGAAGATCTTATGATGCTGGAACAAGGAATCAAAGCAAAACATTTGAATTGTTTGAAAGGATGGCTTGGTGCTCATCTGCAATGCTAGCATGTTAAGTTCCAAGCTTCCATGGATGACCCTATGATCCCAAGAGCTAAAATTGGTTGAACTAGTGATATGTCTTTAGTTTTAGCTGTCTTATAAAAAATGTGCTTTCTTTGTTGCTTATTAATGAAAAATATCGCAGAGCAATTGATATATGGTTTGCGATTCAGAAAACCATGGTATCCTATTGCAATGTCAAAAGCAACCAAAGTTTTTTTGGGGGGGGGGGGGGGTCAAAATCAACCAAAGGTTGAACCTTGCATCACAGTGGATTACGCTAATTTTGTTGCCCAGGTGGTTTTTTCTTGTTTTAATATTTGTTTGACTCTTTTTATCTTTTCTCATGCTGAATTTCTACAATGAACTATAAAATAAGCATGTCACAACAGAACTTGACAAATCCAAACTAAGCCTAAAACATGACATAAACTCATTAAATACACGGAAACATACTCAAATAATAAGGACACTCAATAACTTTGCAGTCTTCAAAAGTCACCGTTAATACAACCATTCTTTCATTCCTTTGATGGAAGAGACCATTGAAGATAAAAAAACACAGAAGTTGAATCAACTTCAAAGGTGTTTAAAGTTCCACTCGCATAACCAACACATTACATCGTCGATGCAAAGAGGTTGGGCCATTCCTCTTTTTCGAAAAAAAAACTACACATTTCAGCAGATGAGAACCTAGGATCTCCAAACCGATGATGCATCTCTCGTAGGCTAAGATGGTAAATCAACACTTCATCAATTGTGATAACACTATATAGTACATATATAATGAAACTTATGAGGACCTATTACCCAACTACTTGACTCTGTCCCCGACAGCAATGCGAGAGCATGGATGGTCTTATTTACCTTTCGGGTGAAAGTATTATGTGCAAATCTTATAAATGTTCTAGACGGACCTAAGGAAATATTAGCATAGTCACATTATGAATGTATGATGCCAGTAAAATTCAAGTTCAAACTCGATACATAACTCGAAAAACAAAAGTAACAAAAATTAATACCGTTAGTGACAATGAGCCGTAGTTAATCTCAACTTACATTAGGTACTGTTAAGAGTTGAATTTGGTATTATTATTGTCACCATTTGTTGGATTTTGAATTTTTTTGACATGTCAGGTACCAATATTATATATGGCATGTCCCTTGGCTCGCCCGGACGTGCTCCCCAGGTCGCTCGTGTGGGTGGCCTAGGAGCAAACCCTAGTTGCCGCTGCCTTGTTGTCGTGCCTATCCCGCAACAAGGAGAAAACCCAGGAGGCATCACTGCATTGTTGTCGTGCCTATTCCGCATGGATCCGATCATCACTGCAGCTCCAGGAGTAACCCTTGATACCCCGTGATCGAACGATGGCGGCGTCTTGGTGTCGTATTTCCACTTGGGGGCTTCATTTTTGGAGCTGGGCATCGATGAGCGGGGCAATGGAAGGCGGTGGTGTTGACGTCGAGGCTTCTGTGACAACGATGAAGGGGGAGCCACGTCGGAGTCGCGACATTAGTTAAGATAGTCGGCTGTTCTCCGGCGTGTCTGTGGGATTGCCTCGGTTGGTTTCTTGTTGTGAAGTCGAAGCTGCGGCCGGGGGGGGGGGGTCCCGGTGGCGTATGACGACGGACAACATGTGGTTCGTTCGGTGATCTTCTGTGTCGCCAGCCATGCCTGGTTTACTGGTTCTCCTTCGTAGTTCTCCGTTTAGAGTCGGAGCTACACTGTTTGGTCGCAAGTGACCGAGTTCTGGCGCGGATCTTCATACAACCCCACACGGCCTCTACAATGTGGGTTGAGGCGGAGCCGTTTGCTTAGGGTTTAGGGATGTCGATGACTCCTTCGGGGGGAGGGGGGGAGTGATGACGATGACGTCTGCGTGTTATCTCGGCAAGGCCCTATTAGGAGTGGCGTGCGTGGGGTATCTTATTTGTGCGCGTGATGGTTTTTTGTCTGTTTTTTCATAATTATCAGGGTAATATGATTTTTTGCTCGGTTTTTCTTAATTAACCGAGCAACTCTTTTCTTCCTAACGAACGCAGGAATCCTACCATTTTTTTTGAGAGAAAAAAACCCTCACAGGTTTTGTCCTTGTCACTGTATGCTGTTATGGTTGGTGGTTGAACGCAGATGACAAAATGGAAAAGGGGACATTGTTTGTCACTAAATGGAAAAGGAAGGCTGCATCCATCCTTGTTCTCACTTGGAAAACGGGCGGAGAGGGAGGGAAGAGTCCGGAGCACGCCGTAACTTTTGCGGTTCGGCCGCATCTGAGCCTCCGCCGAGGGCCACGAGCTGTCCCTTGGCCCGGCCTCGCCTGGCCAACGGAATTACCGCCGCCGCCGTCTCGTCAGAACCGGCAAGACGCCAAACCCGGCGTCCCCTCCCCCTCCTCCCCTCCTCCGCCACCCACCCCCACCCCCACCCCCACCCCCACCCCACCCCACCCAGCTGGCCCTTCTCCCAAACCCCAGAATCCCCCGCCCCTCCCTCCCACCCGCGCCAACCCAACCCAATCCCGCACGCATATGCGCGGCAGCAGGGCGACGCCGACGAGGACGACGACGACGCGGCGCCACCGCCGGCGCCGCGCGGGCCGTCCATGAGCAGGAAGGGCGACCGCGCCGACAAGAAGCCGCACCCGAGATCACCCCGCGGCGGAGGCGACAAGGACGGCGGCCGGCGGCAGCGGAGGGCGGACGGGGGGATGCGCATCGTGGTGCCGCTGCAGGGGGTGGTGCAGGGCCGCGGAGGCCTCGTCCTCGGCTCCCTCATCCCCTGCGCGCTCTTCTACTTCCTCCAGCTCTACATCAAGCGCAACCGCCCGCCCCCGGGCTCCCCCACTTCGGCCGCCTCCTCCGCAGCGCCCTCAGGCGCCGCGGCCGCGGGCCCGCTCTCGCCGATCCACCGCTCCCTCTCGCGGGGTCTGCTCTCCCCGCGCGCGCTCCCGGCGCTCTCCATCCGCGGCGCCGTCGTGCGCGCCGGGGACGAGGACTCCCTCTACTACGCCGGCCTCCGCCGCTGCGCCGACGACCCCTACCACCCCGCCTCCAATCCCGCCGGCGTCATCCAGCTCGGCCTCGCCGAGAACCACGTCAGCGCCTCCCCCATTCCTCTTCTCTTCTCTTCTGTTCTGGAAGAAACCATTCCTGTTCCGTTCTCGAAATCAGCATCCATAGGTAGATAGATTGACGTGGTTGGCGCTGATGATTGTGCAGCTGTCCCTGGATTTGGTGAGGGAATGGATGGAGGAGCACGCGGGGCCGGCGATGACACCCGGCGGAGGCGACGAGGAGAGGGACCTCACCATCAGCGGGCTCGCCACGTACCAGCCATATGACGGGATACTTGCCTTGAAGATGGTAAGCCTAACGGAACCAGCCCCTGATTCTGATTCTCATTCCTTCCATCCCATCCATAAAAAGGCTTCCAATTCTGTTAACTGTGGCAATGTCAAAATTAAGTGCTGCCGGAATCTTCCTTTTTCTGATTCCATTCCATCGACAGAAACAGCCAGTTTAACAATTCGCTATTGTTTGATTCTCATCAAGTTTTCTACAATTTGCAGTCGTTGGTTCAAAAACTTGTCTGTGCCCATGGAGAAGTATGATATAATTAGTTTGCGTCACATTCATAAATATATTTGATACCTTTAGTTTTTGTCTTTCAACTATGCCATCTTTGGCATTAGTAGCACGACTGTTCTGATTTGGTTGTGTGGGCCTAGGCGGTTAGCCACAGTTTTGGATCAGCTCCATCGAAGAATAGTGTCCAGCCAATTATTGAACCTAGAAATAATCGTAGAAATTCCGCTAGAATTTTGTGTGGTTAAGCCTGGAGTGAGGTACGATTGTTGACATGATGTTGCGTAATTTGCTTCCTTTTCTCGTTTGAATTTTTGTGGCCATATACATGTTATCTTTATCTAACTGATATGTGCCAAGGAGTCACTATCTCACGTCTGTTTGTTCTTGGTTGTCAGTTTTAGTTTTGTTGCTGCAATGATGCCATCTGTCAACTATTGACTTCCGAGACATTGTCATTTTGATCAGCTCATTCCTGAAACAACAAGTGATTTTCAAGATTTTCATTTCCATGATCCTGTGTCTTTTTAGCTGCTGTCAGCTGTGTGAATCTGAACTGAAGGCATACTTCTAGATAGATCAGACCTTGGAGATTAATCTGGATGATATGCTGCTAAAATAGCGCATCACTCCTATTTTAGAATTGGAGCTGCCTTTTTCTTTTGCTTATTTTTCTGTCTCTTGTTATAGCCTTTTAGTGGATGCTTTCTATCCAAATCAGTTAACAAATCTAACCAAGCCATTCTGCATTGTCATGCTTCTATGAAACTTGCCTCTTGACCTCATTTCTGGTGGTTATTTTTCAAGATTAACACCGAAACGATACCGTACTTTAAAAGGTGCTGTCATGCTGATATATCAGAAAATAAATTTAATGGTGAGCCCCTTAGGGCACACGTCAGGCAGAAATTATGCTGAGATGCCACTCTGTTTTCCACATTAATACGTTGTTGCTTGTCCTATATTAGCTAGATGGTCATTAAGTTGGTACAAAAAGCTCCAAGTCTTTATTAGTATAGTTTGAATCTGGCACCAGATAATCAAACTAGTTCCCATGGCTAACCTTTTTGTTTTTCCTCATGGGGTAATTTTCTAATATAAACTGTTTGATTTCATTTTCAGGCTCTTGCTGGATTTATGAGGCAAATCATGCAAGAGTCAGTATCCTTTGATCCATCTCAAATGGTGATAACATCTGGTGCGACGCCTGCAATGGAAATACTGAGCTTCTGTCTTGCTGATCCAGGAAATGCATTTCTTGTTCCGTCACCATACTACCCTGGGTATGTCTATCTCCTCGCTCTCAGGCGTGCTTTATAGCCATGGTTTGGTGTTTAGAGCGAAGTCCTGAATTTACGACTTTATTTCCACAGATGGGACAGGGACATAAAATGGCGAACTGGTATTGAGTTGATACCCGTTCCTTGCCGGAGCACCGACAACTTTAACATCAGTATCACTGCTCTAGAAATAGCCTATAACCAGGCAAAGAAGCGAGGAGTAAGGGTTCGTGGGGTCCTCATATCTAATCCTTCCAACCCTACAGGAAGCTTTGTGCCCAAGCAAACACTGAGTGATCTTCTGGACTTTGCTACAGAGAAGAACATACACTTAATTTCTGATGAAGTGTTTGCCGGTTCAACATTTGGAAGTGGTGAATTTGTGAGCGTGGCAGAGGTTGTGAACGAGCTAGAAGACTTTGACAGAGGCAGGGTTCACATAATCTACGGACTCTCAAAAGACCTATCTCTTGCAGGGTTTCGAGTTGGAGTCATATATTCGTATAATGAAAGCATTGTGGAGGCAGCCGCTAAGATTGCTAGATTCTCATCCGTGTCAACTCCGACCCAGCGCCTGCTTGTTGCCATGCTTTCGGACCAGAAGTTTATCTCGAATTACCTGAAAGTTAATAGAGAGAGGCTGCGCAAGGCGTACAATTTGCTCGTTGATGCTTTGAAACAGGTGGGCATCGAGTGCTTCAAGAGCAGCGGAGGATTCTACTGCTGGGCGGACATGAGCAAGTTCATCCGGTCTTACAGCGAGAAAGGGGAACGCAGGCTTTGGGATAGGCTGTTGGAGGAGGCAAAGGTCAATGTCACCCCAGGTTCATCTTGCCATTGCATTGAGCCTGGATGGTTTAGGTGTTGTTTCACAACGTTGAGGGAGCAGGATATTCCTGTGGTGGTGGAAAGGCTCAGGAGGGTCACAGATGGCCACAAATCAAACCGTTGAAACGCCTAGAGAACTCCTTTCGGGCTTGTAGGATGTCAAGAAATAACTGCTTCGCCAGGCGCTTCGCAGAAAACGCGGGAGCACACAGGAAAAAAAAAAAGCCTTAACCTGACCTGTTCCGATCAGAGGGATTCCGTCTTGGCATCTACCATTGGAGGAGTTTTGAAACTGACAGTTGTTGGAAGCAGTGGCATGTCTTCGGTGGTGGAACGAAGAATGGGGATCATGTTCATATTGGCCATGTCCTCTCTGTTCCTGTTGAATCCAAGCGCGGCAGCTCTCTGGAATGTTGTAAATTGTTGATTCTCATCTGCTTCTCTCGTAGGTGTCGCATGCGGTAAATTGCCCGTCCCATGATAGGCTGAGACGAAGTCAGTGTGTTCATTCACCCGTTCACTCCTGTTATCCTTCTTCCTCTCTTCTGGCAATTTTGTTCTTTGGTGACATAAATTAGTGTCGATGAATTCAGTTTCTTCCGTTCTTGTCGTCTGTAAAGTGTCTAGTTTGTGAATTCAGGTTCTTTCTCCTTTGGCAATTTTGTTCTTTGGCAACATAAGGTGGTGTTGAGGAATTCAGGTTCTTGTCATCATTTGCAAAAGTATACAGTTTTTGACGGTGTTTTCTCGATCCACTGCATTGTGTTGTGTCTATCATAAGTATTTACTCGTTCACTAGGCAGTGTATCATTTTACAGTTTTGTTTCTTACCGGCTGTGACGTTGCCAGCAGGAAAGCTCAGCGAGATGTATTTTATGGCAGTGATGAAATTCACTTGAATTTGTGTAGGTAACTTTTCTTGACAATAGTAACTTAATTCTCAGGCCGCATGTCGCTCAATATACCTGTATCGGCTTGATACTACATTTTGAGTTAATACAAATGCCCTTTATCGAAAAAAGTAACCTAATTCTCACTCTGATACTTGCTTCTATTCAGTCAAAAATAATAATTGCGTGGCAAGTTTTACTGGACAATCCGTATGATCCGTTAACCCACATTAGCAAAGTCTAACATGGATGTAATTTTTGTTATTAATGTGTTCCTTGCACTGCCATGAGAGTTTTCTCGCAAAAAAAGAGTCTAATCTTGTCTGTTCAAATTTTGATGGAATATTCGAATTCTGTTCTACATTCTCGACTTTATTCGAGGTAAAAAATATACCGCCAAAGCAATCCAAACCGGCGACCCATAAAGCGTGGGCGGCCCAGCAGCCCAAACCCACGAGACCCAGACGCGCAGACCGCCTTCCCCCTTTCCTCTCCGCTTCCAGACTCTTCCCCGCTCCTCCTCGCCGCCGATTCGTCCCGCCGGCCGCCGCCCCTTCCGCTCCGCCGCGCCGCCATGGTAAGTACTCAAGCCCCAGATCCTTCCTTACCCGCCTCCTCCCCTCCCGTCCGCTCCTCTCGCGCTGACCGAGGATTTCTCGTCCGGCAGTCGGTGACGCTGCACACGAACCTGGGGGACATCAAGGTGGAGGTGCACTGCGACCAGGTGCCGCGGACGGCGGAGAACTTTTTAGCCCTGTGCGCGAGCGGGTACTACGACGGCACGGTGTTCCACCGCAACATCAAGGGGTTCATGGTGCAGGGCGGCGACCCGACGGGGACGGGCAAGGGCGGGGCGTCCATCTGGGGCGGCAAGTTCGCGGACGAGTTCCGGGAGGCGCTCAAGCACGGGGCGAGGGGGACGCTGTCCATGGCCAACTCCGGGCCCAACACCAACGGCAGCCAGTTCTTCATCACCTACGCCAAGCAGCCCCACCTCAACGGCCACTACACCGTGTTCGCCAAGGTCATCCACGGCTTCGAGGTGCTCGACCTCATGGAGAAGACCCCCACCGGCCCCGCCGACCGCCCCCTCGCCGAGATTCGCCTCAACCGCGTCACCGTCCACGCCAACCCGCTCGCCGGTTAGTAGGATGGGTAGGATTCTTCCTTGGCTACTCGATCTCTTTCGTGACTCTGTTGCTAATCTGGGTTCTGTAGACTGTAATATCATCAACGTTCGTTTACCTGAATTCTACCTACCTGAAGAACCTGATGCTAGTGTATACAACAACATATTGGTGTGGTGGGTGACTGGTGATACTGCAAGTGTTTGGTTAAATGTTCTTGTGATTGTTCATCCACCCGAAGTATAGTAGTCTTTGCTGATCTGCAGGCTTTGCCATTCAGCCTTGCTGCTTGCCACTTGTAATTTGTGATGTTTGAATGAGCGAATGGATGCTAGAATTGCTGTCATCGGTTGTGGAATTTACATGATTCAGCTGTGAGAGGGTTTGTCACCTGAATTTAGTTGCCTAAATTTTACTTACTCCGTCCCACAATGCAAGACATTTCTGCAAACTAACATAGCTTGTAAAAATGTCTTATATTGTGGGACGGAGGGACCGAGGGAGTACCTACCTGCAAGGACATGATAGTGTACTGGTTATAATGACTGATTATACTGCAAGTGTTTGGTTAAATGCTTTTGGTGGCTTGCGATTGGTTATCCCACCTGAAGAATGCACGATTTGCTGTCATCAGCTCCAAAATTTACATGATTTAACTCTCGGAGGGTTTGTGGCCTTCAACTGTGGGTTTCTGTGGTACACCATTGACATGATGATTTAGCTGCTGCAACCTGTGACCTGTTGTGATCTACTCCGTCGTACCACATTCGCAAAGGCGGCTGCAACCTGTGACCTGTTGTGATCTACTCCGTCGTACCACATTCGCAAAGGCGGCTGCAACCTGTGACCTGTTGTGATCTACTGCGTCGTACCACATCCAACCGAGCGGCGATGAAGGGGGCTCCCTAGCCGACACAGTTGGATCTCCTGCCGGCTGATAGGAAGATGCGCTGATGTTGGCGCGATTGCTTGTCTGAGTTGCAGAGTTATTCTTTTCAGCAAGCAAGCTGATACTTGTTGTGCAAAAACTGATAAGCATTTGCATTTGTGTTTTGTGTTGAATACTGGGAGAGGATGGGTTGGATTTAAATATCAGATTTCCAGTAAAAGCAATCTAAGCATCGCACCCGTCACTTACAACTAATAGGGGATCTCTTCTCTTTTAATAAGAAAATAAAACAAAAACAAGGGCAGAGGGGACATTACTTGGGACTCCATCCAATCTATGCTTTTGTAAGAGGTCTATGAATCGTAATATATCGACACAAGCAGACTTTGGGTAATGCAGTAAATGCATACTTTTTTTTTTTTGAAGTGCTGTAAATGCTTGAACTGAGTGCAGTAAATGCATACTAGAATCATATATCAGCAAAAGCAAACTGTTCCATTCCCAGCGTTACAACTAAAGCCGCAAAAGTTACTTGGCACTCAGTTCAAGCAAGGCCACTACTGAAGCTGGACATTACAAGTACGCAAGCCAATCAGGCGGTTTGCTTGTTGCCAAGTCCAGTCTCTTGCCAGGCAAGAACCGATATGAAATCTTCGACAGCGAAAAGAAGGCAGATGCGACAGACATCCATTGCATGTTTCCTGTTCTTCGACATGATGATTTAGTCCGTGTCCCCTTTGACCTGCACCGTCATACCCGCTGGAGGGGACGAGCATTCGCCATAGCTCAACCGGCGGGACAAAGATCGGCGAAGCTGGCATCTGACCGTAGAGTGACAATCCTCACCGAAGTTCTGTAGTATGATCTTCTCGATACGAATTGTCCCACATTTTTGCATGTACACATGCAGCAAAGATAAGATATGTTTAGCACAGTCCAGGGAAACTGAAGCCGCAAAACTTCAGCTCGAACCAAGACAGACATCCATTTGTAAATACTACGAGCGATGTTCCGTCCCCAAAAATGAAGAAGGAAGGTGGTATTTTTGTGTGATACTCAAAATGATGACACTCATATTTACAAGACAAGAAACAGTTACTTCTTGCTTATCCTGACATACACATATTTGGATTTGCACAGATGTACTGACCATTAGAATTGCACCTAAACACCCACAGCAATAGGAATGAGTATGGTAAAGGATGGAAATTAACTTGGTCACATCAGTGTTAATTCAGGACCGTTTGGCAAAGTAGAATGATAATGCACAGTACCAAAAAACTATCACCTGAATCATATTGCAATGTCATATGCAAACAGAATAAGTGGTTAAAGATGGAGAGCAAGCTTACCACTTCAAATAGATGGTGGGGTCAAGGGCGGCGGGAAATCGGTATACAGGTCACCAAGTATGTCATAGTGACCAGCCTGACAGAACCACTCAATCCGGAATGTCTGGAGATTCAGTGAAAAATAGTCTACTATTGGCCTGTCGTCTTCTGGAGTCCCATTTAGGAGTAAGTATCCACCAGCTACACCCCTGATGCCAAAGCGATAATCTTTCGGCAAATCGATCACATACTTGGTTTGCCACTGGTTTGCGCCATTCCCATCCTTAGACTGTACATCATGCAGGAGATGACGTTTAATTTGCTCAGAGATAGTAGTAAGAATCCCAAGCCTTCCTTCCCCTGCCTCCACAATGGCCATGTCCTGCATATGAGGGGCAGGAGGTCGACGGCGGAGAACTCCATCCTGCGTGCGTCCAGCACGAGCAACTTGTCGGCATAACAAACCTGCCAACAGAAGCATCCATGGGCGTAGTAGCGGTGCGACGACGCGTATCCACCAAACTCGTCAAATGTGATAGGATCAGCGAGCCATCGTCCCGCACAGGAAGAGAAGATGAAGAGGACAAGCTTGGCTGTGCACCGCACCAAGCACATGACTCTGAAGTCTGTGAATCACGAGTCCTCCTCATAGTCGCCAGGAGGGGCAAGGAAGGGATCACATAGAACGATCTCCGGCGGATGGACTTGACCGGCTAGATGGTCGGGGAGGGCAGGCAGCAGGAGGTAGCGGCGGTGCAGGGGGTCGCAGACGGCGAATTCCCTAACCAGATCGCGGGGGTCGGGAAAATCGCCGGTCCCTCGAGGGCGGGGGAGAAAAAGGCGCGGCCGTCGCGGACGTCGCGGCGGTGTAGGGGGTCGCAGACGGCGAATTCCCTAACCAGATCGCGGGGGTCAGGAAAATCGCCGGTCCCCTCGAGGGCGGGGGAGAAAAGGGCGCGGCCGTCGCGGACGTCGCGACGGTGCAGGGGGTCGCAGACGGCTAATTCCCTAACCAGATCGCGGGGGTCGGGAAAATCGCCGGTCCCCTCGAGGGCGGGGGAGAAAAGGTCGCGGACGTCGCGGACGTCGCGGCGGTGCAGGGGGTCGCAGACGGCAAATTCCCTAACCAGATCGCGGGGGTCGGGAAAATCGCCGGTCCCCTCGAGGGCGGGGGAGAAAAGGGCGCGGACGTCGCGGCGGTGCAGGAGGTCGCAGACGGCGAATTCCCTAACCAGATCGCGGGGGTCGGGAAAATCGCCGGTCCCCTCGAGGCGGGGGAGAAAAGGGCGCGGCCGTCGCGGACGTCGCGGCGGTGCAGGGGGTCGCAGACGGCGAATTCCCTAACCAGATCGCGGGGGTCGGGAAAATCGCCGGTCCCCTCGAGGGCGGGGGAGAAAAGGTCGCGGACGTCGCGGCGGTGCAGGGGGTCGCAGACGGCGAATTCCCTAACCAGATCGCGGGGGTCGGGAAAATCGCCGGTCCCCTCGAGGGCGGGGGAGAAAAGGTCGCGGACGTCGCGGCGGTGCAGGGGGTCGCAGACGGCGAATTCCCTAACCAGATCGCGGGGGTCGGGAAAATCGCCGGTCCCCTCGAGGGCGGGGGAGAAAAGGGCGCGGCCATCGCGGACGTCGCGGCGGTGCAGGGGGTCGCAGACGGCAAATTCCCTAACCAGATCGCGGGGGTCGGGAAAATCGCCGGTCCCCTCGAGGGCGGGGGAGAAAAGGGCGCGGCCGTCGCGGACGTCGCGGCGGTGCAGGGGGTCGCAGACGGCGAATTCCCTAACCAGATCGCGGGGGTCGGGAAAATCGCCGGTCCCCTCGAGGGCGGGGGAGAAAAGGGCGCGGCCGTCGCGGCGGTGCAGGGGGTCGCAGACGGCGAATTCCCTAACCAGATCGCGGGGGTCGGGAAAATCGCCGGTCCCCTCGAAGGCGGGGGAGAAAAGGGCGCGGCCGTCGCGGCGGCACCAGCGGTCGGGGGACGGGGGGAGGAAGGGGCAGGAGAAGTCGGCGCCGGCTAAGGTGGCCGCCGCGGTGGCGGAAGGGTGGGGCGGCTGGGCGGGGATGAGGCCGCCGCAGAGGATGCTGAGGAGGGGCGGCGGGTGGAGGGTGCGGAATCGGCGGAGGAAGGGGTGGGCGGTGATGACGCGGCGGAAGGAGACGCAAGCCGTGGAGGCGCGCGCGAGGTCGGCGGCTGCGGGCAGGCGGAGGAAGATCTCCTCCAGGAGCTCATCTGGGAGCGCCATTAGGGCCGGTGGAGGATGGGGATGAGATTCGGGAGCTACAGCCTACGAGAGAATCGAGTCGAGTGTGTGACCCTCCAAACAAAAAGTGGGTGTGTGTGAGAGCAACTCCATCGATTCCTCTAAAGTCTTTTTTTCTTTTTTTTTATTAAACTTTTCTAGCTAATGGCCTAAGGCCAGCAAGTCGGTGGCTGCCGGCAAGGCGGCAGCGGCGTCGCGAGGGCGGCAAGGTGGAGCAGGGACATCAACATGGAGGGTGCATGAGCTCAACAGTTCCCTCCCCGATCCACATTTGGGTGTTTGGTAGCCTGCACGGGACCTCCTCAGCATGCACGACCTCAGCCCAAATACCCTGTTAGCATGCATGAAGAGAGAACACCCCAACAGCCGTTCACTGGTCAACATGCATGAGCAAAGCGAGTGCAATGTGTTTCAAATAATGTTCAGAATTTATAAAAATTAATTTAATTTTCATAAATGTTCAGAATACCAGAAATTGTTCAGATTTTCAAAATTTGTTCAAATTTTCAAAAAATATCCAGATTTTCAAAAAATGTCCAGATTTTCAAAATATGTCAAAATTTTCAAAAATGTACAGAAATTCACATTTGTTTAAATTTTCAAAATATGTTTAAATTTTCAAAAAATGATTGGAATTTTTTGAATTTTCGATTTTTCAAAAAATGTTCAGATTTTCAAAAATTGTTTAAATTTTTTAAAAATATCAATCTGTAAAAATTTGTTTAATTTTTCAAAAAAACTTCGGAATTTCAAAAAATGTTTAAATTTTCAAAAAAATGTTATTTTTTTCATGTTTCAAAAAATTGTTCACATTTTTGAAATATTTTGTTCGCTTATTTGAAAATACCGGTTGCTACGGTAGCTACCGACCATGTCTAAACAGATGCTAGCTACCAAACAGAGTCTCAACTTAGCATGTCTTAGCATATACATCGCTACCAAACAACATCAAATGCATGTACTCAACATGTCTACACTCAGCATGCATCGGAGAAGAACAACCATGCTAGATTGGGAATGCTACTAAACACACCCGTAGTGGCGCGGCGGCGTTCTGACAACAGCGCGACGGGGCGAGGGAGCGTGCGGTGAAGTTTCAGACGATTTCTAGCCCAGCAAAACTTTAGGGATAAACTAGAGGAAACTTGGATCCGAGTTAGACCTGATCATTGGTCGGGCCGGGCTTTGCAAAGCCCGAAAAAAAAATCCCAAGCCCGAAGCCCGAAATGCACTCTTTTTTCAAGCCCGAGCCCGGCCCGAAGCCTGACCCGAAGCTCGAAAGCCCGGTCCGGATGCTATTTTTTATCGTTTGCACGTGTAAGCCCGGCCTGAAGCCCGAAAGCCCGGCCCGAAATCCTTAAAAAGAGAAGCCCGAACCCGGCCCGAACTAACTTTAGGGCTGGAAAATGAAGCCCGAGCCCGGCCCGAATGCCAAGCCCGAAGCCCGGTTTTTTCTGGCCGGGCTCGGGCCGGGTCGTCGGGTCGGGTTGTCCATGCCCAGGTTTAATCCGAGTTACAGGATCCTCTAAAATTATACCAGGTTTACGGGATCTGTTAAAGACGTTTTTTCTTCTTCTAAATCTTTTTTTTTCTTTTTCTTCTTCTTCTTCTTCTAAATTTATCTTAGCATTCTCAAAAAAAAAAAAATATCTTAGCGGTAGTTTATTTGGGATAGAGAATTTGTTGGAGTTGCTCTCGAGTTTTGCCGCATCAGATAGACGGGTTTTCACTGTACCAAGAAAATCTAGGTTTTATATGTTATTAAAACATACTTAGGTTTAAACATTTTCCTATTATAATTTCTTTTAAGTAAATAGATATATATCGCACCTAATTTGTTAGAAAAAAATTAATAATAATTTAACTTACTATAGCAGTGGAAGAGCGACGGATGGGATAAGCTTGCACTAAAGCTAAACCCCCTGCTAATCTTCCGGCTTCTCTAATCTTTCTATCTTTTTGGCCCCTCCTTCAATTTGGTTCAAGCTCCGCCAGTGGCTAGGCGGGCGAATTTATAGGAGTTTCCGGTGATCCGTAGCTCTGGGGCTTCCGTGGCGACGGCAGTTGCTATATGAGATGTGGGAGATGCTTGTTGTTTTCGTGGCTACGGTGGAGGAGGGCAAGAGCCCACCACCTGAGCTTTTCTGGATGAATTTATGGGAGTTTCTAGTGGTCCGTAAGAGCAACTCCAACCGCGCGACCCAAACGGACGCGCGATTTGTCTGCGTTTTGTCCGTTTGGGTCGGCTCGTCCGTCCCTTTTTGTAAATGGGTCGGCCGTGCGCCCAACGCGCCTTTTCGTCCGCGCGGCAAGCTTGCGGGTCAAGTTTTGTTTGTTTTGATAAAAATATCACAGAAACTAAATTTTATCTCTAGATTAAACGTTCAATGCAAAACATTACAAGTTTGAGAAGTACAAAAAAATATCTCATAGATTAACATTAAATTGTCTCAAATACATTTAAAAGAAAAGGTTGCCGATACATCTACTGGTTGCCGATATGAATCCACATATGCTCAACTAAATCATTTTGCAGCTACATGTGAGTATTCCAATCACGCATCTTATGATGAAACTCGACGAACTCTGCAAACGTTGCCCCTCCTCCATGCCCAGGCACAACATTGTCACCCTGATGATGTTTGAAGAGAGGACTTCGGGTATCGAAGTAGTCTTTCCAAAGTAGGAAATGGCCACTCTCCCGGTTGCGATTCAGTAACGGCGTGTGGCCCGGTATGGAGCCCCTAAACTCCGGCCGCTCCATACTTACGTGGTCATTGACGGTCAACGCAGCCACCACCATCTCCTCATCGTCAGATGAAGAATCATCTGAATCCAAAAGAACGTTGTAGAAAAAATACTCATCATCGGAGTCCATTGGTATCTTGGACAAAATGTCAAACACTTTGCGGGCGTTTGTGGAAGACTCCGGCCAGAGAGGAGCCTGAGGACTGGCGGAGCTGGGCGGCGGCGGCAGGTGAGGAGGACGAGTACGCCGGCGGCTGGTCGGCGGCGACGACAGAAGTGGGCGGTGGGGGGGGGGGGGTGATTTGGAGGCGAGGAAGGAAGAGACGACTGTCGTAGGAGCCACCGACTGGCGGGCCAGGGGGAAGAGAAGGCGGGCGTCGCGCGTGTCCGCTTCGCGTCCGCGCCGACGCAAAAACGGCCCAAAATTTGGCCTGGAATGGATTGCGAGCGGACAAAAACGAACGCACGTCCGTTTGGGTCGGCACGTTGGGCCGTGTTTTCTGTCCGCGGCGACCCAAACAGACGCGCGCAGACGAAATGGTTCGCTCGGTTCGAGTTGCTCTAACTCCGGAAAGAAATATGCTTCCTTGTTGCATGGTTCTTCCTACCATTGTCAGTTTGTAGTTTTTCTTTCGGAATAAGATTAGTAGGCCAACAGTTTCTACTTTGTCGGGCCACGCGCATATTTATTCGTCCTTGCTTTTATTCTTTATCTTTTGCTATTTATTATGTTGTTATTACCTCCATGAGTTAAGTTAGCCAGTTTGGTTAGTTTTGAACCTGTTTCTTTCTCTGCAGGTTCCGTGGTGGTGCTGTGAAGTCATTCGGCACTTGTTCAGAAAAGCTCAAGGTACACATTCAGTAGACGACGGGCATTATTTGCCATCTCCACCTTTTGCCCTTGGAGCGTCGAAGAGCCGCTAACTAGTAAATTCCTATTCCTCTTTCGTTATGTTACTTTTGGCATCCAGATTGTGTACGATGATGGCGACGTTGAACAACTGCAACTTAACAAAAAATGAAAGAAAAATGGGATTTCGTTGCTGAGGCATGTTCGTGCAGCCCGATGCGGTGATGCTGCTGTTATCCTTGTTCGTCTGCTATCCTGCAGGAGCAAGACACGAATCCTAACGCAGCATCTGATATGTAAGCCATGACAAAGGAATAAACGCCTACTTACCAATTAAACCTAGTAGTCCGAACTATACAGCGATCCGACGAAGAATACCTGGGGTTTGCTAAAATTACATTTCCACTGTCCAGCGCGAGTCGGGGTTCAGAAAGCGGGGAGGACCTACACAGAATTCTAACCTACATCCCTCAATGACCTTACACAGATGACGAACCGTCCACCCCCAGTCGCCCGGCAAGGAGACTACAGGACATTTGCCTGATATCCCTCCTTACATGTCGAACAGAAGCAGCAGAGCTACCGGATGGTGATGTACCTGTTCGTGCCATGCTTGGCCCAGTGGTCCTTGAGGTCCACCGACGCCGAGAGGTCGTGGCCCTCAGCCGCTAGTCGGCTGAGCAGCTTCGTGAACGCGCTGCCGCTCATCTTCCGTCCCCCCATGCGGGCGTGGCGCTTGTTGGGCATCACCGGGAGCGGGTACAGGGACATGCTCATGGTGCAGCAGGACGACTGCCACCCGCCGTTGCCCCACTTGTAGCACTGGCGGAGGACCCCCGTGCACGAGCAGGCAGGCGCGGGCATGGACGACTCGTCAAACGAGACCTGGTTCAGGCCAAGGTCTTGGTCCTTCCACTCGTTCTTCATCACAGAAGCGTCGCGAGTTGGATCCTCCGCGCCACCAGAAATTCCGACATCTCTCCAGTCACCGGCGGCTTTCTTGGTTTTCCGGAGCACACCTGACGGCCTCTTCAGTGGAGATGCTTGGGAACTGTTCTTCTTGGGCTTCTTTGCCTTTCCAGCAGCACTCACCGGGGCTGTCGAGATAGGGTATGCTTCTGATATGTGCATTTCCCTCGCATGGTCGTACGGAGAATCTGCCAGTTGCAGTGGCGATGATTGAGCATGGGGCTGCTGGTCGTGGTGGTGGAAGTTCTTTGCTCCATTGAGAGATCCTGGGTTGAATCCGTTCGCGTTATTCATATTAAATCCATTTGTATGGGCTAGTTCAAGTGCGGCAAGGGCATTGTCTCGTTCGACGATTGCAGCATTGCGTTCAGCCATTGCAGAGTCCCGCTGGGCAAACGCCATGTCTCTCTCGGCCATAGCAGCTTTCTTCTCAGCCAGAGCATGGTCTCTCTCCATGATAGCATTATCCCTCTCACTCATTAGCGCCAGGAGATTCATACTGTGGTGGTCCTTCATTTGCCTTTGGGGCATCATCCACTGAAACACAGAACAGGTATAATATGTTCAGCACTCATTCAGAGAGCAAATCTTTGTGAAAATTATGTTATAAAAACTGTAACAAGATGTTTGTGACAATTGTATGTGCAGTGCAAAAAAGTTCAGAATGCGCATTTCCATGGCAATGTTAGGCCTTCCTCTTCATTCTTGGGTATGATTATTTCGATTGTACCATTTGTTTGTTAGCTACTCAGGAGAACGAAACAAAGAGAAGATTAAGAGATGGCTGCAAAATTTGTCAATAGCTTATCACAATGGACATTTGCTATTAAGTTTGATCATTCCTCAATTTGAAGAAACTTTAAGGATACTATGTACATTAGCTGACTACCAAGGACTCAAGGCATGACATGCAATGACCACCTTACTTTGCTAGACGCAAATACCCTCATAGTACAAATTTGAACTTCTACAGGACCTATACTATTTCAACACCTAGTCTCTTATTTGCTTGTTTTTGTATTCAGACTTTTAACTTTCTCAAAAAGCTGGATAGTATTGCTTTCAGTCCAAAAAAGCATATGCACACGTTAGGCATTCATCTACAGCATGTGATCCGATTATGCCCTTACTGAAGATTTGTTACAGGACAATGCTTACTGGCAGAAGATAAATGAAACCAATGTTCTATGCCCTAATTACTGACAGTGTAACTTTCATATGTCAAAGAACAAATATATAAATCCAAAATCCTGTACAATAACTATTCATGATGAATTACACAGACCTGAGTATGAAGTGCTTTGTATGGGTCCGGCCTTTGCCTCCCATTTTCCCTATGTCCAAGGTTGTCCATTATCACATTCGTTTGGAGACAGGAGAAATAGGGCAGCTATGTGACTACCTGTAAAAATAAGAAGAAAAGGAGTCAAGAGTATAGCAAATGTGATATCACAAGGTATGTCTAAAAGTAACCTAGCTAGATTGTCTTGTTGCTATGTCAGAGCTCAGAAGAACTCCCGGGGAAAACAAGATTAAGGAATGGAAAGGAGAAGGTAATCAATATAGAGTGCTTTCTAAGCCAACACATGAACCATTTCAGAAATGAGATAGATATCAGAATAACATGCATCAGCAGAATTGGGGAACGAAGTAGCTACGCGTGTTTACTCAATGCGTGAGAGAAGGCAAAAATTCAATCAGCTAGTATCCATCGAACAGAATTAGGGCCAGTTCTTTTGATAGCTTTTAGAATAAGCTGAAATAAGCTGCCCCCTACCCAGCTTATTCTAGAAGATGAACAATTGTTCATTCATTGACTTTAACTCCAGATTCAGTTCCTCAGATAGCAGAAATGCAGACCAACAGCCTCAATATGGATCTCCAAATCCTCGGAGGCCAAACTTGCCACATAGTTTCGCAGCTTAACAACTTTGTATACTAGTACTCGTCTCTAGCTAGGCAAGCAGGAGGGGGCAACAAATCAGCTATTGTCCTTTCAAACATTGGGTGCATAAACAGTTATGGACATGACTCTGAATGTAATACTCAAAAGGCCGAATCAAAGCCTCACAAGCAGACTGGTGAGCATCATAGAATCCAACTACACGCAATGCTGCCTTCAATTGAAACTAGCAGTACACTCTCCAAGGTCCAAATGCTACCGTTCACCAGAAGCTGTGGGGAGTTACACGACACAAGCCAGTGGCAGCACCAGACATGGAGCAGTGGCAACGCCGACCAGCACACCGAAAATCTGCTTCCAGCTACTCCCAACGGAATCAACTGCGAACCTGACACTCAAATGTCACGGATGATCAGCATCACATCAAGCTCGAGCACTAGGACCCATCGGTGCCAGCACTTGCACTCCGCACGCCCTCTAATTGCAAAAGGGAACTAAAACAGGGCCAGCAGCCACCTCCCGCTAGCTCCCATCTGAATTCACCGCCGTGAGTTGGAAACGAGGATGCCAAGTTAGCAACAGAGGAAACGAGCCCCGATCGGGACCGCTAAACCCTAGATCACTCGCCGAGCCGCTCCACCCGGGGGGTGCCCGCGCGGATTCGCTGGTCGAGCGAGCGACGAATCCCCCCCTAATCCGCCGCAGCCACCCAATGCAGCCCCTCTCGGGCCTCTCCTCCCGCTCGCCGCAGAAATTTCGGTTGGGGAAATAAATAAATAATTAAGCAACCTCCGCTGCACTGTGCTTATCAGAGCGGGCGAGCGAGAGAGAGAGAGAGAGAGAGAGAGGGAGAGAGGGGTTACCACGCAGTATCAGCAGCAGCAGCAGCTCCCGGAGGCGAGGAGGTGGGGCCCGCCGGCCAGCGGGACCGGGGACGACGGGGCACGGCCGCCGGCGACCGGGCCTGCGGGGTCAGTCAGAGCTGGCCAGTCGCCGCCGCTCTCATCTCCCCCTCCCCCTTGTGTCTCGCTCGGACTTTTGGTGCTGGTGAATGGTGGGGGTTGGGGAGCAGGGGCGGCGGCGTGGATGGGCGTCGACGCGCGGGAGGGGGGGCCCACGGTGCAGAGGGAGGCGGGGGTGGCGGGTAGATTGATGGTGGATGAGGCCGAGGGGAGGGTGGAAGGAAGGAAGGAAGGAAACGCTCGATAAGCTCTGGTTCTGTCGCTTGCAGAGACTTGCCGCCGGGGCCCACCGCTGGACGGAGGTGGGGAAGGAGATCTCCATCCAGCGGATACAATTACAACCACACTGATTTCGTTTTATATATAGTTTTATTTAAAAAGCTTTTGTGCGGTTATATTCTGACTTTTCTGCAAGGAAACTAGCAGCGGTAATTTTGGCACGTTGATACTCTGATTTTTGGTATTTGTAACTTCTGAGCTCTCGGACAAGTTCTTCCGAGAGAGTGACAAAAGGACACGCATCTTCAACGCGGACGTTCGTACGCGTTCTGTCATCCATGATACCGTCCGTATGTCCGTATTCTCATAAATTATAAGCAAAACCGAGGAAGGGGGCTTTGCGGAAGTCCGAACCGTCGTCATGTAAGACTCTGACAACTCTTGCCCACTTAAATCCCGCCTCCCGGTCCCATTCTCTTTCGCATTCTCTCTCGCTCCGCCCTGCTCACCCTTCCTCTACATCCACATCCCCCTCGTCCGCCGCCGCCTCCCAGGCATCATAAGACATCGCAGCCCCCACGAACGCCTCCATCGTCCTTGGACTACATCGTCGTCCTCCCAGGATCCCTCCACAGTCATGTACCCTCCAGCCCGCTTTTGACGACGTCCATGGCGAACATCACGCCTGGCAGGTATTCGTTCAAATGTCATTGACCTTATTTTCGAACTTCATATTTGTTTTTAGAGTAAGCACAATGGCGGGATACTCGGTGAAGGAGGATGGGTTGTTGTACAATGTGTGATTGGTTATATTTGCGAACTTTGTAGGCATGCGTGCAAGGGGCGTGGTCTTTTGGCAGCACGTGCATGGTTTGTTTCATACGCGAAAGCACTTCGTGTCCTACGACATGCACATCATCCATGAACGCAATGTGAAGTCGTTAGGGTATCAATGGTACATCATCCACAACTCCGTCAAGTTTTGTGGCGCGGATGAACAAGTGGAGGCAATGTGGCCATTGCGTGCGGCAAACATGGAGCGTAAGTTTTGCTCTTGTTGCTCTACATGTTGATTGAATCGTTCATTCACTCAATATCGCTCTACATGTTGTGTAGCCTGCACACGCTAACATGATGTACCAGGTCAGAAGACAGACAATTCACGCACATATATTGTTGAATGAAAGCTCAAAGGGCAGTATGTGTGGAACGACCTGTGCCGGCTCTGATTATCCTAATATTGTTGAATTTGATCTATTCGTGCAAAACTTGTTGAACATCCGGGTTGAATTTGAATTATTGTTGTAGTAGAGATATTTGTATGTTTTTTATGGATGAATTGTGTTGTTTTCTATCCGTTTGATGAAATCGTCTGATTTGTTCGGTTTAAAATGTATGCGCGCACGATTGATTAGATAACCGACTCCCGCATCATTGCTCACAGACTGATTCCCACCGGTCTACGGACGAATACAATTTTCAGTTTAGGGTTCACAGTAAAAGATGCCCTGAGCTCTCGGATGATTTTTTTCCGAAAGAGTGAAGTAGGGTTGCCACCAATGTACAATGGGACATGCCCACATTCCCCGCTATTAGGTTGCTACCATTACATGTTATCAAATACAAAGTAAATAAAGGATGCTAATATATACTTCCTCCATCCTGCTAAATAAATCCGTTTGAGCGACAAAGAATTTTGAACGGAGGGGGTATGTCTTATCATCTTGGATCCAAATTTAATTCACACATACTTAAATAAAAAAAAAGATAAATATAGTATTTTCTTTAAATTTTAAAAAATAATGCCTAAATAAATCTGTTTGAGAGACATAGAATTTTTAACAGAGGGAGTATGTCTTATCATCTTGGATCCAAATTAAATTCACACACAGATAAATTAAAAAATAAATACAAATCCAGCATTTTCTTTAAATGTTGACCGTGAATTTGAAACACACTGTCCTTTTTTACTGTAATTTAAATAATGTGGAAAGAACTATAAAAAGTTCACACGTTTCAAAAATGTACATGACATTTTTAAAACAAATTATAATTGTCAAAATTCATACCATCCAAGAATATGTATGTTACATATTAAAATATGTTAATTTTGTATTTAAAAAATAAGAAGTGTATTAAACAATATAATATCTACATAAAAATATACGAAGTGTATTACAAGAAATAGACATCAAAACATATGTTTAAAAAAATTATTAATCATGCACTTAAAAATGTTAAACATGTATAAAAATGTTTATATGTGTATAAATGTATAATGTGTATGAAAAAATAGATATCAAAACATTCGTTTAAAAAAAGTTAATTATGTATTAAAAAATCATTGCAAAGTTAATTATGTACTGATAATACACAATGTGTACGAAAAAGTAGACATGTGTTCAGAAAACGAAAAGAAAAAAAACAAGAAAGTAACGATAAGAGCTGAAAGAAACTCGGTGGAAAAAAACTCGCGGTAGAGCGACAGTATTGGTCCAACCTTGTAGCGGCCGCGCTATAGGCGACGAGTTGCATGAGAAATAGCAATTGTGAATTGAAAGTGGCAAAAGAGAATTGAGCATGAAATAAAAAGCTTGATCAGAGTTGAGCACCGAACTTTCAATCAAGGACGCCACACGTGGCACGATTCAATTTTGTCCTGAAGTCTTTGATGACAATTTTTTTTTGAAATGGCAGTTATCCTGCATTCATTAAGAAAAAAAGAATTGCTCAGTTAATTAGGAAAAACCGAGCGAAAACCTAGTCGGATAACAACTTTAATTGCGTGGCATGGATCAACTTTGTTAAAAAATTTATGCAAGTTTAATTAGACCGAGGATGGCAACTTTAATTGTAAAATGATAACTTTCTGTTTAGACGATAAGTTTTAGTTTTTCTTTATTAAGGATGGTAACTTTAATTGTGCAACATGATAACTTTTTGTTTAGATAATAAGTTTTAGTTTTTCTTTATTGTCGTACGTTTAGATGATAAGTTTCAGTTTTTATTTTATTTTTGTTTTTCAAATGGTAATTTAGCTGTAAAAACGTAAGAACGGTGTTACTTTGTGTCCACATGTATAAGACTTATCATTTGGTTCAAGCAAAGGGGCAACATCAAAATAGGAGTAGCTCGTCGAAGAAAATTGTGGGGGATGGGGACGACGGTCTTCCCGGAGTGAGGACTAATGAGGAGTGAGAGCGAACAAGAGAGGTACCAATATCAAGTGCCTTGATATGATTTTTACGCGAGCGAACAGAAGTGCATATCTACTCGTAGATTTTTAATGTGTTGTGATCTCCCGAGGTGCACGATCGGAATTTTGCGAGCTGCTCTGATGTCGGGTTACTGAGGAATCGTCTGATTACCCTTCCAAGACCCGAACGCCTCCCCAGATCCTTCCGTCTGCCATGGCCAGCAGCATCCGCTGTCATGGCCAGCGATATCAATGGAAGCCGAAAGCCGGAGAGGGGAGGAGCAGAGCATGATCACAGCACAGCGGCTTGTGCTACAAACATCAGTCTCACAGATCTATCTACAGACACATTCACCATCTTCTCCTTCCTTCCTTCCACGCATCGACACCGGACACGAGAGCGCCATTATTGCCGGGAAACACACGCACACGGGGGCCGTATTTACAGAACAACGCGCTCGATCGAACGTGCCAGCAGTCCGTACTACGTACTACTGAGATATGTACAGGGGACACGGTTGCGGCGGCGGCGGCGTCGGCATCAGGCGCTGGCCTTGTTGGCCTTCCGGGCGCGGATCGACTTGGGCTGCTTCGGCTTCGGGTTCGCCGTCGGCGGCCCTGCCTTCTTCGCCCTCTTCGGCCGTGCCGGCGCCGGGGCCGCCTTCTTCGACGCGGCCTTCTTGGTGTTGGTCGTCGTCTTCTTGGCCGGCAGGGCCTTCTTCTCCTCGGCGGGGGCGAGGCGGAAGGAGGCCTTGACCCGGACCAGCCGGCCCTTGGCGGCGAAGCTCCGGAGCTGCGCGGCCAGCACCTTGCGGTAGTTGCCCGGGAGCGCCTCCCCGTGCCGCTCCCCGACGCGCTTCGCGATCGCGTGCGCGCTCGCCCCCGCCTTTCCGTCGCCGGCCGCCATGATCGCCTCCTTGATCATCTGCGCAGAAAGATCATCTCAGAACTCAACACGAACTGAATTCGCGTACCTTGATCACGCGAGACCGGAGTTCGCTCACCTCGAAGTATGGCGGGTGGTGCCGCCCCGCCGACCGGGGCTTCCTGCTCCTCGGCTTCTTCTCCGTCCCCTTCCCCTGCTCCTCCTGCTCCACCTCCGCCTTCTTCGCCTCGCTCCCTTCCTCCGCCTTCTTCTCGTCACCGCCGGCGACCTCCACCGCCTCCTCTCCCGCATCCGCCTCCTTCACCTCATCAACCTTCTCCGGCGTTGCAACCTTCTCCGGCATAGCAACCGCCTCCGCCTTTTCGCCGGCTCCGACCATCGCCGGAGCCTCAGCCTCCTCCGTCACGCTCGCCATCGAACGAAGCAGAGCACCTCCTCTCTTTCTTTTCTTGGAGAAAAACAGAGCACCTTCTAGCGAGTGGTGACTGGTGAAGCGGAACTCAGAGCTGTGGCGAGGTGCGGATCTGAGGCCCGCGCTTTATACCGGCGGGCGGGGCGCTGCCATCGGCCGGCCAGCCCCGCGGCCGGATCGCGATCCGTGGGGCGCGAGATCGCGGGCGTACGCGTGCGATCGCCGCGCGACGCGTGTGTTTTCTCGGGGGTTCGCCGCCGGGCGTGTGCTTCTGTGTTTTCCGGTGGGCTCGGTGCGTGTGCGCGTGCCACCGTCCGTTTGTGTGCCGTGTGCAGGATCGTGCCACCCGGCTCGGCTGACACGTCCCAGTTCACTGTAATGACATGTTGCGAATCAAGCTATGATTGAATGATTAGAGGGACTATGATATTCCTAGTCCATCAAGATTCAAATCATGTTGTTAGCATTTATTTCAGGATTTCCGGCAATGCGTATTCAGTGGGAGGAGATGTCCCCGTCGACGACAAGGGGCCTACGGTAACTTCGTAAATTTCATGATGATATGCCGGCTCAGTCTCTCGGAGGTGCTCGTAGGGGTAGGATGTGCGTGTGTGTTCATAGGGGTGAGTGTATGTGCATGTATATGAACGCTTGCGTCTGTACTGTGTTCAAAATAAGACATGTCGTTTGCCCAGGCGGCGATTATGTGTTTGATAGAGTGTATGAAGGGTGCATGAACTCAAAAGTTCCCTCCTCGACCCACTTTTGGTGTTTGGTAGCATGCACGGGCCCTTCTCAGCATGCACAATCTGACCTCCAATACCCTCTTAGCATGCACGAAGAGAGAACACCTCAACAGCCGTTCATTGGTCAGCATGCATGAACGAAGCGAGCGACAATGTGTTTCAAATAATGTTCAGGATTTCTAAAAAATAATTTAATTTTCAGAAAATGTCCAGAATACCAAAAATTGTTCAGATTTTCAAAATTTCTTCAAATTTTCAAAAAATCCAGATTTTCAAAATTAGTTAGAATTTTCAAAACATGTCCATATTTTCAAAATTAAAAAATGTACAGAAATTCAAAATTTGTTTAAATTTTCGAAAAATATTTGAAATTTTTAAAAATTTTGATTTAAAAAAAAATGTTCTTATTTTTTTAAAATATCAATCTTTAAAAAATTGTTTAAATTTTCAAGAAAACCTCAGAATTTCAAAAAATGTTATTTTTCCATGTTTCAAAAAATTGTTTATATTTTTTAAATGCTTTATTCACTTATTTAAAATTACTGGTTGCTACAGTACCAGCCGACATGTCTAAACAGATGCAAGCTGTCAAACAAAGTCTCAACTTAGCATGTCTTAGCACATACATCGCTACCAAACAATAGCAAATGCATGTACTCAGCATGTCTACACTCAACATGTATCAGAAAATAACAACCATGCTAGGTTGGGAATGCTACCAAACACACCCTATGAGGCGGCTAGGTTCCTCCTCCTTCAGCGGATGGCCTTAACCGTTTTTCTTCACGGAAGCCGATTTTCAGGGCTACTAGGTTCGACTGGTACGCCGCGGGCCGCCTCCTCCGCGGCTGTGTGGATGCCGGCGTTTTCAGTCCAGGATGGCATCAACGGTGTCGTGGTTGGTCTTTTTTTCTATGCGTAGTTGCCCCTAGTGGTTGTACACCAAAGTCACATGAGTAGATTGGTTTGTTTGTTTCCTCGTCCACGTCCAGGAAAAACATGTTTTACATGAATTATTGATGTCCTGTGTATGGAGATCGTGATCTAGTCTATGACAGTTTTGCGTTGATTAGACCGTTTGTTGTTGTGGTACTTCTTTGCTTGGAGTCTTGGGGGCGGTCTGGAAATAATGAAGATATTAAGCTGGAATTGCCGGGGGCTCCTCGGTGCCCCGACACAACGTTCGCTTTTGAATTTCCAGAGGCGGTTTGAGCCGGATGTGATCTTCCTGACCGAGACATATTTGGATGAAGTTAGGTCAGACGAGGTGTTGCGGAGGTTGAAGTTTGATCACAAATTTGGTTGCTCCTGGTTTGGACGGAAGAAGTGGTGGACTCTTGTTACTCTGGAAGAAGGAGGTGAGGATCTACTCCGAGACTACTACTCTTTTTTTTTCCTTTTTTGAAGAATTACCACATTGTCCATTAAACAAATAAATTACAATGAGTATATATGTGGTCACTCCATGTGACAAACAAAGTGCCTAGTGTCTTGGAGATTTGCACAAAGGGCACCAAAAATATAAGTTTTATAATTTACTTTGGGAGATCCATATGCCCAACCTAAGCATCACCCGTCGCCGATCACCGCCGCCACCGCAACGCCGACACCATGGCACCGGCGGAGAAAAACGTGAGTAGTCTCCACATCCAAATCTGGAAGGACTCCATTGCAGACCACGCTGCTTTGTGAACCGATTAAACGGTCCGTCGGAGACGACGAAACCGAGTCTTTGTGGCATGTCGGTCGGGGATCATCCCCAAGTCTGCTAGATCTTGACGACGTGGTCTTCATCCAACGTGATTGGAGAACAAGAGCGTCGCCGCAAGTCGTCGTCCGCACACCACACTCCAAGACACCCGCACACTCAGGACCAGCCGATGTTGTCGTCCGAGAAGACGGCAAGCACCAGCCACCACAACCTAACATCGTCAAAACCAAAGTCCGAGAGACACAGGGGCTACCTGCTTCTCGGTATTGCTGATTGAAGCATCACCAGGGTGGGGAAAAAGCGAAACCATCTTATTCTAACGCGGCGTTGATTCCACCACAAATACAACACCTCCGACAAAAACTAAGCCTATCTTATCTAGTTGCCGGAGCAAAGTCGTCGGGGTCCCCGGCCCCTCGGGCCGCTAGAGCGGTAGCCGAAGGGGCTGAGGACCCGCAGCCACACCGGCGAAGGAAGCATGCAGAGAGATTGCCTCGCGATCGCCTGTGCAGAGGCGGTTGACAAGAGAAAAAGTGGAACCCAGACTGCTACTCTTGAGTTCATTGATGTGTCTGTCGAAGAAAATGACGGACGCATGTGGAGGATGACTGGAACCTATGGCGAACCGAGTTGGGATCATAAAGAGAGAACTTTTAGAAACTTGCACGACTTGCATGGTCAGTCATGGTTGTCGTGGATGGTGATAGGTGATTTTAGCGAGATTTTATACTCGTCGAAGAAGGATGAGGGCGCTCCTCGCCATCAGTCTCGATTACAAGGGTTTCAATACGCGTTGTCAGACTGCAATTTGGAGGACTTAGGTTATAAGGGTGAAACGTTCACCTGGTTTCGCGGTGGACTGTGTAAGAGTCTGGATCTAGCAGTCTCTAATGTTGCATGGTTGCAGTTGTACCCGCTCGCGGGTTTGAGTAACTTGGATATTGATGACCCACAAGTATAGGGGGTCAATCGTAGTCCTTTTGATAAGTAAGAGTGTTTGTAAGTGCATCTAGTGCCCCTTAGTGATTTTGGTGTATTGAAGACTTATAGGTTAAGGGACTAATATGTTTGTGAGTGTACACTGGCTCTATAAGTCGATGAGGAGTTTGGTATATTCGAAGAATATCGACCCCTAAAAATGAATGTCTTCAACTGAAGTCTTTGGTGAAGACTTTGCTGAAGACTTTGATATTAAAGAAGACGGTGTGACCTTGAAGACATTAATGAGGATTATGGAGCATGAAGACTTTAGTTTTTATTGTTTCTTTTCTTTTCTTGAGTCATAGGGAACACCGTACTGTTAAAGGGGGTCGAGGTAAACTAAGGAAAAATTTCCATCTGATGCTCAACTCAAAAGCCTCAACATAACCCAATCCTTCGAGTGAAGCCTTTGGAAACCTCTTGCAGTTCAGTCAAGTTCTTCAGAGACAGAGACGATGTTCTTCTGGTCTCTGAGGAAATTGGTCTGACTGAGGAGTTAGGATTTCGCCAGTGCGAATTGCCTACAAGTGAGGAAAATGATAAGCCCTGAGGAATTTGACAGTTCAAATTCCGACCGTTGCTATGCTTTGCGCCAGCTGTCCAGATATTCTACTCACCTAACGGTCATATGATTGGGGGGCATTTATGTCTTATCATGTCGGGATGCACCCTTGCTATAAATAGCCGCCCCCCACAACCACTAGCTGGTTGGCTTCTCCGAGAGAGAACTAGACACTTGTCATTTGAGAGCATCCCATTCCTTGAGGACTTTGAGCGAAAATCATCAGTGAGGAAAAACTCCCAAAAACCAAACCACCAACCCAAAGTGATTGAGCATCACTGAAGAAATTGTTCATGTGTGGAACCGACGCTTGTTACCTTTGAAGACTGTGTATCTTCCAGACGGTTAGGCGTCATGGTCTAGTGCATCCTGCAGTCAATTGGGGATCGCCGGGTGACCGTGGTCTAGAGCATCCAGCAGTAAATTGTGGATTGCCGGGTGACCAGTTTGTGAGGGTTTTTGGAAGTCTACCCTGAAGACTTACCACGAGTGTTGGGCGAGGTCTGTGTGACCTTAGCTCAAGGAGAATACGGTAAGGACTGTGTGTCCTGGGACTGTGTGTCTTCTGGTTTAAATACCAGGCCGCTCCGAACCAGACGTACAACTGTCACAGCAGTTGGAACTGGGTTATCAAATCACTGTCTTCATCGAGCCTCTGGTTCTATTTCCTCAACCCTTTCAATTCCTCGTATATCTGTTGATGAAATTGATCGTTACTGTTTGAAGAATTTGACTGAAGACTTTCTCAATTTCCTCACCCCAAATTCTTCAGTCATCGTATCATCAACCTGCTTATCCTGTTTATGCTACTTATGTTCTGTGTATGTTTCATTTCATCATGATGACTATGCTACCGCTATGTTTCGCATGCACTTGAGTACTTATTCCGCTGCAAGTAGTTCGTCACTTAGCAAATTCCTCAACCAGTAATTCCTCAGTGATGAATTTGTAAAAATCACCTATTCACCCCCCTCTAGTCGATATAACGCACTTTCAATTGGTATCAGAGCAAGGTACTCCCTTGTTCTGTGTGATTTTGGTTTAACCACCTGGAGTTTTAGTTATGTCGACTGCAGGCATGATCAAGGTCTCAGCTGGGTGTCCTACCTTCGATGGGACGGACTACCCCTACTGGAAGAACAAGATGCGCATGCATCTTGAGGCAATTGACAACGATCTCTAGTATGTTGTGAAAAATGGTGTTCCCTTTGTCACTCCCACTATCAACGCTGCTGATGTGAAGAGATTCAAGCAACTCGACTCTCAAGCGAAGAATATCATATGTGGCCATCTGAGCAAAGGTCAGTATGGCAGAGTGAGTGCTTTGGAGATGGCTAAACTTATCTGGGATAGGCTGTCCAAAGTCAATGAAGGCATTTCATTTCAACGTGACTCTCGAGTTGATGTTCTTCGCAATCTCTTCAACCGCTTCAAAAGACTCGACAACGAAAATGTTCAGCAAACTTTCGATCGCCTCACTGATATCTCCAATGAGCTTCAGGCTCTTGGTGCCACTGACATCACCGACCATGAGGTGGTGAAGAAACTGCTAAGATCTCTTGATTCCTCATTCGATACACTTGCTTTGATGATTCAAGAACGTGGAGACTACAAGTCACTAGATCCTGCTGATATTTTTGAGAGACTCAATACTCATGAATTCCAACAAGCTGAGAAGAGAGACCTCTACGGGCCAAGTTATGGAAGATCTCGTGCTTTGAAGGCTAAGGCAATTTCCTCATCCGAAGACGAAGAATCTGATAGTAGCCTTGGTGATCCTGAAGAACTGAGTCAGGAGCTAGCAATGCTCGTGAGGAAATTCCAGAAGTTCTCAAAGAGAGGTCGTTTCGGAAAATCATCAAGAAGTGGCATGAAGAAATCAGATTCTTCATCAAGCGACCACAAGAAGAGAACTTGCCACAAATGCAAGAAATCTGGTCACTTTATCTCTGACTGTCCTCTGTGGGAAAAAGAGTCAAGGAAGAAGAAATACAAGGATGACAGTTCTGATGACTCAAAGAAAAAGAAGAAATCTTCAAAGTCCTCATCTGCAAAGTCCTCATCTTCAAAGTCCTCATCGCACAAGAAGAACAACTTAAGGAAGGCTCGGGCACTTATTGGCAAGGAAATGGATTCTGAAGAAGAATCTGAAGAATATGAGGAAGAGGAGGAATCTGAGGAGGAGTCGGACTCTGGTGTGGCAAGCCTGGCTCTCGCTACTGCCTTTGTCAGCAAGTCCATCTTCAACGATGAGGAAAATGGCAACTCCAACGACTCTGATGTCAGCAACAACGACTATGCTCCCACCTATTGCTTCATGGCAAAAGGTGCCAAGGTACTCAAACACCATTCCTCCTCTGAATGAAGTGATGGTGAATCTGAGGATTACATGAAACCTAGCTATTCCAAACTTGCTAATATTGCTACTAAACAACAAAGTGTCATTGAAAAGCTTCAGAAACAGCTAGACAAAAGCGATGATCTGTTGAATGAGGAAGTGATCATACTCAAACTTTGACTAAGGACCTTCAAAGTCTTCAATCCAAGTATGATAACCTTCAAAGTCGTCATGAGGCTCTCTTAGTCGATCATGAGAAGCTTTCTTATGAATTTCTTCAAAGAAAGCAAGATCTTGAGAAACTAAGGGTGTCTCATGAAGATCTTCAAAGGGATAATGACTCCTTGCTTGCTCAACAGATCAGTACCGATCAGGAAGATTTTGTTCCACCTTGTTTGAAATGCATCGAACTTGAAACTGCTCATTCTTCACCTGAAAGTTCAAATGCTTCTATTGCTGCAAATTCTTCAACTATTTCCGTGGTCACAAACTCCTCATCTGAGGATACCACTAGTATCACTGATGAAAATGCAGGGTTGAAGGAATTGTATGTGACAGGCATATACAAAAGCCTCAAAGGGCATCAAACCCTTTGTGATGTGCTTAAAAAGCAGATTCTGAACAGGAACCCTAGAAAAGAGGGTATTGCCTTTAATAGGAAACTCAATGCTGATAGATCTTACTGGAAACCTGAGCAGTATCCCAAAACCTCATGGGTTGCTACAAAAGGACCTCCTATAGATCCATCCACTTTATCTGGTTTTACTTGTGAATCTTCATATTCCTCTGATGAGTCAATTGACTCCAACTATAAACTATTCAAAGATCAGGATGGTGAAGTATTTGCTAGATATGTTGGAACTAACTGCAGGAATGGTCCCCCTCTGAAGAAAATCTGGGTTCCCAAGACCTGCTTGGAAAGTCTTCAGTTGAATGTCCTCATGACACCACAAATGAAGAACAGGAACCCCAGATCAAATTCTTCAGTTGGACCAAAGTCTTCACAAGGACCAAAGTCCTCACATGGACCAAATTCCTCATATGGTCAAAAATCATATAATTCTCGTGCTAATGCTTCTGTTTCGCAGGGAAAACCTAAGGGTCATGAATATGCTCATTATTCTTCAAATCATTATGTTCATAAGTGCTCGAAGAATTTCTCTGCTTATTCATATGAGTACTCTAACCCCCGTCCTGTGAAACGAAGTGCGCTTGCTTCTATGCCACCCTTCTCATATGGAGCTCGTAGAATGATGAACTCTTTGCCACCCCTCCAGATGTGGGTGGTGAAGAAATTGAACTAATCTCTTATGCAGGGTCAGGTCTCCAGACGAACTTGAACGTCTGATGAATTTGCTGGAGACCTGAGGAAATGCTTGAAAGGACGCAAGCTATTCATGAAGAAATGAATCATTGATTTCTCACGTCCTCATATTACTTTGCTTACTATACTATGTGATGAAATTCAATCTGATGAATTTGAAGTCATATTCTTCACTCTAAAGCATATGCGTTCGTAAGCTATACTAATTCATCTGCAGGATGAAACACCCAAAGCTACTGAGTGGGTCCTCGACAGTGGATGCACCAATCACATGACTGGTGACAAGAACCTATTGATGAACATTCCACTGGCTCCCTCCCATCTGAAACATATCACCTACGCTGATAAAGGAAAAAGCAAGGTATTGGGTCTAGGTAAAGTTGCAATCTCGAAGGATCGACACATGGATAAGGTGATGCTTGTCGAGTCCCTAGGATTCAACCTCATGTCTGTCTCAATGCTTTGTGATCTTGATATGATTGTCATCTTTGGAAAATACCATTGTGTTGTCATTATGGAATCTGACAAATCCAAAGTCTTCGAAGGCTTTAGGAGAGGAGACTTGTATATTGTTGATTTCTCTACAGGTCCACAGCCGGCCACATGTATACTTGCAAAAGCCTCAGAAGGATGGCTATGGCATCGACGACTTGGACACGCAGGCATGAGGAACTTGCACACACTCGCCAAGAAAAAGCACGTCATTGGTATTGAGGGTGTCAAATTCCTCAAGGATCACTTGTGTGGGGCTTGTGAGTCTGGAAAGATGAGCAGATCCAAGCATCCATCCAAGACTATCATGACTACCACTCGTCCTTTTGAATTGCTTCATATGGATCTCTTTGGTCCTACTCACTATGCCACACTAACAAATACTACATGCTTCTATGGCTTTGTTATTGTTGATGATTTCTCTCGCTATACTTGGGTGCACATTATCCTGTACAAATCTGAAGTGCAGATTGTCTTCAAACGATTTTCTTCAAGGGCCTCGACGAATTTCGGCATCAAAATCAAGCATATCAGGAGTGATAATGGGACTGAGTTCAAGAACACTGGTCTTGATGATTATCTTGATGAACTTGGTATTACTCATGAGCTATCTGCCCCTTATACTCCTCAGCAGAATGGTGTTGTGGAGCGCAAGAACAGGACTCTTGTTGAGATGGCTCGCACCATGCTTGATGAATACAAGACTCCTCGTCGCTTCTGGCCCGAGGCAATCAATACTGCTTGCCACATCATCAACAGGGTATATCTTCACAAATTCCTCAAGAAGACTTCATATGAACTCACTGACAAGAAACCCAATGTGAGTTATTTCAAAGTCTTCGGTGCAAAATGCTAGATTAGAGATCCTCACCACAGTTCTAAATTTGCACCGAAAGCACATGAAGGTTTTATGCTTGGTTACGGAAAGGACTCGCACACCTACAGAGTCTTCAACACCTATCACAACAAGGTTGTTTAAACTGTAGATGTGCGGTTCGATGAAACTAACGGCTCGCAAAGAGAGCACCTGCCTCCTGTGCTAGATGAAATGCCTCCTGAGGAATCCATTAGGTTCAAGGCCACTGAAGATGTGATCCCTACTGAAGAACAACTACTCTCTGAAGAAGTTGTACCCAACGCTGAAGACTTTCATGCTGACACACCTGAAGAAAATGGTGCTGAAGAAAATGCTCAGCCTCAACAAAGTCTTCAACCTGCTCATCCACGACTTGCAAATGAAGTGCAGATCGAGAAAATCCTCAACGACATCAATGCACCAGGTCCCCTCACACGCTCAAATGCTTCACATTTGTCTAACTTTTGTGGGCACTTTGCGTTTGTCTCTATCACGGAGCCCACAAAAGTTGATGAAGCATTCTTGGAGCCTGAGTGGATTCAAGCCATGCAAGAGGAATTACATCAATTCAAGCTCAATGATACGTCTCCAACGTATCTATAATTTATGAAGTATTCATGCCATGTTTACAATAATTTTATATGATTTTGGTATGATTTTATTAGAACTAACCTGGACTGACGCTGTTTTCAGCAGAACTACCATGGTGTCGTTTTTTGTGCAGAAATAAAAGTTCTCGGAATGGGCTGAAAATTTACGGAGAATATTTTTGGAAAATATAAAAAATACTGGAGCAAAAAGATACCGGAGAGGAGTCCCGAGGCAGCCACAAGCCTAGGGGGCGCGCCCCCCTGGCTTGTGGGCCCCTCGGCCACCCCCCTGACTTGTTTCCAACGCCAAGTACTCCTATAAATCGAGAAACCTCCAGAAAGAAACCTAGATCGGGAGTTCCGCCGCCGCAAGCCTCTGTAGCCACAAAAAACCAATCGGGAGCCCGTTCCGGCACCCTGTCGGAGGGGGAAACCATCACCGGAGGCCATCTTCATCATCCCGGCGGTCTCCATGATGAGGAAGGAGTAGTTCACCCTCGGGGCTGAGGGTATGTACCAGTAGCTATGTGTTTGATCTCTCTCTCTCATGTTCTTGAGATGACACGATCTTGATGTACCGCGAGCTTTATTAATATAGATGAATCATATGGAGTTTTCCCTTCTCTATCTTCTTGTGATGAATTGAGTTTTCCCTTTGAAGTTTTCTTATCGGATTGAGTCTTTAAAGGATTTGAGAACACTTGATGTATGTCTTGCGATGGGATATCCGTGGTGACAATGGGATGTTCTATTGATCCACTTGATGTATGTTTTGGTGATCAACTTGCGGGTTCCGTGACCTTGGGAATCTATGCATAGGGGTTGGCACATGTTTTCGTCTTGACTCTCCGGTAGAAACTTTGGGGCACTCTTTGAAGTTCTTTGTGTTGGATTGAACATGATGAATCTGAAATTGTGTGATGCATATCGTATAATCAAGCCCATGGGTACTCGTGGTGACATTGGAGTATCTAGGTGACATTAGGGTTTTGGTTGATGTGTATCTTAAGGTGTTATTTTAGTACGAACTCTAGGGCTGTTCGTGACACTTATAGGGATAGCTCATAAGATTGATCGGAAAGGATAACTTTGAGGTGGTTTCGTACCCTACAATAATTTCTTCGTTTGTTCTCCGCTATTTGTGACTTTGGAGTGAACTCTTTGTCGCACGTGAGGGATTTACATATGATTCAACTATGTCAGTATTGTTGAGAGAACTAGCACTAGTGAAAGTATGAACCCTAGGCCTTGTTTCTAAGCATTGAAATACCGTTTGTACTCACTTTTATCATTAGTTACCTTGCTGTTTTTATATTTTCAGATTACAAAAACCTATATCTACCATCCATATTACACTTGTATCACCATCTCTTCGCCGAACTAGTGCACCTATACAATTTACCATTGTATTGGGTGTGTTGGGGACACAAGAGACTCTTTGTTATTTCGTTGCAGGGTTGTTTGAGAGAGACCATCTTCATCCTACGCCTCCCACGGATTGATAAACCTTAGGTCATCCACTTGAGGGAAATTTGCTACTGTCCTACAAAACTCTGCGCTTGGAGGCCCAACACGAGTCTACAAGAAGAAGGTTGCGTAGTAGACATCAATCTCTTTTCTGGCGCCGTTGCCGGGGAGGTGAGTGCTTGAAGGTATATATTTAGATCTTGCAATTAAATCTTTTAGTTTCTTGTTTGTCACTAGTTTGGTTTTATAAAAGAAAACTACAAAAAAATGGAGGTTAGGTTGCATCAATTGGTTCGTCTTTTTAATGTCTTTCGTGAAAATAAGGATTCCGAAAATTGTGCTCAATTGGTAGAGGAAGAAATTATGAAAATACTTGATGAGAATTCCTTGAATGATGAGCATGATAGTGATATTGTTAGTATGAATTCTCTTAATATTCATGATGCTAATGATATGCAAAGCCACAAGCTTGGGGATGCTATGTTTGATGAATATGATATTTTTAGTCCCCCAAGTTTTGATGAGCAAAACTATTATGATGATGGCATGCCTCCTATCTATGATGATTATGATGATGACATGTATGCTATAAAGAGTGATAGTAACCATGAAACTTGTCATCATGATTTTAATATTGAATGTGGTTATGTCAATCAAGTGTCACATGATAGTTATTTTGTTGAGTTTGCTCCCACTATTATGAATGAGAAAAAATATGCTTATGTGGAGAGTAATAAATTTTCTATGCTTGTAGATCATGAAAAGAATGCTTTATGTGATGGTTATATTGTTGAATTTCTTCATGATGCTACTGAAAATTATTATGAGGGAGGAACATATGCTTGTAGGAATTGCAATAATATCAAGTTTCCTCTCTATGTGTTCAAAGTTTTGAAGTTATGCTTGTTTTGCCTTCCTATGCTAGTTGATTCTTGCTCCCATAAATTGTTTGCTCACAAAATCCCTATGCATAGGAAGTGGGTTAGACTTAAATATGCTTTTCATGAGATTCATGATGCTCTCTTACATGTTTCAATCATTATTTCTATACGAGCATCATTGAAATCACCATGCCTAGCTAAAAGGCATTAAAGAAAAGTGCTTGTTGGGAGGCAACCCAACACTTTTACTTTCTGTTTTTGTGTGTTCACATGATTAATCTACTGTAGTAATCATGTTTTATAGCTTTTGTCTCAATAAAGTGCCAAGTAAAGCCTTTTGGATGACTCACAAGATGAGTAGAACTGATGCTGAACCAAAACAGAAACTTTTGACTCCAGTACAGGAATTTTCATTTCTTACTGGAGCATGCTAATGATCTGAAATTTTTACACAGTATTGATATACAAATTCTTCAGGTTGTCCTAATTGTTCAGAACTTTTAGATACAGGGAAGTTTGGTTACACTACAGATCTTCACATACTGTTCTGTTTTTGACATATTCCAAGTCCTTGCTTCCGATCATATGATTTGTTGCTCCGCTATCGAGCAACCATGAGACTCCCCCGGAAGCAAAGTCCTACAATAGATCAATGCTTGGATTTAGGTACCCATTCTTGAATGGGTCCTTTCATGTTAGTGACAAGGGTCTTAGGAACCCAAATAGACCACTCAATATACTCATAAGACGAACCAACAAATTTGGCATAAACATGCCCATCACTAGCACGGCACAAAACATAGGAGGGGTTAAAATCGCCGGCCCTGTTGGAGGGAGTGATCTTGCCCTTCTTGGCACTATCACTCACAACCTTGTCTTTCTTCTTCTCATGAGTAATGTTCCCCGCTGTGACAAATGTTTCCTTGAGCGGAGGAACCTGCGTGGTCTTCTTCTTCTTCTTCGTTTTGGATTTGGGTGCAAACCCAACTCCTTCCTTTGCAATCACTTCCTTTTGATTGCTCAAAAGGTCATTGAGATTCTTTTCACCTTGAATACATGTCACAAGGCCTTTCTCAAGCTGCTCTTTTAGCTTAGCATTTTCCTCCACAAGATGTGCATGCTCACAACACGGGTTAGAAGCAGAAGCATTATCAATTAAGACAAAGGGAGGACACGTGGCAATTTCTTTAGTGAGTTTTACTTGGAGTTGATCATGCGACTCTTTAATAGAAGCATAAACGCTCTTCAATACCTTGTGAGCATTGTCAAGAGAGACAAACTCATCCTTGAGTCGAGCATGGTCAACCCCAAGTGCAACCTTTTCAGATTTAAGAACACGGTTAAGAACAATAGCATGATCATAATCTTTACGTAATTTAGCAAAGTCGTCATTTTGTGACTCCTTAAGAGTCAAATGAAGACCTCACTCTTCCTCTAGAGCAATAGAAAGATCTGCTATCTCGTCGGCATAATCACGACTAGGGCCTCTCATCTCCTCAAGAAATTCTTCTTGAGAATCAATCGTGTCATTGGCCTTACCAAGTTGTTCCAAGAGAGCAACGAAGTGCTTCTTGGACTCTCCCTTGAGTTTACACAAGAACTTTTCAAACTCATTCTCACCCTCTATCGCCTCCTCAAGTTCATCCACACAATCTAACAAAGACGGAGTGGAAGAAACAGAAGTCTTAATGTTTGAGGTTTTGGCGTTGGAGGTTACCTTGGAGATACCTTTTGCCATGAGGCACCTAGCGATGTGGTTCTCATTGGGGGCGTCGAAGAGTGACACCTTTGTTGGGGTAGAGGATGCAATTGCCACAGATGCCATTGCCATTCCTTCACCACTTGTGTCTCCGTCATCACCATCATCATCATCCGATGCATACTCTTCTTGAGCCACCAACACTTTGTGTGAAGTCTTCTTGGTAAAGTTGGTCTTGTTGGGGAAAGACTTGGCCTTATCTTTGCGGATGAGCTTGCCACCATTGTCTTCCCTCTTCTCGTATGGACAATCCACCACAAAGTGACTCACATTACCAAAGTTGTAGCAGGTCCTCACACGTTGCTTGCCCTTTGACCCGTTTGAGTTGTTCTTGGAGAAGTTGGGCCTTGTGTTTCTCTTGTTGCCCCAAAATTGCCTGGATGCAAGAGCCATGTGCTCATGATAAGCATATTTGGTGTCCTCGGGGCAACCCTCTTCTTCTTCTTCTTCTTCCTCCCGACAGACCTTGGCCTTCAAAGCAAGGTTGGGGGATGATTTCTTTGACCGTTGCACGCGAGCGAGAGCATTGTCAGCTGTCGTGTTCAAGATGTTCATTGCAAAAAATTCATCCAACACATCACCAGAAGACAAGGTGTGAAAGTCCGGTCTTTGACGGATGACAGCGGACATGGCCTTGTTGTAGGGCATGATGGCCTTCAGAAACTTACGCTTGATCCAAGTATCATCCACATCCTTGCTGCCATGATCTTTGAGGGCAACGGATAGGGCAGTCACCCTTCTATAGAGATCACGCGGTTCCTCATCCTCTACCATTACAAACTCATCTGACTGATCAAGGACAACTTCATAGTTTGACTGTTGAATGCTTGAGCTGCCCTTGTACATGAAGACAATGTGTTCCCAACACTCTTTAGCAACAGTGAAGGGACGCAGGTGAGGTAGGTCTTCAGTAGGAACATCAGCTTGGAGTATGAACAAGGCGGAGGAATTTAGCTGTTTATCCGCTTCTTCCCTTGGAGTGAGGTTGCGTGGATCACGAGGGTAGTATCCTTCTTCAATGACTCGCATGAGTTGAATTGAGCTGTGATCCAAATGAGACTTGATACAGAAAACCCAATTAGCAAAATCATTTTTAACAAGCTTAGGAGGAGGACCGTGATTAACTATATGAGGTGGGTGCACCGGTCCTCCATAGACCAAGGGAGGGGGAACTGAGGCAAAAGTCCCCGACCCATTAATTCCTTGAGAACGATTATCCTTATCAGCACTAGCCCCCTCCTTACCGGAGTTGACATCCGATGTCGAGTTAGTGGGATTAACCACTTGAACCGCATCGGTGGAAAGTTTAAGAGTGTCAAGGAATTCTTTAAACATGGATTTGACCTCGGTCGTCATGGAGGATTTAAGAGAGGACATGGCCTCATTTAAATCCTCACGAGAGACCGTGCTCACACCCATGGCCTCGGGGAGATCAACCTCCCAGTCCCCGTCGTTAACCATACTCTTCGGGTGGTGAAACCCTTAGTAAAGAGACGTAGCTCTGATACTAATTGAAAGGATCGATATGGTTGACTAGAGGGGGGGGGGGGTGAATAGGCAACTACCACTTTTTAACTTTTCTTTAACAATTTAGGCTTAGCAACAAATAGGTTGGCTAGATATGCAACTAGATGAACAACCTATATGATGCTAACAATAATAACCGTACAAGCAAGAAGATAAACAATATAAATAGCTTGCACAAAGTAAGGGTAAGGAATAACCACAAGTGGAACCAATGGAGACGAGGATGTGTTACCGAAGTTCCTTCCCGGTAAGGGGAAGTACGTCTCCGTTGGAGCGGTGTGGAGGCACAATGCTCCCCAAAAAGCCACTAGGGCCACCGTATTCTCCTCACGCCCTCACACAATGCGAGATGCCGTGATTCCACTAGTGGTGCCCTTGAAGGCGGCAACCGGACCTTTACAAACAAGGTTGGGGCTGTCTCCACAACTTAATTGGAGGCTCCCAACGAAACCACGAAGCTTCACCACAATGGAATTTGGCTTCGAGGTGACCTCTTCCGTCTAGGGTGCTCAAACACCCAAGAGTAAAAAATCCACACAAGAAACTATGGGGGAATCAATTTTCCTTTGGTGGAAGTGTAGATCTAGATCTCCTCCTTCAATCCCTAGCAAGACAACAAGTTTGGGTGGCTAGAGAGAGAGATCGGGCAAGAAAGCTCAAGGGGCATCAATGGTGGAGAGAGAAAGGTAAGAGATAAGGGAGATGTGGAAGAAGCACCTCCTTATATAGGCCCCCCCTTTTCCAACCGTTACAGCCAGATGTGCATGGGAGCGATACAACCGGAGTGGTGGGCGGTACAACCGGTACAACCGGCCAACCACCGGACCACAACAGAAAGGTGGCCCGGATGCAGCAGCCAGGCCTGAGCCCCGGACCAGGCAAAGTCCTAAGCGGTACAACCGCTCGGGACCCCGGTTGTACCAGGCTATATGAATATAGCGGTACAACCGGTCCAGATCCGCCCAACAACCGGTACACAACAGAACCAAGTCCGGTTGTACCCCAGTGCTGGGCCGGTTTAACCGCCCAGAGCTGCCACCCTGGGTCTCCCAGCCTTTGGCGGTACTACCGCCCGGGGGCAGCGGTACAACCGCTGGGGACCACTTAGTGGCAGCACCCCCATGGTATCACCCCTAGAGTGGTGTGTCGGTGCCAAAACCGGCGGATCTCGGGTAGGGGGTCCCGAGCTGTGAAACTTGGATCGATGGTAACAAGAGACGAAGGGGACAAGGTTTTACCCAGGTTCGGGCCCTCCTACGGAGGTAATACCCTACGTGCTGCTTGATTATATTGATGATATGAGGATTACAGAGTTGATCTACCACGAGATCAAGTAGCTAAAAGCCTAGATGAGTTCTGTTGGCCTATAACCTAAAACCCTCCGGCTTATATAAACGCCGAGGGTACCTAGGGTTTATACATGGTCGGTTACACATCGAAGGGATAAACATGCCTATTCACTACTTTAGACTTGGAGGACACTCCACGATCCTTGAAGCTTCCATTCTGGAGACAAGATCCTCGATCCATCCAGTGTCCGGCGAACGGCCCATACAGTCCGGCCCATAGGAAAAAGGTCGGCCTCCCAAGGACCCCTTAATCCAGGACTCCCTCAGTAGCCCCCGGACTAGCCTCCAATGCGGAAGTATATCCGGATAATCTTGTACGTCGAAGTCTTCGGCTTGCGAGGCGAGCCCCTCCATCCCCTCCTGTACGGCAACCATCCTATCATCGGTGAAATCCCAAACGTCACAGGATTGTTGGGTCCACAGTAATAGCGTTTCTCGATCTTCACGCGTCGTGGGGAGACGAGCGGCTCAGCAGCCTTTGACAAAACTACCCCTCCACAAGGGAGGCACCACCCATTTAAACAAACTGAATTGTGGACCAAACCACACCTTCTCCTTCCCCATCGGAAAAAGCCTCCAACGAAAGGTTTCCACCAAAAATGGCGAGCGCCCCCAGTTCTTCCTCCAATCCTTACGGATCCCGTCCCGGGGACTGGACTAGCTGCTCCGTGTCGCTCCTTCGACTTCGCGACCTCGAGACCCAAGGATACCTTCCTTCCTCAGATCTGACAGCCATCCGCGCCGGTTTGTCTTCATTCAATGGCGAGGCCCTCGCGGAGAATTTCCCCCATCCACAAAAGGGGGAGCATGTATGCTTCGTGCCATTCCTCCTGCGAGGTCTCGGGTTTCCCCTTCATCCGTTCCTGAGAGGGTTACTGGTGTCTTATGGGATCCAGCTCCACCACCTCACCCCAGGGTCTATTCTGCATATCTCGGGCTTCGTCGCCCTTTGCGAGATGTTCCTCGGCTGCGAGGCACACTTCGAGTTGTGGAGGAAATATTTTTGCCTCGTCCCTCGCACTCGAGACAAGACAATTTTTGAGGTCGGCGGAGCCGAAGTATGCCGCATAGCGGGGACGGGATACCACGTCGGGACACCGAAGGAATCTGAACTATGGACTTCGGAATGGTTTTATATCGAGGACGTCCCTTTATTCGATCCAGCTCAGATGGGTCTGTCCGAATACTCCGATGCCCCTTTGAAGAAAAGGTACAACTGGCGTCCGAAGAGCCTGTTCCAGGAGGACAGCGTTGAGGTGCAGCGCTTAGCAGCCCGTGTGAGGATACTGGCTCATCATAAGCTGACCATGATGGATGTCATGGCCGCTGCCATCACCCGGTGCGTCCAACCCCTCCAACAGAGGATACACCCTTTGTGGTGTTACAACGGGACAAGCGACACTACTCGCTCCCGAAGACTGGGTCCGGCCGATCAAACAGCATTGGCCGCCGCACTTGCCGACCTATACAAAGGGAAGCAAGAAGATTTGATTCGGCGGTCGACAAAGGAGGGATACTCGAGCCACAACCCCATCGAATGGGTAAGCCTTTCTACCCTGTGACCACAGTTCGGGTTCTCAATTTGTTCCCTCTTGACCGAAGTCTTTTATCTTTATGTGAACAGGAATGGAGGAGCTTTATCGAGACAGTCAACTGTCCGGCCCCTCAGCCCGAGGACTATTCCGGTGATGATGATTCGGGCTATCATGAAGACCCAGACCTGTCAATCGAACTCAAAGACGGGGTTTTCTACCAGGAGGGCCTTGATGGTTCCAAGGTGGCCATCGTTGTCGATTACCCTGGATCCTTTCCTTCCCCTGCAACAAGCAAGAAGAAGAAGACGTCCCGCAAGAGACAAGTGTCCTCCACTGATCCCAACGCGCCGACTCCTACACCCAAGCACCGTAGATCCGCGCGGCATGCACCGGCAGCGGCGGCAGTGCCTGGACTGGAAAGCAACAAGGATCCGGCGAATGAGCCGGTCGCGGGGGCGAGTCCGCCTACGAGTTCATCCCAAAGGTATTTCGCTCAATCGTTTGATTAGTATCACGATTGATAAAACCTCACAAGAGACCTCTTTGTCAAAATATTCAGGCAAAGAGTTCGGCCATCACCCGCCGAGGGCGTCGTCAGGACGTCCGGCGGTGCTCAAGATTCCGGGCCTTCCACACATGCTGATCCTGCTGCGGGGGCCCCTACCGTCAATCCAGCCCCAGTCGATTCTGGTGACACCATATCTGTCACCAAATCAGAGGTTGGGAGTGCTATGCATCATCGGCGGCGACGAGAGGCACTGCGTCATCCGGCCTTTTCCGAACAAGAGTTCGGTGCTCTTCGCACGGCGGATACACACCTCGGAGCCGCCCGAGCTAGGTTCGGGGAGGCCGTGAAATTGATATCGTCCAGCCTGCAGGTGAGTAGTCAATTTATTAAAGTCTGAACACTCGAGTAAACCTAGTAGCCCCCGAGCCTTAAATTGGTCGGTACGACCGAATTAAGGATCTCCATAATAATTCACTGGTAATGCAGGCCTCTAAGCAACAGTGCGAGCAGCTGGCCAAGGAACTGGAAGCCAGCCGAACACAGGTCGAATCTGTGAAGGCCGAGTTGGAGCAAGTGAAGAGCTTTACTCAGGAGGCACATGGTGAGTATATCTGTTCTGCTGATCTTAGTATATCCCCATGCTTACGCGAGGGTACTATGTAGCAGCTAAATCAATAGGGCAATTACAAAAAGATTTGGATGTAGCCCGAGAATCTCAGCAATATGCCGAGTCCCAGCAGGAGGCTGGCTATCGTGTTTTACAACGGCACCTTGAAGAGAAGAACCGCCTGACGGAGGAGAACAAAAAGCAATCCAAAGAGATTGAGAGCTTAAAGGCTCAATTGGCCCAGGCCCAAGGAGAAAACCAAAAAATACAGAGAGGCATGTTCGGTAAGTGTGATTTGAACATCAGAAAGTATCTCTTATAAATGAGGTGTGATACGCATGCCGTATCTTATGTGCAGGTTTACTGTTTGGGCGATCCAAAGAGGATATCGGATCCTACCAGGGGAATCTTCTGAAGGAGCTGTCCGCCCTTCATGAGCGGGATCGGAAGGCCATGAAGAGCATGGTGAAAGCACTGTGGCCTGCCGAGCAACCTCCGGAGGGGATGACCGAACTGGTCGATCGCTTCAAGGGATCCCGAACTAGGTTCGAGCTGTGGAAGATATCGGCTTGTCGGGAGGGAGCACGAGAGGCATGGGCGATGATCAAGACCCGCTATACCGGACTTAACCCCGAGCGTATGGCTCAGGTTGGGCCAGTAGGATCAGATGGACAAGAAGTGCCGCTCCACCTGGTATACGACCAAGTGATGCCTGCCGCCCATCTCTCACAAGAAGATTGCTCCCTGGACACCATAATCGATAATCTCGATCGGCAGCCAGATTTATGATTATATGTAGCTATGTACTTTAATAATCGCCCATATCTGGATAGGAGTGCAGACAACATAGAGAAGTAGATGGCAAAGAAGGCCGCAAAGCGAGCTGTGAGTGAAGCAAGGGGCCGGGCGTATGAGGACCTCTACCAACGGTTAGACACGAAGGAAGGCGAAAGGGACATCTATAAGATGGCCAAGATCTGAGAGAGGAAGACGAGGGATGTTGACCAAATCAAGTGCATCAAGGACGGAGCAGATCAACTCCTGGTGAAGAACGAGGAGATTAAGCATAGATGGCGGGAGTACTTTGACAAGCTGTTCAATGGGGAGAGTGAGAGCTCTACCATTGATCTGGACGACTCCTTTGCTGATACTAGCAGGCTTTTTGTGCGGCGAATCCAGGAGTCGGAGGTCAAGGTGGCTTTGAAGAGGATGAAAGGAGGCAAGGCGATGGGCCCTGATTGTATCCCCATTGAGGTGTGGAGAGGCCTCGGGGACATAGCGATAGTATGGCTAACCAAACTTTTCAACCTCATTTTTCGGGCAAACAAGATGCCAGAAGAATGGAGACGGAGTATATTAGTACCAATCTTCAAGAACAAGGGGGATGTTCAGAGTTGTACTAATTACCGTGGAATTAAACTGATGAGCCATACAATGAAGCTATGGGAGAGAGTCATAGAGCACTGCTTAAGAAGAATGACAAGCGTGACCAAAAATCAGTTTGGTTTCATGCCTGGGAGGTCGACCATGGAAGCCATTTTCTTGGTACGACAACTTATGGAGAGATATAGGGAGCAAAAGAAGGACCTGCATATGGTGTTCATTGACTTGGAGAAGGCCTATGATAAGATACCGCGGAATGTTATGTGGTGGGCCTTGGAGAAACACAAAGTCCCAGCAAAGTACATTACCCTCATCAAGGACATGTACGATAATGTTGTGACAAGTGTTCGAACAAGTGATGGCGACACTGATGACTTCCCGATTAAGATAGGACTGCATCAAGGGTCAGCTTTGAGCCCTTATCTTTTTGCCTTGGTGATGGATGAGGTCCCAAGGGATATACAAGGAGATATCCCATGGTGTATGCTCTTTGCGGACGATGTGGTGCTAGTCGATGAGAGTCGGACGGGGGTCAATAGGAAGTTGGAGTTATGGAGGCAAACTTTGGAATCGAAAGGTTTTAGACTTAGTAGGACTAAAACCAAGTACATGAGGTGCGCTTTCGGTACTACTAGGCACGAGGAGGAGGAGGATGTTAGCCTTGATGGGCAGGTGGTGCCGCAGAAGGACACCTTTCAATATTTGGTGTCAATGTTGCAGAAGGATGGGGATATCGATGAAGATGTGAACCATAGAATTAAAGCCGGATGGATGAAGTGGCGCCAAGCTTCTAGCATTCTCTGTGACAAGAGGGTGCCACAAAAGCTAAAAGGCAAGTTCTATAGGCCAGCGGTTTGACCCGCAATGTTGTATGGCGCTGAGTGTTGGCTGACTAAAAGGCGACATGTGCAACAGTTAGGTGTGGCGGAGATGCGCATGTTGAGATGGATGTGTGGCCACACAAGGAAGGACCGAATCCGGAATGATGATATACGAGATAGAGTTGGGGTAGCGCCAATTGAAGAGAAGCTTGTCCAACATCGTCTGAGATGGTTTGGACATATTCAGCGCAGGCCTCGAGAAGCCCCAGTACATAGCGGACGGCTAAAGCGTGCTGATAATGTCAAAAGAGGCCGGGGTAGACCGAACTTGACATGGGAAGAGTCCGTAAAGAGAGACCTGAAGGATTGGAGCATCACCAAAGAACTAGCCATGGACAGGGGTGCGTGGAAGCTTGCTATCCATGTGCCAGAACCATGAGTTGGTCGCGAGATCTTATGGGTTTCACCTCTAGCCTACCCCAACTTGTTTGGGACTAAAGGCTTTGTTGTTGTTGTTGTGTTGTTGATGTACTTTAATAATCGAAGGATTGCTCCGTCTGTGTTGTAAACTTTGTCTTAACCGGCCATCGGCTTTAGCCTCCCGCACTAAGAGCTTGGGAGTGTTCCTTGTAAATTATCACCCTAGGGGAGGGAATTATGTTCGGGGAACCAGGCAATCCGGCCATGTGGTGCGAACAGACAGAAAGCACACAGGGAGATATATTATATTACTGCTTAGCGTAAGAAACATCTTCCGAAGAAAATAGTACCCCTATCGATACCTTTCTTCAGGGTTCTACATAAATCGTAGGAAAAAGGCCGTATACTGTTAGTATGCGGCTAAGGGCTTGTGTGAGGGAAGAAGCCCGAATAATGGTCATGACGACCATAAGTGTATTAGTTTAATCTGTCGTAGCCGATCAATTGTCTACTGAAGATAGCTAGCTTTTGGCTTCACCCGTCTGAGGTATGTATCCGGATGACCCGGTCGTAACAATTGCAGAGGTGCTCCCTTTACCCTCTAGTCGAACAATCGGGAACGTAGAGGGTAAGCACAGGAGCAAGGCAACCCAGCTTGGCAAATTCTTAGTTCGAATTGATGCATATGATGGCGTAAAAACGACAAGGAAAGTATGCGTACACAATAAATGTGAATAAGCGCTTATAATATAAAAGCATTGGCTTCGTAAAGAAGCCCCCAGGTGATGTGTTCGGTTATAACACTTAAAGGTGTAGGCCGAAAATCTTAGTACAAGATCGGTTGAACCGAACATAGAGTTGGGAAGGAAGAGTATCAAACCTGCCAAAAATTACGATGGGAGGGAAAGTAGAAAAATAAAGAAAAGGTAAAGAGAAATCAAGGGGAAAGAGTGTGACGACACCGGTTTATCCGTAGAAACGCCGGAGACGAGCTGCGTTCCATGGTGTGGTTCGAGGTGATTATCCGACGGGTCCCGAAGACGGTAGGCCCCTCCCGCGAGTACTTCGTCGATTACGAAGGGCCCTCCCATTTGGGGTTGAGTTTATGCTTCTGCTTCTCCGGAAGTCGTAAGACGAGCTCGCCCACGTTGTACGCCTTTGCCCTGACCTCCCTACTTTGGTAGCGTCGAGCCTGCTGTTGGTAAAAAGTGGAACGAGCCCGAGCTATGTCACGCTCTTCTTCTAGGGCGTCCAGGTCGTCCTGCCGATCTAACTCGGCCTCCCTTTCCTCGTACATGCGCACCCTTGGCGCCTCGTGAATAATGTCACAGGGGAGGACTGCTTCTGCCCCATAGACCATGAAGAACAGTGTGTATCCCGTTGTTCTGTTCGGGGTGGTGCGCAGGCCCCATAGAACGGAGTCGAGCTCCTCAACCCAATGACAGTCGGACTCGTGAAGAGACCGGACCAAACGTGGCTTAATGCCGCTCATAATGAGGCCGTTTGCTCGTTCGACTTGGCCATTGGTCTGCGGATGATAAACCGATGCGTAGTCAAGCTTAATGCCCATGTATGCACACCAGTCTTTGACATCTTGGGCCGGAAAATTGGATCCATTGTCCGTTATTATACTATGCGGAACACCATAACGGTGTACCACGCCAGATATAAAATCGATTACTGGTCCGGATTTGGCTGACTTGACAGGTTTTGCCTCTATCCATTTGGTGAACTTGTCCACCATGACCAGTAGGTATTTATTTTTCTTGGTCCCCCCTTTAAGTGGTCCGACCATATCCAGCCCCCAGACCGCAAAGGGCCAGGTAATCGGAATAGTCCGAAGAGCTGTCGGGGGCATGTGGCTTTGATTTGCGAAAAGTTGGCACCCCACGCAGTGTTTGACAAGTGACTGGGCGTCCGTCCGAGCTGTGGGCCAGAAAAATCCAGCCCTAAATGCCTTGCTGACCAAGGCTCTTGCTGCGGCGTGGTGACCGCCCATCCCTACGTGGACTTCGGCCAAGAGTTGCCGACCTTCTTCCTCGGATATACACCACTGTAGTATTCCGGTCGTGCTTTTCTTATAGAGCTCCCCCTCGTGTACTTTGAAGGCTTTGGATCGCCGAACTATGCGCCGCGCCTCCGTCTGATCGTCGGGGAGTTCTTTGCGAAGAAGGTAGGCGAGGAAGGGCTCGGTCCATGGCGCGATTACTGCCATGACCTCGTGAGCCGAAGGCGTTTCATCCATTACGGAACCGCCAATGATCTGATCGTCTGGTTCGTGTATAGGGGGAACAACCTCGTCCGCACTAGTCAAATTGGTGCCCTTATCATCGTCCTGCCAAACCACGGATGGCTTAAAAAGCCGTTCCAGGAAAGTGTTTTTTGGGACGGGGTCGCGTTTAGCCCCCAGGCGAGCCAATATATCGGCGGCTTGGTTGTTGTCTCTAGCGAGGTGGTGAAATTCCAGCCCCTCGAACCGTGCGGATATCTTGAGGACAGCGTTTCTGTAAGCCGCCATCTTCGGGTTTTTGGCATCGAATTCGCCGTTGATTTGGGAGATGGCCAAGTTAGAGTCCCCCCGTACCTCCAGCCGGCGTATGCCCATTGATATTGCCATCCGAAGACCATGTAATAGTGCTTCGTATTCGGCTGCATTGTTGGAATCGGCATACATGATCTGCAAGACGTATCGGACGTTGTCACCTGTGGGAGATGTGAGGATAACCCCAGCCCCTAGTCCGGCCAAAGTTTTAGAACCATCGAAGTACATTGTCCAATGGGAGTATGTACTATATTCCCTTGGGAGCTCGGCCTCTGTCCATTCAGCGAGGAAATCTGCCAATACTTGAGACTTGATAGCTCGTCTTGGCTTGTAAGCGATTTCGAAAGGAAGGAGCTCAATAGCCCATTTAGCTATTCGGCCGGTGGCGTCCCTGTTGTTGATTATATCATTCAGGGGTACTTCGGATGCCACCGTAATCGAGCACTCTTGAAAGTAGTGCCTAAGTTTCCGTGATGCCATAAATACTGTATAGGCTATCTTCTGGTAGTGCGGGTATCTGGACTTGCACTGCGTTAGTACTTCTGACACATAATAGACCGGCTTCTGTATCCGGAATTTGTGCCCCTCCTCCTCCCGTTCGACGACGAGCACTGCGCTGACGACTTGGTTGGTGGCCGATATGTATAATAACATGGGCTCACCCGCGCCTGGTGCTGTGAGTATGGGGTTACTTGCCAGGAGTGTCTTAATTTCTTCTAACACGGCTTTTGCTTCATCGGTCCATTCGAAATTATTGGTCCGTTTCAGCAATTTATAGAGCGGTAAAGCCTTTTCACCGAGACAGGAAATAAAGCGGCTTAGCGCCACCACGCATCCAAGCAACCGCTGGACGTGCTTTAGCTCTGTGGGAATTGCAAGTTCTGATAAGGCGCGAATTTTAGCCGGATTTGCTTCTATTCCTCTATGGGAGACGATGAATCCGAGCAGTTTACCAGCGGGAACTCCAAATACGCATTTCTCCGGATTGAGTCGTATGTCGTACTCGCGTAGGCTAGCAAAGGTTTGCCTTAGGTCGTCGATCAGATGGCTGACGTGTTTGGTTTTGATTACCACATCGTCTACATATGCCTTGACTGTTTTACCGACTTGTTTTGCGAGACAAGTCTGGATCATGCGGTGGTACGTGGCCCCAGCGTTTTTTAGCCCGAAGGGCATGGTGTTGAAGCAGAATGGCCCGTAAGGAGTGATGAATGCTGTTGCTGCTTGATCGGATTCCTTCATTTTAATCTGATGGTAACCGGAATAAGCGTCGAGATAACACAACGAGTCGTGTCCGGCTGTGGCATCAATAATCTGGTCTATGCGTGGTAGGGGGAAAGGGTCCTTAGGACAGGCCTTGTTGAGGTCTTTGAAGTCGACACATAGCCGCCAGGATTTATCTTTCTTTGGTACCATAACCAGGTTTGCCAACCATTCGGGGTGTTTGATCTCCCGAATGAATCTGGCCTCTAGCAATTTAGCTAATTCTTCACCCATAGCCTGTCGTTTGGGTTCTGAAAAGCGGCGCAGGGTTTGTTTGACGGGCTTAAAGCCTTTGATGATGTTCAGGCTATGTTCGGCCAGCCGTCGTGGGAATCCGGGCATATCAGAGGGGTGCCAGGCGAAGATGTCCCAATTTTCTCGTAAGAATGTTCGCAGTGCTTCGTTCACTATGGGATCGAGCTGGGCTCCGATGGACGCTGTCTTGTTGGGGTCCGTTGGGTGTACCTGAAATTTGACGACTTCCTTTGCTGGTTTGAAGGACGTGGACTTGGGCCTTTTACTGAGGATCACATCGTCCCTGTCTACTGTTGACCGAAATGCGGTCAGCTCTTCTGCAGCAAAGGTTTCAGCTAGAGCCTCGAGGGCAAGCGCTGCTGTTTTATTTTCGGCCCGTAGGGCTATATTCGGATCACTATTGGTAGTGATCACTCCGTTTGGTCCTGGCATCTTAAGCTTCATATACCCGTAATGTGGTATAGCCTGGAATTTTGTGAAGGCGTCACGTCCCAACAAGGCGTGGTAGCCGCTGGGGAAGGGCACGATATGGAAGAGGAGTTCTTCGGAGCGGTAGTTTTCGGGCGTGCCGAACACTACGTCCAGGGTGATACGTCCTGAACAACGCGCCTCTTTTCCCGGGATTATACCCTGTAAAGTTGTGTTGCTATGCTCGATGCGAGATCGGTCGAACTGCATTTTTTCCAGAGTATCTTCGTAGATTAGGTTTAAGCCGCTGCCGCCGTCCATTAGCACCTTGTGTAATCTGAAGCCATCAATGATGGGGTTCAGGACTAGCGCGGCCGGTGAATGACCGGGAAGACTGGCTGGTCGGTCGGCATCTCCGAAGGTAATGGGTATGTCTGCCCAAGCACTCGTTGCTGCCACGTGGTATACTTGTTCGGGTTCTTTAAGAGCTCTTTTCCTCTTGTTCCTTGAAGGGAACGTTTCATAGATCCTCAAGACTTCGGCATTATATTCGGATGGCCCTGTAAAGTGCCTGTTCGGCGGTGACGCCTCAAGAATGGATTCACCGCTTTTCGCAATCTTCCTGACGACCCAGCAAGCTCTAAGGCTGTGAGTCGGAGCTATGTTCAGCAATACCGAGTGTATAGGGCAAGGTTTATCTAGCAGTCCATCTAGGACCGTACTGTCCCCTGGAAGGGGCCTGTTTCTCTTTTTAGCGGGCTCGAGTTTGACCGGCCGCTTCGGAGGTATCCTTTTTTGCCGATCTCCTCTAGGGTATTCGGTAAAGGTTGGTTCCGAGAACAGCCGATCGGCTTGCCAAGCGCTTTCCATGGCACAATACTTCTGTACCAAAACTGTCAGCTCGGCAAAGTCGCGAATGTGCCGTCGCGCCAAGGCATTGAGGATTCCTTTGTCATGGCAGTTTCGAATGAAGGTTGCCATTATCTCCTGATCACTGAAGCCCTGTACTTTGTTTTTGGTGAGGAGGAGTCTGGCCCAGTAATGATGAACCGACTCTCTTGGTGACTGTTTAATGTCCCGTGAGTCCGAGGACTGGGAGTCTGCCGCAATGCTTGAGTGATCGGCTTGGGAGGTGGGTGGGAAAAAAATTGATTCCACGCCACAGTGGGAGTTCGGAGTCACAGACTCCGAACTGTGTGAGAGATCAGGCATCAATCCCTGTCAATCTCCGGAGCGAACTCCTGAGCCTGGGTTGTAGGCGGGGTCTCGGTGATCGGAGACTGGGGTATAAACCGTTTTAAATTCTGGGCGCTGGGGGGACGAGCCCCTGGCCGGACACTCGACGGTGGCGACAAGGTGAGTGATCGTGGGGATGCGAATTTACCTGCTGTCGGGTTTAAGCCCAAGCCGGTCATAGACCGGGGTCTGGTCATCGGCCACACGCATGGTCTCCATCCGGTCAAATAACTCGTTGAGAAACGAGGCGATGGTAGGATGCGTGTCGCTAAGGCGAGTGGGGTCGGTATGTGGCGTCGCAGTTCCGGAGTCGCGCGAGAGCGGTCCCGGATTCTGTTCTACCATGGTGGGTCCGGTCACAACGACCGGACTGGGTAGTCCGGAGGAGGTGGAGTCCGATGTCTTCGGCGTCGAGGCGCCGGGATCTCCGGGCTCCTCCGTAGGAGTCAAGGGTTCCTCCAAGACGAGTTTTCCCCGTGAATCATCTATGAACTCTAAGGTTCTGAACCTGATTCCTTGATCGGGGGGGGGGGGGGGGAGGGGGGGGGGGTTCCGATCTGGCCTAGACGGCTGATCGGGCAAGCGTGCGACGAGACGTCACCGCTTGCCAGGATCTGACCTGGGGCAAAAGTCTCCTGGGTGCAGATCTCATGGCTTGTGACTAGGCGAGCCATCGATTCCTTCTGGCGATCACAGCAGAACTCTCAATGAAAGCACCAATGTCGGTGTCAAAACCGGCGGATCTCGGGTAGGGGGTCCCGAGCTGTGAGACTTGGATCGATGGTAACAAGAGACGAAGGGGACAAGGTTTTACCCAGGTTCGGGCCCTCCTACGGAGGTAATACCCTACGTCCTGCTTGATTATATTGATGATATGAGGATTACAGAGTTGATCTACCACGAGATCAAGTAGCTAAAACCCTAGATGAGTTCTGTTGGCCTATAACCAAAAACCCTCCGGCTTATATAAACGCCGAGGGTACCTAGGGTTTATACATGGTCGGTTACACATCGAAGGGATAAACATGCCTATTCACTACTTTAGACTTGGAGGACACGCCACGATCCTTGAAGCTTCCATCCTGGAGACAAGATCCTCGATCCATCCAGTGTCCGGCGAACGGCCCATACAGTCCGGCCCATAGGAAAAAGGTCGGCCTCCCGAGGACCCCTTAATCCAGGACTCCCTCATGGTGGTTGAAACGGAAGCTTAGAGCGAGCTGTGCATTAGGTCGAGACCGCGGATTACCTAGCAAGCAACTAAGGAAAGAGGGGCCTCTCTCTCTATGATGCGGAGAAGAGAGATGGATGAAGATGGATGTGCGAAATAACTGATTCACCCAAGACTTTCCAATGTGGATTCCCTCTTAATAGTACGGGATCCCTACGACCAAAGAGAATAAACACGTAGAGAACCTCGTCTTCGATCTTTTCCGTTTGGAGGGTCCACCTAACCGTCTTGTGTTCCACATACAATCCCTGTATAACTTGACACACGGTTAGATCATAGTGAGTTGTCATCATCACCAAAACACCAAGGCAAGAAAATGCCCTTACACTACCTATATGCGGTATTTACCTGCTGTTCCAAGTAAATTTGCATGTGCCAAACTCTAAACCTTCAAATAATATTCTGTTTTGTATGCCCGAACCGCTCATATAGTGACTAGGGGCTGTCAGTATCTTCCATGCTAGGTGGGTTATTCTCACGATATGTGTTGATTCACTATCATTCACGAGAAAGTGGCTGGTATTCGGGATGCCTAGTTCCATGCTCAAAAATCAAATCAAAATATAATGAAACAAAACTCCCCCAAGATTGATGTTTGTATGGACGGTACCCGTGGATTCGGCTCGCCGTGGAGTGTGATTGATTGGTGGAGGGGGAGTAAAAACTTTACCATTCTGTTTGGGAACCGCCTATAATGTATCTAGCATGGAAGATACCGAGATCTCTCGGTTGTTATGTTGACAATGAAAGCATACCGCTCAAAATTATTATTCATCTCTGTTTTAAAAGCTCGAGCTCTGGCACCTTTGCAAATCAATACTTCCCTCTGCGAAGGGTCTATCTTTTACTTTCTAGTACTTACCTTTATGCAAGAGTCATGGTGATCTTCACCACTTCCTATATTTCGCCTTTTTCTCTTGGCAAGCGTCATGTGTTGGGGAATGATTTAGACATATATATCCACACAAATATATTTAATCATGAATTATTATTGTTGACAATTATCTATATGATAAATAAGTTGGGAGGCGAAACATTAAGCCCCTATCTTTCTCTGTGTTCGATGGACGCTATTTGTTCTAAAAAATATGCTTTGAGTGTCAATAATCATGGAAGACTATATGATAGTTGAGTATGTGGAATTTGCTAAATCAAAGCTCTTACATAGACCCTTCCTGAAAATAAGATGAATTGCAATTGTTCGATGACTAGGAATATGGTTTGTTAGTTTTCAAGAAACTTTCTGGTCTATACTTTAACATGTGAATAGGTTGTTACTTGATCATGAGAAGTTTTATGAGATGAGCTACTGTTTATGGTTTATATTGATGCTAGAAAAAGTGATTGGAATTATCATTGATCAAACTTGTGCACTCGCTAGCATTCACACTTCATAAATTATTTCTTTTATCATTTACCTACTCGAGGACGAGCAGGAATTAAGCTTGGGGATGCTGATGCGTCTCCAACGTATCTATAATTTATGAAGTATTCATGCCATGTTTACAATAATTTTATATGATTTTGGTATGATTTTATTAGAACTAACACGGACTGACGCTGTTTTCAGCAGAACTACCATGGTGTCGTTTTTTGTGCAGAAATAAAAGTTGTCGGAATGGGCTGAAAATTTACGGAGAATATTTTTGGAAAATATAAAAAATACTGGAGCAAAAAGATACCGGAGAGGAGTCCCGAGGCAGCCACAAGCCTAGGGGGCGCCCTCCCTAGGGCGTACCCCCTGGCTTGTGGGCCCCTCGGGAGTCCCCTTGACGTGAGACCGACGCCAAAAATTCCTATAAATACCAAACCCACCAGAAAGAAACCTAGATCAGGAGTTCCGCCACCGCAAGCCTCTGTAGCCACGAAAAACCAATCGGGGGACCGTTCCGGCACCCTGCCGGAGGGGGAAACCATCACCGGAGGCCATCTTCATCATCCCGGCGGTCTTCATGACTAGGAGGGAGTAGTTCACCCTCGGGGCTGAGGGTATGTACCAGTAGCTATGTGTTTGATCTCTCTCTCTCGTGTTCTTGAGATGACACGATCTTGATTTACCGCGAGCTTTATTAACATAGATGAATCATATGGAGTTTTCCCCTCTCTATCTTCTTGTGATGAATTGAGTTTTCCCTTTGAAGTTTTCTTATCGGATTGAGTCTTTAAAGGATTTGAGAACACTTGATGTATGTCTTGCGATGGGATATCCGTTGTGACAATGGGATGTTCTATTGATCCACTTGATGTATGTTTTGGTGATCAACTTGCGGGTTCCGTGACCTTGGGAATCTATGCATAGGGGTTGGCACATGTTTTCGTCTTGACTCTCCGGTAGAAACTTTGGGGCACTCTTTGAAGTTCTTTGTGTTGGATTGAACATGATGAATCTGAAATTGTGTGATGCATATCGTATAATCAAGCCCATCGGTACTAATGTCTACTACGCAACCTTCTTCTTGTAGACTCATGTTGGGCCTCCAAGCGTAGAGTTTTGTAGGACAGTAGCAAATTTCCCTCAAGTGGATGACCTAAGGTTTATCAATCCGTGGGAGGCGTAGGATGAAGATGGTTTCTCTCAACCAACCCTGCAACCAAATAACAAAGAGTCTCTTGTGTCCCCAACACACCCAATACAATGGTAAATTGTATAGGTGCACTAGTTCGGCAAAGAGATGGTGATACAAGTGTAATATGGATGGTAGATATAGGTTTTTGTAATCTGAAAATATAAAAACAGCAAGGTAGCAAGTAAAAAAAGTGAGCAAAAACGGTATTGCAATGCTTGAAAACAAGGCCTAGGGTTCATACTTTCACTAGTGCAAGTTCTCTCAACAATAATGACATAGTTGAATCATATGTGAATCCCTCTCGTGCGACAAAGAGTTCACTCCAAAGTCACAAATAGCGGAGAACAAACAAAGAAATTATTGTAGGGTACGAAACCACCTCAAAGTTATCTTTTCCGATCAATCTTATGAGCTATCCCTATAAGTGTCACGAACAGCCCTAGAGTTCGTTCTAAAATAACACCTTAAGATACACATCAACCAAAACCCTAATGTCACCTAGATACTCCAATGTCACCACGAGTACCCATGGGCTTGATTATACGATATGCATCACACAATTTCAGATTCATCATGTTCAATCCAACACAAAGAACTTCAAAGAGTGCCCCAAAGTTTCTACCGGAGAGTCAAGACAAAAACGTGTGCCAACCCCTATGCATAGATTCCCAAGGTCACGGAACCCGCAAGTTGATCACCAAAACATACATCAAGTGGATCAATAGAACATCCCATTGTCAGCAAGGATATCCCATCGCAAGACATACATCAAGTGTTCTCAAATTCTTAAAGATTCAATCCGATAAGAAAACTTCAATGGGAAAACGCAATTCATCACAAGAAGATAGAGAGGGGAAAACTCCATATGATTCATCTATCTTAATAAAGCTCGCGGTACATCAAGATCGTGCCATCTCAAGAACACGAGAGAGAGATATCAAACACATAGCTACTGGTACATACCCTCAGCCCCGAGAGTGAACTACTCTCTCCTCGTCATGGAGACCGCCGGGATGATGAAGATGGCCTCCGGTGATGGTTTCCCCCTCCGGCAGGGTGCCGGAACGGGCTCCCGATTGGTTTTTCGTGGCTACAGAGGCTTGCGGCGACGGAACTCCCGATCTAGGTTTCTTTCTGGGGGTTTTGGTATTTATAGGAATTTTTGGCGTCGGTCTCACGTCAAGGGGGTGCTCGAGGAGTCCACAAGCCAGGGGGCGCGCCCTAGGGGGGGGGGGGCGCCCCCAGGCTTGTGACCTCCTCGGTCACTTCCTGGCCCAGCTCCGGTGCTTCGGGGGTCTCTTTTGGTCCATAAAAAATCACCGTAAATTTTCAGCCTATTCCGAGAACTTTTATTTCTGCACAAAAAACGACACCATGGTAGTTCTGCTGAAAACAGCATCAGTCCAGGTTAGTTCTAATAAAATCATACCAAAATCATATAAAATTATTGTAAACATGGCATGAATACTTCATAAATTATAGATATGTTGGAGACGTATCACCATCCCCAATCTTAATTCCTGCTCGTCCTCGAGTAGGTAAATGATAAAAGAAATAATTTATGAAGTGTGAATGATAGCAAGTGCACAAGTTTGATCAATGATAATTCCTATCACTTTTTCTAGCATCAATATAAACCATAAACAGTAGCTCATCTCATAAAACTTCTCATGATCAAGTAACAACCTATTCACATGTTATAGTATAGACCAGAAAGTTTCTTGAAAACTAACAAACCATATTCCTAGTCATCGAACAATTGAAATTCATCTTATTTTCAGGAAGGGTCTATGTAAGAGCTTTGATTTAGCAAATTCCACATACTCAACTATCATATAGTCTTCCATGATTATTGACACTCAAAGCATATTTTTTAGAACAAATAGCGTCCATCGAACACAGAGAAAGATAGGGGCTTAATGTTTCGCCTCCCAACTTATTTATCATATAGATAATTGTCAACAATAATAATTCTTGATTAAATATATTTGTGTGGATATATATGTCTAGATCATTCCCCAACACATGACGCTTGCCAAGAGAAAAAGGCGAAATATAGGAAGTGGTGAAGATCACCATGACTCTTGCAAAAAGGTAAGTACTAGAAAGTAAAAGATAGGCCCTTCGCAGAGGGAAGCATTGATTTGCAAAGGTGCCAGAGCTCGAGCTTTTAAAACAGAGATGAATAATAATTTTGAGCGGTATGCTTTCATTGTCAACATAACAACCGAGAGATCTCGGTATCTTCCATGCTAGATACATTATAGGCGGTTCCCAAACAGAATGGTAAAGTTTTTACTCCCCCTCCACCAATCAATCACACTCCACGGCGAGCCGAATCCACGGGTACCGGCCATACAAACAACAATCCAGGGGGAGTTTTGTTTCATTATGTTTTTATTTGATTTTTGAGCATGGAACTGGGCATCCCGAATACCAGCCACTTTCTCGTGAATGATAGTGAATCAACACATCTCGTGAGAATAACCCACCTAGCATGGAAGATACTGACAGCCCCTAGTCACTATATGAGCGATTCGGGCATGCAAAACATAATATTATTTGAAGGTTTAGAGTTTGGCACATGCAAATTTACTTCGAACGGCAGGTAAATACCGCATATAGGTAGGTATGGTGGACTCTCATGCCAAAACTGGTTTTAAGGGTGTTTGGATGCACAAGTAGTATTTCTACTTGGTGTGGAAGTTTTGGCTAGTATGAGGTGGAAGCAAGCACCACATGTTGGAGGATCCATAACAATATAACTTCTATACAAATATACCCAAACATAACTCATTAAATTGTCTTCCTTGTCCAATTTTAACTAATTTGCTCGAGTTTGAAAATAATTAATGAGCTCACACTACTAGGGAAAACCTTATACACAGAAGCTTACCAATAGCGCTTTTTAAAAGGAGGCGCTACTGATATATAACAGTAGCGCGGTGTAAAAATGATCGCTACTGTTATATATATAGCAGTAGCGCGTCCCAGATAAAAAGCGCTACTACTATACCTGCCACACCGTTGCCTACAGGCTAGGTATAGTAGTAGCGCCCATCCACAGACAGCGCTACTGCTAAGAAAATAATAGTAGCGCGTTTTAAGGAGCCAGCGTTGCAACTAAGAAAAGGAAAAGAAAAGAAAAAAAGGAAAGAAAAAAAGAAAAGGAAAATTAAAGAAAAAGAAAAAAATGAAAGCAATAGCAGCAACGCCTGTTCTCGAAAGCGCTATAGTTACATTAGCTATAGCGCGTTTCCCGTACACGCGCTATAGATAACTTAGCTATAGCAGTAGCGCTTTCCTATAACCCGCGCTGTGATTAAGTAGCTATAGCGCTTTTGCAGGAACCGCGCTGCCGCTAAGTTTGACTTACCCCTGCGCGGGCGTCCCTCCTTCCCCAATTCCCCATTCCTCGTAACTTCTCCCTCACCGTCCCTGCTCCCTCGCCGCCACTGCCTCCGTTGCCGTCACCGGAGCCGCCACCGGAGCCGCCAACGGAGCCACGCGCCGTCGCCGTCACCGGAGCTGCGCGCCCTTGACGCCCCCGGAGCCACCATCGTCCGCTCCTCGCCGTCCCTGCCTCCCTTGACGCCCCTGCCTCCCTCACCGTTACCGGAGCCGCCGTAGACGCCACCGGAGCCACCCTCGACGCCCTCCCCGCCACCGTCTCCCCCGAGCACCTCCCCGCCACCGTCTCCCCCGAGCACCCTCTCTGTAAGCCCCCACCCCTCCTCTCTAGGTTAATTTACTTAGGTGAATTTAGTTATGAACCCTAGCTAGGTTTAAGCAGAGTAGTAGTGGTACAGTAGGTGAATACTTTGCAAGAGGGCAGCAGGTTAATTTACTTAGGTGAATTTAGGTATGAACCCTAGGTTTAAGTATGAACCCTAGGTTTTGGTATGAACCCTAGGTAGCTAGGTTTTGGTATAAACCCTAGGTAGCTATTTTGATATATATGAATTTAGCTAGATATCAAATTAGGACAGAAATATTATTCTAGGGCAGTATTGATTTTTTTTCATTTCATCATTATAGAGCACTAAAGTTAACTGAATTTTGTTCTATTAGTAGTTAACTGAATTTTTTTCATTTCATCATTGTAGAGCACTAAAGTTAAATGAATTTTGTTCTATTAGTAGTTAGCTGAATTTGCTTCTACACTTAGTTTTTGAATTAGCTTGTGAAATTTGGACATGTATATTTGGACATGTGGTTGCTCGTGTATATTTGGACATGTGTTGCGATGTCGAAGATGGATATTTGAAAATTGTTTGCAGGGAATGATTCCAAGTGGCCTATGTTTTGCCGGAATGTTGATTCATTTCCGTTCCGGCAAATTTCAGGCGCTCTATTTGTCCAGTTTGTAGCAAAGGTCATGCCGAAATTTTCCGTGAATTTCGGCATGACTTGTGCTACAAACTAGGACATATCGAGTGCCCGGGATTTGCCGCAACGGGAATGAATCAACATTCCTGCAAAACATTGGCCTTTTTATGTCATTATTCATTTTATTAGGTCTAGAATTAATTGACTAGATTTAATCGTAGGAAACATGGCTAGCAACGATGAAGGACAGGGTTCTGGTGATTGCAACATCTACGTGGCGGCAGACGCCTATTTGAACCTTCTCGATGAGCAACAGTTCTTGCAGGGCCCACCTGTCACATCCGAGACTGAGACCGACATCGAGACCGGCGCCGAGACCGGCGCCGAGACCGGCACTGAGACTGACACCGGCGCCGAGACCGGCACCGAGACTGGCGAAGCCGGTATAGAACCGAAACCAAAGAGGCAACGGTGCCCAAACCAGCTCATCACTACTAGACTGGTGGTCACGGAGGTGGACGACAGCAATTTTGAGCCAAAAGAGCCTGCGGAAGCGCGCGCATGCTTCGGCAATCAAATAGGCTGCATCCTACGGGCAACCGCCACCATCAACGATGCGAAACTATGGAAGATACCAGATATGAAGCAGTCCCTCCTAACGAAGCTGCACCAGGTGTTCTTGTTCCCGGGCCGGGATGAAATCAAATATAAAAATCCAGATAAAGACCCGGCAATGAAGAAGATAAACAGACGCTCCATGGGCAAGTTTAGCGGCGCGTTGTCCGCCTGGACACTCGGCCGTCGTATGGACGCGTGCACGGCGTCGGAGACGGCGCCACGTGGAAGAAGTACTACCGTGAGACCACGGAGGAGATAAAGGAAAGACGGAGGTTAAATGAAGAAAACATCGACAAGAAGGTTGCGATTGCGGTCGCAGCAGCGGTAGCTGCCGCAAAACAGGAGATTGCAGCTTCGTATGGTGTCTTGGTTCCGGATATCGTCAGTTGGAGAAGGCAAAATCCAAATAAAGAGGCAGCGGACTTTCCCCTTTCCAACTTCTTCGGGAGCAGCTCGACTAGCGTTGCACCAGCACCTGCTCCTGCACCAGCTCCTGCTCCTGCACCAGCTCCTGCACCGGCTCCCGCACCTGCTCATAGCAGCCCGTCCTCCGTCTCGGACGTGCTCGGCGGTGCTTTGTCTTTGGCTGAGCTCGACGCCCTCACGGTACCTGTCACACCGGCCCTCTTCAGTAAATGTGTAATCTCCCGTTTCCGTTGCCTTTCGGATGTCTCACGTCACAGACATGTCTTTGCAGGCCGACGTTACCCCGTGCACCATATTGTACACCATCAGCGGCCAGAAGGTGGACGTGGGGAAGGCGACGATAGTGAAGCCGAAGGAACAATTGTTCCACAGCCGGCCGATCCCCCCTGACGTCTTCAAGGTTTCCGTGGCCAGTGTCAAACCGGGCCACGAGAATTTGGCTTCTCCGGTACTAGGGGGACATGACGACGAGACCCCGCGGCGGCTTGGCGATTGCAAGAGGTGGGTCCTGTTGTGGCCAAAGAGTCTGCTTCGTCTGGAGGCGGCCGGGAGCACACCCACGACCACGCAGCCTCAGCAAGGTATGAACATCAACACCCCACCTACCCAATTAGCGTCGCCTATCGTGCCGGGTGATAGCGGACGGGGTGAGGAAGAGGCTCCATTAGTCGCTGATGACGTCGCTGCCGCCGAAGAAGCAATGCATGATATCGATGCCATCGATGAGGATGACGATGACACTCTACAGTATCTCAATACTGGCGCCTATGACGACGGAGGATTGATGGCTCAGCAGTATGAGTACTCAGGGTTTGAGCGTCATGAGTCGGTGCCTGAATTGCCGCCTCAGGAGGCTGAACGTATTATAGACGACCTTCCAGTAGCAAAGAAGCATAGGAAGAGAGCGAGGAAAGGCAACAAAGCTGCTTCTATGATCCAGCCGGCTCCGCAGCCTCGGGTTCAAGACCGTATACCTGTCATGGGTGTGGCGAAATACCATATCCCCGCTGAACCAATCCTACCTAAGGCAGCGGTAGAGGCCATATACGGCGATCTCAGGAGACTTCATGACGATGTGCTGCGAAGAGAGAAAAGCCTGATCGCCTCGCAAAATCCAGGATACCAGCTCTACGTGGTTAACGTGCCGCAGCAAAGGTTGTACGTCGACACATTCCCCGCGGAAAAGTTCTTCCTTCGATTCGATTACATCTTCGACATGTTTCACGTGAAAAAGCTGGATTTTACGTTTGTCCGCCTTTTTGCCTTGTACATTAACTACATCATCAGGATTGAGCAGATACCTTATATCTGTGTCGCTGACCCGTACTTCATGCACGAGAGCTTCTGGGCAGTCTGCAAAAAGCGCCGTGAATACGCGAGTAACTACATCGCCGATTTCATGGTCGGCAATAAGGACAAGGAGACGATTCTCGTGCCTTATCATCCCATGTATGTCATCCGCGCGGATATCCTTCCTTCGATTTCAATCATTTCATTTGCACGCGTGGAGGCTAGTTTGAGGTGTACTTATTTTGCGCAGCGACGGGCGCGCCGTCCTCATCATCCTTTACCCCCGAGTCTCCCACGCTCTTTACTTGGACTCGTCGAAGAACATGAAGAAAAAGGATTACACCCACATCAAGTCTGTTCTCGACAGTGCTATCTTTACGTACGGCGTACGGGGTGGAGAGATCACGCTCAGGAAGACAAGGAACGGCGCGCCCTGCTTCGGCCATAAGACTAACTTCTGCTGCATCCAGCAACCGAGTGGTACTATCAGTGATGGATTCTATGTCCTCCACCACATGCAGGAGTTCAGACGGGATCAGCAGAACCTTCGCATGTCACCTAGATCCGGCGATGCCCATATTCTGCAATGGGCAAAGAACCTAGGAGATATCCCGGATCATCGACTCCGAGCTGAGTTCTATCACATCCAGCGTGAACTTGCCCAAATCATCATGAAGGAGGTCCTCGAAAAAACAGGGATGTTCTACGAAGAAGGGCAAATGTCGCGGGAAGACGTCCGAACACGCGTAACCGCTCAGCGTCTCGACCTGAAGCCTTTCACTGCGCTCGGGGACTATCTCCCTGACTTGCATGGATGGCACGACATGTTGGAGTGATTGACGATATATGATAATGTGTCCGTTTAGTCCATACTTTCTCTATGACGAAACTTTGAGTTATGCACAACGAAACTTTATTTGTGATGTAATTAAACCGTCCTCCTCAACTAGCAAAGATCACTCTAGTTAGGGCATTTTGGGTACGATGAACTTTGTTATTTATGCTTATGATATGTTGCTTCTATTTTTGCCAAGTCTGTCTCTTTCTGTTGCTCAACTATATATGTTGCATATCATCAACTCATGTGACGATGCAGGTGCATAGATCATCGATGGCGAAGAAGTGCTACGCCAGGAGTATACGACAAGTGGCCGGAGTGTCAGGCCCAGGTGTACCGGTTTCCGGTTTCCGAGCGACAGCCAGTAGTTAGTTTAGGTTCACGCTAGTGCGAGAGAGGGATACGAACCGACAGCCAGTAGTTAGTTTAGGTTCACGCTAGTAGCCAGAAGTACTACATTATGTATGATGAGACATGTCATGTAACTTGTATAGCTATATCGTGATTATGACGTGACGACATGATTTGTGTTGGATGATATGATGAGACTATTATGTGTATGATATGATGAGCATATAGCATGTTTATGATATGATTAGAATACTGTATGAAACCTGTACAGAAACATCGGAAATACGTAGCAAAAAAAAGATATGAGAAAATATAGTAGTAGCGCTCTTTAGCGCTGGACAGCAAAACGCTGCTGCTAAAGGACTTAGCAGTAGCGCGGGTATGCAAAGCGCTACTGCTAGGTAGGTATAGCAGCAACGCGTGTCAAAACGCGCTGCTGCTAAACGTTAGCTGTAGCGCCGTATCAGTAGCGCGGGTACCCGCGCTACTGATACACCAAATACCCGCGCTACTGCTAGGGTTTTCCCTAGTAGTGTCACAATCATAGAAGATGTCCAAGATAGTGTATTTATATGTGGAATCTCTCTTCCTTCAATATTCTTTCATGAATTGTTCAAGTGACCAATGCGGTGTTTGCTAACTTTCAATAAATTTTACCACCTATACTTATTATGTGTGAAGTCATTACTCCCCACGGGATAAGTATATGAAGCATATTTAATTTCAGATTTATGATATTCAATTCATTCAACCATTTACTCATGGGATATAAGTGAAGCACGAGAGTGAATGACAAACTACTCCAAAAAGATATAAGTGAAGATCAATGCGTAGTCAACAATTAAATAACTATGTGAAGACTCTCTCATCTAAGAATTTCAGATCTTAAGCATTTTATTAAACAGCAAGCAAAAGAAAAATAGCACTCCAAGAATACCACGCATCATGTGAACGAATGAAAATTTAGGCTCAACATAGGCTAACCGATAATTGTTGATGAAGAGAGGTGGGATGCGTAGCATCCCCAAGCTTAGATGCTTGATACTTCTTGAAATATTTACTTGGGGTGCCTTGGGCATCCCCAAGCTTGAGCTTTTGTATCTCGTTCAATCCTCTCATATCATTGTTTCACCTATTCTCAAAAACTTCATCCACACAAAACTCGAAAAGAACTCGTGAGATCGGTTAGTACACATAATAATAAATCAACTCTTTATGTACTGCAAAGACAAGTTGCACAATAATTATCAAACATCATCTACTATTTAATATCATTCCCACAATTTATATCTACCAATATAGGCTATGGAAACTAGAGGATAAGTACATAACAAAACTATGACAGCAATCTGTCCAAACAGAACAGTCTGTAGCAATTTATGAAAACAGCGTACTTCCTTAACTCAAAAAAATTATGAAAATTTAGGACATGCTAAATAATTTATATGACATCACTGTGTAAAAATTACAGAAACTTTCCACGTTCCAGTAAAATATGAAAATTCAAACACTACAGCCAAAGTTTCTGTTTTTACACAGCACTCATCAAAACATGCAATGCAAGCATCCTAAGGCAATTCTTGGAACTTTTTATTGAAAAACAAGATTATAAATAACACCTAACAGAGAAAAAGAAAATAAAATGACGCTCCAAGCAAAACTCATATTATGTGACGAATAAAAATATAGCTCCAAGTAAGATATACCGATAATGTTGAAGACGAAAGAGGGGATGCCTTCCGGGGCATCCCCAAGCTTAGGCGCTTGAGTCTTCCTTGGATATTACCTTGGGGGTGCCTTGGGCATCCCCAAGCTTAGGTTCTTGTCACTCCTTATTCTCCTCATATCGGTGTCTCACCCAAAACTTGAAAACTTCAATCACACAAAACTTAACGGATCTTCGTGAGATGGGTTAGTATAATAAAGATAAATCATTCACTTACGTACTGTCAAGACAAGATTAATAGTTGTTCCCACATGATACCTACTGTATTCTACCATTACCATAATTTATACCACTAAATATAAGCTATGGAAACGCTAAAACAAGCAAACTATGCATGCAAAACAGAATCTGTCAAAAACAGAATAGTCTGTGAAGATCTGTAGTATAACCAAACTTCCCTGTCTCTAAAAATTATGAAAAATTAGGAAAACCTGAAAATTTTGTATATAAAGACTTTGTAAAAAATTCAGATCATTATCACGCTCCAGTAAAAAATTAAAATTCCTGTACTGGAGTCAAAAGTTTGTGTTTTTGTTCAACATCAATTCTACTCATCTTGTGAGTCATCCCAAAGGCTTTACTTGGCACTTTATTCAAATAAAAGGAAAAAAACATGATCACTACAGTAGCTTAATCATGTGATCACACAAAAACAGAAAGTAAAAGTGTTGGGTTGTCTCCCAACAAGCGCTTTTCTTGAATGCCTATTAGCTAGGCATGAGGATTTCAATGATGCTCACATAGGAATAATAATTGAAACATGCAAAAGAGCATCATGAATCTCATGAAAAGCACATTTAAGTCTAACCCACTTCCTATGCATAGGGATTTTGTGTGCAAACAATTTATGGGAGCAAGAATCAACTAGCATAGGAAGGCAAAACAAGCATGACTTCAAAACTTTGAACACATAGAGAGGAAACTTGATATTATTGCAATTCCTACAAGCATATACTCCTCCCTCATAATAATTTTCAGTAGCATCATGAAGGAATTTCACAACATAAATATCACATAAAGCATTATCTTCATGATCCACAAGCATAGAAAATTTGTCACTCTCCACATAAGCAATTTTCTTCTCATTCCTAATAGTGGGAGCCAACTCAACAAAATAACTATCATGAGATACTTGATTGGCATAACCACTTTGAATATTAAAATCATGATGACAAGTTTCATGGTTATCATTATTCTTTATAGCATACATGTCATCACAATAATCATCATAAATAGGAGGCATGCTTTCATCATAATAAATTTGCTCATCAAAACTTGGGGGACTAAACATATCATCTTCGTCAAACATAGCATCCCCAAGCTTGTGGCTTTGCATATCATTAGCATCATGAATATTCAGAGAATTCATACTAACAATATTTCTATCATGCTCATCATTCAAGGAATCCCCCTCAAGTATTTTCATAATTTCTTCCTCTACCAATTGAGCACAATTTTCTGAATCCTTATTTTCACGAAAGACATTATAAAGACGATACAAATGATGCAACCCAAACTCCATTTTTTTGTAGTTTTCTTTTATAAAACCAAACTAGTGAAAAACAAGAAACTAAAATATTTAATTGCAAGATCTAAAGATATACCTTCAAGCACTCACCTCCCCGGCAATGGCGCCAGAAAAGAGCTTGATGTCTACTACGCAACCTTCTTCTTGTAGACTCGTGTTGGGCCTCCAAGCGCAGAGTTTTGTAGGACAGTAGCAAATTTCCCTCAAGTGGATGACCTAAGGTTTATCAATCCGTGGGAGGCGTAGGATGAAGATGGTCTCTCTCAAACAACCCTGCAACCAAATAACAAAGAGTCTCTTGTGTCCCCAACACACCCAATACAATGGTAAATTGTATAGGTGCGCTAGTTCGGCGAAGAGATGGTGATACAAGTGTAATATGGATGGTAGATATAGGTTTTTGTAATCTGAAAATATAAAAACAGCAAGGTAGCAAGTAACAAAAGTGAGCAAAAACGGTATTGCAATGCTTGAAAACAAGGCCTAGGGTTCATACTTTCACTAGTGCAAGTTCTCTCAATAATACTGATATAGTTGAATCATATGTGAATCCCTCACGTGCGACAAAGAGTTCACTCCAAAGTCACAAATAGCGGAGAACAAACGAAGAAATTATTGTAGGGTATGAAACCACCTCAAAGTTATCTTTTCCGATCAATCTTATGAGCTATCCCTATAAGTGTCACGAACAGCCCTAGAGTTCGTACTAAAATAACACCTTAAGATACACATCAACCAAAACCCTAATGTCACCTAGATACTCCAATAGGGATTAGGTGACATTAGGGTTTTGGTTGATGTGTATCTTAAGGTGTTATTGTAGGGTGACATTGGAGTATCTAGGTGACATTAGGGTTTTGGTTGATGTGTATCTTAAGGTGTTATTTTAGTATGAACTCTAGGGCTATTCGTGACACTTATAGGGATAGCTCATAAGATTGATCGGAAAAGATAACTTTGAGGTGGTTTCATACCCTACAATAATTTCTTCGTTTGTTCTCCACTATTTGTGACTTTGGAGTGAACTCTTTGTCGCACGTGAGGGATTTACATATGATTCAACTATGTCAATATTGTTGAGAGAACTTGCACTAGTGAAAGTATGAACCCTAGGCCTTGTTTCTAAGCATTGCAATACCGTTTGTGCTCACTTTTATCATTAGTTACCTTGCTGTTTTTATATTTTCAGATTACAAAAACCTATATCTACCATCCATATTACACTTGTATCACCATCTCTTCGCCGAACTAGTGCACCTATACAATTTACCATTGTATTGGGTGTGTTGGGGACACAAGAGACTCTTTGTTATTTGGTTGTAGGGTTGTTTGAGAGAGACCATCTTCATCCTACGCCTCCCACGGATTGATAAACCTTAGGTCATCCACTTGCGGGAAATTTGCTACTGTCCTACAAAACTCTGCGCTTGGAGGCCCAACACGAGTCTACAAGAAGAAGGTTGCGTAGTAGACATCACTCAACAACGTGTGGGAACTCGTCAAACGTCGAGATCCTCGCAAGCACAATATCATAGGTACCAAGTGGATCTACCGCAATAAACAAGATGAACTTGTTCAGGTAGTGAGGAATAAGGCCCGTCTTGTGGCACAGGGCTACACACAGGTTGAGGGAATTGACTTTGATGAAACTTTTGCACCTGTTGCTAGACTTGAATCTATTCGCATATTGCTTGCTTATGCTAACCATCACAATATCATCTTATATCAAATGGATGTGAAAAGTGCATTCCTCAATGGTAAGCTTGAGGAAGAAGTATATGTTGCTCAACCCCCAGATTTTGAAGACCCAAAGTATCCTGACAAAGTCTTCAGACTCAACAAGGCCCTCTATGGCCTCAAGCAAGCCCCTCGGGCGTGGTATGACACACTGAAGGAATTCCTCATGAAGAAAGGCTTCAAACCCGGTTCACTTGACCCAACTCTTTTCACAAAATCATATGATGATGAATTATTTGTGTGCCAAATATATGTGGACGATATTATCTTTGGATGTACTGACAAACGTTACAGCGATGAATTTGCCTATATGATGGGTGAAGAATATCAAATGTCTATGATGGGAGAGCTCAAATTCTTCTTAGGGCTTCAAATTCGTCAACAACGCAATGGCATCTTCATATCTCAAGAGAAATACCTCAAGGATGTCCTGAAGAAATTCGGCATGCAGGATTGCAAAGGCTTCAAGATTCCTATGCCCACATCGGCTCAACTCTGCTCTGACAAAAGTGGTAAAGATTTCGATCAGAAGGAATACCGCTCCATGATTGGTTCTTTATTGTATCTATGTGCATCTAGGCCAGATATTATGCTTAGTGTTTGCATGTGTGCCCGATTTCAAGTAAAACCGAAGGAATCACACCATAAGGCTGTGAAACATATTCTTCGATATCTAGCTCACACTCCAACACTAGGATTATGGTACCCCAAGGGCTCAGATCTTGACCTCATTGGATATTCTGATTCTGATTATGCTGGTGATCGTGTGGACTGCAAGTTAACATCAGGCACATGTCATTTCCTCGGACGATCCTTAGTCTGTTGGTCCTCAAAGAAGCAGAACTGCGTGTCACTATCCACTGCGGAAGGTGAGTACATTGCTGCTGGTTCTTGCTGTGCTCAATTACTATGGATGAAGCAAACCCTCAAGGACTACGGCATCAACGTGAAGAATGTCCCTCTCTACTGCGACAATGAGAGCACCATCAAAATTGCTCACAACCCAGTTCAGCACTCCAAGACCAAAGCACATCCAGATTCGTCATCATTTTCTTCGTGACCATGTGATGAAGGGCGACATCTTCCTCGACCACGTGAAGACTGAAGAACAACTGGCTGATATCTTCACAAAGCCCTTGGATGAGAAGAGATTTTGCAAGTTGCGGTGTGAGCTAAATATCTTAGAATCTTCGAATGTTCTTTGAAAGGACACACATCCTAACACTTATGCAATATTGATGACTTTGATGTGCAACACACGAAGTAACGTTTTTTTTCAATCAATGAAGACTAACTCTCTAAGTGTGAAGAAATTAATGAAGAATTTGATTCTCAGAACCCTACGACAATTGTACGCGGTTTCTGAAATCATCATTCTTATATGGTGGGTAACGCCACCAACAACAGTTGAAATTATTCAATTTTGAGTTTTTCATCATTTTGAAAATTCTTCAAATTTTCAATTTCTTTAAGTTTGCAAATTCCTCAAACTTCAAATTCTTCAAACCTTTCAACTGATGCTCCTAAAATGAGTTTTTCTTCGTTGACTATATATATATATATTGGGTTTTTCATTGTCCTCAACAACATTCACTTATAGCTATTTCTTCAAGTTGATTTTCTTCTAAGTGAATGTGATCAGACCCGTTATTCCTCTATGCTAAGCTCAACCTAGTCTGTTCACAAATTCTTCATATGCGTTCTACTTTGAAACTCGTTCAACGTCTTCACTGTGTCCTTGACAGCTGAAGAATTTGCGAACGAAACATTAAAATATTCAATCTCAATTTTTGGCGATTGCCGCTCAAACCATTCCCACGACTGGATAACCCACGATCCCCCACTATTTCCACTACACAGTACGTGGGTGACACATGTCGTGTGAATGGCAAGGGTCAGGGGTAAACTGGTCCAAAGTCTTTGGGCCAGTTGGTTTTACTGCCGCTATAAATACCCCCTCCCTTCCACTTGCTCGGGCTACTCCTCACTCCCATCTCTCCCGAGCTCCAGACCTAGCGCCGCCGCTAACCTCATCGTCGCCGGAGAAGAAGAGCTTCACTGCCTCGACCTCGCCGTCGTCGTACTCGCATCGGCCGTGGAAGTCTTCACCCTGCCGCCGCTGTAGCTGTCTCCCTCTGCCAAGCTAGGGCGTGGGAGATCTGGACTGACGAACTCCTTCACTTCCTTCTCTGTTCGTCGTGTTCTTCGCTTACGGTAAATAAAATCTTATTTTACCGCATTTTTGATCATGATGATTCTCACAAAAACTTCAAACTGAGTTTATTCTTCAAGAATCCATCTCTCTAGATCAAATCAACCAATGTTCTCTTGAGAAATTTCCCTAAGTAACAGTATTCTTCATGATTCCTCAATTGTGTGGATCTCACAATCTGCACAACTCTGGAACCTGAGACAAGAACACTTAGTGAAATTCTTCAAGACATCTCTGGTCAAATTCCTCAAACTTGATATTTTTGCAAAAATTTCTAAGAACGCATATGACCTCTTCAAATTCTTCGCACCTACACTCTATTCACAGGTACAAAATGTCAGCTAATGAATCTCTAGGTTCTCATCAACTTAAGTCATTTGCATCATTCCTTGAAGAAAAATTACACACCTCTTCAGAATCCTCAAAAGTGCAAAATCCTCAGCCGAAGAAAATGGCTGATGGCAAAAGACCTCAGAAAGGAGGGAAGAGACCTGAAGTGCAAACTGCTTTTGAGATTCCTGATGATCTGTATGAGGAATACTGTACACCTGATGAAGCAACTCATGGCAAAGACACCAAACAACAACGCAAAGTTCGCATTCAGAGGATTGAGAGGAGATGGATGAAGGAATGGAGGGAATATCGCTATGTTACCCCCAAGTACATGAAGAAATTTGTGATCAAGCCTCCATGCAGAAGAGCTCCCTTGGCATCAGGACAACATGCTGATCCAACTAGCCTCAAAACTGGTGAGGACTTTCCTCATGAATGGGAAAGACGCCAGGCAAAATTGGATAGGCAAGCAAAAGAGGCAGTGAGGCAATTCAATGAAGACTCTGCTGCTGCTACCTCAGCCAAGACTTCTGTTAGTGGTTCTGCTCCCAAGAAGGCAATGGCTAAGAAATCAGCCGTCAAGTTGAAATCCTCAACTCCAATGTCTTCAGCCCCCAATTCCTCACAGCATATGCCCCAGGCAAAATCATCAAGGGCTCCTTCTGTGGCTGAACAATCTTCGGCTGCTGCAGCCAAGTCCTCAATGCCCGTGCTCCTTGCTACATGTCAAAGAATAGCAGGGTTCTCAATTGCCTCAGGGACATCGGCAAATTCCTCAAGCAGTCCCACTCTGCTGAAAAGGAAGACCACAGCTGGCTGAGGAAAACGTCCAAGTCCTCATGATAAGAAAGTGGTCTTTCAAGTTCCCTCAACATCTGAGGATGATGGTGCAGATGATGAAGAATTAGCTGCAATTGTGAGGAATAAGAAAGAAAGAGTGGCCCAAGCCAAGGGCACTTCAATTCCTCTGCTACTTGATCCGAAGATAGTGCTAGATTTCATCGACTTATGGCACCAGGACCCAAACACGCCTATCGATGATTTGAAGCTCCCTCCGGGCCCAAGTCATGTTCTAGCTGCCTTCATTGGTGAAGAAAAATGGAAGCATGAGCAGATCAGAAGAACCAAGATTGCTAAACAAAGGAAAGAGAGGTTCATGAAAGAAAATGTCCTCAACCTGACGCCTGATCAACTCATCTCTGTTCAGAGAGATATCAAAGGCCTCAATGATAAGTACAACAGCCGCCTCTCAGATTGGCAAGGAGCCAAGGGCAGATTCATAACAATGGCTGATAAAGTCATCAAAGATCACAACACTCGGGCTGCAGCATGAGCTAAATCCTCAAATCCTCTGCTCAGCTCCTCTGCTCCACAATCTGAAGAAACTGCCAGGAAAGTTGAGGAAACTGCAAGGGCGACTGCCACAGTCGTGCCTGAGGAAACTGCAAGGGCGACTGCAACAGTCTTGCCTGAAGAAACTGATGGTCCGTCTGCAACAGATGCGAACAAAAGGAAGGCCTCTGCATCTGCAGAGTCCTCGGCTCTTAAGAAATTGAAGACACTGCCAAGTTCCTCAACAGATCCAATCGATGCAACTCCACTGTCTACTGTTCTAGCCTATGATCTGATTCCATTTGGTGAGGATTATGAAATCCCAATTGACGAACCTGAAGAAAATCAGTCTGCTGCTTCTGAGCCGGTTGATGAAGAAATTCAAATGGAGACAAATGCTCCAACTCATATACTTGAATCTCCTCAGCCTCAGGCTGATTCTGAAGAAATGGAAGAGGAGGTGGACATTGGTAACACTACTCCCGTTATCAATGATGACTATTGGGAAACTGAACATCCAAACTCTCCTCTTACCACTCCTCTCACCCAAATTCTTCAATCACCAGCTGCGACTGAAGAAATACCAGCTGAGTCAGTGCCTGAAGAAACTCACGCTGCCTCTGCTAAAGTTATTATGAATGAGGAAACTGCTCCAACCAAGGCTGCTGAAGAATCTGCTCCTTCAATTCCTCAAACAACCATTATTGTTGTTATGCCAAAAGAGATTCATGGGTGCTTCAAGCCAAATCTTCAACCAAAGCCAGCTATGCCTTTCAAGAAGCGACCCAAATTCATGAGAGAAAATTTCTACGATGAGCATCACTTCTTCACAGGAGCAAATCCTTATGACTCCCAAAGGTCACGTCAGAAGAGATTCTAGACGCCTACTCAGGCTAATTTCTATGCAGCTGTGCTATTCCAGAAGGACAAGGTTTTCCAACATTATTCAATTCCTCATGCTGATATGGAAAACATCCCATGCTACAATCCAGTTCTCAACATTCTTCATGATGCTGGATTACTGCCCTTCTGCGTCGACATCTGTGATTGGAATGAAGAACTCATTCTTCAATTCTACTCTACTCTTCATATCTCAGGTGAAGCACAAGACATCAGCACTTGGATACTTGACTAGATGACAGGCAACACTCACTTTACTGCGCCTGCCTCTGAATTGCTTCGGGTTGTCCCTGTCAGTATTGTCTCAGCTGAAGCTAGATGCCTATATGATGAACCTGAGCTTCCAAATCACCTCATGCAAGTTCTTATGAAGCCTTTGAAGCCTGGTCAAGCTCCCAGAACAACTTTTCTGGTGCAGGATTTACTGTATGTGCCTCGCACTGTCTATCACATTATGAACAAAACCTTCAGCCCCATCAAAGGCCACAACAATGAAGAAGAAGAGGTGGTTGGAGTAATGAAGAATCTGCTCTTCAACATAATTCATGTCATTCCCATTAATCTTCATGATTTCTTCTTGAGGACATTGGCCAACATTGCACTGACACCTTTTGAACTGAAGCCTTATGCTCCATGGATCATGAAGTTCATCAGGGCGAGATCCTCAATGCCTTATGAAGCAGATTTCCAAAATCATTTCAGCTTTCTACCGCCAATTGAAGTCCTCAAGGACACATTTTGTTCAATGGAGGGAAGAGGCAAAACTGTTATTGATGAAGGATCTCGACCACTCAATGGTCAATTTCGCACTGCTGCCTCTTACTCAACAAATGATGACACTGCTTCTCAAGACTCTGTTGGCAGGGCCACAGCTCAAAGACCTCAAGAAACTGCTCCCAGGGTGATGACTGATCGTGAACTTCTCCTCAGTCTTCACCAAAAGGTGGATCGTAATCACAAGTGGGTCAAAAGGCAGTTTGGTGCACTTCTTCGGGACATGACAGTCACTCACAATGTGGTGAGGAAAAACCATTACTACCTGCATGAAATCTTCGACCGCACTTGGGCTACCCTTGAACATCTCTATACTCCTGAAGAACCTGCGGAGATGGAATTTCAGCGGGACTTCGACTGGTCAATTCCACCAAAGAAGAAGTGGAAGAAAGTTCAAGTTCCTCAGCTGGTGACAAGCTCATTTTCTTCATTGCGTAAGACGGATGAAGCTGAGGACATTGACGACACAGCTGCAGGCCCTGCTCCACCAACTGACCGCGACAACGCTGGCGCTCCTCCACCACCTTCAAGATGAAATTCTTCAGGGGCGTTAGTCCTCAATTTAGTCCCTTTTGGTCACTTGATGACAAAGGGGGAGAAATTTGAGTTAGTCTTCAAGCGGGTCTATATATATGGGCTGTTTTTTGTTTAAATTACAACTCTAGCTCTTTTGAAGCTTTTGTTGATTGAGTTGTAAACTTAAGTCTGATGGTGGTCTGATACTTCTAAACTGCTTTCCGCATGCTTATTTCCTCTAGTATCTTAATGCATGCATGCTGAATTTCCTCAGACCCCATTTTCCATCATGCATTTCAATTTCCTCAATATGTATATAAAATGTGTGTATGGATTACAAGATATAGGGGGAGATCTCCAAGATTTTATCATGCCATGTGCATTTGCAGTCCAAAGCAAATTCCTCAAATGTGCACATCTTCAGGGGGAGTTCCTCTATATCTTGCAATCAAATTCCTCAAACTCAGTACTTACACTTCATATGTTTATCCCCGTTGAAAACTTAACCTATTTGTCATCAATCACCAAAAAGGGGGAGATTGTAAGTGCATCTAGTGCCCCTTAGTGATTTTGGTGTATTGAAGACTTATAGGTTAAGGGACTAATATGTTTGTGAGTGTACACAGGCTCTATAAGTCGATGAGGAGTTTGGTATATTCGAAGAATATCGACCCCTAAAAATGAATGTCTTCAACTGAAGTCTTTGGTGAAGACTTTGCTGAAGACTTTGGTATTCCCTGAAGACTTTGATATTAAAGAAGACGGTGTGACCTTGAAGACATTAATGAGGATTATGGAGCATGAAGACTTTAGTTTTTATTGTTTCTTTTCTTTTCTTGAGTCATAGGGAACACCGTACTGTTAAAGGGGGTCGAGGTAAACTAAGGAAAAATTTCCATCTGATGCTCAACTCAAAAGCCTGAACATAACCCAATCCTTCGAGTGAAGCCTTTGGAAACCTCTTGCAGTTCAGTCTAGTTCTTCAGAGACAGAGACGATGTTCTTCTGGTCTCTGAGGAAATTGGTCTGACTGAGGAGTTAGGATTTCGCCAGTGCGAATTGCCTACAAGTGAGGAAAATGATAAGCCCTGAGGAATTTGACAGTTCAAATTCCGACCGTTGCTGTGCTTTGCACCAGCTGTCCAGATATTCTACTCACCTAACGGTCATATGATTGGGGGGGCATTTATGTCTTATCATGTCGGGATGCACCCTGGCTATAAATAGCCGCCCCCCACAACCACTAGCTGGTTGGCTGCTCCGAGAGAGAACTAGACACTTGTCATTTGAGAGCATCCCATTCCTCGAGGACTTTGAGCGAAAATCATCAGTGAGGAAAAACTCCCAAAAACCAAACCACCAACCCAAAGTGATTCAGCATCACTGAAGAAATTGTTCCTATGTGGAACCGACGCTTGTTACCTTTGAAGACTGTGTATCTTCCAGACGGTTAGGCATCATGGTCTAGTGCATCCTGCAGTCAATTGGGGATCGCCGGGTGACCGTGGACTAGAGCATCCAGCAGTAAATTGTGGATTGCCGGGTGACCAGTTTGTGAGGGTTTTTGGAAGTCTACCCTGAAGACTTACCATGAGTGTTGGGCGAGGTCTGTGTGACCTTAGCTCAAGGAGAATACGGTAAGGACTGTGTGTCCTAGGACTGTGTGTCTTCTGGTTTAAATACCAGGCCGCTCCAAACCAGACGTACAACTGTCACAGCAGTTGGAACTGGGTTATCAACTCACTGTCTTCATCGAGCCTCTGGTTCTATTTCCTCAACCCTTTCAATTCCTTGTATAACTGTTGATGAAATTGATCGTTACTGTTTGAAGAATTTGACTGAAGAGTTTCTCAATTTCCTCACCCCAAATTCTTCAGTCACCGTATCATCAGCCTGCTTATCCTGTTTACGCTACTTATGCTCTGTGTATGTTTCATTTCATCATGATGACTATGCTACCGCTATGTTTCGCATGCACTTGAGTACTTATTCCGCTGCAAGTAGTTCGTCACTTAGCAAATTCCTCAACCAGTAATTCCTCAGTGACGAATTTGTAAAAATCGCCTATTCACCCCCCTCTAGTCGATATAACGCACTTTCAGTGTCGAACCCAACGAGTAGCAGAAGGAAATGACAAGCGGTTTTCAGCAAGGTAATTTCTACAAGCACTGAAATTGTAGGTAACAGGTAGTTTGATAACAAGATAATTGGTAATGAGCAAGTAACGGTAACGGTAAATAAAGTGCAGCAAGATAGCCCAATCCTTTTGTGGCAAAGGACAGGCCAAAATGGTCTCTTATAATAAGCAAGCGTTCTTGAGGGTACACGGGAATTTCATCTAGTCACTTTCATCATGTTGGTTTGATTTGCGTTCTCTACTTTAATAATTTGATATGTGGGTGGACCGGTGCTTGGGTGCTGTTCTTACTTGAACAAACCTACCACTTATGATTAACCCCCTCGCAAGCATCCACAACTACGAGAAAAGTATTAAGATAAAATCTAACCATAGCATTAAACATTTGGATCCAAATCGGCCCCTTACGAAATAGCGCATAAACTAGGGTTTAAGCTGTTGTCACTGTAGCAACCCATCATCTAATAACTACTCCACAATGCATTCCCTTAGGCCCAAAGATGGTGAAGTGCCATGTAGTCAACGTTCACATGGCACCACTAAGGGAATCACAACATACATATCATCAAAATATCGAACACATATCAAATTCACATGATTACTTGCAACATGACTTCTCCCGTGGCCTCAAGAACAAAGGTAACTACTCACAAATGATATTCATGCTCAAGATCAGAGGGGTATTAAATAGCATAATGGATCTGAACATATAATCTTCCACCAAATAAACCATATAGTAATCAACTACGAGATGTAATCAACACTACTAGTCACCCACGGGTACCAATCTGAGATTCCGGTACAAAGATTGAACAAAAGAGACGAACTCGGGTTTGAGAGGAGATGGTGATGTTGGAGATGTTGATGAAGATTGGCCTCTCAAAGATGAGAGGGTTGTTGGTGATGACGATGGCTTCGATTAACCCCTCCGGGAGGGAAGTTCCCCCGGCGGAATCGCTCCGCCGGAGGGCAAAAGTGCTCCTGCCCAAGTTCCGCCTCGAGACGGCGGCGTTCCGTCCCGAAAGTCACCCTTTGATTTTTTTCTTGGTCAAAAGACCTTAAGTACCAGAAGATGGGCACCGGAGGTGGGCCGGGCTGGCCGCAACACACCAGGGCGCGTGATACGTCTCCAACGTATCTATAAGTTTTGCTTGTTCCATGCTCTTATATTATCATTCTTGGATGTTTTACAATCACTTTATAGCAACTTTATATCATTTTTTGGGACTAACCTATTGACATAGTGCCAAAGTGCCAATTGGTGTTTTTGCTTGTTTTTTACTTCGCAGAATATCAGTACCAAACGGAGTCCAATCGCGACGAAACTTTTTGGAAAAAAATTTGGACCAGAAGACACCTAGTGGGCCAAAGAAATGCCAGAGAGGTGGGCCGTGGAGACCACAACCCACGAGGGCATGCCAGAGGCCCCAGGCGCGCCCTGATGGGTTGTGCCCTCCTCGGGGCCCCTCTCCACCGCCTCTGATGCCTATAAATTCCCAATTATTCCAGAAACCTTAGAGGAGTCGACGAAAAACACATCCAGCCGCCGCCAGTTCCAGAGCCTCGAGATCCAATCTAACACCATCACGGAGGGGTTCATCATCCTCATTGGTGCCTCTCCGATGATGCATGAGTAGTCCACCATAGACCTACGGGTCCATAGGTAGTAGCTAGATGGCTTCCTCTCTCTCTCTCTTTTGATTCTCAATACAATGGTCTTTTGGAGATCTATTTTATGTAAACTTTTGCGGCGTGTTTGTTGGGATCCGATGAATTTTGAGTTCATGATCAGTTTCTATCCTTGAATATTATTTGAGTCTTCTTTGATCTCTTATATGCATGATTACTTATAGCCTCGTATTTCTTTTTCGAATCTTTGGTTTAGTTAGGCTGACTAGATCGATTTTTCTTGCCATGGGAAGAGGTGCTTTGTGATGGGTTCGATCTTGCGGTGTCCTCTCCCAGTGACAGAAGGGGCAGCGAGGCACGCATGTATCATTGCTATTAAGGACAACAAGATGGGGTCTATTCCTACATGAATAGATCTTGTCTACATCATGTCATCGTTCTTATTACATTACTCCGTTTTTCCATGAACTTAATACACTAGATGCATGTTGGATAGCGGTCGATGTGTGGAGTAATAGTGGTAGATGCACGTAGGAGTCGGTCTACTTATCTTGGACGTGATGCCTATATAATGATCATCACCTTGGATATCATCATGATTATTTGATCTTCTATCGATTGCCCAACAGTAATTTGTTCACCCACCGTGTGCTATACTCATGAGAGAAGCCACTAGTGAAACCTACGGCCCCCGGGTCTACTTTTCCAACATATTGCTTTCCGATCTATCTTTTTGCCGCTTTTGTTTTCAGATCTATTATTCCAAAAATCCAAAAATATATTGCTGCACTTTTTATTTTCTCTTTTTCTTTTGTGTTCTTGAGAGATCTATCTCTCCAATCTATCACTACCTAATCTATCTTTTTACCATAGAAAGATTGACAACCTCTCTTTCGCGTCGGGTTGCAAGTATTTGTTCTTTGTGTGCAGGTGCTGCTTATTAGGTGGTGGTGATCCTCCTACTGGTTCGATACCTTGGTTTCATAACTGAGGGAAATACTTACCGTCGCTGTGCTGCATCATCCCTTCCTCTTTGGGGAAATACCGACGCAGTCTCAAGCCACGTCAAAGGAATATCTGGCGCCGTTGCCGGGGAGGAAGCGGTCTCTTCTACGTGCCAATCTCTGGCGCCGAGGAGACACCATCATCATCTACCAGGTTCCTAATCACAAATCTCATTTCCTTGCAATTACATTATTTGCCATTTGCCTCTCCCCCACTTCACCCAATTTGTCATTTTATTCGCCCTCTTTTTCGTTTGCCTTTTTCTCGTCAGATCTCTCGTTTGCCTACCTTGTCGTTATGGCTAGTTCTTCTTCTATTGCGTGTACTCCCGATAATGAAGTTCTAAATTTTAAGGAAAGGGGAGGGGAGAACCTAAAAGATGCTTGGTATAGGATTCGTGATTCTCATAATAGATCTATCCATAAGCAATCTACCGTTGTTCTTTTTCGCAGTTTTTATGTGGGCATCACCACTTGGTATAGATTCGTCCTTGATATGATTACCGGTGGGAATTTCTTGATGTGTCCATCTTTGGATGCTTTTAATGCTATGGGAAGTTTAGTGGGATCACCACCTCTTACGATCAATGAAACAACTTTAACTCTCGAACATGTTATGGAGAGATTAGATGCTATTGAAAAGAAGATGATTACCAAAGAACATCTTGAAAATTTGGATAAGAAAATGCATAATCTTGCTAATAAAATTGGGTCAAAAGCGGGAGACGCCTTTAAATTGGCAATGGAAAAAGATACCGTAGTTAACGAAAGGATAGAAGAGAGTCCTTACCGGATTGATAAATTAGAAGAAATTTTTAGTAACTTGGGTTTGGCTTTTTCTTCTGTTAAAACTATTGGAAAAACTCCCATGAAAACTTGCAAAACCACGCAAGTCACTAAAAACAAAGTTGCTACACCTAGTGGCCACAAGGGAGATCTTAAAATGATTAGTATTCATCCCGACTTTGTTGAATTAGTAAGAGACCCTATTTAGAAAGATGAATTTTTTGGTATTTTTCCTAGAAGTGTTGTCATTGAGAACATGCATGCTAAAATCTTGAAGAAATCAAGTTGTGTTATTGAAGAGTTCAAACCAAAGATGACAATACTTGAAACTGTGCGTTATGCCTAGCTAGGGGCGTAAAACGATAGCGCTTGTTGGGAGGCAACCCAATGAATATATTTTTTTCTTTTTCTTTCTGTTTTTTAGTGTTGACACAATTATGCCTCTGTTATGATTGTGTTTTTATGTTTTATTTAGAGTTTGTGTCAAGTAGAGCTTTTAGGATGATTCATAAGATGAGTAGAAGCGATGCTGAATCTGAAACAGAAGCTTTCCCTCCAGTGTTCGAATTTTCATTTTTTACTGGTACATGATATTGAGCTGAAAGTTTAACACCGTGTTGCTATACAAATTCTTTACATTGTCCTAATTTGTTTATAATTTTTAGAGTTACAGAAGTATGGTTAGAGTACAGATTACTACTGACTATTCTGTTTAAGACAGATTCTGTTTTCGTTGCATTGTGTGCTTGTTTTGATGAATCTATGGGTTATATTGAAGGGTATGAGCCATGGTAAAGTTAAAATACAGTAGGTATAATGCAATAATAAACTATGAATGGGTTTGCAACAGTACTTAAAGTAGTGATTTGCTTTATTATACTAACGGATCTCACGAAGATTTTGTTGAGTTTTGTGTGATTGAAGTTTTCAAGTTTTGGGTGAGATCACGATGGATGAAGGAATAAGGAGTGAAAAGATCCTAAGCTTGGGGATGCTACAGCACACCCAAGATATATCCAAAGAGAAACAAGCAACTAAGCTTGGGGATGCCCCCGAGTGGCATCCCCTCTTTCTTCTAACAACCATCGGTATTTTACTTGGAGCTATATTTTTATTCGTCACATATCATGAGTTTTGCTTGGAGCGTCTTGTATCATTTGAGTCTTTGCTTGCTTTGCTTGTTAGTTTGTAACTTGTATCCTCGCTGGACACACCTATTTGAGAGAGCCAAAATTATGCTATGATTTGTTAGAATTGCTCTTTATGCTTCACTTAAACTTTTTGAGCTATAGAATTGCTCTAGTGCTTCACTTATATCTTGTTGAGCACGGTGTGCTTGGAAATTTTTATAGAAATACTCTCATGCTTCACTTAGATTAATTTGAGAGTTAGTAAATTTTGAAGAAATCCTCTCATGCTTCACTTATACTATTTTGAGAGATGAAACTTTTATGCTCATGTGCTTCACTTAAATTTGTTTGAGCTTGTCAAAAGCAATGGCAATATATGAAACTAGTCCCAAGGTGATAGATATCCAAGGAGGATATAATAAAAACTTTCATGAAGATCATTGGACAAATTAAACTTGATTCCTTGTAACAGTTTTGAGACATGATGATAGTAATATGTGAGTTATGTTAGTGAGTAATTATGCTTGATCTATTTGCTAGCCTCCACTTGTACTAAGTAGAAATACTACTTGTGCATCCAAAATCCTTAAATCAAGTTTTTCCTTATGAGTCCACCATACCTACCTATATGCGGTATTTCCATGCCGTCCTAAGAAAATTTGTATGTGCCATCTCTAATTTTAAAAATAAATTTCTCTTTTGTGTGCTCGTACCGCTCATGAAACGGTAGGGGGTGTCCAATATTTTTCCATGCTAGATGTGTTATTCTCAAGATTAGTGTTTATTCACTTGTCATTGCACGAGAGTACGGCGGTAATAGGGATGCCCATTCCCAAAATGATTTTTTTTTACTTTATGTTGTCAAATAATAAATTCCTTGGAAAGTGTTGGTATGGAAGGCAACCGTGGATACGGCCAACCATGGAATGTGAAAGAATGGTGGAAAAAGGAATAAACTTTATTTTCTATTTGGGAACCTCCTATGATGTGTCTAGCATGAAAAGTATTGTGAACTACTTTGTCGTTTTCGTTGACAGGTGATGTCTACTACGCAACCTTCTTCTTGTAGACTCGTGTTGGGCCTCCAAGCGCAGAGTTTTGTAGGACAGTAGCAAATTTCCCTCAAGTGGATGACCTAAGGTTTATCAATCCGTGGGAGGTGTAGGATGAAGATGGTCTCTCTCAAGCAACCCTGCAATCAAATAACAAAGAGTCTCTTGTGTCCCCAACACATCCAATACAATGGTAAATTGTATAGGTGCACTAGTTCGGCGAAGAGATGGTGATACAAGTGTAATATGGATGGTAGATATAGGTTTTTGTAATCTGAAAATATAAAAACAGCAAGGTAACTAATGATAAAAGTGAGCACAAACGGTATTGCAATGCTTAGAAACAAGGCCTAGGGTTCATACTTTCACAAGTGCAAGTTCTCTCAACAATACTGACATAGTTGAATCATATGTAAATCCCTCACGTGCGACAAAGAGTTCACTCCAAAGTAACTCATAGCGGAGAACAAACGAAGAAATTATTGTAGGGTACGAAACCACCTCAAAGTTATCTTTTCCGATCAATCATATGAGCCATCCCCATTAATTGTCACGAACAGCCCTAGAGTTCGTTCTAGAATAACACCTTAAGATACACATCAACCAAAACCCTAATGTCACCTAGATACTCCAATGTCACCACGAGTACCCATGGGCTTGATTATACGATATGCATCACACAATTTCAGATTCATCATGTTCAATCCAACACAAAGAACTTCAAAGAGTGCCCCAAAGTTTCTACCGGAGAGTCAAGACGAAAACATGTGCCAACCCCTATGCATAGATTCCCAAGGTCACGGAACCCGCAAGTTGATCACCAAAACATACATCAAGTGGATCAATATAACATCCCATTGTCACCACGGATATCCCATCGCAAGACATACATCAAGTGTTCTCAAATCCTTAAATATTCAAACCGATAAGAAAACTTCAAAGGGAAAACTCAATTCATCACAAGAAGATTGAGAAGGGAAAACTCCACATGATTCATCTATATTTATAAAGCTCGCGGTACATCAAGATCGTGCCATCTCAAGAACACGAGAGAGAGAGAGAGATCAAACACATAGCTACTGGTACATATCCTCAGCCCCGAGGGTGAACTACTCCCTCCTCGTCATGGAGACCGCCGGGATGATGAAGATGGCCTCCGGTGATGGTTTCCCCTCCGGTAGGGTGCCGGAACGGGCTCCCGATTGGTTTTTCGTGGCTACAAAGGCTTGCGGCGGCGGAACTCCCGATCTAGGTTTCTTTCTGGGGGTTTTGGTATTTATAGGAATTTTTGGCGTCAGTCTCACGTCAAGGGGACTCCCGAGGGGCCCACAAGCCAGGGGGGCGCGCCCTAGGGGGGCGCCCCCTAGGCTTCTGGCTGCCTCGGGACTCCTCTCCGGTATCTTTTTGCTCCAGTATTTTTTATATTTTCCAAAAATATTCTGCGTAAATTTTCAGCCCATTCCGAGAACTTTTATTTCTGCACAAAAAACGACACCGTGGTAGTTCTGCTGAAAACAGCGTCAGTCCGGGTTAGTTCTAATAAAATCATACCAAAATCATATAAAATTATTGTAAACATGGCATGAATACTTCATAAATTATAGATACGTTGGAGACGTATCAACAGGAAAGGCATGCCAGCCAAAATATTTTTCTCTCTCAATTTAAACTTTGAGCTCTGACACCTCTACAAATCCCTACTTCCCTCTGCGAAGGGCCTATCTATTTACTTTATGCAAATTTTTATTTTTACTTTGAGTCTCCATCTTCTCTTATAAAGCACCAACTAGGGGGCACTATGATCGTACTTGAGCATTGGGTGTAGCTAATATTTGAGTATGTTTCATGAATGGATCAGTGATTGAGCATGATGGGCTAGGGATAACTTTCTTTAGTGTTGATATTTTGAAAGACATAGTTGCTTGTTGGCATGCTTGAGTATTGAAGTCATTATGTTAAAACTAGACTATTGCTTTGAATCATCTAAAAGTCCAAATGTCCATGCTACAAAAGAAAATAATATGAGATGAACATGTTAGGCAGCATTCCACATCAAAAATTCTGTTTTTATCATTTACCTACTCGAGGACGAGTAGGAATTAAGCTTGGGGATGCTGATACGTCTCCAACGTATCTATAATTTTTGCTTGTTCCATGTTGTTGTATTATCATTCTTGGATATTTTACAATCACTTTATAGCAACTTTATATCATTTTTTGGGACTAACCTATTGATATAGTGCCAAAGTGTCAGTTACTGTTTTTGCTTGTTTTTTACTTCGCAGAATATCAGTACCAAATGGAGTCCAATCGCGACGAAACTTTTTTGAGATTTTATTTGGACCAGAAGACACCAAGTGGGCCAAAGAAGTGCCAGAGAGGTGGGCCGTTGAGACCACAACCCACCAGGGCGCGCCAGAGGCCCCAGGCGCGCCTTGATGGGTTGTGCCCTCCTCCGGGACCCTCTCCACCGCCTCTAATGCCTATAAATTCCCAATTATTCCAGAAACCCTAGAGGAGTCACGAAAAACACATCCAGCCACCGCAAGTTCCACAGCCTCGATATCCAATCTAACACCATCACGGAGGGGTTCATCATCCTCATTGGTGCCTCTCCGATGATGCGTGAGTAGTCCACCATAGACCTACGGGTCCGTAGGCAGTAGCTAGATGGCTTCCTCTCTCTCTCTTTTGATTCTCAATACAATGGTCTCTTGGAGATCTATTTGATGTAAACTTTTGCGGTGTGTTTGTTGGGATCCGATGAATTTTGAGTTCATGATTAGTTTCTATCCATGAATATTATTTGAGTCTTCTTTGATCTCTTATATGCCTGATTACTTATAGCCTCGTATTTCTTCTTCTAATCTTTGGTTTAGTTAGGCCGACTAGATCGATTTTTCTTGCCATGGGAAGAGGTGCTTTGTGATGGGTTCGATCTAGCGGTGTCATCTCCCAGAGACAGAAGGGGCAGCGAAGCATGCATGTATCGTTGCTATTAAGGATAACAAGATGGGGTCTATTCCTACATGAATAGATCTTGTCTACATCATGTCACCGTTCTTATTGCATTACTCCATTTTTCCATGAACTTAATACACTAGATGCATGTTGGATAGCGGTCGATGTGTGGATTAATAGTGGTAGATGCAGGCAGGAGTCGGTTCACTTATCTTGGACGTGATGCCTATATCAATTGCCCAATAGTAATTTGTTCACCCACCGTATGCTATACTCATGAGAGAAGCCACTAGTGAAACCTACGGCCCCGGGGTCTACTTTTCCAACATATTGCTTTCCGATCTATCTTTTTGCCGCTTTTGTTTTCAGATCTATTATTCCAAAAACCCAAAAATATATTGCTGAACTTTTTATTTGCTCTTTTTATTTGTGTTCTTGAGAGATCTATCTCTCCAATCTATCACTACCTAATCTTTGTTTTTACCGTAGAGAGATTGACAACCTCTCTTTCGCGTCGGGTTGCAAGTATTTGTTCTTTGTGTGCATGTGCTGCTTATTAGGTGGTGGTGATTCTCCTACTGGTTCGATACCTTGGTTTCATAACTGAGGGAAATACTTACCTTCGCTGCGCTGCATCATCCCTTCCTCTTTGGGGAAATACCGACGCAGTCTCATGCCACGTTAGCGCGCCTGGGGGGCCTGGCGCGCCCTAGTGTCTTGTGGTCACCAAGTGCCCCCCCTCCGATAGTTACTTGCTCCAGTATTTTTTATATATTCCAAAATAATTCCCCGTTAAGTTTCAACTTATTTGGAGATGTGCAGAATAGGTGTCTCTGATATGCTTTTTCAGGTCCAGAATTCCAGCTGCCAGCATGCTCCCTTTTTGTGTAAACCTTGCATATTATGAGAGAAAAGGCATTAGAATTACTCCATAAAGCATTATTATGCATAAAAACATTATAAATAACAGTAGGAAATCATGATGCAAAATGGACGTATCAATTCCCCCAAGCTTAGACCTCACTTGTCCTCAAGCGAAAGCCGATATCGAAAAACATGTCCACATAGTTTGAGAGAGAGGTGTCGATAAAAACAAAATACGGACATAGTAGCATCATGCTTATTATCATAGCAGCAACAAACTTTGTCATAGAACTTTTTCATATAACTTTTATTATATAACTTCATCATATAACTTCTCATGAACAAGTAACATTTCATCACAACATAGAAGTATAAAGCATAAACCTTATTGAAAACCCACAAACTATGTTCTCAGTCAACTTTGCAACTACAATTCATCATATTTTTAGGAAGGGTCTCATGTCAGAGCCTTTTGGCAAGTCCACATACTCAACCATCATTTAATCTTCTATTATTGCTAACACTAACAGCATACCCATGAGCAAAAAGTTTCAACCGAACAGATAGAAAGATAGGGGCTTATAGTTTCGCCTTCCAACGTATTCACCTCAAGGGTGATGTCAACAATAATAACTCATGCTCACTCATATCCAACTGGATATATGTGCCTAGATTTTTCCTCACCACATGATGCATGCAAAAGAAAAAAGAAAAAAGGAATAGGGAAGAATACTTTGACTCTTGCATAAAAGTAAATACATAAAACTAAAAGATAGGCCCTTCGCAGAGGGAAGCAGAGGTTGACATGCGCTTTTTGGTTTTTATGCCAAATCCCTTAATGCAAAAGAACATCACGTTATATTGCCTCTTATGATAGCAACCTTTATTATGCAGTCTGTCGCTTTTATTACTTTGCTATCACAAGTTCGTACAACGCTCAATTTTCTCTTACACTAATTGATCAAACACATTTAGAAGCAATTTTTATTGCCTTAGTGCACCGATGACAACTTACTTGAAGGATCTTACTCAATCCATAGGTAGGTATGATGGACTCTCAAAACATGAGTTTGGGTTTAGGGTTTTTGGATGCACAAGTAGTATCTCTACTTAGTGCGGAATTTTTGGTTAGCAAAGATATTGAGCAAGCACCACATGTTGAAGGATCTATGACAATATAACTTCTATGTGAATATGAACAAACATAAATCATTACGTTGTCTTCCTTGTCCAACGTCAACAATTTTGGCATATAATATTTAATGAGGGCTCACAATCATAAAAGATGTCCAAGATAGTGTATTTGCATGTGAATCTTCTCTTCCCTTATTAATTCTTTCATGAATTGCATCATTGACCAATGCTATGTTTGTCAATCTCCAATAAATTTTACTACTTATACTTTTCTTTATGTGATGTCATTACTTACCATGAGATTAGCATATGATCCTTTTCATTTATTTTCTTTTTATTTTGATTGCAACAAGAAAGTAAAGAAGCAAAAGCTCAAACTAAACTTTATTATATAACTCTCACTATATTACATAGATAGATCACGAAACTAGCACTCGAAAATAGATTATACTTAACTTTTATTCAACTAGGTCACGAAAGAGCTAAGGATCGAACTAAAATAAGTAAAGGTAATAAAAGTGATGGTGATACGATACCGGGGCATCTTCCCCAAGCTTGTCACAAGCCAAGGGGAGTGCCCAAACCAGTGTACTCAAGTCTCCTTTGGTGGTGAAGATGATGAAGGTGGTGGTGATGAGGTAGCCTTCTTCTTCAGCTTATACTTGAGCATAAAAATTTCCTCCCTTAGATCCTCATTCTCTAACTCGAGCTTTAATATCTTTTTGCATAATGCTGCCTTGCTCTCCTGCAGAAAACGAGATGGAATAAATTGAACCTTAGGTTTGTATCCTTTAGGGAGGCTTGACTTCTTGAATTCCACATGCATGTCTCCAGGCTGAGGTAGTGGGTCATCCTCTTCCTCAGAGCTATCATCCTTTGTTTCCTTCATGTTGGCGTCTTCCTCCTCATCTGTGGTCCATCCATAATGATCCACCTCTCCATAGACCTTAGGGTTTGCAATATAGTCAACAACATAGCTCTCCCCCTCCGAATCTTGAGACGACGTATTTTCAGACCTGTCACGAAAACAACACGAAACAAGAACAAGGGATTTTTCTGCAATGCGGTGGTCAAAACAATCGGGGGTATATATAAAGATTTTTATTTATTTTGGGAAGCAAGAATATGGAAGGAAAATTGAGTCGGGAAGGTGCCTGAGGGGGGCACAACCCACCAGGGCGCACTAGGGAGGGCAGGCGCGCCCTGGTGTATCGTGCTCACCTCGGTTGCTTTCCTGTTTATTTCTTATTTTCCTAATTTTTGTAATATTCCAAAACTAACAGAAAATATTTTTGCGGATTTTTCGGAGTCCGTTTACTTACCGTATCACGTACCTCCTCTTTTTCAGTATTCCGGAAGGTTTCTTTTATGTGTTCCTCCGGTGTTATGGTTTGGATAATATTGCTTTCAACATTAATAGGCGTACCTGAGATATAGTGTTTAATTCTTTGTCCATTGACCACCTCTGGGTTAGTACCTTCGGCATTATTAATCTTGGTAGCTCCAGAACGATAAACCTCTTCGATAATATATGGTCCTTCCCATTTGGAAAGAAGCTTTCCTACAAAAAATCTAAAACGAGAGTTGTACAAAAGAACATATTCTCCAACTTTGAATTCCCGCTTTTGGATTCTTTTGTCATGCCATCTTTTAACTTTTTCTTTGAACAGTTTGGCATTTTCATATGCTTGGGTTCTCCATTCATCTAGTGAGCTAATGTCAAATAACCTCTTTTCACCGGCAAGTTTGAAATCATAATTGAGTTCTTTAATTTCCCAAAATGCTTTATGTTCTAACTCTAGAGGCCAATGACAAGCTTTTCCATATACCATTTTGTATGGAGACATACCCGTAGGATTTTTATAAGCTGTTCTATAGGCCCAAGGTGCATCATCTAGTTTCTTAGACCAATTCTTTCGGGACCTATTAACAGTTTTTTGTAATATTAATTTTATTTCTCTATTACTAAGTTCAACTTGACCACTAGATTGAAGATAATAGGGTGATGCAATTCTATGGTCAACATCATATTTAGCAAGCATTTTACGGAAAGCACCATGAATAAAGTGTGAACCACCATCAGTCATTAAATATCTAGGGACTCCAAACCTCGGGAAAATAACTTATTTAAGCATTTTAATGGAGGTGTTATGATCAGCACTTGTAGTTGGAATAGCTTCAACCCACTTAGTAACATAATCAACAGCAACCAAAACATGAGTATACCCATTAGAGGAAGGAAAAGGTCCCATACAGTCAAAACCCCAAACATCAAATGGTTCAACAACAAGTGAATAATTCATAGGCATTTCCTGACGCTTACCGATATTACCAATTCTTTGACATTCATCACAAGACAAGACAAACTTACGGGCATCCTTGAAGAGAGTAGGCCTATAAAAACCAGATTGCAATACCTTGTGAGCAGTTCTATCTCCCGCATGATGTCCTCCATAGGCTTCAGAATGACATTTCTGTAGGATTTGTTCATGTTCATGCTCAGGTACACAATGTCTAATAATACCATCTACCCCTTCTATATAAAGATGTGGGTCATCCCAAAAGTAATGTTTTAAATCATAGAATAATTTTTTCTTTTGTTGGTACGTGAAACTAGGTGGTATATATTTAGCAACAATGTAGTTAGCATAATCAGTATACCAAGGAGTGTTTTGAAAACCATTTATTGCAGCTAACTATTCATCAGGAAAACTATCATCAATAGTTAGTGGGTCATCAAGAATATTTTCTAACCTAGACAAGTTATCAGCTACGGAGTTCTCAGCTCTTTTCCTATCAGTGATATGTAAATCAAATTCTTGAAGCAAGAGAACCCAACTAATGAGTATAGGTTTAGCATCTTTCTTTTCCATAAGATATTTTATAGAAGCATGATCAGTGTGAACAATAACTTTGGAATCAACAATGTAAGATCTAAATTTATCACAAGCAAACACAACTGCTAAAAATTCTTTTTCAGTGGTAGCATAATTTCTTTGGGCACTATCTAGAGTTTTGCTAGCATAATGGATAGCATTTAATTTCTTATCAACTCTTTGTCCTAGAACAGCACCAACAGCATAATCACTAGCATCACACATAATTTCAAAAGGCAAGTTCCAATCAGGTGGTTGAACAATAGGTGAAGAAGTTAAGGCTTTTTGAGTGTTTCAAAGGATTCTACACAATCATCATAAAAAACTAATGGAATATACTTTTGTAAAAGCTTAGTAAGAGGCCTAGAAATTTTAGAGAAGTCTTTAATAAACCTCCTATAGAAACCAGCATGACCAAGGAAACTCCGAATACCTTTAATATCTTTAGGACATGGCATTTTCTCAATTGCATCAACTTTAGCTTTATCCACCTCAATACCTCGTTCAGATATTTTATGCCCCAAGACAATACCTTCATTAACCATAAAGTGGCACTTCTCCCAATTCAAGATGAGATTAGTTTGTTCACATCTCTGCAAAACTCGATCAAGGTTTCTTAAGCAATCATCAAAAGAAGTTCCGTAAACAGCAAAATCATCCATGAAAACCTCCACAATTTTTTCATAAAAATCAGAGAATATAGCAGTCATACATCTTTGAAAGGTAGCAGGTGCATTGCATAAACCAAAAGGCATACGTCTATAAGCATAGGTTCCAAAAGGACAAGTAAAGGTGGTTTTCTCTTGATCAGGTTGTGATACAGGTATTTGAGAGAAACCAGCATATCCATCCAGAAAACAAAAGTGTGTGTGTGCTTAGATAATCTTTCTAGCATTTGATCAATGAAAGGCAGAGGGTAATGATCTTTTCTAGTAGCTTTATTTAATTTTCTAAAATCAATTACCATTCTATAGCCAGTGACAATTCTGTGTGGAATAAGTTCATTTTTATCACCAGGAACAACAGTAATACCTCCCTTCATAGGGACACAATGAACGGGACTTACCCATCTACTATCAGCTATGGGATAAATTATACCTACTTCCATAAGCTTTAATATTTCAGTTCTTACCACTTCTTTCATCTTAGAATTCAATCGCCATTGGTGATCAACAACGGGTTTGGCATCAGGTTCCATATTGATCTTGTGCTGACAGAGAGTGGGACTAATGCCCTTAAGATCATCAAGAGTATATCCAATAGCAACCCGATGTTTCCTCAGAATTTTGAATAATCTTTCTTCTTCATGTTCTGAAAGGTTAGCACTAATAATAACAGGATATATCTTTTTCTCATCAAGATAAGCATACTTCAAAGTGCCAGGCAATTGTTTTAATTCAAACACAGGAGCACCTTTAGGTGGAGGAGGACCTCCTAGAGTTTCAATAGGCAAATTGTGTTTTAGGAGAGGTTGTTGTTCAAAGAAAATTTTATCTATTTCATCTCTTTCATGCAAGTGCATATCATTTTCATGGTCAAGCAAATATTGTTCTAGTGGATCGGTAGGTGGTACGGCAATAGAAGCAAGACCAATTATTTCATCCTTACTAGATAATTCTTTATTACGTGGTTGTCTACTAAACTTGTAAAAGTTAAACTCGTGAGTGATAACCCACAAGTATAGGGGATCGCAACAGTTTTCGAGGGTTGAATATTCAACCCAAATTTATAGATTCGACACAAGGGGAGCCAAAGAATATTTGAGAGTATTAGCAGCTGAGTTGTCAATTCAACCACAACTAGAGATTAATTATCTACAGCAAAGTGATCAGTAGCACAATAATATGATAGTTTTGATAGCAGTAGCAGTAGTAACGGTAACAGTAGCAGTGTTAGCAATAGTTTTGTAGCAGTTGGAACAGTAACAGCAGTAGTAATAACTTAGCAAGAGCAATAAGTGGAAAACTCGTAGGCATTGGATCGGTAACTCGTTGGATGATATTCATCATATAACAGTCATAACCTAGGGCGATACAAAACTAGCTCCAGTTCGTCAATGTAATGTAGGCATGTATTCCGTAAATAGTCATACGTGCTTATGGAAAAGAACTTGCATGACATCTTTTGTCCTACCCTCCCGTGGCAGTGGGGTCCAAAAGGAAACTAAGGGATATTAAGGCCACCTTTTAATAGAGAACCGGAACAAAGCATTAACACACAGTGAATACATGAACTCCTCAAACTACGGTCATCACCGGAAAGTATCCCAAATATTGTCACTATGGGGTTTACGGATCATAACACGTAATAGGTGCATATGACTAGGCAAGATCGCATCAAGAACATAGATATAATGGTGATAACATAAACGGTTCAGATCTGAAATCATGCACTCAGGCCCTAGTGACAAGCATTAGGCATAGCAAAGTCATAGCAACATCAATCTCATAACATAATGGATACTAGGGATCAAGCCCTAACAAAACTAACTCGATTACATGATGAATCTCATCCAACTCCTCACTGACCAGCAAGCCTACGAAGGAATTACTCACTCCCGGTGGGGAGCATCATGGAATTGGCGATGGAGAAGGGTTGGTGATGATGAAGACCGAAGATTCCTCTCTCCGGAGCCCCAAACGGGCTCCAGATTTGGCCTCCCGATGAAGAACAGGAGGTGGCGGCGGCTCCGTATCGTAAAACGCGATGAAACTTTCTCTGAAAATAGGAATTTATAGTGGCGGAATTAGGGTTAGTGGGGCCACGAGGTGGGCACAACCCACCAGGGCGCGCCCAGGGGGCCTGGCGCGCCCTGGTGGGTGCTGCTCACCCTGGCCCCCCTTTTCGGTAGATTTTGGCTCCAATAATTCTCATATATTCTGAAATAAATCTCCACGAAGTTTCGTTCTGTTCCGAGGACTTCTATTTCTGCACAAAAAACAACACCATGGTAGTTCTGCTGAAAACAGCGTCAGTCCGGGTTAGTTCCATTCAAATCATGCAAATTAGAGTCCAAAACAAGGGAAAAAGGTTTACTCCCCCTCCACCAACAATCACACTCCACGGCTAGCCGCATCCACGGGTACCGTCCAAACCAACAACATTCCTGGGGGAGTTTTGTTTAATTTTTTATTTCGGGACTGGGAATCCCTATTACCACCCCTCTCGTGCAAGGACGAGTGAATAAACACTCATCGTGATAATAACCCGCTTAGCATGGAAGATACTGACCGCCCCCTGTCGCTCCATGAGCGGTCCAGGCACACAAAACAGATGTTTATTTGAATTTTTAGAGATGACACATGCAAATTTACTTTGGAACGGCAGGGTAATTCCGCATATAGGTAGATATAATGGACTCATCTGGCATAACTTGGTTTAAGGGTTTTGATGCATAAGCAGTATTCCCGCTTAGTACAGGCGAAGGCTAGCAAATAGATTGAGAAGCGGCCAGCTAGAGAGCGAAAACGGTCATGAACATGCATTACATATAATAAACATTGACCACTAGCATGAGTAGGATATGGACACCATGAACATAAATATCATGAAGGCTATGTTGGTTTTGATTCAACTACATGCGTGAACATGTGCCAAGTCAAGCCACTTGAAACATTCGGAGGAGGATACCATATCATCATACCGCATCACAACCATTTTAATGCATGTTGACATCCAAGATAAATCATTATCCACTCCTAGCTACTTAAGCATGGCATGAACAACTATAATCTCTAAAGGTCATTGCAAACACGTTTGATCATAATATGCTGAATCAAGGATACTATGTTAAACATATTTACAAAAACATAAACAAGTTGAGTTCATACCCGCTTTTCTCTGCCACAGTCAATTCATCAAATATCGTCATTTTTGCCTTTCACTTGCACGACCGAATGATAAGGAAACTATAATATGGCAAGAGTTCCGTGGACTAAGCTGGAATCTGCAAACATTTTATTCAAGAGGAGAAGACAAGGTAAATGGGCTCTTTGTTAGATTAACAATAATGCATATGAGAGCCACTCAACATTTTCATCGTGGTCTTCTCCTTGGTACGACTCAAACGAAAAAAAAGAAAAAAAAATCAGAGAAACACACTGGAATATTTTGGGAGTTTTTGGTTTTTCTTGAAGAAGGCAAATTAAATAGAAAAACAAAAATGAGAAAAACTATTTACACGGGAAAGCTCCCAACAAATAAAAGAAGAAATGAGAAATCTTTTTGGGTTTTCTTTTAATGCTACAATTAACCTAGGCTAGAAAGCAAAGCCGAAAAGAAGTAGGAAATATTTTTGGGTTTTCTCAAAGTTTTTCAAACACACGAGAAGAAAGCGAGAAAACAAATTTAGCATGGATATTACAATGCAAAAGCATGAACACCGACAACTGGAATGAAAAGCGTGAACATGAATGTAATGTCGGTGGAAATACGTACTCCCCCAAGCTTAGGCTTTTGGCCTAGCTTGGTAATCACCATCCGTAGAAACCATCCGGTCCCAACTCAAAGTGAGGTGGAGGCGGCACCTGAGCATCCCACCCGAGGGGCTCCTGCTCAGCAGCTGCTAAGTTGTTCCGGTAGGCTGTAATGTCATCTGGCATAATCCTGTATCCGTTCCTGGCAATAGAATCAAACAAAGCAGGTGCAGGCAACGGAATAACATCACGGGTATCTTTGCTAAATACTAGGTTATAAAGAATGTCGCGGGGAGAATCGGTTACATCAAGGAATTGGTGGATTGTTTCTCCCTAGATAATAAAAACCTTGCACGAAGGAATTTGTAAGGATGTGATATTGGTCACACTTAGGTGCGAGGAACTCGGTCAACCCAGCGTTTGCAACAAACTGAGCGAACTCTTGATGGAATCCGGCCTCCTCCATGAAGGCATCATGCGGCCATTCACACGGCCGCACCTCCGCCCTTCTTGGGGTGTGAAGGTCACTGTCCGATGATTCCCCAATAACTCCTTTGGCATTTTTCTTGGAGTAAAACTTCCTAAAGAAATCCATCTTATTCCTATAAAAATTCTGAAAAATTTTAGTCTTCAAAATTTTTGTTAACAAAACTTCGTGAAATTGATAGCAACTACTCCTATGCATGCATAGAGGCCATATTGAGCATTCAAACTACTTAGAACTCTAAGAATTCAACATGCAAGCTCATCTACAGCAGCACCAAGAGTAGATAATTACTCTAAAAATAACCCACTAAATCAAAAACTAATTGGAGCATTGGAGGAGTCACATACCAAGTAGCAATCCCTCCAAACAGTTTCAGAAACGGAGCTTCGAGCTAAGAGATCAAAATCCGCGGGTTTGAGAGCAAGAACACGGGAATGGTGGCTGTGGTGAATTTTTTCTGGAGGTAGGTGATGATGTGGGCTAAAAAGATAATTGAGGGGGACCACGTGGGGGCCACAACCCACCAGGGCGCGCCTGGGGGTGCTGGCGCGCCCTGGTGCCTTGTAGGCACCAGGTGCACCCCCCCCCCTCTGGTATTATTTGCACCAAAAATTCAAAAATAATTGGAAAAAAAATCGTGTTAAATTTTCAGGGCATTATGAGAACTTTTATTTTTGGGTCATTTTTTTATAGCACGGAGAAACAGAAAACAGGATAATCATGGCATTTTATTTTATTTGACTAACTAAAACAGAAAATAAAAGGTGGGAGCAGAGAGTTGTGCTTACTAGATTCATCGACTTCATACCTCTTAAAAAATGATCCATTAATATGGTTGATCAAGTCTTATTAACAACCACTTCCGATTAGCATGAGACAGAAGAACTTTCGTAAAACACTAAGTTACTTCAATGGGGATGTGCATACCCCCAACAATAAGTATATCATATTTCTTTTTGGCAGTAGGTAGAGGTAATTTAAAGCTTCCAATAGTGATGGTTGGAGATTCTTCAATAACATTTATACCATTCTCTTGGAATTGTTTCTTCGGAAAGTGCACCGTATGCTCATTACCATTGATCTGAAAAGTGGCTTTGCTTTTGTTGCAATCAATAACAGCCCCTGCAGTATTCAGAAAGGGTCTACCAAGGATAATCGACATGTTGTCGTCCTCGGGCATTTCAAGAATAACAAAGTCCGTTAAGATAGTAACATTTGCAACTACAACGGGCACGTCCTCACAAATACCGATAGGTATGGCCGTTGATTTGTCATCCATTTGCAATGATATCTTAGTAGGTGTGAGTTTATTCAAATCAAGTCTCTTATATAAGGAGAAAGGCATAACACTAACACCGGCTCCCAAGTCACACAAAGCAGTTTTGACATAGTTTCTTTTAATGGAGCAAGGTATAGTTGGTATTCCCGGATCTCCAAGTTTTTTAGGTACTCCATCCTTAAAAGAATAATTAGCAAGCATGGTGGAGATTTCAGCTTCAGGTATTTTTCTTTTATTAGTGATGATGTCTTTCATATACTTTGCATAAGGGGTCATCTTAAGGATATCAGTTAAGCGGGTACGCAAAAAGACTGGCCTAATCATTTCAGCAAAGCGCTCAAATTCCTCATCATCCTTTTTCTTAGATGGTTTAGGTGGAAAGGGCATGGGTTTCTGAACCCACGGTTCCCTCTCTTTACCATGTTTCCAAGCCACAAAGTCTCTTTTATCGTAACGTTTATTTTTAGTTTGTGGGTTGTCAAGATCAGGAGCAGGCTCTATTTCAACATCATTATCTGGTTCTTTATCATTACTAGGTTGGGCATCTTCATGAACATCATCATTATCGTTTTCATTATCACTAGGTGAATGTTCATTACCAGACTGAGTTTCAGCATCGGAAATAGTGACATCATTATTATCAACAGGTTTTTGTATCTCGGGTTCACTAGAGGTATGCAAAGTCCTATCATTTTTCTTTTTCTTTTTCTTTCTAGAAGGACTAGGTGCATCAATATTAATTCTCTGAGAGTCTTGTTCAATTCTTTGAGGATGACCTTCTGGATAAAGTGGTTCTTGGGTCATTCTACCTCCTCTAGTTACTACTCTAGCAGCAAAAGCATTCATATTATTATTCATTTCATCAAGCAATTCTTTTTTAGACTTAGCAACTTGTTCTAGCTGAGTTTGAACCATAGAGGCATGTTTTCCTACACCTCTAACATCATTACTTATTCTAAATAGCAAGTCACTCAAGCGAGCAATCATATCAGAGTTATATTTCAATTGTTTCAGAACATGTGCACTGAAATGATCTTGCTTCATAATATAGTTGTCAAACTCATATAGGCACTGACTAGGATGCTTATTGTAAGGTATATCACCTTCATCAAACTTTAATAAAGAATTTACCTCTACCACCTGTGGAGGTGGTGGTGTGTCAAGGCCATGCATTTCTTCAATAGGTGGTAAATTCTTAACATCCTCAGCTTTAATACCTTTTTCCTTCATAGATTTCTTTACCTCTTGCATATCTTCAGGACTGAGAAATAAGATACCCCTCTTTTTCGGAGTGGGTTTAGGCGGTAATTCAGGAAGAGTCCAATCATCATAATTCTTCAATATGTTATTCAATAATTCCTCAGCTTGTTCAACAGTTCGTTCCCTGAAAACACAACCAGCACAACTATCTAGGAAGTCCCTAGAAGCATCGGTTAGTCCATTATAAAAGATATCAAGTATTTCATTTTTCTTGAGAGGATGATCAGGCAAAGCATTAAGCAATTGGAGAAGCCTCCCCCAAGCTTGTGGGAGACTCTCTTCTTCAATTTGCACAAAGCTAAATATTTCCTGTAAGGCAACTTGTTTCTTATGAGCAGGAAAATATTTTTCAGAGAAATAGTAAATCATATCCTGGGGACTACGCACACAACCAGGAGTAAGAGTATTGTACCATGTCTGAGCATCACCCTTTAATGAGAACGGAAATAACTTAAGGATGTAATAGTAGCGAATCTTCTCATCATGAGCAAAGAGGGTGGCTATATCATTCAGCTTAGTAAGGTGTGCCACTACAGTTTCAGTTTCATAGCCATGGAAAGGATCAGATTCAACCAAAGTAATTAACTCTGGGTCGACAGAGAATTCATAATCCTTATCGGTAACAAAGATAGGTGAAGTAGCAAACTTAGGATCACATTTCATTCTAGCATTCAAAGTCTTTTCCTTATACTTGCGTAGCAACTTCTTAAGATCATTTCAATCCTTGCAAGAAAGAATTTCTCTAGTTACCTCTTCGTCCATAACATAACCTTCAGGTATCTTAGGCATTTCAAATTTAGGAGAGCTAGGACTAATAGGTGTTTCACAATCATCATCAGTTTCAGGGGTTTCATCAGTTTCAGCAATCTCATCAGTTTCAGTGGTTTCATTCTCTTTAGCTCTAGTAATTTGTTCATCAAGAAATTCTCCAAGTGGGACATTATCATCAAGCATGGTACTAGCATCATCATAAGCATCATTCAAAGCAGAAGTAGCATCATCAATCACTTGTGACATATCAGGATTACTAGCATGTGGTGGTGTTGCAAGCTTACTCAAAACAGAAGGTGAATCAAGTGCAGAGTGTGACGACGATTCCTTACCTCCCCTCGTCCTAGAGGGAATGATCTTGGTCTTTGGATCCTTCAGATTCTTCATAATGATAAATTGATATAAATCCCAAGTGACTCAACAAATATAGCTATGCTCCCCGGCAACGGCGCCAGAAAAAGGTCTTGATAACCCACAAGTATAGGGGATCGCAACAGTTTTCGAGGGTAGAGTATTCAACCCAAATTTATAGATTCGACACAAGGGGAGCCAAAGAATATTTGAGAGTATTAGCAGCTGAGTTGTCAATTCAACCACACCTGGAGATTAAATATCTGCAGCAAAGTGATCAGTAGCACAGTAATATGATAGTTTTGATAGAAGTAGCAGTAGTAACGGTAACAGTAGAAGTGATAGCAATAGTTTTGTAGCAGTTGGAACAGTAACAGCAGTAGTAATAACTTAGCAAGAGCAATAAGTAGGCACTGGATCGGTAACTCATTGGATATATTCATCATATAATAGTCATAACTTAGGGTGATACAAAACTAGCTCCAGTTCGTCAATGTAATGTAGGCATGTATTCCGTAAATAGTCATACGTGCTTATGGAAAAGAACTTGCATGACATCTTTCGTCCTACCCTCCCGTGGCAGCGGGGTCCATAAGGAAACTAAGGGATATTATGGCCTCCTTTTAATAGAGAACCGGAACAAAGCATTAACACACGGTGAATACATGAACTCCTCAAACTATGGTCATCACCGGAAAGTATCCCAAATATTGTCACTATGGGGTTTACGGATCATAACACATAATAGGTGCATATGACTAGGCAAGATCAGATCAAGAACATAGATATAATGGTGATAACATAAACGGTTCAGATCTGAAATCATGGCACTCGGTCCCTAGTGACAAGCATTAGGCATAGCAAAGTCATAGCAACATCAATCTCAGAACATAATGGATACTAGGGATCAAACCCTAACAAAACTAACTCGATTACATGATGAATCTCATCCAACTCCTCATCGACCAGCAAGCCTACGAAGGAATTACTCACTCCCGGTGGGGAGCATCATGGAATTGGCGATGGAGAAGGGTTGGTGATGACGAAGACCGAAGATTCCCCTCCCCGGAGCCCTTAGGGCTCCAGATCTGGCCTCCCGGTGAAAAACATGAGGTGGCAGGGGCTCCGTATCGTAAAACGCGATGAAACTTTCTCCGAAAATAGGAATTTATAGTGGCGGAATTAGGCTCAGTGGGGCCACAAGGTGGGCACAACCCACCAGGGTGCGCCCAGGGGGCCTGGCGCGCCCTGGTGGGTGCTGCTCACCCTGGCCCCCCCTCTTCGATAGATTTGGCTCCAATAATTCTCATATATTCTGAAATAATTCTCCAAAAAGTTTCGTTCCATTCCGAGAACTTTTATTTCTGCATAAAAAACAACACCGTGGTAGTTCTGCTGAAAACAGCGTCAGTCCGGGTTAGTTCCATTCAAATCATGCAAATTAGAGTCCAAAACAAGGGCAAAAGAGTGAGGAAAAGTATATACGTTGGAGACGTATCAATGAGACACGTCACCAAAACTAACACTGACAGTTTGTTTTTCACAATCTATCTTAGCATTAACAGTGTTCAAGAAAGGCCTACCAAAGATAATGGGACAAAAGTCATCTTGTGGGGAACCAAGAACTATAAAATCAGTAGGGTATTTTATTTTCCCACACAAGACTTCAACATCTCTAACAATCCCAAGTGGTGTGATGGTGTCTCTATTAGCAAGTTTAATAGTAACATCAATGTCTTCTATTTCGGTGGGTGCTATATCATTCATAATTTCTTGGTATAAGGTAAAACGAATAGCACTCACACTAGCACCCACATCACATAAACCATGATAGCAATGATCTCCTATTTTAACTGAGACAATAGGCATGCCAACTACGGGTCTATGTTTATCTTTTTCATCGGGTTTGGCAATTCTAGCAGCTTCATCACAGAAGTAAATAACTTGCCCATCAATATTTTCTACCAAGAGATCTTTAACCATAGCAACACTAGGTTCTACTTTAATTTGTTCAGAGGGCTTAGGTGCTTTAATATTACTTTTGCGAACCACAGTTGATACCTTAGCATGTTCCTTTATCCTAACAGGGAAAGATGGTTTTTCAATATAAGCAGTAGGCACAACTGGATCAACATTGTAAATGATGGTTTCATATTTAGCTTTTACCGATTCTTTAATTTCTTCTTTAATAGGGGGATGCTATTTAAACCACTTCTCCTTAGGGAGGTCAACATGAGTAGCAAATGATTCACAGAAAGAGGCTACTATCTCAGAGTCAAGTCCATATTTAGTGCTAAACTTGTGAAAAGCATCGGTATTCATAAAAGATTTAACACAATCAAACTTAAGCTTAATACCTAACTCATTACCTTTGTCTAGTTCCAATCTTCAGAGTTGCGTTTAATTCTTTCTAAGAGATCCCACTTGAATTCAATAGTCTTCTTCATAAAAGAACCAGTACAAGAAGTATCGAGCATGGATCGATCATTATGAGAAAGTCGGGCATAAAAATCCTGAATAATAATTTCTATCGAGAGCTCATGATGAATATAACATTGACTTAATCCTCCCCCAAGCTAGAGCGATGCTTTCTCCTTCACGAGGCCAAAATTATATATATAATTCCGATCACGATGAACTAGATGCATAGGATAAAACTTTTGGTGGAATTCTAATTTCAATCGATTCCAGTTCCATGATCCAATATCATCACATAGCCTATACCATGTCAATGCTTTTCCTTTCAAAGATCAAGGGAAAACCTTCTTCTTAACTAACGTGGCTTGAGTCTGCGTTGGTATTTCGCAAAGAGGAAGGGGTGATGCATCACAGCGACGGTAAGTATTTCCCTCAGTTATGAAACCAAGGTATCAAACCAGTAGGAGGATCACGCAACACTATGTAAACAACACATGCACACAAAGAACAAATACTTGCAACCCGACGCGAAAGAGAGGTTATCAATCTCTCCACTTAAAAAGATATATTAGGTTGTGATAGATTGGATAGATAGATCTTGCAAGAACACGAAATAAAAGAGGCAAATAAAAAGTGCAACAAGGTATTTTTGGGTTTTTGGAATAATAGATCTGAAAACAAAAGCGGCAAAAAGATAGATCGGAAAGCAATATGTTGGAAAAGTAGACCCGGGGGCCGTAGGATTCACTAGTGGCTTCTCTCATGAGTATAGCACACGGTGGGTGAACAAAATACTGTTGGGCAATTGATAGAAGATCAAATAATCATGACGATATCCAAGGCGATGATCATTATATAGGCATCACGTCCAAGATTAGTAGACCGAAACGATTCTGCATCTACTACTATTACTCCACACATCGACCGCTATCCAGCATGCATCTAGTGTATTAAGTTCATGGAAAAACGGAGTAATGCAATAAGAACGGTGACATGATGTAGACAAGATCTATTCATGTAGGAATAGACCCCATCTTGTTATCCTTAATAGCAATGATACATGCGTGCCTTGCTACCCCTTCTGTCACTGGGAGAGGACACCGCAAGATCGAACCCATCACAAAGCACCTCTTCCCATGGCAAGAAAAATCGATCTAGTTGGCCTAACTAAACCAAAGATTCAAAGAAGAAATACGAGGCTATAAGTAATGATGGATATAAGAGATCAAAGAGGACTCAAATAATATTCATGGATAGAAACTGATCATGAACTCAAAATTCATCGGATCCCAACAAACACACCGCAAAAAGTTTACATCAAATAGATCTCCAAGAGACCAGTGTTTTGAGAATCAAAAGAGAGAGAGGAATCCATCTAGCTACTGCCTACGGACCCGTAGGTCTATGGTGGACTACTCACGCATCATCAGAGAGACACCAATGAGGATGATGAACCCCTCCATGATGGTGTTAGATTGGATCTCGTGGTTCAGGAACTTGCGGCAGCTGGATGTATTTTTCGTCGACTCCTCTAGGGTTTCTGGAATATTTGGGTATTTATAGAGCTCAGAGGCGGTGGAGGGGGTTCCCGAGGCGGCTACAACCCATCAGGGCGCGCCCGGGGCCTGACGCGGCTTGAGACTGCGTCGGTATTTCCCCAAAGAGGAAGGGATGATGCAGCACAGCGACGGTAAGTATTTCCCTCAGTTATGAAACCAAGGTTATCGAACCAGTAGGAGGATCACCACCACCCAATAAGCATCACCTGCACACAAACAACAAATACTTGCAACCCGGCGCGAAAGAGAGGTTGTCAATCTCTCTACGGTAAAAAGATAGATTAGGTAGTGATAGATAGGAGAGATAGATCTCTCAAGAACACAAATAAAAAGAGTAAATATGCAGCAATATATTTTTGGGTTTTTGGTTTTGTAGATCTGAAAACAAATATTGCAAAAACATAGATCGGAAAGCAATATGATGGAAAAGTAGACCCATGGGCCGTAGGGTTCACAAGTGGCTTCTCTCAGGAGTATAGCGCACGGTGGGTGAACAAATTACTGTTGGGCAGTTGATAGAAAATCGAATAGTCATGACGATATCCAAGGCGATGATCATTATATAGGCATCACGTCCAAGATAGGTAAACCGACTCCGGCCTGCATGTACCTCAATTACTCCACACATCGACCACTATCCAGCATGCATCTAGTGTATTAAGTTCATGGAAAAATGGAGTAATGCAATAAGAACGATGACATGATGTAGACAAGATCTATTCATGTAGGAATAGACCCCATCTTGTTATCCTTAATAGCAATGATACATGCGTGTCTTGCTGCCCCTTCTATCACTGGGAAAGAACACCGCAAGATCGAACCCATCACAAAGCACCTCTTCCCATGGCAAGAAAAATCGATCTAGTTGGCCTAACTAAACCAAAGATTCAAAGAAGAAATACGATGCTATAAGAAATCATGCATATAAGAGATCAAAGAAGACTAAAATAATATTCATGGATAGAAACTGATCATGAACTCAAAATTCATCGGATCCCAACAAACACACCGCAAAATTTACATCAAATAGATCTCCAAGAGACCATTGTATTGAGAATCATAAGAGAGAGAGAGAGAGGAAGCCATCTAGCTACTGCCTACGGACCCGTAGGTCTATGGTGGACTACTCACGCATCATCGGAGAGGCACCTATGAGGAAGATGAACCCCTTTGTGATGGTGTTTAGATTGGATCTCGAGGTTCTGGAACTTGCGGTGGCTAGAATTGTGTTTCGTCGACTCCCCTAGGGTTTTTGGAATATTTGGGAATTTATAGGCATCAGAGGCGGTGGAGAGGGGCCCCGTGGAGGGCACAACCCATCAGGGCGTGCCGGGGCCCCCCTGGCGCGCCCTGGTGGGTTGTGCTCCCCACAGCCCACCTTCCAGGCTCTTCTTTGGCCCACTGGGTTTCTTCTGGTCTAGAAAAAATCTCCAAAAAGTTTCGTCGCGATTGGACTCCGTTTGGTTTTGATTTTCTGCGAAGTAAAAAACAAGCAAAAAGAACAACTGGCACTTTGGCACTATGTCAATAGGTTAGTCCCAAAAAATGATATAAAGTTGTTATAAAATGATTGTAAAACATCCAAGAATGATAATATAACAACATGGAACAAGCAAAAATTATAGATATGTTGGAGACGTATCAGCATCCCCAAGCTTAATTCCTACTCGTCCTGTAGTAGGTAAATGATAAAAACAGAATTTTTGATGTGGAATGTTGCCTAACATGTTCATCGCATTCTTTTCTTTTGTATAGCATGGACATTTGGACTTGTAAATGATTCAAAGCAATAGTCTAGTTTTAACATAATGACTTCAATACTCAAGCATGCCAACAAGCAACCATGTCTTTCAAAATATCAACACTAAAGAAAGTTATCCCTAGCCCATCATGCTCAATCATTGATCCATTCATTAAACACACTCAAATATTAGCTATGCCCAATGCTCAAGTACGATCATAGTGCCCCCTAGTTGGTGCTCATAAGAGAAGATGGAGACTCAAAGTAAAAATAAAAATTGCATAAAGTAAATAGATAGGCCCTCCGCAGAGGGAAGTAGGGATTTGTAGAGGTGCCAGAGCTCATGGTTTAAATTGAGAGAGAAAAAATATTTTGGGTGGCATGCTTTTCCTATCAACGAAAGCGACAAAGTAGCTCACAATACTTTCCATGCTAGATATATCATAGGCGGTTCCCAAACAGAAAATAAAGTTTATATCTTTTTCCACCAAACTTTCACTTTCCATGGCGGGCCGTATCCACGGTTGCCTTCCATACCAACACTTTCCAAGGAATTTATTATTTGACAACATAAAGTAAATATTTTTTTATTTTTCATTTCGGGAATGGGCATCCCTATTACCGCCGCACTCTCGTACAATGACAAGTGAATAAACACTCATCTTGAGAATAACACATCTAGCATGGAAAAATATTGGACACTCCCTGATACGTCTCCAACGTATCTATAATTTTTTATTGTTCCATGCTATTATATTATCTGTTTTGGATGTTTTATATGCATTAATATGCTATTTCAGATTATTTTGGGGACTAACCTATTAACCTAGTGCCTAGTGCGAGTTTCTATTTTTTTCCTTGTTTTTGAGTATTGCAGATAAGGAATATTAAACGGAGTCCAAACGGAATAAAATCTTCGAGATGATTTTTCTTGGACCAGAAGAAACCTACCAGACTTGGAGAGGGGGGAAGGAGACCTGCCGGGAGACGACAAGCCCGCAGGGCGCGCCCTAAGGAGGGGGCCTGGCTTGTGGCCCCCCTGCAGGCCTCCTAACCCTAATCTTCGTCCTATAAATTCCCAAATATTCCCCCAATACCAAAAAGAGCCACGAAAATACTTTTCCGCCGCCGGAAGCCTCTGTTCCCGTGAGATCCCATCTTGGAGCATTTTCCGGTAATCTACCAGAGGGGGATTCGATCACAGAGGGCATCTACATCAACTCCATTGCCCCTCCGATGATGCGTGAGTAGTTCACCTCAGACCTTCGGGTCCATAGCTAGTAGCTAGATGGCTTCTTCTCTCTCTATGTTCTTCAATACCATGTTCTCCATGATCTTCATGGAGATCTATCCGATGCAATACTCTTTTGCGGTGTGTTTGTCGAGATCCGATGAATTGTGGGTTTATGATCAGATTATCTATGAATATTATTTGAATCTTCTCTGAATTCTTATATGCATGATTTCATATCTTTGCAAGTCTCTTCGAGTTATTGGTTTGGTTTGGCCAACTAGATTGGTAATTCTTGCAATGGGAGAAGTGCTTAGTTTTGGGTTCAATCTTGCGGTGTCCTCACCCAGTGACAAAGTAGGGGTAGCGAGGCACGTATTTGTATTGTTGCCATCAAGGATAAAAAGATGGGGTTTTCATCATATTGCTTGAGTTTATCCCTCTACATCATGTCATCTTACCTAATGCGTTACTCTGTTCTTCATGAACTTAATACTCTAGATGCAGGCAGGAGTTGGTCGATGTGTGGAGTAATAGTAGTAGATGCAGAATCGTTTCGGTCTACTTGACACGGACGTGATGCCTATATGCATAATCATTGCCTTGGATATCGTCATAACTATGCGCTTTTCTATCAATTGCTCGACAGTAATTTGTTCACCCACCCTATTATTTTCCTTCAAGGGAGAAGCCTCTAGTGAAACCTATGGCCCCCGGGTCTATTTTCCATATTATATTTTCAGATCTATAAACCAAAAATACCAAAAATACTTTGCTGCAATCTTTTTTACTTTTGTTTTACTTTTTGTTTTAGCAATCTTTTATATCTATCTCTATCAGATCTCATCCTTGCAAGTAACCGTGAAGGGATTGACAGCCCCTTTATAGCGTTGGGTGCAAGTGTTTGATTGTTTGTGTAGGTGCAAAGATTGGGGCCTTGCTTGTTCCTCCTACTGGATTGATACCTTGGTTCTCAACAACTGAGGGAAATACGTATCTACTTTGATGCATCACCCTTTCCTCTTCAAGGAAAAACCAACGCAAGCTCAAGAAGTAGCAAGAAGGATTTCTGGCGCCGTTGCCGGGGAGGATACATAGCAAGTCAAGACATCAAGCCTACCAAGTACCCATCACAAACTCATCTCTTGCATTTACATTATTTGCCATTTGCCTCTCGTTTTCCTCTCCCCCACTTCTAAAATGATTTTCAGAAAAAGACCAAAAAGATTTGCCTTTTTATTCGCCTTTTCTTTTTCATTTGCCCTTTTTGCCGGATCTCTTGCTTGTTGTTATGATTAGCGTTACTACCCCCCCCCCCCTTGTCACCAGACTTTGAACTTCTATACTTCAAACAAAAACAAGGGGAAAATCTGAAAGATGCTTGGTATAGGCTAATGGAATCCTATCGTATTTCTAATCTAAAAGGAGACGCAAGAGTTTTGCTTAGAAATTTTTACATTGGATTGGCTTTGCATCATAGAAAGCTTTTGGATTTTGCCTCAAAAGGCGATTTTATCGAACTTGATGCAAATGCCGCTTATGAAGTTTTGGAAGGGATTTTGGGGGTTCCTCCACAAAAAAAGGGGCTTGCCTTTTCACAAGAGGGAGTTCAAATTCTCGACAAATTGGGTGACTTACATAAGCACTTAGTCGAGTTACAAAAATATCACGAACCCCTCAATCATATTAGTGGGAACCTCAGTCGCTTGAACACTTTGATTGCCCTCTCAATAAGCGTTTGGATATTTTGGATCTTAAGACGGTTTCTTCTCCTGAAAATTTGGGGAAGTGGAAAGAGCCCCCCGGATTCGAAAAGGCCCTCACAAAAGTCGCCAAAACCAAAGATGACAATACCTGGATCTATTGCGTTATGCCTAGCTAGGGGCGTTAAACAATAGCGCTTGTTGCGAGGCAGCCCAATTTTATTTTTATGCTTTTGTTTTTGTTTCTGTTTTTGAGTGTTTCACACATTATTACCTCTGTAGTAATTGTGTTTTATTGTTTTAATTAGTGTTTCAGCCAAGTAAGACCTTTGGGATGGTCTACGGTGATTGTTGATTTGATTCTGCAGAAAAACAGAAAATTTTGCGCTCAGTCCAGGAATTTTATAAATTCACCAGAGCGTCCAATGAGTCTGAAATTTTTACACAAGATTGATATACAAATTTCCCAGATTGTCCTAATTTTTCAGAATTTTTGGAGTTACATAAGTATTCGAAGTTTACAGATTGATACAGACTGTTCTGTTTTTGACAGATTCTGTTTTCTTTGTGTTGTTTGCTTATTTTGATTAATCTATGGGTTGTATCGGGGGGTATGAACCATGGAGAAGTTAGAATACAGTAGATATTACACCAATATAAATAAAGAATGAGTTCACAACAGTACCTAAAGTGGTAACTTATTTTTCTTATACTAACGGATCTCACGAGTTTTCTGTTGAGTTTTGTGTTGTGAAGTTTTCAAGTTTTGGGTAAAGATTTGATGGACTATGGAATAAGGAGTGGCAAGAGCCTAAGCTTGGGGATGCCCAAGGCACCCCAAGCCATATTCAAGGATACCAAAGAGCCTAAGCTTGGGGATGCCCCGGAAGGCATCCCCTCTTTCGTCTTCAATCCATCGATAAATTTACTTGAGGCTATATTTTTATTCACCACATGATATACGTTTTGCTTGGAGCGTCTTGTATGATATGAGTCTTTGCTTTTTAGTTTGCCACAATCATCCTTGCTGCACACATCTTTTGAGAGGGACACGCATTAATCGTGAATTTATTAGAATACTCTATGTGCTTCACTTATATCTTTTGAGCTAGGCAATGTTGCTCTAGTGCTTCACTTATATCTTTTTAGAGCACGGTGGTGTTTTATTTTATAGAAATAATTGAACTCTCGTACCTCACTTATATTATTTTGAGAGTCTTTAAACAGCATGGTAATTGGTTTAGGTTATGAATTTAGTCCGAATATAATGGGCATCCAAGAGGGATATAATAAAAACTTTCATATAAAGTGCATTGAATACTATGAGAAGTTTGATTCCTTGCATATAGTTTTGAGATATAAAGATGGTGATACTAGAGTCATGCTAGAGTTGACACCTGATTTTGGCACGATGCAAAATGCAGTAAAGATGGACTCAAACGAAAAGGTTTTTTATACAAGAAAGTTCATATTGCCAAGTGAAACAACCTTGATGTTTAGGCCATCACCATTCGGCATCATTTCAAGGGACAAATTACACTTGGATTGTCATGTTAGATGTTCTGAGTGCTTTTTGGTCGATTACGCCTCCAAGACAACCTCGGATGAAGGAATGCTCTGCATGGATTGTCTTCGTCTCGTCGAGCTAATCGATTTTGATATATAAATCATCTCAATCCGAGTTCGTATGCAGAAGTTAGAAGCAAAACACTGCGGACTAACCCTGAGCAAAAGTATGGCGCGAGGGACCAGACACTCACCTGGATGGTGTCTGATGGGTCGCGCGAGCAATTAGGCCCTCAAGACGGCTTTAAATCGAAAAATCTTCAACACGGAAAGTTTCGTCTCGTCGAATCGGTCGATTTTGATATATAAATCGTCCAAATCCAAGGTCGTATGCAACCTGCAGAGGCGAAACAAGTTCAGGCTGTGTTTTCATTCGAGAAATCCGAGTGAAAAGCTTATCCTCCGAGTGAAAATATAGCTATCCGAGTGAAGGCTTGATGACCGAGTGAAAAGTTTCCATCCGAGTGAAACTTCGGACAAGGAGTCCAGGTACATGAATTCCGAGTGGAAAAATTGCTGTCCGAGTGAGAAATTTCACTCGACCGACTAAAGGACTCCAAATCCGAGTGATTCAACCAGAAGGTAAAGATTGGCCTATATGGTCATCTAGATGTCCTCGGATGGAAAAGTGTTCAACATGAAAGTTGTTCGTAACGTCAAAACGGTCAACTTTGCTTTTAAAGTCATTATCATCTGAGATAGTATACGGCCTGCAGAGACGCTACAACACTCGGACGATCCAGTCCGCTACATGACCGAGTCCGATTCAAAGCTAAAGATGACCTCGTGGAGTATTCAAGATGGATTTATTTGGGAAAGTGATCAACATACGGATTGTTGGCCTCATCGAGGCACACAAAATTGATGTTTGCACTGTCTCCATCGGAGGTCATATGCAAATTCCACGGCCCACGCAAGGAGCAAGACAGAAGATTGGGCCAGATTTGGGCTGAATCCGAGTGGGACTAGAACTAGGACTCTAGGACGTGAATTGATGTAATTTTCTTGTAAGGAAAGCCTAGATGAATCCTTTGCTTGTACGGGAAGTCCAGCCGCCTCTTATATATGTTGGGGGTGACGGCCGATTGAACAACACACAATCGAACAAATCAATCTACTACTTTTTACCCTAGCTTTTACATCTCTCCCTTGTTCTTTCTCTCTCGTTCTTCGCTGTTCTTCATGTTTGAGAGCTGCGAATCCTGAGGCTCTAGGGGCGAGCGAATCGACCTAGAGCAGCCCATAGCCGCCGCACTCCCTGACGGGGTCCCTCCCGGGCGTGCGGGGTTTCGGGTCTGCAAAAGCGTCCGCCGGCTGTCTTGCGTATCGCGCTGCCGGATGGTCCTCCTTCGACGTGAGCTGCGGTGCATCACCCCCGGCGTCGAGGGTACACGGTGACGTGTTCGTGTGTCAACACACTTTTTGGCGACTCCGCTGGGGAACGAAGATCCATCATCATCATCATCCATCATGTCTGATCTTCCCAAGCCGAGTGAAGTAGACGCCGATAACATCATTAAGCCCAGTCTTGATGAGTTATCGGCCGATCATCGCCAAGCTCATGAGGAGTACAAGAAGGCTCGTGAGGAGAAGGAGCTGCAGGAATTCCTGGCGAAATTCAAGAAGCATCGCCAAGGCAATGTCACTCCGATTGGAGAAATCAAGTTCCCTCCTCTTCACGATGAGCAGGTTAAACCCTCTGTAAGTACTACCTTTTCTCCCGAGCAGTGGGCTGAGATTGAGAGTCGTATTGCTGATGGTAATTGTAAGAGCACATTTCTCCATGTGTGGTTTTGGTAATTGATGACACCCCTATGGACTAATGGTTGCCTTGAGTTATATTCGAATGATTTGTCCGTAGGTACTTCTTGAAGTCCATCTGTTGGTTTCAAGGAGTTTATATGGTGACCAAGGTGGTATTCAAGGTGTTATCCAAAGATTGGTCATGTAAGAGTTGAGCTTACTGCAAGCATGTCTTGAAGAAGAAGACTGTGTGAGCATTCATGTTTGCCTTCAAGACATCATCTTTATGAAGAGAGAAGATAAGATACAAGGTTGATCAAGACTAAGTCAAAGAGTGAACCAAGTTGATCAACACACAAAGCGTACAAGATATACCGAGAAGGATCAAGTGATCCCATGGTATGGTAAGCATTGTCCATTACGCTTTGTGTACTAACCCATGGTCTACGTGAGTGTTCTTTGTAGGGTTAGGTATATTTCCATGGGATTTCATCAAGAGGAAGATCCCATACAACCCATGGAAGATGACATCAAGTGGTGATCGTCATCAAGGTTGCGGTGTGCAAGTTCAAGTGAAGCATCATGAAGAAATCATGCTTGTAGCTTGCTATCCATTCTGGTGAAAATGGACTTGTGAAGGTGTGCCGAAGAGTGACTCACCCATAGTGGAGTATGGGGGAGCAATCAACTAGCGTTCATCGAGCCAACGCAATCACGAAAGGTGGTCCAACTTGAGGGAGTCAAGATCGTCATCATCTAGCTCAAGTGGACTTCGTGCAAGGCAAAGGTTTGCCCTTGATAGGTTTTCTATTTTATTGGTCTCATGGTGATAGTTTGGAGACCGGGTTATAGGATCGATAGCCGTACTATCAAGGGGGGCTCTGAAGTGAGTAGCTTGATCGTATCGTTCGTCGAGAGCTCAAATCATTGCATCCTTGCATCATATTTCTTGATTCTTATTTGTATTTTCTCTTTTTGAGGTTTTAGAGCTTGTGGTTATCTTCGTGACAAGCTCTAGTACATCGAAAACGGATTTCATATGCTTCTTCTATTGTGTTTTCGGTGTTGGAGGTTTTACCGGTCTTATCCGAGGAAGGGTTCTCACCATTTTCTTATGGGACTTTTCTCATTTGCATCTTATTGATATTTATATCAAGATTGTGTTAGCCCATGTCGTTAGCTTTCCAACAAACTTGGTTTCGTTGAATTTGGAGTCCGTATGCAGAAGTTGTGGCAATTTTGGTGTTCTTGAAAGGCTGCTGCGGTACTACCGCGGCTTGGAGCGGATGTAATTTTTTACTACCGCTCCAGAGCGGTACTACCGTGGCTCCAGAGCGGTAGTAGCGCTCCGGACCAAAATCTCCTGTTTTGTCCAGCGGTGGTAGGCACGGATGTATTTTTTTTAGTACCGCTCGCAAGCAGTAGTACCGCTACCCTTTGCGGTAGTACCGCTATCCCTAGCGGTAGTACCGTGAGGACGAGCGGTAGTACCGCTCCGGCGGTTCTACTGGCCTTTTGCTTCCTCGCTGTTGTTTTTCAAAGGGCTTCCACCGCCCTAGCGGTAGTACCGCTCCCATGAGCGGTAGTACCGCTCTGTGCGGGCTGTGAGCATAACGGTTGGATTTTTCCCCACCTATAAAAGGGGGTCTTCTTCCCCATTGAACCTTATCTCTTTAGCTCGAGTTTGCCCCCCATTGTTGACCTTCTTCGAGCTTGCTAACTCTCAATCCCTCCAATGATTCTTGCTAGTTCTTGAGGGAAAAGGGAGAGGAGATCTAGATCCACATTTCCACCAATCACTTTCTCCTCTATGTGAGGGGAACCCCTTGGATCTAGATCTTGGAGTTCTTTGTGTTCTTCCTTGTTCTTCCTCTCATTTTCCTCCCTAGCATTAGTTGCTTTGGTGGGATTTGGGAGAGAAGGACTTGGGCACTTCGTGTGCCCTTGCCATTGCATTTGGTGCATAGGTTTGAGTTCTCCACGGTGATACGTGGAAGTGAAGTTTGAGAAGCTTATTACTCTTGGGTGTTTGAGCACCCTTGAGCTTGTTGCTCTTGGGTGCTTTGGCGCCCTAGACGGTTGGTGGTGCCTCGGAGCTCAATCATTGTGGTGCAAAGCTCCGGGCAAGCGTCGGGGTCTCCAATTAAGTTGTGGAGATTGCCCCGAGCATTTGAGGTCACCGCGGAAGCCATAGTCCATTGTGGTGAAGCTTCGTGGTGTTGTTGGGAGCCTCCAATTAAGTTGTGGAGTTTGCCCCAACCTTGTTTGTACGGGTTCGGTGACCGCCCTCAAGGGTCCCTTAGTGGAATCACGACATCTTTCATTGTGCGAGGGCGTAGGAGATTACGGTGGCCTTAGTGGCATCTTGGGGAGCATTGTGCCTCCACACCGCTCCGAACGGAGATTAGCATCCGCAAGGGTGTGAACTTCGGGATACGTCGTCGTCTCCACGTGCCTCGGTTATCTCTTACCCAAGCCCTTTACTTATGCACTTTACTTTGTGATAGCCATATTGTTTCTTGTTATATATCTTGCTATCACTTAGTTGTCTGTCTTGCTTAGCATAAGTTGTTGGTGCACATAGGTGAGCCTAGTTGTTTTAGGTTTTGTGCTTGATTAATTAAACGATAGTTTTATTCCGCATTTGTTCAAGCCTAAACCGTAATTATTTTAAAGCGCCTATTCACCCCCCCCCCCCCTCTAGGCGACATCCACAATTGGTATCAAAGCTAGGTCTCTCATTATTAGGTTTAACCACCTAGAGAGTAAGGATGTCGACTAGGGGATTAGGATTCTCTGACACTCTTAGTTTCGATGGCACAAATTTTGATGTTTGGGTAATTCGCATGCTTAATCTCTTTAGGGTCATGGACCCAAATTTGGAGCGAATTGTAGATATGGGTTTTTCTCCTCCAAAGGATTCTCAACACATATCTTTAGAGGATGAGAAAAACTCTTATCTCAATGCTCAAGCTTCTAATGTGCTTTTTGATGCTTTGAGCAATGTAGTTATATTTCAACTCATGCCATTCCGGGATGCTCATGAGTTGTGGACAAAGCTTCAAGATAAATATGGTGTGTCCAAGATTTCTAGGGATGATTGTTCTCTCTCCACCTCCGGTCGTGTTGCCTTCTCAATTTCATCTACTTCACCTACATGTGGATTGCCACAAGGTAATGTTATGGTGAGTAGTGGTGTTCATTGTAATGATGATAGTGGGCTTATTGTTGATGATTCTTCATCACTATCTTATTGCAATGCTTCATCTTTGGACTTCAACACTTCGAGCACTCTAAATGTTTCACATGCTTGTGTTGATAGTCCTTGCATATCATGTAGAAATTGCTTGACTAAATCTCATGATGATATGCTTGCCATGTCTTGTTATCGTGATAAAAATGCATTGCTTTCCTCGAGTTGTTGTGCTAACAATGTAGAGGAAACCCAACACTCCATGGAACAAGATGTGGTCTTGAATGGTGCGTCAAGGGATCCTACACCATCGTCTATTATTTCTCACTTTTGCCTTATGGCTAAGGCTTCAAAGGTATCTCCTACTTTGAATCCCAATATATCCCATGATGATGATGTCGATGATGATGAAGAGAGTGATAATATTGCTTCCTTAAAAATTAAGGGAGAAATGGTTTTTAAAGCTCTTCATAAGAATAAAATTGCTCGTTCCAACTTCATGGAATTCATGTCTATTGCAATTGAGGGCAAGAAATATATTGAGGAGTTGGAAGCTCATCTCGAGGAGCATGAGGCCACCATTGATAAAATGGAAGGTCATGAGCGTGATTGTGCTAATGAGATCGCGGAGCTATCTCAAGCTCTTGAAAATGAACAAACCACCAAGGAATCTCTTAAGGAGACCTTTGCTCTAGAATTATCTAGATTAAAGGAATCCCATGATAGAGCTCTCGAGGTGGCTAATTATTTTAGAACTAAAAATGATAAGCTTGCAGTTGCACATGCTAAACTCCTTGAGGACTTTGAGCACCTCGAAAATGGCTCAAGGGTCATTAAGAGTTCGCTCATTGAACTCACCGAGTCTCATGCTCAACTTGAAGCTTCATATGCTAAAGAGCTTGCCAAGTTGCCTTCTCCTTTTGTTGTTAATGATTATGCTTGTGCTACTAACTCTATTTCTTGTGAAGCATCCATTTTTAAGGAGAATGTTGAGCTAAGGGCTCAACTTGAGTTGCTATCTAGCAATTATGGGAAATTGGAAGAAAGTCATGAAAAGCTCTCGAGCTCTCATGGTGATCTTCTAGTATCCCATAATGTGCTAAAGATAGCTCATAAGGCTAGTACTACTAAGGTAACATCTAGTGAGCCTCATGTGGACATTAGCACTACATCTAGTAGAAATGCTTTATTGCCATGTGCTAGTCCTCGTAGTTCATCTACTCATAATGTTGCTACATCTTGTGATGAATTACTTTCATTGCCTTGTTGCTCTAACGATGAAGCTTTTTCTTCCTCTAGTACTTGTGTTGATACTAACCATGTAGAGGAAATCAAAGAGCTCAAGGCCCAAGTCACTTCTTTGAAGAATGACTGGGAAAAGTGTCATGAAGGGAAGTCCACACTCAACAATATCATGAGTGTGCAAAAATCCCCAAATTACAAGGGTGGACTTGGATTCAACTCCAATAATAAGAAGAAGTCCAAGAGCAACAAAAAGAAGGGCCAAGAACAAGTCAAGAATTCGGCCAAGATTATTTGCTTCAAGTGCAAGATAGAAGGGCACCATGTTAGATCTTGCCCATTGAAGAAGATGCCCCATAGTGACAAGCAACAAGGGAAGAAGCCACAAGTTCAATCTCCTGCTCAACCGCAAGTTGGAGCAAAGCATATTCCCAAGAAGACCCAAGTCAATGCTCCTCAAGTTGAGAAATCAATTGAGAAGAAAGTAAAGGGTAAATGTTGCTACTTATGTCGTGAGAAGGGTCACTTTGCTTCTTCATGCACGAATGGTAACTTATCCAACCCAATTATTATTGATGATATCTATTCTCTTGGGAAGGATAAGGTTGGCAATGTGTTTGCCAAGTTTGTTGGTACTCAAAGTGGTGTCAAGAAAAGAACCATTTGGGTAGCCAAGCCTATTGTGAATAACCTCTTTGGACCCAACTTGGTTGGGGACCAACAAGCTCATACTTGATCAATAGGTGTTGTTGGAGGGCATTGTTGACTTGGCTACATCATGAAGAATTAAGGGATCTTCATCATTCATATTATCTCAAGCCAAGTCATTTGGATTATCAAGTTTCTATCTTAAATCCAATGTGCCTCCTTACGGTAACTTGTACTTAAATTGTTTACATTGATAGTTACTTGCCCCTTCGCATGTTGTGGTTTTGTACCTTGCATGTGTTTGTATATGTTGTGCTTCCTATTTGTTTATCTTGAGTAATCAAGTATGTATGATGGGTTGCACATCATGTATGTGTGAGTCTTGTGTAGAGCCTTTTTGCTTTTTGGTTGTATCTTAGTTGGCTCTTTTGAGAGATTAATGGATTATCCCATTTTGGGGGAGTGATGTGCTTTGTGCACTTCACGACCCTAAAAATGTGTGTACATGAGGAATACCACTTAGTATTGATATTACAAGATTATCTAGCTTCTATGTGGTATGTCTTCTCATGAGAAATTCAGATTCTAAATGGTCCATTAATCATCTCTTGTTGGATTTCATTTGCCACTTGTTATTAACGTTGGGTTATCACATTATGGGGGAGTAATATGCTATGTGCATATTACAAGCCCAGAGAATGTGTACATTTGAGATATTGCCACTTAGATTTGATATTATAATTTATCTTGTTCCTAGGTGGCATGCTAGCTCTACAAGTGTCATTTGCTTGTGATTTAGGAGTAAAGATGATGTTGGATCTATTTGCAATCTACCAATGGGAATTATTTCCAAATACTTCTTGTCCTTTGACAATTGGTATTCCTTTTAAGTGGTAGAATTTGCTAATCATCTTTACATAGGTTTTTATTTATCGTTTGTCTTCCTTGCCTCTTGTGGATCTTTTTGATCATTTCTAGTGTTTCTATAGATATAGGGAAGTGATGATCCCATCGTGTGCATTTTGTATTCAAATGCAAATTCTATATAATGCACATCTCTTGGGGGAGCTATCCTATTTTCTTTAGAACACTCTCTTTATGTTTTTATCATAAAATCTTTCGATCTTCATCAAGTGTGTGTTGGTGGGAGGCAAGCCTTTTCTCTATGGTGCTTTGTGCCATCATGAAAATTTGCGGAGGGTTTGGTTTGTTTGGAACCTAGCTCTCTTTTGGGAACTTGATACCTCTTGTTTTCCTTAAATTGGTATCTTGTTTCCTTCTATTTGGCATGTGTCAATGGATATCTCATTCCTTGATGTATCTTTTAGTTGGTATCCGTCAAGTGATAATTTTTCGTTTGGTATCTTATTTTCACTTGATACCTTATCTTTCGGTATCTTATCAAATGTGTGTTGATTTGATTCTTGAAAGCCTTGAGCATGCATATTTACTACATGTACTTTCGTTGGCATGTTCTCTTTCCTTGACCCAATATATAGGGGAAACTCCATTATGACATAAATTGGCTAAAGTGTGCATGAAATTCAATTTCATATCTCTATGCACATATTTATGTGGAGTTTGTCCTATGTGTTGTTGGTCCTCTAACTCTTTGGTCCCAATAAGTTTGGGTACCACTTTGTTTGTGGTGTTGTTCTAGGAACAATTGGAGATACATTGGACACTCGGCTCACTTACAAGGAAGGTGTTGACACCATGTGCTTATTGGAGCCATGCTAGGATGATCGAAGAACCATTGTCTACTACGTCAATCCAATGCTATCTCGGTAACAAGTATCTACTTCATGCATAAATTTCTCGCATTCAACCTTTTATAGGTTGCATCATGGCATGAATTTCTTGAGTCATTCTTGTGGTACTTGTTTCCTTTCTCAAAGCATCTCAACGATGATGTCATATTGCTAGTTGTGATGTCTTTGATGTTCGTGTATTGTGAGTTCATTTATGTACAATAAGAAAATATTAGGCTATGTGCTATGCTTTCAAGCAAAGATCTTATTGGTATATTTATGACTTCCTTTTGGATATCTTGTTTGTTCCTTCTTGTAACTATTTCGTGTGTACATCATTCTTTGTGGATATATCATCATGATTGTCCTCTACCTAGAATCTTATACACATGAGAGAAGTTACATATCTAGTTGATATCCTCTTTTCTTTCATGTCCACCATTGCATTTCCTTTTTATTTACTTGGTGGTTTCGTGAAAGAATCTGTCTTGAGTGCGGATCTTATATCCTTGCATCTTGATGCACTCTTTGGTGGTGAAGATTATTTTCCTCATGCTTGTCTTCACGAGGGTTTTGCCATTTCGATTGGTATCCCTCCTCCTGACAATGCTATTATTTCCTATCTTCACCAGGGGTTGTCACAAGTGTTGGTTTTTAATTCTCTTATTAGTAAGCCTGTGGATCCATTTGCCAGTGGTTTGTGTATGTGGGAAGGATATGGCTTGCACTTTGTGTCTCATTTCATCAAGACTATGTTGATGCTTAATGCTCATCCTTATACTAGTCTTCTCAAGTGATTTGCCATGACTCACACACATCATCTTGGTTGAGCCTATTCTTAAATTGCCTCTTTTACATGTTGCTCAACCATATGTTTGGTGCAAGTGATATTCTTATTATCTTATCTACTTGCTTGCACTTTTTGTGTGTTTTTATTGATTTTTGGGTAGTGATGATCCTATTTTGTGCTCTCGTATCCAAATACAAAAAAAAATCTTAATAGTGCACAAATCATGGGGAGCTTCCCTAGGTTCTCTAAAACACTCTTTTGCCCATATCATAATATCTTTTATTCATGTGGCTGGTAGGACCATGTGATTGATTGTTCCAATTGGTATCTTTTGATTGCTTGCTTCACTCTGGTGTATGTCTTTGTGCCCTATGATCCTTTTTGCAATCTTTGGATCCTTAATATAGTTTGTTTTCCTCCAACTACTTATCATTGGATATGTGTATTTCATTGCACTCATATTTTGAGAAATACAAACCTTTTGGAGGAACACCTATTATATTGGCTTTCTAAGCTTTTCGCCCATTTTGGCAATCGATGCCAATGGGGGAGAAGTTTAGAGAGTTTAGTTTGGAAAGCTTAGAGAGTTTTGCTTTTATTGCTTAAGCAGTTGCATCTCACACCCATGCATTGCTCTACATGTGTGTGTGCTTGGTTGTGCTTCTTTCCTTATATAAACTCTCTTGAAAGTGGTTGTCATCAATTACCAAAATGGGGGAGATTGTAAGAGCACATTTCTCCATGTGTGGTTTTGGTAATTGATGACACCCCTATGGACTAATGGTTGCCTTGAGTTATATTCGAATGATTTGTCCATAGGTACTTCTTGAAGTCCATCTGTTGGTTTCAAGGAGTTTATATGGTGACCAAGGTGGTATTCAAGGTGTTATTCAAAGATTGGTCATGTAAGAGTTGGGCTTACTGCAAGCATGTCTTGAAGAAGAAGACTATGTGAGCATTCATGTTTACCTTCAAGACATCATCTTTATGAAGAGAGAAGATAAGATACAAGGTTGATCAAGACTAAGTCAAAGAGTGAACCAAGTTGATCAACACACAAAGCGTACAAGATATACCGAGAAGGATCAAGTGATCCCATGGTATGGTAAGCATTGTCCATTACGCTTTGTGTACTAATCCATGTCTACGTGAGTGTTCTTTGTAGGGTTAGGTATATTTCCATGGGATTGCATCAAGAGGAAGATCCCATGCAACCCATGGAAGATGACATCAAGTGGTGATCGTCATCAAGGTTGCGGTGTGCAAGTTCAAGTGAAGCATCATGAAGAAATCATGCTTGTAGCTTGCTGTCCATTCTGGTGACAATGGACTTGTGAAGGTGTGCCGAAGAGTGACTCACCCATAGTGGAGTATGGGGGAGCAATCAACTAGCGTTCATCGAGCCAACGCAATCACGAAAGGTGGTCCAACTTGAGGGAGTCAAGATCGTCATCATCTAGCTCAAGTGGACTTCGTGCAAGGCAAAGGTTTGCCCTTGATAAGTTTTCTATTTTATTGGTCTCATGGTGATAGTTTGGAGACCGGGTTATAGGATCGATAGCCGTACTATCAAGGGGGGCTCTGAAGTGAGTAGCTTGATCGTATCGTTCGTCGAGAGCTCAAATCATTGCTTCCTTGCATCATCTTTCTTGATTCTTATTTGTATTTTCTCTTTTTGAGGTTTTAGAGCTTGTGGTTATCTTCGTGACAAGCTCTAGTACATCGAAAACGGATTTCATATGCTTCTTCTATTGCGTTTTTGGTGTTGGAGGTTTTACCGGTCTTATCCGAGGAAGGGTTCTCACCATTTTATTATGGGCCTTTTCTCATTTGCATCTTATTGATATTTATATCAAGATTGTGTTAGCCCATGTCGTTAGCTTTCCAACAAACTTGGTTTCGTTGAATTTGGAGTCCGTATGCAGAAGTTGTGGCAGTTTTGGTGTTCTTGAAAGGCTGTTGCGGTACTACCGCGGCTTGGAGCGGATGTAATTTTTTACTACCGCTCCAGAGCGGTACTACCGTGGCTCCAGAGCGGTAGTAGCGCTCCGGACCAAAATCTCCTGTTTTGTCCAGCGGTGGTAGGCACGGATGTATTTTTTTAGTACCGCTCGCAAGCAGTAGTACCGCTACCCTTTGCGGTAGTACCGCTATCCCTAGCGGTAGTACCGTGAGGACGAGCGGTAGTACCGCTCCGGCGGTTCTACTGGCCTTTTGCTTCCTCGCTGTTGTTTTTCAAAGGGCTTCCACCGCCCTAGCGGTAGTACCGCTCCCATGAGCGGTAGTACCGCTCTGTGCGGGCTGTGAGCATAACGGTTGGATTTTTCCCCACCTATAAAAGGGGGTCTTCTTCCCCATTGAACCTTATCTCTTTAGCTCGAGTTTGCCCCCCATTGTTGACCTTCTTCGAGCTTGCTAACTCTCAATCCCTCCAATGATTCTTGCTAGTTCTTGAGGGAAAAGGGAGAGGAGATCTAGATCCACATTTCCACCAATCACTTTCTCCTCTATGTGAGGGGAACCCCTTGGATCTAGATCTTGGAGTTCTTTGTGTTCTTCCTTGTTCTTCCTCTCATTTTCCTCCCTAGCATTAGTTGCTTTGGTGGGATTTGGGAGAGAAGGACTTGGGCACTTCGTGTGCCCTTGCCATTGCATTTGGTGCATAGGTTTGAGTTCTCCACGGTGATACGTGGAAGTGAAGTTTGAGAAGCTTATTACTCTTGGGTGTTTGAGCACCCTTGAGCTTGTTCCTCTTGGGTGCTTTGGCGCCCTAGACGGTTGGTGGTGCCTCGGAGCTCAATCATTGTGGTGCAAAGCTCCGGGCAAGCGTCGGGGTCTCCAATTAAGTTGTGGAGATTGCCCCGAGCATTTGAGGTCACCGCGGAAGCCATAGTCCATTGTGGTGAAGCTTCGTGGTGTTGTTGGGAGCCTCCAATTAAGTTGTGGAGTTTTCCCCAACCTTGTTTGTACGGGTTCGGTGACCGCCCTCAAGGGTCCCTTAGTGGAATCACGACATCTTGCATTGTGCGAGGGCGTGAGGAGATTACGGTGGCCTTAGTGGCATCTTGGGGAGCATTGTGCCTCCACACCGCTCCGAACGGAGATTAGCATCCGCAAGGGTGTGAACTTCGGGATACGTCGTCGTCTCCGCGTGCCTCGGTTATCTCTTACCCGAACCCTTTACTTATGCACTTTACTTTGTGATAGCCATATTGTTTCTTGTTATATATCTTGCTATCACTTAGTTGTCTATCTTGCTTAGCATAAGTTGTTGGTGCACATAGGTGAGCCTAGTTGTTTTAGGTTTTGTGCTTGACTAATTAAACGATAGTTTTATTCCGCATTTGTTCAAGCCTAAACCGTAATTATTTTAAAGCGCCTATTCACCCCCCCCCCCTCTAGGCGACATCCACGTCCTTTCAGTAATAATTTGGTCTATCAAACTTTCATAGAAAATACCAATGCTCAGAAAAATATGCCTCAATCGTCTAGTGGTAATATTGGTGTGGCTGCTAGTGTAGAAAAACCTAATCTGTTTTTACCTCTTTAATCGGCACCTCCCATGCCGATGAATTATTATCCTACCAACACCAATCAAATCGTGGCTGCACCCGCTAATCCCATCATGAGCATGCCAAGTTCGGTGCCAATACCGAACCAAGCTTTACCTATAGGTGCAAACACTCGGTCACAGCCGAACTATGGTTCGGCATATGTGCCACAGTTCCTGCCTACTGCTAGTAATTCTACTCCTCCCATCCCACAGCAGCAAGCTTCACCGTCTACTACGGACGATGTTTTAGCTAATTTTAGAGAGGAGATGGCTAAGATGCTTCGAGAGAATTTTGGAGTTGAGTTACCTCGGAATCGGATTTACCAAAAACCGTACCCCGAGTACTTTGATGCTGTCCAGTGCCCTCCAGGATATAAAATTCCAGATTTTGTTAAGTTCAATGGAGAGGGCACAAAAACCACATGGGAGCATGTTAGTCAATACTTAGCACGATTGGGTGAGGCAGGCTTGCTGAATGAATTGAAAGTGCGTTTGTTTCCTTTATCCTTAACTGGTACTGCATTCTCATGGTTCTCTTCTCTACCACATGGTTCCATTCGTGTGTGGTCGCAGCTAGAGCAGAAATTTCATGATCACTTTTACAGCGGCGACAATGAACTTAAGTTGTCACAACTTACATCGGTTAAGCAGAAAAATGATGAATCGGTCTCCGATTACGTCAATAGATTTAGAGATACAAAGAACCGGTGCTATAGTTTGGTGATAACCGAGAGGGATTTGGCTGACCTTGTGCTCAGTGGTTTGAAAACTCACATTAGGGAAAAGATAGAAGGCTATGAGTTCTTAAGTATCAACCAAGTCTTGCAAAGAGCTTTGGCTCAGGAGAGCCGAAGCAAAGATCTCAAGGAGGTGCATAGATATAAAACTGATCGTCCTAAGATGAATATGGTTGAGTATGGTAGTCACACTCGGACAATGAAGGTGATATGTATGCTGCTGAATTTATTTGGCCATCTAAGGCCAAACCATTTACTTGCAATGATCTGAAACCGATTCATAAGAATCGTGATGAAGAGATGAAGTTTACTTTTAACATTGCTAAGTGTGACAAAATATTTGATGCTTTGCTGCAAGCTAAGATCATTAGGATATCTCATACTTTACCGTCGTTTGAAGAGCTGAAACGGCGTGCTTATTGCAAATATCATAATTCTTTTTCTCATGCTACTAATGATTGCAATGTTTTCCGACGACAGATACAATCGGCCATTAATGACGAACGATTGAACTTTTCTGAGATGCAAGTTGATAAGCAACCCTTCCCAATGAACACTCTGGATTTGGAGGGGAAAAAGTTGCTCATTTGGCCGGAGGTAGCCGAATCTGCTAATAAAACTAATGTCATTGTTGGTGAGCCCAGGAAAAGCAAGGAGGACAGCAAGGTCTTGGGGAGGCAGGTTGTGCTTGACAAGCAACCCGATGGCAAGGAAGTAATCAAGATCACCATCAAGAATCCTGCACTCGGGGGGCAACCACAGGTGCAACAAGACACTCGTGTTAAATTTGTTAAACCCAAGAGTCCAGAAGTTGGCAAGTGGAAGAGGAATGAAGCTAAGGTACAGCGTAAGCGAATCAAGCCAACTTTTGATATGTTGTTGTCCAAATATGCAAATCAGTGGGCCGGTTCTAGCTCTAATCGTACCTGAAGCGACCAAGGTCACCATCAGCTGATATGTTCAGTCGGTATGCAAAACCGACTGGATCAAGGGTGCCATTTCCACAAGAACAACGACAACCTGTTTGGGAGCGACTTGGATGCTCGTATGAAAACCGACTGAACATTGGTGTCCATCACTCGGTTGGTCAAAATATGCCTCCGAGTGAAAACTATCCGAGTGTAAGAATGCACCCGGGTGGAAGTTATCTGAACGAAAGAATACGGCCGAGTGGATTCTACTCAGTTGAACGTCCGAGTGGATTTCATCCGAGTAAAAAGGTGCGCCCGAGTGAAAACTTCGTAGGCCAGAAAAGTCAACAAGAGTGGCGTGTCAAGTTGCCAAGTGTTGCAGCAGTGGAGTCAGGAAAAGGCAAGGAAAATATCAATGCTGACACACTCGTCTTGGGCACTGAAACATTCACCACACAACAGCCGACTGTGCATAGCAACCCAACTGAGCCGATACTTGTTATCGCGCCAAAACACTCGGCCAATGATCATGAAGCAAGTACCAGCCAAGTGAAGCCAATTGATCCTAAATACACTCAGCCAAGGTGGTGTCCTCCAGGGTTAACAAGGACACAAAAGAGGAAACTGCAGAGGTTGAGAAATCAAGAGATGGCAGAACAAGAGGCCGAGAAGCAAAGGGACAAGTTGTTCAATGTCACTCGGCCCATGGTACCAACAAAGCAAGTGTGGAAGCCTAAACCAATACAAAATATAGTGGCTTCTACATCTATCACAGTAGCACTTACACCGCCAAAAGAAGATGATGCAACCGTTCTCACATCGTCCACGTCACCTATTACTTCTCCTTCACTCGGACAGAATTCAGATTTGGTGGACGCACACGAGGAGGAAGATGATCTGTTGGACTATGAGTCTACACCGGTTCATGAAAGTATGGATATCAATATGGTGTATTACTTACCCGCTGAATTCCGTGCTGTAGATGAAGAAGGGGAAGTGGCTCAGCTGGATTTTGGCCCCAAAAATGCAATATTCGAGAAGCCAAAAGAACCAGTGACGCACTTGAAACCATTGTACCTCAGAGGTCATATCAATGGATCACCACTCACTCGGATGCTTGTTGATGGTGGTGCTGTGGTGAATCTCATGCCTTATTCGGTCTTCTAGAAATTGGGTTTGCCCAATGATGAATTAATCAAGACCAATATGATGCTTAACGGGTTTGAAGGCAAAGAGAAAACTAAAGCCAAAGGTGTGATGTATGTGGATCTTACAGTCGGGAGCAAAACTTTGGCTACTGCATTCTTTGTCGCTGAGGTGCAAGGTAACTACAACGTCATACTAGGCCGTGATTGGGTTCATGCAAACCAATGCGTGCCATCTACTATGCACCAGTTTTTGATCCAGTGGGTTGATGATGAGGTGGAAGTCATTCATGCGGATAACTCGGCTTGTGTTGCTTTGGCCGATGCATCGGTGGATTGGCAACATCCCAATGCTACTTGCTTGATGGGACGCGACTTGTCAGAGTTTGATTTCCTCAGCGCAACGAAGAATGGCTTTGTGCCCATCTCTTTAAAGCCGATTGGTGGCAATCGGCTCCAAGGTATGATATGTCTAAATGGATTCTAATTCCGAGTGGTTGCAGAAACGTCTTGCAAAATATCGGTCTAGCGAGAACGATATGTATGAATCTATAGAGGAGTTGGATGACATGGATAAATTAGGACAAGGTTTTACGTCGTTCGATCCATTAGAAGAGGTAGATATAGGAGATGGTTCAGTCACTCGGCTGACTTTTGTAAACAAGAATTTGAAAGCCGATTGTAAAGCTGAGTTGATCGGGCTATTGAAAGAATATGTTTGTTGCTTTGCATGGGAATATCATGAGATGCCAGGTTTAAGCCGAGAGCTAGTGGAGCATCGGTTACCTATAAAGGCCGGTTTTAGACCTTACAAACAGTCGGCCAGAAAATTTAATCCAAAAACATATGACCGGATCAAGGAGAAGATCGGTCGGTTGCTCAAAGCTAATTTCATTCGACCTTGCAGGTATGCCGAGTGGATCTCTAACATTGTGCCGGTTGAGAAGAAAGGATCCGGCAAGTTAAGGGTGTGCATTGATTTCAGAGATTTGAATAGAGCTACACCCAAAGATGAGTATCCCATGCCAATAGCTGACATGCTTATTAATGATGCTTCTGGACATAAGGTTATTAGCTTTCTTGATGGTAATGCGGGTTACAATCAAATTTGTATGGCCAAAGAGAACATGTCCAAGACAGCCTTTCATTGCCCTGGTTTCCTTGGTTTATTCGAGTAGACAGTGATGACATTTGGATTAAAAAATGCTGGTGCCACATATCAAAGGGCTATGAATTTAATTTTCCATGATTTACTCGGTATTATACTTGAAGTCTATATTGATGATATTGTTGTCAAATCGAATGCTTTTAAGTCTCATTTAGCCGATTTGTGTTTAGCTTTTGAAAAAATGAAAAAATATGGACTGAAGATGAATCCTTTGAAGTGTGCATTCGGCGTGTCGGCTGGAAAGTTTTTGGGTTTCATTATTCATGAGAATGGCGTAGAAATTGATCCCAAAAAGATAGAAGCTATACAAAAAGTGGAGGCTCCAACATGCAAGAGAGATATCCAAAAATTCCTTGGCAAGGTCAATTATTTGAGAAGGTTCGCTAATTTGTCAGGGAAGGTTGATGCATTCACTCCTATCCTTCGGTTAAAGAATGATGCTGATTTTACTTGGGGGGCAAAACAGCAAGAGGCATTCGACATGATCAAGACTTATTTGAGCACTCCTCCGGTGATGAAAGCACCCAAACATAAAGAGCCCTTTAGGCTTTACATTGCGGCGGAGGAAGGTGTTATTGGTGCTGTATTGACTCAAGAAACCAAAGGAAGAGAGCATACTATTACATATCTGAGCCGACGCTTATTGGACGCCGAGACAAGGTATACATTTATTGAAAAGTTATGCCTCTGTTTATATTATGCTTGCACAAAACTGAGACATTACCTAGTGCCGAGTGCCTGCATGGTAGCTTGTCAAACCGATGTCATTAAGTACATGTTGCATAGGCCAATTCTTAGTGGTAGAATTGGCAAGTGGGCTTATGCTTTAATTGAGTATGATTTGGCTTATGAATCTCTAAAATCCATGAAAGGCCAAATTGTTGCTAATTTTATTGTTGAGCATCGGATTAATGACAAGCATGATGTTGATATAAACCTTGTCTCATTAGTGCCATGGAGGTTATATTTTGATGGTTCAGTTTGTAGCAATGGCCAGGGTGTTGGTATTGTTTATATATCTCCTCATGGTGCTGTTTTTGAAGCCTCATGCCGACTGGAATATTTTTGCACAAATAATCAAGCCGAATATGAAGCATTTTTATTCGGTTTAGAGATGTTCCTCGCTATAGGTGCTACACATGTTGAGGCTTTTGGTGATTCTTTATTAGTAGTGCAGCAAGTGTCCAAAGTCTTTCAATGTTTAGACGAATCACTTAATGTTTATCTTGATAAGTGTCTAGATACGATTTCTACTCTGGATTATTTTAGCATTGCTCATATATCTAGACATGACAATTGGAGAGCAAATGAGTTGGCACAACAAGCATCCGGCTATCATATTGATCATGGCATGTTTCATATTTCTCAGAAGCCGATGTCTTGTCTTGCTAATATGGGAGAGGCCGAACCAGAGCCCACTGATTCGGCCACTAACAATAAATCTAGTGCAGGTGAAAATCATGACTGGAGGAAGCCCATTATTGATTACTTTTGCAATCCGAGTGAAAGGGTGGACAGGGTTGTTCGGCGTATGGCTTTCAAATATACAATGAGAGATGATGGTCTTTATCGCCGAACGGTTGAAGATGTTCTTTTGAAGTGTTTGGACGAGGACCAAGCAAGAGTTGCTATGGGAGAGGTACATGAAGGCATCTGTGGTACTCATCAGTCGGCACCCAAAATGAAATGGCTCTTACGACGTGCTGGATTTTATTGGCCGACTATGATCAATGATTGCTTCAGGTATTATAAAGGCTGTGAAGCTTCTCAAAAATTTGGTGATATTCAGTTGGCTCCTGCTGCTATGTTACATCCTATTATCAAGCCGTGGCCTTTTAGAGGATGGGGTTTAGACTTCATTGGACAAATTCATCCATTTTCTTCAAAGGGGCATCGGTTCGTGTTGGTGGCAACCGATTCTTTCACTAAATGGTATGAAGCAGTACCTCTCAAGAACATGACACATACGGAGGTAATTCAATTCATAACCGAACACATTATTCATAGATTCGGCATTCCTCAGACGTTGACTACAGATCAAGGTTCATCTTTCATGTCACATCAAGTTAGAGAATTTGCCGAGTCATATAACATAAAGTTGCTCAATTCATCTCCGTATTATGCCCAAGCTAATGGACAAGCTGAGTCTAGCAACAAAATATTGATTAAGCTCATCAAGAAGAAGATTGAGGATAATCCAAGAAAATGGCATGAGTTGTTGTCTGAGGCTTTATGGGCACATAGAATCTCAAGGCATGGTGCTACGAAGGTAACTCCGTATGAGCTAGTATACGGTAAAGAGGCTATTTTACCAGTGGAAGTAAATTTGAGTGCTTTGAGAATAGCCAAACAAAATGATTTATCGGCAGTGGACAATATTGATGAGGTTGCTGATAAACGTTTGGCGGCATTAAAGGCCATAGAGAAGGACAAGTTGAGGGTAGCAAGAGCTTACAATAAAAAGGTCAAGTTGAACAATTTTCAAGTTGGCGATCTTGTGTGGAAAGTGATTCTGTCGATTGGTTCTAGAGATAGAAAATTCGGGAAGTGGTCTCCAAACTGGGAAGGTCCTTTTAGGATTGCAAGAATAGTTCCTGGAAATTCATATTTGGTGGAATCCATACAAGGAGTATTATTACCTCGAGCTCTCAATGGCAGATATTTGAAGAAGTACCACCCGAGTGTGTGGCAAGAAGCCTAATTAGGCAATGGCCGATATATGATTATCGCCCTTAGCAAAAACATGGCCGATACATAATTATCGCCCTGAGAAATATAGATGGCCGATGGAGTGTTGACATCGTCCTTAGAACAAACATGGTGCAAATTATTTTTCAGCATGCAAGCTTTGCCGAAAAACAGGGGGGCATGTGTTGACACCTGATTTTGGCACGATGCAAAATGCAGTAAAGATGGACTCAAACGAAAAGGTTTTTTATACAAGAAAGTTCATATTGCCGAGTGAAACAACCTTGATGTTTAGGCCATCACCATTCGGCATCATTTCAAGGGCCAAATTACACTTGGATTGTCATGTTAGATGTTCTGAGTGCTTTTTGGTCGATTACGCCTCCAAGACAACCTCGGATGAAGGAATGCTCTACATGGATTGTCTTCGTCTTGTCGAGCTGATTCATTTTGATATATAAATCATCTCAATCCAATTTCGTATGCAGAAGTTAGAAGCAAAACACTGCGGACTGACCCTGAGCAAAAGTATGGCGCGAGGGACCAGACACTCACCTAGATGGTGTCTGATGGGTCGCGCGAGCAATTAGGCCCTCAAGACGGCCTTGAATCGAAAAATCTTCAACACAGTAAAGTTTCGTCTCATCGAATCGGTCGATTTTGATATATAAATCGTCCAAATCCGAGGTCGTATGCAACCTGCTGAGGCGAAACAAGTTCAGGCTGTGTTTTCATTCGAGAAATCCGAGTGAAAAGCTTATCCTCCGAGTGAAAATATAGCTATCCGAGTGAAGGCTTGATGACCGAGTGAAAAGTTTCCATCCGAGTGAAACTTCGGACAAGGAGTCCAGGTACATGAATTCCGAGTGGAAAAATTGCTGTCCGAGTGAGAAATTTCACTCGACCGACTAAAGGACTCCAAATCCGGGGTTGTGCATGATTTAAATACTTTGTGTGGGGAAGATGGAGCATAGCCAGACCATATGATTTTGTAGGGATAAGTTTCTTTGGCCATGTCATTTTGAAAGGAAACAATTGCCTTGTTAGTATGCTTGAAGTATTATTGTTTCTATGTCAATATTAAGCTTTTGTTTTGAATCTTATGGATCTGAACATTAATGCCACAATAAAGAATATTACATGGATAAATATGTTAGGTAGCATTCCACATCAAAAATTCTGTTTTTATCATTTACCTACTCGAGGACGAGCAGGAATTAAGCTTGGGGATGCTTGATACGTCTCCAACGTATCTATAATTTTTGATTGTTCCTGGCGCCCTGGTGGGTTGTGGGCGGCCTGGGCTCCCTCCTGGTTACTTCTTTAGCCCACTAGCCTTCTTCTGGTCCAAAAAAATTCTCCAAAAAGTTTCGTCGCGATTGGACTCTGTTTGGTACTGATATTCTGCGAAGTAAAAAAACAAGCACAAACAGATACTGGCACTTTGGCACTATGTCAATAGGTTAGTCCCAAAAAATGATATAAAGTTGCTATAAAATGATTCTAAAACACCCAAGATTGATAATATAACAGCATGGAACAACCAAAAAAGTATAGATACGTTGGAGACGTATCATTAACTTCATCTCCGGGTAAACCTGCAAGCTTAAATAATCCACAAATTTCATCCACATGTATTAGATGCATATCAGGATGTTCAGTTCCGTCTCCTGCATAAGGATTAGCTAGCAGTTGTTCTATCATACCCGAAGGAATTTCATAACCAATATTTTCAGTAGGTGCAGTAGGTTGAGGGGCAACTAATTGTGGTTCCGATCGAGGTGAAGATACCCCGAACAAACCCCTCAAAGGATTGTTTTCCATAGTAGCAAGTGACAATAAATTTCAGCACGTAGTATAAATTTTTCCTTACCGATTTCCACTCACCAAGAGCACTTCACTCCCCGGAAATGGCGCCAGAAAAGAGCCTTGATGACCCACAAGTATAGGGGGTCAATCGTAGTCCTTTCGATAAGTAAGAGTGTCGAACCCAACGAGGAGCAGAAGGAAATGACAAGCGGTTTTCAGCAAGCTAATTTCTGCAAGCACTGAAATTGTAGGTAACATATAGTTTGATAGCAAGATAATTGGTAAAGAGCAAGTAACGGTAACGGTAAATAAAGTGCAGCAAGATAGCCCAATCCTTTTGTGGCAAAGGACAGGCCAAAACGGTCTCTTATAATAAGCAAGCGTTCTTGAGGGTACACGGGAATTTCATCTAGTCACTTTCATCATGTTGGTTTGATTTGCGTTCGCTACTTTGATAATTTGATATGTGGGTGGACCGGTGCTTGGGTGCTATTCTTACTTGAACAAACCTCCACTTATGATTACCCCCCTCGCAAGCATCTGCAACTACGAGAAAAGTATTAAGATAAAATCTAACCATAGCATTAAACATTTGGATCCGAATCAGCCCCTTACGAAATAGCGCATAAACTAGGGTTTAAGCTTATGTCACTCTAACAATCCATCATCTAATAACTACTCCACAATGCATTCCCTTAGGACCAAAGATGGTGAAGTGCCATGTAGTCGGCGTTCACATGGCACCACTAAGGGAATCACAACATACATATCATCAAAATATCGAACACATATCAAATTCACATGATTACTTGCAACATGACTTCTCCCGTGGCCTCAAGAACAAAGGTAACTACTCACAAATGATATTCATGCTCAAGATCAGAGGGGTATTAAATAGCATAATGGATCTGAACATATAATCTTCCACCAAATAAACCATATAGTAATCAACTACGAGATGTAATCAACACTACTAGTCACCCACGGGTACCAATCTGAGGTTCCGGTACAAAGATTGAACACAAGAGATGAACTAGGGTTTGAGAGGAGATGGTGCTGTTGGATATGTTGATGAAGATTGACCTCCCAAAGATGAAAGGGATGTTGGTGATGACGATGGCTTCGATTTCCCCCTCTGGGAGGGAAGTTCCCCCGGCGGAATCGCTCCGCCGAAGGGCAAAAGTGCTCCTTCCCAAGTTCCGCCCCGAGACGGCGGCGTTCCGTCCCGAAAGTTCCCCCTTGATTTTTTCTAGGTCAAAAGACCTTAAGTAACAGAAGATGGGCACCGGAGGTGGGCCGGGCCCGGGCTGCCCACAACCCACCAGGGCGCGCCTGGGGGGCCTGGCGCGTCCTGGTGTCTTGTGGTCACCGGGTGGCCCCCCCTCCAGTAGTTATTTGCTCCAGTATTTTTTATATATTCCAAAATAATTCTCCGAGAAGTTTCAGCTTATTTGGAGATGTGCAGAATAGGTGTCTCTGATATGCTTTTTCAGGTCTAGAATTCCAGCTGCTAGCATTCTCCCTCTTTTTGTAAACCTTGCATATTATGAGAGAAAAGGCATTAGAATTACTCCATAAAGCATTATTATGCATAAAAACATTTTAAATAACAATAGGAAATCATGATGCAAAATGGACGTATCAGATATGGGAAAATTGGACCACCGACCGGTGTCGTTGGATACTGAGTACCTGTCAGGTGTGGCGGACAGTAGACCAAAGAGAAACAGAAAGTTTGAAATGCGATGGTTAGCAGAAGAATCTACGAATGAGATTGTTACCGCTGCTTGGCAAAAAGCAATTCTTCGTGGTATGTACCGTACAGCCATGGACAAACTCAATTCGGTCCACCGGGACCTCCATGCATGGGACTGCCGAGTCAGGCAAAACTAAAGAAGGCTCGACAGGAACTTGAGGCACTAATGAGGGAACCGTTTTCGGATGAAGTGAAGATGATGCTAAAAAGAACTATCGGGTTTGATTGAAAAATTTCTTGAACAGGATGAGATTTATTGGGCCTAGAGGGGTCGAGTTAATTGGTTAAAGAGGGGGGCGGAATTCTTCATATTTTCAGCATTCGGCAAAAGCAAGAAGGCGAAGGAACCTGATAAAAAACTTAAGGATGAAAGCCAAAATTGGGTGAAAGACAATGACAATCTCAGGCCGCAAGTTGGTGACTATTTTCATAATCTCTTTACTTCCAGTTCTGCAGAGATTGACCATGGTCTATTATCTTTTGTTAAACCTATTGTAACAAATAATATAAATGAGTTCCTTGTTGCCCCGTATAACCGTGAGGACATGCGCAAAGCTCTTTTTCAAATAGGTGAAATGAAGGCGTCAGGCCCCGACGGGCTACATGCAATCTTTTTTAAGAGATTTTAACACATTGTGGGAGAGGAGCTAACAGATAAGGTGTTGGATGCAATAAACAAAAGAAAGATACCGGCTGGATGGAATCTAACAAATATCGTTTTGATCCCCAAAGTGGACAGTCCAGAGGTAATAACTCAGTGCAAGGCAATCAGTCTTTGTAACGTCATATATAAGATTATCTCAATAATGATTGATAATAGGCTAAAGAGAATTCTTCCAGGAACTATTTCTCCCATGTAGAGTGCGTTTGTACCATGCAGATTAATTACTAATAATGTCATGCATGCCTATGAATATTTCCACACCATAAAGAAGAAGGTACATGGGTCTTCTGGGTACTATGCAGTAAATCATTATATGATGAAAGCATATGAAATAGTGGATGGGGATTTCTGGAAAGGATGATGCTAAAGATAGGGTTTCATGAGCAGTCACTAGTAGAAAATGGGCCATTAGTCCCCGTTCTGAAGGGCCTTTAGTCCCGGTTCTTCAACCGGGACAAATCAATCGGGACTAAATGCCCTCACTTTTAGTTCCGGTTGGGTTACGAACCGGGACTAAAGAGGCTCCACGTGGCCGCTGTCGGGCGCCCAGGCAGGGCGGCCTTTAGTCCCGGTTGGTAACACCAACCGGGACTAAAAGGTCGTGTTTCATTTTGTGTTTTCATTTTCTTTTATAATTATATTGTATTTTCACGCGGTTACACATATTAATGTTGTATATATGATGAAAGAATAACATCCAACATCAGTACAAATTAGATGGATGCAATAGACCAAGTTGGTCTATTGCATCCATCTAATTTGTACAGGTATATGTCATATAACAACTCATCATCATGTTAATCAACTCTTCATCGTTCTAGGTAAAATAGCATAAAAAAGGTGAACTCCTCATCATTCTGGTTGTTACCATACTAGCAAGTGATCAAGTTATCATAAGTTAGAAACACTACTACTGCTCTCTCCTAGGTAAGATAGCATAAAAAAGGTGAACTCCTGCATCCCCCCATTGAAGAATACAGATCAACCTATCTCCAACTTATGGCTTGCGCAAGTTATAGTCTCCAAGTGGTTGCCTGGATGCTTTTATTGCCTTGCTCCATCCTTTGATTTTCAGGACGCGTGGACTTCGAGATATTTTTTATTTACAAGATAACTCATCGGCATTGGCCATAAACTAACCATATGCAAATCACCTTTGGTAAACATCCATTTAGGCACGGTCTCTGGCGGGAGTACCTGTTGAAGAACATAAGTTATAATAACATAGTTAGCAAACTAGTGACACAAGAGTATATGGACTAATGACACAAGAGTAAAAAAATTCTTACAAAGTTGTCTCTAGTGATGTTATAAGGGTTCAACTTGTGCACTAGTGGCACATATCCATGATAAATGTTGCCATACATGTAATTTCTATTATGATGCTGAACATCATGAATAAATGAGATGAGATGATCTTTCTCCAAACAAGTAAGATTGGAGTCATAACTGTAGTAGGTCCGATCTACTATCTGTCGGGTAGTTCTTGTAGCACGGAAATAAGTTGATAATTAAAAATAAAGAAATTTAGTCGGGATGAGTACCAAATTAATACTTTTCAATAATCAATATAAATTACCTAAGAAATCTGTTGACAAAGGCACCTGGAGGTAGAACTGGAATCAAGTCATCCGCATGCACCCAAATTTCTATATTATTATCACGAACATCGTCATTACCAAGATCGAAGGTAATGTTCATGTCCTCATCCAACCCATACGCCTTGCAAAATGCTCTCCAATTAGAACAACCAAAATAGGTGTGATCTTCGTTATTTTTCACCTTAACAACAAAAGTGTAATGCTCCGTTCTTAGGTGAGTTATCTTAGGCTCTGTACTACCCTTCTCTTTGAAATGGAACTTGTCCAGCACAGCGAATCTTGCATGGCAGGGAACGCACTAGTCGAATTGTACAAAAGTAGATTAAAGGTTAATTAAAGCAAAAAAAACACGTCATACTTCATTAACAAAAAATACATGCCGCCTTTACATACCGTAATAATACTAAATTCTTCCGTTAGCTTGACAGTGAAGGATGTACCGTTGTCTAGGTGAGGACAAAGGTCGCATATACCCCGGTCATCCCAGCACAAGGGGCACTCAGGTAACCTCTCCTCATCTTCATACGACGTCGACATTTCCTGTGTTCATGATTCTAAGATTAAAAATCGCCGGCAAATTTTTTTTAGCAAGATCATCATATAATATCACTAATACATATAATATCACCGGCGATCCTCAAGGACTCTTCATATAATATTATCAGATAACATCACTAATACATCTCTAATAATCCAGTTAATGGAGCATCGAATATTAACACTAATACAGCTCGAATATTATCGAATAATCTGGTTGACTCGCGGTTCCTGAGGTGCGGGCGGTGGACACCCAAAGAGAAGGAACCATCACAGGATCATAACTCGGGTTAGATCCCTGAAGAACCTGCCAGGTATTGGCGAACCTGACGTCTAACGCAATCATGTAGCGACGGACGTGCTCGTCCTCCTCCCTGACACGGCGACGTACCACCTCCGCGGGGGCCGGCTCCCTCCGCAACGATAGTGGTCCACGCGACCGCCACCAAAGAAGCTCCGGGTCGACGATGAGCCCCGGATTCCTCACCAAGTTGCGCGCTCCGGAAGACAGCATCTCCCAGTGCCAGCCCGGCGGAGCCTAGTCCCGGACATGGCGCAACTGGTTGTCGGCGCCGAGTCGACGACGAGGATGCGGGATGGGCATCATCGACGAGAACAAATTGTGGCTAGCAAATAACATTTCATTTAACAACAATAAAAATAAAAACAATACATATTTATAACAAATCTACACGCACACACTCGCACACAACAAATAACATATTTCTAGCTATATTACATAGAACCAAAACATCTATGAACACAACATATACGACTAGCTAGCACATGGACGAGCAAAATGTTGTTTGCTCTTTTTAAAAATGTTCGTGTGTTGACATTGTATTTTCAAAACGCACATTTGCATAGTGGAACACAAAAAACATTGTATTTTCAAAACACACATTCAGTTAATTGCATCAACAGAATAGTACATTCTTATGTAGTTCATCATGCATATTTTGTTAATTGAATCAACAGAATAGTTCAATAGAATTGCATTAACTGGGACAACATAGAACGAATGTTGTAAATTTCAAAAACAAAAACCTTGAAGGTTGGGGGCGCGGCGGCGTCGGGGCAGGGGCGCGGCGGCATCAGGGCAGGGCAGGGCCGCGGCGGCATCGTTGCGGCTTCCCTCTCGAGCTCCTCTCTATTACAAGCAGTACATGCCTAACACTCTCTCTTGCCCCGTGGGCCTGCATCCTGGCCCATGTATAGTTGGGTTTCTAGTCGTATGCAGGCGGTGGTGGCCTAGTAGGTGGGCATTTTTTATGTTATTTTTTGCATATTAAAAGTTTTTAACAAAAAATATTTTATGAATTTTTTAGCTAATAAATTTTTTAACAAAAAATACTTTATGAAAAATATTTTTGCTATTAAAGTTTTTAACAAAAAATACTTTGATAATTTTAGTTGCATAAATTTATATAATTTTAAGTTAATATTAGTTTGATCATAACTAGAGGTTTATAAAAGCCTTTTAGTTGATTCTTTTTGCTATGGAAGAATATTATAGTTTTGTTTTAGTTGATCATAACAAAAAATTATAGTTGATTCTTTTTTCTATTAGATTTTTATAAAAGCTTTTTAGTTGATTATTTTAATGATTTGTTTCAGCTAAATGGCCATGAAATTAAAAAGCACTAGAAATGAAGAATATTATAAAATATTTTTTATTGACCTAATAATGTTATGTTTTCTTTTCTGTTAAGTAATTAGTATTTTCTTTATTTCATGCATTTAATGATTTATTTTGAGCTAAATGACCCTGAATTTGAAAAGCACTACAAATGAACTCTGAAAAGGTTTAAACTTGGCATGGTATCATAATTTCACCGATATAGCATGTGCTAAAAAGTTTAGACAGTTACGGCAAAAACTCGATGCACTTCGTGTACAAACAGGACAATCTCTTTCGAAGTATCAGGGTTTCGGACGAAAACTCATCTATTACAAAGGGATTTCATTTTTTTAACATATTTTAACTCCAGACTTTTTGTGCGTTCAATATGCACCATTCAAAGCCACATCATCAATTTTCAACCCTTTTCTGACTTCATTTGCTATTTTTCATGCATTTACTGATTTATTTTGAGCTAAATGACCCTGAATTTGAAAAGCAGTACAAATGAACTCTCAAAAGGTTGAAACATGGCATGGTATCATAATTTCACCCACATAGCATGTGCTAAATAGTTTAGAGGGTTACGGCAAAAACTGGATGCACTTCGTGTACAAACTGGACAATCTCTTTCGAAGTACCAGGGTTTCGGACGAAAACTCATCTATTACAAAGGGATTTCATTTTTTAACATATTTTCACTCAAGACTTTTTGTGCATTCAATATGCACCATTCAAAGCCACATCATCAATTTTTAACCCTTTTCTAACTTCATTTGCTATTTTTCATGCATTTGATGATTTATTTTGAGCTAAATGACCCTGAAATTGAAAAGCACTACAAATAACTCTGGAAAGGTTGAAACTTGGCATGGTATCATAATTTCACCCACATAGCATGTGCTAAAAAGTTTAGAGGATTACGGCAAAAACTGGATGCACTTCGTGTACAAACTGGACAATCTCTTTCGAAGTATCAGGGTTTCAGACGAAAACTCATCTATTACAAAGGGATTTCATTTTTTGACATGTAACTGCAGTGATATTCTAGATCAAAGCCATCACCAGAATAGTTGTGGAGCATAACTATGGCTTTCAACCCAGAATCAAAGGTGCAAAATATTCGGTTATCTTGTATATGTCGAACAGTTACTTGAACAATCGTACCATCTGATATGTTGTCTTCACTAGAGAGAAAGTCTTCACTTTTTCTTCGCGTGTGTCCCTTGCTTATTGTACTGTAACCATGGATAATCTTCATCGTTTAACATGATGCTTGGGTCAGCCTTCACTTTGAAGGGAGGAATTTCATGAAACTTTTCATAATCTTCAGACATGTCTGTCTTGTCCTCCACTCCCACGATGTTTCTTTTCCCTGAAAGAACTATGTGACGCTTTGGCTCATCGTATGATGTATTCGCTTCCTTATCTTTTCTATTTCTCTGTTTGGTAGACATGTCCTTCACATAGAAAACCTGCGCCACATCATTGGCTAGGACGAATGGTTCGTCTGTGTACCCAAGATTGTTGAGATCCACTGTTGTCATTCCGTACTGCGGGTCTACCTGTACCCCGCCTCCTGACAGATTGACCCATTTGCACCGAAACAAAGGGACCTTAAATTCATGTCCATAGTCAAGTTCCCATATCTCCTCTATGTAACCATAATATGTGTCATTTGCCCTATTGGTGATTGCTGCATCAAAGCGGACACCACTGTTTTGGTTGGTGCTCTTTATATCTTGGGCGATCGTGTAAAATGTATTCCCATTTATCTCATAGCCTTGGTAAGTCAATACAGTCGAAGATGGTGTCCTGGCCAACAAGTACAGGTCATCTCCAACAGTGTTGTTACGCATGAGATGTATTTGCAACCAACCGCCGAAAGTCTCGATGTGTTCACGTGTAATCCAGTCGCCAGACTGCTCCGGGTGTTTGGAGCGTAGAATATTCTTGTGTTTATTGATATACGGGGCCACCAAGGTAGAATTCTGTAGAACTGTGTAGTGTGCTTGCGCCCAAGAATGCATGTCCCTACATATTATTGAATCCATTCCTAGCATGCCCTTTCCACTCAGTCTCCCCTCATACCACGATTGAGGGACACCAATCGGCTTAAGGTCAGGAATAAAGTCAACACAAAACCCAATGACCTCCTCTGTTTGATGGCCCATGGAGATGCTTCCTTCTGGCCTAGCACGGTTACGAACATATTTCTTTAAGACTCCCATGAACCTCTGAAAGGGGAACATATTGTGTAGAAATACAGGACCCAGAATGGCAATCTCGTCGACTAGGTGAACTAGGACGTGCGTCATAATATTGAAGAAGGATGGTGGGAACACCAACTCGAAACTGACAAGACATTGGACCAAATCATTATGTAACCTTGGTAGGATTTCTGTATCGATTACCTTCTGAGAAATTGCATTGAGGAATGCACATGGCTTCCCAATGGCTAATCGGACATTTTCTGGTAGAAGCCCCCTCAATGCAACCGGAAGCAGTTGTGTCATAATCACGTGGCAGTCATGAGACTTTAGGTTCTGTAATTTTTTTCTCTCCCATGTTTATTATACCCTTTATATTCGACGAGAAGCCAGACGGGACCTTGATACTGAGTAGACATTCAAAGAAGATTTCCTTCTCTGCTTTGGTAAGAGCGTAGCTGGCAGGACCTTGATACTGCTTTGGATGCATGCCGTCTTTTTCGTTCACGCGTTGCTGGTCCTCCCGTGCCTCCGGTGTATCTTTTGTCTTCCCATACATGCCCAAGAAGCCTAGCAGGTTCACGCAAACATTCTTCGTCACGTGCATCACGTTGATTGCAGAGCGGACCTCTAGGTCTTTCCAATAGGGTAGGTCCCAAAATATAGATTTCTTCTTCCACATGGATGTGTGTCCCTCAGCGTCATTCGGAACAGATTGTCCGCCAGGACCCTTTCCAAAGATTACATGTAAATTCTTGACCATATCAAGTATATCATCACCAGTACGGAGGACGGGCTTCTTTCGGTGATCTGCCTCACCTTTGAAATGCTTGCCTTTGTTTCTTAAGGCATGCTTGGTCGAAAGAAATCGACGATGTCCCAGGTACACATTCTTCTTGCATTTTTCCAAATATATACTTTGGGTATCATCTAAACAGTGTGTGCATGCGTTGTATCCCTTGTTTGTCTATCCTAAAAGGTTACTAAGAGCAGGTCAATCATTGATGGTTACAAACAGCAATGCTCGTAGGTCAAATTCCTGTTGTTTGTGCTCATCCCACACACGTACACCTTTTTTATCCCACAGCTGTAAAAGTTCTTCAACTAATGGCCTTAGGTACACATCAATGTCGTTGCCGGGTTGCTTAGGGCCTTGGATGAGCACTGGCATCATAATGAACTTCCGCTTCATGCACAACCAAGGAGGAAGGTTATAGATACATAGAGTCACGGGCCAGGTGCTATGACTTCTGTTCTGCTCCCCAAAAGGATTAATGTCATCTGCACTTAAACCAAACCATATGTTCCTTGCGTCATCTGCAAAGTCCCACCACTTTCGCTCGATTTTTCTCCACTGCGACCCGTCAGCGGGTACTCTCAACTTCCCGTCTTTCTTACGGTCTTCTGCGTGCCATCGCAACAACTTGGCATGCTTTATGTTTCTGAACAGACGTTTCAACCGTGGTATTATAGGAGCATACCACATCACCTTGGCAGGAACCCTCTTCCTGGGGCGCTTGCCCTCAACATCACCAGGGTCATCTCGTCTGATCTTATACCGCAATGCACCGCATACCGGGCATGCGTTCAAATTCTTGTACTCACCGCGGTAGAGGATGCAGTCATTAGGGCATGCATGTATCTTATGCACCTCTAATCCTAGAGGGCAGAGAACCTTCTTTGTTTCGTACGTACTGTCAGGCAATTCGTTATCCTTTGGAAGCTTATTCTTCATTATTTTCAGTAACTTTTCAAATCCCTTGTCATATAAACCATTCTCTGCCTTCCATTGCAGCAATTCCAGTGTGGTACCGAGCTTTGTGTTGCCATCTTCGCAATTTGGATACAACCCTTTTTTGTGATCCTCTAACATGCGATCGAACTTCAACTTCTCCCTTTCACTTTCGCATTCTCTCTGTGCATCAACAATGACCCGGCAAAGATCATCATCGGGCACATCTGGTGCCTCTTGATCTTCAGCGTCCCCCGTTGCAGTATCACCGTATTCAGGGAACATAGGATAGTTGTCATCATCCTCTTCTTCTTCATTGTCTTCCATCATAACCCCTCTTTCTCCGTGCTTGGTCCAAACATTATAGTGTGGCATGAAACCCTTCTCAAGCTGGTGCAAGTGAAGGGTTTTCGGGGAAGAGTAATCCTTCGTATTACCACAGACAATACATGGACAATACATAAAACCATTCTGCTTGTTTGCCTCAGCCACTTCGAGAAAATTATGCAGGCCCTCAATGTAGTCTGAGGTGCGTCGGTCACCGTACATCCATTGCTGGTTCATCTGCGTGCATTATATAATTAAGTATATCAAAAACCATTATAGAACATCATGAATAGAGAAGTGACCAAATTAATACAAGTTCATCATCGCATTAAAACCAAAGTACAGTAGTGATCAAAAACCAAACCACGGTGGTGTCGGCGACGAGATCGGCGCAGGCGATCGCCGACGGTGAGGACGGGGACGGGGACAAGACGGCACCCTACACATGTGCAGACTCTAAGAAGTTAATTTGAACTCAAATTGTGCATCTAAATCAAATGAACTCCCACATACACTCCTCCACTAAAACCCACAAATCACTCTACTTCTAGAGCATTTGAAATTAGCTAAACTAGCAGTGAGAGATGAAAGGATGAAGTTGCTAACCTTTTAGAACACTTGTGTAGTTGGTGCACCGCCAAACCTAGACAAATCTTGGGGAAAATGTAGCTTGGAGGTCGAGCTTGGAGAGGAGAAAGCTTAAGTGTGGCTCGGGCATTTCATCAAACACCTCATGTGCATAGGAGGTGAGAACAGAGTAGCACACACCTCCCACACCCTTCCACGGCCAAAAAACAGAGGAGATGGGGGGGGCGGATATACATAGGCAAAACATTAGTCCCGGTTTGTATCTAAAACCGGGACTAAAGGCCTACCCTTTAGTCCCGGTTCCAGACACAAACCGGGACTAAAGGGCAGCATCCCCTTTAGTCCCGGTTGGTGGCTGGAACCGGGACTAAAGGTCCCAGCCGAACCGGGACTGATGCCTGCCGAGGCCCGGCCGGCGTCCTAGCCTCTCGAACCTGGTCTGATGCTCCCATTAGTCCCGGTTCGTAACACGACCGGGACTAATGCTCTGATCTGGCCAGGACCAAGGCCCTGTTTTCTACTAGTGAGTGGGTCCAAATGATAACGGAATGGGTTTCTTCTGTGAGCTCTAGAGTTAGTTTCAATGATACAGAGACAGAGTAATTTATACCCACCAGAGGCCACACCCAGGGGGATCCCCTCTCCCCTTGATATTCTCCCCAAGATAATCTCCTAATCATTTAGTCATCATGAAATCTATTTGCCATTTTAAATATCCCCATCGTGTAAGTTGGGATAGCTTGCGCTGTCACTTGATAAGAATTTTCTTTCCTATGACTGATGGATATTTTTCTGACCCCGCCATAATCTTGTTAAAAATTTCCTTTATAAGTTCAAAACTGCCAATTTTCTTTATTTCTTTCACCATAGGTAGCAATAGTGATAGGTAGACCAAGATACTTATCCTCAAAGATGGTATGCCTGATGTCAGAAATATCCTTAAAATTTTCACGATCTTCATCCTGGCACATAAAACTTGGATTAATAAATCCCACCTTGCATGTAGCCAATTCATATAATCCCAGAGCAAATTTTACAATTGTCATCGACAAAGCAATAAATGTGATATGTAGGGTGCTCTCCTATGTTAGAGTAATCCAAACTTGTCATCGACCTTGTGGCTTGTTTTGTAATCCCACCTTGCATGTGTTTTTTTAAATTTTATTAGCTTTGAAAAAACACATTGTCATCGACAAACAATAAATGTGATATGTAGGGTGCTCTCCTATGTTAGGGTAATCCAAACTTGTGTGCTATGTTAGGCAAATTCTAGTTGTACACGTGGGAGGTTGTGGTGATAGTGTGTACCACTAGTGTGTCTAGCATTAGGAGTCCGGTTAGGATGTAGGTTTACTTTAGCTGCAATCAGACTTGCCGGTGATTAGATTAGGAAAGCTTGGGCAGATCTTTGTATTTGAGTCAGTTTAGTCCACGTGTCAGCTTTTGGGTTGGGAGTCATGGCTGCATCTATATAAGCAGCGGTAATCGTTAGTTTTGTACACCGAGAAAAAGAGAAAAAGTGAAGAAAAGAGAAATAAAGAGAGAAAAGAAGGACGCGACAGTGCCCTTGGCTATTAATTTTGTGCGCGTGTGTTCGTCGTGATTTGATATGATCGATCCTGAGGTGAAAAAACCAACATCCTATGGATTTTAAATCATGGAGTTTATCCAAATAGACCACCCAATTAGGAGCCTTGCAAGTGTTGGAAATATGCCCTAGAGGCAATAATAAATTGGTTATTATTATATTTCCTTGTTCATGATAATCGTTTATTATCCATGCTATAATTGTATTGATTGGAAACTCAAATACATGTGTGGGTACATAGACAACACTGTGTCCCTAGTAAGCCTCTAGTTGACTAGCTCGTTGATCAAAAGATGGTGAAGGTTTCCTAGCCATGGACATGAGATGTCATTTGATAACGGGATCACATCATTAGGAGAATGATGTGATGGACAAGACCCAAACTGTAAATGTAGCATATGATCGTGTCAGTTTATTGCTATTGTTTTCTGCATGTCAAGTATCTGTTCCTTTGACCATGAGATCATGCAACTCACTGACACCGGAGGAATACCTTGTGTGTATCAAACGTCGCAACGTAACTGGGTGACTATAAAGATGCTCTACAGGTATCTCCGAGAGTGTCTGTTGAATTGGCATGGATCAAGACTGGGATTTGTTACTCCGTGTGACGGAGAGGTATCTCAGGGCCCACTCGGTAATACAACATCACTATAAGCCTTGCAAGCAATGTGACTAAAGTGTTAGCCACGGGATCTTGTATTACGGAACGAGTAAAGAGACTTGCCGGTAACGAGATTGAACTAGGTATAGAGATACCGACGATCGAATCTCGGGCAAGTAACATACCGATAAACAAAGGGAACATCATACGGGATTAACTGAATCCTTGACATAGAGGTTCAACCGATAAAGATCTTCGTAGAATATGTAGGAGCCAATATGGGCATCCAGGTCCCGCTATTGGTTATTGACCATAGAGGTGTCTCGGTCATGTCTACATAGTTCTCGAACCCGCAGGGTCTACACACTTAACGTTTGGTGACGATATAAGTATAGTTGAGTTGTTATGTTGGTGACCGAAAGTTGTTCGGAGTCCCGGGTGAGATCCCGGACATGACGAAGAGCTCTGGAATAGTCTGGAGGTAAAGATTGATATATGGGATAATAGTGTTTGGTCTCCGGAAGGGTTCCGGAATTCACCGGAAGGAGTTTCGGATGTTACCCGAAATGTTCGGGTACGAGAACACTTTATTTGGGCCAAGGGGTAAAGCCCACGAGGCTTTAGGAAGGTGCAAAAGGAAGTTTTGCGGAGGCCAGGGACCCTGGCGTCTGGGGCCAGACGCCGAGGACCCTGGCGTCTGGTCCTGGAGTCCGAGCAGGACTCTTGCCTTGCGGGCCAAACCGACTTTGAGGAGGCTCTTTCTCCAAGTTTCGACCCCAGGGCTCAACATATAAATAAAGGGGCAGGGCTAGCACCCGGAACACATCAAGATTTCCCCAAGCTGTGTGCGGCAACCCTAACCCTCTAGTTCCTCCGTCATAATCTCCGTAGCGCTTGGCGAAGCCCTGCAGAGATTGTTCCTCACCACCATCACCACGCCGTCGTGCTGCCGGAACTCATCTACTACTTCACCATCGCTCGCTGGATCGAGGAGGTGAAGGCGTCATCAAGCCGTACGTGTGTTGAACGCGGAGGTGCCGTCCGTTCGGCACTAGTTTGTGATCGGTTCGAGGGACGACTTGCGATTTGGATCGCGGAGACGTTCGACTACATCAACCGCGTTTCTTAACGCTTCCGCTTAGCGATCTACAAGGGTATGTAGATTCACTCTCCCTCTCGTAGATGCTCATCACCATGGATAGATCTTGCGTGTGCGTAGGAAAATTTTTGTTTCCCATGCAACGTTCCCCAACAGTGCCATCCGAGCTAGGTCTATGCGTAGATGAGATCTCGAGTAGAACACAAACGAGTTGTGGGCGTGGGTGTATACATATTGCTTGCCGTTACTAGTTGATACTTGATTCGGCGATATTGTGAGATGAAGCGGCCCGGACCGACATTACGCGTACGCTTACGCGAGACAGGTTCCTTCAACTGACATGTAACTTCGTTGCATAAAGATGGCTAGCGGGTGTCTGTCTCTCTCACTTTAGTTGAATCAATTTCAATGAAGAGGGTTCTTTTAGAAGATCAAAAAGCAATCACTACACCACGTTGTGGTTTTGCGTAGGTAAGAACGGTTCTTGCAAACCCGTAGCAGCCACGTAAAATTTGCAACAACAATTAGAGGACGTCTAACTTGTTTTTGCAGGGTATGTTGTGATGTGATTTGGCCAATTACATGATGAGATATATGTGATGTATGACATGATCATGTGTTGTATAGAATATCACGACTTGCATGTCGATGAGTACGGCAACTGGCAGGAGCCATAGAGTTGTCTTTAATTATTGTATGACCTGCATGTCAATCATTAAGCGCTATGTAATGCTTTACTTTATCGCTAAACGTTAGCAATAGTCGTGGAAGCAACAGTCGGCGCGACAACCTCATGGCGACACGTTGATGGAGATCAAGATGATGGAGATCATGGTGTCATGTCGGTGACGATGGAGATCATGCCGGTGCTTTGGAGATGGAGATCAAAAGCACGAGTTCATGGCCATATCATGTCACTTATGATTTGCATGTGATGTTAATCCTTTTATGCATCTTATTTTGCTTAGGACGACGGTAGCATTATAAGGTGATCCCTCACTTAAATTTCAAGATAAATTCTGTTCTCCCCGAGTGTGCACCGTTGTGAAAGTTCGTCGTTTCGAGACACGCCGTGATGATCGGGTGTGATAGACTCTACGTTCACATACAACGGGTGTAAGCCATGTTGCACGTGCGGAACACTCGGGTTAAACTTGACGAGCCTAGCATGTACAGACATGGCCTCGGAACACAAGAGACCGAAAGGTCGAACATGAGTCATATAGTAGATATGATCAACATGAAGATGTTCACCATTGAAACCACCTCAACTCACATGATGATCGGACTTGAGTTGGTGGATTTGGATCATGTTACGCTCGAATGACCGGAGGGATGTCAATTTGAGTGGGAGTTTTTTTTAAGTAATATGATTAACTAAACTCATTATCTAGAACAATAGTCTAAGTTGTCTTTGCTATATTTATGTTGTAGATCATGGCTCACGCAGTAGCACCCCTGAATTTTAATGCGTTCCTAGAGAAAGCTAAGTTGAAAGATGATGGAAGTAACTTTGTGGACTGGGCCCGTAATCTAAGGATTATCCTTACGGCTTCCCAGAAGGCTTATGTCCTTGATGCACCGCTTGGTGATCCACCCGCTCCAGTTGAGTCTCTAGACGTTGTGAACGCCTGGCAGGCTCGTTCTGAAGATTACTCAATAGTTCAATGTGCAATATTGTATGGCTTAGAACCGGGACTTCAAAGACGTTTTGAACGTCATGGAGCATATGAGATGTTCCAGGAGTTGAAGTTTATCTTTCAGAACAATGCCCGGATCGAGAGATATGAGATCTCCGATAAGTTCTATGCTTGCAAGATGGAGGAGAACGAGTCTATCAGTGATCACGTACTCAGAATGTCTGGGTACTCCACCCGTCTGGCTGAATTGGGGATGCCCCTTCTGCCAGAGGCTATCACTGACAGAGTTCTTCAATCATTGCCACCTAGCTACAAGAGCTTCGTGTTGAACTATAACATGCACGGGATGAACAAGTCAGTCGCCGAGCTGTTTGCGATGCTGAAAGTCGCTGAGTCTGAAATTCAGAAGGAGCATCAAGTGTTGATGGTCAATAAAACCACTAGTTTCAAGAAAAATGGCAAGGGCAAGAAGGGTAACTCCAAGAAGAGTGGCAAAGCAGTTGCTCTTCCCGTGAAGAAACCCAAGGCTGGACCCAAACCAGAAACTGTGTGTTTTCATTGCAAGGGAACTGGACACTGGAAGCGGAACTGCCCCAAGTATTTGGCTGACAAGAAGGCGGCCAACAACAAACAAGGTATATATGATATACATGTTATTGATGTGTACCTTACCAACTCTCGTTGTAGTGCCTGGGTATTTGATACCGGTGCGGTTGCTCATATTTGCAACTCAAAACAGGAACTGCGGAATAGACGGAGGCTGGCAAAGGACGAAGTGACGATGCGCGTGGGAAATGGTTCCAAGGTTGATGTGATCGCCGTCGGCACGCTCGCTCTTCGATTGCCATCGGGATTAGTGATGAACCTGAATAATTGTTATTTAGTGCCTGCGTTAAGCATGAACATTATATCTGGATCTTGTTTATTGCGAGACGGTTACTCATTTAAATCAGAGAATAATGGTTGTTCTATTTATATGAGTAATATCTTTTATGGTCATGCACCCAATGTAAGGGGTTTATTCTTATTGAATCTCGATAGTAATGATACACATGTTCATAACATTGATGCCAAAAGATGTAGGATTGATAATGATAATACCACTTTCTTGTGGCACTGCCGTTTAGGTCATATTGGCGTAAAACGCATGAGGAAGCTCCATGCTGATGGACTTTTGGAGTCACTTGATTTTGAATCACTTGACACATGTGAGCCATGCCTCATGGGCAAGATGACTAAAACGCCGTTCTCTGGAACAATGGAACGGGCAAGTGACTTATTGGAAATCATACATACTGATGTGTGCGGTCCGATGAGTATTAAGGCGCGCGGTGGTTATTGTTACTTTCTCACCTTCACTGATGACTTAAGTAGATATGGGTATATTTACTTAATGAAACACAAGTCTGAAACATTTGAAAAGTTCAAACAATTTCAGAGTGAAGTTGAGAATCATCTTAACAAAAAGATTAAATTCCTACGATCTGATCGAGGAGGAGAATATCTGAGTTATGAGTTTGGCAGTCACTTAAGACAATGTGGAATTGTTTCACAACTAACACCGCCTGGAACACCACGGCGTAATGGTGTGTCCGAACGTCGTAATCGAACCTTATTGGATATGGTGCGATCTATGATGTCTCTTGCCGATTTGCCACTATCGTTTTGGGGTTATGCATTAGAGACAGCTGCATTCACTTTAAATAGGGCACCATCGAAATCCGTTGAGACGACGCCATATGAACTTTGGTTTGGCAAGAAGCCAAAGCTGTCGTTTCTTAAAGTTTGGGGATGTGATGCTTATGTCAAAAAGCTTCAGCCTGAAAAGCTGGAACCCAAAGCGGAGAAATGCGTCTTCATAGGATACCCAAAAGAGACAGTTGGGTATACCTTCTACCTCAGATCCAAAGGCAAAGTGTTTGTCGCTAAAAACGGAACATTTCTTGAGAAAGAGTTTCTCTCGAAAGAATTGAGTGGGAGGAAGATAGAACTTGATGAGGTTGTTGAACCTTTACTTCAACCTGAGAGTAGCGCAGCACAGAAAGATGTTTCTGTAGAGCCTACATCAGCTGAAGAGGAAGTTAATGATGATGATCATGAAGCTTTGGATCAAGTTGCTATCGAACCTCGTAGGTCGACAAGGACGCGTACTGCTCCTGAGTGGTACGGCAACCCTGTCTTAGAAGTCATGTTGTTGGACAACGATGAACCTACGAGCTATGGAGAAGCGATGATGGGCCCGGATTCCGAGAAGTGGTTAGAGGCCATGAAATCCGAGATGGGATCCATGTATGAAAACAAAGTGTGGACATTGGAAGTATTACCTGAAGGGCGTAAGGCCATTCAGAACAAATGGATCTTTAAGAGGAAGACGGACGCGGACGGTAATGTCACCGTCTATAAAGCTCGACTTGTGGCAAAGGGTTTTTCACAAGTTCAAGGAGTTGACTACGATGAGACATTCTCACCCGTAGCGATGCTTAAGTCCGTCAGAATCATGTTAGCAATAGCTGCCTTTTTCGATTATGAAATTTGGCAGATGGATGTCAAAACAGCGTTCCTTAACGGTTTCCTTAAGGAAGAGTTGTATATGATGCAACCAGAAGGTTTTGTCGATCCAGAGAATGCTGACAAAGTTTGCAAACTCCAGCGATCCATTTATGGACTGGTGCAAGCATCTCGGAGTTGGAATCTTCGCTTTGATGAGGTGATCAAAGCGTTCGAGTTTATACAAGTTTACGGAGAAGCTTGTATTTACAAGAAAGTGAGTGGGAGCTCTATAGCGTTTCTAATATTATATGTGGATGACATATTACTGATTGGAAACAATATAGAAATGTTGGAAAGCGTGAAGGAATATTTGAACAAGAGTTTTTCAATGAAGGACCTAGGAGAAGCTGCTTTCATATTAGGCATCAAGTTCTATAGAGATAGATCACGACGCTTGATAGGACTTTCACAAAGCACATACCTTGACAAAGTTTTGAAGAAGTTCAAAATGGATCAGTCCAAGAAGGGTTTCTTGCCTGTATTGCAAGGTGTGAAGTTGAGTAAGACTCAATGCCCAGTGACTGCAGAAGATAGAGAAAAGATGAGTGTCATCCCCTATGCTTCAGCCATAGGCTCTATCATGTATGCAATGCTGTGCACAAGACCCGATGTCAGCCTTGCCATAAGTATGGTCGGAAGGTTTCAAAGTGATCCAGGAATGGAACACTGGACGGCGGTCAAGAATATCCTGAAGTACCTGAAAAGGACTAAGGACATGTTTCTCGTTTATGGAGGTGATCAAGAGATCGTCGTAAAGGGTTACGTCGATGCAAGCTTTGACACTGATCCGGATGACTCTAAGTCACAAACCGGATACGTATTTATTCTTAATGGGGGTGCGGTTAGCTGGTGCAGTTCCAAGCAGAGCGTGGTAGCTGATTCAACATGCGAAGCGGAGTACATCGCTGCCTCGGAGGCGGCGAAGGAAGGTGTCTGGATGAAGGAGTTCATGACAGATCTTGGAGTAGTGCCTAGTGCGCTTAACCCAATGACTCTGTTTTGTGATAACACTGGTGCCATTGCTCTAGCCAAGGAACCAAGATTTCACAAGAGGACCAGACACATAAAGCTTCAATTCCATCCGCGATTACATCAAGGAGGACGACATAAATATTTGCAAAGTACACACGGATCTGAATGTTGCAGATCCGATGACTAAACCTCTTCCAAGGGCTAAACATGAACAACACCAGAACTGTATGGGTGTTCGATTCATTACAATGTAAATCACATAGTGATGTGAACTAGATTATTGACTCTAGTGCAAGTGGGAGACTGTTGGAAATATGCCCTAGAGGCAATAATAAATTGGTTATTATTATATTTCCTTGTTCATGATAATCGTTTATTAACCATGCTATAATTGTATTGATTGGAAACTCAAATACATGTGTGGGTACATAGACAACACTGTGTCCCTAGTAAGCCTCTAGTTGACTAGCTCGTTGATCAAAAGATGGTGAAGGTTTCCTAGCCATGGACATGAGATGTCATTTGATAACGGGATCACATCATTAGGAGAATGATGTGATGGACAAGACCCAAACTGTAAACGTAGCATATGATCGTGTCAGTTTATTGCTATTGTTTTCTGCATGTCAAGTATCTGTTCCTTTGACCATGAGATCATGCAACTCACTGACACCGGAGGAATACCTTGTGTGTATCAAACGTCGCAACGTAACTGGGTGACTATAAAGATGCTCTACAGGTATCTCCGAGGGTGTCTGTTGAATTGGCATGGATCAAGACTGGGATTTGTTACTCCGTGTGACGGAGAGGTATCTCAGGGCCCACTCTGTAATACAACATCACTATAAGCCTTGCAAGCAATGTGACTAAAGTGTTAGCCACGGGATCTTGTATTACGGAACGAGTAAAGAGACTTGCCGGTAACGATATTGAACTAGGTATAGAGATACCGACGATCGAATCTCGGGCAAGTAACATACCGATAAACAAAGGGAACATCATACGGGATTAACTGAATCCTTGACATAGAGGTTCAACCGATAAAGATCTTCGTAGAATATGTAGGAGCCAATATGGGCATCCAGGTCCCGCTATTGGTTATTGACCGTAGAGGTGTCTCGGTCATGTCTACATAGTTCTCGAACCCGCAGGGTCTACACACTTAACGTTTGGTGACGATATAAGTATAGTTGAGTTGTTATGTTGGTGACCGAAAGTTGTTCGGAGTCCCGGATGAGATCCCGGACATGACGAGGAGCTCTGGAATAGTCTGGAGGTAAAGATTGATATATGGGATAATAGTGTTTGGTCTCCGGAAGGGTTCCGGAATTCACCGGAAGGAGTTTCGGATGTTACCCGAAATGTTCGGGTACGAGAACACTTTATTTGGGCCAAGGGGTAAAGCCCACGAGGCTTTAGGAAGGTGCAAAAGGAAGTTTTGCGGAGGCCAGGGGCCAGACGCCAGGGACCCTGGCGTCTGGGGCCAGACGCCGAGGACCCTGGCGTCTGGTCCTGGAGTCCGAGCAGGACTCTTGCCTTGCGGGCCAAACCGACTTTGAGGAGGCTCTTTCTCCAAGTTTCGACCCCAGGGCTCAACATATAAATAGAGGGGCAGGGCTAGCACCCGGAACACATCAAGATTTCCCCAAGCCGTGTGCGGCAACCCTAACCCTCTAGTTCCTCCGTCATAATCTCCGTAGCGCTTGGCGAAGCCCTGCAGAGATTGTTCCTCACCACCATCACCACGCCGTCGTGCTGCCGGAACTCATCTACTACTTCACCATCGCTCGCTGGATCGAGGAGGTGAAGGCGTCATCAAGCCGTATGTGTGTTGAACGCGGAGGTGCCGTCCGTTCGGCACTAGTTTGTGATCGGTTCGAGGGACGACTTGCGATTTGGATCGCGGAGACGTTCGACTACATCAACCGCGTTTCTTAACGCTTCCGCTTAGCGATCTACAAGGGTATGTAGATTCACTCTCCCTCTCGTAGATGCTCATCACCATGGATAGATCTTGCGTGTGCGTAGGAAAATTTTTGTTTCCCATGCAACGTTCCCCAACAGCAAGCCCATTTGCAAGAAACAGACACATATATGGGGGCAAAGACCCCCCCCCCCTCCACACACACACACACACACACAAATGAACATACATGATACAAAGGGCCCATCCTTGTCAAAGTGGAGCCCTACAGACATGTGGCAGTGACGGCTGTAGTCCCAAGGTTCGAGGCGCCGTCATGTTCAACTTCTCTCGATGGAAGCTTGGGCCATCGCGCAATAGCCAGAGTGGCTATCTACAAGGTGTGTTGGTTGATGGGAGGATGCCCCGAGTGGAGCGTCATGTCGAAGATATTTTTCCTCAAAGGTGCCGTGGTTGAAATCAAGAATATTGGTCAATGAAATTCAACTGGGCAAAGATTGTTGAATAAAATCGAATACTCGTTTGGATTAAATAACATGGACGTAGCCAAATCATATAAAGCCCAAGTAGTTTTTTTTACAACAATAGCTTGCTTCGTATCAACTTTCAAAAAAGGTCGTCAACAACAGACAAGAATTGTGAAATTTTTGGGTGTTGTGATGCTAATTTTTAATTCATGGAGGTCCTCCAAATATATCGCTTAATTCAGAGTCATTGCAAGCCCATTTCCAACAAACATAAACATATAGGGAACAAAGATAAAAATATAGGTGGGGGGACAAGGGCACATCCCCCTCATCACGAACCTCTACTTGGGGGAAAGGTTGTGATTGGCAAAGTATAATACCCCAAACATCACAATTTTGGGATCTTGCCTGAACTTTTACCTCTTAACGGTGTGAACATCGACTTCCTCTGCGGGCTCAGTTATACGGTAGAGAATATTTGTTGGTTCATATTTAAGCTGACAAAGTGCACGATAACACTTCTGTTTGGAGATGTGCCCATACGGCTTGACACTTTTAGCTTGCCATGTCATGGACCCATTTATTCCGCCAAAACATTTTTTTGTCTTTTGCTACACACCCTTTGAATTAGGCCTTACTTCAACCGGTCAAGAACCATTATATATACCTGCTAAACAAAAGATGCATCCCCATTCAACATTCTCTCTATTATGTTTTCATTGGGATAATATTTTGCCTTCGTCGACTTTACACACAAATAATCGGAGTTTGGGTTAACCTCCACCCTTGGCACTCCAAAGGAGCTTGGTTAAATAGCACCATATCACCAAACCCCACAACCCCTCTACCTTTTGGGTTTGTAAGATCATGTGGTCCGATGCACCCTTCTTTTTGACCGATGGCTCCCTGCTAGAATGTCCTAATCAATTATTCCCCATGAAATCTTGTTGGCATTTTAAAGACACCCATCGTGTAAGTTGGGATAGCGGTAACTCATAATATGCACCCCTAGGAGCCGTTGTTTCTGTAAACCGTACCAATGTCTAAGCCATGTCCTTAGAAATTTGATCCTACTTGCACTTGTTTCATTTATAGATTCTTTTGAGAAACATGATATAGATGCATATGTTGTAAATATGCCCTAGAGATAATAATAATTTAGTTATTATCATATTTCCTTATTCATGATAATCGTTTATTGTCCATGCTATAATTGTATTGATTGGAAACTCAAATACATGTGTGGGCACATAGACAACACTGTGTCCCTAGTATGCCTCTAATAGACTAGCTCGTTGATCAAAGATGGTCAAGGTTTCCTGGCCATAGACATGAGATGTCATTTGATAACGGGATCACATCATTAGGAGAATGATGTGATGGACAAGACCCAAACTATAAACATAGCATATGATCGTGTCAGTTTATTGCTATTGTTTTCTGCATGTCAAGTATCTGTTCCTTTGACCATGAGATCATGCAACTCACTGACACCGGAGGAATACCTTGTGTGTATCAAACGTCGCAACGTAACTGGGTGACTATAAAGATGCTCTACAGGTATCTCCGAGGGTGTCTGTTGAATTGGCATGGATCAAGACTGGGATTTGTTACTCCGTGTGACGGAGAGGTATCTCAGGGCCCACTCGGTAATACAACATCACAATAAGCCTTGCAAGCAATGTGACTAAAGTGTTAGCCATGGGATCTTGTATTACGGAACGAGTAAAGAGACTTGCCGGTAACGAGATTGAACTAGGTATAGAGATACCGACGATCGAATCTGGGGCAAGTAACATACCGAAGAACAAAGGGAACAGCATACGGGATTAGCTGAATCCTTGACATAGAGGTTCGACCGATAAAGATCTTCATAGAATATGTAGGAACCAATATGGGCATCCAGGTCCCGCTATTGGTTATTGACCGTAGAGGTGTCTCGGTCATGTCTACATAGTTCTCGAACCCGCAGGGTCTACACACTTAAGGTTCGGTGACGTTTCGGTATAGTAGAGTTATGTATGGTGGTGACCGAAGGTTGTTTGGAGTCCCGGATGAGATCCCGGACGTCACGAGGAGCTCCGTAATGGTCCGGAGGTAAAGATTTATATATGGAAAGTCATATTTTGGGTTCTGGAAAAAGTTCAGTCTTTTCGGTATTGTACCGGGAAGGTTCTAGAATGTTCCGGGGGTTCCACCGTGGGGCCCAACGACCTAGGCAGGGCCCACATGGACCGAGGGGTGGGGCTACAGCCCACTTAGGCTGGCCGCTCCATTCCCCAAGGCACATGTTGTTTGAATCTAGAGATAAGATGTTATCTCCAAATTTAAAGGGTTGAATCTAGAGATAAGATGTTATCTCCAAATTTAAAGGGTTGAATCTAGAGATAAGATGTTATCTCCAAATTTAAAGGGTTGAATCTAGAGATAAGATGTTATCTCCAAGTTTAAAGGGATTTCAACCCTGTGGCCGGCCCTAGATGGGATCTAGGGGCGCCACCCCTCCTCCCTTCCCCCTATATATAGATGAGGAGAGGGAGGGCAGCTGCACCAAAGAAAAAGCCACGTGCTGCCTCTCTCTCCCTCTAGATCTGTTTCTCCTCTAGATCGGTTTCGGTACTGTTGGCGAAGCCCTGCCGGAATAGCTCCACCACCACCGCCACCATGCCGTTGTGCTGGCGAAGAACTCATCTACCTCTCCGCTCCCTCTTGCTGGATCAAGAAGGCGGAGATCGTCATCGAGCTGTACGTGTGCTGAACGCGGAGGTGCCGTCCGTTCGGCGCTAGATCAGAAGGACCGTGATCAGGATCGCGAGACGATTCGTGATTTGATCGCGGGACGGATCGTGATGGGATCGCGGGACGGATCGTGATTGGATCGCGAGATGGATCGTGATGGGATCACGGGACGCTCGGCGATTTGGATCGCGAAGACATTCGACTACATCAACCACGTTTCTTAATGCTTCCGCTTACCGATCTACAAGGGTATGTAGATCCACTCTCCCTCTCGTAGATGCTCATCACCATGGATAGATCTTGCGTGTGCGTAGGAAAATTTTTGTTTCCCATGCAACGTTCCCCAACAGTGGTATCAGAGCTAGGTCTATGCGTAGATGAGATCTCGAGTAGAACACAAAGGAGTTTGTGGGCGTTGATATTCAGATTGCTTCCCTCCTTAGTCTTTTCTTGATTCAGCGGTATTGTGGGATGAAGCGGCTCGGACCAACCTTACTCGTCCACGCACGAGAGACCGGTTCCATCGACTGACATGTAACTTTGTTGCATAAAGATGGCTGGCGGGTGTCTGTCTCTCCCACTTTAGTTGAATCGGATTCGACAGAGGCGGTCCTTGTAGAAGGTGAAATAGCAACTTGTGTATCACCGTTGTGGTTTTGCGTAGGTAAGAATCGTTCTTGCTAGATACCCATAGCAGCCACGTAAAACACGCAACAACAAATTAGAGGACGTCTAACTTGTTTTGGCAGGGTATGATGTGATATGATATGGCCAGAAACATGATGAGATATATGTGATGTATGAGATGATCATGTTTTGTATAGATTATCACGACTTGCATGTCGATGAGTACGGCAACCGGCAGGAGCCATAGGGTTGTCTTTAATTATTTTCGCCATTTTTGCTTTACTTTATCGCTATGAGTTAGCAATAGTTGTAGAAGCAATAGTTGGCGCGACAACCTCATGGCGACACGTTGATGGAGATCAAGATGATGGAGATCATGGTGTCATGCCGGTGACGATGAAGATCATGCCGGTGCTTTAGAGATGGAGATCAAAAGCACAAGATCATGGCCATATCATGTCACTTATGATTTGCATGTGATGTTAATCCTTTTATGCATCTTATTATGCTTAGGACGACGGTAGCATTATAAGGTGATCCCTCACTAAAATTTCAAGATAAAATTGTGTTCTCCCCGAGTGTGCACCGTTGCGAAAGTTCGTCGTTTCGAGACACCACGTGATGATCGGGTGTGATAGACTCTACATTCACATACAACGGGTGCAAGCCAGTGTTGCACATGCGAAACACTCGGGTTAAACTTGACGAGCCTAGCATGTACAGACATGGCCTCGGAACACAAGAGACCGAAAGGTCGAACATGAGTCATATAGTAGATATGATCAACATGGAGATGTTCACCATTGAAACCACCTCAACTCACGTGATGATCGGACTTGAGTTGGTGAATTTGGATCATGTGTCACTCGAATGACCAGAGGGATGTCAATTTGAGTGGGAGTTCTTAAGTAATATGATTAATTGAACTCATTATCATGAACATAGTCATAGTGAATTTGCAAATTATGTTGTAGATCAATAGCTCGCGCTGTAGCTCCCCTGTTTTTATACGTTCCTAGAGAAAATAGAATTGAAAAATGATGGTAGCAATAATGCGGACTGGGTCCGTGAACTGAGGATTGTCCTCATTGCTGCACAGAAGGCTTATGTCCTTAATGCACCGCTCGGTGTGCCACCCCCTCAAGCGTCGTCTGTAGATGTTGTGAACATCTGATAGGCACGTTCTGATGACTACTTGATAGTTCAGTGCGTCATGCATTACGGCTTAGAATTGAGGCTCCAAAACGTTTTGAACGTCACGGAACATATGAGATGTTCTAAGAGCTGAAATTGGGATCTCAGGCTCGTGCCCGTGTTGAGAGGTATGAGACCTCCAACAAGATTCTTTGCCTGCAAGATGAAGGATAATAGCTCAATCGGTGAGCATGTGCTCAGATTGTCTGGGTGCTACAAATCGCTTGAATCGAGTGGGATTTTTTCTTCTAGATAAAATAGTGATTGATATAGTTCTCCAAGTCACTGCCACTAAGTTACTAGAAGCTTCGTGATGAACTATAAAATGCCAGGGATGGAAATAATGATCCCCGAGCTATTCGCGATGTTTGACACTGCGAAGGTAGAAATCAAGAAGGAGCATCAAGTGTTGATGGTTAGTAAAACCACTAGTTTCGAGAAGGGCAAGGGCAAGGAGGGATACTTCATGGATGGCAAGCCAGTTGCTGCTCCAGTAAAGAAACCCAAGGTTGAACCCAAACCCGAGACTGAGTGCTTCTATTATGAGGAGAACGGTCGCTGAAGCGGAACTGCCCTAGATACTTGGTAGATAAGAAGGCTGGCAACGTCGACAGAAGTATATTTGATATACGTGTTATTGATGTGTACCTTACTATTACTCCTAGTAGCACCTGGGTATTGGATACCGGTTCGGTTGCTAAATGTTAGTAACTCGAAATAAAAGCAACGAAATAAACGGAGGATAGCTAAGGGTGAGGTGACAATGAGTGTCGGAAGTGTTTCCAAGGTTGATGTGATCACCATCGCACGCTCTCTCTACCTTCGAGATTAGTGATGAACCTAAATAAAAGTTATTTGGTGTTTGCGTTGAGCATGAACGTGATTAGATCGTGTTTATTGCAATACGGTTATTCATTGAAGTTAGAGAATAATGGTTATTCTGTTTACATGAATAATACCTTCAATGTCATGCACCCAATGAGAATGGTTTATTGAATCTTGATCGTAGTGATACACATGTTCATAATATTGATGCCAAAAGATACAAAGTTAATAATGATAGTACCACATACTTGTGGCACTGCCGCTAAATGTCATATTGGTGTAAAACGCATGAAGAAACTCCATGCTGATGGATCTTTGGACTCATTCGATTTCGAATCGGTTGAGACATGCGCACCATGCCTCATGGGCAAGATGACTAAGACCCAGTTTTCCAGTATGACGGAGCGGGCAAGTAGCTTATTGGAAATGATACATGCTGATGTATTCGGTCCAATGAGTGTTGTAGCGTGCGGTGGATATCGTTATTTTCCTACCTTCACTGATGATTTGAGTAGATATGGGGATATTTACTTAATGAAACACAAGTCTGAAACGTTTGAAAAGTTCAAACAAAATCAGAGTGAAGTTTGAGATCATCGTGACAAGAAGATGAAATGTCTACGATATGATCGTGGAGGTAAATATCTGAGTTACGAGTTTGGTATACAACTTAAGACAATGTGCAAGTTGTTTCACAACTCACGCCACCTGGAACACCATAGTGTGATGGTGTGTCCGAACGTCGTAGTCGTGCTCTATTGGATATGGTGCGAACTATGATGTCTCTTATCAATTTGCCACTATCGTTTTGGGGTTATGCATTAGAGACAACTACATTCACTTTAAAAGGGGCACCATCTAAGTCCGTTGAGATGACACCGTATGAATTTTGGTTTGGCGAAACCTAAGCTGTCATTTCTTAATGTTTGGGGCTGCGACGCTTATGTGAAAAAGGGTTTTTCACCTAATGAGCTCGAACCCAAAGCGGACAAATGCATCTTCATAGAATACCCTAACATAACAGTTGGGTAAACCTTCTGTCTTAGATCCAAGCACAAAGTGTTTGTTGCTAAAACAGGTCCTTTCTCGAGAAAGAGTTTCTCTCGAAAGAATTGAGTGGGAGGAAGATAGAACTTGATGAGGTTGTTGAACCTTTGTTTCAACCAGAGAATAGCGCAGCGCAGAAAGTTGTTTCTGTGGAGCCTACGTTAGTTGAAGAGGAAGTTAATGATGATGATCATGAAGCTTCGGATCAAGTTACTATCGAACCTCGTAGGTCGACAAGGACGCGTACTGCTCCTGAGTGGTACGGCAACCCTGTCTTAGAGGTCATGTTGTTGGACAACGATGAACCTACGAGCTATGGAGAAGCGATGATGGGCCCGTATTCCGAGAAATGGTTAGAGGCCATGAAATCCGAGATGAGATCCATGTATGAAAACAAAGTATGGGCTTTGGAAGTATTACCTGAAGGGCGAAAGGCCATTCAGAACAAATGGATCTTTGAAAGGAAGACGTACACGGACGGTAATGTCACCGTCTATAAAGCTCGACTTATGGCAAAGGGTTTTTCGCAAGTTCAAGGAGTTGACTACGATGAGACTTTCTCACCTGTAGCGATGCTGAAGTCTGTTGGAATTATGTTAGCAGTTGCTACATTTTTCGATTATGAAATCTGGCAGATGGATGTCAAAACAGAGTTTCCTTAACGGTTTCCGTGAGGAAAGGTTGTATGTGATACAACCAGAAGGTTTTGTGAGTCCTAAGGATGCTAAAATGTATGCAAACTCCAGCGATCCTTCTATGGACTGGAGCAAGCATCTCGGAGTTGGAATATACACTTTGATGAGGTGATAAAAGTTTTTGGGTTTATACAAAGTTTATGAGAAACTTGTATTTACAATAAAGTGAGTGGGAGCACTATAGAATTTCTGATAAGTATATGTGGATGACATATTGTTGATCGAAAATGATGTAGAATTTCTGGAAAGCATAAAGGGTTGTTTGAAAAGGAGTTTTTCAAAGGAAAACCTGGAAAGAAGCTACTTAAATGTTGGGCATCAGGATCTATAGAGATAGATCAAGACGTCTGATAAAACTTTCAATGAGTACATACCTTGACAAGATTTTGAAAGAGTTCAAAATGGATCAGTCAAAGAAAGAGTTCTTGCCTGATTTGTAAGGTGTGGAGTTGAGTAAGACTAAAAGCTCGACCACGGCAGAAGAAAGAGAAAGGACGAAGGTCGTCCCCTATGCCTTAGCCATAGGCTCTATATAGTATGCCATACTGTGTACCGCACCTGTGTGTGCCTTGCCATGAGTTTGTAAAGGGGTACAAGAGTGATCCAGGAATGGATCACTGGACAGCGGTCAAAGTTATCCTTAGTAACTAGAGGACTAACGAAATATTTCTCGATTATGGAGGTGATAAAGAGTTCGTCGTAAAGGGTTACGTCGATGCAAGCTTTAACACCTATCTGGATGACTCTGAGTAGCAATTCGGATACGTATAGTGGAGCAGCCATTTGGAATAGCTCCAAGTGGAGCGTGGTAGCATCCGCAGTACGACATATAGATTTGCAAAGCACACACGGATGTGACTGTTGCAGACCGTTGACTAAAGACCTCTCTCACATGCAAAGCATGATCGAACCCCAGAACTCATTGGGTGTCAGATTCATAACAATGTCAATCACATGGTGATGTGAACTAGATTATTGACTCTAGTGCAAGTGGGAGACTGTTGGAAATATGCCCTAGAGACAATTATAATTTAGTTATTATCATATTTCCTTGTTCATGATAATCATTTATTGTCCATGCTATTATTGTATTGATTGGAAACTCAAATACATGTGTGGGCACATAGACAACACTGTGTCCCTAGTATGCCTCTAATAGACTAGCTCGTTGATCAAAGATGGTCAAGGTTTCCTGGCCATAGACATGAGATGTCATTTGATAACGGGATCACATCATTAGGAGAATGATGTGATGGACAAGACCCAAACTATAAACATAGCATATGATCGTGTCAGTTTATTGCTATTGTTTTCTGCATGTCAAGTATCTGTTCCTATGACCATGAGATCATGCAACTCACTGACACCGGAGGAATACCTTGTGTGTATCAAACGTCGCAACGTAACTGGGTGACTATAAAGGTACTCTACAGGTATCTCCGAGGGTGTCTGTTGGGTTGGCATGGATCAAGACTGGGATTTGTTACTCCGTGTGACGGAGAGGTATCTTAGGGCCCACTCGGTAATACAACATCACAATAAGCCTTGCAAGCAATGTGACTAAAGTGTTAGCCATGGGATCTTGTATTACGGAACGAGTAAAGAGACTTGCCGGTAACGAGATTGAACTAGGTATAGAGATACCGACGATCGAATCTGGGGCAAGTAACATACCGAAGAACAAAGGGATCAGCATACGGGATTAACTGAATCCTTGACATAGAGGTTCGACCGATAAAGATCTTCGTAGAATATGTAGGAACCAATATGGGCATCCAGGTCCCGCTATTGGTTATTGACCGTAGAGGTGTCTCGGTCATGTCTACATAGTTCTCGAACCCGCAGGGTCTACACACTTAAGGTTCGGTGACGTTTCGGTATAGTAGAGTTATGTATGGTGGTGACCGAAGGTTGTTCGGAGTCCCGGATGAGATCCCGGACGTCACGAGGAGCTCCGTAATGGTCCGGAGGTAAAGATTTATATATGGGAAGTCATATTTTGGGTTCTGGAAAAAGTTCAGTCTTTTCGGTATTGTACCGGAAAGGTTCTAGAATGTTCCGAGGGTTCCACCATGGGGCCCAACGACCTAGGCAGGGCCCACATGGACCGAGGGGTGGGGCTACAGCCCACTTAGGCTGGCCGCCCCATTCCCCAAGGCACATGTTGTTTGAATCTAGAGATAAGATGTTATCTCCAAATTTAAAGGGTTGAATCTAGAGATAAGATGTTATCTCCAAATTTAAAGGGTTGAATCTAGAGATAAGATGTTATCTCCAAATTTAAAGGGTTGAATCTAGAGATAAGATGTTATCTCCAAATTTAAAGGGTTGAATCTAGAGATAAGATGTTATCTCCAAGTTTAAAGGGATTTCAACCCTGTGGCCGGCCCTAGATGGGATCTAGGGGCGCCACCCCTCCTCCCTTCCCCCTGTATATAGATGAGGAGAGGGAGGGCAGCTACACCAAAGAAAAAGCCACGTGCTGCCTCTCTCTCCCTCTAGATCTGTTTCTCCTCTAGATCGGTTTCGGTACTGCTTGGCGAAGCCCTGCCGAAACAGCTCCACCACCATCGCCACCATGCCGTTGTGCTGGCGGAGAACTCATCTACCTCTCCGCTCCCTCTTGCTGGATCAAGAAGGCGGAGATCGTCATCGAGCTGTACGTGTGCTGAACGCGGAGGTGCCGTCCGTTCGGCGCTAGATCGGAAGGACCGTGATCAGGATCGCGAGACGATTCGTGATTTGATCGCGGGACGGATCGTGATGGGATCGCGGGACGGATCGTGATTGGATCGCGAGATGGATCGTGATGGGATCACGGGACGCTCGGCGATTTGGATCGCGAAGACGTTCGACTACATCAACCGCGTTTCTTAACGCTTCCGCTTAGCGATCTACAAGGGTATGTAGATCCACTCTCCCTCTCGTAGATGCTCATCACCATGGATAGATCTTGCGTGTGCGTAGGAAAATTTTTGTTTCCCATGCAACGTTCCCCAACAGCATATGGGCACAAACACGCATGCACGCTCATCCAAATAAACGTGTGCACGAACACTCTATGGATGCTCTCAATGCTTGTTTCTTAGCACGGTTTCATAGCTAAAAAACTGATGTGACACATCAATTAAAGAAGAAAGATGTGAGTTGTATATTTGTGGACATACAGCCCTTAGATCTGGTGTGGCTTCTCTCCCTATATTTCTCTCATTTACTCTCTTCATAAGTAGGTCACAATATTGAGATGCACACATCGTCTCAAACCAATTAAATACAACATCATTAGATACAGCACCTAAGAGACAATGTATTGGGGCAGTTGTCTTTATAGTCCGAAGAGACCGAACCGACATATCTTGAGATTAACAAAGTTACCAAAGTCTACTCATAGTTCATGGACGTGTCATACCACGGAAAGAATAGAGTGGTGACTAAAATAAATCTAGAAAAAATACAAACACTGATGCCCAATTTAAGACTTAAACATGAATGGACAGGTCCCATCACAAGGAAACTAACCAACTAACTTATAAAGTTATAATCTACATGACTCATTTTAAGATTCAGGTCTACTAGATTTGATAGGAAATTTTCATCCATTCACACGTCATGTGATGAATTCAACATTTTTTAGGTGCACGATCAAACCACCAGATAATGTTGGTTGAATTTTTTAGGTGCACGATCAAACCACCAGATAATGTTGTAGGCGACAGATCATTGTACACCTTCCGTTTCCTTTTACTATGTCAAGTCAAACTTTACAAAGTTTGACCACATTTATACTAAAAAAAACATCTATAATACAAAATATATATATAATATGAAACTATATTTCATAAAAAATCTAATGATACTAATTTAGTATTGCGAATGTTGATACTTTTTTATAAGTTTGATCAAATTAAAAACACATTGATTTTAGACAAAATTTATATGCAGACAAAGGAAATGGAGGGGATAGCATTTTATACATTGTGACACTTTATTGTTGTGTTCTTTTTCTATTCCCGCACTACAGAAAAGCCATGAATGTAAAGGCTGGAAGTTGTTATTACTCCCAACTAGGAAGATGAAGATTATATAACGTGCATGCAGAGTAACTCAATGAGAAAACAATCAAGCAAAATTTGCGTTTTTTGAGGGGGATGTGTTTGTTCATTATACTGGACGAAGCAGCTCCCATGGTAACAATAAGAGCACAAGCATTCCTAGTCCAAACGCAATGCGTTCATCTTGATTCTCACTTGGAGAGCCTGGGAGAGTTGCGAAATGATGAGAAAATTGCCCCAAACACTACAGCTCGTACTGCACAGGTTCGACTTTACACCCGATGCTATCTTTTTTTTTCTTTTTTTTTTTTTGCTTACAAAGATTGATCACCAAAGCGAGCGTACACATTAAAATTCCCCACCGCCGAATCCGTCGGCCCATCAAATCAAACGGGGACCCATCACATATTGTACGGCCGAGCAGCCAAATGACAAAAAAATAAATAAGGATCAATCAAATGTGTACATTTTGCTCTAACCAAACGAGTGCCGAACCATCACGAGCGTGCCCAAATCCAAATTCCAAACAGTCGGTGGGAAGGCACAGCAGCCACAGAAAATCGCAAGACGATTCACAGAACAGGAAATCACAAGAGGATTCAAAGAAGAGGAGGCAATTGTCAATCAACACTATTATATCACCAACAATTTCATCACACAGTAAGCATCCGTTTGCAACACCGCAAACCAAAACCAATTAAGCAGCCGAGAGCATCTGTAACTACGGTAATCAACCAACCAACCAACCAACCAGGTTTTCTACAACGAACCACAAGACGCATATCTCGACGAACGAAGTTAATCAACTACTGTTGGCGAACGGCGGCATGCCCCACGACTGCGGCGCCCTCGCTTAGGCGCGCTCGCCGCGGATGCGGCGGGCGAGCTGGATGTCCTTGGGCATGATGGTGACGCGCTTGGCGTGGATGGCGCACAGGTTGGTGTCCTCGAACAGCCCCACGAGGTACGCCTCGGCCGCCTCCTGGAGGGCCAGCACGGCGTGGGACTGGAAGCGGAGGTCCGTCTTGAAGTCCTGCGCGATCTCGCGGACCAGGCGCTGGAAGGGCAGCTTGCGGATCAGCAGCTCCGTGCTCTTCTGGTACTTGCGGATCTCGCGGAGGGCCACGGTGCCGGGCCTGTAGCGGTGGGGCTTCTTCACTCCGCCGGTGGTCGGCGCCGACTTCCTCGCCGCCTGAAAACACAACGATTCGATTCAAAAACCGTCAGCGAAACCGCGTCGAACAGATCGGGACGAAGGAAAAGAACACGAGGATGGGGGAGAGGCCAGACGGACCTTGGTGGCGAGCTGCTTGCGGGGCGCCTTGCCGCCGGTGGACTTGCGGGCGGTCTGCTTGGTACGGGCCATGGCTTCTCCGGCTCGTCGGCGGCGACTTCGAAAACTTGGCTTCGGTTGCTGCGGGCGGCGGAACTCGAACTGGGAGGCTAGGAATTGGGTAATGAGGGAAGGGACGGGAGGTGGGTGAGGAATTTATAGGTGGGGGTGGGCCGGGGCGGTTTCTTGTTACCGTTTGGAAAAGGGTCTCGGACTGCGTCCAGATCTGACGGCTGGGGGTCGCGTCGAGGAAGCACGCGATCCGCGAGCTCGGTGCTGGTTCGTGGAGGATCGAGGGGGCGCGGATCCGTGACGTGGCGGGGGGGGGGGGGGGGGGGCTGGTCTCGTGTCGTGTGTGCCGCGGGCGCGGATCCGTCGTGGGCTGGTACCCGGGCCGACGGCCGTTTTCGAATCGACGCCAGTCGGTTGGCTTCTGACAACAGCTTCTGCGCTCACTTTTTTTTTAATATGAAATCGTAGTACAATGCCCGTGCGTTGTCATGACCATTTAAAATCTCCTCCTAATGTTATCCATCTATCTATTTTATTATCTACTAAAAGCAAAATACGGGTCAAAAATAAAGAAATATGCTAGAAAATCCCACAATAATCAGAAACATCTGGCCCTTAATCTGATGCAACTAATTAAACAAAATAAGATCAACCGTTAGATTTATGTAAACCTGGTTGCTAGGTGGACCCTGCCATGTAACACGTATGGCACGTGTAGGAAGCAATTCCTACTTATTCCCGTCAAAGAAAAAAACAATTATGAAAGAGACCTTATTGTATAAGAGTTACCTAATTATTATATTAGTATCTCTCTCATATCTCTCCTGCCTAAGCAAACACAGCGCACACGCAAAGTCTCCCATATCAGAACCCGTATAGAAAAGCAACTCGATTGCTTGGATCCTCCGGTCGCCTGTGTAGCTTTGTGTTGTAGTACATGCTACTGCCCATAATCACGTGCATATTTAAGCACTGCCGAATTTTTTGCCTTCAGTACAAGTATTGTTTTCTGGATAGCTTATTGATTGAGTTCTCAGTTTCTCCATTTTATTTTATTTTGTGTAGATTTTCTCTATTTTATTTATTTCAAAAAATATAGGTTATTTTTAGAATAATACAGGCTCTTGATGCTGTACATCTTTTGTTGTAAAGAAGTCATGACCATTAAATCTTTGTAAAATATATTGAGCGCACGACCACAATAAACTTTGGACGGGACGTGCTGCCGGCAGTTGAATGGCTTAATCGGCTATATGTCTCAGCGTAGCAGGCAGTTCGTGATGGATTGGCCGATGTGGAGACTGTTGCACGTCAAGCTGTAGTGATTCTCTACATCTTTATAACGACGTAAATTTGGTGGACCCAGATTCAAAGTCTGAATAAAGCCATGCGTCCTAACACCTCGAGCTTTTCCTAGCTAGCTACCCAGTACCCAGGCCCAACACGTCTTCAATATACATGTCCTCCGTCCACAACATAACGTTTGGATTGACACAGACACACTAATGGACTACGGACTATCAAAGATGAAAAGTTCTTAGCTACCACATGCATATGTAACAAGGATTTTTAAAACTCAGAAAGGCATATTCAAAGTGTCAAAATTCAATTTTTTTTTGAAAAAAGATATGTGGACCTAGACTAATTAGTAAAGTATATCAACCCAAGAAATTTGGTGGAAAACAAACACTTTTTTTCCTTTTTTACACAGGCAACGAAAAATTACGACGTTTTTTGACTTAATTATTTTATGTCCAATAATCATTAAGTCGATCCAATTAGAGCCTATGTACTTGTGTGCAGTTCCAGCATTATATATATCATATATGTATTGATAGAGCTTGTGTTGCAGATCCAATTAGAGCCTATGTACTTGTGTGCAGTTCCAGCATTATATATATCATATATGTATTGATAGAGCTTGTGTTGCAGATCCAATTAGAGCCTATGTACTTGTGTGCAGTTCCAGCATTATATATATCATATATGTATTGATAGAGCTTGTGTTGCAGACAGAGCTAGAAAAAAAAAACTTAAATCCCATATAGATCTTTTTTTGAACCTAATTCCATATAGATCAGAGAATAAGTTTATGCGTGTATCTGTGGGCATGTGCTTTGTACTATATTAAAAAATCCACCACACGATACCTCCTGATATCCACTTCGTCTGCACCTTGCTCCTGGAATTTAGGGAGGCCAATCACACCGAAGTTTACAATCTCTTGGCTCAACGCACCTCACATCTATTGTTTTCGGCTGCTAGGATGCCAACGGATAGAAGCGAGCCACACACAATGCCATATCCCAATGGACGTCCAGTTCAGGAATTGGTGTAGGCGTCAACCATTCGTACATGAAAGGGAGGGGTAAGTGTAAGCATGCCCAAGCATAAGGGTCAATCAGGTCGTCGGATTTGCATGGCCCAACACGTCTTCGATATATATGTCCTCCGTCCATAACATACGTTCGGATGGACACAGACACACTAATGGACTACTAACTATCAAAGATGAATGGTTCTTAGCTACCACATGCATGGATTTTTAAAACTCAAAAACGCATATTCAAAGCATCAAAATTCATTTTTTTTTTGAAAAAAAGATATGTGGACCTAGACTAATTAGTAAAGTATATCAACCCAGGGAATTTGGTGGCAAATAAACACTTTTTTTCCTTTTTACACAGGCAACGAAAAATTACTGACTTTTTTGACTTAATTATTTTATGTCCAATCATCATTACGTCGATCCAATTAGAGCCTATGTACTTGTGTGCAGTTCGAGCATTATATATATCATATATGTATTGATAGAGCTTGTGTTGCACACGGACATAGAAACATGACTTAAATCCCATATAGATCTTTTTTTGAACCTAATCCCATATAGATCAGAGAATAAGTGTATGTGTGTATATGTGGGCATCTGCTTTGTACTATATTAAAAATCCACCACACGATACCTCCTGATATCCACTTCGTCCGCGCCTTGCTTCTGGAATTTAGGGAGGCCAATCACACCGAAGTTTACAATCTCCTTGGCTCAACGCACCTCACATCTATTGTTTTCGGCTGCTAGGATGCCAACGGATAGTACGGACCGCGCATAATGCCATATATATCCCGACGGACTTCCAGTTCAGGAATCGGTGTAGGCGTCAACCATTCGTACATGAAAGGGAGGTGTAAGTTTAACCATGCCCAAGCATAAAGGTCAATTAGGTCGTCGGATTTGCAATTATAATCGATGTCGTCGGACACCAGCGTATGCTCATGGCTGGAAAGTCCACAATAATCAAAACACCGGGCCATCTATTTTATAAAGCAATGTAAAATAACCGTTAGATCATTGTAACATCTAGGTCCGTAGTCTATCTATTATCTATCTATCTATCTATCTATCTATCTATTATCTACTAAAAGGAAAATACGGATGAAAAATAGAAAGATATTCTAGAAAATCCCAATAATCAGAAACATCCGATCATTGATTTAGTACATTGATCTAGCATAGCCGTTAGATCTTCATAACAACACCGTGGACCCGTATGGAGTTACCTTTTCAGGTAACAATACTTTGTTTTTAAATCATAACAATACTTTTTTTGTTAAACGTGGCAGCACACATACAAATAGGTTTTTTTTTAGAATATTACATGGAGTGGTTTCACGTTTCACCCATGTTACGTTTCCTGGCCATGGGTGACAGCACCTATTTAGAACATACGGTTTCACCTTTCGTCCATTCATGTCACTGTTTCATGGGACATGTTTTTTTTTTCCTTTGTTCTACGTAGAAGAATAAAAAGGCAATGCCTGTGTCGCTGGAGAAATATAGGCCCAATATAAAGTACCAAAGCATTGATTTTCTATTCCTGAGAATATTGGTTGGATTAAAACTGTCGTTGAAATGTTTGATTTGCACAAATGTATGTTTGTTATTCCTAGACCGTCTCCTATCATTGTTCTAGGAAAACAAACAAATATTTTCTATGCAAAAGTATAGTTGAATCTACATACAAATATGATATTCTAGATAAATGACCGGTCTCCATGGAACAAAAAATGCGCCAATTTAATATCTGCACAAATTAGTAACACTAGGCCACAAGATATTTAATCCTCACATTGAAAAATTAAACACATCAAAAAATTATGTCTTGCATAATGGTACAATATCTCATAGACATCCCTTAGAGTGATCTAACTTGGTATAATGATGTTAAACATCACAACACATACATATGAATTTAGAAATAATAGGAGATAGTAGGAGGACGAGAGTAAAATAATATCAAAATACCATTACCTACTCCAAATAGATGATATTCTAGGATATACTGATAGGGTATTTTAAAAAATCGTAATAAAGACTCATCCACACAGCACAATGATTTAAAATACTTTATGCATAGGTAATATTTACAAAACATGATATTTGTGGTGTCTATAAAAGCATATTGTTTAGAAGAAATCATACATTTTATATCTCGAACATTTAAGTTAAAGAAGTTGCCCTCGCATTTGCGAGGGCCACATTGCTAGTTCATATATAAAAATAATGCGTGTTCATTTCCGCGTGTATAGAAAAGATGATCAATAAAAAGAAAAAATAATAGAAATCCACCTCACTTGATATGTAAGTTGATTAAAAAAAGTAATTGGTTCACTTGGTGCGTTTAAGACCGTTTTTACGGTACCCTATACTGCTGCCAGGGGAGGGAGCGGTATATTAAAATCTGGCAATTGATTTTCTGAGGGTAGGATGGACATTCTATGGTTTCAAATTTATAAGGATGAGCAGCCGCTGTAGGATGGCCATTCTGTGGTCTCGTCTGGCCTGCACAACCAGCCGCTGTAGGATGGCCATTCTGTGGTCTCGTCTGGCCTGCACAACCAGCCGTTGTAGGATGGCCATTCTGTGGTCTCGTCTGGCCTGCACAACCAGCCGATGTAGGATGGCCATTCTGTGGTCTCGTCTGGCCTGCACAACCAGCCGCTGTAGGATGGCCATTCTGTGGTCTCGTCTGGCCTGCACAACCAGCCGTTGTAGGATGGCCATTCTGTGGTCTCGTCTGGCCTGCACAACCAGCCGATGTAGGATGGCCATTCTGTGGTCTCGTCTGGCCTGCACAACCAGCCGCTGTAGGATGGCCATTCTGTGGTCTCGTCTGCACAACCAGCCGCTGTAGCGGATGAGCAACATGCGCCGGAAGCCGCCAGATGTCCGGAAGGCCTGGACGTCGGTTTGGAGATCTTGCAGCTTGCCGGACCAGCCGTTCTCGCCGGGTAAAAGCAGCGGCAGTCCAGTCCCCGGAGGCCAAGATAGCGGGGTTGAAGTTGGTGACGCGGCCAAGCCGGGTTGAGGCTGCGCGCGCTGCCGGTTGGGAGGTCGTCAGAGTAGACGGGCGCACAACTCCACCGTGGGGCGCCGGCAGGAACCTCCGTGGAGACGAAGACGAGGCAAGAGCAGTCCCGGGTGAGCACCGACCGGTCCTAACTCCTGAATGACGACGGCCCCCAAGGGAGCAGTGGCGTCGTGGGCGGCGAAACCTCGAGCGCCCCACGGCGGGGGGAAGAGGATGCAGGAACAGACGGGAGAGAACAGCGCAACGTAGATGGCGAGGTAGAGGGGCCGAGCTCGGCATCCCGCTGATCTGCCATAGTTGGCCTTGGCTCGGCGGACGGGCTGAATGTTTGCCTCTCCCAAAATGAGGACATGTATACTGGAGGACCAGAAGCGAAGCGGTCCAATCTATACTGCTTTGCGATTTCGTTGGCTAATTTGAGCAGTACAGGTTAATTGCCACCGTTAGATTTCACGAACGGGCGATCCATATTTCACTAGTAGAAAACAGGGCACTAGTCCCGGTTTCAGAGGGCCTTTAGTCCCGGTTCTGGAACCGAGACAAACCAAAAGGGACTAATGCCCAAAACCTTTAGTCCCGGTTTGCTTACGAACCGGGACCAAAGGGGCTTCACGTGGCCTCTGCGGGGCACCCAATCAGGAGGACACCGACCGGGACTAAAAGGCAGCCACGCGTCAGCACCTGCCAGCCGCTGGGGTTTTTGTTTTTTGTTTTTTTAAGGGGGGTTTAGGGGTTTTCCTATTGTGTTTCCCCCTTTTATTTTTGTGTTTACCATTTTTATTTTACGCTTTTCATTCAACTCGACGCTAGGTACTACATATAGCAATGAAGGAACCATTACACAATATCGTCATGATCAATATATAGAGAGAAGTGACCTCTCCTTCTCCGTGCTTGGTCGAACAATATGCAACAAGTTTTCGTAAATCTATTCGACGCTATTACATATAGTACACGTTCATGCATATATACAATATAACATCTCTTACGATCCTAACGTCGTCTATTACCAACATCGCATTCGACATCCTTATGGTATTCTCCGTCTTTAGGTATGACATGCTCAACAAAGAATCCCGCCAATTCCTCTTGAATTGCTCGGATGCGATCAGTTGGTAGGAGTTCGTCCCGCTTCCGCCAGATCTAATTTAAAGAAGGGGGTCAATATATGAATGAAACTCAACACAATTGATGGTAATAAAATAAAAATGTGAATATTGTTTACGTACTTCAAATTGTTGTAAAGATATGCCCCGGCCCCGCTCAGAGGTCGAGTGGCGAATGAACTCGCTGTTGACGCCTGATTTTGGCACAATACAAAATGCAATAGAGATGACCTCAAATGACAAGATATTCTACATGAGAAACTTCACATTGCCGAGTGGAACAACTTTGATGTTTGGACCATAATCATTCGGCATCATATCAAAGACCAAAACTACACTCGGATTGTCATATTTAGGTGTTCTGAGTGCTTTTTGGTCGATTACGCCTCCAAGACAATCTCGGATGAAGGAATGCTCTACATGAATTATCTTCGTCTCGTCGAATCGGTTGATTTTCATATAAAAATCGTCTCAAACCGGGTTCGTACGCAAAAGTTAGAGCTATTTGAATGCAGCCCTGTCAAGAGGCAAAATACGGCGCGCCCCATCAGACACATGTCTGATGGGTGTCTGATGCAATGCGTGAACAGTAACCTTGCGCGGTGAACAGTACCTTGCCACGGTGAACAGTAACCTTGCCGGGGAAAGGCTTGCCGCGGTGAACAGTAACCTTGCCGGGGGGAAGGCTTGCCGCCGTGAACAGTAACCTTGCCGGTGGAAAGGCTTGCCGCGGTGAACAGTAACCTTGCCGGGGGGAAAGGCTTGCCGCGGTGAACAGTAACCTTGCCGGTGGAAAGGCTTGCCGCCGTGAACAGTAACCTTGCCGGGGGAAAGGCTTGCCGCCGTGAACAGTAACCTGCCGGTGGAAAGGCTTGCCGCGGTGAACAGTAACCTTGCCGGGGGTGGGAAGTCTTGCCGCCGTGAACAGTAACCTGCCGGGGGGAAAAGCTTGCCGCCATGAACAGTAACCTTGCCGGGGGGAAGCTTGCCGCGGGTGAACAGTAACCTTGCCGGGGGAGGCTTGCCGCGGTGAACAGTAACCTTACCGGGGGGAAGGCTTGCCGCCCGTGAACAGTAACCTTACCGGGGGGAAAAGCTTGCCGCGGGTGAACAGTAACCTTGTCGGGGGAAGCTTGCCGCAGTGAACAGTAACCTTGCCGCGGTGAACATTGAACAATAAACCTTGCCGCGTGAACAGTAACCTTGCCGGGGGAAAGCTTGCCGCAGTAAACAGTGACCTTGCCCCCCCCCCCCCCCCCCCGCGATGAACAGTAACCTTGTCGCGTGAACAATACCTTGCCGCCGTGAACATGCCGGGGGAAAGCTTGCCGTCGTGAACAGTAAAACTGTCAAGGCCAATCCGACCAGATGCTGAAGATGGGCTCAAATACTTATCTAGATGGCCTCGGATGAAAAAGTGTTCAACATGAAAGTTGTTCGTCTCGTCGAAACGGTCAACTTTGCTTTTGGAGTCATCGTCATCCGACGTAGTATATGACCTGCAGAGACGATACAAGAGTCGGACGGTCCAGTCAGCTATATGAACGAGTCCGACTCGAAATTAAGGATGACCCCGTGGGGTATTCAAGATGGCCTTATTTGGAAAAGTGATCAACATACGGATTGTTGGCCTCGTCAAAGCGCACAAAATTGGTATTTGAACCGTCTCCATCGGAAGTCATATGCAGATTCCACGGCCCACGCAAGGAGCAAGGCAGAAGATTGGACCAGATTCGGGCTGAATCCGAGTGGGACCAGAACTAGGACTCTAGGACGTGAATTGATGTAATTTTGTTGTAAGGAAAGCCTAGGTGAATCCTTTGCTTGTACGGGAAGTCCAGTCGCCTCTTATATATGTTGGGGGTGATGGCCGATTGAAACAACACACAATCGAACAATCATTATACTACTTTTTCATCTACGTTCTATCTTTCCATCGTTTTTCTCTCTCGTTCTTCGTCGTTCTTCGTGTTGTAGAGCTGCGAGTACAGAGGCTCTAGGGGCGAGCGAATCGACCTAGGGCAGCCCATTGCTGCCGCACTCCCTGACGGGGTCCCTCCCGGGCGTGCGGGGCTTCGGGTCTTCAAAAGCGTCTGCCGGCTGTCTTGCGTATCGCGCTGCCGGTCGGACCTCCTTCGACGTGAGCTGCGGTGCATCACCCCCGGCGTCGAGGGTACACGATGACGTGTTCGTGTGTCAACACACTTTTTGGCGACTCCGATGGGGAACTTTGATCCATCATCATCATCCATCATGTCCAGTCTTCCCAATCCCTCGGAAGTTGACGCCGATAACATTATCAAGCCCAATCTGGAGGAGTTATCGGCCGAGCATCGTCAAGCTTATGAGGAGTACAAGAAGGCGCGTGAAGAGAAGGAGTTGCAGGAGTTCCTTGGAAACTTCAAGAAGGACCGCCAAGGCAATATCACTCCGGTTGGAGAAATCAAGTTTCCTCCCCTTCAAACTGAGCAGGTTAAACCTTCTGTAAGTACTACCTTTTCTCCTGAGCAATGGGCTGAAATTGAGAGTCGTATTACTGATAGCAATAATCTAATCTATCAAGCTTTCTTAGACAATACTAATGCTCAGAAGAATATGCCTAACATGCCTGCTAGTATGGGAAACCCTGATTCAGCTTTGCCTATTTCATCGGCGCCTCCCATGCCGATGAATTATTTTCCTACCCATACCAATCAAATTGTGGCTGCACCACTTAATCCTTTTATGCAGAGTTCGGTGGCAACGCCGAACCAAATAGATGGAAACACTGCTAGATCATTGCCGAACTATGGTTCGGCAAACATGTCACAATTTACACCCATGATTGCTAACCCCAATCCTCCTATGCCAGTGCCACAAGCTTCATCGTCTACTACGGACGATGCTCTAGCTAGGTTTAGAGAGGAGATGGCTAAAACACTTCGAGAGAATTTTGGTGTTGAACTACCTAGGAATCGGATTTATCAAAAGCCGTATCCTGAGTACTTTGATGCAATTCCGTGCCCTCAAGGGTATAAAATTCCAGATTTTGTTAAGTTTAATGGAGAGGGCACAAAAACCACATGGGAGCATGTTAGCCAATACCTAGCACAATTGGGTGAAGCAGGTTCGATAAATGAATTGAAAGTGCGTTTATTTCCTTTGTCATTAACTGGTACCGCATTTTCATGGTTTTCTTCTTTGCCACATGGCTCTATTCGTGCATGGTTGCAGCTAGAGCAAAAATTTCATGATCATTTTTATAGCGGCGATAATGAACTTAAGTTGTCACATCTTACATCGGTTAAGCAGAAGCATGACGAATCGGTCTCTGATTACGTCAAGAGATTTAGGGAAACAAAAAACCGGTGCTATAGTTTAGTGATAACTGAGAGAGACTTGGCTGATCTTCTGCTTAATGGTTTGAGAGCTCATATTAGAGAGAAACTAGAAGGCTATGAATTTATAAGTATCAACCAAGTCTTACAGAGGGCTTTGGCTCATGAAAGCCGAAGCAAGGAGCTTAAAGAAGTGCATAGATATAAAACTGATCGTCCAAAGATGAATATGGTTGAATATGATAGTGATCGTTCGGATGATGAGGGTGATATTTATGCTGCTGAATTTGTTTGGCCCTCGAAGGCCAAACCATTTACTTGCAATGATTTAAAGCCGATTCATAAGAATCGTGATGATGAGATGAAGTTTACTTTTAATATTGCTAAATGTGATAGAATATTTGATGCTTTGCTACAAGCTAAGATTATTAGAATATCTCATACTTTACCGCCGTTTGAAGAGCTGAAACGGCGTGCTTATTGCAAGTATCATAATTCTTTTTCTCATGCGACTAATGATTGCAATGTTTTTCGACGACAGATACAATCGGCCATTAATGACGGACGATTGAACTTTTCTGAGATGCAAGTTGATAAGCAGCCCTTCCCAATGAATACTCTGGATTTGGAGGGGAAAAAGGTGCTCATTCGGACGGAAGTGGCCGAATCCGCTAATAAAACTAATATTGTCATTGGTGAGCCCAGGAAAAACAGAGATGGCGACAAGGTCTTGGGAAGGCAAGTGGTGCTCGACAAGCAACCCGATGGCGGGGAGATAATCAAAATCACTGTCAAGAATCCTGCACTCGGGGGGCAACCACAAGAGCAAGAGAGTACCCGTGTCAAATTTGTCAAGCCCAAGAGTCCGGAAGTTGGCAAGTGGAAGCTGAATGAAGCCAAAGTGTAGCGCAAGAGAGCCAAGCCAACTTTTGATATGTTGCTATCCAAGTATGCTAATCAAGCGGCCGGTTCTAGCTCTAATCGGTCATCAAATTTGAAGCGCCCAAGATCACCTCCGAGGCAAGAATTGCAGCATCACACAAGGCCATACGGGCCATGGGCGCCAGGACCGTGGATGGCGCCACCTCCCTATGCACCCTACTTCATGGGAGGATTCAATGGAGGATGGGGGCAGCCCCCAATGGCCCCTTATGCTTTTCATCCAGGATGGGCAGAACCAAGGAGGCCTATGCGTGAGAGGCTTTCTTATCCCGCACGAGGCCGTTTGAACAATGGTGTCAATCGGCCGATGCAGAATAATCAAGAAAAGGTCAACAAACAGGTGTGGCGTGTCAAATCACCAAGTGCAGCGGTTGAGTCTGAAAAGGGCAAAGAAAAGGTTGATGCCGAAACACTTGTCTTGGGCACTGAAACATTCGCCATACAACAGCCGATGGTGCGTAACAACCCTACTGAGCCGATACTTGTTATCGCGCCAAGGCACTCGGCTAATGATCATGAACCTAGCACGAGCAAAGCCAAGCCCAAAGATCCAAAATATATGCAACCTAAGTGGTGTCCTCCAGGGCTAACAAAAACACAAAAGAGGAAGCTACAAAGGCTAAGGAGTAACGAGCTGGCAGAACAGGAGGCCGAAAAGCAAAGAGATAAGTGGTTTAATGACATTCGGCCCATGGTACCTACAAAACAAGTGTGGGTGCCTAAGCAAGTACAGAGTGCGGTGGTTTCTACATCTGTCACATCAGCATCTATACCGCCAAAGGAGGACGATACCATTGCTATTACATCGTCCGCAACACCTATCGATTGCGCTCCGCCCGAACAGGTTTCAGAACCAATGAGCACGCCCGAGGAGGAGGAAGATATGGTGGATTATGAGCCTACACCGGTCCACGAAGGTATGGATATCAATATGGTGTTTTACTTACCCGCTGAGTTTCGTGCTGTAGATGAAGAAGGGGAAGTGGCTCAGCTGGATTTTGGCCCTAAGAATGCAATATTTGAGAAGCCAAAAGAACCAGTGACACACTTGAAACCATTGTACCTCCGAGGTCATATCAACAGATCACCACTCGCTCGGATGCTTGTTGATGGTGGTGCTGTGGTGAATCTTATGCCCTATTCGGTCTTCAAAAAATTGGGTCTGCCAGATGAAGAACTAATCAAGACCAATATGGTGCTTAATGGGTTTGAAGGCAAAGAGAAAACTGAAGCCAAAGGTGTGATGTATGTGGAGCTTACGGTCGGGAGCAAAACTTTGGCTACTGCATTCTTTGTTGCTGAGGTGCAAGGTAACTACAACGTCATACTAGGCCGTGATTGGGTTCATGCAAACCAGTGCGTGCCATCTACTATGCACCAGTTTTTGATCCAGTGGGTTGATGATGAAGTGGAAGTCATTCATGCGGATAACTCGGCTTGTGTTGCTTTGGCCGATGCATCGGTGGATTGGCACCATCCCAATGCTACTTGCTTGATGGGACGCGACTTGTCAGAATTTGATTTTCTTAGCGCCACAAAAAGTGGTTTCATGCCCGTTTCTTTAAAGCCGGTTGGTGGTAATCGGCTCCAAGGTATGATGTATTTAAATGGATTCTAACTCAGATTGGTTGCAAAAGCGTCTTGTTGAATATCGGTCCAATGAGAGCGATATATATGAATCTATAGAGGAGTTAGTTGATATGGATAAATTAGGACAAGGTTTTACGTCGGCCGATCCATTAGAAGAGATAGACATAGGAGATGGTTCAATTCCTAGGCCGACATTTGTAAACAAAAATTTAAGAGCCGATCATAAGGCTAAGTTGATCGAGCTATTGAAAGAATATGTTTGTTGCTTTGCATGGGAATATCATGAGATGCCAGGTTTAAGCCGAGAGCTAGTGGAGCATCGGTTGCCTATAAAGGCCGGTTTTAGACCTTACAAACAATCAGCCAGAAAATTTAATCCAAAAACATATGACCGGATCAAGGAAGAGATCGGTCGTTTGCTTAAAGCTAATTTTATTAGACCTTGCAGGTATGCCGAGTGGATTTCTAACATTGTACCAGTGGAGAAGAAAGGCTCCGGCAAGTTAAGGGTGTGCATTGATTTCAGAGATTTGAATAGAGCTACACCCAAAGATGAGTATCCCATGCCTATAGCCGACATGCTTATTAATGATGCTTCTAGACATAAGGTTATTAGTTTTCTTGATGGTAATGCTAGATACAATCAGATCTTTATGGCCGAAGAGGACATGTCCAAGACAGCTTTTCGTTGCCCTGGTTTTCTTGGTTTATTCGAGTGGACAGTAATGACGTTCGGATTAAAAAATGCTGGTGCCACATATCAAAGGGCTATGAATTTAATTTTCCATGATCTGCTCGGCATTATACTTGAAGTCTATATTGATGATATTGTTGTCAAATCGGATGCTTTCGAATCTCATCTAGCCGATTTGCGCTTAGCTTTTGAAAGAATGAAAAAATATGGACTAAAGATGAATCCTTTGAAGTGTGCATTCGGCGTGTCGGCTGGCAAGTTTTTGGGTTTCATTATTCATGAAGATGGCATAGAGATTGATCCCAAAAAGATAGAGGCCATACAGAAAGTGGAGGCTCCAACGTGCAAGAGAGATATGCAAAAGTTCCTTGGCAAGGTCAATTATTTGAGAAGGTTCATAGCTAATCTGTCAGGGAAAGTCGATGCATTTATTCCTATCCTTCGGTTAAAGAATGATACTGATTTTACTTGGGGGGCAAAACAGCAAGAAGCATTTGATATGATCAAAAATTATTTGTGCACTCCTCCGGTGATGAAAGCACCCAGGCACAAAGAACCCTTTAGGCTTTATATTGCAGCAGAGGAAGGTGTTATTGGTGCTGTTTTAACTCAAGAAACCGAAGGGAAAGAGCATACTATTACATATCTGAGCCGACGCTTATTGGACGCCGAGACAAGGTATACATTTATTGAAAAACTATGCCTCTGTTTATATTATGCTTGCACAAAATTGAGACATTATCTAGTGCCTAGTACTTGCATAATAGCTTGTCAAACCGATGTCATCAAATACATGCTGCATAGGCCAATTCTTAGTGGTAGAATTGGCAAGTGGGCTTATGCTTTAATTGAATATGATTTGGCTTATGAATCTCTAAAATCCATGAAAGGCCAAATTGTTGTTGATTTTATTGTTGAACATCGGATTGATGACAAGCATGATATTGATATAAACCTTGTCTCGTTAGTACCATGGAGATTATATTTTGATGGTTCAGTTTGTAGCAATGGCCAAGGTGTTGGTATTGTTTATATATCTCCTCATGGTGCTGTTTTTGAAGCCTCATGCCGCTTAGAATATTTTTGCACAAACAATCAGGCCGAATATGAGGCATTGTTATTCGGCCTGGAGATGTTACTTGCTATAGGTGCTACACATGTTGAGGCTTTTGGTGATTCGTTATTAGTAGTGCAGCAAGTGTCCAAAGTCTTTCAATGTTTAGACGAATCACTTAATGTTTATCTTGATAAGTGTCTAGATACAATTTCTACTTTGGATTATTTTAGCATTGCTCATATATCTAGACATGACAATTGGAGAGCAAATCAGTTGGCACAGCAAGCATCCGGTTATCATGTTGATCATGGCATGTTTCATATTTCTCAGAAGCCGATGTCTTGTCTTGCTAATATGGGAGAGGCCGAACCAGATCCCACTGATTCGGCCACTAACAAAAAATCTAGTGCAGGTGAAAATCATGACTGGAGGAAGCCCATTGTGGATTACTTGCGTGATCCAAGTGAAAGGGTGGACAGGATTGTTCGGCGTATGGCTTTCAAATATACAATAAGAGATGGTGGTCTTTATCGCCGAACGGTTGAAGATGTTCTTTTGAAATGTTTGGACGAGGACCAAGCAAGAATTGCTATGGGAGAGGTACATGAAGGCATTTGTGGTACTCATCAGTCGGCTCCCAAGATGAAGTGGTTATTACGACGTGCTGGATTTTATTGGCCGACTATGATCAATGATTGCTTCAGATATTATAAAGGGTGTGAAGCTTGTCAAAAATTTGGTGATATTCAATTAGCTCCTGCTGCTATGTTACATCCTATTATCAAGCCGTGGCCTTTTAGAGGATGGGGTTTAGATTTCATTGGGCAAATTCATCCATCTTCCTCGAAGGGGCATCGGTTCGTGTTGGTGGCAACCGATTATTTCACCAAATGGTCTGAAGCAGTACCTCTCAAGAACATGACACATACGGAAGTAATTCAATTCATAACTGAGCACATTATTCACAGATTCGGCGTTTCTCAGACATTGACTACAGATCAAGGTTCATCTTTCATGTCACATCAAGTTAGAGAATTTGCCGAATCATATAACATAAAGTTGCTCAATTCATCTCCGTATTATGCCCAAGCTAATGGACAAGCTGAATCTAGCAATAAGATATTGATCAAGCTCATCAAAAAGAAGATTGAGGATAATCCAAGAAAATGGCATGAGTTATTGTCTGAAGCTTTATGGGCACATAGAATCTCAAGGCATGGTGCTACAAAGGTAACTCCGTATGAGCTAGTATACGGTCAAGAGGCTATTTTACCAGTGGAAGTGAATTTGAATGCTTTGAGAATAGCCAAACAGAATGATTTATCGGCAGTGGACTTTTACAATTTGATGATGGACAACATTGATGAACTTGCCGATAAACGTTTGGCTGCTCTAAAGGCTATAGAGAGGGACAAGCTGAGGGTAGCAAGAGCTTACAATAAAAAGGTCAAGTTGAAGAATTTTTCAGGTTGGCAATCTTGTGTGGAAAGTGATTCTGCCGATTGGTTCTAGAGATAGAAAATTCGGGAAGTGGTCTCCAAACTGGGAAGGTCCTTTTAGGATTGCAAGGGTAGTTCCTGGAAATTCATATTTGGTGGAATCCATGCAAGGAGTATTATTACCTCGAGCTCTCAATGGCAGATATCTGAAAAAGTACCACCCGAGTGTGTGGCAAGAAGCCTGATTAGGCAATGGCCGATATATGATTATCGCCCTTAGCATAAACATGACCGATACATAATTATCGCCCTGAGAAATATGAATGGCCGATGGAGTGTTGACATCGTCCTTAGAACAAACATGGTGCAAATTATTTTTCGGCATGCAAGCTTTGCCGAAAAACAGGGGGGCATGTGTTGACGCCTGATTTTGGCACAATACAAAATGCAATAGAGATGACCTCAAATGAGAAGATATTCTACATGAGAAACTTCACATTGCCGAGTGGAACAACTTTGATGTTTGGACCATAATCATTCGGCATCATATCAAAGACCAAAACTACACTCGGATTGTCATATTTAGGTGTTCTGAGTGCTTTTTGGTCGATTACGCCTCCAAGACAATCTCGGATGAAGGAATGCTCTACATGAATTATCTTCGTCTCGTCGAATCGGTTGATTTTCATATAAAAATCGTCTCAAACCGGGTTCGTATGCAAAAGTTAGAGCTATTTGAATGCAGCCCTGTCAAGAGGCAAAATACGGCGCGCCCCATCAGACACATGTCTGATGGGTGTCTGATGCAATGCGTGAACAGTAACCTTGCGCGGTGAACAGTACCTTGCCACGGTGAACAGTAACCTTGCCGGGGGAAAGGCTTGCCGCGGTGAACAGTAACCTTGCCGGGGGAAAGGCTTGCCGCCGTGAACAGTAACCTTGCCGGGGGAAAGGCTTGCCGCCGTGAACAGTAACCTTGCCGGGGGGAAGGCTTGCCGCCGTGAACAGTAACCTTGCCGGGGGAAAGGCTTGCCGCCGTGAACAGTAACCTTGCCGGGGGAAAGGCTTGCCGCGGTGAACAGTAACCTTGCCGGGGGGGCTTGCCGCCGTGAACAGTAACCTTGCCGGGGGAAAAGCTTGCCGCCGTGAACAGTAACCTTGCCGAGGGAAAAAGCTTGCCGCGGTGAACAGTAACCTTGCCGGGGGAAAGGCTTGCCGCGGTGAACAGTAACCTTACCGGGGGGGAAGGCTTGCCGCCGTGAACAGTAACCTTGCCGGGGGGAAAAGCTCGCCGCCGTGAACAGTACCTTGCCGCGGTGAACAGTAACCTTGTCGGGGAAAAAGCTTGCCGCAGTGAACAGTAACCTTGCCGGGGGGAAGCTTGCCGCAGTAAACAGTGACCGTGCCCCCCCCCCCCCCTGCGACGAACAGTAACCTTGTCGCGTGAACAGTACCTTGCCGCCGTGAACATGCCGGGGGAAAGCTTGCCGTCGTGAACAGTAAAAACTGTCAAGGCCAATCCGACCAGATGCTGAAGATGGGCTCAAATACTTATCTAGATGGCCTCGGATGAAAAAGTGTTCAACATGAAAGTTGTTCGTCTCGTCGAAACGGTCAACTTTGCTTTTGGAGTCATCGTCATCCGACGTAGTATATGACCTGCAGAGACGATACAAGAGTCGGACGGTCCAGTCAGCTATATGAACGAGTCCGACTCGAAATTAAGGATGACCCCGTGGGGTATTCAAGATGGCCTTATTTGGAAAAGTGATCAACATACGGATTGTTGGCCTCGTCAAAGCGCACAAAATTGGTATTTGAACCGTCTCCATCAGAAGTCATATGCAGATTCCACGGCCCACGCAAGGAGCAAGGCAGAAGATTGGACCAGATTCGGGCTGAATCCGAGTGGGACCAGAACTAGGACTCTAGGACGTGAATTGATGTAATTTTCTTGTAAGGAAAGCCTAGGTGAATCCTTTGCTTGTACGGGAAGTCCAGCCGCCTCTTATATATGTTGGGGGTGATGGCCGATTGAAACAACACACAATCGAACAATCATTATACTACTTTTTCATCTATGTTCTATCTTTCCATCGTTTTTCTCTCTCGTTCTTCGTCGTTCTTCGTGTTGTAGAGCTGCGAGTACAGAGGCTCTAGGGGCGAGCGAATCGACCTAGGGCAGCCCATTGCTGCCGCACTCCCTGACGGGGTCCCTCCCGGGCGTGCGGGGCTTCGGGTCTTCAAAAGCGTCTGCCGGCTGTCTTGCGTATCGCGCTGCCGGTCGGACCTCCTTCGACGTGAGCTGCGGTGCATCACCCCCGGCGTCGAGGGTACACGGTGACGTGTTCGTGTGTCAACACTCGCAAACGTAGTAGGCACATAAATTAGTCCCGGATGCCTGCAACAAGCACTTTACGAGAATAGAGTTCAATCAAAATGATAACCAAGCATGATAATGGTATTGAAACTAGCATCAATGAGAGATGTGCGGTACTAGAGTAGTACTTACTTTGGGCTGTACAAATTGCAGCTCCGGTTTCCAGCTGACACCCTTAACCTTTTTGGTGAACTTTTTCCAAACCCTGCCCGGCAAAGAAAAATGATTACTTGATATCAGAAAATTAACGAAAGTTGCCGATATGGTGCGATAATGATTGAACTTACTTCTGAAGCATTTGCCTCATGTTCGTCCACTCCTTAGGGTCTTTACATCTCGAGTCCAAGACAGTTACTTTTCCCTCTTCAAGCTGAATGTCTAGCAGAATAAAGTGGAAACTGCGCACGCATAACTCGTTAATTGCACTTAACCTCGAGTAAGCGAAATAGAATGTGCACAAGATAGTAACACTCACTTGAAGTTGTAAGGAAATAGTATTTCCTTTCTGGTTTGTTGTCCAAGTAACGCCTTTAGCAAGTTGTTCTCTGTTTCGGCGGCAAAATCTCGTAACGTAGGTTCATTTATGAAATTTGGGTCAATGAACCCAATGTCATAGATTTGTTGTTGTTTGCATTCGAAGATCTTCAATCTGCATAATATAGTGTGAGGATAATTAATACATGCAATGAACGAGCTGAGCTAGAGACTTAATTACAGAAAAAAATACTTACAGACAATAGGAACTGACGATAGTTTTGTCGAGTTCCTTTTGATTGAATAACTGACATATTTCTTCAAATTCAACGAACAACACCTGCTCTCCATTGAAGAAGTGCTTATCTTTAATTCCCACAAAGATATTGTCGGTCCCGTCCTTGCAGGCTTTCAATTACCATTCATGCAATCGTCGCATCATCGTTGGTAGACGGTCGAGCTCCTCACGTGTGACGAGAGACTTCCCGTTCGCGTATTTTAAGGTTTGTACTACCTCAGCCGTTTCAAACTGTACCGAGTCGGGTAAGTAATCATCAGCAGTGATAGCAAGACCAGTGTCCGCTTTCTCTGGATCATTAGCGATATCGGTAACCACCTTGAGCGGAGGACACGATTGCAGTTCTTGTTCGCCGAGCTGGGGAATTGTTTTCCCACTTCTTGAGCCACTTCTACTTAAGCTTCCCGACTGCCTCGCTTGATCATATTTCTTTTCAATACACCGGTCATAGTTTGATGGCGGCGGAGGCGGCGGTGGTCGCCTAAGGGCATCCAGAGTTCGCTTCGCTTTCACCGGATCTATTTTCTCCTCTTCAGGTGGGCGTTTCGGTGCGATCTGACGTTTCACATCGGCATCCACGATCTCGTCGAGTTCCTCCTTAGACCTCTCGTAGGGTAACTTGGGAAGAGGCTTGAGGCTTGGGCCGTATCTGAATCTCCTCTGTTTCGTACTGCTGCTAGCCGCTGGAGCGGCGGCGCCTCTCTTCCACTGTTGCTTAGGTGGCGGAGGAGGCGGAGTCCGATGACGCGGCAGAGACAGCTGAGGCGGAGTAGGATTCTGCTGAGGGGCCTCCTCCGTCGGAGTCCGCTGAGGCGGCGGAGACGGCTGACGCGCCGGAGACGACTCAGGCAGCGGAGACGGTTGACGCACCGGAGACGGCTGACGCACCGGAGACGACTCAGGCACCGGGGCCTCCTCTGCCTGAGTCTGCTGAGGCGGCGTCCAGTATGGAAGCACGATGTGTTCCTTTCTCCATAGATAGGTAGTCCTTAAGGCATATCGAAGAAGAAGCTCCCCTTCACCTGTAGGGTACTCAAGCTCCAGCCCATCAAATCCGTCCATTATTTCATCCACCCCGACAATAGCAAAGCCAGCTGGAACCGGAGTGCAATGGAAAGTTGCATCAGGTCGAGGAGGTAAGACAGAGCCGACCGCCGCCTTAAAGGTCAGGTTATGGCATTTTGCCATTAGCACACAATGTTCATTATGCGTGATACCATCCACGGGGTAGCGAGGAGCCGTGCTATCAGGATGAATGAGCTCAGTGGAAGCCACGCTGCTTCTCCGCTGAGATGGTGGGGTAGCATCGTGGGTAGTCTCCAATGAAGGATCTTCGTGCCGCTGAGATGGTTGGCCGGTAGCTCGCTGGCTCTCAAGTGCCTCTAGTTTCGCTAATCTTTCATTCAACTTCTGCATTTCGCTTGCTTCCTCTTTCTTCTTTCTCTGTCGGCTTCTGTAACCAGCGCTGTCGGGAAACCCAACCTTCCACGGAACGGAGCCTGATGTGCCTCGTGTTCGTCCAGGGTGTTCAGGATTCCCGAGGGCAAATGACAGTTCGTCCTTCTCTCTGTCGGGAACGAACGTCCCTTCCAGCGATTTCTTGATTGTTTCCTCAAGCTTTTTGAATGGTATTGCAAGTTGAGCTTTCGTCCAGACACACTTCCCTGTTTCTGGGTCCAAAGTTCCCCCAACCCCGAAGAACCAAGTCCTTGCCCGATCTGGCCAGTGCAATGTCGCTGGTTGGACATCTTTAGCAAGCAGGTCTTGCTCAGCTTTGTCCCACGTAGGCCGGGCTTTTCTGTAGCCACCTGACCCCGTAACATGGTGATACTCCTTAGTTGCGGCATTTTTCTTATTTGTAAGTGACCTGTTCTTAGCCTTCTCCGATTTCTTGTAGGCCACAAATGCGGGCCAGTGATCTCTCATCTTCTCATATTGACCTCTGAATTCTGGAGTCTTGTCTTTCTCGACAAACTTCTTGTTCAATACTTTCTTCCAGTTCTTGAATAGTTCTGTCATCTTCTTAAGAGCAAACGCCCTGACCTTTCGCTGTATAACTAGGTTATTCGGATCCTCCTCTGGCGGTAGACTGAAATTTCTCATCAGATTGGTCCAAAGATCATCTTTCAGTCTATCGTTGACATAAGGAACTTGAGGGTCCTTCTTCTTATTCCATTCTTGGCAGCTGATCGGGACGATGTCCCTAACAACCACTCCGCACTGATGTATAAATTTGTTCTTGGTCCAGTAGGGAGCAATCGGTTGGCCTTCTGGAGAGACTTCTTCGATCGTGAACCTTTGTTGCGCGTCCAACCTTCTCATCGGGCCTCGTCTCCTTACCGAAGTGGAGCTCGATCCGGATGGCTAATTAAAAGAAGAAAGAAGCGTTAATATATGTACATACAAAAAAATTAATACATCTAGTCAGCAGAGGATTAATTAATATATACCTCGCCGGACTTTGAAGCAGTTATGGCTCCCTTCTCCATTCGATCACCGGAGCCATCATGATCTCCTTCGTCCCCAGTTCGATCACCGGAGCAGTCATGATCTCCTTCCTCCTCACCGGAGCCGCCATCCTCTCTTTCCTCACCATCGGTCTCGTTGAGAAACGACAAGCAGGTGAGATCGATATCACCTCCCTCTCGTATTATATCCCCCAACAACTGTTCTTTTTCTAAGTCTCTGTCCGCCATAGTTTCTGCAAATATTACAACGTGGCAATATACAACCATGAGAGATGGATTAGTGGCAAACATAGACTTAATCACAACAAGGAATCATATGCATATGAGCAATGGATTAGTGGGAAACATCATGCAAAGTTCACAAGTTTTATAACAGTCAGTTTCAGACGATCGTCGAGGACTCCTCCCCCCTCATGTCTGATGCGTCGCCCTATCTTTCGAGAGAGGATACTTTGCGGACCGCCTCTCTCATGGTCGTTTGTAGTGAAGGCTGAATGGCCCAATATGCTTAGCGTAGTATTTTGATGGGGATAGTGGGTTTCGGGTTCGGGTATTACTGAAACGGGTTTGAACCCGAGACCGCCTCTCTCATGGTCCTCGAGGATACTTGCGGACCCCCACCCCCCTCATGTCGAAGTTATCATTCTACGAACATATGAAAATTCTCAAGTGCATTATGTTCATATGGTGGGACTGGCAACCTATGAAGCACCGATACAGCGACATTGATACGATGATACGGGTACGGCGATACGGGATACGGCAATTTCTAAAAACAGCAATAAGGCGATACGGTAAACATATATAAGTAATAATAAAATGACATTGACTGTCTCATTTTAAAAATCTCACTGTGGGGGATACGGCATAGTAAACATATATAAGTAATAATAAAATGACATGGACTGGACATTGATACGGTAAACATATACGGTAAACATATATAAGCAATAAGGCGATACGGCGATACGGGATACGGCAATAAACAAGAACTCTCAAAAAGCAACAAGCCATCAGCATCGACATGCAAGCCATGTTCAACGGGCTCACTGTGGGGGCAGGGGCCGGCGCGGTGACGTCGAGGCCGGCAGGGGCGCGGCGACGGCGACGGGGCAGGGGGAAGCGACGGCGGGGAAGGGTGAGGCGACGGCGATGGCGGGGCAGGGCGAGGCGGCGGCGACGACGACGTAGGGGCAGGGCGTGGTGACGGGGACGACGACGTAGGGGCAGGGGCGCGACGACGGCGGGGCAGGGCGAGGCGACGGCGACGACGGGCCAGGCGACGTAGGGGCAGGGTGCGGTGACGACGACGACGACGTAGGGGCAGGGGCGCGGCGACGGCGGGGAAGGGCGAGGCGACGGCGACGGCGAGGCAGGGCGAGGCGACGGCGACGGCGACGTAGGGGCAGGGCGCGGTGACGGCGACGACGACGTAGGGCAGGGGCGCGACGACGGCAGGGCAGGGCGAGGCGACGGCGACGGCGGGCCAGGCGACGGCGATAGCGGGGCAGGGCGAGGCGACGGCGACGGCGACGTAGGGGCAGGGCGCGGCGACGACGACGTAGGGGCAGGGGCGCGACGACGGCGGGGCAGGGCGAGGCGACGGCGACGGCGGGGCAGGGCGCGGCGACGGCGATGGGGAGGAGGGTGCGCGAGGAGGTCCGGCGCCGGCGACGGTCAGCGGGCTCGGGGACGGCAGGGCGACGGCAAAATCCGGCAGCCTGGCGGCGTCGATGTCGTCGTCAGCGCCGAGGAGAGAAGAAACTGCAATGGATTGGAAAAACTGCTAAGTCCCGCTTATATAGCCCCCCCCCCCTTTAGTCCCGGTTGGTGGCTCCAACCGGGACTAATGCCCCCCTTTAGTCCCGGTTGGTGGCTCCAACCGGGACTAATGCCCAACCGGGACTAAAGGTCAATTTTCAGCAGCCCAAAGGGCGGGAAGCAGGGACCTTTAGTCCCGGTTGGTGGCTCCAACCGGGACTAAAGGGGGGCATTAGTCCCGGTTGGATCCACCAACCGGGACTAAAGGGCTGTGCTTCCCGTACCAAAAGTTTAGTCCCACCTCGTTAGTCGAGAGGGGCTCGGAGTGGTTTATAAGTGCTGCTGCCGGTGCCCTCTCGAGCTCCTCTCTAATGCAGGCAGTACATGCCTATTTGATGCCCTATTGGGCCTGCTAGCACTGCGGGCCTGCATCCTGGCCCATTTGTAGGGTTTCTAGTCGTATGCAGGCCGTTGTGCCTAGTAGACGGGCCTTTTTTTGCATATATTATGATTTTTAATGTTATTTTTTGCATATGTTATTTTTAGTTATATAATTTTAGTTGCATAAATTTTATATAATTTTAGTTGCATAAGTTTTATTTTTTATTGGTTCTTTTTAGTTGATTCCTTTTGCTATTAGAGTTTTATAAAAGCTTTTTACTTTCTATTAAAGCTTGTAACAAAATATACTTTATGAAAATTCATTTTACTATTAAAGTTTTTAACTCAAGATTTTTTCCGCATTCAATATGCACCATTCAAAGCCACATCATCACTTTTCAACCGTTTTCTGACTTCATTTGCTATTTTTCATGCATTTCATGATTTATTTTGAGCTAAGATGACCCTGAGATTGAAAAGCTCTGCAAATGAACTCTGAAATGGTTGAAAATTGGCATGGTATCATAATTTCACCCACGTAGCATGTGCTAAAAAGTTGAGAGGGTTACGACAAAAACTGGATGCACTTCGTGTACGAACTGGACAATCTCTTTCGAAGTGTCAGGGTTTTGGACGAAAACTCTTCTGTTACAAAAGGATTTCAATTTTTTAAACATATTTGAACTCAAGACTTTTTCTGCATTCAATATGCACCATTCAAAGCCACATCATCACTTTTCAAACCTTTTCTGACTTCATTTGCTATTTTTCATGCATTTCAGATTTATTTTGAGCTAAAATGACCCTGAATTGAAAAGCACTGCAAATGAACTCTGAAATGGTTGCAAGTTGGCATGGTATCATCATTTCACCCACATAGCATGTGCTAAAAAGTTGAGAGGGTTACGGCAAAAACTGGATGCACTTCGTGTACAAACTGGACAATCTCTTTCGAAGTGTCAGGGTTTCGGACGAAAACTCTTCTATTACAAAAGGATTTCAATTTTTTAGTTCATTCTTTTTAACAAATAAATACTTTGATAATTTTAGTTAATATTATTTTGATTCTTTTTAGTTCATTCTTTTTAGTTAATGTTTTAGTTCATTCTTTTTAGTTAATATTTTAGTTGATTCTTTTTAGTTCATTCTTTTTAACAAATAAATACTTTGATAATTTTAGTTAATATTATATTTAACTGTAGTGATATTGTAGATCAAAGCCATCATCAGAATAGCTGTGGAGAGAAAGTCTTCACTTTTTCTTCGCGTGTGTCCCTTGCTTATTGCGCCGTAACTGTCGGTGTCAAAACCGGCGGATCTCGGGTAGGGGGTCCCGAGCTGTGAGACTAGGATCGATGGTAACAAAGGGACGAAGGAGACGATGTTTACCCAGGTTCGGGCCCTCCTATGGAGGTAAAACCCTACGTCCTGCTTGATTATATTGATGATATGAAGGTTACAGAGTTGATCTACCTCGAGATCGACTAGCTAAAACCCTAGATGAGTTTCTGTCCTATATGATCTAAAACCCTCTGGCTTATATAGACACCAGGGGTCATTAGGGTTACATATGGTCGGTTGCCCACCGGAGGGAAAAAACATGCCTAAACTATCATCTTCAACTTGACGGACACGCCACGGCTCCTGAGGTCTCCTCCCTGGTGACAAGGCCTTCGATTAATCTCATCCTTAGCGAGCGGCCCATTAGCCCGACCTATGAGAAATAGGTCGGCAGTCCGAGGACCCCTTAATCCCGGACTCCCTCAGTAGCCCCCGGACTAGCCTCCCACGGCGAGGTATATCTGGAAAATATTACGTGTCGAAGTCTTCGGCTTGCGAGGCGAGTCCCTCAACCTCTTCTGGCTTGGCAACCATCCCGTCATCGGAGAGTCCTCGATTGCTGAGAACCTGCGGGACCCAATATAATAACCTTCAGCGCTTCTCGATCCTTGTGCGCCGAGGGGAGATGAGCGGCCCGGTAGCTTTTTACAAGACTACCCCTCCCGCAAGGGAGGCACCACTTATTTAAACAAGTTAAATTGCGGTCCGGGTCACAGCTTCCTCTTCTTCCCCGTTTAGAGAAAAACTTCAAGCGAGAGACCATCACAAAATCATGGCGAGCGCCCCCAGCTCTTCCTCGCGCCCTTACGGCTCCCGTCCTGGGGATTGGACGAGTTTCTCTGTATCCCTCCTCCGGTTGCGTGACCTCGAGACCCAAGGGTATCTTCCTTCCTCAGATCTGGCGGCAACTCGCGCCGGCTTGACTTCCTTTGACGGCGAAGCTTTCGCGGAGAACTTCCCTAATCCTAACCAGGGCGAGCGGGTATGCTTTGTGCCCTTCCTCTTACGAGGCCTAGGGTTCCCCATTCATCCTTTCCTCAGGGGGTTACTGGAGTTCTATGGGATCCAGCTCCATCATCTTACCCCCGGATCCATTCTGCATATTTCGGGCTTTGTCGCTCTTTGCGAAATGTTCTTGGGCTGCGAGGCGCACTTCGAATTATGGAGGAAGTACTTCTGCCTCGTCCCCCGAACTCGGGGTGAGACAATTCGGGAAATCGGAGGAGCCGAAGTATGTCGCATAGCAGGAACATGATACCCAGCGGGGACACCGAAGAAGGAATCCGAAGAGTGGTCTTCGGAGTGGTTCTACATCGAGGACGTTCCCCTATTCGATCCAGCTCGGAGGGGCTTGCCCGAATACTCCGACGCTCCTCCGAAGAAAAAGTATAATTGGCGACCGAAGAGTTCGTCCCAAGAGGACAGTGCCGAAGTTCGACGCTTGGCCGCCCACGTAAGGATACTGGCTCATCACAAGCTGACAATGATTGACGTGATGTCCGGCGCCATCTCCCAATGCGTTCAACCTCTCCAACAAAGGATACATCCTTTGTGGCAATACAACGGAACGAGTGACACTACTCGCTCCCGACGGCTAGGCCCTGCCAATCAGGTGGCCTTGGCAGCCGCACTTGCCGACTTGTACAAAGGAGAAAAAGAAGATTTTGTTCAGTTGCAGGTTAAGGAGGGCTACTCGAGTTACAACCCTATTGAATGGGTAAGCCCTTCGACTCTGCGTCTTGAGTTTGGGCACTTATTCGCCCTTTTTGACTAACGCTTTTAATCTGCGCAAACAGGAATGGCGGAGCTTTGCCGAGACAATCAACTGTCCAGCCCCCCAACCAGAGAACTACTCCCGCGACGATGATCCAGGATTCCATGACGATCCGGAGCTGTCACTGGAGTATGAAGACGGGGTCTTCTACCAGGAGAGCCTTGATCGATCCAAGGTGGCCATCATAGCTGATCACCCCGGATCACTCCCCTCCTCCACTGCGGGCAAGAAGAAAAATTCTACCCGCAAAAGGCAGACGTCCTCCGTCGACCCAAACATACCGGCTCCCACTCCCAAGCGTCGTCGGTCCTCGCGACGAACGTCGGCTACAGCAGCAATGCCCGAGCCGGGCGCCAACAGGAGTCCCTCATGTGAGCCGATCGTGGAGACGGCGCCGAACACTCGATCAACCAAAAGGTACTTTGTTCGGTCGCTTAATCTATTATTTTTATGATCGGTAGGATCTTACAAAAGATCTTATGTCGAATTACTCGACTTACTCAGGAAGCGAGTACAACCCTCCTCTGCCGAAGACATTGCCGGGACGCCCGGCAACATGCATGAATCAAGATCTTCTGCTCACGCCGAACCCGCCGCGGAGGCCCCCATGGTCAATCCGACCCCCGAAGACTCTAGGGACGAGGTATCAGTCACTAAATACGAAGCAGAGAGCGCGATGAAACATCGGCGGCGGCGAGGAATCCTACGCGACCCGGTGTTTTCCGAACAAGAGTTCAATGCTCTATGCTCGGCGGACGCACACCTTGGAGCTGCCCGAGTCGGGTTCGGCGAAGCTGTGAAACTGATATCGTCTGGCCTAAAGGTAAGTGATTAAAAATCCGGACATAAATGTAAACCCAGTAGCCCCCGAGCATTGATTTGGTCGGGACGACCAAATTAAGGATCCGCACATTGCTTGCATGGATGATGCAGGCCTCAGGGCAGCAGAACGAGCAATTGGCCAATGAATTGGCAGCGAGCCAAACACAGGTGGAAACCGTGAAGGCCGAGCTTGAACAAGTGAAGAAGTTTACCCGGGAGGCGCATGGTGAGTATAACTATTCTGCTGATCTTAGCATATAATCCCATGCTGACGCGATGGTACTTTTAGCAGCTGAATCAATAGGGCAATTGCAAAAAGATTTGGATGCAGCCCGAAACTCCCAGAGGTACGCCGAATCCCGGTATGAGGCTGGCTGCCTTTCGCTGCAGCGAAACCTGGGGGAGAAGAAACGCCTCCAGGTGGAAAACAAACAGCAGGCCGAAGATATTGAGAGTTTAAAGACTCAATTGGCCCATGCCCGAAAAGAGAACCAGAAACTACAAAGGGGCATGTTCGGTAAGTTTTGATTATAACGTCGAAAGGTATCTCCCCTTCATAAGGTGTAACGGACATGCCTTGTCTCATGTACAGGTCTCCTAACCGGGCGGCCGGAAGAAGAGATCAGCTCCTTCCGGGGGAACCTCCTGAAGGAACTATCCGCCGTGCATGAGCGGGCTCGGAAGGCTATGAGGGGCGTGATAAAAGCGCTATGGCCTGCCGAGCAGCCTCCGGAAAGGATGGCCGAATTAACCGATCGGTTCAAAGAAGCCCGGAGTCGGTTCGAGTTATGGAAGACATCGGCTTGCCGGGAGGGAGCACGAGAAGCATGGGCAATGCTCAAGACCCATTATACCGGTCTTAACCCCGAGCATATGGCTCGGGTTGGGCCAGTAGGACCTGATGGGCAAGAAGTGCCACTTCACTTGGTGTACGACCAAGTGATGCCTGCTGCTCGTCTCTCGCGGGAAGATTGCACCCTGGATGCCATAATAGACAATCTTGACCAGCAGCCAGATGTGTGATTCTATGTATCTATGTACTTTAAATCAAAAAGTTGCTCCATCTGTGTTGTAAACTTTGTCTTAACCGGCCATCGGCTTCGACCTCCCGTGCAGAGAGTTCGGGAGTGTTCCGTATAAAATATCCCTTGATCAAGAGGGAATTCTTTCGAGGAACCAGGCAATCCGGCCATTTGGTACGAACAGACAGAAGGCACACAGGGAGACATGTTATATTACTGCTTAGCGTAAGAAACATCTTCCAAAGAAAATAGTACCTCTATCGGTGCCTTCCTTTAGGTTGCTACGTAAATCGTAGATAATAAGGCCGCATACTACTAGTATGCGACTAATGGCTTTATTGAGAAAACCGCGTGATGGTAATAACAACCATAATTTTATTTGCTACTTCCGTCGTAGCCGACCAATTTTCTGCTAAAGATAGCTAGCTTTTGGCTTCACCCGTCTGAGGTACGTATCCGGATGACCCGGTCGTAACAATCGCAGAGGTGCTCCCTTTACTCTCTAGCCGAACAATCGGGAACGTAGAGGGTAAACACAGGAGCGAGGCAACCCAGCTTGGCAAAAATCTTAGTTCGAATTGATGCATATGATGGCTTTACAATCGACAAAGGAAACATTCATGCATAATAAATTTCAACAGATGCTTAAAAGAAAAACTCATCGGCTTCGGGAAGAAACCCCCAGGTGTTATATTCGGATTTTACATTTGACGATGTATGCCGAATATCTAAACACTAGCTCGGCTTAGCCAAACACAAACTTGGGGAGAGAAAGGTCCTGGCCTGCCAAGAATTAAGGTGGAAGGGAAGGAAAAATGAAAATAAGAGAGAAAAAAGAAAAGGGGAGGGTAAAGAGAATGACGACACCGGTCTAGCCGTAGAAGCGCCGAAGACGAGCTGCGTTCCATGGGTTTGGTTCGAGGCGGTTGTCTGCCGGGCTTCGAAGACGATAAGCCCCCCCTGCGAGGACTTCGTCGATTATGAAGGGGCCCTCCCATTTGGGATTGAGCTTATGCTTTTGCTTCTCGGGGAGCCGTAAGACGAGTTCACCCACGTTATATGCTTTCGCCCTGACCTCCCTGCTCTGGTAACGCCGGGCCTGCTATTGATAAAAAGTAGAGCGAGCCCGAGCTATGTCGCGCTCTCTTTCCAAGGCGTCCAAGGCGTCGTGTCGATCTAGCTCGGCCTCCTTTTCTTCGTACATGCGCACCCTTGGTGCATCGTGAATAATATCACAAGGAAGGACCGCTTCTGCCCCGTAGACCATGAAGAACGGTGTGTATCCCATTGATCGATTCGGGGTGGTTCGCAGGCCCCACAGAACGGAATCAAGTTCCTCCACCCAATGGCAGTCGGACTCATGAAGAGATCGGACCAAACGTGGCTTAATACCACTCATAATGAGGCCGTTGGCTCGTTCGACCTGTCCATTGGTCTGCGGGTGATACACCAATGCGTAATCGAGCTTAATGCCCATTTTTGCGCACCAGTCTTTTACTTCCTAGGCGGTGAAGTTGGATCCATTGTCCATTATTATACTGTGCGGGACACCGTAACGGTGTACCACGCCAGATATAAAGTCGATTACTGGTCCGGACTTGGCTGATTTGACAGGTTTTGCTTCGATCCATTTGGTGAACTTGTCCACCATGACCAGTAGGTATTTATTTTTCTTGGTCCCCCCTTTAAGTGGTCTGACCATGTCCAGCCCCCAGACCGCAAAAGGCCAAGTGATCGGGATAGTCCGAAGAGCCGTTGGGGGCATGTGACTTTGATTTGCAAAAAGTTGGCATCCTACGCAATATTGGACCAGCGACTGGGCATCCGCTCGAGCGGTGGGCCAGAAGAATCCAGCCCGGAAGGCCTTGCTTACTAAGGCCCTTGCGGCGGCGTGATGGCCGCCCATTCCTGCGTGGATTTCAGCCAAAAGCTGCTTTCCTTCTTCCTCAGATATGCACCGTTGGAGTACCCCGGTGGTGCTTTTCTTGTATAACTCACCCTCGTGGACTTTATAGGCCTTGGATCGCCGAATTATGCGTCTCGCCTCTGTCTGGTCATCGGGGAGCTCTCGGCGAAGAAGGTAGGCGAGGAAAGGCTCGGTCCATGGCGCGATTATTGCCATGACCTCGTGAGCCGAAGGCGTTTCGTCCATTATGGAGCCGCCGATGATTTGATCGTCTGGTTCGTTTGTAGGGTGGACAACCTCTTCCGCGCTGATGGATCCAGCGCCCTTATCATCGTCCTGCCAGACCACCGATGGCTTGAAGAGCCGTTCAAGAAAGGTGTTTTTTGGGACGGGGTCGCGTTTGGCACCCATGCGGGCCAACATATCAGCGGCCTGGTTGTTGTCTCTAGCGACATGATGGAATTCCAGCCCCTCGAACCGTGCGGATATTTTAAGGACGATGTTTCTATATGCCGCCATCTTCGGGTTTTTGGCATCGAACTCGCCGTTGATTTGGGAGATGGCCAAGTTAGAGTCTCCCCGTACTTCCAGCCGTTGTATACCCATGGAGGCTGCCATCCGAAGACCATGCAAAAGTGCTTCGTACTCGGCTGCATTGTTGGAATCGGCATACATGATTTGCAGCACGTATCGGACATTGTCGCCTGTGGGGGGTGTGAGGATAACTCCAGCCCCCAGTCCGGCCAGTGTCTTGGATCCGTCGAAGTACATCGTCCAATGGGAGTACGTACTATATTCCCTGGGGAGCTCGGCCTCCGTCCATTCGGCTAGGAAATCTGCCAACACCTGAGATTTAATAGCTCGTCGTGGCTTATAGGCGATTTTGAAAGGAAGGAGTTCGATGCCCCATTTGGCTATGCGGCCAGTAGCGTCCCTGTTATTGATTATATCATTCAGGGGTACTTCGGAGGCCACCATGACCGAACACTCTTGAAAGTAGTGTCTTAGTTTTCGAGATGCCATAAATACTGTATAGGCTATCTTCTGGTAATGCGGGTATCTGGACTTGCATTGCGTTAGCACTTCTGACACATAATAGACCGGTTTTTGTATCCGGAATTTGTGACCCTCCTCCTCTCTTTCGACGACGAGCACTGCGCTAACCACTTGGTTGGTGGCCGATATGTATAATAACATTGGTTCACCGGCGCCTGGTGCTGTGAGTATGGGGTTGCTTGCCAGCAGTGTTTTAATTTCCTCTAACGCGGCAGCTGCTTCATCGGTCCATATGAAATTGTTGGTCTGTTTCAGCAACCTGTAGAGCGGTAGAACCTTTTCACCGAGACGGGAGATAAAGCAGCTTAACGCCGCCACACAACCCGCTAGTTTTTGGACATGCTTAGGCTCTGTTGGAATTGCAAGTTCCGATAAGGTGCGGATCTTAGCCGGATTCGCTTCTATTCCTCTGTGGGAAACAATGAATCCGAGCAGTTTACCAACAGGGACTCCGAAGACACATTTCTCCGGATTGAGTCATATATCGTACTCGCGTAAGCTGGCAAAGGTTTGCCTTAGGTCGTCGATCAGTTGGCTGGCGTGTTTGGTTTTAATGACCACATCGTCCACATATGCTTCGACTGTTTTGCCAACCTGTTTTTAGAGGCAGGTCTGGATCATACGCTGGTATGTAGCTCCAACGTTCTTTAGCCCAAAGGGCATTGTGTTGAAACAGAATGGCCCGTATGGGGTGATGAATGCGGTTGCAGCTTGATCGGATTCCTTCATTTTGATCTGATGGTATCCGGAATAAGTGTCGAGGAAACACAGCGAATCGTGTCCGGCTGTGGCGTCAATAATCTGGTCTATGCGTGGTAGGGGGAAAGGGTCCTTGGGGCAGGCCTTGTTAAGGTCTTTAAAGTCGACGCACAGCTGCCAGGATTTATCTTTCTTCGGTACCATTACCAGGTTTGCCAGCCATTCGGGGTGTTTGATCTCCCGTATGAATCCGGCCTCTAGCAACTTGGCTAATTCTTCACCCATAGCTTGACGTTTAGGCTCGGAAAAGCGGTGCAGAGTCTGTTTAACGGGCTTAAAGCCTGGGATTATATTCAGACTGTGTTCTGCCAGCCGGCGTGGGAGTCCTGGCATATCAGAGGGATGCCAGGCGAAGATGTCCCAATTTTCTTGTAAAAATACTCGCAGCGCCTCGTCCACCGTGGGGTCCAGCTGAGCTCCGATGGACGCTGTTTTATTAGGGTCCGTCGGATGTACCTGGAATTTAACGATTTCCTTTGCAGGCTTAAAGGACGTGGGTTTGGGCCTTTTACTAAGGATCACATCGTCCTTGTCCACTGTTGACCGGAGTGCGGTCAATTCCTCTGCAGCAAAGGTCTCGGCTAGCGCCTCAAGGGCGAGCACTGCCGTTTTGTTTTCGGCTCGAAGGGCTATGCTCGGATCACTGGCGATTGTGATTACCCCACTTGGGCCTGGCATCTTGAGCTTCATATACCCGTAATGGGGTATAGCCTGGAACTTTGTGAAGGCGTCACGCCCTAACAGCGCGTGGTAGCCACTGGGGAAGGGCACGATATGGAAGAGAAGCTCTTCGGATCGGTAGTTGTCGGGTGTGCCGAATACCAAGTCAAGGGTGACACGTCCCGAACAACATGCCTCTTTCCCAGGGATGATCCTCCGGAAGGTTGTGTTGCTATGCTCGATGCGAGATCGATCGAACTGCATTTTTTCCAGGGTGTCTTCGTAGATGAGGTTTAAGCCACTACCACCGTCCATTAGCACCTTCTGTAGCCTGAAACTGTCGACGATAGGGTTTAGGGCCAGTGCGGCCGGTGTGTGACCGGGACGGATGGTTGGTTGGTCAGTATCTCCGAAGGTGATTGGTGTGTCTGCCCATGGGCTTGCTGCCGCCACATGGTAGACCTGTTCGAGTTCTTTAAGAGCTCTCTTTCTCCTGTTCCTAGAGGGGAGCGTTTCGCAGATCGTCAGGACTTCCGCATTGTATTCTCGTGGCATTGTGCGGCGCCTGTTCGGCGGTTGGTCCTGGAGAATGACTTCTCCACTTTTGGCGATCTGCCTGACGACCCAGCAAGCTCTAAGGCTATGAGTCGGGTTTGTGTTCAACAATACATAATGTATAGGGCATGGTTTGTCCAACAGTCCGTAAAGGACGGTTCTGGCCCCCATAGGGGGTCTATTTCTCTTTTCGGCGGGTTCATGTTCGGCTAGCCGCTTCGGGGGTATCCTCTTTTTCCGATCTCCTATAGAGTGTTCGGTAAAGTCTGGTTCCGCGAGTAGCCGTTCGGCTTGCCAGGTGCTCTCCATGGCACAGTATTTTTGTACCAGGTCCGATAACTCAGTGAAGCTGCGAACGTGCCGCCGGGATAGGGCATTGAGGATCCCTTCATCATGACAATTGCGACTGAATGTTGCGATTATCTCCTGGTCACTAGATCCTAGTACCTTGTCTCTAACGAGGAGAAGCCTGGCCCAAAAGTGGTGAACCGACTCCCCCGGTAAGTGTTTGACGTCCCGTGAGTCCAAAGACTTGGACTCTCCTGCGATGCATGAGTGCTCGACTTAGGTGGCGGGTGGGAAATTTTTTGGCTCTGCGCTGCGACGTGAGTCCGGAACAACGGGGTTCGGCGTAGGGCTCGGGTCACGCACGAGATCGGGAATCAATCCCGAGCTATCCTTGGAGCGGACTTCCGAGTCTGGGTTATCCGAGGGATCTAGATGATCGGAGGCCGGGATATAAACTGTTTTTAGTTTCGGTTGTTGGGAGGATGAGCCTTCGGCCTGGCACTCGACGGTGGCGACCAAGTGAGTGACCGAGGGAGAGCGAATCTCTGTGTCATCGGTTTTAAGCCCGATCCGGTCATAGACCAGGGTCTGGAGGCGGTCGCCCAGGCCGAAGGTTTGAATCCGATCCAGTAGCTCGTCCAAGGACGAGATGTCGGCTGTGTATGCGTTGCCGAGGCGCACAGGGCCGACCTGTGGCGCTGAGGTCCCAGGATCGTTCGAAGGCGAATCCGGGTTATGTTCGGTCGCGACGGATCCGGGCGTATCAACGGGGTTGGGTGTGCTAGACGGCCCGAGGGGGAGGCCACCTTGGAGGCGACGCCCGATGCCTCCGACGTCAAAGCGTCGGATTCCACGGGCTCCTCCATGGGGGTTGAGGGCCTCACCCAAAAGAGTTCTCCCTAGGAATCAGCGGCGAACTCTAGGTTCCCGAACCTGATTTCCTGACCGGGGAAGAAACTTCCGATCTGGCCGAGAAGGCCAGTCGGATCAGCACGCGGCAGGGCGCCGCCGCCAGCGGGGGTCTGTGCCGGGACAGTGGCATCCTGGTCATAGACCCCACGGCTTATGCGAAGACGAGCCATCGATTCTTTCGGTGATCACAACGGAACTCTCAATGAAAGCACCAATGTCGGTGTCAAAACCGGCGGATCTCGGGTAGGGGGTCCCGAGCTGTGAGACTAGGATCGATGGTAACAAAGGGACGAAGGAGACGATGTTTACCCAGGTTCGGGCCCTCCTATGGAGGTAAAACCCTACGTCCTGCTTGATTATATTGATGATATGAAGGTTACAGAGTTGATCTACCTCGAGATCGACTAGCTAAAACCCTAGATGAGTTTCTGTCCTGTATGATCTAAAACCCTCTGGCTTATATAGACACCAGGGGTCATTAGGGTTACATATGGTCGGTTGCCCACCGGAGGGAAAAAACATGCCTAAACTACCATCTTCAACTTGACGGACACGCCACGGCTCCTGAGGTCTCCTCCCTGGTGACAAGGCCTTCGATTAATCTCATCCTCAGCGAGCGGCCCATTAGCCCGACCTATGAGAAATAGGTCGGCAGTCCGAGGACCCCTTAATCCCGGACTCCCTTAGTAACCATGGACAATCTTCATCACATACATCACAATGCTTCAGAAAGCTTGCTCACATCATACTAAATATTCTTACACACAAACCGTACTTAAACATGGACATAATAGAAATAATAGTTCAGATATCCATTATAGAAAGTACTGCATAATTGAAGATACCAATCCTATTCTTCCGGATTGCAAACCTACTCGTCCGAATCAGGAGACCCCCAAGCACTACATAATAGAGATAAAAGTGTTCGCCATTGCAAACACTACTCGTCGTCCGGATCAGAATACCCCCAAGCAGGAGATACTAGCGGTACGAGGTGACGCTGCCCATAATTGAAGATTCCAATCCTGCGGTACAACTCGTATGCAACGTACCCATCTATTGCTGCATACTCAATGTTGATAGGGTCAAGTGGGGTCTTCTCCCAATGTTGGTGCCCTGACTTGGGGAATTTTGTCTTCATATCAGCGTAGTCCTCGTCGATCAGGGTGGCTACCATATCAGCCATTGAAGTCTTGTCATGCTCAAGCCTGAACCTGCCCTGAAGATCAATGTGGCATTCAGCTGGTATCTCAATACCCCAGGTGCGCCTCATCTTGATCTTGTCATTCGTTATATCAACGCTAGCAAAATATATGCCGCTGCGAAGGAACTCCATGAGTTTTGGACAATGCTTGTCACTACTGCAACAACAAAATGGAACAAATGTGTTAAATACTGCTGCAACAAGTATATTTTATAACAAGTATAATAAGAATCATAACAAGTATATTTTAGAACAAGTATAATAAGAATCATAACAAGTATATTTCGGCACAAGTATAATATAAGAATCATAACAAGTATAATAAGAATCATATAATTAACAAGTATAATAAGAATCATAACAAGCATAATTCGGAACAAGTATAATAAGAATCATAACAAGTATAATAAGAATCATAGCACGTTTCCTATTCCTATGCATTTCCTATCCTGTGAATCAAAAGAAGCCCCTAAACTATGACATGTTCTCCCACGATGGCCAATATGCAACTACAAGGAAAATTCTTATGCAATTTTCCTATCCTATTCCTATCCTCCTATTCCTATTCCTATGCAATTTTCCTAATCCTCCTATTCCTATGCATTTTTCTATTCCTATGCATTTTTCTATTCCTATGCAATTTTCCTATGAATCAAAGAAAAGCCCCAATTTTCCTATGAATCAAAGAAAAGCCCCAATTTTCCTATGCATTTTTCCTATGAATCAAGGAAACTATGACATGTTCTCGACATTCCCAATCCTCCTATTCCTATGCAATTTTCCTATCCTATGAATCAAAGAAAAGCCCCAATTAAAACTATGACAAGTTTCGTATTACCTTGCCCACTGGAAGACCATGCCATGTTGCTTCAAACAAAGTTGGACGACGGCAACATTGCGACCATCGACCGTGTACTCGAGATCGAGGCCCATGAACTTGTGTTTCTCCTCTTGAAGCCATTCCTCGAACATGGAAAGAAAACCCTCGACTTTGGCGCTGTCGTTCGTGTAGACGACATGGAGATTGGTCGTGCCATGTGCGAGCACGTTCCCGTAGCGAGTGATTGGATTCATGGTGGAGGATGGGGAAGAAGAGAGGAGAGGGAGACGAACAGAAATGGAGGCCGGTCGCGTTACTGTAGCGTTTCCCATGTATGATCTCGCGCGGAACAACTTCCAAGGCGCGAGATTTGAACGGTTGGGACCTTTAGTCCCGGTTTGAGCCACGAACCGGGACTAAAAGGGCTCGCGCCAGGCGAACGGTTGCCACCACCCCTTTAGTCCCGGTTGGTGTCACCAACCGGGACTAAAGGTCCCGTTCGAACCGGGACTGATGCGTGACGAACCCCGGCCGGCGTCCTAGCCGCTCGAACCGGGACTAATGCTCACATTAGTCCCGGTTCGTAACACGACCGGGACTAAAGCTCTGATCCGGCCTGGACCAAAGCCCTGTTTTCTACTAGTGTTTGTTGCAGGGTACCATAAAAGAGCTCGCGTTTAAGGTATTCTCGTACAATTTCAGAATTATTGTGTTTAGCTACATTTGCATGATTGTTGAAGCTCCAGAGTACCTCTCTCTTCACGAACCGTATGATTGTTGAAGCTCCAAAATACCTCTCCATTCAGGAATCGTATGATTGTTGAAACTCCCATGCTTATTTTGGTGCAGTACCATAAGTTCATGTGTTGCATGATTTCTAAGATTAATATTAGAATTGAGTTGCTTATCTGAATATCTAAACACTGTAGTTTGTATCTTTTTGTATCTCTTAAAAAATATAGTTTGTCCGAGAGTTTTAGATAAAAGGCGTCATGCCCGACTTCAAATTAATGAAGTCGTCAACCGACTAGGGGATACAATGGTGTTGCAAATATTGGTACAAACTAGAACATCTCAGATCGGTTAGCATCTTGGTCCGAGAGTTGTCTAGTTGGTTGTTTTGTCAAATTGAAATTGTGGAAGAACTCAAACACTTGTGTGTTTCTTGTGAATCATTGGAAAATATGAACAGATATAAAAGTTGCCCTTTGTTTTTAGTTTGGCAGCCATGGGCCATGAGCTAGTATAGTACATAGGCTAGTGTTGACCTCGAGCCTCATGGCATAGACTATCCATGTTGCCGAGTTTGTCCATGTTGCCGATGAGGGTATGTTTTTGACCGAAGTATTTGGTGAAGACCACCATGGAGATGCAAAACCTGCAACCACCAAGGTAGGCCAGGCGGGCGGTGTCGAGAGCGTGTGGTGTCCGACATGCGGTGCCAGATGGGAGAGATTGCCTTCGGCCAGGAACTGGCGATCCTGGGCTGGCGTCCATATTAACGAAGCAGAAGTGGAGCTCCTCAAAGCAGAAGCCAAAAGTGCGATCGTCGGTCGCCGCCCTGGAAGTCCAGGACTAAGATCGCCTAGCCCGTTACATGCAACTCCCATGCAGCCTCTTTGCGGCACTGGCAGCATGTCACATCAAAGGAGAAGGTGCCTTTGCCGTCGAAGGAGGCCCAAACGTGCGCGCCTACGATGAATTATCCTGAGATGCCCCCACTTCCTCCTGGCGCCACAATGTGGGATGATGACAAACGACGGGTCCGGGATGGGGCACCAGGCCCAGTGGCCATCGAGGCGGAGCGAAATCTCAAAGTGGGGAGTGTGTTGGGCGTCGAGGCGCGGTGTTGGCCGCCTCCAGCTCTCTTTTTCACTGGATTCGATGGATTCAACTCGCACTGAAGCTACTCGACTGTAATGGGGACTTAGGCCAGAACAGAGGAAAAATCAGAGCAACAACACATTTTTGTTCTCCGAAGGATGCAAGAGCTTTGCGTGTTGATTCATTAAGGATTGGAAAAAACCATATAAAGTAGAGTTTTACATCAGTAGGCAGAGCCGCTGATCCACAAGAAATGAGGGGCTTACTTCGTCGAAGAGACTATTACCGTCAAATGGATCCCCGTACACGTCTGGGTTTGGAGTGCGGAGGCAAAGCCCGACAAAATGGCTGGTCTGGTTGCTGCACTTGGCGCTTCTCCATTGACAGCAGTCCTCACCGCGCCACGAGGCGAGGAGTCCGACAGTGACGCTCATGATGACCTTTCTAAAGGAGAGCAAGGTGATCCTCTTGGCAGCAATGCAACTACCATCATGGGAGACCGAGGATTGCAGTGCACCACCTATGAAGAACAAAGCGATCCTCTTTTAGTTTTTTAGCAGCTCCTTATAGTCATCTTCACAAAACTTCCTGGATGCTTCCTCGTGTTGGAAATGTGAGATTGTACATCAATACTAGTGTACTATGGTAGATTGGAAAGATGATTCATAGTAGATACAATACTAGTGTACTATGGTAGATTGGAAAGATGATTCATAGTAGATACAATCGCGGCTGCCGTCCTCTGAAATGCACATTTCTCACCTACTCTTATAGACTAGGGGTCTTTCGCCTTGCCCAGTCATTTTTTGTGAGATAGTTCAGGGAGGTTGTTCGCTTAGCTATATATCTGCTGTATAAAAGTATTTCAGTGAAATCAAGTTATTGTTTGTTACGCGGAGAAATGCACAATAAGTTAGAGGAATGTGGTTATCCTCGTGTTGAGTGTGGTGGCATGAGAAAGGTGTGCTGCGCGGGTCATCTCTCGAAACAGGCTTTCGCCCCGCTTTATATATAAAGCAACAACCATATAGAGTACACGGCCGAACGATACAAGGAGATGGGGTGACCCTCAAACGGTGCCGATCAAACGATAACCGGATCACGCAGAACGCTACCGACATAGAGTACAGAAAGGACTGAGAGCAACACCGCGCTAAGCCCTATAACACCTAAGCTCCACAACAACGCCCTCATGAGGGACAACGGCGCAAAGCGTCATCATTGTCGAGTCTACAACAGACAGAGGTTTTCACCCGGAGCTCGGACACGGAGGAGCACCACGACGACGTCTTCAAGAAGATAACGGCACCCGCGAGCGTCGCCGTCGTCGGCGATAAAGGGCAAAGTTTTCACTCGGCAGCACCCCCGCGTCACCACGAGGTCTCCAAGGCAAGCGCGAATTGAACAGAACTTCCAGATCCAGACCGGGGCAACGCCACTGTCAGAGACAGAAAGCGCACCAGAGCCACCCTCTACCCGCCTCTCGCCGCCCACGCGACCAAGAGGTAAGGCCATCACCGCCGCCATGGTGCCCGCCGGAGAGCCAACCATGCGGACCGCCATCCGGGGCCGCCACCCCGACATCCATGTCCAGGACTCCATCAACCGCCCACATCACGGTGCACCTGCCTCGGAAGGAGGAGTAAAAGGGCATACCTTTCACCCCTAGCCCGGCATTAGCCACAGAGTCTGGGTGGATGCCTCCACAGTAGGAAGCATCCACGCCTGGGTCTCCAGCCGTACCCGGTGGACGGGGGAAACCCTACTCCGTGACTACCGACGACCGTCGACGAGCATACACACGACGCCATAACTGTTGGGGATATAACCCCAGGGTGAGACCTGCCCAGGTGAGGCCGGGTCATGCGGTTGGCGGCTTACGAAAAGATTAGGAGTAAGTTTATCCAGTGGGCTAGGAGGCCCAGAGCCAGAAGACAGGATGTAACCCGGCGGCTTGAGCCGCCGGGGGCGACTTGTTAGATAAGGCATGTATGGTTAGAGGCAAGGTCGGTTGTCAAGTCTGACCCGGTCCGGACTCTTGTAAGCCAGGGCCTTGACCCGTGTATATAAGGGCGGGTTACCTGGGCGGCTTAGGCCACGAAACAACTCATCGATAGCTAGGTCAAGCGAACTCGCTCCCTTGTAATCGATACCCAATACATACAACACAAAGCAGGACGTAGGCTTTTACCTCTTTCCGAGGGGCCGAACCTGGGTAACTCTTGTCTCTCGATTCCGATCAACCCCTTCGAGCTCAGCCTAGCGATGGCCTCGAACCTAAGTCCTTTCACGAGGACATCTACCGTGACAAAACCACGACAGTTGGCGCCCACCGTGGGGCTAGCGCTCTGTGGTGTGGAGTTCTCGAAGGGCTCTCTCCCAGGGATCGAGGGATACGCCGTTGGCAGAATGACCAAGAGTCGCCGCGGCAAGCTCTACATCGACGACGCCGGCCGGGGCCCCGAGGCCGACTCAATCGAGTACGGGTACCGGGTCCCCTTCGGCGGAATTCACGTCTTCATCAGCAAGATCGGCGGATCTAAACTCGGGCCGGACATCTGCACCGACCTCGTCGAGCCGGCCCGGCGCGTGCAACCCGCCCGTGTTAATCCGGGCAGGAAGCATGTCTTCGTCGGCTTTACCCAAGGCATGGAGCTTGAAGGTTCCATGTCAAGGGAGGAAACTCTCATCTGCTCAGAGGATGGATCCTCGAGCGGAGAGACGGAATCAATCTATCAGCTTCACAATGGCGGGCTCGGGGGCTACGTCGAGGATTACCCCGAGCCAGAGTATCATGAGCCGGAGGACTATGAGCCGCCGAACCGCGCTGCTGTTTTCATGGCGGGTTCAGCGCCGGCCCCCAGTAGCACAGCCGCCGGTGCAACCGGGTCTGGAGCTGGCAGGCCGCCGGCTCAAGTTCTTCTGGATCTGATAAACGAGCTTACAACTCTGATGGAAACCGAGGTCACTGCTGAAAACCAAGCGGCCCGTAACACGGAGATCACGAGGTTGAAGAACCAGATGGCCGGAGTCCAACAGTAAATCAATGCACTAAAGGCTCAGATGGATGCTGAGGCGGAGCGCCTTAGGGCGGATGCTTTCCGCCTTGAGCTAGAGCAGCAGTCTGCAGCGGTGGTTCATCGGATGAGGCATCAATCCCGCCTGCCGGATCAATATGAAGCCAGAAATCTTTTTAACACGCCAGGGACGGGACGGAATGTGCCTTTGACCGTAACCCGGACGGCGGAAGTACCTAGAAGCCGGGCGGCGGTTCAGCATCAGCAGCCAGACCCGCCCCGCCGGAACCAGACCCCACCACAGTCTTTTCCGATGCCACCGGGTCATTATTCTAACCCGGCAGAGAACATGGTGGCGGCGGCAACCAGGCTTGATACAATTCCCATCCCTGACGAGGCGCCTTTTGCAGAGGAGGTGCGGAACGCTATTGGATACCTGCGGACGGCGGTGGCCCAGCAGGAGAAATATACTTACAGCCGGAGCCGCGTGCATTCAACCCCCATCCCCAGCCACAGCTACAGCCGGCGCTATGAGTCGCCGGCGGTTTCCAGTAGTGACCGACATCGAAACCCGCCGTGAGATGATCGGGCGGCTCTGGATGCTCAGGCGCTGGTGGATCGGGCAAGAGCACAGTGAGAGGCGGCGGCTCTGGCAGTTGCGGCGGCTTATCAAGAACCCACGGTCGCACCTACCGTTTCGATAGGAGCCGGAATAACATCCAGGGCTGTGGGAGTGCCGTGCTTAGCGCCGGCTTTGCGTAATGAGCGTCTGCCAAAAGACTTCAAAGGTCCTCGCAAGGTGCCCAATTATACTGTTGACCTGCCTCCAGAAGCTTGGATTGAAAGCTATGAGCTAGCCATGGAGATGTTGGATGTTAGTGATGCAGTATGTGCTAAGTATTTCATCATGATGCTGGAAGGGCCAGCTCGCATGTGGTTGAAGGGCTTGCCACCCAACACCATTAATTCCTGGGCTGAGTTAAAGGCGAAGTTCATCAAAAAAATTCAAGGAACGTGCAAGCAGCCATGACGATTGTGGATTTGGACCATTGTGTGCAGCGTGAGGATGAGTCGGCTCATCACTGGGTCCGGCGGGTCTCAACCATCATCCACTCTTCTGATAACATTACGACGGCTCAAGCAGTTTTGATTCTGGAGAAGAATTGCCACTTTACGCCCTTGAAGCAAAAGCTTGGCCAGCTCAAACGCTCATGCCAAGACATGGGGGAACTCATGGCGGCTCTCACCAAGTATGCAGACTCAAGCCCTGGTGGATTTCATCAATTATTGGACAGAATGTCAAATTCCTGAGGAGAAGCCGGATAATACTTATTGGACGATTCACTTTGATGGATCCAGGCAATTGGAAGGCTCGGGGGCTGGAGTTGTTTTAACTTCCCCATGAGGTGACAAGTTCTGTTATGTTTTAAGGCTAATGTTTCCTTGTACTAACAATGCAGCGGAATATGAGGCTTTGCTTCATGGGCTCCGGGTTGCCAAGGAGATGAACTTGAGCCGGGTCAGATGTCTTGGCGACTCGGACCTGGTAGCTCAGCAAGTCTCTGGCACCTGGGATTCTAAGGACCCTCGCATGGCGGCTTATCGTTAGGCGGTTGATGTTATTGCCGACCACTTTAAAGGCTATCAGGCGGATCATATTGACCGCCGGAAGAATGAGGCGGCTGACGCTTTATCAAGGCTGGGGTCTCATCGTAAGCCGGTGCCGCCTAATGTGTTCTTGGACGTTTTGCATCACCCGTCGGTCAAGTTACCGTCGAAGGAGGATTTGGCTATACCTGACCCGGAGGGGCAATTGGTGGCGGCTCTTCGCGCGATTCCTGACTGGACATTGCCTTATCTGACGTACCTAACTCGCGGCGAGTTACCTCAAGACGAGACTCTAGCACGGCAGATCACAAGGCGGTCTAAGTCTATGACTATTATCAACGGCGAGTTACATCGACGTAGTGTGACTGGTGTTTTCCAGCGCTGTGTTTCTCCTGATGAGGGCCGTGAGATCTTGCAAGAAATTCATGCTGGCGATTGTGGTCATCATGCCGGGTCAAAATCATTGGTGGCCAAGGCCTTTCGACACGGGTTTTACTTGTTAACAGCTCATAAAGATGCGGAGGATCTGGTCACTAAATGCGGCGGGTGTCAAAAATTTGGGCGACGTGCCCATGTGCCGGCTCAAGAACTACGGATGATTCCAATCACCTGGCCATTCGCAGTCTGGGGGCTTGATATGGTAGGACCTTTTAAGAGGTCTAAGGACAAGAAGACCCACCTCTTGGTGGCGGTTGATAAGTTTACTAAGTAGATTGAAGCTGAGCCGGTCAGCAAGTGCGATGCAGCAACAGCAGTTCAGTTCATCAAAAAGCTGATCTTTCGTTTTGGTTATCCGCATAGTATCATCACTGATAATGGTACAAATCTGTCCAAGGGGGCTATGAAGGAATTCTGTGATGAGGAGCATATACGTCTTGATGTATCTTCGGTGGCTCACCCACAGTCTAATGGTCAAGCTAAGCGTGCTAATCAGGAAATTTTGAGAGGTATCAAACCCCGGCTTATGGTCCCTTTGGAGAGCATGCCGGGTTGCTGGGTGGAGGAGTTACCATCTGTTCTTTGGAGCATAAGAACCACCCCCAATAGGTCTACAGGCTATACTCCCTTCTTCATGGTTTACGGCGCAGAAGCAGTTCTCCCCAGTGATATTCGTCATGACTCACCCAGAGTGGCGGCTTATGTGGAGACTGACAATGAGGCGGCGCGTCAGGATGCTTTGGATGCCTTGGACGAAGAGCGGGATCTTGCAGCAGCTCGATCGGCGATTTATCAGCAAGATCTGCGTCGCTATCATAGCCGCAGGGTCAAGACCCGAACGTTCCAAGAAGGCGACTTAGTGCTCCGGTTGATTCAAGACCAGTCAGATATGCACAAGTTGTCACCTCCTTGGGAAGGGCCGTTTGTGATCAGCAGAAATCTCAACAATGGCTCTTACTATCTCATGGATATACGGGAAAGTGACAAGTCTCGCACTTCTGGTGAGGAGACCAAGAGGCCATGGAATATTGCTCATCTTCGGCCATACTATACTTAAGCCGCCAGCCGGCTCTCATCAATATACATATCCCTGTCATTGTATAAACCATCTTTTACGATATAATAAAGTTGGCATCCCCATGATTAGGGGCCTCTGCCGTTTTTCTCCACACTGAGTGTCATACAAAGGAGTTGATCCTTTCCATCAGGTCGCTTGGGGGCTTTTAAACCCTCTTGACCCGGCTTTCCGCCATGAAATTACATACAAAGGAGTTGATCCTTGATCCGGTCTCTTGGGGGCTTTTAAACCCTCTTGGCCAGGTTTATATTACAAAGGAGTTGATCCTTAAATTGGTCACTTGGGGGCTTCCAACCCTATGGGTTTAGTTACTTACCCTCTTGACCCGGCTTTCCGCCATGTCCGAGTTAAACCTGCCTGTTTGCAACTTGCTACTCCGCTATGTGACCCGCCGAACTCTTGACAGTTATTCTTGATAAGAGACCCTGAACTTTTCTAAGTTATTCTCGCACGAAGACACTGAACTGGTCAAGGTTTAAACGGCGGCTTTTGTCACGAGAGAACCGGCTTATAGTGAGCGAGGATAAACTCGTCTTGTCTACCGTACCCCCTCCGCTATGTGGCATGTTGTACTCTTAGCAATGTCAATCTTTTAAAAGACCCTGAACTTGCTAAGGTTTAAACAACGGATTTATGTCACGTGAGGCCCGGTTTACAAGTTTTCAGGCTTGCCGCCTAGTTTCTTCGGAAACAAAATGTTTTCATAAAAACAAGAGTTATCTTGTCCTGCCGTGCCTTTAAAGCCAGCTTATAGGATGAGACATACAAGTGTTTGTTCTTGCAGCTACTCTCATGGTAAGATTCTAAGTTTTGGAAAATTTCCGGCTTGGTCCATGGAGTATAAGCCGCCCGGCGAGTTAAGAACAGTCCAAGTGATTGCATATCAAAAGATGAATCGCCAGCAGAGCTTTCAACCATAGCAACAAAGGTGCAAGAACATGCAGTTAAGAGTTTTCTATAACTATTACAAGGCTACTCAAAAGCCCCAAGCGTTGAAGACTTCAAGTTTTTCAACAAATCTTAATCCGGCGAAATAAATAAGGCCGGGTTACATGATGCAAGGTTTTTCTTTAGCTCGCCGCCGGGTCATCCTGCGCCGGTTCTTCGATTTCTTCGATCTGGAGGTTGTCCACATCCCAATTACAATTTGTCAAAGCTTCAAACATAGCTTCATCGTGCATGATTGGAGACGGGTCAACATCAGGAGCGAAGAGATGCTTACGGCGTTGGGGAACTAGGCTCTTGGCTTCAAAAGTCGGCCCTCGAATACGCTTGTTATCTGCAGAGTAAGCCGCCTGGTACACTGATAAGTCAGCTTCTGTGGCCAGCCGGCTTGCCAGGATCCGGGACGCCTTATGGCAACGGGTGTAGTCTTCTTGCGTAAACTCAGAGCCGTCGTCCTTCAGCACCGGGAAGCCGTCCATCATTTCGTCCGGGTTAAGTTCCAGGGCATAAGCCAGCGACCGGCTCAAAGCAGACATTGCACCCTTACGGGCGGCTGATCTTTTCAATTCTTGAAGCTGCATTGGGATAGTGGACATGGTTTCCAGCACGCCTTTCGTAATCTTTGGAATGCCTCTCTCAGACATAACTGCCTTGATGGTGATCAGAGACCCGGTATAAAGTTGCTCTGTTAGAGAGTATAAGGCTTTGAGCTTCAGCAGGCTGTCGCTGGGCAGTTGGCGGCTCTGCTCACCTACAGACAAGTCAGAAATTTTTGTAAGCCGCCGGGGAAAGGTATTGAGCAGTATTTTTTGACGGATAAAGGTACTAACCAAATACAGCTCCTATCATACGGGTTATGTGGCCCTTAAGGGTGTTCAGCTCATTAGTCACAGTTTTGAGCCGGCCCTCTGCGTCTTCAGCACGCTTGGCAAGTGCAGTTTGGCTTGATTCAGCATTATGTTTGAAAGTCTCAAACTCTGTCTTGACCTTTTCAAGCTCTATGGAGCACAGCCGCCATTTTTCTTCCGTTTCTGCTCGGCGTGTCTGTTGCTAGGCTAGGCTCTTCTTCAGGTCGGTCACAACCAACTCAGTGGCGTTCAAAGATTCCTGCATAGGACAAGTCATGACAGAGAAAAATTGTCAGTTTTAAGCCGCCAGTCCGGCTCACACAGTTTACAGCAAAATCTGGTACAGTGATTACAAGTCCCAAGCATATTGCAAGAAATTCACTTGACACTTGGGGGCTAATGTACCTCAGTTCTTTCTATTGAACCGGCCCTTGGGGGCTACGATCGGCGCTTACTCTTTGATTGAGTACCGGCTCATTACTTAGGTAATGACCCGGCCCTTGGGGGCTACGATCGGCGCTTACTCTCTGATGGAGTGCCGGCTCATTACTTAGGTAATGACCCGGCCCTTGGGGGCTACAGTTGGCTCTTATTCTATTTCAGCTCTTTCTTATAGAGCCGGCTTATTACTTAGGTAATGACCCGACCCTTGGGGGCTACAACTTGGCTTTTACTATATGACGGAGTGCCGGCTCATTACTTTGGTAATGACCCGGCCCTTGGGGGCTACATAAGTATATATATGACGAGACAAGGGAGGTGAAGTACCTCATATTTTGCCTTCATCTTCGCAACCAGGCAGGCTTCCATGTCTCGGCTGGCAAACAGACGGCTCAGATAGCCGGAGTGTAGTTCCTCAGCCGTGAGCTTGTCCAAATTGGAAAGGTCAGCTGGAGTCTTCTCTTCCTGTGAAGGAGCCACCTCATCGACCTTCATATGCTTGGATAGTGCACGTGAAGGAGTGGGTGGTTTGTAAGCCGCCCCGGTGACAATAACTTCTTCATGAGAAGCCACATTTTCAGTTGACGGCCGGGGGCTGGGCGGCTTAGGAGCAGAGTCTTCATGGGCTTCAGGAGCCTCAATATCCATGGCAGCTGACTCAGCTTGTGGTGGAACCTCTTCAGGGGTGTCTTTGGCAGCTTCAGAAGGCTCAATGTGAGAGTCAGGAATATTGGGCGTTGGGATCTCCGGGTCTTGGACATCAGGGGTCGAGGATGACCCGGCCCCTTTCCTTCGTTTGACTTGAGCCCTATGAACAAAGACAATGTTGGATATGTCATGATAAGGTATGAGACATTTAAACATATTTCGGGATATAGAAATACTTACCCCGGGTTAATAATGAGAGGGGGCAGCTTTGAGGCGGTTGAGTCACCAGAAGAAGGAGGCGAGTCCTGGAAAAATTTAGCATTATGTAACAGTCAATAATCTGCAAGGATAATGTACAGGCAGAGCAAGTTTACGGCAAGGGAGCACCTCGGTGCGTTGTTTCCGAGGGGCCGGCTCGTTTGGTAAGCCGGTTAAGAGGTCTCCAGAGCCGGCGCTCCGGGTCTGACGCCTGCTATCGTCTTGCTGTTTCTTCAAAAGAAAGTTATGACTCAAGTAAGCAAAAGGACGGGAACTCTTTACCTTCCGTACAGCTCGCCGTACTCTCTTTATTGGTGAAAGATCCGGGTCAGAGGAGACAATGGTTACCTCGGCAACGTCGGCATGACTTGTTTCAGCTTCTTCCTGTGAGTGATTGCCGTCAATAAGTTGCATAAAGAGAAGGCCAAGGGAGTCAAGTTCTACCTCTGAATCGTCTAAATCAAATAGCTCTTCTGTAGACTGTTTCCTCTTGTGGGTCGGTGCCTTAGGCTTTGATGCCTTTGGGACCTTGCTCTTCTTCTTGAGAGTCGGAGGCAACAGCTTTTTCCAGAAGGAAGAGCCGGCCTATGTATGACAAAGCATATTGGCAGAAAAGGTTCAATAGGTATGAAGAATACAACAGCAAAAGAATGGATGAAGGTTAGGATGAAATAACTTACATCCGGAGCCGGGTTAAGTGCAGAAAAGGGGGGGTAGGCTAGTCTTGCTGCAGGCGGCTAATGTTTCCCCCAGCAGAGACTTGACGATGGTGTTAAGATCCTGGTCCTTCAGAGGGGTCCGGGTGAAGCGTTGAGGGTCATCCAATTTGCCGGTGTACTGGCACATCAAAGCGCCACGGCGGCTCAGCGGTAGAATCCTCCAGGAGACCCAGCAGCGGGTTAGGTCAACACCCGTCAATCCGTTGGCCAGCAGGGCCCTGACCTTTGAGAAGGTGGCAGCGTATTGAGCACGCCCGGCGGCTGACATTCTGTCTGGAAGCTCTGTATCTGTGCTAAGCCGGTAAGAACGGTAACCCGACAGTGGGTTCTCCCCCTCTGGTGAAGTGTCTCGGCAATAAAACCAAGTCTTGTTCCACTCCTTGGGGTGACTTGGCAGAGTCGCCGCTGGGAAAAGTATGTCTCTCCGCCTCTGAAGAGTGACACCCCCGAGCTCAAGGCTTAACCTGTCTGCCATTTCTGTCTGGCGGTTGATGTAAAAGTACTCCTTGAAAAGGCCAACCGACGGCTCTTCCTGAAGATAGGCTTCGCAGAAGGTTTGGAATTGGCACATGTTGGTCACAAAATTTGGGCCGATATCTTGGGGGTGCAGATTGAACGCGTGTAAGACGTCCCGGAAGAACTTTGACCCGGGCGGGGAAAAGCCCCGAAGAAGGTGATCTGTAAAGACAATGACCTCCCCCTCTTTGGGTTTAGGGGTGGTCTCATTTCCTGGAACACGCCAGTGGATTACGTTCTGAGCCGGCAGAACCCCCATCGTGACGAATTCCTTGAGAGACTCTTCAGTCACTCCGGACTTTACCCAGTTGCAAGTGGATGGAGTCTTCGACATGCTGGCGGCTTAGGAAGCTGTGGGAAGGCATGAATATTTGGCGGCTTAAAAATACATTTTGACCAAAGTCGCTACAGTTATAAATGGTGACAACATTGGGCGGGTCAATAAAGACCGTGAGCCACCGAAGCTACTTATGACGAGCCAAGTGATCCGGCAGCATTTTTGGCGGGTCAAGTTTATCTATGCAGATTGAGAAAATTGCTAAGTGTTAAGAAACCAATTCTACAACTACAGCTACGGATTCAAGATCTACGGATAAGAGAAAAAGAAAAATATTTCTAGCCCTAAAAGAACTAGCGGAAGAACAGGTGGCCGTTGCTCCGATTCAAACAAGCTACAGATCTACAATGAGTGCGGCATAAGTGCGGAGCAGACGGCCGCGGGATTCCGACAGTATCGCGAGGCTTCAAAGAAGGTGTTTTCCACCAATCGATGAAGAGCGCTCCCGCGAATGATGATGAACACCGACGAACTCTATGGATTCAAAGAAACCCTAGTGCAAATCTGCAGGGGGCAAGATTGGAACCTTAAAGGTGCGGCGGCTGCGCGGGAGCTCTGGTTCGTCTCAGGTTGATGCAGCGGCCAATGTCGGTGAAGACGACGAAGATCGAGCGGCGCGACTGGCTTCGGCGGCGCGGGCGTTCGGAGGAAGAAGAAGAAGCTGGAGGCCGGGGAAAATGAAAACGATGACCCCCCGTGCCTATTTATAAGGGCATAATGGTCTTTCAAACGGTCCGGTGCGGGAATCGAGGGAGCATGATGATGATTAAACTAAGAAGACGCCTCGGTTTTCGGGCTGGTTATATTAATGACGAAAGATCCGCTCTGACGTCAGAGGAATCTTTTTTGATTTTTCTGATGACGTCACGGCGGGTCATGAAAGTTTGTTAGATGCAAAGATCGCCCATTTTCGACGGGTCATGAAGATTATAAGAGAAAGCAAGACTCGCCAACCAGAAGACTTGAAGATTGACATGAACCGGTTCAAATCAATCTGGGGCCTAATGTTGGGGATATAACCCCAGGGTGAGACCCGCCCAGGTGAGGCCGGGTCATGCGGTTGGCGGCTTACGAAAAGATTAGGAGTAAGTTTATCCAGTGGGCTAGGAGGCCCAGAGCCAGAAGACAGGATGTAACCCGGCGGCTTGAGCCGCCGGGGGCGACTTGTTAGATAAGGCATGTATGGTTAGAGGCGAGGTCGGTTGTCAAGTTTGACCCGATCCGGACTCTTGTAAGCCAGGGCCTTGACCCGTGTATATAAGGGCGGGTTACCTGGGCGGATTAGGCCACGAAACAACTCATCGATAGCTAGGTCAAGCGAACTCGCTCCCTTGTAATCGATACCCAATCAATACAACACAAAGCAGGACGTAGGCTTTTACCTCTTTACGAGGGGCCGAACCTGGGTAATTCTTGTCTCTCGATTCCGATCAACCCCTTCGAGCTCAGCCTAGCGATGGCCTCGAACCTAAGTCCTTTCACGAGGACATCTGCCGTGACAAAACCACGACAATAACCGTGGCCCTTGACACCGATCAGCCACGGTGTAGCGGAAACCCGACCACCACCGACAACCACTGCACTCGCGAAGAACACGAGCACCTCCCGAATCAAGCCCAGGCTAGCCTACCCGGAGATGCAACTCCGACTAGCCTCGGGCCCTGACCAGATCCGCCCAAGCATAAGCCCCCGGTCACCGCCAAGCCACCGGCATAGACCAAGGAGAAGGAGCCCGCAACCACCCATCTGCGCTGCCGGCGAGGCACGACCACAAGAGAAGGCGCCACCCCCGCTGACCCGCACCACCGGCGCCATGAACAGCCCGACGCAGCAGCCACCGCTGCCAGCCACGCTAGGCCATGGCACACCACCACACCGGACCCTCACCGGAGCTTGTAGCCAAGGAAGAGCCCGGCCCGCGCCACCACAGCCCGTGCTGCTCGGACACGGCGGCCGAAGAAATCACCATCTAGATCGGATCTGAGAAACCCCCCGCCACCATCCCGAGCACACCCCACCACCGGATCCGTGAACACCAGCCCAAGAACCACTCCCCGCAGGGCCCAGTAGCCGTCCACGCCGCCACCCACAGCCGCCGCCGTCGCCTTGGCTGCTGCCGGTGCCGCGCCGCCGCGCCCCACCAAGCGCCACGCATCCGCTCGAGGGGGCAGCCCCGCGTCAGACCACCCCGAGGGACGGGAGTACAGGGCCCCGCCGCCGCCTACGCCGGCCGGGCTTTGCCCGGCGGCGCGCTCCGGCGGCGGCGAGGGGAAGAGAAGGTGAGGGGAGGCTGGCGGCGACGCAGAAGGTAGTCGCCCCCCCGCTCGCGGGAGCGGGCTGGGCGAGGTTTTTTTTTTGATATCCTCTTCCAGCTCTGCTGCGCGGGTCATGTGCAGGAACGAGAAAACATTAGCTTTTAAATGGGTGTTGGTAACTCCATCCCAACAATTTGCGGATATCATGACCAAAGGCTTGCCCACGGCGTCCTTCAAGGAGTTCCGGTCCAGTCTTTGCGTCGGTAATGGCGTCGCTTCGACTGCGCGCGGGGGGTGGGGGTGTATTGGCCCACCTCTTGGTTCCTTGTATAGTTGAGGTTGTGGCCCACCTTATACATCATATATACGTACGATTGCACCTGATCAATACATCGTGCAATTCCATCATCATAACTGGAAACGGAGGTACCTACTGCATCTTCTGTCCTCGATGGAACTCTGGAAATCGATCGCTTTCTGTCCCGCGGCTGGTGAAAGCGATCGTGCATGGTCCTTAAATACGAGCCATGGCGAAAAGAGTTTACGTTACAGTGCATGCGCCCAACGGTAGTATTTCGTCCTCGCCTGCGCGACGTACGTTGGTCGTGTCAGTCGTCCTGTCAGGCGCCTTTGGGCCGTTCGAATACATCTATATTTCTGATATGGACATGCAACGTTCGACTATACCGTGAAAAGCAACGCTGACAGCTTCGAATCGCGACGCCGCTCCAGCCATAGATGCCTTGCGTTCAGCTGCCGCTGCGTGCATGGGTGCACTTCTCGGTATTTGTTAGACAAAATCTGCCACATTTGACAAGCATGACTTTTGTATACCTTGAAACTGGAGTTTTTTTTAATAGTTTTTAGCCTTTAGTTTCTCGTATAGGGCGTCAGCCAATCCTGGGTCCGCCACTGTATGCAGACACGGGTGGAGGTCCGGCTCTTGTAGGCGTGTCTGCGGACCGATACCGTGTCCACTTTTGGGATTGAAGATGTCCTAAGGTATTGCGAACCAACCTGTGGTTGGATGGTTAGAGGGACTGTATTATCCCCAGCCCATCAGGGTTTAAATCCTGATGCTCGCATTTGTTCCTGGATTTATTTCAGGATTTCCGGCGATGCGCATTCAGTGGGAGGAGACGTTCCCGTCGACGACGAGGTGCCTACGGTGACTTCGTAAATTTCAAGATGATATGCCGACTCAGTCTCTCGGAGGTGCTCATAGGGGTAGGGTGTGCGTGTGTGCGTTCATAGGGGTGAGTGTATGCGCGTGTATATGAGCGGTTGCGTCTGTACTGTGTTAAAAAAAAATGTCCTAAGGTATTTTAAGTATTTTCACGCGCCAAATTTCTCATTGTAATTATGTGAAAAAACTAAAAAGACGGGAAGGAGTTAAAAAAAACAGAGCAATGTTACTTGCCCACCGTCGCGCCACCTCCGTATTCTCGTCCACGGCTCCCCGCTCGCCGGACGGGCGACCACTGTCGCTTCCTCACAGCCAACCACTACCACCGGCCGCCACCCGTGCCGCACCGCCACTGGCCGACCACCGTTTTTACTTGTTAGTTGCTTAGGTTTATAAACTGCTCCCATGAGCGGGCAACGGCGTGGCTGCGTGCGCCAACTGTTCGACGAAATGCCCAGCCCGCTGTTCGCCGGCGTGGTGACGTTCGGCTGCCACACCAGTATACGAGCGGGAGGAGTAGCTGAGGACGACGCCCGCGCACTGTAACCCTGCGATCAGAAGGTGGTGGGCAACTCCTGACGGTGGGCACGTCCGTTGTGCAACGGCATTCATTCGTAACCAGGTAATGTCTTGAAACTGGAAGGGTTCATGCAATGATCTCTCACCTGTATAATTGGCATCCGTGCATAGAAGGCGTAGCATCGACTCATAAGTTGTTGTTGTAGTGTAGAGTGCATATTCATATGTCTGGGAGTGGTTCGATATGACATATACAGGGCTGCAGTTTTTAAATGGCTTAAATTTTTCAAGAGTATATATATGCTGCAGACCTGCAGTTTTGCAGGATTTTCTTCTAGTTCAAAGAATATTGCCCCTTAATCTATATGACAAATCTACCACGCAACGAAGAAAAATCAATTCTCCGATTACAGAAGAAAAACTTGTGGAAACCATTCAGCAAAAGATCCTTGTGCGATTGGGGTCCTGATTCCTGAATAGCAAAAGTCTTACATGTATAAGAAGAATTATCCAACATTGGCATCTTTATTTAGACAAAGAGCTAAATAAGACACACGACTTAACACATAGAGGATATGGTCCTCACCCATATTAATATGGAGCTCTCATTCTATTGCTTGTGGTAGGGAAAGTGTCTCCTTTAAGAAATCGGCTTATTCTTCATCAGTCTTCCTTGTGAAGCTTGCCCACTTCACTACCACATACACATAGATTCTATCACACAGCCATGTCTTTTTGAACAGGAGCGCGCAAAACACACTCCAGAGCCCCGCTACAAGTCCCAGTGCAAGACCAAAATAGAAGGTCAGTGGCTCAAATTCCCGATTGCTGCTTCCAAGATGACCATGGACAACCGTACCATTTCCTGAACAATTCTTCTGAAGAGGAGGCCCACAAAGTCCGTTGTTGCCAATGTACATAAGTGCTGGGTTGTCGGCACTAAGGGTGTCAAGTTGGTGGCCTGATGGTATCCTTCCAGACAAACTATTATAAGACATGTTCAAATAGCTCAGAGATGTCAAACTTGACAAGCTCGATGGGATTTCACCGGAAAGCTTGTTCTGAGAGAGGTCAAGAGATTCTAATGACCGTAAGTCACCAATCTTGGTAGGAATGTTTCCGCTCAGGTGGTTTGATGACAAATTGAGATTTATCAGTGCATCAAGGGAAGAGATATCCGTGGGAATTTGACCAGTTAATGAGTTACCTGATAAATCAATGCTCACAAAATATGCAAGGGTGCCGCCATATTTAAGCTCTTGACCTTTTGTGATTATTGACAAGATCGCTCCAAATTGACCTGTTACAGTTACTGAACCCAAGCCGGCTGGACCAATATTTGTACTGGATATCGGCATGAAGCCCTTCCGGGTCATACCTGTTAGGTTTGACAAATGCAAAGGTATAACGCCAGATATGTTATTTCCTGATAAATCCAAGTATTGAAGATAACTGAGAGCCGTTATTTCAACTGGAATAGTCCCAGAAAATGTGTTGTGACTTAGTCGCACAAACCGTAATCTTGTGAGCTCTCCTATCCATGTTGGTATCCTTCCATAGAACTTATTCCATGCAAGATCAAGAAACTCGAGGCTCTTTCCATTCTGCAGAAATGTTGGGAATGTACCTGATAAACCATTGTTGCTTAATAGTAGGTATGATATGGATATGTTCTCAAAGCACTGAGGAATTCCACCCTCCAAAAGATTGCTTGATAAATCTAGATCTCCCAGCTCTTGTAGTGCACACATAGATTCTGGAATGCCGCCACCAATTTGATTTGCATAAATGAGCAATGTTTGCAGTTGCAGAGATTCAAGATTTGATGGTAGTGTTCCTGAAAAGGCGTTGTTGGAGATGTCTAACACAATGATATCTCTTGGCAGTGGTGGTATTGGTCCTGTAAGTTGGTTTGAACCGAGGTAGAGTTCTTCAAACGCCATGTTATCTAGATGTGCTGGCAAGCTGCCACTTATTTGGTTGTCAGACATGTCGAGATATGTAGCTTTTGAAAATGTCGACCAAAACCAATCAGGAATTGTATCCATTAGAGCTGTGTTTGAAATGCTAAGTTGAGTGATTTCTTGCTGCCACTGAAGCCAGGCAGGAAACAGAGGACCAATCTGACAAGATGAAAACAATGCAGACTCCAGCCTGAAGGGAGGAAGCCAATCTGAATTCTCTTCAATCTTCAAATCATTGGAAGAGAGGTCTATGTTCTTTAAACCTTTTAGACCTGCAAAATGTTCTTTTGTGATGACACCACTGAAGTTGTTCTTGCTTAGGACCAAAGAAGTCAGACCACTAAGGGTGCCAATTTCAGAAGGTACAATACCAGTGAAGTTATTGTTGCTTAGATCCAAAGAAGATAGATTGATTAGGGAACCAATTTCAGAGGGTACACTTCCACTGAAGCGGTTGTTCGAAAGGTCAAGGTCAGTTAAACACGTCAAATACCCAATGCCCGGTGGTATAATTCCCGTGAGGTTGTTGTTGGAGAGTTCAAATCTTTTCAAGCTGCTGAATTTACCTATCAAATTTGGCAATGTTCCAGTCAAACTGTTGTACCTGAAATCCAGCTCTTGCAAAGATTCCCATGCGCATTGCGGCAAACCCTCCATCATCACTGCTATATCTCCATTTATTTCATTATTGCTGAAGTCTAGAATTTTCAAACTGCAAAGTTTCTTCAGGTTTCCTGTCATCATAAGTACTTGTTCAAATTCATTGACGTATCAAGGACCTGAAGGGATGTCATGTTTCCTAGTGCATCAGGAAATCGGCCGGATAATCTTTTGGCCTGAAGATTGAGGTACTTGAGGCTTGTGGCTTTCCAAAACCAACTAGTTGCAATTGTTCCAGGAAAGATCAAGCTTCTCAAGTCTTGTGAGATTGAGGTACGGAAGCGATTGGTTTGCGCTCTGAAGCGAACAACCACTAAGACTGATAACCCTTAGAGACGGAATCATATTCAGCATATGAGGCCAGTCATGTATCCCCGAGAGATTTATCCCTCCGATGCTAACGTGCTGTAGCAAACAAAGGTTTGTTAACCAGGTGATGTCATCAGAGTACATCTGAGAACGACCACCAGCCTGGCCGATGGCCAGATACTGCATCTTGGACAGGTTACCGAGCTGTGGAGGCACCCTACCGGTAAACATCGTTAAGCCGGTGAGGTTGAGGTATCTCAGGTTCCTCATCTGGCCCAGGAACTCAGGAAAACTGTCATTTGGCCCTCGCAAGCAGTTCATGCTGAGGTCCAGGTGCTCTAGATGCTCCAAGGAAAGCAAAGAGGGGCTTACTTCGCCAAACAGACTGTTAACGGCGCATGGATCCCCGTACACGTCCGGGTTTGGAGTGCAGAGGCGAAGCCTGACGACATGGCCGGTCTGGTTGCTGCAGTTGACGCCTCTCCACTGGCAGCAGTCCTGGCCGCGCCACGAGGCGAGGAGGCCGGCGGGGTCGCTTGTGATGCTCTTTTTGAAGGAGAGCAAGGCGGTCCTCTCGGCGGCGATGCAACCACCACCATGGGAGCTCTGGGGTTGCGGCGCACCACCCGTGAAGAATGAACTGGAGCTTATGATGGTCAGGAGGAGGAGGAGGAGGTTGGTTGTGCGATTCATGCTGGAAGAAGAACACTTCCAGAGGATGCTAGTGGAGATGTATGGCATTTTGGGACTTGAGTTGATCCTACGGTCATGTAAAGAAGCCCGTTCCTTCAGGTGTGGTTGGTGTCAGTTTAGACTATGACCTAGTCACCACTAGGCACTAGCTACTACTTGATCAGACGTACTGTGCTCCTACATATTCTTGACGCTTGGAAAGCAGAGTAGGCCGGCGATTGAATACTGGTGATGTTGATCGAAATGCACCGTTGCAACCACGCAGTGCTGCCGAAGTCAGCCATTTTTATTGTCTAGTGTGAACTCTGTGAATAAAAGGAGAAAGAAAGCAATGGATGGATTGATGCATCTTCTATATATTCATATGGAGTTAAATTTTTTGTTTGTTTGTAAATTTACCAGCTGTTTGATTTGGCAGTATTGATCCGATGGCCACTGCTTGATTTGACGGTTACAATATTTTCACTCTATTCCTTGATCAAGTTGCAGACAGATATTAGGTGGGTCCTAGTATAATTAAAACTAGCAGATGTCAGCGCTTTCGGGCGACTAGATTTATTATGTGTTTTTCTATTTGTATGTTTTATGTCTTTATTAGACATGTATACTCCTCTTCACTCTCTCGTCACCGTCGCCGTACTCTCCTTCCGTCCGCTGTCGCCGTCGCCGTCCTCTCCTTCCATATGCCGCCGTCGTCGCCGTACTCGTCGCCGCGTCGTCGCCCTCGACCCGTAGGCCACCCCGTCGCCGTCGCGGTCGTCCTCGATCCGCTGGCCGCACTGTCGCCGTCGCCCTCCGCTCCGGTAAGTAATCCTTCGCCGTCCCCGCCTCTCTTTTCGGCCCTCCTCCTTGCCACCAGCGGTCGCGGCTGCCATGCACACGGACAACCGCGGGTTAGGGTTAGGAATGGACAAATTGTAGTTTCTAGTTTCTATAGTTTCTAGTTTCTAGTTTGATAGTTTCTAGTGTCTATAGTTTCTAATTGTAGTTTTGATAAATTGTAGATTGATAGTATCTAACTGTAGTTTGTAGTTGTAGTTTCTATAGTTTTTAATCGTAGTTTCTAGTTGTAGTTTTTGACAAATTGTAGATTGATAGTTTTAAATTGTAGTTTCTAGTTGCACTATCTATAGTTTTTAATTGTAGTTTATAGTTGTACTTTCTATAGTTTTTAATTGTAGATTAATAGTTTTTAATTGCACTATCTATAGTTTTTAATTGTAGTTTATAGTTGTACTTTCTATAGTTTTTAATTGTAGATTAATAGTTTTTAATTGTAGTTTCTATAGTTTTTAATTGTAGTTTATAGTTGTAGTTTCTATAGTTTTTAATTTGTAGTAATGACAAATTGTAGATTGATAGGTGTTTTTAGTTCTTTATAGGGATACATACTATAAGCGCTAAAGTTTTGGCGAAACGTTGATTTATTTCCGTTTCGTCAAATTTCTAGCACTTAATGTGTCCATTTTTATGCAGAGGTCATATCCATTTTTTGTTTGTATTTGATTTATATTGTGATGTACTGGATTTCTTCAGTTCTTTACAGGGATTCATACTAAGCACTAAAGTTTGGGCGAAACCTTGATTTATTTCCGTTTTGCCAAATTTCTACTCCCTCTGTCCCATAATGTAAGACGTTTTTGCTAGCTAAGATAGCTTGCATAAACGTCTTATATTATGGGACGGAGGGAGTAGTACTTAACGTGTCCTTTTTACAGTAGAGGTCATGCCTAAATTTTTTTTGGTATTTTAAATTTTATTTATCTGCATGTTCTAGGTAAAATTTTCCCAAAATGACGGACAATGGCAGGTACCATGGTTTTTCCTGGAGGCCCTGGGGAATTCGGCCGCCCAAATCCAAAACCCCAACACTGGCAAAAAACAATGGCTCGGCACGTTCGACATCACCGAGGAAGCTATGCGCGCTTATGATGCCATGACGCTCGAGTACTAGGGGCCAACGTCCCAACTCAACTTTCCTCAAGATGCTTGGCGCGCTAGTCAGATGGCGCCTCCTAACATAAGGATAGTCTCTAAGGCGGAGAAGCAGGAGCACCTGAAGGCCGAGGCGTTCATCAGGGCCGGTGAACGGTAAAGCACCGATCCCTTGGTGGAACGGTATCTTCGGGAGGATCTGCATCTATACACCATTAAAGAGGCGATGCTGATGACCGCAGGCAACCAGAAGAATGCCAAGGATGACCCGATAGAATGGGACCGAGTCGCCGAGTCCTCCGCCGAGGATGACGACTTCGGCTCTGGCGTTTACTTAGATTAGGAGTTGATCTCTCTACCGTGATTAGTCGTATAACTCCGTGCTTCAGATGTTTGAACCATTAATATAGTACTTATGAAACTTGCTATGGCGTATTATATATGTTTGAGCTTTTAATGTAGTACTTATGAAACTTGCTATGGCGTACTACCTGGTTATAGCAGTGTTGGTAATCTATTGATCATACCTCATCATGATGACATTTTTTTTCTGCCGATTTATTTTTCCGCTTCTCAATATTACTTTCATGACTTAGCACCAATAATAACAGTGTTTAACTTCTTGAAAGAGGGATCATTGTGCGCAAGGCGTGCAATGTCTGGAAAAATCCCTGTACAGGTAGTTTATCCCATGCAGTAGAATTCGAGATCTTCTTGATGGAGGGATTCGAAAAAGCTGTGGTAACAATGTTTAACTTTATCATCCAACTCTAACAATTTACTGAATTCTTATAGTGTGCATACCATTAATTATTAACTGCATAATTTTTAATTGTTACCTAGTGTATTCCATGCAAGATAAGGGTTGAATTCAATTATTTAATCAGTGACAGTTTCAACTTTTCCCCATGGACAAGGACAATCATACTAAATTGACGTTTTAAACAAACACTAGTGGAGAAATGGCTAGCCATAACTCTTGTTCGTGGTGCGCCATTTCTCACCAACGCCAACACTAATATTTTCAAATAGTGCTGACGTTGGCTAAATTCGAACGCCACTATTTGCTTAGTGTTGGCGTTGCATATTAGGCCCGGCGTTGCACATTAGGCCCACACCAACACTAGTCGGTTTTAAGAGCGAGGCACGGTAAAAAAAACTTATCCTTTCGTCCTCACTCTCGAGCCCCAACTCCAACCCGTCCTCCTCTCGATCCACGACGCCACCCCGCCCGACGCGGCCCGTCTCCGCCCGCCGCTGCCGCCGGCCGACGCGGCCCAGCCTGCCGTCGTCGCTGCCCAATGCGGCCCGTCTCCGCCTGACGCCTCCTCGCCCGACATCGCCCGCACACCTCCTCGCCCCCAAGCACCTCCACGGTAAGTCCGGCGCAACTCCCTCTCTCATTTTGCTTAGGGTTAGGGTTAGGTAATCTATGCACCATTAGTAGTCACATCTCTTGAGCTCTGTATCCAGTGGCGAAGATATGCAATAGCACTCCCATGATAATTATAATTACCCATAATAATAAAATATCCCTGCAAAAATATATGTCTATAGAACATTGGTCTAAATATATGAAATATTGAGGAAATGCACACTTATTTGTGATACTTGAAGATATGCAATAGCACTGAAGTCTATTCTCCATTGCACAAAATCATGCAAAATAAGAATCGTTTCTATCAGTTTCTTGCTTCTTCTTTTCAGCTCACGCAATCGGTAAGAATTAAAACTAAAAATTACCAGCTCTTACATAAATCATGTGTTTTCTTTCTCAACATTGCACTCCTCTAGGTAAATCTATATTTGTTTAATCTATGCCATGAGCATTGTCTCTGAAGGCCAGATTCTCTACGCGTGCCATTTCATATACCTCAAATCTATGTATCAGCAAAAAGAAGCAAACAATGTGAACATGGTTAAGGATAATAAGCTATGATGATAGAGCTTGCAAATGTATACTTTTTCCAAAGATACATTTATAATAACATATTCAAAATAGATAAAAAAACATATTTAAAGAAACATTGATAATACACTCTAAATAATAAACTATCTTAAAAAAGAATTATAGTCGTTTGTGTTTCTATTTAATTTGTTTGATGCTTCTTCTTGTTAATTTTAGAAGATACTTCTTCTTTTCATGCATTAAACACTCCCAAATAATACTCTAAATAATATATTTTTTCTGTTTTATACACTCTAAATAATAACTTTTCTGTTTTATACTCTAAATAATAATTCTGAATGTTGGCACTTGCTCTCCCAGATTGTTCAATTTGTTACAGCATGGACTCTAGCAAGTGGGAAGGCTCCTCTGATCACTTCTCGGGGTATGCCGACGAGAAAGGCGACGTGAGCACCAACCAGGTAATTAAGGTTACAAAAAACATGCATGAGCATTGCAAACATCCATATATCTAACCATGCATTAATTGTTGATGATTTGAAACCCTTGCCAGGCATACGTACGAGGTCCGCCTTCTCCAGCACCCGTTGTGCAGCAGACATGTGACGTGGACGTGCTCAATCACGAGCTGATCGCGTCACATAAGAGTACCGTCAAGGCCCTGGAGGAGTTGAATGACTCCCTAAAGAAGAAGAGGGATAAGATTATTGATGACAATGCTATTGTCTATGATAAGATTATCAGTTTGGAAGGTCATATCGCGTCGCTGAACCTCGAGATAAGTGAGATCAAGAAGGACATACAAGTCCTGAAGTCCGAGAGGACTCAAATGAAGACGGAGAAAGCCCATTACATCATGGAGGGGTAGATGCATAGGAATAAGCTTCGTGAGCTTAAGTTAGTCCTTATAAGCTAGGTAGTGTCGAGAGGGGCAGATCGATCCATCGTGAAGTTGATACTTTCTTTTGTGAATTGGTGAAACGTTTAGTTTGTGAAGTTGGTAGTATCTTTTGTGAATTGCTGAAACCTTTAGTTTGTGAAGTTTCAACTGCTGTGTATTTTTTATTAGCTAAATATGACAGTGCCGGCGTGCAACTCTGTCCAAGGCCATATATAGGTATTCAAAATACTGCTGGCGTCGTCTCCAAGGCCACCACTAAATTCTAACAGTGGCGCCATATTGGTGGCGTCGGGTGTCCATGCCAGCAAGTCCATTTTTGCCACGCCATAGCTGGGCTTTTCTGCACTAGTGAAAAGAATAAAACCATCATAGGAGGCGATGGATGAAAGAAGTACATTGCAAATAATAAGCTCAACGGGGGAGATTACATAGGCTTTTACTTGAAGAAAGCGGTCAAGAAGTTAAGGATTAAGTATTTTCCCGACGAAGATGATGAGCTTGACGAAGATGATGATGAGGATTGCCAGGATGATGAGGATGATGATGATGAGGATGAGGATGAGGATGATGAGAGCGAGGATGACGATAGCTGGGAGCATGAGGATGAGGAAGATGATGAGGGTAGCGTAGATGATGATGATGATGATGATGATGATCCATAGAATTATGCAATTTTCTCTCAAAGAATGAAAGAGCTTATTGAGGACGAGAAGGCCAATCTCATCGTGATCCTACCATCAAGTGTCCACTACTTGAGGAGGCCATTTGTGCACTGTTTTACTAAGACCAACATCGTGAAACACACCATGGTATGTTTTATATTCTTTTCTCTATTTTTTGTTCATAACACTATATGGAGAGATGTCTAACATTGCGTGCTCTATTTTCCTTTTAATCACGGGGATCATAAAAATTACCTATGAAGATGATGTCTGGAGAGGACATCCCTGCTGTCGGCACGACTGGAGTATGCCTTGGAGCTGCAGGTCATGTCACCAGCGTTTGATACAAAACGGACACAGACGACCGCATATTGTTCTATGAGGTCGGCTGGCTGGAATTCCTGAAGGGAAAGAAACGACTAAGGATTGACACAACAATGGTCATCACGATAAGGAACAACAGTAACAACAACTTCCAGAGGATGGTTGTTGTAGACCTTATTTAGAAATAAGGTCCAAGTCAAATATCTCCAAGCCGATGAACTCTTAGTTACTTAGGTAAGATGTCTGTGATACTTTGATGTTGGTTTGTTAACTGGAACAAATTTGAAGTGTTAGTAGTTGTTATGAAGAGTACTAATTACCTAGTGAACTTTCATGCCTAAGCTTACAATGCATGCTTTATTCGCTTCTAGTATTGAATTTCTTAAGTTGGTTTTATGCAAAACGCAGCCATGGCAGCATAATTGTTGTCGTGACTGTAAAAATAATAATTCGCATGTGCCTAAGCTTTCAGTGGTGGGCGCTCTAATAGGCACGCCTCTGCAACAAGAATAAATATTGGCGGCCACAGGTGCCCGGCCCGCCACTTCTGAGATCCTACCAGTGGCGAGCAAATGCTCTTCGCTCGCCATTTCAAAGGCTCTACCAGTGGCGGGCGCCCACCCGCCACTGATGCGGTTATAGCATTGGCGGATGGTCGGTGACGGGCGCCCCTGGGAGCCTCGTCTGCCACTGCTAGCCCTTTTGAGCCCGTCACTTCTAGGCATTCCTGAAGTAGTGAGGCCTTCATATAAGCATCATCATAGCAACAAGAGAAAACCAAACCAGCTGGCTTCAAACTGTGGAAAACAATAGAAGCACTCGACAAAACAAGAGAGGGATTTGAATCGATCTGAATCTGTGAGAAACCTGTCAATAGATCAAAATGATTTGGCGCAATCCGCACCACTAGAATAGCCTTGAGCATGAGTATGTGTGTCAGGAGTGGTGAAGGTCTGAGTCGGTGGTGGATGGGATAGACACATTTTAAAGGCGGCTCGGTGACGGTGGGAGTTGATGGGGCATGTCACCACCGGTAAGGTGCATGCATGCTCTTACATTTTGGTTGATATAAATATACAAATCAGGGTACCATGAGTTTAAAATGTGAGATTGTACATTAATGCTAGTGTACTATGGTAGATTGGGAAGATTCATTGTGCGTACAACCGCAGTTGGCATCAACCCAAACCCACATTTCTACCAACTCTTATAGACAACAGGTCTCTGGTCTTGCTCCGTCATATTTCAAGAGACAACTGAGGGAGTATTGCTTGCTCAACACCTATCTTGCACAAAAGCATTTCAGTGTAATCAAACTACTGTTTGTTACGCTGTACACCATGCTAGAGACATGCATAGTAAGTAAGACAACTCCGGTTATCCTCGTGTTCTGCTCGCGGTGGCATGAGCAAGCCGTGCAACAAGCTGGTCATGTAGCAGCTCATCGTCCTCTCACTTCCATGATTTTGCGGCGGCGATGGCCGGATAAAGGCATGTTTTTTGGACGCTCCTTGTGCCCGGACGTTCTTCACGGCCCAAGTCATCTACGTTGCCTCCACGCATGCGAGACACCACGCCACATAGAGCCACACACGCAACATGCACCGCCTTCCAGAGTGAAGCACAACGACCATACCATGTAAACCATTGCCCAATACTTAGCCATCGGCAGACAGACTGGCAAATTGCAAACCCGCATAGCAGCACAATGACGTTAGACCCCCACCCCGCCCCCAAAAAACATCGAAGATTCTAATTGGGTGGGGAAAATATGGTACCTCCACAAAACAGCACAAAGAGAACCCCTAACCATGATGAGCTCTGAGCACAAACACGACAGTGACGTGGCTTGAGACTGCGTCGGTATTTCCCCAAAGAGGAAGGGATGATGCAGCACAGCGACGGTAAGTATTTCCCTCAGTTATGAAACCAAGGTTATCAAACCAGTAGGAGGATCACTACCACCCAATAAGCAGCACCTACACAGAAAAAACAAATACTTGCAACCCAACGCGAAAAAGAGGTTGTCAATCTCTCTACGGTAAAAATATAGATTAGGTAGTGATAGATAGGAGAGATAGATCTCTCAAGAACACAAAATAAAAAGGGCAAATAAAATATGCAGCAATATGTTTTTGGGTTTTTGGTTTTGTAGATCTAAAAACAAAGATGCAAAAAGATAGATCTGAAAGCAATATGTTGGAAAAGTAGACCCGGGGGCCGTAGGGTTCACTAGTGGCTTCTCTCATGAGTATAGTGCACGGTGGGTGAACAAATTACTGTTGGGCAATTGATAGAAAATCGAATAGTCATGACGATATCCAAGGAAATGATCATTATATAGGCATCACGTCCAAGATAAGTAGACCGAGTCCTGCCTGCATCTACCACTATTACTCCACACATCGACCGCTATCCAGCATGCATGTAGTGTATTAAGTTCATGGAAAAACGGAGTAATGCAATAAGAACGATGACATGATGTAGACAATATCTATTCATGTAGGAATAGACCCCATCTTGTTATCCTTAATAGCAACGATACATGCGTGTCTTGCTGCCCCTTCTGTCACTAGGAAAGAACACCGCAAGATCGAACCCATCACAAAGCACCTCTTCCCATCGCAAGAAAAATCGATCTAGTCGGCCTAACTAAACCAAAGATTCGAAGAAGAAATACGAGGCTATAAGTAATCATGCATATAAGAGATCAAAGAAGACTCAAATAATATTCATGGATAGAAACTGATCATGAATTCAAAATTCATCGGATCCCAACAAACACAACGCAAAAGTTTACATCAAATAGATCTCCAAGAGACCATTGTATTGAGAATCATAAGAGAGAGAGAAGAAGCCATCTAGCTACTGCCTACAGACTCGTAGGTCTATGGTGGACTACTCACGCATCATCGGAGAGGCACCTATGAAGAAGATGAACCCCTCCGTGATGGTGTTTAGATTGGATCTCGAGGTTCTGGAACTTGCGGCGGCTGGAATTGTGTTTCGTCGACTCCCCTAGGGTTTTTGGAATATTTGGGAATTTATAGGCATCAGAGGCGGTGGAGAGGGGTCCCGAGGAGGGCACAACCCATCAGGGCGCCAGGGCCCCCCTAGCGCGCCCTGGTGGGTTGTGGTCTCCTCGGCCCACTTCTCCGGCACTTCTTTGGCCCACTGGGTGTCTTCTGGTATAGAAAAAATCAATAGTCTAGTTTTGGCACTACGTCAATAGGTTAGTCAATAGGTTAGTCCCAAAAAATGATATAAAGTTGTTATAAAATGATTGTAAAACATCCAAGAATGATAATATAACAGCATGGAACAAGCAAAAATTATAGATACGTTGGAGACGTATCAACATCCCCAAGCTTAATTCCTACTCGTCCTCGAGTAGGTAAATGATAAAAATAGAATTTTTGATGTGGAATGCTGCCTAACATGTTCATCATATTCTTTTCTTTTGTATAGCATGGACATTTGGACTTGTAAAAGATTCAAAGCAATAGTCTAGTTTTAACATAATGACTTCAATACTCAAGCATGTCAACAAGCAACCATGCCTTTCAAAATATCAACACTAAAGAAAGTTATCCCTAGCCCATCATGCTCAATCATTGATCCATTCATGAAACACACTCAAATATTATCTACCCAATGCTCAAGTACGATCATAGTGCCCCCTAGTTGGTGCTTATAAGAGAAGATGGAGAATCAAAGTAAAAATAAAAATTACATAAAGTAAATAGATAGGCCCTTCGCAGAGGGAAGTAGGGATTTGTAGAGGTGCCAGAGCTCAAGGTTTAAATTGAGAGAGAAAAATATTTTGGGTGGCATGCTTTTCCTGTCAACGAAAACGACAAAGTAGCTCACAATACTTTCCATGCTAGATATATCATAGGCGGTTCCCAAACAGAAAATAAAGTTTATTCCTTTTTCCACCAAACTTTCACTTTCCATGGCGGGCCGTATCCACGGTTTCCTTCCATACCAACACTTTCCAAGGAATTTATTATTTGACAACATAAAGTAAATATTTTTTTTCTTTTTCATTTCGGGAATAGGCATCCCTATTACCGCCGCACTCTCGTGCAATGACAAGTGAATAAACACTCATCTTGAGAATAAAACATCTAGCATGGAAAAATATTGGACACTCCCCACCGTTTCATGAGCGGTACGGGCACACAAAAGAGAAAATTTATTTTGAAAATTTAGAGATGGCACATACAAATTTGCTTGGAACGGCATGGAAATACCGCATATAGGTAGGTATGGTGGACTCATAAGGCAAACTTGGCTTAAGGATTTTGGATGCACAAGTAGCATTTCTACTTAGTACAAATGGAGGCTAGCAAATAGATTGAGAAGCAACCAAACCAAGAAACGAAAATTCACATAAGCGAGCATTGAGCATAACTAACACCGAATAATGCACCATGATACGTCTCCAACGTATCTACTTTTCCTCACTCTTTTGCCCTTGTTTTGGACTCTAATTTGCATGATTTGAATGGAACTAACCCGGACTGACGCTGTTTTCAGCAGAATTGCCATGGTGTTGTTTTTGTGCCGACATAAAAGTTCTTGGAATGGAACGAAACTTTCCGGAGATTTATTTTGGAAAATATAAAAAATACTGGAGCCAGAAACCACCGGAGAGGGGCCCCAGGGTGCACATCACCCACAAGGGCGCGCCAGCCCCCTCCCGGCGTGCCCTGGTGGGTGGTGGGCACCTCGGGGCCCCACTTGACCTATCTCCGCCACTATAAATTCCTAAATTTGGAGAAAAAATAGGAGAGAAAGAATTATCATGTTTCACGAGACGGAGCCGCCGCCACCTCCTGTTCTTCATCGGGAGGCCAGATCTGGAGCCCGTTTGGGGCTCCAGAGAGGGGAATCTTCGGTCTTCGTCATCATCAACCTTTCTCCATCGCCAATCCCATGATGCTCCCCACCGGGAGTTAGTAATTCCTTCGTAGGCTTGCTGGTCAGTGAGGAGTTGGATGAGATTCATCATGTAATCGAGTTAGTTTTGTTAGGGCTTGATCACTAGTATCCATTATGTTCTGAGATTGATGTTGCTATGACTTTGCTATGCCTAATGCTTGTCACTAGGGCCCGAGTGCCATGATTTCAGATCTGAACCATTTATGTTATCACCTCTATATCTATGTTCTTGATCCGATCTTGCCTAGTCATATGCACCTATTACGTGTTATGATTCGTCAACCCCATAGTGACAATATTTGGGATACTTCGCGGTGATGACCGTAGTTTGAGGAGTTCATGTATTCACCATGTGTTAATGCTTTGTTCCGGTTCTCTATTAAAAGGAGGCCTTAATATCCCTTAGTTTCCTTATGGACCCCGCTGCCACGGGAGGGTAGGACAAAAGATGTCATGCAAGTTCTTTTCCATAAGCACGTATGACTATTTACGGAATACATGCCTACATTACATTGATGAACTGAGCTAGTTCTGTATCGCCCTAGGTTATGACTGTTACATGATGAATATCATCCAACGAGTTACCGATCCAGTGACTACGACCTTTCACTTATTGTTATTGCTAAGTTACTACTGCTGTTGCTGCTGTTCCAACTGCTACAAAACTACTGCTACTACTGTTACCGCTGCTGTTACTATTGCTACTGCTATCAAACCTATCATATTACTGTGCTACTGATCACTCTGCTGCAGATATTTATCTCCAGGTGTGGTTGAATTGACAACTCAACTGCTAATACTCTCAAGTATTCTTTGGCTCCCCTTGTGTCGAATCTATAAATTTGGGTTGAATACTCTACCCTCGAAAACTGTTGCGATCCCCTATACTTGTGGGTTATCAAGACCTTTTTCTGGCGCCGTTGCCGGGGAGCATAGCAATATTTGTTGAGTCACTTGGGATTTATATCAATCTATCACTATGAAGAATCTGAAGGATCCAAGGACCAAGATTTTTCCCTCTACTACGAGGGGAGGTAAGGAACTGCCATCTAGCTCTGCACTTGATTCACCTTCTGTGATGAGTAAGCTTGCAACACCACCACATGCTAGTAATCCTGATATGTCGCAAGTTATTGATGATGCTGCCTCTGCTATGAATGATGCTTATGATGATGCTAGTACCATGCTTGATGATAATGTGCCACTCGGAGAATTTCTTGATGAACAAATTGCTAGAGCTAAAGAAAATGAAATTGCTGAAATTGATGAAGCTTATGAAACTGATTATGATTATGAAACTCCTATTAGTCCTAGCTATCCTAAGTTTGAAATGCCTAAGATACCTGAAGGTTATGTTATGGACGAAGAGATAAGTAGAGAAATTCTTTCTTGCAAGGATAGAGACCATCTTAAGAAACTGCTATGCAAGTACAAGCAAAAAACTTTGAATGCTAGAATGAAATGTGATCCTAAGTTTGCTACTTCACCTATCTGTGTTATCGATAAGGATTATGAGTTATTTGTCGACCCAGAGTTAATTACTTTGGTTGAATCTGATCCTTTCCATGGCTATGAAACTGAAACTGTAGTGGCACACCTTACTAAGCTGAATGATATAGCCACCCTCTTTGCTCATGATGAGAAGATTCGCTACTATTACATCCTTAAGTTATTTCCGTTCTCATTAAAGGGTGATGCTAAGACATGGTACAATACTCTTGCTCCTGGTTGTGTGCGTAGTCCCCAGGATATGATTTACTACTTTTCTGAAAAATATTTTCCTGCTCATAAGAAACAAGCTGCCTTACAGGAAATATTTAACTTTGTGCAAATTGAAGAAGAGAGTCTCCCACAAGCTTGGGGGAGGCTTCTCCAGTTGCTTAATGCTTTGCCTGATCATCCTCTCAAGAAGAATGAAATACTTGATATCTTTTATAATGGACTAACCGATGCTTTTAGGGACTTCCTAGATAGTTGTGCTGGTTGTGTTTTCAGAGAACGAACTGTTGAACAAGCTGAGGAATTATTGAATAACATATTGAAGAATTATGATGATTGGACTCTTCCTGAACCACCGCCTAAACCCACTCCGAAGAAGAGGGGTATCTTATTTCTCAGTCCTGAAGATATGCAAGAGGCAAAGAAATCTATGAAGGAAAAAGGTATTAAAGCTGAGGATGTTAAGAATTTGCCACCTATTGAAGAAATACATGGCCTTGACACACCACCACCTCCACAGGTGGTAGAGGTAAATTCTTTATTAAAGTTTAATGAAAGTGACATCCCTCACAATAAACATCCTAGTCAATGCTTATATGAGTTTGACAACTATATTATGAAGCAAGATCATTTCAATGCCCATGTTCTGAAACAATTGAAATATAATTCTGATATGATTGCTCGCTTGAGTGACTTGCTATTTAGAATCAGTAATGATGTTAGAGGTGTAGGAAAGCATGCCTCTATGGTTCAAACTCAGTTAGAACAAGTTGCTAAGTCTCAAAAAGAATTGCTTGATGAAATGAATAATAATATGCATGATTTTGCTGCTAGAGTAGTAACTAGAGGAGGTAGAATGACCCAAGAACCACTTTATCCTGAGGGTCATCCTAAAAGAATTGAACAACACTCTCAGAGAATTAATATTGATGCACCTAGTCCTTCTAAGAAGAAAAAGAAAAATGATAGGACTTTGCATACCTCTAGTGAACCTGAGACACAAAAACCTCCTGATAATAATGATGTCTCTATTTCTGATGCTGAAACTCAATCTGGTAGTGAACATTCATCTAGTGATAATGAAAATAATAATGATGATGTTCATGATAATGCTCAACCTAGTAATGATGTAGAACCAGATAATGATGTTGAAATAGAGCCTGCTCCTGATCTTGATAACCCACAACCTAAAAATAAACGATATGATAAAAGAGACTTTGTGGCTAGGAAACATGGTAAAGAAAGAGAGCCATGGGTTCAGAAACCTATGCCATTTCCACCTAAGCCATCTAAGAAAAAGGATGATGAAGAATTTGAGAGCTTTGCTGAAATGATTAGGCCAGTCTTTTTTGCGTACCCGCTTCACTGATATTTTGAAGATGGCCCCTTATGCAAAGTATATGAAAGACATCATCACTAATAAAAGAAAGATACCGGAAGTTTAAATCTCCACCATGCTTGCTAATTATTCTTTTAAGAATGGAGTACCTAAAAAACTTGGAGATCCTGGAATACCAACTATACCTTGCTCCATTAAGAGAAACTATGTCAAAACTGCTTTGTGTGATTTGGGAGCCGGTGTTAGTGTTATGCCTTTCTCCTTATACAAAAGACTTGATTTGAATAAACTCACACTGATGTCTACTACGCAACCTTCTTCTTGTAGACTCGTGTTGGGCCTCCAAGCGTAGAGTTTTGTAGGACAGTAGCAAATTTCCCTCAAGTGGATGACCTAAGGTTTATCAATCCGTGGGAGGCGTAGGATGAAGATGGTCTCTCTCAAACAACCCTGCAATCAAATACAAGAAATCTCTTGTGTCCCCAACACACCCAATACAATGGCAAATTGTATAGGTGCACTAGTTCGGCGAAGAGATGGTGATACAAGTGCAATATGGATGATAGATATAGGTTTTTGTAATCTGAAAATATAAAAACAGCAAGGTAACTAATGATAAAAGTGCGCACAAACGGTATTGCAATGCTTAGAAACAAGGCCTAGGGTTCATACTTTCACTAGTGCAAGTTCTCTCAACAATACTGACATAGTTGAATCATATGTAAATCCCTCACGTGCGACAAAGAGTTCACTCCAAAGTAACTCATAGCGGAGAACAAACGAAGAAATTATTGTAGGGTACGAAACCACCTCAAAGTTATCTTTTCCGATCAATCTTATGAGCTATCCCTATAAGTGTCACGAACAGCCCTAGAGTTCGTACTAAAATAACACCTTAAGATACACATCAACCAAAACCCTAATGTCACCTAGATACTCCAATGTCACCACGAGTACCCATGGGCTTGATTATACGATATGCATCACACAATTTCAGATTCATCATGTTCAATCCAACACAAAGAACTTCAAAGAGTGCCCCAAAGTTTCTACCGGAGAGTCAAGACGAAAACATGTGCCAACCCCTATGCATAGATTCCCAAGGTCACGGAACCCGCAAGTTGATCACCAAAACATACATCAAGTGGATCAATAGAACATCCCATTGTCACCACGGATATCCCATCGCAAGACATACATCAAGTGTTCTCAAATCCTTAAAGACTCAATCCGATAAGAAAACTTCAAAGGGAAAACTCAATTCATCACAAGAAGATAGAGAGGGGAAAACTCCATATGATTCATCTATATTAATAAAGCTCGCGGTACATCAAGATCGTGTCATCTCAAGAACACGAGAGAGAGAGATCAAACACATAACTACTGGTACATACCCTCAGCCCCGAGGGTGAACTACTCCATCCTCGTCATGGAGACCGCCGGGATGATGAAGATGGCCTCCGGTGATGGTTTCCCCCTCCGGCAGGGTGCCGGAACGAGCTCCCGATTGGTTTTTTGTGGCTACAGAGGCTTGCGGCGGGGAACTCCCGATCTAGGTTTCTTTCTGGGGGTTTCTCGATTTATAGGAGTACTTGGCATTGGAATCAAGTCAGGGGGGGGGGGGGTGCTCGAGGGACCCACAAGCCAGGGGGGCGCGCCCTAGGGGGGGGGGGCGCCCCCTAGGCTTTTGGCCTCCTCGGGACTCCTCTCCGGTATCTTTTTGCTCCAGTATTTTTTATATTTTCCAAAAATATTCTCCGTAAATTTTCATCCCATTCCGAGAACTTTTATTTCTGTACAAAAACAACACCACGGTAGCTCTGCTGAAAACAGCGTCAGTCCGGGTTAGTTCTAATCAAATCATACCAAAATCATATAGAATTATTGTAAACATGGCATGAATACTTCATAAATTATAGATACGTTGGAGACGTATCAGTATCCCCAAGCTTAATTCCTGCTCGTCCTCGAGTAGGTAAATGATAAAAGAAATAATTTATGAAGTGTGAATGCTAGCAAGTGCACAAGTTTGATCAATGCTAATTCCAATCACTTTTTCTAGCATCAATATGAACCATAAACAGTAGCTCATCTCATAAAACTTCTCATGATCAAGTAACAAGCTATTCACATGTTAAAGTATAGACCAGAAAGTTTCTTGAAAACTACAAACCATATTCCTAGTCATCGAACAATTGCAATTCATCTTATTTTCAGGAAGGGTCTATGTAAGAGCTTTGATTTAGCAAATTCCACATACTCATCTATCATATAGTCTTCCATGATTATTGACACTCAAAGCATATTTTTAGAACAAATAGCATCCATCGAACACAAAGAAAGATAGGGGCTTAATGTTTCGCCTCCCAACTTATTTATCATATAGATAATTGTCAACAATAATAATTCATGATCAAATATATTTGTGTGGATATATATGTTTAGATCATTCCCCAACACATGACGCTTGCCAAGAGAAAAAGGCGAAATATAGGAAGTGGTGAAGATCACCATGACTCTTGCATAAAGGTAAGTACTAGAAAGTAAAAGATAGGCCCTTCGCAGAGGGAAGCATTGTTTGCAAAGGTGCCAGAGCTCAAGCTTTTAAAACAAGGATGAATAATAATTTTGAGAGGTATGCTTTCATTGTCAACATAACAACCGAGAGATCTCGGTATCTTCCATGCTAGATACATTATAGGCGGTTCCCAAACAGAATGGTAAAGTTTTTACTCCCCCTCCACCAATCATACACACTCCACGGCGAGCCGAATTCACGGGTACTGTCCATACAAACAACAATCTTGGAGGAGTTTTGTTTCATTATGTTTTGATTTGATTTTTGAGCATGGGACTGGGCATCCCGAATACCAGCCACTTTCTCGTGAATGATAGTGAATCAACACATATCGTGAGAATAACCCACCTAGCATGGAAGATACTGACAGCCCCTAGTCACTATATGAGCGATTCGGGCATACAAAACAGAATATTATTTGAAGGTTTAGAGTTTGGCACATGCAAATTTACTTGGAACGGCAGGTAAATACCGCATATAGGTAGGTATGGTGGACTCATATGGAACAACTTTGGGTTTAAGGGTGTTTGGATGCACAAGTAGTATTTCTACTTGGTGCGAAAGTTTTGGCTAGTATGAGGTGGAAGCAAGCACCACATGTTGGAGGATCCATAACAATATAACTTCTATACAAATATACCCAAACATAACTCATTAAGTTGTCTTCCTTGTCCAATTTTAACCAATTTGCTCGAGTTTGAAAATAATTAATGAGCTCACAATCATAGAAGATGTCCAAGATAGTATATTTATATGTGGAATCTCTCTTCCTTCAATATTCTTTCATGAATTGTTCAAGTGACCAATGCGGTGTTTGCTAACTTTCAATAAATTTTACCACCTATACTTATTATGTGTGAAGTCATTACTCCCCATGGGATAAGTATATGAAGCATATTTAATTTCAGATTTATGATATTCAATTCATTCAACCATTTACTCATAGGATATAAGTGAAGCACGAGAGTGAATGACAAACTACTCCAAAAAGATATAAGTGAAGATCAATGCGTAGTCAACAATTAAATAACTATGTGAAGACTCTCTCATCTAAGAATTTCAGATCTTAAGTATTTTATTAAACAGCAAGCAAAAGAAAAATAGCACTCCAAGAATAGCACGCATCATGTGAACGAATAAAAATTTAGGCTCAACATAGGCTAACCGATAATTGTTGATGAAGAGAGGTGGGATGCGTAGCATCCCCAAGCTTAGATGCTTGGGACTTCTTGAAATATTTACTTGGGGTGCCTTGGGCATCCCCAAGCTTGAGCTTTTGTATCTCGTTCAATCCTCTCATATCATGGTTTCACCTATTCTCAAAAACATCATCCACACAAAACTTGAAAAGAACTCGTGAGATAGGTTAGTACACATAATAATAAATCAACTCTTTATGTACTGCAAAGACAAGTTGGACAATAATTTTCAAACATTAGGTACTGTTTACTATCATCTCCACAATTTATATCTACCAATATAGGCTATGGAAACTATAGGATAAGTAGATAACAAAACTATGACAGCAATCTGTCCAAACAGAACAGTCTGTAGCAATTTATGAAAACAGTGTACTTATGTAACTCAAAAAATTATGAAAATTTAGTTCATGCTAAATAATTTGTATGAAAACACTGTGTAAAAATTTCAGAAACTTTCCACGTTCCAGTAAAATATGAAAATTCAAACACTACAGCAAAAGTTTCTGTTTTTACACAGCACTCATCAAAACATGCAATGCAAGCATCCTAAAACAATTCTTGGAACTTTTTATTGAAAAACAAGATTATAAATAACACCTAACATAAAACAATAAAATAAAATGACGCTCCAAGCAAAACTCATATTATGTGACGAATAAAAATATAGCTCCAAGTAAGATATACCGATAGTGTTGAAGATGAAAGAGGGGATGCCTTCCGGGGCATCCCCAAGCTTAGGCGCTTGAGTATTCCTTGGATATTACCTTGGGGGTGCCTTGGGCATCCCCAAGCTTATGTTCTTTTCACTCCTTATTCTCCTCATATCGGTGCCTCACCCAAAACTTGAAAACTTCAATCACACAAAACTTAACGGAACTTCGTGAGAAGGGTTAGTGTAGTAAAGATAAATCATTCACTTAGGTACTGTCAAGACAAGATTCATAATTGTTCTCACATAATACCTACTGTATTCTATCATTCCCATAATTTATATCACTCAATATAAGCTATAGAAACACTAAAACAAGTAAACTATGCATGCAAAACAGAATCTGTCAAAAACAGAACAGTCTGTGAAGATCTGTAGCGTAACCATACTTCCCTGTCTCTAAAAATTCTGAAAAATTAGGAAAATCTAGGAAATTTGTATATCAATCATGTGTAAAACATTCAGATCAAAATCACGTTCCAGTGAATTTACAAAATTCCTGGAATGAGAGCAAAAGTTTCTGTTTTTGCACAGAATCAAGTCAACTATCATCCACACTATCCCAAAGGCTTTACAAAATTCATAGGGATTTTGTGAGCAAACAATTTATGGCAGCAAGAATCAACTAGCATAGGAAGGCAAAACAAGCATGACTTCAAAACTTTCAACACATAGAGAGGAAACTTGATATTATTGCAATATGTAGAAGCATAAGATCCTCTCTCATAATAATTTTCAGTAGAATCATGAAGGAATTTCAAAATATAACCAGCACATAAAGCATTCTTTTCATGATCTACAAGCATAGAAATTTTACTACTCTCCACACAAGAAAATTTCTTCTCATGACTAATAGTGGGAGTAAACTCAACAAAATAACTATCATGAGATACTTGATTGACATAACCACTTTGAATATTAAAATCATGATGACAAGTTTCATGATTACTATCACTCTTTATAGCATACGTGTCATCACAATAATCATCGTAGATAGGAGGCATGCCATCATCATAATAGTTTTGCTCATCAAAACTTGGGGGACTAGAAATATCTTATTCATCAAACATAGCATCCCCAAGCTTGTGGCTTTGCATATCATCATGGATATTCAGAGAATTCATACTAGCAATATTGCAATCATGCTCATCATTCAATATTTTGAAAATTTAGAGATGGCACATACAAATTTGCTTAGAACGGCATGGAAATACCGCATATAGGTAGGTACGGTGGACTCATAAGGCAAACTTGGTTTAAGGATTTTGGATGCACAAGTAGCATTTCTACTTAGTACAAATGGAGGATAGCAAATAGATTGAGAAGCAACCAAACCAAGAAACGAAAATTCACATAAGAGAGCATTGAGCATAACTAACACCGAATAATACACCATAAGTAGGATGTAACTTCATTGCATAACTATTGACTTTCGTGCATGCATAGGGAATCACAAACCTTAACACCAATATTCCTACTAAGGCACAATTACTCACTAACATGACTCACATATTACTATCATCATGTTTCAAAACTATTACAAAGAATCAAGTTTAATTTGCCCAATGATCTTCATGAAAGTTTTTATTATATCCTCCTTGGATATCTATCACTTTGGGACTAGTTTCATATATTGCCATTGCTTTTTGGCAAGCTCAAACAAATTTAAGTGAAGCACATGAGCATAAAGATTTAATATCTCAAAATAGTATAAGTGAAGCATGAGAGTATTTCTACAAAAATTTCCAAGCACACCATGCTCAAAAAGATATAAGTGAAGCACTAGAGCAATTCTATCAAATCATAGCATAATTTTGGCTCTCTCAAATAGGTGTGTCCAGCAAGGATACAAGTGACAAACTAACAAACAAAGCAAGCAAAGATACAAGATGCTCCAAGCAAAACTCATGATATGTGACGAATAAAAATATAGCTCCAAGTAAAATACAGATGTTCGTTGGAAGAAAGAGGGGATGCCACTCGGGGGCATCCCCAAGCTTAGTTGCTTGTTTTTCTTTGGATATATCTTGGGGGTGCGGTAGCATCCCCAAGCTTAGGCTCTTTTCACTCCTTATTCCTTCATCCATCGTGATCTCACCCAAAACTTGAAAACTTCAATCACACAAAACTCAACAAAATCTTCGTGAGATCCGTTAGTATAATAAAGCAAATCACTACTTTAGGTGCTGTTGCAAACCTATTCATATTTTATTATTGCATTATACCTACTGTATTTTAACTTACCATGGCTCATACCCTTCAATATAACCCATAGATTCATCAAAACAAGCACATAATGCAACAAAAACAGAATCTGTCTTAAACAGAACAGTCTGTAGTAATCTGTACTCTAACCATAATTATGTAACTCTAAAAATTCTGAACAATTAGGAAAACGCAAGGAATTTGTATAACAACACTATGTTAAAATTTCAGCTCAAGATCACGTTCTAGCAAAAAATTAAAATTCATATACTGGACGCAAAGTTTCTGTTTCAGATTCAGCATCGCTTCTACTCATCCTATGAATCATCCTAAAGGCTTTACTTGGCACAAACACTAAATAAACTATAAAAAAACAATCATAACAGATTCATAATTTTGTCAACACTAAAAAACAGAAAGGAAAAAGCAAAAATTTATTTATTCATTGGGTTGCCTCCCAACAAGCGCTATCGTTTTACGCCCCTAGCTAGGCATAACACATAGGTTCAAGTATTGTCATCCTTGGTTTTCAACTCATCAATCACACAACTAGATTTCTTCAACGATTTAGCATGCATATTTTTTATGACAACACTCCTAGGAAGAAAACCAAAAAATTCATTCTGGTAAATAGGGTCTCTTATGATTTCAACAAAGTCGGGATGAATACTAATCATTTTAAGATCCCCCTTGTGACTACTAGGTGTAGCAACTTTGTTCTTAGTGACTTGCGTGGCTTTGCCAATTTTAATGGAAGTTTTTCAATAGTTTTGATAGAAGAAAAAGCCAAACCCAAATTACTAAAAATCTCCTCCAACTTATCAATCCGGTAAAGACTCTCTTCTACCCTTTCGTTAACTACGGTTTCTTTTTCCTTAAGCAATTTAAAAGCATCTCTCGCCTTAGACCCAATTTTATTAGCAAGATTATGCATTTTCTTATCCAAACTTTCAAGATGTTCTTGGGTAATCATCTTCTTTTCAATAGCATCTAATCTCTCCATAACATGTTCGAGAGTTAAAGTTGTTTCATTAATCATAAGAGGTGGTGATCCCACTAAGCTTCCCATAGCATTAAAAGCATCCAAAGATGGACACATCAAGAAAATCCCACCGGTAATCGTATCAAGGACGAATCTATACCAAGTGGTGATGCCCACATAAAAACTGCGAAGACGAACAACGGTAGATTGCTATAGATCTATTATGAGCATTGCAAATCCTATACCAAGCATCTTTTAGGTTCTCCCCTCGCCTTTGCCTAAAATTAAGAACCTCATTATCGGGAGTACACGCAATAAAGGAAGAACTAGCCATAATGACTAGGCAAGAGATCTGACGAGAAAAAGGCAAACGAAAAAGAGGGTGAATAAAACGGCAAATTGGTGAAGTGGGGGAGAGGAAAACGAGAGGCAAATGGCAAATATTGTAATTGCAAGGAGATGAGATTTGTGATTAGGAACCTGGTAGATGATGATGGAGTCCCCTCGGCGTCTACGATAGGCACGTAGAATAGACCGCTTCCTCCCCGGCAACGGCGCCAGAAATTCCTTTGACGTGGCTTAAGACTGCGTCGGTATTTCCCTAAAGAGGAAGGGATGATGCAACACATCGACGGTAAGTATTTCCCTCAGTTATGAAACCAAGGTTATCGAACCAGTAGGAGGATCACCACCACCCAATAAGCAGCACCTGCACACAAATAACAAATACTTGCAACCCGACGCAAAAGAGAGGTTGTCGATCTCTCTACGGTAAAAAGATAGATTAGGTAGTGATAGATAGGAGAGAAAGATCTCTCAAGAACACAAAATAAAAAGGGCAAATAAAATATGCAGCAATATGTTTTTGGGTTTTTGGTTTTGTAGATCTGAAAACAAAGATGCAAAAAGATAGATCTGAAAGCAATATGTTGGAAAAGTAGACCCGGGGGCCATAGGGTTCACTAGTGGCTTCTCTCATGAGTATAGCGCACGGTGGGTGAACAAATTACTGTTGGGCAATTGATAGAAAACCGAATAGTCATGACGATATCCAAGGCGATGATCATTATATAGGCATCACGTCCAAGATAAGTAGACCGACTCCTGCCTGCATTTACCACTATTACTCCACACATCGACCGCCATGCAGCATGCATCTAGTGTATTAAGTTCATGGAAAAACGGAGTAATGCAATAAGAACGATGACATGATGTAGACAAGATCTATTCATGTAGGAATAGACCCCATCTTGTTATCCTTAATAGCAACGATACATGCGTGTCTTGCTGCCCTTTCTGTCGCTGGGAAAGAACACCGCAAGATCGAACCCATCACAAAGCACCTCTTCCCATGGCAAGAAAAATCGATCTAGTCGGCCCAACTAAACCAAAGATTCGAAGAAGAAATACGAGACTATAAGTAATCATGCATATAAGAGATCATAGAAGACTCAAATAATATTCATGGATAGAAACTGATCATGAACTCAAAATTCATCGGATCCCAACAAACACACCGCAAAAGTTTACATCAAATAGATCTCCAAGAGACCATTGTATTGAGAATCATAAGAGAGAGAGAGAAGAAGCCATCTAGCTACTACCTACGAACCCGTAGGTCTATGGTGGACTACTCACGCATCATCGGAGAGGCACCTATGAAGAAGATGAACCCCTCTGTGATGGTGTTTAGATTGGATCTCGAGGTTCTGGAACTTGCGGCGGCTGGAATTGTGTTTCGTCGACTCCCCTAGGGTTTTCGGAATTTGGGAATTTATAGGCATCAGAGGCGGTGGAGAGGGGCCCCGAGGAGGGCACAACCCATCAGGGCGCGCCGGGGCCCCCCTGGCGCATCCTGGTGTGTTGTGGTCTCCTCGGCCCACTTCTCTGGCACTTCTTTGGCCCACTGGGTGTCTTCTGGTCCAGAAAAAATCTCCAAAAAGTTTCGTCGCGATTGGACTCCGTTTGGTATTGATTTTCTGCGAAGTAAAAACAAGCAAAAAATAACAATTGGCACTTTGGCACTATGTTAATAGGTTAGTCCCAAAAAATGATATAAAGTTGTTATAAAATGATTGTTAAACATCCAAGAATGATAATATGACAACATGGAACAAGCAAAAATTATAGATACGTTGGAGACGTATCAGATAGCTCAACCCACCCCGATATCATCCCTTCCTTCACCGTCGTGGCAAGAAGAGCAGTGACATGGCAAGAGAACGAGCACCATCATGTGAACTTATTTAGGGGAGGAACTGTGACAAACGTACCTTCCACCTCTGGCTTCGAACATGGGAGCACCACGAGTAGGTGCATCACCGCCAATAGTCGTTGGATATGGCTCACCTGCACAAGCCACACGCCCTGCACTCTTCTCCCTATCCCGCTCCACTCGGGGACACCGTCAAAGAGGAGAGGGGCCAGGTTAAACCTGCACGACTCTCAAGAAGAAAGGAGGTGGAAGGAGAGCGGAAAGGGGGGTGGTATGGAAGAGGTTGAACTTAGTGGTAGTGAAGTGTTAGCTAGTCGATGCTAACTAAGAAAGGAATCGAAGAGCAAAATTTTGATGGACGGATGCATCGGAGTACTTTATTTCAAATGATTCAAAATTTGTATTTCCAATTTTTTTTTAAAAATTGTGTGAAAACTTTACAAGTTCGAGATAGACCTGTAAAATTTCATTCAAAAATATTATGATTTGCAAGTTGCACACGAAAAATTCCGGGCCCAACAACAACAACAAAATGGCCCATGTTCATGCATGTATCTATGCGGATCTGTATTTTTTTTTGTCTATGCCCACACAAGTTTGTCAGAATCATGATTCAATGACTTTATGATACAAACTAATTAACAACTCTGATTCCACGATTTTTGTAGTAAAATTTACATTTTTATTATTCTAATTGTTAAGATTCTACAATTTGTGATCCTATCATCGGAGCTCTGATCCAATTCAGAATCACCATCCTGACAACCTTGATGTCACGTAAGTATATTGTTATGAAAATTTCATGCACATATTATATATGTATTTGTGTATGTACAAGAAAATTCAATTTTCCTTTTGTGATGCATAGAAATATGTTTTCTTTTAAAGTCTTCAGTGGATCTCGTCCACCATGGAGCTCCTATATCAAAGTGTATAAACCGTGGGACATATAAATCTTACTGACATGGTTCACACAAGCCAGACCATGTGACTTTCACTGACATTTCAAGACCATACGAATTACTTGAATTTTTCGTAGAGTTTACACTCTTCTGCGATTGAAACCTCACGGTGTCAGATATAATATCCTCGATGTCGTAATGAAAATATCCGGGAATTCTAGAATCACCAACAATGCCATCATGATAGCAATTTTCATCACCAGAGTGACAATTGTGCGTGTATAGGTCTATAGTCAAATTGTTGGTGTAATCCACACAAACTGTGACTGGTGGCAGCCTGCAAACACTCAACTTGCCACTGAAGACTGAAAAAGCACCCCCTTGCATGGTACGATGGACCGCAGTTATTGTAAGTGAATCAAACAAGTTGTTCCCAAGATGGTGCACCTCAAACTCCAACACAGCCAACACGGCCTTTGGGATAGCAGCCATTCTTAGATTGACGCTGCCGTGGTGACCAGTGTTAATGTGCCAATGGAGCCTTTCATATTCTGCATAGAAAGATGGAGCATAGACCGAATATCCGTCTATTAACACCTTATCATCTTCACCTTCTTCGTCTTTAATTAGCAAACGATATTCAATCGGCACAAGCCCAACTGCATAGATACCTTGATGTGGGGTAAGTAGAGGCTGAAGCTTACAAGAACCCTGTATATTGTATAGTTAGACATATATCCTGCAGGTTTCTTCAATAATCTTCAATAAAGAGACAATAAGAAAAGGTACAACATAACTCACCAGCTTAAGCTTACATGGTTTGTCTCTAGAGTATTCAAAGACATAGTTGCGTAGTTGGTTGTTTCGTACATCCCGGAATGCAAGCATACCGTAGACCTCTAACGCGGCATCATGAGGAGATGATAAATTCAAACTAAACACTTGGATAGCCCGTCGACAAGGTTCATTCTCCCTTTTGTCGAGCCAACGGTTTTCCCATCTTGGCAATGGAGGCACTGCAGGCAATATGAACACAAATCAGTAGATATCAACAGTTGTGATTTCAATACATATATAATGTCATATGGATTAGAACTTTGGAATCTTACAATAGAAACCAAGGAGTACTTCTCTCAATTTTTCTCTTTACACATGCTTAGGTATTTTTTTATGACTTATGGAACTCCCTTCCCTTGGTTCGCAAGAAAATCATTGGACATGGTGTAGAAATAGATAATGTGACTTGCTCGAGATACAAATGGCCATGCACATGCAAACCTTTTTTTTACTTTATTTTATAAAGGCATACCGTTAAACTTCCTAAAATTTTGCCACCGGTACAAACATATTTGAGGAGGCATGATAGGTCGGTTGGTTTGTAGGATTCAAAACCAAGTGGATGCACACGAAAAACGAAAGAAATATTTCTGAAGGATAAGGTGTATGCCACAGCTCTGATAGAAACAAAACAATTTTTTCATAAGATTGGACTGAATCAAAACTTTTGTTTGGAATTGCATGCCAAACAAACCATAAGAAAAGTAGTACTACATATGATTTCATTCCTGCAAATCAAAAAAAGAACAGAAATTTTAACAGACATCATCTATCAAAATTTTTATGAACCAATAGACGCTTAATGTTTAGAAGTTGACCGCCAATCTTTTAGGTTGTGATGTTTTAGAATCTGTGGTTTCAAATTTTATGAAACATAAAATGAAGTGGATTCAAAACATTAAAACTACTATACAAATGCAATTAAGCGTGCCCACTTTTTTTTCCAACCGGGCTCACACCCCTTTCCATTAATTGCTCAACAGAAATATAGCAGTCTCGGACACAGATCGACAAACCACACAAGCCTGAAAGACTAACCAGCAAAAGGGGACCGAAAGGGGAGAGCGAGTTGGAGCATCAATAGGAAACCCGCTGCAAGCAACTCTAAAGCGAGTTACCCACTGCGAGGCAAAAACCTATTGACACTAACCACCCGACCTCAGAACCTCCATCACTACAACCTACCACCAAATGAGACCAACAAAAACAGAGAAAAGTACTCCAACACGTCCAACTCAGCGGGCATCAAACCCCAGTGAGTGACATTATCCAACACCAAAAGATCAGCATGTCCCGTGCTTCAGGTCATGTGCCTGTTCATCCCTCCAGCGCCAACCTGCCTTGTGGAGTCGAGCGATGTGCCAGGGAAGCCGCCACCTGAGCCATCCTCCGCACCCCAGCCTGAAAGCTCTCTCTGTCCACCTCCTTCAATAAACCTGCCCAGTACATCAAGAAAGAACAAGTGGTAAACGCCGCCTCAAGAGGAGATCTCACTATATGATTTTCAAAGGTAACTTTATTCCGAGTGCACCAAATCCCCCAGCATATGGCAGCAACAATAGTCATGTAATGTTGGTTACCCCCAGGAAAAAAATTATACAACCATGCCCAGCTCTGCCATAGGGACCTGGGATAACAAGGAGTAGCCAGTGCCATCCCAAACACCCCCCACACTGATTTAGCAAACTCACAGCCAAAGAACAAATGATTCGCAGTCTCAACATCATTACAAAAGGAACAAACAGGATCCCACCCCCCCAATTCCTCTTCCTCATATTATCTCTAGTAGGAATGGCGTTTTGAAACAGTTGCCACATGAAAATTTTAATTTTCAAAGGGATCTTAGCTTTCCATATCCATTTATAGTCAGGACCTGCCAAATCTTTTTCTAGCCATTCATAAACTGACTTGGTAGAAAACTCTTTTTTCTTACCAAATCTCCAGGTTATCTTATCTGGCAAAGAGTTAAGAGGAAGCATTCGGGTCTTAACAACAATATTATTCCATTGATCGTCAAGCGGAGGGAACAGGGTCCGCCTGAATCGCAACACAAAATTATCTCTAGCAAACATCACAAATGTGCATTCCTGATCCTCGCAAATAATAAACAGAACAGGATACTCAGTTTTGAGAGCAATATTATTCATCTAGGGGTCGTGCCAGACCCTGACCAAATCCCCTTTATTGATGTTGATCTCCCTGCCTTCCATGTATACATCTTTGACTTTCATGATAGCTTTCCAGCAAGGAGAATCATTGAATCTAGCTTCAATGTTAGCTACAGTCTTACGTTTAAAATATCGAGCGCGAACAATACATTGCCACAGCCCATCTCCAGTCTCCAATTTCCACCACCATTTTACTAGTAAGCTAACATTTTGCTTATGGAGGTCCTTGATGCCTAGGCCACCAATTTTCTTAGAGAGACACACTCTAGACCACTTGTATTAGGGAACGCGACAGAAAACAAAAAATTTCCGACCTACGCACCAGCCCAGGACCACTATGGAGACTGCATACAAGGTTTGATCACTTTCGTTACCGACTCGTAGCGCAGCGGAAGTAGAGTCGATGACGAACGGCGGTGCAGATCCCCGCAGCTAGGATTTTACAACCTCCCAACCGCGAGGATGTATACCCTCATCTGCCCCGCGGACAGCTCTCCGGGAGGCGGTCGCACAGTCCCCCGGACGGTGTCGCGGACAGCCCTTCGGGAGGACCTCCGAAACTCGGACTGTCACTCGGACAGCCCTTCGGGAGGACCTCCAAAACTCGGACGGTCACACGGACAGCCCTTCGGGAGGCACTCTCGAACTAAGACCGAAACTACGATCTCTCTACAGAGTTGCACACATACGGTATCATCTATCCAGCAGGGCTTCGCCGTCCAGAACTAGTTCCTGCCGGAACCCAGACAGCCTTTTGGCTCTACGAAACTATTTCGCTGGGAGGGAGAGAAGAATGCCAGATCATGCATGGCTTTGTGTATGAGAGCAAGAGTGTCCCTTATGGCAGCCCACACACCTCCTATTTATAGGAAACCCAAGGGGTAGGGTGATTTTACAAGAAAACCCAAAACCCACATGGAAAGGAGTCCTTCCCAAGGACCTAAAAGGTGAAACCAAGGAACAAGGGGGACTCCATGAAGGAGTCCACCATGTGGCCGGCCACACCCTCATGTGGGGCCCCAAAATTGGCCCCTATCCATCCATGTCATCCCCAAGATCTTTTGGAGCAAAGCCCCAAAAGGTGGCTTTCCAAAAATATCCCAAAAAGCACTTTCACTATTCACGACGACATTTTTCAGCGTCTGATCGAACTGAAAATATTCATGTGGGCTTAGAACAATTCTAGTACCCACCAAAATAATTTTCAACGCGAGTCGGAACAATTCCGGTTTAGTGATTTCATCTGCGAAAAGCATCTGAAGCGGTTTCGGCAGCTCCGGAACATTTCCGGTTTTCATCCCGGAAAATTCCAGAAAGTTTCCAGAATGATTCTGGCACCCTCCAAGAATTATCAGGCATGTGCCAAAACCAATTTGACTTTATGGTATCCTCTGAAACAACTTTTCAGTTTCACCGGAACTCATCCGGTGACCTCTCTGCGGAACTTTTCCGCTGTCCGAAACTTTTCCGGTGTCCGAAACTTTTTCGGTGTTTTTCTCTCAGACTCCCTGTCTAGTATTCAACAGATAGATGACCCTTAAGCGTGTGACCTTATAGGTTCGGTGAAGCATAGACATGACCCGGAACCCCTTCCGATCAATGATCAACATCGGAGCCGTGGACACCCATATTGACCCCTATACCCACACGAATGAATATTCGAGTGAACCTCCAGTTGCCGTGTGCTATTCCTGTTGCTTCACGATATGTTACAAATACCCGAGGTGAGACATGTTGGCATCCTCGTGGATCAACAACTTGTCCACTATGCCAGTTACCTCGTTGCCGGTATTGTTCTCTTTTCTCGTTCCCGTGTTCCGGCATCCCTGTGATCAAATCACCCTGTGTCTGGCCAGACGATGATGGATACCGAAACACCGAGAGGGCCCAGAGATATCTCTCCATCGTCGGAGGAGCAAATCCCAATCTCGAGCTATCAAGTTACTTGACACACTTTTCCATGAACCCGTAAGCCGCCGTAATAGCCACCCATTTACGGATGACGTTTAACAAACCCCAAAGTTCATGAAGCAAGCATGAAGAAACTCGATACTCTCATGGTCTAAGGAATTATGCAAACATTAACTTCTCTGTGTTATTAACCATTAACTTATGACGAATGTATCTCATAGCATAACATCAATTCGGGTCGATTCAACACAAGTGTTCTACCAACAATTGTGCCCTCAAAATTGCCGGCATAGCCATGCCCATGATCAGGAAAACAGGATCATCATGCAATACTTGAGCCAGTTCTAGAGGCTTGACTAGGAATACATTTTACCGTTTATTATCCCACACGTGCATATGAGTCTTCCTCCGAGCCTCGTGGTTATTGCAGACTCGAGAACCATAGCAGTTATAGAATGGAACATAAACCTAATTATGAACAGGGAGATAATCAATAACATTTATTATTGCCTCTAGGGCATATCTCCTACAACTTGACCATATGATATGCACGTTTCTTTTTCCCTTTTCTCCAGAAAAAACGCCTACGATGCACATTCATTTTATCTATGAAGGTTTTGTTGAGTAAGAACATAGACATGAAATAAGAGGGAATCCCATCAAGACTAGAGTTAATGAGAGTAACCCTGGCCCTCGATGAAGCTATATAACAAATCCAGGCCGCTAACCTCTTGAGAAGCTTCGCATCAAGGAAATCCCAATCTATAGTTTTTAACATAGAATATGTCACAGGAACCCCTAAATATCTCATAGGGAGCTTCCCAACCTGGCATCCAAACATCTCCGCATAAGTTTTGTCAGTGTTATTATCCCCACCGATGGTAAAGACTTCACTCTTCTCGAAATTAATTTTCAAACCAGACATCATCTCGAATAAGTATAGGAGCAGTTTAACATTCACAGCTTTATCCACATCATGTGAAAAGCATAGGACCGTATCGTCTGCATATTGAAGTATGCCCACACCACCCTCCAACATGATCTTAGTTAGACATTCAGCTGCCATATTAAACAGAAATGGGGAAAACGGGTCACCCTGTTTGACACCTTTGACACTTTGAATATATGAGCCCAGTTCATCATTAATTTTGACACTAACCGTGCCATTACATAGAATCTGTGATACCCATCCACACCATTTATCACTAAACCCGCGTTTAGTGTGACAGTCAAGGAGGAATCCCCAGTTAACTTTATCGTAAGCTTTCTCAAAATCAAGTTTCAGGATAACCCCAGTTCTTTTTTTGATATGAGTATAATGCATGATCTCATGCAAATAGAGGATCCCATCCATAATATTTCTCCCTGTAATAAACGCATTATGTTGAATACTAAACAGTTTAGGAGCAAATACCTCAACCCTCCTATCCATGACTTTAGTAATCAGTTTGTATGGACAGCGGAGCAAACAAATTGGTCTGTACTGTTGTATCTTATCAGCAGTGGATGTTTTAGGCAACAGGGTAATAATCCCATAATTCAGCCGCTGCACATCCAACCTTCCATCGTGAAACCACTCAAACAATCTAAAAAGGTCAGACCGAACCACCTCCCAACAGTGCTGATAAAACTCAGCAGGAATGTTGTCAGGTCCCGGTGCCCGATTAGGTTCCATAGCAAATAAGGCTTCCTTAATCTCTTCCAGGGTAAAGGGTCTGGTCAAGGTTTCATTGTCTTCCCTTGTTAGTTTCTCCTCTTGGGACCATAGATCCGCATCTACTTTGCAAACATTCCCAGGGGCAGGGCCGAATAACTCCTTATAAAAGGCAGTAGCATGAGACAATAAGTTTTGCGTCCCCTCAATGGTCATTGACGCACATTCTAAAGAATGCATAACATTTTTCCTACGCCTCCCATTAGCTACTTTGTGGAAGAAGTCAGTATTATTGTCCCCTTTAAGGAGTCAACTCTCGTGGGACTTCTGGTGCCAAAATAGTTCTTCCTCCACCAACAACTTATTAAGCTCCACTAAAATGTCCAGCTTCCTAACGCTTGCGCCTTTTGATCTTCGGTTATCTTTCGTAGTAATAATATCTCGGGGTTTGCAACGAAAACTTGCCGAAATCCTGCCCCTCCCGCGGAACTAGTACCGCCAATAGATAGGCCCGTCCCTTCTTGGGCAACCCTAAAAAAAATACACTAGTTTCTTAAATTTAAAATAAAAAAGATTTTTTCTTACGTCGAGAAATATTTGTTTTTTCAAGATAAACAACGTCCTCCCACACAACTCGCACTGCTCCTCAAGAGCCTCAAGCTCTTGCAACTCTATACGCAACAGATTCTTCTTAATATTGTTGTTACCAAAGATATTCGAACCCCAGCCTTTTAATTTTTTTAACCCTCTTCAATTTGATATTAAGGATGTTAATAGGATCGTCTATATATACAGGTTTGGACCAAAAATCCGCAACCAGCGGAAGAAATTCCGCATTACTCAGCCATGAAGAATCAAATCTAAAACATCTAGCGCCACGCGCTCTGGATGGGGCATTTCCACTGTCAAGTAAAAGTGGGTTATGGTCAGAGAGCTCTTTCACCAGCTTTCTAACAGAGGTCAACGGATATAGGTCCTCCCAGTCAGGGGACATGAGGATTCTATCCAATATCTCTAAAGTAGGATGCTCCTGGTTATTAGACCAGGTGAAACTACCTCCGGACATAAAGATCTCCCTAAGTCCCAACAAATGAATAATGGAATTGAACACCTCCGAGAAATGAGACAAGGGGGTTTGTTTGTTTTTCTCTCTACAATGTCTAAGGATATTAAAATCACCACCTACTAGAAAAGGAGTGTCTAGCTTGTCACAGAATGAGGACAACTCGGCCAGGAATTCAGGCTTGCCCTCGTCATGAGCCGCCCCATACACGGTAAGGAGAGTCCAATTACATTTTTTGATTTTGTCAAACAGATTGAGCTATAAGATATATTTGCCACCCTCAGTGTTAATGATGTCAAAGGAGTTGTTTCGAACACCACATAAGATCCCACCAGATTTCCCTTTAGATGGAGCCCATGACCAGCAGAAGTCCATTTGACACTACTAGGAGAAACCTTATAGGCAGGACACTATCAGTAGCGCTAGAAAGTAACAGACGATGCTGGTAATTACCAGTAGCGTTGGATTTCGGCAGCGCTACAAGTAAAGACTTAGCAGTAGCGCTGGAAACAAAAAGAGTGCTACTGCTAAGCGGGACCTGACGAGCCCACCGACACTGTTGGTAGTAGCAGCGCTGTCCAGAATACAGCGCTACTACTAAGATTTTAGTAGTAGCGTGTTTTTTTGTGGAACCACTACTGCTAATGGGCCCCACTTAATAGTAGCGCTCTTTCTGGAAAGCGCTACTACTAAGTAACATAGCAGTAGCGCTTTCTGAAAAACAGCGCTACTGCTATGCGTGGCTGGTGCCACCTTTTCACCCCCCTCCCCCTCCTCCCCCCTTTGCCCTCTCTCCCCCTCCTTTCCCCTCTCCCCTCACCATTGTTGCCCTTCTTCTCTCTTCCTCCTACCTCTCTTCTCTCCCCATTAATGCCCCCCTCCACCATAACTCTCCTCCATAAATGGCCTTCTCATCTCTAGCTAGCTCCATAAATGCCCCCCTACCTCATTTCTTTGGCTCTCCCTCCATTCCATTAGATATAGATCTAGCTAGCTCATCTCTCTCCCTCTCCATTAGTTACCTAGAGTCATCTCTCCTCCCCAACAACTAGATCTAGCTAGCTATTTAGCCATCCACACTTTCGATCCCTATAGGTAGGGAAAGGCCTCATCCGGTCGATCGGTTTCTCTCGGGAGATAGGTGAGTAAAAAGTTGTTCATTTCAAGAATGGGAATATGTGTGTGAATGGGAATATGTGTGTTTGGGATATGGAGAGATTTGTGTGAGTGACATGCCCCCGAGTTGCTTATGTTTTGCCGAAATGTCGATTTATTTCCGTTTCGGTGAATTTCAAGCAAAATCGATATGTCCTATTTTTAGGCAAGGTCATGCCCAATTTTTATATGACTTTGATGCATGCATGCATTTTGTTTATAACCCTTTTGCTTGTTATACCGTGCATGCAGTCGGTCATGAAGGTGAGTGGATGGAAGGTGGAGCGATACATGCAATCCGCGGTGATGGACATGTATGCAAATAATCGGACTAGGATTAGATGTTCGTGTACAAGATGCAAAGAAGGAGTCCTTTTGGACCCTTTTGATCGTGGCAGGTTGAAGGCGCACCTGCTGATGAATGGTTTCATGGATGGCTATACTCGGTGGATAAGTGAAGATGATGATGATGAGGACGTCCACATGGCAGGGAATAACGACATGGGGATAGACGAAGAGATGACCGATCGACACGAAGACGATGGCGCCGGACATGGCGGCGGGGAAGAGTTAAATGACGGCGGCGGAGAAGATTCCGGACACGGCAAAGAAGAGTCCGGACATGGCGGAGAAGAGGCGGCGGTCACGCCGCAGTCTTCGACGCTACTAAGTGCAGTCGTGCAGGACCCTCATGTTTGAGACCTCCTTCGCAAGACTACGACTAGCGAGAGAGCTGCTTCTAGAGAGGAGGCCAAGCTGGCGCAACTTGAAGTAGACTCGAAGACTCCATTGTATGACGGTTGCGACCCCGAGGTGACCCGCTTGAGTTTCACGCTCGAACTTCTAAAGATGAAGGCCAAAAACAAATGGACAGACAAAAGCCTCGATGAGCATTTGAAGTATCTACATAATAAAGTTCTTCCCGTGGGGAACCTGTGTCCTACTAGTGTCGATGAGGCCAAGAAAATCGTTTGCCCTTTTGATTTGCCGCACATTAGGTACCACGCATGCATCAACGATTGCATCATTTATCGGGGGGAGCACGTGGAAAAAACCAGCTGTCCAGTGTGCAATGCTTCTCGATACAAGAAGGCAGGAAAGAAAGCTCCTCAGAAAGTTGTATGGTACTTTCCGATCACTCCCCGTCTGCAGCGGTATTTCGTAGATCCTAAGGAAGCAAAGCTCATGCGCTGGCACGCGGAGAGGAAGAAGCCCGACGATGGAGATGATCCGAAGCTGAGACACCTCGCAGATGCTAGCCAGTGGAGAGCATTCAACGCCGTATATGGATTTGCTGCAGAAGATCCAAGGAACATCGTGCTTGGTTCGAGTACCGATGGCATGAATCCGTTTGGAAACCAAAACACCAACCACAGCACATGGCCCGTCTTTGTATGGATATACAACCTCCCCCCATGGAAGTGCATGAAGACAAAGTACATACACATGAGCATGCTGATTCAAGGGCCGAAACAACCGGGAAATAATATTAACCTGTATATGGGGCTTCTGAAAGAGGAGCTAGACACGTTATGGAAAATACCGGCATGGACATGGGACGCCAGCAAAGGAGAGTATTTCTATATGAGAGCCGCGCTGATGACGACGGTGCACGACTATCTCGGTTACGGGTACACCTCAGGCCAGGTGTGCCACGGATACTGTGGATGCACGAGGTGCATGGATGATACAACGTCTCAGCAGCTTGCGTCAACGAAAGATGGCGGGTCCGGGAAAATCGTGTACATGGGGCATCGTAGATGGCTCGAGAAGGATGACCCGTGGAGAAAGTGTGGAGATCTATTCAATGGGTTGGCTGAGCATCGAGGACCTCCACGTAAGAGGAGCGGCGCCGAAATCAACGAGCTGTTGAAAAACTGGGAACAGTGCCCCGCGCCAGGAAAGATGAAAAAGGCGCCGGAGCCGCTACTGAAGGTATGGAAAACGAGGTCTGTTTTCTGGGACTTGGAGTACTGGCCTAATCACGACACGCCTCATTGCCTTGATCAAATGCATATCACAAAGAATGTCCTCGAGATCTTGCTTGGCACACTGATGAACATGCCGGAGAAGACCAAGGACGGGCCGAAGGCAAGGAATGACTTGGAAGATTTGAAGATCAGGAAAGATCTCCACCGTAAAAAGTCGACGGAGGAGACGGAGACGGAGACGGAGGAGGGGGAAAGGGGCAGAAAAGTCAACAAGAAGGAGGAGAATTATTGCCCTGTGACACGCTTACTGGTCACTGCAACTTCTTTGACGTTATCTCTCGAAAGTCCATAAGTGTGAAGCAGCTCCGAAGGCTACATGAAGAGATCGTTGTCATACTATGTGAGCTTGAGATGTACTTCCCGTCCGCGTTCTTTGACGTCATGGTGCATCTGTGTGTCCACAACGTGGACGACATCATCGACCTCGGGCCGACATTCCTTCACAGCATGATGCCGTTCGAGAGGATGAATGGGGTCATCAAAGGATTCGTTCGTAACATGTCCCGTCCCGATGGGAGCATCGTCCAGGGGTATCTGACGCATGAGTGCATCTCCTTTTGCGAGAATTATATAGGCGTCAAAGACCCTGTTGTTGGTTTGCCCGTCAAGAAGCACGATGGGAGGCTCGGAGGAGAAGGTCACAACAACGGCCGTAGGGAATTGCACGTGGACTACTCGGATCGACGGAACGACTTTGACAGGGCTAACTTAGTTGTGCTACAACACCTAGATGTGGTAGATGATTATGTGGCACGGCACAAAGAAACCATCGCAAATAAGTACCGTGATAAGGGGATGCTCAAGACGGACGAATAAGTTACTGTAGAGCACAACGCCACTTTCTTGCGTTGGTTCAAAGAGCAAGTTCTTGAAAATCCCCCGGAAGAGGGCAGTTCGGACGGATTGCTCATACACACCTTAGCACATGGCCCTGCGCCCAAACTCGCGAGCTATCAGTCATACGATATCAACGGGTACACATTCTACACGGAGGCCAAAGACATGGACAGTGATTACCAGAACTCCGGGGTGACGATTGAATGCGTGACCGACGCCAACGGCACAACTGAAAGATTCTACGGAAGGGTCGAAGAGATCTGGGAGCTTGACTATGCTGGAATGCACGATGCGACGATGTTCCGTGTCAGATGGGCTAAGGACGTCGTAAGAGAAAACAAGTATTTCACTACCATGTCTATACCCGATGCGGAGAGCGCAACCGTGAACGTTAACGTCATCGCCAAAACTGAGCCATGGGTACACGCTAAGCACGTGACACAATGCTTCTTCATAACCGACCCGACCAATCCCAGCCGTGTTGTCGTGAGGAGAGGCAAAAGGAGCATTGTCGGAATGGATGGAGTCGCCAACTTGGAAGACTACGACCAATACGGCAACTCGATGAGGGAAGATGACGATGACTATGAAGCATACGTGAAAAGAAGAATCAATACTACATTACGTAAGAAAGATCGTACTCCATGGTTCCGGAAAAGTCACAAGGAGGGGCTCAATTATTCGGCAACGAACAAGAAAGGGAAGAAGCTCAATGTGAAACGTCGTCGACGCAGCTGAGAAACCATCATTTATATATATGTATCTATTTTGTGTACGCACTTAAGTAACCGTTATCGGTCAAATGATGTATACATTGTATCCCCTTCAATTACCACCACATGGTTCCGGTGATATTCGCGCAGTGTGGGAGGGAGAGGTTCTCGTCGACTCGTGCGAGGCCGTTGGGAGAAAAACAAAAAACAAAAACAAAAAACAAAAGGGAGAAAGCAATACAAAAGAAAAAGAAAAGTAAACAGAAAAGGAAAGGAAAATAATAAAAAGAAAAGAAAACTAAAAACTAGAAAAGGAAAATAATAAAAAGAAAATAATAAGAATTAGCAGTAGCACTGGAGTAGGACCAGCGCTATAGCTAAGTTAGCAGTTGCGCTGGATTAGGACCAGCGCTATAGCTAAGTTATCAGTAGCGCTGGTCCTAATCCAACGCTACTGCTATTTTTAGTTAACCCCGCCACGCGGGCTGAAAATTTGGCCAAGTCCTTATCCCCCCCCTCGATCTCCACCTCTCCCCCACTATGTCGCCGCCGGCCGTCGCCCCTGCCCGTTGTCGCCCCTGCCCGCCGTCGCCCCTGCCCGCCGTCGACCTCGACGCCGGCCATCGCCCGAGCCCTCCCTCGACCTCACCGTCGCCGCGCGGGCCCGCCCTCGACCTCGCCGCCGCCGCCCTCTCCCCTGCGCTCTACCTCGCCGCCGCCGCCCTCTCCCCCGCCCTCGACCTCGCCGCCGCCCCGTAAGCCTCTCCCTCTCCTCTCCCCTGCCCTCCTCTCTCTCTCTCTCTCTCTGCTCCATATGATTTTGCTTCGGGCCTGCATTGATGGTGTGGAGCGCCATCCTGTGTCAGTTTGCATCTGTGGAAGTACATTGTACGACCGAGAGTCCAGCCAGCAACCTGTTGATCTCTGAAACTTGCATGTGCCCATGAGTAGGATTTATGGCATGGTTCTGGTAAATTAGGATTAGTTTGAGTTAGGCAAAATTAGGAGTTTTATGGATGGATGGATAGTTTTTGTATTGCATGGCAGTGCTGATCGACGTTGACGCATGGTAGTAGTGTATTAGAAATGAAATGTTTAATTGGTGGAGAATTATTAAGAATTGAATTGCATCCAAGACGCAGAATCAGACAGACATAAAAACTGCTACCTTGAAAACAAAAGTATTCATTTTTTTTGTTTTGGATTGATGGAACAGAAAGAGATAGAAACAAGACCCAACAGAAGAGAGTTGACCCGATCTGATGCATGCAGGAGAGGAGAGGAGAGGAAATTACTCTATTCTTCCTGATTTTGTAATTGTTGACATACACTATGCTCATAGGCTCACAACATTCTTACCTACTTGTTGCAAGGCTGTGTTACTTATGTGCTTAGTGCTAGAAGATGTTGTTATGCTGCACTAGAGAAAAATGCTTATGCAAAGAAAATTTGATCTGAATCTGCGCATGATATTATATGATTTTGCAATGTTGGTTGAATGTTGAAGAATATCCGAGTGGCCTATGTTTTGCCCGAATGTTGATTCATTTCCGTTCCGGCAAATTTTTGGCGCTCCATATGTCCACTTTTTAGCAAAGGTCATGCCGAAAATTTCCGTGATTTTCGGCATGACTCGTGCTAGAAACTAGGACATATGGAGTGCCCGGGATTTGCCGGGGGGAATGAATCAACATTCCGAACAAATATAGGCCCCTTTTTTCTCTTCATTATATCTTTTATTTACAATTGTTGAATAGGAAACATGTCTAGCCACGCCGAAGCCGGGGGTTCTGCTCGCCTCGAAGAAGACCCCATCGAGGCAGCAAATCACTATTTCGATTACCTGGACGAACACCAGATGGGGGTGCATGGTGGCGGCAGTGGCACCAACCCCGACACTGGCACCGGCACCGACACCACCCCCGAGACCGGCAAAGCACCGAAGCAGAAGAGGTCACGAAGACCAAACGAGCTCGGCATCGGACAAATTGTGGTCACGGAGATGCACCCCAAGAAATTAGAGCCAACGGCGCTGGATGAAGCGCGCTCGTGTTGGGGCAATCAACTAGTATGCATCCTCAGGGAAACCGCCAACATCAACGACGAGAAGTTGAAGAAGATACCACATATGGAGCACATGCTCCTAAAGAAGTTGCACAATAGGTTCCTGTTCCCCGGCCACACAGAAAGCAAAGAACTGTGGGACGACGACGGCATGACAAAGATAAACAGCAAGGCGATGGTGAAGTTCACCAACGACTTGTCCGCCTGGAAAGTTCGGGTGAAAAAAGCGATTGATAAGAATGAACCGTGGTCCAAGATTCATGCTGACAATCCGACACTTACGGAAGAGGACTTTGAAAAATTCAAGGAGACTTGCGCTAAAGATGAAACCAAGAAAAAGTCAGAGAAAATGAAGGCGCTCCAGGCCAGGAACACGCCTCCCCACCGCCTCGGAAGCCGTGGTTATGAGGGGAAGAGGCACGTATGGGCCAAGGAGGACGCCGAACGTGAAAGTCACGGAATCCCAGACCCCTTGGCGGAGTTCACCGACCCGCTGGAGCGTGACTGGATCAGGGCCCGGTACAAGTGGGACCGTGTCAAGAAGATCTTTTACACGGACCCGAACACGAGGGAGTTCATGAGACTTCTGGTAATTGTTATATTACCACATTATCATATTAGCTTCCAATCAATTCGACTACAAGTTTTGTCACATTATTAGTAAACCATCCACATTCCTTTTGCAGAAAGAGCAACACCAAAAGACAGCCGAAAGCGACGAGTCGTCACAGTTGTCGGCGAGGCCCAAGTGGGACACCCATTTCAACCGGGCCCTGAACATACTGAAAAAGGTCCCGGAGGACCAACCGCCGTCCTATGGACGTGTGCACGGCGTCGGAGATGGCGCCTCGTGGAAGACGTGCTACCGCGAGGAGCCAAAGGAAAGAAGGAAGAGACGGGCGCTCAACCAGCAGACCATCGACGAGAAGGTCGCGATTGCGGTCAATAAGACCAAAGCTGAGACCAAAGAAGAGTTGCTCGGGGTAGTCAATGCAAGGGTCAATGACTTCCAATCTGCAATTATTACCAGCTTGATTCCGGCAATTATCGATTGGTCGAAGAGCAATCCAGAGAAAGGGCCAGAGGACTTTCCCCTTCCCAGCTACGTCGGGAGCAATTCGGTGAACATCACACCACCACCAGCTGCTCAAGCAACCGCAAAAGGTCCCGCTCCTGTTCATAGCAGCCCGACCTCCGTCTCTGGCATGCTCGGCGGGCCTTCGTCTATGGCTGAGCTCGACGCCCTCACGGTAATTACGCGTCATACCCTTTTCACCAGCATGTCTATATAGTCTTCCGTTTCAGTTGCCTTTCGGATGTTTGACATCGCAGACATGTCTTCGTAGGCCAACGATACCCCGTGCACCCTACTGTACGACATCAAGGGCCAGAAGGTGGCCGTGGGAAAGGCAACGATCATGAAGCCGAAGGACCGCATGTTCCACAACCGAGAGATGCCCGATGGCGTCTTCAAGGTTAACGTGGCCAGTGTCTTAGCGGGCTTCGAGGATTTGCCTCCTCCGGTACCAGTCGATGACGAGGAGACCCCTCAACGGATTGGCGCATGCAAGAGCTGGTTCTTGCCTTGGCCGAAGACTCTTCTTCGTGTCGAGGCGCCCAGTATCACACCAATGACAGCTTCTCAAGAAGGTATGAACACCACCCCACCTACCAAATTACCTGCACCTGTCGTGGCGGGTGATAGCGGACGACACGAGGGAGAGCCTCCATTAGTGACAGATGACGTCGCCCCCGTTGTCGAAGAAGCAAATGCTGATGATGACATGGAGGAGAATGATGATGACCCAGACAAGTATTTCAATACCGCCTATGATGATGGAGGGTTGATGGCTCAGGACGACGAAGACTCAAGCTATGAGCGTCGAGATGATGACTTGATGCTGCCTGATTTGCCGGAGCCGGAACGTCCTAAGGCGGAATGCAAAAAGTCTCTCTTCAAGCGATCCTCGCAGGAGACGCCTCCAGATGCCACCTCTACCCAGCAACAACCCGAGGGCCGTCCACTGATTAGCCCGACGACACTGGGGGTGGTGGTTAGGGAAGGTATGGTGGGCTCACTACCGCCACCCGCCAAGAAGCAAAGGAGGAGACCGGAGAGGAAATGCTCTAAAGGCGCCAGAGCTGCTTCAAGCAGCCAGTCGCCTCTGAAGCCCCGGGAGGTAGACAGAATACCGGTCGTAGGTGCGGAGCGTTTCCATGTCGCCGGCCACCCGATCCTCCTCAGAAAGCGCTAGAGGACATACTGAACAATGATCTAAGGAGACTTCATGATGATGTGCTGGCCAGAGAGAAAAGCCTTCTCATCTCGGAAAAACCAGGTTACCCGCTTTACGCGTCTCAGGTGCCGGGTGGGAAGTTGTACGTCAAGGGATGGCCCGCGGATAAGTTCATCCTGCGATTTGACTACATCTACGACATGTTCCACATGACCAAGCTGGATTTCCAGTTCATCCGCATGTATGCGCTGTATCTCAACTACTTCATCAGGATCGAGAACATAAAATATATCTGCGTCACGGACCCGTACCATATGCACGAGAGCTTCTTGGCAGTCTGCAAAGAGCACCGTGACTATGCGAGCAAGTACATCGGCGGCTTCATGATCGCTAATAAGGAGAAGGAAGCGATTCTCCTGCCTTATCATCCCACGTGGTGAAGGTCTGAGTCGGTGGTGGATGGGATAGACACATTTTAAAGGCGGCTCGGTGACGGTGGGAGTTGATGGGGCATGTCACCACCGGTAAGGTGCATGCATGCTCTTACATTTTGGTTGATATAAATATATAAATCAGGGTACCATGAGTTTAAAATGTGAGATTGTACATTAATGCTAGTGTACTATGGTAGATTGGGAAGATTCATTGTGCGTACAACCGCAGTTGGCATCAACCCAAACCCACATTTCTACCAACTCTTATAGACAACAGGTCTCTGGTCTTGCTCCGTCATATTTCAAGAGACAACTGAGGGAGTATTGCTTGCTCAACACCTATCTTGCACAAAAGCATTTCAGTGTAATCAAACTACTGTTTGTTACGCTGTACACCATGCTAGAGACATGCATAGTAAGTAAGACAACTCCGGTTATCCTCGTGTTCTGCTCGTGGTGGCATGAGCAAGCCGTGCAACAAGCTGGTCATGTAGCAGCTCATCGTCCTCTCACTTCCATGATTTTACGGCGGCGATGGCCGGATGAAGGCATGTTTTTTGGACGCTCCTTGTGCCCGGACGTTCTTCACGGCCCAAGTCATCTACGTTGCCTCCACGCATGCGAGACACCACGCCACATAGAGCCACACACGCAACATGCACCGCCTTCCAGAGTGAAGCACAACGACCATACCATGTAAACCATTGCCCAATACTTAGCCATCGGCAGACAGACTGGCAAATTGCAAACCCGCATAGCAGCACAATGACGTTAGACCCCCACCCTGCCCCCAAAAAACATCGAAGATTCTAATTGGGTGGGGAAAATATGGTACCTCCACAAAACAGCACAAAGAGAACCCCTAACCATGATGAGCTCTGAGCACAAACACGACAGTGACGTGGCTTGAGACTGCGTCGGTATTTCCCCAAAGAGGAAGGGATGATGCAGCACAGCGACGGTAAGTATTTCCCTCAGTTATGAAACCAAGGTTATCAAACCAGTAGGAGGATCACTACCACCCAATATGCAGCACCTGCACAGAAATAACAAATACTTGCAACCCGACGCGAAAAAGAGGTTGTCAATCTCTCTACGGTAAAAATATAGATTAGGTAGTGATAGATAGGAGAGATAGATCTCTCAAGAACACAAAATAAAAAGGGCAAATAAAATATGCAGCAATATGTTTTTGGGTTTTTGGTTTTGTAGATCTAAAAACAAAGATGCAAAAAGATAGATCTGAAAGCAATATGTTGGAAAAGTAGACCCGGGGGCCGTAGGGTTCACTAGTGGCTTATCTCATGAGTATAGTGCACGGTGGGTGAACAAATTACTGTTGGGCAATTGATAGAAAATCGAATAGTCATGACGATATCCAAGGAAATGATCATTATATAGGCATCATGTCCAAGATAAGTAGACCGACTCCTGCCTGCAACTACCACTATTACTCCACACATCGACCGCTATCCAGCATGCATGTAGTGTATTAAATTCATGGAAAAACGGAGTAATGCAATAAGAACAATGACATGATGTAGACAATATCTATTCATGTAGGAATAGACCCCATCTTGTTATCCTTAATAGCAACGATACATGCGTGTCTTGCTGTCCCTTCTGTCACTAGGAAAGAACACCGCAAGATCGAGCCCATCACAAAGCACCTCTTCCCATGGCAAGAAAAATCGATCTAGTCGGCCTAACTAAACCAAAGATTCGAAGAAGAAATACGAGGCTATAAGTAATCATGCATATAAGAGATCAAAGAAGACTCAAATAATATTCATGGATAGAAACTGATCATGAATTCAAAATTCATCGGATCCCAACAAACACAACGCAAAAGTTTACATCAAATAGATCTCCAAGAGACCATTGTATTGAGAATCATAAGAGAGAGAGAAGAAGCCATCTAGCTACTGCCTACGGACTCGTAGGTCTATGGTGGACTACTCACGCATCATCGGAGAGGCACCTATGAAGAAGATGAACCCCTCCGTGATGGTGTTTAGATTGGATCTCGAGGTTCTGGAACTTGCGGCGACTGGAATTGTGTTTCGTTGACTCCCCTAGGGTTTTTGGAATATTTGGGAATTTATAGGCATCAGAGGCGGTGGAGAGGGGTCCCAAGGAGGGCACAACCCATCAGGGCGCCAGGGGCCCCCTGGCGCGCCCTGGTGGGTTGTGGTCTCCTCGGCCCACTTCTCCAGCACTTCTTTGGCCCACTGGGTGTCTTCTGGTACAGAAAAAATCTCCAAAAAGTTTCGTCGCGATTGGACTCCGTTTGGTATTGATTTTCTGCGAAGTAAAAAACAAGCAAAAACAGCAACTGGCACTTTGGCACTATGTCAATAGGTTAGTCCCAAAAAATGATATAAAGTTGTTATAAAATGATTGTAAAACATCCAAGAATGATAATATAACAGCATGGAACAAGCAAAAATTATAGATACATTGGAGACGTATCAGCATCCCCAAGCTTAATTCCTACTCGTCCTCGAGTAGGTAAATGATAAAAATAGAATTTTTTATGTGGAATGCTGCCTAACATGTTCATCATATTCTTTTCTTTTGTATAGCATGGACATTTGGACTTGTAAAAGATTCAAAGCAATAGTCTAGTTTTAACATAATGACTTCAATACTCAAGCATGTCAACAAGCAACCATGTCTTTCAAAATATCAACACTAAAGAAAGTTATCCCTAGCCCATCATGCTCAATCATTGATCCATTCATGAAACACACTCAAATATTAGCTATGCCCAATGCTCAAGTACGATCATAGTGCCCCCTAGTTGGTGCTTATAAGAGAAGATGGAGAATCAAAGTAAAAATAAAAATTACATAAAGTAAATAGATAGGCCCTTCGCAGAGGGAAGTAGGGATTTGTAGAGGTGCTAGAGCTCAAGGATTAAATTGAGAGAGAAAAATATTTTGGGTGGCATGCTTTTCCTGTCAACGAAAACGACAAAGTAGCTCACAATACTTTCCATGCTAGATATATCATAGGCGGTTCCCAAACAGAAAATAAAGTTTATTCCTTTTTCCACCAAACTTTCACTTTCCACGGCGGGCCGTATCCACGGTTTCCTTCCATACCAACACTTTCCAAGGAATTTATTATTTGACAACATAAAGTAAATAATTTTTTCTTTTTCATTTCGGGAATAGGCATCCCTATTACCGCCGCACTCTCGTGCAATGACAAGTGAATAAACACTCATCTTGAGAATAAAACATCTAGCATGGAAAAATATTGGACACTCCCCACCGTTTCATGAGCGGTACGGGCACACAAAAGAGAAAATTTATTTTGAAAATTTAGAGATGGCACATACAAATTTGCTTGGAACGGCATGGAAATACCGCATATAGGTAGGTATGGTGGACTCATAAGGCAAACTTGGCTTAAGGATTTTGGATGCACAAGTAGCATTTCTACTTAGTACAAATGGAGGCTAGCAAATAGATTGAGAAGCAACCAAACCAAGAAACGAAAATTCACATAAGCGAGCATTGAGCATAACTAACACCGAATAATGCACCATGATACGTCTCCAACGTATCTACTTTTCCTCACTCTTTTGCCCTTGTTTTGGACTCTAATTTGCATGATTTGAATGGAACTAACCCGGACTGACGCTGTTTTTAGCAGAATTGCCATGGTGTTGTTTTTGTGCCGAAATAAAAGTTCTTGGAATGGAACGAAACTTTCCGGAGATTTATTTTGGAAAATATAAAAAATACTGGAGCCAGAAACCACCGGAGAGGGGGCCCAGGGTGCACATCACCCACAAGGGCGCACCAGCCCCCTCCCGGCATGCCCTGGTGGGTGGTGGGCACCTCGGGGCCCCACTTGACCTATCTCCGCCACTATAAATTCCTAAATTTGGAGAAAAAATAGGAGAGAAAGAATTATCATGTTTCACGAGACGGAGCCGCCGCCACCTCCTGTTCTTCATCGGGAGGCCAGATCTGGAGCCCGTTTGGGGCTCCAGAGAGGGCAATCTTCGGTCTTCGTCATCATCAACCTTTCTCCATCGCCAATCCCATGATGCTCCCCACCGGGAGTGAGTAATTCCTTCGTAGGCTTGCTGGTCAGTGAGGAGTTGGATGAGATTCATCATGTAATCGAGTTAGTTTTGTTAGGGCTTGATCACTAGTATCCATTATGTTCTGAGATTGATGTTGCTATGACTTTGCTATGCCTAATGCTTGTCACTAGGGCCCGAGTGCCATGATTTCAGATCTGAACCATTTATGTTATCACCTCTATATCTATGTTCTTGATCCGATCTTGCCTAGTCATATGCACCTATTACGTGTTATGATTCGTCAACCCCATAGTGACAATATTTGGGATACTTCGCGGTGATGACCGTAGTTTGAGGAGTTCATGTATTCACCATGTGTTAATGCTTTGTTCCGGTTCTCTATTAAAAGGAGGCCTTAATATCCCTTAGTTTCCTTATGGACCCCGCTGCCACGGGAGGGTAGGACAAAAGATGTCATGCAAGTTCTTTTCCATAAGCACGTATGACTATTTACGGAATACATGCCTACATTACATTGATGAACTAAGCTAGTTCTGTATCGCCCTAGGTTATGACTGTTACATGACGAATATCATCCAACGAGTTACCGATCCAGTGACTACGACCTTTCACTTATTGTTATTGCTAAGTTACTACTACTGTTGCTGCTGTTCCAACTGCTACAAAACTACTGCTACTACTGTTACCGCTGTTGTTACTATTGCTACTGCTATCAAACCTATCATATTACTGTGCTACTGATCACTCTGCTGCAGATAATTATCTCCAGGTGTGGTTGAATTGACAACTCAACTGCTAATACTCTCAAGTATTCTTTGGCTCCCCTTGTGTCGAATCTATAAATTTGGGTTGAATACTCTACCCTCGAAAACTGTTGCGATCCCCTATACTTGTGGGTTATCAAGACCTTTTTCTGGCGCCGTTGCCGGGGAGCATAGCAATATTTGTTGAGTCACTTGGGATTTATATCAGTCTATCACTATGAAGAATCTGAAGGATCCAAGGACCAAGATTTTTCCCTCTACTACGAGGGGAGGTAAGGAACTGCCATCTAGCTCTGCACTTGATTCACCTTCTGTTATGAGTAAGCTTGCAACACCACCACATGCTAGTAATCCTGATATGTCGCAAGTTATTGATGATGCCGCCTCTGCTATGAATGATGCTTATGATGATGCTAGTACCATGCTTGATGATAATGTGCCACTCGGAGAATTTCTTGATGAACAAATTGCTAGAGCTAAAGAAAATGAAATTGCTGAAATTGATGAAGCTTATGAAACTGATTATGATTATGAAACTCCTATTAGTCCTAGCTATCCTAAGTTTGAAATGCCTAAGATACCTGAAGGTTATGTTATGGACGAAGAGATAAGTAGAGAAATTCTTTCTTGCAAGGATAGAGACCATCTTAAGAAACTGCTATGCAAGTACAAGCAAAAAACTTTGAATGCTAGAATGAAATGTGATCCTAAGTTTGCTACTTCACCTATCTGTGTTATCGATAAGGATTATGAGTTATTTGTCGACCCAAAGTTAATTACTTTGGTTGAATCTGATCCTTCCCATGGCTATGAAACTGAAACTGTAGTGGCACACCTTACTAAGCTGAATGATATAGCCACCCTCTTTGCTCATGATGAGAAGATTCGCTACTATTACATCCTTAAGTTATTTCCATTCTCATTAAAGGGTGATGCTAAGACATGGTACAATACTCTTGCTCCTGGTTGTGTGCGTAGTCCCCAGGATATGATTTACTACTTTTCTGAAAAATATTTTCCTGCTCATAAGAAACAAGCTGCCTTACAGGAAATATTTAACTTTGTGCAAATTGAAGAAGAGAGTCTCCCACAAGCTTGGGGGAGGCTTCTCCAGTTGCTTAATGCTTTGCCTGATCATCCTCTCAAGAAGAATGAAATACTTGATATCTTTTATAATGGACTAACCGATGCTTTTAGGGACTTCCTAGATAGTTGTGCTGGTTGTGTTTTCAGAGAACGAACTGTTGAACAAGCTGAAGAATTATTGAATAACATATTGAAGAATTATGATGATTGGACTCTTCCTGAACCACCGCCTAAACCCACTCCGAAGAAGAGGGGTATCTTATTTCTCAGTCCTGAAGATATGCAAGAGGCAAAGAAATCTATGAAGGAAAAAGGTATTAAAGCTGAGGATGTTAAGAATTTGCCACCTATTGAAGAAATACATGGCCTTGACACACCACCACCTCCACAGGTGGTAGAGGTAAATTCTTTATTAAAGTTTAATGAAAGTGACATCCCTCACAATAAACATCCTAGTCAATGCTTATATGAGTTTGACAACTATATTATGAAGCAAGATCATTTCAATGCCCATGTTCTGAAACAATTAAAATATAATTCTGATATGATTGCTCGCTTGAGTGACTTGCTATTTAGAATCAGTAATGATGTTAGAGGTGTAGGAAAGCATGCCTCTATGGTTCAAACTCAGTTAGAACAAGTTGCTAAGTCTCAAAAAGAATTGCTTGATGAAATGAATAATAATATGCATGATTTTGCTGCTAGAGTAGTAACTAGAGGAGGTAGAATGACCCAAGAACCACTTTATTCTGAGGGTCATCCTAAAAGAATTGAACAAGACTCTCAGAGAATTAATATTGATGCACCCTGTCCTTCTAAGAAGAAAAATAAAAATAAAAATGATAGGACTTTGCATACCTCTAGTGAACCTGAGACACAAAAACCTCCTGATAATAATGATGTCTCTATTTCTGATGCTGAAACTCAGTCTGGTAGTGAACATTCACCTAGTGATAATGAAAATAATAATGATGGTGTTCATGATAATGTTCAACCTAGTAATGATGTAGAACCAGATAATGATGTTGAAATAGAGCCTGCTCCTGATCTTGATAACCCACAACCTAAAAATAAATGATATGATAAAAGAGACTTGTGGCTAGGAAACATGGTAAAGAAAGAGAGCCATGGGTTCAGAAACCTATGCCATTTCCACCTAAGCCATCTAAGAAAAAGGATGATGAAGAATTTGAGCGCTTTGCTGAAATGATTAGGCCAGTCTTTTTGCGTACCCGCTTCACTGATATTTTGAAGATGGCCCCTTATGCAAAGTATATGAAAGACATCATCACTAATAAAAGAAAGATACCGGAAGTTTAAATCTCCACCATGCTTGCTAATTATTCTTTTAAGAATGGAGTACCTAAAAAACTTGGAGATCCTGGAATACCAACTATACCTTGCTCCATTAAGAGAAACTATGTCAAAACTGCTTTGTGTGATTTGGGAGCCGGTGTTAGTGTTATGCCTTTCTCCTTATACAAAAGACTTGATTTGAATAAACTCACACTGATATCTACTACGCAACCTTCTTCTTGTAGACTCGTGTTGGGCCTCCAAGCGTAGAGTTTTGTAGGACAGTAGCAAATTTCCCTCAAGTGGATGACCTAAGGTTTATCAATCCGTGGGAGGCGTAGGATGAAGATGGTCTCTCTCAAACAACCCTGCAATCAAATACAAGAAATCTCTTGTGTCCCCAACACACCCAATACAATGGCAAATTGTATAGGTGCACTAGTTCGGCGAAGAGATGGTGATACAAGTGCAATATGGATGGTAGATATAGGTTTTTGTAATCTGAAAATATAAAAACAGCAAGGTAACTAATGATAAAAGTGCGCACAAACGGTATTGCAATGCTTAGAAACAAGGCCTAGGGTTCATACTTTCACTAGTGCAAGTTCTCTCAACAATACTGACATAGTTGAATCATATGTAAATCCCTCACGTGCGACAAAGAGTTCACTCCAAAGTAACTCATAGCGGAGAACAAACGAAGAAATTATTGTAGGGTACGAAACCACCTCAAAGTTATCTTTTCCGATCAATCTTATGAGCTATCCCTATAAGTGTCATGAACTGCCCTAGAGTTCGTACTAAAATAACACCTTAAGATACACATCAACCAAAACCCTAATGTCACCTAGATACTCCAATGTCACCACGAGTACCCATGGGCTTGATTATACGATATGCATCACACAATTTCAGATTCATCATGTTCAATCCAACACAAAGAACTTCAAAGAGTGCCCCAAAGTTTCTACCGGAGAGTCAAGACGAAAACATGTGCCAACCCCTATGCATAGATTCCCAAGGTCACGGAACCCGCAAGTTGATCACCAAAACATACATCAAGTGGATCAATAGAACATCCCATTGTCACCACGGATATCCCATCGCAAGACATACATCAAGTGTTCTCAAATCCTTAAAGACTCAATCGATAAGAAAACTTCAAAGAGAAAACTCAATTCATCACAAGAAGATAGAGAGGGGAAAACTCCATATGATTCATCTATATTAATAAAGCTCGCGGTACATCAAGATCGTGTCATCTCAAGAACACGAGAGAGAGAGATCAAACACATAACTACTGGTACATACCCTCAGCCCCGAGGGTGAACTACTCCATCCTCGTCATGGAGACCGCCGGGATGATGAAGATGGCCTCCGGTGATGGTTTCCCCCTCCGGCAGGGTGCCGGAACGGGCTCCCGATTGGTTTTTTGTGGCTACAGAGGCTTGCGGCGGGGAACTCCCGATCTAGGTTTCTTTCTGGGGGTTTCTCGATTTATAGGAGTACTTGGCATTGGAATCAAGTCAGGGGGGTGCTCGAGGGACCCACAAGCCAGGGGGGCGCGCCCTAGGGGGGGCGCCCCCTAGGCTTGTGGCCTCCTCGGGACTCCTCTCCGGTATCTTTTTTCTCCAGTATTTTTTATATTTTCCAAAAATATTCTCCGTAAATTTTCATCCCATTCCGAGAACTTTTATTTCTGTACAAAAACAACACCACGGTAGCTCTGCTGAAAACAGCGTCAGTCCGGGTTAGTTCTAATCAAATCATACCAAAATCATATAGAATTATTGTAAACATGTCATGAATACTTCATAAATTATAGATACGTTGGAGACGTATCAGTATCCCCAAGCTTAATTCCTGCTCGTCCTCGAGTAGGTAAATGATAAAAGAAATAATTTATGAAGTGTGAATGCTAGCAAGTGCACAAGTTTGATCAATGCTAATTCCAATCACTTTTTCTAGCATCAATATGAACCATAAACAGTAGCTCATCTCATAAAACTTCTCATGATCAAGTAACAAGCTATTCACATGTTAAAGTATAGACCAGAAAGTTTCTTGAAAACTACAAACCATATTCCTAGTCATCGAACAATTGCAATTCATCTTATTTTCAGGAAGGGTCTATGTAAGAGCTTTGATTTAGCAAATTCCACATACTCAACTATCATATAGTCTTCCATGATTATTGACACTCAAAGCATATTTTTAGAACAAATAGCATCCATCGAACACAGAGAAAGATAGGGGCTTAATGTTTCGCCTCCCAACTTATTTATCATATAGATAATTGTCAACAATAATAATTCATGATCAAATATATTTGTGTGGATATATATGTTTCGATCATTCCCCAACACATGACGCTTGCCAAGAGAAAAAGGTGAAATATTGGAAGTGGTGAAGATCACCATGACTCTTGCATAAAGGTAAGTACTAGAAAGTAAAAGATAGGCCCTTCGCAGAGGGAAGCATTGTTTGCAAAGGTGCCAGAGCTCAAGCTTTTAAAACAAGGATGAATAATAATTTTGAGAGGTATGCTTTCATTGTCAACATAACAACCGAGAGATCTCGGTATCTTCCATGCTAGATACATTATAGGCGGTTCCCAAACAGAATGGTAAAGTTTTTACTCCCCCTCCACCAATCATACACACTCCACGGCGAGCCGAATTCACGGGTACTGTCCATACAAACAACAATCTTGGGGGAGTTTTGTTTCATTATGTTTTGATTTGATTTTTGAGCATGGGACTGGGCATCCCGAATACCAGCCACTTTCTCGTGAATGATAGTGAATCAACACATATCGTGAGAATAACCCACCTAGCATGGAAGATACTGACAGCCCCTAGTCACTATATGAGCGATTCGGGCATACAAAACAGAATATTATTTGAAGGTTTAGAGTTTGGCACATGCAAATTTACTTGGAACGGCAGGTAAATACCGCATATAGGTAGGTATGGTGGACTCATATGGAACAACTTTGGGTTTAAGGGTGTTTGGATGCACAAGTAGTATTTCTACTTGGTGCGAAAGTTTTGGCTAGTATGAGGTGGAAGCAAGCACCACATGTTGGAGGATCCATAACAATATAACTTCTATACAAATATACCCAAACATAACTCATTAAGTTGTCTTCCTTGTCCAATTTTAACCAATTTGCTCGAGTTTGAAAATAATTAATGAGCTCACAATCATAGAAGATGTCCACGATAGTATATTTATATGTGGAATCTCTCTTCCTTCAATATTCTTTCATGAATTGTTCAAGTGACCAATGCGGTGTTTGCTAACTTTCAATAAATTTTACCACCTATACTTATTATGTGTGAAGTCATTACTCCCCATGGGATAAGTATATGAAGCATATTTAATTTCAGATTTATGATATTCAATTCATTCAACCATTTACTCATAGGATATAAGTGAAGCAAGAGAGTGAATGACAAACTACTCCAAAAAGATATAAGTGAAGATCAATGTGTAGTCAACAATTAAATAACTATGTGAAGACTCTCTCATCTAAGAATTTCAGATCTTAAGTATTTTATTAAACAGCAAGCAAAATAAAAATAGCACTCCAAGAATAGCACGCATCATGTGAACGAATAAAAATTTAGGCTCAACATAGGCTAACCTATAATTGTTGATGAAGAGAGGTGGGATGCGTAGCATCCCCAAGCTTAGATGCTTGGGACTTCTTGAAATATTTACTTGGGGTGCCTTGGGCATCCCCAAGCTTGAGCTTTTGTATCTCGTTCAATCCTCTCATATCATGGTTTCACCTATTCTCAAAAACATCATCCACACAAAACTTGAAAAGAACTCGTGAGATAGGTTAGTACACATAATAATAAATCAACTCTTTATGTACTGCAAAGACAAGTTGCACAATAATTTTCAAACATTAGGTACTGTTTACTATCATCTCCACAATTTATATCTACCAATATAGGCTATGGAAACTATAGGATAAGTAGATAACAAAACTATGACAGCAATCTGTCCAAACAGAACAGTCTGTAGCAATTTATGAAAACAGTGTACTTATGTAACTCAAAAAATTATGAACATTTAGGTCATGCTAAATAATTTGTATGAAAACACTGTGTAAAAATTTCAGAAACTTTCCACGTTCCAGTAAAATATGAAAATTCCAACACTACAGCAAAAGTTTCTGTTTTTACACAGCACACATCAAAACATGCAATGCAAGCATCCTAAGACAATTCTTGGAAATTTTTATTGAAAAACATGATTATAAATAACACCTAACATAAAACAATAAAATAAAATGACGCTCCAAGTAAAACTCATATTATGTGACGAATAAAAATATAGCTCCAAGATATACCGATAGTGTTGAAGATGAATGAGGGGATGCCTTCCGGGGCATCCCCAAGCTTAGGCGCTTGAGTCTTCCTTGGATATTACCTTGGGGGTGCCTTGGGCATCCCCAAGCTTATGTTCTTTTCACTCCTTATTCTCCTCATATCGGTGTCTCACCCAAAACTTGAAAACTTCAATCACACAAAACTTAACGGAACTTCGTGAGAAGGGTTAGTGTAGTAAAGATAAATCATTCACTTAGGTACTGTCAAGACAAGATTCATAATTGTTCTCACATAATACCTACTGTATTCTATCATTCCCATAATTTATATCACTCAATATAAGCTATAGAAACACTAAAACAAGTAAACTATGTATGCAAAACAGAATCTATCAAAAACAGAACAGTCTGTGAAGATCTGTAGCGTAACCATACTTCCCTGTCTCTAAAAATTCTGAAAAATTAGTTAAATCTAGGAAATTTGTATATCAATCATGTGTAAAACATTCAGATCAAAATCACGTTCCAGTTAATTTACAAAATTCCTGGAATGAGAGCAAAAGTTTCTGTTTTTGCACAGAATCAAGTCAACTATCATCCACACTATCCCAAAGGATTTACTTGGCACTTTATTGAAACAAAAGCTATAAAACATGATTATACAGTAGCTTAATCATGTGGACACACAAAAACAGTAGGTATAAATATTGGGTTGTCTCCCAACAAGCGCTTTTCTTTAATGCCTTTTTAGCTAGGCATGATGATTTCAATGATGCTCACATAAGAATAGTAGTTGAAACATGCAAAAGAGCATCATGAATCTCATGGAAAGCACATTTAAGTCTAACCCACTTCCTATTCATAGGGATTTTGTGAGCAAACAATTTATGGGAGCAAGAATCAACTAGCATAGGAAGGCAAAACAAGCATGACTTCAAAACTTTCAACACATAGAGAGGAAACTTGATATTATTGCAATATGTAGAAGCATAAGATCCTCTCTCATAATAATTTTCAGTAGAATCATGAAGGAATTTCAAAATATAACCAGCACATAAAGCATTCTTTTCATGATCTACAAGCATAGAAATTTTACTACTCTCCACACAAGAAAATTTCTTCTCATGACTAATAGTGAGAGTAAACTCAACAAAATAACTATCATGAGATACTTGATTGACATAACCACTTTGAATATTAAAATCATGATGACAAGTTTCATGATTACTATCACTCTTTATAGCATACGTGTCATCACAATAATCATCGTAGATAGGAGGCATGCCATCATCATAATAGTTTTGCTCATCAAAACTTGGGGGACTAGAAATATCTTATTCATCAAACATAGCATCCCCAAGCTTGTGGCTTTGCATATCATCATGGATATTCAGAGAATTCATACTAGCAATATTGCAATCATGCTCATCATTCAATATTTTGAAAATTTAGAGATGGCACATACAAATTTGCTTAGAACGGCATGGAAATACCGCATATAGGTAGGTACGGTGGACTCATAAGGCAAACTTGGTTTAAGGATTTTGGATGCACAAGTAGCATTTCTACTTGGTACAAATGGAGGATAGCAAATAGATTGAGAAGCAACCAAACCAAGAAACGAAAATTCACATAAGAGAGCATTGAGCATAACTAACACCGAATAATACACCATAAGTAGGATGTAACTTCATTGCATAACTATTGACTTTCGTGCATGCATAGGGAATCACAAACCTTAACACCAATATTCCTACTAAGGCACAATTACTCACTAACATGACTCACATATTACTATCATCATGTTTCAAAACTATTACAAAGAATCAAGTTTAATTTGCCCAATGATCTTCATGAAAGTTTTTATTATATCCTCATTGGATATCTATCACTTTGGGACTAGTTTCATATATTGCCATTGCTTTTTGGCAAGCTCAAACAAATTTAAGTGAAGCACATGAGCATAAAGATTTCATATCTCAAAATAGTATAAGTGAAGCTTGAGAGTATTTCTACAAAAATTTCCAAGCACACCATGCTCAAAAAGATATAAGTGAAGCACTAGAGCAATTCTATCAAATCATAGCATAATTTTGGCTCTCTCAAATAGGTGTGTCCAGCAAGGATACAAGTGAAAAACTAACAAACAAAGCAAGCAAAGATACAAGATGCTCCAAGCAAAACTCATGATATGTGACGAATAAAAATATAGCTCCAAGTAAAATACCGATGGTCGTTGGAAGAAAGAGGGGATGCCACTCGGGGGCATCCCCAAGCTTAGTTGCTTGTTTTTCTTTGGATATATCTTGGGGGTGCGGTAGCATCCCCAAGCTTAGGCTCTTTTCACTCCTTATTCCTTCATCCATCGTGATCTCACCCAAAACTTGAAAACTTCAATCACACAAAACTCAACAAAATCTTCGTGAGATCCGTTAGTATAATAAAGCAAATCACTACTTTAGGTGCTGTTGCAAACCTATTCATATTTTATTATTGCATTATACCTACTGTATTTTAACTTTACCATGGCTCATACCCTTCAATATAACCCATAGATTCATCAAAACAAGCACATAATGCAACAAAAACAGAATCTGTCTTAAACAGAACAGTCTGTAGTAATCTGTACTCTAACCATAATTATGTAACTCTAAAAATTCTGAACAATTAGGAAAACGCAAGGAATTTGTATAACAACACTATGTTAAAATTTCAGCTCAAGATCACGTTCTATCAAAAAATGAAAATTCATATACTGGACGCAAAGTTTCTGTTTCAGATTCAGCATCGCTTCTACTCATCCTATGAATCATCCTAAAGGCTTTACTTGGCACAAACACTAAATAAACTATAAAAACACAATCATAACAGAGGCATAATTTTGTCAACCCTAAAAAACAGAAAGGAAAAAGCAAAAATTTATTTATTCATTGGGTTGCCTCCCAACAAGCGCTATCGTTTTACGCCCCTAGCTAGGCATAACGCATAGGTTCAAGTATTGTCATCCTTGGTTTTCAACTCTTCAATCACACAACTAGATTTCTTCAACGATTTAGCATGCATATTTTTTATGACAACACTCCTAGGAAGAAAACCAAAAAATTTATTCTGGTAAATAGGGTCTCTTATGATTTCAACAAAGTCGGGATGAATACTAATCATTTTAAGATCCCCCTTGTGACAACTAGGTGTAGCAACTTTGTTCTTAGTGACTTGCGTGGCTTTGCCAATTTTCATGGAGGTTTTTCAATAGTTTTGATAGAAGAAAAAGCCGAACCCAAATTACTAAAAATCTCCTCCAACTTATCAATCCGGTAAAGACTCTCTTCTACCCTTTCGTTAACTATGGTTTCTTTTTTCCTTAAGCAATTTAAAAGCATCTCTCGCCTTAGACCCAATTTTATTAGCAAGATTATGCATTTTCTTATCCAAACTTTCAAGATGTTCTTGGGTAATCATCTTCTTTTCAATAGCATCTAATCTCTCCATAACATGTTCGAGAGTTAAAGTTGTTTCATTAATCATAAGAGGTGGTGATCCCACTAAGCTTCCCATAGCATTAAAAGCATCCAAAGATGGACACATCAAGAAAATCCCACCGGTAATCGTATCAAGGACGAATCTATACCAAGTGGTGATGCCCACATAAAAACTGTGAAGACGAACAACGGTAGATTGCTATAGATCTATTATGAGCATTGCAAATCCTATACCAAGCATCTTTTAGGTTCTCCCCTCGCCTTTGCCTAAAATTAAGAACCTCATTATCGGGAGTACACGCAATAAAGGAAGAACTAGCCATAATGACTAGGCAAGAGATCTGACGAGAAAAAGGCAAACGAAAAAGAGGGTGAATAAAACGGCAAATTGGTGAAGTGGGGGAGAGGAAAACGAGAGGCAAATGGCAAATATTGTAATTGCAAGGAGATGAGATTTGTGATTAGGAACCTGGTAGATGATGATGGAGTCCCCTCGGCGTCTACGATAGGCACGTAGAAGAGACCGCTTCCTCCCCGGCAACGGCGCCAGAAATTCCTTTGACGTGGCTTAAGACTGCGTCGGTATTTCCCCAAAGAGGAAGGGATGATGCAACACATCGACGGTAAGTATTTCCCTCAGTTATGAAACCAAGGTTATCGAACCAGTAGGAGGATCACCACCACCCAATAAGCAGCACCTGCACACAAATAACAAATACTTGCAACCCGACGCAAAAGAGAGGTTGTCGATCTCTCTACGGTAAAAAGATAGATTAGGTAGTGATAGATAGGAGAGAAAGATCTCTCAAGAACACAAAATAAAAAGGGCAAATAAAATATGCAGCAATATGTTTTTGGGTTTTTGGTTTTGTAGATCTGAAAACAAAGATGCAAAAAGATAGATCTGAAAGCAATATGTTGGAAAAGTAGACTCGGGGGCCATAGGGTTCACTAGTGGCTTCTCTCATGAGTATAGCGCACGGTGGGTGAACAAATTACTGTTGGGCAATTGATAGAAAACCGAATAGTCATGACGATATCCAAGGCGATGATCATTATATAGGCATCACGTCCAAGATAAGTAGACCGACTCCTGCCTGCATTTACCACTATTACTCCACACATCGACCGCCATGCAGCATGCATCTAGTGTATTAAGTTCATGGAAAAACGGAGTAATGCAATAAGAACGATGACATGATGTAGACAAGATCAATTCATGTAGGAATAGACCCCATCTTGTTATCCTTAATAGCAACGATACATGCGTGTCTTGCTGCCCTTTCTGTCGCTGGGAAAGAACACCGCAAGATCGAACCCATCACAAAGCACCTCTTCCCATGGCAAGAAAAATCGATCTAGTCGGCCCAACTAAACCAAAGATTCGAAGAAGAAATACGAGACTATAAGTAATCATGCATATAAGAGATCATAGAAGACTCAAATAATATTCATGGATAGAAACTGATCATGAACTCAAAATTCATCGGATCCCAACAAACACACCGCAAAAGTTTACATCAAATAGATCTCCAAGAGACCATTGTATTGAGAATCATAAGAGAGAGAGAGAAGAAGCCATCTAGCTACTACCTACGAACCCGTAGGTCTATGGTGGACTACTCACGCATCATCGGAGAGGCACCTATGAAGAAGATGAACCCCTCCGTGATGGTGTTTAGATTGGATCTCGTGGTTCTGGAACTTGCGGCGGCTGGAATTGTGTTTCGTCGACTCCCCTAGGGTTTTTGGAATTTGGGAATTTATAGGCATCAGAGGCGGTGGAGAGGGGCCCCGAGGAGGGCACAACCCATCAGGGCGCGCCGGGGGCCCCCTGGCGCATCCTGGTGGGTTGTGGTCTCCTCGGCCCACTTCTCCGGCACTTCTTTGGCCCACTGGGTGTCTTCTGGTCCAGAAAAAATCTCCAAAAAGTTTCGTCGCGATTGGACTCCGTTTGGTATTGATTTTCTGCGAAGCAAAAAACAAGCAAAAAACAACAATTGGCACTTTGGCACTATGTTAATAGGTTAGTCCCAAAAAATGATATAAAGTTGTTATAAAATGATTGTTAAACATCCAAGAATGATAATATGACAACATGGAACAAGCAAAAATTATAGATACGTTGGAGACGTATCAGACAGCTCAACCCACCCCGATATCATCCCTTCCTTCACCGTCGTGGCAAGAAGAGCAGTGACATGGCAAGAGAACGAACACCATCATGTGAGCTTATTTAGGGGAGGAACTGTGACAAACGTACCTTCCACCTCTGGCTTCGAACATGGGAGCACCACGAGTAGGTATCTATGCGGATCTGTATTTTTTTTTGTCTATGCCCACACAAGTTTGTCAGAATCATGATTCAATGACTTTATGATACAAACTAATTAACAACTCTGATTCCACGATTTTTGTAGTAAAATTTACATTTTTATTATTCTAATTGTTAAGATTCTACAATTTGTGATCCTATCATCGGAGCTCCGATCCAATTCAGAATCACCATCCTGACAACCTTGATGTCACGTAAGTATATTGTTATGAAAATTTCATGCACATATTATATATGTATTTGTGTATGTACAAGAAAAATCAATTTTCCTTTTGTGATGCATAGAAATATGTTTTCTTTTAAAGTCTTCAGTGGATCTCGTCCACCATGGAGCTCCTATATCAAAGTGTATAAACCGTGGGACATATAAATCTTACTAACATGGTTCACACAAGCTAGACCATGTGACTTTCACTGACATTTCAAGACCATACAAATTACTTGAATTTTTTGTAGAGCTTACACTCTTCTGCGATTGAAACCACACGGTGTCAGATATAATATCCTCGATGTCGTAATGAAAATATCCGGGAATTCTAGAATCACCAACAATGCCATCATGATAGCAATTTTCATCACCAGAGTGACAATTGTGCGTGTATAGGTCTATAGTCAAATTGTTGGTGTAATCCACACAAACTGTGACCGGTGGCAGCCTGCAAACACTCAACTTGCCACTGAAGACTGAAAAAGCACCCCCTTGCATGGTACGATGGACCGCAGTTATTGTAAGTGAATCAAACAAGTTGTTCCCAAGATGGTGCACCTCAAACTCCAACACAGCCAACACGGCCTTTGGGATAGCAGCCATTCTTAGATTGACGCTGCCGTGGTGACCAGTGTTAATGTGCCAATGGAGCCTTTCATATTCTGCATAGAAAGATGGAGCATAGACCGAATATCCGTCTATTAACACCTTATCATCTTCACCTTCTTCGTCTATAATTAGCAAACGATATTCAATCAGCACAAGCCCAACCGCATAGATACCTTGATGCGGGGTAAGTAGAGGCTGAAGCTTACAAGAACCCTGTATATTGTATAGTTAGACATATATCCTGCAGGTTTCTTCAATAATCTTCAATAAAGAGACAATAAGAAAAGGTACAACATAACTCACCAGCTTAAGCTTACATGGTTTGTCTCTAGAGTATTCAAAGACATAGTTGCATAGTTGGTTGTTTCGTACATCCCGGAATGCAAGCATACCGTAGACCTCTAACGCGGCATCATGAGGAGATGATAAATTCAAACTAAACACTTGGATAGCCCGTCGACAAGGTTCATTCTCCCTTTTGTCGAGCCAACGGTTTTCCCATCTTGGCAATGGAGGCACTGCAGGCAATATGAACACAAATCATTAGATATCAAAAGTTGTGATTTCAATACATATATAATGTCATATGGATTAGAACTTTGGAATCTTACAATAGAAACCAAGGAGTACTTCTCTCAATTTTTCTCTTTACACATGCTTAGGTATTTTTTTATGACTTATGGAACTCCCTTCCCTTGGTTCACAAGAAAATCATTGGACATGGTGTAGAAATAGATAATGTGACTTGCTCGAGATACAAATGGCCATGCACATGCAAACCTTTTTTTACTTTATTTTATAAAGGCATACCATCAAACTTCCTAAAATTTTGCCACCGGTACAAACATATTTGAGGAGGCATGATAGGTCGGTTGGTTTGCAGGATTCAAAACCAAGTGGATGCACACGAAAAACGAAAGAAATATTTCTGAAGGAAAAGGTGTATGCCACAGCTCTGATAGAAACAAAACAATTTTTTCATAAGATTGGACTGAATCAAAACTTTTGTTTGGAATTGCATGCCAAACAAACCATAAGAAAAGTAGTACTACATATGATTTCATTCCTGCAAATCAAAAAAAGAACAGAAATTTTAACAGACATCATCTATCAAAATTTCTATGAACCAATAGACGCTTAATGTTTAGAAGCTGACCGCCAATCTTTTAGGTTGTGATGTTTTAGAATCTGTGGTTTCAAATTTTATGAAACATAAAATGAAGTGGATTCAAAACATTAAAACTACTATACAAATGCAATTAAGCGTGCCCACTTTTTTTTCCAACCGGGCTCACACCCCTTTCCATTAATTGCTCAACAGAAATATAGCAGTCTCGGACACAGATCGACAAACCACACAAGCCTGAAAGACTAACCAGCAAAAGGGGACCGAAAGGGGAGAGCGAGTTGGAGCATCAATAGGAAACCCGCTGCAAGCAACTCTAAAGCGAGTTACCCACTGCGAGGCAAAAACCTATTGACACTAACCACCCGACCTCAGAACCTCCATCACTACAACCTACCACCAAATGAGACCAACAAAAACAGAGAAAAGTCCTCCAACACGTCCAACTCAGCGGACATCAAACCCCAGTGAGTGACATTATCCAACACCAAAAGATCAGCATGTCCCATGCTTCAGGTCATGTGCCTGTTCATCCCTCCAGCGCCAACCTGCCTTGTGGAGTCGAGCGATCTGCCAGGGAAGCCGCCACCTGAGCCATCCTCCGCACCCCAGCCTGAAAGCTCTCTCTGTCCACCTCCTTCAATAAACCTGCCCAGTACATCAAGAAAGAACAAGTGGTAAACGCCGCCTCAAGAGGAGATCTCACTATATGATTTTCAAAGGTAACTTTATTCCGAGTGCACCAAATCCCCCAGCATATGGCAGCAACAATAGTCATGTAATGCTGTTTACCCCCAGGAAAAAAATTATACAACCATGCCCAGCTCTGCCATAGGGACCTGGGACAACAAGGAGTAGCCAGTGCCATCCCAAACACCCCCACACTGATTTAGCAAATGCACAGCCAAAGAACAAATGATTCGCAGTCTCAACATCATTACAAAAGGAACAAACAGGATCCCACCCCCCCAATTCCTCTTCCTCATATTATCTCTAGTAGGAATGGCGTTTTGAAACAGTTGCCACATGAAAATTTTAATTTTCAAAGGGATCTTAGCTTTCCATATCCATTTATAGTCAGGACCTGCCAAATCTTTTTCTAGCCATTCATAAACTGACTTGGTAGAAAACTCTTTTTTCTTACCAAATCTCCAGGTTATCTTATCTGGCAAAGAGTTAAGAGGAAGCATTCGGGTCTTAACAACAATATTATTCCATTGATCGTCAAGCGGAGGGAACAGGGTCCGCCTGAATCGCAACACAAAATTATCTCTAGCAAACATCGCAAATGTGCATTCCTGATCCTCACAAATAATAAACAGAACAGGATACTCAGTTTTGAGAGCAAAATTATTCATCTAGGGGTCGTGCCAGACCCTGACCAAATCCCCTTTATTGATGTTGATCTCCCTGCCTTCCATGTATACATCTTTGACTTTCATGATAGCTTTCCAGCAAGGAGAATCATTGAATCTAGCTTCAATGTTAGCTACAGTCTTACGTTTAAAATATCGAGCGCGAACAATACATTGCCACAGCCCATCTCCAGTCTCCAATTTCCACCACCATTTTACTAGTAAGCTAACATTTTGCTTATGGAGGTCCTTGATGCCTAGGCCACCAATTTTCTTAGAGCGACACACTCTAGACCACTTGACCATATGATATGCACGTTTCTTTTTCCCTTTTCTCCAGAAGAAACGCCTACGATGCACATTCATTTTATCTATGAAGGTTTTGTTGAGTAAGAACATAGACATGAAATAAGAGGGAATCCCATCAAGACTAGAGTTAATGAGAGTAACCCTGGCCCTCGATGAAGCTATATAACAAATCCAGGCCGCTAACCTCTTGAGAAGCTTCGCATCAAGGAAATCCCAATCTATAGTTTTTAATATAGAATATGTCACAGGAACCCCTAAATATCTCATAGGGAGCTTCCCAACCTGGCATCCAAACATCTCCGCATAAGTTTTGTCAGTGTTATTATCCCCACCGATGGTAAAGACTTCACTCTTCTCGAAATTAATTTTCAAACCAGACATCATCTCGAATAAGTATAGGAGCAATTTAACATTCACAGCTTTATCCACATCATGTGAAAAGCATAGGACCGTATCGTCTGCATATTGAAGTATGCCCACACCACCCTCCAACATCATCTTAGTTAGACATTCAGCTGCCATATTAAACAGAAATGGGGAAAAGGGGTCACCCTGTCTGACACCTTTGACACTTTGAATATATGAGCCCAGTTCATCATTAATTTTGACACTAACCGTGCCATTACATAGAATCTGTGATACCCATCCACACCATTTATCACTAAACCCGCGTTTAGTGTGACAGTCAAGGAGGAATCCCCAGTTAACTTTATCGTAAGCTTTCTCAAAATCATGTTTCAGGATAACCCCAGTTCTTTTTTTGATATGAGTATAATGCACGATCTCATGCAAATAGAGGATCCCATCCATAATATTTCTCCCTTTAATAAACGCATTATGTTGAATACTAAACAATTTAGGAGCAAATACCTCAACCCTCCTATCCATGACTTTAGTATGGACAGCGGAGCAAACAAATTGGTATGTACTGTTGTATCTTATCAGCAGTGGATGTTTTAGGCAACAGGGTAATAATCCCATAATTCAGCCGCTGCACATCCAACCTTCCATCGTGAAACCACTCAAACAATCTAAAAAGGTCAGACCGAACCACCTCCCAACAGTGCTGATAAAACTCAGCGGGAATGTTGTCAGGTCCCGGTGCCCGATTAGGTTCCATAGCAAATAAGGCTTCCTTAATCTCTTCCAGGGTAAAGGGTCTGGTCAAGGTTTCATTGTCTTCCCTTGTTAGTTTCTCCTCTTGGGACCATAGATCCGCATCTACTTTGCAAACATTCCCAGGGGCAGGGCCGAATAACTCCTTATAAAAGGCAGTAGCATGAGACAATAAGTTTTGCGTCCCCTCAATGGTCATTGACCCACATTCTAAAGAATGCGTAACATTTTTCCTACGCCTCCCATTAGCTACTTTGTGGAAGAAGTCAGTATTATTGTCCCCTTTAAGGAGTCAACTCTCGTGGGACTTCTGGTGCCAAAATAGTTCTTCCTCCACCAACAACTTATTAAGCTCCACTAAAATGTCCAGCTTCCTAACGCTTGCGCCTTTCGATCTTTGGTTATCATTCGTAGTAATAATATCTCGGGGTTTGCAACGAAAACTTGCCGAAATCCTGCCCCTCCCGCGGAACTAGTACCACCAATAGATAGGCCCGTCCCTTCTTGGGCAACCCTAAAAAAAATACACTAGTTTCTTAAATTTAAAATAAAAAAGATTTTTTCTTACGTTGAGAAATATTTGTTTTTTCAAGATAAACAACGTCCTCCCACACAACTCGCACTGCTCCTCAAGAGCCTCAAGCTCTTGCAACTCTATACGCAATAGATTCTTCTTAATCTTGTTGTTACCAAAGATATTCGAACCCCAGCCTTTTAATTTTTTTAACCCTCTTCAATTTGATATTAAGGATGTTAATATGATCGTCTATATATACAGGTTTGGACCAAATATCCGCAACCAGCGGAAGAAATTCCGCATTACTCAGCCATGAAGAATCAAATCTAAAACATCTAGCGCCACGCGCTCTGGATGGGGCATTTCCACTGTCAAGTAAAAGTGGGTTATGGTCAAAGAGCTCTTTCACCAGCTGTCTAACAGAGGTCAACGGATATAGGTCCTCCCAGTCAGGGGACATGAGGATTCTATCCAATATCTCTAAAGTAGGATGCTCCTGGTTAGTAGACCAGGTGAAACTACCTCCGGACATAAAGATCTCCCTAAGTCCCAACAAATGAATAATGGAGTTGAACACCTCCGAGAAATGAGACAAGGGGGTTTGTTTGTTTTTCTCTCTACAATGTCTAAGGATATTAAAATCACCACCTACTAGAAAAGGAGTGTCTAGCTTGTCACAGAATGAGGACAACTCGGTCAGGAATTCGGGCTTGCCCTCGTCATGAGCCGCCCCATACACGGTAAGGAGAGTCCAATTACATTTTTTGATTTTGTCAAACAGATTGAGCTATAAGATATATTTGCCACACTCAGTGTTAATGATGTCAAAGGAGTTGTTTCGAACACCACATAAGATCCCACCAGATTTCCCTTTAGATGGAGCCCATTCCCAGCAGAAGTCCATTTGACACTACTAGGAGAAACCTTATAGGCAGGACACTATCAGTAGCGCTAGAAAGTAACAGGCGCTGCTGGTAATTACCAGTAGCACTGGATTTCGGCAGCGCTACAAGTAAAGACTTAGCAGTAGCGCTGGAAACAAAAAGAGCGCTACTGCTAAGCGGGACCCGACGAGCCCACCGACACTGTTGGTAGTAGCAGCGCTGTCCAGAATACAGCGCTACTACTAAGATTTTAGTAGTAGCGCGTTTTTTTGTGGAACCGCTACTGCTAATGGGCCCCACTTAATAGTAGCGCTCTTTCTGGAAAGCGCTACTACTAAGTAACATAGCAGTAGCGCTTTCTGAAAAACAGCGCTACTGCTATGCGTGGCTGGTGCCACCTTTTCACCCCCCCTCCCCCTCCTCCCCCCTTTGCCCTCTCTCCCCCTCCTTTCCCCTCTCCCCTCACCATTGTTGCCCTTCTTCTCTCTTCCTCCTACCTCTCTTCTCTCCCCATTAATGCCCCCCTCCACCATAACTCTCCTCCATAAATGGCCTTCTCATCTCTAGCTAGCTCCATAAATGCCCCCCTACCTCATTTATTTGGCTCTCCCTCCATTCCATTAGATATAGATCTAGCTAGCTCATCTCTCTCCCTCTCCATTAGTTACCTAGAGTCATCTCTCCTCCCCAACAACTAGATCTAGCTAGCTATTTAGCCATCCACACTTTCGATCCCTATAGGTAGGGAAATGCCTCATCCGGTCGATCGGTCTCTCTCGGGAGATAGGTGAGTAAAAAGTTGTTCATTTCAAGAATGCGAATATGTGTGTGAATGGGAATATGTGTGTTTGGGATATGGAGAGATTTGTGTGAGTGACATGCCCCCGAGTTGCTTATGTTTTGCCGAAATGTCGATTTATTTCCGTTTCAGTGAATTTCAAGCAAACTCGATATGTCCTATTTTTAGGCAAGGTCATGCCCAATTTTTATATGACTTTGATGCATGCATGCATTTTGTTTATAACCCTTTTGCTTGTTATACCGTGCATGCAGTCGGTCATGAAGGTGAGTGGATGGAAGGTGGAGCGATACATGCAATCCGCGGTGATGGACATGTATGCAAATAATCGGACTAGGATTAGATGTCCATGTACAAGATGCAAAGAAGGAGTCCTTTTGGACCCTTTTGATCGTGGCAGGTTGAAGGCTCACCTGCTGATGAATGGTTTCATGGATGGCTATACTCGGTGGATAAGTGAAGATGATGATGATGAGGACGTCCACATGGCAGGGAATAACGACATGGGGCTAGACGAAGAGATGACCGATCGACACGAAGACGATGGCGCCGGACATGGCGGCGGGGAAGAGTTAAATGACGGCGGCGGAGAAGATTCCGGACACGGCGAAGAAGAGTCCGGACATGGCGGAGAAGAGGTGGCGGTCACGCCGCAGTCTTCGACGCTACTAAGTGCAGTCGTGCAGGACCCTCATGTTCGAGACCTCCTTCGCAAGAGTACGACTAGCGAGAGAGCTGCTTCTAGAGAGGAGGCCAAGCTGGCGCAACTTGAAGTAGACTCGAAGACTCCATTGTATGACGGTTGCGATCCCGAGGTGACCCGCTTGAGTTTCACGCTCGAACTTCTAAAGATGAAGGTCAAAAACAAATGGACAGACAAAAGCCTCGATGAGCATTTGAAGTATCTACATAATAAAGTTCTTCCCGTGGGGAACCTGTGTCCTACTAGTGTCGATGAGGCCAAGAAAATCGTTTGCCCTTTTGATTTGCCGCACATTAGGTACCACGCATGCATCAACGATTGCATCATTTATCGGGGGGAGCACGCGGAAAAAACCAGCTGTCCAGTGTGCAATGCTTCTCGATACAAGAAGGCAGGAAAGAAAGCTCCTCAGAAAGTTGTATGGTACTTTCCGATCACTCCCCGTCTGCAGCGGTATTTCGTAGATCCTAAGGAAGCAAAGCTCATGCGCTGGCACGCGGAGAGGAAGAAGCCCGACGATGGAGATGATACGAAGCTGAGACACCTCGCAGATGCTAGCCAGTGGAGAGCATTCAACGCCGTATATGGATTTGTTGCAGAAGATCCAAGGAACATCGTGCTTCGTGCGAGTACCGATGGCATGAATCCATTTGGAAACCAAAACACCAACCACAACACATGGCCCGTATTTGTATGGATATACAACCTCCCCCCCATGGAAGTGCATGAAGACAAAGTACATACACATGAGCATGCTGATTCAAGGGCCGAAACAACCAGGAAATAATATTAACCTGTATATGGGGCTTCTGAAAGAGGAGCTAGACACGTTATGGAAAACACCGGCATGGACATGGGACGCCAGCAAAGGAGAGTATTTCTATATGAGAGCCGCGCTGATGACGACGATGCACGACTATCTCGGTTACGGGTACACCTCAGGCCAGGTGTGCCACGGATACTGCGGATGCACGAGGTGCATAGATGATACAACGTCTCAACAGCTTGCGTCAACGAAAGATGGCGGGTCCGGGAAAATCGTGTACATGGGGCATCGTAGATGGCTCGAGAAGGATGACCCGTGGAGAAAGCGTGGATATCTATTCAATGGGTTGGCTGAGCATCGAGGACCTCCACGTAAGAGCAGCGGCGCCGAAATCAACGAGCTGTTGAAAAACTGGGAACAGTGCCCCGCGCCAGGAAAGATGAAAAAGGCGCCGGAGCCGCTACTGAAGGTATGGAAAACGAGGTCTGTTTTCTGGGACTTGGAGTACTGGCCTAATCACGACACTCCTCATTGCCTTGATCAAATGCATATCACGAAGAATGTCCTCGAGATCTTGCTTGGCACACTGATGAACATGCCGGAGAAGACCAAGGACGGGCCGAAGGCAAGGAAAGACTTGGAAGATTTGAAGATCAGGAAAGATCTCCACCGTAAAAAGTCGACGGAGGAGACGGAGACGGAGACGGAGGAGGGGGAAAGGGGCAGAAAAGTCAACAAGAAGGAGGAGAATTATTGCCCCATGACACGCTTACTGGTCTCTGCAACTTCTTCGACGTTATCTCTCGAAAGTCCATAAGTGTGAAGCAGCTCCGAAGGCTACATGAAGAGATCGTTGTCATACTATGTGAGCTTGAGATGTACTTCCCGTCCGCGTTCTTTGACGTCATGGTGCATCTGTGTGTCCACATCGTGGACGACATCATCGACCTCGGGCCGACATTCCTTCACAGCATGATGCCGTTCGAGAGGATGAATGGGGTCATCAGAGGATTCGTTCGTAACATGTCCCGTCCCGATGGGAGCATCGTCCAGGGGTATCTGACGCATGAGTGCATCTCCTTTTGAGAGAATTATATAGGCGTCAGAGACCCTGTTGTTTGTTTGCCCGTCAAGAAGCACGATGGGAGGCTCGGAGGAGAAGGTCACAACAACGGCCGGAGGGAATTGCACGTGGACTACTCGGATCGACGGAACGACTTTGACAGGGCTAACTTAGTTGTGCTACAACACCTAGATGTGGTAGATGATTATGTGGCATGGCACAAAGAAACCATCGCAAATAAGTACCGTGATAAGGGGATGCTCAAGACGGACGAATAAGTTACTGTAGAGCACAACGCCACTTTCTTGTGTTGGTTCAAAGAGCAAGTTCTTGAAAATCCCCCGGAAGAGGGCAGTTCGGACGGATTGCTCATACACGCCTTAGCACATGGCCCTGCGCCCAACTCGCGAGCTATCAGTCATACGATATCAACGGGTACACATTCTACACGGAGGCCAAAGACATGGACAGTGATTACCAGAACTCCAGGGTGACGATTGAATGCGTGACCGACGCCAACGGCACAACTGAAAGATTCTACGGAAGGGTCGAAGAGATCTGGGAGCTTGACTATGCTGGAATGCACAATGCGACGATGTTCCGTGTCAGATGGGCTAAGGACGTCGTAAGAGAAAACAAGTATTTCACTACCATGTCTATACCCGACGTGAAGAGCGCAACCGTGAACGTTAACGTCATCGCCAAAACTGAGCCATGGGTACACGCTAAGCACGTGACACAATGCTTCTTCATAACCGACCCGACCAATCCCAGCCGTGTTGTCATGAGGAGAGGCAAAAGGAGCATCGTCGGAATGGATGGAGTCGCCAACGAGGAAGACTACGACCAATACGGCAACCCGATGAGGGAAGATGACGATGACGATGAAGCATACGTGAAAAGAAGAATCAATACTACATTACGTAAGAAAGATCGTACTCCATGGTTCCGGAAAAGTCACAAGGAGGGGCTCAATTATTCGGCAACGAACAAGAAAGGGAAGAAGCTCAATGTGAAACGTCGTCGACGCAGCTGAGAAACCATCATTTATATATATGTATCTATTTTGTGTACGCACTTAAGTAACCGTTATCGGTCAAATGATGTATACATCGTATCCCCTTCAATTACCACCACATGGTTCTGGTGATATTCGCGCAGTGTGGGAGGGAGACGTTCTCGTCGACTGCGTGCGAGGCCGTTGGGAGAAAAACAAAAAACAAAAACAAAAAACAAAAGGGAGAAAGCAATACAAAAGAAAAAGAAAAGTAAACAGAAAAGGAAAGGAAAATAATAAAAAGAAAAGAAAACTAAAAACTAGAAAAGGAAAATAATAAAAAGAAAATAATAAGAATTAGCAGTAGCGCTGGATTAGGACCAGCGCTATAGCTAAGTTAGCAGTAGCGCTGGATTAGGACCAGCGCTATAGCTAAGTTATCAGTAGCGCTGGTCCTAATCCAGCGCTACTGCTATTTTTAGTTAACCCCGCCACGCGGGCTGAAAATTTGGCCAAGTCCTTATCCCCCCCCCCTCGATCTCCACCTCTCCCCCACTATGTCGCCGCCGGCCGTCGCCCCTGCCCGCTGTCGCCCCTGTCCGCCGTCGCCCCTGCCCGCCGTCGACCTCGACGCCGGCCATCGCCCGAGCCCTCCCTCGACCTCACCGTTGCCGCGCGGGCCCACCCTCGACCTCGCCGCCGCCGCCCTCTCCCCTGCCCTCTACCTCGCCGCCGCCGCCCTCTCCCCTGCCCTCGACCTCGCTGCCGCCCCGTAAGCCTCTCCCTCTCCTCTCCCCTGCCCTCCTCTCTCTCTCTCTCTCTCTCTCTGCTCCATATGATTTTGCTTCGGGCCTGCATTGATGGTGTGGAGCGCCATCCTGTGTCAGTTTGCGGCTGTGGAAGTACATTGTACGACCGAGAGTCCAGCCAGCAACCTGTTGATCTCTGAAACTTGCATGTGCCCATGAGTAGGATTTATGGCATGGTTCTGGTAAATTAGGATTAGTTTGAGTTAGGCAAAATTAGGAGTTTGATGGATGGATGGATAGTTTTTGTATGGCATGGCAGTGCTGATCGACGTTGACGCATGGTAGTAGTGTATTAGAAATGAAATGTTTAATTGGTGGAGAATTATTAAGAATTGAATTGCATCCAAGACGCAGAATCAGACAGACATAAAAACTGCTGCCTTGAAAACAAAAGTATTCATTTTTTTTGTTTTCGATTGATGGAACAGAAAGAGATAGAAACAAGACCCAACAGAAGAGAGTTGACCCGATCTGATGCATGCAGGAGAGGAGAGGAGAGGAAATTACTCTATTCTTCCTGATTTTGTAACTGTTGACATACACTATGCTCATAGGCTCACAACATTCTTACCTACTTGTTGCAAGGCTGTGTTACTTATGTGCTTAGTGCTAGAAGATGTTGTTATGCTGCACTAGAGAAAAATGCTTATGCAAAGAAAATTTGATATGAATCTGCGCATGATATTATATGATTTTGCAATGTTGGTTGAATGTCGAAGAATATCCGAGTGGCCTATGTTTTGCCCGAATGTTGATTCATTTCCGTTCCGGCAAATTTCTGGCGCTCCATATGTCCACTTTTTAGCAAAGGTCATGCCGAAAATTTCCGTGATTTTCGGCATGACTCGTGCTAGAAACTAGGACATATGGAGTGCCCGGGATTTGCCGGGGGGGATGAATCAACATTCCGACCAAATATAGGCCCCTTTTTTCTCTTCATTATATCTTTTATTTACAATTGTTGAATAGGAAACATGTCTAGCCACGCCGAAGCCGGGGGTTCTGCTCGCCTCGAAGAAGACCCCATCGAGGCAGCAAATCACTATTTCGATTACCTGGACGAACACCAGATGGGGGTGCATGGTGGTGGCAGTGGCACCAACCCCGACACCGACGCCGACACCGGCACTGGCACCGGCACCGACACCACCCCCGAGACCAGCAAAGCACCGAAGCAGAAGAGGTCACGAAGACCAAACGAGCTCGGCATCGGACAAATTGTGGTCACAGAGATGCACCCCAAGAAATTAGAGCCAACGGCGCCGGATGAAGCGCGCTCGTGCTGGGGCAATCAACTAGGATGCATCCTCAGGGAAACCGCCAACATCAACGACGAGAAGTTGAAGAAGATACCACATATGGAGCACATGCTCCTAAAGAAGTTGCACGATAGGTTCCTGTTCCCCGGCCACACAGAAAGCAAAGAACCGTGGGACGACGACGCCATGACAAAGATAAACAGCAAGGCGATGGTGACGTTCACCAACGACTTGTCCGCCTGGAAAGTTCGGGTGAAAAAAAGCGATTGATAAGAATGAACCGTGGTCCAAGATTCATGCTGACAATCCGACACTTACGGAAGAGGACTTTGAAAAATTCAAGGAGACTTGCGCTAAAGATGAAACCAAGAAAAATTCAGAGAAAATGAAGGCGCTCCAGGCCAGGAACACGCCTCCCCACCGCCTCGGAAGCCGTGGTTATGAGGGCAAGAGGCACGTATGGGCCAAGGAGGACGCCGAACGTGAAAGTCACGGAATCCCAGACCCCTTGGCGGAGTTCACCGACCCGCTGGAGCGTGACTGGATCAGGGCCCGGTACAAGTGGGACCGCGTCAAGAAGATCTTTTACACGGACCCGAACAGGAGGGAGTTCATGAGACTTCTGGTAATTGTTATATTACCACATTATCATATTAGCTTCCAATCAATTCGACTACAAGTTTTGTCACATTATTAGTAAACCATCCACATTCCTTTTGCAGAAAGAGCAGCACCAAAAGACAGCCGAAAGCGACGAGTCGTCACAGTCGTCGGCGAGGCCCAAGTGGGACACCCATTTCAACCGGGCCCTGAACATACTAAAAAAGGTCCCGGAGGACCAACCGCCGTCCTATGGACGTGTGCACGGCGTCGGAGATGGCGCCTCGTGGAAGACGTGCTACCGCGAGGAGCCAAAGGAAAGAAGGAAGAGACGGGCGCTCAACCAGCAGACCATCGACGAGAAGGTCGCGATTGCGGTCAATAAGACAAAAGCTGAGACCAAAGAAGAGTTGCTCGGGGTAGTCAATGCAAGGGTCAATGACTTCCAATCTGCAATTATTACCAGCTTGATTCCGGCAATTATCGATTGGTCGAAGAGCAATCCAGAGAAAGGGCCAGAGGACTTTCCCCTTCCCAGCTACGTCGGGAGCAATTCGGTGAACATCACACCACCACCAGCTGCTCAAGTAACCGCAAAAGGTCCCGCTCCTGTTCATAGCAGCCCGACCTCCGTCTCTGGCATGCTCGGCGGGCCTTTGTCTATGGCTGAGATCGACGCCCTCACGGTAATTACGCGTCATACCCTTTTCACCAGCATGTCTATATAGTCTTCCGTTTCAGTTGCCTTTCGGATGTTTGACATCGCAGACATGTCTTCGTAGGCCAACGATACCCCGTGCACCCTACTGTACGACATCAAGGGCCAGAAGGTGGCCATGGGAAAGGCAACGATCGTGAAGCCGAAGGACCGCATGTTCCACAACCGAGAGATGCCCGATGGCGTCTTCAAGGTTAACGTGGCCAGTGTCTTAGCGGGCTTCGAGGATTTGCCTCCTCCGGTACCAGTCGATGACGAGGAGACCCCTCAACGGATTGGCGCATGCAAGAGCTGGTTCTTGCCTTGGCCGAAGACTCTTCTTCGTGTCGAGGCGCCCAGTATCACACCAACGACAGCTTCTCAAGAAGGTATGAACACCACCCCACCTACCAAATTACCTGCACCTGTCGTGGCGGGTGATAGCGGACGACACGAGGGAGAGCCTCCATTAGTGCCAAATGACGTCGCCCCCGTTGTCGAAGAAGCAAATGCTGATGATGACATGGAGGAGGATGATGATGACCCAGACAAGTATTTCAATACCGCCTATGATGATGGACGATTGATGGCTCAGGACGACGAAGACTCAGGCTATGAGAGTGGAGATGATGACTTGATGCTGCCTGATTTGCCGGAGCCGGAACGTCCTAAGGCGGAATGCAAAAAGTCTCTCTTCAAGCGATCCTCGCAGGAGACGCCTCCAGATGCCGCCTCTACCCAGCAACAACCCGAGGGCCGTCCACTGATTAGCCCGACGACACTGGGGGTGGTGGTTAGGGAAGGTATGGTGGGCTCACTACCGCCACCCGCCAAGAAGCAAAGGAGGAGACCGGAGAGGAAAGGCCCTAAAGGCGCCAGAGCTGCTTCAAGCAGCCAGTCGCCTCTGAAGCCCCGGGAGGTAGACAGAATACCTGTCGTAGGTGCGGAGCGTTTCCATGTCGCCGGCCACCCGATCCTCCTCAGAAAGCGCTAGAGGACATACTGAACAATGATCTAAGGAGACTTCATGATGATGTGCTGGCCAGAGAGAAAAGCCTTCTCATCTCGAAAAAACCAGGTTACCCGCTTTACGCGGCTCAGGTGCCGGGTGGGAAGTTGTACGTCGAGGGATGGCCCGCGAATAAGTTCATCCTGCGATTTGACTACATCTACGACATGTTCCACATGACCAAGCTGGATTTCCAGTTCATCCGCATGTATGCGCTGTATCTCAACTACTTCATCAGGATCGAGAACATAAAATATATCTGCGTCGCGGACCCGTACCATATGCACGAGAGCTTCTTGGCAGTCTGCAAAGAGCACCGTGACTATGCGAGCAAGTACATCGGCGGCTTCATGATCGCTAATAAGGACAAGGAAGCGATTCTCCTGCCTTATCATCCCACGTAAGTCATCCGCGCATATCCTTTCGTAAGTGTTAATCATTGCTTTGCAAGCATGGAGGCTAATTTGAGGTGTACTTAATTTGCGCAGCGGGGGGGGGGGGGGCGCCGTCCTCATCGTTCTGTACCCAGAATACTCCCATGTTATCTACTTGGACTCATCGAAGAACATCAAGAAAAAGGATTACAAGCACATAAAGAGTGTTCTCGGTAGTGCCCTGTTAACCTTCAGCCTGTCTGGTGGATATATCACGGTGAAAAAGTACAAGAAGAACGGGCTGGTTTTCAGCCATAAGACCGACTTCTGCTGCATCCAGCAACCGCACACCAGTAAGGCTGATGGATTCTACCTCATGCATCACCTGCTCGAGTTCAGAAGGGATAATCAACGCCTTCGCATGTCAGCTACTACCAACGATGCCGAGATTGTCAACTGGGCCACAAGCATAGGAAAGACACCGGATCATCGAATCCGAGCTGAGTTTTATCACGTGCAGTGTGAACTTGCCCAAGTGATCATGAAGCAGGTCCTCGAACCAACAGGGATGTTCTACCATGGGCCAATCACGCGGGATGATGTCCGAGCACTGCTAATCGCTCAGCGTCTGGACCTGAAGCCTTTCAAGAAGCTCGGGTGCTTCTTCCCTGACTATGAAGATTGGACCGCCGACATGGAGGAGTGATTGTTGATGACAATATATGTGTCACTACAGTCTTTCTATCGCAAAACTTTGAATTTATGCACGGCGAAACTATGTGATGTAATTAAACCGTGGTCCTGAACTAGCGTAGATCGCTCTAGTTAATTAGTTTGGGTATGAGGAACTTCGTCATTTATGTTTACTATAGGTTGCTTGTATTTTGCTAATTATGCCTCTTTGTTTTCTTAAGTACATTATGTTGCATATTATCGTTCAGTTCATCAACTGACGATGCAGGTACATAGATCAGAGATGGTGAAGGACTACTACGCCGTGTTCGTTGGGAGGGTTCCAGGAGTCTACTGGCCAGACGCTCAGGCCCAGGTGGACAAGTACCCGGGTGCTAGCCGCAGAGGGTTCGACAGCAGAGCCGAAGCGGAAAGTAGTTACTTGAGGTGGACGCTCCGGCAAGAGCGGGGGCGGAACCGCCGGTGCCTCAAGTACTACATAGTCGCGGTCTTGCTCATGCTGATCGCTCTTCTCTTCTACATCATGGTTTAGATAGAGATGATGAAACTTGTGTGTGTGCCATGACCATGCAGTTGCACTTATTCGACACATGACATGACTTGTGTATCGCTATTTTCGAGATGTGATGATATTTGTGTTGAATGATGATGATGATGGTATGACGAGACTACTGCATGTGTATGATATGATGAGAATAGTGTATGTTTATTGTGATCTGATGAAACTACTGTATAGAGCCTGTACAAATACATCATAAATACGTAGAGGGGGTATGAATCTGTGAAAGCAGGAATACTAGCAGCAGCGCTGGAAGGCATCTAGCAGCATCGCTGGATTAGCAGCAGCGCTTGCCTTTCTGCAGCGCTACAGATAGTTAGCAGTAGCGCTGGTCAGCGCAGCGCTACTGCTAACCATACTTAGCAGTAGCGCTGCACCAACAAGCGCTACTGCTACAACTTAGCTATAGCGCGTTAGCAGTAGCGCTGGACCCAGTGCTACTGCTATAGGTTTTTCAAGCGCTACTAGTAGGCTTTCTCCTAGTAGTGTGAGGATCAAACTTCCGGAAAAAGGAAGGTTTGAAATCCTTTTTCATGGTTTCTAGCAGACAAATGAAATCAACCTCGTTGTCATTAATGATATCAGTGAGGCAGGAAGCCATGCCCTTCTTCCCTGCCCCCCGACAATTCCAGAAGATACCAATCATTTATAACGATTGGGTTTATCCTTCACTCTGGTAGGTCTGCTAGGATTCAGGGCATCCAAACCAGCTGCCTCTAACTTTTGTTTTCTGGTCAAGGGGCGCGAAGTTTCTTAGGAGACGAGACCACTACATTAGTCCTACCGTTTTTCCTATTTTTCTTCTTAGATTTGACTACACTAAACGGCACTTCATCCTCATCATCCTGATCACCCCAGGTTAATGAAAGAGGAGTAGAGTTACCCATATAATCCTTAACCACCATTTTGACAGGATCTACATTTTTGTCATGAAGGATTTGCCTAGCTGTTTCTAATTCACGAAGGATATCAACAGTAGCAAAATTGTCATCAGGGATTTGGACCCCCATCATAGAAGCTCTTAACACAATTTCAGAATTGGATAGGACTGAAAACTAATTATGATTAGAGATTGGTGTAGTATCTTCACCATCACGCTTCTTCATACGCTTAGTAGCCATGTCATCAACTCGAGCCAGCTTCTGATATTGATTGCGTAGACCCCCCCCTTCTCCACTCCATCAGCAATGGCTTCATGAATGGGAGATCCAGTAGGGGACTCCACAGTGTAAGTACTGAGAGCCTCACCCCCCTCTACTGAACCATCTTCCAGTTCTACAACTCTTGGCAGAGAAGGCCATGCAATAAAATCTGACAGATGAGGCAAATTACCAGCATCATAACAGACTCGGATCGAGTTGACACGGGCCCTGGACATGAAGAGACCCCTCCCAGACCCCCCACGATCCCTTGGCGCTGGGCATGGTCGGAGGAAACTGCATCTGATTCTCCCACCTCTCCTCCATGTCGGCGACGTAATAAGGGTTCCCGTCCTCGTAGTAGAACGTATACCCGCATCCCCAATCAGAACCAAAGTGCAGCTCCTCTCCCTCTTGGTCTGATTCGTGTGGTTCCTCTGGTTCGTAGTACTCGTAATCGCCTTCGTCGTCTCGCTCTTGCTGTTCCTGCACGATGGAGTCCAGCTCCTTGTCCCACAGCCAGGTGCCGAGCACCTCGTCCTCTACCTTCTTTCTCATGGCCGCCACGTCCAGATCCGGCTCCATGGCCGCCGCGGCGACGCGGGATCGATCCGCAAGGACAGATTTGCAGGGGACAAAAAGGAGGGATTAGAGGGACTGACCTCCTCCTCCCTCCGTAGTCTCCTGCCGCCGCCGACACGGACGGACGATTTTCCGGCGAGCGCCGAGGCGCGGGTAAGTAAATTCTTCGATGAACTGCCGCCGCCAGGTCCGGGTGCCGGCTAAAATACTTAGCCTATACGAGCCGAAATCGGAGCGGCCCATGTACGCTTTGTATTTCCAGGCCAGGCAGGTTAAAAAATATGTTGTAATTTGTTTTTGCCAACACATATGCTTACAAAAAATATTTCGAAAGATACTACATATTATGAACATTTAGGTTTTTCTTGAAACAATGTGGGTCATGCAATAAAAAAATGCAAAAAAAAATCGGGGGCTTTGAAATGTTCACAGTATATTGAAAAAGTTTTTCAATGTGTGTAAAAGCTCAGTAACTTGTTTAAAAAATCATCGCATATTTAAAAATTGTTCAGATTTTTTTTTAAAAAGTTCCTCATGTGTTCAACCAATACTGATTGTGTATTTGACAATTATCCGTTGTATATTGGAATATGTTTGACATATATTAACAATTGTTCAACCTGTATTTAGAAATCACTAGTCAAAAAATTTAGCAAAACTTTATTGAATAGAAACATGATAACGAAATGAAAAAAAGGAAAAGTTCAAGAGAAAACTAAAAACCCAGAAGAAATCGGGAATAAAAAAGGAACGAAAGGCCCAACTAAAATAGAAAATAAAATATTTATAGCCGGAGTTCCGTAACTCCGATCGGGCTGAAACACATTTTTTTTCCTCATAACTAGTTTCCTTTCGTCCAAAGGAGAGTTCAAAAAATCTTTACGGTATCTCCACAAGCCAAGCCCCCACGCCTTAGGGGGTGGGCGCGCCCTAGTGGATTGTGAGGCCCATGGGCCTTGTCTTGCGTTGATTCTTGCGTCATAAATTGAGATATATTTCATAAAAAATCCACGTAAATTTCCAGGTTATTCCGGCCCCGTGAATTTTCCAGGTTAATAGGTTTGTCCAAATAGAAATAATATAAATCGTTGTCAAAAATATGTAAAAGTGGTATGATAATAGCATGAAACAGTAGAAAAAATATAAATACACCCGAGACATATCAACGGTGGAGCCCATAGGCTAGATAACACTGGAGTTCACTTTCGTCGTCCTACACAACTACCGCTGCGAGCTAATTTTCTTTGAGGTCGTGCCTTTTCCAGGAGAGTATGAGACAGCCCTCGAAAGAACAACATTCTCCAAGTCCATGGCAATCCCATGCTACGTCTACAGGAAGTTGAAGATGCTAGGGCCATGCAACTGCATACACCGGGGGTGGCTCTCCGAGGGGAGCCCGGGAGAGGGCCTGCCGGAGAGCCAATGAGGTCCGAGATAAGCATCGCGCGACCAGCTTGATATCCAAGTTGGTGCGACGACAACCCTAGATTAGGTTCCTCTCTTTGTAAAACCTAGCCTCCTTGAGTATATGAAGGGAGGTTAGGAGTCTCTCATTCCCATCTACTCCCGTAGAAACAACTCTCGGTAGTCATCTATCATACACCATTGTAAATCCTCGCACGAAGTATCCCTCTACCATGAATAACAAACACAAGCAGGATGTAGGGTATTACTCTGCGGAGGACCAAACCTGGATAAAAAAATCCGTGCGACCTCTGCTCGGATAATTCCAGCTACGTTAGGACCCCTACCGAGGGATCTGGCGATTTTCTGCACCGTAAGGGGTATCTTATGTGTGTCGCTCTGCGGTTGTGGTGGATTTTCGTCCAGTTTTCCATAATTAACTGGACGTTCTGGTTTTCACTCGGTTTCCCCTAATTAACGGAGCAACTCTTTTCTTTTAAATGGGTGCATGAATCCTGCCATTTTGGAAAAACGTCCTTATCACATAAATAGCCCTAAGGATGAATATGTGTGTTGCTAGTGGAAAGGTACCGAGGGCAGGGGAATGGGGTATGTTTTAAAGACGGTTCATTCAAAGTGGGAATTGAAGGAGCATGTCACAAACCATAAGGGGCATGCATATTCTTATCATTTGGTAGAGATGAATGTCCTTATATGGTACCATGAATGTATATTATGAGATTATACAATATTGCTAGTACTATGGTATATTGGGAAGATCAGGGTCAGTGGTAGCAGCAAGAAAATATTAGCATTTTCACGGGTGGTTGGCAAATTCCATCTCAACCGAAGCTCAAAAGCTTCTCTGGATGTCACCACTGAAATCACCCTCGTTAGTTTGCCTAGTGTTACACCAGAAAATACAAAACACTCAACAAAGGCCAACCTTACCGATTGTTTTTTAGTTTCTTTCCTTTTATTGTATTTCCATTCTTCTATTTTATTTTCTGAAATTGAAATGACATAACTCAAATTTGGACTTTAAGTACAAAAATTAAACGTTAAGGCATCATTCTCCTATAGTGATGGAATGTGCTCCTCAAGTGCGGTGATCTGCGATGACTTCATGACCTGGTTGTTGCGAAGAACTTCCTCATAGGCCTATTGTAAATGCACCTGCAGCGGAGACTTTTGCATTGAGACGTGGATTGGTACTTATACAAGGCATGGGAATACGGTATCTACTGGTTCTTTCATGTTGTTCAGAACCTAGCGAGTTCACGATGAGTTTAGGATCTCCATTAGTTGTGGCTCGTTCACCGACGACTCCTTTGACATTAGTTGGGAGTTTGATAAATAGACTTTGAACACTAGGCGAGTGAAACGAACCGTGTGACTCGACAAGCTTACAAGTTTAAGCAGAATTAATGCTCCAATCTCATGGACGAAGAATTTACCTTCGTCTATAATGACGATTAATTATCAATGAACGGCCCAATTTTGTGTTTTATAAAGCTTAGCCTTGAAGGCTTTTCCTCTAAAAAAACTTATGCTTCCCCTCTTCTCCTCTTGCTGGCACACTATCCCTCTTTCTGCAACTCTTTTATCGCCGTGCCCCGTTAATTGGGAGGCAAGCACCCACTATACCAAATTTCTTCGATCTCATCGATCATTTTTTTATCTCACTTGGGAAGAGTTCAGAAGTATCTTCCAATTTTATTTAAATATAGTATGTTCAAAAAATCTCCAAAATAAAATTGAGAACACACATCCATGTTACATGTACAACCCCTCAAAAATCGTAGATTGTGGATGAATAGGTTCAAATGCATTGAGTTCTACTATATCAACTTATGTCTGTTGCACGCACCCTAAATTATTACTCCCTCCGTCTCATAATATAACGCACTTATATTATAGGACGGAGGGAGTATATGTCATATATAAAACTAAATGCCACAAAAAAAACACTGATGAACATTTGTGTTGCTCGTTTTCATATCCAGTTATTGATGTCACTTTGGATATCGGCACCATTTTGCACAAGATATAACCTGCAATGATAAATTTGTGAAAAATACTTTTTTAAGGCAGATCTACATGTACGATCCTTGAATATTCTTAAAAATACTACCACTTCCTCCGATTCATATTACTTATCCTACTTGTCTTAGATTGATTTAGATACTGGATACAACCCTCATATTACTTGTCCTACTTGTCTTAGATTGATTTAGATACTGGATACAACCCTCCAATTCATATTACTTGTCTTAGATTTGTCTACCTAACACTACAAACTATGAATAGGAGGGAGTACTACAAGATTGACTGTTTTTAAAATTAGAAGCATCCGACAATTACACGAATTCAAAAACTCAAACCTGTAGTTCTGTACATTTTCTGCAAAGGAAAACGATACACAGGAGGACTTTTGAAGATCACACGGCAGAAGTTTAGCAACTTATCAAGCGGCCGACAGCAAACTATTGAGAGACACAATCGCACACAAGGTGGACAACCGTGTGGCACGTGCCACCATCATATTTGGTAGACAGCTCACCAGCGACCACGACAAATTAATCGAATCTTACTGATACTAAATTCGAACTTCCTTAGAAGAGGCAACGACCGCACTGCTGGTAGGTCGACCAGGGAAAAATCACGAGCACGAATAACGTGACCATAGACCACACGGCAACCATCACCACCACAAACGCAAATCAAAAACAAGAATTAGTCAGACCACGAACTAAGACGAAATACCATGATGGGACATGATCAACAACAGAGTTGCATCTAACAATAATAGTTCTGACTTCAACATACGTTTGCTTCATCGCAAACCAAAAGGAACATCACAATACCAAGTTCGTCTTGCTTGCACCAACATCCATATTTCTTCTACACAAAAGCAGAGAGACCTAACACAGCAATTAAGAACAAACTACAACCGGAAGCGACGCAATCCGATCTACTAATGGCGTCAACGGAGAGGATGGCTTAGGCCCTCTCGCCACGGATGCGGCGGGCGAGCTGGATGTCCTTGGGCATGATGGTGACGCGCTTGGCGTGGATGGCGCACAGGTTGGTGTCCTCGAACAGCCCGACGAGGTACGCCTCGGCAGCCTCCTGCAGGGCCAGCACGGCATGGGACTGGAAGCGGAGGTCCGTCTTGAAGTCCTGCGCGATCTCACGGACCAGGCGCTGGAAGGGCAGCTTGCGGATCAGCAGCTCCGTGCTCTTCTGGTACTTGCGGATCTCACGGAGCGCGACGGTACCAGGCCTGTACCTGTGGGGCTTCTTAACTCCGCCGGTGGTCGGCGCCGACTTCCTCGCCGCCTGCAACACAAGACGATTCAAATCCAACGTCAGCAGACAAATCTCGAATCAACCGGCGAGGATGAACAGATTGAACTAGAAACAGGGGAAGGAGACGGACCTTGGTGGCGAGCTGCTTGCGGGGGGCCTTGCCGCCGGTGGACTTGCGGGCGGTCTGCTTGGTACGGGCCATGGCGGCTCCTTCGCCGGTTGTCGACTGCTGCGGATTTGGGGGAGGTTCGAATCGGAGGGCGACCAAACTGGATGCGGAAAGGCGAATAGTAGGGTCGGTGACAGGAGGCAGCGGGGTATTTGTAGAGGTACTGGGTGGGAGCGCGACGCCGGGGACGCGTGGACCGAGGCGGGTTGCAGGTTACCGTTTGGGAAAACGCTTCGGGATGCCGATCCGCTCGACGGCTCCGATCCGTCCCGAGAAAGCACACTATCCGTGCGCTCTCCGCTGGTTGGCCGAGCGGGCGAGAGCCACGGATCGGTGACGTGGCGCTCTGTTTTATACGGGAAGGTAGTCTGGTTTGGGCTCTGCCGCGCGCTGGCTCGTGCTGGGCCTGGCCCCTCTTGGCGCGCTTCTTCTTCGTGGGCCAAGTTGCATTCGGGCCGAGGCGTGGACCGCTGGACACAACACACCTCGCGTGTTTCTGCCTGTCTCGCACTTCGACGGGCGACATGGCCAGCGACCCGGAGAGGCAGCGCCGCCGCCCGTCGCCGGACCCCGTGGCGGTGCTGCGGGGCCACCGCGCAGCCGTCAGCGACGCCTGCTTCCACCCCGCCCTCCCGCTCCTCTTCTCCGGGTACTCTTCTTCCTAAACCCTTCTCTCGTCGCCCCACGCCGTCAGACGCTTACCCAACGTGACTCTGCTGCGCTCTGATGCTTGACCTCTGCTTTTGCTCCACCAGCGCGACCGACGGGGAGCTCAGGGTCTGGGACACGGCGAGCCACCGCACCATCTCCTCCATCTGGTAAGCCTGCGCGCGCTTCTGCAGACTGCAGCGGCGGGTGTGGTTCGGTTTCGGGAGATCCGAGTGATGGCGTGTCATTCCTTCTGCAGGGCTCACGGTGGCGCGGCTGGGGTGTATTCCATCGCTGCTGGCTCTGGACTTGGGAACACGGTCATTAGGTGAGTGAATTGTGATGAACCCTGTCAGGAATGCTGGTTACTGTATTTCTCAAACTTAGCTTACAATGTCAGAGCTATATTTGGAACACTGTTGCTGAATACTCTTGGAACACTTAACTAGGATAACCATGATGGAGGAATTTCCTGCATCCCTAACTAGGATAACCATGTCAGAACTATATTTGGAACACTGTTATTGAACCAGTGTGGCACTTCAGGATTAAAGTTACAGTTGCTGGACATGGCTTTGGGAAAATTCTAAGTGCCTTTTAACTTCTACACCATTATTGCGTTGCGGATTGTGTATGGTAGAGATTTCTTTTGAGGCTTATTTTGAGTATGTGTCTTTATGTGCTTTCAATTTTGACACAGCCAGGGCAGGGATGGTTTGTGCAAAGGCTGGGTGATTGAAGAAGCTGGGCTCTCAAGGTATGATTTTCTTCACATGCTACAACTTAACATCAAACATAAGCTGGTGCATGCATGATTAGTCAGGACTCAGGAATAGGCTCATGCTTACTTAAATGCAAGGAAATACACATGCACATATTATTTAAAATACGCATCCCATGAAGAATTGAAAAGAAGTCTTTAGACTTAGTAGGACTAAAACCGAGTACATGAGGTGCGCTTTCAGTACTACTAGGCACGAGGAGGAGGAGGATGTTAGCCTTGATGGGCAGGTGGTGCCGCAGAAGGACACCTTTCGATATTTGGGGTCAATGTTGCAGAAGGATGGGGATATCGATGAAGATGTGAACCATCGAATTAAAGCCGGATGGATGAAGTGGCGCCAAGCTTCTGGCATTCTCTGTGACAAGAGGGTGCCACAAAAGCTTAAAGGCAAGTTCTATAGGACGGCGGTTCGACCCGCAATGTTGTATGGCGCTGAGTGTTGGCCGACTAAAAGGCGACATGTGCAACAGTTAGGTGTGGCGGAGATGCGCATGTTGAGATGGATGGGTGGCCACACAAGGAAGGACCGAATCCGTAATGATGATATACGAGATAGAGTTGGGGTAGCGTCAATTGAAGAGAAGCTTGTCCAACATCGTCTGAGATGGTTTGGACATATTCAGCGCAGCCCCCAGAAGCCCCAGTGCATAGCGGACGGCTAAAGCATGCTGAAAATATCAAAAGAGGCCGGGGTAGACTGAACTTGACATGGGAAGAGTCCGTAAAGAGAGATCTGAAGGATTGGAGCATCACCAAAGAACTAGCCATGGACAGGGGTGCGTGGAAGCTTGCTATCCATGTGCCAGAACCATGAGTTGGTCGCGAGATCTTATGGGTTTCACCTCTAGCCTACCCCAACTTGTTTGGGACTAAAGGCTTTGTTGTTGTTGTTGTTGTTGTTGTTGTTGTTGTTGTTGTTGTTGTATTCTGAGTACCATTTCATAAGAATTAAGTTATTCATGTTATCTGACAATATTTCATCCTGACAATAGCTTGTAGGGTAGGCACAACCCTTATGGTGATTTACTATTTTTTTATGGATGTCATGTTTGTTGTAATATGATACTTTTAAGTCCAAATGTATAACAATGGCCCTCATCCGTAAACTGTAGTGGCAACCTTTTGAAGAACTTCTAAAATAACCAGGTGATCTATCGAACCAAGAGTTCTGTTTTTCCTATAAATATATCTTGACTCAACTATGATTGGCCTAGAAATGTGGACACTTGTGAAGCATTTTAGGAGATAAGATAATATGTACAGTGTTCATGTGGAAATCTGGAAGGATACATACTTTTTAGCAGGCTTTGTGGCCCATCCTTGTTCTATGAATTTCTGTGGAATTTATAAATCCATTATTTGTGCTCTTGCAGGAGGCCCATATTTACAATTAAAACAAGTACATACCATTTCTGTAAGATGTCACTGGTTAAGGTTCCATGTTCTGCACATGGCACACAAACTAAGTTGAGTGGCTCAAATATTGGCCCTGAGCCGCAAAGAGTACCTATTGAAGATAATACAGGATCAGATGGTTTAAATCCTGCAGAAGGAACACAAGAATATGAGCAAGGTAATGTGCGACCATTTCTGAATCCCTTCACATTTTAAAAGCAGCGATAGCCTTTGAATCCTACATCAATTTATTAACTATTGACTTATTATGGAAGTGTAAGCTTTTCGATAATGGACAAATACATATCATTTTCTTTCATTTATGTAGAGGAAAGACTGCAAAGCAAATGGCATGATATAACACTTTGTTGACTTCCAAATGTGACATCATTTAGAAGAAGACCATAGTGTAAAGAAAATGGTGTCTGTTAACTTTTCATTTAGAAAAGGAAGCTGTTTCTGCATTGTTGACTTTCTTATGTATTTGCTAGGCAGTTCCTTGGATGGACAAAATATATTGACAATCGCTGGTCAAGAATCGTCCGAGGTTAGTTTCAAACTATGCAATATTTTCTCTAACTTAGTGATCAATATATAAATTATTGATTTAATATAATGCAATTAAGCAAGCCTGGCTGAGCTTTTGTCTTTACGTGTGTGTTTATGTTGCTACTTCTTTTGTTCTCACTGCTTTCATGTTGTAACCTCATAATAAAATCTACAGGTTGAACTTTGGGACATTAAAAATTCAACAAAGATAATGTGTTTGCCCAAAAGATGCAGTGCTAATATGACAGGTCACCCTACCAAGCAAAAAGGTTTGTCCTCACTCTTCAGCTCTCCAGCTATAGTTGTTTGTTTTTGTTCTTCAACAAAATACCAATGTGGGTTGTATGTAGTATTTGTATCTGGTCTCGTGCAGTAGAACCATGAAGTATTTAGACTTGATCAGAGTAGCCTCCACCATTTTTGTTGTTTTAATGTCTACCAAAAATCCAGAATTGTTCTGTTTGAGAATTGTTCGCCTCGGCTTTATTGACTTGACATAAGCCTGTCTGACCATCCATGTAGCGCCCCTACATGGTCTGTTGATTCATTGTTCAGTTTTCACTGAAGGAAGTTATAAACACATATCGAAGATATGTACGCCTTGCAATTTGACTGACCTCTCTAACCATCCAGCAGCAAGGATGTATATATGTGATGTAGGATCAATCCTTCTTCCATGGCATGAAACTCTCTGGCATCTTGTTTATTTCTGTTTCCTGTGCTGTTGTAGTTTTCTTGTTATTACAAGGTATAATGTGTGACTTTGTTTACAACTATATTGAATTAGAATAATAGTCTGCATCTGCAGGACAGTCATAAAACTCCGTTTTTATTGTTCGGTGCCATTTGTTTGTCTTCACTATTTATGCTAATTCTGTTGTTCGTAGGTCTATGCATGGCCGTGCAAGCTTTCATCCCGTGTGAATCTGGAGGCTATGTTAATATTTTATCAAGGTACCCAGATCAACATTTTACAAGCCCAATATGTTTGTAACTAATATTTCAACATATTTTTCATGTGCCATGGCCTAGTGTAGTATCCGAACAAAAACTATTAAGCTATCTTCAGTTTAAAATCAATTGAGCTCACACTTAGGTCAATTCTGGCAAATGGCTTAAATGTGAATCTGGTCCTTCTATCGGTGTCCAGGACCCATGCTCTCTTTTTATCCTGACACAATCATGTTTTATCTGGATAGTAACTATCATGTAGCATGGAAACGGTATTTGAATGCTTTAGCCTGGTTATATTGCACATGAATCATCTTTCCACTCACAAATTTGAGAGAATGATGTAAGATAATTCATCTTCCCCCTATGGCGGAAGTTATACTTGATCAAATTCTTGTCGCAAGTGTAGTGATGATGTTTTGTGAAGTGGACAAATGACTATATTCAGCTTACAGATTTGTTCCTGCTTCACAGTGTGCCATAACCATTGTTGTGTGTATTCCATGGGGTATGTGCAGCACATAGTCAAATGATATTGTTGATTCATATTCATTTGATTAGCTCACATGTAAAGTTTACAAGTATGAGTGTATGACATTTAATTAATTGAACTGATTGTGTTGTGAAACAACAAAGCAACTTTATCTTACAAAATAAAATCCATTAATTGAAGTGAGTATGTTTCAAGGGTTCATGCAATTAGTATTATGGCATGAGTTTTTGGCTAGTCACATTATGAACTGTAGTGATATCTCAATATAATCTCATCTTCAATAGTTGGTACCTAAATATGGCAAATTGATCTCTAGTACTGTACTTGATATGATAAACAATCCCATAGTATGTTTCTGGAGCAGGTTAAAGTGATGCCGATAACTTTTTTCAGAACAAAAGTATTTCCTCAGTCCTTTTTGTGTGGACACTTAATTAAAAAAAATGGAAATCAGGATTTTTTAAATAATAAAATCACGTTTTTGGGTGGACTCTGTAACTCTTTAGGAATTTGGCGAATAGCTTTTTTGTCAGATCAATTTGCCATATTTATGAATTTGGCCAATTGATTCATTTTCAGGTCGTAACTATCATGAAAAAAATATATAGAAAATTCAGGATTTCATATCGACTATTAAAAAGTTTAGCTACTTGCCGACTACTCTTCGAAGGGCAATGACGTAGACAAGCAGGCGCCACCGCCCTCATCGGAATCACAATGGGTGAGGCGTGGGCACACTATACCTACATCGTGTTGGAAGAGCGCCACAACCCTCGCTAGTTTAGGTTGTCTTATGTTGTCGTCCATGAAATTCGTCGCGAGCGATGGCGGCACCGCGTCCTGCGGGTGGAGACATAAGCATGTTGGTGGAGATTGATGTGGTAACTGTGAATACGATTGAGGCACCGACGACGATGTTGCCATCTCCGTGTTGGCCACTCTCCATCATCACGATGATGAAGCCGACACGTTTGCTGCTGGCGCTGATAGCGAGGAAAAGTAGACCATGGGTGGCCACCGCCGCTTGGGTCCCAAGATGGCCACCACTGCCGTCTTTTCAGGCGTCATAGCTGGTCATTCGACCGCTTCGCAGGGGCATAGGCTACCGCGAGCGTTTTCCCCGCCCAAAACCAACCGTTGTTCCGTGCTTCGCGGAGCCGAAGGCTATGCTTCCCCTCGTGCTAAAACATTTAGATCCTGGGATCACGACGGTCTGATGACCTTGCTCCCACATATGGGGAAGACATGTTGTGGGAAACGAGCTCCACCGCAGCCAGCGATAGAATGGGTTAGAATAGCCTAACCTAGTTTTCTTAGTTTAGTTGAAATGTCCGAAATGTAAATGTTTTCGTGCGTTTTATATAAAAATCATTCAGTTTGCATGAATTTTGTCCAGTTTGTTGAAATCCGCCTTGAAATGTATGGGGGCACGGTTGGATGGCTGGCTCCCGCATTAGTGTTCATGGCTGGTCCTCACCGGTCCATGATACTTGTAAACTGCGTTGGGATTTTCCCGGAAGAGGAGGGGATGCATCACAGTAGAGGTAAGTATTTCCCTTAGTGAGAACCAAGGTTATCAACGAATAGGAGAACCATGCAAACTCCCGTCTTCAGCACCTACGCACAAAAGAGCAAACATTTGCACCCAATGCGGGCAAGAGGGTTGTCAATCCCCTTGAACTCGTTACTTGCAAGCGATAAGTAGTGATAGATAGATAATTTGATAAATATTAATTGTAAATAAAAAGAAAGTAAATAATGGCAGCAAGGTATTTAGAGTTTTTGTAATTATATTTGTGAGGAGACCCGGGGGCCATAGTGTTCGCTAGAGGTTTCTCTTTCGAAGAAAGCATACGATGGGTAAACAAATTACTGTTGGGCAATTGATAGAAAAGCGCATAGTTATGCAATATTTATACACGACAATGGTCATATATATAGGCACCACGTCCATAAACAAGTAGACTGACTCCCGCCTTCATCTACTACTATTACTCCACCCATCGACCGCTATCCAGCATGCATCTAGAGTATTAAGTAAAAACAAAGTAATGCTTGGAGGATGATGACACGATGTAGACAAAGTAAATCCAATTAATATGAATGAACCCCATCGTTTTACCCTTAATGGTAGCAATACAATACGTGTCATGTCCCTTTCTGTCACTGGGATTGAGCACCGCAAGATTGAACCCACTACATCGCACCACTCCCACTTGAAGATAAATCAATCTAGTTGGCCAAACCAAACCGATAGATCGGAGAGCATTACAAAGCTATAACAATCATGCAAATAAAATACCAGCAAGTATTCAATATCTTTTCATGAATAATCGGAACATAATCCCACAATTCATCGGATCCCAACAAACACACCAGAAAGATTGATTACATAAGGTAGATTGCCGCGGGAATCGCGGTGATCTTGGCAATGAAGAACATAAAGAGAGAGATAGCCATCTAGGTAGTAACTACGGACCCGTAGGTCTGTGGTGAACTACTCATACATCACCATGGGAGCAGCAAGGTTGATGTAGAGGCCCTTCGTGATCGATCCCCCGCCCGATAGGGCACCGAAACAGGGCTTCAGATGGGCACACGACGGAACAGAGACTTGCGGCGGCGGAAAAAATGTTTCAGGAGGCTCTCTAGGGTTTTCAGAATATTTGAGAATTTATAGGCCAGAGATCAGGGCCATGAGAGCGAGGAGGCGGTCCCAAGCTATCAGGGCACGACCACCCCCTGGGCGCGCCCTGATGGCTTGGGGGTACCTCGTGTGCCCTCCAGTCTTCCTCCGAAGCTTTCAGGTCTTATTTTGGTCCATAAAAATCATCAAAAAATAAATTTCGGAGTATTTGGACTTCGTTTGGTACAGTATTTCTGAAAAGCCAAAAACATGCAGAAAACAACAAGTGGCACTTGGCACTGGGTTAATAGGTTAGTGCTAAAAAATAATACTCCCTCCGTCCCAAAATAAGTGACTCAAAATTGACTCAACTTTGCACTAACTTTAGTACAAAGTTTGGTCACTTTTGAGTCACTTATTTTGGGACGGAGGGAGTATAAAACAACAAGTAAATGCCTAAAAAGTATCCTAGAATGATAATATAATAGCATGGAACAATAAAAAATTATATATATATTGGAGACGTATCAGCATCCCCAAGCTTAATTCCTGCTCGTCCTCGAGTAGGTAAATGATAAAAACAGAATTTTTGATATGACATGCTACCCAACATGTAATCTTTTCATGTATGATCATTGAGAAACGATGAATCAACAAACATTAACATAATAATATCCATAAGCATAACACTACAGGAATTAGCTATTTTGCCGACATGAATGTTCTTTGCCGTCAGCTTATTGTCGGGGCAGACGGCAAAGGCTTGTTTTGCCGTCAGGGGAAGACGACAAAGAAAGGCAGACGGCAAACGAATGCTTTGCCGTCAGTGAGCTGAAGGGCTGACGGCAAAGATAGATAAATGCTGACGGCAAAGAAGACAAGACGGCAAATGGGCGCTTTGCCGTCAATGGTTTGGTTGGCTGACGGCAAAGGATGGACACGTGTCCAATCTGACGTCCGGTAACGGTGTCGTGGCTTTGCCGTCATGTTTTTCGAAAGCAGACGACAAAATTAAGTGCTTTGCCGTCTGTTATTTTTAGGCAGACGGCAAAGAAGAAACACAGTCACGCGGATCGACCACGCGGATCAATGACGTGGCAGCATCAGATCGGTTCACCCCACCACACGATTGATCACGGGCGCAGCCCACCCCGAAGCCCCAACCCACCACGTTCTCTCTCTCTTATCCGGTCCCACCTCTCTCTCTTATCCACCCACTCCCAGCCTCCCCACAATCTCTCTCTCTTATCCACCCACTCCCCCACGATCTCTCTCTGTCTCTCCCCACGAGCTCCCGCTGCACCGGCTAGGATCGCCGCCGGCCATCCCGCGACGGCCCCAACCGCCGCCCCACCGTAGCCCCCCCGCGTGGCCGCCCCGTCCACCGTGCGACTCGCCCTCGGTGCAGACGCCCCTGTCTCGCATCGCCTCCGGCGCGGCCGGCCCCTTCCCTCGTCGCCTCCAGCGCGGCCGGACCCTCCCCTCGTCACCTCCGGCGCGGCCGGCCCCTCCCCTCGTCGCCTCCGGCGCGGCCGGACCCTCCCCTCGTCCCGCTTCCCGCTTGCGCCGCCGCCGCTCCAGCCACCGGCGGCCGCCCGCGTCCCTGCCTTGTCTTTTCTCCCTTCACATAGCCACCCGCCGCCGCGCCAGCTACCTGTCGCCGCTCCAGCGACCCGCCGCTGCCCCCGCCACGGGCCGCCGCCGCCGCGGGGCCACTGCCGTTCGCCTGGGCGGAAGCGCTGTGTGCGAGCAGGGCCTGGCGGTGGCGGGGCGAGCTTCGCAGCCGAGCACGGCAGGGCCGGAGCGGCGGCGCGGCCACCAGGGACGGGCGGTGGCGCGGCGACCAGAGCAAGCGCGGCGAGCGTCGGGGCCGGGCAGCGGGCGAGCAGAGCACTGCAGTGGACTATTCTGTTTTGATGTTAGGGTCATTTGCGTTAATTTCAAGGACTATTCAGTAACTTCAGTTCTTTCAGGGTCTTGTATGCATTTTGTTGTTCACTAACATTGAATAAATGTGTGAAAAAAAACTTATGTTGAATGATATGGACCATGCACGGCATGGCCTTTCCATGTTGAAAAAAGAACTAAATAAGGCAGTGCACTCGCATGCGTTGACCGCATCTCTCGGGAGTAAAGCCGCTATGTTTTTTTAAAATTATCTTTTTCTTTGCCGTCTGTGATTTAGGCGTAGCTCACGGCAAAGAGTCCAAGTTTGCCGTCTGGCCTTTCTATCAGCTGACGGCAAAGGCACTGATGTCGTCCGTCAGTTAAGCCGTTCTGTTAGGTGCTTTTTGTTGCCGTCTGTTATTTATTGCTGACGGCAAAAACAATTGACTCACGGCAAATTCTTTGCCGTCTGCGTGATCAAATGCTGACGGCAAAATAACCCTTTCCCGACTTTGTATATGCCGACATGCTTTGCCGTCAGGGGCTGACGGCAAAATCTTTGCCGTCAGTAATCCTGTCTTTGCCGTCTGTAGCAGCCTGACGGCAAAATACCTGATTCCTGTAGTGTAAGTAACACAATCATCAACTTTCAAAATATACAATCCTTCAAGAATGTTTACCCCCATTCATTTTATCATATTAGCATGGCATGGATCTGTCTTCACCACATAAATACAAATGTCAAGCACCACGGTGTTAAGCCAAGCAATTGGATCGTACTTTTTCATGCGCTTCAGCATTTTATACACCACTCAATACATGAGCGTGAACCATGAACATATCATACATGTAGAATAGAATATGATGGTAGGTTTCAAAGGGGTAAAAGTGGAGAAGAAAGTCTCGCATCAACTTGGCGGATCAACGGGCTATCGAGATGCCCATCAATCGATATCAGTGCGAGGAGTAGGGATTGCCATGCGACGGATGCACTAGAGCTATGAGTGCATGAAGCTCAAATGAAGCTAAGTGGGTGTGCATCCAACTTGCTTGCTCAGGAAGACCTCGGGCATTTGAGGAAGCCCGTCATCGGAATATACAAGCCAAGTTCTATAATAAAAATTCCCACTAGCATATGAAAATGACAAAACATGTGACTCTCTATATGAAAAACATGGTGCTTTCTCTAAGCACAAGTGTGGAAAAGGAGGTAGTAACACTGTCCCTTCTGTCTTTATCTCTCATTTATTTCTGTTTTTCTTTTTTTTTTTCTTTTTTCCCTTTCTCTTTTTGTTTCCTTTTTCTTTTTTTATCTTTATTTTTCGTCCGGAGTCTCATCCCGACTTGTGGGGAATCATTGTCTCCATCATCCTTTCCTCATTGAGACAGTGCTCTAATAATGATAATCATCGCACTTTTATTTACTTACAACTCAATATGAAAAACTACTAAACAATATGACTCTATATGAATGCCTTTGGCAATGAACCAGGATGTGCAATGATCTAGCGTAAGATGTAAACAATGATGAATGGTGGCTTTGCCACAAATACTATGTCAGCTACATGATCATGCAAAGCAATATGACAATTTGTGCACAAGTCATATGATGTAACAGTGGAAGTTGCATGGCAATATATCTCGAAATGGCTATGAAAATGCCATGATAGGTAGGTATGGTGGATTTTTTGAGGAAGATATAAAGAGGCTTATGTGCAACAGAGCGTATCATGTCACGGGGTTTGGATGCACCGGCGAAAGCTGCACCGTTCCTCAAGGTGAGAATGGGCAATGCACGGTACTGAAGAGGCTAGCATACTATGAAAAGGTGAGTGTGCATACATCCATGGATTCACAGTAGTCATAAAGAACTCACATACTTATTGCAAATCTTTATTAATTCTCTCGAAGCAAAGTAGTACTCGCATGCCCCTACGGAGGAGGTTGGTAGGAGTTAACCATCGCGCTCCCCCGACCTAAACAACACTAGGATTTCAATGAGGAATAAGAATGCTCACACATCATCACCATTCCATAACCAATATTTAGATGAACAACAAATTAACACCCTTTAACTATCAATATTTCTACTAACCAACAATCATGCACTCACACCCTTTCATATTACCACATCAATATCATTAACCCACAATTTCTCTTTTATGTGATACATGAAGGTTTTGATTATGCACTCCTTGAATACCTATTATTTTTTGACTAGTCTTATAACCCATGCAAATTACCGTCACTATATATTAGATTCTCAAACAAATTTAAGTGAAGAACGAAAGTGCAATTATTTCTATAAAATCTATACTCCACCATGCTCTAAAAGATATAAGTGAAGCACTAGAGCAATTGCTTAGCTTAAAAGATATAAGTGAAGCACATAGAGTATTCTAACAAATTATTGTGAACATGTGTCTCTCTCAAGTAGTTGTGTCCAGAAAACAATGATTGTGGAAAACTAAAACAAAAGCAAACTAAAACACAAGACGCTCCAAGCAAAACACATATCATGTGATGAATAAAAATGTAGCTCCAAGTGACATACCGATGGATTGAGACGTAAGAGGGGATGCCTTCCGGGGCATCCCCAAGCTTAGACGCTTGAGTCTTCCTAGAATTTACCTTGGGGTGCTTTGGGCATCCCCAAGCTTAGGCTCTTTGCCGCTCCTTATTCTTCATCCATCGTGATAGCACACACAAAACTCAACAAAAAACTCGCGAGCTCCGTTAGTATGATAAGTAAATAAAAATCTTTAGGTACTGTTATAAATTGATTCATATTTTATTATTGCATAAGGTACTGTATTCTAACTTCTCCATGGCTTATACCCCCCGATACAACCCATAGCATCATCAAAACAAGCAAACTATGGAAGCAAAAACAGAATCTGTCTAAAACAGAATAGTCTGTAATGATCTGCACAATCACCATACTTATGTAACTCCAAAAATTCTGAAAAGTTAGGAAATCCTGGGGAATTTTTATGCCAATAATTTTTAAAAAATTCAGATCAAAAAGAGGCTCCAGTAAAATCAGAGAAATTCTACACTAGACGCAAAAGTCTATGTTCTTGCACCGTATCAATTCTACTTATCATTTAAGTCACCCCAAAGGTTTTACTTGACACAAACCCTATTTTAAACATAAAAAAACAATCATTATAGTAGCAATAATCATGTTATCACAGCATGACAGAAAGTAAAAACAAAAATTTAAAGATAACTATTGGGTTGCCTCCCAACAAGCGCTATTGTTTTATGCCCCTAGCTAGGCATAATGCATAGTTTCAAGTGTTGTCATCTTTGGCACTCAATCCATAAGTGGCCCTCATGATGGATTAATAAGGTTGTTTAATTCTCTTTCTAGGGAAGTGTTCCATCCCCTTGTTTAGTCGGAATTGGAATCTTATGTTTCCCTCCTTCATATCAATAATAGCACTTATAGTTCGTAGGAAAGGCCTACCAAGTATTATTGGACAAGACAGATTGCATTCAATAAGCACAATGAAATCCACGGGTATATAATTTGTATTAGCAAGAATAAGCACATCATTTATTCTACCCAATGGTTTCTTAATAGTGGAATCCGCAAGATGCAAGTTAAGGGAACATTCATTTATATCGGTGAGGCCTAGCACATCACATAAAGATTTCGGTATAGTTGAAACACTAGCACCAAGGTCACACAAAGCAATGCATTCATAATCCTTAACTTTAATTTTAATAGTAGGTTCCCACTCATCATGCAACTTTCTAGGAATAGAAACTTCTAACTCAAGTTTTTCCTCATCAGCTTTTAACATAGCTTCTACGATATGTTTAGTAAAAGTCTTATTTTGTTCGTAAGCATGGGGTGAGCTAATAATGGATTGCAGCAAGGAAATGCATTCTACTAAAGAACAATTATCATAATTAAAGTCCTTCTGATCCAGGATAGTGGGTACATCACTAGTTAAACTTTTGACCTCTCCAAACCCACTTTTTCATTTTTAAAGATCATCACCCTCCGAACAAACGGGACGCCTTCTAGCTAAAGTTGACTCATCTCCGATACCTTTATCATCTATTTCAGATTAGTAAACAAAGATTTAATGGAAGAAGTACCAATCATTTTAAGATCTTCATCATGATTACTAATAGGGGGAGATTCCGGTTTAGCCGCCATCCTATTTACTAGAGTGGTTTACTTATCTAAAATCTTTCCTATCAATTCTTCAGTTTGGGAAAATTGTAATTGAATATTAGATACTTCTCGATTGACTTCATCAAGTTGTTTACTAATCGCATCAAGTACAGTTCAATGTTCCTTAATTTCAGCAACAAAAAATTTATTGTGCTCGTGTTGTGAGGTCATGAAAGATTTCATGGACCTTTCAATTTCAGTTATTTTTTAGTAGGAAATATTATAGAATCTATCTTGAGACATGGTGACGAAACAAGCAAAGTAGCAAGCAAACGAGTAAACTAGATAACCAAGCAAACAAGCAATTTTTTTATTTTTTATTTTTATAGCAAGCAAACTATAACAGCAAATAAAAAAAATAGAACAAGTGAATGATAATTTGTGAGAAGGTACTTGATAGGAATTTGATGATGCTCCCCGACAACGGCGCCAGAAATCCTTACCGATACTTGTAAACTGCGTTGGGTTTTCCCCAAAGAGGAGAGGATGATGCATCACAATAGAGGTAAGTATTTCCCTCAGTGAGAACCAAGGTTATCAAACCAATAGGATAACCATGCAAACTCCCGTTTTCAGCGCCTACGCACAAAAGAGCAAACACTTGCACCCAACGCGGGCAAGAGGGTTGTCAATCCCCTTGAACTCGATACATGCAAGCGATAAATAGTGATCATAAGATAATTTGATAAATATAAATTGTAAAATAAATTAAATAATGACAGCCAGGTATTTAGAGTTTTTGTAATTATATTTGTGAGGAGAGCCGAGGGCTATAGTGCTCGCTAGAGGCTTCTCTCTCGAAGAAAGCATATGGTGGGTAAACAAATTACTGTTGAGAAATTGATAGAAAAGCGCGTAGTTATGCAATATTTATTCACGACATCATGTATATAGGCATCACGTCCATAAACAAATAGACCGACTCCTGCCTACATCTACTACTATTACTCCACTGATACGTCCCCAACGTATCTATAATTTTTTGCTTGTTCCATGCTGTTATATTATCATTCTTGGATGTTTTACAATCATTTTATAACAACTTTATATCATTTTTTTGGACTAACCTATTGACATAGTGCCAAAGTGCCAGTTGCTGTTTTTGCTTGTTTTTTTTACTTCGCAGAATATCAGTACCAAACGGAGTCCAATCGCGACGAAACTTTTTGGAGATTTTTTCTGGACCAGAAGACACCCAGTGGGCCAAAGAAGTGCGAGGAAGGTGGGCTGTGGAGAGCACAACCCACCAGGGCGCGCCAGGGGGCCCCCGGCGCGCCCTGATGGGTTGTGCCCTCCACGGGGCCCCCCTCCACCGCCTCTGATGCCTATAAATTCTCAAATATTCGGAAAACCCTAGGGGAGTCAACGAAACACAATTCCAGCCGCCGCAAGTTCCAGAACCTCAAGATCCAATCTAACACCATCACGGAGGGGTTCATCTTCTTCATAGGTGCCTCTCCGATGATGTGTGAGTAGTCCACCATAGACCTACGGGTCCGTAGGCAGTAGCTAGATGGCTTCCTCTCTCTCTTTTGATTCTCAATACAATGGTCTCTTGGAGATCTATTTGATGTAAACTTTTGCGGTGTGTTTGTTGGGATCCGATGAATTTTGAGTTCATGATCAGTTTCTATCCATGAATATTATTTGAGTCTTCTTTGATCTCTTATATGCATGATTGCTTATAGCCTCGTATTTCTTCTTCGAATCTTTGGTTTAGTTAGGCCAACTAGATCGATTTTTCTTGCCATGGGAAGAGGTGCTTTGTGATGGGTTCGATCTTGCGGTGTCCTTTCCCAGTGACAGAAGGGGCAGCAAGGCACGCATGTATCGTTGCCATTAAGGATAACAAGATGGGGTCTATTCCTACATGAATAGATCTTGTCTACATCATGTCATCGTTATTATTGCATTACTCCGTTTTCCATGAACTTAATACACTAGATGCATGCTGGATAGCGGTTGATGTGTGGAGTAATAGTGGTAGATGCAGGCAGGAGTCGGTCTGCTTATCTTGGAGGTGATGCCTATATAATGATCATCGCCTTGGATATCGTCATGATTATTTGATCTTCTATCAATTGCCCAACAGTAATTTGTTCACCCACCGTGTGCTATACTCATGAGAGAAGCCACTAGTGAATCCTACGGCCCCCTGGTCTACTTTTCCAACATATTGCTTTCCGATCTATCTTTTTGCCTCTTTGTTTTCAGATCTACTATACCAAAAATCCAAAAACATATTGCTGCACTTTTTATTTGCTCTTCTTATTTTGTGTTCTTGAGAGATCTATCTCTCCTATCTATCACTACCTAATCTATCTTTTTACCGTAGAGAGATTGACAACCTCTCTTTCGCGTCGGGTTGCAAGTATTTGTTATTTGTGTGCAGGTGCTGCTTATTGGGTGGTGGTGATCCTCCTACTAGTTCGATAACCTTGGTTTCATAACTGAGGGAAATACTTACCGTCACTGTGCTGCATCATCCCTTCCTCTTTGGGGAAATACCGACGCAGTCTCAAGCCACGTCAAAGGAATTTCTGGCGCAGTTTCCGGGGAGGAAGCGGTCTCTTCTACGTGCCAATCTCAAGCGACGAGGAGACTCCATCATCATTTACCAGGTTCCTAATCACAAATCTCATCTCCTTGTAATTACATTATTTGCCATTTGCCTCTCGTTTTCCTATCCCCCACTTCACCAATTTGCCGTTTTATTCGCCCTCTTTTTCGTTTGCCTTTTTCTTGCCGGATCTCTTGCCTTATCATTATGGCTAGTTCTTCCTTTATTGTGTGTACTCCCGATAATGAGGTTCTTAATTTTGAGCAAAGGGGAGGGGAGAACCTAAAAGATGCTTGGTATAGGATTTGCAATGCTCATAATAGATCTATCCATAAGCAATCTACTGTTGTTCTTCTTCGCAGTTTTTACGTTGGCATCACCACTTGGTATAGATTCGTCCTTGATACGATTACCGGTGGGAATTTCTTGATGTGTCCATCTTTGGATGGTTTTAATGCTTTGGGAAGTTTAGTGGGATCACCTCCTATCATGATCAATGAAACAACTTTAACTCTCGAACACGTTATGGAGAGATTAGATGCTGTTGAAAAGAAGATGATTACTAAAGAACAACTTGAAGATTTAGATAAAATTGCACAATCTTGCTAATAAAATTGGGGCTAAGGCGGGAGATGCCTTTAAATTGTTAAAGGCAAAAGAAACCGTAGTTAACGAAAGGGTAGAAGAGAGTCCTTACCGGATTGATAAGTTGGAAGAGATTTTTAGTAATTTGGGTTCGGATTTTTCTTCTATCAAAACTACAGAAAAAACTCCCATAAAAATTAGCAAGACCACGCAAGTCACTAAGAACAAAGTTGCTACACCTAGTGGTCACAAGGTGGATCTTAAAATGATTAGTATTCATCCCGACTTTGTTAAAATCGTAAGAGACCCTATTTACAAGAATGAATTTTTTGGTTTTCTTCCTAGGAGTGTTGTCATCGAGAATATGCATGCTAAATCCTTGAAGAAATCTAGTTGTGTGATTGAAGAGTTGAAAACCAAAGATGACAATACTTGAATTTATGCGTTATGCCTAGCTAGGGGCGTAAAACGATAGCGCTTGTTGGGAGGCAACCCAATGAATAAATTTATTTTTGTTTTTACTTTCTGTTTTTGAGTGTTGTCACAATTATGCCTCTGTTATGATTGTGTTTTTATGGTTTATTTAGTGTTTGTGCCAAGTAGAGACTTTAGGATGATTCATAAGATGAGTAGAAGCGATGCTGAATCTGAAACAGAAACTTTGCGTCCAGTATTTGAATTTTCATTTTTTGCTGGAACGTGACCTTGAGCTGAAATTTTAACACAGTGTTGCTATGCAAATTCTTTACGTTTTCCTAATGTTTCAGAATTGTTAGAGTTAAATAAGTTTGGTTAGAGTACAGATTACTACAGACTGTTCTGTTTAAGACAGATTCTGTTTTCGTTGCATTGTGTGCTTGTTTTGATGAATCTATGGGTTATATTGAAGGGTATGAGCCATGGTCAAGTTAAAATACAGTAGGTATAATGAAATAACAAAATATGAATGGGTTTGCAACAGTACCTAAAGTAGTGATTTGCTTTATTATACTAACGGATCTCACGAAGATTTTGTTGAGTTTTGTGTGATTGAAGTTTTCAAGTTTTGGGTGAGATCACGATGGATGAAGGAATAAGGAGTGATAAGAGCCTAAGCTTGGGGATGATACCGCACCCCCAAGATATATCCAAAGAGTAACAAGCAACTAAGCTTGGGGATGCCCCCGGGTGGCATCCCCTCTTTCTTCTAACAACCATCGGTATTTTACTTGGAGCTATATTTTTATTCGTCACATATCATGAGTTTTGCTTGGAGCGTCTTGTATCTTTGCTTGCTTTGCTTGTTAGTTTTTCTTTTGTATCCTTGCTGTACACACCTATTTGGGAGAGCCATAATTATGCTATGACTTGTTAGAATTGCTCTCTATGCTTCACTTAAACTTTTTGAGCTATAGAATTGCTCTAGTGCTTCACTTATATCTTTTTGAGCATGGTGTGCTTGGAAATTTTTGTAGAAATACTCTCATGCTTCAATTAGATTAATTTGAGAGTTATTAAATTTTGAAGAAATCCTCTCATGCTTCACTTATACCTTTTTGAGAGATGAAATCTTTATGCTCATGTGCTTCACTTAGATTTGTTTGAGCTTGTCAAAAAAGCAATGGCAATATATGAAACTAGTCCCAAAGTGATAGATATCCAAGGAGGATATAATAAAAACTTTCATGAAGATCATTGGGGAAATTAAACATGATTCCTTGTAATAGTTTTGAAACATGATGATAGTAATTTGTGAGTCATGTTCGTGAGTAATTATGCTTGAGTAGGAATATTGGTGTTAAGGTTTGTGATTCCCTATGCAAGTACGAAAGTCAATAGTTGTGCAATGAAATTACATCCTACTTGTGGTGCATTATTCGGTGTTAGTTATGCTCAATGCTCACTTATGTGAATTTTCGTTTCTTGGTTTGGTTGCTTCTCAATCTATTTGCTAGCCTCCATTTGTACTAAGTAGAAATACTACTTGTGCATCCAAAATCCTTAAACCAAGTTTTGCCTTATGAGTCCACCATACCTATCTATATGCGGTATTTCCATGCCGTTCCAAGCAAATTTGTATGTGCCATCTCTAAACTTTCAAAATAAATTTTCTCTTTTGTGTACTCGTACCGCTCATGAAACGGTGGGGAGTGTCCAATATTTTTCCATGCTAGATGTGTTTTCTCGAGATGATTGTTTATTCACTTGTCATTGCACGATAGTGCGGCGGTAATAGGGATGCTCATTCCTGAAATGAAAAAGAAAAAAAAATATTTACTTTATGTTGTCAAATAATAAATTCCTTGGAAATTGTTGGTATGGAAGGCAACCGTGGATACGGCCCGCCATGGAATGTGAAAGTTTGGTGGAAAAAGGAACAAACTTTATTTTCTATTTGGGAACCGCCTATGATATATCTAGCATGGAAAGTATTGTGAGCTACTTTGTCGTTTTCGTTGACATGAAAAGCATGCCACCCAAAAATTTTCTCTCTCAATTTAAAACTTTGAGCTCTGGCACCTCTACAAATCCCTACTTCCCTCTGTGAAGGGCCTATCTATTTACTTTATGCAATTTTTATTTTTACTTGAGTCTCCATCTTCTCTTATAAAGCACCAGCTAGGGGGCACTATGATCGTACTTGAGCATTGGGTATAGCTAATATTTGAGTGTGTTTCATGAATGGATCAATGATTGAGCATGATGGGCTAGGGATAACTTTCTTTAGTGTTGATATTTTGAAAGACATGGTTGCTTGTTGGCATGCTTGAGTATTGAAGTCATTATGTTAAAACTAGACTATTGCTTTGAATCATCTACAAGTTCAAATGTCCATGCTATACAAAAGAAAAGAATATGAGATGAACATGTTAGGCAGCATTCCACATCAAAAATTCTGTTTTTATCATTTACATACTCGAGGACGAGTAGGAATTAGCATTGGGGATGCTGATACGTCTCCAACGTATCTATAATTGTTGCGACTCTTCCATGTTGTTATATTATCATTCTTGGATGTTTTACAATCATTTTATAACAACTTTATAGCATTTTTGGGACTAACCTATTAACATAGTGCCAAAGTGCCAGTTGCTGTTTTTTGCTTGTTTTTTACTTCACAGAATATGAGTACCAAACGGAGTCCAATCGCAACAAAACTTTTTGGAGATTTTTTCTGGACCAGAAGACACCCAGTGGGCCAAAGAAGTGCGAGGAAGGTGGGCTGTGGAGAGCACAACCCACCAGGGCGCGCCAGGGGGCCCTCGGCACGCCCTGATGGGTTGTGCCCTCCACGGGCCCCCTCTCCACCACCTCTGATGCCTATAAATTCTCAAATATTCGGAAAACCCTAGGGGAGTCGACAAAACACAACTCCAGCCGCCGCAAGTTCCAGAGCCTCAAGATCCAATCTAACACCATCACGGAGGGGTTCATCTTCTTCATAGGTGCCTCTCCGATGATGCGTGAGTAGTCCACCATAGACCTACGGGTCCGTAGGCAGTAGCTAGATGGCTTCCTCTCTCTCTTTTGATTCTCAATACAATGGTCTCTTGGAGATCTATTTGATGTACACTTTTGCGGTATGTTTGTTGGGATCCGATGAATTTTGAGTTCATGATTAGTTTCTATCCATGAATATTATTTGAGTCTTCTTTGATCTCTTATATGCATGATTTCTTATAGCCTCGTATTTCTTATTTGAATCTTTGGTTTAGTTAGGCCAACTAGATCGATTTTTCTTGCCATGGGAAGAGGTGCTTTGTGATGGGTTCGATCTTGCGGTGTCCTTTCCCAGTGACAGAAGGGGCAGCAAGACACGCATGTATCATTGCCATTAAGGATAACAAGATGGGGTCTATTCCTACATGAATAGATCTTGTCCACATCATGTCATCGTTCTTATTGCATTACTCCGTTTTTGCATGAACTTAATACACTAGATGCATGCTGGATAGCAGTCGATGTGTGGATTAATAGTGGTAGGTGAAGGCAGGAGTTGGTCTACTTATCTTGGACGTGATGCCTATATAATGATCATCGCCTTGGATATCGTCATGATTATTTGATCTTCTATCAATTGCCCAACAATAATTTGTTCACCCACCGTGTGCTATACTCATGAGAGAAGCCACTAGTGAATCCTACGGCCCCCGGGTCTACTTTTCCAACATATTGCTTTCCGATCTATCTTTTTGCCTCTTTGTTTTCAGATCTACTATACCAAAAATCCAAAAACATATTGCTGCACTTTTTATTTGCTCTTCTTATTTTGTTTTCTTGAGAGATCTATCTCTCGTATCTATCACTACCTAATCTATCTTTTTACCGTAGAGAGATTGACAACCACTCTTTCGCGTCGGGTTGCAAGTATTTGTTATTTGTGTGCAGGTGCTGCATATTGGGTGGTGGTGATCCTCCTACTGGTTCGATAACCTTGGTTTCATAACTGAGGAAAATACTTACCGTCGCTGTGCTGCAGCATCCCTTCCTCTTTGGGGAAATACCGACGCAGTCTCAAGCCACGTCATCCACCCATTGACCGCTATCCAACATGCATCTAGAGTATTAAGTAAAAACAGAGTAATGCTTGGAGGATGATGACATGATGTAGACAAAGTAAATCCAATTAATATGAATGAAGCCCATCGTTTTACCCTTATTGGCAGGAATACAATACGTGTCATGTCTCTTTCTGTCACTGGGATTGAGCACCGCAAGATTGAACCCACTACAGCGCACCACTCCCACTTGAAGATAAATCAATCTAGTTGGCCAAACCAAACCAATAGATCGGAGAGCATTATGAAGCTATAACAATCATGCAAATAAAATACCAGCAAGTATTCAATATCTTTTCATGAATAATTCGAACATAAACCCACAATTCATCGGATCCCAACAAACACACCACAAAGATTGATTATAGAAGGTAGATCACCGCGGGAATCGCGGTGATCTTGGCAATGAAGAATAGAGAGAGAGAGAGAGATAGCCATCTAGATACTAACTACGGACCCGTAGGTCTGCGGTGAACTACTCACACATCACCATGGGACAATCAAGGTTAATGTAAAGGCCCTCCATGATCGATCCCCCTTCCGGTAGGGCACCGGAACAGGGCTCCAGATGGCACACGGCGGAACAGAGACTTGTGGCGGCGAAACAAGTGTTTCGGGAGGCTTTCTAGGCTTTTCAAAATATTTGAGAATTTATAGGCCAGAGATCAGGGCCAGGAGAGCGGGGAGGTGGCCCCAAGCTATCAGGGCGCGACCACCCCCTCGGCGCGCCCTGATGGCTTGGGGCACCTCGTGTGCCCTCCGGTCTTCCCCCGAAGCTTCCAGGTCTTATTTTGGTCCAGAAAAAATCATCAAAAAGTTTCGGGGTATTTGGACTTCGTTTGGTACAGTATTCCTGAAAAGCCAAAAACATGCAAAAAACAGCAACTGACACTTGGCACTGGATTAATAGGTTAGTGCTAAAAAATAATTTAAAACAGCAAGTAAATGCCTATAAAGTATCCTAGAATGATAATATAATAGCATGGAACAATCGAAAATTATAGATACGTTGAGACGTATTAGTCCACAGACGGATATGGTGTCCTGTTTGGGGGCAGACTTGGAGATTCCCTTATAAATTATCAAGCTCATCAGTTGATTCATATTATTTCCCATCATATACAAATGTATCTATTTGCTGCAACATAAGGATAAACAGAGAGTTTTATATACTAGAACAAACTGAACTTGACCAATTTTATAACTAAACGAAGCCAACGATTGTTCCGCCTTCGGCATGAGCGACTCAAGGAAGGTGGGTTCGCTGAGGCAGAACGGACAGGCGGCGACAAAATGCTCCTCGGTGGGGGGTTGCCTCGTGGACGAGGAGGAAGAAGGCTTTGCGATGGGCACACGCATGAGGATCTCATCGGGGTGGCGGAGATGTCTAGAAGCATGTGGCAATCGGTAGGGGAGGCCGAGGGGAAGCCGAACAGTTGGGAGGCTGCGCAGGGATGCGTCAGAGCTATCCAGAATCGGCCGGTGACGACAGCGACAGAGAGAGAGAGGATCATTTGGTAGCAAGGTTGCGGGAAACTTTCGAATGGCAGTTGGACGAAGCACGATTATATTTTGTTGTGCGATAGAAACTAAACTTCCTTATATTTGAAATACTTACTGTTACTTTTTTGGGCGGCCTTGAAAATTTTGGAGCAAAATTTACATTAATAGCACTGTTGGAGCAACGTTTTTTTTACCGCAAATACCTTAAAAAGCAGTTATGCCCTATTATAGGGCATCTATTGGAGATGTTGTAATATAGTTGCAAAGTGAGAAAATGGTATGAGCAGGAATGTCAAGAAGTTTCTACCAAAAGTATGCATTGTTGCGACTCTTCCAAAAGGTCTAGCAGGTAGTAGCAACCAAACTAAGAAACAGATTACACCGGTTCATTCAGAAGGAAGAAATCCAACGAACACTCAAACAGTAGGCGACTCGCCATCTCATTCTCACAAAAGGATTGACATTGCTCGTATCCTGTCCATTCCCTTCTCATCATATTGTCTTTAGCTAAGATGTTGTTTCACATCATCAACTAAGGGAATTATCCTGGTATTTTGAGGGATGTTGAGCTTCCGTAAGTGTTTGCAAGTTGCCACCGCCCTTGCATCGAGTTGAGCATAAAGAGAATTTCGCATTGTTTTGCTTCAAAATCACACTCTCATCTTCTTCACTCAGCAACCCAAAATGAATCTTTTCCTAATGTCGTTGCCCTTATCCATCTACTTCTCACAACAAACTTCTTCTCTCTCGATGTGGAGTGGGGAGTGGAGTGTGAGGCGACATGGTGGGGAGAGAGGACTGGGGAGTGGGGAGTGGGTGGGCATGTGTTATGATGCAGAGGAACACGGAATGGTCCATTGCGTCCGTCGGTGACATGTGGACCTCAGCCTCATTTCCTGGTTAAACATGTTAAGGCCATGAGCATTTGTTCAATCATACATACCGTAGTACCCTAGTGGCTACAACCCTTGCCTCACACCTGATCGGTGCTGGTTTGATTTCCCCCAGGGCAGTGGAAAAATACTCAATTTTTTGCGTTTACTCTCACTGACATGTGGGTGCCCCTTGTCATCCACAAACAAACACCACCTCCAACACTTGGCCAAATACCGTCCCTATTTTTCTCTGTATTTCGTAGACTCAACATTGTTTGGCATTTTGAAAATAGCATATCTTTTTGACTGTGCATCATATGAAGATGTACTATACATGAATGTTGATCAACATCATGTTAACTTGCTGTTAGTTTCATTTTCGACAATGAATAAAATTGCCAACATGCTGTTATCCCTGTTTGAAAAGGGCACGTTGATATAAATGCTCCGCCTCTCAAACTTGCAGTTTCTTCTTTGAAACTAAACTTGCAGTTTCTTCTCTGAAAATCACATGGTCTGCACTTCGTTTATGAAAATACATTTTTGAAAGTACTAAAAATAGATCTCTGAAATTCACAAAATACTTCATATGCACAATACTACAAAGATTTGAACTTCAAAAGACATTCATATCTGAAAGTACTCAAAATACACAACACAAAACATAATTCACAACCCACAAATACTGCAAATATCTGAACTTTAAATGCATAACAAGTTCTAATCTTCAAATATATAACTTAATATGCTCACATGTCTACAGACAACTACAAGTGCAGAAAATAACATCACTTGTAAGAAATGTAAATCAAGCCAAACTATAGTTTCTCAAGACGTAATCGAATTAAAGACCTTCAACGACACATGAGGTGGCGAAAAACGAAAAAAGAGATAGAGCTTACAAAATTCTCCCAGATTCAGGTTCAGTAAGCTTTGTAGATCCCACTTTCTAACGGCCCTAGTAGCCTTGCACCCACCTTTAGCATCCTTACTATTTCTTCCTTTATCTGTACAATGGACCAATCAAAAATTCATGTTGTCATTCGTTTTATAACAGACATTGGATCAAAATTATCTTTTCTGTCAGAAATGTATCATCCCTACCCCTCCACAAAGCCCAAAACATAGCAGATGTGCCCATCCACACAAGTTTCTTATATTCTTTTGAAAATCTATTAATCCAGCCCCCAAAGCTTGTACGCAAATCATCAGGCAAATTATTCAGATTAAATGCACAATTTAAAAGATTCCACCTACTCGGGGCACATGCGCGAGGCTCTAAATCTCTCACATTCCCATGCTCCTAAAAACAAAAATCCTCAATGAAATCAATACCCAAATCTACATAATCATGAATTTTCCCCACCCCAATCGATGTAATATGGGATGAGTTCATTTTCTCCATAACCCCATCCCTCTCCATCAACTGTTGCAAATGTCTCATTAACATCCCCTTCCCTATTCGATGACCTCAACAAATAAGAAGAGGCATCAATTCCCCTCTATGAACTATTGTCATCCCTAGCAAAATTATCCCTCCTAATTTTTGGAGAGACACCACCTCTATTTTTATTTTTAGACGCAGACTTTACGCACATTCTCAACACTCACACCATGAATGTAGGCATGAGTAGAAAGAAAGTTAGATTAAGCGTAAAGCTTACTGATAACAATAAGCTCCTCCTTTGATTATTTGTCAGAACACTGCCCTCCTATTCCTCACCCGCGGACCGCCGCACCGTGAGACAAGGAGAACAGCGAAGGAACATTGGAGAACGACGGGGAAGCGTCGTCACACCTACTGCTTTGCTCCTCTTTCATTTGGGTACGATCGAGGAAGGCGCCATTGGCTCGGCGCTCTGGAACGTCACCATCGCAAATGGCATTGTGCGGAACATTAACGGTGCCGGCATCAAGATGCTCGATCCTGGACCCTCTGGATGCTCGATCTTGGATCAATACATCCATCACCTTCGCCTCACATCCGGATCCGGGGAATCTGTCTGATCCATGGCCCAGAGGAGCACCCCTATATGATTTTGCTCGACTCCCTCTGGGAGGATCCTTGCCTTTTCGCTCAGTTTGAGACTTGAGGCCACTGCCATCGACCCCTTTGCTAACTACCACTGGTTGTGAAACCATGACTTGATCTCCATCATCCTGGCTAACTTCACATCGTCGCCGCCTCAATCGTCACATATCGGTTGTACTCCTCCATCGCTCTACTTCTCCATAGCACTAGAACTAGCCGGCGGTGGTTTTGGATTGAAAGAGGAGTGGCGGCGGTTTTGCATTGGAAGAGCCGAAGAGGAGAGGCGGCGCGCTGGGAGAGGATACTAAACCAACATGCGAATGGGCGTGCTAACCCTACTTTATTTAGTACTTTTGAGTACTTTGTTAAATCATGAACCCTCACAATGACTAATTTACCCCTCAATTAAGGAGCGGCCCCACATAAACTTGAGTATTGACCCCACTTTTTTAGTACTTTTGAGTACTTTGTTACCGGTGTTGGAATTTGCTAGTAGGCCTTTGGCCCAAATCCCAACTAAAATATGAAATTCTAATGGCCCATTGGCTGTGTGTGGTGTGAGTGGGACTAATATTTAGTCCCATACTGCTAGGTTGGTGGTAGTTGCACCATTTTATAAGGTGAGGTCTTCTAGCACTTGTATGAGCATGAGAAGAGGATACCTACACACGCGCTCCTCCTCTCTTGCCCGACTCGCCACGCCACACCGCGCCTCGTCATGACGCGCCGCGTCATGTTTCGGGAATGAGCTGAGCCTAGGACAAAGCTACGCAGGTTGTCTATATTTTTTGCTTCTCAAGAAAAATTAACGAGTCATTGATTAATAATTAACAAACGTGTGAATTACTTAGCCATTTATGATTATTTTACATCATGGGGCTGTTACCGACTTGGACAAGGGTTTACTCCCACAACCTACCGAACCCGCACTATATAAACAGGCACACGTCTATCCTAGCCGCTTCCAGAATATATGGTTTCACACCATTCCAGAACATTGCTCCGCCACACAAGTCTTCTCCATCCCTCCTTCCAGTGTGCACCGCGAGAAGGGACAGCAGGCCTCCGGTACCCCGCCTCTCATGATCCTGTACAGGAGAGGGCGATAAGATTATTGGGGAGCACACTCGCGCGACTGATGGAAGGAACTACTTTTCGGACGACGACTTCTTTCCCGACCTTAGCAACCTCTTCATCAATGACATGGGCAACAATATCAACACCGACTGTTCTGCTCCCGATGCACCATATGCATATCTGTCCTCTTTGTTTGAGATCGTGCTATAATTCTTGTTTCTAGTTTGTGCATTAGATTTGATATTTTCATCTACTATGCTAGTCCGCATGATTAGTTTAATCTTTGTTACTGTCATCATGATTTATTTATTGTTTATTCGAATTAAAACTGGTAGTAATTTGCTCATATTTTCAACAATCGAAAAACCGAATTATATGCAATTTACCCGTAGTGGTTTTCCTGCGAATTTGAAGCCGCCCCACCTTCAAGGTGGTGCAATATAAGAGGTGGCGCACAAGAGCAGTTTACTGGTTTCAGACAATGTACATATGACGCCACCTCGGAAAAGCCTGAGGGCGATCTTAATCCTGCACATCAGGAAGCTTTTGAGAAGATCGATACCCTCTTCAAGGGCCCCCTTCTAAGTGTTCATGATGATTCCATTGTGGACTCGTATATGTCGTTTGACAATGGCAAGGACATGTGGGCTGCGCTCGAGGCCAAGTTTGGTGCCTTGGACGTTGGCAACGAGTTGTAGGTCATGGAGCTTATGACTACAAGATGACTGATGAGCGCTATGTTGTTTAGCAGGCTCATGAGATGCAGTCACTTGCTAAGGAACTTGAGTACTTCAAGTGTGTGTTGCCGGGCAAATTTGTTGCTGAAGGCATCATTTCCAAGCTTCCACCTTCGCGGAGCAATTTTGCTACTTCTCTGAAACACATGAGACAGGAGTTTTCCTTTCGGATCTCATTGGCTCTCCTGATGTTGAAGAGAAGGCGAGAGAAAAAGACACATGTGCTCGAGTTGCAGAGGGAACTTCTAGTGCCCACATGGTACAAAAGAAGAAGTTCTAGCCCAATAAGCCCAGAAACAACACGAACAAATCTCAGGAAAAAGGCAAGTTTGATGCAAAGAACAAGCCGTCACACTCTACCAACTTTAAGAAGAATTATCATAAGAAGAGGAATGGACTATGCCATGTCTGCGTTGATCCTAATCACTGGGCTCTGAGATGTCCTAATCGCTATGAGGAGCGCGAACTTGAGAAGAGTGGCAAGTCCGCTAATGTTTTCATTAGTGATACTGAGATGAACGAATCTTGGTACGGTATTTTTCCTACCATCCTTTAAGTTTATCGTTCTCCTGATTGGTGATTGACACCGATGCCAATGTACATGTTTGTGCTGATGCTTCCATCTTTTCTTATTATCAGGTCACGGGGACTTCTCCCGTGCTGATGGGGAATGAGTCACATGCTACTGTTCATGGTTTTGGTACGGTTGATCTGAAGTTTACTTCGGGGAAGATCGTGCGCCTGAAGAGCGATCATCATGTGCCCTCCATCAATAAGAATCTCATCAGTGGTTACCGTTTATGTCGAGATGTTTTTAGGTTGGTTTTCAAGTCCAATAAATTTGTAATCTCTAGTATGGGCAATTTGTTGGAAAAGGCTACAAGTGCGGAGGCTTGTTCCGCCTCTCTTTGTCAGATATTTGCACTAAAGTTATTAATCATGTTTGCCACGATAATGAGTCTAATATTTGGCATTAACAACTTTATCATATTAACTTTGGTTGCATGACGCGACTAGCCAATATGAGTTTAATTCTGAAATTCACTATTGTCAAGCGCTCCAAGTGTCAAGTGTGCGTTCAAGCTAAGCAAACCCGCAAGTCCCAAAAGACTACAGAGGCAAGAGACTTGGCGTCACTCGAGCTTATACATTCTGATCTTTGTGGGATGAATCACGTGTTGACAAAAGGTGGAAAGAAATGCTCCATGAAGTTGATTGATGACCCCATTAGATATTGTTATGTGTATCTTCTGAAATCAAAAGATGAGGCTTTAAATTTCTTCAAAAACTATAAAGCTGAAGCAGAGAACCAACTTGATCGAAAAATTAAACGGCTTAGGTCTGATCATGGTGGAGAGTATTTTTCCAATGAATTTGATTTGTTTTGTGCAGAACATGGTATAATCCATGAGAGAACACCTCCCTACTCACTTCAGTCAAATGGGATGGCCAAAAGAAATAACCAAACTCTAATTGATTTGGTTAACGTCATGTTAGACACATCGGGTCACTCCAAGACATGGTGGGGGAGGCACTAATGACTGCATGTCATGTCCTAAACCGAATTCCCACAAAACATAAGACCATGAATCTATTTGAGGAATGGGAAAGCAAAAGATTGAAACTCTCTTATCTCCGTACTTGGGGTTGTTTGACGAAAGTGAATATACGAATTCACAAGAAGCGCAAGCTTGGACCGAAAACCGTGGATTGTGTTCTTTTGGGCTATGCTTTTCATAGCATTGGCTATAGATTTTTATAATAAAATCTAAGGCATCTGACATGCATGTCGGTACAATTATGGAGTCGAATGATGCGACTTTCTTTGAGGACATATTTCCGATGAAGGATATGCCTAGCTCATCAAATCAGGAGATAACTACTCTATCTAGTCCAGAAATAGCTGTAATTCCTAAACCCACCATTGCGATGGAACACATTGAGAATCCTGTGGAGGATGACAATGGAACTCCTGTAAGGAGTAAGAGACAGAGGACTGCAAAGTCCTTTCGTGATGATTTCATTGTATACCTCATGGATGACATATCCATGACCATTTCAGAAGCCTATGTATCTTCTGATGCTGATTACAGGAATGAATTTGTCCGTAGCGAGATGTATTCTATCTTAGCTAACGGAACCTGAGAAATCAATGTCCTTATGGGTGCAAACTTGTGGGATGTAAGTGGGTCTTCAAGAAAAAGCTCAGACCTGATGGTACGATTGAAAAGTACAAGGCATGGCTTGTCGCCAAGGGCTATACCCAGAAAGAAAGTGAAGAATTCTTTAATACTTACTCAAATGTGGCTAGACTGGCCACTATTTGGGTGCTACTATCACTGGCTGCCTCACACGGCCATCTTTCATCAAATGGACGTTAAGACGACTTTCCTCAATGGATAGTTGGGCGAGGAAATTTACATGGATCAACCAGATGATTTTGTAGTACCTGGTCAGGGAGGAAAGGTGTGCAAGTTATTGAAGTCTTTATATGGCCTTAAACAAGCTCCTAAGCAGTGAAGTTCCAAAGAACATTAACTACTGCAGACTTTGTTGTAAACGAAGCTAACAAGTGTGTGTACTATCGCCATGGTGGGGGCGAAGGAGTTATTCTTTGTATGTACGTCGATGACATACTCATTTTTGGAACCAAACTTGATTTAATTAAAGAGTTAAGGATTTCTTATCTCGTTGTTTTGAGACGAAGGATCTAGGAGTAGCTGATGTTATTCTTAACATCAAGCTGCTGAGAGATGAGAATGGTGGGATTACATTGCTTCAATCTTACTATGTGGAAAAGGTCTTTAGTTGTTTTGGATATAGCGATTGCAAGCCCTCTCCAACTCCATATGATGCTAGTGTGTTGCTTCGAAAGAATCGATGGATTGCTAGAGATCTACTGAGGTATTCTCAGAATATTGGCTCGCTTATGTATTTGGCAAGTGCCACTAGGCCTGATATCTCGTTTGCTATGAGCAAACTGAGCTGGTTTGTATCAAATCCGGGAGATGATCATTGGCATGCACTTGAGAGAGTCATGCACTATTTGAATGGCATTGCGAGCTATGGGATTCACTACATCGGGCACCCGTGGGTACTCGAGGGTTATAATGACTCAAACTGGATATTTGATGCTGATGAGATTAAGGCCACGAGTGGTTATGTTTTTACACTTGGTGGTGGCGTTGTTTTCTGGAAGTCTTGCAAGCAGACCATCTTAACGAGGTCAACTATGGAAGCAGAACTCACAACACTAAACACGACCACTGTTGAAGCAGAGTGGCTTCGTCATCTCTTGATGGACTTACCTGTGGTTGAAAAACTAATACCCACTATCCTGATAAACTATGAAAATTAAATTGTGATCATCAAGATAAATAGTTCTAAGGATAATATGAAGTCCTGAAGGCATGTGAAGAGGAGATTGAAATTTGTTAGAAAATTGAAAAACTCCGGAGTTATTGCGTTGGATTAAATCGAAACGTCTAAAAACTTGGCAGATCCCTTCACAAAGGGTTTGTCACGTAATGTGATAGATAATGCATCGATGCAAATGGGTTTGAGACCCACCGTATGAGTTGTCTATAGTGGTAACCCACTCTATGTGATCGGAGATACCGTGAAGTAGAAGTAGGAGACAAGCTGTTGGTCAGCTGGAAGGAGAGTATCCCTATATTGATTATCCCACTCCGTGAAGATGCAATACTCTCCTGATCTGAATGGCAGGTTGATACTTATGTTAATGTGTTCCAAATGGCTTATTTGTGTAAGCAGAGATGTTGTCCTACAGAGCATCTCCTGAGGAACACACCTATATAAATTTGACTGTTAAACGTCACAGTATGTTAGAATTGGAAGTTCTCTAATAAATTCATGAAAGGCCATGGAGTATGACGTGTACGCTCCACCCACGGGAAGCCTTGCGGCAACACAGTATCGGTCAAGGTTTTGTGTGAAATTAGTCTTGTAGGAAACTTGTAGTTCAAGGCATAGTCCACCATTCAAGTTGTGATCTAGTGTAGCATAAATTTCTATGTAGAAGTTCAACTTAACAGTCTCCACTAAGCGCCGGTATATAAACAATATTTTGGAACTAAATGATGAGACGCGCCAATAAGATTTTGTGGAGGATTGTTGGAATTTACTAGTTGGCTTTTCGCCCAAAGCCCAACTAAAATATGAAATTCTCATGGCCCATTCATGCATAGTTATGTGTGGTGTGAATGGGACTAATGTTTACTACCATACTGTTAGTTTGGTGGAAGTTCCACCACCTTATAAGATGAGTTCTTCTAGCACTTGTATGAGCATGAGAAGAGGAGACCTACACGCGCGCTCCCCCTCCTCGCTCGCCTCGTCACACCACGACTCGTCACGACATGCCGCGTCGGGTTTCGGGAATAATCCCGGCCGAGGAAAAATCTATGCATGTTCTCTATATTTTTGTTGCTCGGAAAAGTTAATAAGTCATTAATTAATAACTAACAAACGCGTTAATTACTTAACCTTTTTTGATTCTTTTGGATCGTGGGGCTGTTATCGACTTGAACGAGGGTTTACTGCCACGACCTATCTAGCCCGCACTACATAAACATGCATACGTCTATCCTAGTCGCCGCCAGAATATATGGTTTCACACCAAACATTGCGCCGCCACACAAGTCTTCTCCATCCCTCCTTCCGGCGTGACCGCGGGAAGGGACAACAGGCCTCCAGAACACCGTCTCTCATGATCCTTTACGAGAGAGGGGCCATCAGGTTTTTGGGGAGCGCACTCGCGCGACTATTGGCAGTAACTACTTTCCGGACGACGACTTTTCCCCGGCCTCGGGAATCTCTTCATCAACGACATGGGTGACAACATCAACGCCGGCGGCTCCGCTCCCGCTGCACCGTATGCAATTTTATCCTCTCTGTTTGAGATCGTCACTAGTAGAAAACACGGCAACAGTCCCGGTTTCAGAGGGCCTTTAGTCCCGGTTCTACAACTGGGACAACACGATCGGGACTAATGCCAATCACTTTTAGTCCCGGTTGGCTTACGAACCGGGACCAAAGGTGCTCCACGTGGCCGCACTGCGGCGCCGAGGTAGGACGACCTTTAGTCCCGGTTCGTAACACGAACCGGGATAATAATGCGCTGTTTTTTTTGGAAAGGGCCGTGTTTCATTTTTTGTTTTCATTTTCTTTTATATTTATATTGTATTTTCACGCGGGTTTTCATTTTTGGAAAGGGCCAATCGCAACATCATATTTTCCTCTAATTCAACATGATCACTTGCATCCATCCACCTTAATCAAATATATGTCATATAACTCATCATCATCTTACTCATCTAACAACTCATCATCATCTTAATCATACCAAGTTAAAATCTCATAAAACAGAAAACATCATAATAGTAATCATCCTAATTGATCATGCAAGTTAAAATAAACCAGAAAAACTTCTCTCTCATAGGATCTAGTCCTCCCTCCTAGGTAAAATGACATAAAACAGAATAACACCTATGTCTCCATGATGAAGCAAAGAGATCCAACAGTCTCCAACTTGTGGCTTGCGATCCTTCTTTATTTGTCCCCATGCTTCAATTTGGAGCCGTCTTGGTGGTTTGCGCTCAGTTGAGTATGCAAAAGAGAACTCGGGCCTCATAGGGCTTTTAATTGTCATATTACCTTCGGCTTGCATCAACGGAGGCACAACTTCATTTGGCAGTTTCTGTTGAAGAACATAATAGTAGCCTAGTTAGCAATGTAATCAATACCATTTACGCAATAGTAGTGTACTTAATTAGCAACTCTTACCAAGATATTTCGGCGAATGTCATCTGCCCTCAACCTATGCACTAGTGTCCTGTACAATGTATAATTTGGGCCAGTTCCCAAATTATACGGGAAGATCTCCCTACCAAGTAGGATTTCTGGATCGATTACCTTCTAAGAGATTGCATTGAGGAATGCACATAGCTTCACAATGGCTAATCGAACATTTTCCGGTAGAAGCCCCCTCAATGCAACAGGAAGCAGTTGCGTCATAATCACGTGGCAGTCATGAGACTTTAGGTTCTGGAATTTTTTCTCTGCCATGTTTATTATTCCCTTTATATTCGACGAGAAGTCAGACAGGACCTTGATACCGAGCAGGCATTCAAAGAAGATTTCCTTCTCCACTTTGGTTAGAGCGAAGCTGGCAGGACCTTGATACTGCTTTGGATGCATGCCGTCTTTTTCGTTCACACGTTGCTGGTCCTCCCGTGCCTCCGGTGTATCTTTTGTCTTCCCATACACGCCCAAGAAGCCTAGCACGTTCACGCAAATATTCTTCGTCACGTGCATCACGTCGATTGCAGAGCGGACCTCTAGGTCTTTCCAATTGGGTAGGTCCCAAAATATAGATTTCTTCTTCCACATGGGTGCGCGTCCCTCAGCGTCATTCCGAACAGATTGTCCGCCAGGACCCTTTCCAAAGATTACTTGTAAATCCTTGACCATATCAAGTATGTCATCACCAGTACGGAGGGCGTGCTTCTTTCGGTGAACTGCCTCACCTTTGAAATGCTTGCCTTTCTTTCTTAAGGCATGCTTGGTCGGAAGAAATCGACGATGTCCCAGGTACACATTCTTCATGCATTTGTCCAAATATATACTTTGGCTATCATCTAAACAGTGCGTGCATGCGTTGTATCCCTTGTTTGTCTGTCCTGAAAGGTTACTAAGAGCAGGCCAATCATTGATGGTTACAAACAGCAACGCTCGTAGGTCAAATTCCTCTTGTTTATGCTCATCCCACACACGTACACCTTTTCCATTCCACAGCTGTAAAAGCTCTTCGACTAATGGCCTTAGGTACACATCAATGTCGTTGCTGGGTTGCTTAGGGCCTTGGATGAGCACTGGCATCATAATGAACTTCCGCTTCATGCACAACCAAGGAGGAAGGTTATAGATATATAGAGTCACGGGCCATGTGCTATGATTGCTGCTCTGCTCCCCAAAAGGATTAATGCCATCTGCACTTAAACCAAACCATACGTTCCTTGCGTCACCTGCAAAGTCCTCCCACTTTCTCTCGATTTTTCTCCACTGCGACCCGTCAGCGGTTGCTCTCAACTTCCCGTCTTTCTTATGGTCTTCTTTGTGCCATCGCAACAACTTGGCATGCTCTTTGTTTCTGAACAGACGTTTCAACCGTGGTATTATAGGAGCATACCACATCACCTTGGCAGGAACCCTCATCCTAGGGCACTCGCCCTCAGCATCACCAGGGTCATCTCATCTGATCTTATACCGCAATGCAGTGCATACCGGGCATGAGTTCAATTCCTCGTACTCACCGCGGTAGAGGACGCAGTCATTAGGGCATGCATGTATCTTATGCACCTCTAATCCTAGAGGGCAGAGAACCTTGTTTGCTCCATACGTAGTGTCAGGCAATTCGTTATCCTTTGGAAGCTTATTCTTCATTATTTTCAGTAACTTTTCAAATCCCTTGTCAGATAAACCATTCTCTGCCTTCCATTGCAGCAATTCCAGTGTGGTACCGAGCTTTGTGTTGCCATCTTCGCACTTTGGATACAACCCTTTTTTGTGATGCTCTAACATGCACTAGTAGAAAACAGGGCTTTGGTTGAGGCCAGGATAAGGGCATTAATCCCAGTTCACTTATGAACCGGGACCAAAGGGTGCACCAGTCCCGGTTCTTGAGGCCAGGGCACCGGCCGGTCCTCGGGGGCCATTGGTCCCGGTTCGTCTGACACTTTTGGTCCTGGTTCCAGACACGAACCGAGACCAATGGGCCTCGCTCCTGGCCCAGCACCTTTAGTCCCGGTTGGTGGCTGGAACCGGCACCAAAGGTCGGTCTTCTGTCCCGGTTCTAGCCACCAACCGGGACTAAAGATAAGCCTATATATACCCCCGCCCCTGCCCGCTCACTCTGTTTTTTGGCCGGCCGGCGTGTGCAGGTGTGTGTTGCTCTAGCTCTCACCTCCTATACACATGAGGTGTTCGATGAAATGCCCGAGCCACACTTAAGCTTTCTCCTCTCCAAGCTCGACCTCCAAGCTCCATTTTCCTCAAGATTTGTCTAGGTTTGGCGGTCCGTCCTGTCCCGTCCCCGTCCTCACCGCCGTCGATCGCCTGCGTCGATCTCGTCGCCGGCACCACCGTGGTGAGCCTCTTGTTCTTATCTTCTTTCTAAAAGAAAAAAAATTCTTACTTGTATGATTTAGATAGATACTTGTACAATTTTCTTACTTTTATTATTGTTTGTTATTATATATTGCCATGGTTTTGGTATCCGCCCCCGTCGGCCCTCGTCCTTTCTATGATTTGGATGTGGTATATTATCTTTTATAACTATTTGTTTCATTTAGTGTTTATGACAATTATGCCGACCAACATGACATAGATGTTTTTATCTAGGAGGTATGTGAACCGGAAATTCGAACCGACCCTCTTGTCGAGAGGTTAAATTTAGTTGAAAAAGAAAACAATTACTTGAAGAAAAAATTGAAAATAATTGAGGAGGAGAAGATGGAATTGGAGTTGCATGTTGCCGATGTCGTCGAAGATCACAAGATCAAGATGGATGCAATGCGCTTGAAGATTAGAAATATTAGAAAATATGCCATTCATACTGAGGCTTGGTATCATTATGCCGTTGGATCAATTGGTACCTTAGTTGCGGTTATGATCGCATTTGTTGTTGCATTTAAATGTTTTACATAGTTTCAATGTATGTTTTAATTAGATGCTCTAGAGAGCTATATGTTGTTCAATGAGAACTATGTATGAACTTTATGTATTTATTTTGGTCACTACTGTACTTTGGTTTTAATGTGATGATGAACTTCTATTAATTTGGTCACTACTCTATTCATGATGTTCTGTAATGGTTTTTGATACACTTAATTATATAATGCACGCAGATGAACCGGCAATAGATGTACAGTGACTGACGCACCTCCGAGTACATTAAGGGCCTGCATAATTTTCTCGAAGTGGCTGAGGCAACCAAGCAGAATGGTTTTATGTATTGTCCATGTACTATCTGTGGGAATACGAAGGATTACTCTAACTGGAAAACCCTTCACGTCCACCTACTTGAGAAGTGTTTCATGCCACACTATAATGTTTGGACCAAGCACGGAGAAAGAGGGGTTATGATGGAAGACAACGAAGAAGAAGAGGATGATGACAACTATCCGCCCCCTGAATACGGTGATGCTGCAATGGGGGAAGCTGAAGACCAAGAGCAACCAGACGATGTGCCCGATGATGATCTTCGCCGGGTCATTGTTGATGCAAAGAGACAATGCCAAAGTGAAAGGGAGAAGTTGAAGTTCCATCGCATGTTAGGGGATCACAAAAAAGGGTTGTACCCAAATTGCGAAGATGACAACACAAAGCTCGTTACCACACTGGAATTGCTGCAATGGAAGGCAGACAATGGTGTATCTGACAAGGAATTTGAAAAGGTGCTCAAAATAATGAAGAATAAGCTTCCAAAGGACAACGAATTGCCCGACAGTACATACGAAGCAAAGAAGGTTGTCTGCCCTCTAGGATTGGAGGTGCAGAAGATACATGCATGCCCTAATGACTGCATCCTCTACCGCGGTGCGTACGAGGATTTGAACGCATGCCCGGTATGCTGTTCATTGCGGTATAAGATCAGACGAGATGACCCTGGTGATGTTGAGGGCCAGCGCACCGGGAAGAGGGTTCCTGCCAAGGTGATGTGGTATGCTCCTATAATACCACGGTTGAAACGTTTGTTCAGAAACAAAGAACATGCCAAGTTGATGCGATGGCACAAGGAAGACCGTAAGAAAGACGGGAAGTTGAGAGCACCCGGTGATGGGTCGCAGTGGAGAAAGATCGAGAGAAAGTGGGGGGACTTTCATGGTGACCCAAGGAACGTATGGTTTGGTTTAAGTGCAGATGGCGTTAATCCTTTTGGGGAGCAGAGCAGCAAGCATAGCACATGGCCTATGACTCTATGTATGTATAACCTTCCTCCTTGGTTGTGCATGAAGCGGAAGTTCATTATGATGCAGTGCTCATCCAAGGCCCTAAGCAACCCGGCAATGACATTGATGTGTACCTAAGGCCATTAGTTGATGAACTTTTACAACTGTGGAATGGAAAAGGTGTACATGTGTGGGATGAGCACGCACAAGAGGAATTTGACCTACGAGCGTTGCTGTTTGTAACCATCAATGATTGGCCTGCTCTCAGTAACCTTTCAGGACAGACAAACAAGGGATACCATGCATGCACGCACTGTTTAGATGACACCGAAAGTATATATTTGGACAAATGCAGGAAGAATGTGTACCTGGGGCATCGTCGATTTCTTCCGACCAACCATCAATGTCGAAAGAAAGGAAAGCATTTCAAAGGTGAGGCAGATCACCGGAAGAAGCCCGCTCTCCGTATTGGTGATCACATACTTGATATGGTCAATGATTTACAAGTAATCTTTGGAAAGGTTCCTGGCAGACTATCTGTTCCGAATGACGCTGAGGGACGCGCACCCATGTGGAAGAAGAAATCTATATTTTGGGACCTACACTATTGGAAAGACCTAGAGGTCCGCTCTGCAATCGACGTGATGCACGTGACGAAGAATCTTTGCGTGAACCTGCTAGGCTTCTTGGGAGTGTATGGGAAGACAAAAGATACACCGGAGGTACGGGAGGACCAGCAACGTGTGCACGAAAAAGACGACATGCATCCAAAGCAGTATGAAGGTCCTGCCAGCTATGCTCTTACCAAAGAAGAGAAGGAAATCTTCTTTGAATGCCTGCTCAGTATGAAGGTCCCATCTGGCTTCTCGTCGAATATAAAGGGAATAATAAATATGGCAAAGAAAAAGTTCCAGAACCTAAAGTCTCATGACTGCCACGTGATTATGACGCAACTGCTTCTGGTTGCATTGAGGGGGCTTCTACCAGAAAACGTTCGATTAACCATTGTGAAGCTATGTGCATTCCTCAATGCAATCTCTCAGAAGGTAATCGATCCAGAAATCCTACCAAGGTTAAAGAGTGATTTAGTGCAATGTCTTGTCAGTTTTGAGCATGTGTTCCCACCATCCTTCTTCCATATCATGACGCACGTCCTAGTTCATCTAGTCGACGAGATTGGCATTCTGGGCCCTGTATTTCTACACAACATGTTCCCCTTTGAGAGGTTCATGGGAGTCTTAAAGAAATATGTTCGTAACCGTGCTAGGCCAGAAGGAAGCATCTCCATGGGCCATCAAACAGAGGAAAGCATTGGGTTTTGTGTTGACTTTATTCCTGACCTTAAGCCGATTGGTCTCCCTCAATCGCGGTAGGAGGGGAGACTGACTGGAAGAGGCATGCTAGGACCGAATTCAATAATATGTAGGGACGGGCATTCTTGGTCTCAAGCACACTACACAGTTCTACAGAATTTTACCTTGGTGACCCCGTATGTCAATGAACACAAGAATATTCTGCGCTCCAAACACCCGGAGCAGTGTGACGACTGGATTACATGTGAACACATCAGGACTTTCGGCAGTTGGTTGCAAACACATCTCTTGGGTAACACACCACTGTTGCAGATGAGCTGTAGTCGTTGGCCAGGGGACCATCTTCGACTGTATTGACTTACAAAGGGTACGAGATAAATGGGAATACATTTTACACGATTGCCCAGGATCAAAAGAGCACCAACCAAAACAGTGGTGTCCGCTTTGATGCAGCAACCAATAGGGGAAATGACACATATTATGGTTACATAGTGGACATATGGGAACTTGACTATGGACATGATTTTAAGGTCCCTTTGTTTCGGTGCAAATGGGTCAATCTGTCAGGAGGCGAGGTACAGGTAGACCCGCAGTACGGAATGACAACAGTGGATCTGAACAATCTTGGGTACACAGACGAACCATTCGTCCTAGCCAATGATGTGGCGCAGGTTTTCTATGTGAAGGACATGTCTACCAAACCGAGAAAAAGAAAAGATAAGGAAGCGAATACATCATACGATGAGCCAAAGCGCCACATAGTTCTTTCAGGGAAAAGAGACATCTTGGGAGTGGAGGGCAAGACAGACATGTCTGAAGATTATGAAAAGTTTCATGAAATTCCTCCTTTCAAAGTGAAGGCTGACCCAAGCACCCTGTTAAACGATGCAGATTATCCATGGTTACGGCGCAATAAGCAAGGGACACACGCGAAGAAAAAGTGAAGACTTTCTCTCCACAACTATTCTGATGATGGCTTTGATCTAGAATATCACTATAGTTACATGTCAAGAAATGAAATGCCTTTTGTAACAGATGAGTTTTCGTCTGAAACCCTGATACTTCGAAAGAGATTGTTCATTTTGTACACGAAGTGCATCCAGTTTTTGCCGTAACCCTCTCAACTTTTTAGCACATGCTATGTGGGTGAAATGATGATACCATGCCAACTTTCAACCATTTCAGAGTTCATTTGCAGTGCTTTTCAATTCAGGGTCATCTTAGCTCAAAATAAATCATGAAATGCATGAAAAATAGCAAATGAAGTCAGAAAAGGTTTGAAAAGTGATGATGTGGCTTTGAATGGTGCATATTGAATGCAGAAAAAGTCTTGAGTTCAAATATGTTTAAAAAGTTGAAATTCTTTTGTAACAGATGAGTTTTCGTCCAAAACCCTGACACTTCGAAAGAGATTGTCCAGTTTGTACACGAAGTGCATCCAGTTTTTGCCGTAACCCTCTCAACTTTTTAGCACATGCTATGTGGGTGAAATGATGATACCATGCCAACTTTCAACCATTTCAGAGTTCATTTGCAGTGCTTTTCAATTCAGGGTCATTTTAGCTCAAAATAAATCATGAAATGCATGAAAAATAGCAAATGAAGTCAGAAAAGGTTTGAAAAGTGATGATGTGGCTTTGACTGGTGAATATTGAATGCAGAAAAAGTCTTGAGTTCAAATATGTTTAAAAAATTGAAATCCTTTTGTAACAGATGAGTTTTCGTCGAAAACCCTGACACTTCGCAAGAGATTGTCCAGTTCGTACACGAAGTGCATCCAGTTTTTGCCGTAACCCTCTCAACTTTTTAGCACATGCTATGTGGGTGAAATGATGATACCATGCCAACTTGCAACCATTTCAGAGTTCATTTGCAGTGCTTTTCAATTCAGGGTCATTTTAGCTCAAAATAAATCATGAAATGCATGAAAAATAGCAAATGAAGTCAGAAAAGGGTTGAAAAGTTATGATGTGGCTTTGAATGGTGCATATTGAATGCAGAAAAAGTCTTGAGTTAAAATATGTTTAAAAAATTGAAATCCCTTTGTAATAGACGTGTTTTCGTCCGATCAAAGTTATTTAACTTAATATTATATAAAATTTATGCAACTAAAATTATCAAAGTTATTTTTGTTAAAAACTTTAATAGCAAAAAGAATATTCATAAAGTATTTTTTGTTAAGAACTTTTAATATGCAGAAAAATAACATAAAAAAATAGCAAAAGTGAACATAGATGCGCTTATAGGGAAAATTCGACCTAAATTCAAAGTGCATACTAACACTTTGAATTTAGGTCGAATTTCCTGTATAAGGGCATCTATTTTCACTTTGAGAGGAGCTCAACGTTGCAGCCACGACGGGGCTTATAAACAGGTCCGGGCGCCCTTCGCTTGGCGAGGTCGGACTAAACATCCAACCGCACCGCGGCTGTGCCAGGCACAGGCCTTTGGTCCCGGTTGGTGGCTCGAATCGGGACCAATGCCACCCTTTAGTCCCGGGCACAGCCACCAACCGGGACCAATGGCACCCTTTAGTCCCGGTTGGTGCCACCAACCGGGACCAAAGGTCTCTGCTTCCCACCCTTTGGGCTGCTGAAATTGACCTTTAGTCCCGGCTGGTGGCACCAACCGGGACGAAAGGGGGCCTTTCGTCCCGGTTGGAGCCACCAACCGGGACTAAAGGGTTGGGTATATAAACAGGGACTAAGGAATTTTTCAGATTTCATCTGCAGTTGCCCCCGACGACGCCGAGCACATCGACGCCGCCAGGCTGCCCTCGCCGCCCTTTGCCCCGTCGACGCCGTCAGGCTGCTCCACCTCGTTGTCGACGCCCTCGCCGACGCCCTCGACGCCGCCCCTGCCCTGCACTGCCGCCGCCCTGACCCGACGCCGTCGCCACTCGTCGCCGTCGCCGTCCCGACCCGACGCCGTCGCCGCTCCTCGCCGGTCTCCTCCGTCGCTCCGTCGCCGTCGCCGCTCCTCGCCGGTAAGGCTCCCCCTCCTCTCTGTTTTAGTTAATTTTAGTTGTTTTAGTTGATTTTAGTTGTTTTAGTTGTTTTAGTTGATTTTAGTTGTTTAGTTAATTTAGTTGTTTTAGTTATTTTTAGTTAATTTAGTTAATTTAGTTGTTTAGTTAATTTAGTTAATTTAGTTAATTTAGTTGTTTTAGTTGTTTTTACTGTTTAGTTGTTTTTACTTGTTTTTATTGTTTAGATGTTTAGTTGTTTTATCGTCGGTCGTCGGTGACGCGATATCGAGGAGTCCCCGACGATCGTCGGTGAGGGAGAGTACCCCCCGACGATCGTCGGTGAGGGAGAGTACTACTTCTCGAGAATGCGTTGGTTTTCCCTTGAAGAGGAAAGGGTGATGCAACAAAGTAGATACGTATTTCCCTCAGTTGTTGAGAACCAAGGTATCAATCCAGTAGGAGATACAAGCAAGTCCCCAATAGGTGTACCTACACAAATAATCAAACACTTGCACCCAACGCAATAAAGGGGTTGTCAATCCCTTCACGGTTACTTGCAAGGATGAGATCTGATAGAGATAGATAGATATGATTGCTTGAAAGTAAAGTAAAACAAAAGTAAAAATAATGCAGCAAGGTATTTTTGGTATTTTTGGTTTTAGATCTGAAAATAATAGATGGAAAATAGACCCGGGGGCCATAGGTTTCACTAGAGGCTTCTCTCATGAAGGAAAATAATATGGTGGGTGAACAAATTACTATCGAGCAATTGATAGAAAAGCGAATAATTATGAAGATATCCAAGGCAATGATTATGCATATAGGCATCACGTCCGTGTCAAGTAGACCGAAACGATTCTGCATCTACTACTATTACTCCACACATCGACCGACTCCTGCCTGCATCTAGAGTATTAAGTTCATGAAGAACAGAGTAACGCATTAGGTAAGATGACATGATGTAGAGGGATAAACTCAAGCAATATGATGAAAACCCCATCTTTTTATCCTCGATGGCAACAATACAATACGTGCCTCGCTACCCCTACTTTGTCACTGGGTGAGGACACCGCAAGATTGAACCCAAAACTAAGCACTTCTCCCATTGCAAGATTTACCAATCTAGTTGGCCAAACCAAACCAATAACTCGAAGAGACTTGCAAAGATATGAAATCATGCATATAAGAATTCAGAGAAGATTCAAATAATATTCATAGATAAGCTGATCATAAACCCACAATTCATCGGATCTCGACAAACACACCGCAAAAGAGTATTACATCGGATAGATCTCCATGAAGATCATGAAGAACAGGGTATTGAAGAACAAAGAGAGAGAAGAAGCCATCTAGCTACTAGCTATGGACCCGAAGGTCTGTGGTAAACTACTCACGCATCATCGGAGGGGCAATGGAGTTGATGTAGATGCCCTCCGTGATCGATTCCCCCTCCGGCAGATTACCGGAAAAGGCTCCAAGATTGGATCTCACGGGAACAGAGGCTTCCGGCGGCGGAAAAGTATTTTTGTGGCTCTTTTTGGTATCCAGGGAATATTTGTGAATTTATAGGCCGAAGAATAGGGTTAGGGGGGATGCCGTGGGGCCACAATCCAGGGGGGCGCGCCCCCCCTAGGGCGCGCCCCTGTGGCTTGTCGCCACACGGCGGCTCTCCTGCCTTCATCTCCAAGTCTTCTGGGTTGCTTCTGGTCCAAGAAAAATTATTCCGAAGATTTTATTCCGTTTTGACTCCGTTTAATATTCCTTATCTGCAATACTCAAAAACATGGAAAAAACAGAAACTGGCACTAGGCTCTAGATTAATAGGTTAGTCCCAAAAATAATATAAAATAGCATATTAATGCATATAAAACATCCAAAACAGATAATATAATAGCATGGAACAATAAAAATTATAGATACGTTGGAGACGTATCAGAGAGTACCCCCCGACGATCGTCGGTGAGGGAGAGTCCCCGACGATATCGAGGAGTCCCCGATGATCGTCGGTGATGCGATATGATGTTTGATGTTTAAATGTTTAGTTGCATAGTGTAGCCGTTGAGTCGACGATGCCCGGCCAGCATCCTCGTCGTCTACTCGGTCGCAACCACCTGCTTGAGAGGCGCCATGTCCGGGACTGGGCTCCGCCGGACTGGCACTGGGAGGTGCTGCCTTCCGGGGCGCCCAGCTTGGTGAGGAATCAGGGTCCCATCGTCGACCCGGAGGTTCTTTGGTGGCGGTCGCGTGGACCACTGTCGGTGCAGAGGGAGCCGGCCCCCGTGGAGGTGGTACGTCGCCGTGTCAGGGAGGAGGACGAGCACGTCCGACGCTACATGGTTCCGTTGGACGCCAGGTTCTCCAATACCTGGCAGGTTCTTCAGGGATCTCACCCGAGCTATGATCCTGTCATAGTTCCTTCTCTTAGGGTGTCCACCGCCTGCGCCGCGAGACGTCAACTATATCTGTATTAGTGATATTATATAATAATATTCGAGATGTATTAATGATAATATTCGATGATGTACTAGCGATACTATTCGATGATGTATTAGTAATATTATATGATCGTATTTGTTGCATTGCCTTGTATTGATTTGCATATGTCATGTTTGTATATTGCCATGTTGTAATATTTGCAGAAACTATGGATCACAGAGACTTAGAAAAAGAACAGTTGTTGTGGGATATAATCCTCGCCGGAGGTGATCCCTTGTCGTATCTCAACGACACCGATGGTCAGGAAGGAGAGGATGACGGCTCCGGTGATCCAACAATGGAGGAGGAAGGAGATCATGACGGCTCCGATGACCGAATGGCGGAGGAAGGAGATCATGATCACGGATCCGGTGACCGAACGGAGGAGGGATCCTCAACTGTTGCAAAGTCCGACGAGGTAAGGAGACGAGGCCCGAAGAAAAGGTTGCGTCCGGATGAAAGGTTCACGATCACAGAAGTCGCGAAAGATGGCCAACCGATTGCTCCCAAGCGGACCAAGGACACATTTGTACATAAGTGTGGAGTTGTTGTTAGGGACTATGTCTCGATCAATACCCAGCAATGGAATAAGAATAATAAGGACCCTGAAGTATCTTATGTCCATGATAGACAGAAAGATGATCTTTGGACCGAACTGGTGACAAATTTCAGCCTATCGCGAGAGGAGGATCCGAATAACCCAGTTATAGAGCGAAAGGTCAAGGCCTTTGCTCTTAAGAAGATGGCAGAACTATTCAGGAACTAGAAGAAAGAGTTGAACACAAAGTTTGTCGAGAAAGAGGAGACTTCGAAATTCATCGGTCGATATGAGAGGATAAGAGATCAATGGCTCGAATTTGTGGCCTACAAGAAATCGGAGAAGGGTAAGAAATGGTCACTGACAAACAAGAAAAATACTGCAAAGAAGAAGTATCACCATCACACGGGGTCAGGTGGCTACTACAAAGCCCGGCAGTTGTGGGACAAAGCTGAGCAAGACCTGCTTGCTAAGAATGTCCAACCAGCGACATTGCACTCGCCAGATCGTTCAAGGACTTGGTTCTTCGGGGTTGGGGGAACTTTGGACCCAGAAATAGGGGAGTGTGTTTGGACGGACGAGCAACTTGCAATACCCTTCCGGAAGCTTCAGGCAGCAATCAAGGCAGCGCGGGAAGGGACGTTCATTCCCGACAGAGAGAAGGACGAGCTGACAGAGGCCCTCGGGAATCCTGAACACCCTGGACGAACACGAGGCACATCAGGCTCCGTTCCGTGGAAGCATGGGTTTCCCGACAGCGGTGGTTACAGAAGCCGAGAGAGAAAGAGGAAACAGGAAGCAAGCGAAATGCAGAAGCTCAGTGCAAGATTAGCAAAACTAGAGGAACTTGAGAGCCAGCGAGCTACCGGCCAACCATCTAAGCGGCACGAAGATCCTTCCTTCGACGCTGCCCCAGAAGCTACCCCACCATCTCAGCAGAGAAGCAGCGTGGCTTCCACGGAGCTCGTTCAGCCTGATTTCACGGCTCCTCGCTACCCCGTGGATAGTATCACGGAGGCTGAATGATACGTCTCCAACGTATCTATAATTTTTGCTTGTTCCATGCTGTTATATTATCATTCTTGGATGTTTTTGTTGGAAATATGCCCTAGAGGCAATTAATAAAGTGTTTATTATTATCATATTTCTCTGTTCAGGATAATGGTTTATTATTCATGCTAGAATTGTATTGACCGGAAACTAAATACATGTGTGGATAATAGACAAATACTATGTCCCTAGTATGCCTCTACTAGACTAGCTCGTTGATCAAAAGATGGTCAAGGTTTCCTGACCATGGACATGAGTTGTCATTTGATAACGGGATCACATCATTAGGAGAATGATGTGATGGACATGACCCAACCGTTAGCATAGCAAATGATCGTTCAGTTTATTGCTATTGCTTTCACTATGTCAAATACACGTTCCTCTGACCATGAGATCATGCAACTCCCGGATACCGTAGGAATACTTTGGGTGTATCAAACGTCACAACGTTACTGGGTGATTATAAAGGTGCACTACAGGTATCTCCGAAAGTGTTTGTTGAGTTGGCATGGATCGAGATTGGGATTTGTCACTCCGACTATCGGAGAGGTATCTCTGGGCATTCTCGGTAATACAGCATCACAGAAGCCTTACAAGCACCGTGACTAAAGAGTTAGTTGCAAGATCATGTATTACGGAACGAGTAAAGAGACTTGCCGGTGACGAGATTGAACTAGGTATTGGATACCGACGATCGAATCTCGGGCAAGTAACATACCGCCAGACAAAGGGAACAACGTATGTTGACATATGAGGTTCACCGATAAAGATCTTCATGGAATATGCAGGAACCAATATGAGCATCCAGGTTCCGTTGTTGGTTATTGACTGGAGAGTCGTCTCGATCATGTCTACATCATTCCCGAACCCGTAGGGTCCGCACACTTAAGGTTCGATGACGATTTAGTATTATATGAGTTATGTGATTGGTGGCCGAAGTTTGTTCGGAGTCCCGGATGAGATCACGAACATGACGAGGAGTCTCGAAATGGTCGAGAGGTAAATATTCATATATTGGAAGGCTATATTCGGACGTCGGAAAGGTTCCGAGTGATTCGGGTATTTTTCGGAGTACCGGGGAGTTACGGGAATTCACCGGGAGAAGTAATGGGCCTTATTGGGCCATACGGGAAAAGGAGAGGCAGGCCACATGAGGAGGCGCACGCCCCCCCTTGCCCAAACCGAATTGGACTAGGGGAGGGGGCGCAGCCCCCTCTTTCCTTTCCCACTCCCTTCCCCCTTTCCTACTCCGTATGGGAGGTGGAATCCTACTAGGACTAAGGAGTCCTAGTAGGACTCCCCACACTTGGAGCACCCCTAGGGGGCCGGCCTCCTCCCTCTCATCCTTTATATACGGGGGCAAGGGGGCACCCCAAGGTACAACAATTGTCCCATAGCCGTGTGCGGTGCCCCGATCTCCGTTTTCCACCTCGGTCATATTTTCGGAGAGCTTAGGCGAAGCCCTGCCGGAATCACTTCACCGTCACCGTCGCCACGCCGTCGTGCTGACGGAACTCATCTACTTCCTCGACGTCTTGCTGGATCAAGAAGGCGAGGATCGTCACCGAGCTACACGTGTGTAGAACTCGGAGGTGTCGTACGTTCGGTACTCGATCGGTGGAGCTCGAAGGATTGTTCGACTACATCAACCGCGTTGTGAGACGCTTCCGCTAACGGTCTACGAGGGTACGTAGACACGCTCTCCCCTCTCGTAGCGATGCATCTCCATGGATAGATCTTGCGTGAGCGTAGGAAATTTTTTGAAATTCATGCTCCGTTCCCCAACAGTGGCATCCGAGCCAGGTCTATGCGTAGATGTGATTTGCACGAGTAGAACACAAGTGAGTTGTGGGCGTGGGTGTATACATATTGCTTGCCGTTACTAGTTGATACTTGATTCGGCGGTATTGTGAGATGAAGCGGCCCGGACCGACATTACGCGTACGCTTACACGAGACAGGTTTCACCGCTAAGTGCACTCGTTGCATAAAGGTGACTGGCGGGTGTCTGTCTCTCTCACTTTAGTTGAATCGGTTTCAATGAAGAGGGTTCTTTTAGAAGATCAAAAAGCAATCACTACACCACGTTGTGGTTTTGCGTAGGTAAGAACGGTTCTTGCAAACCCGTAGCAGCCACGTAAAACTTGCAACAACAAAGTAGAGGACGTCTAACTTGTTTTTGCAGGGTATGCTGGTGATGTGATATGGTCAAGACATGATGTGATATAAGTTGTTGTATGAGATGATCATGTTTTGTAAGTTATTAGGCAACCGGCAGGAGCCTTATGGTTGTCTCTTTATTGTATGCAATGCCAACGCTATGTAATTGCTTTTCTTTACCGCTATGAGTTAGCAGTAGTAGTAGTAGCAATAGCCGGCGAGACGACCACGACGCTGCGATGGAGATCAAGGTGTCATGATGCTACGATGGAGATCATGGTGTCAATCCGGTGACAATGGAGATCATGACGGTGCTTGGCTGATGGAGATCAAAAGCACAAGACGATGATGGCCATATCATGTCACATATATTGAATTGCATGTGATGTTAATCCTTTTATGCATCTTATTTTGCTTAGGACGACGGTAGCATTATAAGATGATCCCTTCACTAAATTTCAAGATAAGTGTTCTCCCCTAGTATGCACCGTTGCGAAGGTTCGACGCTTCTAAGCACCACGTGACGATCGGGTGTGATGGATTCTTTCGTTCGCATACAACGGGTGTAAGCCAGTTTTACACACGCAGAATACTTGGGTTAAACTTGACGAGCCTAGCATATACAGATATGGCCTCGAACACAAGAGACCGAAAGATCGAACATGAGTCATATAGTAGATATGATCAACATGAAAGATGTTCACCATTGATAACTAATCCACCTCACGTGATGATCGGACGTGGCTTAGTTGATGTGGATCATGTTACACTTAGACAACTTGAGGGATGTTAATCTAAGTGGGAGTTCTTAAATAATTTGATTAATTGAACTTCAATTATCATGAACATAGTCTAAATAATCTTTGCAATTGTATGTTGTAGATCAATGGCCCGCGCTGTAGTTCCACTGAATTTTAATGCGTTCCTAGAGAAAGCTAAGTTGAAAGATGATGGAAGCAACTATGCGGACTGGATCCGTAATCTGAGGATCATCCTCATTGCTGCACAGAAGGCTTATGTCCTTGATGCACCGCTAGGTGTCGCACCCCCTCCCTCGTCTGTCGACGTTATGAACGCCTGGCAGACACGTGTTGATGACTACTCGATAGTTCAGTGTGCCATGCTTTACGGCTTAGAATCGGGGCTCCAAAGACGTTTTGAGCATCACGGAGCATATGAGATGTTCCAAGAGCTGAAACTTGTATTTCAAGCTCATGCCCGGGTCGAGAGATATGATGTCTCCGACAAGTTCTTTAGTTGTAAGATGGAGGAGAATAGTTTTGTCAGTGAGCATATACTCAAGATGTCTGGGTTGCATAACCGCTTGACTCAGTTGGGAGTTAATCTTCCAGATGATTCGGTTATTGACAGAATTCTCCAATCACTGCCACCAAGCTATAAGGGCTTTGTGATGAACTATAATATGCAAGGAATGGAAAGGTCTATTTCCGAGCTCTTCGCTATGCTCAAAGCTGCGGAGGTAGAAGTCAAGAAGGAGCATCAAGTGTTGATGGTAAAGAAGAGCACTAGTTTCAAGAAGGGCAAGGGAAAGAAGGGGAACTTCAAGAAGAACGGCAAATCAGTTGCTGCTCCCACGAAGAAACCCAAGTCTGTACCCAAACCCGAGACTAAGTGTTTCTACTGCAAGGGGACTGGTCATTGGAAGCGGAACTGCCCCAAGTACCTGGCAGATAAGAAGGCTGGCAACATCAACAAAGGTATATTTGATATACATGTTATTGATGTGTACCTTACCAATACTCGTAGTAGCACCTGGTTATTTGATACTGGTTCGGTTGCTCATATTTGTAACTCGAAACAGGAGCTACGGAATAAACGAAGATTGGCTAAGGACGAGGTGACGATGCGCGTCGGGAACGGTTCAAGAGTTGAAGTTATCGCCGTCGGCACGCTACCTCTACATCTACCCTCGGGATTAGTGATGAACCTAAATAATTGTTATTTGGTGCCTACGTTGAGCATGAACATTATATCTGGATCTTGTTTATTGCGAGACGGTTATTCATTTAAATCAGAGAATAAAAGTTGTTCTATTTTGATGAATAATATCTTTTATGGTCATGCACCGCTTGTGAATGGTTTATTCTTGTTGAATCTCGATCGTGGTGATACACACATCCATAATATTGATGCCAAAAGACGCAAAATTGATAATGATAGTACCACATATTTGTGGCACTGCCGCTTAGGTCATATTGGTGTAAAACGCATGAAGAAACTCCATACAGATGGACTTTTGGAATCACTTGATTATGAATCATTTGAGACATGCGAACCATGCCTCATGGGCAAGATGACTAAGACTCCGTTCTCCGGAACAATGGAGCGAGCAACAGACTTGTTGGAAATAATACATACCGATGTATTCGGTCCGATGAGTGTTGAGGCACGCGGTGGATATCGTTATGTTCTCACGTTCACAGATGATTTGAGTAGATATGGCTATGTCTACTTGATGAAGCATAAATCTGAAACATTTGAAAAGTTCAAAGAATTTCAGAGTGAAGTAGAGAACCATCGTAACAAGAAAATAAAGTTCTTACGATCTGATCGTGTAGGAGAATATTTGAGTTACGAGTTTGGCAATCACTTAAAACAATGTGGAATTGTTTCACAGCTCACGCCACCTGGAACACCACAGCGTAATGGTGTGTCCGAATGTCGTAATCGTACTCTATTAGATATGGTGCGTTCTATGATGTCTCTTACCGATTTGCCACTATCATTTTGGGGTTATGCATTAGAGACAGCTGCATTCACTTTAAACAGGGCACCGTCTAAATCCGTTGAGACGACACCGTATGAACTGTGGTTTGGTAAGAAACCTAAGCTATCGTTTCTGAAAGTTTGGGGATGCGATGCTTATGTCAAAAGGCTTCAGCCAGATAAGCTCGAACCCAAAGCGGATAAGTGCGTCTTCATAGGATACCCAAAGGAGACCGTTGGGTACACCTTCTACCACAGATCCGAAGGCAAAGTATTCGTTGCTAAGAATGGATCCTTTCTAGAGAAGGAGTTTCTCTCGAAAGAAGTGAGTGGGAGGAAAGTAGAACTTGATGAGGTAATTGTACCTCCTCTGGATAGTAGTACGCCACAGAAAGAAATTTCTGTGACATCGACACAGACCAGAGAAGAAGTTGATGATGATGATCATGAAACTTCGGATCAAGTTGTTACTGAACTTCGAAGGTCAACCAGGACACGTTCCGCACCAGAGTGGTACGGAAATCTAGTCTTGGAGGTCATGTTGCTAGACAACGATGAACCTTCGAACTATGAAGAAGCGATGGCAAGCCCGGATTCCGACAAATGGCTTGAGGCCATGAAATCCGAGATTGGATCCATGTATGAGAACAAAGTATGGACTTTGGTAGACTTGCCCGATGAACGGCGAGCTATTGAAAATAAATGGATCTTTAAGAAGAAGACGGACGCTGATGGTAATGTCACCGTCTATAAAGCACGACTTGTTGCTAAAGGTTATCGACAAGTTCAAGGAGTTGACTACGATGAGACTTTCTCACCTGTAGCGATGCTAAAGTCTGTCAGAATTATGTTAGCAATTGCCGCGTTTTATGATTATGAAATCTGGCAAATGGACGTCAAAACGGCATTCCTTAATGGATTCCTTAAGGAAGAATTGTATATGATGCAACCGGAAGGTTTTGTCGATCCTAAAGGTGCTAACAAAGTATGCAAGCTCCAGCGATACATCTATGGACTGGTGCAAGCATCTCGGAGCTGGAATACTCGCTTTGATGAAGTGATCAAAGCGTTTGGGTTTATACAAACTTATGGAGAAGCTTGTATTTACAAGAAAGTGAGTGGGAGCTCTGTGGCATTTCTCATATTATATGTGGATGACATATTATTGATGGGAAATGACATAGAATTTCTGGAAAGCATAAAGGGTTATTTGAACAAAAGTTTTTCAATGAAAGATCTCGGAGAAGCTGCTTACATATTAGGCATCAAGATCTATAGAGATAGATCAAGACGCCTCATTGGACTTTCACAAAGCACATACCTTGACAAGATTTTGAAGAAGTTCAAAATGGATCAGTCAAAGAAAGGGTTCTTGCCTGTATTGCAAGGTGTGAGATTGAGTAAGACTCAAAGCCCGACCACGGCAGAAGACAAAGAAAAGATGAGTGTCATCCCCTATGCCTCAGCCATAGGCTCTATTATGTATGCCATGCTGTGTACCAGACCTGATGTGTGCCTCGCTATTAGCTTGGTGGGAAGGTACCAAAGTGATCCGGGAGTAGATCACTGGACAGCGGTCAAGAATATCCTGAAGTACCTGAAAAGGACCAAGGACATGTTTCTCGTTTATGGAGGTGACAAAGAGCTTGTCATAAAGGGTTACGTCGATGCTAGCTTTGACACAGATCCAGATGACTCTAAGTCACAATCTGGATACGTATTTATTCTTAATGGTGGAGCGGTCAGTTGGTGCAGTTCCAAGCAGAGCATCGTGGCGGGATCTACATGTGAGGCGGAATACATAGCTGCTTCCGAAGCAGCACATGAAGGAGTCTGGATGAAGGAGTTCATATCCGATCTAGGTGTCATACCTAGTGCATCGGGTCCAATGACTATCTTATGTGACAACACTGGAGCAATTGCTATAGCAAAGGAGCCCAGGTTTCACAAGAGAACTAAGCATATAAAGCGTCGCTTCAACTCCATTCGGAATTTGATTAGGGATGGAGACATAGAGATTTGCAAAGTACACACGGATCTGAATGTGGCAGACCCGTTGACTAAACCTCTTCCACGAGCAAAACATGATCAGCACCAGAATGCGATGGGTGTTAGATTCATTACAATGTAATTGACTCTAGTGCAAGTGGGAGACTGTTGGAAATCACTAGTAGAAAACGGACCTTTTGTCCGCAGCATTAGTCCCAGTTTGGTTTTGAACCGGCACTAATGTGACCATTAGTCCCGGTTCGGAACGGGCATCATTAGTCGTGGTTCGGTCCGGACCTTTAGTCCCGGTTCGTAACACGAACCGGGACTAAAGGGGTTGTGCCAGGCTGGTGTCAGCTGGGGCCCCCACGAGCCCCTTTAGTCCCGGTTTGTATCACCAACCGGGACTAAAGGCCCCCCCTTTAGTCCCGGTTGGTAACACCAACTGGGACTAAAGGGGTTGAGGCTTTAGTCCCGGTTGGTGTCTCCAACCGGGACTAAAGGTTGGACCTTTAGTCCCGGTTGGAGACACCAACCGGGACTAAAGGGGTTCTGAATTTTTTTTTTCTGTTTTTAGTTTCTGTTTTAAATTGCTTATATCTTTTAAGATATTTGATGTTTTTGAGTGATTCTTTTTGCATTAGATTCAAAATTTTGTCTAGTTTCTTTCTGTGCCATTAGTTTTCAAATTTGAATGGTTTAAATTTGAATTTTTTCAAATTTGCTTCAAACACTAGATTGTGAATAACTTGAGTTTACAAATAGTTTTAAATTTAATTCTTTTTGCTCCTAGTCACGTGTTAGATTGTTGTCACAGTAAGATTTATTTGGTTATTTTTAGAATAATTTAAATTAGGATTTTAATTAAAACAATACTGTTTTGCTTATATAGTTGTTTTAGTCATTTAATTGTTCTTTTTTATTATTTTTAGTTAGTTCTTTCTGTAGATTTTAACATGTTGTAGTATGGTGCATATTGAATGCACAAAAAGTCTGGAGTTGAAATAAGTTAAAAAAAATGAAATGCCTTTGTAACAGATGGGTTTTCGTCCGAAACCTTGATACTTCGAAGGAGATGGTCCAGTTTGTACACGAAGTGCATCCAGTTTTTGCCGTAACCCTCTCAACTTTTTAGCACAAGCTATGTGGGTGAAATGATGATACCATGCCAAGTTTCAACCTTTTCAGAGTTCATTTGTAGTGCTTTTCAATTTCAGGGTCATTTAGCTCAAAAAAATCATTAAATGCATGAAAATAGCAAATGAAGTTAGAAAGGGTTGAAATTTGAGGATCTGGCTTTGAATGGTGCATATTGAACACACAAAAAGTCTGGAGTTGAAATAAGTTTAAAAAAACGAAATGCCCTTGTAACAGACGAGTTTTCGTCTGAAACCCTGATACTTCGAAAGAGATTGTCCATTTTGTACACGAAGTGCATCCAGTTTTTGCCGTAACCCTCTCAACTTTTTAGCACATGCTATGTGGGTGAAATGATGATACCATGCCAAGTTTCAACCTTTTCAGAGTTCATTTGTAGTGCTTTTTAATTTCAGGGTCATTTAGCTCAAAAAAATCATTAAATGCATGAAAATAGCAAATGAAGTCAGAAAGGGTTGAAATTTGAGGGCGTGGCTTTGAATGGTGCATATTGAATGCACAAAAAGTCTGGAGTTGAAATAAGTTTAAAAAAATGAAATGCCGTTGTAACAGACGAGTTTTCGTCTGAAACCCTGATACTTCGAAGCCGACGGCCGCATACCTTTCTGACTTGGTTAACCTTAGTTGTGACTCTGGCTGGGACGGTGCTAGCAGATGTGTAGTCGACGGTATGATTGGATGGACACCAACCCGGACTAAAGGGGTTCTGAAATTTTCAAACTCTACCCCCCCTGTGGACCGCCTTTTTTAGTTTTGTAGAAAATAAACAAAAATGATAAAATATTCAAAAAATAAAATCCTTTGAGGTGTAGTTAGGTTTTAGTGTCTAGTTGGTATAGAAATTTTGAAATATGAATTTTGACCTTTTTTGCAAAAAAACGAAAAAAAAATGTAAAACGGCCATAACTTTTGCATACGACGTCGGAAAAAAAAGTTTAATATATCAGAAAAATTGTGCATATTGAACACACAAAAAAAATGGAATTGAGGTTGCCTCATATGCTTCATCTTTTTAATGTCTTTCGTGAAAATGATGGAAAGGAAAATTGTGCTCAAGTGTTAGAAGAAGAAGTTATTAAAATGTTTGGCACTAAATCTTTGTATAATGAGCATGATTGCAATGTTGTTAGTATGAATTCCTTGAATATTCAAGATGCTAATGATATGCAAAGCTACAAGCTTGGGGATGCTATGTTTGATGAAGATGATATGTTTAGTCCCCCAAGTTTCGATGAGCAAATTTATTATGATGAAAGCATGCCTCCTACTTATGATGATTATTGTGATGATACTTATGCGATGAAAAAGAGTGATGATTACTATTATGATACTTGTCATAATTATGAATATCTTTTTACTGATTATTACTCTTTTAATGTGGAACCAATTTGTAGTATTCAATTCTTTTATGATACTCCCACTATTAGTCATGAGAAGAAATTTTCTTGTGTGGAGAGTAGTAAAATTTCTATGCTTGTAGATCATGAAAAGAATGCTTTATGTGCTGGTTATATTGTGAAATTCCTTCATGATGCTACTGAAAATTATTATGAGGGAGGAACATATGCTTGTAGGAATTGCAATAATATCAAGTTTCCTCCCTATGTGTTCAAAGTTTTGAAGTTATGCTTGTTTTGCCTTCCTATGCTAGTTGATTCTTGCTCCCATAAATTGTTTGCTCACAAAATCCCTATGCATAGGAAGTGGGTTAGACTTAAATGTGCTTGTCATGAGATTCATGATGCTCTTTTGCATGTTTCAATTATTATCCCTATGTGAGCATCATTGAAATCATCATGCCTAGCTAAAAGGCATTAAAGAAAAGCGCTTGTTGGGAGACAACCCAATATTTATCCTTACTGTTTTAGTGTGTTCACATGATTAAGCTACTGTATTAATCATGTTTTATAGCTTTCGTTTCAATAAAGTGCCAAGTAAAGCCTTTGGGATAGTGTGGATGATAGTTGACTTAATTCTGTGCAAAAACAGAAACTTTTGCTCTCAGTCCAGGAACTTTGTAAATTCACTGGAATGTGCTTTTGATCTTAATTTTTTACACATGATTGATATACAAATTTCCTAGATTGTCCTAACTTTTCAGAATTTTTAGAGACAGGAAAGTATGGTCACACTACAGATCTTCACAGACTGTTCTGTTTTTGACAGATTCTGTTTTGCATGCATAGTTTGCTTGTTTTAGTGTTTTCATAACTTATATTTAGTGGTATAAATTATGGGAATGGTAGAATACAGTAGGTATTATGTGGGAACAATTCTGAATCTTGTCTTGACAGTACCTAAGTGAATGATTTATATTTATTATACTAACCCATCTCACGAAGTTCCGTTAAGTTTTGTGTGATTGAAGTTTTCAAGTTTTGGGTGAGACACCGATATGAGGAGAATAAGGAGTGACAAGAATCTAAGATTGGGGATGCCCAAGGCACCCCAAGGTAATATCCAAGGAAGACTCAAAGCGCCTAAGCTTGGGGATGCCCCGGAAGGCATCCCCTCTTTCATTTTCAACACTATCAGTATATCTTACTTGGAGCTATATTTTTATTCGTCACATAATATGAGTTTTGCTGGGAGCGTCATTTTATTTTCTTGTTCTCTGTTAGGTGTTATTTATAATCTTGTTTTTCAATAAAAAGTTCCAAGAATTGTCTTAGGATGCTTGCATTGCATGTTTTGATGTGTGCTGTGTAAAAACAGAAACATGTGCTGTAGTGTTTGAATTTTCATATTTTACTGGAATGTGGAACGTTTCTGAAATTTTTACACCGTGTTTTCATATAAATTATTTAGCTTCTCCTAAATTTGCATAATTTTTTGAGTTACATAAGTACACTGTTTTCATAAATTTCTACAGACTGTTCTGTTTGGACAGATTGATGTCATAGTTTCGTTATCTACTTATCCTATAGTTTCCATAGCCTATATTGGTAGATCTAAATTGTGGAAATGATAGTATACAGTACCTAATGTTTGAAAATTATTGTGCAACTTGTATTGGCAGTACATGAAGTGTTGATTTATTCTTATGTGTACTAACCTATCTCACGAGTTCCTTTCGAGTTTTGTGTGGATGAAGTTTTTGAGAATAGGTGAAATCATGATATGAGAGGATTGAACGAGATACAAAAGCTCAATATTGGGGATGCCCAAGGCACCCCAAGTAAATATTTCAAGAAGTCTCAAGCATCTAAGCTTGGGGATGCTACGCATCCCACCTCTCTTCATCAACAATTATCGGTTAGCCTATGTTGAGCCTAAATTTTTATTCGTTCACATGTTGCGTCCTATTCTTGGAGTGCTATTTTTTTATTTTGCTTGCTATTTAAATAAAATACTCAGATCTGAAAATATTTATTGAGAGAGAGAGAGTCCTCACATAGCTACTTAATTGTTTGACTACTCATTGATCTTCACTTATATCTTTTGAGAGTAGCTTGTCATTTCCTCTCATGCTTCACTTATATCTTTTTGAGAGATGAAATTTTTATGCTCTTATGCTTCACTTAAATTTGTTTGAGCTTGCCAAAAAGCAATGGCAATATATGAAACTAGTCCCAAAGTGATAGATATCCGAGGAGGATATAATAAAAACTTTCATGAAGATCATTGGACAAATTAAACTTGATTCTTTGTAATAGTTTTGAAACATGATGATAGTAATATGTGAGTCATGTTAGTGAGTAATTATGCTTTAGTAGGAATATTGGTGTTAAGGTTTGTGATTCCCTATGCAAGTACGAAAGTCAATAGTTATGCAATGAAGTTACATCCTACTTGTGGTGCATTATTCGGTGTCAGCTATGTTCAATGCTCACTTATGTGAATCTTCGTTTCTTGGTTTGGTTGCTTCCCAATCTATTTGCTAGCCTCCATTTGTACTAAGTAGAAATACTACTTGTGCATCCAAAATCCTTAAACCAAGTTTTGCCTTATGAGTCCACCATACCTACCTATATGCGGTATTTCCATGCCGTTCCAAGCAAATTTGTATGTGCCATCTCTAAATTTTCAAAATAAATTTTCTCTTTTGTGTGCCCGTACCGCTCATGAAACGATGGGGAGTATCCAATATATTTCCATGCTAGGTGTGTTATTCTCACGATATGTGTTGATTCACTATCATTCACGAGAAAGTGGCTGGTATTCGGGATGCCCAGTTCCATGCTCAAAATTCAAATCAAAATATAATGAAACAAAACTCCCCCAGGATTGTTGTTTGTATGGACGGTACCCATGGATTCGGCTCACCGTGGAGTGTGATTGATTGGTGGAGGGGGAGTAAAAACTTTACCATTCTGTTTGGGAACCGCCTATAATGTATCTAGCATGGAAAGTATTGTGAGCTACTTTGTTGTTTTCGTTGACAGGAAAAGCATGCCACTCAAAATATTTTCTCTCTCTCAATTTAAACCTTGAGCTCTGGCACCTCTACAAATCCCTACTTCCCTCTGCGAAGGGCCTATCTATTTACTTTATGCAATTTTTATTTTTGCTTTGAGTCTCCAGCTTCTCTTATAAGCACCAACTAGGGGGCACTATGATCGTACTTGAGCATTGGGCATAGCTAATATTTGAGTGTGTTTCATGAATGGGTCAATGATTGAGCATGATGGGCTAGGGATAACTTTCTTTAGTGTTGATATTTTGAAAGACATGGTTGCTTGTTGACATGCTTGAGTATTGGAGTCATTATGTTAAAACTAGACTATTGCTTTGAATCATTTACTAGTCCAAATGTCCATGCTATACAAAGAACATAAGAATATGATGAACATGTTATGCAGCATTCCACATCAAAAATTCTGTTTTTATCATTTACCTACTCGAGGACGAGTAGGAATTAAGCTTGGGGATGCTGATACGTCTCCAACGTATCTATAATTTTTGCTTGTTCCATGCTGTTATATTATCATTCTTGGATGTTTTACAATCATTTTACTACAATTTTATACTATTTTTGGGACTAACCTATTAACCTAGAGCCTAGTGCCAGTTTCTGTTTTTTCCGTGTTTTTGAGTTTTACAGAAAAGGAATATCAAACGGAGTCCAAACGGAATAAAAATCTACGGTGATTTTTTATGGACCAGAAGAAGCCCAGGGAGCGTTGGAGTTGGGCCAGAAGAGCCACGAGGCCACCACAAGCCTGGGGGGCGCCCCCCTAGGGCGCGCCCCCCCTGGCTTGTCGTCGCCTCGTGGCCCACCTTGACTTGTTCCCGACGCCAAAAATTCTTATAAATATAGAAACCCCCAGAAACAAACCTAGATCGGGAGTTCCGCCGCCGCAAGCCTCTGTAGCCACGAAAAATCAATCGGGAGCCCGTTCCGGCACCCTGCCGGAGGGGGAAACCATCACCGGAGGCCATCTTCATCATCCTGGCGGTCTCCATGACGAGGAGGGAGTAGTTCACCCTCGGGGCTGAGGGTATGTACCAGTAGCTATGTGTTTGATCTCTCTCTCTCTCGTGTTCTTGAGATGGCACCATCTTGATGTACCGCGAGCTTTATTGATATAGATGAATCATATGGAGTTTTCCCCTCTCTATCTTCTTGTGATGAATTGAGTTTTCCCTTTGAAGTTTTCTTATCGGATTGAGTCTTTAAGGATTTGAGAACACTTGATGTATGTCTTGCGATGGGATATCCGTGGTGACAATGGGATGTTCTATTGATCCACTTGATGTATGTTTTGGTGATCAACTTGCGGGTTCCGTGACCTTGGGAATCTATGCATAGGGGTTGGCACACGTTTTCGTCTTGACTCTCCGGTAGAAACTTTGGGGCACTCTTTGAAGTTCTTTGTGTTGGATTGAACATGATGAATCTGAAATTGTGTGATGCATATCGTATAATCAAGCCCATGGGTACTCGTGGTGACATTGGAGTATCTAGGTGACATTAGGGTTTTGGTTGATGTGTATCTTAAGGTGTTATTTTAGTACGAACTCTAGGGCTGTTCGTGACACTTATAGGGATAGCTCATAAGATTGATCAGAAAAGATAACTTTGAGGTGGTTTCGTACCCTACAATAATTTCTTCGTTTGTTCTCCGCTATTTGTGACTTTGGAGTGAACTCTTTGTCGCACGTGAGGGATTTACATATGATTCAACTATGTTAGTATTGTTGAGAGAACTTGCACTAGTGAAAGTATGAACCCTAGGCCTTGTTTCCAAGCATTGCAATACCGTTTTTGCGCACTTTTGTTACTTGCTACCTTGCTGTTTTTATATTTTCAGATTACAAAAACCTATATCTACCATCCATATTGCACTTGTATCATCATATCTTCGCTGAACTAGTGCACCTATACAATTTACCATTGTATTGGATGTGTTGGGGACACAAGAGACTCTTTGTTATTTGGTTGCAGGGTTGTTTGAGAGAGACCATCTTCATCCTACGCCTCCCACGGATTGATAAACCTTAGGTCATCCACTTGAGGGAAATTTGCTACTGTCCTACAAAACTCTGCGCTTGGAGGCCCAACACGAGTCTACAAGAAGAAGGTTGTGTAGTAGACATCACTGAACATTGCGAGCTAATGACGAAATGCCAGAACCTGACCTTCAAGGCGGCGGTCGGCTCTGTTGTACCTCCTCGAGCTGAGGGAACTTTCCATTGCCGTCCGATTCCACATGGCTATGCTGTTGTGACGGTGGATGAAATAATGGATGGATTTGAGGGGCTGGAGCTTGACAACCCTACAGGTGAAGAGGATATTATTCTTCTGGAAAATGCTTTGAGGAGTACCTGTCTATGGAGAAAGGAGTACATCAAGCTTCCAAACTGGACGCCTCAGCAGACTCAGCCTCCTCCGGCGCGTCAGGGCACTCCGTCTCCTCCTCCTCCTCCTCCGGCGCGTCAGGGCACTCCGCCTCCTCCTTCTCCTCCTCCGGCGCGTCAGGGCACTCCGCCTCCTCCTTCGCCTCCTCTGGCGCGTCAGGGCACTCCGCCTCCTCCTCCGGCGCGTCAGGGCACTCCGCCTCCTCTGGTGCGTCAGCAACGGCGGAAGAGATACGCCGCCGCTCCGGCGGCTAGCAGTACAATAGGCGGGAAGAAATACAAATTTGGTCCAAGCCTCAAGCCTCTTCCAAAGTTACCATATGAGAGGACTGACAAGGAAAACACTGAAATCAGTGAAGCCGAAGTGAAGGCCCATTTTGCACGGAAACATCCACCTCCGAAGGAAACGGTAAATCCGGTGAAAGGGAAGCGCACTCTGGATGCCCTGAAGCGACCACCACCGCCTCCGCCGCAATCCAACTATGACCGCATAATTACAAAGACATATGATGAAGCGCGGCGGTCGGGAAGTACTTCTAGTGCTGCAAGAGAAAAAAAACGAAGAAGTGGGAAAACAATTACCCAGCTCGGCGAACAGGAGAAGCAATCGTGCCCCCCGCTCAAGGTGTCTAGCGATATCGCTAATCATCCGGTGCTACTGCCCGGTACCACTCTTGGTGATTACGTGGGCGATGATGTACAGTTTGAAACGACTGAGGTAGTAGCAGCAGAAGAGGACTTTAGATACGAGCACGGGAAGCCTCTCGTCAAACCTGATCATCCTCCTCTAACAACGATGATGCAAAAATTGCATGAGTGGTACATGGAAACCTGCAGGGAGTCTGGGACCGACAGTTTGTTTGTCGGAATTAAAAAAGAGCACGACTTCATTGGAGTCGACCTACTGCCTGTTGAATTTGTGGAGTTATTTCAATTATACAATCAAGAGGCCCTCGACAAACAACTCATTACTTGCTACTGTCTGTAAGTATTACTTCTATAATTAAGTCTCTAGCTCAGCTCGTTCATTGCATGTATATATAATTATCCTCACTATATTATGCAGATTGAAGATGGTCGAATGCAAAAAAGAACAAATCTATGACATTGGGTTCATTAGCCCAAATAACATAAATGAATGGTCGGTACAAGAGAGAGTCAAAGTTACTGAGGACAACTTGCTACAAGCGTTCCTTAGACATCAAAACTAAAGGGAAACACTCTTTCCTTACAACTTCAAGTGAGTGTTACTGTCTTGTGCATATTCGGTTTCGCTTACTCGAGGTTAAGTAATGTAATTGATGAGTTATGCGTGCGCAGCTTCCACTTTATTCTGCTATCCATTAAGCTTGACGGGGCATTAGTAACTGTCTTAGACTCGAGACGTAGAGATCCCGAGAATTATGCGGACATGACTGCAATGCTCCAGAAGTAAGTTCAATCAATACCGGGACCATATCGGCAACTTTCGTTCATTTCCTGATATCAAGTAATCATTTTCTTTGCCTGCCAGGGTTTGGAAAAAGTTCACCGGAATGGTTCCCGGTCTAAACAACGAGCTGCGATTTACACACCCCAAAGTAAGTAGTACTAGCTAGTTCCGCGCATCTCTCATTGATTCTAGTTTCATCAATACCATTATCATGCTTGCTTATCAGTTTGATTGAACTCTATTCTCGTAAAGTGCTTGTACCAGGCACCCGGTAATCATTTATGTGGATACTACGTATGCGAGTTCATTCGCCACTCGACCTCTGAGCGGGGCTTCTCTGAGAAACAATTTGAAGTACGTAAACAATATTCACAATTTTATTTTATATATTACCATCAATTGTGTTGAGTTTCATTCATATATATGTATTGACCCCCTTCTTTAAATTAGATCTGGCAGATGCGGGATGAACTCCTACCACATGATCGCATACGAGCAATTCAAGAGGAATTGGCGGGATTCTTTCTTGACCACGTCATACCTGAACACGGAGAATACCATGTGAAATTGCAAATGGATCTTAGGTGTTAGGGATTGTAAGAGATGTTATATTGTACATATGTAGTAGCGTCGGATAGATATACGAAAACTTGTTGTTCGACCAAGCACGGAGAAAGAGATGTCACTTCTCTCTATATATGTTCATGACGATCTTGTGTAATTAATGGTTTCCTTCATTTGCTTACTAGCTAGCGTCGAATTCTCTCTATATGTATAGTAGCTAGCGTCGACCAAGCACGGAGAAAGAGAGGTCACTTCTCTCTATTAGCTAGCTAACACAATATGAAACCCCTAAATTAACCCTCCAAAACCCCTAAACCCCCCTTTCCAAAAAAAAACCCCCAGCGCCTGCAAGCTGCTGACGCGTGGCTGCCTTTTGGTCCCGGTTGGTGTTACCAACCGGGACTAAAAGTCCTCCTGCCTGGGCGCCCCGCAGCGGCGACGTGGAGCCCCTTTGGTCCCGGTTCGTAAGCAAACCGGGACTAAGGGTTTTGGGTATTAGTCCCGTTTGCTTTGTCCCGGTTCCAGAACCGGGACTAAAGGCCCTCTGGAACCGGGACTAGTACCCTGTTTTCTACTAGTGATGCGATCGAACTTCAACTTCTCCCTTTCACTTTCGCATTCTCTCTATGCATCAACAATGACCTGGTGAAGATCATCATCGGGCACATCGTCTGGTGCCTCTTGATCTTCAGCCTCCCCCGTTGCAGTATCACCGTATTCAGGGTACATAGGACGATAGCTGTCATCATCCTCTTCTTCTTCGTTGTCTTCCATCATAACCCCTCTTTCTCCGTGCTTGGTCCAAACATTATAGTGTGGCATGAAACCCTTCTCAAGCAGGTGGGAGTGAAGGGTTTTCGAGTTAGAGTAATCCTTCGTATTCTCACAGACAATACATGGACAATACATAAAACCATTCTGCTTGTTTGCCTTAGCCACTTCGAGAAATTTATGCAGGCCCTCAATGTACTCGGAGGTGCGTCGGTCACCGTACATCCATTGCCGGTTCATCTGCGTGCATTATATAATTAAGTGTATCAAAAACCATTACAGAACATCATGAATAGAGAAGTGGCCAAATTAATACAAGTATCTATGTAAATCATACAAGTAAGAATTTTTTTCTTTTAAAAAGAAGATAAGAACAAGAGGCTCACCACGGTGGTGCCGGCGACGAGATCGGCGCGGGCGATCGACGGCGGTGAGGACGGGGACGGGGACGGCACCCTACACATGTGCAGACTCTAAGAAGTTAATTTCAGCTCTAATTGTGCGTCTAAATCAAAAGAACTCCCACATACACTCCTCCACTAAAACCCACAAACCACACTCTACTTCTAGAGCATTTGAAATGAGCTAAACTAGCAGTGAGAGATAAAACGATGAAGTCGTTAACCTTTTAGAACACTTGTGTAGTTGGTGCACCGCCAAACCTAAACAAATCTTAGGGAAAATGTAGCTTGGAGGTCGAGCTTGGAGAGGAGAAAACTTAAGTGTGGCTCCAGCATTTCATCGAACACCTCATGTGCATAGGAGGTGAGAACAGAGAGCAACACACCTCCCAAACGCCGGCCGGCCAAAAAACAGAGGAGTGAGTGGGCAGGGGCAAGCATTTATATAGGCGTTGTATAAGTCCCGGTTGGTGGCTAGCACCGGGACTAAAGGTGCCTCTTTAGTCCCGGTTCCAGCCACCAACCGGGACTAAAGGGGTTCGGCCAGGAGCACGGCCCTTTAGTCCCGGTTCGTGTCTGGAACCAGGACTAAAGGGGTCATACGAACCGGGACTGGTTCCTGCCGAGGCCCGGCCGGCGCCCTGGCCTCATGAACCGGGACTGATGCACCCATTAGTCCCGGTTCGTAACAAGACCGGGACTAATGCAATATTCTGGCCCGTTTCAAAGCCCTGTTTTCTACTAGTGCGTGGTAGAATTCCTGTTTCTAGTTTGTGCCGGCGGCTCCGATCTATTCATCTACTGTGCTAGTCCGCATGATTTGTTTAATATCTGTTACTGCTGTCATGATTTATTTATTGTTTACTCGAATTAAAACTCAAAATAATTTGCTCATATTTTCAATAGAGAGTAATACCCAATATTATCCATTTATCTGCCTTAGATCGAGACCAAGGGACAGATTATAAAAATGTCAACTACCCTAAAACTTGTAAAATTCTATTCTAGTATTTGCTTATGTTTCTCTTCTTTCTGGCGAGTAAGTAAAAGCTTGCGAGACATATCCTATGGAGGGGAGTGGAAGGATTAACTCAGGTCGGCTAATGGTAGAATATCACAGCATAAATAAATCCAGCGATTCTCAAGGCAAATTACAAGTTTATATAATAGTAAAGGAACCTCCAGTACATTACTGCAATCAAGCTTTTAGCCGAACTGTTGCCGCCCACTAGTACGAAAATTTAACAAAAACCAAGTACAGTACATCAATTCATGTCCATACTATTAGCCTATTACAACTACTGCTCCAAGGCGACGGCGTCGAAGAAGGCAGACACGCTGTCCCCGCCCTGCTGCTGCTGCTGCTCCGGCACGGCGCCGGAGGAGAAGTACCCCTTCGCCGCCTCCATCAACGCCGACGCCACCTCCTTCGCCGTCGCAGCTCCCGTGGTCATGTCGTCGTCGCCGGCGGGAATAGATGGGGCGAGTGTGCCGTCGAAGGGCGCCTCGCAGAAGACCATTGTGGCCACAAACCTCTCCATGCCGGCAGCCGCCATCTGATCTGCTTGGTGGTCGGGCTCCTGTTGCGCTAGCTCTAGCTTAGTTTGATGCAATGAGATCGAGATTGATCCAAGCCAATGCCAATGCTGCTGGTGTTGCTTGGATGGAGGGTGCGCCTACGTGTTTATAGCAAGCACGGCCGTGGCGGTGAAGTTTCTGTGTTCGTGTTCGTCTCTGTCTCGGACGTAATGAAGCAGGGATTCGGGAGGCCGACAGCGTGGGGAAGCCGGAGTCGTTGTGTCCTACTTCCTGGCGACTCCCGTCTCCCGGTACGGTTGGCAGCATGCATGAGGTCAACCTCGCTGGGCCGCCGGCCCATTGAAGCGACCTCCAGCGCCTAAAAACTACTATAGCCCGAGACCGTAGCGTCTAATAATACTGTCTGCAGCGCCTAATTAATGTAGCTCGATTAGTACATCGTGCATTTTATACAAGAAAAATGATAACATGTTTTGGATAATCATGAACAGTTTTTGAAATTCCGAATATATTTTAAAAGTTTCAATTTGTTTTTGAAAACAATGAGCAATTTTTGAAAAGCACAAAAAAAAATTAAGTGCCATTTTTTTTAATTTACCAAACCAATTTTTAGAAAAATATTTGTTTTTCAAAAGTGTGAACAAATTTTGAAATTTTAATTTTTTTTGAGAATACAAACATATTATGTAAACGGCAATATTTTTTCAAAACTGCAAACATTTTTGAAAAGGCAAACCCTTTTCCAAATTTGTGAACATTTTATGAATCTATACCTACTAATAAAATACGGAGTGTTTCTGCCCGTCCATCACATATTTTGTAGAAAAGCCCCTGGTGTATCAATGCACGCTCCAGAATTAAGTTAGATGACGAAAATATTGATTATCTTGGATATTTTTCATGTTCGTTTGACTCATTCGTCGCTGAGCTAGGCCTCCGTATCATTTCTACATACCAGGTAAGCCGCGAGGTTATGGCCCAATTCACATTGATGGGCTTCCTAGGCCCGCCTATCCGTTACAATTGAACGGCTTAAATCAAGTAAAAAATAGTTTTCTGTGAGGGGAATCAAACTCAGGACCTCCTGTAACGAGGCTAAGCTACCGCATCCAACTAAGATGGCATCTCTTTATGATTAAATTGTAGTGATTTTGCAGTAGTAAAGGGTGTTAAATAAGGAGTTGTACCTCTCCGGCACAATGAATTTTTGTACTCCTTCGATCCATATAAATTGTTGCTGATTTGTTACACCTTTGTACAAAATCAGCGATAATTTATATAATCGGAGAGAGTAGCAAACTCGGTGAATAATTGCAAGTGTATGTAGACACTTGGAGGAGGTATAGGTGGAAGATTACTGCCTTTTGAAACATGCATTACCACTATAGATGCAAAAGAAAATAGATAACAATCATTGTCTTTTGGTTGTATGACTGAATGGTAAACTATGCATGATGTCAAAAAAAGGGAAAGACGTTGCACTCATCTATTGGGCATTAATCGACCTCATATCTTACATAAAGATCTAATGTCATTTTTAGTGGCCACGCACGAGATGTTTTGCTTGCATATGCGCCAATTTTTTTCTCCGTTGCAACACAAGGGCATATGTGCTAATTTTAACTTAAAAACAATGTAAAAAGGAAAAAAAAGAACAAGGAAAACTAGTGAAGAAACAAAAAGGAAAAAAAACACAAAAAACCATGAAGAAAATATAACAGCAAAATGGACCCTAGTTACTGGGCCAGCCCATCTGCAGTTCGCTGATTGGCTCGCCTGTGCGATGCCGTGGCATATTGCTACAGAAAATGACAAATAGGGATTTCGGCTAAAGGCGTCATCTAGGTGAACTCTAGACGGGACCTCCTATATGCCACACGCTGCATACAACAGCAGCGGGGCGAATAGGCCAATCCGACTGGTCCGGCCCAATGTTGGATGTAGCATTGGTGGTACTGTAGCAACATCTATACGGTGACACAGTTCTACAGTTAAGTTGCGCGTTTTGAGGTAATTGAATATTTTTTTGGAAACTACAAACATTAATTAAAAAAATTATACAAACTTAGAATATCTAATAATATTGTAGAAACACAAACAAATTTGGTATTTGATGAAATATTGAACGCTGTGAGCATTATTTGAAAAAAGAACAAATTTAAAAACATGAGATTTTTTTTTAAATAATGGTCTTTTTTATTTTCGAACAATATTTAAATATTATGAACATTTTCCAGTAAAACTGAATTTTTTTTGAAATTACGATATTTCAGAAACATGATCATTTTTAAAAAAATTACGAACATATGTTGAAACTTTAGAATTATTTGAAATCCTAAACAAGTTTTAAGTTTTGTTTTTCAAATTTGTAACATTTTTAAAAGCAAGAACAGTTGTTAAACATTTTTTGAATTGGAAAAAATGAAAAAATAAATAAATTCTAAACAAAATTTGATGATTTTGCTTGTTTTTGAAATTCTTATTTATGGAAAAATGAAAAAATGAAAGAAAAACTAGAAGGAACAGAAAAACCTAGTAAAATGAAACCAACAAAAAAACTGATGTATGAACCTTCTAGAAGTTTCCCCAATATGAAGGAAATCATACAAAAAACATTGCGCTAAAGTTACATGATGGGCCGGACCAGTCCGTCACTCGCTCGGTCATCCTTGTGCGTTTGATCAGCTTTTTGACGGACAAGAAGTCATATAGGGAATTGGTCAACAGACCCCTACTGCGTTCATTGATGGCGTCAAGCGAACCTCGTGAATACAAGGCCCAAGGTGACGGTGGTAGAGCTACAACATGGCAGCCCCATGCCGTGCCCGCCCAACCCTTGAGGATTTGTCTAATCTATACCTAAATTTGGCAATGAAACACAAGCTCCAAAGTTATTTCCTTTAACTTGGTCTAGCCGGCTCACCCAGATATTTGTGCCAAGCTCTGCCGCTGCAAGAGGATGGGGGTTGTTCCCTGGATAATGTGCCAATGCCAAGTGCTTGTTCACCCACAATGTCCTTTCTTTGTTCCGAAAGCCTTGATGCAGAGGCACAAATGGCTTGTTTGGTTACGTGCACCAACCTCAACCAGGCCTGCTGATGTGTCTTTAGGATGCTTTGGCCCGTTTGATTGTGTGTAAATACTGACGGGCTTGCATGGCACGCTTCTTACAGCACCTCCGGGCCTAGCTCTGAAGGCACGATTGACTAGGCTGTTGTCCAGAGCCAAGTCGGAGCGATGCGAGGGGGTGCACATGGGTGGAGGCGGCTCCATGCACGGGGACACGTGGGAGATGTTACTTTAGTTCCCAAAACGGCACCTTAACTCTCTCTCCCTCCCTCTCTCTCTCCCTTTCTCTTTCTCTCTCTCTCTCTCTCTCTCTCTCTCTCTCTCTCTCTCTCTCACTCTCAGCAGTGACCACAAGATCCGCAAGGCGAGAATCAAAGGTAAGCTCTAGACAGTGACCGGTAGTGAGCACTGGCTTCACCCCCTCTGTGTCAATGTCAGTATGCCCTATGTCCCCTCTATAAAATTGATTTTCCCGCCCACTTCGGTTTATCCTCAATTGTACATTGCACGCATTCGCTTCACGGTTAGGCTTTGATTTGGGACCGATTGCATCAACTCAAGGTTAAATTTCAATTTTGTACTAATTGAATCGATTCCGATTAGGATTCAAGGGTTATCACACACACGGAGTAAGGATTTCACTACCACGGGTTGGACAAACCTTACATCTATTCATCGACACTTTGGATATAGCCTAGGCATGACGGGGTTTGAGGTGCATGGCCTGGAGGCGCACCGAGTGGCATGTAGGTCGAGGGTAAATCACCATTGACACTTGTAGTCGTCCACCTTGTTAGAGTGGAGTGTGGTAGTCAAATAATGCATATGTGTAGTAGTCCTTGATTGGAGCGCAAGTTCATATGTGTATGTTCAATGCATATGGAGAAGCTCGTCATGGGAGGCAACGACAAGGAGGGCAAGGAGGTCGCCTCTACAAGAAGGGGAGGGCGGTGGTGGAGATCGGCAGCGCCCCGAAGAGGGTTAACAAATATGATCATTACCATGAGAACGTCGTCCCAATGTAGTTATGCAAGATCAGCTTTGGACCTAAATTGGAGTATCTGCTGAGGCCCCTACCTTCCGCGAGCACCTCGTCCCACCCCAATGGAGTTCATACTGACGACGAGCAACGACTGCACTTGGAAGGTCACGACCCAGATGATCGTTGACAGGCTCACCCTTCGAAAGGGTTTGGCCACCTTCTGTGTAGCTCGTGAGGTCAGGATCAGGTGCCTTCTCACCTTCAAGCTGGCGAGTCCTGCGAACTTGAAGGTGACCATCTTCACTGACGAGGGCGTTGAGGTGGTCGCCAAGTGTGAGCCGCACCACAAAGCATTTGACATGGATGTTGCGGGTGCTTATGCTGTTATCTCTACTTTGTTAGTCATGTTTGAAGACTTATGGCAATGTTATGTTAGTACTATTATGAACCTGCTTGTTAGTATTGTTATAACAAAGTATGGTTATGGTTTATCTCGTGCTAACAGTTTATTATGTGACTGTTATGTTGATGTGTCTCTGTGTGTGTACTGGTAACCTCACCACTCCTAAAAAAGGTTACCATAACGCTTGTGTTGTATATAACCAAATAACAACACTTCGCATCTGGGTAGAACATGTAGGCAACCAAATACTAATGACTCTCTTGCTGCTTAGCCAGGCTGGAGGCGATTCAGGCAAACAAACTATGTGAAACATGATTTTTGAGCTGTATTCACTCAGCCTGGCTGAGTCAGGCCATAGAAGCAGAAGTGTCGAAAATAGGTGCAGATAACCAAACAGCCCACAAGCCTCTTCGTTTGTGGTTTGTGTCTCATATCTTTTCGTTGGAATCGGCAAAGGGAGAAAACGTCAATCATATGCCTTAGAGCATCTACAACCGTTCCCCTCATACCCCTCTCAAATGCCCCGGCAGGCCTCCCGGTCACAAACCGGTCACAAAATTTCAACCCAGCCGGCCCTCTCAAAACGGCCTCAAACACCCGGACTGACCGACACCCCTCATATCCAGCCCAAATATGGGGAGGATATGGGGGGTGCCCGGGCATGCCCACCTGGCCCGCATCGACCCCACATATATTCGTCCACATCCGCTCGCCGAACCGAACCCTAGCCACTTCACTCTACTCGCCTCCACTCCCATCCACTCCCATCTGCCACCCTATCTCACCTCCGGCGATCTCCAGCATGGAGGGCAGCGGATCTGACTCCGACCAGTCCGGATCCATCGACTGGGGGGTCGTCCCCTATGGATTTGAGGAGGCAATGGCGGTCCGCACTGCGCTCCGCCGCTCCCGCGAGGACAGCGCCCGACCGATGGCGGGATCAGTCCGGCGCGACTCCATAGCGTCTGCTCGGTTCCTCCGAGGCGAGATCATCGCGGTCCCGGTGGGCAGAAAATCTCTCCTTCCCCATCATCGGTCCAGCAAACTTAGAGTCCCACCGGGAACGGGTTGCCTCCATGGCAAGGAGAGGATAAGGGTCACCGAGGCCTATCTCGTAGAGGAAATGGCGGAGGAGGAGGCGCCTGATGCGGTGGCGCGGGCGGCCGCAGAGGAGGAAGCCATCCGCGCCCACATTTTAAAGAAACGACAGCAGAGGAACACGCGCGCCCTCGCCCGCGAGAAGAATGGGGCGGTCCTTGAAATGGCCGGACTGTCACAAAAGTAGGAGAAGGAGGATAGCGACGGCGAGGACAGCTCCGACGACGAGCAAATCCTGCTCGATCCCTACTACGCCTTCGACCGCTACTTCCACGAGAAGGATGACAAGGGCGTTGAGAAGAGCAAGGGCAGCCGTGGATGATCTCCATCATATCCAAACATGTCAAATTTTGGTAGTCCGATGGCATGTTAGTAGTGATGAAGTAGCCGGACGATGTGTGTAATGCATCGATGTAGTAGTTGCATAGTTTGTATGGATTTGAGATATGAGATTTGAGGTGTCCGGATGTAGAATGCATTATTTGAGGCGTGACCGATCAGTGTCCGCGAACGTGACCGGTGCGTCCGCGGGCGTTTGAGGGGCCAGATTTGCAAGTTCCGGCTGTAGATGCTCCTAGGACCTAGTTGTGTTTTCCCTTTTCATTTTTGCGGTGCGTTTCTTAAGGATGGCAATGGGTAGGGTATGGGCGGGTACAACCTTTTTCTGCCCAAACCCATACCCACGGAAACATTCTGTACCCACCCATTTCAATACCCATGGGCATAAATTGGCATCCATGCCCATACCCATCGGGTATCCTATGCCCAATGGGTATCCAGTGGGTACAATATATGGCATTTAATTTTTTTAAAGGTAGATAAATGGTTTTCAAATTCAAGTGATGATGGACGAGGAGTACAACACTGACACAAACTTCTACGGTGGTGACCTCTTGAAGGCATCAATGGAGTATGTGGTTGGTGAAAGACCGCTGCAATGGGAGGTGGTGGTGGGAATGAGGGATCGCTGGGTCGAGAGTTGGACAGAAGTCCAATAGCGAAGAGTCGAGATTTCATCTTTTCAAGGAGTCACATAGGACGTAAGAGGAGTGGCAAGCATGTGATTACGGGTCTATGAGCTATGACCATTTTAAGGAATCAAGACTTAGGGTGTGCCAAGGAGTTGGATGTTGACCCCACATGTCGTAGGAGTTATTTTCATTTATTAACTTTTTCTGGGTATCCATTGGGTTACCCATGGGCGTAATTTCGTACCCATACCCTGTCCATATATTTTGCGGGTATGGATACCCATTATCCATGGGTATAAAATCTCTCCAAGTCATGCCCATGCCCGCTGTTTTCGGGTAGGGTACCCGCGGGTACCCATACCCAAGGGCAAAACTGCCATCCCGTTTCTGTAGTTGTACTAAGACAACTGTCCCCCTCTGCGCCCTAACTAGCACAATCTCGTCGTTTACACGTAAACGTGCCTGTGTTCTTTGTGTACTTGCCATTGTATCCTGACTCTCGCTATCAATCAATTGAATAATACACAAAACTTTTGCATATTTGTGAACAATAACTGTCCCCCTCTCTGTTTATAGTGTGCGTGTGTGTAACATGTGTTGTATGATGGATATCTATCCAATGGACACGTGACTACCTCTCAAAAGTTCGGCACGCTATATAATTTATTTATCTGGCGCAAACAATGTAGTTTAGATTTCATAGTTTAAAAAAATAAATAGAATTTTGCATGGATCTTAACGTTAGATCAACGGTTTTGGGTGATGAATAAGCGTTGAGAAAGAGTCAGCAAAACTGCCAACAATAGTATCATCCTGTGTAATATTTTTAACAGGTCAGATTCGAACTGCTCGCATCAAGTGCAATATATACAATAATTAAAGCTGCTAAGCAAGCAACCATGTCGTGCATTTGGAGTACTTGAGCCTGAGCTCTCTAGCATTGCCACGTATTACACTTCTATGGTTGACACATGTTTGCATTCAACTTTTTTTACTGCTTACAGCCTATTAGAGATTTACATGCCGCTCAGTACGACTCTTCGTGAGACTGCCTCCGCCGCTTTCTCATCCCTCCACGTCTTGCGACTACTGTTCTTCTCCTAAAAAATCCTCATCCATCTATCTATCGCTAACAATGCCCCATTTTCCTCCGATCTTTTCTGACAGGCCGGTGTCCTCTTCACACCACCTTCCCCTATCGGGCCCGAGTAAGCGGGGTAACGGCCCAACATCTAGCGTCGCCCACGTCCCTTCCCTGGCGATGGATGGGATCAATCTTAGGTGTCGTACATAGGATCAACAACAAGCGGCAACAAATCATGAGCAACGATGTTGTAGCTTGGTGCCTCTCCACCGCCGGCCATGCCTCCCAGCCACCTCCAATCACGAATGCACTATATCCTTTACGGTCGCATGCAACCATTGTCGTCGCCAACCTCTCCGTGCCTGAACCGGTAGCCCTATACTTCCGCCTTCAACAAGGTCATGCCATGGCCACATCAGTGCCGACCCTACCACGGTAGCCATCGTCGCCGATCGCCGAAGGCGTTCATCCCGCGGCAACCATCGTAAGTGTTTATATATTGTTGAAATACACGTGCAAAGAAAAAAATGTAGAGAATTCATTATATGCCTTACACCTTATAAGCAAGTTTATCGACGAACCTACAATTGCCTTGAAATTTTGGGTAGTTATCAACTGTTTATAATATATGTCATGTTAATCATGACTTCATACCACAGTTTTTAATTTCCCGGCACTATTTCTCCTCCTTTTTTTCCTATTGTCACACTGACCCAACACGTGGGTTGTCTTCTATGTTTCTTTTTTCATAAGTGTTTGCAAGAAAGGGAAGCTGTCATCTTTGGTCTTCAAAAGGATTAATTTTAAGATATTTGTTAAATATAAAATGTTGATTTTTCGATGTTTTCCACTCACATTAGCACATGTTGTCATTGATTTGATGTTTGTACGTTATGTCTCAACACATCACCACCCATACTACAGGTTATCAACACATCACCACCCATACTACGGAACTGATTGGAAGTTAGAAAATTTGATCAAGAGTTCAATACCAATTAAATCATTCATTTTATTAGTTTTTTTACTTTGAGAGTTTGAACATGTCTTTGTAGCCAGGGATTTTCGTGCATGCCATTACTGATTATATGGTCTTATTTTCGTATCTTTTGACTTGAAATGGTTGTGTTGCTTGCTTGAATTACTTTATCTCATATGTTAAATATATGAGAACAATTAGAGGTTGTTATCTATAGTTTCTCTTCTTTGGTATGTGCATCTAGGTATACCAAGAACCAGTGTTATCTTCTGCACTCAATTGCATATACTGCATGGTAAAAACGCCATCCCTCTTTATTTCCAAAGATATATGCAAAACTTAGTATGCAATAAATTTAAAATTTTGGACGACCAATATGTTTACATATATGACCATTTACGTTGATAACTATAAATTACTTCTACATAGCTAAGGGATGGTCACTTCTTTGTCGATTCAGTGATGCAGGCGAGAGCATAGCTCCATTAACCCCCAGGTTAGGCTATTTTTTCTACCCTGCTTTGTGTGTTCGGGGAAATAGCTTACTTGATGTTTGGACTATTTGGATTGATGCGGTTCTTGGTGAATTTGTCCTTGGTGAATTTGTCCAATACGAGCGGAAGTTGTATAAAATTAAATGCACTTTTGTTATGGAAGCATGATTTGGGCCTATGATCTGCATCTAGCTTTTTCTCATTTTGACTTTTTTACTGCTTTGTGATGATGTACACGGTAGGGTTACGTGGATCTAGGGGGATACAGAGGCCTTCCCAAAGCATCTACCGCGTCCCAACTCCTCTCTATAAAAAAAACTCCTCTAGAAAATGCTCACTCATATACTATCTCTCTCAATTCTTGGTCAGTCAAAAAAAGAAAAAAAAACGTGTCGGTGGCGGCAGCGATAAGGGCAGAGCATCGATAGCATGCTAAGAGCGGCAACGTAGCATCAACACCGTTATCTCTCCAATCCCCCTCCCCCTCTCCCCCGACTTCTAGTAGATACGCCGTCGACGATGGTCGCTAGAGGAGCTGCGAATGGCATGTGGCGGAGACCAGCGGCGGGTGGAGGGACACTGTATGCTTCTCAGGAATTACCCTAGAGAAGTCTCAACCCACGCTAGAAACTGTCCAACTACCGCTGCCCCCCTCCTCTGGTGCAAATCGGCTACACCCTTCTCTCTTCCGAATTCCTCGCATCAGTTCCCATATTCTCTCGGTCTAGCATGGGAGGCAAGCCCGTCACAGTAGTAGGAGCAGCGGACCATCAAGTCGGCCAAAACTAAAACACAAGACAATAAGCTAGACATACCAAAAAACAGCAAAAAATGGCAACAAGAACCTGTATGTACCACGCAAAAATGCAATGCGGTAAACAAAGAATATCACTCCGCTAGCTCCCTTTAAAAATCATCATGTCTTCTTTTTTCCATGTAAACCAAAACAACAAAGACACACACAGGCTTCCTAACTGGCGCGGCGTGCCGCCGCGCCTTCGCCCTCTAGTAAATTACATACACAGTGTTCATGAAGAATTGTGTCTATTCTGATTGAAGGTCCTTTTTGATTTCCTTTTTCCTTTGCAGGGTAGGTCCCCGTTTGGATGATGTGAGGCCAATCATACTGTTGAAATTCAACCAACAATAAATCCCAAGGACCAGCACGGGCCAGGAAAGGGTAGGGCCCTGTAATGGAACATCCCAATGCAGATGCTGGGTCCATTTTGGTGATTTCGAAATGTAGAATTAGTTCAGTACTGTACATTTTCATCATCTCCAGTCAATCAAGTACATATATCCCTGTATATCGTGGTTCCAATCATTCGTGGAAAACCCACTTTGGCATCAATGGAACTCGTATACTGTAGGGGGAAAAGGGCCCATATGCGCTCGTGTTTTCAGCAACCATTAAACTGTCTCCGATATTGGAATCGTGAAAGACACACTTAATTAGGTGCCGACAATCAAAGTCATCCCTTGGGTCCCCAATATTATTTTTGATTAGCCTGAAATCTAAAGCTTAATTGAGTTCTAGTACGATCGGGCGTGAAATCTACCTATTTGATTATTCTTTGCTGGATTATCAATAACACATAGACTAACAAAGTTTTCCATTTTTATACTTAACCAACAAGTTTGTATCAATTGAAATGTAATACTTTACTTTACATTGGACGCGCTTTGCTGCGCTGTTAGATTCAAAAACCCTAATCACTCTGTTTCAAAATACAATGCGTATTATTTTTTAAAAATGTCAAACCTTTTAAATTTGGTTAAAATTGTACATAAATATATCAAAATCCATAATATAAAATTATTGTGATTAGATTCATCGTTAAATGAATTTTCATATTTTTTTTAATTAATATTGTGGATGTCGATATTTTTGCTCTCAAATTGGTCAAAGTTGAAGAATTTGACTTTCCAAAAAACCAATACCCCTTCTATTTTGAAACTAATGAAATATTTCGTTTGATGTGTGGGGGGAGACGACATAGTGTATTTTATTTTTATTTATAATTCGGTAATTTGATGGGCCTTTCATGGTGTGATTCTATACTATATGCTAATCAATCTTATATATATATGGGAAAGTTTCTACGTTGACGGCTGCATGGACGTGATTGATACGTTTTTATAGGCCAATTGTTGTTGATTGATTTGAAAAACTGTTTGTTCGGTTAAAATCATAAACCAAACCCATTAGGAAGCATAGTGTATTTGTCTAAAGAATTGAACGAGTGAGTTTTAAGAAATTGTTGACCCGGTCAAAATCGGGTGACCCAATTTTAAGTGAAGTCTTGAAGACCTCAATTGAATGTGGGCTCTTTAAAACTAAGGAGTATAGTGTTATAGGCAGTGGCAGACCCAGGATCTGTGCGCACCCCAGGCGAACAGGGCCAGGACCCAGGCAAGCTTCGTGTACTGTAGCACTGTAGCTACAGTACGTGCTACAGTCAACGAACGATTTGATCCTCACGCCCCAGGCAGCCGCCCGGGCTGCCTGGGGCCTAAATCCGCCACTGGTTATAGGGGTATAAATAAAATAATTAAATGAGAGAGCTTTAAGAAATTGTTGACCAGGTCAAAGTCGGGTGTTACAATGTCAATTGAACACCTCAATTGAATGTGTGCTCTCCAATTCTAGAGAGAGTGGTGTTATAGTATATTTATTCCACTGGAAGCCAGGTCGAGTATATACTTATAGAAGTATGTATAAACTATGGTTTTGCTGTTTCACAAGCGACCGAGAAAATATTATTTCGAAGTTCCATCTAATATAGACAGTGAGATTCAAACCGTAAACAAAATGGAGAATCATGCAAATACCAAAGGATACAAATAAATTCATTGAAAGGTAATAGTGTGGACAAAGAACGAATTATTTTTAAGAGCATCTACAGCCGGAACTTGCAAATTTGGCCCCTCAAACGCCCGCGGACGCGCCCAGTCAGTGACCAGGCATGTCTCCTATTTGTCCGTCCGCGCAGCCACACTCCCCATTTTCCTCCTCATATGTCCGGTCACTTGCACGTGATTGGTGGAGAGAAAGAACAGAATGAATAAAGAAAAAGAAAATGTGATCCGGGATGGGGTCGCGTCCTACGTAGCGGACTGACCGGGCGCACCCGGACGCATCCGCGAGCCCTCATATCCTCCCTGTATTTGAGATGGATATGAGGGTTCGCGGACAGCCCGGACGTATAGGGATGATATGAGGGGTCCGGTTGGATCATTTTTTCCTTCTCTTTTCTATCCGGTCACTGACCGGGCGTGTTCGTGGACGTATGAGGGGTCATTTGAGACGTCCGGCTGTAGATGCTCTAAGTCAACCGAGAAATAATCACACCCGTTCAACATCATATACCTACCTCTCCCAAAAAAAGTACAGGGTCAAGTATATGTCACTCTAGGTACTACGCATACATGCATGGGGACATTCATAATTGTTTGTCCACCAAAAGGAAGCTTCTACGACGGAAATAAAATAAAATGAAATATACTATCCTTTGGTAGGTATATGTCACTCTTTTACCTACAATTTTGATACTCTCTTACAAGCAAATCACATACCCTTTGGAGAGCATATCGGATACTTTCTTTACGATGTTTTCCTGCTACCTAAAAAAGTACAATAAAATATGATTTTTTTACTTATGACTTTAGTACTCCTACATGCCCCAAAATTTATTTCTTAACTCTGATACACTTTAATAAGAAACCAAAAGGGCAAGTGGTACTATTTATAGTCGGATTGATCCTTTCTATTTCTTGATATGTGACAAATTTGATGTTGAAATTTTGCAGCATGGTACATGCATCTTGTGCTATAAAACAATTTGAGTTCTCGACTGTCTAATACAACAAAGTTTGTCTGGTTTCTGTGAGGGAGAAGCGATGACGGTGGCGTGTCTTCGGCTCGCTTCAGTGTTTGTAGTCGTTGCCAGATGGTTCATGGACCTGGTTGCAATTTTTAGTACCTCTAGTGTTCTATGTACTACCATGATTATTATGAATAGACCAGAAGTTTCTCTCGTGAATAAAAAAATGTTAAATTTCTAAAATAAATAATTCAATTATTATTGTGTTTTTGTTGTGAGGAACCACGGGATGTTTTCTCACACGCTTTGGCTGAGTATCTAAATTCTGCGTCACCTGGGTGAATTCATCACTACCCCCACCGTGCATGGATGCAAAATGCATGGCACTATCACCAAATCCTCTCGTCCATCCATCCATGCATATAATACCATTATAAAGGCAGAATAATTCGCTCCTGGTGAGCGCATAAAAACGGCACATCTATGCCTGCGTCACCAATCAAGTATTTTCTCACGCCGGTTGCGCGAGTGCGTGCGTGACACACGTGTGTTGGACAGTCTCATGAATATTCTCCCCTGGGCAAGCGGTAAATACAAATAAGAATGCCAGACAGAGAGAGCTAAAAGTTGTCGACAAGAGACAAATGAAGATCGCCCGAGATTTTTACACCATCATTTGACCGCGACAAGACGATAAAAGTATGATCGTACGTGTGGCACGAGGCTGTACAATATTTCAACACGAGAGGTAACGAGAGCCAAAAAGTAGTGCCTGATGGTCCGACTTCACATCGATCTCTCCCTTTATTTTCCTTCTCGAATTTGCATCGAGTACCGACACAAGAAACAGCTGGTGAAGGCCAAAAACTACGCGCCTTTTCGTTTCCCAACTGTTTTCCTCTTGTCGCCACACACGATCGGGGTCGAGACAATGATCCGTCGATCTCCTTCCGTCCATGGCACGCACACGCATGATGTTAATTTCTCGATCCATCTACCTCCAACCTTGTCCAATGGCATGCACACCCTCAGAATTATTGGGGCACATGATGTTAATTTGTCAATCGATCTCAATAATGCATAAAGTGATCATATTTTTATAGTATATTTTCTTTTTCACTGGCAAAACTTGCGTTTTATTCATAGTTTGTCGACACCTCCATCCGTGTACAATGGGATGCACAGCCTAAAAATTATTGGCGCATAATTTGTCAATCGATCGCGATAGTGCACGCAGTGATCACATTTTGATGGTTGATTTTTTTTACGGGTAAAACTTGCGACGTCTTCATAGTTTGTCGACACCTCCACCCATGTCCAATGGGTTGCCCACCCTATAAATTATTGGAACGCAGGATGTTAATTACTTTTTCAATCGATCAACTGATCACAATAATGCACACGATGATCACACCTTTATGGTTGATTGAAAGGGCTTTCATAGTATATACCATGTATATAAGCTATAGGCACACTGTGATGATTAATTAACAATACATATATTTACTCTTGTCTCCTACCACACGCGGTCCTTTCTCAGTTCTGTAATTTGATCCTTCACGTCAAGATCAGCTCCGGTCTCTTGAGTCTCACTCTCACGTCGCTTTGATTGTCTCCTCCCTAGCTAGGAATTATTCACGTACGTACGTACAATACCGGGCCATGCACGCACGCATGCATGTACGTAGAGAGATCGATCGGTCGAGTTGGTGCTACTAGTGCGCGTAGTACGTGCATGCATGCGGCATGACGTACGTCTCGCGCACTAAAAACCCTTTTTGACAATTGATTAATTAACCACCGCCATGCGTTATCAATTCATCGTCGTCAAGTCCGCGTGGAGCGACGAAACCGACCGCGCCAGGCTCCACAGGTCGCCGTCCCCGGCGCCGGTGGTGGCGCCGCCGTGCCCGTCCACGAAGAAGGACGCCATGCTGCCGTTCTTGTTGGCGGACGCGACGTCGGAGTCGGAGAGGCCGTTGAGCTCGTACGAGGCGGCGAGCCGGTCGAGCGTGTCCCAGTCGGTGCCGATGTTATTGTTCCCCGAGCCACCCCCGCCGCCGCCGCCGCCGTACTCGGTCGGCGGGTGCAGGAGCCCGCCGGAGACGACGTGCTCGAGCGGCGGGAGCTTCATGAACCGCTCGTACAGGGTCCCGTTCGGGCACGCGGTGTTGTTGATCAGGTGGTCCAGCCCCGAGCTGGCGGCAGGCTTGGTCTCCTGCTTGCACGGCGTCGTGGGCGAGCGGCCATGCATGTAGTGGTTGAGGATGTGGTCGAGCGCGTCGTCGCTGGCGGAGTAGTGTAGCAGCTGGTGCTGCTGGTCCTGCTGCTGCGCCGCCTTGATGTGGTTGCTGATGGTGGTCACCGTCGACGAGCAGTTGCTCTGGCTGCGCTCCATAGGGGCGGCGCCAGCCAGCTTGTTGGACGCCGCGCCGCCGTTCTGGCCTTGGTTCACGACGATGTTCTTCTTCTTGAACACCCTGCAGATGACCCACCCGTCCTCCTGCGCCGACGACTGCTCCCCGGCCACGCCACGAATCTGCTCAGGCGGACAATAATTCGGATGAGATCGGTAATATTGCGCCGGTGCGGTACGTTCGTACAAGAAGTCTAGAAGAGAGCACATAAGTCAATCCACTAATCAAGTGCGTGGAGACATGCTTAAACGTCACATGCATGCAATTATTTTTGGTAATTTAGATTAGTCTAGTCTAGCGGTGTGTCATGCTCATGCAAGCGTGTTGCTGAATTTCCGATTATAAGAAAACAAAGTACTACCAAGTTAATTAGGCCGGCCACTTATTAAATTAAAAAAGCATCCAAATTATGAACCTATGTTTAACCACATTATAGCTCTATATACAATATGCCGAATTTAATTAAAGAATTATAGGTAGTTATGCCTACACTACAGTTGATCCGAGATCATATGCATGCAAGATAAATTTCCCTCTGCAAGCATATGACACGCCCTCCTAGTCCCTACACATCCATATACCAGCTAAGTGCTCCTACAAAAGAAAAGGAGAAGCCAGTGTTTGTGTGTGTTGACCTGTAGAAAGAAAGAAAGAAATGGCGTTGAATATTCGGCAAAGGCGAGAGCTAGTCACTCAATTATGTGGCTGCGGCAGATGAGATCCATCGGCACGAAAAGACTGGCTAGCCTTTGGCCGATCCAGCTCAAAAGGCACATATCTCCAATCCATGCTCGGCCCATCCATCCATCTATCCATGTCCATGTGTAGCAGTACTAGCGTTTGACCTCCAATTAAAAAAGAAACGTACTGCCACTACGTTTGTCTGTGTGTCCGCTTGTTTGTCATTTGCCGGTGTCCGTCTCCGCGTGCAAAGCACAGGTCCACTACCCCATTCCAACCTCCCCAACTCGTATAGTATATCAAGTACGGTACTAGGTACGTGGAGGTGTGTTTGGGGTTAGGTCAGAAGATCAACATGCATGTGTGGGACGACGATCCTGCTGGTGCAGACCAAGATACTCTCGTGCTGCAGCCATGGCACCTAACCACCACCTCGACGTACCATCCATCCATCGATCAGCGGATCGATGAGTGATCACCGTGGGTCGCATTTCGTTTCCCACATGACTGACTGACCCCGGCCGGCCCGGCCCGGCGTAGCTACAGTGAGCTTCCTTCCTTCACGAGCACTGAACCTACTACCACCCACTACCCCTTTCCGTGACGGCGACCCGTCGAAAGGAAATCCCAGCTCCCACTCGCTAATTATAATTATTGATTATTAATTAACCCATGCATCATGTCATGCGTGTCCCCATTGCCAACCACCACCCGGACATAATCGTCACTAGACCTTGTCGATCGTCGTCTCTACAGTCGCACATATATATGCGTGCCACGTGTACATACAGTACACACAGAAAGTACGTGCGTACAGTAGTACGTACATTAATCGCGCGCATGCAGTGCACCACTAGCGATCTATCCCCATCCCTGTCGGCAGGCCGGCCGGCCGGCCGCCGTGCATGCACTTCAACGTACTCCTACAGTATAGTACAGGTGTAGACCAGTACGTACCGGGGACGAGGCGCCGGAGTAGTAGGCACTGGCGTCGCCGGCGCCGGGGTTGTTGGGGTTGGCGGGGGCGACGGCGTCGTCGAGGCGGTACTCGTGCATGATCCAATCGGACTTGTGGCCGTGCGGGGCGCGGCCCTTGTAGAAGACGAGAGTCTTGCGCATGCCGATGCGGCCCGAGCCGGCGGCGGAGTAGATGGCCTTGTCCCGGCCGGTGGCCTTCCAGAACCCGGCGGCGGTGGCGCGGTTGGTGCGCGTCCCCGTGGGGTACTTCTTGTCCTTGTGGCTGAACAGGTACCAATCGTTCTGCGGGCCAGTGCCGATCCGGCAGCGCTCTGCATGCGGTTTTCCATGGCCGATCGATTAGTTCTACTCCATCGATCTAGCACATGCATTGTGCACTGCTGCTAGTGAGTAACGAGGGAACTCACCTTGGATGTCCCATGGCTCGAGCTTGTTGAGGTCGACGTCGGGGATGACATCGAGGTCGATCCGCTGCGAGGCCACCTTCTTGGCGAGGTAGTAGGTGAGCAGCTCCTCCTCCGTCGGGTGGAACCGGAACCCCGGCGGCACCACCGACTGCCCGTTCACGGAGATGCTCATGATGATACCTTTGTGCGTGTGTGAGGCTGTACTGAGTCAGTTAAGGAGATCGATGGATCGTGAACAGGAGGGTAAAGATGACACTGCTGTAGCCGGAGTGCAATGCTCCACCAATAGGGAGCTACAGCCTAAAACTAGCCACCATTGATGAACCGAAACGGGAACGGGAACCGAAGGAGATGGAACGAAGGAGGAGGGAGACGACGATGGAGTCTAGTCGAGGGGAATGAAGTTGTTGCCGGTGACGGGGTACAAGGAAACAATGGCAACGGACGGGGGGTGGTTATATATAGGCACTGACCGGCCGATCGAGTCGATCACACTGCCCACAGCAACAGCAGCCTCCACACACAGCCCCCGCTGCGGCCAAGCTATAGCTAGCTAGTAGCAGGCTAGTAGTGGGGTTAGTTTCGTTCGCTCGATAGCTAGGAGGAGGTACGTTAGGGAAGTGCCACCAACCTTGAGAGGGAAACGGCAAGGCGCGCGGTGGAGCCCGCCGGCCACGGCGACGGAAAGCTGGGAGGAGAGAGAGGAGGGAGGAGGAAGATGGGATTGGAAAGGGTGCGCGGAAGAGGGCCGGGAAAGGAGAGGGGCCAACATCGGGAGCCATGACACGCGACCTTAAAAATCTCCACGAAAACCACACCCCAAACCGAACTGATCCCCTCTCCGTCACCGCCACCGTCGGGTAAAATCATCAGGTTCCATGGCATGGCCAGCGTAACCACCGCTGCAACAGCGCCATCGAATTCCATCAGCAAGATAAGAGAACGGCCGGTCGATGTGTGTGCGCCAGCCGTTCCTCTCCTCTCCTTTTTCCCCAATGTTCATGCGTGACGTTGTGATAAATCAAGAGGAAGTTACGCTGCACAAGGTGCTGGTAAAAGTTGCATTGCTCAGTTTTGATTGGAGGCCTGGAGCCGCTAGCGCTGGTAACTTCGGCCAGCCGACGATCGATCCAGGGCACGGCCGGCCATTGGAGGGAAGAAAGCGCAAAGTGACGAGGCAGCTTTGACTTCTTGGCAAAACCGATAAAGAAATGTGTGCATGGATACTGATTCTGCAGCTCAGTTGTAGTGTTCGATCTTGTGCCAATCTGTCTCCTGCTTTTTCACCCTGCAGGACCCAAAAGCCGAGATGGGGACTAGAAATTGACAGAAATAATTGCCTTTGAAAATTATCGATCGCGTAAGTCGTCACAGGAGAACAACGGCTGTTGACTTTGATATTTCGAGTCATGCTATAACTATGCTAGCACCACCTAATCCATTGACCCTAACAAGCTATACTATAACTACATTTCAAGTAGCAAGTACTGGCGAATCAACCTGTGGTTGGATGGTTAGAGGGACTGTGATATCCCCAGCCCACCAGGGTTCAAATCCTGATGCTCGCATTTATTCCTGGAATTATTTCAGGATTTCCGGCGATGCGCATTCAGTGGGAGGAGACGTTCCCGTCGACGACGAGGTGCCTACGGTGACTTCGTAAATTTCAAGATGATATGCCGGCTCAGTCTCTCGGAGGTGCTCATAGGGTAGGGTGTGCGTGTGTGCGTTCATAGAGGTGAGTGTATGCGCGTGTATATGAGCGCTTGCGTCTGTACTGTGTTCAAAAAAAAAAGTAGCAAGTACTGAGTAGTACATCTGTTATATAAATGATGAATCGACAACTCATTCCGTATTCTTACTATATGCAACATATTTGCGCAGCAAGCAATTAACCAGTAAACACGTTTTTATGACATCACTTGGAAATTAAGCACAGTTTCGTTGGGACCATGCATGCATTGTGGTTTGGACGACCTTGTTTGAAAGAGTTGGGCGCATACCTTGTTTGCAGTCGATCAGTCGCCACTCAACGCTGGCAGGTAGACGAAAACCAGCCAGTAGTACCACTTGCTGCTGACGGGCAACTGGGGTGACTTTAACAAACTGTTTAGTTTTAGCGAAAAATCTTCGCTAGCGGAATAATTATGACTTTTTTGGCAGTTGAAACAGGTGGAAAAAATTGGGTTTAAGTATGCACAATGGAGAACAAGAAAAGAAGATGAACCCTTCATTGAGTTAGTGCAAGGCTCTAACCCAACTGCTAAACCCCGGGCGTGCGTGATTATTTCAGTTCACCTTGTGTATAGTGAGATTGAGGTTCTCTTCAGTCTCTTCGACCATCCTCATTGTTGGATTGTCATCGTAGATTTGGTCCTGTCCATTGTCTTCAGCTGAGGTGTTATCTTTGGGGGTTCGTCTGCGATGTAAAAGTGTGGGGGGTTTGTGACTGTTGCGCTTTGAAACATTTGTCAGGTTGACCGTACGCTTATGGTGTGTCATGTGACTAGTGTACATGTGGTCTGTTTGTATCATTCTTCATCCGATTTTTGGCTAATTAACTGAGAATTTATCTTTTTTAATTAATTAACTAATTAACTAATTAACTGACGAGGCAAATCTTTTTCTTCCGTTTTGAAAAAAAGATTAAGCTAATCATTGAATCTTCTTCAACATCAGAGTAGATACCTGGCTCAATATCTCCGAAGATAAAATAATTTTGGTGCCCCAAATCATGACAGAGATTAGAATGGTGGTTATTTGCAAGACTTTGATGCCGTAGAAAAATGCAAAGTATATTCATGGCTCGCGGACTAAAACCATCTTCGGGGCATGCACAATGGAATGGTACAACAAATGAAAGGAACACAAAAAGGTGCCAACATGGTGCCCGAAGCAGAGGGACAAGGTATGCTAAACTCTAATAGAGGACACACCTCATCAAAACCCACCTAGCTCAACCTCCGGCCATGGATGTCAAGGAGACGGGGCAAAGAAAACCCAGACTGCATCACAACCATCACAAGGTACCACCACCACCACGTGGACATGGCTTTAGACTAAACAAGATCAATGTACTTCCACCCAGAGCTCCTAGAGATCGGCAAGTGGACTGCAGGACCCCACCGGGCCGGGGGCGGAAGACATGGGAGAAGCAACAATGAAGAGGCAAGCATCCTCAATACAGTCATGAACTTTTGATAAGCAGAGAATCCAATGTTTCTAATATCATCCTTCTTCAAGATGAAATAGTCATCATTGGCCTTAGACACCATTGTAGAGGTGCCTCATCCAGAATCGGTGGCGGAAATAGGACTCGAGTGGTGCGTCGGGGACAAAGTAGTCATCCATCAACACCATATGCCCCGTATCTTATTCCGATTCATCACTAGATGTCCCTTGATTGGTTCTTTGAAATTGAGAACAAGCTCCTTCACATGTTGGGCATCTTGAATAACCACATGCATCATCACTATTTCATCCTCATATTTGTGCTCATCCAACGAGGATGTCAATGAATAAATCGTGTTTGCGGTGAAAAACAAAAATGTCAGTAATTTTGGCTACTATATTTCGCCGAACACTTGTCGGGCATGGTGTCCGTCATGGAAAACATTGTGCAGAGGCGGAGGACACCTGTGTGGCAGCAAGACCAGGGGTGGAGGGGAGGCGTAGGCAAGTCAGGGCTGGTGCTTGAGTGGAGCACGACGGAGGTCCGGCAAGGCCTGAGCATTGGAGTGGGCGGTATAGCGGCGGCGGCGGTCTCGAACTATGAGGAGACAAAGAGAGTGGGAGGGCGAAGTGAGAAAAGCAGGGCTCCAATGTGGTTTTTTTCTAAGTCCACGGTGTGCATGGCAGCTGTTCGAACGTCTACAGACCTCTCCTAGCTTTGCTTCCGTCTTATGAGAACTTGAACGTGTGGACCGGTCCATGAAGGTTTTACACACGACGTTAGATGGCACAAACTGTTTGGACCATACCGTGTGGACGTTGGGGTCTTTTGCTATTGTGTCCCCTATAAATGCCTACATTATCATAATGAAAATAAGGTCACCATATTTTATTTTATAAAAAACGCATCTCACCCCTGAGTCGCTCCCAGGAGCAGCACAGGCTGAACCTCAGCATCGGCGCCTCCTCTCCCCATCCCCTCCCTTCCTCTGGTCATCACCATCGCACGCCAGTGGGCAACACCCCTTGGTAGCCGACGGCGGCGGGATATGTTCCCCACGTGCTAGTTGTGGAGAGGGGCTTGAGTGCTTCGTGATGGCTGCTGCTCCAGTAGGCCTGACAGCTTAGATCAATCCTTTGGTAGTGCTCCGACGGTTCCTGGCAACGCAGATCCAGCAGGTGGTGGTCGAGCGGGCGTCTCCCCACTGTTTGATGGTGTCCCCTCCCCCCTGACGGTGCGACTTCTTTGGCAGGACACGCGGTCTTGGGGCATCTTCTTTGTTCGACGGATGGGACGGGGTGGCAGTCCTCCCTCTCGGCTTGGTGTTGCTGTTCTGGTCGGTATGCTGGCCCGACGTGTCTGGCGGCACGGTAGATGGTAGGGAGGCTCAACCCGCATCGGTTATGCAGTGGATGTCTCCGCGGGTTCTTGGCAGCAGTTCCGGCGTCGTCGGCGGGCTCGGCAGGCTTCGGCAGAGCGTCCTCTCGGTCGTGTGGGGTGGAGGTGGCAGCCTACCTTTCTATCTCGTGAAGCTTGGTGGTATCTATGGGAGTGCGATGGTGGGCACCAGATCTGGTCAGTTCGTCCGGCTCCGGCTCACTAGTTTACATGTAATGATGGTGTCGTCGTCGCGCAGGAGGTGTGTGGGCCAATGGGTTTGCGGACTAGTGGTGTTGTGCCGCCGGTTGCGTGGGGGTGTTGGGCGAGTGGATTCAGGAGAAAGCTTAGACGACATGGCGTCCATGCAAGTCATTTTCCTCCTTGGGTGGGGGGGGGGGGTCATTGTGGAGCTTCTCTTCACGCATCACCTTCGTGTAGGAGATATGCCCTAGAGGCAATAATAAATGTTATTGATTATCTCCCTGTTCATAATTAGGTTTATGTTCCATGCTATAACTGCTATGGTTCTCGAGTCTACAATAACCACGAGGCTCGGAGGAAGACTCATATGCACGTGTGGAATAATAAACGGTAAAATGTATTCCTAGTCTGGCCTCTAAGACTGGCTCAAGTATTGCATGATGATCCTGTTTTCCTGATCATGGGCATGGCTATGCCGGCAATTTTGAGGGCACAATATTAGAAGAACATTTGTGTTGAATCGACCCGAATTGATGTTATGCTATGAGATACATTCGTCATTAGTTAATGGTTTATAACACAGAGATGGTTAACGTTTGCATGATTCCTTAGACCATGAGAGTATCGAGTTTCTTCATGCTTGCTTCATGAACTTTGGGGTTTGTTAAACGTCATCCGTAAATGGGTGGCTATTACGGCGGCTTACGGGTTCATGGAAACGTATGTCAAGTAACTTGATAGCTCAAGATTGGGATTTGCTCCTCCGACGATGGAGAGATATCTCTGGGCCCTCTCGGTGTTACGGTATCCATCATCGTCTGGCCAGACACTTTGTGATTTGATCATGGGGATGCCGGAACACGGGAACGAGAAAAGAGAACAATACCGGTAACGAGGTAACTGGCATAGTGGACAAGTTGTTGATCCACGGGGATGCCAACATGTCTCACCTCGGGTATTTGTAACATATCGCGAAGCAACAGGAATAGCACACGGCAACTGGAGGTTCACTCGAATATTCATTCGTGTGGGTATAGGGGTCAATATGGGTGTCCACGGCTCCGATGTTGATCATTGATCGGAAGGGGTTCCGGGTCATGTCTATTCTTCACCGAACCTATAGGGTCACACGCTTAAGGGTCATCTATCTGCTGAATACTAGACAGGGAGTCTGAGAGAAAATCACCGAAAAAGTTTCGGACACCGGAAAAGTTTCGGACAGCGGAAAAGTTTCGCAGAGAGAACACCGGAACAGTTTCGGTAAAACTGAAAAGTTGTTTCAGGGGATACCATTAAGTCAAATTGGTTTCGGCACATGCCTGATAATTCTTGGAGGGTGCCAGAATCATTCTGGAAACTTTCTGGAATTTTCCGGAATGAAAACCGGAAATGTTCCGGAGCTGCCGAAACCGCTTCAGATGCTTTTCGCAGATGAAAATCACTAAACCGGAATTGTTCCGGCCCGCGTTGAAAATTATTTTGGTGGGTACTGGAAATGTTCTAAGCCCACATGAATATTTTCAGTTCGATCAGACGCTGAAAAATGTCGTCGTGAATAGTGAAAGTGCTTTTTGGGATATTTATGGAAAAGTCACCTTTTGGGATATTTTCCCAAAAAGGTTTCTAGAAGGCTTGGGGGCCAAGAAACCCTACCCCTTGGATTTCCTATAAATAGAGGTGGAGGGGCTGCCTCCACACTCACTTCCTTCTCACATACAAGTGCCATGACATTTCTGGCTTCTCTCTCCCTCCCAGCGAAATAGTTTCGTAGAGCCGAAAGGCTGTCTGGGTTCCGGTGGGAACTAGTACTGGACGGCGAAGCCCTGCCGGATAGATGACACCGTATGTGTGCAACTCTGTAGAGAGATCGTAGTTTCGGTCTTAGTTCGAGAGTGCCTCCCGAAGGGCTGTCCGAGTTACTGTCCGTGTTTCGGGGGTCCTCCCGAAGGGCTGTCCGAGTGACCCGCCCGAAGGGCTGTCAGTGATGCCTCCCGGAGGGCTGTCCGAGGATCCGTCCGGTGGGACTATCCGAAGGACTGTCCAGTGGCCTCCCGGAGGGCTGTCCGAGGATCCGTCCGGTGGGACTATCCGAGGGACTGTCCAGAGGCCTCCCGAAGGGCTGTCCGAGGATCCGTCCGGTGGGACTATCCGAGGGACTGTCCTGAGGCCTCCCGAAGGGCTGCCCGAAGATCCGTCCGGTGAGCTGACGAGGGAGTACATCCTCGCGGTTGGGAGGTTGTAAAATCCTAGCTGCGGGGATCTGCACCGCCGATCGTCATCGACTCTACTTCCGCTGCGCTACGAGTCGGTAACGAAAAAGATCAAACCTTGTATGCAGTCTCCATAGTGATCCTGGGCTGGTACGTAGGTCGGAAATTTTTTGTTTTCTGCTTCGTTACCCTACAGTGGCATCAAGAGCCGTGCTATGCGTAGATGCAGGTTGCGATCTAGAATACATAGAGATGTATGGGTGTTGCACAATATAATTAGGTAGTAGATGAGATCTATTACTGAAAATTATTTGTGCGGGTAGCAGATGAAATCTGTTACCCGATGTTCTTGTTGCTTCCCTGGAATTTGCGTAGTCCTGATCTTGACGGCATGGTGGAATCTCACAAAGTTCTGGCAATCCGCGATCCTTTCATGCTGCTCCTGAGTATGCTGATTGACAGATCAACGAAGTGCTAACAGTTCTTTGGGTTCCACCATAGTTGAGAAAGATGGATGTTTCGCAGACGAAAGGGCAATGCAGATGTGATCTGCACGGGGGTCACGCGTATGACGAAGTTCAGTATGGGGCTCGAGATTTTATTATCTCGTGTTTCATACACCCCGCAATGTTAATATAGCGACTTGGATTATCATGCTTAATGATGGACGTTGGTAGCTTCGGTTTGTTTCAAAACCTTAGAAGCCACGTAAAATAAAATCTTGTATAAACCGATTAGAGGCGTCTAACTTGGTTTTGCAGGATGACATGAGATGTGCATATGATGTGGTATAGCAGTACTCATATTTAATTTGATTATGTATGAGATGACTATATAATGTAAATTAACATGACCTGCGTGTCATGATTCGACATGATGGCTGGAGCCATATGATTGTCACTTTAATGACCTGCGTGTCAACCTTGTTGTAATGCATTATTTTATTAGCTATAGAGATAGCAATATTATCTGGTGCATCGACAAGGTGGTGGCAATCTTCGCGAAGGTGAACACCGACGCGAATGCCGAAGACGAAGAAATGAAAGACTTCTCCGTCAGAAAGGGCTATACCATATCATGCTATTATGAATTGCCTGAGATGTTTATCCCTTACGATGCACCCTTCTTGATTGCGCGGTAGTCGCTTTTATTAGGGTGATCTCTCACAAAAATATCAAGTAGTTAGTGTTCTCCCAAGTGTTGCACCGTCACGGCACCTAACTTTTCGGGGTATCACAGGATCTCCCTGGGTACGAACGATTAGAGAAGTGTGAGGCGGGTGAGTTGAGACCTCGCAGCGAGATCACTTGGTTGTCTTGACGTTCTGGAAGGATCTCCCTGAGCTCGGAACACACACATCGAAAGATGAACAAGAATCACATAGAGATGTGATCGGCAAGTTTGCCTACCGATTGAAGTTCACGCCATCAGTGTTCATCTCGTTCAATGGCGTTGAATGATAATGCGGGTCTTGTATCACTCACAATCAATTATGAGAGATATTGATTTGAGTGGGAGCGCATTGTAGAATTAACTTGTTTAAATCTCAATGCAATTAATTTTGAACACTGTCCAAGTGTGGTTTGCATAAAAGTTGTAGAAGAATGGCTCGCGTTTCCACCTTCCCAATTAAAATTGAATAGCTGTTAAATATCTGGTTAAAACTTTACGATTGGTAACGTAATATGAGGATTGTCCTCAAGAGTGCCGAGAAGGACTTTTTCCTATCGCATGCTTTCGGTATTCTCCCGCTAATGCTATGGATCATGTGACTCTCGTCCTTCGATCCAAAAGCCAGAATTCCTTTTCAGTCAAAGTGCAATATGTTTGCTTCCATGAGACCCGAACTTTGAAAGTTTGGATAGTTATGTGATATTCATGGAATCTGAAAATCATTTTCAGAGAAAGACAAAGGCTAAAAGATATGAGATATCCAAAGCAATGTTTGTTTGCAAACTGTTAGTAAAGGAGTTTACTATGCATTAGACTGATAAGAGAGCGATCCAGGAGAACGCCTATCATATGATGAAAGGTGAATAAAACAACAACTTAAAGAGAAAAGAAGTGTCCGAAGGGTGTTAGTGAGACTTTCATGCCTAGGAAGTCCGGGGCTAACGCCACTCTTAAGTTGGATGCTTCTTCTGAGAGTAGGAGAAATACTAAAAGTTAAAATGTTAGAAGTATAAAGGCAAAAGGATAGAAGACTGGAATATCCAGCTCATGTATGAATGTCATACAGGTTTTTGATGTATAGAAGGCTGGTCAAAGATATAGTTCTTGGGAATTATGGTTAAACATGTTAATCACTAATTCTTGGGTATTGTGAGTTAATCACAAAGATACCCGCTCGATTGCATTCTGTTGCAACTCGATGTAAGAACTACTATGGCCTGAAAGACTAGCCAGGAATGAGGTTTAGATACACGCAGGGAACATAGTAAATGTTACTATGCCTTCCATAGGTGTATTCCCTATGTATTCACTTTCATAATTCATTTTAGAGTTTCACACTCTAGCCCTTTGCATAAGGTATCTTGCAAGAAGGTTGTTCATAAGAGAACTTTTGATGTTCGGTGTTATGAATAACATAAGGGCCATACTTTTATTATGAATGAGACGTATGTTATGAATATTGATAATAATACATTACCTCTGGGTTTACTTTCATAATTCATTTTAGAGTTTCATACACTCTAGCCCATTGCACAATGTTTGTTGCAAAAGAGTTGTTCATAAAACAACAATTGTTGTTCAGTATTATGAATAACATGAAGGGCCATGCTTCCATCCTAGATGGGATGTATGTTATGAATATTGATGGAAAATATGATACATCCATAACACTGACGCTAAATGTCGCAAGACTAAAAGAATACCACACAAGTGTGGCACTGCATTTGGTCACATTGTAGAAACCCGCATGGAAAATTCCATTATGATGGATTTTGAAGTCGTTTGATTTTGAATCATCTGACACTTGCAACTTTCCTCTGAAAAGTGAAGTGACTGAAATACCGTTCACAGGCCATAAGGAATGAACAAAGAACATATTGGTGATCATACATTGTGATGTGTGTAGTCCAATAAATGTTGTTGCAAGTAGTGGATTTATCTATCTTCAGAAATGACTCAAGTAGATATATGGATATTTACTTGTTGAGACGAAGTCTGGATCTTTTGAATTCATTCATAAGGTTTTCAAAAATGAAGTAGAAGTTATTGTAACAAGAAAATTATGTTTCTACAATTCGATTGCAGAAAGGAATATTTGAGTTACAAGTTTAGCGAATGTCTGATGAGTTATGAAAGGGGTTTCATAACTTGCACCTCCCGGAACACCACTGCAAGTGAAAAGTCCGTGACGATGTAATCGAACCATTTATGACATGGTAAGATCAAAGATGACATAAATAAATTTGCCATTATCCCTTTTATAGAGTGATGCTTTAGAGACTGCGGCTTTTACACTGAAAAGAGCTCCATCAGGTCTGTTGAAATGACGCCATGGTGTGGTACGCCCAACCATTTTATATCTTGCCTTAACATTTGGAATATGGGGCTTGTGTAAAAGGTTACAAACCTATTCCAAATCAGACAAGTGCTACTTTGTAAGGTTATCCCAAGTCATTGGGTATTCCCCCACCACTATACCGAGGCAAAGGGTTTTACCGCAAAACGGTATGCTTTTAAAGAGAATAGTTCTTTCAAAAGGTGAGTGGGAGGACAGTGCAACTCGACGAGATAATCAGTATCTTCGTCATCAGATCAAAGGAAAGAAACCTTGGAAGTGATTCCGGAGTTTCCTACTGCGACTGATACGGAAGTCTCTACAATAAAATGTATGGACTTCGGTCGAACTTGCAGCTGAACCACGTAGGCAAAGCTCGTGCAAACCTATCAGGTGCGCAAACGAGATATTGTTGTTAGACAACAGTATACCTACAATACACAAGGAAGCGTTGATGGGCCCTGACTCCGGAATTGGATAAATGCCAATACAATCCGAGATAGTTTCCATATAAGTGATTCGAGATTAAAATCTTGATACACCTTTCGGAAGACTTAGAGTCTAACGAATATTTATGGAACTAAAAACTGATACGGATAAAATGTTTTATCCATAAAGCTCGACTTGTTGCAATAACAAGTTCAAGGAGTTGACTACGATGAGATTGTCTCACCGTAGCGATGCTTGAAGTCGGTTCGGGTTGAACTAGCAATTAATACATATTTCAATCATGAGATATGAAACATGGATGACAAAAGGATTTCCATCTGATGGAAATGAAACCTAGGACTTGTATGTGATACAGTCCAAAGAAATTTGTCGATCCAGAGGATGCTAGTAAGTATGCAAACTTCAGAGTTCCCGCGATGGACAGAAGAGAGCAAAGTGGAGTTGGAATCTTCGTTTTTGATGGAATGGTCAAAGGGGTTTGACTTCATCAAATGGGTATCGAAGATGCTTGTGATTCAAGAAAGTAAGTGGGAGCATAATAATATTTCTAAAAACCTTGTGTACTTGACACATTGTTAATTGGAAATAAATTTCTTGACACGAATTAGGACTTCATTTGAACATAGTTTTTTCGATGAAGTGCTTAGGCTAAATAGCCTCAATATTAGGCATGATGATCTATGGAGATAGATTTACCTAATGGGGGTAAGCTATGAATACATATTGACAAGATGCTAAAACTTTTTAGCATTGAAAAACGTCAAGGAGTGATTCTTGCCGAAGTCACATGGAAAGAGTTTTTGCAAGACTCGGTGTCCCAAAACACTGATGAGCAAAATACATGATGATGATTCCACACACTCTTGTGTTTGGATTAATCATGTATTCGATGGTATGTAAAAACAACCAGATATGTCCAATACTCCAAAGTTGTTGCGAGTATAGATACCAAAGTGATCAAAGTACTGATCATAGGACAACAGTGAAAGATGTCATTGAGTACTAGAGTAGTAGTGATGACATGTTTTCTCGCAAGCAGAGATTATGAAGTGCTCGTTGTAAAGTAATTACATCGATACAGTCTTCATCAATGCTCCATGCGATTTTCGATTTAAGTTAAGGGTTTTTTGTGTAATACACAATATGGTGGCACGGTAGTTGGAAATTGTTCCAAACAAGATACTGTGGCGAATTCTATAACAAAGGCTGAGTATGTTGATGCTTAAGAAGCGACAAAGAAGTTGTTGAATCATATAGTTCATTCATGAACTTAGTATGGTTCCAAGATGGCTTTGGTCTATGGGACACTATTGCAGATAGTTGCTCCATAGCTCAGTCTGAGGAATCAGGTTTCGACCAATGATTCACACATATGCAAAGCCAAGTCCACACAAAATATGAATTTTGTGAAAGCGTGAAAACGCGAGGATATGCAAAGTTACACAGGGAGCTGAAGTCGTCAGATCCGTTGGACATCAGGCTATACCACAAGCGAAGAATATTTTACACCAGTATGCCATAGGTGTAAAGTGCATTAGCATTGACTGGATTATTGACTCTAGTGCAAGTGGGAGTCTGTAGGAGATATGCCCTAGAGGCAATAATAAATGTTATTGATTATCTCCCTGTTCATAATTAGGTTTATGTTCCATGCTATATCTGCTATGGTTCTCGAGTCTACAATAACCACGAGGCTCGGAGGAAGACTCATATGCACGTGTGGAATAATAAACGGTAAAATGTATTCCTAGTCTGGCCTCTAAGACTGGCTCAAGTATTGCATGATGATCCTATTTTCCTGATCATGGGCATGGCTATGCCGGCAATTTTGAGGGCACAATATTAGAAGAACATTTGTGTTGAATCGACCCGAATTGATGTTATGCTATGAGATACATTCGTCATTAGTTAATGGTTTATAACACAGAGATGGTTAACGTTTGCATGATTCCTTAGACCATGAGAGTATCGAGTTTCTTCATGCTTGCTTCATGAACTTTGGGGTTTGTTAAACGTCATCCGTAAATGGGTGGCTATTACGGCGGCTTACGGGTTCATGGAAAAGTATGTCAAGTAACTTGATAGCTCAAGATTGGGATTTGCTCCTCCGACGATGGAGAGATATCTCTGGGCCCTCTCGGTGTTACGGTATCCATCATCGTCTGGCCAGACACTTTGTGATTTGATCACGGGGATGCCGGAACACGGGAACGAGAAAAGAGAACAATACCGGTAACGAGGTAACTGACATAGTGGACAAGTTGTTGATCCACGGGGATGCCAACATGTCTCACCTCGGGTATTTGTAACATATCGCGAAGCAACAGGAATAGCACACGGCAACTGGAGGTTCACTCGAATATTCATTCGTGTGGGTATAGGGGTCAATATGGGTGTCCACGGCTCCGATGTTGATCATTGATCGGAAGGGGTTCCGGGTCATGTCTATGCTTCACCGAACCTATAGGGTCACACGCTTAAGGGTCATCTATCTGCTGAATACTAGACAGGGAGTCTGAGAGAAAATCACCGAAAAAGTTTCGGACACCGGAAAAGTTTCGGACAGCGGAAAAGTTTCGCAGAGAGAACACCGGAACAGTTTCGGTAAAACTGAAAAGTTGTTTCAGGGGATACCATTAAGTCAAATTGGTTTCGGCACATGCCTGATAATTCTTGGAGGGTGCCAGAATCATTCTGGAAACTTTCTGGAATTTTCCGGAATGAAAACCGGAAATGTTCCGGAGCTGCCGAAACCGCTTCAGATGCTTTTCGCAGATGAAAATCACTAAACCGGAATTGTTCCGGCTCGCGTTGAAAATTATTTTGGTGGGTACTGGAAATGTTCTAAGCCCACATGAATATTTTCAGTTTGATCAGACGCTGAAAAATGTCGTCGTGAATAGTGAAAGTGCTTTTTGGGATATTTATGGAAAAGTCACCTTTTGGGATATTTTCCCAAAAAGGTTTCTAGAAGGCTTGGGGGCCAAGAAACCCTACCCCTTGGATTTCCTATAAATAGAGGTGGAGGGGCTGCCTCCACACTCACTTCCTTCTCACATACAAGTGCCATGACATTTCTGGCTTCTCTCTCCCTCCCAGCGAAATAGTTTCGTAGAGCCGAAAGGCTGTCTGGGTTCCGGTGGGAACTAGTTCTGGATGGCGAAGCCCTGCCGGATAGATGACACCGTATGTGTGCAACTCTGTAGAGAGATCGTAGTTTCGGTCTTAGTTCGAGAGTGCCTCCCGAAGGGCTGTCCGAGTTACTGTCCGTGTTTCGGGGGTCCTCCTGAAGGGCTGTCCGAGTGACCCGCCCGAAGGGCTGTCAGTGATGCCTCCCGGAGGGCTGTCCGAGGATCCGTCCGGTGGGACTATCCGAAGGACTGTCCAGAGGCCTCCCGGAGGGCTGTCCGAGGATCCGTCCGGTGGGACTATCCGAGGGACTGTCCAGAGACCTCCCGAAGGGCTGTACGAGGATCCGTCCGGTGGGACTATCCGAGGGACTGTCCTGAGGCCTCCCGAAGGGCTGCCCGAAGATCCGTCTGGTGAGCTGACGAGGGAGTACATCCTCGCGGTTGGGAGGTTGTAAAATCCTAGCTGCGGGGATCTGCACCGCCGATCGACATCGACTCTACTTCCGCTGCGCTGCGTGTCGGTAACGAAAAAGATCAAACCTTGTATGCAGTCTACATAGTGATCCTGGGCTGGTACGTAGGTCGGAAATTTTTTGTTTTCTGCTTCGTTACCCTACACTTCGGACCATGATCTTTGGGCGCAAGCCTAAGTCTCCGGCGGTAGTCGGGCAATGGCGTCGTTTCCTTTGTGCTTTCCTGGAGCTGGATGCGTACAACGTCGTGGTCGGTAGATGCCCGATTGGCGATGTGAGTGCGGGTGGCGGGGCAGCTGCCTCGCTCCCGGTGACGTTGCGACTCGTTTGGCAACAGTAATGGTGGTATGAGGAGGCGAATTGCGGCTAGTCCTTCGTCATCGACTGTCTACGTTTACTTCAGCGTGAAGTTGGAGCTATAGCGTTGCGGGGCGACGTAGCGGCAATGATGCCCGCTGATGTGCAAGTCTGGCTATGTTGGTGCAAGCCGTGCTTCTTTTTCCTGCGAGTGTGGCCGAAGTCGGAGCTGCCCAGTCCTCGACGCGTTTGGCCGACTGTTTGGGATAGGCCGACTTGGTTTTCATCCCTCGTTCATTCGGAGTGATTCTGATGGGTCGTCGGCGAAAAAGCTGGAGTCGCTTGCTCGAGGATAAGTGATGACGATGCCAACCTCGACGCTGTCCTTTCCTCGATGGTGTGTGTGGGTCCTGTGGGTAGTCAGGTCGGCGGGTGTCCTTTTATGTGGGCGTGTTGAAACGGCTTTTACCTAAGTTTATGTTATTTAACCGGGTAATGTTCTTTGAGTTTTTTTATTGAATCGGGTCTTAAGGCACCGTCTTTATTAAGAAGAAGAGGTCGTCTGGCCCCGCTTATAGAAAAGATGTTTTCTTCTTCCTTAATGAAGTTTGACGTGGCCGTCTTACAAGTCACTATACGCGTACATGCCTTTTCATGGGGTGGGCCAAACAGCGACACACGACCGAGTCCTGGCGGCTCGCATGCACCATCCGACCAGACCGGATAGCGAGTAAACCAGCAGGCGCACCCGCTACTCCGCTAGCACGATGGCACAGTGCGTGCACGCTTCTCTCCTCGATCCCCACCGTTTCCCGTACGTGCACGCACCCATGCTGCCCGACAGTCAAGTCGTCGTCGCCACCGGCATCGGGTGGAGACCTAATCTGCATGGTGCAACCGCAAGCAGTCGACCGTACGCCGTCGTCGCGCCCGCGTCGTGGGGACCGACCGAACGGATCCCCACGGACGCCGTCGGCAGCCGCACGAAACTGCCGGCCGGCCATGGCTGCCACTTGCGAACACGCACGCGCACCCACGGCGCCTGCCGAGTGCCGAGCGCCCGATCCGTGCAGCATTCCGCGGCAAGTTCCTCTCTCTCTTCCGTGCTTTTAATGGCCAAAGCAGCCAGGTCAACTGGCGCGGCCGCCACTCCGGCCCTGTGCGTGTCCCCCCCGGCCGTCCCGGTGGTCTCTCCTCGGCTTAATTTGCCGACCTGCATATGAATTGTGGGATAGCTAGCTACTCCCTCTGTTCACTATTATAAGACATTTTAGATATTTTAATATAAACTATAGATGAATTGAAATGAGTACAAACACATCAAAGCACATTTATATACATTCAATTCATAATAAAAGTATGAATAGCTTTTAATCGTAAAAAAATAAAGTAGCTTTTAATAGGGGAGATGATTTGTAGCACATGAGTGTGGGGGCCGACATGTTCCTTGTTCCCGCTTTTTATTTTGGCTTCCGATAATTAGGTATTGGATTTATTTTAAATATATTTTGATGACTATTAGAAATATATGTTAAGTTTTAATGTTGAAACTTAGTATGAGTGATAAATAAAAATCAATTATTTTGTGTCTATGACCGACAGAAAAAATTGCTTTAAAATATATCTCTCAAACAGGTTGAAACTTGACAATTTTAGATGCAGAAACCATAAGTTTGATCATTGAAACTTTTTTTTTTTTGAGGTAATTTCTTTTTATCGTGCCCTCAATCTGGATTGAACTACTCCGCGAATCGCGAGGCAAAACGAGCGGACGGCAAACCTTGGTAGGTAAGTGCCCCCGCACTCGCGGCCCGTGCGCACTTCCACTTTAATCGCTAAATGATCGACGACTGCATTGCAATTGGTTGGAAACAGCTGCTCTATCGTCGCACGTACACACACGCGCGGTCACATTCGTACGTTGTTAATTAGATCGTGTAAGTCCAGCACCCAAATAAAAGAAGACGTGGTTCCCCTAAAACAACACGTACGGGCCGGTTGCACTAGTAGCTACATCAAGCAATTCTTGATCCCTAACGGATGTGTTCTTCACCTTTTTAGGCTACCTGATGTTTACATGCATGCAGGGTCTTTTTTGAACACAGAATAACTTAGATGTCCATATGCACACGCACATGCATATGCATTCATTATAGTGAACACATGCACACACATGCACGTATACCCTATAGCAATGAGCAGCTATGAGATTCTTAGTTGACATAACATCTAAAGATTGACAAAGTCATTACAAACGTCTTCATACTCGACGGTTACGTCTTCTCTCACTAAACAAACATCGTCAAAAAGTCTAAAATAAATTCACAAAAATGCAAGCATCAATATCAAATCGAGTTGAATCCTGGTGGATTGATTTCATCACAAGAAACATAACCATCTGAGATACGCTCAGTTCGCTCATGCATGCAGTCGATCTGGATAGATCTCTCCATTAGTACTACAGGAGTTATTGGTAAGCAATCTTCCCGGAGCCTTTTGCCGGCAGGCAGGCAGGCAGGCAGGTATCGTAATCAATCCTAACTTAGCCTCGCTAATAATGTGCATGATGCATGCACCAAACTAGTGGTACTATAGCTAATCTAATCGTAGCTAATTAATAATGAGATTAGTCACATGCTGTCATGGCTGGCTGTAGTACGTACGACCGATGGTAATCACACGCGAGCTGTGTCGAGCCGATAATGGCCACTCTCTGGCCATGATGTGTCCTGCCGCTGGCCTCTAAACGGCCCTACTACTAATGCACCCTCTTTTTAATTTTTGTAATATCCCTAGTAACTACCTCCACACCTCGATCTTTTCTGTTCTGTTTTTTTATAAAGGGAATATATTAATATCGCGAAGATATCAATTACACCCAGCCTCTGCAACAACACAATACCCTAATGGCATTATGGATGCACACAGCCAAAACAAAAAGAAAAAGAAGCTAAAAAAGAAAAGCCCCGCTACAGAGTTCCAGTCATTGCAACAGTAGTACAACCACCACCAAAACAACACCTGAAGTCCAAGTTCTCCAAAAGCGACGCCTGAAAGAAGGAAACGGTGCACCAGGGCCGTCGTCACCCGATCGTAGATCTTGGTTTTCACCCTGAAGATAGTCCCCGCTCTCAAAACAATGCCTTCACCAAGGCCATTGCCAAGCACAACCAATTAAGGCTAGGCCTTGGATTTTCATCCTGAAAGGTAAGACCTTGAACATTCACATGTGTTGTCGCCCCCCCCTTACATACCCACTGCTACGAATCCCGAAACTCCAAGCAAGTTCCTCAGCGCCGTAGGCTCCAATCACCATTACCAGTCCTCCAACCTCGGCTTCCATGACATTCTCCGCCTCTGACTTCATCATGAAGCAAAACATAGCTCCTGATGGTAACAGATAGCAGAGCTTCGCGCCGCTCCTTCTTTAACGGAGGACCAATGAGCACGACCGAATCCCACCCGATCCAGCAGTCTCCAGGCATAACACGCCCATGGGAGTTCGCCAGCGGAGCCTTCCGGAACCCGACACTCCAGCCAGATCAAAAGGACAAGCGTTAGGCAGATCTTCGTCTTGACGTAAGAGAAACCCTAGGACCATGACCCGCCGCCCGAGCCCCTCCACCAGTCGGAAGCCCGGCCACCAACCGCCAGCTGTCAGGGCACTCACGGCCGCCATAGAGGCCGGCCGAAGAGCAGCACAACCAGTCGGTGTAAGTCTCCAGCCAGATCGCATCCGGGGTAAACGGAAGCCGTGGCAGGCCACCCGCGCCACCGGAGTCTGCCGGCGCTGCCAGGCCGCCCTCGCTGCCGGTGGAGGCCGCCGGCGCCGCCGAACAGCGGATCGGGGGGGAGGCGGGCGGATCTGGGCGGAGGGAGGGGGTTTGGGGGCGAGGGAGGAGAGAAACGGCCCCGCCGCCGCCTTCCCAGGGCCCGGCGCCTCTTTGCCGGCCGGCCCTCCGGCAGCGGCGACGCGATAGGTGGACGGAGGGTGGTGGCCGGCCGACGGCGGTTTCTGTTCTGTTGCCACTACGCCATGCCCGGCCGTGGACGCATGCATGCATGAACCTCATCGATCTACCACGCACTGTTGCTACAAGACCACATAGTTAGCTACCATGGATGGATTAGTTAAAAATAATTGACGTGAGTGGTCAATGACGATCGATCGACAGATTGATGGATAGATTCGACGCACGACGTGCAGCCAAATCTAATCTAAACAAAACCAATCCAATTCGCGTGTCGACCAGCAGGATTTTCGTTGGTAAACTAGTGGGAGTCACCTGTACATAATGATGAGTTTTACCGGCAACGATCATGAGAGATAGGACAGCAACTTGCCCTTTCACCTAGAAAACTGAGCGAGGAGTCCACGGCACTGCCGGTAGATCGCCTTGTCGTACCGGCGAGCGGCCGGTGGATTCTACTCGTCGGAAAGAGATTGGGTTTTGGCAGTATTTTACTCCATCCGATTGATCCTCGGAGTAAAAGGACGATGGGTAGACGGTGATGCCATCAGTTGTAGTCGGCATACGCATACTCGCCGGCCGGTAGGTAGCCGGCCAGTCGGCCTACGTGTACATACACTGTATGTATGTACGTATATGTTGCAGTAGAAGAAATGGATAAAGCAACCGATAAGCTCTAGCCTGTTCGGCTGTTCCTAAATGTAATAACTTCTGTTCAAATTGTTTTAAGAGAAAATTTTTGGTGCCGAGCCCAAGAAAAAGCTCGAGGCGAGTCCGACATTGAATTAATAAAGCCATTAATCGACTAGGTTTATAGCCAACAAAAGCTTACAAATAACATAAACGAAAATAAGCCGGGGATGCAACTCCAGACTACAGATACAATGTGAAGAAGGAAAGCTAGAGACTACAAACTAGAAGCACATGCTACATCATCAAAGTCTAAACCATCGGTGTGTTCGGACTAGAGGGAGAGGCGAAGTATTGACGAAAAAGGGTTTCCCCCGCTTTATATTATAAAGCATACCACCAACAACAACTAACATCCACAAGTTCAAGGTTCACGAGCAACAAGAAAAAATAAAACAAGAGTCTGGGTGAGGGCACAACACAACAAACCCCAAAGATAAATAGCTAGCTAATCAGGCTCCGGAGGCGGAGGGGGGAGCGGCGGCACGAGAGAGATGCGGAGCCCGGCGATGATGGTGGTGATGTCGTCCCGATGGCGCCGCTTGCTAAGAAGCCGCGCATTTTATAAATGGCGTCAGTAGTCCGAAGCGGAATCACATGCTCTATCACGATTTTATTGCGCATGTTCCAAAGCGTCCAAGCTAGCGCACTAATCGCCACCCAGAGGGCGGGACGCGTCCCGCAGGGGGAATCAAGGGTCTCGCGGAAGAGATCCGGGAGATTGTCATGAGCCCAGTTGCCTCCAACCGTCTCGCGGAAACAGCTCCATAGGAAAATGGCAGCCGGGCAGCGAAGGAATATATGGTTAGTGTCCTCAGGGACGTCACAAAGGGGGCAAGTACCGTCCCCAGGGCCATTGCGCTTGCGCACCTCTGTCCGGGAAGGTAGGCGGCCCCAAACCCACTGCCAAAGAAAGATACGAATCTTCAGTGGCACCTTAATCTCCCAAAGGAGATTTAACTCCTGAGGTCCAGGAGTGGCCACCAGGGCCTGGTATAAGGACCTGGTGGAGAAATGCCCATTGGGCTCTAAATGCCAAGACATGGCGTCCGGCTCTAGGTACGGAGCATGCAAGGCAATGCACTCTAGCAGCTCCTCCCATTGGCCCTGCTCATGGGGGGCAAACGTACGCCTGAAGGTCACGCGGGATAAGTCGGCCAAGGCAGCCCCAACCGTTAGTTGGGGAGTGGCACAAATCAAGAAAAGCGACTCGAACCGTTCAGCGAAGGGCCTAGTGCCCGACCAACGGTCTAACTAGAAGAGCGTACTCAAGCCCGAGCCGATGCTAATCGATGAACCAATCCGTAAGACCGGCAACAACTGGATGATCAATTGCCAGAACTGGGAGCCGCCCACCCTGGGCGCAAAGGCAAGAGGCTGTGGCCCCGCAGGTATTTATTGCGGATGATGTGAAACCAGAGGCCTCCATCACCGGTCTCAATGCGCCATAACCACTTGGAGAGGAGGGCAATGTTCATCCGTTTGGATGAGATGACTCCAAGCCCTTCCTGGTCTTTAGGCTTGCAGATTTCAGACCATTTTACCATATGGTATTTCTATTTATTACCCTTGCCAGCCCAGAAAAACTGGGACTGGTACTTGGCAATTTCCTGGTGTAGGGATTCATGAAGGCTATAGAATCCCATCAGGAACATCAGAAGACTAATCATAGAGGAGTTGATAAGAACAACCCTCGCGGCCTTTGAGAGCCAGCGGCCCTGCCATGGCTCCACGCGATGCTGGACCTTGGACACGGTCGGCCGCAGGTCTTTCTCCTGGATCCTACTATCACTGACCGGCAGACCAAGGTAGGTCGTCGGGAAAGAGCCCAACCGGCAGTTAAGTCTGTTAGCAATGCCAAGGGCCTCCTCAGCCGAGTATCCTAAGACCATCACCTCACTCTTGGCGAAGTTAATTGTCAAGCCAGACATCTCCTGGAAGCATAGCAGGAGAAACTTGAGGCAGGTAATATCCGCATCCGATCCTTCTACCATCAGGATCGTGTCGTCAGCGTACTGAAGGTGGGTCAGGCCACCCCCAGGGATGAGGTGGGGACACACCCCTCTAATATGCCCCGAGAGCCTATCCCGATCCAACATAGAGGCAAGGGCATCAACCACTAGGTTGAAGAGGAAAGGGGAAAGGGGGTCCCCTTGTCTAACTCCCTATTCAGTAGGGAAGTAAGGACCCACCGCCCCATTGATATTGATCGCCGTGCGACCGCTCGAGACAAGCTGCATGACACGGGCAATCCAGTGCTGGTCGAAGCCAGGACGAATCATAACTTCCCGAAGGAAGGACCAATGGACTGTGTCATAGGCCTTGTGGAAGTCAATCTTGAAGAACACCGCACGTTGGTGTCTTCTCTTGACCTCATGGAGGACCTCATGAAGAACGAGGACCCCATCAAGGATGAACCGTCCCTTAGTAAAGGCCGACTGGTTGGGGTGATGGATTCTAGGAGCAATTAGGGCCGCCCTAGTGGCGTACCCTTTGGCCAAGATGCGGAAGATCACGTTGATCACCGTGATGTGGCGGAACTGTCTAATATCGGAGGCCCCTTGGACCTTCGGAATGAGCGAGATTATCCCATAATTCAAACGGGATACGTCCAAGGTTCCACGAGAAAATTCGTGGAACAAAGCAATGACATCCCACTTGATGGACTGGCAAAATCCTTGGAAGAAGCGAACTGGCAGGCCATCGGGTCCAGGAGTGGAGGCCGGGTTCATGGACTTGATAAAGGACTCTATCTCTACGTCCTCGAACGGAGCCAACAAGTCATCATTCTCTTGTGGAGAAATCCGTTGGTCCCCGACCCAAAGGTCGTCCGCCAAGGCAATGCCCCCTCTGGGACGACCCGCAAACAAGGCCTTATAGAAGCCATCTACGTGGGTTCGGAGCTCCTCTGGATCCTGGATCAAACGATCCCCATCCCATAAGAGGGGAATAGTGCACCGCCTCCGACGGCCATTCGCGATAGCCTGGAAATAAGCTGTATTAGGATCCAATTCATGGATCCTCGTTTCCTCCAATACTCCTCCTCCGAGAGGTGAAGTATTGGGGAAATCAATCCACCGGAGGAAGGACAAGCCATCGTACGCACCTACAAACAGGGCGGCGCCTCAATCATCGAAGAAGAGCACAATCTTCTCACCCTGGATCAGAGGGAGACACCCCATCAGCAATGTGAAGTAGCTCCCGGAGAGCGCGCATGGACACCAGACAATTTACCATTGGCACGCAACATCAAGCACGACCACCTCACCACAAGAAAAGCTCAAGGAGAATCGCTGACGTCAACAACATAAGACACACAATGGACGCAACAATAGAATGAGGTCGCCACCACAGAGATAGCCCGAAAGCTGTGAAACGGAGCCATGGAGCCACGTCGGCACTCGCCACTGTTCACGACTAGGAAGTATACAGGATTTATGATTTTCTTTTTTTTATTAAATGGATCTCAGCTGTCTTTTTTACTTGAACCGGAAAGAACAACAACGCAAATCAACATTCTACTCTTCATATTCCCCGGTCGTTTGTGGAACGTACGGGTAGAACAAGAGCCAGAACATAGACAAAAAAAAGAGTGAAATAGCGCTCAGGTCGCAAACTTGGAACACATGCTGCGCTTCGGTACAAGAACTTCAAAAATGATGCGCGGTCTTAAACTTGGCAAAAATGTGATGAAAAAGTCACCGGCCAATGACAACGCTGTTTGACGAGCTGGTGATGCTCTAAACATCGAGGCAATCTTACTGATACGCCTCCACGGTATAGGGACTTGCAGGTCGCAGTTCTTGAACTGTTGCGAAATCCCCCCAAAAGAATAGTCGTGATATACAAGAAAAAAGAGAAACTAATGTAGTTGATTGTTGGTACATAGGCCACATGCGCATAAAATATAAAATACTTCAGAAACTTTCAAAGAAAAACAAAAACAAATACAATGGATTGTCGCCACATAGGCAACATGCATATAAAATATAAAATAATTAATAAAAGAACTGCAGGTTTGCCACATACATATGAAATATCCCCTAGCCTACCAGCAAGCCTCCCATCTTCTCGAACAAGAGGTCACGATTTCAATCCCCATTTTTCCTCCCGAGGTTGGGGAGGAGGAGCCATGACACTTGTCGTCGCTTAGGAGGAGGAGCCACCGGTCAGGGCGCCCTCCGTTGAGGAGGATCCATGGGTCGAACCGCTGTTTCGGACGGCGAGGAGGAGGTGTCCAAGCTTGGGATCAACGACACTGAGCTAGTGGACGTGGTTACCACGTAGGTGTCGTTCGATATGGTTCAGACGGACCATGACCACTAGGCCGACCGCAACATGCATGACTTCCTTGAACACCGTTGGGAGATCGACATGTCCATCCAGGATGCGGCTCTCGGGGAATGCCACAAGTTCCTCGAGTCCAACTAGAGAAGATGAAAGCGATCCTGGCAGGATGCTAATTGCAGCGTGAAGATGTTGTTGTAGGCTTTTGAGCAGTGTTGCAGGCTTATGAGGAGTGGAATGCGAGAAATGCAGCGTCACATGACGCGGAGGCCGGCAATAGCTGCGAACCCAACCCCATCAACGACGACGAGGAAGAGTAGATTCCCTAAGCTCAACAAGGAGAAGGACGAGGACAAGTAGATTTCATTTTGTAATTGGTAGTAGTATGTAGTACTTTATGCATATTTAGGTCGTCTGAATCTGAATGTAATTTTGGAAAATTCAGAGGTGGGTTCCGTTGAGTGTTTCATGCAGAAAATTCACGTACCTAAATTTAGACAAAACAATGTAATGCACACAATAGAACATAATTCTGCAATGGAAACAAGCAAATAGTACATAACGAGATTAAGAGTATATAAAGAATAATGAATAACAAACACGTGGTAGGCCAGAAATAACTAGTTGCTCGAACTACAGTATAAGACAGTAACAAGAGCTAGAAGATCACTGTTTCCGCGGAAGGTCTTCTTGAGCTTCCTCATTTTGTCTTTTGTAAACTCTTTCTGTTTCAGCAGATCTGCAATCATGTACTCCAGCTTCTTTTTGTGCTCTTTCAACAAATCTCTCTCCTTCTCTTCTATGTCTTTAGCCTTACGACCTTGTATACTTATGGCTGAATTTCCCCCCACCTTCTTCTTGTCTAGCTCTGCAGTCACCTTTAGCAAAGTTTGTTACGCTAGCTCCATCCGATTTACTGTCTTCTCCTTGCCAGCCACAAGTTTAGCAAAATTGTCTTTGAAGTTTCTAAGCTCACACTGTAACCTCCTCTTCTCTCCTTCTAGCTTGTAGTTTTTAGTCTCCAACTTCCTCTTCTCTCCTACTAGTTTGAAATTTTCTTCCAGACCCACCACACTCTCTAATCCTGACACTCTTGTCGTGCTCATACATCTCCCACAGCGTAGCTAGACACACATTCAATAGATCTGGCCACTCACAGTGAACTCCAAATAGCCATATAATTGGCCTTCCTACAAGTTCAACACCAAGGATAAGTTAGAGGACACTTGCAATTATTAATATGCTTAGAAATGACTATATCATTGCATTTATGCACCCCGAAGTGGCTGCCCCCCCCCCCCCCCCCCCCCCCCCCCCCGCCCTAGGATCTTTTGTGAAGAATTTTATTGTGTGGTAGCATAGATTGAGAGAAATAGAGATTTTTGCCCCTCAGGAATCCATATTTTGCCATTGGCCCTCATAATGATCATGTGCTAGCTCCGCCACTATTCATGCATTATTTATTGACTGAGCATAATGAACATAAGTTTACAACATGGATTAACTATAGCACTTGCACTTGTAGCAACAAACAAACATGCCCATATTTATAGGATGGATCAACTGCATTCACATGTCGTGACGACACTTGCCCTGCTTACACATGTCCTGTTTACACACTGCTAAAAAGAACTCACATGGCATGCACACCGGTAAAAAGAACTCCCATGGCCTGTACACCGGTAAATTTCCTCCCTGTATCAACTGACTCAAAAGACATCTTTTTCGAACGGAGCTTATGGAGCCATTGGGCAGCCACACTGTTGCTAGCCCACTCCAATCCTTGTATGAAATCATGTACAAGATCTACAACACCAACCAAATATATTCAACACAGGAAAAAACAGTAAATCCCAAATTGGTAAAAGCCGGAGCAACACACCTTGCTACTCGTCGAATCATCAATCGGAGAAGAAGGGTGTATGTCGATCATTCCACGACGGCATGTTCACGCCAAGAAGGCGGCACTAGCGGCGACAAATCTACTGTGCGGGGGAGAGGAAGAGGATGAGAGCGAGAGTCGTGGCAGTATGAAAACATAACACAACACTCACCGCGGAGATCCCAATTAAGTGACTAAATCAGTGAATTACATAGACCAAGGGGTGGTATCAGCAACATTGCAACGACGATTAACTGCATCGCGAGCTCGTCAAACACGTCTGATGTCACTGCTAGCAGGCGCACTGTGATTGGCTGATGACATTTTCGTCACATGCGTGCCAAATTTATTACCCACGCGCTATTTCACTCAAAAAAGAGAGCTAGAACATAGACAAGGCACCTATATATACTGTTCTGAACTTCTGATACGGCCGGGGGCATGCACATATTCAAAGATCGATCGATGGGTGCCGATTGCCAATCAGTAAGACTGTAATTAAGAGAGAACAGCATGTCGTTGTAGTAGACACTGTGGAAGAACATTTTGCACCAGTAGTGTCCTCATGATTGACTACTGTAGCTCGCTAGGTGCAGGTTTAAATCATGTGGGAAATATCAGAGGCGTCTTCCCAGTGAAGCTGCCGTCTGGTGGCAGAGGTCAGTCCAGCGAGATGGTAGAAGAATTTCCGGCCGGTTTACCGACGGTAGGAGGCTAGCTGCACGAGCCTACGCAGTTGGCCGGACGTACCACATGCATATGCATCCTACCTAGCTGGCTACTTGGAACCCAGACGCTGAGACGCAACACATCCTCTAGATTGACAGCGGCCGGAGAGATGAGGTAGACCAGCTAGGATCCAGGTAGCTGGGTCCTGCATGCAGATTCGATGGGCACTGGCCACTGCAGCGCCAGCGACGCTGGTAGCGACCAAAGGGGCGCTTTATCGACCGATCGCCGTCGCGGCCCGGTATGTTTGTTTGTCAGCACGTACACGGCCTACCCACGGACCGCCGGAGGAGGAGGAGAGGGAATATTTGCTCCTTTTTTTCGCTTGCTCTCCTCCGTCGCCGTCGCCGTGGCCGTCGTGCGTGTCGGAGTGTCCATGGGCACACGCGTACTTCAACCTTCTAGACGCCACTGCTAGCTGCTAGAAGCAACTTTAATTTGTTGTTGGTGTTGTAGTTGTTTCTGCGGTTTCATGGTGCACGTAACACTCACTCTGGGGCTAGGTAGCTTCACTTACTCACTGGATGAGAGAAGTCCTCACTTACTCACTGGGTCTGGTAGTGCGGGCACCGTTAAAACTGAATTGTCAGGCATGATCATCTCTCCTCTCGCTTTGGTTAGTGGAGGCTGTGCACACTTCTTCCAGAGCGTAATTATATCCGCGGTCGATCTTTGTTGTAATGGCGGTGCATGTTAACTTTAATTATCTCGCTAATGCATATACGGGTAATCATGGGAGTAGTAACGGATCGATGGACGTAGCAACGACAAGGTCACAACCCAAATGGTGTGTACGTACGTATGCACGAATGCATGCAGTGTATTGTACTAATTGGTGGGAAATCAAAATTAACATGCATGCGTGGTGTCAGCGTATTGGGGCCCTGCAGAGCGCAAATGACCGGATGATCAACGGTGGTTTTGTTGGTGGCCCGTGCGAGTGAGTGGGTAAGCGGGCTGGCTTGCCCCTTTTTGAGCTCCATGTCGAACTTTTCAACGGCAGCAAGGCCGGCCGGACGGTGAATTCCGTCACTCCACGTACGTACATGAACAACCTAGTGAGATAACACAAGCGAAACAAACCTTCAAAGTAGAGGTGCACATGTAGCTCAGGTATACGTGTGGCGTTTGTGCTGGCTGGACGGGTCAATTATATGTCCTCCTTTTCTAGAGTATTTCTTTCTGGAATTTGTAGTGTGAGCTGGGGCCATCTATCCGATATCTGTGTGCCTTGCTAGCTATCTAATACGTGTTGCAACGCGTACACAACAAGCTCGCTTTAATCTTCCGGGACGGTGCGTTGTGGAAGTGATGGATGGTCTTAGGATCGGTGTCGTGAGACTAATCACTCAAATACCATATAAAAATTATGAGATGTCATGAGTATTTTTGTTGCTGTATCATTGTATTGATCTGACCTTCATATCGGGTACTCTCCCGACTCTCCCGTCCCCCGCGTCGCTCCCGCACCGGGCGACTCGGGCGGGCTTCAACCCTAGCCACCGCCGAGCTCCGATCTACGCCCTCCTCTCCTCCCGTCGTTGCCGCGTGACGCTGCCGGGCAAAGCCCGGGGGCAGATGGCGGTGACGGGGGTCTCTCCTTCTCTCCCACGGCTTGGGGTGGGGCGGGGCCCCCGATGTGTGGAGGTGCGTCTGGTCAGGTCCTGCGGCGCGGCGGCCGGCCCTGCCTCGGTGGCGGTCCCATGTACACAAGGCTGGATGGAAGTTCCTCGAGTGGACGGCGGTGTTCGTTTTATGCGTCGTCCCCTTCTTGAAGGCATCGTCGTGGAGAAGCTCTAGACCCCTATCTGCCACTTCCGGGGGAAACCCTAGATTGGCTGGTCGGATGACGGCGGCGCTCTTGTGCCGTATCCCTCTTGGGGGCGTCATTCTTGGAGGTATGCATAGGATCGAGGGACCAGTGGACGGCATCTGCGGTGGAGCGGCGTTCCATGTGACGCATCGACAACGTGAAGTCTCGGCGGTGTGGCGCGGCAGGGCCTCGGCGACGGATGTGTGATGATGGACGCGCGTAGGGAGGATGTGTTGTCTGGCGCCGTGGTGTCGTCGACAGCAGGCCTGGCAAGGTCGATGCATCAGTATCTGCTCTGAAGATGGATCGATGGAAGACGACGGCGACGACCTATGAGTGCGTCGGACCGGTTTGTGCCCCAAACCTGGTATGTCGCTTGGTTGGGGCTTCCGACTTTAGATGGTAGGCTTAGGTGAGAGATCTGGGTATTTGGCTCATACTTTCTGCACCCCTTCATCAATGGATAGGAGTAGCGACAGATGTTGCCAAGATGGCGGCTTCAGACATATACATGTATTACTTTGTAATGTCTTTGTGAATTATTAATAAAGTGGCTGCATGCATCTTCCAGATGCAGAGGCCGGGGGTCATCCTCCTTTCCAAAAAAAAAATATGGGGTATATGTAGGAGTACAATCGTGAGGAGAGGCTTGAAGTATAAGACAAAACATGATATGTTTAAATTAATTCTATCACTATCTCCTAACCACGTTTAAACTTCTAAGAGCATCTACATCCATAGTTTGCAAATCCGGACCCTCAAACGCCAGCGGACGTGTCCGGGCGCTTCCGCTGGCACTGACCGGTAAGCCCTCAAATCTGCTCGTCCACATCCAACTCTCTCATATTTCATCCCCTAGATCCACAAAGTCATACAGAAGAGAAATCTTACGTACTACGTACTATCCTACTATTTCTCGTCGTCGGAGATGGCATCTTGCTCATCCTTGTCCGCCGCAGCCTGAGCCACCTCCACCGTAGCCTGCGCCGCCTCCGCCGCTGCCCGCGCCACCTCCTTTTGCTGCCAACGAAGACACCTAGCCTCCGCAGCCGACTCCGAGCGATGGAGTTCAGGATGGTCTGCTGCTCGGCCTGCAGATCCACGTCCTCCTCCATCGCCGGCGCCTCCTCCTCCCCCACATCCAGCGTCGGCGCCTCCTCCGCCGGCTCCTGCTCGTCCTCCCCCACACCCAGCGCCAGCGCCTCCTCCGTTGGCTCCTGCTCCTCCTATTCTTCCTCCTCCATCTCCTCCTCCTCCTCGAAATCCTCCTCCATATCCAGAGGTAGCCCCTCGGCCCTCCGAATCCGGACCTCCGCAAGGAGCCAGAGCCGGTGCTAGATCGTGTAGTGGCGGCGACATGGGCGCATGGCTGACGGCTTCGGCGGACGGGAGGAGGAAAATGTGAAGGGTAGGCTTAGGGTGCCGACCGTCGTATTAAATAGCCAGGCTAGGATTACGCGGCCCGCCGGTGCGACGCCATGCATCATTGACAGTGCGGCGACAGACGAGGCGTCCGTCAGACCGCTGGGTTTCCGGGCGATTCCGTGTGGGTTCACGCCGTCAGGCCGACGTGGCGGGCGCGCCCGGGCGCCCCATATCCGCCCCATATTTGGGCTGGATATGAGGGGTGCCGGTCAGCCCGGGCGTTTGAGGCCGGTTTAAGAGGCCCGGTTGGGTCGAAATTTCGTGACCCGTCAGTGACCCATATTTGGGCTGGATATAAGGGTGCCGGTCAGACCGGGCGTTTGAGGCCGGTTTGAGAGGCCCGGTTGGGTCGAAATTTCGTGACCGGTCAGTGACCGGGCGCCTGCCTGGGCGTTTGAGGGAGGTATGAGGGGTCCGGTTGTAGATGCTCTAACACTGCACATATAGCTGAGGTATACGTGTGGCGTCCTTGATGCTGGCTGGCCGGGTCACTTGCATGTCCTTTTTCAGAGTATTTCTTGGTGGAGTTTGGAACGTGGGCCGGGACGGATATACACCTCGATCGCCATCTATCCGATATCTGTGTGCCCTGGAATATAGCTAGTACGTGTTGCAACTTGTACACTACAAGCTAGGTTAGCAAACACTGCCGTCGGCGAGCGAGCGGCAATCACCGACGGCGACGCACGTACATTTGTCGAGAGCAGTCGCCGTCCCTTAATTCCTTCTTCTCCTTTCTGCTGCTAGCTGTTGCTAGTCCTGTTGAAAGAGAAAAAGAAGAAAACCAGCTTCCTTTTGGGGGATGATCAGCAAGAATGTCGTTCGTGCGTGTTGCCATGTTTATTCTTCCCTTTTTGTTTTCTTACCTATGTGTAGTCGATGTATTGATCGGCCGATGCTGGGACTAGCTAGTGGGGCTGATTTGGACTCTACACGAGCTAACACTGGCTAGCTGGCCTCCTATGGATAATATAATATATGCAGTGTGATGTGTGTGTGTCCTGTACGTGTTGCTTCGTTTTTAATTAATTAACTTTAGCATGCATGAGAATGAGATGGAGCCATGCGTGCGTGGCTTCTCCAAAGCCGTGGGGATTTGCCTTTTATTTCATGTAGGAGTGATATTCTTAACGTAGAAGAGCATAAAGATCCAACTCCACTTCGTACCATATCGTGCAACACGTCCATATGTTTTGACTTCGCGGAGCAGATTTTCTTCTTCTCTGATTCAGAGTCAACTAGCTCACTGGAATTTGGTGAACAAGGCTATAGTTAGTTAGTATAGACCACTTAAGCCGTTGGCCTTCGGTGGATATTTATTCGAGTAGCATGAGCTGATCTGTATTTCTTTCAAAAAGACAAGGCAAACGCTTTGTCTTTCCATTTATGAAGACGAGGTTTTTAATTGTACAAAGGCCAAGACGCCAAAATGATAAACAAAAAGGGAAGTTGGCTCTCCTTGTGTAAGATTACTTGAGTATTGCGCCCTGCGAGGCTCCAAATAGCAGCTTCCTCCTTGATTATTCTTTCGGAGACGGTGTTCAGAAGGGTGCTAGTATGATGAAAGACCCTCGCGTTCCATTCATTCCATACATGCCAAGAGACGACCGCAATGAGGGAGGCAAGACCTTGCCGACATTATTCGTTCAAAATGAACAGATATGTACTTTAAGCATATTATTCAACTTGAATGAACTTGCAAAGAGCAGTGTGTCCGGTCCCGGCCCCTCAAATATGACGATTTCATTCCATGCGATGATTTCTATCCACAGTACTAGCCAGCTAGTTTTTCATATCTGCTCGTCGTACTACATGACCACTTGCCAGTTTGCGTTGGATGTTATATATTCTTAGTCCAAACGAAAAGGTTTGAATCATTCTGTGTACTTTGGCTAACCAAACCACATGGTCATGGGCAACATACTCGCATGTTTTGGCATGATTGAGTTCACTCACATGTCTAGTTTAATCAGCTGGTGACAAAGTTTTGGCATCAGGATAGCATCATGCACAGATGATGCATGAGCCGGCCGGGCCGGGCGTGGCCTAGGAAGAATCATCATGCGCGCGCTAACAGCCTAACTCGTGCATGGCAAAGGCACACGCACAATCAAAAGGAAAAGGCCAAGGATTCTCCATTCACTCGCAGCTTTGCAGCGTAATCTCCCCGGTGGTCAGCAGCCTAATCATGGCGGCGTCCATCGACATACCCAGCGCCAATGCCGTCGGGGATCGGGCATCTAATCTGCTGCATTAAGCAGCACCTAACGCCCCATCACTCTCGTAAAAGGACTATAAGGAGCAGCAGCAGTGCTAGGATTTCCTACTTCCATGCCATAGCTACCCAGCAAGAGTGGGCGAGGCCTCCTCGATCGCGTTGTGTGTTCCTCCATTGATATTGACCCATATTGTTTCAGTTGCTTTGCTTGGATTTCATTTCATCCTTATTTCACTGGTTATGTACTCAGTACTCTCAAATATAAATGGGAAAAGTTTCAGAGAAAGAAATTGTTAGTTTCAGTAGAAGAAATTGCCTATCGCTCGGCCTTAATCGGCCGTGCAAAAATAAATGGACTGAACCGTCAATTCTCTGGTTTGGTTGCTGATTGGCCATTTCGAGGCTACCCTCCAGGCTCGCCTCACCCAACGCCAACGAACGGCCAGTATGTACAGCTATATACTTCGAAAGTATTACTATTAGTCATGGCAACGGTCTCCATCTTGCCATCCATAGGTGGTCGCCCCAGACCTGGCAAGCATGAGCCTGAAGCTCTCCTCCAGAGCTCTCGGTCCAAGCACTATCTGGAATGTCCTGCTTAGTTAGGGGCTTCCTGCAAACTGCCAATTAAATTAATATAGGTGACAATAGAGAATAGACACATGACCTAATACCCCTCACATGGTGTAGAGGACCAACCTCTTTTATACGTGCCCAAAATAAACAGTGAAACAAATTAAACCTCAGCTTTACAAGCATAACCTGCTTTTATGATATGTATATTTGCGGTTCAAGTTATTTTAGAAACTTCTAGGTATGACACACCCAGCCCGACCCTCAGGTCGTCTCCCCAGGGGTGACGCCAGGGGCGAACGCTCACGCTGCCAGGGACCTCTCGTATGCTGCTTCCCCATCCACCACTGCCGTCGGCGTAGGCGCGGTTGCGCAGAAGGAGCCAGGGATCCGGATGTGGTGGCGATTGTCGGTTTCAAAACCGGCGGATCTCGGGTAGGGGGTCCCGAGCTGTGGATCTAGAATCGATGGGTAACAAAGGACGAAGGAGACGATGTTTACCCAGGTCCAGGCCCTCCTATGAAGGTAAAACCCTACGTCCTGCTTGGTTGTATTGATGTGTATGAAGATTACAGAGTCGATCTACCTCGAGATCAAGTAGCTAAACCCTAGATGAGTTCACCTACCTCTACGAACTAAACCCTCTGGCTTATATAGACACCAGGGGCCCCTAGGGTTACTAATAGTCGGTTGCTTATCGAAGGAATAAACATGCCTATTCTATCATCTTAAGCTTGAAGGGCACGCCACGGCTCCTGAGATCTCCCCCCTGGTTACGGGGTATTCGGTCAGTCCGATCCTCCAACGAGTGGCCCACGAGTCCGGCCCATAAAGAATAGGCCGGTAGTCCGAGGACCCCTTAATCCCGGACTCCCTCAGTAGCCCCCGAACTAGCCTCCAATGCCGAGGTATGTAGTCCGTGAAAGCAGAGAAGAGGGGCACACACGATCGTCAGGACGTGCGCTAGACCACGTACTGCATGTACGTGAGGTGGTGGTCGTGTGTGTTGACCCTGAGAGCACACACGCACGCACACTTCTGCTAAGATAACTACTGGTGTATTCACTAGTCTAACACCCCCCCCCCCCCCCCCCGCAGTCGTGACGTCGCTGTGAGAGACGCAAAGACTGGATCGGAAGTCTTGGAAAATCTCCATGGGTAGTCCTTTGGTCATCACGTCAGCGAGCTGTTGGCGAGTTGGGATGTGGAGCACGCGGAACTGCCCGAGAGCAACGTGCTCGCGGACAAAGTGAATGTCGAGCTCGATGTGTTTTGTCCGGCGATGATGGATGGGGTTGCTGGACATGTAGACAGCGGAGACGTTGTCGCAGTAGACAAGGGTCGCAGCGTTGACGGTGCAGCGGAGCTCGCCGAGGAGCTGTCGAAGCCAGACACACTCCGCCACGGCGTTGGTAACGCCACGGTACTCAGCCTCTGCGCTAGAGCGGGAGACCATGGCCTGGCGCTTCGAAGACCACAAGATGAGTGCATCCCCAAGGTAGACGCAGAACCCAGAGGTGGAGCGCCGTGTGTCCGGGCACCCCGCCCAGTTGGCGTCGGTGTAGGCTCGCAGGTCCAACGTCGAAGACGCGTGGAGGTGGAGGCCGAGCGCGGTGGAGCCACGGACATACCGCAGGACACGCTTGATCAACCCGCGATGCGACTCACGGGGATCGTGCATGTGAAGACAGAGTTGCTGCACAGCGTAGGCGAGCTCGGGGCGAGTGATCGTCAAGTACTGAAGCGCCCCGGCAAGGCTGCGGTAGGCTGTCGGATCAGCGACGCGGGGACTGTCGTCGGCCGGCAACTTGCCCTTGGTGTCCACGGGCGTCGGAGAGCTTTTGCAGTTGTCCATGGAGGCCCGCTCAAGGACGTCCTCGGCGTACTGCTCTTGCGAGAGGAAGAAGCCAGCGCTGGTGCGTGTCACGCGTACGCCGAGGAAGTAATGCAATGGTCCGAGGTCCTTCATGGTGAACTCGCCGGTGAGCTTGGCGATGATGCGATGAAGAAGCCCGACGCTGGATGCGGTGAGGACGATGTCGTCCACGTACAGCAAGAGGAAGGCAGCGTCGGCGTCGTGGACGAACGTGAAGAGCGAGCTGTCGGAGCGGGTGGGCGTGAACCCAATGGTGGTGAGGAAGCCGGCAAACCGAAGAAACCACGCCCGCGGCGCCTGCTTCAAGCCATACAAGGACTTGGAAAGGCGACAGACGTGGTCGGGGTGCGCCGCGTCGACGAAGCCGGCGGGTTGGAGACAGAACACTTCCTCCTCAAGCGTGCCGTGGAGGAAGGCGTTCTTGACATCCAACTGGTGAACTGGCCACGCGCGGGACGCGGCGAGCGTGAGGACGACGCGGATCGTGGCGGGCTTCACAACCGGAGAGAACGTCTCACCGTAGTCGACGCCGGCGCGTTGACGGAAGCCACGGACGACCCACCGCGCTTTGTAGCGTTCCAGCGAGCCGTCGGAGCGGGTCTTGTGGCGGAAGACCCACTTCCCAGAGATGATGTTGGCGCACGGCGGGCGAGGCACAAGCTCCCAAGTGTGGTTGCTGACGAGAGCCGCAAACTCCTCGCGCATGGCGGCAAGCCAGTTGGGGTCGCGGACGGCGGCGTGCACCGAGCGAGGCAGCGGCGAGACGGCCGCGGAGGGTGCTGTAGACGCGACGTGCACGTAGTCGTCGCCGTAGCGTTTGCTGGGACAGAACACACCAGCGCGCGCGCGCGTGACGACCTGGTGAGGAGCAGGGCGTGTGGTTGAAGACGAGGAGCAAGAGCCCTCGGAGGCAGCAGCAACGCCCGAGCTTGAAGCAGCACAGGGCGCCAAGTTGATGGAGAGCGTGGTGCTGCGTGACGAGGAAGCAGCAGCATCGCTGGAAAGCCGGGAGCGCGCGCTCGGGGAAGTCGAAGAAGAACCACCCAATGGCGATCCAGGAGTCGACGGTGTACCGTGCTCGACGACGCGGTGGGGTGACCGGCCGGGTCCGCCCGAGGGCGAGCCAGCATCAGTACGCGAGCTGCAGGAGCTGGCGGAGTGAAGGTCGCCAGACGGCACCAGCGCCGGGAACAACACCACCTAAAGGGGCACAAACCTGCATGGGAGCGGGAACAAGCCGAGGCGCAGGTGGAGCGGCGAGGTTAGGAGGGTGGCGAGCGGCGAACGGAAAGATGTCCTCATCGAAACGAACATGACGCGAGGTAATGACACGGCAAGAGGAAAGGTCGTAGCAGCGGTAGCCACGGTGGTCAGGCGGGTAGCCGAGAAACATACACTCGACAGAGCGATGATCAAGCTTATGACGAGAGGTGGAGGTGGTGTTAGGGAAGCAACGACAGCCGAACACACGGAGAAGAGTGTAAGCTGGTGCGACGCCGAGGAGGAGCTCATGTGGGGTGCGTGGCGAGCTAGCATGGCATGGCTTGTAGTTCATGAGGAGCGTGGCGACACTCAGCGCCTCGGCCCAGAAGCGCGGTGGCATGGAGGCGTGGAAGAGAAGTGCACGCGTGCTGTCGTTGAGTGTGCGGAGAGTGCGCTCGGCGCGCCCATTTTGTTGGCTGGTGTAGGGGCATGAGAGGCGAAGCACAGTGCCGTGGGTGGTGAGGAGGGAGCGAACGGCGAGGTTGTCGAACTCGCGGCCATTGTCGGTCTGAAGGGCGAGGATGAGGCGCTCAAACTGTGTCTGGACGTAGGCATAAAACGCAACAAGTGGAGGAAGAACATCAGATTTATGACGCAAAGGAAAGGTCCAGACATAGTGAGTACAATCATCAATGAGCACTAGATAGAACTGAAAACCAGATACGCTTACAACGGGCGAAGTCCAAACATCTAAGTGGAGTAACTGAAAGGGAAAAAAGCTACGATGATGTGATGCTTGAAATGGAAGGCGCGTGTGCTTGCCGAGACGACACGCGGTACAGGTATGCGGGGCGGACGGCTGACAAGTGAAGGGAAGAAGCTCCATGGTCTGACGAAGCGCAGCATGTCCAGGATGACCCAAGCGTTGGTGCCAGAGATCAACGGAGGCCACGCCGGCGAAATGGTGCGGGAAGATCGTGCACGAGTCAGGAGTCACGCGGTACAGATCGCCATCCGAGTTACATCGAAGAATCACCAGGCGGGTGCGGAGGTCCTTCACAGAGAAGCCATACATGTCAAATTCGACAGAAACAGAGTTGTCACGAGTAAGCTGACGAACAGATAATAAACTGGTTATAAGTTTGGGAGAGAGAAGGACATTGCGAAGTTGGAGGGGAGAAGATGTGGTGACGAGCGACCCGTGTCCTGTGTGGGTGATCGGAAGGCGAGAACCGTCGCCCACCACGATATGAGAGGAGGAGGACGAGGGAAAAATAGCACAGAGGTTACCAGAGTTCGACGTCATGTGGGCGGTGGCGCCAGAGTCGAGGTACCAATCAGAGGTACTGGTCGGCGCGCCGGACGCCGAGGAGGCGCTCTGGAGGGCAGTGTGCAGAGGCCCCATGTCCCATGGCTGGGGTGGAGCGGGTGCAGTGCTGGAGCTGGCACCCGGAGAGCCGTAGTAGAACCCAGGCGGAGGTGCAGTGTAGCCGTACGGGGCGTACACAGCTTGGTGCTGGGCCAGCAGAGCCTGCTGCGGAGGAGCGCCAGGCCGCGGGCCGAGGACGCCCGCACCGGGGGCACGCCAGGGCATCGGCCAGGCTTGCACCATGCCTGTCCAAGAGTTGGCGCCTGGTGCAGGGCCGGGGAACGCCGGCGGACGGGGTGCCGGAGGCTGGCTCGAGGAAGACTGCGCTGGGGCCTTGCCAGCGCGGCGGCGCCCGCGCCCACGACCGCGCCCCGCGGGAGAGGATGCGTCGGAGCCCGCGGCGGGAGCCGGTGCAGGGGTTGGAGCCGATGGTGGCGAATGCGCGGCAACAAGCGCGTGAGCAGTGTGCTGACGAGCCACCTGCTCCGCACGATGTTCTTCAAGGAGCAAGAAGGAACGAGCCTGCAGGAAAGTGGGCAGTGGAGTACGGGAGGTGAGGTGAGGTATAGCACCGTGGTACTGCCGCCCAAGACCACGCAGCATGTTGAACAACTGCTGGGTCTCGGTGAAAGGCTGCCCGAGGTCGCGCAGCTGATCGGTGAAGGACTTGAGATGCGTGCAGTATTGCATGATCGTAAGATCGCAATGGACAAGAGCGTGATACTCAGTGTCGATGTAGACGGCGCGGGACAGCTGGTTGTCGTGGAAGATGCTGGTAACCGCGGCCCACACCGTCGCGGCGGTGTCCTCCGGCTGCATGATGGCGTCGAGCAGGTCCACGAAGACGGTGGCATAGAGCCAGTGCACGATGCAGTGGTCGATCATCGTCCAATCCGAGTCACGGGGAGGCCCGGCAGCCTCGGCGGTGAGGTGATCGCGGACGCCGAACATGCCGACGACGGTGAGGAAGAAACGCCGCCACTGGGAGAAGTTGCCGGCGTGGAGGTCGAGGACGACTGGAACGTGATGACGAATGTCGATCGTCTACAGCACCGAGGCAGGGAAGGCACGGAGCGGCGCCGCCGCGGCGACCGCGGCGATGGGTGCAGCAGAGAGAAGGCCGGTGCCGAGAACGCCGGCGGCTGCAGGAGCAGCAGGAAGATCGCCGTCAGCAGCCGCATCGCCATCATGGGAGGAGGTGGGAGAGAGAACGGGGTTGGAGTCCATGGGAGCGGAAGCGAATGGGTTGTGTATGAACTGGTCGTCTTATAACATGAAAGCAGAGAAGAGGATCCAACACAGCTTTTCCATTCATCGGGTGCCGGTAATATACAGGTTACAGAGGGGCACACACGATCGTCAGGACGTGCGCTAGACCACGTACTGCATGTACGTGAGGTGGTGGTCGTGTGTGTTGACCCTGAGAGCACACACGATCGTCAAGACGTGCGCTAGACCACGTACTGCATGTACGTGAGGTGGTGGTCGTGTGTGTTGACCCTGAGAGCACACACGCACGCACACTTCTGCTAAGCTAACTACTGGTGTATTCACTAGTCTAACAGTCCGGACGGTCCTGCGCTCCCAAAGTCTTCGGCTTGCGATGCGAGTTCTCCTCCTCCTCTCTGTTCGGTAAACAATAATCCGGTCATTAGTAAGCTCTCGGTCGTCGAGACGTCACGGGGCCCACAGCATTAACTTCGCCGTCCAGAATTAACGACACCCCTCGATCCCTGTGCGCCAATGGGAGATGGGCGGCCCAGCAGCGTTTTACAGGACTGCCCTTCCTGCAAGCGAAGGGGAGGAACCGCTCATTTAAGCAGGCTGAATCGTGTCTTAGGCAATCCCTTCCTCTTCCTCACCATCGAAAAGCCCCAAGCGAGAGAACTTGAGAATATGGCGAGCATCCCTAGCTCCTCCTCGTGTCCTCACGGCCCCCTTCCCGGAGATTGGGCAAGTTGTTCAGTATCCCTCCTCCGGCTGCGCAACCTTGAGACCCAGGGTTATCTCCCCGCCTCGGATCTGGCGTTTACCCGCGCCGGATTGGCTTCTTCGAACGGCGAGGCCTTCGCAGAGAATTTCCCTGTTCCACGCAAGGGAGAGCGGGTATGTTTCGTGTCCTTCCTCTTACGGGGCCTAGGATTCCCCATTCATCCCTTCTTGAGGGGACTATTGGAATTTTATGGGATACAACTCCATCATCTCACCCCTGGATCCATCCTGCACATTTCGGGCTTTGTTGCCCTCTGCGAGATGTTCTTGGGCTGCGAGGCTCATTTTGGTTTATGGAGGAAGTACTTCTGCCTTGTCCCCCGTACTCGGGGTGGGACAATTCGGGAAGTGGGCGGAGCCGAAGTATGGCGTATAGCCGGGACGGGGTATCCCATGGGGACTCCGAAGAAAGAGCCCGAAGAATGGACCTCGGAATGGTTCTATATTGAGGACGTTCCCCTGTTCGACCCAGCTCGGAGGGGCCTGCCCGAATACTCTGACGCTCCTTTGAAGAAAAGGTTCAACTGGCGACCGAAGAGTCAATCCCAAGAGGAAAGTGCCGAAGTAAAACGCCTAGCCGCCCAAGTGAGGCTACTAGCTCACAGTAAGTTAACCATCATCGACGTGATGGCAACCGTCATTGCTCGATGCGTTCAACCCCTTCAGCAAAGGATACACCCCCTATGGCGTTACAACGGAACAAGTGACACCACCCGTTCTCAACGGTAGGGTCCTGCCAATCAGGCGACAATGGCGGCCATACTGGCCGATCTTTTCAAAGGAGAAAAAGAAGATTTTGCTCGACTGTAAGCCAAGGATGGCTATTCGAGTCATAACCCCATCGAATGGGTAAGCCTTTGGCTTTGTTTTCTGAGTTCGGATATTTATGTATAATCCTTCTGATCGAAACTTTCAATCTGTCCGAACAGAGTTGGAGGCGCTGGGTTGAGACAGTCAGCTGTTCGGCGCCTCAACCAGAGAGTTATTCTCACGACGACGATCCCGGATTCCATGACGATCCGGTGCTATCAATTGAATACGAGGACGGGGTCGTTTACCAGGAGAGCCTTGACGGCTCCAAGGTGGCTCTTCTAGTCGATCACCCCGGGCCACTTCCTTCTTCCACCACCGGTAAAAAGAAGGTCTCTTCCCGTAAAGGGCAAGCGACCCCTGCCAACCCGAGTGTGCCAATCTCTACTCCCAAGGGTCGTCGGTCTACGCGTCGAACGTCGTCTATGGCAGCAGGGCCCGTACCGAGCAACAGGAGGAATCCTCATCGTGAGCCAACCGTGGGGACCACCTCGACCGTGCACTCAACCAAGAGGTACTTTATTTAACCGTTTAGTTCGGCCATTATCATGATTGCAACAAGTACTCACAAAATCTCGTGTCGAAATACTCAGGAGACGAGTACAGCCACCTTCTTCCGGGAATGTCGCCTAGGCGCCAGGCAACCATCATGAATCAAGGTCTTCTGCTCAAGCTGAATTTGACGCGGAGGCCCCAGTGACGGATCAGCTCCCTGAAGATTCCGGGGACGTCTCGGTCACTAACTCCGAGGTAGAGAGTGCGATGAATCACCGGCGGCGAAAGGAAGCCCTGCGCCACCAAGCGTTTTCCGATCAAGAGTTTAATGCCCTAAGTTCGGTGGACGCATACATCGGAGCTGCCCGAGCTGGGCTTGAGGGAGCCGCCAAACTGATAACGTCCAGCCTAGAGGTGACTAATCGGTTTTGACAACCGAACACAAATATTAATCCAGTAGCCCCTGAGCCTTGATTTGGTCGGAACGGCCGAGTTAAGGATCTGAATATTGTTTTATTTATAATGTAGGTTTCAAGGCAGCATGAGAAGCTGGCCAAGGAACTCGAGGATAGCCGAACACAGGTACAAGCCGTGAAGGCCGAGCTTGAGCAAGTGAAAAATTTCACCCGAGAGGCGCACGGTGAGTATGTCGATTTGCCGAATTATTCGACATTCCCGTACTGATGAGAGAGTACTTTATAGCAGCTGAGTCCATAGGGAAGTTGCAGAAAGATTTGGATACAGCCCGAGAATCTCAGAGGTATGCCGAATCTCAGCATGAGGCTGGCTGCCATGTGTTGAACCGAAGTCTTGAGGAAAAGAACCAACTTAAGGCGGAAAACCAGCGGCAAGCCGAAGAACTTGAGAGTTTGAAAACTCAATTGGCTCAAGCCCAAGAAGAGAACCAGAGATTACAGAGGGGCATGTTCTGTAAGTGCACTTATATCTTCATAATTCCGAAAAGTACATTTACTGTATCAAGTATAAGGGACATGCTTCGTCTCGTGTCTAGGTGTCCTGACCGGGCGACCCGAGGATGAAATCGGATCATTCCGAGGGAACCTACTGAAGGAACTGTCCGTCGTACATGAGCGGGCTCGGAGAGCCATGAGGATCATGACCAAAGCGCTCTGGCCTACCGAGACGCCTCCAGAAGGGATGTCCGAACTGGCTAATTGGTTTAAAGGAGCCCGACGTCGTTTTGAGTTATGGAAGACATCGGCTTGTCGAGAGGGAGCGCGGGAGGCGTGGGCAATGGTCAAGACCCGCTTTACCAAACTTAACCCAGAGCATATGGCTCGGGTTGGGCCGGTAGGGCCGGATGGGCAAGAAGTGCCACTTCATTTGGTTTATGACCAAGTGATGCCCGCCGCTCGTATTTCGCAAGAAGATTGCACCCTGGATACCTTAATAGATAATCTTGACCAGCAGCCAGGTGTTTGATTCTATGTAACTATGTACTTTAAATCAAAAATTGCTCCGTCTATGTTGTAAACGTTGTCTTAACCGGCCATCGGCTTCGACCTCCCTCGCTAAGAGCTTGGGAGTGTTCCGTATTGAATGTCCTTCGATAAAAGGAACTTATTTCGGGGAACCAGGCAATCCGGCCATTCGGTGCGAACAGACAGAACATGCATAGGGAGATATGTTATATTACTGCTTAACGTAAGAAACATCTTTTGAAGAAAATAGTTCCTCTATCGGTACCTTCCTTCAGGTTGCTACGTAGATCGTAGATATCGTGACCGTATACTACTAGTATGCGGATAATGGCTTCTTTGGGAAAATAATCCCCGGTAATGGTGATAACCACCACAAGTTTTTTACTTCCGTCGTAGCCGACCAATTTTCTTCTTAAGGTAGCTAGCTTTCGGCTTCACCCGTCTGAGGTACGTATCCGGATGATCCGGTCGTAACAATCGCAGAGGTGCTCCCTTTACTCTCTAGCCGAACAATCGGGAACTTAGAGGGTAAGCACAGGAACGAGGCAACCCAGCTTGGCCAAAATCTTAGGTCCAATTGATGCATATAATGGCTTAAAAACAATAAGGGAAGTGTGCATGCACAATACATGTGAATCGGTGCGCAGAATATATAATAATCGGCTTCGAGAAGAAGCCCCCAGGTGTTTTTTCGGATAGGACATTTGAAAATGTATGCCGAAAAACTTAACGCAAGCTCGGTTTAGCCGAACACATGCTGGGAAATGATATCCAATCCTGTAAAGTTAAAAGGGAAGGGAAGGAATACAAAAGAGAAAAAACAAAAAGAAAAAGAAAGGTAAGAAATATGACAACACCGGTCTAACCGTAAAAGCGCCGAAGACGAGCTGCGTTCCATGGGTTTGGTTCGAGGCGATTGTCCGGTAGGTTGCGGAGGTGATAAGCCCCTCCTGTAAGTACTTCGTCAATTATGAAAGGGCCCTCCCACTTCGGATTGAGTTTATGCTTCTGTTTCTCTGGGAGTCATAAGACGAGTTCGCCCACATTATATGCCTTCGCTCTAACGGGTTACGGGGTATTCGGTCAGTCCGATCCTCCAACGAGTGGCCCACGAGTCCGGCCCATAAATAATAGGCCGGTAGTCCGAGGACCCCTTAATCCCGGACTCCCTCAGCGATCTTCTGGTGCGGCTGGGCGTGGTCCGGAGGTAGTTGCGCGCAGCGGCCTGGGCGGCGCCCCTGGTCATGCGGCGGCCGCACTAGCCTTCATGACCCACGCTATACGGCGTCTCCGGCGATGGTTAGCGCGGCGGCGGCCGTGGATCTGGACTCCAACCAGATCCATAATCGGTCTTGCCTGTGGTCGGCCGGCGGCGCATTGTGGTGCCGGTGAGGGTTACTTGTTCCCTTCCGGTGTACCTGTGGCGGCACATGTATTCATGTCGAGGCTCCGCGTGGTCCCAGCCAGCTACGACCTTGCGACGACGCGGCTTCCGGTGAAAATTGTGCCTACTGCGGTCATGGCTGGCAATGGCGATGTCTTTGACGTTGTGTCCTTTCCGAGGCATCGTTGCTGCAGGTTGCATCGACACGATCTGTATGTTGGAAAACCCTAGATCTAGGTCTCTCAGATTGGGCGATGACGACGCCTTCGGTGTTGTTCTCCCTCATGGGGGCATCATTTTGGTGCAGGAGTTGGCTGGAGGAGACAAGAGGAGGAGCGGTGTTACATCTGTCGCTAGGCCGACGACGGTACTTGGCGGCATGGTGCAGCGGAGTGCAGGCGCGTGTGGATGGATGAGCGCTGGCTGGTGGCGTTGTCTGGCTTCGTGGTGACGTCAACGGCAGATGGGACTGGCAAGATCTGCCTTGATCCCACCCGTGGATGGGACAGTGGAAGATGGCAGTGGCGAATCCTAGAGCGTGCGCATGCGGTGCGCGTTGTGGGACGCCTAGACTAGTTGGTACTCTCACCTTGCCATGCAGGCGGCTTCTTGAGACCACTGCATTAGATGGTGTCTCTTGATGCGGTCATGTCACATCTTTATACTTGCTGGTGTAGCGACTTTGTTCGCCTTGAAGGTGGCATTGGACGGATCTTTGTAGCCATTTTGTCAAACTCTGATGCATAAATTAATAAAGATGCTTGCATGCATCATTTTGATACAGAGGTCAGGGGTAATCTTTTTTTTTTTTCAAAAATATATGTTCTCAAACAGGAATAAGAGCACGTACAAATAAACTCTTAAGTAAGCCAAATAAACATTTTGAACTCTACAAAGTATAAACACCAGGATTCGAAAAGAAGTAGAGTTAGAGCAGATGAGGAAGATTGGCAAGAACAGGTCATCACGTACGCACTTACTCAAACTGTTCAATGTTGGTTGATCCTCTGATGTCCGATCGTGCTGGCCATGTCACGTCGTATTCACTTACTCATTACACCTGGGGGATTCAGGAATCAGATTCTGGAACACCATAGCCCACTCTTAATCCCTCTCCACCATTCAATCACATGCAAACAACGTTGCACAGGAGGGAATATATGCATCGCTGTTTTTTCCTTGCCGTCAATCAGACAACTTGCACCACATGGAGCCTCCTCCTTTGCTTTGTCTTGTATAGGGGGCATCAGGCTTGAGGAGCAACCAAAGTGGTAGCAGCTTCCATCAGCTGAGGCCTACGTGCATTGTCCCAACTCACAAGCACGTCCAAGTTGCAGCTCGGGGCTCGTCGGAGCGACTCCAACTTGCAGTGCTGATGCAGTGGAAGAGGGAACATGCCAACAAGTGCATACCAAGGCAGCACTATCTGGGAATTAGATTGTGACCGGTCACCAAAGTTATTAATGGAGAAGATATACGAAATCTTACCCGAGCTAAGAAGTAGTAGCATGCTACTAGCATAACCGAAAAGGTAAAAGGAGCGCCCATACCAGGATACCTCGTTGTCCATATATGTAGCATGTATGACCAGGGTGGCAACCGCTAGTGAAGCACCACCATGGAGGAGTAACAAACATGGTTTATTTTGGCAACATGCATGCCCCTTTCACGACAAGGAAGAATGCAGTTTTAAACACCAAATCAAATCATCCCTAGGCACTAATGGGAGGGAGTGCCTTCCCTAAAGACCTGATGTTAACACAACCAAAAAGAGATCATTTACTATGCAAGCTAAGACCAGCTTTTGCCATGCATATAGCTCCATCCACTCAATGAAAAGTTGCTCCACCTTGTTATTGTTATTGATCAAACCTGAGTGCTTCCACCGTTCGGAAACCACACGTTAAAATAGGCATAACGAATTTGTATTATATTCCTGATTCGGTAAGGTTTACCCTAACAAGGATGATAGAAACGTTATATTCAATACAATGATCACATGAACTGCTTTTAATCATCATTTTGGTGTGATAGCTAGCTAGGAGTAGCTCCCTCGCTCCCCTCATGCGCCCCCCCCCCATAGGTGACCAGGAGGGAACCCTAGCAGTCGCTGCCGGGGTCCCCCTTCTCATCTCCTTCCTCCCTCGCCGTCGCCAGGGGGCGCATCCGGGCGAAGCGCGGCTGGCGCAGGCGGTGGCGGGGAGCCTTCGTCCTCTCGCGCGGGGCCATAACGCGGGATGGGGCGGCTGGGCTGGGGTGCGGCGCTAGCGGCGGGCATTGCGGCGTGGCGGTGCGTCGGAGCTGTGCGGCGACGGCGGCTTGCTGGATGCGCGACGGGAGTCGTGGTGGCGGGGCGTGCTGGGCGATCGGTGGCGGCGCACGGGGCTATTGCAGCGCGGGTTCGCCAGATCTGGTAGTGTGGCGACGCGGGCTGTGGACGGCAAGGGCTACGGACGGGCGCCGTGATGGTGGTGCGACGGTGGTCGTTTGTGGCAGCGGTGAGGCCTCGACTGGTTTGGCCGGCCGACAGCTGGCGACCGGGGCGGCGGTGCGGGTCTGTGAAGTCCAGGCATCGTTGATGTGGTGTCTGAGCTTGCGTAGGCGGCGCAGGGAGGCGGCTGCACTCTCCATTCTCCTGGGACCAAGCCGGCGTCGCGCGTGGCTGGGTGGGTGTCGGCGACAGTGGCTTGGGCCTAGGGTTTGCGTTCGGGTGGGCCTGATTCGGACCCGAGGTGGATCGGTGCAGTTGCATCAGGTAGGTGGGACTGGGCCTGGCCCGGGTTCTGCTCGCATGCTAATTCCTCTCCTCGCGGGTATGGGGGTTGTAGGTGGCGGTCGGGACCCATTTACTCTGTCGGGCAGATCTGTGTCAAGACCTCGGACATGGCGTTGTGCGAGCATGCTTGGCGACGGCCGTCGGTAGCCACGGAGTTGTGTCTCCCCCGGTCCACCGGGACTGGCTGGAGACACGAGCGTCGAAACCTCCTGTTGTGGATGCGTTGACCGAGACTCTGTTGCTGAAGTCGGGCTAGGAGTGAAAGGAGTCCTCTTTTACTCCTTCTACCGGGCTAGTTGCACCGTGATCTGGACGGGTGACATTGTCTCAGACATGGATGCCGGGGTGGCGGCCTCGGAGGTAGTCCGCATGGTTGGCTCTCCGACGGGCTCCATGGGAGAGGTGGTGTGCTGTCACGCCCAAGATGCGATCCTATCCTTATTTTGGCACGAGGGCCTCGACAGGGATAGAAGCGCATCTCGTCGTTTTGCAAGAATGGATATCATTACAAGTACATGTAAAGAAGAGATGAGTATATGGAATTGGCTTACACTCGCCACAAGCTACATCAATATCACATCAATTCAACAACATGTACAATCATCATACAGAAGAGCAGGGTCCGGCTACGGACGAAAACAAACGATAAAATGACATCCATCCTTGCTATCCCAGGCTGCCGCCTGGAACCCATCCTAGATCGATGAAGAAGAAGAAGAAGAACTCCAAATCAAACAAGCATCGCGCTCACGTCATATCATCGCATTACCTGTACCTGCAACCGTTGTTGTAGTAATCTGTGAGCCACGGGGACTCAGCAATCTCATTTCCAAGGGTATCAAGACTATTAAAGCTTAATGGGTGAGGTATGGATAAGTGGTGAGGCTGCAGCAAGCACTAAGCATTTATTTGAGTGGCTAACTTACGAGTACAAGATTAAAGGGGGATGATTGTCTAATAAACGGACGTGGTCTAGTAATGATCTCTAAGAGATCCTGAACACCTACTTACGTCAATCATAACCCCACCGTGTTCTCTCTCGGATCAGAAATTCACGAGAAGAGACAGTCACGGTTATGCACACGGTTGGTGTATTTTATTTGAGTTTACTTCAAGTTTACTATGACCGGGTGTTAAACAAAGTTTCCAAGTTGCCACGTAACCGCGGGCACGGCTTTCCGAAAGATTTAACCCTGCAGGGGTGCTCCAACTCATCCATCACAAACTAACCACACACAGCCGGAATAACCTCGACCACGAATCTCGTGATCTTCCTAAGCAATTCCACTGGAAAACCGCAACCTCGAGATAGCCCGAAGTATTTTCGGAATTCCTCGCACAAGACGTTCGATAAAGGTAAAACAAGTCCAGCAAGACCGCCCGGCGTGTCGACGAACCCGATAGGAGCCGCGTATCTTGTTTTCAGGACACGACAGATAAGCGAAGCGTACGGTGGCCTGATAGACATCTCCCGAGTTGCCCCGGGTTGGCCCCGCACGGTGCTCTAGTTTGGACCAACACTCATGAGGAGCACTGGCCCGGATTGTTGATTAAAGATCCGCGGGTGCCGGCGGGTCCCTATGCAATTTTAGTTGTTATTAGGCAAATGTAGTACCAATGTTGGGCCTTGCCAGACGAGTTTTATCCTAAAAAGAAAATCAAGGGGGTCCCCATAACAACCCCGAGCATGTTAGGAGCGCTCAATTATGGAACATAACACCGGTACACAAGTAACTAGGGGCGGCAAGAGTGGAACAAAACACCGAGCAAAAGGCCAAGCCTTCCACCCTTTACCAAGTATATATGTGCATTAAATTAAATAGCAACAATATTGTGATATATCAAAAACATCCATGTTGGCACATGGAAAACATTGCACCTGCAATTAGCAACGCTATAAGAAGGGTTGAGCAAGCGGTAACATAGCCAAACAAGGTTTGCTGGGATGTGGAGAGGTTAGAGGCTTTTCATGGAAATTTGGGAGGCTTGACATACAAGTGGTAGGTATCGAGACAAGCGATAGAAACGAGACATCTAGCATGGCAATGATAGTAATGGTATCCAGGGAAATGGATCATCTTGCCTGAGATCCCGCTTGGAAGAAGATCGAGTCCATGAAGAAGACGAACCAACGTAGTCGAACGGATCCTCACACTCCGAAGCGGTTTCGGAACTCTATCGAGAAGAAGCAAATCAGGAACACAATCAACACACGATACACCACGACATATGCATGACATGATGCACTTCAAATATGATGCATGTTATGCATGACATGGCAAGCATAACAATCAACTACTACACATTAAGTGAAGCTCAATATGCAACGAGTTGCATATTGACGAAACTCCACGTTCGAATATTTAGTTCACTCTCGTTAGGTACACGACAATATTAAATGTTATTAAACATGGCAAGAGGTGAAGCATAAGTAAACTACACATCTAGGCAAGTTTAAATGAGGCCGGAAACAACATATAGCATTTCCGAAACGACCCCATATGTTAATTTCAAAATTGGTCCAGATCTGAACTAATCATGTCTTATATTTATTAAACAGGGAAATAAAATGCACAATGTGATTCTACTCGTCATTCTAGTCGATTTACATATATAGAACATATAAAACGGAGCCACGGTCTAAAAGATATGACCTTCACAAGATGAACATGACATGAATACAAAATGCATGCAACCAACCACCACAAGCATGTTAAATCATGGATGCAGCAAGATATTATGAAACTACAAGAGATTCTAAGCAAGTTTCATATAGGACATGTTCAAAACGAAGCTACGGTTCAACCACAACAACCAACACAAGTTTTAGTTCAAATCTGCCCAAAACAGCAACATGGCATATTGCACACATGAAAACTACAAGATCCAAGATCCTAATATGCACAAACTAAGCATGGGGCAGTAGCATATAACGCACACTTCATTTCATCTTCACATATCATACTAAAAAGAGTCATGGGTCACATGGTACGAAGCTGACAACATGGCAACAAAATATAGAAGATTAGGACTTTGTGAAAATAACAGGTTTTAGCATAGCAGATTTTCACGAAGGCATATTGGCAGCACTAAAACTATATGCTACATGGTATATTATGACATGAAAATTAACATCATGGTAGTAGACATGATGCACTACAATTCATTATATGGTGGCAATGTCTAATTATACCTAGAAACATGGCTAGCATCAACACAATAAGGCATTATGAAGAACACAGATTCTCAGACTTAGTGAAAATTTGAGTAGACATGTGCAGCAGTTTTTAACAGATTGACATGTTGGACAACAGAAATAACTATGATGCTAAACCTATTCATGCAAACTATTGGCACAATATGATAGAGCATAACATGCTTAACAATACATCCCATTGTGGCAACACCAAAAGAGCTATAGATCAATAGCAAACTACATGGCAAGACAGCAACAAAATAACACAGATTTCAGACTTAGAAATATTTTGGACCCTCAAAACAGCACATGTTTGTGGCATGTTGGCAACAAGAAAATAACACCTAAACATGGATTTCTATAGCAACCAAAATGACCAGGGCCTAGCACACATGTCCAAGGGCATATCTCATGTTTGCAACTATTTCAAAATATGCATGGATTAAATCACACGAAAAATATCAAAAGGGCATCATAGCTAAAATGACATGCACACAAAAATGCTCAAATGACAAAACTTATTGCGCTGATAAATTCTATGGATTTTTTCTACCCCACAATCATATATAATATGCATAGGTTCATGTAGGAAAATATGTCACAATTAATTAGGCAAGTTTATGGCATAAACCTATTAGCAACGTTATGTATGCAAAATAAATGCAACCAACACATGAAATATTTTTAGCATGCATGAAAAAGGCCTATAAAAATGCTACACATTTTACATGCAAGGTTTGATTAATTCCGATGCACGGTCAAATAATATGCACAATGCAAATCATGTCAATGATGCGAATTAACAGAAAAAGGCATGTTAAACATTTTAAACATGGATGAAAGTGGGATATTGAGAATCTACACGAAACTCTAAGCATTTTACATATATAAATCATTTTATTTCGATGCACGGTTATTTTTATATGAGCAATGCAATTTAATGGCTTTTTTGAAAATATGAAAAACCTGGATATAATCAAATTCACGGAGACTTAAAAAAAACACACACGAGCTGAATTTGCAACAGGCCCGAAACAGAGTAAGCGCGACATAGCTAAATTACGCTCGGGCGGGGAATAGAGGGGTGCTCACCCTGGGCCTCATGGGCCGGTCGGTGGAGACGCCGGCTGGGCTTCGGTCTGGCTGGGCCTTGGGGTTGTAGGGAGGCGACGCGGTCCGGGCTCGAGGCGCGGTCAACGGGCGAGCGGATCGAGCCGTGCGCGTTCATCGTCCTCCTCCCTGAACGGACGCGGTAGACGGGGACAACGGCCGGCGATGTGGCTCCTCCGGCGACGGCATCGATCGCGGAGGCCGGGAACGGACGCGGGGAGGCACCAGGGTCTAGATCCGGCGAAGGCAAGGCTGCGGCGGCTCGGGCGCGCGACGGCGCGGCGGGAGACGACCTGGAGGTCACCGGCGGCGCCTTGGCGGCTGCTGGCATGAGGCGGCGGTGGTTGGGGCAGATCCGGCGAGGCGTGGCAGCGGAGGCTGGGCGACGGGGCTCCGGTGTGGCCGCACGCGCGAGGCGGCTCTGGTGGCCGGCAGGGGCGGCGGGAGGTGCGGCTCTGTGGGAGGTGGCGGCGACGCGTGCGCGGTCAGCTCGTCCGGGCCTAGATGGGCTCGGCGGGCTGGCCCCGGGCCCGGGCGGGCTGCGGCTGGAGGTGGGAGGAGCATCGCCAAGTGGCGGCATGGCTGTGGACGGGCGCGGAAATCGATGCAAAACGGCTAGGGTTCCCCGATCTGGAGGGCTTGCCCTTCCTTTTATAGGCAGGGACTGATTTGGGGGCTAGGGTTAGCTACTTTAGGCGTTTTCGAGCCCTCCGATCGCGATCGGACGTCTCCGGACGAGGGGGCGGTGCTAAGTGGGTTGTTAGGCTATGTAGATATGTTTGGACTGAGAAGAGAGGGAAGGTGGCAGCCCGTGACATGTTTTAGAAAACCGAAAAAAAACGTCCGCTAATATAACAGATGACGTCACCGCTACAGTTGACCGATCGGGTATCAAACGACCTCTGATTGCGACGAAATTTGACAGGCGGTCTACCTACAATATAACAAGACCGCACGCCAACTTTTGACCCAATCTGAGAATATTTTTCGTGCACTTTTGAAAACAACATTTTATCGATGCCGCGGGCGCGTGCGTGTGTGGTTGGGCTCGAAACGGACGACGACACGAACGGAGAGAACCGGCAGCTACGAACGGATGCAAGTAAAACAAGAGACGATGCTATGCAGATGATGCGAATGATGCGATGATGAATGCGACAATAAAACGAATCACATGACGAGAACGGAATAAAAGGGAAATTTTCTGGAGCGTCGGTCTCGGGCTGTTACATGTGCTCTCCTTCTTCGTCGTGCGGGCGACCAGAGCTGGAGCGGCGGGAGGCTCGGGCGCGCTATCTGTCTCTAGCGGTGGCGTTGCCTCGATCTGGATCTGGAGTTCCGATCTCGTCGCACTCGTCATGGAGGCCTCGTGGTGGCACGAGGGAGCGGCCAAGCGAAAATTTTGCGCCCTGGCGCCGATGACAGCAACGCTCGTGGGCGTCGTTCTCTTCTTGAAGACGTTGTCGTGGTGCTCCTCTTCGTGGCTGGGCTTTGGGTGAAAAACTTTGTCCCTCTCGACTTGACAACGACGACGCTCTACGCCGTTCTCCCTCTTGGGGGCGTTTAGGGCGTAGCGTGGCGTTGTATCTGGCACTACCTGTATTCTCTTTCGGTAGCTTAGTCGCGTGCGTCTGGCGTGATCCGGGTATTCTGGGATCGACATTGTATGAGGGTCGCCCCATCATCTTGTATCGTTCGACCATGTACTTCGTTCGATTGTTGCTTTATCTCTACCTAATAATAAAGCAAGGAGTGCTTCTGGTGGTCCGTCACGCAATTTTGCAGAAAACCGCGTGCATTTTCTATGAATTAACCCACAATACACACTTAAGTCACAGCCGAACCGTTATTTTACATTTTTCGAAAAACCTCTGACTTTATAGGCAATTCACCCGCAGATCATATTTAAGTCAAACAACCGCTTTTCTAAATTATCCAGATCTTTTAAACAGTAATTCTTATTTTAACATGTTATATATGAAATTTGATTAGAAAAATATGTGAAATCTGAATGTGATATTATTTTTACATTTTAAATATTTTTTAAATATTACTTTCAAATTTATTTAAGTCAAACAAATGCTTCTCTAAATTATCCATATCTTTTAAATCAACTTCAATTTTAACATGTTATATATGAAATTCTATTAGAAATATATGTAGCATCTGAGTAGGATGTTATTTTCACCTGTTAAATAATTCTTAAATATTACATAGGAAGCAAACTTATAATCTATAGCGCACGGTCCTTGTTTCTTTCGTACCGGCGGCGATCCGAATTGTAAATAAATACCTACTCAAACCATAAAGAGACAAAAGAAAACATTGATGACCACACATGCACTCCATTGAAAAACCTGGCAAGGAAAAAACAACAGATTACTCATTGCGAGAGTGAGAGAGGGTGTGGGGGGGGGGGGGGGGGGGGGGAGATACGCCTTAGGATTAACCACACTCAAACATGTTTGGTCTGTGTGAACACTGAGGCCATTGCCGGCAAGGGTGAGGAGGATAAGTGGCAACACAAATGTGAAGCCTCGCAAAAATAATGGACCTGGACCTATTGTGATCTTGAGTGATGATTATTGGGTTAAGAACGTGTGTTAGTTTTTCTCCCGTTGCAACGCACGGGCTTTTTTGCTAGTATATAAAGCAGAGCGAAAGCCTATTCCGAGCTTGGAGTAGCTTTTAATCGCCAAAGGACCAAAGACGGCGTTGAAATATGTTGCAAACAGCTGCCCCAGGGCACGTACCGACGTACACATACGGTCACGCGGGCATGTCCTAGTCATAAGTCCACCACCTAATAGAAGAAGACGTGGTTCCCCTAAAACAACACGTACGGCCGGGCCAGTTGCTCCAATAGCTGATCAAGCAATTGTTCTTGATCTCTAACCTGTGTATTCAGTGTTCTTCAACTTTTCAGGGTACCGACAGAGCGTTTATATGCTAATTAACCTGGTGTGGATCCATCGCTGGGTTAGTACCGCTCGAATTAATTGGTAATCAATCTTCTTGGGAGGCTTTTGCCGGCAGTAGGCATCCTAATCAATCCTATCTTAGGCTCAGATAATTTGCATGATGCATGTACCAAACTAATGGTACTATAGCTAATCTAGTTGTAGCGAATAAATAATGAGATTAGTGACATGGTGTGTCATCTAGACAGATGGAAATCGTGAGCTGTGTCGAGCCGTTAATGGCCACTCAGGCCTTGATGTGTCCTGCCGCTGGCCTCTAAATGGCCCTACTACTACTGCACCCTCTTTTTCCTTTTTGAAATATCCCTAGAAACTACCTCAACACCTCTATCTTTTCTGTTCTGTTGCCACTACGCCATGTCCGGCCGTGGATGCATGCATGCATGACCCGCATCGATCTACCACGTACTGTTGTTGCCACAAGACCATATAGCTACCACGGATGGATTAGTTAAAAATAATTGAAGCAAGTGGTCAACTATCATCTATCGACGGATTGATGGATGGATTACAGACGAATCTAATCGAAACCCAATAAATCCAAGTCGATCCAGCGTGTCGACTCGCAGGATTTTCGTTCATAAACTAATGGGCGTTGCGCAAGTCCATGATGGTGAATTTTACCGGCAACCATCATTTGATACGGCGGCAAATTCCACAAATTTTTATCTAGAAAAGCGCGTGAGGACTCCACGGCCGACCGCCTGGCGGCCGGTGGATTCTGCTCGCCGGAAAGGGACGCGGCCGGGGTTTTCGCAGTATTTTAGCACATCCTCAGATTAAACGGATGGGTAGACGGTGATGCGATCGTCTTTAGTCGGCATACGCATACGTGCCGGCAGGTAGGTGGCCGTGCGGCCGGCCTACTTGTACATGTACTGTAAGTACGTACGCATGGCGGTAGAAGAAATGCATAAGGGAAACTTATAGCTAAACGTACTACTACCCCTGTTCATGTCTCTTTGTTTTTTCCAAAAGGGGGGTTGAAACCCCCGGCCTCTCCACTCAAAGGTGCACACAACCATTTTTATTAAATTATTTAGCAAAGTCTGACTAAACAAATACATGAATCCACCCAAAGCTACCTATTTGACTACCTCTGTCGGCTATACCGACTAACTTGATGAAGTGCCTGACCTTGTGCTATAGCACCATCTACTCTGGGGGCCTACCAGACCGCCCGCCGGTGACTGGAAAAGTGTAGTTGGATAGATTCACTACGATTTTCTATTTATAGCATGGGCCTCGTCCGTGTTGGTTACTTCAAACGGTAATAACAACAATGGAGGATCGATACATTGTACTGTTTACTCACCCCCCACGTTTGTGGCAGGTACGGGCAGAACAAGAGCTAGAACATATATATACAAGGCACATACACTAAACGTTCCTATCAAAATTCCTGAGGAAGCTTCTGTTGATATGTCTAGGCTGAATATTCTTTCACCTGGTCACGTCTCCTCTTCTCCAGCATATGGCCAGAGCTATTGAGGGGACAATGAAGATTTCTGGTCGCTGGTGATGCCTTCCCGGGTTACAATTTTGATCCAGATGCCTGTGTCCCAGCTGGAGATCTGCTGGTCTCCGCAGATGGCTACTGCTCCGCCATTGAAGGCTAGACCAGCCTCATTTCAAGTTCTTTCAACGCTTGCGTGCGTTTCCATGGGGCATGTGCCCCTTGTAGAAGATGCGAGTTCGTTTTGCTTATGCTGTTTTCGCTCAGTTTAGTTCTGTCGGTTGTAGTTTTGGTAAGTCCTTTCGGATCAACTTTGAAATAGCAGCTTTTATGGCTGCCGTATGACTTTTGTTTCATTTGTAAAATGGAGGCGGGGTGCTCCTCCGTATTTGTCTAGCAATAAATAAGGCACCTATACGTACTGTTCTGAGTCGGAGGCATGCACATATCCGGAGATCGATCCATGGTTGGTGCAGTTAAGAGAGAGAAAGATGGCGTTGCACGAGACACTCAGACTATCCACAATGCAAAGTAACATAGAGCAGTAACATGTAGTTTAAGTTACTACCTTTATAATGGGTAGTAACATAGGTGTAGTAACATTGAGCCTTTCATTTATTAGCTTATAGACTCAACTTGTCTTGGTATGTGTTATATTACTCATAGTATGAGTATCTATCTATGTTATTCAATTTCTCCCTCTTCTCATTAATTAGCTGTCACATCATATTTTTATGCTTAGGTGATATCTATGTTACTACGTATGTTACTTCCATTATGGATAGTCTGAAAACACTTTGCAACAATATTGTCGTTCTGATGATTGACTGTAGGTGCAGTGCAGGTTTAGTTAAATCGTATGGGAAATATGAGAGGCGTCTTCCCGGTAAGCTGCCGTTTGGTGGCAGAGACCGGTCCAGCGAGAAAAAGAAGAGTTTCTGGCCGGTTTAACAACGGTAGCAAGCAGCACGCGCCTGCGCTGTTGGCCGGACGTACCATTTTGATATGCATCCTATTCCTACCTCGCTGGCTAGCTGGAACCCAACCCAGACGCAACGCATCCTCTAGATCGACAGCGGCTCGACCCGGCCGGTCGGTCGGTATATAGAGAGCGAGAGAGAGGTAGAGCAGGTATGCATGTAGCTAGCTGGGTCCTGCCCCAGATGCGATGGGCACTAGGTACTGCAGCGCCAGCGACGCTGCTAGCGATCAAACATGCATATACTCCCTCCGTCTCAAAATAAGTGACTTAAAAGTGACTCAACTTTGCACTAGTCACTTATTTTGAAATGGAGGGAGTATTTGTCAGCACATACACACCCTGCCCGATGACCGCCGGAGGAGGAGCGGGAATATTTGGTCCTTTTCCGCTTTGCCTCCTCCATCGCCGTCCTCGTCGAGGTCGTCCCTCGTCGTCGGGGCAGGAGTGCCTGCGTGTCTGTCTGAGTCTGAGTGTCCATGGGCGCACGCGTACTTCATCCTTCTAGACGCCAGCAGCAACTAAAAATAACTTACTTCCATTTCATGCATGTGACACTCAGGGCTAGCTAGCTTCTTGTAAAATCCTCACTCGCTCACTGGGCTCGGTAGTGCGGGCACCGTTAAAACAGAATTGTCAGGTATGATGATCTCTCGCTTTGATTAGTGGAGGCTATGCACAGTTCTTCCAGGGCGTAATCATAGCCAGCGATCGCTCTCGCGCTGTCATGGCGATGCGTGTTAACTTTAATTATCTCGCTAATGCATGTACTCCGTAATTCTCTACGGGTAATCATGCCATCATGAGAGAGGTAACTGATCGATCGATGGACGTAGCAACGATAAGATCACCCAGGTAGTGGGTACGTACGTACGCATGCATGTAGTGTAGTAATTGGCGGGAAATCAGAATCAAAATAGATACGCGTGAAACATGTATGCGTGGTGTCAGCGCTTGTGCCGATTGGGGCCATGCAGAACACACATGACCGGATCAACGGTGGTTTTCTTGGTGGCCAGTGCGAGCGAGTGGGTGAGTGGGCTGGCTTGCCCATCGTCGAGCTCCATGTCAACCCGGCCCCCTGGCAAACTTTCCGACGGTAGCACGGCCGGCCAGCCACGAACTCCGTCATTCCACGTACATTGGCAAGTTGGCAGCCAGCTAGCAGATCACCGGCCGTCAGATACTTCAAAGGGGAGGTGCACATGTAGCAGAGGTATACGTGTGGCGTCCGTGCTGGCTGGCCGGGTCAATTGCATGTTCTTCTTTTCCAGAGTATTTCCTTGTGGAGTTTGGATCAATGTGGGCCGGGGATGGATATGCACCTCGATCGCCATCTATCAGATATCTGTGTGCCCTGCTAGCTAGCAACGCGTACACTACAAGCTCGGTCAGTTAGCACTGCCGTCGGCGATCACCGACGGCGACGCACATACGTTTGTCAAGTGCCGTCGCCGTCCCTAAATTCCTTCCTCTCCTTTTATGGTGCTAGCTGTTGCTGGTCCTGTTGAAAGAAAACAATAAAAGGAGCTTCCTGTGTGCGTGCTGCCATGTTTATTCTTTCCCTTTTGTTTTCTTACTTATGTGTTGTCGATGTATTGATCGGCCCATGCGGGGGGTTGCACGAGCCAACACTACCTGGCTGGCCTCCTATCCTATGGATAATAGTAATATAGTGTGGTGTGTGCCTTGTGTCTTCGTTTTATAAATTAATTAAGCATGCATGAGGTGGAGACGGAGCCATGCATACGTGGCTACTCCAAAGCCGTAGGCATTTGCTTTTAATTTATGTCGTATTATCTTGGAAGAGCATAAAGATCCAACTCCACTTCGTACCATATCAGAGAACTTTCCGGTTTATGCCGTGGGCAGCTTTTTCTTCTATGATTCAGAGTCAATTAGCTCACTGGAATTTGGTGAACACAGTAATTGGTTGAATTCTTAAGCCATTAGCACTTCATTTGAGTAGCTAGCTAAGATTATATAAGGCTTCTTTTCTTTTAGAACATGAAAAAATACCTCTATCTGGGTTTACTAGTCCCTCTCGCATTTTGGCTCATATTTTGATCATAACTTTAACTAATAAAATATAAGGTATATGTAGCAAAAATAATATCATTGAAAACTATATTCAAATATGAATGCAACAACATAAATATCAATGGCATGCATTAACAATTTGCTAGTCAAATGTGCGATCACACTTTAACCCAAAATATGATGGGAACTGGTAAACCCTAACAGAGGTAGTGTTAGTTAAGCACGTTTACTAAATGTTTGGCTCCTGGATTTTTTTCAGGATTCGGTCATTTCCACTTTGCATGAGGCCGAAGGCGGGGACGACATGTGGAGCGCCGGCCACGGTGGGTCCGAGCCGTGCACAAGCAAGAGCCAACAATTGCCGGCGGGAGTGAGTACGGAACTTCACGATGTGGGGTGGGGTGGGGGAGCTTAGAGAGATAGGCAGTAGTGGTGGCCATCACGGCAGTGATGGTTGTCGAGGGGAGGGCATGCTCACCGGCCGCGGGGGAGGACGGCAAGCGGGTAGGATGCAGGTTGCGTTAGGAAAAAGAAGGGGTGGTTGAAAATGAACAATGAGCGATCTGTTTTCGGGACTTGGATGAAGATCTAGCAGTTCTAAATAAAAGTGAATAATGGAATACAATTTTTTTCCGGTACCCGGTATATAGGCTCCCTTCACTAAGTGATTTTAATTTTACAGAGGCTAAGAGAGGCCCAATGATTTTCTTTAAAAGGAAGCTTACTCAAGTGTTTGGCCGGCGAGGCACCAAAGAGCTGCTTCATCCACGATTCTTCCGGGGATGCTGTTCAGAAGGGTGCTAGTATGACAAGAGACCCCGCATTCGGTTCATTCCACATGCGGCAAGAGACGGCCGTCATGAATCATGAGGGAGGCAAGACCTTTCCTATGATTTTCATTCATAATGCCCAGATCTGTACTTTAACCATAGTAGTATACAACTTGCCGAAACTTGTAAAGAGCATGCCGGCCCCTCAAATATAGTTCAATTCCATGTGATGATTTCTATCCACATAGTACTACAAGCTATTACTTATTTGCTCGTCCTACTATTTGCCAGTTTCCATCGGTACCTACATATGCATAGTCGAAATGAAAAGGCTTGAATCATTCGGTGTACTTTGGCTAACCAAATCACATGGGAAACATACAACAAGGACCAAAAGAGACAAACGGATCATAAGTTTGGTTTAGTTTAATCCGCTGGTGACAAAGTTTTGCATCAGGATGGCATCATGCGGATGCATAGGCCGGAGTTGGCCTACGACGCATTATCATGCGCGCGCTAACTGCCTAACTCGTGCATGGCAAAGGCACACGCACAACCAAAAGCCCAAGGATTCTCCATTCACTCATCAAACGGCTTTGCAGTGCAATCTCCTCTGAGGTTCAGTGGCTTAATCATGGCGGCGGCCACCGACGTAGCCATCGCCGGTACTTACGTTGCCGTCGGAGATCGGGCATCTAATCTTGCACTAAGCAGCAGCTAAGTCCCCCTCACGCTCGTTCGTAAAAAGACTAGGGAGCAGCAGTAGTAGGATTCCTAATCCCCTTGTGTTCTTCCAATGATTGATCCATGTAGTTTCAGTTGATTTGATCTGATCTGTAGCTCACTGGTCGTCTACTCACACTGTCAAATAAAATAGGCATCGTTTTGGCGATAGAAATTGTATATTTTTTCAGTAGAAGAAGCAAAAATCAGTGGTCTGATCCGTCGACTTTCTGGTCCTGCCTGGCCATTTCGAAGATACACTCCACTACTCCAGGGTCCAGGCTTGTATCACCCAACGGACGTCCAGTACGTACCACTACATACTTCCAAAATGTATTATTAGTCATGGCAACCGTTTCCATCTTGCCATCCCATTGGTGGTCGTGCCAGGCCTGGGAAGCAGGAGCCTCAAGGTCTCGTCCATTTTGGCGAAAGAAATTTGTTTGCGTTTGTTGTAGGTCGGAGCGGCGGCTCCGGAAATGGTTGTAGGGCGTCGACTCTGGTTGCTCGTGTGACGGAGTAGGCGGCTCGCCTGGTGCGCGGCCTCGGGGCCGGTGTGGATGTCAGAGCGGCGGCTTCGGATTTGGTTGTAGGGTGTCGGCTCCGGTTGCTTGGGTGACGGAGTCGGCGACTCGTTAGGGGCGCGACCTCGGGGTCGGTGTGTGCATTGCTTATGTATCAGTTTTCGGTCAGTTTTCCTTATTAACTGGTCATTTCTCTTCTTCTTAATGAAAAGACACAGCTCCTGCCGGTTCCTCGAAAAAAAAAGAAAAAAAAGGTCTCGTCCAGATCTCTCGACCCAAGCACTATCTTGAATGTCTTGGGAGCTTCCTGCATACTGCCAATACAGTTGAAAATAGACAGATGACCTACATACACCTCACAGGACCAGGTTATTTATGTGTCCAAAGTCAACAGTGAATAAAAGCTCAGCTCCACAAGCATACACTACTTCTTTGATAAGTGTGTTTTCCAAATTATTTTGAAAGCTTCTAGGTGTATCAAACCGAGATAAGAGCACGTACAAATAAACTCGTATGTGACAAAAAAAAACATTTTGAACAGGATTGGATTCCAAAAGAAGCAGAGCTACAGCGCATGAGCAAGATTGGCAAAAACAGGTTATTACTCACTCACTCAAACCGACCAATGTTAGTTGATCCTCTCATGTCCGACTGAGCTGGCCACATCACATCATATTCGCTTTACTCAGCACACCTGGGTGATTCAAGAATTAGATACTGGAACACCGTAGCCCACTCTTAATCCTTCTACATCATTCGAGTGAATTGCAGAAAACCACCACATTGACGTCTAGCTTTGCAGAAAACATTGGTTTACGAATTTGGGACAGAAACGACTGATTTTCAGCCTAATCTTTTGCAAAAAACACTAATTGATGGTTTAGGACATTTTAATGACGATTATGACATGAGGGTCCCGCAATTGCTGACGTGGCGTTACTATTCATGCTAGACAACGTTAGACTAGTCTTTTTCGCGACAAACCCTCCCTCTGAAAACAAATATCCCTCTGGAAAAAAAAATTGCAAAGGAATCACATATGCGATATCTCGATTTTGGTGGGGTGATGATGCAACACATAGGAGGATGCACTGGTTTGCTTGGTGGAAGATGTGTATTCCAAAGAAGAAAGGTGGTATAGGATTCAGGGATATTCACTGCTTTAACCTTGCACTGTTGGCCAAACAAGCATGGCGTCTTATTGATAACCCTGACTCTTTGTGTGCACTAATTCTGAAAGCTAAATACTTCCCGGATGGAGACCTTATTAATACAGTTCTTAAAAAGAAAGCCTCTTATACTTGGCAGAGTATCATGGCGGGAGTGGACACATTGAAACGTGGACATATTTGGAGAGTTGGAGATGGAGCTCAAGTCAAGATTTGGGAGGATTCTTGGATTCCGCAGTCCCCATCAAGAAAGGTAATTACACCCAAGGGAAATAATCTTCTCTCATGTGTAAGTGACCTTATTGACCCTGCATCAGGCCATTGGGACGAACAACTGGTTATGCAAACATTCTGGCATATGGATGTTCAAAGGATACTTGCAATCCCCTTGCCTTTGAACGAAATGAGAGACTTTGTCGCTTGGAACCCAACAAAAACAGGAGTCTTTTCAGTGAGGTCGGCCTATCAGTTGGAGTGGGAGTTCCAATTTGGTAATAAATTGCAAACCTCTTCTGGACCGTCGAGGCCAAATGATATCTGGGATTCGGTCTGGAGACCTCTGTGTCCATCAAAGATTAAAAATTTTATTTGGAGGGCACTCCATGGCGCTATTCCATGTCGCGCTATTCTGGCCAAAAAACATATGAAAATCAACCCGAGTTGTCCCACGTGTAACTCTGGCCCTGATGATATAAAACATATGTTGTTTCAATGTACGTCGGCCGTGAAAGTGTGGAAGTTGCTGGGTATCTACGATGTCATTGAAAAAGCAGTTTTGGTTGACAAGGCGGGCTAAGCTATTCTAGAATACCTTTTGTGTCTACCTGAGCAAGATTTCCGAGTTCTCGGGCTGCCCAAACTGAAGGAAACATTGGTAACAGCTGCATGGTATTTGTGGTATGAACATCGTAAATTGACTCATGGAGAAGAGACTCAAAGTGCAGCCCAAATCAGCATGGCAGTGCGGGGTTTAGCGGCAAATTACATCATTTCATGTAGCCCTAAGGCTAGTGTGAGGTCGGATACTTGGATGAAACCAAGGTATGGCTATGTCAAGTTGAATGTGGATGCGGGGTTCGATAGTGATACGCTCGAGGGAACTGTTGGAGCAGTCCTACGGGACCATCATGGAAAGTTCATCGCTGCGGCAAATGAGAAAATTGATATATGTTTTGACTCTTTTACAGCCGAAGCCATAGCAGTGAGATTTGGGATGAATCTTGCACGTACTGTTGGGTACAGTAAAATCGAAATTAACTCAGATAGTGCGGAGGTGGTCGCAACATTAATTCATGGATTTTCTTCTTCGTTTGCTTCTGCTGTCTTTAAAGACTGTTATTTTATGTCTCTTGATTTTACCCATGTGGTCTATGAATACTGTAATAGAGAGAGAAATATGGTCGCTCACGAACTAGCTAGGATTGCTAGGTTTTCTACTCCGAATGTCTGGTTAGAATCCGCACCTGAGGCGGTAATTCCTTTTATTCTAACCGATGCCACTATTGTCATGAATGAATAAATTTGGAGACGATTGTCAAAAAAAAAATCCCTCTGGATCGGGGCGTCGTCGTCTCCGGCGGCGTTCACCTTGCCAGCTGCTGATCCCGATACCGAGACCCGTCGCTCGCTGCCGAGGTTCTGCAAGGGTCGCTCCGCCTCCTCTCGCTGGTTGACCGGCAAGATGCCATCCTCAGCGAAACAACGACTGCTCTGGGCGTGAAGGGGGCTAGCTTGGCAGCGCCTGATCCAGTCAATGACGGCGAAGGGGCAGCACGGCGGGGGGGACCTGTGATGTTCATGGCGGCGGCACCTACGGGAGAAGAGAGGGAGCTCGGGGAGGGAAGAGGAGAGATGAGAAGAAGGAGCGGAGGAGGAGGTCAGGTGGCACGACAACGCAGAGTTGCCCTGTCGCCCCGCCGCCCGGAACAGGACCTCTTCGCCGGCGTGGAAGCACCAGCTGCCATGGGAGCTCTGCCTCCGTGAGTTCAGGGACGCGCTGCTGGTGTTCGCCGACGCCTGTCGCGACCGGCACCACTAGGCGGCACCTGTGTGGACAGAGAAAGCCGACGGCAGCTGACGGGCCTTCCACCTGCAGCGCCGTGGTCGGGTTGCGCGCCGCACTTCGGGCCCAGCCTCTGGCGCCCTTGCTCGGCGTCCGCGGCCGCGAGCCTGTGCCCGTGCACACCTGCTGTTGCTTCACCCAGCTGCATCCCGCCGCCGGCGTCGCCAGGCTGTGCTTGCCATCAGCTCGTGCCGCGATGACCTCCTTCGATCTGGCAGCGCGTCTCAGGGCGGTGCTCCAGCAGGTGGTCGACGAGCTGTGGAAAGGGAACGACGAGGCCGTCCTCGTAGCCGATGGGGGCTGATTGCTTTTTTTATTCCGATTTAAGGGTGTCTATGTAAAATGCAAGGGACTATTTGGTAATTTTGTATCAACCCCTGTATAACAGCGTCTCATAATCGCGATTAAAATGCCCAAAGTGACCGATCAGTGTTTTTTGGAAATGATTAGGCTGAGAATCAGTGTTTTTTGTCTGAAATTCGTAAACCGGTGTTTTCGGCAAACCTAAGCGTTAATGTGGTGTTTTTATGCAATTCACTCCCATCATTCAATCACATGCAAAAAAAAAGTTGCAAATGCGGGAATATATGCAACGCTTTTTTCCTTGCTGTCAATCAGACACCTTGCACTGCATCATGCATGAGAGGAGCATGCAAAGTGGCAGCAACTTCCATCAGAACTCACAAGATTGTTCAATTTGCTGCTCGGGGCTCGTCAGACCGAATCCAACTCCAGTACATTTGCAGGTGAAGAGGATATATAGGGCATCATGCCAACAAGTGCAGATCAAGGCAGCCACCATCTAGAAACTAGACTGCGACAAGTAACCAAAGTCATTCATGGAGAAGATAAATGCGATCTGGCCCTAGCTACTAGCATAAGAGAAAGGATAAAAGGAGAGCCCATAGCATGGTAACAAATTATCCATGCATGTATGTGACATGTATGACCAAGCCGGTAACCGCTAGTGATAATAGAGTGCCCCCACCACCATGGAGAAGTAACAAACTTGGTTTATTTTAGCAACATGCATGGCCCTCTCACGACAAGGAATCATGCAGTTTTAAACACCAAATCAAATCAACCTTAGGCACAAATGGGAGGGAGTGCCTTCCCTAAAGATCTGATGTTAACACAACCAAAAAGAGAGAATTTAGTATGCAAGGTAAGACCAGGCTTTACCATGCATATAGCTCCCTCCACTTACTGAAAAATTGCTCCATCTTGTTGATGATCAAAGGACAGTGCTTCCACCGTTCAGAAACCACCTGTTAACACATGCATAACGAACTTTTATTATGGCCATGATTCAGTAAGGTTTACCCTAACAAGGATGATAGAGACCTGCGTTGATGTTCTTTCCGTTTCAAGTAACCAAGACAGGTGAGATCCAGGTCATAATATTAAGAAGAAAGATAAACGGTCATCAAACGGAAAGAAAACGGTCCAGTTGCTCTAGTAGCTGATCAAGCAATTGACCTTGATCCCTAACTTGTGTGTTCTTCACCTTTTTAGGGCACCGACATAGCGTTTATATGTTATAATTCACCTGGCATCGATAGATCTCTCGCTTAGTACTGCAGGGATTAATTGGTTGTCAATCTTCTTGGGGAGGCTTTGGCCGGCAGGCATCCTAATCAATCCTAACCTAGCCCGAGCTAATTTGCAGGATGCATGTACACCAAACTGATGGTACTACAGCTAAGCTAGCCATAGCTGAATAATTAATAATGAGATTAGTCACAAGCTGTCATGGCTGGTTGTACGACCGATGGTAATCGCGATCTGTGTCGACCCGTTAATGGCCACTCCGGCCTTGATGTGTCCTGCCGTTGGCCTCCAAACGGACCTACTACTGCATGCATCCTCCTTCTTCTTTCCTTTGGTTTTCTTTTTGCGAATATCTACTACACCTTGATGCGTTCGATCTGTTGCCACTAACACTAGGCCGTGGAGTATTGTTGCTACAAGACTATATAGCTACCATGGATGGATTGGTTAAAAATAATTTAAGCGAGTTGTCAACGACGATCGACCGACAGATAGATGGACGGACTACAGACGAATCTAATCGAAACGCAATCAATCCAACTTGATCCCGCGTGTCGACTCGCAGAATTTTCGTTGGTAAACTAATAGGAGTTGCGCATGCTACATGATGATGAGTTTTACCGGCAACGATCATTTCTAAACGACGGCTATTTGCACTAGACTAGAAAAATGAGCGAGGAGTCCACGACCGATCGCCTCGGCGTACCAGCGGGCAGCAAAGAGATGGGGCCGGCCTAAGTGTACATGTACTGTACAGTCTGTACTTACGTAACTACGGATATATGGCAGTAGAAAAAATGGATAAGGCAATCGATTTTCGTTTCATTTTATGACCTGGATCTCAACCGTCCTGGGTACTTGAAACGGAAAGAACCAACAACGCAGGATCGACCTTGTTAAACTGTACATGTACACCTTGTATACTTTCTGTTGTAAGTGGCTGAGTCCACCCCTACTTTGTAGGATCGGCAGCGCTCGTGGCCTGCGTGCCTCAATTCTAGGAGCGCTAGCCTCCCATATATGTTGTACATTGTAACTGATTCAATCAAGAAGGAAATCATCTCTCCAACTTGGTATCAGCGACCAGGCCCTCCCAATGGCCGAGACCGGCTCGTCTTCCTCCTCCGCTGCTCTAGCCTCGGCCACTTCCCCGAGCTCCCTCTCCTCCGCGGCGTCCGGCGCCGCCACCTCCTCGGTCACCTCCGCGGCGACCTCGCCGCCCTTCGTTTTCGGTACCAATCCCTCCCTCATCAACGCCACCTCCGCTGCAGCCGGCACTCAATTTGCCCCCCTCTTCCCTTCCACTGTCCCGCCGGCGCCGCCGCCGCCGACCCCTCGTCACCCTATATTCAGTGATCACATCAACAATCACATCAAGTTTCTTCTCGATCCCGCTGCTCACAATTATCACAAATGGAAGTCCTTCTTCCTCATGGTGCTTCTCCGCTACGGTGTCTCCTTCCTCATCGAGCAGCCCCTCCCCCCCAATGCCAGTGCTCACCTTCTTGAGCTCGACGCCCATGTCGCCCTTTGGATCTATGCCACCCTGGCCGATCCTCTCGTCGACCACGTCGTCGGTGCCACCACCACCTTCACCCTCTGGAAGAAGATCCATGACTTCTTCCTCGCCAACCGCGCGGCTCGCTTCATGATTCTCAACCGCCAATACCGCAATCTCAAACAAGGCGATCTCTCTGTCACCGAATATGCTCGTCGCATGAAGCTCCTCACAGATGGCCTTGCGGACATCGATCACGCGGTCACTGAGGTGGATCTCACCACCCAGTTCCTTCACGGCCTCCACAAACGTCTGGACACGATCCGGGTTGTTCTGGGTGATCAGGCCTCCTCCATGCCGTTCGACACCGTTCTCTCCCGCGTCGCCTTTGCTGAGGAGTCCATGGAACAGCGGGCGGCCGAAGAGCGCGCCTCGGCGTTCGCCCTCTCCGGCGGCGGATCCTCCAGCGCCGGGGGCCCCTCCGGCGGTGCCGGGCGTGGCGACCGCCCCTCCGACCGCGGTGATCGCTCCTTGGGCAGTGAGCACCCCCACGGCCCCCGCAGTCGCCGCACCCCAACCCTGGCCGTGCGGTGATCGCGGCGGCGACGGCGGTGATCGTGGACGCGGCCATGGACGCGGGCGCGGACGCGGTGACAGCTCTGCTCGTGGCCAGTCTTCTACCCCGACACTTGCGCCCTTCATCGGCTACTTCGCCCCCTACGGCATGGCTCTTCCGCCTCCGCGCTCTGGCTGGGTTCTGCCCAACGCCGCCGGCGTGCTCGGGCCACGCCCCGGCTCTCATGCGCAGGCATATCCCGTGTACCAGCACGCGCCTCTGGCACCAGCACCCTCCTACTCCGCCCAGCAGCCATCTTGGGAGCATGTTGCGATGCTTAATGCCGCGTACAGCAACGGCAGCTTCCCCTCCAACCCCGCGCCCGAGTGGTATCTTGACAGTGGTGCTTCTTCAAACGTGACAGGCAATCAAGGTAACATTACCAAGTATGGTTCTTTAAAGCATGTTCCTTCTTCCATTCTTGTCGGCAATGGGCATCACATCCCCGTCACAGCAACCGAATCCACCACTCTCCCCCCCTCTGACTTTCGTCTCACCGACGTGCTCGTCTCTCCCAACGTTGTCACTAGCCTTATTTCCGTTCGTCCTTTTACTAAGGACAACTCTTGTTCCATTGAATTTTACCCTTGTGGTTTTCTTGTGAAGAATCTTCGCACTCGGAAGGTGCTCCTGATCTCCGTTAGCGACGGCGACCTGTACCCCTTCCTTGGAAATAACCAAGCTCCACCAGCAGCCCTCACCATCTCCACGCCGGACTTGTGGCACCGCCGGCTTGGGCACCCCGGAGCGCACTCCTTGTACACTTTAGCCAAGGATTTTCTTAGTTCTTGTAATAATGCAGCACACTCTCCATGTAGTGCTTGTCAGTTAGGCCGTCAACCGCGCCTCCCCTTTTCCTCCTCTTTTAGCAAAACATTTGCACCGTTTGATTTGATTCATTGTGACTTGTGGACGTCACCCGTTGTAAGCTTTTCCGGATTTCAATATTATTTAGTTGTGCTTGATGATTTCACACACTACTCTTGGACATTCCCCATGCGTCAAAAATCCGATACCTCCGTTATCTTGCAACGGTTCTTCACCTTTGTCCACACACAGTACAATGTTATCATTAAGGCTATGCAATGTGACAATGGTAGCGAATTTATCAACTCGTCCCTCCGCTCCTTCTTCTCCACAAATGGCGTCGTCTATCGCTTCTCTGCCCTCACACTTCTCCCCAAAATGGCAAGGCAGAACGTCTCATCCGTACAACCAACGACATCATCCGCACCCTTCTTCTCCAAGCAAACCTCACTCCCCCCTTTTGGGTTGAAGCACTACACACGGCCACATATCTCCTCAACCGACGCCCCTCTCGTGCCATTGCGGATCACACGCCTTTCTTTCTTCTCCACGGTGTTCATCCCACATATGACCATCTTCGCGTATTTGGTTGCCTCTGTTTTCCCAACACATCCACAACAATGCCACATAAACTCTCCCCTCGCTCCACACGATGTATTTTCTTGGGTTACCCTCTCGAGCACAAGGGATACAGATGTTATGATCTGGCTTCTCGTCGTGTCATTGTTTCTCGTCACGTCATTTTTGATGAAACCACCTTTCCTTACGTGTCGCCCCCTGCATGGCCACACAATCTCCCGGCCACACCCGATCCCGTGCGCCCAGCCAACCCAGCAGAATCCTCCTCGGATCTGCCGCCCTCTCCCACCTCGTACTGGCCCCGCCACCCACCTGCGCCCGCATGCACCGCTCCGCCCCCCGCAGACCTCCACTCACCGCCCGGTCCCACCACTCCTGCCGACCCGGTCTCGCGCACCACTTCGCCCGGATCCCGCGGCGCATCGCCCTCGTCCTCCGTGCCTGACTCCACCCCCATCCCTCTGGCGCGATCCACCTCGCCTTCCGCGCCTGTCAGCTCTACCGGCCCTGCCTCCACGGAGTCCGCGCCCGCTCCCTCTGCGCCATCAGCCGCGGGCCCCACCGCATCTGCCTCGGCCTCCGAGGCATGCACGGCCAGTACTCCCTCGCCACGTCTCCCTCGCCTTGCACAACGCACTGAGCCCCCACGTAACTCGCACAAGATGATCACCAGGGCCAAACGTGGCTACTGTATGCCTAAAAAGCTTTTTTCTCGTTAACTCCTCCACACCACCTATTTCTCCCATACCTCCCACCTACAAATCTGCTCTCAAGGACCCCAATTGGCGCCATGCAATGCAAGAGGAATTTAATGCTTTAATCAACAATTCTACTTGGTCTTTGGTGCCTAAACCTGCAGGTGTGAACATTGTCACGGGGAAGTGGATCTACCGGCACAAGTTTCATCCGGATGGCTCCTTGGCACGGTATAAAGCTCGTTGGGTTGTCCACGGCTTCACTCAACGAGAGGGCATTGACTATGATGAAACATTTAGCCCGGTCGTCAAGCCAGCCACCATTCGCGTTGTGCTCTCTCTTGCCACATCCAGCTCCTGGCCAATCCACCAATTGGATGTCAAAAACACTTTCCTCCACGGCGACCTCAAGGAAACAGTGTACTGCTCCCAACCAGCCGGGTTTGTTGATCCCTCTCATCAAGATCACGTATGCCTCCTTCGTAAGTCACTCTATGGCTTGAAACAAGCCCCACGTACGTGGTTCCTTCGTTTCAAGTCATTCTTGTTATCACTTGGTTTTTCTGCCTCCAAGAGTGACTCTTCATTGTTCATACTTCATCGTGGTTCTTCCCTTGCTTATTTGCTTGTGTATGTCGACGACATCATTCTTACCGCCAACACCATGCACACCTTATCCACCATCATTGATGCTCTCAAACGGGAGTTCTCCCTGTCGGATCTTGGTCCTCTACATCACTTCCTAGGCATCAATGTCACACCCAACTCCTCCGGCATATTTCTCCATCAACAACAGTACACCCTTGAGATCCTTGAACAGGCTAATGTGCTTCAATGTAAACCAGTGTCCACTCCTATCGACACCACATCCAAACTGTCTTCCCATGATGGTCGCCCCCTCTCCAACCCAACATACTACAGGAGCTTAGCTGGAGCGCTCCAATACCTAACTCTCACTCGGCCAGATATAGCCTATGCGGTGCAACAAGTTTGTCTCCTCATGCATGAACCTCGTGACGCACACATGCAGCTCATCAAACGGATTCTTCGGTACCTCCAAGGCACTTCACATTATGGCATCCAGTTCTACAAGTCCTCCTCCACGGACCTCATCGCCTATACTGATGCTGATTGGGCGGGTTGTCCAGATACCCGCAAGTCCACCTTGGGCTTTTGCGTTTTCCTTGGCGCCAACATCATCTCTTGGTCTTCTAAGCGCCAACCGACCGTGTCACGTTCGAGTGCAGAGGCAGAATACCGCGGTGTTGCCAACTGCGTTGCTGAATCTTGCTGGCTTCGTCAACTATTACATGAACTCAAGCGTCCGCCGACGCGTGCTACCGTCGTCTACTGTGACAACATCAACGCCTCCTACCTAGCCTGCAATCCGGTGCAGCATCAGCGGACTAAGCACATTGAGATTGACCTACACTTTGTTCGTGATCGTGTTGCCTTAGGCGAAGCTCGCGTGCTCCATGTCCCCTCCAGTTCCCAGTTCGCGGATCTCTTCACCAAGGGGCTACCATCACTGGTTTTTCATGAGTTTCGTGCCAGCCTGAACGTCCTACCAAACGGCGTTCCGGCTGAGGGGGGTGTTAAACTGTACATGTACACCTTGTATACTTTCTGTTGTAAGTGGCTGAGTCCACCCCTACTTTGTAGGATCGGCAGCGCTCGTGGCCTGCGTGCCTCAATTCTAGGAGCGCTAGCCTCCCATATATGTTGTACATTGTAACTGATTCAATCAAGGAAGGAAATCATCTCTCCAACTGACCTTGTACTGTTTATCTGCCGGTCTGCCCCCTTGATTGTGGCACGTAAGGGCAAAGCAAGGGGTCGAACATGGACAAGGCACCCATATATACTGTTCAATCTGAACTTCTAGACGGCCAGGCTTAATTAAGAGAGGACAATACGTCGTTGTACTAGACACTATACAAGAACACTTTGCAACAGTAGTACGGTAAGTGGTGTATGTTCTGATGATCGATCGGTTTGTAGGGGCAGTGCAGGTTTAATTCATGTGGGAAATATGAGAGGCGTCTTCCCGGTAAAGCTGCTGTTTGGTGGCAGAGATCGCTCCACCGATGAGCGGGAATTTCCGGCTGGTTTACCGACGGTAGCTAGCATGCAGCACGCGCCGACGCTGTTGGCCGGACGTACCATATGCATCCTACCTAGCTAGCTCTGGCTAGCTGGAACCCAATCCAAACGCAACGCATCTAGATCGACAGCGCCTCGACCCGGCCGGTCGGTCGGTGCATAGAGAGCGAGAGAGAGGGAGGTAGACCAGGTCCTGCAGATTCGATCGGCACTGCAGCGCCAGCGACGCTGCTAGCGACCAAAGGGGCGCTGTATCGACCGATCGCCGCCATGTATATTTGTTTGTTCGTCAGCACGTACATGCCCTACCCACGGACCGCCGGAGGAGGAGGAGGAGAGGGAATATTTGCTTCTCTTTCGTTGTCTTCTCCGTCGCCGTGGCCGTCGCCATTGTGCGTGTCGAGTGTCCGTGGGTGCACGCGTACTTCAACCTTGTAGATTTTGGAATGTTGGGATGCATGTGCTATGCACCTCCGTCTCCATCTATCCGATATCTGTGTGCCCTGGTAGCTAGCTAGTACGTGTTGCAACGCGTACGCTACAAGCTCGAACAGTTAGTAGTGCCGTCGGCGATCACCGACGGCGACACACGTACGTTTGTCAAGCACTGTCGCCGTCCCTTAATTCCTTCCTCTCCTTTCTGCTGATAGTTGTTGCTGGTCCTGTTGAAAGAAAAGATGATCAGCAAGATTGTCGTCCGTGTGCTTGTTGCGATCTTTATTCTTTCCTTTTTGTTCTCCTAATGTGCAGTCGATGTATTGATCGGGTGATGGGGAGTAGTGGGGAGGTGCGTAGGGCTGACTTGGGCTCTGCACGAGCTAACACTAGATAGCTGGCCTCCTATGGATAATATAGTGTGGTGTAGTCTGTTTCTTGTGTTGCTTCCTTTGTAATTAATTAACTTTTGCATGCATGAGATGCAGACGCAGCATGCGTGCGTGGCTGCTCCAGCATAAAGATCCAACTCCACTTCGTACAACATCATGCAACGACTTCATTTGTTTAGACTTTTGGGTGTCAGACCTTTCTTCTCCGACAGTGTCAATTAACTCAATGAAATTTGGCGAACAAACCTAGAGCTAATTAGTTGATCTCTTAATCATTTGCACCTTCCCTGGCGCTTAATCCGAGTGGCTTGAAGGGTTAAAAATTTCACCCGCAAAAAAAATCAACGAAATTTCAGTGAAATTTTGCATACTTCAATGGGCTCCGAAATATATTTGACCGCAAAATTTCGATACAGATTCAAAATGGTTTCAAACTAAATTTAAATTATGTTAAAATTCATTAAACTTAAGTGAAATTTGAAATCTCAAATTCCAAAATAATTTCCGAAATATGCGATTTTTTTGAAATTTCCTGTAGTTTGGTGAGGTCCAGAATTGTTTTCGAAATTAAAAACCTTCGCTTGAACTGAGACGATCTGTTTTTTTTTTCTCTCAAAACTTGACAAAAGTTTTCCTTTTTGGAAAATAAGCGCAAGGAGCACACGACTATAAATCAATAAAGCCTATAAATCAATAAAGCCATGAACGCAGTGTGATCAAGCAGTTTGTCTGTTGAAGTGGATAGCTTTAATCTTGCCAAGCGCCACTCTGGCCGTCTCCATGTTCTTCTTTTTCAGAGCCAACCACAGCCGAAAAAGATAGACAATTTACAAATATAATCAACGTGATGGTTTGGGTTAGTACCCGCAATAGTTAGCAACGTATTTCCATTTTTGTTTGTTAATTATAAAGAAGAGTGTTTGACTATACAAAGTTCCATGAAAATAGGTAAGCTTGCTCTCTTGGCATAAGATTACTCGGGTCGGGTGTTTCGCCCCCATGAGGCGCCAGATTGCCATGATTCATGAAGGGGGGGCGAGGGGGCAATACCTTTCTGATGGTTTTAGTTCAAAATGACCTGATCTGTACTTCGGTCATAGTAGTACTATTCAACTTGAATGATGTTGTAAAGAGGAGAGTATCCGACCGGCCCCTCAAATTGTTCTATTCCATGTGATGATTTCCATCTACATTACTTCACTGCTCATCGTACTTGCCAATTTGGATGTGGGTTATTGTTAACTAGGCCAAACGGAAGTTCTAATAAAAAGGCTTGAATCATTTAGTGTACTTCGGCGTACCAAACCACATGGTTATGGTCATGATTGAGTTTACTCACATGTCTAGTTTAATGAGCTGGTGACAAACTAAAGTTTTGGCATCAGGATGGCATCATGCATGGGCCGGCCGGTCGTGGCCTACGACGCATCATCATGTAACGGCCTAACTCCTGCATGGCAAAGCCAGCACACGCACAATCAAAAGACGAGGGATTCTCCATTCACTCGGCAAGCAGCTTTGCAGCGTAATCTTCCCAGCCGATGGCCACTAGCTTAATCATGGCGGCGGCCATCGACGTAGCCATCGCCATTGCTGGTACGTTGTCGTCGGGGACCGGGCATCTATTCTGCATTAAGCAGCACCTAACACCCCATCACACTCGCTCCTAAAAAGACTAGGAAGCAGCAGTACTAGGATTCCTAGCCATAGGTACCCGCCAAGAATGGGCGAGGCCTCACATTGTGTTCCTCCAATGATTGATCCATGTAGTTTCACTTGATTTGATCTGATTTCCTCGCATCCTTCGATCACTGGTCATCTACTCACACTGTCAAATAAAATGGGCACCGTTTCAGAGAGAGAAACTGTAGATTTTTTCAGTAGAAGAAGCAAAAATCGGTGGTCTGATCCGTCGATTTCCTGGTCCTGCTTGGCTGTTTCGAAGCTGCATTCCAGACACATCTCACCCAACGGACAGCCAGTATGTGCCACTCACGGACGAAGCTATACTTCCAAAATGTATTATTAGTCAATGGCAACGGTCTCCATCTTGCCATCCATGGTGGTCGCCCCAGACCTGGGGAACTTCCTGCACAGCTCTCCTGGAGAGCTCTCAGTCCACACGATATCTGGAATGTCCTGCTTCGTCAGGGAGCTTCCTGCATACTGCCAACGCAGGTGACAATAGGCAGATGACCTACATACAACTCACATGGTGTAGAGGACCAGCCTCCTATACGTGTTCTAAATCAATAGTGAAACAAAGCTGAGCTTTACAAGCATACACACTGCTTTTATCATATGTATAAAATCTTCAGAGACAAAAAAAATGTTTTGAACTATACAAGCACCTGGTTTCCAAAAGAAGCAGAGCAAGAGCAGATAATGTTATGTTATGCTCCAAATTCAAATATAAAGAGAAAGCCCAACTTCTGACGAGCGAGCGGAGCAAGGCCCGTCGCCGGTAGGCTTGGGCCGAAGCGGAGCGGAGCATACGGATCAGGATTGACCTAGGACTCCTGCGTTATATATACCGTTTGTAAGCCGCCGCACGTGATAAGTTGATCAGTTGTAAATCCCCGGCGTTTGTAACCTCTCCCGATATAGTGAAGTTTGGCTGGCTGGCGCCCGTGGTTTTTTCCCCTTCGTGTTGGAGGGGTTTTCCATGTTAAAATCTCGTATCCCTTTGCTTGATTTCGTTCTTCATCGTATTCGATTGCGTGTCGTATCTCTAACAGATAAAAAGATTGGCAAAAACAAGTCATCACATACTCACTTGCTCAAACTAATCAATATTGGTTGATCCTCCCGTGTCCGATCGAGCTAGCCACGTCACATCTCACATCATATTGACTTACTCAGCACTCCTGAGATTCAAGAATCAGATTCTAGAACACCATAGCCCATTCTTAATCAATCCATAAGACATGCAAAATAGTTGATAATGCGGGAACATACGCATCTCTTTTTTCCATGCCCTCCTTTGCTTTGGCTTGTGTAGTGGGCATTAGGCTTGAGAGGAGCAACCAAAGTGGCAGCAGCTGCCATCAGAGGAGGCCTACGTGCATTGTCCCAAATCACATGCGTATCCAAGTTGCAGCTCGGGGCCGTCGGCCGAGTCCAACATGTAGTGCTGATGCAGCTGAAGAGGATTGGGCAACATGCTAACTAGGCATGCCAGCGGACGGCGTCCCCAAGGCCAAAAACACACTAATCTTTGTTGATGCCAACAAGTGCATACCAAGGAAGAACCATCTGGGAATTGGATTGTGACCGGTCACAGAAGTTATTAAGGGAGAAGATACATGCGATCTTACCCGGGATAAGCAGTAGCATGATACTAGCATAACCAAAATGGTAAAAGGAGAGGCCATACCAGGATACCCAATTGCCCGTGTATGTAGCAGGGTATGATCAGGTTAGCAAAGGGGTATCTCCTTCTGGAGGGGATTGAGTGAAGATACTTAGCGGAGATGTGGTGCTCGATGAAAACTGGCAACATGAGTAGAGTAAAATGCACAGAACCATCACTTTTGTGTCATAGCTCTCAAAAAACACCCATTTTACAAATCGTGACACTTTGCACTGCACCGAGAAAATGGCAGTGGCAAAAAACACTGAACTAAAAAATAATCTCATTTCGACATGGCCGATCACGCGTGGGCCCACAGTGTTGACGGCGCGGCGCTAACGGGCGGTAACAGCCGTACCGACCGAGCCGGTCGGCTCGTTCCCTAAAGGAAACAATGCCTTTCGCACTCTCTCCTCTCGCTCACTCCCACTCGCTCCCCTCTGCATCGCCGCCGCGGCCGCAATGGCCTTTTGGAGAGATCTGGAAGACAACAACGAGGAGTAGGAGCAGACCTACACTGGCATGGACGTGGATCTGTGGGTATGTATACACTGGTTTCAGTTAGGGTTAGGGTTTGACAATATTTAGATCCTCCCTTCTCTACCTCTCGTCTGTGGAGTGCCGAAGGCTTCTTTTCAATGCAGGAAAATCCTGATACTACCATTGATGCTTCCTTCTATGGCATAGTGATTGATCTAGAGATCAAATAAAAGCTTCACCTGTTTAGGGGCAAGAAATGTGTTGCTTTTGATGGCATAAACACAGGTAGAAGATTCTATGGCTGTGCTAAGTAGGTAATAACTGATGAGCTTATCATTTACTAAATGTGCTTGTGTTAACTGAATCACATCTGTTAATTGATGATCTAGTGTTAATTGAATTATTAGTGTTAACTAAATTTGCCAACTGAATGATCTAGTTTTAACTGAATTTGCTAACTAAATAATCTAGTGTTAACTGAATTTGCTAATTGAATGATCTAGTGTTAACTGAATGTGCTAACTCAATGTTCTTCTGTTAACTGAGGTACTATAGCTAATCTAGTTGTAGCTAATTAATAATGAGATTAGCCACACGCTGTCATGGCTGGCTGTAGGAGTAGTACGACCGATGGTATTGGCGATCTGTGTCGACCTGTTAATGGCCAGTCTCGCCTTGATGTGTCCTGCCGGTGGCCTCTAAGCGGCCCTACTACAGCACCCTTTTTTCCCTCTCTTCTGTTGCCACTACGCCATGTCCGGCCGTGGATGCATATGCATGATCCCCGTCGATCTACCACGTACTGTTGCTACAAGACTACGTAGCTAATACCAATGATCAATCGGTTAAAATAGTTGACGCGAGCAGTCAACGACGATCGATCGACAGATTGATGGATGAACTCGACTACGAGGTACAGCCGAATCTGATCTAAACAAAATTAACCCGATTAGGATGCCGACCAGCAGGATTTTCGTCATTGCTCTTTCCGTCCCGTAATGTAAGACGCTTTTTGACACTAGGGAGCATTACTAGCGTCAAAAATCATCTTACATTATGAGACGGAGGGAGTAGCAATCCATAATTGTAGGTAGTCATTTATACATGATGAAGAGTTTTACCGGCAACAATCAGGAGAGATAGGACGGCAACTTCCACTTATACCTAGAAAACTGAGCGAGGAGTCCAGAGCCGATCGCCTCGAGGTACCGGCTGGGCGGCCGGTGGATTTTGCCGGGGAAAGAGACGGGGTTTTGGCAGTATTTTACACCATCCGATCCTCTGAGTAAAAAGGACGAATGGTAGACGGTGATGCGGTCGGCTCTAGTCGGCATACGCGTACGTGTACGTGTACTGTACACACGTACATGTGGCAGTAGAAGAAATGGGTAACTGAATAGATAAGCCGTAGCTTATCGCTATACGTACTGTTCATGACTAGGAAAGTCTCGGAAAGTCGAAATCGGAAGTCCGTGCATTCGTATAGCAAAACTGAAATAGCACCGTTCAATCCTCCATCGTCCAAAGTTGATGCGGGCAACTGTCGTCACACAGTTGTTTCGAAGTCGGATGTCCTGCTACTACTGCGTCATCGCGTTTTGGTTACTTGAAACGGAAATTAACAGCAACGGAGGATCGACTTTGTACTGTTTATATGTCCGCTCGTTTGTGGCACGTGCGGGCAGACCAAAAGCTAGAACATATATAGACTACAAGGCTGGCACCTATATATATACAGTTCTGAACGAGTGCTACGGTCGGTGGCCTGCATATAATATACCCAGAGATCGATCCATAGATGGTGATTGCTAATCAATCAACAAGAGATCACCTTGATAAATCAATGAAATGAAATGTCCTTTATCGAAAATATATCAATCAGCAAGAGAGAACAGTACGTCGTTGTAGTCGACACTGTACAAGAACGCTTTGCAAACAGTAGTGTTGTGATGATCGATCTTTCCGTAGGTGCAGCCGTGCAGGTTTAATTCGCGTGGGAAATATCGGAGGCATCTTCCCGGTAAAGCTGTTGTAGCGAGCACAAGAAATTTCAGGCGGGTTTACCGACAGTAGGAGCACGCGCCTATGCTGTTGGCCGGACTACCACATGTAATTCTATCTATCTCGCTGGAACATAATCGAAACGCAACGCATCTAGATTGACAGCGGCTCGACCCGGCCGGTCGGTCGGTACATCGAGAGCGAGAGAGGTAGACCAGGTACGCATGTGTAGCTGCTGGGTCCTGCTGCAGATTCGATGGGCACTAGGCACTGGCCACTGCAGCGCCAGCGACGCTGCTAGCGACCAAACGTGCGCTTTATCGGACAAAATTTGCGTTTAAAACTTTTTTGTCACGCCAACATCCCTGGCGTCTGGATTACACGGGAGACGACATGGTTTCTTGCCCGTGCCCCGCACAACCGGCTGACCCGTTAACCTTCTGACGTGGCAAAGGACCAGACGCCAAACACCCTGACATCTGGTCCTGATAAATGACCAAACGCTAGGGAGCTTGGCGTATGGATGACGTGGCCCATATTATCAAAAAGCTGTTGTGTGATGTGCTAGGGCTAGACGCCAAGGTCCCTGGCGTTTGGTCACTTATCAGGACCTGACGTTAGGGTGTCTGGCGTCTGGCTCTTTGCCACGTCAGCCGGTCGTGCGGGCCACGGACTAAACTCCAGGGACCTTGGCGTATCCCGTGCAACCCTGACAGCAGGGATGTTGGCGTGACCAAAACAGGTCAATTTTAATATTTTTTGAAAACGAGATCAATTTCAAATTTTCTTAGCATAAAAGGTTTTAACACAAATTTTGTTCCGCTTTATCGACAGGGTATGTTTGTCACCACGTACATGCCCTGCCCACGGACCGCCGGAGGGGGATAGTGAATATTTGCTCCATTTTTTGTTTTGTCTCCATTGCCGTGGCCGGCTTGGTGCGTGTCCGAGTATGCATTTGCACACGCGTACTTCAACCTTCTAGACGCCACCAGCAGCTGGAAACATTTTTAATTTCTTGTTGGTGTTGTAGTTGTTTCTGCCGTTTCATGGTGCATGCAACACTCACAGCCAGCAAGCTAGCTAGCTTCCTGCGTAATCCTCACCCTCACTCGGTGAGAGGGAGCTTGCATTGGCTCTGGTAGTGCGGGCACCGTTAAAACTGAATTGTCAGGCATGATCATCTCTCCTCTCGCTTTGGTTAGTGGAGGCTGTGCACACTTCTTCCAGAGCGTAATTATACAAGTTAACTTTTTTAATTGTCGTGGGATCTATTAGTAACTGATAGATCCATGGACGTAGCAACTACAAACAAGGTAACAACCAAAGTTTACGTACGTACCCATGCATGTAGTGTACTAATTGGCGGGAAATCAAAATTATAGTGTACTAGCTAACGAGATGACGCACAACAAAGAAAATCAAAGTCGGTTTTCAAAAAAAAATCAAAGAAGATCTCCCTCACAATAATAATTCAAAGAAGATCTAACAGCGAGAGGGAGGTGCAAATGTAGTAGAGCTATACGTGTGTCGGTTCTGGGCACACAGAAATATTTCAGTTTCTGGTAGTGGCATATACGTTTGTCAAGCGCTGTCTCAGTCCGTTAATTCCTTCCTTTCCTTTCTGCTGCTAGCTATTGTTGGTCCTGTTGAAAGAAAAGATGATCAGCAAGAATGTTGTCTGTGTGCTTGTTGTGATGTTTAATCTTTACCTTTTGTTCTCCTTATATGTGTAGTCGATGTACTGATCAGGCGATGGGGAGTAGTGGGGAGGCTTGGAGGGCTGATTTGGACTCCGCATGACTTAACACTAGCTAGCTGGCCTCCTATGGATAATATAGTGTGGTGTAGTGTGTGTCCTGTGTTGCTTCAGTTTTAATTGACCTTGCATGTATGCGAATAAGATGCAGCCATGCGTGCGTGGCTGCTCCAAAGCTGTGGGGATTTGCTTTTTAATTTATGTGGTTTTAAATTAGAAGAACATGAAGATCTAACTCCACTTTGTACCATATCATGCAACACGTCCATATGTTTTGACTTTCCAATGACACATTTTATTTTCTCCGAGTCCGAATCAATTAGCTCACAGGAATTTGGTGAAATAGAGCTAGAGGTAGTTAGTTTTCAGTAATGCTATTCAGCGAACATTAGATGGATGGATGGTCACTAGTAGAAAACAGACCTTTTGTCCAAAGCATTAGTCCCGGTCTAGTTTTGAACCGGCACTAATGTGACCATTAGTCCCGGTTCGGGACGGGCATCATTAGTCCCGGTTCGTCACGGACCTTTAGTCCCGGTTCGTAACACGAACCGGGACTAAAGGGGTGGTGGCAGGCTCGTGTCAGCCTGGGGCCCCACGATCATCTTTAGTCCCGGTTCGTGGCACGAACCGGGACTATAGGCTCACCTTTAGTCCCGGTTCGTGCCATGAACCGGGACTAAAGATCCCCTATATGAACCCTTCGGCCAGCCCGAGCACACTCCTCCCTGTTTTTCCCATTCTTCCCTTCCTTTGTTCTTCCCCTTGCTCGAGCTCACCTCCATTTTTGCCAAAATTTGTCAAGATTTGAAGGCACCCCATCCATCCAAGTGTTCACAAAGGTTAGCAACTTTGTCCTTTCATCTCTCATTGCTAGATTAGCTCTTGCAATGCTCTATAAGTATAGTGATTTGTGGGTTTTAGTTTGGGAGTATTTATATGTGGTAGTTTATTTGATTTATATGCAATTTGAGCTCAAATTAACTTCTTACTTTGCATGTGTAGGTGTGGTTTACTTAGTGCCTTCCCGTCCCCGTCCTAACCACCGTCGATCGCCCGCACCGTCCCGTCGCCGGCACCACCTTGGTGAGCCTCTTGTTCTTATCCTTTTTATAAAAAAAAAATCATGTTTGTAAGATTTAGATAGTTACTTGTATAGTTTTCTTACCTATATGGTTGTTTGTTATACATAGTGGCATGGTTTTGATATCCGTCCCCGTCGGCCCTCGTCCGGTTTATGATTCGGATGTGGTATATACTCTCTTTTATAACTATTTGTTGCATTTCATGTTTATGACAATTATGCCCATCAAGTTGACATAGATATTTTTATCTAGGAGGTATGTGAACTGGAAATTGCAACCGACATAGATATTCTTGTCAAGTTAAATTTAGTTGAAAAAGAAAACGAGTATTTGAAAGAAAAATTGAAAAGAGTTGAAGAAGAGAAGATGAAACTGGAGTTGTATGTTGCCGATGTCGTCGATGATCACAAGATCAAGATGGATGCAATGCGCTTGAAGATTAGAAAATTTAAAAAATATACCATTGATAGTGAGGCTTGGTATCACTATGTTGTTGGATCAATTGTTACCTTAGTTGCGATCTTGATCGCATTTGTTGTTGCATTTAAATGCTTTAGCTAGAGAGTTTGTATGTTGTTTTATGAGAACAAGTGTGTATGAACTTTATGTATGAACTTGTATTAATTTGGTCTTTCCGATGTTGTGTAATGAAGATGAGCCGGAAATGGATGTACGATGACCGATGCTCTTTCCCAGTTCATTAATGGCGTGCATACTTTTCTGGTTGCGGCTGAGGCAAACAAGCGGGCGGATGGTTTTATGTATTGTCCATCTGCTGGCTGTAACAATGATCGAAATTACTCTAACTCAAGAACCATTCATGTCCACCTGTTTGAGTCCGGTTTCATGTCCGGCTATAACTATTGGACCAAGCACGGAGAAAGAGGGGTCCTAATGGAAGAGAATGAAGAAGAAGAGGATGACGACAGCTATCCTGGCCATGGGTTCCATGAATACAATGGTACAACAATGGGGGAAGAAGCTGAGCCGGCAATGCGGGAAGGAGCTGAAGAAGAGGCATCAGATGAACCCGCTGATGATCTTGGTCGGGCCATTGCCGATGCAAAGAGAAACTGCGCAAGTGAAAAGGAGAAGCTGAAGTTGCAGCGCATGTTAGAGGATCACAAGAAATTGTTGTACCCAAATTGCGAAGATGACAAGAAAAAGCTGGGTACCACACTGGAATTGCTGCAATGGAAGGCAGAGAATGGTGTATCTGACAAGGCATTTAAAAAGGTGCTGAAAATAATGAAGAATAAGCTACCAAAGGACAACGAATTGCCCGACAGTACGTACGAAGCAAAGAAGGCTGTCTGCCCTCTAGGATTAGAGGTGCAGAAGATACATGCATGCCCTAATGACTGCATCCTCTACCGCGGTGAGTACGACGATTTGAATGCATGCCTGGTATGCTGTGCATTGCGCTATAAGATCGGCCACGATGACCCTGGTGATGTTGCGGGCGAGCGCCCCAGGAAGAAGATTCCTGCCAAGGTGATGTGGTATGCTCCTATAATACCACGGTTGAAACGTTTGTTCCAAAACAAAGAGCATGCCAAGTTGATGCGATGGCACAAAAAAGACCGTAAGAAAGACGGGAAGTTGAGAGTACCTGCTGACGGATCGCAGTGGAGAAAAATTGAGAGAAAGTGGAAGGACTTTGCAAAGGACGCAAGGAACGTATGGTTTGGTTTAGGTGCAGATGGCATTAATCCTTTTGGGGAGCAGAACAACAATCATAGCACATGGCATGTGACTCTATGTATCTATAACCTTCCTCCTTGGTTGTGCATGAAGCGGAAGTTCATTATGATGCCAGTGCTCATCCAAGGCCCCAAGCAACCCGGCAACGACATTGATGTGTACCTAAGGCCATTAGTCGAAGAACTTTTAGAGCTGTGGAATGGAAAAGGTGTACGTGCGTGGGATGAGCACAAATAGCAGGAATTTGACCTGCGAGCGTTGCTGTTTGTAACCATCAATGATTGGCCTGCTCTCAGTAACCTTTCAGGACAGACAAACAAGGGATACCACGCATGCACACACTGTTTAGATGATACCGACAGTATATATTTGGGTAAATGTAAGAAGAATGTGTACCTGGGGCATCGTCGATTTCTTCAGAGCAGGCATCCCGTAAGAAAGAAAGGCAAGCATTTCAAAGGTGAGGCAGATCACCGGAAGAAGCCTCGCCATCGTACTGGTAATGATATACTTGATATGGTTAAGGATTTAAAAGTAATCTTTGGAGAGGGTCCTGGCGGACAATCTGTTCCGAATGACGCTGACGGACGCGCACCCATGTGGAAGAAGAAATCTATATTTTGGGACCTACCCTATTGGAAAGACCTAGAGGTCCGCTCTGCACTCGACGTGATGCACGTGACGAAGAATCTTTGCGTGAACCTGCTAGGCTTCTTGGGCGTGTATGGGAAGACAAAAGATACACCGGAGGCACGGGAGGACCAGCAACGTATGCACGGAGAAGACGGCATGGATCCAAAGCAGTTTCAGGGTCATGCCAGCTACGCTCTTACCAAAGAAGAGAAGGAAATCTTCTTCGAATGCCTTCTCAGTATGAAGGTCCCGTCTGGCTTCTCGTCAAATATAAAGGGAATAATAAATATGGCAGAGAAAAAGTTCCAGAACCTAAAGTCTCATGACTGCCACGTGATTATGACGCAACTGCTTCCGGTTGCATTGAGGGGGCTTCTACCGGAAAACGTTCGATTAGCCATTGTGAAGCTATGTGCATTCCTCAATGCAATCTCTCAGAAGGTAATCGATCCAGAAATCCTACCAAGGTTAGAGAATAATTTGGTGCAATGTCTTGTCAGTTTCGAGTTGGTGTTCCCACCATCCTTCTTCAATATCATGACGCACGTCCTAGTTCACCTAGTCGAGGAGATTGCCATTCTGGGTCCTGTATTTCTACACAATATGTTCCCCTTTGAGAGGTTCATGGGAGTCTTAAAGAAATATGTTCGTAATCGTGCTAGGCCAGAAGGAAGCATCTCCAAGGGCCATGAAACAGAGGAGGTCATTGAGTTTTGTGTTGACTTTATTCCTGACATTAAGCCGATTGGTGTTCCTGAATCGCGGCATGAGGGCAGACTGGGTGGAAAATGCACGCTAGGAAAGAATTCAGTAATATGCCAGGACGGGCATTCTTTGGCGCAAGCACACTACACAGTTCTACAAAGTTCCGCCTTGGTGGCTCCGTATATCGAGCAACACAAGAATATTCTACGCTCCAAACACCCGGAGCAGTCTGACGACTGGATTACACATGAACAAACGGTGACTTTCACCGGTTGGTTGCAGACACGTCTCATGCATGACGACACTATTGCAGATGACCTGTACTTGCTGTCCAAGTTACCATCTTCGACTATATTGACTTTCAAAGGGTACGAGATAAATGGGAATACATTTTACACGATCGCCCAAGATAAAAAGAGCGCCAACAAAAACAGTGGTGTCCGCTTTGATGCAGCAAACACCGATAGGCCAAAGGACACATATTATGGTTACATAGAGGAGATATGGGAACTTGACTATTGACTTGGTTTGAAGGTCTCTTTGTTTCGGTGCAAATGGGTCAATCTGACAGGAGGCGGGGTAAAGGAAGACCCGCAGTACGGAATGACAACAGTGGATCTCAACAATCTTGGGTACGCAGACGAACCATTTGTCCTAGCCAATGATGTGGCGCAGGTTTCTATGTGAATGACATGTCTACCAAGCCGAGAAAAAGAAAAGATAAGGAAGCGAATACATCATACGATGAGCCAAAGCTCCACATAGTTCTTTCAGGGAAAAGAAACATCGTGGGAGTGGAGGACAAGACAGACATGTCAGAAGATTATGAAAAGTTTCATGAAATTGCTCCCTTCACAGTGAATGTTGACCCGAGCATTAAGTTAAACGATGAAGATTGTCCATGGTTACGGCACAAAGGGACACACGCGAAGAAAAAGTTTTATACCCAAAGATCCCACTCTGGAATGTGACCGGCTTCTCTAGTTAGTTTCCGGACTTATATATCTGGAAAGTCCCACTTCGGACAAACCAGAGGGAATCTTTGTAATAGTAGTGTACTTATGTGTTTTGGCATTTGAAACGCGAAGAAATATTATGTCCAAAGCCACGTCATCAATTTTCAACCCTTTCTGACTTCATTTGCTATTTTTCATGCATTTGCTGATTTTTTTGGGCTAAATGACCCTGAAATTGAAAAGCACTACAAATGAACTTTGAAAAGGTTGAAAGTTGGCATGGTATCATCCTTTTACCCACATAGCATGTGCTAAAAAGTTGAGAGGGTTACGGCAAAAACTGGATGCACTTCGTGTACAAAATGGACAATCTCTTTCGAAGTATCAGGGTTTCAGACGAAAACTCGTCTGTTACAAAGGCATTTCATTTTTTTAAACTTATTTAAACTCCAGACTTTTTGTGTGTTCAGTATGCACCATTCGAAGCCACGTCATCAATTTTCAACCCTTTCTGACTTCATTTGCTATTTTTCATGCATTTACTGATTTTTTTGAGCTAAATGACCCTGAAATTGAAAAGCACTACAAATGAACTCTGAAAAGGTTGAAAGTTGGCATGGTATCATCATTTCAGCCACATAGCATGTGCTAAAATTTGAGAGGGTTACGGCAAAAACTGGATGCACTTCGTGTACAAAATGGACAATCTCTTTCGAAGTATCAGGGTTTCAGACGAAAACTCGTCTGTTACAAAGGCATTTCATTTTTTTAAACTTATTTCAACTCCAGACTTTTTGTGTGTTCAGTATGCACCATTCAAAGCCACGTCATCAATTTTCAACCCTTTCTGACTTCATTTGTATTTTTCATGCATTTACTGATTTTTTTTGAGCTAAATGACCCTAAAATTGAAAAGCACTACAAATGAACTCTGAAAATGTTGAAAGTTGGCATGGTATCATCCTTTCACCCACATAGCATGTGCTAAAAAGTTGAGAGGGTTACGGCAAAAACTGGATGCACTTCGTTTACAAAATGGACAATCTCTTCCGAAGTATCAGGGTTTCAGACGAAAACTCGTCTCTTACAAAGGCATTTCATTTTTTTAAACTTATTTCAACTCCAGACTTTTTGTGTGTTCAGTATGCACCATTCGAAGCCACATCATCAATTTTTCAACCCTTTCTGACTTCATTTGCTATTTTTCATGCATTTACTGATTGTTTTGAGCTAAATTACCCTGAAATTGAAAAGCACTACAAATGAACTCTGAAAAGGTTGAAAGTTGGCATGGTATCATCATTTCACCCACATAGCATGTGCTAAAAAGTTGAGAGGGTTACGACAAAAACTGGATGCACTTCGTGTACAAACTGGACAATCTCTTCCGAAGTATCAGGGTTTCAGACGAAAACTCGTCTGTTACAAACGCATTTCATTTTTTAAAACTTATTTCAACTCCTGACTTTTTGTGTGTTCAGTATGCACCATTCGAAGCCACGTCATCAATTTTCAACCCTTTCTGACTTCATTTGCTATTTTTCATGCATTTACTGATTTTTTTGGGCTAAATGACCCTAAAATTGAAAAGCACTACAAATGACCTCTGAAAATGTTGAAAGTTGGCATGGTATCACCATTTCACCCACATAGCATGTGCTAAAAAGTTGAGAGCGTTACGGCAAAAACTGGATACACTTCGTGTACAAAATGGACAATCTTTTTCGAAGTATCAGGGTTTCAGACGAAAACTCGTCTGTTACAAAGACATTTCAATTTTTAAATAACCTAAGAATTACCAAATTGAATATAATGATAAAACACGCTAATATTAAATAGCAGAAAAAAGAATCACTGCAAAATCTATTTTTAAAGTAAAGTTATTCACAAACTAGTGATTCACACAAATTTCAAATAATTCGAATTTAAACTATTCAAATTTGAAAACTACTGCCACTAACAGAAAGTTTATAATTTTTTTGACCTAACGCAAAAAGATTCACTCATTAACTCTAAATAAAGCAAAAAACAACTCAGAAACAAAAGAAAATAAATAAAACAGAAATTAAAAAAACTGAAAAGTAAAAAAAAAAGCCCGCCTACTGGGCCCCAACCGCAGGCTCACAAGGCCCAGTAGGCCCAACAGGGCAGCACAGGTTCAATAGGCCCACATAGGCCTGCTTAGAGAGGAGCTCGAGGGAGCAGTCTCAGCGGGGCTTATAAGCTGGTGCGGGCGCCCCTCGGTGGGCGAGGTGGGACTAAACTTGCGCAGCACCTTTAGTCGCGGTTGGAGCCACCAACCGCGACTAAAGGTCTGCGCTTCCCGCCGCTTCGCGTGGTGAAAAATGCCTTTAGTCGCGGTTGGTGGCCTTTAGTCGCGGTTGGAGCCACCAACCGCGACTAAAGGTCGTTGTATATAAGCGGCTGTTTGCAAAATTTCAGATCGATTCTCCATTCTTTCGACGACGCCGAACGAGGACGCCGCCAGGCTGCTGCGCAACGCCGTCGCCTCCCCCGACGCCGGAGATCATCGCCGCCGCCCCCGACGCCGGCCGCCCAGGCCTCCTCCCCGACGCCGCCCGCGCCTCCTCGCCGATCCCCGCCCACGCCCGCCTGCCCCGACACACGCGCCGTCGCGCCGCCCCTCTCCTCGACCTCATGCGCCGTCGCCGTCGCCGTCGCAGTCGCCGTCGCCGACGACTCGCCTCGCCTCGCCGGCCGTCGCCCCGCTGTGAGCCCCTGCCGCCATGGCCGCCCCTCCCATCGAGCCCGCACACACACACACACACATGCATGAACACACACACACACACACACACACACACACACATTCTTATTTTCTATTTTTCTGTTTTCTAGTTTTTTTACACTTTTAGTTATAGAAATGTTAGATGAAATGTTAGATATATAAATGTTAGATGAAATGTTACATATATAAATGTTAGATGAATGTTTTTTAGTTTTGTATACTTTTAGTTATAGCTAGATAAATGTTAGATATAAAAAAGATATAGAAATGTTTTTTAGTTTTTTATACTTTTTTATTGCTATATAAATTTTAGATATAAAAAAGATATAGAAATGTTAGATGAATGTTAGATTTGCAATTAGTATATGTATGTATACAATAGATTCTCTTAGTCCTTTAAGGGATTTAGGAATGCCCCCATTATGGATGTGCACAAGTTGATCCAATTTTTTTCTGATCTCATGCATCTACCCTTCTATATGTCACGTTTTGTCTAGCTAGTGTCAAAGGATTCAAGAAAACCATGGCTTCATCATTAGCCGGAAGTAACAGGCGCATGATGGTACGAAGCTTTTCAAAGTTGTTTTGGAACGGAGTTCTTGATAGAATAATTAGCTTTTTTGGTACGAAGTTCAGCAAAAAGGCCTTCCAAATAGCGATATTCGGAAGGCTCTTGCTGAACTTCGTACCAAAAAGCTAATTATCCTATCCGGGACTCCGTTCCAAAACAACTTTGGACAGCTTCGTACCATCATGCGTCTGTTACTTCCGGCTAATGATGAAGCCATGGTTTTCTTCCTTTGACACTAGCTAGACAACGTGACATATAGAAGGGTAGATGATATCAGGAAAAATATGAACCATTTTCTGCACATCCACGATGGCGCCATTTTGTTAAATCCCTGAAAGGTTAAGAGAATCCGTTATGATTCTGAAGGTTCCTCGTATATAAGAAATCACAATCAAGCATTTAAAAAATATTAAATTTGCATAGAATTTCTTCTCGGAGTCAACGATGCCCGGCCCGCATCCTCGTCGTCGACTCGTTCGCGACGACGTCCTGCTTCAGAGGGGCAACGTTCGGGACTGGGCTCCGCCGGGCTGGCACTGGGAGGTGCTACCTTCAGGGGCGCGCAGCTTGGTGAGGAACCCGGCCCCGGGTCCCGTCGTCGACCCGGAGCTTCTTTCGTGGCGTTCGTGTGGGCCACTTTCGGTGCGGAGGCAGTCGGCCTCGCCGGAGGTGGTACGTCGCCGTGTCAGGGAGGAGGACGAGCACGTCCGTCGCTACATGGATGGGTTGGACATCAGGTTCTCCAATACTCGGTAGGTTCTTCAGGGATCGCACCCGAGCTATGATCCTGTGATGGTTCCTTCTCTTTGGGTGTCCACCGCCCGCGCCTCAGGAACCGCGAGTGAACTAGATTCTTCGATAATATTCGATCTGTATTAGCTAGTGATGTTATATATATGATAACATTCGAGATGTATTAGTGATAATACTCGAGATGTATTCGAGATTATATTCGATAATATTCGAGACGATTTATTCGAGATTATATTCGATGATGCATATTATATGAATTATTCGAGATGCATATTATGTACTATGATTCAGTTTTTCCTTATTGATTGCATGCATTCTAATTTGAATACTAAATTGTTTTATCTTTCTTCTGGATTAGTTAAATAAAAGCTATGGACAATACCGGCAGAGAAGGAGAAGAGGCTCTGTTCGACATCATACGCTCCCGCTCCCCGAGCCCAGAGCAAGAATCTGAAGATGACGGCTCGCAATATCTGAACAATTCCGGTGAGGGCTGTATGATATTTGATGAATACGAACGAAGAGATGAAGGCGACGGCAACGATGTTGACGAAGAAAATGTTCTTCAAATAACAAAGACCGGCGAGGTATATTTTTTATATAAGCCATCCGGTGATCATTACATGTCTTAATTGATTTGTATGTATTAACGAATCAATCTTTCTTCTTTTAGGCCTCCGGATCGAGCAAATCTTCTACAAGCGACAGGGTAGTTCGAGGCCCGGCCAGAAAGTTGGATGCTGGCGTAAAGTTCAACATCGATTCCATCAAAACATCAAATGGTGAACCGCTTGAACCTAGGAAAAATGCGACCAAGTTCAAGAATCAATGCGGAGTTATTGTCAGGGACCAAATCCCGATCTCTGTTCAAGAATGGAAAAAGGCAGCAAAGGGAGATCGAGCAGGAGTTACTTTTGTCGACGAAAGAGCAAAATATGTACTTTGGACATCGCTCATGGAACATTTCACCCTACCAGATAATTTGACAGATGCAGATCTGAAGAAAGTCAGAAACTATGCTCTTAAAAAGATGGCGATCGCATTCAACACCTTCAAGAAAAATGCATGGACTAAGTACGTCAAATAAAAAAAGAAGACTCCAGAATTCAAGGGAGCACTGGTGAAGGCAAAAGATCACTGGGACACTTTCGTGAAGTTCAAGGAATCGGAAGAAGCTAAGGAACGGTCGATAAAAAACAAGATTAATGCTGCGAAAAAGAAGTGGCACCATACTCTGGGGCCAGGTGGCTACCAGGTGGCCCTGCCTAAGTGGGATCAATCTGAGCAAGAGATGATTAGTGCAGGGGTCACTCTAGTTACATTGACATGGCCCCCGAGGTGCAGGACATGGTTTTATGCGCATGGGGGGGAGTTGGACCCAGAGACAGGGCTGGTTATGGTGAAGGCAAGTCTTAAAGAAGCGACAGACGAAATACTTATTGCAATAGAAGAAGCTCGAACGGGGGTGTTCACGCCCAACAGAGAGAACGACGAGCTTACGCGCGCCCTGAAGAATCGTGAACACCCGGAAAGAACACGAGGCAAAGGCGTTGTTCCGTGGTATGAGGGGTTTGCGGATTGGAACGACGACTACAGAAGCCGTGCGAGAAAGAAGAAGCAGGAGGGCAGAAGAAGAAGGAGGAAGCACTCCGCCTTGAAGGCCTAGAATCAAAGCACCTAGAGTTGGAACGCGCTTTCAGGCGGCAGCAGGAGCAGATCGACTCACTCAGCCAGGAAAGGGCGTCTCAGCGGCAGCATGAGCAGATCGATCCAGCATTGGATAGCACCGTCCCATCTATGCCAAGAAGCAGCGTGGGTTCCGCCCTAGCCGATATCGATGATGCACTGCTAGCTAGTTACCCTGTGGATGATATCAAAGACAGGACTAACTGTGAGCTACACATGAAAGTGAAGAACTTATCCATGAAGGTGGCGGACGGCTATGCTTTAGCAAATCCACCTGAAGCAACCTTCCATTGCAATCCCATTCCAGCTGGCTATGCTCGTGTCGGGGTTGATGAAGTGATGTCAGGATATCACGAGCTACAACTTGACATTCTTGGAGGTGACGAGGAGAGAACACTGGGAGAGGCCATACATCGTATCATTCTATGGAAAAAGGATTGCATCGTCTTTCCAATGCCACCGACTCCTCCTCCTCCAAGTCCGCCGCCGCGTCAGTCGACTCCTCCTCCTCCAAGTCCGGCACCGCGTCAGCCGACTCCTCCTCCAAGTCCGGCACGGCGTCAGCCAACTCCTCCTCCTCCAAGTCCGGCACCGCGTCAGTCGACTCCTCCTCCAAGTCCGGCACGGCGTCAGCCGACTCCTCCTCCTCCAAGTCCGGCACCACGTCTGCCGTCTCGGCCGACTCAGCGTGCTCCGTCGCGTAAGCAACAGCGGAAGAGAGAGGCCGCAGCTACGACGGCTAGCGGTACAACAGGCAAGAAATTCAAATATGGTCCAAACCTCAAGCCTCTTCCGAAGTTGCCTTACCACCTGAATGAGGAGGAACTCGACGCCGCAGTGGATGCCAAAGTGAAGGCCCATTTTGGACCGAAACCGCCCCCGCCGCCGAAGGAGAAAGTACCTGAGCATGTCTCACAACACTTTATTGATATGGCTCGACCAGCTGATAATCAGAAGGACTCCGACTATGTGCGGTCTATCAAGAAGTCATATTTGGCAGGACAAAAGGAGTCGAGCTCGAGCTCGAGCCAAGCAGTTGGCAAAAAAAGCGAGAAAACTGTTCCCCAGCTGGGAGAACAGGCAGTGCAATCGATCCCCCCGCTCATTGTACAAACACCTGTGAGTACCGCCGATCGGCTGGTAATAACCGACAATCATAAAAGGCAGGCTAAAGAGGCCGGTGTCACTGTTGAACAACTCCTAGGCCTTGAGGAAATCCCCGGGATTACAGAGGAGGAAGTAAAATACCAATATGTCCGCGGCAAACCTCTGGTCAAGCCTGACGATGTCAAGCTTCTACCAACGAGAATGTACAATTTGCATACGTGGTACATGCAAGAAACAGCAAATACCAATCAAGAGTCCCTCATGATGAGAGTCAAGAGAAAGCATTACTTCCATAAAAAAGATTTGTGGATTCATTATTCAGAGTTGTTTCAGTTATTCAATCACGACGCACTCGACAAATCTATCGTCAGTTGCTATTGTCTGTAAGTGATTTCTTTCTGTAATTTAAGTCTCTAGCTAGCTGTGCTCTCGTTCATTACCTGTAATTATCCTCACTATATTCTTTTCTGTGGTATTATGCAGAATGAAGATGTATGAAATGAAACAAGCTGGACGCTATGGCATTGGGTTCATTGACCCAAATACGGTGAATCAAGCGATATGGGAAGATCAATATTCGAGAAAAGACACAGAGAGATTCCTGCTAGAGTTTTTGAAGCAACTAAACACCCAACCAGAAATACTACTTCCTTACAACTTCGGGTGAGTGTTACTATATCTTGTACTACAAATTCTATTTTTTGCTTACTAGATGTTAATAAGTGTAGTTGATGAGTTATGCACATGCCCGCTTAATTATACAAAACGTGTGCGCATGCAGTTACCACTGGATCTTGTTAATCATTGAAGTTGACAAGGGAAAAGTTGAAGTACTAGACTCACTATATAATAATCCATCTGAATACGCAACCGTGAGGGGGATGGTCGACAGGTAATTTCAATCATTATCGCACTATGTCGGCCTCTTTACTTCATTTCCTGATATCAACTAGTTAATAACTCTTTTATTCATTTTCTTTGCCGGCGGGCAGGGCTTGGGCCAAGTTCGTCAAACTGGTCCCAGGCGACTGGGAACAAAAGCTGACATGGGTGCGACCCAAGGTAATTAAGTAGTACTAGCTAGCTACGTCCGTGCATCTCTTTAATTCTAGTTTGAATACCATTATCATGCTTGATTAATTATTACCTGATTGAATTTTATTCTCGTAAAGTGCATGAGGCAGGAGCAGGGGAATAGTTTATCCGCATACTACGTTTGCGAGAACATTCGCATGATCACGTCTGAAAGGAGCAGAAACGAAAGAAATCTTTGGGTACGTTTGCCAGAACACAACACTATCCATAATTTTTTTTATCATGATCTAGCTAATATATATACACACAACTAATATATTCATCTTGATCTCCTTCTTATAGCTGACGGAGATGCGGGGCCAGCTCCTACCAACGGCTCGCGTACGAGCAATTCAAGAGGAAATAGCTGGATTTCTGCTCGACCAGGTCATAGATCCCAAAGGAGAATACCATTACAAGATCAAGCAGTAATGCCTGCATATGTAATGATCCGCAAATTGTAGGAGAAATTGTATATACCAAATTGTATATATATGTATGTGAATGGTCGTCGTACGAGAAATTCGATGATATATATCTACAACGTGTGCAGTATGTAGTAGCGTAATATATGTTTGAAATGAAAAATAATTAAATGGAAAACACAAAATTAAAAGGAAAAATAAACCATAATTAATTGATAAACCCCTAAAGGATTAAAAGGAAAAATAAACCAAAATTAAAAGAATTAAATACTTTTAGTCCCGGTTGGTGTTACCAACCGGGACTAAAGGTCCCCCAACCCACGGCGCCGGCAGGTGCCACGTGGTGGGCCTTTAGTGCCGGGCCGTGTTGAACCGGGACTAAAGGGGGGGGCTTTAGTCCCCACCCTTTAGTGCCGGTTGGAGAACCGGCACTAAAGGCCCTTACGAACAGGCACTAAAGGTCATTTTTCTACTAGTGGGTATTTACGAATGTTTTTCAAGGCATTTTATGTTGCAGGTATATGGCTTGGCTGGTGCCTCCGGTTTTAGATGTTAGGCTTAGGTGCGAGGTCTGTTTGGTATTAGGCTCGGACTATCGACACCCCTTCATCAAGTGGATAGAAGTAGCGACATATGTTGCCAAGATGGTGGCTTTAGACTTGCTGATGTACTACTTTGTAAGGTCTTTGTGAATAATTAATAAAGTGGTTGCATGCATCGTCCAGATGCAGAGGCCGGGGGTCTTCCTCCTTTTCAAAAAAAAATGTTGCAGGGATATTTCAAGCGAACTTGACAATTTGCATAGCAAAATTCTTTGTCTGCAGAATTTGTCATGTGTTTCAGAAGAAAATGACATGTGTGTTCTTATGGATTTGCCATACAAACCGTTCGTGAATGTGAACGTTTGCTGGCTAAAGGGGTCCGTAGTTTTTATTTCAAAATGAGGCAAACTTTTACGCTTTTTTACTGTTTACAAAGGCCAGGACGCCCAAACATAAAATGTAATCCTAGTCACCTGCTACAAGACTACTCAGATGTTTCCCCCCGCGTGGGGCAGATTAGCGGCTCCCTCATTGATTCTTCCGAAGATGTTCACATTCTATACGTCTCAAGAGAAGAGCACCATGATTATTCATGAGGGAGGCAAGACCCTTCCAATGAATTTCATTCAAAATGAGCAGATATGTACTTTAAGCATGGTATTATTCAACTCGAATGAACTTGTAAAGAGCATTGTCCATCTGGCCCCTCAAATATTATAGTATCATTCCATGCGATGATTTTTATTCACAGTACTAGCCAACTATTATACTTATCTGCTCGTCTCACTACTTGCCAGTTTGCATTGGTTGTTAATCTGTTATATATTCTGTCCAAACAAAAAGGTTTGAATCATTCGGTGTATGTACTCTGGCTAACCAAAGCACATGGCTACATGGGTAGCAGCAGCAGCAAGATCTGCCAAAAAGAAACGAGCTCACATGATTGAGTTTACTCACAATTCTAGTTTAATCAGCCGGTGACAAAGTTTGGGCATCATGCATATGCATGGGCGTGGCCTATGAGGCATCATCATGGGCGCTCTAACGGCCTAACTCGTGCATGGCAAAGCCACACGCACAATCAAAAGGCCAAGGATTCTCCATTCACCCTGCGGCTTTGCAGCCTAATCTCCCCGAGTGGTCAGCGGTTTAATCATGGCGGCGGCCGGCCATCGCCGGTTCGTTGCCTTCGGGGATCGGGCATCTAATCTGCATTAAGCAGCACCTAACACCCCATCACGCTCGAAAAAAGACAAGGGAGCAGCAGCAGTACTAGGATTCCTAGATAGCCACAGTGGGCGAGTCTTCCTCGCATTATTGTGTTCCTCTCCAATGATTGATCCATGTAATTTCAGTTGCTTCGATCTGATTTCGTCGCGTCCTTAGCTCACTGGTCATCTACTCACACTGTCAAATAAAAATGGGCAAAGTTTTAGAGAGAGAGAAATTGTGGGTTTCAGTAGAATAAATTGCCAGTGCCTTCGCCTTAATCGGCCGGATATACGAAGACGCAAGGATCAATGGTCTCAACCGTTAATTCCCTGGCCTGCTTGGCCATTTCGAAGCAACATTCCAAGCTTGTCTCACCCAACGAACGGCCAGTATGTACCACTAGTATATACTCCCAAAATGCATTATTAGTCACCGCAACGGTCTCCATCTTGCCATCCATACAGGACCAACATCCTTTAGGTGTCCAAAGTATACAGTGAAACAAAGATCACATTTACAGGCATACACACTTTTTTGACATGCATATTTGTATTTTTGGAAACTTCTAGGTGTCTCAAACCGAGACAATTAAGAGCACGTATAAACTTTCCAGGGACAAAGAAAAACAAAAGATTTGCACTCTACAAGCAGCTGGCCTCCGAAAGAAGCAGAGTACAGCACATAAGGAAAATTGGCAATAACTTGTCGTCACATACTCACTTACTCAAACTGATCAATATTGGTATCCTCTCATGTCTGATCAAGCTGGCCAAGTCACGTCATGTTCGCTTTACTCAGCACAGTAGGGGATTCAGGAATCAGATTCTGGAACACCGTGGCCCACTCTTAATTCCTTACCATCATTTAACCACATGCAAAAAAAGTAGCAAATGTCGGAATATATGCATCGCTTTTTACCTTGCCGTCCATCAGACAGCTTGCAATGCATGAAACCGTGTAGTGGGCATCAGGCTTGAGAGGAGCAAGCAAAGTGGCAGCAGCTTCCATCACAACTCACAAGATTTTCCAACTCCCATGCCGATGCAGGTGAAGAGGATATGGGAACATGCCAACAAGTGTAGAACAAGGCAGCATCATCTAGGATTCAGATTGTGACTGGTCACCAAAGTCATTAATGAAGAAGGCCCTGTTTGTTTTAGCTTTGATCTGATTCGAATCATCTGGGGATTCACTTCGGTAGCAAAGAGGATTCATAGTTATATAAGACCGTGTTAGTTTCAGCTTTGATTGGATTCGAATCACATGTAGATTCGCTTCAGTGTGCGAATCAGCTTCGCCACCGAAGTACACTTTGAGGTGCTTCAGCAAATTGCACTAAAAATGGCCTGAATCCATATTCAGCTTCACTGGCAAATCTGATTTGAAATGGCTGTTTGTTTCAAATTCCAGATCCAGCTTCACTAACAAAGCTGGCTTCACTGGCGAAGCTGATTCACAATAGTTGTTTGTTTTAGATTCCAGATTCAGCTTCACTAGCAAAGCTGAATCTGGTTCATGTAGCTCAAACAAACAAGGCCGAAGATGCATGCGATCTTACCCGACCTAAGCAATAGCATGCTAGTTAACCGAAAAGGTGAAAGAAGACCCCATACCAGAATAACCAATTGTCCGTGTATGTTGAATGTATGACCAAGCTGGCAACCCCTAGTGACAACGGAGTACCTGGACCACCATGAGGAGTGACAAAGTTGGTTTATTTTAGCAACATGCATGGCCCTTTCACGATGAGGAAGCATGCAGTTTTCAAACCAAATCAAATCACCCCTTGGCACTAACTGGGAGGGGGTGCCTTCCCTAAAGATCTGACGTTGACACAACCGAAAAGAGATCATTTACTATGCAAGCTAAGACCAGGCTTTACCACGCATAGTTCCACCCACTTAATGAAAAGTTGCTCCACTTTGTTAATGATCAAAACTCAGTGCTTCCACCGTTCAGAAACCACCTGTTAACATAGGCATAAGAGCATCTCCAGCCGCGGCCCCAAAGGACCCCCCCCCCCCAGGCCCCTTTTTCATCGCCGGCGCCGAAAAATCGGCCCAGTCGCGCCCCCAGGACCCCGTTTTTCGCCGGTTTGAGCCCTTTTTTGGGCCGGCCAACCCAGGGCGCTGGGGGCCTCTTGGGGGGCTCCGGCGCTAACAAACCGGCGTGTGGGACACCACTGTCAGGCGAATCTCGTCATTTTCCTGGCGGCGAGCCACTCCCCCCCGCGTTCCCCGACCCCCTCCCCAATGCCGACCCCGGCGCCCCTCGCCTCTTCACGGCCACTGCGCCGCCGCTAGAAGGCCCCGCTTCGGCCTCCCTCGCCGGATTTTCGCTTCCCGACCATCGCCCATCGCCGTCCTCCGGCCCAAGCCATGCCGGCGGCTGCTCGCCCGTTCACGCCGACAAGGTGTTCGACGTTTTGCCTGCCCAGCCATGGACTCGGACGACGAGGAGGCGTTCGCAGCCCTGTTGGAGGAAGAAGCCCAGGCCGACACCGCCGACTAGGAGCACCTCATGATACTCGCCTCGCTGGCCGGCCTGTTCGTCAAAAATGACAAGCCCCGGCGAGGTGGCTCGGCGCCGGGCCGGCGCAAGAGCAAGCAGAGGCATCGGATGGAGGGGTATTGCATGCTCCACGCCGACTACTTCGCCGACTGTCCATTGCACGGTGAGAAAGTATTTCGGCGTCGCTACCGGATGAGCCGGAAGCTCTTCCTCGGGATTGTTAATTCCGTTCGGGAGTTCGACAACTATTTCGTTTGCAAGAAGGATTGCACCGGCACAATTGGATTCTCCTCACTTCAGAAATGCACCCAAGCTATGAGGATGCTTGCATACGGAGCTCCCGCGGACATACAAGAAGACTATGGGCGAATGGCCGAGTCCACCACCATTGAGTGTCTATACAAGTTCTGCAGGGCAGTGGTGGCAGTGTTTGGACCACAATATTTGCGATCACCCAATGCTGAAGACACTGCTCGAATCCTAGCACAGAATGCAGAAAGAGGATTTCCAGGGATGCTTGGAAGCATCGACTGCATGCATTGGTCATGGAAAAAGTGCCCATTTGCTTGGCAGGGGATGTACAAAGGCGCCAAAGGTGGTTGCAGTGTGGTACTTGAGGCAGTAGCCACACATGACCTATGGATTTGGCACTCCTTCTTTGGTATGCCAGGAACTCACAATGATATCAACGTCTTGCAGTGCTCGAATGTCTTCGCCAAGCTTGTTGAAGGTCATGCTCCTCCGGTGAACTGTGAGGTCAATGGACGCCAATACAACAAGGGATACTATCAAGCAGATGGTATCTATCCGAGATGGTCCACATTTGTAAAGACTATCTCAAAACCTGTGTCGCCAAAGAAGGCACACTTTGCTAAGTGTCAGGAGGCTTGCAGGAAAGATGTCGAGCGAGCATTTGGTGTGCTCCAATCGCGATTTGCTATTGTCCGGTACCCCGCTATGACCTGGTCCAAAAGGCAGATGTGGGAGATCATGAATTGCTGTGTCTGCTTGCACAACATGATCATTGAGAGCGAGCAGGAAGAGCCAGTGTTTGATCGTGAACCATATCACAGTATGGGACCTCTTGCAGTTGTTGATCACCAGGTACCAGCAACATGGACTGCCTACCTCAATATGCGCCAGGAGATCCGAGACCCACAAGTGCATCAAGAACTGCAAGACGATCTGGTGGAGCACCTATGGAGGCTCAAGGGCAACGCCTAGCTCGATTTGTTTTAATTTATGTTGGAACTTGCTTCATTGAACTATTTGATTTTGTATTAATTTCTATGATGAGCTTTGGTACGAAACATTCAGTTTTTTGTTGAATTTATGCCGAAAGAGCGCCGATTTTGTTGATTTTGTGCCGAAAGAGCGCCGATTTTGTTGATTTTAAAGCCGAAATAGCGCCGAATCTGGGCCAAATTTGGGCCGATTCTACGCCGATAATGGGCCGAGAGCGGCGGTTGTGGGGCGACCCCGGGGGGTCGACTGGGAAAACGAGCCCCCCCCCCCCCCCCCCCCCGCAGGCCGATTTTAGCGCCGGCTCGGCCCCAGGCGGCGCTATTTCGGCCCCCTGGGGGGGCCAACGGCTGGAGATGCTCTAAGGTGAACGCTAACCATCGATCCATAGTGGATCGGTGGTGGTGACTCGACCTCGTTATGGCTGAATATATGCTCCTTGCGCCCAGTGGCGAAGCCAGGAATTAAAGATCAGGGGGGCTAAATGACTCGAAATTTTGATAACATGAGCCAAATTACAGAAATACATGTAATTGTTTTCTAAATTATACACTGTTCATCTCCAAATTAGGACTAAATCAGGAATGTTAGGGGGGAGGGCCCCTGCTGGTTCCCCTGTCTTCGCCACTGCTTGCGCCTGCTCGCCGATAGCAGGGCCGGCTCTCCCGGTTCTATGTTTCGGAAGGCCCTAGGTAGAACTCGATGATATGGGCCCATAAGTCATAAGACCATATTACTTCATTTGAATTGTATTAAAAATAAAATTTCAACCATACATCTTTATTTTGAGATGACAATAATAATTGTTAGAAAATGTCATATTACAACAGAAATAATAAAAAGATAGCAAAATAAAACAGACATGATTACATCAAATAACCCTTCTATGATTGAATTTTGCTTTTTTTTTCTTTCTTCTCCTTTTCTTTTATGAAAGAAGACCCCATACCAGAATAACCAATTGTTCGTGTATGTTGAATGTATGACCAAGCTGGCAACCCCTAGTGACAACGGAGTACCTGGACCACCACGAGGAGTGACAAAGTTGGTTTATTTTAGCAACATGCATGGCCCTTTCACGATGAGGAAGCATGCAGTTTTCAAACCAAATCAAATCACCCCTTGGCACTAACTGGGAGGGGGTGCCTTCCCTAAAGATCTGACGTTGACACAACCGAAAAGAGATAATTTACTATGCAAGCTAAGACCAGGCTTTACCATGCATAGTTCCACCCACTTAATGAAAAGTGCTCCACTTTGTTACTGATCAAAACTCAGTGCTTCCACCGTTCAGAAACCACCTGTTAACATAGGCATAAGAGCATCTCCAGCCGCGGCCCCAAAGGACCCCCCCAGGCCCCTTTTTCATCGCCGGCGACGAAAAATCGGCCCAGTCGCGCCCCCAGGACCCCGTTTTTCGCCGGTTTGAGCCCTTTTTTGGGCCAGCGACCCAGGGCGCTGGGGCCTCTTGGGGGGCTCCGGCGGTAACAAACCGGCGTGTGGGACACCACTGTCAGGCGAATCTCATCATTTTCCTGGTGGCGAGCCACTCCCCCCCGCGTTCCCCGACCCCCTCCCCAATGCCGACCCCGGCGCCCTCGCCTGTTCACGGCCACTGCGCCGCCGCTAGAAGGCCCCGCTTCGGCCTCCCTCGCCGGATTTCGCTTCCCGACCATCGCCCATCGCCGTCGCCCATCGCCGTCCTCCGGCCCAAGCCACGCCGGCGGCTGCTCGCCCGTTCACGCCGACAAGGTGTTCGACGTTTTGCCTGCCTGGCCATGGACTCGGACGACGAGGAGGCGTTCGCGGCCCTGTTGGAGGAAGAAGCCGAGGCCGACACCACCGACGAGGAGCACCTCATGATACTCGCCTCGCTGGCCGGCCTGTTCGTCAACAATGACAAGCCCCGGCGAGGTGGCTCGGCGCCGGGCCGGCGCAAGAGCAAGCAGAGGCATCGGATGGAGGGGTATTGCATGCTCTATGCCGACTACTTCGCCGACTGTCCATTGCACGGTGAGAAAGTATTTCGGCGTCGCTACCGGATGAGCCGGAAGCTCTTCCTCAGGATTGTTAATTCCGTTCGGGAGTTCGACAACTATTTCGTTTGCAAGAAGGATTGCACCGGCACAATTGGATTCTCCTCACTTCAGAAATGCACCCAAGCTATGAGGATGCTTGCATACGGAGCTCCCGCGGACATACAAGAAGACTATGGGCGAATGGCCGAGTCCACCACCATTGAGTGTCTATACAAGTTCTGCAGGGCAGTGGTGGCAGTGTTTAGACCACAATATTTGCGATCACCCAATGCTGAAGACACTGCTCGAATCCTAGCACAGAATGCAGAAAGAGGATTTCCAGGGATGATTGGAAGCATCGACTGCATGCATTGGTCATGGAAAAACTGCCCATTTGCTTGGCAGGGGATGTACAAAGGCGCCAAAGGTGGTTGCAGTGTGGTACTTGAGGCAGTAGCCACACATGACCTATGGATTTGGCACTCCTTCTTTGGTATGCTAGGAACTCACAATGATATCAACGTCTTGCAGTGCTCGAATGTCTTCGCCAAGCTTGTTGAAGGTCATTCTCCTCCGGTGAACTTTGAGGTCAATGGACGCCAATACAACAAGGGATACTATCTAGCAGATGGTATCTATCCGAGATGGTCCACATTTGTGAAGACTATCTCAAAACCTGTGTCGCCAAAGAAGGCACACTTTGCTAAGTGTCAGGAGGCTTGCAGGAAAGATGTCGAGCGAGCATTTGGTGTGCTCCAATCGCGATTTGCTATTGTCCGGTACCCCGCTATGACCTGGTCCAAAAGGCAGATGTGGGAGATCATGAATTGCTGTGTCTGCTTGCACAACATGATCATTGAGAGCGAGCAGGAAGAGCCAATGTTTGATCCTGAACCATATCACAGGATGGGACCTCTTGCAGTTGTTGATCACCAGGTACCAGCAACATGGACTGCCTACCTCAATATGCGCCAGGAGATCCGAGACCCACAAGTGCATCAAGAACTGCAAGACGATCTGGTGGAGCACCTATGGAGGCTCAAGGGCAACGCCTAGCTCGATTTGTTTTAATTTATGTTGGAACTTGCTTCATTGAACTATTAGATTTTGTATTAATTTCTATGATGAACTTTGGTACGAAACATTCAGTTTTTTGTTGAATTTATGCCGAAAGAGCGCCGATTTTGTTGATTTTGTGCCGAAAGAGGGCCGATTTTGTTAATTTTAAAGCCGAAATAGCGCCGAATCAGGGCCAAATTTGGGCCGATTCTACGCCTATAATGGGCCGAAAGCGGCGGTTGGGGGGCGACCCCGGGGGGTCGACTGGGAAAACGAGCCCCCCCCCCCCCCAGGCCAATTTTAGCGCCGGCTCGGCCCCAGGCGGCGCTATTTTGGCCCCCTAGGGGGGCCAACGGCGGGAGATGCTCTAAGGTGAACGCTAACCATCGATCCATAGTGGATCGGTGGTGGTGACTGGACCTCGTTATGGCTGAATATATGCTCCTTGCGCCCAGTGGCGAAGCCAGGAATTAAAGATCAGGGGGGCTAAATGACTCGAAATTTTGATAACATGAGCCAAATTACAGAAATACATGTAATTTTTTTCTAAATTATACATTGTTCATCTCCAAATTAGGACTAAATCAGGAATGTTAGGGGGGAGGGCCCCTGCTGGTCCCCCTGTCTTCGCCACTGCTTGCGCCTGCTCGCCGATAGCAGGGCCGGCTCTCCCGGTTCTATGTTTCGGAAGGCCCTAGGTAGAACTCGATGATATGGGCCCATAAGTCATAAGACCATATTACTTCATTTGAATTGTATTAAAAATAAAATTTCAACCATACATCTTTATTTTGAGATGACAATAATAATTGTTAGAAAATGTCATATTACTACAGAAATAATAAAAAGATAGCAAAATAAAACAGACATGATTACATCAAATAACCCTTCTATGATTGAATTTTGCTTTTTTTCTTTCTTCTCCTTTTCTTTTATGAAAGAAGACCCCATACCAGAATAACCAATTGTCCGTGTATGTTGAATGTATGACCAAGCTGGCAACCCTTAGTGACAACGGAGTACCTGGACCACCACGAGGAGTGACAAAGTTGGTTTATTTTAGCAACATGCATGGCCCTTTCATGATGAGGAAGCATGCAGTTTTCAAACCAAATCAAATCACCCCTTGGCATTAACTGGGAGAGGGTGCCTTCCCTAAAGATCTGACGTTGACACAACCGAAAAGAGATCATTTACTATGCAAGCTAAGACCAGGCTTTACCATGCATAGTTCCACCCACTTAATGAAAAGTTGCTCCACTTTGTTAATGCTCAAAACTCAGTGCTTCCACCGTTCAGAAACCACCTGTTAACATAGGCATAACAAACTTCTATTCTAATCAAGATTCAGTAAGCGTGGTTTACCCCCAACTAGCTTGGCAAGGAGGCTGTTCCTGCTAGTCACGATGGAAATCCATATGAATTCCAGCTTCATAATAATCATACTAGTCGCCCGCCAAGTTTCACCATACACATATCAGTGATTACTTGTGAGCTAAGTTTCGGCACAAGAAATTTTCATTTCCATAATAATTGTCTGAGGTAAAATCACCACCTTTTCAGACCATAACTGTTTCTCTAGCAAAATTCGAGGTGTTAAAATTTGAGGTCAAATCAGTACCAATGCATTCAAAATCTATTTAGACACCTGCAATCCATCTTTTGTTTCAAAAAAATATATCCATCTGTTGTCTTCCAGTTTGGCAGTACCTTAAATCTACTTCATGATTTTATATATGTATTCTATTCAAAATCTAAAGCAATGCTTCTACTACCTCCTTTCCGGTTTAGAAAGCTTAGACATATCCCTAGATCGACAATTTAACCAATATAATACAAATTATATGTTAAAAAACTTATACCGTTACATAATATAGATCGACAACTTGACAAGTGTAATATGACTTGTATGTGACAAAATATATTGTCGGTCGAGGAATAAAGTTTCAAACCGAAAAGGAGGAAATACCTTTTAGACACCCACTAAACATATGTCAATAGCAGTCAAAACTGTATTAGGTCATACCTAGATACATTTATTTTTAGTCACAAATGATATATTGTATTGTACTACATTTCGATTGGACTAACGCTTTTAGTGTTGTGGCTTATTATGTTCCATGTTGATATCACAAGTCACCTAGCATCGCGGATTTGCTTGACAATAAGTGTTTATCCATATAGTTGGGTCTCTGGATCATGTTGCTCGAGCCCTTAAATTAGAGAACAAGCATTGCGTACACCATGGATAATCAACTAATAATCAATCACTAAATCATTTAGTGGGGTCTCGCCTTGCAACATTGAATGAATTGTTCACACGTTTGGAGTCGATCCAGCTGTCCAATGAGCCTGGCATTTTCATATGGAAGTTGCACCACAATAGAAATTTGTCTGTCAGATCCTTATATGGAGCGATTGCTCACACGATGTTCTTACAGGGGCGACAACCCTTTGTTGGGCTCCATGAATTTTAAGGAATGATGTGATTTCAGCAACAAAAATATGTTTTAACTACTATGTAGTTTATTAATGCATATACACACTAGCTCCGTACTTGGTCTTATGGAGAGACCAGAGGATAGAAACATTTTCACGATGGTGTCTACCTGGCTGGAGCTAATAGACAGGGTTATGTTTTATGACAATGCCATGTATTGGGGGTCCCTCAGGCCATCGAAAGTCGGCCTGGTCCCTCATGCCACCGGAAGTCGGCCCACCAGGCCGCGCTAAGGATCAATGCCGCCTATTTGACTATGTACATCTTGTTGTGCACAAATTGACTATTGATTCGGTGCAATTGTATTAACAGTCCCCATATATATTCTGACAACGGGGTGCAGAATAACTATTCTGACAACACTTCCGAACTGCACGGTTAAGACGGGTGCACTACATCCCTATCAAATGAACAATGCAATGTAAGCAGAAAAAACTGCACGCGTTTTTTGGCACCGTTTTCGCTCCAGTTTCTAAACCGTTTGTTGGGACGAGGCGTATAATATACCGTTGGATAGCTACGGAAAATGCGCAACTACGACGTGTTGAACACTTTCCAAGATTCCTCGCAGTTTAATAGCAATTTCGAAAACGGTGGGCGCCTGACAAGTGACAGCGAGCGTATTTTCGTGTTTTTTCTAAACCGCTCGTCGGAATAAAGCAAACGATATGGCGTTGGAAAGATATCGTCGAGACGCAACTTTTTCATGTAGATTGCTTTCTCTAATTTCTTACGGTTTGAGAGTAATTTCAAATTTACTCAAACGCAGAATTTTGTTTTTCAAATTTTTCTGTACGGTTTTTGCTCCAGTTTTTTAACCGTTTGTCGGAACGAGGCATGTGATACGGCGTTGGAAAGCTGTGTAATAGGCGCAACTTCTATATGTTGATCATTTGTTAAGAGTCCTCACGGTTTTAAATGAATTTTGAAAACGGTGTGGCTGCCTATGAGTGGCAGCGAGCGTATTTTCGTATTTTTTCCAAACCGCTCGTCGGAACGATGCAAATGATACGGCGTTGGAAAGATATCGACGAGGCGCAACTTTTTCATGTGGAACACTCTCTCTAATTCGTTACGGTTTAAGAGCAGTTTTGAAATTACCGAAATGCAGACACTTTGTTTTTCGCGACACCAAAATCGACGAGCGAACTGCATCAGACTGAAGAACGCACTGCTTCATAAGGAAGACCGCACTGCATCGGACCGGCAAGTGAACTTCATGATTTATTTTTGTCCGACGTAAATTTTCTCAGAGAAAGAAATGAAGTACACTTCACATTGGACATAAGTGAACCGCAAACATCATCGACAAGTGAATCACATTATTTTTGTTGTTGTTTCCATAACCTTTTTTCTACACTTCACATTGAGAGTAAGTGAAACGTGAATCGCATTACTTTTTTTGTTGTTTCCATAACATTTTTTCTACACTTCACATTGAGAGTAAGTGAAACGCTACACAATCAAAAGTGAACCACATGAGTTTCTATTGTGTCTTTTCATACTTATTATTTTTTACGCGAGTAGACCGAACAAGTGTACTGCACGGACTGAGCTAGTAAACTACATCTAATAGGAAGCAAGCTTCTTTGAGATATTTTGTTTATGTTTATCAAGTAAACCACGGACGAGTTTTAAAGAGGTCGAAGCATACGTAATATATATAGTGAACCCCAACACATAAAAAAGTGCACTGCATTTTTATTTCTAATTTTTTAGGCATCACTTTTTTTGTTCTCTATACATTATTATTTTCTTGAATATGAACCTCAACCAGCCCTCATGTAAACTGCGCGCGCAGCCAGAGCGGACCGCATCAAGTGGACAGCAGGACTAAGTGCAAAATCAGAACCACATAACCGCACACACCAAAATCTGAAATGAAAAAGTTTAAAAGCAATGAACTGCGCAGAAGAAGCACTGAACTAAAACTAATGTACAAACACGTCCACTCGCGTGCGTGCTGAACATGGGACTGCTTCCACTTCTACTCTGCATGGCAGGGGAACCGTCTCCACTGCTGAACAGAATGAACTTTTGTGCAGGTCGAGGACGAACACAAACTGATCTGAATCTTTCCATGTTCAACGAAACAACCATGGGGTGCCGTACCACACTGCAACTTTGTAATCTGTGTACCCCAAAAAAAGGACTGCACATCCACAGGCGCCGAACCGCACAACGCCGTCGATGAGCTGCACAGCCACGATTTTGCGTACTGCACACCACGAGACATAATTGATGAGCAGTTGCGGTGCACCAGGGAAGAAGAGCAGCAGGGGGGAGCACCTCTCCGCACCGCACTGAGGTCACACCCGAACTGCAGCGCACGCGATGGGGAGAGAGAGCTCTTCGATGACGGGGCTAGCAGGGGAGCTCCCAGAGAGACAGACCCAGCCGACCTACGTTAGGGAGCAGCCTGGACTGCTCACCATCTGTTGAGAACTGCAGAGAGAGGGGGGATCCTGGGCCGCTGTGGCGGTCTCCTGCGCCTGCGACGACAAGGAAAGGAGGAGGCCAGGGCGTCCCCTCGATCGAGGCAGCAGGGAGTCGGGGCGCCCATACGCGTGCACCCTCGTCCAGGCACTGGCTCCGATCCACGTCGTCATGTAGGTGGTGGCAGACGGCGGAACACGGATCCGTCGAGGGCCGGGCCGATGCCGCACTGCCCGCCGGCGAGGGACGGCGCCCAGATCCATCGTCGGGCCGAGGCCGTGGCTGCACGCAGCACGCCGACGAGAGGGGCACCACAGGTGATTCGGCGCCGGAGGAAGGTGGAAGGAGGCGGGCGGGGGAGGCCGTGGCCCTAGGGATCCGACAGTCAAACGCGGGGGGCGGCCCGATCTGGCGGCGCCGGGTAGGTGTGGGAGGACAGCGACCGGACGGATCCAACGGCTGTTTGACGCGGTGGGAGCAGGGGGAGGGGGCGCCACGGCCAGGATCCGACGCCGGCTCTTGCTCCCGGGCGACCGGGGCGGGGTGGCTCCCCTGCGAGGGGAGAATGGCGTGGGCGGGGCGGGGCGGGATCGGCGCCGGTTGCAGCGGTGCCGTGGTGGGGGAAGGAGAGAGACGAAGGGGTGGGTGGGGGCACGAAGAGATGTGGAGGGGTGGGCGGTGGCTGGGGGTTGACTGCTTTTTTGCCGTGGGTCGGGTGGCTATGGGGTTAGGGTGTTGTCAGAATAAGCCAAATGATGTCAAGATAAGACTCTTAAGGGTATATAAAATGTCCTTGCACAAAAAGCAAGTTTGGGCTCGGATAGTGTCAGTATCCGACAGTGTTAAAAGAGTTTATCCTCAAATCGGCATGTAGCGATGACACCGACCGCGCTGGGCTCCACAGGTCGCCACCGCTGGCGCTGGTGATGGAGGAAACGTGTAGCGTGCCATCACCGGAGTAGGCCGTGGTGCCGCTGAGCTCGTCGACCATGAAGGGCATGCCATTGGTCGTCTTGGCCGACGCGGCGTCGGAGAGGCCGTTCAGCTCGTACGCCACGAGCCGGTCAAGGGCGTCCCAGTCGCCGCTGTACTCAGTCGGCGGCGGCTGGAGCTCGCCGGGAACGACGTGCTCGAGCGGAGGGAGCTTTATGAACTTGTCGTACAGGGTGCTGCTGCCGTTGTGGCCCGTGCTGTTGATCAGGTGCTCTAGCGCTAACGATGATGGGTTGGTGGGCTTGGTCTCCTGCTTGCACGACGTAGTGGACGAGTGGCCATGCATGTATTGGTTGAGGATACGTTCGAGAGCGTCGTCGCTCGCGGAGTAATGCTGCTGTATCTGGGTCGCCCTGGCGTGGTCGCTGACGGTGGTCACCGTCGACGAGCAGTTGCTCCGGATGCCCTCTATAGCACCGGCCCCGACCAGCTTGTTGGACGCTGCGCCGCGGCCGCCGCCGTTCTGGCCAGCTTGGTGCTGCACGACGATGTTCTTCTTCTTGAACAACCGGCAGATGACCCACCCGTCCTCCTGCGTCGACGACTGCTCCCCGGCTACACCGCGATTCTGCTCATATCATGTGGATAACACCGTCAATTAATTTGCATCAGATCGATAGGTCGGTAATTAGATTATCCTAATTATGCATGGTGTTGAATTTTGGAATGGAATACTACTCCCACTACCTAAGCCAGCTCAAAAGGAACGTAGTGTTTGACCCTAGAAAAGGCTCGCTCGATAATGGAGGTTTGTTAGTTAGTAGTTTGTCATATCCCGGTGTCTCCGCGTGCAAAGGTCCACATACTATTCGATCAATTCAGGTCCCCTTCGTTCATTTGGCACATGCCAGTAGCGGCAGTAGTACCAAGAGACTAAGAAAGAGTGTGTGCAGTGAAGTGTAGTTGTGTCAACTGTGAAGTAGTTTATGGAGAACCCTTCCGCCATTTTACTCGCATTTAGCGTCGCTAAGCCGCTGCAACCAACCAGAGGAAGGACGCAAGTGAGATTCACAAAGTTATCCACCTATATCATTCTATCTTGTTTTGAATATATATGATCCTTTGATGCCAAGCTTGGTTAAAGAAGAATCGGTTTTGCTAAATCACATCTAGATGTGACATAAGTATTGCACATTTAAGTCCTATATCATTGATCTTACGTGGAGATTTGTGTGGATATTTCTTTTTTTTCCTTTTTATGCTTCATTTAGTCATTTAGATGTGTAATAACTATATCATATCTAGATGAGTCCTAGACACTCCCACGGTATTAAAGAATTAGTCGGTGCTTTGTGTTTCTTATGTCTGAACAAGTATACGTCGATATCATATGTATAATGGCAGATTGTATGCTTATTTTTTAATTATTTTTTGTTTAAGAGAAACACTAAATAGATTATGTTTGTTCGCATGTATGGACTACAAAAACGTCTTATACTCCGTATTTTGGTAGAGAGAAGTACTGAACATACTACCCACTACTTCGAGCTCCCTTTCGGTGACGCCGACCCGTCGAGAGGAAATCCCAGCTCCCACTCGCAAATTACAATTAAGTAACCCATTGCATTATGTCATGTATGTCCCCATTCCCAACTACCACCCAGACACCATCTTCACCAGCCTTGGTCGTCTACAGTGTCGCAATTGTGCCACATGTGCATACACCTAGTACGTACGTACACAGTACACTTAATTATCGCACGCATGCACCACTAGCGAGCTTTCTCAGTCCCTGTCGACCGGCCGGCCGGCCACCGTGCATGTAGTCCAACGAACTACAGTATATTGTACAGTGTGGACAGGAAGTACATAGTACTAGCACGGATGTGTATAGGACTGTGACATAGTTATTTCACATCTAAATGACTAAATCAATCATAAAAAGGAAAAGAAAAAGAAAAGAAAATACCCACACGAATCTCCACGTAAGACCAATGATATAGGACTTAGATGTGCAATACTTATCTCACATTTAGATGTGTTTTAGCAAAACCGTACTAGTACAGTACGCACCGAGGATGAGGAGCCGGGGTGGTAGAGGGCGTTGCCGGCGGCTGGGATGGCGGGGTTGTTGCCTGGGGTTACGGCGTCGTCGAGGCGGTACTCGTGCATAATCCAGTCGGACTTGTGGCCGTGCGGGGCGCGGCCCTTGTAGAAAACGAGGGTCTTGCGCATGCCGATGCGGCCGGAGCCGGCGGCCGAGTAGATGGCCTTGTCCCGGCCGGTGGCCTTCCAGAATCCGACGGCGGTGGCGCGGTTGGTGCGCGTCCCCGTGGGGTATTTCTTGTCCTTGTGGCTGAACAGGTACCAGTCGTTCTGCGGGCCAGTTCCGATCCGGCAGCGCTCTGCATGCGTTTTTCCCTGGCCAATTAGGGCATGTACAATGGTGCTATCTTAAGAATGCCATGTAGGATAAATGATGAGGTGGAGGAGAGAGAACTCAGAAAAAAGCTTTGCCTTCTCTTATTTAAGAGAAGACAAGAGGTGATCTCTTAGCACAATTTGTCTCACCACGTTTTTAGGAATAGCTAGTTATCAAAGATAAGGCTAAGAGATAACCCATTGTAGACAAAAAAATTTGTCATCTCTAAATTACATGCAAGACTTAAGATAAGACTATCTTATCAACCATTGTACATGCCCTTAGTGCACCATCGATCTAGCACAGGGCCGGGCCCATAGGTGTGCCAAGTGTGCAGCCCGCACAGGGCCCATCAATTTCGGGGGCCCCAAATTTTTCCATAGGCCCGGTATGTATATAGCTATTCCTCGGCTCTTTGTAAAAAAAAGATACTCCTGGGCGCTGGGGAGCTGGGCCTCGTATAGCGCCGGGCCGCTGCACGTCCGCGTGAGTTGAGGTCGAGCGGCCGCTGCTCGATCGATCGGAAACGCCCCTAAAAAAGATCGATCGAAAACTGCTCAAAATAAAGATCGAGCGGAAACGGGATCTATCGCAACAGGCAGTCCTCATGCCTCAGGCACAGGACACGGGATCATCGATCGCAAAAGAACTCGCGTCGTTACAGCCTAGGAAACGGGATCGTCGATCGATCGGCGACAGTCCTCAGCCGCTGCTCGATTGGAAACGGGGTTGTCAGATCGATTGGCGGCAGTTCGAGACACCAGAGCGCCGTCAACGAGTGACATGGGCACACATGCGAGAGGATTGACACGGGCACACAGCGACATCTCTGACGGCTTACATCCTCCAGATGCTTCACGGCTTCAAAACAGATAGCCCGTCGCTAGCGAGCCCTTCTTTCCGATTAACTTCCGCCCTTACTCTTAATTTCTAATTATTTTTTAGCAGGAATAGTTAGAAATCGATTCTTACCTCCTCGGTTAGAGATCACAGTATAGCAGTTTAATTGATCTGGACGCGAGACTAGATGAGTTAGACAGTTTGTCTAATTGACAAATAGTGACGTATAATCTCCAATTGATATCTTCAAACTTATTTTATTAGCCTTTTTGTATCTTGTGTTTCAATAATACAGATTTAAGTGAAATAGGGCCTCATTTTTAGGTTTAGCACAGGGCCCCGGATTTTACCGGCCCGGCCCTGATCTAGCACATGCATTGTCACTACTACTGGTGAGCAACAAAGGAACTCACCTTGGATATCCCATGGCTCGAGCTTGTTGAGGTCGACGTCGGGGATGACGTCGAGGTCGATGCGTTGCAAGGCCACCTTCTTGGCGAGGTAGTAGGTGAGCAGCTCCTCCGTCGGGTGGAACCGGAACCCCGGCGGCACCACCGACTGCCCGTTCACGAAGATGCTCATGATCGATCGGAGGGAGCAGGAAAGGAGGCGAGACGATGGAGTCCAGTCGAGGGGAATTCAAGTTGTTGCCGGTGATGGGGTACAAGGAAACAACTGCAACGGACGTGGGTGGTTATATATAGCTACTGATCGCCGTGATCGGTCGAGCGAGGACACTACCTGTGATGCACTCGCTTGACAATTCCGATTACAGAGGAGGAAGAAGATCAGGGGAAGGGGAGATACGGAAAGAAAGCGGAAAATGGACTAGTTCTATCCGAAACTCGACGACGCCTGACGCGGACCTCGTGCCTCTTTATCCCTTTGCCTCCTTGCTCTGTGTCAACTTCTGGGCCTCCAGCTCCCGGTGTCGTGGGAACTTTCTTCCGTCGAGTGAACTTCTTTGATTTCTTCAGAACGGCAGTGATCATCTTTTCATTTTCTCTTTGCGCAGAATTCTGTCAAGATTTTGAAAAGGAAACTGAGGAGATTGAGCCGAATCTGGATCCCACCAAGTCACCTGTCGGGGACGCCGTGGCCATGGACATGTTTCGACTTGAAGCTCGCCTCAGGAGTGTCCAAGGATATGTCACCCGACTGAGGGCTGCGCTGGAGAAGGTCGACAAAGAACTGTGGCCAGAAGACTCACTCCAGACTGACCTCGAGTCGATGATGACCCGCCTCAATGAGATTCCTAGTCGAGTGCAGGCATGGAAGAAATCTGCCGCTCGCTGCGGTGCTGATGTGGCACTTTCTCTCGTCCGGGTTCATTGCAAGGAGGCTAGGGAGGACAAACTGAAGGCTCTCCGAGTGATCAACACAAAGAAACTTCAATTTGAAGACTTCATGGAGACCTTCATCGAAGCCACCACTCGGATCGCTGATGGGATTGATCTGGACACCTTCGTCGAGCCTGCGAGTCCCACTGGTGCTTAAAAAATACTTTGCTCGCCGTTAAAACTTTATTTGCCTCGGTATGCCGAGTGATGGTGTAACCGATTAAAACTTCGTTCAGGCCTTGGGCCTGAGAACTTCCCTTTGCGCGAACAAATTTTTGCTGCGCTAGAGGTTCTGGTCTTACTTGCATTTTGCTTTCCGACCTTTTGCTTGGCTGAATTTGTTTTGTTCTCAAATGGAACGGATGTTCTGCTCTCGGAAGAATTTTGGACTTAGGCGAAGACTGATTTGCAGCTAAGTCCCCGAGTGTAAGAATTACTTGTCACTCTGTGAAGTTTTTAACTTAGGCGAAGACTGATTCGCAGCTAAGTTTCCGAGTGAATAGGACACTGTCCACTCGGCAGGGTTTTTAAACTTAGGCGAAAGCTGGTTCGCAGCTAAGCCCCCGAGTGAGAGGATCGCTCATCACTCGGAGATGTTTTAAAGTTAGATGAAGACTGGTTCGCAGCTAAGTTTCCGAGAGAAAGGAATGCTATACACTCGGAAAGGTTTTTAACTTAGGCGAAAACTGGTTTGCAGCTAAGCCCCCGAGTGAGAGGATCGCTCGTCACTCGGAGTAGTTTTGAACTTAGACGAAGACTGGTTCGCAGCTAAGTCCCCGAGTGAGAGGATCGCTCGTCACTCGGAGTAGTTTTGAACTTATATGAAGACTGGTTCGCAGCTAAGTTTCCGAGTGAATGGAATACTATCCACTCGGCAGGGTTTTTAACTTAGGCGAAAACTGGTTCGCAGCTAAGCCCCCGAGTGAGAGGATCGCTCGTCACTCGGAGTAGTTTTGAACTTAGACGAAGACTGGTTCGCAGCTAAGTTTCCGAGTGAATGGAATACTATCCACTCGGCAGGGTTTTTAACTTAGGCGAAAACTAGTTCGCAGCTAAGCCTCCGAGTGAGAGGATCGCTCGTCACTCGGAGTAGTTTTGAACTTAGACGAAGACTGGTTCGCAGCTAAGTTTCCGAGTGAATGGAATACTATCCACTCGGCAGGGTTTTTAACTTAGGCGAAAACTGGTTCGCAGCTAAGCCCCCGAGTGAGAGCATCGCTCGTCACTCGGAGTAGTTTTTGAATACGAAATCGTGCGATCGGAATCGACAGTAGACTCCGGGAGTCATAACTTTAACAAACGAAACTGTCTGGAGTACTCTTATTACATCGAAACAACTCAGATGTCAAGTATAAAAACGTCGAAGCAAATCCGCGTTCCAGGCGCGCGGCTCGTCGATATTCTTCTTGAGGTTGAAGAGGTGGTAGGCTCCATTGTTCAGTACTTTGGTGACGACGAAAGGGCCTTCCCATGCTGGGGCTAGCTTGTGAGGCCGCTGCTGATCCACTCGGAGCACAAGATCACCTTCGTGAAACGACCGACTCTTGACGTGCCTCGCATGGAAGCGGCGTAGATCTTGTTGATATACAGTCGACCGAATCAGAGCCAACTCGCGTTCTTCTTCCAGGAGATCCACTCCATCTTGTCGTGCTTGCTCAGCTTCATCCTCGGAGTAAAGGTCTACTCGGGGAGAATTGTGAAGGACGTCGCTTGGCAAAACGGCTTTGGCTCCATACACCAAGAAGAAAGGAGTGTGCCCAGTCGACCGGTTAGGAGTTGTCCTCAGACCCCACAGAACAGACGGCAATTCAGTGACCCAAGCTCCAGCTGCATGATCTAGATCTCGCATGAGTCGAGGTTTCAGCCCTTGAAGGATAAGGCCGTTCGCTCGCTCAGCTTGACCGTTGGTTTAGGGGTGCGCAACGGAAGCGTAATCCAACCGAGTGCCTTGAGAGGAGCAAAAGTGTCTGAACTCTTCCGAGTCAAAGTTGGAGCCATTGTCTGTAATGATACTGTGGGGGACTCCATACCGGAATGTTATCTCTTTCATGAATTTAATAGCAGTACGGGCGTTCAGCTTCTTTATGGGTTTAGCTTCAATTCACTTAGTGAACTTGTCGACTGCTACAAGAAAGTGAGTAAATCCACTCTGGCCTGTTCGAAGGGGTCCGACCATATCCAATCCCCATACAGCAAACGGCCAGACGAGTGGAATAGTCTTCAAGGCAGACGCGGGCTTGTGCGACAGGTTCGAATAGAACTGGCACCCTTCACAGTGATCAACAATCTCCTTAGCCATCTCGTTGGCACGCGGCCAGAAGAAACCAGCTCGGTATGCCTTGGCAACAATCGTCCTAGAGGACGCACTACTAGGAAAAGGGCTATAGATGATATGGCTACTAATGGCGCACCAGACATGTGGTGCGCCACTACTATATAGTAATGGCGCACCATGAGTTGGTGCGCCATTAGTGTGGTAGACACTAATGGCGCACCAGACCCACGGTGCGCCATTAGTGACAAATGTTTTTTTTTCATTTTTCCAAAAATACTAATGGCGCACCAGGGAAGAGTGCGTCATTACTAGTTTAACTAGTAATGGCGCACCTCCAACACAGTGCGCCACTACTAATTTTTTTTTTTTTTTTTTTGCAAAACTACTAATGGCGCACCTCAAGCTGGTGCGCCATTAGTAACCAGGGTTACTAATGGCGCATATATGGGTGGTGCGCCATTAGTAACCTGGGACCAGCTAGATATTTTGGACAGCCACACCTACACACTCACTTTCCCCACTTCATTCTCTCCACCTCCTCCTCCAAGATTGTGTCGGCTGCCTCCTCCTCCTCACCTCATTTGCACCATAGATTCATCAAAATTAGGTGGTTAAATTACCTTTTTTTGATAGGTAAGTAAGGGGAAAGCTATCTTTATGTTGTAGATCTACTTTTTTTCTCTCCCTCGCTCCAACAACGTGCACATGCACTTTTTATGGCCTTGCTAGATCTATGTATGTTTGTGGTGTTGCATATGTTTGTGGTGTTGCATATATGTTTGTGTTTGCAGGTACCGGTATTTGAAATGCGATAGTTGCCAATATTTTGTCGGAATGTTGATTCATTTCCGTTTCGGCGAGAATTTTGGCACTATGCATTCTTTTTGGTCCTATTTTTAGGCAAAGTCATGCCAAATTTTTTCTTGGTTCTAAAATATCGTTTTGCTCTACCCCGCAGGCGACCATGGTCCGCACGATGACCGAAGGCATCGTGAATAGGTTTTTGAGCTCCGCGAAGGCCGAGATGCTTCAAAAGAACGAGACGGAGATAAGATGTCCGTGTCGAAGATGCAAGCTGAAGAGCCTTATTGCGGACCCGGATTCCGGGCAGGTGCGGGAGCACCTGCTCTTGCGTGGTTTCATGGATGGCTATCGGTGGCAAGGTGATGAAGATGACTATGAAGTCGTCCATGGGGGTCGGGCAAGAAATGAGGAAGGGCAGCAAGACAACCACCGCGGCGAGGGCGGTCGAGAAGACGAAGAATCTCCAGGACATGATCACGACGGTGATGCAGTACACAGTCATCATGTAGAAGATGCCGGACATGATGATGAGGAAGATCAAGACGAAGGGCATGATCATGAAGATGAAGATGCCGGAGCAGACGACGATGGACCATCGATGGGCTGGGTGCAGGACCCTCATATTCAAGAGCTGCTTCTCAAGCAGACGGATAACGCAAGAGCTGCCGCCCGAGAGAAAGCCAAGCTGGATCAACTGGAGATAGACGCGGTTACTCCATTGTATGAAGGATGCAGGCCCGAGGATACCCGCCTGAAAGTAACGCTCATGGCTCTGGAGATGAAGGTAAAACACAAAATGACCGACGCATGCTTCGACGAGAACATGTCATTCTGGCACGAACGTCTTCCCAAGGGGAACAAGTGCCCGACCAGTTTCGAGGAGGCGAAGAAAATCGTGTGTCCTCTGGATTTACCGCACGTGAAATACCATGTGTGCATGAACAATTGCATCATTTATCGGGACGAGCACGCGAAGTCTACCATATGTCCGGTGTGCGGCGTCACTCGATACAAGAAGAGGAAGAAAGCTCCTCGAAAAGTGGTGTGGTACTTTGCGATCACTCCTCGTCTGCAGCGGTATTTCGCGGACCCTAAGGCAGCAAAGCTCCTGCGTTGGCACGCGGATAGGGAGGAGAAGAAGCGAGAAGATGACGGAAATGATCCGGAGATAAATAAAAAAGACAAGATGCTGAGTCACCCTAAGGATGCGAGCCAGTGGCAAGCGTTGAACTTCGAACACCCAGAATTTGGGGACGATCCAAGGAACATCGTGCTGGGCGCGAGCACCGATGGAGTCAATCTGTTTGGCAGCCAGAGAAGCACACATAGCACCTGGCCTGTGTTTGTGTGGATGTACAACCTTCCCCCCTGGTTGTGCATGAAGAGGAAGTACATTTCCCTATGAGAGCCGCACTGCTCACGACGGTGCACGACTATCTCGGTTACGGATATGTCGCGGGGCAGGTGGTCCACGGATTTTCTGGATGCGTCAGGTGCATGGATGACACAACGTATCGCCAGCTAGATAGAGATCCCGGGTCTTCGAAAACCGTGTTCATGGGACATCGAAGGTGGCTTCGCGACGATGACTCATGGAGAAAACGCAAGGATCTGTTCGATGGTGAAACCGAACCCCGAAGACGCCCGCGTACGAGGAGCGGCGAGGAAATAGACGAGCTGTTGAAAAATTGGAAAGAGTGCCCACCGCCGGGAAAGGCGCCACCGTCGGGAAAGAAGCGAAAGGCGCCAGAGCCGCTGCTGAAGGTATGGAAAACGAGGTCTGTTTTCTGGGACTTGCCGTACTGGAAGATCCTCCGTGTGCCTCACAGCCTTGATGTCATGCATATCACGAAGAACGTGTGCGAGAGTCTGCTTGGTACCCTGCTCAACATGCCAGAGAGGACCAAAGATGGGCCGAAAGCAAGGGCAGACTTGAAATCAATGGGCATCAGGGCGGAGCTTCACGCTAATGATGATGATGATGATGATGAGGCGATGGACACGGAAAGTCGTCGCAAAGGCAAAAAGGCCAAGAAGATCGGAAATGACTTCCCTCCCGCGTGCTTCACTCTAAGTCAGGAGGAGATCGAGCAGTTTTTCACCTGCCTCGTAGGAGTAAAACTTCCTTACGGTTACGCGGGGAAGATAAGCAGATACCTAGACTCAGCGAAGCAGAAGTTCAGCGGGATGAAGTCTCACGACTGTCACGTGCTGATGACGCAGATACTTCCAGTTGCAATCCGTGGGATCATGGACGCGCACGTCCGTGAAACGCTATTTGTCCTATGCAACTTTTTCGACGTCATCTCTCGAAAGTCGGTTGGCGTGAGGCAACTCAAAAGGCTACAGGAAGAGATCATGGTGATACTATGCGAGCTTGAGATGTACTTCCCGCCCGCATTCTTCGACGTTATGGTGCATCTGCTGGTCCATATCGTGGAGGATATCATCCAACTCGGGCCGACGTTCCTGCACAGTATGATGCCGTTCGAAAGGATGAATGGTGTCATCAAAGGATACGTTCGCAACATGTCACGTCCAGAGGGAAGCATAGCCAGGGGCTTTCTGACCGAAGAGTGCATCTCCTACTGCACGAATTATCTAGGCATCGAGAACCCCGTTGGTCTGCCCGTCAACAGGCACCTCGGCAGGCTCGCTGGATGGGGTCACCGCGAGGGTCGCCACGAAATGCATGTCGACTTCGAGGGTCGACTCGCCGACTTTGAAAGAGCAAACCTAGTCGCGCTACAACACATAGACGTGGTCGATCCTTGGGTGGTAGAGCACAAAACCTTTATTGAGAAGACGTACAATGACCGAGGCCAACAGAGGACGGACGGAGATATAATCAAAGAGCACAACTCATGTTTCACGCGTTGGTTCAAGGAGAAGCATCTGTCGTACCCTTTACATGAGGATTCTTCCGCGGAAGAAAAACTCATATTCGCCTTGTCACAGGGCGCCGAGCACAACCTGATGACGTATGAGGCGTACGATATCAACGGCTACACATTCTACACCAAGGGAAAGGACATGAAGAGCGATTATCAGAACTCCGGGGTAACGATGGAATCCTACACCGGTAACGACAAGGACAGATACTACGGAAGGATCGAGGAGATCTGGGAGCTGAGCTACGCTGGAGAGAAGGTCCCGATGTTCCGTGTCAGATGGGCCAAGAGCGTCCTAAAAGAAGACCGGTATTTCACCACCATGGTTATACCCGAAGCCAAATCCAAGACCGCGGGCGCAAACGTCACCGCGAAAAATGAGCCATGGGTACTGGCTTCCCAAGTGGACCAATGCTTCTTCATTACCGACCCGCCAAAGCCCAGTCGTGTTGTCGTGAGGAGAGGCAAAAGGAACATCATCGGAATGGATGGAGTCGCCAATGAGCAAGACTTCGACAAGTACGGCGACCCGAAGATGGAAGATGACGACGACGATGAAGTACCATACACCACAAGAAGAAGCAGGACCACCCTACCTAAAGGACATCCGTTCAAGAGAAGATCAATTCAAGGGGTGCCAGGGCTAAATTATTCAACTGCGAGAAAGAAGGGCAAGAAGATTGTGAAAAGATAGCTAAGATCGAATCACGACGTGTCGGCCACGTGTGTGTGTGTCAGTGGCAAGCTCAATTATTACATGCAACTAAATTATTACATGTATCACTTGATTTCAACCATGTCATCTAATTCTAAATCTTTGCACAATGGTTTTATCACTCCATTTGCATTTTCCTTTTCTTTTATCTCAAATCTTAAATTATCACAATGGTTTAAGTACGTGGTCTAATTAGAAATATTATTAAAGATCTTTTAAACATATATTATATTACTTTACATGCAAACTCAATCTTAATTTGATGACTGTTATTTCATGTCAATCTTTGATGACTGTTATTTCATCTCACTTGATTTCAACCATGCCATAGCATTGTAAATGATTCTATATTGTGATTGAGTAAAGGAGATGCATTGTAAAAAAATTATACGCCCTATATTTAGGAATGGAGGGAGTATTAAAATTGCCATGTGTTTATTTTAAAGTATTTGGATGTTTATCATAAGGTTAAAATAAAATTTTAAAAAAGGAGCAAAAAATGGGGTTGCCAAGATTCGAACCTGGCCGGCCGGGTGACTTGCTTAATGTATCAAGGGACCAACCACTAGGCCATGTAAGTGGTTCTGTCCATAGCCACACACGCAATTGTTTTAACCTATTAGTACTAATAGTAATGGCGCACCCCTTAAAAGTGCGCCATTGCTATCACTGTTTTTATGGCGCACCAGGGGAAGGTGCGCCATTGCTATTCATGTTTTTATGGCGCACCCCTAGATGGTGCGCCATTGCTAACCTTCCCCCCTCTGTGTGTAGGTGCGCTCTGTCCATCTCGCGCTGTCCCTCTCCCTCGCCAGATCCCCCTCGCCCCCCGCGCCCGCTCCACCGCCGCCCCGCCGCGCTGTCCCCTACCTGCTCGTCTCCGGTGACCCCCTCCGCTCCGGTGGCCTCCCTCTCCCTCCCTTCCTCTCTCTCTCTCTCCCTCCCTCCCTCTCTCTCTCTCTCTCTCATCGTGCGCGCCCCTCCTCTGCAGCAGATCGAGCGCCTCTCCCGCGACCGCCCGCCGCGCCGCCCCCTACCTGCTCGTCTCCGGCGACCCCCTCCGCTCCGGTAAGCCTCCCGCTCCCTCCCTCCCTCTCTCTCTCCCTCCCTCTCTCTCTCTCTCTCACCGTGCGCCCCCTCCTCTGCAGCAGATCAGCCCGTCACCACCGCCGGTCCAGGACCCCCATCCCAGGAGCAACGCCGGCGACCACTCCATAGGCAGGTAGCCACCAGCATTACTTGGTTCCAGCATTGTGAGCTTTTAATTGATTGCTGGTTAAATATGTTGAAACCTATTCATCTCTTGTGCTTAGTAGGGAGACGTTTTTTATTTTCAAAATTGGCAAGGTGTAACATTTGCTTTAGGGTAGATGTTTTTTGAGTTTTGTAATTTTATCAGCAATTATGAACTGTATATGGACACACCCACATGTCATTTCATGAATTAGAGGACTGGTACATGTAGGCAATTTTGCTGGTGTATAACCATCTGGTAGCTGATATGTTTTCTAGTTGGTTGGTGCTGTATGCAGTGGCGATGCTCATTTAGCAGAGCAAAACAGTAATTATAATAGTAATAAGAGTCATGAACTAATTATAATATCTGCTACATACACATTGCTACAGCTCATGAACTGCGTAAAGTAGTTGTTGATGCCCACACGGAAACTATGAATTTTGTAGCAAAATATATGTCTCGTATGAGCGAGTGGTCTTTCCTATGAGTTGCAGTAGTAGCAGGCTTAATCTCATGTTCTGAATCCTCCAAGATAATGGTTTCCTTGTGTTTTTTTCATGCTACTGGTAAATCCTTTTGGGCCAGGATTCAAGAAGCTACTGTGTTTGGTTATGCTCGCAGATAATTTTGCTGCTGCTGCTGCTCTAGTTATTTAACATGCATGAGGATCATAAGTATATTAAGTTCTGCTCTAGTTATTTAACATACAATTTCATGTTATTTGCCAAAGCAGTTTGATGTTATATGGCTGCAGTTCATGTTATTTGCCAAAGCAAGTGAAACTCTTACTATTTTTCTGTAAAACTGAAGTGTTCTCATCGAAAGCAAGTATGGACGGCGTGGCGCTGTCCTAATTGCAGACTATTTTGTCAAAGTCCGCATTTTTCTCATGGCTAATTTATATTTATCATTTTAATTCATTCATACCAACACGATTTATAGAGGCTGGGTGTGAACTCTTAAGGTTGTATCGCCTCGATGCGGCATTAATAGTCAATACAAATTCTCGTTATTGAGACGAGCTCCGCTTGGGTGGAATCTTTTGTGGCTACTGACGGCACTTCGGGGGTGGGATAATGATTTTGCAGGTACCCCGAGAGGCCCTTGAGTTTGCCGGAATGTCGATTAACTTCCGTTCCGGCAAATTCGGGTACTCCATATGTCCTATTTTCAGCAAAGGTCATGCTGAAATTTTCCGTGAATTTTAGCATGACTTTGCTAAAAATCGGACATATGGGGTACTTGCTACTAATGCATGGGCCGGGGTATCTTAGTACTTAATTAAGTAGCTTTTAGGGTGCCTCGGTGTCGATAAAAACCTAAATGATGAAAGCTTAGGCTTTTAGGGTGCCTCGGCGTCGACAAACCCTAAATGATAAAAGCTTAGCTTTTAGGATGCCTCGGTGTCGACAAACCCTAAATGATGAGACCATGATCTTGTTCCTTGACAATAACCAACTTTTTGACCAAACTTTTTTCCTATTTAGAGCGAAACATGGCCCACAACGATGAGGTCGGTGGTTCGGGCGGCAAGCAATTCTGGGAGCTGTCCCAGGAGATGGAGGAACAACCTCACCGCTATGAGGACGCCGCGGAAGACACCGATCCTGACTACACAACCCCTAGTGGCGTCGGGGATGACACCACTGATGGTGCCGCCGAGGATGCCACCACTGATGGTGCCGCCGAGGATGCCACCACTGATGATGGCAGCGCACGCACAGATGGCAGCCAACCGAAGAGGCAACGGAAGGACCGGCTCCCGAACGTGCTCCGCACCGTCAAGGAGGAATTTACTCAAGTGGACTCCGACGGGCATCCAACGGAGCCCAAACAAATAGTCAAGGGGTACTCGGTTCAGCTCAGGTGCATTCTCCGGAGCACCGTCTCGATCAACACCGAGAACCTAAGGCATAAGGACCGAGGGAATTTGCGCAACCTCCTCTTCACGAAGCTGCACGAACGATACAAGTTCCCCGCTGAATTTGAAAACACACGCCTCTCAGGGAATAAAGTGAACAGTGCCGCCCTCACGAGGATGAGCACGGCCCTGTCTACTTGGAGAAGCGCGGTGAAAAGAATGATTGAGAAAGGTGATAGTTATGAGAAGATCAAGGCGAAAAATCCTTCGATCAGCGAAGATGACTACAAGGAGTTCAAGATCAAGTGCGAGAGCAGCGCAACCTCCGAATCAAGTCAGTGGGGGAAAGAAATGCGGGAGTTGAACTTAGGGGAACACAAACTCGGTCCCGGCGGTTACAGAGTGGCGGAGCCTATATGGGACAAGGAGGACGCGGAGCGTGCCGAGCAAGGCCTACCGCCCCGCTTCGAGAAATACCGTGACAAGCAGACCAGGAACTATGTCAGGGCCCGGTACAAGGAGGACCCGGTAACAAAGGAGCTTACCACGGATCCGAAGACCAGGGCGCTTGAGCTTGTTCTGGCGCAGGAGACTGAAAGTAGTAGCGCGGGGTCGTCTCAGAGCATCCCTTGGGACAGCACTCTAAATAGGGCGTTGAACGTAATGAAAAACAAGGATAAGCTCAGTAAGCCGTCGTCAGCTGGTCGTGTGGCCGGCAAAGGCTTGTCCACAAAATGGTCGTCATACTATAACGCTGGTGGGCGAAAGGAGAGAAAGACCAGCTCGGAAAGCCAGTCGCGCGAGGTTCAAGAACTCAAGGCACAAGTGGCGCGGATTCCGGAGATTGTCCAAGAGCAAGTGCAACAACAACTGGGATCGACGCTCACCGGCATTATGCCTACCTTGATTCATGGGCTGACGACGTGGATTGCGAGCGGCCAACAGGGGCCGCCCCCGATTCCCAGCTTCACGGCCAGCAACTCGCACAACGCGCAGGCGGCGCCATTGGTGTCTCCGGCGGAGCCGGTATTGGTGTCTCCGACGCCGGCACGGGCATTGGAGCTTAATGCACCCGGGTGTATGCTAGCCGGCACCTCGGCAGCAAGCGGCCCCTCCGTCAATTGCACGCCCGCCGTTGGCGGTGCCTCGACATTAGCCGAGCTCGACGCCATCATCACGATAACTAATTAAGCCTCTCGGCCGAGGACTTCATCTCCTTGCCTTTGACTGGGCATCCCTGACGCCCTACATGTTTTCGCAGGGCGCCGCCGACGTTCCGTGCACTCTCCTGCACTTCGTGAACAACGAGTTGGTCGATGTCGCCAAGGGCAAAATCGTTCAACCGGGCAACCCCGTGTTCCACGGTAATCCAATGCCACCCACCGTGTATAGGGTTCAACTGGTTCGGGTGCTGCCAGGCTGCAACGAGTTGTTACCTCCGATTCGACCCGCCGGGGCCGACGAAGATGATGTGATGACCCTCAGCGCCTGCCTAAGCTGGCCCCTGCTTTGGCCGAAGAGCCAGATTCGTTTGGGGGCGGGGGACACCACCCCAAAGACAACACCGCCAGTCGTGCCGGCGCCAAGCCATGGCAAGACCGCCGCAACGCTACCGGACATGCCGGACATGCATATGGCACAGGATCCGGACGACGACGACGACGACGACGGTACATTTACCAAAGTCGATAAGTACTTCAACGAACATGGGTACGATGATGAATTCTTGGGGCCTCCTTCTCAAGAACCCAACCCTGCAACAGACGATCGCGATCTAGCTGGTACCGCGGAGAAACCCAATTGCAACAGGCGTCGTCTGGCGTTCAGTTCTCAGGAGACGCCTCCAGCTGCCGCCTTCACCGAGCCTCAGATAGCCGAGGTGCGAAATATTATCAGCCCCAACACACTCAAGAAGGCGGTCTCTCAGCAGAACTCGATCCCATTACAGCAGAAGAAGAAGGGACGGAAAAGAAAGATTAAGGGTGCGAGCCAGCCGGCACCGAGTACGATCCGTGCTCAGGACGGGCCACCTTCACCTAAGGATATCTCGAGGAGGGTGCATGTGGCGGGTAGGCCGATGCTACCGACTAATATGCTCAATGCTGCAACCGGTGCTATGCGGAGTCTGCATGACAGTGTTCTTTCTTTGGAGAAGCGGCGTCTCCGAGAGAATGATGTGGCATACCCGGTTTTCGTGGCCAAGGTGCCAGAGGGCAAGGGCTTTGTGGATAGCGCCATCGGGGGTATGATCGTCCTGCGGTTTGATGACATCTTCGCTATGTTTAACCTTCATCCGCTGCACTACACCTTCGTTCGGCTATTTTCGCTGAGTATGGAGATGCGGATCATTAGAGACAAGACCCCGGACATCGTGATAGTCGACCCCTTCTACATGCGTGCCAAGATCTTGGGCAGCGCTGGGGACCGGCAAGTCGCGAGTTCATACCTCGAAGGCGTCATTCTGGCGAACCCAGATAAGGATAACTTCCTCGTGACTTACTTTACCGAGTAAGTCGTCCCCTCATCGCCCCGTAACATATGATTTCTTAGATTTCGATCGTTCTTTTTTTTTCTAACATTCCGTGTTTTGTGCAGTGACACACATTGCACACTCATCCTCTTAAGCCCGAAATATTCCATGGCCACGTATTTTGACTCGGACCGTCAGTCGAAGAAAGACTACACAAATATCAAGAAAGTTCTTGATGATGTTCTCCCCGGCTACGCCAGATCTGGAGGCACCTTCAACAGGCCAATTCGTAGGTACAGCAAGCACGTGTTCGCCCACACTACGACGTTCCCCTGCGTCAAGCAGCCGCCTGGCGGTCAGAAGGATGCCTACTACGCCCTCCATCACATGCGGGCGATCGTGCGGGACCATGATCACCTTCTGCTACCAAATAATCTCAAAGATTGGGCCGCAAGCTTGTCGGCAATCCAGGACACGGACATCAGACAAGAATTCTTTCGCATCCAGTCGGAGTTTGCGGAAATCATCCATCAAGATGTCCTTCGTACCTCGGGGCAGTTCTACCTTAGATATCAACCGTCCAACAGTGACATAGAAACAACGCTACAAATGCAGGCTGACAACGACCGCGATTTCATGACCATCACGATAGACGGTGGCTTCATCCACGCTCCGGTCCCTGAGTCGAGTCGAAAGTAGTGATGGTATGTAGTTCTGAAATATCGATTAGCTCTCTAGTTTGGACAGTCGTTCAACTTATATGTAATCGATGCTATTTATTAGTAGGACCACGAATTGTGCTATTAATGTGTTGCTTTTCTCTTCCGATCCTTTTGTTGCATACTTATATATTGCTTATGTATTGTCTGTGAATTGCTACTAACGTTTTGTTTGTCTAGTGCATAGAGATGCCGTCGTATGTCGTGTACAAGGGTAAGGTTCCCGGAGTCTACGACGATTGGGAGGAGTGTCGGAAACAGGTTTACCGTTTCAGCGGTAACAGTTACAAAGGGTACACCACTAGGGCGGAGGCGGAAGCTAGATACGCGCACTATCTAGCGGGAGAGAGGAGGGAGCGGAGGAGGAACCGGATGAAGACCAGTTTCATCGCGATGATGCTCATCGTGATGACCGCAGCTCTCTTCTATGTGATGGTAGTTTAGATGATCGATATCGACTTGTAATGTGGACAAACTCGCTACTCGCGGTCTAGCTCGAGACTTGTAAATGTTCTAACTTTGTTCGGTCTTTTGATTTCGGAGACTAGCTAATATGATGAATTGTATTCGGAGACTAATCTTCTATTGTATTCGATGAATCTGCTGTTGCTGTGTGGTGCTAGCTATATTCTGTCAAATAATATATTTTGTAACCTGTGAAAATATCAGAAACGAAAAAAAAAATCCCTAATATTCATACTAGTGGCGCACCACCACATAGTGCGCCATTAGTAAGCCAGAGCACACTAATGGCGCATCATCTACCAGTGCGCCATTAGTATGCCAAAGCACATGGGTAAATATGGCCCCTGGGAGGCATACTAATGGCGCACCGTGGGCTATACTAATGGCGCACTGCATGGTGCGCCATTAGTATACCAGATACTAATGGCGCACCAGTGGTGCGCCATTAGTAAAAAATTCTAATGGCGTGGTGCTAGTGGCGCACCTGTAGTGCGCCATTAGTAGCGATAACAGGTGCGCCACTAGCACCCCTTTTCCTAGTAGTGACGCATGATGACCACAAGTTCCCGAGTGAATCTCCTCCAAAATCAGTCGACCTTCTTCAGGAGAAATACACCGCTGAGTCACGCCAGTTACACTTTCTCTGTAGAGTTGTCCATCCATAACAGTAAAGGCCTTGGATCTGCGGACTATCTGTCGAGCTTCATCTTCGTCATCTGGGAGTTCTCGCCTCAAAATATATGCAATATAAGGTACTGTCCAGTCGGGCATGATCACTAAAATCTCCATGACCAGATCAATGACTGCTGGGACGTCAACTTCAGTCGGATCAGAGGCACTCTTTGCTTGCGGGGGCTCCTATGTGAAGGGATCTTCCTGCACCGAAGGAGAATGTAGGTGCTCGAGAAACACATTACTGGGGACAGGCTTCCGAGTGGATCCAATTTTTGCTAGCTCATCAGCTGCCTGATTCTTCACTCGAGGAACATGATGGAGTTCCAAACCTTCGAACTTCTTCTCAAGCTTTCTTACTGCATTACAGTATCCAGTCATAGCAGGGTTCCTGACATCCCACTCTTTCATCACCTGATTGACTACCAAATCAGAGTCGCCGTAAACCATCAGGCGTCGGACGCCGAGTGAGATGGCCATACGCAACCCGTACAGGAGTGCTTCATATTCAGCTTCATTGTTGGAGGAATCAAAGTGAATCTGTAGGACATAACTGAGTTTGTCGCCTTTTGGGGACACCAATACCACACCAGCACCAGACCCATTCAGCATCTTCGATCCGTCAAAGAACATGGTCCAGTGTGCCGAGTGAATTTGGATTGGCTGCTGCTGTTCAATCCACTCGGCCAGGAAATCAGCAAGTGCTTGAGACTTGATCGCCTTTTTTGCTTCAAACTTGATATCAAAGTAGAGGAGCTCAATAGCCCATTTGGCCACTCGACCAGTCGCATCTCGATTGTTGAGGATCTCAGACAATGGAGCATCACTGACGACTGAAATTGAGTGATCTTGAAAGTAATGTGCTACCTTCTTTGCTGACAGATATATACCATATACGAGCTTCTAGTAATGTGGGTACCTTTGCTTTGAAGGAGTCAACACTTCAGAAATGTAATAAACAGGACGCTGGACCTTGTAAGCTTTACCTTCCTCTTCTCGCTCGACAGTGAGAACTGTACTAACGACCTGATTAGTGGCCGCGATGTACAGGAGCAAGGGCTCTTTGCTCTGCGGAGCAGCAAGCACCGGCTGGGTGGAAAGCAGGGCTTTGAGCTCGACAAACGCTGCTTCAGCTTCTGGAGTCCACTCGAACGTATCAGACTTCTTCATCAGTCGGTACAAAGGCAATGCCTTCTCACCGAGACGAGAAATGAATCGACTCAACGCCGCCAGGCAACCTGTGAGCTTATGGACATCGTGCACACGCTCAGGGCTCTTCATTCGGGTAATAGCACTGATCTTTTCAGGATTGACGTCGATTCCTCGTTCGGAAACGAGAAAACCGAGTAACTTGCCACCAGGAACACCGAAAGTGCACTTAGTCGGATTTAACTTGATATCATACCTCCTCAGGTTGGCGAATGTTTTAGCCAAGTCAGACAGCAGGTCAGAACCTTTGCGAGACTTGACAACGATATCATCCATGTATGCTTCAACATTCCGAGGGATTTGATCAAGCAAATATTTTTGAATCATGCGCATGAAAGTAGCGCCAGCATTTTTCAAACCAAAAGGCATGGTGATATAACAAAAACACCCGAATGGGGTGATGAAGGCTGTCTTTATTTCATCCGGACCAAACAGACAGATCTGATGGTAACCGGAGTATGCATCAAGAAAAGATAAACGCTCGCACCCCACAGTCGAATCGACAATCTGGTCGATGCGGGGGAGCGGAAAATGATCTTTCGGGCAGACCCGATTGATATGTTTGAAGTCAATACACATGCGGAGTGACTTATCTTTCTTGGGGACCATAACCACGTTCGAGAGCCACTCGAAGTGGTAAATCTCGCGTATGAACTTAGCCGCCAAGAGACGAGCCACCTCCTCGCCGATTGCCTTCCGCTTCTGTGCTGCCGACCGACGCAAGTGCTCTTTCATAGGCCTGGCCTTCGGATCGACTCTCAGTCGGTGCTCAGCCAGTTCCCTGGGTACACCCGGCATGTCAGCAGGCTTCCATGCGAAGATGTCCCAGTTCTCACGGAGGAACTGGATGAGCTCGGTTTCCTATTTGCTGTCGAGTGTCGTTGAAATGTTGGTCGGGGCAGCTGTTGGATCTGTCGGGTGAATGTTCACTTTCTTCACTTCGCCTGCCGACTGGAAAGCTGACTCAGAAGCGGGCTTCTTAGCACGCAGCAGATCTGCAGGATCAGCACTCTTCTTGTACTCCTCCAACTCAACCACAGCCATCTGATGATCGGCAATTTTGGAGCCCTGTTGAAGGCACTCCTCAGCCCTCTGTCGATTGCCAGTGACTGTGATCACACCCTTGGGCCCGGGCATCTTCAGCTTGAGATACACGTAGCATGGACGGGCCATGAAACGAGCATAAGCCGGACGGCCAAGGATGGCGTGGTATGCGCTCTGGAAGTCCACCACTTCAAACGTCAACTTCTCTTTGCGAAAATTCTTATCGGTGCCGAACACCACATCCAATGCAATCTGGCTGAGTGACCGGGCCTTCTTCCCAGGGATGACTCCGTGGAACTGCATGTTGCTTTCGCTGAGTCGGGACATTGGAATGCCCATCCCCTTTAGGGTATCCGCATACAAGATGTTCAAGCCACTCCCACCATCCATCAGGACTTTGCGCAATCGAGTGCCTCCCACAACCGGGTCCACCACCAGCGCTTGCCGACCGGGAGTAGCAATATGAGCAGGGTGGTCTGACTGGTCGAATGTAATGGTAGTCTAAGACCACTTGAGGTATGTGGGGGTGGCAAGAACAGCCATGTTGACTTCTCTGTTGATAACTTTCAGCCGACTCTTGGTCTCTACATCAGCAAAAATCAACAGAGTGGCATTGACTTCTGGAAACTCTTCTTTGTCTTCATCCTCCTCCTTTTCAGGAGCTTTCTCACTTGACTGACTTTCCTTGAACTGCTAGATCAGTAAACGGCACTGTCGAGTGGTATGCTTAGGCAATATCAAATTGCCTTCCTCATCTTTCTTCGTGTGGATTGCACATGGCAAATCTAGGATATCTGTTCCGGACTGATTCTTTGACTTCTTGGGGGTAAACTGTGCTTTGGATTTCCCCTTATTTTTGCCTTGTGCCGCCAGGGCGGCAGCCTCTGCCTGAGCAGGGGCATCAGCTTTGCGCTTCTGCTTCCGACTGGAATTGCCGCCGGCATCATTGTCGGCTGCCTTTCCTGTGCCGCTACGGAGGCGGTCTTCTTCTTCGCCATTGGCGTACCGAGTGGCAATCTCCATCATCTTGCTAAGAGAAATGTCACCTGTTAGCCCAAACTTCAGGTAAAGCTCTCTGTACCTCACACCGGCCTTGAAAGCACAAACAGCTTGGTGCTCGGAAACATTCTCCACTGTGTGATGCAAAGTGGACCAACGCTGAATATAATCTCTCAAGGACTCATTGGGCTTCTGAACACAGTGCTGCAAATCGATCAAACCCGCAGGACGCTTGCAAGTGCCCTCGAATGTACTGATGAACACTCGGGCAAGATCCTCCCAGCAATAGATGCTAGAGGGAGCTAAACGATTCAGCCACGCCCGGGCTGAACCATCCAACATCAAGGATAAATGCTTCATGGCTACGTTGTCATTTCCTCCACCAATCTGCACAGCCACTCGGTAATCATCTAACCATGTTTCCAGCTTCGACTCGCCGGAGAACTTGCTTATTCCAGCCGCCAACCTGAAGTTGGGGGGAATCTCAGCAGAACGAATGGCTCTGCTGAAACACTCGGGGCCAGAGACAACGGCATTGCTTCCACTCGGATAGTCCCTACCATAATCATCCCTATTTGCCCTGCCCATGTCGATCCGCCTCTGTGCGAGGACATTCCTCGCGTCGAACCCAGGATTCCGCTCATCGCCGAACGAGCTCCTATCGTCATAGTGTCGGGGCACGTATGAACCACCCCGCGGAGGAGAAGACACTCGACGGCGGTCATCACGGTGATAACGAGGAGCAAACTGATTTCGCCCCTGATCTCGGTGCTGATCCTCACGGTAACCTCCGCCCCTGTGACGCAGAGGTGACCCCGGGCTATGCGCCGACTGAACTGTTTCTGCTCTGGGCGAATTACTGTGTAACCTGTTCTGCGACTGAGAAACAGCCGCATTCTGCTGTTGTGCTGCCTCAAGCAACGCTCTGATCTGCTGCAAACCTCTGCCTGCCTCCGAACGTGACGGCTGAATTGAATCGGCAATCTTAGCAGCGGGTGCAACATTCAAAACTGGAGTACGGAATACCTCAACGTTGTTGCGAGATCCACTCGGAAACAATTGTCTTTGACGTCGACTGGAAGGTTGTGGACGCTGTCGGGTACGCTCGTCGAGTGCCCTCTGCATCTCTTCGAGTCGAAGGCGAGTGGCCTCCAAGGCCTGGGCCTCGGCAGTTGCACCGACGATGGACGTATGGAGAACATCCTCATCACGGCGTTGCTGCTCATTCGACGGTCCACCAGCTTCGCGTCTGCTGCGGCCGAAGCCAGGCGGGCCAGGCGGCGGACTCTGATGTGAACCAGCCATAAGAACCTCCGCCGCAGGATTGCAGCTCTCACACTCAGAGGGAACGTCGGACCGATCCGACGCGGAGTTGAACACGCCGTGAAGTGACTCGGCGGGCTCGATAGCCGCAATCTGTGGAGACGAAGTTTGGTGAGCCACCGCATGCTTCATCCAGCGCTGGAGCCGCGAACGACCGGATCGCTTGTGGCGACGAACAGCGGGGAGAGCCGACAAATACGGAGTCGACGGTTGTAGCAGAAGAACACCGCAGGAGCTTGTGCAGAAGTGCGTCGCCCCGCGGATCGGGAGCGCCTCGACATCAAGAGGCGCTTCCTGGAGCCATGCCGAGTCGTCGGCGATGAAGGTGAGGGCTCCGAGACGGATCTCGTGGCCCAGGAACAGATCACCGCCGGGAGAAATGACGAAGGAGAAGAAATGCAACCTCACCGGAAGTCGCTTAGACGCCTGCCCCACGGTGGGCGCCAACTGTCGTGGGAACGAGCCTGACAGTAGAAGGTAGGGGTACGAAAGGAGAGGGCAGAGTCCTAGCTACGGCGAGGATGTACACACGGATGTACGAGTTCAGGCCCCTCTCGTGGAGGTAACAGCCCTACGTCTCGATGCTCTAGAGCTTTTTGTCGTGTGGAATATCAGTGTTACAGGGGGTGCGAACCCTTGTGCCAGAGGGGAGGGGTGGCTTATATAGAGTGCGCTGCCCCTCATCAATACCCGGCATCCAAGGATTCGATCGTGGCTATAAAGACGAACGTTACTGGTAACGTATGTAATAAATACTACTAATGAAGTACAGCCGAACGCCTACCCGTTAGCCTCCCGGTAGTGGCTTCTGGTCTACTGCTGTCGACTGTCTTCTGGCTATTCCGAGTGAAAGGTAACTATCGAGTGGATGAAGAAATCTCCGAGTGGATGTTGTCGAGTGACTTGTACGTCTTGGTAATTTCAGTCGGAGACTTCCTTGTAGTCCTTAGGTTTTCTAGGGTAGTGCCCTTGGGTAGGGTGTGTAGGTCAGGCCTATGACCCTACCCCAGGTACATATCCCCATCACCCGGGCCAAGCGTCTGTTTCTTCTGGTAGCCTTGGGCCGATGACCAGGTGTGGGCCAGGTCATGACACTCCCTACCCCTTGAAGCGCGACTTGTACCCAAGTCGGTAGAGCAGGAAATTTTGCCCGTATGGTGTACGCATCTTCCCATGAATCCTGATGTTCAGAGCGACCATGCCAGCGTACCTTGAATCGAGGAATGACTCCTCCACCTTGCCAGATTAACTTGGACTGCAGAATTGCGGCAGGTTGAAGTAGGCTCAAATCCCGGGGAGCTGGCGTTGCCAGATCAGGTTGATCCACTGTCTGGTGCGGAGGCAGGTGTTTCTTCAACTGAGATACGTGTATAACATCATGAATCTTGGATGAAGCAGGCAGAGCAAGCTGATATGAGACAGCTCCCACACGACGTAGAATTTGATATGGACCATAAAACTTGAGTGCAAGCTTCTGATTGCGATGCGGCGCAAGGGAATGCTGCAAGTAGGGGTGAACTTTGAGATAAACCCAATCACCTACCTCAAACGACCTTTCGCTTCGGTGTTTGTCTGCTTGTCGCTTCATGCGCATCTGAGCTTGTTGTAGGCGCTGTTTGAGGAGTTCAGTCATAGCTTCTTGTTCAGTTAGCATTGCTTCTAGATCAGGCTCTGTAGCTATGGCTTCGACTCCAAACGAACGAGGGACATATCCATAGAGTGCTTCAAATGGAGAGCGGCCAGTAGCTGTGTGAAACGAAGTATTGTACCAGTGTTCAGCAAGGGGGAGCCATTTGGCCCACTTTGTAGGAGCATCATGAGCAAAGCAGCGCAAGAATGCTTCCATGCATTGGTTGAGGCGTTCAGTTTGACCATCAGTCTCTGGATGACGGGCAGAACTCATGTTCAAAATAGTGTCAGAGAGACGAAATAACTCTTGCCAGAACACACTGGTGAACACAGGATCTCGATCAGAAATGATGCGCGTCGGCATACCATGTAGCTTGTACACCATATCAAAGAACAATTCAGCCACTTTTTGCGCTGTGTAGGGGTGCTTGAGTGGTATGAAGTGGCCATACTTGGTGAGCTTGTCCACAACCACTAAGACAACATCGAACCCCAATGACTTGGGAAGCCCTTCCACAAAATCCCAACTCAAGGTGTGCCAAGGATGTGAGGGAATATCGTGTGGCTGCAGTAACCCTGGTTGTTTGCAGTGTTCCACCTTGGCACGCTGACAGATGTCACAATGCTGAACATAATCTTGTACAGTTTGCTTCAATTTGGGCCATGCGAACATGCGTTTGATACGCTGGTAAGTTGCCAAGATTCCCGAGTGGCCACCAATGGCACTATCATGCAGACTTTGCAAGATGTGTTGTTGTGCCAGTTTATTAGTGCCCACCCAAATCCTACCTTTGTACCGAAGAACTCCTTTTTCCAGGGAGTAACCCTGCTCGTTGGATCCGGTCATCGCAAGCTCGGCAAGCAGTTGGCTTGAATGCGTATCCTCAGTATAACCGGCGACCAAGCTGTCTAGCCATTTTGGCACTGTAACTGAAATAGCTAGAAGCGGAGCATCATGGGCGCGACGCGACAATGCATCTGCGGCAGCATTTGTTATCCCTCGCTTGTACTGAATGATGTAGTTCAGTCCTATTAATTTAACAAATGCCTTGTGTTGGATGCCCGTGCTGAGTCGTTGATCGGAGAGGTGACGCAAGGCTTGCTGATCAGTGCGAATGACAAACTGCTGATGTTGCAAATATGGGCGCCACTTATCAATCGCCATTAAGATTGCCAAACATTCTTTCTCATACGTGCTCAGCGCTTGATTCTTGGAACACAATGCTTTACTGAGATATGCGATCGGGTGCCCTTGCTGCATAAGAACAGCGCTGATACCATCCTTGCAGGCATCTGTCTCAAGCACAAATGGCATATCAAAGTTGGGAACGGCCAGCACTGGGGCACTGATCATTGCAGATTTGAGCAACTGAAATGCTGCCTCCGATGTGGGTGTCCACTGAAAGAGAGTGCCCTTGCGAAGCAACTCAGTAAGTGGGCGAGAGATAGTACCATAATGTTGAATGAATTTGCGATAATACCTGGTGAGGCCTAGAAAACCACGCAGTTCCTTGAGATTAGTAGGCACTGGCCAAGCTTGCACGGCCTCAATTTTCTTGGGGTCTGTCGATACCCCTTGTGCACTGACGACATGACCCAAATACTCAAGTCTGGGTTGAGCGAAGGTACACTTGGACAATTTGACGACCAATTTGTTTTCCCTCAAGACGGAGAAAACAGCTCTAAGTTGTTGGACATGTTCCTCCAAGGACGTACTGTGCACCAATATGTCGTCCATAAACACCAACACTCCTTTGCGCAATAGCTTGTCGAAGACAAAGTTCATAACTCCTTGGAAGGTAGCAGGGGCTTCCGACAATCCAAAAGGCACGACCATGAATTCATATAGTCCCTGATGCGTGCGAAAGGCTGTTTTAAACTCCTCCCCTTCGGCGAGTCGAATCTGATGGTACCCTGAAAGTAAATCCAGTTTGGTGAACCATTGAGCACCTGACAGCTCATCCAACAGCTCACCCACAATGGGCATAGGGTGCTTATTTTTGACCGTAATGGCATTGAGCAGCCATGTTGGACTGCTCCTCTACGAATCAGACCGTGAAGTTTCTTTGCCGTCACCGGTTTACAAGGTATTTTTCTATCTTGTATTCCTTGCAAAGAAATACGTCGCCCTTCGTGTGTGAAACGCATCGAACGTTTGCGCCAATGTACCCACATAGGACTATGATCTTCCAACCAGTCCGCTCCAAGGATTAGGTCATAGCACCCTAAGGATAACACCTTAGCATCCTGACTGAAAGTATAGCCTTGAGTCCACCAAGATAACTGAGGAATAAGCCGGGAACTTGTCAAAGTGTCGCCTCCTGCAATGACATACTGGGCTGGTGGCATCTCTTGGGACTGAAGTCGCAAAGTATCAACCAACTTGGAGTCAACGAAAGAACAATTTGCCCCGGAGTCCACTAATATAAGCACATAATGCTTGCCAATCATGCCATGTAGGCGCATAGTATGCCTACGAACCGGTGTAGCAGCCGCGGCAGAGCACGCCAACAACAGCACTTCTTCGTCAGAGCTTGAATCTGTGAGATGTTGTGGATCCGGCAGATCATTGAAGTGTAATATTTCCAACAATTCTTCCATGACATGAATTGGGACTTTATCGGGGCATTTGTGGCCCCGTGCCCACGGATCTCCACACTTGAAACATAGATTCTTGGCTTTGCAATAGGCTCTCAGAGCTTCAAGTTTCTCGGACATCTTGTGGTTCTCATCATTAACCACGGATTGCTTGTTCTTGTCTGAAGCAGTAGCATGAGTGTTCTTATAGGAGGAACGCCCAGAGAGCTTCAGAGACCCCATGAGCTTCTCGTTCTGCAATTCCACTTCCTGCAACAAAGCCAAGCAGCTCGCAGTATCGACATCCTCAGGACGATGCAAAATAACAGCAGAACGAATGTCGGGACGCAGCCCAGCAAGATAACGCTCAACAAATAACACTTCGTGAGTGTTGGGGTCAGCTAAGAGAATGTGATGTCGCAGAGTGTCGAATTTTGTGGTGTACTCCTCAACTGATCCTACTTGTGTGAGCACCAATAGTTGGCGCATATGAAACTGGTGCCTGTCTTTGCCCCATCGAGAGCGAACTGCTGTGCACAATTCTTCCCACAAGTGAAATTTCTTACGCTGCTGGACTGTTTTGAGCCAGAGAGCAGCGTTGCCTACACAATTCAGAGCAGCGAATTTCACTTTCATCTGCTCCGAAACCCCATAAATCTCAAAATAGAGCTCACAGTTATCGATCCACACTTGACAGTCCTCCCCGTCAAACTTAGGGAAGTCCATTTTAGGTGTGCTTCCAAAGTGTGGACGGTTTGTGTGGTGACTACGGCGCTCCTCATAGTGAGGCTCAGGATCGAACAGCTGATGGGCATGAGCAGGCATACCGTTAGCCGGAGGCAGATCGGGGAATCGGGGATTCCCCAGAACTGGCCCCCGTGGATGATGTAGCCCGCCGTGCCCATGGGGCCGATCCGCTTCGTCCGAGCGCACGACGACGGTGGGAGGCGTGGCGCTGGGACCGGCTGGATCCGCTGCTCGTTTGGAGGCCGCTTCGAGCGCTCCTAGGCGCGAGGACGCGTCCTCCGCGTGCAGTTGCAGGAGGGAGGCCGATTTGGTGAGTGTCTTCGCGGTCGAATCCATCGTCTGCATCCAGGCAGTGAGCCCCTGCAGTTGCAGCACGATGTCGTCGAGCTTGGCGTTGGTCTCCGAGGCATGCTGATCTACTGTCTCCATCGCCGCCGCGATTCTTGCCTCCACCGCCGTAGGCCCCTTCCTCTTGGGCGCCAGGTCGACCTGAGATCTGCGGTTCCTGCCGAGAGATAGGAATTACGGCAGCAACGCGAGGTCGCCGCCAACCACAAACGGACTGACGGATCACGCTGCCCCCGAAGTGGATCGACGAGACTTCTGATACCAAGTGTGATGCACTCGCTTGACAATTCCGATTACAGAGGAGGAAGAAGATCAGGGGAAGGGTCGTCACAGAAGAACATCAGCTATTGAATTTATATTTCAAGCTTTATTGTACAGTATATGCTATAGTACCTAATTCATTGACTAAATTTCCAGAGAGAATTGTAGTCTATTGATTCTTAATTTGAAGATATGCATGCTCTCATGTGCATTTGATTGGCGATGACATGTATCTCAATTTCTATAGGAAAAGAGATGTCATTTGATGGATATAATAGTAATTTTTCCTTTAAATGTGAAAAATTTGTTCCTATCCTACATAGGAATAGGAATCTATTCCTACAAACCAAAGCGCTCCAAAAGTGTTTTCCCTTTGAAAATCCTATCATATAGCCTACGAAATTCATAGAAACCAAAGGTGTCCTTATCTCCTAGGTACCCTTCCAAACTATGTGTAGTCTTCGCTAGTTTTCCTTAGTTAACCATGTTATGTATGATATTTAGATATGGTTTCCCTTGTTAACTGGAATGCCTCTCTTTTTCTTAATGCTATGTTGGATGTAAGGTCCTGTATGCGAAACTATTCCAGCGCGTTGCTGCCAAATCCAGAATAGAGGCGCATCTCACACTTGCCCGATTTGTATAGCTTTAACACATACACGCATGATTATATGGCTCACGGTGAAATACTGTAGGTATCATCACATAAACAATTAATAAAGAAGTAATATCAATAATACATATCACATGAGATAAGATCTAATATTACATCCAAATCACATACATTTCGGGTGGTGGACTGGCCTGCGCATACAATTCTCCTCGCCGGATTTCGAACGCGGTAGCCGCCCATGGCAGGGGCATGGTGGCAGACAGATCTGGAAGGCTAGCACGGGTGGGGGCATGGTGACAGGCTGGAAACGACCTGGTGGTCGGCGGAGCCCCGGTGAGGTTCCTGGGACATATGGGGGCGGCGGGCCTTTAGAGTGCGCCCTCCGCCGGATTCCTCATATGGGGTAGGGTGTGAGTGTGTGTGTTATCTAGGCTCAGTATTTCGAATTTGGTCGTTGGGACAGGGTGTGCGTGGGTGTGTTCATAGAAGTGAGTGTATATGTGTTTATATTATCATCTGCAATTCTATTGTATTAAAAAACAGATGATTTGTCGATCTAGTTGAATGTCCTTATAGTGACGTAATAATTGTCAGCTAAGTTTTTTCGTCCATTCTTGAGCAAGGGAAACTTAATGGGTAGTTCATTATCGGTAACCTTCGAAAGACGATCGGATGGACAAGGTGTCTCGAATGCGCCGTGCTTAAGTAAGACGTTGAGTACAGTTGTTGTATATAAAAGAGTATACTACAATAGTCTTACATTAGTCAAAGAGAAATCTAACCGAGGTCACCATTCGAAGTGTATCCTTTGCAAGTATGACTCCCAAACTCTTTTGATGACGACAAATGACGCAATCCATGTGTTTTATTATATATAAAGTAAAAAATGTGTAAAACATGGTTCGTGCATTCTGACAGGAAAAAGGGTCAATTCCTGCTGTGTTTTTGTATAGGGCCGGGCCCATAGTGGTGCAAACAGTGCAGCCCGCACTGGGCCCAAATTTCTGGGGGGGGGGGGGGGGGAGGGCGCTCAAAAAACTTAGATAGCCCTTGTATTAGAAAAAAAACGTATGCACTACTGGGCCAGTGGGCCGCTGGGCGCTGCTCCCGCTGGAGCCAGGTTCCGTACTCGTGCCTTTTTTCTCCATCACGTGTTCCAAATGGGCTAACTGGGCGCACGGTAACCAAACCCGTTGCACGTACACACGCACAGACAAACACACCGAATGCAAATAATGCAGCCTAGCACGGCAGTGCACGCGTGCACGCTTGTCTGACTTCACCCGTACGCAGTGACGGTGCTACATGTTGTATATGATGTCAAACGACATCACATAAGTTGGGTTAGCTGCACTAATAGGCTCGTGTTTTAGTGTTATCTGTCCACATATATACATGTATATATATAGCTCTTGACATCAATTGTTCCGACTCCTAGCACTGCCACTGTCCGTACGTGCAGGTATCCGCGGACGCACGCACGTTGTTTTCCGCCCCAGGGATAAGTCGTCGCCCCGGCGCGTCGTCCAGGCCAGGCCGGGCTATCTTTTTTTTTGAGGGGAGGCCAGGCCGGGCTATCTTCTCCGTGCTGCAAGCCCGCGATAGCCCCAAGTCGATCGTACGCGCACATGATCGCCGCATGCACGACCGACCGAGCGAGCGTCGGCACGCACGTACGGTAGGTCCGTCCCGCGGCGACTGCCTTCCCGGCGCGGTAGGTGGCTTCCGCGGCAAGTTGGTCGTACCGTGGAGACTTGGTTGGAGGTACGTGGCACGTCAATTCACGGCGACTCCTGTATCTCCCTTCCCCGGCGGTCTCGGTCTCTCGTCGCCTTTGCCGACGCGCTCGACCCGATCGATCATGTACGGTCGGGTTGGCGATGGCCCTTCAAATCCCTCATAAAGACTCCCGCAAAAAAAAAAAAAAACAAATCCCTCGTAAAGAGTTACGTGGTTCCCCTAAAACTACACGTACGGTGATTGTTACCGTGGCAGAGTAATTAACCTGTGTGTCCTTCACCCTTTTAGACCGGCGGCAGAGCATTTATCAACTACTCCCTCCGTTTCTAAATATAAGACCTTATAGAGATAAGTGAATCTAGACTCGATGCATGAAACAAAAGGGGATGGAGTTTGAAATTTCCCCCGCACCTGGCGCCGCTGCGGGCGACCCGGGCGACGCCTCGCCGCCGTCTCCCTCCGCCGCCCTGGCCGAGGTCACCGTCGGCGCCCCGTCCGCCCGGGCAACTCGCGTGGCCGGGCGACTCGCGTGGCCGCCGCCGCCGCTGGCCCTGGCGGTGCTTCCAGGGGTGGAAGTGCCTCCCGACAGGCGCGGCCGATCCCATGTGCTCATGCCGGTGCCGGCGACCCCGTGTGCTGCCTCGCCGGGTGCCCGCCGCCCGCCGTCACCTGGCCTCCCCCCTCCCGGCCCCGGTGACTCGTCGCACCAGCTTCCGCCCCTTCAAGGTCGCGCGCCCTGGCCCCGCATCGCCCCTTGCTGCCTGCATCCGGCTGCTCCGCCGCGCGTGTCCCCGCCAGTGAAACTGCGCCTCCTCCGCTGCGCCCGTCGGCGCTCGTCCGGGACGGGGTGTCCTGGGCAGCCGCCGTGGCCAGCGCGGGCCCTAGGGTTTCCACGACCCAGCTTGGGGCGGCCCGGCCCGTTGTGGCCCAGGTCCCCCCTCCGACCCAATCCCTCTAGCAGACCGTGGGCCATGCCACCCAGGCTGCGGCCCAAAGAGGCCGGGTCTGGCTGCCTGTAGGGTTCCCCCTACAACCGACAGCCACCCAACTGCTCTACTCGCTCCTCCCGCCCCCCATCGACCCGACGCCGCCGCTTCCCCCCGTCTTGACCCGCCCAGCGCCAGCGTCGACCGGAGCCCCTCCCACACCTCCCTCGCCCCCCTCCTCCCGCGGCAGCGCCGGCTGGCCCCATGACGCGCGAGCGCGACGACGACAGGTAGCGCCCGAAGCGCCGGTTGGACGACCGGGACGACCACTCTTCCTCCCGGCCTTCCCCGGACGGGGCCCGACGCAAGGTGGAGCTCCGGCACCAGCCACAGCAGCCGTCGGCCTCCTCTCATGCCGACCGCAGGTTGCCCCCGCGCAACGACGACCGGCGCTCTCCCCCGCGATGACCGAACTGCTCCCTGGTGCGGGCTGGATATCGCTCCTCGGCTCGGGAGTCCCGTCGGTCTCCCGTCCGTGATGACCGGACTGCTCGCCGCTCCCCTTCCCCCGCCCTACGCCGCGGCCGGTCCGTTTCGCCCGCCAAGCACTGCCCCGCGGCCGAATCCTCCCCCACGCGTCGCTACGTTCCCCGCGCTCCCAGCCGCAGCTCCCACCGCCGAAGGGCCCCAACAACGGGCGGGGTCGGCAAGGGGCCAAAAAGAAGAAGCGCAAGGGCCGATGTCCGAGGAGCTGATGGTGTATGGCCATGGCATCGAGGGGTTGGCGTTCTTCCACATGGAGATCCCCGACGTGCAACCCCCGGTGCCCTCCCTCTCGGCCATCCTCACGGTGTTGGGCGATGGAGTGGCTTCTCCCGAGATGATTGAGGCGGAGCTCAACCATCTCTGTCGTTGCCAGTGGGATTGGCAGGTCACCGCGACTACCGGCCACTAGTTCTCTGTGATCTTCCCTGACATCGCCAGTCACGGCCTCTGCACCCGGAGTGACGAGATCACTCTGGCCCTCAACAAGCTCGCGGTCGACATCTCTGAGCCGAAGCTGGTCCCGAAGGCGGCCGCGGTCCTCGACACGGCCTGGATCTTGATCGCGGGCCTTCCCGACATCGCCCGATCTGAGCGGGTCCTAGGCAAGGTGGTGGTGGTCGATGAGCTCTCCCTCCGCAAGGAGGAGGAGGTCCGTGTCAAGACGAAGTGCCTCGACTCTAGCAAGCTCCGGGCCACTGTCCATGTCTTCTTCAACGACCAAGGTTGCGCCCTCAAGATTCAGCCGGAGCAACCCAACCACATCGGGCGCCCTCGGTTCCTGGACGATGGGAACGACGGTGGGGGCGGCGGTGGTGTGGGGGACGGAAGGACCACTCCGGTCGCCGTCGACATCACCGCTCCGACGATGAGGAGGACTACACCGACCATAGCCGATCGCCTTCTCAGGACCCTCCAGCCTCCCGCCAGCTTTCGGGGATTCTCTAGAGGAGGCATCACCCACATGGTGGATCCCCTCCTGCTGTCGGCCGGCCCTTCTTCTCCGGGCGGCAGTGATGTCTCGGGCGCTAGCATGCTGGTGGCTCCCGCGGCGTCACCTCGCTCCCCGGCCTCGCCCTCGCTCTTCGGTGCTCCTACAGTCGTCCCCTCCAGTCCTCCCTCCCCTGCCCCAGCTTCGTGTGCTCGGCCAGAGCCGACCATGTCCACCCTGGGGATGATTGGTGGGCAGGATGTACACGTGGGGACTGGACCGGTCGGGCAGGCTCAGCCCATGTCGAGCACCCTCGCCCCCACCGACCCATCCTCGTGCCTCCTGAAGACCGCCGCGCCACTCCCACTCCTGGACCCGGACATGCCTTCCCCGGTCCAGGGGTGTCTTCTGGCCCCGCTACAGGACCCTGCACTGCACAGTCCTCTGCTGACCTCTCCGCCCGACCTGGCCCCTCCTCCACCGATGGTCGGGTCCGTGGTGGGGGCTGCGGAGGTGACCACATCGGTGGTCGCCCACCCCGACCCCCGTCGGGCTGCTGCGTACTCCAGGAGGCGGCGGTCGGCATCGACTCCGGTGGCCTCCTCCAGGCGCAGCGACAGGATCGACGTTGCTCGCCCAGTGGGCCGCCTGGCCCTGTCCATCTCCGAGCGGGCGGAGCTCCGGGCTTTGGCCAGCAACCTCGAGCCAGGTACACCAGTGCTTCATGCGTCTTCATCTTCGTGCTCGTTCTCCGCTCTTGAATAGGCCCCTCTTGGCCACCTTGCTAGGGTGGCGACCGATTCTGCGATTGTCTTCAGGGGGGAAGTGGGTCCCCCCTTCGAGCAGATTGAGGCCATTCGGGCACGTGAGATCCTAGACGGCAAACTTGCGGAATCACGCGCCCGCCTCCTCCGAGCTCCCACTCTGGAGTCCTCCTCCCACCCCCCTGCCGCTGGCATAGCTGGGGCAGAAATTCGTGGCCGCACGCGTTCCCGCACTGCGGCACTCCGTGCCCAAAGTGCCTCCCTTGTCCTGGGGTCAAGCAGCCCCTACATGGTTTCTTGATGCGGGCCCTCTTCTGGAACATGCGTGTTTTCGGCCAAGATGTCCAGCGCCGCCAACTCATCGAGTACATGCGCGATGAACGAATTGACATTGTTACCGTCCAGGAGACTATGCGGACGGACTTCTCCCTACAAGAGTTGGAACACTTGAGTGCTCACCTCTTTGCTTGGCACTGGCTCCCTTCTAGTGGGACTACAGGCCATTCCAGTGGCATCCTTCTAGGTGTGAAGGATGCCACCTTTGAAATAGGTAGCATGGACCGGGGTGAGTTCTATGTTAGTATTGAGATCTATGAGCGGGCCATCAACTTCAAGTGGGAGATTGTTGTGGTCTATGGCCCGGGTGATCACCGCCGCTCCGCGACCTTCCTTGATGAGCTCCGCAGGAAGATCGCCTCTGCCACTCTTCCGGTGGTGGTGGGTGGTGATTTCAACCTCATCCGCTATGTAGAAGACAAGAGTAATAATCGGGTGAACTTCCCCCGCATGCAGCAGTTCAATGACTGCCTCACGGATCTCGGCCTGCGAGAGCTTGATAGGGTTGGCGCCAGATTCACCTGGACCAACCGCCAGGCCGACCCGACAATGTCCGTTCTGGACCGGATCTTTGTGGCTCCGGAATGGGAGCTCAAATGCCCCCTTGCCTCCCTCTGGGCCATTACCCGCGTTGGCTCGGATTACGTTCCCCTTTTGCTCTCTTCGAAGAATGATAGACCGCCTCCTTCACCAAGATTTTGGTTCGAGACCTTTTGGCTTAATCAGGCCGGCTTTGCTGAAGCGGTGCGCGCTCGCTTGGTGGCCGCGCGTGATTCCCCTCACCGCTCAGTCTCCGTCGTCAACTCCTGGCAGTTCTGTGCTGATCTTGGCCGCCAGTTTATGAAGGGTTGGAGTGCCAACTTGGGTCGCAATCTCCGTGAGCGGAAGAGGGGGGCTCCTCGCATCCATCCAGGCCCTAGACCTTCGGGCAGACTCTTCAGGCCTGTCCCCTGACGAGTGGTTCCTCCGATATGATCTAGAGGATCAGCTGACGGTGATCTACACTGATGAGGAGGCTTTTATTGGGGAACATTGCATGGGAAACAAAAAAATTCCTACGCACACACAAGATCTATCCATGGAGATGAGCATCTACGAGAGGGGAAATCGGATCCACATACCCTTGTAGATCGCTAAGCGGGAAGCGTTAAGAAACGCGGTTGATGTAGTCGAACGTCTTCGCGATCCAAATCGCAAGCCGTCCCGCGATCCAATCACGATCTAGCGCCGAACGAACGGCACATCCGCGTTCAGCACACGTACAGCTCGATGACGATCTCCGCCTCCTTGATCCAGCAAGCGAGGGCGGAGAGGTAGATAAGTTCTCCGGCACCACAATGGCGTGGTGGCGGTAGTGGTGAACTAATCCGGCAGGGCTTCGCCGAGCTCTACCGAACTAATCTAGAGGAGAAGATGATCTAGAGGGAGAGAGGGCAGCACGTGGCTTTTCAGGTGTTGGGCTGCCCTCAAACCTCCACTATATATAGGAGGAAGGGGTGGGAGCAGGCGCCCTAGGGTTTCCCCTAGGGCCTTGGCCGCCGGCCAAGGAGGTGGAGTCCACCTCCAACTAGGAGGTGGGTTAGGGAGGAGTCCTACTCCAATATGGACTCCTCCCACCCTTCCACCTTTTTACCTCTTGGGCGCATGGGCCCTCATGGGTCGGCCGCCCAGCCCATCAGGGGCTGGTGCGCCACCTCTTGGGCCCATGTGCCCCCCGGGGTGGGTGCCCCCCCCCCCGGTGGACCCCCGGAACCAATTCTTCACTCCCGGTACACTACCAGAAATACCCGAAACTTTTTCGGAACCCAAATACCACTTTCCTAAATATAAATCTTTACCTCTGGACCATTCCGGAGCTCCTCGTGACGTCCGGGATCTCATCCGGGACTCCAAACAACCTTCGGTCACCAACATACACAACTCAATAATACTGAAACGTCACTGAACGTTAAGTGTGCAGACCCTGCGGGTTTGAGAACTATGTAGACATGACCGAGACACCTCTACGGTCAATAACCAATAGCGGGACCTGGATGCCCATATTGGTTCCTACATATTCTACGAAAATCTTTATCGGTTGAACCTCTATGTCAAGGATTCAGTTAATCCCGTACGCTGTTCCCTTTGTTTATCGGTATGTTACTTGCCCGAGATTCGATCGTCGGTATCTCCATACCTAGTTCAATCTCGTTACCGGCAAGTCTCTTTAGTCGTTCCGTAATACAAGATCCCGTGGCTAACACTTAAGTCGTTTTGCTTGCAAGGCTCATTGTGATGTTGTATTACCGAGTGGGCCCTGAGATACCTCTCCGTCACACGGAGTAACAAATCCTAGTCTTGATCCATGTCAACTCAACAGACACCTTCGGAGATACCTGTAGAGCATCTTTATAGTCACCCAGTTATGTTGTGACGTTTGATACACACAAGGTATTCCTCCGGTGTCAGTGAGTTACATGATCTCATGGTCATAGTAATACATACTTTGACATGCAGAAAACAATAGCAATAAACTGACACGATCATATGCTACGTTCATAGTTTGGGTCTTGTCTATCACATCATTCTCCTAATGATGTGATCCCGTTATAAAATGACAAGTCTTGTCCATGGCTAGGAAACCATAGCCATCTTTGATTAACGAGCTAGTCCATTAGAGGCTTACTAGGGACACATTGTTGTCAATATACCCACACATGTATTTGAGTTTCCAATCAATACAATTATAGCATGGATAATAAACATTTATCATGAACAAGGAAATATAATAATAACCATTTTATTATTGCCTCTAGGGCATATTTCCAACAGTCTCCCACTTGCACTAGAGTCCATAATCTAGCTCACATCACTATGTGATTTACATTGTAATGAATCTAACACCCATACAGTTCCGGTGTTAATCATGTATCCCTTGTGGAAGAGGCTTAGTCAACGGATCTGCAACATTCTGATCCGTGTGTACTTTGCAAATATTTATGTCTCCCTCCTCGATGTAATCGCGGATGGGATTGAAGCGTCGCTTTATGTGTCTGGTCCTCTTGTGAAACCTTGGTTCCTTGGCTAGAGCAATGGCACCAGTGTTGTCACAGAACAGAGTCATTGGGTTCAGTGCACTGGGCACAACTCCAAGATCCGTCATGAACTGCTTCATACAGACACCTTCCTTCGCCGCCTCCGAGGTAGCTATGTACTCCGCTTCGCATGTAGAATCGGCTACCACGCTTTGCTTGGAACTGCGCAAGCTTACTGCTCCTCCATTGAGGATAAATACCTATCCGGTTTGAGACTTAGAGTCATCCGGATCAGTGTCAAAGCTTGCATCGACGTAACCCTTTACGACGAGCTCTTGATCACCTCCATAAACGAGAAACATTTCCTTAGTTCTTTTCAGGTACTTTAGGATATTCTTGACCGTCGTCTAGTGATCCACTCTTGGATTACTTTAAAACCTTCCGGCCATACTTATGGCAAGGCTGACGTCTGGTCTTGTGCACAACATTGCATACATGATAGAGCCTATCGCAGAAGCATAGGGGATGACACTCATCTTTTCTCTATCCTCTGCAGTCACTGGGCATTGAGTCTTACTCAACTTCACACCTTGTAACACAGGCAAGAACCCTTTCTTGGACTGATCCATTTTGAACTTCTTCAAAACTTTATCAAGGTATGTGCTCTGTGAAAGTCCTATTAAGCGTCTTGATCTATGTCTATAGATCTTGATGCCTAATATGAAAGCAGCTTCTCCTAGGTCCTTCATTGAAAAACTCTTGTTCAAATATTCCTTCACGCTTTCCAAAAATTCTATATTGTTTCCAATCAGCAATATGTCATCCACATATAATATTAGAAACACTATAGAGCTCCCACTCACTTTCTTGTAAATACAAGCTTCTCCGTAAACTTGTATAAACCCAAACGCTTTGATCACCTCATCAAAGCGCTTGTTCCAACTCTGAGATGCCTGCACCAGTCCATAAATGGATCGCTGGAGCTTGCAAACTTTGTCAGCATTCTCTGGATCGACAAAACCTTCTGGTTCCATCATATACAACTCTTCCTTAAGGAAACCGTTGAGGAACGCTGTTTTGACATCCATCTGCCAAATTTCCTAATTGAAAAATGCAGCTATTGCTAACATGATTCTGACATACTTAAGCATCCCTACGGGAGAGAAAGACTCATCGTAGTCAATTCCTTAAACTTGTGAAAAACCCTTTGCCACAAGTCGAGCTTTATAGACGGTGAAATTATCGTCCGCGTCCGTCTTCCTCTTAAAGATCCATTTATTCTGAATCGCTTTTCGCCCTTCAGGTAATACTTCCAAAGTCCACACTTTGTTTTCATACATGGATCCTATCTCCGATTTCATGGCCTCTAACCATTTGTCGGAATCCGGGCCCACCATCGCTTCTCCATAGCTCGTAGGTTCATTGTTGTCCAACAACATGACCTCCAAGACAGGGTTACCGTACCACTCAGGAGCAGTACGTGCCCTTGTCGACCTACGAGGTTCGATAGTAACTTGATCTGAAGCTTCATGATCACTATCATTAGCTTCCTCTTCAACTGATGTAGGCTTCACAGAAACATCTTTCTGTGTTGCGCTACTCTCTGGTTGAAGTGAAGGTTCAACAACCTCATCAAGTTCTATCTTCCTCCCACTCAATATTTTCAAGAGAAACTTTTTCTCGAGAAATGACCCGTTCTTAGCGACAAACACTTTGCCTTCGGATCTGAGATAGAAGGTGTACCCAACCGTCTCTTTTGGGTATCCTATGAAGACGCATTTCTCCTCTTTGGGTTCCAGTTTTTCAGGCTGAAGCTTTTTGACATAAGCATCGCATCCCCAAACTTTAAGAAACGACAACTTTGGTTTCTTGCCAAACCATAGTTCATACGGCGTCGTCTCAACGGATTTAGATGGTGCCCCATTTAAAGTGAATGCAGCTATCTCTAACGGATAACCCCAAAACGATAGTGGCAAATCGGCAAGAGACATCATAGACCGCACCATATCCAATAAGGTTCGATTACGACGTTCGGACACACCATTACGCTGTGGTGTTCCAGGTGGCGTCAACAGTGAAACAATTCCACATTGTCTTAAGTGATTGCCAAACTCATAACTCAGATATTCTCCTCCTCGATCAGATTGTAGGAATTTAATCTTCTTGTTACGATAATTCTCAACTTCACTCTAAAATTGCTTGAACTTTTCAAACATTTCAGACTTATGTTTCATTAAGTAAATATACCCATATCTACTTAAGTCATCGGTGAAGGTGAGAAAATCACGATATCCACCGCGCGCCTCAATGCTCATCGGACCGCACACATCAGTATGTATGATTTCCAACAAGTCACTTGCCCGTTCCATTGTTCCAGAGAACGGGGTCTTAGTCATCTTGCCCATGAGGCATGGTTCACATGTGTCAAGTGATTCAAAATCAAGTGACTCCAAAAATCCATCAGTATGGAGTTTCTTCATGCGTTTTACACCAATATGACCTAAGCGGCAGTGCCACAAGAAAGTGGTACTATCATTATCAACTCTACATCTTTTGGCATCAATGTTATGAACATGTGTATCATCACTATCGAGATTCAATAAGAATAAACCCCTCAAAATGGGTGCATGACCATAAAAGATATTACTCATATAAATAGAACAACCATTATTCTCTGATTTATATGAGTAACCGTCTCGCAATAAACAAGATCCAGATATAATGTTCATGCTTAACGCAAGCACTAAATAACAACTATTCAGGTTCATCACTAATCCCGATGGTAATCGAAGAGCGAGCGTGCCGACGGTGATCACATCAACCTTGGAATGATTTCCCACGCACACCGTCACTTCGTCCTTTGCCAGCCTCCGTCTATTCTGCAGTTCCTGTTTTGAGTTGCAAATGTGAGCAACCAAACCGGTATCAAATACCCAGGCACTACAACGAGAGTTGGTAAGGTACACATCAATAACATGTATATCATATATACCTTGTTTGGTGTTGGCCGCCTTCTTGTCGGCCAGATACTTGGGGTAGTTCCGCTTCCAGTGACCAGTACCCTTGCAATGAAAGCACTCAGTTTCTGGCTTGGGTCCAGCCTTGGGTTTCTTCACGGGAGGGGCAACTGCTTTGCCACTCTTCTTAGAGTTACCCTTTTTGCCCTTGCCATTCTTCTTGAAACTAGTGGTTTTATTGACCATCAACACTTGATGCTCCTTCTGGATTTCAGACTCAGCGACTTTCAGCATCGCAAACAGCTCGGCGAGTGACTTCTTCATCCCTTGCATGTTATAGTTCAACACAAAGCCTTTGTAGCTTGGTGGCGGTGATTGAACAACTCTGTCAGTGATCGCCTCTGGCGGGAGAGTAATTCCCAACTCAGCCAGACGGTTGGAATACCCAGACATTCTGAGTATGTGCTCACTAACAGATCCGTTCTCCTCCATCTTGCAAGCATAGAACTTGTCGGAGGTCTCATACCTATCGATCCGGGCATTCTTCTCAAAGATAAACTTCAACTCCTGGAACATCTCATATGCTCCATGACGTTCAAAACGCCTTTGAAGTCCCGGCTCTAAGCCATACAACATAGCACACTGAACTATTGAGTAATCATCCGAACGCGACTGCCAAGCGTTCACAACGTCTGCAGACGATACTGGAGTGGGTGGTTCATCGAGCGGTGCATCAAGGACATAAGCCTTTTGGGAAGCCGAGAGGATAATCCTCAGATTACGGGCCCAGTCTACTATGTTACTTCCATCATCTTTCAGCTTAGCTTTCTCTAGGAACGCATTAAAATTCAGGGGAACTACTGCGTGAGCCATTGATCTACAGCATAAAAATTTGCAAAGACAACTTAGACTATTGTTCAAGATAATGAGTTTAGTTAATCATATTACTTAAAAACTCCCACTCAAATTGACATCCCTCTGGTCATCCGAGTGCTACATGATCCAAATTCACCAACCCAAGTCCGATCATCACGTGAGATGAGGTGGTTTCAATGGTGAACATCTCCATGTTGATCATATCTACTATATGACTCATGTTCGACCTTTCGGTCTCTTGTGTTCCGAGGCCATGTCTGTACATGCTAGTCTCATCAAGTTTAACCTGAGTGTTCCGCATGTGCAACACTGGCTTGCACCCGTTGTATGCGAACGTAGAGTCTATCACACCCGATCATCACGTGGTGTCTCGAAACGACGAACTTTCGCAACGGTGCACACTCGGGGAGAACACAATTTTATCTTGAAATTTTAGTGAGGGATCACCTTATAATGCTACCGTCGTCCTAAGCAAAACAAGGTGCATAAAAGGATTAACATCACATGCAAATCATAAGTGACATGATATGGCCATGATCTTGTGCTTTTGATCTCCATCTTGAAAGCACCGGCATGATCTCCATCGTCACTGGCATAACACCATGATCTCCATCAATGTGTCGCCATGAGGTTGTCGCGCCATCTATTGCTTCTACAACTATTGCTAACTCATAGCGATAAAGTAAAGCAAAACGGCGAAAATAAATTAAAGACAACCCTATGACTCCTGCCGGTTGCCGTACTCATCGACATGCAAGTCGTGATAATCTATACAAAACATGATCATCTCATACATCACATATATCTCATCATGTTTCTGGCCATATCATATCACAACATACCCTGCAAAAACAAGTTAGACGTCCTCTAATTTGTTGTTGCATGTTTTACGTGGCTGCTATGGGTATCTAGCAAGAACGATTCTTACCTACGCAAAACCACAACGGTGATATACAAGTTGCTATTTCACCTTCTACAAGGACCGCCTCTGCCGAATCTGATTCAACTAAAGTGGGAGAGACAGCCACCCGCCAGCCATCTTATGCAACAAAGTTACATGCCAGTCGATGGAACCGGTCTCTCATACGTGGACGAGTAAGGTTGGTCCGAGCTGCTTCATCCCACAATACCGCTGAATCAAGAAAAGACTAAGGAGGGAAGCAATCTAAATATCAACTCCCACAAACTCCTTTATGTTCTACTCATGATCTCATATACGCATGGACCTAGCTCATGATGCCACTATTGGGGAACGTTGCATGGGAAACAAAAAAATTCCTACGCACACACAAGATCTATCCATGGAAATGAGCATCTACGAGAGGGGAGATCGGATCCACATACCCTTGTAGATCGCTAAGCGGGAAGCGTTAAGAAACGCGGTTGATGTAGTCGAACGTCTTCGCGATCCAAATCGCAAGCCGTCCCGCGATCCAATCACGATCTAGCGCCGAACGAACGTTCAGCACACATACAGCTCGATGACGATCTTCGCCTCCTTGATCCAGCAAGCGAGGGAGGAGAGATAGATGAGTTCTCTGGTAGCACAACAGCGTGGTGGTGGAGGTGGTGAACTAATCCGGCAGGGCTTCGCCGAGCTCTACCGAACTAATCTAGAGGAGAAGACGATCTAGAGGGAGAGAGGGCAGCACGTGGCTTTTCAGGTGTTGGGCTGCCCTCAAACCTCCACTATATATAGGAGGAAGGGGTGGCAGGAGGCGCCCTAGGGTTTCCCCTAGGGCCTTGGCCGCCGGCCAAGGAGGTGGAGTCCGCCTCCAACTAGGAGGTGGGCTAGGGAGGAGTCCTACTCCAATATGGACTCCGCCCACCCTTCCACCTTTTTAATTTTTGGGCGCATGGGCCCTCATGGGTCGGCCGCCCAGCCCATCAAGGGCTGGTGCGCCACCTCTTGGGCCCATGTGCCCCCCCGGGGTGGGTGCCCCCCCCCCGGTGGACCCCCCGAACCCATTCTTCACTCCCGGTACACTACCGGAAATACCCGAAACTTTTCCGGAACCCAAATACCACTTTCCTATATATAAATCTTTACCTCTGGACCATTTCGGAGCTCCTCGTGACGTCCGGGATGTCATTCGGGACTCCGAACAACCTTCGGTCACCAACATACATAACTCAATAATACCGAAACGTCACCGAACGTTAAGTGTGCAGACCCTGCGGGTTCGAGAACTATGTACACATGACCGAGACACCTCTACGGTCAATAACCAATAGCGGGACCTGTATGCCCATATTGGTTCCTACATATTCTACGAAGATCTTTATCGGTTGAACCTCTATGTCAAGGATTCAGTTAATCCCGTACGTTGTTCCCTTTGTTTAACGGTATGTTACTTGCCTGAGATTCGATCATCGGTATCTCCATACCTAGTTCAATCGCGTTACCAGCAAGTCTCTTTACTCGTTCCGTAATACAAAATCCCGTGGCTAACACTTTAGTCACTTTGCTTGCAAGGCTCATTGTGATGTTGTATTACTGAGTGGGCCCTGAGATACCTCTCTGACACACGGAGTAACAAATCCCAGTCTTGATCCATATCAACTCAACAGACACCTTCGGAGATACCTGTAGAACATCTTTATAGTCACCCAGTTACGTTGTGATGTTTGATACACACAAGGTATTCCTCCGGTGTCAGTGAGTTACATGATCACATGGTCATAGTAACACATACTTTGACATGCAGAAAACAATAGCAATAAACTGACACGATCATATGCTACGTTCATAGTTTGGGTCTTGTCCATCACATCATTCTTCTAATGATGTGATCCTGTTATCAAATGACAACTCTTGTCCATGGCTAGGAAACCACAGCCATCTTTGATTAACGAGCTAGTCCATTAGAGGCTTACTAGGGACACATTGTTGTCTATATACCCACACATGTATTTGAGTTTCCAATTAATAAAATTATAGCATGGATAATAGACATTTATCATGAACAAGGAAATATAATAATAACCATTTTATTATTGCCACTAGGGCATATTTCCAATAGCTTTCTGGCGCCAGCGAGGCACCCAGCTCTGGGTTTTGCGGGGTGATGCCAACACGGCATACTTCCAGGCCATTGCGAACGCCCGCCGTTGCCGCAACTCCATCCCCCTCCTATGGGATGGGGAGACCCTCCTCCAGCGCCCTGCTGAGATTCGCGCCCACGTGGACAGCGTTTTCAAAGCCCTATTCTCGCCCTCCCCTCGGGGAGGGCTATCCTTGGCCCCGTCCTTCTGGGATACCCACCGGCACGTCTCCGACACGGAGAACGCGGCGCTCACTGCCCCGTTCTCTGAGGAAGAGGTTTGGGCGGCCATCAAGGGGATGAACCCTGCTTCCGCTCCTGGCCCTGATGGCCTCCCCGTGAAGTTCTTCCAGACCATCTGGGATGTGATCAAGCCGGAGGTGATGGCCCTGTTCGAAGAATTCTATGTGGGAACCATTGACCTCTCCCGCCTCAACTATGGCAACATTACCCTTATTCCCAAGGTGGCGGGGGCCTCTAACATCCGCCAGTTCCGGCCGATCACGGTGATCAACGTGATCTTCCGTATCCTGGCTAAGGGGTACGCCAATAGGGTGACCCTGTTAGTTGACCGCATCACTCATCCTAACCAATCGGCCTTCATTCAAGGACGATTTATCTTGGATGGGGTCTTGGTCTTCCATGAGGTCCTGCACGAGGTGCGCACTAGGCGACAGCGTGCGGTCTTCTTGAAGATCGACTTCGACAAGGCCTATGATACCGTCTCCTGGGCCTTCCTCCGGGAAGTGCTCCTCCGGAAGGGCTTTGATGACCGATGGGTGACCCAAGTTATGCAGATGGTCTCATCTGGCCGGACCACGGTTAACATCAATGGGGAGGTTGGACCGTACTTCCCCACCCTATGTGGGGTTAGACAAGGGGACCCCTTTTCTCCCTTCTTGTTCAAGATGGTGGTCGACGCCCTTCCTACCATCCTCGATAAGGCCAAGGCGGCCGGTCATATTCGTGGAGTGGTTCCCCATCTGGTAGGAGGGGGAGGGGTCTCCCTCCTGCAATATGCTGATGATACTATTACCATGGTGGAAGGCTCCGACGATGACATTATCAACCTCAAATTCCTCCTCCTGTGCTTTCAGCAGATGTCTGGGCTCAAGATCAACTTCGACAAGAGCGAAGTGATGATCCTTGGCTACTCTCCTGACGAGGCCCAACTCATTGCCGACCGCCTTAACTGCCAGCTTGGGTCCTTCCCCTCCTCCTACTTGGGGGTACCCATTAGTGACTTGTGCCTCTCCGTCGCGGACTTGTGACCTACGGTGACCAAGTTCCAACACCGGATCGAGCCGTGGCAAGGCAGGTGGCTGTCCAAGGCGGCCAGGACCGTGCTCATCAACTCCTGCATGTCCAGCCTCCTCATGTTCTTGATGAGCTTCTATAGTCTCCATGAAAGCCTGCACCACGAGATTGCCAAGTACCAGTCTAGATTTTACTGGGCTGTCAAGGGCGATAAGCAGAAATACCATATGGTCAGCTGGCCCGACATCTGCAAGCCTCGAGACCAGGGAGGTCTGGGGATCATGTCGTCGAAGCGTATGAACATCGCTTTGCTGACTAAGTGGCTGTAGAGGATCGCCAATGGTGACGGTGGTCTCTGGCTGGACATCATTAGGAACAAGTACCTTCGGGGCCAGCCGCTGGCCTTCTGCCAACGCTCCGGAGGCTCTCAGTTCTGGCAATCAGTCATCCAGTTGCTTCCTATCCTCCGCATTGGATCTTCCATCTCGATTGTGTCCGGGTCCGATACGCTGTTTTGGTATGATAGATGGCTGGAGACTTGCCGTTTGCGGTCCGCTTCCCGGACTTATTCTCCATCGCGATGGAGCCTAGGACTTCGGTCGAGGTCGCCCTTTTGGATTTAGGGCGCCTCGCGTTCCGCCGACCCTTTGGTCCCCCAGAGCTCGCTGCCTGGGATGAGATGCTGGAATGCATCGCCCTCCACTCGCCCGACGTCGACAATGACACGGACCGCATGTCTTGGCGCCTGGAACCCTCTGGCCGCTTCTCCACTAGATCTCTGTACCAGGCCATCACCCCGTCGAGAGCCCCGGAGTCACTCACTGCCGTGTGGGCCATTAGGTTGCCACTCAAGATCAGAATCTTCATGTGGCAAGGGATTAGGGGTCGGGTACCTTCAGGGATGGAGGTGCTCAAACGTAATGGCCCAGGAGACAGGATTTGCCCCCTGTGCGACACGATGGAGGACTCGAATCACATCTTCTTCGCATGTGTCACTGCTCAATTCCTCTGGAGTTGCTTTCGCGAAGCTGTCGGTGCTCACTGGTGCCATACCAACATCCCTGACCTCTTCGCGGAGATTCAGTCCGTCCCTTCGTCGGCCCGCCACATTAGGTGGCTGACCATCGGGGTGCCCGCATGGACTCTCTGGACTGTCTGCAATAAGCTTGTGATTCAGCGTGTGCCTCTCCGACGTGCCACTGACGCAATTTTTAAAATGTGTGGTTTCCTGCAGCTCTGGCGGCCGCTTAGCCGCTCCTCCGACCGAGACACCATCAACACCATCATCGCCGACCTTCGCTCGATGGCTCTCCGCACGGCGCCCCCGCTTCCGCCTCCACCTCCCGAGCCGGATTAGCCTGATGTGCCTGTATCACCCGCTGTTGGGTTTGGGTTTGGGTGTGTTTGTTTCTTAGGGCTTGTTGAGCTGTGCCCTCAGCTGAACACTTTGGTGTTGTCTTGTGCTACTCCTGTGTGTGTGCTGAACTTATGTCGAATATTGTGCTCTGGCGGTTTGCTTTATATATAAAGCGGGGCGAAAGCCTTTTTCGGTAATCTAGACTCTAAAATACAACTACATATATCCATATGTAGTCCATAGTGAAATTTCTAAAAGGTCTTTTATTTAGGAACGGAGGGAGTACCTAGTAAACATGTTGCATGCTCTCGCGCTCGAGCCGCCTGTCTCTCTCCGTTACTGCAGCGATTTGGTATCATGGCTTGTGGCTTCTCCGAGAGGCATTTTGCTGCAGGTACTACATGCAAGCACGCACCCTAGTTTTTTTTTTTTTTTTTTTTTGAGGGAAGCACGCACCCTAGCTAATGTGCATGATGATGCATGTCCCATACTAATTAATCAGGCTGTCATGGACTAATGGTTGTGCGATCGATGGTAAGTAATCGCGAGCTCTAATGTGGCCCTGTTAATGGCCAGCCCTGTCATGGACTCATGGCCGTTTGATGTGTCCCGCCGCTGGCCTCCAAACGGCCCTACTCCTTCCTTTCTTTCCCTTTGATTTGGAAAATATCACCTGTTGCCGCTAATCCGTATATATCCCCGTGGATGCACGCATCGCACGATTGAGCCGTGCATGCATCACTGTTGCTGCTGCAGGAGTCGATCGCCGAGTCGTCGTGCCTACCAATGGATGAGTTAAATTAATCAAGAATGTGATCAACGACGACAGACAGATGGTGTGTGGATTCGACGGACGACGTGCGGCTGGATCTAACTTAAACTAACCCGACCCAACCCTAGCGTGTCGACTTGTAACGCGCCACGTGAACATGACGATGAGTTTTACCCGAAATGATCGATTGATTTGAGTGACGGGAACTTCCTGATATTTTACCAGAAAAAAGTGTACCGGTGGCTGGTGGATTTCTGCTCGTCGGGGCGACGCGGAAAGAGACCATTTCAGGGGCAGTATTTTTACTGTACTGTAATCGGCATGCCTCGTTGCATGGCACGTACGTACCGTACGTGTCCGGTGCGTATCGATGGCCGTGGTGCTATAGTAGTACTTTTGTTGCTCAGTGGCCTACTGGGAGACACGGTTTCCCCTTGCCCTTTCTTATTCGAACCATGGATGCATCTATCCCTTCGATTTTGTTGCTCAAAACGGAGATATGAAGCATCGAAGAGCTTTCTACTGTCACTTATTTGTCCCCTCGTTTGTGGAACGTACACCAGGGGCATATCGACGCGACACCTATTCGCCAGGGGCATCCTTCTAGCGAGCGGTCGATTCTGATTGGTAACCAGTGAGAGGGGACAGGCACATCGTTGTAGTAGACACTGTACAAGATTTGGCACATATATTGTTCTATATTGCTCCGATGAGTGTACGAGTGTATGAAATCACCGTGGCATTGCCGTCGTCGTGTCCCGGCTCAGCGCCATGCTTTTGTGGGCATGGTTAGAGGAAGTATAATAAGGTGTCGTAGTCGGGTGATAAGACTTTACTGAGTTGAATGAGAGAGGAGAGGGCAAAAAAGAGAAGTGGGTTGCAGATTTACAGCCGGTTGTAACACGAGTTTCAAGAAGCTATGTGAGAGTGTATGGTCGACCATGTAGTAATAAAGTAGTATTTTCTTGTAGCTCACTACGATACATGTTGAGAATAACATTGATTATAGATGACATGATAACATGTTATAGCCATAGTCGGCTATATTATTAATCATGCTCTTAAAGCATCTACTGCTGCCGGTACCCTATACGCCCGCCGGCGTCCCCAGTGCGTCCGTGGATAGTGACCGGGCAATCCTAAGATCGACTCGCCGCATATCTCATATCCGGTACCCTATATCCATACAAAATCATGCAGCATGTACGTAGATCATCAACCGGCCAAAATCGACATGAAACGAACATATAAACGTATAGCAAACGGGCATAATTCACATAACATCATCAAAAGATCATCAAACGGGCATAATTCACACAATTCACCATCCGACAAATGCTAACTATATAGTAGGAGCTATATTATATAAACACACGTGCATCACCAATTCCTCGCTGACCATATGCCCTTTCGGTCGCCGACATTGATGTAGGCGACTGTGGCAGGAGGTGGGCCATCGTCGGAGCCGTCGCTTGTCGTCGTCGTCCGGTGAGGAGGAACAGGAGATAACGATGTAGCCCTTCAAGCATCGGACGGTGTTGTCCTGCTTTCGCTTGAGCTTCGCCACCCTTGCTGCCTCAACTGCCTCCCACTCGGACTACTCAATGTCGAGCTAGAGTGCCTTGGTGTTGATCCTCCGTAGCCACGAGGCGTCTGTCTCCACTATCGTAAGTGACCGGCGATACACCCACTGGAGGAGGCGCTCATCCTCGTACGGCATCATGTGGCGGTGGCAGCAGGACTGTGGTGTTGCGTCCGACGCGGCCGCCATCACCCTTGCCCTCTGCCTCTCATGGTAGGCGGCGCGCTCCTCCAATTCTGGAGTGTGCATCTGCCGCGTCGGCAGAACGGGCACTAGAAGCCACAGTTGTCCGCGCGGAGCAGCGTCCGGAAGTGGACGATGCTGACAGATGGGCGCCGATTGAGCTGCCCTCGAAATGCACGCTCGGGGCGGGAAGGGCCGGCGTCACACCTAAACCGGAGCTGCCGCCCGGGTCCACCCGCGAGCGCGTTGCGGAGGGCCATCTCGTCCTCGTCTCAGGCACCATTGCAGAGGATGGCGTCCCAGTCCTCATCATCGGAGCTGTCGGAGTGGCTGCCGGTGCTGGAAATGGTCGCCGGTGCTCAAGAGTTGACGAATTGGAGAAAAGGGAAGTGGAACGGAGTGAAGGGAGGCTAGGGTTTGACCGGAAGGTGATTTGGTGTGACTGATCCATGGACATGTCATCCAGGTCTACACCAGGAGGTATTTCTTGCAAAGTTGTCAGCATGGTGGAAGGATGATGGTGCTACTTTGGTATATGATTTTGAGTGGTGGTGATACTAGGGTATATGATTTTTAGTTCTAGTGGAAAACCTTAAACTTAACGTTAGTTGGTTGCACTGCGTTACCTTGAAGAAGTCATCGCTTGTAGTTTTTTTAGAAGTCAAATTTCATCAAATTGGACCGCATTTATAGAAAAAAAATATCTACATATATATTATCAAATTCATATCACTACATAAAACACAAGATATAGACTTTCATATTATATTGATTTTTGTATTATTGTGGTTGATATTTTTCTAAATACACTTGGTCAAACTTCGTGATGCTTGATTTTAAGAAACAACTATGTGCAATACATTGTGGAATGGAGAGTGTACCAATTTGTGGTTGGATCCTGCGGTAGCGGAGCTTACGCGCCGTTCCCTTAAGTGAGGCGATGTTTTCTTGGAACTATTATTGTTCTCCTTGTGTTGTCAAGGTAGAGTTGGTGTCAATAATCGTTGATGCATGCCTTCAATCGTTACTCGGCGCTTCGGCATTGTTTTATTTTTGTGATATCACTTTTTCACTAGATGTTTTGGCGGGCTCTAGTGTAGTTGCACTATTGTTGGTGCCTACCTAATTGTAATGCATTTCTCTTGGGAATGGTTAGAGGTCAGTCGACTAAAAAAAGTTTCTAGGTCAGTCGATTTGTTCCCAACTATTGTATAGAAAAGGAATGACCAGATCTCTTTCTTCTACCTCCTACAAAACTGTTCATCGTCTTCCCCCATGATCTCGATCTCCGTCGCCCACGACCATAGGACGAATCGGTCTTGTCACCACCCGCTGCCGGTGGCGCTCCCACGCCAGGCTCGCCGCACCCAGCCATCCCTCTAATCCCAGCGAACCTGCCTCCGCCCTCCAACCCCCCCCCCCCCCCCCCCCCCCCCCCCCCCCCCCCCCCGCGCGCGCGACCCCGACGTACTTCTAAGATAGATATCGGCCTCGCCTGCCATTCTAGGATAAATATCGGCCTCGCCTAGTACACAAAGCTAGACCCAGAGGGCTTCTCCGGTGAGCCGGCAACTGCTCCTTCCTTCTAGCGGATGCTTCCTTCATGCGAAAGTAACTGACCTAAATATTATTTCCAGGTAACTTACAAGTTACTAATCTGATTTCTCTTTTACTCCCTCCGTTCCTAAATATTTGTCTTTTTAGAGGTTCAACTATGGACTACATACGAAGCAAAATGAATGAATCTACACTCTAAATTATGTCTATTTACATCCGTATGTAGTCCATAGTGAAATCTCTAAAAAGACAAATATTTAGGAACGGAGGGAGTATATTGAAAAGATATAGAGCCAGCACGTATTGTTGGATCAAAAAAAAAAAAAAAAAAAGGCAAGAGCAAAAAGGAAATGGTGTCAAAACTAGCGCGTGGAAAACAAAGTAAAGCAAAGCCGTCGCCGGTGGCAGAGATGAGTCCAGCGAGGCCGAGGAGACATTCCGGTTTACCGACGGTAGCACCGGCCGGACGGGCGTACAACGCATGCTAGGTGGAATCCAGACGCAGCACATCCGACAGCACCTCCACGGCTCCACTGCTCCACCCGGCCGGCCGGCGTCGCTGGCCGAGTAGACGGGGTATCTATCATCCAGCCACCTAAAACTAGCTGGGTCCTGCAGATTCCTCACTACTACTAGCAGCTCGCTCACCGCAGCAGCGCCAGCGACGCTGCTAGCGACCAAACGGGCGCTTTGGTATGTTTGTCAGCCGCGTGAGCACGCCGTGCCCACGGGAGGAATATTTGTTCGCTCCTTTTTCCCCTTTGGCAACATCACCAACCTACGCGGGATTTCGCTTTGTCTCCTCCGTCGCCGTCGCGGCCGTGGTGCGTGTCCGAGTCTATATTGGCAGTTTGGCACATGGACACTTAGACCTTCTAGACGCCAGCGGCAACAAAATATTTACCCATTTTTCCTGTTTGTTGTTGTTTGTTTCTTTTGTTGTTCCAACACATGAACTGGTAATTAAGCTAGCTAGGTAGGAGTAGTTCCTGTGAAATGTTCACTTACTTACTCAGAGTGAGGGAGCTTGCGTTGGCTGTGCTAGCTAGTGCGGGCACCGTTAAAACTGAGTTGTCAGGCATGATCATCTCTCGCTCTCCTCCTCGATCGGCTCTTTGGTTAACTAGTGGAGGCTGTGCACACTTGTTCTAGAGCGTAATTATAACCCGCGATCTCGCTCCTCTAAAGGTGCTATGTATGCCAACTTTATATAGTACCTCCCGAATGAACTTCTCTACGGGGTAATCATGCATGGGAATACCACTGCTACTAACTAAAGACCTCTTTGATTTTTAGGATTGCAAAAATGCAGGAATAGGGAAAATATAGGATTGAAATGGCAAGTCCACTGGATCCCCATAGGATTTGAGTTTGTTTGATTGTTGTCATGGGAGAAACAAAGGATTTCTTACAAGAAGTTGTAGTGGGTGTTAGAATTCCTATGAATTGTATTACAAATGAATCCTTAGAAAAAAATCGTATTGGATTCAACCGAATAAAACGACCAACAGAGAAAAAAATTCCTAACGACTCTAATCCTTCAAAGATCCTATGAATATCCTTTCAATCAACGAAAAAGGGTCTTCCCCCAAACACATGAATATTATAAAGCAACCATCATCAGTACATCCGAGAGACCGATACAAACACACACCACCACCACACACGACACACACACCCAAGGCAAGATACAAAGATGCCGGCACCAACACACCACTCCAAACACACGCGAGCACACTACAGAGAGCAGCTGCAATGAGTCGACGGAGACCACCATGAGTGATCACCGAGGAGTGGTGAGACGTCCGACAGCGGAGCGAGGACTCCAACACGATGCCTCCAAGAAGGGAACGACCACGAAGCCGCCACCGTCCGATCCCATAGATCAGGTTTTCACCCGGAGTAGCCCGAAGGGAGAAGGAGCACCACGACGGAGCCTGCAAGGAGGAAACGACGTCCGCTGACGCCGTCACCGTCGGCCAGTACAAAGACCAGGCAAGTGATGTACCCCAGTGCTCCAACCCCTCCGACGCATCCCCGGTCCGCCAACCACACACATCCATGCCGCCCGCGCGGCCATGTCTGCTCGTCCGCACCCGAGCCACGCAATCTGCCCAAGACCAACGCGCCTCCCACCGCTAGGGCCGCCGCCCTGCATCCAGACTGTCACGGAACCATCAAAGGAGATGGCTTTGGACAGAGCCAACTCCAACCACCGCCGGAAACGGCAACGACCGTCTCGCCTCATGCATCACCAGGACAGCGTCCAAGAAGCATCAATCCGGGGAAAGGGGAAGGTGAGGAGCGGCCCACGGCCACGGCCGGCAACCACTTTGCCGGCGATGGGCGGCTCGACTGCATCGAAGCCCCCATCCCTCTTACAACCCTTCCCCCCGAAGCACCCTGCTTCGCCCCAGCCCTGCTACTGGCCTGGCCCAACGCGAGGCCACCGACAGCCGCCCGCCCGAAGAAGGAGGGAGAAGATCCACCACCGTCGTCGCCAAGGATGGGTCCAGGAGTGATCCGGCCGCGCCGCACGCCGTCATCCGAAGCCGGAAAGAGACCCAGGTGCACACCGAGGCGCACACGCACCACCACCACCTGCAGCCACGCCACCTAAACCGCCACCCCTAAGCCCGGCAGCGCCGGCCGCATGCAGCCCAGCTTGACCTAGCCCTCGCCGCCGGCTGCGCCGGAGTCAGATCCGGCCGGATCTGACCGGGGCCAACCCGCACGATCCGCCCGAAGAACCGGCTGCCACTGAATTGGTAGCCAGCCGCCACCACGTCGCCTGCCGCGCCGGTAGCACAGGAGCGCACCTCGCCGCGCCTGCTGTCGACGCCGTGATGCCCAGCGCTCGCATCACGCTCTGGCCCGGGGACGGCGGCCCACTCCCGCCCCGCCACGCGAGAGGACGGGAAAGGCCCCGCCGCCGGGCTTCGCCCGGGCGCGCCCCCTAGCGGCGGCGAGGGAGGTGGAGGGAGGTGGAGGGAAGGGGGAGGGGGCCGGCGGCGGCGGGATTTTAGGGTTTCCTCCCCGTCGCCGCGCAGGGGCGACGCGGGAGGCCCTAACTGATATGTCAGATGGACGTAGCAACGACAAGATCACCAATTAAAGCGGGCTGGGCGATGGATGGATATGGATACGTACCTACGTAGTGTTGTAGTGTACTGATTTGGTGGGGACAAAAATATTCAGATAATCGAGCATGTGCTAGCTACGTGCATGGTGTCAGCGCGTGTGTGGATTGGGGGCCATGCATAGCATGATGACCGAATCAGCAGGGAGTTGTCATCTGCCAGTGCGAGTGTGGGTGGGCCGGCTCGCCCATCGTCAATCTCCATGGCTTTCCGACACCAGCTACCACCACCGGACGATGACCGAATTCCGTCGCTCCACGGGACACTCACTCCTTTTGCAATTTGTCATGTCCTCCCTTTTTCCCTGGTATTTCTCGCTCGGCTAGCACTGCCGTCGGCGACGACCGGCCACCGACGGCGACGTACGTATGCTTGTGAAGCCATGTTGCTGTCCTTTAATTCCTTCTGCTTTCTTTCTTGCTAGCTGGTCCTCCGGAAAGAGGAAAGAAGATGAAAAATAATACTCTACCAACATCTTTTTGGACGATGATGGAGAGCGAGAATGTCTGTGCGTATGTGGTTTCCCTTTTATCTTGTTTCTTATCTGTAGGCCATGTATTGATCGGGTTATGTAAGTGGGGAGCTGATTTGGACTTGACACGAGTTAACACTAAGTCGGCTATGGATATACAGTAGAGTGTTGTTATGGATGGATGCTTGCTTGCTTTGCTTGGCTTTTAATTAACTTTGCACGCATGCAGCCGGCTGTGCGTGGCTGCTCCCAAGCCGTAGGGATTTGCTTTTGTATATCCATTCATTCATAACTTACAGCAGAACAAAGATCTAGTCCACTTGAAAGATATCATGCAACAAGTCCATATACTTGTACTTTCCAGATGGCAGACTTTTTCAAGTCCAGAGTCAATTAGCCAACTGAAATATGGTGAGCGGAGAGATACTCTCTTAATTAGTTGACAAGAACCACTTTTTCGTTAAAAAATATAGTTGGACACTTGCAGGAGTTGTGTATTTTCATTGATTAAAAAAAGGAAACATGTTGGCCGATATCTAAAGTACGTAGAAAAGAGCTCGAATCACGAAAGGACAGGTTAAGTCATAATTTGTGCAAAATGCTTTGCTTCCCAAAATGACCCAAGCCCCTACCTACCTCCGTGATTTTTCCAGCAACGCTGGAGGCATGGGTGATTTTTAGTTGAAGACGCTAGCACGTCTTTCTTTTCAAATTTTCCAACACACAAGAGTGCATGGGTGACTGGCCTTTTGCAGACACGCCCGAGTAGTGCGCAATATCCCAATGTTGTGCCACATAGCCACCTGATCCATATACCTAGTGAATAGGAAACCATGGCGGCCCATATTCTCCAGGAATATCGACATTCATAGTGCATGTGAGAAGCAATCTCGGAAGCGGATTTGCAGAGCTAACTGAAAGGTTGGTGAGGCTATCCTCTTGTCACAAGTCAGTCTGACGTGGAAAACCGACTCCGAAGGGCAAACCTTGTGAATATCCTGCGTTTAGAGCAACTCCAACCGGGCGATCCATTTCGTTCGCGCGTGTCCGTTTGTATCGTCGCGGACACAAAATTCGGCCCAACGCGTTGACCAAACGGACGCCCGTTCGTTTTTTGTCCGCCCGCGATCCATTCCAGGCCCAAATTTGGGCCGCATTTGCGTCGGCGCGGACACGAAGCGAACATGTGCCTTGCCCGCGTGCTCCTTCCACTGGCCCGCCAGTCGGCGGCACAGTCTCGCCTTTTTATCCCCTTCCCCCACCCGTCGCCCGCAAGTGCACAAACCCTAGGCCAGCACCCCATTTTTCCCGGCCACCGCTGTCCAGCCCCCTTCCTCCTCCACCGAGCAGCACATCCACCGGCGGGGTACCTTTTTGTCCCGGTGCGGGAGTCCTAGTGCTAGATCTGCGGCGGCGGCGGCGAGATTTGACGCATCCTGCCAGCGGGATTTGGCGAATCCGGCCGCCGGCGGACTGCGCTTGCCATGGATTGGCCGGGTGCCAGTCCACCCAGCCTGGGCAATGCCTCGGTGCCGCATGCAGGTGCTCAATCCGCCTCTAGCCGCTCGGGTCTGTACCATCGCCGGTTCACCAGCAAAGCCACGACCGGCCGTCGCCCTGGCTCGGCGCTGGCCCAGAGGTTTGCCGACTCACCATTGCCATTCATAAAGTGAGACGACAGCCCGCTGCAGGTCGTTCGACGGGTTTCGTGGACGCCGAAACATCCCGGTTGGATGTTCGTCAAGTGCACAAATGACGGGGTATGATTTTCGTTTGGCCTTTTGCTCTTTGATTCGATGCAATTTCTGTAGCTTATTTGCTGAATTTTGTGTGTAGGACGGGTGCAACTTTTGATATCGGGAAGAAGAATACATCGATCTATTGATCTCACAAAAATTGCTAGATGTTGTTGCACTTCTAACTAGAATTGAAGCTATAGATGAGAGTAAAAAAGAGACCAAAGGGGAAGCAACGTCTAATTCTTTAGAATCGAAGAAGAAAGACGTTGTTAAGCTCAAGAATCCACAGATGAACAACGAAGACATAAAGAAGATCTTACTCCAACTAGTAGGAGCAGTTATGGAAGTTGGACATCCTTTAAAATGTCTAACTGTGGTTCTTGTTTTCTTTGGTTTTAATTGGGAAGATGAATACATCGATCTATTGATATCACAAAATTTGCTAGATGTTCATGCACTTCTAGCTTGAATTGAAGCTATAGATGAGAGTAAAGAAGATACCAATGGGGAAGCAACGTCTAATTCTTTAGAATCGAAAAAGAAAGACGTTGTTAAGCTCAAGAATCCACAGATCAACAACGAAGACATAGAGAAGATCTTACTCCAATTAGTAGGAGCAGTTATGGAAGTTGGACATCTTTTCAAATGTTTAATTGTGGTTCTTGTTTTCTTTGGTCTTGTACTCGTAGCGAAGAATTGGTAAAAAAAATGTATGTATTGGAATGCATTTGATGAAATAAAAATAACGTGCAAATCCCAAACAAAAATAATGTGCGATTAGAAATGGATGTCGACCGGCCGCGAGGATGAGATTTGGGTCCTCCCGTTGGGCGCACGACCGACCCGTTTGCAAAAGGGACGGACATGCCGACCCAAACGGACAAAAGACGGACAAAGCGCTTGTCTGTTTTGGATCGGCCGGTTGGAGTTGCTCTTAGGCGGCTCCCAATCCTCTGGGGTTACTTCATTCGTGTAGCTTGACCTGGGATGATATGTACTTTTCACATTTGCTGAGCATGTAAATAGAAGTTCTGGCCTCTAAAACAAGGGAATAGTTTAACGTGTGAATATTCCTGTTCGATCTTCGTACGATGGTTACATGCTACAATATGATGGGCGTTGGTCTGAAATTAGAGAGGCAATCGATGGTTGTTATTACACATTGTACGTCAATTGGACGTAATTCATCCTTCATATACCATCTCTTTTAAAAGAGTTCCATTTCATGTGTTGATTTTCATCAACAAGATATAGTAGTACTTACGGCATCTTCAAGACACACCCACAAACCTCCCACAATCATCCGGACCACGGATGCCATTCAACGCGGTCCTGTATCGGTCCATGAGGCGGTCAAGATTTCATTTCTCCCGCATACCGGAGACAAAAGTGGGGGAGGTTTGCGGGAGTCCGGACACGAGAAATGTCGTTATCCGCCACCCCTGGCCCACCCAAAACCCTTCCCGGACCCCAGCGACTCCATCCTTCTCATTTTCTCTCCTTCCTTCTTTCTCTTTTACCTTCGCCGCTACTCCACCATCCCGGCCACCACGCCACACCCCTGCCGGAATTCCGCGTCTTCGTCACCCTCCGGCGCTCCAGCAGGGCTCCTCGCCGCTTCTCCTCCATCTCCGTTCACCTCATGTCCTCTGACCGCCCCGTGGTCCGGATGGCTCTTTTTCTTTCTAGCAATGGATTCTGATTTGGAGTACATATACGAGCATTATGTTGAGTCGTCCAACGGCTCGTCGGACGAGGAGGACTACTCCAATGAGACGGCGATGATGCAAGCGGTCCTTGAAGACGCGGAGCGTGCAGAAGAGAATGTTCTCAATTTCAAGGGCTCAATCAAGGGTCAAGGGTCATCGAGTGCTCAACCGCAATAGGGCGCGTGGGCATTTGACACTGATGGCCGACTACTTTGCCCCCATTGCACTATTCGTTGACCATTTTCGCCGGCGTTTTCAGATGCGTAGGAGTGTCTTCGATCGTTTGTACCATGGCGCCCGGTCATACGATGACTACTTCATCCTGAAGAAGGACGTCGTGGGAACGATTGGCTTCTCTGGTTACCAGAGGTGCATGGCCGCACTCCGGATGATTGCATATGGCACGGACGCCAATTGGGGGGACGAGTACCTATGGATGTCTGAGAGCACATGCGGAGATGCCATGGTCAGGTTTGCAACTGTCGTGGTCGAGGTATTCGGACCTCAATACCTGAGAGAACCAATTGTGGCAGACACCGAGAAGCTCTTGGCAAACTCGAAAGCAAGAGGGTGGCCAGGTTTGCTCAGGTCTCTAGACTACATGCACTGGAAATGGAAGAACTGCCCGAAGGCTTTGCCAGGGCAATGTCAGGGTCATGTTAAGAAGCCCACCATCATTCTTGAAGCAGTTGCATCACATGATCTTTGGATTTGGCACGTTTTTTTTGGCATTCCCGGGTCTCACAATGACATCAATGTGCTGCAACGATCGCCATTGTTTACGAGGCTGACTATAGGAAAAGCTCCTCCTTGACACTATACTGTCAATGGACATGAGTACTACATTGGTTACTATTTGGTTGACGGTATCTATCCTTCATGGGCTACCTTTGTCAGCATCATCTCTAACCCAAAAGACCCAAAAAAGTCTCACTTTGCACAAAGGCAAGAAGCAGCTAGAAAGGATGTCGAGAGGGCATTTGGAGTTTTGCAGGCCCGATTTGCAGTTGTTCGTGGACCTGCAAAACAATGGGATCTGGAGACCTTGTGGAGGTGATGACATGTTGTGTGTTCATGCACCGCATGATTGTCGAGGATAGGGTGACGATGCTGCAGCAAGTCTGGAATTTGAGAAGATGGGTGATTCGGCATCGACCAACTGATCACGAGCAGTTGAAGGAAGATTTGATTGAGCATTAGTGGGCGTTGAAAGGGGACAACAATGTTGGGATGTAATATTTGAACTTTTTAAAATTTGAACTAGTGTTGCATGCGTTTATTTTAAGGTTTGTACCATTTGCATGCGGCTATTTTATCGTGCAGACTTGAAAAAAATAAATGAAAAAGACCAGGTGTATGCGGCTATAGTTGGATATCGTCATCCCGCATTAATGTTCGTGGACTAGTCCCCTTTTCCGTGGACGGATGCGGGAGGAAATTTATTGGTTGCCCTTGGAGATGCCCTTATTAGCTAACTCAAATTTCATGAGCACACAACTCTGTTTCTTGACTTCTTAAACTATTCTCTGGGCAAGGCACTTTAGTAATTGCAACACGACAGGACCTCTATCTTTTCAGTGATTAAGGAGAAGGAGACAAGTTGGCAGAGACCCAAAGTAAAAAAGAAAGAAAGAGCTCAACTGACAAAAGGGTAGGTTACAATGTAATTTGCGCAAAATACTTTGCTTCCCAGTGAGCCAAGATCGACCTTCCTCCTTGATGTTTGCACTAGAACAGAGGGCACTAATGATTTGTAGTTGAAGATCTTAGTATTCTTTATTGAATTCATGCTTCAATCAATTCATTCAAAATTCCTAACTTATGGGGAGATGTCGGCAATATATTTCACCACTCCCCCTCACGTCTAGACTTACATAGTCATTAGACATGGGATTGTTGTAGGCCGCAGAATCTTATTCTTTTAATATTGCGTTGACAGGGACTTGATCTCAGGACCTCTTGACTCGGATATCATATTGAATTCATGCTCCAGCCAATTCACTCAAAAGTCCGAACCGATAAAAAAAGATGGACAATATAGTTTAACATTCCTATCTTTTGAGATTTTCCAACACACCAGAATCACCGAATGGCCAGGGAGTGGCCTTTGTGCGGAAGCCTCTTTGGCACCAAAAGCTGCCTGATCCATACCTGCAAATAGGTTAGCATCACAACTGATCTGTACCTGCAAATAGGTTAGCATCGCCACCTGATCCATACATGCCTATCTCCTCTTTGAATATTTGAAATTCAAGGAGCCTGTGAGAAGCAATCTCGGGGGCATCTTTGTAGGTCTGGAATAAAAGATTGGTGAGGCCATCCTCTTGTCACAAGTCGGTCCGCCTTCCAAAGACGATTCTAAAGGACAAAGCCATGTTAATATCCTTTCAGGAGGTGCACAAACCTCCATGGTGTACTTCATTCGAGTAGCTTGACTTGAGATGATTAGTGCTACTTTACAGCTATATTGGAAACGTTCGGTCCCCTCAAATAGTTCCATTCCATGTGATGATCTCCATCACTGATATGACTTATTTGCTCGTCGTACTTGCCATTTCGCTCCTATTTCTCGCTCAAATGAAAAGGGTTAAATCATGGGTGCACGTTTTGCTTAGCCAAATTAATCAGTCACATGAGCACAAGCAATACTACTCATGAGTATATACAACAACAGCATCAACAACACCAGCAAGCAAAAAAATGCACATGCATGAAAGAGTTTACTTTAAACTATCAAGTCTACTTTAATTAGATCGTGTGATTGAGTTATGACAAAGTTTTGGCATCAGGATGGCATCATGCATATGCATACCATGCATGGACCGGCCGTGGCCTACGGGACATCATCATGCATGCGCTAACGACCTAAGGGCATATCCAAGGTGGTGCCTCAAAGTTCCGGCCCAAGTAGTACAGACATTTTTTGTAATCTAACGGGTTATCTCAAACGTCTGCTGATCAATCTGCATGTCCAAATTTCACAAAACCAAAAGCATATTTGGAGGAGCTTTGCGGGAGTCCAGACACCATACAAGGCTACGCTTGGCCCATTGTGAGTTGGATCACATGTCCTCAAAACCCATGTGTTTTGTCTTATTGATCAGTCTGACACATCTCTATTGTTCGAATTTGATGCTTATTTGATCCACGTGGTTGGATGACCGGCTCCCGTATCTATGTCCACAGACACGTCCAGACGCATTACGGGACGGATAATGAGTCCAATTTTGAGAGACGTCGGTTGGAAATGCCCTAATTAACTCATGCATGGCAAAGCCACACGCACAAATAAAAGGCCGAGGCCGAGGATTCTCCCTCCACTATGATCCCCTGGCCTGCAGCAGCTTTGCTGTGTGATCTCCTCCAAGAGGTCGGCTCCCTAATCATCACGTCGGCCAGCACCCGGCGACTGTCCACGTAACTGCTCCCGCATGCACCGTCGGCCGCCACTACGTTGCCGTCGGGCATCGGGCGTCTAATGATGTGCATTAGCAGCACCTAACACCCCACCACGCTCGTATAAGGACAGAAGAATAGTACTAGGAACCCTAGGTAGCAGCAGCTAGTGGGTGAATGATTGAGCTATGTTCGAGCTGAGTTGATAATCGGACCTTCTTCAGCACTGGCACAGATCAAATATGCACTTTGTTTTTCTCTGATAAAATCTGCACTGTTAAAGAAAGACAAATTGTAGGAAAATTTTCATCTTTTTAAAAATGGTTTGCGCGTGCATACAACTATTACATGTGTTGCACAGGCCACCAGGATACATCATTTGCTAGGCTGCTTCGAAGCTTGTCCTGAACAGACGAAGCAATTCCGGCAGAAAACAAAAATCAGATCAGAAAAGAAAACGTAAAGAACAGCTGTTTGAACCGTGAATTCTCTGGGCCTGCCTGGCTATTTCGGAGGACCATTCTGGACTCACCCGCACCAGAAGACATATCGGTACCACCATACCAAATCAGAGCAGCGACCCATCAGAAACAAAATGTATGATCAGGAAGATTGCGAGAAATTTGGCGACTGTCTCCATCTGATGCACACAAGACATGTAGGTGGTCGCCCCTGATCTAGGAAACATTCTTCCTACCCTGGAGGAGGCTTCGGTTCGAGAGTTGTCTGGAGTGTCCCCTGCTGGGTTTAGGTCAGGTCTAGCTTCAGTTCAACTGTATGGTAAATTGGTAATCCACAATGGCCTGAAGCTTCTGGCGTGCAGGCAACCAGACATGATACAGGTGCATTTGACAAAGGAAAACTAACTAACAATTGGAAAATGCACTATCTATGTTTAGTGGTGTACTAATGTACTACCTGATGTGGTGTGTAGAAAACCTCTCTGCAATTAGCATCTGACTCCGGAAACAAGCGAAGATAGAGCTCCTGAGTAAGATTATTAAAAAAAAAGGAGGATGACTATTCATAAAGACATTATAAAGTAATAAATCAGTAAGTCTGAAGCCATCATCTCGTCAACATATGTCGCTACTACTATCCACTTGATGGATAGTACCAAAAATCCGAGCCGAATACCAAATAGACTTCGCACCAAAGCCTAACATCTAAAGCCGAGGGCACCAACCAAGCCACAATGTCGGGTCTAGGACGCACACCGGTTCGGTGCACTCACAGAGGCGACCGCCACCATCTCCCACCTCATCTTCAGAACAGGAACTGATGCATCGACCTTGCCAGGCTTGCCGTTGACGCCACCACGACGCCAGACAGCGCCATCCTCCTGCGCGAGTCCGTCAACCCGCGTTGGACGTCGAGACTCCACTGCACCACGCCATCGAGATCCACCCTCATCGATGCGGAGGATGAAACCCCGCTCCACCTCTGGGCCTTTCCAGTCAGCACCTGCTCCAAAACGATGCCCCCCGGAGGGAGAACGGCATCGACGATGCCGTCATCGTCCTATCCGAGAAGACCCAGATCTAGGGTTTCCCTCGTAGCATCCCGTGCGTGGGGCCGTGACCTGCCACAACGATGCCTCCAGAAGGGAACGGCGTCACAGACGCCGCCATCGTTTGCCATGACCGTAGTCAGCATGATTTTCACCAGAAGTCACGCCCCCCCGATCTCGCAGCTGACTAGAACCGTATGGAGCCTCGCCATGAAGACGAAAGTTGTCGTCTGCACCCGGCAGGGAGTCTCTAGCCTCCCTCACCGGTCCCTACATGTGTCGCCGGTTGGACGAGACCACGTCGGGGCGGACCTGGACGGGACGCCGGATCCACGGCTTCCGCCGCCACCCATCTCCAGGCACAGACTCCACCGAGGGGAATAGCACCATGTCGGCCATGGATCAGGCCGCCGCCGCACAGGCAAGGGGCGTCGCCCTACCTGCTGCTCGTGGATCCAACGCCGGAGTCGCCCTTGCCGCCTCCGGGAGATCCCGTAGCACACCACCCGCCCAAGCCCTTTGGCATCGTGCCCGCCACCACCGCGGACTTGGCCGGCGGCAGCGGCAAAAGAGAGGAGACATGAGGGGGTTGGCGGCGCTAGGGTTTGGGTTCCCTGACGTCACCCAGGCAAGGCGGCGCAAGGGGGTGAAGTGACACGAGTGTCTGTGGAGATCCGGATTATTACAATTTAATCTCGAAAGAACTCACGTCCACTGAGAGAATAAAACTCTACTGCATTTTGACTGACAAATTAAAATTATAGGAAAGGCTTATAAGCCGAGTGTGCAAACCACTCGACGAAGGCTAATTTCACCTTGAAAACAACTACGCCGAGTGTCGGCGTAGTGACACTCGGCGATGCACACTCAGTGTATACCATGAACATAAGCCTAAAGTCTTTTGTCGAGGACGCGGCAAATAGGTACACCAAGGAAAAAAGTAGTAGCCCACAGCAAAAAAAAGGCACTTGACGGCCAGCACACGTTAACGTCTATGTGTAAGCCGAGTGTCAGGGCTTTGTGATCTAGGTGTTACTTTTTTTAGTATCCTTAAGTCCATTTTTAATAGTCTCAATCTTGGTCCTTTTATTACTAGTGAAATGAAGTTGAACATGACCAATTGTACCTTTGAAAAAAATATCATATGAAAACCAACATTCGATGGAACCCGGTGAAAACCAAACGAAAACGATGTTTTAAGTATCAAAATAATCTCAAAAAAGTATGGGATGTTAAGATTGTGATATTCTATTGCCATGCAAAATTTCAAGTTCAAACACATTATGGGATGTGAGGTATGAAAAAAGCAAAATCAGCATTGAATATTGCCAAGCGGTAATTTCACTATCCATTGTTGAATTTATCTTTTTCATAGCTCGCATCATGTAATGTGGTTTTACTTGAAATTTCACATGAAAATACAACATCATCCTCTTAATATCCCACATTTTACTCAGATTTTTTTCCAACATTGAAACGTGTGGTTTTCACGAAGTTTTCTTTGAATGTTGGTTTCCATATGATATTCTCCCTTCTACCTTCACACAAGCAATATGTATTAAGCATGGAGTAGTCATTCAAATTAATGATTGATCTTGTTATGTTTATATGCTTGAAGATCCCATTGCACCTATTATATTAGGTAGGCCATCTTGAGAAATACAAAAACTATCATTAATGTCTTTAAAGTACATGTGTGATTTGACATTTCATCGAAGAATCCTTTTTAAACATTTCCCCAGGGAAAAAATAAAGATGTATGCAGGAGGTGGTGTCATCATAAGTGCCAGGAGCTACGTGATCGGCATTATCACACCAAAGGAGAAGTAATCATCACTACAGTCGATATTACCGACCGAAAACGAAGCATTTCATGGGAGGCAACCCATGTGAATAAGGTAGATGAGAAGTAAGTGAGTTTTCTTTGTCATTTCAATAAAGAGTGTTAAAGTTTTTGTTGTTTGGGATCATAATAGAAAACAAAAAAATCTGCCCTACGAAACAAGAACCAGGATCATTGTGAAGAGGCGTACAAGGATAGATCGGATTGTTACCAACTTCGAGTTGCAGCCAAAGAAGAGTTTGAGCAGATAATTCTTGAAGTCCTTCGAACCGTCCCACGATCAACCCCTCGAACAAAGATCGAAAGCACAATCCTTGTACGGATTGCACGAGTACGGGCTTGACAATCCTGCAGTGTTTCATCTTCTAGAGCTTTGCGTCACCGAAGAACTAGATGAGGGTGAAGAGAACCTCACAGGGCTTCCCTATTTTCTGGAACTAGAGAGAACTATAGGGGGGCTCAATCAAGAGAACTTGAGTTTGAAGGGGGCGCCCCCTCATATATATATATGGGTCTGGGGGTAGGCCGGCTTAGGAAGGGGGCATCCCTAACTTAGCGCACCGGCCAAGGAGAGGGATCTTCCTGGAACTCCCCCCCCCCCCCCCCCTAGCTTGTTCGGTAACCCAAGAGGGTGACACCGGCCCTAATGGGCTTTCTATCCCCTTGAGCCCCCCCCCCCCCTAATAAGCTTTAGCCTATTGGGGCAGCTCATGGCGCCTAGCTAAAACCTGAGAGGCACCCAGTAATTTCTGTAGCCCTTCTATATATATTTAGGTCCTACGGTATATTTTACACCTATTTAGTATTACCCGGTTTTCTCCGAAACTCTTTCGGTAACTCCAAAACGCTTTTTGTTTCTCTCGAAATAATTTATGTTGTCCCGGAAACTTTTCAGGTAATATTTTCTCACATTCCAAACTTCAGTTGAACTCAACGGATCGTAAACCCTTAGCGTGTGACCCTACATGTTTAGTGAAATACAGGTATGAACGAAAATACTTTTCTTTCAATGATCAATAGTGGAACCGTGGACATCCATATTGACCCCTATACTCACACAAATGATATTCGAATGAACCTTTGGTTATCATACACTAAACATTTTGCTTCGCGGTACTTTACAAAAACCGAACTGAGATATATCGGTATCCCCATGAGAAAAACTCATGCCCACTATACCGGTCTTCTTGTTTTCGGTTTTGTTGTATTTTCTCGTTCTCGTATTCCGGCATCCCCTTGATCAATTCACATTGTGTCTGGACAGACTATGATGAACGTTGTCACACTGAGAGGGTCCTAAGAATATCTCTCCATCATTGGAGGAGCAAATCTCAGTCTCGAGTTATCTAGTCTCTCATCATACATTTCTGATGAACCCGTAAGTTACCGTTATGATCACCCTATTATGGATGACTTTAGAACAACCCCAAAGACCATCGTCTTGTATGGAGTAACTCGATACTCTCATGGTTAAAGTAATCATACATACGTTAACTTCATGTGTTATGGACTACAGTGTTTTGACGATTTCATCTCTAAATATAACATACAACTTGGGTCAACCGACATGAGTGTTCTACCAACATCGTGCTATCAGATGTCACTGCATGATTGTCGTGCCCATAATCAAGGAAACAGAACCATCAATTAATACTTGATATAGTCCTAGAGGCAAAACTAAGAATCTTGTTTTACCGTTTATTATTCTAGACGTGCTTATGAGTTTTCCTCTCAATCACATATTCATAAACCATAGCAGTTATAACATAGAATATAAACGTTAATTATAAACTTGGAAATAAATAATACTCAAATATTATTACTTATAGGTCATATTTCCAATAGTCTGCCACTTGGATAGTTGCATTAGACTCAGTAATCTAGTTTACATAACTTCTTTTACACCAGTGGAAATCCAGTGTTTTCCATATTTTGCTCGTAGTACAAGCTTCGTCGTGGGGTCTGACACATTCAAATCTGTGTGAATCTTGAGTACTTTCGCAATTCCTTCTTCAACACGATATCGAATAAGGTGATACTTGTGTTCGATATGTCTGGACTTCTGGTGGGGCCTTGGTTCCTTTGCGTGAGCCACGACGCCGCTATTTTCACAATAGAGGTCTATGTGGTTCAATGCGCTTGGAACCAACCTAGTTTTTCAAGAAACTTCTTGATTCAAATTGTCTCTGTTGAAGCTTATGAAGTTGTGATATATACTTCATCTGTCATAGAATTCGTAGCAGTGTTTTGCTTGAAACTTTTCCAAAACCATTGCACCACCATTGAGAGTGAAAACGTAGGCCGATTGAGAATGTTTAGTCATTTGTATTAGTCATGAAGCTAACATCGGTGTAACCACTTAGAGCGAGCTCTTCATCACCTCCATGGACAAGGAGCATATCATTAGTCCTTCTAGGCATTTCAGAATATTTTTAACTGCCATCCAGTGAGCCAATCCTGGATCACTTTGGTACCTTCTACAGACACATAGCGCATAAGAAATATCTCGTCTTGTACATAGCATGACATACATAATAGAACAATCTGTCAAGGCATATGGAACATTATTCATCTCTACTCGCTCATCAAGTGTTCGAGGACATTGATTTTTCCTAAGTGTTGCGCCATGCGACATTAAGAGTTTGTCCTTCTTGGCATTATTCACTTTAAGTCTTGTTAAAATCTTATCAATGTATGTGCTCTGGCTAAGCGATATCAGGTATCTTGATCTATCTCTATAGATTTTAATGCCTAATATATATGACTCTTCACCTAAGTCTTTCATCGAAAAAGCGCTTCTCAATGATTGTTTAATTGTAGTAAGAAATTTCACGTCATTACCAATCAACAACATATCATGTACATATAGGATTAGAAATGCTTTACAACTACCACTAAACTTCTTGTAAACAGAAGACACTTTATCGAAGTGAATATTCCAGCTCATTGATGCTTGCTTCAAATCATAAATTAACCTTTTCAAGTTTGCACACCGTACCGGCATCCTTATGATCAACAAAACCTTCTGGGTGTAGCATGTATACATCCTCTTCAAAGTTTCCATTTAGAAAGTTGTTTTGACGTCCATTTGTCATATCTCGTAATCAAAATATGCAGAAATTACCAACATAATCCACACGGCTTAAGCATAGATCCGCGGCTAGGGAAGGGGAAGTCATATCTCTCTCAGACTTCCCCTCACAAAATCTTAAGCATAGATCGGCTTAAGCATGTTAATTGTGATAACATGCTATGCAAAGATTGGGCATTCGTTCAATATGAATCATATTAACTCGTACATAAAAATGTCCTTATAGTGTCAACAGTCAACATCCGACAGCATTAAAATAGGTTATCGTCAAATCGGCGTGTAGCGACGACACCGACCGCGCCAGGCTCCACAAGTCGCCGTCGCCAGCGCCGGCGACGGAGGATGCTTGTAGCGTGTCACCGCCATGCTCGCCGACCAGGAAGGGCATCCCATTCATCGTCTTGGCCGACACGGCGTCGGATAGGCCGTTGAGCTCGTAGGCCGCGAGCCGGTCGAGAGCGTCCCAGTCACCGCCGTGCTCGGCCGGCGGCGGCAGGAGCCCGCCGGAGGCGACGTGCTCGAGCGGCGGCAGCTTCATGAACTTCTCGTATAGGGTGCTGCTGCCGTTGTGGCACGCGCTGTTGATCAGGTGGTCCAGCGGTGACGATGATTGGCTGGTGGGCTTGGTCTCCTGCTTGCACGGCGTCGTGGACGAGCGGCTATGCATGTAGTGGGGTAGGATGTGGTCGAGCGTGTCGTCGTTGGCGGAGTAGTGGAGCAGCTGCTGCTGTTGCTGCATATGGGCCGCCCTTGTGTGGTCGCTGTCGTTGGTCACCGTCGACGAGCAGTTGCTCTGGCTGCGCGCCATGGCAGCGGCTCCGCGTAGCTTGCCACCGCCGGTGCTCTGGCCAGCTTGGTGCTGCACGACGATGTTCTTCTTCTTGAACACCCTGCAGATGACCCACCCGTCCTCCTGCGCCGACGACTGCTCCCCGGCCACGCCGCGTATCTGTGCATATCATATGGATAACACCGTCAGTTAGTTTGCATTAGATCGATGGGTCGGTAAAATAGGCAACTGTGCCGGGATGTGCTTAATTACATGCAAATATTTGTCGTAATTAGATTAGGCCAATTATGCATGGTGTTGAATTTTCGAAAGAAAGCCAGCTCAAAAGGTATGTCGATGGATCTACAATCCTCGATCCATCATCATGCATGCATGTACGTGGTGTTTGACCCACAAAAGGGTCGCTTGGTAATGGAGGTTTGTTAGTAGTTTGTCATATGCCGGTGTCACCGCGTGCAAAGGTCCACGTACTATTCGATCAATTCCTGTAGCAGCAGTACTTGGCTGAATGGAAAATAACAGTACGTGTGCCAACTGTGAAGTTGTCCTTTCGCTAAAGCTATGCATTTTAAACGCTAAATGAAAAATAACACTAATAGCTCATTAATTCATGCTATTTTGCTAAATGTGAAATCATTTTGCATCGCTAAGCCGCTGCAACTAGAGGAAGGACGCAAGTGAGTTCCACAAAGTCAAGTAGTATGTGATACTATGTCATACTCTCTTGAACTAAAACCATGTCACTTATTTCCGAACCGAGGAAGGAGAAAGTATATGATAGTATCTCGTTGTATGCTCTTTTCTTCAATTTTTCATGATTTAAGAAAAACGCGAAATATGACTAATGACTTAGCTTCGTTATAATTTCTCATAGCTTCTGGTTCAGTTGGCGCTAATTGTGATAGTACTAAACCTGCTACCCACCCACTGCTTGAGCCCCTCTTTCCGTGACGCCGACCCATCGAAAGAAAATCCCAGCTCCCACTCGCAAATTACAATTAATTAATTAACCCATTGCATCATGTCATCTGTGTCCCCATTCACAACCACCACCCTTTGTCGTCTACAGTGTCGCATATGCACCACGTGACACGTGAGCATACACTACGGGCGTACATGGTACACTTATCGCATGCATGCATCACTAGCGAACTATCTCCATCCCTGTCGGCCGGCCGGCCGGCCGGCCACCGCCCTGCAGCAGTATACTACTCCTACAGGGTGGACTATAAGTAGTACGTGGTGCAGTACGTACCGGGGATGAGCCTGAGGCGCCGGAGTAGTAGGTACTGCCGTCGCCGGCAGCAAAGGCGGGGTTGGTGGCGGCGTCGAGGCGGTACTCGTGCATGATCCAGTCGGACTTGTGGCCGTGGGGGGCGCGGCCCTTGTAGAAGACGAGCGTCTTGCGCATGCCGATGCGGCCGGTGCCGGCGGCGGAGTAGATGGCCTTGTCCCGGCCGGTGGCCTTCCAGAACCCGACGGTGGTGGCGCGGTTGGTGCGCGTCCCCGTGGGGTACTTCTTGTCCTTGTGGCTGAACAGGTACCAGTCGTTCTGCGGGCCAGTACCGATCCGGCACCGCTCTGCAAGCGTTTTTTTCACGGCCAATTAGTTCACCATGAGTGCATGGGAGCTAGCATCGTGGAGGGAGAGGGTGTAAGATCGATGGATGAAGGAACTCATGCATGCACTCACCTTGGATATCCCATGGCTCGAGCTTGTTGAGGTCGACGTCGGGGATGACGTCGAGGTCGATCCGCTGCGAGGCCACCTTCTTGGCGAGGTAGTAGGTGAGCAGCTCCTCCTCCGTGGGGTGGAACCGGAACCCCGGCGGCACCACCGACTGCCCGTTCACGGAGATGCTCATGGTCGATCGATGAATCTCACACACACAGCGATCCCTATAGGATAGATATAAAGAAGACACTACTGTAGCTTGAGTGCAACGCTCCACCAATGAAACGATCAAGGGGAGGGAGCAGGGGGGGAGGGGTGCCGAGTCGAGGGGAATGAAGTTGTTGCCGGTGATGGGGTACAAGGAAACCATGGCAACGGACGGGGGGTGGTTATATATAGGCACTGACCAGTCGATCGACCACAATGCCCACAGCTCTAGGTGCTGCCAAGCTAGCTACTGTAGTTGCCTAGTAGTAGTGGGATTAGTTTCGTTCGTTCGAGAGGAGAAGTGCCACCAACCTTGACAGGGAAACGCCAAGGCGACGGTAGTCCGCGCCAACATCCGGAACATGACACGCGACCTTAAAAATCCCCACGAAAACCACACCCCAAACCGAACTGATCCCCTCTGCGTCACCGCTCTTCCCCGACCGGGTAAAATCATCAGGCACCACAGCATGGCCAGCATAACCACCACGGCAACAGCGCCATCGATCAGCATCAAGCAACATAAGGGAACGGTCCATCGATGCGTGTGTGCCAGCCGTTTCTCTCTTTTCGTTCATGTTCACGCGTGACGTTTGTCATAAATTACGAGGAAATTAAGCCGCAGAAAGTAAAAGATGTGCCTGTGCCAGCCGCTTCTCTCTTTTCTTTCGTGTTCATGCGTGATGTTGTGATAAATTAAGAGGAAATCAAGTTCCACAAGGTAGTAAAAGTTGCATTGCTCGGTTTTGGTTGGAGGATAGGAGCAGTACTAGATCGCTAACTTCGCCAGCCGACGATCCATCGAGGTTAGCCATTGGAGGGGAAAGGCCCAAAGCAACTAATGGAACAGCTTTCTTGACTTCTCTGGTGAACCGATAAGAAATGTGTGCATGTGGATGATCCGCAGCTCAGTTGTAGGGTTCGACCCTGCTGTGCAAATCTGGCTCCTGCTTTTTTTCCCCTGCAGGAGCAAAAAGCCGTGATGGGGACTAGAAACTAATAGGAATAATTGCCATTGAAAATTATTGATAGCATAAGTCATCACTGGAGAACAACGGCTGCTGACTTTGATATTTCAAGCTATACTATAACTGTGCTAGCAGTACCTAATTCATTGACCAAAGTTGCAGATGGAATTGTAGTTTATTGATTGTTGATTTGAAGAAATGCATGCTCTCATGCGGCATATTTTTACTAGTTGTTATTACCTATGAAATGAGATTTGCGGGACTTTGGTTAATCATAGATTTCATTCAGTCGAGAGCAGACCTATGAAATGGTGAACTGACAATCTATTTGCATATCTTATAGTGCCAACACAATTGCACGGTGTGCGTTTTGACGATTCATGAAACAAGTGGTCGTCGGATCTTACAAATATATGAGCAAGTGGTGCTCCATGGCTCTATGGGTAGTTTTCTCATAGCATCTCCGGCATTTTTCATGTTTTCAAAAAACAATCACATGTAGGGGAAATTAGCACAAAAAACGTGTTCCAAAAGTTTCGCGTACTCAATTTTTCTTTGGTAATCATAAAAAAAACACCATCTTTCCCTATATAGAGTAAAAGATGCATATTCCCCTATAATCCAATTGAGGGTGGCGGGAGCCAACCGCCTGAAACGCACGCCTCTGCGCGCGCCTGCAATCCACCGGCAGACGCATGCGTCGCCGCCAGCGATCGCCGCGCCGCCATCTTGCCTCACTGGCGAGATCAACCGCCTCCACCCGACAACAGATGCCTCCCTCCACTTTTGGACGATGATGATGTCCGTCACGCCTCCCTATCGGTCGATGTTGCCCGTTGTGCCTCCTCTGCCAATTATCGACGCCTCCACTCGCTCCTGCCTCCTCCACCGCTCGCCACCGCATCCGCACGCGCCTCGCCGGCTCCCTATTTGGCACCGTCGGGAGAGAGATGCAGGCGAGGGAGAGGAAAAGGAAAAAATGAAAATAAAAATGACCCACTAACAGGTGTGGCCTATTTGTAGGTTTTTTTTTTTTTTTGAAGTTCGGCCTATTTGTAGGTTGCGTATTAGGGATGGATGTATCGGGGATCTGATATAGTACCGTGCACACCTATGAATGAAATCCAATAATGTGTAGCACGTTTTGTACCGTATATCCCACTTGGAACCACATTTGACCAACTGATGAGGTGTCCCTAACAAAATTGCTAGTACAACTTGCCCAGGACACGACGCTTTGAACAGATGTGCAGGTGGATATAGTACCCCTATACTTTCATGTTCATGCGCTTTTTATATCACGTGTTTGATGCTTCAAATAGCTAGAGGCTAGCTGGGCGCGCGGTGATCAACCCGTTGCACGTACACACGGAATTCACATACATGAGCAGCTAGCAGCGTAGCACGGCAGTGCACGGCAGTGAACGCACGCACATTGTTTCCGCGGCGGCCGCCCCAGGGATAAGTCGTCGCCCCGGCGCGTCGTCAGTCTGCGGTCGGCCTATCTTCTCCGTGCTACAAGCCCCGCGATAGCCCCAAGTCGCCCGTGCCCGCGGAGACTGTCGGGCGGGCGCGCGGCCATGGAGGCGCACCGCACTGCCTTGCCGGCACGGTGGGTGGCTTACGCGGCAAGCTCGTCGTGCGAGCTACCGCTTCCCGATTGCCAAAAAGGAAAGGATCGACGACGACGACGACGACGCTGTTCGGTTGGAGTGGGGGCTTGCTTGCTTGCTTGGAGGTGTGGTACGTAACGTGGCGCGTCAATTCGCACGCGACTCCTGTGCCTCCCACTCCCAGCTCGTCGCCTTTGCTGACGCGCTTGGCTCGACCCGACTGTCTTAGAACTTAGTACAACTTTGTATTAGAACTAGTACAGAGTTGAGACGGTTATTTTGGAACTGAGGGAGTACTACGTGGTTCCCATCAGACAACACGTACGATTATTACAGTGGCTGAGGAATGTTATGTTCTGTGTGTTCTTCACCCTTTCAGACCTGCAGTCTGCAGCGATCCGGTATCTTAGCTTACTACTGGCCTCAGCTAATCCGCATGATGATGCATGCACCAAACTAGTTAATCAGGCTGTCATGGACTGATGGCTGTACGCTACGGCCGACGGTGATCTCTCGCGAGCTGTGTGTCGAGCCGTTCATGGCCACTCCGGCCTTGATGTGTGCCGCCGCTGGCCTCCAAACGGCCCTACTACTGCTGCACCCCTAGCTCCTTCCTTTCTTTTCCTTTGAAAAATGGCCTACTACCTACCCCCGTCCGTGTCTGTGTCCCCGTGCATCGCACGATCGGCCCGTGCATGCATCACTGTTGCTGCTGCAGGAGAGTCGCCGAGTCACCAAACGATGAGCTCCTAAATTAATCGTGGAAGCGAGTAGTGGTCAACGACGGCAGACAGACAGATGGAGATATGGATGGATATATGGATTCGATGGACGACCTGCAGCTGGGTGTAATCTAAACTAATCCGACCCAACCCGAGCGTGTCGACCTGCAACACGTTCGATCGGCCCCATGAACGAACTATGGTGCACGTGATGATGAGTTTTACCGGCAATGATGGATTGATTTGAACAAGGGGGACTTCCCTGATCTTTTACCAGAAAAGTGCACCGGCCGGAGCGACAAGGAGAGGGATCTCTGCTCGTCGGAGCGACGCGGAAAGACAAAAATTTCGACACGCGGACGGGATGGGATGGGTGGGTGGACGATCGGCTCTACTGTAGTCGGCGTGCCTCCGTGCATGTCGGTTGCTGCAAGTATTGCTGTTGCTCAATGGCCTACTGGGAGTCTCCGTGCATGTCGGTTGCTGCAAGTATTGCTGTTGCTCAATGGCCTACTGGGAGTCTCCGTGCATGTCGATTGCTGCAAGTATTGCTGTTGCTCAATGGCCTACTGGGAGTCTCCGTGCATGTCGGTTGCTGCAAGTATTGCTGTTGATCAATGGCCTACTGGGAGTCTCCGTGCATGTCGATTGCTGCAAGTATTGCTGTTGCTCAATGGCCTACTGGGAGTCTCCGTGCATGTCGATTGCTGCAAGTATTGCTGTTGCTCAATGGCCTACTGGGAGTCTCCGTGCATGTCGATTGCTGCAAGTATTGCTGTTGCTCAATGGCCTACTGGGAGTCTCCGTGCATGTCGATTGCTGCAAGTATTGCTGTTGCTCAATGGCCTACTGGGAGTCTCCGTGCATGTCGATTGCTGCAAGTATTGCTGTTGCTCAATGGCCTACTGGGAGTCTCCGTGCATGTCGATTGCTGCAAGTATTGCTGTTGCTCAATGGCCTACTGGGAGTCTCCGTGCATGTCGATTGCTGCAAGTATTGCTGTTGCTCAATGGCCTACTGGGAGTCTCCGTGCATGTCGATTGCTGCAAGTATTGCTGTTGCTCAATGGCCTACTGGGAGTCTCCGTGCATGTCGATTGCTGCAAGTATTGCTGTTGCTCAATGGCCTACTGGGAGTCTCCGTGCATGTCGATTGCTGCAAGTATTGCTGTTGCTCAATGGCCTACTGGGAGTCTCCGTGCATGTCGGTTGCTGCAAGTATTGCTGTTGCTCAATGGCCTACTGGGAGTCTCCGTGCATGTCGGTTGCTGCAAGTATTGCTGTTGCTCAATGGCCTACTGGGAGTCTCCGTGCATGTCGATTGCTGCAAGTATTGCTGTTGCTCAATGGCCTACTGGGAGTCTCCGTGCATGTCGGTTGCTGCAAGTATTGCTGTTGCTCAATGGCCTACTGGGAGTCTCCGTACATGTCGATTGCTGCAAGTATTGCTGTTGCTCAATGGCCTACTGGGAGTCTCCGTGCATGTCGGTTGCTGCAAGTATTGCTGTTGCTCAATGGCCTACTGGGAGTCTCCGTGCATGTCGATTGCTGCAAGTATTGCTGTTGCTCAATGGCCTACTGGGAGTCTCCGTGCATGTCGATTGCTGCAAGTATTGCTGTTGCTCAATGGCCTACTGGGAGTCTCCGTGCATGTCGATTGCTGCAAGTATTGCTGTTGCTCAATGGCCTACTGGGAGTCTCCGTGCATGTCGATTGCTCCAAGTATTGCTGTTGCTCAATGGCCTACTGGGAGTCTCCGTGCATGTCGATTGCTGCAAGTATTGCTGTTGCTCAATGGCCTACTGGGAGTCTCCGTGCATGTCGATTGCTGCAAGTATTGCTGTTGCTCAATGGCCTACTGGGAGTCTCCGTGCATGTCGATTGCTGCAAGTATTGCTGTTGCTCAATGGCCTACTGGGAGTCTCCGTGCATGTCGATTGCTGCAAGTATTGCTGTTGCTCAATGGCCTACTGGGAGTCTCCGTGCATGTCGATTGCTGCAAGTATTGCTGTTGCTCAATGGCCTACTGGGAGTCTCCGTGCATGTCGATTGCTGCAAGTATTGCTGTTGCTCAATGGCCTACTGGGAGTCTCCGTGCATGTCGATTGCTCCAAGTATTGCTGTTGCTCAATGGCCTACTGGGAGTCTCCGTGCATGTCGATTGCTCCAAGTATTGCTGTTGCTCAATGGCCTACTGGGAGTCTCCGTGCATGTCGATTGCTGCAAGTATTGCTGTTGCTCAATGGCCTACTGGGAGTCTCCGTGCATGTCGATTGCTGCAAGTATTGCTGTTGCTCAATGGCCTACTGGGAGTCTCCGTGCATGTCGATTGCTGCAAGTATTGCTGTTGCTCAATGGCCTACTGGGAGTCTCCGTGCATGTCGATTGCTGCAAGTATTGCTGTTGCTCAATGGCCTACTGGGAGTCTCCGTGCATGTCGATTGCTGCAAGTATTGCTGTTGCTCAATGGCCTACTGGGAGTCTCCGTGCATGTCGATTGCTGCAAGTATTGCTGTTGCTCAATGGCCTACTGGGAGTCTCCGTGCATGTCGATTGCTGCAAGTATTGCTGTTGCTCAATGGCCTACTGGGAGTCTCCGTGCATGTCGATTGCTGCAAGTATTGCTGTTGCTCAATGGCCTACTGGGAGTCTCCGTGCATGTCGATTGCTGCAAGTATTGCTGTTGCTCAATGGCCTACTGGGAGTCTCCGTGCATGTCGATTGCTGCAAGTATTGCTGTTGCTCAATGGCCTACTGGGAGTCTCCGTGCATGTCGATTGCTCCAAGTATTGTTGTTGCTCAATGGCCTACTGGGAGTCTCCGTGCATGTCGATTGCTGCAAGTATTGCTGTTGCTCAATGGCCTACTGGGAGTCTCCGTGCATGTCGATTGCTCCAAGTATTGCTGTTGCTCAATGGCCTACTGGGAGTCTCCGTGCATGTCGATTGCTGCAAGTATTGCTGTTGCTCAATGGCCTACTGGGAGTCTCCGTGCATGTCGATTGCTGCAAGTATTGCTGTTGCTCAATGGCCTACTGGGAGTCTCCGTGCATGTCGATTGCTGCAAGTATTGCTGTTGCTCAATGGCCTACTGGGAGTCTCCGTGCATGTCGATTGCTGCAAGTATTGCTGTTGCTCAATGGCCTACTGGGAGTCTCCGTGCATGTCGATTGCTGCAAGTATTGCTGTTGCTCAATGGCCTACTGGGAGTCTCCGTGCATGTCGATTGCTGCAAGTATTGCTGTTGCTCAATGGCCTACTGGGAGTCTCCGTGCATGTCGATTGCTGCAAGTATTGCTGTTGCTCAATGGCATACTGGGAGTCTCCGTGCATGTCGATTGCTGCAAGTATTGCTGTTGCTCAATGGCCTACTGGGAGTCTCCGTGCATGTCGATTGCTGCAAGTATTGCTGTTGCTCAATGGCCTACTGGGAGTCTCCGTGCATGTCGATTGCTCCAAGTATTGCTGTTGCTCAATGGCCTACTGGGAGTCTCCGTGCATGTCGATTGCTGCAAGTATTGCTGTTGCTCAATGGCCTACTGGGAGTCTCCGTGCATGTCGATTGCTGCAAGTATTGCTGTTGCTCAATGGCCTACTGGGAGTCTCCGTGCATGTCGATTGCTGCAAGTATTGCTGTTGCTCAATGGCCTACTGGGAGTCTCCGTGCATGTCGATTGCTGCAAGTATTGCTGTTGCTCAATGGCCTACTGGGAGTCTCCGTGCATGTCGATTGCTGCAAGTATTGCTGTTGCTCAATGGCCTACTGGGAGTCTCCGTGCATGTCGATTGCTCCAAGTATTGCTGTAGCTCAATGGCCTACTGGGAGTCTCCGTGCATGTCGATTGCTGCAAGTATTGCTGTTGCTCAATGGCCTACTGGGAGTCTCCGTGCATGTCGATTGCTCCAAGTATTGCTGTTGCTCAATGGCCTACTGGGAGTCTCCGTGCATGTCGATTGCTGCAAGTATTGCTGTTGCTCAATGGCCTACTGGGAGTCTCCGTGCATGTCGATTGCTGCAAGTATTGCTGTTGCTCAATGGCCTACTGGGAGTCTCCGTGCATGTCGATTGCTGCAAGTATTGCTGTTGCTCAATGGCCTACTGGGAGTCTCCGTGCATGTCGATTGCTGCAAGTATTGCTGTTGCTCAATGGCCTACTGGGAGTCTCCGTGCATGTCGATTGCTGCAAGTATTGCTGTTGCTCAATGGCCTACTGGGAGTCTCCGTGCATGTCGATTGCTGCAAGTATTGCTGTTGCTCAATGGCCTACTGGGAGTCTCCGTGCATGTCGATTGCTCCAAGTATTGCTGTTGCTCAATGGCCTACTGGGAGTCTCCGTGCATGTCGATTGCTCCAAGTATTGCTGTTGCTCAATGGCCTACTGGGAGTCTCCGTGCATGTCGATTGCTGCAAGTATTGCTGTTGCTCAATGGCCTACTGGGAGTCTCCGTGCATGTCGATTGCTGCAAGTATTGCTGTTGCTCAATGGCCTACTGGGAGTCTCCGTGCATGTCGATTGCTGCAAGTATTGCTGTTGCTCAATGGCCTACTGGGAGTCTCCGTGCATGTCGATTGCTGCAAGTATTGCTGTTGCTCAATGGCCTACTGGGAGTCTCCGTGCATGTCGATTGCTGCAAGTATTGCTGTTGCTCAATGGCCTACTGGGAGTCTCCGTGCATGTCGATTGCTGCAAGTATTGCTGTTGCTCAATGGCCTACTGAGAGTTTGGAAGACACTGTATTCATTTTCGAGCCATGCATCCATATATCAGATCACGTCCATTTGCGTTGCTTAAAATGGAACTATATAGCATCCAAGGACCGTGCTTATGTTTGTGTTACTCATTTGTCTCCTCATTCACAGAAAGTGGGCAAAAAAAAAAGAGGCAAAAACGAAGAGGAAATAATGAATGTCAAAATTAGCGTGGCAGAGATGAGTCCGGCGACGCCGAGGAGACCTCCCGGTTTACCGACGGTACGAACGAAACACACATCCATACTGATCATCATCCGATAGACGGGACGGGGTCTCTCTCTGCAGATTCCGCACCGCTAGCTGCTCGGTCGCTCGATCTCGATCGCTCACGTACGTACGTAGCACGCCCTGACTGCCCACGGGCCGTTTGAGGAGGGCCAGGAGGGAATATCTGCTGGCTCTTTATTCTCCTTTGGCAACATCAACGGCATACGCGGGACTCCGCTTTGTCTCCTCCGTCGCCGTCGCGGCCGTGGTGCGTGTCCGAGTGTCCATGGGCACACGGACACTTGGACCTTCTAGACGCCAGCGGCAACAACAAATTTACCCCAGCTTTTTCGTTTGTTTGTTGGTGTTTGTTTCTTCTGTTGTTCCTACCGGCCGTATACTTGAGCCAGGTAGCTTCCCTGTGAAATGTTCACGTACTCTCCCCGCAAAAAAAATATATATATATATGTTCACGTACTCAGTGAGAGTGAGGGAGCTTGCATTGGCTCTGCAAGCTAGTGTAGTGCGGGCACCGTTAAAACTGAATTGTCGGGCATGACCATCTCTCGCTCTCCGCCTGATGAGTGGAGAGTGTGCACACTTCCTCTAGAGCGCAATTATAGCCGGCGATCTCCCTCCCTCCAATGGCGGGATATATGCTGATCGATCGGTCGATGGACGCAGCAATGGCTACAAGATCACCAAGTAAAGCGGGCTGGGTGATGGATGGATATGGATATTCAGACGACTGCGTTAATGTCTGATTCATGTCTATGGATATGGATATGGATATATACGATCTCGCCATCCATCCATCCATCAATCTATCTATCTGATTCATGTCTGTGGCGCTGGCGGTGCGTGTGGTGAACTTGTGACGCGTACGCCCGAAGCTCCGGTAGCACTGCCGTCGGCGACGACCGGCCACCGACGGCAACGTAGTACGCTTGTCAAGCGCCGTTGCTGTCCCTTAATTCCTTCTGCTTTCTTTCTTTCTTTCTTGCTAGCTGGTCCGCCGGAAAGAGGGAAGAAGATAGGAAAAACAAATACTCTGCCAACATCTTTTTGGGCGACGATGGAGACCAAGAATGTCTGTGCGTATGTGGTTATTTCCCTTTTATTTCGTTCCTTTACGTACGTGTAGCCCATGAATCGATCGTGTGATGTAAGTGGGGAGGTTCGCAGAGCTGATTTGGACTTGGCACGAGCTAACACCAAGTCAGCCATGGATATATAGTAGTGTGGTGTTATGGATGAATGCTTGCTTGCTTTGCTTGGTTCTTAATTAACTTGCATGCATAGAACCGGCCGTGCGTGGCGGCTCAAAAGCCGTAGGGATTTGCTTTTGTATATCCATTCATTCATAGCTTCGATCAGAACAAAGATTAGTCCACTTCAAAGATACCATGTAATAAGTCCATATATTTATATACTTTCCAGGTGACACGTTTTTCTTCTCCACTTCAGAGTTAATTAGCTAACTGAAATCTGGTGGGCAGGGAGAAACTCTGTTAATTGGGGGTTTTTTACAGGAAACTCTGTTAATTAGTTGACACTTGCAATATTCCGTAGGGTACTTCACTTTGAAAAATGGAATGTGGCCTTTCATTAATTGTTTTTTTAACTGAAAGAGCAGCAGGAGAGGCTCCTAAAGAATTAACGAGAAGATAAAAAAAATGGATGCTAAGGCATAATTTGCGCAAAATGGTTTGCTTCCCAATGACCCAAGCCCGACCTTCTTCCATGATTTTTCCACCAACACGGAGGGCGTGCGTGATTTTTAGTTGAAGACCCTAGCATACCTTTCTTTTCAGTTTTTGCAACGAGCGTGAATCACAACTAATGGAGATTGGCCTTTTGCAGGGACGCCTGGATGGCACGTAAAACCATCCCAATGTTGTGCCACATAGCCAGCTGATCCATACCATCGTGGGCTCATATTCTATTGAAATATTGAGATGCAAAGAGCATGTAAGAGGCAATCTAGGGAGCGTCTTTGCAGAGCTAGTACAAAGTTGAATCACTTTTGAGTCACTTATTTTGGGACGGAGGGAGTAGTTGGTGAGGCTATCCTCTTGTCACAAGTCGGTCCGACATCCAAAGGCGATTCCAAAGGGCAAGCCATGCGAATATCCTGCATTTAGGAGGCGTCCAATCCTCTGGGGTTACTTCATTCGAGTAGCTTGACTTGAGATGATGTGTACTTTACACCTATATCGAGCATACAAATAGAAGTGTCTCGCCCCTAAAATTGCCCCTTTCCATGTGTTGATTTTTATCCACGATAGATTGTCGTACTCATTAGCTAATTGAAAATTCATGAGAGCGCAACTCTGTTAATTGACCTCTTAAACTATTTTGTCGGTCGAGTACTTCAAAAAAAATTAAATTGAAACAAGGCAGGAGCTTTTTGCCTTTCACTGATTAAGGAGAAGAAAACATGTTCTCCGAGATCTGAAGTAAAAAAGAGCTCATATCATAGAAGGACAATGAGCCAAGCTCGACCTTCCTCCTTGATGTTTGCGCCGCCACGGAGGGAGCTGGTGATTTGTAGTTGAAGGCCTTAGTATTCATTTCTTGCGAGATTTTTCAACACACAAGAATTGCAACGGATCGGGGAGTGGCCTTTTGAGTGGACGCCTCGGTGGCACAAAAAAACTGTCGAATGTTGCGCCACATCGGCACCCAATCCATACCTGCAAATAGGTTACCATCGCGACCTACATTCTCCTACAACATCTGACATTCGAAGAGCGTGTGAGAAGCAATTCCGGGAGCAGCTTTGTAGAGCTGGAATAGAAGATTGGTGGGGGTACTCCAGCTGAGTTGGTGCTTTAGAATCGTCTTTGGACGACGGACCGACTTGCGACAAGAGGATTGCCATCATCCTGGAGTATATTCATCTCAAGCCCAATGCAGGTGTAAAGACGATTCTAAAGACCAAAGACCCCAGCATGCATGAGTCTTTGGTGAAAGACGATTCTAAAGCACGGAGTCAGGTGAATATCCCCCAGGGTGTACTTGATCCGATCGGTAGCATGATTTGAGATGGTCAGTGCTTTACACCTATACTATATTGGACTTGAACCGTAGCTAGCACTGTAAAGAGAACTGTCCGGCCCTCCTGAAATAGTTCCATTCCATGTGATGCTTTCCATCCTCAATATTGCTCGTCATACTTGCCGTTTGACTGGCTGGCTCCTGCTTTCTTTCCCAAACAAAAAAGGATTGAGTCATGCATGGATGTACTTTGCTTAACCAAATTAACCGCATAAGCATAAACAATACTCACGATATATAACAGCATCAACAACAACAACAACAACCGAAAGAAACAAAGCACATGCATGATGGAGTTTGCTTTAAACTATCACATGTCGAGTTCAATTGTATGGCGTGGTCGAGTTTTGGCATCATGCTTATGCAGATGATGCATGGGCGGATGGGCCGGCCGGACCGTGGCCTACGAGGCATCATCATCATCATCATCATCATCATCATGCGCGCGCTAACGGCCTAACTGGTGCATGGCAAAGCCATGCGCACAACCAAAAGGCCAAGGCCAAGGATTCTCCCTCCACCATGAACCCCATTGGCCTGCAGCAGCTTTGCAGGGTGATTGATCTCCAAGACCAGCACCACTGCGTTAATCATCACGGCGGCCAGCACCCGGCGCCTGTCCACGTACAACAACTGCTCCCCCATGGCCATGCACCGTCGGCCGCCATCGCCACTATGTTATGTATGTATGCTGCCGTCGGGGATCGGGCGTCTAATGATCCGCATCATATATTTTAGCAGCACCTAACACCCCACCATGCTCGCAAGGACGGAAGAGTAAGTAACTAGTCATTCCTAGGTAGCAGAAAGTAACCTTCTCAGCCGCTAGCGTGGGCGCTAGCTCTGTTCCTCGGATGATTGAGTTATATGCTTGACCTGGTATAGTGGGAGTAGATAACCATAGCCTTCTTCAGCAGTGGTGCAGATCAAATCTGAACCGTAAAAGAAGAACAAACTGTAAGAGTAAATCCACGTCCTTTTGAAGATTTTTTCTTTATGCTCTACTGTTGTACTATTACCTGCACTTTTTAAATAAGCGCTGCTACTACCGCGACACCTTATCCTGAACAGAGGAAGCAATTTTCCTGCAAAAAAACAAAATCAGAATCAGAAAGAAAAAAGCTAAGAGCAACTGTTTGAGCTGTCAATTCTCTGGTCCTGCCTGGCTATTTCGGAGGACCATTCTGGACTCATCCGCACCAAACGACCGGCACCACCATACCAAATCAGAGGCAACCGATAGATCAATCAGAAACAAAATGTATGAGCAGCAAGATTGCGAGCCATATGGCCACGGTCTCCATCAGATGCATACAAGACATGTAGGTGGTCGCCCCTGACCTGGAAACATTTTTCTAGCCTTTAGGCGGCTTCAGCTCGAGAGTTGTCTCGAGTATCCCCTGCTGGGTGTTGTAGGTCAGCTGTAGCTTCAGTTCAACTGTATGGTAATCCAGAATTGGCCTGAAGCCTCTTGCGTGCAGGCAACCTGACAGCAGACAGACAGACAGGTGCATTTGACAAAGGAAAACTAACAAACAGTGAGAATAATATGTTATCTATGTTTGGTGATGTGCTATGGCCAAACTACTTACAAGTTACACCTGGTGTTGTGTGTGGACAACTTCTCTGCCGGTGGTCCAAAGTCGGGCACGGCAAACATCAGCTCTGCGGTTCACATCTGGCTTCAGAAACAAGCGACGATGGAGCTGATGAGAAGATTGTAATTTAACCTCGAAAGAACTCACGTCTCACCGAGAGAAAAAAAAACTCGCCTGCCCTCTCACTGGCAAAAAGTAACATAATATCGCACTACAGGTGCATCGACGTCGGTCATACTGACCAAGTCGTAGTAACTTACCACATTTGGAGGATCCTCGGAATCAATATTCTGGAACACCGTAGCGCACTTCCGATCCCATCTCCTTCCATCAATCACATGCAAAAAAGGTTGCAAGCGCACAGAAATGCAGTATGCCTCACATTTCTTCCCACGAATCAGACAGCTTGCACCGCAACGCCACGTCCTCCTTTGCTTTGGCTCGTGTAGTGGGCATCAGACCTGAGAGCAAGTAAAGCAGCAGCAGCTTCCATCATCAGTGTCGCCTACGTGCAGCCTCACTACACCGTCCAACCTGCATCTGCAGGATCGTCAGGCCAAATCCAACTCTCAGTGCACAGGATTGGGAAACAGGCCAACAAGTGCAGACCAAGGCAAGCACCATCTGGGAACTAGACTGCGACAGGCCACCAAAGTCATTCATGGAGAAGATACATGCGATCTGCCCTAGCTAGCTAAGCAGCAATAGCATAACATAAAAGGTAAAAGGAGAGGTCATACCAGGATAACCATTTGTCCATGTCTGCAGCGTGCATGACCGTGCCGGCAAGAGCTAGTGACATGAGGGAGTGCCCACAGCACCACGGAGGAGTAACAAACTTGGTTTATTTTAGCTGCACGATAAGGAGGCATGCAAGTTTTCAACACCAAATCAAATCAGCAGCTCCAGGCACTAACTCTGAGGGGGGAGTGCCTTCCCTAAAGATCTGATGTTAACATGAGCAAAAAGGAGAACAATTACTAGGCAGGCTGGAATCCGGGCTTTACCATGCATAGCTCCATCCACTAAATGAAAAGTTGCTCCACCTTGTTAATGATCACCGGTTTGGAAACCATCCGTTAACACGTCATAACGAACTTTTCATTATGGTAGATTCAGTAAGGTTTACCCTAGCAAGCACGATCGGGATGTTTTCCATCTCCCCAGTCAGGGTGGAAACTACTAGCCAGCTGATTTTCACTAGGGAAAGTTGCACCTTTTCAAACCATAACTACGCTTTCTGTGGCAAAACTCGAGGTGTTGGTATATGCACTAAAACTATTTAAATGGCCTCAATGCATCTTTGACTTCCAGTTTAATACTACCTTAAGTCCACTTTGCTTGTTTCCAGATCTTCTATTGTAGATCCAAAGCAATGTTAAGATCTTTTAGACACCCCACAAACATATTTTATCAATAGCAGTCAAAGTTGTGCATGTATGCATGTATTTCAGTCTGCAAAGCAAGCAACTTCCTAGTTGAAGAAAGAGGACTTGCTTGTAATCAGGTTCAGCCTGAATGATGCAAAAGACTGGAATATATGTCTATGAATGAAATGATTATAGTTGCTGCATCTTCTTTTCAGGGACAGGCTAATGAAAGATCTGAAATTACAACTCCAGAAGCAAAGAAAGCTGGGCTATAGGACAATGACTCAATGACAGCATCTTCAACCACAAGCCCAAGCCTACACTTAACTAGGCCCAGGTTCATTAAATCATCAAAGACCAAGAAATGGAATCAGCTGCTCTTGTAGAATCCACAATCCAGTGTCACTGATTGAGTCATGGGAGATGCCAAGTCACATAAATATCAACTAGTACCATCGAGTTCGATTTTAATAAAAGGAATATAGTAAAATAAACAGTTAAGATCCCAGGTGAGCAAAAAACTTTGGTCTTCTAGTTACAGAACAAAGCTGACATAATTCTAGATGCTGCAAATAAATGTCCAGCATATCAAAATTTAAAACCACACACTTATTTTCAAAGATCAAATTAAGAACGTTTTGAGACATAGAAAAACAGTGTACATCTGAAGATGCAGCAGACTATGAAGAAAAGAAGACTGTAATACAAGAAGATTGTAGCTAAGGTAAGAGAAACCATCTGCGACCACCACAGTAAGTAATACAACGGTTTAGAAAGATTCTGAAAATACATCCAGCAAAGGTGCTCTAAAATCAGAAATACTACCCCCAAACCTGCTAGTGACACTTAAGTAATACACATCTTTAGCTCAATTCTGAAAACATTACCCCCAAACATGCTAAATATCAAGTAGTACCATCATGTTCGATTTCAATAAAAGGAATGTTGCAAAATGAACAGTTAAGATCCCAGGTGAGTAACACACTTTGGTCTTCTAGTTATAAAACAAAACTGACATAATTCTAGATGCGTAAATCATGTCTGGCAGATCGAAATTTCAAAGCACACACTTACTTTCAAAGGTCAAACTAGGAACATTTTGAGACATAGGAAAACAGTGTACATCTGAAAATGCAGCAACCTATGAAGAACAAAAAAATACAAGACGATTCAGTTAAGACAAGAGAAACCGTCTGCAACTACTACTGTAAATAGTACACCTGTTTACTACGTTTCTGAAAATACATCCCAACAATGATGCTCTAAAAATAAAATACTACCCACACCCAACCCCGCCTGATAGTACCACTTTCAAGTTATAAACCTGTTAGTTCAATTCTGAAAATACATGCAGCAAACATACACATCTTCTAATGACGTATACTTTGAACAAACCTCCAGGACTCCCAAATGAGTTAAGAAATGGCTAAGAATTTTCCTAGGCTAGCAGGGAACCAGTTTATTTATCTTCCATGTTTATACTAATGCGACAAGATGTAACGGCAGTTGATTCTCCCTAGAGGCATTTAAGTCCTCTGGGGGCAATACAGGTATCCAGTCCAACTGAAACGTTCCATGAAATGTGCCACTTGCATGTTTATTATAGCCCACTCATTTTTCTTGTATAATGGAAGTTGGAAGGAAGGTTCCTGGTAAATTAGTGACTTCACTACTGTGTATCAAGTCACTAAGTTCCCAGTATAAGGACAGAAGAGAAGAGTCAAAGAGTTGAAAAATCAACGCTGCAATAAGATATGACACAATATCAAAGTCCAAACAACAGTTCAGTACTTTGAAAAGGGCAAACTGTAGATAAAATTCATAGACCATATAACCTTATTCAAGAATTGAAATATCAAAATCTCCTAGACATAGTAAAATTACATATTTCACAGGCAACTTATTCTGTTTGCTGATGTATGCTCATCATAGTCCTACTTGAAAATCCTCACTTTTGTAGTCCACGCTAGACAAACTGCCAAAAGTGGGAATGAACTCTTAACTAGACAGTGTACTGAATCTAGAAATAAAATTTAAGGATCAAGGTGACGCTTATATGTTAAACCTTCGCAATAACATCAAAACATATGCAACATAATAATAATGCATACATGAAACATGCAAGTAGGTCAGAATCATGTGAAATACAAACTTGTGCAACTTATTATGGTGCTCCAGGAACCAGTCACTAGTTTCCGTGTTGAACTTTATTAATCCGCCATTCCGCCCTCACCTACTCATGTGCATTATAGACTTAAATTTGTTTCCCCGCTATATGACAAAAGTATCCTACAGAACAGGAGCACCAGGAAATGCATACAGGTAAATTAGAATAAGTCAGAGCTACAATTAGCTTCACATGAATCAACCATCTGAATCACAGTCAACTTCTTTTACCAGACAAAAAGCAAACATTGAGATACAACAATAGCTACAGAGATACGATGATTAATAGCTCGTCTCAAGAATGTATTTAGGTATAATCAAGCTGCTGCATTGTTTAACACGAGCAAGCACACACACACACAGGGTCGTTGATACAAAATTACAGCAAGGAAAAATGTAACTAAATTCAAATGAGAAACAACAGGTCAATGCATCTTATAACGTAAGTCAACCTCACTTGTTTCTATATCTTCTATTATAGTAGGTACAAAGCAATGTCAAAATCTATTAGACACCCCACAAACATATTTCATCAATAGCAGTCAAAGCTGTACATGTATCTTTTAGTCATAACGAGATATATATTTTTTTCAGTCATACGCAGTGAAGCAAGCAACCTCCTAGTTACAGAAAGAGGACATGCATGCTTGCAGTCAGGTTCTGCCTGAATAGATGCAAAAGACTGGAATATATGTCTATGGATGAAATTCCTATAATTATTGCATTTAAGGAAGTGCTGCTCTGTAGTGCATCTTCTCTATCACGCTTTAGGGACAGGCTAATGGAAAATCTGAAACTACAACTCCAGAAGCAAAGGATGGGCTAGGACAATGACAGCATTCAACCACCAGCCCAAGCGTGTATATACTTAACTAGGCCCAGATCCATTAAATCCTAAAATGAATCAGCTGCACTTGTAGAATCCATTGTCACTGATTGAGTCATGAGAGATACCAAGTCTCATAGATATCATGTTCGATTTCGATAAAAGGAGAGAGGTATATACAGAGCAAAATGAACATTTATGATCCCAGATGAGCGAGACAGCTTGGTCTTCTACTTACAGAACAAAGCTGACATCCTTCGAGATGCCGTAAATCATGTCCAGCAGATCGAAATTTCAAACTATGTGCTCATTATCAAAGATCAAATAGGAACATTTTGAGATAAGGCACACCAGTGTACGTCTGAAGATGCAGCAAACTATGAAGAAAAAAAGAAGACAATGTAATACAAGGAGATGATTCAGTTAAGACAAGAGAAACAATCTGGAGTACCACTGTAAATAATACAACTGTTTAGTACGATTCTGAGAACATCCAGCAAAGATGCCCTAAAATAAAAATACTACCCCAACTATGAAAAATCAATGCTGCAATGAGATGTGACACAATATCAAAGTCCAGATTGGCCATAGCTCAGCGCAACTTTCATCACAACAGTTCGGTACTTTGACAAGCACAAACTCTAGATAAAATTCATAGACATATAACCTTATTCAAGAATTGAAATGCCAAAATCAACTAGACATAACCAAATTAGAATCCCAAGGGGCAACTTATTGTGCTTGCTGACATGTGCTCATCAGTCGCAACTGAAAATCCCAAACCAGACAAACTGCCAAAAGTGGAGATGTACTCTAACTAGAGAGTGTACTGATTCTACGGACAAAATGTCAAGGATCAAAGTCAAGATTGGCCATAGCCCAGCGCACCTTTCAACACAACAGTTCAGTACTTTGACAAGGGCTGTAGATAAAATTCATAGACATATAACCTTATTCGAGAACTGAAATACCAAAATCAACTAGACATAGTCAAATTAGACATTTCAAGGGGTAACTTATTATCTTTGCTGATGTGTGCTCAATAGTCCTAACTGAAAATCCCAAACCAGACAAACTACCAGAAGTGGCAGTTTACTCTAACTAGACAGTGTAGTGACTCTAGGACAAAATTTCAAGGATCAAGGTGATGCTTATATGTTAAACCTTTGCAGTAATATCAAAGCATATACTACAACACAATGATGATGCACATGAAACATGCAAGTAGGTCAGAATCATGTGAAATACAAACAACATTTGCAATGTACTATGCTGCTCTAGGAACCGGTCAGTAGTTTCTGTGTTGACCTACTCAAGCGCATTATAGACTTCAATTTGTTTCCCAGTTATACAGCAGAAGGATCCAAAAGCACCAGGACGTGCATACAGGTAATGTAGAAAAATCAGAACGCAGAGCAACATTAGCATTGTATGAATCAACAAACTGAATCATAGCCAACTTCTTTTACCATACAGAAAGTAAACATCTAGATACAACAATAGCTACAGAGGTACAATGAAGAACAGCTCATCTCAAGAATGTATTTAAGTACAATCAAGCTGCTGCATTGCTTGACACACGCACACACACAGGGTGGTTGATACCAAATTACAGTAACGCAGAATGTAAACTAACTTCAAATGAAAAACAAAAGGGTATGGGCTAGATACCAGTCTATCGCAATTGTCTTGTGAAAAGCATTTGTCCTGTGGAAGCACATATAACATCTGTGTAGCACTGGCAGGGAAAAGGCCGCCAAATTTTAGTACTCATAGCTCAAATTCATCATCCAACTTGAGTGCTTCAGCTGCAGCCTCCTCCTCATCATCATCAATCGCAAAGTATGGGTTATGCACCTCAGGCCGGAACCTGTACCCAGTGAATACATAGAATGCAAGGGTGGCAATCTCTCCAGCCACGACGCTAGTCCAGAGGTACCGGTACGAGGTGATGGTCACCAACGCGTACACCACAACACGTGTGAAGTAAATGTAGCAGATGACAACCACATAGTACTGGCGGAAAAGGGTGAGCTTCATCAGGTTCACGGCCGCTTTCCCGTCGGAGCGGGCAGCCTCCCGGAGGTTCTTGATTGACCAGACAATCGGGAAGAGAATGGCGCAGCAGCAGACCACATCCACCAGCAGGAATATCTGCCTCCAGGTGACCCAATCTCGGGCATACGGCCCAGATTCATCAATGACCACCTGCGCAATGTTGGCCACGACCTGAAGGGGGATGACCACCATGAGCACCTTCTTCTCACGGTCCGCCAGGTAGGGCTTGAGGAAGGACCAGCCAGTGCCAATGAGCACAATGAGCGTGAAGAGCGAGATCCCCTTGAGGAAGCTGAAGATGTAAAAGAGCACATCCCAGCCGTGGGCGGTGCCGGTGCGCTCGATGTAGGACTTGTCCTCGGCCTCGGCGAGGAGGTTGAAGCCCTTGAGCACGAGCACGGCGAGCATGAAGTAGTGGATCCGGAAGACGGCGGTGCGCTTGCGCAGCAGGATGGAGACCCAGCCGGCGGCGAGCGCGGCGTAGACGATGCAGAAGAGGAAGTAGATGGAGGGCAGCGCGGAGGAGCCGACGGAGAGGTAGGTCCGCTCGGCGGTGACGGGGTCGACGTTGTACATGGCGGAGCTGACGTCCATGGAGACCTTGAGGTCGCCGCCGCCGGTGAGGCAGTTGGCGAATACGAGCGTGTACTGGCCGGGGTCGGAGACGCGGAAGACGTAGGTGAAGGAGGAGGAGCGGGCGACCTCGACGCCGGCGGGGTTGGCGGGCGGGCGGAGGCGGTCGAAGGAGTAGGCGAGCTTGACGAGGTCGGACTGGAGCGCGCAGGTGACCTCGAGGTCCTGGAGCTGGCGGAGGACGTGGACCCAGGCGTCGAGGGTGGAGAGGAAGAAGCCGAACTGGGAGAGGTCGAGGTCCTGGGAGGCGGGGGGGTCGAAGGCGATGCCGGAGACGTTGAGCTCGAGCACGCCGTGGCGGGAGAAGCCGAACTCGTCGAGCGGGATGATGGTGCGCGGGTCGGCGCGGATCGCCGTCGAGCGGATCTCGGCCGCCGCCGGGGCCGCGAGCAGGGTGAGGACGGCCAGGAGTGCCGCGGCGAGCGGCGGGGCGGCGGCCATCGGGGGCGGTTGGTGCGATCTGGGGCGAGGGGAGGGGAGTGGGGTGGGATTTGGGATTTGGGGGGCACGCGGTCGCGTGATTTGTCGGTAAAGGCGACGGGCTTCGGGTTCCGTCCGCCCGGCCCGGCGACGACGAGGAGACTATAGCCGCCGCTTACAATTGAGATTCCTCTTTTAATTATTTCTTTGTTAGCTAGACTAGAAGACTAGAATTCCTCATCAGCATTTCCAAATCTCTATCTCTTCTCTAATTTCCTATCTCTATCTCTTATATATATATAGATATCTATACATATACTCCTTCTGTTCAGAAATATAAGACGTTTTAGAGACTTGTCAAAAAGAAGAGTAAAAATGCATCGTAGGTCTTAAAACAATGGGAGATGTGTCAAGTTAGTCCCAGATATATAAAAGTGCATATTTGAGTCCTAAAACTATTTTAGTCATTCACCGAAAGTCCTATACATCCCTCAACAGATCGCCGACGCGTAGGCAATACTTTGAACATACCCCCCTAAAAATGTATCTACTAATTTTGTGACCCCTAGACAGAATCGCGAGCATCTATCCAAGCCCTGCCTAGATAGCCTTAGAAAAGATACAAGAGAGAAGGGTCACATAATTAGAAGAGAGAACTTCTGGGGTATTATGCAAAGTTTTGCCTACCTGGAGATGGTCAACCCACCACGCACTGGTGGAGCTTCCGCAAGGTCGAGTGTGTCGTGGCCCGCCCATGGCTGGAGCGGAAAAAATATATATGGCATCATACCCAGCCGGCCCAACAGATACAGCTCGGTGCCTCGCAGGTCGCACCCTCACAGCTCGCACGGAGCATAGCGGAGCAGAGCAACTAGCCAGCCACAGCACCGACCGCGGCCTCATAGCGCAGTTGCCGGCCACCAACGCACATCTGCGTTTCGCCCCACGCCCCCACCTACAGACGCCCCTCTGCAGACCAGCACACAGGCCGGCCGAGAGCCGGCCGCGAGCCGGCGTGCCCAAGGCCCAGGCAACGGCGAGCTGGTTAGCCGGCGACGACGGCGAGGCAGCGACCTTGCTGGGTGCCTTTTTCTCTGAATCTATCTCAGTCTCTGCAAGTTGAGCAAGTAAATCAACTGAATCAATCCCAATTTTATTCCCCTAAATCCACTTAGGTCATTGTTCAACGAAATTGAATCATCCCCAAATTCCCCCAATTGACAAAAAATTTCACCGAAGATCATTGTAGTTTATTGTCTAGTGTAGCGTGTACACACTCTACAGTGGATTGTTTCTAATTTGGTACTTTTGGCAAGTTCAATTTACACAATTGAGAAATTGGCCTTGCTGCATCATATAAATAATTCACTCACTTGTGTTTACAGAGTACAAGTTGAGGTGTAGGCAGACATGGGCAAGGCCAGTCGGTGGAAAATTGATTTGGTTTTCAAAAGAAAAAGAGATGATGACATGATTGGAGTTGAGGAAGATCCTTCACCAATAGCAGATCAAACTTTGCCAATGCTTGAAATTGAACAGCCACACCCAGAGAGCCAAGATGAAGGTCTTCATGCAAATGAACCTATAACATTTCGAGGTATTGAGTTCTTGCAGCGAGACCCAGGATTACGCCCGCAAATTTGGCAATATCCACTCGAACAAAGAGATAGTGTGCGGAGAGCATATTTGATGTTAGGTCCTATGCAACCTGAGCTACAGATATATAAACCTTCAGGTGAAAAAAGGAACCAACGCCGCTTCCAGTACAAATGGTTTGGCAATTTCCAGAAATGGCTAGAGTATTCGGAGGACAAACATCGTGCATATTGTTTGTATTGCTTTGTTTCTAGTAAAAATGAGAATAGACGAGGTGGTTCTCATGTCTTCACAATAGATGGATTTGACAGTTGGAAGAGAGTTAACTCTGGAAAACATTGTGCATTATTAACTCACATGGGTTATGGGCCATGCTCACCACACAATAATGCATTCACAGATGGCCAAGCCTTGCTGAATCAATCATGCCACATAGAAACTATTATGGCAGTTAAGGACAAGGAGAAAGTAGAAAGAAACCGTCTGAGGCTAAAAGTTTCAATTGCAACAGTTAAGTGGCTCGCACTTCAATCTTGTGCTTTTCGAGGACATGATGAAAGACCCGAGTCAAAGAATAAAGGCAACTTTCTTGAAATGATGGAGCTTCTTGCTGAATTCAATCCTTGCCAAATGTGTGTTGGGGAATGCTCCATATGGTTCTGAATACACATCACCGAAAATTCAGAAGGAGATTTTGAGTATATTTGCATTTAAAATCAGGAATCATATCCGCGAGGAAAATGGGGATTCTAAGTTCTCTATATTAGTGGATGAAACATGTGATGTAGCAAAGAGAGAGCAAATGGCTCTTGTTCTCAGATTTGCTGATAAAGGTGGTATTCTGCAAGAGCGGTTCTTTGACTTGATACATGTAACAAACACAAGGTCTTTGACACTTAAAGACAAATTGAGTTTTGCTTTAACCAAACATGGTTTTGACATTCAGAACCTTCGAGGACAAGGTTATGACGGCGCTAGTAACATGCGACTTGAATGGACTTTAAGCTCTTTTTCTCTAAGAATGTCCATATGCTTATTATGTCCATTGTTATGCCCATCGCTTGCAACTTGCACTTGTTGATGCGTCCAAAAGAAGTGGTTTCTATTTTTCATTTTTTCAGAAACTGATATATATCATAAACACCGTCGACTCATCTTCAAAGCGACATGATCAGCTCCATCAAGCCCAACTAGTTGAACTTGAAAATGCGATTGCTAATGCCAACATTGAGACAGGTCAAGGGGCGAATCAGATCCATACCGGGGACACACGGTGGGGTTCTCATTTTGGTTTAGTTTACAACCTTATGAAGATGTTCAGTGTTGTTTTCTCTGTCATCCAGGATATAGGAGCCGATAGATCAAGTGGCTCATTGCGTGCAGATGCGGACACTTGTTTCGGCTACTTGTCCTCCTTCGAGTTCATACTTAACTTATGTTTGATGAAGGAGATATTTGAGATAACCGAAGTGCTTGGCCAAGCTTTACAGAAGAAGTCACAAGATACTGTAAATGTTGTTCGTTTAGTGTCCTCGACTAAAGAGTGTCTCCAACAGCTAAGATCAGATGATGGCTGCCAGGAATTTGTTGTCACGGTTGTTGAATTCTGTACAAACCATTCCATTGCCATTCCAGACTTTGAGGAAGCATACATCATGTGTGGTGGTCGTGCCCGTCATCAACCCAATCAACTAACCAAGGAGCACTACTTTCGAATCGAAATATTATATGCAACACTGGACACTCAACTATTTGAACTAAATCATAGGTTCAATGAGAAGGTAATGGATCTTCTAACCACCAGTGCCACCTTGATTCCTAGAAACAAATTTTGAGGATTTAAAGCTAGTGATATATGTGACATGGTGAAAAAGTACTACCCAGCAGACTCCCCCCAACAAGATATTTATGGATTACAACTACAACTAAAACATTTTGTTTTGGATGCTTCCAAGCATGAATATATGAAAAATATATCAAACTTGATTGATCTTTGTCGATGCCTTGTGGAGTCAGGAAGACATGTGATGTCTACTACGCAACTTTATTCTTGTAGACTTTGTTGGGCCTCCAAGCGCAGAGTTTTGTAGGACAGTACCAATTTTCCCTTAAGTGGATGACCTAAGGTTTATCAATCCGTGGGAGGTGTAGGATGAAGATGGTCTCTCTCAAACAACCCTGCAATCAAATACAAGAATTCTCTTGTGTCCCCAACACACCCAATACAATGGAAAATTGTATAGGTGCACTAGTTCGGCGAAGAAATGGTGATACAAGTGCAATATGGATGGTAGATATAGGTTTTTGTAATCTTAAATATAAAAACAGCAAGGTAACAAGTGTAAAACAGCGAGCAAAACGTTGTATAAATGCTTAGAAATAAGTCCTAGGATTCATACTTTCGCTAGTGCAATCTCCCAACAATGCTAACATAGTTAAATCATATGATCATCCCTCAACGTGCAACAAAGAATCACTCCAAAGTTCCTATCTAGTGGAGAACAATAAGATGAAATTGGTGTAGGTAGTGGAACCACCTCAAAGTTATTCTTTCCGATCAATCTTTTGAGCTATTCCTATAAGTGTCACAAACAACCCTAGAGTTCGTACTAGAACAACACCAATGATCCATATCAATCAACCCTAATGTCACCTAGATACTCCAATGTCACCTCAAGTATCCGTGGGTAAATTATGCGACATGCATCAAACAATTTCAGATCTATCATATTCAATACAACATAAAGAACTTCAAGGAGTACCCTAAGATTTCTATCGGAGAACTGGTATGAAAACATGCAATCAACCCCTATGCATAGATCCCCAAGGTCACCGGAATCCGCAAGTTGATGCCTCAACATATATCAAGTGAATCAATAGAATACCCCAATGTCACTACGGGTATCCCACGCAAGACGTACATCAAGTGTTCTCAAACCAAAATATTCAATCCAACATAATGAGATCTCAAAGGGAAAGATTCAATTCATCACAACATGATAGCAAGGGACAAACATCATATGATCCAACTATATTAACAAAGCCCGTGATACATCAAGATCATGCCATCTCAAGAACACGAGAGAGAGAGAGAGAGAGAGAGAGATTGAACACATAGCTACTGGTACATACCCTCAGCCCCGAGGGTGAACTACTCCCTCCTCGTCATGGCCTCCGCCGGGATGATGAAGATGGCCACCAGTGATGGTTTCCCCTCTCCGGCAGGGTACTGGAATGTCTCCAGATTGGTTTTTCGTCGATACAGAGAGTTGCGGCGGTAGAATGGAGAGTCTCTGTTTATTTCTGGGGTTTCTGGGATTTATAGGATTTTTCAGCGTTGGAATCATGCGCAACGGAGCCACGTGGGCCCCACCACATATCAAGGCGCAACCTAGGGGGGTCGCGCCCTGATGGCTTGTGCCCCACGGGTGGCTCCCCTCCGGTGGTTCTTCGCTCCAGTATTTCTTATTTTCTCCAAAAAAAATCATAAAAAAGTTTCGGGCGATTCCGAGAACTTTCATTTTCTGCACAAAAACAACACCACGGTAATTCTGCTGAAAACAGCGTCAGTCCGGGTTAGTTCTAAATAAATCATATAAAGTGCATCAAAACCATATTAAAGTATTGTAAACATAGGCAATCATGGCATGAATACTTCATAAATTATCGATACGTTGGAGACGTACCAGCATCCCCAAGCTTAATTCCTGCTCGTCCTCGAGTAGGTAAATGATAAAATAAATAATTTATGAAGTGTGAATGCTAGCATAATGTATAAGTTTGATCATTGATAATTTCAGTCACTTTTCTAGCATCATAACTAGCAACTTTTTCTCATAAAAATCATCATGATAGAGCAGCAATCAATTCACATGTCATGGTTCAAACAATTCATTCACTTGAAACTTAACAATCTATGTTCTTGGTCACCAAACAATTTCAATGCATCATCAAGTCTAGTAAGAGCTCCACATACTCAATTATCATATAGTATTTTATGATTGCTAATACTCAAGGCATATTTTTAGAACAAACAACATCCATCGAACACATAGAAAGATAGGGGCTTAATGTTTCGCCTCCCAACATACTTATCATGAAGATAATTTTCAACTATAATGAATCATGATCAAATATATTTGACTGGATATATATGTTTGGATCTTTCCCCACCACATGATGCTTGCCAACTAATAGACTGAGGTTGGAATAAGAAGTTGACTCAACATGAATAGGAAATAGCATGAAAGTAAATAGATTGTCCCTTCGCAGAGGGAAGCAGTGATTTGCATAGGTGCCAGAGCTCATTGTGTAAAACAGAGATGAATATGTAATTTTGAGTGGTGTGCTTTTCTTGCCAACGTCACAACAGAGTTTTCAATATCTTCCATGATAATCACATTATTGGCAGTTCCCAAACAGAATTGAAATTTTACTCCCCCTCCACCATTCAAACACATTTCATGGCTGGCTGAATCCACGGTTACCCTCCAAACAATCAACTTTCTAGGGGGAGTTTTTGTTTATTTATTTTTGTATTATGCAGGACTGGGCATCCTTTTTACCGGCCTCTCTCGTGCAATGACAAGTGAATAAACACTCATCTTGAGAATAACTCGCTTAGCATGGAAGATAATGACCGCCCCGTAGCTCCATGAGCGGTACGAGCACACAAAACGGATGTTTATTTGAAGGTTTTAGAGGTGGCACATGCAAATTTACTTGGAATGACAGTGAAATACCATATATAGGTAGGTATGTTGGACTCTCATGGAAGAAACTTGGATGAAGGATTTGGATGCACAAGTAGTATTTCTACTTAGTACGAAGTTTTGGCTAGCAAAAGGTTCTAAACAAGCACCACATGTTAGAGGATCCATAACAATATAACTTCTATGCAAATATACCCAAACATAACCATTAAGTTGTCTTCCTTGTCCAAGTTCAACTATTTGATCAAGTTTGAAAATAATTATTGCGTATTAACAATCATAAAAGATGTCCAAGATAATATATTTGTATGTGAAAATTCTCTTTCTTATACTAATCATTCATGAATTGCTCATATGACCAATACAATAATTGTTAAACTTCAATAGATTTTAATTTCTAAGCCAAATGTGAACTTGCTACTAAGAATATAGCACATTTATAATTTCAGATTTATGATATTTCATTCATTCACAATTTACTCTTAGGATATAAGTGAAGCACAAGAGTAAACATCGAACTACTCTCAAAAGATATAAGTGAAGATCAATGAGTAGTCAAACAATTAAGTAGCTATGTGAGGACTCTCTCTCAATAAAGATTTTCAGATCTGAGTATTTTATTCAAACAGCAAACTAAACAAAAATATCACTCCAAGAATAGCACACATCATGTGAACGAATAAAAATTTAGGCTCAACATAGGCTAACCGATAGTTGACGAAGAGAGGTGGGATGCATAGCATCCCCAAGCTTAGATGCTTGAAACTTCTTGAAATATTTACTTGGGTTGCCTTGGGAATCCCCAAGCTTGAGCTTTTGTATCTCGTTCAATCCTCTCATATCCCGGTTTCACATAAGTCTCAAAAACTTCATCCACACAAAACTTGAAAAGAACTCGTGAGATAGGTTAGTGCACATAAGAATAAATCAACACTCTATGTACTACCAAGACAAGTTGCACAATAATTTTCAAACATTATCTACCGTATAATATCATTTTCACAATTTATATCTACTAATATAAGTCATGAAAACTATAGGAGAAGTAGATAACAAAACTATGACAACAATCTGTCTAAACAGGATAGTCTATAGCAATTAATTTACAAAGTATACTTATGTATCTCTAAAATTTATGAGAATTTAGGACATGATAAATAATATATATGACAATACTGTGTAAATTTTTTGGAAACTTTCCACGTTCCGGTAAAATATGAAAATTCAAACACTACAGCAAAAGTTTCTATTTTTACACAGCACAGATCAAACATGCAATTCAAGCATCCTAAAGGCAATTCTTGGGACTTTTTATTGAAAAACAAGATTATAAATAACAGAAATAAAATACTACCAAAATAAAATGATGCTCCAAGCAAAACACATATTATGTGATGAATAAAAATATAGCTCTAAGTAAGATATACCGATGGTGTTGAAGACGAAAGAGGGGATGCCTTCCGGGGCATCCCCAAGCTTAAGCGCTTGAGTCTTCCTTGGATATTACCTTGGGGTGACTTGGGAATCCCCAAGATTAGGTTCTTGTCACTCCTTATTCTTCTCATATCGGTGTCTCACCCAAAACTTGAAAACTTCAATCACACAAAACTTAACGGAACTTCGTGAGATGGGTTAGTATAATAAATAAAGATCATTCACTTAGGTACTGTCAAGACAAGATTCATAATCGTTATCACATAATACCTACTGTATTCTACCATTCACATAATTTATATCACTGAATATAAGCTATGGGAACACTAAAACAAGCAAACTATGCATGCAAAACAGAATCTGTCAAAAACAGAACAGTCTGTGAAGATCTGTAGTATAACCATACTTCCCTGTCTCTAAAAATTCTGAAAAATTAGGAAAACTTATAGAATTTGCATATAAATACTGTGTAAAAATCGTAGAATTTTTTTACGCTCCAGTAAAATCAGAGAAATTCTTTACCGGAGGCAAAAGTTTCTGTATTTGCATAGAATCAAATCAACAAGTATCCATACTATCCCAAAGGCTTTACTTGGCACATTATTGAAATAAAAGGCACAAAACATGATTACTACAGTATATTAATCATGTGAACACACAAAAACATAAAGGAAAAGTGTTGGGTTGTCTCCCAACAAGCGCTTTTCTTTAATGCCTTTTAGCTAGGCATGATCATTTCAATGATGCTCACGTAAAAAGTAGTAATTGGAACATGCAAGAGAGCATCATGAATCACATGACAAAAAAATTTAAGTCTAACCCACTTCCTATGCATAGGGATTTTGTGAGCAAACAATTTATGGGAGCAAGAATCACCTAGCATAGGAAGGAAAAACAAGTGCCACTTCAAAACTTTGAATACATAGAGAGGAAACTTGATATTATTGCAATACCTACAAGTATATGTTCCTCTCTCATAATAATTTTTAGTAGCATCATGAAGGAATTCCACAATATAACTATCACATAAATCATTCTTTTCATGATCTACAAGCACAGAAAATTTATTACTCTCCACATAAGCAATTTTCTTCTCATTCATTGTAGTGGGAGCAAACTCAACAAAATAACTATCATGAGATACATGATTGACATAACCAAATTGAAAATTAAAATCATGATGACAAGTTTCATAGTTATAATTATTCTTTATAGCATACATGTCCTCATCATAATCATCATAGATAGGAGGCATGCCATCATCATAATAAATTTGCTCATCAAAACTTGGGGGACTAAAAATATCATCTTCATCAAACATAGAATCCCCAAGCTTGTGGCTTTGCATATCATTAGAATCATGGATATTCAGAAAATGCATACTAGAAACATTGCAATCATGCTCGTCATTCAAGGAATTTTCATTAAGTATTTTCATAAATTCCTCCTCTACCAATTGAGCACAATTTTCTGAACCATCATTTTCATGAAAGACATTAAAAAGAGAAAACAATTGAGGTAACCTAAACTCCATTTTTTTTTGTAGTTTTCTTTTATAAAACCAAACAAGTGAAAAACAAGAAATAAAAGATTTAATTGCAAGATCTAAAGATATACCTTCAAGCACTCACCTCCCCGGCAACGGCGTGAGAAAACAGCTTGATGTCTACTACACAACTTTATTCTTGTAGACTTTGTTGGGCCTCCAAGCGCAGAGTTTTGTAGGACAGTACCAATTTTCCCTCAAGTGGATGACCTAAGGTTTATCAATCCGTGGGAGGTGTAGGATGAAGATGGTCTCTCTCAAACAACCCTGCAATCAAATACAAGAATTCTCTTGTGTCCCCAACACACCCAATACAATGGAAAATTGTATAGGTGCACTAGTTCGGCGAAGAGATGGTGATACAAGTGCAATATGGATGGTAGATATAGGTTTTTGTAATCTTAAATATAAAAACAGCAAGGTAACAAGTGTAAAACAGCGAGCAAAACGTTGTATAAATGCTTAGAAATAAGTCCTAGGATTCATACTTTCGCTAGTGCAATCTCCCAACAATGCTAACATAGTTAAATCATATGATCATCCCTCAACGTGCAACAAAGAATCACTCCAAAGTTCCTATCTAGTGGAGAACAATAAGATGAAATTGGTGTAGGTAGTGGAACCGCCTCAAAGTTATTCTTTCCGATCAATCTTTTGAGCTATTCCTATAAGTGTCACAAACAACCCTAGAGTTCGTACTAGAACAACACCAATGATACATATCAATCAACTATAATGTCACCTAGATACTCCAATGTCACCTCAAGTATCCGTGGGTAAATTATGCGACATGCATCAAACAATTTCAGATCTATCATATTCAATCCAACATAAAGAACTTCAAGGAGTACCCCAAGATTTCTATCGGAGAACTGGTATGAAAACGTGCAATCAACCCCTATGCATAGATCCCCAAGGTCACCGGAATCCGCAAGTTGATGCCTCAACATATATCAAGTGAATCAATAGAATATCCCAATGTCACTACGGGTATCCCACGCAAGACGTACATCAAGTGTTCTCAAACCAAAATATTCAGTCCAACATAACGAGATCTCAAAGGGAAAGATTCAGTTCATCACAACATGATAGCAAGGGACAAACATCATATGATCCAACTATATTAACAAAGCCCGTGATACATCAAGATCGTGCCATCTCAAGAACACGAGAGAGAGAGAGATTGAACACATAGCTACTGGTACATACCCTCAGCACCGAAGGTGAACTACTCCCTCCTCGCCAGGGCCTCCGCAGGGATGATGAAGATGGCCACCGGTGATGGTTTCCCCTCTACGACAGGGTACTGAAACGTCTCCAGATTGGTTTTTCGTTGATACAGAGAGTTGCGGCGGCAGAACGGAGAGTCTCTGTTTATTTCTGGGGTTTCTGGGATTTATAGGATTTTTTCAGCATTGGAATCACGTGCAACGGAGCCACGTGGGCCCCACCACATATCAGGGCGCGACGCGCCCTGATGGCTTGTGCCCCACGGGTGGCTCCCCTCCGGTGGTTCTTCACTCCAGTATTTCTTATTTTCTCTAGAAAAAGTCATAAAAAAGTTTCGGGCGATTCTGAGAACTTTCATTTTCTGCACAAAAACAACACCACGGTAATTCTGCTGAAAACAACATCAGTCCGGGTTAGTTCTAAATAAATCATATAAAGTGCATCAAAACCATATAAATGTATTGTTAACATAGGCAATCATGACATGAATAATTCATAAATTATCGATACGTTGGAGACGTATCAACATGTTGTCTTCAATTTGATTGAAAGAATACTCTGTTTGCTCATTACCCTTCCGGTTTCTACGGCGAGTGCTGAGCGTGCGTTTTCTAGTATGAAGATCATTAAAACAAGGTTGCGCAATACAATGAAGGATGACTTTCTTGCCAATAACTTGTTAGTTAACATAGAGGGTGACATTATGGAGAAGTACAACTATGAAGATATCATTGAAGATTTCAAATGCGTGAAGGAACGGAAAGCTGATTTGTAGTATGTAACTCCACACAACCATGCGTGATGGTCAAATGGTATGGCTTATTTTGGTTTGGAGTAGTATATATGGTCAAGAGTTATGGCTTATTTTGGTCTCGGGTAGTATATATGTATATATATGCATCAGCTCCTCTTGTAATCAATGCGAACAGAAGATGTAGTGACTATATATTAGAATTTGAAAAATATTGTGCTCTCTGGCCCCGCCCAACTTTTTTTTGAAGCTCCGCCACTGCCACCACGCATGCAGGTCAAAGATGACCAAGGGTGTATAGGACCTCCGAGGAATGTTTTAGACAATTTTAGGACTCAAATATGCAATTTTATAGGTTTAGAACTAAATTTACACAAATTCAATAGTTGTATGATTGACGATATATATCATTTTTTTCTAGAAAGAACCTAAAGACATCTCCAACGCTACCTAAACGGACACATTATCCATCCACTGACCATGCCAGGATGCGTCCGCGGACAGGATACGAGAGCCGGTCATTCAACCCAGTCCCTCAAATATGTATCAAATCCAGACAACAGAGGTGGGCAAGGCGGGGAAAGCACATGGGTTGTGAGAACATGTGATCCTACTTACAGTGGGCCCAACGGACCTCTGCTTGGTGTGCGGACTCCCACAAAGCCCTCCCAAGTTTGCTTCCAGTTTCAAGGAAAACGGCATGCGGACTGGTCCGCGGACCGTGTTGGATGGCAAAAAGTGTCCGGACCACGTGGTCCGGACCTTTACGGGAACTTTGAGGTACCACTTTGAAGATGCCCTTAGGTTTCATCTGTCACTCAGTTTTCTCCCCATATATTTTCTTTGCAAGATCCGAACATCATTCTTCGTCCGCCCTCCCTTCTCTCTACATCCTATTTTTTTCGTCTGTACCGGTTCAACCCACCCCACACACATCTCTATCTCTACTATTTGAAAAGAATCTAAGGTTATATCTTTCACTCAGTTTTCTCCCCACATCTTTCTTCATCTGCCCTCCCTTCTCTCTACCTCCTATTTTCTTCGTTTGTACCGGTTCAACCCACCCCACACGCAACAAATTAGATCGGATCAATATTTAGTGACCCCCGTCAGATCCAAGCAATATTTGGTAACCCAGGCCAAATCATATCAAACAATATTTGGTAACCCCATTGTTGCAAATTAGGTAGTTATCAAATAGATTAGAGGGCTATCTGGTCCATGGTGCTTGCACGGCCAGACGTGACGTAGACGACCACCGGGATAACTTGGTACAATGGTCAAGAGTTGCTTCACATGGATATTGATAAGTCTCTCCTTGAATCTTGTTATATCGTGAAGCAAAAGGAATTGTGTGTGGGAACAACAAGTACAATCGATAATAATTTGTGTGGGTATACGGGGTCAATATGGACGTTCACGGTTCCGCTATTAATAATTGACCGGAATGGTTCCGGGTCATGTCTACATTTTACCGAACCTGTGGAGTCATACACTTAACGTTCACCAATTGGTTAGAGTGATAGAAGTGTTAGGAGCCTTAGATAAAATCACCGAAAAAGTTTTGGGAAGATTGAAAAAATCGGAGAGAGAACCAGAAGTGTTTGGGAGGAAACCGGAGAAGTTTTGCAAAACCAAGAAAGTTCCGAGAGACTACAAAATTCATCGGAAGGTCATGGAGGAACCTCCCGGAAAACTATAGAGGGTGCCATGGGATACCCGCTTGGCTAGGCCCAAGTGGAGGCCAGCGCCCTTGGGCCAAAAACCCATGTACTGTAGGACCTAGCCCTCCCTACCTTGAGGGGCAAGTTTTGGGGCGGCTATGGTTGGGGGCGCCGCCCCCTTGGTGGTGCAGCCCCTCCTCCAAGCCTTGGGCCTCCCTTGCCCCTATATATATATATATATATATATATATATATATATATATGACAAATTTTTCCTACTACCGGGTGTAGTTACTCCCACTTTGGTTTCGTATGTTGTAGGTAGTATCTATTATATTGGAGAGTACGTACGTGTAGTATGTAGTATGTAAGAATGTTTGGGTAGTATATATACTATTTTATAGGTAGTATGTACCATATTTTGAGCATACTCCTTTTTACGTACAAATATGTACGTATTTCACAAATATGATAAAAACATGGGCTTACATGCAATTTTTTCACATAACTCGTTTTGGAGTATCTTAGATATAGTATATGAACATACTAAAAATGATAAACTAGTATATATACTACCACATGGTAGTATATGAGATATGGGTGTAACTACACCCGGTAGTAGGAAGCATTTTCCCTATATATATATATATATATATATATATATATATATATATATATATATATGTGTGTGTGTGTGTGTGTGTGTGTGTGTGTGTGTGTGTGTGTGTGTGAGGGGACAACCCCTCAATTGCAAACCTCTTTGCGAAGGCTACCCCATCTCTCTCTCTCACACACACACACATAGAAAAGTTCTGTCGTCGGGCTGCTCCACATCCTCTTCTAGGTCTCCGGCACGGTTTCATTCTGGACGACAACACCCTGTCGGATTGGTGTTTCCATACGCATGGATACTGACAGAGAGATCATGTGTTCGATCTTTTTTCGAGGGAAAGATTCTTGCGGTTGGGAGGTTGTAAATTCTAGCTGTGGAAATTTGCATCAATGATCACACCAACACATCTTCTGCTGCACTCTTGTTGGTGAAGATCAGATTCAATCTCATTTGCATCTTCATAGTGATCTTGGGAGGTCGATTCATAGGACAATTGTTCTTTTTACTACTACGCATCCTAACACTTAATGCGTAAATTTAAACAAAAAATCTCGGTGGCTTATATTATCGAATCTGTTAATGATTTAAAGAACAACAACCTCAATTTATAGTCTTAGGAGACGAGCCCTCTGCCTTGTTATCCCCCGTCCTTTCCTCCCCTCTCTCATGGCCCTCAGTTACGTCAGGTCGGGATGTCGCCTTGCTCAGTTTGGTGTTTCTGTAATAGCATATACCATCCATGGTGCTTAACTTGGTTTTTGAAACAATAATTGGTTTTTACTTAAGAACATGTGCTCATTTGTAGAGCGCACACGCTTAATCAGACACACTCTTGTAGAAATAAACATTGGTACTTAAGAAAATAGCAGTCTATCTTTTAAGCAACTCTCTGAGTATGTTGTAATGTATAGGTCTAATCCGCAATAGGTGCTAACTGCCCGCCCAACTCTTCATATAAAATGATGGTTATTATTCCTTTTTAACTAGCATTTCTTCCATCTTTGGACAACCACCCAACCTTTTCACTTTGTATATAACCTACAAACTAAAAACAATGTTGCACAATGTGTCAAATTTATGCATTGCTATTTTCAATTATACTACCGATATAAAATCTTAGGAAGCTAGGATTAATAAACTGAGAAAAAAACATTGCTTTTCATCTGTTAACTGTACCGAAAGCCTAAAAGTTGTTCCCTAAATCCAAAACAGAGGAAATCTAGTCTCTCAACTTGTAAAAGGGGATACTTTAGGTCCCTATTCCAAGTTTTGGGAGGTTTCATGAATACGTGACCTGGTTTTGACTTTACCCTTACCACTGACCTCGCCACATCAGCATCCATGGAGCCGCGTGGCAATGACGGATCCAAGTAGTTGCTTAGTTGAGGGCGTCGTCACACCAAATTAAGGTGGGGCATACATGTTGTCGTACTCAAGACCTATATGCGCTATCAGCAATCTCGGGGTGGTAATTTTTTTCCACCACTCCTTGTGGAGGTACATATGTCGGTATTGGCCATGTCCAGGAACACGAGCGGGTTGTCGTGGTCGCCCATCATTGAGTTGTTGGCACGAAAAGTGTGAACATCCATCTCCTTGGGTGCATCAGCCACCGCCTCATGATTGTAGGTAAACCAAATCATAATTACCCCAACTATAGCTCATCCACGGGCACGACCGCCAGAGCTTAGGTTTTGAGACGTGACTTTTCATCGCCCCCCCCCCCCCCTAATTTTTTTCCCCTCACTTCTTGCTCGAAGGGCCCGCATGTGGACATGTATACAAATTCTTTTTCACACTGGCCTGCAGCAATGCACAACTGGGTGCTCTGCTTCCCGCTAAGAGAGAGAGAGAGAGAGAGAGAAAGTAAAGTTGTTGGGGTCGGCCATAAACAACGCAATGCACCAATTCAACGATGCCCCCCCCCCCCCCCCCCCCCCCCCCCGGCCCTCGAATTTATAGTGAACCTTGAACAAGTAAGCGACATAATAACAAATAAACACAGGAGATGTATATGTCAGAAACCTCCTTGATGTGAGGAGTACAAACCACGGGACGAATCTGTCCACTCCACTATTAGCGGAACAGATACAATTGAGAATCATACAGAGGTTCGTAAACGCGGATATATAAGTAACAATTTATGAACAACAACAAAATACTCCTAACGGGAGCAAATAAGAGGTAGCTAAAATATGTTAAACAAAGAAACTGATTTTTTATATATTTGAAACTGATGTTTTTGTTCTCTTTGGTCTCCAGATAACTGTTCTTAAATGGCTCAAGCATATTGCATGAAACTTGCCAGACATGTACTTCCTCCGTTCCTAAATATAAGTCTTTTTAGAGATTTCACTACGGACTACATACAGAATAAAATGAGTGAATCTATACTCTAAATTATGTCTATATACATTCGTATGTAGTTTCCTAGTAGAATCTCTAAAAGAACTTATATTTAGAAACGTAGGGAGTAGTACAATGAGTCCTCAACGTGCTGACAAAATTTCATCTCAAATCGACTACATTTGACCCCCTCTAACGGATACTATCTCAAGACTGCACACTTTTGATTTCTTACCAAGTAGTAGATCTGACTAAACCACTCTCGAATTTCACGCTCCACTCAATCAATCCTCAAACAACTAACCAAATCACATTGCCCTGAGTGTGGAGCAAATTCACCACGTTTGGAGTCAGTCCAACCACCTTTGAGCCTCCGATGAACAAGTTCAGTGAAGATCAACAAGAAACCACCAATCCAGATAGGCTTTCTCTTCATCTCTCGTGGCTGTGGTATGTTTTCGATGCTCTCTCTTGCAACCATACATTATACACTTTTTTTTTTTTTTTGCTTTCTCTCCTCGCTCAAGGAGACATCCCAGCCATTGGTTCAATGGAGATCAACGGTCCACATGTGTTGGACTCATAGACCGGGTTTTACCTCCATGTAGAGTGATTAGCCCAATAAAAAGCCCTCATTGGGATAGTTGAATGTTAGGGGTACTAGTCGAGTGACCAGAACTTTCTGATTTCGGATCATTAAGGGCCGTCTCTGAACTTTCAGCACAGTCGAGGAAACAAAACACTCGGGCGTCGGTGCTCGCCACGGCGTTCTTTGGGATCGCGACAAACAGATGGGTTTTCCTATGCATTTGCAGACAAGATAGCGTGCTTTAAGCTTCGAAGTTTGTTGCGAGTGGTGCTTCAGTCGCTATCTCGATTAGTTTACATGTCAGTGGATGTCCTGGCTAAGTCAGTGACCAGTGGATGTTTAATACTAGTACTACTTGTGTGCATGTGTTTTTTAGGTCAACTTGATGCCGCAATGTTAGCTACGGACGGTGCTAAACCGAGCAACTGGACTGTCACTGCGCGCATGTGTTTTTCTGATCAAGTTGACGCCGAAGTGTTCACTAGCGACAGTGCTAAACCCAACGGATGTTCTGTCACTCCATGCCATCAGAAGAAAAATTCAAGTGAAAGAATCTACCATCTCCAACGCCCTTCACACACTATTTATCATGAAATGGTTCGGACGAATCCCGGATACGAGAGTCGGCTCCGACCAATTTCATTCCAAATGCATAGCAATATGAGCAAAATAAAGCTTTTACATGCATCCTACCAAAAAAAAGCCGGATGGTCATAGTTTTAACATGCACCCAACCACAAAAGTTTCAGTCCGACAATCCATACAAAAAAAGGCGTTTTTGCCTTGGCAGACCGGCCATCCGAGCATCCTCTCTCGCTCTGCCACCGACTCCTCACCAGTTGCCTCCTTCTCATTCGAGTCCATCTCAGCTGTCAAGCGCTTCGACATTATAGCACGGACGGCGCGCATGATCATCGTCGCATCGGGATTCAACTCGTCCATCCTAATGATCAACATCTTGGTATCCTCTAAAGCGGCCGCAAGCTCAACTTTCTTCTCTTCGAGTTTGATCTTCTTCTGTTCGAGGTTGATCGTCTTCTTGGTCGTCGCCATCAAGGTGAAAACTCTATACTTCCTCTGTACCGGTGTATAAGTCATATTACATTGTGCATCGGGATTAAGGCAGAGAGGAAAACGAGAGACATTAATGTTCATTTGCTAGTTAATATCATTGCATACAATGAACTGACCACTGCATGCCGTGCTAGGTAGTCTCAAGTCGTTAAAAATATACACGCCCCACGTCTCTTATTGGTTGATTCCTTTATTCATGTCAAAAAAACAAGAAACAAGGTGGGAGTTAATGCACGGCATCTAAGTGTTTTGAGATTATTTGGTTTTCGTAAAATGACTTATGCACCGGGACGGAGGGAGTACCTTATTTTTCTCCTTTGTGTCGTAGCGCTTGACACATGGCTCCTCCTTCTTCGCCAAGATCTACTCGAACCTCTCCGTTATCTTGGCCGCCGCCACTTCTCGCTCCAACTCCTCCTCCTATCACTTATTTTTCCATAACGCCCTTCTAACCTTTTTGACGATTCTGTTGTTGGGTGGGTTGGATCACCCGTTTCTTCCTCATTGCTGATGTCCACGGTCTTGATGGAATTGGCAATGCCAAGCTGCCACTTGGGTTGTGTGTTAAACTTAACCAACAATGCATGAGGACGAAGATCTTCTTCATCATCTTCAAGTACAAGTTGCACACACGGGAGGGTATATAAAAAAGGCTTTGTCAACAAGGTTCATATCCGATAATATGACCAACACATAGATCATACCCGACCAAATGACATAGAGCATTTCTGACCAACAAGTTGCATATCCGACCAAATGACTAACACATAGAACAAGTTACTTGCTCGGCAATTTGTGCACCACTTGGCCACCGACCGACTAGTTGTTTTAAATGTCTGCAATGCTTGCTCACGACCACTTGGTTGGTGTACCATCGATGATTGAGCAACTTGTCTCACGACCGCGGGTTAGTTGTTGCAGTAGGGCTCATAATTCGTGTGCTCATGGAACCACGAATGAATGTTGGACCAAAATGTTACGCCCCTTTGATCTGTGCCATGGAGCGGATCAATGCTAGTAGCCAGCCACGCATCACACAACACTTCGTCTTTCCTCATATTGAAACTTTCTCCTCTACCCCTCTTGTTTGGATCAGGCAATCAGCCGGCCAATCCTCTAGATCAAGGCCCGTCTCATCGTCCTGCCCCGTCTGCTCGGTGTAAGTGCCCGACTGGCCGGTGTACGTGCCTGACTACTGGGCTTACACTTCCGGATCCGAGTCATCCACTTGGCCGTCCTCGAAGTTGCCTCTGCCTCCATCGTGGATCATGTCCAACAACTCCATGTTGCGTCGTCATATGTCGTTTCACCCGGTTGAGACATACCGACGAACAGAGAGCGAGCACCAAGCCGAGTCACGTCCGACGTCCACGGCCGGACAAGCTGTGGCAAGGTCGAGTTGGCGAAATGAAGCAGCGCCGCGTTGACGTTGATGCAATACAACACGTACCCGGAGCGGAGCCCGAGGACTTGCCGGTTGAGCTGCTTGGTGGTGTAGTATTAGGGTGGCTAATATTACTCCGACCAGGGCGGTGTGTGCATGGACGACGGCAGCGACACTCCCCGTCCCCGCCCCGACTCCCCCCTGCACCCAATCCCCCCCTTCGGTTCCTTCACCACGCCCCCTCTCCGGCCCCTGCCCCACATGTGGCGGACTTGTCGTGTCATCGAGTTGATCTTGTGGGTGACCGCCTTCTCTGGATACTTCACTTCTACCTGCTCCGGCAGCTCCTCGTATGGGTCCATGCGGTGGCGGAAGGCAAAACACGTAGGGAATTGAGGTGGAGGGTGATGGCGACTGTCGTGGGAATGAACCTGACAATAATACTAGGGGTACGAAAGGAGGGGCGAAGTCTAGCTACAGCGCAAGTGTGCACTTGGATGTGTACGAGTTCGGGCCTCACTCGGAAGTGATAAAAGCCCTACGTCTCGAGCCCGGAGGCTTGGTGTTTGCTTATGAGTAGTAGAGGATTACACGGGGTCGGAACCCTTGCCTTGGCGCCCGGGGGTGGCTTATATAGAGTGCGCCACCACCGGCCGAGCGCCATCATTAGGGTTATTAATGACAATTAATGTAACGTTATAGGAACGGTTGAATAAGTGAAACGTTACTGGTAACGCCAAACTAATGACACCATGAGCGTCTCTTCAAGTCCCTCGGGCGCTACATCTTCTGAGACGTCTGAGCTCCCATCTGGCCGAATGCATCATGGACGTCCGAGTGACTTGATGTGTCCGAGTGTATCTTCAGATGCATCCGAATGCATCTTTGGCATAGAGGTTTTAATGATAATGAGGGACCACAGGTGGGCCCTAGATTTCAGGCTGGTGACCATACCCATGGTAGGTGATGAGGATGCCTACTATGGGTAGGGTCACAGGCAAGGTTGTCAGAATCGCGATTCTGTTATACGATTCTACGACTTTACGATCCAAACTAACCCCTGTGATTCTACGATTTTAGTTCATCGAATCTACGTTTCTAAGATCCTGATAGTGAAGATTCTGCGATTTGCGATCCTACCATCGGAGTTCCAATCCGATTCAAAATCACGATTCTGACAACCTTGGTCACAGGCCTGACATCTAGGGCCCACCTATGGTCCCACAATGTCATTAAAGCCCCTGGGCTAAAGACGCATTCGGATGCATATGGCTATTCACTCGGATTATTCAAGCCACTCGGACTACCACGACGCCACTCGGTCAGATAGGAGCTCATGTGACCTAGAAGACATAGCGTCCGTGGAACTCGAATAGTCACTCGCTACGAAGTTAATTCCCCGTTACCAGTAACGCCTAGTTAATCAGCCGTTCCTGTAACGCAGCTTTCATTAGCATTTATTGCCCTAATAATGGCGCTCGGCCAGTGGTGGCGCACTCTATATAAGCTACCCCCGGGCGCCAGTGCAAGGGTTCCGACCCTGTGTAATCTTCTACCACCCATAAGCAAACACCAAAGCCTCCGGGCTCGAGACGTATGGCTTTTATCACTCCCGAGTGAGGCCCGAACTCGTACACATCCGAGTGAACACTTGCGCCGTAGCTAGACTTCGCCCCTCCTTTCGTACCCCTAGTACTATTGTCAGGTTCATTCCCACGATAGTTGGCGCCCACCGTGGGGCTGCGCATCTAGCGAAATCCGGCGCAAGTGGAATTTCCACTTTTCCGATCATCATGAACACATTCGGCGGCGAGATCCTCTTCGGTTCCCTCAGCTTCACCGTCGGCGATTCGACGTGGCTGCAGGAAGCGCCGCTGGATGCTGAGGCGCTGCCCGCCCGAGGCGCGGTGCATTTCAGCGCGACAACGTTCGGAGTCCTCCTCCGACAACCATCTACGCCTTATAGACCGACTTCTCCGACTCGCATCGCGGCTTGTCGCAGGCGCTCCGGGCGCTCACGGATGCAGCGCTAGATCAAACACGCTGTGGAGGCTCAAGTCGCGGTCCAGCAAGCGACCGCACTCGACGTCGACGAGTCCGTCCACTGCCTTTTTCCGTCATCAGATGACGAGTCTTCTGGTGCGGTCGAGCGCGAGAGCAGCGGAGATGTAGCGAAGGTACTGATGGCTGGCCCGGCCCGAGGTGCTGCTCCATCCGGGCATTCTGCGGGAGATACCCGCGATCGAGACGGCGACCGCAACAACGCTAGCTCCGACGGCTACATTCCCTGACCCCTCACTCGGGAGCAGCGGGAGGAAATCAGGCGCAAGAACGATCAGGTTCTTCTCACCCCCATCGCGGGAACTACCCCGGATGAGATAGCCCTGGAGGTGGCGCGCCAGGCCACCTTGGCTGAGCGCGAGCGACTCGAGCGGCTCCAACGATCACTCGACGAGCGCGCGGCAAGAGAGCTACCCAGCTCCAGTCGTAGTCGCCGTCAGCTGTTCATAAAGGATCGGCCATACACCATCCCGGTGATGCGCACTCCCTTGTTGAATCTGGCCGCGGCCACTCGGATCGCGGATTCTATCCAGCCGTCCGACTCGGCCGCTGGTGAGGGCATTCGGCGAATCCAGGCCTTACTGAAAACCGCTCTACAGCAAAATTCAGAGGTGCCACTTTTGGCCCAGACCACGTCACCGAGTACTTTCCGACGACCGACGACGAACGACGATGAATTCCGATCGACCCACCGTCAGTGCAAAGCTAGCCTCTACTAGCTAATAGATCCTTTAACCAACGCACGTTCGTACAGCAAGCAGGCAAGCACCCAGCTGGATGGATTCTTTGGGAGAACTCACGTAAGCTAGCTAGCTTTGCATTAGCCGGCTACACGCACAACACCTCAATCTGTCACGTCGGAACACAATACGCGGACACGCCGAGTTATGGCCACAGGACCGTATCGGTCCTGATGTTTCTATGTATTACTTTCTCACGATCTGATGATTACAAGCCAGGGGTACAGGATTATATATACTAGCTACAACTAGTCTAATCCTATTCGGTGATCAGGTAGAAACCTACACGGACACGTACTTGTATACATGCACTACATCGGACACGGACACAAGTTATCGTGTTTAATTCTAACAATCACCCCCCTAAACATTACGTCATTACGTTACGGCTCCGACGCCGATCCTTCTTCGCATCTTTCAGAACTTCTCTCGGTCCAAAGACTTGATTATCATGTCTGCCAGCTGATCACCGGTGCAAATGTAGTCGACCTTCGTCTTATCTTCTTCCACGCCGTCCTTCTTGTAGTGATACATCGTATCAATGTGCTTGCCCCTTTCACGCCGCACTAGATCCTCGCGTAGAAAAATTGTAGACTTGCTGTCAACATTGAGCACCACTTCTTCTGGATCTCGACTCATGAGATCACGGTGTAGCCTTCCTAGCCACACACCTCGACACTCTGCTTCACTTGAAGTCGATGTCACCACTTTCTGCTTTCGTGATAGCCAACTTACTATGCTTCCACCAAGGAAATATGCCACGCCCAAGTTACTCTTACGATCGTCAACAATTCCTTTCTTGACACTATCATTGTAGCCAAGTAGTTTCACCATCTCCTTCTTGCTCAGCTCAAGACGAGGTTCCATCGAAGCATTAATTGGATTGCAATTTTTTTTGCTACACCTTTCAAGTACCTTCCTTGTGTATACCTCCTGGCATGGCGTGATCCTTTCCGGATCTTGTCGTACCTCGGTCCCGAGGTAATAACTCAATATCCCTTGATCATCCATCTTGAAAAGCTCCTTCATTTGTAGCTTGAACTTTGCAATCACCTCTTCATCTGCTCCAGTTATCAATAGATCGTCGTCGTAGATGCCAACTAGTAGACGATCCTTTCCTTCACCTCTCTTGTACATTGCATGCTCCAGTGGGGCTTTCTCAAATCCAAGAGAAATCAAAGTCCGATCAAGTTTGATATTCCACGCCTGAAGGTCTTGCCGTCGCCCATACAAGACTTTGTGTAGCTTCAATACTTTGTGTTCTTCTCCTTCTTTGATGAAGCTCGGTGGCTGATTCACATACACATATCCTTCTATCTCACCGTTCAAAAACGTGGATTTTACATCCATGTGATGTATCTTCCATGATTCTTGAGCCGCGAGAGCGATGAGTAATCTCACCGATTCCATCCTTGCAACGGGAACAAACACTTCTTCGAAGTCCACACCTTTCTCTTGCATGTAACCTTTGGCCACTAGCCTCGCTTTGTGTTTCACACAATTCCCTTCGGCATCTTTCTTGATCGTAAATTCCCACTTGAGATCCATGACTTCTTCATTGTTGGGAAGTTCCGCCAGCTCCCATGCATTGTTGTCGTTGATCAACCCCAACTCCTCCTTCATAATGTGATGCCAACACTCCTTTGTATTTGCGTCTTTAAAATCCTTCGGTTCTTCAGTGTTAAGCAAACACCGCCGAAGATGTACGGACGTAGTAGGATGTAACTTTTCCTTCACTGACACCGGCATTACCTTGCCATTCGTGTCTCCTTGCGGTGCAATGGCCAAAAGTGGCAAAACTGCACGCACATGACAGCTTGACAGTCCGTCCATCGAAACTGGGCTTCCAGAGGCACGGTCTTCCTCTCCTGGTTCACTTTCAAGGCAACCAGGTAAAACACCAATATGTAGTGGTCCTAGCTCACCATGTAAGCCACGTGAGCCATCCAGCCCTCCTGTTGAAGGACAAAATCACTATTCTGACCCTTTTGGCAATCTTTGTCACAAAGTGAACTCGACATGAAAGTATTTCACGATCTGACCCTTTTGGCAACGCCAGAGACCGTGACGTTTCCGCTTCACATGGAAACGCCGAGATAGCTTGCGTTGCTGCTCCACATAGAAATGCTGAGGTAGTTCGCGTTGCAGCCTATATGGAAATGCCAGGGTGTTTGGCGTTTCTACCCAGGCTAGAAACGCCATGAGGGTTGGCGTTGCTGCCCTTGATCAGGCTTTTGCCAATCATTTGCCCAGTCAGAACAATGATTTTGTCCCCAGACTTGCACATGGGTAGGCTGTCGAAGGCTTGAAGCTATTCGTCTTGTGACTGTGTGTGCATGCCAGAGACTGTTGTGTCATGACAGTGCTATGGGGCACCTTTAACGCACCAGTTTTAATGCAGAGTTCCATGAACATCCAAGTGATTTGATGTGCATGCCGGAAAAATAATTGAGCTTCAGCCACGAGAGGACTAGGAGATGGCTTGGGTTCCCTGCTCTCTCTCCAAGATATTAAACTATTTTTACGTACAGAGAGGTGGACAATAATTTGAGCTTGTAATACAACTGTTCCTTTGATTTGATGGATGCTCTGTCAAAATAATGTCATTTTAGATCTCTGTAGACGTATAGCTTACTTTGCTGCTAGTGGGTTAGCTCATGTACTGCTCAGGCATATCTGAATAGTATATCATGGGCAGCAACGCCAACCCCATGGCGTTTCTAGCCTGGGTAGAAACGCCAAACACCCTGGCGTTTCCATATGGTCTGCAACGCGAGCTACCTCGGCGTTTCTATGTGGAGCAGCAACGCATGCTATCTTGGCGTTTCCATATGGAGCAGAAACGTCACGGTCTCTGGCGTTGCCAAAAGGGTCAGATCGTGAAATACTTCCATGTCGGGTTCACTTTGTGACAAAGATTGTCAAAAGGGTCATAACAGTGATTTTGTCCCCTGTTGAACTGGTGTGTAGCTCACCATGTGGGTCTTCCTTTGTTGTTGGGACACCACACGGGGTCTCCTTGGAGCCCCTGGTGCATCGCTAGCTGCTAGGCACGAGGCATGTTGACTTTGCACGACACATCCATCTCTGGTGCTTGCGGCCGGTGCTTTTGGTCTACTCAACGTGACACCACGTCCGTCTGTTACTGGGCAGCGTGGTAAGGCTGGTGCGCACGTGTCTACTTTTGCATCAACATATTTTGATTCGTGGTCTTCAAGCGCCACGTACGCCAAAGTGACATTTGTGTCCTTAGCATCGATACAAAATTCAGAATTATGTCGCGTGTCAGTAGCTTCGACACGAATTTTGGAATCATCCCTCGTGTCTGTAACAAGGCTGCTTCTTCACGGCCGAGCGCACGCAATGAGCGCTTCCTTCGCTCCAGCAAAGATAGCACTTACACCTGTAGTATTGATGTAAGTTTCGGAATCACCCCCCGCATCCGTAGCATCGACACGAGTTTACGAACCATGGTCTTGAGAGTAAACTTTTCCTTCATGGAGCGCGGCAATTTCTTTAGCCGACACTTGAAGAACTGGATCCTCCTCGTCCACGAGTTCACACATCAACATCATGTCACCTTCATCTCCTTGCTGGGCCATGAGCGCCTTCTCCTTCGGGGAATTCTTGCACTCCGACTTGAAGTGCCCCATGATGCCACAATTGTGACACTTGATCTTGTGCTTGTCGAACTTCTTCTTCTTCTTCGGAGCGCCGTCGCTGGCGTACTTTGTTCGTTTGGCGCACGATCTTGGCGAGTGTAACTGCTAGAGCCCTCACCTTCTCTCCTTGAGTCCAGCGCCTGCCACTGGGCCCGGGTGAGCATGACATGCTCATCGTTCCTCCCGTCCCCGAGACCGTACCGCATACTCTCGTCGTGAGCCTTGTAGCGTCCGACGAGATCATCAATGGAGAGGGTCGCGAGATCGACACACTGCTCGATCACCATGACAATTTGCAGGTACCGGGGAGGAGCTGCGCGCAAGAACCGACGGACAACCGAGTCCTCCGTGAGGTTTTCTCCAAGTGCGCGGATTCGATTGACGAGAGTAGCTACCCGTGAAGCGAACGCGTCCACGGACTCATTGTCGCCCATGACCAAAGTCTCATAGTTCCTTAAGAGAGTTTGGAGATTGGCTTGCTTGACGTGGGTGTGTCCCTCGAACATGAGCTCCAAGGTATCCCACGCCTCTTTCGCTGTTTCTTTGGCGATCAGGTGTTGGAGGACATCCATCGGCATCACCGAATAAATCGCCGACGCCGCCTGCCGATCCTTCCGGTGCTCGGCTCCCTCCTTGAAAGCGTCGCCTCCTGGATCGACTGGTGGTGTTTGGGTCATGTACGAGCATGTATCCGATTAGTATTCGAGTTAGAGTTAGTCTAGGAGTAGTATTGGTATTACCCTAGATACTTAGCTTTCGTACTATATATATGCACGTACCCTAGGCTTGTAACACTGGTTGAATGGTTAGAGGGACTGTGGTATCCCCAGCCCACCAGGGTTCAAATCCTGGTGCTCGCATTTATTCCTGGATTTATTTCAGGATTTCCGGCGATGCGCATTCAGTGGGAGGAGACGTTCCCGTCGATGACGAGGAGCCTACGCTGACTTCGTAAATTTCAAGATGATATGCCGGCTCAGTCTTTTGGAGGTGCTCATAGGGGTAAGGTGTGCGTGTGTGCGTTCATAGGGGTGAGTGTATGTACGTGTATATGAGCGCTTGCGTCTGTACTGTATTCAAAAAAAAAAAAAACCAGGACCGTGGTGAGTTGATCAATAAAAGTGTAAGGCTCTATCCGCAAAAAAAAAGAAAAAAAAAAGTGTAAGGCTCGACACGAGCATTTGGGCCAACTCGGCGTGTCCGCGTGCTTGTGTCTCGGCGACAGCAAGATCATATCCATCAATTGCCGGCGGCTCCTAACGTACACGTACGTATCGTGGGATAGTGCAAGCTAGCTAGCTCAAAGGAATCGATCCAGCTGCTTGGTCCTTTGCTACGTACGTGAGTCAATTCCTGTGAATCAATCAAGGTGCAAGCGGTGTATGTGCATCTCGCCGTATACGCTCCATCGGCTGGAAGTAATCGGCCGCCGGTAGCTTGTACACGCGCATTGTCGTAAAGTACTCGACGAGTGCGTCGTCAAGGTCGGGACCTGCGCCAACAGTCATAATCGCACCAACGCATTCGTAATGAGTCCACTCAGGCGGACACCGTCCAGTCAGCTCACAGTCCTTTAACGCCAAGGAAAGACCCACGAACTCTTCCTCTTTCGAGAGGTCCGCACGGAGGACACGGGCGCGATGACCACGACTTCAGTCGGACCCCTCCTCCGAGAGGTGGCATGCGTGGTCAACCTCCGTATGACGGAGGCTACCCACTCGGGATGGATCGTGAGTGGAGCCCTGCTCGGCATAGAGGCTATGACGCCCGATCCAACATCACTCAGCGAGTGGTTGATCGGAACAGACATGACAGAGACCGAGCGAGCGGCTGGGGAGTTACCGGTCTCGGGTGTTTCAGGAGATACATCCGAGAGGCTGAGATACCCCCCAATTATCGGTTTGCGACCGGAATTGGGAAGTTCAATGGCGAATCCAAGCCAGAGACTTGGCTCGAAGATTATCGAGTTGCCGTCCAGATCGGCGGCGGCGATGATTTCGTTGCGATGAAGCACCTTCCGCTCATGCTGGAAGGGTCTGCGCGTGCGTGGCTGAATCAGTTGCCCGCCAATTGCATTTATTGTTGGGAAGATTTGGCCCGAGTGTTCGTCAAGACATTCGAGTGCACGTACAAGCGCCCGGGTGGATTGACAGAACTACAGCACTGCGTCGAGAAGAGCAACGAGACTCTCCGTGAGTACATTCAGCGTTGGACCACGTTGCACAACACCGTGGAAAACGTGACTGAACATCAGGCCGTGTGCGCCTTTAAGGCAGTCACTCGGTATCGGGAATTGATCTTGAAGTTCGGCCGAGATGGGGATCTGTCCCTCAGTCGAGCCATGGAGATCGCGAACAAGTACGCCAATGGCGAGGAAGAAGACCGCCTCCGTAGCGGCAAAGGATGAGCCGGCAACGCCCCTCAATCGGGAGGCAATGCTGGGAAGAATCAGAAGCGGAAGGCCGACGCCTCCGGCAAGGCAGAGGTGGCAGCCGTACAAGGGCAAGGCCAAGGCAAGCCGAAGCCGAAGAAAAAGAAGAAAGAGTGGATTCCCAAGAAGAAGTCCAACTCTAAGTCCGACATCCTTGATCAGTCGTGCCAGATTCATACCAAGACGGATGAAGAAGGCAACGTTGTGCTCCCGAAGCACACCACACGGGAATGTCGCCTGCTCAAGAAGGAGATGGGCGCGAAGCCCTCGAGTGAAAAGGTCGATGCCGAGGATGATGAAGGTACCCCCGAGTACCCTCAAGTTGATAAAGTCCTCGTGATCTTTGCTGACGTTGAAAGCAAGAGGCAGTTGAAGGTTGTCAATCGGGAGGTTAACATGGCAGTTCCGACTGCCACCAAGTACCTCAACTGGACGAAGACACCTGTCACTTTTGACCAGTCCAACCATCCGCCTCACATAGCCACCCTTGGGAGACAGGCGTTGGTCGTCGACCCGGCAGTGGGTGGCGTCCGACTACGCAAGGTCCTGATGGATGGAGGTAGCGGACTCAATATCATTTATGCTGATACGCTCAAGGCAATGGGCATCCCAATGTCTCAATTGAGCAAGAGCAACTTGCATTTTCACGGGATTGTCCCTGGGAAGAAGGTGGAGTCACTCGGCCAGATCGCTCTGGACGTCGTATTCGGGAGCGAAAAAAAATTCCGAAAGAAAAGGTTAACCTTCGAGGTGGTAGACTTCCGCAGCGCTTATCACGCCATCCTGGGTAGGCCCGCCTACGCGCGTTTCATGGCCAGACCATGTTACGTGTATCTCAAACTCAAGATGCCAAGGCCTAAAGGCGTGATCACAGTGACTGGCGACCGGAAGATTGCCGAAGAGTGCCTCCAGCAGGGCTCCAAGATCGCCAACGAGCAGGTGCTCGCAGTCGAGCTCGAAGGGTATAAGAAAGAAGTGGATATGGCCGATCTGCTCAGGTCAAAACGGCCAGCTTCGGAATCGGCTTTCCAGTCGGCCGGCGAGACCAAGCATGTCCATGTTCATCCGAGTGACCCAAGTGCTGCTCCGACAAACATCTCCACGTCACTCGGAGAGAAATAGGAAGCCGAGCTCATCCAGTTCCTCCGTGAGAACTGGGACATCTTCGCATGGAAGCCATCTGACATGCCTGGTGTTCCCAAGGAACTGGCTGAGCACCGACTCCGAACTAATCCCAAGGCCAAGCCAGTCAAGGAGTACTTGCGTCGATCTTCCGTCGAGAAGCGCAAGGCGATTGGTCAAGAGATAGCTCGACTCCTTGCCGCCGAGTTCATTCGCGAGGTTTACCAGTCCGAGTGGCTCGCGAATGTCGTTCTGGTGCCGAAGAAGGACAAATCACTTCGTATGTGTATTGACTTCAATCACCTCAATCGGGCCTCCCCGAAGAATCATTTCCCTTTACCCCGTATAGATCAAATAGTGGACTCTACTGCCAGATGCGAACGTCTGTCGTTCCTGGATGCGTACTCCGGGTACCACCAGATCCGAATGTACGGTCCCGATGAAATAAAGACAGCCTTCATCACCCCATTCGGGTGCTTTTGCTATGTCACGATGCCATTCGGCCTGAAGAATGCAGGGCTACTTTCCAGCGCATGATCCAGAAATGCTTGCAAAAGCAGATCAACCGGAACGTGGAAGCTTATATGGACGATATCGTGGTCAAGTCTAGGAAAGGTTCCGACCTCCTGACTGACCTTGCCGAGACCTTCGCGAACCTACGACGCTTCGGAATAAAGCTGAATCCAGCTAAGTGCACATTCGGAGTGCATGCCAGAAAATTACTCGGTTTTCTCATTGCCGAACGAGGGATCGACGCCAATCCAGATAAAATCGGCGCCATACTCCGAATGAAGCAACCGGAACGCTTGCACGACGTACAAAGGCTGACAGGTTGCCTTGCGGCCCTGAGCTGATTCATCTCAAGGCTCGGTGAGAAGGCACTCCCTCTTTACCGATTGATGAAACAGTCCGACAAGTTCGAGTGGACTCCTGAAGCGCAAGCCGCGTTTGAAGAACTCAAGGCATTGCTTTCCACCCAGCCGGTGTTAGCTGCTCCGGGCAGCCAGGAACCTTTACTCCTGTACATCGCGGCGACCAGCCAAGTGGTGAGCACAGTCCTTGCTGTAGAGCGCGAGAAGTCAGGAAAAACATTCAAGGTCTAAAGACCCATATATTACATCTCAGAAGTGTTGACCCCTTCCAAGCAAAGGTACCCGCACTACCAAAAGCTGGTCTATGTTATTTACCTGACTACTAAAAAGGTGGTTCACTACTTCCAAGATCACACGGTCACGGTCATTAGCAATGCTCCCCTGTCGGAGATCTTGCACAACAGAGATGCTGCTGGCCGAGTGGCAAAGTGGGCAATTGAGCTCCTTCTGTTGGAGATCAAGTTTGAAGCCAAGAAAGCAATCAAGTCCCAGGCATTGGTTGATTTTATGGCCGAGTGGATCGAGCAGGAGCAGCCAATTCTGAGTGTTCCCGAACACTGGACTATGTACTTTGACGGATCCAAGATGCTCAATGGCTCAGGGGCTGGCGTGGTTCTTGTTTCTCCCAAAGGAGACCGGCTGAACTATGTCCTCCAAATCCATTTCGATTCATCAAACAATGAGGCCGAGTACGAAACCCTCCTGTACGGGCTCCGCATGGCCATATCACTCGGCATTCGTCGTTTGATGGTCTACGGCGATTCAGACCTCGTTGTCAACCAAGTGATGAAAGAATGGGACATTCGGAGCCTAGCAATGACCGGTTACTGCAACGCGTCAGAAAGCTAGAGAAGAATTTTGAAGGTTTGGAGCTGCATCACATTCCTCGCGCAAAGAATCAGGCAGCAGACGACTTGGCAAAGATTGGGTCCACTCGGCGAGCAGTCCCTAAGGACATATTCCTTGAACATCTGCGCGCCCCAACAATTGCAGAAGATCCTTTCACAGAGGAGCTCCCATAAGCAATCGTTCCATCAAATCCGACTGAGGTTGACATCCCGGCCGTAGTTGATCTAGTCCATGAAATGCTGGTAATCACTCCTGAGTGGACTCAACCCTATTTGGCATACTTGCTCAGGCAAGAACTCCCCGAAGATGAAGAAGAAGCTCGCCGAATCGTCCGTCGATCCAAGTCATTCGAAGTTCTGGGGGAACAATTATACAAGAAAAGCACTACAGGAGTCACTCATAAATGCATTTCCCCAGAGGAAGGGCTGCAAACCTTACACGAAATCCACTCAGGAACTTGCGGCCATCACGCGTCCTCTCGGACTTTGGTCGCTAAGGTTTTCCGAGCGGGTTTTTATTGGCCCCGAGCCAATGAAGTAGCAAGAGACTTGGTCGACCTGTGCGTCGGGTGTCAGTTCTATAAAAATAAGTCTCACAAGCCTGCGTCCACGCTAAAGACGATCCCGCTCACCTGGCCGTTTGCAGTATGGGGCCTCGATATGGTCGGTCCCCTGCGGACTGGGACGAGTGGATTCACCCACCTGCTTGTGGCGGTTGACAAGTTCACCAAGTGGGTTGAAGCAAAGCCCATCAAGAGTTTGGATGCGGGCACTGCCGTCAGCTTCATTCGGCAGATCATCTTCAGATTCAGCGTGCTGCATGACATTATCACAGATAATGGGAAGAACTTCGACTCGGATGAGTTCCGTGAGTTTTGTTTCTCTCAAGGCACTCGGGTTAACTATGCCTCAGTGGCTCATCCGCAGTCAAATGGACAGGCAGAACGAGCAAACGGAATGATTCTCCAAGGTATGAAACCTCAATTGATGAGAGACCTGAAGTATGCTGCGGGGGCTGGGTTGAAGAGCTGCCATCCGTCTTATGGGGCATCTGAACAACCCCGAACCGCTCTACAAAATGCACTCCTTTCTTCATGGTGTACGGATCAGAAGCCGTGCTGCCGAGTGATCTTCAACACAATTCCCCCCGAGTGGAACAATATGATGAAGCCGAAGCTAAAGCAACACGACAAGATGGTCTTGACCTTTTGGAGGAAGAGAGAGAGCTGGCCCTCATCATATCGACGCTCTATCAGCAGGATCTGAGGCGTTACCATGACAGACAAGTCCAGGGCCGAGCTTTTCAGGAAGGAGATCTTGTCCTCCGACTGGACCAGCAAAAACCTCATAAGCTGGCGCCTCCGTGGTAGGGGCCGTATGCGATCTCCAAAGTCCTGCACAATGGGGCCTACCGGCTCTACAACATCAAAAATGGCGTGGAAGAGCCCCGAACTTGGAACGCAGATCTACTTCGCAAGTTCTACACGTAGAACATGACTGCTTTAGTTTGTCATTTCAATAATGAATCTGAGTGATCTCGATGAATAAAGTTTCGTTCCTTTATGTTTTGTCGAAATTTAACTCTTTTCACTCCGGTGAATCAATCTCTCTTATCACCCCCAGTGGGTGTAGTACGCTTAGCTGCGACCCCGTGTCGCCTAAGTTAAAAAACCGTCTCGAGTGGGACAGCCTCCACACTTGGACATTAAGATGGACATGACCATCATTACTAAGATGGACAAGACCATCATTGTTCTCACGAACAACTCCGAGTGCAGGTCTCGCCCACACTCGAGGGCTTAGGTGCGACCCCGCGTCGCCTAAGTTAAAAACCATTTCGAGTGGGACATTCTCCACACTCGGACACTAAGATGGATAGGACCATCATTGTTCTCACGAACAACTCCGAGTGCAGGTCTCGCCCACACTCGGGGGCTTAGCTGCAACCCCGCGTCGCCTAAGTTAAAAACCGTTTCGAGTGGGACATTATCCACACTCGAACACTAAGATGGACAGGACCATCATTACTAAGATGGACAGGACCATCATTGTTCTCACGAACAACTCCGAGTGCGGGTCTCGCCCACACTCGGGGGCTTAGCTGCGACCCCGCGTCGCCTAAGTTAAAAACCGTTTCGAGTGGGACATTCTCCACACTCGGACACTAAGATGGACAGGACCATCATTACTAAGATGGACATGACCATCATTGTTCTCACGAACAACTCCGAGTGCGGGTCCCGCCCACACTCGGGGGCTTAGCTGTGACCCCGCGTCGCCTAAGTTAAAAACCGTTTCGAGTGGGACATTCTCCACACTCGGACACTAAGATGGACAGGACCATCATTACTAAGATGGATAGGACCATCATTGTTCTCACGAACAACTCCGAGTGCGGGTCTCGCCCACACTCGGGGGCTTAGTTGCGACCCCGCGTCGCCTAAGTTATAAACCGCTTCGAGTGGGACATCCTCCACACTCGGACACTAAGATGGACAGGACCATCATTTCTAATATGGACAGGACCATCATTATTCTCACGAACAATTCCGAATGCGGTCCTCGCCCACACTCGGGGACTTAGTTGTGGTACCTCATCGCCTGAGTATAAACATTCAGAAATCAAAGATCGAATAAAGCCAAGGCAAATAAAAACTGCGTCACTTGAAACAAGAGTACGGATAAAGGTTCTGGCGACAGGAGCCTCAGGCTCATTCAAAGTCTTACGGTTACATCTACCACTCGGCATTCCGAGGCAAAAGCTTAAAGAGTTTCAAACCCGACGATCACTCGGGGTGAGGCAAAGCCACTGCTTCGACGAAGGTGTCCAGGTCGATGCTGTCTGCGATCCGAGTGGCAGCTTCCATGAACATTTCCATGAAGTCTTCGACCTTGGCATGCTTCCTGTTAGCGACCTCCAGGGACTTCAGCTTCTTCTCGTCCACTCCCTTGCAGTGGACACGGACGAGTGAGAGGGCGATGTTAGCTCCGGCCCGAGCCGCTGATTTTTTCCAAGCTTTCACTTGGCTCGGTATGTCCCTCACTCGGGTGAGACGGCAGTGTTGATCCTCTTCATATACGAAGTCACTTGATCGACGCGTTCTTCCAAGCGAAGAATGGCCATAGCAGCACTGTCCTTGAGGAGCTCTCGGGATGGGTCCAGCTCCTTCTCGATCTTGTCAGTCTCCTCAGCGACATCATCGCAGAAATCTAGGTTTTTTGTCGAATGAAGAAAAGAGTCAGAAGTGAACAGAATCCATTCGGCCGGACGAGGTTGCACAAGAGTCACTCGGGAATGTTACCTTTGAGTTTTTCGCTCACGGAGTCGCCGTATTCCTTGACAAACTGCTCCAGCTCGTTCTTCTTCGCGGTGATATGCTTGAGTTTGGTCTCCCACTCGGCATATGACTTCTTCAGCTCGGCGAGCTCCTCCCTGGACTTCTTCGCAGCAACCTCCAGAGTTTTCTTCTCTTCCTCCAGCTTCCCGACTGCCTTCAGCTTCTCTTCGGCCTCCTTGGTCTTTCGGCTGCCCTCCTTCTGGGCGGCTGCCAGATCTGTGTCTTTCTTCTCGAGGGCTGTCTTCACAGTTTCTAAAGAAATAGAATTCTTCAGCCTCTCGACAATTTTACGATTTTCGCCACAAAGATCTGATGAAATAGAATCAGTCGGACAGGGAGAGAAGGCAGCTATTGCAACAGTCGGACAAGATGAACGTACCTTCGATTACCTTTTTCTCCTGCTCCAGTCGAGCGTTCTTGGTTTTTTCGGCTTCAAGGTTGATGCGCAGGTCCTGCACCTTCTTCTCCAAAGCTTTGTAGTGGCTTCCGAGCTCACAAACAGCCTGCAAACAGGAATTAAAGGAAAAATGTTAGTCAAATTTTGACTCGGACTCTAAGACTCCTGCCGACTGCTTCAGTCGACGGCAGTCTCGGGGACTACACCCAGTGGGTGCGCTCAACGCGCCCCCAGTGGAAAATAAAATACAAACGGATCGAACATCAAATTCATTCGGACTCTTAGACTCCCGCCGACTGCTTCAGTCGACGGAAGCCTCGGGGACTACACCCAGTGGGTGCGCTCAGCGCGCCCCCACTGGAACCCAAAGACACCCAGCAGGTGTGCTCGGATGCAAATCCACACGAGACAGAAATAAAAAATCCCGACTGAGGAAGGTACTTACGAGAGTACTTACTCGGACATTCTTCTTCAACGCCTCACTCGCATCATACGCCGTCTTCATTCGTTCACTAATCACCTCCAGCTGGATTAATGCCTCTTTGCTCGCTCCTACTTGATGCTCCGGGACATAGTGTAGCGCAGAGATGTTGGTTGCGGAGGGAGTCAACAAGGAGGATGATGTACCAGTTCCGAGTGCAGCTCCAGCTCCCGAGCTGGCCCCTTGTGCTGGCACCAAGGCATCGACATGCGATGACTCTTGCACCACGACGTCCACGTCGGCAGAAGGGTTTGGCAGGTCAACCTTGTCGTCCACATCAATGTCGATCACTTCACGCGGAGCTGCAAGTGTTCAAAGGCACTCGGAGATGAGTGAAAAGAAAACACTCGGAGACGTTCAAAGGCACCAAGTGAATCCGAAGCTTACCTTTTGAAGAAGCAATATCGGCGTCAGCCCGCTCTTTCTCCAGAGTGTGGGGATCAGGTGAAGCAGTTGAAGTGTCAGCACTGCAAAAGTAAACACTCGGATTGTTACGTCACTCGGATAAATTTAGGCAACAATTGTTGAAGTGGAGATACTTACGCCGAGGCCACGGGAATGGTCATCTTAATCTTCGGGATGGGAACTGCCTTCCGAGGTTTGGCCGTGGTAACTTTGGCTTGTTTCGCCACCTTCTCGGGTGAAGAGACAAGTTCTCCACGTCCACGCTTCGAGCTGTGAGTCGGAAGGGCGGTCCCAGTCGGCTTGGCAGTTTTGGGCCCCTTGGGACCGCCACCGCGGACTCCCGAGTCCTGGCGCGGCTTGGAACGGACTTCAGGCACTCGGTCATCCGAGCGCGATGACTCCACCTCGTCGCTGCCCTCCGAGCCTTCTTCCTCTTCTTCATCGTCACTATCGTCCTCTTCTTCGTATTCCCCCGCCTCTGTCGAGTCCTCCAGATGATCGGTGTCGCTTGCTACATCCACGGGGCCTCTGTCCACAATGGGCACTTGGCTGCTCATCTGCGTGAAAGCCTGCCGATTGAAGAGCAGATCAGTCGGATTGATTGCGATAAGTACATTAATATCACTCGGATAATAGACCTTCGGAGATTACCTCATTCGACGGATTCTCTGATGAGAGTGGGGCCACCAGCCTGCTCCCCCTGGGGTTGTCACGCGTTGGGGTGATCGCCTTGATCTTGGCTTCCACCATGTCGGCATTAAGCTCCTCCGGGTGGGTTCGAGTGGAGTCACTCGGTCCAGTATACTCCCACATGGGGTGAGCCTTGGCTTGCAGCGGTTGAATCCTCCTCTGGAGAAAAACCTCGAGCAAGTCGAGGCTGTTGACACCCTTCTGCACCAATGCTACCAGAGCTATCACCAGGATATCCACTTCGGTCTTCTCCTCCTTGGTCACAGTCAGCCTGGGACTGGCCGAATGCGCTCAGGGCGGAAGCCCCGACTGACCTTCATCGACTGTGTCCTGGCAGTAAAACCAGTTTTCCTGCCACCCCTTCACCGAATCTGGAAACGTCATTTGCGGGAAACAAACTTTTCCCCGTAGCTGGATTCCCAGACCCCCGCACAACTGGGCCACATTCGTCTTATCTTTTGACTGAGTGGGCTTTTCTACAGTCATCACTCGGCAAGTGAAGAGATTCTTGAACAAATCCCAATGGGGGTGACAACCCAAGAAGTTTTCACAGAGAGAAATGAATGCGGCTAGGTAAACGACATCATTGGAAGGGATATGATGAAGCTGAGCACCAAAATAATCCAGAAATCCGCGGAAGAATGGATGAGGCGGAAGGGAGAAACCTCGCTCGAGGTGAGTCAACAAGAGCACGCGCTCGTCTCCCTTCGGTGAAGGCTCATCCTCGCCCGCCCCCGGCAGCCACCAGCTCCCCTCGGGCACGAATCCTTGGCCCTCTAGCTCGAGCATCCGGGCCTTGGTGACCCGCGACGGCAGCCACTCGCCTTGGGTCCATCCTGCCGGCGCCCCGGCGCTTGAGGAGGAGGCGCGCGAGCTCTTCTTCGCCCTCTCGGCCTTCGCTGTCACAGCCGCCGCACGCATCCTCTCCGGCGAGGTCGAACTGACCTACGATAGGAGAAAGGTGGAGGGAACGCGGGTAGGCGTCGGAGAAGACGAGGGAGAGGGTGGAAGTGAGATCTGTTTCACCCCCAACAGTTCTTCCATCTTTATACCAAAAATCCGGCGAGATCTCTGGCCGTCAATCCGCAAACGGAGCGAGATCCGCGGATCTACTGTTTAGAGCCTTGGGAACACGTGGCGAAAATCTCGGCGCAGGCATCGAGGCGTCGTGCCCACTACCCCAAATTACCGCGACAAGACCGTTCCGTCGTGTGCTCGCGCGCAACCTTCGCGATTTCGAACGCGCGGAAATTTCTCCGTGCCATAAATGAGACAAGCTCCGCGCTTCGAAGGATCCGGCGACTCGCACCTGCGAACCGAGTGGATGACTCACACCAGCCAAACACTCGGATAAAATGACCAGACATTCGGATCGTTTCTTCCGAGAAACACTTCGACTTCATATGACAGTACTGCTCCGTCAAACAAGACAGTTTGGACAAGGAATGTTAATCCTGAATCCATCATGGTTTGAAGCCGAGTGAGAAATGGCAAGACCGTTTCTTGGACACCTCTGAGAGGCTGTCGACGCTTCCGAGTGTCGGTCACTCGACCACTAAAACCTCATGGATTCGGGGGCTACTGATGAGGATGCCTACTATGGGTAGGGTCACAGGCCTGACATCTAGGGCCCACCTATGGTCCCACGATGTCATTAAAGCCCCTGGGCTAAAGACGCATTCGGATTCATATGGCTATTCACTCGAATTATTCAAGCCACTCGGACTACCACGACGCCACTCGGTCAGATAGGAGCTCAGGCGACCCAGAAGACATAGCGTCCGTGGAACTCGAATAGTCACTCATTACGAAGTTAATTCCCCGTTACCAGTAACGCCTAGTTAATCAGCCGTTCCTGTAACGCAGCTTTTATTAGCATTTAGTGCCCTAATGATGGCGCTCGGCCGGTGGTGGCGCACTCTATATAAGCTACCCCCGGGCGCTAGTGCAAGGGTTCCGACCCTGTGTAATCTTCTACCACCCATAAGCAAACACCAAAGCCTCCGGGCTCGAGACGTAGGGCTTTTATCACTCCCGAGTGAGGCCCGAACTCGTACACATCCGAGTGAACACTTGCGCCGTAGCTAGACTTCGCCCCTCCTTTCGTACCCCTAGTACTATTGTCAGGTTCATTCCCACGACAGTTGGCAACCTCATGAGTAGCCCCCGAATCCGTGAGGTTTTAATGTTCGAGTGATTGACATTCGGAAATTTTATTCTTGGGAAACAAGTATTTGGAAGGAAAATGGAGTCGGGAAGGCATCCGAGGTGGGCACAACCCACCAGGGCACGCCCAGGGGTGCCTGGCGTGCCCTGGTGTATCGTGCTCACCTCAATCACCTTCCGGTTTATTTTTTTATTCCTAAAATTTAAAAATATTCCAAAAATGACAGAAAATATTTTTGCGGATTTTTCGGAGTCCGTTTACTTACCGTATCACGTACCTCCTATTTTTAAGTATTCTGGAGTGTTCCAGAAGGTTTCTTTTATGTGTTCCTCCAGTGTGATGGTTTGGATAACACTGCTTTCAATGTTAATAGGTGTACCTGAGATATAATGCTTAATTCTTTGGCCATTGACCACCTTCGGGTTAGTACCTTCGGCGTTATTAATCTTGATAGCTCCAGAACGATAAACCTCTTCAATAATATATGGTCCTTCCCATTTGGAGAGAAGCTTTCCTGCAAAGAATCTTAAACGAGAGTTGAATAAAAGAACATAATCTCCTATTTTGAATTCCCTCTTTTGGATTCTTTTGTCATGCCATCTTTTTACTTTTTCTTTGAATAGCTTGGCATTTTCACACGCTTGGGTTCTCCATTCATCTAGTGAGCTAATATCAAATAGCCTCTTCTCACCGGCAAGTTGGAAATCATAATTGAGTTCTTTAATTGCCCAAAATGCTTTGTATTCTAGTTCTAGAGGCAAATGACAAGCTTTTCCATACACCATTTTATATGGAGACATACCCATAGGATTTTTATAAGCTGTTCTATAGGCCCAAAGTACATCATCTAATTTCTTAGACCAATTCTTACGAGACCTATTGACAGTTTTTTGTAATATTAATTTTATTTCTCTATTGCTAAGTTCTACTTGACCACTAGATTGAGGATGATAGGGTGATGCAATTCTATGGTTAACATCATATTTAGCAAGCATCTTACGGAAAGCACCATGAATAAAGTGTGAACCACGATCGGTCATTAAATATCTAGGGACTCCAAACCTCGGGAAGATAACCTCTTTAAGCATTTTAATGGAGGTGTGGTGATCAGCACTACTACTTGGAATAGCTTCTACCCACTTAGTGGCATAATCAACTGCAACTAAAATATGAGTGTACCCGTTAGAGGAAGGAAAAGACCCCATATAATCAAAACCCCACACGTCAAATGGTTCAACAACAAGTGAATAATTCATAGGCATTTCTTGACGCTTACCGATATTACCAATTCTTTGACATTCATCACAAGACAAGACAAACTTACGGGCATCCTTGAAGAGAGTAGGCCAATAAAAACCAGATTGCAATACCTTATGAGCAGTTCTATCTCCCGCATGATGTCCTCCATAAGCCTCGGAATGTCATTTTCGTAGGATCTGCTCCTGTTCATGCTCAGGTACACAACGCCTAATAATACCATCTACTCCTTCTTTATAAAGATGTGGGTCATCCCAAAAGTAATGTCTCAAGTCATAGAAGATTTTTTTTTCTTTTGTTGATATGTGAAACTAGGCGGTATATATTTAGCGACAATGTAATTAGCATAATCAGCATACCAAGGTGTGTTGTCTGAGACACTTATTGCAGCTAGCTGTTCGTCACGGAAACTATCATCAATAGATAGTGGGTCATCAAGAATATTTTCTAACCTAGACAAGTTATCAGCTACGGGGTTCTCAGCTCCTTTTCTATCAACAATATATAAGTCAAATTCTTGAAGTAAAAGAACCCACCTAATGAGTCTAGGTTTAGCATCTTTCTTTTCCATAAGGTATTTTATAGCAGCATGATCGGTGTGAATAATAACTTTGGAGTCAAAATATAGGATCTAAATTTATCACAAGCAAACACAACCACTAAAAATTCCTTTTCAGTTGTGGCATAATTTCGTTGGGCACTATCTAGAGTTTTACTAGCATAATGGATAACATTCAATTTCTTATCAACTCTTTGTCCTAGGACAGCACCAACAGCATAATCACTACCATCACACATAATTTCAAAAGGCAAGTTCCAATCAGGTGGTTGAACGATAGGTGCAGAGGTTAAGGCTTTCTTGAGTGTTTCAAAGGCTTCCACACAATCATCATCAAAGACAAAAGGAATATCCTTTTGCAAAAGATTAGTAAGAGGCCTAGAAATTTTAGAGAAGTCTTTAATGAACCTCCTATAAAAACCAACATGACCAAGGAAACTTCGAATACCTTTAATATCTTTAGGACATGGCATTTTCTCAATTGCATCAACTTTAGCTTTATCCACCTCAATACCTCGCTCAGATATTTTATGCCCCAAGACAATACCTTCATTAACCATAAAGTGGCACTTCTCCCAATTCAAGACAAGATTAGTTTGTTCTCTGCAAAACTCGATCAAGGTTGCTTAAGAAATCATCAAAAGAATTTTCGTAAACGGAAAAATCATCCATGAAAACCTCCACAATCTTTTCACAAAAGTCAGAGAATATAGCAGTCATACATCTTTGAAAGGTAGGAGGTGCATTGCATAAACCAAAAGGCATACGTCTATAAGCATAGGTTCCAAAAGGGTAAGTAAAGGTGGTTTTCTCTTGATCGGATTGTGACACGGGTATTTGAGAGAAACCAGAATATCCATCTAGGAAACAAAAGTGTGTGTGCTTACATAGTCTCTCTAGCATTTGATCAATGAAAGGCAAAGGGTAATGATCTTTTCTAGTAGCTTTATTTAATTTTCTAAAATCAATTACCATTCTATAGCCAGTGACAATTCTTTGTGGAATGAGTTCATTCTTATCATTAGGAACAACGGTAATACCTCCTTTCTTAGGGACACAATGAACGAGACTTACCCATCTACTATCAGCTATGGGATAGATTATACCTGCTTCCAGAAGCTTTAATATTTCATTTCTTACCACTTCTTTCATCTTAGGATTCAATCGCCGTTGGTGATCAACAACGGGTTTAGCATCTGGTTCCATATTGATCTTGTGCTGACATAGAGTGGGACTAATGCCCTTAAGATCATCAAGAGTATATCCAATAGCAGCTCAGTGCTTCCTCAGAACTTTCAATAATCTCTTTTCTTCATGTTCTGAAAGGTTAGCACTAATAATAACAGGATATATCTTTTTCTCATCAAGATAAGCGTACTTCAAAGTGTCAGGCAATTGTTTTGATTCAAACACGGGATTACCTTTAGGTGGAGGAGGACCTCCAAGAGTTTCAATAGGCAAATTGTGTTTCAAGAGAGGTTGTTGTTCGAAGAAAATTTAATCTATTTCATTTCTTTCACGCATGTGCATATCATTTTCATGGTCGAGCAAATATTGTTCTAAAGGATCAGTAGGAGGCACATCAATAGAAGCAAGACCAAATATTTCATCTTCACTAGGTAACGCTTTATCACGAGGTTGTCTACTAAACTTGGAAAAATTAAACTCATGAGACACATTACCAAAACTGACACCGACAATTTGTTTTTCACAATCTATCTTAGCATTGACGGTGCTCAAGAAAGGTCTACCAAAGATAATGCGACAAAAGTCATCTTGTGGGGAACCAAGAACTAGAAAATCAGTAGGGTATTTTACTTTCCCACACAAGACTTCAACATCTCTAACAATCCCAAGTGGTGTGATAGTGCCTCTATTAGCAAGTTTAATAGTAACATCAATATCTTCCATTTCAGCAGGTGCTATTTCATTCATAATTTCTTGGTATAAGGTAAAAGGGATAGCACTCACACTAGCACCTAAATCACATAAACCATGGTAGCAATGATCTCCTATTTTAACTGAGACAACATGCAAGCCTTCTATAGGTCTATGTTTATCTTTCTTATCAGGCTTAGCAATTCTAGCAGCTTCATCACAAAGGTAAATGACATGCCCATCAATATTTTCTTCCAAGAGATCTTTAACCATAGCAACACTAGGTTCTACTTTAATTTGCTCAGGGGGTTTAGGTGCTCTTATATTACTCTTACGAACCACGGTTGATACCTTAGCATGTTCCTTTATCCTAACAGGGAAAGGTGGCTTTTCAATATAAGCAGTAGGCACAAGTGGATCAACATTGTAAAAGATGGTTTCTTCTCTAGCTATGACCGGTTCTTTAATTTCTTCTTTAACAGGGGGATGATATTTAAACCACTTCTCCTTAGGGAGATCAACGTGAGTAGCAAATGCTTCGCAGAAAGAGGCTACTATCTCAGAGTCAAGTCCGTATTTAGTGCTAAACTTGTGAAAAGTATCGGTATTCATAAAAGATTTAACACAATCAAATTCAAGCTTTATACCTGACTCATTACCTTCGTCGAGTTCCCAATCTTCAGAGTTGCGTTTAATTCTTTCCAAGAGTTCCCACTTAAAATCAATAGTCTTTTTCATATAAGAACCAGCACAAGAAGTATCGAGCAAGGATTGATCATTATGAGAAAGCCGAGCATAAAAATTCTGAATTATAACTTCCCTCGGAATGTCATGATTGGGGCATGAATATAACATTGACTTGAGCCTCCCCCAAGCTAGAGCAATACTTTCTCCTTCACGAGGCCAAAAATTATATATATAATTCCGATCACGATGAACTAGATGCATAGGATAAAACTTTTGATGGAATTCCAATTGCAAACGATTCCAGTTCCACGATCCAAGGTCATCACATAGCCTATACCATGTCAATGCTTTTCCCTCCAAAGATAAAGGGAAAACCTTCTTCTTAACTTCATCTCCGGGTAAACCTGCAAGCTTAAATAATCCACATATTTCGTTCACATATAAGAGATGCATATGAGGATGTTCAGTTCCATCTCCTGCATAAAGTTTAGCAAGCAGTTGTTCTAGCATACCCAAATGAATTTCATAAGTAACATTTCAGTAGGTGTCGTGGTTTTGTCACAGCAGATGCCCGAAGGCTTAGGTTTGGAGTCAACGCCATGGAAGTGGACTCAAAGGGGTTAAGCGGGACAAGGGACACGGTTTTACCCAGGTTCGGCCCCTCACGGTAGAGGTGACAGCCTACGTCCTGCTTAAGCTGTATTAACTGGTATATCGAGTACAAGGGGCGGCTTGCTTGCCCTAACTCTCAATTGCTTGATCTCTCTCGTCGTAAGGCTTGTCTGTCTGTCTTCACCTCTCTAACTCGCCACCAGGTCTCGCCTTTATATACATAGGCTGAGGTCCGACGGCTTACAAGAGTTCGGGTCGGGTTATACAACGTACCCGATCCTGGTTCCAACTTCCTAGTCTTACAGAACAAGTCATCTTATGGCGGCTTATACCTTCTGGCCCATGAGTCGCCTCCCGCCTCTTGGGCCTTGGCCTCAGCCCATCTGGTAAGCCGCCATATGGCCTGGTCTTCATGTCTTGTCTTCCTCTTGGCCCACTTGGTAACCCACCATGTGGTTTGGTCTCCGTCTTCTGGCCCACCTTATGGGTCTTGACTATGAACCGCCAAGCTGGTTTCCGGGTCTTCAGTGAATCGCCAAGTCCTGGCCGGGTTATACTCCGGCCGGGTTATATCGCGGGGTTATATCCCTGACATTAGCCCCCAGGTTAGCTTGAATTTATTCATGCTAAGCTCCTGAAATAAGAATAAATATGTTAAGTGACCGGCTCACCCCATCAGCCGGCTTTAATGAAGTAATTCCTTTCAAAATCCGGGTTTCATGTGTACGAGCCGTCTTCTCAATCGTCTTGCTTGTCAGTGTCCTTTGAAGTAAAAACTCCGGGAATACAACACCCATATGCCATTGAGTCGGCCTCCAATACTCTCGCCGGGTCATGTAATGTTGGTGACGCCGGGTCAAATAACCAGACTCCGGCTGACTTTGATAACTCCTTTCAATTTTTTGATATATCCATATTACCTGTAGCCCCCAAGCTCCAAGTTTATCCATGATGACTTGGCGCTTTGCAATCATATCTTTGACTGTGCAGCCCCCAAGTACCAGGTTGTCTTGCCTGCAGCAGCCTGGGACTTGTAACTGTCTTATACCTTATAAAGCTTCAGCTGGTGTAGCCCCCAAGAGCCGGTTCTTCAGTATACGATGGGCCGGGTCTTCAATGGGAACTTTATAGTCTGCTTGAACAGCTGAATATTGTAGCCCCCAAGTTCCGGGTCGCATGCCTGTGGCGACTTGGGACTTTAGAGAATTTGATCTGAGCGGTGTAGCCCCCGAGTGCCGGGTCAGTAATATGTACTGGGCCGGGACTTAGAAGGATTGTAAAAAAACTGGCTCATCTCCTTGAGATAACAGGGTCTTGTTGATAATGTACTGACTTGAAAACCGGCTTGCATTAGCCCCCAAGTGCCGTGGTGCATGCTTGCGGCGACACGGGACTTGCGTACTTGACATAAACTGGACTTGAATAATGTAGCCCCCAAGCGCCGGGTTGCATGCCTGCAGCGACTCGGGGCTGTATAAGATTAATATAACTCCTTGACCGTGGTTGTAACCCGGTATGAATAATAAAATCACTGCTCGTGGTTGTGGTGCAACCCGGCAAATATATGCTTGAGAAATCCATGAGTGCTGTAGTATACCACAGAGCACCGGTTGAAGAAATCCAAGAACCGGTCAATTAGATGACCCGGCAATATAATCAAGAGGGCGGCTCTTCAAGAATATCCAGCCATGTCGGCTATTTAGAGTCTTTATTATGCTTGCAGAGGTTACGATGTAACCCGGTTTGGTAGTCGAGTTTTATTTCAATGAAACTAGCGTGATAGCCACTGGTTTATCCTTGCTTCGGTAAGCCGGTTCTCACATGACCCATCATGTTTTAACCTGGATAAGTTCATGACTTATCAAGAGTACAGGGGATCGGAGTAGCATCTTGGCGAACAGGCAGGTTTAACCAAGTTTCAATGAAGGTGGCTTAACAGCCCATGGAGGATCCTCGCTTTCTGTAAGCCGGCTCTCACATGACCCATCATGTTTTAACCTGGATAAGTTCATGACTTATCAAGAGTACAGGGGGTCGGAGTAACATCTTGGCAAACAGGCAGGATTACCCCGGTCTGGTTATGGCTTAAAAGCCGGTCAAGAGGGTTGAAAGCTAAACCTGATGGGTTAGAAGCCCCCAAATGACTTTATGATTATTCAATGAACCAGGGTACCCATATATTTGAATGGTACATCATGGCGGCTCGTCCTCTTGGGCGACTTTACAATATTCTTGAAAACTCGAACTTGCGAGAGATGAATTCTTTTGAACCGGACGCTGAGCCGGATATCAAGGTCTCAAAGCTTTGTGAGAGACAGACTTCTTTTGAGCCGGGTTTTAAGCATGGTACTGACCCTGACCGAATTGTTTCGGGTTAGTCAGATACCCCGACTGGTTATTCTGCTACTGGCTTCCATCGCCAAACTGTTGACTATGACCTACATGATCGCTCTGAGCTTGGTAACCGGTTCCTGAGCCGCCAGCACCAAAGCCGGCCCCTGATCCGCCCGGTGCTGAGCCGCCTGATGAACCATTACCGTTATCACGATGCTGTTGAAGGCTGTAATCCCGGAACTGTTGCATAATGTAGCAATCTCCCCAGGTATGTCGTGCCGGCTTATCGGGCCGGCTGTGCTCTGGGCAAGGCTTATTGAGCATCTCTTCCAGGTTGATAGGAGCTTTACCCTTAGCACGGGTGTTCCTGGTGTTGGTGCTTGCCACCAGTTCTGACTCGCCGTCCGGGTGCTTCCGTTTGTCCGGGTTGTTTCCAGCCATGCTTTGCTGTTGACCCTTTGCATTGTTGCCTTTCTTCCCCTGACCTGATTTCTCCTCATCAGAGCCCGGGTCCTTTGTATTGTCAGAATCTGCATACTTGGTGAGAGCCGCCATGAGCTCCCCCATGTCTTGACATGACCGCTTGAGCCGGCCAAGCTTCTGCTTCAGAGGCATGAAGTGACAGTTCTTCTCAAGAATTAAAACCGCCTGAGCCGCCGTAATCTGCTCCGAAGAGTGGATGATAGTAGAGACCCGCCGGACCCAGTGATGAGCCGACTCGTCCTCACGCTGTACACAATGGTCCAAATCCACAATCGTCATGGGCTGCTTGCATGTTCCTTTAATTGTTTTGATGAATTTCACCCTTAACTCGGCCCAGGAGTTAATGGTGTTGGGTGGCAAACCCTTCAACCATGTGCGAGCCGGCCCTTCCAGCATCATGATGAAATACTTGGCGCAGATCGCATCGCTAACGTCCAACATCTCCATGGCTAGCTCATAACTTTCAACCCAGGCCTCTGGAGGTAAATCAGCAGTGTAATTGGGCACCTTACGAGGACCCTTGAAATCCTTCGGCAGACGCTCATTCCGCAGAGCCGGTACCAGACACGGCACCCCCACAGCCCTGGAAGTCAACCCCGCTCCTCCTGAAACGGAAGGGGCGACTGTGTGTTCCTGAGACGCCGCCGCTGCCTGAGCCGCCTCTTCTCGCCGTGCTCTCACCTGATCCACCAATGTCTGAGCATCCAGAGCCACCCGATCCGCTTGCGGCGGGTTACGATGTCGTTCGCTGCTAGAAACCGCCGGCGACTCATAACCCCGGCTGTAGCTACGGCTGTGGATGGGCGTTGAGTGCACGCGACTCCGGCTGTAATTATACTTCTCTTGCTAGGCCATCGCCGTGCGCAGGTATACGATGGCGTTCCGCACCTCTTCTGCATAAGGCGCCTCATCGGGGATCGGAATTGTATCAAGCCTGGTTGCTGCTGCCACCATGTTCTCCGCCGGGTTAGAATAATGACCCGGCGGTGTCGGATAAAGCGGTGGCGGGTTTTGGCCCCGTCGTGGCGGGTCTTGACGATGAACCGCCGCCCGGCTCCCAGGTATTTCCGCCGTCCGGGTTATGGCCAAAGGCACACTTCGTCCCGTTCCTGGCGTGCTGAAGAGATTCCTAGCTTCATACTGCTCCGGCAAGCGGGACTGATGTCTCATCCGCTGAACCGCCTCGGCCGACTGTTGCTCTATCTCGAGGCGAAGAGCGTCTGCCTCAAGGCGCTCCGCCTCAGCATCCATCTGAGCCTTCAGCTCATTAACTTCCTGCTGGACTGCGGCCATCCGATCCATCAACCTAGTGATTTCTGCATTGCGGGCCGCTTGGTTCACAACAGTGACCTCAGTTGCCATCAAGGTTGTAAGCTCGTTCATCAGATCCAGGAGAACTTGAGCCGGGGGCGTGCCTGACCCGGACACGGCCGCACCAGGTGTACTGCCCTGAGCCGCCGCTGAACCGGCCATGAAGACGGCTGCATGACTTGGCGGCTCATAACCCTCCGGCTCATGGTATTCTGACTCGGGGTAAGGCTCGTCGTAGCCCCCAAGCCCTCCATCCTGAAGCTGATAGATCGATTCCGTCTCCCCACATGAAGATTCCTCCCCGGAGTAGTCGTGAGTTTCTTCCTCGGACACAGAACCCTCAAGTTCTACGCCCTGAGTGAAGCCGACGAAGACATGCTTCCTGCCCGGGTCAGAACGGGCGGGTTGCATGCTCCGGGCGGGTTGCTTGCGCCGGGCCGGCTCGACGATGTTGGTGCAGATGTCCGGCCCGGGTTCAGATCCGCCAATCTTGCCGATGAAGACATGGATTCCACCGAAGGGGACCCGGAAGCCGTACTCGATTGAGTCAGCCTCAGGACCCCAGCTGGCGTCGTCGATGTAAAGCTTTTGGCGGCGGCTCTTAGTCATCTCACCGACCACGTACCCCTCGCCCCCGAGGAGAGCACCCTTTGAGAACTCAACACCACCGAGCGCTAGCCCCACGGTGGGCGCCAACTGTCGTGGTTTTGTCACGGCAGATGCCCGAAGGCTTAGATTCGGAGTCAACGCCATGGAAGTGGACTCAAAGGGGTTAAGCGGGACAAGGGACACGGTTTTACCCAGGTTCGGCCCCTCACGGTAGAGGTGAAAGCCTACGTCCTGCTTAAGCTGTATTAACTGGTATATCGAGTACAAGGGGCGGCTTGCTTGCCCTAACTCTCAATTGCTTGATCTCTCTCGCCGTAAGGCTTGTCTGTCTGTCTTCACCTCTCTAACTCGCCGCCAGGTCTCGCCTTTATATACATAGGCTAAGGTCCGACGGCTTACAAGAGTTCGGGTCGGGTTATACAACGTAACCGATCCTGGTTCCAACTTCCTAGTCTTACAGAACAAGTCATCTTATGGCGGCTTATACCTTCTGGTCCATGAGTCGCCTCCCGCCTCTTGGGCCTTGGCCTCAGCCCATCTGGTAAGCCGCCATATGGCCTGGTCTTCATGTCTTGTCTTCCTCTTGGCCCACTTGGTAACCCGCAATGTGGTTTGGTCTCCGTCTTCTGGCCCACCTTTTGGGTCTTGACTATGAACCGCCAAGCTGGTTTCCGGGTCTTCAGTGAATCGCCAAGTCCTGGCCGGGTTATACTCCGGCCGGGTTATATCACGGGGTTATATCCCTGACAGTAGGTGCTGTAGGTTGAGGGGTAACTAATTGTGGTTCCGGTCGAGGTGAAGATACCCCGAACAAACCCCTCAAAGGATTGTTCTCCATAGTAGCAAGTAGCAATAAATTTCAGCACGTAGTATAAGTTTTTCCTTACCGATTTCCACTTATCAAGAGCGCTTCACTCCCCGGCAACGGCGCCAGAAAAGAGTCTTGATGACCCACAAGTATAGGGGATCAATCGTAGTCCTTTCGATAAGTAAGAGTGTCGAACCCAATGAGGAGCAGAAGGAAATGACAAGCGGTTTTCAGCAAGGTAATTTCTGCAGGCACTGAAATTGTAGGTAATAAATAGTTTGATAGCAAGGTAATTTGTAACGAGCAAGTAACAATAACGGTAAACAAGGTGCAGAAAGATAGCCCAATCCTTTTGAGGAAAAGGACAGGCCAGAGCAATCACTAGTAATAGGCAAAGTGTTCTTGAGGGTACACGGGAATTTCGTCTAGTCACTTTTATCATGTTGGTTTGATTCGTGTTCGCTACTTTGATAATTTGATATGTGGGTGGACCGGTGCTAAGGTGCTGTTATTACTTGAACTAACAACCTACTTATGATTAACCCCCTCGCAAGCATCCGCAACTACGAGAAAAGTATTAAGACAAAGTCTAACCATAGCATTAAACTTGTGGATCCAAATCAGCCCCTTACGAAGTAGCGCATAAACTAGGGTTTAAGCTTCTGTCACTCTAGCAACCCATCATCTAATAACTACTCCACAATGAATTCCCTTAGGCCCATGAATGGTGAAGTGTCATGTAGTCGACGTTCACATGAGACTACTAAGGGAATCACAACATACATATCACAAAAATATCGAACACATATCAAATTCACATGATTACTCGCAATATGACTTCTCCCGTGACCTCAAGAACAAAGGTAACTACTCACAAATAATAATCATGCTCAAGATCAGAGGAGTAATAAATAGCATAATGGATCTGAACATATAATCTTCCACCAAATAAACCATATAGTAAAAACTACGCAAGGTAATCAACACTACTAGTCACCCACAGGTACCAATCTGAGGTTCCGGTACAAAGATTGAACACAAGAGATGAACTAGGGTTTGAGAGGAGATGGTGCTATTGAAGATGTTGATAAAGATTGGCCTCCCAAAGATGAGAGGGGTGTTGGTGATGACGATAGCTTCGATTTCCCCCTCCGGGAGGAAAAAGTGCTCCTGCCCAAGTTCTGCCTCGAGGCAGCGACGCTTCGTCCTGAAAGTCCTCTCCTAATTTTTTTAGGTTTTTTGGGAATTTATACCAGAAGATTGGCACCGGAAGCGGGCCAGGCTGGGCACGATACACCAGGGCACGCCCAGGGGGCCTGGCGCGCCCTGGTGGGTTGTGCCCACCTGGGGGCCCTCCTCCGGTAGTTTTCAGCTCCAGTAATTTTTATTAAATATGAACATAATCTCCGTAAATTTTCAGCTTCATTGGAGTTGTGCAGAATAGGTATCTCTGACGTGCTTTTCTTGGGTCCAGAATTCCAGCTACCGGTATTCTCCCTCTTTGTGTAAACCTTGTATATTATGAGAGAAAAGGCATTAGATTCACTCCCCAAAGCATTATTATTCAACAAAACAAAGTAAATAACAGTAGGAAATCATGATGCAAAATGGACGTATCACCTGTCCATCTTAACAATGATGGTCCTGTCCTTCTTAGTGTCCGAGTGTGGAGAATGTCCCACTCGAAATGGTTTTTAACTTAGGCGAGGCGGGGTCGCAACTAAGCACCCGAGTGTGAGCGAGGCCCGCACTCAGAGTTGTTCGTGAGAACAATGATGGTCCTGTCCATCTTAACAATGATGGTCCTGTCCGTCTTAGTGTCCGAGTGTGGAGAATGTCCCACTCGAAACTGTTTTTAACTTAGGCGAGGCGGGGTCGTAGCTAAGCCCCCGAGTGTGAGCGAGGCCCGCACTCGGAGTTGTTCGTGAGAACAATGATGGTCCTGTCCATCTTAGTGTCCGAGTGTGGAGAATGTCCCACTCGAAACGGCTGTTAAGTTACGCGAGGCGGGGTCGCAGCTAAGCCCCCGAGTGTGAGCGAGGCCCGTACTCGGAGTTGTTCGTGAGAACAATGATGGTCCTGTCCATCTTAACAATGATGGTCCTGTCCATCTTAGTGTCCGAGTGTGGATAATGTCCCACTCGAAACGATTTTTAACTTAGGCGAGGCAGGGTCGCAGCTAAGCCCCCGAGTGTGAGCGAGGCCCACACTCGGAGTTGTTCGTGAGAACAATGATGGTCATGTCCATCTTAGTGCCCGAGTGTGGAGAATGTCCCACTCGAAACGGTTTTTAACTTAGGCGATACAGAATCGCAGCTAAGCCCCCGAGTGTGAGCGAGGCCCGCACTCGGAGTTCTTCGTGAGAACAATGATGGTCCTGTCCATCTTAACAATGATGGTCATGTCCATCCTAGTGTCCGAGTGTAGAGAATGTCCCACTCGAAACGGTTTTTAACTTAGGCGATACGGAATCGCAGCTAAGCCCCCGAGTGTGAGCGAGGCCCGCACTCGGAGTTGTTCGTGAGAACAATGATGGTCATGTCCATCTTAACAATGATTGTCATGTCCATCTTAGTGTCCGAGTGTAGAGAATGTCCCACTCGAAACGGTTTTTAAGTTAGGCGACGCTTGGTCGCAGCTAAGCATTTTACACCCACTGGGGGCGATAAGGGAGAATAATTCACCAGAGTGAAAAGAGTTAAATTTCGACAAAACATAAAGGAACGAAACTTTATCATCGAGATTACTCGGATTCATTATTGGAATGACAAACTAAAGTCGTCTCGTTCTACGTGTAGAACTTGCGAAGTAGGTTCGCGTTCCAAGTTCGAGGCTCTTCTACGCCATCTTCGATATTGTAGATCCGATAGGCTCCATTGGACAGGACTTTGGAGATCGCATCTGGCCCGTGCCACGGAGGCGCCAACTTATGGGGTTTTTGCTGGTCCAGTCGGAGAACAAGATCTCCTTCCTGAAAAGCTCGACCCTTGACCTGTCTGTCGTGGTAATGCCTCAGATCTTGCTGATAGAGCGTCGATCTGATGAGGGCCAGCTCTCTCTCTTCCTCCAAGAGGTCAAGACCATCTTGACGTGCTGCTTCAGCTTCGGCTTCATCATATTGTTCCACTCGGGGGGAATTGTGTTGAAGATCACTCGGCAGCACGACTTCTGATCCGTACACCATGAAGAAAGGAGTGCGCTTTGTAGAGCGGTTCGGGGTTGTTCGTAGGCCCCATAAGACGGATGGCAGCTCTTCGACCCAGGCCCCCGCAGCGTATTTCAGGTCCCTCATCAATCGAGGTTTCAGACCTTGGAGGATCATTCCGTTTGCTCGTTATGCCTGTCCATTCGACTGCGGGTGAGCCACCGAGGCATAATTAACCCGAGTGCCTTGAGAGAAACAAAACTCATGGAACTCATCTGAGTCGAAGTTCTTCCCATTATCTGTGATGATGTCATGTGGCACGCCGAATCTGAAGATGATCTGCCGAATGAAACTGATGGCAGTACCCGAATCCAAGCTCTTGATGGGAATTCACTTCAACCCACTTGGTGAACTTGTCAACCGCCACAAGCAGGTGGGTAAATCCACTCGTCCCGGTCCGCAGAGGTCCGACCATGTCAATACCCCACACGGCAAACGGCCAAGTGAGAGGGATCGTCTTTAGCACAGACGCAGGCTTGTGGGATTTGTTCTTATAGAATTGACACCCGATGCACAGGTCGACCAAATCTCTTGCTGCTTCATTCGCTCGGGGCCAATAAAAACCCGCTCGGAAAGCCTTAGCGACCAATGTCCGAGAGGACGCGTGATGGTCGTAAGTTCCCGAGTGAATCTCGTGTAAGATCTGCAATCCTTCCTCCGGAGAGATGCATTTCTGGACGACTCCTGTAGTGCTTTTCTTGTATAACTGATCCCCCAAAACTTCGAATGCCTTGGATCGTCGGACGATTCGGCGAGCTTCTTCTTCGTCCTCGGGGAGTTCTTGCCGGGGCAAGTACGCTAAATAAGGTTGAGTCCATTCGGGAGTAATTACCAGCATCTCATGGACTAGATCGACCATGGCCGGGACGTCAACCTCAGTCATGATTTCATGGACCGACTGCTTGTGGGGGCTCCTTTGTGAAAGGATCTTCTGCAATTGTTGGGGCACGTAGATATTCGAGGAATATGTCCTTGGGAAGTGCTCGCCGAGTGGACCCAATCTTTACCAGGTCGTCTGCTGCCTGATTCTTTGCGCGAGGAATGTGATGCAGCTCCAAACCTTTAAAATTCTTCTCCAGCTTTCTAACCGCGTTACAGTAACCGGTCATAGCTGGACTCCGAATGTCCCACTCTTTAATCACTTGGTTGACAACGAGGTCCGAATCACCGTAGACCATCAAACGACGAATGCCGAGTGAGATGGCCATGCGGAGCCCATACAGGAGGGCTTCATACTCGGCCTCATTGTTTGATGAATCGAAATGGATTTGGAGGACATAGTTCAGCCGGTCTCCTTTGGGAGAAACAAGAACCACGCCAGCCCCCGAGCCATTGAGCATCTTGGATCCGTCAAAGAACATAGTCCAGTGCTCGGGAATGCTCGGAATTGGCTGCTCTTGCTCAATCCATTCGGCCATAAAATCAACCAATGCCTAGGACTTGATTGCTTTCTTGGCTTCAAACTTGATCTCCAACGGAAGGAGCTCAATTGCCCATTTTGCCACTCGGCTAGCATCGTCTCTGTTATGCAAGATCTCCGACAGGGGAGCATTGCTAATGACCATGACCGAGTGATCTTGGAAGTAGTGAACAACCTTTTTAGCAGTCAGGTAAATACCATAGACCAGCTTTTGATAGTGCGGGTACCTTTGCTTGGAAGGGGTCAACACTTCTGAGATGTAATATATGGGTCTTTGAACCTTGAATGTTTTTCCCGACTCCTCGCGCTCTACGGCAAGGATGGTGCTCACCACTTGGCTGGTCGCCGCAATGTACAGGAGTAAAGGTTCCTGGCTTCCCGGAGCAGCTAACACCGGCTGGGTGGAAAGCAATGCCTTGAGTTCTTCGAACTCGGCTTGTGCTTCAGGAGTCTACTCGAACTTGTCAGACTTTTTCATCAGTCGGTAAAGAGGGAGTGCCTTCTCACCGAGTCTTGAGATGAATCGGCTCAGGGCCGCAAGGCAACCTGTCAGCCTTTGTACGTCATGCAGGCGGTCCGGTTGTTTCATTCGGACTATGGCGCCGATTTTATCTGGATTGGCGTCGATCCCTCGTTCGGAAACGAGAAAACCGTGTAACTTTCCGGCAGGCACTCCGAATGTGCACTTAGCTGGATTCAACTTTATTCCGAAGCGCCGTAGGTTTGCGAAGGTCTCAGCGAGGTTGGTTAGGAGGTCGGAACCTTTCCTAGACTTGACCACGATATCGTCCATATAAGCCTCCACGTTCCGACTGATCTGCTTTTGCAAGCATTTCTGGATCATGCACTGGAAAGTAGCCCTAGCATTCTTCAGGCCAAATGGCACAGTGACATAGCAAAAACACCCGAATGGGGTGATGAAGGCCGTCTTTGTTTCATCGGGCCCCTACATTCGGATCTGGTGGTACCCAGAGTATGCATCCAGGAACGACAAAAGTTCGCATCTGGCAGTAGAGTCCACTATTTGGTCTATGCGGGGTAAAGGAAAAGTATCTTTCGGACAGGCCCAATTGAGGTGTTTGAAGTCAATACACATGCGGAGCGATTTGTCCTTCTTCGGCACCAGAACGACATTCGCGAGCCACTCGGAGTGGTAAACCTCGCGAATGAACTCGGCAGCAAGGAGTCGAGCTATTTCTTGGCCAATCGCCTTGCGCTTCTCGACGGAAGATCGACGCAAGTACTCTTTGACCGGCCTGGCCTTGGGGTCGGTTCGGAGTCGGTGCTCAGCCAGTCCCTTGGGTACACCGGGCATGTCAGACGGCTTCCATGCAAAGATGTCCCAGTTCTCACGGAGGAACTGGATGAGCTCGGCTTCCTATTTCTCTCCGAGTGACGTGGAGATGTTTGTCGGAGCAGCACTTGGGTCATTCGGGTGAACATGGACATGCTTGGTCTCGCCGGCCGACTGAAAAGCCGATTCCGAAGCTGGCCGTTTCGACCTAAGCAGATCGGCCGTGTCCACCTCTTTCTTGTATCCTTTGAGCTCGACTGCGAACACCTGCTCGTTGGCGATCTTGGAGCCCTGTTGTAGGCACTCTTCGGGTATCTTCCGGTCGCCAGTCACAGTAATCACGCCTTTCGGCCCTGGCATCTTTAGTTTGAGATACACGTAACATGGTCTGGCCATGAAACATGCGTAGGCGGGCCTACCCAGGATGGCGTGGTAAGCGCTGCGGAAGTCCACCACCTCGAAGGTTAACCGTTCCTTTCGAAAATTCTTTTCGCCCCCAAACACGATGTCCAGAGCGATCTGGCCGAGTGACTCAGCCTTCTTCCCAGGGACAATCCCGTGGAAATGCATGTTGCTCTTGCTCAATTGAGACATCGGGATGCCCATTGCCTTGAGCGTGTCAGCATAAATTATATTAAGTCCGTTGCCTCCATCCATCAGGACCTTACGCAGTCGGATGCCACCCATAGCCGGGTCAACGACCAGCGCCTACCTCCCAGGGGTGGCTATGTGAGGCGGATGGTCGGACTGGTCAAAAGTAACAGTTGTCTTCGTCCAGTTGAGGTATTTGGTGGCAGTTGGAACTACCATATTGACTTTCCGATTGACAACCTTCAATTGCCTCTTGCTTTCGGCGTCAGCAAAGATCACGAGGACTTTATCAACTTGTGGGTACTCGGAAGTACCTTCATCATCCTTGACATCAACTTTTTCACTCGAGGGCTCTGCGCCCATCTCCTGCTTGAGCAGGCGACATTCCCGAGTGGTGTGCTTCGGGAGCACAACGTTGCCTTCTTCATCCGTCGTGGTGTGAATCTGGCACGGCTGATCGAGAATGTCGGATTTAGAGTCGGACTTCTTCTTGGGAGTCCACTCTTTCTTCTTTTTCTTTGGCTTCGACTTGCCTTGGCCTTGCCCTTGAACGCCTGCCACCTCTGCCTTGCCGGAGGCATCAGCCTTTCGCTTCTGATTTTTCCCAGCATTGCCCCTCGATTGAGGGGCGTTGCCAGCTCGTCCTTTCCCGCTACGGAGGCGGTATTCTTCCTCGCCATTGGCGTACTTATTCGCGATCTCCATGGCCCGACTGAGGGACAGATCCCCAGCTCGGTCGAATTTCAAGATCAGTTCTCGATACCGAGTGCCTGCCTTAAAGGCACACACGGCCTGATGCTTGATCACATTTTCCACAGTGTTGTGCAGTGTGATCCAGCGCTGGATGTACTCTCGGAGAGTCTCGTTGCTCTTCTGGATGCAGTGCTGCAGTTATGTCAATCCACCCGGGCGCTTGTACGTGCCTTCGAATGTCTTGACGAACACTCGGGCCAAATCTTCCCAACAATAAATGCAATTGGCGGGCAATTGATTCAGCCACGCTCACGCAGATCCTTCCAACATGAGCGGAAGGTGCTTCATCGCAACGAAATCGTTGCCGCCGCCGATCTGGACGGCCACTCGATAATCCTTGAGCCAAGTCTCCGGCTTGGATTCGCCGTTAAACTTCCCAATTCCGGTCGCCAACCGGTAATTGGGGGGTATCTCAGCCTCTCGGATGTATCTACTGAAACACCCGAGACCGGTAATACCCCAGCCGCTCACTCGGTCTCTGTCATATCTGTTCCGATCAACCACTCGCTGAGTGATGTCGGACCGGGCGTCATAGCCTCTGTGCCGGGCAGGGCTCCGCTTACGGTCCCTCCCGAGTGGGTAGCCACCTTCATACGGACGTTGGCCACGCGAGCCGCCCCTCGGAGGGGGGTCCGACTGACGTCGTGATCATCGCGCCCGCGTCCTCCGTGCGGACCTCTCGGAAGAGGAGGAGTTCGCGGGTCTTTCCTTGGCGCGAGAGGACTGTGAGCAGACTGGACGGTGTCCACCCGAGTGGACTTACTGTGAATGCGTTGGTGCAACTGTGACACCTCCGAATTTTGCTGCAGGGCAGTTTTTAGCAAGGCCTGGATTTGTCGAATGCCCTCACCAGCTGCCGAGTCACACGGCTGGATTGAATCCGCAATTCGAGTGGCCGTAGCTAAACTCAGCAAGGGAGTGCGCATCACCGGGATGGTGTATGGCCGATCCTTTGTGAACAGCTGAGGCGACTATGGCTGGAGCCGGGTAGCTCTCTTGCCGCGCACTCATCGAGTGATTGTTGGAGCCGCTCGAGTCGCTCGCGCTCAGCCAAGGTGGCCTAGCGCGCAGCCTCCAGGGCCAACTCGTCCGGGGTAGTTCCCGCGATGGGGGTGAGAAGAACCTGATCGTTCCTGCGCCTGATTTCTTCCCACTGCTCCCGAGTGAGGGGTCGGGGAACGTAGCCATCGGAGCCAGTGTTGTTGAGGTTGCCATCTCGATCGCGGGTATCTCCTGCGGAATACCCGGGAAGAGGAGCACCTCGAGCCGGGCCGGCCATCAGGACCTCCGCAACGTCCCCGCTGTTCTCGCGCTCGGATGCACTAGAAGACTCATCATCTGATGAGGGGAAAAGGCAATGGACGGACTCGTCGACGTCGAGTACGGCTACCTGCTCGACCGCGGCTTGAACTGCCACTGCGTGCCTGATCCAGCGCTGCAGCCGTGAGCGCCCGGAGCGCCTGCGACGAGCCGCAACGCGAGTCGGAGAAGCCGGTCGATATGGTGTGGATGGTTGTCGGAGGAGGACTCCGAACGTCATCGCGCTGAAATGCACCACGCCTCGGGCAGGCAGTGCCTCAACATCCATCGGCGCTTCCTGCAGCCACGCCAAATCGTCGACGGTGAAGCTGAGGGAACCGAAGAGGATCTCGCTGCCGAGTGTCATCATGATGATCAGAAAAGTGGAAATTCCACCTGCGCTGGAATTCGCTAGACGTGCTGCCCCAAGGTGGGCGCCAATTGTCGTGGGAATGAACCTGACAATAATACTAGGGGTACGAAAGGAGGGGCGAAGTCTAGCTACGGCGCAAGTGTGCACTCGGATGTGTACGAGTTTGGGCCTCACTCGGAAGTATTAAAAGCCCTACGTCTCGAGCCCGGAGGCTTGGTGTTTGCTTATGAGTAGTAGAGGATTACACGGGGTGGGAACCCTTGCCCTGGTGCCCGGGGGTGGCTTATATAGAGTGCGCTACCACCGGCCGAGCGCCATCATTAGGGTTATTAATGACAATTAATGTAACGTTACAGGAACGCTGAATAAGTGAAACGTTACTGGTAACGCCAAACTAATGACACCATGAGCGTCTCTTCAAGTCCCTCGGGTGCTGCATCTTCTGAGACGTCTGAGCTCCCATCTGGCCGAATGCATCATGGATGTCCGAGTGACTTGATGTGTCCGAGTGTATCTTCAGATGCATCCGAATGCATCTTTGGCATAGAGGCTTTAATGAAATGAGGAACCACAGGTGGGCCCTAGATGTCAGGCTGGGAATGAACCGGACAATAATACTAGGGGATACGAAAGAAGGGGCGAAGTCTAACTACGGCGCAAGTGTCCACTCGGTATGTACGAGTTCAGGCCTCACTCGGAAGTGATAACAGCCCTACGTCTCGAGCCCGGGGGCTTTGGTGTTTGTTTAAGGTGGTAGAAGATTACACAGGGTCGGAACCCTTGCACTGGCGCCCGGGGGTGGCTTATATAGAGTGCGCCACCACTGGCTGAACGCCATGATTAGGGTAATAAATGCCAATGAAGGCTGCATTACATGAACGGTTGTTATTAACCAGGCGTTACTGGTAACGGGAAAATAACATCATAACGAATGACTGCTCGAATTTTATGGACGCTTTGCCTTCTGGGTCGCCTGAGCTTCTGAGTCCGAGTGATATGAATTAATCCGAGTGATTAGCCACATTCATCCGAATGAGTCTTTGTCCACGGGTTTTAATGACATTGAGGGACCACAGGTGGGCCCTAGATGTCAGGCCTGTGACCCTACCCATAGTAGGCATCCTCATCAGTAGCCCCCGAATCCATGAGGTTTTAGTGGTCGAGTGACTGACACTCGGAAGCGTTGACGTCCTCTCGGAAGAGTCCGAGTAACGGTCCTGCCGTTCCTCACTCGGCTTCAAACCATGATGGATTCAGGATTGTTATCTCTTGACCATACTGCCTTGTTTGATGGAGCAGTACTGTCATATGAGGCTGAAACTGTTTTTCGGAAGAAACGATCCGAATGTTTAACTGGTGTGAATACTTCACTCGGTTCGTATGAGAGAGTCATCGAAGCCTTCGAAACGCGGAACTTATCCCATTCGTGACACGGAGAAATTCCCACGCGTTCGAAATCGTCAAAGCTGCGCGCGGGCACGCGGAAGAACGGTCACGTCGCGGTAATTTGGGGTAGTGGGCACGACGCCTCGATAACTACGCCGGGATTTTTTCCACGTGTCCTCGAAGCTCTGAACAGTAGATCCGCGGATCTCGCTCCGTTTGCGGATTGACGGCCAGAGATTTCGCCGGATTTTTGATATAAAAATTGGAAGCACTATTGGGGGTGAGAACATATCTCATTTCCTCCCTCTCCCTCGCCTTCTCCGACGCCCGCCCGTGCTCCTTCCACCTTTCCCCAGTAGAAGGCCATTCCGAGCTCGCCGGTGAAGATGCACGCGGCGGCTGCGACCGCGAAGGCCGAGCGGGCGAAGAAGAGCTCGCGTGCCTCCTCATCCAGCGCCGGAGCGCCGGCTGGATGGACGCAGGGTGAGTGGTTGCCGTCGCGGGTCACCAAGGCCCAGATGCTTGAGCTGGAGGGCCAAGGGTTCATGCCCGAGGGGAGCTGGCGGCTGCCGGGGGCGGGCAAGGATGAGCCTTCGCCGAAGGGAGACGAGCGCGTGCTCTTGGTGACCCACCTCGAGCGAGGTTTCTCTCTGCCGCCCCACCCCTTCTTCTGAAGATTTCTAGGTTTCTTTGGTGCTCAACTCCATCATATCACTCCCAACGCTGTTGTTTATCTAGCTGCATTCATATCTCTTTGTGAAAACTTCTTGGGTTGTCATCCTCACTAGGGCTTGTTCAAGCACCTCTTTACTTGTCGAGTGATGACCGTAAAGAAGCCCCCTCGGTCGAAAGACAAGACAAATGTGGCCCAGCTGTGTGGAGGTCTGGGATTCAACTGCGGGGGAAAGTCTGTTTCTCGCAAATGACGTTCCCTGATTCGGTGAAAGGGTGGCAGGAGAACTGGTTTTACTGCCAGGACATTTCAGTCGGCGAAGGTCAGTCGGGACCTCCGCCGTATACTTCCGAGCGCATTCGGCCAGTTCCCAGTTTGACTGTGACCAAAGAGGAGAAGACCGAAGTGGACATCTTAGTGATAGCGCTGGTAGCTCTGGTGCAGAAAGGCGTCAACGGCCTCGACTTGCTAGAGGTTTTCCTCCAGAGGAGGATCCAACCGCTGCAAGCCAGTGCTCGCCCCATGTGGGAGTACGCCGGACCGAGTGACCCCACTCGAACTCACCCGGAGGAGCTCAAGGAAGACGAGTGTTGGAAATATGCCCTAGAGACAATAATAAAAGTAGTTATAATTATATTTCCTTGTTCATGATAATTGTTTATTATCCATGCTATAATTGTATTGATTGGAAACTCAATTGCATGTGTGGATACATAGGCAACACTGTGTCCCTAGTATGCCTCTAGTAGACTAGCTCGTTGATCAAAGATGGTCAAGGTTTCCTAGCCATGGACATGAGATATCATTTGATAATGGGATCACATCAATAGAAGAATGATGTGATGGACAAGACCCAAACTATGAACGTAGCATATAATCGTGTCAGTTTATTGCTATTGTTTTCTGCATGTCAAGTATCTGTTCCTATGACCATGAGATCATGCAACTCACTGACACCAGAGGAATACCTTGTGTGTATCAAACATCACAACTTAACTGGGTGACTATAAAGATGCTCTACAGGTATCTCCGAGGGTGTCTGTTGAGTGGGCATGGATCAAGACTGGGATTTGTTACTCCGTGTGACGGAGAGGTATCTCAGGGCCCACTCGGTAATACAACATCACAACAAGCCTTGCAAGCAATGTGACTAAAGTGTTAGCCATGGGTTCTTGTATTACGGAACGAGTAAAGACACTTGCCGGTAATGAGATTGAACAAGGTATAGAGATACCGACGATCGAATCTCGGGCAAGTAACATACCGAAGAACAAAGGGAACAACATACGGGATTAACTGAATCCTTGACATAGAGGTTCAACCGATAAAGATCTTCGTAGAATATGTAGGAACAAATATGGGCATCCAGGTCCCGCTATTGGTTATTGACCGTAGAGGTGTCTCGGTCATGTCTACGTAGTTCTCGAACCCGCAGGGTCTGCACACTTAAGGTTCGGTGACGTTTCGGTATAGTTGAGTTATGTATGTTGGTGACCGAAGGTTGTTCGGAGTCCCGGATGAGATCCCGGATGTCACGAGGAGCTCCGAAATAGTCCGGAGGTAAAGATTGATATATAGGAAAGTGGTGTTTGAACTTCGGAAAAGTTTCGGGCATTTCTGGCAGTGTACCGGGAGTGACGAATGGGTTCCGGGGGTCCACCAAGTGGGCCCACCATACCCCAAGTGGGTCACATGGACCTGAGGGTGGTGCACCAGCCCCTGGTGGGCTGGGCGGCCAGCCCAAGAAGGCCTATGCGGCTGGACTTGTGGGAAAGGGAAAGTCCAAGTGGGGAAGGGAAGGAGTCCTACTAGGAGTAGGATTGGAGGTGGACTCCTCCACCTCCACCTCCTTCGGCCGACTCCTAGGAGGGTTCCTAGGTCGGCCAGCCCCTCCCCTCCCTCCTTTATATACTAGAGGTGAGAGAGGGCAGCAGCACAAGAAACTCAAGCTACGATGCAGCCCTCTCTCCCCGATAGATCAAGTCCTCTAGTTTTTCAGCAGTGCTTAGGCGAAGCCCTGCTGGAATAGTTCCACCACCACCGCCGTCGCGCTGCCAGAGAACTCATCTACTTCTCCGCTCCCTCTTGATGGATCAAGAAGGCGGAGATCGTTATCAAGCTGTACGTGTGCTGAACGCGGAGGTGTCGTCCGTTCGGTACTAGATCGTGATTGGATCGCGGGACGCTCGGCGATTTGTATCGCGAAGATGTTCGACTACATCAACCGTGTTTCTTAACGCTTCCCGCTTAGCGATCTACAAGGGTATGTAGATCTACTCTCCCTCTCATAGATGCTCATCACCATGGATAGATCTTGCGTGTGCGTAGGAAATTTTTTGTTTCCCATGCAACGTTCCCCAATAGTGGCATCATGAGCTAGGTCTATGTGTAGATGAGATCACGAGTAGAACACAAAGGAGTTTGTGGGCGTTGATATTCAGATTTCTTCCTCCCTTGGTCTTTTCTTAATTCGGCGGTATTGTGGGATGAAGCGGCCCGGACCAACATTACTCGTACACTTACGAGAGACCGGTTGCATCAACTGACATGTAACTTCGTTGCATAAAGATGGCTGGCGGGTGTCTGTTTCTCCCACTTTAGTTGGATCGGATTCGACAAAGGCGGTCCTTGAGAAGGTTGAATAGCAATTTGCGTATCACCGTTGTGGTTTTTGCGTAGGTAAGAATTGTTCTTGCTAGATACCCGTAGCAGCCACGTAAAACTTGCAACAACAATTAGAGGACGTCTAACTTGTTTTTGCAGGGTATGTTGTGATGTGATATGGCCAGTTACATGATGAGAGATATGTGATGTATGAGATGATCATGTACTGTATAGAATATCACGACTTGCATGTCGATGAGTATGGCAACCGGCAGGAGCCATAGGGTTGTCTTTAATTATTTTCGCCGTTTTGCTTTACTTTATCGCTATGAGTTAGCAATAGTCGTGAAAGCAACAGTCGGCGCAACAACCTCATGGCGACACGTTGATGGAGATCAAGATGATGGAGATCATGGTGTCATGCCGGTGACGATGGAGATTATGCCGGTGCTTTGGAGATGGAGATCAAAAGCACAAGTTCATGGCCATATCATGTCACTTATGATTTGCATGTGATGTTAATCCTTTTATGCATCTTATTTTGCTTAGGACGACGGTAGCATTATAAGGTGATCCCTCACTTAAATTTCAAGATAAAATTGTGTTCTCCCCGAGTGTGCACCGTTGCGAAAGTTCGTCGTTTCGAGACACCATGTGATGATCGGGTGTGATAGACTCTACGTTCACATACAACGGGTGCAAGCCGGTGTTGCACGTGCGGAACACTCGGGTTAAACTTGACGAGCCTAGCATGTACAGACATGGCCTCGGAACACAATGGACCGAAACGTCGAACATGAGTCATATAGTAGATATGATCAACATGAAGATGTTCTCCATTGAAACCATCTCAACTCACATGATGATCGGACTTCAGTTGGTGAATTTGGATCATGTGACACTCGAATGACCAGAGGGATGTCAATTTGAGTGGGTGTTTTTAAGTAATATGATTAACTAAACTCATTATCTTGAACAATAGTCTAAGTTGTCTTTGCAATATTTATGTTGTAGATCAATGGCTCGCGCAGTAGCACCCTTGAATTTTAATGCGTTCCTAGAGAAAGCTAAGTTGAAAGATAATGGAAGTAACTTTGTGGACTGGGCCCGTAATCTGAGGATTATCCTTACGGCTTCCCAAAAGGGTTATGTCCTTGATGCACCGCTTGGTGATCCACCCGCTCCAGTTGAGTCTCCAGACGTTGTGAACGCCTGGCAGGCTCGTTCTGATGATTACTCAATGGTTCAATGTGCAATGTTGTATGGCTTAGAACCGGGACTTCAAAGACGTTTTGAACATCATGGAGCATATGATATGTTCCTGGAGTTGAAGTTTATCTTTCAGAAGAATGCCCGGATCGAGAGGTATGAGACCTCCGATAAGTTCTATGCCTGCAAGATGGAAGAGAATGGGTCTGTCAGTGAACACATACTCAAAATGTCTGGGTATTCCACACGTCTAGCTGAATTGGGGATGCCCCTTCCAGCAGAGGCGATCACTGACAGAGTTCTTTAATCATTGCCACCTAGCTACAAGAGCTTCGTGTTGAACTATAACATGCACGGGATGAACAAGTCAGTCGCCGAGCTGTTTGCGATGTTAAAAGTCGCTGAGTCTGAGATTCAGAAGGAGCATCAAGTGTTGATGGTTAATAAAACTACTAGTTTCAAGAAGAATGGCATGGGTAAGAAGGGTAACTCCAAGAAGAGTGGCAAAGCAGTTGCCCCTCCCGTGAAGAAACCCAAGTCTGGACCCAAGTCAGAAACTGAGTGCTTTCATTGCAACGGAACTGGTCACTGGAAGCGGAACTGCCCCAAGTATTTGGCTGACAAGAAGGCGGCCAACAAAAAACAAGGTATATATGATATACATGTTATTGATGTGTACCTTACCAACTCTCGTTGTAGTGCCTGGGTATTTGATACCGGTGCGGTTGCTCACATTTGCAACTCAAAACAGGAATTGTGGAATAGACGGAGGCTGGCAAAGGACGAAGTGACGATGCGTGTGGGAAATGGTTCCAAGGTTGATGTGATCGCCGTCGGCACGCTCGCTCTTCGATTACCATCGGGATTAGTGATGAACCTGAATAATTGTTATTTAGTGCCTGCGTTAAGCATGAACATTATATCTGGATCTTGTTTATTGTGAGACGGTTACTCATTTAAATCAGAGAATAATGGTTGTTCTATTTATATGAGTAATATATTTTATGGTCATGCACCCAATGTGAGGGGTTTATTCTTATTGAATCTCGATAGTGATGATACACATGTTCATAACATTGATGCCAAAAGGTGTAGAATTGATAATGATAATACCACTTTCTTGTGGCACTGCCGTTTAGGTCATATTGGTGTAAAACGCATGAAGAAGCTCCATACTGATGGACTTTTGGAGTCACTTGATTTTGAATCACTTGACACATGTGAACCATGCCTCTTGGGCAAGATGACTAAAACCCCGTTCTCTGGTACAGTGGAACGGGCAAGTGACTTGTTGGAAATCATACATACTGATGTGTGCGGTCTGATGAGTATTGAGGCGCGCGGTGGTTATCGTTACTTTCTCACCTTCACTGATGACTTAAGTAGATATGGGTATATTTACTTAATGAAACACAAGTCTGAAAAGTTTGAAAAGTTCAACAAATTTCAGAGTGAAGTTGAGAATCATCGTAACAAGAAGATTAAATTCCTATGATCTGATCGAGGAGGAGAATATCTGAGTTATGAGTTTGGCAGTCACTTAAGACAGTGTGGAATTGTTTCACAATTGACACCGCCAGGAACACCACAGCGTAATGGTGTGTCCGAACGTCGTAATCGAACCTTATTGGATATGGTGCGATCTATGATGTCTCTTGCCGATTTGCCACTATCGTTTTGGGGTTATGCATTAGAGACAGCTGCATTCACTTTAAATAGGGCGCCATCGAAATCCGTTGAGACGACGCCATATGAACTGTGGTTTGGCAAGAAGCCAAAGTTGTCGTTTCTTAAAGTTTGGGGATGTGATGCTTATGTCAAAAAGCTTCAGCCTGAAAAGCTGGAACCCAAAGTGAAGAAATGCGTCTTCATAGGATACCCAAAAGAGACAGTTGGGTATACCTTCTATCTCAGATCCGAAGGCAAAGTGTTTGTCGCTAAAAAAGGAACATTTCTTGAGAAAGAGTTTCTCTCGAAAGAGTTGAGTGGGAGGAAGATAGAACTAGATGAGGTTGTTGAACCTTTACTTCAACCTGAGAGTAGCGTAGCGCAGAAAGATGTTTCTGTGGAGCCTACATCGGTTGAAGAGGAAGTTAATGATGATGATCATGAAGCTTCGGATCAAGTTGCTATCGAACCTCGTAGGCCGACAAGGACGCGTACTGCTCCTGAGTGGTACGGCAACCCTGTCTTAGAGGTCATGTTGTTGGACAACGATGAACCTACGAGCTATGGAGAAGCGATGATGGGCCCGGATTCCGAGAAATGGTTAGAGGCCATGAAATCCGAGATGGGATCCATGTATGAAAACAAAGTATGGGCTTTGGAAGTATTACCTGAAGGGCGAAAGGCCATTCAGAACAAATGGATCTTTAAGAGGAAGACGGACGCGGACGGTAATGTCACCGTCTATAAAGCTCGACTTGTGGCAAAGGGTTTTTCACAAGTTCAAGGAGTTGACTACGATGAGACCTTCTCACCCGTAGCGATGCTTAAGTCTGTCAGAATCATGTTAGCAATAGCTGCCTTTTTCGATTATGAAATTTGGCAGATGGATGTCAAAACAGCGTTCCTTAACGGTTTCCTTAAGGAAGAGTTGTATATGATGCAACCAGAAGGTTTTGTCGACCCAGAAAATGCTGACAAAGTTTGCAAACTCCATCGATCCATTTATGGACTGGTGCAAGCATCTCGGAGTTGGAATCTTCGCTTTCATGAGGTGATCAAAGCGTTCGGGTTTATACAAGTTTACGGAGAAGCTTGTATTTACAAGAAAGTAAGTGGGAGCTCTATAGCGTTTCTAATATTATATGTGGATGACATATTGCTTATTGGAAACAATATAGAAATGTTGGAAAGCGTGAAGGAATATTTGAACAAGAGTTTTTCAATGAAGGACCTAGGAGAAGCTGCTTTCATATTAGGCATCACGATCTATCGAGATAGATCGAGACGCTTAATAGGACTTTCACAGAGCACATACCTTGACAAAGTTTTGAAGAAGTTCAAAATGGATCAGTCCAAGAAGGGGTTCTTGCCTTTGTTGCAAGGTGTGAAGTTGAGTAAGACTCAATGCCCAGTGACTGTAGAAGATAGAGAAAAGATGAGTGTCGTCCCCTATGCTTCAGCCATAGGCTCTATCATGTTTGCAATGTTGTGCAGAAGACCCGATGTTAGCCTTGCCATTAGTATGGCCGGAAGGTTTCAAAGTGATCCAGGAATGGAACACTGGACGGCGGTCAAGAATATCCTGAAGTACCTGAAAAGGACGAAGGACATGTTTCTCGTTTATGGAGGTGATCAAGAGCTAGTCGTAAAGGGTTACGTCGATGCAAGCTTTGACACTGATCCGGCTGACTCTAAGTCGCAAACCGGATACGTATTTATTCTCAATGGGGGTGCGGTAAGCTGGTGCAGTTCCAAGCAAAGCGTGGTAGCTGATTCTACATGCGAAGCGGAGTACATTGCTGCCTCGGAGGTGGCGAAGGAAGGTGTCTGGATGAAGGAGTTCATGACAGATCTTGGAGTAGTGCCTAGTGCACTAAACCCAATGACTCTATTCTGTGACAACACTGGTGCCATTGCTCTAGCCAAGGAACCAAGGTTTCACAAGAGGACCTGACACATAAAGCGACGCTTCAATTCCATCCGCGATTACATCAAGGAGGACGACATAAATATTTGCAAAGTGCACACGGATCTGAATGTTGCAGATCCGATGACTAAACCTCTTCCAAGGGCTAAACATGATCAACACCAGAACTGTATGGGTGTTAGATTCATTACAATGTAAATCACATAGTGATGTGAGCTAGATTATTGACTCTAGTGCAAGTGGGAGACTGTTGGAAATATGCCCTAGAGGCAATAATAAAAGTAGTTATTATTATATTTCCTTGTTCATGATAATCGTTTATTATCCATGCTATAATTGTATTGATTGGAAACTCAATTGCATGTGTGGATACATAGACAACATTGTGTCCCTAGTATGCCTCTAGTAGACTAGCTCGTTGATCAAAGATGGTCAAGGTTTCCTAGCCATGGACATGAGATGTCATTTGATAACGGGATCACATCATAGAAGAATGATGTGATGGACAAGACCCAAACTATGAACGTAGCATATGATCGTGTCAGTTTATTGCTATTGTTGTCTGCATGTCAAGTATCTGTTCCTATGACCATGAGATCATGCAACTCACTGACACCAGAGTAATACCTTGTGTGTATCAAACATTACAACGTAACTGGGTGACTATAAAGATGCTCGACAGGTATCTCCGAGGGTGTCTGTTGAGTGGGCATGGATCAAGACTGGGATTTGATACTCCGTGTGACGGAGAGGTATCTCAGGGCCCACTCGGTAATACAACATCACAACAAGCCTTGCTAGCAATGTGACTAAAGTGTTAGCCACGGGATCTTGTATTACGGAACGAGTAAAGAGACTTGTCGGTAACGAGATTGAACTAGGTATAGAGATACCGACGATCGAATCTCAGGCAAGTAACATACCGAAGAACAAAGGGAACATCATACGGGATTAACTGAATCCTTGACATAGAGGTTCAACCAATAAAGATCTTCGTAGAATATGTACAAACCAATATGGGCATCTAGGTCCCGCTATTGGTTATTGACCGTAGAGGTGTCTCGGTCATGTCTACATAGTTCTCGAACCCGCAGGGTCTGCACACTTAAGGTTCGGTGACGTTTCGGTATAGTTGAGTTATGTATGTTGGTGACCGAAGGTTGTTCGGAGTCCCGGATGAGATCCCGGATGTCACGAGGAGCTCCGAAATGGTCCGGAGGTAAAGATTGATATATAGGAAAGTGGTGTTTGAACTTCGGAAAAGTTTCGGGCATTTCCGACAGTGTACCGGGAGTGACGAATGGGTTCCGGGGGTCCACCAAGTGGCCCACCATACCCCAAGTGGGTCACATGGACCTGAGGGTGGCGCACCAGCCCCTGGTGGGCTGGGCGGCGAGCCCAAGAAGGCCTATGCGGCTGGACTTGTGGGAAAGCGAAAGTCCAAGTGGGGAAGGGAAGGAGTCCTACTAGGAGTAGGATTGGAGGTCGACTTCTCCACGTCCACCTCCTTTGGCCGACTCCTAGGAGGGTTCCTAGGTCGGCCAGCCCCTCCCCTCCCTCCTTTATATACTAGAGGGGAGAGAGGGCAGCAGCACAAGAAACTCAAGCCACGGTGCAGCCCTCTCTCCCCGATAGATCAAGTCCTCTAGTTTTTCAGCAGTGCTTAGGCGAAGCCCTGCTGGAATAGTTCCACCACCACCACCACCGCGCTGTCTCGCTGCCGGAGAACTCATCTACTTCTCCGCTCCCTCTTGTTGGATCAAGAAGGCAGAGATCGTTATGAAGCTGTACGTGTGCTGAACGCGGAGGTGCCGTCCGTTCGGTACTAGATTGTGATTGGATCGCGGGACGCTCGGCGATTTGGATTGCGAAGACGTTCGACTACATCAACCGCGTTTCTTAACGCTTCCCGCTTAGAGATCTACAAGGGTATGTAGATCTACTCTCCCTCTTGTAGATGCTCATCACCATGGATAGATCTTGCGTGTGCGTAGGAAAATTTTTGTTTCCCATGCAACGTTCCCCAACAACGAGGTGGAAGCCAAGATCAAGGCGATCACCCCAGCGCGTGATAACCCCAGGGGGAGCAGGCTGGTGGCTCCTCTCTCATCGGAGAATCCGCCGAATGAGGTAAACTCCGAAGGTCTATCATCCGAGTGATACTTGCGTATTTATTGTAGTTGATCCGACTGATCTTGCTCTTCATTCGGCAGGCTTTCACACAGATGAGCAGCCAGGTGCCAATCGTGGACAGGGGCCCGGTCGATGTTGCGAGCGATACCGATCATCCAGATGATTCGGCCGAAGCAGGGGAGTATGAAGAGCCCGATGACGACGAAGACGATGAAGAAGAAGAAGAGGAAGGCTCGGAGGACGGCGACGAGGTGGAGTTGTCACACTCAGATGACTGAGTGCCCGAAGCCCGTTCCAAAGCGCGCCATGACTCGGGAGTCCGTGGTGGCGGTCCCAAGAGACCGAAAACCGCCAAACCGACTGGGCCTGCCCTTCCAACCCGCAGCTCGAAGCGCGGGCGTGGAGAGCTTGTCTCTTCACCCGAGAAGACAGCGAAGCAGCCCAAAGTCACTACGGCCAAGCCTCGGAAGGCAGTCTTCATCCCGAAGATTAAGATGACCATTCCCGTGGCCTCAGCGTAAGCATTTCCATTCTAACAATTGTTGTCTATATTTGTCCGAGTGATGAAATGATCCGAGTGTTTCCTTTACAGTGCTGATACTTCAACTGCTTCACCTGATCCCCACACTCTGGAGAAAGAGCGGGCCGACGCTGATGTTGCGTCTTCAAAAGGTAAGCCCCGGACTCACTCGGTAACTCTGGACATTCCCGAGTGTTTACTTTTTACTCATCTTTGAGTGCCTTGAACGCTTGCAGCTCCAAGTGAAGTGATCGACATTGATGCGGATGACAAGGTTGACCTGCCGAACCCTTCGGCCAACGCGGACGTTGTGATGCAGGAGTCATCGCTTGCCGATACTTTGGTGCCAGCACGAGAGGCCAGCTCGATAGCCGGTGCAGCACTCGGAACTGGCACATCATCCCCCTCGTTGACTCCCTCTGCGACCAACATCTTTGCGCTACACTATGTCCCGGAGGATCAAGTGGGAGCGAGCAAAGAGGCGTTAATCCAGCTGGAGGTGATGAGTGAACGACTGAAGACGGCGTACGACGCAAGTGAGGCATTGAAGAAGAATGTTCGAGTAAGTACTCTTGTAAGTACCTTCCTCAGTCAGAATTTTTATTTATGTCATGTGAGGATTTGCATCCGAGCACACCGGTTGGGTGTCTTTGAGTTCCAGTGGGGGCGCGCTGAGCGCACCCACTGGGTGTAGTCCCCGAGACTGCCGTCGACTGAAGCAGTCGGCGGGAGTCTTAGAGTCCGAATGAATTTAATGTTCGATCCGTCTGTTAAGTCTGGATCAAAAACCTTGTATTTGATTTTCTAGTGGGGGCGCGCTGAGCGCACCCACTGGGTGTAGTCCCCGAGACTGCCGTCGACTGAAGCAGTCGGCGGGAGTCTTAGAGTCCGAGTCAAAATTTTGACCAATACCTTTTGCTTTAATTCTTGTTTGCAGTCTGTTTGTGAGCTCGGAAGTCACTACAAAGCTTTGGAGAAAGAGGTGCAGGACCTGCGCATCAGCCTTGAGGCCGAGAAGGCCAAGAACATCCTACTGGAGGAGGAGAAGAAGGCAATTGAAGGTATGCTCATCTTGCCCGACTGCTGCAATAACAGCCGTTCCTCCCTGTCCGACTGAGTCTATTTCATCAGATCTTCGTGGCGAAAATTGTAAACTTGTCGAGAGGCTGAAGAATTCTATTTATTTAGAAACTGTGAAGATGGCCCTCAAGAAGAAGGACACGGATCTGGCGGCCGCTCAAAAGGAAGCCAGTCGAAAGACCAAGGAGGCCGAAGAGAAGCTGAAGGCAGTCGGGAAGCTGGAGGAAGAGAAGAAAGCTCTGGAAGCTGCTGTGACGAAGTCCAAGGAGGAGCTCGCTGATCTGAAGAAGTCATACTCCGAGTGGGAGACCAAACTCAAGCATATCACCGCAAAGAAGAACGAGCTGGAGCAGTTTGTCGAGGAGTATGGCGACTCCGTGAGCGAAAAACTCAAAGGTAATATTCCCGAGTGATCCTAGTCCGGCCGAATGAATTCTGATCACTTCTGACTCTTTTCTTCATCTGACGCAAACCCAGATTTCTGTGATGACGTCACTGAGGAGACTGACAAAATCGAGAAGGAGCTGGACCCGTCCCGAGAGCTGCTCAAGGACAGTGCTACTATGGCCATTCTTCGCTTGGAAGAACGTGTCGATCAAGTGACTTTGTATATGAAGAGGCTCAGCACTGCCGTCTCGGAGATTGACCGAGACGTCTTCTCCGACGAAGAGCCCTCGAAGGATCTGGAATCAGCCCTTACCCGAGTGATAGACGTGCCAAGCCGAGTGAAGGCTTGGAAAAAATCTACAGCCCGGGCTGGAGCCTACATTGCCCTCTCACTCGTCCGCGTCCACTGCAAGGGAGTGGATGAGAAGAAGCTCAAGTCCCTGGAGGTCGCCAACAGGAAGCATGCCAAGGTCGAAGACTTCATGGAGATGTTCATGGAAGCTGCCACTCGGATTGCAGACAGCATCGACCTGGTCACCTTCATCGAAGCAGTGCCTCAGCCCGAGTGATCGTCGGGTTTAAAACTCTTTAAGCTTTTGCCTCAGAATGCCGAGTGGTAGATGTAACCGTAAGACTTTGAATAAGCCTGAGGCTCCCGTCGTCAGAACCTTTATCCGTACTTTTGTTTCAAGTGACGTAGTTTTTATTTGTCTTGGCTTTATTCGATCTTTAATTTGTGAATGCTTTAAACTTAGGCGATGGGGTACCACAGCTAAGTCCCCGAGTATGAGCGCAAACCACACTCGGAATTGTTCGTGAGAACAATGATGATCCTGTCCATCTTAGAGTCCGAGTGTGGAGAATTTCCCGCTTGAGATGGTCTGTAAGTTAGGCGACGCGGGGTCGCAGCTAAGCCCCCGAGTGTGGGCGAGACCCGCACTCGGCATTGTTCGTGAGAACAATGATGGTCCTGTCCATCTTAGTAATGATGGAACTGTCCATCTTAGAGTCCGAGTGTAGAGGATGTCCCACTCGAGACGGTCTATAACTTAGGCGACGCGGGGTCGCAGCTAAGCCCCCGAGTGTGGGAGAGACCCGCACTCGGAATTGTTCGTGAGAACAATGATGGTCCTGTCCATCTTAGTAATGATGGTCCTGTCCATCTTAGAGTCCGAGTGTGGAGGATGTCCCACTCAAGACAGTTTATAACTTAGGCGACGCGGGATCGCAGCTAAGCCCCCGAGTGTGGGCACGGCCCGAACTCGGAATTGTTCGAGAGAACAATGATTGTCCTGTCCATATTAGTAATGATGGTCCTATCCATCTTAGAGTCCGAGTGTAGAGCATATCTCACTCGAAATGGTTTTTAACTTAGGTGATGCGAGATCGCAGCTAAGCCCCCGAGTGTGGGTGTGGCCCGCACTCGGAATTGTTCGAGAGAACAATGATCATCGTGTCCATCTTAGTAACGATGGTCCTGTCCATCTTAGAGTCCGAGTGTGGAGGATATCTCACTCGAAATTGTTTTTAACTTAGGCGATGCGGGATCGCAGCTAAGCCCCCGAGTGTGGGCGTGGCCCGCACTCGGAATTGTTCGAGAGAACAATGATGGTCCTGTCCATCTTAGTAATGATGGTCCTGTCCATCTTAGAGTCCGAGTGTGGAGGATGTCCCACTCAAGACGGTTTTTAACTTAGGCGATGCGGGATTGCAGCTAAGCCCCCGAGTGTGGGCGTGGCCCGCACTCGGAATTGTTCGAGAGAACAATGATGGTCCTGTCCATCTTAGTAACGATGGTTCGATCCATCTTAGAGTCCGAGTGTGGAGGACATCTCACTCGAAATGGTTTTTAACTTAGGCGATGCGGGATCGCAGCTAAGCCCCCGAGTGTGGGCGTGGCCCCCACTCGGAATTGTCCGAGAGAACAATGATGGTCATGTCCATATTAGTAATGATGGTCCTGTCCATCTTAGAGTCCGAGTGTGGAGGATGTCCCACTCAAGACGGTTTATAACTTAGGCGACGCGAGGTCGCAGCTAAGCCCCTGAGTGCTTGGAAGGGGTTAACACTTCTGAGATGTAATATATGGGTCTTTGAACCTTGAATGCTTTTCCCGGCTCTTCGCGCTCTACTGCGAGGACTGTGCTCACCACCTGGCTAGTCTCCGCGATGTACAGGAGTAAAGGTTCCTGGCTGCCCGGAGCAGCTAACACCGGCTGGGTGGAAAGCAATGCCTTGAGTTCTTCGAATGCGGCTTGCGCTTCATTGGTCGACTCGAACTTGTCGGACTTTTTCATCAGTCGGTAGAGAGGGAGTGCCTTTTCTCTGAGTCTTGAGATGAATCGGCTCAGGGCCACAAGGCATCCTGTCAGCCTTTGCACATCGTGTAAGCGCTCCGGTTGCTTCATTCAGACTATAGCGCCGATTTTTTCTGGATTGGCGTTGATCCCTTGTTCGGAAACGAGAAAACCGAGTAACTTTCCGGCAGGCACTCTGTCGGGGATATTACCCCGCGGTATAACCCGGCCGGAAGTATGACCCGGCCAGGACTTGGCGACTCATTGGTGACCCGATCAAGACTTGGCGGTTCATTGGTGACCCGGTAGGCGGGTCAGACGAGTGACAAGGCCCAGGGCCCAGTGAGCAAGCCGGCGCAAGGCGGCTCGTGGACGGGCCTGGAGGGGCGGCTCACAAGAGAAGGCCCAAAGGAGAGAAAGGATTCCCTCACAAAGGAAACAAGACCCGGATTAGGATTCAAGAGAGACTAGTCCTAATCCTACTCCTAGTAGGACTCTACATGTAAACCTACCCTTTCCACTTATATAAGGAGGGGTAAGGCGCCCCGAGGGGGACAAGTTGACAAGACTCAAGTCATTAGAGATAGGCAGATTAGAGGTTCTCGAGATTAGAGGTAGCAAGACAGCACCCTTGTAATCGAGATCGCCCTCATCATCAATAAAGACACAAAGCAGGACGTAGGCTTTTACCTACATCGGAGGGGCCGAACCTGGGTAAACTCGCGTCTCTCGATTCTGACCAACCCCTCTCAAGCCGCCACATAGTTGTGATGGCCTCACACCTAAGTTCTCTCACGAGGACATCATGTCGTGACAAAACCACGATAGTTGGCGCCCACCGTGGGGTGTCGCACGGTGGTGTTGTGTTCTTGAAGGGATCTCTCCTAGGGATCAGGAAACTTATGACCCGCCGGATCCGCAAGATCCGGCACGGAAGATTCTTCATCGACTCTGAGTTCATGATCTATGGCGAAAGAAGATTAGGCCTACGGTCCATCCGCTGCTGCTGCCCTGCGATTCGCCAAATTGCAGGATCCGCCGAGATGACCGACGTGAGCAGTCGACCGAGTCCAGATCAAAGTTCAAAACTTCCTCTGCTAATCAGAGAACGAGTCAATTCCGATGCGCCGCCACTTCTCCCGAAAATCAAGGTAACCGAAGCATAGCTGCGGCATCCCACACGTCAAATCCGCCGAGCGGCAGTTGCTACACGTACTGGTGTCGGATCCGAAGAATCAAACGATGCTATTACGTTGCATCAAATAGTGTCACTAAAGTACTAGTTTTCACGGTGGGGTCAAGACAAAGAATAAAAAAAAGTGGAGAGCAGCACACCACGACCCCGACCCGGAGGCAGACTCGGGCTTCGCCGGCCTCCTTGCGTCTCCGAGCCGCCGTGGGCCACCTCTGCCGCTCGCCTTGCCCCGCTGTGCCGGCTCCGGCTTGTTCCGCGCGCCCACGCTCTGTTCCCGCCCTCCGGCTTGCTCCGCCGACGCGCCTGGCCTCGCCGGCCCGCCTCCACAGCCGCGTCCCCGTCGAGCCAGCTTTGCCTCGCTCCGCCGGCGGCCGCCTCCGTCCTCCTCGCCTCAGCCCTCAGCCACTGTGCCGTGGCCGCCCCGCCAGCTTCAACCGCCGCGCCGTGGCCATCCCGCCGGCTCGCCTTCACCGCGCCGGCGACCACCGCCTCGCGCCCGGTTGCTGCGCCGCCGCACCTCACCGACGCGGCTCTGCCTCGCTTCCACCTGGCCTCGGCCGCTCCTCGCTCTTAAGCCGGTTGTGCCTGCTCCGGGTCTGCTCCGCCCCGCGTCGCCGATCCCTGCTCGCCTCCGCCCTCGCCTTGAGCAGGTCCTCCGCCATGGCATCTCCCCTGCTGCGCTCGCCTCTGCCCCCGCGGCCTCCGCCGCTCGCCTCTGCTGCCGCGCCATGGCTGTCGCCTGCTACACCAGCTCCACCGTCGCACATACCTCTGCCATGAGCCGTCTCACCGCCGCGGCCACGTCTCGCGCTGGCCGCCTCGCCGCACCAGCATCCGTCGTGGTTGCTCACCTCGCCACCGCGCACCGAGCCGACCCGCCGCCGCGGGAAGCTGCGCCTCTCTAGCCTCACCTCCACGGCTGCTCTAGCATGCTCCGGCGGCTCGTTGTTCCGCTGTCCAGCAGTCGCCGTCGCACCTTGAGCCGCCGTCGCGCCGGTCTCCGCTACAGCCTCACCTCGCCTCAAGCTGACTGCCGGCATCGCCCTCTGGCCGCCGCCACGTTCCAGAGCCGCCCGGTCGTGCTTTTGCGCCGGGCCGTTCGAGCCGCCGCTCGCCGTTGCACCGGATTACCCCGCCTCCGCTGGACTCGCTCCACGTCGGGTTTGCTCCGGTTTAGCCTCGCCCTGCTCCTCGGTCGGTTGTCCGTGTATGAAAAGAAAGGGAAAACAGCAGGCGAGGCTAAGACAGAGAAGGAATTGTTGTCTAAACTCGGTTTGCTCCGTCCACATTCATCTGACAAAAATACCAGGTGATATTTATCATATCTATTTTTCAATACATAATTATTTGTCCGAGGACAATTACTCGACCCTACAATATTTTTACGCAGGACAATTATTGATGTGGCATTATACCACGGAGTTGGAGCTCACACCAATGTGCCGCGTTGCTCAATGGACGCGCGTGAGTCGCCACCCCGCGGACGGTCTACATCAACTCACCGGTACCGCGCGCGCTCACCCGCCAGTATGAGCCACCCAATGGACGCGGCAAGCCGCCGCATCCGTGGCACGGTTTTCACCAGCAACGCCACGGCCGACTCGCCGTCTGCATCGGCTTACAACGCCGCGGCCATCTCTGGCGACCGCACCGGCTTACAACGCCGCGATCGTCTCTCACGACCGCGCCGTCTTCAAATGTCGCGGTTGACTTCTATGTCTACATCAACACGCTAGGGGCCGCATACACCAGTACGAGCCGCCCAACGGACGGTTCTGAATCGCCGCCCTGCGGTCCAAACTACATTGACATATCGGTGCGGTGTTCGCCTGTACGAGCCGCCCAACGGACAGGCGCACAAGTCACCGCCACTGCAGTTTGGTTAACTTCAACAACCAGCCGGGACGAACCATCGACCGGATTATTGAAACAATTCATACGGGATCGTCTATAACCCGCCACGGTCAAGCTCAACCTTCAGTGGAGACTCTCAAGCCGCCTCTTCGAGTCAACTTAAAGACTCGGGGGCTACAGACATGGCTCCACACATGTGGTCATTTTTCAACGATAACCCCGGGTCATTGCAAGGAAGTTAACTCGGTTCCGGTGGCTACTACATTATTGGCGGAAGATTAAAAGTTGCCCAAGAGAACGAACCGCCGTGATGCACCGTTCAAACATGGGTGCCCGGATTTATTGGATCATCATAAAGTCACTTGAGGGATTCTGTTGTTTCTTCATACAAGATGGCGGCTTACAAGATGGCGGTTTACAAGATGGTGCAACAATGTTGATACTTCAACAAGGTCATTTGGGGGCTTCCAACCCGCCGGGTTTAGCTTACACACCCTCTTGATCGGCTCTTCAACCACCGTAAGGCCAGGTTGCATACCCAAAAGTTGACTCCGTCAACAAGGTCATTTGGGGGCTTCCAACCCACCGGGTTTAGCTTACACACCCTTTTGATCGGCTCTTCAGCCACCGCAAGTTCGAGTTAAACCTGCCTGTATGCTGCTGCTGCTCCGCTAGGTGACCCGCCGAACTCTTGCCAGTTAATCTCGACTAGAGACCCTGAGCTGCTCAAAGTATTTGACAGTCACTCTCACTAGAGACCCTGTACTGGTCAAAGTTAAACCGGCGGATCTTGTCACGTGAGGGCCGGCTTACAGAAAGCGAGGATAAACTCACCCATCTGCTGCCGACTCTCTGCTATGTGGCCCGTTCGTACTCTTAAACAGTTACTCTTTTAAAGACCTTGCACTGTTTAAGGTTCAAACGACGGATTTATGTCACGTGAGAGGTAGCTTATGGGCCCTGGGGTTACTCATGCCCTGCTGCGTCTCTCTCTGGTTCGTTGCGCTCTTATCAGTTAATCTCGCCTAGAGACCTTGAGCCACTCAAAGCAATTGACGGTCACTCTCACTAGAGACCTTGTACTGTTAAGAGTTCAAGTAGCGAGTCCACCCAGAAGAACCGGCATATGAGTTTTCGAAAAACAAAAAAGGAAGAAAAAGCAAGGTCATCAAAGATTTAACATCTTTGGGTTGTGCTTCTCAAGCCGCCCTCAAAACGATACAGAATATACTCTGTCTTGTTGTTTTTGCAGGTCTTGTCTCCTAAGATAAGCCGCTATTAAGTGTGAAGAAAGATGGTTATGGCCATACAAAGCAGCTTGAGTCATTCATTTGCATCTTGCATTACATCATCCTGCTTTGCGTCATCATATCATGCATCATCATACATGCATATCCATATTTGTTTATGCTGCGGAAAGCCGGTCACCAAACCGGATTACATCGTAACCTCTGCAAGAACAATAGATCTTTAATAGCCAACATGGCTGGATCTTCATCATGGTTTATCATAACCGGTATTAAATGATTGGGGTTTTTTCAAGCCAGCTTGGAAAATTGATTATTCTTGAAGAGTCGCCCTATCAGATATAATGCCATGTCATTTAATTGACCGACTCTTGGATTTCTTCAACCTGTGCTCTGTAGTATACTACAACACTCATGGATTTCTCAGACATATATTTGCCTGGTTGCACCGCAACCACGAGCAGGGATTTTCATTTTCAAGGGTAAAGGCATTATTCCAGGATATTCGACAAAATACCGGGTTACAACCACGGTCAAGGATTCATTCAACAAATTATGATGAGTTATATTATTGTCACACAGTCCCGAGTCACCGCGGGCAGACGACCCGACACTTGGGGGCTACATTATTCAAGTCCAGTTTATATCAAGTATGCAAGTCCCATGTCGCTGCAAGCATGCATCACGGCACTTGGGGGCTAATGCAAGTTGCTTTTCAAATCATTACATGGTCAACAGATCCTGTTGTCTCAAGGAGATGAGCCAGCCTTTCTATATTTTTCTAAGTCCCAGCCCAGTACTTCTTACTGACCCGGCACTTGGGGATTACAGCATTCAGCTGATCAAGCAGATTATAAGGGCCAAATTGAAGACCCGGCCCATCACATACTGATGAGCCGGCCCTTGGGGGCTACACATGTGAAATACAAGGCACTCAGTATATATCTGGTGACTCAGATGACAACCCAGATTTCTCAACATTTAACACCAAGTTCAAAAGTCCCAGGTTATTGCAGGCAAAACAACCCGGTCCTTGGGGGCTACATCAGCGGAAGCTTTATAAGGTAAAAGACAGTTACAAGTCCCAGGCTGCTGCAGGCAAGACAACCTGGCACTTGGAGGCTACCCAATCAAAGATATTATTGCAAAGCACCAAGTCATCATGGATAAACTTGGAGCTTGGGGGCTACAGGTAATATGGATATATCAAAAAATTGAAGAGAGTTTTCAAGATGTCAATTGTGAGCGAGACTGGCTCAACAGAATTTTATCTAGCCAAAGCATTGAAAGACCAGCTCAGCATCACACGGATTTTCTTTATTCCCAATAATTTTATCAAGTCAGTTGGAGTCCAGTTGTTTGACCCAGCGTCACCAACAATCATGACCCGGCATTATCAAAAGATCATAACCCGGCAGAATTTATATGAGCAACCCGGCTTTACAAGTTGAAGGGTATTGGAGGCCGACTCAATGGCATATGGGTGTTGTATTCCCAATATTTTACTTCAAAAGGACACTGATAAGCAAGACGATTGAGAAGACGGCTCGTTCATATGAAGAAGAAACCCGGATTTTTAAGGAGCTACTTCATTAAGCCGGCCAGTGGAGCAAGCCGGTCACTTAACATATTTATTCTTATTTCAGGAGCTTAGCATGAATAAATTCAAGCTAACCTAGGGGCTAATGTCGGGGATATTACCCCGCGGGATAACCCGGCCGGAAGTATGACCCGGCCAGGACTTGGCGACTCATTGGTGACCCGGTCGAGACTTGGCGGTTCATTGGTGACCCAGCATGCGGGTCAGACGAGTGACAAGGCCCAGGGCCCAGCGAGCAAGCCGACGCAAGGCGGCTCGTGGACGGTCCTGGAGGGGCGGCTCACAAGAGAAGGCCCAAAGGAGAGAAAGGATTCCCTCACAAAGGAAACAAGACCCGGATTAGGATTCAAGAGAGACTAGTCCTAATCCTACTCCTAATAGGACTCTACATGTAAACCTACCCTTTCCACTTATATAAGGAGGGGTAAGGCGCCCCGAGGGGGACAAGTTGACAAGACTCAAGTCATTAGAGATAGGCAGATTAGAGGCTCTCGAGATTAGAGGTAGCAAGACAGCACCCTTGTAATCGAGATCGCCCTCATCATCAATATAGACACAAAGCAGGACGTAGGCTTTTACCTCCATCGGAGGGGCCGAACCTGGGTAAACTCGCGTCTCTCGATTCCGACCAACCCCTCTCAAGCCGCCACATAGTTGCGATGGCCTCACACCTAAGTTCTCTCACGAGGACATCATGACGTGACAAAACCACGACACACTCCGAACGTGCACTTAGCTGGATTCAGCTTTATTCCGAAGCGCCGCAGGTTCGCGAAGGTCTCGGCAAGGTCGGTCAGGAGGTCAGAACCTTTCCTAGACTTGACTACGATATCGTCCATATAAGCTTCCACGTTCCGACTGATCTGCTTTTGCAAGCATTTCTGGATCATGCGCTGGAAAGTGGCCCCAGTATTCTTCAGGCCGAATGGCATCGTGACGTAGCAAAAGCACCCGAATGGGGTGATGAAGGCCATTTTTATTTCATCAGGACCGTACATTCGGATCTGGTGGTACCCGGAGTACGCATCCAGGAACGACAGACGTTCGCATCCGGCAGTAGAGTCAACTATCTGATCTATGCGAGGTAAAGGGAAATGATCCTTCGGGCAGGCCCGATTGAGGTGTTTAAAGTCAATACACATACGGAGTGATTTGTCCTTCTTCGGCACCAAGACGTCATTCGCGAGCCACTCGGAGTGGTAAACCTCGCGAATGAACTCGGCGGCAAGGAGCCGAGCTATCTCTTGACCAATCGCCTTGCGCTTCTCGACGGAGGATCGGCACAAGTACTCTTTGACTGGCTTGGCCTTGGGATCGGTTCGGAGTCGGTGCTCAGCCAGTTCCCAGGGCACACCAAGCATGTCAGACGGCTTCCATGCGAAGATGTCCCAGTTCTCATGGAGGAACTGGATGAGCTCGGCTTCCTATTTCTCTCCGAGTGAGGTGGAGATGTTCGTCGGAGCAGCACTTGGGTCACTCAGATGAACATGGATTAGCTTGGTCTCGCCAGCCGACTGGAAGGCTGATTCTGAATCCGGCCGCTTTGATCTGAGCAGATCAGCCGTATCCACTTCCTTCTTGTACCCTTCAAGCTCGACTGCAAGCACTTGCTCGTTGGCGATCTTTGAGCCCTCCTGGAGGCACTCTTCGGCGATCTTTCGGTCGCCAGTCACTGTGATCACACCCTTAGGCCCTGGCATCTTGAGTTTGAAATGTGCGTAGGTGGGCCTACCCAGGATGGCGTGATAAGCACTGCGGAAGTCAACCACCTCAAAGGTTAACCTTTCCTTTCGGAAATTCTTTTCGCCTCCGAATACAATGTCCAGAGCGATCTGGCCGAGTGACTCTGCCTTCTTCCCAGGGACAATCCCATGGAAATGCATGTTGCTCTTGCTCAATTGGGACATCGAGATGCCCATTGCCTTGAGCGTATCAGCACATATGATATTGAGCCCGCAGCCTCCGTCCATGAGGACCTTGCGCAGTCGGACGCCTCCCACTGCCGGGTCGACGACCAACGCCTGCCTCCTAGGGGTGGCTATGTGAGGCGGATGGTCGGACTGGTCGAATGTGACAGGTGTCTTCGTCCAGTTGAGGAACTTGGGAGCAGTCGGAACTGCCATGTTGACCTCCCGATTGACAACTTTCAGCTGCCTCTTGCTTTCAACGTCAGCGAAGATCACAAGGATTTTCTCAACCTATGGGTACTCGGAAGTACCATCGTCATCCTCGGCGTCGAGTTTTTAACTCGAGGGCTCCGCGCCCATCTCCTGCTTGAGCAAGCGACATTCCCGAGTGGTGTGCTTTGGAAGCACCACGTTGCCTTCTTCATCCGTCTTGGTATGAATCTGGCACGGCTGATCAAGAATGTCGGACTTAGAGTCGGACTTCTTCTTAGGAATCCACTCTTTCTTCTTTTTCTTGGGCTTCGGCTTGCCTTGTCCTTGCCCTTGGACGGCTGCCACCTCTGCTTTGCCGGAGGCGTTAGCCTTCCGCTTCTGATTTTTCCCGGCATTGCCTCCCGATTGACGGGCGTTGCCGGTTCTCCCTTTGCCGCTACGGAGGCGGTCTTCTTCCTCGCCATTGGCGTACATGTTTGCGATCTCCATGGCCCGACTGAGGGACAAATCCCCAGACCGACCGAACTTCAAGATTAACTCCCGATACCGAGTGCCGGCCTTAAAGGCTCACACAACCTGATGTTCGGTCACATTTTCCACGGTGTTGTGCAACGTGGTCCAGCGCTGAATATACTCTCGGAGAGTCTCGTTGCTCTTCTGGACGCAGTGTTGTAGTTCTATCAATCCACCCGGGCGCTTGTACGTGCCCTCGAATGTTTTGAAGAACACTCGGGCCAGATCTTCCCAACAGTAAATGCAATTGGCGGGCAACTGATTCAGCCACGCACGCGCAGACCCTTCCAACATGAGCTGAAGGTGCTTCATTGCAACGAAATCATCGCCACCGCCGATCTGGACAGGGACTCGATAGTCTTCGAGCCAAGTCTCTGGCTTGGATTCGCCATTGAACTTCCCAATTCCGGTCGCCAGCCGATAATTGGGGGGGGATCTCCGCCTCTCGGATGTATCTGCTGAAACACCCGAGACCAGTAACTCCCCAGCCGCTCGCTCGGTCTCTGTCATGTCGGTTCCGATCGACCACTCGCTGAGTGATGTCAGACCGGGCATCGTAGCCTCTGTGCCGAACAGGGTTCCGCTCATGGTTCCTCCCGAGTGGGTTGCCTCCGTCATACGGACGTTAGCCACGCAAACCGCCCCTCGGAGGGGGAGTCCGATTGAAATCGCGGTCGTCGCGCCCGTCTCCTCCGTGCGGACCTCTCGGAAGAAGAGGAGTTCGCGGGTCTTTCCTCGGCGTGAGAGGACTGTGAGCCGACTGGACGGTGTCTGCCTGAGTGGACTCATTGCGAATGCGTTGGTGAGACTGTGATACCTTTGAGTTTTGTTGTAGGGTGGTCTTCAGCAAAGCCTAGATTTGCCGAATGCCTTCGCCAGCTGCCGAATCAGACGGCTGGATCGAATCTGCAATCCGAGTGGCCGCGGCCAGATTCAGCAAAGGCGTGCGCATCACCGGGATGGTGTCAGGACGATCCTTTGTGAATAGCTGACGGCGGCTATGGCTGGAGCTGGGAAGGTCTCTTGCCGCGCGTTCGTCGAGTGAACGTTGTAGCCGCTCAAGTCGCTCGCGCTCAGCGAGGGTGGCTTGGTGAGCAGCCTCCAGGGCTATCTCTTCCGGGGTATTCCCCGCTATGGGCGACAGAAGGACCTGATCATTCCTGCGCCTGATTTCCTCCCGTTGCTCCCGGGTGAGGGGTCGGGGTGTTGGGGAACGTCGCATGGGAAACAAAAAATTTCCTACGCACACGCAAGATCTATCCATGGTGATGAGCATGTACGAGAGGGAGAGTGGATCTACATACCCTTGTAGATCGCTAAGCGGGAAGCGTTAAGAAACGCAGTTGATGTAGTCGAACGTCTTCGCGATCCAAATCGCAGCCGTCCCACGATCCGTCCCGATCTAGCGCCGAACGGACGGCACCTCCGCGTTCAGCACACGTACAGCTCGATGACGATATCCGCCTTCTTGATCCAGCAAGAGGGGGCGGAGAGGTAGATGAGTTCTCCGGCAGCGCGACGGCGCGGCGGCAGCGGTGGTGGAACAATTCCGACAGGGCTTCGCCTAAGCACCGTCAGAATCTATTTGGTGGAGGAACTAGGGAATAGAGAACTAGCACGTGGACTTGTGTGTTTGGAGCCTCTATTCCTCTAGTATATATAGGAGGGAGGGGGAGGAGGCAGCCGCCCTAGGGTTACCCCTAGGGGTTCGGCCGAACCAGGTGGAGGTGGAGGATTCCACCTCCAATCCTACTCCTAGTAGGACTCCTTTCCTACTTGGAGTACACCTTCCCCACTTGGGCTTTTTTCCTTTCCCCACCTCCTAGCCGCATGGGCCATGTGGGGATGTTTTGCCCAGCCCACTTAGGGCTGGTGCACCCCCCCCCCTCAGGCCCATGTGGCCTCCTGGCATGGGTGGCCCCTCCCGATGGCCCTCCGGCACTCCCGGTACACTACCGGAAATACCCAAAAGTTTTCCGGTGGCCAAAACGGGACTTCCTATATATCAATATTTACCTCCGGACCATTTCGGAGCTCCTCGTGATGTCCGGGATCTCATCCGGGACTCCGAACAACCTTCGGTCACCACCATACATAACTCAATACTACTGAAACGTCACCGAACGTTAAGTGTGCAGACCCTGCGGGTTCGAGAACTATGTAGACATGACCGAGACACCTCTACGGTCAATAACCAATAGCGGGACCTGGATGCCCATATTGGTTCCTACATATTCTACGAAGATCTTTATCGGTTGAACCTCTAAGTCAAGGATTTAATTAATCCCGTACGATGTTCCCTTTGTTCTTTGGTATGTTACTTGCCCGAGATTCGATCATCGGTATCTCTATACCAAGTTCAATCTCGTTACTGGCAAGTCTCTTTACTCGTTCCGTAATACAAGATCCCGTGACTAACACTTAGTCACATTGCTTGCAAGGCTTATTGTGATGTTGTATTACCGAGTGGGCCCTGAGATACCTCTCCGTCATATGGAGTAACAAATCCCAGTCTCGATCCATGCCAACTCAACAGACACCTTCGAAGATACCTGTAGAGCATCTTTATAGTCACCCAGTTACGTTGTGACGTTTGATACACACAAGGTATTCCTCCGGTGTTAGTGAGTTGCATGATCTCATGGTCATAGGAACAGATACTTGACATGCAGAAAACAATAGCAATAAACTGACACGATCATATGCTACGTTCATAGTTTGGGTCTTGTCCATCACATCATTCTCCTAATGATGTGATCCTGTTATCAAATGACATCTCATGTCTATGGCTAGGAAACCTTGACCATCTTTGATCAACAAGCTAGTCTACTAGAGGCATACTAGGGACACAGTGTTGTCTATGTATCCACACATGTATCAGTGTTTCCAATCAATACAATTATAGCATGGATAATAAACGATTATCATGAACAAGGAAATATAATAATAACTACTTTTATTATTGCCTCTAGGGCATATTTCCAACAGTCTCCCACTTGCACTAGAGTCAATAATCTAGCTCACATCACTATGTGATTTACATTGTAATGAATCTAACACCCATACAGTTCTGGTGTTGATCATGTTTAGCCCTTGGAAGAGGTTTAGTCATCGGATCTGCAACATTCAGATCCATGTGCACTTTGCAAATCTTTATGTCGTCCTCCTTGATGTAATCGCGGATGGAATTGAAACGTCGTTTTATGTGTCTGGTCCTCTTGTGAAACCTTGGTTCCTTGGCTAGAGCAATGGCACCAGTGTTGTCACAGAAACAGAGTCATTGGGTTTAGTGCACTAGGCACTACTCCAAGATCTGTCATGAACTCCTTCATGCAGACACCTTCCTTCGCCGCCTCCGAGGCAGTGATGTACTCCGCTTCGCATGTAGAATCAGCTACCACGCTCTGCTTGGAACTGCACCAGCTTACCGCACCCCCATTAAGAATAAATATGTATCCGGTTTGAGACTTAAAGTCATCCGGATCAGTGTCAAACCTTGCATCGACGTAACCCTTTACGACGAGCTCTTGATCACCTCCATAAACGAGAAACATGTCCTTAGACCTTTTCAGGTACTTAAGGATATTCTTGACCGCCGTCCAGTGCTCCATTCCTGGATCACTTTGAAACCTTTCGGCCATACTTATGGCAAGGCTGACATCGGGTCTTGTGCACAGCATTGCATACATGATAGAGCTTATGGCTGAAGCATAGGGGATGACACTCATCTTTTCTCTATCTTCTGCAGTCACTGGGCATTGAGTCTTACTCAACTTCACACCTTTCAATACAGGCAAGAACCCCTTCTTGGGCTGATCCATTTTGAACTTCTTCAAAACTTTGTCAAGGTATGTGCTCTGTGAAAGTCCTATTAAGCGTCTCGATCTATCTCTATAGATCTTGATGCCTAATATGAAAGCAGCTTCTCCTAGGTCCTTCATTGAAAAACTCTTGTTCAAATATTCCTTCACGCTTTCCAACATTTCTATATTGTTTCCAATCAGCAATATGTCATCCACATATAATATTAGAAATGCTATAGAGCTCCCACTCACTTTCTTGTAAATACAAGCTTCTCCGTAAACTTGTATAAACCCGAACGCTTTGATCACCTCATCAAAGCGAAGATTCCAATTCTGAGATGCTTGCACCAGTCCATAAATGGATCGCTGGAGTTTGCAAACTTTGACAGAATTCTCTGGATCGACAAAACCTTCTGGTTGCATCATATACAACTCTTCCTTAAGGAAACCGTTAAGGAACGCTGTTTTGACATCCATCTGCCAAATTTCATAATCGAAAAAGGCAGCTATTGCTAAAATGATTCTGACGGACTTAACCATCGCTACGGGTGAGAAGGTCTCATCGTAGTCAACTCCTTGAACTTGTGAAAAACCCTTTGCCACAAGTCGAGCTTTATAGACGGTGACATAACCGTCTGCGTCCGTCTTCCTCTTAAAGATCCATTTGTTCTGAATGGCCTTTCGCCCTTCAGGTAATACTTTCAAAGCCCATACTTTGTTTTCATACATGGATCCCATCTCGGATTTCATGGCCTCTAACCATTTCTCAGAATCCGGGCCCATCATCGCTTCTCTATAGCTCGTAGGTTCATCGTTGTCCAACAACATGACCTCTAAGACAGGGTTGTCGTACCACTCAGGAGCAGTACGCGTCCTTGTCGACCTACGAGGTTCGATAGCAACTTGATCCGAAGCTTCATGATCATCATCATTAACTTCCTCTTCAATTGATGTAGGCTCTACAGAAACATCTTTCTGCGCTGCGCTACTCTCTGGTTGAAGTAAAGGTTCAACAACCTCATCAAGTTCTATCTTCCTCCCACTCAATTCTTTCAAGAGAAACTTTTTCTCAAGAAATGTTCCGTTTTTAGCGACAAACACTTTGCCTTCGGATCTGAGATAGAAGGTATACCCAACTGTCTCTTTTCGGTATCCTATGAAGACGCATTTCTCCGCTTTGGGTTCCAGCTTTTCAGGCTGAAGCTTTTTGACATAAGCATCACATCCCCAAACTTTAAGAAACGACAACTTTGGCTTCTTGCCAAACCACAGTTCATATGGCGTCGTCTCAACGGATTTCGATGGTGCCCTATTTAAAGTGAATGCAGCTGTCTCTAATGCATAACCCCAAAACGATAGTGGCAAATCGGCAAGAGACATCATAGATCGCACCATATCCAATAAGGTTCGATTATGACGTTCGGACACACCATTACGCTGTGGTGTTCCAGGCGGTGTCAATTGTGAAACAATTCCACATTGTCTTAAGTGACTGCCAAACTCATAACTCAGATATTCTCCTCCTCGATCAGATCGCAGGAATTTGATCTTCTTGTTACGATGATTCCCAACTTCACTCTGAAATTGCTTGAACTTTTCAAACGTTTCAGACTTGTGTTTCATTAAGTAAATATACCCATATCTACTTAAGTCATCAGTGAAGGTGAGAAAATAACGATATCCACCGCGCGCCTCAATGCTCATTGGACCGCACACATCAGTATGTATGATTTCCAATAAGTCACTTGCCCGTTCCATTGTTCCAGAGAACGGAGTCTTAGTCATCTTGCCCATGAGGCATGGTTCACATGTGTCAAGTGATTCAAAATCAAGTGACTCCAAGAGTCCATCAGCATGGAGCTTCTTCATGCGTTTTACACCAATATGACCTAAGCGGCAGTGCCACAAGAAAGTGGTACTATCATTATCAATTCTACATCTTTTGGCATCAATGTTATGAACATGTGTATCATCACTATCGAGATTCAATAAGAATAAACCCCTCACATTGGGTGCATGACCATAAAAGATATTACTCATATAAATAGAACAACCATTATTCTCTGATTTAAATGAGTAACCGTCTCGCAATAAACAAGATCCAGATATAATGTTCATGCTTAACGCAGGCACTAAATAACAATTATTCAGGTTCATCACTAATCCCGATGGTAATCGAAGAGCGAGCGTGCTGACGGCGATCACATCAACCTTGGAACCATTTCCCACGCGCATCGTCACTTCGTCTTTTGCCAGCCTCTGTCTATTCCGCAGTTCCTGTTTTGAGTTGCAAATGTGAGCAACCGAACCGGTATCAAATACCCAGGTACTACAACGAGAGTTGGTAAGGTACACATCAATAACATGTATATCATATATACCTTGTTTGGTGTTGGCCGCCTTCTTGTCAGCCAGATACTTGGGGCAGTTCCGCTTCCAGTGACCAGTTCCCTTGCAATGAAAGCACTCAGTTTCTGGCTTGGGTCCAGCTTTGGGTTTCTTCACGGGAGGGGCAACTGCTTTGCCACTCTTCTTGGAGTTACCCTTCTTACCCTTGCCATTCTTCTTGAAACTAGTGGTTTTATTGACCATCAACACATGATGCTCCTTCTGAATCTCAGACTCAGCGACTTTCAACATCGCAAACAGCTCGGCGACTGACTTGTTCATCCCGTGCATGTTATAGTTCAACACAAAGCTCTTGTAGCTAGGTGGCAGTGATTGAAGAACTCTGTCAGTGATCGCCTCTGGTGGAAGGGGCATCTCCAATTCAGACAGACGGGTGGAATACCCAGACATTCTGAGTATGTGTTCACTGACAGACCCGTTCTCCTCCATCTTGCAGGCATAGAACTTATCGGAGGTCTCATACCTCTCGATCCGGGCATTCTTCTGAAAGATAAAGTTCAACTCCTGGAACATATCATATGCTCCATGATGTTCAAAACATCTTTGAAGTCATGGTTCTAAGCCATACAACATTGCACATTGAACTATTGAGTAATCATCAGAATGTGTCTGTCAGGCATTCGCAACGTCTGCAGACTCTGCTGGAGCGGCTGGTTCACCAAGCGGTGCATCAAGGACATAAGCCTTTTGGGAAGCCGTAACGATAATCCTTAGATTACGGGCACAGTCCACAAAGTTACTTCCATCATCTTTCAACTTAGCTTTCTCTAGGAACGCATTAAAATACAGGGGTGCTACTGCGCGAGCCATTGATCTACAACATAAATATCGCAAAGACAACTTAGACTATTGTTCAAGATAATGAGTTTAGTTAATCATATTACTTAAAACTCCCACTCAAATTGACATCCCTCCGGTCATTCGAGTGTCACATGATCCAAATTCACCAACTCAAGTCCGATCATCACGTGAGATGAGGTGGTTTCAATGGTGAACATCTTCATGTTGATCATATCTACTATATGACTCATGTTCGACCTTTCGGTCTCTTGTGTTCCGAGGCCATGTCTGTACATGCTAGGCTCGTCAAGTTTAACCTGAGTGTTCCGCACGTGCAACACTGGCTTGCACCCGTTGTATGCGAATGTAGAGTCTATCACACCCGAGCATCACGTGGTGTCTCGAAACGATGAACTTTCGCAACGGTGCACACTCGGGGAGAACACAATTTTATCTTGAAATTTTAGTGAGGGATCACCTTATAATGCTACCGCCGTCCTAAGCAAAATAAGATGCATAAAAGGATTAACATCACATGCAAATCATAAGTGACATGATATGGCCATGAACTTGTGCTTTTGATCTCCATCTCCAAAGCACCGGCATGATCTTCATCGTCACCGGCATGACACCATGATCTCCATCATCTTGATCTCCATCAACGTGTCGCCATGAGGTTGTCGCGCCAACTGTTGCTTCTACGACTATTGCTAACTCATAGCGATAAAGTAAAGTAAAACGGCGGAAATAAAAATTAAAGACAACCCTATGGCTCCTGCCGGTTGCCGTACTCATCGACATGCAAGTCGTGATATTCTTTACAAAACATGATCATCTCATACATCACATATATCTCATCATGTAATTGGCCATATCACATCACAACATACCCTGCAGAAACAAGTTAGACGTCCTCTAATTGTTGTTGCATGTTTTACGTGGCTCCTACGGGTATCTAGCAAGAACGATTCTTACCTACGCAAAAACCACAATGGTGATACACAAATTGCTATTCAACCTTCTCCAGGACCGCCTTTGTCAAATCCGATCCAACTAAAGTGGGAGAGACAGACACCCGCCAGCCATCTTTATGCAACAAAGTCACATGTCAGTTGATGGAACCGGTCTCTCGTAAGTGTACGAGTAATGTTGGTCCGGGCCGCTTCATCCCACAATACCGCTGAATCAAGAAAAGACCAAGGGAGGAACCAATCTGAGCATCAACGCCCACAAACTCCTTTGTGTTCTACTCGTGATCTCATCTACGCATAGACCTAGCTCATGATGCCACTGTTGGGGAACGTTGCATGGGAAACAAAAAATTTCCTACGCACATGCAAGATCTATCCATGGTGATGAGCATCTACGAGAGGGAGAGTGGATCTACATACCCTTGTAGATCGCTAAGTGGGAAGCGTTAAGAAACGCGGTTGATGTAGTCAAACGTCTTCGCGATCCAAATTGCAGCCGTCCCACGATCCGTCCCGATCTAGCGCCGAACGGACGGCACCTCCGCGTTCAGCACACGTACAGCTCGATGACGATCTCCGCCTTCTTGATCCAGCAAGAGGGTCGGAGAGGTAGATGAGTTCTCCGGCAGCGCGACGGCGCGGCGGCGGCGGTGGTGGAACAATTCCGACAGGGCTTCGCCTAAGCACCGTCGGAATCTATTTAGTGGAGGAACTAGGGAATAGAGAACTAGCACGTGGACTTGTGTGTTTGGGGCCTCTATTCCTCTAGTATATATAGGAGGGAGGGGGATGAGGCAGCCGCCCTAGGGTTACCCCTAGGGGTTCGGCCGAACCAGGTGGAGGTGGAGGATTCCACCTCCAATCCTACTCCTAGTACGACTCCTTTCCTACTTGGAGTCCACCTTCCCCACTTGGGCTTTTTTCCTTTCCCCACCTCCTAGCTGCATGGTCCTTGTGGGGCTGGTTTGCCTAGCCCACTTAGGGCTGGTGCACCCCCCCCCCTCAGGCCCATGTGGCCTCCCGGCATGGGTGGCCCCTCCCGATGGCCCTCCAGCACTCCCGGTACACTACCGGAAATACCCGAAACTTTTCCGGTGGCCAAAATGGGACTTCCTATATATCAATCTTTACCTCTGGACCATTCCGGAGCTCCTTGTGATGTCTGGGATCTCATCCGGGACTCCGAACAACCTTCGGTCACCACCATACATAACTCAATACTACCGAAACGTCACCGAACGTTAAGTGTGCAGACCCTGCGGGTTCGAGAACTATGTAGACATGACCGAGACACCTCTACGGTCAATAACCAATAGCGGGACCTGGATGCCCATATTGGTTCCTACATATTCTACGAAGATCTTTATCGGTTGAACCTCTATGTCAAGGATTCAATTAATCCCGTACGATGTTCCCTTTGTTCTCGATATGTTACTTGCCCGAGATTCGATCGTCGGTATCTCTATACCTAGTTCAATCTCGTTACCGGCAAGTCTCTTTACTCGTTCCGTAATACAAGATCCCGTGACTAACACTTAGTCACATTGCTTGAAAGGCTTATTGTGATGTTGTATTACCGAGTGGGCCCTGAGATACCTCTCCGTCATATGGAGTAACAAATCCCAGTCTCAATCCATGCCAACTCAACAGACACCTTCGGAGATACCTGTAGAGCATCTTTATAGTCACCCAGTTACGTTGTGACGTTTGATACACACAAGGTATTCCTCCGGTGTCAGTGAGTTGCATGATCTCATGGTCATAGGAACAGATACTTGACATGCAGAAAACAATAGCAATAAACTGACACGATCATATGCTACGTTCATAGTTTGGGTCTTGTCCATCACATCATTCTGCTAATTATGTGATCCTGTTATCAAATGACATCTCATGTCTATGGCTAGGAAACCTTGACCACCTTTGATCAACAAGCTAGTCTACTAGAGGCATACTAGGGACACAGTGTTGTCTATGTATCCACACATGTATCAGTGTTTCCAATCAATACAATTATAGCATGGATAATAAATGATTATCATGAACAAGGAAATATAATAATAACTACTTTTATTATTGCCTCTAGGGCATATTTCCAACACGAGGAACATAGCCGTCGGAGCAGGCGTTGTTGCGGTCACCGTCCCGATCGCGGGTATCTCCCGCGGAATGCCCAGGAGGAGCAGCACCTCGGTCTGGGCCGGCCATCAAGACCTCCGCTACATCGTCGCTGTTCTCGTGCTCGGCAGTTTCGGAAGATTCGTCATCCGAAGACGGGAAGAGGCAGTGGACGGACTCGTCGGCTTCGAGCACGACCACCCGCTGTCCTGCAGCTTGGGCTGCCACAGCGTGCTTGATCCAACGCTGCAGCCGTGAGCGCCCGGAGCGCCGGCGACAAGCCGCCAGACGGGTCGGAGAAGTTGGCCGATAAGGCGTAGACGGTTGTCGGAGGAGAACTCCGAACGTCGTCGCGCTGAAGTGCACCGCGCCTTGGGTGGGCAGTGCCTCGGCATCCAGCGATGCTTCCTGCAGCCATGCCGAATCGTCGACGGCGAAGCTGAGGGACCCGAAGAGGATCTCGCCGCCGAATGTGTTCATGATGAACGAGAAAATGGAAATTCCACCTGCGCCGGAATTCGCTAGACGCGCAGCCCCACGGTGGGCGCCAACTGTCATGGGAATGAACCTGACAATAATACTACGGGGTACGAAAGAAGAGAAAAAGGAGAGAAGACGAAGAAGATGAGAAGAATGGAGAGAGAAGAAGGGAAGAGAAAAGACAAATAAGGAAGAAGAAGAGAGAAGAGAGAAAAAGAAAAAGAAGAGAAAGATGAAGAGAGAAAGAGAAAAAAGAGAGAGAAGAAAGGAGGAGGAAAAAGAAGAGAAAAAAGAGAAAAATGAGAGCCCTACGTCTCGAGCCCGGGGGCTTTGGTGTTTGTTTATGGTGGTAGAAGATTACACAGGGTCGGAACCCTTGCACTGGCGCCCGGGGGTGGCTTATATAGAGTGCGCCACCACCGGCTGAATGCCATGATTAGGGTAATAAATGCCAATGAAGGCTGCGTTACAGGAACGGCTGTTATTAACCAGGCGTTACTGGTAACAGGAAAATAACATCATAACGAATGACTGCTCGAATTTTATGGACGCTTTGCCTTCTGGGTCGCTTGAGCTTCTGAGTCCGAGTGATATGAATTAATCCGAGTGATTAGCTACATTCATCCGAATGAGTTTTTGTCCACGGGTTTTAATGACATTGAGGGACCACAGGTGGGCCCTAGATGTCAGGCCTGTGACCCTACCCATAGTAGGCATCCTCATCACTCAACATCCAGCGGCGCTTCCTGCAGCCACGCGGAATCGTCGACGGTGAAGCTGAGGGAACCGAAGAGGATCTCGCCGCCGAGTGTCATCATGATGATCAGAAAAGTGGAAATTCCACCTGCGCCGGAATTCGCTAGACGTGCTGCCCCAAGGTGGGCGCCAATTGTCGTTGGAATGAACCTGACAATAATACTAGGGGTACGAAAGGAGGGGCGAAGTCTAGCTACGGCGCAAGTGTGCACTCGGATGTGTACGAGTTCGGGCCTCACTCGGAAGTGATAAAAGCCCTACGTCTCGAGCCCGGAGGCTTGGTGTTTGCTTATGAGTAGTAGAGGATTACACGGAGTCGGAACCCTTGCCCTGACGCCCGGGGGTGGCTTATATAGAGTGCGCCACCACCGGCCGAGCGCCATCATTAGGGTTATTAATGACAATTAATGTAACGTTACAGGAACGGCTGAATAAGTGAAACGTTACTGGTAACGCCAAACTAATGACACCATGAGCGTCTCTTCAAGTCCCTCAGGCGCTGCATCTTCTGAGACGTCTGAGCTCCCATCTGGCCGAATGCATCATGGATGTCCGAGTGACTTGATGTGTCCGAGTGTATCTTCAGATGCATCCGAATGCATCTTTGGCATAGAGGCTTTAATGAAATGAGGAACCACAGGTGGACACTAGATGTCAGGCTGGTGACCCTACCCATGGTAGGCAACCTCATCAGCGACCGAAGTGGAGAAGATTGGGAAGCGCATGTTTTAGCGTGAAAATAATGACATACTTTCTGCCTTATTGTGGGTGGGTGGGGGGTGTCGGATGTGTACGTTGCGGCGGTCCATACTCCCACACAAATTTTTTATTTGATTCTGTTTTGTGAAAAACGAACATGCGAACACAACCGCGGACAAAGCCAGGTTTGTGTTGGATGACCTGCCACGTTTAGACACCTGGATCCGGACATTTGCAAGCGCTTAGAGGTCCGCGTTGGAGAGGCAAATGTTCGTGTTTTGACCCTTTTGCGATAGTTTAGTTGGATCTGACCCCTATTTCAAAACATTTCGGGATCTGACCTTTTTCCTATCGCCGGGTCCATGGAGGTAGGGTATACCAACCTACCGCCAAGGTCTTTAGTAGTAGGGGTGCACGCCCTACCGTATTCTTTTTTTCTAAGTATACGATACAATGTCTCTACGCACCTACCGCCGGGTACCTTGACGATATGGTTGTACAGGCTACCGCCTGCCTGTTTGGCTGTAGAGGTGCGTCGCATTGACGTGGATAAGTTTCTTACCGTCAGAGACCTTGGCGGTAGCGTGGTATATTTACCGTCATGGATCCCAACGATAGGATAAGAGTCCGATTCTGAAATTTTTCTGAACCGGGGTCAGATCTGACTTAACTTTTGAAAAAAAGGTCGAAACACGAAAATCCGCCCGTTGGAGATGCCCTTACCACACGAAAAAGTTTCAATGAGAAAATCTGAGAATCAGAAGGGAGTGCATATACAAGAAGAGCTGTATGTGCTCTAAGAATAAAAAATCAACAGATTCAAAGCACGCTTCTTCGCCGGCACAAACATGGATTAGTCGCTCGACAAACTACGAGCCATTTAATCAACAAAGCTCTTGAACCAAAGATGATGATTTGCGGTTCCTACTGGTGCTTGTGGAGGAGCTGCTGCACCCTGAGCTCCAGCTCCCGGATCCTCGGCGCCCACTCGCGCCTTATCTCTATCGGCCTCACCTCCCCCGTCACCTCCTCCACGGCCTTCGCACCGCCGCCGACTCTTTTCTCCTGCCGCCGCGCCGCCGGCCGCGCTGCGCCCGCGCCCCTTTTGCTCCTCTTCTTGGCCTCCTTCGCGGCGGCCGCCCGCTGCAGCGCCCGCAGCACGTCCGACCCGCGCAGCTGCCCCCCGGGCGACTCCGGCGAGCCGGCCGCCCGTCGCCCCGGCCCCAAAGGCGGCGGCTCCTCCTCCTCCGGCTCGTCCTCCTCGTATCGCGCGTCCCCGAAGAAGCTCTCGTCGATGCCGTCCTCGTCGCCGCTGCCGCCGCCGTCCTCGTCCCATGGGCGGTCACGGTGCGCGCCTCCGCGTCGCCGCCTGGCCGAGACGGCGGCGAGCGCCTGCGCGCGCCGGCGTGGCCCGGGTTCGGCGACGCGCGGCCGTGGGTGGACGGGGAGGACACCGCAGCGTGCGGTGGAGAACATTGCACATCGATGGATGCTGGTGGCGCCCTGCATTATCTGCAACAGTAGAATATCCCCTAGGGCGCGCGCGCGCACGGCTATAAACAGAGCACTCTGTTTTCTTTGCAGACGCTCTGCTCCACATCTCCTCACTGACTCTGAGTGCACTGGCATACAGTAATACAGACCAGAGCAAATGGCACGATGCAGAGTTCAGAGATCCAAGAAGAAACTCATGGCACAATGCCTAGCTTTGACGCAGCATGATAACAACGACGAATCATGCTTAAACCACGGAGAGATTAGAGTTTACAGATACATGTATGAGCTACACCCTACAAGACATGGCAAAATTGAGAATTCTGAGAATGAACAAACGGCGTCTCGGTCTATGAAGAGATATGCTACGACGAGCTGCCGGCGACGGGCACGGCCTCGTAGAGCTTGGCGAAGTAGAACTGGGTGGAGATGAAGCCCTTGTTCTTGACGCGCCAGCCGGCGGCGCGGAGCGCCTCCTCGATGTCCTTCTCGGAGTGGAGGTAGGCGCGCGTGGCCTTGGACGGGCCCGGGAACAGCTCGCCGACGCGCTTCAGCACGTCGAAGTAGAGCGTCTTGGGCGCGAAGCTGATGACCAGCCGCTTCTCGGCGAGCGAGGCGAGGTGGCGGATCATCTTCTGCGCCTCCTCCCGCGGGTAGTGGATGAGCACGTCCAGGCACACCACGATGTCGTACCGCCCCTCCAGGCTCTCCAGGTCCCGCACCTCGAACCGCGGCATGCGGAACTCCGGCGACGACGACGCGGCCGCCTGCGCCTGCCGCTGCGCCTCCGAGACCATGGCGGCGGAGATGTCGGACGCCAGCACGGACGCGCCCGCGGAGGCCAGCGGGATGGAGAGGGACCCCGTGCCGCACCCGGCGTCGCACACCGTGGCGCCGGAGAGGGGCACGTCGGGGGCGTCGCGCAGCATCGCCAGCGTCGCCGCCACCGTCTGCGCGTGGCCCTCGCGGATGTCCAGCTGCACGCGGTTCACGTCGTCCGTCGCCGGGTCGTAGATCCGGCGCCACCGCTCGAAGCCCGTGGAGTTGAAGTAGGCGCGCACCGCCTCCTTGTCCCCGCCGCCCACCGCCTCCGCCTGCGACTTGCGCCGGCGCTCCGGGTCGGAGAGGGATACCGCGGCAGCGAGCGCAGCGGCCGCGGCCGCGGCCGCCGCGGCTGGCAGGGAGAGCCCGGGCAGGTCCGCGACCTCCGGCAGCGCCGAGGCGACGGTGAGGGGCCTGCGCTGCTGGTGAATGCGGAGCTGCGAATGGGCGTGGGACAGAGAGTGGCATGGGACGGAAGGCGCCGGGGAGTGTAGGCGGGAGAGCGGCGCGGTGGAGACGGCGGCGCGCGCCATGGTCGGTCGGAGTGTGGAGGAGCAGCTGAATCTTGTTCTGAGTGGTTCGCGGGTGCTGGAGCTGGGGATTTTGGGGATAGGGTTTTTGTGGATATACCCTCAGACGAGTTACTATTTAGGATAGGTCCCCGGCAATTCTTGTGGAGACCGGGCCACGTTTTAGATGGTAGGATGATCGATGATTATGGCCTTGTTTGTTTCAGCTTTGATCTGATTCGAATCATCTGAGGATTCATTCTGGTAGCTAAGCGGATTTACAGTTATATAAGACCTTGTTTGTTTCAGCTTTAATTGGATGCAAATCACCGATAGATTCACTTTAGTGGTAAAGCTGTTTCTCAGCACCATCGAAGTACACTTCGAGGTCCTTCAGCAAATTGCATAAAAAATGACCTGAATGCAGATTCATTTTTACTTGCAAAGCTGATATGGATGGCTGTTTGTTCAGATTTCAGATTTTAGATCCAGCTTCACTAACAAAGCTGACTTCACTGATGAAGGTGATTCATAATAATTGTTTGTTTTAGATTCAGCTTCACTTCAAAGCTGAATCTGATTCCTGAAGCTCAAACAAACAAGGCATATGCCTCGCTTCACGTGAAAGTCAGCTCTTGCCTGAAGGAGCTCGCGAATAGGGTGATCCAGCTAGCGCGCGCTACCAGGCGCTTTCAAAGTGGCCAGCCCAGTGCGTAAGGCTACTGCCTACTTTTTCTTCTTTTTTTCTTTCTTTGTTTCCATTTTTTATTTTTGTTTATCCTTTCAAATAATCTAAATATATGTATTAAAAAATTACATATTTTTTTAAAAAAATGTTATGTATAGAAACAATTTTTATGAACTATATGGAAAAATATATACAAAAAATGTACGATATGTAAGGAAAAAAGTAAATATAAAAACTAGAAGTTAAAAAATGTAAATAATGTATTTTGAAATGTTAAACGTGTATATAAAAAATATAACTGATATATACAAAAAATGTATAACGTGTATAGAAATAGTAGTAATCCAAAAATATATGTTTAAGAAAATGTTAATCATGTATTTGCAAAATCTTAAACATGTATATATGGAATAGAAAACATGTATAAAAATGTATTGGATGTATAAAAAAAATTATGATGTGTAAAAAGAAAACTAGACATCAATACATATATTGGAAAAAAAATATGTTTCTCATATATATGAAAATTTTAAACCTGTACTAACAATTGTTTTAACGTATACCAATAAATGTAAAATGTGTGTGAAAGGAATAGACATCAAAATGATTACTTAGGAAAAAATTTGACGTATATAAAAAATATGCATTGTATAACAAAAATGTAGATGTTCGTTAAAAAAGAGAAAAAACACAGAAATCTGAATAGAAAAGGTAGACAAGAAAACAAGAGAAAAGCAGTGCATAAAACGAAAACGAAACAAAGAAAACAAACTGGCGAAAAAAGAGAAGGAAACAAAAAACCATAGAAAAAAGAAAAAAAATCTATGAAACCAAAAAAGAAGCAAATAAAAACAATTATAAAAGATAGAAAAATAAAAAAAGCCGAGAAAGAAACAGAAACCATAGAAAAATTAAATAAAATGAAAAAAAATCAAAACGAAGATAGAAGGAAAAAAAACTAATCAAATAGATAGAAAACAAATAAAAGGAGATAGATAAACAAATAAAATCGACTGAACCGAAGAAGAAGCAAAGAAAACCGTAGAAAAAACAAATAAGTAACTAAAAAGGAAACAAAACAGATTGAACGCAGCAGCGACCGATCAGACCGAAAAGAAGGAATGCGCATGTTACTGGCCCCATACACCGCGTCGCTGCTTGGCTATCCGGTATATGTCAAGGAGGCAAGTGAGAAAGTGGACCTTTTTATTCACGGCCGATAGATAGGAATTTGCTTACGTGAGAAGCACGAAAGAAAACATGTTTTCTTTCTTTTTTCTACCACAAGAGGCATGAATTTACATCTCATTGAGGCACGGATTTGTTTTCACGAAGGACACGGCCGTGCCTCTCGGAAAGGGAAAAAATGAGCTCCCGGTTTGGCTTTTCTGTCCGTTTTTTTTTGTGAAAGAAAGTTCGTGACAATCTATCAACATGGTATCTAGTTTTGAAGATATCGACACAAGAAATTAACGATGAAAATTGTTTAAGATTTAGACAGACAATTTGAGAGATAAAACGTTTTGAATAAATGAATATATGAAAAAAAAGGAAAACAACCAGGTTACGACAAGTGACGTACATGCAGTGTGACACTTGTCGCAAACTAGGAAGGTGGAAGTTAACTTTGCAAGGGGTACTCTTTAAATAATGATTTCGTCCCTCTCACCCCATAAAAACTACATAACCCATCCCTTAGTGTTTCTTATTGATCCACGTTACGTCAAACTATCGAGGTAATGCATAGTTAAAGGAGCGAGCAAGGTAAATTTGCCAGCCCGGATGTACGTAGCAAACATGGCCTAACTTTGGGAAACTTCTAAATGTACCTGATTTATTTTTTCTTCTCTTTATTATTTTTTATTTTTTGAAATTTTGTTCACAATTTTGAAAACTATTAGTGCTTTTCAAGAAAATAAGGTTTGGTTTTTAAAAAATGTGCACATTTTTTAAATGTTTGGTTTTAAAAAATGTTGAGATTTTCTGAAAAATGTCAGCGTTACAGAAAAAAGTGTTCGTGTTTAAAAATTTTAATTTCAAAAAATGTTCATATTTTGAAAAATTGTTCATATTTAAAAAATGATATTTTTTACCAAGAAATGTTTACATTTTGCTATGCTGCATGACTCGCTGCACTTCATATCTTGGGGGCCCCACCCAAGATGCTCCAGCCCTCCTACTATAGGCAAAGATCTACGAATAGGAGGTCCCGAGATATTCAATTTGGTTCCCGGAAACATTTGCTCATGGACGCCAAAAATATTGTTCTAAAGGTTAAAAACGTATGAAAGTATTTGTACAAATACATATTCATGTCAAAATGTTATCTGCAAATGTTTAGATGCAATGCCCCAGCATTTAGATCTTGCAAAAAAAAAGTAAGTTGGACAACAATTTTTTGACATTTCTCAACTACTTCATATTTTTTTTTCATTGGCAAGGCGATATTATTCGGTTTCGCATGAAAATTGCCATCCATGCTTTGGACACCAACATCAACCTGTGCACACACAAACAAATATTTTTAAAAATTTGTTTGCTATTAGTTTTTGAATTTACTGTTCATCGAAAGAGCAAAATGCTAACGGAGCCGAAACGCCATGCTCATCCCTCAATATACGCTTAAGAACTAGCAAGGGATTGTCCCCGCCTCCGAAGTCCCACAAACCCGATGATCCAATCCTTGCAAGGCCCCTTAGACTTCAAATATTGCCCCCCTTTCGAACCCTTGTTGTAAGGAGGGGGGAGGGAAGGTCTCTCCTCTTGAGTTTATTCAAGTGAGAGTGAGTGGTTTAGATGCCCGTATAGGCTATGTATGGCTTAGGGCTCCTTGATAAATGGCCAAGATGACCCTTGATGAGATGAGGATCTGAAAGGGTAGAATGAGGTAATTTCGTCCTTAAGAGTCTATGGATTGATGGTGGGCTAGGAGGAAATGTGAGGGAGAATTCCATTTATTCCAAATGCTTTCTTATTGGGTTTGTGCCTATTTTCTTATTCTACTTCATCTTTAACTTGGTCTTTTATTTTTCTCTCCTTTCTTTGACTTGTTTTTTATTAGTTGCATTTCTTTGACTTGTTGATCATAAAGAATTGCGTTGACTATCCGTATGGATGCCATCTAGAACTTAGGTGGGACCTCCGATATAATCAAGTCATTCCGTCAATATATATCATTGTACTTTACAAATAGAGAAATAGTTGGCTACAAAGAATACAAAAAAATGAGAAAGAAAATGAAAATGAGAAAAAAGAAAAGGAAAAACAAAAATAGAACAATAAAAATTGAAAATTGGCCTAAACCCAGAAGGGAGACGTTTGCAGTTTGCAATCAGTCTGCCGACCCAAGTTTGTGTCGGTCGCCTTCCTTCCACGCACTAGCTTGCGAAAGAGCTAGAAAAAAGACACACACTTTGTGGGCCACACATGCGTCTCTTTCCACCTTATCTGTTTCTCGTCATTTCCTACTTTGCGGATTTCTTCACCATTATTTTCTCCCTTCTCCTGATCTGCACGTCATCGACCACGAGGATGGTGCCTCGCTGGCCACTGGGATAGCGGCCTTCAACTTCATCCACATGGATGAGGTTGCCAATCGAGGGGGAGTCGACGCCGGCAAGCCCCTTGGGTGGTCGCCATGGTTGTGCGCCACCTTCCTTTGGTCATGTTCGTGGCGCTCCTCCGCTGCTCGGCCGTGCTACATCCGCACACTGGCAGTGCTACAACCAACCACTGGATATGCTACAACGAGGAGACGGTGAAGTGTGGCGGCGACGATGGTGTTGTGATTTTGCTACAACCTGTAACACTACAAGAAATATGTCAACTTGTGACCTTCTCTTAGTGACCCGAGCTGATTTGGTCGTAAATCCACGGCCATTTCGCTAGGAAGGGCTCAAACCCTGAAATTGCCTTACACCAAATGGTCATAAAGCAGACAACAGTGGTCGACGACCTTATTTCTACCTGATTACGACCAATATAAATGGTCATGAGGTTGTAAACGGGGATGCATTGGTACTTAAGGCCACCTCCTTTTATACGTATACAAACAATGTACAATGTGTAAAACCAAATATAAACATCAAAACGTATGTACAAAAAGTTGTTTTTTGTTGGAAATATATGAAAAGATGTTAATCATGTATTTGAAAAATGTTAAACATATATAAACAATACATATGAGCTCATCATCTAATCTTTGTTTCTGGTAATATTATCAGTCTGTGAAGCAACTATACTTTATATTGCTTTATAATTGCTGAAAATTTACCAGGACATGACCCTGCCCATATAACCTCCCTCCACCAAATTTTAGCTCATTTAATTTATCCAATTTTCCTCAATATTTTTTCTAATTTTCTGTTCAGTGGAGAGCATTGTGAAGGAAGTACCATTTTTATTTCTCCAAATAGTATGAAAATTTTACAGTGCCTTCATATGACCATATTATCATCCTCATCCAAATTGCAGCTCAATCCAATCATCTATGTGAGCCCAGCATCAATTTCTATTTTCTGTCCAGATTGGCACATTGCAAAGCAAGTGCTATCTAGACCCCTCATGTTTCCTTCAAACTTTTTGGGCTCTCTTCAATATTCAAATCATTTGGACATGCCAATATTCAGCTCCATTTTCCTAGTAAATCTTCATCAACAAATTTCCAAAGTTTTTATCCAAAGAGAAGCTTTGTGAACAAAGTACTGGCTAGGATTATCTAAATGATATGAGATTTTCCCAAATGTTTCAGATGCTCATATAATCACTGTCCACAAAATTTGAGATTTATCCAGCAAACCATGTGAGCTCATCATCAAATCTTTTATTCTGGTCATATTTTCGGTTTGTGAAGCAACTATATTTTATATCGCTTAATTATTTCTGAAACTTTACCAGGGCATGTTTCTACCTATATAACTTACCTCCACCAAATTTGAGTTCATTTCATTTATCCAATTTCTCTCAATAATTTTCCCATGTTTCTGTCCACATAAGAGCATTGTGAAGGAAGTACAACTTTGCCATGTGCAAATGCTATCAAATTTTTACAGTTCCTTCCTATGCCCATATGACCATCCTCCACCAAATTTCAGCTCAATACATTCATTCATTTGCGCCCAGCTTCAACATTCATATTTCTGTCCAGTGTGGTACTTTGCAAAGCAAGTGCCACCTATCCTTCTCCATTTGAGCTAAATTTTTTCCAAGACAGTGTCCTTAGTAGTAGATGATCATTCTCAGCCAAAAGTCAGGTCCATTGGCCATGTGCATTTCCCCCACCGCTAATCAAACACTTGGGTGCTAATTCATATTTGAGCTTAGTTTAGTCTCCTCGTGAGATTCTTCTGTTGTATTCTTCTTCCTAACACCTACCGGGGGAGTGCCCAACCCATCAGACATACCTAGGCGACCCATAACGCGTGGCAACGCCAAGGTCACGCGGTGACCACGCGGTTGGCATGCCAGTTTGCGCGCTCTGGAGTTGGGGCCATCGGCCACCGTCCAAACCTCAATGTCTCGCCACCAAACCATGTATATCTGATTAAATAGATACTTATGTACCTAAAAATAAATTTTGGAAAAAATCATGAGCAAACTATAAGGCAGCTGTAGTTCAAATTTGACCCACTTCGTGCTGAATCGGCAGAAATTTGTCTTTTTCATGAGAGGTGTCTCAAAGCTTTTGACACCCAACCATTTAGTCAATTGTACATTAAATATGGCCTGATATTTTATAAAATTGACCCGGTCCAATTTTGCAACAAATATATGGTAGGTCCTTCACAAAAAAACTCATTTTGGGCACTCATAAAATGGAAAATGAATTTTCTGTCCAAAGAAAATGAAAACTTCCTTAGGCAACATTGTTTGTCATTCCAATATGCACCCTTGTGCACATTATGAGATCATTTGAGCAAACTATGCCATGAATGTGGCCATAGGATTGATCATTTGGCTTGAAAGCCATGAATCTTCACACATGATAGCTCATTTTTGAAAAACACTTTTTAAAAATATTTGTCGTATTACAAGTTTATTATTTTTCTTGATAACTTGGTCACATATAATGACACAAATGCAAAGGTTTTTCAATTTTTTGATTTTGTTTTGCTTTTTTCATGCCCATTTCAAAGTGCGGTCAAAACGGCGGGTATGACCGTTCGTAGCTAGTTGTTAAATATTGGAATTTTTTTGGTATTTCTGTGATTAAATATATACTTTTGTACCTAAAAATGATTTTTTGAAAAAATCATGAGCAAACTATGAGGCAACTGTAGTTCAAATTTGACCCGCTTCCTACTGAATCGGCAGAAATTTGTCTTTTTCACGAGAGTTGAATCAAAGATTTTGAAAACCAACCATTTGGTCAATTGTACATTAAATATGACCTAGTATTTTATAAAATTTATTTGGTACAATTTTGCAACAAATATATTGTAGGTCCTTCACAAAAAGAACTCATTTTGGACACTCAGAAAATGGAAAATGAATTTTTCGTTCAAAGAAAATGAATAATTCCTTAGGCAACATTGTTTGTCATTTTAATATGCACCCTTGTGCACATTATGAGATCATTTGAGCAAACTATGCCATGAATGTGGCCATAGGATTGATCATTTGGCTTGAAAGGCATGAATCTTCACACATGATAGCTCATTTTTTAGAACACTTTTTTAAAATATTTGCCGTATTACAAGTTTATTATTTTTCCTGGTAACTTGGTCACATATAATGATACAATGCGAAGGTTTTTCAATTTTTCAATTTTGTTTTGCTTTTTTCATGCCCATTTCAAAATGCGGTCAAAACGGCGGGTATGACCGTTCGTAGCTAGTTGTTGAATATTGGATTTTTTTTTGGTATTTCTGTGTTTAAATATATATTTTTGTACCTAGAAATGATTTTTTGAAAAAATCATGAGCAACTATGAGGCAACTGTAGTTCAAATTTGACCCGCTTCCTCTTGAATCGGCAGAAATTTGTCTTTTTCACGAGAGTTGAATCAAAGATTTTGAAAACCAACCATTTGGTCAATTGTACATTAAATATGACCTAGTATTTTAGAAAATTGATTTGGTACAATTTTGCAACAAATATATTGTAGGTCCTTCACAAAAAAAACTCATTTTGGACACTCAGAAAATGAAAAATGAATTTTTCGTTCAAAGAAAATGAAAACTTCCTTAGGCAACATTGTTTGTCATTCCAATATGCACGCTTGTGCACAATATGAGATCATTTGAACAAACTATGCCATGAATGTGGCCATAAGTGATCATTTGGCTCGAAAGTCATGTATCTTCACACATGATAGCTCATTTATGAGAACAATTTTTTTTAATAATTGTCGTATTATAAGTTTATTATTTTTTCTGGTAACTTGGTCACATATAATGACACAATGCGAAGGTTTTCCGATTTTCTTATTTTTTTTTGCTTTTTTCATGCCCATTTCAAAATGCGGTCAAAACGACGAGTATGTCCGTTCATAACTAGTTGTTGAATATGGGATTTTTGTTGGTATTTCTCTGATTAAATATATACTTTTGTACCTAGAAATGATTTTTGCAAAAAATCATGAGCAAACTATGAGGCAACTGTAGTTCAAACTTGACCCACTTCCTGCTGAATCGGCAGAAATTTGTCTTTTTCACGATAGTTGAATCAAAGATTTTGAAAACCAACCATTTGGTGAATTGTACATTAAATATGACCTAGTATTTTAGAAAATTGATTTGGTCCAATTTTGCAACAAATATATTGTAGGTCCTTCACAAAAAAACTCATTTTGGACACTCGGAAAATGGAAAATGAATTTTTTGTCCAAAGAAAATAAAAACTTCCTTGTGTGTGTCTAGAATATTTCAATAATGCTTGAATATTTCAATAATGTATGAAGACACGAATCTTCATACATGGTTCATAGCTAATCCTTGAATATTTCAATAATTTTGGTGTATCCGTGATGAAATATCTACTTGTGTGTGTCTAGAAATAGTTTTTGGAAAAAATAAAGATCAACCTATGAGGTAGATGAGGTTCAAACTTGACCTAGTTCCTGCTGAATTGGCGAAAATTAGTCAATTTGACGAGATGTGGATAGAAGCCTTTTGACACACAACCATTTGATTAATTGCACATAAAATATGGTCTACTATTTTTGTAAAATGGAGTGGTGCCATTTTGCAACAAATATTTGGTAGTTTCTTAAAAAAACATTTTGCAACAAATATTTTGGTGTTTCTTCACAAACATGCGTACCGCGTTGTGATTGGCCCATGGGCATGTCACACGGATCGATGACATGGCGCCCATCCATCCATCCATCTCTCCATCCCACATCCATCCATTTTTCTACAGAAAAGGAGAAAAGAAAAAAAAGAAAAACCCACCCCTCTCTCTCTCGGTCTCTCCCACGACAGAGAGAGCGCCCACCACCCACATCTCCCTCGATGCCGCAACCACCCACGCCCGCCAGATCCGGCGAGCTCCGGCGGCGCGCAGCATGCCCCCGAGCTCCGGCGGCGCGCAGCACGCCTCGTCTCCGGCTAGAATCGGCGCGCACTCCCGCCTTTCACCTCCCCCTGTGACTAGCTAGGGTTAGGGCCGCCACCCTAACTTCGCCGGGATCCGCCACATCCGGCGACGACGAGGACAGAGGTGGCCGGATCCGGCACCGGTAAGCTCCTCCCCTCCTTCTTCGCACACCATCTTCTCCTCACCTCACCTCATCTTGTGTTCCTTTTCGGCAGCTCACCATGGGCGGGGACGGGACAGGGATGATGGCAGGATAGAGGCGGCGGAAGCGGAACCCTAGCCCGCGGTGGAGCCGCGATGTGCGGGTGCGCGGAGGAGCTGGTGAGGGCGGTTGTCGCCTTATTCGACGCCGTCCTCGTCAACTGCTTCCTCTCCTGGTTCCGTCGCCGCCCCGGCCCCGACAGGCCCGCCTCCGCCCACTAGGTAAGCCAACCCCACCTCTCCCTCCCTCCTACGACCCTCGCATCCGGCCCATCGACTCGTTCGTGCTCCGAGTCCAGGCGCTGATGATTTTTTTGTGCGTTCGCATCTGCGCAGGATCAGCTCGTGCCCAAGGACCGGCAAGGGGAGGCGCTCCCGGCCACGGACGTTTCCTTCCTTGCAGGTTGCAGCAGTCCGGCGAGGGGAGAGAGGGCGGGATGGGGTCAGTGGTGCTGCCGACGCTGCGACGAAAGCGGGAGGTCGACGCCGCCATCCGCGACACCCTCGACAAGGTCCTTGTCATCCGATTCGGCCGCGCCTCGGATGCCGCCTGCCTCCAGCTCGACGACGTCGTAAGTACGCAGCACATCGCCGCCGCGGCGCCGCGCCTCCCCCTTCTTCTCTCCCCCGTAGCTACCGTCTGATTCCACCGGTTCTCGTCAAGCCAGTCCGTTGGGGGTTCCGTATTTTCTTCTACGCCGATGTGATTGGATTGGTAGGCGAGTCCAGTCTGATAACTGGGAACAGTTGGTTCGGTCTGGTTAAGTTCTTGGAGGGTCTTCGTACGCACATCAGTTTGTCTCGCCGATTGGCAGGGACTGCCTTGAGTAGGTGCTGATTTATGCACTGTCGAGTCGTAGTAACTTGTAAGGTTTTTTTTTTACCAAAATCACTGTTAAATTCAGACGTGCATACATACTAGTACTTATGTGGTTTGCTCTCTACTATTGTTGGCGATGAGCTGTCCCTGTTTTGCTCTCTACCGAACAATTATGCTAGAAATCAAATACCTAGTACACATAACCCACATCACAAAAGCACAATATTATAGCTCAGCAGTAAAATACAAAAACATACCAGCTGCTAAAAGTAACTAAATCTGGGTGACAATTGTTCCGGTGGGTATCAATATCATGGTCTCTCTGATTAATAGCAAATCCATTATGAGTTTTTCTACATGGTACTACTCCATGTTTGATTTATAAAAGCTTGCAAAACATGAAAAGCTTCCTCCTCAGAATCTACTTCAAGATGACAAATTTTATAACCCAAACTATTGTAAATAAGCTTTCTACATCTTGAGGAATAATTATTCATGATATCTAAATGGTGTAGTTGATCATGACTGTTGCTAAATGCTATTGTGTGATATGATATAAGTATGAGAACTCAACCATTGTACTGCTGTTTGCATATTTGTTCTGTATTTTTTATGAATGATGATAGTTTGCGCAAGATGTGCACATGTTAACTTTTGCTGACTTGAATCTGTTATGCGCTTGTTTTTTGCCCAAGATATGCACATTATCCTCACTGTTCTGTTTTCTTGTTGGCAAGTATCCTCCCTGCTCAACTTTCAAGTCCACTATGTGATACAAATGCATGTCTAGCCGACATCGCCGCTCTGGCTGCAGCTGCAACTACGATTCTTAGAGGGCACATGCCCCATGTATCATCCCTGACTACGAACACCCATCTATAGGTATGGCAGTGTCCACTGCTCTGCGCTTTTCTGCTCATCTTCTCCCTGCATCTATGACAAAATTGGTGCTTAATCTGCTACTGATTTACATTCTCTGTTCGTTAACACCAAGTCTAGAACTGTTGCTTTGATTTTTCCTATTATGTAGCGTAGCAGTATTGAACTATTGGAACAGTACTGAATTATTGGAATACTTTTTTACTTTGGCAATTCTGTGTCTCCTATTATGTATCCTTGCAGTATTGAACTATTGGAACAGTACTAAACTATTGGAATACTTTTACTTTGGATAGTAGTATTGAACTACCATGTTACTTGAAAGCATGTACTCCCTGGCAATGCTTCATGGTAATTTTGTGTCTCTATCCTCACTGTTCTGTTTTCTTGTTGGCAGATATTTTGCCTAAATTCAAGACGAGTGTTCTCCCTCTTATACTAGTGAAGCCAGGCTGGAGATATACAAAGAAGCGCTAACATATTTTCTATAGCAAGTTATGTAATGATAGCCGGGTTATCTGGATGATGTGAACTTTGGAATTTCATGTATCTTCTCTCTGTTTGTTTGTGAATGAAATATTGTATATTTCTGAATTACAATTGTTCTGTTTTGCTTAAAATAGTGATTATGTATGTGATTTGAAAATGTGTGAAATGGAAACCTCACAAGTGGGATCCACCTATCAAAATAATTTGAGAAAATTTGAATGGACCCATCGGACCAGTGGCTGGAACTAGAAAATCAATTGACTAAAAAGGCCAAGGCCTAAAAATAAAACAGGCTGGAAACTTGGGCTTGGCCCATGTAGCTGACCAAAATTGTAAGAAAAAAAACAATAAATAGGCTGAATTAATGGGCTTGGCCCATATAGACACCGAACTGGATCGGACTGATTCTAATCAACGACCTTTTCATTTAGTCTTAATTTTGCCATGTCAGCTTTTCACGTCGGATCCGACATGGTGTGGGCAGATTGCCAGTGACCAAAACAATTGGTCGTAGAACCAACGACCTTTTGTTTTGGTCGTTAAGTTTCATTAAAGACGGTCAGCTTTTGACCAATTGTTTTTGGTCATAAAAAGGTCGCAAATGAAAAACAATGACCATTCAGTGACCAATATTGATGGTCGCAAGTTAGCATATTTCTTGTAGTGTAATGAGAAAGCTACCAACGGTGCCGGCGACCAGACGATGGTGAAGTGTGGCGGGGACTCCGCCGCTGCATTTTTGCTGCAAACGGCAATGAGAAAGCTTCCACCGGTTACCGGATATGCTGCAAGAGGGGGTGAGGGGGGCACGGTGAAGTGTGGCTGGCGGCAATGGCGAGCTACAACCACCTTATTTTCTTTTTCCCGCAACCGGTGATCTGGATTGCTGGATCCGTCGACCGGGTTTGCTGGAACCAACATGCTGGATTTGTTCGAACCGACGACCACGGCATACTTTTTTGCTGGAACAGGCTGTGTATTTTGTTGGAATCGACATATTGTTTTGCTGCAAACGCTTTTTTGATGCAAGGGCGGAGATGACGTGCAGGCAACGAGGCGAGAAAGTGGGGCTTCTCGGGAGCGAAGGCGGCGAGACAGCGAGGTTGCAGGGGCAGAGATGCAGCGAGCGGTGGTGATGCGGGGATCCGGCGAGCTTCTACGCCACTCATGTCGGTCGTCCATGGCACTGCTCGCTCCTATGCGTGGTCTCGCGATTTCAGATTTCAATGACAAAAGTAAAACAAATGGAAACGATGGGGACAAAGTAATCGACAGTTTGAAAAGTTTGCATATGACGAGTGAGGCGCTACCGGCCCAAAGTTCAGGTCGGCTGGCCGGCGCTGGGCAAAGTAAAAAAGGAACGGAAACAGTTGGGACAAAAGGATCAAACCTGTCGGTCTTAAAAATTTGCATGGGACAAGTGAGGCGTGGCCGTCGGAAAGTTTAGGCCGGCTGGCCGGCACCTAGCGCTGGCCAACCCAGAATGGTCGAGCCAACAGATTAAGTGCACATTATGGCGCGGTGGCTTTTTGATGCAACAAGCAAGATAAGGAAATCCCGATACTTCATCTTTTCCGGTTTATAGGGTTCAAATTTGAAATCTCATCATCCAAGATAGACTTTGAGTGGATGACATGAGTTTTGTGGATACAAAACTGTCCAATGAAGTATTTTCCACTTATTTAACTCCCGAGGCAATAAGTGCAGCACCCTCATTCTCATTGGACTTGCCTGGTGCATATAAAATAAGATGCATGCATGACCACTAATCCCTTTACTTTCATTAAATGTGACTTCGAATTTAAATCTCTTTAACTCAATTGGACTCAAAATGAGCCTAATATAGTATTCTGAAAATTTTGAGATGAGTCCTCTAAACCAGAAAGGATGGAGTACATGCTAGTGGAGGAGTAGTGGTACATGTATATGAATCACGGACTCCACGAGTTAATTGTATAACCCTCTTGAAGTCAACACCCAACATACATGATTTTATGCGTGGTTAGTGTACAGATGAAGTATAGATAGTGCATAAGAGTGCACAATTACCAAATGGAAAAGACACGAGATCTAACTGCCGTACATTTATTGCAACATACTTCTATGACAAAATACTACTATCCTCCTTCGTTGGAGTAAGACGCGATGGTGCATGATACTGCATGCATACTCCATGATCAAGTAACATGGCGATACAAAGAGCCTAACTCTGCTTCGAGTTCCATGTGCGTTTGTTGCCTATAAAAAGAGCATCGCCCTTCTCTCATCCGGGCAACACCTGCACACCGTCACTTATCGCGGTAGATCGCACCATCTTCCTACCTAGCCAAACCACCCCCTGGTACCTACGATCAAAATGGCTGCGTCCGCGCTCAAGATGGCGGCCATCTGCGCCGTGCTGGCCATCCTCCTGTCTAGCGCGGGGCAGCCGGCGATGGCCTACGTCCACGGGGCAGCTTGCCCTAGCACCGCGACGCCATGCCTCGCAAAATGCGCTCCTGTGTGCCACGAGGGCGCGCAGGTTATGTGCAGCAAGCTCTGCGGCCTCACGCCGTCAGGGCTCGACGGGGTGGACCAGGCCTGCGTCAACCACTTCGTCTCGTCTTGCATGGTCGCCTGCAAGAACATGTGCGAGCCCACGCCCGTTCAAACTCCCTGATCGCCGCTCAGTGACAGCTGACAGGCACCGGCGGCGCTGGGGTACGCCGGCCGGCCACGCATGCATGATACTTCGGAGTTTTCTTACCCATCAGGCGGTGAACGCCTTGTAGCTTGTGTTGTGTTGGCAAAATAGCAACTCTTTAATGTTTCCTTCCACAATTATTTCTGTCACGCATCACTGGTCGTCTCCATGCATGGATTGAACGGCGGTGTGCTGTTATGTAACCGTATGCGTTGCCACTTATTGCTGCGGTGTAACAAAAGATTATTGGACCTCACGAATTGACGACCGTTAAGTTTTTAGGGCACTCCAAAAGTGTGTATGTATGTCTTGTTAGTAAAATGTCCAGGTTATCAACCAGCAAGCTATCATACAGCTACTCCAATGGGTTGTATCTAAGTTATTCAATATGAGGCGCGAAATAAATGTGGTTGCTCTCTATTTCAACTTGGAGCTTATGTAGGGTTGTTGGTTAATCTACATACAACTTTGGAATCACTATAAACCCGACTTCAGATTTATTGCAAATTGGAGCGAACACAGTCGTTGGATCTTCTGCACGGATCTCAGAGCAAGTGGTAGTGCCACGTCGTCAGATGAGAACGTTCGCATTGGGCCTAAACAAAGCGAATGTTTGTATCCATTGCGTCCAAACCACTCACAAGGCGACAACAAGACATCATTTGTTTCCCTCTCCCCCACTTGGTTGTCGAACCCTTCTTCTCACCTCATCGGTTTTCGCCGGTGATGGTGCGAGCGGCGATTCGTAGCGATGGCGGAGATGTTGGGCCCAATGCCTCGCGGTGCTGGTGGTGACCTTAGGTAAGGGACGCCGCGGGTGGTGGTGGTCGACGCTGAGGCGGTGTCCTGTCTTTTCCTCCCCCACCCCTATTTTGCCTCGCCGCGGCAGGCCCTTCCGACGACGGCTGCATCACAGGGGGTTGTCGTCGGACTCGTCAGAAATGACTGCAGGTACCCTCTTTCCTCACCCTGTGTGCGGCACCTTCTCCTTGACATTTATTCTTTTCATGCTCGGATCTGAATCTGCGTGCCCGCGCATAGGTTGGTCATGGTGGGCGACAAGGGTGCCCGGCGGAGGATGGGCGGTGCTGCGGGATTTGGACGCACTGGTCAAGTGATAGTGCCACAATGGTGATAATCAAGTTGCCTTTTGACCTTCTACAAGGACCACCTCTGTCGAATCTGATTCAACTAAAGTGGGAGAGACAGACACCCGCCAGCCACCTTTATGCAACTAAGTTACATTTCAGTCGGTGGAACCGGTCTCTTGACGTGGACAAGTAAGGTTGGTCCGGGCCGCTTCATCCCACAATACAGCTGAATAAAAATAAGACTAAGGAGGTAAGCAATCTGAACATCAACGCCCACAAACTCTTTGTGTTCTACTCGTGCATATCATCTACGCATAGACCTAGCTCATGATGCCACTGTTGGGGAACGTTGCCTGGGAAACAAAAAAATTCCTACGAACACCCAAGATCTATCTATGGAGATGCATAGCTACGATAGGGGGAGTGTATCTACATACCCTTGTAGATCGCTAAGCAGAAGCGTATATAAAGCGGTTGATGTAGTCGTACTCTTCATGATCCAATCGCGATCCGATCTGATCTAGCGCCGACCGAACGGCACCTCCGCGTTCAACACACGTGCGGCTCGATGACGTCTCCTTCTTCTTGATCCAGCAAGTGAGGGAGGAGAAGTAGATGGGATCTCAACCAGCACGACGGCGTGGTGGAGATGGTGGTGGAGCAATCCCGGCAGGGCTTCGCCAAGCGCTACCGTAGATGCGATCTAAGGAGAAAACGGAGTAACGGGAGAGGGAGGGCTACCACCGGGGCATAGGAATTGGTGTGTACATCCCTCCCCTCCCCTCCACTATATATAGGAGGTAAAGGGTAGTGGGGAGGTGCAGCCATGACCCCTCCTCCAAGGGAGGGGCCGGCGGCCAAGGGAGAGTCCTCCCTTTACAAGGAAGCACTAGTAGAAAAAGGGCCATTTGTCCCGGTTCGTAAGGGCCTTTAGTCCCGGTTCTGGAACCGGGACTAAAGGGTCGGGACTAAAGCCCAAAACCTTTAGTCCCGGTTTGCTTACGAACCGGGACCAAAGGCCCTCCACGTGGCGCTGCCTGGGGCGGGGGAGGGAGGACCTTTAGTCCCGGTTGGTGTTACCAACCGGGCACCAACCGGGACTAAAGGCTCCACCTTTAGTCCCGGTTGGTAACACCAACCGGGACTAAAGGTCCTTGCCAGGGGCTGCCTTGCCGGAGCCGGCCTTGCCGGGGGAAAAAAAATTGAAATTTTTTTTGAATTTTTTTTTATTTTTTTGATTTGTTTTTAAGTTTTATTCCGAATTTCAAATCTTTGAATTATTTGACAATTTAATCTCTAATCACCCCTCCTCACTGCTTCAGAATTTAATCTCTAGTCTCTAATCAGCACTCATTCCAAATCGTCTAACTTCCCGGCCGGTCACCCATCCTCTCACTACTCCAGCCCCAGCACGCTTAACTTTCAGGTTCTATCTCCCCTAGTTTCCAAGTCTGCACTTGTTGTTTTCCTGGCAATCTTAAGCTATCAATCCTGTTAACCCTTAGGTCTTGATGTCACATGATTTAATTTTTTAAATTCTAAAAAATTATTAAAATAAACAAAATAAGTACTAATAATATTGAATTTCAATGAAAATAAAATAAGTAATAATATTATTTTATTATTTTTTTGCCATTTATTCATTTAATATGACATAATTAATATCTTTAAATCTGTAAATCGAAATTCGACAAATAATATATCCATTATTATCAGAAAAATGTGAGGAATCCAAATATGACATCATTTATTTATTTTAAATAAAATTAATTTTTCAAATTATTAAAATTATTATTTTTGATTTGAAATAACTTTTTTTACTTTTGGAATTTTGAGAATCTGAGAAAACTTCACCGGGTAAACCCCGGTGAAATCGAGTCCCAGTTTTTCTCTAGTTTTTTTTGATATATTAAACTTTTTTTTTCGACGTCGTATGCAAAAGTTATGGCCGTTTTACATTTTTTTCGTTTTTTTGCAAAAAAGGTCAAAATTCATATTTCAAAATTTATATAGCAACTAGACACTAAAACCTAACTATATCTCGAAGGATTTTATTTTTTGAAGATTTTATCATTTTTGTTTATTTTCTACAAAACTAAAAAAGGCGATCCACGGGGGGGGGGGGGGGGGTCGAGTTTGAAAATTTCAGAACCCCTTGAGACGAAAACTCGTCTGTTACAAAGACATTTCATTTTTTTAAACTTATTTCAACTCCATACTTTTTGTGTGTGCACCATTCGAAGCCACACCATCAATTTTCAACCCTTTCTGACTTCATTTGCTATTTTTCATGCATTTACTGATTTTTTTGAGCTAAATGACCCTGAAATTGAAAAGCACCACAAATGAACTCTCAAAAGGTTGAAAGTTGGCATGGTATCATCATTTCACCCACATAGCATGTGCTAAAAAGTTGAGAGGGTTACGGCAAAAACTGGATGCACTTCGTGTACAAAATGGATAATCTCTTTCGAAGTATCAGGGTTTCAGACGAAAACTCGTCTGTTACAAAGGCATTTCATTTTTTTAAACTTATTTCAACTCCAGACTTTTTGTGTGTTCATTATGCACCATTCAAAGACACATCCTCAAATTTCAACCCTTTCTGACTTCATTTGCTATTTTTCATGCATTTACTGATTTTTTTGAGCTAAATGACCCTGAAATTGAAAAGCACTACAAATGAACTCTGAAAAGGTTGAAAGTTGGCATGGTATCATCATTTCACCCACATAGCATGTGCTAAAAAGTTGAGAGGGTTACGGCAAAAACTGGATGCACTTCGTGTACAGAATGGACAATCTCTTTCGAAGTATCAGGGTTTCAGACGAAAACTCGTCTGTTACAAAGGCATTTCATTTTTTAAAACTTATTTCAACTCTAGACTTTTTGTGTGTTCATTATGCACCATTCAAAGACACATCCTAAAATTTCAACCCTTTCTTACTTCATTTGCTATTTTTCATGCATTTACTGATTTTTTGAGCTAAATGGCCCTGAAATTGAAAAGCACTACAAATGAACTCTGAAAAGGTTGAAAGTTGGCATGGTATCATCATTTCACCCACATAGCATGTGCTAAAAATTTGAGAGGGTTACGGCAAAAACTGGATGCACTTCGTGTACAAAATGGACAATCTCTTTCGAAGTATCAGGGTTTCAGACGAAAACTCGTCTGTTACAAAGGCATTTCATTTTTTTAAACTTATTTCAACTCCAGACTTTTTGTGTGTTCATTATGCACCATTCAAAGACACATCCTCAAATTTCAACCCTTTCTGACTTCATTTGCTATTTTTCATGCATTTACTGATTTTTTTGAGCTAAATGACCCTGAAATTGAAAAGCACTACAAATGAACTCTGAAAAGGTTGAAAGTTCGCATGGTATCATCATTTCACCCACATAGCATGTGCTAAAAAGTTGAGAGGGTTACGGCAAAAACTGGATGCACTTCGTGTACAAACTGTACCATCTCATTCAAAGTATCAAGGTTTCGGACGAAAACTCGTCTGTTACAAATGCATTTCATTTTTTTAAACTTATTTCAACTCCAGACTTTTTGTACATTCAATATGCACCATACTACAACATGTTAAAATCTACAGAAAGAACTAACTAAAAATAATAAAAAACAACAATTAAATGACTAAAACAACTATATAAGCAAAACAGTATTGTTTTAATTAAAATCCTAATTTAAATTATTCTAAAAATAACCAAATAAATCTTACTGTGACAACAGTCTAACACGTGACTAGGAGCAAAAAGAATTAAATTAAAAACTATTTGTAAACTCAAGTTATTCACAATCTAGGGTTTGAAGCAAATTTGAACAAATTCAAATTTAAACCATTTAAATTTGAAAACTAATGGCACAAACAGAAACTAGACAAAACTTTGAATCTAATGCAAAAAAGAATCACTCAAAAACATCAAATATCTTAAAAGATATAAGCAATTTAAAACATAAACTAAAAACAGAAAACAAATGTAAAAACAGGAAAAAAAAACTTTCAGAACCCCTTTAGTCCCGGTTGGTGTCTCCAACCGGGACTAAAGGTCCAACCTTTAGTCCCGGTTGGTAACACCAACCGGGACTAAAGCCTCAACCCCTTTAGTCCCGGTTGGTGTTACCAACCGGGACTAAAGCCTCACCATTTGGTCCCGGTTCCAGCCACAAACCGGGACCAATGGCCCACGAGGCGCATTGGTCCCGGTTCGTGTCTGGAACCGGGACCAAAGGGGTCAGACGAGGCCCGGCCGGCGCCCTGGCCTCACGAACCGGGACCGATGCCCCCATGGGTCCCGGTTCGTGAGTGAACCGGGACTAATGGGCTTTTCAGGGTGGACCAAATCCCTGTTTTGTACTAGTGAAGGGAGGAGTCTGCTACTTCTTGAGCTTGCGTTGGTTTTCCCTTGAAGAGGAAAGGGTGATGCAGCAAAGTAGATAAGTATTTCCCTCAGTTGTTGAGAACCAATGTATCAATCCAGTAGGAGGTACAAGCAAGGCCCCAATCTTTGCACCTACACAAACAATCAAACACTTGCACCCAACGCTATAAAGGGGTTGTCAATCCCTTCACGGTTACTTGCAAGGATGAGATCCGATAGAGATAGATATGAAAAATTACTAAAACGAAAAGTAAAACAAAAGTAAAAAGATTGCAGCAAAGTATTTTTGGTATTTTTGGTTTATAGATCTGAAAAATATAATATGGAAAATAGACCCGGGGGCCATAGGTTTCACTAGAGGCATCTCTCTTGAAGGAAAATAATACGGTGGGTGAACAAATTACTGTCGAGCAATTGATAGAAAAGCGCATAGTTATGACGATATCCAAGGCAATGATTATGCATATAGGCATCACGTCCGTGTCAAGTAGACCAAAACGATTCTGCATCTACTACTATTACTCCACACATCGACCGACTCCTGCCTGCATCTAGAGTATTAAGTTCATGAAGAACAGAGTAACGCATTAAGTAAGATGACATGATGTAGAGGGATAAACTCAAGCAATATGATGAAAACCCCATCTTTTTACCCTTGATGGCAACAATACAAATACGTGCCTCGCTACCCCTACTTTGTCACTGGGTGAGGACACCGCAAGATTGAACCCAAAACTAAGCACTTCTCCCATTGCAAGAATTACCAATCTAGTTGGCCAAACCAAACCAATAACTCGAAGTGACTTGCAAAGATATGAAATCATGCATATAAGAATTCAGAGAAGATTCAAATAATATTCATAGATAATCTGATCATAAACCCACAATTCATCGGATCTCGACAAACACACCGCAAAAGGGTATTACATCGGATAGATCTCCATGAAGATCATGAAGAACATGGTATTGAAGAACATAGAGAGAGAAGAAGCCATCTAGCTACTAGCTATGGACCCGAAGGTCTAAGGTGAACTACTCACGCATCATCGGAGGGGCAATGGAGTTGATGTAGATGCCCTCCGTGATCGAATCCCCCTCCGGCAGATTACCGGAAAAGGCTCCAAGATGGGATCTCACGGGAACAGAGGCTTCCGGCGGCGGAAAAGTATTATCGTTGCTCTTTTTGGTATTGGGGGAATATTTGGGAATTTATAGGACGAAGATTAGGGTTAGGAGGCCTGCAGGGGGGCCACAAGCCAGGAAGGCGCCCCCCCTTAGGGCGCGCCCTGCAGGCTTGTCGTCTCTCGGCAGGTCTCCTGCCCCCCTCTCCAAGTCTGGCAGGTTTCTTCTGGTCCAAGAAAAATCATATCGAAGATTTTATTCCGTTTGGACTCCGTTTAATATTCCTTATCTGCAATACTCAAAAACAAGGAAAAAAACAGAAACTGGCACTAGGCTCTAGGTTAATAGGTTAGTCCCAAAAATAATATAAAATAGCATATTAATGCATATAAAACATCCAAAACAGATAATATAATAGCATGGAACAATCAAAAATTATAGATATGTTGGAGACGTATCAGAGTCCCCCTCCTCCAAGGCACCTCCGGGGTGCCTTGTCCCTTTGGGACTCTTGCCCCCAAGCCTAATTCGCCTCTAGGGGCTGATGCACCTGGCCCATGATGGGTAGGGCGCATCCCCTATGGCCCATGTGGGCCCACAGGGCAGGTGGACCCCTAGGTGGACCCCCGGAACCCTTTTTGGCACCCCGGTACACTACCGGTAATGCCCGAAATTTTTCCGGCGACAAAAATAGGACTTCCCATATATAAATATTTACCTCCGGACCATTCCGGAACTCCCCGTGACGTCCGGGATCTCATCCGGGACACCGAACAACATTTGGTCACCAACGTACATATCCCAATACTATTCCAGCGTCACCGAACGTTAAGCGTGCGGACCCTGCGGGTTCGAGAATCATGTAGACATGACCGAGACACCTCTCTGGCGAATAACCAATAGCGGGACCTAGATACCCATAGTGGTTCCTACATATTCCACAAAGATCTTCATCGGTCAAACCACGATGTCAAGGATTCAGTCAATCCCGTATGCAGTTCCCTTTGTCCGGCGGTATGTTACTTGCCCGAGATTCGATCGTCGGTATCTCCATACGTAGTTCAATCTTGTTACCTGAAAGTCTCTTTACTTGTTCCGTAATACAAGATCCCGTGACTAAGTCCTTAGTCACATTGCTTGCAAGCTTCTTGTGATGTTGTATTGCCAAGAGGGCCCAGCGATACCTCTCCGTCATGCGGAGTGACAAATCCCAGTCTCGATCCATGCCAACCCAACAGTCACCCTTGGAGATACCTGTAGAGTACCTTTATGATCACCCAGTTATGAAGTGACGTTTGATACACACAAGGCATTCCTCCGGTGCCAGGGAGTTGCATGATCTCATGGTCTTAGGAACATATACTTGACATGAAGAAAGCAGTAGCAATAAACTAATACGATCAAATGCTATGCTTACGGTTGGGTCTTGTCCATCACATCATTCTCCTAATGATGTGACCTCGTTATCAAATGACAACTCATGTCTATGGTTAGGAAACTTTAACCATCTTTGATCAACGAGCTAGTCTAGTAGAGACTCACTGGGGACACGGTGTTCTCTATGTATCCACACATGTATCTAAGTTTCCGATCAATACAATTCTAGCATGGATAATAGACGTTTATCATGAACAGGGAAATATGATAATAACCAATTTATTATTGCCTCTAGGGCATATTTCCAACAGTCTCCCACTTGCACTAGAGTCAATAATCTAGTTCACATCGCCATGTGATTCACACCCAATGAGTTTTGGGGTTTGGTCATGTTTTGCTTGTGAGAGAGATTTTAGTCAACGGGTCTGCAACATTCAGATCCATGTGTACTTTGCAAATCCATATGTCATACTTTAGATGCTGCTATCACGCTCCACTTGGAGCTATTCCAAATTACTGCTCCACTATACGTATCCGGTTTGCTACTCAGAGTCATCCGGATCGGTGTCAAAGCTTGCATCGACGTAACCCTTTACGAAGAACTCTTTATCACCTCCATAATCGAGAAACATTTCCTTAGTCCTCTAGTTACTAAGGATAATTTTGACCGTTGACCAGGATCCACTCCTGGATCACTCTTGTACCCCCTTGCCAAATACGTGACAAGGCACACATCAGGTGTGGTACACATCATGGCATACCGTATAGAGGCTATGGCTAAGGCATAGGGGACGACCTTTGTCCTTTATCTTTGTTCTGCCGTGGTCGAGCTTTGAGTCTTACTCAATTTCACACCTTACAATACAGGCAAGAACTCCTTCTTTGACTGATCCATTTTGAACTCCTTCAAAATCTTGTCAAGGTATGTACTCATTGAAAGTCTTATCACGCGTCTTGATCTATATCTATTGATCTTGATGCCCAATATTTAAGCAGCTTTTTCCAGGTCTTCCTTTGAAAAACTCCTTTCAAACAACCCTTTATGCTTTCCAGAAATTCTACATCATTTCTGATCAATAATATGTCATCCACATATACTTATCAGAAATGATATAGTGCTCCCACACACTTTCTTGTAAATACAAGCTTCTCCATAAACTTGTATGAACCCAAACGCTTTGATTACCTACTCAAAACGAAGATTCCAACTCCGAGACCCTTGCATCAGTCCATAAATGGATCGCTGGAGCTTGCATACTTTGTCAGCATTTTTAGGATCGACAAAACCTTCTGGTTGCATCATATACAACTCTTCCTTAAGGAAACCATTAAGGAACGTTGTTTTGACATCCATCTGCCAGATCTCATAATCAAAAAATGCAGCTATTGCTAACATAATCCTGACGGACTTAAGCATCTCTACGGGAGAGAAAGTCTCATCGTAGTCAACTCCTTGAACTTGTGAAAACCCTTTTGCAACAAGTCGAGCTTTATAGACGGTGACATTACTGTCCGCGTCCATCTTTTTCTTAAAGATCCATTTATTCTGTATGGCCTTACGATCATATGGTAAGTCCTCGAAAGTCCACACTTTGTTCTCATACATGGATCCTATCTCGGATTTCATGGCCTCTAGCCATTTGTTGGAATCTGGGCCCACCATCGCTTCTTCATAGCTCGTAGGTTCACCGTTGTCTAACAACATGACCTCCAAGACAGGATTGCCATACCACTCAGGGGCGATACGAATCCTTGTCGACCTACGAGGCTCGGTAGTAACTTGATGTGAAGTTTCATGATCATCATCATTAGCTTCCTCTTCATTTGGCGTAGGCGCCGTAGAAACATCTTTCTGCGCCGTGCTACTCTCCAACTGAAGTGACGGTTCAACAACCTCATCAAGTTCTACCTTCCTCCCACTCACATCTTTCGAGAGAACCTCCTTCTCTAGAAAGGATCCATTCTTGGCAACAAAGACCTTGCCTTCGGATCTGTGATAGAAGGTATACCCAATATTTGCTCTAGGGTATCTTATGAAGATGCACTTTCCGCTTTGGGTTCGAGCTTATCAGACATAAGTGTCGTATACCCAAACTCTAAGAAATGACAACTTAGGTTTCTTGCCAAACCATAATTCATATGGTGTCATCTCAACGGATATACATGGTGCCCTATTTAAAGTGAATGTAGTTGTCTCTAATGCATAACCCCAAAACTATATACAGTGGCAAATCGGTAAGAGACATCATAGAACGCACCATATCCAATAGAGTACGGCTATGACGTTCGGACACACCATTACACTGTAGTGTTCCAAGTGGCATGAGTTGTGAAACAATTTCCACATTGTCTTAAATTACATACCAAACTCGTAACTCAGATATTCACCTCCATGATCATATCGTAGACATTTTATCTTCTTGTCACGATGATCTCCAACTTCACTCTGAAATTGCTTGAACTTTTCAAACGTTCCAGACTTGTGTTTCATTAAGAAAATATACCCATATCTACTCAAATCATCAATGAAGATAAGAAAATAACGATATCCACCGCACGCTTCAATACTCATTGGACAACACACATTAGTATGTATGATTTCCAACAGATCACTCTCCCGCTCCATTGATCTGAAAAATGGGGTTTTTGTCATCTTGCCCATGAGGCATGGTTCGCACGTATCAAGCGATTCAAAATCGAGTGATTCCAAAAGTCCATCAGCATGGAGTTTCTTCATGTGCTTTACACCAATATGACCTTTAGCGGAAGTGCCACAAGTATGTGGTACTATCATTATTAACTCTGCATCTTTTGGCATCAATCTTATAAACATGTGTATCACTATGATCGAGATTCAATAAACCATTCACATCGGGTGCATGACCATAGAAGGTATTATTCATGTAAACAGAATAATCATTATTCTCTGACTTAAATGAATAACCGTATTGCAATAAACACCATCTAATCATGTTCACGCTCAACGTAGACACCAAATAATATTTATTTAGATTCAACACTAATCCCAAAGGTAGAGGGAGCGTGCAATGGTGATCACATCAACCTTGGAAACACTTCCAACACACATCGTCACCTCTCCCTTAGCTACTCTCCGTTTATTCCGCGGCTTTTGTTTCGAGTTACCAATATTAGCAACTGAACCGGTATCTAATAGCCAGGCGCTACTAGGAGTACTAGTAAGGTACACAACAATAACACGTATATCAAATATACTTTTGTTGACATTGCCAGCCTTCTTATCTACCAAGTATTTGGGTTAGTTCCGCTACGAGTGACCGTTTCCCTCATAATAGAAGCACTTAGTCTCGGGCTTGGGTTCAACCTTGGGTTTCTTCACTGGAGCGGCAACTGGCTTGCCATTCTTGAAGTTTCCCTTCTTGCCCTTGCCCTTCTGGAAAGTAGTGGTCTTGTTAACCATCAACACTTGATGCTCCTTCTTGATTTCTACCTTCACGGCCTTAAGCACCACGAATAGCTCAGGGATCATCATCTCCATCCCTTGCATGTTATAGTTCATCACAAAGCTCTAGTAGCTTGGTGACAGTGACTAGAGAACTCTGTCAATCACTATCTTATCTGGAAGATTAACTCCCACTTGATTCAAGCGGTGTTAGCACCCAAACATTCTGAGCACATGCTCACTGACTGAGCTATTCTCCTCCATCTTGTAGGCAAAGAACTTGTCAGAGGTCTCATACCTCTCAACACGGACATGAGCCTGAAATACTAATTTCAGCTGTTGGAACATCGCATATGCTCCATGGCGTTCAAAACGTCTTTGGAGCCCCGGTGATAAGCCGTAAAGCATGGCACACTAAACTATCGAGTAGTGATCACAATGTTTCTGTCAGATGTTCATAACGTCCACATATGACGCTAGAGGGGTTGGCACACCGAGCGGTGCATCGAGGACATAAGCCTTCAGTGCAGCAGTGAGGACAATCCTTAGATTACGGACCCAGTCCGCACAATTGCTTACACTATCTTTCAACTTAGCCTTTCTCTAGGAACGTATCAAAATACAGGGGAGCTACAGCGCGAGCTATTGATCTACAACATAATTTTGCAAAGATAACTTTAGACTATGTTCATGATAATGAGTTCAATTAATCATATTACTAAAGAACTCCCACTCAAATCAACATCCCTCAGGTTGTCTAAGTGTGACATGATCCAAATCCACCAACCCAAGTCTGATCATCACGTGAGATGAGGTGGTTTCAATGGTGAACATCTCCATGTTGATCATATCTACTATATGACTCATGTTCGACCTTTCGGTCTCCTATGTTCCGAGGCCATGTCTGTACATGCTAAGCTTGTCAAGGTTAACCCAAGTATTCCACGTGTGTAAATCTGGCTTACACCTGTTGTTTGCGAACGTAGAGTCTATCACACCCGATCATCACGAGGTGCTTCGAAACGATGATCCTTCGCAACGGTGCATACTCGGGGAGAACACAATTTTATCTTGAAATTTTAGTGAGGGATCATCTTATAATGCTACCGTCGTCCTAAGCAAAATAAGATGCATAAAAGGATAAACATCACATGCAAATCATATAAGTGACATGATATGGCCATCATCGTCTTGTGCTTTTGATCTCCATCTTCAAAGAACCGGCATAATCTCCATCGTCACCGGCATGACACCATGATCTCCATCATCGTGTCATCATGTGGTTGTCGCGCCAACTATTGCTAACTCATAGCGATAAAGTAAAGCAAATGGCATAAATGAATTAAAGACAACCCTATGGCTCCTGCCGGTTGTCGTACTCATCGACATGCAAGTCGTGATAACTATACAAAACATGATCATCTCATACATCACATACATCAAATCATGTCTTGGCCATATCATATCACAACATGCCCTGCAAAAACAAGTTAGACGTCCTCTACTTTGTTGTTGCAAGTTTTACATGGCTGCTATGGGCAACTAGCAAGAACCGTTCTTACCTACGCAAAGCCACAACGGTGGTAATCAAGTTTCCTTTTGACCTTCTACAAGGACCGCCTCTATCAAATTCGATTCAACTAAAGTGGGAGAGACAGACACCCGCCAGCCACCTTTATGCAACTAAGTTACATGTCAGTCGGTGGAACCGGTCTCTTGTACGTGGACAAGTAAGGTTGGTCCGGGCCGCTTCATCCCACAATACCGCCGAATCAAAATAAGACTAAGGAGGTAAGCAATCTGAACATCAACGCCCACAAACTCTTTGTGTTCTACTCGTGCATATCATCTACGCATAGACCTAGCTCATGATGCCACTGTTGGGGAACGTTGCATGGGAAACAAAAAAATTCCTATGAACACCCAAGATCTATCTATGGAGATGAATAGCTACGAGAGGGGGAGTGTATCTACATACCCTTGTAGATCGCTAAGCGTAAGCGTATATAACACGGTTGATGCAGTCGTCCTCTTCACGATCCAATCGCGGTCCGATCCGATCTAGCGCCGAACGGACGGCACCTTCGCGTTCAGCACACGTGCGGCTCGATGATGTCTCCTCCTTCTTGATCCAGCAAGCGAGGGAGGAGAAGTAGATGAGATCTCAACTAACACGACGACGTGGTGGAGCAATACCGGCAGGGTTTCGCCAAGCGCTACCGTAGATGCGATCTGAGGAGAAAACGGAGTAACGGGAGAGGGAGGGCTGGAATTGGTGTGTACAGCCCTCCCCTCCCCTCCACTATATATAGGAGGCAAAGGGGAGAGGGAGGCGCAGCCTTGACCCCTCCTCCAAGGGAGGGCCGGCGGCCAAGGGAGAGTCCTCCCTTTACAAGGAAGGGAGGAGTCCCCCTCCTCCAAGGCACCTTCGGGGTGCCTTGTCCCTTTGGGACTCTTGACCCCAAGCCTATTTCGCCTCTAGGGGCTGATGCACCTGGTCCATGATGGGTAGGGCGCACCCCCTATGACCCATGTGGGCCCACGGGTCAGGTGGACCCCACGGCGAACCCCCGGAACCCTTTTCGGCACCCCGGTACACTACCGGTAATGCCCGAAACTTTTCCGGCGACCGAAATGGGTCTTCCCATATATAAATCTTTACCTATGGACCATTCCGGAATTCCTCGTGACGTTCAAGATCTCATCCGGGACTCCAAACAACATTCGGTCACCAACGTACATATCCCAATACTACTCTAGCGTCACCGAACGTTAAGCGTGCGGACCCTGCGGGTTCGAGAATCATGTAGAGATGACCGAGACACCTCTCTGGCCAATAACCATGACCTGGATGCCCATAGTGGTTCCTACATATTTCACAAAGATCTTCATCGGTCGAACCACGATGTCAAGGATTCAGTCAATCCCGTATGCAGTTCCTTTTGTCCAGCGGTATGTTACTTGCCCGAGATTCGATCGTCGGTATCTCCATAATCTCGTTACCGGCAAGTCTCTTTACTCGTTCCGTAATACAAGATCCCGTGACTAACTCCTTAGTCACATTGCTTGCAAGCTTCTTGTGATGTTGTATTATCAAGAGGGCCCAGAGATACCTCTCCGTCATACGAAGTGACAAATCCCAGTCTCGATCCATGCCAACCCAACAGTCACCCTTGGAGATACCTGTAGAGTACCTTTATGATCACCCAGTTATGAAGTGACGTTTGATACACACAAGGCATTCCTCCGGTGCTAGGGAGTTGCATGATCTCATGGTCTTAGGAACAGATACTTGACATGAAGAAAGCAGTAGCAATAAACTAATACGCTCAAATGCTATGCTTACAGTTGGGTCTTGTCCATCAGATCATTCTCCTAATGATCTGACCTCGTTATCAAATGACAACTCGTGTCTATGGTTAGGAAACTTTAACCATCTTTGATCAACGAGCTAGTGTAGTAGAGGCTCACTAGGGACACGATGTTCTCTATGTATCCACACATGTATCTGAGTTTCCGATCAATACAATTCTAGCATGGATAATAGACGTTTATCATGAACAGGGAAATATGATAATAACCAATTTATTATTGGCTCTAGGGCATATTTCCAACACGTAGACGCTACACCATCGGGATTTTGAGAAGCTCACCCTAGAGCTAGAAGAATGTCGACCTCACATTGTAAGGTGGACATAGGGCGAGCACTTTGATTTGGGATATTCCTAGCCGGCCGCTCCGCCACGGTCCATGCCCAACTAGTTGAAGAAGGCAAGCTTCATTGAATCAGACGCTGAAGAGGGGGTAGCTGGGTACCAAGCATAGACTCGAGAGGCAAGGGTAACATAGCATCGCCTTTGAGAAGACCTAGGTGTCTCCGATTTACATCACATCACTGCCTCCAAGAAGGGGGACCCTATCCCCTTCCATCAGGATCGAGACGCCGCACCGCCAGACCAAGTGACGGCCATCGCCATCAGAGATCACTAACCAGAAGATTATGCCGATGCCTACCACCCGCAGCACACCGAACAAACTCGAAACGCAAGCCAACCTCAATCCATCATCTTCAAAACATCCCATCTGAGCCCCATCACCCCTGACGACGCCTCCAGGAAGGTCACGACGCACAGGGCGCCGCCACCAAATCCGAATTGGATTAAGCGTTTTCACATGGGCAGGGGGCGGGTGGAGGGCAGGGGACCTCGACTGCGCCCCCATGGACGAAAGTGACGCCCTTGGGTGTCCCCACCGTCGGGTCGGCCCTACCTCTGGCCAAGGTTTCCCTCGGGCCCCTAGCTTACCACCAAAACTCACCAACGCAGGAGCCGAAAAAACAAATCGCATGCCCCAGAAGATGGCGAGAGAGAGAGGCAACAAGGAAGAGGGATATCGAACCTCCAGATTTGACGTAGAAGAAACTCCACGCCTCGGCCAGACTCCACTAGCCACCCGCCGCTCGCACGGCCGAGCACGCTGGCCATCACCCCTTCAAACGTCACCGACCACCCGACTCCGCCGCCTTGCTGGATGGGGCCGCCGCCCCAGGAACCACAAGCCTCTGAAAGGGGATGGAGCGCCGAGATCCCCGCCGCCACCTGCAACGCCCCCCGCACGGGCTTCCCGACGGCCGTCTCCGGTAGCGGCAAGGGGACGAAGGGGGGTTAGGACCAAAGTAGTCATTCTGCAGTAGCCGTGCTCCGGACGACCTATCCCGATTGATCATTATTCTCCCCTAGATTGAGCCCTTGAAGTTGAGAATATGCTCCACTTGCTGGTCCATTTCCTCTTGCATGCTCATGTGCATGATCATATCCACTTCTTCGTCCGATTCCGAGGAATCGAAGAACTCATCTTGAATCATTTGATCAAGCTCCGTCCGTCCATACTCCTCGTCCGAGGAAGCATCAGAATTCATCGTTTTCCTTAAAAAATCACAAAAAACTAGGTCGTACAATGTGTCGAACACATAGAGTGCAAGGGAGAGCTCGGTAGTTGCCGGACGTACCGCGGTGGCATTCGGGCCAGCGACGACGTCCCCGGCGGCAAGGATGAGGGAGAAGAATGTTGTGCCGGTCCTTGCGGCGCTGACGCTTGGAACGGTTGCGGAGCACGCGCGATGACAGAGCTGGGAGACGGACGTCGCAGAGGAGGAAGAAGAGAGGAGAGGGCAAATGGAACTTGTAGGTCGAGGGGGTGGATTTGGTGCAATTTGCGATGGGGTCGGGCTGTCGGCACCCGGGCGCCCCATATTTGGATTGGATATGAAGGGTGCCGGTCTGCTCGAGCGTTTGAGGCCCGTTTGAGGAGCCCGATTCGGTCGCGTTTTGTGACCGAGCAGTGACCGGACGGCCTGTCTGGGCATTTGAGGCGGGTTTGAGAGGTCGAGTTGTAAATGCTCTAACTAGTTTGATGCATTCGAGTCCTGAGATGTACCTACTCATGAACAAAATTTATCGAAAGAGGGCTTTCGAAGATTCCTCACGAATGGCCTTTGTCCTCGATACCGAAATAGCCCAAAGAGTTACCCCTAGCTTTTTTTACGAAGCCCCGATGTTTATGGAATATCCTATTCGACGCACTTTGCGTCAAACTGTCAAGCTTTCGCACAGGGCTGGCAATCGAGAGCTGAAGCTGGGCCGGCCCGTTAACGTGTAGCAGAGCTTCCGGTTTTAGGAATGTTCCAGAGATTCTCAGCCGTTTTTTATCGGTTTTGGGAACCTTCAAGAAGGTTCCTGAACCATTTTTTTCCATTTCTTTTTTTGTTACTTTTTTGTTTTTCTTTTTTTGTTTACGTTTCTTTTTTTTATTTTTTTCTTTCCTTTTTCGTTTTTTGTTTTTCCTATTTTTCTGTTCAAAAATTTCAAATATTTTTCAAAAGTTTAAAAATATATTCTCGTGTAAATATTTGTTCATAATTGTAGAAAAATGTTCATGTTTGAAAAAATCTTCAGGAATTGCAAAAAAAAATTCTAGTTTTCCAAAAAAATTCAAAAAATGTTCTCGTTTTTAAATTTTCTATATAATTTCAAACATTATTCGTGTTTCGGAAATGTTCAGGAATTTAAAAAACAATTCTTGTTTTCAAATTTGTTTACTATTTTAGAAAAATGTTCGTGTTTCAAAGAAGTTCTCATTTTCAAAATTTGTTCACCACTTCAAAAAAAATGTTCATGTTTAACAAATGTTGGCGGTTTCACCATTTTGTTCGCAAATTCAGAAAATGTTCCCATGTTTCAAATTTTGTTCGCATTTCCAAAAAAGCATACAATACAATTTTTTTTGCATTAAATAAATTTATATTTTAACTTTTTTTTTCGAATTAAAAAAATGTTCTTATTTTCCATTTTTGTTCAAAACATAAAATCTATTCGTGAACTCAATTGTTTTTTGGAAACTTAAAAAAATGTTCACATTTTTCCAAATTTATTGCTTTTTCAAACTTTCTTCGTTTTTATAAAATGTTCCGGAATTTCGAAAATGTTCTTTGTTTAGAACTTTTTTTTGAAATAGGTTTTTCAAATTTTCACAATTTTTAAAAATGTTCATGTTTTCAAAAAAGTGTTCAATTTAAAAAAAAAATCACATGTTCATTTTTTCCAGGAGTTTTAAAAATGTTCCAGTTTCAAAAATTGTTCACAAGTTGAAAAAATCTTTTTTCGAACTTTGTTCGGGAATTTCAAAATATTTTCGTTTCCCAATTTTGTTTTAGAATTAGAAAAAATGGTTCATGATTTCAAAAAAATGTTCCTTGTTTTTCAGAAATGTTATAGTTTTACAAAAAAATGTCCGCAAATTTGGAACTGTTTGCTTCGAACAGAAGATTCCCTTTTTTGAAAAAAAATGCTCTCGAAATTCCTAAACTAATTCGGATCTACGCTGCGTCTCTGGTTCTTTATGCTTGATGATATCATAAGATCAGAAAGAAGTATTAGCTCAGCTGATAGGAACACACCGTTCCTAGCATTCGTTCCTCTGTTCAAATCCCGGCAACCGTACATATTTTTTGCACTAGAGTGCACGTTCGGTGTTGGTCGCTATCATCATGGGCCGGCCCAGTCGGGGACCCGCCTGTGCGAAACTGCAACAACTTGACGCAGAGCATGTCACATAGGAGGTCTCCAGTTTATCGGACTGCTAAGATTATATCAACGCTCGCCTTCAACACGTTTTCAACTGGGACAAGCCCAGTAACAACGTCCGGAAGGCACTTTTCTCCGGTATTTTGTATTTGTTTTGTGCTAGTTATTTTGTGTCTTCTCTGGCCTCATTTTTCATAATACTAGTTTTTCAGTTTCAATGTTTTCCCATCGTTCTGTATTTTCTAGATTTTTATTTTTTATTTCTTTTATTATGTTTCTCTTCCTTTCCTGTTACTTTATTCCCTTTTTTGGTTTTTTTGTTGTCTACCTTTTGTGTTTGTTTTTCTTTTTCATGTTGTTTTCTTTGTTTCTTCTTCTTTTCTATTCAGAGATACGTGAATAATTGTTTTTTCTTTGTGATAAAACTTTCGATATATTCATCAAATATCATGGCAGTACAAAGGACACAAGAAGTAACAAAAAATACATCCATGTTTGTAGACCATTTAGCGACAACTACCACTCTGTACCGAGCCGATGGTATGCCGCCGTCATTACCCCTCACTCACCGGCGCGGAAAATTTTATGATAGTAGACAGTCAGAAAGCCGTCATGCGAAGGCCCAAAGGGGCCACATATCAAGAATACCACCGTTGAAGTGAAGCGTAGATCAGAAGCAGGGGCAGATGGGCCCCCTCAACAGTATATACGCATGTATATGTGCTAGCAATAACCTGACTTGATTAGGATTCAGGACTAATCTCTCCATAGACCGGCTTGCAGGGCTGCAGCTAGGACGTGCGCATGGCAAAGAAGCCCATAAAAGTTAACAGCCCATCACTCCAAATTTAATTAGGCCATCCTATTCCTGAAGTTTTTTCACACATATCGTATATTTTTATAAATTTTTTGTATACATGTGATACATTTTATTTATACACATTTAACATTTTTTAAATGCTTCGTCAACATATATTTTAAAATGTTTTATGCAAAGTGTATTTTTTAATATATTTATTTAGAATATTTGCAAGTATAGACGAAAGTAAAAAAAGAAAGGGAAAATTCAAAAACAAATAACTTGAAAGAAACAAATAAACGAGGTCGTGCCCTCCTGCGTGCGTGGGCCGTCCCATTTAGGGAGGCGCCTGAGGCGAGAGGACGGTAGGTCTTGCTATAAGGGAGACATAGCGCTGCCCTGGAGCTCCTTCAACCAAAAAAAAGAAAAAAAAAAGGATAATGGTGTAGTGGCACATGTGTAAGGATCACGACCTCCTTTTTTTTGCTGAAATGATCAAATCTATTATAAAAGCTCACCGGAAATACAAAGCATCTCAAACATAATAAAATTATATCGAGATTTATAAGGATCACGACCTCACAAATTAATTGTATAGTCCTTCAACCAAAAATTGTTATTATAAGCTCGAGGCCAACATGGTTGCACGAGATGTGATTTGATGGTTGGCAACTTGATCTGTAAGTTTACAAAAACCTTTTTTTTTCTTTTCTTTTTTCTGCTATGAACAGCCTGATTACCGAATCGCATGTACAGATCATGCAGGCCTACACCCTGTACACACCCCTATTTCAACAAAGTCAACACACAGCACACCTGGTGCGCGATTGGTGTACAGAGTAAGGACAGACAGTGCATAGGTGTGCTCAATTACCAAATGAAAAATACGTTCTCATCTGGTAATACCAGGGTGCTCAATTACCAAATGAAAAATACTTCTCATCTGGTTCAGAGAATAGGTGGATTCTGCCTACGATAAACAGTGCTGACTGAACTCCTATGCCTGCTAATCAAATTCGTGGTACAGGACGTGGTGCACATCTCTAGGTGCTGATTTCTGCATGAACGGACGTGATACCAGGGTGCCTAGACACCCGGGTGTTGAAAATCCATTCTGACCTTGTGAGCACTGGCGGAGCTACGTGTTGTGAAAAAGGGCCATGGCCCGCCCAGCACATCACAAATACAGTGTAGGGATTGAAGTAAATTGAACCATGAGGAAAAAAATAATGGCCTTACTACCTACTGGCCCACCCAGCTTTGACTAGGTAGCTCCGCCACTGCTTGTGAGCATACCAGGGTGCACTGAAGACAGGTCGTCCATGCCTTCTCATCCACACCGGTGTACGAGCTTCCCGCTCGTCGAGCTTTTCTTTGAATAATCATTCGGTAGGCCGACCTCATAGAGAAGCCGCATGCTCTTTCATGGCACCATGCCCAACTATCTTTGAACTCCATGGAAGGTAATGGTATCTGCATAACCAAACTGACATCCACTCGCAGCATATGTTCTTTTTTTCGGAAAGGAAGATGACCGCGGCCTCTGTATTGAACGATGCACACAACCATTTTATTAATTATTCATCAACATTGCAAAGTAATACATCAAAAGGTCTGAAGTCATCTTCCTGGCGATATCTGTTGCTACTCCTATCAACTTGATGAAGGGGGTGCATGTGGTTGGGGCCGCCTGCCAGACCTCACACAAAAGCCCAACATCTAAGCCCTCTACCAAGCCGCACAACGGCAGGTCGGGAGCACCAACTGCTCCAACGGATTCTCAGCGGGCACCGCATGCGAACGCTGCAGAGGCCGCCGCCACCGTCTTCCGCCGATCCATCTTCAGAACAGGTATTGACTCATCGACTTTGCCATGCCTACCGACGACACCGGGACGACACCATAAAGCGCCACCTCCCTACGCGCGTCCATCCTGATGCAACCGTCGTCGAAACCCTGCGACGCCACGCCACTGAGACTTCACGTCATCGATGCGTCACATGGAACACCGTAGGAACGTTCCACTGATCCCTCGAGCCGATGCACACTTCCAAGAATGACGCACTCAAGGAGGGAACGATCCAAGTGTGCCGCCATCATCCGATTGACTGATCAAGTGTTTCCCACAAACGTAGCGGGAGGAGTTGGGAGCTTCACCTCGATGATGCCTTCAAGAAGGAAATGGCGTCAGTGCGTCGCCATCACCGACTTGGGCCACCTATGCACTGTCTGTCCTTACGTACGTTATACAGGCCCAATTCCACAGAAACATAGTTCTGAATGCTGAAATCTCTAACTAGCTGAACCTCATCTTAACCTCCTTTCGTAATAGTGATGGTAGTCATGGGGCTAAAATTGTTGGGTTGAAAAGGTGTCTTGGTATTGCTAACCAGAAGACAAGACATGCCAGGTCCTTTGTGACCAGCATAACTAGGAATAGGTTTGGTTTGTTTGGACCAAGAACAATCTTAAGTGACATGCGATCCGTTGCTACAGATTGTTCATTGGACGTTCTTGTGAAAATCTTTCACGAGGTGACCAAAATAATTTTTGAGGAGGTTGCTAAGCTTTATTGATCAAAAGGAATGTTCATAGGGATATATAGTGGGTCATTAGGAGTGTCAAGCCACATGTGGTGCCCTGATCAAGAGAATGAGAAAACTTAGTTAGGTTCCATGCCTCCAAGTGAAAGGACGTGGATGTCGCCTAGAGGGGGGTGGGGGGGGGTGGGGGGTGGGGTGAATAGGCGCTTTAAAATAATTACGGTTTAGGCTTGAACAAATGTGGAATAAAACTATCGTTTAATTAGTCAAGCACAAAACCTAAAACAACTAGGCTCACCTATGTGCACCAACAACTTATGCTAAGCAAGATAGACAACTAAGTGATAGCAAGATATATAACAAGAAACAATATGGCTATCACAAAGTAAAGTGCATAAGTAAAGGGCTCGGGTAAGAGATAACCGAGGCACGCGGAGACGACGATGTATCCCGAAGTTCACACCCTTGCGGATGCTAATCTCCGTTCGGAGCGGTGTGGAGGCACAATGCTCCCCAAGAAGCCACTAGGGCCACCGTAATCTCCTCACGCCCTCGCACAATGCAAGATGCCGTGATTCCACTAAGGGACCCTTGAGGGCGGTCACCAAACCCGTACAAACAAGGTTGGGGCAAACTCCACAACTTAATTGGAGGCTCCCAACAACACCACGAAGCTTCACCACAATGGATTGTGGCTCTGAGGTGACCTCAAATGCTCGAGGCAATCTCCACAACCTAATTGGAAACCCCGAAGCTTGCCCGGAGCTTTGCACCACAATGATTGAGCTCCGAGGCACCACCAACCATCTAGGGCGCCAAAGCACCCAAGAGGAACAAGCTCAAGGGTGCTCAAACACCCAAGAGTATTAAGCTTCTCAAACTTCACTTCCACGTATCACCATGGAGAACTCAAACCTATGCACCAAATGCAATGGCAAGGGCACACGAAGTGCCCAAGTCCTTCTCTCCCAAATCCCACCAAAGCAACTAATGCTAGGGAGGAAAATGAGAGGAAGAACAAAGAAGAACACGAAGAACTCCAAGATCTAGATCCAAGGGGTTCCCCTCACATAGAGGAGAAAGTAATTGGTGGAAATATGGATCTAGATCTCCTCTCCCTTTTCCCTTAAGAACTAGCAAGAATCATTGGAGGGATTGAGAGTTAGCAAGCTCGAAGAAGGTCAACAATGGGGGGCAAACTCAAGCTCAACAGATAAGGTTCAATGGGGAAGAAGACCCCCTTTTATAGGTGGGGAAAAATCCAACCGTTATGCTCACAGCCCGCACAGAGCGGTATTACCGCTCATGGGAGCGGTACTACCGCTAGGGCGCTGGAAGCCCTTTGAAAAACAACAGCGAGGAGGCAAAAGGCCAGTAGAACCGCCGGAGCGGTACTACTGCTCGTCCTCACAGTACTACCGCTAGGGATAGCGGTACTAACGCTAAGGGTAGCGGTACTACTGCTTGCGAGCGGTACTAAAAAATTACATCCGTGCCTACCACCGCAGGACTTAACACGAGATTTTGGTCCGGAGCGGAAGTAGCCACGGTAGTAGCCGCGGTAGTACCGCTCTGGAGCGGTAGTAAAAAATTACATCCGCTCCAAGCGGTAGTAGCCGCGGTAGTACCGCTGCAGCCTTTTAAGAACACCAAAACTGCCACAACTTCTGCAAACGGACTCCGAATTCAACGAAACCAAGTTTGTTGGAAAGCTAACGACATGGGCTAACACAATCTTGATAGAAATATCAATAAGAAGCAAATGAGAAAAGGCCCATAAGAAAATGGTGAGAACCCTTCCTCGAATAAGACCGGTAAAACCTCCAACACCGAAAACGCAATAGAAGAAGCATATGAAATCCGTTTTCGATGTACTAGAGCTTGTCACGAAGATAACCACAAGCTCTAAAACCTCAAAAAGAGAAAATACAAATAAGAATCAAGAAAGATGATGCAAGGATGCAATGGTTTGAGCTCTCGACGAACGATACGATCAAGCTACTCACTTGAGAGCCCCCCTTGATAGTACGGCTATCGATCCTATAACCCGGTCTCCAAACTATCACCATGAGACCGGTAAAATAGAAAACCTATCAAGGGCAAACCTTTGCCTTGCACGAAGTCCACTTGAGCTACATGATGACGATCTTGACTCCCTCAAGTTGGACCACCTTTCGTGATTGCGTTGGCTCGATGAAGGCTAGTTGATTGCTCCCCCATACTCCACTATGGGTGAGTCACTCTTCGACACACCTTCACAAGTCCATTGTCACCACAATGGACGGCAAGCTACAAGCATGATTTCTTCGTGATGCTCCACTTGAACTTGCACAACACAACCTTGAGTTGATGTCATCCTCCATGGGTTGTATGTGATCTTCCTCTTGACGCAAGCCCATGAAAGCAAACCTAACCCCACATAGAACTCTCACAAAGACCATGGGTTAGTACACAAAGCGCAATGGACAATGCTTACCAAACCGTGAGATCACTTGATCCCACTCGGTGTATCTTCTACACTTTGTGTGAAATCTTCTCTCTTCATAAAGATGATGTCTTGAAGATACACATGAATGTTCACACAATCTTCTTCTTCAAGACATGCTAGCAATTAGCTCAACACTCACTAGACCAATCTTTGGATAGATCCTTAGATACCACCTTGGTCAACACATAAACTCCTTGAAACCAACAAATGGACTTCAAGAAAAGCCTATGGACAAATCCTACGAATATAACTCAACGCAACCATTAGTCCATAGAGATTGTCATCAATTACCAAAACTAAACATGGGGGCACCGCATGTTCTTTCAATCTCCCCCATTTTGGTAATTGATGACAATCACTTTCAAGAGAGTTTATATAAGGAATTGACCACAACCATGCAAAGCAACAACACACAATGCATGATCATGATATGCAAATGCTTAGGAACAAAACCAAAGCATGAAACCAAAGAGCCACAAAGATTCTCTAAACTTCTCCAAACAATTCCCTCTAAACTCTCTCGAAACTTCTCCCCCATTGGCATCGATTGCCGAAATGGGCGAAATGCTTAGAAAGCCAATATAATATGTGTTCCTCCATAAAGTGTGTATTTCTCAAAATATGAGTGGAATACACTACATATATCCAATGATGAATAGTTGGAGGAAGACAAACTATATTGAGGACCCAAAGATTGCTAAAGGATGATATGCCACCAAGGCATAACAAAGAGAGAACCAAGCAAACAAAAGATACCTCTTGGAACAATCAATCACATGGTCCTACCAGCCACATGAATAAAAGATATTCTGATATGGGCAAAAGAGTGTTTATAAAGAAACTAGAGGAGCTCCCCATGATTTGTTCACAAATAAGAATTTTTGTATTTGAATACAAGTGCACAAAATAGGATCATGACTCCCCCAAAATCAATACAAACACACAACAAGTGCAAGCAAGTAGATAAGACAATGATCATAGTACTTGCACTAAACATATGGTTGAGCAACATGTAAAAGAGGCAATCTTAAGAATAGGCTCAACCAAAATGATGTGTGTGAGTCATGGCAAAGCACTTGAGAAGACTAGTATAAGGATGATCATTAAGCATCAACATAGTCTTGATGAAATGAGACACAAGGTGCAAACCATATCCTTCCCACAAACACAAACTACTGGCAAATGGGTCCACAAGCTTACTAATAAGAAAATTCAAAACCAAAGCTTGTGACAACCCCTGGTGAAGATAGGAAATAATAGCATTGTCAGGAGGAGGGATACCAATCGAAATGGCAAAACCCTCGTGAAGACAAGCATGAGGAAAATAATCTTCACCACCAAAGAGTGCATCAAGATGGAAGGATATAAGATCCGCACTCAAGACAGATTCTTTTACGAAACCACCAAGTAAATAAAAGGAAATGCAACGGTGGACGTGAAAGAAAAGAGGATATCAACTAGAGATGTAACTTTTCTCATGTGTATAAGATTCTAGGTAGAGGGCAATCATGATGATATATCCACAAAGAATGATGTACACACGAAATAGTTACAAGAAGGCACAAACAAGATATCCAAAAGGAAGTCATAAATATACCAATAAGATCTTTGCTTGAAAGCATATCACATAGCCTAATATTTTCTTATTGTACATAAATGAACTCCCAAGACACGAACATCAAAGACATCACAACTAGCAATATGACATCATCGTTGAGACGCTTTGAGAAAGGAAACAAGTACCAGAAGAATGACTCAAGAAATTCATGCCATTATGCAACATATAAAAGGTTGAATGCGAGAAATGTATGCATGAAGTAGATACTTGTTACCGAGATAGCATTGGATTGATGTAGTAGACAATGGTTCTTCGATCATCCTAGCATGGCTCCAATAAGCATATGGTGTCAACACCTTCCTTGTAAGTGAGCCGAGTGTCCAATGTATCTCCAATTGTTCCTAGAGCAACAACACAAACACAGTGGTACCCAAACTCATTGGGACCAAAGAGTTAGAGGACCAACAACACATAGGACAAACTCCACATAAATATGTGCATATAGATATGAAATTGAATTTCATGCACACTTTAGCCAATTTATGTCATAGTGGAGTTTCCCCTATATATTGGGTCAAGGAAAGAGAACATGCCAACGGAAGTACATGTAGTAAATATGCATGCTCTAGGCTTTCAAGAATCAAATCAACACACAGTTGATAAGATACCGAAAGATAAGGTATCAAGTGAAAATAAGATACCAAACGAAAAATTATCACTTGACGGATACGAACAAAAAGATACATCAAGGAATGAGATATCCATTGACACATGCCAAATAGAAGGAAACAAGATACCAATTGAAGGAAAACAAGAGGTATCAAGTTCCCAAAAGAGAGCTAGGTTCCAAACAAACCAAACCCTCCGCAAATTTTCATGATGGCACAAAGCACCATAGAGAAAAGGCTTGCCTCCCACCAACACACACTTGATGAAGATCAAAAGATTTTATGATAAACACATAAAGAGAGTGTTCTAAAGAAAATAGGATAGCTCCCCCAAGAGATGTGCATTCTATAGAATTTGCATTTGAATACAAAATGCACACGATGGGATCATCACTTTCCCTATATCTATAGAAACACTAGACATGCTCAAAAAGATCCACAAGAGGCAAGGAAGACAAACGATAAACAAAAACCTATGTAAAGATGATTAGCAAATTCTACCACTTAAAAGGAATACCAATTGTCAAAGGAAAAGAAGTATTTGGAAATAATTCCCATTGCTAGATTACAAATAGATCCAACATCATCTTTACTCCTAAATCACAAGCAAATGACACTTGTAGAGCTAGCATGCCACCTAGGAACAAGATAAATTATAATATCAAATCTAAGTGGCAATATCTCAAATGTACACATTCTCTGGGCTTGTAATATGCACATAGCATATTACTCCCCCATAATGTGGTAACCCAACGTTAATAACAAGTGGCAAATGAAATCCAACAAGAGAAGATTAATGGACCATTTGGAATTTGAATTTCTCATGAGATGACATACCACATAGAAGCTAGATAATCTTGTAATATCAATACTAAGTGGTATTCCTCATGTACACACATTTTTAGGGTCATGAAGTGCACAAAGCACATCACTCCCCCAAAATGGGATAATCCATTAATCTCTCAAAAGAGCCAACTAAGATTCAAACTAGATGCAAAAGGCTCAACACAAGTCTCACACATACATGATGTGCAACCCACCATACATACTTGATTACTCAAGAAAATAAGTAGGAAGCACAACATATATAAATACATGCAAGGTACAAAACCACAACATGCAAAGGGGCAAGTAACTAACAATGTAAACAATTTAAGTACAAGCTACCGTAAGGAGGCACATTGCATATAAGATAGAAACTTGATAATCCAAATGACTTGGCTTGAGATAATATGAATGATGAAGATCCCTTAATTCTTCATGATGTAGCCAAGTCACCAATGCCCTCCAACACCACCTATTGATCAAGATTGAGCTTGTTGGTCCCCAACCAAGTTGGGTCCTAAGAGGTTAGTCACAATAGGTTTGGCTACCCAAATGGTTCTTTTCTTGACACCACATTGAGTACCAACAAACTTGGCAAACACATTGCCAACCTTATCCTTCCCAAGAGAATATATATCATCAATAATAATTGGATTGGATAAGTTACCATTCGTGCATGAAGAAGCAAAGTGGCCCTTCTCACGACATAAGTAGCAACATCTACCCTTTACTTTCTTCTCGATTGATTTCTCAACTTGAGGAGCGTTGACTTGGGTCTTCTTGGGAAGAGGCCTTTCTTCAACTTGAGGTTGAGCATGAGATTGAACTTGTGGCCGCTTCCCTTGTTGCTTGTCACTATGGGGCTTATTCTTCAATGGGCAAGATCTAACATTGTGCCCTTCTATTTTGCACTTGAAGCAAATAATCTTGGCCGAAATCTTGACTTGTTCTTGGCCCTTCTTCTTGTTGCTCTTGGACTTCTTCTTATTGGAGTTGAATCCAAGTCCACCTTTGTCATTTGGAGATTTTTGCACACTCAAGATATTGTTGAGTGTGGACTTCCCTTCATGACCCTTTTCCAAGTCTTTCTTTAAAGAAGTGACTTGGGCCTTGAGCTCATTGATTTCCTCTACATGGTTAGTATGAACACAGGTACTAGAGGACGTATAAGCTTCATCGTTAGAGCAACAATGCAAGGAAAGTAATTCATCACAAGATGTAGCAACATTATGAGTAGATGAACTACGAGGACTAGCACATGGCAATAAAGCATTTCTACTAGATGTAGTGCTAATGTCCACATGAGGCTCACTAGATGTTACCTTAGTAGTACTAGCCTCATGAGCTATCTTTAGCACATTATGGATACTAGAAGATCACCATGAGAGCTCGAGAGCTTTTCATGACTTTCTTCCAATTTCTCATAATTGCAAGATAGCAACTCAAGTTGAGCCCTTAGCTCAACATTCTCTTTCAAAATGGATGCTTCACAAGAAATAGAGTTAGTAGCACAAGCATCATCATTAACAACAAAAGGAGAAGGCAACTTGGCAAGCTCTTTAGCATATGAAGCTTCAAGTTGAGCATGAGACTCGGTGAGTTCAATGAGCGAACTCTTAATGACCCTTGAGCCATTTTCGAGGTGCTCAAAGTCCTCCAGGAGTTTAACATGAGCAACTTCAAGCTTATCATTTTTAGTACTAAAATTATTAGCCACCTCGAGAGCCCTATCATGGGATTCCTTTAATCTAGATAATTCTAGAGCAAAGGTCTCCTCAAGAGATTCCTTGGTGGTTTGTTCATTTTCAAGAGCTTGAGATAGCTCCGCGATCTCATTAGCGTAATCACGCTCATGACCTTCCATTTTATCAATGGTGGACTCATGCTCCTCGAGATGAGATTCCAACTCCTCAATATATTTCTTGCCCTCAATGGCAATAGACATGATTTCCATGAAGTTAGAACGAGCAATTTTATTCTTATGAAGAGCTTTAAAAACCATTTCTCCCTTAATTTTTAAGGAAGCAATATTATCACTCTCTTCATCCTCATTATCATCAACATCATCATCATGAGATATATTGGGATTCAAAGTAGGAGATACCTTTGAAGCCTTAGCCATAAGGCAAAAGTGAGAAATAATAGATGATGATGTAGGATCCCTTGACGCACCATTCAAGACCACATCTTGTTCCATGGAGTGTTGGGTTTTCTCTACATTGTTAGCACAACAACTCGAGGAAAGCGATGCATTTTTATCACGACAACAAGACATGGCAAGCATATCATCATGAGATTTAGTCAAGCAATTTCTACATGATATGTAAGGACTATCAACACAAGCATGTGAAACATTTAGAGTGCTCGAAGTGTTAAAGTCCAAAGATGAAGCATTGCAATAGGATAGTGATGAAGTATCATCAACAACAAGCCCGCTATCATCATTACAATGATCATCACTAATCACCATATCATTACCTTGTGGCAATCCACATGTAGGTGAAGTAGATGGAGTTGAGAAGACAACACGACCGGAGGTGGAAGGAGAGCAATCATCCCTACAAATCTTGGACACACCATATTTGTCTTGAAGCTTTGTCCACAACTCATGAGCATCCCGGAACGGCATGAGTTGAAATCTAACTACATTGCTCAAAGCATCGAAAAGCACATTAGAAGCTTGAGCATTGAGATAAGAGTTTTTCTCATCCTCTAAAGATATGTGTTGAGAATCCTTTGGAGGAGAAAAACCCATATCTACAATTCGCTCCAAATTTGGGTCCATGACCCTAAAGAGATTAAGCATGCGAATTACCCAAACATCAAAATTTGTGCCATCGAAACTAAGAGTGTCAGAGAATCCTAATCCCCTAGTCGACATCCTTACTCTCTAGGTGGTTTAACCTAATAATGAGAGGCCTAGCTCTGATACCAATTGAAAGGACGTGGATGTCGCCTAGAGGGGGGGTGAATAGGCGCTTTAAAATAATTACGGTTTAGGCTTGAACAAATGCGGAATAAAACTATCGTTTAATTAGTCAAGCACAAAACCTAAAACAACTAGGCTCACCTATGTGCACCAACAACTTATGCTAAGCAAGATAGACAACTAAGTGATAGCAAGATATATAGCAAGAAACAATATGGCTATCACAAAGTAAAGTGCATAAGTAAAGGGCTCGGGTAAGAGATAACCGAGGCACGCGGACACGACGATGTATCCCGAAGTTCACACCCTTGCGGATGCATGCTAATCTCCGTTCGGAGCGGTGTGGAGGCACAATGCTCCCCAAGAAGCCACTAGGGCCACCGTAATCTCCTCACGCCCTCGCACAATGCAAGATGCCGTGATTCCACTAAGGGACCCTTGAGGGCGGTCACCGAACCCGTACAAACAAGGTTGGGGCAAACTCCACAACTTAATTGGAGGCTCCCAACAACACCACGAAGCTTCACCACAATGGATTGTGGCTCTGAGGTGACCTCAAATGCTCGGGGCAATCTCCACAACCTAATTGGAGACCCCGAAGCTTGCCCGGAGCTTTGCACCACAATGATTGAGCTCCGAGGCACCACCAACCGTCTAGGGCGCCAAAGCACCCAAGAGGAACAAGCTCAAGGGTGCTCAAACACCCAAGAGTAATAAGCTTCTCAAACTTCACTTTCACGTATCACCGTGGAGAACTCAAACCTATGCACCAAATGCAATGGCAAGGGCACACGAAGTGCCCAAGTCCTTCTCTCCCAAATCCCACCAAAGCAACTAATGCTAGGGAGGAAAATGAGAGGAAGAACAAAGAAGAACACGAAGAACTTCAAGATCTAGATCCAAGGGGTTCCCCTCACATAGAGGAGAAAGTGATTGGTGGAAATGTGGATCTAGATCTCCTCTCCCTTTTCCCTTAAGAACTAGCAAGAATCATTGGAGGGATTGAGAGTTAGCAAGCTCGAAGAAGGTCAACAATGGGGGGCAAACTCGAGCTCAAGAGATAAGGTTCAATGGGGAAAAGACCCCCTTTTATAGACGGGGAAAAATCCAACCGTTATGCTCATAGCCCGCACAGAGCGGTACTACCGCTCATGGGAGCGGTACTACCGCTAGGGTGGTGGAAGCCCTTTGAAAAACAACAGCGAGGAGGCAAAAGGCCAGTAGAACCGCCGGAGCGGTACTACCGCTAAGGGTACGGTACTACTGCTTGCGAGCGGTACTAAAAAAATACATCCGTGCCTACCACCGCTGGACTTAACACGAGATTTTGGTCCGGAGCGGAAGTAGCCATGGTAGTAGCCGTGGTAGTACCGCTCTGGAGCGGTAGTAAAAAATTACATCCGCTCCAAGCGGTAGTAGCCGCGGTAGTACCGCTGCAGCCTTTTAAGAACACAAAACTGCCACAACTTCTGCAAACGGACTCCGAATTCAACGAAACCAAGTTTGTTGGAAAGCTAACAACATGGGCTAACACAATCTTGATATAAATATCAATAAGAAGCAAATGAGAAAAGGCCCATAAAAAATGGTGAGAACCCTTCCTCGAATAAGACCGGTAAAACCTCCAACACCGAAAACGCAATAGAAGAAGCATATGAAATCCGCTTTCGATGTAATAGAGCTTGTCACGAAGATAACCACAAGCTCTAAAACCTCAAAAAGAGAAAATACAAATAAGAATCAAGAAAGATGGTGCAAGGATGCAATGGTTTGAGCTCTCGACGAACGATACGATCAAGCTACTCACTTGAGAGCCCTCCTTGATAGTACGGCTATCGACCCTATAACCCGGTCTCCAAACTATCACCATGAGACCGGTAAAATAGAAAACCTATCAAGGGCAAACCTTTGCCTTGCACGAAGTCCACTTGAGCTACATGATGACGATCTTGACTCCCTCAAGTTGGACCACCTTTCGTGATTGCGTTGGCTCGATGAAGGCTAGTTGATTGCTCCCCCATACTCCACTATGGGTGAGTCACTCTTCGACACACCTTCACAAGTCCATTGTCACCACAATGGACGGCAAGCTACAAGCATGATTTCTTCGTGATGCTCCACTTGAACTTGCACAACACAACCTTGAGTTGATGTCATCCTCCATGGGTTGTATGTGATCTTCCTCTTGACGCAAGCCCATGGAAGCAAACCTAACCCCACATAGAACTCTCACAAAGACCATGGGTTAGTACACAAAGCGCAATGGACAATGCTTACCAAACCATGAGATCACTTGATCCCACTCGGTGTATCTTCTACGCTTTGTGTGAAATCTTCTCTCTTCATAAAGATGATGTCTTGAAGATACACATGAATGTTCACACAATCTTCTTCTTCAAGACATGCTAGCAATTAGCTCAACACTCACTAGACCAATCTTTGGATAGATCCTTGGATACCACCTTGGTCAACACATAAACTCCTTGAAACCAACAAATGGACTTCAAGAAAAGCCTATGGACAAATCCTACGAATATAACTCAACGCAACCATTAGTCCATAGAGATTGTCATCAATTACCAAAACCAAACATGGGGGCACCGCATGTTCTTTCACCAAGTTTGACTCAAGACCTTCAAAAAGAAAAACATAGCTAGTGAAATTATGCGTTCGATCGAACATTCCCTTCATACTAGAGCCATATAGTCTTCCAGAGCCTTAATGTTATCAACAACATGTTTTCAGTCACATGCGAATATGCAATGACCACCCTTGGCAATGCAAGGTCTTGTGCTAGAGCTTGTGCTTCTCGGTAGGCAAGAGCCTCCAGCGAAGAAGGGTTAATAACCCCTAGGAATACCATCGAAGACGAACCAAAAAAAATTGTTGGTCGCGACACACCGCAGAACCCGCCCCGAATTCCCATTACGATACAAACAACCAGCAATATTAATCTCAGCACGACCAGAAAACCAAGGCTTCCACCTGATAGACCAAAGTGCACATGCTACCGGTGGTTGAGTAGCAACATAGGTAATTAGTTTGATCCATTCGAGATCTGAGATGTACCTGCTCATGAGCAAAATGTTTGAGAGAGAGCTTTGGAAGATTCCCTCATGAATGGTCTTTCTCCTCGTAGTCCACTTAGCCGAAAGAGTTACTGCTAGCTTGATGAAACTCGCATGAGGAAGAGTAGCAATCATACCAAAAATCCGTTGTTTAGCTCTTGATTCCTCTGACGTGCCTAAGTGTTCAACCAAGTCCTCATCAACCAGGGCCCAAACACAACTCGAACTAGGGCACTCGAGCAAGGAATGTCTCCATGAATCTTCAACACAACATAATTGGCATGCAACAGAGCCTGCCATATTCCAATGGTTACGAACGTCCTCAGTCGGAAGTGAGTGCTTCACATCCATTGTGGTATCTTCATCTCCATTGGCCCAACATTCAAATTGGTAGCCCTGCCAGCATGCAGCAGTGACCATCCTTATGAAACCCCATTGTTTATCCGACCGCAAAGACTATATCTCGCTTACCATACGAAATGCTACCCTTCAACGCATTTTTCACTGGGACAAGCCCAATAATGACGTCTGGAGAGCATTTTTCTCCAGTTTTGTGATTTTTTTCATGGTAGTGATTTCCGTGTCTTTTTTGGCCTATTTTTTCTTTCATAATTCCTTTTTAGTCAGTTTCAATGTTTTCCCATCGTTCTATTTTTTCTAGATTTGTTTATTATTTATTTTATTTTTCTCTTCCTTTCATGATTTCTTTATTTTAATTATTGCTTTTTTTATAGTCTACCTTTTGTTTATTTTTTATTTTATGTTGTTTTGTTTTTTTATTCAGAGATACAGGAACATTTGTTATAGACATGTGAACATTTTTAAAAGTATATGAATAATTCTCTATTTTTAAAATACATCAAAGAAATGTTCATACTGTAATTTACCATTTTTAATTTACTATTTTATTTTTTTCCATTTCTAATTAATGAGCATATCTAAAAAATCCAGGCCAATTTTTCAAATTCACATAGAATTTTCAAACTCGTGTATGTTTTTTGAATTCACTGCCATTTTTTAATATTTTTTAATATGTTTAGAAATTCGGGACAAAATTGATATTTTTCATTTTCTAAGAAATTGGAAAAATAGTTTTCGAATCCATGAATATTTTTCTAATATCACGATCATTGTTGAATTTTTTTTAACAATAGTCAAATTTTGGAATATTTCTAAATTTCACAAACATTTTATTAAATTTTGGAACATCTTGTAAAATTAATGAACATTTTAAAAACTTTGTGAAGTGTCGTGGTAGTAGTTCGAACTTGAACTAAAACCACAACACATATTTTGGATCGGAGGGATTATCATTTTCTAAATTATCGGGAAAAATCAAATTCATGAACATTTTTAAAAAAATTGAACATTGTTTTAATTTCATCAACAGTTTTTGAAATAACTGCAGTAGCTAGTTTATATATAAAAAATATAACAATTGAAAAACAAAAAAAGCAAACCGGCAAAGTGCTCCGGGCCAATAGCATGCACATTTGCTCACTTTCCGTGCTAGGACTCCTGCTGACTAACTGGCCGAACTCTCAAGAAGGTACTCCCTCCGTCCGTACATCCATTTTATTCATTTCTAGGACAAGTATTTTCGGACGGAGGGAGTACATGCCTGCGCTAGTGGGCGGGTATTAAAACTTGAGTGGCAACAAAAAATGATACATTCGCAGCAGAGCCACAGCCGCAAAAGTGGGTTAGGCCTACGCATTCCGTGTTTCACTGGGCTAGTATCGAGGTAATAGCCGTCCAACTTGTTTAGTTTTTCACTTATGTGAAGGAAATTTCCCTAAAGAAAAACTTATGTGAGGGAGATGCTCTAACAAAAAACACTTCTCTCAAGGAGATAGATGGACGATCCTTCTGTTCAGAAAAAAGGAACTTATCTGAAGGAGATGTAGCGGCAATGTATGACCAAACGTGAAAGTTCAGAAGCCTCACAGCGGCGAATAATCATCAGTTGGCGTAAAATGAGGCTATCTTGTTTCTGAAAGGACGATGTAGTTAGGATCATACTATATACTGAGAGTGGCGTTTTGGCTCCTAGGTGTATATACACCTATTATGAAAAATGTATAAAAAACAAATTTCAAAATGTTAAAAAATTTCGAGAAAAAAACCCGCGTGTACATCCGGACATCCTATGTTCGCACACAAAATTTTGGTGAAAAGGGACATTTTTTGTGGCATGTATAAAAAACATAAAAAATTGCCTCTTGAATAGCTGTAATCAAGCATCGAAATTTGTCTTTTTTACACAAGCCACAAAAAGTGTTGTTTTTCACCGAAACTTTGTGGACGCACATATAATGTCCGGATTTACACGCAGAATTTTTTCTTGAATTTTTTTAACTTTTTAAAATGTGTATTTAGACAATGGGTGTATATACACCTATGAGCCAAAGTGAATTTTCGCTATATACTCAGTATTAGATCTAGGGATGCAGACACTGACAGACATAGCCGGTGGCGATCAATGGGACTGCGATGCTGGCCTCTTTCGCCCAATGCAGAAATCAATTCCAGCAGGCCCCGATGGAGCAACCCGTGCCTGTCACAACAGAACACAGGCCATGTTCATGGAGTACGATCGAGGCACCCGTCCTCCCATCACATCACAGGAATCAAACCAACTTCGGCAGCTTAATCAATTCCGCTTTGAAAGAGTCCATTCCATTCCATAGTATATATACTATTTATATTACAGTTGTGGGGCTGTTGATGACGACGACGACGACGATTGGCCAAGTTGCTCCAATCAAACAATTAATCATAAGTACACTTTACCATTAATTAATTACCAAGGAGAAAATAAAAAGAAGAAGAAGAAGAAAATGGAAATGATACAGCTGTATGTATTTATAGTTCTTGGAAAGGACATGCCAGAGTTGCACTCCCATGTCCCATCCTCCTCCTACTAGGGCTGGCTGGCTGGCTGGCCGCTGCTGCATCTGCTCTTGCACGCAGGGTAATCGTTATTGCAATCTTTCTCACGGGCCATTAATTTCCACCTCTCCTCTTCCTCCTCCTGTGCACTGTTGCTGACTGATGATCACTGTAGTCGAAGTAGTAGTAGCAGTAGTAGAGTTGTACATGTGGTGGTTGGCGAACGAGGTGGAGGCAGAGGAGGCATGGAGAGCGGCGCTAGTCCTGGGCAGCGCTGCGCCAGATGGACTCGAGCTCCGTGGCGAAGAGCTTCTCCTGGCCGACGACGATGGTGATGTGGTCCTTGTTGTCGTAGACGGTGACGCGCGCCCGGGGCACCCGGGCGCCCACGGCGAGGGTGCACTCCACGGGGAGCAGCTCGTCGTCGCGGCCGTGGAAGAGGGCCACCTTGCAGCTGAGCTGCCCGGCGACGACGTCCAGGTAGGCGCCCATCTTGCTGGCGCTGAGGCACATGATGTTGTGCAGGGTGTGCCAGGCCGCGTTGTGGGTGTGGCACATGAACGCCTCGATCAGGAACGTCCTCATCCTGCAACATGCATCCACACACACACACGCGTACCATAGAGTCAGTTAGCGCCCGGCATTCACTCTCCTCGGACCATATATGGATGGTGCATGTGCCGGCGAGCAACAGTAGGTACGTACAGCGCTGCGACTAATGGAAAACGAGAAAAATCTTTGCTTTGCCCCGTGCTCGCAACGCCTGCCATAGTGCCATCCGGTTGCGTTGTATGTGCCACGGCCATAACTAGAACCCGTTACTGCCGCACTCACTCCATCCACTTGCATTGCTTCCTGCTGGTGCTGGTGCTGGACCATGCAATGCATGCATGGCCCTATCATGCGTGCGTACTTGCGCGATCCAGTAATAAAAATTGCGACTTGGAGCCAAACTTAACTCCCTAGATCTCAGTCATGCCATGCATGCATGCATATGGGTGAGAAGTGAGAAGCTCATTTATGGCCCCAAACTACATTGGCCTCCACTGTCCTAGCTTTCAGGTTACCTTCAGCACGTACAGTGGAGTGGCACGCACCAGCAGGGGAGAGAGTATACAGTGGTATGGTACGTCGCACCAGCAGGAGGAGTGCATTATCTTCCTTGGTTCAGTGTTGGTAATTAACTAAAAGTTTAAAAACCACAAGCTAAGGGCAGTGAGTCTTGACACTTCGGCCATGTGAGTGGGAGTACGTACGTTAATTCTAGCTAGTTGCCGGCCATTTACACATGATCATACATGCATGCATACATGACTTTTCGACTCATGCTCCATGTGTTACTATCACGTAGGAACAGTACGTGGCGGTGCTACGAGAGGTCTACGATTCTGCCACTGATTTTCTACATGTCCACCTAGCCGCGGCACTCCTCCAAGAAGATGGAGAACGAAGCGTGCCTCCTTGAAGAAGATGAAGCAATTTTTATTTTTATTTTTTATTAATGAAAAATAGCACTCAGAATCTATCTTTGTGTGAAGCTAGGAACTTTTCTCAACCAGAACGCAGAGGAGGACAGAGGGGAGAGGACGGTACAGTATCATTCACAGGAGTACTACTACGTGCCATCGAGTTAGAAAAAGAGATGGGTTAAGCAATGGTGGGTGAGTGTACCGGCCGAAGACTTTTGTCTGCGGTCCGTCTTGTTCCGTGGCGCATAAGTGCGGGGTCATGGCGCGCGGGGCCCCCGGCGGGTTTGCCGTTTATGGCGGGGTGGTGAGCCACCGCCAATCTAGGCGCCGGCTGCGCGCTCACCTACGTGCACGACTGCCGCGCCCGAAGCCGAATTGCATGCACGCATCCGTCCTCCACGCACGCACACGTACCACGCTCCCACCCACCCACCAGGCCACCACGTACCACTCATACTACGGCTGCTGTACCCAGGCGGCATGGTGATTAGCTAGCATAGCAGCACGACGACACGACACGACTTGACACACGGATTAGCGGAGCGTGATTAGCTCTACTACTACTAGCTGGAATGCCGGGCGTTAATGAATCCCGGCCCGGCCGGCGGGACAAAACGCTACAGCGCCGACTGTTGCTACCGAACAACATTTGGGGGGCGATCATTTAAGGGCCGGGAGATAGCGCGCGGCGGCGACAGCGACCACCTTGGGTCGCCGTCATCTCCTCGCATCATAAGCCTGTCTGCTTCATTTTCCCTAAAAAAAATCTGGACTTTCCTGTATGCAGGAAGAAAAGGCCGTGGAAGGAGAGGGAGACTCGTGGCGCCATGAATGGAGTCGACAGCTGTGGCTCGTCCGCCAGTCTGAGTCTCACGCGAATTCAATGCCGGAGCAATGTGTTTTTCATTTCAAAGCAGTGTGTTTTTTTCCTTTCAAAGCCAAATGTAAAACGTTTTCACGCCCTATACAAAACCCCAAAAAACGTTTTGCATTTTGGTACAGAGGCGGTACTGTAGTAGCAAGATAGAGTTCAACTTGTTACTTTCTCCGTTTCATAATATAAGATCGTTTTTCAAGCTAACATAAATTAAAAAACGCTCTTATATTATTATCTTCGTGTCTGTGTGTGCGTGTGTGTGTCTGGGTGTTCCCTGTGCACACGGCGACCGTTTGTGCGTGGGGCACGTCTATCCAGCAGTTACTTATCGTGACTCGATTGTCACGGGGCCGGCCGAGGAACATGCAGGCCAGGACAGGTCAGGTGGTTGGGAAATATATAGACTACTTGTTGTGTCACTGGGCAAAGAAAGAAGAAGAAAATATGGTACACGAGCCTTATGTCTATATATCTATCTATATAATAGATAAAGTAAAGTAAAGTAGAGTAAAATAATGTATATGCAGGAGAAGGTCAGCCAGTTGGGTCACCTGTTTCTGGTGAAGATCCTGAAGAGCCTGTTCCACACCCGGTGGTGCCTGCAGATGGTGAGGCAGATGGTCCGGCTCACGTGCTCGTACCAGCACGCCATCGACGCCCCGAACGCGATCGGCGGCCACACCCGCCGCGGCGCCACCCTCCGCATCACGTACTGCGTCGCCGCCCCGGCCTCCTCCTCCGGCACCGGGAAATACGGCTGCACCACCATACAAACATCAAACACCGATGATTACTATTCACTTTTGTTTGTGCAAAACGGACACGATTGATCTACAAAGTGCACAGAGTTAGTTAGCGCAGGCCAGGTGATTCGCATGCCGGGTGAGTGAGTGAGTGAGGGACTTTAATTGTTGTGTGATCACAGGCCACTTGAACTAGTAGCATGGCAGTCCATTGATGGAAGGTGGTCGGCAGGGCCGGGGCGGGGCCGGGGAGATGAAGTTCGGCCATTAATTGCATGCCAAGTTCATGCGCTCCGTGTGCGCAGCGGCCACGAACGAACGCGAACAGCTAGCTAGGCCGGCAAGTGGTGGACACGGCACAGGCACTGCCAGTGGCACTGGCACGCATGGTGGGTATGTACGTACCGGGGCGAGCAGCGTGAGGGACTTGACGGCGTCGGGGTACTTGACGGCGAGCGCGAGGGCGAGGACGGAGCCGAGGGAGTGCGCCACGACGTGGAAGGACTTGAGGCGGTAGCGCTGGAGCACGGAGCGCTCGATCATCTCCAGGTGCTCGCGCAGCGTGTACAGCGAGTCGGCCGGCTTGGGGCTCCGCCCGAACCCCAGCAGGTCCACGGCGAACATCCGGTACCGCCCGCGCGCGGCGGGGCTGAAGGCCGGGAACACCGTCTCCGTCCAGAACACGGAGGAGGAGATGAAGCCGTGGATGAACACCACCGCCTCCTGCTCGACGCCCGGCGGCGGGGGCGGCGGCGCCTGCACGTGCACGTAGAGGTGGGACGCGCGCGACCCGGTGCTCCACGAGTGGCACATCTTGCAGTCGCAGTCGGACCAGCACGGCGCCTGCCGCGGCGGGCGCGGCGCGCGGTCGATCTTTCCCCGGATGAGCTCCGCGATGGCCGGGCTCACGGTGAGCGCCGGCGCGATGGGACCCGGCTTCCGGGTGGCGTCCGAGAGCAGGGACGCGCGCACGTAGAGCGTGTCCGACACGTCCTCCAGCTGCATCTTGTTGGCCGCCGACGACGACAGCCGCACCACCTTCGGCCCCGCCGCACCAGCCGCCGCCCGCGGGGCCACGAACGACAGCGCCCCCTTGGCGCCCGTGGCACCGCCTGCGCCGCCGCCAGCTCCGTCCTCGCCCGCCGCGGCGGAGCAGTAGCAGGGCTTCCACTCGGCCTCGACGGCGTAGTCCACCACCTTGTACACGAGGCAGAGCACCATGTCCAGCACGTCGAGGAAGGAGAAGACGACGAAGCTGACGGCGCAGTTGAGCGCGCGCCCCGCCGCAGCGAGCAGCGCGACGAGCGACACCCGGCACTCGCCGGCCCTGCCCCCGGCCGCCGCGCCCATGGCCGCCGCCTTCTCCTGCCACACGCACGTGGCAATGTGCATTGCCGCGCGGCCGGCCGGCTAGCTCCTCCTCCACCAACCTCACGTCCGCCGGCCGCTGGCCCTGGCGCTGGCGATGGCAGTGGCAGGCGGGGTGGGTGCGCTACTGGGAGGGAGGGGAGCAGCTGGCTGGCTGGAGCAGAGGAGTGAGGCGGGCGAGCCTTTTGTAAGAGTAAACGGGCCGCGCGCCTACGGAAAAACAAACCGCATTTAAGCGCGGTGGGGAGGCGGGTGGCTCTCCTCTCCTCCTTCCTCTACACTTTGTAGTATATTTTTGTGGGCGTTTGGGCAAAGGGTGTGGTGGGGTTAAATAGAAATAGAGTGTGGGGTTGCATTGCATCTGCATCGGGCGAGCGAGAAGAGAAGAGTGCTCGCGGTCACTGATTACGGTGCTGAAAGCTGAAAGCTACGGGTCATTTGGTTTCCGTCCCGGCATTCAATCGAGTTTCATGGGGAGGGCTTCGATTACAGTTACGGCTCATGGATGTACATGTACCATGTGTGTATGTGCTCCGTGCTTTGGGTTAACTCGCATTTATTGGCTCATCGCATAGCCGTCCCGGGAGCGACGAACGGTTCAAACTTTGGCTCGTAGGGTGGAAAGCGTGGAGCAGAATGTCACTGTTTCCGTGGAAGCGTCTAGTAGAACAACGTACTTGTCATATCGTAGGAGGAAAGTTCCTTTGTATGTGCATGTACATGTGCAGGATCTCCGTTGTCATAAAAATGGGGCGAACTACCGTTCGTTAAGACATTGGTTTAACCTTTTTAGGTTATAAAAATTAAATACATTGGTTTAACTAAGTAGTAATTTTTTTTCTTTTCTTAAAATGGCAGAGTTCCCGTATTCATTACGAAGAAAAAAGTTGCTCAACCAATTGAGAAAAACAAGGCGCCGACGTGAACCGGTGCGCGGCGGCATTCTTTTGGCGGAGATGCCACACGCCCATTTCTGCCGTGGTCAGTGACCGATGGAGGACCGCCGCGAGGAGTTGGTCATCTGGATCGACCGGTGCGTCGACACGGCGCAAATGTGAGGAACTCGCCTCCTCCACTGCCGTCCTCTCCCTCACCCGCTGCCACTCTCGTCGTGCGATGCACACCTCCTATTCGGGCGTCCGCATTCGTGGTGCCGACGCCGCGGCATGAAGACCTATCAGTGGCCGGTAGGAGTAGGGAGAGGGGCGCGGGGATGGTGGTCCTTCACCGGTGTTGTGTTCTTTAGGGCTTGTTATGTTATTTAGGGTTTGTAGTTTGTAAGACATTGTGGTTTCAATTAAATGAAATCAGAGAGGGTTGTCTTTTTTTTTTTTTTAAGTTTACAAGTAGAAAAAACGGTGTGCAATGCCTTGTAGATGCATTATGAAACAATTTGGCATGATTATGATGCTAATTTGGCCACCTTCCTTCACCGCCTTCGCCTCTACTCACCATATTCGATCAAGGTTGAGCCGGCGAGATATGTCCGAGCCAAAGGTCGGCTACAGGGTAGAGCCTACAAGAGTTGAGTCGAAGCTATAATCATTGGCATGTGGGGGCATAGATGTCAGGTTTCACACCAAACGACTAATTAAACATATTATAATTTCTTGGTTAGTCATTCATTAACCCCGGACTCTAGGTTTTCGGTTAAAAATCCCTAGCGATGTATTCTTTTTTGCATTACAACGACTTCAATAAGAACATGTTTCTTACTATAATTTCCTCCATAGACAATACATAGGTGAATATGTCCCAATATGTATGCATCCGGTTTTTCCTTTGCTTTTCCCTCTACTTTTTCCCTTGTTCCGTCTCTCCCTCATCTGCCATGCCATTTCTCTCTGCTCGGTGCTAGGGGCGATACTCACCGGGGCTACGCCGACAGAGCTAATCTGACGCTTATGTCATTGCACACATTTGATTTTCGCTTCTTTTACAGTTAATGGATTGACCTCGCCTCCGCTACCATGGGGCGTCTTCCTCAACAAGAACATATGTTGTCCATGGCTATACCTGGGCATAGCTCGGACTGGGCCAAAAAAAAACCCGGCACTAAAAACTTAGGTCCGAGCCCGGCCCGGCCCAACCGTCGGGCCTAAATTTGGGGGCCAAGCCCGGCCCGAGCCTGAAAAAGCCCGATTGGGCCCGACCGTCCTAGCCCGACCGCAGCTTAAAATCGATATTCCTTAAGCCCGAGCCCGGCCTGGCCCGACCTCCGGGCTCAAATTTCAGGCCCAAGCCCGGCCCGGCCCGAGATTTTCGGGCCGTCCATGGCCAGGTATGTCCATGGCATTTTCGTCAATAGTTCTTGTGCTTTTTCAAGGCGTCTCCTTCCCTAGCTGTCGCAACGCTACCATCGCAAGCAACGCAATGCCAAGCTATTCTTACAACGAAATGATCGCATGGTTATCGAGCAACATTTCCCTTGCTGGTCTCGGCGAGGATCAACACGAAGCATCTACCTAGATGACATCATCACATCATGGGAGAAAAATTCATCTATAGTATTCAAAATCCAAACGGTTCTGTATCGTATATGTATGATAGAAGTGCATATTTCAACCCCCAACTCTTGCCCTAGTCTAATATACATCCCTCAACTTCAAAACCGTCTAAACTACAACCCCCAACTCTTGCCCTAGTCTAATATACATCCCTCAACTTCAAAACCGTCTAAACTACAACCCCCAACTCTCAAAACCGTCTAAGATTCAACCCTGAGACCGGTTTTGACCCTGTTGACCAGTTTTGAACCCGTTGACCGCCCAGTCAGCGCGCCACGTCAGCGCACTGTTCACAAACTCTGTTCACAAAATTCATTTTCTGCAAAAAAAATCCAAAAAACTGGAAAATTCATTTTCTGTTGAATCTTAGACGGTTTTGAGAGTTGGGGGTTGTAGTTTAGACGGTTTTGAAGTTGAGGGATGTATATTAGACTAGGGTAAGAGTTGAAGGTTGAAATATGCACTTCTCTCTTTATCTCTATATGTATCGAAAAGGTCACAATTTCAAGTGTACCACCTAGGATTTTTAGCAGGTTCAGCATTGATTCAACTTTTAACTCTAGTGAAATGTGAATGGTATCTTGGCTCATCATCGCCGGTGGCCCCCTCGACACAGAAGCGAGCAAAACAACCGAGATATTTTTCGGCAAAACTGCCTGCAAATTGTCCGTTGTCGTCTCTTTGTTCGTTGTGTGCGTTTCCATGCCTCCTTTTAAGATGCAAGTTGGGAGGGAGTGCGCGTGCATCGACGGCGCTGCTGAGCACGCCCAAGACGTTAGTAGCAAGAGGCTGTGCGCGTACGTGCATGGCTACGTGCGCGTGTGCCGCCCTCCTCGGCGCGCGCCCGCTCGCTCCGCGCCAAGAGAGCGAGCCTGCCGTGCCGGCATGCCCGGCGTCTTCTTCCCGCGCACGCTCCGTGGCCGGGCGTGGCACGCACGCAAGAAAGACGGTCTCTGTTTCGGCTTCCGTACGTGCGTCGGCAAGGTGCCAACGACGCTGTCCTCCTCGTGTACGGTGGTTGGTCATCTTGATCTGTATAACCAACGTACTCCTACGACTACGTAGCGGCCGATCGAGTGCGTCCACGGGCTAGCCTGCGCTTTTCGTCGATGGTCGCAACGATGTCATGCTGGCCAGCAGCAGGCAGCTGCAGCTGGGCGATGCTCACAAGAATAGTGTCCATAGATTTTTTTCTTTTCTTTTTGAGACAAAATGCCCGTGTTTTTTTAAGGTGGGGAATGTGCGTATTCTGTAGTAGTAGTTGTCTTTTTAGTGCTACTTCGTATTTACTAGTGAAGCTGGTAATACACGGTACCGATATATACTCACTTTTCACTCCTGACTCCTGTGAGAGAGTTTTTGACACTTTGCCACATTTAGCAGGTAGTGGGCCCCACCTGATGGAGTGGGGCAGAACATTTAAAAAGGTGAAACTGGAACAAACTTGCTAAAATATGGCATTTCCGAGAAATTTCTGCGAAATGAGGTGCAACCGTAAACACATGACAAACTCAACCTTAAGGTGCACGCGATGCATGACTTAATGTTCTGGGCTTTTGGCAACATGGAGATGATCAGTACGTTTGCTTGTTCTACCTCAAACTCCAATTTCCATGGAGACTCTACACATGAGACATGACAGGATCGAGGTGCGGGGGTGGGTGGCGGTTGCCAAGGTGCCCATGCACGCAGGTCAGGTTGGTACTACGCCACTAGTAACCCGGCTGACGCCCTTTCCCGCGCGTTGACCCGGCTGCACCTACACGCGTCGTGCCAGATAATCATCCCGAACCAACACCGCGTCGATCGATCGCCACGGCAGTTAATGAGCGTCATATAAGTATATCCGGCCATGAATGTCCCAACGTCGTCGCGTCTGCAGCGAGCCTATGCCGGCGCCGAAGCACCGCTCTGCACCGATCAGTCGCCGCTACAGCTGCCGCGCATAATAACGAACCGGAACTGAGCCGGCCGCCGAGGAATCTCGCTGACATGCACGGTGGCCAGAGGCCCTGCCTACGTGCTGCCCCCGGCCACCGTAACACCGCACAATAACTGCACTGCTCGTTGTTGCACCCGTTTAGTAGTACTCCAGTTTATTTTAGCTTGTTCGTTGGCGTGCGAACCACCCCGGTCGTCAGCCACTGTGCGGTCGTCCCGGAAAGATGAAACTGTGCACGTGAGGTTAAAAAACCGGTGGCGCTGCTTTGGGTCGCCGGGACATAAATGTGCCGTCGATCGGCCGTGCCCGTGCCGTGTCTGAACGAAGCGAATCTCTGGGGACGACGACCGGCGACCGGAGTTAATCGCCTATGTATCTACCGCCGGTCCAATGTACTCTACCGCGCGCGCGCAGAGCGGAGGGCGAATGGATAATCGGATGGTGCAGGGGGTGTCACACCATACACGTGGCCAGTGCACGCGCGCATCGTGTTGCGAGTAGAGCCGTGTCATACGTTGCTGGCTTGGCGGAGATCCGGGAGCACGGCACCAGGCCAGGTGCTGCTGCTGCTTTGCTCCGGCCGTGCGTGCGCGTGTAGTCGGTTGCCCGGCCGTTTTAGGTTTTACCGTCGGATATGATACTCTTTCTTGTTCTGGCTGATTTCTATTTTCTAATATTTTTTACTGTCGAAACGCGGATTGATTTTGCAAACGAAAGTTTGCGCTGATGAAAGTCGGCATTGCACGCGTGCTGCTGCTCGAGGGCGCGTGGTTGGTTCAACCGAGAATGCAGCTAGCTTGGTAGCTTGGCCGGACTGATTTGACGGATAGCATGTGCCACCACACCGAGCTAATTAAGCCCGGATTGATTTTGACCGATAGCATCTGCCATCAGCTCATCACACCGTACTTAGTACGTGCCTACTATTTTTAGTGGACGAATTGGTGGGGTTAATTTGGATACAGACAGCATAACGAGATGGCACGACGATGGGATGCGCGTTATTCGTCCCCAACATTGTTGGAGCCGTCCAAACTTTTTGGAAGAATCCATCAGTAAGCCACAACATATATTTATCTTGCTAGCTACTCTAGTTTAGTAAGAGCAAAATTCGAAAATAATAATCAGATGTGGCATATAAGAGCATTTACAGCCGCGATTGGCTAATTCGGCCCCTCAAACGCCCGCGACCACGCCCGGGCTCACCCGCGGACACTGACCGGCCATGTCTCATATTTGCCACTCTGCATCCGCATATCTCATATCCGGCATCTTATATCCATACTACACTTGCAACATTGAGCTACTCTACGTGATCAAACAACGGACAACAAAAATCGGTCACAAACGAACACAAGATCGGCTGCAAACAGACATTAACAAACTTTGCAACATCCAAAAGATCATCTTAGTTCGTCGTCGGACAAGTTCTTAAAGTTCCACAACTAAAGACGATATAAACATAGAGGAGGGGGAGGGGGGGGGATCACCACTTCCTCGCCGGGCCTTTGCCCTTCCGGTCGCCAGCGTAGCTGTAGGCGTCCGTGGCTGGTGGAGGTTCTTGGTCGTCCCAGGAGGAGGTGCAACAGTCGTGGTCGCCGTCGTTGTCGTCGGAGTCGGAGAGGACGATGAGCCCCTTCATCCGACGGACCGCACTGTCCTGCTCCCGCTTCAACTTGGCGACCCGAGCCTTCTCCGCTGCTGCCCCCTTCGCATCGCGCTCCAACTGCTCAATAGCAAGCCGAAGCGCCTTGGCGTTCTTACGTCGTTGGCGGCGAGCGTCCGTCTCCGCCGTTGTGAGGGGCCGGCGATAGACCCATACAAGGAGCCGCTCGTCCTCGTCGGGCTCCGTCTGCATCCCGCAACGGCGGCGGCGGCACGCGGACTGCTCTGTCGCGTCCCTCTCCTGTGCCCACTGCCTCTCACGGCATGCGGCGCGCGCCTCCGATTCCGGAGTGCATGTGCGGGCCGGTGGCACGGGCACTACCACCCACCACTGCCCATGTGGAGGAGCGACCGGTGAGGGAAGGAGACGGCATAGGGGCAATGTGGACTGCGTTGTCCTGGCAAAGCTGCGCGGGGGGGTGGGGGGTGGGGGAGAGGGTCCAACTCCGGCGTCCACGCTGCGCCGACGTGGGAGCCGCAGTGATGCTCTAGATCCGGAGCTGCCACCGGTCTCCACCTTGGACCGCTCCACCGTAGTGCGGAGGGTCAGCTCCTCATGGTAGTCGAGGTCTGAGCCGGAGTCGCACTCGGAGCTGGACATCGGAGTGGATGGGATGGGAATCGAAGAGGGAGAGGAGAGGACGAAGCGTGAGAGAGTGAGCTAGGGTTCGAAGTGAAGCCCCCGGATTGGGGTTTTTGTGGGGTAGCTGTGGGGTCGGTGGTGGGCCGGGAGTGTCAGGCGGACGCGCCTGGGCGTGCCCGGACCGCCCCATATCGGCCCTATATTTGGGATGAAGATGAGGGGTGCCGGTTAGCCCGAGCGTATGTCCGTGGTTTGAGAGGTCCGGTTGGGTCGGGTTTTTTGATCGGTCAGTGACCGGGCTGCCTGCCCGGGAGTTTGAGACGGGCATGAGAGTTCCGGCTATAGATGCTCTAAACCGCATACCATAAAATGACCCCTTATATGTCCGCTTCACGCTTCAACTGCTCGATGCCTGGACTGGTGCGTGACAGCGTTCTTGTGGCGGAGATGCCACACGCCCGTTTCCGCCGTGGTCAGTGACCGGTGGAGGACTGCTGCGAGGAGTTGGTCATCTGGATCGACCGGTGCGCCGACACGGCGCCGACCTGAGGAATTTGTCTCCTCCACTGTCATCCTCTCCCTCACCCGCTGCCACTCTCGTCATGTGGTGCACACCTCATATTCGGGCGTCTGCATCCATGGCGCCGACGCCGCGGAATGAAGACCTATCAGTGGCCGGTAGGAGTAGGGAGAGGGGCGCGGGGATGGTGGTCCTTCACCGGCGCTGATCGCACAAAGCGTGACGGACCGATGCCGACGTCCCCATTTTGTCGCGGGTGATGGGGGACTGCGTAGTGGGGGAGGAGCCACCTCTGTCTACTCGTGACCGCTGCAGCCTATGCGGCTCCTCGTCATTCCAATCGGTGGGGTTCTCGCCTCCGGAGGCCCAGAGCCTAACATGGAGGGAATGAGAAGGGAAGGGGAAGCGCCGGGAAGAGGAGGTGACAAAGAGTGGAGAGTGGAGAGTGTGTTGACTGTATACCTGGGCATAGCTTAGGTCGGGCCAAAAAAATCCCGGCGCTGAAAACCCAGGCCCGAGCCCGGCCCAGCCCAACCGTCGGGCCTGGATTTTGAGCCCAAGCCCGGCCCGAGCCCGAAAAAGCCCGACCGGCCCGACCCGACCACGGCTTAAATTATGTATTCCTTAGGCCCGAGCTCGGCCCAGTCCGACCACCAGGCTCAAATTCCAGGCCCGAGCCCATCGCGACGGTAAGTTTAGGCCCGACCCGGCCCGGGATTTTCGGGCCGGTTCCGGTTGGCCCGTCCGGGCCAGGCTACCCATGGCCAGGTATAGTTGACCGGAGTCTAGGGTTCATCCGTGTGAGGAACATGTGGGAACGGGGTAAGCTAGATTGGGCCGGTCCGACATGGTGAACCCATCCGGATTCCAGACCTCCTATATTCACACTAGATATGGTCTAAACAGGGAGGTGTCGGATAACCCAAACATTTACGACCAGTGTGAGGGGTTTGGGGTTTGGTTGGGTCTCAAAATAGTGACCGGTCAGTGATGAGGCAGTGCGCCCCGATGTATAGGAGCAATATGATGAGCTTGGCTATGGACGATCTAAGCAGACGAGCAGACCCAGATATTTTTATGTCTAGCTCGATAATACTACAATAATTTCTTCTCAATTCCAGCGTGTCGTCGGGGGTTGCGTTCCGTGAGCTTGTTCACGCGGTGGTGCACTCGTGCTGGTTCCATCCTTGTAATCGCAAGTAAATGAACTGGTGAACTTCGAAGAAAGCAAAAGAAACCGCTAACATAGGCGCGGTGATGCGAAAGCTACGGTCGATCAACGTCGTACGGAGAGCATCACTAGTAGAAAACAGACCTTTTGTCCAAAGCATTAGTCCCGGTCTGGTTTTGAACCGGCACTAATGTGACCATTAGTCCCGGTTCGGGACGGGCATCATTAGTCGCGGTTCGTTCCGGACCTTTAGTCCCGGTTCGTAACACGAACCGGGACTAAAGGGTTTGTGCCAGGCTGGTGTCAGCCTGGGGCCCCACGATTACCTTTAGTCCCGGTTCGTGGCACGAACCGGGACTATAGGCTCACCTTTAGTCCCGGTTCGTGCCACGAACCGGGACTAAAGATCCCCAATATGAATTCGGCCAGCCCGAGCACAGTACTCCTCCCTGTTTTCCCCCTTCTTCCCCTCCTTTGTTCTTCCTCTTCTTCGAGCTCATCCTCCATTTTTGCCAAAATTTGTCAAGATTTGGAGGCACCCCATCCATCCAAGTGTTCACAAAGGTTAGCAACTTTGTCCTTTCATCTCTCATTGCTAGATTAGCTCTTGCAATGCTCTATAAGTATAGTGATTTGTGGGTTTTAGTTTGGGAGTATTTATATGTGGTAGTTCATTTGATTTATATGCAATTTGAGCTCAAATTAACTTCTTACTTTGCATGTGTAGGTGTGGTTTACTTAGTGCCTTCCCGTCCCCGTCCTAACCACCGTCGATCGCCCGCACCGTCCCGTCGCCGGCACCACCTTGGTGAGCCTCTTGTTCTTATCCTTTTTATAAAAAAAAATCATGTTTGTAAGATTTAGATAGTTACTTGTATAGTTTTCTTACCTATATGGTTGTTTGTTATACATAGTGGCATGGTTTTGATATCCGTCCCCGTCGGCCCTCGTCCGGTTTATGATTCAGATGTGGTATATACTCTCTTTTATAACTGTTTGTTGCATTTCGTGTTTATGACAATTATGCCCATCAAGTTGACATAGATATTTTTATCTAGGAGGTATGTGAACCGTAAATTGCAACCGACATAGATATTCTTGTCAAGAAGTTAAATTTAGTTGAAAAAGAAAACGAGTATTTGAAAGAAAAATTGAAAAGAGTTGAAGAAGAGAAGATGAAACTGGAGTTGTATGTTGCCGATGTCGTCGATGATCACAAGATCAAGATGGATGCAATGCGCTTGAAGATTAGAAAATTTAAAAAATATGCCATTGATAGTGAGGCTTGGTATCACTATGCTGTTGGATCAATTGTTACCTTAGTTGCGATCTTGATCGCATTTGTTGTTGCATTTAAATGCTTTAGCTAGAGAGTTTGTATGTTGCTTTATGAGAACAAGTGTGTATGAACTTTATGTATGAACTTGTATTAATTTGGTCTTTTCGGTGTTGTGTAATGAAGATGAGCCGGCAATGGATGTACGATGACCGATGCTCTCCCCAGTTCATTAATGGCGTGCATACTTTTCTGGTTGCGGCTGAGGCAAACAAGCGGGCGGATGGTTTTATGTATTGTCCATATGCTGGCTGTAAGAATGATCGAAATTACTCTAACTCAAGAACCATTCACGTCCACCTGTTTGAGTCCGGTTTCATGTCCGGCTATAACTGTTGGACCAAGCACGGAGAAAGAGGGGTCCTAATGGAAGAGAATGAAGAAGAAGAGGATGACGACAGCTACCCTGGCCATGGGTTCCATGAATACGATGGTACAACAATGGGGGAAGAAGCTGAGCCGGCAATGCGGGAAGGAGCTGAAGAAGAGGCATCAGATGAGCCCGCTGATGATCTTGGTCGGGCCATTGCCGATGCAAAGAGAAACTGCGCAAGTGAAAAGGAGAAGCTGAAGTTGCAGCGCATGTTAGAGGATCACAAGAAATTGTTGTACCCAAATTGCGAAGATGACAAGAAAAAGCTGGGTACCACACTGGAATTGCTGCAATGGAAGGCAGAGAATGGTGTACCTGACAAGGCATTTGAAAAGTTGCTGAAAATAATGAAGAATAAGCTACCAAAGGACAACGAATTGCCCGACAGTACGTACGAAGCAAAGAAGGCCGTCTGCCCTCTAGGATTAGAGGTGCAGAAGATACATGCATGCCCTAATGACTGCATCCTCTACCGCGGTGAGTACGAGGATTTGAATGCATGCCCGGTATGCTGTGCATTGCGCTATAAGATCGGCCACGATGACCCTGGTGATGTTGCGGGCAAGCGCCCCAGGAAGAAGATTCCTGCCAAGGTGATGTGGTATGCTCCTATAATACCACGGTTGAAACGTTTGTTCCAAAACAAAGAGCATGCCAAGTTGATGCGATGGCACAAAGATGACCGTAAGAAAGACGGGAAGTTGAGAGTACCCGCTGACGGATCACAGTGGAGAAAAATCGAGAGAAAGTGGAAGGACTTTGCAGATGACACAAGGAACGTATGGTTTGGTTTAAGTGCAGATGGCATCAATCCTTTTGGGGAGCAGAGCAGCAATCATAGCACCTGGCCTGTGACTCTATGTATCTATAACCTTCCTCCTTGGTTGTGCATGAAGCGGAAGTTCATTATGATGCCAGTGCTCATCCAAGGCCCCAAGCAACCCGACAACGACATTGATGTGTACCTAAGGCCATTAGTCGAAGAACTTTTAGAGCTGTGGAATGGAAAAGGTGTACGTGCGTGGGATGAGCACAAACAACAGGAATTTGACCTGCGAGCGTTGCTGTTTGTAACCATCAATGATTGGCCTGCTCTCAGTAACCTTTCAGGACAGACAAACAAGGGATACCACGCATGCACGCACTGTTTAGATGATACCGACAATATATATATGGATAAATGTAAGAAGAATGTGTACCTGGGGCATCGTCGATTTCTTCAGAGCAGGCATCCCGTAAGAAAGAAAGGCAAGCATTTCAAAGGTGAGGCAGATCACCGGAAGAAGCCTCGCCACCGTACTGGTGATGATATACTTGATATGGTCAAGGATTTAAAAGTAATCTTTGGAAAGGGTCCTGGCGGACAATCTGTTCCGAATGACGCTGACGGACGCGCACCCATGTGGAAGAAGAAATCTATATTTTGGGACCTACCCTATTGGAAAGACCTAGAGGTCCGCTCTGCAATCGACGTGATGCACGTGACGAAGAATCTTTGCGTGAACCTGCTAGGCTTCTTGGGTGTGTATGGGAAGACAAAAGATATACCGGAGGCACGGGAGGACCAGCAACGTATGCACGGAGAAGACGGCATGGATCCAAAGCAGTTTCAGGGTCATGCCAGCTACGCTCTTACCAAAGAAGAGAAGGAAATCTTCTTCGAATGCCTGCTCAGTATGAAGGTCCCGTCTGGCTTCTCGTCGAATATAAAGGGAATAATAAATATGGCAGAGAAAAAGTTCCAGAACCTAAAGTCTCATGACTGCCACGTGATTATGACGCAACTGCTTCCGGTTGCATTGAGGGGGCTTCTACCGGAAAACGTTCGATTAGCCATTGTGAAGCTATGTGCATTCCTCAATGCAATCTCTCAGAAGGTAATCGATCCAGAAATCCTACCAAGGTTAGAGAATGATTTGGTGCAATGTCTTGTCAGTTTCGAGTTGGTGTTCCCACCATCCTTCTTCAATATCATGACGCACGTCCTAGTTCACCTAGTCGAGGAGATTGCCATTCTGGGTCCTGTATTTCTACACAATATGTTCCCCTTTGAGAGGTTCATGGGAGTCTTAAAGAAATATGTTCATAATCGTGCTAGGCCAGAAGGAAGCATCTCCAAGGGCCATGAAACAGAGGAGGTCATTGAGTTTTGTGTTGACTTTATTCCTGACATTAAGCCGATTGGTGTTCCTGAATCGCGGCATGAGGGCAGACTGGGTGGAAAAGGCACGCTAGGAAAGAATTCAGTAATATGCCGGGACGGGCATTCTTTGGCGCAAGCACACTACACAGTTCTACAAAGTTCCGCCTTGGTGACTCCATATATCGAGCAACACAAGAATATTCTACGCTCCAAACACCCGGAGCAGTCTGACGACTAGATTACACATGAACAAACTGTGACTTTCGCCGGTTGGTTGCAGACACGTCTCATGCATGACGACACTGTTGCAGATGACCTGTACTTGCTGTCCAAGTTACCATCTTCGACTATATTGACTTTCAAAGGGTACGAGATAAATGGGAATACATTTTACACGATCGCCAAAGATAAAAAGAGCGCCAACCAAAACAGTGGTGTCCGCTTTGATGCAGCAAACACCAATAGGCCAAAGGACACATATTATGGTTACATAGAGGAGATATGGGAACTTGACTATGGACTTGGTTTGAAGGTCCCTTTGTTTTGGTGCAAATGGGTCAATCTGAGAGGAGGCGGGGTAAAGGAAGACCGGCAGTACGGAATGACAACAGTGGATCTCAACAATCTTGGGTACGCAGACGAACCATTCGTCCTAGCCAATGATGTGGCGCAGGTTTTCTATGTGAAGGACATGTCTACCAAGCCGAGAAAAAGAAAAGATAAGGAAGCGAATACATCATACGATGAGCCAAAGCGCCACATAGTTCTTTCAGGGAAAGGAAACATCGTGGGAGTGGAGGACAAGACAGACATGTCAGAAGATTATGAAAAGTTTCATGAAATTGCTCCCTTCACAGTGAATGTTGACCCGAGCATCAAGTTAAACGATGAAGATTGTCCATGGTTACGGCGCAAAGGGACACACGCGAAGAAAAAGTTTTATACCCAAAGATCCCACTCTGGGATGTGACCGGCTTCTCTAGTTAGTTTCCAGACTTATATATCTGGAAAGTCCCACTTCGGACAAACCGGAGGGAATTTTTGTAATAGTAGTGTACTTATGTGTTTTGGCATTTGAAACGCGAAGAAATGTTATGTCCAAAGCCACGTCATCAATTTTCAACCCTTTCTGACTTCATTTGCTATTTTTCATGCATTTACTGATTTTTTTTGAGCTAAATGACCCTAAAATTGAAAAGCACTACAAATGAACTCTGAAAAGGTTGAAAGTTGGCATGGTATCATCATTTCACCCACATTGCATGTGCTAAAAAGTTGAGAGGGTTACGGCAAAAACTGGATGCACTTCGTGTACAAAATGGACAATCTCTTTCGAAGTATCAGGGTTTCAGACGAAAACTCGTCTGTTACAAAGGCATTTCATTTTTTTAAACTTATTTCAACTCCAGACTTTTTGTGTGTTCAGTATGCACCATTCGAAGCCACGTCATCAATTTTCAACCCTTTCTGACTTCATTTGCTATTTTTCATGCATTTACTGATTTTTTTGAGCTAAATGACCCTAAAATTGAAAAGCACTACAAATGAACTCTGAAAAGGTTGAAAGTTGGCATGGTATCATCATTTCACCCACATAGCATGTGCTAAAAAGTTGAGAGGGTTACGGCAAAAACTGGATTCACTTCGTGTACAAAATGGACAATCTCTTTCGAAGTATCAGGGTTTCAAACGAAAATTCGTCTGTTACAAAGGCATTTCATTTTTTTAAACTTATTTCAACTCCAGACTTTTTGTGTGTTCAGTATGCACCATTCGAAGCCACATCATCAATTTTCAACCCTTTCTGACTTCATTTGCTATTTTTCATGCATTTACTGATTTTTTTGAGCTAAATGACCCTAAAATTGAAAAGCACTACAAATGAACTCTGAAAAGGTTGAAAGTTGGCATGGTATCATCATTTCACCCACATAGCATGTGCTAAAAAGTTGAGAGGGTTACGGCAAAAAATGGATGCACTTCGTGTACAAAATGGACAATCTCTTTCGAAGTATCAGGGTTTCAGACGAAAACTCGTCTGTTACAAAGGCATTTCATTTTTTAAATAACCTAAGAATATAATGATAAAACACGCTAATATTAAACAGCAGAAAAAAGAATCACTGCAAAATCTATTTTTAAAGTAAAGTTATTCACAAACTAGTGATTCACACAAATTTCAAATAATTCGAATTTAAACTATTCAAATTTGAAAACTACTGCCACTAACAGAAAGTTTATAAATTTTTTGACCTAACGCAAAAAGATTCACTCATTAATTCTAAATAAATCAAAAAAAAACTCAGAAACAAAAGAAAATAAATAAAACAGAAATAAAAAAAAACTGAAAAGTAAATAAAAAAAATTCCCGCCTACTGGGCCACCACAGCGTATTGGGCCGGGATGCAGGCCCAGTAGGCCCAACAGGGTAGCACAGGTGCGGTAGGCCCAGAAGGCCTGCATTAGAGAGGAGCTCGAAACGGTAGCCGCGGCGGGGCTTATAAACCGGTGCGAGCTCCTCTCAACTAGCGAGGTGGGACTAAACATTCGACACGGGAAGCCAGACCTTTAGTCGCGGTTGGTGGTTCCAACCGCGACTAAAGGCCCCCCTTTAGTCGCGGTTGGAACCACCAACCGCGACTAAAGGCTTGCGCTTCCCGCCGATTCGGCTGGGTGAATTCACCTTTAGTCGCGGTTGGTGGCTCCAACCGCGACTAAAGGGGGGTCTTTAGTCGCGGTTGGAGCCACCAACCGTGACTATAGTTGTTTGTATATAAGCGGCAGTTTGCAAAATTTCAGAACTCATCGCTTTTCCCCCCTCGACGACGCCGAACAGGACGCCGCCAGGCTGCCGGATCAGCACCCCGCCGCCGTCGCCGTCGACTCGCCTCGCCTCGCCGTCGCCGTCGCCTCGCCGTCGACTCGCCTCGCCGTCGCCATCGCCATCGCCGTCGCGCGTTGACCTCGCCGCCCCCCTCGATCTCCTCCTCGACCTCTCGCGCACCGTCGCCGTCGTCGTCGCCGTCGCAGTCGCCGTCGCCGTCGCCGTCGACTCGCCTCGCCTCGCCGTCGCCCCGCTGTGAGCCCCTCCCCCCTCTCCTCTCCCTGTCGCGCGCCATGGCCGCCCCTCCCCGAGAGCCCCCCCCCACACACACATGATGCATGAACACACACACACACACACATGTTAGAATGATGTATTTTTGTGTAGATGAATGTTATGTTAGAATGAATGATATGTCAGAATGATGTATTTTTGTGTAGATGATGTATTTTTGCAAATTTATATGTATATTTGTGTAGATGAATGTTATGTTAGAATGATGTATATATGTAGAATGATTATGGATAAGTTATAATTAGATGGACAAAAGTAGATTGGATGATGGATATATGTAGAATGATGTATATATTGGATGATGTAGAATTACAAAAATCATAATCAAGCATTTAAATTTTTTTAAATTTGCATAGAATTTGTTCTCGACGTCTACGATGCCCGGCCCGCATCCTCGTCGTCGTATCGGTGGCAACGTCCTGCTTCAGAGGGGCAACGTTCGGGACTGGGCTCCGCCGGGCTGGCACTGGGAGGTGCTACCTTCAAGGGCGCGCACTTGGTGAGGAACCCGGCCCCGGGTCCCGTCGTCGACCCGGAGCTTCTTTGGTGGCGTTCGCGTGGGCCACTTTCGGTGCGGAGGCAGCCGGCCCCGCCGGAGGTGGTACGTCGCCGTGTCAGGGAGGAGGACGAGCACGTCCGTCGCTACATGGATGCGTTGGACGTCAGGTTCTCCAATACCTGGCAGGTTCTTCAGGGATCTCACCCGAGCTATGATCTTGTGATGGTTCCTTCTCTTTGGGTGTCCACCGCCCGCGCCTCAGGAACCGCGAGTGAACTAGATTCTTCGATAATATTCGATCTGTATTAGGTAGTGATAATACTCGAGATGTATTCGAGATTATATTCGATAATATTCGAGACGATTTATTCGAGATTATATTCGATGATGCATATTATATGAATTATTCGAGATGCATATTATGTACTATGATTCAGTTTTTCCTTATTGATTGCATGCATTCTAATTTGAATACTAAATTGTTTTTCTTCTGGATTAGTTAAATAAAAGCTATGGACAATACCGATAGAGAAGGAGAAGAGGCTCTGTTCGACATCATACGCTCCACGAGCCCAGAGCATGAACCTGAAGATGATGACGGCTCGCAATATCTGAACAATTCCGGTGAGGGTTGTATGATATTTGATGAAGACGAACTAATAGATGAAGGTGACGACAACGATGTTGACGAAGAAAATGTTCTTCAAATAACAAAGACCGGCGAGGTATATTTAATATATAAGCCATCCGGTGATCATTACATGTCTTAATTGATTTGTATGTATTAACGAATCGATCTTTCTTCTTTTAGGCCTCCGGATCGAGCAAATCTTTTACAAGCGACAGGGTAGTTCGAGGCCCGGCCAAAAAGTTGGACAAAGGCGTAAAGTTCAACATCGATTCCATCAAAACATCAACTGGCGAACCGCTTGAAGCTAGGAAAAATGCGACCAAGTTCAAGAATCAATGCGGAGTTATTGTCAGGGACCAAATCCCGATCTCCGTTCAAGAATGGAAAAAGCCAGCAAAGGGAGATCGAGCAGGAGTTACTTTTGTCGACGAAAGAGCAAAAGATGTGCTTTCTGTTGGAAATATGCCCTAGAGCAATAATAAATTGGTTATTATTATATTTCCTTGTTAATGATAATCGTTTATTATCCATGCTATACTTGTATTGATTGGAAACTCAAATACATGTGTGGGTACATAGACAACACTGTGTCCCTAGTAAGCCTCTAGTTGACTAGCTCGTTGATCAAAGATGGTTAAGGTTTCCTAGCCATTGACATGAGATGTCATTTGATAACGGGATCACATCATTAGGAGAATGATGTGATGGACAAGACCCAAACTGTAAACGTAGCATTTGATCGTGTCAGTTTATTGCTATTGTTTTCTGCATGTCAAGTATCTGTTCCTTTGACCATGAGATCATGCAACTCACTGACACCGGAGGAATACCTTGTGTGTATCAAACGTCGCAACGTAACTGGGTGACTATAAAGGTGCTCTACAGGTATCTCCGAGGGTGTCTGTTGGGTTGGCATGGATCAAGACTGGGATTTGTTACTCCGTGTGACGGAGAGGTATCTCAGGGCCCACTCGGTAATACAACATCACATTGAGCCTTGCAAGCAAAGTGACTAAAGAGTTAGCCACAGGATCTTGTATTACGGAACGAGTAAAGAGACTTGCCGGTAACGAGATTGAACTAGGTATAGAGATACCGACGATCGAATCTCGGGCAAGTAACATACCGAAGAACAAAGGGAACAGCATACGGGATTAACTGAATCCTTGACATAGAGGTTCGACCGATAAAGATCTTCGTAGAATATGTAGGAGCCAATATGGGCATCCAGGTCCCGCTATTGGTTATTGGCCGTAGAGGTGTCTCGGTCATGTCTACATAGTTCTCGAACCCGCAGGGTCTACACACTTAACGTTTGGTGACGATTAGTATAATTGAGTTATTATGTTGGTGACCGAAAGTTGTTCGGAAGTCTCGGATAAGATCCCGGACATGACGAGGATCTCCGGAAGAGTCCGGAGGTAAAGATTGATATATGTGATAATAGTGTTTCGATCTCCGGAAGAGTTCCAGAGTTCACCGGAAGGGGTTCCGGATGTTTACCGAAGTGTTCGGGTGCAGCAACACTTTATATGGGCCAAAGGGATAAAGCCCACGAGGTATTGGAAAGTGCAAAAGTAGTTTTGCTGCCGCGTAAACGGTACTACCGCTTGTGTGAAGCGGTACTACCGCCCGAGCGGTACTACCGCTTGTGTGAAGCGGTACTACCGCCCAAGCGGTACTACCGCTTGTGTGAAGCGGTACTACCGCTTGTGTGCGGCTGTGCACGGTTCGGCAGGGATCCGAGTTGGACTCTTTCCCTGCGGGCCAAACCGACCTTGTGCGGGCAAAACCGACCTGGAGGAGGCTTTTACTCCAAGTTTAGACCCCAAGGCTCAACATATAAATAGAGGGGCAGGGCTAGCACACGGGACACATCAAGATTTCCCCAAGCCGTGTGCGGCAACCCTAACCCTCTAGTTCCTCCGTCATAATCTCCGTAGCGCTTGGCGAAGCCCTGCAGAGATTGTTCCTCACCACCATCACCACGCCGTCGTGCTGCTGGAACTCAACCACTACTTCATCATCGCTCGCTGGATCGAGGAGGTGAAGGCGTCATCAAGCCGTACGTGTGTTGAACGCGGAGGTGCCGTCCGTTCGGCGCTAGTTCGTGATCGGATCGAGGGACGACTTGCGATTTGGATCGCGGAGACGTTCGACTACATCAACCGCGTTTCTTAAACGCTTCCGCTTAGCGATCTACAAGGGTATGTAGATTCACTCTCCCTCTCGTAGATGCTCATCACCATGGATAGATCTTGTGTGTGCGTAGGAAAATTTTTGTTTCCCATGCAACGTTCCCCAACAGTGGTATCAGAGCTAGGTCTATGCGTAGATGAGATCTCGAGTAGAACACAAACGAGTTGTGGGCGTGGATGTATACATATTGCTTGCCGTTACTAGTTGATATTTGATTCGGCGGTACTGTGAGATGAAGCGGCCCGGACCGACATTACGCGTACACTTACGCGAGACAGGTTCCTTCAACTAACAGGTAACTTCGTTGCATAAAGATGGCTAGCGGGTGTCTGTCTCTCTCACTTTAGTTGAATCGATTTCAATGAAGAGGGTTCTTTTAGAAGATCAAAAAGCAATCACTACACCACGTTGTGGTTTTGCGTAGGTAAGAACGGTTCTTGCTAACCCGTAGCAGCCACGTAAAATTTGCAACAACAATTAGAGGACGTCTAACTTGTTTTTGCAGGGTATGTTGTGATGTGATATGGCCAATTACATGATGAGATATATGTGATGTATGAGATGATCATGTGTTGTATAGAATATCACGACTTGCATGTCGATGAGTACGGCAACTGGCAGGAGCCATAGAGTTGTCTTTAATTATTGTATGACCTGCGTGTCAATCATTAAGCGCTATGTAATGCTTTACTTTATCGCTAAACGTTAGCAATAGTCGTGGAAGCAACAGTCGGCGCGACAACCTTATGGCGACACGTTGATGGAGATCAAGATGATGGAGATCATGGTGTCATGCCGGTGACGATGGAGATCATGCCGGTGCTTTGGAGATGGAGATCAAAAGCACAAGTTCATGGCCATATCATGTCACTTATGATTTGCATGTGATGTTAATCCTTTTATGCATCTTATTTTGCTTAGGACGACGGTAGCATTATAAGGTGATCCCTCACTTAAATTTCAAGATAAAATTGTGTTCTCCCCAAGTGTGCACCGTTGCGAAAGTTCGTCGTTTCGAGACACGCCGTGATGATCGGGTGTGATAGACTCTACGTTCGCATACAACGGGTGTAAGCCATGTTACACGTGCGGAACACTCGGGTTAAACTTGACGAGCCTAGCATGTACAGACATGGCCTCGGAACACAAGAGACCGAAAGGTCGAACATGAGTCATATAGTAGATATGATCAACATGAAGATGTTCACCATTGAAACCACCTCAACTCACGTGATGATCGGACTTGAGTTGGTGGATTTGGATCATGTTACACTCGAATGATCGGAGGGATTTCAATTTGAGTGGGAGTTTTTTAAAGTAATATGATTAACTAAACTCATTATCTAGAACAATAGTCTAAGTTGTCTTTGCTATATTTATGTTGTAGATCATGGCTCGCGCAGTAGCACCCCTGAATTTTAATGCGTTCCTAGAGAAAGCTAAGTTGAAAGATGATGGAAGTAACTTTGTGGACTGGGCCCGTAATCTAAGGATTATCCTTACGGCTTCCCAGAAGGCTTATGTCCTTGATGCACCGCTTGGTGATCCACCCGCTCCAGTTGAGTCTCTAGACGTTGTGAACGCCTGGCAGGCTCGTTCTGATGATTACTCAATAGTTCAATGTGCAATGTTGTATGGCTTAGAACCGGGACTTCAAAGACGTTTTGAACGTCATGGAGCATATGAGATGTTCCAGGAGTTGAAGTTTATCTTTCAGAAGAATGCCCGGATCGAGAGATATGAGATCTCCGATAAGTTCTATGCTTGCAAGATGGAGGAGAACGGGTCTATCAGTGACCACGTGCTCAGAATGTCTGGGTACTCCACCCGTCTGGCTGAGTTAGGGATGCCCCTTCCGCCAGAGGCTATCACTGACAGAGTTCTTCAATCATTGCCACCTAGCTACAAGAGCTTCGTGTTGAACTATAACATGCACGGGATGAACAAGTCAGTCGCCGAGCTGTTTGCGATGCTGAAAGCCACTGAGTCTGAAATTCAGAAGGAGCATCAAGTGTTGATGGTCAATAAAACCACTAGTTTCAAGAAAAATGGCAAGGGTAAGAAGGGTAACTCCAAGCAGAGTGGCAAAGCAGTTGCTCCTCTCGTGAATAAACCCAAGGCTGGACCCAAACCAGAAACTGTGTGTTTTCATTGCAAGGGAACTGGACACTGGAAGCGGAATTGCCCCAAGTATTTGGCTGACAAGAAGGCGGCCAACAACAAACAAGGTATATATGATATACATGTTATTGATGTGTACCTTACCAACTCTCGTTGTAGTGCCTGGGTATTTGATACCGGTGCGGTTGCTCATATTTGCAACTCAAAACAGGAACTGCGGAATAGACGGAGGCTGGCAAAGGACGAAGTGACGATGCGCGTGGGAAATGGTTCCAAGGTTGATGTGATCGCCGTCGGCACGCTCGCTCTTCGATTACCGTCGGGATTAGTGATGAACCTAAATAAGTGTTATTTGGTGCCTGCGTTAAGCATGAACATTATATCTGGATCTTGTTTATTGCGAGACGGTTACTCATTTAAATCAGAGAATAATGGTTGTTCTATTTATATGAGTAATATCTTTTATGGTCATGCACCCGATGTGAGGGGTTTGTTCTTATTGAATATCGATAGTAATGATACACATGTTCATAACATTGATGCCAAAAGATGTAGAATTGATAATGATAATACCACTTTCTTGTGGCACTGCCGTTTAGGTCATATTGGCGTAAAACGCATGAGGAAGCTCCATGCTGATGGACTTTTGGAGTCACTTGATTTTGAATCACTTGACACATGTGAGCCATGCCTCATGGGCAAGATGACTAAAACGCCGTTCTCTGGAACAATGGAACGGGCAAGTGACTTATTGGAAATCATACATACTGATGTGTGTGGTCCGATGAGTATTGAGGCGCGCGGTGGTTATCGTTATTTTCTCACCTTCACTGATGACTTAAGTAGATATGGGTATATTTACTTAATGAAACATAAGTCTGAAACATTTGAAAAGTTCAAACAATTTCAGAGTGAAGTTGAGAATCATCGTAACAAGAAGATTAAATTCCTACGATCTGATCGAGGAGGAGAATATCTGAGTTATGAGTTTGGCAGTCACTTAAGACAATGTGGAATTGTTTCACAACTAACACCGCCTGGAACACCACAGCGTAATGGTGTGTCCGAACGTCGTAATCGAACCTTATTAGATATGGTGCGATCGATGATGTCTCTTGCCGATTTGCCACTATCGTTTTGGGGTTATGCATTAGAGACAGCTGCATTCACTTTAAATAGGGCACCATCGAAATCCGTTGAGACGACGCCATATGAACTTTGGTTTGGCAAGAAGCCAAAGCCGTCGTTTCTTAAAGTTTGGGGATGTGATGCTTATGTCAAAAAGCTTCAGCCTGAAAAGCTGGAACCCAAAGCGGAGAAATGCGTCTTCATAGGATACCCAAAAGAGACAGTTGGGTATACCTTCTACCTCAGATCCGAAGGCAAAGTGTTTGTCGCTAAAAACGGAACATTTCTTGAGAAAGAGTTTCTCTCGAAAGAATTGAGTGGGAGGAAGATAGAACTTGATGAGGTTGTTGAACCTTTACTTCAACCTGAGAGTAGCGCAGCGCAGAGAGTTGTTTCTGTGGAGCCTACATTAGCTGAAGAGGAAGTTAATGATGATGATCATGAAGCTTTGGATCAAGTTGCTATCGAACCTCGTAGGTCGACAAGGACGCGTACTGCTCCCGAGTGGTACGGCAACCCTGTCTTAGAGGTCATGTTGTTAGACAACGATGAACCTACGAGCTATGGAGAAGCGATGATGGGCCCGGATTCCGAGAAGTGGTTAGAGGCCATGAAATCCGAGATGGGATCCATGTATGAAAACAAAGTATGGACTTTGGAAGTATTACCTGAAGGGCGTAAGGCCATTCAGAACAAATGGATCTTTAAGAGGAAGACGGACGCGGACGGTAATGTCACCGTCTATAAAGCTCGACTTGTGGCAAAGGGTTTTTCACAAGTTCAAGGAGTTGACTACGATGAGACCTTCTCACCCGTAGCGATGCTTAAGTCCGTCAGAATCATGTTAGCAATAGCTGCCTTTTTCGATTATGAAATTTGGCAGATGGATGTCAAAACAGCGTTCCTTAACGGTTACCTTAAGGAAGAGTTGTATATGATACAACCAGAAGGTTTTGTCGATCCAGAGAATGCTGACAAAGTTTGCAAACTCCAGCGATCCATTTATGGACTGGTGCAAGCATCTCGGAGTTGGAATCTTCGTTTTGATGAGGTGATCAAAGCGTTCGAGTTTATACAAGTTTACGGAGAAGCTTGTATTTACAAGAAAGTGAGTGGGAGCTCTATAGCGTTTCTAATATTATATGTGGATGACATATTGCTGACTGGAAACAATATAGAAATGCTAGAAAGCGTAAAGGAATATTTGAACAAGAGTTTTTCAATGAAGGACCTAGGAGAAGCTGCTTTCATATTAGGCATCAAGATCTATAGAGATAGATCAAGACGTTTAATAGGACTTTCACAAAGCACATACCTTGATAAGATTTTGAAGAAGTTCAAAATGGATCAGTCCAAGAAGGGGTTCTTGCCTGTTTTGCAAGGTGTGAAGTTGAGTAAGACTCAATGCCCAGTGACTGCAGAAGATAGAGAAAAGATGAGTGTCATCCCCTATGCTTCAGCCATAGGCTCTATCATGTATGCAATGCTGTGCACAAGACCCGATGTCAGCCTTGCCATAAGTATGGCCGGAAGGTTTCAAAGTGATCCAGGAATGGAACACTGGACGGCGGTCAAGAATATCCTGAAGTACCTGAAAAGGACTAAGGACATGTTTCTCGTTTATGGAGGTGATCAAGAGCTCGTCGTAAAGGGTTACGTCGATGCAAGCTTTGACACTGATCCGGATGACTCTAAGTCGCAAACCGGATACGTATTTATTCTTAATGGGGGTGCGGTTAGCTGGTGCAGTTCCAAGCAAAGCGTGGTAGCTGATTCTACATGCGAAGCGGAGTACATCGCAGCCTCGGAGGCGGCGAAGGAAGGTGTCTAGATGAAGGAGTTCATGACAGATCTTGGAGTAGTGCCAAGTGCACTTAACCCAATGACTCTGTTTTGTGATAATACTGGTGCCATTGCTCTAGCCAAGGAACCAAGATTTCACAAGAGGACCAGACACATAAAACGACGTTTCAATTCCATCCGCGATTACATCAAGGAGGACGACATAAATATTTGCAAAGTACACATGGATCTAAATGTTGCAGATCCGATGACTAAACCTCTTCCAAGGGCTAAACATGAACAACACCAGAACTGCATGGGTGTTCGATTCATTACAATGTAAATCACATAGTGATGTGAACTAGATTATTGACTCTAGTGCAAGTGGGAGACTGTTGGAAATATGCCCTAGAGGCAATAATAAATTGGTTATTATTATATTTCCTTGTTAATGATAATCGTTTATTATCCATGCTATACTTGTATTGATTGGAAACTCAAATACATGTGTGGGTACATAGACAACACTGTGTCCCTAGTAAGCCTCTAGTTGACTAGCTCGTTGATCAAAGATGGTTAAGGTTTCCTAGCCATTGACATGAGATGTCATTTGATAACGGGATCACATCATTAGGAGAATGATGTGATGGACAAGACCCAAACTGTAAACGTAGCATTTGATCGTGTCAGTTTATTGCTATTGTTTTCTGCATGTCAAGTATCTGTTCCTTTGACCATGAGATCATGCAACTCACTGACACCGGAGGAATACCTTGTGTGTATCAAACGTCGCAACGTAACTGGGTGACTATAAAGGTGCTCTACAGGTATCTCCGAGGGTGTCTGTTGGGTTGGCATGGATCAAGACTGGGATTTGTTACTCCGTGTGACGGAGAGGTATCTCAGGGCCCACTCGGTAATACAACATCACATTGAGCCTTGCAAGCAAAGTGACTAAAGAGTTAGCCACAGGATCTTGTATTACGGAACGAGTAAAGAGACTTGCCGGTAACGAGATTGAACTAGGTATAGAGATACCGACGATCGAATCTCGGGCAAGTAACATACCGAAGAACAAAGGGAACAGCATACGGGATTAACTGAATCCTTGACATAGAGGTTCGACCGATAAAGATCTTCGTAGAATATGTAGGAGCCAATATGGGCATCCAGGTCCCGCTATTGGTTATTGTCCGTAGAGGTGTCTCGGTCATGTCTACATAGTTCTCGAACCCGCAGGGTCTACACACTTAACGTTTGGTGACGATTAGTATAATTGAGTTATTATGTTGGTGACCGAAAGTTGTTCGGAAGTCTCGGATAAGATCCCGGACATGACGAGGATCTCCGGAAGAGTCCGGAGGTAAAGATTGATATATGTGATAATAGTGTTTCGATCTCCGGAAGAGTTCCAGAGTTCACCGGAAGGGGTTCCGGATGTTTACCGAAGTGTTCGGGTGCAGCAACACTTTATATGGGCCAAAGGGATAAAGCCCACGAGGTATTGGAAAGTGCAAAAGTAGTTTTGCTGCCGCGTAAACGGTACTACCGCCCGAGCGGTACTACCGCTTGTGTGAAGCGGTACTACCGCCCAAGCGGTACTACCGCTTGTGTGAAGCGGTACTACCGCTTGTGTGCGGCTGTGCACGGTTCGGCAGGGATCCGAGTTGGACTCTTTCCCTGCGGGCCAAACCGACCTTGTGCGGGCAAAACCGACCTGGAGGAGGCTTTTACTCCAAGTTTAGACCCCAAGGCTCAACATATAAATAGAGGGGCAGGGCTAGCACACGGGACACATCAAGATTTCCCCAAGCCGTGTGCGGCAACCCTAACCCTCTAGTTCCTCCGTCATAATCTCCGTAGCGCTTGGCGAAGCCCTGCAGAGATTGTTCCTCACCACCATCACCACGCCGTCGTGCTGCTGGAACTCAACCACTACTTCATCATCGCTCGCTGGATCGAGGAGGTGAAGGCGTCATCAAGCCGTACGTGTGTTGAACGCGGAGGTGCCGTCCGTTCGGCGCTAGTTCGTGATCGGATCGAGGGACGACTTGCGATTTGGATCGCGGAGACGTTCGACTACATCAACCGCGTTTCTTAAACGCTTCCGCTTAGCGATCTACAAGGGTATGTAGATTCACTCTCCCTCTCGTAGATGCTCATCACCATGGATAGATCTTGTGTGTGCGTAGGAAAATTTTTGTTTCCCATGCAACGTTCCCCAACACTTTGGACTACGCTCATGGAACATTTCACCCTACCAGATAATTTGACAGATGCAGATCTGAAGAAAGTCATAAACTATGCTCTTAAAAAGATGGCGATCGCATTCAACACCTTCAAGAAAAATGCATGGACTAAGTACGTCAAATCAAAAAAGAAGACTCCAGAATTCACGGGAGCACTGGTGAAGGCAAAAGATCACTGGGATGCTTTCGTGAAGTTCAAGGAATCGGAAGAAGCTAAGGAACGGCCGAGAATAAACAAGATTAATGCTGCGAAAAAGAAGTGGCACCATACTCTGGGGCCAGGTGGCTACCAGGTGGCCCTGCCTAAGTGGGATCAATCTGAGCAAAAGATGATTAGTGCAGGGGTCAATCCAGTTACATTGACATGGCCCTCCAGGTGCAGGACATGGTTTTATGTGCATGGGGGGAAGTTTGACCCAGAGACAGGGCTGGTTATGGTGAAGGCAAGTCTTAAAGAAGCGACAGACGAAATACTTATTGCAATAGGAGAAGCTCGAACGGGGGTGTTCACGCCCAACAGAGAGAACGACGAGCTTACGCGCGCCCTGAAGAATCGTGAACACCCGGGAAGAACACGAGGCAAAGGCGTTGTTCCGTGGTTTGAGGAGTTTGCGGATTGGAACGACTACTATAGAAGCCGTGCGAGAAAGAAGATGCAGGAGGAGAAGAAGAAGAAGGAGGAAGCACTCCGCCTTGAAGGCCTAGAATCAAAGCACCTGGAGTTGGAACGATTTGTCAGGCGGCAGCAGGAGCAGATCGACTCACTCAGCCAGGAAAGGGCGTCTCAGCGGCATCATGAGCAGATCGATCCAGCATTGGATAGCACCGTCCCATCTACGCCGAGAAGCAGCGTGGGTTCCGCCTCGGCCGATATCGATAATGCATTGCTAGCTAGCTACCCTGTGGATGATATCAAAGACATGACTAACTGTGAGCTACACATGAAAGTGAAGAACTTATCCATGAAGGTGGCGGACGGCTATGCTTTAGCAAATCCCCCTGAAGCAACCTTCCATTGCAATCCCATTCCAGCTGGCTATGCTCGTGTCGGGGTTGATGAAGTGATGTCAGGATATCACGAGCTACAACTTGACATTCTTGGAGGTGACGAGGAGAGAACACTAGGAGAGGCCATACATCGTATCATTCTATGGAAAAAGGATTGCATCGTCTTTCCAAGACCACCGACTCCTCCTCCTCCAAGTCCGCCGCCACGTCAGTGGACTCCTCCTCCTCCAAGTCCGGCACCGCGTCAGTCGACTCCTCCTCCAAGTCCGGCACGGCGTCAGCCAACTCCTCCTCCTCCAAGTCCGCCGGCACCGCGTCAGCCGGCTCCTCCTCCAAGTCCGGCACGACGTCAGCCTAAGCAACAGCGGAAGAGAGAGGCAGCAGCTACGACGGCTAGCGGTACAACAGACAAGAAATTCAAATATGGTCCAAGCCTCAAGCCTCTTCCGAAGTTGTCTTACCACCTGACTCAGGAGGAACTCGACGACGCATGTGATGCCCAATTGAAGGCCCATTTTGCACCGAAACCGCCCGCGCCGCCAAAGGAGAAAGTACCTGAGCATGTCTCACAACACTTTATTGATATGGCTCGACCGGCTGACAATCAGAGGGACTCCGACTATGTGCGATCTATCAAGAAGTCATATTTAGCAGGGAAAAAGGAGTCGAGCTCGAGGTCGAGCCAAGCAGTTGGCAAAAAAGCGGGAAAACTGCTCCCCAGCTAGGAGAACAGGCAGTGCAATCGATCCCCCCGCTCATTGTACAAACACCTGTGAGTACCACCGATCGGCTGGTAATAACCGACGATCTTAGAAGGCAGGCTAAAGAGGCCGGTGTCACTGTTGAACAACTCCTAGGCCTTGAGGAAATCCCCGGGATTACAGAGGATGAAGTAAAATACCAATATGTCCGCGGCAAACCTCTGGTCAAGCCTGACGATGTCAAGCTTCTACCAACGAGAATGTACAATTTGCATACGTGGTACATGCAAGAAACAGCAAATACCAATCAAGAGTCCCTCATGGTGAAAGTCAAGAGAAAGCATTACTTTCATAAAAAAGATTTGTGGATTCATTATTTAGAGTTGTTTCAGTTATTCCAACAAGACGCACTCGACAAATCTATCGTCAGTTGCTATTGTCTGTAAGTGATTTCTTTCTGTAATTTAAGTCTCTAGCTAGCTAGCTAGATGTGCTCTCGTTCATTACCTGTAATTATCCTCACTATATTCTTTTCTGTGGTATTATGCTGAATGAAGATGTATGAAATGAAAAAAGCTGGGCGCTATGGCATTGGGTTCATTGACCCAAATACGGTTAATCAGGCGATATGGGAAGATCAATATTCGAGAAAAGACACAGAGAGATTCCTGCTAGAGTTTTTGAAGCAACTAACCACCCAACCAGAAATACTACTTCCTTACAACTTCGGGTGAGTGTTACTATATCTTGTACCACAAATTCTATTTTTTGCTTACTAGATGTTAATAAGTGTAGTTGATGAGTTATGCACATGCCCGCTTATTTATAAAAAACGTGTGCGCATACAGTTACCACTGGATCTTGTTAATCATTGAAGTTGACAAGGGAAAAGTTGAAGTACTGGACTCACTATATAAGAATCCATCCGAATACGCAACCGTGAGGGGGATGGTCGACAGGTAATTTCAATCATTATCGCACTATGTCGGCCACTTTATTTCATTTCCTGATATCAACTAGTTAATAACTCCTTTATTCATTTTCTTTGCCGGCGGGCAGGGCTTGAAAAAGTTCATCAAAGAGGTCCCCGGCGAATGGAAACAACAGCTGAAATGGGTGCGACCCAATGTAATTAAGTAGTACTAGCTAGCTACGTCCGTGCATCTCTTTAATTCTAGTTTCAATACCATTATCATGCTTAATTAATTATTACCCGATTGAATTTTATTTTCGTAAAGTGCATGAAGCAGGAGCAGGGGAATGCTTTATGCGCATACTACGTTTGCGAGAACATTCGCATGATCATGTCTGAAAGGAGCAGAGATGAAAGAAATCTTTGGGTACGTTTGCCAGAACACTATCCATAATTTTTTTATCATGATCTAGCTAATATATATACACACAACTAATATATTCATCTTGATCTCCTGATTATAGCTGATGGAGATGCGGGGCCAGCTCCTACCAACGGCTCGCGTACGAGCAATTCAAGAGGAAATAGCTGGATTTCTGCTCGATCAGGTCATAGATCCCAAAGGAGAATACCATTACAAGATCAAGCAGTAATGCCCTGCATATGTAATGATCCGCAAATTGTAGGAGAAATTGTATATACCAAATTGTATATATATATGTATGTGAATGGTCGTCGTACGAGAAATTCTATTTATATATATATATATGCACAACGTGTACAATATATAGTAGCGTAATATATGTTTGAAATGAAAAATAATTAAATGGAAAACACAAAATTAAAAGGAAAAATAATCCATAATTAATTCATAAACCCTTAAAGGATTAAATGGAAAAATAAATTAAAATTAAAATATTTAAATACTTTTTGTCCCGGTTGATGTTACCAACCGGGACTAAAGGTCCCCCAGCCCACGACGCCGGCAGGTGCCACGTGGTGGGCCTTTAGAGCCGGGCCGTGTTGAACCGGGACTAAAGGGAGGGGGGGCCTTTAGTCCCCACCCTTTAGTGCCAGTTGGTGAACCGACACTAGTGCATGGCGCCGCCGGCCTCCAACAAAAATCTCGATGTGTACACCTCCGTAGCTCTCATGCGTGCCCATCAACAAGGGACGCGTCCGTGTACAGGCCGAGCCGGGATCATCAGGAATCTAATCTACTGAGACGAAAGCTACCGCGTCCGTGTGACTGTAGGAGCGGCGCCGGAGGCGGACAGATTACGGACGACGGCATGGGTGCCGTCAACCTTTCTCCATCGATCATCGATTATCGATCGCGCATCAAAAACCCGTCCCTGATTACACCACGTAGGCAAGCCGAGTAATATATGGCACGCGGCAACTTCGAGATTTTTTCAGAGACGGAGGAGTTTATCCGAGAGTGATGAGCTGAGAGGGAAAGGTGCAAGTGCGTCTCAGACTCTCAGTTCAACGGCGCTGTAGATGATCATGGACGTACTGGATGATGCTAGCTTTGCCACTGTTCGAGAGTTTGCTAGCTCGGCTTAGCTGTGTAGCCTGTGTTCAGCTAGCTAAGCGATGATGTTAGCAGCTAGTGATAAAGTAGCGTACGTGCGTGCCTGAGCCTCGATGGCAACGTGTCCACCGTAGACCGTACATGTCCTGCGACGTACTACAAATTAATGTCCGTCCAAATCGGACGAGCGTGTGTACAGTAAAAAGACAAGATACGAATGGCATTGTAGTGCTAATTAGTACGGAGTATTCCTCAAGACAGCGGCTGTGCTGAGCAAATACAAATAGTGTTTGTACTGTATGCACAGTAAGAGAGAAAATACGAAGAATTTAGTTCATTGCAGTGCACATTCTGATACGTGGTAATGGCACTGCTGCAAATCTGGGTGTCTGATCAAGATTATTCAAGGCGATTCATTGCCGGCGCTGATATATATCTGGAAAAATGCAGCTAGAAAAGAGGAGCAGATTGAACCGGGAAACAGGCATGTCTTAACCGATTCTTGCTTGTTGGTGCCGCATTTAATTCCGGTGACGTCGACTCCTCTCAGCTGATGAAGAGAGATTACTGTCTATCTATGTAGAACTTATCTATCTATCTCTTTTTTCGGTGAAACTTATCTATCTATCTATCTATCTATCTATCTATCTATCGGGAAATGCCATTTGGTTCCCGAGTATATATATGCCTCATTTGAGAAATTTATTTTAAGAAAGGTCAAAAAGTTTAGTAGTTTTTTAGAAAAAAGCTTGACTTTCTTTTGCACTACTATATAATTTTTCATGAATAAAAAACCAGCGTTGACTTCAAGAAAAACAACAAAAATATTATTATTATAGTTCACTATTCACACTATTTTGTACGAATTTTTTGTTTTCTTTTGAAAGAAGTAAACTGTTTTTTTTATTTTTTGTGGAACTTTTTTTACAAGTACAATTGAAGGTCAATTTTATTTCAAAAATATTTCAGAATTTTTTGCCTCAGTTAATTACTATTTTTTTCATATAGGATGTATATACTTCCATAGACCAAACGTTCCTGTCCTCTATCAGTCTATCTATCTAGTATTATTCTATTCCATCTCCTATCTAGTACTTGTATATTACTCAAAACAAAATATGGATGAAAAATAGAGAAATATACTAGAAATTCGTGAAAAATCACTAATATATGATCGTCCATCATTATCAAACAAAAAAACAATGGATTAGATCTAATCTTCAGCTTAGAATAAAAAAGAAACATCGAGAATTAGAAGTCAACTACCTATTTCCAACCCATCGAAGCCCCTCTTCTCCCCTGACCCTTCCCACGTGACCTAGCCATGTCCGTTGATCCCTCTCGACATACATTTTCTTCCTTTCCTCTCTGCCACCATCAGAGCAGCCGAGAGTCGGCGTGGCATATCTTTCTCCACGTACATATCCGTCCTTTAATTTCCGCCCCCGCCGTCAAAGCAGCCAAGAGTCGACGGGACATATCTTTCATCTTTGGGCTTCTTATTTCCTTTGCCTGTGGTTGCCTCCTCGCTCTTTTCCCAGCCACCGCTGGTGGTACAGATACATGCCTATTGCCCTGTCTATCACCTCATGCCTTCGTTGTCAATATTCATTTCATCCTTACCCTTGTTGCTCGTTAGGTCCATCATCACACAAATCAGGATGTACGATAGTCTTCTTCTACCCTATGCGTGGTGATTCGATATCTGTTGCAAGAGGTTGTCATAAAGTGACAATGGATCCTTTGATGGTGCCCTGATTTATGAAGTTTGCTCGATTGTGACGTCCATAGTCGTGCCTACGTACTGAATAAGTCATATACTATTAATTTTTTTACTGTGACTACGATGGATCTTATGTGAGCTTGAACATTACTCGAAATTGCAGGTGGGCGGAGGTACAAGTGGTTGAGAGGAGAAATAGAGGAAGAAAATAAAGGTTTTTTCAAACAGAAAATCAATGGATGAAATCTAATTTTCAGCTTGAAAGAATAAATAAACAGAAGACCAGCCTTAAAAGTCAATATGATTGTTTCCAACCCATCGAAGCCCCCTCTTCTCCCCTTACCCCTCTCCAAGTGACCTAACCATTTCCCTTGATCCCTCCCCATGTACTACTTCTTCTTTTCCTCCCCGCCACCATCACATGAGCCGAGAGTTGGCAGGAGAGATCTTTTATCTTCCCTCTCTACGTACAACTTCTTACCTTCATCCCTCCCGTCGTCACAGTACAAGACAGTCGGCTCGACATATCTTTTCACCTTCGTGCTTCTTATTGCCTTTGCCCGTGGTTGTCTCCTCGCTCTTTTCCCAGTCCATGCAAGCGGTACAGATACATGCTTAGCGCCCTCTCTATCACCATATGCCTTTATTGTCAATATTTATTTTATCCTTCTCCTTGTTGTTCTTAGGTCAATCTTCACACAAATCAGGATGTACAACATATGTTTGTAACCACTGTACAAAGATTATATATCACTTGCAAGAGGCTGTCATAAAAAGTCAGTGGCGCCTTTGATGGTGCCCTACTTTATGAAGGTTGCTCGATTGAGGCGTCCATAGCCGTGCTTACATACCGCAGTTAGGCATATACTATTACTTTTTGACTGTGACCACGACAGATTTTAGACGAGCCTGAACATTACTCAAAACTGAAGCGGGGTGTGCAAAGACACAAGAGGTTGGGAGGAGAAACATAACAAGAAAATAAAGTTTTCTTATCGAACAAAAAATCAATGGATTAGATCTAATCTTCAGTTTGAAAGAATAGAAAAATAGGCATCCACACTTAGAAGTCAACGTCTGCCTATTTCCAACCCATCTAAGCCCCCCTCTTCTCATGTGATCCCTTCCCATGCTACCTACTCATCTCCCTTGATCCCACTACGTACATCTTCTTCCTTTCCTCCATGACACCATCACAACAGTTGAGAGTCAGCGGGAAAAATCATTCATCTTCCCTCTCCACGTGTAGCTTCTTCTGTTCCTCCCTCCCGCTTTCACAACGGTCGAGAGTGGGAGGGATATATCTTCCATTATCAGTCTTCTTATTGCCTTTGCTCACAGTTGCCTTCTCGTTCTTTTCCCAGCCACTGCTAGCGGTACCGATACGTGCCTAGTGCCCTCTCTATCACCTCATGCCTTCGTTTCTAATATTTATTTGATCCTTCACAATGGTGTTCCTTAGGTCCATTATCACATAAATCAGGATGTACCACATCTTCTTCTACCCAACATACGGAAATTAGGTATTTGTTGCAAGAGGTTGTCATCAAATGTCAGCGGCTTCTTTCATGGTGCCCTACTTTATGAAGATTGCTCGTTTGGGACCTCCCTAGCCAAGCTTATGAACTGCAAAGAGTCATATACAAATAAGTTTTGAATGTGACTACAACAGATCTTACTTGAGCCTGAAAACTTACTCAAAATGGACCATGGTGTGCAGAGATACAAGAAGTTTGGACGAGAAACAGAAGAAGAAAATAAAGTTTTTCAGTGCATCATATTTCTTTGTTACCTTTACAAGTATGAAGTGTATTAATTGGAGGATGTGTGCCATGATATATGTCTGAAGTGTATTATTTGGGGGATGTATACCATCATATTTATTGCAAGATGATAGTTAGGTAAACGAACATTAAGTAATTCAAATTTGTAAAAAATAGAGAAATATGCTAGAAGTTCCCGGAAAAAATTCAGAAACATCTCACTGATACGTCTCCAACGTATCTATAATTTATGAAGTATTCATGCCATGTTTACAATAATTGTATATGATTTTGGTATGATTTGATTAGAACTAACCCGGACTGCCGCTGTTTTCAGCAGAGCTACCGTGGTGTTGTTTTTGTGCAGAAATAAAAGTTCTCGGAATGGGCTAAAAATTTACGAAGAATATTTTTGGAAAATATAAAAAATACTAGAGCAAAAAGATACCGGAGAGGAGTCCCGAGGAGGCCACAAGCCTAGGGGGCGCCCCCCTAGGGCGCGCCCCCTGGCTTGTGGGTCCCTCGAGCACCCCCCTGACGTGATTCCAATGCCAAGTACTCCTATAAATCGAGAAACCTCCAGAAAGAAACCTAGATCGGGAGTTCCACCGCCGCAAGCCTCTGTAGCCACAAAAAACCAATCGGGAGCCCGTTCCGACACCCTGCCGGAGGGGGAAACCATCACCGGAGGCCATCTTCATCATCCCGGCGGTCTCCATGACGAGGAGGGAGTAGTTCACCCTTGGGGCTGAGGGTATGTACCAGTAGCTATGTGTTTGATCTCTCTCTCTCTCTCTCTCTCTCTCTCTCTCGTGTTCTTGAGATGGCACGATCTTGATGTATCGCGAGCTTTATTAATATAGATGAATCATATGGAGTTTTCCCCTCTCTATCTTCTTGTGATGAATTGAGTTTTCCCTTTGAACTTTTCTTATCGGATTGAGTCTTTAAAGGATTTGAGAACACTTGATGTATGTCTTGCGATGGGATATCCGTGGTGACAATGGGATGTTCTATTGATCCACTTGATGTATGTTTTGGTGATCAACTTGCGGGTTCTGTGACCTTGGGAATCTATGCATAGGGGTTGGCAAATGTTTTCGTCTTGACTCTCCGGTAGAAACTTTGGGGCACTCTTTGAAGTTCTTTGTGTTGGATTGAACATGATGAATCTGAAATTGTGTGATGCATATCGTATAATCAAGCCCATGGGTACTCGTGGTGACATTGGAGTATCTAGGTGACATTAGGGTTTTGGTTGATGTGTATCTTAAGGTGTTATTTTAGTACGAACTCTAGGGCTGTTCGTGACACTTATAGGGATAGCTCATACGATTGATCGGAAAAGATAACTTTGAGGTGGTTTCGTACCCTACAATAATTTCTTCGTTTGTTCTCCGCTATTTGTGACTTTGGAGTGAACTCTTTGTCGCACGTGAGGGATTTACATATGATTCAACTATGTCAGTATTGTTGGGAGAACTTGCACTAGTGAAAATATGAACCCTAAGCCTTGTTTCTAAGCATTGCAATACCGTTTTTGCCCACTTTTGTTACTTGCTACCTTGCTGTTTTTATATTTTCAGATTACAAAGACCTATATCTACCATCCATATTACACTTGTATCACCATCTCTTCGCCGAACTAGTGCACCTATACAATTTACCATTGTATTGGGTGTGTTAGGGACACAAGAGACTCTTTGTTATTTGGTTGCAGGGTTGTTTGAGAGAGACCATCTTCATCCTACGCCTCCCACGGATTGATAAACCTTAGGTCATCCACTTGAGGGAAATTTGCTACTGTCCTACAAAACTCTACGCTTGGAGGCCCAACACGAGTCTACAAGAAGAAGGTTGCATAGTAGACATCACTCACCCTTTATTACATGGACCTTTATTATGAAACAGAAAAAACAATGGATTAGCTCTAATGTTCAAGTTGAAAGAACAATACAAATCCTCGCTTAGAAGTCAATCTGCATGTTTCCAACCAATCGAGGCCCCCTCTTCTCCCTTGATCCCTCCCTGCGTGACCTAGCAACCTCCATTGATCCCTCTCCTTGTAGAGCTTCTTACTTTCCTCCATGCCACCATCACAATATCCGAGAGTCGACGGGACATATCTTTCATCTTCTCTCTCCATGTACGACTTCCTTCTTTCCCCCCTTCCGCCGTCACTGCAACCGATTGTCGGCGAGAAATATCTTCCATCTTCGGTCTTATTGTTGCCTTTGCCCGTGGTTTCATCATCGCTCTTTTTCTAGCCATCGCTGACAGTACAGATCTGTGCCTAGCGCCCTCTCTATCGACTCCTTCCTTCATTGCAAATATTTATTCGATCCTTCTTCTTGCTATTCCTTAGGTCCATCATCGCACAAATCAGTATGTATCACATATGATTCTACCCAACGTATAGAGATCAGATATATGTTATAAGAGGCTTTCATAAAATTTCAATAGCTCGTTTGCGATGCCCTACTTTGTGAAGGTCGATCGATTGGTACATCCATAGTCGTGCCTACGTACTGCAATATATAATTTTTTTGACTATGACTCCGATGGATTTCAGGTGAGAGTGACCATTACTCAAAACCGAAGCAGGGTGTGCAGAGATACAAGAGGTTGGGAGGGGAAACATTGGACAAAAATAAAGTTTTTTTTCAACCAGAAAAATCAATGAATTAGATCTATTTTCACCTTAAAAGGATTAAAACAGACGCGATCACACTTTGAAGTCAATCTACCCGTTTCCAACCCATCAAAGCTCCCTCTTCTCCCCGGATCGCTCCCCATGTGACCTAGCCATCTCCCTTGATTCCTTTCCACCTACAACTTCTTGCTTTCCTCCCTGCCTCCATCACAGTAGCAGAGAGTCGATGAGAAAAAGCTTTCATCTTCCCTCTCACCGTACAACTTCTTCTTTCTTTCCTCCCGCCATCACAACAGCCGAAGTTAGCGGGACATATCTTCCATCTTCAGGTTTCTTTTTGCCTTTGCCCATGGTTGCATCCCCGCTCATTTTCTAGCCATAGCCGGCAGTACAGATATGTGCCTAGCACCTTCTCTATCATCTCACGTGTTTGTTGCCTATATTTATTTAATCTTTCTCCATGTTGTTCTTTAGTCAGGATGTACAACATCTGCTTCTACCCAATGTATGACATTACATATATGTTGCAAGAGGCTATCATAAAATGTCAGTAGCTCCTTTGATGGTGCCCTACTTATGAAGGTTGCTCGATTGGGACGTTTATAGCCATGCCTAATAACATACAGTGAGTCATATACACAACTTTTGACAATCACTATGGAGGATCTTAGGTCAGCCTGAATATTACCCAGAACTGCAGGCGGGCATGCAGAAATACAAGAGGTTGGGAGGAGAAACCGAAGAAGAAAATCAAAGTTTTTTTTATCAAAAAAAATGGATTAGATCTTATCTTCAGCTTGAAAGAATAAAATACTTACATCCATGCTTAGAAGCCAATCTAGCATTTTCCAACACGTCGAAGCCCCCTCTTCTGCCATGATCTCTCCTCATGTGATCTAGCCATCTCCCTTGATCCCTCTCCACGTACAACTTCTTCCTTTCCTCCTTGTCATCATCACAACAACGAGAGTCGGCGGTACAGATCTATCATGTGCCCTCTACACGTACAACTTCTCCCTTTCCTCCCTCTAGACGACAAATGAGAGTCGGCGAGACAAATCTTTCATCTTCCCTATCCACATACAACTTCTTCTTTTCCTCCCTGCACCGACACAACAATCAAGAGTCGATGGGACATATCTTCCATCTTCGGGGTTCTTAATGCATCTGCCCATGGTTTTCCCCTCTCTCTTTTCCCAGACACCTCTGGCAGTGCCTAGCGCCCTCTCTATCGTCTTGTGCCTTCGTTACCAATATTTATTTGACCCTTCTCCTTTCTGTTCTTGATGTCCATCATTACACAAATCAGGATGTACAACATCTGCCTTTGCCCAACTTATGGAGATTAGATATCTGTTGCAAGAGGTTGTCATAAAATGTCAATGTCTCATTTAGTGATGCCCTACTTTATGAAGGCTACTTGATTGGGATGTCCATAGCCATGCCCATGAACTTCTATGAGTCATATACTATTACTTTTTGACTATGAGTGCGACGAATCTTAAGTGAGCATGAACATTAATGAAAATTACAACAGGGTATGCACAAACACAAGAGGTTGGGAGGAGAAATAGAAGAAAGTCTGCCAAGGTGCTTCAAAAGTAAAGATCCAAGCCAATAGTGAATCATATTTTTTGGTTGCCTTTACAAATATGAAGTGTATTAATTGGGGATTGTGTACCATGATATTTGTTGCGGCATGAAATTATCTAAATGAACATTACGTAATTGAGATTTCCTTAGAGATATTGTTTTTCATGGAGAATAAGAAGCATGATATTGTCAGCCATAACTATGTTCTGATGCATCATGTTTAGTTATCCTTTATTTTACCTTAGTTTATTATATTTTCTTTGCAAAACTGACATGCAAACGTTTTAGAATGCCAATGAATTACAATCATTCAAACCAAATTTTATCTGGCTTGAGAGATCTTTATAAGGGTAGGTTCACTAGACAAAATAATGGATCATAATGGAAACTTTATGTCTACGTTCAAATGAATGTCGAACTTAAACAAGAATAAATATCAACTTAGAATGGTGATCTATTGAGAGGAGTTGCTCAATGCTTAGTCATACTCTTTTGGAGAATTTATTCTATATGGAAAACATCCTAAGAAAGCTCGACGAATGGTGAAAACTTCAGCAAGGATGGAAAAAGTGACACAAGCAATTATTGGGAAATATTTATGCTTGACTACCATAGTGAAGGTTAGTATTTATTTGGTACCAACTACATAAGCTGCTATATTGTTTCATAATTCAGTCAATTACATTATTGCACAACCATGTACATGCATGCCACTAGTTGGATTGGGAAATTTCTAGACATGGGCCTCTAATTGGCATGTCACCAATCATGTCACTACACGTTATCAACATCCAAAAGCAATCCTCATATGTGGAGAACATAAATCATTCTTTAAAACAACATATATAACCCAAACTTCATCCCTTATATGATCAGGACATTAAATCAAGTTTTCTCTACACCCTAAGTCTGATTGATTTTTATATTTATTTTCCATCTTAATTAGGTCATTCTTTAAAATGCGGTGCAACCATGCAAGTCAACATGTGCTTGCATTTTTTACGTGGTTCAAAGTTGGACAGAAGATGTCACTTTTTTAATGGAGAATTGGGTATTGATACGTCTCCAACGTATCTATAATTTTTGCTTGTTCCATGCTATTATATTATCATTCTTGGATGTTTTACAATCATTTTATAACAACTTTATATCATTTTTTGGGACTAACCTATTGACATAGTGCCAAAGTGCCAGTTGCTGTTTTTTACTTCGCAAAAAATCAATACCAAACGGAGTCCAATCGCGACGAAACTTTTTGGAGATTTTTTCTGGACCAGAAGACACCCAGTGGGCCAAAGAAGTACCGGAGAAGTGGGCCGAGGAGACCACAACCCACCAGGGCGCGCCAGGGGGCCCCGGCGTGCCCTAATGGGTTGTGCCCTCCTCGGGACCCCTCTCCACCGCCTCTGATGCCTATAAATTCCCAAATATTCCAAAAACCGCAGGGGAGTCGACGAAACACAATTCCAGCCGCCGCAAGTTCCAGAACCGCGAGATCCAATCTAAACACCATCACGGAGGGGTTCATCTTCTTCATAGGTGCCTCTCCGATGATGCGTGAGTAGTCCACCATAGACCTACGGGTCCGTAGGCAGTAGCTAGATGGCTTCCTCTCTCTCTCTTGTGATTCTCAATACAATGGTCTCTTGGAGATCTATTTGATGTAAACTCTTGCGGTGTGTTTGTTGGGAGCCGATGAATTTTGAGTTCATGATCAGTTTCTATCCATGAATATTATTTGAGTCTTCTTTGATCTCTTATATGCATGATTGTTTATAGCATCATATTTCTTCTTTGAATCTTTGGTTTAGTTAGGCCGACTAGATCGATTTTTCTTGCCATGGGAAGAGGTGCTTTGTGATGGGTTCGATCTTGGGGTGTTCTTTCCCAGTGATAGAAGGGGCAGTAAGACACGCATGTATCGTTGCTATTAAGGATAACAAGATGGGGTCCATTCCTACATGAATAGATCTTGTCTACATCATGTCATCATTCTTATTGCATTACTCCGTTTTTCCATGAACTTAATACAATAGATGCATGCTGGATAGCGGTCGATGTGTGGAGTAATAGAGGTAGATGCAGGCAGAAGTCGGTCTACCTATCTTGGACGTGATGCCTATATAATGATCATCGCCTTGGATATCGTCATGACTATTCGATTTTCTATCAATTGCCCAATCGTAATTTGTTCACCCACCGTGCGCTATACTCATGAGAGAAGCCACTAGTGAACCCTACGGCCCCCGGGTCTACTTTTCCAACATATTGCTTTCAGATCTATCTTTTTGCATCTTTGTTTTCAGATCTACAAAACCAAAAACCCAAAAATATATTGCTGCATATTTTATTTGCCTTTTCTATTTTGTGTTCTTGAGAGATGTATCTCTCCTATCTACCACTACCTAATCTATCTTTTTACCGTAGAGAGATTGACAACCTCTCTTTCGCGTCAGGTTGAAAGTTTTTGTTGTTTGTGTGCAGGTGCTGCTTATTGGGTGGTGGTGATCCTCCTACTGGTTCGATAACCTTGGTTTCATAACTGAGGGAAATACTTACCGTCGCTATGCTGCATCATCCCTTCCTCTTTGGGGAAATACCGACGCAGTCTCAAGCCACGTCAAAGGAATTTCTGGCGCTGTTGCCGGGGAGGAAGCGGTCTCTTCTACGTGCCTATCGTAGGCGCCGAGTGGACTCCATCATCATCTACCAGGTTCCTAATCACAAATATTATCTCCTTGCAATTACATTATTTGCCATTTGCCTCTCGTTTTCCTCTCCCCCACTTCACCAATTTGCCGTTTTATTCGCCCTCTTTTTCGTTTGCCTTTTTCTTGCTGGATCTCTTACTTGCTTGTCACCATGAGTGATTTTGGTATGGCAGAAATAGATGATGACATGACTCCTAAAATTGGACGTTCCGTTAATCTGGATGCTAAAACTTTTGTTTTGGGGCAAGGGAACGTTATAGGAAAAGAAACTATCCAAGAATTTTTCAATTGTGTTGGAAATTTGCCTCTTGATGACACCCCTATACTGAAAAGAACTAAAACTTATGCGGAAGCTATTTCAGCGCTAGTCTTGAAACTTGAAAATAGGTTTATCCGTACCCATCCTACCTTGCAAAGATTGTTTTATGAGCTACCCGTCATTAAGAATCCCAAGGCTAAGAAGTTAGCCACCCTTGTTCTCATGCATGAATTTGATCATATAGTACGGGAAGCTAGGGAGATCTTTGATTTTTATGGTATGATCCATGAAAAATCGGTAATAGGAGAAATACTTTACAATAGTGATTACATGATGAGATATTTTCTTCGAAATAATCAAAATTTTGATGAGAATCTTAAAAAGGAAGTTCCCGTTTTAGACATGATCCAGAAAGTTTTCAATGATGTGAACCAACAATATTCTTGGATCGTGGCCGGTAATCAAAGGGGGTACGTAGAGGGACAACTTGATAGTGCTAAGGTTGCTATGGATGATGTGTTACAAGTTTTATTTGCAAAACCTCTTGACGAAAGCGTTTCATCCAAAACCAAAGATGACAATACTTGAATCTATGCGTTATGCCTAGCTAGGGGCGTAAAACGATAGCGCTTGTTGGGAGGCAACCCAATGAATAAATAAAATTTTGCTTTTTTCCTTTATGTTTTTGAGTGTGACACAATTATGCCTCTGTTATGGTTGTGTTTTATGGTTTATTTAGTGTTTCTGCCAAGTAAAGCCTTTAGGATGATTCATTGGATGAGTAGAAGTAATGCTGAATTTGAAACAGAAACTTTGCGTCCAGTATATGAATTTTCATTTTTTTTGCTGGAACGTGATCTTGAGCTGAAATTTTAACACAATGTTTCTATACAAATTCCTTACGTTGTCCTATTTTTTCAGAATTTTGAGAGTTACAGAAGTATGGTTAGAGTAGATATTACTACAGACTATTCTGTTTAAGACAGATTCTGTTTTCGTTGCATTGTGTGCTTTTTTTGATGAATTTATGGGTTTTATTGAAGGGTATGGGCCATGGTAAAGTTAAAATACAGTAGGTATAATGCAATAATAAAATATGAATGTGTTTGCAACAGCACCTAAAGTAGTGATTTGCTTTATTATACTAACGGATCTCACGAAGATTTTGTTGAGTTTTGTGTGATTGAAGTTTTCAAGTTTTGGGTGAGATTACGATGGATGAAGGAATAAGGAGTGATAAAATCCTAAGCTTGGGGATGCTACCGCACCCCAAGATATATCCAAAGAGTAACAAGCAACTAAGCTTGGGGATGCACCCGAGTGGCATCCCCTCTTTCTTCTAACAACCATTGGTATTTTACTTGGAGCTATATTTTTATTCGTCACATATCATGAGTTTTGCTTCGAGCGTCTTGTATCTTTGCTTGCTTTGCTTGTTTGTTTTTCACTTGTATCCTTGCTGTACACACCTATTTAGGAGAGCCAAAATTATGCTATGATTTGTTAGAATTGCTCTCTATGCTTCACTTAAACTTTTTGAGCTATAGAATTGCTCTAGTGCTTCACTTATATCTTTTTGAGCACGGTGTGCTTGGAAATTTTTGTAGAAATACTCTCATGCTTCACTTAGATTAATTTGAGAGTTAGTAAATTTTGAAGAAATCCTCTCATGCTTCACTTATACCTGTTTGAGAGATGAAATCTTTATGCTCATGTGCTTCACTTAGATTTGTTTGAGCTTGTCAAAAAGCAATGGCAATATATGAAACTAGTCCCAAAGTGATAGATATCCAAGGAGGATATAATAAAATTTTTCATGAAGATCATTGGGCAAATTAAAACTTGATTCCTTGTAATAGTTTTGAAACATGATGATAGTAATATGTGAGTCATGTTGGTGAGTAATTATGCTTTAGTAGGAATATTGGTGTTAAGGTTTGTGATTCCCCATGCAAGTACGAAAGTCAATAGTTATGCAATGAAATTACATCCTACTTGTGGTGCATTATTCGGTGTTAGTTATGCTCAATGCTCACTTATGTGAATTTTCGTTTCTTGGTTTGGTTGCTTCCCAATCTATTTGCTAGCCTCCATTTGTACTAAGTAGAAATACTACTTGTGCATCCAAAATCCTTAAACCAAGTTTTGCCTTATAAGTCCACCATACCTACCTATATGCGGTATTTCCATGCCGTTCCAAGCAAATTTGTATGTGCCATCTCTAAATTTTCAAAATAAATTTTCTCTTTTGTGTGCTCGTACCGCTCATGAAATGGTGGGGAGTGTCCAATATTTTTCCATGCTAGATGTGTTATTCTCAAGATGAGTGTTTATTCACTTGTCTTTGCACGAGAGTGCGGCGGTAATAGGGATGCCCATTCCCAAAATGAAAAAGAAAAAATATTTACTTTATGTTGTCAAATAATAAATTCCTTGGAAAGTGTTGGTATGGAAGGCAACCGTGGATACGGCCCGCCATGGAAAGTGAAAGTTTGGTGGAAAAAGGAATAATCGTTATTTTTTTGTTTGGGAACCGCCTATGATATATCTAGCATGGAGAGTATTGTGAGCTACTTTGTCGTTTTTGTTGACAGGAAAAGCATGCCACCCAAACTATTTTTCTCTCTCAACTTAAAACTTTGAGCTCTGGCACCTCTACAAATCCCTACTTCCCTCTGCGAAGGGCCTATCTATTTACTTTATGCAATTTTTACTTTTTACTTTGAGTCTCCATCTTCTCTTATAAGCACCAACTAGGGGGCACTATGATCGTACTTGAGCATTGGGTATAGCTAATATTTGAGTGTGTTTCATGAATGGATCAATGATTGAGCTTGATGGGCTAGGGATAACTTTCTTTAGTGTTGATATTTTGAAAGACTTGGTTGCTTCTTGACATGCTTGAGTATTGAAGTCATTATGTTCAAACTAGACTATTGCTTTGAATCATTTACAAGTCCAAATGTCCATGCTATACGAAAGAAAAGAATATGATGAACATGTTAGGCAGCATTCCACATCAAAAATTCTGTTTTTATCATTTACCTAATCGAGGACGAGTAGGAATTAAGCTTGGGGATGCTGATACGTCTCCAACGTATCTATAATTTTTGATTGTTCCATGCTGTTATATTATCATTCTTGGATGTTTTACAATCATTTTATAACAACTTTATATCATTTTTGGGACTAACCTATTGACATAGTGCCAAAGTGCCAGTTGCTGTTTTTGCTTGTTTTTTTACTTCGCAGAAAATCAATACCAAACGGAGTCCAATCGCGACGAAACTTTTTGGGGATTTTTTCTGGACCAGAAGACACCCATTGGGCCAAAGAAGTATCGGAGAAGTGGGTCGAGGAGACCACAACCCACCAGGGCGCGCCAGGGGGGCCCCGGCGCGCCCTGATGGGTTGTGCCCTCCTCGGGACCCCTCTCACCCGCCTCTAATGCCTATAAATTCCCAAATATTCCAAAAACCGTAGGGGAATCGACGAAACACAATTCCAGCCGCCGCAAATTCCAGAACCGCGAGATCCAATCTAAACACCATCACGGAGGGGTTCATCTTCTTCATAGGTGCCTCTCCGATGATGCGTGAGTAGTCCACCATAGACCTACGGGTCCATAGGCAGTAGCTAGATGGCTTCCTCTCTCTCTCTTGTGATTCTCAATACAATGGTCTCTTGGAGATCTATTTGATGTAAACTCTTGCGGTGTGTTTGTTGGGATCCGATGAATTTTGAGTTCATGATCAGTTTCTATCCATGAATATTATTTGAGTCTTCTTTGATCTCTTATATGCATGATTGCTTATAGCATCGTATTTCTTCTTCGAATCTTTGGTTTAGTTAGGCCGACTAGATCGATTTTTCTTGCCATGGGAAGAGGTGCTTTGTGATGGGTTCGATCTTGCGGTGTTCTTTCCCAGTGACAGAAGGGGCAGCAAGACACGCATGTATCGTTGCTATTAAGGATAACAAGATGGGGTCTATTCCTACATGAATATATCTTGTCTACATCATGTCATCGTTCTTATTGCATTACTCCGTTTTTGTATGAACTTAATACACTAGATGCATGCTGGATAGCGGTCGATGTGTGGAGTAATAGAGGAAGATGCAGGCAGGAGTCGGTCTACCTATCTTGGACGTGATGCCTATATAATGATCATCGCCTTGGATATCGTCATGACTATTCGATTTTCTATCAATTGCCCAACAGTAATTTGTTCACCCACCGTGCGCTATACTCATGAGAGAAGCCACTAGTGAACCCTGCAACCCCCGGGTCTACTTTTCCAACATATTGCTTTCAGATCTATCTTTTTGCATCTTTGTTTTCAGATATACAAAACCAAAAACCCAAAAATATATTGCTGCATATTTTATTTGCCTTTTATATTTTGTGTTCTTGAGAGATCTATCTCTCCTATCTATCACTACCTAATCTATCTTTTTACCGTAGAGAGATTGACAACCTCTCTTTCGCGTCGGGTTGCAAGTATTTGTTGGTTGTGCGCAGGTGCTGCTTATTGGGTGGTGGTGATCCTCCTACTGGTTCGATAACCTTGGTTTCATAACTGAGGGAAATACTTACCGTCGCTGTGCTGCATCATCCCTTCCTCTTTGGGGAAATACCGACGCAGTCTCAAGCCACGTCAGATATATGATATATTTGTTAGATGGCTACTAAGTTATGTATGCATCCTATCCAATCTGCTAATTAGGCTTTCATCTCAGTGAGTGAGCTTTCTAGCTTGCATGGAAGACCTCTATTTGGGTTGATTCGGTGGTCGAAATAAATAATATATTCTAATAGCAATTTTTATGGTAAGTAGATTTCTTTCCGGGAGGGTGAGCCTGATATTAATATAATAGCATAACCTTTATTTTCATCCTTATGGAATGTTGAGACCGCATTTTTCCAACAGTCAAAACCCAATTTGGAGAAGACATCATGACCAAATTTATCATTAATTCTGTCATACTTAAAAGGACAACAACAAGAAATAAGCCTTATCCTTGTCTACACTATACTCCAACCAATCAAAGTCCTTATACCATAGTGGCTGAAAGGATATTTCCTCTATTTTTGGAGGGAAATTGTGACTAGTTGGTTCAGTTGGACCCATTTGTAGATAAGAAAATCTAACATCATCTCTAATGTTGGGGTCAAATCTATCAAGTGGAATGTGAAGTTCTGGATCACCATTTATGTAATTCTGGACTAAAAATAGTTATACCTTCACCTCTGAGAACATCAACATTCTCTTCCACTTTAGCTTCAATGGAATATGTAGTGTGTTCTTCCATCCTTTTTTGGTTGGCATCACATTTGCATGCTCTTCTTCCGCAAAATTCACTTGATCTGGATGAGTGCCATGTGCCAAAACATTAACACTTTGACAGGTACTTGGAATGGAACTACTGCCACTACCAAGTACTTCAAAATATTTGTCAAATCTGCAACTCACAACACTAAATTGTCACTAAAATCATTACAATTGCATATTACCAGCCGTTAAAAATACCACTAAAAATATGAAAGCACACATCTTCCCTTTTCATTTGGCTTTCTAGCCCCTTCTCCTTCCTCTCCATCTTCTTTTGGTGATGCCCGCTAGGCTCCAGCCCCCCGATATCGAGGTGACGTCACTCATTGATGCCGCCCGCTAGGGCCCATCCCCAGCCGTTGCACCTTCGCCTGCGCACGAGCGTCTAGCTACTCCACACCCTTGCTCAACACGACGAGGACCACTAACTCCGTCAACTGTCCCGTCGTCCGCCTGGTCCGGGCCAGCCGATGCCGCCTGCCACGCTAGCTAGGGTTGCTTTGTGCATGTGTCGTCTGTTGGTGTGCGTCTCGGTCCATTCATGTGTATGTCTGGGGCGCTCGCTAAGACTCGAGCCACTCGATTGGATGTGGCCCAATAAGCCAATAACCTAGCAAATGAAGGTATGGCGCCGGCCATACCTTGCACATAGGGGGTCCTTCGGCAGTGGTTTGAACTGGAAAGTGCAATACAAATCATGGCAACTCTGTCCAACACACTCGAGATAAAAACAAAGGTGTCATTTTTTCTTAATAGAGCATCGTAGATTGTTTTCTAATAAATGATACTTATTAATATCAAGTTGATACCAATTACACTCAGCCTCTGCAACAACAGCCAATCGAGATATCGAGACGTCGAGAATGTACAGAACCAAAACCAGCAAAGAAGGACTTGAAAGTTCAAGCGAGCCAAACAACCCACTGCTATCATTGCGAGAACGTGACCAACAACGATGTCTCCGCGAAGGTAATGGTGCATGAACAATGTCATCCCCATAGCCAACAATATAGTGAGATCCACCGGGTACAACCCATAAAGATCACCCAAAACTCTATACCTAGTCCTAAAAGAGCACCACAAAAAGGAAGCCCACAGAGTTGCCGCCACCAGCATGCCAAGAAGAAGTCTTGCTGCAAAAGAGACGAATAAGAGAACAATCTAATCTGCTCCTACTCTGGATTATTCATGGAAGAACAAAGAACATGGTCCTACCCAAATTAAGAATGTCTGCTACATATGCCAACGTGGAGATTATGAGCCAAGTCGATTTTGTGTGCCCTAGGGGTGTTCCGTGACAGCCGGTACAAACATTTCATTTGTGTTTGGTTTTCATCTAGGTTTTTGTTGTTTAACCTGGCACTATTCTACTTAGTGAATGGGATAGGTGCCTAAGTTTTTTTGATAAAAATGTGAAGATTTATTAAAGGGGATCGACTAGCTTCTACCGTGCCAACCACTCCAATGCCACTACAACTTTCTCGTCCAGCTCCAGCCAATATCTCAAGGCACCTCAAGCCCTCAATCCCAAAGAACTTTCATCGCTTGTTGCACCTACGGCTCTCCCATGTCACCTTCCGATCTTGGCAGTTGTTTATCGCACCTATGTCACACTCCCCATCTGTCACCATTGCCATCTTTGGGCGGTCATCCTGTCTGATTCATTGAAATGGAGGGAGTAGAGAACTGGACATTGACAGTGTCATGAACTTCAAATCATGTGGTCAATTAACATTGGGCAATTAGGAATGGAACTATAAATTTGATGGGAAAAAAGGAAAATTTGAAGAAGAAAATTAAAAAATAAATCTCAATTAACATTGGGCAATGAGGAATGGAACTAGAAATTTGATGGTAAAACAGGAAATTAGAAGAAGAAAATTAAAAAACAAATCAGACTCCTGTGATATTCGAGTTCATGGACAAAATTTGATCTTTCTTTCTTGTAATTCAAATATGCTCTCCCCCTTAGGACTAAAATAGTGACAGTACTCCAGGTACGGAACTAGTAAAGCTGAAAGAATTATCTCTCAAAAAAAGAAAAACTAAAAATAGAATCGGGTTATAAGGAATATGGAGAAGCCTCGCATACCAAAAGTGGTGGCCGGCAGCTAAAGTGAGAAGTGCACAACTACTCCATGCTTCATCAGAGCAAGTATAATAGGATGACGTAGGTAGACTGTAAGAATTTAAATATTAATATTTTTTCGTTGAGTCGGGGCAAGAAAAACAAAAGTGGGCTATACGGGTTAGAAGAAACTATGATAATGAAGTAGTACTTTCTTGTAGGTAATTATTATACATGCATGTTGGCTAATGTGATATGGCAACATACATAGCCAGCAGTCTCTATGTGTTAATTAAGTACTGTAATATTAGCACAATTATTCAGGGCAATGAAGGAGGCTGACTACAGTGACCTTTACGCTAATATGATTGGCCATGTTGGGTCCCTGGCCTGCTAAAGGACGGACGAGCAAGTGAGTGAGGGATCAATGGCCGGGCCGTTCGTGCTTCATCGTCGTAGCTAGATTTGGCACAATGTTCGGCCGCTCATTTACAAAAGCAGAATTGTGGGTGGGCTATGGCAATGGCTCCATGGATCCAAAACATGGCTCGCCGCCCACCGACGTCCAACTAACCTGTCAGTCCGTGAATAGAGATGAATCGATCGGTGTAAGTCCGGCAGCATCCGGCGGATGCGAGGGAAGATAGATGGGTGCCAAGCACTAGTAGAAAACAGGGCTTTGTCCAGGCCTGAAATCCCATTAATCCCGGTTCACTCACGAACCGGGACCCATGGGGGCATCGGTCCCGGTTCGTGATGCCAGGGCGCCGGCCGGGCCTCGTGGGCCATAGGTCCCGGTTCGTCTGACCCCTTTGGTCCCGGTTCCAGATATGAACCGGGACCAATGGGCCTCGCTCCTGGCCCACAACCATTGGTCCCGGTTTGTGGCTGGAACCAGGACCAAATGGTGTCCTTTAGTCCCGGTTCCAGCCACAAACCGGGACCAATGGTTGGCCTATATATACCCCCTGCCCGCGAGCAGAGCAGTGCACTGCTCTGTTTTTTTGGCCGGCCGTGGGAGAGCTTTGTGGTGCTCTAGCTCACCTCCTATGCACATGAGGTGTTCGATGAAATGCCCGAGCCACACTTAAGCTTTCTCCTCTCGAAGCTCCTTGTCCAAGCTCCATTTTCCTCAAGATTTGTCTAGGTTTGGCGGTCCGTCCTGTCCCGTCCCCGTCCTCACCGCCGTCGATCGCCCGCGCACATCTCGGCGCCGGCACCACCGTGGTTAGCCTCTTCTTCTTATCTTCTTTCTAAAATAAAAAAGTTCTTACTTGTATGATTTAGATAGATACTTGTGTAATTTTCTTACTTTTATTATTGTTTGTTATTATATAGTGCGATGGTTTTGGTATCCGCCTCCGTCGGCCCTCGTCCTGTCTATGATTCGGATGTGGTATATATATTATGTTTTATAACTATTTGTTTTATTTAGTGTTTATGACAATTATGTCGACCAACGTGACATAGATTTTTTAATCTAGGAGGTATGTGAACCGGAAATTCCAACCGACATAGAAATTCTTGTCGAGAAGTTAAATTTGGTTGAAAAAGAAAACAATTACTTGAAAGAAAAATTACAAAGAGTTGAAGAGGAGAAGATGAAATTGGAGTTGAATGTTGCCAATGTCGTCGACGATCACAAGATCAAGATGGATGCAATGCGCTTGAAGATTAGAATGATTAGAAAATATGCCATTCATACTGAGGCTTGGTATCATTATGCCGTTGGATCAATTGGTACCTTAGTTGCGGTTATGATCGCATTTGTTGTTGCATTTAAATTTTATAGTTTCAATGTATGTTTTAATTACATGCTCTAGAGAGCTATTTGTTGTTCAATAATGAGAACTATGTATGAACGTTATGTATTTATTTTGGTCACTACTGTACTTTGGCTTTAATGTGATGATGAATTTTTATTAATTTGGTCACTTCTCTATTCATGATATGTTGTAATGGTTTTTAATACACTTTATTATATAACGCACGCAGATGAACCGGCAATGGATGTACGGTGACCGACGCACCTCCGAGTATATTAAGGGACTGCATAATTTTCTCGAAGCGGCTGAGGCAAACAAGCAGAATGGTTTTATGCATTGTCCATGTACTGTCTATGAGAATACGAAGGCTTTCTCCAACTCTAAAACCCTTCACTTCCACCTGCTTGAGAATGGTTTTATGCCACACTATAATGTTTGGACCAAGCACGGAGAAAGAGGGGTTATGATAGAAGACAACGAAGAAGAAGAGGATGATGACAACTACCCGCCCCCTGAATACGGTGATGCTGCAATGGGGGAAGCTGAAGATCAAGAGGAACCAGACGATGTGCCCGATGATGATTTTCGCCGGGTCATTGTTGATGCACAGAGAGAATGCGAAAGTGAAAGGGAGAAGTTGAAGTTCGATCGCATGTTAGAGGATCACAAAAAAGGGTTGTACCCAAAATTGCGAAGATGACAACAGAAAGCTCGGTACCACACTGGAATTGCTGCAATGGAAGGCTGACAATGGTGTATCTGACAAGGGATTTAGTTCGCTACTGAAAATAATGAAGAAGAAGCTTCCAAAGGATAACGAATTGCCCGGCAGTACGTACGAAGCAAAGAAGGTTCTATGCCCTCTAGGATTGGAGGTGCAGAAGATACATGCATGCCCTAATGACTGCATCCTCTACCGCGGTGCGTACGAGGATTTGAACGCATGCCCGGTATGCGGTGCGTTGCGGTATAAGATCAGAAGAGATGACCCTGGTGATGTTGAGGGCCAGCGCACCGGGAAGAGGGTTCCTGCCAAGGTGATGTGGTATGCTCCTATAATACCACGGTTGAAACGTCTGTTCAGAAACAAAAAGCATGCCGAGTTGATGCAATGGCACATAAAAGACCGTAAGAAAGACGGGAAGTTGAGAGCACCCACTGACGGGTCTTAGTGGAGAAAGATCGAGAGAAAGTGGAGCGACTTTACAGGTGACCCAAGGAACGTATGGTTTGGTTTAAGTGCAGATGGCGTTAATCCTTTTGGGGAGCAGAGCAGCAAGCATAGCACATGGCCTGTGACTCTATGTATGTATAACCTTCCTCCTTGGTTGTGCATGAAGCGGAAGTTCATTATGATGCCAGTGCTCATCCAAGGCCCTAAGCAACCCGGCAATGATATTGATGTGTACCTAAGGCCATTAGTTGATGAACTTTTACAGCTATGGAATGGAAGAGGTGTACGTGTGTGGGATGAGAACGAACAGGAGGAATTTGACCTACATGCGTTGCTGTTTGTAACCATCAACGATTGGCCTGCTCTCAGTAACCTTTCAGGACAGACAAACAAGGGATACCATGCATGCACACACTGTTTAGATGACACCGACAGTATATATTTGGACAAATGCAGGAAGAATGTGTACCTGGGGCATCGTCGATTTCTTCCGACCAACCATCAATGTCGAAAGAAAGGAAAGCATTTCAAAGGTGAGGCAGATCACCAGAAGAAGCCCACCCTCCGTACTGGTGATCACATACTTGATATGGTTAATGATTTACAAGTAATCTTTGGAAAGGGTCCTGGCGGACTATCTGTTCCGACTGACGATGCGGGACGCGCACCCATGTGGAAGAAGAAATCTATATTTTGGGACCTACCCTATTGGAAAGACCTAGAGGTCCGCTCTGCAATCGACGTGATGCACGTGACGAAGAATCTTTGCGTGAACCTGCTAGGCTTCTTGGGAGTGTATGGGAAGACAAAAGATACACCGGAGGCACGGGAGGAACATCAACGTGTGCATGAAAAAGACGGCATGCATCCAAAGCAGTATGAAGGTCCTGCCAGCTACGCTCTTACCAAAGAAGAGAAGGAAATCTTCTTTGAATGCCTGCTCAGTATGAAGGTCCCGTCTGGCTTCTCGTCGAATATAAAGAGAATAATAAATATGGCAGAGAAAAAGTTCCAGAACCTAAAGTCTCATGACTGCCACGTGATTATGATGCAACTGCTTCCGGTTGCATTGAGGGGGCTTCTACCGGAAAACGTTCGATTAGCCATTGTGAAGCTATGTGCATTCCTCAATGCAATCTCTCAGAAGGTGATCAATCCAGAAATCCTGCCAAGGTTAAGGAGTGATTTGGTGCAATGTCTTGTTAGTTTCGAGCTGGTGTTCCCACCATCCTTCTTCAATATCATGACGCACGTCCTAGTTCATCTAGTCGACGAGATTGTCGTTCTGGGCCCTGTATTTCTACACAATATGTTCCCCTTTGAGAGGTTCATGGGAGTCTTATAGAAATATGTTCGTAACCGCGCTAGGCCAGAAGGAAGCATCTCCATGGGCCATCAAACAGAGGATGTCATTGGGTTTTGTGTTGACTTCATTCCTGACCTTAAGAAGATTGGTCTCCCTCAATCGCGGTATGAGGGGAGACTGACTGGAAAAGGCACGCTAGGAGCGGACTCAATAATATGTAGGGACGGGCATTCTTGGTCTCAAGCACACTACACAGTTCTACAGAATTCTACCTTGGTGACCCCGTATGTCGATGAACACAAGAATATTCTGTGCTCCAAACACCCGGAGCAGTGTGACGACTGGATTACATATGAACACATCAGGACTTTCGGCAGTTGGTTGCAAAAACGTCTCATGGGTGACAACACTGTTTCTGATGAGCTATACTCGTTGGCCAGGGGACCATCTTCGACTGTATTGACTTACAAAGGGTACGAGATAAATGGAAATACATTTTACACGATCGCCCAAGATCAAAAGAGCACCAACCAAAACAGCGGTGTCCGCTTTGATGCAGCAACCAAGAGGGGAAAGGACACATATTATAGTTACATAGTGGACATATGGGAACTTGACTATGGACATGATTTCAAGGTCCCTTTGTTTCAGTGCAAATGGGTCAATCTGTCAAGAGGCGGGGTACAGGAAGACCCACAGTACGGAATGACAACAGTGGACCTGAACAATCTTGGGTACACAGACGAACCATTCGTCCTAGCCAATGATGTGGCGCAGGTTTTCTATGTGAAGGACATGTCTACCAAACCGAGAAAAAGAAAAGATGAGGAAGCGAATACATCATACGATGAGCCAAAGCGCCACATAGTTCTTTCAGGAAAAAGAGACATCATGGGATTGGAGGGCAAGACAGACATGTCGGAAGATTATGAAAAGTTTCATGAAATTCCTCCCTTCAAATTCAAGGCTGACCCAAGCACCCTGTTAAACGATGAAGATTATCCATGGTTACGGCGCAATAAGCAAAGGACACAAGTGAAGAAAAAGTGAAGACTTTCTCTCCACAACTATATCATTGCAGTTACATGTGAAGAAATGAAATGCCTTTTGTAACAGATGAGTTTTCGTCCGAAACCCTGATACTTCGAAAGAGATTGTCCGTTTTGTACACGAAGTGCATCCAGTTTTTGCCGTAACCCTCTCAACTTTTTATAACATGCTATGTGGGTGAAATGATGATACCATGCCAACTTTCAACCTTTTCAGAGTTCATTTGTAGTGCTTTTCCATTTCAGGGTCATTTAGCTCAAAAAAAATCAGTAAATGCATGAAAAATACCAAATGAAGTCAGAAAGGGTTGAAAATTGATGATGTGGCTTTGAATGGTGCATTTTGAACACAAAAAAATTCTGGAGTTCAAATAAGTTCAAAAAAAAATGAAATCCCTTTGTAACAGATGAGTTTTCGTCCGAAACCCTGATACTTCGAAAGAGATTGTCCATTTTGTACACGAAGTGCATCCAGTTTTTGCCGTAACCCTCTCAACTTTTTATAACATGCTATGTGGGTGAAATGATGATACCATGCCAACTTTCAACCTTTTCAGAGTTCATTTGTGGTGCTTTTCAATTTCAGGGTCATTTAGCTCAAAAAAATCAATAAATGCATGAAAAATACCAAATGAAGTCAGAAAGAGTTGAAAATTGATGATGTGGCTTTGAATGGTGCATTTTTAACACACAAATAGTCTGGAGTTCAAATGAGTTCAAAAAAATGAAATCCCTTTGTAACAGATGAGTTTTCGTCCGAAACCCTGATACTTCGAAAGAGATTGTCCATTTTGTACACGAAGTGCATCCAGTTTTTGCCGTAACCCTCTCAACTTTTTATAACATGCTATGTGGGTGAAATGATGATACCATGCCAACTTTCAACCTTTTCAGAGTTCATTTGTAGTGCTTTTCAATTTCAGGGTCATTTAGCTCAAAAAAATCAATAAATGCATGAAAAATACCAAATGAAGTCAGAAAGGGTTGAAAATTGATGATGTGGCTTTGAATGGTGCATTTTGAACACACAAAAAGTCTGGAGTTCAAATAAGTTCAAAAAAATGAAATCCCATTGTAACAGATGAGTTTTCGTCCGAAACCCTGATACTTCGAAAGAGATTGTCCATTTTGTACACGAAGTGCATCCAGTTTTTGCCGTAACCCTCTCAATTTTTTATAACATGCTATGTGGGTGAAATGATGATACCATGCCAACTTTCAACCTTTTCAGAGTTCATTTGTAGTGCTTTTCAATTTCAGGGTCATTTAGCTCAAAAAAATCAATAAATGCATGAAAAATACCAAATGAAGTCAGAAAGGGTTGAAAATTGAATAGCAACAAGAATGAACTAATAGCAAAAAGAATGAACTTGAAAACTTTTATGAAACTCTAATAGCAACAAGAATGAACTAAAAATAATCAATTAAAATATTCTGTTATGATCAACTAAAACAAAACTATAATATTCTTCAATAGCAAAAAGAATCAACTAAAAAGCTTTTATAAAACTCTAATAGCAAAAGGAATAACCTAAAAACTTTTATAAACCTCTAGTATTTTTGAAACTAAAATTATATAAAATTTATGCAACTAAAATTATCAAAGAATTTTTTGTTCAAAACATTAATAGCAAAAAGAATTTTCATAACGAATTTTTTTGTTAGAAACTTTAATAGCAAACTAAAATAACCAAATCTGTTTTTGATTAAAACAAACATTTAAAATAACCTAAAACTTAAATCCCCTAAAGGTTAAGAGAATCCCTTAAAGGTTAAGAGAATCCCTTGTTTGACATTCATGAGAGAGGCGGTCCGGACGTCGGACATTCATGTTTGTATATTAATTGCCATGTTGTAATATTTGCAGAAACTATGGATCAAAGAGACTTGGAACAAGAACAGTTGTTGGGGGAGATAATCCTCGCCGGACGTGATGTCTTGTCGTATCTCAACGACACCGATGGTCTGGAAGGAGAGGATGACGGCTCCGGTGATCGAACAATGGAGGAGGAAGGACATGATCATGATGGCTCCGGTGACCGAATGCCTGAGGAAGAAGGAGACCATGATGACGGCTCCGGTGACCGAACGGAGGAGGGAGCTGTTGCAAAGTCCGGCGAGGTATATATATTAATTAAGCCTGTGCTGACTAGCTAATTGATGCATTAATTGTTTTGGTATGTACATATATTAACTCTTCTTTCTTCTTTTATAGCCCTCCGGATCGAGCCAAACTTTGGTAACGAGACGAGGCCCGAAGAGAAGGTTGCGCAAGGATGAAAGGTTCACGATCACAGCACTCGCGGACGATGGCCTACCGATTGAACCCAAGCGGACCAAGGACGCATTTGCTGCTCAGTGCGGAGCTATTGTTAGGGACAACATCCCGATCAGCATCAAGCAATGGAATAAGCCTAAGGACGACGACATCCCTAAAGGTGATTATGTCACCGATAGACAGAAAGATGATCTTTGGACCGCGCTGATGGCAAATTTCACCCTACCGCCAGAGGAGGATCCGAATAAGCCAGTTATAGAGCCACTGGTCAAGGCGTGTGCTCTTAAGAAGATGGTAGATCTATTCAGGAGGTGGAAGAATGAGTTGAAATCAAAGTTTGTCGACAAAGGGAAGACTCCAGAATTCATCGGCTGATTTGAGAAGATAAGAGATCACTGGCCCACATTTGTGGCCTACAAGACATCGGACAAGAGTAAGAAAATGTCAGAGACAAACAAGAACAATGCTGCAAAGAAGCAGTATCACCATCACACGGGGTCAGGTGGCTACCTTAAAGCCCGGCCGTTGTGGGACAAAGCTGAGAATGACCTGATTGCTAAAGGGTCGAACCACAGACATTGAACTGGCCAGACCGTTCAAGGACTTGGTTCTTCGGGGTTGGGGGAACTTTGGACCCTGAAACAGGGAAGTGCCGTTGGACGGACGAGCAACTTGCAATACCCGTCAAGAAGCTTCAGAAGTAAATCACCGCAGCGCAGGAAGGGACGTTCATTCCTGACAGAGAGAAGGACGAGCTGACTGAGGCCCTAGGGAATGCTGAGCACCCTGGACGAACACGAGGCACACTAGGCTCCGTTCCGTGGAAGGTTGGGTTTCCCGACGCAGGCGGTTACAGAAGCCGGGAGAGAAAGAGGAAAGCGGAGCTGAGCGACATGCAGAAGCTCAATGCAAGACTACAAAAGCTAGAGGAAGCTGAGAGCCAGCGAGCTGCCGGCCAACCATCTCAGCGGCACGAAGCTACCCCAGAAGCTACCCCGCCATCTCAGCGGAGAAGCAGCGTGGCTTCCACGGAGCCCGTTCAGCCTGACTTCACGGCTCCTAGCTACCCCGTGGATACTATCACGGAGGCTCAACATTGCGAGCTTATGACGAAATGCCGGAACCTCACTTTCAAGGCGGCTGTCGGCTCTGTTGCACCTCCTCAACCCAACAGAACTTTTCACTGCCTTCCGATTCCACATGGCTATGCTGTTGTGATGGTGGATGAAGTAATGGAGGGATTTGAGGAGCTCGAGCTTGACCACTCTATAGGTGAAGGGGAGAGTCAGCTGGTTCGTGCTCTGAGGAGTACATGTCTATGGCAGAAGGAGTACATCAAGCTTCCAAACTGGACGCCTCCGCCTCCTCCTCCTCCTCCGTCGAGTCAGGGCACTCCGCCTCCTCCTCCTCCTCCTCCTCCGGCGAGTGATCAGGGCACTCCGCCTCCTTCTCCGGCTCCTCCGACGCGTGAGGGCACTCCGCCTCCTCCTTCGCCTACTCCGGCGCGTCGGAGCAGTCCGCCTCCTCCTCCGCCTCGTCAGCAACGGCGGAAGACAGACGCCGCCGCTCCGGCTCCTCCGGCGCATCGGAGCACTCCGCCTCCTTCTCTGCCTCGTCAGCAACGATGGAAGAGAGACGCCGCCGCTCCGGCGGCTAGCAGTACAAGCAGAGGCGGGAGGCAATTCAGGTACGGTCCATCTCTCAAGCCTCTGGAAAAGTTACCATATGAGAGGACCGAGCAGGAAAACGAGGACATATGTCGTGCCCAAGTGAGGGACCATTTTGCAAAGAAAACTCCACCTCCGAAGGAGAAGCTAGATCCGGTGAAAGTGAAGCGCACTATCGATGCCCTGAAGCAACCACCACCGCCTCCGCCGGATTCCAACTATGTCCGCATTCTTAAAAAGACATATGAAGAAGCGCGGTGGTCGGGAAGTACTTCCAGTGATGCAAGGTTAGCAGAACGAAGAAGTGGGAAAACAATTCCCCAGCTCGGCGAACCGGAGAAGCAATCGTGCCCCCCGCTCAAGGTGTCTAGAGATATCGTCGCTAATCATCCGGGGATGGTGCCCGGTACCAATCCTGGTGATTACTTGGGGGATGATGTAATTTTTCAAACGACTGAGGTAACAAAAGAAGAATATAAATACGTGCACGGGAAGCCTCTCGTCAAACCTGATCATCCTCCTCTAACAACGATGATGTACAAATTGCATGAGTGGTACATGAAAACCTGTAGGGAGTCTGGGAGAGACACTATGTATGTGGCAGTGAAACCAGAGCACGAATTCATTAGACTTCCCGTGATGCCTATTGAATTTGTGGAGTTATTTCAGTTATACAATCAACTGGCCCTCGACAAACAACTCATGACTTCCTACTGTCTGCAAGTATTACTTCTATAGTTAAGTCTCTAGCTCAGCTCGTTCATTGCATGTATATATAATTATCCTCACTATATTATGCAGATTGAAGATCGTCGAATGCAAAAAAGTAGGAATCTTTGACGTTGAGTTCATTAGCCCAGATGCTGTAAATGAATGGACGGTACGAAACTCAATGAAAGAGACCGAGGAGAACTTGCTAAAGTCGTTCCTTATACATCAAAACAAAAGGGAAATACTCTTTCCTTACAACTTCAAGTGAGTGTTGCTGTCTTCTCTGTATACTCGGTTTCGCTTACTCGAGGTTAAGTAATGTAATTGATGAGTTATATATGCGTGCGCAGTTTCCACTTTATTCTGCTATCCATTAAGCTTGACGGGGCATTAGTAACTGTCTTAGACTCGAGATGTAAAGATAACGAGAATTATGCGGACATGACTGCAATGCTCAAGAAGTAAGTTCAGTCAATACCGGGACCTTATCGGCATGCAACTTTCGTTAATTTCCTGATATCAAGTAATCATTTTCTTTGCCTGGCAGGGTTTGGAAGAAGTTCACCCGAAAGGTTCCCGGTCTAAACAAAGAGTTGCGATTTACGCACCCCAAAGTAAGTAGTACTAGCTAGTTCCGCGCATCTCTAATTGATTCAATTTTTCATCAATATATCATTACCATGCTTGCTTATCAGTTTGATTGAACTCTATTCTCGTAAAGTGCTTGTACCAGAAAGAAGGGACTGTTTTATGTGCATACTACGTATGCGAGTTCATTCGCCACTCGACCTCTGAGCGGGGCTTCTCTGACAAACAATTTGAAGTATGTAAATAATATTCACAATTTTATTTTATATATTACCATCAATTGTGTTGAGTTTTATTCATATATATGCATGTATTGACCCCCTTCTTTAAATTAGATCTGGCAGATGCGGGATGAACTCCTACCACATGATCGCATACGAGCAATTCAAGAGGAATTGGCGGGATTCTTTCTTGACCACGTCATACCTAAAGACGGAGAATACCATGCGGATTTGTGATTGGATCTTAGGTAGATGATGTTAGGGATTGTAAAAGATGTTATATTGTATATATGTAGTACCGTCGGATAGATATACGAAAACTTGTTGTTCGACCAAGCACGGAGAAAGAGATGTCACTTCTCTCTATATATGTTCAGCATGACGATCTTGTGTAATTAATGGTTTCCTTCATTTTCTTATTAGCTAGCGTCGAGTTCTCTCTATATGTATAGTAGCTAGCGTCGACCAAGCACGAAGAAATAGAGGACACTTCTCTCTATTAGCTAGCTAACACAATATGAAACCCCTAAATTAACCCTCCAAAACCCCCCAACCCCCCCCCCCCTTCAAAAAAAAACAAAAACCCCAGCTCCTGCCAGATGCTGACGCATGGATGCCCTTTGGTCCCGGTTGGTGTTACCAACCGGGACTAAAGGTCCTCCTGCCTGGGCTCCCCGCAGCGGCCACGTGGAGCCCCTTCTGTCCCAGTTGGTAAGCGAACCGGGACTAAAGGCTTTGGGCTTTAGTCCCGACCCTTTAGTCCCGGTTCCAGAACCGAGGCTAATGGGCCTCTGGAACCGGGACAAATGGGCCCTTTTCTACTAGTGAAGATAGGTACTTCCTTTGTTTCCTTATACAAGGCCATTATGAAAAATACATTTTGCATATATATAAAGCCATCAACAGTAATCGAGGTAAATATTAATGATGTTTTTTTGTACTAGTCCTTGTTTAATACTTGCATGCATGTAGTCATAATGACACTTAGCTACCCATTCCTTCCTTGCATGCATGTAGCGTATTAATGATCACGGATAACAAAATAAAAAGTTGGCTTGCAAAGCAGTCATTACATTTTATCTTGTTATGTACATGTAATTTGAATTTGTGGTCTTGGATAAGACTAGTTACAATGGGAAGTAAATTACACTAGTAACTATACGTTATCCTAGACTATGTTACTAGCTTCAGGCTGGTCATAGTGAGGGTAGCTTAGCTTGTATCACGCACTTGGGACTAGCAAACATGCTGATGTGGCAGACAATTAAAGAAGAGAGAGTGGGTTAGAGTAACGTAGATAGATATCGTATCATGTTAAATGCTATACTACTATGTGTCCTATGATACTAGTTTATGATACTATGCATTATGAAGGTAGTATCATACAATAGTATCAAATGCATGATACTACTATATGATACTCCCCACTAGTGGGTAGTAACATATGTGTAGTATCATGCAAAGGTTCATTTATTAGGTTATAGACTCATTTTGTGTTGGTATGTGTGATGGTACTTATAGAATGAGTAACTAGCTAAGTTACTCAATTTATCTCTCTTCATTAACTCATTGCCACATAAGCAAATTTGTTAAGTTGGACCCGATGTTACTCTTGAAGTTACTCCCACTGTGGCTAGTCTAAGGGAATGAAGCAAGTATTAATTCTATCCTTGTGCGTTTAGGTGAGAGAAGAAAGTATGAAGGAACGAAAAACAAGAGGAGAGGAGAAAGAAGGTCGGGCCGAGGCTAGCTATGTGGCCACTAGTCGGCGTTGGCTAAGTCGACTGGCCTGTCGGCGTAGGCTAAGCCGACTGCAGGCCGCCCCCGGCCGATTGACGCGGCTGAGCCACTAATCGGCTACCGCGTGGCCGAGTTGGACCAGTCAGCTACGGCTGGACCGACTGGAATCTAACCGGCTTCGACTAGACCAACAAGATCCAATCGGCTTCGGCTAGACCGACGATGTGCTACTTTTACAAATTTTCAGATCCGTGTAATATTTCTCGAAAAAATGAAAAAAAGGTATTTTCTTTTTTAGCCCAAGCTAGGTGAAAGAGCATGGAGAGCTTAGTGCTTCATCCCAGTTTCGAAATTCTTGCATAAACTCAGTCCAAAGTCCAAACACTACACTGACAATGACAATCCCAAAGCCTAAAGCATTGGCCAAATGAAAGAAAAAGTATTCCTATTCGGTTTCTGCAACAAGACAATGGCAGAATTGTGCGACATCTCAGAACATGCGGAAGACTTGCGTGTCATTATATTATAAGCATAAAAGGTACATTTTTTTGCAGGATTGCGCGCCATTGATACTTGGCTACTACTTCCAAATCATGCATGTCATAGAGCGCAATGTGCTTTCATGCAAAAAATCAATCATGCAAGCGCTGCCAAAAGCCCCCCCTTCTGCTCCTGCCTAGGAAGTCCCCAGATACAGGCAAGCACACATTGCACAACAACTCATCCTCCACCGAATACCCCGTCATTCTTCTTACTCTAAAAATGACATGAAGTTTGAAAATAAGCTAAATGACATTTGACCAAACACCTGTCGTGTGTGGTGTCGTGGGAACGAGCCTGACAGTAGAGGTTAGGGATACGTAAGGAGAGGGCAGAGTCGTAGCTACGGCGAGATTGTACACACGGATGTATGAGTTCAGGCCCCTCTCGTGGAGGTAACAGCCCTACGTCTCAGGTGTTGGGGAACGTTGCATGGGAAACAAAAATTTTCCTACGCACACACAAGATCTATCCATGGTGATGAGCATCTACGAGAGGGAGAGTGAATCTACATACCCTTGTAGATCGCTAAGCGGAAGCGTTAAGAAACGCGGTTGATGTAGTCGAACGTCTCCGCGATCCAAATCGCAAGTCGTCCCTCGATCCGATCACGAACTAGTGCCGAACGGACGGCACCTCGATGTTCAACACACGTACGGCTTGATGACGCCTTCACCTCCTCGATCCAGCGAGCGATGATGAAGTAGTAGATGAGTTCTGGCAGCACGACGGCGTGGTGATGGTGGTGAGGAACAATCTCTGCAGGGCTTCGCCAAACACTACGGAGATTATGACGGGAGAACTAGAGGGTTAGGGTTGCCGACACACGGCTTGGGAAATCTTAATGTATCCCGTGTGCTAGCCCTTCCCCTATATTTATATGTTGAGCCCTGGGGTCTAAACTTGGAGAGAAAACCTCCACAAGGTCGGTTTTGCCCGCACAAGGTCGGTTTGGCCCGCAGGGAAAGAGTCCAACTCGGATCCCTGCAGTACCGCGCACAAGCGGTAGTACCGCTCACGAGCGGTAGTACCGCTTGAGCGGTAGTACCGCTTCACACAAGCGGTAGTACCGCTTATGCGGTAGTACCGCTTCACACAAGCGGTAGTACCGCTTACGCGGTAGTACTGCCTTACCAGCGGTAGTACCGCTTAAGGCAGCAGCAAAACTTCCTTTTGCACTTCCCAATACCTCGTGGGCTTTACCCCTTTGGCTCATATAAAGTGTTGCTGCACCCGAACACTTCGGTAAACATCCGGAACCCCTTCCGGTGAATTCCGGAACCCTTCCGAAGATCAAAACACTATTATCACATATATCAATCTTTACCTCCGGACTCTTCCGGAGATCCTCGTCATGTCCGGGATCTTTTCCGGGACTCCGAACAACCTTCGGTCACCAACAAAATAACTCAACTATACTAATCGTCAGCAAACGTTAAGTGTGTAGACCCTGCGGGTTCGAGAACTATGTAGACATGACCGAGACACCTCTACGATCAATAACCAATAGCGGGATCTGGATGCCCATATTGGCTCCTACATATTCTACGAAGATCTTTATCGGTCGAACCTCTATGTCAAGGATTCAGTTAATCCCGTATACTGTTCCCTTTGTTCTTCGGTATGTTACTTGCCCGAGATTCGATCGTCGGTATCTCTATACCTAGTTCAATCTCGTTACCGGCAAGTCTCTTTACTCGTTCCGTAATACAAGATCTCGTGGCTAACACTTTAGTCACATTGCTTGCAAGGCTCATTGTGATGTTGTATTACCGAGTGGGCCCTGAGATACCTCTCCGTCACACGGAGTAACAAATCCCAGTCTTGATCCATGGCAACCCAACAGACATCCTCGGAGATACCTGTAGAGCACCTTTATAGTCACCCAGTTACGTTGCGACGTTTGATACACACAAGGTATTCCTCCGATGTCAGGGAGTTGCATGATCTCATGGTCATAGGAACAGATACTTGACATGCAGAAAACAATAGCAATAAACTGACACGATCATATGCTACGTTTATAGTTTGGGTCTTGTCCATCACATCATTCTCCTAATGATGTGATCCCGTTATCAAATGACATCTCATGTCTATGGCTAGGAAACCTTAACCATCTTTGATCAACGAGCTAGTTAACTAGAGGCTTACTAGGGACACAGTGTTGTCTATGTACCCACACATGTATTTGAGTTTCCAATCAATACAATTATAGCATGGATAATAAACGATTATCATGAACAAGGAAATATAATAATAACTAATTTATTATTGCCTCTAGGGCATATTTCCAACATCAGGTGCTCAGGAGCTTTTCTGTCGTGTGGAATCTAGGAGTTACAGGGTGCGAACCCTTGTGCCAGAGGGGAGGGGCGGCTTATATAGAGTGCGCTGCCCCTCATAATGTCCGGCATCTAAGGGTCAGATCGTGGCTATAAAGATGAATGTTACTGGTAACGTATGTAATAAATGCTACCTATGATCTAGACAAACGCCTGCCCGTTGGCCTCCCTGGGGTGGCTTCTGATCTTCTGTGGTCGACTGTCTTCTAGTTCTTGCCGAGTGAAATGTAGCCTTCGAGTGGATGAAGAAACCTCTGAGTGGATGTTGTCGAGTGACTTGTACGTCTTGGTGATTTCAGTCAGAGACTTCCTTGTAGTCCTTAAGTTTGATAGGGCAGTGTCCTTAGGTAAGGTATGTAGGTCAGGCCTATGACCCTACCCTAGGTACATAACCCCATCATTAGCCCCCGAATGGATCTGGGTTCGAGTGAAAAAGGGATCGACGCGGGTTCTGATAAGACACAAAAATTCTGAGTGCATTTTAGGGATTCACTGAAATCCGCGTCGATTGGAATCTTTGTCAGTCATCCTGATCGATTCTGTCTTGAAATGTATCTGAGTGAATTTCAGCGCGAAATCCGGTCCGAGTGGCCAGCAGGGTCCTCTGATGCGACGGGTCACTTCGTCAGGCCCGGATTTCACGGGATTCGAAAATTGAGTAAGCGCGCGCCGCGCGACGATGACGCAACGACTGAGGCAAGTGGGAGCACGACTCCTCGATTTTCGCCCCGCCATTTCCGCCACGTACCGCTCTTCCTCTGAAATCGGGATACCTAGAGATCTGGCGGGTTCACAGGTCAGTGACCCACTCGGGCGAATATAAGAGGCGACGGTACCGGGGCCGGTACAGTGTTTCTCCCCCAAATCTTCACTTCTCCTCTGCCTCCCCTGCTCCACGCGCGCTGCTCGACTCCGCCTCGACGACCGCCGCCGCGATGACGAAGAGCAAGACGGAGAAGCTCGAGCGCACCAAGAGGGGAGGGGCCAAGGCGAAGAAGCTGTCGGGCGCCTGATTTACGGCGCCGCCGGGGTGGATCCAAGGAGATTTTCTCCCATCGACCGTCAAGGCGGAGGACGTCCAGAACCTTGTCGACGACGGGCTGGTTGCTGCAGGGTCGTGGAGGCTGTCGGAGGGGGAGCCTGAGTCGGAGCCGCGCGACGGCGAGCGAGTCCTCCTCCTCACCCACGTCGAGCGAGGTTTTTCTATGCCTCCCCATCTATTCATCCGCGGTTTCTTGAACTTTTTCGGAGCGCAACTCCACCACTTTCCTCCGAATGCCATCTCGTACCTAGCTGCATTCATCACCATGTGCGAATGTTTCCTGGGTTGTCCTCCTCACTGGGGCTTATTCAAGCACATATTCACCATTCGGTCCCAATGTGTCAAAAAAGCCAATCCTAGTGATAGTAAGACCAATGTCATCCAGTTATGGGTTGGTCTAGGCTTCAGAAGAGGGGTAGGAGTTCGTTTCCGTCAATGACTTTTCCTGATTCTGTTCGGGGCTGGCAGTCGACATGGTTTTACTGCAAAGATGATGCATCCCCCAATATGTCGACTGGTCTTCCCCCTTTCACTTTGGATCGACCTACTACTCCCAGAACACTGAGTGTGGCTAAGGGAGAGAAAGTCCAGGTTGGGATTCTAGTGAATGCAGTAGTAGATCTGGTCCGTGGCGGAGTGACTGGTATGGATCTCTTAGAGACGTTTCTCAGTCGACGAATCCAGCCTCTTCAAGCCAGGGATCACACTATGTGGCATTATTCGGGCCCCGAGGATTCCACTCGGTCCCATCCAGAGGAAGTTTCTGACAAGACCGTTGCTCAGTGGCTCAGGAGCTTCACCGGAGCCTGTGATAATCCTCTGGGAGCCAAGCAAATCTTGCCCTTCTCTGCTTTGAACCCACCGACGAACCTGGTGAGTTATATCTTTGTCGAGTGCTTTCATATTTTGTCGAGTGACTGCATCCTCAGTCGACTGACTTCACAGTTTGTATCTTGCAGGAGTTTACGAACATGTACTCGCCCGTGCCAAATGGGGAGCAGCCTGAGGACGGAGAAGAGAGCGCAGGCGACAGCGCAGACGTCGACTACGCCGACGACAGTGAGGGCAGTGACGACGACCTGGAAGAGATTGAGGAAGGCGAAGTAGAGGCCCAGGCTCCTTCGCGTGTCGAGCGTCGAAGCAAGCTGCGTGAAGACCCAGAGGCCGCCCCAAGCAAGACTTTGGTGTCGAGCACCCAAAACCCGAAGCGCGACCGCGCCGCGACACCAGGGTCGACTGAAAAAGCTGGGAAACAGCCCAAGCCGGACGCGCCAAAGCCTCGAAAGGCCCTGCCTCATATCAAGATCGCTGTGCCTGTCACCTCAACGTGAGTGTTTATTTTCTTTTCCTGCTGTTGTGAACCTTCATGTCTTTGCTGACCGAGTGAAATTTATTCGCCAGAGCTGCTACCTCAATGACGTCGCCTCTGTGGGATGAGGGGGATCACATGGAAGTGGACACTCCTGATGCGGCCACTTCTCAAAGAGGTATAATAAATCTTCATTGTAGACTGATTTTCTGAAGGTAATTTGTTGAATGAACCATCTGACGTTGTCGATTGATAGTTGAAGACATCATCCATTTGGAAGACGACGAGGAACCACAACAGGGTACTGAGGGTGAAGTTGTGGCCTCAGACACTGCACGCGTACGCACTCGGAGAACATCATCAGCCCAAACACCACGTGGGTCGACTGCTGCGTCCTCTCAAGAGCTTGGTGATTCTTCCCGAGCCAGAACTGATCTTGTGGTTCCGCTGTCGAGTGCCCCACCAACGACTTCGACTCTTGTGACCTCAGTGCCGATTGGGCAGCCTCAAGCATTTCTCGTGACTTCAACTGCAGTACCGACTCATCTGGTGCCTGCATACCCTCTGTACCACGTTCCAGAAGACCAGACTGGAGCTGCCAATGAGGCCATGATCCAGGCTGGGCAAATGATGTTGCGAACGAAGGAGGCGTACGAGGCCAGCAAGTTAGCCTATGATGCCAGTTCAGCGCTTCAAGCCCATGTCCGAGTAAGTTCGATTGTAAGTTCATTTCCGATTGAATTCCTGTCCATCTTGCTTTTACACCCACTGGGTGTTTTCTTCAGATGCATACTTGCTTGCTTTTTCCTCGAGTAGATCAGGTCTTATTCGAGTGGTTTTTTGGTCCAGTGGGGGCACGCTGAGTGCACCCACTGGGTGTAGTCCCCGAAACCGCTGTCGAATGACGAAGACGTCGGCAGGGGTCTTAAATTTGTGTTGATAGTTGCTTCTCACTCGACAGGACGGACCTGGTCGAGTGGTAATAGGTCCAGTGGGGGCACGTTGAGTGCACCCACTGGGTGTAGTCCCCGATACCGCCGTCGAGTGCTTGCATCGGCGGGGGTCTGATAGAGACAATGTTCGCTTTATTGTTTTTTTTGTACTCAGACAGGGCGGACCTGGTCGAGTGGTTTCTTGTCCAGTGGGGGCACGCTGAGTGCACCCACTGGGTGTAGTCCCCGAGACTACTGTTGATCGTTTACGATGGGCAGTAGTCTTAAGAATTATTCTGCAGGTTTCATGGACATCATTTCCATCAACCATGATATGACGCTTTGCAGGGGTGTGGGGTGGGGCGGCGGGCCGCCGTCCAGTCGACTGGACACGTTCTTTTCCACTCGGGAGTGAAAAAACATTATCATCGACTGAACTACATCTTTGCTGATTTCAGAAAGCCTGTGGGCTCGGGACCAAGTATGTCGAGCTGGAGAAGGAAAAGAATCGACTTCTGCTGGATCTGGAGCTGACGAATAACAACCTGGACCGTGCACAGACTGAACTGAAGACCTTGGGAGGTAAGCTTTGTCGATCAATTGCATTATTATTTTCATCTTCCATCCTTTGAACCGAGTGAATCCACTCGAACAGACGTACGTGATGAGAACCGCCGACTACAAGCGCGACTCAACAATGCTATTTCTTTAGATACCATGAAGAAGGCGCTTGAAGACAAGGACAAGGCACTCGCCGACGCTCAGAAGGTGGCGAGGGAGAAAACTGAAACTGCCGAGAAGAAACTTGCCGCGGCCAGCAAATTGGAAGAAGAGAATACCAAACTCAAGCAGGAACGGGCCGATTGGATCAAAAAGCTCGAACTGCAGACCAAGAGAAGGAGCGCTCTGGAGCAACACCTAGGAGACTTTGCAAAGAAGATGCTCGGCATGCTTGAAGGTAACTTTCTTCTGTCGTGTGAATTTCTTTGATTTCTTCAGAATGGCAATGTGATCATCTTTTTGCTTTCTCTTCACGCAGAATTCTGTTAAGATTTTGAGAAGGAAACTGAAGAGATCGAGCCAAATCTGGATCCCACCAAGTCACCTGTCGGGGACGCCGTGGCCATGGACATGTTTCGACTTGAAGCTCGTCTCAGGAATGTCCAAGGTTATGTCACTCGACTGAGGGCTGCGTTGGAGAAGGTCGACAAGGAATTGTGGCCTGAAGAGTCCCTGCAGACTGACCTCGAGTCAATGATGACCCACCTCAATGAGATCCCTGGTCCAGTGCAGGCATGGAAGAAATCCGCCGCTCGCTGCGGTGCTGATGTGGCACTTTCACTCGTCCGGGTTCATTGCAAGGAGGCCAGGGAGGAAAAACTGAAGGCTCTTCGAGTGATCAACACAATGAAACTCCAATTTGAAGACTTCATGGAAACCTTCATCGAAGCAGCCACTCGGATCGCCAATGGAATTGACTTGGATACCTTCGTCGAGCCCTCGAGCCCCACTGGTGCTTGAAAGAATACTTTGCTTGCAGCTAAAAACTTTATTTACCTCGGTATGCCGAGTGATGGTGTAACCGATTTAAACTTCATTCGGGCCTTGGGCCTGAGTACTTTCCTTTGCCCGAATAACTTTTAACCGCGCTAGAGATTCTGTATTCATCTGCATTTTGCTTTCTGATCTCTTGCTTGGTTAAATTGACTCGTTACTCAGAAGGATTTTGGACTTAGGCGAAAACTGGTTCGCAGCTAAGCCCCCGAGTGAGAGGATCGCTCGTCACTCGGAGAAGTTTCGAGCTTAGACGAAGACTGGTTCGCAGCTAAGTTTCCGAGTGAATGGAATGCGATCCACTCGGAAGGGTTTTTAACTTAGGCGAAAGCTGGTTTGCAGCTAAGCCCCCGAGTGAGGGGATCGCTCGTCACTCGGAGAAGTTTCGAACTTAGACGAAGACTGGTTCGTAGCTAAGTTTCCGAGTGAATGGAATGCGATCCACTCGGAAGGGTTTTTAACTTAGGCGAAAGCTGGTTCGCAGCTAAGCCCCCGAGTGAGAGGATCGCTCGTCACTCGGAGAAGTTTTGAACTTAGGCGAAGACTGGTTCGCAGCTAAGTTTCCGAGTGTATGGGATGCCATCCACTCGGAAGGGTTTTCTAACATAGGCGAAAACTGGTTCGCGACTAAGCCCCCGAGTGAGAGGATTGCTCGTCACTCGGAGTAATTTTTGAACTTAGGCGAAGACTGGTTCGCAGCTAAGTTTCCGAGTGACTAGAATACTATACACTCGGAAGGGTTTTTTAACTTAGGCGAAAACTGGTTCGCAACTAAGCCCCCGAGTGAGAGGATCGCTCGTCACTCGGAGAAGTTTTGAACTTAGGCGAAGACTGGTTCGCAGCTAAGTTTCCGAGTGTACGGGATGCCATCCACTCGGAAGGGTTTTTTAACTTAGGCGAAAACTGGTTCGCGACTAAGCCCCCGAGTGAGAGAATTGCTCGTCACTCGGAGTAATTTTTGAACTTAGGCGAAGACTGGTTCGCAGCTAAGTTTCCGAGTGAATAGAATACTATACACTCGGAAGGGTTTTTTAACTTAGGCGAAAACTGGTTCGCAACTAAGCCCCCGAGTGAGAGGATTGCTCGTCACTCGGAGAAATTTTTTTGAATGCGTAATTGTACGATCGGAATCGACAATAGACTGCGGAAGTCATAGCTTAACAAACGACATTGTCTGGAGTACTCTTATTACATCAAAACAACTCAGTCATCAAGTATAAAAGCGTCGAAGCAAATCCGCGTTCCAGGCACGCGGCTCGTCGATATTCTTCTTGAGGTTGAAGAGGTGGTAGGCTCCATTGTTCAGCACCTTGGTGACGACGAATGGGCCTTCCCACGCTGGGGCCAACTTGTGAGGTCGCTGCTGATCCACTCGGAGCACCAGATCACCTTCGTGGAAGGACCGACTCTTGACATGCCTCGCATGGAAGCGGCGAAGATCTTGTTGGTATACAGTCGACCGAATCAGAGCCATCTCGCGTTCTTCCTCTAGGAGATCCACCCCGTCTTGTCGTGCTTGTTCAGCTTCATCCTCGGAGTAAAGGTCCACTCGGGGAGAATTGTGAAGGACGTCGCTTGGCAAAACGGCTTCGGCTCCATACACCAAAAAGAAAGGAGTGCACCCGGTCGATCGGTTAGGAGTCGTCCTCAAGCCCCACAGAACAGACGGCAATTCAGTGACCCAAGCTCCAGCTGCATGATCTAGATCTCGCATGAGTCGAGGCTTCAGCCCCTGAAGGATAAGACCATTCGCTCGCTCAGCCTGACCATTGGTCTGGGGGTGCGCAACGGATGCGTAATCCACCCGAGTGCCTTGAGAGGAGCAAAAGTGTCTGAACTCTTCCGAGTCGAAGTTGGAGCCATTGTCTGTAATGATACTATGGGGGACTCCATACTGGAATGTTATCTCTTTTATGAATTTGATAGCAGTACGGGCGTTCAGCTTCTTTATGGGTTTAGCTTCAATCCATTTAGTGAACTTGTCGACTGCTACAAGCAAGTGAGTAAACCCACTCTGGCCTGTTCGAAGGGGACCAACCATATCCAAACCCCATACTGCAAATGGCCAGACGAGTGGAATAGTCTTCAAGGCAGACGCAGGCTTGTGCGACAGGTTCGAATACAACTGGCATCCTTCACAGTGATCAACAATCTCTTTAGCCATCTCATTGGCGCGTGGCCAGAAGAAACCAGCTCGGTATGCTTTGGCAACAATTGTCCTAGAGGACGCATGATGACCACAAGTTCCCGCGTGAATCTCCTCCAAAATCAGTTGACCTTCTTCAGGAGAAATACACCGCTGAATCACGCCAGTTACGCTTTCTCTGTAGAGTTGTCCATCCATAACAGTAAAGGCCTTGGATCTGCGGACTATCTGTCGAGCTTCATCTTCATCATCTGGGAGTTCTCGCCTTAGAATGTATGCAATATAAGGTACTGTCCAATCGGGCGTGATCATCAGAATCTCCATGACCAGATCTATGACCGCTGGTATATCGACTTCAGTCGGATCAGAGGCGCTCTTTGCTTGTGGGGGCTCTTCAGTGAAGGGGTCTTCCTGTACCAAAGGAGGATGTATAGGTGCTCAAGAAACACGTTGCTGGGGATAGGCTTCCGAGTGGATCCAATCTTTGCTAGCTCATCAGCTGCCTGATTTTTCACTCGGGGAACCTGATGGAGTTCCAAACCTTCAAACTTCTTCTCAAGCTTCCTTACTGCGTTGCAGTATCCAGTCATAGCAGGGTTCCTGACATCCCACTCTTTCATCACTTGATTGACCACCAAATCAGAGTCACCGTAAACCATCAGGCGCCGGACGCCGAGTGAGATGGCCATACGCAACCCGTACAGGAGTGCTTCATATTCAGCTTCATTATTGGAAGAATCAAAGTGAATCTGCAGGACATAACTGAGTTTGTCGCCTTTTGGGGAGACCAATACTACACCAGCACCAGACCCATTCAACATCTTAGAGCCGTCAAAAAACATGGTCCAGTGTGCCGAGTGAATTTGGATCGGCTGCTGCTGTTCAATCCACTCGGCCAAGAAATCAGCGAGAGCTTGAGACTTGATTGCCTTTTTCGCTTCAAACTTGATGTCAAAATAAAGGAGCTCAATAGCCCATTTAGCCACTCGACCAGTCGCGTCTCGATTGTTGAGAATCTCAGACAACGGAGCATCACTGACGACCGAAATTGAGTGATCCTGGAAGTAGTGTGCCACCTTCTTCGCTGACAGATATATACCATATACGAGCTTCTGGTAATGTGGATACCTTTGCTTTGAAGGAGTCAACACTTCAGAAATGTAATAAACAGGACGCTGGACCTTGTAAGCTTTGCCTTCCTCTTCCCACTCGACAGTGAGAACTATACTGACAACCTGATTAGTGGCTGCAATGTACAGGAGCAAGGTCTCTTTGCTGTGCGGAGCAGCAAGCACCGGCTGGGTGGAAAGCAGGGCTTTGAGCTCAACAAACGCTGCTTCAGCTTCTGGAGTCCACTCGAATGTATCAGATTTCTTCATCAGTCGGTATAAAGGCAATGCCTTCTCACCGAGACGAGAAATAAACCGACTCAACGCTGCTAGGCAACCTGTGAGCTTCTGGACATCGTGCACACGCTCAGGGCTTTTCATTCGGGTGATGGCACTGATCTTTTCAGGATTGACGTCGATTCCTCGTTCGGAAACGAGAAAACCGAGTAACTTGCCATCAGGAACACCGAAAGTGCACTTAGTTGGATTTAACTTGATATCGTACCTCCTCAGGTTGGCGAATGTTTCGGCCAGGTCAGACAACAGGTCGGAACCTTTGCGAGACTTGACGACAATATCATCCATGTACGCTTCGACGTTCCGAGGGATCTGATCAAGCAAACATTTTTGGATCATGCGCATGAAAGTAGCGCCAACATTTTTCAAACCAAAAGGCATGGTGATGTAACAAAAACACCCGAAAGGGGTGATGAAGGCTGTCTTTATTTCATCTGGACCAAACAGACGGATCTGATCGTAGCCAGAGTAAGCATCAAGAAAAGATAGATGCTCGCACCCCGCAGTTGAGTCGACAATCTGATCAATGCGGGGGATCGGAAAATGGTCTTTCGGGCAGACCCGATTGATATGCTTGAAGTCAATACACATGCGGAGTGACTTGTCCTTCTTAGGGACCATGACGGCGTTCGATAACCACTCGGAGTGGTAAATCTCACTTATAAACTTAGCCGCCAAGAGACGAGCCACTTCCTCGCCGATTGCTTTCCGCTTCTCTGCTGCCGACCGACGCAAGTGCTCCTTCACAGGCTTGGCCTTCGGGTCGACTCTCAGTCTGTGCTCAGCCAGTTCCCTGGGTACACCCGGCATGTCAGCAGGCTTCCATGCGAAGATGTCCCAGTTCTCACGGAGGAACTGGATGAGCTCAGCTTCCTATTTGCTGTCGAGTGTCGTTGAGATGTTGGTCGGGGCAGCACTAGGATCTGTCGGGTGAATGTGCACTTGTTTCATTTCGCCTGCCGACTGGAAAGCTGACTCGGAGGCAGGCTTCTTGGCACGCAGCAGGTCGGTAGGATCAACACTCTTCTTGTACTCTTCCAATTCGACCACAGCCATCTGATGATCGGCGATTTTGGAGCCCTGCTGAAGGCACTCCTCAGCCCTCTGTCGATTGCCAGTGACTGTGATCACACCCTTGGGCCCGGGCATCTTCAGCTTGAGATACACGTAACATGGACGGGCCATGAAACGAGCATAAGCCGGACGACCAAGGATGGCATGATACGCGCTCTGAAAGTCTACAACTTCAAAAGTCAATTTCTCTTTTCTAAAATTCTTGTCCGTGCCGAATACCACACCCAATGCTATCTAGCCGAGTGACTTGGCCTTCTTCCCAGGGATGACTCCGTGGAACTGCATGTTGCTTTCGCTGAGTCGGGACATCAGAATGCCCATCCCCTTTAGGGTATCCGCATACAAAATGTTTAGACCACTCCCTCCATCCATCAAAACTTTGCGGAGTCGAGTGCCTCCCACAACCGGGTCCACCACAAGCGCTTGCCGACCAGGGGTGGCGATATGAGCTGGGTGATCTCACTGGTCGAATGTGATGGCAGTCTGAGACCACTTGAGGTACGTGGGGGTAGCAGGAACAACCATGTTGACTTCTCTGTTGATGACTTTCAGTCGACTTTTGCTTTCCACATCAGCAAAAATCAACAGAGTGGCATTGACTTCAGGGAACTCTTCTTTGTCTTCCTCATCCTCCTTTTCAGGATCTTTCTCGCTCGACTGACTTTCCTTGAACTGCTGGATCAGCAAACGGCACTATCGAGTGGTATGCTTCGGCAATATCAAATTGCCCTCTTCATCTTTCTTCGTGTGGATTGCACACGGTAAATCCAATCCATCTATACCCGACTGATTCTTTGACTTCTTGGGGCTAAACTTAGCTTTAGATTTTCCTTTGTTTTTGCCTTGTACCGCTAAAGCAGCCGCTTCTGCCTGAGCAGGAGCATCAGCTTTGCGCTTCTGCTTCCGACTGGAATTGCCACCACCGGTGTCGTTGTCGACTACTTTTCCTTTGCCGCTACGAAGGCGGTCTTCTTCTTCGCCATTAGCGTATCGAGTGGCAATCTCCATCATTTTACTCAGGGAAATGTCACCTGTCCGCCCAAACTTCAGGTAAAGCTCTCTGTACTTCACATCGGCCTTGAAAGCACAAACCGCCTGATGCTCGGAAACATTTTCCACTGTGTGATGCAAAGTGGACCAACGCAGTATGTAATCTCTCAAAGACTCATTGGGCTTCTGAACACAATGCTGCAAATCAATCAAACCCGCAGGACACTTGCAAGTACCCTCGAAGGTACTGATGAACACTCGGGCAAGATCCTCCCAGCAATAGATGCTAGAAGGAGCCAAGCGATTCAACCACGCCCGTGCCGAACCATCCAACATCAAGGACAAATGCTTCATGGCTACGTTGTCATTTCCTCCACGAATCTGCACAGCCACTCGGTAATCATCCAACCACGTTTCAGGCTTCGACTCGCCGGAGAACTTGCTTATTCCAGCCGCCAACCTGAAGTTGGGGGGAATCTCCGCAGAGCGAATGGCTCTGCTGAAACAATGGTACCACTTCCACTCGGATAGTCTCTGTCATTTCTATCTCTGTGGGCTCTGCCTCTGTCGATCTGCCTTTGGGCAAGGACATTCCTTGCATCGAACCCAGGATTCCACTCATCGCCGAACGGGCGCCTATCGTCATAGTGCCGGGGCACATGCGATCCACTCCGCGGAGGAGTAAGCACTCGACGTCGGTCATCACGGTGATAACGAGGAGCAAAATTGTCTTGCCCCTGATCTTGGTACTGATCTTCACGGTAACCTCCTCCTTTGTGACGCAGAGGTGACCCCGGGCTGTGCGCCGACTGAACTGTGTCTGCCCTGGGGTTAGTTACTATGCAACCTGTTGCGCGACTGAGAAACAGCCGAATTCTGCTGCTGCACTGCATCTAGCAACGCTCGGATCTGCTGCAAACCCCTCCCAGCTTCCGAACGGGACGGCTGAATGGAATCTGCTATCTTCGCAGCCGCTGCAACGTTCAGAATTGGAGTACGGAACACCTTGACATTGTTATGAGAACCAGTAGGAAACAGCTGTCGCTGACGTCGACTGGAAACGGGTGGACGCTGGAGGGCACGCTCGTCGAGTGCCTCCTGCATCTCTTTGAGTCGAAGACGAGTGGCCTCCATGGCCCGAGCCTCAGTAGTCGCACCGATGATAGGAGTATGGAGGATATCCTCATCTCGGCGATGCTGTTCATTCGACGGTCCTCCAGCTTCGCGTCTCTCGCGATTGAAGCTGGGCGGCGGACTCTGATGAGAGCCAGCCATGAGAACCTCCGCCGCAGGATCGCAGCTCTCGCACTCGGAGGGAACGTCAGATGGATCCGACGCCGAGTCGAACACGCCGTGAAGTGATTCGGCGGGCTCGATAGCCGCAATCTGCGGAGACGAAACTTGGCGAGCCGCCGCATGCCTAACCCAGCGCTGGAGCCGCGAACGACCAGATCGCTTGCGGCGACGACCAGCGGGGAGGACTGACAGGTACGAAGTCGACGGCTGTAGAAGAAGAACACCGCAAGAGCTCGCAGAGAAGTGCGTCGCCCCGCGGATCGGGAGCGCCTCACCATCTAGAGGCGCTTCCTGGAGCCATGCCGAGTCGTCGGCGATGATGGTGAGCGCTCCGAGACGGATCTCGTGTCCCAGGAACAAATCACTGCCGGAAGACATGACGAAGGAGAAAAAAAATGCAACCTCGCCGGAAGTCGCTTAGACGCCTGCCCCACGGTGGGCGCCAACTGTCGTGGGAACGAGCCTGACAGTAGAGGTTAGGGATACGTAAGGAGAGGGCAGAGTCCTAGCTACGGCGAGATTGTACACACGGATGTATGAGTTCAGGCCCCTCTCGTGGAGGTAACAGCCCTACGTCTCAGGTGCTCAGGAGCTTTTCTGTCGTGTGGAATCTTGGAGTTACAGGGTGCGAACCCTTGTGCCAGAGGGGAGGGGCGGCTTATATAGAGTGCGCTGCCCCTCATAATGTCCGGCATCTAAGGGTCAGATCGTGGCTATAAAGATGAACGTTACTAGTAACGTATGTAATAAATGCTACTTATGATCTAGACAAACGCCTGCCCGTTGGCCTCCCTGGGGTGGCTTCTGATCTTTTGTGGTCGACTGTCTTCTAGTTCTTGCCGAGTGAAATGTAGCCGTCGAGTGGATGAAGAAACCTCCGAGTGGATGTTGTCGAGTGACTTGTACGTCTTGGTGATTTCAGTCGGAGACTTCCTTGTAGTCCTTAAGTTTGATAGGGCAGTGTCCTTAGGTAAGGTATGTAGGTCAGGCCTATGATCCTACCCTACGTACATAACCCCATCATGTGGTATCCGCCATGGACGGCGGAGGGTACCTGGATGCGGACGGATCCTGGGTGGACAACACCGTTGTACTGAGCGAGCGGGCAGGTGGGTGGGGGCTGAGGACGTCTAACAATGCCTGCTTGGTGGCCGTAGTGATACAACGGCAACGATGGAGAGGAAGGGCGCGGATGCAAAGTAGGGGGCGGTACGGGTAGAGTGAAATAGAATGGGACCATGAGAGAGGATTTGAGTGGGCCGGGGTGTCGGAGTCGTACGTGACGACGGTTCAGACTCCCCTAACCCCCCCTCCCTTCACCCCCACCTCCAAGATTGCTTTCAATTTACGAAAAAGGTGCGTTCAGATCAATACATAATAGCGCTGGATGACAAAACACGTTTGGACCACGTGTTCCGGACGAGTAAGTTTTAGGGTCCTGCCCTATGCCCTTAGGGGCTGCTAAGTACTCGATTAGGCGCGGTACACCTTGAACTGTAGTACCTTGGAACTGTTGGGAAATAAGCCACGGCGGGCTCAGACACGTGCGTGCGTGTGTGCGCGCGCTGGACGCGTCGGGTCCGGCCCGTGGCAGGCTCGGGCGCGTGTTTGCGTGTCCGGGGGGTGTGCGTGTGTGCGTGCATTAGTTGGCGCAAGTCTTGGAGGAGTGACCGTGTCGTGCACAAGATTCAGCCGCGGCGATCGCGTACATGCGCGATGGGCGCGCGCGAGCCGGAGCGCGTTGTACGTGGGAAATAGGCTAGAGGGAGCGTCGGAGCACAGCCTGGCGTGTCAGTGAGCGTGGGTATAAAGCCCTTCCCCCACCTGTGTACTTGCCGGGACGATCGAGTTCGTGCTCATGGAAAAAATACAGAAAAGGCCGTACATGCGGCAGGGTGTTTGTGCGTCCGAAAATCTCCTATGTTCATCTTCCTCCTCTCCGGTGGTGTGTCCGGTGACCGCAGGTGAGCCGTGGTTCCATTTTCTCACCAACATTTGGTATAAGAGCGAGGTTGCGGGGAGTGGTCGCCGGCGATGTCGCTCGTGCCGTACGCTGGCGGTTCTGGGAGCTCGCTGTCGACGCAGGTGCGGATGCTCACTGGTGAAAACTACACCACGTGGGTTATCAAGGTGGAGGCCAACCTGGACGCAGCTGGGCTCTGGGAGGCTGTAGTTCCGGCGGAGGACGCGGCGGCGGCGGTCATCGCAAAGAAGGACAAGCCGGCGCGAGCCTACCTGCTCGGTGCACTTAGCGAGGACCTGCTGAGGCAGGTATCGACGAAGAAGACGGCGGCGGAGGTCTGGGCCTGCCTGAAGATGCGCTTCGTCGGGGCTGCTCGGGTCAGAGCGGCAAGGCTGGCCACGCTCTGTGGTGATTTTGATCGGCTGCGGATGGCGGACAGGGAGTCGCTGGACGTCTTCGCCGGAAGGATTGGGAGCATGGCGGCGCGCTACGCTGGGCTCGGCGCGACGTTGGACGACGCGGCGATGGTGAAGAAGCTCCTGGACATGGTGCCGGATCGTCTGTACGGCACGGTGGCTGGCATCGAACAATTCTGCGACCCCGACACCATGCCCTTCGAGGAAGCGCTGGGCCGCCTGAAGGCTTTCGATGAGCGCTCACGGCGACGTGCGCAGGCCGGCGGCGAGCGAGCGGAGGAGCAGCGAATGCTCACGGCAGCGGCAGCGCAGTGGCGGCGGCTTCAACCACGACGACGACGGCGGGAACAGCACGACGTCGAGCGGCAGAGGGAAGCGGCGCGGCCGGTGCTACAACTGCGGCCAACACAGGCATTTTCGGTGGGACTGCACGAAGCCGAAGAAGCTCGAGGAGGAGAAGGCGCTGCTCGCCGACGTGGACGACGTCGGGCCGGCGCTGCTCTAGGCCGTGGCTTAGGGGTGTGACTGTTGGGAAATAAGCCACGGCGGGCTCAGACGCGTGCGTGCGTGTGTGCGCGCGCTGGGCGCGTCGGGTCCGGCCCGTGGCGGTCTCGGGCGCGTGTGTGCGTGTCCGGGGGGTGTGCGTGTGTGCGTGCGTTAGTTGACGCAAGTCTAGGAGGAGTGACCGCATCGGGCGCAAGATTCGGCAGCGGCGATCGCGTACGTGTGCGATGGGCGCGCGTGAGCCGGAGCGCGTGGGACGTGGGAAATAGGCGAGAGGGAGCGTCGGAGCGCAGCCTGGCGTGTCAGTGCGCGCGGGTATACAGCCCTTCCCCCACCCGTGTACTTGCGGGGACGATCGAGTTCGTGCTCGTGGAAAAAATATAGAAAAGGCCATACGTGCGGCAGGGTGTTTGTGCGCCCGAAAATCTCCTGTGTTCATCTTTCTCCTCTCCGGTGGTGTCTCCGGTGACCGCCGGTGAGCCGTGGTTCCATTTTTTCACCAACAGGAACTAGCTTTGCCTGGCTATGGCGTCGTCGGTCATGGCTGCATTAGTTAATGGCACCCGAATAGGTTGGTTAACTCGGGTTTGGTGGCCTTGGTCCGGCTGGCCCAAGCTGGCATTATAACACTTAATATATAAGTACACTTAACGCAGGGAGGGTCTAGTCCAGGACTAGACTGTGCTCCAGTAGCAAGCTTGCCCTACACAGCACGACGTCTCAGTCACTTGTGCTCCCCCACTGCATTTCATGAGCCATGCGTGCCCGGCCTAGAGCTTCATTCGTCATTAAAATGAATGAATGAAAATCGAGTAATTATCCTTAAAAAAAATGGGTGGGCATTGAGTTCTCGATGTAGATCTCACTGCTTGAAAAGCGGTGGGTTTTGCTTGTTCTGTTCCTGCAGGAAGCACAAAAAATAAAGCCAATTGTTGAACGATGGAATCTAGTGAGTTTTCTCTCTCTCTCTACAAACAGTAGCACTAGTAGTTTTGTACTCTCTTCTATACAAATTAATTGTCCTGGATTTGTTTAGATACGAATGTACCTAACACTAAAACATATCCAGATATTTTGTTATTTACATTCTTTCCACTAATTGCAAGTATGCAACATTCTGAAATAGAAACGAGAAGTGCCCGTAATACTACCAAAAACAGCCCAAGCACTGCCTCAATGGAATAGGTTCTCAATTCTTTTCCCTCACTTTCACATCGCACAAGTTAATAGACGATGTTGTTTTGGTAATCATGACAGGTTAACGGCAGCCCCCCTCCCCCTCCCCCCCTCAAGAATGGGTTTCCCTACCTCTCATCACCACTGTCGCTGGCCTTAGGGCCGTAGAGGCGTGGTGGATCCCGTGGGAGGGCTCCTCGCTTGTTTTTAGGTGCTTTTTTTAAGTCTGTTTAGGATTTGTGTCCTGTTTAGGAAGGCGAGGCGGTGAAGGCTCCTTGAAGATGAAATAACATCCCCACACCCCGTCTAGTCAACGTCTCGGCAGTGAGTAGCGTCATCGAACGGTGTGTGAAGGTGTGTCTTCGGCATATCTCGTGGGATTTGGTTAATGTTTGTCTTCGATGGATCCGCGGGGATTCAGTCTTTGTTCGTCGGCATTCGTGTGTCTACGGATTGGATTATTCCGATCTATGTTTCTCTTCATCGACGACAACTGTTGTTCTGGTGTGCTGTTCCTTTGAGGCCTTAGCATGCTAACTTCCTCACTGTCTACTACAATAAGGTTTGCCACATCTAAGGAAGGGAGGAAGGGTGTTTGGGTGGCGCGCCGACTCGTTCCAGTGTTTATAGTCGTCGCTAGGTGATCTACGGAAATGGATGTAATTTTTGTTACTTCTAATATTCTTTGTACTATCATGACGTTCGATGAATAGATTGAAAGTTTTTTTCGAGAAAAAGTTAAGGGCAGGCCACGCTTGTCTTTATCTACGAGGCTGCTGATTTCATCTCGTCTTATGCGGCTGCGGATTTGTCGTCTAAATACAGGAACCCACCGGGCCTAACTGTGTGGTCAATGACACTAGATCTCTACTCCTAATGGAGGAGTTCGTACACCTCTCATCGATTGACAGGACTCTCCATCGATTGATTTTTTTTCCTTCTTTCGTTCCACACCACCGATGGAAGGAATCAATCCACCAATTTTTTTTCCTATATCCGTGCACGCAACGCAACAGGAAAGCGGTGGAGGAAAACCACCCAACTACGCACGTCCCCCTGCCCGCAATCCCTAGCCGCCGTTGGTCTCCTCTTCTCTCACACCTCCCCTCCTCCTCATGGGATCTCTTCATGCCCGACGAGGATGGCGCTGCCTGCCTGGGAGGGGAGTCCGATCCTGTTTCGTCGGCACCTCACTGCCTTCACCGTGCCCCTGGCATAGGCGCACAACAGGCCACCAAGGCGAACCCCCTCGAGGCGAAGAAGGAACAGGGACGCGATTTGGATGACGACCACTAGCGGGCGACCCTCTTCATCGAGACGCAGACTGGCGCCAGTTGCCACCAAGGTATTCGCCAAGGTACTTGGTTTCCATGCATGTGTGCCTCCTCATCTCGTCTGGCCCGATCGAAAGGAAATGATTGGTGTCACGTACCTCTTCCATGTCCTTTCTTTAGAGGTCATGTCGTCGTGCACTATTGCAGTCATTCGACGATGCTACCATGAGCAGACAACATCAGCGGCCTCCAGCACACTGGTCTTCCTTTCCTCCTCGGGCGTGCGCGAGGGGTTCTCCGTTCCTGAGCCCCCCTCTCTTCCATGGGAAGCGGCAACATCAAATGAGGACGGGAACTGAAGGAGACAACAGGGGCCCTAAGTGCCATGTGAGTCCTTAACATCTCTGGCTGCTCATAAACCTTTGATTTCTTTTGCTTCAGATTCTATTTTTGTGCACTTCCCTTTTTTGATCTTTGTGCTTGATCCGATCCTACAGAGTGAAAAAATATACATGGGAAAAAATGTATGTTCTATTTGAATGTCTACCTAACTGTTGCCTTTAATTTTTGTTCCAGGTGAGAGCTGAGACTCCCTCGCGTGTCCCTAGGTGATGGTCGCCAGCGGCCCTGCAGTTATACTACTCAAACACCTAGGTAAGAGTAACCTGATGTATTTCCCGTCTATTAACTCTAGATAATTTCTAATGGTCATTTATGTTTTAGAATTGTCTCGGTTTCCCTGTTCCAAGTTCCAACTTATGGACTACATGTTCTTTCTTGAGAGTGTTTTTTCTGCCCCCGGGTGCCCCTGCACCCTCTATGAACAGTAAATCAAAGAAAATAGAAATTAAATTCAAAAAAATCTGAAACTTTGCAACATCAAATACGATCAAACTTTGTATCTGCTTGCAAGTTTTCATGCCAAATAAACATTCGAGGATCTCTACACAAGAAAAAGATTTCAATACTTGAAGTTTTGAGCACTTTTAGCAATTAAATCTGAAACTCGTGATATTCGAGGAGCTCTACATGATATCTTGCTATGAAAACTTGCAACAACATACAAAGTTTAACCATATTTTATGTCGCAAAGTTTCACATTTAGTTATTTGAATTTACTATTCATAGAGGGTGTAGGGGCACCGGGGAGCTATCATACCTTTCTCTTCTCTTTTTTTTCCTGAAATTGGTCTTTATGTAAATTTTTACTATAAGTTGTATGTATCGTGGTAGACGCCAGGAGAAAATACCACCGAATACTAATGCAGGAAAGCCTATCAGTGGCGGACGCAAAAAGCCTAGTAGTGGCGGGCGAGGCTCTCAGGGCCGCCCGCCACCGACCTCCTGCCACTGCTATTATGACATCAGTGGCGGGCGCGTGGGACTGCTCACCACTGGTTATCGTCCTTCAGTGGCGATCAATACTTTCCTGCCCGCCACTACTTGTTCATGTTGCAATGGAGGGCATAGTGGCTCCCCCGCCACTACTGGCTTACTCATGGCAACCACGGCAGCAATTGTGTTGCCATCAATACATTTTGCAGAAATCTAATATAAGCAGCAAATGAAGCACGCATTGTACGCTTAGACATGCATGTTCACAAGGTAATTAGTACTCTTTATAACAACTAGTAACACTTCAAGTTTGTTCAAGTTAATAAACCAACATCAAAATATTACATGCATCTTAGCTAAAACTAAGAGTTCATTGGCAAGGAGATATTTGACTGGACCTTATTTCTAAATAAGATCTACAACAACCATCATCTGGAAGTTGTTGTTCCTGTTGTTCCTTATCGTGATGACCGCTGCTGTGTCAACTGTTAGTCGTCATCTCTTTCCCTTCCGGAATTCCCGCCAACCGACCTCATAGAACGATATGCAGCCGTCTGTGTCCGTCTTGTATCAAACGTTGGTTACAGGACCTCCTGCTCCAAGGCTTATTCCGGCCATGCCGACGGAGGGGATGTCCTCGGCCCAAATCATCTTCATAGGTAATTTCTATGGTCCCCGTGATTAAAAACAAAATAGAGCACGCTATGTTAGACATCTTGCCATATAGTGTTATGAACAGGAAAAAAGAGAGAAAAGATACAAAACATACCATGGTGTGTTTCACGATGTTGGTCTTGGTAAAACGATGCACAAATGGCCTCCCCAAGTAGTGCACACTTGATGGTAGGATCGCGATGAGTTTGGCCTTCTCATCCTCATTAAGCTCTTTCATTCTTTGAGAGAAAATTGCATAATTGTATGGATCATCATCGTCATCATCTCCGCTACCCTCGTCATCTTCCTAATCCTCATCCTCATGCTCCTGGCTGCTATCGTCATCCTCGCTAGCATCATCATCATCATCATCATCATCATCATCATCATCATCATCATCATCATCATCATCCTAGGAATCCTCAACATCATCCTCGTCAAGCTCATCATCTTGGTCGGAGAAATACTTAATCCTTAACTTGCTGACTGCTTTCTTCAAGTAAAAGCCTATGTACTCTCCCCCGGTGAGCTTATTATTTAAAATGTACTTGGTCCATCCGTCTCCTCCTATGATGGTTTTATCTATTTGTTTACAAACATCAATTTTGTACGATTGCCCTTGACCATCTGAAAAGTTGAAACTGTCACCAATTAAATTATTGAATTGGACCCTTACGTTGCATTGGATACACTATGGAACAATTAAGAATAATGCAATTAGTAATTAACGGTACAACAAGTCAGCAACTGGTTAGAATTGAATGATGACGAGAATACCCCAAATTTTTCGAATCCATCCCTCAAGAATACCCCAAATTCTACTGCATGTGATAAACTATCCCTACATGGATTTTTGCAGACATTGCAGACCTTAAGCACCATGATCCCCTCCTTCAAATAGTTAAACACTGTTATCATTGGTGCTATGACACGCACACACACACACACACACACACACACACACACACACACACACACACACACACACACACACACACACACACACACACACACACACACACACACACACACACACACACATATATATATATATATATATATATTACTAAGCAGGCTTATCACGAAGTCAAGGACATATATAGTACGCCATAGCAAGATTCATACGTACTACATTAAAGGTTCAAACATCTAAAGCACGAAGTTATACGACTAGTGTTGGGGATATAACCCCGTGGTAAGACCCGCCCAGGAGGGGACGGGTCATACCCGGCGGCTCATAAGCAAGACCCTTAAGGTGGGCCGGAAGATGAAGGCCAGGCCGCATGGCGGCTTATCAGGAGGGCCAAGACGAAGGCCCAGAGACAGAAGATGGTGTGAGACCCGGACGGTTAAGCCGCCCGGAGACGGCTTGCTCAAGGAGGCAAGGCGACTTAGAAACAGGATTGACAAGGATTGACGTCTCGACCAACCCCTTTGAGTCCACCGTCTTAGCGATGGCCTCGACCTTAAGTCTTCGGACATCTGCCATGACAAAACCACGATAGTTGGCGCCCACCGTGGGGCCAGCGCTCGGTGGTGTTGAGTTCTCAAAGGGCTCTCTCCCAGGGATCGAGGGGTACGCTGTTGGCAGGATGACCAAGAGTCGCCGCGGCCGGCTCTACATCGACGACGCCGGCTGGGGCCCCAAGGCCGACTCAATTGAGTACGGGTTCCGGGTCCCCTTCGGCGGAATCCACGTCTTCATCGGCAAGATCGTCGGATCTGAACCCGGGCCGGACATCTGCACCGACATCGTCGAGCCGGCCCGGTGCGAGCAACCCGCCCGACGCGTGCGACCCGCCCGTGCTAACCCGGGCAGGAAGCGTGTCTTCGTCGGCTTCACCCAGGGCATGGAGCTGGAAGGCTCTATGTCTCGGGAAGAAACTCTCATCTGCTCAGAGGATGGATGCTCCAGCGGAGAGACGGAATCGATCTATCAGCTTCATAACGGTGGGCTCGGGGGCTACGCCGAGCCTTACCCCGAGTCCGAGTATCATGAGCCGGAGGATTATGAGCCGCCGAACCGCGCTGCCGTTTTCATGGCGGGTTCAGCGGCGGCTCCTAGCAGCACAGCCGCCGATGCGACCGGATCTGGGGCTGGCAGGCCACCGGCTCAGGTTCTTTTGGATCTGATGAACGAGCTTACAACCTTGATGGAAAGTGAGGTTACTGCTGAAAATCAAGCAGCCCGTAACGCGGAGGTCACGAGGTTGAAGAACCAGATGACCGGAGTCCAACAGGAGATCAACACGTTGAAGGCTCAAATGGATGCTGAGGCGGAGCGCCTCAGGGCGGATGCTTTCCGTTTTGAGTTAGAGCAGCAGTCTGCGGCGACGGTTCATCGGATGAGGCATCAGTCCCGCCTGCCGGATCAGTATGAAACCAGAAACCTTTTTAACACGCCAGGGACGGGACGGAATGTGCCTTTGATCGTAACCCGGACGGCGGAAGTACCTGGAAGCCGGGCGGCGGTTCAGCATCAGCGGCCAGACCTGCCATGCCGGAACCAGACCCCACCACAGCCTTTTCCGACACCACCTGGTCATCATTCTAATCCGGCTGAGAACATGGTGGCGACGGCAACCCGGCTTGGTACAATCCCCATCCCCGATGAGGCGCCTTTTGCAGAAGAGGTGCAGAACGCTATTGGATACCTGCAGACGGCGGTGGCCCAGCAGGAGAAGTATACTTACAGCCGGAGCCGCGTGCATTCAACTCCCATCCACAGCCGTAGTTACAGCCGGCGTTATGAGTCGCCGGCGGTTTCTAGCAGTGAACGACGTCGGAACCCACCACGAGTCGATCGGGCGGCTCTGGATGCTCAGGCGCTGGTGGATCGGGCAAGAGCGCAGCGAAAAGCGGCGGCTCTGGCGGCGGCGGCGGCTCATCAGGAACCCACAGTTGCACCTTCCGTCTCAGTTGGAGCAGGAGTAACCTCCAGGGCTATGGGAGTGCCGTGCTTAGCGCCGGCTCTGAGGAACGAGCGACTGCCGAAGGATTTTAAGGGCCCTCGCAAGGTGCCCAATTATACTGCTGACCTACCTCCAGAGGCTTGGATCGAAAGCTATGAGCTGGCCATGGAGATGTTAGACGTCAGTGATGCAGTATGTGCCAAATATTTCATCATGATGCTGGAAGGGCCAGCTCGCACATGGTTGAAGGGCTTGCCACCCAACACCATTAATTCCTGGTCTGAATTAAAGGCGAAATTCATCAAAAATTTCCAAGGAACGTGCAAGCAGCCCATGACGATTGTGGATCTGGACCATTGTGTGCAGCGTGATGACGAGTCGGCTCATCACTGGGTCCGGCGGGTCTCAACCATCATCCACTCTTCTGAACAGATTACGGCGGCTCAAGCAGTTTTGATTCTAGAGAAGAATTGCCACTTTACACCTTTGAAGCAGAAGCTTGGCCATCTCAAGCGCACGTGCCAGGATATGGGGGAGCTCATGGCGGCTCTCACCAAGTATGCAGACTCCGATAACACGAAGGACCCTGGCTCCGATGATGAGAAATCGGGTCAGGGTAAGAAAAACAACAATGGCAAGGGTCAACAGCAAAACACGGCCGGAAATAGCAACCCGGGCAAGCGGAAGAACCCGGACGGCGGGTCAGAATTGGTGGCGAACACCAGCACTGGGAACAATCGTGCTAAGGGCAATGGGAATTTCAGGCCACCCTTTAACAAGGGCAAAGCTTCTTTCAACCTGGAATAGGTGCTCAATAAACCTTGTCCAGAGCACAGCCGGCCTGATAAGCCAGCAGGCCATACATGGACGGATTGCAGTATTATGCGGCAGTTTCGGGATTACAGCCTTCAACAGCATCGTAATAACGGTAATGGGCCATCAGGCGGCTCAGGGCCGGGCGGATCAGGAGCCGGCTTTGGTTCTGGCGGCTCAGGATCCGGATACCAGGGTCAAGGCAATCAAGGAGGTCATCATCAACAGTCTGGCGGTGGAGGCCAGCAGCAGAATAACCAATCGGGGTACCAGACTAACCCGAAATAGCTCAGTGGGGGTCAGTATCATGTTTTTACCACCAGCCTCGACAAGCGAGACCGGAAGGTGCGCAAGCGGGCGGTTAATGCAGTCATGCCGGCTCTCCCGCAGTATTTGAAGTGGTCCGAGTATGACATAACTTGGAGTAGGGAGGATCACCCGCCGCGTGTTGATAACCCGGGGCAACTGGCTTTAGTAGTTGCCCCCCAAGTAGGAGGATATGTGTTCCCTAAAGTGCTTATGGATGGTGGCAGCAGCATCAACATCCTGTATTATGACACTTTCAGCCGGATGGGTTTGCTTGATAAGGATCTTAAGCCCTCTTCGACAGTTTTTCACGGTGTGGTGCCCGGAAAATCGGCTTATCCAGTGGGAAAGATTTCTTTGGAGGTAGCTTTTGGTGATGAATTTAACTACAGGGTGGAGTCTTTGTGGTTTGAAGTGGTCAAAATCAAGAGCCCATATCACGCTCTGTTTGGACGGCCGGCTTACGCCAAGTTCATGGCTAGGCCTTGCAATGTTTACTTACAGCTCAAGATGCCCGGGTTGAACGGGATGATTACCGTGCATGGTGATCGGAAGACGGCTCTTGAGTGTGAGGAAGGTGACGCAGCTTAGGCAGAGTCAAGTTGTGCTGAAGCGGAGCTCAAGTTCTATAAGGAGAATGTTGACCCGAAAGATATGACTCCACTGAAGAAGCCTAACACGGAATCTGAGCCGCCCCTCAAGTTTGTGGCACAAGATACTAAGTTGGTGGACTTTACGCCGGGCGACTCATCACAGCAGTTCACTATTGGGGCTAACATGGACCCCGCATAGGAAAGCACACTCATCGAATTCATCCGTGAGAATCGGGACATCTTTGCATGGAAGCCTTCTGACATGCCGGGTGTACCGAGAGAATTCGCTGAGCACCACCTTAATGTGGATCCTAAGTTTAAGCCGGTCAAACAGTTCCTCCGACGGTTCAATGAGGAGAGGCGCAAGGCTATTGGAGAAGAGGTGGCCCGGCTCTTAGCAGCAGGGTTCATCGTCGAAGTTTTTCACCCGGAGTGGTAAGTTAACCCGGTGCTAGTGCTTAAGAAGAATGGCACGTGGCGTATGTGTGTGGATTACACGGACCTTAACAAGGCCTGTCCAGTTGACCCGTTTGCTCTCCCCCGTATCGACCAGATTATTGATGCAACGGCGGGTTGTGAGAGTTTATGCTTCCTGGACGCTTATTCAGGTTACCATCAGATAAAGATGGCAGTTAAAGACCAAGAGAAGACGGCTTTCATTATGCCTTTTGGTGCTTTCTGCTATGTGTCTATGCCTTTTGGGCTCAAGAGTGCCCAGGCGACTTACCAGCGTTGTGTGCAGAACTGTCTTCATGGTCAGATTGGGCGCAATGTTCATGCTTATGTGGATGATATTGTGGTCAACTCCAGGAAGAAGGAGACTCTTCTTGGCGACCTAAAGAAAACGTTCGATAATTTACGGGTCTACAAGATGATGCTTAACCCAGCTAAGTGTGTCTTTGGAGTTCCTACAGGCAAGCTCTTGGGATTTCTAGTCTCTGAGCGTGGCATTGAAGCTAATCCGGACAAGATAAAGGCTATCACTTCCCTGTCTGAGCCGGCGTGCATCAACGACGTTCAGCGCCTGGCGGGTCGAATCGCTGCGTTAAGCCGGTTCATAAGCCGCCTGGGTGAGAAGGCTATTCCTCTGTATCAAATGATGAAGAAAACAGACAATTTTGTCTGGAGTAAGGCGGCGGGTGAAGCGTTCGAGGCGCTCAAGAAGCAGCTGGTTGAGCCGCCGGTCTTGGCCGCTCCGGCTGAGAAGGAACCTTTGCTCCTCTATGTGGCGGCTAACAACAGGGCAGTCAGCGCCGCGATTGTTGTGGAGCATAAGGAGGCAGGGAAGGAATACCCGGTTCAGAGGCCGGTTTACTACGTCAGTGAAGTCCTGATAGAATCCAAGCAAAGGTACCCACATTGGCAAAAATTAATATATGGGGTGTTCATGGCGAATCGCAAGTTGAAGCATTACTTCTTGGGACACCAGATCACCGTGGTTAGCTCTGCCCCGTTGGGTGACATAATTCAAAATAGAGAAGCCACTGGCAGAATTGCTAAGTGGGCATTGGAGCTTGGGCCTCTTAATCTGAAATATGTGCCTCGCACGGCTGTCAAGTCTCAAGCCTTGGTGGACTTTATAAACGACTGGACAGAGTGTCAGTCGCCCGAGGAGAAGCCGGATAACACATACTGGACAATTCACTTTGATGGATCCAAACAGTTAGAAGGGTCAGGGGCAGGAGTTGTCTTAACTTCCCCTAGAGGTGACAAGTTTTGTTATGTGTTACGGTTGATGTTTCCCTGTACTAACAATGCAGTTGAGTATGAGGCTTTGCTTCATGGCCTCCGTGTGGCTAAGGAGATGAATCTGAGCCGGGTTAGATGTCTTGGCGACTCAGACCTCGTGGCTCAGCAATTTTCAGGCATGTGGGATTCCAAAGACCCACGGATGGCGGCTTATCGTCAGGCGGTGGATATCATTGCTGGACACTTCAAGGGTTATCAGGTGGATCATATTGACCGTCGCAAGAACGAGGCATCTGATGCATTGTCAAGGCTGGGCTCTCAGCGTAAGCCGGTGCCGCCTAACGTTTTCTTGGATGTGTTATATCATCCGTCTGTTAAGCTATCTTCAGAGGAGGATCTGGCCGTACCTGACCCGGAGGGGCAGCTGGTGGCGGCTCTGCATGCTATCCCTGACTGAACGCTGCCTTACTTAGCAGACTTGACTCGCGGCGAGTTACCCGAGGACGAGACCTTGGCAAGACAAATCATCAGGCGATCTAAATCCATGACTATCATCAATGGCGAGTTACACAAGCGCAGTGTCACTGGTGTTTTCCGGCGTTGCGTTTCTCATGAAGAGGGTAAGGAGATCTTAAATGAAATTCACGCCGGTGATTGTGGTCATCACGCCGGCTCAAAATCTTTGGTGGCCAAGGCTTTCCGGCATGGTTTCTTCTGGCTGACGGCTCATAAGGACGCTGAAGACTTGGTCGTCAAATGCGATGGATGTCAGAAGTTCGGGCGACGTGCTCACGTGCCGGCTCAGGAATTGCGGATGATTCCAATTACCTGGCCGTTTGCGGTTTGGGGGCTTGATATGGTCGGGCCCTTCAAGAGATCTAACGACAAGAAGAACCACCTTTTGGTGGTGGTGGATAAGTTTACCAAGTGGGTTGAGGCTGAGCCGGTCGGCAAGTGTGACGCGGCTACGGCGGTTCAGTTTGTCAAAAAATTGATCTACCGTTTTGGTTACCCTCACAGTATCATCACGGACAATGGCACAAACCTATCCAAGGGGGCTATCCAGGCGTTCTGTGAAAGTGAGCACATCCGGCTTGACGTCTCTGCTGTTGCTCATCCACAATCCAATGGTCAGGCGGAGCGTGCTAACCAGGAGATCTTGAGAGGCATCAAGCCCCGGCTTATGGTTCCTCTATAGCGAACGCCGGGTTGTTGGGTAGAAGAGTTACCATCAGTTTTATGGAGCATCAGAACTACTCCCAACAGGTCAACAGGCTATACGCCTTTCTTCATGGTTTATGGTGCAGAAGCCGTGTTACCAAGTGATATACGTCATGACTCGCCGAGGGTGGCGGCTTATGTTGAGACAGATAATGAGACAGCGCATCAGGACGTGTTAGATGCTTTGGATGAAGAGCGTGATCTGGCGGCGGCTCGATCGGCGATTTATCAGCAAGACCTGCGTCGCTATCATAGCCGCACGGTTAAGACCCGGACGTTTCAGGAAGGCGGCTTGGTGTTGCGTCTGATTCAAGATCAGACGGATGCGCACAAGCTATCTCCTCCATGGGAAGGACCCTTTGTGATCAGCAGAAATCTCAACAATGGGTCATATTATCTCATTGACGTACGAGACGAGTCACGCACTTCTGGGCAGGAGACCCACCGGCCGTGGAATATCGCTCATCTGCGGCCTTACTATGCTTGAGTCATCGACTCCCACCATTGTACATCATCATTGTATATATCACTTATATATATATATATATATAATAAAGTTGGCATCCCTGCAATCCGGGGCCTCTGCCATTTTATGTATCTCAGATTGTGCAAAGATGGATACAACCATAAGGTCACTTGGGGGCTTCTAACCCGCCAGGGTTCAGCTTACACACCCTCTTCATCGGCTCTTCAGCCACTGTAAGGACGGGTTATACACCCAAAAAGTTGACTCCGTCGACAAGGTCATTTGGGGGCTTCCAACCCGCCGGGTTTAGCTTACACACCCTCTTGATCGGCTTTTCAGCCACTGCAAGTTTGAGTTAAACCTGCCTGTATGCTGCTGCTGCTCCGCTAGGTGACCCGCCGAACTCTTACTAGTTAATCTCGATTAGAGACCCTGAGTTGTTCAAAGTATTTGACAGTCACTCTTGCTAGAGACCCTGTACTGGTCAAGGTTAAACCGGTGGTTCTTGTCACATGAGGGCCGGCTTACGGAAAGCGAGGATAAACTCACCCATCTGCTGCATACTCTCCGCTATGTGGCCCGTTCGTACTCTTAAACAGTTACTCTTTTAAAGACCCTGCACTGTTTAAGGTTCAAACGACGGATTTATGTCACGTGAGAAGTAGCTTATGGGCCCTGGGGGTACTCATGCCCTGTTGCACCTCTTTATGGTTTGTTGTTGCTTTTATCAGTTACTCTCATTAGAGACCCTGTACTGTTAAGAGTTCAAACAACAAGTTCATGCCATTAGAGCCGGCATATGAGTTTTCGAAAAAGAAAGCAAGATTATACGAGATTTAACATCTCCGGGTTGTGCTTTTCAAGCCGCCCTCACAACGGTACAAAACACTGTTTTGTTTTCTTTGTAGGGTTTGTCTCCTAAGATGAGCCGTCGTTAAAGTGAGACGAAAGATGTCTTGGGCAGACTACAAGGCAGTTAAAGATGCATCAAGTTGTGCAAAGTTTCATACGTGCACGATGGCACGGCTCAGACATTCAAGTTTTTCTAAGCCTATTACAAAGCTCTCCAGAGAGCCCAAAATGCACGGACTTAAAAGTTTTTGTACACTGCTAGCGTCGGCGGGTCAAGGTGCCGGATTATCCTTCCTCAGAATTAACTTGTTCAACTCGTCGGCGGGTCATCCTGCGCCGGGTCTTCCACCTCTTCGATCTGATGGTTGTCCACATCCCAGTTGCAGTTTGTTAAAGCTTCAAACTGGGCCTCGTCAAAGAGGGGAGACGGGTCAATCTCAGGAGCAAAGAGTGGCTTACGGCGTGCAGGAACTAAGTCCCTGGCTTCAAAGGCTGGGCAGCGCAGTCGCTTGTTGTCTTCGCCATAAGCCGCCTGGTATGAGGACAGATCAATTTCGTTAACGAGTGTTGATGCGAGCACCCGGGAGGCCTTCATGCATTTGGCGTAGTTAGCTTCTGTGAATTCTGAGCCGTCATCTTTTCTGGATGGAAAGTCGTCCATCATTTCTTCGGCAGTCAGTTCAGGGGCAAAGGCCAGAGACCGGCTTAGTGCGGCCATTGCTCCCTTTCTGGCGGCTGATCGTTTGAGCTCCTCAATTTGCTTGGGCAGAGTTGACAAGAGCTCTATCACTCCCTTCATGAATTTGGGGATGCTTTTTTCATTCAGCATCGCTTTGATGGTGCAAAGGGTCCCGCAGTATAGCTGTTCTGTCAAGGTGTATAATGCTTTAAGCTTCAACAAGCTGTCAGAAGATAGCTGGCGGCTTCTTTGACCTGCAAGGAAAGATTAGGCGTTATAAGCCGCCTGCACAGTTTTTAAGCAAGGCAAGGAAATTTGCTAAGTATTCAGTGCTTAGCAAAGATAGCAGAAGTCATCCTAGAAATATGGCGCTTGAGGGTTTGTAGCTCATTTGACACAAGCTTGAGTTGCCGGTCAGCATCGTCTGCGCGCTTGGTCAGGGCGGCTTGGGTAGACTATGCACTCTTTTTGAAGGCATCAAAGTCCGCTTGAACCTTCTCAAGCTCCTTAATGGCAACCCGCCAATTTTCTTCCGCATCAGACCGGGCGGTTTGGTGCGAAGCAAGGTTTTCTTTTACGCCGGTCAGATTAGACTCGGCCACGTCCAAGGCGTCCTGTATTGCACAAAAACGAAACAGTTCAGGAGGTTTAAGTCGCCAGGCTGAGATATTCGTAGATGACTGATGAAGTTATTATGCTACAAGTCTCAAGCAGATTGCAAGCAATATACTTGACACTTGGAGGCTAATGTCTGTGTTTTCTCTCCAAGTCTACAATGAAGTTCCGGCTCATCTTCGTAAAGTTAAGCCGGCACTTGGAGGCTACCCATGGCGCTTTCCAAGTCTACAATGAAGTTCCGGCTCATCTTCGTAAAGTTAAGCCAGCACTTGGGGGCTACACACAGCGTTTTCCAAGTTTACAGTGAAGTTCCGGCTCATCATTTTTATAATGACCCGGACTTGGGGGCTACAATTGGATCAACTTTTCAACTCAGTACCGGCTTAAATATCTATATTAATCCGATACTTGGGGGCTACAAGCTAGGCCATTCGAATTACGACAAGGATTGGAAGACCCGGTCTACTATTTGCAATACTAAACCAGCTCTTGGGGGCTACATAAGGGTACAAGGAAAAGCAAGAGAGGAGTACCTCATATTTCTTTTTCATCAGTCCAACAAGTTTCAGCTACATATTACGGCTTGTGGAGAGGCGGTTCAGATAACCAGCATGTAACTCATCTGCAGTCAGCTTCTCCAACACGGGGAATTCAAAATCAAGTTTCTCAGGTGAGGAAGCTTCAGCCTTGCTGGTGTGTTTTGTCAGTACATGTGGTTCGGGAGGTTGATAACCCGTCCCAGTGATGATAACGTCTGGAAGAACTGTGTCTTCGACGGCGGTTGAAGGGCTGGATGGCTTAGGATCAGCCTTTGGAGGACTCTCCGGAGTCGCCATGTCATCATCAGCCGGCTCAGAGGGCTGAGGAACGTCAGCAGATGCATCTTTTCTAGCCTCAGTGGGCTCAGCATAAGGTGCAGGGGAATCCGGCTTAGTAGTCTCTGGTTCTTGGGTGGTAGGATCAGCGGTAGACCCGCCTGTCTTCCTTCGTTTTGCTTGAGCCCTGGAAAACAAAAAGATTGTCACATAGAGGACAAGGGTGGTAAAAAGGTATGGTGCAAATACAAAGGTACGCACTCTGGGTTGATCTTCAGAGGAGGCATCTTGGTTGCAGTAGAGTCGCCAGATGAAGGAGGCGTCTCCTAAAAGAAGGTTAAGACGATGAAAGCTGAGTAAGGTTACAATGAAAGAACTAAAAACTGGACTTAGTTAAAAGAGTACCTCAGCCGGCCGTTTCCGCGGAGCCGGAGAATTTGATAAGCCGGCCAAAAGCTCTTCAGAGCCGGCGCTCCGGGTCTGACGCCGGGAGTTGTGCTGTTGCTTTTTCAAAAGAAAATTGGGGTCTAAATAAGCAAGAGGATGAGAAAATGGGACTTTCCGGATGACCCGCCGTATTTTCTCTGGTAGAAAGTTTTCTGAGTCAGAGGAAATGTAGGTTACCTCAGGGGCGTCTGCATGGCTTGTTTCCGTTTCCTCCTGTGAATAATTGTTGTCAATAAGTTGCATAAAGAGACGGCCAAGGGAGTCAAGTTCTACCTCTGAGTCGTCAAGCTCAGGCGGTTCTTGAGCGGCAGTTTTCTTCTTTTGGGCGCGGGTTTTACCCACCTTAGGCTTCCTCACAGGAGGGTTATACTTCTTCTTCCAGAAAGAAGAGCCGGCCTGCGCATAAGCCGCCAAAAAAGGTTAAAAGGAGCAAGGTAAAAGGTCAAGACAATAATGACCAATTTTGTGGAAAAAGATTTCTTACAGCTGGAGCCGGGTTCTTGACATAGAAAGGTTTCAGCCCAACTTTGTTGCAAACCGCTTGCTTTTCGCCAAGAAGTGTTTTGACGGAGGAGTTGATGTCTTGTTCTGACAGAGGGGTGGTGTTGAAGCAAAGAGTGTCATTGGGCTCACCCGTGAATTGGTGCATGAGTCGGTCACGACGGCTCAGTGGCAAGACCTTCCAGCTAACCCAGCAGCGGGTTAAGTCGACGCCCGTCAAGCCATTGGCCATTGAGGCCCTGATCTTCGAGAAAGCCGGAGCATATTTCGCTCGCTCTGCGGCGGACATCCGGTCTGGGAGTTCTCCGGTGTTGCAAAGCCGGGTAGGACGGTAACCCGGCAGCGGATTCTCTTCTTCAGGAGAAGTGTCCTTGCAGTAAAACCAAGTCTTGTTCCAATCCTTGGGGTGACTTGGTAAGATAGCTGCTGGGTAGGGCAAATCTCTCCGTCTCTGGATAGAGACGCCGCCAAGCTCTAAACTTGGTCCAGCCGCCACTTCAGTTTGGTGGTTGACGTAATGGTAATCACGGAAGAGGTCAACAGACGGCTCTTCTTGCAGGTAAACTTCACATAAGACCTGGAACTGACACATGTTGGTGACAGAGTTTGGACCTATGTCTTGAGGGTGAAGCTTGTAGAAATGAAGGACGTCCCGGAATTTTTTTGACCCGGGCGGGCTAAATCCGCGGAGGAGGTGATCAGTGAACACAACCACCTCTCCTTCTTTAGGAGTAGGTCTTATTTCTGGCCCTGGCACCCGCCAATGTATAACGTCCTGAGCCGGCAAGATGCCCGACTCTACGAAATCAAGCACAAGCTGCTCAGTGACTCCGGAGCCAACCCAATCACAAGATGCTGGTGCTCTCGACATGATGGTGGGTCGAACTGTGAGAAGGCGCATGGTATGGCGGGTTAGAAAAACATTAAATAGTTAAGGCAGCTATGGTCAGCATAATGGTGAGGTGTTAAGCCGCCGAAATATTTTATCAGAGAGCCGCCAATGCAATGGCGGGTTAATTGGACAAGGCGATACTGGAAATAATGTTGGGCAAACAGATTTCACATATTACAACCATGGCTGCAAGATCTACAGGCGAAGGAAAAATGAAAAATATTCATGACCTAAAAACGGCAGTGGAAGAACAGGTGGTCAGCATGCGAAGAAGATTGGTATGCAGATCTAAAACAAGCGAGCATTGGCATTAAAAGGATGACCGCAACGGATGGACAGCGCTATGGGATTCAAGGGGATACTTAATGGTCAGCATTACAAAGAACCGCGAAGAACACTAGAGGAACCCGATGAACTCGGGAGACCCTAATGGAGATAACTGCAGATTAGACAAGGGCCAAGAACGATACCTTGCGGATGCGGACGGGCCGGTGAAAATCTGGTCCAAGTCAGGTCGATGCAGCGGCCGGCGTTGGGGACGACGGCGAGGTCCAGTCAGGTGCGGCGGAGCTCTGGAGGTGCGGTTGTTTTGAAGGAGGAAGAAGAAGATGTGGCGGCAGAGAAGGAAAAAGGGGCCCCCCGTGTCCCTATTTATGAGATGGGATGGCAACAGTGCGCGCGAGAATCGAGGAAGCACAGTGATGATTGACCAAAGAGGGCGCCTCGATTTTCGGACCGAACATTCAGAGAGGATCCGTTGCAAACGTCACAGAATCTTTTTAGCATATTCGACGTGACGTCACGGCGGGTTATGAGTTTTCTTTTTCAGGTGATAAAAGGTGAGACTCGCCGCCGAATGAGTTTGAAGATTGACATGAGCAGGCTCAAATCAACCTGGGGCCTAATGTTGGGGATATAACCCCGTGGTAAGACCCGCCCAGGAGGGGCCGGGTCATACCCGGCGGCTCATAAGCAAGACCCTTAAGGTGGGCCGGAAGATGAAGGCCAGGCCGCATGGCGGCTTATCAGGCGGGCCAAGATGAAGGCCCAGAGACAGAAGATGGTGTGAGACCCGGACGGTTAAGCCGCCCGGAGACGGCTTGCTCAAGGAGGCAAGGCCACTTAGAAACAGGATTGACTACGTTGTATGAGTCGGTTTAGGACTCGTGTAACCCAGGGCCTCGACCTCCTATATAAAGGCGAGACCCCGGGGCGACTTAGACAAGAAACCAATCAATCGAGAACTAGGTCAAGCGAACCCGCTCCCTTGTAATCGATACTCCAATCAATACAGCACAAGCAGGACGTAGGCTTTTAACTCTTCTTGAGGGGCCGAACCTGGGTAAACTCGTGTCCCTCGTCTCGACCAACCCCTTTGAGTCCACCGTCTTAGCGATGGCCTCGAACCTAAGTCTTCGGACATCTGCCGTGACAAAACCACGACAACTAGGCACGGTATAGAGATCAACTCCTAATCTAATCCTCGTCGTCCTGCTTGGCGAGATCATCTCAGTCTATCGGGTCGTCCTCGGCATACCTTTGGTTGCGTGCGGTGATCAGCAATGCCTCGTTAATGCCGTACAGATGCGGATCCTACTCACTCGCACGCCAAGCATCCTGAGGAAAGTTGAGCTGGGCCCTGCTTAGTCCTTGGTACTCGAGCGCCTTGGCATCGTAAGTGCGTGCCGCTTCCTCGGCGAAGTTGAACGTGCCGAGCCATTGATTCTTGCCAGTGACGGGGTTCTGGATTTGGGCGCTCACTTCCCCAGGGCCTCTGGACAACATGACGGTATTTGTCGTTGTCCGCCATTTCTGGAAAAAATGACCTAAAACATGCAGATAATTTTTTTGGCGAAAGAACTGAAGAAATCTTCAACAACACAATCTGAATTAAAAATAAACAATTTTTTTGGCATGACCCCTGCATGAAAATGGACACATTAATAGCTAGAAATTTGGCGAAACAGGAATAAATCAACGTTTCGCAATAACTTTAGCGTTTATAGTATGAATCCTGTAAAGAAAGGAATACATCTACTACAGCACAATATCAATATCAACTTAATTTTAAAAAGATTGATTCCATGTTAAAAATTGATAACCCCCAAAAAACACTTTATTTGGTGATAGATCCTACTTTTATCTTAATGTGTTCATATAAGATGATTATATATTTTATGTCATATCACTTTTCTCTCCATGCTAATACTTTCACCTACGGCAAAGTGGCTGCCTGCGATCAACGTTCGATATCATGTGCGACCAACATAGATTTAATTCCAATTAATACTTTCTACTAACAAACCAACATGAGTATATAACCTAACCCTAGTCGTGTGCGTGTGCGTGTGCCCTTACTAAAAGAAATTATTGAACTAGTTGAACTATATACCCTAACCCTAGTCGTGTGCGTGTGCGTGGGCGTAGCTGCTGCCACGGCTGTGCGGGTGCGTGGCTGCTGCCACGGCTGTCCGTGTGCGTGGCGACGCGGCCGCGGGTGACAATGAGGAAAGCCCAAGAGAGAGGCGAGGAAGGCGGGGATGACGATGTATTACCGAGTGGATGGCGAAGGGGCGAAATCGTCGATCGGCGAGGGCGATGGAGGCAGCGGACGACGACGACCGCAACATCGGACGACGACGGAGGCAGCGTACGAAGACGATGGCAACGGACGGCGACGGCGGCAGTGGCCGGTGACGGAGGCAGCGGACGGCGGCGGCGGACGCCGACGAGGGAGAGTGAGAGTGAGAGAGAGTGAAGTAAAGTGTGGTAGGGAGAGGAGCGTGCATGTGCAGTCGAGTAAATTCCCGTCTGCGACGGGCGCGCCAACTGGCCCGCCACTTCTACTTTGTGGTGGCGGGCGACAAATCCGGTTTGGGCTGGGAACTGTTGCACGCACTGAACTGTGGCGAGCACTACGTCGCGCCCGGCAGTGCTGCCTTCCTGAGCAGTGGCGAGTGCTACTACGCACCCGCCACTGATCATATTCAGCACGTGGCCATACTCAACGGTGTTGATTTGTGGAGGGTCATATGTAGCACCCGCCACTACTAGAGCATAAGCTCTGGCGGTCACTACCTGTCACCCGCCACAGCTACTAGCAGTGGTCTGTGGCGGGTGACACGGGACGCCTGCCACATATTTGGGTTCACTTATAAGCCTTTTCCCAGTAGTGAAATGACATACATTAAAATTTAGATTACTCGAGTGTTTTTCAAAGGAATATAGTTGATGAGCACTACAATTTAGATATGAGGTATGTGGTGCATGTTAGTTCTTTGATCTATAAAGGAATTTGTGTACCTGGTCTGATGTCTTCACGAGCTTCCTGCAAAAAGCTATTCTTACTAGCTCCATAATCCTTTTCTTGTGCTCGATGGGATAAAAGGAAAGCAACCGCTTGTTCCTATGCAGACTTCTTTGATGTACATGAAGAGTTTTAGATAGAGGGTTCCCATGTTAACAGTTCCTTATTCTTCTGCTACAGGGCAACACCAAATGGGTGTAAGCATTAATCAATATTGTGAACCGATATGAGTCAGATTGCCTTGTTATTGGCTGGAAATATTCTCGACTGAAGATCATTTTGGCCTGTGCCGAATGGGTTATAAATTAATTAACTAGGAGTTGGCCTTGCAGATAAAACTACTATTTTTTGGGGTTGCCCTTCATATGAAGCATTCATATATAATGGTATGTAGCAAGTAAGAATCCTCTTTTAGATATATTTCTCTTCCTTATGTACTTATTTCTGACAGACATACATGCTCTATTTTCAAAGGAGAAGAGTGTGCTTGCAGGATCTAAAATCTATTAGTTTAAACCAATTGCTAATAAAAGCTTATGTGAGCACTCGGGAGGATATTTTGATGTCTCCACCTTTTGTAATTGGTTTCTAATATGATGGTTCCCAACAGGATGGATCTTTCACCTTTCCGCAACATATATTATATTTAGCTTACTTAACATGTGCATTTCATAATTGATAGCTACGTTGTTTTGATATCGTAACATTACTCCATTATTTGTACCAAGATGTAGTTACATTTTTAGTTTTTTGATCTACGAAGAAGCATGATCTTGCCATAAATCATATTTGATGACTGTCGTGTTCACTTAGTTCTGCTTTTGTTGCATCCAGTTATGAAGATGCGCAAGAAGTTGGTCTCTAATGACCAAACTTACCCAGAGACTAGATGCGGAGGATGTCAATCATAACCTGATTTTAAATTTGCGTATGGATTCACCATCTTCAGCCAATTTCTACCTATATTTTAGACGCATGTGTACATTTATATATATAATATCTCCTTTATGCACCTTTCAGTTCGTGCCTGTACAATAATGGTGGTCCAATATTTTGTCCTCAAATCTTCATAGTTATAGCATTTTACATATTGCTTTCCTGTTTGTGTCGAAGGGCTTTTCAGGTTTTGGGGCATCTTAATTGTTCTATCTAAATAAAAGATGGGAATTTTGAGTTGTAAGGAAAATTACCAGAATATAAAATTATATTCTTTAACAGCTTGCAAAGCATGTTTTAAATTGTCTGCAACAATGACCACTTGTAGAAGAACAAGTGAATACAGGTAGGTTACAGACCTCTCAGTGTCCTAATATTTCTCTAGGTTTTTTAGGATCGATGACAAAGCTTGGATGATTTATTCCCTTTCTTAGCATTGTTTGTGTTTTTACCATCACAATTGATTCTAAATTATATGATGTACATCTTGTTAATATTTTTCTTTGATTAGGGACAACTTTTAAATCATATTCATATGGACTTCTAAATCATACTCATATGGAAATTCCTCTAAAGCTATTCAAATTATCCTTCTACTAAAATATTTTTGAAGCTACAAGCCATTGAAATTTCCCCCTCTACTGAAATTTCTTAGGAAGGAGGAGCTCGAGTGAAAACAACAAAGAGAGAGGAGATTCAGATGGAGAATTCGTCCCAATAAAGTCAAGAATAAGCCTGTGGCTGAGAGAAAGATTATCAAGGTAGTGCACCATGATAGAAGAGCTAAGAAGCGAGACACATATGCTCGCTTATTTCCTCTATTTTCTGGGATTAACACTTGGGACATGTCAACATGCCATTGTTTCAAACTTCTTTGTAGCTGAAATATGTACATGGCGATGTGGTGCATGATACTTGTTGAGTACTCCTTCACAGTTTGACATTTCAGTAAATTTGTTTTCACTTTTACAACCTACATTTCACATTTCACTGACTCTTTTCACAAAACTCACATATATTTCAATTGCACAATTTTGAAATAATATATTTCACTCTTTTCAAATAAGTTTGTTTCATATTTCATAATTTTGAAATTGATTGGTTTCATGTATTTATGTTGAAATAGGTGTGTTTCATATTTTTCATGTGAAATATGTTTTTCACATATGAAATGTGAAACGGAAAAATTTAAACATGTTTGAAATATATGCAAGATTGGTCTAGTTTTAAAGGTCTTGACGTCAGGAGTTCAAATATATAAATTATTTCAGATACAAACTTATGGTTAAAATATATGAATGACTTAATTTAGCAAAGGTGTAATAAAAGGTTGGGTTTATTGTGGGAGAGAGAAGAGCTTGAGCTGTCAACTTTGCCATGACTGACATGCATGCCATGCGAAGGACAATAATGGGGCCCATAACGTTGTATTTTGTCAGGTATATATTTTGTATAGCAGAAAAGTGTGAACAAAAATGTAGCCATCACACGCATCTTGATGTCTAGATGAAGGGTAGATATGTTACCAGCAGGTAACGTTAACGCGCAAAATGACCTTCTGATACACATACACGTTATCGCTTGAAAGAAACCGGCTTCTCACGTACGCAGTGCATCTGGTGTTTGGGACCTAATCGATCGATCTGGGAGGCTAGCTTGTCTAGCTTTGTACGTGGGTATTTCCTCGGCACACTGGTTGGCGAGGATCGGTGGACTACGTACAATCAGTCTCTTTGTTGCATCTTCGTTGAAAAGTACTCGACGGATTGAACCTGCGTCAACGGTCCTGGAATAGATGGACTGCATCCGGTTAGAGCGGGAGAAAAAATCACATACGCACTTTTGATTTTGCCTATATATGGTTTCGGAACTTTTGATATATGTATTGTGTGTGTTTCAATTTTACCCCTCAGACAAAAATACTACTGATCTCGTACAATAGTATTACGGATCTAGTCCATTGAATTGCTGGGTGGGCGACTGGTATTATTGTGATGCACTGTAAAATAACTCTTTAAAAAGAGGCACATCACCTTCATTGCATTGAACATGGGCTGCTTTTCGGATATCCACGTACCTTCCTCGAGGGAGGATATCATGTAAACATCGAACCTCCGTTTCACAGTCGCCGGAATGGGCACCAGAAGACATTAGGTACATCAAGACGCCATTTCACAATTATAAGAATGGGCAAACGGCATTAGGTGCAGCAAACACAATGATAATCAGAATATATATCTCGCTGCAGGGCCTTCGGAATCATCTCGCTGGTCACTCCATTGGCGACGTCACATTCACAAGTAAGCACAAAAACGCACCCTCTAGTGCTTTTAACAATGAATAGCCAATCATCCATTGGCTTGGCAAGTCTATCATTTTTTTATGCCAAGTAGGGTGGTCATTTGTGGGCTCACACTGTACACATAACAAAATGTTTCTTTACCTTCCATCATGAGAATAGCTTACGAAAATAAACGAGATTTGGTAAGGTCCTTTCACTCCGACAAGGTATAGCAGAACTAGGGCTTCACTTTATTTCGCCATCGATTCATTTTATTTCTGGGAAGCCCCAGCTCTTATTTGTTACTAAGTTAAGGTCTTGATAGGACACAAATTTCCTACAACTAACCAGAAGAAACATACTTCCAAGCTCCAACAGGATGCAATATTCTGGAACTTCGGCCCTCACTGTTTTTGCAGATAAAAGAACTTATTTTAGCTGGCATCTATTATATTCTTCTATCTATTATCTACTAAAAGTAAAAAAAAAAAAGGGCCAAAAATAGAGAGAATTGCTAGAAATTCTCACAATAATCAGAAAGATCAGGCCCTTAATCTGGTGGACCTCATTAAATTATGAAAGCACAGCCGGTAGATTTATGTAACATACATTTTTTTCTCATCGTACCTAACCTGCTAGGTGGACCATGGCTTATAAAGCGTTCATAAAAAAGAGTCATCCTGCCATAAAAGGAGTCATCATCACTCACGTTTGTGTTCCTAAAAACCTTGAAAATGAACGCAAATAAAAGGTGTCCACGCCTCAACCCAACAAAAGAGCCCACGTCACAAGTTCCTTCCAAAACAATGGACGAGGTCCATGCACGCTTTTCGATGAAAAAACAAAACTTACAAATAAGGAGTCCTCAAGCCTCATGATTAGAAGGGAGAAGACTAGTATGCTTTTTAATGTAATTTTATTTTTTTTCTGGTCGTTCTACGTCCAGTTGTCTATCCATTGTACTGGTCTTTGTTTTCCTCGATGTTAATCAGATTTAATATGCCCTTTCGGTGTATTTATTCAAAATAATAATAATAAGAGAAGCTGATGCCTGATTGAAAACGAAATTCTATCTCCACATCCAAAAGGAAGACCCAGCCAAAATAAAATAAATCATACACAAATTTACAAGAAATCTCCCGCTAATGGCTGCCAAATATCACCACTCCTCGAGTCATTAATTTAATATATGTAATCACGTAATAGTAACACAATAAAGAAAATATGCACGCATTATCATGCATGCAAAAAGATATATGATCTTGCCTTAAGAAATATAATTGATGGAGTGTCATTGTTTTTGTATGAAGAGTTGGCATGCCAAACCGTTGAGTATTCCAAATAGGAAATATTTAAGAACTAACATTAAATTTTAAATTTACTACACTCCAAGTATTACGAGATATTGTACTACTTAATTTTATTGTGATAGACATATAAGAATACCATTGTTTCTTATCTTAAAAATACTAAATTTCTAATCATTATCTTTTTGCAAAATATAATTATATACACCATATGTGTAAAAAACTACCCCATGTGTCTTATGCCTCTGATTTCAATATTGTTGACCAGTGTGTATGTGTAGTGTATATTTCTCTGAAATTTTACCTAGATGTCTTATATATTCTACTACAATATGGACCAAAATTATATGTAGCAGAAGTGCTATATGCACGACAATATTCGAACGATTCATGCACAATAGTGAAAAACCAGCCGCACATGCACGCGAGTTAAAGGGCAACAACGTTTGATTACATGGTCGTGCGGGAATCAGTTTTCTATTGTCCTGTGTGGAGCAGTTTCGTATATGTATTGTTTTGTATCTAGGAAGAGGTGTAGCTTCACCCAATAGAGGGTGTAACATTCATGGAGAAATGTATCTTACAACTATGATAGGAAGATTTCATTCGGACCAAAGATGGCGGTTTGCGCAACATAGATGGGAAAATGGATGCACTCCATCCAACAATGAAGCTCATAATACCATGCTTATTGATGTTTTGTCATTGTTTGAGTAACTTAGAATATGTCCAGTTTTATGATATCTAAAATTTACCTCATGGTTTTTTACATGTTAATAGAATTTGGTTAATAACTATGTATCCTTATAATAGCTAGGCTGTGCGTGTTCATGGGAACTGCAGGGCTGCATGTCGTTCTGCCGTGATTGAATTAGCCGCCACACCATTTTGTTTATAGCAGAATTTGGTGGTGACCGCCACATAAGGATTATTTGGTTGACAACATGTAGTAAGTTGGTGATTGATTAAAGTGTTTTCGTTATGTGACATTGCATAGCATTATTCTATGACCCAACAAATAGATGCAAGAGAGAGCTTAGAGCATCTTGATTGAAAATCAGTGAATAGTAGAAATAATGTAAAATTAGATTGAAATAAATGAAGTTCTAGAATAATAGTATAGAACACAGTGAATAAACGAAGTTCTAGAACACAATGACATGGTATTTTTGAAATTTCTTAACAATCATTCAAGCACAAATTATAGTGACTCAAAATATTTTTAATTTAGGTGATATTTTACTTAAGATAATATTTAGTGTTACTATGAAACTATATTTTATTCAAAGTATATATTTTTGAACAACTATGAAATAATAATTTTATACTTGAGATACGTAGAAATAATTTATGGATGATGCCCTCACAAATGAGAGAGACATATTTAGTGTGACGAAAATATGTGCATGAGATTAAAAAATTGAAACTATTAGTCCGTGAAAGTTCTAGCCCTCTCGTTTGCGAGGGCCACCTTGCTAGTTCCTCTCAAAGTTAATTTATGGCCAGTCCACACGTTTTGTCTATTCAAGTGTTTATCGCTGTAAGCAGATGGTGTGATGTGCAAGTTTATCAACTTCAGCAAAGCACATTATATATAGGGTGCAAAATAAACAGGAGCAACAACAGCAAAGGGAGCAAAAATACAGGAATAGGAAAAAGATGAAATTGCACAAATACACAACTTTTGAAGTTGAGGTAACACAAACGCACAACTCTAAGGGATTTTAACAAAAAGAAATCTAGGACTAGTTAGTAACACTAAACCCAAAATTGCTCAGATTAGCCAGTTAAGGAGAATTATGATATGTGGGTCCCATGTTAACCGACTATAGTGATGGCTGGCTTAAACAAGTCGAGCTCAGCTAACTTGTAAAATTAAAATATGAAAAAAACTCAAATAATAAAATAGGCTAAGTATTTCAATGTTTGGACAATTTACCTATAGATGCGTCAATATTTTATTTTCTAAAAACATATGAAAATAATCCTAGTAATGAAAAACATCTTAAATGATCAATGTGGGAATTTTTTAACCAATCTAGCCTTTTTTATTTTGGCCGGTTTTTGTAAGATTGGCAAATTTCAAGAAAAACAAAGTTTTCAAAAAATCTGAGAAGGTACAGTAATTCAAAACATCCTCAATGATCAATGTGGGAAATATTTAGCCAATTTGGCCCTAACCTTTAAAATTGCACAGTTTTGTAAGATTAAACATGTATCCAAGTCCATTTTTAGATCAGCTCGACTCCTGTCTACTCGGCCAAGCTCAAGCCAAGCTCTACAGTGCGAGCTCATGCTAAAATTAGCTCTCAACTACTTCGTGTCTATGACTAGTGAGGCCTGGTCCTCATATTTGTGTTCAACTGGTAGATTTGGGATTTTTGTTACTGGTCAGTCCTAGAGTTGTTTTTTGTTAAAATTCCTTGGAGTTGTGGTTTTGTGTTACTTCGGCCCCAAAGGTTGTGTATTTATGCAATTTCCTTTAGGAAAAATATTGTATTGGACGAAAGCCTGATGTGCTGCTTTATTAAACATGGGTGAAAGCATGTTTCGAGAGAGAGATAGGATTGGAATGTCATGCTTATGTCAATCCTGCAGGATTTTGGATTGTTTGATTGTATCATAGAAAAACTAATGATTCTTTCAAGGAGGTTTGAATGCATGCTAGAAATCTTACGGGAAGTAGTACAGAGAAATTCGTAGGAAAAAATTCAATAGAATGAAATCCTATGAATCAAACAACCAACATAGGAAAAATCCTAAGGATTATATTCCTATGAAAATCCTTTGAATCGAAGGAGCCCTAAGTTAGATTAGTAGGGGGGCGTTGAGATGCTATGATGAGATAGACACATCATGGACCGAACTAGCTTGCGATACGAACTCTGGATTCTTTTCAGGTAACATACGATGTAGTAGCATTACTTGGACCACTAGTCCTTGATGCCAGCATAGTCCATTGATAAATCGAATGATTTCATGAAATAATATTCATGGTCATTAAGTTATCCATGGATAAATATCTGAACATGATCCACATATTTGGTGGCTTAAATTCATTTCATGTCAAGAGTTGTTGTACTCCAACTTTCAACTATACTATGCTAATTATTGCTTGGTGTTTCCTTGCCGTTTGACAAAAGTTCAAATGGTAATAATTAAGATGAAGCTAATTTGGAAGGTACAAAAACAATACCATGGTCTTCATTTTTGTATATTTGTGCTAATCACCATACAAGAAAGATCCATCGAGCTCATGTATGTATGTGCTCCATGGTTTGGGTTAACTCGCATTTATTGGATCATGGCTTAGTGATAACCCACAAGTATAGGGGATCACAACAGTTTTCGAGGGTAGAGTATTCAACCCAAATTTATAGATACGACACAGGGGGAGCCAAAGAATATTTGAGAGTATTAGTAGTTGAGTTGTCAATTCAACCACACCTGGAGATTAAATATCTGCAGCAAAGTGATCAGTAGCACAGTAATATGATAGTTTGATAGCAGTAGTAGCAGTAATAGTAACATAGCAAGAGCAATAAGTGGAAAACCCATAGGCACTGGATCGGCAACTCGTTGGATGATATTCATCATATAACAGTCATAACCTAGGGCGACACGGAACTAGCTCCAGTTCATAAATGTAATTTAGGCATGTATTCCGTAAATAGTCATACGTGCTTATGGAAAAGAACTTGCATTACATCTTTTGTCCTACCCTCCCGTGGCAGCGGGGTCCATAAGGAAACTAAGGGATATTAAGGCCTCCTTTTAATAAAGAACCGGAACAAAGCATTAACACACGGTGAATACATGAACTCCTCAAACTACGGTCATCACCATGAAGTATCCCAAATATTGTCACTATGGGGTTGACGGATCATAACACGTAATAGGTGCATATGACTAGGCAAGATCGGATCAAGAACATAGATATAATGGTGATAACATAAACGGTTCAGATCTGAAATCATGGCACTTGGGCCCTAGTGACAAGCATTAGGCATAGCAAAGTCACAGCAACATCAATCTCGGGACAGAGTGGATACTAGGGATCAAGCCCTAACAAAACTAACTAGATTACATGATGAATCACATCCAACTCCTCACCGACCTGCAAGCCTACGAAGGAATTACTCACTCCCGGTGGGGAGCATCAGGGAATTGGCAATGGAGAAGGGTTGGTGATGACGAAGACCGAAGATTCCCCTCTCCGGAGCCCCAAACGGGCTCCAGATCTGGTCTCCCGATGAAGAACAGGAGGTGGCGGCGGCTCCATATCGTAAAACGCGATGAAACTTTCTCCTTGATTTTTTCTCCGAAAATAGGAATTTATAGTGGTGGAATTAGGGTCTATGGGGCCACGAGGTGGGCACAACCCACCAGGGCGCGCCTGGGGGGCAGGCGCGCCCTGGTGTATGCTGCCCAGCCTCTGGCCCCCTTTCGGTGGTTTTTGGCTCCAATAATTCTTATATATTCTGAAATAATTCTCCAAAAAGTTTCGTTCCGTTCCGAGAACTTTTATTTCTGCACAAAAACAACACCATGGTAGTTCTGCTGAAAACAGCGTCAGTCCGGGTTAGTTTCATTCAAATCATGCAAATTAGAGTCCAAAACATGGGCAAAAGTGTGAGGAAAAGTAGATACGTTGGAGACGTATCAACTCGCCCAAGCTTAAACCTTTGCTTGTCCTCAAGCAATTCAGTTGAAAAACTGAAAGTGATAAAGAAAAACTTCTACGGACTCTTTTGTTCTTGTTTACATATATATGCTTAAGTAGCACCCAGGTTTTCAGCAATGATTATGACTAACCATGTCAACAATAACTCTTATAAATTATATTAACTCATAACAATAACCTAAGCAACTAGCAAGCAATAATAAGATATCTCAAACGCCAACACTTTGTCAAAACAATCATGATACAATATGATAATAGTGGTATCTCGCTAGCCATTTCTGAGACCGCAAAACATAAATGCAGAGCACCTCCAAAGTTCAAGCAACGACTAAACATTATAATTCATGGTAGAAAAGATCCAGTCATGCTGCACCCAACATCAACTATACACAATGCATGAGGATGACAATAGTGCTCTCAGGTCTGGCGCTTATTTGAGAAGGTGAGGACTCAACATAAAAGTAAATAGATAGTCCCTTCGCAGTGGGAAGCATGGATTTGCAGCGGTGCTAGAGCTCAAAGCTTAGAACAAAGATAGATATAATTTTGGAAGGTACACCCTTCCTGTCAATGTTACGACCAAGAGTTATCTATATCTTCCATGCTAAACAAATTAGCGGCGGTTCCCAAGCAGTAAAAGTAAAGGTTTACTCCCCCTCCACCAACAATCACACTCCATGGCTAGCCGCATCCACGGGTACCGTCCAAACCAACAACATTCCTGGGGGAGTTTTGTTTAATTATTTTTTATTTTTTATTTCGGGACTGGGAATCCCTAATACCGCCCCTCTCGTGTAAGGACGAGTGAATAAACACTCATCATGAGAATAACCCGCTTAGCATGGAAGATAATGACCGCCCCCTGTCGCTCCATGAGCGGTCCAGGCACACAAAACAGATGTTCATTTGAATTTTTAGAGATGGCACATGCAAATTTACTTTGGAACGACATGGTAATACCGCATATAGGTACATATAGTGGACCCATCTGGCATAACTTGGTTTAAGGGTTTTTGATGCACAAGCAGTATTCCCGCTTAGTACAGGCGAAGGCTAGCAAATAGATTGAGAAGCGGCCTGGTAGAGAGCGAAAATGATCATGAACATGCATTACATATAATCAACATTGAATACTAGCATGAGTAGGATATGGACACCATGAACATAAATATCATGAAGGCTATGTTGGTTTTGATTCAACTACATGCATGAACATGTGCCAAGTCAAGCCACTTGAAACATTCGGAGGAGGATATCATATCATCATACCGCATCACAACCATTTTAATGCATGTTGACATCCAAGATAAATCATTATCCACTCCTAGTTACTTAAGCATGGCATGAGCAACTATAATCTCTAAGGATCATTGCAAACATGTTTGATCATAATAAGCCGAATCAAGGATACTAGGTTAAACATATTTACAAAAACAAAAACAAGTTGAGTTCATACCCGCTTTTCTCTGCCACAGTCAATTCATCAAATATTGTCATTATTGCCTTTCACTTGCATGAGCAAATGATAAGAAAATAATAATAGTGCAAGAGTGCCGTGGACTGAGCTGGAATCTGCAAACATTTTATTCAAGAGGAGAAGACAAGGTAACATGGGCTCTTTGTTAGATTAACAATGACGCATATGAGAGCCACTCAACATTTTCATTGTGGCCTTCTCCTCGGTATGACTCAAATAAAAAGAAAAGAAATTCAGAGAAACGCACTGAAATATTTTTGGAGTTTTTGGTTTTTTCTTGAAGAAGGCAAATTAAAAGGGGAAAACAAAAAACGAGAAAAACTATTTACACGGGAAAGCTCTCAACAAGTAAAAGAAGAAACGAGAAATTTTTTTGGGTTTTCTTTTGATACTACAATTAAATTAAGATAGAAAGAAAAACTAAAAAGAAGTAGGAAATATTTTTGGGTTTTCTCAAAGTTTTTCAAACACACAAGGAGAAAGCGAGAAAACAAATCTAGCATGGATATTACAATGAAAAAGTGTGAACACCGACAACTGGTATCAAATGTGTGAACATGAATATAATGTCGGTGGAAATACATACTCCCCCAAGCTTAGGCTTTCTGCCTATCTTGGTAATCACCATCCGTAGTAGCCATCCGGTCCCAATTTGAAGTGAGGTGGAGGCGGCACCTGAGCATCCCACCCCTGGTGCTCCTCCTCAGCAACTGCTAGGTTGTTCGGATAGGCTGTAATGTCATCTGGCATGATCCTGTATCCGTTCCTGGCAATAGAATCAAACAAAGCAGGTGCAGGCAATGGAATAATATCACGGGTTTCTTTGTTGAACACTAAGTTGTAATGAATTTCACGAAAAGAATCAGTTACGTCAAGAAATTGATGATCCTGCAACGACTTGTGATCCAGGTAAACTTGGGACAAGAGATAATCATGTGGGCGAATCTGAACATTAAAGTGTCTCGCCAAACGAGTAGCATAAATACCACCATGTATATTTCCCTTAGTCTTGTTAAGGTTTAAGCGACGTGCAATAATAGCCCCCATACTAAAGGTGTGGTCATCATACAGTGCACGGCGTAAGATAGCGAGGTTTGGGGCACTGAGTGCGCCGACCTTCTCCCTAGCGGTTAAACACTTCGTGATGAACAAAGAAAAATAATGTACTGAGGGAAACTGCAAACTGGTAGCAGTAGCGTTCGACACGCCCCTATCTTCACACACTGTTAAAGTGAGGAGAAAATCCTCAAACTCTGATGGTCTAGGTTCTCTCAATTCCCCATCAGAGGGAATCAAGCATATATCACAAAAGTCAGTTAGCGACATTTTGTAAGTTTCAGCATAAAGGTTAAACTACACCTCAGGGGGATTATTCTTTCTCAGAAAATGAAAACCTTGCACAAAGAAATTTGTAAGGATGTGATATTGGTCACACTTAGCTGTGAGGAACTCGGTCAGCCCAGCGTTTGCAACAAATTGAGCGAACTCTTGGTGATCCCTGGCCTCCTCCATGAAGGCACATGTAGCCATTCACACGACCGCACCTCTGCCCTTCTTAGGGTGTGAAGGTCATGGTCCGATGATTCCCCAATGACTCCTTTGGCATTTTTCTTGGAGGAGAACTTCCTAAAGAAATCCATCTTATTCCAAGTAGCAATCCCTCCAAACAGTTTCAGAAACGGAGCTTCGAGCAAACAGATCGAAATCCACGGGTTTGAGAGCAAGAACACGGGAATGGTGGCTGTGGTGATTTTTTTCTAGAGGTAGGGGATGATGTGGGCTAAAGAGGTAAGTGAGGGGGGGCCACGTGGGGACCACAAACCACCAGGGCGCGCGTGGGGGTGCTGGCGCGCCTGGGGGTGCTGGCGCGCCCTGGTGTCTTGTGGGCACCAGGTGCACCCCCCTCTGGTATTATTTGCACCAGAAATTCAGAAATATTTGGAAAAAAATCGTATCAAATTTTCATGGCATTCTGAGAATTTTTATTTTTGGGTCATTTTTTATTGCACGATGAAAATAGAAAACAGGATAATCATGGCCTTTTATTTTATTTGACTAACTAAAACAGAAAATAAAAGGTGGGAGCAGAGAGTTATGCTTACTAGATTCATCGATTTCATACCTCTCAAAATGATCCATTAATAAGGTTGATCAAGTCTTATTAACAACCACTTCCGATTAGCATGAAACCGAAGAACTTTCGTAAAACACTAAGTTACCTCAATGGGGATGTGCATATCCCCAACAATAATTATATCATATTTCTTTTTGGTAGTAGGTAGAGGTAATTGAAAACTTCCAATAGTGATGGTCGGAGATTCTTCAATAACATTTATACCATTAACTTGGAATTGTTTCTTCGGAAAGTGCACCGTGTGCTCATTACCATTGATATGAAAAGTGACTTTGCTTTTATTGCAATCAATAACAGCCCCTGCAGTATTCAGAAAGGGTCTACCAAGGATAATCGACATGTTGTCGTCCTCGGGCATCTCAAGAATAACAAAGTCCGTTAAGATAGTAACATTTGCAACAACAACGGGCACATCCTCACAAATACCGATAGGTATGGCAGTTGATTTGTCAGCCATTTGCAATGATATCTTGGTAGGTGTGAGTTTATTAAAATCAAGTCTCTTATATAAGGAGAAAGGCATAACACTAACACCGGCTCCCAAGTCACACAAAGCAGTTTTGACATAGTTTCTTCTAATCGAGCAAGGTATAGTTGGTATTCCAGGATCTCCAAGTTTTTTTGGTACTCCATCCTTAAAAGAATAATTAGCAAGCATGGTGGAGATTTCAGCTTCAGGTATCTTTCTTTTATTAGTGATGATGTCTTTCATATACTTTGCATAATGGGCCATCTTTAAAATATCAGTTAAGCGGGTACGCAAAAAGACTGGCCTAAGCATTTCAGCAAAGCGTTCAAATTGTTCATCATCCTTTTTCTTAGATGGCTTAGGTGGAAAGAGCATGGGTTTCTGAACCCATGGCTCTCTTTCTTTACCATGTTTCCTACCCACAAAGTCTCTTTTATCATAACGTTTATTTTTAGATTGTGGGTTATCAAGATCAGGAGCAGGCTCTATTTCAACATCATTATCTGGTTCTTTATCATTGCAAGGTTGAGCATCTTCATGAACATCATCATTATCATTTTCATTATCACTAGGTGAGTGTTCATTACCAGATTGAGTTTCAGCATCAGAAATAGAGGCATCATTATTATCAGGAGGTTTTTGTATCTCGGGTTCACTAGAGGTATGCAAAGTCCTATCATTTTTCTTTTTCTTTTTCTTTCTAGAAGGACTAGGTGCATCAATATTAATTCTCTGAGAGTCTTGTTCAATTTGTTTAGGGTGACCCTCAGGATAAAGTGGTTCTTGGGTCATTCTACCTCCTCTAGTTAGTACTCTAGCAGCAAAATCATTCATATTATTATTCATTTCATCAAGCAATTCTTTTTGAGACTTAGCAACTTGTTCTAACTGAGTTTGAACCATAGAGGCATGTTTTCCTACACCTCTAACATAATTACTGATTCTAAATAGCAAGTAACTCAAGCGAGCAATCATATCAGAATTATATTTCAATTGTTTCAGAACATGTGCATTGAAATGATCTTGCTTCAAAATATAATTGTCAAACTCATAAAGGCACTGACTAGGATGTTTATTGTAAGGGATATCACCCTCATCAAACTTTAATAAATAATTTACCTCTACCACCTGTGGAGGTGGTGGTATGTCAAGGTGAAAGCACAACATGCTCCCTTGGTGGTTTTGATAATTCATGACAACATACATTGTCTCTTGGACTAATACTTTTACCTAGTGTATTTCAGATAAAAGTCCATAGAGGAAGAAGGGTTGGCAAAAGGATTGTTGAGATACCCCAAGTTGCAAGGAAATGGATTGGCAAAGCTTCAAGCAAGAGGACTCTACATTTTACTTTGTGAGAAATCACTTTGAGTCCATAGGAAAGCCAATTCTATTAAAAGGGGGTAAGGTACTGTTGGTGAACAAAATGCTCATACGTGGACAAGTGATAGTCACCAAAAACACCCACAAGCTCTTCCACAAAATTCTGTCCAAAGTCAAATATCCAAAATCGGTGCAACCAACACTTTCCACTCGGTGCCACCGATTCCCAAACTCAGACAGACCCATGCCAAACCCTAGCCAGTCGGTGCAACCGATTCTGCATCGGTGCCACCGAGTTTAGGTTGCCAACTCTCTGATTAGCTATTCTCAGTCTTCGGTACCACCGAGATTTGCCAGTCGGTCTCACCGAGTTTCTAGACCAACTCTCTGGATAGCCATTCACAAGCATCGGTGCCACCGAGAATTGTGGATCGGCGCCACCGAGTTTCTGGACCAACTCTCTGGTAAGCCATGGTCAAGAATCGGTACCACCGAGATGTGAGAATCGGCGTCACCGAGTTTGCACAATCTGACCGTTGGTTACCTAATCGGTACCACCGAGTTTTATATATCGGTCTCACCGAGATTCAAAAGTTACTGCCTTTTGGTCACTTCGGTACCACCGAGATTAACACATCGGTGTCACCGAGTTGGTCACTTTAGGTGTAACGGTTGGATTTTTGGGGATGCCTATATATACCCCTTCACCACCACCCACTCGAAAGAGAAGCACTCAGAACTATTCCATACTTGCCCCGTCCAGTTTTCTGAGAGAGAGCCACCTACCCTTGTGTTGAGATCAAGCCATCCCACTCCATCCATATGAATCTTGATCTCTAGCCTCCCCAAGTTGCTTTCCACCAAATCAATCTCTTCCATCATAGCCAAATCTGTGAGAGACTGATTGTGTGTTGAGGAGTCTATCATCTTGAAGCACAAGAGCAAGGAGTTCATCGACATTGCTGAGCCTATTACCTTTTGGAGGGTGGTGCCTCCTAGATTGGTTAGGTGTCGCTTGGGAGCCTCCTACTTCGTGTTGTGGAGTTGAACCAAGAAGTTTGTACGGGCAAGGAGATCGCCTACTTCGTGAAGATCTACCCATAGTGAGGCTAGTCCTTCGTGGACGGAAGCCTTTATGGAATAGTCAAGGTTGCTACTTTGTGGAACCTTATGGATGGATCCCTCCGTGGACTCTCGCGACCGTTACCCTCAGTGGGTTGAAGACTCCATAAACGTGGATGTACGATAGCACCACCTATCGGAACCACGGGAAAAATCTTCTTGTCCCTCATGCGTTTGATCTTCCTATCTCAACTCTTTACTTCATGTGCAATGTCTTTTCTTTCCGCTGCTACACTTGTTGACATGCATGTGTAGGGTGTGCTAGACTTGCTATAATTGTTAAAATCTGCCAACCAATTAACTTGCGAAAAGGTGAGGTTTTAAATTCCTGCTAGTAGTCTATTCACCTCCCCCCTCTAGACACTCTTCTAGTGATCCCTCAATTGGTATCAGAGCTTTGGTCTCCATTGCTTCGGTTTAATCATCGTGGAGGAAGATGGATGTGTCTAGTATAGGGAGTTTGAGTTGTAGAGTGCCCATTCTTGATGGGGAGTACTATAGTCAATGGAAAACTTTGATGCTTGAGCTATTTAATGAATTTCAATTGAGCAAGTATGTTAAGAACCCCTATGAACCTCCCATTGATCCTTTACATCCCACACACGAAGAGGAAATTGATATGCTATGCAATCTTAGAACTGTTAATCTTATCGTTAGAGGATTGCCTAGAAATGTGCTTAATCAAATGAAGAATTTTGAATGTGCTTATACTTTGTGGAGTGACTTGGAGAAACGATATCCAAGTTATTCATTGAAAACTCTTGATGAAATTCTTCATAAAACTATTGCCTTTCACAAAATGATGCCTAGTGATCCCAAGTTTGATGACTATCTATTTGAGCTTAGAGACCTCATGCGTGCTAAAGGAGATGTCATAACTATCAACAACATCATTATAGAGGCTCTTCGCATTCATAAACTTGAACATTGTCATGATCACAACACTAACGAATCTCTTGTTCCTTGTGATGAGGATTTCCCACTTGATGATGACAATGAGGAACATGGCTACTATGAGGAAGATGAGCTGTTCGACATCGAGTATGAGAAGATCATGAAGAATCTAAGTCTCATGGCAAACTTCAAGGATTACATGTCTGGAGGAAAAGAATGGATTCTCGATAGCGGATGCACCTATCACATGACCGGAGATAGAGAAATGTTTGAAGAGATCACACCAAACCATGGACCGCGAAGGTACGTAACGTTTGGAGACAACTCCAAGGGTAAGGTACTTGGTCTTGGTAAGGTGGTCATATCCCATGATAGCTCTATTCAAAACGTCATGCTTGTTGAATCCCTTGGCTACAATCTTCTTTCCGTATCTAGACTTGCCGTCTTTGGCTTTAATATGCTATTCACGAAAGTAGATTGCCAAGTGTTTCGTCAAGATAATCATAAAATGGTCTTTACCGGTTTCCGTAGAGGTGATCTATACATTGTCGATTTCACTAAAAGATCCAAACCTCGTACTTGTTTAATTGCAAAATCTTCTAAAGGTTGGCTTTGGCATAGAAGACTAGGACATGTTGGCATGCGTAATCTAGACAAGCGTATCAAAGGTGATCATATTCTTGGTGTTAAAGATGTTATCGTTGACAAAGATAGACTTTGTAGTGCTTGTCAAGCTGGAAAGCAAGTAGGCGGAAGTCATCCCGTTAAGAATATCATGACTACTAGGAGACCACTCGAGTTACTTCACATGTATCTTTTTGGTCCCAATGCTTACAAGAGTCTCGGTGGAAATTCCTATGGTCTAGTTATAGTTGATGATTTTTCTAGATTTACGTGGGTATTCTTTCTTGATGATAAGTCGCAGGTACAAAAGATCTTCAAGAACTTTATTCACAAAGCGCAAAATCAGTTTGAAGTGAAGATCAAGAAGGTTCGGAGCGATAACGGATCGGAGTTCAAGAACACCCATGTGGATACCTTTCTTGACGAAGAAGGTGTTTCACATGAGTTCTCGGCTACGATTACGCCTCAACAAAATGGATTTGTTGAGAGGAAGAACTGGACTCTTATTGAGATGGCTAGAACGATGCTTGACGAATACAAGACGCCAAGACACTTTTGGGCAGAAGCCGTGGAAACAGCATGTCATGCCACAAACCGACTTTACTTGCACAAGCTTCTCGGTAAAACGGCATACGAGCTACTCACCGGTAACAAGTCCCACGTTGGATACTTTCGGGTATTCGGCTCAAAGTGCTACATTCTTGATAAGCATCGTCGTACTAAATTTGCTCCTAAATCTCATGAAGGATTCCTACTCGGTTACGGATCGAATTCTCACACTTACCGTGTCTACAACAACTTCACTCGAAAAGTTGAAGAGACGGTAGATGTGAAGTTTGATGAATCTAATGGTTCGCAAGTCGAACAATTGCCAAATGATGTAGGTAATAAGGACCCTTCGGAAGCTATCCAAGACGTGTCCATCGGCAAGATTCGTCCCATGGAGGTGAAGGAAAGTACCTAATCAACTCAAGTGGAAGCCCCTACTTCACGTCAACGTGAACCTCAACATGACATGGAGGCATCCACAAGCGGTACACGACGATATGATGAAGAGAAGGAAGTACATCATGAAGATCCACCACAACCTCCTTCACCACCACCTCAAGGGAACGACACTTTCAACAACAACGAAGATGAAGATGATGATGATGATGAAGCTCCACCATCCAACAAGCCTAAGCTACCCCGAGTTCGAGCAAGAGTGACCAAGAACCATCCCCTAAACCAAATCTTTGGTGACATACAAACCGGGAGAATCACTCGCTCTAAAACTCGCTTAGCAAACTTTTGTGAGCATTATTCTTCATCTCTAGCATTGAACCCTTGAAGGTAGAACAAGCTCTTGAAGACCCGGATTGGGTGAACGCAATGCATGAAGAGCTTCACAACTTTGAGAGGAACGAAGTGTGGACACTCGTGGAGAAGCCCGAGGACGAGCACAACATCATCGGAACCAAATGGGTGTTTCGGAACAAGCAAGACGAAGACGGTCAAGTCATACGCAACAAGGCACGTCTCGTAGCCCAAGGATATACGCAAGTCGAAGGTATGGACTACGGTGAGACCTATGCCCCCGTCGCTAGACTTGAAGCTATTCGCATTCTTCTTGCTTATGCTAATCACCATGATATCACGCTTTATCAAATGGACATTAAAAGTGCCTTTTTAAATGGTGAGATTGAAGAAGAGGTTTATGTTAAGCAACCGCCTGGTTTTATGAATCCCAAGAAACCTAATCATGTTTACAAGCTTCGTAAAGCCTTATATGGTCTTAAGCAAGCTCTTCGTGCTTGGTACAAATGCTTAATGAAGTTTCTTATTGAAAAAGGCTTTGAAATTGGTAAAATTGACGCAACCTTATTTACTAAGACAGTTAATGGTGAATTATTTGTGTGCCAAATCTATGTGGATGATATTATCTTTGGATCTACTAACCCACAATTTAGTGAAAGATTTGGAAGGTTGATGTCCGAGAAGTATGAGATGTCCATGATGTGTGAGCTGAAATTCTTTCTCGGTTTGCAAATCAAGCAAACTAGAGAGGGAACTTTCATCTCTCAAACTAAGTATACCAAGGACTTGATCAAGAAGTTCAACATGCAAGAGTGCAAAGGTATGAAAACTCCTATGCCTACTAGTGGACATGTTGATCTTACCAAGGAGGATGAACCGGTTAATCAAAAAGTCTATCGATCTATGATTGGTTCATTGCTATATCTATGTGCCTCCCGTCCCGATATTATGCTTAGTGTTTGCATGTGTGCTAGATATCAAGCTGCACCTAAAGAGTGTCATCTTTTGGCCGTGAAACGTATTGTGAGATATTTGATACAAACACCAAACTTTGGCATTTGGTATCCCAAGGGATCTTCTTTTAACCTTGTTGGCTATTCCGATTCGGACTATGCCGGTGACAAGGTTGATAGAAAATCCACCTCGGGTACTTGTCAATTTCTTGGTAGATCTCTTGTGTCTTGGTCCTCCAAGAAACAAAACTCGGTATCTCTATCTACTGCCGAAGCTGAGTATATTGTTGTCGGATCATGTTGTGCACAATTACTATGGATGACACAAACGCTTAAGGATTATGGAATTCATGTTAAAAATGTTCCATTACTTTGTGACAATGAAAGTGCTATTAAAATTGGTCATAATCCTGTGCAACATTCTCGAACTAAACATATTCAAGTTAGACATCATTTCATTCGTGATCATGTTGCCAAAGGAGATATTGATCTTAAGCATGTTTGCACTAACAAGCAATTGGCCGATATCTTTACTAAGCCACTTGATGAGAAAACGTTTTGTCACTTGAGGAGTGAGTTGAACATCATTGATGCTTCAAACTTGAGCTAGACTCACTCGATTGCATGCAAGGGCTTGAGCTTACTTGATATTTCCATGATACTCTTAACATGTTATCTTATACCATGGAATTCTAGGCTCCCTTGTATTGCAACTAACCTTATGTAGGTACTTGAAAGAACTTCATTTCACAAGATTGCCATCAACTCCAATCATAAGCAATCTTGTCATGACCAAGTATCCACAACCCCTCTTGTTGATGGAAGGAAGAAGACAACAAACACATATCATTGACACATATTTGAACTTCACAATTGGTATCGTGTCATATCATGTTCTTCCTTGCTTGACTAACCTATGTAGGTGACAACTGTACTAAAACGAGAAGGATTGCTCCCAACTCAAGATGATCTTCATCAACCTCGAGCATCCTCAACAAGTTCACCTACAAGCCACGTCATCAACATCACTCGAAGGTATGTACTCATATCCTTGAAAAGGCTTTACTCCAAGTCATGAGCTAAAGCAACTCAAGTGATATGAAAACATTAAAATGCTTAATCGAAAAATGGTAACCCCATTTCGAGCTTAACGATGAGTATGACCTATGATCAAGTATTCTTGCATGGCTCCTAAGTCAATATACTCTAATATAGGTGACCTATTCACCGCCCGTCATCTAGTTAAGTATCTTGTTTGGTTCATTCTCTATTTGCAAGATTTCTTGGAACCACTCAAATCTTCTCTAGTTGATATCTCTTTGTAAAGTCTTTTGCATTTTCCTTGAAAATTTCTTTCGACACTTTGATAAAAGTTTTCTTAATTAATTTGCAAGTTTCTCAAACACTGTCAAGTTTCTGTTTTAATCTCGGAGCCGCCGATACAAATAACTCGGTTATACCGAATTAGCAGATGAGCTGCAAAACAACATCTCGGTACTACCGACTTGTTTGTCTTGGAGCTACCGATTTGATATCTTCTCCAGTATGTATTCATATTAGTGAATCTTTGTTTCCTTAGTTATCTCATTGTGATATTTTCAATTCTTCGATGATCTCTTTATTTAAAAAAAAACATTAGGGGGAGATATTTTATTCAAGGAACCCTAACTCAAAGGAGGAGAAGACTTACTAGTTCTCAGATCAGCCAAAGGGAGAGAAATTACTTTCAATGATTCCCTAAATTTTCACTTCTATGAACCCTACATTCAATGACTCTTGTTCTCAAGGATCCCTTCTTAATCAATGATCCCTGTTTCTGACCCTGTGTATGACCTTTTTGGAAATTAATGCTAAAGGGGGAGAAATACCAAAGCTTCAAGCTAAAGGGGAGATACATGCTTATGCAAAGGGGGAGATATAATCATGGGGAGAATATGCAAAGCTTATACTTATATAGACAAGGTGAGAATACCAAAGCAGCGGGAGAAAAATAAGTTTGGGAGAAAACTGTGTTTATTTCATTTGACTGCTCATCTTAGAATTTTCTCACCCTATGCAATCCCAATATCTACATGCTAAGATTCATGGGGAGAGGATGATCTACTACTTTCATATCTAAGGGGAGAAAGCTCTAAATGATCTTGGAGACATATCAATCTTAAGGATTACTATCTTCTATATGTTCTCCATATCTTGGTACCATTGAGCTCTATTGCTTTTGATTGGTAGAATACTCTTGTGTTTCCTAACATTGTTTTCTCAAGTGTATCTCTACTACTAGAATGCTCAAGAACTCAAGGTAAGTATATGCATCATATCTTTGATCAAGATGATCTCTTGCTTCTTGCACATATTGTTTGCAAGGGTGCAGTCTTGAACAAGGATACATCTCATTCACATATACTTGATGCATATAGCCAAGATACACATGACTCATTATATCCCTTCTACTATATGTGTGTCCATGCATTCCAAAGCAACTGTCCTTTAAAGGGATTGCACACATTTAGGGGGAGCAAGTTTAAGTCATGTGTCTCTCAAAGTCTTCATTATATCCATGCATATCTTTATTTGAAACATTGATTGTATGTTGTCATCAATTACCAAAAAGGGGGAGATTGAAAGCACAACATGCTCCCTTGGTGGTTTTGATAATTCATGACAACATACATTGTCTCTTGGACTAATACTTTTACCTAGTGTATTTCAGATAAAAGTCCATAGAGGAAGAAGGGTTGGCAAAAGGATTGTGGAGATACCCCAAGTTGCAAGGAAATGGATAGGCAAAGCTTCAAGCAAGAGGACTCTACATTTTACTTTGTGAGAAATCACTTTGACTCCATAGGAAAGCCAATTCTATTAAAAGGGGGTAAGGTACTGTTGGTGAACAAAATGCTCATACGTGCACAAGTGATAGTCACCAAAAACACCCACAAGCTCTTCCACAAAAGTCTGTCCAAAGTCAAATATCCAAAATCGGTGCAACCAACACTTTCCACTCGGTGCCACCGATTTCCAAACTCAGACAGACCCATGCCAAACCCTAGCCAGTCGGTGCAACCGATTCTGCATCGGTGCCACCGAGTTTAGGTTGCCAACTGTCTGATTAGCTATTCTCAGTCTTCGGTACCACCGAGATTTGCCAGTCGGTCTCACCAAGTTTCTGGACCAACTCTCTGGATAGCCATTCACAAGAATCGGTGCCAACGATAATTGTGGATCGGCGCCACCAAGTTTCTGGACCAACTCTCTGGTAAGCCATGATCAAGAATCGGTACAACCGAGATGTGAGAATCGGCGTCACCGAGTTTGCGCAATCTGACCATTGGTCACCTAATCGGTACCACCGAGTTTTATATATCAGTCTCACCGAGATTCAAAAGTTACTGCCTTTTGGTCACTACGGTACCACCGAGATTAACACATCGGTGTCACCGAGTTGGTCACTTTAGGTGTAACGGTTGGATTTTTGGGGATGCCTATATATACCCCTTCACCACCACCCACTCGAAAGAGAAGCACTCAGAACTATTCCATACTTGCCCCATCCAATTTTCTGAGAGAGAGCCACCTACCCTTGTGTTAAGATCAAGCCATCCCACTCCATCCATATGAATCTTGATCTCTAGCCTCCCCAAGTTGCTTTCCACCAAATCAATCTCTTCCACGATAGCCAAATCTGTGAGAGAGTGATTGTGTGTTGAGGAGTCTATCATCTTGAAGCACAAGAGCAAGGAGTTCATCGACATTGCCGAGCCTATTACCTTTTGGAGGGTGGTGCCTCCTAGATTGGTTAGGTGTCGCTTGGGAGCCTCCTACTTCGTGTTGTGGAGTTGAACCAAGAAGTTTGTACGGGCAAGGAGATCGCCTACTTCGTGAAGATCTACCCATAGTGAGGCTAGTCCTTCGTGGACGGAAGCCGTTATGGAGTAGTCAAGGTTGCTACTTCGTGGACCCTTATGGGTGGAGCCCTCCGTGGACTCTCGCGACCGTTACCCTCCGTGGGTTTAAGACTCCATAAACGTGGATGTACGATAGCACCACCTATCGGAACCACGGGAAAAATCTTCGTGTCCCTCATGCGTTTGATCTTCCTATCTCAACTCTTTACTTCATGTGCAATGTCTTTTCTTTCCGCTGCTATACTTGTTGACATGCATGTGTAGGGTGTGCTAGACTTGCTATAATTGTTAAAATCTGCCAACCAATTAACTTGGTAAAAGGTGAGGTTTTAAATTCCTACTAGTAGTCTATTCACCCCCCCCCTCTAGACACTCTTCTAGTGATCCCTCACAAGGCCATGTATTTCTTCAATAGGTGGTAAATTCTTGACATCCTCAGCTTTAATACCTTTTTCTTTCATAGATTTCTTTGCCTCTTACATATCTTCAGGACTGAGAAATAAGATACCCCTGTTCTTCGGAGTGGGTTTAGGCGGTAATTCAGGAAGAGTCTAATCATCATAATTCTTCAATATGTTATTCAATAATTCCTCAGCTTGTTCAACAGTTCGTTCCCTGAAAACACAACCAGCACAACTATCTAGGAAGTCCCTAGAAGCATCAGTTAGTCCATTATATAAGATATCAAGTATTTCATTTTTCTTGAGAGGGTGATCACGCAAAGCATTAAGCAACTGGAGAAGCCTCCCCCAAGCTTGTGGGAGACTCTCTTCTTCAATTTGCACAAAGTTAAATATTTCCTGTAAGGCAGTTTGTTTCTTATGAGCAGGAAAATATTTTTCAGAGAAGTAGTAGATCATATCCTGGGGACTATGCACACAACCAGGAGTAAGAGTATTGTACCATGTCTTAGCATCACCCTTTAATGAGAACGGAAATAACTTGAGAAGGTAATAGTAGCGAATCTTCTCATCATGAGCAAAGAGGGTGGCTATATCATTCAGCTTAGTAAGGTGTGCCACTACAGTTTCAGTTTCATAGCCATGGAAAGGATTAGATTCAACCAAACCAATTAATTCAAAATCCTTATCGGTAACAAAGGTAGGCGAAGTAGCAAACTTCGGATCAAATTTCATTCTAGCATTCAAAGTTTTTTCCATATACTTGCGTAGCAATTTCTTAAGATTGTTTCTATCCTTGCAAGAAAGAATTTCTCTAGTTACCTCTTCGTCCATAACATAACCTTTAGGTATCTAAGGCATTTCAAATCTAGGAGAGCTAGGACTAATAGGTGTTTCATAGTCATCATCAATTTCATGGGTTTCATCAGTTTCAGCAATCTCATCAGTTTCAGTAGTTTCATTCTCTTTAGCTCTAGCAATTTGCTCATCAAGAAATTCTCCTAGTGGCACATTATCATCAAGCATGGTACTAGCATCATCATAAGCATCATTCATAGCAGAAGTACCATCATCAATAACTTGCGACATATCAGGATTACTAGCATGTGGTGGTGTTGCAAGCTTACTCATAACAGAATGTGAATCAAGTGCAGAGCTAGATGGCAGTTCCTTACCTCCCCTCGTCTTAGAGGGAAAAATCTAGGTCTTTGGATCCTTCAGATTCTTCATAGTGATCAATTGATATAAATCCAAAGTGACTCAACAAATATAGCTATCCTCCCCGGCAACGGTGCCAGAAAAAGGTCTTGATAACCCACAAGTATAGGGGATCGCAACAGTTTTCGAGGGTAGAGTATTTGATATGGGGTGGCCCGATCATCTCAGTAAGATGGCAGTGGTATGATGATGATGATAGATAACTGGGTGTCGCCGATGATCTCTCCTCGCTAGATCCCTGATGCCAGCGCAACAGCTCTCTACCCTTCGGATATTCACGACTTCACACACTTGTGCAACGTAGCCGTCGACCACGAAACGGTATAATTGCAATTCACTAATTCCCAATGGAACAGCAGATTACACTCAACTTGTAGTTCAAATCTCCAGATCGATACGAATTGGAGATGCAATTTCAGATGAATGCTTGATAGCAAGTTCAACGAAACTAGGGTTTAATTTTAACGTGGTCTAACCCTAATTGTGGGCGCCCCAAGAGTACTTATAGAGGTGGGGGCGTCCACCACACAAACCAGACCCGAACCCAACTTGGGTTCAGCCAAACTGACTCAGTTCGACTCAAACTGATACAAAACTGACCCAATGGTTGGGTGCAGCCAACTAGGCACGCAGGCCTTATGTGTATGGCGCACAAGCACTTGGTGGTGCGCCATATGTGGCCTCCTGCGTGGTGCCCTCCTCCTCATGCTGGTCGCCGGCCTCCCTCTCCTCCCTCGCGTCCATGTGCATGATCACCACGTCTTGCTCCAGCTGCTTCAACTCCTCGTTCCCTCGTGCTATGCCTTCTTGTCCCATGAACCTGAGTATGCAAACACACAAAGACTTAGGCAGTAAACAATTTTCATTAATGAAATAATCAGAATCTATTAGGAGCAAATTCACCTGTTGTTCTATTAGCTTTGCACGGGCTCTTGTAATAGGTCCAATTCCGATTTCATCATTGGACTTCTTCTTTGCAGCAATTGGTTGTTCGACATCATGAGGTGGAGATGGAACAATAGTAGGGATGTCCTCATCATCTCCCCCCCCTTCAAAAGGCGTCGACCCCGACGCTCCAAGGTCTTGTCCATCATATGGTGACAAATCAGCAACGTTGAAGCTGTTGCTAACGCCACCAAACTCATCAATAGGAATATCAATCGAGTAGGCATTGTCATTTATCTTGGCTAACACCTTGTAAGGACCAGCACCACGCGGCCGCAACTTGGAACGCCGCAGCTGTGGGAACCTATCCTTGCGCAGATGCACCCAAACCATATCTCCAGGCTGAAACAAAACTTGCTTTCTTGATTGGTTTCTTGCAGCAGCAACGTTCTTGCCTTTCTTCTCAATAGCCTCTCGTGTCCTCTCATGAATTTTCTTCACATAATCTGCTCTTTTTGATGCCTCCATATTTACTCTCTCATGCAATGGAAGAGGCAGCAAATCAAGCGGTGTGATTGGTTTGAAGCCATACACCACCTCAAAAGGACAAAACTGGGTAGTAGTGTGCACCGCTCTGTTATATGCAAACTCAACATGTGGCAAACACTCCTCCCACTCACGCAGATTTTTCTTGATCATAGCTCGCAGCAATTGTGACAATGTTCGATTCACCACCTCCGTTTGACCATCTGTTTGGGGATGACATGTAGTACTGAACAACAGCTTCGTTCCTAGCTTTCCCCATAGGGTCTTCCAGAAGTAGCTCATAAACTTCACGTCCCTGTCAGAAACAATTGTCTTTGGCACTCCATGCAAGTGTACGATGTCCCTGAAAAACAGGTTAGCAATATGCGACGCATCGTCGCTTTTGTGGCATGCAATAAAATGTGCCATCTTAGAAAATCTATCCACTACCACAAATATAGAATCATGACCTCTTTTAGTGTGTGGCAAACCTAACACAAAATCCATACTTATATCTTCCCATGGTGTGGTAGGTGCAGGTAATGGTGTATACAAACCGTGAGGCTTCAGTTTGGACTTGGACGTGTTACATGTAATGCAGCGCCTAACAAACCTGTCCACGTCGCGCCTCATCTTGGGCCAATAAAAATGATCAGCTAGCATGAGCAACGTCTTCTCACGCCCAAAATGACCCATCAATCCTCCTGTATGTGATTCCTGCAACAACAGCAAACGCACCGACGATTCTGGAAAACATAGTTTGTTGGCACGAAAAAAAAATCTATCATGTATGTGGTACTTGTCCCAAGCGGTTCGTAGCATACACAAACGATATGGTTCAGCAAAATCATGATCAGTTGCATACAAATCACACAAGCTCTCTAAACCAGGAATTTTAACATCGAGATGTGTCAATAACATGTTCTTCCTAGATAGAGCATCCGCAACAACATTATCTTTCCCTTTCTTATGCTTAATTATGTAGGGAAATGACTCAATGGACTCAACCCACTTAGCTAGGCGCCTATGAAGTTAGATTGAGCTTTCAGATATTTCAAAGCTTCATGATCAGAATGTATGATAAATTCTTTTGGCCACAAATAATGTTGCCAAACCTCAAGAACTCTAACAAGCGCATACAATTCTTTATCATAAACAGGATAATTCAGCCTAGCACCAGAAAGTTTCTCGCTGCAATAAGCAATAGGTCTACCTTCTTGCATCAACACACCACCAATTCCTATACCACTAGCATCACATTCTATTTCAAATTGCTTAGAAAAATCTGGTAGTGCAAGTAATGGTGCAGAAGTAAGCAAACGCTTCAGCTCATCAAATGCATGATCTTGTGCAGCGGCCCAAACAAAAGGCACTCCTTTCTTAGTTAATTCATTCAATGGTGCAGCAATAGTACTAAAGTCTTTCACAAAACGCCGATAGAATCCAGCAAGACCGTGAAAACTTCGTACTTGACTAACATTCATGGGAATAGGCCAATTTTGAATTGCTTCAATTTTAGATGAATCTACTTCTACTCCATGCTTAGATACAACGTATCCCAGAAATATGAGCTTATCTTTTGCAAATGTGCACTTCTCAAGATTAGCATACAATTTAGCATCACGCAACACTTGCAAAACTTGTCTAATATAATCACAATGTTTAGATTCATTGCGGCTGTAAATAAGTATGTCATCAAAATATACAACCACAAAACGACCAATAAACTCTCTCAAAACATGATTCATTAATCTCATGAATGTACTAGGTGCATTAGTAACACCAAAAGGCATAACTAGCCACTCATATAAACCAAATTTAGTTTTGAAAGCAGTTTTCCATTCATCCCCTTCTTTCATCCTAATTTGATGATAACCACTACGCAAATCAATTTTAGAGAAAACAGCAGCACCACTCAATTCATCTAGCATATCCTCTAAGCGTGGAATAGGACGACGATATCGAATAGTGATGTTGTTAATAGCTCTACAATCTACGCACATGCGCCATGTACCATCTTTCTTAGGCACCAAAATAACAGGAACAGCACAAGGACTAAGAGAAACACGAATATACCCTTTATCTAGAAGTGCTTGCACTTGCTTCTGTATTTCCTTCGTTTCTTCGGGGTTGGTCCTGTATGGCGCTCGGTTAGGGAGGCTAGCGCCTGCTATGAGATCAATTTGGTGCTCAATTCCACGCAATGGTGGCAGCCCCGCTGGTACCTCCGCCGGAAACACATCGCCATACTCCTGTAAAACAGTAGACACACCAAGAGAAACAGGTTGCATATCATTAGAAACTAAAACCTCGCCTTTGTACATAAGCACAACAGGCATGGCTGTAGAATCCTCTCTAAATTCTCTCATGTCTTCTTTGGTGGCTAATATAAGCAAACTAGGCGCTCGCGCACTTTTCGTTATATTGTCACTCACAGCTATTACATTGTTCGCTCGTGCAGGTGGCTGTTCGATATTCACTTCTGTTTTCTGACGAGACTCATTCACAATTTGCTGCGGTAACGTAGGTTGTGGATTTATTTTCTTGCCCTTGAACTCCAAGTGATAAGTGTTGGCGCGGCCATTGTGTTGCACATGGCGATCATACAGCCATGGCCGACCCAACAATAGATGGCAAACAGTCATAGGAACCACATCAAATTCAATGGAATCCTTGTATGGTCCTATCTCAAAATTCACACGCACCATATGATTCACCTTCATCTCTCCATTGTCACTCAGCCATTGTATGTAGTATGGGTTTGGATGAGGCAAATACTTCAAATTCAGCTTGGCACATAATTCTTTGCTTGCAAGATTGCGGCAGCTACCTCCATCGATAATTACCTTGCAAGCTTTGTTTGGACCAACTAGTGATTTTGTTTGGAACAAATTACAGCGCTGGGAATCAGCATGTTGCTGCACACTAAGAGCACGCTGTGATACAACAAGAGTAGGTGATGTAGAACAAAAAGCATCCATGCCGACCTCACTAGTATAATCATCTTCATCAGAAGCATAAGGATCAGCATCATCTCCAGTCTCATACTCGTTGTCATCATTAACAATCATCACTTTTCTGTTCGGGCACTCTCTCTTGAAGTGTCCCTTGCCTCCACATGTATGACATAGCGTATCTCTATTACGGGCTGTAGACATGTTGGAACCTGAGCTAGCAGCAGGAGCAGCAGGTTTCTTTGATTGTAAAACAGTGGAGGCTGGTTTTGGTGCAGAAGAAAAGGGGCGGCTGGCGGCGCCCTCACTAGGCGTGTAAGGGGGCGGCTGTGTTTTGTTGGAGAACCGCCCAGCTATAGTATAACGGGCTTTAATTTGAGCTTCTTCGGCCAACTGGGACTCAGCTTCTCTTGCATGATGTAGCAGCTCGTTCATGGTATTGTATTGGTGATGCCTAACAATACCCTTGATGTTATATTTCAGCCCATGGAGAAAACGTTGCATAGTCATCTCAACAGATTCTCTAACTCGTGCACGCTGCAACAACATCTCCATCTCCATGTAATATGCATCAACTGTCATAGAACCTTGCTTCAATTGTGTCAATTTATCATAAACCGTCCGCAAGTAATTAGTGGGAACAAAACGAGCTCGCATGATCTCCTTCATATTGCGCCATGTAAGAATAGGTAACTCGTTGTCTTCTCGTCGATCGCGCACAATGCTATCCCACCAACGCAAAGCATAACCATCAAATTCTGAGGAAGCAAGCTTGATCTTTCTATCTTCAGTGTAGTCATGCAAACGCCATAATTTCTCCGTCTTGAGCTCCCATGTGAGGTACTCTTCTACATCAGTGGAGCCTTCAAATCTGGGAATTGTGAACTTAGGCTTTCCCAAGCCATCATCCTCCTGAAATGGTACACGCCGAGCACCCAGTGGTCGTGGACGACCAGGCCCTTGAAAGCCACGCCCACGGCCATTATTGCCCAACATGTTTTCATTATCTCCATGGACACTATGATCATCTCCATGGCCCTCATGTTGGCGTTGCTCAATAACTACACGCAGCCCATTGACCGAAGTTGTCAATTGTTGTATGCTTGTGTGGAGATCATTGACTTGTGTTTGCATAGCATTGACTGTAGTTTCAGTTGCACCCACTTTCATTTGTATAGCTTGAATATCAGCATCAATATTGTCAGTGGATCGAGTGATAAGCCCTGTCAAATGATCGCGAAGAGCTTCATATTCCTTCCATGTAACACAGTCGTCACCATCCTTTTTCTGCATCACATCAACACCATTCTCAGACATGATTAGCAGGTTAGTGTACTAAATCAAAAATCGGTTTGGTGGAACACTCACAACTCACTGAAAACTGACAAGAAAAGGAAATCTTACCGTTCCAAAGTGAATAGCAATGCACACTTACCAGGTCGGATAGAAGACTAGTGCACGGATGTGATGAAGTGAATACCAGGGTATAAGAGCTACCACACGACAGAGCAGGATTATATTTGGTGGAGCTATAGGTATGGTACCCTATCTACACCAATTCACAAATCCTAGTGCTGATCGTATGACAAAAAGACCCACGGAAACACACACGGTGGAGATAAATGGGGCAAATGCAACTCTGAAAATGAGCTCCAAAAATTGAGGTATGTCGGAGTAATGCTCGTGTTGCAATTGCACAGGAGAGACGCTTGCAAAAAGCTCAAGTGATACGGGCACAAGATTGCTCAATCTACTAGTGCAAACAGCAAGATAATACAATTCCAACACTGCAATAGATAGCAGCAACTTCTAGCCAATGTCTCTCTCTTTTCTTTCTTTCTCTCCCTTTTCTTTCTTTCTCTCTCTCTCTTTTTGATTCTCTCTTTTTTTTTGTATGGCTGCTACAGTAAAACAATTTGCACAAGAAAAACCCCAATCAGAGCAGCCTAATGAGCACAAGGAAAAGCTAGTCTCAATAGGTAAGTTCCTACGCAAAGCAAAGATTGGCTTGTCTATGGCGCACAAAAGGAAAAACTTGATTTAATTGGGACTGGAAAAAGGACACAGAAAACGAAACCGACTCAAAACCCTAACTGAAATTAGACGGCAGAAACTCACGCGCAGAGGCAGACAATTGATGCTGGGTGTCTGGTGGTGGGCGAAAGCTCGCGCGCGGGGTCAGACAACTGCTGTTGGGTGTCTGGTGGCGGGCGTAAGCAGCGGCAGGAGCTTGACTCGGAAAGAAAAACAAAGCCGGCTAGAACGAGGACTTTGCAGCCGACTCGGATTAGGCCAAGATCACGACTAAAACTAGGACTCCGACGACAACCCTAGACGCCTACTTAGATGACTCGGATCAAAGAGAAAAGCTACGCAAAAACGACCAGCAACTAGAATTGACGAACAGATGTTATCTAGGCTATGGCAAAGCTAAACCCTAATATTTTTGTGAGGCTTTTTTCTGGATAGGACGAAAACAAAACTAGACTATGGATGGATTTGGTGGATGCTTACCGAGGCAACACTGGAAATCTGATACCAAGATGATATGGGGTGGCCCGATCTTCTCAGTAAGCTGGCAGTGGTATGATGATGATGATAGATAACTGGGTGTCGCCGATGATGTCTCCTCGCTAGATCCCTGATGCCAGCACAACAGCTCTCTACCCTTCGGATATTCATGACATCACACACTTGCGCAACGTAGCCGTCGACCACGAAACGGTATAATTGCAATTCGCTAATTCCCAATGGAACAGCAGATTACACTCAACTTGTAGTTCAAATCTCCAGATCGATACGAATTGGAGATGCAATTTCAGATGAATGCTTGATAGCATGTTCAACGAAACTAGGGTTTAATTTTAACGTGGTCTAACCCTAATTGTGGGCGCCCCAAGAGTACTTATAGAGGTGGGGGCGTCCACCACACAAACCAGACCCGAACCCAACTTGGGTTCAGCCAAACTGACTCAGTTCGACTCAAACTGATACAAAACTGACCCAATGGTTGGGTGCAGCCAACTAGGCACGCAGGCCTTATGTGTATGGCGCACAAGCACTTGGTGGTGCGCCATATGTGGCCTCCTGCGTGGTGCCCTCCTCCTCATGTTGGTCGTCGGCCTCCCTCTCCTCCCTCGCGTCCATGTGCATGATCACCACGTCTTGCTCCAGCTGCTTCAACTCCTCGTTCCCTCGTGCTATGCCTTCTTCTCCCATGAACCTGAGTATGCAAACACACAAAGACTTAGGCAGTAAACAATTCTCATTAATGAAATAATCAGAATCTATTAGGAGCAAATTCACCTGTTGTTCTATTAGCTTTGCACGGGCTCTTGTAATAGGTCCAATTCTCATTTCATCATTGGACTTCTTCTTTGCAGCAATTGGTTGTTCGACATCATGAGGTGGAGATGGAACAATAGTAGGGATGTCCTCATCATCTCCCCCCCCCCCTTCAAAAGGCGTCGACCTCGACGCTCCAAGGTCTTGTCCATCATATGGTGACAAATCAGCAACGTTGAAGCTGTTGCTAACGCCACCAAACTCAGCAATAGGAATATCAATCGAGTAGGCATTGTCATTTATCTTGGCTAACACCTTGTAAGGACCAGCACCACGCGGCCGCAACTTGGAACGCCGCAGCTGTGGGAACCTATCCTTGCGCAGATGCACCCAAACCATATCTCCAGGCTGAAACAAAACTTGCTTTCTTGATTGGTTTCTTGCAGCAGCAACGTTCTTGCCTTTCTTCTCAATAGCCGCTCGTGTCCTCTCATGAATTTTCTTCACATAATCTGCTCTTTTTGATGCCTCCATATTTACTCTCTCATGCAATGGAAGAGGCAGCAAATCTAGCGGTGTGATTGGTTTGAAGCCATACACCACCTCAAAAGGAGAAAACTGGGTAGTAGTGTGCACCGCTCTGTTATATGCAAACTCAACATGTGGCAAACACTCCTCCCACTCACGCAGATTTTTCTTGATCATAGCTCGCAGCAATTGTGAAAATGTTCAATTCACCACCTCCGTCTGACCATCTGTTTGGGGATGACATGTAGTACTGAACAACAGCTTCGTTCCTAGCTTTCCCCATAGGGTCTTCCAGAAGTAGCTCATAAACTTCACGTCCCCGTCAGAAACAATTGTCTTTGGCACTCCATGCAAGTGTACGATGTCCCTGAAAAACAGGTTAGCAATATGCGACGCATCGTCGCTTTTGTGGCATGCAATAAAATGTGCCATCTTAGAAAATCTATCCACTACCACAAATATAGAATCATGACCTCTTTTAGTGCGTGGCAAACCTAACACAAAATCCATACTTATATCTTCCCATGGTGTGGTAGGTGCAGGTAATGGTGTATACAAACCGTGAGGCTTCAGTTTGGACTTGGACGTGTTACATGTAATGCAGCGCCTAACAAACCTGTCCACGTCGCGCCTCATCTTGGGCCAATAAAAATGATCAGCTAGCATGAGCAACGTCTTCTCACGCCCCAAATGACCCATCAATCCTCCTGTATGTGATTCCTGCAACAACAGCAAACGCACCGACGATTCTGGAAAACATAGTTTGTTGGCACGAAACAAAAATCTATCATGTATGTGGTACTTGTCCCATGCAGTTCGTAGCATACACAAACGATATGGTTCAGCAAAATCATGATCAGTTGCATACAACTCACACAAGCTCTCTAAACCAGGAATTTTAACATCGAGATGTGTCAATAACATGTTCTTCCTAGATAGAGCATCCGCAACAACATTATCTTTCCCTTTCTTATGCTTAATTATGTAGGGAAACGACTCAATGAACTCAACCCACTTAGCTAGGCGCCTATGCAAGTTAGATTGAGCTTTCAGATATTTCAAAGCTTCATGATCAGAATGTATGATAAATTCTTTTGGCCACAAATAATGTTGCCAAACCTCAAGAACTCTAACAAGCTCATACAATTCTTTATCATAAACAGGATAATTCAGTCTAGCACCAGAAAGTTTCTCGCTGAAATAAGCAATAGGTCTACCTTCTTGCATCAACACACCACCAATTCCTATACCACTAGCATCACATTCTATTTCAAATTGCTTAGAAAAATCTGGTAGTGCAAGTAATGGTGCAGAAGTAAGCAAACGCTTCAGCTCATCAAATGCATGATCTTGTGCAGCGCCCCAAACAAAAGGCACTCCTTTCTTAGTTAATTCATTCAATGGTGCAGCAATAGTACTAAAGTCTTTCACAAAACGCCGATAGAAACCAGCAAGACCGTGAAAACTTCGTACTTGACTAACATTCATGGGAGTAGGCCAATTTTGAATTGCTTCAATTTTAGATGAATCTACTTCTACTCCATGCTTAGATACAACGTATCCCAGAAATATGAGCTTATCTTTTGCAAATGTGCACTTCTCAAGATTAGCATACAATTTAGCATCACGCAACACTTGCAAAACTTGTCTAATATAATCACAATGTTCAGATTCATTGCGGCTGTAAATAAGTATGTCATCAAAATATACAACCACAAAACGACCAATAAACTCTCTCAAAACATGATTCATTAATCTCATGAATGTACTAGGTGCATTAGTAAGACCAAAAGGCATAACTAGCCACTCATATAAACCAAATTTAGTTTTGAAAGCAGTTTTCCATTCATCCCCTTCTTTCATCCTAATTTGATGATAACCACTACGCAAATCAATTTTAAAGAAAACAACAGCACCACTCAATTCATCTAGCATATCCTCTAAGCGTGGAATAGGACGACGATATCGAATAGTGATGTTGTTAATAGCTCTACAATCTACGCACATGCGCCATGTACCATCTTTCTTAGGCACCAAAATAACAGGAACAACACAAGGACTAAGAGAAACATGAATATACCCTTTGTCTAGTAGTGCTTGCACTTGCTTCTGTATTTCCTTCGTTTCTTCGGTGTTGGTCCTGTATGGCGCTCGGTTAGGGAGGCTAGCGCCTGGTATGAGATCAATTTGGTGCTCAATTCCACGCAATGGTGGCAGCCCCACTGGTACCTCCGCCGGAAACACATCGCCATACTCCTGTAAAACAGTAGACACACCAAGAGAAACAGGTTGCATATCATTAGAAACTAAAACCTCGCCTTTGTACATAAGCACAAGAGGCATGGCTGTAGGATCCTCTCTAAATTCTCTCATGTCTTCTTTGGTGGCTAATATAAGCAAACTAGGCGCTCGCGCACTTTTCGTTATATTGTCACTCACGGCTATTACATTGTTCGCTCGTGCAGGTGGCTATTCGATATTCACTTCTGTTTTCTGACGAGACTCATTCACAATTTGCTGCGGTGACATAGGCTGTAGATTTATTTTCTTGCCCTTGAACTCCAAGTGATAAGTGTTGGCGCGGCCATTGTGTTGCACATGGCGATCATACAGCCATGGCCGACCCAACAATAGATGGCAAACAGTCATAGGAACCACATCAAATTCAATGGAATCCTTGTATGGTCCTATCTCAAAATTCACACGCACCATATGATTCACCTTCATCTCTCCATTGTAACTCAGCCATTGTATGTAGTATGGGTTTGGATGAGGCAAATACTTCAAATTCAGCTTGGCACATAATTCTTTGCTTGCAAGATTGCGGCAGCTACCTCCATCAATAATTACCTTGCAAGCTTTGTTTGGACCAACTAGTGCTTTTGTTTGGAACAAATTACAGCGCTGGGAATCAGCATGTTGCTGCACACTAAGAGCACGCTGTGATACAACAAGAGTAGGTGCTGTAGAAGCAAAAGCATCCATGCCGACCTCACTAGTATAATCATCTTCATCAGAAGCATAAGGATCAGCATCATCTCCAGTCTCATACTCGTTGTCATCATTAACAATCATCACTTTTCTGTTCGGGCACTCTCTCTTGAAGTGTCCCTTGCCTCCACATGTATGACATAGCATATCTCTATTACGGGCTGTAGACATGTTGGAACCTGAGCTAGCAGCAGGAGCAGCAGGTTTCTTTGATTGTGAAACAGTGGAGGCTGGTTTTGGTGCAGAAGAAAAGGGGCGGCTGGCAGCGCCCTCACTAGGCGTGTAAGGGGGCGGCTGTGTTTTGTTGGAGAACCGCCCAGCTATAGTATAACGGGCTTTAATTTGAGCTTCTTCGGCCAACTGGGACTCAGCTTCTCTTGCATGATGTAGCAGCTCGTTCATGGTATTGTATTGGTGATGCCTAACAATACCCTTGATGTTATATTTCAGCCCATGGAGAAAACGTTGCATAGTCATCTCAACAGATTCTCTAACTCGTGCACGCTGCAACAACATCTCCATCTCCATGTAATATGCATCAACTGTCATAGAACCTTGCTTCAATTGTGTCAATTTATCATAAACCGTCCGCAAGTAATTAGTGGGAACAAAACGAGCTCGCATGATCTCCTTCATATTGCGCCATGTAAGAATAGGTAACTCATTGTCTTCTCGTCGATCGCGCACAATGCTATCCCACCAACGCAAAGCATAACCATCAAATTCTGAGGAAGCAAGCTTGATCTTTCTATCTTCAGTGTAGTCATGCAAACGCCATAATTTCTCCATCTTGAGCTCCCATGTGAGGTACTCTTCTACATCAGTGGAGCCTTCAAATCTGGGAATTGTGAACTTAGGCTTGCCCAAGCCATCATCCTCCTGAAATGGTACACGCCGAGCACCCAGTGGTGGTGGACGACCAGGCCCTTGAAAGCCACGCCCACGACCATTATTGCCCAACATGTTTTCATTATCTCCATGGACACTATGATCATCTCCATGGCCCTCATGTTGGCGTTGCTCAATAACTACACGCAGCCCATTGACTGAAGTTGTCAATTGTTGTATGCTTGTGTGGAGATCATTGACTTGTGTTTGCATAGCATTGACTGTAGTTTCAGTTGCACCCACTTTCATTTGTATAACTTGAATATCAGCATCAATATTGTCAGTGGATCGAGTGATAAGCCCTGTCAAATGATCGCAAAGAGCTTCATATTCCTTCCATGTAACACAGTCGTCACCATCCTTTTTCTGCATCACATCAACACCATTCTCAGACATGATTAGCAGGTTAGTGTACTAAATCAAAAATCGGTTTGGTGGAACACTCACAACTCACTGAAAACTGACAAGAAAAGGAAATCTTACCGTTCCAAAGTGAATAGCAATGCACACTTACCAGGTCAGATAGAAGACTAGTGCACGGATGTGATGAAGTGAATACCAGGGTATAAGAGCTACCACACGACAGAGCAGGATTATATTTGGTGGAGCTATAGGTATGGTACCCTATCTACACCAATTCACAAATCCTAGTGCTGATCGTATGACAAAAAGACCCACGGAAACACACACGGTGGAGATAAATGGGGCAAATGCAACTCTGAAAATGAGCTCCAAAAATAGAGGTATGTCGGAGTAATGCTCGTGTTGCAATTGCACAGGAGAGATGCTAGCAAAAAGCTCAAGTGATACGGGCACAAGATTGCTCAATCTACTAGTGCAAACAGCAAGATAATACAATTCCAACACTGCAATAGATAGCAGCAACTTCTGCCAATGTCTCTCTCTTTTCTTTCTTTCTCTCCCTTTTCTTTCTTTCTCTCTCTCTCTTTTTGATTCTCTCTTTTTTTTTACTTTTGTTTGGTTGCTACAGTAAAACAATTTGCACAAGAAAAACCCCAATCAGAGCAGCCCAATGAGCACAAGGAAAAGCTAGTCTCAATAGGTAAGTTCCTACGCAAAGCAAAGATTGGCTTGTCTATGGCGCACAAAAGGAAAAACTTGATTTAATTGATACTGGAAAAAGTGTTGGGTAACGTTGCATGGGAAACAAAAAATTTCCTACGCACACACAAGATCTATCCATGGTGATGAGCATCTACGAGAGGGAGAGTGAATCTACATACCCTTGTAGATCGCTAAGCGGAAGCGTTAAGAAACGCGGTTGATGTAGTCGAACGTCTCCGCGATCCAAATCGCAAGTCGTCCCTCGATCCGATCACGAACTAGTGCCGAACGGACGACACCTCCGCGTTCAACACACGTACGGCTTGATGACGCCTTCACCTCCTCGATCCAGCGAGCGATGAAGAAGTAGTAGATGAGTTCCGGCAGCATGACGGCATGGTGATGGTGGTGAGGAACAATCTCTGCAGGGCTTCGCTAAGCACTACGGAGATTATGACGGGAGAACTAGAGGGTTAGGGTTGCCGACACACGGCTTGGGAAATCTTAATGTATCCCGTGTGCTAGCCCTGCCCCTCTATTTATATGTTGAGCCTTGGGGTCTAAACTTGGAGTAAAAGCCTCCTCCAGGTCGGTTTTGCCCGCACAAGGTCGGTTTGGCCCGCAGGGAAAGAGTCCAACTCGGATCCCTGCAGTATCGCGTACAAGCGGTAGTACCGCTTACGATAAGCGGTAGTACCGCCTGTAGCGGTAGTACCGCTTACGATAAGCGGTAGTACCGCCCGTAGCGGTAGTACCGCTTACGATAAGCGGTAGTACCGCCCCAGACGCCAGCAAAACTTCCTTTCGCACCTTGCCTAAGCCTCGTGGGCTTTACCCCTTGGCCCAAATAAAGTGTTCTCGTACCCGAACATTTCGGGAAACATCCGGAACCTCTTCCGGTGAATTCCGGAACCCTTCCAGAAACCAAAACACTATTATCACATATATCAATCTTTACCTCCGGACTATTCCGGAGATCCTCGTCATGTCCGGGATCTTATCCGGGATTCCGAACAACCTTCGGTCACCAACAAAATAACTCAACTATACTAATCGTCACCAAACGTTAAGTGTGTAGACCCTGCGGGTTCGAGAACTATGTAGACATGACCGAGACACCTCTACGATCAATAACCAATAGCGGGACCTGGATGCCCATATTGGCTCCTACATATTCTACGAAGATCTTTATCGGTCGAACCTCTATGTCAAGGATTCAGTTAATCCCGTATGCTATTCCCTTTGTTCTTCGGTATGTTACTTGCCCGATATTCGATCGTCGGTATCTCTATACCTAGTTCAATCTCGTTACTGGCAAGTCTCTTTACTCGTTCCGTAATACAAGATCTCGTGGCTAACATTTTAGTCACATTGCTTGCAAGGCTCATTGTGATGTTGTATTACCGAGTGGGCCCTGAGATACCTCTCCGTCACACGGAGTAACAAATCCCAGTCTTGATCCATGCCAACCCAACAGACATCCTCGGAGATACCTGTAGAGCACCTTTATAGTCACCCAGTTACGTTGCGACGTTTGATACACACAAGGTACTCCTCCGATGTCAGGGAGTTGCATGATCTCATGGTCATAGGAACAGATACTTGACATGCAGAAAACAATAGCAATAAACTGACACGATCAAATGCTACGTTCTTAGTTTGGGTCTTTGTCCATCACATCATTCTCCTAATGATGTGATCCCGTTATCAAATGGCATATTTCCAACAAAAAGGACACAGAAAACGAAACCGACTCAAAACCCTAACTGAAATTAGACGGCAGAAACTCACGCGCAGAGGCAGACAATTGATGCTGGGTGTCTGGTGGTGGGCGAAAGCTCGCGCGCGGGATCAGACAACTGCTGTTGGGTGTCTGGTGGCGGGCGTAAGCAGCGGCAGGAGCTTGACTCGGAAAGAAAAACAAAGCCGGCTAGAACGAGGACTTTGCAGCCGACTCGGATCAGGCCAAGATCACGACTAAAACTAGGACTCCGACGACAACCCTAGACGCCTACTTAGATGACTCGGATCAAAGAGAAAAGCTACGCAAAAACGACCAGCAAATAGAATTGACGAACAGATGTTATCTAGGCTATGGCAAAGCTAAACCCTAATATTTTTGTGAGGCTTTTTTCTGGATAGGACGAAAACAAAACTAGACTATGGATGGATTTGGTGGATGCTTACCGAGGCAACACTGGAAATCTGATACCAAGATGATATGGGGTGGCCCGATCTTCTCAGTAAGCTGGCAGTGGTATGATGATGATGATAGATAACTGGGTGTCGCCGATGATCTCTCCTCGCTAGATCCCTGATGCCAGCGCAACAGCTCTCTACCCTTCGGATATTCACGACTTCACACACTTGCGCAACGTAGCCGTCGACCACGAAACGGTATAATTGCAATTCACTAATTCCCAATGGAACAGCAGATTACACTCAACTTGTAGTTCAAATCTCCAGATCGATACGAATTGGAGATGCAATTTCAGATGAATGCTTGATAGCAAGTTCAACGAAACTAGGGTTTAATTTTAACGTGGTCTAACCCTAATTGTGGGCGCCCCAAGAGTACTTATAGAGGTGGGGGCGTCCACCTCACAAACCAGACCCGAACCCAACTTGGGTTCAGCCAAACCGACTCAGTTCGACTCAAACTGATACAAAACTGACCAAATGGTTGGGTGCAGCCAACTAGGCACGCAGGCCTTATGTGTATGGCGCACAAGCACTTGGTGGTGCGCCATATGTGGCCTCCTACGTGGTGCCCTCCTCCTCATGCTGGTCGCCGGCCTCCCTCTCCTCCCTCGCGTCCATGTGCATGATCACCACGTCTTGCTCCAGCTGCTTCAACTCCTCGTTCCCTCGTGCTATGCCTTCTTCTCCCATGAACCTGAGTATGCAAACACACAAAGACTTAGGCAGTAAACAATTCTCATTAATGAAATAATCGGAATCTATTAGGAGCAAATTCACCTGTTGTTCCATTAGCTTTGCATGGGCTCTTGTAATAGGTCCAATTCTGATTTCATCATTGGACTTCTTCTTTGCAGCAATTGGTTGTTTGACATCATGAGGTGGAGATGGAACAATAGTAGGGATGTCCTCATCAGTATTCAACCCAAATTTATAGATTCAACACAAGGGGAGCCAAAGAATATTTGAGAGTATTAGCAGTTGAGTTGTCAATTCAACCACACCTGGAGATTAAATATCTGCAGCAAAGTGATCAGTAGCACAGTAATATGATAGTTTGATAGCAGTAGTAGCAGTAATAGTAACATAGCAAGAGCAATAAGTGGAAAACCCATAGGCACTGGATCGGCAGCTCGTTGGATGATATTAATCATATAACAGTCATAACCTAGGGCGACACGGAACTAGCTCCAGTTCATAAATGTAATGTAGGCATGTATTCCATAAATAGTCATATGTGCTTATGGAAAAGAACTTGCATGACATCTTTTGTCCTACCCTCCGGTGGCAGCGGGGTCCATAAGGAAACTAAGGGATATTAAGGCCTCCTTTTAATAAAGAACCGGAACAAAGCATTAACACACGGTGAATACATGAACTCCTCAAACTACGGTCATCACCGTGAAGTATCCCAAATATTGTCACTATGGGGTTGACGGATCATAACACGTAATAGGTGCATATGACTAGGCAAGATCGGATCAAGAACATAGATATAATAGTGATAACATAAACGGTTCAGATCTGAAATCATGGCACTCGGGCCCTAGTGACAAGCATTAGGCATAGCAAAGTCACAGCAACATCAATCTCAGAACAGAGTGGATACTGGGGATCAAGCCCTAACAAAACTAACTAGATTACATGATGAATCACATCCAACTCCTCACCGACCTGCAAGCCTACGAAGGAATTACTCACTCCCGGTGGGGAGCATCAGGGAATTGGCGATGGAGAAGGGTTGGTGATGACGAAGACCGAAGATTCCCCTTTCCGGAGCCCCAAACGGGCTCCAGATCTGGCCTCCCGATGAAGAACAGGAGGTGGCGGCGGCTCCGTATCATAAAACGCGATGAAACTTTCTCCTTGATTTTTTATCCGAAAATAGGAATTTATAGTGCGGAATTAGGGTCTATAGGGCCACGAGGTGGGCACAACCCACCAGGGGGCGCCTGGGGGCGCTGGCGCGCCCTGGTGTATGCTGCCCAGCCTCTGGCCTCCCTTCAGTGGTTTTTGGCTCCAATAATTCTTATATATTCCGAAATAATTCTCCAAAAAGTTTCGTTCCATTCCGAGAACTTTTATTTCTGCACAAAAACAACACCATGGTAGTTCTGCTGAAAACAACGTCAGTCCGGGTTAGTTTCATTCAAATCAGGAAAATTAGAGTCCAAAACAAGGGCAAAAGTGTGAGGAAAAGTAGAACGTTGGAGACGTATCACTTAGCCGTCACGAGAGCGACGGACAGTTCAAATTTGGCTCATGTGGGGGAAAGCATGGAGGGGAATGTCACTGTTTCGGCGGAAGCATCTAGCAAAACGACATTGTCATATTATAGGAGGAAAGTGCATGTTCATTTACCACAGTCTATTTGTGTTGTAAAAATGGGATGAACTACGTTTCGTTAAGGCATTGGTTTGACTGAGTAATTGCTTTTGGAGTAAGAAAAATATATGTCACGTATGGTATTTTGTACTCTTTTCGATGCTGACAAGTTCAGCAACAGAAGTAGGGAGTTGGTTAAGCTAGCCTGCAATTCTATACCAGCTACGCCCAAAGTTCACTAAATAAATGCAACCATATTTTGTTGACGAGAAATCTTTATTGGAGTAAACACTTGGTCTTGTGTGAAGTCAAACTGTTTTAGTTTTGACTTGGCTTATAGGAAGAAGAAAAATGACATGCAATGCCTTATAGATACATTGTGAAAACATGTGTCATGATCATGATGCTAATTTAGTTGCCACCTGCCTTCACCGTCATCGCCTCTCTACATGGCAATTTCGATCAAGGTTGAGATGTAGAGATATGTCCAAGCCAAAACTCAGCTATGCACTAGAGCCAAAAGAGTCGAGTCAAAGCTACAATCACTCGCATGTGGGGGCATAGGTGTCAGGTTTCGCATCAAACGATTAAGAAGTTATATTGCAATTTTAGGTTAGTCATTATTCCAGAGTCCTGGTTGTCGGTTCAAACCCCCCATAAATGTATTTTTTGCATTCAAATGGCTTCAATACATCAGAACATATTTCTTTGTATAATTGCATCCATATACAATGCATAGGTCAACATATGTCAATATGTCTACATCCCATGTGTTTGGCCCCACCTATAGAGCGGCTGCATTGCAGATGCGTGAGAAAATGATCCAAGAGGGCGGATGCGTGAGAAAATGATCTGAGAGGGCGGTTGCCTGTTGTCGAAGACCCTCGTGTTGCACTCATTCCATACATATTTATAAACGAAGATTTGAGCTCATAAAAGTTGGCATTGCATTAGCATAAATATGTGCTTCTCGAGGATACGTGGTTGGTTCAACCAAGAGTGGGCGGACTAATTTGACGGATAGCATGTGTTACCACACTGAGTTAGTTACGGCATCTCCAACGTCGACCACAAATTTTCTACCCGTTCAAATTTTGAAAGTGCACACGTTCAAATAGCCGCATACAGCAGTAGTTCAAATTTTAAAAAGTTCAAATATTACATTCCAACATTGTTGTCCCCTTTAGATGCCCACAGATGCTCAATCAGATCTTTCTTCAGCTGCTCGTGAGTTGCTCGATGCCAAATTTGTTGATGCATTTGAATAAACTTTTCAAATGTGGCCAGATTCTGGTATAGAAATTCGATAGGATATGTTCTCAAATCTAGAGCTGCGGCATCATCCTCACCCTCATCCTCCTCGATCATGTTGTGCATGATCACACAACATGTCATCACCTCCTACAAGGTCTCCGGATCCCATTGTTTACTAGGTCCACGGACAACTGCAAAACGGGCCTGCAGTACTCCAAATGCCCTCTTGACATCCTTTCTAGTTACTTCCTGTCTTTGGGCAAAGTGAGACTTTTTCTGACCAACTGGGTTAGAGATGATGTTGACAAAAGTAGCCCCCAGAGGATAGACCGTCAACCAGATGTAGCCCATGTTGTAATCATGTCCACTGACAGTATAGTGGCAAGGACGAGCTTTTCCTTCAGCAAGCCTTTCAAACAATGGTGATCGTTGCAGCACATTGATGTCATTGTGAGACTCGGACATGCCAAAGAAAGTGTCCCAAATCCAAAGATCATGTGATGCAACTTCTTCAAGGATGATGGTGGGCTTCTTAACCTGACCCTGATATCGCCCTTGTAAAGTCTTCGAGCAGCTCTTCCATTTTCAGTGCATGCAGTTAAGAGATCCAAGCAAAGCTAAATACCCTCTTGCTTCTAAGATTGCCAAGAACCATATGCAAGTATCTGCAGTGCGGCTGTGCACTTCTGGTAACCAGAGAATCCAATCCTTTCCACCGCGTCCTTCTTCAAGATGAAGTAGCCATCATAGGACTAGACGCCATGATACAAACGATCGAAGACAGTCTTGCGGATCAGAAAACGTCGGCTAAAATGGCCAATGAAGAGCACATCGGGGGCAAAGTAGCCATCCATCAGTGTCAAATGGCTGTGCGCCCTATTGCGGTTGAGCACTAGATGGCCCTTGGTGGAATCCTTGAAATTGAAGGCATGCTTCTCCGCATGCTCTGTGTCTTCAAGGACCGCCTGCATCATCGTAGTTCCGTCCGTGTAGTCCTGTCGGACGAGCCATCCGACAACTCAAAATAGTGCTTGTATATGTACTCCAAATCCAAATCCATTACATGAAAGAAGAAGGGACAAATTTTTTAGCTCCGACAATTCATCGAACAGTTGCCGGGCATAGTGAGTATAGTTGTAGCGGATGGTACCTTGTGGGATGGTCGGAGGAGAGGGGTGGAACGGCGATGGAGGAGAAGCCGGATGGAGCCAGGTGGAATTCTAGAGGTGACAGAGACGTAGAGTTTCGGCAGGGGTGTGGCGTGGCGGCCGGGGTGGGGACCGGCTGTGAAGGCAAGAGAGAAAGAAGGAAGGAGAGAAAATGGGGAGTCTGGAGGCGCAGGATCCGGAAAAGGTTTGGGTGGTTCGGGGGTGTCGGAGGCCTACGTGGCTGCTGTCCGGACTCCCGCACCCCTCCACCCAACGTTTGTCTCAGGTTTGCCGGAAAAATACGTCTGGACTGCTTGACGGACCGATACAGGCCTGCGTTGGATAACAAACCGCGTCTAGACCGCGCGATCTAGACAGTTGTGGGCGGTATGAGGGTCCATTTTGGAGATGCCCGTGAGCCTGGATTGATTTTTGACCGATTGTATGTGCCACCACACCGTACGTAGTACTACGGGCCTTCTGTTTTGAGTGGACGAATTGTTATTTTTGGGGTTATAATTTGGATAGACAACGTAGCAGGATGACACGATTAGTGAGTTGCGCTGTTCGTTTACAACATTGTTAGAACCGCCCAAACTTTCAGCAAGAATATATCAGGAACCCTGAGTGTATACTTATCTTTCACTTTAGGTAAACGCTTACACCCGGCGCGCCGGCCGAACTTTCGGCCGGACACGCGCGGGACGTGCGATCCCCTTTTGATCGAAGGTAGCCAGCATACCTACGTGGCGTCCTTGTTCCTCCCCCAGATTTCACCTCTCTCCCATGTGCGCCTGAAGTACGCACCCTGCCGCTAGACCAGATCCCACTTGCCAGCGGTTGCGCCCCCTCCCCCCGCTGTAGGACCCCCCCCCCCCCCCCTCACCCCCGAAGCCAACTCCCGAGCCAGCGTCCTCCCCTCGATTTCCCTCTCTCGATTGCATCTACTGCTGCTCCGTGAACGACCGGAGCTGCAACGGGCATGGTTGGCGGAGTTGCGTCGGAGTTGCGTCCATGGCCAGCAACGCACATCACTTTTTTTTTATGCAACCGGCTGTGAGCTGCAACTAGTGTCGCCAAAAGCTACAACCGTCCCCTGGAATTGCTGGAACCAGCAAGTAAAAAAGCTGGAACCGACTACTACCGGAACTGCATTCACAAGTAATGGTCCGATGGCAGCGACCTGTTTGCTACAACCGTCGTCCTTTTTTGCTACTACGGGCGAGTGAATTTGCTACATCCTTCACGGCGAGCTGCATGGTGCTACGACCCGACAGAGCTGCAACCACGACGAAAAAATGCTACAAACATTGTTCCAATTTGCTACAACCGGCCTTTTTTTTGCTGGAACCAGTTGAGCGTCTGCGCGACGGAGCTACATGCATTGAAAAAAATGTTACAACCCATAAGTTTTTTTTGCTGGAACCAACACGAACAACCGGACGGCCACACAACGCCACCGGAGTTGCTACCACTGGCGCTACGGCCATGTTCAGCAGAGCGCGTTCGCTACCACCGGAGGTGCGACCGTCGTCACAAGGAGCTGCAACCACAGGACACGCTGCTGCATGCACGAAGCCGGTGAGAAATACAGGAGACTAGGGCGGCGATGGCAACGACCGGCCGCGAGGGCGAGGACCGGCGGCGACCGGCGACGAGGGCGGTGCTTCAAGGCCGGGTGCTTCAAGGACGGGCTGCGTGCTCGTCCATGGCGGCGTGATGTTGTCTCAGAGAAGAAAACACAAGGGAAAGAAGGAGGGAGATCGCATGGCTACGACTGGATACATCGTACGCTGCTGGTGTGACCGGCCCAAAATTTGGGCCGGCTATATGTAAGTTGCCTGAATTTTATATTTGGATCAGTCGGTTTTGTAGCCGTTCGATTCTGCTTTGAGATTTATGTTGTTTTCTCTCTTTTCTGTGTCGTTTTGAAGCTGAGTTGGACGGTGTGGAATCGACTAACCCCTGTTTAAACGAAGGTTTGGGCCGATAAAAGTTGGCAGTGCATTGCTAGTACTGCTCGAGGAGACGTGGTTGGTTCAACCCAGAATGATGCTAGTAGCTTGTTTAGCTTGGCCGGAGTAATTTAACCGATAGCCATGTGCCACCACACCGAGCTAATTAAGTCGGATTGATTTTGATCGATAACATGTGCCGCTACACCGTGCATTAGTACGTGCCTTCTGTTTTCAAATGGAGGAAATGGTGGGGTTAATTTCGATACAGACAACATAGCAAGATGGCATGATGGGATCCGTTATTCGTTATCAACATTGTTGGAGTCGCCCAAACTTTCAGGAATAATCCACTGTAGTTTAGTAAGAGGAAAAAATAAAATAAAAACCTACGTAGTTTACTACATTATGATTCTCGAATCCAACTATAAGTGAGACTGATTTGAGGAATCTCATAACGTCTGAACGCCAAGTACAAGCACATGGTAAATCAAACATTTTTTAATCAAGTTTAGTGACATGAAAACGGTAACTTTAGTTGACAAGTGTGGCAACTTTGTGCTTCAGTTTATTTTTTAACAAAAAACTAATGTGTGTGTCAACTAACTTGTCATACTTGCGTTACTAAAGTTGCCATGAAAACATTCGATTTGCCATGTGATCGTACCTGACGCCGGGTCTTATCATTTTTATTTTTGTATGTTTATAGGTCGATAATTTTACTATTGTTAGAGCATCTACAACCCGGGGCTCTAAACCCGCCTCAAACGCTCGGGCAGACGGTCCGGTCACTGAGCGACCACAAAAATGCGACCCAGACGAACGCCCCAAACGGGCCTCAAACGCCAAGATTGACCGGCACCCATCATATCCAGCCCCAATATGGGGCGGATATGGGGCGTTGGGCGTGTCTGCCATGCCGGACCAGGCCCACGCTGGCCCACCCGACCTCACTTATATTCGTCCACATCCCCTCCCCGGACCAAACCCTAGCCACTCCACTCCACTCCAGTCCGTCACTTAAGTTCCCGTCCGGCTATCTCTGGCCTTCTCCGGCATGGCGGGCAACGGATCTGACTCCGACTAGTCTAGATCAATCGACTGGGGTGTCGTCCCATGCGGGTTGGAGGAGGCAATAGTGGTTTGCATTGCACTCCGCCGCTCCCGGGAGGACAACGCTCGGCTGACGGCAAGATCTGTCCAGCGCAACTCCATAGAGTCGACGCATCGGGCTCTCGGATCCTCTGAGGCTGGATCATTGCGATCCCGGGAGCCTTCAAATCACCCCTTCCTTATCCCCGGTCCGGCGGGGTATGAGTCCCACCGGGACCGGTGTGTCCGCCGTGGGAAGGAGGGGATGAGGACGGCCGAGGCCCACCTCGCCGTCGACATGGTGGCGGCGGAGGTGGCTGATGCGGCAGCGCTGGTTGCCGCAGAGGAGAAAGTCATCCACGCCCGCATTGTACAGAAGAGGCTGTGAAGGAACCCGTGCGCCCTCGCCTGAGAGCAGAATCGGGCGATCCGTGACGTGGCCGAACTGCCACCCAAGGAGGAGAAGGAGGACAACGACGGGCCGGACAGCTCCGGCGAGGAGCAGATCCAGCTCAATCCGTATTGCATTTTCGATCGGTACTTCCCCGAGAATGACGGTAATGGAGCCGGAAAGGGCAAGGGCAGCCATGGATGATCTTGTCCATCATAGTCAACATGTCAAATATTTGTAGTCCGATGGCAATGTTGTATGTAGTAGCCGGACGATGTGTGTAGTGCATCGTCGTAATTGCATGAGTTTTGTTTGGATTTGATTATGTTAATTGAGGAGTCCGGTTGTGAGAAGGAAAATTTAAAGCTTGACCGGTCAGTGTCCGCATGCGTGTTCGGCGTTTGAGGGGTCGGTTTTGCCGAGTCTGGATGTAGATGCTCTTACTTTAACGAGTTGTTAGGGGTGAGCTTGCTCATTCGGTGGTGCCGTGCCATCCTTGTAATCGCAAGCAAATGAACCGCTAAACTTCAAGAAAGCAAAAGAAGCCGCTAACATAGACGCGGTCATCCGAAAGCCACGGTCGATCAACGTCGTACGGAGAGCATGGCGCCGCCGGCCTCCAACAAAAATTTCCATGTGTACACCTTCCTAGCTCCCATGCGTGCCCATCAACAATGGACGCGTCCGTCTACAGGCCGAGCCGGGATCATCAGGACCAGTCGCATTTTGTTAAGGTGGAGGGCCGGAATCCAAGAGCCACGTAGTACTAGTACCGAGACTCGGTCAGACGAAAGCTACGGCGCTTGTGTGTGCTCCTACAGGCGCACCGGCCGTGCGACTGTAGGGGCGGCGCCGGAGGGGGACAGCTCATGGACATGGACGCCGCCATCACGCTTTCCCGATCGATCGATCGATCGCGCATCAAAAACCCGTCACGCTTTCCTGATGGCACGCGGCAACTTGGAGATTTTTCGACGGAATGGTACATTGACAGGGAAAGATGTGCGTATTTCAGTTCAATGGCGCTCTACATAATTATGGACTGGATTTGGATGATGCTAGCTTCGCCACTGTTTGAGAGTTTGCTAGCTCGCATAGCTCTGTTCAGCTAAGTGATGATATTAGCAGCTAGCTAGTGATAGATTAGCGTACGTGCCTGACATTCTTACATGGGCTCGATCAATGGCAACATCCACCGTCCACGTCATAGTACTTGCAGATGAACGTTCGTGTCTAAAATTAGACTAGTGTACAGTTTCTTTTTCGACGAAGGGACGAGTGTACAGTAATTGAGAAAATATGAAGAATTAATGCCTTGATTTGTAAAAAATAAAAATAGTTAATGCGTTACATTGCTAACGATTTCTCGAGACAATGGCACTGCTTAGCAAGTAGCTAGTCTGTACTGTATGCACACTAAGAGAGAAAATATGAAGAATTAGTTCGTTGTCTTGTATTGCTAATCATTTTGTCTAGAGATGTAATGGCACCGCTAACCCAATAGTGTCGTTAATCTGGATGTTTGATCTAGATTATTAAGGACGATACATTGCCGGATCCAAGATCGATCGCTCTGGTACGTGCTGACACTTAAGACTAAATGATATATCAATCGGATACAGACAGCTTTGATTGTGGGAGGGCTCCGTTTTTAGATGCTTCTTTAAGTTTTGTTAGGGTTTGTGTCTTGTCCAGAAAGATGAGATGGTGGCTGCTTCTTGAAAATAAAATAAGGTTCTTCCCATCTAATCCCCGTTTCGGTGGTGCGTCTAGCATCGTCGGAGGACGTATGGAGGTGTGTCTTCGGTGGATGTCGCGAGATTCGGTGGGTGGTTGTCTTTGGTGGATCTGCTCGGATCCGGTCTGTGTTCGTCTTGATTCATGTGTCTTTAGGTTGGATCCTTCCGATCTAAGCTTCTCTTCATCGGCGGCGATTGTTGTTCTGGTCCGTTGGTCCTATAGGGTCTTAGCACGACGACTTCCTGACTGTCTCTACAACAAGTTGTGCCCGGCTCCGTCGAGGAAGGGGCGATGACGGCGGCGCGTCTTCGGTTTGCTTCAGTGTTTGTCATCGTCTCTATGTGGTCTATGAATCTTGATGTAATTTTTTATTATTTATGTTGTTTGGTATACTGCTATGATTGAAGATAAATAGATTGGAAGCTTCATGGAAAAAATCGGGTACAGACAGATCGGATACTGGATATGTGTATGCACTGCTATGATACGTTCACACCAATCTAGGGAAAAAGATCAGACAGAAGACGAGCAGATTGAACCGGGAAACAGGCATGTCTTAACCGATTCTTGCTTGTTGGTACGGCATTTAATTCAGGTGACGTCGACTGCTCCCAGTTGATCGAGAGAGGTCACCTTTTTTTTGTCCAATAGAAAAAAAAAGGAAATGTTCCTACTTATATTTTCTGAAGTAAACTTTCGATCATTCATATCGCCATGGCAGGACAGAGAACACAGAAATAACACAAATTGCATCTAAGTTGGTGGATCATCTAGCGACAACTACAACACTGAAGTGATCCGAAGGCGTGTCGTCATCGCCACTCCCTCGTCAGAGTTGGGTTAAACTTATTATAGTAGTCCGTTGGAAAGTCGTCATGCTAAGGCCCCACAAAATTAGCACACAAAAACAGTAATAGTCTCCAATGAAAAGAAGTATACATTGAAACGATCCAACTTTACACACACGCGAACGAAAACGAATAAAGACTGGATCCAGGCAGATCCATGGAAGGCCAACATCGCCAACTCCCGCAAGATTCATTGGGGGTACACCTCCACACACCCTCAGACCACGCTAAACGTATCAACTGAACGGGGGCTAGGCGCGGACAAAACCTTATTCCATTCTCAAGGAGCCGTCATCGTCTCGTCTTCCTAAAAAAGACACAAACCCTAAACAAAATGACAAAAACACGTAAAAACGAAACAAAATATCTTCCGCCAGCAAGGGCCAGGGTCCACTGCACCTCCATGGCCCTAATGCACACCGTCATACCTGTGTGGCACAAAATGAAGAAGCATTAGGTGCATTCCCCTAATCACAAAACGGCCACAAATGTTCGAGACGAGCTATTCGAACTGCAAGCCATGCAACACGGACCCATGTTTGTTCGTGGACACATCTGTGTGTCACATTTTTTCGCAAACCAGATGCAAACTAGGCAGGCTTTGCGAGAGTCCATACCTCTGCCATGTTGGACTACGGCAGCCCACCCAAAATCGAGGCGGAGCCCGCGCACTGAAGTGGTATGCAATGTTCCGCACCAAAACCCCCTTTCCCCACTCTCTCTGCTTCGATCGCCATCATCCTCCGTCGCCGTTTGGTGATCCAACCGACCCATTACGTGGGTCATCCAAGACGGTTAGAAGGACGTTCCGACAAAAGAAGTTGGAGGAGAAGAAGGAGAAGCGAGAAGAGGTAACGACCAAGATGACAAAGAGGTTCGAGGGCATCTTGACGAAGAGGAAGGAGGCATATGTCAAGCGCTTCGACATGAAGGAGGAAAAGAAGGCGGAGAGGTTTAACATCTTGATGACGGTGACGGAGAAGAAAATCAATCTCGAAGATAATAAGATCAAGCTCGAAGAGATGAGGGTTGAGCTCGCGTCTGCTTCGGAGGATACCAAATATTTTTACTATGAGGATGGACGAGTTGGATGGTCGTTCGCACCATCCGTGTCAAGATGCTGGAGCTTTTGGCCATCAAGATGGAAGCGGACGAGAAGGAAGCATATGATGAAGAGGAGCCGGCGGCAGAGTAAGTGAGAAGGCTGGGGCAGCCAGTCTCGTAAGGCAAAAAGAAAAGGCATGGAATGTCGAAATTTTTGTGATCGGGCATATGTAAAAACTATAACCATACGCTCTTTTTGATTGTGATCGGGTGCACTTTAATTTGCTCATATTGCTATGCATTTAAAATGAAATTGATCAGACCTGAAAGGACGTTTACATAATCGAATTGGATGATCGACTTTCGTATCCGTGTCCGTGGGACTAGTGCACGAATAAATAGTACCGTGATGTAACTACAAACTTCACAGTAACCTACCGATGTAGCACCATCTCCCTACCTGTCATGCCTAGTTTGCTTTTCAGAACTATCGACAGCAGTTCCCCCAGAAAGTTTATTAAGATGATGGACACGTGTAGAGAACATAGTATTTTCAAACAACGGAAACAAAATGGCATGCACACATGCGCGGTGGCGATTAAGCAGATAGGAGTAGTGCATGATAGCTAGGTCCATGTGGTATGTAGACTCATGATGGATCACTGGCCAGATGGATAGATAGCGACGAGGAGGAGGAAGAAGGGATCGCCGCCGCACCGCCGGGGCCGGCCGGAGCTGTTGCGTGTGCGCGGCGCGTGCATCGGGCCATCGGTACTTGGGTAGGGCAGAGGACACACACAGACAGATAGATTGACAGGTATATGCCTGTGCAGTGCACCACCGAAAGCCTTGATTTGCTACGGGAAGACCCACAATCTTGTCGCCTCAAGCCGATTGGACAGACCCTTTCTTCTCTCCATCTTCTCGCCCCTGATATGGCCGAAATCACTATTATTACCTTATCAGCAATCTTTGTCACAAATTGAACTCGACATGAAAGTATTTCACGATCTGACCCTTTTAGCAATGCCACAGCCCGTGGCGTTTCTGTCCAACTTAGAAACGCCGACCTATCTTGTGTTGCTGCTCCACATGAAAACGCCGAGATATACCGCGTTGCTTCTCCATATAGAAACGCCAAGGGCTTTGGCGTTTCTGCCCTATATGGAAACGCCATTGACGTTGGCGTTTCATACGTGGTAGTACTCCACCGCTCGATCGGCAGGAGCATGTATTGATTAGCGCAGACCGACCGGCGCCCTGCTGGATAAATAAAACTAGAGTAGATAGTAAAGCTGACGGCCGGAGGGAGCAGTATCTTATCCACCGGTTACTGTAGCAGATTTTTTTTAGCAATCTTGTCACTGACCTGTAGCGAACACATGGCCATATTTAGGAATATATATACAGCGTGTGCTTGTTGGGAAGAAAAACAATGTAACAAGTTCAGCCCCATCGCATAGAAAAGGCAAATGTACGGTACCACAGTAATAGCATGCCCGCTGTAGTTGGCATTCTGTAGCGTCATACGGTACCGCAGATCTAGCTTGTACTACTCAATTAGCTCACCAGGTCTCGGACGCATGGGCAGCCAGCCACCACTGCTCCTTTTTCTGCTTTTTAACTACGCATTGAGCCGCTGACAATGACGCATGGGCAGGCAGCTACAGTGCCTGTTTTCTAGTATTTCCCGTACATTTGCCCGTGGTGGGACATGCACTTGATTTGTAGCGTTCGTTTGGATGATAGCAGCAGAATCAACTGGATCTGCTCGTGTGAGTCGACAAAGTTGTGGCCGGGCGCATAAGATACTGCTCCCTCCGGCCGTCAGCTTTACTATCTACTCTAGTTTTATTTATCCAGCAGGGCGCCGGTCGGTCTGCGCTAATCAATACATATGCTCCTGCCGATGTGGAGTACTATCCCGTATGAAACGCCAACGTCAACGGCGTTTTCATATAGGACAGAAACGTCAAAGCCCTTCGCGTTTCTATATGGAGAAGCAACGCGGTATATCTCGGCGTTTTCATGTGGAGCAGCAACGCGAGATAGCTCGGCGTTTCTAAGTTGGGCAGAAACGCCACGGGCTGTGACGTTGCTAAAAGGGTCAGATCGTAAAATATCATGTCGAGTTTAATTTGTGACAAAGATTGCTGGTAAGGTCAGAACAGTAATTTCGGCCCCCTGATCATGGCGTCATTCCATTTAAGAGCCCAAAATTGCAGACGGGAGATGACGCAGGATACGGGAGCGGTCCTGCGGGGCCCTGCTCAGGCGCCCAATGGTCAAGCCGTGCTGACTTTTCATTCAACCGACTGATAGGCTGATGATACAACCGCTGCCTGTGTGGGGATCTACCGTCGGGGCTGTACGTGGACCTTGTGGTCTCGGCAGGACAATTGGGTGCGCCGCACGCACGCACGCACAGGCTGAAAGGCTAGCAAGCAGCCAGCCACCTTGGCGTCTCTCTCCAATATGAATCATGGTAAACTACACTCTAGATGAAAAAACAAAGGTACTACTACACTCCAAATGAGTAGAGCGTAGTATATGCAAAAAAGAAAAAGAAAAAAAGAAGGACAAGCTAAACTACTCCTACTCTGGATCATTCAAGAACAAGACATCACATAGTCCTGCTAAATTAAGAATGCCTACTATAGGATAGGATATAGTTGCCAACGTGGAGATTTATGAGCCAGGTCGGTTGTGTGTGCCTGTCGTGTCCTGTGATGGCCGGTACAAACATTTGTGTTCGGTTTTCGTCAGATTTTTAACTATTTGGGTAAAACTTCGTTTTGCCTCCGTTTCAATTTTTAGAGATTTATCGAAGGAAGCCAACTAGCTTATACTACATCAACTACTCCACCACCACTACAATTTTATCGTCCACCTCTGACGAGTTATTTACCCAAAATCATCATTTTTGGGGTTAGGGTAACAATTTGGTACCAGATTTGAACCAGGGCACAAAAGCCAATCAAACTAAGCCTAATGTGTAACGCAACTTGGTACCATATTTGAACTAGGGCACAAAAACCAACTAAACTAAGCCTAATGCGTAACGGGTAGCACAGTGACGCCCAGATTTGGCCGCGAAAACAGCAAAACCGACATGTGAGGCCCGCCGGTCGGGATGACGTGGCAGGGGTTGACGGGTGTCGTTAGACGACGATAGACGGCCGCCCGTTCGCGTGCACATTTAGGTGGGTCGGCTGGTCACCTGTTCAGACCAGACCAGTTCATCCCTCTCGCTTTTCCTCTCTCTCAACTGCGACCGCCGCCATCGCCACCGATGACTCGCCGCCGCACACCGGTCCGCCATGGTTTCGTGAAGCGACTAGTCCAGCTCTTCTTCGGATGGCGAATCCGTGAGTAGCTAGGTATGTTCTCTCTCTTGTACTCCTCCTGTGTGTTTCCCTCGTAGTCAGGTTAGGGTTAGGGTTCTTCAATTGGGGACTTTTAACCAGGGCGTTGATTTGTGCAATTTGTGTGTTGTATAGCTTTCTAGGACTATCTCTTGCTATGAATGGAGTGGCATTACTCATGATCTACCTCCTCGTTGTGTGCATTGAGAACCTTGCGTCAGGCTGGCTGCTTTTGAATCCTTGGACACTGGCAGGTGTTTTCTTGCATGTGGTGATAAGGTATGTTGTTTGCTAGGGTAATATGATGTTCAAATATATGTGCTTAGTTAGCTGGTGGTCGATTGACTTGCCAGTAATTCATTTTTGTGGATAATATGTGGTCTTGCTTAGTTAGTAAGTATTATTTATTTAATTCGTGCATATATGATTGAGTAAATGTATATTTATGCTCTAAAATTTTGTTTCTGCCCACCTATCTTTGTTCACAATTTAAGTTAATTTGTGCATATATGATCCAGAACATATTTATGCTCTCATATTTGTTTCTACCCACAACTGCATACAATTTTAGTGAATTTGTGCATATATGATTGAGAACATATTTTTTTTAACTGTAGGATGAACAGAAATGTAATTCTCTTGATTGGGTTGACCGTACGCGGTCAGATGCTCGGAAATTCTGACTAAGAGAATTGTGGATCATGTATGAGAAAGAAAACAAAGACAGGCTGAGAGAGAACGTTCAGAATGTTGAAAAAAATTACAAGGTAATTGGAGAAAGGAGGAAGATGGAGGAAGAGCTGAGAATTTTCAAACTAGATTGTGCTAAAATGGTGGCTGACAAAGAGGAGGCTATCACACAGTTGGGCAATGCTAGGTTGGCTCTTAGTGATCTGAAGGAGGAGTTGGAGAAGAAGTTGGCAGACCATGGTTGGCAATCTACATCAGCTACTTAGGGCAAAGACAGAGAAGGAGAGGGATCAGTTGGTGCTAGAGAGAGACCAAGTACTGACAAAGAGGGACCAACTGAAGCAAGACAAGAAAAAACTGGAGTATATGATTTCAGATTTGTTGAAATAGAAAGATGGGTACGAAGAGAAGATGAAGCAGTTGAAGGATATTTGTGATGAATTTTAACTATGTAAATGTGCACTTGTTGGTTTAGGGTACCACTGCACTGTTGTAATTGTGCTTTGTTGCACTGAATAAGCAAGACCTTGAATTTGTATTGATGTAATGCATGAATTTGTAATGAATTTGCAGTTTATCTCCAAGACTTAAATATGTAATGCATAATGAATTTCTAGTGGATTTAAACTACTGTCATTTGTATCAACTTTCCATCAATTGCAATTGGTGTCACTTGTATAATGTTAGATATGTTAGGTTTTTGTTCACAGTTGAGATCATTGTGCACTGAATATTGCAGTATGTTGCAACATGTCTGGGCCATAAACCCAGGCATCTTTGTTCACAATTGAGATCATTGCACTGAATATTAACATAAAACAATTAGCAGTTTGCAAATGAAGCAACTTTGACAGTGAAGAAATTATAACTAATAGTTCTCAATGCATATATTGGCAATTATAATTTCATAGCATAGTAGTTCTTAGTGGCATAGATAGGTCCAACATAATGTCATACATGAAGTGCTCTAGTGCCTGATGTAGCACATGCACTTGTATACATAGTTCAAACATGAACAGGACATACAACCAAATATGTTTTTGGCACTACCATAGTTTAGTAGTTCCCACTAGCATAGAAGTATCCCTCCATCCTTTTGCTCATGTATTTGTTCCTCCTTGGCCTATGTTGTGTTGGCTGGCTACTTGAAGCTTCTGCAGAACTCCTTGGAGGATTGAAACATCTTGCACCTCTTCCACCAGCAGGAGAAGAACTTGCAGCAGCAGGAGAAGACTTTGCACCTCTAGTACCCCTAGTAGCAGTAGCAGATGTACCTCTTGCAGCCCTTGTAGCATATGATGATCTTGCACCCTACGACTTGTAGCAGATGATGATCTTGCAACCCTACCCCTTGTAGTAGCAGGTGCCCTTGCAGTAGTTGTTTCTCCATTTGTAGCAGATGATAATCCTGCACCATGCAGCCATGCAGGGGCACTTCTGTTTTCCTATAATTAATATTATGGTCAAGTAATTAATGTTGTGCATTGAATAGAAATGAGCACTGAAGTAAGTTCAAACAGAACATGCCATGTGCTTGTTCTTCTTGATTTGAAGATCAGGCCTCAATGGCTTTGCACAACTTGTGTATTTGTCGCCCTGCAGCTTGCAGTTCCCACATCTTATAGTAGCCATCCTTGATGTCTGCTTTGCTTCAGGTGGCTCAAACCTTCCTTTCTTCCTTTTCTCTTCTGTTGGCCCCTTCTTGTCATCTTTGAACTGTGGTGGCTCAATGTCAGGGGTTGTTATTTTGATCCAACAATCTGGGCCAGGAACAGGGTAAATAATAGGCTTGTATGGCTTCAAGTACATAGCTTTTTTCAAGAACACATTTATATGGTCCTCTGGTAGCTGTTTAGACCTGTAGATTGCAGAACAAGCATGGTTACAAGGAACTCCAGTGATGTCCCATTTCCTGCACCCACAAATTTGTAGGTTGGTGTCACTACTGACTTGGAATAGACTTTGTCTAGCTATCAGTGCATTGCAATCCTTTGCACTTCTTGTTCATCTCCAACTTCTCTGCATAGGTTGGAGCAATCTCTCATCTAGCAATTTGTCCACCCTCTCTATTTTGGTGAAACCTCACCACAAACTTGTCCTTGATCACATTGATCATAGTGACAATTGGCTTGTTCCTTACGTCAAGAATGTACTTATTAAAAACTTCACTTAAGTTATTGACCACCAGATCGGTTTTGAAGTTAGTATCCATTGCATGTATAGAAGAAGCTTTAGGAGGAATTCTTGACATCCACTCCTAAGCAGCCTTACACTGAGCCATCATGCTCTCCATTGCCAACTGAAAGTCATGCTCAATGTAAGCATAGGTAGCTGCATCCATGCATTTATTCAAATCCTTTCCTCTAAATCCAGCTCTCTGAAAGGTGGCATAAATGTGCCTCAAGCAGTACCTATGAGGGCAGTTTAGAAACACTAATGTGACCGCATTGAGTAGACCCTGCATGGAAAAGGTTGGCATTATAAGCACTTACAGAAATTTTACATGATTTTAAGCAATTTTAGTATGACTTAATACATTAATTAATAGAATTTGAGATGATTTTAAGCAATTTAAATATTTTTAGCAATTTTAAATGAATTTAAGCAATTTTAAATGATTTTAAGCAATTTTAGTATGATTTAATTCATTAATTATTAGCATTTTAGATGATTTTAAGCAATTTTAAATATTTTAAGTAATTTTTAATGTTTTTAATATGATACCATTTTAGATGATTTTAAGCAATTTTAAATGATTTAATATTAATGCAATTAATTAATAGCATTTTAGATGATTTTAAGCAATTAGGGTTAGTGGGTCACCCTAGGCTATCTTAACCAAAGTCTCGACAAGACGCGTTACGAATGGACACATACCAACTAGGGTTGATGGGTTCAATTTGAGGTTGCCTAGGCTATTTTCACCCGAAAGGGTCACCCTAGGCTATCTTAACTGAAGTGTCGACAAGACGCGTTACGACTCGACCCATACCAACTAGGGTTGATGGGTTCAATTTCAGGTTACCTAGGCAATTTGCACCCAAAAGGGTCACCCTAGGCTAACTTAACCAAATTGTTGACAAGAAGCGTTACGACTCGACACTTACCAACTATGGTTGATGGGTTCAATTTGAGGTCGTCTATGTTATTTGCTCCTAAAAGGGTCAACCTGGGCTATATTCACCCAATAGGGTCAATCATGCATATGAAAAACTAAATGAAGAACAAGTAAATGAACTAAATGAACAATAAGTAAATGAACTCACCTTCTGTCTATCGGACATGAATGTGTACTTTCCAAATTTCCCCTCTTCATTTCCTCCTAGGGAATACTTGAGTTGAGTCAAGAACCAGGATCAATTTGGTGTATCTTCAACTCCAACCACTCAAAATGCAATGGGGTGCATAATGTTGTTTGCATCCCTTTCAGTAGCTGCTAGTATTTGTGCACCACTAATCAATTTAATGAAGCAGCCATCTAGACGTATGAATGGCCTGCATCCATCCAAAAAGCCATCACAAGATGCATTCAAACAGAAAAATAGACCATGGAACCTTGGTCCTAGCGTCCTGTTGTTGGATTTTCTCTTGTTCTGTCACTAATAGTAGATATAATGCATCTAGATCCAAGATTTGTAACTTTTACAGTCTCTAAATAATCTCTCAGCCTCTTGTATTGCATCTTTGTTGGATTTTCTCTTGTTCTGTCACTAATAGTAGATATAATGCATCTAGATCCAGGATTTGTAACTTTTACAGTTTCTAAATAATCTCTCAGCCTCTTGTATTGCATCTGGTGATCTCCAAGCACAATATTCTTTGCTTTCTTCTTTTGCTCTCCATGCCATCATCCTAGGAACCTCAAGACCAGACTACCTCTTTGCCTTGTCAACAATAGCAGGTACAATAGTGTTGGGATCTGATCTGATAGTTTCAAGCATTTTGTTGCCAATCCACTTTGAGCTAATCCTAGTCTTCTCAGATTGGGTTGGGACATGTGTGCTCCAACCTCGACTTCTTAATCCAAAAAGTGGGATCATTACTTATCTTTGTTGCTACCATGTAGAACTGACGGCCCTCTCCATCACAACACACTATTATCCTATCACTGCAGTTTCTGTGATATTTGAATCTTCTAAGCTGTTTGACATGCAAATTCACAAGAGCCTCTCTGAATTGGTAAACATCTCTGAAACAGAGCCTTAACTAGAATTGGTGCTCTGGATGCATCCTGTCTTCATCATACCAGACCCTAGGTGGTCTTTTCTTAGCTCCGCTCCTTCTCCTAGAGGTGATAACAAAGGACATTGGTTCATTGCCATCATCATCTGCTTCAAAGCATGTATCTTCCTCTTCTGAAGATGGATAACAATCCTGATTAATCTTGCATCAGCACTAGAGTGGGACCTACTTGTAGGCCCTGGCCTTTTGCCTTGTTCTCAACAGACTCACGAACTGGAATCTCTTGTGCCTCCTCACCCTCTTCTTCCTTGTCTATATATATATATATATATAGGGTAGTGCTATTCTAAGCGTGAGTGTATAATAGCTTATTGTACCCCCTAGTAATGCTACATACAAAATCTAATAAAATATTGTACAAAATATAGTAATTCTCAAAATATATTTTTTACTATTCGAGTTTGCAATTTGCTACATTTTAAAAAAATACTATATTTTCTATACTACATTACTATATTTGGTATGCAACATTACTCGGGTGTAGAATAAGCCATTCTAAACTTACGCTTAGTTTAGCGTGGATCTAGTCTAGCAACACCCCTTAAGAGTTATTCTGCTAACACATGGGCTTATTCTGCTAACAGTATCGCATAGCTCCATCCACCTGACCCGGACCGCACAAAAACCCAACAAAAACTGAAACAGCCAAAGCCCAACCCCCGCACCCCCATTTCTCCCCCGCAGGAACACACCCTCGTTCCCCACCTTTCTTCCCCACCAGCACTCACACACCCAAGCGCCCCACCACCACCCACCTCTGGTGCCCCACCGCATCCACCCCGTGGTGCCCCGCCTACCTCACCACTCCGGCATGCCACCACCTACCACCCCTGCGGCGCCCTACCATCCCGCGCCGCCCTGGCCCGGCCACCACCCACGTGCCGCCCGCCGCGGCCACCAACAGTGCCTCCACCTTCCTCCATCGTGCCGTCATCTCACTCCTAGTTGTTGTGCCGCCGCAGCGCCACCGCCTTCCTCGGACAACGCGCCAGCGGCCGCGCACTCATCCTTTCACACATCGGAAATGGTGATCTGCCATCACACCCCCTCCCATCGGGTCGCTTCACCGGATTCGAACAGTCGCCGCCACCCCGGAGCAGCGATGCCGCCTTCACGGATCCAAGGTCGCGTCCCATGTCCTCCATGCGGCGACCTGCCTCCCCAAGACCATCATGATGCGCAACCCCTGGATCCCCACGGTGCCCCTCTTGCTCTCTTGCGACGCTGCCTGGCGGGCCTCCTGGCTCCTCGCGCAACTGCGGACCAGCCGCGGGAGGCTATCCCCAGCGCTGCACCACCGCAAGATCGCCCACATTCGCTGGAACTCGTGCTGGATTGATACGTCCATTTTGCATCATGATTTCCTACTATTATTTATAATGTTTTGTTGAATAATAATGCTTTAGGGAGTGATTCTAATGCCTTTTCTCTCATAATATGAAAGGTTTACACAAAGAGGGAGAATACCGGCAGCTGGAATTCTGGACCTGAAAAAGCACATCAGAGATACCTATTCTGCACATCTCCAAACAAGCTGAAACTTTACGGAGAATATTTTTGGATTATATTAATAATACTGGAGCAAATAACTACTGGAGGCGGCCACCCTGGTGGGCACAAGACACCAGGGCGCGCCAGGCCCCCCAGGCGCGCCCTGGTGGGTTGTGCCCTCCTCAGCCCACCTCCGGTGCCCATCTTCTGGTATATAAGGTCTTTTTACCTAGAAAAAAATAAGTAGAGGACTTTTGGGACGAAACGCCGCCGTCTCGAGGCGGAACTTGGGCAGGAGCACTTTTGCCCTCAGGCGGAGCGATTCCGCCGGGGGAACTTCCCTCCCGGAGGGGGAAATCGAAGCCATCGTCATCACCAACACCCCTCTCATCTTTGGGAGGCCAATCTTCATCAACATCTTCAACAGCACCGTCTCCTCTCAAACCCTAGTTCATCTCTTGTGTTCAATCTTTGTACCGGAACCTCAGATTGGTACCTGTGGGTGACTAGTAGTGTTGATTACATCTTGTAGTTGATTACTATATGGTTTATTTGGTGGAAGATTACATGTTCAGATCCATTATGCTATTTAATACCCCTCTGATCTTGAGCATGAATATTATTTGTGAGTAGTTACCTTTGTTCTTGAGGTCACGGGAGAAGTTATGTTGCAAGTAATCATGTGAATTTGATATGTGTTCGATATTTTGATGATATGTATGTTGTGATTCCCTTAGTGGTGTCATGTGAACGTCGAATACATGACACTTCACCATCCTTGGGCCTAAGGGAATGCATTGTGGAGTAGTTATTAGATGATGGGTTGCTAGAGTGACAGAAGCTTAAACCCTAGTTTATGTGCTACTTCGTAAGGGGTTGATTTGGATCCAAACGTTTAATGCTATGGTTAGATTCTATCTTAATACTTTTCTCGTAGTTGCGGATGCTTGAGAGGGGGTCAATCATAAGTGGGAGGTTGTTCAAGTAAGAACAGCACCCAACCCACATATCAAATTATCAAAGTAGCGAACACAAATCGAACCAACATGATAAAAGTGACTAGATGAAATTCCCGAGTACCCTCAAGAACACTTTGCCTATTACTAGAGACTGTTCTAGCCTGTCCTTTGCCACAAAAGGATTGGGCTACCTTGCTGCACTTTATTTACTGTTACTGTTACTTGCTTGTTACCAATTATCTTGTTATCAAACTATCTGTTACCTACAATTTCAGTGCTTGCAGAAATCACCTTGCTGAAAACCGCTTGTCATTTCCTTTTTCTCCTCGTTGGGTTTGACACTCTTACTTATCGAAAGGACTACGATTGATCCCCTATACTTGTGGGTCATCAAGACTCTTTTCTGGCGCCATTGCCAGGGAGTGAAGCGCTCTTGGTAAGTGGAAATCGGTAAGGAAAAACTTATACTACGTGCTGAAATTTATTGTCACTTGCTACTATGGAAAACAATCCTTTGAGCGGTTTGTTCGGGGTATCATCACCTCGACTAGAACCACAATTAGTTGCCCCTCAACCTACTGCACCTACTGAAAATATTGGTTATGAAATTCCTTCGGGTATGGTAGAAAAACTGCTTGCTAAACCTTATGCAGGAGAAGGAACTGAACACCCTGATATGCACTTATTATATGTGAACGAAATTTGTGGATTATTTAAGCTTGCAGGTTTACCCGGAGATGAAGCTAAGAAGAAGGTTTTCCCTTTATCTTTGAAGGGAAAATCATTGACATGGTATAGGCTATGTGATGATATTGGATCGTGGAACTGGAATCGATTGCAATTGGAATTCCATCAAAAGTTTTATCCCATGCACCTAGTTCATCGTGATCAGAATTATATATATACTGTTTGGCCTCGTGAAGGAGAAAACATCGCTCTAGCTTGGGGGAGGCTTAAGTCAATGTTATATTCATGCCCCAATCATGATATCCCGAGAGAAGTTATTATTTAAAAAATTTATGCTCGGCTTTCTCATAATGATCAATCCATGCTCGATACTTCTTGTACTGGTTCTTTTATGAAGAAGACTATTGAATTCAAGTGGGATCTCTTAGAAAGAATTAAACGCAACTCTGAAGATTGGGAACTCGACGAAGGTAATGAGTCAGGTATAAAGCTTAAGTTTGATTGTGTTAAATCTTTTATGAATACCGATGATTTTCACAAGTTTAGCACTAAATATGGACTTGACTCTGAGATAGTAGCCTCTTTCTGTGAATCATTTGCTACTCATGTTGATCTCCCTAAAGAGAAATGGTTTAAATATCATCCCCCTATTAAAGAAGAAATTATAGAACCGGTCATAGCTAAAGATGAAACCATCATTTACAATGTTGATCCAGTTGTGCCTACCGCTTATATTGAAACCCACCTTTCCCTGTTAGGATAAAGGAACATGCTAAGGTATCAACTGTGGTTCGCAAGAGTAATATTAGAGCACCTAAGCCCCCTGAGCAAACTAAAGTAGAACCTAATGTTGCTATGGTTAAAGATCTCTCGGTAGAAAATATTGATGGGCATGTTATCTACTTCTGTGATGAAGCTGCTAGAATTGCCAAACCTGATGAAAAAGATAAACATAGAACCGTAGTGGGCATGCCTGTTGTCTCAGTCAAAATAGGAGATCATTGATGTTACTATTAAACTTGCTAATAGAGACACCATCACACCACTTAGGATTGTTAAGGATGTTGAATTCTTGTGTGGGAAAGTAAAATATCCTACTGATTTTCTAGTTCTTGGTTCCCCACAAGATGACTTTTGTCCCATTATCTTTGGTAGACCTTTCTTGAGTACCGTCAATGCTAAGATAGATTGTGAAAAACAAACTGTCGGTGTCAGTTTTGGTGATATGTCTCATGAGTTTAATTTTTCCAAGTTTAGTAGACATCCTCGTGATAGAGAATTATCTAGTAAGGATGAAATAATTGGTCTTGCTTCTATTGTCGTACCTCCTACCGATCCACTAGAACAATATTTGCTTGACCATGAAAACGATATGCACTTGCGTGAAAGAAATGAAATAGATAAAATTTTCTTTGAACAACAACCTCTCCTGAAACACAATTTGCCTATTGAAACTCTTTGAGGTCCTCCTCCACCTAAAGGTGATCCTATGTTTGAATTCAAGCAATTGCCTGATACTTTGAAGTTTGCTTATCTTGATGAGAAAAAGATATATCCTGTTATTATTAGTGCTAACCTTTCAGAACATGAAGAAGAAAGATTATTAAAAATTCCGAGGAAGCACCAGGCTGCTATTGGATATACTCTTGATGATCTTAAGGGCATTAGTCCCACTCTATGTCAGCACAAGATTAATATGGAACCTGATGCTAAACCCGTTGTTGATCATCAATGGTGATTGAATCCTAAGATGAAAGAAGTGGTAAGAAATAAAATATTAAAGCTTCTGGAAGCAGGTATAATCTATCCCATAGCTGATAGTAGATGGGTAAGTCCCGTTCATTGTGTCCCTAAGAAGGGAGGTATTACCGTCGTTCCTAATGATAAAAATGAACTCATTCCACAAAGAATTGTCACTGGCTATAGAATGGTAATCGATTTAGAAAATTAAATAAAGCTACTAGAAAATATCATTACCCTCTGCCCTTTTTTATCAGATGCTAGAAAGATTATCTAAGCACACACACACTTTTGTTTTCTGGACGGATATTCCGGTTTCTCTCAAATACCTGTATCACAATCTGATCAAGAGAAAACCACCTTTACTTGTCCTTTTGGAACCTATAACTATAGAAGTATGCCTTTTGGTTTATGCAATGCACCTGCTACCTTTCAAAGATGTATGACTGCTATATTCTCTGATTTTTGTGAAAAGATTGTGGAGGTTTTCATGGAATATTTTTCCGTTTACGGGACTTCTTTTGATGATTGCTTAAGCAACCTTGATCGAGTTTTGCAGAGATGTGAACAAACTAATCTTGTCTTGAATTGGGAGAAGTGCCACTTTATGGTTAATGAAGGTATTGTCTTGGGGCATAAAATATCTGAACGAGGTATTGAGGTGGACAAAGCTAAAGTTGATGCAATTGAGAAAATGCCATGTCCTAAAGATATTAAAGGTATTAGAAGTTTCCTTGGTCATGCTGGTTTCTATAGGAGGTTCATTAAAGACTTCTCTAAAATTTCTAGGCCTCTTACTAATCTTTTGCAAAAGGATATCCCTTTTGTTTTTGATGATGATTGTGTAGAAGCCTTTGAAACACTCAAGAAAGCCTTAACCTCTGCACCTATCGTTCAACCACCTGATTGGAACTTGCCTTTTGAAATTATGTGTGATGCTAGTGATTATGCTGTTGGTGCTATTCTAGGACAAAGAGTTGATAAGAAATTGAATGTTATCCATTATGCTAGCAAAACTCTAGACAGTGCCCAACGAAATTATGCTACTACTGAAAAAGAATTTTTAACAGTTGTGTTTGCTTGTGATAAATTTAGATCCTACATTGTTGATTCCAAAGTTATTGTTCACACCGATCATGCTGCTATAAAATATCTTATGGAAAAGAAAGATGTTAAACCTAGACTCATTAGGTGGGTTCTCTTGCTTCAAGAATTTGACTTAATTATCTTTGATAGGAAGGGAGCTGAGAACCCCGTAGCTGATAACTTGTCTAGGTTGGAAAATATTCTTGATGACCCACTACCTATTGATGATAGCTTTCCTGATGAACAGTTAGCTGCAATAAATGTTTCTCAAAACACTCCTTGGTATGCTGATTATGCTAACTACATTGTCGCTAAATATATACCACCTAGCTTCACATACCAACAAAAGAAAAAATTCTTCTATGATTTAAGACATTACTTTTGGGATGACCCACATCTTTATAAAGAAGGAGTAGATGGTATTATTAGACGTTGTGTACCTGAGCATGAACAGGAACAAATCCTACGGAAATTACATTCCGAAGCTTATGGAGGACATCATGCGGGAGATAGAACTGCTCACAAGGTATTGCAATCTGGTTTTTATTGGCCTACTCTCTTCAAGGATGCCCATAAGTTTGTCTTGTCTTGTGATGAATATCAAAGAATTGGTAATATCGGTAAGCGTCAAGAAATGCCTATGAATTATTCACTTGTTGTTGAACCATTTGATGTTTGGGGTTTTGATTATATGGGACCTTTTCCTTCCTCTAACGGGTACACTCATATTTTGGTTGCTGTTTATTATGTCACTAAGTGGGTAGAAGCTATTCCAACTAGTAGTGCTGATCACAACACCTCCATTAAAATGCTTAAAGAAGTTATCTTCCCGAGGTTTGGAGTCCCTAGATATTTAATGACTAATGGTGGTTCACACTTTATCCATGGTGCTTTTCGTAAGATGCTTGCTAAATATGATGTTAACCATAGAATTCCATCACCCTATCATCCTTAATCTAGTGGTCAAGTTGAACTTAGCAATAGAGAAATAAAATTAATATTACAAAAAAACTGTCAATAGGTCTCGAAAGAATTGGTCTAAGGAACTAGATGATGCACTTTGGGCCAACAGAACAGCTTAAAAAAATCCTATGGGTGTGTCTCCATACAAGATGGTATATGGGAAAGTTTGTCATTTGCCTCTAGAGTTAGAACATAAAGCATTTTGGGCAATTAAAGAACTCAATTACGATTTCAAACTTGCCGGTGAGAAGAGGCTATTTGATATTAGCTCACTAGATGAATGGAGAACCCAAGCCTATGAAAATGCCAAACTATTCAAAGAAAAAGTAAAAAGATGGCATGACAAAACAATCCTAAAGCGGGAATTCAAAATAGGAGACTATGTTCTTTTGTTCAACTCTCGTTTATGATTTTTTTGCAGGTAAGCTTCTCTCCAAATGGGAAGGACCATATATTATCGAAGAGGTTTATCGTTCTGGAGCTATCAAGATCAATAATGCCGAAGGTACCAATCCGAAGGTGTGGTCAATGGACAAAGAATTAAACACTATATCTCAGGTACGCCTATTAATGTTGAAAGCAATGTTATCCAAACCATGACACCAGAGGAACACATAAAAGAAACCTTCCAGAACACTCCAGAATTCTAAAAAATAGGAGGTACGTGATACGGTAAGTAAACGGACTCCGAAAAATCCGCAGAAATATTTTCTGTCAGTTTTAGAATATTAGAAAAATTAGGAAAATAAGAAATAAACCGGAAGGCAACCAAGGTGAGCACGATACACCAGGGCGCGCCAGCCCTGCCAGGCGCGCCCTGGTGTGTTGTGCCCACCTCGGACACCTTCCGGACTCCGTTTTCCTTCCATATGCTTGCTTCCCAAGAATAAAAATTCTCTATATATACCCCCAACTGTTTTGACCACCGCATCGCAGAAAAATCCTCTATTCTTGTTTCGTGTTGTTTTCTCGTCAGATCTAGACCTCCATGGCTCCACCAAGCTCCTCCAAGGACAAGTTCTTCGAGAAGGTCATCAATCTATACTTGCCGGAGGTGATAAAGCACCCTCAATCCATTGAGATGCGTGAGGGGGTGCTCCACATCCGGGATGTTCAGGGATCCAAGAGGACCGGAACGTGGAGGCTAGGCTCGAGGCGGTGGAACAAGACATCTTCAAGTCCCAAAGGATGGTGGAGCGTGGACTTAGTGCCAATCACTCCATGATCACGGAATGCACCCGTGATCAGATGGTGGATGGTCGGTCTGTGAAGGACACCATCTTCACCCTCAACGAGCAAATCAATTTTCTGCAAAGTCAAATTTATGATCTTCAAAACCAAGTTTTTGAATATGAGGCAAGATTTAAAGGTATGAGTTTAGCTGCCAGTTGCAGGACTCAGGGGACTCGTGCGTCAACTTTTGATGGTGAGCCCTTTCCCTGGAAGCTGGAGGACAAGCCTACCACTTCATCACCACCACCTACTTCATCACCACCACCAAAGGATACTTGAGCACACGGGTATGGGAACTCCCCTTGGCTTGAGCCAAGCTTGGGGGAGGTGCCCCGGTATCGTACCACCATCACTTTTATTCACCTTTACCTATTTTAGTTCGATCTTTAGCTTTTTCTTGATTTATTTGAATAAAAGTTTAGTATGATCTATTTTCGTATGCTAGTTTCGTGATCTATCTATCTATGTAATCGAGTGAGAGTTAGACAATAAAGTTTAGTTTGAGCTCTTGCTTCTTTATTTTCTTGTTGCAATCAAAATAAAGGGAAAGAGAAATAAATGAAAAGAATCATATGCTAATCTTATGGTAAGTAATGACATCACATAAGGAAAAGTATAAGTGGTAAAATTTATTGGAGATTGACAAACATAGCATTGGTCAATGATGCAATTCATGAAAGAATTAATAAAGGAAGAGAAGATTCACATGCAAATACACTATTTTGGACATCTTTTATGATTGTGATCCCCCATTAAATATTATATGCCAAAATTGTTGACGTTGAACAAGGAAGACAACGTAATGATTTATGTTTGTTCATATTCACATAGAAGTTATATTGTCATAGATCCTTCAACATGCGGTGCTTGCTCAATATCTTTTCTAGCAAAAATTTCCGCACTAAGTAGAGATACTACTCGTGCATCCAAAAACCCAAAACCCAAATCCATGTTTTGAGAGTCCACCATACCTACCTACAGATCAAGTAAGATCCTTCAAGTAAGTTGTCATCGGTGCAATAAGGCAATAAAAATTGCTTCTAAATGTGTTTTGATCAATTAGTGTAAGAAAAAATTGAGCGTTATACGAACTTATGATGGCAAAGTAATAAAAGCGCCGGACTGCATAATAAAGGTTGCTATCATAGGGGGCAATATAGCGTGACGTTCTTTTACATTAAGGGATTGGGCATACAAACCAAAAAGCGCACGACAACCTCTGCTTCCCTCTGCGAAGGGCCTATCCTTTACTTTTATGTATTTACTTTTATGCAAGAGTCAAAGTATTCTCCCCTATACCGATTTACTTTTCTCTTTTTGCAAGCATCATGTGGTGAGTAAAGATCTAGGCACATATATCCAGTTGGATGTGAGTGAGCATGAGTTATTATTGTTTACATCACCCTTGAGGTGAATACATTGGGAGGCGAAACTATAAGCCCCTATATTTCTATGTGTCCGGTTGAAACTTTTTGCTCATGGGTATGCTGTGAGTGTTAGCAATCATGGAAGACTAAATGATGGTTGAGTATGTGGACTTGCCAAAAGGCTCCGACACGAGACCCTTCCTGAAAATATGATGAATTGTAGTTGCAAAGTTGACTGAGAACATAGTTTGTTGGTTTTCAATAAGCTTTATGCTTTATACTTCTATGTTGTGATGAATTGTTACTTGTTCATGAGAAGTTATATGATGAAAGTTTATGAATAAGATTTATGATAGAGTTTGTTACTGTTATGATAATAAGCACGATGCTACTATGTCCGTATTTTGTTTTTATCAACACCTCTCTCTCAAACCATGTGGACATGCTTTTCAATATCGGCTTTCGCTTGAGGACAAGCGAGGTCTAAGCTTGGGGGAGTTGATACGTCCATTTTACATCATGATTTCCTACTATTATTTATAATGTTTTGTTGAATAATAATGCTTTAGGGAGTGATTCTAATGCCTTTTCTCTCATAATATGCAAGGTTTACACAAAGAGGGAGAATACCAACAGCTGGAATTCTGGACCTGAAAAAGCACATCAGAGATACCTATTCTGCACATCTCCAAACAAGCTGAAACTTTACGGAGAATATTTTTGGATTATATTAAAAATACTGGAGCAAATAACTACCGGAGGGGGCCACCCTGGTGGGCACAAGACACCATGGCGCGCCAGGCCCCCCAGGCGTGCCCTGGTGGGTTGTGCCCTCCTCGGCCCACCTCCGGTGCCCATCTTCTGGTATATAAGGTCTTTTGACCTAGAAAAAATAAGGAGAGGACTTTTGGGACGGAACGCCGCCGTCTTGAGGCGGAACTTGGGCAGGAGCACTTTTGCCCTCCGGCCGAGCGATTCCGCCGGGGGAACTTCCCTCCCGGAGGGGGAAATCGAAGCCATCATCATCACCAACACCCCTCTCATATTTGGGAGGTCAATCTTCATCAACATCTTCAACAGCACCGTCTCCTCTCAAACCCTAGTTCATCTCTTGTGTTTAATCTTTGTACCGGAACCTCAGATTGGTACATGTGGGTGACTAGTAGTGTTGATTACACACTAGTAGAAAACATGCCATTAGTCCCGGTTGGGAAGGGCCTTTAGTCCTGGTTCCCCAACCGGGACTAAAGTATAGAGACTAAAGGGTCCAAGCCTTTAGTCCCGGTTGGCTACGAACTGGGACTAAACCTTGGCCACGTGGTCGGCAGCGCGCGCCAGGGCATGGGGACCTTTGGTCCCGGTTGGTAACACCAACCGGGACTAAAGGTTTAGGGGTTTAGGTGTTTAGGGGTTTAGTGTTTATTGTTTATTTTTCCTTTTCATTTTGTGTTTTCCATTTAATTCTTTTTCATTTCAAACATATTTTACGCTACTACATATTGTACACGTTATGCATATATAATAGAATTTCTCGTAGAACCGATCATATATCGTAAAATTTCTCGTACAAGCAATCATATATCATAGAATTTCTCGTACGACCACATGCATACACATATATATATACAATTTCGTATATACAATTTCTCGTACAATTTGCAGATCATTTGCAGATTGGGTAATGGTATTCTCTGTCGGGAGATATGACCTGCTGAAGCAAAAATCCCGCAATTTCCTCTTGAGTTGCTCGTATGCGGTCCGTTGGTAGGAGCTTATCCCGCATCTCGTGCATCTTTAAAGAAGGAGATCAATATGAACATGTTAGTTGTGCGTATATGTATTAGATCATGATAAAAAAAATATGAATGGTGTTTACGTACCCAAAGATCTCTTGCACTCTTGCTGCTTTCGGTCATAAAGCGAATGTTCTCGCAAACGTAATATGCACATAGTTCAGTCCCCTGTGCCTGCCTCATGCACTTTACGAGAATAGAATTCAATCAGATAATAATGAAGCATGACAATGGTATTGAAACTAGAATTAAAGAGATGCGTGGACGTAGCTAGTACTACTTAATTACCCTGGGCTTTCGCCATCTCAACTCTGGTTTCCATTCACCGGTGACCTCTTTGATGAAATGTTTCCAAACCCTGCCCGTCAAACAAAATGAATAAAGGAGTTATTAATTACTTGATATCAGGAAATGAACTAATAAAGAAGCCGACATAGTGCGTCAATGATTGAAATTACCTTTCGAGTAACGAATGCAAGCTTATGTAATCTTCAGGGTCTTTACTTAGTGAGTCCATTACTTCAACAGTTCCATCGTCAACTCTAATGATTAGAAGGATGCAGTGGTAGCTGCGCACACGATTTGTATAAGTGGGCATGCGTAACTCATCAACTACACTTAACATTGAGTATATATATATAAGCAAAAATAGAATTTGTAGTACAAGACAGTAACACTCACTGGAAGTTCCAAGGTAAAATTATTTCTGGTTTGTACTTTAGGGCCTTCAAAAACCTTAGAAGCATTTTCTCCGTGTCTTTAGGGTTCCTTCTCAACACTTCTTCATTAATGGTATTTGGGTCAATGAACCCAATGCCATAGACTCCAGCTCTTTTCAATTCAAAAATCTTCATTCTGCATAATACAACACAAAAGAATATAGTGAGTATAATAACAGGCAATGAACGAGCTGAGCTAGAGACTTAAATTACAAAAAGAAATCACTTACAGACAATAGCAACTGACGATAGATTTGTTGAGTGCTTTTTGATTGAATAACTGAAAAAATTCTTCATTTTCAATCCACAAATCTTTTTCATGGATGTAATGCTCTTTGTCGATTTTCACCATGAGGCTCTCTCGCACGTCCTTTACTTCTCTCATGTACCAGTCATGTAATTTGTACATTTGCGTTGTTAGAAGCTTCTCGTCGTCAGGACTGACCAAAGGTTTCCCGGGGACATATTGCCATGCTATTTCCTTCGGATCCAACGGTGGAAATTCCTCGATCTCTAGGAGTTGTTCAACGGTGATACCGAGCAATCTAGCATTCTCTCTATCAGCGTCGGTTATTACCACGTTATTGGCACTCACCTTGAGCGGGCTAATCGATTGGACTGCCTGTTCTCCGAGCTGGGGAACAGTTTTCCCGCATTTACTGCTACCGCTCGACTTCTGTCTTTTCTGGGATTCATAGGACTTGGTAATACAGCGTTCATAGTTTGATACCGGCCTTTTCTCCGCCGGTTTAGCTGCATCAATAAAGTGTTGTACGACCTCGTCGGGTACTTTCTCCTTTGGCGGCGGGGGCACTTTCGGTCCAAAATGGGCCCGCAAAGCGAGAATCAGTGATTCATCGAGTTCCTCGGGAGTCATATCGTAAGCTAACTTCTTTTTGGCAGGAGGCTCGGGTTTATTCTTTTGTGTTCTCTTCCGCTTTGGAGACGGCGGATATCGATATAGCGGACTCGCGCTAGGCTCCGTCTCGGGGTGGGATGGACTCTGCTGACGTGGCGGAGCTTGATATCGCGGACTCGCCATGCACTCCGTCTCGGGGTGGGATGGATTCGGCTGGCACGGCGGAGATGGATATGGCGGACTCACCCTGCACTCCGTCTCGGGGAGGGTTGGAGTCTGCTGACACGGCGGACTTGGAGGAGGAGTCGGTGGCCTTGGCACCGAGTTTGGAAACACGATGAATTCCTTTTTCCATAAAATGACACAACGCCTGGCTTCTCCCAGTGTCCGCTCCCCTTCACCTCCAAGGTAGTCAAGATCTAGTGATTCATATGCCGACACAACTTGATCCACCCCGACACGAGCATAGCCAGGTGGAATCGGATTGCCGTGGAAAGTTGCTTCAGGTCCACTCGGTAAAGCAAAGCCGTCCACCGCCTTCATGGATATGTTCTTCAGTTTCACGTGTAGCTCACAAGGTGTCGACTCTAGGATATCATCCACGGGGTAGCGAGCCAGCAGTGCATCATCGGTCGGGACCCCCGTGGAACCCATGCTGCTTTTCGGCATAGATGATGGAATGGTACCATCCAATGCTGGATCTGGTTGCTGCTGCTGCTGAGACGCGCCTTGCTGGCTAAGTTTGTTGATTTGCTCCTGCTGCATGTTATATTTGCGTTCCAAGTCCTGAATCCGATCTACTTCATGCTTCTTCTTTCTGTCACAACTTCTGTAGCTGTCGTTCCAATCCGCAAACCCCAGAAACCACGGAACCATGCCTTTGCCTCGTGTTCGTCCCGGGTGTTCAGGATTCTTGAGGGCGCGCGAAAGCTCGTCCTTCTCTCTCTCAGGCTCGTACACACCCGCTCGAGCTTCTGCTATTGCTTTAAGTAACTCGTCCGTGGCTTCTTTAAGACTTGTCTGTTCAAGAACCTCCCCTGTCTTTGGGTTCAACTTTCCCCCATGTGCATAAAACCAAGTCCTGCACCTCTCGGGCCAAGTCTCTGTTACTGGAGTGACCCCTGCAGCCTTCATGTTTCTCTCAGATTCATCCCACTTAGGCAACCCATACTTGTAGCCGCCTGGCCCGAGACGATGATGCCACGTTTTTTTGTCGGCATTTATCTTGTTTATTCTCGATCGTTCCTTAGCTACTTGTGATTCCTTGAACTTCACAAATTCGTCCCAGTCATCTGCTAACTTCACATATTCTCCTTTGAATTCTGGAGTCTTCCTTCCGTTTTCCACGTAAATTTTCCATAATCTTTTCTTCCAAGACTGGAATTGTGTGGCCATCTTCTTAAGAGCACACTTCTTGATTTTCTCCCGTTGGAGATCTGTGAGACCCTCTGGTAAGGTGAAATGTTTCATGAGATCCTCCCAAAGCAGATCTTTTGCTCTTTGGCTGACAAAAGAAACTGCTTGGGTATCTTTTGGCTGATTCCATTCTTGAACGGTGATCGGGATTTGGTCCTTAACGATAACTCGGCATTGACGTATAAATTTGTCCGCATTCTCTTTAGGAGCAATCGGTTCGCCATCTGCTCTGATTTGATCGATGTTAAACTTTACGCCTTGTTTCAACTTTTTTGTCGGGCCACGTTTAACCCTTGTAGAAGATTTGCTCGATCCGGAGGGCTAAAAGGAAGAAAGATTTGTTAATATATACAAATCAATCAATACATCTGATGATCACCAGAGGGCAAATTAATACCTCGCCGGACTCTGTTAAATGGACAAAAATTTCTTCGTCATCGTCATTGTCAGCTGGTTCGCCTTCGTCTCTTGGTTGTTCTTCCTCAATTCCCTCACCGGATGGGTTAAGGTATTGTGAGCCATCATCTACTTCATTCTCTTCGTTTCCAGAGCGTATCAGGTCGTACATGGCATTCTCTTGATCATGGTCTCTGTCTCTACCGTCCATAGCTTAACTAATCCAGAACAAATATAAAACAATTAGAATGCATTCAATAAGCAGAACCAGAGATATGCAAATCAATACAAGGCAATGCAACAATACGATCATATAATATCATTAATACATCATTGAATAGTATCACTAATACATCATCGAATATAATATCACTAATACAGATCTAGTTGACGTCTCGCGGCGCAGGCGGTGGATACCCAAAGATAAGGAACTTTGACAGGATCATAGCTCGGGTGTGATCCCTGAAGAACCTGCCAGGTATTGGAGAACCTGGCGTCCAACGCAGCCATGTAGCGTCGGACGTGCTCGTCCTCCTCCCTGACACGGCGACGTACCACCTCCGCGGGGGCCGGCTCCCTCTGCACCGACAGTGGTCCATGTGACCGCCACCAAATAACCTCCGGGTCGACGACGGGACCCTCATTCCTCACCAAGCTCCGCGCCCCGGAAGGCAGCACCTCCCAGTGCCAGCCCGGCGGAGCCCAGTCCCGGACATGCTGGCGTCTCTCAAGCAGGTGGTCGACGGCGCCGAGTCGATGACGAGGATGCGGGCCAGGCATCGTCGACGTCGAGAACAAATTCTACAACTATTTAAATTCGTACTATTTACTAAACTTTAATAAAGATGATTGCATTTAACAACTATGACAATAATAACGACAACCACGAGTCCCGAGTCAACGAACCCCGAGTCCCCGATGGTCGCCGGTGAGGAGTCCCCGATGATCGTCGGGGACTCCTCACTGACGATCGCCGGTGAACTCCTCACCGGTGATCGTCGGGGACTCCTCACCGGCGATCGTCGGGGACTCGGGGTTCGTCGACTCGGGACTCGTGGTTCGACGACTCGGGACTCGAGACTAAAAAACAACTAAACTAAAAAAACTTAAACAACTAAACTAAACTAAACTAAAACAACTAAACTAAAAAAACTAAAACAACTAAACTAAAAAAACTAAAACAACTAAACTAAACTAAACTAAAACAACTAAACTAAAAAACCTAAGATAACTAAACTAAAACAACAAATTAATAAAAAAATTAACTAAAACAACTAAAACCGGCCGCGGCCACGTGCGCCGGCGCCGGCACCGGCGCACGTGGCCGCGGTGGCCGCGGAGGAGGGGGGTCAGAGCAGGTGGTAGGACCTCACCGGCGCGACGGGGCTCGGGGGAGGAGGTGCCGGCGGAAATGACGGGGCTCGGGGAGGCGGCACGGGCGGCGTAAGGCGTCGGAGGCGGCGACGACATCGACGAGGACGAGGAGGCACGGCCGGCGTCCGGCGTCGGGGGCGGCGACGACGTCGACGAGGACGAGGAGGCACGGGCGGCGTCCGACGTCGGGGGCGGCGACGACGTCGACGAGGACGAGGAGGCACGGCCGGCGTCCGGCGGCGGGGGCGGCGACGACGAGGACGAGGAGGCGCGCGGGGAGCTCCGACAGCCTGGCGGCGTCGAGGCAGGGTCGGCGTCGGCGTCGGGGGGCAAAATGGGAGAGGTTGGGGAAGAAACGGCAAAGTCCTGTATATATAGAGGGACTCTTTAGTCCCGGGTCGTGGCTCCAACCGGGACTAAAGACCCTTTAGTCCCGGTTGGTATCAACAACCGGGACTAAAAGTCCTCCCTTTAGTCCCAGTTGGTGATACCAACCGGGCCTAAAGAGGCCTTTTCGGCGGCCCAAATTCGCGCGGGAAGGGACCTTTAGTCCCGGTTAGTGATACCAACCGGTACTAAAGGTCTATTTTCTCTTTTTTTGTCCCAAATTCGCACGGCCGGCTGTGGTGGGAGTTTATGTAGGGTTACGTAGCAGAAAACAAAAATTTCCGACCTACGCACCAGCCCAGGACCACTATGGAGACTGCATACAAGGTTTGATCCTTTCCGTTACCGACTCGTACCGCAGCGGAAGTAGAGTCGATGACGATCGGCGGTGCAGATCCCCGTAGCTAGGATTTACAACCTCCCAACCGCGAGGATGAACTCCCTCGCCTGCTCCCCGGACGGATCTCCGGGCAGCCCTTCGGGAGGCCTCAGGACAGTCCCTCGGATAGTCCCACCGGACGGATCCTTGGACAGCCCTTCGGGAGGACCTCAGAATAGTCCCTCGGATAGTCCCACCGGACGGATCCTCGGACAGCCCTTTGGGAGGACCTCAGAACAGTCCCTCGGATAGTCCCACCGAACGGATCCTCGGACAGCCCTTCGGGAGGACCTCTCGAACTAAGACCGAAACAACGATCTCTCTACAGAGTTGCACACATACGGTGTCATATATCCGGCAGGGCTTCGCCGTCCAGAACTAGTTCCCACCGGAACCCAGACAACCTTTCGGCTCTACGAAACTATTTCGCTGGGAGGGAGAGAGAAGCCAGATAACATCAGATGGCATGTGTATGTGAGAAAGAGTGAGTCTGGAGAGTGCATCTCCACCTCTATTTATAGGAAAACCCAAGGGGTAGGGTGACACTTGAAAAACCCAAAATGCCCTTCACAAGGGCACAAAGGTAAAAGCAAGTGGGCAGCCCTTATCCTTCCATGTCAGCCCTAAAGATATTTGTGAGTAAAGCCCCAAAAGGTGGCTTTCCATAAAGTAATCCAAAAAGCACTTTCACTATTCACGACGACATATTTCAGCGTCCGTTCGAACTGAAAATATTCATGTGGGCTTAGAACATTTCCAGTACCCACTAAAGTAATTTTCAACGCAATCCGAAACAATTCCGGTTTAGTGATTTTCATCTGCGAAAACCATCTGAAGCGGTTCCGGCAGCTCCGGAACATTTCCGGTTTTCATCCCGGAAAATTCCAGAAAGTTTCCAGAACGATTCTGGCACCCTCCAAGAATTATCAGGCATGTACCGAAACCAATTTGACTTTATGGTGTACTCCGAAACAACTTTTCGGTTTAGTGATTTTCATCTGTGAAAAGCAACTAAAGCGGTTCCAGCAGTCCGGAACATTTCCGGTTTTTGTCTCTGAAAAATCTCAGAAGTTACCTGAACAATTCTGGTACCTTCCAATAATTTCCAGGCATGTGCCGAAACCAATATGACTTTATGGTACACTCCGAAACAACTTTTCGGTTTTACCGAAACACTTCCGGTGTTCTCTCTCCGGAACTCTTCCCTTGTCTCCGAAACTTTTTCGGTGAATTTCTCTCAGACTCCCTGTCTAGTATTCAACAGATAGATGACCCTTAAGCGTGTGACCCTATAGGTTCGGTGAAGCATAGACATGACCCGGAACCCCTTCCGATCAATGATCAACATCGGAGCCGTGGACACCCATATTGACCCCTATACCCACACGAATGAATATTCGAGTGAACCTCCAGTTGCCGTGTGCTATTCCTGTTGCTTCGCGACATGTTACAAATACCCGAGGTGAGACATGTTGGCATCCCCGTGGATCAACAACTTGTCCACTATGCCAGTTACCTCCTTACCGGTATTGTTCTCTTTTCTCGTTCCCGTGTTCCGGCATCCCCGTGATCAAATCACAAAGTGTCTGGCCAGACGATGATGGATACCATAACACTGAGAGGGCCCAGAGATATCTCACCATCGTCGGAGGAGCAAATCCCAATCTTGAGCTATCAAGTTACTTGACATACTTTTCCATGAACCCGTAAGCCGCCGTAATAGCCACCCATTTACGGATGACGTTTAACAAACCCCAAAGTTCATGAAGCAAGCATGAAGAAACTCGATACTCTCATGGTCTAAGGAATTATGCAAACGTTAACCATCTTTGTGTTATTAACCATTAACTTGTGACGAATGTATCTCATAGCATAACATCAATTCGGGTCGATTCAACACAAGTGTTCTACCAACATTGCGCCCTCAAAATTGCCGGCATAGCCATGCCCATGATCAGGAAAACAGGATCATCATGCAATACTTGAGCCAGTCTTAGAGGCCAGACTAGGAATACATTTTACCGTTTATTATCCCACACGTGCATATGAGTCTTCCTCCGAGCCTCGTGGTTATTGCAGACTCGAGAACCATAGCAGTTATAGCATGGAACATAAAACTAATTATGAACAGGGAGATAATCAATAACATTTATTATTGCCTCTAGGGCATATCTCCTACAGACTCCCACTTGCACTAGAGTCAATAATCTAGTCAATGCTAATGCACTTTACACCTATGGCATACTGGTGTAAAATATGCTTCGCTTGTGGTATAGCCTGATGTCCAACGGATCTGACAACTTCAGCCCCGTGTGTAACTTTGCATATCCCCGCGTTTTCACGCTTTCGCAAAATTCATATTTTGTGTGGACTTGGCTTTGTATATATGTGAATCACAGGTCAAAGTTTGATTCCTCAGACTGAGCTATGGAGCAACTATCTGCAATAGTGTCCCATTGACCAAAGCCATATTGGAACCATACTAAGTTCATGAATGAACTATATGATTCAACATCTTCTTTGTCGCTTCTAAAGCATCAACATACTTAGCCTATGTTATAGAATTCGCCACAGTATCTTGTTTGGAACAATTTCCAACTACCGTGCCACCATATTGTGTATTACACAAAACCCTTAACTTAAAACGAAAATCGCATGGAGCATTGATGAAGACTGTATCGACGTAATTACTTACAATGAGCACTTCATAATCTCTGCTTGCGAGAAAACATGTCATCAGCACTACTCTAGTACTTAATGACATCTTTCACTATTGTCCCATGATCAGTACTTAGATCACTTTGGTATCTATACTCGCAACAACTTGGGAGTATCGGACATATCTGGTTGATTTACATACCATGGAATACGTGATTAATCCAAACACAAGAGTGTGTGGAATCTCCATCATGTATTTTTGCTCATCAGTGTTTTGAGACACCGAGTCTTGCAAAACTCTTTCCATGTGACTTCGGCAAGAATCACTCCATGGCGTTTTAAATGCTAAAAGGTTTTAGCATCTTGTCAATATGTATCTTTGCTCAGCCCCATTAGGTAAATCTATCTCCATAGATCATCATGCCTAATATTAAGGCTATTTAGCCCAAGCACTTCATCGAAAAACCCTTTTCAAATGAAGTCCTAATTCGTGTCAAGAAATTTATTTCTAATTTAACAATGTGTCAAGTACACAAGGTTTTTAGAAATATTACCACGCTCCCACTTACTTTCTTGAATCACAAGCATCTTCGATACCCATTTGATGAAGTCAAACCTCTTTGACCATTCCATCAAAAACGAAGATTCCAACTCCACTTTGCTCTCTTCTGTCCATCGCTGGAACTCTGAAGTTTGCATACTGACTAGCATCCTCTGGATCGACAAATTACTTTGGACTGTATCACATACAAGTCCTAGGTTTCATTTCCATCAGATGGAAATCCTTTTGTCATCCATGTTTCATATCTCATGATTGAAATATGTATTAATTGCTAGTTCAACCCGAACCGACTTCAAGCATCGCTACGGTGAGACAATCTCATCGTAGTCAACTCCTTGAACTTGTTATTGCAACAAGTCGAGCTTTATGGATAAAACATTTTTTCCGTATCAGTTTTAGTTCCATAAATATTCGTTAGACTCTAAGTCTTCCGAAAGGTGTATCAAGATTTTAATCTTGAATCACTTATATGGAAACTATCTCGGATTGTATTGGCATTTAGCCAATTCCGGAGTCAGGGCCCATCAACGCTTCCTTGTGTATCGTAGGTATACTGTTGTCTAACAACAATATCTCGTATGCGCACATGAGAGGTTTGCACGAGTTTTTCCTACGCGGTTCAGCTGCAAGTTCGACCGAAGTCCATACATCTCATGTAGAGGCTTCCGTATCAGTCGCAGTAGGAAACTCCGGAATCACTTCCAAGGTTCCTTTCCTTTGACCTGATGACGAAGATACTGGTTATCTCGTCGAGTTGCACTGTCCTCCCACTCACCTTTTGTAAGAACTATTCTCTTTAAAAGCATACCGTTTTGTGGCAAGATCGTTTGCCTCGGTATAGTGGTGGGGGAATACCCAATGACTTGGGATAACCTACAAAGTAGCACTTGTCTGATTTGGAATAGGTTTGTAACCTTTTACACAAGCCCCATATTCCAAATGTTAAGAAAAGATATAACATGGTTGGGCGTACCATACCATGGCGTCATTTCAACAGACCTGATGGATCTCTTTTCAGTGTAAAAGCCGCAGTCTCTAAAGCATTACTCTTTAAAAGGGATAATGGCAAATCTATTTATGTCATCTTTGATCTTACCATGTCATAAATGGTTCGATTACATCTTCACGGACTTTCCACTTGCAGTGGTGTTCCGGGAGGTGCAAGTTATGAAACCCCTTTCACAACTCATCAGACATTCGCTAAACTTGTAACTCAAATATTCCTTTCTGCAATCGAATTGTAGAAACATAATTTTCTTGTTACAATATTTTCTTCTTCATTTTGAAAACCTTTCGAATGATTTCAGAAGATCCAGACTCACATCTCATCAAGTAAATATCCATATATCTACTTGAATCATTTCTGAAGATAGATAAATCTACTACTTGCAATAACATTTATTGGACTACACACATCATAATGTATGATCACCAACATGTTCTATGCTCGTTCCTTATGGCCTGTGAACGGTATTTCAGTCACTTCACTTTTCAGAGGAAAGTTGCAAGTGTCAGATGATTCAAAATCAAACGACTTCAAAATCCATCATAATGGAATTTTCCATGCGGGTTTCTCCAATGTGACCAAATGCAGTGCCACACTTGTGTGGTATTCTTTTAGTCTTGCGACATTTAGCGTCAGTGTTATGGATGTATCATATTTCCATCAATATTCATAACATACATCCCATCTAGGATGGAAGCATGGCCCTTCATGTTATTCATAATACTGAACAACAATTGTTGTTTTATGAACAACTCTTTTGCAACAAACATTGTGCAATGGGCTAGAGTGTATGAAACTCTAAAATGAATTATGAAAGTAAACCCAAAGGTAATGTATTATTATCAATATTCATAACATACGTCTCATTCATAATGAAAGTATGGCCCTTATGTTATTCATAACACCGAACATCAAAAGTTCTCTTATGAACAACCTTCTTGCAAGATACCTTATGCAAAGGGCTAGAGTGTGAAACTCTAAAATGAATTATGAAAGTAAATACATAGGGAATACACCTATGGAAGGCATAGTAACATTTACTATGTTCCCTGCGTGTATCTAAACCTCATTCCTGGCTAGTCTTTCAGGCCATAGTAGTTCTTACATCGAGTTGCAACAGAATGCAATCGAGCGGGTATCTTTGTGATTAATTCACAATACCCAAGAATTAGTGATTAACATGTTTAACCATAATTCCCAAGAACTATATCTTTGACCAGCCTTCTATACATCAAAAACCTGTATAACATTCATACATGAGCTGGATATTCCAGTCTTCTTTCCTTTTGCCTTTATACTTCTAACAGTTTAACTTTTAGTATTTCTCCTACTCTCAGAAGAAGCATCCAACTTAAGAGTGGCATTAGCCCCGGACTTCCTAGGCGTGAAAGTCTTACTAACACCCTTCGGACACTTCCTTTCTCTTTAAGTTGTTGTTTTATTCACCTTTCATCATATGACAGGCGTTCTTCTGGATCCCTCTCTTATCAGACTAATGCATAGTAAACTCCTTTACTAATAGTTTGCAAACAAACATTGCTTTGGATATCTTATATCTTTTAGCCTTTGTCTGTCTCTGAAAATGATTTTCAGATTCCATGAATATCACATAACTATCCAAACTTTCGAAGTTCGGGTCTCATGGAAGCAAACGTATTGCACTTGACTGAAAACGGAATTCTAGCTTTTGGATCGAAGGACGAGAGTCACATGATCCATAGCATTAGCGGGAGAATACCGAAAGCATGCGATAGGACAAAGTCCTTCTCGGCACACTTGAGGACAATCCTCACATTACGTTACCAACCGTAAAGATTTAACCAGATATTTAACAGCTATTCAATTTTAACAGGGAAGGTGGAAACGCGAGCCATTATTCTACAACTATTATGCAAATCACACTTAGACAGTGTTCAAAATTAATTGCACTAAGAATTAAAAGAATTAATTCTAAAGTGCGCTCCCACTCAAATCAATATCTCTCATAATTGATTGTGAGTGATTCAAGACCCACATTTCCATTCAACGCCATTGTTCGAGATGAACACCGATGGCGCGAACTTCAATTGGTAGGCAAACTTGTCGATCACATCTCTATGTGACTCTTGTTCATCTTTCGATGCGTGTGTTCCGAGCTCAGGACGATCCTGCCATGAACGTCAAGACAACCAAGTGATCTTGCTGCGAGGTCTGACCTCACCCGCCTTACACCCGTACAATCGTTCGTACCCATATAGATCATGGCGCACCTCGAAAGGAAGGATGATGTGACGGTGCTACACTTGGGAGAACACTAACTACTTGATATTTTTGTGAGAGATCACCCTAATAAAAGCGACTACCGCACAATCAAGAAGGGTGCATCATAAGGGATTAACATCTCAAGCAATTCTTAATAGCATGATATGGTATAGCCCTTTCTGACGGAGAAGTCTTTATTTCTTCGTCTCCGGCATTCGCGTCGGTGTTCACCTTCGCGAAGATTGCCACCACCTTGTCGATGCACCAGATAATATTGCTATCTCTATAGCTAATAAAATAAGTGCATTACATAAGGTTGACACGCAGGTCATTAAAGTGCAATCATATGGCTCCAGCCATCATGCCGAATCATGACACGCAGGTCATGTTAATTTACATCATATAGTCATCTCATACATAATCAAATTTATATGAGCACTGCTATACCACATCACATGCACATGCAAACCATCCTGCAAAACCAAGTTAGACGCCTCTAATCGGTTTATGCAAAAATTTATTTTTCGTGGCTTCTAAGGTTTCGAAACAAACCGAAGCTACCAACGTCCATCATCAAGCATGATAATCCAAGTCGCTAGATTAACATTGCGGGGTGTATGAAACACGAGATAATAAAATCTCGAGCCCCATACTAAACTTCGTCATACGCGTGACCCCCGTGCAGATCATATCTGCATTGCCCTTTTGTCTGCGAAACATCCATCTTTCTCAACTATGGTGGAACCCAAAGAACTGTTAGCACTTCGTTGATCTTTCAATCAGCATACTCAGGAGCAGCATGAAAGGATCGCGGATTGCCAGAACTTTGTGAGATTCCACCATGCCGTCAAGATCAGGACTACGCAAATTCCAGGGAAGCAACAAGAACATCGGGTAACAGATTTCATCTGCTACCCGCACAAATAATTTTCAGTAATAGATCTCATCTACTAACTAATTATATTGTGCAACACCCATACATCTCTATGTATTCTAGATCGCAACCTGCATCTACGCATAGCACGGCTCTTGATGCCACTGTAGGGTTACGTAGCAGAAAACAAAAATTTCCGACCTACGCACCAGCCCAGGACCACTATGGAGACTGCATACAAGGTTTGATCCTTTCCGTTACCGACTCGTAGCGCAGCGGAAGTAGAGTCGATGACGATCGGCGGTGCAAATCCCCGCAGCTAGGATTTACAACCTCCCAACCGCGAGGATGAACTCCCTCGCCTGCTCCCCGGACGGATCTCCGGGCAGCCCTTCGGGAGGCCTCAGGACAGTCCCTCGGATAGTCCCACCGGACGGATCCTCGGACAGCCCTTCGGGAGGACCTCAGAACAGTCCCTCGGATAGTCCCACCGGACGGATCCTCGGACAGCCCTTCGGGAGGACCTCTCGAACTAAGACCGAAACAACGATCTCTCTACAGAGTTGCACACATACGGTGTCATCTATCCGGCAGGGCTTCGTCGTCCAGAACTAGTTCCCACCGGAACCCAGACAGCCTTTCGGCTCTACGAAACTATTTCGCTGGGAGGGAGAGAGAAGCCAGATAACATCAGATGGCATGTGTATGTGAGAAAGAGTGAGTGTGGAGAGTGCATCTCCACCTCTATTTATAGGAAAACCCAAGGGGTAGGGTGACACTTGAAAAACCCAAAATGCCCTTCACAAGGGCACAAAGGTAAAAGCAAGTGGGCAGCCCTTATCCTTCCATGTCATCCCTAAAGATATTTGTGAGTAAAGCCCCAAAAGGTGGCTTTCCATAAAGTAATCCAAAAAGCACTTTCACTATTCATGACGACATATTTCAGCGTCCGTTCGAACTGAAAATATTCATGTGGGCTTAGAACATTTCCAGTACCCACTAAAATAATTTTCAACACGATCCGAAACAATTCCGGTTTAGTGATTTTCATCTGCGAAAAGCATCTGAAGCGGTTCCGGCAGCTCCGAAACATTTCCGGTTTTCATCCCGGAAAATTCCAGAAAGTTTCCAGAACGATTCTGGCACCCTCCAAGAATTATCAGGCATGTGCCGAAACCAATTTGACTTTATGGTGTACTCCGAAACAACTTTTCGGTTTAGTGATTTTCATCTGTGCAAAGCAACTAAAGCGGTTCCGGCAGTCCGGAACATTTCCGGTTTTTGTCTCTGAAAAATCTCAGAAGTTACCGGAACAATTCTGGTACCTTCCAATAATTTGCAGGCATGTGCCGAAACCAATTTGACTTTATGGTACACTTCGAAACAACTTTTCGGTTTTATCGAAACTCTTCCGGTGTTCTCTCTCCGGAACTCTTCCGTTGTCTCCGAAACTTTTTCGGTGAATTTCTCTCAGACTCCCTGTCTAGTATTCAACAGATAGATGACCCTTAAGCGTGTGACCCTATAGGTTCGGTGAAGCATAGACATGACCCGGAACCCCTTCCGATCAATGATCAACATCGGAGCCGTGGACACCCATATTGACCCCTATACCCACACGAATGAATATTCGAGTGAACCTCCAGTTGTCGTGTGCTATTCCTGTTGCTTCGCGATATGTTACAAATACCCGAGGTGAGACATGTTGGCATCCCCGTGGATCAACAACTTTTCCACTATGCCAGTTACCTCGTTACCGGTATTGTTCTCTTTTCTCGCTCCCGTGTTCCGGCATCCCCGTGATCAAATCACAAAGTGTCTGGCCAGACGATGATTGATACCGTAACACCGAGAGGGCCCAGAGATATCTCTCCATCGTCGGAGGAGCAAATCCCAATCTTGAGCTATCAAGTTACTTGACATACTTTTCCATGAACCCGTAAGCCGCCGTAATAGCCACTCATTTACGGATGACGTTTAACAAACCCCAAAGTTCATGAAGCAAGCATGAAGAAACTCGATACTCTCATGGTCTAAGGAATTATGCAAACGTTAACCATCTCTGTGTTATTAACCATTAACTTGTGACGAATGTATCTCATAGCATAACATCAATTCGGGTCGATTAAACACAAGTGTTCTACCAACATTGCGCCCTCAAAATTGCCGGCATAGCCATGCCAATGATCAGGAAAACAGGATCATAATGCAATACTTGAGCCAGTCTTAGAGGCCAGACTAGGAATACATTTTACCGTTTATTATCCCACACGTGCATATGAGTCTTCCTCCGAGCCTCGTGGTTATTGCAGACTCGAGAACCATAGCAGTTATAGCATGGAACATAAACCTAATTATGAACAGGGAGATAATCAATAACATTTATTATTGCCTCTAGGGCATATCTCCTACAGTTTAGTCCCACCTCGCTAGTTGAGGAGCACGACGACCAGCTTATAAGGCCCGCTGTGAGAGAGGCAGCACGAGCCTCTCTCAAACCGAACATGTGCCTACTATGTCGCTGTTACTAAAGTGAAAATAGATGTTCTTATAGAGAAAATTCAACCTAAATTCAAAGTGCTAGCTAACAGTTAACTAGCACTTTGAATTTAGGTTGAATTTTCTCTATAAGCGCATCTATTTTCATTTTTGCTATTTTTTTATGTTATTTTTTTGCATATTAAAAGTTCTTAATAGAAAATACTTTATGAATATTCTTTTTGCTATTAAAGTTTTTAACAAAAATAACTTTGATAATTTTAGTTGCATAAATTTTATATAATATTAAGTTAAATAACTTTGATCAGACGAAAACACGTCTATTACAAAGGGATTTCAATTTTTTAAACATATTTTAACTCAAGACTTTTTCTGCATTCAATATGCACCATTCAAAGCCACATCATCACTTTTCAACCCTTTTCTGACTTCATTTGCTATTTTTCATGCATTTCATGATTTATTTTGAGCTAAAATGACATTGAATTGAAAAGCACTGCAAATGAACTCTGAAATGGTTGAAAGTTGGCATGGTATCATAATTTCACCCACATAGCATTTGCTAAAAAGTTGAGAGGGTTACAGGAAAAACTAGATGCACTTCGTGTACAAACTGGACAATCTCTTTCGAAGTATCAGGGTTTCGGATGAAAACTCGTCTATTACAAAGGGATTTCAATTTTTTAAACATATTTTAACTCAAGAGTTTTTCTGCATTCACTATGCACCATTCAAAGCCACATCATCACTTTTCAACCCTTTTCTGACTTCATTTGCTATTTTTTATGCATTTCATGATTTATTTTGAGCTAAAATGACCCTGAATTGAAAAGCACTGCAAATGAACTCTAAAGTGGTTGAAAGTTGGCATGGTATCATAATTTCACCCACATAGCATGTGCTAAAAAGTTGAGAGGGTTACAGGAAAAATTGGATGCACTTCGTGTACAAACTGGACCATCTCCTTCGAGGTATGAGGGTTTCGGACGAAAACTCATATGTTACAAAGGCATTTCATTTTTTTAAACTTATTTCAACTCCAGACTTTTTGTGCATTCAATATGAACCATTCTAAGCCACATCCTCAAATTTCAACCCTTTCTAACTTCATTTGCTATTTTTCATCCATTTAATGAATTGTTTTGAGCTAAATGACCCTGAAATTAAAAAGCACCACAAATGAACTCTGAAAAGGTTGAAACTTGGCATGGTATCATAATTTCACCCACATAGCATGTGCTAAAAAGTTGAGAGAGTTACAACAAAAACTTGATGCACTTCGTGTACAAACTGGACCATCTCCTTCGAAGTATGAGGGTTTCGGACGAAAACTCATCTGTTACAAAGGCATTTCATTTTTTTTAACTTATTTCAACTCCAGACTTTTTGTGCATTCAATATGAACCATTCTACGCCACATCCTCAAATTTCAACCCTTTCTAACTTCATTTGCTATTTTTCATCCATTTAATGAATTGTTTTGAGCTAAATGACCCTGAAATTAAAAAGCACCACAAATGAACTCTGAAAAGGTTGAAACTTGGCATGGTATCATCATTTCACCCACATAGCATGTGCTAAAAAGTTGAGAGGGTTACAAAAAAAATTGGATGCACTTCGTGTACAAAACTGAACCATCCCGGCTACTCACTAGAGAAGAAAAGTGATGACGGTGCAGCCAATCACATCCCAGAGTGGGATCTTGGGGTATAAAACTTTTTCTTCGCGTGTGTCCCTTGATTATTGCGCCGTAACCATGGACAATCTTCATCATTTAACAGGAAGCTTGGGTCAGTCTTCACTACGAAGGGAGGAATTTCATCAAACTTTTCATAATCTTTTGACATGTCTGTCTTGTCCTCCACTCCCACGATGTTTCTTTTCCCAGAAAGAACTATGTGGCGCTTTGGCTCATCGTATGATGTATCCGCTTTCTTATCTTTCTTTTTTCTCGGTTTGGTAGACATGTCCTTCACATAGAAAACTTGCGCCACATCATTGGCTAGAACGAATGGTTCGTCTGTGTGCCCAAGATTGTTGAGATCCACTGTTGTCATTCCGTACTGTGGGTCTACCATTACCCCTCCTCCAGTCAGATTGGCCCATTTGCACCGGAACAAAGGGACCTTCAAATCACCTCCATAGTCAAGTTCCCATATCTCCTCTATGTAACCATAATATTTGTCATTTTCCTTGGTGTTTGCCGCATCGTCAAACCGGACACCACTGTTTTGGTTGGTGCTCTTTTTATCTTGGGCGATCGTGTAAAATGTATTCCCATTTATCTCGTACCCTTGGAAAGTCAATATAGTCGAAGATGGTCTCTTGGCCAACAAGTACAAGTCATCTTCAACATTGTCGTCATTCATGAGATGTGTTCGCAACCAACCGCCGAAAGCCTTAATGTGTGTACGTTGAATCCAGGGGTCAGACTTCGCCGGGTTCTTCGAGCGTATAATATCCATGTGTTTCTCGATATACGGGGTGACCAAGGTAGAATTCTGTAGAACTGTGTAATGTGCTTGTGCCCAAGAATGCCCGTCCCTACATATTATTGATTTTGGTCCAAGCGTGCCTTTTCCACGCAGTCTCCCCTCATGGCGCGATTGAGGAACACCAATCGGCTTACTGTCAGGAATAAAGTCAACACAAAACTCAATAACCTCCTCTGTTTCATGGCCCTTGGAGATGCTTCCTTCTGGCCTAGCACGGTTACGAACATATTTCTTTAAGACTCCCATGAACCTCTCAAAGGGGAACATATTGTGTAGAAATACAGGACCCAGAATGGCAATCTCTTCGACTAGGTGAACTAGGACGTGCGTCATAATATTGAAGAAGGATGGTGGGAACACCAACTCGAATCTGACAAGACATGGGACCAAATCATTCTGTAAGCTTGGTAGGATTTCCGGATCGACTACCTTCTGAGAAACTGCATTGAGGAATGAACATAGCTTCACAATGGCTAATCGAACATTTTCTGGTAGAAGCCCCCTCAACGCAACTGGAAGCAATTGCGTCATGATCACGTGGCAGTCATGAGACTTTAGGTTCTGGAATTTTTTTCTCTGCCATATTTATTATTCCCTTTATATTCGATGAGAAGCCAGACGGGACCTTCATACTGAGCTGGCATTCAAAGAAGATTTCCTTCTCTTCTTTGGTAAGAGCGTAGCTGGCAGGACCTTGATACTGCTTTGGATGCATGCCGTCGTTTTCGTGCACACGTTGCTGGTCCTCCCGTGCCTCCGGTGTATCTTTTGTCTTTACATGCCCAGGAAGCCTAGCAGGTTCACGCAAAGATTCTTCGTCACGTGCATCACGTCGATTGCAGAGCGGACCTCTAGGACTTTTCAATATTCTAGCTCCCAAAATATAGATTTCTTCTTCCACATGGGTGCGCGTCCCTCAGCGTCAGTCGGAACAGATTGTCCGCCAGGACCCTTTCCAAATATTACATGTAAATCCTTGACCATATCAAGTATGTCATCACCAGTACGGAGGACGGGCTTCTTCCGGTGATCTGCCTCACCTTTGAAATGCTTGCCTTTCTTTCTTAAGGCATGCTTGGCCGGAAGAAATTGACGATGTCCCAGGTACACATTCTTCTTGCATTTGTCCAAATATATACTTTGGGTATCATCTCAACAGTGCGTGCATGCATGGTATCCCTTGTTTGTCTGTCCTGAAAGGTTACTATGAGCAGGCCAATCATTGATGGTTACAAATAGCAACACTCGCAGGTTAAATTCATGCTATTTGTGCTCATCCCACACACGTACACCTTTTTTATTCCACAGCTGTAAAAGTTCATCAACTAATGACCTTAGGTACACATCAATGTCGTTGCCGGGTTTCTTAGGGCCTTGGATGAGCACTGGCATCATAATGAACTTCCGCTTCATGCACAACCAAGGAGGAAGGTTATAGATACATAGAGTCACAGGACATGTGCTATGCTTGCTGCTCTGCTCCCCAAATGGATTAATGCCATCTGCACTTAAACCAAACCATAAGTTCCTTGGGTCATCTGCAAAGTCTGGCCACTCTCTCTCAATTTTTCTCCACTGCGACCCATCAGCGGGTACTCTCAACTTCCCGTCTTTCTTACGGTCTTCTTTGTGCCATCACAATGACTTGGCATGCTCTTTGTTTTGGAACAAACGTTTCAACCGTGGTATTATAGGAGCATACCACATCACCTTGGCAGGAATCCTCTTCCTGGGGCGCTCGCCCTGAACATCATCACCAGGGTCATCGCTACCGATCTTATATCGCAATGCATTGCATACCGGGCATGCATTCAAATTCTCGTACTCACCGCGGTAGAGGATGCAGTCATTAGGGCATGCATGTATCTTCTGCACCTCCAATCTTAGAGGGCAGACAACCTTCTTTGCTTCGTATGTACTGTCGGGCAATTCGTTGTCCTTTGGAAGCTTATTCTTCATTATTTTCAGCAACTTTTCAAATGCTTTGTCAGATACACCATTCTCTGCCTTCCATTGCAGCAATTCCAGTGTGGTACCGAGCTTTGTGTTGTCATCTTCGCAATTTGGGTACAACCCTTTTTTGTGATCCTCTAACATGTGCTGCAACTTCAACTTCTCCTTTTCACTTTCGCTGTTTCTCTTTGCATCAGCAATGGCCCGACCAAGATCATCAGTGGGCTCATCTGATGCCTCAGCTTCTTCTTCTTCATTCTCTTCCCCCATTGTAGTACCATCATATTCAGGACACCCAGGATAGTTGTCGTCATCCTCTTCTTCTTCATTCTCTTCCATTAGAACCCCTCTTTCTCCGTGCTTGGTCCAACAATTATAGCCGGACATGAAACCGGACGTAAACAGGTGGACGTGAATCTGTTTTGAGCTAGAGTAAGTCTTATCATTCTTACACACACCACATGGACAACACATAAAACCATCCCGCTTGTTTGCCTCAGCCACACGCAAAAAACTCTGCACGACATTAATGAACTGGGGAGAGCTTCGGTCATCGTACATCCATTGCCGGTTCATCTTCATTACACAACACCGAAAAGACCAAATTAATACAAGTTCATACATAAAGTTCATACACACTTATTTTCTCATAAAACAACATACAACTATCTAGATAAAACATTTAAATGCAACAACAAATGCGATCAAAATCGCAACTAAGGTAGCAATTGATCCAACAGCATAATGATACCAAGCCTCTTTATTAATGACATATTTTCTAATCTTTCTAATCTTCAAGCGCATTGCATCCATCTTGATCTTGTGATCATCGACGACATCGGCAACGTACAACTCCAATTTCATCTTCTCTTCTTCAACTCTTTTCAATTTTCCTTTCAAATTCTCGTTTTCTTTTTCAACTAAATTTAACTTCTCGACAATAGGGTCGGTTGGCATTTCCGCTTCAACTACCTCCTAGATAAAAATATCTATGTCAACTTGATGGGCATAATTGTCATTAACACGAAATGCAACAAATAGTTATAAAAGAGAATATACCACATCCGAATCGTTAACCAGACGAGGGCCGACGGGCACGGATATCATAACCATGGCACTATATATAACAACAATCATACAAGTAAGAAAATTATGCAAGTAACTATCTAAATCATACAAATACGATTTTTTTAATAAAAATGATAAGAACACAAGAAGAGGCTCACCAAGGTGGTGCCGGTGACGAGACGGTGCGGGCGATCGGCGGTGGTTAGGACGGGGATGGGAAGGCACACTAAGTAAACCACACCTACACATATGCAAACTAAGGAGTTAATTTGAGCTCAAATTGCATATAAATCAAAAAAAAACTACCACATAATTACACCCAAACTAAAACCCACAAATCACTATACATATAAAGCATTGCACGAGCTGATCTAGCAATAAGAGATGAAAGGACAAAGTTGCTAACCTTTGTGGAAACTTGGATGGATTGGGGTGCCTCAAATCTTGACAAATCTTGGCAAAAATGGAGGGAGGAGCTCGAGCTAGGGGAAGAACAGAGAGGGGAATTCGAATGGAGAAAACAGAGAAATGGAGTCGGGCTGGACGAAGGGTTTATATAGGGAAAGCTTTAGTCCCGGTTGGTTATACAAACCGGGACTAAAGGTCCACCTATAGTCCCGGTTTGTATCACAAACCAGGACTAAAAGGGCTCGTGGGGCCCCCAGGCTGACACAAGCCTGCCACCACCCCTTTAGTCCCGGTTTGTGATACAAACCGGGACTATAGGTCTCGAATGAACCGGGACTAATAGGGCCCGTACACCACGACCGCTCCTAGCCGTTGGAACCGGGACTAATGGACACATTAGTCCCGGTCCAAAGCCAAACCGGGACTAAAGGTTGAAACGGAAGGCCTGTTTTCTACTAGTGACATCTTGTAGTTGATTACTATATGGTTTATTTGGTGGAAGATTATATGTTCAGATCCATTATGATATTCAATACCCCTCTGATCTTGAGCATGAATATTATTTGTGAGTAGTTACCTTGGTTCTTGAGGTCACGGGAGAAGTCATGTTGCAAGTAATCATGTGAATTTGATATGTGTTCGATATTTTGATGATATGTATGTTGTGATTCCCTTAGTGGTGTCATGTGAACGTCGACTACATGACACTTCACCATCCTTGGGCCTAAGGGAATGCATTGTGGAGTAGTTATTAGATGATGGGTTGCTAGAGTGACAGAAGCTTAAACCCTAGTTTATGCGCTACTTCGTAAGGGGCTGATTTGGATCCAAACGTTTAATGCTATGGTTAGATTCTATCTTAATACATTTCTCGTAGTTGCGGATGCTTGCGAGGGGGTCAATCATAAGTGGGAGGTTGTTCAAGTAAGAACAGCACCCAAGCACCGGTCCACCCACATATCAAATTATCAAAGTAGCGAACACAAATCGAACCAACATGATAAAAGTGACTAGATGAAATTCCCGTGTACCCTCAAGAACACTTTGCCTTTTACTAGAGACTGTTCTGGCCCGTCCTTTGCCACAAAAGGATTGGGCTACATTGCTACACTTTATTTACTGTTATCATTACTTGCTCGTTACCAATTATCTTGCTATCAAACTATCTCTTACCTACAATTTCAGTGCTTGTAGAAATCACCTTGCTGAAAACCGCTTGTCATTTCCTTCTGCTCATCATTGGGTTCGACACTCTTACTTATCGAAAGGACTACGATTGATCCCCTATACTTGTGGGTCATCATGGATCCACCGACGGGGAGAGCCCCCTACAAGCCCCAACAGTTCGCCAACAATGCTGGTGCGGTTCACCGCTACATATGTGTTCAGTTTTGCGGCGCCTCCCCTTGGTGCTCCTCCCTATCCATATGTTTTCCAACAGTGCATTGCGTTGGCGATGGCCCCTCCAGGTTGCAGTTCATTGCAGTTCGGCGTCGACGTTGTCCACAACACAAAGCTGGGGTCGTTGAAGTTAGTTCCCCTATGCGTGCAGTTCTTTGGCTTTTCATTTTGAGGAAAAGTTTGCCACGCTGGCGGTTCACTCCTCAGGGGCTTTGTTTGTACAATATTATTGGAAGACATATGCAGTTCACCATAATTGCGGCTAGCGTGTAGTTCCTTTGTATTTTAGAGGTTCATTTTCATCCAACATGCAATTCTTTTGTATTTTAGATGTTGTTTGTATTCGTTCCAGTTCCGTTATTTTTGCAGGAGAAGAAATAATAAAAACAAAAAATCAAATGCTGATTTGTATGCAGTACAAAAAACTTGGCAGGAAGTGGTCCATTTTGACCAAAAAAAAGATTACTTGGGATTTGGTTCAGTGTAAACATCTTCTGTACTTCACTTTGTAAAACGAGAAAAAAAGAAAAAATCATGAAAGTTCACTTCTTCTTAGATGAGTTCACTAGTTTGTGCCCCGTGGTTCACTTTCAAGAGTGATGTTGTTCACTTGCGCCCAACGTGAAAGTGCGAAAAATGTTAGCGAAACAAGAAAGTAGTAATGCGGTTCACTTCGACATATGTCGCGGTTCACTTGCCCTCGTCTCCGCGGTCCACTCTTGTTCATGAAAAATTACAAAAAAAACAAAAAAACTCATGCAGTTCACTTTCTGTAGTGTCGCGGTTCACCTTCGAATAATGTCGCGGTTCACTTTCGATAGTATCGCTGTTCACTTTGGATAGTGTCACGGTTCACTTACCCCCAATTTAAAGTGCAGAAAAAATATTACGGAAATGAGAAAAAAGTGTGGTTCACTTCTCATTGCATTTCGCTTACGCCCGATGTGAAGCGCACCCCACTTTCTCGTCTAAGAAAATTTACGTTCGACAAAAGAACCCATCCAGTTCGCTTGCCCGTCGGATGCAGTGCAATTTTTCGTCCGAAGCAATGCGATTTTCTGTCTGATACAGTTCACTTGGTCGATTTAGGTTTCGCGAAACAGAGTGTCCGCATTTCAGTAATTTTAAAACTGCTCTTAAATCATAAGTAATTAGAGAGTGTTGTACATGAAAAAGTTGCACCTCGTCGATATTTTTTGAATGGCGTATCAATTGCATAATTCCAATGAGCGGTTTGTAAAAAAAACACGAACAAACGGCCGCTGTCATTGGTCGGACATCGCACTGTATTCAAAACTAATTTAAAACCATAAGGAACCTCGAACAGGGTTCAACATATGGAAGTTGCGCCTATTCCATATCTTTCCAACGGCGTATCACACGCCTTGTTTCGACAAATCATTAACAACAAACACAAAAGGTGGCTCTACTTGTTCAACTTCTTCATCTTATATTGTTTCAAGCGGATCCACTTCTTCATCTTCTACATTTTAGTTAATTGGGGATTTCTTAAAAGTTATATTTCCCTCTTTAACAGTCAGACACAATGTCTGAGTGCTTTCAAATTTTATCAGCATGTGAACTACTTCAATGTTGTCTTTGATGACAGAAACACCTTCCAGCCCTATGCCTTCCTTTTTCATATAGCAAAGACTGTCACCCATACCATATCCATTTCTGACCTTACATTCAGCAAACTACCATAGTGATGTCTCTCTCATACATCTTTACAAGAGCATACTTTTTCCCAGGAAACTAAAAATATATTGAACATAGATCTTCGGGCCTAAAGCACAAAACAAAGTAACAACAATTTGAATGCAGTATCACAATAAAACATATACTAACAATAAAAATGCGACATTGGATTTCACTAAAGTAGACCAATTAGAAAATAACATCAATTATCATGAGAGATGTTTATTCGGGGCATCATAACTTCAAAGGATACTAAATTCAGACCTACATTAACAATCACTAAGAGATTTATGCCAAATTCATTACTTGCTAGAACTCACCCTCGATACTAAATTCAGACATAAATTAGCATCTTTGTTCAATGGATAATAAGTTGATGTAAACCTAAACCATATTCAGTACTAAGGAGACAATCAAATGACTAAACTACACAGTTATTGCTAGAACTAACCTTAGATTTTGGTAGAGTTAGATTTACCTCAGTGGCGATGGAGCGTACGGGAGTACTTCCTTCCCCCAACGACTACGCCAGCACCTCAGGAGCACGTTGCGCCGCATCCTCCGCATGAACCTTTGCCGCCTCCTCGGCACACAGTGACGGCGGTGGCGGGAGCGCTATCTCCTCCGACGACGACTCTGGATCGAGGACGCAGCCGCCATCGGGGTTGGTGATGACAACTTTGCATTGCGAGCGCCGCCGCTTGCGGCTGGAAGAACTCGCACCGCCGCCGTCAAGTCCGTGGCCGCCGCCGGAGATGGTGGCCATGGGAGCGCGGGAGGAAACTGAATCGGGGGAAAAGGGGGGAACGGGCCGAAACGGCGGGCGGGTAGACCTAATACAAGGTTTGGCAATAGCCGTCTAACGGCGCCCGTCAACCCCTGCCACGTCATCCCGACAGGCGGGCCTCACCTGTCGGTTTTGCTGTTTTCTCGGCCAAATCTGAGCATCAGTGCTCTGCGTTACGCATTAGGCTTAGTTTTGGTGGTTTTTTGTGCCCTGGTTCAAATCTGGTACCGAGTTGTTACCTTAGCTCCAAGTGTGGTGGTTTTGGGTAAATAACTCACCTCCGGCCAGCAACTCCAACGTATCTTGACCCCTTATTCCAAAACAACATTGATGCCACGTCACCTTTGCTGCTTGTCGCACCTCCTGCACTCCCAATAATCTTTCGATGTTGACGATTGTTTAGATCACCTATGTCACACTCGCCACCCGCCACCATCATCCTCTTTGGGCGCTTGTCGTAGCGTATTCGTTCGAATGGAGGGAGCGCATGACTAGTCATTGACAGTGTCATGAACTTTAAACCATGCGATCAATTAACATGGGGAAGAAGAGGAAAATTAGAAGAAAAAATAAAAGTAAATTGAAAAAAACAGACTAGTGTGGTATCGGGGTTCATGGACAAAATTGATTTTCTTTTCCTAATTCAAATTAAGATGCTCTCCCCTCGTAGTCGTAGGGCTAAAAAGGTAGCAGTACTTCAGGTACGGAGCCATGGACGAAAAAGGAGAGGCCTCGCATGCCAAAAGCGGTGGCCGGCCGGCTATACATTGAGGCGCGCCATTACTGCATGCCGGCGTCTCTAGGTGCTAATTAAGCACGGTACGTACTATTAGCACAATTATTGAGGGCAATAAAAGAGACTAACTACAGTGACCTTTACGCTAATATGATTGGCCACGTTCGAGTCCCTGGATGCTAACGGAGGAGCAGGCGAGGAATCAATGGCCGGGCCGTGCATCTTCGTCGTGGATCATTGGGGTGGGTGCAATGTTCGGCCGCTCATTCGCAGAAACAGAATTGTGGGTGGACGATGGCGATGGCTCCATAGTCCATGGATACATGCAATGCAACACATGGCTCGCCGGCCACCGACGTCCAACTAGCCTGTCCGTCCGTGAGCAAAGAAGATGGATCCATCGATCGATCGGCGTACGTCCGGCAGCATCCGATTAAAGATGGATGGATCGGTGCTAAGCTTGGTGGTAGAGCGTAGTACAGAGAGCTTTGCGGCCCCATCCCACTTTCGACATTATTGCGTAAACTCGGTCCGAACACTACAACAACGACCATGACGTTGGTCCGTCCAAAACCCAAAGCATTGGCTAAAACACTTCTAAAGAGAAATGCACTCCTATTTCGGGCTTTGAAACGAGACAATGCCACATATGAGCAACATTCATTTTTCTTCAGAACATGCAAAAGATTTGCGTGTCATTATATTAAGAAAAAGCAGGCATTTCCAGACATGTGCGACACTGATACTAGCATAGAGACTTAGGGGCGGCTAGTTACTCGACTATTACGCGGGGTACACCTTGGACAGCAGTACGTACTACGTAGTACCTTGGAACTGGCTTTGCCTGGCGATGGCGTCGTCGGTCATGGCTGCACTAGTTAATGGCACCCGAATAGGTTGGTTAACTCGGGTTTGGTGGCATGGGTCCGGACGGTCCGAGCCTGAGAGCATCTACAGCCGGACGCCTCAAACGACCCCTCATACGCCCGCGGACGCGCCCGGTCAGTGACCGGACAAGAGAGAAGGAAAAAAGTGATCCAACCGGATCACTCATATCATCCCTGTACGCCCGGGCTGTTCGCAAACCCTCATATCCATCTCAAATATAGGGAGGATATGAGGGCTCGCGGACGCGCCCGGGCGTGCCCGGTCAGTCCGCCACGTAGGATGCGACCCCACACCGGACCACCTTTTCTTTTTCTTTATTCATTATTTTCTTTCTCTCTCTTCCTCTCCACCAATCACGTGCAAGTGACCGGACATATGAGGAAGAAAATGAGGAGTATGGCTGTGCGGACGGACAAATAGGGGACACGCCCGGTCACTGACCGGACGCGTCCGCGGACGTTTAGAGGGTCATATTTGCTATGTCCGGTTATAGATGCTCTGACCTTACTAACAATCAAGCACTTGACACGGGGAGGGGGGTCTGGGCCTCGTCCGGAAGTGCACTGTGCTCCAAGTAGGAGCTAGCTTGCCCTACACAGCACGACGTGTCAATCACTTGTACTCCTACACTACACAGCTCGACGTGTCAGTCACTTGTACTGATAAACGGCACGTGGACATGGCAAGCAGGCACGGGACCTCACTCACTCCCCCACTGCATTGCATTGCATGAACCACATGAGCCCACGAGTACGTAGGCCTGCAGCTTCCTTCGTCACCAAAATGAATGAATGAACACCGATTAATTGTCCTAGAAAAAATGGGTGGGCATGGAGTTCCTGATGTAGACGTCACTGCTTGAAAAGCGGTGGATCTTGCATGTCCACTTCCTGCAGGAAGCACAGAAATTTTCTGTGCTCCAAATGGGGCTGCTTTTCAAGTTTGTTTCCAATACTCTTGATGCGTTTCACCGACATAAAAGCCGCACGCTGCTATCTCCGAGTAGTATAATAAAGTTTAGTTTGCGATTATCAAACTATCGAATCTAATACTCCGTCCGATCCATATAAAGTTTAGTTTACAGAGTCTTTCAAATAACTGCAAATATGCTAGTAATAAAAGAGAAATGAAAAGTGCCTTTTAAAGCTACTGCCGCGATGCCAAAAACAGCCCAAAATGTTGCCTCGCCGGAGTAGATTCTTTCCCTTAGAGCATCTCCAGCACCCCCCTCCCTTTTTTATCGCCGGCTCAAAAAAAAATGGCCCAGACGTGCCCCAGGAGCCCAAATTTCACCGGTTAGGGTCGAAATTGGCGTCGGCGGACCAAGGCCAAACCCAGCGCGCTGGGGGGCGCCCGGGGGCGCCGGAGGAAAGGAATTTGACGTGAAAACAAACCGCGCCAAATTCTTCCCGCGTGGACCCGCCGAGTCAGCGAGACTGGGTGTTGCCGAGAACCTTCGTCGTCCTCATCGCCTTGGCTCCCGCGCCGGTTCAATGCGCCGGATTCCAAGATTTGACGGCGCAGTGATGACGAGCCGCCGCGCGTCCCGTCCTTTCCCGCCACGCGTGCACACCGCTCCCGTCCCTTCCTGGCTATAAAAGACGCGCCTCGCCGCCGTTCGGCACACGCTCGCCTCCATCCCCATCTCCCCCTCTCCATCGCCGGAAACTTCCCACGAGGCCATGGCGGAGCGATTCCCCGGCGACGGAGCGGCTGCCAACGGCTTCGGCCGCCAGTCGCTACACGAGTGGGAGGCGCGCGTCCTCCACGAGGCCAACTACCCGGCGCCGCCCGACATGCGCGTGTTGGGCGCCTGGAGGCTGAGCGTCGGTGGCGTCCCCATGCCCCCGCCGCCCACCGATGCGGAACGCCATGGCGAGATCGCACGCATCCGGGCGTCTTTGCCGGAGGAAGCGCGGTAGCAACAAAGGTACACCCCCGACAACCTGCCGCTTTGGACGGCGTACTTTCAGCGCCGCCACGCCGACCAGCTGGCCTCCACCAGCGGCTTTTCGGCGCCAATGGGACGACACAACTCCGACGGCCGCCGTCGATGGTGGGGCATCCCCGGGTGCACGCTCCACGCCGTCCTCGAGCACATCGAGGGAGGCAACGAGCCGCCGCTGGAGTACCCGACACCGTCGTTCTCGCGTCGGAGCGGGAGCTCGTGGCTGTCGAGGCGCATGACGGGGTTGTCCTCCTCGTCCTCCGGCTCCCGCTCCTCCGGCACGACGACGCCGCTCGCCGCCGTCAAGACCGAGCCCCAGGAGACGTCGGAGCGCCGGCGCAGCCGCGGCGGCATCCTCGTCTTAAACGAGGGCCGCCGCCAACCGTCACTCCCCGGGGCCACCTTCGCCTGGTCAGGCCGAGGAAGGAGCCGGTGACGCATGTGGTCATCAAGCAAGAACACGTGAAGATGGCCGCCGACCTCGACACCGGCCTAAAATGGTCGCGCGACGACTACGTGCGGGAGGAGATGGAGCGCCAGCGCCGCGCTCTGGAGGAGATCGACGAGCGGCGCCGCGGCCGCGAAGAGGGCAGCGTCATCGTCCTCTCCGACAGCGACGAGGAGGCGCCCGCGCAGATCGACCCCGTCCGCAGCGGCGATCCAGGGCTGGGCTGCAGCAAGGACGGCGGCGCGCAGGACGACGGCGACGACAATGACGACGACGGCGGCGACTACACCACCTTCTACCAGCTCCTCGGCATGAACTAGGCTCGTGGGCGTAGTTTTTTTTTATGTTTTTATGTATGCCTGTTAAGTTTGTACAAATTTGAATGAAACCGTTTAAATTTCGTCCAAAATCGAGCCCTTTTTTTCGAATTTCGTCCCGATTTGCATTTAAAAAACGGCGTCTGGGGGCGACCTTGGGGGAGCCGATTTTAACGCCCGGTTAGCCCCCAAGCGACGCTATTTCAAGCCCTTGAAGGCCGAACGGCTGGAGATGCTCCTACCTTCACGTCGCAACGGTTAGTATAATCGGATGGTTAGTTCAGGGCGTAGTTAACAGGTGACGGTTGTTATGGTAATCATGACAGGTTAACGGCAGGCCGCGCTTGTCTTCATCCATGAGATGGGTTTCTCGTCTAAATACAGGAGCCCACCGGAACCTAACAGTGTGGTCACTGACACTAGATATTTATAGGGTGACAGTGACCTACTGTGTCGTAGTATACACTACATGCTCAGGACCTAGACCCACAAATACTCTTCTTTTAGAGAAGCAGTTAGTAGCACTGTAAATAATTCTCAGTTTTCGTTGGGGGTTAGAAAACACTCTTCAGTTAGAACTACGCATACTGCTAGCACTCTTCTACTGAGAACCAGGCACAAGCCACTCCTTAAAGACAGTGTACAAATGCAGAGATGGAGAAGGTACTGTTTCTTCCTAAAGAAGCTGACAGGTAAAAGGGAGGTTTGACATCAGAGCATTGTACCACATGCTCTCAAGTCCTACCAAATGCACATTTTGCTCTCACCGGTGCTTATTATACACTAGGATGGCCTGTGGTGGAGCACTAAACAAGCAGTTTTATAAATGGGAAGAGCATGCTTTGATTCTAAAATTATGCGAAGGTGACCAACCAGCGGCTTATATTAGTACATTATTCACAGTCATGTCTCGTTAATTGTGGTTTTAAAGACGAGCCACATCACCTTCATTGCATAGAATAGGGCCTGCCTACCGGATATCTTGTGAACATCGAACCGCCGATTTCTTTCGCGGTCACGAGAATGGGCAGCAGAGGACATTAGGTACATCAACACGCCATTTCGCAGTCATAAGAATGGGCAAACGGCATTAGGTACAGCAGACACAATGTTCAACTGGATGAATATATATCTCCATACAGGCCCTTCCAAATCATCTACTGGGTCACTCAATGGGCAATGTCACAGTCACAAGCAAGCACAAAAACACACCCCCTAGTGCTTTGAACAATCTAATAGCCAATCATCTCTTGGCTTAGCTAGCATAGCAGTTCTTTATGCCAAGTGGAGTGGTCATTTGTGAGTTGTCACTGGACAGATAAGAGAAGATTTCTTTACCTTCCATCAAGAGAATAGCTAACTAAAACAATGGAGATTTGGTAAGGTCCTTTCCCTTTGACAAGGTAAAGCAGAACCAGGGCTTACATGCTTTCGCCATCGATTCATTTTTATTTCTGGGAGGCCCCAGTTCTTCTTTGTTGCTAAGTTAAGGTCTTGACTGGACAAAAATTTCCTATAATTTACCAGAAAGAAACATAGTTCCTGTACTTTTTACTTGCTGAAGATTCGTTGGTGATAAATGAACGGAACATATTTCTCTTCCACCCTCACTATTGCAGATAAAAGAACTTGTCTTAGCTGGCATTCCTCTCATAGTTAATGTACAGCCAATCCACACGTTTTGTCTATTTAAGCGTTTGTCATGGTAAGCAGTTGGTGTGATGTGCAAGTTTATCAACTTCAGCAAGCACATTACATACAGGGTACAGAATAAACAGGAGCAATAACAGCAAAGGGGGCGAAAACGGACCGTACACATGCCTCACTTGGGAATGGCTAGCAATTGAACAATGGGCCACTCAATAGTGGCCTGGCTATTTGCAGCACTAAGCTAGATTATTTGGGGGCCCGTTGAGCGCAGTGTGAGGCTACGACGAGACAAAGACATAATGAGCTCAACAAGCTTGCAGTACCAACTCTGGATTATTTTCAGGCAACATACGATGTAGTTGCGGTGCAACAAGACCATTTCCTCCAAAAGTTGGACCACCAATCCTTAATGCCCACATAGTTCATTGATAAATCAAATGATTTCATGAAATAATATTCAGTCATTAGATCAGCCAGGGATAAGTATCTGAAAATTATCCACATATTTGGGGGCTCAAATTCATTTCATATTAAGAGTTTTTGTATTCCTCTTGCCAACTATCACTATCCTAATTATTGCTTGGTATTTTCTTGCCGCTTGGCAAAAGTTCAAATGGTAACAAGTAAGATCAAGCTGATTTGGAAGATAGAAAAACAATGCCATGGCCTTTCTTCATTGTCATATATTTTAACTAATCGCCATGCAAGAAAGATCCGCAGAGCTGAGACTAGTAGTTTAAGACAAAGCCGTTAGACAGAAAAGGAATACCAAGGCCTTCAGTTTGATAACTATTGAAGATAATGCCAGACCTCATAGATGACACAAAGAATTCGTCCTCCTCATTGATAACTATTGAACAAAATAACCTATACAATACATGCTAGGGATCATTTGTACTTTAATCGTCCTCCTCCGGCTTCACAAAGAATTCGATAAAAGCAATCCGGTTTGGCTGTTGAGCCCCTCCAGCAAAGTTATGGTAGGATTGCGTACCTAGCCTCGCAACTGAAACCAGGTGCTGTATTTTGAGCATCCCTCCCCTCCCAATCGTCACTTTACTCCCACGATTCTCCTTCAAGACGCTACTTGGAACATTCGAGGTAGTGGCACGAAGAAACTTGTACTTATACCTTGCAGAGAACTGTATGGTCAGCACAAAGAAGCATGCTGCAGATATTAGGCACAAGAGTTTTACCTGTAGGATAGTTCTTGGTCACACTGGAATGCCATTAGAAGGTCGGTATTTGCATAGTAGGAGAATTCAATCTGACAAATGGATTAAGTGGCATTTAGATATGGACACCAGCGCAAGTTATCTGAATGACAGAAAGCAATTCATGACACACCTCCAAGTCACCATGCCCTTCGCCTTTAAATATTACTGAAGGGGGGTCTGGGTAAAATTGAATCTGAATGCTGGAGCCTGGCCACTCAAGGTCATCAATTGATTCTTTCAGGATGGCAGACTGTCATTTCAAGAGGTGAATCATTAGTTTTGAGGTACTAAAAGATAGACCTCGTAGCGGAGAAAGTATTGCAGGTACCTTAACAGTAAAAGTGACTGGAGTATTCCCTGCATGCTCAAAATGGTAATCCCAGGCGACAGTATCAGGAATTCTGGTTCTGATTTCTGCATGTATACAGGCATCTGGAGACCCCACCGACCTGCGCTTGTGTTACCAGAATAAAAAGCATGAGCAAAATGATTGACTTGCTTTCATTGAAGTTCAGAAGAGGGATACATATAGCTCTGCTTATAGCAGTTACAGAACCAGACGTGTACTGAATCGTGCATCGTGGTCTACTACAGGCTAGGAGTCACGGAATAACTGAACATGACAAGCTAATGTAACAGTACATCACTGAATCAATGTATACACTTAACAGCCCCCTGCAGTATCAGCCGCCAGAGATGCTAAGACTGGAGCAAAATTCCTGAAAAACTGCAGGAGTTGCTGGAGCCAGACAATCTCATCAACTACATGAGCAACAGCCCAGTTTTCTGCTTCAGCCGATGAACGAGAAACAGTGCGCTGCCTCTTTGAAGACTATGGGATCAAATTATCACCTAAGAATACACAAAGTCCGGAAGTAGAGCGCCCAGTTTCAGTGCATCCAGCCCAGTCAGCATCTGAGCATGCTGTCAGAGAGATAGGAGTGGAAGTTTTGAGATGCAGTCCAAGGTTGAGAGTTCCTTGAAGGTATCGAATTATTCTTTTGACAAAGTCAAGGTGAGGTTCGCGAGGATCATGCATAAATAGACAGGCCTGCTGAACAGAATATGAAATTAGTTAGAGTTGCATATTGCAGGGCACCTGCAAGGCTGCGATAAAAGGTTGGTTCAGAAACAGGGGAGCGACTAGAATCAAGCTTAGAACCGGTGCCAACTGGAGTGCGAGCAGTATAAAAAGTTGTCATTCCAGCTTTGCCAATGAGTTCAGAAATGTATTGACGTTGAGAGAGAAAGAGACCAAAAGTGGATCTGCTAACAGAAATACAAGGAAATGGTGAAGAGGACCTAGGGTCAGTCATGGAAATTCAGAATTGAGGGAATCAATGACGATGTTGAGAAATGCAGTGACAACAATATCATCAACATATAAAAGGAGGTAAGCAGTTTGGGTAGCTGAATGATAAATGAACAGGGAGCTATCAGATTTAGAAGCAGAGAAACCAATCCGCTGGATAAAGGTAGCAAACCAATGGAACCAAGCTCTAGGAGCTTGTTTTAGACCATATACCATATAGATATTTTTTTAAGGAGACAAACGTGATGAGGAAAAGAAGGGTTTTCAAAACCTTGAGGCTGTCGACAGCTTACTGTTTCTTGTAAATATCCATGCAAAAAGGCATTTTTAACATCAAGTTGGTGAATAGGTTATAAGGACGATACTGCAATGGATAAAACAACTTGAATAGTGCTTGGTTTAACTACAGGAGAGATGGTTTCCTCGTAGTCTATACCTGGCTGCTGAGAATAACCGCTACAGACCCATCTGGCTTTATAGCGTGCAAGCGATCCATCTGCATGATATCTGTGTCTAAAACTCCATTTCCCAAAAACTACATTAGCAGAGGAGGGCCTAGGAACAAGCTCCCATGTTTCATTTTGAAGAAGAGCGTCATATTCAGAACACATAGCATCTTTCCACTTTTGATCATGGAGGGCAGAGTGGTAAGTTTGGGGTAGAGGGAAAAATAGCATCTGTAGTAGCTACAAGATTAAGCCGACATACATGGATGGCAAAACCATGCTTGGCTCGAGTGGTCATGCGATGAGGATTAGACAGGGTGGTAACAGGAATAGCATTGGCAGGAAGAGGTGGTGTGTTGGGAGAGGAGGGTGAAGAAAAAGAACTAGCGGAGGATGTTGTAGAAGGAGAGGATGTAGATTCAGATGCTCAAGCTGATAAGGGAAGAGATGGTGGAGAAATAGGTGTCGGTGGATTTTGAGGTGAAGAAATAGGTGTGGTAGGGTTGTGTAGTGTAGATATGTAAGGTGTAGGTGATGAGATATATGTTGGCCGTGATGAGGATATACTGGGAATAATGAAGAGTGGCTGTGGAAGCGTTGTGGTGGAGTGGCGAGAGGAGAAAGGAAAGGATGTCTCATTGAACACATGGCGTGAAATAATTACATGGCCAGAGTCCAAGTCCAAACACCTATATCCATGGTGTTCATCTGGATATCCTAAGAACACACATGCAAGAGATCTAGGTGCAAGCTTATGAGTGGTAGCTGTGATGTTAGGAAAACAGAGACAACCAATATATATATATATATATATATATAGAAAGTCTATTCATCACCCAGGGTGTAGAATAATTTATTCTTCACCCGAGGTAATCTTACGATCATTTCATAAATAAATTACATTTAAAATACAAATAGTTACATTCATATTGATTCATTGCGTATAATTTGGCATAAGGAAAAAAAATATAGGTCATAAGACCAGAAAAATTACATTTTATGTACATTTTACACTATGTTTTTACATTTGTAATTTTACGTAACATAAAATATTTTTTACGGCGATAATATATTTTCTTACGTTCTCTTTTTACGTCTGAAATAAGACAAAATTTACGAAATGTAAAATTACGGTGCATTCATGTTAAAATAGAGGGGGAGTGAAGAATAACTATTCCTCACCCAGGGTGACGAATAGTCAATCCCTATATATATATATATATATATATAGTTCTGCTTGTAGCAGTTACAGAACCAGATGTGTACTGAATCGTACATGATGGGCTAGTACAGGCTAGGACTAAGTCATGGAATAACTGAACCAAACGTGACAAGCTAATGTAACAGTACAACACTGAATGAATGTATACACTCACGGTATACACTTAACACAAAAGTCCCACGAGAACCTCCTGGTAGTTACCCTTTTTACTTGTTTCACATTACTAAGTTACCTCAATCTCCAGAATTAACTTAAATTTTGAGCTGAACACGAAGCTCAAATGTTTATTTGTTTTTGGCGGGGGTGGGAATGTAGTAAAGTGAACTTTAGGAGCACGATTTATTGATCTCATCAAGGTTTAATATAAAGATGGAACAAATAGCTACTTATATTGTATCCATCACAGGCACAGTATCCAAATGTCTAGTGAGTCACTAGATCAACTTTACAAATATCATAAATCATAAATGCAATTTATACATCACGACTATGCAAATGCCTAATGATTTTCATGATAAATTGACGGCATTACATAGTAAGTACAAACAGAGAGACCCAGGTAGACAGAGGAGATACATACCTGAGGAGAAGCTGCATATCGGGGCCAGGGTAACGGATCTCGACAGGGGAGGCGAACCCCGGGACGGTAAACATGTTGAGGCAGTCGACGAGGAGCCCCAGGCTGAGCCCGAACCGTGGACGCCCGTCCGCCCCGTAGTCGTACTCAGCAAACAGCTGCAACCGTCAATCCCCACAAAGAACTTAACAACCAGGCGCGGGCGAGGAATAAACGCGAACACCTGGCGGGCGAGCGGGCGCGCGGCACGAACCTCGCTCTTGAGGTAGACCTTGGCCTGGAGGCAGCCGCTCTCCTCGACAGTGACCACGATGCCGTGCTCCGACAGCTCCACCACCGCGCCCTGCGCGACGAGACAAGAATTTTCGCTTGGGATCGAGCATGGTGCCTGCGTGCGGAGAGGAGAGGGGGACGGCTGCTGACCTGATGCTTGTTCCAGCGGACGCAGGAGAGGGCGTCGACCATGCCATGGACGCAGTCCAGCACGCAGACGAGGTCCGGCGCGTCGTCGCCGTGGCCGGACGTCGTAGAGGAGCTCATCCCCGCGGCTCCGCTCCGATGGACCCGCGCCTCGCCGCCGCTGGATTTTCTGTTCTCCCGCCCTCTTTTTTCCCGGGACGGCGCGAAGCTGCTGCCCCTTCATCTGGCCCATCAGCATTTACCCTTTGCGGGAGCGACTATGTTCCGCGCTTGAGCGTCGCCTGCAGCGAACCGGTCGGGCATTTCCTATTTGGCGCCACAGGCGCCAGTTAATGTGCATTTTCGTTAACTTTTTTTTTTTGAGACAATCTTGCGAGGCTTTTATTCAAGAGTTCAAAATGTTTACAGGTACAAAATCAAGATTACCGGGATGGCCTAACCAAACATGGCGGCCCACCCCTAAGTGCAAACCTCGCCTCGCTAGATTGTGAGCCTCGAAATTCGAGCTCCGAAATTCATGGACAAAGCTACAGACCAAAAAAGAACTGCTCTGATATGCATTAACGGGCGCCTGCAGCGTTGTATAGGAGGTCCCGGTCGTGGCCCGCCCCAGTTACCACGTGGTATCGCCACGATGATGTCATCCATACCTCACGGTTAATTAACTTTTGTTTCTTGCTGTCCAAAAAAAACTTTTGTTTCTTTGTCTCAAAAAAACTTACTTTTGTTTCTACTATGGAAAATACAACATACATATATTATAAAAAGATAATTTAATATTTTCAAAAAATTGCCCATTGTGTATATAAAAGTAGTGTAAACAAATGTCCCCTCTCCTTAAAAATTATTTCGACCATTCAAAACATGTTCATTTCAAAAATGTTCACACGTAAAAATGTGCTCGTGACATTTTTCGAAAAATGTTATACAATATAAGAAAGTTGTTCATGTACTTCAAAAAAGGAAAACGTTTTGCCTTCGGTCGGCGGATCGCATGCGAGCGATCCATCGCCCCCTCTGTGTGACGCGTGTACCTATGTTTTTGTGTCTCTCTTTCTGCAACATCATGTGTGTTGCAAAATTACCTTCTGCAACAACATCTATGTTGCATAAAAATAAAGACGAAAAAAATGGCAAATACTTTATGCAACATTTTCTTTGTTGCAATTTTCCCCGCAACAAAACCCATGTTGCAAAAATAGTGAGAGAGAAAAAAATTATGCAACATCACTTATGTTGCAAAAGATTTCCGCAACTTTAGCTTTATTGTAAAGTATTCTGCAACAATACCTTTGTTGCAATGGTAAGAATGACGTTGGACCCTAGATAACTATACATCTGACGGTTGCCAAGGCGATGGATCTTTTAAAAAGATCCGCCGGACGATGCGTAGCGCAGCCCAAAAAAAATATACGTTAAATTTGGAGAAAAAAATCATGCATCTGAAAAAAAATCTGTGACATTTTCTCAAAAATATTTGTCTATGTAAAAATACTTCCTATGTAAAAATATTTGCGTAGTCCAAAAAATAATTCCTTATCATACAAAAAATATATCATATATATAGGGAAAATGTAAAATATATATGAAAAAAGTAGACACACGAGAAAACATAAATTTTGACAAGACAATCATTGAAAATTTTAAATGAGTAAAACAAAATGTTTCTGTTGTACACTAAAATTGTATAATGTATAAGAAAAATGTAGATATGTGCAAAAAAATACCTATGAAAGAGCCAAAAAAATAAGATTAAAATAAGAAGGGAGAAAAATGTGTGGAAGAAACTTTCTTAGGGGACTGCTACGCGTCCACCGGTGGATCCGTACGAAATATCCGCCACCCAAATGGCCGTTCGATTTACGCGCGCAGCCGTCCGATCTACCTGCTGGCACGCGGCTCTGTCGCCTCCCTGACCCATTAATTCCTGAAGCAACGGTCCAGTTGCAGAAACAAGCGTTTTGTCCCACCACCGCTCGAGCCGTCTGATCTAGTGGATTGAGCGGTGGAGCTTCACTATGTACCATTGCAACACAGATCATGTTGCAGAAATTTTGTGCAACACGTATCATGTTGCAGAAATTTTTGCAACGAGGTTTTATTACAATTTTTTTAACAAAGGTTTTATTGCAAATTAATTATTTTTGCAACGGAAGTTTTGTTACTATAGTTTTTTCGACAACACGGGCTTTGTTACAATATTTTTTGCAATAGGCGTTTTGTTGCAGAATTTTTTGCAGCGAAGGTCTTGTTGCAGGATTATTTTTACAAAACAACAACGGCTTAGTAGTTAATCGTGTCAAGATTTGCAACAACATGACTGTTGCAGAAACAGGTGCCTAGGCATGGGCCTAGAGGACACGTGGCCAGATTAGAAGGAGGCGGACGGAACACACTGATCCGTCGGTTGAACACAAGCTTTTTCCATAACAAAAAGTGTGGAACAAACAAAGCAGAAAAGGATATGCTACAATACTGGGCTCGCCCGCAAGCCCAGCTGCACGCATATCACCATAAGGGCCGCGACTATGTCTCGCCAACAGCGCGACATGGTGCAGCCTCGCCTCAAGCAACACCCAGAATAGCTCGGCCCAGCGGGAACCGCAGGCCTTGAGTGTTTCTTGTTTTCCTTCCAGTTTTTCATATTGTGTGTTCTATTTTTTTGCTTTTTTGCTTTTTTCTTTTTCATATATATATATATATATATATATATATATATATATATATATATATATATATATATATATATATATATATATATATATTGGATAGTTACCAAAAAATATTGAACAAGTATTTGAAGAATGAGAAATGTGTATAGAGAAAATGTTTCTCATGTATACAAAAAATGTATATAAAACACAGAGTCTACGAAAAAGTAGTTCATGTATTGAAAATTTTAATGTAGCATTTAAAAATATTAATAAATCATTTGAAAATTCTTAATCAAGCATTTGAAAATATTAAATGTGTAAAAAAAATGTTTCTCATGTGCACGAAAACTGTGTACAAAATATATACAAGGTGTATCAAAAAAATGTTGATCATGTATTTAAGAAATGCTAAACATGTATGAAAAATGTTTCTGATGTGTACAAAATATGTACAACATACATTGAACAAAAGTAGAAAATTTTGATGTATAAAAAACTAAACAGAAAACAGAAAACGTGGAATAAAAAGGAAATAAATGGGGTTGTGGCATGTGGCCTCCACAAGAGGAATTTTAGTGCCTTGCATCCTAGCTTGCGCACACCACCCGCATTATGGGCCGGCCTATTGTTTCGCTTGACCAGACAAGGCTGCCAGAGAGATTGAACGTGCTCTCACATAAGGAGTCTCCCGAATTGAGCCGTCCAGGTGTGCGGGAGGCCAATTCTTTGTAAAGTTTCGTTCAATTTCGAGAATTTTTATTTCTGCATAAAAAATAACACCATGGTAGTTCTGTTAAAAACAACGTCGGGTTAGTTTCATTAAAATCATGCAAATTAGAGTTTAAAATAAAAGGAAAAGCATTTGAAAAAGTAGATACGATGAAGACGGATTATACTAGCACAACATCAACCGTACATGCTCATAAACATGCACTATGCAAACTCGTATGTTTTCATGCCAATTCTTTCTCAATAACATGTGTATAACAAGTGGCTCATGACATGCTCTCAGATATACTAAATTCCCTAAATCTAGCTAGAGATATTTTTTGTGTTTTTTTTCGCAGCCAAAACCAACCAACCAATGTTAGCCACATGCTATTAGCGGGGTATATGGCTGGGGACATTTTTTGGGGTGGGCTTAGCCGTTTTGCATGGCATGCAGCCTACGTTCTTTTTGCTTTTTCAGTCAACGATCTCTGTTTGGTCGATTTGTTTTAGCGTCGGGTCGCTGTGTATGCGTCGTGATTGGTGGCCTAGACACGTGATGTAACCACACCGCTACTACGGGTGTTTCTGGACGCCGCTTAATTCGCTCACGTCCCTTCTCCCCTGGAGTAAATCTTAGGGTGTCTTTGCTTCTCCCGATCACCTTCCTCATCCCGATTGATTTTTCTCTAGCGGTGCTCCTTCTCTCTCCCTATTTTCCCCGCCTGGCGACGACTTTTCTCTCACCGGGTCGAAGGCGGGTGAATCGCGGTGCCGGAGACCGTGAGTAGCCAACGTTGGTGTGGGTCCTCCTGGATGGGGTCATGGGGATGGGAGCGCGTGGGCAATCTCCGGGATATGCAGGCCGTGTCGGGCCTCCCCCTGCATGTCATCGCCAGCCGCTCGAGATCCTCGGCGACAACACATGGTCTCGCCGCCGCCAGCTCTCCATGCCCCAAGCTTTCTTCCTCCACTGATGACATGGTCGCTGATATGTACAACAACATTGATTCGAACTGGGCAGGGGAAGCGAGGAGCGGGTTGGACTGTAGCCTCTTGAGGTCTTTGAAAACTGCCTTGGCCTCGTTGCTCCAGTAAAACTTGTCTTTTTTCACACAGTACAAACGTAAGCGTTCATATACACATGCATACACTCATCTTTATGAACGCATACACATATGAACATCTTTGAGAGACTGAGCCGACATATCATCTTGAGATTTACGAAGTCACCGTAGGCGCCTCGTCGTCGACGGGAACGTCTCCTTCCACTGAATGCACATCGTCGAAAATCCTGAAATAAATGCAGACATAAATGCGAGCACCAGGACTTGAACCCTGATGGGCTGGGGATACCACAGTCCCTCTAGCCATCCAACCACAGGTTGGTTCGCACTTGTCTCCTTTCTTTAAGAGGCGGTACAGGGGAAGTGTTTCTCTCCCAAACGAGAGATAAAATTGTTGAGAGTTGCTACACATCCCGCAAGCTTTTGTACGTCTCATATTGTCTCTGGGGGTTTTAAGTTGAGTATTGCTTCGATCTTTTCTGGGTTTGCTCCGATCCCTCCGTGAGATACTATGAAACTCATGAGTAGTCTTGCAGGGACCCAATGACACATTTTTCGGGGTTCAACATCATGCTGAAGTTGCGGAGGTTGTCAAAGGTCTGCTGGAGGTATCCAAGGAGGCTGAAGCCCTGTCGTGACTTGACTACAATATCATCGTTGTAGACCTCCACGTTGATGCCGATCTTCTTGTTAAAGCACTTCTACATCATTCTTTGGCATGTAGCCCGGCATGCTTGAGTCCAAAAGGCATCATGATATAACAGAAAGGCATGTAAGGTGTGATGAAGGAGGTCACCTCTTGATCAGATTTCTTCATTTGTATCTGATGGTATCCGGAGTATGCATCGAGGAAGCATAGAAGTTCGCAACCCGGGGTAGAGTCGATGATTTGGTCGATTCTTGGAAGTGGGAATAGATCCTTGGGCATGCTTTGTTGAGTCGGTGTAGTCCATGCACATACGCCCTGATATGTTCTTTTTGCATACCATGATTGGATTGGCCAGCCATTCTAGGTGTGCGACCTCTTTGATGAATCCGGCGGCTAGTAGCTGGGCTATTGCTCCTCCTATAGCCATCTGCTTTTCTGTGGCAAAGCGGCGTAGGGCTTGCTTCATTGTCCGTGCATCCTTGCGAACGTTTAGGCAATGTTTAACTTTTTTGGTTGGTACTCCCGGCATAACGGCGGACTTCCAAGTGAATATGTCACAATTTGCTCGGAGAAAGGCCAAAAGCTCCGCTTCTTGTTCTTCTGGGAGTTATCCTTCGATCATCTATTTTTTCTTGGTGTCCTTCGGGTGGACTTGGAATTTTTTTTCGTATCTCGAGCCGGCTGGAACACTGGCCCTAGTCTGAGTTTTACCGGGAGTTCCGTCTGTGATGAGTCTACATGTCGCTTAATCCTTTCAAGCTTTGCGGAGGCCAAGGCGGCCTCTGCAAGCTCCACGTTGGCGACCTCTGTTTCAAAAGCTCTCTCTAGACTCCCATGGGCAGTAATCGTGTCGTTTGGGCCTGGCATGTTCAGCTGGAGGTATGCATATGATGGTACCGCCATGAATTGTACGTATGTCGGCCTGCCGAAGATCGCGTTGTAGCTGCTGTGGAAAGGGGCGACCTTGAATTGGAGTGTCTCGATCCGAAAGTTGTCCTCGTCGCCGAAGATGACCTCGAGCTCAATCCGTCCCAGAGGACGAACTTGACGACCTGGTATGAAGTCGTGGAAGTCTGCATCCGACCTCTCTAGGCCAGATATGGAGACCTCCATCTTGTTCACACTGTCGGGGAAGATGATGCTGAGACCACTGCCCCCGTCCATAAGGACATGTGGGAGTCGGCAACCCCCAGCAATTGGATATAGCACCAAGGCATGTTTGCATGGGTGAGCAATGTTTTCGGTGAGATCGCTGATGCTGAACATCACCACGTCTCTTCAGACCAAGCGCGGGGCTCGCAGGTCGCTTTCTCCGCCGCATAGATCGCGCAGCGTGTGAGCTTCTGATTTCGGCGTCTTTCGGCCGCCGAAAAGATCAGGTTTGTTGTGGACTCGTGGGAGGGCTCGTGGGTTAAGGAATTCCCAACCCTCTCCCTCCGTGCGACGAACCATGCATATATTCTCGCGATGCGGTATGAGTCGAGGAAGACCCCCTTGGTCTCTCCCTACTCGTTAAAAGTGAACTCGATCATCCCAAAGCGCATGTCGTCGACGTAGGGCGGAGGAGAAACGCCAAAAAGCCGCCCCGAGCCATCGACGGCCAACTCGAAAGAGCCGAACATGAAGGTCTGGCCCGACGTGAATTTGTCGGTCCTCTCTGGATCTCTACGTCGGGTTAGATCTCTGACCAGCGTCGCCCGTGCCTGGCGCACCAACTAACGGTACGAAATACCTCCATATATCCTTAGGTAGGGTTCTGGATGAGGTTGGAAGTACCGAGACGGAGCTCGCACGCACAAGTTACCCAGGTTCCAGCCTACGGAGAGTAATACCCTACATCATGCTTTTTCTGGTTATTCATGATGATGGGATACCTCGTGCGAGGGATTGCAATGGAGATAGAGATTGCTAACAAGAGTTTTCTCTTCTCTAGATGAGATGCCCTAGGAGTTCCCCTACCTCCCCTTATATATAGACCGGGGAGGTTAGGGTTTTACAAGGGGGATTCGATCTAGGCTGCCACCCTCCTTGTCTTGGGGAGCAAGTTGGCACAAGGTCGGTTCGGCCCTTGTTGCCCCCTCCACCCGGGACTCGGTCCATCCCTTCACTTGATCCGGCTTGGTTAGACACCCCCTGGTCGTGGCCCCGTCATCGACCACCAACTTTCATAAAAGGCATACAACTATCTGCAAACAACAAATGTGATATCCATGGCGCCCTTGTACCAGCCTAAATTCGACAATCGATCCATCCTCATGCCTATGCTTTTCTTGTTTCCCTTGATACCTGTGGTCTATGTTGGGTTTTCCCCCGAAAAGGAGGGGATGATGCAGCACAATATAGATAAGTATTTCCCTTAGTGAGAACCAAGGTTATCGAACCAATAGGAGGACCACACAACTCCCGTCTTCAGCGCCTACACACAAAAGAGAAAACACTTGCACACAACGCGGGCAAGAGGGTTGTCAATCCCCTTGAACTCGTTACTTGCAAGCAAATGAGTAGTGTAGATGATAGTTGATAATTGTAAATTGCAAAATAAAAAGGAAACAAATAACTGGCAGCAAGATAATAATAGCGTTTGTAAATATATATGTGAATAGACCCGGGGGCCATAGTGTTCGCTAGAGGCCTCTCTCTTAAATAAAGCATACGGTGGGTAGACAAATTATTGTTGGGAAATTGATAGAAAAGCGCATAGTTATCCAATATTTATTCACGACAATGATCATACGTATATAGGCATCACGTCCATAAACAAGTAGACCGACTCTTGTCTGCATCTACTACTATTACTCCACCTCGAGAGTGCTTCTATGCTTGTCTCTCTAGGTATTAAGTTCATGCAAACAAAGTAATGCTTGGAGAATGATGACATGATGTAGACAAAGTAAACTCAATTAATATGAATGAACCCCCATCGTTTTATCCTTAGTGGAAGCAATACAAATACGTGTCTTGTACCCTACTTTCTCACTGGAATATAGAGCACCACAAGATTAAACCCACTACAACGCGCCCCTCTCACCGAAGATAAACCAATCTAGTTGGCTAAAATAAACCGATAGGTCGGAGAGATTTACGAAGCTATGATGATCATTCAAATAAGAATCAAATAAATATTCAGACAAGACTCAAATTTTTTATCATAAATAATCTGAACACAAAACCACAATTCATCGGATCCCAACAAACACACTGCAAAAGAAGATTACATCGAATAGATCACCGCGAGGTTCACAGTGAACTTTGTGTTGAAGATCAAAGAGATAGTAGAAGCCATCTAGGTACTAGCTATGGACCTGTAGCACTAGTACAAAACAGGGCATCGGTCCACCCCTGAGAAGCCCATTAGTCCCGGTTCACTCACGAACCGGGACCCATGGGGGCATCGGTCCCGGTTCGTGAGGCCAGGGCGCCGGCCGGGCCTCGTGGGCCATTGGTCCCGGTTCGTCTGACCCCTTTTGTCCCGGTTCCAGACACGAACCGGGACCAATGCGCCTCGCTCCTGGCCCACAACCATTGGTCCCGGTTCGTGGCTGGAACCGGGACTAAAGGTGACCCCTTTGGTCCCGGTTCCATCCACGAACCGGGACCAATGCGCCTCGCTCCTGGCCCACAACCATTGGTCCCGGTTTGTGGATGGAACCGGGACCAATGGTTGGCCTATATATGGCCCCCGCCCGCGAGCAGAGCAATGCATTGCTCTGTTTTTTTGCCCGGACGTGGGAGAGCTTTTGTGGTGCTCTAGCTCACCTCCTATGCACATGAGGTGTTTGATGAAATGCCCGAGCCACACTTAAGCTTTCTCCTCTCGAAGCTCCTTGTCCAAGCTCCATTTTCCTCAAGAATTGTCTAGGTTTGGCGGTCCGTCCTGTCCCGTCCCCGTCCTCACCGCCGTCGATCGCCCGCGCCCATCTCGGCGCCGGCAACACCGTGGTTAGCCTCTTCTTCTTATCTTCTTTCTAAAAGAAAAAAGTTCTTACTTGTGTGTTTTAATTAGATGCTCTAGAGAGTTATATGTTGTTCAATAATAAGAACTATATAACGCACGCAGATGAACCGGCAATGGATGTACGGTGACCGACGCACCTCCGAGTATATTAAGGGCCTGCATAATTTTCTCGAAGCGGCTGAGGCAAACAAGCAGAATGGTTTTATGCATTGTCCATGTACTGTTTGTGAGAATACGAAGGCTTTCTCCAACTCTAAAACCCTTCACTTCCACCTGCTTGAGAAGGGTTTTATGCCACACTATAATGTTTGGACCAAGCACGGAGAAAGAGGGGTTATGATGGAAGACAACGAAGAAGAAGAGGATGATGACAACTACCCGCCCCCTGAATACGGTGATGCTGCAATGGGGGAAGCTGAAGATCAAGAGGAACCAGACGATGTGCCCGATGATGATCTTCGCCGGGTCATTGTTGATGCACAGAGAGAATGCGAAAGTGAAAGGGAGAAGTTGAAGTTCGATCGCATGTTAGAGGATCACAAAAAAGGGTTGTACCCAAATTGCGAAGATGACAACAGAAAGCTCGGTACCACACTGGAATTGCTGCAATGGAAGGCAGACAATGGTGTATCTGACAAGGGATTTAGTTCACTGCTGAAAATAATGAAGAAGAAGCTTCCAAAGGATAACGAATTGCCCGGCAGTACGTACGAAGCAAAGAAGGTTCTATGCCCTCTAGGATTGGAGGTGCAGAAGATACATGCATGCCCTAATGACTGCATCCTCGACCGCGGTGAGTACGAGGATTTGAACGCATGCCCGGTATGCGGTGCATTGCGGTATAAGATCAGACGAGATGACCCTGGTGATGTTGAGGGCGAGCGCCCCAGGAAGTGGGTTCCTGCCAAGGTGATGTGGTATGCTCCTATAATACCACGGCTGAAACATCTGTTCAGAAACAAAGAGCATGCCAAGTTGATGCGATGGCACAAAGAAGACCGTAAGAAAGACGGGAAATTGAGAGCACCCGCTGACGGGTCGCAGTGGAGAAAAATCGAGAGAAGGTGGGGGGACTTTGCAGGTGACGCAAGGAACGTATGGTTTGGTTTAAGTGCAGATGGCATTAATCCTTTTGGGGAGCAGAGCAGCAATCATAGCACCTGGCCCGTGACTCTATGTATCTATAACCTTCCTCCTTGGTTGTGCATGAAGCGGAAGTTCATTATGATGCCAGTGCTCATCCAAGGCCCTAAGCAACCCGGCAATGACATTGATGTGTACCTAAGGCCATTAGTTGAAGAACTTTTACAGCTGTGGAATGGAGAAGGTGTACGTGTGTGGGATGAGCACAAACAGGAGGAATTTGACCTACATGCGTTGCTGTTTGTAACCATCAACGATTGGCCTGCTCTCAGTAACCTTTCAGGACAGACAAACAAGGGATACCACGCATGCACACACTGTTTAGATGACACCGACAGTATATATTTGGACAAATGCAGGAAGAATGTGTACCTGGGGCATCGTCGATTTCTTCCGACCAACCATCAATGTCGAAAGAAAGGAAAGCATTTCAATGGTGAGGCAGATCACCGGAAGAAGCCCGCCCTCCATACTGGTGATCACATACTTGATATGGTCAATGATTTACAAGTAATCTTTGGAAAGGGTCCTGGCGGACTATCTGTTCCGACTGACGATGTGGGACGCACACCCATGTGGAAGAAGAAATCTATATTTTGGGACCTACCCTATTGGAAAGACCTAGAGGTCCGCTCTGCAATCGACGTGATGCACGTGACGAAGAATCTTTGCGTGAACCTGCTAGGCTTCTTGGGAGTGTATGGGAAGACAAAAGATACACCGGAGGCACGGGAGGAACAGCAACGTGTGCATGAAAAAGACGGCATGCATCCAAAGCAGTATGAAGGTCCTGCCAGCTACGCTCTTACCAAAGAAGAGAAGGAAATCTTCTTTGAATGCCTGCTCAGTATGAAGGTCCCGTCTGGCTTCTCGTCGAATATAAAGGGAATAATAAATATGGCAGAGAAAAAGTTCCAGAACCTAAAGTCTCATGACTGCCACGTGATTATGACGCAACTGCTTCCGGTTGCATTGAGGGGGCTTCTACCGGAAAACGTTCGATTAGCCATTGTTAAGCTATGTGCATTCCTCAATGCAATCTCTCAGAAGGTGATCGATCCAGAAATCCTGTCAAGGTTAAGGAGTGATTTGGTGCAATGTCTTGTTAGTTTCGAGCTGGTGTTCCCACCATCTTTCTTCAATATCATGACGCACGTCCTAGTTCATCTAGTCGACGAGATTGTCGTTCTGGGCCCTGTATTTCTACACAATATGTTCCCCTTTGAGAGGTTCATGGGAGTCTTAAAGAAATATGTTCGTAACCGCGCTAGGCCAGAAGCAAGCATCTCCATGGGCCATCAAACAGAGGATGTCATTGGGTTTTGTGTTGACTTCATTCCTGATCTTAAGAAGATTGGTCTCCCTCAATCGCGGTATGAGGGGAGACTGACTGGAAAAGGCACGCTAGGAGCGGACTCAATAATATGTAGGGACGGGCATTCTTGGTCTCAAGCACACTACACAGTTCTACAGAATTCTACCTTGGTGACCCCGTATGTCGATGAACACAAGAATATTCTGCGCTCCAAACACCCGGAGCAGTGTGACGACTGGATTACATATGAACACATCAGAACTTTCGGCAGTTGGTTGCAAACACGTCTCATGGGTGACAACACTGTTTCTGATGAGTTGTACTCGTTGGCCAGGGGACCATCTTCGACTGTATTGACTTACAAAGGGTACGAGATAAATGGGAATACATTTTACACGATCGCCCAAGATCAAAAGAGCACCAACCAAAACAGCGGTGTCCGCTTTGATGCAGCAACCAAGAGGGGAAATGACACATATTATGGTTACATAGTGGACATATGGGAACTTGACTATGGACATGATTTCAAGGTCCCTTTGTTTCAGTGCAAATGGGTCAATCTGTCAGGAGGCAGGGTATAGGTAGACCCACAGTACGGAATGACAACAGTGGATCTGAACAATCTTGGGTACACAGACGAACCATTCGTCCTAGCCAATGATGTGGCGCAGGTTTTCTATGTGAAGGACATGTCTACCAAACCGAGAAAAAGAAAAGATAAGGAAGCGAATACATCATACGATGAGCCAAAGCGCCACATAGTTCTTTCAGGAAAAAGAGACATCGTGGGATTGGAGGGCAAGACAGACATGTCTGAAGATTATGAAAAGTTTCATGAAATTCCTCCCTTCAAAGTCAAGGCTGACCCAAGCACCCTGTTAAACGATGAAGATTATCCATGGTTACGGCGCAATAAGCAAAGGACACAAGCGAAGAAAAAGTGAAGACTTTCTCTCCACAACTATATCATTGCAGTTACATGTGAAGAAATTAAATGAAATCCCTTTGTAACAGATGAGTTTTCGTCCGAAACCCTGATACTTCGAAAGAGATTGTCCATTTTGTACACGAAGTGCATCCAGTTTTTGCCGTAACCCTCTCAACTTTTTAGCACATGCTATGTGGGTGAAATGATGATACCATGCCAACTTTCAACCTTTTCAGAGTTCATTTGAAGTGCTTTTCAATTTCAGGGTCATTTAGCTCAAAGAATGAACTAATAGAAAAAAGAATGAACTAGAAAACCTTTATGAAACTCTAATAGCAAAAATAATGAACTAAAAATAATCAATTAAAAAATTCTGTTATGATCAACTAAAATAAAACTATAATATTCTTCAATACCAAAAAGAATCAACTAAAAAGCTTTTATAAAACTCTAATAGCAAAAGGAATCAACTAAAAATATTTTATAAACCTCTAGTATTTATGAAACTAAAATTATATAAAATTTATGCAACTAAAGTTATCAAAGTATTTTTTGTTCAAAACATTAATAGCAAAAAGAATCACTCAAAAACTCTAAGTATTTAGTGGTAAGTAGAAACAAAAGAAAATAAATAAAGCAAAAAAAAACAAAAGAAAATAAATAAAGCAAAAAAAACAAAAGAAAATAAATAAAGCAAAAAAACAAAACAAAACAAAATAAATAAAGCAAAAAAAACAAAAGAAAATAAATAAAGCAAAAAAAACAAAAGAAAATAAATAAAGCAAAAAAAATAAAGCAAAAAAAACAAAAGAAAATAAATAAAGCAAAAAAACAAAACAAAAGAAAATAAATAAAGCAAAAAAAACAAAAGAAAATAAATAAAGCAAAAAAAACAAAAGAAAATAAATAAAGCAAAAAAAATGCCGCCTAATGGGCCACCACGGCCGAAATACGACTAGAAACCCAACAAGCCAATTGGGCCAGGATTCAGGCCCGCAGAAGGCCCAGAAGGCCCACAGGCAGAGGTCTATGCGATTAGGCCCGTAAGCCTGCTGTTGAGAGGAGCTCGAGAGGGTGTGCGCAGCAGCGCTTATAAACCACTCTCGAGCCCTCTCAGCTAGCGAGGTGGGACTAAACTTTTGGCCCCGGGCAGCACCACCCGTTGGTCCCGGTTCGTGGCACCAACCGGGACCAATGCCCACCTTTGGTCCCGGTTGGTAGCACCAACCGGGACCAATGCCACCCTTTAGTCCCGGTTGGTGCCACCAACCGGGACCAAAGGTCTCTGCTTCCCGCCCTTTGGGCTGACGAAAAGAGACCTTTGGTCCCGGTTGGTGGCACCAACCGGGACTAAAGGTGGGCATTGGTCCCGGTTGGTGGCACCAACCGGGACCAAAGGTCTCCCTATATAAGCGGGAGTTGGGAAAATTTGCCGCCGAGCCCCCGCAGTTTCCCCCGACGACGCCGAGCACATCGACGCCGCCAGGCTGCCCGAGCTCGCCGTCGACGCCCTCTGCCCCGTCGACGCCGTCAGGCTGCTCCACCTCGCCGTCGACGCCCTCGACACCGCCCCTGCCCCGACGCCGCCCCTGCCCCGACGCCCTCGACGCCGCCCCTGCCCTGCGCTGCCGCCGCCCCGACCCGACGCCGTCGCCGCTCCCGCCGTCGCCGTCGCCCGCGCCCCTGCCCCGGCCCGCCCCCGCCGTCGCCATCGCCCCTGCCCCGAGCCCGCGCCCCTGCCCCGCCCCCGATCTGCCTGGCCGCGCCCCTGCCCCGGCCCGTACCCGCCGTCGCCGGCCGCGCCCCTGCCCCGTCGTCGCCGTCGGCGTCCTCGCCCCCGACCCCGCGCCCCTGCCCCGTCGTTGCCCCGAGCCCCGCTGTGAGCCGCCGCGCCGCCCCGGCCTTTTTTTTATAATGTATATGTTTATGTTTATGTATATGTTTATATGTAATGTATGTGTATGTCAAAAAAAATTGTTCATAGCATTTTTTGGTCAAAAAAAATAGATGTGATCATTGTCACACCAAAATGCTATACTAATTTTTGATATGATGAATTTTTTAGTCATGTTCATATGATGTTTTTTTTGTTCATAGAATATATTTTTGTTCATAGCATTTTTTGGTCCATGTATATATGTATGTGTATGTATGGATGGATGAATGGATGGATGTAACTATATGGATGTAACTCTAAGTTAAAATTTACCCCTCCCCGATAACTTCGACATGAGGGGGGACGTCGGACATGCATGAGAGAGAGGCGGTCCGCTCGCCCGACCAACTATCGAGGCCACCCAAACCCTAGAAGAAAGAGCGTTGTTGTCGATCTACCCCCTCCCCGATAACTTCGACATGAGGGGGACGTCGGACATGCATGAGAGAGAGGCGGTCCGCTCACCCGACCAACTATCGAGGCCACCCAAACCCTAGAAGAGTTGTCGAGGCCACCTGTACCCCCTCCCCGATAACTTCGACATGAGGGGGGACGTCGGACTTGAGGGGTGAGCGTCGTTGTCGTCTACCCCCTCCCCGATAACTTCGACATGAGGGGGGACGTCGGACATGACATGAGGGGTGAGCGTCGTTGTCGTCTACCCCCTCTGGTAACATAGATAACTCCGGTAACATAGATTTATCAAGAATGCCCCCATTATGGATGTGCACAAGTTGATCCAATTTTTTTCTGATCTCATCTATATATATATTCTTCTATATGTCACGTTGTCTGTCAAAGTATTGAAGAAATCCATGGCTTCATCATTAGCCGGAAGTAACATGCGTATGATGCTACGAAGCTCTTCAAAGTTGTTTTGGAACGGAGTTCCGGATAGAATAATTCGCTTTTTGGTACGAATTTCAGCAAAGGCCTTCCAAATAGCGATATTCGGAAGGCTCTTGCTGAACTTCGTACCAAAAAGCTAATTAATTATCCTATCCGGGACTCCGTTCCAAAACAATTTTGGAGAGCTTCGTACCATTATGCGCCTGTTACTTCCGGCTAATGATGAAGCCTTGGTTTTCTTGAATCGTTTGACACTAGACAACGTGACATATAGAAGGTTAGATGAGATCAGGAAAAATATGGACCATTTTCTGCACATTCAGAATGGCGCCATTTTGTTAAATCCCTTAAAGGTTAAGAGAATCCCTTGTTTGACATTCATGAGAGAGGCGGTCCGGACGTCGGACATTCATGAGAGAGGCGGTCCGGACGTCGGACATTCATGTTTGTATATTAATTGCCATGTTGTAATATTTCAGAAACTATGGATCAAAGAGACTTGGAACAAGAACAGTTGTTGGGGGAGATAATCCTCGCCGGAGGTGATGCTGTCTTGTCGTTTCTCAACGACACCGATGGAACAATGGAGGAGGAAGGACATGATCATGATGGCTCCGGTGACATGATCATGATGGCTCCGGAGGTGCTGACTAGCTAATTGATGCATTAATTGTTTTGGTATGTACATATATTAACTCTTCTTTCTTCTTTTATAGCCCTCCGGATCGAGCCAAACTTCGGTAACGAGACGAGGCCCGAAGAAGAGGTTGCGCAAGGATGAAAGTTCACGATCACAGCACTCGCGGACGATGGCCTACCGATTGAACCCAAGCGGACCAAGGACGCATTTTCTGCTCAGTGCGGAGCTATTGTTAGGGACAACATCCCGATCAGCATCAAGCAATGGAATAAGCCTAAGGACGACGCCCCTGAAGGTGATTATGTCACCGATAGACAGAAAGATGATCTTTGGACCTTGCTGAAGGCAAATTTCACCCTACCGCCAGAGGAGGATCCGAATAAGCCAGTTATAGAGCCACTGGTCAAGGCGTGTGCTCTTAAGAAGATGGCAGATCTATTCAGGAGGTGGAAGAAGGAGTTGAAATCAAAGTTTGTCGACAAAGGTGAGACTCCAGAATTCATCGGCCGATTTGAGAAGATAAGAGATCACTGGCCCGCATTTGTGGCCTACAAGACATCAGACAAGAGTAAGAAAATGTCAGAGACAAACAAGAACAACGCTGCAAAGAAGCAGTATCACCATCACACGGGGTCAGGTGGCTACCTCAAAGCCCGGCCGTTGTGGGACAAAGCTGAGAATGACCTGATTGCTAAAGGGGTCGAACCAGAGACATTGAACTGGCCAGACCGTTCAAGGACTTCGTTCTTCGGGGTTGGGGGAACTTTGGACCCTGAAACAGGGAAGTGCCGTTGGACGGACAAGCAACTTGCAATACCCGTCACGAAGCTTCAGAAGTATATCACCGCAGCGCAGGAAGGGACGTTCATTCCCGACAGAGAGAAGGACGAGCTGACTGAGGCCCTAGGGAATGCTGAGCACCCTGGACGAACACAAGGCACACCAGGCTCCGTTCCGTGGAAGTTTGGGTTTCCCGACGCAGGCGGTTACAGAAGCCGGGAGAGAAAGAGGAAAGCGGAGCTGAGCGACATGCAGAAGATGAGTGCAAGACTACAAAAGCTAGAGGAAGCTGAGAGCCAGCGAGCTGTCGGCCAACTATCTCAGCGGCACGAAGCTACCCTAGAAGCTACCCCGCCATCTCAGCGGAGAAGCAGCGTGGCTTCCACGGAGCCCGTTCAGACTGACTTCACAGAGCCTATCTACCCCGTGGATACTATCACGGAGGCTCAAAATTGCGAGCTTATGACGAAATGCCATAACCTCACTTTCAAGGCGGCTCTCGGCTCTGTTGCACCTCCTCAACCCAACGGAACTTTTCACTGCCTTCCGATTCCACATGTCTATGCTGTTGTGATGGTGGATGAAGTAATGGAGGGATTTGAGGAGCTCGAGCTTTACCACTCTACAGGTGAAGGGGAGAATCAGCTGGTTCGTGCTCTGAGGAGTACATGTCTATGGCAGAAGGAGTACATCAAGCTTCCAAACTGGACGCCTCCGCCTCCTCCTCCTCCTCCGGCGAGTCAGGGCACTCCGCCTCCTCCTCCTCCTCCTCCTTCGGCGAGTGATCAGGGCACTCCGCCTCCTTCTCCGGCTCCTCCGACGCGTGAGGGCACTCCGCCTCCTCCTTCGCCTACTCCGGCGCGTCGGAGCACTCCGCCTCCTTCTCCGCCTCGTCAGCAACGACGGAAGAGAGACGCCGCCGCTCCGGCGGCTAGCAGTACAAGCAGAGGCGGGAGGCAATTCAGATACGGTCCATCTCTCAAGCCTCCGGAAAAGTTACCATATGAGAGGACCGAGCAGGAAAACGAGGACATATGTCGTGCCGAAGTGAGGGACCATTTTGCAAAGAAAACTCCATCTCCGAAGGAGAAGCTAGATCCGGTGAAAGTGAAGCGCACTATCGATGCCCTGAAGCGACCACCACCGCCTCCGCCGGATTCCAACTATGTCCGCATTCTTAAAAAGACATATGTAGAAGCGCGGCGGTCGGGAAGTACTTCCAGTGATGCAAGGTTAGCAGAACGAAGAAGTGGGAAAACAATTCCCCAGCTCGGCGAACAGGAGAAGAAATCATGCCCCCCGCTCAAGGTGTCTAGCGATATCGTCGCTAATCATCCGGGGATGGTGCCTGGTACCAATCCTGGTGATTACTTGGGGGATGATGTAATTTTTCAAACGGCTGAGGTAACAAAAGAAGAATATAAATACGTGCACGGGAAGCCTCTCGTCAAACCTGATCATCCTCCTCTAACAACGATGATGTACAAATTGCATGAGTGGTACATGAAAACCTGCAGGGAGTCTGGGAGAGACACTATGTATATGGCAGTGAAACCAGAGCACGAATTCATTGGACTTCCCGTGATGCCTATTTAATTTGTGGAGTTATTTCAGTTATACAATCAACTGGCCCTCGACAAACAACTCATGACTTCCTACTGTCTGTAAGTATTACTTCTATAGTTAAGTCTCTAGCTCGGCTCGTTCATTGCATGTATATATAATTATCCTCACTATATTATGCAGATTGAAGATCTTCGAATGCAAAAAAGTAGGAATCTTCGATGTTGGGTTCATTAGCCCAGATGCCGTAAATGAATGGACGGTACAAAACAAAATCAAAGAGACCGAGGAGAACTTGCTACAGTCGTTCCTTATACATCAAAACAAAAGGGAAATACTCTTTCCTTACAACTTCAAGTGAGTATTGCTGTCTTCTCTGTATACTCAGTTTTGCTTACTCGAGGTTAAGTAATGTAATTGATGAGTTATATATGCGTGCGCAGTTTCCACTTTATTCTGCTATCCATTAAGCTTGACGGGGCATTAGTAACTGTCTTAGACTCGAGACGTAAAGATCCCGAGAATTATGCGGACATGACTGCAATGCTCAAGAAGTAAGTTCAGTCAATACCGGGACCATATCGGCATCAACTTTCGTTAATTTCCTGATATCAAGTAATCATTTTCTTTGCCTGGCAGGGTTTGGAAGAAGTTCACCCGAAAGGTTCCCGGTCTAAACAAAGAGTTGCGATTTACGCACCCCAAAGTAAGTAGTACTAGCTAGTTCCGCGCATCTCTAATTGATTCAAATTTTCATCAATATATCATTACCATGCTTGCTTATCAGTTTGATTGAACTCTATTCTCGTAAAGTGCTTGTACCAGAAAGAAGGGACTGTTTTATGTGCATACTACGTATGCGAGTTCATTCGCCACTCGACCTCTGAGCGGGGCTTCTCTGACAAACAATTTGAAGTACGTAAATAATATTCACAATTTTATTTTATATATTACCATCAATTGTGTTGAGTTTTATTCATATATATGCATGTATTGACCCCCTTCTTTAAATTAGATCTAGCAGATGCGGGATGAACTCCTACCACATGATCGCATACGAGCAATTCAAGAGGAATTGGCGGGATTCTTTCTTGACCACGTCATACCTAAAGACGGGGAATACCATGTGAATTTGTGATTGGATCTTAGGTATATGATGTTAGGGATTGTAAAAGATGTTATATTGTATATATGTAGTACCGTCGGATAGATATACGAAAACTTGTTGTTCGACCAAGCACGGAGAAAGAGATGTCACTTCTCTCTATATATGTTCAGCATGACGATCTTGTGTAATTAATGGTTTCCATCATTTTCTTATTAGCTAGCATCGAGTTATCTCTATATGTATAGTAGCTACCGTCGACCGAGCACGGAGAAAGAGAGGACACTTCTCCCTATTAGCTAGCTAACACAATATGAAACCCCTAAATTAACCCTCCAAAACCCCCCAACCCCCCCCCCCCTTCAAAAAAAAAACAAAAACCCCAGCTGCTGCCAGATGCTGACGCGTGGATGACCTTTGGTCCCGGTTGGTGTGACTAACCGGGACTAAAGGTCCTCCTGCCTGGGCTCCCGCAGCGGCCACATGGATGCCTTTTGGTCCCGGTTGGTGTTACCAACCGGGACTAAAGGTCCTCCTGCCTGGGCTTCCCGCAGCGGCCACGTGGAGCCCCTTTGGTCCCGGTTCGTAAGCGAACCGGGACTAAAGGTTTTGGGCTTTAGTCCCGACCCTTTAGTCCCGGTTCCAGAACCGGGACTAAAGGCCCTCTGGAACCGGGACTAAAGGCCCTTTTTCTACTAGTGTAGGTCTGTGGTGGACTACTCACACATCACCATGGGAGCAGCAAGGATGATGAAGAGACCCTCTGTGGTCGATCCCCCCTCCGGCAGGGCACCGGAAAAGGGCTCTAGATGAGATACTGGCGCAACAGAGACTTGCGGCGGCAAAAAAAGTGTTTCGGGAGCTCCCTTAGGGTTTTTGGAATATATGTGAATTTATAGGCTAGGGTACGGGATCAGGAGAGCCGAGGGTGGCCACAAGCTAACAGGCCACGGACACCCCCTTGGAGCGCCATGTTGGCTTGTGGGGCCCCCGTGCGGCCTCTAGTCTTCTCCCGAAGCTTCCAGGTCTTCTTTCGGTCCAGAAAAAATCATAAAAATATTTCGTGGCAATTGGACTTCGTTTGGTACTGTAAACCTGAAAAGCCAAAAACATGCAGAAAACAACAGTTGGCACTTGGCACTGGGTTAATAGGTTAGTGCTCAAAAATAATATGAATCAGCAAATAAATGCCCAAAAAGTATCCTAGAATGATAATATTATAGCATGGAACGGTCAAAAATTATAGATACGTTGGAGACGTATCAGCGTCCACAAGCTTATTTCCTGCTCGTCCTCGAGTAGGTAAATGATAAAAACATGATTTTTGATGTGACATGCTACCCAACATGTAATCTCTTGCATGTATGCTCATAGAAAAACGATGAATGAACAAACATCAAACGTAGTAATATTTATAAGCATAAGTAACACAATCATCAATCTTTCGAAATACACGATCCTCAAAGGATGTTTATCCCCATTTATTTTATCATATTAATAAGGCATGACTCCGTCTTCACCACATTAATACAAATGTCAAGCACCATGGTGTCCAAGTCCGGCAATTGGATCATACTTAACGCGTCAGCTTTTTATTCTTCACGCAATACATGAGCGTGAACAATGGACATAGCATATAGATGGAATGGAATATGGTGGTAGATATCAAAGGGGTAAAAGTGGAGAAGAAAGTCTCGCATCAACTAGGCGTATCAACGGGCTATGGAGATGCCCATCAATAGATATCAATGCGAGGAGTAGAGATTGCCATGCAACAGATGCACTAGAGCTATAAGTGTATGAAAGCTCGAATGAAGCTAAGTGGGTGTGCATCCAACTTGCTTGCTCATGAAGACCTCGGGCATTTCCGGAAGCCCGCCATCGTAATATACAAGCCAAGTTCTATAATGAAAAATTCCCACTAGCATATGGAAGTGACAAAACATGAGACTCTCTATATGAAGAACATGGTGCTACTTTGAAGCACAAGTGTGGAAAAAGAGGTAGTAGCACTGTCCCTTCTCTCTTTTTTCTCATTTATTTTATTTTTTTATTTTTCTTTCCTTTTCTCTTTTTCTTTTCTTTCTCCTTTTTTTCTTTCCTTTTCTCCCTTTTTTATTTCTTTTTCTATTTTTTTTCCTCACTGAGACAGTGCCCTAATAATGAAAATCATCACACTTTTATTTACTTACAACTCAATATGAAAAACTATGAAATAATATGACTCAATATGAATGCCTCTTGTAGTGTACCAGGATGTGTAATGATCTAGCGTAGAAAAATATATCAAAAAACGGACAAGCCATGAAAATATCGTGCTACCTATCTTACGATCATGCAAAGCAATATGACGATGAGTGTACTAGTCATATGATGTGATGGTGGAAGTCGCATGGCAATATATCTCGGAATGTCTATGGAAATGCCATGATAGGTAGGTATGGTGGCTGTTTTGAGGAAGATATAAGGAGGCTTATTTGCAACATAGTGTATCATGCCACGGGGTTTGGATGCACCGGCGAAGTTCGCATCGATCCTCGAAGTGAGAATGGGCAATGCACGGTACCGGAGAGGCTAGCAAAATATGAGGAGGTGAGAGTGCATATGTCCATGGATTCACATTAATCATAAAGAACTCGTATACTTATTGCAAAGTTTTATTAGCTTTCTCGAAGCAAAGTACTACTCGCATGCCCGTAGGGAGGAGGTTGGGAGGAGTTAACCATCGCGTGCCTCCGACTCAAAACAACACTAGGATTTCAATGAGGAATAATAATGCTCACACATCCCCGCCATGCCATAACCAATATTTAGACAAACGGGGAATTAACAACTTTTAATATCAATACTCCTACGGACCAACAACCATGCACTCACACCCTTTCACATTACCACATCAATATTATTAACCCCTGGTTTCTCTTTAATGTGCTACATGAAGGTTTTGATTATGCACTCCTTGAATACCTATTATTTTTTGGCTAGTCTTATAACCCATGCAAATTACCGTCACTATTTATTAACTCTCAAACAAATATAAGTGAAGAATGAGAGTGCAATTATTTCTATAAAATCAATACACCACCATGCTCAAAAAGATATAAGTGAAGCACTAGAGCAACTGCTAAGCTCAAAAGATATAAGTGAAGCACATAGAGTATTCTAACAAATCATGGTGAATGTGTGTCTCTCTCAAATAGGTGTGTCCAGCAAACAATGATTGTGGCAAACTAAAGCAAAAATAAACAAACGCAAATGATGCTCCAAGCAAAACTTATATCATGTGATGAATAAAAATATAGCTCCAAGTGACATACCAATGGATTGAGACGAAAGAGGGGATGCCTTCCGGGGCATCCCCAAGCTTAGACGCTTGAGTCTTCCTAGAATATGACTTGGGGTGCCTTGGGCATCCCCAATCTTAGGCTCTTGCCGCTTCTTATTCCTTCGTCCATTGTGATAACACCAAAAACTTGAAAACTTCAGCACACAAAACTCAACAAAACTTCGTGACATCCGTTAGTATAATAAACATATCAAATACTTTAGGCGCTGTCATAAATTGATTCATATTTTATTATTGCATAATAGGTACTGTATTCTAACTTCTCCATGGCTTATACCCCCTGCCCCCCGATACAATCCATAGCATCATCAAAACAAGCAAACTATGCAAGCAAAAACAGAATCTGTCTAAAACAGAACAATTTATAACGATCTGTAAAGAAACTATACTTTTGTAACTCCAAAAATTCTGAAAAATTAGGAAACCCTGGGGAATTTGTATAAAAATATTGTGTAAAAACTTCAAATCAAAATGACGTTCTAGTAAAATCGTAGAAATTCTGCACTGGACGCTAAAGTTTCTGTTTTTGCACCGTATCAAGTCTACTCATCATGTGAGTCATCCCAAAGGCTTTACTTGGCACAAACACTAATTTAAACACAAAAACACAATCATTACAGAGGCAATAATCATGTTATCACACACAAACAGAAAGTAAAAACAAAAATTTAAAGACAAATACTGGGTTGCCTCCCAACAAGCACTATTGTTTTATGCCCCTAGCTAGGCATAATGCATTGTATCAAGTGTTGTCATCTTTAACGCTCAGTTCATAAGTAGCCCTCATGATAGATTCATAAGGTAGTCTAATTCTCTCCCTAGGGAAGTGTTCCATCCCTTTCTTTAATGGGAATTGGAATCTTTTGTTTCCCTCTTTCATATCAATAATGGCACCTATAGTTCGTAAGAAGGTCTTCCAAGTATAATTGAACAAGACGGATTGCATTCAATATCAAGCACGGTGAAATCTATAGGCACATAATTTATATTTGCAATAATAAGATATCAAGCACGGTTTTATGCCCCTAAAGGTTTCTTAATGGTAGAATCCACAAGATGCAAGTTAAGAGAACAATCTTGAATATCGGTGAGACCTAGCACATCACAAAGAGTTTTAGATATTGTTGAAACACTAGCATCAAGGTCGCACAAAGCATTACATCATATTCTTTAATCTTTATTTTGATAGTAGGTGACGGTGTCCTGGACTAGGGGGTACTCACCACGTCGTCTCCCGGCCAGTGGGTCGGGCCGAGGACCCCCATGATGATTCACTAATGGGCCAGTTCGGACAGCCCATGACGCATACGAGGAAGGTTCCACAAGACTTGGTGATCAAGACAAGGACTCCTCTCCATCGACGTAGCCGACTAGGACTCCTCTAAACCCTAGGCCTACGGTGCATTATATAAACCGAGGCCAGGCTAGTCGATAGATAATATCATATTCATTACAACAATCTTGTGATAGATATCTGTACTATGTACTATCCTCATATCAATACAATCAAAAGCAGGACGTAGGGTATTATCTCCTTGAGAAAACCCGAACCTGGGTAAAATCTTGTGTCCATGTTACCATCGCTCCAAGACGCCTAGCTTAGGATCCCTACTACGAGACATGTCAGGTTTGACACCGACATTGGTGCTTTCATTGAGAGCCTGCTGGCAGTCGCCGCGGTGCGATGGAAATTCAGATCGTCTCTGGTGCGATCTACGCATCGTAACCGAGCTTTATTGTCGATGTCGCCATCTTCTTCGCCGGCTCGACTGGCCAGCTTGGCTGGACCGAGGACTGTGCTCCGTGTCAGATCATCAAGATCGGACGGATACTTTCATCATCATCAACTCCGATCTCTACCGAAATCATGGGGGAATCATCCTTGGAGCTCCGGGGCTCGATGTTAACATCGTCCTTAGGCGACGGTGCAGTTTTTCTAGACAGCGGATTCGTGTTCGTCGTCCCCGCCTCCTCGAGCGTCGCTTTGACGATTTCTTCAGTGGAATTGTGCGGAATTGAGCCTACAACAACCCTGTAAAATTTCGTCGTATTCTGATGGAGAAATCTCCGGCGATCTCCGATCTACCTGAGCCGTGTCGAATCTGGATGAGAATCTAGACGAGTTTAGGGCGAGGTGTCCAGCTTCCATCTCGAATATCGTTTAGACAATCCCACCGTTTATCGGCTGCGGAATTCCCATATCGATCACCCCTCAAAATTTCAGCTCGATCCGACCGTTCAAACTCTGGGAAACGTCCGATGAGTGTATCAATTTCCGGATATGTTTTCTGCGCGAAAACGAATCCGACCCGAATTCATCTTTCTTCATGAACGCGATATCGGACATCCTTTTTGAAGGAATTTTTGTAGGGTATTGTGTGTTGTTTTCAAACACGTGCCCACAAAGTTTGAGTCGTTTCCGAAGCGATCTTCACCGTCGCACCGATGTCAAACCGGCCCGACCACGTTGCTCCATGGCTACCGACCTGCGCCAACATCGACTGCGCAGTCGCTCCATCGAGCCGGCGACAACCACCTTGGATCATCACCTCGGCGAGCCGACCAAGAGTTTGGCATCCTGAGGAATAAATAATCATCAAGACAAGATTGTCGCCCCATGGATTGCACGGGTCGGGCGCGCCAGCATCGTCCCACGGTCTCTTCTCAAGCTAGCATTGACCGCGTCACAAATTCCGACCTGCGTCGGCATCGTCGCGCCGTCGCTTCTTCAAGCCGATATCCACCATGCCGACCTGCTTCGACACATCGGCTGACATGGGACTTCGGCGTCACCAGCCGACCTGCTCTGTCACCTCGGCTAGGCCGGGGGCTTCGCCATCTCTTCAACCTACTGCTGGGATTTCAGCGTCACCAGCTAAACAGCTTCATCACCTCTGTTGGACCGGGGGCTTCACCTCGCCACATCGGCCGTACTGCGTCGCCACTTCATCAAGCCGAGCTCTTTGCTCGGGCACCTCTGGACCGGTTGGGGGCTGGGACCTCGATCCGCCACAAGCTCGGCCCACGTTATCAACGCCGAGCACATTAACCAGCTAAGGCGCTTTCATGCTCAACTTTTTTTCAATTTTATTTTTTGTTCGGTTTGACCAAGCATTATATTTGTGTTAAATAAAAAGTTTGATTGATAAAAACACTTCATTTTCCCCTGATAACTGGGGGCTTCGCCGTCATGCTGCCGAACTACTCTGTCTCCTCGGCTGGACCGGGGGCTCCGTCTCGCCGCAGCAACCGTGTTACGTTGCCACTTCTCGACCTGAGCTCTCCGCTCGATTACCTCGGGCTTGGGGGCTGGGAGCTCGGCTAGGCCGAGGACTACGTCTCCGTCCCGCCACAACCCCGGACCGCACCGAGCACATTAACCAGCTAAGTCGTATTCGTGCTCAGCTCTCTTTGAAAATTTACTTTTTGTTCGGGTCAACCAAACATTATATTTTTTGTTAAACAAAAAAATGTTTGTTAAAAACTTTGTTTGTTAAAAATTCTTTACCCGATTTAACTGGGGGCTCTTAAATTTGTATGAGCCGTTTTATAATAAATGTGTTTTCTTCTTGGTCGTTGCAAAGTCTTTTTCTACTACTCTTTTTTCCGACACTAGTGTGTGGTCAATAGCCGAATAGCCTGGTTTCTTTCTAAAGCCGCTCAAGTTCAGTTCGCTAATCAGGCCTCGGAGAAACACTCCGCCTTCGGGATATGGAGGTTGAAGCCAAAGGATGACCCACTTGGAGTCCGGAGATCGGATGTATCATGTTAAAGCACGACCGGAGCACGTATTAATTTTAAGACGAATTTTAGATTGGCACCAAAAAAACTTGATTTAGTTCGGACGTCAAAGTTTTTACAAAAGTTTTTTCGCTTTTCGAGCTTATGTCACTTTTAAGCAATTTGTATGTTTTTGTTTTAGTAGGTGGGACATCCTCATGACCGAGGTGCCCTGCGTAATAATTCAGCTCGGGAGATCCTCTCCGACCCACAGCTTGGTGTCTTTCCTGCCGACTTACACCTCGGCGTTGGCAAAATGCACATGACATCTGAACTAGTTCCCGAGAAGATTCGATCCTCGGGTTGGTTGGCCGCACCCAACCTGAGTCTCGGGGGATACTGTGTGTCTCCAACATAGCTCTCGTCGTACAACGTCGGATGCCTTTAAAGTATCGGCAATATCAACGGGGGACTCCGACTAGAGCCGAACCCACCAAAAGCCAAGGTACTCCGAGCAGTCCTCGGCAAAACGTTCTCGGATATTGCTTTATATGCATGAGTTTCGAATTGTGTCTTCGGTCAATAGTTGGGTTGCCCTGCTCCTGTGATTGCCTCCTACATTCCTCTTTGTTCGGCTAGGTGTGCAAAGGGAGAACCACTGTGACTGTACTTCCGATTTAACTAGTCAAGTACCTCGGTGGAGAAAGCCGAAAACTGACTGTCACAATGAGCGCAAACTGGTCAGCGATCCGATGACTTTGTCAAACTATAGACCGATAGAGGTTACCCAGTGGGCTTTTCATAAATTTGGCCGGAGTGTTAATCGCTTGACCTCGGCTGATGTCGAACACTAACCGGGGGCTAGTAACTGGCCTCCCAAACTTTAAGCTCCTATGACTAAGTGAAAGTTATAAAGCCTAGATATCTGATTGCCTCGTTTCCGCTAACACAACCGCCTCCGGGCACCGAGACGTCGGCTAAGGGTTGTCTTGTTACTGTGGAAACACCCTGGTAGCATCTACAAAGGGGTAGAAGCCAACGATGGGCCACTCTCAAATGATAAACAGACGCAAAGGAGTCAAAACAACATATAGCATAAAAGCATTTGTATTCCATATGCGAGTGTTGCCTTTCGTAATCATCGTTATAATGCCATAAATATGCATCAATTTGACTTAAGATTTTGGCAAAGCTGGGTTGCCTGGCTCCTGTGCTTATCCCCTACGTTCCCGATAGTTCGGCTAGGGGGTAAAGGGAGCACCTCTGTGATTGTTACTTCCGGGTCATCCGGGTTAATACCTCAGACTGGTTGAAGCCGAAAGCAAGCCATCTTAAGAATATAATTGGTCGGCAATGACGAAAGTGAAAATTTCGGTTCATTAAAGACCACAGAGTTTGGGAACATTCCCCTAACTAAATCCTCAATATTTTTCCTCCCACATTGATCGGAGTTGAGGTTTCACGATCATGGTCAACATGATATCCTGGGAAAAGGAACTTATAAATGAACTATTTTTCCCAGAAGATGTTTCTTACATTAAATAAGTAATATAACATATCTCTCCGCGTACCTTTGTTTATAAAACCGTATGGCCGGATTGCCTTGTTTGTCGTAAATCTTTGTCCTTAGAAAGGCTTTATAAAGTAGGACAAACACTCCTCGGCTACTGGCCAAGGAGGTTGAAGCCGATGGTCGGTCAACAAAGTCTTGTACAATGCGGATCCGAGCATTAATGATGTAAAGTACTTGGATACATAGAATCATTACACATAAATTATGTCAAGCGTAACAAAGTTTGTGTCAAACAAATATCGATCCTTAATTTGACCACCCGTGCCTAAATTAAGGCTCGGGGACTACTACATTGCCTATTCAATGCAGCAAATCCAAAGTGCAATATGATTTCCGAGGAGATTCGATCCTCAGGTTGGTTGGCCGCACCCAACCCGAGTCTCGGAAACTACTGCATACCGCGTTTCCATCCCTAACGTACGCCGCCGAGCAAGAACTTGATCCTCAGGCCGATTTTGCAAAACGACCTAAGTCTCAGGGGCTACTGGGATCAGTGGTTTTATTTTGATTATTATTTTTCCCTTCAGGTGCATCTCAGGTTATAGACCGACACACACCTTGAGGGATACTGGCTATAAATCTCGGTAGTAAGTAAATTGCAGCGATCGGAAATAAATTTTGCAAAAAAATAGCCCAAGACCGAGGTGGTGCACCACCTCGGAAGCAGTCCTGCATAAAAGCTCGGATGCGAATGGCTGGCTCCATAAAAGACTATTCTGGCGTTTAAGCTCGGCTGAACTCCTTCAAATTTTCAGAGACCGAGGTAATCTATGACACCTTGGATGCCGACCTGCGTTGGAGCTCGGCTGCAAAAAGACACCTCGGATGCAGTTCAACATTGGAGCTCGGACGCAAGAGGACACCGCCGCACGGGAAACACTTCAAACCAGAGGTGTGGCGTAAAAAATAACAAGGCATCGATAAAAGCCAAAGACTTAAAGGGCTCCTCGGATGCCCGACGTGTGAACTCTTCGGATTCAGCTCAGCGATCCTCAAGATCGAAGATGGGAAGATTTGTTGAACAAGTTTTCAAGACCGACGACCGAAGACAAAGAACTGATCGGAAGAACCGAGGAGCATCCTCAACTTGAAGACCGGTTCAGGGGGCTACTGACGGTGTCCTGGACTAGGGGGTACTCACCACGTCGTCTCCCGACCAGTGGGTCGGGCCGAGGACCCCCATGATGATTCACTAATGGGCCAGTTCGGACAGCCCATGACGCATACGAGGAAGGTTCCACAAGACTTGGTGATCAAGACAAGGACTCCTCTCCACCGACGTAGCCGACTAGGATTCCTCTAAACCCTAGGCCTACGGTGCATTATATAAACCGAGGCCAGGCTAGTCGATAGACAATCTCATATTCATTACAACAATCTCGTGATAGATATATGTACTATGTACTATCCCCATATCAATACAATCAAAAGCGGGATGTAGGGTATTATCTCCTTGAGAGAGCCCGAACCTGGGTAAAATCTTGTGTCCATGTTACCATCGCTCCAAGACGCCTAGCTTAGGACCCCTACTACGAGATATGTCATATTTGACATCGACAGTAGGTTCCCATTCATCATGCAATTTTCTAGGTATAGAACTTCTAGTTCAAGTTTCTCATCATAAGCATTGGGTGAGCTAATAACGGATTGCAACAAGGAAATATATTCTATTAAAGAACAACTTTCATAATTAAAGTCCTTGTAATCCAAGATAGTGGGCACATTACTAGTTAAAGTTTTGACCTCTCCAAACCCACTTTTTACAAGTTTTTCATTAGAATCATCACCCTCCCAATAAACAGGACACCTTCTAGATAGAGTTGACTCATCTCCAGTCCTATTATAATCTACTTTTAGATTAGTAAACAAAGAATCAATAGGAGAAGTATCAATCATTTTGAGATCTTCATCATGATTACGGTAAAAACCGGGTGGAAGAGCCTTTTCTAAGAATTCTTGTTTGGCTCTCAACCTCGCGATCCTCTCCTTAATATCACTAATAGATATTTGGATAGATTTAGTGGTTCCATTAATATCATGCTTGGGTGACAAAGTTTTATTTTTAAGAGTTTCCACATCAAGAGTAATTCTATCCATGTTCCTAGCCAAATCATCAACTTTATGCAGCTTTTCTTCTACCATAGTATTAAAAATCTTTTGAGAACTAATAAATTCTTTAATGGTGTTCTCAAGATCAAAGGATATCCTATTTTTATTTGTATAAGAATTTCCAGAAGAATTAGAGGAATTATCGGGAAACGGTCTAGCATTGAAATTTCCTCTATAAATATTGTTGTTGAAATTGTTTCGCGAGATAAAGTTCACATCAATAGAATCATCATTTTTTTCAATCAAGGTAGACAAAGGCACATCATTGGGATCAACATGAGCATTTTTTAATTTTTACTAGCAACCATTTTTATAAGAGCATCCACTTTTTTCACTCAAAGTAGTGATTTCTTTAACAGAATTTACCTTCTTACCAGTTGGAGCTCTCTCGGTATGCCATTGAGAATTTGTCATGATGTTGTCCAGAAGTTTGGTGGCCTCTCCTAATGTCACCTCCATGAAGGTACCAGCTGCAGCAGAATCTAGAAGATTTCTAGACACAAGGTTTAGTCCAGCATAGAAATTTTGTATAATCATCCATAAGTTCAAGCCATGAGTTGGGCATTTTTTATCGTTAATTTCATCCTCTCCCAAGCTTGTGTAACATGTTCATGTTCATGTTGTTTAAAATTCATAATTTGATTCCTAAGGGAGATGATCTTAGCATGAGGAAAATACTTGGTAATGAAAGCATCTTTACATTTATCCCATGTTCCAATACTATTGCGCGGTAAATATGATAACCAAGCCTTGGCTTTATCTCTTAGTGAAGAAGGAAATAATTTGAATTTGGCCACATCATTATCCATATCCTTTTTCTTTTGCATATCACATAATTCACCAAAGGTCTTAAGATGCATATCTGGATCCTCATTAGGACTTCCGAAAAATTGTTCTTTCATCACAAAATTTAGCAATGTAACATTAATATCATAAAACTATGCACTAGTGGCGGGTGGTATAGGAGTACTAATAAAATCATTGTTATTAGTATTTGAGAAGTCACACAACTTGGTATTATCTTGAGACATGGTGACCAAGCAAGCAAAGTAATAAGCAAAGCAAGTAAACTAACAAGTAAATCAAGCAAACAAGGAAACTAGCAAAGATAAAAAAAATGTTTTTTTTGTTTCTATAGCAAGCACAATATAATAGCAAATAAAAAGTAGAACAAGTGAATGATAATTTATGAGAAGGTACTTGATAGTAAGTTGGTGATACTCCTCGGCAACGGCGCCAGAAATCCTTCCTAGTACTTGTGATCTGCGTTGGGTTTTTCCCCGAAGAGGAGGGGATGATGCGGCACAGTATAAATAAGTATTTCCCTCAGCGAGAACCATGGTTATCGAACCAATAGGAGGACCACACAACTCCCGTCTTTAGCGCCTACGCACAAAAGAGCAAACACTTGCACCCAACGCGGGCAAGAGGGTTGTCAATCCCCTTGAACTCGTTACTTGCAAGCAAATAAGTAGTGTAGATGATAGTTGATAATTGTAATTTGCAAAATAAAAATAAAACAAATAAATGGCAGCAAGATAATAATAGCGTTTGTAAATATATATGTGAATAGATCTGGGGGCCATAGTGTTCGCTAGAGGCTTCTCTCTTAAATAAAGCATACGGTGGGTAGACAAATTACTCTTGGGCAATTGATAGAAAAGCGCATAGTTATGCAATATTTATTCACGACAATGATTGTGTGTATATAGGCATCACGTCCATAAACAAGTAGACCGACTCCTGCCTGCATCTACTACTTTTACTCCACTTCGAGAGCACTTGTATGCTTGCCTCTCTAGGTATTAAGTTCATGAAAACAGAGTAATGCTTGGAGAATGATGACATGATGTAGACAAAGTAAACTCAATTAATTTGAATGAACCCCCATCGTTTTATCATTAGTGACATCAATACAAATACATCCTTGTCCCCTACTTTGTCACTGGAATATTGAGTACCGCAAGATTGAACCCACTACAACGCACCCCTCTCACTGAAGATAAACCAATCTAGTTGGCCAAACTAAACCGATAGATCGAAGAGATTTATGAAGCTATGATGATCATGCAAATAAGAATCAAATAAATATTCAGAGAAGACTCAAATATTTTATCATAAATAATCTGAACATAAACCCACAATTCATCGGATCCCAACAAACACACCGCAAAGAAGATTACATCGAATAGATCACCGCGAAGATCGCAGTGAACTTTGTGTTGAAGATCAAAGAGAGGGAAGAAGCCATCTAGGTACTAGCTATGGAACCGTAGGTCTGTGGTGGACTACTCACACATCACCATGGGAGCAGCAAGGATGATAAAGAGGCCCTTCATGATCGATCCCCCCTCCGTCAGGGCACCAGAAAAGGGCTCCAGATGAGATATCGGCGGAACAGAGACTTGCAGCGGCGGAAAAGTGTATCGGGAGCTCCCTCAGGGTTTTTGGAATGTATGTGAATTTATAGGCCAGGGTACGGGGTCAGGAGAGTCGGGGGGCGGCCACAAGCTAACAGGGCGCGACCACCGCCCTAGGCGCGCCCTGTTGGCTTGTGGGGCCCAAGTGCGGCCTCCGGTCTTCTTCCGAAGCTTCCAGGTCTTCTTTTGGTCCAGAAAAATAATAAAAATAATTCGTGGCAATTGGACTTCGTTTGGTACTATAAACCTGAAAAGCCAAAAACATGCAGAAAACAACAACTGGCACTTGGCACTGGGTTAATAGGTTAGTGCTCAAAAATAATATGAATCAGCAAATAAATGCCCAGAAAGTATCCTAAAATGATAATATTATAGTATGGAACAATAAAAAATTATAGATACGTTGGAGACATATCAGCCCTCTTTAAAATACTTTGTAATTGATAACTACCGGGTATTGCTACTTTTTGTTACTTATTGCAATCACCCCATCACATTTGCTACTAATAAATTCTCTTGAGCAAATATTTATTTTCAGACGTGGTTGAATTAACAACTTAACTGTTAAAACTTATAAATATTTTATGCCTTCTTTGTGTCGAATCAATAATTTTGGGTATAATACTTTCCATCGAAGGATTCATTACACATGTGGATTATCAAGCATACTTTGCATTTCTTTTATAAGTGAATCACCCATATATGGGCGTCATCCCCAGCATTCGAAGACTCACTAGTTTTTTTAAGAGTTTGGAATAACAAAACTGGAGCCTTTTGCCCCTCAGAAAACCATGTCTTGTGTTTTGCCTCCCTAGATATCCCCAGATCGTCTACGGTCTGTCAGCACATATAACTTGATGTTCATACAAGAAGATTTTTGTGCCAAAAGTATGATAATTGTTGGAGCGGAAGACTATTCATATAGCAATTTGGAGTTGTAGACTTTGTAACGCATCGTCCGACGTCCATGGGTAACAAAGGTAATACTCTTTTTTTTTGTAACTTTACAAGAATACTACAACGAACTCCCGAATTGATCGGAAAAATGAGGTAAGCTTCTACTATTTCTTATTTCTCATAGTGCTTTCCTTCCTAGGTTGTTAAGCCTTTTGATGACTGTTTTCCTCTACAAAAGAAAAAATTTGAGCCAGCAAACAAAAGCAAGACTAACAGAACGGATAAAGTCTTAAAAGAAAAAGAAGTCAGGCCAACTCCAATGCACGATCCCGAAAGGATGTCCTTTTTGTCCGGATTTCGCCCGTTTGAAGCGGCAAAATGGACGCCTGTGTTCGGTTTTGGGTGTCGGCCGGAGCGTTTGGGCGGCCGCATCGCAATCGTCCGCCTCACATGAATAAAAAAAAGTCCACACATTTTAAAGACATAGATAAAACTTAATTGAACATTACTAAATCCTACAAAGTCAACGGCCGCTTAAATAAACATTACTTAAAAAAACTTCAATGCCACCACCGCCCGTGGCCGTCGTCGCTGCCACCCGCGCCTTCACTCGTCGTCGTCGTCCATGGTGAGGTCGACGTACGGCGGAGGCGTCTAAAGGTGGTTCGGGGGCTCCTACGGTGGATGCATGGCCGGAAGCGTCTGCATCACCTCCTCATGCGGCGGGGTCGGTAACCGTGGCGGCGGGGGCGCCCAAGGCTCGGCACCCACCCAATCGGCCATCTTCGACGCGGTGGCTGACCAGGTCCACCTCTGGCTGACCATACGAGGGTTCCAGACCCCAGCGGTGCGCTCCTTCATTGAGGGCGGCTCCTCCACAACCTCCTACTTGATGGCCATCTCCAGCTCTGGGATGGCAACGTCGTCGGCCGCGGAAATGGCGATCATCTCCTCGAGCCCATCCCACCGACGCTCATCGTGGGTGTGGAGGGAGACCTCCATCACCTGCCGCATCATCTACTCCTCCTCGTCGATGATAGGAGCGGGTTGGGGTGGAGGCGACGGGGACGGCGATGGGGTCGGCATGAGGCGGCGAACCAGCCTGCGGCCGCGCAGCTGGGGCAGGCTTGGAGCGTGCGTGCGGCGGGCTGGCCGCTCATAAGGACGACCGACGAAGCACGACTGCTTCCGCAAGTCGTGATCGTCGCGGAACCAAGTATCCCATATAGACGGGTCTATGGCATACCGGTGGTCGTTGACGAGGTCCTGCGGTAGGTGGGCGTGGCAGCAACAGATCTCCTCACGGCGGGCTCGGCCGCTCACCGGGACTTGTGTGATTGACACCCGATCTGCGGAGAGGTGCCAGTTATTGGGGAGGTGCACGACGCTGCACGGCAACTGCATGCCTGTCTATGAATACCTCTTGCAGATCTCGGCCTTCACGTAGGGCCACATGCGAGGAGCGGCCGCCAGCTGAAAGGGCATTTAGCCCCTAAGTGTGGTTTTGGTAATTAACGTCAATCTCTATGGACTAATGCTTTCCCTGAGATATATTTGAAGGTATATTACATAGGTGGAGGTTTAAGGATGATTGCCATAGAGATGAAGATTTGCTCTTAGCTTTGGTATTGAATGACAATCTCTATGGAGCATCAAGGGGATTGTATCTTATACGAAGAAGTGTTCCATAGTGATGCGTGAAGCATGTTCAATTTATGTGGGAAGAGTTCCATCAAAGCCTCTCCAATAAGTCCTCATGGTGGAGTTCACTGGAGGATCTCAAAGGTTGACACATTTGGGCTTATAATAATCAAGGTCTTGAGAGTATAATTAAAGGGAAGAATTCAATCTATGGTATGATCAAGAGAAGATCATGATGAGCTCATGTGTTGGGTTTTGGTTGATCATATCTTGAAGCAAGAAACTAGAGTGAAGAATTCATTGTGTCTCTCAAGAGTTTGTGATGGGGCATTTAAAAGAGCAAGTGATGACCAATATGATGTTCATGGTGAATCTTGATATGGTCATGAAAGAGCTTTGGTGATATAGTCTTGAAACAATGAAGTAAAATGAAGAGTTCATTATGGCTTTAAACCAATATAGAGCTTAAAGTAAAGATGTTGGTTGACAAAGATGAAGCTCAAAGATTGTATCTAGATGGTCAACACACAAGCGCAAACAATGTACCGCGTGGGATCAAGTGATCTAGTGGTATGGTAAGTAATTGTGAATTGCATTTTGTGCACTAACCCTTGATATGTGTTTGCTATGTCTATGTGGGTTAGGTGTTTCTAATGGGCTTGCATCAAAAGAAAATTTCGAGTAGCCTATGTAAGGATGACATCAAGTGGTGATGGTCATTGGGTTCGAGAAGTCCAAGTGCAAGATGATAAGCCGGAGGTTATATGCTGTGAAGCTTGCGGTCCACATCATCATAATGTGCATGTGAAGATGGACTTAAGTTAAGTCTTACCTCATTCAAATACGAGGAAGCATTTCGAGTATCTTCACCAAGTGATCGTGGATAAAAAAAGGATTACAAGTTGAGGCAAGCATTCAAAGTCATCAAGAAGCTCAAGTGGAATGTGCAAGTCAAACGTATACCTTAGCTAGGTTTTCCTAGTTTTGCCGGTCTCATGGTCCTTGGTGCGAGACCGGATTATAGGATTGATAGCCGTACTATCAAGAGGGACGGGCGAGTAGCTTGATCACGTCGCATGTAGAGAGCTCAAACCTTTTCATCATTTGCATCATTATTCATTGTTAACCTTGGGTGGTTCTTTAGGTGAGGACCTTGGGCTTTTCCATAGCTTTAAAACGAGCCCATGATCATCGAATTCTGAGTCCGTATGCCCAAGTTATGCATGTTTCAGTTTCGTGCTTTGGGTTGTCTTGCGGTACCTCGTGCGCACGGGGTTTTGAGGCCGTGGGCACGGGGTCCCCGTGCTCACTGATACGTCCATTTTGCACCATGATTTCCTACTGTTATTTATAATGTTTTCAGGCATAATAATGCTTTAGGGAGTGATTCTAATGCCTTTTCTCTCATAATATGCAAGGTTTACACAAAGAGGGAGAATATCGGTAGCTGGAATTCTGGACCTGAAAAAGCATATCAGAGATACCTATTCTGCACATCTCCAAATAAGCTGAAACTTCACGGATAATTATTTTGGAATATATTAAAAATACTGGAGCAAATAACTACCGGAGGGGGCCACCTGGTGAGCACAAGACACCAGGGTGCGTCAGGCCCCCAGGCGCGCCCTGGTGGGTTGTGCTCAGCCCAGCCCACATCGGTGCCCATATTCTGGTACTTAAGGTCTTTTGACCTAGAAAAAATAAGGGGAGGACTTTCGGGACGGAACGCCGCCATCTCGAGGCGGAACTTGGGCAGGAGCACTTTTGCCCTCCGGCGGAGCGATTCCGCCGGGGGAACTTCCCTCCCGGAGGGGGAACTCGAAGCCATCGTCATCACCAACAACCCTCTCATCTTTGGGAGGCCAATCTTCATCAACATATTCAACAACACCATCTCCTCTCAAACCCTAGTTCATCTCTTGTGTTCAATCTTTGTACCGGAACCTCAGATTGGTACCTCTGGGTGACTAGTAGTGTTGATTACATCTTGTAGTTGATTACTACTAGAAGGGTTGGGCGCGCTTTGCTACGCCATCGGTGTTGCTAGGTTTTTATTTAAGAAATGATCTCTTTGTTTCAAAATATAAGGTGTAATTTTTTAAAAAGTCAAATCTTTTGAGTTTGACTAAATTTGTAGAGAAATATATCAATATACATAATCTCAAATCGGTATCATTATATTCATCATGAAATAAAAAATTTATTTTTATTTGTTAGTGTTGTGGATGTCAATATTTTTTGGCTCTGAACTTGGTTAAAGTTATATTATACTTTTTGAAAATTTAATACACCTTCTATCTTAAAATTGAGTGAGTATTTGGTTTGGCGAGAGGGGGAGACGATGGAGTGTGTTTCCTTTTTATTTATAATGCAGCGTGTCTGGTGGGCCTTCAGCAGTGTGATTTAGCGTTATTTGCTAATCACTCCGTACTTTTGTGTGAAAATTTCGTCGGTGGTTGCATGTTCTATATTGGTGCTACAATATCGGATGTTGTCACTTCTTGTTTTAGGTGGTGAGAAGGTGTTCGTGATTGATATGTTTTTATAGGTCGATTGATGTCTCGGTGGCTGCATGTTCTATATTGGTGCTACAACATCAGATGTTGACATTTCTTTTTTTAGGTGGTGAAAAGGTGCGCATGATTGATATGTTTTTATAGGTCGATTGATGCCGATTCATTTGAAAAATCGTTGGACTGGTCAAAATCGTGAACCGAATTTAAAATTAAATACCTCGGTCGAATGAGAGAGCTTCAAAATTAGAGAGCATAAGGAATAAAAGAATATAATAATAGAGATGAATTAAAACAATTTACTAAGAGTGACGAATTAAAAGAATTAAATAAGAGAGCTCCTTGAAAAACTGTTGACCCGATCAAACTCGGATGACCAATTATAAATTAAAGACTTTAATTGATTGTGAGGCCTTAAATTTAAGAGGCATATTGTATTTATAGATATAGTATAGAAAAACTGAATAAGATAGCTTTGAGAAATTGTTGACCCGGTCAAAATCGGGTGACCAAATGTCAATTGGAGACCTCAATTGATTGTGAGGCCTCCAATCCTAGGGAGTTTAGTGTTATAGTATATATGGTTTATTTGGTGGAAGATTATATGTTCAGATCCATTATGCTATTTAATACCCCTCTTATCTTGAGCATGAATATTATTTGTGAGTAGTTACCTTTGTTCTTGAGGTCACGGGAGAAGTCATGTTGCAAGTAATCATGTGAATTTGATATGTGTTCGATATTTTGATAATATGTATGTTGTGATTCCCTTAGTGGTGTCATGTGAACGTCGTCTACATGACACTTCATCATCCTTGGGCCTAAGGGAATGCATTGTGGAGTAGTTATTAGATGATGGGTTGCTAGAGTGACATAAGCTTAAACCCTAGTTTATGCGCTACTTCGTAAGGGGCTGATTTGGATCCAAACATTTATGCTATGGTTAGATTTTATCTTAATACTTTTCTCGTAGTTGCGGATGCTTGCGAGGGGGTTAATCATAAGTGGGAGGTTTGTTCAAGTAAGAGCAGCACCCAAGCACCGGTCCACCCACATATCAAATTATCAAAGTAGCGAACGCAAATCAAACCAACATGATAAAAGTGACTAGATGAAATTCCCGTGTATCCTCAAGAACACTTTGCCTATTATAAGAGACTGTTCTGGCCTGTCCTTTGCCACAAAAGGATTGGGCTACCTTGTTGCACTTTATTTACCGTTAGAGTTACTTCTCGTTACCAAATAGCTTGCTATGAAACTATCTGTTACCTACAAGTTCAGTGCTTGCAGAAATTACCTTGCTGAAAACCGCTTGTCATTTTCTTCTGCTCCTCGTTGGGTTCGACACTCTTACTTATCGAAAGGACTATGATTGACCCCCTATACTTTTGGGTCATCAAGACTCTTTTCTGGCGCCGTTGCCAGGGAGTTAAGCGCTCTTGGTAAGTGGAAATCGGTAAGGAAAAACTTATACTATGTGCTGAAATTTATTGTCACTTGCTACTATGGAAAACAATACTTTGAGGGGTTTGTTCGGGGTATCTTCACCTCGACCGGAACCACAATTAGTTGCCCCTCAACCTACTGCACCTACTGAAAATATTGGTTATAAAATTCCTTCGGGTATGGTAGAACAACTGCTAGCTAATCCATATGCAGGAGACGGAACTGAATATCCCGATATGCATCTAATACATGTGGATGAAATTTGTGGATTATTTAAGCTTGCAGGTTTATCCGGAGATGAAGTTAAAAAGAAGGTTTTCCCTTTATCTTTGAAGGGAAAAGCATTGATTTGGTATAGGCTATGTGATGATATTGGATCATGGAACTGGAATCGATTGCAATTAGAATTCCACCAAAAGTTTTATCCTATGCATCTAGTTCATCGTGATCGGAATTATATATATAATTTTTGGCCTCGTGAAGGAGAAAGCATCGCTCTAGCTTGGGGAAGGCTTAAGTCAATGTTATATTCATGCCCCAATCATGAGCTCCCGAGAGAAATTATTGTTCAGAATTTTTATGCTCGGCTTTCTAATAATGATCGATCCATCCTCGATACTTCTTGTACTGCTTCTTTTATGAAGAAGACTATTGAATTCAAGTGGGATCTTTTAGAAAGAATTAAATGCAACTCCGAGGATTGGGAACTCGACGAAGGTAATGAGTCAAGTATTAAGCTTAAGTTTGATTGTGTTAAATCTTTTATGAATACCGATGCTTTTCACAAGTTTAGCTCTAAATATGGAATTGACTCTGAGATAGTAGCCTCTTTCTGTGAATCATTTGCTACTCATGTTGATCTCCCTAAGGAGAAGTGGTTTAAATATCATCCCCCTATTAAAGAACAAATTAAAGAACCGGTAAGAGTCAAGGATGAAACCATCATTTACAATGTTGATCCAGTTGTGCCTACTGCTTATATTGAAAAACCACCTTTCCCTGTTAGGATAAACGAACATGCTAAGGTATCAACTGTGGTTCGCAAAAGTAATATTAAAGCACCTAAGCCCTCTAAACAAGTTAAGGTAGAGCCTAGTGTTGCTATGGTTAAAGATCCCTTGGTAGAAAATATTGATGGGCATGTTATTTACTTTTGTGATGAAGCCGCTAGAATTGCCAAACCTGATGAAAAAGATAAACATAGACCCGTAGTGGGCATGCCTGTTGTCTTAGTCAAAATACGAGATCATTGCTATCATGGTTTATGTGATATGGGTGCTAGTGTGAGTGCTATTCCTTTTACCTTATACCAAGAACTTATGAATGATATAGCACCCGTCAAAATAGAAGACATAGATGTTACTATTAAACTGGCTAATAGAGACACCATCACACCACTTGGGATTGTTAGAGATGTTGAAGTCTTGTGTGGGAAAATAAAATATCCTACTGATTTTCTAGTTCTTGGTTCCCCACAAGATGACTTTTATCTCATTATCTTTGGTAGACCTTTCTTGAACACCGTCAATGCTAAGATAGATTGTGAAAAACAAACTGTCGGTGTTAGTTTTGGTGATGTGTCTCATGAATTTAATGTTTCCTAGTTTAGTAGACAACCTCGTGATAAAGAATTATCTAGTAAGGATGAAATAATTGGTCTTGCTTCTATTGTCGTACCTCCTACTGATTCACTAGAACAATATTTGCTAGACCATGAAAATGATATGCACTTGCATGAAAGAAATGAAATAGATAAAAATTTCTTTGAACAACAGCCTCTCCTAAAACACAATTTGCCTATTGAAACTCTAGGAGGTCCTCCTCCACCTAAAGGTGATCCTGTGTTTGAATTAAAACAATTGCCTGACACTTTGAAGTATGCTTATCTTGATGAGAAAAAGATATATCCTGTTATTATTAGTGCTAACCTTTCAGAACATGAAGAAGAAAGATTATTAAAAATTCTGAGGAAGCACCGGGCTGCTATTGGATATAGTCTTGATGATCTTAAGGGCATTAGTCCCACTCTATGTCAGCACAAGATTAATATGGAACCTGATGCCAAACCCGTTGTTGATCACCAACGACGATTGAATCCTAAGATGAAGGAAGTGGTAAGAACTGAAATATTAAAGCTTCTTGAAGCAGGTATAATCTATCCCATAGCTGATAGTAGATGGGTAAGTCTCGTTCATTGTGTCCCTAAGAAGGGAGGTATTACTGTTGTTCCTAATGATAAAAATGAACTCATTCCACAGAGAATTGTCACTGGCTATAGAATGGTAATTGATTTTAGAAAATTAAATAAAGCTACTAGAAAAGATCATTACCCTCTGCATTTCGTTGATCAAATGCTAGAAAGATTATCTAAGAACACACATTTTTGTTTTCTGGATGGATATTCTGGTTTCTCTCAAATACCTGTATCACTACAGGAATCAGGCTCTTTGCCGTCTGCCATGGCAGACGGCAAAGGGCACAACCACGGATGGCAAAGGCCCTTGCCGTCAGCCAGCAGACGGCCAAATTTCCGTCCGAATAAACTCCGGTAAAGGGGTTCTTTGCCGTCTGCCTTCGCCCAGCGGACGGCAACGTTTTTTTGCCGTCAGCCTGCAGACGGCAACGCGGCTGGACGGCGTAGCACTGACGTTAGCACCGTTAGGTGGCTAACGGCCCCCACCCAGCCCTTTGCCGTTAGCCTCCGGACGGCCCCCACCCAGTCCTTTGCTGTCTGCCCCGGACGGCCCCACCCAGTCCTTTGCCGTCTGCCCCGGACGGCCCCGCCCAGCCCTTTGCCGTCTGCCCCGGACGGCCCCCCACCCAGCCCTTTGCCGTCTGCCCCGGACGGCAAAGAGGCCAAATGGCCCCAGGCCTGGTGCTCCCAGGTTTAACAGGTGGCTTCCACGTGCCCGCTTTGCCGGCGGTGGCCGACGGCAAAGAGGTCTATGCCGACGGTGGCCGACGGCAAAGAGGCTGTATTGCCTCTTTTTTGCCTGTTTTTGTTATATTCAAGAATTTTCACAGGCAAATATATGATATGTATATATATATTTCACAGAAACAATATCCCTGCCATATGGATATGATCAACCAACAATTATACCAAATTAAAAGTATCAAATGTCACATTGTTCACCATATTACAATAGTTTCATCCATACATACATAGTCTCATACATAGGTAGAAAGTTTCACGTAAGTTCATCGATACAAAATGAAAACAGAAAGTAAACACTAGTACTACATCAAAGCAAGCTGCCGTGAAGTCAATCAAATCTGCAAAATTGGAAATAAGAAAGTTAGAATAAGAATACTAGAAGAAGTAGAAGAAGATCTAGAAGTAGAAGAAGATCTAGAAGAAGAAGAAGATGAAGTAGCGTTTTTCTTCTCTCTCTCTTTCTCCTCTTGTTTTTCTTCTTCTTATTGCTTATTTGTGTCATTTTAGAGCTAACCTAGGTAATTATCACATTTTTGACCTAACTAAGCTTATTGTGTCATTTTGCAAGAAAATAAGCTAAGTCTATGGCATTTATGAGGTTACCAAGTCTATTATGACATTTTTGAGTTAACTAAGCTTATTATGTCATTGTGGAGGAAACAATGCTAAGTATAGGTCATTTTAGAGCTAACTTAGGTACAACATGTCATTTTGGAGGTAAGTAAGCTTACTATGTCATTTTGGAGGAAACAAAGCTAACTTAGGTAAAATATGACATTTGTTGAGCTTGAATTTTGGTCTTTCGAGGTTTTCCTTAGAAAAACTCTCATGCCTCATGGTGTGTATGGTGCGCACTCACTCACACTTATATGGTGGTGTATATTGGTGGACACTACCTAACACTAATATTTCGACCGTCGGTGATGGTCGTTTCCCCTTCTCCTCTCCCGCAATATACCAAGGTATATATCGAGAGAAGGAGAAGAAGAAACGACCCCCGCAACAACAGTCGGGATTCCTCCATCAAGAAGAGACATGAAACTCTCACAAGGAGCTCGGACAGACCGAAAGTACGTAATTTTGTCTAAGTGCTAAGTTTGTCTTTATTTGAGAAAATGAGCCAAGTAAGTGGCATATTAGGGCTTACCGTCCTCGTCATCACGGAGGTGAAGCACCGGGGTTGCTCGGGCCAGTGTCACCTGGAGCACTACTTGGCCCTGGAGAAGGATCGTGCGATGCGGCTCGGGAGTTATGCTGCACCAAAGCATGATGACGCTGAAATGTTAAGACTAGTAACTAATGAACATTGAAATGAAACTCACCGTTCCAGCCGTGGTAATGACTGGCATTGGCGGAGGGGTCTGGCCGGTCTTCTCGCACAAAGACTGCACATTTGGTTTTGACAAGTCAATCATATTGGTTATTAATGAAACGAACATGTAGTGCATGATTTGGCTAATATGAAGAAGAAACTTACCACGATGAGCTCGTACATGGCCCGGTTAGACGCATCGTTCCGTGCCCTCTCCTCCTCCAACAACCTAGCCGTCCTCTCCTCCAAATCCCTCTTCTCCTCCGCCGCCTGCCGGGCCTGTTCCGCCAGAAGCGCCTGGGTTGCCTCTCTCTCTTTCTGCAGAGCAGCCTGCAACACAACTCCTCGTTAGCATTGTAATCATCTTTGTTCGCACACACAATGTAATGGAGGAAAGCTATCTGAGTCCGTATGACTAACCTCGATGGCGAGCTGGACTGGCCGTGGACGAGGTGTTATCAGGCTCGAGAGCGTTTAACTGATCCAGGGTCTGTTGGCCTGTCAATGCAGGTGGTGCAGAGTTTTTGACAACTCTACCTTTGTGAAATTCTTCTTGTCTTTTCTGAACTTATGGCGAGGATCCATGAACTGTCTATGCAAGTCGAAGCAAGAATACTTGCGACCCGCCTGCAGCCAACGGAACTAAAGAGTTGCCTTGCATGTGGGGCACGGGAACCTTCCATGCACACACCAGCCAACGAATAGCGCATACGCCAGCAAGTCATGCGTCAAGTACATGTACCACACATGCATTTTGAAGTTTTGTTTTGTAGCGGCGTCATATGTCTTGATCCCATTTTCCAAAGCTTCTTGCAATTCATCCTTAAGCGGCTGCATGTACACATTCATATTCTTCCCCGGATAGTTGGGCCCTGGAATTATCAACGTCAAGAAAATGTTCTTTCTTTTCATAATCTCTCCGGGGGGAGATTGAGTGGAATGACAAATACAGGCCAACAACTGTATTGGGTTGCCGTCATACCAAACACATTGAACCCATCCGTGCTGACGGCGACTCGAGGATGCCTTGGATCTGCCGCTTTATCCTTATGTAATGCATCGAAGTGCTTCCACGCAAAAGCATCTGAAGTGTGTCCCAACATCGGATTCCCATCTGCATCTAGTTCGGTTCTTTTGCCCAATTTGTGCCACGTCATCTGTCTGGCCATCTCTTCGACCATGAAAAGACGTTGAAGTCTTGGTATGATTGGCATATACCGAAGAACATTAACTGGGATTTTGGTCTGACTCTTCTCACCCATACCGTTGTCTACCACAACATACATGGAAGACTTGCAAATGGGACAATAGTTTAAGCCCGCATACTCAAGCCTAAATAAGGCACATCCATTGTCACAAGCATCTATCTTCTCATAGGGCATCTTAAGCGCATGTAGGATTTTGTCCGATTGATACAGGTTTGCAGGCAATACATGGCCTTTGGGTAGAAAGCATCCAAATATTGTCATCATCGCGTCGTAGCATTCTCTGCCCAGGTTGAACTGAGCCTTCAGAGCCATTACTTGCGCGATGGCATCCAGCTGACAAAGCTCAGTGTGCTCGTGGAGAGGACATTTTGAAGACTCCAACATTTCATAGAAGGCCTTTGCAGATTCCTCCATCTCATCGTCCGAATCCCGAGCATCATCAAAGTCTTGCACCATGTATTCGATCCCGGTACCATGCTCGTCGGTGCGACGACGAACCACCTCAGCTCTGGCACGTTGGGCAGACTCACCATGAAATGTCCACACCGTATAATCAGGCGTAAAACCCCACTTCTGCAGGTGTTTACCCATTTCATCCCGTGTCCACTTTTTATGGTTGTCGCACCGGACACAGGGGCACCAAGTTATTTCCTGGCCATTTGCAAATGTGGCACTCAGAAACCCCTTGGTTTTTGTTAACCATTCAATGGTCATGTCTTTCTGACTAGGGTGACCGGTGTACATCCACGTACGATCACTCATCTTGCCTACCTACTAAACACACAAGAAATATATATATATATATATATATATATATATATATATAATTCATCATCTATATTCATCAGTTAATCAAGTTTGTCAGTTTTATTACGTCCATGCAACCTACACGCTAATAGGTAAAGATAGGTCCTAATCCCACCCGAGTATGTGTAGATTGGGTTCGTTTTCCCATGCTCTGCTCCGGATCCGACGCAGAATTTCGGCAGCACCTCCCCGCTGCTCTCCTGATACACGTCTCAGCAATAAGCAGAGAGGATGTGTACCCGGAGAACAACAGGGAGGCACTGACAAAATTCCACATCGGATCCGGAGCAGAGCATAAGGGAAACGAACCCAATCTACACATACTCGGGTTGTCCATGGATAACGTTGGACAATTCGAAAGGATGGCGGTTATAAATATGCAAAGACATGCATATTTATAGATGCCGCCCTTTCGAACGGGAGACGCGTACTGGTCACGCATACTGATGATTGAAGACACCTATAGCTAGCAAGTTTCATCGGCACGAACACCGGAACAGAGCAAATTAAGGGGGGAGGAGATGTCATTTGTGCTCACCCACGAACGCAGGGGAGCTCATCAAACGCATGGGGAGGTCGTCGAACAGCAGACCCTCGCAGCGACGAAACAACTGCACATTGAAATCCACCCGATCAACACAAATATTCAATCCCGATAGAAAAATCTCTCTATATGTAACTACTTTTCCACTTCTATTTTATTATTTTTCTTCTCTATTTCTTCTTCTTCTTCTTCTTCTTCTTCTTTTCTTCTCCTCTTCTTTTTTCTCCTCCTCTTCCATTTTTCCTCTTCTTCTTCTCCTCTTCTCCTCTTTTTCTTCTTCTTCTTTTCTTCTCCTCTTCTTCTTCTCCTCTTTTTCTTCTTCTTTCTCCTCCTCTTCTATTTTTCCTCTTCTTCTTCTCCTCTTTTTCTTCTTCTTCTTCTTCTTCTTCTTCTTCTTCTTCTTCTTCTTCTTCTTCTCCTTCTTCTTCTTCTTCTTCTTCTTCTTCTTCCTCCTCCTCCTCCTCCTCCTCCTCTTCTTCTTCTTCTTCTTCTTCTTCTTCCTTCTTTTCCTTTTTTCTATTATTTTCCTCTTCTCCTCTTCTCCTCTTTTCTTATTTTTCTTCTTCTTCTTCTTCTTCTTCTTCTCCTCCTCTTCTTCTCCCTCTTCTTCCTATTTTCCTTTATCCTCTTCTTCTACTTATTCTTCTTTTCTTCTTTTTTTTCACTAACTTAATTAACCTAAACTAACAGTAACCTAATTAACACTAACATAATTACCACTAATAGTAACCTAAACTAACATATATATGCAATGAAAAGAAAAAAAGAACAAAAAAAATAAAGAAGATGAACATGCAACTTACCGGAGGAGGGCCGGTGGAGAAGGGCCGGCGCAGGGGAGGGATGGCTCGCCGCGGTGGGAGGGAGGAGGTGGGGCGCCACGGGGAGGGGGCGCTCGCCGCAGGGGAGAGGCTGGCTCCGGCGGCGGGGCTGGCTCCGGCGGCAGGGCCGCAGGGAGGGAGGAGGTGTGGTGGGGGGTAGAGAGAGAGATGTGGGAACAGGGGGGAGAGAGAGGGGGCCGCGGGGAGGGGGGCTTGCCGTAGGGCGGCGGGACGGCGGGGCGGCCGGTGGGTGGGGGCGGCGGCCGGTGGGCGTCGGGGAGCGGCGGGAGGGAGTGAGAGGGGCCGCGGGGAGAGGGGCTCGCCGCGGGGCGGCGGGGCGGCTGGTGGGTGGGGGCGGCTGCCGGTGGGCGTCGGGTCGGGGCGGGAGCGACCGGAGGGAGAGAGGGTGGTGGCGCGGTGGTGAGGGGCGGGATGGAGATGCGGGAGAGTGAGGGGGTGGAGGTGGATCCGGCCGTTATGGGCGGCGTCCTCTTTGCCGTCTGCTAGCAGACGACAAAGAGGGGGGACGGGGGGTGGGGCCCCACCGTGACCGTTAGGGGGGACATCCTCTATGCCGTCCGCTAGCGGACGGCAAACAGAGGGGAGGCAGACGGCAAAGACGTACCCGACGGCAAAGATGTACCCACGGTGCGGTGGGACCCGCCCGTGACCGTTGCCGTCTGCCTGCCCCATCTTTGCCGTCCGCTAGCCGACAACAAAGGGTAGGCTGATGGCAAAGGCTTTCTTTGTCTTCTGCCTTACCTTTGCCGTCTATTTTCAGCAAGCTGATGGCAAAGGCATTCTTTGTCGTCTACCAGCAGACGGCAAAGACCTGGCGGATGGCAAATGATCCGATTCCAGTAGTGTATCACAATCTGGTCAAGAGAAAACCACCTTTACTTGTCCTTTTGGAACCTATGCTTATAGACGTATGCCTTTTGGTTTATGCAATGCACCTGCTACCTTTCAAAGATGTATGACTGCTATATTCTCTGATTCTTGTGGAAAGATTGTGGAGGTTTTCATGGATGATTTCTCCGTTTACGGAACTTCCTTTGATGATTTCTTAAGCAACCTTGATCGTGTTTTGCAGAGATGTGAACAAACTAATCTTGTCTTGAATTGGGAGAAGTGCCACTTTATGGTTAATTAAGGTATTGTCTTGGGGCATAAAATATCTGAACGAGGTATTGAGGTGGATAAGGCTAAAGTTGATGCAACTGAGAAAATGCCATGTCCTAAAGATATTAAAGGTATTCGGAGTTTCCTTGGTCATGATGGTTTCTATAGGAGGTTTATTAAAGACTTCTCTAAAATTTCTAGGCCTCTTACTAATCTTTTGCAAAAGGACATTCCATTTGTTTTTTGATGATGATTATGTAGAAGCCTTTGAAACACTCAAGAAAGCCTTAACTTCTGCACCTATTGTTCAACCACCTGATTGGAACTTGCCTTTTGAAATTATGTGTGATGCTAGTGATTATGTTGTTGGTGTTGTTCTAGGACAAAGAGTTGATAAGAAATTAAATGTTATCCATTATGCTAGCAAAACTCTAGACAATGCCCAAAGAAATTATGCTACTGCTGAAAAAGAATTTTTAGCAGTTGTGTTTGCTTGTGATAAATTTAGATCCTACATTGTTGATTCCAAAGTCATTGTTCACACCGATCATGCTGCTATAAAATATCTTATGGAAAAGAAGGATGCTAAACCTAGACTCATTAGGTGGGTTCTCTTGCTTCAAGAATTTGATTTACATATCACTGATAGGAAAGGAGCTGAGAACCCCGTAGCTGATAACTTGTCTAGGTTAGAAAATATTCTTCATGACCCACTACCTATTGATGATAGATTTCCTGATGAATAGTTAGCAGCAACAAATGTTTCTCAAAATACTCCTTGGTATGCTAATTATGCTAACTACATTGTTGCTAAATATATACCACCTAGTTTCACATACCAACAAAAGAAAAAAAATCTTCTATGATTTAAGATATTACTTTTGGGATGACCCACATCTTTATAATGAAGGGGTAGATGGTATTATTAGACGTTGTGTACCTGAGCATGAACAGGAACAAATCGTACGGAAATGTCATTCCGAAGCTTATGGAGGACATCATGTGGGAGATAGAACTGTTCACAAGGTATTGCAATCTGGTTTTTACTAGTCTACTCTCTTCAACGATGCATGTAAGTTTGTCTTGTCTTGTGATGAATGTCAAAGAATTGGTAATATCGGTAAGCGTCAGGAAATGCCTATGAATTATTCACTTGTTGTTGCATTTGATGTTTGGGGTTTTGACTATATGGGACCTTTTCCTTCCTCTAATGGGTATACTCATATTTTGGTTGCTGTTGATTATGTTACTAAGTGGGTAGAAGCTATTCCAACTAGTAGTGCTGATCATAACACCTCCATTAAAATGCTTAAAGAAGTTATCTTGCCGAGGTTTGGAGTCCCTAGATATTTAATGACTGATGGTGATTCACACTTTATTCGTGGTGCTTTCCATAAGATGCTTGCTAAATATGATGTTAACCATAGAATTGCATCACCCTATCATCCTAAATCTAGTGGTCAAGTTGAACTTAGCAATAGAGAAATAAAATTAATATTACAAAAAACTGTCAATAGGTCTCAAAAGAATTGGTCTAAGAAACTAGATGATGCACTTTGGGCCAATAGAACAGCTTATAAAAATCCTATGGGTATGTCTCCGTACAAAATGGTATATGGAAAAGCTTGTCATTTGCCTCTAGAGTTAGAACATAAAGCATTTTGGGCAATTAAAGAACTCAATTATGATTTCAAACTTGCCGGCGAGAAGAGGTTATTTGATATTAGCTCACTAGATGAATGGAGAACCCAAGCTTATGAAAATGCCAAACTATTCAAAGAAAAAGTTAAAAGATGGCATGACAAAAGAATCCAAAAGTGGGAATTCAAAGTTGGAGAATATGTTCTTTTGTACAACTCTCGTTTTAGATTTTTTGCAGGAAAGCTTCTTTCCAAATGGGAAGGACCATATGTTATCGAAGAGGTTTAGCGTTCTGGAGCTATCAAGATTAATAATGCCGAAGGTACTAACCCGAAGGTGGTAAATGGACAAAGAATTAAACACTATATCTCAGGTACGCCTATTAATGTTGAAAGCAATGTTATTCAAACCATGACACCGGAGGAACACATAAAAGAAACCTTCCGGAACACTTCAGAATTCTGAAAAAGAGGTACGTGATACGGTAAGTAAACGGACTCCGAAAAATCCGAAAAAATATTTTTTGTCAGTTTTGGAATATTACAAAAATTACAAAAATAAGAAATAAACAGAAAAGCAACCGAGGTGAGCACGATACGCCAGGGTGTGCCAGCCCTGCGAGGCGCGCACTGGTGGGTTGTGCCCACCTCGGACACCTTCCCGGCTCCGTTTTCCTTCCATATTCTTGCTTCCCAAGATAAAAAATTCTTTATATATACACCCGATTGTTTTGACCACCGCATCGGAGAAAAATTCTCTGTTCTTGTTTCGTGTTGTTTTCTCGTCAGATCTAGATCTCCATGGCTCCACCAAGCTCCTCCAAGGACAAGTTCTTCGAGAACGTCATCAACCCGTACTTGCCAGAGGTGATGAAGCACCCTCAAACTATTGAGATGCGTGAGGGGGTGCTCCACATCCGAGATGTTCAGGGACCCAAGAGGACGGGAAGCATGGAGGCTAGGCTCGAGGCGGTGGAACAAGGCATCTTCAAGTGTCAAGGGATGGTTGATGACCCACAAGTATAGGGGACCAATCGTAGTCCTTTCGATAAGTAAGAGTGTCGAACCCAACGAGGAGCAGAAGGAAATGACAAGCGGTTTTCAGCAAGGTAATTTCTGCAAGCACTGAAATTGTAGGTAACAGATAGTTTGATAGCAGGATAATTGGTAGCAAGCAAGTTACGGTAACGTTAAACAAGGTGCAGCAAGATAGCCCCATCCTTTTGAGGCAAAGGATAGGCCAGAACAATCACTAGTAATAGGCAAAGTGTTCTTGAGGGTACACGGGAATTTCGTCTAGTCACTTTTATCATGTTGGTTTGATTCGTGTTCGCTACTTTGATAATTTGATATGTGGGTGGACCGGTGCTAAGATGCTGTTCTTACTTGAACTAACAACCTACTTATGATTAACCCCCTCGCAAGCATCCGCAACTACGAGAAAAGTATTAAGACAAAGTCTAACTATAGCATTAAACATGTGGATCCAAATCAGCCCCTTACGAAGTAGCGCATAAACTAGGGTTTAAGCTTCTGTCACTCTAGCAACCCATCATCTAATAACTACTCCACAATGCATTCCTTAGGCCCATGAATGGTGAAGTGTCATGTAGTCGACGTTCACATGACACCACTAAGGGAATCACAACATACATATCATCAAAATATCAAACACATATCAAATTCACATGATTACTTGCAACATGACTTCTCCCGTGACCTCAAGAACAAAGGTAACTACTCACAAATAATAAACATGCTCAAGATAAGAGGGGTATTAAATAGCATAATGGATCTGAACATATAATCTTCCACCAAATAAACCATATAGTAACCAACTACGCAAGGTAATCAACACTACTAGTCACCCAAAGGTACCAATCTGAGGTTCCGGTACAAAGATTGAACACAAGAGATGAACTAGGGTTTGAGAGGAGATGGTGCCGTTGAAGATGTTGATGAAGATTGGCCTCCCAAAGATGAGAGGAGTGTTGGTGATGACGATAGCTTCAATTTCCCCCTCCGGGAGGGAAGTTCCCCCGGCGGAATCGCTCCGCCGGAGGGCAAAAGTGCTCCTGTCCAAGTTCCGCCTCGAGGCGGCGGTGCTTCGTCCCGAAAGTCCTCCTCTGATTTTTTTCTAGGTCAAGAGAGACCTTATACCAGAAGATGGGCACCGGAGGTGGGCCAGGCTGGGCACAACCCATCAGGGCGCGCCCAGGGGGGCCTGGCACACCCTGGTGGGTTGTGCCCACCTGGGGGCCTCCTCCGGTAGTTTCCAGATCCAGTATTTTTTATTAAATGTAAAAATAATCTCTGTAAAATTTCAGCTTCATTGGAGTTGTGCAGAATAGGTATCTCTGACGTGCTTTTCTTGGGTCCAGTATTCCAGCTGCCGGTATTCTCCCTCCTTGTGTAAACCTTGCATATTATGAGAGAAAGGGCATTAGAATCACTCCCCAAAGCATTATTATTCAACAAAGCAAAGTAAATATCAGTAGGAAATCATGATGCAAAATGGACGTATCAACTCCCCCAAGCTTAGACCTCGCTTGTCCTCAAGCGAAAGCCGATAATGAAAAGCATGTCCACATGATTTGAGAGAGAGGTGTCGATAAAAACAAAATACGGACATAGAAGCATCATGCTTATTATCATAACAGCAATAAACTCTAACAAAGGAACTTATTTCAATACATTTTTATCATATAGCTTCTCATGAACAAGTAACAATTCATCACAACATAGAAGTATGAAGCTTAAACCTTATTGGGAACCAACAAACTATGTTCTCAGTCAACTTTGCAACTACAATTCATAATCTTTTCAGGAAGGGTCTCATGTAGGAGCCTTTTGGCAAGTCCACATACTCAACCATCATTTAGTCTTCTACGATTGCTAATGCTCACGGCATACCCATGAACAAAAAGTTTCAACCGGACACGTAGGAAGATAGGGGCTTATAATTTTGCCTCCCAACTCATTCACCTCAAGGGTGATGTCAACAATAATAACTCATGCCCACCCATATCCAACTGGATATATGTGCCTAGATCTTTCCTCACCACATGATGCTTGCAAAAGAAAAAGTAAAAAGGAATAGGGAGGAATACTTTGACTCTTGCATAAAGGTAAGTGCATAAAAGTAAAAGATAGGCCCTTCGCAGAAGGAAGCAGAGGTTGTCATGCGCTTATTGGTTTGTATGCCCAATACCTTAATGTAAAAGAACGTCACGCTATATTGCCCCCTATGATAGCAACCTTTATTATGCAGTATGTCGCTTTTATTACTTTGCCATCATATGTTCGTATAGCGCTCAATTTTCTCTTACACTAATTGATCAAAACACTTTTAGAAGCAATTTTTATTGCCTTATTGTACCGATGACAACTTACTTGAAGGATCTTTATCGATCCATAGGTAGGTATGGTGGACACTCAAAGAAAGAATTTGGGTTTGGGTTTTTGGATGCACAAGTAGTATCTCTACTTAGTGCGGAATTTTTGGCTAGCAAAGATATTGAGCAAGCACCACATGTTAAAGGATCTATGACAATATAACTTCTACGTGGATATGAACAAACATACATCATTACGTTGTCTTCCTTGTCCAATGTCAACAATTTTGACACATAATATTTGATGGGGGCTCACAATCATAAAAGATGTCCAAGATAGTGTATTTGCATGTGAATCTTCTCTTCCCTTATTAATTTTTTCATGAATTGCATCATTGACCAATGCTATGTTTGTCAATCTCCAATAAATTTTACTACTTATACTTTTCCTTATGTGATGTCATTACTCACCATAAGATTAGCATAGGATTTTTTTTCATTTGTTTCTTTTCCTTTATTTGATTGCAACAAGAAAGTAGAGAGGCAAAAACTCAAACTAAACTTTATTATATAACTTTCACTCGATTACATAGATAGATAGGCCACGGAACTAACACATGAAAATAGATCATACTAAAACTTGTATTCAACTAAAGCAAAAGGAAACTAAACATCAAACTAAAATAGGTAAAGGTGAATAAAAGTGGTGGTGATACGATACCGGGGCACCTCCCCCAAGCTTGGCTTAAGCCAAGGGGAGTTCCCATACCCGTGTGCTCAAGTCTCCTTTGGTGGTCGTGATGAAGAAGGTGGAGGTGATGTGATGTCACACTTTAGCTTCAAAAGATGCTCCAGTTTGCGGATGACCGTCCTGAGGTTGTTGATGTGTTCTTGCAGCAAAATATTTTCACGGATGAGAAACTTATTCTGAACACGAACTGCTTCGAAAGCTTTAAAGGCTTCAATTTCAATAGGGGTGAGATGACTGTAATAGGGTTGAAGGATATCCTCTTCCTCTTCCTCCTTTGCTCGCATGAATTGATCTCCTTCAGGGAGATGATCCACTATAGCCTCCTTGTCCTTCTCCTCCTTGTTGGCTTCTTCCGGATCCTCCCTCTTCAACTCTATCTTCATTAGCCAGGCATCCTCTTCCACGTTGTTAGGAGAGGGGGAAGACATGATGCCTGACTTGACATATCTGATAGGAAAACAGCAACACACAAGAACGGAGGATTTTTCTGCGATGCGGTCGTCAAAACAGTCGGGGGTATATATCGAGAATTTTTATTCTTGGGAAACAAGTATTTGGAAGGAAAACGGAGTCGGGAAGGCATCCGAGGTGGGCACAACCCACCAGGGCGCGCCCAGGGGTGCCTGGCGTGCCCTGGTGTATCGTGCTCACCTCGATCACCTTCCGGTTTATTTTTTTATTTCCAAAATTCTAAAATTTTCCAAAACTGACAAAAAATATTTTTGCGGATTTTTCGGAGTCCATTTACTTACCGTATTACGTACCTCCTATTTTTAAGTATTCTGGAGTGTTCCGGAAGGTTTCCTTTATGTGTTCCTCCGGTGTCATGGTTTGGATAACATTGCTTTCAATGTTAATAGGCGTGCCTGAGATATAATGCTTAATTCTTTGTCCATTGACTACCTTCGGGTTAGTACCTTCGGCGTTATTAATCTTGATAGCTCCAGAACGATAAACCTCTTCGATAATATATGGTCCTTCCCATTTTGAGAGAAGCTTTCCTGCAAAAAAATCTTAAATGAGAGTTGAACAAAAGAACATAATCTCCTATTTTGAATTCCCGCTTTTGGATTCTTTTGTCATGCCATCTTTTTACTTTTTCTTTGAATAGCTTGGCATTTTCATGGGCTTGGGTTCTCCATTCATCTAGTGAGCTAATATCAAATAACCTCTTTTCACCGACAAGTTTGAAATCATAGTTGAGTTCTTTAATTGCCCAAAATGCTTTGTGTTCTAGTTCTAGAGGCAAATGACAAGCTTTCCCATATACCATTTTATATGGAGACATACCCATAGGATTTTTATAAGCTGTACTATAAGCCCAAAGTGCATCATCTAATTTCTTAGACCAATTCTTACGAGACCTATTGAGAGTTTTTTGTAATATTAATTTTATTTCTCTGTTGCTAAGTTCAACTTGACCACTAGATTGAGGATGATAAGGTGATGCAATTCTATGGTTAACATCATATTTAGCAAGCATCTTACGGAAGGCACCATGGATAAAATGTGAACCACCATCAGTCATTAAATATCTAGGGACTCCAAACCTCGGGAAGATAACCTCTTTTAGCATTTTAATGGAGGTGTGATGATCAGCACTACTAGTTGGAATAGCTTCTACCCACTTAGTGACATAATCAACCGCAACCAGAATATGAGTGTACCCGTTAGAGGAAGGAAAAGGCCCCATATAATCAAAACCCCAAACGTCAAAACGTTCAACAACAAGTGAATAATTCATAGGCATTTCTTGACGCTTACCGATATTACCAATTCTTTGACATTCATCACAAGATAAGACAAACTTACGGGCATCCTTGAATAGAGTAGGCCAATAAAAACCAGATTGCAATACCTTATGAGCAGTTCTATCTCCCGCATGATGTCCTCCATAAGCTTCGAAATGACATTTCCGTAGGATTTGTTCCTGTTCATGCTCAGGTACACAATGTCTAATAATACCATCTACTCCTTCTTTATAAAGGTGTGGGTCATTCCAAAAGTAATGTCTCAAGTCATAGAATTTTTTTCTCTTTTGTTGATAAGTAAAGCTAGGTGGTATATATTTAGCAACAATGTAATTAGCATAATCAGCATACCAAGGTGTGTGTTGTGAGGCACTTATTGCAGCTAGCTGTTCGTCAGGGAAACTATCATCAATAGGTAGTGGGTCATCAAGAATATTTTCTAACCTAGACAAGTTGTCAGCTATGGGGTTCTCAGCTCCCTTCCTATTAACAATGTGTAAGTCAAATTCTTGGAGCAAGAGAACCCACCTAATGAGTCTAGGTTTAGCATCTTTCTTTTCCATAAGGTATTTTATAGCAGCATGATCGGAGTGAACAATGACTTTGGAATCAACAATATAGGATCTAAATTTCTCACAAGCAAACACAACTGCTAAAAATTCTTTTTCAGTAGTAGCATAGTTTCGTTGGGCACTGTCTAGAATTTTACTAGCATAATGGATAACATTCAATTTCTTATCAACTCTTTGTACTAGAACTGCACCAACAGCATAATCACTAGCATCACACATAATTTCAAAAGGCATGTTCCAATCAGGTGGTTGAACGATAGGTGTAGAGGTTAAGGCTTTCTTGATTGTTTCAAAGGCTTCCACACAATCATCATAAAAAACAAAAGGAATATCCTTTTGCAAAAGATTAGCAAGAGGCCTAGAAATTTTAGAGAAGTCTTTAATGAACCTCCTATAGAAACCAGCATGACCAAGGAAACTGCGAATACCTTTAATATCTTTAGGACATGGCATTTTCTCAATTGCATCAACTTTAGCTTTATCCACCTCAATACCTCGTTCAGATATTTTATGCCCCAAGACAATACCTTCATTAACCATAAAGTGGCACTTCTCCCAATTCAAGACGAGATTAGTTTGTTCACATCTCTGCAAAACTCGATCAAGGTTGCCTAAGCAATCATCAAAAGAAGTTCCGTAAACGGAAAAATCATCCATGAAAAGCTCCACAATCTTTTCACAAAAATATGAGAATATAGCAGTCATACATCTTCGAAAGGTAGCAGGTGCGTTGCATAAACCAAAAGGCATATGTCTATAAGCATAGGTTCGGAAAGGGCAAGTAAAGGTAATTTTCTCTTGATCAGATTGTGACACAGGTATTTGAGAGAAACCAGAATATCCATCTAAGAAGCAGAAGTGTGTGTGCTTAGATAATCTCTCTAACATTTGATTAATGAACGGTAAAGGGTAATGATCTTTTCTAGTAGCTTTATTTGATTTTCTAAAATCAATTACCATTCTATAGCCAGTAACAATTCTTTGTGGAATGAGTTCATTCTTATCATTAGGAACAACGGTAATACCTCCTTTCTTAGGGACACAATGAACAAGACTTACCCATCTACTTTCAGCTATGGGATAGATTATACCTGCTTCAAGAAGCTTTAATATTTTAGTTCTTACCACTTCTTTCATCTTAGGATTCAATCGCCGTTGATGATCAATCATTTCATCCTTACTAGATAACTCTTTATCACGGGGTTGTCTACTAAACTTGGAAAAATTAAACTCATGAGACACATTACCAAAACTGACACCGATGATGTCTACTACGCAACTTTATTCTTGTAGACTTTGTTGGGCCTCCAAGCGCAGAGTTTTGTAGGATAGTAGCAATTTTCCCTTCAAGTGGATGACCTAAGGTTTATCAATCCGTGGGAGGTGTAGGATGAAGATGGTCTCTCTCAAACAACCCTGCAATCAAATACAAGAAATCTCTTGTGTCCCCAACACACCCAATACAATGGCAAATTGTATAGGTGCACTAGTTCGGCGAAGAGATGCTGATACAAGTGCAATATGGATGGTAGATATAGGTTTTTGTAATCTGAAAATATAAAAAACAGCAAGGTAGCAAGTAACAAAAGTGAGCACAAACGGTATTGCAATGCTTGAAAACAAGGCCTAGGGTTCGTACTTTCGCTAGTGCAATCTCTCAACAATGCTAATATAATTGGATCACATAACCATCCCTCAACGTGCAACGAAGAATCACTCCAAAGTTCTTATCTAGCGGAGAACATAAGAAGAAATTGTTTGTAGGGTACGAAACCACCTTAAAGTTATTCTTTCCGATCGATCTATTCAAGAGTTCGTACTAAGATAACATCAAGTTATCCTTTCTGTTCGATCTATCTAAGAGTTCGTACTAGAATAACACCATATGATACGCATCAACCAACTCTAATGTCACCTAGATACTCCAATGTCACCACAAGTATCCATGAGTTAATTATACGATACACATCAAACAATTTCAGATTCATAATACTCAATCCACACGAAGAACCTCAAAGAGTACCCCAAGATTTCTATCGGAGAAAGTAGGACAAGAACGTGTATCAAACCCTATGCATAGATTACCCCAATGTCACCGCGGGAATCCGCAAGTTGAGTACCAAAACATATATCAAGCGAATCAATAGAACACCCCATTGTCACCACGGGTATCCACATGCAAGACATATATCAAGTGTTCTCAAATCCAATATTCAATCCAACATAACGATATCTCAAAGGGAAAGATTCAATTCATCACAACATGATAGCAAGGGAATAACATCATATGATCCGACTATATTAACAAAGCCCGTGATACATCAAGATCGTGACATCTCAAGAACACGAGAGAGAGAGAGATTGAACACATACCTACTGGTACATACCCTCAGCCCCGAGGGTGGACTACTCCCTCCTCGTCATGGCCTCCGCCGGGATGATGAAGATGGCCACCGGAGATGGATTCCTCTCTCCGACAGGGTACTGGAACTTCTCCAGATTGGTTTTTTGTCGATACAGAGAGTTGCGGCGGTGGAGCGGAGAGTCTAGGGTTATTTTTGGGGGTTTCCGAATATTTGGGGATTTATAGGCATCGGAGGCGGTGGAGGGGGTGCCCGAGGTGCCCAGCCACCACCAGGCCACGCCAGGGGGCCTCTGGCGCGCCCTGGTGGGTGCTGGCCACCCTGGGGCCCCTCTTCTGGTGTTCTTTGGCCCATATTCTTTCTTCTGGTCCGTAAAAAATCCACAAAAATCCCCGGAGCGTTTTGTCTCCGTTTGGTACTGATTTTCTGCGAAGTAAAAAACAAGCAAAAACAACAACTGGCACTTTGGCACTATGTCAATAGGTTAGTCCCAAAAAATGATATAAAGTTATAATAAAATGATTGTAAAACATCCAAGAATGATAATATAACAGCATGGAACAAGCAAAAATTATAGATACGTTGGAGACGTATCAACCGACAGTTTGTTTTTCACAATCTATCTTAGCATTGACGGTGCTCAAGAAAGGTCTACCAAAGATAATGGGACAAAAGTCATCTTGTGGGGAACCAAGGACTAGAAAATCAGTAGGGTATTTTGCTTTCCTGCACAAGACTTCAACATCTCTAACAATCCCAAGTGGTGTGATAGTGTCTCTATTAGCAAGTTTAATAGTAACATCAATGTCTTCCATTTCAGCAGGTGCTATCTCGTCCATAATTTCTTGGTATAAGGTAAAAGGGATAGCACTCACACTATCACCTATATCACATAAACCATGATAGCAATTCTCCTATTTTGACTGAGACAACAGGCAAGCCTTCTATGGATCTATGTTTATCTTTTTCATCAGGTTTAGCAATTCTAGCAGCTTCATCACAGAAGTAGATAACATGCCCATCAATATTTTCTACCAAGAGATCTTTAAACATAGCAACACTAGGTTCTACTTTAATTTGCTCAGGGGGTTTAGGTGCTCTTATATTACTCTTACGAACCACAGTTGATACCCTAGCATGTTCCTTTATCCTAACAGGGAAAGGTGGTTTTTCAATATAAGCGGTAGGCACAACTGGATCAACATTGTAAAAGATGGTTTCTTCTTTAGCTATGACCGGTTCTTTAATTTCTTATTTAATAGGGGGGTGATATTTAAACCACTTCTCCTTAGGGAGATCAATGTGAGTAGCAAATGCTTCACAGAAAGAGGCTACTATCTCAGAGTCAAGTCCATATTTAGTGCTAAACTTGTGAAAAGTATCGGTATTCATAAAAGATTTAACACAATCAAATTCAAGCTTTATACCTGACCCATTACCTTCGTCGAGTTCCCAATCTTCAGAGTTGCGTTTAATTCTTTCTAAGAGATCCCACTTGAATTCAATAGTCTTCTTCATATAAGAACCAGCACAAGAAGTATCGAGCATGGATTGATCATTATGAGAAAGCCGAGCATAAAAATTCTGAATGATAACTTCCCTCGGAATGTCATGAATGGGGCATGAATATAACATTGACTTAAGCCTCCCCCAAGCTAGAGCGATACTTTCTCCTTCACGAGGCCAAAAATTATATATATAATTCCGATCACGATGAACTAGATGCATGGGATAAAACTTTTGGTGAAATTCCAATTGCAAACGATTCCAGTTCCACGATCCAAGATCATCACATAGCCTATACCATGTCAATTATTTTCCCTCCAAAGATAAAGGGAAAACCTTCTTCTTAACTTCATCTCCGGGTAACCCTGCAAGCTTAAATAATCCACAAATCTCGTTCACATATAAAAGATGCATATCAGGATGTTCAGTTCCATCTCCTGCATAAGGTTTAGCAAGCAGTTGTTCTAGCATACCCGAAGGAATTTCATAAGTAACATTTTCAGTAGGTGTTGTAGGTTGAGGGGTAACTAATTGTGGTTCCGGTCGAGGTGAAGATACCCCGAACAAACCCCTCAAAGGATTGTTCTCCATACTAGCAAGTAGCAATAAATTTCAGCACGTAGTATAAGTTTTTCCTTACCGATTTCCACTTACCAAGAGTGCTTCACTCTGAGGGAGTCCGGGATTAAGGGGTCCTCGGACTGCCGGCTTATTTCTTATGGGCCGGACTCATGGACCGTTCATTGGAGATTGGACTAATCGAAGGCCCCGTCGCCAGGGAGGATACCTCAGGAAGCGTGGCGTGTTTTCCAAGTTTGAGTTAGTCGATAGGCATGTTTTTTCCCTTCGGTGCGCAACCGACCATGTGTAACCCTAGGGACCCTTGGCGTCTATATAAGCCAAAGGGTTCTAGATTGTAGGGCAAAAGAACTCATCTAGGGTTTTAGCTAGTCGATCTTGAGGTAGATCAACTCTGTAACCTTCATACCATCAATATAATCGAGCAGGACGCAGGGTTTTACCTCCATAGGAGGGCCCAAACCTGGGTAAACATCGTCTCCTTTGTCCCCTTGTTACCATCGATCCTAGACTCACAGCTCGGGACCCCCTACCCGAGATCCGCCTGTTTTGACACCGACATTGGTGCTTTCATTGAGAGTTCCGCTGTGATCACCAAAAGAATCGAGGGCTCACCTTTTCATAAGCCAGGGAGTCTGCAGCCAGGATGTCTCCATCCCTGGTCAGACCCCCGCAGGTGGCAGCACCCTGTCGCATGCCAATCCGGCTGACCATCTTGGCCAGATCGAAAGTTTCCTCCCCGATCAAGAAATCAGATTTGGGAACCTAGAGTTCGTCGCTGATTCACGGGGAGAACTTGTTTGGATGAGGCCCTCAACTCCCATGGAGGAGCCCGCAAAGACCGACGACTTGACGCCGGGAGCATCGGACATTGCCTCTGAGGTGGCCTCTACCCTCAGGCCGTCTAGAACGCCCAACCCCGTCGATATGCCTGGATCCGCCGCGTCCGAATACGACCTGGACTCGCCTTCGAGCGATCCTGGGACCACGGCGCTGCGGATCGACCCCGTGCGCTTCGGCGACACGTACTCCGCCGACGTCTCGTCCCTGAACGAGCTACTGGATCGGATTTGAATCATGGGCCTGGCCGACGACCAGACCCCGGTCTATGATCGGATCGGGCTTAAATCCGATGACAGGGAGATTCGCACCCCCTCAGTCACTCACTTAGTCGCCACCGTCGAGTGTCCGGCTGGAGGCTCGTCCCCCCAACAACCGGAACTAAAAACGGTTTATATCCCAATTTCCGATCATCAAGATCTCTCTGGTAACCCAGACTCTGGAGTTCGCTCCGGAAATAGTTCGGGATCGATCCCCGATCTAGCGCGCAACTCGAACCCCGTGCCGAACGGTCCTGCAGACAAGGCGGACTCCAACTCCCCCGCGCCGAACCCCGTGATTCCGGACTCACATCGTGGCGCGGAACTAAATTTTTTCCCACCCGCCACCCAAGTCGAGCACTCAAGCACCGCAGGAGAGTCCAAGTCTTCGGACTTACGGGATGCCAAACAATTACCAGGGCAGTCGGTTCATCATTTTTGGGCTAGAATCCTCCTCATTAGAGACAGAGTACCAGGCTCTAGTGACCAGGAGATAATGGCAACCTTTAGTCGCAATTGTCATGATGAAGGGATCCTCAATGCCCTATCCCGTCGACACGTTCGCGGCTTCACCGAGCTATCGGACCTGGTACAAAAATACTGTGCCATGGAAAGCACCTGGAAAGCCGAACGACTACTTTCAGAACCAGACTTCACCGAACACCCAAGAGGAGATCGAAAAAAGCGGATACCTATGAAGCGGCTAGCCGAACACGAACCCGCCAAAAAGAGAAATAGACCCCCTACGGGGGCCAGAACTGTCCTTGACGGACTATTGGACAAGCCATGCCCTATACATTCTGTATTGCTGAACACAAGCCCGACTCACAGCCTCAGAGCTTGCTGGGTCGTCAGGTAGGTCGCAAAAAGCGGAGAGGCCATCCTCGTGGCACTACCGCCGAACAGGCGCTCCACGATGCCGCCAGAATACAATGCTGAAGTCCTGACGATCTACGAAACGTTCCCCTCTAGGAACAGGAGGAAAAGAGCTCTTAGAGAACTCGAACAGGTCTACCATGTGGCGGCAACAAGTTCATGGGCAGACATACCCATCACCTTCGGAGATACTGACCAACCAACCATCCGTCCCGGTCAAACACTGGCCGCACTGGTCCTAAACCCCATCGTCGATGGTTTTAGGCTACAGAAGGTGCTAATGGATGGTGGCAGTAGTTTAAACCTCATCTACAAAGACACCCTGGAAAAAATGCAGTTCGACCGATCTCGCATCGAGCACAGCAGCACAACCTTCCGGGGGATCATCCCTGGGAGAGAGGCGCGTTGTTCAGGACGTATCACCCTGGACGTAGTGTTCGGCACAACCGAAAACTACCGATCTGAAGAACTTCTCTTCCATATCGTGCCCTTCCCCAGTGGCTACCACGCCCTGTTGGGGCGTGACGCCTTAACAAAATTCCAGGCTATACCCCATTACGGGTATATGAAGCTCAAGATGCCAGGCCCGAACGGGGTAATCACAATCACCAGTGATCCGAATATAGCCCTTCGAGCTGAGAACAAAATAGCAGCGCTCGCCCTCAAGGCACTAGCTGAGACCTTTGCTGCAGAGGAATTGACCGCACTCCGGTCAACAGTGGACAAGGACGATGTGATCCTTAGCAAAAGGCCCAAACCCACATCCTTTAAACCTGCAGAAGAAATTGTTAAATTTTAGGTAACCCAACGGACCCTAATAAAACAACGTCCATCGGAGCTCAGCTGGACCCCATGGTGGACGAGGCGCTGCGAGCATTCTTACGAGAAAACTGGGACATCTTCGCTTGGCATCCTTCTGATATGCCAGGAATCCCACAGTGGCTGGCAGAACATAGTCTGAATATAATCCCAGGCTTCAAGCCCGTCAAACAGACTCTACGCTGTTTTTCCGAGCCTAAACGACAAGCTATGGGTGAAGAACTAGCCAAATTGCTAGAGGCCGGATTCATACGGGAGATCAAGCACCCCGAATGGTTGGCAAACCTGGTGATGGTACCGAAGAAAGACAAATCCTGGCGGCTGTGCGTCAACTTCAAAGACCTTAACAAGGCCTGCCCTAAGGACCCTTTCCCCTTACCACGCATAGACCAGATTATTGACGCCACAGCCGGACACGACTCACTGTGCTTCCTCGACGCTTACTCCGGATACCATCAGATCAAAATGAAGGAATCCGATCAAGCTGCAACCGCATTCATCACCCCCTACGGGCCATTCTGCTTCAACACAATGCCTTTCGGGCTAAAAAACGCTAGGGCTACATACCAGCGCATGATCCAGACTTATCTTTAAAACAGGTTGGTAAAACACTCGAGGCATACGTGGACGACGTGGTCATTAAAACCAAACACGTCAGCCAGTTGATCGACGACCTAAGGCAAACCTTTGCCAGCTTACGTGAGTACGATATACGACTCAATCCGGAGAAATGTGTCTTCGGAGTTCCCGCTGGTAAACTGCTCGGATTCATTGTTTCCCATAGAGGAATAGAAGCGAATCCGGCTAAGATCCGCGCCCAATCGGAACTTGTAATTCCTACAGAGCTAAAGCATGTCCAAAAGTTGGCGGGTTGCGTGGCGGCGTTAAGCCGCTTTATTTCCCGTCTCGGTGAAAAGGCTTTACCGCTCTACAGGTTGCTGAAACGGAGCAACAATTTCGAATGGACCGATGAAGCAGTTGCTGCGTTAGAGGAAATTAAAACACTGCTGGCAAGCAACCCTATACTCACAGCACCAGGCGCCGGTGAACCAATGTTATTGTACATATCGGCCACCAACCAAGTGGTTAGCGCAGTGCTCGTCGTCGAACGAGAGGAGGAGGGTCACAAATTCCGGATACAGAAGCCAGTCTACTATGTGTCAGAAGTGCTAACGCAATGCAAGTCCAGATACCCGCATTACCATAAGATAGCCTATACAGTATTTATGGCATCACGGAAACTAAGACACCACTTTCAAGAGTGTTCGGTCATGGTGGCATCCGAAGTACCCCTGAACGATATAATCAATAACAGGGACGCCACCGGCCGCATAGCCAAATGGGCCATTGAACTCCTTCCTTTCGAAATCGCCTATAAGCCACGACGAGCTATTAAATCTCAGGTGTTGGCAGATTTCCTCGCGAATGGACAGAGGCCGAGCTCCCCAGGGAATATAGTACATACTCCCATTGGACGATGTACTTCGATGGATCCAAAACATTGGCCGGACTGGGGGCTGGAGTTATTCTCACATCCCCCACAGGCGACAACGTCCGATACGTGTTGCAAATCATGTATGCCGATTCCAACAATGCAGCCGAATACGAAGCACTTTTGCACGGTCTTCGGATGGCAGCTTCAATGGGCATACAACGGCTGGAGGTACGGGGAGACTCCAACTTGGCCATCTCTCAAATCAACGGCGAATTCGATGCCAAAAACCCGAAGATGGCGGCATACAGAAACGTCGTCCTTAAAATATCCGCACGGTTCGAGGGGCTGGAATTCCATCACGTCGCTAGAGACAACAACCAGGCCGCTGACATACTGGCCCGCATGGGGGCCAAACGCGACCCCGTCCCAAAAAACACTTTCCTTGAACGACTCTTCAAGCCATCGGTGGTTTGGCAGGACGATAATAAGGGCGCAGGATCCATCAGCGTAGAGGAGGTCGTTCCCCCTATAAACGAACCAGACGACCAAATCATCGGCGGCTCCATAATGGACGAAACGCCTTCGGCTCATGAGGTCATGGCAATAATCGCACCATGGACTGAGCCCTTTCTCGCTTACCTTCTTCGCCAAGAACTCCCCGACGATCAGACAGAAGTGAAACGCATAATTCGGCGATCCAAGGCTTATAAAGTCCACGAGGGTGAGTTATACAAGAAAAGCACCACCGGAGTACTCCAGCGTTGCATATCTGAGGAAGAAGGAAGGCAGCTCTTGGCCGAAATCCACGCAGGAATGGGCGGCCATCACACCGTGGCAAGGGCCTTAGTAAGCAAGGCCTTTCGGGCTGGTTTCTTCTGGCCCACCTCTCGAGCGGACGCCCAGTCAATTGTCCAGCATTGCGTGGGATGTCAACTCTTTGCAAATCAAAGTCACATGCCCCCAACAGCTCTTCGGACTATTCCGATTACCTGGCCTTTTGCGGTCTGGGGGCTGGATATGGTCGGACCACTTAAAGGGGGGACCAAGAAGAATAAATATCTACTAGTCATGGTGGACAAGTTCACCAAATGGATCGAAGCAAAACCTGTCAAATCAGCCAAGTCCAGACCAGTAATCGACTTTATATCCGGCGTGGTACACCGTTATGGCGTACCGCACAGTATAATAACGGACAATGGATCCAACTTCACCGCCCAGGACGTAAACGACTGGTGCGCAAAAATGGGCATCAAGCTCGATTATGCATCAGTGTATCACCCGCAGACCAATGGACAAGTCGAACGGGCCAACGGCCTCATCATGAGTGGTATTAAACCACGTCTGGTCCGATCTATTCATGAGTCCGACTGCCATTGGGTAGAGGAGCTTGACTCCGTTCTGTGGGGCCTGCGTACCACCCCGAATCGATCAACGGGATACACACCGTTCTTCATGGTCTATGGGGCAGAAGCAGTCCTTCCTTGTGATATTATTCACGACGCACCAAGGGTGCGCATGTACGAAGAAAAGGAGGCAGAGTTAGATCGGCGGGACGACTTGGACGCCTTAGAGGGAGAGCACGACATAGCTCGGGCTCGCTCTACTTTTTACCAACAGCAGGCCCGGCGTTACCAGAGCAGGGAGGTCAGGGCAAAGGCATATAATGTGGGTGAACTCGTCTTACGGCTCCCGGGGAAGCAGAAGCATAAACTCAATCCCAAGGGCCCCTTCATAATTGACGAAGTACTTGCAGGAGGGGCTTACCGTCTTCGAAACCCGCCGGATGACCGCCTCGAACCAAACCCATGGAACGCAACTCGTCTTCGGCGCTTCTACGGCTAGACCGGTGTCATCTTACCTTTTACCTCCTTTTTCATTTCTTTCTTCTTTTTCATTTCCCTTCCCTCCCACCTTGATTTTTGGTAGGTTCGGATTTTCTCTTCCCAAGTCTATGTTCGGCTAAACCGAGCTCGTGTTAAGATTTTCGGCATACATCTTCAAATGTTAAATCCGAATAAAACACCTGGGGGCTTCTTCCCGAAGCCGATGATTATATATTTTAAGCATCTATTCAAATTTATTATGTATGCATGTTTCCCTTGTCGATTTTTAAGCCATTATATGCATCAATTCGAACTAAGATTTTTGCCAAGATGGGTTGCCTCGCTCCTGTGTTTACCCTCTACGTTCTCGATTGTTCGGCTACAGGGTAAAGGGAGCACCTCTGCGATTGTTACGACCGGGTCATCCGGATGCGTACCTCAGACGGGTGAAGCCAAAAGCTAGCTATCTTCAGCAAAAAATTGGTCGGCGGAAGCAACAAATAAAATTATGGTTGTTCTCACCATTACCCGGGCTTCTTTTCTCACAAAAGCCATTAGTCGCATACTGGCAGTATACGGCCTTACCATCTACGATTTACGTAGCAGCCTAAAGGAAGGTACTGATAAAGGTACTGTTTTCTTTAGAAGATGTTTCTTACACTAAGCAGTAATATAACATAGCTCCCTGTGCATTTTTTGTCTGTTCGTACCAAATGGCCGGATTGCCTGGTTCCTCGCAAGAATTCCCTCTTCTCAAGGGATATTTTATAAGGAACACTCCCAAGCTCTTAGCGCGGGAGGTCGAAGCCGATGGCCAGTTAAGACAAAGTCTACGACACATACGGAGCAATTTTTTGATTTAAAGTACATAGTTACATAAAATCACACATCTGGCAGCCGGTCAAGATTGTCTATTAAGGCATCCAAGGCACAATCTTCCTGCGAGAGACGAGCGGCAGGCATCACTTGGTCGTACACCAAGTGAAGTGGCACTTCCTGCCCATCAAGCCCTGCTGGCCCAACTCGAGCCATATGCTCGGGGTTAAGACCGGTATAACGGGTCTTGATCATCACTCAAGCCTCTCGTGCTCCCTCCCAGCAGGTCGGTGTCTTCCATAGCTCGAACCGACTCCGGGCTTCCTTGAACCGATCAGCTAGTTCGGTCATCCCCTCCGGAGGCTTCTCGGCAGGCCATAGCGCTTTTATCATGCTCCTCATAGCCTTCCGAGCCCGCTCATGCATGGCGGACAGTTCCTTCAGAAGGCTCCCCCGGTAGGATCCGATCTCTTCTTCGGGCCGCCCGGTTAGGAGACCTATACATGAGACAAGGCATGTCCATTACACTTCATGTAGGAGAGATTCCCTTCGACGTTATAATCACACTTACCAAACATGCCCCTCTGTAATTTCTGGTTCTCTTCTTGGGTCTGGGCCAATTGAGTCTTTAAACTCTCAATTTCTTTGGCATGTTGCTTGTTTTCCGCGTGGAGGCGTTTCTTCTCCTCCAGGTTTCGTTGCAACGAATGGCAGCCGGCCTCATACTGGGACTCGGCGTACCTCTGAGATTCTCGGGCTGCATCTAAATCTTTTTGCAACTGCCCTATAGATTCAGCTGCTAAAAAGTACCCTCGTGTCAGCATGGGATTATATACTAAGATCAGCAGAATAGATATACTCACCATGCGCCTCCCGGGTAAAATTCTTCACTTGTTCAAGTTCGGCCTTCACGGCTTCCACCTGTGTTCGGCTCGCCTCCAATTCATTGGCCAATTGCTTGTTCTGCTGCCTTGAGGCCTGCATAATCCATAAAACAATATGCGGATCCTTAACTCGGTCGTCCCGACCAATTCAAGGCTCAGGGGCTACTGGGTTTACATATGTGTCCGGATTCTCAAAATCAATCACTCACCTTCAGGCTGGATGATATCAGTTTCACGGCTTCCCCAAGCCCAGCTCGGGCAGCTCCGATGTGCGCGTCTGCCGAGCATAGAGCATTGAATTCTTGTTCGGAAAACGCCGGGTGGCGCAGGGCTTCTCGTCGCCGCCGGTGGTTCATCGCACTCTCTGCTTCGGATTTAGTGACTGATACCGCGTCCCTGGAATCTTCAGGGGCCGGATTGACCACAGGGGCCTCCGCAGCAGGTTCAGCATGAGCAGAAGATCTTGATTCATGAGTGTTGCCAGGCATCCCGGCAACGTCCTCGGCAGAAGATGGTTGTACTCGTTTCCTAAGTATTTCGACATGGGATCTTCTGTGAGATCCTATCGATCATAATAACAATAGATTAAGCGGCCAAACGAAGTACCTTTTGGTTGAACGAGTGGTCGGGGTCGTCTCCATGGCCAGCTCACATGAAGGACTCCTGTTGATGCCTGGTCCGGGCATTGCTACTGTAGCCGACGTTCGTCGCGAAGACCGACGACGCTTGGGAGCCGAAACCGGCACATTTGGGTCGACGGAGGACGTTTGCCTTTTACGGGAAGAATTTTTCTTCTTGCCTGTAGTGGAGGAAGGGAGTGATCCGGGGTGATCGGCTATGATAGCCACCTTGGATTGATCAAGGCTCTCTTGACAAAAGACCCCGTCTTCGTACTCAATTGACAGCTCTGGATCGTCATGGAATCCTGGATCGTCATCACGAGAGTAGATCTCTGGTTGGGGGGTTGGACAGTTGACTGTCTCGACAAAGCTCCTCCATTCCTGTTTGCGCATATTAAAAGCTTTGGTCAAAAAGGGCAAATAAAAAACCCGAACTCAGGTCTCAAAGTCGAAAGGCTTACCCATTCGATGGGGTTGTAACTCGAGTAGCCCTCCTTAACTGGTAGCCGAACAAAGTCTTCTTTTTCTCCTTTGTACAGGTCGGCAAGTGCGGCTGTCAATGCCGCTTGATTGGCAGGGCCCAGCCGTCGAGAGCGAGTGGTGTCACTTGTTCCGTTGTAACGCCACAAAGGATGTATCCTTTGTTGAAGAGGTTGAACGCATCGGGTGATGGCGGCATCCATCACGTCAATCATGGTCAGCTTGTGATGAGCCAGTATCCTTACGTGGGCAGCCAAGCGTTGTACTTCGGCATCGTCCTCTTCGGATGAACTCTTCGGTCGCCAGTTGTACCTTTTCATCAAAGGGGCGTCGGGATATTCGGGCAAACCCCATCGAGCTAGATCGAATAGGGGGACGTCCTCAATGTAGAACCATTCCAAAGACCACTCTTCAGACTCCTTCTTCGGCGTCCCCACTGGATACCCCGTCCCGGCTATACGACATACTTTGGCTCCTCCAACTTCCCGAATTGTCTCACCCCGAGTGCGGGGGATGAGACAGAAGTACTTCCTCCATAATCCAAAGTGGGCCTCGCAGCCCAGAAACATCTTGCAAAGGGCAACATAGCCCGAGATGTGCAGAATGGATCCGGGGGTAAGATGATGGAGCTGGATCTAGTAACCCCCTCAGCAAAGGATGAATGGGGAACCCTAGGCCTCGCAAGAGGAAAGGCACGAAGCATACCCGCTCTCCCTTGTGGGGATTAGGCAGGTTCTTCGCAAATGCTTCATTGCTATAAGAAGTCAAACCGGCGCGGGTAGCCGCCAGATCCGAGGAAGGAAGATAACCTTGGGTCTCGAGGTCGCGCAGCCGAAGGAGGGATACAGAGCAACTTGCCCAATCCCTGGGAAGGGTGCCGTAAGGATGCGAGGAAGAGCCAGGGATGCTCGCCATGTTTTTTGGTGATCTCTCGCTTGAAGTTTTCTCTGATGGAAAAGAAGAGGAAGGTGTGGCCTAGACCATGACTCAACTTGTTTAAATAGGTGGTGCCTCCCTTGTAGGAAGGGCAGTCTTGTAAAAAGCAGCCAAACCGCTCGTCTCCCATTGGCGCACAAGGATCGAGAAGCGCTGAAAGTTATTACAATGGGTCCCGCAAGTTCTCAACGTTTGAGAATTCATCGATGACGGGATAGTTGCCGAACAAGAAGGGATAGAGGGACTCGCCTCGCAAGCCGAAGACCTCGACGTGCAAGATTGTCCGAATAATGTACCTCGACATTGGAGGCTAGTCCGGGGGCTACTGAGGGAGTCCGGGATTAAGGGGTCCTCGGACTGCCGGCTTATTTCTTATGGGCCGGACTCATGGACCGTTCATTGGAGATTGGACTGATCGAAGGCCTCGTCGCCAGGGAGGAGACCTCAGGAAGCGTGGCGTGTTTTCCAAGTTTGAGTTAGTCGATAGGCATGTTTTTCCCCTCGGTGCGCAACCGACCATGTGTAACCCTAGGGACCCTTGGCGTCTATATAAGCCAAAGGGTTCTAGATTGTAGGGCAGAAGAACTCATCTAGGGTTTTAGCTAGTCGATCTCGTGGTAGATCAACTCTGTAACCTTCATACCATCAATATAATCGAGCAGGACGTAGGGTTTTACCTCCATAGGAGGGCCCGAACCTGGGTAAACATCGTCTCCTTTGTCCCCTTGTTACCATCGATCCTAGACTCACAGCTCGGGACCCCCTACCCGAGATCCGCCGGTTTTGACACCGACACACTCCCCGACAACGGCGCCAGAAAAGAGTCTTGATGACCCACAACTATAGGGGATCAATCGTAGTCCTTTCGATAAGTAAGAGTGTCGAACCCAACGAGGAGCAGAAGGAAATGACAAGCGGTTTTCAGCAAGGTAATTTCTGCAAGCACTGAAATTGTACGTAACTGATAGTTTGATAGCAGGATAATTGGTAGCAAGCAAGTAACGGTAACGGTAAACAAGGTGCAGCAAGGTAGCCCAATCCTTTTGAGGCAAAGGACAGGCCAGAACAGTCACTAGTAATAGGCAAGGTGTTCTTGAGGGTACACGGGAATTTCGTCTAGTCACTTTTATCATGTTGGTTTGATTCGTGTTCGCTACTTTGATAATTTGATATGTGGGTGGACCGATGCTAAGGTGATGTTCTTACTTGAACTAACAACCTACTTATGATTAACCCCCTTGCAAGCATCCGCAACTATGAGAAAAGTATTAAGACAAAGTCTAACCATAGCATTAAACATGTGGATCCAAATCAGCCCCTTACGAAGTAGCGCATAAACTAGGGTTTAAGCTTCTGTCACTCTAGCAACCCATCATCTAATAACTACTCCACAATGCATTCCCTTAGGCCCATGAATGGTGAAGTGTCATGTAGTCGACGTTCACATGACACCACTAAGGGAATCACAACATACATATCATCAAAATATCAAACACATATCAAATTCACATGATTACTTGCAACATGACTTCTCCCGTGACCTCAAGAACAAAGGTAACTACTCACAAATAATAAACATGCTCAAGATCAGAGAGGTATTGAATAGCATATTGGATCTGAGCATATAATCTTCCACCAAATAAACCATATAGTAATCAACTACGCAAGGTAATCAACACTACTAGTCACCCACAGGTACCAATCTGAGGTTCCGGTACAAAGATTGAACACAAGAGATGAACTAGGGTTTGAGAGGAGATGGTGCTGTTGAAGATGTTGATGAATATTGGCCTCCCAAAGATGAGAGGGTTGTTGGTGATGACGATGGCTTCGATTTCCCCCTCCGGGAGGGAAGTTCCCCCGGCGGAATCGCTCCGCCGGAGGGCAAAAGTGCTCATGCCCAAGTTCCGCCTCGAGGCAGCGGTGCTTCGTCCCGAAAGTCCTCCTCTGATTTTTTCTAGGTCAAGAGAGACCTTATATTAGAAAATGGGCACCGGAGGTGGGCCAGGCTGGGCACAACCCATCAGGGCGCGCCCAGGGGGGCCTGGCGCGCCCTGGTGTGTTGTGCCCACCTGGGGGGCCTCCTCCGGTAGTTTCCAGCTCCAGTATTTTCTTATTAAATGTAAAAATAATCTCCGTAAAATTTCAGCTTCATTGGAGTTGTGCAGAATAGGTATCTCTGACGTGCTTTTCTTGGGTCCAGAATTCCAGCTGCCGGTATTCTCCCTCCTTGTGTAAACCTTGCATATTATAAGAGAAAAGGCATTAGAATCACTCCCCAAAGCATTATTATTCAACAAAACAAAGTAAATATCAGTAGGAAATCATGATGCAAAATGGACGTATCAATGGTGGAGCATGGACTTAGTGCCAATCACTCCATGATCACGGAATTCACCCGTGATCAGATGGCGGATGGCCGGTCTATGAAGGACATCGTCTTCACCTTCAACAAACAAATCAATTTTGTGCAAGGTCAAATATATGATCATCAAAACCAAGTTTTTGAGTATGAAGCAAGATTTAAAGGTATGAGTTTAGCTACCAGTTGCAGGACTCGGGGGACTCGTGTGTCAACTTTTGATGGTGAGCCCTTGCCCTGCAAGCCGGAGGACAAACCTACCACTTCATTGTTGGGGAACGTTGCATGGGAAACAAAAAATTTCCTACGCTTCACCAAGATTAATCTAGGAGATGAACATCTACGAGAGGAGATATTGCATCTACATACCCTTGTAGATCGCTAAGCGGAAGCGTTAAGAAATGCGACTGATGTAGTTGAACATCTTCGCGATCCAATCATGATCCGTCCCGCGAACTCCCGACCAAGTGCCGAACGGACGGCACCTCCGCGTTCAGCACACGTACAGCTCCATGACGTTCTCCGCCTGCTTGATCCCGCAAGCGAGGACGGAGAGGTATATGAGTTCTCTGGCGGCACAACGACGTGGTGGCGGTGGTGGTGGAGCTGTCCCGGCAGGGCTTCGCCAGGCACTACAAAAATCAATCTAGAGGAGAAAACGATCTATGGGGAGGGAGGGGCTGCGCCGTGGCTTAGGGTGTTGCAGCCCTCCCTCCCCTCACATATATATAGGGGGAGAGGAGGGGGCCGACCGCCCTAGGGTTTCCCCTAGGGTTTGGTGCGGCGGCCAAAGGGGTGCCTTGCCACCCAAGGCAAGGGGTGGCGGCCCCCTTTGGGCTTGCCCCCCCTTCCAGCCGCATAGGCCTATGTGGGAGGGGCGGCCAGCCCACCAGGGGCTGGTGGGCCCCCTCTCACATCCCATGGAGCCCTCCGGGGCATGTGGGCCCCTTCCGATGGACCCTCGGAACCCTTCGGCACCCCCGGTACATTGCCGGTGACGCCCAAATTCTTTTCGGTGACCAACACGGTACTTCCCATATATCAATCTTTACCTCCAGACCATTCCGGAGCTCCTCGTGACGTCCGGGATCTCATCCGGGACTCCGGACAACTTTCGGTCACCAATATATTCATCTCAACAATACCAAATCGTCACCGAACGTTAAGTGTGTAGACCCTACGGGTTCGAGAACTATGCAGACATGACCGAGACACCTCTATGGTCAATAACCAATAGCGGGCCCTGGATGCCCATATTGGTTCCTACATATTCTACGAAGATCTTTATCGGTCGAACCTCGATGTAAAGGATTCAGTCAATCCCGTATGCAGTTCCTTTTGTTCATCGATATGTTACTTGCCCGAGATTCGATCGTCGGTATCTCCATACCTAGTTCAATCTCGTTACTGGCAAGTCTCTTTACTTGTTCCGTAATACAAGATCCCGCGGCTAACTCCTTAGTCACGTTGCTTGCAAGCTCATTGTGATGTTGTATTACCGAGTGGGCCCTGAGATACCTCTCCGTCATACGGAGTAACAAATCCCAGTCTTGATCCATGCCAACTCAACAGACACCCTCGGAGATACCTGTAGAGCATCTTTATAGTCACCCAGTTACGTTGCGATGTTTGATACACACAAGGTACTCCTCCGGTGTTAGTGAGTTGCATGATCTCATGGTCATAGGAACAGATACTTGACATGCAGAAAACAATAGCAATAAACTTGACACGATCATATGCTACGTTCATAGTTTGGATGTTGTCGATCACATCATTCTCCTAATGATGTGATCCCATTATCAAATGACAACTCATGTCTATGGCCAGGAAACCTTGACCATGTTTGATCAACGAGCTAGTCCTGTAGAGGCTCACTAGGGACACAGCGTTGTCTATGTATCCACACATGTATTTGAGTTTCCAATAAATACAATTATAGCATGGACAATAAACGATTATCATGAACAAGGAAATATAATAATCACTTTATTATTGCCTCTAGGGCATATTTCCAACAGTCTCCCACTTGCACTAGAGTCAATAATCTAGCTCACATCACTATGTGATTTACAATGTAATGAATCTAACACCCATACAGTTCTGGTGTTTATCATGTTTTGCTCGTGGTAGAGGTTTAGTCAATGGGTCTGCGACATTCAGATCCGTGTGTACTTTGCAAATATTTAGGTCTTCCTCCTTGATGTAATCGCGGATGGAATTGAAGCGTCGCTTTATGTGTCTGGTCCTCTTGTGAAACCTTGGTTCCTTGGCTAGAGCAATGGCACCAGTGTTGTCATAGAACAGAGTCATTGGATCCAGTGCACCGGGCACAACTCCAAGATCTGTCATGAACTGCTTCATCCACACACCTTCCTTTGCCGCCTCCGAGGCAGAAATGTACCCCGCTTCACATGTAGAATCAGCTACCACGCTTTGCTTGGAACTGCACCAGCTTACCGCTCCCCCATTGAGAATATAACGTATTCGGTTTGAGACTTAGAGTCATCCGGATCAGTGTCAAAGCTTGCATCGACGTAACCCTTTACGACGAGCTCTTGATCACCTCCATAAACGAGAAACATTTCCTTAGTCCTTTTCAGGTACTTAAGGATATTCTTGACCGCCGTCCAGTGTTCCACTCCTGGATCACTTTGAAACCTTCCGGCCATACTTATGGCAAGGCTGACATCTGGTCTTGTGGACAACATTGCATACATGATAGAGCCTATGGCAGAAGCATAGGGGATGACACTCATCTTTTCTCTATCCTCTACAGTCACTGGGCATTGAGTCTTACTCAACTTCACACCTTGCAATACAGGCAAGAACCCCTTCTTGAACTGATCCATTTTGAACTTCTTCAAAACTTTATCAAGGTATGTGCTCTGTGAAATTCCTATCAAGCATCTTGATCTATCTCTATAGATCTTGATGCCTAATATGAAAGCAGCTTCTCCTAGGTCCTTCATTGAACAACTCTTATTCAAATATTCCTTCACGCTTTCCAAAAATTATATATTGTTTCCAATCAGCAATATGTCATCCACATATAATATTAGAAACGCTCTAGAGCTCCCACTCACTTTCTTGTAAATACAAGATTCTCTGTAAACTTGTATAAATCCAAACGCTTTGATCACCTTATCAAAGCGAAGAATCCAACTCCGAGACGCTTGCATCAGCCCATAAATGGATCGCTGGAGTTTGCAAACTTTGTCAGCATTCTCTGGATCAACAAAACGTTCTAGTTGCATCATATACAACTCTTCCTTAAGGAAACCATTAAGGAACGCTGTTTTGACATCCATCTGCCAAATTTCATAATCGAAAAATGCGGCTATTGCTAACATGATTCTGATGGACTTAAGCATCGCTACGGGTGAGAAAGTTTAATCGTAGTCAACTCCTTGAACTTGTGAAAAGCCCTTTGCCACAAGTCGAGCTTTATAGACGGTGACATTACCATCTGCGTCCATCTTCTTCTTAAAGATCCATTTATTCTGAATGGCCTTTCGCCCTTCAGGTAATACTTCCAAAGTCCACACTTTGTTTTCATACATGGATCCTATCTCGGATTTCATGGCCTCTAACCATTTGTCGGAATTCGGGCCCACCATCGCTTCTCCATAGCTCGTCGGTTCATCGTTGTCCAACAACATGACCTCTAAGACAGGGTTACTGTACCATTCAGGAGCAGTACGTGTCCTTGTCGACCTACGAGGTTCGATAGTAACTTGATCCGAAGCTTCATGATTACCATCATTAGCTTCCTCTTCAACTAACGTAGGCTCCACAGAAACATCTTTCTGCGCTGCGCTGCTCTCTGGTTGAATCAAAGGTTCAACAACCTCATCAAGTTCTATCTTCCTCCCACTCAATTCTTTTGAGAGAAACACTTTCTCGAGAAATGACCCGTTCTTAGCGACAAACACTTTGCCTTCGGATCTGAGATAGAAGCTGTACCCAACCGTCTCTTTTGGGTATCCTATGAAGACGCATTTGTTCGCTTTGGGTTCGAGCTTTTCTGGCTGAAGCCTTTTGACATAAGCATCGCATCCCCAAACTTTTAAGAAACGACAACTTTGGTTTCTTGCCAAACCACAGTTCATACGGCGTCGTCTCAACGGATTTAGATGGTGCCCTATTTAAAGTGAATGAAGCTGTCTCTAACGCATAACCCCTAAATGATAGTGGCAGATCGGCAAGAGACATCATAGAACGTACCATATCCAATAAGGTTCGATTACGACGTTCGGACACACCATTAGGCTGTGGTGTTCCAGGTGGTGTCAACTGTGAAACAATTCCACATTGTCTTAAGTGATTGCCAAAATCATAACTCAGATATTCTCCTCCTCGATCAGATCGTAGGAATTTAATCTTCTTGTTACGATGATTCTCAACTTCACTCTGAAATTGCTTGAACTTTTCAAATGTTTTCAGACTTGTGTTTCATTTAGTGAATATACCCATATCTACTTAAGTCATCGGTGAAGGTGAGAAAGTAACAATATCCACCGCACGCCTCAATGCTCATCGGACCGCACACATCAGTATGTATGATCTCCAACAAGTCACTTGCCCGTTCCATTGTTCCAGAGAACGGGGTCTTAGTCATCTTGCCCATGAGGCATGGTTCACATGTGTCAAGTGATTCAAAATCAAGTGACTCCAAAAGTCCATCAGCATGGAGCTTCTTCATGCGTTTTACACCAATATGACCTAAGCGGCAGTTCCACAAGAAAGTGGTACTAACATTATCAACTCTACATCTTTGGCATCAATGTTATGAACATGTGTATCATCACTATCGAGATTCAGTAAGAATAAACCCCTCACATTGGGTGCATGACCAAAAAAAAATATTACCCATATAAATATAACAACCATTATTCTCTGATTTAAATGAGTAACCGTCTCGCGTTAAACAAGATCCAGATATAATGTTCATGTTCAACGCGGGCACTAAATAATAATTATTCAGGTTCATCACTAACCCCGATGGTAATCGAAGAGCGAGCGTGCCGACAGCGATCACATCAACCTTGGAACCATTTCCCACACGCATCGTCACTTCGTCCTTTGCCAGCCTCCGTCTATTCCGTAGTTCCTGCTTTGAGTTGCAAATGTGAGCAACGAACCGGTATCAAATACCCAGGCACTACAACGAGAGTTGGTAAGGTACACATCAATAACATGTACTCCCTTCGTCCCAAAATAAGTGACTCAACTTTGTACTAACTTCAGTGCAAAGTTAGTACAGAGTCGAGTCACTTAATTTGGGACAGAGGGAGTATATCATATATACCTTATTTGGTGTTGGCCGCCTTCTTGTCGGCCAGATACTTGGGGCAATTCCGCTTCCAGTGGCCAGTCCCCTTGCAATGAAAGCACTTAGTTTCCGGCTTGGGTCCAGACTTGGTTTTCTTCACGGGGGGAGCAACTGCTTTGCCACTCTTCTTGGAGTTACCCTTCTTGCCCTTGCCATTCTTCTTGAAACTAGTGGTTTTATTTGCCATCAACACTTGATGCTCCTTCTAGATTTCTGACTCAGCGACTTTCAGCATCGCAAACAGCTCGGCGACTGATTTGTTCATCCCTTGCATGTTATAGTTCAGCACAAAGCTTTTGTAGCTAGGTGGCAGTGATTGAATAACCCTGTCAGTGATCGCCTCTGGCGGGAGCATAATTCCCAACTCAGCCAGACGGTTGGAATACCCAGACATTCTGAGTATGTGCTCACTGACAGACCCGTTCTCCTCCATCTTGCAAGCATAGAACTTATCGGAGGTCTCATACCTCTCGATCCGGACATTTTTCTCAAAAATAAACTTCAACTCCTGAAACATCTCATATGCTCCATGGCGTTCAAAACGTCTTTGAAGTCCCGGTTCTAAGCCATACAAAGCACACTGAACTATTGAGTAGTCATCAGAACGCGCCTGCCAGGCGTTCGCCACGTCTGCACACAATACTGGAGGGGGTGGCGCACCGAGCGGTGCATCAAGGACATAAGCCTTTTGGGAAGCCGTGAGGATAATCCTCAGATTACGGGTCCAGTCTACAAAGTTACTTCCATCATCTTTCAGTTTGGCTTTCTCTAGGAACGCATTGAAATTCAAGGGAGCTACTGCGCGAGCCATCGATCTACAACATAAATTTGCAAAGATTACTTAGACTATTGTTCAAGATGATGAGTTTAGTTAATCATATTACTCAAAACTCCCACTCAAATTGACATCCCTCCGGTCATCCGAGTGTTACATGATCCAAATTCACCAACCCAAGTCCGATCATCACGTGAAATGAGGTGGTTTCAATGGTGAACATCTCCATGTTGATCATATCTACTATATGACTCATGTTCGACCTTTCGATCTCTTGTGTTCCGAGGCCATGTCTGTACATGCTAGGCTCTTCAAGTTTAACCCGAGTGTTCCGCATGTGCAAAACTGTCTTGCACCCGTTGTATGTGAACGTAGAGTCTATCACACCCGATCATCACGTGGTGCTTCGAAACGACGAACTTTCGCAACGGTGCACACTCAAGGAGAACACAATTTTATCTTGAAATTTTAGTGAGGAATCACCTTATAATGCTACCGTCGTCCTAAGCAAAATAAGATGCATAAAAGGATTAACATCACATGCAAATCATAAGTGACATGATATGGCCATGAACTTGTGCTTTTGATCTCCATCTCCAAAGCACCGGCATGATCTCCATCGTCACCGGCATGACACCATGATCTCCATCATCGTGTTGCCATCGGGGTTGTCATGCCAACCATGCTTCTACTACTATTGCTACCGCTTAGCGATAAAATAAAGCATTACATAGCGCTTAATGAGTGACACGCAGGCCACATAATAATTAAAGACAACCCTATGGCTCCTGCCGGTTGCCGTATGCATCAACATGCAAGTCGATATAAACTATTACAAAACATGATCATCTCATACATCAAATATATTTGATCATGTCTTTGGCTATATCATATCACAACATACCCTGCAAAAACAAGTTAGACGTCCTTTAATTTGTTGTTGCATGTTTTACGTGGCTGCTATGGGTATCTAGCAAGAACGATTCTTACCTACGCAAAACCACAATGGTGATACACAAGTTGCTATTTAACCTTCTACAAGGACCGCCTTCGTCGAATCCGATTCAACTAAGGTGGGAGAGACAGACACCCGCCAGCCATCTTATGCAACAAAGTTACATGTCAGTCGATGGAACCAGTCTCATGTACGTGGACATGTAAAGTTGGTCCGGGCCGCTTCATCCCACAATACCGCTGAATCAAGAAAACACCAAGGAAGGAAGCAATCCGAATATCAAAGCCAACAAACTCCTTTGTATTCTACTCGTGATGTCATCTACGCATAGACCTAGCTCTGATACCACTGTTGGGGAACGTTGCATGGGAAACAAAAAATTTCCTACGCTTCACCAAGATCAATCTAGGAGATGAACATCTACGAGAGGAGAGATTGCATCTACATACCCTTGTAGATCGCTACGCGGAAGCGTTAAGAAACGCGGTTGATGTAGTCGAACGTCTTCGCGATCCAATCACGATCCGTCCCGCGAACTCCCGATCAAGTGCCGAACGGACGGCACCTCCGCGTTCAGCACACGTACAACTCGATGACGTTCTCCGCCTGCTTGATCCAGCAAGCGAGGACGGAGAGGTATATGAGTTCTCCGGCAGCACAACGGCGTGGTGGCGGTGGTGGAGCTGTCCCGGCAGGGCTTCGCCAAGCACTACCGGAATCAATCTAGAGGAGAAAACGATCCATGGGGAGGGAGGGGTTGCGCCATGGCTTAGGGTGTTGCGGCCCTCCCTCCCCTCACATATATATAGGGGGAGAGGAGGGGGCCGGCCGCCCTAGGGTTTCCCCTAGAGTTTGGTGCGGCGGCCAAAGAGTTGCCTTGCCACCCAAGGGAAGGGGTGGCGGCCCCCCTTGGGCTTGGCCACCACCTTCCAGCCGCATGGGCCTATGTGGGAGGGGCTGGTACGCCCCCTCCCACAGCCCATGGAGCCCTCCGGGGCATGTGGGCCCCTTCCGGTGGACCCTCGGAACCCGTCGACACCCCCGGTACATTGCCGTTCACGCCCGAATTCTTTCCGGTGACCAACACGGTACTTCCCATATATCAATCTTTACCTCCGAACCATTCCGAAGCTCCTCGTGATGTCCGGGATCTCATCCGGGACTCCGAACAACTTTCTGTCACCAACATATTCATCTCAACAATACCAAATCGTCGCCGAACGTTAAGTGTGCTGTGACGCCCCCATTCTCGTCCGTACGCTAATCATGCACACAATGCGTACAACCAAGATTAGGGACTCACTGATTGATATCACAACACAACAAAAGACACAAATTAAAGTCATACAGCTTCATATTACAAGCCAGGGGCCTCGAGGGCTCGAATACAAAGCTCGACAAGCAAGAGTCAGCGGAAGCAAAAATATCTGAGTACAGACATAAGTTAGACAAGTTTTGCCTTAAGAAGGCTAGCACAAACATAAGCAGCGGATCGAAAGAGGTGAGGCCTCCTGCCTGGGAACCTCCTAACTACTCATGAGCGTCGGCGTTCTCCACGTAGTAGTAGGCTCCATCGGTGGTGTAGTAGTCATCTCCGGCGTACTCCATCTCCTGGGCTCCATCGTCTGAACGCGGCATCGTATCGAGGGGAAAGAGCATGCAAAGCAGCGGTGAGTACTCATCCAAAGTACTCGCAAGACTGACATCAGAACTATGCTAAGTATGCATCAGTATCAATGAAGGGGTTATATCTGGGCTGACTGCAGAAAGCAAGAATAGGGAGAAGGCCTAGTCCTATCGAAGACTAGCATCTTCAGCATCTTGCAACATTAGAAGAGAGTAGACTGGTATCTCATATATATAGTCATATTGTTGTAGCAATTTTATTAAGTAACCACGCCCAGAGATTCTTCCTCGACTCCCCGCGAGGAAGCAATCTCGGAGCCACAATTCATCTTAAATTTAAATCACAATTATAGTTGTATAAGGTCAAGGTACAACTCCAAGTCGTCCTGTTAGCGTGGACACGGCTATTCAAATAGATTATTCATCCCTGTAGGGGTGCACCGCATCTCCAACACGCCTGATCACCTCCGTCCGGACACACTTTCCTAGGTCATGCCCGGCCTCGGGATAGCAGCACGTCGTCGCCCCACCTAGACTCAACAAAGAGGCCAGCCCGCCGGTCTAAATCCTATGCGCGCAGGGGTCATGGGCCCAATCACCCTTTGCACACCTGCACGATGCGAGGGCGGCCGGAAGCAGACCTAGTACACTCCAGTCCAAGAGCTGTACCGTCCAGTCCAATCCGGCGCGCGCCGCTCCATTGCTGACGTCCGAAGAGCTTCGGCTGATACAATGACGCTGAGTGCCCATAACTTTCCCACGTAATGGTTTGGTGCGCAATAAGGCCAACGACAAACTCAGATCAAATACCCAACCCATTAGCATTTTATTAATGCGGGGCAAGCGTGACCCTCAAAGTGCGGTCCCGTCACCCCGACTCGAGGATGTGTGGCAAGGGCCTCTCCTGCCCATCCACGCCTCAACATAACCCGGATGCCTTACCGGCGCATCCCACCACATCTCACACACGGGTACCCTTGAGGCCGACCCGTCTCAGGACTGTCGGGAACTCAGGTCCACCTCAACCAGGGTGGTACCGCCTGTCCCTCCAGTCCCGCCTTTCACATGTAAACAAAGTCAAGATGAAGTAACTGTGTGTTTTTACACCAAGTGGATATCTGAGGAATCACCCTCGATGGATCCCACTCGAGGTATGTGTATGACAAGAGTCGCTATCGATAAATGGGAAGGAGGAATCACCCTCGATACCCACGATCGATTAGCTACGCTACAGAATTAACATCGGGAGTGCTAAGTGAGGTATCACCCTCGGCACCTGATAGTAGCTCTGCAGTGCCATACATAAGGGGTGTGCGGTGATGTGAGGGGCCTGGCTCGTCGGTCGGTTGACCGAGTCTTCGGGTCTTCGAGTCGTCGAGTCGTCGATAAAGAAGCAGGGGCAACTGGGACAAAGGGGGGTCACAGGGGATTCATTGATCAACCTATACTAAGCAGTTGGTATGATTGCAGGTAAATTAACAGTTTATCAAAAACAGGCTATGCATCAGAATAGGAGCTAGCTAATGCAGTAGCAAAATCTAATGCAAGAATAAGAGGGAAAGGAATAGGCGATATCGGAATGCTCAAGGGGGGTTTGCTTGCCTTGTTGCTCTGCTGCAAAAGACAGATCGTCAGGGGCGTAGTCGTACTCGGCAGCAGCGTCAGTCTCGGAGGCTACCGGAGAGAAGAGGGGGAAGAAACAATAAATACAAGCAAACAAATGCAACACGATGCATGACATGGCAATACGCAGTGCCGGGTGTGTCCTAACGCAGTGTTACACGGTACCGAGAAAGGGGGAACCCATCCGGGAAAGTTTTCCCGGTTCCGGACATTTATCAGACGGATGACCGGAGGGGAACGGTTGCAGGTTCGGGTAGTTAGAGGCATGTGGTGAACGAACGGAGCGCGTATTCGGATTCGTCTCGTCGTTCTGAGCAACTTTCATGTATAACGTTTTTCGATCCGGGTTACGGATGAATTCCTACGAATTTCCGAAGTTTTCTGAATATCTCCGAAATTTTGCTAAGTCTAAGAATTGCTCAGTTTTAAACATCATTTAGCCGCTTTCCGAAGGCTATTGCTATTGTTCTGTACATCCTATGATTTTGTGCCTTATATCAATTGTGAGCATTTTTCTGCGATCTACATGTTAGTATCACTTTCATCCATATTGGCGTTCATTTGCTTGATCATCAACAGCTCTAAAGTAGCTATGAAAATAAAGCTGTTTTTCGGTTTTTCTGTTAACAGAACATTGAACTTTGTGATTTTCGTAGGAATTAATCCACGCATCAAATGGATTTGGTCCCGTGGGATAAAATGAAGTTTGTCAAGTGTACTCTCTGCCCATATTATTTTTATCCATATTAGAATTTGTTTTGTCGCTGTTTAGAGGGCTAATCAACGTGATTTCGCGAAAGCTAGCTATTGCTACAGTAACATTCAGTTACTGTAGCAGAGCAGCAGCAGAACGCAGCAGCTAGCAGGCGGGCGCGGACGGCAGCGAGTGCGGGCGAGGCCGGAGGTGGGCGCGGCCACACTCAACGCGCACACACACTGCACACACACTCTACACACACATGCTTGCACACACACACAGCACGCACCTGGCCATGGCCATTGCCATGACCAGCAGCAGCAGCAGCAGCCGGCGACAGCAGCGCCAGCAGCACGCAGCGGCAGCCGTAAGGGCAGCAGGCAGCAACGCAGCAGCTAACGGCAGCAAAACAGCAGTGCGGGGAGCGGCAGCAGAACAGCGCGCACGTACGCGTACTCGTACGCGGGAGCTCGGGCGAGCTCGGGGACGGCGGCCTACGTCAGAGGAATCGGAAGGAGAGTAGGGGATCGAAGGGGGGCCTCACAGCGGTGCCAATGGCGACCTCGGGGGAGTCGGGGAAGCTCGGGTTGCGACGAATCGACGCGGGTGACCGGCGGCCGCGGCGGAGGGAACAGGTCGGGGGCGACGTCTCTGCGGCGCTCCTGCTCGCGTGGGTGGATGTAGTCGACGGAGACGACGATGGCGCTCCAGCTGGACATCTCTACGCGACCCGGGGCTGCTTCGGTGCACGACAAAGGCGAGGCGGCGGCGACGAGCTCGTTCGGACGAGCTCGGGAGGGAAAGAGAGTGGGGGCGCGAGGGGGGGAACCGATCTAGGGTTCGTCTACAGGGTCGGGGGCGGCCTCCTTATCCCCTCCCCGGTGTTCTGTAGCGCCAGGCGTCGAGCATCGGCGGCCATGGCACCGTGGAGGGCCGCCACGCCATGGCTCTGCCTCCTTCTCTGTACTGAGAAAGGAGAAGGCCTGGGGTGGGCTAGGTTGTGTACTGTAGCAATGGGCTACAAGTGCACAGTGCAGTTCTTCTATTTTTCTTTTTCCTTTTTCTGTTTTGTTTATTCCTTCTCTTTTGCATTTTCTTTTTGCTCCAAAAGACTTTTGTAAAATGAGTAACTTGTCTCAATAAATATTATACAATATTTAGCACTGCCAGAAAAAGGTTTGGAGACAAAATGATTTTATTTGAATTTTCATTAAATGAAAATGGATTAAATGGAGCTGTTTTGGTACTGTTTTAGGTAATTAAGGTCACTTAAATATTTCAATTAATGTTGGTTCCTTCAAGATAATTACCTACTGATTATTTGCAAAAGTATGAACACTTTACTTTTCATGTTTGAGGAAATAATAATTTGACTTATATTTGAATTCAAATTTAAGTTTGATTTGAGACTAGTGGCATTTTGGTTTAGTAAAATTAGATGACATGGCATGATTAGCATGTGGTCACCGTAGTTAATCCCTGGGGGTGTTACAATTCTCCTCGTCTAACAAGAATTCTCGTCCCGAGAATTAAGAGGTAGAGTAAGGGGAAAAGTTCTGGTTACGAAATTCTAACGAGTCTTCTAGTTCTTGGTTGATCTTCTTGTTGGGGATATAACCCCGTGGTAAGACCCGCCCAGGAGGGGCCGGGTCATACCTGGCGGCTCATAGCCCAAGACCCATAAGGTGGGCCGGAAGATGAAGGCCAGGCCGCGTGGCGGCTTACCAGATGGGCTAAGGCGGAGGCCCAGAGACAGAAGATGGTATGAAGACTCGGGCGGTTAATCCGCCCGGAGACGGCTTGCCCAAGACGGCAAGGCGGCTTAGAGACAGGATTCACTACGAAGTATGAGTCGGTTTAGGACTCATGTAACCCAGGGCCTTGATCTCTGATATAAAGGCGAGACCCTGGGGCGGCTTAGATGAGAAAACCAACAAGTCGAGAACTAGGTCAAGCGAATCCGCTCCCTTGTAATCGATACTCCAATCAATATAACACAAGCAGGACATAGGCTTTTACCTCTTCTTGAGGGGCTGAACCTGGGTAAACTCGTGTCCTTCGTCTCGATCAACCCCTTTGAGTCCACCCCTTTGGCGATGGCCTCGAACCTAAGTCTTCGGACATCTGCCGTGACAAACCCACGACAGTTGGCGCCCACCGTGGGGCCAGCGCTCGGCGGTGTTGAGTTCTCAAAGGGCTCTCTCCCAGAGATCGAGGGGTACGCTGTTGGCAGGATGACCAAGAGTCGTCGCGGCTGGCTCTACATCGACGACGCCGGCTGGGGCCCCGAGGCTGACTCCATTGAGTACGGTTTCCGGGTCCCCTTCGGCGGAATTCACGTCTTCATCGGCAAAATCGGCGGATCTGAACCCGGGCTGGACACCTGCACCGACATCATCGAGCCGGCCCGGCGCAAGCATCCCGCCCGACGCGTGCAACCCGCCCATGCTAACCCGGGCAGGAAGCATGTCTTCGTCGGCTTCACTCAGGGCATGGATCTCGAAGGATCTATGTCGCGGGAGGAAACTCTCATCTGTTTCGAGGACGGGTCTTCGAGCGGAGAGACGGAATCAATCTATCAGCTTCACAATGGTGGGCTCGGGGGCTACATCGAGCCTTACCCCGAGTCAGAGTATCATGAGCCGGAGGAGTATGAGCCGCCGAACCGCGCTGCCGTCTTCATGGCGGGTTCAGCAGCGGCTCCTGGAAGCTCAGCCGCCGGTGCGACTGGGACTGGGATGGCAGGCCGCCGGCTCAGGTTCTTCTGGATCTGATGAATGAGCTTACAACCCTGATGGCAACTGAGGTCACGGCTGAAAACCAAGCGGCCCGTAACATGGAGATCGCAAGGTTGAAGAACCAGATGACCGAGGTCCAACAGGAAATCAATGCGCTGAAGGCTCAGATGGATGCTGAGGCGGAACGCCTTAGGGCAGACGCTTTCCGTCTTGAGTTAGAGCAGCAGTCAGCAGCGACGGTTCAACGGATGAGGCATCAATCCCGCTTGCCGGATCAGTATGAAGCCAGTAATCTTTTCAACACGCCTGGGACGGGACGGAACGTGCCTTTGACCGTAACCCGGACGACGGAAGTTCCTGGAAGTCGGGCGGCGGTTCAGCATCAGCAGCCTAACCTGCCCTGGCGGAACCAGACCCCACCAGCTGTTGGAAATATGCCCTAGAGGCAATAATAAATTGGTTATTATTATATTTCCTTGTTCATGATAATCGTTTATTGTCCATGCTATAATTGTATTGATTGGAAACTCAAATACATGTGTGGGTACATAGACAACACTGTGTCCCTAGTAAGCCTCTAGTTGACTAGCTTGTTGATCAAAGATGGTTAAGGTTTCCTAGCCATGGACATGAGATGTCATTTGATAACGGGATCACATCATTAGGAGAATGATGTGATGGACAAGACCCAAACTGTAAACGTAGCATTTGATCGTGTCAGTTTATTGCTATTGTTTTCTGCATGTCAAGTATCTGTTCCTTTGACCATGAGATCATGCAACTCACTGACACCGGAGGAATACCTTGTGTGTATCAAACGTCGCAACGTAACTGGGTGACTATAAAGGTGCTCTACAGGTATCTCCGAGGGTGTCTGTTGGGTTGGCATGGATCAAGACTGGGATTTGTTACTCCGTATGACGGAGAGGTATCTCAGGGCCCACTCGGTAATACAACATCACAATGAGCCTTGCAAGCAATGTGACTAAAGTGTTAGCCACGAGATCTTGTATTACGGAACGAGTAAAGAGACTTGCCGGTAACGAGATTGAACTAGGTATAGTGATACCGACGATCGAATCTCGGGCAAGTAACATACCGAAGAACAAAGGGAACAGCATACGGGATTAACTGAATCCTTGACATAGAGGTTCGACCGATAAAGATCTTCGTAGAATATGTAGGAGCCAATATGGGCATCCAGGTCCCGCTATTGGTTATTGGCCGTAGAGGTGTCTCGGTCATGTCTACATAGTTCTCGAACCCGCAGGGTCTACACACTTAACGTTTGGTGACGATTAGTATAATTGAGTTATTATGTTGGTGACCGAAAGTTGTTCGGAGTCCCGGATAAGATCCCGGACATAACGAGGATCTCCGGAATAGTCCGGAGGTAAAGATTGATATATGTGATAATAGTGTTTTGATCTCTGGAAGGGTTCCGGAGTTCACCGGAAGGGGTTCCGGATGTTTACCGAAGTGTTCGGGTGCAGCAACACTTTATATGAGCCAAAGGGATAAAGCCCACAAGGTATTGGAAAGTGCAAAAGTAGTTTTGCTGCCGCGTAAGCGGTACTACCGCTTGGTGAAGCGGTACTACCGCCGGAGCGGTACTACCGCTTGTGTGAAGCGGTACTACCGCCCAAGCGGTACTACCGCTTGTGTGAAGCGGTACTACCGCTTGTGTGCGGCTGTGCACGGTTCGGCAGGGATCCGAGTTGGACTCTTTCCCTGCGGGCCAAACCGACCTTGTGCGGGCAAAACTGACCCGGAGGAGGCTTTTACTCCAAGTTTAGACCCCAAGGCTCAACATATAAATAGAGGGGCAGGGCTAGCACACGGGACACATCAGGATTTCCCAAGCCGTGTGCCGGCAACCCTAGCCCTCTAGTTCCTCCGTCATAATCTCCGTAGTGCTTGGCGAAGCCCTGCAGAGATTGTTCCTCACCACCATCACCACGCCGTCGTGCTGCTGGAACTCAACCACTACTTCACCATCGCTCGCTGGATCGAGGAGGTGAAGGCGTCATCAAGCCGTACGTGTGTTGAACGCGGAGGTGCCGTCCGTTCGGCACTAGATCGGAAGGATCGTGATTGGATCGCGGGACGCTCGGCGATTTGGATCGCGAAGACGTTCGACTACATCAACCGCGTTTATTAACGCTTCCGCTTAGCGATCTACAAGGGTATGTAGATTCACTCTCCCTCTCGTAGATGCTCATCACCATGGATAGATCTTATGTGTGCGTAGGAAAATTTTTGTTTCCCATGCAACGTTCCCCAACAGTGGCATCATGAGCTAGGTCTATGCGTAGATGAGATCTCGAGTAGAACACAAACGAGTTGTGGGCGTGGATGTATACATATTGCTTGCCGTTACTAGTTGATATTTGATTCGGCGGTACTGTGAGATGAAGCGGCCCGGACCGACATTACGCGTACACTTACGCGAGACAGGTTCCTTCAACTGACATGTAACTTCGTTGCATAAAGATGGCTAGCGGGTGTCTGTCTCTCTCACTTTAGTTGAATCGATTTCAATGAAGAGGGTTCTTTTAGAAGATCAAAAAGCAATCACTACACCACGTTGTGGTTTTGCGTAGGTAAGAACGGTTCTTGCAAACCCGTAGCAGCCACGTAAAATTTGCAACAACAATTAGAGGACGTCTAACTTGTTTTTGCAGGGTATGTTGTGATGTGATATGGCCAATTACATGATGAGATATATGTGATGTATGAGATGATCATGTGTTGTATAGAATATCACGACTTGCATGTCGATGAGTACGGCAACTGGCAGGAGCCATAGAGTTGTCTTTAATTATTGTATGACCTGCGTGTCAATCATTAAGCGCTATGTAATGCTTTACTTTATCGCTAAACGTTAGCAATAGTCGTGGAAGCAACAGTCGGCGCGACAACCTTATGGCGACACGTTGATGGAGATCAAGATGATGGAGATCATGGTGTCATGCCGGTGACGATGGAGATCATGCCGGTGCTTTGGAGATGGAGATCAAAAGCACAAGTTCATGGCCATATCATGTCACTTATGATTTGCATGTGATGTTAATCCTTTTATGCATCTTATTTTGCTTAGGACGACGGTAGCATTATAAGGTGATCCCTCACTTAAATTTCAAGATAAATTGTGTTCTCCCCAAGTGTGCACCGTTGCGAAAGTTCGTCGTTTCGAGACACGCCGTGATGATCGGGTGTGATAGACTCTACGTTCGCATACAACGGGTGTAAGCCATGTTACACGTGCGGAACACTCGGGTTAAACTTGACGAGCCTAGCATGTACAGACATGGCCTCGGAACACAAGAGACCGAAAGGTCGAACATGAGTCATATAGTAGATATGATCAACATGAAGATGTTCACCATTGAAACCACCTCAACTCACGTGATGATCGGACTTGAGTTGGTGGATTTGGATCATGTTACACTCGAATGATCGGAGGGATGTCAATTTGAGTGGGAGTTTTTTAAATATGATTAACTAAACTCATTATCTAAGAACAATAGTCTAAGTTGTCTTTGCTATATTTATGTTGTAGATCATGGCTCGCGCAGTAGCACCCCTGAATTTTAATGCGTTCCTAGAGAAAGCTAAGTTGAAAGATGATGGAAGTAACTTTGTGGACTGGGCCCGTAATCTAAGGATTATCCTTACGGCTTCCCAGAAGGCTTATGTCCTTGATGCACCGCTTGGTGATCCACCCGCTCCAGTTGAGTCTCTAGACGTTGTGAACGCCTGGCAGGCTCGTTCTGATGATTACTCAATAGTTCAATGTGCAATGTTGTATGGCTTAGAACCGGGACTTCAAAGACGTTTTGAACGTCATGGAGCATATGAGATGTTCCAGGAGTTGAAGTTTATCTTTCAGAAGAATGCCCGGATCGAGAGATATGAGATCTCCGATAAGTTCTATGCTTGCAAGATGGAGGAGAACGGGTCTATCAGTGATCACGTGCTCAGAATGTCTGGGTACTCCACCCGTCTGGCTGAGTTAGGGATGCCCCTTCCGCCAGAGGCTATCACTGACAGAGTTCTTCAATCATTGCCACCTAGCTACAAGAGCTTCGTGTTGAACTATAACATGCACGGGATGAACAAGTCAGTCGCCGAGCTGTTTGCGATGCTGAAAGCCGCTGAGTCTGAAATTCAGAAGGAGCATCAAGTGTTGATGGTCAATAAAACCACTAGTTTCAAGAAAAATGGCAAGGGTAAGAAGGGTAACTCCAAGCAGAGTGGCAAAGCAGTTGCTCCTCTCGTGAAGAAACCCAAGGCTGGACCCAAACCAGAAACTGTGTGTTTTCATTGCAAGGGAACTGGACACTGGAAGCGGAATTGCCCCAAGTATTTGGCTGACAAGAAGGCGGCCAACAACAAACAAGGTATATATGATATACATGTTATTGATGTGTACCTTACCAACTCTCGTTGTAGTGCCTGGGTATTTGATACCGGTGCGGTTGCTCATATTTGCAACTCAAAACAGGAACTGCGGAATAGACGGAGGCTGGCAAAGGACGAAGTGACGATGCGCGTGGGAAATGGTTCCAAGGTTGATGTGATCACCGTCGGCACGCTCGCTCTTCGATTACCGTCGGGATTAGTGATGAACCTAAATAAGTGTTATTTGGTGCCTGCGTTAGGCATGAACATTATATCTTGATCTTGTTTATTGCGAGACGGTTACTCATTTAAATCAGAGAATAATGGTTGTTCTATTTATATGAGTAATATCTTTTATGGTCATGCACCCGATGTGAGGGGTTTATTCTTATTGAATCTCGATAGTAATGATACACATGTTCATAACATTGATGCCAAAAGATGTAGAATTGATAATGATAATACCACTTTCTTGTGGCACTGCCGTTTAGGTCATATTGGCATAAAACGCATGAGGAAGCTCCATGCTGATGGACTTTTGGAGTCACTTGATTTTGAATCACTTGACACATGTGAGCCATGCCTCATGGGCAAGATGACTAAAACGCCGTTCTCTGGAATAATGGAACGGGCAAGTGACTTATTGGAAATCATACATACTGATGTGTGCGGTCCGATGAGCATTGAGGCGCGCGGTGGTTATCGTTACTTTCTCACCTTCACTGATGACTTAAGTAGATATGGGTATATTTACTTAATGAAACACAAGTCTGAAACATTTGAAAAGTTCAAACAATTTCAGAGTGAAGTTGAGAATCATCGTAACAAGAAGATTAAATTCCTACGATCTGATCGAGGAGGAGAATATCTGAGTTATGAGTTTGGCAGTCACTTAAGACAGTGTGGAATTGTTTCACAATTAACACCGCCTGGAACACCACAGCGTAATGGTGTGTCCGAACGTCGTAATCGAACCTTATTGGATATGGTGCGATCTATGATGTCTCTTGCCGATTTGCCACTATCGTTTTGGGGTTATGCATTAGAGACAGCTGCATTCACTTTAAATAGGGCACCATCGAAATCCGTTGAGACGACACCATATGAACTTTGGTTTGGCAAGAAGCCAAAGCTGTCGTTTCTTAAAGTTTGGGGATGTGATGCTTATGTCAAAAAGCTTCAGCCTGAAAAGCTGGAACCCAAAGCGGAGAAATGCGTCTTCATAGGATACCCAAAAGAGACAGTTGGGTATACCTTCTACCTCAGATCCGAAGGCAAAGTGTTTGTCGCTAAAAACGGAACATTTCTTGAGAAAGAGTTTCTCTCGAAAGAATTGAGTGGGAGGAAGATAGAACTTGATGAGGTTGTTGAACCTTTACTTCAACCTGAGAGTAGCGCAGCGCAGAAAGTTGTTTCTGTGGAGCCTACATTAGCTGAAGAGGAAGTTAATGATGATGATCATGAAGCTTTGGATCAAGTTGCTATCGAACCTCGTAGGTCGACAAGGACGCGTACTGCTCCCGAGTGGTACGGCAACCCTGTCTTAGAGGTCATGTTGTTAGACAACGATGAACCTACGAGCTATGGAGAAGCGATGATGGGCCCGGATTCCGAGAAGTGGTTAGAGGCCATGAAATCCGAGATGGGATCCATGTATGAAAACAAAGTATGGACTTTGGAAGTATTACCTGAAGGGCGTAAGGCCATTCAGAACAAATGGATCTTTAAGAGGAAGACGGACGCGGACGGTAATGTCACCGTCTATAAAGCTCGACTTGTGGCAAAGGGTTTTTCACAAGTTCAAGGAGTTGACTACGATGAGACCTTCTCACCCGTAGCGATGCTTAAGTCCGTCAGAATCATGTTAGCAATAGCTGCCTTTTTCGATTATGAAATTTGGCAGATGGATGTCAAAACAGCGTTCCTTAACGGTTACCTTAAGGAAGAGTTGTATATGATGCAACCAGAAGGTTTTGTCGATCCAGAGAATGCTGACAAAGTTTGCAAACTCCAGCGATCCATTTATGGACTGGTGCAAGCATCTCGGAGTTGGAATCTTCGTTTTGATAAAGTGATCAAAGCGTTCGAGTTTATACAAGTTTACGGAGAAGCTTGTATTTACAAGAAAGTGAGTGGGAGCTCTATAGCGTTTCTAATATTATATGTGGATGACATATTGTTGATTGGAAACAATATAGAAATGCTGGAAAGCGTGAAGGAATATTTGAACAAGAGTTTTTCAATGAAGGACCTAGGAGAAGCTGCTTTCATATTAGGCATCAAGATCTATAGAGATAGATCGAGACGCTTAATAGGACTTTCACAAAGCACATACCTTGACAAAGTTTTGAAGAAGTTCAAAATGGATCAGTCCAAGAAGGGGTTCTTGCCTGTTTTGCAAGGTGTGAAGTTGAGTAAGACTCAATGCCCAGTGACTGCAGAAGATAGAGAAAAGATGAGTGTCATCCCCTATGCTTCAGCCATAGGCTCTATCATGTATGCAATGCTGTGCACAAGACCCGATGTCAGCCTTGCCATAAGTATGGTCGGAAGGTTTCAGAGTGATCCAGGAATGGAACACTGGACGGCGGTCAAGAATATCCTGAAGTACCTGAAAAGGACTAAGGACATGTTTCTCGTTTATGGAGGTGATCAAGAGCTCGTCGTAAAGGGTTACGTCGATGCAAGCTTTGACACTGATCCGGATGACTCTAAGTCGCAAACCGGATACGTATTTATTCTTAATGGGGGTGCGGTTAGCTGGTGCAGTTCCAAGCAAAGCGTGGTAGCTGATTCTACATGCGAAGCGGAGTACATCGCTGCCTCGGAGGCGGCGAAGGAAGGTGTCTGGATGAAGGAGTTCATGACAGATCTTGGAGTAGTGCCTAGTGCGCTTAACCCAATGACTCTGTTTTGTGATAATACTGGTGCCATTGCTCTAGCCAAGGAACCAAGATTTCACAAGAGGACCAGACACATAAAGCGACGTTTCAATTCCATCCGCGATTACATCAAGGAGGACGACATAAATATTTGCAAAGTACACACGGATCTAAATGTTGCAGATCCGATGACTAAACATCTTCCAAGGGCTAAACATGAACAACACCAGAACTGCATGGGTGTTCGATTCATTACAATGTAAATCACATAGTGATGTGAACTAGATTATTGACTCTAGTGCAAGTGGGAGACTGTTGGAAATATGCCCTAGAGGCAATAATAAATTGGTTATTATTATATTTCCTTGTTCATGATAATCGTTTATTATCCATGCTATAATTGTATTGATTGGAAACTCAAATACATGTGTGGGTACATAGACAACACTGTGTCCCTAGTAAGCCTCTAGTTGACTAGCTTGTTGATCAAAGATGGTTAAGGTTTCCTAGCCATGGACATGAGATGTCATTTGATAACGGGATCACATCATTAGGAGAATGATGTGATGGACAAGACCCAAACTGTAAACGTAGCATTTGATCGTGTCAGTTTATTGCTATTGTTTTCTGCATGTCAAGTATCTGTTCCTTTGACCATGAGATCATGCAACTCACTGACACCGGAGGAATACCTTGTGTGTATCAAACGTCGCAACGTAACTGGGTGACTATAAAGGTGCTCTACAGGTATCTCCGAGGGTGTCTGTTGGGTTGGCATGGATCAAGACTGGGATTTGTTACTCCGTATGACGGAGAGGTATCTCAGGGCCCACTCGGTAATACAACATCACAATGAGCCTTGCAAGCAATGTGACTAAAGTGTTAGCCACGAGATCTTGTATTACGGAACGAGTAAAGAGACTTGCCGGTAACGAGATTGAACTAGGTATAGTGATACCGACGATCGAATCTCGGGCAAGTAACATACCGAAGAACAAAGGGAACAGCATACGGGATTAACTGAATCCTTGACATAGAGGTTCGACCGATAAAGATCTTCGTAGAATATGTAGGAGCCAATATGGGCATCCAGGTCCCGCTATTGGTTATTGGCCGTAGAGGTGTCTCGGTCATGTCTACATAGTTCTCGAACCCGCAGGGTCTACACACTTAACGTTTGGTGACGATTAGTATAATTGAGTTATTATGTTGGTGACCGAAAGTTGTTCGGAGTCCCGGATAAGATCCCGGACATAACGAGGATCTCCGGAATAGTCCGGAGGTAAAGATTGATATATGTGATAATAGTGTTTTGATCTCTGGAAGGGTTCCGGAGTTCACCAGAAGGGGTTCCGGATGTTTACCGAAGTGTTTGGGTGCAGCAACACTTTATATGAGCCAAAGGGATAAAGCCCACAAGGTATTGGAAAGTGCAAAAGTAGTTTTGCTGCCGCGTAAGCGGTACTACCGCTTGGTGAAGTGGTACTACCGCCGGAGCGGTACTACCGCTTGTGTGAAGCGGTACTACCGCCCAAGCGGTACTACCGCTTGTGTGAAGCGGTACTACCGCTTGTGTGCGGCTGTGCACGGTTCGGCAGGGATCCGAGTTGGACTCTTTCCCTGCGGGCCAAACCGACCTTGTGCGGGCAAAACCGACCCGGAGGAGGCTTTTACTCCAAGTTTAGACCCCAAGGCTCAACATATAAATAGAGGGGCAGGGCTAGCACACGGGACACATCAGGATTTCCCAAGCCGTGTGCCGGCAACCCTAGCCCTCTAGTTCCTCCGTCATAATCTCCGTAGTGCTTGGCGAAGCCCTGCAGAGATTGTTCCTCACCACCATCACCACGCCGTCGTGCTGCTGGAACTCAACCACTACTTCACCATCGCTCGCTGGATCGAGGAGGTGAAGGCGTCATCAAGCCGTACGTGTGTTGAACGCGGAGGTGCCGTCCGTTCGGCACTAGATCGGAAGGATCGTGATTGGATCGCGGGACGCTCGGCGATTTGGATCGCGAAGACGTTCGACTACATCAACCGCGTTTATTAACGCTTCCGCTTAGCGATCTACAAGGGTATGTAGATTCACTCTCCCTCTCGTAGATGCTCATCACCATGGATAGATCTTATGTGTGCGTAAGAAAAATTTTGTTTCCCATCCAACGTTCCTGGAAGTCGGGCGGCGGTTCAGCATCAGCAGCCTAACCTGCCCCGGCGGAACCAGACCCCACCAGCCTCTTTCCCAACACCGGTGGGTCATTATTCTAACCCGGCGGAGAACATGGTGGCGGCGGCTATCAGGCTGGATACAATTCCCATCCCCGACGAGGCGCCTTTTGCAGAAGAGGTGCGGAACACTATTGGATATCTGCGGACGGCGGTGGCCCAGCAGGAGAAGTATACTTACAGCCGGAGCCATGTGCATTCGACTCCCCTCCCCAGCCGCAGCTACAGCTGGCGTTATGAGTCGCCGGCGGTTTCCAGCAGTGAACGGCATTGGAACCCGCCGCGAGTCGATCGGGCGGCTATGGATGCTCAGGCGCTGGTGAACCGGGCGAGAGCACAGCGAGAGGCGGCGGCTCGGGCGGCGGCAGTGGCTCACCAAGAGTCCTCCGTCTCAGTTGGAGCGGGCTTAACTTCCAGGGCTGTGGGAGTGCCGTGTTTAACACCGGCTTTGCGGAATGAGCGTCTGCCGAAGGATTTCAAGGGCCCTCGCAAGGTGCCCAATTACACAGCTGATTTACCTCCAGAGGCTTGGATTGAGAGCTATGAGCTGGCCATGGAGATGTTAGATGTTAGTGATGCAGTATGTGCCAAATACTTCATCATGATGCTGGAAGGGCCGGCTCGCACGTGGTTGAAGGGACTGCCACCCAACACCATTACTTCCTGGGCCGAGTTGAAGGCAAAATTTATCAAAAATTTCAAAGGAACGTGCAAGCAGCCCATGACGATCGTGGATTTGGATCATTGTGTGCAACAGGCAGACGAGTCGGCTCATCACTGGGTCCGGCGGGTCTCAACCATCATCCACTCTTCAGAACAGATTACGGCGGCTCAAGTGGTTTTGATTCTGGAAAAGAATTGCCACTTTACGCCTTTGAAGCAGAAGCTTGGCCGACTCAAGCGCTCGTGTCAAGACATGGGGGAGCTCATGGCGGCTCTCACCAAATATGCAGACTCTGATAGCACGAAGGACCCGGGTTCTGATGATGAAAAATCAGGTCAGGGGAAGAAGAGTAACAATGGAAAGGGTCAGCAGCAAAACGCGGCCGGAAACAGTAATTCGGGCAAGCGGAAGAACCCGGACGGCGGGTCAGAGCTGGTGGCGAACACCAGCACAGGAAATAATCGTGCTAAGGGCAACGGGAACTTCAGGCAACCCTTTAACAAGGGCAAAGCTCCTTTCAACTTGGAAGCGATGCTCAACAAACCTTGTCCGGAGCATAGCCGGCCAGATAAGCCGGCGAATCACACCTGGAGGGACTGCAGTATTGTTGACACCTGATTTTGGCACGATGCAGAATGCAGTAAAGGTGGGCTCAAGCGAAAAGCTTGCCAGTTTTGAGTGCTTGCCGAAGACCCAAACAGAGGCAGGAGACGGTCCGGCAAGGAGGCGACCCGGCAAGGAGGCGATCCGGCAAGGAGAAACTTTGAAGTTTGGGCCATTGCCATCCGATCTCATCTCGAAAGCCGAAATTGTGTTCGAAGTACTGGGATTTTGTATCCAGAACACTATTCGGCTGATTACGCCCTCAAGATGATCTCATATGAGAGAACTTTCTACATGAATTGTCTTCGTCTCGTCGAATCGGTCGATTTTCATATGAAAGTCATCTCAATCTGAGTTCGTATGCAAAAGTTAGAGCTATCTGAATGCAGCCATGTCAAGAGGCGAAATAAGACGCGGGAGACCAGACACGTCTTGGCGAGTGTCTGATACAATGCGTGAGCAATTAGCCATTCAAGATGGCCTCGTATCGAAAAACGTTCAACATGAAAGTTGTTCGTTTCGTCGAAACGGTCAAAATTGCTTTTGGGCACATTTTCATCCGAGGTCGTTTACTGCCTCAAAAATGGCCCGCAAGGTGCAACCAGAAAGCTTGCCGCGTGAACAGTAACCTTGCCGGGTGAACAGTAACCTTGCCGGGGGAAGCTTGCCGCGTGTGAACAGTACCATCGCCGGAGAAAGCTTGCCGCGCGTGAACAGTAATCTTGCCGTGTGAACAGTAACCTTTGCCGGGTGAACAACACCTTGCCGGGGAAAGATTGCCACGCGTGAACAGTAACATTGCGGGGGGGGAGCTTGCCGCGCGTGAACAGTACTTGCCGGGTGAACAGTACCCTCGCCGCGTGAACAGTACCTTGCCGGGGAAAAGCTTGCCGCGCGTGAACAGTAACATTGTCGGGGGAGCTTGCATCGCGTGAACAGTACTTGCCGGGTGAACAGTACCCTCGCCGCGTGAACAGTACATTGACGGGGAAGCTTGCCGCGCGTGAACAGTAAAAACTGTCCGACGAGATGCTGAAGATGGGCTCAAATACTTATCTAGATGGCCTCAGATCAAAAAGTGTTCAACATGAAAGTTGTTCGTCTCGTCGAAACGGTCAACTTTGCTTTTGGAGTCATCGTCATCCGACGTAGTATATGACCTGCAGAGACGATACAAGAGTCGGACGGTCCAGTCAGCTATATGAATGAGTCCGACTCGAAATTAAGGATGACCCCGTGGAGTATTCAAGATGGCCTTATTTGGAAAAGTGATCAACATACGGATTATTGGCCTCGTCGAAGCGCACAAAATTCGTGTTTGGACCATCTCCATCGGAGGTCGTGTGCAGATTCCACGGCCCACGCAAGGAGCAAGACAGGAGATTGGACCAGATTCAGGCTGAATCCGAGCGGGACCAGAACTAGGACTCTAGGACGTGAATTAATGTAATTTTCTTGTAAGGAAAGCCTAGATGAATCCTTTGCTTGAACGGAAAGTCCAGCCGCCTCTTATATATGTTGGGGGTGACGGCCGATTGAAAAAACACACAATCGAACAATCAATATACTACTTTTTCACCTACGTTTTGTCTCCTACCCTCGTATCTTCTTCCTCGTTCTTCGTCGTTCTTCGTGTTGGAGAGCTGCGAACTCCGAGGCCCTAGGGGCGAGCGAATCGACTTAGGGCAGCCCATAGCCGCCGCGCTCCCTGACGGGGTCCCTCCCGGGTGCGCGGGGTTTCGGGTCTTCAAAAGCGTCCTCCGGTTGTCTTGCGTATCGCGCTGCCGGTAGGACCTCCCTCGACGTGAGCTGCGGTGCATCACCCCCGGCGTTGAGGGTACGCGTGACGCGTTCGTGTGTCAACAAGTATCATGCGACAGTTCCGGGACTATAGCCTTCAACAGCATCATAATAATGGTAATGGTCCGTCAGGCGGCTCAGGGCCAGGCGGGTTAGGAGCCGGCTTTGGTCCCGACGGCTCAAGGTCCGGTTACCAGGGTCAAGGCAATCAAGGAGGTCATCATCAACAATTCGGTGGTGGAGGCCAGCAGCAGCATAACCAGTCGGGATTCCAGAGTAACCCGAAGCAGCTCAGTGGGGGTCAATACCATGTTTTTACAACCAGCCTTGACAAGCGAGACCGGAAGGTGCGCAAGCGGGCGGTTAATATGGTCATGCCGGCTCTTCCGCAGTATTTGAGGTGGTCTGAGTATGATATAAGTTGGAGCCGGGCGGATCACCCGCCGCGCGTTGATAACCCGGGGCAAATAGCTTTGGTAGTTGCCCCCCAAGTTGGAGGATATGTGTTCACCAAAGTGCTTATGGATGGTGGCAGCAGCATCAACATCCTGTACTATGACACTTTCAGCCGGATGGGTCTGCTTGATAAGGATCTTAAACCCTCTTCAACAGTTTTTCACGGTGTGGTGCCTGGCAAATCGGCTTATCCAGTGGGGAAGATTTCTTTGGAAGTAGCTTTTGGTGATGAGTTCAACTACAGGGTGGAGTCTTTGTGGTTTGAAGTTGTTAAAATCAAAAGTCCATATCATGCTCTGTTTGGACGGCCGGCTTACGCCAAGTTCATGGCTAGGCCTTGTTATGTTTACTTACAGCTCAAAATGCCCGGGTTGAACGGGACGATTACCGTGCATGGTGATCAGAAGACGGCTCTTGAGTGTGAGGAAGGTGACGCAGCTTACGCAGAGTCAAGTTGTGCTGAGGCAGAGCTCAAGTTCTATAAAGAGAATGTTGACCCGGAAGACATGACTCCACTTAAGAAGCCTAACACGGAGTCTGAGCCGCCCCTCAAGTTCGCGGCAGATGATACCAAGCTGGTGGATTTTACTGAGGGTGACTCATCACAGCAGTTCACTATCGGGGCTAACATGGACCCCGCATAGGAAAGCGCGCTCATCGAATTCATCCGTGAGAATCGGGACATCTTTGCATGGAAGCCATCGGACATGCCGGGTGTACCGAGAGAATTCGCTGAGCACCACCTTAATGTGGATCCTAAGTTCAAGCCGATCAAGCAGCTCCTTCGTCGTTTCAATGAGGAGCGGCGCAAGGCTATCGGGGAAGAAGTGGCCCGGCTCTTAGCAGCAGGGTTCATCGTGGAGGTTTTTCACCCGGAGTGGTTAGCTAACCCGGTGCTAGTGCTTAAGAAGAACGGCACGTGGCGCATGTGTGTGGATTACACGGATCTTAACAAGGCCTGTCCAGTTGACCCGTTTGCTCTCCCCCGGATCGACCAGATTATTGACGCAATGGCGGGTTGTGAGAGTTTATGCTTTCTGGACGCTTATTCAGGTTATCACCAGATCAAGATGGCAGTCAAAGACCAAGAGAAGACGGCTTTCATCACGCCTTTTGGTGCTTTCTGCTATGTGTCTATGCCTTTCGGGCTCAAGAGTGCCCAGGCGACTTACCAGCGTTGTGTACAGAACTGTCTTCACAGTCAAATTGGACGCAATGTTCATGCTTATGTGGATGATATTGTGGTCAAGTCAAGGAAGAAGGAAACTCTGCTGGACGACCTGAAGGAAACTTTCGACAACTTGCGGGTCTACAAGATGATGCTTAACCCGGCCAAGTGCGTCTTCGGAGTTCCTGCAGGCAAGCTCTTGGGGTTTTTGGTCTCTGAGCGTGGTATTGAAGCTAACCCGGACAAGATAAAGGCTATCACTTCCCTGTCTGAGCTGGCGTGCATCAATGACGTTCAGCGCCTGGCGGGTCGGATCGCTGCTTTAAGCCGGTTCATAAGCCGCCTGGGTGAGAAGGCTATCCCTTTGTATCAAATGATGAAGAAAACAGACAACTTTGTTTGGAGCAAGGCGGCAGGTGAGGCGTTCAAGGCGCTCAAGAAGCAACTGACTGAGCCGCCAATCTTGGCCGCTCCGGCTGAGAAGGAACCTTTGCTCCTCTACGTGGCGGCTAACAACAGAGCAGTCAGTGCTGCGGTCGTTGTGGAGCGTAAGGAGGCAGGAAAGGAGTATCCGGTTCAGAGGCCGGTTTACTATGTCAGCGAAGTCTTGATTGAGTCCAAGCAAAGGTACCCACATTGGCAGAAGCTGATCTATGGAGTGTTCATGGCGAATCGTAAGCTAAAGCATTACTTCCTGGGACACCAAATCACGGTGGTTAGCTCTGCTCCGTTGGGAGACATAATTCAAAACAGGGAAGCCACTGGCAGGATTGCTAAGTGGGCGTTGGAGCTGGGGCCTCTTAATCTGAAGTATGTGCCTCGCACAGCTGTTAAGTCTCAAGCCTTGGTGGACTTTATAAACGACTGGACAGAGTGTCAGTCGCCTGAGGAGAAGCCGGATAACACATACTGGACGATTCACTTTGACGGATCCAGGCAGTTGGAAGGCTCGGGGGCTGGAGTGGTCTTAACTTCCCCTAAAGGTGACAAGTTCTGTTATGTGCTAAGGTTGATGTTTCCTTGTACTAACAATGCAGCTGAGTATGAGGCTTTGCTTCATGGCCTCCGTGTGGCTAAGGAGATGAACCTGAGCCGGGTTAGATGTCTTGGCGACTCAGACCTCGTGGCTCAGCAAGTTTCGGGCACGTGGGACTCCAAAGACCCACGGATGGCGGCTTATCGTCAGGCGGTGGACATCATTGCTGGTCACTTCAAGGGTTATCAAGTGGATCATATTGACCGTCGCAAGAACGAGGCGGCTGACGCGTTATCACGGCTGGGTTCTCAGCGTACACCGGTGCCGCCTAATGTTTTCTTGGATGTGTTATATCACCCGTCAGTTAAGCTACCTTCGGAGGAGGATCTGGCAATACCTGACCCGGAGGGGCAGCTGGTGGCGGCTCTTCACGCCATCCCAGATTGGACGGTACCCTACTTGGCGTACTTGACTCGCGGCGAGTTACCTGAGGACGAAACTTTGGCAAGGCAAATCGTCAGGCGATCCAAGTCCATGACTATCGTCAATGGCGAGTTGCATAAGCGCAGCGTCACCGGCATTTTTCAACGTTGTGTTTCACCGGAAGAAGGCAAGGAAATCTTAAGTGAGATTCATGCTGGTGATTGTGGTCATCACGCCGGCTCAAAATCTCTGGTGGCCAAGGCTTTCCGACATGGTTTCTTCTGGCTGACGGCTCATAAGGATGCAGAAGACTTGGTCCTCAAGTGTGACGGGTGTCAAAAGTTCGGGCGACGTGCTCACGTACCGGCTCAGGAGTTGCGGATGATCCCAATTACCTGGCCGTTTGCGGTCTGGGGGCTTGATATGGTCGGGCCCTTCAAGAGATCCAAAGACAAGAAGACCCACCTTTTGGTGGCGGTGGATAAGTTTACGAAGTGGGTGGAGGCTGAGCCGGTCAGCAAGTGTGACGCAGCTACGGCGGTTCAGTTTGTCAAAAAGCTGATCTATCGCTTTGGTTACCCTCATAGTATCATCACAGATAACGGCACAAACCTATCTAAGGGGACTATGCAAGCGTTCTGTGAAAGTGAGCACATCCGGCTTGACGTCTCTGCTGTGGCTCATCCACGGTCCAATGGTCAGGCGGAGCGGGCTAACCAGGAGATCCTGAGAGGTATCAAGCCCCGGCTTATGGTTCCTTTACAGAGAACGCCGGGTTGTTGGGTTGAGGAGTTACCATCAGTTCTGTGGAGCATCAGAACAACTCCCAACAGGTCAACAGGCTATACGCCTTTCTTCATGGTTTACGGCGCAGAAGCCGTGTTACCAAGCGACATACGTCATGACTTGCCAAGGGTGGCGGCTTACGTTGAGGCAGACAATGAGACGGCGCGTCAGGACGCGTTAGATGCTTTGGATGAAGAGCGTGATCTGGCGGCGGCTCGATCAGCGATTTATCAACAAGACCTGCGTCGCTATCACAGCCGCAGAGTCAAGACCCGGACGTTTCAAGAAGGCGACTTAGTGTTGCGCCTGACTCAAGATCAGACGGACGCGCACAAGTTATCTCCTCCATGGGAAGGACCTTTTGTGTTAGCAGAAACCTCAACAATGGGTCATATTATCTCATCGACGTATGAGACAAGTCACGCACTTCTGGGCAGGAGACCCACCAGCCGTGGAATATCGCTCATCTGCGGCCTTATTATACTTGAGTCATCGACTCCCCCCATTGTACATCATCATTGTATATATCATATATATATAATAAAGTTGGCATCCCTGCAAGATGGGGCCTCTGCCGTTTTTACGTATCTCAAATTGTGCAAAGATGGATACAATCATAAGGTCACTTGGGGGCTTCTAACCCGCCAGGGTTAAGCTTCAACCCTCTTGATCGGCTCTTCAGCCAAAATAGCACCATCATCTGGCGGCTTACAAGTTGGCGGTCCACAGGACGGCGGCTTACAAGACGGTGCATAAGTTGATATCATCAACAAGGTCGTTTGGGGGCTTTCAACCCACCGGGTTAAGCTTCAACCCTTTCGATCAGGCTCTTCAGCCACAGTAAGGCCGGGTTATGTACCCAAAAAGTTGACTCCGTCAACAAGGTCATTTGGGGGCTTCCAACCCACCGGGTTTAGCTTACACACCCTCTTGATCGGCTCTTCAGCCACCACAAGTTAGAGTTAAACCTGCCTGTAAGCTGCTGCTGCTCCACCAGGTGACCCGCCGAACTCTTACCAGTTAATCTCGATTAGAGACCCTGAGCTGTTCAAACATATTTGGCAGTCACTCTCACTAGAGACCCTGTACTGGTCAAGGTTCAACCGGCGGCTCTTGTCACATGAGGGCCGGCTTACGGAAAGCGAGGATAAACTCACCCATCTGCTGCTGACTCTCCGCTATGTGGCCCGCTCGTACTCTTAAACAGTTACTCTTTTAAAGACCCTGCACTGTTTAAGGTTCAAACGACGGAATTACGTCACGTGAGAGGTAACTTACGGGCCTTAAGGGTACTCATACCCTGCTGCGTCTCTCTCTGGTTCGTTGCGCTCTTATCAGTTAATCTCGCCTAGAGACCCTGAGCCGTTCAAAGCATTGACGGTCACTCTCGTTAGAGACCATGTACTGTTAAGAGTTCAAGTAACGAGTCCACCCAGAAGAACCGGTTTATGAGTTTTAAAAAGCAAGGTCATGGAAGATTCAACATCTCCGGGTTGTGCTTTTTCAAGCCGCCCTTACGGCAATACAGAACATATTCTGTCTTGTTTATTTTTGTAGGGTTTTATCTTCTAAAGATGAACCGCCGTGCAATCAGATATTATAAGCACAAACATAAGACAGACAAACATGCATCAAGCTATGCAAAGTTTACTACGTGCACGATGGCACGGCTCAGACAGTTCAAGATTTTCTAAGCCTATTACAAAGCTCTCCACAGAGCCCAAAAGGCAACAGGCTTAAAGTTTTTATACAACTTTCAGTTCGGCGGCTCAGCAAGCCGAGTTATCAATTTCAAGCATCAAGTGCTTAGCTCGACGGCGGGTCATCCTGCGCCGGGTCTTCGACCTCTTCGATCTGAAGATTATCCACATCCCAGTTGCAGTTTGTTAGAGCTTCAAATTGAGCCTCTTCAAAGAGGGGAGACGGATCAATCTCAGGGGCGAAGAGGTGCTTACAGCGAGCAGGAGTCAAATCTCTGGCTTCAAAAGTTGGGCCACGCACTCTTTTGCTGACCTCGCTGTAAGCCGCCTGGTACGTTGACAGATCAAGCTCATCAACCAGTGTTGATGCAAGAACCCTGGAGGCCTTCATGCACTTGGTATAGTCAGCTTCTGTGAACTCTGAGCCGTCGTCCTTCTTCGACGGAAAGCCATCCATCATTTCTTCTACTGTCAGTTCAGGGGCAAAGGCCAGAGACCGGCTTAGCGCAGCCATAGCTCCTTTCCTAGCGGCTGATCGCTTCAGTTCCTCAATCTGTTTGGGCAGCGTGGATAAGAGTTCTATCACTCCCTTCATATACTTGGGAATGCTCTTCTCAGTCAGCATTGCTTTGATAGTACAAAGAGTCCCGCAGTAGAGTTGTTCTGCCAAGGAGTATACTGCCTTCAGTTTCAGCAAGCTGTCAGACGACAATTGGCGGCTTCTCTGACCTGCAAGATAAATTTGGCGTTATAAGCCGCCCTCACAAGATTTTCAACCAAACACGAAATTTTTTAAGGTTTTCAATACTTACCAAAGATAGCAGACGTCATCCTGGAGATATGGCGCTTGAGAGTTTGCAGTTCATCTGACACAACCGTGAGTCGCTGGTCAGCGTATTCTGCGCGCTTGGTCAGGGCAGCTTTCTCAGATTCAGCAGTCTTTTTGAAGGAATCAAAATCAGCTTGAACCTTCTCAATCTCTTTAATGGCAACCCGCCATTCTTCCGCCTCAGACCGGGCGGTTTGTTGGGCAGCAAGGCTTTCTTTTGCGTCGGCCACTTGAGACTCGGCCGTTTCCAAGGCTTCCTGTATAGTACAAAAACAAAACAGCAGTTCAGGAAGTTGATAAAGAGGTTATGATGCAAGTCTCACGCAGATTGCAAGCAATATACTTGACACTTGGGGGCTAATGTCTGTGTTTGCTCTCCAAGTCTACAATGAAGTTCCGGCTCATCTTCTTCAAGATAAGCCGGCACTTGGGGGCTACACAGCGCTTTCCAAGTTTTCTAATGAAGTTCCGGCTCATCTTCTTCAAGATAAGCCGGCACTTGGGGGCTACACACAACGCTCCAAGTTTACAAGGAAGTTCCGGCTCATCTTCTTCAAGATAAGCCAGCACTTGGGGGCTACACACAGCGCTCCAAGTTTACAAGGAAGTTCCGGTTCATCTTCTTCAAGATAAACCGGCACTTGGGGGCTACATGCAGTGGTTTTCAAATCTACAATGCAGTCCCGGCTCATCTTCGATAAAGATAAGCCGGCACTTGGGGGCTACAATTGGTGTTTCCCAAGGTTCCAGTGAAGTTCCGGCTCATCATTTTTATACTGACCCGGACTTGGGGGCTATCATTGATCAACTCTTCCAGATAAGTATCGGCTTACTATCTATACTAACCCGATACTTGGGGGTTACAGGATAAGTTATATGACATATATTGGAAGAGCCGGTCTACCATCTGCAATACTAAACCAGCTCTTGGGGGCTACGTAAGGGTACAAGGAAAAAGCAGGAGTGGTACCTCATATTTTTTCTTCATCAAGCCAACAAGTTTGAGCTCCATGTTCCGGCTTGTGGTCAGGCGGTTCAGATAACCAGCGTGTAATTCATCGGCAGTCAGCTTCTCCAGCACAGGGAATTCAAACTCAAGCTTCTCAGGAGAGGAAGTTTCAGCCTTGCCGGAATGTCTTGACAGTACATGGGGCTTAGGGGTCTGATGACCTGTCCCAGTGATGGCGACGTCTGGAAGAACTAGGTTTTCGACGGCTGTTGAAGGGCTGGGTGGCTTAGGATCATCCCTTGGAGGACTGTTAGTTGCCATGTCATGATCAGCCGGCTCAGAGGGCTGGTGAGTGGCTTCAGGTGCGTCTTTCATAACATCAGTAGGCTCAGCATGAGCTAAAGGGGAGTCCGGCTTAGCAAATTCCGGCTCTTGGGCAGTTGGGGCGGCGGTAGACCCGCTGGTCTTCCTTCGTTTTGCTTGAGCCCTGGAAGACATGAAAGATTGTTACTTAGAGGACAAGAGTATTAAAATGTATGGTGCAAAAGTAAAGATACACACTCCAGGTTGATCTTCATTGGAGGCAGTTTGGTGGCAGTAGAGTCGCCAGAAGAAGGGGGAGAATCCTGAAGACGGTTAAGACAATACAAAGCAGAGTAAGGTTACAATGCAAGATTGTTAAAACTAAACCTCAGTTAAAAGAATACCTCAGCCGGCCGTTTCCGTGGAGCCGGAGAATGCGATAACCCGGCCACAAGATTTTCAGAGCCGGTGCTCCGGGTCTGATGTCGGGAGTTGTGTTGTTGCTTTTTCAAAAGAAAATTGGGGTCTAAGTGAGCAAGAGGATGAGAAAAAGGGACTTTTCGGATGACCCGCCGCACTTTCTCTGGTGGAAGGTTTTCTGAGTCAGAAGAAATGTAAGTTACCTCAGGGGCGTCCGCATGGCTGGTCTCCGTTTCCTCCTGTGAATGATTGTTGTCAATAAGTTGCATGAAAAGACGGCCAAGGGAGTCAAGTTCTACCTCTGAGTCGTCAAGCTCAGGTGGGTCTTGAGTGGCGGCTTTCTTCTGGGCGCGGGCTTTCACCTTAGGCTTCCTCACTGGAGGGTTATACTTCTTCTTCCAGAAAGGAGAGCCGGCCTATACATAAGCCGCCAACAAAGATTAGAAGGAGCAAGACAAAAGGTAAAGAAGCATGACCAATTTTGTGGAAAGAATTTCTTACAGCTGGAGCCGGGTTCTTGACACAAAAGGGGTTGAGCCCGGTGTTGTTGCAAACCGTTTGTTTCTCGCCGAGGAGTCCTTTGACGGTGGAGTTGATGTCCTCTTCGGTTAGAGGAGTGGCGTTGAAACAGAGGGGGTCATTGGGCTCACCCGTAAATTGATGCATGAGCCGGTCACGCCGGCTCAGCGGCAAGATCTTCCAGCTAACCCAGCAGCGGGTTAAATCGACGCCAGTCAAGCCATTCGCCAGTAAGGCCTTGATTTTGGCGTAAGCCGGAGCATATTTTGCTCGATCTGCGGCAGTCATCCGGTTTGGGAGTTCACTTGTATTGCAAAGCCGGGTTGGACGGTAACCCGGCAGTGGATTTTCACCTTCAGGAGAAGTGTCCTTGCAGTAGGACCATGTTTTGTTCCAGTCCTTGGGGTGGCTTGGTAGGAGAGCTATTGGATAAGGCAAATCTCTCCATCTCTGGATGGAAACCCCGCCAAGCTCCAAGCTTGGCCCAGCTGCCACTTCAGTTTGGCGGTTGGCATAATGATAGTCATGGAAGAGGTCAACTGATGGCTCTTCTTGCAGATATACTTCACATAAAACTTGAAACTGACACATGTTGGTGACAGAGTTGGGACCGATGTCTTGAGGGTGAAGCTTGAAAAAATGAAGAACGTCCCGGAAAAACTTTGACCCGGGAGGGCTAAATCCGCGAAGGAGGTGATCAGTAAACACGACAACCTCTCCATCCTTAGGCTCAGGTCTTTTTCTGATCCTGGAACCCGCCAGTGTATGACATCTTTGGCCGGCAAGATACCCGACTCTACGAAATTAAGCAGAAGCTCTTCGGTGACTCCGGAGCTGACCCAATCACAAGATGAGGGTGCCCTTGACATGATGGCGAGTTAAGCTATGAAGACACAGAGTATGGCGGATTAGAAAAACATTAACTGGATGAGGCAGTTGTGGACAGTGTAATGGTGAGGAGTTAAGCCGCCAAAGCATTCTAGCAGAGAGCCGCCAAAGCAAGGGCGGGTTAAGTGGACAAAGGCAATATTGGAAGAAACGATTAAGTGTGAATAAAACAGGTTTCATATAATATCACCATGGCTGCAAGATCTACAGACGAAGGTAAAATGAAAAATATTCATGACCTAAAAATGGCAGTGGAAGGACAAGTACATCAGTATGCGGGCATGAGTGCTATACGGATCTAAAACAGATGGGCGTTGGTATTAAGGGGATAACCGCAGCGGATATGCAACACTACGGGGTGCGAGGTGATGCTTGGTGGTCTATGTTATGAACACCGATGAACATTTGAAGAACACAAGGAAAATGAAGAACTCGGGAACCCTAATGGGGATGAGTACAGATTCAACAAGGGCTGGAAGAGATACCTGGCGGATGCGGATGCGCCGGCGAAGCTCTGGTCTGATTCAGGTTGATGCAGCGGCCTGCGATGGGGATGACGGCGAGGTCCAGTTGGTGGCGGCGGAGCTCCAGAGGTTCGACCGTTCGAAGGAGGAAGATGACAGCGACAGCAGAGGAAGGGAAAGAAACACCACGTGTCTCTATTTATGAGATGAAAGGCAACAGTGCGCGCAAAAATTGAGGAGGCACAGTGATGATTGACCAAACGTGGCGCCTCGATTTTCGGGATGGCCTTTCAATGAAAAGATCCGTTGCAAACGTCACAGAATCTTTTTGGAATATTCGATATGACGTCATGGCGGGTTATAACTTTTCTTTTCAGATGACAGAAATGTAAAGACTCGCCGCCAAGTGAGTTGGACGATTGACATGAGCAGGCTCAAATCAACCTGGGGCCTAATGTTGGGGATATAACCCCATGGTAAGACCCGCCCAGGAGGGGCCGGGTCATACCTGGCGGCTCATAGCCCAAGACCCATAAGGTGGGCCGGAAGATGAAGGCCAGGCCGCGTGGCGGCTTACTAGATGGGCTAAGGCGGAGGCCCAGAGACAGAAGATGGTATGAAGACCCGGGCGGTTAATCCGCCCGGAGATGGCTTGCCCAAGACGGCAAGGCGGCTTAGAGACAGGATTCACTACGAAGTATGAGTCGGTTTAGGACTCGTGTAACCCAGGGCCTTGACCTCTGATATAAAGGCGAGACCCTGGGGCAGCTTAGATGAGAAAACCAACGAGTCGAGAACTAGGTCAAGCGAATCCGCTCCCTTGTAATCGATACTCCAATCAATATAACACAAGCAGGACGTAGGCTTTTACCTCTTCTTGAGGGGCTGAACCTGGGTAAACTCGTGTCCTTCGTCTCGATCAACCCCTTTGAGTCCACCCCTTTGGCGATGGCCTCAAACCTAAGTCTTCGGACATCTGCCGTGACAAACCCACGACACTTCTCGAAGAAGCTGATCCCTTTGTTGATGTCTTCCATTCTCTATCTCAGGTCATCCTGATGAAGTCGTCCTCCTTTCTTCGGGATCTCCATCGTCCTACGAATACGATAAGGGGGAAAACTCTGGAAGAACGTACCTCCATAAAGTTGGGCATCTGACAGTGAACTCAAGGAAGAAGACATGAATTATTTCTCGAGTTGTTACTGAGAAAATTCATTGAGAGCAATATGCGATGGTTCAAAAGTTTCAAACGGGTAGGCAATCATTCGATGTTTGATCAGAAGGTGAAAAGGAGTTCAGAGCAACGAAATAAATATTGCGTCTGACACAAGAATAGATCATCCCTTAGACGGTGGGTCGGGGATTACATACGAAGCCAAGTGCAAAAGATACCTTGGAATCAAAGTGGTACAGGAGAGTCAGGTTTCGATTCTGTGGAACTATGGGTTATGGGACCATCATGTGGATTAAGAGTAAGAAGAGCGGTGACATCTTGCACGGTCATGGTAGCAAGATATGTCAGAGGATAACCTGTCATTTATGTCAGCAACAGCATCGGTACCAAGGGCGGGGAACGAAGAGAACCATCTTCCTGCTCGTTGAAACGAGGCGGACCAATAGGCAAAGTTCTCGTCCACCGGCGGTTACCGGAATGTTATCAACAATAGTAACATGGCCTTACTGACAGAATTGATCACCGAGGTGTTTACCTAAGCAGAGAATTATTACTGCTTAGATCATATAATCTCAAGAAAGGTTAAACAGACCAATGGAAAGGAAAATGTGGTTATACTCAAGTGTTAGGAGTATATCTTTCCCAAGGAAAAACAGAGCATGATATACATGACAGGATAGCAAGTAGATAACCATTTAGGTAAAAGGGGCGAGGAAAATCCATGACATGCCCATACAATGGGGTTGAATAATTGATCAAGAAACAATTAGCATTGAGCTTACATTATTCCTTTTGGTGATCGATATACCACATCCATGCTTCGGGATAGCAATGATATGGTGTTTCGAGTAAAGGATGGAGCTTGGATACACAAAGGATCCAGTAGGAACAACTTATAAAATAAGTCTTACAATTCCCTCATGGAAGAATGGCAACCCTAGCTGAACAAAGCGTTATAACAATAGGTCATCCGGCCAGGTGTGCTAGCTACAACATCACCTTACCGAGTAATAAAGACCGAAGTTATAATTCTTGATAATGTTCCAACCATCATATATGTCCGAGATTCAGATCTGGTTGGTGTCAGGATACTTCAGACATAGAAGGCCTGAGAAGAAAATGATGCAACACAGACCTACGAGATGATGTTGCAAGAATCTCGGAATGAACGACAGAAGTAAGACTTTAATCATTAGTCAGACTACAAGACGTCTGAACACCAGGTCAAGACATTCGTGCCCACATGGAAGTTTCTAGAATGGAGGGCAATCAAGTTCTGATTGGGGACCATCATATAGGATATCAAGGTTCCATGTGTAAGTCTGGACTAGGACAAACCAAATCAATCCGTGGCCTGGCGTGTTAGGAAATACATATGGAGTGAAAGTACCAAATCTATCAAACCATAGAATACTTCGCACATGCCTGAAGGAATTGGAACGATTCGAGAGGAAGCGAGACAAAATTTTCCCATAAGCACGGTGGCAAAAATGCACGTGAACTTATAGAAAAACACTTCTTTTATCAAACATATTCTTCATGAACTAGGCACAAAGATAATGCTTTCAAGGTTTCCAACACTAGCTTAAATGTTCATCATGAACCACGAAGGAGATGAGGCTGTGGCTGATGGGCTCAGCAACAATTCGTCGAGATTTCCAAAAGAATGGATTTCCACAATTATGTGAACAAGGGGATGACATTTGTCAGTTCAAATGATATAATGTTTTGGTTTAAAAGTGCGACCGAAATATGACCTTAGGCAGCAAGATCAAAGCTAGAGTGACGATTCAATAACCAACAGTCTAAGAACGAACTGTCGATCGTTAATTTCAAGGCAATAGGGTTGCTAGAGGTACAGAATTCAAGCAGCATCGTTGGTTTGTTGGCATCCCGATTAGAATCAACACGGGGACCAAGAAAGAACGGTGATGGTGAGAAGTATCACTATGCCAGGAATTTCTAAGAGGTGGAGCAATCCTCACAACATTCTCGACACAAAAGACAGTAATTCTTTAGGGTAGAACATAACACAAGCTGGATAGCAAGTTGCATCCATATCATGGACAAATTTGCGATGGAAGGAAGTCAAGGAGGTTGTCGATGATAACAAAAATCATCGAGGGCAAGGAAGGTATTTCTCATCAAGAACTCAGTTGACATCTCAGAAGAAGTCAAAGTGTTGAAGGTGATCATGACACATTTGTCGAGAGTTTTCAAGGGAATGCAATCGAACAGTGGTGGCGTCAAGTAGGGGAATGACAACGTGGAAGGTTATAGGAACAACCGATAAGATGCAAGCTCAATATCGAGGTTGCTTTTCAAGACAAACAACATGATGTTGAAAGCTCGACGTGAGCAATGCTCACACTCTGAAGAATTTACGCACCAGAGAAGGACGAGGTAGCACAGTCGAAGATAGTAAGACAAGGATGTAACCGATAGTCTAGGAATGACCAGATTGACTTTGATATTCCCAGTAACAATTACAAGGGGTATTGAATTGCAGTGTGGAATAAATTTTCAAATCGGTGTTCTTGGTTGACAACAATCCCAGAACTCGTGGAGTGACTACGACAAGGAAAATTATTACCTCATCAAAGTTAATAAGATGTATTGCAAAGGCGTGATACCCTCGAGATACCAGAGGGTAAAACTCGAAGGTAGAACATGATAGAAGTAGAGCTGGGTCATTGACCTGCGACAGCAGATACTTTAACCTTGTCAAAATTTGACGAGGCACCGGAATGAATTACTTTCGGATGAATTAATAAGGATAGCATGGTCGGAACCTTAACTGCAATCGATCAAATTGAGGATACCGAAAGAATTAAACGGAGGAATAACTATTGTGCAAGGAGCTTCCGAGACGGTCTACATCATTTCCATGGGCATGAACACAAGTTCAATGTCGACTCCCACTTCATCAATGTATAACATCTCATTCATTTCTTGCTTTGGACGATGTTGTAGTGTTGAAAACTTATCTGGCAAAACTCCATAAGAGTATGACCCGTGAAAACTGTCGGGTTCACACGAATTATGGAAAGCATAGGTTCAACCCATAGGGGCATCTTAGGAACATACACCACAAACTTCAAGGGTGAATAACACAAGCTCGAAAGTAGAGCATGGTTGACAAAAGCAGAGGTTACTCTCTACCAAAGACATTATGTATCAGGGGAAGAATTCTCAAGAATTTTGAATATGTATGCCACTGTCGGATAATAATCCACCAAAAGATCTAGCGGACTACAATTGATCCGATGTGAGTAACGATACTCAACCAAAAGAAGAAAGAATGCAAAGGCATCAAATCATTGAATTATCTGGATAAGTCGAGTCTTGAATACAAAGGAATAACCAATCAAGGTTTGATTTACCTAGAACCAGCTCATGTTTTGGAAAGACGTCTGAGCCGAAAAGATAATTTATAAAGTTCAACTGATGACTGTGTGCATTCACACACAGGTTGAACCAATAAAAATCAAAAGAAAACCACAAAGGATTTACTTAATATTGCTAGACATATGGAATTAACCATAATGCAAGCAGGTAAGGAAGGTCAAGAGCAATAGGATGCTGCAGATTACGGAGGATCGAACAGCATTTCGAAGAATTTTGTGAATCACATGATCAACCGAGGAAGAACGAATCTCCGGTAAGATAATTCGATGTACCTTGTAATAACAAGAGCAACTGGATATGAAAGTATGAGTGACAATTGCATGTAGTCATCCATAGGGACTTATCGGTGGTAGGGAATTGCAAAGCCGGTGAGCACAAAGTCTCGGGAAACATCAAAAGGGTATCTTCAGAATCTTCTGACGAGGCAAGCGATCTTCTGGAATGAGGGGCTCTCCGGGAGAAAGTAGTTACGAGAACCTAAGGTTAGAGTTAGTAAAATCTTTAACCCGGAAGAGAAGAGAGGTCAGAACCCAGAGTATAGATGAGGAATAAAAGATCCTAATGCCACCCGATTGAGATGTGGGCCCGTAAGCCACAGCATCAGTGTTAGTAAAAGTTTTTCAATGTCTAGACTCAACTTCGGCCAAGGAGTTGGACAGGGGGCTACCTACAGGCAGTCGGCTCTGATACCAACTAGTGACGCCCCCATTCTCGTCCGTACGCTAATCATGCACACAATGTGTACGACCAAGATTAGGGACTCACTGATTGATATCACAACACAACAAAAGACACAAATTAAAGTCATACAGCTTCATATTACAAGCCAGGGGCCTCGAGGGCTCGAATACAAAGCTCGACAAGCAAGAGTCAGCGGAAGCAAAAATATCTGAGTACAGACATAAGTTAGACAAGTTTTGCCTTAAGAAGGCTAGCACAAACATAAGCAGCGGATCGAAAGAGGCGAGGCCTCCTGCCTGGGAACCTCCTAACTACTCCTGAGCGTCGGCGTTCTCCACGTAGTAGTAGGCTCCATCGGTGGTGTAGTAGTCGTCTCCGGCGTACTCCATCTCCTGGGCTCCATCGTCTGAACGCGGCATCGTATCGAGGGGAAAGAGCATGCAAAGCAGCGGTGAGTACTCATCCAAAGTACTCGCAAGACTGACATCAGAACTATGCTAAGTATGCATCAGTATCAATGAAGGGGTTATATCTGGGCTGACTGCAGAAAGCAAGAATAGGGAGAAGGCCTAGTCCTATCGAAGACTAGCATCTTCAGCATCTTGCAGCATTAGAAGAGAGTAGACTGGTATCTCATATATATAGTCATATTGTTGTAGCAATTTTATTAAGTAACCACGCCCAGAGATTCTTCCTCGACTCCCCGCGAGGAAGCAATCTCGGAGCCACAATTCATCTTAAATTTAAATCACAATTATAGTTGTATAAGGTCAAGGTACAACTCCAAGTCGTCCTGTTACCGTGGACACGGCTATTCGAATAGATTAATCATCCCTGCAGGGGTGCACCGCATCTCCGACACGCCTGATCACCTCCGTCCGGACACACTTTCCTGGGTCATGCCCGGCGTCGGGATAGCAGCACGTCGTCGCCCCACCTAGACTCAACGAAGAGGCCAGCCCGCCGGTCTAAATCCTATGCGCGCAGGGGTCATGGGCCCAATCACCCTTTGCACACCTGCACGATGCGAGGGCGGCCGGAAGCAGACCTAGTACACTCCAGTCCAAGAGCTGTACCATCCAGTCCAATCCGGCGCGCGCCGCTCCATTGCTGACGTTCGAAGAGCTTCGGCTGATACAACGACGCTGAGTGCCCATAACTTTCCCACGTGATGGTTTGGTGCGCAATAAGGCCAATGACCAACTCAGATCAAATACCCAACCCATTAGCATTTTATTAATGCGGGGCAAGCGCGACCCTCAAAGTGCGGTCCCGTCACCCCGACTCGAGGATGTGTGGCAAGGGCCTCTCCTGCCCGTCCACGCCTCAACATAACCCGGATGCCTTACCGGCGCATCCCACCACATCTCACACACGGGTACCCTTGGGGCCGACCCGTCTCAGGACTGTCGGGAACTCAGGTCCACCTCAACCAGGGTGGTACCGCCTGTCCCTCCAGTCCCGCCTTTCACATGTAAACAAAGTCAAGATGAAGTAACTGTGTGTTTTTACACCAAGTGGATATCCGAAGAATCATCCTCGATGGATCCCACTCGAGGTATGTGTATGACAAGAGTCGCTATCGATAAATGGGAAGGAGGAATCACCCTCGATACCCACGATCGATTAGCTACGCTACAGAATTAACATCGGGAGTGCTAAGTGAGGTATCACCCTCGGCACCCGATAGTAGCTCTGCAGTGCCATACATAAGGGGTGTGCGGTGATGTGAGGGGCCTGGCTCGTCGGTCGGTTGACCGAGTCTTCGGGTCTTCGAGTCGTCGAGTCGTCGATAAAGAAGCAGGGGCAACTGGGACTAAGGGGGGTCACAGGGGATTCATTGATCAACCTATACTAAGCAGTTGGTATGATTGCAGGTAAATTAACAGTTTATCAAAAACAGGCTATGCATCAGAATAGGAGCTAGCTAATACAGTAGCAAAATCTAATGCAAGAATAAGAGGGAAAGGAATAGGCGATATCGGAATGCTCAAGGAGGGTTTGCTTGCCTTGTTGCTCTGCTGCAAAAGACAGATCGTCAGGGGCATAGTCGTACTCGGCAGCAGCGTCAGTCTCGGAGGCTACCGGAGAGAAGAGGGGGAAGAAACAATAAATACAAGCAAACAGATGCAACACGATGCATGACATGGCAATACGCAGTGCCGGGTGTGTCCTAACGCAGTGTTACACGGTACCGAGAAAGGGGGAACCCATCCGGGAAAGTTTTCCCGGTTCCGGACATTTATCAGACGGATGACCGGAGGGGAACGGTTGCAGGTTCGGGTAGTTAGAGGCATGTGGTGAACGAACGGAGCGCGTATTCGGATTCGTCTCGTCGTTCTGAGCAACTTTCATGTATAACGTTTTTCGATCCGGGTTACGGATGAATTCCTACGAATTTCCGAAGTTTTCTGAATATCTCCGAAATTTTGCTAAGTCTAAGAATTGCTTAGTTTTAAACATCATTTAGCCGCTTTCCGAAGGCTATTGCTATTGTTCTGTACATCCTATGATTTTGTGCCTTATATCAATTGTGAGCATTTTTCTGCGATCTACATGTTAGTATCACTTTCATCCATATTGGCGTTCATTTGCTAGATCATCAACAGCTCTAAAGCAGCTATGAAAATAAAGCTGTTTTTCGGTTTTTCTGTTAACAGAACATTGAACTTTGTGATTTTCGTAGGAATTAATCCACGCATCAAATGGATTTGGTCCCGTGGGATAAAATGAAGTTTGTCAAGTGTACTCTCTGCCCATATTATTTTTATCCATATTAGAATTTGTTTTGTCGCTGTTTAGAGGGCTAATCAACGTGATTTCGCGAAAGCTAGCTATTGCTACAGTAACATTCAGTTACTGTAGCAGAGCAGCATCTAGCAGGCAGGCGCGGGCGGCAGCAGCCGCGGACGGCGGCGAGTGCGGGCGAGGCCGGAGGTGGGCGCGGCCACACTCAACGCGCACACACACTGCACGCACACACTACACACACATGCTTGCACACACACATCACGCACCTGGCCATGGCCATTGCCATGACCAGCAGCAGCAGCAGCAGCCGGCGACAGCAGCACCAGCAGCACGCAGCGGCATCCATAAGAGCAGCAGGCAGCAACGCAGTAGCTAACGGCAGCAAAACAGCAGTGCGAGGAGCGGCAGCAAAACAGCGCGCACGTACGCGTACGCGTACGCGGGAGCTCGGGCGAGCTCGGGGACAGCGGCCTACGTCAGAGGAATCGGAAGGAGAGTAGGGGATCGAAGGGGGGCCTCACAGCGGTGCCAATGGCGACCTCGGGGGAGTCGGGGAAGCTCGGGTTGCGACGACTCGACGCGGGTGATCGGCGGCCGCGGCGGAGGGAACAGGTCGGGGGCGACGTCTCCGCGGCGCTCCTGCTCGCGTGGGTGGATGTAGTCGACGGAGACGACGATGGCGCTCCAGCTGGACATCTCTACGCGACCCGGGGCTGCTTTGGTGCACGACAAAGGCGAGGCGGCGGCGACGAGCTCGTTCGGACGAGCTCGGGAGGGAAAGAGAGTGGGGGCGCGAGGGGGGGAACCGATCTAGGGTTCGTCTACAGGGTCGGGGGCGGCCTCCTTATCCCCTCCCCGGTGTTCTGTAGCGCCAGGCGTCGAGCATCAGCGGCCATGGCACCGTGGAGGGCCGCCACGCCATGGCTCTGCCTCCTTCTCTGTACTGAGAAAGGAGAAGGCCTGGGGTGGGCTAGGTTGTGTACTGTAGCAATGGGCTACAAGTGCACAGTGCAGTTCTTCTATTTTTCTTTTTCCTTTTTCTGTTTTGTTTATTCCTTCTCTTTTGCATTTTCTTTTTGCTCCAAAAGACTTTTGTAAAATGAGTAACTTGTCTCAATAAATATTATACAATATTTAGCACTGCCAGAAAAAGGTTTGGAGACAAAATGATTTTATTTGAATTTTCATTAAATGAAAATGGATTAAATGGAGCTGTTTTGGTACTGTTTTAGGTAATTAAGGTCACTTAAATATTTCAATTAATGTTGGTTCCTTCAAGATAATTACCTACTGATTATTTGCAAAAGTATGAACACTTTACTTTTCATGTTTGAGGAAATAATAATTTGACTTATATTTGAATTCAAATTTAAGTTTGATTTGAGACTAGTGGCATTTTGGTTTAGTAAAATTAGATGACATGGCATGATTAGCATGTGGTCACCGTAGTTAATCCCTGGGGTGTTACTATTCTCCTCGTCTAACAAGAATTCTCGTCCCGAGAATTAAGAGGTAGAGTAAGGGGAAAAGTTCTGGTTACGAAATTCTAACGAGTCTTCTAGTTCTTGGTTGCTCTTCTCGAAGAAGCTGATCCCTTTGTTGATGTCTTCCATTCTCTATCTCAGGTCATCCTGATGAAGTCGTCCTCCTTTCTTCGGGATCTCCATCGTCCTACGAATACGATAAGGGGGAAAACTCTGGAAGAACGTACCTCCATAAAGTTGGGCATCTGACAGTGAACTCAAGGAAGAAGACATGAATTATTTCTCGAGTTGTTACTGAGAAAATTCATTGAGAGCAATATGCGATGGTTCAAAAGTTTCAAACGGGTAGGCAATCATTCGATGTTTGATCAGAAGGTGAAAAGGAGTTCAGAGCAACGAAATAAATATTGCGTCTGACACAAGAATAGATCATCCCTTAGACGGTGGGTCGGGGATTACATACGAAGCCAAGTGCAAAAGATACCTTGGAATCAAAGTGGTACAGGAGAGTCAGGTTTCGATTCTGTGGAACTATGGGTTATGGGACCATCATGTGGATTAAGAGTAAGAAGAGCGGTGACATCTTGCACGGTCATGGTAGCAAGATATGTCAGAGGATAACCTGTCATTTATGTCAGCAACAGCATCGGTACCAAGGGCGGGGAACGAAGAGAACCATCTTCCTGCTCGTTGAAACGAGGCGGACCAATAGGCAAAGTTCTCGTCCACCGGCGGTTACCGGAATGTTATCAACAATAGTAACATGGCCTTACTGACAGAATTGATCACCGAGGTGTTTACCTAAGCAGAGAATTATTACTGCTTAGATCATATAATCTCAAGAAAGGTTAAACAGACCAATGGAAAGGAAAATGTGGTTATACTCAAGTGTTAGGAGTATATCTTTCCCAAGGAAAAACAGAGCATGATATACATGACAGGATAGCAAGTAGATAACCATTTAGGTAAAAGGGGCGAGGAAAATCCATGACATGCCCATACAATGGGGTTGAATAATTGATCAAGAAACAATTAGCATTGAGCTTACATTATTCCTTTTGGTGATCGATATACCACATCCATGCTTCGGGATAGCAATGATATGGTGTTTCGAGTAAAGGATGGAGCTTGGATACACAAAGGATCCAGTAGGAACAACTTATAAAATAAGTCTTACAATTCCCTCATGGAAGAATGGCAACCCTAGCTGAACAAAGCGTTATAACAATAGGTCATCCGGCCAGGTGTGCTAGCTACAACATCACCTTACCGAGTAATAAAGACCGAAGTTATAATTCTTGATAATGTTCCAACCATCATATATGTCCGAGATTCAGATCTGGTTGGTGTCAGGATACTTCAGACATAGAAGGCCTGAGAAGAAAATGATGCAACACAGACCTACGAGATGATGTTGCAAGAATCTCGGAATGAACGACAGAAGTAAGACTTTAATCATTAGTCAGACTACAAGACGTCTGAACACCAGGTCAAGACATTCGTGCCCACATGGAAGTTTCTAGAATGGAGGGCAATCAAGTTCTGATTGGGGACCATCATATAGGATATCAAGGTTCCATGTGTAAGTCTGGACTAGGACAAACCAAATCAATCCATGGCCTGGCGTGTTAGGAAATACATATGGAGTGAAAGTAGCAAATCTATCAAACCATAGAATTCTATATTGTTCAAATATTCCTTCACGCTTTCCAAAAATTCTATATTGTTTCCAATCAGCAATATGTCATCCACATATAATATTAGAAACGCTATAGAGCTCCCACTCACTTTCTTGTAAATACAAGCTTCTTCGTAAACTTGTATAAACCCAAACGCTTTAATCACCTCATCAAATTGAAGATTCATCACCACCACCTTCATCATCTTCACCACCAAAGGAGACTTGAGTACACGGGTATGGGCACTCCCCTTGGCTTGAGCCAAGCTTGGGGGAGATGCCCTGGTATCGTGTCACCATCACTTTTATTTACATTTACCTATTTTAGTTCGATCTTTAGCTCTTTCATGATTTAGTTGAATAAAAGTTTAGTATGATCTATTTTCAAGTGCTAGTTTCGTGATCTATCTATCTATGTAATTGAGTGAGAGTTATATAATAAAGTTTAGTTTGAGCTTTTGCTTCTTTACTTTCTTGTTGCAATCAAAATAAAAAGGAAATAAATGAAAAGGATCATATGTTAATCTTATGGTAAGTAATGACATCACATAAGGAAAAGTATAAGTGGTAAAATTTATTGGAGGTTGACAAACATAGCATTGGTCAATGATGCAATTCATGAAAGAATTAATAAGGGAAGAGAGATTCACATGCAAATATACTATCTTGGACATCTTTTATGATTGTGAGCCCCCATTAAATATTTTATGCCAAAATTGTTGACGTTGGACAAGGAAGACAACGTAATGATTTATGTTTGTTCATATTCACATAGAAGTTATATTGTCATAGATCCTGCAACATGTGGTGCTTGCTCAATATCTTTGCTAGCCAAAAATTCCGCACTGAGTAGAGATACTACTTGTGCATCCAAAAACCCTAAACCCAAACTCATGTTTTGAGAGTCCACCATACCTACCTACGGATCGAGTAAGATCCTTCAAGTAAGTTGTCATCGGTGCACTAAGGCAATAAAAATTGCTTCTAAATGTGTTTAATCAATTAGTGTAAGAGAAAATTGAGCATTGTACGAACTTATGATGGCCAAGTAATAAAAGCGCCGAACTGCATAATAAAGGTTGCTATCATAGGGGGCAATATAACGTGACGTTCTTTTACATTAAGGGATTTGTCATACAAACCAAAAAGCGCATGACAACCTCTGCTTCCCTCTGCGTGATGGGGAACGTTGCATGGGAAACAAAAAATTTCCTACGCACACGCAAGATCTATCCATGGTGATGAGCATGTACGAGAGGGAGAGTGGATCTACATACCCTTGTAGATCGCTAAGCGGGAAGCGTTAAGAAACGCGGTTTATGTAGTCGAACGTCTTCGCGATCCAAATCGCCGAGCATCCCGCAATCCCATCACGATCCATCTCGCGATCCAATCTCGATCCATCCCGTGATCCCATCACGATTCGTCCCGTGATCAAATCAAGAATCGTCTCGCGATCCTGATCACGGTCCTTCCGATCTAGCGCCGAACGGACGGCACCTCCGCGTTCAGCACACGTACAGCTCGATGACGATCTCTGCCTTCTTGATCCAGCAAGAGGGAGCGGAGAGGTAGAAGAGTTCTCCGGCGGCGCGACGGCGCGGCGGCGATGGTGGTGGAACAATTCCGGCAGGGCTTCGCCTAAGCACCGCTGAAACTAGACTAGAGGAGAAACCGATCTAGATGAAGTAGAGGGAGCACGTGGCAATTAGGGTTAGCTCTTCCCTCTAAATCCTCTAGTATATATAGGAGGGAGGGAGGGGAGGAGGCAGCCTCAAACCCTCAAGGTTTGGCCGAAATTGGAGGTGGAGGAGTCCTACTCCAATCCTATTAGGAGTAGGATTCCTCCTCTCCACTTGGAAACCCTTTCCACCTTTCCTCCTTTCGATTTTTTCCACCCAAAGCCACATGGGCCTTAGTGGGGGGGGGGGGGGTTAGGCCAGCCCACTAGGGGCTGGTTTGACTCCTCCCACAGCCCATGAGGTCCTTTGGGTCGAGACACCCCTCCCGATGGTCCCCGGTACCCCTCCCGGCACTCCCGGTACCCTACCGAAATACCCGAAACTTTTCCGGTGACCAAAACGGGACTTCCTATATTCAATCTTTACCTCCAGACCATTCCGGAGCTCCTCGTGACGTCCAGTATCTCATCCGGGACTCCGAACAACCTTCGGTCACCACCATACATAACTCTACTATACCGAAACGTCACCGAACCTTAAGTGTGCAGACCCTGCGGGTTCGAGAACTATGTAGACATGACCAAGACACCTCTACGGTCAATAACCAATAGCGGGACCTGGATGCCCATATTGGTTCCTACATATTCTACGAAGATCTTTATCGGTTGAACCTCTATGTCAAGGATTCAGTTAATCCCGTACGCTGTTCCCTTTGTTCTTCGGTATGTTACTTGCCCGAGATTCGATCGTCGGTATCTCTATACCTAGTTCAATCTCGTTACCGGCAAGTCTCTTTACTCGTTCTGTAATACAAGATCCCGTGGCTAACACTTAGTCACATTGCTTGCAAGGCTTATTGTGATGTTGTATTACCGAGTGGGCCCTGAGATACCTCTCCGTCACACGGAGTAACAAATCCCAGTCTTGATCCATGCCCACTCAACAGACACCCTCGGAGATACTTGTAGAGCATCTTTATAGTCACCCAGTTACGTTGTGACGTTTGATACACACAAGGTATTCCTCCGGTGTCAGTGAGTTGCATGATCTCATGGTCATAGGAACAGATACTTGACATGCAGAAAACTATAGCAATAAACTGACATGATCATATGCTATGTTTATAGTTTGGGTCTTGTCCATCACATCATTCTCCTAATGATGTGATCCCGTTATCAAATGACATCTCATGTCTATGGCCAGGAAACCTTGACCATCTTTGATCAACGAACTAGTTAACTAGAGGCATACTAGGGACACAGTGTTGTCTATGTACCCACACATGTATTTGAGTTTCCAATCAATACAATTATAGCATGGATAATAAACGATTATCACGAACAAGGAAATATAATAATAACCAATTTATTATTGCCTCTAGGGCATATTTCCAACACTGCGAAGGGCCTATCTTTTACTTTTATGTATTTACTTTTATGCAAGAGTCAAAGTATTCTTCCTTATTCCTTTTTACCTTTTCGTTTTGCAAGCATCATGTGGTGAGGAAAGATCTAGGCACATATATCCAGTTGTATATGAGTGAGCATGAGTTATTATTGTTGACATCACCCTTCAGGTGAATACGTTGGGAGGCGAAACTATAAGCCCCTATCTTTCTATGTGTTCGGTTGAAACTTTTTACTCATGGGGTATGCTGTGAGTGTTAGCAATCATAGAAGACTAAATGATGGTTGAGTATGTGGACTTGCCAAAAGGCTCCGACACGAGACCCTTCCTGAAAATATGATGAATTGTAGTTGCAAAGTTGACTGAGAACATAGTTTGTTGATTTTCAATAAGGTTTATGCTTTATACTTCTATGTTGTGATGAATTATTACTTGTTCATGAGAAGTTATATAATAAAAGTTATATGAATAAGTTCTATGATAAAGTTTGTTGCTGCTGTGATAATAAGCATGATGCTACTATGTCCGTATTTTGTTTTTATCGACACCTCTTTCTCAAACCATGTGGACATGTTTTTCGACATCGGCTTTCGCTTGAGGACAAGCGAGGTCTAAGCTTGGGGGAGTTGATACTTCCATTTTGCATCATGATTTCCTACTGTTATTTATAATGTTTTCATGCATAATAATGCTTTAGGGAGTGATTCTAATGCCTTTTCTCTCATAATATGCAAGGTTTACACAAAGAGGGAGAATACCGGCAGCTGGAATTCTGGACTTGAAAAAGCATATCAGAGATACCTATTCTGCACATCTCCAAATAAGTTGAAACTTCACGGAGAATTATTTGGAATATATGAAAAATACTGAAGCAAATAACTATCGGAGGGGGCCCACCTGGTGAGCACAAGACACCGGGGCGCGCCAGGCCCCCCAGGCACGCCTTGGTGGGTTGTGCTCAGCCCAGCCCACCTCTGGTGCCCATCTTCTAGTACTTAAGGTCTTTTGACCTAGAAAAAATAAGGGGAGGACTTTCGGGACGGAACGCCGCCGTCTCGAGGCGGAACTTGGGCAGGAGCACTTTTGCCCTCCGGCAGAGCGATTCCGTCGGGGGAACTTCCCTCCCGGAGGGGGAAATTGAAGCCATCGTCATCACCAACAACCCTCTCATCTTTGGGAGGCCAATCTTCATCAACATCTTCAACAGCACCATCTCCTCTCAAACCCTAGTTCAGCTCTTGTGTTCAATCTTTGTACCGGAACCTCAGATTGGTACCTGTGGGTGACTAGTAGTGTTGATTACATCTTATAGTTGATTACTATATGGTTTATTTGGTGGAAGATCATATGTTCAGATCCATTATGCTATTTAATACCCCTCTGATCTTGAGCATGAATATTATTTGTGAGTAGTTACCTTTGTTCTTGAGGTCACGGGAGAAGTCATGTTGCAAGTAATCATGATAATTTGATATGTGTTCGATATTTTGATGATATGTATGTTGTGATTCCCTTAGTGGTGTCATGTGAACGTCGACTACATGACACTTCACCATCCTTGGGCCTAAGGGAATGCATTGTGGAGTAGTTATTAGATGATGGGTTGCTAGAGTGACAGAAGCTTAAACCCTAGTTTATGCGCTACTTCGTAAGGGGCTGATTTGGATCCAAACGTTTAATGCTATGATTAGATTTTATATTAATACTTTTCTCATAGTTGCAGATGCTTGCGAGGGGGTTAATCATAAGTGGGAGGTTTGTTCAAGTAAGAACAGCACCCAAGCACCAGTCCACCCACATATCAAATTATCAAAGTAGCGAACGCAAATCAAACCAACATGATAAAAGTGACTAGATGAAATTCCCGTGTACCCTCAAGAACACTTTGCCTATTATAAGAGACTGTTCTGGCCCGTCCTTTGCCACAAAAGGATTGGGCTACCTTGCTGTACTTTATTTACCGTTACCGTTACTTGCTCTTTACCAATTATCTTGCTATCAAACTATCTGTTACCTACAATTTCAGTGCTTGCAGAAATTACCTTGCTGAAAACCGCTTGTCATTTTCTTCTGCTCCTCGTTGGGTTCGACACTCTTACTTATCGAAAGGACTACGATTGACCCCCGATACTTATGGGTCATCATTCACGGGCTTGTACCGTGGGCACGGGGTGCCCAGGAAGTGTCCGTTGGAGCCCCAACGGCTAGTTTTGGAGGTTGGCTATAAAAGAGCCCTTCCTCCCCACCGGTTTGGGGGTTGTTCATACACTTTCTAAACATCATTTTGAGCATCATACCACCTCTCCCAAGACCCTATAACCCCTCTATGTGAAGGGGGGTTTGTGGATGGATCTTGGAGTCATTTGTTGATTTCCTCCATTGCATCCCCTCTCTTCAATCTCCTACTTTCGGGAGTGCATCTTGTGAGATTGAGAGAGTGAGTTGAGCATTTGTTGCTTGACCTTGCATTGCATTTGTTGCATTGGTTTGAGCTCCCCGCATCGATTTGTTCGAGTGTGAGCCCGTGAGTTTAATACTCTTGGAGGCTTCTGCCTCCTAGACGGTTTGGTGATATATTGAGGAGTTTGTCAAGAGGTCTATGTGGCCAAGGTTCCCCCGGAAGCTTCCTTTTGTGGTGTGCTCCGGGGAAGGGTGTGAAGTGGTCTAAGTGGTCAAGTTCCCCCGGAAGCTTTCGTGTTTGTGGTGTGCTCCGGAGAAGTTGTAAAGGTGTGGGGTCGCCTTCAAGACCAACCCCGAGTGAATCGTGGCTCGTCCGTTGGGCGTGACTCGAACGTGAGAATACGGTGAGCCACTTGGTGGCGCTCTGGAGCTTTGGCTTCGGCACCGCTCCAATGGAGATCAGCACTCTCACGAGTGTGAACTTCGGGATAAATCCGCGTCTCCGACTCACTTGTGGTTATCTCATTCCCACACCTTTTACTTTCCATAATTCATACTTGCTCATATTGATATATCTTGTGCTAGTTAGAATTGCTTAGTTGCTCCTACATTTTAATATCTTGTGATATAGTTTGTGCTTGCTAGTTTCTTCAAGTGCCTATCTTATTTAGCATAGGTTATTGGTGCACTTAGTTGAGCCTAGCATATTTAGGATTTGTGCTTGAAAAGTATCCGTTTAGTTTAATTCCGCATTAGGATAAAGCCAAATCCGTAAAAGTTTCAAAACGCCTTTCACCGCCCCTCTAGTCGTCATCTCGGTCCTTTCACCAGCGACGAGATGTGGAATGGTGGGGTGGGGGTGGAGGAGGAGCGGCCGCAGCGGCCGGAGGAAGACCCGACCTTGTGGTCGTGCTTCCCCTTGCGACTGGGAATCCAATGCCAGCTCATCTTTGCCGACGGGGAGGTGAAGGAGAGGAGGAGACCGACGCTAGTGTTTGGCTCGTGTCGGACTTCGAGGAGGTAGGATGGCTTGAAAGTGGAAGCTGTGGATTGACTGGTCCACGACTTTCACATTAAAAAGGACGACGATCGGAGGCGCTCGGTAGCTGACAGGTGGGCCCACCCGCACGTGCGCCGTAGTGACGGGCGGTGGGAGGTAGGTGGACGGCTGCCACGCGAGCCCGGGACGGACGCGGAGCGAACACGTGGGCGTCCGTTCGGTGTCCGTCTGGACGCAAATCAGACGCATGTTTGCACCGGAAATACCGCGAGCTGAGACGCCAAATCGACAAAAAAATGCAAATACGGTCACGCGTTGGATCCGTTTGGTGACCCACATGATTTGAGGTCTGCGTTGGAATTGGTCTCAAACCACGTTGTGACGCACGGCCAGAAATCCGGTGGAGAGGCGCCCAAACGGCCAAACCAGATTGGAAGTTTGGAACGAATCGACCGCCCCCGTCCATCCCCTTCCCTCCAGCCTCCACCCTCCCGAATGTTCCACCACCAAACCAAACCACCACCTCCACCGACCACGCGCCCCGGCAAAAGACGGTTCGGCCCCTCCCATTCCAGACAGGCCAAGCCACGCACCTCCCGAACCCATGGGCAGTTCAGTCCATCGTTAATCCCGTCAAAACCTCCCAAACCCTCCCCCCTCTTCCTCTTCCTCATCCCCTTCCCCCTCCCCTCCCTTCCGCCCCAAGCCACGCTCCCGTCCATCGTCCCGACTCCACCTGGCCATTTTCCCTCGCCCAATCCCCGCCCGTGTCAAACCCTAGGGCCCCCGCCGAGCCCAACGCGCTCGTCCGCGCCCTCCCAGATCCAGTGGTGGCGGCGCCGTCGACGTCGACGCCGAGGCTGGGCGGGGCGGGGGCCGCGTCGCCGGGGGCTGCGGAACAGATGTTCGCCGCGCTCGTCGGCGACAAGGGTTACCCGATCTCTTCCGAGTTCTGGAGGCAGCTGCTCGAGCTGCCCCTCACCCAGAAGTGGCCGCCGGACCGCGTGCTGCAGGCCTGCCACGCCTTCGGTAAGGACCGACGGCTCGAGATACACGCCACGCCTCCCCCTGCGGTTGCTCTGATCGCTTCCGTTTCCCCCGTTCTCGCTGTTGCTTCGGGTGGTGATTATTACTTTCTGTTTTGCGGGGTTTGATCTGCGGGGGCAATGCGTATCATGTGATTTATGCGTGCGCGGCTGTGGGTCGCACGCCGCTGCTTTGAGGTGAGAGGCGGGGTTGAGGTGGCGTTTATTGTGTCTTTAGGGGCATTAATTTCTGTCGACTGCAACCTGCATTGGTGCTTAGAATGGGAATTTAGGTGGTGAGCTACCTACAATGGAAGGAAACAAGGCATGGATCAATATTCACTTAGTTTACTGTGTGACCAAGGTTGACTGAGCTTAGTGCATTACAATATACGAAACTTTTCTAATTTTATTAATTTACCATGAGAGTTCCTGTGTGCCTGGGTCTGCCTTAATTGACTGCTTGACTACTTTGTTGAACAAGAGAAAAACCCACAGTTATCTTTTCAGTAAGAAAGGCAAATTATGCACTCTTGTCCTGAAATTCTTTATGATGGGTGACAATGCAAATGGATGATTTGGCTAATTGTAGTTAGGGTGAAGGATTTAAGTGCTTGTTATAGTGTATTGAACATTGCAATGGTCTGTTGGTTCCGGAGTTTAACTCTCTGGTGAAGCATCAATGTGTAAATTAGGGGCTTGAGACCTGCATTTGCGCTTTATGCTGCCAGCAGTGAGGGACCTCATTGGTGGAATGGTCTGTGTGATGGGATCGATGACTTTTGTTTAACTTAGTCTGGTTTGTAGTAAACAAGAGAATATTAATAGGTAGTTAAAGAGCAATGCTACACCTACGAAGAGCCTACAGGACTTCTGAGAAAAAAGCCACGTGTTGCAATTTTATTGGATGTCACAGGCCCCACAGCTGGAATTCGGGGGGGGGGGGGGGGGGTGTTAGTATTAGATTATGAAGGAATCACTTACGAAGGTGGGCCTTCGTCAACACCTTTGGTAGTTAAATGTGTATATTATGACTCACATTTTTGCCCCTCCGCTGTTTGTTGTGTTCAGAATGTTAAAATGGAAGGTAGACATATCCTATGGATGGTTGAGAGTTGTATGTTTAACTACCTGCTAGTATGGTATGCCTACCTTCCACTTAACACTTTTATGTACATTGATATGGATAAGTGCAACATGTTAGATATTTTCTAGGAAGGTGAAAGGGGAAGGCGTGTCATACCACAATCACCAACCCAATCTTTTTAACTAGTAAATACTTACCGTGAATCATCTTTCCAGTTCAGTTTACATTCCTGCAAATAATGTTTCATGTTATCGAAGCCACTTGCATGGTATAAATATTTCGAGATTTTTAGGGCGTGAATGTTCGCCGCCCCGTTGCATAGTGTGGCGTACTGGGCACGTGCGATCAGGCCCCACACGGCTGAGTGTGCGGCTGTGATGTGAATGACGCAAAGTGATGCGGGCATATCACGTGGTATCGCACGCATCACGCCATGCCATTACGCTACCTAAATATTTAACTTGATTATACCAATTGTTAAGTGTTAACCTTATGGTTCCAATGCTTTGATAGAATTTGTATTATTAGTTCCTGTAATTAAATCATAATTGTCTTTGGCTCATTGGTTTGACAGTCTGGGTTATGTGTATGTGCAGCACAGAACAACTATCATACAAAGCATCTTGCAAAGATCTTGATCCATTTGGTTTGGTGTTTGCAAGAGTGCACGTCAGCTTCTTCTGTATCCTCTAGTGTCTATAGAAAGGCTATTAATGCTGACTACGTATCATCCATATTTCTTAAGTTCATTATTGAGAACGCCAAGGCAGATAATTGGCAAGAGTTTTGCCTTGACATCAACAAAGATGAAAAGGGGCTGGAAATTTTTCCTTCTGATAAATGATCATTAAAATTCCAAATGCTTTATCAATTGTTTTTTCTATGTCTGATATAGTAAACTGTAATGATATTTTATATTTCCATGCTCCTCGTAGACCAAAGTGTGGAGTATTTTCTGATGAAGGGGGTGCTGGACTACATTGGTAGTGTAGATGTAAGGTATCTTGATGGATGGTGTATATTCATCTAGTTTTTCATTTTTAAAATGTTTATTTTCCATTTGAATTCCACTGTTTTAATATCTCTATATGCAGTCCGGAGTCATGCTACCTACATCACGAGCTTTTAAACTTGATGCTAGTCCTTGTGTCGACTCAGTTATGTTCTGGACCATCTCCAGAACCAAAAGATGTGCATCCTTTCATTGATGCGGCTATGCTTCAGGTAAAAATGGAATCTGCTAATGCATTATGCATGATGATTTATTTACAGATATTATTGAGCTAAATTCGGGATGTGTTCCTTTGCCACATGTGTCTTCTGCAGGAAGGTTCCATAGTAGCTTTGGTTGTTCAAAAGTTGCTACTTAATTTTGTAAGACGGCCACAAATTCCTTCAAATGGTTCACACCCTGTTTTCTCTGATGATGGCGTGCCTGGTGTTCTGCAACGAGTTGGCTCAGCAGCTGGTAATGCGGGTTATCTTTTCCGCAGAAAGTGCTTATAGTTTATGTACCCTCACGATTGACGTCATGTGAATGCAACTCACTCACGTGATCATGTGAATGCAACTCACTCATGTGATCATGTGAATGCAACTCACTCACGTGATGTCAATACTCTGAACATTTTCATCTTATGGTTAATTTTTGTTCATAATGTATTGACTTATTTGGTAGTAATCAGATCTGAGATTTATGTTATAATAGATGATGCTAGGCCATTTTACACCTTTATTGTGACTACTGTATTATATGCCAAAATTCCGGGCCTGGTTGTTTAATTTAGGCCCTGTTCGGTATTGCTCCACTCCACAACTCTGCTCCCCTAGCTGGCGGAGCTACAGTTGAAAATGACGGAGCTGCAGTTTCCTCGCTCCGCAGATTCCGGGAGTTGGTGGATTACCGAACAGGGTCTTACTAACCATGCCACACCACAAGTCGGTAAGTTTTGACCGAATGTGAGGTGGCAAGGCACAACTGTGGCACCAACCAAAATACCCACATAAGCAACTGTTGCGTGCCTATGATTAGGCTGGGAACAGAATAGCCCCTTAGTCACATGTTTGGTTCAGAGCCACACTTGTAACAATATTCCTTTCCTGCAACATGGGTTTGACAAGTTTGCCTTAGCCTGTCAATGTGTGGCACCCATTTTGATCGTCCCAAGTCTAGCAAAGTGTGGAACCCATTTTGATCGCCTAACCTTAGTCATGTTTGGCATAAATAAGTGTGGCAATGCTGGTAACATTAGTATACTAACCAACCAGGCCCTACTATCCTACTCAGGAAGTTATCATATACTCCCTCCGTCTCAAAATAAGTGTCGAAAATTTAGTACTAAGTTAGTACAAATATAATACTAAGGCAGCGACACTTATTTTGGGACGGAGGGAGTACTACTCTTCAACCATTCTTATGTTCCCTACTACGAAAATGTTTCAGTCATCGAAAATCTTTGAATTCATTCTTTTATCTGGTTTTGCAGCAAATTTTGTACTACTGCCATATTGCATTTTGAACTATGTTGCAAGTGCAAGTGCTGAAGGTGTGACAAGTCAATTGGCAGATAACAGTTTACTTGTTTTGCTTATTCTGATCCACTACCAAAAATGCATCTCAATGAATAAGTCCATTCTAACCGATGGTGTCTACATGAGTGATTCAAATACCAAAGCCAAGGATACACCAGCTTTTCATGAGAACCCTTACTGCAAGTCGCTAAACAATGGTACGGACATTCAGTGTAAGATGCACCTGCAATATAGAGAAATTGTGGCACTGATATAATCATATGTATCACTAAACAGTTGCAGAAATGAATTGCGCTGCAGTTGATCGTGCCGATGTTGAGGGAAATGCTCAAAATGGACCCGTTGTCAGGCTGTCTTTTGCATCGCTGTTAGATGCTCTTGTCACGTAAGTCATCATCATGCTAATTCAGTGATATGCTCGTGCTTTATTTATTTGATTTGTACAATTTCACCAAATATTTTTGGGGCCGAAAACAATGAAATTATTTCCTTTTTCTTCACAAATGATAATGTAGCAATTATTCCGGTCTAATATCAAATTTGATGGATAAAAACAACACTGCACTTAGCGATGATTTTGGTGATCTATAGATTATGAATAACATTGAACAGTTAACGCTGCATTCCAAAATGGATCATGTAGCAGGGTTTGATGGTAGTAATGAGACTGCTGTTAGTATTTCAAAACTAATGTTTTAGAATTAGATATTTTTGACATCTTCTGTGGGCTCATTATCTAGCACCTATCATTATTTATTCAAGATCGAGGATCATGTATGTTCATCTTGTTTCAGGATGTGAGTTATTATGTACCAAAAGACCTTTGTGGTGTGTAATTCATTTGTTTTCACTTCCATACAGATGCTTAAAAGATGAGAGCTCAGCTCTGTTGTTCTATTCTCTGGTCCATGGGAACTGCGATTTTCAGGAATATGTTCTGGTTCGAACAGACTTGGATACTTTGGTATGTTTTCTTGTAACTATGTTTGCAGCCCTTCTTGTTGGAGCATTGGAGCATGTGGGTATTGAATAGTCGAACAAAATATGCTCTGAGTTTATAAGACAGTTGCATTTAAACTATTTTCCCCTTTTAGTGAGAGAATATATCAGTGATTAATATGTTTTTCATTAGTAAGGGCTGCATCATGACTTATTTTTCCTATCCTTCCATGAATTGGCGTATTCTATCTGTCGGTGAAACACATAGTAAATCAGTGACTCCATCTCATTCAGCATAAAACACTATTAGGAGTAATAGCTAAAGTAATGATCCAACACATGCTTTACATGTAAGGTAGCCTTTGATTACCTATATTAGCAAATATCATTATAGTTTTGATTTTGTCGACAGCTTATGCCTATTTTGGAAATGCTCTACAATACATCAAGGAAGACTTCCAATCAGATCTACATGATGTTGATAATTCTCCTGATACTCAGTCAAGATTCAACCTTCAACGTTAGTGTGCACAAATTGGTATGAAAATTAACTGGGTTTAGTTTATTTAGTGAATTCTTTCATGATTTAGTGTTCATTTTTAGGCGCTTCCTAGCGTTCCTTGGTACCAGGAGCGCCTCATGCATCAAACTTATCTTGGATCGTTGATGGTCGTAGTACTAATCCGAACCATCAAGTACAACCTCCCCAAGCTGCGAGTATGTACTAGATTTTTAAATAGCGTCCGCTACCCCGCTATTGCGGTAGTGCACCTCTGACGCTATGTATTTTCCGCTGCGTTTGAATATAGCGTCTCTGGTATAATGCGCCCGCTATTGCATCTGTCAGAACGCTATTGCGGCCGATATATTAGCTTTGCATTGCGGGCGTAGCGCTCTAACTCAATAAAACACGATTGTTAGAGCGCCTGGGCCAGCGCCTCCATGCACACACGCAGTAACGTCCAAGATCCAGTATGCTGCCTCTCTCCCATTGGTTCTGCTGCAGCTGCTAGCTTGCTACACGTTGGACCGTGGGCAGACTCTTTTTGTGTGGATTTGGATAGCATTTCTCAAACCAGTACAAACTGCTACTGCACATGAGGTACAACTAGTTAATTAAACTGATACAACGCGGCCAGCTGGAGGAATTATTTAATCTAAAATGTTAGAGCGTGAGGCTGGATGCATTTCTTTAGTATATATTTATACTATAGCCAAAAGATTTTTACGCTGACGAGATCTTTTGTACTTGCAACTTAATGAACCATAGCTCATACAAATGATATTGCATAATTTAAGTATCATTTTTATTAATTGTATAATTGTGTACACAACAATTTAATTTTTTTGAGTGTTTTATAAAATCCGCTATGTGGACATAGCACCCGCAATCCGGAATGCGCTATGCCGACCGAAATCCGCAGCGAGCCCGTTATCCGCTATTTAAAACCTTGTCACACTTGCCTATGTACGTAGAAGTTTCCGTTTGCAAGGAAGACTTCCGATCATACCTTAGTAGAAGTTTCCTTTTGCATGTGAAACTACTTCTGGTTCATAACTGTCTAATGGCAAGCTTATCTATACTTGCAGGATGTCTACCTTCACACAAACTGTCTTGCAATTCTAGCAAACATGGGCCCTCACGAGCATAGGCTGAGTGCATATGCATCTCAAAGGCTGGTTAGCCTCTTCGACATGCTTTCTCACAAGTTGGTAGCTCAATCTCTCTCTGTTTCATTATCACTTTTTACACTTAATTAAAGTTAACTTGTCCATTCGCTATGTACATTCTCCAGGTATGCCAAATTAGATGAGTTAAAAAATGACAAGGCTCTCAAAGTTATGTCTGATCAAATGGAAGCAGACATCATTTCAGATGATACTGTACTCCCTCCTGTCCTTAGTCTGCATATAAGATTTGTCTGAAGTCAAACTTTGTAAAGTTTGACCATATTTATATGAAAAACATCAACATCCACAATTTATCAATTAGTAAAGTTGTAATAATTCTGGAGGTATTCCTTTAATGTCATGCACCATCTTAATATGTCAAAAGTATAAACTCAATTCTGTATAGTCATGACTTTCACATTTCTGATTTATTCATTTTATGCAGTTTAATTCTCAGAATTCGTTTATCTCCTCTCAAGTGGGCCTTGGGCTAGCGGTCCAGGGACCAGGTATCCCTTCTGCCTTCTCGTCTCAGCTACAGTCTCATGAATCCCAAATTCTTGAGCAATGTAAAAACGATGATTCATTTTTAGTGCGTAGAAAGTTGGAAGCTCATAGTATTTGGCACTAGGTTATCCGGTGCATTAAGAACTTATTATTATGTGCAGATTCTTGGCATTCGAAGTGTGAAGAACAACAAGGTTTTCATGAAGGTGTTAGTACAGAGGCTGCTACAACAACCAGAGCAAATGCAAACACCAATGAAGATGACACGGAAACACCATCTTCGGTATGACGCACCTTCTACATACATGCCTACTCATGAAACCTGTGATAAGGTGCTTACATATACAGAACTGCAATTATCAGTGTTAATACTTAATAACTTGGACTAACTGTGCAATGACTTTCGGTAACTAATGGAGTAACTCGCAATAAATATGGCATTTCGTAGCTGGCGTTTGTCTAAAGAAGAAATAAATAAAGCATCCATTACCAGGATTTCAGTCTATTGCGAATATTTCAGAAAACTGGTCATGTGATGGTTTACCTGTCCTGCAAAACAGACATAAACTGGTCACATTAGTTCTCATCTGCATATCTTTTGTTTGCTTATGTGATGTGCTAAACATTTTAATTCCTAATATTATTTGACTAATATACCTTATTACTTCTGTTGATGTGTGGTTTAACAGAAAATTTCAAAACAATATATGTAGTGTTAATTGTATAGTTTTCTGTAGTAACCTTTTTTGGTAGTAATATTTTAGGGTGTCTCTAGTCTGAGTCCAAGCCTACCAAACAACAACAACAACATAAGATCTCGCGACCAACTCATGATTCTGGCACATGGATAGCAAGCTTCCACGCACCCCCGTCCATGGCTAGTTTTTGGTGATGCTCCAATCCTTCAGATCTCTCTTTACGGACTCTTCCCATGTCAAGTTCGGTCTACCCCGGCCTCATTTGACATGATCAACACGCTTTAGCCGTCCGCTATGCACTAGGGTTTCTGGAGGCCTGCGCTGAATATGCCCAAACCATCTCAGACGATGTTGGACAAGCTTCTCTTCAATCGGCGCTACCCCAACTCTATCTCGTATATCATCATTCCGGATTCGGTCCTTGTGTGGCCACACATCCATCTCAACATGCACATCTCCGCCACACCTAACTGTTGCATATGCCGCCTTTTAGTCGGCCAACACTCAGCGCCATACAACATTGCGGTCGAACCGCCGTCCTATAGTAACCTGCCTTTTAGCTTTTGTGGCACACTCTTGTCAGAGAGAATGCCAGAAGCTTGGCGCCACTTCATCCATCCGGCTTTAATTCGATGGTTCACATCTTCATCGATATCCCCATCCTTCTGCAACATTGACCCTAAATATCGAAAGTGTCCTTCTGAGGCACCACTTGCCCATCAAGGCTAACATCCTCCTCCTCCTCGTGCCTAGTAGTACTGAAAGCGCACCTCATGTACTCGGTTTTAGTCCTACTAAGTCTAAAACCTTTCGATACCAAGGTTTGTCTCCATAACTCCAACTTCCTGTTGACCCCCGTCCGACTATCATTGACTAGCACCACATCGTCCGCAAAGAGCATACCCCATGGGATATCTCCTTGTATATCCCTTGTGACCTCATCCATCACCAAGGCAAAAAGACAAGGGCTCAAAGCTGACCCCTGATGCAATCCTATTTTAATCGGGAAGTCATCAGTGTCGCCATCACGTGTTCGAACAACATTATCGTACATGTCCTTGATGAGGGTAATGTACTTTGCTGGGACTTTGTGTTTCTCCGAGGCCCACCACATAACATTCCGCGGTATCTTATCATAGGCCTTCTCCGAGTCAATGAACATCATATGCAGGTCCTTCTGTTGCTCCCTATATCTCTCCATAAGTTGTCGTACCAAGAAAAATGGCTTCCATGTTTGACCTCCCAAGCATGAAACCAAACTGATTTTTGGTCACGCTTGTCATTCTTCTTAAGCGGTGCTCAATGACTCTCTCCCATAGCTTCATTGTATGTCTCATCAGTTTAATTCCACGGTAATTAGTACAACTCTGAACATCCCCCTTGTTCTTGAAGATTGGTACTAGTATACCCCGTCTCCATTCTTCTGGCATCTTGTTTGCCCGAAAAATGGGGTTGAAAAGGTTGGTTAGCCATATTATCGCTATGTCCCTGAGGCATCTCCACACCTCAATGGGGATACAATCAGGGCCCATCGCCTTGCCTCCTTTCATCCTCTTTAAAGCCTCCTTGATCTTCGACTCCTGAATTCGCCGCACAAAACGCCTACTAGTATCATCAAAGGAGTCATCCAGTTCAATGGTAGAGCTCTCACTCTCCCCATTGAACAACTTGTCAAAGTACTCCCGCCATCTATGCTTAATCTCCCCGTTCTTCATTAGGAGTTGATCTGCTCCATCCTTGATGCACTTGATTTGGTCAACATCCCTCGTCTTCCTCTCTCGGATCTTGGCCATCTTATAGATGTCCCTTTCGCCTTCCTTCGTGTCTAACCGTTGGTAGAGGTCCTCATACGGCCGACCCTACAATTTTTTTAGCTGGCCAAGGTTTTGCTTGCCCATGTAGGCAAGGAAAAATGAACAAGCATAGGAAAATGGACAAAATATGACAGCGACCCAAACAAGGGCTAAAGTTTATGTTAGAGCATGGTCACAACCAAGCATACTTCTATGTTCTGGGTTGATTCCCATATTTCAGTTTTAGTGTGATTATTTTATTTAATATCTGAGTTTTATCGTGTATGGTCTTCACAGAATCCATCATCATCAAAAGGAGAAGGTGCTAAGCTATCAAGTGGCACTCGTGTATCACCTAAGCAACATAAAAAAGCAATGATTCATAAGGTATGATTCATCATCTGAATGTTATGACCTAGTGAGCTTTTGATACAATTTTAAAAGGTCCTATTTACGTGACAAAACAAGACTTTAGGTTCATTGGCTGCTTATTACTGATAATTGCATCTATGATTCTCCCTTCCTCTGAGGCAAGGCGTATTGGACGGTTTTCAGATCCTGGATTTTGTAGTGATCATCATTTGCTATCTAGTAGGATTGCTGTAGCATGCATACCGATACAACCAGAACCAATGCGTTGTGAACTTTTAGTTCCGGCTATGGACTCCAAAGGTTGTGTCTGCAAGCTGATGAACGATGGTACAGAATTGGATAATTTCCTTACGAAATATACGTCATGCGGAGGGCAGCATCCTGAGTTTCTTGAGGAAGCTCAAAACTGTTCGTGTATGTAATTTCATCTTTTTATCCTTACTTTTTGTCTCTTGAATATTGTTTAACTTTTTGAATTTTTTCCTAAGTGGTGTTACCAAACGAAGCGGCACCAATGCCAGCGGTGCCTGAAATTGCACCGACCCAGGAGGTGCCTGAAGTGGTTGTTCTTGCTAGGAAATCAAAGAATATCATATCTCTTCAGTGGTTGTGGTTGCTCTTACTGTTTGTGGTGCTAGGGGGATTGCTATTCTGCATTGTTTGTGAGCTAAAAAAAAAGAGAGGTAAGTCTCTTTATTTATTTAAGCCAAAAACATAGTAATAACCCCTTAACATGACATTGTACACGATTAGTTTAGAATACTGTGACAAAAAATACATGTAAAGAAATAATTGCTTTCCCAAGAACTATTTATATACCATAACAGTGGCCCTTTTTTGTGTGTTTGCACTAATTATGCAGAAGCTGGGAGAGTTAGACCTCAAAGTCAAGATGTACAGTTAACTGAGAGAGTGACCGTGCATCCGCGACAAACTGCAGATGATATGATACGTAATCAACATGTTGAAATTCCAGTTATCGAAGAATTGCCATTTCTTGGTCCAACTGATAATAACCTCTTAACATGACATTGCACACGATTAGTTCAGAATACTGTGACAAAAATACATGTAAAGAAATAATTGCTTTGCTGAGAACTATTTATATACCATAACAGTGGCCTTTTTGTGTGTGTTTGCACTAATTATGCAGAAGCTGGCAGAGTTAGACCTCAAAGTCAAGATGTACAGTTAACTGATAGAGTGACCGTGCATCCGCGACAAACTGCAGATGATATGATACGTAATCAACATGTTGAAATTCCAGTTATCGAAGAATTGCCATTTCTTGGTCCAAATGGTAATAACCCCTTACATGACATTGTACACGATTAGTTCAGAATACTGTGACAAAAAATACATGTAAAGAAATAATTGCTTTGCCGAGAACTATTTATATACCATAACAGTGGCCTTCTTTTGTGCGTTTGCACTAATTATGCAGAAGCTGGCAGAGTTAGACCTCAAAGTCAAGATGTACAGTTAACTGATAGTGTGACCATGCGTCCGCGACAAACAGCAGATGATATGATACGTAATCAACATGTTGAAATTCCAGTTATCGAAGAATTGCCATTTCTTGGTCCAATGACGAGGAGTCGTTTTGTTGCAATGAAAGATAAAGGTATCGTCGAAACACTTTATATCATCAGAACACTTTTTATATGAATCTGTTAATGAGTTAGTTACACATTGATGGTCATATGTGTGATATGGGAATTTGATAAAAATGAGGAGTGCTCTACTATATTAATATTGTTGGTTAGTTTATGAGGAGTTTCTAATCCTCAAGCTACAGAAAATCTGGAAATTAAGGATTCTTATGAAAACTAAAACAAATCTGTGACAAGTCATTGAGGATAGATTGCCTACCCGGGAGAAGATCTGATATTTTTCCCTGTGATTTCTGTGGGAGTTGCTGCTGTGATTTGATCTTTAAGCTAAGATCCTTTGAGACTCTGCTGATATTGCATACCGGTTGATATCTTTCTTGCAGCTGTGGGAACTAAGGAATCAACTAGTGACTGAGCTTGAAACACACCGGGATCTGATCAGCTTGAACTTGGATTTGTTGCACGCATTAGTCCGCCGCATACAGTCCAGCTGCTCAGGCCAACATCTATGTTGCTCTCAAGAAGTTCATCTGACCATATCATCACTATACCTGTAACAATACAGACGCTGAGAGAGATATACTGTTTCTGAATTTCTTGGATGATTGTTGTACACTATCTCAATGCAACAGAAATTTTCAGAAAGTTTGTTGTAGTTATCTTTCGTATAACTGAACAGGGGCAAAAATATTTCTTTACTTCCTGTCGTATTCCTTGTCTGACAGAGTAGCGGAGTAGGACCTACTTAGTCCTGCAACTTAGTTCTGCATTACAAAAGTTTACTTGTTCCTGCAACTTCGGCAAATCTGAATATACAAGGTGGCTTACATGTGAGTTCTTTCCCTGTTCATGATGGAACTATGTGTCTCCATTAACTGCGTGGACTGCATTTATCTGAAGTTTCTATCAACCTCTTTGCTCATGATTTGTTCGATCAAATTTTGTATAAATACCTAGATTCCAGGGAATGAATTTATGGGATTTTCCCTGGAATTCATGTTTTTTTTTGCAGAATTGGAATGATATAAATTATTTGAATTCCGATTATGGATTCTTTCTCAAATATTTCAGTCCCTGCAGCAGCAACGCAGTGTTATTTGACGAAATTGCATCGGCCTTGAAGGGGTTGGAAACAGAACATGTTGCATTCTCGCTGCATAGTAGTAGAACGACCCATGTATGAAGTATCTATTTTTACAGAAATTAAACCCATATTCGGAATTTTGATTCCAGGGTTTGAATTCAGATCTATATATTTTTATCCTTTTGCAATGGTTTGCTTCCTACAATCACTTGTTTGCATTTATCTACATCCGCATGCAGATTAAAAATGGAAGAGAAATCAATGAACTATATTGTTCCGGCGTACATAGATCGAAAAGATTTGATCGTATGTATAGCATATCTTTAAGGCATGGCCACCTCAGCAATAATCAGTACATTACAGGATTGTCACAAAAGATGTGACATCAAGGTCATCTAGATAGTCATGCATAGCAGATAGTTTATATTCAGAAAGAAAGAAGACCCCTGCAAAAAAAAAAGGAGGACAGAAACAGTAAGAGACCATGTATTTGTATCAGTGAATTCAGTTTAGTTAGCTTTGCTTGATATCCGTTTGCAAAATCTAACTCTCTTAACTCTTCCTTTTGCCCTGCTCTATAATTTTCTTCCATTTCCCAATACAAATTGCGTTTAAATGATAGGTGGCATTGCTAATTATGACCAACTAGCTACGGTTTAGTATGGTATTAGAAGGGCTGGGCGGGTTTTGCTGCGCCGCTGGTGTTGTTAGGTTTCTTGAAAAGTAATCATTTAAAAAAATACAAGGCATATTCATTTTTTGAAAAGTCAAATCTTTTAAATTTGATTAAATTTATAGAGAAATATATCAAAATCCATACTATCAAATCGATATTTTTAGATTCACCATGAAATGAATTTGCATACTTATTATTTTAATATTTGGATGTCGATATTTTTGCAGTGAACTTGGTCAAAGTAAAAAAAATCGACTTTCCAAAAAATAATAGCCTTATATTTTGGAACTGATGGAATATTATTTTGGCGGGTGGTGTAGATGATAGAATGTGCTTTCTTTTTATTTACTCCCTCCGTTCCTAAATATAAGTCTTTTTAGAGATTCCACTATTGGATTACATACGGATGTATATAGACATATTTTAGAGTGTAGATACATTCATTTTGCTTCGTATGTAGTCCCCTATTGAATTGTCTAAAAAGACTTATATTTAGGAACGAAGGGAGTATAATGCAGTTATTTGATTGACCTTTCGTCGTGTGATTCTGTGTTATCCGCTAACCAACCTATATTTATGTGGGGCATTTTTTGCGTTGGTGGTTGCATGTACTATATTGGTGCTACAATATCACATAGTGATGCTTTTTTTAGGTGATGGGAGGGTACGCAAAATTAATTTTTTATAGGTTAGTTGTTGCTGATTGATTTGAAAATTCGTTGGTCCGATCAAAATCATAAACCAAATCCAAAATTAAATACATCAATTGCATGAAAGAGTGTCAAAATTAGGACAGGTAGTGAATTAAAAGAATTGAATAAGAGAGCTTGAGAAATTGTTGACCCGATTAAAATCGAATGACCCAATTCCAAATTGAATGCCTCAATTACTTGCGAGGCCTTAAAATTTAGAAGCATAGTGTATAGTTTAAAAAATTTGAATGAGAGAGTTTTGAGAAATTGCTGATCTGGTCAAAATCGGGTAATCCAAATCTAATTGAAGACCTCAATTGAATGTGTGCTTTTTAAAACTAGGGAGCCTAGTGTTATAGAGGATGGTGCATAAATTATCTCGCACTATAAATTCTGGCATAGTGCAATTCATTTTGCTGCATAAGTTATCTTGCATCATAAATTCTAGCATAGTGCAGTCGATCTTGCTGAATAAATTTTGGCATACTGCAGACCAGGCATGAGAAAATGACTTGCCGAGCCAACACCGGCAACGCTGCACCATGAGGATGGTCGGTGGGCACCATATAAACAAATTTCAATAGTGGTGGGCACCATATGAACAAATCTCAATAGTGTTATCTTCATTTGTACGAGCATCTGTCCGACCTTTTTAAATATGAAGACCAAATCGTTGCCTTTTACGAGCCTTTTTCTGCTTGAGAATTTTAAGGAGCTTTAAGCCCATAAGGAGGGAACTTCATTTTGTAACTGACTAGCAACACGGCCCGTGCGTTATAACGTGAGAAAAGAAATCATAATTTTTAATGACCATGACCACATTTGCTGCATCAACGAGATATACTATCACTCTCGTTTTCATGTAATCGCAAACAAATTTTGAAAATCCTGAAGATTTTTTTAAACTCATGAACATATTTGAAATCATGAATATTTTCAAATTCGTGAACATTTTTACAGATTTTGGAACTTTTCTAAAATCATGCACATGTTTTAAACTAATGAACATTGTATACTACTTGTAATTTTTTTTTCTAAAATTGTTAAAAAAAAAGGCAATGCTACGCGTCCATCGGCTGATCTTTCTAAAAGATCAGCCGGGTCGCGAGCCGTTAGATTCGCTGTATCGATGAGCCGGATACGTCTTTATTACTGTAGGTCACAGGTCGTGTTGCAGACTTATTTCTGCAACTTAGATCTTGTTGCAGAATTTTTTTGCAGCAACTGTTTTGTTGCGATTTTTCTTTTTTGCAACCGAGGTGTCGTTGTATTTTTTTTTGCAACCGAGGTCTTGTTGCAAAAAATACCGTAATAGAGGTTTTGTTGCGAAACATAGACCCGTCGTAGACTATTGCAACACGGTATATGTTTTAGAAACATAGTCCCTGTTGCAGAACCGCTGTGCGGGACGTTACTTGGACATGTGTCATCTAGAGGAGATGGCGGACGCGGCCACTGCGATCTGCCGGATGATGGTTAGCTTTTCCCTAAAAAATTTAACATTTCTCTTGAATCGGCGAACGTTTTTTTGGAAATTGGGGGAACAATGTTTGAGATTCATGATTTTTTTTGATTTAACCAACATTTTATGAAACGCATGATCATTTTTCTGAATCAGCAAACATTTTAGGAATCAATAACCTATTTTTTCAGTCACGAACAGTTTTTGAATTTTTAAGATATTTTTCTATTCATAAACGTTGTTGAATTGGTGAATTTGTTTTGATTTATTAACATTTTTTAATATACAAACTTCGTAAAAAAAATCATGATCATTTTTTTTATTTTCCGAACATTGCTTTTCAAAATTTCGAATATTTTTTGAATATGCGAACATTTTAGGAATCCACAAACATTTAGAATTTTTATAACAATTATTTCGAAATTTTCATTTTTGTAAAATTTTGCAACTTTTTACGTCCCAAACTATTTAAAGCAGAAAAAACGAAGACGGAATGAAAATAAAATATAAAGCAAAATTTAAAAAACATGCCGCCCGGACTTGGGCTCGCCCAAACTGGCGTGCTGTCTTCTCCCTGCGTGCAGTATAAGAGGTTCCTACTTCATGGGCGCCCAGGCGGGGGTTCCTTGTGCGAAGCGTTTTTTTATCACTTATAAATGACATCGGTGGGGAATATTTTGCAATTTTAGAAATAATTAGCAAAACGGTCCGTGAGTTGCAATGGGAGAAAAAAAATCATAATCTCGAATGGCAATGACTATATTTTACTATATCATCGAGATACACTATCACTCTCATTTTCAAGGAATAACGAACTATTTTTGAAGATCATGAACATTTTTTTTAAACTCGTGAACATATTTGAAATCATGAACATTTTTCAAATTCACGAACATTTTCTAAAATCTTAAACATGTTTTGAATTCATCAACATTTTATACTATTTGAAAACTTTTTTTTTAAATGTGAACTTTTTTAAAATACTTTTCTTGAATCGGTGAAAATTTCTAGAATCGACGAACAATTTTTGGGGATTTGATGGAACAAAGGCCCAAATAGGTGTGTTGTGTCTTCTCCCAGCGCGCAGTATAAGAGGTTCCTACTTCATGGGCGCCCAGGCGGGGATTCCCTGTGTGAAATGTTTTTTATCATTTACAGATGATATTAGTGGGTAATATTTTGCAACTTTAGAGCTAATTTATGTGATGTACTGCAAGAAGAATTAATGATTTTATTATTAGGTATAGATGCATGTTTGGCTGAAATCCCCCCTTCTACCTTTTGCAGAGCTCTCACAAATCAAGTAGCCTACGAATTTATGAATTATCGCTGCTATATTGTTATCTCGCGATAGTGAAACACTGAAGTTGTGCTACCTGCAAAGGAATTTAGGATAGAGTTCATCCATTCAGTAAAGGCATATGCAGAAACATCTATCACTTTGGCTTCACTAGGGACTTAATTTGTTCTGGAAGCTGTAGGTACCCTTACTCGAGGATCTGGAAGCCAGAGTAGCTCCGTACCAATTTTACTGCCGGTGTTGTTGATCAGTGTGTTACTGTGCCATTCTTCAGCCCTAGCCCGCGTGTGTTGCCATCCATTGTTCAAACTTTTTCTTTCACTGAAAGCATGTCTTTCATGAAATGCACCAATAAATGTACATTGAGCCATGTACATTTGCGGTGACCCAACATACCACTGCATGATGTAGTATGCCTGTCGTGATATAACGCCCACAAGACACCGTCTTATGAACCGTATATCCCTCAGAGTGAACAACAGAAACATAACGGGTCCAAACCATCACTAGATAAATACAACCAACTCAATATATTACAAAATCATCCAAAAGATCCAAAAGATTCAAACTACTGTCACCGAAATGTAGAGTACCACTATGATCCTACGATCTGATAATCCTAGCCTTGGTCATGACTGACGTGACTAGGCTACTTCTATGACTAGCCTATGTCTAATGATTGTTACTCCTCCATCTTGCCAGCTCCAATGGTGATGACGTAATTGACGCCTTTTGTTCCGCTTGATATGTCCGGCTTCTCATAGAAGAACTCTTCTCCTGCTTCAGGATCCTCCGGTTTCTCCTCCGTTTAGATTCTAAAGGGTTAGAATACAAGGGAAGAGTACAAGAGGTACTCAACAAGTTCATAGATATTGTGAGGTGGATATGCACCGTTGCTACTACTGATTCCAAATAGGTCTCAACAATGATTTTGGGAAAATATCTTTAGCATCAAGTTTTACTTAAAACATGTGATTAGTAGATTTCACGGGTTGTTAGAACCTCCGATGTCTCATTTCCCGCCGTGTTCGCAGATCTTGCCCAGATCAGGGAGTGACAAGCCACAACTCATTACACTCTTCAGAGGTGTGTTACTTTGCCCACAAGCGATTAACTTCGCCTTTGTGCTAGCTGATCAGCCCATCACACTTCATTTGTGTGAGGCAGGCCAATGTCCGAGTCGTATAGCCCTTCCCCAGGTGGTGCACATCATACCCACTGGCAACATGATGCATTACATCATTTGCCCCACACTTCAGTACGAATCATCACGCAACGCTAGCTTGGCGTTGGGGCTTTTAACGTTGGGGATACAACGCCTCCCCTCGGGCTCCGGGTGATATCCATACGATGACATTGTGCGACAAGGGGTTGAAAGCACTAACTCGCCCATCCCATTCCAGGTCCTGTGGTCAACGCTATCTATACGACGCTGGAATACGTGTTGATTTTGGTTCTTAAGCCCGGTGTAATGGAATCCTACCACCCAACATCTCATTCCTGGATTCCATCACCCACCATAGTTTATAGTACTAAATATAATTTATTTAATGCAATGAATAGATACTGTAAGTAGAGAATTTTGTAAAGATGCTTTTACAAAAGCATAAACAAAGGACATGCACAAGGTATGAACTTGCCTGGTGATTGGTGATTGACAGGTAATTGCCTCGGGTTCTGAAAACGACATATAGTCTGATAAGGACTAACATTGCAAGAAAATATGCAAGATGCTATTATGCATAGGATGACATCGCTTTTCTCCCCCCGGTGATTTGTTTCGATTTCCCAAAAGTTTAGTAGGTTTTGACCTAATAATTCTTTATTTAAGTAAGAGCGTTCTTTAATGATATTTTGTGATTTAATACTTGGTTCGAGCAACAATTCAATCAAACAAGATCAATACTCAAATTGTGTTCATAATTTGTGATTAAGTGTTTCTTTATTCAACACTCTAGTTATAGATTAATAAGAAAATATTATTTGACCATAATTCATAGAAGCTTTTAGTAACAAGTACTAAGAATAGTTATTTATAGATTCAATTTAGTTTCAGTAATTTTTGCTTTAAAATTCCATGATTTTATGTGGATTATTTATTCTGGTCTCATATATCTTGTTTACAACAAGTAATATTTATTGTAATTAATATAGTTGGAATACTTGCTTTGAAAATTGTATAAACTAGCAGGGTGGCCCTCGCAAATGCGAGGGCTACATCTGAAAGCAAATTTGCTCCCTTGGTGGTTTTGGTAATTAATAACAACATATATGTCATTGAACTAATGTTTCCACTAAGTACATTTCAGGAAAAGTTCAATGATAGGGATGGCAAAAGGATTGTGGAGAAACCCCAAGATGCAAGGAAATGGATTGGCAAAGCTTCAAGCAAGAGGACTCTATATTTTACTTTGTGAGAAATCACTTTGAGTCCATAGGAAAGCCAATACTATTAAAAGGGGGTAAGGTACTGTTGGTGAACAAGATGCTCCACGTGCACAAGTGATAGTCACCAAAAACACCCACAAACTCTTCCACAAAAGTCTGTCCAAGCCTATCATGAAAATCGGTGCTACCAAGAAATCCACTCGGTCCCACCGATTCCCAAACTCAGACAGACCCATGCCAAACCCTAGCCCTTCGGTGCAACCGATTCTGCATCGGTGCCACCGAGTTCAGCTTGCCAACTTTCTGTTACCTCGTTTCATGAAATCGGTCTTACCTAGTTTTTTGGATCGGCGTCACCGAGTTGTGCAATCTGACCGTTGGTCACCTAATCGGTACCACCGAGAGTTATTTATCGGTCTCACCGAGATTCAAAAGTTACTGCCTTTTGGTCACTTCGGTACCACTGAGTTTTATACTTCGGTGTCACCGAGTTGGTCACTTTAGGTGTAACGGTTGGATTTTTGGGGATGCCTATATATACCCCTTCACCACCACCCACTCGAAAGAGAAGCACTCAGAACTATTCCATACTTGCCCCATCCAATTTTCTGAGAGAGAGCCACCTACTCATGTATTGAGATCAAGGCATTCCACTCTATCCATATGAATCTTGATCTCTAGCCTCCCCAAGTTGCTTTCCACCAATTCAATCTCTTCCACCATAGCCAAATCTATGAGAGAGTGATTGTGTGTTGAGGAGTCTATCATCTTGAAGCACAAGAGCAAGGAGTTCATCGACATTGCCGAGCCTATTACCTTTTGGAGGGTGGTGCCTCCTAGATTGGTTAGGTGTCGCTTGGGAGCCTCCTACTTCGTGTTGTGGAGTTGAACCAAGAAGTTTGTACGGGCAAGGAGATCGCCTACTTCGTGAAGATCTACCCATAGTGAGGCTGGTCCTTCGTGGACGGAAGCCATTATGGAATAGTCAAGGTTGCTACTTCGTGGACCCTTATGGGTGGAGCCCTCCGTGGACTCTCGCGACCGTTACCCTCCGTGGGTTGAAGACTCCATAAACGTGGACGTACGATAGCACCACCTATCGGAACCACGGGAAAAATCTTCGTGTCTCCAAATTGCGTTTGATCTTCCTTCCTACGCTCTACTACATATGCTTGTTATTACTTTCCGCTGCTATACTCTTAGACATGCATGTGTAGGGTGTGCTTGACTTGCTATCATTGCTAAAATCTGCCAACACTTAAAATTGGGAAAAGGTAGAATTTTTACTTGGTCAAGTAGTCTAATCACCCCCCCTCTAGACATACTTTCGATCCTACAAGTGGTATCAGAGCTTTGGTCTCCATTGCATTGGTCTCACAACCTAGGAGAGTATGACGTCTGGTGAGGGAAATTATCACCATAGAGGTCCGTACTTTGATGGCACAAATTTTGCTAGTTGGAAGCACAAAATGAAAATGCATATTCTTGGTCATAACCCCGCCGTTTGGGCTGTTGTTCGTGTTGGCTTGCAAGGTGAATTCTTTGGTGATGGAAAGGAACTGGATCGTGAAGCGACCGCGGATGAATTGAAGATGTTACAATACAACGCTCAAGCATGTGACATATGTTCCGAAGATGTTACAATGCATTCTTTTCAACTGCCTATGCCCCGAAGAATTCAACAAAATCAGCCGTCTTGAGAATGCAAAAGAGATTTGGGATACTTTGGTTGATATGCCCGAAGGTACCGAATCCGTGAGAGAATCCAAGTTGGATGTTCTTCAAAGTCAGCTTGACAAGTTCAAGATGAAGGATGGTGAAGGAGTCGCAGAGATGTACTCTAGGCTAGCTCTCATCACCAATGAGATTGTCGGCTTAGGAAGCGAAGAAATGACTGACAAATTCATCATCAAGAAGATACTTCGAGCTTTGGATGAGAGATATGCCACCATGTGCACATTGATCCAAATGATGCCCAACTACAAAGATCTCAAGCCTACGGAAGTCATTGGAAGGATTGTTGCTCATGAGATGACACTCAAAGACAAAGAAGAGCTTCACAACAAGTCTAGCTGTGCTTACAAAGCCACAAGTGATGCTCCCGCAACTTCAAGCGACAACCTTGTCACCAATGAAGAGATAAGCCTCATGGTCAAGAAATTCAACAAGTTCTACAAGAATAGAGGCAAAGAACGAAGCTCCAACTCAAGATATTAAGAGAAGCGTTCGTCAAGTCGTGACCGAAACTGCTACAATTGTGGGAAGCCCGAACACTACTCCAATGAGTGCACGGCTCCCTACAAACGAAGAGAAGAGTCACCTAGAAGACGAAGCTCAAGGAATGAATCACCTCAAAGAGAGAGAAGGAGTAGAGATGATCGTTATGAACGAAGACCCTCAAGGAGAAGTAGGGACTCGGAGAAGAAGGACAAGTACACCAAGAGCTACACAAGAAGAAGACATCAAGCTCATGTTGGTGAATGGGTTTCCGGCTCCGAATCCGACAACAACTCCGAGAGAAGCTATCACTCCAACTCCGACTATAGTCAAGATGAAGGTGTTGCCGGACTTGCACTAGTGATTACCAACTCCTATGATCTATTTGATTCACCAAATGAAGGGAGTGGAAGTTGCTTCATGGCTAAAGGCCCCAAGGTATCACACCCCGAGTATCTTGATTTCAATAGTGATGAAGATGATTTACTTGGTGATGATGACTTGCTCTTTGATAAAACTAGTGATGTTAGTCAAAATGAACTTGATAATTTTCATGCTAGTCAAGATAAGTCGGTTGATGATGATAAGATGAAAATAGAACAACTAACTAAAGAATTAAACACTCTTAAGTTAGACCATGAATCTACTCTAGAAAATCATAGAGAGCTTGTAAGGACTCATGAGAAGCTACGCTTCGAGAAGCTCACCTTGGAGCAAGAACATGAGTTTCTTAAAGCTATCAATGACGATCTCCGAAAGAAGACTTCATCTTATCTAGCCAAACGATTACTCTTGTCTACATTCATGCCACAAGTTAAACCTAGACAAACTAGTAACAAAGGCAAGAAAGGTTCTTCATCTAGTAGCAACAATAAAAATGCTAAATCTAATGATGTTGCTTCTAGTAGTTCTATTGATTCCACTAATAATGATTCTCTTAGCCAAGTTACACTTGAGCAAGAAAACAATTTATTGAAAGGAATTATAGAGAAAGGTATCTACAAGAGTCTTGCCGGGTGTAAGCAGTTTGAGGAAATTGTACGCAAGCACGGAGGATACCAGAAGAACCATGGCATTGGCTACTTCAACGCTAATGGAGTTGAATGGGAAGAAGGTCAATACCCCAAGCCCAAGTTTGTTCCTCAAAGGGAGAAGTATGAACATACTCTTCCCAAGGGAACAAACACTCAAGATGACCTTCCACCACAAGACCACAAGCTCAAGGGCAAGGACAAGCTTCAAGAGGACATTGACTCATATGAAGATGAATCCCAAGCTTTGGTGGAGTGGGTTCCCAAGGCTACTTCAAGCTCAACTTCTACAAGTGCCACTTCAACACCAAGGATCCCCATCAAGTTGATGTGGGTCCCCAAGAAGAAGAACTAGAGAAGTTCTTGAGGGGTGACTCCGCCAATAAAATTCACTCACATTCATTATTGGCAAGAACTAGTTGCAATCAACGTAAACAACATGCAATAGTTAAAGGAGTCACACATTCCCTCAAAGGTAAGCAAGGGACAAGGTAATCAACAAATCCATGGACATCATCATGTATGCTTTGCACTCCATGGCCATAGATATCCTTGTATTTGTCTCTTGTGTGTTGGGACTAACCCATGTAGGTGAGAAGAGTAAGGAAACAACAAGGATGCTCCCAACTCTTGGTGATCTTCATCAACCTTGAGCATCCACCACTACATCACCCACATGAAGTCTTCTACGACAAACCCAAGGTTAGTTTATCCCTCCTATGGGGGGATGTCACTTCAAGGGGGAGCTTTACTCTAAGACTTGAGTTAAAGCATCTCATAGTATGTGACAACACTAAATGCTTTATGTAAAAGTGGTAACCCCACTTGTGCTTAAACGATGAGTATGACCTATGATCAAGTATTCTTACTTGGCTCCTAAGTCAATATACTCATATATAGATGACTCCATCATCGCCAAAATGCTTGATAGATGCTAGTATCTATGTGCATGGTTGCCATGATTTCATTTGACATCTTATTGTGTGAGCATGTTGGTCTGCATTTATTTATCCATTCGAGGACATCTAATTGTTGCTACTTGGCTTTTGATTTTTCTTTTGCCAATTGGATGGACAAGAATGCCTAGGACCACTCTCTAGCTATCTATGCTTTCTCATCTCATATTCCATTCTTGCTGCATCACAAAATTTGAACAAGTACTTTTCGATCTCTCTATGTGAGGAGCACTCGGAGTTCCGTATCGACAAGGGACTGACCATTAAAACCTCCCAAGTGCATCTCGGTGGAACCAATACCAAAATCTCGGTCTCACCGAATGCCTAGGGTTGATCTGGATTTCCATCTCGGTAACACCGATTCCTTATTCTCGGTTACACCGAGTTTCCCTGTCAACCGACAGTTGAGAAACTCGGTGGCACCGACAATTTCGAACCGGTGTCACCGACAGCAAAGGGTATATTACCTGGCAGACCCGACTTTTGAAATTCAACCGCAAAAGTCTGTTTCCTCCAACCCTAAGCTGCCTCTCTGGACCCCTTGGTCGTCACCCTTGCCTCCCCGTGCGCCTCCGCCGTTGGGAATCGCCGCCGCCGATGGAATCTTCACCGCCGTCGTCGCCTTGCGGATCCTTCACCGAGTTAGGGTATGGATCCGGCCCTCTTTTCGCTCCCCTTCCGATTCATGCGCATTAGAGTAACTTTTATCGATAATCCACTGATTGCAATCCTCTCAATCCTCTAGAAATCTCATTAGCTTAGCGAACGAAAGATTTTTAGGTCTAGTCGTCCGCAAAACCGAATCTCGGTGATACCAGGTCAGAAAAATCAGCTCTACCGATTTTGTTTTGGACTATTGAGGACAGTCTCGGTGAAACCTAGTGGCAATTTTCGGTACAACCGAAATTGCTGCCAAGTTTCTGTAAAGAGTTCTGTGCGTCTCAGTGGTACGAAATTTTTAACTCAGTGACACCAAAATCCCTTTTTGCTGAAAACTATATCTAAGAATTTCTTTGTTCAAACCTTTGAAAAAATCTCTGCATTTTGTGATGACTCAACCCTTCCACTCTTCTATGCTCTATTTCACAGGGTCAGAGATGTCAGATCCTGAAGATAGCCAGAATGATTTCAGAGAGAGAAGTGTTGAGATGAGCTCAGACACTAGTCCTGGTGGGAGCTATGATGATGTTCCTAGCTCACCTGATCTGCCCAAGGCTGCAACCAGGGCAAGAAGGAAGCTCAACTCATATGAGGAAGATGAGGACTTTATTCCTGAGGAGCTGTCCAAGAAGGATGATGCTGCCAAGAGCACTGCTGCTGCCTCTTCATCCAAGAAGAAGAAGGCAATAAGGAAAGAGTATGCTAGCTCAGGGACAACAAGAGCACCGGAGGGTGCCAGGGCAACAATGACTGTTGAGCCCTCCAAGAAGTCTATGCCTAAGAAGGCAGGTGAGAAGAAGAAGAGCAGAAAAAGGATCATTCATGTCATGGGCAGGCCTACCTCAATGTATGAGGACCCAGCAGAGGCTGCTGCTGAGGAGGAGGAGGAAGAGCCAGCTGCAAAGGCTCCTCCTAAGAAGAAGAAGAAACTCATGGCTAATGCTATGCCTAAGGCTACCTCATCCAAAGGTACCAAGACTACCCCCAAGAAGGCTGCTGCAGACAAACCCAAGAGGTTCTCCAGAGAGATCCCAGCTTCTTCCAAGAACAAGACTTCTACCTTTAGGGAAGCTGAGGATGATGCTATGTCAGCTTTGATGAAGCTAAGACCACACCTTCCAGAGCACAATGCCAGCCACTTGCTTGCTGAGGACATGAAGAAAAGGAAGGACTCAGGTTTGAGAGAGTGGAGAGCCATTGATCCATATTCACAGAGGAGGAAGACTACTGTGGACTACATATTCTATACAAAAGAACATCAAGACTTCTATGAAACTATTTTGCTTGACAAGAGCCCTGCTGTGAGTGATATGAGGTTTGTGGATTGGAAGTACATCAAGGAGAATGAGGATTACTTCCCAAGTGTGCAAGACAACTTTCATTGTATTGGTCTGGATGAGTTTGTTGGTAAGGAATTTACTGCTTGGAACGATGAAATGATCATGCAATTCTACTCCACTGCTCATTTCTATGGAGATGGTAGAATTGTATGGATGACTGAAGGTCCAAGATATGAATCCACAATTGAGGAGTGGGCTACCATCTTAGGAGTCCCAGAGGTGGAAGATGGTGACATCAATGTCTACAATGAGCCCAAGGCAAGCCACAATGCCATGAAGAACATGTACAGTGAGATTCCTGCTACACATGTGAAGTCTCACAAGCTAGGATCCATTTACTTCCTCCAGGCTGGTCTACGCACTATCAACACCATATTGAGGCATACCTTGATGCCTAAGTCTGGAGATGAGAAGATGATAAGAGGATATTCCATCAACATGCTGCTCCATCTAGATCAACATACAAGATTCAGAGTGATGGATTTGATAGTAGAGACTGTGAAGAGGGTTGTTGCCGATCAGAAGTGTTCATGTTGCTATGCACCCTATATCCAGATGCTTATCAACTCCAAGTTGGAGAAGCACATATTTGCACTTGACAGACCACATTTGCCACTATTGCCAGAGCTAGAAGACAACGTTGTGGTGATGGACCCAGATCATCCCACTTCAGCTAGAGCACATGCACATGCAGAGGCAGCCAGAGACTCCAGTTCTCAGGTGCCCAGGTCCAGGAGTGAGCATATGGATCTCCTACTTAGCTCTGTGCTCAGCATGCAGAAGGACATCAGCGAGATATTGAAGAACCAGGCGAGCCTCTCAAGGATTGTTGACATCAAATTTCATATTCTCAACAACAAGGTGGATGAGCTTACAGTGAATGTGACTGAGCTCAAGAAGGAAGTTGACGCAGTGCCTAGCCCTCACTATACAGATGAGGATGATGATGAGGATCGTGCACCTCTCAGGCCAAGCACTCAGTTCACTACTCAGGCTAGATCAGCTACAGTGCCAGCTCCAGAGTTGCGACCTTCTTCGCACCTGCTACAGCCTCTTCAGCTCCATCAGCTCCTCCAGTTCCTCCAGTTGCTACACCGACTCCGTCCATGACGTCTGCCGAAGTCTTCGCTGATGCCGTTCTCTCGACTCCTTCATCAGCCACCAGAGGAGATCAGCCCCAGAAGAACGATTAGCTATATACCTTTGAACTTTTTGGTAACTTGTTGCCAAAGGGGGAGAAGATGTATATAGATCTTTAGGCTTCGAGAGAGAGAGCGTTGGTTTTTATTGATTTTTCAAAAACATTTGATATCTTTTGGTTTGGATGTGTTAAACTTTGTTGGTGTTTGATCATACACTTGATGTGTATTGCTACTATTTCCTATCCTTGTGATGCTTATGAGATGATCAATCACGTGATTGTTTTGTGCTATGATATTCATTCTTATTATTCTTGCACACCACCAAGTTGTATGTGACATAAAATAGTGCGCCATGTACCTAATCGATTGTGCATTTGCATTCAAACGCAAATTCAAAATAATGCACAAATTTAGGGGGAGCTCTTGCTTATCACATACTTCTCAAAGCGACGATTATATTCATTGATTATATCATATGTCGAAGCTTTGATCTATATGTTGTCATCAATTACCAAAAAGGGGGAGATTGAAAGCACATTTGCTCCCTTGGTGGTTTTGGTAATTAATAACAACATATATGTCATTGAACTAATGTTTCCACTAAGTACATTTTAGGAAAAGTTCAATGATAGGGATGGCAAAAGGATTGTGGAGAAACCCCAAGATGCAAGGAAATGGATTGGCAAAGCTTCAAGCAAGAGGACTCTACATTTTACTTTGTGAGAAATCACTTTGAGTCCATAGGAAAGCCAATACTATTAAAAGGGGGTAAGGTACTGTTGGTGAACAAGATGCTCCACGTGCACAAGTGATAGTCACCAAAAACACCAACAAACTCTTCCACAAAAGTCTGTCCAAGCCTATCATGAAAATCGGTGCTACCAAGAAATCCACTCGGTCCCACCGATTCCCAAACTCAGACAGACCCATGCCAAACCCTAGCCCTTCGGTGCAACCGATTCTGCATCGGTGCCACCGAGTTCAATTTGCCAACTTTCTGTTACCTCGTTTCATGAAATCGGTCTTACCGAGTTTTTTGGATCGGCGTCACCGAGTTGTGCAATCTGACCGTTGGTCACCTAATCGGTACCACCGAGAGTTATGTATCGGTCTCATCGAGATTCAAAAGTTACTGCCTTTTGGTCTCTTCGGTACCATTGAGTTTTATACTTCGGTGTCACTGAGTTGGTCACTTTAGGTGTAACGGTTGGATTTTTGGGGATGCCTATATATACCCCTTCACCACCACCCACTTGAAAGAGAAGCACTCAGAACTATTCCATACTTGCCCCATCCAATTTTCTGAGGGAGAGCCACCTACTCATGTGTTGAGATCAAGGCATTCCACTCTATCCATATGAATCTTGATCTCTAGCCTCCCCAAGTTGCTTTCCACCAATTCAATCTCTTCCACCATAGCCAAATCTGTGAGAGAGTGATTGTGTGTTGAGGAGTCTATCATCTTGAAGCACAAGAGCAAGGAGTTCATCGACATTGCTGAGCCTATTACCTTTTGGAGGGTGGTGCCTCCTAGATTGGTTAGGTGTCGCTTGGGAGCCTCCTACTTCGTGTTGTGGAGTTGAACCAAGAAGTTTGTACGGGCAAGGAGATCGCCTACTTCGTGAAGATCTACCCATAGTGAGGCTGGTCCTTCGTGGACGGAAGCCGTTATGGAATAGTCAAGGTTGCTACTTCGTGGACCCTTATGGGTGGAGCCCTCCATGGACTCTCGCGACCGTTACCCTCCATGGGTTGAAGACTCCATAAACGTGGACGTACGATATCGGAACCACGGGAAAAATCTTCGTGTCTCCAAATTGCGTTTGATCTTCCTTCCTACGCTCTACTACATATGCTTGTTATTACTTTCCGCTGCTATACTCTTAGACATGCATGTGTAGGGTGTGCTTGACTTGCTATCATTGCTAAAATCTGCCAACACTTAAAATTGGGAAAAGGTAGAATTTTTATTTGGTCAAGTAGTCTAATCACCCCCCTCTAGACATACTTTCGATCCTACAACATCTTTGTTGCATGAAAAATGTTGATTATTTAAGTTTACGTTTTGCACATATTTTAAACTCCTATTTAGCGCTTTTCTTGTATAGTACACAATATTATAGACACTGGTATGTTTTTAAGGTTTAACTTCAACTTTTATTCTGTATATGAACATTTTATTAATTAGGTAGCTCATAGATAAAAAAAAAGTTTATTGTGAAAAAATATCTAATGATCTTGTTTCTTATCTTTGAAATGACATGTTTATACAGTCAGACACCAAGCTGCAAGAACACCAACCAAACTAAGTTATTTAGGGTTTGCAAACCAATGTACATAGCTTAAAAAGGACATCTCTAAAAAATATACTGAAGGGGGACTCTAAAAATCACAACTTTGAGGTTTGCTTGCCATACTCATACGTGCACGATCGAACCTTGTTATCTTGGATAATATTTGTTCTACATATCTCATTAAATCTTAGCCAGAATTTTCAGACCTAATAGACAGAATAATTTGAATGATGTATATATATATCAACATGGTGTCTCGAAAGGAACCCCTATTGTGCTTGTAATATACTCCCTCTGTAAACTAATATAATAGTGTTTAGATTACTAAAAGAGTGATCTATATGCTCTTATATTAGTTTACGGAGGGAGTATCATATATTTGTAGGTTTTTACAAGAATTGTATGTAGCAGATACTTAAATAAGCAAAATAGTAAATCCTTTCGTCGTGAATTTTCGAATTACTATTCAAATTCTTGAATATTTTATATTTCTCATGTTTGCATTGAATTTTCAAGGCTGCTATTATAAAATGAGAGTATGGCGTGTAGATTTTTCTAAAATTCTGTAGTGATTTGAGCTCTGGAACATTTGAATTCCTTTTTGTGTCTTGTAGCCAACACACAAGTCTGAAATGTATTTGTCTTGTGTGTTTTTCATTGCGTCTGCGTCTGTATTGTGTAAACTATACACTTTTATCTTCCACTCCATGTTCCAAGTGTCTATCCTTAGACTAACAATAGAAAAGATTCACCAGGGTTTAAATCTAAACATTTGTACCTGCGTATTTGTAGTCGAACCTAAAGATCACATGGTCTAACCACCCTCTATTGGCTGTATGCTTCGTATAGGTGTCTCAGTATCTACATTTGTACATGTCATGCCTCCAAATACTTCAATTTGTAGGTCAACTTTTAGTGTATATGTCACTTGACAATCTATCCAAGCAGTTACATTTTCCCATATATATTTAAGGTTGTCAAAAGACTATCTCTCTCTCTCTCTCTATCACTCACTTTGTCTTTCTTGCTCTCTCTTTGTCTCTCATCATATATTTGATTTGTCGTCTCTATGTTATTTTTCGCTCTACCATATTTAACACGATATGGTTTATCTCTCGTAATCTTTGTTCCCTTGGTCATTTATTTTTCCTATAAATCATCACTGTGTCGCTAACATCATGTCTTGTTCTCTCTTAATGTACACATAATTTTTTGCCACTACTCATCATATTTAGCACGACTAAAACGATTTAAAGAATACTTTACATGACATGTTGTTTGTTGTCTCTATTTTTATAATCAAAACATCGTTTTGATTCATGTCAGATAGATTGCTCACACCCATACCACAATAGAAGATCCATCTATTCCTCTTACTTGATGACTTGCATGCGCTGAAGCTGGTTGTCGTACGTGTATTCAGCCATTCTTCTAGGGCCTAAATTGTACTTAGATTTGAAAATGGATGGACTCTATGGAGTCCCGCAACCGTACACATCGCAGGTGCAATCTCCTGTTTATGCTTATGTGTAACCATACACTGACACATATTTTCTTTTAGTGGAACTGACACATGTTTTTGATGCGTTAATTTGTATGTCAAGTGGACCAGTTTTTGTTGTCTATGTAGAAGAACGCTATTGCTCGGCATTTTATTTTTAAAACACAATAGATATATTCTCTTCTTTCATGAGTTTATATTTTTCTCTTCTCATAAAGCAGTGAATAAATATGGTTTTGGATGTTCAATATTAGATTAGGCTTACCGGTTCCATGTTGATCCAGTCGGTTAACTAATTCTGTAGCCAAAACATATGTTGGTTCTTTTAGACGAAAAATAAGTTAGTTTATTTGCATGTGCAAGTGTATACACGTGACCGGTGTTTTTTTTGTTTTGCTTGGACACGTGAACGGGTGCCTGCTAGTTCCTATTTTCATGTGCAAGCGAATTGGTTCTCTGTAGACACATCCGTATTGGGCCACACCACGCACGTACGATCCGAGCAGTTACAGCCGCACGTTGACCATCTTCCCCATCAGCTTCGTTTGAACAAAGTGAAGAAAAAGGCATGACGGCTGCGTCGCATGCAGGTGTGGTCCTCCCGGACGCTAGCCAGCTCGCCGGCCGTCCTCGCCGGCTGGCCTCGCCGCCGTCACCGCCGGTCGCCGGCCTCGCTGTCGTCGTCTCATGTCTTTCTCGTCAGATCCATGCATGCAGCAACTTTCGTCCCGCGGTTGCAGCTCCCTCGCTCGCGGTGGCATCTCTGGTAGAATGGATGCAACTCCGGTAGTGCCGGTCGCTGGTCACGGCACTCCGGCGACGAGCTCGCGAAAAAGTATTCTCCTTCGCGTTTGCTGGTGGCAACAAAAATATCAGCCGGTAGCAGCAAAAAATTGTGCTGGTTCCAACACCTAGCAGCCGCCATCGTAGCACATCCGTCGTTGCACCGTCGTGCCGTCGACCGTGGCTCTCAACGTCGCCAATCACACCATTGACGTGTCCGTTGAACCTTTTTCTCACACCGCTCAAACCTTTTTTCATGTCGGTTGAAGCATTTTTCACAGGTCGAAGCTTTTTTCATCTACGATTGATGCTTGTTATGTAGACGGTTGCAACCTTGTTTTCTTGTAGTGCCCGTTGAAACTTTGTATATCTTTCGGTTGAAGCTTTTTTCACCTATGGTTGAAGCTTTTTTAGTAATGGTTGCAACTTTTCAGTTTGGCAGTGGTTGGTTGAAGCTTTCCCTGTCGATGGTTGAAGCATTTTCGATCCAGGTTTGAAGCTTTTTTGTCAATGGTTGCAACACTCGTATCGGTGGTTCCAACATATCAGTTGCCCCTTTGTTTTTGTTCATCGGTTCTAGCTTTTGGATTCATCGCTTGCAGCGTCTGCTCATTCGTATGCAATATTTTTGTAACAGGCGCAGTAGTACTCAATATAGGCGGGAGAAGAAAGGTAAGAGATAAGGCAAACGATCATTAAGGAGAAGAAAAACCCGCTGCGTAGGGGCCACCACGTACGTAAAACTCAACGGAAGCAGTTTGCCTAGGCATGTGTAGCCAGCGTGGCGCCCGGCCCGTACGATGCGCATGCATGCATGTGCATATGCGCACTGTACGCATGACAGGGACGTGGCCGGCCGAAAGTTGGGCCGGCGCACCGCGCACCATCGTTTACCCATCCGTATTTGAGTCACGGGTCACTCCCAAAAGAAAAGTCTTGTACGGGTCTCTTTCTTTCCTTTTATGGGAGAGTCCTGTTTGTTTTAGATGGAATAGCCATGTTCGTGGTCCTAGATACCCTTTTTTTTAGGCGGCTGCTAGGCGCCAGTCGGATGTTTTTAGGAAAACAACAGCTGCCTTCTCTACCATCCGATTGATCGTGATCTCAGCAATTTCAACCATCAGACGAGTCAAAGCAAAACACTTGCACTCCTCATCAGCAGCACTCGGCACGTTCGTCGAGCCACCGGAGCAGCATCACCATTGTCGTTGTAGCCGCAGCATCGGTCGAAGCAGTGGAGACACATTACAGCATCGCCGGTGCAGCCCGGACCACCATCGTGGCACGCCTTGTAGCATCTCTCCGGCAACTCCCACGCCGGCTCCCAGCTTGGCAAGGACATTGCAGCACTGCTCCCAGCACGTTGACGGCCCATCGCAGCACCGGCCTGCAGCACGACGGCGACGTCGCGGCACCGCCGGAGCAGCATCGTTGTTGCTATCGTAGTCGCAGCATCCGTCGAAGCAGCCGAGCCACCGTCGCAGCACCGCTGGAGCAGCATCGCCGCTGCCGTCGTAGTCGCAGCATCTGTCGAAGCAGCCGAGCCACCGGCTTCGCAGCCCGTCGACGGCCGTCGCAGCATCATCGGAGCAGCCGAGCTGCCGTCGCAGCATTGCTACTGCCGTCGTAGTCACAACATTCGTTGAAGCAATCGAGCCGTCATCGCAGCCCCATCGCAGACTTGCAGCACGGCGCCGAGGTTGCAGCACCGGTTCGCAACACATCGATGGAGGAAGCTACCGGGGACGAGGAGAAATCAGTGCAGGTGGATGAGATGTAGACAGAGGTAGGGGCTGAAGGGGTCAACCGCATGGACAGGAAACGTATGGCTCTGCTTCGTCGCGTTGGATAAGGAGAGATGCAGAGCGGTGCGTGGGCCCCTACGAGACGCGCAAAAATGCTAAACTCACGGGCATATTACGGGACTGTTACGGGCCTTTCTATAACATCTCTCCACCGACCCCCTGATTTTCACCGGGGGTGGGCCCCCTTTTCACCCATAATCCAATGAAAACTGCCACCTAAAGATCAGCCCGTAATCCTTAAGTAACTCTCCGTTGATGTAGCATTGTTGCGACCGCGTGGCAATCGCGGGAGGAGGCTGCGTGCAAGGCTGTTTACATCCGACTGTTTTAAATCAGTTTCCTTTTTTTTAACCTGACCTACGTACCATAGCAACATGTCAGAGTTTTCTGTGTACACGGTCAACCAAAAATATCTCTTTACTTAAATCTAACGGCTACAAATTTCTAAGTCTGACAATCAACGATCAGATCTTTTTAATTAACGTGGGATTTTCTAGCTAATTCTTTTTTTTCATCCTTGTTTTCCTTTTAGTGTATAATTCGAGTTTGGAGTAATAGATATTCTTAGATGTGAGTTTGCTCCTTGTCTATTTTTATATATAATTCGAGTTGAATTATAATCCTAACATACATGTATTTTTTTTTGCTAAGTAACATACATGTATTGGTTTGGATTAGTTCACACACATGTACGTATACAGTACACTTACTTGTACAATTACTACACACGTGCCTTAGTTTTAACCTAGACGCTGTGTAACGCGTGCGCGCTATTCAACCTCCGCGAGCGGCCGAACTGTAGCCGTCCATCATGCGAAAGGATGCAGCCACGTGGTGGATAGATCGGACAAGGGAGGGGGGAGAGTGGTGGGTCATTTGTCGCTTCCGTTGGGGAACACGCCCCTCTCGCATTTCCCCTCCTCTTCCACGCATGGGAGTGAAATCTCTAGGTCGTCGGCGACCACAGCCGGCAAGAGCCCAAACGGTAGCGACGAATAGGGGGGGGGGGGGGGGGAGGGGAGCACGTACATGCGAGAGCTCGACCACAACCGCTCCACGCGGAGGTGGAGCACCCACAGTTCGATCAAGGGAGGGCGGAGTGGGCTCGCGCGATAAGTGAAGGGGGAGGGAGAAGGCGCGGGGCCGCCGGTGATGCGAGGAACGACGAGGGAAGGCGAACTGCTTCGTCTCCTTTGGAAGAGAGAAGGTAATTCACGCGCACCACTGCCTCCTTCCATTTTCTCTGATTTTGTGAATGGGGGCAGGGGATTTTGCACAACACGGCGGCGCCATCTGCATCGAGTGGGGGAGGGAAAGGGAAGGAACGGGATGAAGGAGGAGCGACAGAGAGTCAGGGGGTTCACACGTCGGCGGGAAATCATTGCTCGAACATGAGTCTAATGATTTTCGATAGAACAGCAGCAAGCACAGAGAGATTTCAGAGGGAGGGGGGCAGTGCATCACAGTCCATGTTTTAGCATCCGGGGGGACAGGGGTTACTCTAGGATTTATCATTGGGAAACGCTTGGGGCCGGGGCGCTGGCCGAACGCTTCGGCCAGTCTCCTCCACTCGCTCGCGCACGTAGCGAATCAAATCGGGAGGGCCCACCACGTTATCTCTTTTCTCATCCCCGCGTCCTTCTCTTTCCTTTTTTTCCCAACCTCCCAGCTGCCATGGGAAATCCTACCCCGGCGATCTCCTCCAGCGAGCCCCCGTCTTCTTCTCCGGCGAGCATCCCCGAAGCCTACCACCGAACCAATGTCCTCCCCTCGGTTTCCCTTCTCTCAACTGCTCCATGGCCACCGGAGCTGCAACAGACATGGCCGGCGAAGTTGCGTCCATGGCCGAAGGCGTAATTTGCTACATGCTTCAACCGGCATCTAAATTTGCTACAACCGACATCTAAATTTGCTACAACCGGCACCTCATTTTGCTACATCGCACATGGCGTCGCGATTTTTGCTACAACCGGTGTTTCATTTTGCTACAACCGACGACATGGCGAGCTGCATCCCCTCTCTCTGTCTCAACTGCTCCATGGCGAGCGGAGCTGCAACGGGCATGGCCGGCGAAGTTGCGTACATGGCCGAAGGCGTAATTTGCTACATGCTTCAACCAGCATCTAAATTTGCTTCAACCGGCACCGCATTTTGCTACCACCGGTGTCGCATTTTGCTACATCGCACATGGCGTCGCGATTTTTGCTACAACCGGTGTTTCATTTTGCTGCAACCGTTGTCTTCGTTTGCTACGACCAACAACGAAATTTGCTACCACGAAAGGCTAGCAAGATTTGGAACCAAGGATCGCACCGGCGAGCAGCTCTGACGAGCACGCTGGCGAGCGGCTCCGGCGAGCAAGCCGACGAGCAGCTCCGGCGAGCGGCTCCGACGAGCGCGCCGACAAGCAGCTCCAGAGAGCGACTCCGACGAGCGTGCTGGCGAGCGCGCCGACGAGTGGCAGAGGAAGGATGTCCAGGTGAGGGGGTGGTCGCCGGTGGCCAGGAGGACGTAGTGCGCGCGGCGGCGTGGAGAGAAAGAAGAAGATGAGGCGAAGTCAACGCGAACAGATCGGGTGGCTAGCGGGCGCTGCATCGAGCGGCTGGGACGCGACCGGCCCAACTATTGGGCCGGCGCGCCGACGCAGAGTGCTGCCCTTTATCATTGTAGCCTTGTTATAGATTGTTTTTTCCACAAGGGAGGCAGGCATTTTTTCACACGCGGAGAGGGGCAATTGTAGCATTGTTTCGTCCAAAACTAGGCAAGTTTTCACAATGTTTAGGTCCAACAGTAGGCAAGTTTTCTCTGTGTACATTTTTAGTACTGAGGGTACCGACGGTAGGCAAGTTTGTATATAGGACAGATACTTTTTTCACTAGGCAAGTTTGTTTTCACATGCAGAGAGGGCACTTTTGGCGTTGTTTCCTTTAGAATTAAGCAAGCTTTCACAATTTTTTGATTCCACAAGTAGGCACGTTTTGTGTATAGGGACAAAGCACTTGAGAAGGCAAGTTCGTCTGTAGACGTTTTTTTGTGTACATTTTTCTCCTCCAGTAGGGGAGGTTGGAGCATTTTGTGTGTGTTTTTGCTCCTGCAGTAGCTAGTTTCAGAGACACCTGAAACTACAACAATACATTAAACTCTCCTGCATAGATCCCTTGTCTATATATACAGTATTTTTAGGATCGATACTTGTGGTTTTCAGCGGAGGGGGAGAAACATGATGAGTTAATTAATGTAGTCTGAAGCACTGAGTTGGGTTCTTGTCATAGCTTTACTCCAATCTCCTCAAAAAACAAGTTTGAAAATGATTGGAGCTGCATACGACATTAGAAAACAAACATCTTCAGTGAGCAGAGTTTTTCTTCTCAAGAGGACATGAAACATCCAAGTTTTTGTGCAACGGTTTCAGAAATGGTATCACCTTGGTAGGAACTCGGAAGTATACGTATCCCGCCGAGGACCCGTGGGTGGATCCTTGGTGAGGAACTCGGTAGTGTATATTTTTATTACGATTTATCTACTGCATTATGTCGATCGATAATGATAACCTCCCCACAGCACAACCAACAGCATACCAACCCGCTTGCTATGTGAAAGTCTTTTCCCCGTGAGACTGTATATGTCTGCAGGACATGAAGTTTCTGCTCCCGAGCTCAAATGAGCTCGGTGAACAGTAAAATCGAAAAAAAAATCGAAAAATGTTCAAAAATTTCTGAAATTTTTTCGTGAACAACATTGACAAAATATCTAAGTGCGTGCAAAAATTTGGCCTGAAATAACATTCCTATAAGGCCTGAAAAAAAAAACAAAATCGATACTCTGAAAATGCATTTAGATATTATAGGAATGTTATTTCAGGCCAAATTTTTGCACGCACTTAGATATTTTGTCAATGTTGTTCACGAAAAAATTTCAGAAATTTTTGAACATTTTTCGAACTTTTTTCGACTTTACTGTTCACCGAGCTCATTTGAGCTCGGGAGCAGAATGGTACTTTCCATGTCTGCATCTCTTTTCACATGAGGGGAACACATTTTCCCCTGAAGCTTTTTAATATATTTTTAGAAGTAATTTTTTTTTGTCGCCTATAATGACAAGATATGTCAGCTTGCAGCAAAAGGCTTTGTCGCATACAGCAATAAACTATGTTGCTACTTTTTTTTCATTTACACCATTTTTTTGCGTGTGCCTTCAATGCAAAAAATGCTTTACCATCCAGGACAGTAGGCAAGGTTTGCCTCCAGTAGTAGGCAAGTTTTGCCTCCAGTACTTGTTCTAACTCATTTTTTCATGGAGGCCAAACAAAAGTAAAAAACTACGAAAGGACATCTTTCAGTATCCCTGAACCGACAGTTTAAGATGAAGGACTACTCATATCAACACAACGACGAGGTAGAGACAACCCCCTTTCCTGCCTCCCCATGTGTGTTTCCGCAACATTGCCACAATATAGGCAGAGTATCAAAGAAACCCTTTTAGGCAGAGTATCTGAGAAACCCAACATGGGGAAGGGGCGGCATAACTTATGGAGGAACACACGCAAATGACACTGCCATCTACTGGTAACCAACTTTTTACTGAAAGAGGGGTAGTAGGCAAGTTTTCAACTAGCTGCACCTGCATACTTGTTATCTTTTGTTCGGCTCCCAACCTACTAGAAGCATGTGTTTCTCTTTTCCAAAAATTTTCCTAAGATATAGTCCCTAGCCCTGTCCTACATTTTTATTTCAACACTATTTTTTTTTAAGATCTGCTCAAGTATGATGCCCCTGTTTTTGATAGTGTTGATAGTATGATGCCCCTATTCTATTTTTAAGATCAATGCTATGATGCATATTAACCTTGGGTAATATTTAGTCTGCTCAATTACGCCCTTCCAAATCGCCTAAAACGTCCAACCAACTCGCCTATCCATAGTATGCTAGGTCGCCTAACCCATCGTCCTTGTTGCCTAAAACAACACACACCCTTCCAAATCGCCTAAAACGTCCAACCAACTCGCCCATCCACAATGTGCTAGGTCGCCTAACCCATAGTTCTTGTTGCCTAAAACATCACACACCCTTCCAAATCGCCTAAGATGTCCAACTAACTCGCCCATCCCCGGGGTGCTAGGTCGCCTAACCCATCGTCCTTGTCGCCTGAAACACTACACCCTTCCAAATTGCCTAAGACGTCCAACCAACTCACCCATCCCCGGGGTGCTAGGTCGCTTATCCCATCATCCTTATCGCTTGAAAACACCACACCCTTTCAAACCGCCTAAGCCGACCAACAACCTCGCCCATCCCCGGTGTGCCAGGTCGCCTAACCTATCGTCCTTGACGCCTGAAACACCACACACTTCCAAATCGCCTAAGCCGACCAACCAACTCGCCCATCCACGTTGTGCTAGGTCGCCTAACCCATCGTCTTTGTCGCTTGAAAATACCACACCCTTCCAAATCGCCTAAGACGTCTAGTCAACTCGCCCATCACGGTGTGCTAGGTCGCCTAACCCATCGTCCTTGTCGCCTGAAACACCACACCCTTCCAAATCGCCTAAGGTGTCCAACCAACTCGCCCATCCCCGGGGTGCTAGGTCACCTAACCCATCGCCCTTGTCGCTTGAAAACACCGCACCTTTTCAAATCGCCTAAGACGTCCAACCAACTCGCCCATCCCCGGTGTGCTAGGTCACCTAACCCATCGTCCTTGTCGCCTAAAACACCACACCCTTCCAAATCGCCTAGGACGCCCAACCCCGGGGTGCTAGGTCGCCTAACTCATCGTCCTTGCGCCTGAAAACACCACACCCTTCCAAATCGCCTAAGACGTCCAACCAACTCGCTCATCCCCGGTGTGCTAGGTCACCTAACCCATTGTCCTTGTCGCCTAAAACGCCACACCCTTCCAAATCGCCTAGGACGTCCAACCAACACTAGTAGAAAACAGACCTTTTGTCCAAAGCATTAGTCCCGGTCTGGTTTTGAACCGGCACTAACGTGACCATTAGTGCCGGTTCAGGACGGGCATCATTAGTCCCGGTTCGTAACACGAACCGGGACTAAAGGGGTGGTGGCAGGCTGGTGTCAGCCTGGGGCCCCGCGATCACCTTTAGTCCCGGTTCGTGGCACGAACCGGGACTATAGGCTCACCTTTAGTCCCGGTTTGTGTCACGAACCGGGACTAAAGATCCCCTATATGAACCCTTCGGCCAGCCCGAGCACACTCCTCCCTGTTTTTCCCCTTCTTCCTCTCCTTTGTTCTTCCCCTTGCTCGAGCTCACCTCCATTTTTGCCAAAATTTGTCAAGATTTGGAGGCACCCCATCCATCCAAGTGTTCACAAAGGTTAGCAACTTTGTCCTTTCATCTCTCATTGCTAGATTAGCTCTTGCAATGCTCTATAAGTATAGTGATTTGTGGGTTTTAGTTTGGGAGTATTTATATGTGGTAGTTTATTTGATTTATATGCAATTTGAGCTCAAATTAACTTCTTACTTTGCATGTGTAGGTGTGGTTTACTTAGTGCCTTCCCGTCCCCGTCCTAACCACCGTCGATCGCCCGCACCGTCCCGTCGCCGGCACCACCTTGGTGAGCCTCTTGTTCTTATCCTTTTTATAAAAAAAATCATGTTTGTAAGATTTAGATAGTTACTTGTATAGTTTTCTTACCTATATGGTTGTTTGTTATACATAGTGGCATGGTTTTGATATCCGTCCCCGTCGGCCCTCGTCCGGTTTATGATTCGGATGTGGTATATACTCTCTTTTATAACTATTTGTTGCATTTCGTGTTTATGACAATTATGCCCATCAAGTTGACATAGATATTTTTATCTAGGAGGTATGTGAACCGAAAATTGCAACCGACATAGATATTCTTGTCAAGAAGTTAAATTTAGTTGAAAAAGAAAACGAGTATTTGAAAGAAAAATTGAAAAGAGTTGAAGAAGAGAAGATGAAACTGGAGTTGTATGTTGCCGATGTCGTCGATGATCACGAGATCAAGATGGATGCAATGCGCTTGAAGATTAGAAAATTTAAAAAATATGCCATTGATAGTGAGGCTTGGTATCACTATGCTGTTGGATCAATTGTTACCTTAGTTGCGATCTTGATCGCATTTGTTGTTGCATTTAAATGCTTTAGCTAGAGAGTTTGTATGTTGTTTTATGAGAACAAGTGTGTATGAACTTTATGTATGAACTTGTATTAATTTGGTCTTTTCAGTGTTGTGTAATGAAGATGAGCCGGCAATGGATGTACGATGACCGATGCTCTCCCCAGTTCATTAATGGCGTGCACACTTTTCTGGTTGCGACTGAGGCAAACAAGCGGGCGGATGGTTTTATGTATTGTCCATGTGCTGGCTGTAAGAATGATCGAAATTACTCTAACTCAAGAACCATTCACGTCCACCTGTTTGAGTCCGGTTTCATGTCCGACTATAACTGTTGGACCAAGCACGGAGAAAGAGGGGTCCTAATGGAAGAGAATGAAGAAGAAGAGGATGACGACAGCTATCCTGGCCATGGGTTCCATGAATACAATGGTACAACAATGGGGGAAGAAGCTGAGCCGGCAATGCGGGAAGGAGCTGAAGAAGAGGCATCAGATGAGCCCGCTGATGATCTTGGTCGGGACATTGCCGATGCAAAGAGAAACTGGGCAAGTGAAAAGGAGAAGCTGAAGTTGCAGCGCATGTTAGAGGATCACAAGAAATTGTTGTACCCAAATTGCGAAGATGACAAGAAAAAGCTGGGTACCACACTGGAATTGCTGCAATGGAAGGCAGAGAATGGTGTATCTGACAAGGCATTTGAAAAGTTGCTGATAATGTTAAAGAAGAAGCTACCAAAGGACAACGAATTGCCCGACAGTACGTACAAAGCAAAGAAGGCTATCTGCCTCTAGGATTAGAGCTGCAGAAGATACATGCATGCCCTAATGACTGCATCCTCTACCGCGGTGAGTACGAGGATTTGAATGCATGCCCGGTATGTTGTGCATTGCGCTATAAGATCGGCCACGATGACCCTGGTGATGTTGAGGGCGAGCGCCCCAGGAAGAAGATTCCTGCGAAGGTGATGTGGTATGCTCCTATAATACCACGGTTGAAACGTTTGTTCCAAAACAAAGAGCATGCCAAGTTGATGCGATGGCACAACGAAGACCGTAAGAAAGACGGGAAGTTGAGAGTACCCGCTGACGGATCGCAGTGGAGAAAAATCGAGAGAAAGTGGAAGGACTTTGCAAAGGACGCAATGAACGTATGGTTTGGTTTAAGTGCAGATGGCATTAATCCTTTTGGGGAGCAGAACAGCAATCATAGCACATGGCCTGTGACTCTATGTATCTATAACCTTCCTCCTTGGTTGTGCATGAAGCGGAAGTTCATTATGATGCCAGTGCTCATCCAAGGCCCCAAGCAACCCGGCAACGACATTGATGTGTACCTAAGGCCATTAGTTGAAGAACTTTTACAGCCGTGGAATGGAAAAGGTGTACGTGCGTGGGATGAGAAAGAACAGGAGGAATTTGACCTACATGCGTTGCTGTTTGTAACCATCAATGATTGGCCTGCTCTCAGTAACCTTTCAGGACAGACAAACAAGGGATACCACGCATGCACGCACTGTTTAGATGATACCGACAGTATATATTTGGATAAATGTAAGAAGAATGTGTACCTGGGGCATCGTCGATTTCTTCAGAGCAGGCATCCCGTAAGAAAGAAAGGCAAGCATTTCAAAGGTGAGGCAGATCACGGGAAGAAGCCTCGCCACTGTACTGGTGATGATATACTTGATATGGTCAAGGATTTAAAAGTAATCTTTGGAAAGGGTCCTGACGGACAATCTGTTCCGAATGACGCTGACGGACGCGCACCCATGTGGAAGAAGAAATCTATATTTTGGGACCTACCCTATTGGAAAGACCTAGAGGTCCGCTCTGCAATCGACGTGATGCACGTGACGAAGAATCTTTGCGTGAACCTGCTAGGCTTCTTGGGCGTGTATGGGAAGACAAAAGATACACCGGAGGCACGGGAGGACCAGCAACGTATGCACGGAGAAGACGGCATGGATCCAAAGCAGTTTCAGGGTCATGCCAGCTACGCTCTTACCAAAGAAGAGAAGGAAATCTTCTTCGAATGCCTGCTCAGTATGAAGGTCCCGTCTGGCTTCTCGTCGAATATAAAGGGAATAATAAATATGGCAGAGAAAAAGTTCCAGAACCTAAAGTCTCATGACTGCCACGTGATTATGACGCAACTGCTTCTGGTTGCATTGAGGTGGCTTCTACCGGAAAACGTTCGATTAGCCATTGTGAAGCTATGTGCATTCCTCAATGCAATCTCTCAGAAGGTAATCGATCCAGAAATCCTACCGAGGTTAGAGAATGATTTGGTGCAATGTCTTGTCAGTTTCGAGTTGGTGTTCCCACCATCCTTCTTCAATATCATGACGCACGTCCTAGTTCACCTAGTCGAGGAGATTGCCATTCTGGGTCCTGTATTTCTACACAATATGTTCCCCTTTGAGAGGTTCATGGGAGTCTTAAAGAAATATGTTCATAATCGTGCTAGGCCAGAAGGAAGCATCTCCAAGGGCCATGAAACAGAGGAGGTCATTGAGTTTTGTGTTGACTTTATTCCTGACATTAAGCCGATTGGTGTTCCTGAATCGCGGCATGAGGGCAGACTGGGTGGAAAAGGCACGCTAGGAAAGAATTCAGTAATATGCCAGGACGGGCATTCTTTGGCGCAAGCACACTACACAGTTCTACAAAGTTCCGCCTTGGTGGCTCCGTATATCGAGCAACACAAGAATATTGTACGCTCCAAACACCCGGAGCAGTCTGACGACTACTGGATTACACATGAACAAACGGTGACTTTCGCCGGTTGGTTGCAGACACGTCTCATGCATGACGACACTGTTGCAGATGACCTATACTTGCTGTCCAAGTTACCATCTTCGACTATATTGACTTTCAAAGGGTACGAGATAAATGGGAATGCATTTTACACGATCGCCCAAGATAAAAAGAGCGCCAACCAAAACAGTGGTGTCCGCTTTGATGCAGCAAACACCAATAGGCCAAAGGACACATATTATGGTTACATAGAGGAGATATGGGAACTTGACTATGGACTTGGTTTGAAGGTCCCTTTGTTTCGGTGCAAATGGGTCAATCTGATAGGAGGCGGGGTAAAGGAAGACCCGCAGTACGGAATGACAACAGTGGATCTCAACAATCTTGGGTACGCAGACGAACCATTCGTCCTAGCCAATGATGTGGCGTAGGTTTTCTATGTGAAGGACATGTCTACCAAGCCGAGAAAAAAAAAGATAAGGAAGCGAATACATCATACGATGAGCCAAAGCGCCACATAGTTCTTTCAGGGAAAAGAAACATCGTGGGAGTGGAGGACAAGACAGACATGTCAGAAGATTATGAAAAGTTTCATGAAATTGCTCCCTTCAGAGTGAATGTTGACCCGAGCATCAAGTTAAACGATGAAGATTGTCCATGGTTACGACGCAAAGGGACACACGCGAAGAAAAAGTTTTATACCCAAAGATCCCACTCTGGGATGTGACCGGCTTCTCTAGTTAGTTTCCGGACTTATATATCTGGAAAGTCCCACTTCGGACAAACCGGAGGGAATCTTTGTAATAGTAGTGTACTTATGTGTTTTGGCATTTGAAACGCATCGAAATATTATGTCCAGAGTCACGTCATCAATTTTCAACCCTTTCTGACTTCATTTGCTATTTTTCATGCATTCACTGATTTTTTTTGAGCTAAATGACCCTGGAATTGAAAAGCACTACAAATGAACTCTGAAAAGGTTGAAAGTTGGCATGGTATCATCATTTCACCCACATAGCATGTGCTAAAAAGTTGAGAGGGTTACGGCAAAAACTGGATGCACTTCGTGTACAAAATGGACAATCTCTTTCGAAGTATCAGGGTTTCAGACGAAAACTCGTGTGTTACTAAGGCATTTCATTTTTTTAAACTTATTTCAACTCCAGACTTTTTGTGTGTTCAGTATGCACCATTCGAAGCCACGCCATCAATTTTCAACCCTTTCTGACTTCATTTGTTATTTTTCATGCATTTACTCATTTTTTTGAGCTAAATGACCCTGCCCCTCGACGTCGCCGTCCGTCCGTCCGCGCCCCTGCCCCTCGACGCCGCCGTCCGTCCGCGCCTCTGCCGCACCTCGACGTCGTGGCCGCCGTGCCCCTGAACCTCGTGCCGTCGCCGTCGCCGTCCGTCCGCGCCCCTGCCCCTCGACATCGCCGTCCGTCCGTTCGCGCCCTTGCCGCACCTCGACGCCGCCGTCCGTCCGCTGTGAGCTCGCGCGGCGGCCCCCTCCGGTGATTTTTTTTCACTAGTTTTTTTTTATACATGTATGCATGAATGTTTTTGATGTTTTATTTAGATGTTTTAGTTGTTTTAGATGATTATTTAGTATATATGTATCTATAGAAAATTTTGACATTTGAGGAATTAATTAGTATATTAGTATATATGTATGTATAGAAATTAATTAGTTTAGATGTTTTAGATGATTATTTTTTCACTAGTATATATGTATTTATGAATGCATGTTAGATGGATATAATTAGTGTTTAATTAGTATAGAAAGTTTTTCATATAATGTTGTTTTTCTGTTTTTTAATGGATGTATAGAAGTATGCTTAATTAGTGTTTCTTTTTCTGTTTTTTAATTTTATATAATGTTGTATATCATAGTATAGAAAAAATTTGCATATAAAAATGTTGCATAGGAAAAAGTTGACCATATATATATTTGTTAGAAGGACTATATATAAGTGGGAAAAGTTTCGGAATTTTTTGAGAAAGGAATATTATTAGGGTAGTTATAACCTAGGAATGGGACATTATAATTGAAAAGAGGATATTTTGCTCAAAATTTCCTAATAAAATGACATTGCATATATAGGAATTTTTTTCATAAGAATTTCTTCTCGGAGTCAACGATGCCCGGCCCGCATCCTCGTCGTCGACTTGTTCGCGACGACGTCCTGCTTTAGAGGGGCAACGTTCGGGACTGGGCTCCGCCGGGCTGGCACTGGGAGGTGCTACCTTCAGGGGCGCGCAGCTTGGTGAGGAACCCGGCCCCGGGTCCCGTCGTCGACCCGGAACTTCTTTGGTGGCGTTCGCGTGGGCCACTTTCGGTGCGGATGCAGCCGGCCCCGCCGGAGGTGGTACGTCGCCGTGTCAGGGAGAAGGACGAGCACGTCCGTCGCTACATGGATGCGTTGGACGTCAGGTTCTCCAATACCTGGCAGGTTCTTCAGGGATCTCACCCGAGCTATGATCCTGTGATGGTTCCTTCTCTTTGGGTGTCCACCGCCCGCGCCTCAGGAACCGCGAGTGAACTAGATTCTTCGATAATATTCGATCTGTATTAGCTAGTGATGTTATATATATGATAATATTCGAGATGTATTAGTGATAATACTCGAGATGTATTCGAGATTATATTCGATAATATTCGAGACGATTTATTCGAGATTATATTCGATGATGCATATTATATGAATTATTCGAGATGCATATTATGTACTATGATTCAGTTTTTCCTTATTGATTGCATGCATTCTAATTTGAATACTAAATTGTTTTATCTTTCTTCTGGATTAGTTAAATAAAAGCTATGGACAATACCGGTAGAGAAGGAGAAGAGGCTCTGTTCGACATCATATGCTCCCCGAGCCCAGAGCATGAACCAGAAGATGATGACGACTCGCAATATCTGAACAATTCCGGTGAGGGTTGTATGATATTTGATGAAGAAGAACGAATAGATGAAGGCGACGACAACGATGTTGACGAAGAAAATGTTCTTCAAATAACAAAGACCGGCGAGGTATATTTATTATATAAGCCATCCGGTGATCATTACATGTCTTAATTGATTTGTATGTATTAACGAATCGATCTTTCTTCTTTTAGGCCTCCGGATCGAGCAAATCTTCTACAAGCGACAGGGTAGTTCGAGGCCCGGCCAGAAAGTTGGAGCCTGGCGTAAAGTTCAACATCGATTCCATCAAAACATCAAATGGCGAACCGCTTGAACCTAGGAAAAATGCGACCAAGTTCAAGAATCAACGCGGAGTTATTGTCAGGGACCAAATCCCGATCTCTGTTCAAGAATGGAGAAAGCCAGCAAAGGGAGATCGAGCGGGAGTTACTTTTGTCGACGAAAGAGCAAAAGATGTGCTTTGGGATTCGCTCATGCGGCATTTCACCCTACCAAATAATTTGACAGATGCAGATCTGAAGAAAGTCAGAAACTATGCTCTTAAAAAGATGGCGATCGCATTCAACACCTTCAAGCAAAATACATGGACTGCGTACGTCAAATCAAAAAAGAAGACTCCAGAATTCAAGGGAGCACTGGTGAAGGCAAAAGATCACTGGGACGCTTTCGTGAAGTTCAAGGAATCGGAAGAAGCTAAGGAACGGTTGAGAAAAAACAAGATTAATGCTGCGAAAAAGAAGTGGCACCATACTCTGGGGCCAGGTGGCTACCAGGTGGCCCTGCCTAAGTGGGATCAATCTGAGCAAGAGATGATTAGTGCAGGGGTCACTCCAGTTACATTGACATGGCCCCCCAGGTGCAGAACATGGTTTTATGCGCATGGGGGGAAGTTGGACCCAGAGACAGGGCTGGTTATGGTGAAGGCAAGTCTTAAAGAAGCGATAGACGAAATACTTATTGCAATAGAAGAAGCTCGAACGGGGGTGTTCACGCCCAACAGAGAGAACGACGAGCTTACGCGCGCCCTGAAGAATCCTGAACACCCGAGAAGAACACGAGGCAAAGGCGTTGTTCCGTGGTTTGAGGGGTTTGCGGATTGGAACGACGACTACAGAAGCCTTGCAAGAAAGAAGAAGCAGGAGGAGCAGAAGAAGAAGGAGGAAGCACTCCGCCTTGAAGGCCTAGAATCAAAGCACCTGGAGTTGGAACGCGCTTTCAGGCGGCAGCAGGAGCAGATCGACTCACTCAGCCAGGAAAGGGCGTCTCAGCGGCAGCATGAGCAGACCGATCCAGCATTGGATAGCACCGTCCCATCTATGCCGAGAAGCAGCGTGGGTTCCGCCCTGGCCGATATCGATGATGCACTTCTAGCTAGCTACCCTGTGGATGATATCAAAGACAGGACTAACTGTGAGCTACACATGAAAGTGAAGAACTTATCCATGAAGGTGGCGGACGGCTATGCTTTAGCAAATCCCCCTGAAGCAACCTTCCATTGCAATCCCATTCCAGCTGGCTATGCTCGTGTCGGGGTTGATGAAGTGATGTCAGGATATCACGAGCTACAACTTGACATTCTTGGAGGTGACGAGGAGAGAACACTGGGAGAGGCCATACATCGTATCATTCTATGGAAAAAGGATTGCATCGTCTTTCCAAGGCCACCGACTCCTCCTCCTCCAAGTCCGCCGCCGCGTCAGTCGACTCCTCCTCCTCCAAGTCCGGCACCGCGTCAGCCGACTCCTCCTCCAAGTCCGGCACGGCGTCAGCCCACTCCTCCTCCTCCAAGTCCGGCACCACGTCAGCCGACTCCTCCTCCAAGTCCGGCACGGCGTCAGCCGACTCCTCCTCCTCCAAGTCCGGCACCGCGTCTGCCGTCTCGGCCGACTCAGCGTGCTCCGTCGCCTAAGCAACAGCGGAAGAGAGAGGCCGTAGCTACGACGGCTAGCGGTACAACAGGCAAGAAATTCAAATATGGTCCAAACCTCAAGCCTCTTCCGAAGTTGCCTTACCACCTGACTGAGGAGGAACTCGACGCCGTAGTGGATGCCAAAGTGAAGGCCCATTTTGGACCGAAACCGCCCCCGCCGCCAAAGGAGAAAGTACCTGAGCATGTCTCACAACACTTTATTGATATGGCTCGACCGGCTGACAATCAGAAGGACTCCGACTATGTGCAGTCTATCAAGAAGTCATATTTTGCAGGACAAAAGGAGTCGAGCTCGAGCTCGAGCCAAGCAGTTGGCAAAAAAAGCGGGAAAACTGTTCCCCAGCTAGGAGAACAGGTAGTGCAATCGATCCCCCCGCTCATTGTACAAACACCTGTGAGTACCACCGATCGGCTGGTAATAACCGACGATCATAAAAGGCAGGCTAAAGAGGCCGGTGTCACTATTGAACAACTCCTAGGCCTTGAGGAAATCCTCGAGATTACAGAGGAGGAAGTAAAATACCAATATGTCCGCGGCAAACCTCTGGTCAAGCCTGACGATGTCAAGCTTCTACCAACGAGATTGTACAATTTGCATACGTGGTACATGCAAGAAACAACAAATACCAATCAAGAGTCCCTCATGGTGAAAGTCAAGAAAAAACATTATTTCCATAAAAAAAGATTTGTGGATTCATTATTCAGAGTTGTTTCAGTTATTCAATCAAGACGCACTCGACAAATCTATCGTCAGTTGCTATTGTCTGTAAGTGATGTCTTTCTGTAATTTAAGTCTCTAGCTAGCTAGCTGTGCTCTCGTTCATTACCTGTAATTATCCTCACTATATTCTTTTCTGTGGTATTATGCAGAATGAAGATGTATGAAATGAAAAAAGCTGGACGCTATGGCATTGGGTTCATTGACCCAAATACGGTTAATCAAACGATATGGGAAACTGAATATTCGAGAAAAGACACAGAGAGATTCCTGCTAGAGTTTTTGAAGCAACTAAACACCCAACCAGAAATACTACTTCCTTACAACTTCGGGTGAGTGTTACTATATCTTGTACTACAAATTCTATTTTTTGCTTACTAGATGTTAATAAGTGTAGTTGATGAGTTATGCACATGCCCGCTTAATTATACAAAACGTGTGCGCATGCAGTTACCACTGGATCTTGTTAATCATTGAAATTGACAAGGGAAAAGTTGAAGTACTGGACTCACTATATAAGAATCCATCCGAATACGCAACCGTCGGCCTCTTTACTTCATTTACTGATATCAACTAGTTAATAACTCATTTATTCATTTTCTTTGCCGGCGGGCAGGGCTTGGGCCAAGTTCGTCAAACTGGTCCCAGGCGACTGGGAACAAAAGCTGACATGGATGCGACCCAAGGTAATTAAGTAGTACTAGCTAGCTACGTCAGTGCATCTCTTTAATTCTAGTTTCAATACCATTATCATGCTTGATTAATTATTACCTGATTGAATTTTATTCTCGTAAAGTGCATGAGGCAGGAGCAGGGGAATAGTTTATGCGCATACTACGTTTGCGAGAACATTCGCATGATCACGTCTAAAAGGAGCAGAAACAAAAGAAATCTTTGGGTACGTTTGCCAGAACACTATTCATAATTTTTTTTATCATGATCTAGCTAATATATATAGACACAACTAATATATTCATCTTGATCTCCTTCTTATAGCTGACGGAGATGCGGGGCCAGCTCCTACCAACGGCTCGCGTACGAGCAATTCAAGAGGAAATAGCTGGATTTCTGCTCGACCAGGTCATAGATCCCAAAGGAGAATACCATTACAAGATCAAGCAGTAATGCCTGCATATGTAATGATCCGCAAATTGTAGGAGAAATTATATATACCAAATTGTATATATATATATATATATGTATGTGAATGGTCGTCGTACGAGAAATTCGATGATATATATATATATATGATCGGTTCTACGAGAAATTCTATTTATATATATATGCACAACGTGTACAGTATGTAGTAGCGTAATATATGTTTGAAATGAAAAATAATTAAATGGAAAACACAAAATTAAAAGGAAAAATAAACCATAATTAATTCATAAACCCCTAAAGGATTAAAAGAAAAAATAAACCAAAATTAAAAGAATTAAATACTTTTAGTCCCGGTTGGTGTTACCAACCGGGACTAAAGGTCCCCCAGCCCACGGCATCGGCAGGTGCCACGTGGTGGGCCTTTAGTGTCGGGCCGTGTTGAACCGGGACTAAAGGGGGGGGGGGCTTTAGTCCCCACCCTTTAGTGCCGGTTGGAGAACCGGCACTAAAGGCCCTTACGAACCGGCACAAAAGGTCTGTTTTCTACTAGTGCAATTATCCCAACCCCGGGGTGCTAGGTCGCCTAACTCATTGTCCTTGTTGCCTGAAAACACCACATCCTTCCAAATCGCCTAAGACGTCCAACCAACTTGCTCATCCCCGGTGTGCTAGGTCACCTAACCCATTGTCCTTGTCGCCTAAAACACCACACCCTTCCAAATCGCCTAGGACGTCCAGCCAATTCGCCCATCCCCGATGTGCTAGGTCTCCTAACCCATCGTCCTTGTCGCCTAAAACACAACACCCTTGCAAATCGACTAAGTCCGACCAACCTACTCGCCCACACCTGGTGTGCTAGGTCACATACCTCGTGGAGGTGTTCTCTTTCATTGAGAACCCATGACTGAGAGCGTAGGCATTATAGTGCGTCTTAGCACCTGCAAGCGTGTCAAAACTCCATGTTGACATATGGTTCATGTGGGCTACATCCCACCTCGTTCTCATAAAAAGCAGGCAAGCTAGCGCCACCTGCATGATCGTGCTCACCATTGCTAGGCAGAGTTACAGCCGGACTAAACATGGCAGGGGCGGGTGCGATAGTGTCAGTTGTCGTCACATCAGATGCACCGGTAGTAGTAGCAGCAACAACACCTAAAAAGGAGCAAAAAGCAAATCCGACGACTCGCCCAGTCCCTCGATAGAAATAGGCACCCTTTTCGGGTGGGGCTTGGGTGCGGTATAGCGGGTCACCATGACAATCAGCACAATCATCAGGAAGCTTATTGAGATCAAAACCAGCCATCTGCACATTTAGGGGAGATATGATGGAAACAATCGATGACTGTGCTACACTGCGCAGTCATCAGGAAGCTCATTGAGATCAAAACAACCGAGTCGCCTAACCCTACACACTTCATCGCCTAATTGATCCCACAAAGTCGCCTATCATCAGTATGCACCAGTAGCAGCAACGGCCGCAACACGAAACTTCACACCTAGGACATCTTGTATAGGAGCAGAAAGGAAATCCAGCGACTAGCCCACCCCCTCAAGGAAATCCAGTGACTCGCCCAACCCATCAGCTGGTGCTTTTGTGTAGTATAGTGGGCTACTATCACAACCAGTGAATTCGTCGGGAAGCTCATTGAGATCAATTCCAGCCATCTGCACAGTTAATAGATAGAAAAGGGGAAATTCTTAGTAAGCGATATAATGCAAATTAACTTCTTTCATGTAAGGAACTCAATGAGTAGACATTGTTTTTAGAATTACGAATGTGTTTTCCCACACAACCAAACTCAGAGAATGGCATGCCAGATTTTATAGGATGCAAGCACTTTTTTCATTGTTAGTTCAGACTTTTGGCTTTTGTTTTTGTAAGCAACTAGTCTTTCTCAATTATTTTTCTTCTTTACCAGGGATGTAGGCAAGTTTATGTTTCTCCAGTCTATACTAGTTTTAACAGTCTTGTTCTTATCTCTCTTTTTGTTACAGAGACCAGATGCAAGACAATAGACAAGTTAATAAGAAAGACAAATCAAGAGCTCATCAAATTCTATAGTTGCCAGGTTCAACAGGGGCCAATTTTTTGTGTGCAAGATCCAAGTGAATTTTCGCAAGACACGGTTCAGAAAAAAGATTTGCAAACTAGTATATCACAGGTTAGGTACAACCTCCTACGTACAGAGGGGGAGTTCCAGTAGCTCAAGACTAACAAGGGATCATGCTTTTTTGTTTCTTCCTAGAAAAATAGATGGTCCTTACCTTGGTGTTTTTACATGGAGATTTTTGCCCAGCTTATGGCAAATTCTTGCCGATATTATTTCCAGAGTATTGCCTGATCCGCAACAAAGAGTTGCACACCAGAACCAGTTTTGCATTATCCTGGATTTGGCCGGATTTTCCCCTTTTTATGTGTGTTTTCTGCTGCGAGGACAGCTCCCCCCTGCTACGCCATGGCGTGCAGCGGCGGCTGGTAGAAAAAGCAGGGAGGGGGGGGGGAGGAAGAAGTTGCTGCGGGAGGATCTGGATGGGAGTTTGGGGGCTTTCTGGTGTGGTTGGGGGAGATCACGTGCGTGGGGGAGGGTAGCTGCCTTCTTCCCGTTTCTTTTTTGGCGGGACGTGGCAACACGGGGCGAAGGGGTGAAACGAGCATCTCTAGCAGACCCCGTAAAAAGCCCCGACCCGTAAAATAACCGTCAAAATGCGGGTCGACGCGGAAAATCCCGCCCGAACAGACCCCGCAAACGCGGCCGGCCCGTAAAATTTTTTGAGGGGCGCGGCAAAATCTCGGTCCCAACCCGCGAATACGCAGGTTTCCGCCTTGCCCCTACGGTGCCCCGTATCCCAGGAAAGCGGTTGGCGGGAGGGACATTTCAGCCCGCGCCCTTTCCCCACCTCCTTCCGCCGCCGCCCGCCATTGGTTCCGCCCGTCCGCCGCCGGCGATTTCGGCCAAATCTGCGGGCGGAATCGCCCCGCGGGGGCGCCCTCACCCTCCACCACCGATACGCTGCACCCCCCCCCCCCCCCCCCCGGATCCGGCGAGACGAGCCGCCTCTGGTCGCCGTCGCCGCCGGGGATCGACCGCCCTCGAGCCGCCCCTAGTCGCCGCCCGGGACTGCCCGCCCCACGAGCCGCCGGTGAGTGTTTGCTTGTGCTTTGTGCCGAGTGCTATGCATAGTTGGTTGACGCGGCGTGCGATTTCTGTTCATGTAGATGGAATTGAGCCCGTAAAAGAGTATATTCCGCGAATATCCTTTTATACGGATCCGTTTTGCGGGGTTTGCCTCTGCGGCCGTCCGCGCCGGCCCGCAAAACCGTTTTTTCGTAAACTGCAAACGCGTTTTGTGTCACGTTACGCGGGATCTGCTAGAGATGCTCCGCACGTGGGGCACTTGCCTAGGTCGGCCATGAGATCCCCCCGCATAGGGCGCGGGCGCTGTGTAGCAGCGTCCTAGTTTTAATTGGCCTGGTTTAGCCCATCACACCAAGTCACATACGCGTACGCTGGTCAAAGCAGACCAGAACGCGCACACGCACTCCTCACTCTCTCGATCCCCTTTGCCGCCACCGCTACGCCGGCCGATTCCGGCGAGTCCCGGTACACTCCATCGCCGTGCTACACAACTACAACTCCCTCTCGACGAGCTCTACCTCTCCATCTAGGCGATTCGATGCTCGCGGTCTCCTCTGCCGGCCGTGGCTAACCCTAGTCGCCACGGTCACCGGTGCACGGCGTCGCCATGGACGCCGGCGCTACCTCCTGCTCCTCCGGCTGGTCTTCCTCGACGCCTTCCGCGCCATCCAGCACTGCATCGCCTCCAGGTCGCTGCTCCCGATCACCAGGGCTCGATGTGGTCATCGGCGACGGCCACGGTGGTGTGTGGTCGTCGGCCGTGCTCACCTCGACTTCGTCTGCCTTCTCCTCGGCCACTCCACTGGCCTGCCGTGCGTGCACGGTCGAAGGCTGGTGGCCCAGCTCGCCGGCGGAACGGCGACACGCCGCAACCCCGGCGCCTCTCTGAGTTCGGCCTCGGCTACATACGCACCACGGTGAGCTCCTCTCCTCTGGTTCCTCACCTATGGAGGCTTGGTTACATGGTCATCGAGCCACGGTCAGGGTTATGCTAGAATTACTACTGAATACTGATGGTGGTCAATTGGGTCATCAACGGTTGATGGTCTAGCCCTGGTGATGTTCTAGGATTTGTGGTTGGTGCTCTAGGAATTTCCTAGGGTTATGTTAATGGCTAATTGCTTCCTGATGGTTATTGGTTTATTATCTAAGCTACTACTGCCACCGAGTCAAGATAAATTAGGCCTTTTATGTGTAGTGATGACATTGTAGTGCAGGTCTTAGTCCTATATTAATGTGGCCACTTTTCTAGTTTATAAATATGAGCTATTCCTATGTCCAGGTTAAGGAACAGTGGCTCCAGTCTTGTAGATGTTAGAATTCTTGCTCTGTCTAATTTTTGAGTAGTTCTACATAGCACTGTAATCCAGTGTATGATCATCATACATCTATAGTTTCAAATAGTATAGCCGGTAACAGTCCTAATTCCAGTAATATAACATATCTCTTGTGATAGTTCATAGCATCCATCTTATATTCACACAGTAGCAATCATAGTATCTTTGATAACATGTTTACTAGATATTCTTTACTGTTATATGTGTAATCTCTGTTCATGGGTAATTTATTTGGTGAAATATAATCTCTGGGGGTGATTTTCCCTAGCACTTGTATATTATCTAGGTGGATGTGCAGTGTATGTTTATTATGCACATAAGCAGATCCTATGTATGTGCTGTGTCCTGCATATATGTGCAGCTTCTATAGATGTGCTGTTATCATATTCATTTCCTTACTTGTCTAATTATCTCTCCTAAAATTCTGAGAAGAACAGATGCTATACTTGCTCTCCCCACTCTATCTTTCTCTCTTTCTCTCACTGATAAGAACATGTGCTCCTTAATGTTGCCATGCCAATGATGTTGCACTGAGGCTCCTCACTAGGATATAGATATCCTAGAGACTCCAGTATATCCAATATCCAATGATGCTCAAGTCCTTGTATTTCAAGGCTGCCTGAGGATACTTTTCCCCAAATCCTACCTCATACTTCTGTAGCTTGTTCTTTTGGCTCAGATTAACCTTCTTCTTGTGGTAAGCCTGCACCTCCTCGCTGCTTCACACTGTGCTCACTTGTATTGGTTTGGTCCATCGCCTGATTGATGCAGTTGCATCATGTGGCTAACAAGCTCTTCTCTACAGCTGGGTTCTCCTATTTATAGTGTTCTGGGAGTCCTAGGTGGCTGACACCTCACATGTGACTCAGCTGTGTGCATGCTGAGTGTGCTGCTTAGTGCTGTCTTGCTCTCCTTCATCCATATCTCTTAAGCTGCTGGCTGTCACTAAGGATAACCATGGCTGGATCTGGTCCTTATCCTCCCTCATGGCTTTGTTTCAATTACTTAAAGGATTATCTATTGGCTTTAAGTTTGGCCTTGCTGGATTTCTCTTGGACATTTACTTGCTGGACTTGCTACTACTGCCAACTGCTTATCCTATTGGCCTTGCTGGCACTACCATAGGTTCTACTTGCTCACTGTTTGTTCTCTGCTACTGTTTACTTGATCAGCTCCTCTTCTTGTGGTTGTTTATTTTGCAGGTTCAAGACCATGCAGAAGATTAAAAGATTTAGTATAGGTTTAGCTTAGGATCATTTCCTTCTTCCATTTATTTCTTTTATCCCATGTAATTCATAATAGATTTGTATTGTATATTTATTAACCAAGTTTATTCTTTCTCATCCAGATTGTTTGTTTGTAATATCATTTTCTGTAACTATTTCTTTGTCAATAAAGTTTCTTCTATTTACTTTATATTTCATATTGTAATATCTACTTGTATTATTTACTATAATAAAGTTTGAATTTCCATTTATCTATTCAATTAAATGCATTTCCATTTCATAATGAAATGTGCTTTTGCACTTAAGTCCTTATGTTATATCTTATTTGAATTGCAAACCAAATACTCAAGATTGAGCAAAGGTCATGCCAGAATTTCTTATGAATGCAAATTTGACTTAGGAAGTTATATGCAAGTTTAAGTTAAGCCCCAACTTACATGCATGAATGCAATGAACAATCGAAAAAAAAATCCCCGCTCTCTCTAAACTATGGGACATTACAACATTCTTAGCAGAAACAAGAATATTTGTGTGTGGCATGAGATATACTACCTCCATCCATATCTAGTCTAGACAAATCTAAGACAAGTAATTTGGGATGGAGGGAGTAGTTGACTGTCCCTATGATAGGAGCAATATACTACTGAAGGTAAGTTTCGAGCACTGAAACTGTATTGGTTGACACTCACGCTTCAGTATATAAATATTCATTCGAGTTGTGACTGTTAATCTCAGCATACAATTTGCTCTTTTTTCTGACAAAGTACAGTTGGCCCTTTTGAGCCATTTGTGTTTGTGATTATTGGGTGTGATAGGAATTCCTATCATGCTACGATCGCTACCCCATCGGTCACACTGTATGTGGAACTGGGATTAAGTGGGATTAGTGGTTTCATCCCACTTAAATTGCTTAGTTGGGGTCCCATTGGATAGAAAAATAAATAAGTGGGCTAACCCTATTAGCCCACTGGAGTCCCACTTACCCACCAGGCCATCAGCCCCGTTCCACTGGAACGAACGGAGGAGGTGCCGCGGCACAGCCGCCACTGATGGATTCCTACCGCCGCCGCTCGACGCGCGACGCCGGCGAATCCCTTCCTCATCCGCCTCGAAGTCAGGCCCCTACCTCACAGCCTCTACCCCAGTCAGACGGGATGGCGAGGTCGCCGGCAGCCCCAACCCCGACCCCTAGGTCGCCGGCAGCCCCAACCCCAACCCGCGGGTCGCCGGTAGCCCCAACCCCGACCTACGGATCGCCTGCTGCCCCAACCACGACCCCCAGGTGGCCGCCGCCCACAACCTCGACGCCCAAGTCGTCGGCAGCAGGTAATCCATGAGATTCAAGATGGTATTTTTTGATGCTTGCCGGCTGAAGGTAGTCCATCAGATACATTCAGATGCTTGCTTTACTTTCCATACACCATGTAGGATTCAGGTGCTGATGGATTTCTCATAGATTGTAGTGAAAATTTGCAAGATTCATGTTTCTGTTTCGGTTTCGTCAAGATTAAGATGCTGATGGACTGCTTAAATGTATGCTAGTATTTAGTCTTACTACTGAGCTAGTATCTAATTTAGTCTTACTTAAATATATGCTAGTATCTAATTTTGCATTTATGTTCTCTGTTACCATTCTAGAACAGTCGCAACCTTCAGTGGCTTACTAAATATACCTAATTGTTGTGAAAATTTTCAGATCTTGAGGAGCACAAGGGTACTACTGAGCTCTTGCGTGCCATAAAAATTGAGAAGGCTAATGGCCCGGATCTTGAGGAGCACATGGGTGTTGGTGAGCTCCATATGGAACCACCAAAGATCAAGAAAAGGAAGCGAAGTAGACAGAGTAGCGGCGAGCATCACGGGGAACACGAAGAAACGAACAAAGTCGTCATGAAGCTGTCGACGTCCAAGAAAAAGAGAAAGGTAAAACTATCACACTACTATATCATGAAGGCGTCGATGTCCAAGAAATAGACATACAGTCTTTAATCATGACAATTTTTCTCTCTCAGGCTAGTGAAGAAATGTGCACTAATCCACCTATACCATTACTTGGACCTTTGGTCGTTGACATGGATAAGCAGGCGCCACCAAAGAGCAAGAAAATGCTGAATAAGGTGAATTTCGACGACTATTTTACCACCTAGAGAGATATTTTAATTGCAACAACTATCAGATTGGCTCTCTCTCAAGCTTATTTGTTTATATTTTTCTTGTTTTCCAGAGAGATGTTTCAACTAAACCATCACTTGGATCTTTGCCCATCGACAAGGATAAGCAACCATCACCTGGATCTTTACCCGTTGAGAAGAATAAGCAGCCATCACTATCCAAAAAGGTGGTAAGATCTCCAGTCCTTAACAATGTGATAGTGTCATCCTTAGCAAGAAGGAAAAAAAAGCTAAGTCACTAGAGAGCTCCCCTTCACAGCCTTCACAGCTAGCTCTGCCACCAAATGTAGCAAACCTTGGTTCACGCAGACCACGAAAATTAAAATCCAAAATTTGGAATGAGGTAGAAGCAATATATGTCGATGGTATGCTCGCACAAGGTCGTTGCACTCATTGCAACCAACTCTTTCCCGCCTTCAAAAAGTCAGGTACAAGTCATATCGGTAAACATTTGGAGGTATGCGAGGAGAAAGCTAAAATGGATGGTATGGTTGCCAAGATACGAACTGATAGTGTAGTTGATCCAGATTGGAAGTTTGACCCAGGGCGTGCACGTAGAGCATTGGTAAAGTTGATTGTGCTACATGAATTACCTTTCTCTTTTGTTGACTATTCTGGCTTTAGGTCCTTTGTTAAGACGTTGAATCCATGGTTCAACGTTGTATCTAGGGCAACAATTAAAGATGATTGCACTGCTTCATATGCTAAGCACAAAAAAGAAATTCAAGCATTCTTTAGCAATCTAAGTTCTCGAGTATCATTAACGGGTGACATGTGGACGTCGAATCAGAAACTAGGTTATTTATGCATAACCGCCCACTTTATTGATGACTCGTGGACTCTACAAAACAAATTAATCAGATTTTGCCTCTTGGAAACCCCACACAACGCCCATAACATGTTTGATATGGTACAAAAGAGCTTGAGAGATTGGAACATTGAAGAAAAAATCTTCAGCTTTACCCTAGACAATGCACCGGTTAATAGCTCGATGGTTGGCCACTTGAGAAAGAATTTGGCAGATAGGTTTCTTGTCCATCACAGTGGAAAACTATTGCATGTCAGATGTGCTGCTCATGTACTGAATCTTGTGGTGCAAGACGGACTCAATGCAATGGTGTCAGTTGTTGATAGAATTAGAGAATCAGTGATGTTTGTCAAGAGTTCACAAGGTAGAATGGGGAAATTAGATGAGATGATTGCGCAAGTGGGACTTGCTTGTAAGAACCATCCTTCGGTAGATGTGCCTACAAGATGGAATTCAACGTACCTCATGCTTGAATCGTCATTGCCATTCAGAGCAGCGTTTGAAGCCTTGAAAGAAGCCAACAAAGATTATAAATTCGCTCCTTCAGCTAGTGAATGTGAGATGGCCGAAGCTATTTGCCATCTTTTGGGCTCCTTTAGCTAGTGAATGGGAGATGGCCGAAGATTTTTGATCCGAGGTACAAATACGAATATGTTGACTTCCGATTGACTGCAGCTTTTGGTGATGGCGCCGAGAAATATCTTGCCAATGTGCAGAGTGCGATGAAGATCCTATTTGCTGAATATGCATCTGAATTTGAAAACACTTGTGATGAAGGTGATGAGCTTGCAGAGGAGGATGAGGAGGGCACTCTTGATGATTGGGATAAGCATTTGAGGTTGAAAAGATCCCACAACTCGAATGAGCTACAACGATATCTTGAAGAAGACTTGTTTCCTCGTCGACAGAAGTTGAATATCTTGAAGTGGTGGGAAATCCACTCCCCAAAGTATCCAGTGCTTGCGGCTATAGCGCGGGACATATTGGCAGTGTCCGCGTCTACAGTGCCTGCGGAGGCTGCATTCAGCAATGCTGGAAGGGTCATCACTGAACATAGAAGTAGTTTGAGCCCGAGTACCATTGAGACGCTGATGTGCCTCGAGGACTGGCTTCGATCAGCTGGTAATATGTTTTTAATTGTTTTGTCATACATTATTTAATACCTTCCATGTGGAATGTTTCATTTTGAATGCCTTCAATATTGCAGACCGCCAAAAGGCAGAACCAGCAGTTGGAGACCATGGTGGTGATCGAGATGATGTTGGAACCACCTAAGGTAATTATGCTAGTTGTATTTTGCACTTTTGGTACATTATTATATCATGATATATTTCTACTTTTGAAAAGAGAGGACCCATTTGAAGTACATTATATGATGATATAATTCTAGGCAATGCTAGAATCAGATACTCTCTTTGTATCTCAAAGACTGAAGGACAGTGAGCTAGCTGTCTACTTTTAAAATGTCCTGATGTTTCTTACTGTTAATTCTATTAAGATCTCAGCTTGCAAACTATTCTTCCATTAAGAAAATAGAAAACCAGATGAGACCGCCCAATGTTTAATTCTTTAGTACTCATTATTTTTAAAAAGGGAGTAGCAGAAATAGTTCCGGTAATAACAAAAAAAATCTCTTATATGAGTTAATGTTTTTTTGTCTCATGTGTGCGAGTAATTACTAATAAGCATTCTTTGTTGCTTCAGGAGAAGAAGAAATAGAAGAAAAAGTTGTCAACTTCATGCACTCATGGCAAAAGAAGAAAAAGTTGTCGAAGGAAATGTTCTATGAAGCTACAAAGTTCAGTGTTGTAGTATTGCGGACTGAAAATTCTCTTGAATTTGTGATGTTCATGTCTGAAATGTATGAAATGCTACTACCACCTGCATTCCTGCTGATCCAATGCTGTTGCGGTGCAGCTATGTATTGCTGCATTTGGTTGGTTAACTTACGAGGACATCTGGTAATGTTGCTGCATTTGGTTGGTTAACTTAAGAGTAACATGCAAATAGTGTACAATCTGGTTTCCTGTAGACTGAACCAAAGTCTGAGAATTTTAACTAGCAATCATGTTTAGTGGGATTCCACTTATGCCCACTTAACCCACCAAATATTTGATGGGCAGTTTACTACTTCCCAGCAAACAGAGGTGGGACTAGGTGAGTTTGTGGTGGGACGCCCACTTATAGTCCCACCTGCAGCCTGACCCATTGGCAATGTTCAAGTGTGGATCGGGATAAATGTCCCATGAGTACAAGGGGAGGCGTAAATGTGTACATACATCTTCCGAGTCCGAGGCAACCCAGCTCCAATGCAAGTGTCAGCTGAAGAAAATGCCGGGCAAGCTGCACTTCAACTCCTCTGCACGACGTTAGCATCAATGGCCACAACCCTGCAGAAGCGATCGGCACAATTCTCATAATTGTTTCACGGACAGGATAGGGCAAGAAACAAGGGATGGCAAGCGCATGGGCATGGCACACCAATAAGCCCTCGCCCTCCACAGAGAAAGGAGACCGGACGTAAAAGGGTCATGAAGATCTGTCTTCAGTTTATTCAGTTTTTAGACCCTCCTTCGCACTCCCACTCTGTCCTCGAGTAGGAAGCACACCAATCCCGCAGGAGGCTGCACTAGAATGATATAAGTAACACATTTGATCTTAGTACAAGAGCAGCAATGTGTACTTCCTACTTTGCAAAATATATCGATCATGTGATGAATAAACCTATGCTTTCCAAATCACCTTTATACATTGCTTGCCTTATTGTAACGCTCAACTTGCACAAATACATTTTTTCTCTTAAATCCAAATTAGTCAAAGAAAAGAAAATAGCAAACTAGCATTACTATCATGTAACACATTTCATCATGACGCATCAACAGGGTGCGGCGTGCCGCCACGCGAGCGGGGCTGGGGCCTCATTAAAAATCTCAATGTGAAAAACATCAGAAAAACTCACATAAAAGGAAAAGAGTACAATACACTCAACATCAGGTTGAGTAATCGATCATCTGGATTGAGATTCACAAGTGGGGTTGTAAAGAATCTCCCCCGAGTCTACCATCTCTCTAAGTCTCATCATACCAATTCTATAAGCGCACCTCTCAAAGGAAGATGTCGGTAATGATTTAGTGAACAAATCATCAAGATTTACAAGACTTGGTATGCAAGATCCTCCCCTCATTCATTTTCTGCAGCTCATGCGCATAGAAGAACTTGGGGTTGGTATTATTTGTTTGTTTTTTAGAAAAGAGGGATGACCCCCGGCCTCTGCATCTAGATGCATGCAGCCACTTTATTAATTATTCACAAAGAGCTTACAAAATAATACATCAATATGTCTGAAGCCGCCATGTTGGCAACATCTGTCGCTACTCCTATCCATTGATGAAGGGGTGCCGAATGTCCGAGCCGAATATCAAACAGATATCGCGCCAAAGCCTAACATCTAAAGCCGAATGCCCCGACCAAGCCACATACCAGGTCTAGGGCCCATACCGGTCCGACACACTCTCATAGGTCGTCGTCGCCGTCTTCCATCAATCCATCTTTAGAGCAGGTACCGGCGAATTGACCTTGCCAGGCCTGCCGTCGACGCCCCCACAACGCCAGACAACGCCTCCTCCCTACGCACATTCATCATCACACATCCGTCGCCGAGACTTTGTTGCACCTCGCCGCCGAGACTCCACAACGTTGACGCGTCACAGGGAACGCCGCTCCACCGCAGATGCCATCCACTGGTTCCTCGAGCCTATGCACACCTCCAAGAATGATGCCGTGAGATTACTCTTCACATAACCCGAGTGTACTTGTGCAACACAAGCTGCATTATCCTCATAGAAAATGATGGGGGTTTGTACGGTGTTCAGCTCACATGTCTGGTGAATGTGGCGAATCATCAGTCGGTGTTCAGCTCACATGTCTGGTGAATATGGAGAATCATCAGTCGAATCCATGCACACTCTCGTGATGCTTCATACAGTGCTATAATTTCTGAGTGGTTCGTCGAAGTCGATACAAGACTTGGCTTGCACGATTTCCAGTAAATTGCAGTTCCACCACAAAGAAAAACATATCGAGTCTGAGACTTGAAAGTATGCGGGTCTGATAGGTACCCTGCATCAGCATATAGCCTACCAATGGTAGGTCTTGATTCCTCCTATAGAACAGCCCAAGATATTTGGTCCCTTGCAGGTATCGGAAGACGTCCTTGATTCAGCATGCTCCTTTTGATATTGGGAATGATCGCTTTGTCCGTTTTCTGAAGCATGACGAGGGAGAGGGTTTTAGGGGAGCACATGGATTCAGAGATGGCTGGCTTATGTTTATCGGTATTCCGTTGGATTATCGCACCACAGAGTTCATTGCACAGGCAGTCAGTACTTTTGGCAAGTTTCAATCTTGGGACAGTGAAGATCCCTATTTGGTTCGTACTTTGGTCAGGGCCTCTTTTCCTGATTCACCGTCGGTCCCGCGCAGTGTGGTCTTTGGGGACTATGCTGAATGGGGAGGAGCGAGGGTTTCTTGGACTGCAGCTTGCTACGTGCTTGGGGCGGATTTTGCAGATCAGATGCCCAATGATGAGGACCCAATGCCACTGGACGGCAATCCTCACCCTCTGCCTGGTCAATTCGTGCCTGACAACATTCCATTCGTCTTGCCTCCCTACCCGCAGCTCGGATGGAATGAAGCTCCGATGGAACCTGAGCCCCCAGTGCAGGCAAATGATGTTGAGGGCTGGGGTCATGCAGTCTGGGAGGAGCCGCCTCCTCCGCAGCAGGAGCAGCCACTGCAAGACCAAGAGTCCATTGTCATCGATCAACCTGAAGCTTCGGTCTCTGTTGATCAGATAGTATTGGAGGCGCAGCACAATGCAGCGGATCCTGTTGAGCAGCACAATGCACCAGACCCAGTTGAGCAGCTTGCAATTGCTCCCTACCAGCCACCTATCATTCAGCCCCAGCAAGTGTTCATTGGCATGATGCGCATGGTGGAGGGCCCAGCGCCTCCCCCTGAGATGATTTGGCGAAGGACTTTTCTCAATCTTCTGCCAGAGTTTGATGTTTTGGAAGTGCCTCGCCCTATTTTCTGCAAACCAATGGGCCCGGTGATCTACTCCAAGCGAGCATGGAGTATTGCCTTTGACGTGGATCTCTTGGTTTCTAAACTGGTCAGGCCTGTTGATTCTTCCCCAATGACTCGTGATATGATCACACTACCCAGGCGGCCTGTGGCACGAGCCTTATTTATTGATCAAACTCCCACCTTTGATGAAAGCACTAAGGACATTCCGACTGTTTTCTCTGCTAAGAGAGTGAAGTCTCAGAAGAAGAAGAAGGCGGCTGTTCCAATTGTGGAAACATCAGTTAGACGCTGCACCAGGAGCTCTGCTCGGCGGGATGGTTTTAAACAGGTTTTTGAAGAGTTGCCCCAGCAGCCCAGGAAGAAGAGGCCAAGGGCTAAGCCTGTCGCAGTCTCTCCCAAGGCCCAGCAAAACGACCCAATGGACGACACGGCCCAGCAAAGCGAGCAGCTCATGGTTCCTCCTGAAACGCCCATTGAAGTTTTGCAGAGCGCAGGGAAGGAACTGGAGATAGATCCGGCGTTGCTCACTCAGGAGAAGCTTATGGCTGAACCTCCTGAAGAATCGACCACATTGTCTGACAAATGATGTGTTGTCTCCATGTTTTTCATGGGTTTGGCAAGCCCCTGAAATCTGCTAGCTATCCTAGGTCTTATATGATTCTTATGTTGCTCGGCTGTGGTTCTTGGGAACTTTATTTTTTGTGGGGTACTATGGTTTTAATGTGCAACACTATGTGCTGTACTTTTGCTTCTCGAACTATGCTTGTTAAACATGAATTTAAATTCTAATCGAAGTTGGAAGGTGCTGTGTTGGAATGTGAGAGGCCTTAATTCTGATATGCGCCAGCGAGCGGTTAGAGAGAAGATCAATGAGAGTCAATGCTCCATTGTTTGCCTACAAGAAACAAAGTTATCTGAACGTGATCGTCGATTAATGAGAAACATCTGCCCATCTAGATTTGACCAGTTCATTGAGTCTCCCTCAAATGGGGCCTCGGGTGGTCTGTTAATTGCTTGGAGATCAGATTGTTTCACTGGTTCCTTGGTGGAGATTAAACCTTATGGTATTGTGGTTAATTTCACCTCAGTACATAATAATGAGTGCTGGACTCTGGTTAATGTTTATGGACCTAGTCAAGGGGAAATGAGAGATGACTTTGTGCAGTGGCGCTATAATCTGAATATTGACCCCCAAACAAACTGGATGATTTTGGGGGACTTCAACTTCATAAGGTCACAGGACAATAGAAACTTGCCAGGGGGGATGTTAATGACATGTTTATCTTCAATGAAATAATAGGCCACCTTGGCTTGCTTGAGCTGCCTATAAAAGGTAGAAAATACACCTGGTCAAACATGCAAGATTGCCCTCTGTTGGAACAGTTGGATTGGATCTTCACCTCTGCAAATTGGATTGATTCTTATCCAATGTCACAAGTTGTTCCCCTAGCCAGAACCACCTCTGATCATGTACCTTGCTTGGTTACTATCTCCACCTCTATTCCAAAGGCTAACATTTTCAGGTTTGAGAACTATTGGACTGAGCAGCCTGGTTTCTTAGAATGTGTCCAACAATCCTGGTCACAACCTTCCTCCAAGAAACACATCACTGCCATCATTTCAGATAAATTAAAGGCCCCGAGGAAGGCTTTAAAGTCTTGGCAAAAGGGTATTTCACATATCAAAAATCTGATTGAGAAATGTAACTGGGTTATCTGCTGGGTTGACAGTTTGGAGGACTGTAGGCCCTTATTCAGACATGAATTCAATTTCAGGAAGATGGTGAAATTGCATCATGCACACTTGGTGCACTTACAGTGTGTCTACTGGAAGAAGAGATGCACCATCAGATATATCAAGGTAGGGGAAGAAAACTCAAAGTTCTTCCAAGCTATGGCATCTGAGAGACATAGGAGAAACTCAATTGCCTTCTTGACTCTGGGGGATGGATCTGTCACTTCTCAACATGATGTCATTGCTGATGCTTTTCATAAAGCTTTCAAGGAGAGAATGGGCCAAGCCAAGGGTATTAATATGGGTCTTGATTTGGATAATCTCATCCAGAGGGTACCTGGACTGGATGTGCTTGTGAAACCTTTTGGAAAAGAGGAAATTGAGCAGGTGGTGAAGGAAATGCCAGTGGATAAATCACCAGGGCCTCATGGATTTAATGGGCTGTTCTTCAAGAAGTGCTGGCACATTATTTCTCCTGAATTTAACACACTGGTACAGGAGTTTCATGCAGGGAGGGCCAAGCTGGAGAACATTAATGATTCTTTTATTGTGTTGGTACCCAAATCAAATACCCGTGAGGGGGTGGGTGATTACAGACCAATATCCCTTACTAGCTTTGGGCTTAAGTTGCTGACAAAAATGGCTGCCAACAGGTTTCAACAGGAGATTTTGAGGTGTATTCACAAGAATCAGTATGGGTTCATTAAAACAAGAAAAATTCAAGATTGTCTAGCCTGGAGTTTTGAGTATATACACCAATGCAAGCAGTCAAGGAGGCCCATAATCCTTTTTAAGCTGGATTTTGAGAAGGCCTTTGATTCTATTGAGCATGAGGCTATTCTCACCATTTTGCAGGCCAAGGGCTTCCCCCAGAAGTGGATTTCATGGGTCAAAGAGCTGTTATCCTCTGGAACTTCTTCTGTGCTGGTAAATGGAGTCCCTGGCAGGCACTTCAAATGCAAATGTGGGGTCAGGCAAGGAGACCCTTTGTCTCCTTTGTTATTTGTTTTAACAGCTGATATTCTCCAGTCAATGTTAAATAATATGGTTCATAGAGGTCTTCTTTCACTACCAATACCATCACATGATCCAGACTTCCCAGTGGTGCAGTATGCTGATGACACTATTTTATTTATCCCTGCTCAGAGAGATCAGTTGGTGGTGCTAAAAGAGGCTCTTATGATTTTTTCACAATCAACAGAACTGAAAATTAACTTCCACAAATCTTCAATGATTCCCATCAATGTGGACAATAACCTGGCAGAAGAACTGGCTACTATTCTTGGATGTAAAATTGGGACAATGCCCTTTACTTATCTTGGTCTGTCACTTGGAACAACAAGGCCCAGGATCATTGATTTCATGCCTCTTGTTGATCGCATGGAGAGGAGGCTCACTGCCAGCTCATGGTTCCTGCCCCAGGGGGGAAGATTGCAACTGCTCAATTCTGTAATATCCTCAATGCCAATTTTCTTTTTATGTAGCTTGCAAATTCCACCTGGTATTTTGAAGCAATTGGAAAGGATACAGAGGCAATGCCTATGGAGGAAGTATGGACAGGAAACTGGACACTCTTTGGCTGCTTGGCCTCTGGTTTGCAGACCCAAGAACAAGGGGGGCCTGGGAATTCTAAACCTCAGTCTGCAAAACGATGCACTACTGCTTAAACATCTGAACAAATTTTACAACAAGGAGGATATTCCATGGGTGCATCTAATCTGGAATTCATACTATTATGGTAGGGTTCCCCATGACACCACCTTGTGTGGATCCTTTTGGTGGAGAGATGTCTCCAAACTTATGGACAAATTCCGAGCTGTGTCTGTAGTTCAAGTTAACAGTGGGGATACTGTCCTGTTTTGGAGGGACAGTTGGGCTGATAATAGCAGTTTGCTACTCCAAGATAAATTTAAAAGGCTCTTCTCCTACTGTTTGGACCAGAGCATATCAGTACAATAGGTTCTCAGCACTGACAACCTTCTGAGTCTTTTCCAGCTGCCTTTATCTGAACAGGCATATGTGGAGCTTCAATGCCTGTCACAATGCCTGGATAACATTGCTGGAGATAGATTGCTGCCTGACTGCTGGTCTTGGAATGATAGTAAAAAGTCATAATATACGACCAAGAAGTATTATGATCTGGTTCATAGGCCAATTGTGGCAAACCCCATCCTGAATTGGATATGGAAGAGTTGTTGTACTATGTCCATTAAAATGTTTGCATGGCTAGTGATTATGGACAGAGTCAACACCAAAGACATGATACAGAGGAGGCACTGGCGAATTGAGGATGGTCCTGAATGTATGTTATGCAGATCTGGCTCTCTGGAGGACAGAAATCATCTGTTCTTCCAATGTAATTTCAGTGTCAGAGTTTGGAACTACTTGCAGATAGATTGGTCTTCCAGCACTGATATGGTGGATATTGCAGTCCAAGCCAGAAAGGAGTTTGCTAAGCCTTTCTTTGCAGAAGTGGTCTTTTTAACCTGGTGGAATATCTGGATGGTTAGAAATGATAAGATCTTCAGAAAGATAAGACCATCTTTTGGTAGATGGAAGGCTGGATTCATACATGATATTTCCCTGATGGCACACAGGATAAAATCAAGACACAAGGAGGAACTTCTTCACTAGATTGCTTTCCTGCCACCTTGAGGATTCTTTTCTTTTTGCTTTCCCTTGTAGCTTAGCTTAGTTTACCTTTTTATTCTTTTTCCACTGCTTGTGGATCTGTACATAAGACTTTGTTTGCTCTTTTTAATAAAATGCTGTGGGGCCAAGCCCTGCAGTTTCCATGGTAAAAAAAAATATCCATTGGTAGGCTCAGAACTGTACCTAGCAAGCAAACTGACGGCGAACGCAATGTCCGACCGTGTAGAATTCGCGAGGGACATGAGTGCTCCAACAACAATCAAGTATGGGAATTTCGGTCCCAGAATTTCCTTCCCCTCTTTCCTAGGCCTGAACGGGTCCTTGTCTTGAGGTAAAGACCTCACAATAATTGGAGTCTGAGGAGGATATGCCTTGTCAAATCCAAACCTCTCCAACACCTTCTAGGTGTAGGCGAACTGGTGCACTAGAATCCCAGCAGGGTAATGTTCAAGTGGTAGACTCACACAAAACTTGGTTTTACCCAAATCCTTCATCTCGCATTCCTACATCCGGCAGGAACTCGCTTCCTCAATATCTATAGGTGTATCGATTGTATTCAAATCACCTATGTACACCAAGATTATACATAATCTATCTTGGTATGCTATGCATATGCATCATCGTTGCTCGTGTAGCCCTTCTGATGAAGGAAACCACTTAAGCGATTGTACCACATCCTACCAGACTGTGTAAATCCGTACAATGGCTTCTTGATAAGAACATTGTATAGACCCCGATTTGCTCTATCTTGATTCAGAATAAGGATACCTTCATGTAAATGTCCGTATAGGTAAGTGACAACATCCAATAATTTCGTTGTTAAGTCAAGTTTGACTGCCATTGACTTCATGTATCGAAAGGTTATATCATCCATGACTTGGGAGTAAAGTAACTCAATATTGGCATCTGGTCGTTGAGTGATCCCTTGAGCGGCGAGCCTTGCTTAGTACCGAAACACTTCATTTATGAGTTAACTACCTCCTACCAATCTTTCCAATCCAACTTTTCCGTACAATCAACAAGATTGTTAGGCCCGGGGTCAGGATCTATGATTGAGGCAATTTTATTACCAATGTTAATGTCGACAATCGTCTTTGCCCGATTCATTGACCCTCCTATATTTATATGATTTATGGCTATTTTCTCATGGGGCGCATTGGTGCTACATCTTGCTTTGCCATATTTCCCATTACAGGAGCGGGGTCCTTTAGCTTTTCCGCGCCAATGTGTGTGCTCACATCTGTGCTAGATAGTCCCTTCACAGGGACGTTCAAGTAAGGAATCCCATGCATAGGACTTTCCATACTTGTGCCAGGTCTCTACTGGCTCCCCTTTTTTCTTACTAGGGGCTTCAGTGACTAGTTGTGATAAATCACTCTTATCTTTTTTTTCATCGGGCGTCCACGAGTACTTAAATTTGAGAAACCATATTTCTGTCCTTTTAGGCCTTTGGACGGGAGCGGGTGTACCATTAGTTAACTTCGGTACCTCAACCCTTTCGGGTGCATTGTGCATAGGCACATGCGACTTTGTCACAGTTTTCATGCCATTAAAGTGATCAGGCAGGTGATTCGTCAATGCACGCAAATTTATTATCTTTTGGACTTATTTTTCGTCTCATAAGTGTGCGAGTCATGAACGTGGATCCCCATGGCTTGCCACATGATTTCTGGACTTTTATTATCAAGAGGTTGATTTCCTCCCCTAAAGTCAGAAAGAGATTCTCGTCAAAATGCGATCAACAACGTGGGCCGTATGACAATCACATGTCATGTTATGGGCATAGTGACATAACCACGTATATCCCCGACTTATGGAGCAAACCCATTGCCGATTGTCAAGGTGGTGATATCGGTACATACACCTGGCAACCGAACCTTCTAGGTGAAAAAAAGTCGGTGCCGATATTAGAGTATAGGTCGGTTACGGATAGTATGGCTGGCCGGTTTTGGATTGTAATCTATCTTTATTATTCTTGGAGTCCAAGTTTTGTAATCTATATAAACAGCCATTTGAGGCCTCAATCAATACAGTCATTATTCTCCAATTATCATGGTATCAGACGCCTAGGTTTTCCGCACCTGGCATGGCACCGCCAACCGCGCCGCCGCCCCGGCCGACTCGGCCCCTCTTCTCCATGGCCGAGTTCCGCGCCGCCGGTGCCCCCCTTCTTCTTCCTCCTCTACAACTACCCAAACAACCCCTCCTCAACTCCCAATGATCTCCCTAGCCGACACCATTGCCGACGTTTCCCCCTTCATCCCGATCTCGTTAGATCTTGGCGCCCACAACTACTACCATTGGCGCCACCTCTTCACCATCCACCTCGGCCGCTGCGGCCTCCGCCACCACATAGATCCATCCTACCCTCCGCAGCACGCCGATCCTCGCTGGGTGAAAGATGATCTCGCCATCATCCAGTGGATTTACACACGCATCTCCACGGAGCTCTTCAATCTGGTCTCCTCCGACGACGCCACCGCCGCCGAGCTTTGGGCATCTCTCCAGCAGCTGTTCCAGGACAACTCCGACGCGCGCATCAACGCCCTCAACACCGAGCTCCGTACGACCGTCCAAGGAGATGCCCCGGTCACCGTTTTCTGCCAGCGGATCAAGGCTATCGGCGACGAACTTCGTGAACTCGGCGATCACGTCGACGATCACGCCCTCATCAACGCCCTCCTCGTCGGCCTCGGCGAGCAGTTCGAGAAGCAGCAGTCCTTCATCCCCATGCTCAAGCCCTACCCCACCTTCAAGGAGGTTCGCTCCCTCCTCCAGCAAGAAGAGAAGAATCAAGCTCGCAAGGCGCAACGGCCACCGCAGGTGTTTCACGCTGCCGCTCCTGCCGCGGCCGCGCCTCCCGCGCCTGGGCTGCCGCGCCCATCTGCCGCACCCTCCCCTCCTACCGCGGCGGCAGCAGCTCCTCCACCGCCCCCAGGCTGGCACCCGAGCCCGAACTACCGGGGCAAGAATCCGATCTACCGGCCCCTGCATCTCGCTCCGCCGGCACTGCACAAGCTCCGCCATCGGCCGCTCCATCGCCACCGGCTCCCTCAACATGGCAGCCTCCGCACGATCCCTGGACCGGCCTTGTTCAAGCTTGGCCGATGCCCTGGTCGGCCCCTTCGCCGTACGGCGCCCCGCCTGCTTACACGGGCACGTGGAGCCCTGGCCTCCGCCCGGCCACCGGCTCTTCTGGACTCCTTGGGCCCAAGCCGCCGGCGCATGTCTACACCGCCACTCCTACACCACCTCCCAGCGCGCCAGGACTACCGCCACCCTACTACACCTTGCCAGCTTCTTACAGCACCTTGCCGGCCCCGGCAGCATACTACCAGTCGCCGACCCTGCCCTACGCTCCCATGCACGCTCCTGGCCCCTCTGCTCCTCCACAGCAGCCGGCCTGGGATCAAGCCGCCTTCATCAACGCCATGAACAACTTTACTCTCAATAACGAAGGTATGGATTGGATTTTCGATTCTGGTGCATCCTCGCATATGTCTTCAAATATGAATTTGCTGTCAGCTTGTTTCCCTTCTATTTTTTCTACGATCACCATTGGTGATGGTTCCACCATACCTGTTTCCTGCACCGGTCATTCTTACATCTCTTCCTCTTACGGCAATTTTCTTCTCCGCAATATTCTTGTTGTCCGTTCCCTCATCAAAACTCTTATTTTTGTTCGCCAATTTTGCATTGACAATCAAGTTATTTTGGCTTTTGACCCTTTTGGTTTGTCTGTGAAGGATCTGACAACGGGGGAGGTCCTCGCTCGGTACAATAGCACGGGCGATCTTTATCCGCTTCATGGCGCACCTACATCCACTCCCCGAGCCATGCTTGCATCAGTTGATTTGTGGCATCGTCGTCTAGGACACCCCAATAAAACCACCTTGTCATCTTTGCTTCAAGAATTTTGTATTCCTAGTTCTAGTGTTCCTCATAATCCCTCTCTTTGTAATGCCTGTCAATGCGGCAAACATGTTAGATTACCTTTTGGAACCTCTACCACCCTTAGCACTTTTCCATTTGAATTAATTCACTGTGATTTATGGACCTCTCCCGTCCCTAGTGTCTCTGGTTACAAATATTATCTTGTGATTTTGGATGACTATTCTCATTATATTTGGACTTTTCCTATCCGTGCTAAATCTGAAGTACATGCCATCTTTCTCAATTTTCGACAATATGTTCTTACACACTTTGGCTTGCCAATTAGATTTATTCAATGCGATAATGGTCGAGAATTTGACAACACTCAAAACCGCAACTTCTTTCTTTCTCAAGGCATTCTTCTTCGTTTTTCATGTCCTTATACCTCCCCTCAAAATGGTAAAGCTGAACGCTCTCTTCGCTCCATTAATGATATTCTTCGCACCTTGCTATTACAAGCTTCTCTTCCCTCTCGTTTTTGGGCCGAAGCCCTTCGCACTGCCACACTACTTCTAAATATTCAACCAACTAAGACATGTCCTCTTTATTCGCCTTTTCAATCTCTTTTTCTCTCCCATCCCGATTATTCTTTTTTGCGTGTTTTTGGCTGTCTTTGTTTTCCGAACACCGCCTCTACCGCCTCCAACAAACTCAAACCACGTTCACTACCTTGCATTCATCTTGGTCTTTCTGATGATCACAAAGGATATCGCTGTTTCGATCCATCTTCTGGCCCCGTGCTTGTCTCTCGCCATGTCACATTTGATGAAAACACTTTTCCTTATTCTGTCACTACCACCACCACCTCTGCCGCGACCTCTCCCTCTCCTGCGGTGAGGCCGGCAAGCCTGAGGCAGCCGGCAAGCCCGGCAGCCCCGGCAAGCCCGACAAGCCCGGCAAGCACGACAGGCCCGGCAAGCCCGGCAGGACCGGCACCGGCAGCACCGGCAAGCCCGGCAAACCCGGCAAGCCCGACAAGCCCGGCAAGCACGGTAGGCCCGGCAAGCCCGGCAAGCCCGGCACCGGCAGGACCGGCAAGCCCGGCAAACCCGGTAAGCCCGGCAAGCCCGGCATGCCCGGCAAGCCCGGCACCGGCAGAACCGGCAAGCCCGGCAAGCTCGGCATGCCCGGCATGCCCGGCAAGCCCGGCATGCCCGGCAAGCCCGGCACCGGCAGGACTGGCCAGCTCGGCAACCGACCGGCCCGGAAAGCCCGGCGTCGCCAGCGAGGCAACCGGCAGGCCCGGCAACTGGCAACCCAAGGCACCCTGCTCACCCCATCCTACCACAATTTCCCCACCATCCCAACCACCACTCCCACCCAACGCTGTACCCATTCCACCACCCACTAATGATCACGTCATGTGCACCCGCGGCAAACGCGGATTTCTTCTACCCACAAAACGCCTCAACCTCACAGCCACCCCGACCCTCTCTCCTATTCCCACTTCTTACAAACGAGCTCTTCTTGATCCTCTTTGGCTCTCAGCTATGCGCGATGAATTTAACGCTCTTCAGCAAAATAATACATGGACTCTTGTTCCCAAACCTTCTGGTGTTAATGTTGTTTCTGGAAAATGGATTTTTCGTCATAAATTTCATTCTGATGGCACTCTTGCTCGTTACAAAGCCAGATGGGTGTGTCGTGGTTTTTCTCAGCAACATGGCATTGATTTTGATGAAACTTTCTCTCCTGTTGTTAAACCAAGTACTATTCGCGTTGTTCTTAGTCTTGCTGTTTCCTCCTCTTGGCCCATTCATCAGCTAGACGTTAAAAATGCTTTTCTTCACGGCACTCTTAATGAAACAGTTTATTGTCAGCAACCATCTGGTTTTGAGGATCCCTCTTCTCCCAATTCTGTATGCCTTCTTAACAAATCTCTTTATGGTCTTAAACAAGCTCCTCGTGCATGGTTTCAACGTTTTGCTGCCTTTATTCAAACTATAATCTTCATTCCATCCAAATCTGATTCTTCATTGTTTATTTTTTGCTCCTCTTCTCACACTGCCTATCTCTTGCTTTATGTTGATGATATAGTTCTCACGGCTAGCTCTGACTCTTTTCTCCAACATATAATCTCCTCTCTTAGTCATGAATTTTCCATGACTGATCTTGGTCCTCTTCATCATTTTCTTGGCGTTACTGTTTCTCGTACAAAGTCTACCCTTTTTCTCTCTCAACGATCCTATCTTTTAGACTTGCTTTCTCGTTCTAGTATGTCTGATTGTCAACCCTCTCGTACCCCGGCCGACATTGGTGCCAAATTGTCGGCTGATGGTGATCCTGTTTCTGACCCCACTTTGTATCGTAGCATCACCGGTGCCCTTCAATATGCCACTCTCACTAGGCCCGACATTTCATACTCCGTTCAGCAAGCCTGCCTTTTTATGCATGATCCTCGTGCTCCTCATCTTGCTCACGTCCACCACATTCTTCGCTATTTAAAAGGAACTCTTGATCATGGTCTTCTCATTAATTCTTCTTCTCCAACAAGCTTGACAGTTTATTCTGATGCAGACTGGGCAGGTTGTCCAGATACTCGACGGTCCACATCCGGATTTTGTGTTTATTTGGGTGATAATCTTGTTTCTTGGTGTTCTAAAAGGCAGGCAACAGTTTCCAGGTCTTCTGCTGAGGCTGAGTATAGGTCGGTTGCTCATGCTGTGGCTGAAGCGGTGTGGCTGCGTCAGCTTCTCGTGGAACTTCATCGCCCACTTGATCGTGCAACCATCGTTTATTGTGATAACATCTCTGCAGTATACATGGCTTCCAATCCAGTTCAGCATCGTCGCACCAAGCACATTGAGATTGACATACACTTCGTTCGAGAGAAGGTGGCTCTTGGTTAGGTCCGTGTTCTTCATGTACCTACCAGTGCTCAATTTGCTGACATTTTCACCAAAGGACTTCCGACTGCATCTTTCACCGACATACGCTCCAGTCTCAACATCGTTACTCCTGATGCTGAGACTGCGGGGGGATATTAGAGTATAGGTCGGTTACGGATAGTATGGCCGGCCGGTTTTGGATTGTAATCTATCTCTATTATTCTTGGAGTCCAAGTTTTGTAATCTATATAAACAGCCCTTTGAGGCCTCAATCAATACAGTCATTATTCTCCAATTATCAGCCGACCCCTACTCAAGATGCATGAGTGAATGGATGTTGTAGGCCGACAACCTAATATTTGATGAGTTTGGCAGTGTGTAACATAGCATACCCCCAACATCTTCTTGGTAAATTACAACCCTGAAGGAGCGGTCTGGCAATGAATTAACAATCAATGCCTTTGCAAGTCCATATCGACATGCGGTACTGAAAGCTCGTTTTGCAATTCTCGTTGTTATGCAATACATCGAACACCTTTGAATTAAATTCTCTAGCGTTGTTCATCTTGGTGAACTTAGTACGGCAATCAGGGAATCTATTCCTCATTTGTATGATCTGGGAGATCAACTTTGGAAGTGCATGGTTATGAGTTGCATCAGGTAAACTTTGAATCATTTAGAGGAATCGTTGAGGAGTACCATAAAGTACTAAAATATCCCTGATAGGGGCTGAACTAGACCACATATGTCCCCCCTTTGATACGCTCAAGAACACGGGATTTCTTCTGTAACTTTAGGAGGTATGGTCTTAATGATTAACTTCCTCGTAGCGCATGCGGAGCATACGAAATCATTAAGATTCAAGAAGCTCTTCACATTAACATTATGACCATGCAAGTTGCTATTTCACATCATCGTAAGACGGCCGTGGCCTAATCTATCATTGCCAGATATGCAAAATAGTTCAGAGCTTCAGAAGGTAGTGTACACAGACGGTGCTACAGTTATCGAGTAGCACAGCCTTGTGTCCTTTGGATGAGATCGAGAAAGAAATAAATGAAAAAAAGAAAGCAAAAAAGGACGACTCACGGAAAACTGTATGCATCCACCGTCGTTCAAGCGTGAAAAAGCACGTACGCACGTGCACGTCTCCTTCTTTACCTAATAATAAAGCACGGATCGCTTCTGGTCGTCTGTCATACAAATTGCCCTCGAAGTTTGCGAGAATTACCCACCAATGCCATCCGTAAGTCAAGAAAACGATTCATTTTTTATTTTCAAAATCGCCGCCGGGTCGTGTTCTTATACAATGATACAGTCCAATAGCATGTGAGGAGACGTAGCGCCAGGGCTAACGCCGCGCGGTTCCACACGGGAGACCGGGGTCCGATCCCTGGTTCTACCCATTTTCACTTCCTTTTTCCTCTCTTAAGGGCGGTAATGGGCCGGCCCAAGTGCGTGTCGTGGCGCCCCCTCTTTTCTATTTTTTTACTTTCTCATTTCTGTTTTTGTTTTTTCTTCTCTAAATTAATTCTGAATTTTCAAAAAAACAAAATTTTAAAAAGTTGCGAGTTCTAAAAAAAGGAGGAAAATGATAAACTGTTTGTGAATTCAAAAAATATTCAGAAAATCATAAAATGTTCATGAGTTCAAAAAATTGCTCACATATTATAAAAAAAAATCACGATTTCAAATAAATTTTCATGAAATAAAAAATGGTCATGATTTTTAGAACTGATCCAATATTCAAAGCATATTCACTTCGTTTTTCCTCTCTTAAGGGCCGTAATGGGCCAGCCCAAGTGCGAGTCGTGGCGCCCCCTCTTTTCTATTTTTTTACTTTCTCATTTCTGTTTTTGTTTTTTCTTCTCTAAATTAATTCCGAATTTTCAAAAAAACAAAATTTTAAAAAGTTGCGAGTTCTAAAAAAAGGAGGAAAATGATAAACTGTTTGTGAATTCAAAAAATATTCAGAAAATCATAAAATGTTCATGAGTTCAAAAAACTGCTCACATATTATAAAAAAAATCACGATTTCAAATAAATTTTCATGAAGTAAAAAATGGTCATGATTTTTAGAACTGATCCAATATTCAAAGCATATTCAGTAATTTGCAAAACATGGCCATCAGCTTTTAGAAAATTTCACAAAAATTAAAACACATCCATAAATAATGAACAAAACGAACTGTCGCTTACGTAAAGGTTTTATTAGGAGATATGTAGAGGTCCTAATTTTTTTTCAAAAAGTTGCGAGTTTTGAAAAAAGGAGGGAAATGATAAACTGTTTGTGAATTCAAAAAATATAAAGATAATCATAAAATATTCATGAGTTCTAAAAATTGCTCACATATTATAAAAAAAATCACGATTTCAAATAAATTTTCATGAAGTAAAAAATGTTCATGGATTTTTAAAAATGATCCAATATTCAAAGCATATTCAGAAATTTTCAAAACATGGCCATCAGCTTTTAGAAAATGTTCACAAAAATTAAAACATATCCGTAAATAATGAACAAAACGAACTGTCGCTTACGTAAAGGTTTTATTAGGATATGTGTAGAGATCCTTTATGATTTTATGTAGTCCCTCGCGTTGGGTGAAAAAGGTTTCCGTGTTTTATACAACGCTGAACCCCAACAAAATTGACACAACTTTCTATGGGTTAGTTTTTGTAAGCTATATTAAAATGACTAAATGTCTATTTTGCGTGTTCAAAAAATGTCTATTTTGATTCCATACATAGCTATGTTTATTCTGGTACCAAAATACTGGTTATGGTAAACACCGCTACGCTAAGTTAAGGCGAGACACATCATTCATCAGTGTAGCTCAGGCAGGGTTCGTTAATACAGTTTGCTCAGCCACAATTTTTTTATTGCGACGCCTTAGGAAATGAAGTCGCGAGGAGCATCACATTTTTAGTTTTTGAAATTACATTTTAAAAGTGCCTTATGTCATTATGACATCACTCAGGTATACTTTGTGAAATGACATTTTAAAAGTTCTTATCTCATCCTTGCATTTGATTAATATTATTTTATATCCACCACACCTGCATAATCTGATAGTTTTTCTCCCGTTGCAACGCACGGGCATATTTGCTAGTATTTGCTATCTTTACCTAATAATAAAACAAATAGTGCTTCTGGTCGCCCGTCTAAAAATTATCCCAAAGTTGCCCGAAATTACCCACTATGCCGCCCGTAAGTGTAGACAAAGATTCGATTTTTCTGTAGAAGTCGTCATGTTTTCCGATTCTTATACAGCATGAGACCATGAGGAATCACGTCGACGTTCGAGCTATAGTGGCCAGAGCACCTCTTTTCCATCGAGGAGACCCAGGTTCGATTCCTGGTTCTCCCTGTTTTCTTCCTCCTTTTATCTCTTTTCCTCCCAGCATGGGTTCGTGGGCCGGCCCATGTGCCTATTTTAATTTGTTTTTTCCTTTTAAAATTAATTCAGGATTTTTTGAAATTCCAAATTTTAAAAGTTGCAAGTTTTGAAAAAAATGTTCATGAAATCATAAATTGTTCGGGAATTCAAAAAAAAAAAGGTTCAGAGTATCATAAAATGTTCACCGATTCAAAAATGTTGATGCTTTTAAAAAACAGTTTGCATATTATAAAAGAACTCGCGATTTTGAAAAAATATTCAGTAAATATAAAACGTTCATGATTTTGAAAATAATCATTTATTCAAAACATATTCGTGATTTCGAAGAAAATGTCTATGCAATTTTAAAAAATGTACACCTAAACTCAAAGAAATCGCGAATTTCAAACTTTGTTCCCCAATTTCAAAAAAGTTCGTCGATTCAAGAAATGTCTGCTGAGTAAAAAACTATCCATGCATTTCACAAAAAAGATAAGTGGACATCAATCAACAAAATTTGATCACATGAACACCGCAACCATCATTAACGAGGGTCGGAACAAAAGATATGCGACAACATGATGGACCATCATGTTAAAATAGAAAAATAGAGGACACTCATATGTCAGGGTATTGAGTCATACTTATTTGGCTAGGGTGTAATACTTTTGTCTTCCGTTGCAACGCACGGGCATATTTGCTAGTTCACCTTCAAATACGTACGAGTTTGTTTGTTTAACTGGTACTGATTTTTTTTTCTTGCGGGTAATTTCTTCTTCTTCTTGCGGTTAATAATTGATCTCGTGCAGACTCGCGACAACTACGCCGACATGGATTTATCGGTGCCGTTGCCGTGCCTGGTCGTGGACCACGACGGGAGGTCCTTCTTTATTTCATTCCAACGCCGGTGTCCGGGACGAGAAGCCGAATCAGCGGCCGTGCTCCGGGTCGTACTCGGCGCGGCCGCGGAACGGCAGCGGCCTGTACAATGGCCGGGCGCCCACGTGCCGCTGCCCGTGTGGAAGGTGTAGGTGCCGGCGCTGGCCGTGGATATCCAGATCTGGGAGTCGCCGACGACCGTGTGCCCCACTACGTCGCCCAGCTCGCCCTCCACCACCATACTGGACTTGACGCCGTCGTCTGCCATGGCTTGCCTGTCATCGTCCAAGTCAGAGTAATCGTCGTCGTCCCAGCGGCAGGAGAGATCGCCAGTGCATGGCATGCGACTGCAGGGGCCGGAACCGCGGCCACGGATGAGGGCCACGAAGCAGCGGTGGGGTTTCCGATCCATGACGTACAGGAGGGTGTCACCGACGGGAAAAAGACGGGCTCAACATTTGGAGCGCGAAGCGTGGGGATGGTGGTCAGGGTCTGCGAGGACGCGGAATAGAGGACGGCTCTGCCCTCGCAGTCCACGGCGAGGACGCCCTTCTCGCCGCCGCGGCCGACGGGCATGAAATCCATGTCTTGGGGTTCCGTGTCGGGTCCGTGGAAAAAAAAACTGCCGAGAGCATGTTTTACCATTTTTATCGCGCTTTGTGTTCAGGAGGCATTCGTGACCATTCACAATGTCGGTTTCAACTTTTTTTTGAACACAGCAAGCGCTCATATACACGCGCATACACTCATCCCTATGAACGCACACACGCACACCCTACCCCTATGATCACCTCCTCGTCGTCGACGGTTCTCCTCCCACTGAATGCGCATCGTCGAAAATCCTGAAATAAATCCAGGAATAAATGCGAGGACCAAGATTTAATCCCTGGTTGGCTGGGGATACCACAGTCTCTCTAACCATCCAACCACAGGTTGGTTCGCAACGTCGGTCTCAACTGGAGACCATTGGTGTGAATATCCTTGAAACTTTAAGAGATGGTGCGAGTCTACTTGGAATTCAACAATGTGTCCTTCATGATCAAAGTTATTCCCATGGGTAGTATGATAGTGGTTCGTCTGGAGTCAAATATTTACATATCACTGCTGGTGATCATCATAATACCACCTCAAAGTCTTTAGTAGACTCGAAGCACTTAATCTCACTCAAAATGGTATTTGTGTACGTTATCCACAAGGCATGTTAACTCCATTGGGGTGCCACACGTGTTCAAAGATATTACATTGAAGTAACGTAATGAAGCGAGGAAGAAGCAACATGACATAAACAAATGCATACATATCCCAGAACATACAATGCCATCACATTTAAATAGAGGAATTAATAAACGATAACGACTATCATTCAAGTGTCAAAATGATGAATAAGTTTTGGTCTCATGGAGCTTACAAACCACAATGTATAAAAAATGCCTAAGGAATCACTGGTTGGGAGACTCGGTATAGTCAATGAAGATGTCATCGACTTAAGCCCAGATTTTGAGCTGAGTAGGCTACTCCACATTTTATGTCATCACCGAGGTGTCACGAATACCGAGTTAGAGCATCTACAGCCGGACCCCTCATACCCTCCTCAAACGTCCGGGCAGGCCGTCCGGTCACTGCCCGGTCACAAAAAATCGACCCAGACGGGCCTCTCAAACCCTCCTCAAACGCCAGGACTAACCGGCACCCCTCATTTCCAGCCCAAATATGGGGCGGATATGGGGGAGCCCGGGCGCGCCTGGGCAAGCCCGCCTGGCCCGCATCGACCCCACATATATTTGTCCTCATCCGTTCGCCGGAGCAAACCCTAGCCACTTTACTCCACCCCCTCCACTCCCATCCGCCACCCTTGCTCACCTCCGGCGATCTCCGGTCGTCTCCGGCATGGAAGGCAGCGGATCTGACTCCGACCAGTCCGGATCCGTCGACTGAGGGGTCGTCACCTACGGATTGGAGGAGGCAATGGCGGTTCGCATTGCACTCCGCCGCTCCCGCGAGGACAGCACCTGACCGACGGTAGGCTCTGTCCGCCGCGACTCCATAGCGTCTGCTCAACGGGCGCTCGGTTCCTCCGGGGGGTCGTCAAGGTCCCGGCGGGCGGATCCGGAGGCCTTCGAGTCCCACCGGGAACGGGATGCCCGCCGTGGGAAGGAGCGGATAAGGATCGCCGAGGCCTTTCTCACGGAGGAAATGGCGGAAGCGGAGGCGGCTGATGCAGCGGCGCGGGGGGGGGGGGGGGGGGGGGGGAGGGGGGGCGCAGAGGAGGAAGCCATCCGCGCCCGCATTTTCAAGAAACGATAGCGGAGGAACACGTGCGCCCTCGCCCGCGATCAGAATCGGGCGGTCCGTGAACTGGCCGGGCTGCCATCGAAGGAGGAGAAGGAGGTGAGCTCCGGCGACGAGCAGATCTGGCTCGATCCGTACTGCGTCTTCGACCGGTACTTCCACGAGAACGACGGCGTCAGGAAGGGCAACGACAGCCGTGGATGATCTCCACCATAGCCAAACATGCCAAATTTTGGCAGTCCGATGGCATGTTAGTAGTGATGGAGTAGCCGAACGATGTGTGTAATGCATCGACATAGTAGTTGCATGAGTTTGTATGGATTTAAGATATGAGATTTGAGGTGTCCGGATGTGGAATGCATTATTTGAGGCGTGACCGGTCAGTGTCCGCGGACGCGCCCGGACGTGTCCGCGGGCGTTTGAGAGCCCGGATTTGCATGGTCTGGCTTTAGATGCTCTTAGGACGGAGGAGTGAGCGCCAAGTGCTCTACCATGGGCACCTGTAGAGGTGCCATCACAGGAGCCGATGGTGTCTCCCCCTAAACAATGCAGGTACACCCAACATTTTTTGTGTGGGTACACCCAACAGTTGCACAACAAGGTCCCCCATCATCCTCTCATGCGAGCGAACGCGGTGCTTGTCTTTGTTAGACTAAAACTAGATTGAATGAAAGTGAATGGACGATTATTCCTGATTTCTATTGATTCTCAAGTATATATACATCTGGAAGAGGTGGGAAGAAGAGGTGTCTGTTCGGAGGCATCCCTCCAGAACAGGTGCCTGTTGGCAATAGAGAGAGAGAAGAGACATGACTATTCGGGGTTGGACACACACTTTGCTAATGACTGTTCATAAATTAGAATGTGCTAATTAACAATAGACATGTGCTAATTAATTTCTAACACTCCCCCTTGTACAACACCGCTCCTTGAATGTTTCATCGTTGAAAGCTTCTTGTATATAGATCTTCCATCTTGAAAAATCTTCCATATAATCTTTAGAGTCTCCCCCAAAAACCCTATGGGGAAAATATGAGGAGAATAGAGTAGATATGTTGCTAAAAGTCCTTTAAACCCAATGGGAAAAATAATAAGGAGAAAAGGTGCAACATATAATGATTATTGTCTCCTTGATAACTCAAATGAGAAAAACCTTTGAAGAAGGAGAAAACTCATTGTTGAGTTTAGAAACAATAAGTATGTCTTGAGTACTTCCTTTAAAAACCCCGATAGGGAAAATAGAAAGTATGACATATGATCTTTGAGAAGATACCGCCTCATTAAAAACCATTATGAGAAACTTTGAGAGAAAACTCATAAGGAAAAGAGTGCGATATGATATGCCATTGAAAACTCCTTTAAAAACCCAGTGGAAAAAATATAAGGAGAAAATGATATGGCATATATGGAAACTTGTGTTTATATTGTCTCGTTAAAAACCTTTTATGAGAAACCATTAGGTGAAAACTCATGAAGGAAAAAAGAGTACAATATATGCAATCTGATGATTGTTACAGGTTATAATTTGGGAGATTACCCCCCTGAACTTTGCAAATATGGAGGATGTCTCATACCAGTTCCATTGACATGAACATGCACCGTGAATAATCTGTTGGATTTTTACAGTATTTTAGTTTGCAAATTATTTCCTTACTTTTCTATAATCCGTGAGGATAAGTAATAATAGAGCAATGTGCTTTTTAATATTGCTCTTCATATAACCTATAGGTATTGAGTAACACAAGTGGAAGCATCTTGATAAATCAAGTTATGCGATTCTGATGAATCTCAACCACATGATTTTGAGTGTGGTTAATCATTCTGCTAAGTCATGCATATTTTGCAATGCTTTTAGATAAAACAATTATGTCAGAATGATAAGTGGAAATAACCATTAAAGTCCATTTAGATGACTTCCATGTGAAGTCTATTCCAGCAAATTCAGTCATTGATATGGCGGCGTTGGGATCAAATAAAGAGCCAATATCATTACATCATATCATGGTCATATCTTGTATTTCCTGATGGAAATATCCAAGATTTAATGTAAGCTTCAGATATAAGATGATATTCCTTATATCAGTCATATACCTTTTGTTGGGGGTTGACTCTCGATAAAGATAGCAAATATAGTGTCAGGCCTGACATTGTTTGCAATTATATGAGTGCTTTGACATTAGTGAGATATAGAACTTCAGGTCCTAGTATCACTTCATTATCACCCCTAGGTATGAATGGATTTTTATCTTATCAAAGGTAGTATGACCATAAATGTTTTTTGTTGTTATGATATATCCACACTGAACTTCTCGTATATGTAGACTGATACGTATTCTTGATAGAATGCTCAAGTTGTAAACTTAAGCTAAATTTGGTCGAATCCAAATTTTTCGTCTTGAGATGATTTTGTGTATGTTTATGTCATGTAGAGACATTGATGATGAAATCATCGATATACACTGAGGTGATGTATGGAAATAAAAAATTTCTTTATTAACACATGAAAAATCATCATCCTTTGAGGAAGGAACTCATCTAGTCGATAGTACCATATGATTCACGACTATTTCGAGCCATAGATTGACTTATGAAGGTTTACACAATACATGTTGCGATTTCTTTTTTTTGGATTCAGAGTTGTAAGCCCTTCAGGGACTTCAATATAAATTTCCGAAATGAGTTACTCATATGAGAATGTAGCCACTTCATCCATCAACTGCATGGATATTATTATTATTATTGCTAATGATTGATACGTCTCTAACGTATCTATAATTTTTTCTTGTTCCATGCTGTTATATTATCATTCTTGGATGTTTTACAATCACTTTATATCATATTTTTGGACTAACCTATTGACATAATGCCAAAGTGCCAGTTGCTGTTTTTGCTTGTTTTTTACTTCGCAGAATATTAGTACCGAACGGAGTCCAATCGCGATGAAACTTTTTGGAGATTTGTTTTGGACCAGAAGACACCCAGTGGGCCAAAGAAGGGCTAGAGAGGTGGGCTGTGGAGAGCACAACCCACCAGGGCGCGCCAGGGGCCCCCCGGCGCGCCCTGATGGGTTGTGCCCTCCACGGGGCCCCTCTCCACCGCCTCTGATGCCTATAAATTCCCAAATATTCCAGAAACCCTAGGGGAATCGACGAAAAACACATCCAGCTGCCGCAAGTTACAGAGCCTCGAGATCCAATCTAACACCATCACGGAGGGGTTCATCATCCTCATTGGTGCCTCTCCGATGATGCGTGAGTAGTCCACCATAGACCTACGGGTCCGTAGGCAGTAGCTAGATGGCTTCCTCTCTCTCTTTTGATTCTCAATACAATGGTCTCTTGGAGATCTATTTGATGTAAACTTTTGCGGTGTGTTTGTTGGGATCCGATAAATTTTGAGTTCATGATCAGTTTCTATCCATGAATATTATTTGAGTCTTCTTTGATCTCTTATATGCACGATTACTTATAGCCTCGTATTTCTTCTTTGAATCTTTGGTTTAGTTAGGCCAACTAGATCGATTTTTCTTGCCATGGGAAGAGGTGCTTTGTGATGGGTTCGATCTTGCGGTGTCCTTTCCCAGTGATAGAAGGGGCAGCAAGGCACGCATGTATCGTTGCCATTAAGGATAACAAGATGGGGTCTATTCCTACATGAATAGATCTTGTCTACATCATGCCATCATTCTTATTGCATTACTCTGTTTTTTCATGAACTTAATACACTAGATGCATGCTGGATAGCGGTTGATGTGTGGAGTAATAGTGGTAGATGCAGACAGGAGTCGGTCTACTTATCTTGGCCGTGATGCCTATATAATGATCATCGCCATGGACATCGACATGATTATTTGATCTTCTATCAATTGCCCAACAGTAATTTGTTCACCCACCGTGCGCTATACTCATGAGAGAAGCCACTAGTGAAACCTACGGCCCCCGAGTCTACTTTTCCAAGATATTGCTTTCCGATCTATCTTTTTGCCTCTTTTGTTTTCAGATCTATTATTCCAAAAAACCCAAAAATATATTGCTGCACTTTTTATTTGCTCTTTTTATTTTGTGTTCTTGAGAGATCTATCTCTCCAATCTATCACTACCTAATCTATCTTTTTACCGTAGAGAGATTGACAACCTCTCTTTCGCGTCGGGTTGCAAGTATTTGTTCTTTGTGTGCAGGTGCTGCTTATTAGGTGGTGGTGATCCTCCTACTGGTTCGATACCTTGGTTTCATAACTAGGGAAATACTTACCGTCGCTGTGCTGCATCATCCCTTCCTCTTTTGGGAAATACCGACGCAGTCTCAAGCCACGTCAAAGGAATTTCTGGCCCCGTTGCTGGGGAGGAAGCGGCCTCTTCTACGTGCCAATCTCTGGCGCCGAGGAGACACCATCATCATCTCCTTGCAATTACATTATTTGCCATTTGCCTCTCATTTTCCTCTCCCCCACCTCACCAATTTGTCGTTTTATTCGCCCTCTTTTTCGTTTGCCTTTTTCTCGTCAGATCTCTTGTTTGTCAATCTTGTTACTATGACCGGCGTTACTACTCCCCCTTTGTCACCAGATTTTGAAGTTCTGTACTTCAAACAAAAACAAGGGGAAAATATGAAAGATGCCTGGTATAGGCTAATGGAATCCTATCATATTTGCAATCTAAAAGGAGATGCAAAAATTTTGCTTTGAAATTTTTACATAGGATTAGCTTTGCATCATAGACAACTCTTGGATTTTGCCGCTAAAGGGAATTTTATTGAGCTTGATGCAAACACCGCTTATGAAATTTTGGAAGGGATATTGGGGGTTCCTCCCAAAAAGGGACGTTCCTTTACACAAGAGGGTGTTCAAATTCTCGATAAATTGGGTGACTTACATAAGCACTTGGTCAAGTTGCAAAAATATAATGAACCTCTCAAACATATTAGTGGGAACCTCAATCGCTTGAATACTTTGATTACTCTTTGCAACAAGTGTTTGGATATTTTGGACTCAAGATGGTTTCTTCTCCTGAAAATTTGGGGAAGCGTAAAGAGCCCCCCCCCCCCCCCCCCCGATTCGAGAAAGCCTTCACAAAAGTAGCCAAAACCAAAGATGACAATACTTGAATCTATGTGTTATGCGTAGCTAGGGGCGTCAAACGATAGCGCTTGTTGGGAGGCAACCCAATGAATAAATTTATTTCTACTTTTCCCTTTCTGTTTTTGAGTGTTGACACAATTATGCCTCTTTTATGATTGTGTTTGTATGTTTTATTTAGTGTTTGTGCCAAGTAGAGCCTTTAGGATGATTCATAAGATGAGTAGAAGCGATGCTGAATCTGAAACAGAAACTTTGCCTCTAGTGTTCAATTTTCATTTTTTACTGGAACGTGATATTGAGCTGAAATTTTAACAAAGTGTTGCTATACAAATTCTTTATGTTGTCCTAATTTTTCAGAAATTTTAGAGTTACAGAAGTATGGTTAGAGTACAGATTACTACATACTGTTCTGTTTAAGACAGATTCTTTTTTCGTTGCATTGTGTGCTTGTTTTGATGAATCTATGGATTGTATTGAAAGGTATGAGCCATGGTGAAGTTAAAATACAGTAGGTATAATGCAATAATAAAATATGAATGGGTTTGCAACAGCACCTAAAGTAGTGATTTTCTTTATTATACTAACGGATCACACGAAGATTTTGTTGAGTTTTGTGTGATTGAAGTTTTCAAGTTTTGGGTGAGATCACGATGGATGAAGGAATAAGGAGTGAAAAGAGCCTAAGCTTGGGGATGCTACAGCACCCCCAATATATATCCAAAGAGAAACAAGCAACTAAGCTTGGGAATGCCCCCCGAGTGGCATCCCCTCTTTCTTCTAACGACCATCGGTATTTTACTTGGAGCTATATTTTTATTCGTCACATATCATGAGTTTTAGTACTCCTAAGGATGCATAGAGGCCATAATAAGTATTCAAACTACTTAGAGCTCTAAGAATTCAACATGCAATCCCATCTACAGCAGCACCAATAGTAGCTAATTACTCTAATAATAACCCACTAAATCAAAAACTAATTGGAGCAATGGAGGAGTCACATACCAAGTAGCAATCCCTCCAAACAGGTTCGGAAACAGAGCTTCAAGCAAAGAGATCGAAATCCGCGAGTTTGAGAGCAAGAACATGGGAATGGAAGCTATGGTGATTTTTTTTCTGGAGGTAGGGGATGACATGGGCTAAAGGAACAACTGAGGGGGCCCATGTGGGGGCCACAACCCACCAGGGCGCGCCTGGGGTTGCTGGCGCACCCTGGTGTCTCGTGGGCACCAGGTGCACCCCCTCTGGTGTTATTTGCACCAGAAATTCAGAAATATTCGGAAAAAAATCGTATCCAATTTTCAGGACATTCTGAGAAATTTTATTTTTGGGTTATTTTTTTATTGCACGGAGAAAACAGAAAACAGAATAAACATGGTATTTTATTTTATTTGACTAAGTAAAACAGAAAATAAAAGGTGGGAGCAGAAGGTTGTGCCTACTAGATTCATCAACTTCATACCTCTCAAAAATGATCCATTAATAAGGTTGATTGATACGTCCATTTTGCATCATGATTTCCTACTGTTATTTATTATGTTTTGTTGAATAATAATGCTTTAGGGAGTGATTCTAATGCCTTTTCTCTCATAATATGCAAGGTTTACACAAAGAAGGAGAATACCGGCAGTTGGAATTCTGGACCTGAAAAAAAGCACATCAGAGATACCTATTCTGCACATCTCCAATGGAGCTGAAACTTTACGGAGATTATTTTTGGATTTAATAAAAAATTCTGGTGCAAAGAACTACCGGACGGGGCCACCCTGGTGGGCACAAGACACCGGGGCGCGCCAGGCCCCCCTGGGCGCGCCCTGGTGGGTTGTGCCCTCCTCGGCCCACCTCCGGGCCCATCTTCTGGTATATAATCACTTTTGACCTAGAAAAAATAAGAGGAGGACTTTCGGGACGAAGCACCGCCGTCTCGAGGCGGAACTTGGGCAGGAGCACTTTTGCCCTCCGGCGGAGCAATTCTGCCGGGGGAACTTCCCTCCCGGAGGGGGAAATCGAAGCCATCGTCATCGCCAACACCCCTCTCATCTTTGGGAGGCCAATCTTCATCAACATCTTCAACAACACCATCTCCTCTCAAACCCTAGTTCATCTCTTGTGTTCAATCTTTGTACCGGAACCTCAGATTGGTACCTGTGGGTGACTAGTAGTGTTGATTACCTTGCGTAGTTGATTACTATATGGTTTATTTGGTGGAAGATCATATGTTCAGATTCATTATGCTATTCAATACCCCTCTGATCTTGAGCATGTTTATTATTTGTGAGTAGTTACCTTTGTTCTTGAGGTCACGGGAGAAGTCATGTTGCAAGTAATCATGTGAATTTGATATGTGTTCGATATTTTGATGATATGTATGTTGTGATTCCCTTAGTGGTGTCATGTGAACGTCGACTACATGACACTTCACCATTCATGGGCCTAAGGGAATGCATTGTGGAGTAGTTATTAGATGATGGGTTGCTAGAGTGACAGAAGCTTAAACCCTAGTTTAGGCGCTACTTTGTAAGGGGCTGATTTGGATCCAAACGTTTAATGCTATGGTTAGATTTTATCTTAATACTTTTCTCGTAGTTGCGGATGCTTGCGAGGGGGTTAATCATAAGTGGGAGGTTGTTCAAGTAAGAGAAGCACCCAAGCACCGGTCCACCCACATATCAAATTATCAAAGTAGCGAACACGAATCAAACCAACATGATAAAAGTGACTAGATGAAATTCACGTGTACCCTCAAGAACACTTTGCCTATTACTAGAGACTGTTCTAGCCTGTCCTTTGCCACAAAAGGATTGGGCTACCTTGCTGCACCTTATTTACCGTTACCATTACTTGCTCGTTACCAATTATCTTGCTATCAAACTATCTGTTACCTACAATTTCAGTGCTTGCAGAAATTACCTTGCTGAAAACCGCTTGTCATTTCCTTCTGCTCCTCGTTGGGTTCGACACTCTTACTTATCGAAAGGACTACAATTGATCCCCTATACTCGTGGGTCATCATTGATCAAGTTTTATTAACAACCACTTCCGATTAGCATGAAACCGAAGAACTTTCGTAAAACACTAAGTTGCCTCAATGGGGATGTGCATATCCCCAACAATAAGTATATCATATTTCTTTTTGGCAGTAGGTAGAGGTAATTGAAAACTTCGAATAGTGAGTGTCGGAGATTCTTCAATAACATTTATACCACTCATTTGGAATTGTTTCTTCGGAAAGTGCACCGTGTGCTCATTACTATTGATATGAAAAGTGACTTTTCTTTTATTGCAATCAATAACAGCCCCTGCAGTATTCAAAAAGGGTCTACCAAGGATAATCGACATGTTGTCGTCCTCGGGCATCTCAAGAATAACAAAGTCCGTTAAGATAGTAACATTTGCAACAACAACGGGCACATCCTCACAGATACCGATAGGTATGGCAGTTGATTTATCGGCCATTTGCAATGATATTTCAGTAGGTGTGAGTTTATTCAAATCAAGTCTTTTATATAAGGAGAAAGGCATAACACTAACACCAGCTCCTAAATCACACAAAGCAGTTTTGACATAGTTTCTTTTAATGGAGCAAGGTATAGTTGGTATTCCAAGGTCTCCGAGTTTTTTAGGTACTCCATCCTTAAAAGAATAATTAGCAAGCATGGTGGAGATTTCAGCTTCAGGAATCTTTCTTTTATTAGTGATGATGTCTTTCATGTACTTTGCATAAGGGGCCATCTTTAGGATATCAGTTAAGCGAGTACGCAAAAAGACTGGCCTAATCATTTCAACAAAGCGTTCAAATTCTTCATCATCCTTTTTCTTAGATGGTTTAGGTGGAAAGGTCATGGGTTTCTGAACCCATGGCTCTCTTTCTTTACCATGTTTTCTAGCCACAAAGTCTCTTTTATCATAACGCTTATTTTTAGGTTGTGGGTTATCAAGATCAACAACAGGCTCTATTTCAACGTCATTATCTGGTTCTTTAGCATTGTTTGGTTGGGTATCTTCATGAACATCATCAATATCATTTTCATTATCACTAGATGAATGTTCATTACCAGATTGAGTTTCAGCATTGGAAATTGAGACATCATTCTTATCAGGAGGTTTTTGTATCTCAGATTCACTAGAGGTATGCAAAGTCCTATCATTTTTCTTTTTTCCTTTTCTTTTTAGAAGGACTAGGTGCATTAGTATTAATTCTCTGAGAGTCTTGTTGAATTCTTTTAGGATGACCTTCAGGATAAAGAGGTTCTTGGGTCATTCTACCTCCCCTAGTTACTACTCTAGCAGCAAAATCGTTCATATTATTATTCATTTCATCAAGCAATTATTTTTGAGACTTAGCAACTTGTTCTAACTGAGTATGAACCATAGAGGCATGCTTTCCTACACCTCTAACATCATTACTGATTCTAAATAGCAAGTCACTCAAGCGAGCAATCATATCAGAATTATATTTCAATTGTTTCAGAACATGTGCATTGAAGTGATCTTGCTTCATAATATAGTTGTCAAACTCATATAAGCATTGACTAGGATGTTTATTGTAAGGGATATCACCTTCATCAAACTTTAATAAAGAATTTACCTCTACCACCTGTGGAGGTGGTGGTGTGTCAAGGCCATGTATTTCTTCAATAAGTGGTAGATTCTTAACATCCTCAGCTTTAATACCTTTTTCCTTCATAGATTTCTTTGCCTCTTGCATATCTTCAGGACTGAGAAATAAGATACCCCTCTTCTTCGGAGTGGGTTTAAGTGGTGGTTCAGGAAGAGTCCAATCATGGTAATTCTTCAAGATATTATTTAATAATTCCTCAGCTTGTTCAACAGTTCGTTCCCTGAAAACACAACCAGCACAACTATCTAGGAAGTCCCTAGAAGCATCAGTTAGTCCATTATAGAAGATATCAAGTATTTCATTTTTCTTGAGAGGATGATCAGGCAAAGCATTAAGAAATTGGAGAAGCCTCCCCCAAGCTTGTGGGAGACTCTCTTCTTCAATTTGCACAAAGTTAAATATTTCCTGTAAGGTAGCTTGTTTCTTATGAGCAGGAAAATATTTTTCAGAGAAGTAGTAAATCATATCCTGGGGACTACGCACACAACCAGGAGCAAGAGTATTGTACCATGTCTTAGCATCACCCTTTAATGAGAACAGAAATAGTTTGAGGGTATAGTAATAGCGAATCTTCTCATCATGAGCAAAGAGGGTGCCTATATCATCCAGCTTAGTAAGATGTGCCACTGCAGTTTCAGTTTCATAGCCATGGAAAGGATCAGATTCAACCAAAGTAATTAACTCTGGGTCGACAGAGAATTCATAATCCTTATCGGTAACAAAGATAGGTGAAGTAGCAAACTTAGGATCACATTTCATTCTAGCATTCAAAGTCTTTTCCTTATACTTGCGTAGCAATATCTTAAGATCGTTTCTATCCTTACAAGAAAGAATTTCCTTAGTTACCTCCTCATCCATAACATAACCTTCAGGTATCTTAGACATTTCAAATCTAGGAGAGCCAGGTCTAATAGGTGTTTCATAATCATCAGTTTCAAGAGCTTCATCATTTTCAACAATCTCATCAGTTTCAATAATTTCATTCTCTTTAGCTCTAGCAATTTGTTCATCAAGACATTCACCTAGTGGCACATTATCATCAAGCATGGTACTAGCATCATCATCATAAGCATCATTCATAGCAGAAGTAGCATCATCAATAACTTGTGACATATCAGGATTACTAGCATGTGGTGGTGTTGCAAACTTGCTCATAACAGAAGGTGAATCAAGTGCAGAGCTAGATGGCAATTCCTTACCTCCCCTCGTCTTAGAGGGAAAAATCTTGGTCTTTGGATCCTTCAGATTCTTCATAGTGATCAATTGATATAAATCCCAAGTGACTCAACAAATATAGCTATGTTCCCCGGCAACGGCGCCAGAAAAAGGTCTTGATAACCCACAAGTATAGGGGATCGCAACAGTTTTCGAGGGTAGAGTATTCAACCCAAATTTATAGATTCCACACAAGGGGAGCCAAAGAATATTTGAAGTATTAGCAGCTGAGTTGTCAATTCAACCACACCTGGAGATTAAATATCTGCAGCAGAGTGATCAGTAGCACAGTAGTATGATAGTTTGGATAGCAGTAGTAGCAGTAACGGTAACAGTAGCAGTGATAGCAATAGTTTTGTAGCAAGTGTAACAGTAGCAACAACAGTAGTAACTTAGCAAGAAAAATATGTGGAAAACTCGTAGGCACTGGATCGGTGAACTCGTTGGATGATATTCATCATATAACAGTCATAACCTAGGGCGACACAGAATTAGCTCCAGTTCATAAATGTAATGTAGGCATGTATTCCGTAAATAGTCATACGTGCTTATGAAAAAGAACTTGCATGACATCTTTTGTCCTACCCTCCCGTGGCAGCGGGGTCCATAAGGAAACTAAGGGATATTAAGGCCTCCTTTTAATAGAGAACCGGAACAAAGCATTAACACACGGTGAATACATGAACCCCTCAAACTACGATCATCACCGGAAAGTATCCCGACTATTGTCACTCCGGGGTTTGCGGATCAGAACATGTAATAGGTGCGTATGACTAGCAAGATCGGATCAAGAACATAGATATAAGGGTGATAACATAAACGGTTCAGATCTGAAATCATGCCACTCGGGCCCTAGTGACAAGCATTAAGCATGGCAAAGTCATAGCAACATCAATCTCAGAACATAGAGGATACTAGGGATCAAGCCCTAACAAAACTAACTTGATTACATGATGAATCTCATCCGACCAGCAAGTCTACGAAGGAATTACTCACTCCCGGCGGGGAGCATCATGGAATTGGCGATGGAGAAGGGTTGATGATGACGAAGACCGAAGATTCCCCTCTGCGGAGCCCCAAGCGGGCTCCAGATCTGGCCCCCCGATGAAGAACAGGAGGTGGCGGCAGCTCCGTATCGTAAAACGCGATGAAACTTTCTCTCTGATTTTTTCCTCCCAAAATAGGATTTTATAGCGTCGGAATTAGGGTCAGTGGGGCCACGAGGTGGGCACAACCCACTAGGGCGCGCCGGGGGGGGGGGGGGCTGGCACGCCCTGGTGTCTTGTGCCCAGCCAGGGCCCCCCTCAGGTGGTTCTTGGCTCCAATATTTTTTATTTATTGTAAAATAAATCTCCAAAAAGTTTCGTCCAATTCCGAGAACTTTTGTTTCTGCACAAAAAACAACACCATGATAGTTCTGCTGAAAACAGCGTCAGTCCGGGTTAGTTTCATTCAAATCATGCAAATTAGAGTCCAAAACAAGGGCAAAAGTTTGAGGAAAAGTAGATACGACAGAGACGTATCACACACCCACTTAGCCACAGTTGAGCTTTCATACGCTTATAGCTCTGGTGCATCCGTTGCATGGCAATCCCCACTCCTTGCATTGATATCTATTGATGGGCATCTCCATAGCCCGTTGATATGCCTAGTTGATGCGAGACTTCCTTCTCCACTTTCACCCCTTTGAAACCTAGCACCATATTCTATTCCACCTTTATGCTATATCCATGGTTCATGCTCATATATTGTGCAAGTAATAAAAAGCTGAAGCGCGTTAAAAAGTATGATCCAATTGCCTGAATTGACACCGTGGTGCTTGAAATTTGTATTTATGTGGTGAAGACAGAGCCATGCTATTCTAATATGATAAAATGAATAGGGGGTGAACATTCTTTTCGGATCATATACTTTGAAACTTGATGATTATGTTTCTTATGTTTATAAATATTACTATGTTGATGTTTATTAATTCATCGTTTCTCAATGAACAAACCTGCAATAGATTACATGTTGGGTAGCATGTCACATCAAAAATTCTGTTTTTATCATTTACCTACTCGAGGACGAGCAGGAATTAAGCTTGGGGATGCTGATACGTCTCCAACACATCTATAATTTTTGCTTGTTTCATGCTTCAAATGGGTGCGTCAGGGTGATCCTTTGTCGCCTTTTCTCTTCAATCTTGTTGTTGAGAGCTTGTCCAAAATGACCTTTAACGCACAAAAGGAGAAGTTGATTACATGTTTAGCCCCCGACCTGATTGAGGGTGGGGTTGTTGTACTGCAATATGCAGATGACACGGTGATACGTCTCCGATGCATCTATAATTTTTTATTGTTCCATGCTATTATATTATCATTCTAGGATACTTTTTGGGTGTTTATTTACCAATTAATATTAGTTTTGAGCACTAACCTATTAACCCAGTGCCCAGTGCCAGTTGTTGTTTTCTGCATGTTTTTGGCTTTTCAGGTTTACAGTACCAAACGAAGTCCAATTGCCACGAAACTTTAATATGATTTTTTCTGGACCAAAAGAAGACCTGGAAGCTTCGGAAGGAGGCCAGGGGCTCCACGAGGGAGGCACCACACAACAGGACGCGCCCTGGGGGTGGGCCGCGCCCTGTTGCGTGGCCCTCCCTCGGGCGTCCTTCGAGGCCCCTCTCTGGCCTATAAATTCTCTAAAATCCCCAAAACCCTAGAGAGCATCCTGAAATGCTTTTTCCGCTGCCGCAAGTCGCTGTTCCGACGGGTGCCCATCTGGAGACCTTCTCCGGTGTCCTGCCGGAGGGGAATCGATCACGGAGGGCCTCTACATCAACCTTGCTGCTCTCATGGTGATGTGTGACTAGTTCCCTACAGATCTACGAGTCCATAGTTAGTACCTAGATGGCTATCTTTCTCTCTCTAGATCTTCAATACAATGATCATCGCATCTTCGCTTTGATCTATCCGATGTAATTTTTTTGTGCGGTGCGTTTGTTTGGATCCGATGAATTGTGGGTTTATGTTCACATTATTCATGAAAAAGATTTGAGTCTTCTTTGATTTCTATTATGATTCTTATTTGCATGATCATTATAGATTCGTAAATCTCTCCGATCTATTAAAATAGTTTGGCCAACTAGATTGATATTTCTTCGGTGAGAGGGGTGCGCTGTAGTGGGTTCAATCTGGCGGTGCTCTATATCCCAATGACAGAAAGGGACAAGACACGCCTTTGTATTTCTGCCACTAAGGATAAAATGATGGGGTTAGTTCATATTAATTGAATTCTCTTTGTCTACATCATGTCATTGATCTCCAAGCATTACTTCGTTTTACTTAATACTCTAGATGCATGCTGGATAGCGGTCGATGGGTGGAGTAATAGTAATAGGTTCAGCAGGAGTCAGCCTATTTGCTTATGGACATGATGCCTATATATACATGATCATTGCCGTGAATAAAAATTGCATAACTATGTGATTTTCTATCAATTGCCCAACAGTTATTTGTTTACCCACCGTATGCTTACTATATGAGAGATGTCACTAGGGAAAACTATAGCCCCTGGGTCTATTCACTTATAAATTTACAAAAGCTTTCAATACCTTGCTGCCATTTATTATATTTTATTATATTTTGCAATTTATAATTATCTACTATCATCTACACACTCCATTTGCTTGCAAATAACGAGACCAAGGGGATTGACAACCCTCTTGCCGCGTTGGGTGCAAGTGTTTGCTCTTTTGTGTGCAGTCGCTGAAGACGGTGGTTGACCGTTACTCCTATTGGTTCGATAAACCTTGGTTCTCTACTGAGGGAAATACTTATTCATATTGTACTGCATCACCCATTTCTCTTTACGGAAAACCCAACGCAGATCACAAGTATCACATGGTAGTGTGTTTCGAGCATGATGCGCACGCGACTGTTAATCTTAAATTGCTCCTTTACATGTTTGAGCTTATGTCTGGTCTAAAAATTAATTACCTAAAGAGTGAAATCCTATGTGTGGGAGGAGATGGCAATATATTAGACTTATACGCAGATCTGTTGAATTGGCAAATTGGGCATTTCCCCATGCGATACCTAGGAGTACAAGTCAGTTTTTCTACCTTGAGGTACCTGGAATGGACCTTTGTAGATGAAAAAATCATGAAGAGATGCGAGTCCTGGATTGGACATTCGGCATCCTCGGGTGGCAGACTTATGTTGCTAAACTCTTCCCTTTCAAGTATTGTATATTACTATATGTCGATGTTCCTCCTGCCTAAGACTTTCATTGAGAAGTTGAATAAACGCAGGCGCCGTTTCTTTTGGCAAAGCGCTGATGGGCGTAGAAGATACCATATGATCCGGTGGGACATGGTATGCCGCTCGAAAGATAAATGTGGCCTTGGAGTGAAAGATCTCCGTAAACAAAACATTAGCTTATTGGTCAAGTGGTGGTGGAAACTTGACACATAGCAATGGTTGTGGCAGGGGTGGTAGGAGGTGATCAAAGCGAAATATTTGAAAAAAGATAATGTGGCCATAGTCAGATGCAAATTTGACGATTCCCCAATCTAGAAATCCATAATGAAAGTTAAGGAGTACTATATGAAGGGTAGGACTATCCAGATCAATTCAGGAGATATTGCTCAGGTGTGGCATGACTCCTTAAATGGCCTGATCCCTCTAAATGTTCAGTTTCCTGATCTATATAGTATTTGCAATTATCCTGATGTGACTATAGCTCAATGGAGAGCTGGTGGTCAGACTGATCTGTTCCGGATGCCATAGACTCTATGAAAATAGATATGCAAGATATTGTAGATAAAGTTCCGTTGTTGGAGGGTTCAGATAAAATTGGTTGGGCCCCAGGACCCAAGCAGAAGTTTACTAGTAAATCTATGTATGCACATCTAGAAAAAAACATTGCCGGCTGTGGCATTCGGTGGATTTGGCAAGCTAAAATTCCACTCAAAATTATGATTTTCCTTTGGCAATTGTTCCAAGATGTTGTGCTGACTAGAGATGTTATGGGGAGGAGAAATTGGCCTGGTAACGCTCGATGTTCATTCTGTGATGAGAGGGAAACATTTCAGCACTTGTGTTTTCCTTTGTCCCATGGATAGGGTGGTGTAGAGAACTGTTGGGTATGTCCTTGGGTCTGACTCCTGCCCCAACAACCTGTGGCAGTACTTCTCTTGGTGCTTTGTGTTCTTACCTGATGGAGCTAAATTTTATACATTTGGTTTGGCTGCGATTTGTTGGGCTATATGGAACAACCGTAATCGAGCTACTTTTGAGTTCAAACCTCCAAAAATCCCTTTTGAGATCGTCTTCTCGACTTGTGTTTTCTTAAACTATTTGGCAGGGCTGATGAAGGGTGATGATCGTGAGGCTATGATGAGAGGTTCTAAGCTGCTGCGCGAGAACACTGGCAACATGATGATGATCTGCGCGGCGGCAACGGATGAAGCGACTGCAACCTAGGTTCCGATGTTACAAGCAAAAGCAGGGAGCTCCGGAAGTGTTGCTGAGCGATCTTATTCGGGCTTTCCCTATGTGCATTTTGGGTCTCCCCCCACTCCTGTTGTTGTTACTTTGGCTCCCCTATGTTAGACTTGTGTTGTTAGATGAGTAGTAGGCTATGGTGTCGTCGGGTTTTCGCCCCACGGCAGGTGTCTCGCGGGCGAGCTGTGTGCAGTGGGTTTCCTGGCGATGCCTGAACTCACTCTCCCCTTTCCCGCCCCCTTTAACTTTAAACTTGTGTATTTCCGTTATTCAGTTAATGGAAAGGGGTTATGCCCGGTTAAAAAAAATACACATTATCAATTGTATTATCTCTCCATACAATACACATGTATATATAGGGAGAGAGGGGAGGTAGATGTGGGGCCAACTAGAGGGAAACCCCAACCCCAAAAAAGGTTTGGACCAACACGGTTCTTTTCAACCCGCGGTCTAATGAGGTAATAGCACCACAAGTCCTATAACTTGCATGGAATGTGATGTTTTAGTCCAAAACTTGCAAAACCTCACCTCACCAACCTACAACTTGCAGCCTATGTGACAATTTGGTCCAAAGCCAATCATAACACGATAAGTGGTGCGACGCTAGCGGAGCCGGCCGTGACTACACTTTTGCAAGTAGCCCCCCTGCTATTTTAGCGAATTAACCCACACTACACCAAATCCCTAGCACTTTTATAGTTAACTGTCTAGGTGAGTGATGACCCACAAGTATAGGGGATCAATTGTAGTTCTTTCGATAAGTAAGAGTTTCAAACCCAACGAGAAGCATAAGGAAATGACGAGCAGTTTTCAGCAAGGTATTCTCTGCAAGTGCCGTAAGTAACAGTGATAGATAGTTTTGTAGCAAGATAATTCGTAACAAGTGACAAGTAACAAAAGCAGAAAATGCGCAGCAAGGTAACCCACTCCTTTTTGTAGCAAAGGACATGCCTGAAAGTTCTCTTATATGAAGCAAAATGCTCTCGAGGACACATGTGAATTTCCATATAGTGCTTGTGGGGAGGCCGCCGTCGGATGCGAGAGAGGGGGATAATAGGGGGACAACTCCGGATCCTTGCCATCCATCTTCGCCGACTTCCGGTGTCGCCACGGGGTAGGAGGGAGACGTCGGATGGGGATGGGTATTCGTGGGGAGACGAAAGGGATTTTTTTGGAAGCATCGCTCGAGAAGAAGGGACGGACCGCGGGTTGAATATACTAAAATACATGTGCTTTTATGTAAAAACGAAACGTTATATTAGATTAGCCACTTAAAAAGGGACTGCGGATTGAATACCAAAAGTTATAGGGACTTTTTCTGTAAAATGCGTGACGACGGACGACCAGTCGCAATTGGTGCCTTATTATCAGGTAAGGATTATGATCAAAATACGATCCTAAATACCATGGCGACAAATAAACCAAGAGATAATAAGCTGCGAGATGTAGGTTTGCGGTGAACCAACCTGCGGTTGGATGGTTAGAGGGACAGTGATATCCCCAGCCCACCAGAGTTCAAATCCTGATGCTTGCATTATTCTTGAATTTATTTCAGGATTTCCTATGATATACCGGCTCAGTCTTTCGGAGGTGCTTGTAAAGATAATATGTGCGTGTGTGCATTCATAGGGATGAATATATGCACGTGCATGTGAGTGCTTGTTTTGTACTGTGTTAAAAAAGACGTAGGTTTGCGGGTGAGGCCTTGCAACTTTTGGACTTGTCATGCTATTACCTCCGGTCTATAATCTCCAGCAGACATCCACGCACGTGAAAAAGACCGGCCCCAGCGACGCGAAAAAATACACCCCGCCGCTCCCCGGCTGGATCTCCTCCGCCGCCGCTCCCCGGTTGGAGCGCCTCCGCCGACGGGCCACCGGTCCGAGCTCCAGCCATCACACGCCTCCTAGATTCGGGTCCACTACCTCGAGGAATCCCGCACAGAGCCCCCGTGAGTAGCACCATCCCCGAACTTCCTCGGTCGTCCCAGCCGGAGCCTGCGGTGGTCATGACCCCGCGTCGGACTCCTCGCAGGCGAGCTGGACGCACGGGCCTAGTCTCTGCGTGGATCTGCGCGCCCGTTTCCCCCCGCCGCACGACCATGAATGCGCCGCCATCTCGTTCAAGACCTCACCTTTTCCAACATCTTCTCACAAGGTAGCAGTGTCCTCAGCATTCCTTTTTTGCAATGTTCAGTATACTTCATAAATCGTGGGGATCTTGTTTCTTATTATGGCTATTTCATGCAGTTGATAGCAGTATTTCGTTCCTTCGTGGATATTATTTTTCCTGTGTGATTGCTTGTTTTTTCATCACATCATTTTGCAACGGAGAAAAAAGAAGAACATAATAAAGTTTCTGAATGACTCAAACGGCAACAGGATCGATTATCGAAGGTAATGACCAGTTAGCATCTCTGATACAGGGTTACTTTGAGGGACTGTTCACCTCAGAAGTCCTAGCTCCCGCCCCTGGGCTACCGGGGAAAGTAAACAGAGTAACTGAAGAAATGAACGCCACCGCTGCATCGCATCCTATGACCCTTTGAAGTTTGGGCCTTCTTCACAGAAATTCCGTTGTTCATCGATGTACTGTACCATGGTTATTCTTTCTCCTTCACAGACTTTTTACATTGCTCGTCAGTTTACTGGTTACTGGTTGCAAGTTGTTCCTGTTATAATTGTTCTTTCATGTTTTGTGCTCTGGTTATCGGATACAGTTGATAGCTGATGGATAATTTATCTATTGTCGTTTTATTACTTATTAAAGCAAACCGACGGTAATGTGCTGCTCGATTGACAAGTGACAGAATCTAGGCGACAGACCTGGATGGATCGGCGACAACACCGGTTTTAGATATGGGGGAGTGAGAGCACTCCACATTATCAAGTTTGTAGGTGTGAGTGGTGGCTTCAGGTGGCTTGATGCCAGACCTTTGTTGAATAATTAATAAAGATGGCTGTATCGATTGATCCAGAGGCCGGGGGTTTTAGCCTCCTTTCCCCCCCAAAAAAAAGACCAAGAGAGACAGCCAAAATGAACAACACAAGGGAAGATAGTAAATCTGGGTGGTCGTGTTAATTACCGTGTGTCAAATGGTGTATAGATAGACGGGGATAATGGTAGTTCAAGCCTGGTGAACCTTCTCAAATAATAATGTAAGCCTGATGTTATCGGATTCATTTCACTCTGCAATCAGTTACTGGTAATGCATATCAGATGGTACTGCATCTGATGCTTCTATTCGTTTCCTTTGGTGGATTTAAACTTTATTCATGTTTATGATCTGTATTTGGTTATCAGAATTCTCCGTTGTCCGATTTTGTTTCCCAAAAGTAGTTTCTGTTGCGAACTGTTTTGATGTTATTTGGTAAATACCAAATTTCTGCCAAACTTATCTATTCTACCTCCACCAAAGTGCAGTTTTCTTCTTTTACTGATATGCGATATAAGAAAGTGAAGATGACATGGCTTGTACTCATGGTTCAGGATATTAGGGTAAGGCTCCTGGACAGCCTCACCATCATGATGAAAGATGTGGCACTTGTGGTTATCTTCATGTGGCATTTCTGGTCGGTCAAACAAAACAAAACTGGGGTGACGCAGTACAACGCGAAGGGTTCTTGCTCACGGCGGGAGCCACAACCTCGCAGATGTGAAGGAGGAGGGTGCTAGCATCTCTACTGTTACGCGTCTCGGGAGCTGTGGGGTATGTTGATTCATGCCCATAATCTAATGTGTTCTGCTGCCTGTAGGTTATAGTAATTGATACATATTCATGGTCTAATGTACTCTGCTTCTGATTTAGTTTTTCTCCCTAATTCTCTACAATACCATATGTAGTATGAGCTTGGACACAACAGATGCAACGTACGTGCTTTTCTAGAGTACTCTTCTATATATATGCCTTCACATTCTCTTGAGAATGAATTAGAAATGCATTATATAATCCATAATTTATAGACATGAAAGCTGAGCCCACAAATTAATTTGCATATCTCTGTCTTAGCTACTATTTTCATGCAGCATACAAATAAACAACTTGATCACCTTTGAAACTGCGACATCTTATTCCTAGAGCTGATGCTTGGTGGCTGTACACTACCATGGAATCTGTGGACGTTGATAATATGAACTAACTATTTACTGCAGACGGCTTTGCACACAGAAGCTACCATCTTTACCCACCTGAATTCTTTTGCTTTTTAAAAGCATCACAAATATTGATTGTACAAGACAATGCTATGTTACTTTTATGAGAGAATATATTCATCTTTGTGTATTTACATCAGTCTCTTTAAGTGTGAAGGAAAAATATTGTTGCTGGTGCATGAATCCAAGTTATGCTTGATACTTAATTCTTTTTGCACAAAAAAGTGGCTCATAATACTTCACCAGATCCTTCTTCTGTGGTAGACCGTGTAGGACTTGTCTTTGGTAATCTTTACATGCACTTAGCCAGTAGTAAAAATAGTTAAAATATACAGAAAACAAACAATAGTTTGATGCACCAATCTAAAAGGCTATTAATTCTATCGGCAAAAAGAAATAACAACTGTGGGAGAACCTTGTGCAATTTCATGAAAACTGTGAGAGTACTTGGTGAGTCATCTAATAGTGTCTTTTATGATGGGAGAACCTTGATCAATCCTAATAATACCAAAAGATTAGTGCAGAATTTTGCATACAGAATATATCAACTAACACATGGAAATATATAGATCAAGAAGATATGCATGTACTTTTATGATGGCCTGTCTATTCAATCAAACAGAAGATAGGTGCATTTCCTTGAGCACCACAGCAATTTTTAGAAAGTACTGTAGCAACTAACAATTAACTTTCTTTGATTTAAAAATTATTTACCACTTGTTGCTTCCACCAAAACAGTAGATGAAACTAGAGTAAAACCACAATGTATGGTAGAGGTGGGAATGGAAAAACCAAGTGCCCCAGGAGTAACTTGTACTGTATTACAAAGAGGACATGCTATGCAAATGCAAATGCAAGGTGAGAATGGACGATGCAAACTGCAGAATTTAATTAAACCGTTGGTGCTACAGGGTTGTGAATACACTGAGATAGAAAGCAACCTACACTAGTGTTGGCCATGGACAGCGCCGAGGGGCACCGTCGCCAACTTTGAAGGAAAGGGAAAATACATGAAAGCAAATTTGTGGAAATAAAAACAACCCTACTACGTAGCAACACCACACAGCGACTGGGGCCCCCTTTGCACGATCATCGTCCAGCTGCATCGTGAGGGCAGAGGGGCCATTCCTTATCTCGGAGGATACTCCAAGCATCGTCTTGCCTGCAGAATTGGGTAGATAGTTGAAAGCGCTTCCCCCACGGTGCTCACCCCGATGCCCGATGCAATGAGCTTTTGTGCGTCCTTTCCGGATGCCCAATCGCCGGTGACAGCCCAATATGATATCGAGCAGCTAATGTCAGACCAGTTGACCACCAACTCGGCTAGGTTTTCAGGAAGGAATACTGGATTTTTTGAGTTCCAGTATTGCTCCACAAAATTCCTGATGGGGATAAATCGGTGACCCTCGAGAAACATTACGAGCAATGCTGCTGATGACTTCTTAAGAGTTTTCCTTGTTCTCTTGGTTGCCAAGTTAGACCAATAGAGGCTTGAAACTGCCTGCTGTGCCGCAATTTTCCCTAATCCCACGTATTGAAGATTCCTCCATCCTCCTACCAGACTCCCGTAGCTACTGTCGAAACCCAGTTCAATTGGATTCGGGAAGAATCCCTCCGCTCCCTTAAACGCATGCCAACGGGTAGTGCGAAGAGTGCAATAGCCGAGCCAATACCTGTTGTCCGACCGTATAGCCATCACGATGTCCTCATGACCACCTCCACCTCCAGGTAGTGGATTGCCCCTTAGATACTGGAAGGTCCATGGATGCGGCGGCAGCTGAAGCCGTTGTGGCGGTAATACTGGGTGAAGAACTATTTCTGATGCTCTTGTGAGGTCCGCCATTTGGTCCAACCAAATAGGCGCCTCAATGTAATTTGTTGTCTCCAGTACGATTGTTTTTGAAAGCGATGGCTCATACCACTCTTTTTGTCTGCAAAGGGAAATTAATTAGGGAACAAGAGAAATATTTCATTCCATGTATATATGTAAAGAAAAATTAAAGGTTTGGTGGCAAGTGGCATTACCTGGAAGGGGCTATCAGCAGCATGAACACTACAAGACTTGCAAAGAAACCCATGGCAAACTGCAATATGCAAAAGTGATCATTAGTAGGTAGTAATAATTATTATATATTTAGAAAAGTCACGTTTCATATTACGTGCTGACCTTGAAACAGTTTTTAGTAAAACTACCAAAACATACCCTGATGCTTACTTAAACATCTATGAGGTTCTCAAAAAATTGATGGTCTTAAAGTTGATCAGTTGCTACTTAAAAGATCATATATTATGTGCTTAATTTAGTAGCCAAAGATTCATATATCTATGTGATTCAGCATTTTGTCCAAGATCATATTAGTTTTTCAAATGAGGACAACAGAGTACAATTTTATTTTCTTGTCAAGAAGCTAAATCAACGGTCACCGAGATGGCCAGTTTTCTTTTTAACCCAAAAATAAAATAAAAATTCTAGCACCTATTCAGCAGAACCATTGTTGACCAATATACTAAGTCCAAAGTAAATTGTACCTTATATTGGTCGAACCAAAGTAAATTGTAGTAGTTAGATTTTGGAAGGGACAAATTTTCTTCTCCTTTTCTTTGCCTAGAAGAGGAACTCTGTACCACACCTACAAATTCTAGTAGCTAGTAGAATTGCTTGACGTGGACATTTTTACTAACATATTCGGATGACATGGCGTTGGGGTGACAAATTTAATTGCAGACAACGTGGCTGACTGCATTATTTTGTTGGCGTTTGCACAAACAGAACAACTATGCTAAGCTTTACAGGTAAACATCTCCAAAAAAAAAAGTACAGGGCACCATCTTTTCATCTATTCTACACCCACAACGTAGCTTTGGCCGTCCTGCAAGACCTACTGCAGGAAACATGTCTCGCGTGGGAGAGTTGGATTGCGGCGGCGCTTACCAAGGAAGGTGGCTGAGCGCGGCGACCGGTGTTGGGGAAGAAGCTGCCCATACAAGCTGTGGAACGCCGGGCCGGAGAAGATGTGCCTCTGCTTCCTCGTCTTGCTCCCCTTGATTGCCTTCTGGATGGTCCTAGCTAGGCATGGGGCGTAGGCTTCGCCGAGCGCTTCTGGTTCATTGTTCTTAGCAGGAAGCGCAGGCCGCAGATGAAAGCTACAGTGGTATATTACCGCTGGAGGTGGCTGGCGCCGGTGGTGTGATTGCAGTGGGCGTCGGTGGCGTGTCTCCCCAACCCAGCTAAACGAGAATATGATGTTACACTCATGTTCTGATTTACTCGTACTCGGAAATAAAGGAATCAAAGAATCGGATTACTGTACCTTCAAAACAAACGGAGCAGCACTCATTGCATGCATGCCATCCGCCGTTATTGCATGAATGATCCACCAACGAACTGTCCTTTTCATCCATCATGCATGGACTGCAAGAAGGCAACGCACAGGTATTAGCCAATTTTGTTTTGGCTCAATGGGTCAAGAAGAGTAACCTGTGGGTCCAAAGGACCTTTTGGTGCCTTAGAGCATCTACAGCCGGATCTCTTAAATCCGTCTCAAACGTTCAGACAGTTCGCTCGATCATTGACCGGTCACAAAAAAAGCGATCCAAGCAGGCGTCTTAAACGGGTCTTAAACGCCCGGGCTGACTAACACCCCTCATATCTAGCCGAAACATGCGGGCGTCCGGGCACGTCCGCCATGTCGGTCTGGCTTTGTGGACCCACGCGGAATCGCCCGGAAACCCGGCGGTCCGATGGACGCCTCCTCCGATGGGGGGGGGGGGGGGGGGGGGGGGGAACGTCGAGTGGCGCCGGTCCGGCGGGCCGCGTAGTCCCTAGCCTGGCTACTTAAGCCGATCGCTGACACCAAAACCCTATCCCTCCACATTTTCCTCATCTCGTCCGCCGCCGCCGTCACTTTCCACTCCCCGTCCGCCGCAACCGTCCCTAGCCCGGCTATTTAAGCCATGCCCCCACGCCGCCGCCACTTTCTAACGCCAAAGCGTCGGCTCCAGCTCCTTGAGCAGATCCGGATTTTGATCGCCGCGGGGCTACCTCTGGATGAAGTGAATTCGGAGGAGGAGGAGCCGACAGAGTATGTGGGGGACACTGGGGACATGGATTTGCAGGCCGAGCAGTAGGCCATCCTCGATTCCATCTGCTCGAAGTTGGACGCGAAGGCCAGACGCCGTCGTCAGCAGGAGATGGAGGCGGAGCAGGCCGCGGAGGAGGCGGAGATGCTCGCCTACTTGGATGAGGTCGATGAGGAGGAGGAGCCGAAGGCCTCCTACGCGGCCGTCAACCCGGCGCCCGGCACGGACATCGTGGACATCTTCGAGGACGATAGATAGTGCAGTATGTTTTTCCTAAGTATGGTCTGTTTCTACCGGTCATTATTGCTTTTGTGATTTCATTATTTCTTGGACCAGAGCATATATTTAGGTATTGGTAGTCCGTAAAAGCATATACGAGCATTTGCATCACCACGGATATATATTAGATTTCCTTTTACTCTCTATATATTTGTCTTGCATAAAACTTTCTATAACTTGACCAAGTTTATAGAAAAATATCAACATTGAAAATACCAAATCAATGTCCTTATATTCATGGGCAGTGATAGCACATGTTGGCGGGCGAATGGTCGTGTGTGTCAATGCGAGGGAGCACCGTTGGCAGCCGATGCTGGTGCGATACATTTCTTAGCCATCTTGCAAGGATGGTCGTGTTGGAAGCACATAATTCTTATTCATGTGTTAGGACTAATTGATGAGGATCATAAATTTGCTACCATCATTGTTGCCTGCTAACGTCGTACGCGAGGAAGCATCAATGCTCAAAACTAATCGGCCCAAGTCAAACGGGGTCAGGCACTCAGGCCGTAATTCGTGGACCAAACATTTGCATCTTAGATATAGGCTTAATACAAGTGATATGTAAGCTTACAATGTAATTTTATTAAAGGTTACCTTGGCACGATTGAGTAAGTCAGTTAAATCCCCGAACGGAAAATATTGCATCGACTATGGAGCCTGTGCCCCGTTGATGGATGTTTTTTTTTTTGAGAGAAACGTCAGCTTTATTGATCACTTAACAAAGTTACATAAAGTCTCCCGGATACAGTCCGGAGCAGAATGAAAAACAACAAAGCTAGACAAATTCTTGCATGATTTAGCTAACAAATGAGCCGCTACATTAGCTTGCCGATGAACATGCTTGAACACCACAGAAACAAAGCTTCGAGAAGCAAACTTGATGTCTTCAACAACAGTACCAATGCTTGAGCGATCGCAAGATCTTGAATTCATTCTTTACATCAGCAAAAGGCAGTCCGAAGCAAAGATAACATTAGGAAAGCCTTTATCACTAGCTAACTGCGTAGCTCTACGTAAGGCAAAAGCCTCTGCTAGTTCAGGCTCAAGAGCACCATGAAGTGGTTCAGAAACAGCAGCAATACAGCACCCATCATGGTTTAACGCAACCACACCAGCTCCAGACTTGTTCAGGTCAGAGAAAACAGCAGCATCCGAATGAATCAAGACCTTACCTGCCGGCGGCGGAGTCCAGGGAGGGTTGGATGAAGTTGACTCACGCCTCTTGACAGGTTCAGAGATGTAAAGATGCTTCAAGATCAAATCTGAATACGCTCGGATCTTCTCCACTGTAGTGCGGATCGGTGACGCTTCAGGAGAGTGCCAAGCATCATTTCGAGCTTCCCACAAATGCCACATAGTAACAGCCAGAATCGTAGCATCGCTAGCTGAAGACCTTGATAGAAAATCAAACAACCACATCTTAGTATCTTTGAATTCCGAACATCGTAACACCATTCCGGTCCACTTTTTTATTGCATCCCACACCGCTCTTGCACGTGTACAAAAAAGCATGGCGTGCTCCACTGTTTCGAACCGGCCGCAGAAGCAACAAGACTCAGTGTCCGGCACATGACGTCATTGTAGTTGAGCCCCGAGGGAAGGCAATCATGGGCGAAGCGCCAGAGCAGCACCTTCATCTTGTTTGGGACTTTGACAGCCCAAATGGATTTCCAGCTTTTTTCTTCCGCTGTCAAGTTTGAGGATAGACCATGCCCAGCCTTGCCGTGGCCGATTAGAAACTGCTCCGACCGAGCCATGTTGTATGCCGAACGGGCTGAAAAATCCTCAGATTTTGTAAACGGCCAGCTAGCAAAATCTTCACCTCCCCGCCTGCTAATAGGAATCCGCAAAATGTCTTCAGCAACATCATTCCTGAAAAAAGCTCTGACGGACTCTTCATTCCAAGAACCAAACTCTTCATCAATTAGACACTTGACCTTGGCATTTGCAGGGATAGGCAAAAGAGGATGCAGACATTGCGGGGATGTCGATGGAATCCAGTGATCAGAGAGGTTGCAAACTTGTTCGCCATTACCTATACCCCACCGCACTGGCGGAGCGTCGGCGTGACCATCCCGGGCCGTGGCCCCCCCCCCCCCTTTCCATGAGAAATTCTACATAGTCCGGCTGCTAATCTCTCTTCTAATCCCCCAGCTGCGTTAATCTCTGCGGCTATATCTTATGTGTGATCTGGTTTGGCACCCCCTTGATTTTGTTTCACGCTCCGCCACTGCCCCACTGGATTCCCTTTTTTAATAAACCATGACCGACCAGAATTGCTCTCAACGTAGCTGATGCTGATCTCGGTGCCTCTGCATTCCAGAAGTCAGAATTGGGATAGTATCGTCCTTTAAGCACACGAGCACAAAGTGACAAAGGATCCGTGAGAAGCCTCCAGCCTTGCTTGGCAAGCATTGCTAAGTTAAATAACGACATGTCTCGAAAACCCATTCCTCCGAGCGACTTGGGGGTAGTTAGCCACTCCCATGAACGTCAGTGCATCTTCCGCTTGCCATCTTCACGGCCCCACCACTCATCTGAAATAATTTGACGGAACTTCTCACAAATAGCTTTAGGAAGTTGAAAGCAACTCATAATATATGTTGGGATCGTCTGGATGATCGCTTTCAGCAAGGCTTCTTTGCCAGCCCGGGAAATAGGCCGTTCAGACCATCCAAAAATGTTAGCCCATGCCCGATCAATCAGGAACTTGAATGTATTGGTTGGAGAGTTGCCAACTTCAGTAGGCATACCAAGATAGGAATCATTGAAGGCCTCATTTGCAATACCCAATTGTGCTTTAACCCTTTCTTTGACATGCTCCGGGCTGCTTTCCAAAGAACAACGCTGATTTGTCTCTATTAATTAATTGTCCAGACCCCTGACAATACATATTTAAAGTAGATTCCAACGCCTCCACACTGTGAGTATCGCTTCTAGCAAAGAAGATGTTGTCATCGGCAAAGAGGAGATGTGAGATAGGTGGGCCATGACGGCCGTTTTTTATACCATGTAGCTTGCCACGGTTCTCCTTCTGAAACAACAGACTTGACAAACCTTCAGTGCATAAAAGGAATAAGTATTGGCTGATTGGGTCCCCTTGTCGAATGCCTCTAGACGACACAACTGGATCAGTGAGTTCTCCATTCACCTTGACTGCATATCGAACATTGGTAACACATCGCATAGCGGAAGAAATCCATGCAGGAGCAAAACCAAGTTTGGAGAGACAACCATGAAGATAATTCCACTCGACTCGATCATAGGGCTTCATCATATCAATCGTCATGGCAAAGAAAGGTTGCTTGGCACGCTGCTGACGGATGGTGTGTAGGCATTCGTATGCAATAAGAGTGTTATCAGTAATCAACCGCCCAGGCACAAACGCACTCTGTAAACCAGAAATGATTTCAGGAAGAAACAATTTAAGACGGTTAGCCAAGACTTTGGAGGCGATCTTGTACAACACATTACAAAGACTGATGGGTCTAAAGTTTTTGAGTTCTTTTGGTCTAGCCACCTTTGGAATGAGCACTATCACAGAATCACAAAAGCCATCAGGGATGGGTTTGCCTTCCAGGAAATTACGAACAGCCTGACATATATCCTCTTCTAAGAAGTTCCAATGAGTCTGGTAGAACAAAGCCGGGAAACCGTCCGGGCCCGGCGCTTTGGTGGGTCCCATTTGGAACAACGCAGATTTTATCTCTACATTTGTGTACTCCTTGCATAATGCCTCGTTCATATCCGAAGAAACTTTATTAGGAATAGCATCCAGAACAGCAGCCTCATCACGAGATTCAGAAGAAAAAAGGTTTTCATAAAATTGTTGTACCAAGCCTTTGATCTCCCCTTGCGACTCACACAAAGACCCGTCATCCCGGCGGAGAGAGTGGATTTTGTTAGCGCGTCTGCGAGCTTTGGCGCGGGCTTGGAAGAAGCTCGTATTCCGGTCTCCTTCCTTGAGCCAGTCTACTCGGGAACGTTGGTGTTTCATGATTTCCTCACGTTCAAAAAGCTCACAAAGTTGTTTCTCAATTGAGCGTTCCTCCAGAATAGAGGCCTCCGAAGCCGGAGTAGACCGAATAGAGAACAAACGGCGTTCCAGCTTGGATATTTGCCTGCGAACTGAACCAAAGGAATCGTGGCTCCATGACTTCAGGGAAGCAGTAACGCGGTGCAAGTTATCCCAGGTGGCTTGAAGGGACATCTCCCCATTCCTTCCATCAGCTCATGCACGTTCCATGGTTTCCCTGTAATCAGATGCACGCAACCACATGGCCTCGAATTTAAAACCTTGCTGCACAGGGCGATGCTCATTCTCCAAGATGAATCGAGACAAATTGATCAAAATGGCATAATGGTCTGAGGATGTAGCAATAATATTTTCCACATGACACCCATCAAACATACTAGAAAAGTCACTATTCACAACGGCCCTGTCCAGCCGAACTTTGACATGGCAGGCTGAATCCTGTCGGTTGCACCACGTAAATTTGGGACAGGAAAACCCCAAGTCCCTCATCTCGCAGTCTAGCAAGCACTCTCGAAAAGCATCAATCTGCTGTTCAGAACGATCCCGGGGACCAAGATGTTCATCCTGTGAGAGAACTTCATTGAAGTCTCCACAAATTATCCATGGGCCATTCCAATGCTGTTTAGACGCCGCAGAAGGCTCCAGAACTGAACTCTATCCTCCCTCTTAGGTTCCCCATAGACAAAGGTAGCCCTCCATGTTGGAGCCGAATCAGAGGAGACATGAACATCAATGCATCTAGCGTTGCAGGCCTTAAGCGTGACCGACACCGACTCCCTCCAGAAGAAAGCAAGTCCACCACTCTATCCCACTGAGCTCACAGCAAAACATCCAGAAAAACCAAGTGACCACATGAAATTACAGACACGAGAATCCCTCATCTTCGTCTCGGATAGAAAGAGGAGGGTGGGTCAATGAAGCTTCACTAACCAGCGAAGCTCGCCAACTGTCGAGGCCGACCCCAATCCTCGACAGTTCCAACATTATATACTCATTGCGTCAGGCGGGGCTGCATTGCAGCCGCCGCCGGATCCGCCGATCGAGAAGGTGAAATACGCTGCTTTTTAATTGAGACACTATCTCCCGCCCCAATGGATGTGCCCTCATTCTTGCAAGAGTTCCCCGAAACTACAATTGCCAAAGTTGCTGCATCAACAGATGGGTGTTCCTTTGAAACTTGGATTCTAGCCGGATTCTTTGATGGTTTCCGTTTTTGTCCAGCCAAGCTACTCTTCGAACTCGCAGCGGGAAACAGTTCCTTGCTCGGGCCATCATAATTGTTGCGACCACGTCCACGGCCACGGCCACGTCCCATACCTGCCCTGTTATTTATCGGTGGAAAAGAAACCTCAGCTTCCACATCCCCAGAATGGTTCTGGGATACGGGTTTGCCTCGGCTCCCGGTTGATCTGGCTTCAGTTGCTGGTGTTTTGCCACTATGATTCCTCGGCTCAAAGGATGATGATGAGGAGTTTGTACCAGACCTTGACCCACCTGACCTCTTAGATTGGTCTTCTAGAACACATAACTTTTTTGCTGCATAGGGTAGTTCTCCATTCACATCACGTGTCCCTGGTGTCAGACAAAGCATAGAAGAGTGACCCAGCAGTCCGCAGGAGAAACAATAGAAAGGCAGACGTTCATACATGACAGCATAGTGCTCAATTGTCATTGTCCTCGCTGAATTAACAGTGACATACCGAACCAGAGGCTCATCCACATTTATCTCAGCTCTAACACGCATAAAGGAGCCCCAACACCTCCCATCAGCATCTGATTCCACACGCTCGATCCAACCAATAGGTTTTGCAAATTCCTTACCCAGTTTGACCTTCATCAATCTGGGCGGAAGGGCCATGATACGTGCCCAAATAGCTAGTCGTTTGAACTCTACTTGAAGCGGCTGAATGTTAGGATCAAACACCTTCAGAAGAACCGCATGCTTTCCCACCATCCATGGTGAGCCATCAAGAACTCGATCCCGATCCACTTTGGTGCTGAATTCCGCCACAAACAGATTATCGCCGGACGGATGGATCAACAAACCTTTGGGATTACCCTAGGCAGGTCTCATCGCCGAAGAGATAGTGTTGGTGTGGAGGACATTGGGGGACAGGACCTTCCCCACCAGCGTGCAATCTGAAACAACCAGATCGTCGTCGTCGGCGTCGTCCACAGACACAGGCCACGCCTCAGTTGCTGTAAGTTCGAGACGCTCCATTAATTCCTCAACTTCAGGAGCGGAGCGAGAACCGCTCGCCTCCCGCATCGGATCGGAGGCCACCGCAGGACCATCCGGGGCAGTTAACAATGGCGCTTGGGGAGCACCACCACCAGACCCGAGATGGCGATCCACGTGCGTGCCAGCAGACTCACCGCCCCCCTTCGCCGCACCGTGCGTAGCCCCACCAGAGACCCGTTCCGCCATCGCCAAGGGTGGGCAGCAATGCGAGGATTGCCCCAAGATCACCCCGAACGACACCAGGGAACGAGAGCCTGACAGAACGACGAGAAAATGCGATCCAGGAATAGGGGAGGGAGAAAAACCAGGAAGAATCACGAACAAATCACGATCTCAAACACAGTTCAAACCATAGGAACCGTCGTCGCCTGAGCGCCGCGATGTCCTATCGGCGACATAACAGCCAACCGTGCGCAGTTGATGTTTTGGTAGATGGGGAAAGTAACCTGTTTGTCATATCGATGCATCAATTTTCTCCACCAAAGCACGGGCACTTGTACTAGTTTGCATCTACGAAAAGTGTAGGACTATCGTTTTGTCAGATTCACAATGAAACCTTAACTTGTTCATCTATTCCGCATGCTTAATTTGTTATCTGCAATTTTAGATTGCAATACACCTTTGTTCTTGTCGGTTCGTCGGTTGCATGCAGGAACTCGAACCGATCATTATTCATGTTGATCATGCCTATGACAAGATCAATAATCAATGAAGATCAGCAGCAGCGGTCGAAGCTGCGGTCTGCATGCACCCTGTGAGCGGCGCTGGATTCTGGCGAGAGGGGGTGGCGCGACGGATTTTAGGCGGCGACCAAGCGGATCCGGGCGGCGGCAGCAGCAGTAGGCGCTGTACGGAGGGCCGATGGAGGTGCGGGAGGAGCTCCTCACAGCCAGTGGCCAGGGTAGCAACGCCCGGAGGAGGGCCTGGCTCGCCGGGCCTCGACGGAACTCCGACAGGTGCTTGTGGCGCGGGGCGTCGTGCTCGCTCGCGCGAGTAGTTGGTGGCGGCGATGTGAATCATGAGGATGGGTGGTTTCCTGACTCTCCTTTTTTTTCTAACTAATGGGCTGGATTGGTTTCTCGCCGGATGAGTGGGCCTCTGGTCAATTTTAACAGTCAACACTAAAGGTAATAACAGTCAACGCTTGGGTGGGCGCCCCTGTCATAATTCAGATCGAATTATAATCATCGAGTCATTAGTGTTTTTTGGAACAGCCAACCAAATTTGTGATAGTTTTTTTTTAAACTAGGTACTTTTTTTACCTAGCCCGTAACGTGGTAGTCTTTTGCTATTTATTCCTTTTTAGGGAAACGTTGCCTATTTATTCAATGTTTATAGCTCTCTTGGCTTAATTCTCCAAGCTAATTACACTCAAGAGAAACATGAAACCAAGTTTCACATAACAACTTACAACAACCCCGCCTAGCTAGAATATGTGCGACCTTGTTCGTCGATCTTCGCACCCAAGCAACCATAAACTCTTGAAATGACCCAAGTAGCAGCTTAATGTCTTCCACTATTTGCCATTAGTAGAAATACCCTTTTTCACTCAAAATCTTTGTCACCGCCACTTGAGATTCCGTGTCAACAATCACCTTCTGGATGTTTAATTCTTAAGCTAGGACAATGTCTCTCCGGCAAGCCAATAGCTCTATCATCTCTCAATCAGCAGTGAAATGTTTTTTTTTGGCATGAACCTACTAAGAAGTCGCCATGGTTTTCTCAAAGAACATATCATCCGCCTCCTGATCCTTCCTTTCTTTGATAGCACACCATCTGCATTGACCTTGCTCCATGCCTCACCCGGTTTCCTCCATTTGTGCATCTCCCGCTGGCAGGGCCAGTCCTGAGATTTTAGGGGTCCGGGACAAAACTAAATTTTGGGGCCCTTAATAATAATCAATACACGTATATATACAAAAATGTTTTTGGTGAACACTTGATATGGGTGTCATTGTGATCTTATAAGTAGCCCTATATATAGAGAGAAGATATGAAGGTCCTTGACATCTTTGGAAATACGAAGACATGTTAATTGTCAAGCTTACTAGAACGATGGAGCATAGTTATACGGTTTCAGGTACCGAAGGTTCGAAAACAATGACTCCATGAATAGTGCTAAAAGAAATTTGATCCAAAATGCATAGTTGTTCTTGGACTGCTTAATGGTAAGACTACTATTATTCTATAAAAAGCAGCATCCAAGAAATTATGCTAAGAGTAGCAAATCGATAAAAATGATATGCAAATATTCTTCACAGATTAGAATTCAAATCCGCAACAGTGCAAAGTTACTCCTACTAGTTGTGCAAATTTATTGTGCCATCCTAGCCCCGCAGCCGGTTGTTCCTTGTGCACCGCCATACAACCCCTTCATCGTCCTCGGCGGCCCGGCCGTCACACTCGGTATAAGATGAGAAATATGTTTTTTTCTCACGAGGTTTTTCGGAGGTGTACATGCGTGGTTATCGATGTTTCCTTTCCTCCCAATCTGGTTTTAATGGGTGTTTATTTGCAATTATTGATTAAATTTGCATCAAAAATAATATTTTATAAACATTTAACATCTAAAAACAACGTAATATTTAGATTCTACACATTTTTAATCAAATTTCATACATAACATGTTAAAATCGGAGTTACGGTTTAAAAAATATGGATAATTTTATTTTTATATAAACTGAGATTGATTAACCGAAAAGTCAGGAGGTTTTCTGATAGAAAGAAAAAAAATCGACTGACTTAAATGTGGACGGCCTGTTGATTACCTAAAACGTCAGTTTTTTTTCTAGAAATACAAAAAAATGGTTCGGTTCGGTTGTGACTTAAAGATAAACTTCCGGTTAACTACAATGGAGTATGGGTTTTAAGCATGGTCAAGCGGTTGACTGTGTGGGTCGGAGTGGTGGGATGGCATTGTGGTGGAGAGATGGAATTGATGTGACGCTTCGACCGTGGTGCCAGTATTTCATGGATGTTGTTATATCTACTGACGATGGCCGTTGGCGATTCACTGGAATCTACGGCGAGCCACGTACAGAGCTTCGAAAGAAAACTTGGGATGCTATTCGTTATCTCAGACGTCAAGATGATTACCCTTGGTTGTGTGCGGGAGATTTTAACGAAGCTTGTTGGCAGGAGGAGCACAAGGGAAAGAATGAAAGAGGTTGGTCGCAAATGGAGGAGTTCAGAGAGTGCTTGACAGAATGTGGGCTTCTAGATCTGGGCTACTCAGGTTATGCTTTCACCTGGGACAATAAGAGAGAGGGGGAAGAGAATGTCCAGGTCAGGTTAGATAGGGCCACCTGCAACGACGCCTTCACCTCTTTGTTTCCTTCGACGACAGTCGAGAACATTCCAACCGAGGAGTCAGATCATATGGCTCTGGTCATTCGGGTGGCCAAGGATGTCACACACAATCAAAGCAGAAGGGCTACTCAGTTTCGGTATGAGGAGATGTGGGGTAGGCATGATGGGTACGATGATATGTTCTCTGATGCATGGGAGCGCTATGCACATGCAGCAACTTCTATTTCTGGGACATGGGATTGTCTAAAAAATATCACGTCTCACATGCAAGGGTGGGCTCGTACGGAGTTTGGTTCGGTCCAGCGTGAGATCAAGAAGCTGAGAACGCAGTTGGGTCTTGCTAGAGAAAAATTTGAACACCATGGATCCTCACTGGAGGTCCAGAATATTGAGTCACGGTTACACGAACTGTATGAGAGAGAGGAGATTATGCAAAAACAGCGATCTAGGGTTGACTGGTTACAGGCAGGGGATCGCAATACAAAGTTTTTTCAGAGTAGAGCTTCACACAGGAAAAGGAAGAATACCATTGTGAGGTTAAAAAGGGCTGATGGAAGTTTTTGTTCTTCAGATGAGGAGATGAGGGCCATGGCAAAATCTTTCTATGACAGTTTATATACTTCTCAAGGGGCGGCCAATATGGAGCGAGTACTTGAAAATGTCCAGGCGGGTGTCTCTGTTGACATGAATGCCCGTCTAACGGCTGCCTTTTCGGACGCTGAAATTGAGCAGGCGCTGTTTCAAATGGGCCCTGCGAAGGCTCCGGGACCGGATGGGTTGCTAGTGCTGTTTTACCAAAAACACTGGTCGTTGGTTAAACATGCGGTGTGTGCGGCGGTTCGAGATTTCTTGGAAGGCAAGGAGATGCCAGCTGATTTTAATAATACAGTGCTTGTTCTCATTCCGAAAGTCAAGGCTCCTGAGTTGCTATCACAGTTTCGGCCGATCAGTTTATGTAATGTCTTGTATAAGATAGCTGCAAAAGTTTTGGCTAACCGGCTTAAGTGTGTCTTGCCTGTCCTTATCTCGGAGGAGCAAAGTGCCTTTGTCCCGGGTCGTTTGATCACCGACAACATACTGATTGCTTATGAATGCACACATTCTATCAGGAAGAGGAAAAGGAAGAACAGTCTATGTGCGGTCAAGTTAGATATGATGAAGGCATATGACCGGGTGGAATGGAGTTTTTTGGAAGCCATGATGACACGGATGGGTTTCTCGAGGAGGTGGATTGATATGATTATGCACTGTGTGACCTCAGTGAAATTCTCAGTTCGTCTTAATAGTGGGGCGTCGGATATCTTTATACCTACACGAGGTCTTCGGCAGGGTGACCCTCTTTCCCCTTATTTGTTTTTATTTTGTGTTGAGGGTTTTTCTGCTCTTCTCAATAGGGCTAAGCAGGAGAAGCGGATTGCAGGAGTTGAGTTTGGGAGGGACGGCCCTCACGTTACTCACTTGCTCTTTGCTGATGATAGCATTGTGTTTCTGGAAGCAGATGAGAATAGTTTGATGGAGTTAACTCACATCTTGCAGAACTATGAGGAAGCATCTGGTCAAAAAGTTAACCTACAAAAGTCATCTATATTTTTTGGTAAGGGTTGTGAGGAGAGCACCAAGGAGGCCTTAAAACAGATTGCAAATATTTCTTCAGAGGCTCTAAGTGAGAAGTACCTTGGCTTACCAACGGTGGTAGGAAGGTCAAAAGACGGGTGTTTCAAGTATGTCAGAGAAAGATCTACTGCTAAAGTGTCTGGCTGTAAGGGACAAGGCATGTCCAAGAAGGGTAGAGAGGTGTTAGTCAAATCTGTCCTCCAAGCCATTCCAACGTTTGCTATGAGCTGCTTCCAATTCACCAACAAATTATGCCGGAACCTGACTTCGATATCTTCCAACTTTTGGTGGGGAGGAGAACATGGCAAGCGGAAAGTGCATTGGGTTGCGTGGGAGAAGATGTGCAGAAGTAAGCGCACAGGAGGTATGGGATTTAGGGACTTCGAAGCTTTTAACAAAGCACTTCTAGCTAAACAAGCATGGAGGATTCTCACTGTTCCAGACTCCCTGTGTGCTCGTGTATTGAAGGCAAGATACTTCCCCCATGGTAATTTTATGGAGGTTACAGCCACAAAGAGGGCATCAACTACTTGGAAGAGCATTATTCATGGTCGCCTCCTTCTCAAGGAGGGTCTAATCTGGCGCATTGGAGATGGATCCAAGATCAAAGTTTGGACAGATAACTGGATCCCCAGAGAGGGGTCCATGAAGCCGGTGGGAGCAAAGGATATGCAGAATATTAATACCGTTGATGATCTTCTGGACTATTCTGGGAAGGAGTGGGACCTGCTAACCTTGCAACGGGTGTTTCATGAGAATGATGTTCATGATATTAGACAGATTGCCGTTGGAGGTCTGGGCAGAGAGGATGTCATGGTGTGGAACTACACGAAGAACGGTCAGTTCACAGTTCGTTCGGCCTACCACCTAGAGATGAAAATGAAGGCGTTGCAAGATGGATCAGCGGAGAGTTCATCATCGGTTGCCATGCATGCTGGCTGGAATGAATTGTGGAGCACTGAAGTTCCAGGGAAGGCAAAAATTCATTCTTGGAGGCTACTGAAGAATGGATTGGCGGTTGGTGCTGAATTACATCGGCGACGTATTAAGCCGGGTATCTTTTGTTTAGCTTGTGGTCACGAAGAAACTACTTTGCATCGTTTTTGGAGGTGCCCTTACGTCATGTTCTACTGGGAGCTTGTGCGTGAGAACAAGGGAATTTCTGCAGTTTTCTGTCCACCGGTTTTTGTTCAAACACAACAACAACTTGCAGGTTGGCTCCTAGATTGGATGGGCAAAAGTAAAGAACCTGAAAGGGCAATCATGATCATGAGCTTATATCATATGTGGTTAACCCGAAATGCTGCAAGGGACACATCTGTATTTGATGGGCCGGAGGAGCTGGTCGAGCGAGTCTTCAGACTCATTTCTGAGTGGGCAGACGCTCATGTATCAAAGGGGACAGTCTCAGGCATGAATCAGGTTGTTCACTGGACACCACCCGAGGAAGATTGGCTCAAAGTTAATGTAGATGGATCTCTGAAAAAGAATGGAATGGGTGGAGGAGGCGGTGTGGTGGTTCGTGATGATAGAGGTACATTCAAAGCTGGTGCTTGCCATCAGTTCGACAATGTTGCTGTTGCTGAACATGCGGAGCTGCTTGCATGCCGCCGAGGTGTGCAACTTGCGACTGAAATCAGTGCCACAAGGCTGATACTTGAAACTGACAATCAAACTGTGGCACGGGTTCTTAATTCGACTGAGATTGATTGGTCCAGGTTTGGTCCACTTATCCAAGAGATCAAGGAGATGCTGTCCGGTGTCGCCGAGTATCGAGTGATTTGGGCCAGACGTGATGCGAACAAAGTTGCTCACTTATTAGCTAGGGAGGGCTGCCTGGTAGGTTTATGCAAAACTTGGTTTCATGTTTTTCCTTCTTGTATTCGAGATGCTATGTTGGATGATGTTGTGGTTCACTAAGTAATATAGGCAGCTATTTCCCCAAAAAAAAAAAGTTAGTTGGACAATGGAAATGTCTACCTAGTTGCCGCTATCTCTTTACGTCTTTATTGTCGTTCCTCCTCAGTGATGGCCAATATATATTGCATTAGGATGAAAATAACAACGTACATGTTAGTACTCAATGATAGCATGCATACAAGATTTTTTTTTTCTTTCTGGTATATTTGTTTATAACTGTAATCCAAGTGAAAATTTAATTTGGTTGCAAACATATTAAACAACTTCACGACAACAATCCATTTGTAAGACATAAATGCCAAACGTTTAAGGCGGCATATCAACATCATTATTCTTAAAAAAAAACTTTATGGGCACAACTGTAAATAGGATGGAAATCAGTGTTAAGCCACTGGTCTACACTCGTAATAACAGTTTTTGTACATCATCGTAAAGGACTTGATTATTGTGCACTGTGCAAAAATAGAGAGGATTCTTATGTACCTATTATAACTTTTAGCATATGGTAGCTGGTAAGAATCAGCATGCCGTATGGTTCCAATAAAGTTTTTTTCTTAAAGCATCAAACTATCGTATGTACTCAATCTAAATTGGATAAAAAACATATACTTTTTTTCGCGGCAAGGGTAGAAAACATATACAATACAAATTTTAAAAATATCACATGCAAAGAAGATATTGATTAGGTTTGTATCTCAAATGTATTTTTTATTAAATGATCAACATGTAAGATAATAGCATATGTAAAGTGTACATATTTTTCTATGAGATTTTCATATATAACATATTAGATTTGGAGTGAATATTCAAAAAAGCATTTGAATCTGCCAAACAATAATAAAAAAGATTAAACAAAGAGTAACTGGGCCGTAAATCCAAACGTTGTGCATGCAGCCCCTCTGATAAATGATGCTTGTGCGAGATAACACATATCCTATGCACAAATGAATTTAGACTGAAAAAGGAGAAAAAATGGGGTAGAAGAGGGGTCTCCCGTGTAAAACCGCTTGGCTGCTCATGGGGTTGAATATAATAAATGAACCAAGGGGATGGTCGTCTTTGTGCAGAAAAAAATGTTTCCTTTTTTTTTCAGTTATGGGTGGTATGGTGGGTAATTTGAGCCTTCATCAAACTTTAATAAAGAATTTACCTCTACCACCTGTGGAGGTGGTGGTGTGTCAAGGCCATGTATTTCTTCAATAAGTGGTAGATTCTTAACATCCTCAGCTTTAATACCTTTTTCCTTCATAGATTTCTTTGCCTCTTGCATATCTTCAGGACTGAGAAATAAGATACCCCTCTTCTTCGGAGTGGGTTTAAGTGGTGGTTCAGGAAGAGTCCAATCATGGTAATTCTTCAAGATATTATTTAATAATTCCTCAGCTTGTTCAACAGTTCGTTCCCTGAAAACACAACCAGCACAACTATCTAGGAAGTCCCTAGAAGCATCAGTTAGTCCATTATAGAAGATATCAAGTATTTCATTTTTCTTGAGAGGATGATCAGGCAAAGCATTAAGAAATTGGAGAAGCCTCCCCCAAGCTTGTGGGAGACTCTCTTCTTCAATTTGCACAAAGTTAAATATTTCCTGTAAGGTAGCTTGTTTCTTATGAGCAGGAAAATATTTTTCAGAGAAGTAGTAAATCATATCCTGGGGACTACGCACACAACCAGGAGCAAGAGTATTGTACCATGTCTTAGCATCACCCTTTAATGAGAACAGAAATAGTTTGAGGGTATAGTAATAGCGAATCTTCTCATCATGAGCAAAGAGGGTGCCTATATCATCCAGCTTAGTAAGATGTGCCACTGCAGTTTCAGTTTCATAGCCATGGAAAGGATCAGATTCAACCAAAGTAATTAACTCTGGGTCGACAGAGAATTCATAATCCTTATCGGTAACAAAGATAGGTGAAGTAGCAAACTTAGGATCACATTTCATTCTAGCATTCAAAGTCTTTTCCTTATACTTGCGTAGCAATATCTTAAGATCGTTTCTATCCTTACAAGAAAGAATTTCCTTAGTTACCTCCTCATCCATAACATAACCTTCAGGTATCTTAGACATTTCAAATCTAGGAGAGCCAGGTCTAATAGGTGTTTCATAATCATCAGTTTCAAGAGCTTCATCATTTTCAACAATCTCATCAGTTTCAATAATTTCATTCTCTTTAGCTCTAGCAATTTGTTCATCAAGACATTCACCTAGTGGCACATTATCATCAAGCATGGTACTAGCATCATCATCATAAGCATCATTCATAGCAGAAGTAGCATCATCAATAACTTGTGACATATCAGGATTACTAGCATGTGGTGGTGTTGCAAACTTGCTCATAACAGAAGGTGAATCAAGTGCAGAGCTAGATGGCAATTCCTTACCTCCCCTCGTCTTAGAGGGAAAAATCTTGGTCTTTGGATCCTTCAGATTCTTCATAGTGATCAATTGATATAAATCCCAAGTGACTCAACAAATATAGCTATGTTCCCCGGCAACGGCGCCAGAAAAAGGTCTTGATAACCCACAAGTATAGGGGATCGCAACAGTTTTCGAGGGTAGAGTATTCAACCCAAATTTATAGATTCCACACAAGGGGAGCCAAAGAATATTTGAAGTATTAGCAGCTGAGTTGTCAATTCAACCACACCTGGAGATTAAATATCTGCAGCAGAGTGATCAGTAGCACAGTAGTATGATAGTTTGGATAGCAGTAGTAGCAGTAACGGTAACAGTAGCAGTGATAGCAATAGTTTTGTAGCAAGTGTAACAGTAGCAACAACAGTAGTAACTTAGCAAGAAAAATATGTGGAAAACTCGTAGGCACTGGATCGGTGAACTCGTTGGATGATATTCATCATATAACAGTCATAACCTAGGGCGACACAGAATTAGCTCCAGTTCATAAATGTAATGTAGGCATGTATTCCGTAAATAGTCATACGTGCTTATGAAAAAGAACTTGCATGACATCTTTTGTCCTACCCTCCCGTGGCAGCGGGGTCCATAAGGAAACTAAGGGATATTAAGGCCTCCTTTTAATAGAGAACCGGAACAAAGCATTAACACACGGTGAATACATGAACCCCTCAAACTACGATCATCACCGGAAAGTATCCCGACTATTGTCACTCCGGGGTTTGCGGATCAGAACATGTAATAGGTGCGTATGACTAGCAAGATCGGATCAAGAACATAGATATAATGGTGATAACATAAACGGTTCAGATCTGAAATCATGCCACTCGGGCCCTAGTGACAAGCATTAAGCATGGCAAAGTCATAGCAACATCAATCTCAGAACATAGAGGATACTAGGGATCAAGCCCTAACAAAACTAACTTGATTACATGATGAATCTCATCCGACCAGCAAGTCTACGAAGGAATTACTCACTCCCGGCGGGGAGCATCATGGAATTGGCGATGGAGAAGGGTTGATGATGACGAAGACCGAAGATTCCCCTCTGCGGAGCCCCAAGCGGGCTCCAGATCTGGCCCCCCGATGAAGAACAGGAGGTGGCGGCAGCTCCGTATCGTAAAACGCGATGAAACTTTCTCTCTGATTTTTTCCTCCCAAAATAGGATTTTATAGCGTCGGAATTAGGGTCAGTGGGGCCACGAGGTGGGCACAACCCACTAGGGCGCGCCGGGGGGGGGGGGGGGGGGCTGGCACGCCCTGGTGTCTTGTGCCCAGCCAGGGCCCCCCTCAGGTGGTTCTTGGCTCCAATATTTTTTATTTATTGTAAAATAAATCTCCAAAAAGTTTCGTCCAATTCCGAGAACTTTTGTTTCTGCACAAAAAACAACACCATGATAGTTCTGCTGAAAACAGCGTCAGTCCGGGTTAGTTTCATTCAAATCATGCAAATTAGAGTCCAAAACAAGGGCAAAAGTTTGAGGAAAAGTAGATACGACAGAGACGTATCACACACCCACTTAGCCACAGTTGAGCTTTCATACGCTTATAGCTCTGGTGCATCCGTTGCATGGCAATCCCCACTCCTTGCATTGATATCTATTGATGGGCATCTCCATAGCCCGTTGATATGCCTAGTTGATGCGAGACTTCCTTCTCCACTTTCACCCCTTTGAAACCTAGCACCATATTCTATTCCACCTTTATGCTATATCCATGGTTCATGCTCATATATTGTGCAAGTAATAAAAAGCTGAAGCGCGTTAAAAAGTATGATCCAATTGCCTGAATTGACACCGTGGTGCTTGAAATTTGTATTTATGTGGTGAAGACAGAGCCATGCTATTCTAATATGATAAAATGAATAGGGGGTGAACATTCTTTTCGGATCATATACTTTGAAACTTGATGATTATGTTTCTTATGTTTATAAATATTACTATGTTGATGTTTATTAATTCATCGTTTCTCAATGAACAAACCTGCAATAGATTACATGTTGGGTAGCATGTCACATCAAAAATTCTGTTTTTATCATTTACCTACTCGAGGACGAGCAGGAATTAAGCTTGGGGATGCTGATACGTCTCCAACACATCTATAATTTTTGCTTGTTTCATGCTTCAAATGGGTGCGTCAGGGTGATCCTTTGTCGCCTTTTCTCTTCAATCTTGTTGTTGAGAGCTTGTCCAAAATGACCTTTAACGCACAAAAGGAGAAGTTGATTACATGTTTAGCCCCCGACCTGATTGAGGGTGGGGTTGTTGTACTGCAATATGCAGATGACACGGTGATACGTCTCCGATGCATCTATAATTTTTTATTGTTCCATGCTATTATATTATCATTCTAGGATACTTTTTGGGTGTTTATTTACCAATTAATATTAGTTTTGAGCACTAACCTATTAACCCAGTGCCCAGTGCCAGTTGTTGTTTTCTGCATGTTTTTGGCTTTTCAGGTTTACAGTACCAAACGAAGTCCAATTGCCACGAAACTTTAATATGATTTTTTCTGGACCAAAAGAAGACCTGGAAGCTTCGGAAGGAGGCCAGGGGCTCCACGAGGGAGGCACCACACAACAGGACGCGCCCTGGGGGTGGGCCGCGCCCTGTTGCGTGGCCCTCCCTCGGGCGTCCTTCGAGGCCCCTCTCTGGCCTATAAATTCTCTAAAATCCCCAAAACCCTAGAGAGCATCCTGAAATGCTTTTTCCGCTGCCGCAAGTCGCTGTTCCGACGGGTGCCCATCTGGAGACCTTCTCCGGTGTCCTGCCGGAGGGGAATCGATCACGGAGGGCCTCTACATCAACCTTGCTGCTCTCATGGTGATGTGTGACTAGTTCCCTACAGATCTACGAGTCCATAGTTAGTACCTAGATGGCTATCTTTCTCTCTCTAGATCTTCAATACAATGATCATCGCATCTTCGCTTTGATCTATCCGATGTAATTTTTTTGTGCGGTGCGTTTGTTTGGATCCGATGAATTGTGGGTTTATGTTCACATTATTCATGAAAAAGATTTGAGTCTTCTTTGATTTCTATTATGATTCTTATTTGCATGATCATTATAGATTCGTAAATCTCTCCGATCTATTAAAATAGTTTGGCCAACTAGATTGATATTTCTTCGGTGAGAGGGGTGCGCTGTAGTGGGTTCAATCTGGCGGTGCTCTATATCCCAATGACAGAAAGGGACAAGACACGCCTTTGTATTTCTGCCACTAAGGATAAAATGATGGGGTTAGTTCATATTAATTGAATTCTCTTTGTCTACATCATGTCATTGATCTCCAAGCATTACTTCGTTTTACTTAATACTCTAGATGCATGCTGGATAGCGGTCGATGGGTGGAGTAATAGTAATAGGTTCAGCAGGAGTCAGCCTATTTGCTTATGGACGTGATGCCTATATATACATGATCATTGCCGTGAATAAAAATTGCATAACTATGTGATTTTCTATCAATTGCCCAACAGTTATTTGTTTACCCACCGTATGCTTACTATATGAGAGATGTCACTAGGGAAAACTATAGCCCCTGGGTCTATTCACTTATAAATTTACAAAAGCTTTCAATACCTTGCTGCCATTTATTATATTTTATTATATTTTGCAATTTATAATTATCTACTATCATCTACACACTCCATTTGCTTGCAAATAACGAGACCAAGGGGATTGACAACCCTCTTGCCGCGTTGGGTGCAAGTGTTTGCTCTTTTGTGTGCAGTCGCTGAAGACGGTGGTTGACCGTTACTCCTATTGGTTCGATAAACCTTGGTTCTCTACTGAGGGAAATACTTATTCATATTGTACTGCATCACCCATTTCTCTTTACGGAAAACCCAACGCAGATCACAAGTATCACATGGTAGTGTGTTTCGAGCATGATGCGCACGCGACTGTTAATCTTAAATTGCTCCTTTACATGTTTGAGCTTATGTCTGGTCTAAAAATTAATTACCTAAAGAGTGAAATCCTATGTGTGGGAGGAGATGGCAATATATTAGACTTATACGCAGATCTGTTGAATTGGCAAATTGGGCATTTCCCCATGCGATACCTAGGAGTACAAGTCAGTTTTTCTACCTTGAGGTACCTGGAATGGACCTTTGTAGATGAAAAAATCATGAAGAGATGCGAGTCCTGGATTGGACATTCGGCATCCTCGGGTGGCAGACTTATGTTGCTAAACTCTTCCCTTTCAAGTATTGTATATTACTATATGTCGATGTTCCTCCTGCCTAAGACTTTCATTGAGAAGTTGAATAAACGCAGGCGCCGTTTCTTTTGGCAAAGCGCTGATGGGCGTAGAAGATACCATATGATCCGGTGGGACATGGTATGCCGCTCGAAAGATAAATGTGGCCTTGGAGTGAAAGATCTCCGTAAACAAAACATTAGCTTATTGGTCAAGTGGTGGTGGAAACTTGACACATAGCAATGGTTGTGGCAGGGGTGGTAGGAGGTGATCAAAGCGAAATATTTGAAAAAAGATAATGTGGCCATAGTCAGATGCAAATTTGACGATTCCCCAATCTAGAAATCCATAATGAAAGTTAAGGAGTACTATATGAAGGGTAGGACTATCCAGATCAATTCAGGAGATATTGCTCAGGTGTGGCATGACTCCTTAAATGGCCTGATCCCTCTAAATGTTCAGTTTCCTGATCTATATAGTATTTGCAATTATCCTGATGTGACTATAGCTCAATGGAGAGCTGGTGGTCAGACTGATCTGTTCCGGATGCCATAGACTCTATGAAAATAGATATGCAAGATATTGTAGATAAAGTTCCGTTGTTGGAGGGTTCAGATAAAATTGGTTGGGCCCCAGGACCCAAGCAGAAGTTTACTAGTAAATCTATGTATGCACATCTAGAAAAAAACATTGCCGGCTGTGGCATTCGGTGGATTTGGCAAGCTAAAATTCCACTCAAAATTATGATTTTCCTTTGGCAATTGTTCCAAGATGTTGTGCTGACTAGAGATGTTATGGGGAGGAGAAATTGGCCTGGTAACGCTCGATGTTCATTCTGTGATGAGAGGGAAACATTTCAGCACTTGTGTTTTCCTTTGTCCCATGGATAGGGTGGTGTAGAGAACTGTTGGGTATGTCCTTGGGTCTGACTCCTGCCCCAACAACCTGTGGCAGTACTTCTCTTGGTGCTTTGTGTTCTTACCTGATGGAGCTAAATTTTATACATTTGGTTTGGCTGCGATTTGTTGGGCTATATGGAACAACCGTAATCGAGCTACTTTTGAGTTCAAACCTCCAAAAATCCCTTTTGAGATCGTCTTCTCGACTTGTGTTTTCTTAAACTATTTGGCAGGGCTGATGAAGGGTGATGATCGTGAGGCTATGATGAGAGGTTCTAAGCTGCTGCGCGAGAACACTGGCAACATGATGATGATCTGCGCGGCGGCAACGGATGAAGCGACTGCAACCTAGGTTCCGATGTTACAAGCAAAAGCAGGGAGCTCCGGAAGTGTTGCTGAGCGATCTTATTCGGGCTTTCCCTATGTGCATTTTGGGTCTCCCCCCACTCCTGTTGTTGTTACTTTGGCTCCCCTATGTTAGACTTGTGTTGTTAGATGAGTAGTAGGCTATGGTGTCGTCGGGTTTTCGCCCCACGGCAGGTGTCTCGCGGGCGAGCTGTGTGCAGTGGGTTTCCTGGCGATGCCTGAACTCACTCTCCCCTTTCCCGCCCCCTTTAACTTTAAACTTGTGTATTTCCGTTATTCAGTTAATGGAAAGGGGTTATGCCCGGTTAAAAAAAATACACATTATCAATTGTATTATCTCTCCATACAATACACATGTATATATAGGGAGAGAGGGGAGGTAGATGTGGGGCCAACTAGAGGGAAACCCCAACCCCAAAAAAGGTTTGGACCAACACGGTTCTTTTCAACCCGCGGTCTAATGAGGTAATAGCACCACAAGTCCTATAACTTGCATGGAATGTGATGTTTTAGTCCAAAACTTGCAAAACCTCACCTCACCAACCTACAACTTGCAGCCTATGTGACAATTTGGTCCAAAGCCAATCATAACACGATAAGTGGTGCGACGCTAGCGGAGCCGGCCGTGACTACACTTTTGCAAGTAGCCCCCCTGCTATTTTAGCGAATTAACCCACACTACACCAAATCCCTAGCACTTTTATAGTTAACTGTCTAGGTGAGTGATGACCCACAAGTATAGGGGATCAATTGTAGTTCTTTCGATAAGTAAGAGTTTCAAACCCAACGAGAAGCATAAGGAAATGACGAGCAGTTTTCAGCAAGGTATTCTCTGCAAGTGCCGTAAGTAACAGTGATAGATAGTTTTGTAGCAAGATAATTCGTAACAAGTGACAAGTAACAAAAGCAGAAAATGCGCAGCAAGGTAACCCACTCCTTTTTGTAGCAAAGGACATGCCTGAAAGTTCTCTTATATGAAGCAAAATGCTCTCGAGGACACATGTGAATTTCCATATAGTGCTTGTGGGGAGGCCGCCGTCGGATGCGAGAGAGGGGGATAATAGGGGGACAACTCCGGATCCTTGCCATCCGTCTTCGCCGACTTCCGGTGTCGCCACGGGGTAGGAGGGAGACGTCGGATGGGGATGGGTATTCGTGGGGAGACGAAAGGGATTTTTTTGGAAGCATCGCTCGAGAAGAAGGGACGGACCGCGGGTTGAATATACTAAAATACATGTGCTTTTATGTAAAAACGAAACGTTATATTAGATTAGCCACTTAAAAAGGGACTGCGGATTGAATACCAAAAGTTATAGGGACTTTTTCTGTAAAATGCGTGACGACGGACGACCAGTCGCAATTGGTGCCTTATTATCAGGTAAGGATTATGATCAAAATACGATCCTAAATACCATGGCGACAAATAAACCAAGAGATAATAAGCTGCGAGATGTAGGTTTGCGGTGAACCAACCTGCGGTTGGATGGTTAGAGGGACAGTGATATCCCCAGCCCACCAGAGTTCAAATCCTGATGCTTGCATTATTCTTGAATTTATTTCAGGATTTCCTATGATATACCGGCTCAGTCTTTCGGAGGTGCTTGTAAAGATAATATGTGCGTGTGTGCATTCATAGGGATGAATATATGCACGTGCATGTGAGTGCTTGTTTTGTACTGTGTTAAAAAAGACGTAGGTTTGCGGGTGAGGCCTTGCAACTTTTGGACTTGTCATGCTATTACCTCCGGTCTATAATCTCCAGCAGACATCCACGCACGTGAAAAAGACCGGCCCCAGCGACGCGAAAAAATACACCCCGCCGCTCCCCGGCTGGATCTCCTCCGCCGCCGCTCCCCGGTTGGAGCGCCTCCGCCGACGGGCCACCGGTCCGAGCTCCAGCCATCACACGCCTCCTAGATTCGGGTCCACTACCTCGAGGAATCCCGCACAGAGCCCCCGTGAGTAGCACCATCCCCGAACTTCCTCGGTCGTCCCAGCCGGAGCCTGCGGTGGTCATGACCCCGCGTCGGACTCCTCGCAGGCGAGCTGGACGCACGGGCCTAGTCTCTGCGTGGATCTGCGCGCCCGTTTCCCCCCGCCGCACGACCATGAATGCGCCGCCATCTCGTTCAAGACCTCACCTTTTCCAACATCTTCTCACAAGGTAGCAGTGTCCTCAGCATTCCTTTTTTGCAATGTTCAGTATACTTCATAAATCGTGGGGATCTTGTTTCTTATTATGGCTATTTCATGCAGTTGATAGCAGTATTTCGTTCCTTCGTGGATATTATTTTTCCTGTGTGATTGCTTGTTTTTTCATCACATCATTTTGCAACGGAGAAAAAAGAAGAACATAATAAAGTTTCTGAATGACTCAAACGGCAACAGGATCGATTATCGAAGGTAATGACCAGTTAGCATCTCTGATACAGGGTTACTTTGAGGGACTGTTCACCTCAGAAGTCCTAGCTCCCGCCCCTGGGCTACCGGGGAAAGTAAACAGAGTAACTGAAGAAATGAACGCCACCGCTGCATCGCATCCTATGACCCTTTGAAGTTTGGGCCTTCTTCACAGAAATTCCGTTGTTCATCGATGTACTGTACCATGGTTATTCTTTCTCCTTCACAGACTTTTTACATTGCTCGTCAGTTTACTGGTTACTGGTTGCAAGTTGTTCCTGTTATAATTGTTCTTTCATGTTTTGTGCTCTGGTTATCGGATACAGTTGATAGCTGATGGATAATTTATCTATTGTCGTTTTATTACTTATTAAAGCAAACCGACGGTAATGTGCTGCTCGATTGACAAGTGACAGAATCTAGGCGACAGACCTGGATGGATCGGCGACAACACCGGTTTTAGATATGGGGGAGTGAGAGCACTCCACATTATCAAGTTTGTAGGTGTGAGTGGTGGCTTCAGGTGGCTTGATGCCAGACCTTTGTTGAATAATTAATAAAGATGGCTGTATCGATTGATCCAGAGGCCGGGGGTTTTAGCCTCCTTTCCCCCCCAAAAAAAAGACCAAGAGAGACAGCCAAAATGAACAACACAAGGGAAGATAGTAAATCTGGGTGGTCGTGTTAATTACCGTGTGTCAAATGGTGTATAGATAGACGGGGATAATGGTAGTTCAAGCCTGGTGAACCTTCTCAAATAATAATGTAAGCCTGATGTTATCGGATTCATTTCACTCTGCAATCAGTTACTGGTAATGCATATCAGATGGTACTGCATCTGATGCTTCTATTCGTTTCCTTTGGTGGATTTAAACTTTATTCATGTTTATGATCTGTATTTGGTTATCAGAATTCTCCGTTGTCCGATTTTGTTTCCCAAAAGTAGTTTCTGTTGCGAACTGTTTTGATGTTATTTGGTAAATACCAAATTTCTGCCAAACTTATCTATTCTACCTCCACCAAAGTGCAGTTTTCTTCTTTTACTGATATGCGATATAAGAAAGTGAAGATGACATGGCTTGTACTCATGGTTCAGGATATTAGGGTAAGGCTCCTGGACAGCCTCACCATCATGATGAAAGATGTGGCACTTGTGGTTATCTTCATGTGGCATTTCTGGTCGGTCAAACAAAACAAAACTGGGGTGACGCAGTACAACGCGAAGGGTTCTTGCTCACGGCGGGAGCCACAACCTCGCAGATGTGAAGGAGGAGGGTGCTAGCATCTCTACTGTTACGCGTCTCGGGAGCTGTGGGGTATGTTGATTCATGCCCATAATCTAATGTGTTCTGCTGCCTGTAGGTTATAGTAATTGATACATATTCATGGTCTAATGTACTCTGCTTCTGATTTAGTTTTTCTCCCTAATTCTCTACAATACCATATGTAGTATGAGCTTGGACACAACAGATGCAACGTACGTGCTTTTCTAGAGTACTCTTCTATATATATGCCTTCACATTCTCTTGAGAATGAATTAGAAATGCATTATATAATCCATAATTTATAGACATGAAAGCTGAGCCCACAAATTAATTTGCATATCTCTGTCTTAGCTACTATTTTCATGCAGCATACAAATAAACAACTTGATCACCTTTGAAACTGCGACATCTTATTCCTAGAGCTGATGCTTGGTGGCTGTACACTACCATGGAATCTGTGGACGTTGATAATATGAACTAACTATTTACTGCAGACGGCTTTGCACACAGAAGCTACCATCTTTACCCACCTGAATTCTTTTGCTTTTTAAAAGCATCACAAATATTGATTGTACAAGACAATGCTATGTTACTTTTATGAGAGAATATATTCATCTTTGTGTATTTACATCAGTCTCTTTAAGTGTGAAGGAAAAATATTGTTGCTGGTGCATGAATCCAAGTTATGCTTGATACTTAATTCTTTTTGCACAAAAAAGTGGCTCATAATACTTCACCAGATCCTTCTTCTGTGGTAGACCGTGTAGGACTTGTCTTTGGTAATCTTTACATGCACTTAGCCAGTAGTAAAAATAGTTAAAATATACAGAAAACAAACAATAGTTTGATGCACCAATCTAAAAGGCTATTAATTCTATCGGCAAAAAGAAATAACAACTGTGGGAGAACCTTGTGCAATTTCATGAAAACTGTGAGAGTACTTGGTGAGTCATCTAATAGTGTCTTTTATGATGGGAGAACCTTGATCAATCCTAATAATACCAAAAGATTAGTGCAGAATTTTGCATACAGAATATATCAACTAACACATGGAAATATATAGATCAAGAAGATATGCATGTACTTTTATGATGGCCTGTCTATTCAATCAAACAGAAGATAGGTGCATTTCCTTGAGCACCACAGCAATTTTTAGAAAGTACTGTAGCAACTAACAATTAACTTTCTTTGATTTAAAAATTATTTACCACTTGTTGCTTCCACCAAAACAGTAGATGAAACTAGAGTAAAACCACAATGTATGGTAGAGGTGGGAATGGAAAAACCAAGTGCCCCAGGAGTAACTTGTACTGTATTACAAAGAGGACATGCTATGCAAATGCAAATGCAAGGTGAGAATGGACGATGCAAACTGCAGAATTTAATTAAACCGTTGGTGCTACAGGGTTGTGAATACACTGAGATAGAAAGCAACCTACACTAGTGTTGGCCATGGACAGCGCCGAGGGGCACCGTCGCCAACTTTGAAGGAAAGGGAAAATACATGAAAGCAAATTTGTGGAAATAAAAACAACCCTACTACGTAGCAACACCACACAGCGACTGGGGCCCCCTTTGCACGATCATCGTCCAGCTGCATCGTGAGGGCAGAGGGGCCATTCCTTATCTCGGAGGATACTCCAAGCATCGTCTTGCCTGCAGAATTGGGTAGATAGTTGAAAGCGCTTCCCCCACGGTGCTCACCCCGATGCCCGATGCAATGAGCTTTTGTGCGTCCTTTCCGGATGCCCAATCGCCGGTGACAGCCCAATATGATATCGAGCAGCTAATGTCAGACCAGTTGACCACCAACTCGGCTAGGTTTTCAGGAAGGAATACTGGATTTTTTGAGTTCCAGTATTGCTCCACAAAATTCCTGATGGGGATAAATCGGTGACCCTCGAGAAACATTACGAGCAATGCTGCTGATGACTTCTTAAGAGTTTTCCTTGTTCTCTTGGTTGCCAAGTTAGACCAATAGAGGCTTGAAACTGCCTGCTGTGCCGCAATTTTCCCTAATCCCACGTATTGAAGATTCCTCCATCCTCCTACCAGACTCCCGTAGCTACTGTCGAAACCCAGTTCAATTGGATTCGGGAAGAATCCCTCCGCTCCCTTAAACGCATGCCAACGGGTAGTGCGAAGAGTGCAATAGCCGAGCCAATACCTGTTGTCCGACCGTATAGCCATCACGATGTCCTCATGACCACCTCCACCTCCAGGTAGTGGATTGCCCCTTAGATACTGGAAGGTCCATGGATGCGGCGGCAGCTGAAGCCGTTGTGGCGGTAATACTGGGTGAAGAACTATTTCTGATGCTCTTGTGAGGTCCGCCATTTGGTCCAACCAAATAGGCGCCTCAATGTAATTTGTTGTCTCCAGTACGATTGTTTTTGAAAGCGATGGCTCATACCACTCTTTTTGTCTGCAAAGGGAAATTAATTAGGGAACAAGAGAAATATTTCATTCCATGTATATATGTAAAGAAAAATTAAAGGTTTGGTGGCAAGTGGCATTACCTGGAAGGGGCTATCAGCAGCATGAACACTACAAGACTTGCAAAGAAACCCATGGCAAACTGCAATATGCAAAAGTGATCATTAGTAGGTAGTAATAATTATTATATATTTAGAAAAGTCACGTTTCATATTACGTGCTGACCTTGAAACAGTTTTTAGTAAAACTACCAAAACATACCCTGATGCTTACTTAAACATCTATGAGGTTCTCAAAAAATTGATGGTCTTAAAGTTGATCAGTTGCTACTTAAAAGATCATATATTATGTGCTTAATTTAGTAGCCAAAGATTCATATATCTATGTGATTCAGCATTTTGTCCAAGATCATATTAGTTTTTCAAATGAGGACAACAGAGTACAATTTTATTTTCTTGTCAAGAAGCTAAATCAACGGTCACCGAGATGGCCAGTTTTCTTTTTAACCCAAAAATAAAATAAAAATTCTAGCACCTATTCAGCAGAACCATTGTTGACCAATATACTAAGTCCAAAGTAAATTGTACCTTATATTGGTCGAACCAAAGTAAATTGTAGTAGTTAGATTTTGGAAGGGACAAATTTTCTTCTCCTTTTCTTTGCCTAGAAGAGGAACTCTGTACCACACCTACAAATTCTAGTAGCTAGTAGAATTGCTTGACGTGGACATTTTTACTAACATATTCGGATGACATGGCGTTGGGGTGACAAATTTAATTGCAGACAACGTGGCTGACTGCATTATTTTGTTGGCGTTTGCACAAACAGAACAACTATGCTAAGCTTTACAGGTAAACATCTCCAAAAAAAAAAGTACAGGGCACCATCTTTTCATCTATTCTACACCCACAACGTAGCTTTGGCCGTCCTGCAAGACCTACTGCAGGAAACATGTCTCGCGTGGGAGAGTTGGATTGCGGCGGCGCTTACCAAGGAAGGTGGCTGAGCGCGGCGACCGGTGTTGGGGAAGAAGCTGCCCATACAAGCTGTGGAACGCCGGGCCGGAGAAGATGTGCCTCTGCTTCCTCGTCTTGCTCCCCTTGATTGCCTTCTGGATGGTCCTAGCTAGGCATGGGGCGTAGGCTTCGCCGAGCGCTTCTGGTTCATTGTTCTTAGCAGGAAGCGCAGGCCGCAGATGAAAGCTACAGTGGTATATTACCGCTGGAGGTGGCTGGCGCCGGTGGTGTGATTGCAGTGGGCGTCGGTGGCGTGTCTCCCCAACCCAGCTAAACGAGAATATGATGTTACACTCATGTTCTGATTTACTCGTACTCGGAAATAAAGGAATCAAAGAATCGGATTACTGTACCTTCAAAACAAACGGAGCAGCACTCATTGCATGCATGCCATCCGCCGTTATTGCATGAATGATCCACCAACGAACTGTCCTTTTCATCCATCATGCATGGACTGCAAGAAGGCAACGCACAGGTATTAGCCAATTTTGTTTTGGCTCAATGGGTCAAGAAGAGTAACCTGTGGGTCCAAAGGACCTTTTGGTGCCTTAGAGCATCTACAGCCGGATCTCTTAAATCCGTCTCAAACGTTCAGACAGTTCGCTCGATCATTGACCGGTCACAAAAAAAGCGATCCAAGCAGGCGTCTTAAACGGGTCTTAAACGCCCGGGCTGACTAACACCCCTCATATCTAGCCGAAACATGCGGGCGTCCGGGCACGTCCGCCATGTCGGTCTGGCTTTGTGGACCCACGCGGAATCGCCCGGAAACCCGGCGGTCCGATGGACGCCTCCTCCGATGGGGGGGGGGGGGGGGGGGGGGGGGGAACGTCGAGTGGCGCCGGTCCGGCGGGCCGCGTAGTCCCTAGCCTGGCTACTTAAGCCGATCGCTGACACCAAAACCCTATCCCTCCACATTTTCCTCATCTCGTCCGCCGCCGCCGTCACTTTCCACTCCCCGTCCGCCGCAACCGTCCCTAGCCCGGCTATTTAAGCCATGCCCCCACGCCGCCGCCACTTTCTAACGCCAAAGCGTCGGCTCCAGCTCCTTGAGCAGATCCGGATTTTGATCGCCGCGGGGCTACCTCTGGATGAAGTGAATTCGGAGGAGGAGGAGCCGACAGAGTATGTGGGGGACACTGGGGACATGGATTTGCAGGCCGAGCAGTAGGCCATCCTCGATTCCATCTGCTCGAAGTTGGACGCGAAGGCCAGACGCCGTCGTCAGCAGGAGATGGAGGCGGAGCAGGCCGCGGAGGAGGCGGAGATGCTCGCCTACTTGGATGAGGTCGATGAGGAGGAGGAGCCGAAGGCCTCCTACGCGGCCGTCAACCCGGCGCCCGGCACGGACATCGTGGACATCTTCGAGGACGATAGATAGTGCAGTATGTTTTTCCTAAGTATGGTCTGTTTCTACCGGTCATTATTGCTTTTGTGATTTCATTATTTCTTGGACCAGAGCATATATTTAGGTATTGGTAGTCCGTAAAAGCATATACGAGCATTTGCATCACCACGGATATATATTAGATTTCCTTTTACTCTCTATATATTTGTCTTGCATAAAACTTTCTATAACTTGACCAAGTTTATAGAAAAATATCAACATTGAAAATACCAAATCAATGTCCTTATATTCATGGGCAGTGATAGCACATGTTGGCGGGCGAATGGTCGTGTGTGTCAATGCGAGGGAGCACCGTTGGCAGCCGATGCTGGTGCGATACATTTCTTAGCCATCTTGCAAGGATGGTCGTGTTGGAAGCACATAATTCTTATTCATGTGTTAGGACTAATTGATGAGGATCATAAATTTGCTACCATCATTGTTGCCTGCTAACGTCGTACGCGAGGAAGCATCAATGCTCAAAACTAATCGGCCCAAGTCAAACGGGGTCAGGCACTCAGGCCGTAATTCGTGGACCAAACATTTGCATCTTAGATATAGGCTTAATACAAGTGATATGTAAGCTTACAATGTAATTTTATTAAAGGTTACCTTGGCACGATTGAGTAAGTCAGTTAAATCCCCGAACGGAAAATATTGCATCGACTATGGAGCCTGTGCCCCGTTGATGGATGTTTTTTTTTTTGAGAGAAACGTCAGCTTTATTGATCACTTAACAAAGTTACATAAAGTCTCCCGGATACAGTCCGGAGCAGAATGAAAAACAACAAAGCTAGACAAATTCTTGCATGATTTAGCTAACAAATGAGCCGCTACATTAGCTTGCCGATGAACATGCTTGAACACCACAGAAACAAAGCTTCGAGAAGCAAACTTGATGTCTTCAACAACAGTACCAATGCTTGAGCGATCGCAAGATCTTGAATTCATTCTTTACATCAGCAAAAGGCAGTCCGAAGCAAAGATAACATTAGGAAAGCCTTTATCACTAGCTAACTGCGTAGCTCTACGTAAGGCAAAAGCCTCTGCTAGTTCAGGCTCAAGAGCACCATGAAGTGGTTCAGAAACAGCAGCAATACAGCACCCATCATGGTTTAACGCAACCACACCAGCTCCAGACTTGTTCAGGTCAGAGAAAACAGCAGCATCCGAATGAATCAAGACCTTACCTGCCGGCGGCGGAGTCCAGGGAGGGTTGGATGAAGTTGACTCACGCCTCTTGACAGGTTCAGAGATGTAAAGATGCTTCAAGATCAAATCTGAATACGCTCGGATCTTCTCCACTGTAGTGCGGATCGGTGACGCTTCAGGAGAGTGCCAAGCATCATTTCGAGCTTCCCACAAATGCCACATAGTAACAGCCAGAATCGTAGCATCGCTAGCTGAAGACCTTGATAGAAAATCAAACAACCACATCTTAGTATCTTTGAATTCCGAACATCGTAACACCATTCCGGTCCACTTTTTTATTGCATCCCACACCGCTCTTGCACGTGTACAAAAAAGCATGGCGTGCTCCACTGTTTCGAACCGGCCGCAGAAGCAACAAGACTCAGTGTCCGGCACATGACGTCATTGTAGTTGAGCCCCGAGGGAAGGCAATCATGGGCGAAGCGCCAGAGCAGCACCTTCATCTTGTTTGGGACTTTGACAGCCCAAATGGATTTCCAGCTTTTTTCTTCCGCTGTCAAGTTTGAGGATAGACCATGCCCAGCCTTGCCGTGGCCGATTAGAAACTGCTCCGACCGAGCCATGTTGTATGCCGAACGGGCTGAAAAATCCTCAGATTTTGTAAACGGCCAGCTAGCAAAATCTTCACCTCCCCGCCTGCTAATAGGAATCCGCAAAATGTCTTCAGCAACATCATTCCTGAAAAAAGCTCTGACGGACTCTTCATTCCAAGAACCAAACTCTTCATCAATTAGACACTTGACCTTGGCATTTGCAGGGATAGGCAAAAGAGGATGCAGACATTGCGGGGATGTCGATGGAATCCAGTGATCAGAGAGGTTGCAAACTTGTTCGCCATTACCTATACCCCACCGCACTGGCGGAGCGTCGGCGTGACCATCCCGGGCCGTGGCCCCCCCCCCCCCTTTCCATGAGAAATTCTACATAGTCCGGCTGCTAATCTCTCTTCTAATCCCCCAGCTGCGTTAATCTCTGCGGCTATATCTTATGTGTGATCTGGTTTGGCACCCCCTTGATTTTGTTTCACGCTCCGCCACTGCCCCACTGGATTCCCTTTTTTAATAAACCATGACCGACCAGAATTGCTCTCAACGTAGCTGATGCTGATCTCGGTGCCTCTGCATTCCAGAAGTCAGAATTGGGATAGTATCGTCCTTTAAGCACACGAGCACAAAGTGACAAAGGATCCGTGAGAAGCCTCCAGCCTTGCTTGGCAAGCATTGCTAAGTTAAATAACGACATGTCTCGAAAACCCATTCCTCCGAGCGACTTGGGGGTAGTTAGCCACTCCCATGAACGTCAGTGCATCTTCCGCTTGCCATCTTCACGGCCCCACCACTCATCTGAAATAATTTGACGGAACTTCTCACAAATAGCTTTAGGAAGTTGAAAGCAACTCATAATATATGTTGGGATCGTCTGGATGATCGCTTTCAGCAAGGCTTCTTTGCCAGCCCGGGAAATAGGCCGTTCAGACCATCCAAAAATGTTAGCCCATGCCCGATCAATCAGGAACTTGAATGTATTGGTTGGAGAGTTGCCAACTTCAGTAGGCATACCAAGATAGGAATCATTGAAGGCCTCATTTGCAATACCCAATTGTGCTTTAACCCTTTCTTTGACATGCTCCGGGCTGCTTTCCAAAGAACAACGCTGATTTGTCTCTATTAATTAATTGTCCAGACCCCTGACAATACATATTTAAAGTAGATTCCAACGCCTCCACACTGTGAGTATCGCTTCTAGCAAAGAAGATGTTGTCATCGGCAAAGAGGAGATGTGAGATAGGTGGGCCATGACGGCCGTTTTTTATACCATGTAGCTTGCCACGGTTCTCCTTCTGAAACAACAGACTTGACAAACCTTCAGTGCATAAAAGGAATAAGTATTGGCTGATTGGGTCCCCTTGTCGAATGCCTCTAGACGACACAACTGGATCAGTGAGTTCTCCATTCACCTTGACTGCATATCGAACATTGGTAACACATCGCATAGCGGAAGAAATCCATGCAGGAGCAAAACCAAGTTTGGAGAGACAACCATGAAGATAATTCCACTCGACTCGATCATAGGGCTTCATCATATCAATCGTCATGGCAAAGAAAGGTTGCTTGGCACGCTGCTGACGGATGGTGTGTAGGCATTCGTATGCAATAAGAGTGTTATCAGTAATCAACCGCCCAGGCACAAACGCACTCTGTAAACCAGAAATGATTTCAGGAAGAAACAATTTAAGACGGTTAGCCAAGACTTTGGAGGCGATCTTGTACAACACATTACAAAGACTGATGGGTCTAAAGTTTTTGAGTTCTTTTGGTCTAGCCACCTTTGGAATGAGCACTATCACAGAATCACAAAAGCCATCAGGGATGGGTTTGCCTTCCAGGAAATTACGAACAGCCTGACATATATCCTCTTCTAAGAAGTTCCAATGAGTCTGGTAGAACAAAGCCGGGAAACCGTCCGGGCCCGGCGCTTTGGTGGGTCCCATTTGGAACAACGCAGATTTTATCTCTACATTTGTGTACTCCTTGCATAATGCCTCGTTCATATCCGAAGAAACTTTATTAGGAATAGCATCCAGAACAGCAGCCTCATCACGAGATTCAGAAGAAAAAAGGTTTTCATAAAATTGTTGTACCAAGCCTTTGATCTCCCCTTGCGACTCACACAAAGACCCGTCATCCCGGCGGAGAGAGTGGATTTTGTTAGCGCGTCTGCGAGCTTTGGCGCGGGCTTGGAAGAAGCTCGTATTCCGGTCTCCTTCCTTGAGCCAGTCTACTCGGGAACGTTGGTGTTTCATGATTTCCTCACGTTCAAAAAGCTCACAAAGTTGTTTCTCAATTGAGCGTTCCTCCAGAATAGAGGCCTCCGAAGCCGGAGTAGACCGAATAGAGAACAAACGGCGTTCCAGCTTGGATATTTGCCTGCGAACTGAACCAAAGGAATCGTGGCTCCATGACTTCAGGGAAGCAGTAACGCGGTGCAAGTTATCCCAGGTGGCTTGAAGGGACATCTCCCCATTCCTTCCATCAGCTCATGCACGTTCCATGGTTTCCCTGTAATCAGATGCACGCAACCACATGGCCTCGAATTTAAAACCTTGCTGCACAGGGCGATGCTCATTCTCCAAGATGAATCGAGACAAATTGATCAAAATGGCATAATGGTCTGAGGATGTAGCAATAATATTTTCCACATGACACCCATCAAACATACTAGAAAAGTCACTATTCACAACGGCCCTGTCCAGCCGAACTTTGACATGGCAGGCTGAATCCTGTCGGTTGCACCACGTAAATTTGGGACAGGAAAACCCCAAGTCCCTCATCTCGCAGTCTAGCAAGCACTCTCGAAAAGCATCAATCTGCTGTTCAGAACGATCCCGGGGACCAAGATGTTCATCCTGTGAGAGAACTTCATTGAAGTCTCCACAAATTATCCATGGGCCATTCCAATGCTGTTTAGACGCCGCAGAAGGCTCCAGAACTGAACTCTATCCTCCCTCTTAGGTTCCCCATAGACAAAGGTAGCCCTCCATGTTGGAGCCGAATCAGAGGAGACATGAACATCAATGCATCTAGCGTTGCAGGCCTTAAGCGTGACCGACACCGACTCCCTCCAGAAGAAAGCAAGTCCACCACTCTATCCCACTGAGCTCACAGCAAAACATCCAGAAAAACCAAGTGACCACATGAAATTACAGACACGAGAATCCCTCATCTTCGTCTCGGATAGAAAGAGGAGGGTGGGTCAATGAAGCTTCACTAACCAGCGAAGCTCGCCAACTGTCGAGGCCGACCCCAATCCTCGACAGTTCCAACATTATATACTCATTGCGTCAGGCGGGGCTGCATTGCAGCCGCCGCCGGATCCGCCGATCGAGAAGGTGAAATACGCTGCTTTTTAATTGAGACACTATCTCCCGCCCCAATGGATGTGCCCTCATTCTTGCAAGAGTTCCCCGAAACTACAATTGCCAAAGTTGCTGCATCAACAGATGGGTGTTCCTTTGAAACTTGGATTCTAGCCGGATTCTTTGATGGTTTCCGTTTTTGTCCAGCCAAGCTACTCTTCGAACTCGCAGCGGGAAACAGTTCCTTGCTCGGGCCATCATAATTGTTGCGACCACGTCCACGGCCACGGCCACGTCCCATACCTGCCCTGTTATTTATCGGTGGAAAAGAAACCTCAGCTTCCACATCCCCAGAATGGTTCTGGGATACGGGTTTGCCTCGGCTCCCGGTTGATCTGGCTTCAGTTGCTGGTGTTTTGCCACTATGATTCCTCGGCTCAAAGGATGATGATGAGGAGTTTGTACCAGACCTTGACCCACCTGACCTCTTAGATTGGTCTTCTAGAACACATAACTTTTTTGCTGCATAGGGTAGTTCTCCATTCACATCACGTGTCCCTGGTGTCAGACAAAGCATAGAAGAGTGACCCAGCAGTCCGCAGGAGAAACAATAGAAAGGCAGACGTTCATACATGACAGCATAGTGCTCAATTGTCATTGTCCTCGCTGAATTAACAGTGACATACCGAACCAGAGGCTCATCCACATTTATCTCAGCTCTAACACGCATAAAGGAGCCCCAACACCTCCCATCAGCATCTGATTCCACACGCTCGATCCAACCAATAGGTTTTGCAAATTCCTTACCCAGTTTGACCTTCATCAATCTGGGCGGAAGGGCCATGATACGTGCCCAAATAGCTAGTCGTTTGAACTCTACTTGAAGCGGCTGAATGTTAGGATCAAACACCTTCAGAAGAACCGCATGCTTTCCCACCATCCATGGTGAGCCATCAAGAACTCGATCCCGATCCACTTTGGTGCTGAATTCCGCCACAAACAGATTATCGCCGGACGGATGGATCAACAAACCTTTGGGATTACCCTAGGCAGGTCTCATCGCCGAAGAGATAGTGTTGGTGTGGAGGACATTGGGGGACAGGACCTTCCCCACCAGCGTGCAATCTGAAACAACCAGATCGTCGTCGTCGGCGTCGTCCACAGACACAGGCCACGCCTCAGTTGCTGTAAGTTCGAGACGCTCCATTAATTCCTCAACTTCAGGAGCGGAGCGAGAACCGCTCGCCTCCCGCATCGGATCGGAGGCCACCGCAGGACCATCCGGGGCAGTTAACAATGGCGCTTGGGGAGCACCACCACCAGACCCGAGATGGCGATCCACGTGCGTGCCAGCAGACTCACCGCCCCCCTTCGCCGCACCGTGCGTAGCCCCACCAGAGACCCGTTCCGCCATCGCCAAGGGTGGGCAGCAATGCGAGGATTGCCCCAAGATCACCCCGAACGACACCAGGGAACGAGAGCCTGACAGAACGACGAGAAAATGCGATCCAGGAATAGGGGAGGGAGAAAAACCAGGAAGAATCACGAACAAATCACGATCTCAAACACAGTTCAAACCATAGGAACCGTCGTCGCCTGAGCGCCGCGATGTCCTATCGGCGACATAACAGCCAACCGTGCGCAGTTGATGTTTTGGTAGATGGGGAAAGTAACCTGTTTGTCATATCGATGCATCAATTTTCTCCACCAAAGCACGGGCACTTGTACTAGTTTGCATCTACGAAAAGTGTAGGACTATCGTTTTGTCAGATTCACAATGAAACCTTAACTTGTTCATCTATTCCGCATGCTTAATTTGTTATCTGCAATTTTAGATTGCAATACACCTTTGTTCTTGTCGGTTCGTCGGTTGCATGCAGGAACTCGAACCGATCATTATTCATGTTGATCATGCCTATGACAAGATCAATAATCAATGAAGATCAGCAGCAGCGGTCGAAGCTGCGGTCTGCATGCACCCTGTGAGCGGCGCTGGATTCTGGCGAGAGGGGGTGGCGCGACGGATTTTAGGCGGCGACCAAGCGGATCCGGGCGGCGGCAGCAGCAGTAGGCGCTGTACGGAGGGCCGATGGAGGTGCGGGAGGAGCTCCTCACAGCCAGTGGCCAGGGTAGCAACGCCCGGAGGAGGGCCTGGCTCGCCGGGCCTCGACGGAACTCCGACAGGTGCTTGTGGCGCGGGGCGTCGTGCTCGCTCGCGCGAGTAGTTGGTGGCGGCGATGTGAATCATGAGGATGGGTGGTTTCCTGACTCTCCTTTTTTTTCTAACTAATGGGCTGGATTGGTTTCTCGCCGGATGAGTGGGCCTCTGGTCAATTTTAACAGTCAACACTAAAGGTAATAACAGTCAACGCTTGGGTGGGCGCCCCTGTCATAATTCAGATCGAATTATAATCATCGAGTCATTAGTGTTTTTTGGAACAGCCAACCAAATTTGTGATAGTTTTTTTTTAAACTAGGTACTTTTTTTACCTAGCCCGTAACGTGGTAGTCTTTTGCTATTTATTCCTTTTTAGGGAAACGTTGCCTATTTATTCAATGTTTATAGCTCTCTTGGCTTAATTCTCCAAGCTAATTACACTCAAGAGAAACATGAAACCAAGTTTCACATAACAACTTACAACAACCCCGCCTAGCTAGAATATGTGCGACCTTGTTCGTCGATCTTCGCACCCAAGCAACCATAAACTCTTGAAATGACCCAAGTAGCAGCTTAATGTCTTCCACTATTTGCCATTAGTAGAAATACCCTTTTTCACTCAAAATCTTTGTCACCGCCACTTGAGATTCCGTGTCAACAATCACCTTCTGGATGTTTAATTCTTAAGCTAGGACAATGTCTCTCCGGCAAGCCAATAGCTCTATCATCTCTCAATCAGCAGTGAAATGTTTTTTTTTGGCATGAACCTACTAAGAAGTCGCCATGGTTTTCTCAAAGAACATATCATCCGCCTCCTGATCCTTCCTTTCTTTGATAGCACACCATCTGCATTGACCTTGCTCCATGCCTCACCCGGTTTCCTCCATTTGTGCATCTCCCGCTGGCAGGGCCAGTCCTGAGATTTTAGGGGTCCGGGACAAAACTAAATTTTGGGGCCCTTAATAATAATCAATACACGTATATATACAAAAATGTTTTTGGTGAACACTTGATATGGGTGTCATTGTGATCTTATAAGTAGCCCTATATATAGAGAGAAGATATGAAGGTCCTTGACATCTTTGGAAATACGAAGACATGTTAATTGTCAAGCTTACTAGAACGATGGAGCATAGTTATACGGTTTCAGGTACCGAAGGTTCGAAAACAATGACTCCATGAATAGTGCTAAAAGAAATTTGATCCAAAATGCATAGTTGTTCTTGGACTGCTTAATGGTAAGACTACTATTATTCTATAAAAAGCAGCATCCAAGAAATTATGCTAAGAGTAGCAAATCGATAAAAATGATATGCAAATATTCTTCACAGATTAGAATTCAAATCCGCAACAGTGCAAAGTTACTCCTACTAGTTGTGCAAATTTATTGTGCCATCCTAGCCCCGCAGCCGGTTGTTCCTTGTGCACCGCCATACAACCCCTTCATCGTCCTCGGCGGCCCGGCCGTCACACTCGGTATAAGATGAGAAATATGTTTTTTTCTCACGAGGTTTTTCGGAGGTGTACATGCGTGGTTATCGATGTTTCCTTTCCTCCCAATCTGGTTTTAATGGGTGTTTATTTGCAATTATTGATTAAATTTGCATCAAAAATAATATTTTATAAACATTTAACATCTAAAAACAACGTAATATTTAGATTCTACACATTTTTAATCAAATTTCATACATAACATGTTAAAATCGGAGTTACGGTTTAAAAAATATGGATAATTTTATTTTTATATAAACTGAGATTGATTAACCGAAAAGTCAGGAGGTTTTCTGATAGAAAGAAAAAAAATCGACTGACTTAAATGTGGACGGCCTGTTGATTACCTAAAACGTCAGTTTTTTTTCTAGAAATACAAAAAAATGGTTCGGTTCGGTTGTGACTTAAAGATAAACTTCCGGTTAACTACAATGGAGTATGGGTTTTAAGCATGGTCAAGCGGTTGACTGTGTGGGTCGGAGTGGTGGGATGGCATTGTGGTGGAGAGATGGAATTGATGTGACGCTTCGACCGTGGTGCCAGTATTTCATGGATGTTGTTATATCTACTGACGATGGCCGTTGGCGATTCACTGGAATCTACGGCGAGCCACGTACAGAGCTTCGAAAGAAAACTTGGGATGCTATTCGTTATCTCGGACGTCAAGATGATTACCCTTGGTTGTGTGCGGGAGATTTTAACGAAGCTTGTTGGCAGGAGGAGCACAAGGGAAAGAATGAAAGAGGTTGGTCGCAAATGGAGGAGTTCAGAGAGTGCTTGACAGAATGTGGGCTTCTAGATCTGGGCTACTCAGGTTATGCTTTCACCTGGGACAATAAGAGAGAGGGGGAAGAGAATGTCCAGGTCAGGTTAGATAGGGCCACCTGCAACGACGCCTTCACCTCTTTGTTTCCTTCGACGACAGTCGAGAACATTCCAACCGAGGAGTCAGATCATATGGCTCTGGTCATTCGGGTGGCCAAGGATGTCACACACAATCAAAGCAGAAGGGCTACTCAGTTTCGGTATGAGGAGATGTGGGGTAGGCATGATGGGTACGATGATATGTTCTCTGATGCATGGGAGCGCTATGCACATGCAGCAACTTCTATTTCTGGGACATGGGATTGTCTAAAAAATATCACGTCTCACATGCAAGGGTGGGCTCGTACGGAGTTTGGTTCGGTCCAGCGTGAGATCAAGAAGCTGAGAACGCAGTTGGGTCTTGCTAGAGAAAAATTTGAACACCATGGATCCTCACTGGAGGTCCAGAATATTGAGTCACGGTTACACGAACTGTATGAGAGAGAGGAGATTATGCAAAAACAGCGATCTAGGGTTGACTGGTTACAGGCAGGGGATCGCAATACAAAGTTTTTTCAGAGTAGAGCTTCACACAGGAAAAGGAAGAATACCATTGTGAGGTTAAAAAGGGCTGATGGAAGTTTTTGTTCTTCAGATGAGGAGATGAGGGCCATGGCAAAATCTTTCTATGACAGTTTATATACTTCTCAAGGGGCGGCCAATATGGAGCGAGTACTTGAAAATGTCCAGGCGGGTGTCTCTGTTGACATGAATGCCCGTCTAACGGCTGCCTTTTCGGACGCTGAAATTGAGCAGGCGCTGTTTCAAATGGGCCCTGCGAAGGCTCCGGGACCGGATGGGTTGCTAGTGCTGTTTTACCAAAAACACTGGTCGTTGGTTAAACATGCGGTGTGTGCGGCGGTTCGAGATTTCTTGGAAGGCAAGGAGATGCCAGCTGATTTTAATAATACAGTGCTTGTTCTCATTCCGAAAGTCAAGGCTCCTGAGTTGCTATCACAGTTTCGGCCGATCAGTTTATGTAATGTCTTGTATAAGATAGCTGCAAAAGTTTTGGCTAACCGGCTTAAGTGTGTCTTGCCTGTCCTTATCTCGGAGGAGCAAAGTGCCTTTGTCCCGGGTCGTTTGATCACCGACAACATACTGATTGCTTATGAATGCACACATTCTATCAGGAAGAGGAAAAGGAAGAACAGTCTATGTGCGGTCAAGTTAGATATGATGAAGGCATATGACCGGGTGGAATGGAGTTTTTTGGAAGCCATGATGACACGGATGGGTTTCTCGAGGAGGTGGATTGATATGATTATGCACTGTGTGACCTCAGTGAAATTCTCAGTTCGTCTTAATAGTGGGGCGTCGGATATCTTTATACCTACACGAGGTCTTCGGCAGGGTGACCCTCTTTCCCCTTATTTGTTTTTATTTTGTGTTGAGGGTTTTTCTGCTCTTCTCAATAGGGCTAAGCAGGAGAAGCGGATTGCAGGAGTTGAGTTTGGGAGGGACGGCCCTCACGTTACTCACTTGCTCTTTGCTGATGATAGCATTGTGTTTCTGGAAGCAGATGAGAATAGTTTGATGGAGTTAACTCACATCTTGCAGAACTATGAGGAAGCATCTGGTCAAAAAGTTAACCTACAAAAGTCATCTATATTTTTTGGTAAGGGTTGTGAGGAGAGCACCAAGGAGGCCTTAAAACAGATTGCAAATATTTCTTCAGAGGCTCTAAGTGAGAAGTACCTTGGCTTACCAACGGTGGTAGGAAGGTCAAAAGACGGGTGTTTCAAGTATGTCAGAGAAAGATCTACTGCTAAAGTGTCTGGCTGTAAGGGACAAGGCATGTCCAAGAAGGGTAGAGAGGTGTTAGTCAAATCTGTCCTCCAAGCCATTCCAACGTTTGCTATGAGCTGCTTCCAATTCACCAACAAATTATGCCGGAACCTGACTTCGATATCTTCCAACTTTTGGTGGGGAGGAGAACATGGCAAGCGGAAAGTGCATTGGGTTGCGTGGGAGAAGATGTGCAGAAGTAAGCGCACAGGAGGTATGGGATTTAGGGACTTCGAAGCTTTTAACAAAGCACTTCTAGCTAAACAAGCATGGAGGATTCTCACTGTTCCAGACTCCCTGTGTGCTCGTGTATTGAAGGCAAGATACTTCCCCCATGGTAATTTTATGGAGGTTACAGCCACAAAGAGGGCATCAACTACTTGGAAGAGCATTATTCATGGTCGCCTCCTTCTCAAGGAGGGTCTAATCTGGCGCATTGGAGATGGATCCAAGATCAAAGTTTGGACAGATAACTGGATCCCCAGAGAGGGGTCCATGAAGCCGGTGGGAGCAAAGGATATGCAGAATATTAATACCGTTGATGATCTTCTGGACTATTCTGGGAAGGAGTGGGACCTGCTAACCTTGCAACGGGTGTTTCATGAGAATGATGTTCATGATATTAGACAGATTGCCGTTGGAGGTCTGGGCAGAGAGGATGTCATGGTGTGGAACTACACGAAGAACGGTCAGTTCACAGTTCGTTCGGCCTACCACCTAGAGATGAAAATGAAGGCGTTGCAAGATGGATCAGCGGAGAGTTCATCATCGGTTGCCATGCATGCTGGCTGGAATGAATTGTGGAGCACTGAAGTTCCAGGGAAGGCAAAAATTCATTCTTGGAGGCTACTGAAGAATGGATTGGCGGTTGGTGCTGAATTACATCGGCGACGTATTAAGCCGGGTATCTTTTGTTTAGCTTGTGGTCACGAAGAAACTACTTTGCATCGTTTTTGGAGGTGCCCTTACGTCATGTTCTACTGGGAGCTTGTGCGTGAGAACAAGGGAATTTCTGCAGTTTTCTGTCCACCGGTTTTTGTTCAAACACAACAACAACTTGCAGGTTGGCTCCTAGATTGGATGGGCAAACGTAAAGAACCTGAAAGGGCAATCATGATCATGAGCTTATATCATATGTGGTTAACCCGAAATGCTGCAAGGGACACATCTGTATTTGATGGGCCGGAGGAGCTGGTCGAGCGAGTCTTCAGACTCATTTCTGAGTGGGCAGACGCTCATGCATCAAAGGGGACAGTCTCAGGCATGAATCAGGTTGTTCACTGGACACCACCCGAGGAAGATTGGCTCAAAGTTAATGTAGATGGATCTCTGAAAAAGAATGGAATGGGTGGAGGAGGCGGTGTGGTGGTTCGTGATGATAGAGGTACATTCAAAGCTGGTGCTTGCCATCAGTTCGACAATGTTGCTGTTGCTGAACATGCGGAGCTGCTTGCATGCCGCCGAGGTGTGCAACTTGCGACTGAAATCAGTGCCACAAGGCTGATACTTGAAACTGACAATCAAACTGTGGCACGGGTTCTTAATTCGACTGAGATTGATTGGTCCAGGTTTGGTCCACTTATCCAAGAGATCAAGGAGATGCTGTCCGGTGTCGCCGAGTATCGAGTGATTTGGGCCAGACGTGATGCGAACAAAGTTGCTCACTTATTAGCTAGGGAGGGCTGCCTGGTAGGTTTATGCAAAACTTGGTTTCATGTTTTTCCTTCTTGTATTCGAGATGCTATGTTGGATGATGTTGTGGTTCACTAAGTAATATAGGCAGCTATTTCCCCAAAAAAAAAAAAAGTTAGTTGGACAATGGAAATGTCTACCTAGTTGCCGCTATCTCTTTACGTCTTTATTGTCGTTCCTCCTCAGTGATGGCCAATATATATTGCATTAGGATGAAAATAACAACGTACATGTTAGTACTCAATGATAGCATGCATACAAGATTTTTTTTTTCTTTCTGGTATATTTGTTTATAACTGTAATCCAAGTGAAAATTTAATTTGGTTGCAAACATATTAAACAACTTCACGACAACAATCCATTTGTAAGACATAAATGCCAAACGTTTAAGGCGGCATATCAACATCATTATTCTTAAAAAAAAACTTTATGGGCACAACTGTAAATAGGATGGAAATCAGTGTTAAGCCACTGGTCTACACTCGTAATAACAGTTTTTGTACATCATCGTAAAGGACTTGATTATTGTGCACTGTGCAAAAATAGAGAGGATTCTTATGTACCTATTATAACTTTTAGCATATGGTAGCTGGTAAGAATCAGCATGCCGTATGGTTCCAATAAAGTTTTTTTCTTAAAGCATCAAACTATCGTATGTACTCAATCTAAATTGGATAAAAAACATATACTTTTTTTCGCGGCAAGGGTAGAAAACATATACAATACAAATTTTAAAAATATCACATGCAAAGAAGATATTGATTAGGTTTGTATCTCAAATGTATTTTTTATTAAATGATCAACATGTAAGATAATAGCATATGTAAAGTGTACATATTTTTCTATGAGATTTTCATATATAACATATTAGATTTGGAGTGAATATTCAAAAAAGCATTTGAATCTGCCAAACAATAATAAAAAAGATTAAACAAAGAGTAACTGGGCCGTAAATCCAAACGTTGTGCATGCAGCCCCTCTGATAAATGATGCTTGTGCGAGATAACACATATCCTATGCACAAATGAATTTAGACTGAAAAAGGAGAAAAAATGGGGTAGAAGAGGGGTCTCCCGTGTAAAACCGCTTGGCTGCTCATGGGGTTGAATATAATAAATGAACCAAGGGGATGGTCGTCTTTGTGCAGAAAAAAATGTTTCCTTTTTTTTCAGTTATGGGTGGTATGGTGGGTAATTTGAGCCTTCATCAAACTTTAATAAAGAATTTACCTCTACCACCTGTGGAGGTGGTGGTGTGTCAAGGCCATGTATTTCTTCAATAAGTGGTAGATTCTTAACATCCTCAGCTTTAATACCTTTTTCCTTCATAGATTTCTTTGCCTCTTGCATATCTTCAGGACTGAGAAATAAGATACCCCTCTTCTTCGGAGTGGGTTTAAGTGGTGGTTCAGGAAGAGTCCAATCATGGTAATTCTTCAAGATATTATTTAATAATTCCTCAGCTTGTTCAACAGTTCGTTCCCTGAAAACACAACCAGCACAACTATCTAGGAAGTCCCTAGAAGCATCAGTTAGTCCATTATAGAAGATATCAAGTATTTCATTTTTCTTGAGAGGATGATCAGGCAAAGCATTAAGAAATTGGAGAAGCCTCCCCCAAGCTTGTGGGAGACTCTCTTCTTCAATTTGCACAAAGTTAAATATTTCCTGTAAGGTAGCTTGTTTCTTATGAGCAGGAAAATATTTTTCAGAGAAGTAGTAAATCATATCCTGGGGACTACGCACACAACCAGGAGCAAGAGTATTGTACCATGTCTTAGCATCACCCTTTAATGAGAACAGAAATAGTTTGAGGGTATAGTAATAGCGAATCTTCTCATCATGAGCAAAGAGGGTGCCTATATCATCCAGCTTAGTAAGATGTGCCACTGCAGTTTCAGTTTCATAGCCATGGAAAGGATCAGATTCAACCAAAGTAATTAACTCTGGGTCGACAGAGAATTCATAATCCTTATCGGTAACAAAGATAGGTGAAGTAGCAAACTTAGGATCACATTTCATTCTAGCATTCAAAGTCTTTTCCTTATACTTGCGTAGCAATATCTTAAGATCGTTTCTATCCTTACAAGAAAGAATTTCCTTAGTTACCTCCTCATCCATAACATAACCTTCAGGTATCTTAGACATTTCAAATCTAGGAGAGCCAGGTCTAATAGGTGTTTCATAATCATCAGTTTCAAGAGCTTCATCATTTTCAACAATCTCATCAGTTTCAATAATTTCATTCTCTTTAGCTCTAGCAATTTGTTCATCAAGACATTCACCTAGTGGCACATTATCATCAAGCATGGTACTAGCATCATCATCATAAGCATCATTCATAGCAGAAGTAGCATCATCAATAACTTGTGACATATCAGGATTACTAGCATGTGGTGGTGTTGCAAACTTGCTCATAACAGAAGGTGAATCAAGTGCAGAGCTAGATGGCAATTCCTTACCTCCCCTCGTCTTAGAGGGAAAAATCTTGGTCTTTGGATCCTTCAGATTCTTCATAGTGATCAATTGATATAAATCCCAAGTGACTCAACAAATATAGCTATGTTCCCCGGCAACGGCGCCAGAAAAAGGTCTTGATAACCCACAAGTATAGGGGATCGCAACAGTTTTCGAGGGTAGAGTATTCAACCCAAATTTATAGATTCCACACAAGGGGAGCCAAAGAATATTTGAAGTATTAGCAGCTGAGTTGTCAATTCAACCACACCTGGAGATTAAATATCTGCAGCAGAGTGATCAGTAGCACAGTAGTATGATAGTTTGGATAGCAGTAGTAGCAGTAACGGTAACAGTAGCAGTGATAGCAATAGTTTTGTAGCAAGTGTAACAGTAGCAACAACAGTAGTAACTTAGCAAGAAAAATATGTGGAAAACTCGTAGGCACTGGATCGGTGAACTCGTTGGATGATATTCATCATATAACAGTCATAACCTAGGGCGACACAGAATTAGCTCCAGTTCATAAATGTAATGTAGGCATGTATTCCGTAAATAGTCATACGTGCTTATGAAAAAGAACTTGCATGACATCTTTTGTCCTACCCTCCCGTGGCAGCGGGGTCCATAAGGAAACTAAGGGATATTAAGGCCTCCTTTTAATAGAGAACCGGAACAAAGCATTAACACACGGTGAATACATGAACCCCTCAAACTACGATCATCACCGGAAAGTATCCCGACTATTGTCACTCCGGGGTTTGCGGATCAGAACATGTAATAGGTGCGTATGACTAGCAAGATCGGATCAAGAACATAGATATAATGGTGATAACATAAACGGTTCAGATCTGAAATCATGCCACTCGGGCCCTAGTGACAAGCATTAAGCATGGCAAAGTCATAGCAACATCAATCTCAGAACATAGAGGATACTAGGGATCAAGCCCTAACAAAACTAACTTGATTACATGATGAATCTCATCCGACCAGCAAGTCTACGAAGGAATTACTCACTCCCGGCGGGGAGCATCATGGAATTGGCGATGGAGAAGGGTTGATGATGACGAAGACCGAAGATTCCCCTCTGCGGAGCCCCAAGCGGGCTCCAGATCTGGCCCCCCGATGAAGAACAGGAGGTGGCGGCAGCTCCGTATCGTAAAACGCGATGAAACTTTCTCTCTGATTTTTTCCTCCCAAAATAGGATTTTATAGCGTCGGAATTAGGGTCAGTGGGGCCACGAGGTGGGCACAACCCACTAGGGCGCGCCGGGGGGGGGGGGGGGGGCTGGCACGCCCTGGTGTCTTGTGCCCAGCCAGGGCCCCCCTCAGGTGGTTCTTGGCTCCAATATTTTTTATTTATTGTAAAATAAATCTCCAAAAAGTTTCGTCCAATTCCGAGAACTTTTGTTTCTGCACAAAAAACAACACCATGATAGTTCTGCTGAAAACAGCGTCAGTCCGGGTTAGTTTCATTCAAATCATGCAAATTAGAGTCCAAAACAAGGGCAAAAGTTTGAGGAAAAGTAGATACGACAGAGACGTATCACACACCCACTTAGCCACAGTTGAGCTTTCATACGCTTATAGCTCTGGTGCATCCGTTGCATGGCAATCCCCACTCCTTGCATTGATATCTATTGATGGGCATCTCCATAGCCCGTTGATATGCCTAGTTGATGCGAGACTTCCTTCTCCACTTTCACCCCTTTGAAACCTAGCACCATATTCTATTCCACCTTTATGCTATATCCATGGTTCATGCTCATATATTGTGCAAGTAATAAAAAGCTGAAGCGCGTTAAAAAGTATGATCCAATTGCCTGAATTGACACCGTGGTGCTTGAAATTTGTATTTATGTGGTGAAGACAGAGCCATGCTATTCTAATATGATAAAATGAATAGGGGGTGAACATTCTTTTCGGATCATATACTTTGAAACTTGATGATTATGTTTCTTATGTTTATAAATATTACTATGTTGATGTTTATTAATTCATCGTTTCTCAATGAACAAACCTGCAATAGATTACATGTTGGGTAGCATGTCACATCAAAAATTCTGTTTTTATCATTTACCTACTCGAGGACGAGCAGGAATTAAGCTTGGGGATGCTGATACGTCTCCAACACATCTATAATTTTTGCTTGTTTCATGCTTCAAATGGGTGCGTCAGGGTGATCCTTTGTCGCCTTTTCTCTTCAATCTTGTTGTTGAGAGCTTGTCCAAAATGACCTTTAACGCACAAAAGGAGAAGTTGATTACATGTTTAGCCCCCGACCTGATTGAGGGTGGGGTTGTTGTACTGCAATATGCAGATGACACGGTGATACGTCTCCGATGCATCTATAATTTTTTATTGTTCCATGCTATTATATTATCATTCTAGGATACTTTTTGGGTGTTTATTTACCAATTAATATTAGTTTTGAGCACTAACCTATTAACCCAGTGCCCAGTGCCAGTTGTTGTTTTCTGCATGTTTTTGGCTTTTCAGGTTTACAGTACCAAACGAAGTCCAATTGCCACGAAACTTTAATATGATTTTTTCTGGACCAAAAGAAGACCTGGAAGCTTCGGAAGGAGGCCAGGGGCTCCACGAGGGAGGCACCACACAACAGGACGCGCCCTGGGGGTGGGCCGCGCCCTGTTGCGTGGCCCTCCCTCGGGCGTCCTTCGAGGCCCCTCTCTGGCCTATAAATTCTCTAAAATCCCCAAAACCCTAGAGAGCATCCTGAAATGCTTTTTCCGCTGCCGCAAGTCGCTGTTCCGACGGGTGCCCATCTGGAGACCTTCTCCGGTGTCCTGCCGGAGGGGAATCGATCACGGAGGGCCTCTACATCAACCTTGCTGCTCTCATGGTGATGTGTGACTAGTTCCCTACAGATCTACGAGTCCATAGTTAGTACCTAGATGGCTATCTTTCTCTCTCTAGATCTTCAATACAATGATCATCGCATCTTCGCTTTGATCTATCCGATGTAATTTTTTTGTGCGGTGCGTTTGTTTGGATCCGATGAATTGTGGGTTTATGTTCACATTATTCATGAAAAAGATTTGAGTCTTCTTTGATTTCTATTATGATTCTTATTTGCATGATCATTATAGATTCGTAAATCTCTCCGATCTATTAAAATAGTTTGGCCAACTAGATTGATATTTCTTCGGTGAGAGGGGTGCGCTGTAGTGGGTTCAATCTGGCGGTGCTCTATATCCCAATGACAGAAAGGGACAAGACACGCCTTTGTATTTCTGCCACTAAGGATAAAATGATGGGGTTAGTTCATATTAATTGAATTCTCTTTGTCTACATCATGTCATTGATCTCCAAGCATTACTTCGTTTTACTTAATACTCTAGATGCATGCTGGATAGCGGTCGATGGGTGGAGTAATAGTAATAGGTTCAGCAGGAGTCAGCCTATTTGCTTATGGACGTGATGCCTATATATACATGATCATTGCCGTGAATAAAAATTGCATAACTATGTGATTTTCTATCAATTGCCCAACAGTTATTTGTTTACCCACCGTATGCTTACTATATGAGAGATGTCACTAGGGAAAACTATAGCCCCTGGGTCTATTCACTTATAAATTTACAAAAGCTTTCAATACCTTGCTGCCATTTATTATATTTTATTATATTTTGCAATTTATAATTATCTACTATCATCTACACACTCCATTTGCTTGCAAATAACGAGACCAAGGGGATTGACAACCCTCTTGCCGCGTTGGGTGCAAGTGTTTGCTCTTTTGTGTGCAGTCGCTGAAGACGGTGGTTGACCGTTACTCCTATTGGTTCGATAAACCTTGGTTCTCTACTGAGGGAAATACTTATTCATATTGTACTGCATCACCCATTTCTCTTTACGGAAAACCCAACGCAGATCACAAGTATCACATGGTAGTGTGTTTCGAGCATGATGCGCACGCGACTGTTAATCTTAAATTGCTCCTTTACATGTTTGAGCTTATGTCTGGTCTAAAAATTAATTACCTAAAGAGTGAAATCCTATGTGTGGGAGGAGATGGCAATATATTAGACTTATACGCAGATCTGTTGAATTGGCAAATTGGGCATTTCCCCATGCGATACCTAGGAGTACAAGTCAGTTTTTCTACCTTGAGGTACCTGGAATGGACCTTTGTAGATGAAAAAATCATGAAGAGATGCGAGTCCTGGATTGGACATTCGGCATCCTCGGGTGGCAGACTTATGTTGCTAAACTCTTCCCTTTCAAGTATTGTATATTACTATATGTCGATGTTCCTCCTGCCTAAGACTTTCATTGAGAAGTTGAATAAACGCAGGCGCCGTTTCTTTTGGCAAAGCGCTGATGGGCGTAGAAGATACCATATGATCCGGTGGGACATGGTATGCCGCTCGAAAGATAAATGTGGCCTTGGAGTGAAAGATCTCCGTAAACAAAACATTAGCTTATTGGTCAAGTGGTGGTGGAAACTTGACACATAGCAATGGTTGTGGCAGGGGTGGTAGGAGGTGATCAAAGCGAAATATTTGAAAAAAGATAATGTGGCCATAGTCAGATGCAAATTTGACGATTCCCCAATCTAGAAATCCATAATGAAAGTTAAGGAGTACTATATGAAGGGTAGGACTATCCAGATCAATTCAGGAGATATTGCTCAGGTGTGGCATGACTCCTTAAATGGCCTGATCCCTCTAAATGTTCAGTTTCCTGATCTATATAGTATTTGCAATTATCCTGATGTGACTATAGCTCAATGGAGAGCTGGTGGTCAGACTGATCTGTTCCGGATGCCATAGACTCTATGAAAATAGATATGCAAGATATTGTAGATAAAGTTCCGTTGTTGGAGGGTTCAGATAAAATTGGTTGGGCCCCAGGACCCAAGCAGAAGTTTACTAGTAAATCTATGTATGCACATCTAGAAAAAAACATTGCCGGCTGTGGCATTCGGTGGATTTGGCAAGCTAAAATTCCACTCAAAATTATGATTTTCCTTTGGCAATTGTTCCAAGATGTTGTGCTGACTAGAGATGTTATGGGGAGGAGAAATTGGCCTGGTAACGCTCGATGTTCATTCTGTGATGAGAGGGAAACATTTCAGCACTTGTGTTTTCCTTTGTCCCATGGATAGGGTGGTGTAGAGAACTGTTGGGTATGTCCTTGGGTCTGACTCCTGCCCCAACAACCTGTGGCAGTACTTCTCTTGGTGCTTTGTGTTCTTACCTGATGGAGCTAAATTTTATACATTTGGTTTGGCTGCGATTTGTTGGGCTATATGGAACAACCGTAATCGAGCTACTTTTGAGTTCAAACCTCCAAAAATCCCTTTTGAGATCGTCTTCTCGACTTGTGTTTTCTTAAACTATTTGGCAGGGCTGATGAAGGGTGATGATCGTGAGGCTATGATGAGAGGTTCTAAGCTGCTGCGCGAGAACACTGGCAACATGATGATGATCTGCGCGGCGGCAACGGATGAAGCGACTGCAACCTAGGTTCCGATGTTACAAGCAAAAGCAGGGAGCTCCGGAAGTGTTGCTGAGCGATCTTATTCGGGCTTTCCCTATGTGCATTTTGGGTCTCCCCCCACTCCTGTTGTTGTTACTTTGGCTCCCCTATGTTAGACTTGTGTTGTTAGATGAGTAGTAGGCTATGGTGTCGTCGGGTTTTCGCCCCACGGCAGGTGTCTCGCGGGCGAGCTGTGTGCAGTGGGTTTCCTGGCGATGCCTGAACTCACTCTCCCCTTTCCCGCCCCCTTTAACTTTAAACTTGTGTATTTCCGTTATTCAGTTAATGGAAAGGGGTTATGCCCGGTTAAAAAAAATACACATTATCAATTGTATTATCTCTCCATACAATACACATGTATATATAGGGAGAGAGGGGAGGTAGATGTGGGGCCAACTAGAGGGAAACCCCAACCCCAAAAAAGGTTTGGACCAACACGGTTCTTTTCAACCCGCGGTCTAATGAGGTAATAGCACCACAAGTCCTATAACTTGCATGGAATGTGATGTTTTAGTCCAAAACTTGCAAAACCTCACCTCACCAACCTACAACTTGCAGCCTATGTGACAATTTGGTCCAAAGCCAATCATAACACGATAAGTGGTGCGACGCTAGCGGAGCCGGCCGTGACTACACTTTTGCAAGTAGCCCCCCTGCTATTTTAGCGAATTAACCCACACTACACCAAATCCCTAGCACTTTTATAGTTAACTGTCTAGGTGAGTGATGACCCACAAGTATAGGGGATCAATTGTAGTTCTTTCGATAAGTAAGAGTTTCAAACCCAACGAGAAGCATAAGGAAATGACGAGCAGTTTTCAGCAAGGTATTCTCTGCAAGTGCCGTAAGTAACAGTGATAGATAGTTTTGTAGCAAGATAATTCGTAACAAGTGACAAGTAACAAAAGCAGAAAATGCGCAGCAAGGTAACCCACTCCTTTTTGTAGCAAAGGACATGCCTGAAAGTTCTCTTATATGAAGCAAAATGCTCTCGAGGACACATGTGAATTTCCATATAGTGCTTGTGGGGAGGCCGCCGTCGGATGCGAGAGAGGGGGATAATAGGGGGACAACTCCGGATCCTTGCCATCCGTCTTCGCCGACTTCCGGTGTCGCCACGGGGTAGGAGGGAGACGTCGGATGGGGATGGGTATTCGTGGGGAGACGAAAGGGATTTTTTTGGAAGCATCGCTCGAGAAGAAGGGACGGACCGCGGGTTGAATATACTAAAATACATGTGCTTTTATGTAAAAACGAAACGTTATATTAGATTAGCCACTTAAAAAGGGACTGCGGATTGAATACCAAAAGTTATAGGGACTTTTTCTGTAAAATGCGTGACGACGGACGACCAGTCGCAATTGGTGCCTTATTATCAGGTAAGGATTATGATCAAAATACGATCCTAAATACCATGGCGACAAATAAACCAAGAGATAATAAGCTGCGAGATGTAGGTTTGCGGTGAACCAACCTGCGGTTGGATGGTTAGAGGGACAGTGATATCCCCAGCCCACCAGAGTTCAAATCCTGATGCTTGCATTATTCTTGAATTTATTTCAGGATTTCCTATGATATACCGGCTCAGTCTTTCGGAGGTGCTTGTAAAGATAATATGTGCGTGTGTGCATTCATAGGGATGAATATATGCACGTGCATGTGAGTGCTTGTTTTGTACTGTGTTAAAAAAGACGTAGGTTTGCGGGTGAGGCCTTGCAACTTTTGGACTTGTCATGCTATTACCTCCGGTCTATAATCTCCAGCAGACATCCACGCACGTGAAAAAGACCGGCCCCAGCGACGCGAAAAAATACACCCCGCCGCTCCCCGGCTGGATCTCCTCCGCCGCCGCTCCCCGGTTGGAGCGCCTCCGCCGACGGGCCACCGGTCCGAGCTCCAGCCATCACACGCCTCCTAGATTCGGGTCCACTACCTCGAGGAATCCCGCACAGAGCCCCCGTGAGTAGCACCATCCCCGAACTTCCTCGGTCGTCCCAGCCGGAGCCTGCGGTGGTCATGACCCCGCGTCGGACTCCTCGCAGGCGAGCTGGACGCACGGGCCTAGTCTCTGCGTGGATCTGCGCGCCCGTTTCCCCCCGCCGCACGACCATGAATGCGCCGCCATCTCGTTCAAGACCTCACCTTTTCCAACATCTTCTCACAAGGTAGCAGTGTCCTCAGCATTCCTTTTTTGCAATGTTCAGTATACTTCATAAATCGTGGGGATCTTGTTTCTTATTATGGCTATTTCATGCAGTTGATAGCAGTATTTCGTTCCTTCGTGGATATTATTTTTCCTGTGTGATTGCTTGTTTTTTCATCACATCATTTTGCAACGGAGAAAAAAGAAGAACATAATAAAGTTTCTGAATGACTCAAACGGCAACAGGATCGATTATCGAAGGTAATGACCAGTTAGCATCTCTGATACAGGGTTACTTTGAGGGACTGTTCACCTCAGAAGTCCTAGCTCCCGCCCCTGGGCTACCGGGGAAAGTAAACAGAGTAACTGAAGAAATGAACGCCACCGCTGCATCGCATCCTATGACCCTTTGAAGTTTGGGCCTTCTTCACAGAAATTCCGTTGTTCATCGATGTACTGTACCATGGTTATTCTTTCTCCTTCACAGACTTTTTACATTGCTCGTCAGTTTACTGGTTACTGGTTGCAAGTTGTTCCTGTTATAATTGTTCTTTCATGTTTTGTGCTCTGGTTATCGGATACAGTTGATAGCTGATGGATAATTTATCTATTGTCGTTTTATTACTTATTAAAGCAAACCGACGGTAATGTGCTGCTCGATTGACAAGTGACAGAATCTAGGCGACAGACCTGGATGGATCGGCGACAACACCGGTTTTAGATATGGGGGAGTGAGAGCACTCCACATTATCAAGTTTGTAGGTGTGAGTGGTGGCTTCAGGTGGCTTGATGCCAGACCTTTGTTGAATAATTAATAAAGATGGCTGTATCGATTGATCCAGAGGCCGGGGGTTTTAGCCTCCTTTCCCCCCCAAAAAAAAGACCAAGAGAGACAGCCAAAATGAACAACACAAGGGAAGATAGTAAATCTGGGTGGTCGTGTTAATTACCGTGTGTCAAATGGTGTATAGATAGACGGGGATAATGGTAGTTCAAGCCTGGTGAACCTTCTCAAATAATAATGTAAGCCTGATGTTATCGGATTCATTTCACTCTGCAATCAGTTACTGGTAATGCATATCAGATGGTACTGCATCTGATGCTTCTATTCGTTTCCTTTGGTGGATTTAAACTTTATTCATGTTTATGATCTGTATTTGGTTATCAGAATTCTCCGTTGTCCGATTTTGTTTCCCAAAAGTAGTTTCTGTTGCGAACTGTTTTGATGTTATTTGGTAAATACCAAATTTCTGCCAAACTTATCTATTCTACCTCCACCAAAGTGCAGTTTTCTTCTTTTACTGATATGCGATATAAGAAAGTGAAGATGACATGGCTTGTACTCATGGTTCAGGATATTAGGGTAAGGCTCCTGGACAGCCTCACCATCATGATGAAAGATGTGGCACTTGTGGTTATCTTCATGTGGCATTTCTGGTCGGTCAAACAAAACAAAACTGGGGTGACGCAGTACAACGCGAAGGGTTCTTGCTCACGGCGGGAGCCACAACCTCGCAGATGTGAAGGAGGAGGGTGCTAGCATCTCTACTGTTACGCGTCTCGGGAGCTGTGGGGTATGTTGATTCATGCCCATAATCTAATGTGTTCTGCTGCCTGTAGGTTATAGTAATTGATACATATTCATGGTCTAATGTACTCTGCTTCTGATTTAGTTTTTCTCCCTAATTCTCTACAATACCATATGTAGTATGAGCTTGGACACAACAGATGCAACGTACGTGCTTTTCTAGAGTACTCTTCTATATATATGCCTTCACATTCTCTTGAGAATGAATTAGAAATGCATTATATAATCCATAATTTATAGACATGAAAGCTGAGCCCACAAATTAATTTGCATATCTCTGTCTTAGCTACTATTTTCATGCAGCATACAAATAAACAACTTGATCACCTTTGAAACTGCGACATCTTATTCCTAGAGCTGATGCTTGGTGGCTGTACACTACCATGGAATCTGTGGACGTTGATAATATGAACTAACTATTTACTGCAGACGGCTTTGCACACAGAAGCTACCATCTTTACCCACCTGAATTCTTTTGCTTTTTAAAAGCATCACAAATATTGATTGTACAAGACAATGCTATGTTACTTTTATGAGAGAATATATTCATCTTTGTGTATTTACATCAGTCTCTTTAAGTGTGAAGGAAAAATATTGTTGCTGGTGCATGAATCCAAGTTATGCTTGATACTTAATTCTTTTTGCACAAAAAAGTGGCTCATAATACTTCACCAGATCCTTCTTCTGTGGTAGACCGTGTAGGACTTGTCTTTGGTAATCTTTACATGCACTTAGCCAGTAGTAAAAATAGTTAAAATATACAGAAAACAAACAATAGTTTGATGCACCAATCTAAAAGGCTATTAATTCTATCGGCAAAAAGAAATAACAACTGTGGGAGAACCTTGTGCAATTTCATGAAAACTGTGAGAGTACTTGGTGAGTCATCTAATAGTGTCTTTTATGATGGGAGAACCTTGATCAATCCTAATAATACCAAAAGATTAGTGCAGAATTTTGCATACAGAATATATCAACTAACACATGGAAATATATAGATCAAGAAGATATGCATGTACTTTTATGATGGCCTGTCTATTCAATCAAACAGAAGATAGGTGCATTTCCTTGAGCACCACAGCAATTTTTAGAAAGTACTGTAGCAACTAACAATTAACTTTCTTTGATTTAAAAATTATTTACCACTTGTTGCTTCCACCAAAACAGTAGATGAAACTAGAGTAAAACCACAATGTATGGTAGAGGTGGGAATGGAAAAACCAAGTGCCCCAGGAGTAACTTGTACTGTATTACAAAGAGGACATGCTATGCAAATGCAAATGCAAGGTGAGAATGGACGATGCAAACTGCAGAATTTAATTAAACCGTTGGTGCTACAGGGTTGTGAATACACTGAGATAGAAAGCAACCTACACTAGTGTTGGCCATGGACAGCGCCGAGGGGCACCGTCGCCAACTTTGAAGGAAAGGGAAAATACATGAAAGCAAATTTGTGGAAATAAAAACAACCCTACTACGTAGCAACACCACACAGCGACTGGGGCCCCCTTTGCACGATCATCGTCCAGCTGCATCGTGAGGGCAGAGGGGCCATTCCTTATCTCGGAGGATACTCCAAGCATCGTCTTGCCTGCAGAATTGGGTAGATAGTTGAAAGCGCTTCCCCCACGGTGCTCACCCCGATGCCCGATGCAATGAGCTTTTGTGCGTCCTTTCCGGATGCCCAATCGCCGGTGACAGCCCAATATGATATCGAGCAGCTAATGTCAGACCAGTTGACCACCAACTCGGCTAGGTTTTCAGGAAGGAATACTGGATTTTTTGAGTTCCAGTATTGCTCCACAAAATTCCTGATGGGGATAAATCGGTGACCCTCGAGAAACATTACGAGCAATGCTGCTGATGACTTCTTAAGAGTTTTCCTTGTTCTCTTGGTTGCCAAGTTAGACCAATAGAGGCTTGAAACTGCCTGCTGTGCCGCAATTTTCCCTAATCCCACGTATTGAAGATTCCTCCATCCTCCTACCAGACTCCCGTAGCTACTGTCGAAACCCAGTTCAATTGGATTCGGGAAGAATCCCTCCGCTCCCTTAAACGCATGCCAACGGGTAGTGCGAAGAGTGCAATAGCCGAGCCAATACCTGTTGTCCGACCGTATAGCCATCACGATGTCCTCATGACCACCTCCACCTCCAGGTAGTGGATTGCCCCTTAGATACTGGAAGGTCCATGGATGCGGCGGCAGCTGAAGCCGTTGTGGCGGTAATACTGGGTGAAGAACTATTTCTGATGCTCTTGTGAGGTCCGCCATTTGGTCCAACCAAATAGGCGCCTCAATGTAATTTGTTGTCTCCAGTACGATTGTTTTTGAAAGCGATGGCTCATACCACTCTTTTTGTCTGCAAAGGGAAATTAATTAGGGAACAAGAGAAATATTTCATTCCATGTATATATGTAAAGAAAAATTAAAGGTTTGGTGGCAAGTGGCATTACCTGGAAGGGGCTATCAGCAGCATGAACACTACAAGACTTGCAAAGAAACCCATGGCAAACTGCAATATGCAAAAGTGATCATTAGTAGGTAGTAATAATTATTATATATTTAGAAAAGTCACGTTTCATATTACGTGCTGACCTTGAAACAGTTTTTAGTAAAACTACCAAAACATACCCTGATGCTTACTTAAACATCTATGAGGTTCTCAAAAAATTGATGGTCTTAAAGTTGATCAGTTGCTACTTAAAAGATCATATATTATGTGCTTAATTTAGTAGCCAAAGATTCATATATCTATGTGATTCAGCATTTTGTCCAAGATCATATTAGTTTTTCAAATGAGGACAACAGAGTACAATTTTATTTTCTTGTCAAGAAGCTAAATCAACGGTCACCGAGATGGCCAGTTTTCTTTTTAACCCAAAAATAAAATAAAAATCCTAGCACCTATTCAGCAGAACCATTGTTGACCAATATACTAAGTCCAAAGTAAATTGTACCTTATATTGGTCGAACCAAAGTAAATTGTAGTAGTTAGATTTTGGAAGGGACAAATTTTCTTCTCCTTTTCTTTGCCTAGAAGAGGAACTCTGTACCACACCTACAAATTCTAGTAGCTAGTAGAATTGCTTGACGTGGACATTTTTACTAACATATTCGGATGACATGGCGTTGGGGTGACAAATTTAATTGCAGACAACGTGGCTGACTGCATTATTTTGTTGGCGTTTGCACAAACAGAACAACTATGCTAAGCTTTACAGGTAAACATCTCCAAAAAAAAAAGTACAGGGCACCATCTTTTCATCTATTCTACACCCACAACGTAGCTTTGGCCGTCCTGCAAGACCTACTGCAGGAAACATGTCTCGCGTGGGAGAGTTGGATTGCGGCGGCGCTTACCAAGGAAGGTGGCTGAGCGCGGCGACCGGTGTTGGGGAAGAAGCTGCCCATACAAGCTGTGGAACGCCGGGCCGGAGAAGATGTGCCTCTGCTTCCTCGTCTTGCTCCCCTTGATTGCCTTCTGGATGGTCCTAGCTAGGCATGGGGCGTAGGCTTCGCCGAGCGCTTCTGGTTCATTGTTCTTAGCAGGAAGCGCAGGCCGCAGATGAAAGCTACAGTGGTATATTACCGCTGGAGGTGGCTGGCGCCGGTGGTGTGATTGCAGTGGGCGTCGGTGGCGTGTCTCCCCAACCCAGCTAAACGAGAATATGATGTTACACTCATGTTCTGATTTACTCGTACTCGGAAATAAAGGAATCAAAGAATCGGATTACTGTACCTTCAAAACAAACGGAGCAGCACTCATTGCATGCATGCCATCCGCCGTTATTGCATGAATGATCCACCAACGAACTGTCCTTTTCATCCATCATGCATGGACTGCAAGAAGGCAACGCACAGGTATTAGCCAATTTTGTTTTGGCTCAATGGGTCAAGAAGAGTAACCTGTGGGTCCAAAGGACCTTTTGGTGCCTTAGAGCATCTACAGCCGGATCTCTTAAATCCGTCTCAAACGTTCAGACAGTTCGCTCGATCATTGACCGGTCACAAAAAAAGCGATCCAAGCAGGCGTCTTAAACGGGTCTTAAACGCCCGGGCTGACTAACACCCCTCATATCTAGCCGAAACATGCGGGCGTCCGGGCACGTCCGCCATGTCGGTCTGGCTTTGTGGACCCACGCGGAATCGCCCGGAAACCCGGCGGTCCGATGGACGCCTCCTCCGATGGGGGGGGGGGGGGGGGGGGGGAACGTCGAGTGGCGCCGGTCCGGCGGGCCGCGTAGTCCCTAGCCTGGCTACTTAAGCCGATCGCTGACACCAAAACCCTATCCCTCCACATTTTCCTCATCTCGTCCGCCGCCGCCGTCACTTTCCACTCCCCGTCCGCCGCAACCGTCCCTAGCCCGGCTATTTAAGCCATGCCCCCACGCCGCCGCCACTTTCTAACGCCAAAGCGTCGGCTCCAGCTCCTTGAGCAGATCCGGATTTTGATCGCCGCGGGGCTACCTCTGGATGAAGTGAATTCGGAGGAGGAGGAGCCGACAGAGTATGTGGGGGACACTGGGGACATGGATTTGCAGGCCGAGCAGTAGGCCATCCTCGATTCCATCTGCTCGAAGTTGGACGCGAAGGCCAGACGCCGTCGTCAGCAGGAGATGGAGGCGGAGCAGGCCGCGGAGGAGGCGGAGATGCTCGCCTACTTGGATGAGGTCGATGAGGAGGAGGAGCCGAAGGCCTCCTACGCGGCCGTCAACCCGGCGCCCGGCACGGACATCGTGGACATCTTCGAGGACGATAGATAGTGCAGTATGTTTTTCCTAAGTATGGTCTGTTTCTACCGGTCATTATTGCTTTTGTGATTTCATTATTTCTTGGACCAGAGCATATATTTAGGTATTGGTAGTCCGTAAAAGCATATACGAGCATTTGCATCACCACGGATATATATTAGATTTCCTTTTACTCTCTATATATTTGTCTTGCATAAAACTTTCTATAACTTGACCAAGTTTATAGAAAAATATCAACATTGAAAATACCAAATCAATGTCCTTATATTCATGGGCAGTGATAGCACATGTTGGCGGGCGAATGGTCGTGTGTGTCAATGCGAGGGAGCACCGTTGGCAGCCGATGCTGGTGCGATACATTTCTTAGCCATCTTGCAAGGATGGTCGTGTTGGAAGCACATAATTCTTATTCATGTGTTAGGACTAATTGATGAGGATCATAAATTTGCTACCATCATTGTTGCCTGCTAACGTCGTACGCGAGGAAGCATCAATGCTCAAAACTAATCGGCCCAAGTCAAACGGGGTCAGGCACTCAGGCCGTAATTCGTGGACCAAACATTTGCATCTTAGATATAGGCTTAATACAAGTGATATGTAAGCTTACAATGTAATTTTATTAAAGGTTACCTTGGCACGATTGAGTAAGTCAGTTAAATCCCCGAACGGAAAATATTGCATCGACTATGGAGCCTGTGCCCCGTTGATGGATGTTTTTTTTTTTGAGAGAAACGTCAGCTTTATTGATCACTTAACAAAGTTACATAAAGTCTCCCGGATACAGTCCGGAGCAGAATGAAAAACAACAAAGCTAGACAAATTCTTGCATGATTTAGCTAACAAATGAGCCGCTACATTAGCTTGCCGATGAACATGCTTGAACACCACAGAAACAAAGCTTCGAGAAGCAAACTTGATGTCTTCAACAACAGTACCAATGCTTGAGCGATCGCAAGATCTTGAATTCATTCTTTACATCAGCAAAAGGCAGTCCGAAGCAAAGATAACATTAGGAAAGCCTTTATCACTAGCTAACTGCGTAGCTCTACGTAAGGCAAAAGCCTCTGCTAGTTCAGGCTCAAGAGCACCATGAAGTGGTTCAGAAACAGCAGCAATACAGCACCCATCATGGTTTAACGCAACCACACCAGCTCCAGACTTGTTCAGGTCAGAGAAAACAGCAGCATCCGAATGAATCAAGACCTTACCTGCCGGCGGCGGAGTCCAGGGAGGGTTGGATGAAGTTGACTCACGCCTCTTGACAGGTTCAGAGATGTAAAGATGCTTCAAGATCAAATCTGAATACGCTCGGATCTTCTCCACTGTAGTGCGGATCGGTGACGCTTCAGGAGAGTGCCAAGCATCATTTCGAGCTTCCCACAAATGCCACATAGTAACAGCCAGAATCGTAGCATCGCTAGCTGAAGACCTTGATAGAAAATCAAACAACCACATCTTAGTATCTTTGAATTCCGAACATCGTAACACCATTCCGGTCCACTTTTTTATTGCATCCCACACCGCTCTTGCACGTGTACAAAAAAGCATGGCGTGCTCCACTGTTTCGAACCGGCCGCAGAAGCAACAAGACTCAGTGTCCGGCACATGACGTCATTGTAGTTGAGCCCCGAGGGAAGGCAATCATGGGCGAAGCGCCAGAGCAGCACCTTCATCTTGTTTGGGACTTTGACAGCCCAAATGGATTTCCAGCTTTTTTCTTCCGCTGTCAAGTTTGAGGATAGACCATGCCCAGCCTTGCCGTGGCCGATTAGAAACTGCTCCGACCGAGCCATGTTGTATGCCGAACGGGCTGAAAAATCCTCAGATTTTGTAAACGGCCAGCTAGCAAAATCTTCACCTCCCCGCCTGCTAATAGGAATCCGCAAAATGTCTTCAGCAACATCATTCCTGAAAAAAGCTCTGACGGACTCTTCATTCCAAGAACCAAACTCTTCATCAATTAGACACTTGACCTTGGCATTTGCAGGGATAGGCAAAAGAGGATGCAGACATTGCGGGGATGTCGATGGAATCCAGTGATCAGAGAGGTTGCAAACTTGTTCGCCATTACCTATACCCCACCGCACTGGCGGAGCGTCGGCGTGACCATCCCGGGCCGTGGCCCCCCCCCCCCCTTTCCATGAGAAATTCTACATAGTCCGGCTGCTAATCTCTCTTCTAATCCCCCAGCTGCGTTAATCTCTGCGGCTATATCTTATGTGTGATCTGGTTTGGCACCCCCTTGATTTTGTTTCACGCTCCGCCACTGCCCCACTGGATTCCCTTTTTTAATAAACCATGACCGACCAGAATTGCTCTCAACGTAGCTGATGCTGATCTCGGTGCCTCTGCATTCCAGAAGTCAGAATTGGGATAGTATCGTCCTTTAAGCACACGAGCACAAAGTGACAAAGGATCCGTGAGAAGCCTCCAGCCTTGCTTGGCAAGCATTGCTAAGTTAAATAACGACATGTCTCGAAAACCCATTCCTCCGAGCGACTTGGGGGTAGTTAGCCACTCCCATGAACGTCAGTGCATCTTCCGCTTGCCATCTTCACGGCCCCACCACTCATCTGAAATAATTTGACGGAACTTCTCACAAATAGCTTTAGGAAGTTGAAAGCAACTCATAATATATGTTGGGATCGTCTGGATGATCGCTTTCAGCAAGGCTTCTTTGCCAGCCCGGGAAATAGGCCGTTCAGACCATCCAAAAATGTTAGCCCATGCCCGATCAATCAGGAACTTGAATGTATTGGTTGGAGAGTTGCCAACTTCAGTAGGCATACCAAGATAGGAATCATTGAAGGCCTCATTTGCAATACCCAATTGTGCTTTAACCCTTTCTTTGACATGCTCCGGGCTGCTTTCCAAAGAACAACGCTGATTTGTCTCTATTAATTAATTGTCCAGACCCCTGACAATACATATTTAAAGTAGATTCCAACGCCTCCACACTGTGAGTATCGCTTCTAGCAAAGAAGATGTTGTCATCGGCAAAGAGGAGATGTGAGATAGGTGGGCCATGACGGCCGTTTTTTATACCATGTAGCTTGCCACGGTTCTCCTTCTGAAACAACAGACTTGACAAACCTTCAGTGCATAAAAGGAATAAGTATTGGCTGATTGGGTCCCCTTGTCGAATGCCTCTAGACGACACAACTGGATCAGTGAGTTCTCCATTCACCTTGACTGCATATCGAACATTGGTAACACATCGCATAGCGGAAGAAATCCATGCAGGAGCAAAACCAAGTTTGGAGAGACAACCATGAAGATAATTCCACTCGACTCGATCATAGGGCTTCATCATATCAATCGTCATGGCAAAGAAAGGTTGCTTGGCACGCTGCTGACGGATGGTGTGTAGGCATTCGTATGCAATAAGAGTGTTATCAGTAATCAACCGCCCAGGCACAAACGCACTCTGTAAACCAGAAATGATTTCAGGAAGAAACAATTTAAGACGGTTAGCCAAGACTTTGGAGGCGATCTTGTACAACACATTACAAAGACTGATGGGTCTAAAGTTTTTGAGTTCTTTTGGTCTAGCCACCTTTGGAATGAGCACTATCACAGAATCACAAAAGCCATCAGGGATGGGTTTGCCTTCCAGGAAATTACGAACAGCCTGACATATATCCTCTTCTAAGAAGTTCCAATGAGTCTGGTAGAACAAAGCCGGGAAACCGTCCGGGCCCGGCGCTTTGGTGGGTCCCATTTGGAACAACGCAGATTTTATCTCTACATTTGTGTACTCCTTGCATAATGCCTCGTTCATATCCGAAGAAACTTTATTAGGAATAGCATCCAGAACAGCAGCCTCATCACGAGATTCAGAAGAAAAAAGGTTTTCATAAAATTGTTGTACCAAGCCTTTGATCTCCCCTTGCGACTCACACAAAGACCCGTCATCCCGGCGGAGAGAGTGGATTTTGTTAGCGCGTCTGCGAGCTTTGGCGCGGGCTTGGAAGAAGCTCGTATTCCGGTCTCCTTCCTTGAGCCAGTCTACTCGGGAACGTTGGTGTTTCATGATTTCCTCACGTTCAAAAAGCTCACAAAGTTGTTTCTCAATTGAGCGTTCCTCCAGAATAGAGGCCTCCGAAGCCGGAGTAGACCGAATAGAGAACAAACGGCGTTCCAGCTTGGATATTTGCCTGCGAACTGAACCAAAGGAATCGTGGCTCCATGACTTCAGGGAAGCAGTAACGCGGTGCAAGTTATCCCAGGTGGCTTGAAGGGACATCTCCCCATTCCTTCCATCAGCTCATGCACGTTCCATGGTTTCCCTGTAATCAGATGCACGCAACCACATGGCCTCGAATTTAAAACCTTGCTGCACAGGGCGATGCTCATTCTCCAAGATGAATCGAGACAAATTGATCAAAATGGCATAATGGTCTGAGGATGTAGCAATAATATTTTCCACATGACACCCATCAAACATACTAGAAAAGTCACTATTCACAACGGCCCTGTCCAGCCGAACTTTGACATGGCAGGCTGAATCCTGTCGGTTGCACCACGTAAATTTGGGACAGGAAAACCCCAAGTCCCTCATCTCGCAGTCTAGCAAGCACTCTCGAAAAGCATCAATCTGCTGTTCAGAACGATCCCGGGGACCAAGATGTTCATCCTGTGAGAGAACTTCATTGAAGTCTCCACAAATTATCCATGGGCCATTCCAATGCTGTTTAGACGCCGCAGAAGGCTCCAGAACTGAACTCTATCCTCCCTCTTAGGTTCCCCATAGACAAAGGTAGCCCTCCATGTTGGAGCCGAATCAGAGGAGACATGAACATCAATGCATCTAGCGTTGCAGGCCTTAAGCGTGACCGACACCGACTCCCTCCAGAAGAAAGCAAGTCCACCACTCTATCCCACTGAGCTCACAGCAAAACATCCAGAAAAACCAAGTGACCACATGAAATTACAGACACGAGAATCCCTCATCTTCGTCTCGGATAGAAAGAGGAGGGTGGGTCAATGAAGCTTCACTAACCAGCGAAGCTCGCCAACTGTCGAGGCCGACCCCAATCCTCGACAGTTCCAACATTATATACTCATTGCGTCAGGCGGGGCTGCATTGCAGCCGCCGCCGGATCCGCCGATCGAGAAGGTGAAATACGCTGCTTTTTAATTGAGACACTATCTCCCGCCCCAATGGATGTGCCCTCATTCTTGCAAGAGTTCCCCGAAACTACAATTGCCAAAGTTGCTGCATCAACAGATGGGTGTTCCTTTGAAACTTGGATTCTAGCCAGATTCTTTGATGGTTTCCGTTTTTGTCCAGCCAAGCTACTCTTCGAACTCGCAGCGGGAAACAGTTCCTTGCTCGGGCCATCATAATTGTTGCGACCACGTCCACGGCCACGGCCACGTCCCATACCTGCCCTGTTATTTATCGGTGGAAAAGAAACCTCAGCTTCCACATCCCCAGAATGGTTCTGGGATACGGGTTTGCCTCGGCTCCCGGTTGATCTGGCTTCAGTTGCTGGTGTTTTGCCACTATGATTCCTCGGCTCAAAGGATGATGATGAGGAGTTTGTACCAGACCTTGACCCACCTGACCTCTTAGATTGGTCTTCTAGAACACATAACTTTTTTGCTGCATAGGGTAGTTCTCCATTCACATCACGTGTCCCTGGTGTCAGACAAAGCATAGAAGAGTGACCCAGCAGTCCGCAGGAGAAACAATAGAAAGGCAGACGTTCATACATGACAGCATAGTGCTCAATTGTCATTGTCCTCGCTGAATTAACAGTGACATACCGAACCAGAGGCTCATCCACATTTATCTCAGCTCTAACACGCATAAAGGAGCCCCAACACCTCCCATCAGCATCTGATTCCACACGCTCGATCCAACCAATAGGTTTTGCAAATTCCTTACCCAGTTTGACCTTCATCAATCTGGGCGGAAGGGCCATGATACGTGCCCAAATAGCTAGTCGTTTGAACTCTACTTGAAGCGGCTGAATGTTAGGATCAAACACCTTCAGAAGAACCGCATGCTTTCCCACCATCCATGGTGAGCCATCAAGAACTCGATCCCGATCCACTTTGGTGCTGAATTCCGCCACAAACAGATTATCGCCGGACGGATGGATCAACAAACCTTTGGGATTACCCTAGGCAGGTCTCATCGCCGAAGAGATAGTGTTGGTGTGGAGGACATTGGGGGACAGGACCTTCCCCACCAGCGTGCAATCTGAAACAACCAGATCGTCGTCGTCGGCGTCGTCCACAGACACAGGCCACGCCTCAGTTGCTGTAAGTTCGAGACGCTCCATTAATTCCTCAACTTCAGGAGCGGAGCGAGAACCGCTCGCCTCCCGCATCGGATCGGAGGCCACCGCAGGACCATCCGGGGCAGTTAACAATGGCGCTTGGGGAGCACCACCACCAGACCCGAGATGGCGATCCACGTGCGTGCCAGCAGACTCACCGCCCCCCTTCGCCGTACCGTGCGTAGCCCCACCAGAGACCCGTTCCGCCATCGCCAAGGGTGGGCAGCAATGCGAGGATTGCCCCAAGATCACCCCGAACGACACCAGGGAACGAGAGCCTGACAGAACGACGAGAAAATGCGATCCAGGAATAGGGGAGGGAGAAAAACCAGGAAGAATCACGAACAAATCACGATCTCAAACACAGTTCAAACCATAGGAACCGTCGTCGCCTGAGCGCCGCGATGTCCTATCGGCGACATAACAGCCAACCGTGCGCAGTTGATGTTTTGGTAGATGGGGAAAGTAACCTGTTTGTCATATCGATGCATCAATTTTCTCCACCAAAGCACGGGCACTTGTACTAGTTTGCATCTACGAAAAGTGTAGGACTATCGTTTTGTCAGATTCACAATGAAACCTTAACTTGTTCATCTATTCCGCATGCTTAATTTGTTATCTGCAATTTTAGATTGCAATACACCTTTGTTCTTGTCGGTTCGTCGGTTGCATGCAGGAACTCGAACCGATCATTATTCATGTTGATCATGCCTATGACAAGATCAATAATCAATGAAGATCAGCAGCAGCGGTCGAAGCTGCGGTCTGCATGCACCCTGTGAGCGGCGCTGGATTCTGGCGAGAGGTGGTGGCGCGACGGATTTTAGGCGGCGACCAAGCGGATCCGGGCGGCGGCAGCAGCAGTAGGCGCTGTACGGAGGGCCGATGGAGGTGCGGGAGGAGCTCCTCACAGCCAGTGGCCAGGGTAGCAACGCCCGGAGGAGGGCCTGGCTCGCCGGGCCTCGACGGAACTCCGACAGGTGCTTGTGGCGCGGGGCGTCGTGCTCGCTCGCGCGAGTAGTTGGTGGCGGCGATGTGAATCATGAGGATGGGTGGTTTCCTGACTCTCCTTTTTTTTCTAACTAATGGGCTGGATTGGTTTCTCGCCGGATGAGTGGGCCTCTGGTCAATTTTAACAGTCAACACTAAAGGTAATAACAGTCAACGCTTGGGTGGGCGCCCCTGTCATAATTCAGATCGAATTATAATCATCGAGTCATTAGTGTTTTTTGGAACAGCCAACCAAATTTGTGATAGTTTTTTTTTAAACTAGGTACTTTTTTTACCTAGCCCGTAACGTGGTAGTCTTTTGCTATTTATTCCTTTTTAGGGAAACGTTGCCTATTTATTCAATGTTTATAGCTCTCTTGGCTTAATTCTCCAAGCTAATTACACTCAAGAGAAACATGAAACCAAGTTTCACATAACAACTTACAACAACCCCGCCTAGCTAGAATATGTGCGACCTTGTTCGTCGATCTTCGCACCCAAGCAACCATAAACTCTTGAAATGACCCAAGTAGCAGCTTAATGTCTTCCACTATTTGCCATTAGTAGAAATACCCTTTTTCACTCAAAATCTTTGTCACCGCCACTTGAGATTCCGTGTCAACAATCACCTTCTGGATGTTTAATTCTTAAGCTAGGACAATGTCTCTCCGGCAAGCCAATAGCTCTATCATCTCTCAATCAGCAGTGAAATGTTTTTTTTTGGCATGAACCTACTAAGAAGTCGCCATGGTTTTCTCAAAGAACATATCATCCGCCTCCTGATCCTTCCTTTCTTTGATAGCACACCATCTGCATTGACCTTGCTCCATGCCTCACCCGGTTTCCTCCATTTGTGCATCTCCCGCTGGCAGGGCCAGTCCTGAGATTTTAGGGGTCCGGGACAAAACTAAATTTTGGGGCCCTTAATAATAATCAATACACGTATATATACAAAAATGTTTTTGGTGAACACTTGATATGGGTGTCATTGTGATCTTATAAGTAGCCCTATATATAGAGAGAAGATATGAAGGTCCTTGACATCTTTGGAAATACGAAGACATGTTAATTGTCAAGCTTACTAGAACGATGGAGCATAGTTATACGGTTTCAGGTACCGAAGGTTCGAAAACAATGACTCCATGAATAGTGCTAAAAGAAATTTGATCCAAAATGCATAGTTGTTCTTGGACTGCTTAATGGTAAGACTACTATTATTCTATAAAAAGCAGCATCCAAGAAATTATGCTAAGAGTAGCAAATCGATAAAAATGATATGCAAATATTCTTCACAGATTAGAATTCAAATCCGCAACAGTGCAAAGTTACTCCTACTAGTTGTGCAAATTTATTGTGCCATCCTAGCCCCGCAGCCGGTTGTTCCTTGTGCACCGCCATACAACCCCTTCATCGTCCTCGGCGGCCCGGCCGTCACACTCGGTATAAGATGAGAAATATGTTTTTTCTCACGAGGTTTTTCGGAGGTGTACATGCGTGGTTATCGATGTTTCCTTTCCTCCCAATCTGGTTTTAATGGGTGTTTATTTGCAATTATTGATTAAATTTGCATCAAAAATAATATTTTATAAACATTTAACATCTAAAAACAACGTAATATTTAGATTCTACACATTTTTAATCAAATTTCATACATAACATGTTAAAATCGGAGTTACGGTTTAAAAAATATGGATAATTTTATTTTTATATAAACTGAGATTGATTAACCGAAAAGTCAGGAGGTTTTCTGATAGAAAGAAAAAAAATCGACTGACTTAAATGTGGACGGCCTGTTGATTACCTAAAACGTCAGTTTTTTTTCTAGAAATACAAAAAAATGGTTCGGTTCGGTTGTGACTTAAAGATAAACTTCCGGTTAACTACAATGGAGTATGGGTTTTAAGCATGGTCAAGCGGTTGACTGTGTGGGTCGGAGTGGTGGGATGGCATTGTGGTGGAGAGATGGAATTGATGTGACGCTTCGACCGTGGTGCCAGTATTTCATGGATGTTGTTATATCTACTGACGATGGCCGTTGGCGATTCACTGGAATCTACGGCGAGCCACGTACAGAGCTTCGAAAGAAAACTTGGGATGCTATTCGTTATCTCAGACGTCAAGATGATTACCCTTGGTTGTGTGCGGGAGATTTTAACGAAGCTTGTTGGCAGGAGGAGCACAAGGGAAAGAATGAAAGAGGTTGGTCGCAAATGGAGGAGTTCAGAGAGTGCTTGACAGAATGTGGGCTTCTAGATCTGGGCTACTCAGGTTATGCTTTCACCTGGGACAATAAGAGAGAGGGGGAAGAGAATGTCCAGGTCAGGTTAGATAGGGCCACCTGCAACGACGCCTTCACCTCTTTGTTTCCTTCGACGACAGTCGAGAACATTCCAACCGAGGAGTCAGATCATATGGCTCTGGTCATTCGGGTGGCCAAGGATGTCACACACAATCAAAGCAGAAGGGCTACTCAGTTTCGGTATGAGGAGATGTGGGGTAGGCATGATGGGTACGATGATATGTTCTCTGATGCATGGGAGCGCTATGCACATGCAGCAACTTCTATTTCTGGGACATGGGATTGTCTAAAAAATATCACGTCTCACATGCAAGGGTGGGCTCGTACGGAGTTTGGTTCGGTCCAGCGTGAGATCAAGAAGCTGAGAACGCAGTTGGGTCTTGCTAGAGAAAAATTTGAACACCATGGATCCTCACTGGAGGTCCAGAATATTGAGTCACGGTTACACGAACTGTATGAGAGAGAGGAGATTATGCAAAAACAGCGATCTAGGGTTGACTGGTTACAGGCAGGGGATCGCAATACAAAGTTTTTTCAGAGTAGAGCTTCACACAGGAAAAGGAAGAATACCATTGTGAGGTTAAAAAGGGCTGATGGAAGTTTTTGTTCTTCAGACGAGGAGATGAGGGCCATGGCAAAATCTTTCTATGACAGTTTATATACTTCTCAAGGGGCGGCCAATATGGAGCGAGTACTTGAAAATGTCCAGGCGGGTGTCTCTGTTGACATGAATGCCCGTCTAACGGCTGCCTTTTCGGACGCTGAAATTGAGCAGGCGCTGTTTCAAATGGGCCCTGCGAAGGCTCCGGGACCGGATGGGTTGCTAGTGCTGTTTTACCAAAAACACTGGTCGTTGGTTAAACATGCGGTGTGTGCGGCGGTTCGAGATTTCTTGGAAGGCAAGGAGATGCCAGCTGATTTTAATAATACAGTGCTTGTTCTCATTCCGAAAGTCAAGGCTCCTGAGTTGCTATCACAGTTTCGGCCGATCAGTTTATGTAATGTCTTGTATAAGATAGCTGCAAAAGTTTTGGCTAACCGGCTTAAGTGTGTCTTGCCTGTCCTTATCTCGGAGGAGCAAAGTGCCTTTGTCCCGGGTCGTTTGATCACCGACAACATACTGATTGCTTATGAATGCACACATTCTATCAGGAAGAGGAAAAGGAAGAACAGTCTATGTGCGGTCAAGTTAGATATGATGAAGGCATATGACCGGGTGGAATGGAGTTTTTTGGAAGCCATGATGACACGGATGGGTTTCTCGAGGAGGTGGATTGATATGATTATGCACTGTGTGACCTCAGTGAAATTCTCAGTTCGTCTTAATAGTGGGGCGTCGGATATCTTTATACCTACACGAGGTCTTCGGCAGGGTGACCCTCTTTCCCCTTATTTGTTTTTATTTTGTGTTGAGGGTTTTTCTGCTCTTCTCAATAGGGCTAAGCAGGAGAAGCGGATTGCAGGAGTTGAGTTTGGGAGGGACGGCCCTCACGTTACTCACTTGCTCTTTGCTGATGATAGCATTGTGTTTCTGGAAGCAGATGAGAATAGTTTGATGGAGTTAACTCACATCTTGCAGAACTATGAGGAATCATCTGGTCAAAAAGTTAACCTACAAAAGTCATCTATATTTTTTGGTAAGGGTTGTGAGGAGAGCACCAAGGAGGCCTTAAAACAGATTGCAAATATTTCTTCAGAGGCTCTAAGTGAGAAGTACCTTGGCTTACCAACGGTGGTAGGAAGGTCAAAAGACGGGTGTTTCAAGTATGTCAGAGAAAGATCTACTGCTAAAGTGTCTGGCTGTAAGGGACAAGGCATGTCCAAGAAGGGTAGAGAGGTGTTAGTCAAATCTGTCCTCCAAGCCATTCCAACGTTTGCTATGAGCTGCTTCCAATTCACCAACAAATTATGCCGGAACCTGACTTCGATATCTTCCAACTTTTGGTGGGGAGGAGAACATGGCAAGCGGAAAGTGCATTGGGTTGCGTGGGAGAAGATGTGCAGAAGTAAGCGCACAGGAGGTATGGGATTTAGGGACTTCGAAGCTTTTAACAAAGCACTTCTAGCTAAACAAGCATGGAGGATTCTCACTGTTCCAGACTCCCTGTGTGCTCGTGTATTGAAGGCAAGATACTTCCCCCATGGTAATTTTATGGAGGTTACAGCCACAAAGAGGGCATCAACTACTTGGAAGAGCATTATTCATGGTCGCCTCCTTCTCAAGGAGGGTCTAATCTGGCGCATTGGAGATGGATCCAAGATCAAAGTTTGGACAGATAACTGGATCCCCAGAGAGGGGTCCATGAAGCCGGTGGGAGCAAAGGATATGCAGAATATTAATACCGTTGATGATCTTCTGGACTATTCTGGGAAGGAGTGGGACCTGCTAACCTTGCAACGGGTGTTTCATGAGAATGATGTTCATGATATTAGACAGATTGCCGTTGGAGGTCTGGGCAGAGAGGATGTCATGGTGTGGAACTACACGAAGAACGGTCAGTTCACAGTTCATTCGGCCTACCACCTAGAGATGAAAATGAAGGCGTTGCAAGATGGATCAGCGGAGAGTTCATCATCGGTTGCCATGCATGCTGGCTGGAATGAATTGTGGAGCACTGAAGTTCCAGGGAAGGCAAAAATTCATTCTTGGAGGCTACTGAAGAATGGATTGGCGGTTGGTGCTGAATTACATCGGCGACGTATTAAGCCGGGTATCTTTTGTTTAGCTTGTGGTCACGAAGAAACTACTTTGCATCGTTTTTGGAGGTGCCCTTACGTCATGTTCTACTGGGAGCTTGTGCGTGAGAACAAGGGAATTTCTGCAGTTTTCTGTCCACCGGTTTTTGTTCAAACACAACAACAACTTGCAGGTTGGCTCCTAGATTGGATGGGCAAAAGTAAAGAACCTGAAAGGGCAATCATGATCATGAGCTTATATCATATGTGGTTAACCCGAAATGCTGCAAGGGACACATCTGTATTTGATGGGCCGGAGGAGCTGGTCGAGCGAGTCTTCAGACTCATTTCTGAGTGGGCAGACGCTCATGCATCAAAGGGGACAGTCTCAGGCATGAATCAGGTTGTTCACTGGACACCACCCGAGGAAGATTGGCTCAAAGTTAATGTAGATGGATCTCTGAAAAAGAATGGAATGGGTGGAGGAGGCGGTGTGGTGGTTCGTGATGATAGAGGTACATTCAAAGCTGGTGCTTGCCATCAGTTCGACAATGTTGCTGTTGCTGAACATGCGGAGCTGCTTGCATGCCGCCGAGGTGTGCAACTTGCGACTGAAATCAGTGCCACAAGGCTGATACTTGAAACTAACAATCAAACTGTGGCACGGGTTCTTAATTCGACTGAGATTGATTGGTCCAGGTTTGGTCCACTTATCCAAGAGATCAAGGAGATGCTGTCCGGTGTCGCCGAGTATCGAGTGATTTGGGCCAGACGTGATGCGAACAAAGTTGCTCACTTATTAGCTAGGGAGGGCTGCCTGGTAGGTTTATGCAAAACTTGGTTTCATGTTTTTCCTTCTTGTATTCGAGATGCTATGTTGGATGATGTTGTGGTTCACTAAGTAATATAGGCAGCTATTTCCCCTCAAAAAAAAAAGTTAGTTGGACAATGGAAATGTCTACCTAGTTGCCGCTATCTCTTTACGTCTTTATTGTCGTTCCTCCTCAGTGATGGCCAATATATATTGCATTAGGATGAAAATAACAACGTACATGTTAGTACTCAATGATAGCATGCACGCAAGATTATTTTTTTCTTTCTGGTATATTTGTTTATAACTGTAATCCAAGTGAAAATTTAATTTGGTTGCAAACATATTAAACAACTTCACGACAACAATCCATTTGTAAGACATAAATGCCAAACGTTTAAGGCGGCATATCAACATCATTATTCTTAAAAAAAAACTTTATGGGCACAACTGTAAATAGGATGGAAATCAGTGTTAAGCCACTGGTCTACACTCGTAATAACAGTTTTTGTACATCATCGTAAAGGACTTGATTATTGTGCACTGTGCAAAAATAGAGAGGATTCTTATGTACCTATTATAACTTTTAGCATATGGTAGCTGGTAAGAATCAGCATGCCGTATGGTTCCAATAAAGTTTTTTTCTTAAAGCATCAAACTATCGTATGTACTCAATCTAAATTGGATAAAAAACATATACTCTTTTTCGCGGCAAGGGTAGAAAACATATACAATACAAATTTTAAAAATATCACATGCAAAGAAGATATTGATTAGGTTTGTATCTCAAATGTATTTTTTATTAAATGATCAACATGTAAGATAATAGCATATGTAAAGTGTACATATTTTTCTGTGAGATTTTCATATATAACATATTAGATTTGGAGTGAATATTCAAAAAAGCATTTGAATCTGCCAAACAATAATAAAAAAGATTAAACAAAGAGTAACTGGGCCGTAAATCCAAACGTTGTGCATGCAGCCCATCTGATAAATGATGCTTGTGCGAGATAACACATATCCTATGCACAAATGAATTTAGACTGAAAAAGGAGAAAAAATGGGGTAGAAGAGGGGTCTCCCGTGTAAAACCGCTTGGCTGCTCATGGGGTTGAATATAATAAATGAACCAAGGGGATGGTCGTCTTTGTGCAGAAAAAAATGTTTCCTTTTTTTTTCAGTTATGGGTGGTATGGTGGGTAATTTGAGCCAAGTTCAAGGGCAATCTTATGTCGGACGGGCAGAAGCAATAGACTCTTTATTAATAGAATAGCAAAATGGCCCGTGCCTTGCATCGCGAGAAAAAAAAATCATATTCATCATTAGCAATGATCATATTTTACTGCACCATCGATGTACACTATTACTCTCATTTTTGTGAAATCATGAACATTTTTTCGAAGTCGTGAACATATTTCAAATAGTGAGAAAGTTTCATATTTGTAATTTTTTCCTAAAATCATGATTTTTTGAATTCATGACCATTTTATACTATTTGTATTTAAATGGGCGAATATTTCTAGAATCGACAAAAAAAATTCGAAATTTGTGATTTTTTTTCGAAATTGGTGAACAATTTTAAAATGCATGATCTTTTCTGAATAAGCAAATATTTTATGAATCAATAAAATATGTTTTAATTTATAAACAGTTTTCGAATTTCTAGGATACTTTCAATTCATGAACATTTGTTTATTTATAGAAAATTATGAACGATTTTTTATTTCCTGAACATTTGTTTTGAAATTTGCGAACATTATTTGAATATGCAAACATTTTTTGCAAAATCGAAAACATTTTGTGAATCCACAAACATTTATGAATTATTAATGTTTTTTATTTAAAATTCCAATTTTTTTATTTTTGAAACTTATTTAAAGTAGAAAAAATAATGAAGGAAAGGAAAAAACAAAAATTAGAAACCAGGTCGCCCATACATGGGCCGGCCCAAACAGGCGTATTGTGTCGTCTCCTAGAGCGCAAAGGACAGTATAGGCGGTTTTTACTGCACTGGCCAGCCCAGGCCAAGATTTCTCTGTCTGAAACGTTTTTTTTATCACTTATAGATGACATTGGTTGGTAATATTTTGTAACTTTAGGGACAATTTGGATGACGGACGGGTAGAAGCACTCATTCCTTTATTAGTAAAAAAAGTAGGTAAAGATTAGGTATAGAGGTAAAGATTTAATATTATTTTATATTAGTTAGCTTAATTAAATTCTCTTCAAAATTTGAGTGAATTTTGTAATTTACCATTTGAATCTATATTTCTTTTAACAAAGACTATGGACGATACATCCGGTACGCGGCTAATTGTGCTGGCGCCCGCATATGTCCTACTCGACGATGTTGTCGGATGCCGTCTAGTGACTGTTGATGCTTCTAAGCCCCCCAATGCGAAGCACGAGAAGCAAGTACGAAGCCAAGATTCTACCGCGTGCGTGGGGGGAGGGGGGATTTTGCAGTGCGGAGGCGCGTCAAAAAAATAATCATGCTCATATAACCTAGGTTAGAAAAAACTAAATCTTCATCAAGGTAAAAAATATGTGTCGGATCGGAATAATTTAATTTACCAAATATTTGTACATGTACAGGAGGGGATAAACAATGCAAAATATTATCTCACATGGTACCGATATTCACTATTTATTTTTTGTCGTTTGTAGTTTCTGCAATTATAATGTTGTAGTTCTTTTTTTTGTGTGGACATAATGTTGTAGTTCTATATGGCACAGAGTAGATCTTCTTCTTTTTTGAGGGGAGATTGGATCTGATTTTGAATGGTACGAGCAAAGACTAACAAACATGAATGATTGAAAAGACACAAGACTAACCAAACCTTTTCTGCCTTTGTGTTGCCGCTCATGCTGGCTGCGTGGCTGCCGCCGGCCGTCCGTGCGTCCACTCTAGGATCGATCGTCCCCTTCGGCATCTCTAATCTTACTCTTTTCATTCTTAAATATAAGTCTTTTTAGAGATTTTGATATAAACTACATACAGATATACATAGACATATTTTAGAATATACATTCACTCATTTTACTTCGAATGTAGTTTATATTGAAATGGGCGTGCTACGCGTTCACCGGCCGATCTATTTAAAAGATCGGCCCGGTTGCGAGCCGACAGATCTAGCGGATCTTGCTGTCAATTGATATCTCCATCATTGCAACAAAGGTCTTGTTGCAGATTTTTTTTTGTAACAAAGGCTTTGTTATAGAATTTTTTTGCAACAAGTATTTTTTGCAACAGAGGACTTGTTGTAGAATTTTGTGTAACAGAGGCCATGTTGCGGAAATATTTTTGGAACAAAGGTGATGTTTTATAACATTTTTTGCAGGCGAGAAGGCAGCCCACGGGTAGAGTGGCTTGGGGGCGGCAGTGCTCGAGAGGCCACACTGGTGCTCCGTGGTGGCCATGGCGGCTTCGGGCGGCGGTTCGTGCGAGAGAAAGACAGTGAGATGAGAGAGAGGGAAGGAAAGGGAGAAAGAATGTGCTACAGGAGAGTATGTACAAGTTTGCAACTAACCGCTTGTTGCGGTCCAGGGAATGCAAAAGAGCATAGTTGCAAAAAACGTGGGCGCGGAGCGGGTTGCTCTCTCCGTCTGATCAACAGTCGATCGAACGGACACGGAGCCGGCGGACGCTCCCTCACAATCAGTCGGTTGAAGGTAAGTTTTTCCTATATTGAAATCTCTATAAAAAAATTATATTTAGGAACGGAGGAAATAGATTGAAGTACTAGATTAAAAGGTGCGGGATTGAGAAATTCCATACACCACACGACCCAGAAGAAAGAGACGGGACCGACCTTGATTGTTTTTTCTGACGGAATGTGACATGATGTCTTTGCCTCTCTTTCTTTCGAGCTAAAGATTGTTACTCGCCGACATGACTTGAGTGTACGTCGGTTTGTCTCTCGGAGATGGGCTATAGCGGGCATGAGATAGATGGGCTTGTGAGTTTAGTTGGGCTCTCTGTGGTTTTGTGTGTGTGTGTGTGGGGGGGGGGGGGGGAAATTAGCTAAAAAAATCGGCAATCTATACCTACTAATAAAGTACGGAGCGTTTCTGTCAGTCCGTCATACGTTTTATAAAAAGGATGATGCGGAGCATACCATGGTCATCCTCATGGACCCATCATCAACACCCCAAGCTCCAAGTGGTCCCATGACGAGAGTCCGTGCACGTGCCATCGAATCCGAGGTGACATCTTTCCTTGCTCAACCATCGTTTGATCCACTCGAGACATGGTTTCTACCTCAAGCCGAAATGCTTTGCATACTCGGGTACTCGGGAGAAGGCCGTGGAACAACTACGAAGGACATCGAGGATGCCAAGCTCGGAAGGACCAGGGAGGAACCGCGTACAGGCTACAGCCCTCCGGACGTCCGGACCACCTCGGACGTCCAATGTCTGGAACACATCGTCAGCCACACGACCCACAGGACGCCACAACGGTCGGGCGACCGACATCGTCCGGACGTCCGACAAGTCCCAGCGTCCAGATGTCCGAGCCCCTCCGGAAATCCGGTGCCATGATACCAGTACCGATTTGCCGAAAATCCGAAGACCTCCGGACGACCGAGCCCCGGACGTCCGACCGCTCTGGAAATCCGGCGACTCCACACCCGAGCCGAATCCTTGGATGACCGGCCGACTCCGGATGTCCGGACCGCCGTGAATCGTCGGATGTCCAATAGCTTTAGGACGTCCGGACCCTGTCTACGAACAGACACTCGGGTTTCAACCCATGTACCCCTCTACTTCGCCTTAGACTATAAATACTCTTCCCCCACCTCAAGCTAGGGTTATATTAGCTTATGTTTAGCATTCAGATTTGTTGAGCATAGCTCCATCTACTTTACCTCCTCCCATGGAGATGACCTCTATGTGAGAAGATCCAAGTGGATGCCAAGGCCCCTCTTGTAGGGAAGATCCCACAGGATATCAAGGCCCCTCCTCCGGAGTGAGAAGACTACCGTTACTTGTATCCGTTCATTGAACTCGGTTCGTGTATCTCTTGTGATCTATGGTTCTAGTGAATGTGTGATTTGAGGATCGGTCTTGAGTGTTCTTCGTTTCCCCCTCTTGATTTTCTCTCTTTGCCCTCCAAGTGTGAAAAGATCGGCCCTCATGGGTTTGCCCCGTATCATCTTGATATTAGAGCCAGGTTAATTCACACTTTGGAGTCTATCCCTCCACTTTCTATCCCATTTTTGTTTTGATTTGACCTAATTTTGAAAATTCTCACAAAAATAACCATACCAAAATTTCTTGGATTCGTTGGATTTGAGGAGATTTTGTTGATTCGGATCCGTGGATTTCGTTGTGGACAAGTGGACCTACCTTCCCCCAATCATCTTCATCATTTTCATCCACAAAATCGCCGTAATTTTTCCCGAAATTTTTCTTTGGCCTCGAGTTCTTCCGCCCGAGGTCAACCTGCGAGATCCACAGGCATCGGACGACCGGCAGCCTCCGGACGTCCAAGGTCCGTCGGACGACCGACCCGGGCTGGACGTCCGAGAAAGTCTGACGAAACTGAAAATTCAGCCATAAATTTTTTGTTTTCTCTACCATTTTCTTCAGCCTTTGCCACTACCATCTCTTCGACAACCCCTTTGCATTTGAGATTTTGAGTAGCGAGCTCACCACTTCCTAAGGTGTTTCGGCTACTTAGGAGTGGTTCTACACCACATCGCCGCTCATCATTGCCCCGGATCGTCGCCGACAACTTCTTCATTGAAAACCCACCGTAAGGAAGGATGGTAACCGCGACGACACTCTTGACTCATACCCTTGCCATTGCATTGTTACTCCGAGCCTTTCGCGTTACTTGCCTATCGAGACAAGCCTTTGAGAATTGCCGGGCTACGCTACTTATGAACCTTAGTGATACATACTCCGTACAGCTTATATTGCATGCCCATACCATAGTACCATATTTTGTGTTACAATAGTACCCGCATTCATAATTGTTATCTTGGTGTGCACGTCCCGCATAGTGACCATACATCTTATCATTGCCAAAAGAATGAGAAGCAAAGCTTTTAAAAAAGAGGAAAAGAGCAATAGCATCGCCAATTTTGCATATACTTGATCATCTTGGATCACTTGAGAGAGTGACATCGTGCCTCATACACATAGCAAAAGTCAGGAATAGAAAGGTGACACGTTTTTCTCTTTTAGGTTGGTGCACAAGCGCGTATCTAGCCCATTAGAGCAATCATGCTAGCGTCTCTCTAGCATTGCACAACACGAGCGTTTTACCTGGATTCCACATTTTGTGCTCATTGCTTGGTTGCACAACCCCACTTTTCTATCCGTGTGTGTTTCCGTGTAACTACTTTCTTGTGATCTACATTGTCTTACTTGCGAATTTGCGAATCTCTTTCAACATTATTGAATCTTATCTTCAGATCCTAACCAAGCTACTTCATAAGCCTTTTACTTGTGTAGGTGTGAGAAGGACGATCTTCGGTACCAATTCCACTATTCCCATATTTGCACATTGAGTGCTTGATCCATTTTCAACTTACGGAACGGTAATTGGTATTGTCTTCTCATTCTTCCACTTATATCTACTTGAGTGCTATGGATAGGTCAAGCATACCCAACCCGACATTCGAGGAGCAAGAGGAAGGCACTACTACCTTCGCCACCAAGCTCCACTTCTTCGGCGCACAAAAGGCCATGCGGCAATCACAAGATGTCTTGCACGACCGCATCGAGCGACTCGCCACCGACTTGCATGAATCCGAGTCGCGCACGAGGGGCTACCTCGACTGAAAGCTCTCAAGCCAAATGGAGGCGTTCCGGACCTTGATGGTCAACCACGCTCCTTCAACTTCTACTTCGTCAAGGCGGTGTCACTCAACTCGCCACTCCTCCGAGTACTCTTCCGGCGAAAGTCCACCCAAAGCTCGACATCAACATCGTGACGATCGTCGCGACCATCATGGGTCGGACAACCCCTTCCATGGCGATGGACTGCAAGATCGACTTCGCGAGTGTGAACGATGTCATCACCAAGAACAAGATTCTTTGGAACAAGAACGACTACAACAACGCCATGAAGAAGATCGTCGCCGTGAAGAACAAGCACTTGAAGCACAACGAGCACTACGTGATGCGACCCGTGCCTTGGAAGAACGCAACCGTCAAGCGCTGAAGAACAAGAAGCACTTCGGCATGAACGTCAAGAAGAAGCCAATCGCCAAGAGGAGCACCAAGAAAGAAGGAACCGAGTGCGTGGACCTCGCCAACGCCCTCAAGTGCATCATGATGAACCCGATGAAGAAGAAGCTCCAAGGCAAGATCATCGCCTACACATCAATGACACTGATGCACCACCCCCAAGACAAGGCTTTCGGCATGACCAAGAAAATGATGAACAATGCTTCGGCAAGCTCCAGTTTACTATGCCAAAGTTCTCCGGAAGCAATGATCCCGAAGATTATCTTTCATGGGCGCTCAAGGTTGACAATATCTTCCGTCTCCACAACTATGACAAAGAGAAGAAGATAGCTATGGATTCACTTGAGTTCCATGACTACGTCCTTATTTGATGGGAATAAGTCATAGAGCAGAGACGCGAGAAGGGAGAACCGCCAATCACTACTTGGGCTCAAACGAAGGACCTCATGCAAGCATGATTTGTTCCAACACACTACAACCGAGACCTCTTCAAGAAACTACAACTTCTCAAGCAAGGAACCAAGTCCGTCGAGGAGTACTATCAAGAGATGGAGATATCTATGATCTGAGCAAATGTCAAGGAGGATGAAGAGCAAATGATGGCCCACTTCTTGAACGGCCTCAACTACCAAGTCAAGAGAATCGCTGACTTCCAACCTTATGCAAACCTCCTCGAGCTCGTGCACAGGCTTCCAAGGCGGAACGCCAAGTGCAAGATGACTACAAGTACTCCAAGTTCTCCAACAAGACCTACGGTGCAAGTGCTCAAGCTTCTACAACTACGATGCCTTCGACTACAAGAACTCCAACAACTACCGGTGACAAGTCAACTTTCAAGGATAAGACGACTTCGTCAAGCTGCCCTCCTACAAGCACCTACAAGTCAAGAGTGTCATCCTCTACACAAACACCAGATGCTACCGCTAAATCAAGCTCCATCAAGTGTTTCAAGTGCCATGGCCGAGGCCACAAGACCTTCGAGTGTCCAACAAGACGCACTATATCCTTCAAGACGACGACACCTATGACTCTATGAGCGATGACGAGATGGAAGCTTTGGAGCACGTGGCCATGCATCGACAAGTCAATGAAGATGAAGATTCACAAATCTTTTGTAAGAACGATCCGAGCCCCACTCTCGTTGTTTCCAAGGTTTTGACTCTTCAACAACAACAAGACGAGGACCAACGTTGCCACGTTTTCCATACAAAGGCGGACATCCAAGGAAAATCCGTTAAGGTCATCATCGACGGTGGAAGTTGCCACAACTTGGCAGGTGAAGACCTTTGTTCCAAGCTACAATTGGTCAAGAAGAAGCACCCATGCCCCTACAAGGTCCAATGGCTTAGTGACTCCGGCACAATCCAAGTTGAGCACACCATGCAAGTATCCTTCAAGATTGGCACTTATGAAGACACTTTGGAGTGTGACATGGTGCCCATGTCTGTGTGCCCCTCCTTCTTGGTCGACCTTGGCAATTCGACCGTGGCGTCATCCACAACGGTCGGACCAATCACTATAGCTTCAAGATGAAGGGCAAGCAATATGTGTTGGAAATATGCCCTAGAGGCAATAATAAAATGGTTATTATTATATTTCCTTGTTCATGATAAATGTTTATTATCCATGCTATAATTGTATTGATTGGAAACACAAATACATGTGTGGGTACATAGGCAACAATGTGTCCCTAGTAAGCCTCTAATGGACTAGCTCGTTAATCAAAGATGGCTATGGTTTCCTAGTCATGGACAAGAGTTGTCATTTGATAATGGGATCACATCATTAGGAGAATGATGTGATGGACAAGACCCAAACTATGAACGTAGCATGTGATCGTGTCAATTTATTGCTATTGTTTTCTGCATGTCAAGTATCTGTTCCTATGACCATGAGATCATGCAACTCACTGACACCGGAGGAATACCTTGTGTGTATCAAACGTCACAACATTACTGGGTGACTATAAAGATGCTCTACAGGTATCTCCGAGGGTGTCTGTTGAGTGGGCATGGATCAAGACTGGGATTTGTTACTCCGTGTGACGGAGACGTATCTCTGGGCCCACTCGGTAATACAACATCACAAACAAGCCTTGCAAGCAATGTGACTAAAGTGTTAGCCATGGGATCTTGTATTACGGAACGAGTAAAGAGACTTGCCGGTAACGAGATTGAACTAGGTATAGAGATACCGACGATCGAATCTCGGGCAAGTAACATACCGAAGAACAAAGGGAACAGCGTACGGGATTAACTGAATCCTTGACATAGAGGTTCAACCGATAAGGATCTTCGTAGAATATGTAGGAACCAATATGGGCATCCAGGTCTCGCTATTGGTTATTGACCGTAGAGGTGTCTCGGTCATGTCTACATAGTTCTTGAACCCGCAGGGTCTGCACACTTAAGGTTCGGTGACGTTTTGGTATAGTTGAGTTATGTATGTTGGTGACCGAAGGTTGTTCGGAGTCCCGGATGAGATCCCGGACGTCACGAGGAGCTCCGGAATGGTCCGGAGGTAAAGATTGATATATGGGAAGTCCCGTTTTGGTCACCGGAAAGGTTTTGGGTACTTCGGTAGTGTACCGGGAGTGCCGGGAGGGTACCGAGGGACCATCGGGGGGGGGGGGGGGCTCGCCCCAAAGGGTCTCATGGGCTGTGGGAGGAGTCAAACCAGCCCCTGGTGGGCTGGCTGAACCCCCCACTAAGGCCCATGCGGCTAGGGGTGGGAAAAACCCAAAGGTGGAAAGGGTTTCCAAGTGGAGAGGAGGAATCCTACTCCTAGTAGGATTGGAGTAGGACTCCTCCACCTCCCACTTAGGCTGCACCAAGGGGCAGCCCTAGGGGCGCCGACCTCGCTCCCCTCCCTCCTATATATACTAGAGGGAGAGAGGGCAAAAGCACTTCAACCCAAAAGGCCACGGTGCAACCCTCTCTCCCGATAGATTAGTTCCTCTAGTTTTTCAGCAATGCTTAGGCGAAGCCCTGCTGGAATAGTTCCACCACCACCGCCGCCGCCCCGTCGCCCTGCCGGAGAACTCATCTACCTCTCCGATCCCTATTTTTGGATCAAGAAGGCGGAGATCTTCATCAAGCTGTACGTGTGCTGAACGCGGAGGTGCCGTCCGTTCGGCGCTAGATCGGGACGGATCGTGATTGGATCGCGGGAAGCTCAGCGATTTGGATCGCGAAGACATTCGACTACATCAACCGCGTTTCTTAACGCTTCCCGCTTAGCGATCTACAAGGGTATGTAGATCCACTCTCCCTCTCGTAGATGCTCATCACCATGGATAGATCTTGCGTGTGCGTAGGAAATTTTTTGTTTCCCATGCAACGTTCCCCAACAGTGGCATCATGAGCTAGGTCTATGTGTAGATGAGATCACGAGTAGAACACAAAGGAGTTTGTGGGCGTTGATATTTAGATTGCTTCCTCCCTTTGTCTTTTCTTGATTCGCCGGTATTGTGGGATGAAGCGGCCCGGACCAACCTTACTCGTACGCTTACGAGAGACCGGTTCCATCAACTGACATGTAACTTCGTTGCATAAAGATGGCTGGCGGGTGTCTGTCTCTCCTACTCTAGTTGGATAGGATTCGACAAAGGCAGTCCTTGAGAAGGTTGAATAGCAATTTGTGTATCACCGTTGTGGTTTTTGCGTAGGTAAGAATCGTTCTTGCTAGATACCCGTAGCAGCCACGTAAAACATGCAACAACAATTAGAGGGCGTCTAACTTGTTTTTGCAGGGTATGTTGTGATGTGATATGGCCAATTACATGATGAGATATATGTGATGTATGAGATGATCATGTTTTGTACAGAATATCAAGACTTGCATGTCGATGAGTACGGCAACCGACAGGAGCCATAGGGTTGTCTTTAAGTTATTTTCGCCGTTTTGCTTTACTTTATCTCTATGAGTTAGCAATAGTTGTAGTAGCAATGGTTGGTGCGACAACCCCGATGGCGACACGTTGATGGAGATGAAGATGATGGAGATCATGGTGTCATGCCGGTGACGATGGAGATCATGCCGGTGCTTTGGAGATGGAGATCAAAAGCACAAGTTCATGGCCATATCATGTCACTTATGATTTGCATGTGATGTTAATCCTTTTATGCATCTTATTTTGCTTAGGACGACGGTAGCATTATAAGGTGATCCCTCACTTAAATTTCAAGATTAAATTGTGTTCTCCTCGAGTGTGCACCGTTGCGAAAGTTCGTCGTTTCGAGACATCACGTGATGATCGGGTGTGATAGACTCTACGTTCGCATACAACGGGTGCAAGCTAGTGTTGCATGTGCAGAACACTTAGGTTAAACTTGACGAGCCTAGCATGTACAGACATGGCCTCGGAACACAAGAGACCGAAAGGTCGAACATGAGTCATATAGTAGATATGATCAACATTAAGATGTTCACCATTCAAACCTCCCCAACTCGCGTGATGATCGGACTTGAGTTGGTGAATTTGGATCATGTGACACTCGAATGACCAGAGGGATGTCAATTTGAGTGGGAGTTTTTAAGTAATATGATTAATTAAACTCATTATCTTGAACAATAGTCTAAGTTGTTTTTGCAAAATTTATCTTGTAGATCAATGGCTCGCGCAGTAGCACCCCTGAATTTTAATGCGTTCCTAGAGAAAGCTAAGTTGAAAGATGATGGGAGTAACTTTGTGGACTGGGCCCGTAATCTAAGGATTATCCTTACGGCTTCCCAAAAGGTTTATGTCCTTGATGCACCGCTTGGTGATCCACCCGCTCCAGTAGAGTCTCCAGACGTTGCGAACGCCTGGCAGGCTCGTTCTGATGATTACTCGATGGTTCAATGTGCAATGTTGTATGGCTTAGAACCGGGACTTCAAAGACGTTTTGAACGTCATGGAGCATATGATATGTTCCAGGAGTTGAAGTTTATCTTTCAGAAGAATGCCCGGATCGAGAGGTATGAGACCTCCGATAAGTTCTATGCCCGCAAGATGGAGGAGAACGGGTCTGTCAGTGAACACATACTCAAAATGTCTGGGTATTCCACACGTCTAGCTGAATTGGGGATGCCCCTTCCAGCAGAGGTGATCACTGACAGAGTTCTTCAATCATTGCCGCCTAGCTACAAGAGCTTCGTGTTGAACTATAACATGCACGGGATGAACAAGTCAGTCGCCGAGCTGTTTGCGATGTTGAAAGTCGCTGAGTCTGAGATTCAGAAGGAGCATCAAGTGTTGATGGTCAATAAAACCACTAGTTTCAAGAAGAATGGCAAGGGTAAGAAGGGTAACTCCAAGAAGAGTGGCAAAGCAGTTGCCCCTCCCGTGAAGAAACCCAAGGCTGGACCCAAGCCAGAAACTGAGTGCTTTAATTGCAAGGGAACTGGTCACTGGTAGCGGAACTGCCCCAAGTATTTGGCTGACAAGAAGGCGGCCAACGCCAAACAAGGTATATATGATATACATGTTATTGATGTGTACCTTACCAACTCTCGTTGTAGTGCCTGGGCATTTGATACCGGTTTGGTTGCTCACATTTGCAACTCAAAACAGGAACTGCGGAATAGACGGAGGCTGGGAAAGGACGAAGTGACGATGCGCATGGGAAATGGTTCCAAGGTTGATGTGATCGCCGTCGGCACGCTCGCTCTTCGATTACCATCGGGATTAGTGATGAACCTGAATAATTGTTATTTAGTGCCCTTGTTAAGCATGAACATTATATCAGGATCTTGTTTATTACGAGACGGTTACTCATTTAAATCAGAGAATAATGGTTGTTCTATTTATATGAGTAATATCTTTTATGGTCATGCACCCAATGTGAGGGGTTTATTCTTATTGAATCTCGATAGTGATGATACACATGTTCATAACATTGATGCCAAAAGATGTAGAGTTGATAATGATAGCACCACTTTCTTGTGGCACTGCCGTTTAGGTCATATTGGTGTAAAACGCATGAAGAAGCTCCATGCTGATGGACTTTTGGAGTCACTTGATTTTGAATCACTTGACACATGTGAACCATGCCTTATGGGCAAGATGACTAAAACCCCGTTCTTTGGAACAATGGAACGGGCAAGTGACTTGTTGAAAATCATACATACTGATGTGTGCGGTTCGATGAGCATTGAGGCGTGCGGTGGTTATCTTTACTTTCTCACCTTCACTGATGACTTAAGTAGATATGGGTATATTTACTTAATGAAACACAAGTCTGAAACGTTTGAAAAGTTCAAACAATTTCAGAGTGAAGTTGGGAATCATCGTAACAAGAATATTAAATTCCTACAATCTGATCGAGGAGGAGAATATCTGAGTTATGAGTTTGGCAGTCACTTAAGACAGTGTGGAATTGTTTCACAATTGACACCGCCTAGAACACTACAGCGTAATGGTGTGTCTGAACGTCGTAATCGAACCTTATTGGATATGGTGCGATCTATGATGTCTCTTGCTGATTTGCCACTATCGTTTTGGGGTTATGCATTAGAGACATCTGCATTCACTTTAAATAGGGCACCATCGAAATCCGTTGAGACGACGCCATATGAACTATGGTTTGGCAAGAAGCCAAAGTTGTCGTTTCTTACAGTTTGGGGATGTGATGCTTATGTCAAAAAGCTTCAGCCTGAAAAGCTGGAACCCAAAGCGGAGAAATGTGTCTTCATAGGATACCCAAAGGAGACAGTTGGGTATACCTTCTATCTCAAATACGAAGGCAAAGTGTTTAACGCTAAAAACGGAACATTTCTTGAGAAAGAGTTTCTCTCGAAAGAATTGAGTGGAAGGAAGATAGAACTTGATGAGGTTGTTGAACCTTTACTTCAACCTGAGAGTAGCGCAGCGCAGAAAGATGTTTCTGTAGAGCCTACATCGGTTGAAGAGGAAGTTAATGATGATGATCATAAAGCTTCGGATCAAGTTACTATCGAACCTCGTAGGTCGACAAGGACGCGTACTGCTCCTGAGTGGTACGGCAACCCTGTCTTAGAGGTCATGTTGTTGGACAACGATGAACCTACGAGCTATGGAGAAGCGATGATGGGCCCGGATTCCGAGAAATGGTTAGAGGCCATGAAATCCGAGATGGGATCCATGTATGAAAACAAAGTATGGGCTTTGGAAGTATTACCAGAAGGGCGAAAGGCCATTCAGAACAAATGGATCTTTAAGAGGAAGACGGACGCGGACGGTAATGTCACCGTCTATAAAGCTCGACTTGTGGCAAAGGGTTTTTCACAAGTTCAAGGAGTTGACTACGATGAGACCTTCTCACCCGTAGCGATGCTTAAGTCCGTCAAAATCATGTTAGCAATAGCTACATTTTTCGAGTATGAAATTTGGCAGATGGATGTCAAAACAGCGTTCCTTAACGGTTTCCTTAAGGAAGAGTTGCACATGATGCAACCAGAAGGTTTTGTCGATCCAGAGAATGCTGAAAAAGTTTGCAAACTCCAGCAATCCATTTATGGACTGGTGCAAGCATCTCGGAGTTGGAATCTTCGTTTTGATGAGGTGATCAAAGCGTTCGGGTTTATACAAGTTTACGGAGAAGCTTGTATTTACAAGAAAGTGAGTGGGAGCTCTATAGCGTTTCTAATATTATATGTGGATGACATATTGCTGATTGGAAACAATATAGAAATGTTGGAAAGCGTGAAGGAATATTTGAACAAGAGTTTTTCAATGAAGGACCTAGGAGAAGCTGCTTTCATATTAGGCATCAAGATCTATAGAGATAGATCAAGACGCTTAATAGGACTTTCACAGAGCACATACCTTGACAAAGTTTTGAAGAAGTTCAAAATGGATCAGTCCAAGAAGGGGTTCTTGCCTGTATTGCAAGGTGTGAAGTTGAGTAAGACTCAATGCCCAGTGACTGCAGAAGATAGAGAAAAGATGAGTGTGATCCCCTATGCTTCAGCCATAGGCTCTATCATGTATGCAATGCTGTGCACAAGACCCGATGTGCCTTGCCATGATTCTTTCAAGGGGTACAAGAGTGATCCAGGAGTGGACCACTGGACATCGGTCAAAATTATCCTTAGTAATTAGAGGACTAAGGAAATGTTTCTCGATTATGGAGGTGATAAAGAGTTCGTCGTAAAGGGTTACGTCGATGCAAGCTTTGACACCAATCCGGATGACTCTTAGTAGCAATCCGGATACGTATAGTGGAGCAGCCATTTGGAATAGCTCCAAGTGGAGCGTGGTAGCATATGCAGTATGACATACAGATTTGCAAAAGAACACATGGATCTGAATGTTGCAGACCGTTGACTAAAACCTCTCTCACATGCAAAACATGATAAAACCCCAGAACTGATTGGGTGTTAATTACATGGTGATGTGAACTAGATTATTGACTCTAGTGCAAGTGGGAGACTGTTGGAAATATGCCATAGAGGCAATAATAAAATGGTTATTATTATATTTCCTTGTTCATGATAAATGTTTATTATCCATGCTATAATTGTATTGATTGGAAACGCAAATACATGTGTGGGTACATAGACAACAATGTGTCCCTAGTAAGCCTCTAATGGACTAGCTCGTTAATCAAAGATGGCTATGGTTTCCTAGTCATGGACAAGAGTTGTCATTTGATAACGGGATCACATCATTAGGAGAATGATGTGATGGACAAGACCCAAACTATGAACGTAGCATGTGATCGTGTCAGTTTATTGCTATTGTTTTCTGCATGTCAAGTATCTGTTCCTATGACCATGAGATCATGCAACTCACTGACACCGGAGCAATACCTTGTGTGTATCAAATGTCACAACGTTACTGGGTGACTATAAAGATGCTCTACAGGTATCTCCGAGGGTGTCTGTTGAGTGGGCATGGATCAAGACTGGGATTTGTTACTCCGTGTGATGGAGACGTATCTCAGGGCCCACTCGGTAATACAACATCACAAACAAGCCTTGCAAGCAATGTGACTAAAGTGTTAGCCATGGGATCTTGTATTACGGAACGAGTAAAGAGACTTGCCGGTAACGAGATTGAACTAGGTATAGAGATACCGACGATCGAATCTCGGGCAAGTAACATACCGAAGAACAAAGGGAACAGCGTACGGGATTAACTGAATCCTTGACATAGAGGTTCAACCGATAAAGATCTTCGTAGAATATGTAGGAACCAATATGGGCATCCAAGTCCCGCTATTGGTTATTAACCGTAGAGGTGTCTCGGTCATGTCTACATAGTTCTCGAACCCGCAGGGTCTGCACACTTAAGGTTCGGTGACGTTTCGGTATAGTTGAGTTATGTATGTTGGTGACCGAAGGTTGTTCGGAGTCCCGGATGAGACCCTGGACGTCACGAGGAGCTCCGGAATGGTCCGGATGTAAAGATTTATATATAGGAAGTCCCGTTTTGGTCACCGGAAAGGTTTCGGGTACTTCAGTAGTGTACCGGGAGTGCCGGGAGGGTACCGAGGGACCATCGGGGGGGGGGGGGGGGCTCTCGCCCCAAAGGGTCTCATGGGCTATGGGAGGTGTCAGACCAGCCCCTGGTGTGCTGGCCGAACCCCCCACTAAGGCCCATGCGGCTAGGGGTGGGAAAAAACCAAAGGTGGAAAGGGTTTCCAAGTGGAGAGGAGGAATCCTACTCCTAGTAGGATTGGAGTAGGACTCCTCCACCTCCCACTTCGGCCGCACCAAGGGGCAGCCCTAGGGGCGCCGGCCTCCCTCCCCTCCCTCCTATATATACTAGAGGGAGAGAGGGAAAAAGCACTTCAACCCAAAAGGCCACGGTGCAGCCCTCTCTCCCGATAGATTAGTTCCTCTAGTTTTTCAGCGATGCTTAAGCGAAGCCCTGCTGGAATAGTTCCACCACCACCGCCGTCGCGCCGTCGCGCTGCCGGAGAACTCATCTACCTCTCCGATCCCTCTTGCTGGATCAAGAAGGCGGAGATCATCATCAAGCTGTGAGTGAGAGACCATAAAGTGTATTTCACTTTGTACTTGTGTGCAAAGATGAGGTCCTGAGGACTAACCCTTCACAACATCTACCTCTTGTTTTGTCTCGTTTATTGCAGGAATTCAAAGATGTCTTTTCTGATGAGCTACCTCCGGGACTACCACCAAAGCATGGGATCGAACACCACATCGACCTCATACCCGGCGCACCACTTCCCAACAAGGCACCCTACCGCGTCAACCCCGACGAGACTAAGGAGATCCAAAGGCAAGTCCAAAAACTCCTAGATAAAGGGCATGTACGCGAGAGCGTAAGTCCTTGTGCGGTTCCGGTGATCCTAGTGCCTAAGAAAGATGGTAGTATACACATGTGTTCCGATTGCCGCCCTATCAATGCTATAACCGTTAGATATCGCCATCCTATTCCTCGCCTTGATGATATGCTTGATGAACTTAGTGGTGCCACTATATTTTTCAAAATTGATCTTAAAAGTTGTCATTACCAAATACGTATGCAAGAAGGTGATGAATGGAAAACTCCTTTCAAAACCAAGTTTGGTCTCTATGAATGGTTAGTCATGCCTATGGGCCTATCACAAGCACCGGGTACATTCATGCGTGTCTTGCATCATGTCTTACGACATCTCATGGGATATTGTGTTGTGGTATACTTTTATGACATTCTTGTTTTTAGTGAATCTCTAGAGGAGCATGCTAAACATGTCAGGAAGTATTGCAAGTTCTTCGAAAAGAACAACTTTATGCCAATATGGAAAAGTGCACTTTCGGTGTTGAAAAAGTTGTTTTCGTTGGATTTGTTGTTTCCTCTAAGGGTGTTCACGTTGACGGGTCTAAAATCGATGCCATTAAATCTTGGCCTCTACCAACGAATTTGCAACAAGTGCATAGCTTCCTCGGTCTAGCGGGTTTTTATCGCTGCTTTGTTAAGGATTTTTAGCACTATTGCATCCCCGTTGTATGCTTTGAGCAAGAAGAATGCGCCCTTTGTGTGGGGACCATCCCAAGACACCTCTTTTAATGAGCTTCAAAATTTGCTTACACATGGACCTTTGCTTGAATTACCCAACTTTGACAAAACCTTTGAAGTGCATTGTGACGCTAGTGGTAATGGCATTGGAGGTGTGTTGATGCAAGACAAATGCCCAATTGCGTACTTTAGTGAGAAACTTTCCGGTGCACAACTTAACTACCCCATTTATGGCAAAGAATTGTATGCTTTGGTGCAAGTTTTGCATGTTTGGGAGCATTATCTTCGACCTCATGAGTTTGTTATTCATACCGATCATGAAACACTCAAGTACCTTAAAGGTCAAACTATATTGAACAAGCGGCATGCTAAATGGAGTGAATTCATTGAGTCTTTTCCTTATGTCATCAAATACATTAAGGGAAAAGAAAATGTTATCGCGGATGCACTTTCCCGCAAATGCATGCTAGTTACTCAACTTGAGCTAACTGTCATTGGTTTTGAGGATATCAAAGATTTGTATGAGCATGATGTTTCCTTTGCTACTCCATATGCTAAGTGCCAAGATAAACTTTGTTGGGAAAAATATTACATGAAAGATGGCTATCTTATGCGTGCTAACAAACTTTGTATAGCCGAGTCTTCTCTTCGTTTGTTGATTTTGCAAGAAGCTCATGGTAGAGGAGACTCATGGGTCACTTTGGACGCGACAAGACATATGCCACGCTCTCCAACAAATACTTTTGGACAAAGATGGTTTGTGAAGTTGCACGCTTAACCAACCGTTGCTCTACATGTCGCAAAGCTAAGTCAAAAGCTCAATCTCATGGTCTTTACATGCATCTTCCAATACCTTTCCAACCTTGGGAAGACATTAGCATGGATTTTGTGCTTGGTTCGCCACGTACTAAAAATGGCCATGATTCTGTTTTTGTTGTTGTGGACCGATTTTCTAAAATGGCTCATTTCATTCCATGTCACAAGATAGACGATGCTTCACATGTTGCAAATCTCTTTTGTAGGTACATCTCGCGGCTTCATGGAGTCCACAAGACCATTGTCTCGGATCGTGACGTCAAGTTCCTTAGCTACTTTTGGAAGACTCTATGCGTTAAACTCGAGATCAAACTACTATTCTCTTCGGCATATCATCCACAAACCGATGGCCAAACGGAGGTGACAAACCAGACGCTATCAACGCTTACACGCGTGTTGATCAAGAAGAACATCAAGGAATGGGAAGATTGTATCCCCATCGCCGAGTACGCCTACAATCGAGCACCTCACTTCACCATCGGCAAGTCACCATTCGAAGTGGCTACGAGTTCAACCCCTTGTCCCCATTGGACATACTTACTCTACCACTCCAAGAGCGCGTCAACATGGACACCAGTGCAAGGGCAAGCTACATCAAGAATATGCATGAAGATACAAGGCACACGATCGAACGTCAAGTGGAGCGAGTCACCGCCAAGAGCAACATCAACAAGCACCCGATCATCTTCGACACCGGTAATCTTGTGTGGCTACACCTACGCAAGGATCGCTTACCCGCCGAGCGCAAGTACAAGTTACTCCCTCGAGCCGATGGACCTTTGAAGGTGTTTGGCACGCTACAACATCAATGCCTACAAGATCGACATTCCACGCGTAAAGTACAACATGAGCGACATCTTCAATGTCAAGGACCTTTCTCCTTTCCATGGTGATGAAGATCTTGATCCGAGGACGGATCTTTCCCGAGGGAGCACTAGTAGAAAACATGGCATCAGTCCCGCTTCCAGAGGGCCTTTAGTCCCAGTTCTGCAACCGGGACAAAACGATCGGGACTAATGCCCATCACTTTTAGTCCCGGTTGGCTTACGAACCGGGACTAAAGGAGCTCCACATGGCCGCCGTGGGGCGCTTGGCATGAGGACCTTTAGTCCCGGTTGGTAACACCGACCGAGACTAAAGGCGGCCACGCGTCAGCAGCTCTGGTTTTTTTTATTTAAAGGAGGGGTTTAGGGGTTTTGAAGGGTTTAGGAGTTTTCATATTGTGTTTCCCCCTTTTATTTTTGTTTTTACCATTTTTATTTTATGCTTTTCATTCAACTCGACGCTAGCTACTACATATAGCAATGAAAGAACCATTACATAACATCGTCATGATCAATATATAGAAACAACCATTAGTATCACTTGAAAGTTGTTCAACTTAAGAAACAAACATCAATGTCTCACATTCATCTTAACATACTAATTAATTAACTAACAGTTCTCCAGCTGATATATTCATGACTTAGTTCTAAACATGGTCAACAACAACCATCATCTGATAGTCCTTGCGGTTGCTCTTCCTTATAGTGATTACCACAAGGGTGTCCACCATTAGTTCTCTCTTTCCCTTGATGAACTCCTGCCAGCCGGCCTTGTGGAATTATATGCGCCCGTCGGGGTTTGTCTTGTATTGGACATTCATGACAGGCCCTCTTGGTCCATGGATTACTCTAGCAGTGCCGACGGTGGGGATGTCCACTCCGGAAAACATCTTCAAAGGTAACTTCTGAAGACCCCATCATTAAGAGAAAATAGAGAGCACAGAATGTTAGACATCTCACCATACTTGGTTATGACCAAAAAGAGATGAAAGAATATAAAACATCTCACCATAACTTTTTTGACCATGTTTGTTTTTGTTAGACGGTGCACAAAGGGCTTCCCCAAGAACGCCGAAGAGGATGGTAACATTTCTTTCACACTAGCTTTATCATCCCGAGTAAGCTTCTTCATCCTTTGAGAAAAAAATTGCAGAAAGGATAGGACCATCATCTTCATCTTCGATGTCCTCCTCTTCATTTTGGTTGTCCTCATCTTCATCTTGGATGTCCTCATCTTCATCTTGGCTGTCGATGTCATCTTGGTCATCTTGGCTGACGATGTCATCTTCGTCATCGTCATCATCATTGCTTTGGACATATAATGTCCTTAACCTATTCACCTCTCCTATTAAGGAAAAAGCTACGAGTTCTCCTCCTTTAAAATTGTTAACTGCAATGTACTGCTCCCATCCATCACCATATATGATGGTTTTATTCTTTCCTTTGCGCAGTTCCAATTCGAATTCGCGCTCCTCATCATCCTCAAAGTACAACACGTTACCATATGAATTGTTGAAGTCCTCCCTTATGTTGCATGGAACACACTATGCAGTAGTTAATAATCAACAATAAAGTCAGTAAAAAAGTTAAACAAATGATCAGAATTCAATACAAATTCAAGTTAAAGACCGTTACCACTGATTTTTAAATCCCTTTCTCAAAAATACCCCGAACTGCACTGCAGTTTCAAGACTGTCCATACATGAATTTTGGCACACCTTGCAGATCTTACGCCTCATGGTCCCTAATAAGCCCAAGCAGTTGTCAAACATAAGAAAATGCAATTAACACTTTTTTTATATTTCATTTCCGAATGTAGAATAGTTCATAGATGTAAGTTATGATATATAATGTGAATCTTTTAAAAACACATAACATGACATGCCTCATTACAACCTAAGAAACACAACTCGAATAATCCAGTTAATGAAGCATCGAATATTATCGCTAATACAGCTCGAATGTTATCATATAATATCATTAATTAATATAGATTGAGTTGACGTCTCACGGCGCAGGCGGTGAACACCCAAAAAGAAGGAACCATCACCGGATCATAGCTCGGGTGAGATCCCTGAATAACCTGCAAGGTATTGGAGGACCTGGCGTCCAACACAGCCATGTAGCGACGGACGTGCTCGTCCTCCTCCCTGACACGATGACGTACCACCTCCGTGGGGGTCGGCTCCCTCTGCACCGATAGTGGCCCACGCGACCGCCACCAAAGAATCTCCGGGTCGACGACGAGACCCAGATTTCTCACCAAGGTGCGCACACCGGAAGGTAGCACCTCCCAGTGCCAGCCCGACGGAGCCCAGTCCCGGACATGGCGCCTCTCAAACTTGTTGTCGGTGCCGAGTCGACGACGAGGATGCGGGATTGGCATCGTCGCTGAGAACAAATTGTGGCTATAGCAAATATCATTTTATTTAACAACAATACCATATTTAATACCATATTTAATTTTTGTGGCAAAAGAGAGAGATTTCCTTTAGAGCCCTTTGGTTCATAGGAATGCACTCCTCCCTACATAAGTTCTATGTTCCGCCTCTTCTAATTTTCTTCTCTCCCGAAGAAAAATAAGATTTTTTCCTTTAGAGTCCTTTGGTTCATAGGAATGCATTCCTATCCATACATAGGATTGATTCCTATCCTCCACATTTCAAAGGAAAACAAAAAAGAGCTTAGACTCAATGGAAAAATTCCTATGATGTGAACCAAAATGACACATCTTTTTCTAATCCTACTCATAGGATTTGAGATGCGTGCCATCTAATTTCCTACAAATTTCCTATATATTCCTATGATAATCCTAGCCTATGAACCAAAAGGAGGCCGTGCCTAAGGTATGATTTTTTTGGTTCATAGCTGGGGAATGCATTCCTATTCCTACATAGGATTGATTCCTATCCTCCACATTTCAAAGGAAAACAAAAAAGAGACTAGACTCAATGGAGAAATTCCTATGATGTGAACCAAAATGACATATCTTTTTCTAATCCTACTCATAGGATTTGAGATGCATGTCATCTCATTTCCTACAAATTTCCTATATATTCCTATGATAATCCTATCCTATGAACCAAAGGAGGCCTAGTTAAGGTATGATTTTTTTGGTTTTTGTCCAATTTATCTATAAAATCTTCTATGATAATTCTATCCTATGATAATCCTAGCTATATATATCCTATGAACCAAATTATGAGACTCCATGTATTGGATCCCACGCCGCCACTGCTTCGGCCGGCGACGGACGCGGGCGACGACAGTGACCGCGGGGGGGGGGGGGGGATAGGACGAGGGGAATGGCGGTGTGGCCGGCGGCTCACCTAGGAGGAGGAGGAGGGGGAGCGGGCTCGGGGCGGCGACGGGGACGGCGACGGGGACGACGTCGGGGGCGGCGATGGGGGCGGCGACGAGGAGAGGGCTCGGGGACGCGATGTCGAGGTCCGGCAGCCTGGCGGCGTCGAGGTGGTCTTCGGCGCCGTCGGCGGAGATGGAGATCGAAAACTGTAGATGAATTTTGGTCCACTTATATACCCCAACATTTAGTCCCGGTTGATGGCTCCAACCGGGACTAAAGACCCCCCATTATTCCCGGTTCGAGCCACCAACCAGGACTAAAGGTGAATTTTCACCAGGCGAAAGGGCGGGAAGACCAGGGCTTTAGTCCCGGTTGGTGGCTCCAACCGGGACTAAAGGGGGACCTTTAGTCCCGGTTGGATCCACCAACCGGGACTAAAGCCCTGTTCCTGGCACGGTGGGAGTTTAGTCCCACCTCGCCGAGCGAGGAGCGCTCGTACTGGTTTATAAGCGCGGCTGCACCTACCGTCTCGAGCTCCTCTCTATCGCAGGCATTGCATGCCTAACTGTCTCTGCCCTGTTGGGCCTACTAGCCCCGTGGGCCTGCGTCCTGGCCCATGTATATTGGGTTACTAGTCGTATGCAGGCCATGGTGGCCTAGTAGGTGGGCATTTTTTTATATTATTTTTTTGCATATTAAAAGTTCTTAACAAAAAATACTTTATGAAAATTTTTGCTATTATTTTTTTTACAAAAAATACTTTATGAATATTCTTTTTTGCTATTAAAGTTTTTAACAAAAATAACTTTGATAATTTTAGTTGCATAAATTTTACATAATATTAAGTTAAATAACTTTGATCGGACGAAAACTCATCTATTACAAAGGGATTTCATTTTTTAACATATTTTAACTCCAGAGTTTTTCTGCATTCAATATGCACCATTCAAAGCCACATCATCACTTTTCAACCCTTTTCTGACTTGATTTGCTATTTTTCATGCATTTGATGATTTATTTTGAGCTAAAATGACCCTGAAATTGAAAAGCACTGCAAATGAACTCTGAAATGGTTGAAAGTTGGCATGGTATCATAATTTCACCCACATAGCATGTGCTAAAAAGTTGATAGGGTTACGGGAAAACTGGGTGCACTTCATGTACAAACTGTACAATCTCTTTCGAAGTATCAGGGTTTCGGATGAAAACTCGTCTATTACAAAGGGATTTCATTTTTTAAACATATTTTAACTTAAGACTTTTTTTGCATTCAATATGCACCATTCAAAGCCACATCATCACTTTTCAACCCTTTTCTGACTTCATTTGCTATTTTTCATGCATTTCATGATTTATTTTGAGCTAAAATGACCCTGAAATTGAAAAGCACTGCAAATGAACTCCGAAATGGTTGAAAGTGGGTATGGTATCATAATTTCACCCACATAGCATGTGCTAAAAAGTTGATAGGGTTACGGGAAAAACCGGATGCACTTCGTGTACAAATTGGACAATCTCTTTCGAAGTATCAAGGTTTCGGACGAAAAATCCTCTATTACAAAGGGATTTCATTTTTTAAACATATTTTAACTCAAGACTTTTTATGCATTCAATATGCACCATTCAAAGCCACATCATCACTTTTCAACCCTTTTCTGACTTCATTTGCTATTTTTCATGCATTTCATGATTTATTTTGAGCTAAAATGACCCTGAAATTAAAAACCACTGCAAATGAACTCTGAAAGGGTGGAAAGTTGGCATGGTATCATAATTTCACCCACATAGCATGTGCTAAAAAGTTGATAGGGTTACGGGAAAAACCGGATGCACTTCGTGTACAAACTGGACAATCTCTTTTGAAGTATCAGGGTTTCGGACGAAAACTCGTCTATTACCTATGGATTTCATTTCTTCACATGTAGTGATATTCTAGATGAAACCCATCATCAGAATAGTTGTGGAGAGAAAGTCTTCACTTTTTCTTCGCGTGTGTCCCTTGCTTATTGCGCCGTAACCATGGATAATCTTCATCGTTTAACAAGATGCTTGGGTCAGCCTTCACTTTGAAGGGAGGAATTTCATGAAACTTTTCATAATCTTTAGACATGTCTGTCTTCCCTCCACTCCCACGATGTTTCTTTTCCTTGAAAGAACTATGTGTCGTTTGGCTCATCGTTTGATGTATTCGCTTCCTTATCTTTCTTTTTCTCGGTTTGGTAGACATGTCCTTCACATAGAAAACCTGCGCCACATCATTGGCTAGGACAAATGGTTCGTCTGTGTACCCAAGATTGTTGAGATCCACTATTGTCATTCTGTAGTGCGGGTCTAACTGTACCCCGCCTCGTGACAGATTGGCCCATTTGCACCGAAACAAAGGGACCTTAAATTCATGTCCATAGTCAAGTTCCCATATCTCCTCTATGTAACCATAATATGTGTCCTTTGCCCTATTGGTGATTGCTGCATCAAAGCCGACACCACTGTTTTGGTTGGTGCCCTTTTTATCTTGGGCGATCGTGTAAAATGTATTACCATTTATCTCGTACCCTTGGTAAGTCAAGACAGTCGAAGATGGTGTCCTGGCCAACAAGTACAGGCACTAGTAGAAAAACCCCCATTAGTCCCGGTTCCAGAGGGGCTTTAGTCCCGGTTCTGGAACCGGGACTAAAGGGTCGGGACTAATGCCCAAGACCTTTAGTCCTGGTTGGCTTACGAACCGGGACCAAAGGCCCTCCACGTGGCCGCTCTCTGTGCGTGGGCTGGAGGACCTTTAGTCCCGGTTGGTGTTACCAACCGGGACTAAAGGTGGAGCCTTTAGTCCCGGTTGGTAACACCAGCCGGGACTAAAGGAAAAAAAATTCAATTTTTTTTTCAAATTTTTTGATTTGTTTTTAATTTTTTTCTGATTTTCACAATTTAATCTCTAATCACCCCTCCTCACTGCTTCAGAATTTAATCTCTAGTCTCTAATCAGCACTCATTCCAAATCGTCTAACTTCCCGGCCGGTCACCCATCCTCTCACTACTCCAGCCCCAGCACGCTTAACTTTCAGGTTCTATCTCCCCTAGTTTCCAAGACTGCACTTGTTGTTTTCCTGACAATCTTAAGCTATCAATCATGTTAACCCTTAGGTCTTCATGTCACATGATTTATTTTTTTGAATTCTAAATAATTATTAAAATAAACAAAATAAGTACTAATAATATTGAATTTCAATGAAAATAAAATAAGTAATAATATTATTTTTTTTTGCCATTTATTCATTTAATATGACATAATTAATATCTGTAAATCTGTAAATCAAAATTCGACAAATAATATATCCATTATTATCAGAAAAATGTGAGGAATCCAAATATGACATCATTTATTTTTTTTAAATTATTTTTAAAAAAAATTTAAAATTATTTTTTTGATTTGAAATAACTTTTTTTCCTTTTGGAATTTTGAGAATGTGAGAAAACTTCACCGGGTAAACCCGGGTGAAATCGAGTCCCAATTTTTTTCTTTTATGCAAAAGTTATGGCCGTTTTACATTTTTTCGACATCGTATGCAAAAGTTATGGCCGTTTTACTTTTTTTTTTCATATTAAACTTTTTTTTCGACATCGTATGCAAAAGTTATGGCCGTTTTACATTTTTTTTTCGTTTTTTGCAAAAAAGGTCAAAATTTATATTTCAAAATTTCTATACCAACTAGACACTAAAACCTAACTACTTCTCAAAGGATTTTATTTTTTGAAGATTTTATCATTTTTGTTTATTTTCTACAAAACTAAAAAAGGCGGTCCACAGGGGGGGGTAGAGTTTGAAAATTTCAGAACCCCTTTAGTCCGGGTTGGTGTCCATCCAATCATACCGTCGACTACACATCTGCTAGCACCGTCCCAGCCAGAGTCACAACTAAGGTTAACCAAGCCAGAGTCAACCCTTTCTAACTTCATTTGCTATTTTTTATGCATTTAATGATTTTTTTGAGCTAAATGACCCTGAAATTGAAAAGCACTACAAATGAACTTTGAAAAGGTTGAAACTTGGCATGGTATCATCATTTCACCCACATAGCTTGTGCTAAAAAGTTGAGAGGGTTACGGCAAAAACTGGATGCACTTCGTGTACAAACTGGACCATCTCATTCGAAGTATCAAGGTTTCAGACGAAAACCCATCTGTTACAAAGGCATTTCATTTTTTTTAACTTATCTCAACTCCACACTTTTTGTGCATTCAATATGCACCATTCAAAGCCACATCCTCAAATTTCAACCCTTTCTAACTTCATTTGCTATTTTTCATGCATTTAATGATTTTTTTGAGCTAAATGACCCTGAAATTGAAAAGCACTACAAATGAACTCTGAAATGGTTGAAACTTGGCATGGTATCATCATTTCACCCACATAGCTTGTGCTAAAAAGTTGAGAGGGTTACGGCAAAAACTGGATGCACTTCGTGTACAAACTGGACCATCTCATTCGAAGTATCATCTGTTACAAATGCATTTCATTTTTTTAATTAAAATCCTAATTTAAATTATTCTAAAAATAACCAAATAAATCTTACTGTGACAACAAGCTAACACGTGACTAGGAGCAGAAAGAATTAAATTAAAAACTATTTGTAAACTCAAGTTATTCACAATCTAGGGGTTGAAGCAAATTTGAACAAATTCAAATTTAAACCATTCAAATTTGAAAACTAATGGCACAAACAGAAACTAGACAAAATTTTGAATCTAATGCAAAAAGAATCACTCAAAAACATCAAATATCTTAAAAGATATAAGCAATTTAAAATAGAAACTAAAAACAGAAAACAAATGTAAAAACAGGAAAACTACCTTTAGTCCCGGTTGGTAACACCAACCGGGACTAAAGCCTCAACCCCTTTAGTCCCGGTTGGTAACACCAACCGGGACTAAAGCCTCAACCCCTTTAGTCCCAGTTGGTAACACCAACCGGGACTAAAGGGGGGGGCCTTTAGTCCCGGTTGGAGATACCAACCGGGACTAAAGGGGCTGGCACCGTTCGAAGCCCCTTTAGTCCCGGTTGGTCTCTCCAACCGGGACTAAAGGTCCCGTTCGAACCGGGACTGATGCCTGCGCCGCTCGAACCGGGAATAATGCACCCATTAGTCCCGGTTCGTAACAGAACCAGGACTAATGCTCTGACCTGGCGTGGACCAAAGCCCTGTTTTGTACTAGTGAGGTCATCTCCAACAGTGTTGTTACGCATGAGATGCATTTGCAACCAACCGCCGAAAGTCCCGATGTGTTCACGTGTAATCCAGTCGTCAGACTGCTCCGGGTGTGTCCAGCGTAGAATATTCTTGTGTTCATTCATATACGGGGCCACCAAGGTAGAATTCTATAGAACTGTGTAGTGTGCTTGCGCCCAAGAATGCCCGTCCCTACATATTATTGATTTCGCTACTAGCGTGCCTTTTCCACTCGGTCTCCCCTCATACCGCGATTTAAGGACAGCAATCGGCTTAAGGTCAAGAAAAAAGTCAACACAAAACCCAATGACCTCCTCTGTTTGATGGCCCGTGGAGATGCTTCCTTCTGGCCTAGCACGATTACGAACATATTTCTTCAAGACTCCCATGAACCTCTCAAAGGGGAACATATTGTGTAGAAATATAGGATCCATAATGGCAATCTCGTCGACTAGAGGAACTAGGACGTGAGTCATGATTTGAAGAAGGATGGTGAGAACACCAACTCGAAGCTGACAAGACATTGCACCAAATCATTTCGTAACATTGGTAGGATTTCTGGATCGATTACCTTCTGAGAGATTGCATTGAGGAATGCACATAGCTTCACAATAGCTAATCGAACGTTTTCTGGTAGAAGCCCCCTCAATGCAACCGGAAGCAGTTGCGTCATAATCACGTGGCAGTCATGAGACTTTAGGTTCTGGAATTTTTTATCTTCCATGTTTATTATTCCCTTTATATTCGACGAGAAGCCAGACGGGACCTTCATACTGAGCAGGCATTCAAAGAAGATTTCCTTCTCTTCTTTGGTAAGAGCGTAGCTGCAGGACCTTGATCCTTCTTTGGATGCATGCCGTCGTTTTCGTGCAGACGTTGCTGGTCCTCCCGTGCCTCCGGTGTATCTTTTGTCTTCCCATACACGCCCAGGAAGCCTAGCAGGATCACGCAAAGATTCTTCATCACGTGCATCACGTCGATTGCAGAGCGCACATCTAGGTCTTTCCAATAGGGTAGGTCCCAAAATATAGATTTCTTCTTCCACATGGGTGCGCGTCCCTAAGCGTCAGTCGGAACAGATTGTCCGCCAGGACCCTTTCCAAAGATTACTTGTAAATCCTTGACCATATCAAGTATGTCATCACCAGTACGAAGGACGGGCTTCTTCTGGTGTTCTTCCTCACCTTTGAAATGCTTGCCTTTCTTTCTTAAGGCATGCTTGGTCGGAAGAAATCGACGATGCCCCAGGTACACATTCTTCTTGCATTTGTCCAAATATATACTTTGGGTATCATCTAAATAGTGCGTGCATGCGTTGTATCCCTTGTTTGTCTATCCTGAAAGGTTACTAAGAGCAGGCCAATCATTGATGGTTACAAACAGCAATGCTCGTAGGTCAAATTCCTCTTGTTCATGCACATCCCACACATGTACACCTTTTCCGTTCCATAGCTGTTAAAGTTCTTCAACTAATGGCCTGAGGTACAAATCAATGTCGTTGCCGGGTTGCTTAGGGCCTTGGATGAGCACTAGCATCATAATGAACTTCCGCTTCATGCACAACCAAGGAGGAAGGTTATAGATACACAGAGTCACGGGCCAGGTGCTATGATTGCTTCTCTGCTCCCCAAAAGGATTAATGCCATCTGCACTTAAACCAAACCATACGTTCCTTGCGTCACCTGCAAAGTCCCCCCACTTTCTCTCGATTTTTCTCCACTGCGACCCGTCAGCGGGTGCTCTCAACTTCCCGTCTTTCTTACGGTCTTTTTTGTACCATTGCAACAACTTGGCATGCTCTTTGTTTCTGAACAGACGTTTCAACTGTTGTATTATAGGAGCATACCGCATCACCTTGGCAGGAACCCTCTTCCTGGGGCACTTGCCCTCAACATCACCAGGGTCATCTCGTCTGATCTTATACCGCAATGCACTGCATAACGGGCATGTGTTCAATTCCTCGTACTCACCGCGGTAGAGGATGCAGTCATTAGGGCATGCATGTATCTTATGCACTTCTAATCCTAGAGGGCAGAGAACCTTCTTCGCTCCGTACGTAGTGTCAGGCAATTCGTTATCCTTTGGAAGATTATTCTTCATTATTTTCAGTAACTTTTCAAATACCTTGTCAGATAAACCATTCTCTGCCTTCCATTGCAGCAATTCCAGTGTGGTACCGAGCTTTGTGTTGCCATCTTCACACTTTGGATACAACCCTTTTTTGTGATCCTCTAACATGCGATCGAACTTCAACTTCTCCCTTTCACTTTCGCATTCTTTCTGTGCATCAACAATGACCCGGCGAAGATCATCATCGGGCACATCTGGTACCTCTTGATCTTTAGCCTCCCCCGTTGCAGTATCACCGTATTGAGGGTACATAGGACGATAGTTGTCATCATCCTCTTCTTCTTCTTTGTCTTCCATCATAACCCCTCTTTCTCTGTGCTTGGTCCAAACATTATAGTGTGGCATGAAGCCCTTCTTGAGCTGGTGGAAGTGAATGGTTTTAGAGTTGGAGTAATCCTTCGTATTCTCACAGAAAGTACATGGACAATACATAAAACCGTTCTGCTTGTTTGCCTCAGCCACTTCGAGAAATTTATGCAGGCCCTCAATGGACTCGGAGGTGCGTTGGTCACCGTACATCCATTGCCGGTTCATCTGCGTGCATTATATAATTAAATGTATCAAAAACCATTACAGGACATCATGAATAGAGAAGTGATCAAATTAATACAAGTTCATCATCATATTAAAACCAAAGTACAGTAGTGATCAAATGTTATTACTGAAAAAATAAATACATAAAGTTCATACATAGTTCTCATAGAACAACATACAAGTAAGAAAATTATACACGTATCTATCTAAATCATACAAGTAAGAATTTTTTTCTTTTAAAAAGAAGATAAGAACAAGAGGCTCACCACGGTGGTGCCGGCGACGAGATCGGCGCGGGCGATCGACGGCGGTGAGGACGGGGACGGGGACGGCACCCTACACATGTGCAGACTCTAAGAAGTTAATTTTAGCTCTAATTGTGCGTCTAAATCAAAAAACTCCCACATACAGTCCTCCACTAAAACCCACAAACCACACTCTACTTCTAGAGAATTTGAAATGAGCTAAACTAGCAGTGAGAGATGAAACAATGAAGTCGTTAAACTTTTAGAACACTTGTGTAGTTGGTGCACCGCCAAACCTAAACAAATCTTGGGGAAAATGTAGCTTGGAGGTCGAGCTTGGAGAGGAGAAAGCTTAAGTGTGGCTGCGGCATTTCATCGAACACCTCATGTGCATAGGAGGTGAGAACAGAGAGCAGCACACCTCCCACACGCCGGCCGGCCAAAAAACAAAGGAGTGAGCGGGCAGGGGCCGGCATATATATAGGCATTGTATAAGTCCCTGTTGGTGGCTAGCACCGGGACTAATGGTGTCTCTTTAGTCCCGGTTGGTGGCTAGCACCGGGACTAAAGGGGCTGGGCCAGGAGCGAGGCCCTTTAGTCCCGGTTCGTGTCTGGAACCGGGACTAAAGTGTTGGAAATATGCCCTAGAGGCAATAATAAATTGGTTATTATTATATTTCCTTGTTCATGATAATCGTTTATTATCCATGCTATAATTGTATTGACTGGAAACGAAAATACATGTGTGGGTACATAGACAACAATGTGTCCCTAGTAAGCCTCTATTGGACTAGCTCGTTGATCAAAGATGGCTATGGTTTCCTAGTCATGGACAAGAGTTGTCATTTGATAATGGGATCACATCATTAGGAGAATGATGTGATGGACAAGACCCAAACTATAAGCATAGCATATGATCGTGTCAGTTTATTGCTATAGTTTTCTGCATGTCAAGTATCTGTTCCTATGACCATGAGATCATGCAACTCACTGACACCGGAGGAGTACCTTGTGTGTATCAAACGTCGCAACGTAACTGGGTGACTATAAAGGTACTCTACAGGTATCTCCGAGGGTGTCTGTTGAGTTGGCATGGATCGAGACTGGGATTTGTTACTCCGTGTGACGGAGAGGTATCTCAGGGCCCACTCGGTAATACAACATCACAACAAGCCTTGCAAGCAATGTGACTAAAGTGTTAGCCACGGGATCTTGTATTACAGAACGAGTAAAGAGACTCACCAGTAACGAGATTGAACTAGGTATAGAGATACCGACGATCAAATCTCGGGCAAGTAACATACCGAAGAACAAAGGGAACATCATACGGGATTAACTGAATCCTTGACATAGAGGTTCAACCGATAAAGATCTTCGAAGAATATGTAGGAACCAATATGGGCATCCAGGTCCCGCTAAAGGTTATTGACCGTAGAGGTGTCTCGGTCATGTCTACATAGTTCTCGAACCCGCAGGGTCTGCACACTTAACGTTTGGTGACGTTTCGGTAGTATTGAGTTATATGTGTTGGTGACCGAAGGTTGTTCGGAGTCCCGGATGAGATCCCGAACGTGACGAGGAACTCCCGAATGGTCTAGAGGTGAACATCGATATATAGGACGAAGGCAATCGAAGTCCGGAAGCGTTCCGGGGGTACCGGGTTATGACCAGGAGTACCGAAAGGGGTTTCGGGGGGCCCCGGCAAGTGTTGGGGGGCCTCATGGGCAAAGGGGAGGGGGCACACCAGCCCACTAAGGGGCTGTGCGCCCCTCTCACCCCATCTCATGTAACCAGGGGAGGTGGGGCGCCCTCCCTAGGGCAGCCGCCCCCTTTGCCTTGGGGGCCAAGGCTCCTAGGGGGTGGGAAGGCCAAAACCCATCTAGGGTTGCCCATCTAGGCCGCCGGCCCCTTTAGGGGAAACCCTAGGGGCGCCACCCCTCCTCCCTTCCCACTATATATAGATGAGGAGAGGGAGGGCAGCCTGACCCAAGAAAAGCCACGTGCTGCTCTCTCTCCCTCTAGATTGCTTCTCCTCTAGATCTGTTCGGTATAGCTTAGCGAAGCTCTGCCGGATCAGCTCCACCACCACCGCCACCACGCCCTTGTGCTGCCGAAGAACTCATCTACCTCTCCACCCTCGCTTGCTGGATCAAGGAGGTGGAGATCGTCATCGAGCTGTATTTGTGCTTAACGCGGAGGTGCCGTCCGTTCGGCGCTAGATCGGAAGGACCGTGATTGGATCACCGGACGGATCGTGATTGGATCGCGAGACGGATCATGATGGGATCGCGAGACGGCTTGCGATTTGGATCGCGAAGACGTTCGACTACATCAACCGCGTTTCTTAACGCTTCCGCTTAGTGATCTACAAGGGTATGTAGATCCCCTCTCCCTCTCGTAGATGCTCATCACCATGGATAGATCTTGCGTGTGCATAGGATTTTTTTTGTTTCCCATGCAATGTTCCTCAACAGTGGTATCAGAGCTAGGTCTATGCGTAGATGAGATCATGAGTAGAACACAAAGGAGTTTGTGGGCGTTGATATTCAGATTGCTTCCTCCCTTCGTCTTTTCTTGATTCAGCGGTATTGTGGGATGAAGCGGCCGGGACCAACCTTACTCTTACGCTTACGAGAGACCGGTTCCATCAACTGACATGTAACTTCGTTGCATAAAGATGGCTGGCGGGAGTCTGTCTCTCCTACTCTAGTTGGATCGGATTCGACAAAGGCGGTCCTTGAAAAGGTTGAATATCAATTTGTGTATCACCGGTATGGTTTTGCGTAGGTAAGAATCGTTCTTGCTAGATACCCATAGCAGCCACGTAAAACATGCAACAACAATTAGAGGACGTCTAACTTGTTTTTGCAGGGTATGTTGTGATGTGATATGTCCAATTACATGATGAGATATATGTGATGTATGAGATGATCATGTTTTGTATAGAATATCACGACTTGCATGTCGATGAGTACGGCAACCGGCAGGAGCCATAGGGTTGTCTTTAATTTATTTTCGCCGTTTTTGCTTTACTTTATCGCTATGAGTTAGCAATAGTCGTACAAGCAACAGTTGGCGCGACAACCGCATGGCGACACATTGATGGAGATCAAGATGATGGACATCATGGTGTCATGCCGGTGACGATGGAGATCATGCCGGTGCTTTGGAGATGGAGATCAAAAGCACAAGTTCATGGCCATATCATGTCACTTATGATTTGCATGTGATGTTAATCCTTTTATGCATCTTATTTTGCTTAGGACGACGGTAGCATTATAAGGTGATCCCTCACTAAAATTTCAAGATAAAATTGTGTTCTCCCCGAGTGTGCACCGTTGTGAAAGTTCATCGTTTCGAGACACCACGTGATGATCGGGTGTGATAGACTCTACATTCGCATACAATGGGTGCAAGCCAGTGTCGCACATGTGGAACACTCGGGTTAAACTTGATGAGCCTAGCATGTACAGACATGGCCTCGGAACACAAGAGACTGAAAGGTCGAACATGAGTCAGATAGTAGATATGATCAACATGGAGATGTTCACCATTGACACCACGGACTGGGTTGGTGAATTTGGATCATGTAACACTCGGATGACCGGAGGGATGTCAATTTGAGTGGGAGTTCTTAAGTAATATGATTAATTGAACTCATTATCATGAACATAGTCAAAATGTCTTTGCAAATTATGTTGTAGATCACTAGCTCGCGCTGTAGCTCCCCTGAATTTTTTTGATACGTTCCTAGAGAAAAAGTAAGTTGAAAGATGATGGTAGCGGTTATACGGACTGGGTCCGTGATCTGAGGATTGTCATCATTTGCTGCACAGAAGGCTTATGTCCTTAATGCACCGCTCGGTGCGCCACCCCCTCAAACGTCGTTTGTAGATGTTGTGAACATCTGACAGGCACGTTCTGATGACTACTTGATAGTTCAGTGCGTCATGCATTACGACTTAGAATTGAGGCTCCAAAACGTTTTGAACGTCACGGAACATATGAGATGTTCTAAGAGCTGAAATTGGGATCTCAGGCTCGTGCCCGTGTTGAGAGGTATGAGACCTCCAACAAGATTCTTTGCCTGCAAGATGAAGGAGAATAGCTCAATCAGTGAGCATGTGCTCAGATTGCCTGGGTGCTACAATCGCTTGAATCGAGTGGGAGTTGATCTTCCAGATAAGATATTGGTTGATATAGTTCTCCAAGTCACTGCCACAAAGCAACTAGAGCTTCGTGCTGAACTATGAAATGCCAGGGATGGAAATAATAATCCCTGAGCTATTCGCGATGTTTGACACCGCGAAGGTAGAAATCAAGAAGGAGCATCAAGTGTTGATGGTTAGTAAAACCACTAGTTTCGAGAAGGGCAAGGGCAAGGAGGGAAACTTCATGGATGGCAAGCCAGTTGCTGCTCCAGTGAAGAAACCCAAGGTTGAACCCAAACCCGAGACTAAGTGCTTCTATTATGAGGAGAACGGTCGCTGAAGCGGAACAACCCTAGATACTTGGTAGATAAGAAGGATGGCAACGTCGACATAAGTATATTTGATATTGATGTGTACTTTACTAGTACTCCTAGTAGCACCTGGGTATTGGATACCGATTCGGTTGCTAAATGTTAGTAACTCGAAATAAAAGCTACGGAATAAACGGAGACTAGCTAAGGGTGAGGTGACGATGAGTGTTGGAAGTGTTTCCAAGGTTGATGTGATCACCATCGCACGCTCTCGCTACCTTCGGGATTAGTGATGAACCTAAATAAATGTTATTTGGTGTTTGTGTTGAGCATAAACATGATTAGATCGTGTTTATTGCAATACGGTTATTCATTTAAGTCAGAGAATAATGGTTATTCTGTTTACATGAATAATACCTTCAATGGTCATGCACCCAATGTGAATGGTTTATTGAATCTCGATCGTAGTGATACACATGTTCATAATATTGATGCCAAAAGATGCAAAGTTAATAATGATAGTACCACATACTTGTGGCACTGCCGCCAAGGTCATATTGGTATAAAGCGCATGCAGAAACTCCCTGCTGATGGATCTTTGACTCACTCGATTTCGAATCGGTTGAGACATGCGGACCATGCCTCATGGGCAAGATGACTAAAACCCCGTTTTCCGGCTTGATGGAGCGGGCAAGTGACTTATTGGAAATGATACATGTTGAAGTATGCGGTCCAATGAGTGTTGAAGCGTGCAGTGGATATCGCTATTTTCTAACCTTCACTAATGATTTGAGCAGATATGGGGATATTTAATTAATGAAACACAAGTCTGAAACGTTTGAAAAGTTCAAACAAATTCAGAGTGAAGTTTGAGATCATCGTGACAAGAAGATAAAATGTCTACGATATGATCGTGGAGGTAAATATCTGAGTTACGAGTTTGGTATACAACTTAAGACAATGTGGAAGTTGTTTCACAACTCACGTCACCTGGAACACCATATTGTGATGGTGTGTCCGAACGTCGTAGTCGTGCTCTATTGGATATGGTGCGTACTATGATGTCTCTTATCGACTTGCCACTATCGTTTTGGGGTTATGCATTAGAGACAACTACATTCACTTTAAATAGGGCACCATCTAAGTCCGTTGAGATGACACCGTATGAATTTTGGTTTGGCAGAAACCTAAGCTGTCATTTCTTAATGTTTGGGGCTGCGACGCTTATGTGAAAAAGGTTTCAACCTGATGAGCTCGAACCCAAAGCGGACAAATGCATCTTCATAGAATACCCTAAGGTAACAGTTGGGTATACCTTCTATCTTAGATCCAAGCGCAAAGTGTTTGTTGCTAAAAATGGGTCCTTTCTCGAGAAAGAGTTTCTCTCGAAAGAGTTGAGTGGGAGGAAGATAGAACTTGATGAGGTTGTTGAACCTTTGTTTCAACCAGAGAGTAGCGCAGCGCAGAAAGTTGTTTCTGTGGATCCTACGTTAGTTGAAGAGGAAGTTAATGGTGATGATCATGAAACTTTGGATCAAGTTACTATCGAACCTCGTAGGTCGACAAGGACGCGTACTGCTCCTGAGTGGTACGGCAACCCTGTCTTAGGGGTCATGTTGTTGGACAACGATGAGCCTACAGACTATGAAGAAATGATGGTGGGCCCGGATTCCAACAAATGGCTAGGAGCCATGAAATCCGAGATAGGATCCATGAATGAAAACCAAGTATGGACTTTGGTAGACTTGCCCGAACGGCAGGCCGTTGAGTACAAATGGACCTTTAAGATGAAGACATACGCTGATGGTGAATGTCACCATTTATAAAGCTCGACTTGTCGCAAAGAAGTTTCCGACAAGTTCAAGGAGTTGACTGCGATGAGACTTTCTCACCCGTAGCGATGCTAAAATCTGTTGAAATTATGTTAGCAGTTGCTGCATTTTTCGATTATGAAATATGGCAGATGGATGTCAAAACATCGTTTCCTTAACGGTATGCGTCAGGAAAGGTTGTATGTGATACAACCGGAAGGTTTTGTCAGTCCCAAGGATGCTAAAATATATGCAAGCTCCAGCGATCCTTCTATGGACTGGAGCAAGCATCTTGGAGTTGGAATATACGCTTTGATGAGGTGATCAAAGTTTTTGAGTCTATACAAAGTTTATGAGAAACTTGTATTTACAATAAAGTGAGTGGGAGCACTATTGAATTTCTAATAAGTATATGTGGATGACATATTGTTGATCGGAAATGATGTAGAATTTCTGGAAAGCATAAAGGGTTGTTTGAAAAGGAGTTTTTCAAAGGAAAACCTGGAATGAAGCTACTTAAATATTGGGCATCTTGATCTATAGAGGTAGATCAAGACGTCTGATAAAACTTTCAATGAGTACATACCTTGACTTGAAAGAGTTCAAAATGGATCAGTCAAAGAAAGAGTTCTTGCCTGATTTGTAAGGTGTGGAGTTGAGTGAGACTCAAAGCTCGACCACGGCAGAAGAAAGAGAAAGGACGAAGGTCGTCCCCTATGCCTTATCCATAGGCTCTGTATAGTATGCCATGCTGTGTACCGCACCTGCGTGTGCCTTGCCATGAGTCTGTCAAGGGGTACAAGAGTGATCCAGGAGTGGATCACTGGACAGCGGTCAAGATTATCCTTAGTAACTAGAGGACTAAGGAAATATTTCTCGATTATGGAGGTGATAAAGAGTTCGTCGTAAAGGGTTACGTCGATGCAAGCTTTAACACCAATCCGGATGACTCTGAGTAGCAATTCGGATACGTATAGTGGAGCATCCATTTGGAATAGCTCAAAGTGGAGTGTGGTAGCAGTGTCTACAGTATGACATAGAGATTTGCAAAGTACACACGGATCTGAATGCCGCAGACCCGTTGACTAAAGACCTCTCTCACATGCAAAGCATGATCGAACCCCAGAACTCATTGGGTGTTAGATTCATAACAATGTAAATCACATGGTGATGTGAACTAGATTATTGACTCTAGTGCAAGTGGGAGACTGTTGGAAATATGCCCTAGAGGCAATAATAAATTGGTTATTATTATATTTCCTTGTTCATGATAATCGTTTATTATCCATGCTATAATTGTATTGACTGGAAACGCAAATACATGTGTGGGTACATAGACAACAATGTGTCCCAAGTAAGCCTCTATTGGACTAGCTCGTTGATCAAAGATGGCTATGGTTTCCTAGTCATGGACAAGAGTTGTCATTTGATAACGGGATCACATCATTAGGAGAATGATGTGATGGACAAGACCCAAACTATAAACATAGCATATGATCGTGTCAGTTTATTGCAGTTTTCTGCATGTCAAGTATCTGTTCCTATGACCATGAGATCATGCAACTCACTGACACCGGAGGAGTACCTTGTGTGTATCAAACGTCGCAACGTAACTGGGTGACTATAAAGGTACTCTACAGGTATCTCCGAGGGTGTCTGTTGAGTTGGCATGGATCGAGACTGGGATTTGTTACTCCGTGTGACGGAGAGGTATCTCAGGGCCCACTCAGTAATACAACATCACAACAAGCCTTGCAAGCAATGTGACTAAAGTGTTAGCCACGGGATCTTGTATTACGGAATGAGTAAAGAGACTTGCCAGTAACGAGATTGAACTAGGTATAGAGATACCGACGATCAAATCTCGGGCAAGTAACATACTGAAGAACAAAGGGAACATCATACGGGATTAACTGAATCCTTGACATAGAGGTTCAACCGATAAAGATCTTCGTAGAATATGTAGGAACCAATATGGGCATCCAGGTCCCGCTATTGGTTATTGACCGTAGAGGTGTCTCGGTCATGTCTACATAGTTCTCGAACCAGCAGGGTCTGCACACTTAACGTTCGGTGACGTTTCGGTAGTATTGAGTTATATGTGTTGGTGATCGAAGGTTGTTCGGAGTCCCGGATGAGATCCCGGACGTGACGAGGAACTCCGGAATGGTCCGGAGGTGAAGATCGATATATAGGACGAAGGCAATCGGAGTCCGGAAGCGTTCCGGGGGTACCGGGTTATGACCAGGAGTACCGAAAGGGGTTTCGGGGGGCCCCGGCAAGTGTTGGGGGGCCTCATGGCAGTGGCGGCGCCAGGATTCAAGTGGCATGTATTCATTCTGAACCTGGGTATTCATTTTGTCAAAATCCTCGGCGTTTTTGCTAAAATTTTCGCTGATCTACCAAGAAATTCCAAGGTTTTGCCAAAATCATGGGTATTCACTTGCATGCAGGTGCATACACCTGGCGCCGCCCCCGCCTCATGGGCCAAGGGGAGGGGGCACACCAGCCCACTAAGGGGCTGTGCGCCCCTCTCACCCCATCTCATGTAACCAGGGGAGGTGGGGCGCCCTCCCTAGGCAGCCGCCCCCTTTGCCTTGGGGGCCAAGGCTCCTAGGGGGTGGGAGGGCCAAAACCCATCTAGGCTGCCGGCCCCCTTAGGGGAAACCCTAGGGGCGCCATCCCTCCTCCCTTCCCCCTATATATAGATGAGGAGAGGGAGGGCAGCCTGACCCAAAAAAAGCCACGTGCTGCTCTCTCTCCCTCTAGATTGCTTCTCCTCTAGATCTGTTCGGTATAGCTTAGCGAAGCTCTGCCGGATCAGCTCCACCTCCGCCGCCACCACGCCGTTGTGCTTCCGGAGAACTCATCTACCTCTCCACCCTCGCTTGCTGGATCAAGGAGGTGGAGATCGTCATCGAGCTGTACGTGTGCTGAACGCGGAGGTGCCGTCCGTTCGGCGCTAGATCGGAAGGACTGTGATTTGATCGCGGGATGGATCGTGATTGGATCGCGAGACGGATCGTGATGGGATCGCGGGACGGCTTGCGATTTGGATCGCGAAGACGTTCGACTACATCAACCGCGTTTCTTAACGCTTCCGCTTAGCGATCTACAAGGGTATGTAGATCCACTCTCCCTCTCGTAGATGCTCATCACCATGGATAGATCTTGCGTGTACGTAGGAATTTTTTTGTTTCCCATGCAATGTTCCCCAACATAAAGGTGTCAGACGAACCAGGACTAGTTCCTGCCGAGGCCCGGCCGGCGCCCTGGCCTCATGAATCGGGACTGATGCAGCCATTAGTCCCGGTTCGTAACACGACCAGGACTAATGCAATATTCTGGCCCGTTGCAAAGCCATGTTTTCTACTAGTGGAGGGGAGATGATGCGGAGCATCCCAAGGTCATCCCCATGGACCCAACACCAACACCCCAAGCTCCAAGTGGTCTCATGACGAGAGCCCGTGCACGTGCCATCGAATCTGAGGTGACATCTTTCCTTGCTCAACCATCGTTTGATCCACTCGATACATGGTCTCTACCTCAAGCGGAAATGCTTTTCATACTCAGGTGCTCGGGAGAAGGCCACGGAACAACTACGAAGGACATCGAGGACGCCAAGCTCGGAAGGACCAGGGAGGAACCGCGTACATGCTACAACCTCTAGACGTTCGGACCACCTCGGACGTCCGACGCTTGGAACACATCGCCAGCCACAGGACCTGTAGGACGCCATAGCGGCCAGACGTCCGACACCGTCCGGACGTCCGACAAGTCCCAGCGTCCGGATGAACGAGCCCCTCTGGAAATTCGGTGCCAAGATACCAGTACGTATTTTCCGGAAATCCGAGGACCTCCGGACATCCGACCGCTCCGGAAATCCGACAACTCCACACCCGAGCCGAATCCTCGGACGACCGGCCAACTCCGGACGTCCGGACCGCCGTGAACCCTTGGACGTCCGATTGCTTCCGGACGTCCGGACCCTGTCTGCGCACAGGCACTCGAGTTTCAGCCCATGTACCCCTCTACTTCGCCTTAGACTATAAATACTCTTCCACCACCTCAAGCTAGGGTTAGCTTATGTTTAGCATTCAGATTTCTTGAGCATAGCTCCATGTACTTACCTCCTCCCATGGAGATGACCTCTATGTCAGAAGATCCAAGTGGATGCCTAGGCCCCTCTTGTAGGGAAGATCCCACGGGATATCAAGGCCCCTTCTCCGGAGTGGGAAGACCACCGTTGCTTGTATGCGTTCGTTGAACTCGGTTCGTGTATCTCTTGTGATCTATGGTTCTAGTGGATGTGTGATTTGAGGATCGTTCTTGAGTGTTCTTCGTTTTTCCCTCTTGATTTCCTCTCTTTCCCCTCCAAGTGTGAAAAGATCGGCCCTCACGGGTTTGCCCCGTATCAAAAGACCCCGAGTTTTTATTTAAATAACCCGCAATCCAACATTAAGGGTCTTTGGGCTTCGGCCCAACTGCGGTAGCCAATATCTCGCACGTATGGGTGCTGATTAGTATACTCCGCTCAGCTGTAGTGCAGTAGGCCCAATTCACCCTGTTTTCAGCCCGTTTAGATGTCTAACTTTTATTACTTACAAAGAATAACTTAAACATGATCATGCTATAACTTTGCAACCGTAACTCGGATTAAAATAATTTGTATATGTATATGTAATTGGATCAGAAAAATGTGTACTTTCCACTCGTGATATTACTTGCTCTTGTGAACCACTTTAAAATTCTGTTTTGGGCATAACCTTAATTAACGTAATTAATTGATATGGTACATTTTAGAAAATGCTAACACACAATATATCATTTATATATATGGAGTTTGTTAGGAGGGTCTATATATATGGATCAGAGGGAGTATCAAGGATAAGTTTTAATGTACATATAGGAGTAATAAAGAAAGGAGAGAATAAAGGGCGCGAGACAATTTTTTATTAATCTTCAAGCTTATGCAGGATGGCCTAAAACACATTTAATAGAATCTTTTTATTGAGATTTTTCTCTTGACTTGGTGCAAATTTCAAACATTGTTTCAACTTACAAGTAATTCTTTGGTACGAAAAAATTTGAAAATTATGCTTTTTAAGATCAGACTAGTCGTACAAAAACCATACCAAAGTATTGTTTGCATACTTCTTAATGTACTACTGATATAAATTTCTATTAGAACTCAGTGTGCGCCTCTCTATCGTGTCCGGGCACCATTCGGATGTTGTACTACATTTTAATGTACTACTTTTTAAGATCAGACTAGTCGTACAAAAACCATACCAAAGTATTGTATGCATACTTCTTAATGTACTACTGATATAAATTTCTACTAGAACTCAGTATGCGCCTCTCTACGGGAAATGGACACGTGAATTATCTCTCCGATTGCAACACACGGGGATATTTGCTAGTTTTGCTAAAAGAAAAAGCCATCGGCAATCAATTTATCTATTTTTAACGCAAGCAATCAATTCATCTGCCAACCGCTCGTTACTATACCGTACTTCTACGTAAACAAAAAATTGTTGGGGGACAGTGGGATTCGTCCCGAGAACGGTCTGTTCCGATCCAAGTTGCAACGGCATTAATCTACTATACCTCTTCTCCTCTGATAGATTAACGCTAATAAGTCGTGGGACAGTGGGAGTCCATCCTTGAACTTGATTCTGAATCATCTATCAGAACTCTTGTCCGTTCCGTACATAAACCCAACCATATTCCGCCAGCCGTGAAACTCTTACGTCTAATACCGTGCATTATAGTTTTGCAGATTGTTGAGGTGTGGATTCCGTGGTTCCAGTAACCCTTTTCAATCTATTATTATTGTTTAGTATATATTTTGTAACAAAAGTTGGTTTCTTGCAGGTTTGGATCGTCAATCTGTAGCAGCAATATGTCACCTTTACTGCCGCCGGCCACTCGGTCTCCATGGGCATCCCTGCCAGAAGATATGATTCGTCTTGTGGCGGGGCGCCTGCTGGCCGGTGATCTGACGGACTACGTTCGCCTCCGTGCCGTCTGCACCAACTGGCGGTCTTCCACCATGTCTCCGCGCGGCCGAGGCGTGATCGACCCACGCTTTCACCCGCGCCGCTGGATGATGTTCGCTGAGGGCCATGGACTTCACCCCGGCCATGAAAATCTCTGTGGACACATCCGGTTCTTCAACCTCGACTCGGGGATCTTTGTCCGCGTCCGGCTCCCGCTGTTCACGGATCACTGTGTTCTTGACTCCGTGGAGGGCCTCCTCGTCCTCCAGCGAGACGAGGACACCGCCATCCGCCTCCTCCACCCTTTCACTGGCGACATCGTTGAGCTCCCACCTCTCACGTCTCTTGTCATGCAACTGAAGACTGATTATACGGAGGCAACCAACCTGAAACTAATGAGAGACATCTCTGCTTCCATCTCGGTCGCTGCCGATGGAGTCGTGAGAGTCATGGTTATCTTGATTAATATGATGCGGGCAGTTGTTGCCACCTCCCAAGATACGGAGTGGACTATGCTGCCTTGGAGAGTTCCGAGTCATTACCAACCATTGTCGTCAGGAGGCAAGCATTATCTGGTACATGATACTTTCTTTGAAGATGATCCTGATGTATCACAGGTTTTTCAGATGGAGGCGCACCTGCAGGATACACCAAAGCTGATCGCCACGATCCCAAGGAAGAAACTCACCTACCCTGTCTATCTGGTAGAATGTGACTCGGAGGTCCTAGTGGTCGGGCACAAGGACATGTCGTTCAACAACTTGGCGGTTCACAGGCTGTCGGATCTTGTTTCAAGACGGTATGTCCCGATAAAAAGCATCGGAGACAAAGTCATATTCGTGGGAGGACGCGCATTGTGTGTCCCTTCGAAGATACTGCCTGCCATTACAGGCGACGCCGTGATCTATTGCCATCCACGGAAGATACAATTTTCTCAATATTGTCTCGCTAGTGGCACCTGGTCGCAAGCAACCGATGAATGTAGCAAGAGCGGCTTGACACAAGGACCATGTAGCCTTATCGCCCATGTCTTTACATGTTGCTCACGTGATCACTGGTATGTACTTATGCTTTACCTGCATGCTTAATTAATTGTCTATGATAACATACATTGTTAATTAATTATTCACTTGACTTGCAGGAACAAGGGACTAATGTGTTGGCGGGATAAGGAACCACTCACGTGGAAGGTGAATCAAAAGTTTCGAGACGGGGTAAATCATTCTCATGACCCCTCATAAGCCATACTCGTTTATTTAGCCACACTTGTTGTATGTATAGCGGGATATATTTTTTAATAATCAGCTTGACCTTAGATTTATTACGAATATATGTGTAAGTAAGTAATTATGAAAAGGTGTATTATTAAACTATTTTCTTTACAATCCAACGTTCATCTATTTGAGAAATTTGACTGCAAGCTTCCTAGAACATCTTGTATTTTTAATTAGATGAAGTAGAGTCGTATTTTCAATTTGATGTCTTTCTTTGGTTCTACCCAGCATGTACTGTTCATAATCTTAAATTGCATCTGCCGAAACAAGCTAGATAATTATGTTAGATTAATTACAGCCATAAATTGCTACCAAAGTTTATTTTACCTATCTGATCCATGATTTCCTTGTACATGTGCTCATTCTTATTTTATTGTTGATTTTATTGGCCTGTTTTTTTTATGATAACTCCCTTACATCTTCCTTTGTGTTCATTTCGTTTTCTCTAGGCCTAATTCTTCTTGCATCCAAAACGTCCGAGATTGCTATCCTGTGCATCCTTTCCGCCACGAAGAGAAATGCAGAAATAATAGAATATGTTATCTTTATTTGCTTTCTCTTTTTGCGACCCTATCTTTATTTCCTTGTGGACTGTCTCTGTGGTGTCACTTTTGTACTTTTAAAGCTTTACAGGTATATTAACGATGCTAAGATTGTTCTTTCTTTAATAGTTCATATCTAACTACAAGGAATGCACATATATATAGAACATAATCAGAGTAAACTACCTCCTAGCCCCTTTTTAGATGAACCCATTCGATTCCAACTTGGCAGGCTAAGTGTTCGATATTGCAAATATAATTGGCCTAGAAATCTCGCCCGTCAGGGAGAGACAAATCGGGTTACCTTCAGAGCATCACTAATAGAAGAGCCAATTGTATCAGCATGATGGTTTCATACAAAAGTTTTTTTTAGATAAGAGGCATCTAAAAAAGCAAGTTTAAAAATACACATGTTTCACACTATAGGATGCACAGGCTATGCCTACGGTTACACTAGTAGAAAACATGCCATTAGTCCCGTTTGGGAAGGGCCTTTAGTCCCGGTTCCCCAACCGGGACTAAAGTATAGAGACTAAAGGGTCCAAGCCTTTAGTCCCGATTGGCTACGAACCGGGACTAAACCCTGGCCACGTGGCCGGCAGCACGCGCCAGGGCATGGGGTCCTTTGGTCCCGGTTGGTGTTACCAACCGGGACTAAAGGTTTAGCGGTTAAGGCTTCATTGTTTATTTTTCCTTTTCATTTTGTGTTTTCCATTTAATTTTTTCCTCTAATTCAACATGATCACTTGCATCCATCCACTTTAATCAAATATATGTCATAAAACTCATCATCATCTTACTCATCTAACAACTCATCATCATCTTAATCATACCAAGTTAAAATCTCATAAAACACAAAAACATCATAATACTAATCATCCTAATCGATCATGCAAGTTAATATAAACCAGAAACACTTCTCTCTCATAGGACCTACTCCTCCCTCCTAGGTAAAATGACATAAAACAGAATAACACCTATGTCTCCATGATGAAGCAAAGAGATCCAACGGTCTCCAACTTGTGGCTTGCGACCCTTCTTTATTTGTCCCCATGCTTCAATTTGGAGCCGTCTTGGTGGTTTGCGCTCAGTCGAGTATGCAAAAGAGAACTCGGGCTGGAAGGGGCTTTTAATTGTCATATTACCTTCGCCATGCATCAACGGAGGCACAACTTCATTTGGCAGTTTCTGTTGAAGAACATAATAGTAGCCTAGTTAGCAATGTAATCAATATCATTTACGCAACAATAGTGTACTTAATTAGCAACTCTTACCAAGATATTTCGGCGAATGTCATCCGCCCTCAACCTATGCATTAGTGTCCTGTACAATGTATAATTTGGGCCAGTTCCCAAATTATACGGGATGTCGGTGTAATGAACAGGGGGTGCCCATTACCCCTGGACATGCATCGGCAAGTTGCAGCCTCCAGGCGGGAAGGGCATGGCTGAGAAGACATCCACTCATAGAACACAGAAGGGTTTCCGGCAAGGACTACTTGCCGGGAATAACGCCAAGCCTGCCGGGGAGCAACAGGCTCTGGCAGGGCCTCAAGCCCTTGCCGTAGAGACAAACGCTCCCACGGCAGGAGGCATGCCTCTAGTCCTTGCTGTCGAGCCTCAGGCTCCAGCATGGGCACAACACTTTGTTGCGCATCACCGGCAAGCTCAGAGAGCCGGCAAGATCAAGATAGATTTTCCGGGAAGCAAGCCTTCCTGGGAGGAGACCTCCGGGCAGGTCACCGAGAAGACCCGATGTTGGCCTCCCGGCAAGATGCTTGCCGGGGGGATGACTGGGAACAAGCACAAGACTATCAAGAAGGCATTCAAGTCAATAATCAGAAGACCGATGGCAAGGCGCCCCGGCAAGATCTTGCCGGGCTGGTCGCATAGCCCCGGCAAGACCCGCGCCCGGCAAGACCTCGCCACTGTTCTAGCGCACCGCCCCAGTGCAACGACCAGCTCGTCTGCTAGCTGTTGTCTTCCTGGGTGCGTGTCAGACGCTGATGGCGTGCGGGGTTAAGCGGTGCTGATGGGACGGCTAAGGGACACCTCAACGAAGCATTTAATGCTCTTGTCCTAAATCGTCAGTGTTAGGTATAATAACACTGTAGATACTTTACACCTCATATATGCACTGTACGCCACTGTTGGTGACCCCTTCGAACATATAAAAGGAGGCTCAAGGCGTAGCTACAGGGGGAAGGGATCTTTTCCAGGCCATTCTGCATGTGTAGCTGTTGAGTACTGTAGCGCTCCCAGAACTTGAGCTAGAACACACCCAATACAACCAAGCAGGAGTAGGGTTTTACGCATCTTTGCGGCCCAAACCTGGGTAAAATCCCCTGCGTGTTGATCTTCAGATCTGCTCTCTGTGCAAACCTTCTCCCCGCCGAATCGTAAAGGGATCCTCCCGGTCCCATAGGTGTCGTTTCTCCGACACGGGAAGATCTCCCTACCAACTAGGACACCAATAACAAAGTTGATAAGATCATCCTTCTCCTCCCAAGTTAGATGTGATCCATAAGTGTAATGTGTCGTGTCGATTATGTTCTGTGTTTCACTCGAAGAAACGAAATAAGCTGTAAATTATAAATTAACAAATTTAGTATGGATGAACACCAACTATTTTTAAATATAGAATGCAAATTACTTGACAAATATGCATGGTTGAAAAACTCACATGGAGATAAAATAAGAAGCATATCGACATCCACCCAAATGTCGATGTTACCTTCAATATGATCTTCAGGACGAAGATCGAAGGTTATTTCCATATCCTCCTGAAATTCATATGCCTTGCAAAGAGCTTCCCAATTTGAGCACCCTAATTATGTGTTATTAAGTGCATTCATTACTTTCACCAGAAATGTGTGACCGTGTTTAGTCCTTAGGTTGGCTGTCCTCGTCTCGAAACTCTCGTGCTCTTCGAAACCGAGCCTCTCCAAGAAATACCGTCTTACATGACAGGGGATGAACTAGTCGAATTGTATAAAACAAAAATTACGCGTTGAAGGAAAGAAACAGAAGTCATGCTTAATTACGAAAAAACAGTTGTCAACGTTGCGTACCGTAGAAATATCGAAGTCCTCGTAAAGCATCATGGTGAAGAACCTGCCGTCTCGTAGCCCAGGCTGGTCGCAAAGAACCTTATCTTCGCCGCAGAGTTCACACGCTTGGATCCTATCGTCGTCATCAGACGACGACATTTCCTGTGTTCATGATTCAAAAATTGATTATTACTTTCGGTCTGTCAAATATAAAACAATTAGAATGCATTCAATAAGCAGAATCGGAGATATGCAAATCAATACAAGGCAATGCAACAATATGATCATATAATATCACTAATACATCATCGAATAATAGTATCACTAATACATCATCGAATAGTATCACTAATACATCATCGAATAGTATCCACTAATACAGATATAGTTGGCGTCTCGCGGCGCAGGCGGTGGACACCCAAAGAGAAGGAACCATGACAGGATCATAGCTTGAGTGAGATCCCTGAAGAACCTGCCAGGTATTGGAGAACCTGGCGTCCAACGCAGCCATGTAGCGTCGGACGTGCTCGTCCTCCTCCCTAACACGGCGACGTATCACCTCCGCGGGGGCCGGCTCCCTCTGCACCGACAGTGGTCCACGCGACCGCCACCAAATAATCTCCGGGTCGATGACGGGACCCTCATTCCTCACCAAGCTCCGCGCCCCGGAAGGCAGCACCTTCCAGTGCCAGCCCAGCGGAGCCCAGTCCCGGACATGGCACCTCTCAAGCAGGTGGTTGCCGCCAAGTCGACGACGAGGATGCGGGATGGGCATCGTCGACTCGACGGCTACGCTATGCAATCGATTCGACGGTTAGGAAAGATGCTTTATATGTAATATGTCAATTAGCAAATCAGCAACATCTAAACATTTAAAACTTACATTTAAACATACATACATTTAAACTAATAAAATGTATAAACTCCCCCAACGATCGGTAAATTCTTTAGTACCTATGATCATACGTACAATGCTATAAACTCCTAGAGGCAAATTTAAACTAATAAAATGTATCATTTATTTTAATTGCGTCAAAGTGACATATTATTCTAGTATTATCATTTTTTTCAAACATACACATATACACATCAATATATCTAACATACAAATACTATAAACTCCTAGGACTCCTGATTTTATCTAACATACACATATATACACATACAAATACACATATACATCTAACATACACATACACATACACATACACATACACATACACATACACATCAATTTGGAGGGCGGAGGATGGATCGGGCTTACGGCGTGGAGGAGGAGGAGCGGCGCCGGCGGAGCTGACGGCGACGGTGTGGAGGAGCGGCGCCGGCGGAGCTGACGGCGACGGCGTGGAGGAGGAGAGCGGTGGCGGAGAGTCGGCGGAGGTGAGGGAGGATCGGCGGAGCTGAGGGCGACGACCGACGGCTGGGAGGAGCGGCGCCGGCGGAGCTGAGGGCGACAGCGTGGAGGAAGAGAGCGGCGGCGGCGCGTGGACGGACGGCGCCGTCGATCGAGGGCGTGGGCGGGGCAGCCTGGCGGCGTCGCGAGTGAAGACGGAGTGAATTTGGGGGAGGAAGGAGGCGCCGCTATATAGGGAGGACCTTTAGTCCCAGTTGGTATCTCCAACAGGGACTAAAGACCCTTTAGTACTGGTTGGTATCACCAACCGGGACTAAAGGTCCTCCCTTTAGTCCCGGTTGGTATCTCCAACCGGGACTAAAGACCCTTTAGTACTGGTTGGTATCACCAACCGGGACTAAAGGTCCTCCCTTTAGTCTCGGTTGGTGATACCAACCGGGCCTAAAGAGGCCTTTTCGGCGGCCCAAATTCGCGCGGGAAGGGACCTTTACTCCCGGTTGGTGGATCCAACCGGGACTAAAGGTCTATTTTCTCTTTTTTTGTTTTTCTGTTTTTATATTTGGAATAACTGTTTTTATATTTGCAATAACTGTTAGAATATTTATAGTTTTTTAATGAATATTTTTTGCTTTAGGTCAAAACAATTACAAACTTTCTGTTAGTGCCAGCAGTTGTCAAATTTAAATAGTTTAAATTTGAATTCTTTTGAAATTTTTGTGAATCACTAGTTTGTGAATAACTTTAGTTTAAAAATAGATTTTTGAGTGATTGTTTTTGCTGTTGTTTAATATTAATATGTTTCATCATTATGTTAAATTTTGGAATTTTTAGGATATTTTAAATAGGTGTTTTAATCAAAACCAGATTCTGTTTAACTCTTTTTAGTTTTATACCTTCATTTGTTTTAATCAAAATCACTATTAATGAAATCTGAAAAGGTTGAAACTTGGCATGGTATCATCATTTCACCCACATAGCATGTGGTAAAAAGTTGAGAGGGTTACGGCAAAAATTGGATGCACTTTGTGTACAAACTAGACCATCTCCTTCGAAGTATGAGGGTTACGGACGAAAACTCATATGTTACAAAGGCATTTCATTTTTTTAACTTATTTCAACTCCAGACTTTTTGTGCATTCAATATGAACCATTGGAAGCCACATCCTCAAATTTCAACCCTTTCTAACTTCATTTGCTATTTTCATCCATTTAATGAATTGTTTTGAGCTAAATGACCCTGAAATTAAAAAGCACCACAAATGAACTCTGAAAAGGTTGAAACTTGGCATGGTATCATCATTTCACCCACATAGCATGTGCTAAAAAGTTGAGAGGGTTACAACAAAAACTGGATGCACTTCGTGTACAAACCGGACCATCTCCTTCGAAGTATGAGGGTTACGGACGAAAACTCATATGTTACAAAGGCATTTCATTTTTTTAACTTATTTCAACTCCAGACTTTTTGTGCATTCAATATGAACCATTGGAAGCCACATCCTCAAATTTCAACCCTTTCTAACTTCATTTGCTATTTTTCATCCATTTAATGAATTGTTTTGAGCTAAATGACCCTGAAATTAAAAAGCACCACAAATTAACTCTGAAAAGGTTGAAACTTGGCATGGTATCATCATTTCACCCACATAGCATGTTTTAAAAAGTTGAGAGGGTTTCAACAAAAACTGGATGCACTTCGTGTACAAACTGAACCATCTCCTTCGAAGTATCAGGGTTTCGGACGAAAACTCATATGTTAGAAAGGCATTTCATTTTTTTTAACTTATTTCAACTCCAGACTTTTTGTGCATTCAATATAACCATTGGAAGCCAAATCCTCAAATTTCAACCCTTTCTAACTTCATTTGCTATTTTTCATCCATTTAATGAATTGTTTTGAGCTAAATGACCCTAAAATTAAAAAGCATCACAAATGAACTCTGAAAATGTTGAAACTTGGCATGGTATCATCATTTCACACACATAGCATGTGCTAAAAAGTTGAGAGGGTTATAACAAAAACTGGATGCACTTCGTGTACAAACTGGACCATCTCCTTCGAAGTATGAGGGTTACGGACGAAAACTCATATGTTACAAAGGCATTTCATTTTTTTAACTTATTTCAACTCCAAAATTTTTGTGCATTCAATATGAACCACTGGAAGCCACATCCTCAAATTTCAACCCTTTCTAACTTCATTTGCTATTTTTCATCCATTTAATGAATTGTTTTGAGCTAAATGACCCTGAAATTAAAAAGCACCACAAATGAACTTTGAAAAGGTTGGAACTTGGCATGGTATCATCATTTCACCCACATAGCATGTGCTAAAAAGTTGAGAGGGTTACAACAAAAACTGGATGCACTTCGTGTACAAACTGAACCATCTCCTTCGAAGTATCAGGGTTTCGGACGAAAACTCATATGTTAGAAAGGCATTTCATTTTTTTTAACTTATTTCAACTCCACACTTTTTGTGCATTAAATATGAACCATTGGAAGCCACATCCTCAAATTTCAACCCTTTCTAACTCCATTTGCTATTTTTCATCCATTTAATGAATTGTTTTGAGCTAAATGACCCTGAAATGAAAAAACACCACAAATGAACTCTGAAAAGGTTGAAACTTGGCATGGTATCATCATTTCACCCACATAGCATGTGCTAAAAAGTTGAGAGGGTTACAACAAAAACTGGATGCACTTCGTGTACAAAAGTGATGACGGTGCAGCCAATTACATCCCAGAGTGGGATCTTGGGGTATAAAACTTTTTCTCCGCGTATGTCCCTTGATTATTGCGCCGTAACCATGGACAATCTTCATCATTTAACATGATGCTTGGGTCAGTCATCACTACGAAGGGAGGAATTTCATCAAACTTTTCATAATCTTGTGACATGTCTATCTTGTCCTCCACTCCCACGATGTTTCTTTTCCCAGAAAGAACTATGTGGCGCTTTGGCTCATCGTATGATGTATCCACTTTCTTATCTTTCCTTTTTCTCGGTTTGGTAGACATGTCCTTCACATAGAAAACTTGCGCCACATCATTGGCTAGAACGAATGGTTCGTCTGTGTGCCCAAGATTGTTGAGATCCACTGTTGTCATTCCGTACTGCGGGTCTACCATTACCCCTCCTCCAGTCAGATTGGCCCATTTGCACCGGAACAAAGGGACCTTCAAATCACCTCCATAGTCAAGTTCTCATATCTCTTCTATGTAACCATAATATGTGTCCTTTTCCTTGGTGTTTGCCGCATCATCAAAGCGAACACCACTGTTTTGGTTGGTGCTCTTTTTATCTTGGGCGATCGTGTAAAATGTATTCCCATTTATCTCGTACCCTTGGAAAGTCAATATAGTCGAAGATGGTCTCTTGGCCAACAAGTACAAGTCATCTTCAACATTGTCGTCATTCATGAGATGTGTTCGCAACCAACCGCCGAAAGCCTCAATGTGTGTATGTTGAATCCAGGGGTCAGACTTCTCCGGGTTCTTCGAGCGTATAATATCCATGTGTTCCTCGATATATGGGGTGACCAAGGTAGAATTCTGTAGAACTGTGTAGTGTGCTTGTGCCCAAGAATGCCCGTCCGTACATATTATTGATTTTGGTCCAAGCGTGCCTTTTCCACGCAGTCTCCCCTCATGCCGCGATTGAGGAACACCAATCAGCTTAATGTCAGGAATAAAGTCAACACAAAACTCAATAACCTCCTCTGTTTCATGGCCCTTGGAGATGCTTCCTTCTGGCCTAGCACGGTTACGAACATATTTCTTTAAGACTCCCATGAACCTCTCAAAGGGGAACCTATTGTGTAGAAATACAGGACCCAGAATGGCAATCTCTTCGACTAGGTGAACTAGGACGTGTGTCATAATATTAAAGAAGGATGGTGGGAACACCAGCTCGAAACTGACAAGACATTGGACCAAATCATTCTATAATATTGGTAGGATTTCCGGATCGATTACCTTCTGAGAAATTGCATTGAGGAATGAACATAGCTTCACAATGGCTAATCAAACATTTTCTGGTAGAAGCCCCCTCAACGCAACCGGAAGCAATTGCGTCATGATCACGTGGCAGTCATGAGACTTTAGGTTTTGGAATTTTTTCGCTGCCATATTTATTATTCCCTTTATATTCGACGAGAAGCCAGATGAGACCTTCATACTGAGCAGGCATTCAAAGAAGATTTCCTTCTTTGCTTTGGTAAGAGCGTAGCTGGCAGGACCTTCATACTGCTTTGCATGCATGCCGTCGTTTTCGTGCACATGTTGCTGGTCCTCCCGTGCCTCCGGTGTGTCTTTTGTCTTCCCATACACGCCCAGTAATCCTAGCAGGTTCACGCAAAGATTCTTCGTCACGTGCATCACGTCGATTGCAGAGCGGACCTCTAGGATTTTCCAATATTCTAGCTCCCAAAATATAGATTTCTTCTTCCACATGGGTGCGCGTCCCTCAGCGTCAGTCGGAACAGATTGTCCGCCAGGACCCTTTCCAAATATTACTTGTAAATCCTTGACCATATCAAGTATGTCATCACCAGTACGGAGGACGGGCTTCTTCCGGTGACCTGCCTCACCTTTGAAATGCTTGCCTTTCTTTCTTAAGGCATGCTTGGCCGGAAGAAATCGACGATGTCCCAGGTACACATTCTTCTTGCATTTGTCCAAATATATACTTTGGGTATCATCTAAACAGTGTGTGCATGCATGGTATCCCTTGTTTGTCTGTCCTGAAAGGTTACTAAGAGCAGGCCAATCATTGATGGTTACAAAGAGCAACGCTCGCAGGTCAAATTCCTGCTGTTTGTGCTCATCCCACACATGTACACCTTTTTTATTCCACAGTTATAAAAGTTCATCAACCAATGGCCTTAGGTACACATCAATGTCGTTGCCGGGTTGCTTAGGGGCTTGGATGAGCACTGACATCATAATGAACTTCCGCTTCATGCACAACCAAGGAGGAAGGTTATAGATACATAGAGTCACAGGCCATGTGCTATGCTTGCTGCTCTGCTCCCCGAATGGATTAATGCCATCTGCACTTAAACCAAACCATAAGTTCCTTGGGTCATCTGCAAAGTCCGGCCACTCTCTCTCGATTTTTCTCCACTGCGACCCATCAGCGGGTACTCTCAACTTCCCGTCTTTCTTACGGTCTTATTTCTGCCATCACAACGACTTGGCATGCTCTTTGTTTTGGAACAAACGTTTCAACCATGGTATTATAGGAGCATACCACATCACCTTGGCAGGAATCCTCTTCCCGGGGCGCTCGCCCTGAACATCATCAACAGGGTCATCGCGACCGATCTTATATCGCAATGCATTGCATACCGGGCATGCATTCAAATTCTCGTACTCACCGCGGTAGAGGATGCAGTCATTAGGGCATGCATGTATCTTCTGCACCTCCAATCCTAGAGGGCAGACAACCTTCTTTGCTTCGTATGTACTGTCGGGCAATTCGTTGTCCGTTGGAAGCTTATTCTTCATTATTTTCAGCAACTTTTCAAATGCCTTGTCAGCTACACCATTCTCTGCGTTCCATTGCAGCAATTCGAGTGTGGTACCGAGCTTTGTGTTGTCATCTTCGCAATTTGGGTACAACCCTTTTTTGTGATCCTCTAACATGCGCTGCAACTTCAACTTCTCCTTTTCATTTTCGCAGTTTCTCTTTGCATCAGCAATGGCCCGACCAAGATCATCAGCGGGCTCATCTGATGCCTCAGCTTCTTCTTCTTCATTCTCTTCCCCCATTGTAGTACCATCATATTCAGGACACCCAGGATAGTTGCCGTCATCCTCTTCTTCTTCATTCTCTTCCATTAGAACCCCTCTTTCTCCGTGCTTGGTCCAACAATTATAGCCGGACATGAAACCGGACGTAAACAGGTGGACGTGAATCTGTTTTGAGCTAGAGTAAGTCTTATCATTCTTACACACACCACATGGACAACACATAAAACCATCCCGCTTGTTTGCCTCAGCCGCCCGCAAAAAACTCTGCACGCCATTAATGAACTGGGGAGAGCGTCGGTCAACGTACATTCATTGCCGGTTCATCTTCATTACACAACACCGAGAAGACCAAATTAATACAAGTTCATACATAAAGTTCATACACACTTATTCTCATAAAACAACATAAAAGTATCTAGCTAAAACATTTTAAATGCAACAACAAATGCGATTAAAATCGTAACTAAGGTAAAAATTGATCCAACAGCATAATGATACCAAGCCTCTTTATTAATGGCATATTTTCTAATCTTTCTAATCTTCAAGCGCATTGCATCCATCTTGATCTTGTGATCATCGACGACATCGGCAACGTACAACTCCAATTTCATCTTCTCTTCTTCAACTCTTTTCAATTTAAAATCCTCGTTTTCTTTTTCAACTAAATTTAACTTCTCGACAATAGGGTCGGTTGGCATTTCCGGTTCAACTACCTCCTAGATAAAAATATCTATGTCAACTTGATGGGCATAATTGTCATTAACACGAACTGCAACAAATAGTGATAAAAGAGAATATACCACATCTGAATCGTAAACCGGACGAGGGCCGACGGGCACGGATATCATAACTATGGCACTATATATAACAACAATCATACAAGTAAGAAAACTATGCAAGTAACTATCTAAATCATACAAATACGATTTTATTTATAAAAATGATAAGAACACAAGAAGAGGCTCACCAAGGTGGTGCCGGCGACGGGGCGGTGCGGTCGATCGACGGTGGTTAGGACGGGGACGGGAAGGCACACTAAGTAAACCACACCTACACATATGCAAACTAAGGAGTTAATTTGAGCTCAAATTGCATATAAATCAAAAAAAGCTATCACATAATTACATCCAAACTAAAACCCACAAATCACTATACTTATAAAGCATTGCACGAGATGATCTAGCAATAAGAGATGAAAGGACAAAGTTGCTAACCTTTCTGAACACTTGGATGGATTGGGGTGCCTCAAATCTTGACAAATCTTCACTAGTAGAAAAAGACCCATTTGTCCCGGTTCCAGAGGCCCATTTGTCCCGGTTCTGGAACCGGGACTAAAGGGTCGGGACTAAAGCCCAAAACCTTTAGTCCCGGTTTGCTTACGAACCGGGACCAAAATGGAGGGATGAGCTCGAGCTAGGGGAAGAAACAGAGAGGGGAGTTCGAATGGAGAAAACAGAGAAATGGAGTCGGGCTGGACGAAGGGTTTATATAGGGAAAGCTTTAGTCCCGGTTGGTGAAACAAACCGGGACTATAGGTCAATCTATAGTCCCGGTTTGTATCACAAACCGGGACTAAAAGGGCTCGTGGGGGCCCCAGGCTGACACCAGCCTGCCACCACCCCTTTAGTCCCGGTTTGTGATAAAAAACGGGACTATAGGTCCCAGATGAACCGGGACTAATGGCCTGACCGCTACTAGCCGTTGGAACAGGGACTAATGACAACATTAGTCCCGGTTCAAAGCCAAACCGGGACTAAAGGTAAAAACGGAAGGCCTGTTTTCTACTAGTGTTAAAACAGTTGGCAAAGGGCCATAAACCGTCGGTGTAGGCTATGCCGGCGGAGACCGTCGGCGTATCACTACCTGCAACAATAGCGTCAGTATACCTCCCCTACCCGTCGGCATAGAAAAACCATTGGCATATTGGATCTATGCCGACGAATGTACCCGTCGGCAAAAACATTTGACGGTGCATCCGTCAAGTGTCGTACGCACACGTGCATGCACCAGAAGCTGTCACGTGTCCTATATACACCGACGGTTTAGCCATCGGCATAGGTTCTATCTATGGCGATGGTTAAAGCGTCGGCATATATGGATGCTAGGATGTACCAAATTTCGACATATGGCAGGCATATCTGCCGAGGTGATTTGCAAACTCGAAGTTTTCGCAATGGCCACCTCCATATCATAGGACCCACTCGTCAGTGTGATATCATATTTTTTCTCCAATCTTTAGAACATATTCAATTAAATCAACAATGTTCGATAAACTTGAGCACAACGGAGAGGACTTGAACGAGTACGAGCACGACGGCTCGGGCGAGGACAATTCCCAACCATGGAAGTTTATGAACTAAGAATTCAGACATCGATTTCAACAAGGATTACAATTAGGATTTGAACAATCTTATAACTACAATTCTCAATTAATTGAACTACGGGATCTTCCTTCTCTTCGAAGTGACCTTGCAGATGGGGAAGGCTTCGGCTGTCAGGAATTCCGCGACAAATGCATGTGCTTACTAGATGGAGGATACAACCACAATTTTTAAGGCCAACATGAGCACGGCTTCCATTTTCTGTGCAAGCCGCCGTCGAGATGCGGTCGAAGTACTCAAGGCTGGTGGGCGCGGCCGACTGCTTACGATATGTGTTGTCCTCGACCCACTCGGAGTAGAGTAGTTTTCTTCTTTTTCTTCTTTAACCATAAATCCCCAAAAAAGCTACCTTCTTTCTTTTCATGTATTTTCCGCCAGAACTTTATCTCGGTGCGGTCTTCTTTGATCTCGTCGACGGAAGGTCGGTGGGGAGGGCACGACCACGTCGATGATTGTCATGTTTATCTATTTTGTTAGATCATTAAGAACCTAGTTTAAATTCTAGATTTATTGTGCAACTGAGCCAGATTATGTATGTTTTCGTTTTCATATGGGGTATTTTTCTTTGTAGTTAGCAGTATTTTTCGCACTAATTTTTTTTCCATTTTGTCCAAAAAAATTGGATTGGGGCTTGATCAAATCCTAGCTCCGCCATTGACTCAGGGTCATATGGTGACTCTGCTAGAGTGTCATTTAGAACAAAATCATCACATCGATGGTTATTAGGTCGATCGGCCTGATGTCCAACTCTGTTAGACTATCATTATGGGCCAAATTGTCACAACGATGGTTATTATGTCGATCGACCCGATATAACGACTATGCTAGAGTTGTTCTAACCCGCTTAACTTAATTATACGTGCTTGCACTCGCGTCGTCTTTCGTCCGTGTATACGCGTATACTGGCTCGTTTCCAAGGTCACATTCTCAAATAAGAGTTAGTGTAATCACATCCTTATTTTTTTTAGGATGATGTAGTTACATCCTTATTTATTTATTTGTTTACTTTGGTCTACGCAAGGGTAGAGGTCAACAGAAATCTCACCAACTACAGGAGGAAAAACTGCACACACCAAACTACATTATCCACTCCATTTCAAACTGTACGTAGTAAGATTTTAAAATGGTAGGTGTAACTATGTGAGCATGTGCGGAGGTGTAGAACGGTTCAACACGAAGTCAACATCACGATGTGAGGGAGAAACTAGACACAGTTCATCGGAAGAATGAGAACACGTAAGGCCATGAAGTTGACAACGAGAGTGGGTCGGTCATATGGTTCCGGTAGATGCGTGTATACTTGTGGAGTCCGTTATTTTGTTTTCCGTGAAGAGAAAATGAAGTTCTGTAGGAAATAAAAACACTTTGACAGGAAAAATATTAAAATTTTAACTAGCCAAATAAATCGAAAAGAGTTAAATACACTAGAGGTGACTCAACTTGTCATGTGCGGTCAGTTTAGTGACTAAAGTTGCAAAATACATAAAACTGGTGCTCGAACTTGTTCGTCCGTGCAAATACGGTGCCTCCATCTGTATTCAAACATACGTCCAGCCCACGTGGCATACCAGCATGATAGTGACCCACCTGTCAGTGGCTGGGAGCGGGAAAGTGCTAGTGCTCCTCGCGTGAGGATTTTTTGTATTGAGACATAACATGGAAAATAATCGAACCTGGCAGCTCCGGGTCAAATACGGCTGTCCACTGGACCGAAATATGACATGCATTCACCTATTAGCTAGAAAGCTATGTAGACAATTTCCACATACTGCTCTGCAATTTTTCTAATGCGTTATCTATTGGTTTTATTTTTATTTTTTTCCAAGTTTCTTTTTAGTTTCATGGCATGCAATTTTTCCCATATCAAAAAATAATTATGAAATTATTTCTTATTTTAAATATTTTTTCTATTTTGGTTATTACGTACTTTGAAGAGGTAGACAAGAACTTCTTCGGCCCAGTGGACATTGCCTTTGTTCAGATTGAAATAGTTCAACCTATATTAAAAATTATTGTCTCAATATATGTGTGTTCATTCTGGACAACAAGCACACACTATTATTGTTTATCTTCATTGTATTTCTAAAATACCCATTTATTAACACAAAATTGTATTTTGTAAACTATTCAAATTGTATTAAAAAATATTGTGATGAACTTTTTAATACCGTTATTCAAAATGTTACTGAATTATTTTTTGATACACGTTGAACTTTTTAAAAAATACACATTGCCCATTTTTTAATGCAAAACAGACTTTTCTTCGAAAACATGTTATAATTTTTAATACAGGTAAAACGTTTTCCAAAATATGTTCAACATTTTTCAAAGGCACTAACACTTTTTTTTTTCAGTGTATGGCAGTTGTGATTTTTTTTCTTACATTTCTTTTTTTGAATGGTAAAAATAATATGTAAAATAAAGATGCAAACATAAAAAGTGTTGATTGTTTTCACACAAAAATGTATACATGTGCTCTATGTGATTTTCAAATTTCGTACGAAACTATGTTAAATTATACCTGCAAAAAAGGACAAAAATCTGGGCAAAAAAACAAGCTGAGTTTTGCATGTATTCTTCTTTTTTTTTTCACGTACAAAAATCTGGCCAAAAAAACAATCTGGCCACGGATATATTACACTTCTATGTGTGCACATACAAAAAAGTCAGCATTTTTTTAGCTGTAAAAATCCATTTCTTTGAACTTCAAAAAAAGGACACAAGTCACACAACGCATCTGTGCACCAAAGTTACTTTTTGCATAGCAATGCAATATATAGAGTTCAACCTCGGCAATATCTACTGAGCAGATTATGGCATAGTGGACAACCCGTGCGTGCAGTGCAATCCGCGGCCACGATGTCTCGAAGTTCGATTGTACATCATGCCAAAAAATATCTAATTTGTGGGGTTTTCCTACGTGTTTAAATGAAATATGAGGGGTTTTTATTTAAAAAAATCCTCACGCGTGGGCCATCCAGTGCTTTCCCAACTCTCAGCCACTGACAGGTGGTCCACTGCCATGTTCGCACGCCACACGGGGCGGACGGACGTCCAGATACGGATGGAGGCACCGTATTTGCACGGACGAACAAGTTCGAGCACCAGTTTTGTGTATTTTACAACTTTAGACACTAAACTGACCGCACATGACAAGTTGAGGCACCTCTAGTGTATTTAGGTGCACTTTTTTTTGGAATTCGAGGGATTTGCTACGTGTGCAAACAACACATGCATACGAGTGCACCCGTGGAAATGAAAGTGCATGTATATGTTCGCATGCAGATCTTTTTAGAGAGAATATCTGCACTGGTCATCCATGCTATCATTTTAGACGTGGCAAAATCAGAAATCAATCCAAAGACCCAGTCAGTCAACCGATCATGATTCACTGCACCGCACACACGTCGGGCTGGAATTTTTCTGCGTATAGGTCATGGTGTTCTATGCGTGAGTTCACATTCAAATCTCTTGCCCATTGTTTTTTCTATTCAATCATATCCATTTGAACGTGTAATGGATAAAATCAGAAGAAACGACCAGCATAATTTGACATTGAATTTCACGAGCACGTAATGACTAGTACAACTGTACAAGTAGGCACCGCGTGTAGAGAAAGGTGTAACAGCTCCCGGGTGCCTAGCTAGGCAACCTCTATGAACAGTAAAATCAAGAAAATAGGGAAGAAAATCTGAAACTTTGCAACATCAAAGATGATCAAATTTTCTAGGTGCCTGCAAGTTTTTATGTCAAAATATCATGTAGAGAAAGATGTACAAACAAGTTTCTTATTTCAGTGCTAAAAGTGCTCAAAACTTGAAGCGCTGGAATGCTTTTCCTGTGTAGAGCTCCTTGAATGTTCTTTTGGCATGAAAACTTGCAAGCACCTAGAAAGTTTGATCATCTTTGATGTTGCAAATTTTCAGATTTTTTTGATTTTTTTCTATTTGTTTTGATTTTACTGTTTATAGAGGGTGCCTAGGCACCCGGGAGCTGAAAATCCACTCTCCCGCGTGTATGAACTGCTGATGTCTCTATTTCACCAAACACAGTGACAAACACCTACTCCAAAACTTCCCAAGTTGGTTAGCCAGCAAGAGCACTTCACCCTGAAATCGCATCGTCCGCAAAATAGAAATGCAGTTTTAACAAGTTGGTTAACTAGCAAGTTGCACTTCTACTACCTGCACTACGTTCTGAACGACCTAGAAATGTTATCCCCATTCCAAGAAAGCATCAACATGTTTTTGTGATCGAAACTGCTTTGCAGACGAAACTGCACACACGAAATGCAGCCAAGATTCATATCCAACGGTGGACCGGTGCTGCTGTCGTGCATCGGATGGCGCGATCTTCAGCGTCGTCCACAAATCGTGTGTATATCAGGGTTCTTCTGTGATTCTGTCTGTTGGACGATTTGGAACGAGAAAAACGCTTGGGTTTTCCATAACAAGGAGAGTAGTAGTGATGATCAAGGAGAGGAGGCCAAGACGTGGGTTTTAGCGAGGGCTAGATTTCTCGGTAACTTAATTTCAGGAGAGTGATCCCGTTTGTTCGGACCTGTGTGGTCCTGTAAAATTGAAACCTTGTTGTACTTTTTTTAATTAATGAGACGAGGTAAAACTTTTGTCTCCGTTTCAAAAATAAATAAATAAACTAATATAAGATGTTTTGGTGATCCAAAACGTTTTATATTAGTTCACAGAGGAATAACGCTCAGGCCAGCTGCAGACAAGCTTGGACATGTCTTAATCTCCCGCATTATTCAAGTCTTGTTGGCAGATTCGACTACAATATAATAGCAGTGACGCAGAGTCACACTTGTTCGCTGGTCTTTGATCTCTAGCTAATCATTTTCGAAATATATTTAACTGCAGTAAGGACAAGAACTGTTCAACGACTACTCCTACACACGAGCCGCATGCACTCGCAAGTCCATCACGCATGCCCCGGTGTCGCATACCAGCGTCTCATTCCCACCAACGACTATGAAGAAGAAAATAAGCAACAAGCCAGTGATATACTTATCTCCCGCCCGCCAACATGCAAGCATGCGTCCTGTTGTTTTCAAGGTCAGTTCAAACAACGCACGCCCACGTTTTCAAACGTCCTCCTCATCTTTCGATCGAGTCCAAAAATGTCCCCCCGTCAAATTGGACGGGCGCATTTCTCTGAATTTGTCAACAACCTGATAAGATTAGGCAAGACGGAGACGAATCGACCTGCTCGAGCTCGAAGATTTGCATTTCGACCTCGATCTCCAGTTTTCGCGTCAAGCCGGAGTGTGCACTATCAGAGCAGCCGCCTGAAATATGCTATCTAGATTCCAAACTGACAGCCACGTCCTAACAATTTACTGAGACAATGAACCCTTTGATTGATGAATTGACCGGTGTGCCTGGGGACCATGACTGCGTGATCATTTATAGTTGTTGTGCATAAAACGTGGTCGAGGTTGACAATAATCATGGTCGCGAACGCACCTCTCGAATTTGAGAAATGGAGATTGACCGGGTCTGAGCAAGTGAGCATGCACGATCGAGACCTCGCAAGTTCCTGGCTTCCTGCAAGCCAGGTGTTTGATCGTGCTCGCAACAAGTCATCAATCCTCACCCTATTTTAATTTCAGAGCACCAGGAAACGAAGCTACCCTGCTCTTGGCCCCCCAGTCCACTTTGTTCTCCTTTTAATTTTCTACTCTTATAAAACTCATAGCAGGCCCTGTGAATAGAAAAGAAGTTTCACAAAAATGATAAATGGAAAAGAAGTTTCACAAAAATAATAAACTACTCCCTCCGTTCCTAAATATAAGTCTTTTTAGAGATTACACTATGGACTACATACGGAGCAAAATGAATGAATCTACACTCTCTCAAAACAGGCTTTCGCCCCGCTTTATATATAAAGCAACATCAACAGAGTACACGGCCGAACGATACAAAATGGTGAGGCGGCCCTCATACAATGCCGACCCTAGGATAACCGGAGCACGCAACATAACCGAACAATAACATAGGAGGAACTGAGTACAACGACACACTACGCCCTAACACACCTAAGCTCCATGACAACGCCCTCAAGAGGGAAAACAGCACAGAGCATCGCCGCTGTCGAGTCCAGAATGGACAAGGGTTTTGACCCGGAACCTTGACACGGAATAGGAGCACCTCGACAGCGTCTTCAGGAAGAAAGCGGCGCCCTCGAGCGTTGCCGCCACCGGCGCCAAGGCGCAGAGCTTTCACTCGGTAACTCCGTCGTGCAACCACGAGGTCGTCAAGACAGGCGCGACAAGACCAGATCCCCAGGTCCGGATCGGGGCGTCGTCATGATTGTTAGAGATACGACACGCAATCGAATACGATGAAGAACGAAAATCAAGCAAGGGACACGAGATTATAACGTGGAAAACCCCTCCAACACGAAGGGGAAAAAACCACGGGCGCCAGCCAGCCAAACTTCACTATATCGGGAGAGGTTACAAACGCCAGTGATTTACAACTAATCAACTTATACTGTGCGGCAGCTTACAAGGGGTATATATAACACATGAGTCCTAGGTCAACCCTGATCCGCTTCGGCCCAAGCCTACCGGCGACGGGCCTCGCTCCACTCGCCTGTCAGAAGTTGGCCTTTATCTTTATATTTAAATTTGAAGCATAACATAACAATGACCGCCCGAGCCACCCCCCGCTACCCCTCTTGCCGCCCACATGGCCAAGAGTGGTAGCCACCATCACCACCATGGAGCCTGCCGGAGAGACACCCGTGTGGACCACCAACTGGAGCCGCTGCCCCGGCATCCATGTCAGAGAAACCACTAACGATCGCCAACCCAGCATCCCAACCACGGTAGGAAGAGTGAAAGGGGCCTCCTTTCACTCCTAGCCCGGCATCAGTCCGGAGCCTGAGTCGACACCTCCACCGTAGGAGGCGTCCACACTTGCATCCCTAGCTAGTCCCGATGGACCGGGGGGACACGACCCCGAGACTACCGACAGCCGTTGCTACTTCTTGAGCATGCATTGGTTTTTCCGTGAAGAGGAAAGGGTGATGAAGCAAAATAGATAAGTATTTCCCTCAGTTGTTGAGAACCAAGGTATCAATCCAGTAGGAGATATAAGCAAGTCCCCAATAGATGTACCTACACAAATAATCAAACACTTGCACCCAACGCTATAAAGGGGTTGTCAATCCCTTCACGGTTATTTGCAAGGATGAGATCTGATAGAGATAGATATAAAAGATTGCTAGAACGTAAAGTAAAACAAAAGTAAAAATAAGGCAGCGAGATATTTTTGGTATTTTTGGTTTATAGATCTGAAAATATAATATGGAAAATAGACCCGGGGGCCATAGGTTTCACTAGAGGCTTCTCTCATGAAGGAAAATAATACGGCGGGTGAACAAATTACTGTCGAGCAATTGATAGAAAAGCGAATAATTATGACGATATCCAAGGCAATGATTATGCATATAGGCATCACGTCCGTGTCAAGTAGACCGAAACGATTCTGCATCTACTACTATTACTCCACACATCGACCGACTCCTGCCTGCATCTAGAGTATTAAGTTCATGAAGAACAGAATAACGCATTAGGTAAGATGACATGATGTAGAGGGATAAATTCAAGCAATATGATGAAAACCCCATCTTTTTATCCTCGATGGCAACAATACAAATACGTGCCTCGCTACCCCTACTTTGTCACTGGGTGAGGACACCGCAAGTTGAACCCAAAACTAAGCACTTCTCCCATTGCAAGAATTACCAATCTAGTTGGCCAAACCAAACCAATAACTCGAAGAGACTTGCAAAGATATGAAATCATGCATATAAGAATTCAGAGAAGATTCAAATAATATTCATAGATAAGCTGATCATAAACCCACAATTCATCGGATCTCGACAAACACACCGCAAAAGAGTATTACATCGGATAGATCTCCATGAAGATCATGAAGAACATGGTATTGCAGAAGAAAGAGAGAGAAGAAGCCATCTAGCTACTAGCTATGGACCCGAAGGTCTATGGTAAACTACTCACGCATCATCGGAGGGGCAATGGAGTTGATGTAGATGCCCTCCGTGATCGAATCCCCCTCCGGCAGATTACCGGAAAAGGCTCCAAGATTGGATCTCACGGGAACAGAGGCTTCCGGCGGCGGAAAAGTATTTTCGTGGCTCTTTTTCGTATCCAGGGAATATTTGGGAATTTATAGGCCGAAGAATAGGGTTAGGAGGGCTGCCGTGGGGCCACAAGCCAGGGGGCGCCCCCCCCTAGGGCGCGCCCTGGTGGCTTGTGACGCCACGGCAGGTCTCCTGCCTTCATCTCCAAGTCTGCTGGGTTTCTTCTGGTCCAAGAAAAATCATTCCGAAGATTTTATTCCGTTTGGACTCCGTTTAATATTCCTTATCTGCAATACTCAAAAACAAGGAAAAAACAGAAACTGGCACTAGGCTCTAGATTAATAGGTTAGTCCCAAAAATAATATAAAATAGCATATTAATGCATATAAAACATCCAAAACAGATAATATAATAGCATGGAACAATAAAAAATTATAGATACGTTGGAGACGTATCAAGCATCCCCAAGCTTAATTCCTGCTCGTCCTCGAGTAGGTAAATGATAAAAACATAATTTTTGATGTGGAATGCTACCTAACATATTTATCCATGTAATATTCTTTATTGTGGCATGAATATTCAGATCCATAAGATTCAAAACAAAAGTCTAATATTGACATAAAAACAGCAATACTTCAAGCATACTAACAAGGCAATTGCGTCCTTTCGAAATAACATGGCCTTAGAAAGTTATCCCTACAAAATCATATGGTCTGGCTATGCTCCATCTTTCCCACACAAAGTATCTAAATCATGCACAACCCCGATGACAAGTCAAGCAATTGTTTCACACTTTTTATGTTCTCAAACCTTTTCAACTCTCACGCAATACATGAGCGTGAGCCATGGATATAGCACTATAGGTGGAATAGAATATGGTGGAGGTTGCGAGGAAGAAGGAGAAGATAGTCTCACATCAACTAGGCGTATCAACGGGCTATGGAGATGCCCATCAATAGATATCAATGTGAGTGAGTAGGGATTGCCATGCAACGAATGCACTAGAGCTATAAGTGTATGAAAGCTCAAAAAGAAAACTAAGTGGTTGTGCATAAGATGAAAAATTTCACTAGCTATATGAAAGTGACAAAATAGGAGACTCTCTATCATGAAGATCATGGTGCTACTTTGAAGCACAAGTGTGGAAAAAGATAGTAGCATTGTCCCTTCTCTCTTTCTCTCATTTTTTTTTGGTGAGCATCTTTGGCCTCTTTTTTTTTATTTGGGCTTCGCTGGCCTCTTTTATTATTTGTAAAGTCCGGAGACTCATCCCAACTTGTGAGGGAGTCATAGCTTCCATCATCCTTTTCTCTCACGGGACAATGCTCTAATAATGAAAATCATCACACTTTTATTTACTTACAACTCAAAAATTACAACTCGATACCTAGAACAAAATAGGACTCTATATGCAATATGAAAGTGATGGTGCGTGTCATGAAAAACGGAACGGTGGAAGTTGCATGGCAATATATCTCGGAATGGCTATGGAAATGCCATAATCGGTAGGTATGGTGGCTGTTTTGAGGAAAGTATATGGTGGCTGTTTTGAGGAAGGTGGGTTTGATGCACCGGCGAAAGTTGCGCGGTACTAGAGAGGCTAGCAAAGGTGGGAGGGTGAGAGTGCGTATAATCCATGGACTCAACATTAGTCATAAAGAACTCACATACTTATTGCAAAAGTCTATTAGTTATCGAAACAAAGCATTAGACGCATGCTCCTAGGGGAGAGGTTGGTAGGAGTTAACCTTCGCGCGCTCCCGACCCTCACACAAAGGTTGACAATCATTAAACAAATCATGCTCCGACTTCGTTACATAACGGTTCACCATACGTGCATGCTACGGGAATCACAAACTTTAACACAAGTATTTCTTCCAATTCACAATTACTCACTAGCATGACTCTCATGTTACCATCTTCATATCTCAAAACTATATGCAAGGAATCAAACTTCTCATAGTATTCAATGCACTTAATATGAAAGTTTTTATTATATCCCTCTTGGATGCCCATTATATTAGGACTAAATTCATAACCTAAACCAATTACCATGTTGTTTAAAGACTCTCAAAATAATATAAGTGAGGTACGAGAGTTCAATAATTTCTATAAAATAAAACACCACCGTGCTCTAAAAAGATATAAGTGAAGTACTAGAGCAACATTGCCTATCTCAAAAGATATAAGTGAAGCACATAGAGTATTCTAATAAATTCACGATTCAGCGTGTCTCCCTCAAAAGATGTGTGCAGCAAGGATGATTGTGGCAAACTAAAAAGCAAAGACTCATATCATACAAGACGCTCCAAGCAAAACACATATCATGTGGTGAATAAAAATATAGCCTCAAGTAAATTTACCGATGGATTGAAGACGAAAGAGGGGATGTCTTCCGGGGCATCCCCAAGCTTAGGCTTTTTGGTATCCTTGAATATGGCTTGGGGTGCCTTGGGCATCCCCAAGCTTAGGCTCTTGCCACTCCTTATTCCATAGTCCATCATATCTTTACCCAAAACTTGAAAACTTCACAACACAAAACTCAACAGAAAACTCATGAGATCCGTTAGTATAAGAAAAATAAATCACCACTTTAGGTACTGTTGTGAACTCATTCTTTATTTATATTGGTGTAATATCTACTGTATTCCAACTTCTCCATGGTTACCCCCCGATACAACCCATAGATACATTAAAATAAGCAAACAACACAAAGAAAACAGAATCTGTCTAAAACAGAACAGTCTGTAGCAATCTATAGACTTCGAATAATTCTGTAACTCCAAAAATTCTGAAAAATTAGGAAAATCAGGGAAATTTGTATATCAATCTTGTGTAAAAATTTCCGATCAAAATCACGTTCCAGTGAATTTACAAAATTCCTGGACTGAGACCAAAAGTTTCTGTTTTTCAGCAAAATCAAATCACAAACACCGTAGACCATCCCAACGGTCTTACTTGGCTCAAACACTAATTTAAACAAGAAAACACAATTACTACAGAGGTAATAATGTGGAAAACACTCAAAAACAGAAGCAAAAACAAAAGCATAAAAATAAAATTGGGTTGCCTCCCAACAAGCGCTATTGTTTAACGCCCCTAGCTAGGCATAATGATTTCAATGATGCTCACATAAAAAGTAGTAATTGAAATATGCAAGAAAGCATCATGAGTCTCATGACAAGCACATTTAAGTCTAACCCACTTCCTATGCATAGGAATTTTGTGAGCAAATGATTTATGGGAACAAGAATCAACTAGCATAGGAAGGCAAAACAAGCATAACTTCAAAACTTTGAACACATAGAGAGGAAGCTTGATATTATTGCAATTCCTACAAGCATATGTTCCTACCTCATAATAAATTTCAGTAGCATCATGAAGGAATTCAACAATATAACCATCACATAAATCATTCTTGTCATGATGCACAAGCATAGAATTTTCATAATGAATTTACTCATCAAAACTTGGGGAACAAAAAATATCATCTTCATGAAACATAGCATCCCCAAGCTTGTGGCTTTGCATATCATTAGCATCATGGATATTTATAGAATTCATACAATCATGCTTTTCAATCAAGGATCTATCATGAATCACCTTATAATTTTCTTCTTTCAACACTTCATCAAAATTTTCAGATTCATGATTTTCAAACAAAACTTCATAGAGATAATCAAGTGCACTCAACTCACTAGCAATTGGTTCATCATAATTTGGCCTTTTGAAAAGATTAGCAAGTGGATGAGGATCCATATCAATAGTTTTTTAGCAAGCGAAGATGCAAGCAAATAGAAGGCACATGGCAACACAAGCAAACAAAAAGAGATCCGGCGAGAAAAAGGCGAATAAAACAGCAAATTGGTGAAGTGGGGGAGAGGAAGACGAGAGGCAAATGGAAAATAATGTAAATGCAAGAGATGAGTTTGTGATGGGTACTTGGTAGGCTTGATGTAGATCTCCCCGGCAACGGCGCCAGAAATCCTTCTTGCTACTTCTTGAGCATGCGTTGGTTTGCCCTTGAAGAGGAAAAGGTGATGCAGCAAAGTAGATAAGTATTTCCCTCCGTTGTTGAGAACCAAGGTATCAATCCAGTAGGAGATACAAGCAAGTCCCCAATAGATGTACCTACACAAATAATCAAACACTTGCACCCAACGCTATAAAGGGGTTGTCAATCCCTTCACGGTTATTTGCAAGGATGAGATCTGATAGAGATAGATATAAAAGATTGCTAGAACGTAAAGTAAAACAAAAGTAAAAATAAGGCAGCGAGATATTTTTGGTATTTTTGGTTTATAGATCTGAAAATATAATATGGAAAATAGACCCGGGGGCCATAGGTTTCAATAGAGGCTTCTCTCATGAAGGAAAATAATACGGCGGGTGAACAAATTACTGTCGAGCAATTGATAGAAAAGCGAATAATTATGACGATATCCAAGGCAATGATTATGCATATAGGCATCACGTCCGTGTCAAGTAGACCGAAACGATTCTGCATCTACTACTATTACTCCACACATCGACCGACTCCTGCCTGCATCTAGAGTATTAAGTTCATGAAGAACAGAGTAACGCATTAGGTAAGATGACATGATGTAGAGGGATAAACTCAAGCAATATGATGAAAACCCCATCTTTTTATCCTCGATGGCAACAATACAAATACGTGCCTCGCTATCCCTACTTTATCACTGGGTGAGGACACCGCAAGATTGAACCCAAAACTAAGCACTTCTCCCATTGCAAGAATTACCAATCTAGTTGGCCAAACCAAACCAATAACTCGAAGAGACTTGCAAAGATATGAAATCATGCATATAAGAATTCAGAGAAGATTCAAATAATATTCATAGATAAGCTGATCATAAACCCACAATTCATCGGATCTCGACAAACACACCGCAAAAGAGTATTACATCGGATAGATCTCCATGAAGATCATGAAGAACATGGTATTGCAGAAGAAAGAGAGAGAAGAAGCCATCTAGCTACTAGCTATGGACCCGAAGGTCTATGGTAAACTACTCACGCATCATCGGAGGGGCAATGGAGTTGATGTAGATGCCCTCCGTGATCGAATCCCCCTCCGGCAGATTACCGGAAAAGGCTCCAAGATTGGATCTCACGGGAACAGAGGCTTCCGGCAGCGAAAAAGTATTTTCGTGGCTCTTTTTCGTATCCGGGGAATATTTGGGAATTTATAGGCCGAAGAATAGGGTTAGGAGGGCTGCCGTGGGGCCACAAGCCAGGGGGCGCCCCCCCCCCCTAGGGCGCGCCCTGGTGGCTTGTGATGCCACGGCAGGTCTCCTGCCTTCATCTCCAAGTCTGCTGGGTTTCTTCTGGTCCAAGAAAAATCATTCCGAAGATTTTATTCCGTTTGGACTCCGTTTAATATTCCTTATCTGCAATACTCAAAAACAAGGAAAAATAGAAACTGGCACTAGGCTCTAGATTAATAGGTTAGTCCCAAAAATAATATAAAATAGCATATTAATGCATATATAACATCCAAAACAGATAATATAATAGCATGGAACAATAAAAAATTATAGATACGTTGGAGACGTATCAGCCGTCACCGAGCAAGCTCGCACAACGTCATGCCCATTGCCCCGGACACCAAGTTAGCGAACCGTGAATCGAGATCTTGACCATCGCCGACTCCCACCGCACCCGCGAGGAGAAGGGCCTCTTCGAACGCGAGCACCGCCCGGACCTCGCCTAACCCCACCTACTGGGAGACGAGCTCCGACCCGCCCTGGGTTCAACCGGTCCACCTGAGCCCGAGCCCCAAATCCGGAGCCGCCAACGCCGCGTGAGACACCGGTGCCTGCCTTTTGACATCCTGCCCGCCACACACGACGTCCGCTCATCACCCGGAGATGGAGGGCCGCATCCACGCCCCCGCTCCACCAACATAAGGCATGACAGCAACGAAGACCATCGTGCCAGCCCGCAACCTCCGCCGATGCACCACCGGACGCAAGCCTCCGCTGCCAAGCTACAGAACCGCGCCACCAGCACCGGCCTCCACCACCCAAAGCCACGCCACGCCCCGCGCCGCAGGACAAGCCCTAGTAGGAACCCCGCCGGATCTGGCCGCCCGCACGCAACCGCCCGAAGAAGCCTGAACTACAGCTGCCGCACTATGGCCGGGCCCTAGGACGACGATGCGCCGCCCGAGAGCGCCCACCCCGCCGCCCAGCTCGCCCGCTGTCGCACTGCGGAGCCTCACGGCAGCCCGCGCCTCTGCCCGAGGCTGTTGACCCCCCCCCCCCCCCCAGCACCCGTCGAGGGGAGAGGAGAAGAGACCCCCCCCCCCCCGCCACCGCGCCAACGGGGCTTTGCCTATCGGCGCCTGCCGGCGGCGGCGGGGGGGGGGGGGGGGGGGGGGCTAGGAGGGAGGGCTGGGAGGCCGGCGGGTAGGGTTCCTCCCCTGCCGCCCGCGGGAGCGATAGAGGGAGGTACTTGCATGATGGTTGCTAGCATAACAGCAATGTAGGCTTTGAGTGAATCTACACTCTGAAGTATGTCTATATACATCCGTATGTAGTTCGTAGTGAAATCTCTAAAAAGACTTATATTTAGGAACGGAGGGAGTATTCACTAATCTAAAAATGTTCACAAATTTTACAAAGAAATTCTGATTTTTTATAACATTTATTTCGGAAGGATCCTATACCACTGAAAATTAAGATTTTTGTTTGGCAAGGGATCACCTACCGTCTGGGATGAAGGTGCTCAAACGACATGTCTCGGGTAATGGGCTTTGCCCCTTGTGTGGTTTCCTGGAAAATGGGACCCGCATCCTCTTTTCCTGCACGACAGCTAGGTCGATGTGGAGTTTTGAACGGGAGGCCCTCGGCCCTGAGTGGGAGGCATCCGACCTGGCTAGCTTCCTTCAGGCCAGAGCGGTACAAACCGGAAGACACACACGCCTCTTTTGGCTGATCTTTGCCGCCCTTTCATGGACGCTCTGGACGACGCATAATAAGATGGTGATCGAGAGGGTCTTCTCATGTCTCGCCTCTGGATCTTTCTTCAAATTTCTTGCGTTCATGCAGCACTGGCACCCTCTGGCTAGACAGAGGGACCAGGAACGCCTAGGCCGGATGCTGGATGCATTTCAGACTACGGCACGTCGACTTGCTTCGCCGGCTCTTGCGTGATGTGATGACCACTTGGTGGTCTTTTTTATGCTTTCGCTCATGTTTTGTTTGGGCTTGCTTGTGTTGTGGTTTCAGCGGACTGTGTGGCTTATTTGTTGCTACTCGTTGTTGAGCTGGTTGGATGCTTTATCTATAAAGCAAGGCGAAAACTTATTTCAAGAATTTTTATAACATTTACAAAATTTGTAAATACATGAAATTTTTCAAAGGCACAAAGCAAAATTTCAAATTTCTTTATTTTTTTGGAAAAAAATCATGCCTTTTATTAAAAAAATCGAAATTTTATAAACACCGATGCACTTTTAAAAATGGCTCATTTAGTTACGCGAAATGTGGACATAATTTTCAAAAATGTTCATGCATTTTTAATACCCAAGAACATTTTTAATACAACACAAAATGCAATACACATAAAAAACATTCTACTACCTGGTGAACATCCGTTATTACACGATCAGTTTTTATAAATACATGATGAAATTCTTAATAAACAGTACAATAATTACATGGTGAATAGTTTTAATAGAAGATGATTTTTAAACACGATGAACAATTAAAATAAACAAAAAAAGTGGCTTAATACACTACGAACGTTTTTCTAATACACGATGTATTTGTTTTTAATAATACAGACAAAAAAAATTAATCTGTGATGAACCTTTTTTGGTACATGACAAATAGTTTGGAATGCCCAATAACTATTTTATGAAACTAAAATTATTTCTTGAACATATAATTTTTTTTATTACACAACGAACATTCTTAATATACACTGAAAAACAAATCGGCAGACCACGTTTCGAAACACCATGAATGTTTGTTCATACATGGTGGGAAAAAGAAAAAAAATAAGGAAAGAACAATAAAAAAAGAAAGAAAAAGAAAGAAAATAGAACACAAATATGAAGAAGAAGAAAACTAAAAACCAAAATAAAATACGAAAAGGAAACCAATAACAAAAAATAGAGAAAAAAGATAGAAGAAGAAGTAAGAAATAAAAAGAATAAATAAATTAAAAACATAAAAAGAAAACTTCAAGAAACCTTAGTAAACCTGGTCCCTCTGGATGATGCGCAACAAGATAGTTGTTGAGGTGGTCTTTCTTATGCCTTATGACTCTATCTTCAAATTCCTCGCATTTTTGCAGCACTGACTCCCGCTATTTAGACAAAGGGATCATGACCGGCTTGTTCTCATGATTGGACGAACTGACTATTGTCGCACACCGCCTTGCCTCGACCCAAGGCTCATGAGGTTCCAGCCACTCCGTGATTTTTTTAATGTTTTTAGACATGTTTGTGCTGATGCCCCAGTAGACTATATTATTTTCTTTATTGCATTTGTACTTGTTATATAGATGTGGTGCTTGCTTTATTTATAAAGCCAAACATACTAAATATGTTGAGTGCTACCAATTTTTTTAAAATATATAATTAGTTAAACAATTTACATCTTTATTTTACTCACGCTCAGCCTTGATAATTGTGCGGAGTCCCATAAAAATCACTCTGGGCGTCTTCGTCTGTGTATGCGCCTATTTGGCTCTTTTCCAAAGTCACATTCTCAAACCTGCCCAAATAAAGAATTAATGTTCTTAATTATTTATTTGTTTATTGCGGTCTACGCAAGGGTAGAAGTCAACTAAAATCTCACAACTACAGTCTACAGAAGGAAAACTGCACATACTAAACAACATTATACATTATCCTCTCTATTTCAATCTACGTACCTAAGCTACATCCGTCTAGTAAATCAAAAGGCACCACATATCCCTCATCTCTGTCCGAATGACGAAATGCCATTGCTAATGTTTTTTTTTTCTATTTGGCGAGAAGTTGTTAGGTGTTTGACAAAAGGTTGCTAGGGTTTCTCGGAAGTTGTTCACTTTTTTTGCTGGGTATTATCTTTTGCTTTTTAGCAGAAGGCATGATTAACGTTTTAGCGGAAGGCTTTGAAAGCTCCAAGCATAGTTTGGCCCACAGCCACTTTGTTTCAGAGCAAACTTAATCCATGCAAGTATTTGGCGGAAGCAAACTTAATTCGTGCAAGTGTTTGGCGGAAGCAAAAACTTAATTCATGCAAGTGTTTGGCGGAAGCTAGTTAGTAGTCACACATATTTTTCGGAAAACCTTTCTGTATGCTTGGTGGAAGTTACTAATTCATAGATTGGTACCATAGTGAGTCAATGTATATTTGGCCGAAGCCACTAAATCCATGTAAATGTGACCACTGCTACTAGCTATTTGATGGAAGGTGTTAATAGAGGCGAACATTTGAGGTATAGGGTTGGATGGTTGGCTTCTGCGTCGTATCCATGGACATGTTGGTATAGGGTTGGATGGCCGGCTTCTGTGTCGTGTTCATGGATGTGTTCGTACACGGTCCATGGACTGATAGTTTGTCTGTTTAAGGGAATAATGCGTCCAACATGGACCCTCAAACAGCCCGCTACCATCCGGCCCGAGCAGTCCGGGCGTAATTTGTCATCAAACGTGGTACCCCATCGCTCTGTCGACCGGTCTAGCTGTCCATTTTTTCCACAGATGGGACACAAATCAAGGGTGCTTTGCGGGCGTCTGGATCCAACATCCTGGTCCCACCCAAAACTTATGCACCGGAAAAACCCTCTCCATGTGAAACAGTTGCCACACGTTCATGTCGGCCAGTGCCGCTCCAGAGCAGAAGCTACTCCACGACATTGATGTCGGTCAAAGCGACGTGATCAGACGAGTGGGCGACGCCGCTTCAATGCCGACTTGGCGACCGAGAAGCCTACTTTGATGGTTGTTTCACATTGGAGATGGCTTGTCATCCCTTCTCTTGGCCGAGGTTAGTTAAGCAGGGCTTCGGCATCATCCACACCACACCTGGAAACTCATCTTCCTCTCTACACCCAGCCTATCCGATCCTCTTCTTTGCAGTGCCGTCCAAACCATTGTGTCCAAACCCTGCCAAAGTCATGGTTCTCCGCACCGACAGGCGACAACGGGTCCGAATCTTGGCGGCGCTAATGAGGTCACCTACTACTGGTAGGGTCAGCGAGTGGACTTCTTGGGCCCACATAGGGCTGCACACAGGAAGTGAAGTCTCAGGACTATGGACGCACTCGGACGACAAGCCTGGATCCACTCGGACCTATCAAGTCACTCGGATGTTCTGCCTCCAGTTGGACAGACTCCATCACTTGGACAGAGAAGAGATGTGGAGGACGTGGGAGCTCCAACGGCCGAGGACTTAACGTTGTACATAATGTATAATTACAACTACCGTTACCGGTAACGTCAGTAGTTAGAGCCGTCGTTACCAGTAACCCCCATAGTTACTCTCATTAAATGCCCTTGTAATGGCGCTCGGCGGGTCCTGGCGCACTCTATATAAGCCACCCCCGAGCTCTGTGACAAGGGTTCATCACTCCATTGTAATCACACCCCCAGAGAAAACACAAGCCTCCAGGCACGAGACGTAGGGTCTTTACCTCCTCTGAGAGGGGCCAGAACTCGCTAAATCTGAGTGATACACCTGCGTCGTAGCTACGCTTCGCCCCTTCATTCGTACCCCTGGTATTATTGTCAGGATCATTCCCACGACAGACGCCACCGTCACTCTTCGAGGCGCTTGACCTCTACAGCTGCTAGCTCCTCCGAGAAGAAGGACATCTTCATCTCCTCCAACGACGACGAGGAGCAGCCGCTGCGCTATCATGGTCCATTGCAACCAGACCGTGTCAAACAGGAGATAGCGTAAATGCCGCACTACCACGTGAAGAAGAAGTCGGCGTCGTTGCCTCTCCGTCGTATCAAGGCGGAGCCAGCATCCCCCACGCGCAACTGCAACATGAGAATCCAATGCTGCACGAAGGAACATACGACATCGTCGGTACAGCCGCATCGACCAGTCAATGTTGTCGTAACACCATGACTGGCGTGACAAGGCCGTGAAGGAGGATGTGCGACATGCGATCAGCAAGGTGCATGGGCGCCTACTCCACTACCTCGATGGCGCGGCTACGATGGCTCCTCGTCGTCACAGAGCATCGTCACGGTGGATTAGTGGGCAGCCAGGCAGGTGGCACGTCAGGAGAGGCGCAACGATGTGTGTGGCTTGGCATTCGCAAAATCCAATGCGACACCGGCATGGGTCCTTGCGGAGGCCTGGTCCCGTGATTGGTTAGTAGCCATCGCATAGACATCCGCACGTTGCTCGCGCTACCTAGAAGGGGAGCTTACCAATATCAATGAAGATTGCTCGCTCATCGACACCTCTGCTGACGGCATGGGCAAGGCCAGCCCCTCCCCGACCAGGGTCGGGGCACGGCCATCCACACAACGCTGGACGAAGCACAGAGGCTCCTCCTTGAGCGCATGGCAGCGGTCGGGAAGCGTTGTCGTGCCCCTGCATCCTTCTGCACTATAGGGACCACTCCGGCGACAACAACGACGACAAGGACAATGATGGAGGTGCTCCAGCCAAGCCGACCAACCCACGAGGTCACTGTCTCCTACAAGATAGGTTTCATATTATTTCTTTAGGTTTTAGTTCAACATACGAAATATTGTCCATTTTGTATAAATTATGCCCAAACTTAAATGAATTCGGTCATGTTTGCATGGATTTCGTTTAAATGTGTTTGTATTGCGGGTAGACGTTTACGGCTAGCGTTAGCTGGCTGAATCACATATCACTGTCCACAGAGAAATACCATGTCCGTTTTATGAGTCCGCGTAGGATATACCCTTATAACTAACACTAGTAGAAAAAAGGGCATCAGTCCCGGTTCCAGAGGGCCTTTAGTCCCGGTTCTGCAACCGGGAACGATCGGGACTAATGCCCATCACTTTTAGTCCCGGTTGGCTTATGAACCGGGATTAAAGGAGCTCCACGTGGCCACCATGGGGCGCCCAGGCAGGAGGACCTTTAGTCCCGGTTGGTAACACCGACTGGGACTAAAAGGCAGCCACGCGTCAGCAGCTGCCAGGCGCTGGGTTTTATTTTTAAAGGAGGAGTTTAGGGGTTTTCCTATTGTGTTTCCCCCTTTTATTTTTGTGTTTACCATTTTTAATTTATGCTTTTCATTCAACTCGACGCTAGCTACTACATATAGCAATGAAGGAACCATTACACAACATCGTCATGATCAATATATAGAGAGAAGTGACCTCTCTTTCTCCGTGCTTGGGCGAACAATATGCAACAAGTTTTCGTAAATCTGTTCGACGCTATTACATATAGTACACGTTCATGCATATATACAATATAACATCTCTTACGATCCTAATGTCTATTACCAACATCGCATTCGAAATCCTTATGGCATTCTCCGTCTTTAGGTATGACATGCTCAACAAAGAATCCCGCCAATTCCTCTTGAATTGCTCGTACGCGATCAGTTGGTAGGAGTATGTCCCGCTTCCGCCAGGTCTAATTTAAAGAGGGGGTCAATAAAACTCAACACAATTGATGGTAATAAAATAAAAATGTGAATATTATTTACGTACTTCAAATTGTTCTAAAGATATGCCCCGGCCCCGCTCAGAGGTCGAGTGGCGAATGAACTCGCAAACGTAGTAAGCTCATAAATTAGTCCCGGGTGCCTGCCACAAGCACTTTATGAGAATAGAGTTCAATCAAAAATGATAATCAAGCTTGATAATGGTATTGAAACTAGAATCAATGAGAGATGCGCGGTACTAGAGTAGTACTTACTTTGGGGTGTAAAAATTGCAGCTCTTTTTTCCAGCTGACACCCTTAACCTGTTTGGTGAACTTTTTCCAAACCCTGCCCGACAAAGAAAATGATTACTTGATATCAGGAAATGAACGAAAGTTGCCGATATGGTGCGATAATGATTGAACTTACTTCTGAAGCATTTGACTCATGTCCATCCACTCCTTAGGGTCTTTACGTCTCGAGTCCAAGACAGTTACTTTTCCCTCTTCAAGCTGAATGTCTAGTAGAATAAAGTGGTAACTGCGTACGCATAACTCATTAATTGCACTTAACCTCGAGTAAGTGAAACAGAATGTGCACAAGATAGTAACACTCACTTGAAGTTGTAAGGAAATAGTATTTCCTTTCTGGTTTGTTGTCCAAGTAACGCATCTAGCAAATTTTTCTCTGTATCGGCGGGAAAATCTTTTAACGTATGTTCATTTATGAAATTTGGGTCAATGAACCCAATGTCATAGATTTGTAGTTGTTTGCATTCGAGGATCTTCATTCTGCATAATATAGTGTGAGGATAATTAATACATGCAATGAACGAGCTGAGCTAGAGACTTAATTACAGAAAAAATACTTACAGACAATAGGAACTGACGATAGTTTTGTCGAGCTCCTTTTGGTTGTATAACTGAAAAATTTCTTCAAATTCAACGAACAACATCTGGTCTCCATTGAAGAAGTGCTCATTTTTTATTCCCACCAAGATATTGTTGGTCCCGTCCTTGCAGGCTTTCAAGTACCATTCATGCAAATGTCGCATCCTCGTTGGTAGACCCTTGAGCTCCTCACGTGTGACGAGAGGCTTCCCGTGCTCGTATCTTAAGGATGGTACTACCTCAGCCTTTTCGAACTGTACCGAATCGGGTAAGTAATGACCATCAGTGATAGCAAGACCACCGACCGCTTTCTTTGGATCATTAGCGATATCGGTAACCACCATGAGCGGAGGGCATGATTGAAGTTCTTGTTCGCCGAGCTGGGGAATTGTTTTCCCACTTCTTGCGCCACTTCTACTTAAGCTTCCTGACCGCCTCGCTTGATCATATGACTTATGAATACAACGGTCATAGTTTGATGGTGGCGGAGGCGGGGGTGGTCGCCTAAGGGCAGCCAGAGTTCGCTTCGCTTTCACCGGATCTATTTTCTCCTCTAGAGGTGGGCGTTTCGGTGCAAGCTGACGTTTCACTTCGGCATCCACGATCTTGTTGTTTTCCTCCTCGTTCAACTCGTATGGTAACTTGGGAGGAACCTTAAGGCTTGGGCCTGCTCTGAATCTCTTTGTTTTCGTACTGCTGCTAGCCGCCGGAGCGGCGGTGGCTCTCTTCCGATGTTGCCGAGGCAGCGGAGGAGGCGGAGTCCGATGATGCGGCGGAGACAGTTGAGGCAGAGGAGGATTCTGCTGAGGGGCCTCCTCCGTCGGAGTCCGCTGAGGCGGCGGAGACGGCTGACGCGCCGGAGATGACTCATGCAGCGGAGACGACTGACGCACCGGAGACGGTTGACGCACTGGAGACGGTTGACGCACCGGAGACGGCTGACGCACCGGAGACGACTCAGGCACCGGGGCCTCCTCCGGCTGTGTCTACTGAGGCGGCGTCCAGTATGGAAGCACGATGTGTTCCTTTCTCGATAGACAAGTAGTCCTTAAGGCATATCGAAGAAGAATCTCCCCTTCACCTATAGCGTACTCAAGCTCCAGCCCATCAAATCCGTCCATTATTTCATCCACCCCGACAATAGCAAAGCCAGCTGGAACCGGAGTGCAATGGAAAGTTGCATCAAGTCGAGGAGGTAAGACATAGCCGACCACCGCCTTCAAGGTCAGGTTATGGCATTTCGCCATTAGCACACAATGTTCATTATCCGTGATACCATCCACGGTGTAGCGAGGAGCCGTGCTATCAGGATGAACGAGCTCCGTGGAAGCCACGCTGCTTCTCCGCTGAGACGGTGGGGTAGCATCGTGGGTAGTCTCCAATGAAGGATCTTCGTGCCGCTGAGATGGTTGGCCGGTAGCTCGCTGGCTCTCAAGTGCCTCTAGTTTCGCTAATCTTTCATTGATCTTCTGCATTTCGCTTGCTTCCTCTTTCTTCTTTCTCTGTCTGCTTCTATAACTAGTGCTTTCGGGAAACCCATGCACCCACGGAACGGAGCCTGATGTGCCTCGTGTTCGTACAGGGTGTTCAGGATTCCTGAGGGCCGCTGACAGCTCGTCCTTCTCTCTGTCGGGAATGAACCTCCCTTCCAGCGCTTCCTTGATTACTTCCTCAAGCTTTGTGACGGGTGTTTGAAGTTGAGCTTTCGTCCAAACATACTTCCCTGTGACTGGGTCCAAAGTTCCCCCAACCCCGAAGAACCAAGTCCTTGTCCGATCTGGCCAGTGCAAAGTCGCTGGTTGGACATTTTTAGCAAGCAGGTCTTGCTCAGCTTTGTCCCATGTAGGTCGGGCTTTGCTGTAGCCACCTGACCCCGTAACATGGTGATACTGCTTCTTTGCAGCATTTTTCTTATTTATAAGTGACCTCTGCTTGGTCTTCTCCGATTTCTTGTAGGCCACAAATGCGGGCCAGTGATCTTTTAGCTTGAAGTATTGACCTTTGAACTCTGGAGTCTCGTCTTTCTCGACAAACTTTTTGTTCAATAGTTTCTTCCAGTTCTTGAATAGTTCCGCCATTTTCTTAAGAGCAAAGGCCTTGACCTTTCGCTGTATAACTGGGTTATTCGGATCCTTCTCTGGTGGTAGGCTGAAATTTCTCAACATCAAGTTCCAAAGATCATCTTTCAGTCTATCGTTGATATAAGGAACTTCAGGGTCCTTCTTCTTATTCCATTCTTGGATGCTGATCGGGACGCTGTCCCTAACAACAACTCCGCACTGATGTATAAATTTGTCCTTGGTCCGCTTGGGAGCAATCAGTTGGCCTTCTGGAGAGACTTCTTCGATCGTGAACCTTTCTTCCGGGTCCAACTTTTTCTTCGGACCTCGTCTCCTTACCGAAGTTTGGCTCGATCCGGAGGGCTAAAAGAAGAAAGAAGCGTTAATATATGTACATACAAAACAATTAATGCATCTAGTTAGCAAAGGCTTAATTAATATATATATATATATATATATATATATATATATACCTTGCCGGACTTTGAATCAGTTAAGGCTCCCTTCTCCATTCGATCAACGGAGCCGTCATGATCTCCTTCCTCCTCCATTCCATCACCGGAGCCGACATGATCTCCTTCCTCCTCCATTGGATCACCGGAGCCGTCATCCTCTCTTCTATCACCATCGTTGTCGTTGAGCCACGACAAGATATTATCATCACCTCTGTCGCAGATTATATCCCCCAACAAGTCTTCTTTTTCTAAGTCTCTGTGATCCATAGCTTCTGCACATAAAGCATTGACACTTCAAACTAGCTATCACATGAACCAAAAAAGAAGTATATTTGTCACCAAAATACAACACTTGACAGAGTTTCCTCTATTTAAAAAATAGTTCTCTGTTTTCAAAAATCATTCCCTCCATATAGAAACTTGCGGACCCCCTCCCTCATGTCGAAGTTATTGGGGATATGTTGAATTCCCGAGAGAGTTAGGGTAGTTCTAGCGCGGCACTACACGATATAGGTGAAGGGGGATAACATCCAGGACTGAGATCCAGTGACTTGCCTCTAGCAAGTCACGTTGTAACTGGCTCCCCCTCATCTGCCATTGAAACAACATCTTTGTTGCCGACTGCTCGTGAAATACAACATGATAAAGACCGCGACACTCGGTAAAGACAGATTTTTAAGCACTGTTCTCACTAAGCCTCTCTCTGATCCAAATTTCATTGTGGTTACGTCCCTCTCCAACCAACAAGTTACGGCCTCATCTTGTAATTTGAAATCCTTTGTTGCTTTTTTTTCTCCTTATGGCACTAACACAATTATAATTCATCTTTATTTCCCTTACTTCCTATCTCGAACTTCCCAAACATCGAGGCTTGAACTAAGTTTCTACATGGGTCTTAACATAGAATATCTTTCGGGAAAAATATCCTCTGAAGGAAAACTCCAGAAGATTCCTCAGACTAGTTGTTCAAAGTGCATCTCTTAGATATCTTTAGAAAAATGGTCGAGGTGACTAAGGTAAGACCCCAAAAAACAGGTTATCTATACATACATACATACATGGACAAAAAAATTCATATATACATATACATATGAACATAAATACATACATATACATACATACATATGAACATATGAACATATATGAACACATTGACAAAAAATCCATCCATCCATAAGCAGGAGGGGCTCACTGGAGGCAGGGGCCGGAGCGGTGACGGCGACGGCGACGTCGGGGCCGGCAGGGGCGCGGCGGCGGCGAAGGGGTAGGGGCGCGGTGACGGCGACGGCGACGTCGGGGGCGGCAAGGGCGCGGCGACGGCGACGGGGCAGGGGCGCGGTGATGGTGACGGCGACGTCGGGGCTGGCAGGGGCGCAGCGACAGCGACGGGGCAGGGGCGCGGTGACGGCGACGGCCGGGCAGGGCGAGGCAACGTCGGGGTAGGGGCTCGGGGACGGCAGGGCGTCGGCGAGGGCAAAATCCGGCAGCCTGGCGGCGTCGAGGTGGTCGTCGGTGCCGTCGGGGGAGAGAAGAAACTGCAGATGGGGGATTGGAAAATTTCCTAAGTCCCGCTTATATAGTCCCCCCTTTAGTCCCGGTTGGTGGCTCCAACCGGGACTAATGCCCCCCTTTTAGTCCCGGTTGGAGCCACCAACCGGGACTAAAGGTAGTTTTCGGCAGCCCAAAGGGCGGGAAGCAGAGACCTTTAGTCCCGGTTGGTGGCTCCAACCGGGACTAAAGGGGGGCATTAGTCCCGGTTGGAGCCACCAACCAGGACTAAAGGTCTGCGCTTCCCGCAGCCAAAAGTTTAGTCCCACCTCGCTAGTCGAGAGGGGCTCGGAGTGGTTTATAAGCGCTGCTGCCGCTGCCCTCTCGAGATCCTCTCTATTGCAGGCAGTACATGCCTATCTCACGCCCTGTTGGGCCTGCTAGCACTGCGTGCCTGCATCCTGGCCCATTTCTAGGGTTTCTAGTCGTATGCAAGCCGTTCTGGCTAGTAGGCGGGCCATTTTTCATTTTTTTGCATATATTATGTTTTTAAATTTTTAATGTTATTTTTTGCATATGTTTTAGTTGATCCCTTTTGCTATTAGAGTTTTATAAAAGCTTTTTACTATTAAAGTTTTTAATAAATAAATACTTTGATAATTTTAGTTAATATTATTTTGATTCTTTTTAGTTCATTATTTTTGCTATTAGAGTTTTATAAAACCTTTTTAATTTTCTATTAAAGCTTGTAACAAAATATACTTTATGAAAATTCTTTTTACTATTAAAGTTTTTAACAAATAAATACTTTGAATCTTTTTAGTTAATATTATTTTGATTTTTTTTAGTTCATTCTTGGCCCTGAAATTGAAAAGCACTGCAAATAAACTCTGAAAAGGTTGAAACTTGGCATGGTTTCATAATTTCACCCACATACCATGTGCTAAAAAGTTAAGAGGGTTACGGGAAAAACTGGATGCACTTCGTGTACAAACTGGACAATGTCCTTCGAAGTAACAGGGTTTCGGACGAAAACTCATCTATTACAAAAGGGATTTCATTTTTTTTAACAAATTTTAACTCCAGACTTTTTCTGCATTCAATATGCACCATTCAAAGCCACATCATCAATTTTTAATCCTTTTCTGACTTCATTTGCTATTTTCAAGATTTATTTTGAGCTAAAATGACCCTGAAATTGAAAAGCACCGCAAATGAACTCTGAAATGGTTGAAAGTTGGCATGGTATCATAATTTCACCCACATAGCATGTGCTAAAAAGTTGAGAGGGTTATGGGAAAAACTGGATGCACTTCGTGTACAAACTGGACAATCTCCTTCGAAGTATGAGGGTTTCGTACGAAAACTCGTCTATTACAAAGGGGTTTCATTTTTTAAACATATTTTAACTCCAGACTTTTTTTGCATTCAATATGCACCATTCAAAGCCACATCATCACTTTTCAACCTTTTCTGACTTCATTTGCTATTTTTCATGCATTTCATGATTTATTTTGAGCTAAAATGACCCTGAAATTGAAAAGCACTGCAAATGAACTCTGAAATGGTTGAAAGTTGGCATGGTATCATAATTTCACCCACATAGCATGTGCTAAAAAGTTGAGAGGGTTACGGGAAAAACTGGATGCACTTCGTGTACAAACTGGACAATCTCCTTCGAAGTAACAGGGTTTTGGACGAAAACTCATCTATTACAAAAGGGATTTCATTTTTTTAACATATTTTAACTCCAGACATTCAAATAGTTATAAAAGATAATATACCACATCCGAATCATAGACCGGACGAGGGCCGACGTGGGCGGATACCATGACCATGGCACTATATAATAAGAAACAATAATATAAGTAAGAAATTTATACAAGTATCTATGTAAATCATACAAGTAAGAATTTTTTGTTTCAAAAAGATGATAAGAACAAGAGGCTCACCACGGTGGTGCCGGCGACGAGATCGGCGCAGGCGATCGACGACGGTGAGGACGGGGACGGGACGTGACGGACCGCCAAACCTAGACAAATCTTGGGGAAAATGGAGCTTGGAGGTTGAGCTTGGAGAGGAGAAAGCTTAAGCGTGGCTCGGGCATTTCATCGAACACCTCGTGTGCATAGGAGGTGAGATCAGAGCTGCACACACCTCCCACACGCCGGCCGGCCAAAAAACAGAGGAGTGAGCGGTCAGGGGCAAGCATATATATAGGCATATCTTTAGTCCCGGTTTGTGGCTAGAACCGGGACAGAAGACTTTCCTTTAGTCCCGGTTCCAGCTACCAACCCGGACTAAAGGGGCTGGGCCAGGAGCGAGGACCTTTAGTCCCGGTTCGTGGCTGGAACCGGGACTAAAGGGGTCAGACGAACCGGGACTGGTGCCCGCCGAGGCCCGGCTGGCGTCCTGGCCTGACGAACCGGGACTGTTGCACCCATTAGTCCCGGTTCGTAACACGACCGGGACTAATAAAATTATCTGGCCTGGACCAAAGCCCTGTTTTCTACTAGTGTAACCTTATAACCAACCTTATTGTATGGATGATTTTTTTTAAACAATATAAGACAGAAGACTTGCCATTCCATTAATTAAAAGGGAAGGTAGAGAGCTTTATGCCAGAGGCCCAAGTTACAAAAATTACTCTAGCATCATCATTTTACTCAAGTGTTTAGCACCCGCAAGGATCCACAGCGAGGCCTCCTCTTTGATTCTTGCAATAATGTCTCCAACTCGTACAACGGTACTGCGAAAAATACGAGCATTTCTCTATTTCCACAACTCCCAAAAGATAAATAACATCACGGAAGCAAGCGGCTCTCGTGACTGTTTTTTAGCGTGTTTTGGTTCCACCACTCTTTAGTAGATGTCGCGTTCGCCCACCCACTAGGATGTACATCATGAAGACCAAGCCAATCTTTGATCATACCCCCAACGTGTCTCTCTCTCTCTCTCTATACACACAGACACACACACACAGACGTTGGAAGAGGAGATGTGTTATCCTCTCTTTAACCCTCTTACAGAGGGGGGCAAAGGATACAGTTTACCTAGCCACGCAGCTACAACTTGTCAGCCTACGACTCCTGCTCCTAATCGCAAGCCATGCAAAAAAATTACATTTCAGAGGCGCCCAAATCTTCCAAACAGCCGGGATCACGCTCGTGTCAGTGTAGCCTAAGAACCACGCCATGTAGGCCGGCCTAGCAGAACAATGACCATCATCAGAGACCTTCCAAAAGATAGCATTGGGTGTGAGGTCAATAAGATGAACACGGGAAAGCCTTTCCCAAAGGGAGATCAATAAAAGAGGTGGTCCATAGAGATGTCCCGGAGAATGTCCACTTGGGAAACCCAGAAGTCGTTGTACAACGCCTTATGAAGTGAGCAGTTTTTCTTTTTCAACAAGTCAGATATCTTTGGTACAAGGTCCTTGGGTCTCACACCATACAGCCAAGGTGATTCTCACAACTTGGTCTGCAACCCATCTCCAATCTAAACCTTAGTGGCTGCGGTGAAAATGTCCGGATTTTGCCATTCGAACCCTAGCCAACGAATTCCAGCGGCAAATTTTACCTGGTTGAGAGTTTCGAGTCGTCCATGAAGCTTGGACTTACATGCTTGCTCCCAGTTCATTTTGCATTTTTTCCCGGCCACCTTATCACAACCAGCCCAAAAGAAAACACGTCTAAGTGAATCAATCTTATGGCTAGTAACTGGCTATCACTAGTAGAAAACAGGGCTTTGGTCCTGGCCAGATCAGAGCATTAGTCCCGGTCGTGTTACGAATCGGGACTAATGGGGTCCCGGTTCGAGCGGCTAGGACGCCAGCCGGACCTCGGCAGGCATCAGTCCCGGTTCAACTGGGACCTTTAGTCCCGGTTCCAGCCACCAACCGGGACTAAAGGGGTTGCTGCCCTTTAGTCCCGGTTTGTGTCTGGAACCGGGACTAAAGGGTAGGCCTTTAGTCCCGGTTTTAGATACAAACCAAGACCAATGTTTTGCCTATATATATCCACGCCCCCCCCCTCTCCTCTGTTTTTTGGCCGTGGAAGGGTGGGAGGTGTGTGCTACTCTGTTCTTACCTCCTATGCACATGAGGTGTTTGATGAAATGCCCGAGCCACACTTAAGCTTTCTCCTCTCCAAGCTCGACCTCCAAGCTACATTTTCCCCAAGATTTGTCTAGGTTTGGCGGTGCACCAACTACACAAGTGTTCTAAAAGGTTAGCAACTTCATCCTTTCATCTCTCACTGCTAGGTTAGCTCATTTTAAATGCTCTAGAAGCAGTGTGGTTTGTGGGTTTTAGTGGAGGAGTGTATGTATGAGTTTATTTGATTTAGATGCACAATTTGAGCTCAAATTAACTTCTTACTTGTATTATTGTTTGTTATTATATAGTGCCATGGTTTTGGTAGACGCCCTCGTCAGCTCTCGTCCGGTCTATGATTCGGATGTGGTACATTATTTTTTATTACTATTTATTTCATTCAATGTTGATGACAATTATGCCGACCAACTTGACATAGATGTCTTTATCTAGGAGGTATGTGAACCGGAAATTCCAACCGACCCTATTGTCGAGAGGTTAAATTTAGTTGAAAAAGAAAACAATTATTTGAAAGAAAATTGAAAAGAGTTGAAGAAGAGAAGATGAAATTGGAGTTGCATGTTGCCGATGTCGTCGATGTACACAAGATCCATTGATAATGAGCTTGAAGATTAGAAAGATTAGAAAATATGCCATTGATAAGGAGGCTTGGTATCATTATGCTGTTGGATCAATTCTTACCTTAGTTGCGATTTTGATCGCATTTGTTGTTGCATTTAAATGTTTTACGTAGTTGTATGTTAGTTTCAATGTATGTTTTAATTAGATGCTCTAGAGAGCTGTATGTTGATCTATGAGAACTATATGTATGAACTTTATGTATTTATTTTTTCAGTAATAACATTTGATCACTACTCTACTTTGGTTTTAATGCGATGATGAACTTGTATTAATTTGGTCACTTCTCTATTCATGATGTTCTGTAATGGTTTTTGATATACTTAATTATATAATGCCTGGACTGTGATGGTTTGGGGAGCAGAGAAGCAATCATAGCACCTGGCATATGACTCTATTTATCTATAAGCTTCCTCCTTGGTTGTGCATGAAGCGGAAGTTCATTATGATGCCAGTGCTCATCCAATGCCCTAAGCAACCCGACAACGACATTGATGTGTAACTAAGGCCATTAGTTGATGAACTTTTACAGCTTTGGAATAAAAAAGGTGTACATGTGTTGCTGTTTGTAACCATCTATGATTGGCCTGCTCTTAGTAACCTTTCAAGACAGAGAAACAAGGGATACCACGCATGCATGCACTGTTTAGATAAGACTGGAAGTATATATTTGGACAAATGCAAGAAGAATGTGTACCTGGGACATCGTCGGTTTCTTCCGACCAATCATGCCTTAAGAAAGAAAGGCAAGCATTTCAAAGGTGAGGCAGATCACCGAAAGAAGCCTGTCCTCCGTACTGGTGATGATATACTTGATATGGTCAAGGATTTACAAGTAATATTTGGAAAGGGTCTTGGCGGGCAATCTGTTCCGAATGACGATGACGGACACGCCCCCATGTGGAAGAAGAAATCTATATTTTGGGACCTACCCTATTGGAAAGACCTAGAGGTCCGCTCTGCAATCGATGTGATGCACATGACGAAGAATGTTTGCGTGAACCTGGTAGGCTTCTTGAGCGTGCATGGGAAGACAAAAGATACACCGGAGGCACAGGAGGACCAGCAACGTGTGAACGAAAAAGACGGCATGCATCCAAAGCAGTATCAAGGTCCTGCCAGCTACACTCTTACCAAAGCAGAGAAGGAAATCTTCTTTGAATGTCTGCTCAGTATCAAGGTCCCGTCTGGCTTCTCATCGAATATAAAGGGAATAATAAACATGACAGAGAAACAATTCCAGAACCTAAAGTCTCATGACTGCCACATGATTATGACGCAACTACTTCCGGTTGCATTGAGGGGGCTTCTACCAGAAAATGTTCGATGAGTTTTTGTCCGAAAAGGGTTGAAAATTGATGATGTGGCTTTGAATGGTGCATATTGAACACACAAAAAGTCTGGAGTTATAATATGGTAAAAAAATGAAATCCCTTTTGTAATAGATGAGTTTTCGTCCGAAACCCTAATACTTCGAAAGAGATTGTCCAGTTTGTACACGAAGTGCATCCAGTTTTTGCCGAACCCTCTAAATTTTTTAGCACATGCTACGTGGGTGAAATTATGATACCGTGCCAAGTTTCAACCTTTTCAGAGTTCATTTGTAGTGCTTTTCAAATTCAGGGTCATTTAGCTGAAAATAAATCATTAAATGCATGAAAAATAGCAAATGAAGTCAGAAAAGGGTTGAAAATTAATGATGTGGCTATAAATGGTGCATGTTGAATGCACAAAAATATTGGAGTTAAAATATGTTTAAAAAATGAAATCCCTTTGTAATAGATGAGTTTTCGTCCGAAACCCTTATATTTCGAAAGAGATTGTCCAGTTTGTACACGAAGTGCAGCCAGTTTTTGCCGTAACCCTCTAAACTTTTTAGCACATGCTATGTGGGGTGAAATTATGATATCAAGCCAAGTTTCAACCTTTTCAGAGTTCATTTGTAGTGCTTTTCAAATTCAGGGTCATTTAGCTCAAAATAAATCATTAAATGTATGAAAAATAGCAAAGGAAGTCAGAAAAGGGTTGGAAATTGATGATATGGCTTTGAATGATGCATATTGAAAGCACAAAAAAGTCTGGACTTCAAATATGTTTAAAAAATGAAATCCCTTTATAATAGATGAGTTTTCGTCTGAAACTCTGATACTTCGAAAGAGATTGTCCAGTTTGTACACGAAGTGCATCCAGTTTTTGCCGTAACCCTCTAAAATTTTTAGCACATGCTATGTGGATGAAATTATGATACCAAGCCAAGTTTCAACCTTTTCAGAGTTCATTTGTAGTGCTTTTCAAATTTAGGGTCATTTAGCTCAAAATAAATCATTAAATGCAAGAAAAATAGCAAATGAAGTCGGAAAAGGGTTGAAAATTTATAATGTGGCTTTGAATGGTGCATATTGAGCGCACAAAAATTCTGGAGTTAAAATATGTTAAAAAAATGAAATCCCTTTGTAATAGATGAGTTTTCGTCCGAAACCCTGATACTTCGAAAGAGATTGTCCAGTTTGTACACGAAGTGCATCCAGTTTTTGTCGTAACCCTCTAAACTTTTTAGCACATGCTATGTGGGTGAAATTATGATACCATGCCAAGTTTCAACCTTTTCAGAGTTCATTTGTAGTGCTTTTCAAATTCAGGGTCATTTAGCTCAAAATAAATCATTAAATGCATGAAATAAAAAAAATACTAATTACTTAACAGAAAAGAAAATATAACATTATTAGGTTAACAAAAAGTATTTTAAAATATTCTTCATTTGTAGTGCTTTTTAATTTCATGGCCATTTAGCTGAAAAAAATCATTAAAATAATCAACTAAAAAGCTTTTATAAAACTCTAATAGAAAAAAGAATCAATTATAATTTTTTGTTATGATGAACTAAAGCAAAACTATAATATTCTTCAATAGCAAAAAGAATAAACTAAAAAGCTTTTATAAACCTATAGTTATGATTAAAATATAATTTTGCAAAAAATAACATAAAAAATAAAAAAAATGCCCGCCTAATAGGCCACCACGGCCTGCATACGACTAGAAACCCAACTATACATGGGCCAGGATGCAGGGCCACGGGGCAAGTAGGCCCAACAGGGCAGAGAGAGTGTAAGGCATGTACTGCCTGCAATAGAGAGGGGCTCGAGAGGGAAGCCGCAGCAGGGCTTATAAACCACTGCGAGCGCGCTTCACTTGGCGAGGTGGGACGAAACTTCCACCGCCCCTCGGCCGTGCCAGGAACAGGTCTTTAGTCCCGGTTGGTGGCTCCAACCGGGACTAAAGGCCACCCTTTAGTCCCGGTCCGAACCACCAACCGGGACTAAAGGCCTGGGCTTCCCGCCCTTTCGCCTGGTGAAATTCACCTTTAGTCCCGGTTGGTGGCTCCAACCGGGACTAAAGGGGGACCTTTAGTCCTGGTTGGAGCCATCAACCGGGACTAAAGGGTGGGGTATATAAGCGACGGTTAGCAAAATTTCCAAATCCATCTGCTTTCTTCGATCTCTCCTCTCCCCCGACGGCGCAGACGACCACCTCGACTCCGCCAGGCTGCCGGACCTCGCCGTCACCTCCCTGAGCCCTCTCCTCGTCGCCGCCCCCGACGCCGTCCCCGTGCCCTGCCCCGACGCCGTCCCCGAGCCCGCTCGCTCCTCGTCGCCGGCCGGACCTCCCCGAGCATCGCCGTGCCCCCGAGAGCCCGTCCTCGTCGCCGGCCGGACCTCCTCGCCGGCCCTCCTCCCCGAGCCCTGCCCCGATGCCGTTCCCGAGCCCGCTAGCTCCTCATCGCCGGCCGGACCTCCCCGAGCATCGCCGCACCCCCGAGAGCCCGTCCTCATCGTCGGCCGGACCTCCTCACCGACCCTCCTCCCCGAGCCCTCGCCGCCCCCGCTGTGAGCCGCCGCCGCCCTGGCCCGATGCATCTAGACAGAAAAAAAATCAAGAAAAACAAAAAAATTACATATACATACATCTTTTGTGATTGCTTAGTATATGAATTTGGGGTAAAAAATAGTTAATTTGTTATGTGACACTTAGTTAATTTGTAACATGCATGAAGTTTGTTATGTGTGACACTTAGTTTGTAACATGAAGTTTGTAACAATATCTTTTGGGCAATCTTTGAACATGAAGTTTGTTATGTGACACTTAGTTTTATTGTTGATCTTGCTATGTGACCCTTAGTTTCTAAAATAGATTCATTAGTTTTTTTTAATTTGTGATGTTGTTAAATAGCTATGCATGTGAGATGTGCTCCAAAACATGATTTGCAAGACGATAGGCAAAAGATCAAGATAGGCAAAAGATCGTCCGCATAGTATCCTCTCCCGAAAGATAGGACTGTCTTGTGCACATTCTGTTTCGCTTACTCGAGGATAAGTGTAATTGATGAGTTATGCATGCGCAGGTTCCACTTTATTTTGCTAGCCATTCAGCTTGACGAGGGACAAGTAATTGTCTTGGACTCGAGACGTAAAGAGCCTAAGGAGTGGGCGGACATGAGTCAAATGCTTCAGAAGTAAGTTCAATCATTATCGCACCATATCGGCAACTTTTGTTCATTTCCTGATATCAAGTAATCATTTTCTTTGCCGGGCAGGGTTTGAAAAAAGTTCACCAACCAGGTTAGGGGTGAATGGAAAAAGGAGCTGCGATTTTCACGCCCCAAAGTAAGTACTACTAGCTAGTACCCCGCATATCTCATTGATTCTAGTTTCAATACCATTATCATGCTTGATTATCATTTTGATTGAACTCTATTCTCGTAAAGTGCTTGTGGCAGGCACCCGGGAATAATTTATGTGGATACTACGTTTGCGAGTTCATTCGCCACTCGACCTCTGAGCGGGGCATATCTTTAGAACAATTTGAATTACGTAAACAATATTCACATTTTTATTTTATTACCATCAATTGTGTTGAGTTTCATTATACATACAATTCAAGAGGAATTGGCGGGATTCTTTGTTGAGCATGTCATACCTAAAGACGGAGAATATCATCGGGATATGAAATGCGATTTTGGTAATTAGATATTAGGGATTGTAAGAGATGTTATATTGTATATATGCATGATCGTATACAATATGTAGTAGCGTCGAATAGATATACGAAAACTTGTTATTAGACCAAGCACGGAGAAAGAGAGGTCACACTTCTCTCTATATATGTTCATGACGATGTTGTGTAATTAATGGTTCCTTCGTTGCTATATGTAGTAGCTAGCGTCGAGTTGAATGGAAAACATAAAATAAAAATGAAACCCTAAATGTAAAAGAATTGAAGAGTAAACACAAAAAGAAAAGGGGGAAACACAATATGAAACCCCTATAAACCCTTCAAAACCCATAACCCCTTCTTCCAAAAAAAAACCTAGCACCTGGCAGGTGCTGACGCATGGCTACCTTTTTGTCCCCGTTCGTGTCACGAACCGGGACTAAAGGTCCTCCTGCCTCGGCGCCCCGCGGCGGCCACATGGAGCACCTTTAGGCCCGGTTCGTAACACGATCGGGACTAAAAGTGGAGGGCATTAGTCCCGATCGTTTGGTCCCGGTTGCAGGGCCTCTGGGACTGATGGCCCGTTTTCTACGGGTGTATACAATTAAAATTGCTCTAATAGATGTGGCGTATAGTCACACTCGTTGTCTTTGATATCTGGCTAATCATTATCCAAATGTACTTAATTGCACTAAGGACCAGAACTGTTCAACGACTACTCCTACACACGTGCCGCTAGCTGCAGCGTAACTACCAGACAGCTACGAGTTGCTCCCTCGCCTCGATGTCGCATACTCGCATACGAGCGTCTCACTCTCGCCAACGACTATGGACAGGAAAATAAGCGGCGTTGTGGACGATTGTGTGGCCGAGATCCAAAACCAGAAGTTCAGCCCTGCCAACAACCGAGTGATATTATCTCCCGCCGGCCAAGTCCGTTTTTCCAAGTTCAACTCAAACAGCTGACAGGCACGTACAACAATTTGGAGTAATTAAGACAATGAACCCTTTGATAGTTTGATTGATGAATTGACCGGTGTACCTGCGGACCATGTCTGCGTGATCACTGTCATGGTTGTTGTGCAGCAAACGTGGTCGAGATTGGCAGTGATCATGGTCGCGATCGCATCTCTCAGCATGTGATTTCACAAATGGAGATTGACCCGGTCGGAGCATGGTCGATCGAGACATCTCTGTGTTTCCAACGCACGAACGGTTCCAAGGTGATCTCTTCTGCACGTAACAACTCCAGAGGGAGCAGGCAGGTGCCTCCGCTCTCCTCTGAGAATCCGCCGAATGAGGTAATCTTCGAGGTGCCATAGTCCGAGTGATATTCACGCATTTGATGCAACTGATCCGATTAACTTGTTCTTCTGACCAATCTGTCTTCCACTCGTCAGGCCTTCACAGGGATGAACAGTCCAGTGCCGATCGTCAACCGAGGACCGATTGACGTGGCAAGTGACAACGATCAGCCGGACGAGTCTGCAGAAGCGGGGGGCGGTGAAGGAAGTGGCGAAAGCGGCGAAAGTGGTGACGACGAAGATGACTCGGACGATGGTGATGAAGTGGAGTCGTCTCGTTCTGAGGAACGGGTTCCCGAGAGCCGTTCCAAGGTGCGCCAAGACCCGGGGGTCCGTGGCGGCGGTCCCAAAGCCCCGAGTGCTACCAAGCCGAGTGGAACTGCCCTCCCGACTCGCAGCTCGAACCGTGGGCGTGGAGAGCCTGCCCTGTCACCCGAAAAGACGTCTAAGCAAGCCAAGATTACCACCTCCAAGCCTCGGAAGGCCGTGTTTGTCCCCAAGATCAAGATGAGCATTCCTGTAGCCTCAGCGTAAGTATCTTCACTTTGACATTTATTGTCATGGCTCAATCCGAGTGTTATGATATTCCGAGTGTTTTCATTGTAGTATTATTACCACCTCCAGGCCAGTGTTTTAGCGTCGGCGCAGGGGACCAACTCAGGGGCCGGAGCCGCACTCGGGGCTGAAACTGTATCCCTTTCACCCATTCCTCCTGCTACCAATATCTTCGCGCTACACCATGTCCCGGAGGATCAGGTGGGGGCGACCAAAGAAGCATTGATCCAACTGGGGGTGATGAGCGAGCGGCTGAAGACAGCTTATGACGCGAGTGAAGCACTGCAGAAGAATGTCCGAGTAAGTACTCTTGTAAGTAACTTCCTCAGTCGGGAATTTTCATCCGTGTGGTTTTTTGTTTTGATCCCGAGTGGGTTTGCGTCTGGCACTACCCACTGGGTGTTTCTGGTTCCAGTGGGGGTGCGCTGAGCGCACCCACTGGGTGTAGTCCCCGAGGCTCTCGTCGACTGATGCAGTCGGCGGGAGTCTAGAAAACCGAGTGAACGCGGAGTTCAATGTACCGATGAGCTCAAAGAGAGCCTTGTCTTTATTTTCCAGTGGGGGCGCGCTGAGCGCACCCACTGGGTGTAGTCCCCGAGGCTGCCGTCGACTGATGCAGTCAGCTGGAGTCTTAGAATCCAAATCAAGGTCTGACCAATGTTAGTCTTTTGTTTCCTGTGGGCAGGCTGTTTGCGAACTCGGAAACCATTATAATGTTCTGCAGAAGGAGGTGCAGGAGCTGCGTCTCAACCTGGAGGTCGAAAAGGCCAAAAGTGCTCAACTGGAGCAAGAGAAGAAGTCAATCGAAGGTAAGTCCTTCCTGTCCGACTGTAACAGTAACTTCTCTCCTTCCCCATCCGACTGAATATGCTTCATCAGATCTTCGTGGAGAAAATCATAAACTTGTCCAGAGGCTGAAGAATTCTATTTCTTTAGAAACTGTGAAGACTACTCTTGAAAAGAAGGACATCGAACTGGCGGCCGCTCAGAAAGAAGCCAGCCGAAAGGCCAAAGAGGCCGAGGAGAAACTGAAGTCAGTCGGAAAACTGGAGGAGGAGAAGAAAGCTTTGGAAGCCACAGTGCAGAAATCCAAGGAAGAACTTGTGCAGCTGAAGAGGTCGTACGCCAAGTGGGAGACCAAACTCAAGCACATTACTGCCAAGAAAGCAGAGCTGGAGGAGTATGTTGAGGAATTCAGTGGTGAAGCCAACGAAAAGCTCAAAGGTAACTTTCCCAAGTGATTCTCATGGAGCTTGATTAAACCGAATGAATTTAATCTGGCTCTGACTTCTTTCTTCATTTGGCCGAATCCAGCATTCTGTGACGATGTGGCGGAGGAGACAGACAAAATTGAGAAGGAGCTGGATCCATCTCAAGGTCTGCTTAAGGACAGCGCTGCCATGGGCGTGCTCCGCTTGGAAGAGCGTGTCGAGCAAGTAGCCATGTAAATCAGAGAGCTTAGCGCCGCCATCTCCGCAATCGATCGCGACGTCTTTCCTGACGATGAGCCTTTGAAGGACCTGGAATCCATGCTTGCCCGAGTGAAGGCGGTGCCGAGCCGAGTGAAAGCCTGGAAGAAATGTGTTGCTTAGGCTGGTGCTGACATCGCCCTCTCGTTAGTCCGTATCCACTGCAAAGGGGGTGGACGAGAAGAAGTTGAAGTCTCTCGAGGTGGCTAACAGGAAGCACGCCAAGATCGATGGCTTCATGGAGATGTTCATGGAGGCTGCCACTCGGATAGCGGACAACATCGACCTGGACACCTTCGTAGAAGCAGTGCCCCAGCCTGAGTGATCGTCAGGTTTAAACTCTTTAAGCTTTTGCCTCGGAATGCCGAGTGGTAGATGTAACCGTAAGACTTTGAATGAGCCTGAGGCTCCTGTCGTCAAGACTTTTATCCGTACTCTTATTTCGAGTGATTATGTTTTTATTTGCCTTGGTTTTGTTCAACCTTTGCTTTCTGAATGCTTGTGCTTAGGCGACGCGGAGTCGCAGCCAAGTCCCCGAGTATGGCCGTGACCCGCCCTCGGGGTTGTTCGTTAGAACAATGATGGTCCTGTCCATCTTGTCGTTTGAGTGAGAAGGATGTTCCACTCTAGACATTCTTAACTTAGGCAATGCGGGACCGCGGCTAAGCCCCCGAATGTAGGTGAGACCTGCACTCGGAATAGTTCTTGCGAACAATGATGGTCCTGTCCATCTTGTCGTCCAAGTGAGAAGGATGTTCCACTCTAGACATTTCTAACTTAGGCAATGCGGGACCGCGGCTAAGCCCCCGAGTGTAGGTGAGACCTGCACTCGGAATAGTTCTTGCGAACAATGATGGTCCTATCCATCTTGTCGTCCGAGTGAGAAGGATGTTCCACTCTAGACATTTCTAACTTAGGCGATGCGGGACCGCGGCTAAGCCCCCGAGTGTAGGTGAGACCTGCACTCGGAATAGTTCTTGCGAACAATGATGGTCCTGTCCATCTTGTCGTCCGAGTGAGAAAGATGTTCCACTCTAGACATTTCTAACTTAGGCGATGCAGGACCGCGGCTAAGCCCCCGAGTGTAGGTGAGACCTGCACTCGGAATAGTTCTTGCGAACAATGATGGTCCTGTCCATCTTGTCGTCCGAGTGAGAAGGATGTTCCACTCTAGACATTTTTAACTTAGGCGATGCAGGATCGCGGCTAAGCCCCCGAGTGTAGGTGAGATGTCCACTCGGAATAGTTCATACTCAGGCGAAATCGGGTTCGCGGCAAAGTATTTTATTTATACCCACTGGGGGTGGTTTATTCACCAGAGTGAAAATGAGTTAAATTTCGACGATACATAAAGAGATGGAACTTTATTCATCGCGATCACTCGGATTCATTATAGCAATGACAAACTAAGTGTAAAACTTGCCGAGTAGGTCCGCGTTCCAAGTCCTGGGCTCCTCTACACCATCCTCGATGTTGTAGAACCGGTAAGCTCCATTGTGCAAGACTTTGGATATTGCGTATGGTCCGTGCCATGGAGGCGCCAGCTTATGAGGTCTTTGTTGGTCCAGTCGGAGAACCAGGTCTCCCTCTTGAAAAGCTCGACCCCTGACCTGCCTGTCATGGTAACGCCTCAGATCTTGCTGATAGAGGGTTGATCTGATAAGGGCTAGCTCCCTCTCTTCCTCCAATAGGTCTAAGCCATCTTGCCGTGCTGCCTCTGCTTCAGCTTCATCATATTGTTCCACTCGGGGGGAATTGTGCCGAAGGTCACTCAGCAACACGGCTTCTGACCCGTACACCATGAAGAAAGGAGTTTGCTTTGTAGAGCGGTTCGGGGTCGTCCGAATGCCCCATAAGACTGATGGCAATTCTTCGACCAAAGCTCCTGCAGCATGCTTCAAGTCTCTCATCAACCGAGGTTTCAGCCCTTGGAGGATCATCCCGTTCGCACGTTCTGCTTGTCCGTTCGACTGCGGGTGAGCCACAGAGGCGTAGTTAACCCGAGTGCCTTGGGAGTAGCAGAACCCACGACACTCGTCGGAATCAAAGTTCTTCCCGTTGTCCGTGATGATGTCGTGCGGCACACCGAATCTGAAGATGATCTGCCGAATGAAACTGATAGCAGTGGCCGAATCCAAGCTTTTGATGGGTTTCGCTTCAACCCACTTGGTGAACTTATCGACTGCCACAAGTAGGTGAGTAAATCCGCTCGTACCAGTCCGCAGGGGACCGACCATATCGAGACCCCACGCTGCAAACGGCCAAGTGAGCGGAATCGTCTTCAGTGCAGATGCTGGCTTGTGGGACTTATTCTTGTAAAACTGACAGCCGACGCATAGATTGACTAAGTCTCTTGCTGCTTCATTGGCTCTGGGCCAATAAAACCCCGCCCGGAAAGCCTTGGCGACCAAAGTCCGAGAGGACGCATGATGGCCGCAAGTTCCCGAGTGGACCTCATGCAAACTCTGCAGCCCTTCCTCTGGGGAAATGCATTTCTGAATGACTCATGTAGTACTTTTCTTGTATAACTGGTCCCCCATAACTTTGAATGCCTTGGATCGACGGACGATCCGGCGAGCTTCTTCTTCGTCTTCGGGGAGTTCTTGCCTGAGCAAGTATGCCAAATATGATTGAGTCCACTCGGGAGTGATTACCAGCAATTCGTGGACTAGGTCGACCACAGCTGGGACTTCAACCTCAGTCGGATTGGATGGACCGACTGCTTGAGGGGGCTCCTCTGTGAAAGGATCTTCTGCGATAGAAGGGGTGTGTAGATGTTCGAGGAATATGTCCTTGGGAACTGCCCACCGAGTGGAACCAATCTTTGCTAGGTCGTCTGCTGCTTGGTTCTTCGCACGAGGAACGTGATGCAGCTCTGTCGTCGTTTTCTCACAGGGGGTGCCCCGGGACGGCAGATGCCATGGGACGACTTGAGAGGTGAGGGCAAGGCTGCAGTGGAGATCCGGGATGGGGTAGGGCAACAGCATGCGATGGTTTACCCAGGTTCGGGGCTCTCCGGAGAGATAATACCCCTACTTCTGCATGTCTGTATATGAGGTGTATTGCAGTACAGAGTTGCTCCTAGAGCTGTTTGGGGAGGAGAGCCATGAGGCTTCTTGCCTCATGTGTGCATGCGTGTGAGCATGTGAGAGTGGGAGAGGCTGAGAGAAATGAGAGGGCGCTTCACGTGTGTGTGGCTGCCCTTTGGAGGCTCCCCCTGGTGCCTCTTATAAAGGGAGGCCCAGGGGACAAGGGGTGGCCCGCATGGCCAACTAAGCACTATTGGAGATGACAAGTGATGCAGGCTACAGTGCGCCACTATTGGGGCGCAGTGAAGTGACGCATGACGCAGGCTACAGTGTCCTCACGTCGTGTCCGACGGGACGTTGTGGTTGACTTCTCGTAGCCGGCCAGCTGGAGGAGAAGGGATTTTTTTGGAAGCATCGCTCGAGAAGAAGGGACGGACCGCGGGTTGAATATACTAAAATACATGTGCTTTTATGTAAAAACGAAACGTTATATTAGATTAGCCACTTAAAAAGGGACTGCGGATTGAATACCAAAAGTTATAGGCACTTTTTCTGTAAAATGTGTGACGACGGACTACCAGTCGCAATTGGTGCCTTATTATCAGGTAAGGATTATGATCAAAATACGATCCTAAATACCATGGCGACAAATAAACCAAGAGATAATAAGCTGTGAGATGTAGGTTTGCGGTGAACCAACCTGCGGGTGGATGGTTAGAGGGACAGTGATATCCCCAGCCCACCAGAGTTCAAATCCTGATGCTTGCATTATTCTTGAATTTATTTCAGGATTTCCTATGATATACCGGCTCAGTCTTTCGGAGGTGCTTGTAAAGATAATATGTGCGTGTGTGCATTCATAGGGATAAATATATGCACGTGCATGTGAGTGCTTGTTTTGTACTGTGTTAAAAAAGACGTAGGTTTGCGGGGCGAGGCCTTGCAACTTTTGGACTTGTCATGCTATTACCTCCGGTCTATAATCTCCAGCAGACATCCACGCACGTGAAAAAGACCGGCCCCAGCGACGCGAAAAAATACACCCCGCCGCTCCCCGGCTGGATCTCCTCCGCCGCCGCTCCCCGGTTGGAGCGCCTCCGCCGACGGGCCACCGGTCCGAGCTCCAGCCATCACACGCCTCCTAGATTCGGGTCCACTACCTCGAGGAATCCCGCACAGAGCCCCCGTGAGTAGCACCATCCCCGAACTTCCTCGGTCGTCCCAGCCGGAGCCTGCGGTGGTCATGACCCCGCGTCGGACTCCTCGCAGGCGAGCTGGACGCACGGGCCTAGTCTCTGCGTGGATCTGCGCGCCCGTTTCCCCCCGCCGCACGACCATGAATGCGCCGCCATCTCGTTCAAGACCTCACCTTTTCCAACATCTTCTCACAAGGTAGCAGTGTCCTCAGCATTCCTTTTTTGCAATGTTCAGTATACTTCATAAATCGTGGGGATCTTGTTTCTTATTATGGCTATTTCATGCAGTTGATAGCAGTATTTCGTTCCTTCGTGGATATTATTTTTCCTGTGTGATTGCTTGTTTTTTCATCACATCATTTTGCAACGGAGAAAAAAGAAGAACATAATAAAGTTTCTGAATGACTCAAACGGCAACAGGATCGATTATCGAAGGTAATGACCAGTTAGCATCTCTGATACAGGGTTACTTTGAGGGACTGTTCACCTCAGAAGTCCTAGCTCCCGCCCCTGGGCTACCGGGGAAAGTAAACAGAGTAACTGAAGAAATGAACGCCACCGCTGCATCGCATCCTATGACCCTTTGAAGTTTGGGCCTTCTTCACAGAAATTCCGTTGTTCATCGATGTACTGTACCATGGTTATTCTTTCTCCTTCACAGACTTTTTACATTGCTCGTCAGTTTACTGGTTACTGGTTGCAAGTTGTTCCTGTTATAATTGTTCTTTCATGTTTTGTGCTCTGGTTATCGGATACAGTTGATAGCTGATGGATAATTTATCTATTGTCGTTTTATTACTTATTAAAGCAAACCGACGGTAATGTGCTGCTCGATTGACAAGTGACAGAATCTAGGCGACAGACCTGGATGGATCGGCGACAACACCGGTTTTAGATATGGGGGAGTGAGAGCACTCCACATTATCAAGTTTGTAGGTGTGAGTGGTGGCTTCAGGTGGCTTGATGCCAGACCTTTGTTGAATAATTAATAAAGATGGCTGTATGCATCGATTGATCCAGAGGCCAGGGGTTTTAGCCTCCTTTCCCCCCCCCCAAAAAAAGACCAAGAGAGACGGCCAAAATGAACAACACAAGGGAAGATAGTAAATCTGGGTGGTCGTGTTAATTACCGTGTGTCAAATGGTGTATAGATAGACGGGGATAATGGTAGTTCAAGCCTGGTGAACCTTCTCAAATAATAATGTAAGCCTGATGTTATCGGATTCATTTCACTCTGCAATCAGTTACTGGTAATGCATATCAGATGGTACTGCATCTGATGCTTCTATTCGTTTCCTTTGGTGGATTTAAACTTTATTCATGTTTATGATCTGTATTTGGTTATCAGAATTCTCCGTTGTCCGATTTTGTTTCCCAAAAGTAGTTTCTGTTGCGAACTGTTTTGATGTTATTTGGTAAATACCAAATTTCTGCCAAACTTATCTATTCTACCTCCACCAAAGTGCAGTTTTCTTCTTTTACTGATATGCGATATAAGAAAGTGAAGATGACATGGCTTGTACTCATGGTTCAGGATATTAGGATAAGGCTCCTGGACAGCCTCACCATCATGATGAAAGATGTGGCACTTGTGGTTATCTTCATGTGGCATTTCTGGTCGGTCAAACAAAACAAAACTGGGGTGACGCAGTACAACGCGAAGGGTTCTTGCTCACGGCGGGAGCCACAACCTCGCAGATGTGAAGGAGGAGGGTGCTAGCATCTCTACTGTTACGCGTCTCGGGAGCTGTGGGGTATGTTGATTCATGCCCATAATCTAATGTGTTCTGCTGCCTGTAGGTTATAGTAATTGATACATATTCATGGTCTAATGTACTCTGCTTCTGATTTAGTTTTTCTCCCTAATTCTCTACAATACCATATGTAGTATGAGCTTGGACACAACAGATGCAACGTACGTGCTATTCTAGAGTACTCTTCTATATATATGCCTTCACATTCTCTTGAGAATGAATTAGAAATGCATTATATAATCCATAATTTATAGACATGAAAGCTGAGCCCACAAATTAATTTGCATATCTCTGTCTTAGATACTATTTTCATGCAGCATACAAATAAACAACTTGATCACCTTTGAAACTGCGACATCTTATTCCTAGAGCTGATGCTTGGTGGCAGTACACTACCATGGAATCTGTGGACGTTGATAATATGAACTAACTATTTACTGCAGACGGCTTTGCACACAGAAGCTACCATCTTTACCCACCTGAATTCTTTTGCTTTTTAAAAGCATCACAAATATTTATTGTACAAGACAATGCTATGTTACTTTTATGAGAGAATATATTCATCTTTGTGTATTTACATCAGTCTCTTTAAGTGTGAAGGAAAAATATTGTTGCTGGTGCATGAATCCAAGTTATGCTTGATACTTAATTCTTTTTGCACAAAAAAGTGGCTCATAATACTTCACCAGATCCTTCTTCTGTGGTAGACCGTGTAGGACTTGTCTTTGGTAATCTTTACATGCACTTAGCCAGTAGTAAAAATAGTTAAAATATACAGAAAACAAACAATAGTTTGATGCACCAATCTAAAAGGCTATTAATTCTATCGGCAAAAAGAAATAACAACTGTGGGAGAACCTTGTGCAATTTCATGAAAACTGTGAGAGTACTTGGTGAGTCATCTAATAGTGTCTTAAGATCAATCCTAATAATACCAAAAGATTAGTGCAGAATTTTGCATACAGAATATATCAACTAACACATGGAAATATATAGATCAAGAAGATATGCATGTACTTTTATGATGGCCTGTCTATTCAATCAAACAGAAGATAGGTGCATTTCCTTGAGCACCACAGCAATTTTTAGAAAGTACTGTAGCAACTAACAATTAACTTTCTTTGATTTAAAAATTATTTACCACTTGTTGCTTCCACCAAAACAGTAGATGAAACTAGAGTAAAACCACAATGTATGGTAGAGGTGGGAATGGAAAAACCAAGTGCCCCAGGAGTAACTTGTACTGTATTACAAAGAGGACATGCTATGCAAATGCAAATGCAAGGTGAGAATGGACGATGCAAACTGCAGAATTTAATTAAACCGTTGGTGCTACAGGGTTGTGAATACACTGAGATAGAAAGCAACCTACACTAGTGTTGGCCATGGACAGCGCCGAGGGGCACCGTCGCCAACTTTGAAGGAAAGGGAAAATACATGAAAGCAAATTTGTGGAAATAAAAACAACCCTACTACGTAGCAACACCACACAGCGACTGGGGCCCCCTTTGCACGATCATCGTCCAGCTGCATCGTGAGGGCAGAGGGGCCATTCCTTATCTCGGAGGATACTCCAAGCAGCGTCTTGCCTGCAGAATTGGGTAGATAGTTGAAAGCGCTTCCCCCACGGTGCTCACCCCGATGCCCGATGCAATGAGCTTTTGTGCGTCCTTTCCGGATGCCCAATCGCCGGTGACAGCCCAATATGATATCGAGCAGCTAATGTCAGACCAGTTGACCACCAACTCGGCTAGGTTTTCAGGAAGGAATACTGGATTTTTTGAGTTCCAGTATTGCTCCACAAAATTCCTGATGGGGATAAATCGGTGACCCTCGAGAAACATTACGAGCAATGCTGCTGATGACTTCTTAAGAGTTTTCCTTGTTCTCTTGGTTGCCAAGTTAGACCAATAGAGGCTTGAAACTGCCTGCTGTGCCGCAATTTTCCCTAATCCCACGTATTGAAGATTCCTCCATCCTCCTACCAGACTCCCGTAGCTACTGTCGAAACCCAGTTCAATTGGATTCGGGAAGAATCCCTCCGCTCCCTTAAACGCATGCCAACGGGTAGTGCGAAGAGTGCAATAGCCGAGCCAATACCTGTTGTCCGACCGTATAGCCATCACGATGTCCTCATGACCACCTCCACCTCCAGGTAGTGGATTGCCCCTTAGATACTGGAAGATCCATGGATGCGGCGGCAGCTGAAGCCGTTGTGGCGGTAATACTGGGTGAAGAACTATTTCTGATGCTCTTGTGAGGTCCGCCATTTGGTCCAACCAAATAGGCGCCTCAATGTAATTTGTTGTCTCCAGTACGATTGTTTTTGAAAGCAATGGCTCATACCACTCTTTTTGTCTGCAAAGGGAAATTAATTAGGGAACAAGAGAAATATTTCATTCCATGTATATATGTAAAGAAAAATTAAAGGTTTGGTGGCAAGTGGCATTACCTGGAAGGGGCTATCAGCAGCATGAACACTACAAGACTTGCAAAGAAACCCATGGCAAACTGCAATATGCAAAAGTGATCATTAGTAGGTAGTAATAATTATTATATATTTAGAAAAGTCACGTTTCATATTATGTGCTGACCTTGAAACAGTTTTTAGTAAAACTACCGAAACATACCCTGATGCTTACTTAAACATCTATGAGGTTCTCAAAAAATTGATGGTCTTAAAGTTGATCAGTTGCTACTTAAAAGATCATATATTATGTGCTTAATTTAGTAGCCAAAGATTCATATATCTATGTGATTCAGCATTTTGTCCAAGATCATATTAGTTTTTCAAATGAGGACAACAGAGTACAATTTTATTTTCTTGTCAAGAAGCTAAATCAACGGTCACCGAGATGGCCAGTTTTCTTTTTAACCCAAAAATAAAATAAAAATCCTAGCACCTATTCAGCAGAACCATTGTTGACCAATATACTAAGTCCAAAGTAAATTGTACCTTATATTGGTCGAACCAAAGTAAATTGTAGTAGTTAGATTTTGGAAGGGACAAATTTTCTTCTCCTTTTCTTTGCCTAGAAGAGGAACTCTGTACCACACCTACAAATTCTAGTAGCTAGTAGAATTGCTTGACGTGGACATTTTTACTAACATATTCGGATGACATGGCGTTGGGGTGACAAATTTAATTGCAGACAACGTGGCTGACTGCATTATTTTGTTGGCGTTTGCACAAACAGAACAACTATGCTAAGCTTTACAGGTAAACATCTCCAAAAAAAAAAGTACAGGGCACCATCTTTTCATCTATTCTACACCCACAACGTAGCTTTGGCCGTCCTGCAAGACCTACTGCAGGAAACATGTCTCGCGTGGGAGAGTTGGATTGCGGTGGCGCTTACCAAGGAAGGTGGCTGAGCGCGGCGACCGGTGTTGGGGAAGAAGCTGCCCATACAAGCTGTGGAACGCCGGGCCGGAGAAGATGTGCCTCTGCTTCCTCGTCTTGCTCCCCTTGATTGCCTTGTGGATGGTCCTAGCTAGGCATGGGGCGTAGGCTTCGCCGAGCGCTTCTGGTTCATTGTTCTTAGCAGGAAGCGCAGGCCGCAGATGAAAGCTACAGTGGTATATTACCGCTGGAGGTGGCTGGCGCCGGTGGTGTGATTGCAGTGGGCGTCGGTGGCGTGTCTCCCCAACCCAGCTAAACGAGAATATGATGTTACACTCATGTTCTGATTTACTCGTACTCGGAAATAAAGGAATCAAAGAATCGGATTACTGTACCTTCAAAACAAACGGAGCAGCACTCATTGCATGCATGCCATCCGCCGTTATTGCATGAATGATCCACCAACGAACTGTCCTTTTCATCCATCATGCATGGACTGCAAGAAGGCAACGCACAGGTATTAGCCAATTTTGTTTTGGCTCAATGGGTCAAGAAGAGTAACCTGTGGGTCCAAAGGACCTTTTGGTGCCTTAGAGCATCTACAGCCGGATCTCTTAAATCCGTCTCAAACGTTCAGACAGTTCGCTCGATCATTGACCGGTCACAAAAAAAGCGATCCAAGCGGGCGTCTTAAACGGGTCTTAAACGCCCGGGCTGACTAACACCCCTCATATCTAGCCGAAACATGCGGGCGTCCGGGCACGTCCGCCATGTCGGTCTGGCTTTGTGGACCCACGCGGAATCGCCCCGGAAACCCGGCGGTCCGATGGACGCCTCCTCCGATGGGGGGGGGGGGGGGGAACGTCGAGTGGCGCCGGTCCGGCGGGCCGCGTAGTCCCTAGCCTGGCTACTTAAGCCGATCGCTGACACCAAAACCCTATCCCTCCACATTTTCCTCATCTCGTCCGCCGCCGCCGTCACTTTCCACTCCCCGTCCGCCGCAACCGTCCCTAGCCCGGCTATTTAAGCCATGCCCCCACGCCGCCGCCACTTTCTAACGCCAAAGCGTCGGCTCCAGCTCCTTGAGCAGATCCGGATTTTGATCGCCGCGGGGCTACCTCTGGATGAAGTGAATTCGGAGGAGGAGGAGCCGACAGAGTATGTGGGGGACACTGGGGACATGGATTTGCAGGCCGAGCAGTAGGCCATCCTCGATTCCATCTGCTCGAAGTTGGACGCGAAGGCCAGACGCCGTCGTCAGCAGGAGATGGAGGCGGAGCAGGCCGCGGAGGAGGCGGAGATGCTCGCCTACTTGGATGAGGTCGATGAGGAGGAGGAGCCGAAGGCCTCCTACGCGGCCGTCAACCCGGCGCCCGGCACGGACATCGTGGACATCTTCGAGGACGATAGATAGTGCAGTATGTTTTTCCTAAGTATGGTCTGTTTCTACCGGTCATTATTGCTTTTGTGATTTCATTATTTCTTGGACCAGAGCATATATTTAGGTATTGGTAGTCCGTAAAAGCATATACGAGCATTTGCATCACCACGGATATATATTAGATTTCCTTTTACTCTCTATATATTTGTCTTGCATAAAACTTTCTATAACTTGACCAAGTTTATAGAAAAATATCAACATTGAAAATACCAAATCAATGTCCTTATATTCATGGGCAGTGATAGCACATGTTGGCGGGCGAATGGTCGTGTGTGTCAATGCGAGGGAGCACCGTTGGCAGCCGATGCTGGTGCGATACATTTCTTAGCCATCTTGCAAGGATGGTCGTGTTGGAAGCACATAATTCTTATTCATGTGTTAGGACTAATTGATGAGGATCATAAATTTGCTACCATCATTGTTGCCTGCTAACGTCGTACGCGAGGAAGCATCAATGCTCAAAACTAATCGGCCCAAGTCAAACGGGGTCAGGCACTCAGGCCGTAATTCGTGGACCAAACATTTGCATCTTAGATATAGGCTTAATACAAGTGATATGTAAGCTTACAATGTAATTTTATTAAAGGTTACCTTGGCACGATTGAGTAAGTCAGTTAAATCCCCGAACGGAAAATATTGCATCGACTATGGAGCCTGTGCCCCGTTGATGGATGTTTTTTTTTTTGAGAGAAACGTCAGCTTTATTGATCACTTAACAAAGTTACATAAAGTCTCCCGGATACAGTCCGGAGCAGAATGAAAAACAACAAAGCTAGACAAATTCTTGCATGATTTAGCTAACAAATGAGCCGCTACATTAGCTTGCCGATGAAAATGCTTGAACACCACAGAAACAAAGCTTCGAGAAGCAAACTTGATGTCTTCAACAACAGTACCAATGCTTGAGCGATCGCAAGATCTTGAATTCATTCTTTACATCAGCAAAAGGCAGTCCGAAGAAAAGATAACATTAGGAAAGCCTTTATCACTAGCTAACTGCGTAGCTCTACGTAAGGCAAAAGCCTCTGCTAGTTCAGGCTCAAGAGCACCATGAAGTGGTTCAGAAACAGCAGCAATACAGCACCCATCATGGTTTAACGCAACCACACCAGCTCCAGACTTGTTCAGGTCAGAGAAAACAGCAGCATCCGAATGAATCAAGACCTTACCTGCCGGCGGCGGAGTCCAGGGAGGGTTGGATGAAGTTGACTCACGCCTCTTGACAGGTTCAGAGATGTAAAGATGCTTCAAGATCAAATCTGAATACGCTCGGATCTTCTCCACTGTAGTGCGGATCGGTGACGCTTCAGGAGAGTGCCAAGCATCATTTCGAGCTTCCCACAAATGCCACATAGTAACAGCCAGAATCGTAGCATCGCTAGCTGAAGACCTTGATAGAAAATCAAACAACCACATCTTAGTATCTTTGAATTCCGAACATCGTAACACCATTCCGGTCCACTTTTTTATTGCATCCCACACCGCTCTTGCACGTGTACAAAAAAGCATGGCGTGCTCCACTGTTTCGAACCGGCCGCAGAAGCAACAAGACTCAGTGTCCGGCACATGACGTCATTGTAGTTGAGCCCCGAGGGAAGGCAATCATGGGCGAAGCGCCAGAGCAGCACCTTCATCTTGTTTGGGACTTTGACAGCCCAAATGGATTTCCAGCTTTTTTCTTCCGCTGTCAAGTTTGAGGATAGACCATGCCCAGCCTTGCCGTGGCCGATTAGAAACTGCTCCGACCGAGCCATGTTGTATGCCGAACGGGCTGAAAAATCCTCAGATTTTGTAAACGGCCAGCTAGCAAAATCTTCACCTCCCCGCCTGCTAATAGGAATCCGCAAAATGTCTTCAGCAACATCATTCCTGAAAAAAGCTCTGACGGACTCTTCATTCCAAGAACCAAACTCTTCATCAATTAGACACTTGACCTTGGCATTTGCAGGGATAGGCAAAAGAGGATGCAGACATTGCGGGGATGTCGATGGAATCCAGTGATCAGAGAGGTTGCAAACTTGTTCGCCATTACCTATACCCCACCGCACTGGCGGAGCGTCGGCGTGACCATCCCGGGCCGTGCCCCCCCCCCCCCCCTTCCATGAGAAATTCTACATAGTCCGGCTGCTAATCTCTCTTCTAATCCCCCAGCTGCGTTAATCTCTGCGGCTATATCTTATGTGTGATCTGGTTTGGCACCCCCTTGATTTTGTTTCACGCTCCGCCACTGCCCCACTGGATTCCCTTTTTTAATAAACCACGACCGACCAGAATTGCTCTCAACGTAGCTGATGCTGATCTCGGTGCCTCTGCATTCCAGAAGTCAGAATTGGGATAGTATCGTCCTTTAAGCACACGAGCACAAAGTGACAAAGGATCCGTGAGAAGCCTCCAGCCTTGCTTGGCAAGCATTGCTAAGTAAAATAACGACATGTCTCGAAAACCCATTCCTCCGAGCGACTTGGGGGTAGTTAGCCACTCCCATGAACGTCAGTGCATCTTCCGCTTGCCATCTTCACGGCCCCACCACTCATCTGAAATAATTTGACGGAACTTCTCACAAATAGCTTTAGGAAGTTGAAAGCAACTCATAATATATGTTGGGATCGTCTGGATGATCGCTTTCAGCAAGGCTTCTTTGCCAGCCCGGGAAATAGGCCGTTCAGACCATCCAAAAATGTTAGCCCATGCCCGATCAATCAGGAACTTGAATGTATTGGTTGGAGAGTTGCCAACTTCAGTAGGCATACCAAGATAGGAATCATTGAAGGCCTCATTTGCAATACCCAATTGTGCTTTAACCCTTTCTTTGACATGCTCCGGGCTGCTTTCCAAAGAACAACGCTGATTTGTCTCTATTAATTAATTGTCCAGACCCCTGACAATACATATTTAAAGTAGATTCCAACGCCTCCACACTGTGAGTATCGCTTCTAGCAAAGAAGATGTTGTCATCGGCAAAGAGGAGATGTGAGATAGGTGGGCCATGACTGCCGTTTTTTATACCATGTAGCTTGCCACGGTTCTCCTTCTGAAACAACAGTCTTGACAAACCTTTAGTGCATAAAAGGAATAAGTATTGGCTGATTGGGTCCCGTTGTCGAATGCCTCTAGACGACACAACTGGATCAGTGAGTTCTCCATTCACCTTGACTGCATATCGAACATTGGTAACACATCGCATAGCGGAAGAAATCCATGCAGGAGCAAAACCAAGTTTGGAGAGACAACCATGAAGATAATTCCACTCGACTCGATCATAGGGCTTCATCATATCAATCGTCATGGCAAAGAAAGGTTGCTTGGCGCGCTGCTGACGGATGGTGTGTAGGCATTCGTATGCAATAAGAGTGTTATCAGTAATCAACCGCCCAGGCACAAACGCACTCTGTAAACCAGAAATGATTTCAGGAAGAAACAATTTAAGACGGTTAGCCAAGACTTTGGAGGCGATCTTGTACAACACATTACAAAGACTGATGGGTCTAAAGTTTTTGAGTTCTTTCGGTCTAGCCACCTTTGGAATGAGCACTATCACAGAATCACAAAAGCCATCAGGGATGGGTTTGCCTTCCAGGAAATTACGAACAGCCTGACATATATCCTCTTCTAAGAAGTTCCAATGAGTCTGGTAGAACAAAGCCGGAAAACCGTCCGGGCCCGGCGCTTTGGTGGGTCCCATTTGGAACAACGCAGATTTTATCTCTACATTTGTGTACTCCTTGCATAATGCCTCGTTCATATCCGAAGAAACTTTATTAGGAATAGCATCCAGAACAGCAGCCTCATCACGAGATTCAGAAGAAAAAAGGTTTTCATAAAATTGTTGTACCAAGCCTTTGATCTCCCCTTGCGACTCACACAAAGACCCGTCATCCCGGCGGAGAGAGTGGATTTTGTTAGCGCGTCTGCGAGCTTTGGCGCGGGCTTGGAAGAAGCTCGTATTCCGGTCTCCTTCCTTGAGCCAGTCTACTCGGGAACGTTGGTGTTCCATGATTTCCTCACGTTCAAAAAGCTCACAAAGTTGTTTCTCAATTGAGCGTTCCTCCAGAATAGAGGCCTCCGAAGCCGGAGTAGACCGAATAGAGAACAAACGGCGTTCCAGCTTTGATATTTGCCTGCGAACTGAACCAAAGGAATCGTGGCTCCATGACTTCAGGGAAGCAGTAACGCGGTGCAAGTTATCCCAGGTGGCTTGAAGGGACATCTCCCCATTCCTTCCATCAGCTCATGCACGTTCCATGGTTTCCCTGTAATCAGATGCACGCAACCACATGGCCTCGAATTTAAAACCTTGCTGCACAGGGCGATGCTCATTCTCCAAGATGAATCGAGACAAATTGATCAAAATGGCATAATGGTCTGAGGATGTAGCAATAATATTTTCCACATGACACCCATCAAACATACTAGAAAAGTCACTATTCACAACGGCCCTGTCCAGCCGAACTTTGACATGGCAGGCTGAATCCTGTCGGTTGCACCACGTAAATTTGGGACAGGAAAACCCCAAGTCCCTCATCTCGCAGTCTAGCAAGCACTCTCGAAAAGCATCAATCTGCTGTTCAGAACGATCCCGGGGACCAAGATGTTCATCCTGTGAGAGAACTTCATTGAAGTCTCCACAAATTATCCATGGACCATTCCAATGCTGTTTAGACGCCGCAGAAGGCTCCAGAACTGAACTCTATCCTCCCTCTTAGGTTCCCCATAGACAAAGGTAGCCCTCCATGTTGGAGCCGAATCAGAGGAGACATGAACATCAATGCATCTAGCGTTGCAGGCCTTAAGCGTGACCGACACCGACTCCCTCCAGAAGAAAGCAAGTCCACCACTCTGTCCCACTGAGCTCACAGCAAAACATCCAGAAAAACCAAGTGACCACATGAAATTATGGACACGAGAATCCCTCATCTTCGTCTCGGATAGAAAGAGGAGGGTGGGTCAATGAAGCTTCACTAACCAGCGAAGCTCGCCAACTGTCGAGGCCGACACCAATCCTCGACAGTTCCAACATTATATACTCATTGCGTCAGGCGGGGCTGCATTGCAGCCGCCGCCGGATCCGCCGATCGAGAAGGTGAAATACGCTGCTTTTTAATTGAGACACTATCTCCCGCCCCAATGGATGTGCCCTCATTCTTGCAAGAGTTCCCCGAAACTACAATTGCCAAAGTTGCTGCATCAATAGATGGGTGTTCCTTTGAAACTTGGATTCTAGCCGGATTCTTTGATGGTTTCCGTTTTTGTCCAGCCAAGCTACTCTTCGAACTCGCAGCGGGAAACAGTTCCTTGCTCGGGCCATCATAATTGTTGCGACCACGTCCACGGCCACGGCCACGTCCCATACCTGCCCTGTTATTTATCGGTGGCAAAGAAACCTCAGCTTCCACATCCCCAGAATGGTTCTGGGATACGGGTTTGCCTCGGCTCCCGGTTGATCTGGCTTCAGTTGCTGGTGTTTTGCCACTATGATTCCTCGGCTCAAAGGATGATGATGAGGAGTTTGTACCAGACCTTGACCCACCTGACCTCTTAGATTGGTCTTCTGGAACACATAACTTTTTTGCTGCATAGGGTAGTTCTCCATTCACATCATGTGTCCCTGGTGTCAGACGAAGCATAGAAGAGTGACCCAGCAGTCCGCAGGAGAAACAATAGAAAGGCAGACGTTCATACATGACAGCATAGTGCTCAATTGTCATTGTCCTCGCTGAATTAACAGTGACATACCGAACCAGAGGCTCATCCACATTTATCTCAGCTCTAACACGCATAAAGGAGCCCCAACACCTCCCATCAGCATCTGATTCCACACGCTCGATCCAACCAATAGGTTTTGCAAATTCCTTACCCAGTTTGACCTTCATCAATCTGGGCGGAAGGGACATGATACGTGCCCAAATAGCTAGTCGTTTGAACTCTACTTGAAGCGGCTGAATGTTAGGATCAAACACCTTCAGAAGAACCGCATGCTTTCCCACAATCCATGGTGAGCCATCAAGAACTCGATCCCGATCCACTTTGGTGCTGAATTCTGCCACAAACAGATTATCGCCGGACGGATGGATCAACAAACCTTTGGGATTACCCTAGGCAGGTCTCATCGCCGAAGAGATAGTGTTGGTGTGGAGGACATTGGGGGACAGGACCTTCCCCACCAGCGTGCAATCTGAAACAACCAGATCGTCGTCGTCGGCGTCGTCCACAGACACAGGCCGCGCCTCAGTTGCTGTAAGTTCGAGACGCTCCATTAATTCCTCAACTTCAGGAGCGGAGCGAGAACCGCTCGCCTCCCGCATCGGATCGGAGGCCACCGCAGGACCATCCGGCGCAGTTAACAATGGCGCTTGGGGAGCACCACCACCAGACCCGAGATGGCGATCCACGTGCGTGCCAGCAGACTCACCGCCCCCCTTCGCCGCACCGTGCGTAGCCCCGCCAGAGACCCGTTCCGCCATCGCCAAGGGTGGGCAGCAATGCGAGGATTGCCCCAAGATCACCCCGAACGACACCAGGGAACGAGAGCCTGACAGAACGACGAGAAAATGCGATCCAGGAATAGGGGAGGGAGAAAAACCAGGAAGAATCGCGAACAAATCACGATCTCAAACACAGTTCAAACCATAGGAACCGTCGTCGCCTGAGCGCCGCGATGTCCTATCGGCGACATAACAGCCAACCGTGCGCAGTTGATGTTTTGGTAGATGGGGAAAGTAACCTGTTTGTCATATCGATGCATCAATTTTCTCCACCAAAGCACGGGCACTTGTACTAGTTTGCATCTACGAAAAGTGTAGGACTATCGTTTTGTCAGATTCACAATGAAACCTTAACTTGTTCATCTATTCCGCATGCTTAATTTGTTATCTGCAATTTTAGATTGCAATACACCTTTGTTCTTGTCGGTTCGTCGGTTGCATGCAGGAACTCGAACCGATCATTATTCATGTTGATCATGCCTATGACAAGATCAATAATCAATGAAGATCAGCAGCAGCGGTCGAAGCTGCGGTCTGCATGCACCCTGTCAGCGGCGCTGGATTCTGGCGAGAGGTGGCGGCGCGACGGATTTTAGGCGGCGACCAAGCGGATCTGGGCGGCGGCAGCAGCAGTAGGCGCTGTACGGAGGGCCGATGGAGGTGCGGGAGGAGCTCCTCACAGCCAGTGGCCAGGGTAGCAACGCCCGGAGGAGGGCCTGGCTCGCCGGGCCTCGACGGAACTCCGACAGGTGCTTGTGGCGCGGGGCGTCGTGCTCGCTCGCGCGAGTAGTTGGTGGCGGCGATGTGAATCATGAGGATGGGTGGTTTCCTTGACTCTCCTTTTTTTTCTAACTAATGGGCTGGATTGGTTTCTCGCCGGATGAGTGGGCCTCTGGTCAATTTTAACAGTCAACACTAAAGGTAATAACAGTCAACGCTTGGGTGGGCGCCCCTGTCATAATTCAGATCGAATTATAATCATCGAGTCATTAGTGTTTTTTGGAACAGCCAACCAAATTTGTGATAGTTTTTCTTTAAAACTAGGTACTTTTTTTTACCTAGCCCGTAACGTGGTAGTCTTTTGCTATTTATTCCTTTTTAGGGAAACGTTGCCTATTTATTCAATGTTTATAGCTCTCTTGGCTTAATTCTCCAAGCTAATTACACTCAAGAGAAACATGAAACCAAGTTTCACATAACAACTTACAACAACCCCGCCTAGCTAGAATATGTGCGACCTTGTTCGTCGATCTTCGCACCCAAGCAACCATAAACTCTTGAAATGACCCAAGTAGCAGCTTAATGTCTTCCACTATTTGCCATTAGTAGAAATACCCTTTTTCACTCAAAATCTTTGTCACCGCCACTTGAGATTCCGTGTCAACAATCACCTTCTGGATGTTTAATTCTTAAGCTAGGACAATGTCTCTCCGGCAAGCCAATAGCTCTATCATCTCTCAATCAGCAGTGAAATGTTTTTTTTTTGGCATGAACCTACTAAGAAGTCGCCATGGTTTTCTCAAAGAACATATCATCCGCCTCCTGATCCTTCCTTTCTTTGATAGCACACCATCTGCATTGACCTTGCTCCATGCCTCACCCGGTTTCCTCCATTTGTGCATCTCCCGCTGGCAGGGCCAGTCCTGAGATTTTAGGGGTCCGGGACAAAACTAAATTTTGGGGCCCTTAATAATAATCAATACACGTATATATACAAAAATGTTTTTGGTGAACACTTGATATGGGTGTCATTGTGATCTTATAAGTAGCCCTATATATAGAGAGAAGATATGAAGGTCCTTGACATCTTTGGAAATACGAAGACATGTTAATTGTCAAGCTTACTAGAACGATGGAGCATAGTTATACGGTTTCAGGTACCGAAGGTTCGAAAACAATGACTCCATGAATAGTGCTAAAAGAAATTTGATCCAAAATGCATAGTTGTTCTTGGACTGCTTAATGGTAAGATTACTATTATTCTATAAAAAGCAGCATCCAAGAAATTATGCTAAGAGTAGCAAATCGATAAAAATGATATGCAAATATTCTTCACAGATTAGAATTCAAATCCGCAACAGTGCAAAGTTACTCCTACTAGTTGTGCAAATTTATTGTGCCATCCTAGCCCCGCAGCCGGTTGTTCCTTGTGCACCGCCATACAACCCCTTCATCGTCCTCGGCGGCCCAGCCGTCACACTCGGTATAAGATGAGAAATATGTTTTTTTCTCACGAGGTTTTTCGGAGGTGTACATGCGTGGTTATCGATGTTTCCTTTCCTCCCAATCTGGTTTTAATGGGTGTTTATTTGCAATTATTGATTAAGTTTGCATCAAAAATAATATTTTATAAACATTTAACATCTAAAAACAACGTAATATTTAGATTCTACACATTTTTAATCAAATTTCATACATAACATGTTAAAATCGGAGTTACGGTTTAAAAGATATGGATAATTTTATTTTTATATAAACTGAGATTGATTAACCGAAAAGTCAGGAGGTTTTCTGATAGAAAGAAAAAAAATCGACCGACTTAAATGTGGACGGCCTGTTGATTACCTAAAACGTCAGTTTTTTTTCTAGAAATACAAAAAAATGGTTCGGTTCGGTTGTGACTTAAAGATAAACTTCCGGTTAACTACAATGGAGTATGGGTTTTAAGCATGGTCAAGCGGTTGACTGTGTGGGTCGGAGTGGTGGGATGGCATTGTGGTGGAGAGATGGAATTGATGTGACGCTTCGACCGTGGTGCCAGTATTTCATGGATGTTGTTATATCTACTGACGATGGCCGTTGGCGATTCACTGGAATCTACGGCGAGCCACGTACAGAGCTTCGAAAGAAAACTTGGGATGCTATTCGTTATCTCAGACGTCAAGATGATTACCCTTGGTTGTGTGCGGGAGATTTTAACGAAGCTTGTTGGCAGGAGGAGCACAAGGGAAAGAATGAAAGAGGTTGGTCGCAAATGGAGGAGTTCAGAGAGTGCTTGACAGAATGTGGGCTTCTAGATCTGGGCTACTCAGGTTATGCTTTCACCTGGGACAATAAGAGAGAGGGGGAAGAGAATGTCCAGGTCAGGTTAGATAGGGCCACCTGCAACGACGCCTTCACCTCTTTGTTTCCTTCGACGACAGTCGAGAACATTCCAACCGAGGAGTCAGATCATATGGCTCTGGTCATTCGGGTGGCCAAGGATGTCACACACAATCAAAGCAGAAGGGCTACTCAGTTTCGGTATGAGGAGATGTGGGGTAGGCATGATGGGTACGATGATATGTTCTTTGATGCATGGGAGCGCTATGCACATGCAGCAACTTCTATTTCTGGGACATGGGATTGTCTAAAAAATATCACGTCTCACATGCAAGGGTGGGCTCGTACGGAGTTTGGTTCGGTCCAGCGTGAGATCAAGAAGCTGAGAACGCAGTTGGGTCTTGCTAGAGAAAAATTTGAACACCATGGATCCTCACTGGAGGTCCAGAATATTGAGTCACGGCTACACGAACTGTATGAGAGAGAGGAGATTATGCAAAAACAGCGATCTAGGGTTGACTGGTTACAGGCAGGGGATCGCAATACAAAGTTTTTTCAGAGTAGAGCTTCACACAGGAAAAGGAAGAATACCATTGTGAGGTTAAAAAGGGCTGATGGAAGTTTTTGTTCTTCAGATGAGGAGATGAGGGCCATGGCAAAATCTTTCTATGACAGTTTATATACTTCTTAAGGGGCGGCCAATATGGAGCGAATACTTGAAAATGTCCAGGCGGGTGTCTCTGTTGACATGAATGCCCGTCTAACGGCTGCCTTTTCGGACGCTGAAATTGAGCAGGCGCTGTTTCAAATGGGCCCTGCGAAGGCTCCGGGACCGGATGGGTTGCCAGCGCTGTTTTACCAAAAACACTGGTCGTTGGTTAAACATGCGGTGTGTGCGGCGGTTCGAGATTTCTTGGAAGGCAAGGAGATGCCAGCTGATTTTAATAATACAGTGCTTGTTCTCATTCCGAAAGTCAAGGCTCCTGAGTTGCTATCACAGTTTCGGCCGATCAGTTTATGTAATGTCTTGTATAAGATAGCTGCAAAAGTTTTGGCTAACCGGCTTAAGTGTGTCTTGCCTGTCCTTATCTCGGAGGAGCAAAGTGCCTTTGTCCCGGGTCGTTTGATCACCGACAACATACTGATTGCTTATGAATGCACACATTCTATCAGGAAGAGGAAAAGGAAGAACAGTCTATGTGCGGTCAAGTTAGATATGATGAAGGCATATGACCGGGTGGAATGGAGTTTTTTGGAAGCCATGATGACACGGATGGGTTTCTTGAGGAGGTGGATTGATATGATTATGCACTGTGTGACCTCAGTGAAATTCTCAGTTCGTCTTAATAGTGGGGCGTCGGATATCTTTATACCTACACGAGGTCTTCGGCAGGGTGACCCTCTTTCCCCTTATTTGTTTTTATTTTGTGTTGAGGGTTTTTCTGCTCTTCTCAATAGGGCTAAGCAGGAGAAGCGGATTGCAGGAGCTGAGTTTGGGAGGGACGGCCCTCACGTTACTCACTTGCTCTTTGCTGATGATAGCATTGTGTTTCTGGAAGCAGATGAGAATAGTTTGATGGAGTTAACTCACATCTTGCAGAACTATGAGGAAGCATCTGGTCAAAAAGTTAACCTACAAAAGTCATCTATATTTTTTGGTAAGGGTTGTGAGGAGAGCACCAAGGAGGCCTTAAAACAGATTGCAAATATTTCTTCAGAGGCTCTAAGTGAGAAGTACCTTGGCTTACCAACGGTGGTAGGAAGGTCAAAAGACGGGTGTTTCAAGTATGTCAGAGAAAGATCTACTGCTAAAGTGTCTGGCTGTAAGGGACAAGGCATGTCCAAGAAGGGTAGAGAGGTGTTAGTCAAATCTGTCCTCCAAGCCATTCCAACGTTTGCTATGAGCTGCTTCCAATTCACCAACAAATTATGCCGGAACCTGACTTCGATATCTTCCAACTTTTGGTGGGGAGGAGAACATGGCAAGCGGAAAGTGCATTGGGTTGCGTGGGAGAAGATGTGCAGAAGTAAGCGCACAGGAGGTATGGGATTTAGGGACTTCGAAGCTTTTAACAAAGCACTTCTAGCTAAACAAGCATGGAGGATTCTCACTGTTCCAGACTCCCTGTGTGCTCGTGTATTGAAGGCAAGATACTTCCCCCATGGTAATTTTATGGAGGTTACAGCCACAAAGAGGGCATCAACTACTTGGAAGAGCATTATTCATGGTCGCCTCCTTCTCAAGGAGGGTCTAATCTGGCGCATTGGAGATGGATCCAAGATCAAAGTTTGGACAGATAACTGGATCCCCAGAGAGGGGTCCATGAAGCCGGTGGGAGCAAAGGATATGCAGAATATTAATACCGTTGATGATCTTCTGGACTATTCTGGGAAGGAGTGGGACCTGCTAACCTTGCAACGGGTGTTTCATGAGAATGATGTTCATGATATTAGACAGATTGCCGTTGGAGGTCTGGGCAGAGAGGATGTCATGGTGTGGAACTACACGAAGAACGGTCAGTTCACAGTTCGTTCGGCCTACCACCTAGAGATGAAAATGAAGGCGTTGCAAGATGGATCAGCGGAGAGTTCATCATCGGTTGCCATGCATGCTGGCTGGAATGAATTGTGGAGCACTGAAGTTCCAGGGAAGGCAAAAATTCATTCTTGGAGGCTACTGAAGAATGGATTGGCGGTTGGTGCTGAATTACATCGGCGACGTATTAAGCCGGGTATCTTTTGTTTAGCTTGTGGTCACGAAGAAACTGCTTTGCATCGTTTTTGGAGGTGCCCTTACGTCATGTTCTACTGGGAGCTTGTGCGTGAGAACAAGGGAATTTCTGCAGTTTTCTGTCCACCGGTTTTTGTTCAAACACAACAACAACTTGCAGGTTGGCTCCTAGATTGGATGGGCAAAAGTAAAGAACCTGAAAGGGCAATCATGATCATGAGCTTATATCATATGTGGTTAACCCGAAATGCTGCAAGGGACACATCTGTATTTGATGGGCCGGAGGAGCTGGTCGAGCGAGTCTTCAGACTCATTTCTGAGTGGGCAGACGCTCATGCATCAAAGGGGACAGTCTCAGGCATGAATCAGGTTGTTCACTGGACACCACCCGAGGAAGATTGGCTCAAAGTTAATGTAGATGGATCTCTGAAAAAGAATGGAATGGGTGGAGGAGGCGGTGTGGTGGTTCGTGATGATAGAGGTACATTCAAAGCTGGTGCTTGCCATCAGTTCGACAATGTTGCTGTTGCTGAACATGCGGAGCTGCTTGCATGCCGCCGAGGTGTGCAACTTGCGACTGAAATCAGTGCCACAAGGCTGATACTTGAAACTGACAATCAAACTGTGGCACGGGTTCTTAATTCGACTGAGATTGATTGGTCCAGGTTTGGTCCACTTATCCAAGAGATCAAGGAGATGCTGTCCGGTGTCGCCGAGTATCGAGTGATTTGGGCCAGACGTGATGCGAACAAAGTTGCTCACTTATTAGCTAGGGAGGGCTGCCTGGTAGGTTTATGCAAAACTTGGTTTCATGTTTTTCCTTCTTGTATTCGAGATGCTATGTTGGATGATGTTGTGGTTCACTAAGTAATATAGGCAGCTATTTCCCCAAAAAAAAAAAAAGTTAGTTGGACAATGGAAATGTCTACCTAGTTGCCGCTATCTCTTTACGTCTTTATTGTCGTTCCTCCTCAGTGATGGCCAATATATATTGCATTAGGATGAAAATAACAACGTACATGTTAGTACTCAATGATAGCATGCACACAAGATTTTTTTTTTCTTTCTGGTATATTTGTTTATAACTGTAATCCAAGTGAAAATTTAATTTGGTTGCAAACATATTAAACAACTTCACGACAACAATCCATTTGTAAGACATAAATGCCAAACGTTTAAGGCGGCATATCAACATCATTATTCTTAAAAAAAAACTTTATGGGCACAACTGTAAATAGGATGGAAATCAGTGTTAAGCCACTGGTCTACACTCGTAATAACAGTTTTTGTACATCATCGTAAAGGACTTGATTATTGTGCACTGTGCAAAAATAGAGAGGATTCTTATGTACCTATTATAACTTTTAGCATATGGTAGCTGGTAAGAATCAGCATGCCGTATGGTTCCAATAAAGTTTTTTTCTTAAAGCATCAAACTATCGTATGTACTCAATCTAAATTGGATAAAAAACATATACTTTTTTTCGCGGCAAGGGTAGAAAACATATACAATACAAATTTTAAAAATATCACATGCAAAGAAGATATTGATTAGGTTTGTATCTCAAATGTATTTTTTATTAAATGATCAACATGTAAGATAATAGCATATGTAAAGTGTACATATTTTTCTATGAGATTTTCATATATAACATATTAGATTTGGAGTGAATATTCAAAAAAGCATTTGAATCTGCCAAACAATAATAAAAAAGATTAAACAAAGAGTAACTGGGCCGTAAATCCAAACGTTGTGCATGCAGCCCCTCTGATAAATGATGCTTGTGCGAGATAACACATATCCTATGCACAAATGAATTTAGACTGAAAAAGGAGAAAAAATGGGGTAGAAGAGGGGTCTCCCGTGTAAAACCGCTTGGCTGCTCATGGGGTTGAATATAATAAATGAACCAAGGGGATGGTCGTCTTTGTGCAGAAAAAAATGTTTCCTTTTTTTTTCAGTTATGGGTGGTATGGTGGGTAATTTGAGCCAAGTTCAAGGGCAATCTTATGTCGGACGGGCAGAAGCAATAGACTCTTTATTAATAGAATAGCAAAATGGCCCGTGCCTTGCATCGCGAGAAAAAAAAATCATATTCATCATTAGCAATGATCATATTTTACTGCACCATCGATGTACACTATTACTCTCATTTTTGTGAAATCATGAACATTTTTTCGAAGTCGTGAACATATTTCAAATAGTGAGAAAGTTTCATATTTATAATTTTTTCCTAAAATCATGATTTTTTGAATTCATGACCATTTTATACTATTTGTATTTAAATGGGCGAATATTTCTAGAATCGACAAAAAAAATTCGAAATTTGTGATTTTTTTTCGAAATTGGTGAACAATTTTAAAATGCATGATCTTTTCTGAATAAGCAAATATTTTATGAATCAATAAAATATGTTTTAATTTATAAACAGTTTTCGAATTTCTAGGATACTTTCAATTCATGAACATTTGTTTATTTATAGAAAATTATGAACGATTTTTTATTTCCTGAACATTTGTTTTGAAATTTGGGAACATTATTTGAATATGCGAACATTTTTTGTAAAATCGAAAACATTTTGTGAATCCACAAACATTTATGAATTATTAATGTTTTTTATTTCAAATTCTAATTTTTTTATTTTTGAAACTTATTTAAAGTAGAAAAAATAATGAAGGAAAGGAAAAAACAAAAATTAGAAACCAGGTCGCCCATACATGGGCCGGCCCAAACAGGCGTATTGTGTCGTCTCCTAGAGCGCAAAGGACAGTATAGGCGGTTTTTACTGCACTGGCCAGCCCAGGCCAAGATTTCTCTGTCTGAAACGTTTTTTTTATCACTTATAGATGACATTGGTTGGTAATATTTTGTAACTTTAGGGACAATTTGGATGACGGACGGGTAGAAGCACTCATTCCTTTATTAGTAAAAAAAGTAGGTAAAGATTAGGTATAGAGGTAAAGATTTAATATTATTTTATATTAGTTAGCTTAATTAAATTCTCTTCAAAATTTGAGTGAATTTTGTAATTTACCATTTGAATCTATATTTCTTTTAACAAAGACTATGGACGATACAGCCGGTACGCGGCTAATTGTGCTGGCGCCCGCATATGTCCTATTCGACGATGTTGTCGGATGCCGTCTAGTGACTGTTGATGCTTCTAAGCCCCCCAATGCGAAGCACGAGAAGCAAGTACGAAGCCAAGATTCTACCGCGTGCGTGGGGGGAGGGGGGATTTTGCAGTGCGGAGGCGCGTCAAAAAAATAATCATGCTCATATAACCTAGGTTAGAAAAAACTAAATCTTCATCAAGGTAAAAAATATGTGTCGGATCGGAATAATTTAATTTACCAAATATTTGTACATGTACAGGAGGGGATAAACAGTGCAAAATATTATCTCACATGGTACCGATATTCACTATTTATTTTTTGTCGTTTGTAGTTTCTGCAGTTATAATGTTGTAGTTCTTTTTTTTGTGTGGACATAATGTTGTAGTTCTATATGGCACAGAGTAGATCTTCTTCTTTTTTGAGGGGAGATTGGATCTGATTTTGAATGGTACGAGCAAAGACTAACAAACATGAATGATTGAAAAGACACAAGACTAACCAAACCTTTTCTGCCTTTGTGTTGCCGCTCATGCTGGCTGCGTGGCTGCCGCCGGCCGTCCGTGCGTCCACTCTAGGATCGATCGTCCCCTTCGGCATCTCTAATCTTACTCTTTTCATTCTTAAATATAAGTCTTTTTAGAGATTTTGATATAAACTACATACAGATATACATAGACATATTTTAGAATATACATTCACTCATTTTACTTCGAATGTAGTTTATATTGAAATGGGCGTGCTACGCGTTCACCGGCCGATATATTTAAAAGATCGGCCCGGTTGCGAGCCGACAGATCTAGCGGATCTTGCTGTCAATTGATATCTCCATCATTGCAACAAAGGTCTTGTTGCAGATTTTTTTTTTGTAACAAAGGCTTTGTTATAGAATTTTTTTGCAACAAGTATTTTTTGCAACAGAGGACTTGTTGTAGAATTTTGTGTAACAGAGGCCATGTTGCGGAAATATTTTTGGAACAAAGGTGATGTTTTATAACATTTTTTGCAGGCGAGAAGGCAGCCCACGGGTAGAGTGGCTTGGGGGCGGCAGTGCTCGAGAGGCCACACTGGTGCTCCGCGGTGGCCATGGCGGCTTCGGGCGGCGGTTCGTGCGAGAGAAAGACAGTGAGATGAGAGAGAGGGAAGGAAAGGGAGAAAGAATGTGCTACAGGAGAGTATGTACAAGTTTGCAACTAACCGCTTGTTGCGGTCCAGGGAATGCAAAAGAGCATAGTTGCAAAAAACGTGGGCGCGGAGCGGGTTGCTCTCTCCGTCTGATCAACAGTCGATCGAACGGACACGGAGCCGGCGGACGCTCCCTCACAATCAGTCGGTTGAAGGTAAGTTTTTCCTATATTGAAATCTCTATAAAAAAATTATATTTAGGAACGGAGGAAATAGATTGAAGTACTAGATTAAAAGGTGCGGGATTGAGAAATTCCATACACCACACGACCCAGAAGAAAGAGACGGGACCGACCTTGATTGTTTTTTCTGACGGAATGTGACATGATGTCTTTGCCTCTCTTTCTTTCGAGCTAAAGATTGTTACTCGCCGACATGACTTGAGTGTACGTCGGTTTGTCTCTCGGAGATGGGCTATAGCGGGCATGAGATAGATGGGCTTGTGAGTTTAGTTGGGCTTGTGAGTTTAGTTGGGCTCTCTGTGGTTTTGTGTGTGTGTGTGGAGGGGGGGGGGGGGGGGGGCAATTAGCTAAAAAAATCGGCAATCTATACCTACTAATAAAGTACGGAGCGTTTCTGTCAGTCCGTCATACGTTTTATAAAAAGGATGATGCAGAGCATACCATGGTCATCCTCATGGACCCATCATCAACACCCCAAGCTCCAAGTGGTCCCATGACGAGAGTCCGTGCACGTGCCATCGAATCCGAGGTGACATCTTTCCTTGCTCAACCATCGTTTGATCCACTCGAGACATGGTTTCTACCTCAAGCCGAAATGCTTTGCATACTCGGGTACTCGGGAGAAGGCCGTGGAACAACTACGAAGGACATCGAGGATGCCAAGCTCGGAAGGACCAGGGAGGAACCGCGTACAGGCTACAGCCCTCCGGACGTCCGGACCACCTCGGACGTCCTATGTCTGGAACACATCGTCAGCCACACGACCCACAGGACGCCACAACGGTCGGGCGACCGACATCGTCCGGACGTCCGACAAGTCCCAGCGTCCAGATGTCCGAGCCCCTCCGGAAATCCGGTGCCATGATACCAGTACCGATTTGTCGAAAATCCGAAGACCTCCGGACGACCGAGCCCCGGACGTCCGACCGCTCTGGAAATCCGGCGACTCCACACCCGAGCCGAATCCTTGGATGACCGGCCGACTCCGGATGTCCGGACTGCCGTGAATCGTCGGATGTCCAATAGCTTTAGGACGTCCGGACCCTGTCTACGAACAGACACTCGGGTTTCAGCCCATGTACCCCTCTACTTCGCCTTAGACTATAAATACTCTTCCCCCACCTCAAGCTAAGGTTATATTAGCTTATGTTTAGCATTCAGATTTGTTGAGCATAGCTCCATCTACTTTACCTCCTCCCATGGAGATGACCTCTATGTGAGAAGATCCAAGTGGATGCCAAGGCCCCTCTTGTAGGGAAGATCCCACAGGATATCAAGGCCCCTCCTCCGGAGTGAGAAGACTACCGTTACTTGTATCCGTTCATTGAACTCGGTTCGTGTATCTCTTGTGATCTATGGTTCTACTGAATGTGTGATTTGAGGATCGGTCTTGAGTGTTCTTCGTTTCCCCCTCTTGATTTTCTCTCTTTGCCCTCCAAGTGTGAAAAGATCGGCCCTCATGGGTTTGCCCCGTATCATCTTGATATTAGAGCCAGGTTAATTCACACTTTGGAGTCTATCCCTCCACTTTCTAGCCCATTTTTGTTTTGATTTGACCTAATTTTGAAAATTCTCACAAAAATAACCATACCAAAATTTCTTGGATTCGTTGGATTTGAGGAGATTTTGTTGATTCGGATCCGTGGATTTCGTTGTGGACAAGTGGACCTACCTCCCCCCAATCATCTTCATCATTTTCATCCATAAAATCGCCGTAATTTTTCCCGAAATTTTTCTTTGGCCTCGAGTTCTTCCGCCCGAGGTCAACCTGCGAGATCCACAGGCATCGGACGACCGGCAACCTCCGGACGTCCAAGGTCCGTCGGACGACCGACCCGGGCTGGACGTTCGAGAAAGTCTGACGAAACTGAAAATTCAGCCATAAATTTTTTGTTTTCTCTACCATTTTCTTCCGCCTTTGCCACCACCATCTCTTCGACAACCCCTTTGCATTTGAGATTTTGAGTAGCGAGCTCACAACTTCCTAAGGTGTTTCGGCTACTTAGGAGTGGTTCTACACCACATCGCCGCTCATCATTGCCCCGGATCGTCGCCGACAACTTCTTCATTGAAAACCCACCGTAAGGAAGGACGGTAACCGCGACGACACTCTTGACTCATACCCTTGCCATTGCATTGTTACTCCGAGCCTTTAGCGTTACTTGCCTATCGAGACAAGCCTTTGAGAATTGCCGGGCTACGCTACTTATGAACCTTAGTGATACATACTCCGGACAGCTTATATTGCATGCCCATACCATAGTACCATATTTTGTGTTACAATAGTACCCGCATTCATAATTGTTATCTTGGTGTGCACGTCCCGCATAGTGACCATACATCTTATCATTGCCAAAAGAATGAGAAGCAAAGCTTTTAAAAAAGAGGAAAAGAGCAATAGCATCGCCAATTTTGCATATACTTGATCATCTTGGATCACTTGAGAGAGTGACATCGTGCCTCATACACATAGCAAAAGTCAGGAATAGAAAGGTGACACGTTTTTCTCTTTTAGGTTGGTGCACAAGCGCGTATCTAGCCCATTAGAGCAATCATGCTAGCGTCTCTCTAGCGTTGCGCAACACGAGCGTTTTACCTGGATTCCACATTTTGTGCTCATTGCTTGGTTGCACAACCCCACTTTTCTATCCGTGTGTGTTTCCGTGTAACTACTTTCTTGTGATCTACATTGTCTTACTTGCGAATTTGCGAATCTCTTTCAACATTATTGAATCTTATCTTCAGATCCTAACCAAGCTACTTCATAAGCCTTTTACTTGTGTAGGTGTGAGAAGGACGATCTTCGGTATCAATTCTACTATTCCCATATTTGCACATTGAGTGCTTGATCCATTTTCAACTTACGGAACGGTAATTGGTATTGTCTTCTCATTCTTCCACTTATATCTACTTGAGTGCTATGGATAGGTCAAGCATACCCAACCCGACATTCGAGGAGCAAGAGGACGGCACTACTACCTTCGCCACCAAGCTCCACTTCTTCGGCGAACAAAAGGCCATGCGGCAATCACAAGATGTCTTGCACGACCGCATCGAGCGACTCGCCACCGACTTGCATGAATCCGAGTCGCGCACGAGGGGCTACCTCGACTGAAAGCTCTCAAGCCAAATGGAGGCGTTCCGGACCTTGATGGTCAACCACGCTCCTTCAACTTCTACTTCGTCAAGGCGGTGTCACTCAACTCGCCACTCCTCCGAGTACTCTTCCGGCGAAAGTGCACCCAAAGCTCGACATCAACATCGTGACGATCGTCGCGACCATCATGGGTCGGACAACCCCTTCCATGGCGATGGACTGCAAGATCGACTTCGCGAGTGTGAACGATGTCATCACCAAGAACAAGATTCTTTGGAACAAGAACGACTACAACAACGCCATGAAGAAGATCGTCGCCGTGAAGAACAAGCACTTGAAGCACAACGAGCACTACGTGATGCGACCCGTGCCTTGGAAGAACGCAACCGTAAAGCGCTGAAGAACAAGAAGCACTTCGGCATGAACGTCAAGAAGAAGCCAATCGCCAAGAGGAGCACCAAGAAAGAAGGAACCGAGTGCGTGGACCTCGCCAACGCCCTCAAGTGCATCATGATGAACCCGATGAAGAAGAAGCTCCAAGGCAAGATCATCGCCTACACATCAATGACACTGATGCACCACCCCCAAGACAAGGCTTTCGGCATGACCAAGAAAATGATGAACAATGCTTCGGCAAGCTCCAGTTTACTATGCCAAAGTTCTCCGGAAGCAATGATCCCGAAGATTATCTTTCATGGGCGCTCAAGGTTGACAATATCTTCCGTCTCCACAACTATGACAAAGAGAAGAAGATAGCTATGGATTCACTTGAGTTCCATGACTACGTCCTTATTTGGTGGGAATAAGTCATAGAGCAGAGACGCGAGAAGGGAGAACCGCCAATCACTACTTGGGCTCAAACGAAGGACCTCATGCGAGCATGATTTGTTCCAACACACTACAACCGAGACCTCTTCAAGAAACTACAATTTCTCAAGCAAGGAACCAAGTCCGTCGAGGAGTACTATCAAGAGATGGAGATATCTATGATCTGAGCAAATGTCAAGGAGGATGAAGAGCAAATGATGGCCCACTTCTTGAACGGCCTCAACTACCAAGTCAAGAGAATCGCTGACTTCCAACCTTATGCAAACCTCCTCGAGCTCGTGCACAGGCTTCCAAGGCGGAACGCCAAGTGCAAGATGACTACAAGTACTCCAAGTTCTCCAACAAGACCTACGGTGCAAGTGCTCAAGCTTCTACAACTACGACGCCTTCGACTACAAGAACTCCAACAACTACCGGTGACAAGTCAACTTTCAAGGATAAGACGACTTCGTCAAGCTGCCCTCCTACAAGCACCTACAAGTCAAGAGTGTCATCCTCTACACCAACACCAGATGCTACCGCTAAATCAAGCTCCATCAAGTGTTTCAAGTGCCATGGCCGAGGCCACAAGACCTTCGAGTGTCCAACAAGACGCACTATATCCTTCAAGACGACGACACCTATGACTCTATGAGCGATGACGAGATGGAAGCTTTGGAGCACGTGGCCATGCACCGACAAGTCAATGAAGATGAAGATTCACAAATCTTTTGTAAGAACGATCCGAGCCCCACTCTCGTTGTTTCCAAGGTTTTGACTCTTCAACAACAACAAGACGAGGACCAACGTTGCCACGTTTTCCATACAAAGGCGGACATCCAAGGAAAATCCGTTAAGGTCATCATCGACGGTGGAAGTTGCCACAACTTGGCAGGTGAAGACCTTTGTTCCAAGCTACAATTGGTCAAGAAGAAGCACCCATGCCCCTACAAGGTCCAATGGCTTAGTGACTCCGGCACAATCCAAGTTGAGCACACCATGCAAGTATCCTTCAAGATTGGCACTTATGAAGACACTTTGGAGTGTGACATGGTGCCCATGTCTGTGTGCCCCTCCTTCTTGGTCGACCTTGGCAATTCGACCGTGGCGTCATCCACAACGGTCGGACCAATCAATATAGCTTCAAGATGAAGGGCAAGCAATATGTGTTGGAAATATGCCCTAGAGGCAATAATAAAATGGTTATTATTATATTTCCTTGTTCATGATAAATGTTTATTATCCATGCTATAATTGTATTGATTGGAAACACAAATACATGTGTGGGTACATAGGCAACAATGTGTCCCTAGTAAGCCTCTAATGGACTAGCTCGTTAATCAAAGATGGCTATGGTTTCCTAGTCATGGACAAGAGTTGTCATTTGATAATGGGATCACATCATTAGGAGAATGATGTGATGGACAAGACCCAAACTATGAACGTAGCATGTGATCGTGTCAGTTTATTGCTATTGTTTTCTGCATGTCAAGTATCTGTTCCTATGACCATGAGATCGTGCAACTCACTGACACCGGAGGAATACCTTGTGTGTATCAAACGTCACAACGTTACTAGGTGACTATAAAGATGCTCTACAGGTATCTCCGAGGGTGTCTGTTGAGTGGGCATGGATCAAGACTGGGATTTGTTACTCCGTGTGACGGAGACGTATCTCTGGGCCCACTCGGTAATACAACATCACAAACAAGCCTTGCAAGCAATGTGACTAAAGTGTTAGCCATGGGATCTTGTATTACGGAACGAGTAAAGAGACTTGCCGGTAACGAGATTGAACTAGGTATAGAGATACCGACGATCGAATCTCGGGCAAGTAACATACCGAAGAACAAAGGAAACAGCGTACGGGATTAACTGAATCCTTGACATAGAGGTTCAACCGATAAGGATCTTCGTAGAATATGTAGGAACCAATATGGGCATCCAGGTCCCGCTATTGGTTATTGACCGTAGAGGTGTCTCGGTCATGTCTACATAGTTCTTGAACCCGCAGGGTCTGCACACTTAAGGTTCGGTGACGTTTTGGTATAGTTGAGTTATGTATGTTGGTGACCGAAGGTTGTTCGGAGTCCCGGATGAGATCCCGGACTTCACGAGGAGCTCCGGAATGGTCCGGAGGTAAAGATTGATATATGGGAAGTCCCGTTTTGGTCACCGGAAAGGTTTCGGGTACTTCGGTAGTGTACCGGGAGTGCCGGGAGGGTACCGAGGGACCATCGGGGGGGGGGGGGGGGGGCTCGCCCCAAAGGGTCTCATGGGCTGTGGGAGGAGTCAAACCAGCCCCTGGTGGGCTGGCTGAACCCCCCACTAAGGCCCATGCGGCTAGGGGTGGGAAAAACCCAAAGGTGGAAAGGGTTTCCAAGTGAAGAGGAGGAATCCTACTCCTAGTAGGATTGGAGTAGGACTCCTCCACCTCCCACTTAGGCTGCACCAAGGGGCAGCCCTAGGGGCGCCGACCTCTCTCCCCTCCCTCCTATATATACTAGAGGGAGAGAGGGCAAAAGCACTTCAACCCAAAAGGCCACGGTGCAACCCTCTCTCCCGATAGATTAGTTCCTCTAGTTTTTCAGCAATGCTTAGGCGAAGCCCTGCTGGAATAGTTCCACCACCACCGCCGCCGCCCCGTCGCCCTGCCAGAGAACTCATCTACCTCTCCGATCCCTATTTCTGGATCAAGAAGGCGGAGATCTTCATCAAGCTGTACGTGTGCTGAACGCGGAGGTGCCGTCCGTTCGGCGCTAGATCGGGACGGATCGTGATTGGATCGCGGGAAGCTCAGCGATTTGGATCGCGAAGACGTTCGACTACATCAACCGCGTTTCTTAACGCTTCCCGCTTAGCGATCTACAAGGGTATGTATATCCACTCACCCTCTCGTAGATGCTCATCACCATGGATAGATCTTGCGTGTGCGTAGGAAATTTTTTGTTTCCCATGCAACGTTCCCCAACAGTGGCATCATGAGCTAGGTCTATGTGTAGATGAGATCACGAGTAGAACACAAAGGAGTTTGTGGGCGTTGATATTTAGATTGCTTCCTCCCTTTGTCTTTTCTTGATTCGGCGGTATTGTGGGATGAAGCGGCCCGGACCAACCTTACTCGTACGCTTACGAGAGACCGGTTCCATCAACTGACATGTAACTTCGTTGCATAAAGATGGCTGGCGGGTGTCTGTCTCTCCTACTCTAGTTGGATCGGATTCGACAAAGGCAGTCCTTGAGAAGGTTGAATAGCAATTTGTGTATCACCGTTGTGGTTTTTGCGTAGGTAAGAATCGTTCTTGCTAGATACCCGTAGCAGCCACGTAAAACATGCAACAACAATTAGAGGGCGTCTAACTTGTTTTTGCAGGGTATGTTGTGATGTGATATGGCCAATTACATGATGAGATATATGTGATGTATAGAATATCAAGACTTGCATGTCGATGAGTACGGCAACCGACAGGAGCCATAGGGTTGTCTTTAAGTTATTTTCGCCGTTTTGCTTTACTTTATCTCTATGAGTTAGCAATAGTTGTAGTAGCAATGGTTGGTGCGACAACCCCGATGGCGACACATTGATGGAGATGAAGATGATGGAGATCATGGTGTCATGCCGGTGACGATGGAGATCATGCCGGTGCTTTGGAGATGGAGATCAAAAGCACAAGTTCATGGCCATATCATGTCACTTATGATTTGCATGTGATGTTAATCCTTTTATGCATCTTATTTTGCTTAGGACGACGGTAGCATTATAAGGTGATCCCTCACTTAAATTTCAAGATTAAATTGTGTTCTCCCCGAGTGTGCACCGTTGCGAAAGTTCGTCGTTTCGAGACATCACGTGATGATCGGGTGTGATAGACTCTACGTTCGCATACAACGGGTGCAAGCTAGTGTTGCATGTGCAGAACACTCAGGTTAAACTTGACGAGCCTAGCATGTACAGACATGGCCTCGGAACACAAGAGACCGAAAGGTCAAACATGAGTCATATAGTAGATATGATCAACATTAAGATGTTCACCATTCAAACCACCCCAACTCGCGTGATGATCGGACTTGAGTTGGTGAATTTGGATCATGTGACACTCGAATGACCAGAGGGATGTCAATTTGAGTGGGAGTTTTTAAGTAATATGATTAATTAAACTCATTATCTTGAAGAATAGTCTAAGTTGTTTTTGCAAAATTTATGTTGTAGATCAATGGCTCGCGTAGTAGCACCCCTGAATTTTAATGCGTTCCTAGAGAAAGCTAAGTTGAAAGATGATGGGAGTAACTTGGTGGACTAGGCCCGTAATCTAAGGATTATCCTTACGGCTTCCCAAAAGGTTTATGTCCTTGATGCACCGCTTGGTGATCCACCCGCTCCAGTAGAGTCTCCAGACATTGCGAACGCCTGGCAGGCTCGTTCTGATGATTACTCGATGGTTCAATGTGCAATGTTGTATGGCTTAGAACCGGGACTTCAAAGACGTTTTGAACGTCATGGAGCATATGATATGTTCCAGGAGTTGAAGTTTATCTTTCAGAAGAATGCCCGGATCGAGAGGTATGAGACCTCCGATAAGTTCTATGCCCGCAAGATGGAGGAGAACGGGTCTGTCAGTGAACACATACTCAAAATGTCTGGGTATTCCACACGTCTAGCTGAATTGGGGATGCCCCTTCCAGCAGAGGTGATCACTGACAGATTTCTTCAATCATTGCCACCTAGCTACAAGAGCTTCGTGTTGAACTATAACATGCACGGGATGAACAAGTCAGTCGCCGAGCTGTTTGCGATGTTGAAAGTCGCTGAGTCTGAGATTCAGAAGGAGCATCAAGTGTTGATGGTCAATAAAACCACTAGTTTCAAGAAGAATGGCAAGGGTAAGAAGGGTAACTCCAAGAAGAGTGGCAAAGCAGTTGCCCCTCCCGTGAAGAAACCCAAGGCTGGACCCAAGCCAGAAACTGAGTGCTTTAATTGCAAGGGAACTGGTCACTGGAAGTGGAACTGCCCCAAGTATTTGGCTGACAAGAAGGCGGCCAACGCCAAACAAGGTATATATGATATACATGTTATTGATGTGTACCTTACCAACTCTCGTTGTAGTGCCTGGGCATTTGATACCGGTTTGGTTGCTCACATTTGCAACTCAAAACAGGAACTGCGGAATAGACGGAGGCTGGCAAAGGACGAAGTGACGATGCGCATGGGAAATGGTTCCAAGGTTGATGTGATCGCCGTCGGCACGCTCGCTCTTCGATTACCATCGGGATTAGTGATGAACCTGAATAATTGTTATTTAGTGCCCTTGTTAAGCATGAACATTATATCAGGATCTTGTTTATTACGAGACGGTTACTCATTTAAATCAGAGAATAATGGTTTTCTATTTATATGAGTAATATCTTTTATGGTCATGCACCCAATGTGAGGGGTTTATTCTTATTGAATCTCGATAGTGATGATACACATGTTCATAACATTGATGCCAAAAGATGTAGAGTTGATAATGATAGCACCACTTTCTTGTGGCACTGCCGTTTAGGTCATATTGGTGTAAAACGCATGAAGAAGCTCCATGCTGATGGACTTTTGGAGTCACTTGATTTTGAATAACTTGACACATGTGAACCATGCCTTATGGGCAAGATGACTAAAACCCCGTTCTTTGGAACAATGGAACGGGCAAGTGACTTGTTGAAAATCATACATACTGATGTGTGCGGTTCGATGAGCATTGAGGCGTGCGGTGGTTATCTTTACTTTCTCACCTTCACTGATGACTTAAGTAGATATGGGTATATTTACTTAATGAAACACAAGTCTGAAACGTTTGAAAAGTTCAAACAATTTCAGAGTGAAGTTGGGAATCATCGTAACAAGAATATTAAATTCCTACAATCTGATCGAGGAGGAGAATATCTGAGTTATGAGTTTGGCAGTCACTTAAGACAGTGTGGAATTGTTTCACAATTGACACCGCCTAGAACACTACAGCGTAATGGTGTGTCTGAACGTCGTAATCGAACCTTATTGGATATGGTGCGATCTATGATGTCTCTTGCTGATTTGCCACTATCGTTTTGGGGTTATGCATTAGAGACATCTGCATTCACTTTAAATAGGGCACCATCGAAATCCGTTGAGACGACGCCATATGAACTATGGTTTGGCAAGAAGCCAAAGTTGTCGTTTCTTAAAGTTTGGGGATGTGATGCTTATGTCAAAAAGCTTCAGCCTGAAAAGCTGGAACCCAAAGCGGAGAAATGCGTCTTCATAGGATACCCAAAGGAGACAGTTGGGTATACCTTCTATCTCAAATACGAAGGCAAAGTGTTTAACGCTAAAAACGGAACATTTCTTGAGAAAGAGTTTCTCTCAAAAGAATTGAGTTGGAGGAAGATAGAACTTGATGAGGTTGTTGAACCTTTACTTCAACCTGAGAGTAGCGCAGCGCAGAAAGATGTTTCTGTAGAGCCTACATCGGTTGAAGAGGAAGTTAATGATGATGATCATGAAGCTTCGGATCAAGTTACTATCGAACCTCGTAGGTCGACAAGGACGCGTACTGCTCCTGAGTGGTACGGCAACCCTGTCTTAGAGGTCATGTTATTGGACAACGATGAACCTACGAGCTATGGAGAAGCGATGATGGGCCCGGATTCCGAGAAATGGTTAGAGGCCATGAAATCCGAGATGGGATCCATGTATGAAAACAAAGTATGGGCTTTGGAAGTATTACCAGAAGGGCGAAAGGCCATTCAGAACAAATGGATCTTTAAGAGGAAGACGGACGCGGACGGTAATGTCACCATCTATAAAGCTCGACTTGTGGCAAAGGGTTTTTCACAAGTTCAAGGAGTTGACTACGATGAGACCTTCTCACCCGTAGCGATGCTTAAGTCCGTCAAAATCATGTTAGCAATAGCTACCTTTTTCGAGTATGAAATTTGGCAGATGGATGTCAAAACAGCGTTCCTTAACGGTTTCCTTAAGGAAGAGTTGCACATGATGCAACCAGAAGGTTTTGTCGATCCAGAGAATGCTGAAAAAGTTTGCAAACTCCAGCAATCCATTTATGGACTGGTGCAAGCATCTCGGAGTTGGAATCTTCGTTTTGATGAGGTGATCAAAGCGTTCGGGTTTATACAAGTTTACGGAGAAGCTTGTATTTACCAGAAAGTGAGTGGGAGCTCTATAGCGTTTCTAATATTATATGTGGATGACATATTGCTGATTGGAAACAATATAGAAATGTTGGAAAGCGTGAAGGAATATTTGAACAAGAGTTTTTCAATGAAGGACCTAGGAGAAGCTGCTTTCATATTAGGCATCAAGATCTATAGAGATAGATCAAGACGCTTAATAGGACTTTCACAGAGCACATACCTTGACAAAGTTTTGAAGAAGTTCAAAATGGATCAGTCCAAGAAGGGGTTCTTGCCTGTATTGCAAGGTGTGAAGTTGAGTAAGACTCAATGCCCAGTGACTGCAGAAGAAAGAGAAAAGATGAGTGTCATCCCCTATGCTTCAGCCATAGGCTCTATCATCTTTGCAATGCTGTGCACAAGACCCGATGTGCCTTGCCATGATTCTTTCAAGGGGTACAAGAGTGATCCAGGAGTGGACCACTAGACATCGGTCAAAATTATCCTTAGTAATTAGAGGACTAAGGAAATGTTTCTCGATTATGGAGGTGATAAAGAGTTCGTCGTAAAGGGTTACGTCGATGCAAGCTTTGACACCAATCCGGATGACTCTTAGTAGCAATCCGGATACGTATAGTGGAGCAGCCATTTGGAATAGCTCCAAGTGGAGCGTGGTAGCATATGCAGTATGACATATAGATTTGCAAAAGAACACATGGATCTAAATGTTGCAGACCGTTAACTAAAACCTCTCTCACATGCAAAACATGATAAAACCCCAGAACTGATTGGGTGTTAATTACATGGTGATGTGAACTAGATTATTGACTCTAGTGCAAGTGGGAGACTGTTGGAAATATGCCATAGAGGCAATAATAAAATGGTTATTATTATATTTCCTTGTTCATGATAAATGTTTATTATCCATGCTATAATTGTATTGATTGGAAACGCAAATACATGTGTGGGTACATAGACAACAATGTGTCCCTAGTAAGCCTCTAATGGACTAGCTCGTTAATCAAAGATGGCTATGGTTTCCTAGTCATGGACAAGAGTTGTCATTTGATAACGGGATCACATCATTAGGAGAATGATGTGATGGACAAGACCCAAACTATGAACGTAGCATGTGATCGTGTCAGTTTATTGCTATTGTTTTCTGCATGTCAAGTATCTGTTCCTATGACCATGAGATCATGCAACTCACTGACACCGGAGCAATACCTTGTGTGTATCAAATGTCACAACGTTACTGGGTGACTATAAAGATGCTCTACAGGTATCTCCGAGGGTGTCTGTTGAGTGGGCATGGATCAAGACTGGGATTTGTTACTCCGTGTGATGGAGACGTATCTCAGGGCCCACTCGGTAATACAACATCACAAACAAGCCTTGCAAGCAATGTGACTAAAGTGTTAGCCATGGGATCTTGTATTACTGAACGAGTAAAGAGACTTGCCGGTAACGAGATTGAACTAGGTATAGAGATACCGACGATCGAATCTCGGGCAAGTAACATACCGAAGAACAAAGGGAACAGCGTACGGGATTAACTGAATCCTTGACATAGAGGTTCAACCGATAAAGATCTTCGTAGAATATGTAGGAACCAATATGGGCATCCAAGTCCCGCTATTGGTTATTGACCGTAGAGGTGTCTCGGTCATGTCTACATAGTTCTCGAACCCGCAGGGTCTGCACACTTAAGGTTCGGTGACGTTTCGGTATAGTTGAGTTATGTATGTTGGTGATCGAAGGTTGTTCGGAGTCCCGGATGAGACCCCGGACGTCACGAGGAGCTCCGGAATGGTCTGGATGTAAAGATTTATATATAGGAAGTCCCGTTTTGGTCACCGGAAAGGTTTCGGGTACTTCAGTAGTGTACCGGGAGTGCCGGGAGGGTACCGAGGGACCATCGGGGGGGGGGGGGGCTCTCGCCCCAAAGGGTCTCATGGGCTATGGGAGGTGTCAGACCAGCCCCTGGTGTGCTGGCCGAACCCCCCACTAAGGCCCATGCGGCTAGGGGTGGGAAAAAACCAAAGGTGGAAAGGGTTTCCAAGTGGAGAGGAGGAATCCTACTCCTAGTAGGATTGTAGTAGGACTCCTCCACCTCCCACTTCGGCCGCACCAAGGGGCAGCCCTAGGGGCGCCGGCCTCCCTCCCCTCCCTCCTATATATACTAGAGGGAGAGTGGGAAAAAGCACTTCAACCCAAAAGGCCACGGTGCAGCCCTCTCTCCCGATAGATTAGTTCCTCTAGTTTTTCAGCGATGCTTAAGCGAAGCCCTGCTGGAATAGTTCCACCACCACCGCCGTCGTGCCGTCGCGCTGCCGGAGAACTCATCTACCTCTCCGCTCCCTCTTGCTGGATCAAGAAGGCGGAGATCGTCATCAAGCTGTACGTGTGCTGAACGCGGAGGTGCCGTCCGTTTGGCGCTAGATCGGGACGGATCGTGATTGGATCGCGGGACGCTCGGCGATTTGGATCGCGAAGACGTTCGACTACATCAACCGCGTTTTTTAACGCTTCCCGCTTAGCGATCTACAAGGGTTTGTAGATCCACTCTCCCTCTCATAGATGCTCATCACCATGGATAGATCTTGCGTGTGCATAGGAAATTTTTTGTTTCCCATGCAACGTTCCCCAATAATATGTTGTACAACTAATGACCCCAAGCCAAGTAACCGACGACAAGCAAACTTCATCCCATCGTGGAGATAAAAGTGAGAGAGCGATCCACTTAAAAGAGAGTGAGAGCCACAAGCCAAAACCGAGTGACTCCACAATGAGGGACAAGAAAGGTCTAGTTCTTCTAGCCACATATAGAGACTTGAGGGATGTGAGTGAGAGACCATAAAGTGTAGTTCACTTTGTACTTGTGTGCAAAGATGAGGTCCTGAGGACTAACCCTTCACAACATCTACCTCTTGTTTTGTCTCGTTTATTGCAGGAATTCAAAGATGTCTTTTCTGATGAGCTACCTCCGGGACTACCACCAAAGCATGGGATCGAACACCACATCGACCTCATACCCGGCGCACCACTTCCCAACAAGGCACCCTACCGCGTCAACCTCGACGAGACTAAGGAGATCCAAAGGCAAGTCCAAAAACTCCTAGATAAAGGGCATGTACGCGAGAGCTTAAGTCCTTGTGCGGTTCCGGTGATCCTAGTGCCTAAGAAAGATGGTAGTATACACATGTGTTCCGATTGCCGCCCTATCAATGCTATAACCGTTAGATATCGCCATCCTATTCCTCGCCTTGATGATATGCTTGATGAACTTAGTGGTGCCACTATATTTTTCAAAATTGATCTTAAAAGTTGTCATTACCAAATACGTATGCAAGAAGGTGATGAATGGAAAACTCCTTTCAAAACCAAGTTTGGTCTCTATGAATGGTTAGTCATGCCTATGGGCCTATAACAAGCACCGGGTACATTCATGCGTGTCTTGCATCATGTCTTACGACATCTCATGGGATATTGTGTTGTGGTATACTTTTATGACATTCTTGTTTTTAGTGAATCTCTAGAGGAGCATGCTAAACATGTCAGGAAGTATTGCAAGTTCTTCGAAAAGAACAACTTTATGCCAATATGGAAAAGTGCACTTTCGGTGTTGAAAAAGTTGTTTTCGTTGGATTTGTTGTTTCCTCTAAGGGTGTTCACGTTGACGGGTCTAAAATCGATGCCATTAAATCTTGGCCTCTACCAACGAATTTGCAACAAGTGCATAGCTTCCTCGGTCTAGCGGGTTTTTATCGCTGCTTTGTTAAGGATTTTTAGCACTATTGCATCCCCGTTGTATGCTTTGAGCAAGAAGAATGCGCCCTTTGTGTGGGGACCATCCCAAGACACCTCTTTTAATGAGCTTCAAAATTTGCTTACACATGGACCTTTGCTTGAATTACCCAACTTTGACAAAACCTTTGAAGTGCATTGTGACGCTAGTGGTAATGGCATTGGAGGTGTGTTGATGCAAGACAAACGCCCAATTGCGTACTTTAGTGAGAAACTTTCCGGTGCACAACTTAACTACCCCATTTATGGCAAAGAATTGTATGCTTTGGTGCGAGTTTTGCATGTTTGGGAGCATTATCTTCGACCTCATGAGTTTGTTATTCATACCGATCATGAAACACTCAAGTACCTTAAAGGTCAAACTATATTGAACAAGCGGCATGCTAAAGGGAGTGAATTCATTGAGTCTTTTCCTTATGTCATCAAATACATTAAGGGAAAAGAAAATGTTATCGCGGATGCACTTTCCCGCAAATGCATGCTAGTTACTCAACTTGAGCTAACTGTCATTGGTTTTGAGGATATCAAAGATTTGTATGAGCATGATGTTTCCTTTGCTACTCCATATGCTAAGTGCCAAGATAAACTTTGTTGGGAAAAATATTAGATGAAAGATGGCTATCTTATGCGTGCTAACAAACTTTGTATAGCCGAGTCTTCTCTTTGTTTGTTGATTTTGCAAGAAGCTCATGGTAGAGGAGACTCATGGGTCACTTTGGACGCGACAAGACATATGCCACGCTCTCCAACAAATACTTTTGGACAAAGATGGTTTGTGAAGTTGCACGCTTAACCAACCGTTGCTCTACATGTCGCAAAGCTAAGTCAAAAGCTCAATCTCATGGTCTTTACATGCATCTTCCAATACCTTTCCAACCTTGGGAAGACATTAGCATGGATTTTGTGCTTGGTTCGCCACGTACTAAAAATGGCCATGATTCTGTTTTTGTTGTTGTGGACCGATTTTCTAAAATCGCTCATTTCATTCCATGTCACAAGATAGACGATGCTTCACATGTTGCAAATCTCTTTTGTAGGTACATCTCGCGGCTTCATGGAGTCCACAAGACCATTGTCTCGGACCGTGACGTCAAGTTCCTTAGCTACTTTTGGAAGACTCTATGCGTCAAACTCGGGATCAAACTACTATTCTCTTCGGCATATCATCCACAAACCGATGGCCAAACGGAGGTGACAAACCAGACGCTATCAACGCTTATACGCGTGTTGATCAAGAAGAACATCAAGGAATGGGAATATTGTATCCCCATCGCCGAGTACGCCTACAATCGAGCACCTCACTTCACCATCGGCAAGTCACCATTCGAAGTGGCTACGAGTTCAACCCCTTGTCCCCATTGGACATACTTACTCTACCACTCCAAGAGCGCGTCAACATGGACACCAGTGCAAGGGCAAGCTACATCAAGAATATGCATGAAGATACAAGGCACACGATCGAACGTCAAGTGGAGCGAGTCACCGCCAAGAGCAACATCAACAAGCACCCGATCATCTTCGACACCGGTAATCTTGTGTGGCTACACCTACGCAAGGATCGCTTACCCGCCGAGCGCAAGTACAAGTTACTCCCTCGAGCCGATGGACCTTTGAAGGTGTTTGGCACGCTACAACATCAATGCCTACAAGATCGACATTCCACGCGTAAAGTACAACATGAGCGACATCTTCAATGTCAAGGACCTTTCTCCTTTCCATGGTGATGAAGATCTTGATCCGAGGACGGATCTTTCCCGAGGGAGCACTAGTAGAAAACATGGCATCAGTCCCGGTTCCAGAGGGCCTTTAGTCCCAGTTCTGCAACCGGGACAAAACGATCGGGACTAATGCCCATCACTTTTAGTCTCGGTTGGCTTACGAACCGGGACTAAAGGAGCTCCACGTGGCCGCCGTGGCGCGCTTGGCATGAGGACCTTTAGTCCCGGTTAGTAACACCGACCGAGACTAAAGGCGGCCACGCGTCAGCAGCTCTGGTTTTTTTATTGAAAGGAGGGGTTTAGGGGTTTTGAAGGGTTTAGGAGTTTTCATATTGTGTTTCCCCCTTTTATTTTTGTTTTTACCATTTTTATTTTATGCTTTTCATTCAACTCGACGCTAGCTACTACATATAGCAATGAAAGAACCATTACATAACATCGTCATGATCAATATATAGAAAGAACCATTAGTATCACTTGAAAGTTGTTCAACTTAAGAAACAAACATCAATGTCTCACATTCATCTTAACATACTAATTAATTAACTAACAGTTCTCCAGCTGATATATTCATAACTTAGTTCTAAACATGGTCAACAACAACCATCATCTGATAGTCCTTGCGGTTGCTCTTCCTTATAGTGATTACCACAAGGGTGTCCACCATTAGTTCTCTCTTTCCCTTGATGAACTCCTGCCAGCCGGCCTTGTGGAATTATATGCGCCCGTCGGGGTTTGTCTTGTATTGGACATTCATGACAGGCCCTCTTGGTCCATGGATTACTCTAGCAGTGCCGACGGTGGGGATGTCCACTCCGGAAAACATCTTCAAAGGTAACTTCTGAAGACCCCATCATTAAGAGAAAATAGAGAGCACAGAATGTTAGACATCTCACCATACTTGGTTATGACCAAAAAGAGATGAAAGAATATAAAACATCTCACCATAACTTTTTTGACCATGTTTGTTTTTGTTAGACGGTGCACAAAGGGCTTCCCCAAGAACGCCGAAGAGGATGGTAACATTTCTTTCACACTAGCTTTATCATCCCGAGTAAGCTTCTTCATCCTTTGAGAAAAAAATTGCAGAAAGGATAGGACCATCATCTTCATCTTCGATGTCCTCCTCTTCATTTTGGTTGTCCTCATCTTCATCTTGGATGTCCTCATCTTCATCTTGGCTGTCGATGTCATCTTGGTCATCTTGGCTGACGATGTCATCTTCGTCATCGTCATCATCATTGCTTTGGACATATAATGTCCTTAACCTATTCACCTCTCCTATTAAGGAAAAAGCTACGAGTTCTCCTCCTTTAAAATTGTTAACTGCAATGTACTGCTCCCATCCATCACCATATATGATGGTTTTATTCTTTCCTTTGCGCAGTTCCAATTCGAATTTGCGCTCCTCATCATCCTCAAAGTACAACACGTTACCATATGAATTGTTGAAGTCCTCCCTTATGTTGCATGGAACACACTATGCAGCAGCTAATAATCAACAATAAAGTCAGTAAAAAAGTTAAACAAATGATCAGAATTCAATACAAATTCAAGTTAAAGACCGTTACCACTGATTTTTAAATCCCTTTCTCAAAAATACCCCGAACTGCACTGCAGTTTCAAGACTGTCCATACATGAATTTTGGCACACCTTGCAGATCTTACGCCTCATGGTCCCTAATAAGCCCAAGCAGTTGTCAAACATAAGAAAATGCAATTAACACTTTTTTTATATTTAATTTCCGAATGTAGAATAGTTCATAGATGTAAGTTATGATATATAATGTGAATCTTTTAAAAACACATAACATGACATGCCTCATTACAACCTAAGAAACACAACTCGAATAATCCAGTTAATGAAGCATCGAATATTTTCGCTAATACAGCTCGAATGTTATCATATAATATCATTAATTAATATAGATTGAGTTGACGTCTCACGGCGCAGGCGGTGGACACCCAAAAAGAAGGAACCATCACCGGATCATAGCTCGGGTGAGATCCCTGAATAACCTGCCAGGTATTGGAGAACCTGGCGTCCAACGCAGCCATGTAGCGACGGACGTGCTCGTCCTCCTCCCTGACACGATGACGTACCACCTCCGCGGGGGCCGGCTCCCTCTGCACCGATAGTGGCCCACGCGACCGCCACCAAAGAATCTCCGGGTCGACGACGAGACCCAGATTTCTCACCAAGGTGCGCACACCGGAAGGTAGCACCTCCCAGTGCCAGCCCGACGGAGCCCAGTCCCGGACATGGCGCCTCTCAAACTTGTTGTCGGCGCCGAGTCGACGACGAGGATGCGGGATTGGCATCGTCGCTGAGAACAAATTGTGGCTATAGCAAATATCATTTTATTTAACAACAATACCATATTTAATACCATATTTAATTTTTGTGGCAAAAGAGAGAGATTTCCTTTAGAGCCCTTTGGTTCATAGGAATGCACTCCTCCCTACATAAGTTCTATGTTCCGCCTCTTCTAATTTTCTTCTCTCCCGAAGAAAATAAGATTTTTTCCTTTAGAGCCCTTTGGTTCATAGGAATGCATTCCTATCCATACATAGGATTGATTCCTATCCTCCACATTTCAAAGGAAAACAAAAAAGAGCCTAGACTCAATGGAAAAATTCCTATGATGTGAACCAAAATGACACATCTTTTTCTAATCCTACTCATAGGATTTGAGATGCGTGCCATCTCATTTCCTACAAATTTCCTATATATTCCTATGATAATCCTAGCCTATGAACCAAAAGGAGGCCGCGCCTAAGGTATGATTTTTTTGGTTCATAGCTGGGGAATGCATTCCTATTCCTACATAGGATTGATTCCTATCGTCCACATTTCAAAGGAAAACAAAAAAGAGACTAGACTCAATGGAGAAATTTCTATGATGTGAACCAAAATGACATATCTTTTTCTAATCCTACTCATAGGATTTGAGATGCATGTCATCTCATTTCCTACAAATTTCCTATATATTCCTATGATAATCCTATCCAATGAACCAAAGGAGGCCTAATTAAGGTATGATTTTTTTGGTTTTTGTCCAATTTATCTATAAAATCTTCTATGATAATTCTATCCTATGATAATCCTAGCTATATATATCCTATGAACCAAATTATGAGACTCCATGTATTGGATCCCACGCCGCCACTGCTTCAGCCGACGACGGACGCGGGCGACGACGGTGACCGCGGGGGGGGGGGGGGGATAGGACGAGGGGAATGGTGGTGTGGCCGGCGGCTCACCTAGGAGGAGGAGGAGGGGGAGCGGGCTCGGGGCGGCGACGGGGACGGCGACGGGGACGACGTCGGGGGCGGCGATGGGGGCGGCGGCGAGGAGAGGGCTCGGGGACGCGATGTCGAGGTCCGGCAGCCTGGCGGCGTCGAGGTGGTCTTCGGCGCCGTCGGCGGAGATGGAGATCGAAAACTGTAGATGAATTTTGGTCCACTTATATACCCCAACATTTAGTCCCGGTTGATGGCTCCAACCGGGACTAAAGACCCCCCATTATTCCCGGTTCGAGCCACCAACCAGGACTAAAGGTGAATTTTCACCAGGCGAAAGGGCGGGAAGACCAGGGCTTTAGTCCCGGTTGGTGGCTCCAACCGGGACTAAAGGGGGACCTTTAGTCCCGGTTGGATCCACCAACCGGGACTAAAGCCCTGTTCCTGGCACGGTGGGAGTTTAGTCCCACCTCGCCGAGCGAGGAGCGCTCGTACTGGTTTATAAGCGCGGCTGCACCTACCGTCTCGAGCTCCTCTCTATCGCAGGCATTGCATGCCTAACTGTCTCTGCCCTGTTGAGCCTACTAGCCCCGTGGGCCTGCGTCCTGGCCCATGTATATTGGGTTACTAGTCGTATGCAGGCCATGGTGGCCTAGTAGGTGGGCATTTTTTTATATTATTTTTTTGCATATTAAAAGTTCTTAACAAAAAATACTTTATGAAAATTTTTGCTATTATTTTTTTTACAAAAAATACTTTATGAATATTCTTTTTTGCTATTAAAGTTTTTAACAAAAATAACTTTGATAATTTTAGTTGCATAAATTTTACATAATATTAAGTTAAATAAATTTGATCGGACGAAAACTCATCTATTACAAAGGGATTTCATTTTTTTAACATATTTTAACTCCAGAGTTTTTCTGCATTCAATATGCACCATTCAAAGCCACATCATCACTTTTCAACCCTTTTCTGACTTGATTTGCTATTTTTCATGCATTTGATGATTTATTTTGAGCTAAAATGACCCTGAAATTGAAAAGCACTGCAAATGAACTCTGAAATGGTTGAAAGTTGGCATGGTATCATAATTTCACCCACATAGCATGTGCTAAAAAGTTGATAGGGTTACGGGAAAACTGGGTGCACTTCATGTACAAACTGGACAATCTCTTTCGAAGTATCAGGGTTTCGGACGAAAACTCGTCTATTACAAAGGGATTTCATTTTTTAAACATATTTTAACTTAAGACTTTTTCTGCATTCAATATGCACCATTCAAAGCCACATCATCACTTTTCAACCCTTTTCTGACTTCATTTGCTATTTTTCATGCATTTCATGATTTATTTTGAGCTAAAATGACCCTGAAATTGAAAAGCACTGCAAATGAACTCCGAAATGGTTGAAAGTGGGTATGGTATCATAATTTCACCCACATAGCATGTGCTAAAAAGTTGATAGGGTTACGGGAAAAACCGGATGCACTTCGTGTACAAATTGGACAATCTCTTTCGAAGTATCAAGGTTTCGGACGAAAAATCCTCTATTACAAAGGGATTTCATTTTTTAAACATATTTTAACTCAAGACTTTTTATGCATTCAATATGCACCATTCAAAGCCACATCATCACTTTTCAACCCTTTTCTGACTTCATTTGCTATTTTTCATGCATTTCATGATTTATTTTGAGCTAAAATGACCCTGAAATTAAAAACCACTGCAAATGAACTCTGAAAAGGTGGAAAGTTGGCATGGTATCATAATTTCACCCACATAGCATGTGCTAAAAAGTTGATAGGGTTACGGGAAAAACCGGATGCACTTCGTGTACAAACTGGACAATCTCTTTTGAAGTATCAGGGTTTCGGACGAAAACTCGTCTATTACCTATGGATTTCATTTCTTCACATGTAACTGCAGTGATATTCTAGATGAAACCCATCATCAGAATAGTTTTGGAGAGAAAGTCTTCACTTTTTCTTCGCGTGTGTCCCTTGCTTATTGCGCCGTAACCATGGATAATCTTCATCGTTTAACAAGATGCTTGGGTCAGCCTTCACTTTGAAGGGAGGAATTTCATGAAACTTTTCATAATCTTTAGACATGTCTGTCTTGCCCTCCACTCCCACGATGTTTCTTTTCCTTGAAAGAACTATGTGTCGCTTTGGCTCATCGTTTGATGTATTCGCTTCCTTATCTTTCTTTTTCTCGGTTTGGTAGACATGTCCTTCACATAGAAAACCTGCGCCACATCATTGGCTAGGACGAATGGTTTGTCTGTGTACCCAAGATTGTTGAGATCCACTGTTGTCATTCCGTAGTGCGGGTCTAACTGTACCCCGCCTCGTGACAGATTGCCCATTTGCACCGAAACAAAGGGACCTTAAATTCATGTCCATAGTCAAGTTCCCATATCTCCTCTATGTAACCATAATATGTGTCATTTGCCCTATTGGTGATTGCTGCATCAAAGCGGACACCACTGTTTTGGTTGGTGCCCTTTTTATCTTGGGCGATCGTGTAAAATGTATTACCATTTATCTCGTACCCTTGGTAAGTCAATACAGTCGAAGATGGTGTCCTGGCCAACAAGTACAGGCACTAGTAGAAAAACCCCCATTAGTCCCGGTTCCAGAGGGGCTTTAGTCCCGGTTCTGGAACCGGGACTAAAGGGTCGGGACTAATGCCCAAGACCTTTAGTCCCGGTTGGCTTACGAACCGGGACCAAAGGCCCTCCACGTGGCCGCTCTCTGTGCGTGGGCTGGAGGACCTTTAGTCCCGGTTGGTAACACCAACCGGGACTAAAGGAAAAAAAATCTCTAGTCTCTAATCAGCACTCATTCCAAATCGTCTAACTTCCCGGCCGATCACCCATCCTCTCACTACTCCAGCCCCAGCACGCTTAACTTTCAGGTTCTATCTCCCCTAGTTTCCAAGACTGCACTTGTTGTTTTCCTGACAATCTTAAGCTATCAATCCTGTTAACCCTTAGGTCTTGATGTCACATGATTTAATTTTTTGAATTCTAAATAATTATTAAAATAAACAAAATAAGTAATAATAATATTGAATTTCAATGAAAATAAAATAAGTAATAATATTTTTTTTTTTTTTTTGCCATTTATTCATTTAATATGACATAATTAATATCTGTAAATCTGTAAATCAAAATTCGACAAATAATATATCCATTATTATCAAAAAAATGTGAGGAATCCAAATATGACATCATTTATTTTTTTTAAATTATTTTTTAAAATTTTTAAAATTATTTTTTTGATTTGAAATAACTTTTTTTCCTTTTGGAATTTTGAGAATGTGAGAAAACTTCACCGGGTAAACCCGGGTGAAATCGAGTCCCAATTTTTGTCTAGTTTTTTTTTTATATATTAAACTTTTTTTTCGACATCGTATGCAAAAGTTATGGCCGTTTTACATTTTTTTGCAAAAAAGGTCAAAATTCATATTTGAAAATTTCTATACCAACTAGACACTAAAACCTAACTACTTCTCAAAGGATTTTATTTTTTGAAGATTTTATCATTTTTGTTTATTTTCTACAAAACTAAAAAAGGCGGTCCACAGGGGGGGGTAGAGTTTGAAAATTTCAGAACCCCTTTAGTCCGGGTTGGTGTCCATCCAATCATACCGTCGACTACACATCTGCTAGCACCGTCCCAGCCAGAGTCACAACTAAGGTTAACCAAGCCAGAGTCAACCCTTTCTAACTTCATTCGCTATTTTTTATGCATTTAATGATTTTTTTGAGCTAAATGACCCTGAAATTGAAAAGCACTACAAATGAACTTTGAAAAGGTTGAAACTTGGCATGGTATCATCATTTCACCCACATAGCTTGTGCTAAAAAGTTGAGAGGGTTACGGCAAAAACTAGATGCACTTCGTGTACAAACTGGACCATCTCATTCGAAGTATCAAGGTTTCAGACGAAAACCCATCTGTTACAAAGGCATTTCATTTTTTTAACTTATCTCAACTCCACACTTTTTGTGCATTCAATATGCACCATTCAAAGCCACATCCTCAAATTTCAACCCTTTCTAACTTCATTTGCTATTTTTCATGCATTTAATGATTTTTTTGAGCTAAATGACCCTGAAATTGAAAAGCACTACAAATGAACTCTGAAATGGTTGAAACTTGGCATGGTATCATCATTTCACCCACATAGCTTGTGCTAAAAACTTGAGAGGGTTACGGCAAAAACTGGATGCACTTCGTGTACAAACTGGACCATCTCATTCGAAGTATCGTCTGTTACAAATGCATTTCATTTTTTTAATTAAAATCCTAATTTAAATTATTCTAAAAATAACCAAATAAATCTTACTGTGACAACAAGCTAACACGTGACTAGGAGCAGAAAGAATTAAATTAAAAACTATTTGTAAACTCAAGTTATTCACAATCTAGGGTTTGAAGCAAATTTGAACAAATTCAAATTTAAACCATTCAAATTTGAAAACTAATGGCACAAACAGAAACTAGACAAAATTTTGAATCTAATGCAAAAAGAATCACTCAAAAACATCAAATATCTTAAAAGATATACGCAATTTAAAACAGAAACTAAAAACAGAAAACAAATGTAAAAACAGGAAAACTACCTTTAGTCCCGGTTGGTAACACCAACCGGGACTAAAGCCTCAACCCCTTTAGTCCCGGTTGGTAACACCAACCGGGACTAAAGGGGGGGGCCTTTAGTCCCGGTTGGAGATACCAACCGGGACTAAAGGGGCTGGCACCGTTCGAAGCCCCTTTAGTCCCGGTTGGTCTCTCCAACCGGGACTAAAGGTCCCGTTCGAACCGGGACTGATGCCTGCGCCGCTCGAACCGGGACTAATGCACCCATTAGTCCCGGTTCTTAATAGAACCGGGACTAATGCTCTGACCTGGCGTGGACCAAAGCCCTGTTTTGTACTAGTGAGGTCATCTCCAACAGTGTTGTTACGCATGAGATGCATTTGCAACCAACCGCCGAAAGTCCCGATGTGTTCACGTGTAATCCAGTCGTCATACTGCTCCGGGTGTGTCCAGCGTAGAATATTCTTGTGTTCATTCATATACGGGGCCACCAAGGTAGAATTCTATAGAACTGTGTAGTGTGCTTGCGCCCAAGAATGCCCGTCCCTACATATTATTGATTTCTCTACTAGCGTGCCTTTTCCACTCGGTCTCCCCTCATACCACGATTTAAGGACAGCAATTGGCTTAAGGTCAAGAAAAAAGTCAACACAAAACCCAATGACCTCCTCTGTTTGATGGCCCGTGGAGATGCTTCCTTCTGGCCTAGCACGATTACGAACATATTTCTTCAAGACTCCCATGAACCTCTCAAAGGGGAACATATTGTGTAGAAATATAGGATCCATAATGGCAATCTCGTCGACTAGAGGAACTAGGACGTGAGTCATGATTTGAAGAAGGATGGTGAGAACACCAACTCGAAGCTGACAAGACATTGCACCAAATCATTTCGTAACATTGGTAGGATTTCTGGATCGATTACCTTCTGAGAGATTGCATTGAGGAATGCACATAGCTTCATAATAGCTAATCGAACGTTTTCCGGTAGAAGCCCCCTCAATGCAACCGGAAGCAGTTGCGTCATAATCACGTGGCAGTCATGAGACTTTAGGTTCTGGAATTTTTTCTCTTCCATGTTTATTATTCCCTTTATATTCGACGAGAAGCCAGACGGGACCTTCATACTGAGCAGGCATTCAAAGAAGATTTCCTTCTCTTCTTTGGTAAGAGCGTAGCTGGCAGGACCTTGATCCTTCTTTGGATGCATGCCGTCATTTTCGTGCAGACGTTGCTGGTCCTCCCGTGCCTCTGGTGTATCTTTTGTCTTCCCATACACGCCCAAGAAGCCTAGCAGGATCACGCAAAGATTCTTCGTCACATGCATCACGTCGATTGCAGAGCGCACATCTAGGTCTTCCAATAGGGTAGGTCCCAAAATATAGATTTCTTCTTCCACATGGGTGCGCGTCCCTCAGCGTCAGTCGGAAGAGATTGTCCGCCAGGACCCTTTCCAAAGATTACTTGTAAATCCTTGACCATATCAAGTATGTCATCACCAGTACGAAGGACGGGCTTCTTCTGGTGTTCTGCCTCACCTTTGAAATGCTTGCCTTTCTTTCTTAAGGCATGCTTGGTCGGAAGAAATCGACGATGCCCCAGGTACACATTCTTCTTGCATTTGTCCAAATATATACTTTGGGTATCATCTAAATAGTGCGTGCATGCGTTGTATCCCTTGTTTGTCTATCCTGAAAGGTTACTAAGAGCAGGCCAATCATTGATGGTTACAAACAGCAATGCTCGTAGGTCAAATTCCTCTTGTTCATGCACAGCCCACACACGTACACCTTTTCCGTTCCATAGCTGTTAAAGTTCTTCAACTAATGGCCTGAGGTACAAATCAATGTTGTTGCCGGGTTGCTTAGGGCCTTGGATGAGCACTAGCATCATAATGAACTTCCGCTTCATGCACAACCAAGGAGGAAGGTTATAGATACACAGAGTCACGGGCCAGGTGCTATGATTGCTTCTCTGCTCCCCAAAAGGATTAATGCCATCTGCACTTAAACCAAACCATACGTTCCTTGCGTCACCTGCAAAGTCCCCCCACTTTCTCTCTATTTTTCTCCACTGCGACCCGTCAGCGGGTGCTCTCAACTTCCCGTCTTTCTTACGGTCTTTTTTGTACTATTGCAACAACTTGGCATGCTCTTTGTTTCTGAACAGACGTTTCAACTGTTGTATTATAGGAGCATACCGCATCACCTTGGCAGGAACCCACTTCCTGGGGCACTTGCCCTCAACATCACCAGGGTCATCTCGTCTGATCTTATACCGCAATGCACTGCATACCGGGCATGTGTTCAATTCCTCGTACTCACCGCGGTAGAGGACGCAGTCATTAGGGCATGCATGTATCTTATGCACTTCTAATCCTAGAGGGCAGAGAACCTTCTTCGCTCCGTACGTAGTGTCAGGCAATTCGTTATCCTTTGGAAGATTATTCTTCATTATTTTCAGTAACTTTTCAAATACCTTGTCAGATAAACCATTCTCTGCCTTCCATTGCAGCAATTAAAGTGTGGTACCGAGCTTTGTGTTGCCATCTTCACACTTTGGATACAACCCTTTTTTGTGATCCTCTAACATGCGATCGAACTTCAACTTCTCCCTTTCACTTTCGCATTCTCTCTGTGCATCAACAATGACCCGGCGAAGATCATCATCGGGTACATCTGGTACCTCTTGATCTTTAGCCTCCCCCGTTGCAGTATCACCGTATTGAGGGTACATAGGACGATAGTTGTCATCTTCCTCTTCTTCTTCTTTGTCTTCCATCATAACCCCTCTTTCTCTGTGCTTGGTCCAAACATTATAGTGTGGCATGAAGCCCTTCTCAAGCTGGTGGAAGTGAACGGTTTTAGAGTTGGAGTAATCCTTCGTATTCTCACAGAAAGTACATGGACAATACATAAAACCGTTCTGCTTGTTTGCCTCAGCCACTTCGAGAAATTTATGCAGGCCCTCAATGGACTCGGAGGTGCGTTGGTCACCGTACATCCATTGCCGGTTCATCTGCGTGCATTATATAATTAAATGTATCAAAAACCACTACAGAACATCATGAATAGATAAGTGATCAAATTAATACAAGTTCATCATCATATTAAAACCAAAGTACAGTAGTGATCAAATGTTATTACTGAAAAAATAAATACATAAAGTTCATACATAGTTCTCATAGAACAACATACAAGTAAGAAAATTATACACGTATCTATCTAAATCATACAAGTAAGAATTTTTTTCTTTTAAAAAGAAGATAAGAACAAGAGGCTCACCACGGTGGTGCCGGCGACGAGATCGGCGCGGGCGATCGACGGCGGTGAGGACGGGGACGGGGACGGCACCCTACACATGTGCAGACTCTAAGAAGTTAATTTTAGCTCTAATTGTGCGTCTAAATCAAAAAACTCCCACATACAGTCCTCCACTAAAACTCACAAACCACACTCTACTTCTAGAGAATTTGAAATGAGCTAAACTAGCAGTGAGAGATGAAACAATGAAGTCGTTAAACTTTTAGAACACTTGTGTAGTTGGTGCACCGCCAAACCTAAACAAATCTTGGGGAAAATGTAGCTTGGAGGTCGAGCTTGGAGAGGAGAAAGCTTAAGTGTGGCTGCGGCATTTCATCGAACACCTCATGTGCATAGGAGGTGAGAACAGAGAGCAGCACACCTCCCACACGCCGGCTGGCCAAAAAACAAAGGAGTGAGCGGGCAGGGGCCGGCATATATATAGGCATTGTATAAGTCCCTGTTGGTGGCTAGCACCGGGACTAATGGTGTCTCTTTAGTCCCGGTTGGTGGCTAGCACTGAGACTAAAGGGGCTGGGCCAGGAGCGAGGCCCTTTAGTCCCGGTTCGTGTCTGGAACCGGGACTAAAGTGTTGGAAATATGCCCTAGAGGCAATAATAAATTGGTTATTATTATATTTCCTTGTTCATGATAATCGTTTATTATCCATGCTATAATTGTATTGACTGGAAACGAAAATACATGTGTGGGTACATAGACAACAATGTGTCCCTAGTAAGCCTCTATTGGACTAGCTCGTTGATCAAAGATGGCTATGGTTTCCTAGTCATGGACAAGAGTTGTCATTTGATAATGGGATCACATCATTAGGAGAATGATGTGATGGACAAGACCCAAACTATAAACATAGCATATGATCGTGTCAGTTTATTGCTATAGTTTTCTGCATGTCAAGTATCTGTTCCTACGACCATGAGATCATGCAACTCACTGACACCGGAGGAGTACCTTGTGTGTATCAAACCTCGCAACGTAACTGGGTGACTATAAAGGTACTCTACGGGTATCTCCGAGGGTGTCTGTTGAGTTGGCATGGATCGAGACTGGGATTTGTTACTCCGTGTGACGGAGAGGTATCTCAGGGCCCACTCGGTAATACAACATCACAACAAGCCTTGCAAGCAATGTGACTAAAGTGTTAGCCACGGGATCTTGTATTACGGAACGAGTAAAGAGACTCGCCAGTAACGAGATTGAACTAGGTATAGAGATACCGACGATCAAATCTCGGGCAAGTAACATACCGAAGAACAAAGGGAACATCATACGGGATTAACTGAATCCTTGACATAGAGGTTCAACCGATAAAGATCTTCGTAGAATATGTAGGAACCAATATGGGCATCCAGGTCCCGCTAAAGGTTATTGACCGTAGAGGTGTCTCGGTCATGTCTACATAGTTCTCGAACCCGCAGGGTGTGCACACTTAACGTTTGGTGACGTTTCGGTAGTATTGAGTTATATGTGTTGGTGACCGAAGGTTGTTCGGAGTCCCGGATGAGATCCCGAACGTGACGAGGAACTCCCGAATGGTCTAGAGGTGAAGATCGATATAGAGGACGAAGGCAATCGAAGTCCGGAAGCGTTCCGGGGGTACCGGGTTATGACCAGGAGTACCGAAAGGGGTTTCGGGGGCCCCCGGCAAGTGTTGGGGGGCCTCATGGGCAAAGGGGAGGGGGCACACCAGCCCACTAAGGGGCTGTGCGCCCCTCTCACCCCATCTCATGTAACCAGGGGAGGTGGGGCGCCCTCCCTAGGGCAGCCGCCCCCTTTGCCTTGGGGGCCAAGGCTCCTAGGGGGTGGGAGGGCCAAAACCCATCTAGGGTTGCCCATCTAGGCCGCCGGCCCCTTTAGGGGAAACCCTAGGGGCGCCACCCCTCCTCCCTTCCCCCTATATATAGATGAGGAGAGGGAGGGCAGCCTGACCCAAGAAAAGCCACGTGCTGCTCTCTCTCCCTCTAGATTGCTTCTCCTCTAGATCTGTTTGGTATAGCTTAGCGAAGCTCTGCCGGATCAGCTCCACCACCACCACCACCACGCCCTTGTGCTGCCGAAGAACTCATCTACCTCTCCACCCTCGCTTGCTGGATCAAGGAGGTGGAGATCGTCATCGAGCTGTATTTGTGCTTAACGCGGAGGTGCCGTCCGTTCGGCGCTAGATCGGAAGGACCGTGATTGGATCACCGGACGGATCGTGATTGGATCGCGAGACAGATCATGATGGGATCGCGAGACGGCTTGCGATTTGGATTGCGAAGACGTTCGACTACATCAACCGCGTTTCTTAACGCTTCCGCTTAGTGATCTACAAGGGTATGTAGATCCCCTCTCCCTCTCGTAGATGCTCATCACCATGGATAGATCTTGCGTGTGCATAGGAAATTTTTTGTTTCCCATGCAATGTTCCTCAACAGTGGTATCAGAGCTAGGTCTATGCGTAGATGAGATCATGAGTAGAACACAAAGGAGTTTGTGGGCGTTGATATTCAGATTGCTTCCTCCCTTCGTCTTTTCTTGATTCAGCGGTATTGTGGGATGAAGCGGCCCGGACCAACCTTACTCGTACGCTTACGAGAGACCGGTTCCATCAACTGACATGGAACTTCGTTGCATAAAGATGGCTGGCGGGTGTCTGTCTCTCCTACTCTAGTTGGATCAGATTCGACAAAGGCGGTCCTTGAAAAGGTTGAATATCAATTTGTGTATCACCGGTATGGTTTTGCGTAGGTAAGAATCGTTCTTGCTAGATACCCATAGCAGCCACGTAAAACATGCAACAACAATTAGAGGATGTCTAACTTGTTTTTGCAGGGTATGTTGTGATGTGATATGTCCAATTACATGATGAGATATATGTGATGTATGAGATGATCATGTTTTGTATAGAATATCACGACTTGCATGTCGATGAGTATAGCAACCGGCAGGAGCCATAGGGTTGTCTTTAATTTATTTTCGCCGTTTTTGCTTTACTTTATCGCTATGAGTTAGCAATAGTCGTACAAGCAACAGTTGGCGCGACAACCGCATGGCGACACATTGATGGAGATCAAGATGATGGACATCATGGTGTCATGCCGGTGACGATGGAGATCATGTCGGTGCTTTGGAGATGGAGATCAAAAGCACAAGTTCATGGCCATATCATGTCACTTATGATTTGCATGTGATGTTAATCCTTTTATGCATCTTATTTTGCTTAGGACGACGGTAGCATTATAAGGTGATCCCTCACTAAAATTTCAAGATAAAATTGTGTTCTCCCCGAGTGTGCACCGTTGTGAAAGTTCATCGTTTCGAGACACCACGTGATGATCGGGTGTGATAGACTCTACATTCGCATACAACGGGTGCAAGCCAGTGTCGCACATGCGGAACACTCGGGTTAAACTTGACGAGCCTAGCATGTACAGACATGGCCTCGGAACACAAGAGACGGAAAGGTCGAACATGAGTCAGATAGTAGATATGATCAACATGGAGATGTTCACCATTGACACCACCTCATCTCACGTGATGATCGGACTTGGGTTGGTGAATTTGGATCATGTAACACTCGGATGACCGGAGGGATGTCAATTTGAGTGGGAGTTCTTAAGTAATATGATTAATTGAACTCATTATCATGAACATAGTCAAAATGTCTTTGCAAATTATGTTGTAGATCACTAGCTCGCGCTGTAGCTCCCCTGAATTTTTTTGATACGTTCCTAGAGAAAAAGTAAGTTGAAAGATGATGGTAGCGGTTATACGGACTGGGTCCGTGATCTGAGGATTGTCATCATTTGCTGAACAGAAGGCTTATGTCCTTAATGCACCGCTCGGTGCGCCACCCCCTCAAACGTCGTTTGTAGATGTTGTGAACATCTGACAGGCACGTTCTGATGACTACTTGATAGTTCAGTGCGTCATGCATTACGACTTAGAATTGAGGCTCCAAAACGTTTTGAACGTCACGGAACATATGAGATGTTCTAAGAGCTGAAATTGGGATCTCAGGCTCGTGCCCGTGTTGAGAGGTATGAGACCTCCAACAAGATTCTTTGCCTGCAAGATGAAGGAGAATAGCTCAAACAGTGAGCATGTGCTCAGATTGCCTGGGTGCTACAATCGCTTGAATCGATTGGGAGTTGATCTTCCAGATAAGATATTGGTTGATATAGTTCTCCAAGTCACTGCCACAAAGCAACTAGAGCTTCATGCTGAACTATGAAATGCCAGGGATGGAAATAATAATCCCTGAGCTATTCGCGATGTTTGACACCGCGAAGGTAGAAATCAAGAAGGAGCATCAAGTGTTGATGGTTAGTAAAACCACTAGTTTCGAGAAGGGCAAGGGCAAGGAGGGAAACTTCATGGATGGCAAGCCAGTTGCTGCTCCAGTGAAGAAACCCAAGGTTGAACCCAAACCCGAGACTAAGTGCTTCTATTATGAGGAGAACGGTCGCTGAAGCGGAACAACCCTAGATACTTGGTAGATAAGAAGGATGGCAACGTCGACATAAGTATATTTGATATTGATGTGTACTTTACTAGTACTCCTAGTAGCACCTGGGTATTGGATACCGGTTCGGTTGCTAAATGTTAGTAACTCGAAATAAAAGCTACGGAATAAACGGAGACTAGCTAAGGGTGAGGTGACAATGAGTGTTGGAAGTGTTTCCAAGGTTGATGTGATCACCATCGCACGCTCTCTCTACCTTCGGGATTAGTGATGAACCTAAATAAATGTTATTTGGTGTTTGTGTTGAGCATAAACGTGATTAGATCGTGTTTATTGCAATACGGTTATTCATTTAAGTCAGAGAATAATGGTTATTCTGTTTACATGAATAATACCTTCAATGGTCATGCACCCAATGTGAATGGTTTATTGAATCTCGATCGTAGTGATACACATGTTCATAATATTGATGCCAAAAGATGCAAAGTTAATAATGATAGTACCACATACTTGTGGCACTGCCGCCAAGGTCATATTGGTATAAAGCGCATGCAGAAACTCCCTGTTGATGGATCTTTGACTCACTCGATTTCGAATCGGTTGAGACATGCGGACCATGCCTCATGGGCAAGATGACTAAAACCCCGTTTTCCGGCTTGATGGAGCGGGCAAGTGACTTAATGGAAATGATACATGTTGAAGTATGCGGTCCAATGAGTGTTGAAGCGTGCAGTGGATATCGCTATTTTCTAACCTTCACTAATGATTTGAGCAGATATGGGGATATTTACTTAATGAAACACAAGTCTGAAACGTTTGAAAAGTTCAAACAAATTCAGAGTGAAGTTTGAGATCATCGTGACAAGAAGATAAAATGTCTACGATATGATCGTGGAGGTAAATATCTGAGTTACGAGTTTGGTATACAACTTAAGACAATGTGGAAGTTGTTTCACAACTCACGTCACCTGGAACACCATATTGTGATGGTGTGTCCGAACGTCGTAGTCGTGCTCTATTGGATATGGTGCGTACTATGATGTCTCTTATCGACTTGCCACTATCGTTTTGGGGTTATGCTTTAGAGACAACTACATTCACTTTAAATAGGGCACCATCTAAGTCCGTTGAGATGACACCGTATGAATTTTGGTTTGGCAGAAACCTAAGCTGTCATTTCTTAATGTTTGGGGCTGCGACGCTTATGTGAAAAAGGTTTCAACCTGATGAGCTCGAACCCAAAGCGGACAAATGCATCTTCATAGAATACCCTAAGGTAATAGTTGGGTATACCTTCTATCTCAGATCCAAGCGCAAAGTGTTTGTTGCTAAAAATGGGTCCTTTCTCGAGAAAGAGTTTCTCTCGAAAGAGTTGACTGGGAGGAAGATAGAACTTGATGAGGTTGTTGAACCTTTGTTTCAACCAGAGAGTAGCGCAGCGCAGAAAGTTGTTTCTGTGGAGCCTACGTTAGTTGAAGAGGAAGTTAATGGTGATGATCATGAAACTTTGGATCAAGTTACTATCGAACCTCGTAGGTCGACAAGGACGCGTACTGCTCCTGAGTGGTACGGCAACCCTGTCTTAGAGGTCATGTTGTTGGACAACGATGAGCCTACAGACTATGAAGAAACGATGGTGGGCCCGGATTCCAACAAATGGCTAGGAGCCATGAAATCCGAGATAGGATCCATGTATGAAAACCAAGTATGGACTTTGGTAGACTTGCCCGAACGGCAGGCCGTTGAGTACAAATGGACCTTTAAGATGAAGACATACGCTGATGGTGAATGTCACCATTTATAAAGCTCGACTTGTCGCAAAGAAGTTTCCGACAAGTTCAAGGAGTTGACTGCGATGAGACTTTCTCACCCGTAGCGATGCTAAAATCTGTTGAAATTATGTTAGCAGTTGCTGCATTTTTCGATTATGAAATATGGCAGATGGATGTCAAAACATCGTTTCCTTAACGGTATGCGTCAGGAAAGGTTGTATGTGATACAACCGGAAGGTTTTGTCAGTCCCAAGGATGCTAAAATATATGCAAGCTCCAGCGATCCTTCTATGGACTGGAGCAAGCATCTTGGAGTTGGAATATACGCTTTGATGAGGTGATCAAAGTTTTTGAGTCTATACAAAGTTTATGAGAAACTTGTATTTACAATAAAGTGAGTGGGAGCACTATTGAATTTCTAATAAGTATATGTGGATGACATATTGTTGATCGGAAATGATGTAGAATTTCTGAAAAGCATAAAGGGTTGTTTGAAAAGGAGTTTTTCAAAGGAAAACCTGGAATGAAGCTACTTAAATATTGGGCATCTTGATCTATAGAGGTAGATCAAGACGTCTGATAAAACTTTCAATGAGTACATACCTTGACTTGAAAGAGTTCAAAATGGATCAGTCAAAGAAAGAGTTCTTGCCTGATTTGTAAGGTGTGGAGTTGAGTGAGACTCAAAGCTCGACCACGGCAGAAGAAAGAGAAAGGACGAAGGTCGTCCCCTATGCCTTATCCATAGGCTCTGTATAGTATGCCATGCTGTGTACCGCACCTGCGTGTGCCTTGCCATGATTCTGTCAAGGGGTACAAGAGTGATCCAGGAGTGGATCACTGGACAACGGTCAAGATTATCCTTAGTAACTAGAGGACTAAGGAAATATTTCTCGATTATGGAGGTGATAAAGAGTTCGTCGTAAAGGGTTACGTCGATGCAAGCTTTAACACCAATCCGGATGACTCTGAGTAGCAATTCGGATACGTATAGTGGAGCATCCATTTGGAATAGCTCAAAGTGGAGTGTGGTAGCAGTGTCTACAGTATGACATAGAGATTTGCAAAGTACACACGGATCTGAATGCCGCAGACCCGTTGACTAAAGACCTCTCTCACATGCAAAGCATGATCGAACCCCAGAACTCATTGGGTGTTAGATTCATAACAATGTAAATCACATGGTGATGTGAACTAGATTATTGACTCTAGTGCAAGTGGGAGACTGTTGGAAATATGCCCTAGAGGCAATAATAAATTGGTTATTATTATATTTCCTTGTTCATGATAATCGTTTATTATCCATGCTATAATTGTATTGACTGGAAACGCAAATACATGTGTGGGTACATAGACAACAATGTGTCCCTAGTAAGCCTCTATTGGACTAGCTCGTTGATCAAAGATGGCTATGGTTTCCTAGTCATGGACAAGAGTTGTCATTTGATAACGGGATCACATCATTAGGAGAATGATGTGATGGACAAGACCCAAACTATAAACATAGCATATGATCGTGTCAGTTTATTGCTATAGTTTTCTGCATGTCAAGTATCTGTTCCTATGACCATGAGATCATGCAACTCACTGACACCGGAGGAGTACCTTGTGTGTATCAAACGTCGCAACGTAACTGGGTGACTATAAAGGTACTCTACAGGTATCTCCGAGGGTGTCTGTTGAGTTGGCATGGATCGAGACTGGGATTTGTTACTCCGTGTGACGGAGAGGTATCTCAGGGCCCACTCGGTAATACAACATCACAACAAGCCTTGCAAGCAATGTGACTAAAGTGTTAGCCACGGGATCTTGTATTACAGAATGAGTAAAGAGACTTGCCAGTAACGAGATTGAACTAGGTATAGAGATACCGACGATCAAATCTCGGGCAAGTAACATACTGAAGAACAAAGGGAACATCATACGGGATTAACTGAATCCTTGACATAGAGGTTCAACCGATAAAGATCTTCGTAGAATATGTAGGAACCAATATGGGCATCCAGGTCCCGCTATTGGTTATTGACCGTAGAGGTGTCTCGGTCATGTCTACATAGTTCTCGAACCAGCAGGGTCTGCACACTTAACGTTCGATGACGTTTCGGTAGTATTGAGTTATATGTCTTGGTGATCGAAGGTTGTTCGGAGTCCCGGATGAGATCCCGGACGTGACGAGGAACTCCGGAATGGTCCGGAGGTGAAGATCGATATATAGGACGAAGGCAATCGGAGTCCGGAAGCATTCCGGGGGTACCGGGTTATGACCAGGAGTACCGAAAGGGGTTTCGGGGGGCCCCGGCAAGTGTTGGGGGACCTCATGGCAGTGGCGGCTCCAGGATTCAAGTGGCGTGTATTCATTCTGAACCTGGGTATTCATTTTGTCAAAATCCTCGGCGTTTTTGCTAAAATTTTCGCTGATCTACCAAGAAATTCCAAGGTTTTGCCAAAATCATGGGTATTCACTTGCATGCAGGTGCATACACCTGGCGCCGCCCCCGCCTCATGGGCCAAGGGGAGGGGGCACACCAGCCCACTAAGGGGCTGTGCGCCCCTCTCACCCCATCTCATGTAACCAGGGGAGGTGGGGCGCCCTCCCTAGGGCAGCCGCCCCCTTTGCCTTGGGGGCCAAGGCTCCTAGGGGGTGGGAGGGCCAAAACCCATCTAGGGTTGCCCATCTAGGCTGCCGGCCCCCTTAGGGGAAACCCTAGGGGCGCCATCCCTCCTCCCTTCCCCCTATATATAGATGAGGAGAGGGAGGGCAGCCTGACCCAAAAAAAGCCACGTGCTGCTCTCTCTCCCTCTAGATTGCTTCTCCTCTAGATCTGTTCGGTATAGCTTAGCGAAGCTCTGCCGGATCAGCTCCACCACCACCGCCACCACGCCGTTGTGCTGCCGGAGAACTCATCTACCTCTCCACCCTCGCTTGCTGGATCAAGGAGGTGGAGATCGTCATCGAGCTGTACGTGTGCTGAACGCGGAGGTGCCATCCGTTCGGCGCTAGATCGGAAGGACCGTGATTTGATCGCGGGATGGATCGTGATTGGATCGCGAGACGGATCGTGATGGGATCGCGGGACGGCTTGCGATTTGGATCGCGAAGACGTTCGACTACATCAACCGCGTTTCTTAACGCTTCCGCTTAGCGATCTACAAGGGTATGTAGATCCACTCTCCCTCTCGTAGATGCTCATCACCATGGATAGATCTTGCGTGTACGTAGGAAATTTTTTGTTTCCCATGCAATGTTCCCCAACATAAAGGTGTCAGACGAACCAGGACTAGTTCCTGCCGAGGCCCGGCCGGCGCCCTGGCCTCATGAATCGGGACTGATGCACCCATTAGTCCCGGTTCGTAACACGACCAGGACTAATGCAATATTCTGGCCCGTTGCAAAGCCATGTTTTCTACTAGTGGAGGGGAGATGATGCGGAGCATCCCAAGGTCATCCCCATGGACCCAACACCAACACCCCAAGCTCCAAGTGGTCTCATGACGAGAGCCCGTGCACGTGCCATCGAATCTGAGGTGACATCTTTCCTTGCTCAACCATTGTTTGATCCACTCGATACATGGTCTCTACCTCAAGCGGAAATGCTTTTCATACTCAGGTGCTCGGGAGAAGGCCACGGAACAACTACGAAGGACATCGAGGACGCCAAGCTCGGAAGGACCAGGGAGGAACCGCGTACATGCTACAACCTCTAGACGTTCGGACCACCTCGGACGTCCGACGCTTGGAACACATCGCCAGCCACAGGACCTGTAGGACGCCATAGCGGCCAGACGTCCGACACCGTCCGGACCTCCTACAGGTCCCAGCGTCCGGATGAACGAGCCCCTCTGGAAATTCGGTGCCAAGATACCAGTACGTATTTTCCGGAAATCCGAGGACCTCCGGACATCCGACCGCTCCGGAAATCCGACAACTCCACACCCGAGCCGAATCCTCGGACGACCGGCCAACTCCGGACGTCCGGACCGCCGTGAACCCTTGGACGTCCGATTGCTTCCGGACGTCCGGACCCTGTCTGCGCACAGGCACTCGAGTTTCAGCCCATGTACCCCTCTACTTCGCCTTAGACTATAAATACTCTTCCACCACCTCAAGCTAGGGTTAGCTTATGTTTAGCATTCAGATTTCTTGAGCATAGCTCCATGTACTTACCTCCTCCCATGGAGATGACCTCTATGTCAGAAGATCCAAGTGGATGCCTAGGCCCCTCTTGTAGGGAAGATCCCACGGGATATCAAGGCCCCTTCTCCAGAGTGGGAAGACCACCGTTGCTTGTATTCGTTCGTTGAACTCGGTTCGTGTATCTCTTGTGATCTATGGTTCTAGTGGATGTGTGATTTGAGGATCGTTCTTGAGTGTTCTTCGTTTTTCCCTCTTGATTTCCTCTCTTTCCCCTCCAAGTGTGAAAAGATCGGCCCTCACGGGTTTGCCCCGTATCAAAAGACCCCGAGTTTTTATTTAAATAACCCGCAATCCAACATTAAGGGTCTTTGGGCTTCGGCCCAACTGCGGTAGCCAATATCTCGCACGTATGGGTGTTGATTAGTATACTCCGCTCAGCTGTAGTGCAGTAGGCCCAATTCACCCTGTTTTCAGCCCGTTTAGATGTCTAACTTTTATTACTTACAAAGAATAACTTAAACATGATCATGCTATAACTTTGCAACCGTAACTCGGATTAAAATAATTTGTATATGTATATGTAATTGGATCAGAAAAATGTGTACTTTCCACTCGTGATATTACTTGCTCTTGTGAACCACTTTAAAATTCTGTTTTGGGCATAACCTTAATTAACGTAATTAATTGATATGGTACATTTTAGAAAATGCTAACACACAATATATCATTTATATATATGGAGTTTGTTAGGAGGGTCTATATATATGGATCAGAGGGAGTATCAAGGATAAGTTTTAATGTACATATAGGAGTAATAAAGAAAGGAGAGAATAAAGGGCGCGAGACAATTTTTTATTAATCTTCAAGCTTATGTAGGATGGCCTAAAACACATTTAATAGAATCTTTTTATTGAGATTTTTCTCTTGACTTGGTGCAAATTTCAAACATTGTTTCAACTTACAAGTAATTCTTTGGTACGAAAAAAATTGAAAATTATGCTTTTTAAGATCAGACTAGTCGTACAAAAACCATACCAAAGTATTGTATGCATACTTCTTAATGTACTACTGATATAAATTTCTATTAGAACTCAGTGTGCGCCTCTATCGTGTCCGGGCACCATTCGGATGTTGTACTACATTTTAATGTACTACTTTTTAAGATCAGACTAGTCGTACAAAAACCATACCAAAGTATTGTATGCATACTTCTTAATGTACTACTGATATAAATTTCTACTAGAACTCAGTATGCGCCTCTCTACGGGAAATGGACACGTGAATTATCTCTCCGATTGCAACACACGGGGATATTTGCTAGTTTTGCTAAAAGAAAAAGCCATCGGCAATCAATTTATCTATTTTTAACGCAAGCAATCAATTCATCTGCCAGCCGCTCGTTACTATACCGTACTTCTACGTAAACAAAAAATTGTTGGGGGACAGTGGGATTCGTCCCGAGAACGGTCTGTTCCGATCCAAGTTGCAACGGCATTAATCTACTATACCTCTTCTCCTCTGATAGATTAACGCTAATAAGTCGTGGGACAGTGGGAGTCCATCCTTGAACTTGATTCTGAATCATCTATCAGAACTCTTGTCCGTTCCGTACATAAACCCAACCATATTCCGCCAGCCGTGAAACTCTTACGTCTAATACCGTGCATTATAGTTTTGCAGATTGTTGAGGTGTGGATTCCGTGGTTCCAGTAACCCTTTTCAATCTATTATTATTGTTTAGTATATTTTCTAACAAAAGTTGGTTTCTTGCAGGTTTGGATCGTCAATCTGTAGCAGCAATATGTCACCTTTACTGCCGCCGGCCACTCGGTCTCCATGGGCATCCCTGCCAGAAGATATGATTCGTCTTGTGGCCGGGCACCTGCTGGCCGGTGATCTGACGGACTACGTTCGCCTCCGTGCCGTCTGCACCAACTGGCGGTCTTCCACCATGTCTCCGCGCGGCCGAGGCGTGATCGACCCACGCTTTCACCCGCGCCGCTGGATGATGTTCGCTGAGGGCCATGGACTTCACCCCGGCCATGAAAATCTCTGTGGACACATCCGGTTCTTCAACCTCGACTCGGGGATCTTTGTCCGCGTCCGGCTCCCGCTGTTCACGGATCACTGTGTTCTTGACTCCGTGGAGGGCCTCCTCGTCCTCCAGCGAGACGAGGACACCGCCATCCGCCTCCTCCACCCTTTCACTGGCGACATCGTTGAGCTCCCACCTCTCACGTCTCTTGTCATGCAACTGAAGACTGATTATACGGAGGCAACCAAGCTGAAACTAATGAGAGACATCTCTGCTTCCATCTCGGTCGCTGCCGATGGAGTCGTGAGAGTCATGGTTATCTTGATTAATATGATGCGGGCAGTTGTTGCCACCTCCCAAGATACGGAGTGGACTATGCTGCCTTGGAGAGTTCCGAGTCATTACCAACCATTGTCGTCAGGAGGCAAGCATTATCTGGTACATGATACTTTCTTTGAAGATGATCCTGATGTATCACAGGTTTTTCAGATGGAGGCGCACCTGCAGGATACACCAAAGCTGATCGCCACGATCCCAAGGAAGAAACTCACCTACCCTGTCTATCTGGTAGAATGTGACTCGGAGGTCCTAGTGGTCGGGCACAAGGACATGTCGTTCAACAACTTGGCGGTTCACAGGCTGTCGGATCTTGTTTCAAGACGGTATGTCCCGATAAAAAGCATCGGAGACAAAGTCATATTCGTGGGAGGACGGGCATTGTGTGTCCCTTCGAAGATACTGCCTGCCATTACAGGCGACGCCGTGATCTATTGCCATCCACGGAAGATACAATTTTCTCAATATTGTCTCGGTAGTGGCACCTGGTCGCAAGCAACCGATGAATGCAGCAAGAGTGGCTTGACACAAGGACCATGTAGCCTTATCGCCCATGTCTTTACATGTTGCTCACGTGATCACTGGTATGTACTTATGCTTTACCTGCATGCTTAATTAATTGTCTATGATAACATACATTGTTAATTAATTATTCACTTGACTTGCAGGAACAAGGGACTAATGTGTTGGCGGGATAAGGAACCACTCACGTGGAAGGTGAATCAAAAGTTTCGAGACGGGGTAAATCATTCTCATGACCCCTCATAAGCCATACTCGTTTATTTAGCCACACTTGTTGTATGTATAGCGGGATATATTTTTTAATAATCAGCTTGACCTTAGATTTATTACGAATATATGTGTAAGTAAGTAATTATGAAAAGGTGTATTATTAAACTATTTTCTTTACAATCCAACGTTCATCTATTTGAGAAATTTGACTGCAAGCTTCCTAGAACATCTTGTATTTTTAATGAGATGAAGTAGAGTCGTATTTTCAATTTGATGTCTTTCTTTGGTTCTACCCAGCATGTACTGTTCATAATCTTAAATTGCATCTGCCGAAACAAGCTAGATAATTATGTTAGATTAATTACAGCCATAAATTGCTACCAAAGTTTATTTTACCTATCTGATCCATGATTTCCTTGTACATGTGCTCATTCTTATTTTATTGTTGATTTTATTGGCCTGTTTTTTTTATGATAACTCCCTTACATCTTCCTTTGTGTTCATTTCGTTTTCTCTAGGCCTAATTCTTCTTGCATCCAAAACGTCCGAGATTGCTATCCTGTGCATCCTTTCCGCCACGAAGAGAAATGCAGAAATAATAGAATATGTTATCTTTATTTGCTTTCTCTTTTTGCGACCCTATCTTTATTTCCTTGTGGACTGTCTCTGTGGTGTCACTTTTGTACTTTTAAAGCTTTACAGGTATATTAACGATGCTAAGATTGTTCTTTCTTTAATAGTTCATATCTAACTACAAGGAATGCACATATATATAGAACATAATCAGAGTAAACTACCTCCTAGCCCCTTTTTAGATGAACCCATTCGATTCCAACTTGGCAGGCTAAGTGTTCGATATTGCAAATATAATTGGCCTAGAAATCTCGCCCGTCAGGGAGAGACAAATCGGGTTACCTTCAGAGCATCACTAATAGAAGAGCCAATTGTATCAGCATGATGGTTTCATACAAAAGTTTTTTTTAGATAAGAGGCATCTAAAAAAGCAAGTTTAAAAATACACATGTTTCACACTATAGGATGCACAGGCTATGCCTACGGTTACACTAGTAGAAAACATGCCATTAGTCCCGGTTGGGAAGGGCCTTTAGTTCCGGTTCCCCAACCGGGACTAAAGTATAGAGACTAAAGGGTCCAAGCCTTTAGTCCCGATTGGCTACGAACCGGGACTAAACCCTGGCCACGTGGCCGGCAGCGCGCGCCAGGGCATGGGGTCCTTTGGTCCCGGTTGGTGTTACCAACCGGGACTAAAGGTTTAGTGGTTAAGGCTTCATTGTTTATTTTTCCTTTTCATTTTGTGTTTTCCATTTAATTTTTTCCTCTAATTCAACATGATCACTTGCATCCATCCACTTTAATCAAATATATGTCATAAAACTCATCATCATCTTACTCATCTAACAACTCATCATCATCTTAATCATACCAAGTTAAAATCTCATAAAACACAAAAACATCATAATACTAATCATCCTAATCGATCATGCAAGTTAATATAAACCAGAAACACTTCTCTCTCATAGGACCTACTCCTCCCTCCTAGGTAAAATGACACAAAACAGAATAACACCTATGTCTCCATGATGAAGCAAAGAGATCCAACGGTCTCCAACTTGTGGCTTGCGACCCTTCTTTATTTGTCCCCATGCTTCAATTTGGAGCCGTCTTGGTGGTTTGCGCTCAGTCGAGTATGCAAAAGAGAACTCGGGCTGGAAGGGGCTTTTAATTGTCATATTACCTTCGCCATGCATCAACGGAGGCACAACTTCATTTGGCAGTTTCTGTTGAAGAACATAATAGTAGCCTAGTTAGCAATGTAATCAATATCATTTACGCAACAATAGTGTACTTAATTAGCAACTCTTACCAAGATATTTCGGCGAATGTCATCCGCCCTCAACCTATGCATTAGTGTCCTGTACAATGTATAATTTGGGCCAGTTCCCAAATTATACGGGATGTCGGTGTAATGAACAGGGGGTGCCCATTACCCCTGGACATGCATCGGCAAGTTGCAGCCTCCATGCGGGAAGGGCATGGCTGAGAAGACATCCACTCATAGAACACAGAAGGGTTTCCGGCAAGGACTACTTGCCGGGAATAACGCCAAGCCTGCCAGGGAGCAACAGGCTCTGGCAGGGCCTCAAGCCCTTGCCGTAGAGACAAACGCTCCCACGGCAGGAGGCATGCCTCTAGTCCTTGTTGTCGAGCCTCAGGCTCCAGCATGGGCACAACACTTTGTTGCGCATCACCGGCAAGCTCAGAGAGCCGGCAAGATCAAGATAGATTTTCCGGGAAGCAAGCCTTCCTGGGAGGAGACCTCCGGGCAGGTCACCGAGAAGACCCGATGTTGGCCTCCCGGCAAGATGCTTGCCGGGGGGATGACTGGGAACAAGCACAAGACTATCAAGAAGGCATTCAAGTCAATAATCAGAAGACCGATGGCAAGGCGCCCCGGCAAGATCTTGCCGGGCTGGTCGCATAGCCCCGGCAAGACCCGCGCCCGGCAAGACCTCGCCACTGTTCTAGCGCACCGCCCCAGTGCAAGGACCAGCTCGTCTGCTAGCTGTTGTCTTCCTGGGTGCGTGTCAGACGCTGATGGCGTGCGGGGTTAAGCGGTGCTGATGGGACGGCTAAGGGACACCTCAACGAAGCATTTAATGCTCTTGTCCTAAATCGTCAGTGTTAGGTATGATAACACTGTAGATACTTTACACCTCATGTATGCACTGTACGCCACTGTTGGTGACCCCTTCGAACATATAAAAGGAGGCCCAAGGCGTAGCTACAGGGGGAAGGGATCTTTTCCAGGCCATTCTGCATGTGTAGCTGCTGAGTACTGTAGCGCTCCCAGAACTTGAGCTAGAACACACCCAATACAACCAAGCAGGAGTAGGGTTTTACGCATCTTTGCGGCCCAAACCTGGGTAAAATCCCCTGCGTGTTGATCTTCAGATCTGCTCTCTGTGCAAACCTTCTCCCCGCCGAATCGTAAAGGGATCCTCCCGGTCCCATAGGTGTCGTTTCTCCGACACGGGAAGATCTCCCTACCAACTAGGACACCAATAACAAAGTTGATAAGATCATCCTTCTCCTCCCAAGTTAGATGTGATCCATAAGTGTAATGTGTCGTGTCGATTATGTTCTGTGTTTCACTCGAAGAAACGAAATAAGCTGTAAATTATAAATTAACAAATTTAGTATGGATGAACACCAACTATTTTTAAATATAGAATGCAAATTACTTGACAAATATGCATGGTTGACAAACTCACATGGAGATAAAATAGGAAGCATATCGACATCCACCCAAATGTCGATGTTACCTTCAATATGATCTTCAGGACGAAGATCGAAGGTTATTTCCATATCCTCCTGAAATCCATATGCCTTGCAAAGAGCTTCCCAATTTGAGCACCCTAATTCTGTGTTATTAAGTGCATTCATTACTTTCACCAGAAATGTGTGACCGTGTTTAGTCCTTAGGTTGGCTGTCCTCGTCTCGAAACTCTCGTGCTCTTCGAAACCGAGCCTCTCCAAGAAATACCGTCTTGCATGACAGGGGATGAACTAGTCGAATTGTATAAAACAGAAATTACGCGTTGAAGGAAAGAAACAGAAGTCATGCTTAATTACGAAAAAACAGTTGTCAACGTTGCGTACCGTAGAAATATCGAAGTCCTCGTAAAGCTTCATGGTGAAGAACCTGCCGTCTCGTAGCCCAGGCTGGTCGCAAAGAACCTTATCTTCGCCGCAGAGTTCACACGCTTGGATCCTATCGTCGTCATCAGACGACGACATTTCCTGTGTTCATGATTCAAAGATTGATTATTACTTTCGGTCTGTCAAATATAAAACAATTAGAATGCATTCAATAAGCAGAATCGGAGATATGCAAATCAATACAAGGCAATGCAACAATATGATCATATAATATCACTAATACATCATCGAATAATAGTATCACTAATACATCATCGAATAGTATCACTAATACATCATCGAATAGTATCACTAATACATCATCGAATAGTATCCACTAATACAGATATAGTTGGCGTCTCGCGGCGCAGGCGGTGGACACCCAAAGAGAAGGAACCATGACAGGATCATAGCTTGAGTGAGATCCCTGAAGAACCTGCCAGGTATTGGAGAACATGGCGTCCAACGCAGCCATGTAGCGTCGGACGTGCTCGTCCTCCTCCCTAACACGGCGACGTATCACCTCCGCGGGGGCCGGCTCCCTCTGCACCGACAGTGGTCCACGCGACCGCCACCAAATAATCTCCGGGTCGATGACGGGACCCTCATTCCTCACCAAGCTCCGCGCCCCGGAAGGCAGCACCTCCCAGTGCCAGCCCGGTGGAGCCCAGTCCCGGACATGGCGCCTCTCAAGCAGGTGGTTGCCGCCAAGTCGACGACGAGGATGCGGGATGGGCATCGTCGACTCGACGGCTACGCTATGCAATCGATTCGACGGTTAGGAAAGATGCTTTATATGTAATATGTCAATTAGCAAATCAACAACATCTAAACATTTAAAACTTACATTTAAACATACATACATTTAAACTAATAAAATGTATAAACTCCCCCAATGATCGGTAAATTCTTTAGTACCTATGATCATACGTACAATGCTATAAACTCCTAGAGGCAAATTTAAACTAATAAAATGTATCATTTATTTTAATTGCGTCAAAGTGACATATTATTCTAGTATTATCATTTTTTTCAAACATACACATATACACATCAATATATCTAACATACAAATACTATAAACTCCTAGGACTCCTGATTTTATCTAACATACACATATATACACATACAAATACACATATACATCTAACATACACATACACATACACATACACATACACATCAATTTGGAGGGCGGAGGACGGATCGGGCTTACGCCGTGGAGGAGGAGGAGCGGCGCCGGCGGAGCTGACGGCGACGGTGTGGAGGAGCGGCGCCGGCGGAGCTGACGGCGACGGCGTGGAGGAGGAGAGCGGCGACGGAGAGTCGGCGGAGGTGAGGGAGGATCGGCGGAGCTGAGGGCGACGACCGACGGCTGGGAGGAGCGGCGCCGGCGGAGCTGAGGGCGACGGCGTGGAGGAAGAGAGCGGCGGCGGCGCGTGGACGGACGGCGCCGTCGATCGAGGGCGTGGGCGGGGCAGCCTGGCGGCGTCGCGAGTGAAGACGGAGTGAATTTGGGGGAGGAAGGAGGCGCCGCTATATAGGGAGGACCTTTAGTCCCAGTTGGTATCTCCAACAGGGACTAAAGACCCTTTAGTACTGGTTGGTATCACCAACCGGGACTAAAGGTCCTCCCTTTAGTCCCGGTTGGTATCTCCAACCGGGACTAAAGACCCTTTAATACTGGTTGGTATCACCAACCGGGACTAAAGGTCCTCCCTTTAGTCTCGGTTGGTGATACCAACCGGGCCTAAAGAGGCCTTTTCGGCGGCCCAAATTCGCGCGGGAAGGGACCTTTACTCCCGGTTGGTGGATCCAACCGGGACTAAAGGTCTATTTTCTCTTTTTTTGTTTTTCTGTTTTTATATTTGGAATAACTGTTTTTATATTTGCAATAACTGTTAGAATATTTATAGTTTTTTAATGAATATTTTTTGCTTTAGGTCAAAACAATTACAAACTTTCTGTTAGTGCCAGCAGTTGTCAAATTTAAATAGTTTAAATTTGAATTCTTTTGAAATTTTTGTGAATCACTAGTTTGTGAATAACTTTAATTTAAAAATAGATTTTTGAGTGATTGTTTTTGCTGTTGTTTAATATTAATATGTTTCATCATTATGTTAAATTTTGGAATTTTTAGGATATTTTAAATAGGTGTTTTAATCAAAACCAGATTCTGTTTAACTCTTTTTAGTTTTATACCTTCATTTGTTTTAATCAAAATCACTATTAATGAAATCTGAAAAGGTTGAAACTTGGCATGGTATCATCATTTCACCCACATAGCATGTGGTAAAAAGTTGAGAGGGTTACGGCAAAAACTGGATGCACTTCGTGTACAAACTGGACCATCTCCTTCGAAGTATGAGGGTTACGGACGAAAACTCATATGTTACAAAGGCATTTCATTTTTTTAACTTATTTCAACTCCAGACTTTTTGTGCATTCAATATGAACCATTGGAAGCCACATCCTCAAATTTCAACCCTTTCTAACTTCATTTGCTATTTTTCATCCATTTAATGAATTGTTTTGAGCTAAATGACCCTGAAATTAAAAAGCACCGCAAATGAACTCTGAAAAGGTTGAAACTTGGCATGGTATCATCATTTCACCCACATAGCATGTGCTAAAAAGTTGAGAGGGTTACAACAAAAACTGGATGCACTTCGTGTACAAACCGGACCATCTCCTTCGAAGTATGAGGGTTACGGACGAAAACTCATATGTTACAAAGGCATTTCATTTTTTTAACTTATTTCAACTCCAGACTTTTTGTGCATTCAATATGAACCATTGGAAGCCACATTCTCAAATTTCAACCCTTTCTAACTTCATTTGCTATTTTTCATCCCTTTAATGAATTGTTTTGAGCTAAATGACCCTGAAATTAAAAAGCACCACAAATTAACTCTGAAAAGGTTGAAACTTGGCATGGTATCATCATTTCACCCACATAGCATGTGCTAAAAAGTTGAGAGGGTTACAACAAAAACTGGATGCACTTCGTGTACAAACTGAACCATCTCCTTCGAAGTATCAGGGTTTCGGACGAAAACTCATATGTTAGAAAGGCATTTCATTTTTTTTAACTTATTTCAACTCCAGACTTTTTGTGCATTCAATATAACCATTGGAAGCCAAATCCTCAAATTTCAACCCTTTCTAACTTCATTTGCTATTTTTCATCCATTTAATGAATTGTTTTGAGCTAAATGACCCTAAAATTAAAAAGCATCACAAATGAACTCTGAAAAGGTTGAAACTTGGCATCGTATCATCATTTCACCCACATAGCATGTGCTAAAAAGTTGAGAGGGTTATAACAAAAACTCGATGCACTTCGTGTACAAACTGGACCATCTCCTTCGAAGTATGAGGGTTACGGACGAAAACTCATATGTTACAAAGGCATTTCATTTTTTTTAACTTATTTCAACTCCAAAAATTTTGTGCATTCAATATGAACCACTGGAAGCCACATCCTCAAATTTCAACCCTTTCTAACTTCATTTGCTATTTTTCATCCATTTAATGAATTGTTTTGAGCTAAATGACCCTGAAATTAAAAAGCACCACAAATGAACTTTGAAAAGGTTGGAACTTGGCATGGTATCATCATTTCACCCACATAGCATGTGCTAAAAAGTTGAGAGGGTTACAACAAAAACTGGATGCACTTCGTGTACAAACTGAACTATCTCCTTCGAAGTATCAGGGTTTCGGACGAAAACTCATATGTTAGAAAGGCATTTCATTTTTTTAACTTATTTCAACTCCAGACTTTTTGTGCATTCAATATGAACCATTGGAAGCCACATCCTCAAATTTCAACCCTTTCTAACTCCATTTGCTATTTTTCATCCATTTAATGAATTGTTTTGAGCTAAATGACCCTGAAATGAAAAAACACCACAAATGAACTCTGAAAAGGTTGAAACTTGGCATGGTATCATCATTTCACCCACATAGCATGTGCTAAAAAGTTGAGAGGGTTACAACAAAAACTGGATGCACTTCGTGTACAAAAGTGATGACGGTGCAGCCAATTACATCCCAGAGTGGGATCTTGGGGTATAAAACTTTTTCTCCGCGTGTGTCCCTTGATTATTGCGCCGTAACCATGGACAATCTTCATCATTTAACATGATGCTTGGGTCAGTCATCACTACGAAGGGAGGAATTTCATCAAACTTTTCATAATCTTGTGACATGTCTATCTTGTCCTCCACTCCCACGATGTTTCTTTTCCCAGAAAGAACTATGTGGCGCTTTGGCTCATCGTATGATGTATCCACTTTCTTATCTTTCCTTTTTCTCGGTTTGGTAGACATGTCCTTCACATAGAAAACTTGCGCCACATCATTGGCTAGAACGAATGGTTCGTCTGTGTGCCCAAGATTGTTGAGATCCACTGTTGTCATTCCGTACTGCGGGTCTACCATTACCCCTCCTCCAGTCAGATTGGCCCATTTGCACCGGAACAAAGGGACCTTCAAATCACCTCTATAGTCAAGTTCCCATATCTCTTCTATGTAACCATAATATGTGTCCTTTTCCTTGGTGTTTGCCGCATCATCAAAGCGAACACCACTGTTTTGGTTGGTGCTCTTTTTATCTTGGGCGATTGTGTAAAATGTATTCCCATTTATCTCGTACCCTTGGAAAGTCAATATAGTCGAAGATGGTCTCTTGGCCAACAAGTACAAGTCATCTTCAACATTGTCGTCATTCATGAGATGTGTTCGCAACCAACCGCCGAAAGCCTCAATGTGTGTACGTTGAATCCAGGGGTCAGACTTCTCCGGGTTCTTCGAGCGTATAATATCCATGTGTTCCTCGATATATGGGGTGACCAAGGTAGAATTCTGTAGAACTGTGTAGTGTGCTTGTGCCCAAGAATGCCCGTCCGTACATATTATTGATTTTGGTCCAAGCGTGCCTTTTCCACGCAGTCTCCCCTCATGCCGCGATTGAGGAACACCAATCGGCTTAATGTCAGGAATAAAGTCAACACAAAACTCAATAACCTCCTCTGTTTCATGGCCCTTGGAGATGCTTCCTTCTGGCCTAGCATGGTTACGAACATATTTCTTTAAGACTCCCATGAACCTCTCAAAGGGGAACCTATTGTGTAGAAATACAGGACCCAGAATGGCAATCTCTTCGACTAGGTGAACTAGGACGTGTGTCATAATATTAAAGAAGGATGGTGGGAACACCAGCTCGAAACTGACAAGACATTGGACCAAATCATTCTGTAATATTGGTAGGATTTCCGGATCGATTACCTTCTGAGAAATTGCATTGAGGAATGAACATAGCTTCACAATGGCTAATCAAACATTTTCTGGTAGAAGCCCCCTCAACGCAACCGGAAGCAATTGCGTCATGATCACGTGGCAGTCATGAGACTTTAGGTTTTGGAATTTTTTCGCTGCCATATTTATTATTCCCTTTATATTCGACGAGAAGCCAGATGGGACCTTCATACTGAGCAGGCATTCAAAGAAGATTTCCTTCTCTGCTTTGGTAAGAGCGTAGCTGGCAGGACCTTCATACTGCTTTGCATGCATGCCGTCGTTTTCGTGCACATGTTGCTGGTCCTCCCGTGCCTCCGGTGTGTCTTTTGTCTTCCCATACACGCCCAGTAATCCTAGCAGGTTCACGCAAAGATTCTTCGTCACGTGCATCACGTCGATTGCAGAGCGGACCTCTAGGACTTTCCAATATTCTAGCTCCCAAAATATAGATTTCTTCTTCCACATGGGTGCGCGTCCCTCAGCGTCAGTCGGAACAGATTATCCGCCAGGACCCTTTCCAAATATTACTTGTAAATCCTTGACCATATCAAGTATGTCATCACCAGTACGGAGGACGGGCTTCTTCCGGTGACCTGCCTCACCTTTGAAATGCTTGGTTTCTTTCTTAAGGCATGCTTGGCCGGAAGAAATCGACGATGTCCCAGGTACACATTCTTCTTGCATTTGTCCAAATATATACTTTGGGTATCATCTAAACAGTGTGTGCATGCATGGTATCCCTTGTTTGTCTGTCCTGAAAGGTTACTAAGAGCAGGCCAATCATTGATGGTTACAAAGAGCAACGCTCGTAGGTCAAATTCCTGCTGTTTGTGCTCATCCCACACATGTACACCTTTTTTATTCCACAGTTGTAAAAGTTCATCAACCAATGGCCTTAGGTACACATCAATGTCGTTGCCGGGTTGCTTAGGGGCTTGGATGAGCACTGACATCATAATGAACTTCCGCTTCATGCACAACCAAGGAGGAAGGTTATAGATACATAGAGTCACAGGCCATGTGCTATGCTTGCTGCTCTGCTCCCCGAATGGATTAATGCCATCTGCACTTAAACCAAACCATAAGTTCCTTGGGTCATCTGCAAAGTCCGGCCACTCTCTCTCGATTTTTCTCCACTGCGACCCATCAGCGGGTACTCTCAACTTCCAGTCTTTCTTACGGTCTTCTTTCTGCCATCGCAACGACTTGGCATGCTCTTTGTTTTGGAACAAACGTTTCAACCGTGGTATTATAGGGGCATACCACATCACCTTGGCAGGAATCCTCTTCCCGGGGCGCTCGCCCTGAACATCATCAACAGGGTCATCGCGACCGATCTTATATCGCAATGCATTGCATACCGGGCATGCATTCAAATTCTCGTACTCACCGCGGTAGAGGATGTAGTCATTAGGGCATGCATGTATCTTCTGCACCTCCAATCCTAGAGGGCAGACAACCTTCTTTGCTTCGTATGTACTGTCGGGCAATTCGTTGTCCGTTGGAAGCTTATTCTTCATTATTTTCAGCAACTTTTCAAATGCCTTGTCAGCTACACCATTCTCTGCGTTCCATTGCAGCAATTCGAGTGTGGTACCGAGCTTTGTGTTGTCATCTTCGCAATTTGGGTACAACCCTTTTTTGTGATCCTCTAACATGCGCTGCAACTTCAACTTCTCCTTTTCATTTTCGCAGTTTCTCTTTGCATCAGCGGGCTCATCTGATGCCTCAGCTTCTTCTTCTTCATTCTCTTCCCCCATTGTAGTACCATCATATTCAGGACACCCAGGATAGTTGCCGTCATCCTCTTCTTCTTCATTCTCTTCCATTAGAACCCCTCTTTCTCCGTGCTTGGTCCAACAATTATAGCCGGACATGAAACCGGACGTAAACAGGTGGACGTGAATCTGTTTTGAGCTAGAGTAAGTATTATCATTCTTACACACACCACATGGACAACACATAAAACCATCCCGCTTGTTTGCCTCAGCCACACGCAAAAAACTCTGCACGCCATTAATGAACTGGGGAGAGCGTCGGTCAACGTACATTCATTGCCGGTTCATCTTCATTACACAACACCGAGAAGACCAAATTAATACAAGTTCATACATAAAGTTCATACACACTTATTCTCATAAAACAACATAAAAGTATCTAGCTAAAACATTTTAAATGCAACAACAAATGCGATTAAAATCGTAACTAAGGTAAAAATTGATCCAACAGCATAATGATACCAAGCCTCTTTATTAATGGCATATTTTCTAATCTTTCTAATCTTCAAGCGCATTGCATCCATCTTGATCTTGTGATCATCGACGACATCGGCAACGTACAACTCCAATTTCATCTTCTCTTCTTCAACTCTTTTCAATTTAAAATCCTCGTTTTCTTTTTCAACTAAATTTAACTTCTCGACAATAGGGTCGGTTGGCATTTCCGGTTCAACTACCTCCTAGATAAAAATATCTATGTCAACTTGATGGGCATAATTGTCATTAACACGAACTGCAACAAATAGTGATAAAAGAGAATATACCACATCTGAATCGTCAACCGGACGAGGGCCGACGGGCACGGATATCATAACTATGGCACTATATATAACAACAATCATACAAGTAAGAAAACTATGCAAGTAACTATCTAAATCATACAAATACGATTTTATTTATAAAAATGATAAGAACACAAGAAGAGGCTCACCAAGGTGGTGCCGGCGACGGGACGGTGCGGTCGATCGACGGTGGTTAGGACGGGGACGGGAAGGCACACTAAGTAAACCACACCTACACATATGCAAACTAAGGAGTTAATTTGAGCTCATATTGCATATAAATCAAAAAAAGCTATCACATAATTACATCCAAACTAAAACCCACAAATCACTATACTTATAAAGCATTGCACGAGATGATCTAGCAATAAGAGATGAAAGGACAAAGTTGCTAACCTTTCTGAACACTTGGATGGATTGGGGTGCCTCAAATCTTGACAAATCTTCACTAGTAGAAAAAGGCCCATTTGTCTCGGTTCCAGAGGCCCATTTGTCCCGGTTCTGGAACCGGGACTAAAGGGTCGGGACTAAAGCCCAAAACCTTTAGTCCCGGTTTGCTTACGAACCGGGACCAAAATGGAGGGATGAGCTCGAGCTAGGGGAAGAAACAGAGAGGGGAGTTCGAATGGAGAAAACAGAGAAATGGAGTCGGGCTGGACGAAGGGTTTATATAGGGAAAGCTTTAGTCCCGGTTGGTGAAACAAACCAGGACTATAGGTCAATCTATAGTCCCGGTTTGTATCACAAACCGGGACTAAAAGGGCTCGTGGGAGCCCCAGGCTGACACCAGCCTGCCACCACCCCTTTAGTCCCGGTTTGTGATAAAAAACGGGACTATAGGTCCCAGATGAACCGGGACTAATGGCCTGACCGCTACTAGCCGTTGGAACAGGGACTAATGACAACATTAGTCCCGGTTCAAAGCCAAACCGGGACTAAAGGTAAAAACGGAAGGCCTGTTTTCTACTAGTGTTAAAACAGTTGGCAAAGGGCCATAAACCGTCGGTGTAGGCTATGCCGGCGGAGACCGTCGGCGTATCACTGCCTGCAACAATAGCGTCGGTATACCTCCCCTACCCGTCGGCATAGAAAAACCATTGGCATATTGGATCTATGCCGACGAATGTACCCGTCGGCAAAAACATTTGACGGTGCATCCGTCAAGTGTCGTACGCACACGTGCATGCACCAGAAGCTGTCACGTGTCCTATATACACCGACGGTTTAGCCATCGGCATAGGTTCTATCTATGGCGATGGTTAAAGCGTCGGCATATATGGATGCTAGGATGTACCAAATTTCGACATATGGCAGGCATATCTGCCGAGGTGATTTGCAAACTCGAAGTTTTCGCAATGGCCACCTCCATATCATAGGACCCACTCGTCAGTGTGATATCATATTTTTTTCTCCAATCTTTAGAACATATTCAATTAAATCAACAATGTTCGATAAACTTGAGCACAACGGAGAGGACTTGAACGAGTACGAGCACGACGGCTCGGGCGAGGACAATTCCCAACCATGGAAGTTTATGAACTAGGAATTCAGACATCGATTTCAACAAGGATTACAATTAGGATTTGAACAATCTTATAACTACAATTCTCAATTAATTGAACTACGGGATCTTCCTTCTCTTCGAAGTGACCTTGCAGATGGGGAAGGCTTCGGCTGTCAGGAATTCCGCGACAAATGCATGTGCGTACTGGATGGAGGATACAACCACAATTTTTAAGGCCAACATGAGCACGGCTTCCATTTTCTGTGCAAGCCGCCGTCGAGATGCGGTCGAAGTACTCAAGGCTGGTGGGCGCGGCCGACTGCTTACGATATGTGTTGTCCTCGACCCACTCGGAGTAGAGTAGTTTTCTTCTTTTTCTTCTTTAACCATAAATCCCCAAAAAAGCTACCTTCTTTCTTTTCATGTATTTTCCGCCAGAACTTTATCTCGGTGCGGTCTTCTTTGATCTCGTCGACGGAAGGTCGGTGGGGAGGGCACGACCACGTCGATGATTGTCATGTTTATCTATTTTGTTAGATCATTAAGAACCTAGTTTAAATTCTAGATTTATTGTGCAACTGAGCCAGATTATGTATGTTTTCGTTTTCATATGGGGTATTTTTCTTTGTAGTTAGCAGTATTTTTCGCACTAATTTTTTTTCCATTTTGTCCAAAAAAATTGGATTGGGGCTTGATCAAATCCTAGCTCCGCCATTGACTCAGGGTCATATGGTGACTCTGCTAGAGTGTCATTTAGAACAAAATCATCACATCGATGGTTATTAGGTCGATCGGCCTGATGTCCAACTCTGTTAGACTATCATTATGGGCCAAATTGTCACAACGATGGTTATTATGTCGATCGACCCGATATAACGACTATGCTAGAGTTGTTCTAACCCGCTTAACTTAATTATACGTGCTTGCACTCGCGTCGTCTTTCGTCCGTGTATACGCGTATACTGGCTCGTTTCCAAGGTCACATTCTCAAATAAGTGTTAGTGTAATCACATCCTTATTTTTTTTAGGATGATGTAGTTACATCCTTATTTATTTATTTGTTTACTTTGGTCTACGCAAGGGTAGAGGTCAACAGAAATCTCACCAACTACAGGAGGAAAAACTGCACACACCAAACTACATTATCCACTCCATTTCAAACTGTACGTAGCAAGATTTTAAAATGGTAGGTGTAACTATGTGAGCATGTGCGGAGGTGTAGAACGGTTCAACACGAAGTCAACATCACGATGTGAGGGAGAAACTAGACACAGTTCATCGGAAGAATGAGAACACGTAAGGCCATGAAGTTGACAACGAGAGTGGGTCGGTCATATGGTTCCGGTAGATGCGTGTATACTTGTGGAGTCCGTTATTTTGTTTTCCGTGAAGAGAAAATGAAGTTCTGTAGGAAATAAAAACACTTTGACAGGAAAAATATTAAAATTTTAACTAGCCAAATAAATCGAAAAGAGTTAAATACACTAGAGGTGACTCAACTTGTCATGTGCGGTCAGTTTAGTGACTAAAGTTGCAAAATACATAAAACTGGTGCTCGAACTTGTTCGTCCGTGCAAATACGGTGCCTCCATCTGTATTCAAACATACGTCCAGCCCACGTGGCATACCAGCATGATAGTGACCCACCTGTCAGTGGCTGGGAGCGGGAAAGTGCTAGTGCTCCTCGCGCGAGGATTTTTTGTATTGAGACATAACATGGAAAATAATCGAACCTGGCAGCTCCTGGTCAAATACGGCTGTCCACTGGACCGAAATATGACATGCATTCACCTATTAGCTAGAAAGCTATGTAGACAATTTCCACATACTGCTCTGCAATTTTTCTAATGCGTTATCTATTGGTTTTATTTTTATTTTTTTCCAAGTTTCTTTTTAGTTTCATGGCATGCAATTTTTCCCATATCAAAAAATAATTATGAAATTATTTCTTATTTTAAATATTTTTTCTATTTTGGTTATTACGTACTTTGAAGAGGTAGACAAGAACTTCTTCGGCCCAGTGGACATTGCCTTTGTTCAGATTGAAATAGTTCAACCTATATTAAAAATTATTGTCTCAATATATGTGTGTTCATTCTGGACAACAAGCACACACTATTATTGTTTATCTTCATTGTATTTCTAAAATACCCATTTATTAACACAAAATTGTATTTTGTAAACTATTCAAATTGTATTAAAAAATATTGTGATGAACTTTTTAATACAGTTATTCAAAATGTTACTGAATTATTTTTTGATACACGTTGAACTTTTTAAAAAATACACATTGCCCATTTTTTAATGCAAAACAGACTTTTCTTCGAAAACATGTTATAATTTTTAATACAGGTAAAACGTTTTCCAAAATATGTTCAACATTTTTCAAAGGCACTAACACTTTTTTTTTCAGTTTATGGCAGTTGTGATTTTTTTTCTTACATTTCTTTTTTTGAATGGTAAAAATAATATGTAAAATAAAGATGCAAACATAAAAAGTGTTGATTGTTTTCACACAAAAATGTATACATGTGCTCTATGTGATTTTCAAATTTCGTACGAAACTATGTTAAATTATACCTGCAAAAAAGGACAAAAATCTGGGCAAAAAAACAAGCTGAGTTTTGCATGTATTCTTCTTTTTTTTTCACGTACAAAAATCTGGCCAAAAAAACAATCTGGCCACGGATATATTACACTTCTATGTGTGCACATACAAAAAAGTCAGCATTTTTTTAGCTGTAAAAATCCATTTCTTTGAACTTCAAAAAAAGGACACAAGTCACACAACACATCTGTGCACCAAAGTTACTTTTTGCATAGCAATGCAATATATAGAGTTCAACCTCGGCAATATCTACTGAGCAGATTATGGCATAGTGGACAACCCGTGCTTGCAGTGCAATCCGCAGCCACGATGTCTCGAAGTTCGATTGTACATCATGCCAAAAAATATCTAATTTGTGGGGTTTTCCTACGTGTTTAAATGAAATATGAGGGGTTTTTATTAAAAAAAATCCTCACGCGTGGGCCATCCAGTGCTTTCCCAACTCTCAGCCACTGATAGGTGGTCCACTGCCATGTTCGCACGCCACACGGGGCGGACGGACGTCCAGATACGGATGGAGGAACCGTATTTGCACGGGCGAACAAGTTCGAGCACCAGTTTTGTGTATTTTACAACTTTAGACACTAAACTGACCGCACATGACAAGTTGAGGCACCTCTAGTGTATTTAGGTGCACTTTTTGTTTGGAATTCGAGGGATTTGCTACGTGTGCAAACAACACATGCATACGAGTGCACCCGTGGAAATGAAAGTGCATGTATATGTTCGCATGCAGATCTTTTTAGAGAGAATATCTGCACTGGTCATCCATGCTATCAATTAGACGTGGCAAAATCAGAAATCAATCCAAAGACCCAGTCAGTCAACCGATCATGATTCACTGCACCGCACACACGTCGGGCTGGAATTTTTCTGCGTATAGGTCATGGTGTTCTATGCGTGAGTTCACATTCAAATCTCTTGCCCATTGTTTTTTCTATTCAATCATATCCATTTGAACGTGTAATGGATAAAATCAGAAGAAACGACCAGCATAATTTGACATTGAATTTCACGAGCACGTAATGACTAGTACAACTGTACAAGTAGGCACCGCGTGTAGAGAAAGGGGTAACAGCTCCCGGGTGCCTAGCTAGGCAACCTCTATGAGCAGTAAAATCAAGAAAATAGGGAAGAAAATCTGAAACTTTGCAACATCAAAGATGATCAAATTTTCTAGGTGCCTGCAAGTTTTTATGTCAAAATATCATGTAGAGAAAGATGTACAAACAAGTTTCTAATTTCAGTGCTAAAAGTGCTCAAAACTTGAAGCGCTGGAATGCTTTTCCTGTGTAGAGCTCCTCGAATGTTCTTTTGGCATGAAAACTTGCAAGCACCTAGAAAGTTTGATCATCTTTGATGTTGCAAATTTTCAGATTTTTTTGATTTTTTTCTATTTGTTTTGATTTTACTGTTTATAGAGGGTGCCTAGGCACCCGGGAGCTGAAAATCCACTCTCCCGCGTGTATGAACTGCTGATGTCTCTATTTCACCAAACACAGTGACAAACACCTACTCCAAAACTTCCCAAGTTGGTTAGCCAGCAAGAGCACTTCACCCTGAAATCGCATCGTCCGCAAAATAGAAATGCAGTTTTAACAAGTTGGTTAACTAGCAAGTTGCACTTCTACTACCTGCACTACGTTCTGAACGACCTAGAAATGTTATCCCCATTCCAAGAAAGCATCAACATGTTTTTGTGATCGAAACTGCTTTGCAGACGAAACTGCACACACGAAATGCAGCCAAGATTCATATCCAACGGTGGACCGGTGCTGCTGTCGTGCATCGGATGGCGCGATCTTCAGCGTCGTCCACAAATCGTGTGTATATCAGGGTTCTTCTGTGATTCTGTCTGTTGGACGATTTGGAACGAGAAAAACGCTTGGGTTTTCCATAACAAGGAGAGTAGTAGTGATGATCAAGGAGAGGAGGCCAAGACGTGGGTTTTAGCGAGGGCTAGATTTCTCGGTAACTTAATTTCAGGAGAGTGATCCCGTTTGTTCGGACCTGTGTGGTCCTGTAAAATTGAAACCTTGTTGTACTTTTTTTAATTAATGAGACGAGGTAAAACTTTTGTCTCCGTTTCAAAAATAAATAAATAAACTAATATAAGATGTTTTGGTGATCCAAAACGTTTTATATTAGTTCACAGAGGAATAACGCTCAGGCCAGCTGCAGACAAGCTTGGACATGTCTTAATCTCCCGCATTATTCAAGTCTTGTTGGCAGATTCGACTACAATATAATAGCAGTGACGCAGAGTCACACTTGTTCGCTGGTCTTTGATCTCTAGCTAATCATGTTCGAAATATATTTAACTGCAGTAAGGACAAGAACTGTTCAACGACTACTCCTACACACGAGCCGCATGCACTCGCAAGTCCATCACGCATGCCCCGGTGTCGCATACCAGCGTCTCATTCCCACCAACGACTATGAAGAAGAAAATAAGCAACAAGCCAGTGATATACTTATCTCCCGCCCGCCAACATGCAAGCATGCGTCCTGTTGTTTTCAAGGTCAGTTCAAACAACGCACGCCCACGTTTTCAAACGTCCTCCTCATCTTTCGATCGAGTCCAAAAATGTCCCCCCGTCAAATTGGACCGGCGCATTTCTCTGAATTTGTCAACAACCTGATAAGATTAGGCAAGACGGAGACGAATCGACCTGCTCGAGCTCGAAGATTTGCATTTCGACCTCGATCTCCAGTTTTCGCGTCAAGCCGGAGTGTGCACTATCAGAGCAGCCGCCTGAAATATGCTATCTAGATTCCAAACTGACAGCCACGTCCTAACAATTTACTGAGACAATGAACCCTTTGATTGATGAATTGACCGGTGTGCCTGGGGACCATGACTGCGTGATCATTTATAGTTGTTGTGCATAAAACGTGGTCGAGGTTGACAATAATCATGGTCGCGAACGCACCTCTCGAATTTGAGAAATGGAGATTGACCGGGTCTGAGCAAGTGAGCATGCACGATCGAGACCTCGCAAGTTCCTGGCTTCCTGCAAGCCAGGTGTTTGATCGTGCTCGCAACAAGTCATCAATCCTCACCCTATTTTAATTTCAGAGCACCAGGAAACGAAGCTACCCTGCTCTTGGCCCCCCAGTCCACTTTGTTCTCCTTTTAATTTTCTACTCTTATAAAACTCATAGCAGGCCCTGTGAATAGAAAAGAAGTTTCACAAAAATGATAAATGGAAAAGAAGTTTCACAAAAATAATAAACTACTCCCTCCGTTCCTAAATATAAGTCTTTTTAGAGATTACACTATGGACTACATACGAAGCAAAATGAATGAATTTACACTCTCTTAAAACAGGCTTTCGCCCCGCTTTATATAAAGCAACATCAACAGAGTACACGGCCGAACGATACAAAATGGTGAGGCGGCCCTCATACAATGCCGACCCTAGGATAACCGGAGCACGCAACTCAACCGAACAATAACATAGGAGGAACTGAGTACAACGACACACTACGCCCTAACACACCTAAGCTCCACGACAACGCCCTCAAGAGGGAAAACAGCACAGAGCATCGCCGCTGTCGAGTCCAGAATGGACAAGGGTTTTGACCCGGAACCTTGACACGGAATAGGAGCACCTCGACAGCGTCTTCAGGAAGAAAGCGGCGCCCTCGAGCGTTGCCGCCACCGGCGCTAAGGCGCAGAGCTTTCACTCGGTAACTCCGTCGTGCAACCACGAGGTCGTCAAGACAGGCGCGACAAGACCAGATCCCCAGGTCCGGATCGGGGCGTCGTCATGATTGTTAGAGATACGACACGCAATCGAATACGATGAAGAACGAAAATCAAGCAAGGAACACGAGATTATAACGTGGAAAACCCCTCCAACACGAAGGGGAAAAAACCACGGGCGCCAGCCAGCCAAACTTCACTATATCGGGAGAGGTTACAAACGCCAGTGATTTACAACTAATCAACTTATACTGTGCGGCAGCTTACAAGGGGTATATATAACACATGAGTCCTAGGTCAACCCTGATCCGCTTCGGCCCAAGCCTACCGGCGACGGGCCTCGCTCCACTCGCCTGTCAGAAGTTGGCCTTTATCTTTATATTTAAATTTGAAGCATAACATAACAATGACCGCCCGAGCCACCCCCCGCTACCCCTCTTGCCGCCCACACGGCCAAGGGTGGTAGCCACCATCACCACCATGGAGCCTGCCGGAGAGACACCCGTGTGGACCACCAACTGGAGCCGCTGCCCCGGCATCCATGTCAGAGAAACCACTAACGATCGCCAACCCAGCATCCCAACCACGGTAGGAAGAGTGAAAGGGGCCTCCTTTCACTCCTAGCCCGGCATCAGTCCGGAGCCTGAGTCGACACCTCCACCGTAGGAGGCGTCCACGCTTGCATCCCTAGCTAGTCCCGATGGACCGGGGGGACACGACCCCGAGACTACCGACAGCCGTTGCTACTTCTTGAGCATGCGTTGGTTTTTCCTTGAAGAGGAAAGGGTGATGTAGCAAAATAGATAAGTATTTCCCTCAGTTGTTGAGAACCAAGGTATCAATCCAGTAGGAGATACAAGCAAGTCCCCAATAGATGTACCTACACAAATAATCAAACACTTGCACCCAACGCTATAAAGGGGTTGTCAATCCCTTCACGGTTATTTGCAAGGATGAGATCTGATAGAGATAGATATAAAAGATTGCTAGAACGTAAAGTAAAACAAAAGTAAAAATAAGGCAGCGAGATATTTTTGGTATTTTTGGTTTATAGATCTGAAAATATAATATGGAAAATAGACCCGGGGGCCATAGGTTTCACTGGAGGCTTCTCTCATGAAGGAAAATAATACGGCAGGTGAACAAATTACTGTCGAGCAATTGATAGAAAAGCGAATAATTATGACGATATCCAAGGCAATGATTATGCATATAGGCATCGCGTCTGTGTCAAGTAGACCGAAACGATTTTGCATCTACTACTATTACTCCACACATCGACCGACTCCTGCCTGCATCTAGAGTATTAAGTTCATGAAGAACAGAGTAACGCATTAGGTAAGATGACATGATGTAGAGGGATAAACTCAAGCAATATGATGAAAACCCCATCTTTTTATCCTCGATGGCAACAATACAAATACGTGCCTCGCTATCCCTACTTTGTCACTGGGTGAGGACACCGCAAGATTGAACCCAAAACTAAGCACTTCTCCCATTGCAAGAATTACCAATCTAGTTGGCCAAACCAAACCAATAACTCGAAGAGACTTGCAAAGATATGAAATCATGCATATAAGAATTCAGAGAAGATTCAAATAATATTCATAGATAAGTTGATCATAAACCCACAATTCATTGGATCTCGACAAACACACCGCAAAAGAGTATTACATCGGATAGATCTCCATGAAGATCATGAAGAACATGGTATTGAAGAACAAAGAGAGAGAAGAAGCCATCTAGCTACTAGCTATGGACCCGAAGGTCTGTGGTAAACTTCTCACGCATCATCGGAGGGGCAATGGAGTTGATGTAGATGCCCTCCGTGATCGAATCCCCCTCCGGCAGATTACCGGAAAAGGCTCCAAGATTGGATCTCACGGGAACAGAGGCTTCCGGCAGCGGAAAAGTATTTTCGTGGCTCTTTTTCGTATCCGGGGAATATTTGGGAATTTATAGGCCGAAGAATAGGGTTAGGAGGGCTGCCGTGGGGCCACAAGCCAGGGGGCGCCCCCCCTAGGGCGCGCCCTGGTGGCTTGTGATGCCACGGCAGGTCTCCTGCCTTCATCTCCAAGTCTGCTGGGTTTCTTCTGGTCCAAGAAAAATCATTCCGAAGATTTTATTCCGTTTGGACTCCGTTTAATATTCCTTATCTGCAATACTCAAAAACAAGGAAAAATAGAAACTGGCACTAGGCTCTAGATTAATAGGTTAGTCCCAAAAATAATATAAAATAGCATATTAATGCATATAAAACATCGAAAACAGATAATATAATAGCATGGAACAATAAAAAATTATAGATACGTTGGAGACGTATCAGCCGTCACCGAGCAAGCTCGCACAACGTCATGCCCATTGCCCCGGACACCAAGTTAGCGAACCGTGAATCGAGATCTTGACCATCGCCGACTCCCACCGCACCCGCGAGGAGAAGGGCCTCCTCGACCGCGAGCACCGCCCGGACCTCGCCTAACCCCACCTACTGGGAGACGAGCTCCGACCCGCCCTGGGTTCAACCGGTCCACCTGAGCCCGAGCCCCAAATCCGGAGCCGCCAACGCCGCGTGAGACACCGGTGCCTGCCTTTTGACATCCTGCCCGCCACACACGACGTCCGCTCATCACCCGGAGAAGGAGGGCCGCATCCACGCCCCCGCTCCACCAACATAAGGCATGACAGCAACGAAGACCATCGTGCCAGCCCGCAACCTCCGCCGATGCACCACCGGACGCAAGCCTCCGCTGCCAAGCTACAGAACCGCGCCACCAGCACCGGCCTCCACCACCCAAAGCCACGCCACGCCCCGCGCCGCAGGACAAGCCCTAGTAGGTGTTGGAAATATGCCCTAGAGGCAATAATAATTTGGTTATTATTATATTTCCTTGTTCATGATAATCGTTTATTATCCATGCTATAATTGTATTGATTGGAAACTCAAATACATGTGTGGGTACATAGACAACACTGTGTCCCTAGTAAGCCTCTAGTTGACTAGCTCGTTGATCAAAGATGGTTAAGGTTTCCTAGCCATTGACATGAGATGTCATTTGATAACGGGATCACATCATTAGGAGAATGATGTGATGGACAAGACCCAAACTGAGAACGTAGCATTTGATCGTGTCAGTTTATTGCTATTGTTTTCTGCATGTCAAGTATCTGTTCCTTTGACCATGAGATCATGCAACTCACTGACACCGGAGGAATACCTTGTGTGTATCAAACGTCGCAACGTAACTGGGTGACTATAAAGGTGCTCTACAGGTATCTCCGAGGGTGTCTGTTGGGTTGGCATGGATCAAGACTGGGATTTGTTACTCCGTGTGACGGAGAGGTATCTCAGGGCCCACTCGGTAATACAACATCACATTGAGCCTTGCAAGCAAAGTGACTAAAGAGTTAGCCACAGGATCTTGTATTACGGAACGAGTAAAGAGACTTGCCGGTAACGAGATTGAACTAGGTATAGAGATACCGACGATCGAATCTCGGGCAAGTAACATACCGAAGAACAAAGGGAACAGCATACGGGATTAACTGAATCCTTGACATAGAGGTTCGACCGATAAAGATCTTCGTAGAATATGTAGGAGCCAATATGGGCATCCAGGTCCCGCTATTGGTTATTGGCCGTAGAGGTGTCTCGGTCATGTCTACATAGTTCTCGAACCCGCAGGGTCTACACACTTAACGTTTGGTGACGATTAGTATAATTGAGTTATTATGTTGGTGACCGAAAGTTGTTCGGAAGTCTCGGATAAGATCCCGGACATGACGAGGATCTCCGGAAGAGTCCGGAGGTAAAGATTGATATATGTGATAATAGTGTTTCGATCTCCGGAAGAGTTCCAGAGTTCACCGGAAGGGGTTCCGGATGTTTACCGAAGTGTTCGGGTGCGAGAACACTTTATATGGGCCAAGGGATAAAAGCCCACGAGGTATTGGAAAGTGCAAAAAGTAGTTTTGCTGCCGCGTAAGCGGTACTACCGCTTGTGTGAAGCGGTACTACCGCCCGAGCGGTACTACCGCTTGTGTGAAGCGGTACTACCGCCCAAGCGGTACTACCGCTTGTGAGCGGTACTACCGCTTGTGCGCGGCTGTGCGCGGTTCGGCAGGGATCCGAGTTGGACTCTTTTCCTGCGGGCCAAACCGACCTTGTGCGGGCAAAACCGACCTGGAGGAGGCTTTTACTCCAAGTTTAGACCCCAAGGCTCAACATATAAATAGAGGGGCAGGGCTAGCACACGGGAGTGATCAGGATTTCCCAAGCCGTGTGCCGGCAACCCTAGCCCTCTAGTTCCTCCGTCATAATCTCCGTAGCGCTTGGCGAAGCCCTGCAGAGATTGTTCCTCACCACCATCACCACGCCGTCGTGCTGCTGGAACTCAACCACTACTTCACCATCGCTCGCTGGATCGAGGAGGTGAAGGCGTCATCAAGCCGTACGTGTGTTGAACGCGGAGGTGCCGTCCGTTCGGCGCTAGTTCGTGATCGGATCGAGGGACGACTTGCGATTTGGATCGCGGAGACGTTCGACTACATCAACCGCGTTTCTTAAACGCTTCCGCTTAGCGATCTACAAGGGTATGTAGATTCACTCTCCCTCTCGTAGATGCTCATCACCATGGATAGATCTTGTGTGTGCGTAGGAAAATTTTTGTTTCCCATGCAACGTTTCCCAACAGTGGTATCAGAGCCAGGTCTATGCGTAGATGAGATCTCGAGTAGAACACAAATGAGTTGTGGGCGTGGGTGTATACATATTGCTTGCGGTTACTAGTTGATATTTGATTCGGCGGTACTGTGAGATGAAGCGGCCCGGACCGACATTACGCGTACACTTACGCGAGACAGGTTCCTTCAACTAACATGTAACTTCGTTGCATAAAGATGGCTAGCGGGTGTCTGTCTCTCTCACCTTAGTTGAATCGATTTCAATGAAGAGGGTTCTTTTAGAAGATCAAAAAGCAATCACTACACCACGTTGTGGTTTTGCGTAGGTAAGAACGGTTCTTGCAAACCCGTAGCAGCCACGTAAAATTTGCAACAACAATTAGAGGACGTCTAACTTGTTTTTGCAGGGTATGTTGTGATGTGATATGGCCAATTACATGATGAGATATATGTGATGTATGAGATGATCATGTGTTGTATAGAATATCACGACTTGCATGTCGATGAATACGGCAACTGGCAGGAGCCATAGAGTTGTCTTTAATTATTGTATGACCTGCGTGTCAATCATTAAGCGCTATGTAATGCTTTACTTTATCGCTAAACGTTAGCAATAGTCGTGGAAGCAACAGTCGGTGCGACAACCTTATGGCGACACGTTGATGGAGATCAAGATGATGGAGATGTTGGAAATATGCCCTAGAGGCAATAATAAATTGGTTATTATTATATTTCCTTGTTCATGATAATCGTTTATTATCCATGCTATAATTGTATTGATTGGAAACTCAAATACATGTGTGGGTACATAGACAACACTGTGTCCCTAGTAAGCCTCTAGTTGACTAGCTTGTTGATCAAAGATGGTTAAGGTTTCCTAGCCATGGACATGAGATGTCATTTGATAACGGGATCACATCATTAGGAGAATGATGTGATGGACAAGACCCAAACTGTAAACGTAGCATTTGATCGTGTCAGTTTATTGCTATTGTTTTCTGCATGTCAAGTATCTGTTCCTTTGACCATGAGATCATGCAACTCACTGACACCGGAGGAATACCTTGTGTGTATCAAACGTCACAACGTAACTGGGTGACTATAAAGGTGCTCTACAGGTATCTCCGAGGGTGTCTGTTGGGTTGGCATGGATCAAAACTGGGATTTGTTACTCCGTATGACGGAGAGGTATCTCAGGGCCCACTCGGTAATACAACATCACACTGAGCCGTGCAAGCAAAGTGACTAAAGAGTTAGCCACAGGATCTTGTATTACGGAACGAGTAAAGAGACTTGCCGATGACGAGATTGAACTAGGTATAGTGATACCGACGATCGAATCTCGGGCAAGTAACATACCGAAGAACAAAGGGAACAGCATACGGGATTAACTGAATCCTTGACATAGAGGTTCGACCGATAAAAGATCTTCGTAGAATATGTAGGAGCCAATATGGGCATCCAGGTCCCGCTATTGGTTATTGGCCGTAGAGGTGTCTCGGTCATGTCTACATAGTTCTCGAACCCGCAGGGTCTACACACTTAACGTTTGGTGACGATTAGTATAATTGAGTTATTATGTTGGTGACCGAAAGTTGTTCGGAGTCCCGGATAAGATCCCGGACATGACGAGGATCTCCGGAATAGTCCGGAGGTAAAGATTGATATATGTGATAATAGTGTTTTGATCTCTGGAAGGGTTCCGGAGTTCACCGGAAGGGGTTCCGGATGTTTACCGAAGTGTTCGGGTGCAGCAACACTTTATATGAGCCAAAGGGATAAAGCCCACAAGGTATTGGAAAGTGCAAAAGTAGTTTTGCTGCCGCGTAAGCGGTACTACCGCTTGGTGAAGCGGTACTACCGCCGGAGCGGTACTACCGCTTGTGTGAAGCGGTACTACCGCCCGAGCGGTACTACCGCTTGTGTGAAGCGGTACTACCGCCCAAGCGGTACTACCGCTTGTGTGAAGCGGTACTACCGCTTGTGCGCGGCTGTGCACGGTTCGGCAGGGATCCGAGTTGGACTCTTTCCCTGCGGGCCAAACCGACCTTGTGCGGGCAAAACCGACCCGGAGGAGGCTTTTACTCCAAGTTTAGACCCCAAGGCTCAACATATAAATAGAGGGGCAGGGCTAGCACACGGGACACATCAGGATTTCCCAAGCCGTGTGCCGGCAACCCTAGCCCTCTAGTTCCTCCGTCATAATCTCCGTAGTGCTTGGCGAAGCCCTGCAGAGATTGTTCCTCACCACCATCACCACGCCGTCGTGCTGCTGGAACTCAACCACTACTTCACCATCGCTCGCTGGATCGAGGAGGTGAAGGCGTCATCAAGCCGTACGTGTGTTGAACGCGGAGGTGCCGTCCGTTCGGCACTAGATCGGAAGGATCGTGATTGGATCGCGGGACGCTCGGCGATTTGGATCGCGAAGACGTTCGACTACATCAACCGCGTTTATTAACGCTTCCGCTTAGCGATCTACAAGGGTATGTAGATTCACTCTCCCTCTCGTAGATGCTCATCACCATGGATAGATCTTGTGTGTGCGTAGGAAAATTTTTGTTTCCCATGCAACGTTCCCCAACAGTGGTATCAGAGCCAGGTCTATGCGTAGATGAGATCTCGAGTAGAACACAAACGAGTTGTGGGCGTGGGTGTATACATATTGCTTGCCGTTACTAGTTGATACTTGATTCAGCGGTATTGTGAGATGAAGCGGCCCGGACCGACATTACGCGTACGCTTACGCGAGACTGGTTTTACCGCTGCGTGCACTTGTTGCATAAAGGTGACTGGCGGGTGTCTGTCTCTCTCACTTTAGTTGAATCGGTTCAATGAAGAGGGTTCTTTTAGAAGATCAAAAAGCAATCACTACACCACGTTGTGGTTTTGCGTAGGTAAGAACGGTTCTTGCAAACCCATAGCAGCCACGTAAAATTTGCAACAACAATTAGAGGACGTCTAACTTGTTTTTGCAGGGTATGTTGTGATGTGATATGGCCAATTACATGATGAGATATATGTGATGTATGAGATGATCATGTGATGTATAGAATATCACGACTTGCATGTCGATGAGTACGGCAACTGGCAGGAGCCATAGAGTTGTCTTTAATTATTGTATGACCTGCGTGTCAATCATTAAGCGCTATGTAATGCTTTACTTTATCGCTAAACGTTAGCTATAGTCGTGGAAGCATCAGTCGGCGCGACAACCTTATGGCGACACGTTGATGGAGATCAAGATGATGGAGATCATGGTGTCATGCCGGTGACGATGGAGATCATGCCGGTGCTTTGGAGATGGAGATCAAAAGCACAAGTTCATGGCCATATCATGTCACTTATGATTTGCATGTGATGTTAATCCTTTTTATGCATCTTATTTTGCTTAGGACGACGGTAGCATTATAAGGTGATCCCTCACTTAAATTTCAAGATAAATTGTGTTCTCCCCAAGTGTGCACCGTTGCGAAAGTTCGTCGTTTCGAGACACGCCGTGATGATCGGGTGTGATAGACTCTACGTTCGCATACAACGGGTGCAAGCCATGTTGCACACGCGGAACACTCGGGTTAAACTTGACGAGCCTAGCATGTACAGACATGGCCTCGGAACACAAGAGACCGAAAGGTCGAACATGAGTCATATAGTAGATATGATCAACATGAAGATGTTCACCATTGAAACCACCTCAACTCACGTGATGATCGGACTTGAGTTGGTGGATTTGGATCATGTTACACTCGAATGATCGGAGGGATGTCAATTTGAGTGGGAGTTTTTTAAATATGATTAACTAAACTCATTATCTAAGAACAATAGTCTAAGTTGTCTTTGCTATATTTATGTTGTAGATCATGGCTCGCGCAGTAGCACCCCTGAATTTTAATGCGTTCCTAGAGAAAGCTAAATTGAAAGATGATGGAAGTAACTTTGTGGACTGGGCCCGTAATCTAAGGATTATCCTTACGGCTTCCCAGAAGGCTTATGTCCTTGATGCACCGCTTGGTGATCCACCCGCTCCAGTTGAGTCTCTAGACGTTGTGAACGCCTGGCAGGCTCGTTCTGATGATTACTCAATAGTTCAATGTGCAATGTTGTATGGCTTAGAACCGAGACTTCAAAGACGTTTTGAACGTCATGGAGCATATGAGATGTTCCAGGAGTTGAAGTTTATCTTTCAGAAGAATGCCCGGATCGAGAGATATGAGATCTCCGATAAGTTCTATGCTTGCAAGATGGAGGAGAACGGGTCTATCAGTGATCACGTGCTCAGAATGTCTGGGTACTCCACCCGTCTGGCTGAGTTAGGGATGCCCCTTCCGCCAGAGGCTATCACTGACAGAGTTCTTCAATCATTGCCACCTAGCTACAAGAGCTTCGTGTTGAACTATAACATGCACGGGATGAACAAGTCAGTCGCCGAGCTGTTTGCGATGCTGAAAGCCGCTGAGTCTGAAATTCAGAAGGAGCATCAAGTGTTGATGGTCAATAAAACCACTAGTTTCAAGAAAAATGGCAAGGGTAAGAAGGGTAACTCTAAGAAGAGTGGCAAAGCAGTTGCTCCTCTCGTGAAGAAACCCAAGGCTGGACCCAAACCAGAAACTGAGTGTTTGCATTGCAAGGGAACTGGACACTGGAAGCGGAATTGCCCCAAGTATTTGGCTGACAAGAAGGCGGCCAACAACAAACAAGGTATATATGATATACATGTTATTGATGTGTACCTTACCAACTCTCGTTGTAGTACCTGGGTATTTGATACCGGTGCGGTTGCTCATATTTGCAACTCAAAACAGGAACTGCGGAATAGACGGAGGCTGGCAAAGGACGAAGTGACGATGCGCGTGGGAAATGGTTCCAAGGTTGATGTGATCGCCGTCGGCACGCTCGCTCTTCGATTACCGTCGGGATTAGTGATGAACCTAAATAAGTGTTATTTGGTGCCTGCGTTAAGCATGAACATTATATCTTGATCTTGTTTATTGCGAGACGGTTACTCATTTAAATCAGAGAATAATGGTTGTTCTATTTATATGAGTAATATCTTTTATGGTCATGCACCCGATGTGAGGGGTTTATTCTTATTGAATCTCGATAGTAATGATACACATGTTCATAACATTGATGCCAAAAGATGTAGAATTGATAATGATAATACCACTTTCTTGTGGCACTGCCGTTTAGGTCATATTGGCGTAAAACGCATGAAGAAGCTCCATGCTGATGGACTTTTGGAGTCACTTGATTTTGAATCACTTGACACATGTGAGCCATGCCTCATGGGCAAGATGACTAAAACGCCGTTCTCTGGAACAATGGAACGGGCAAGTGACTTATTGGAAATCATACATACTGATGTGTGCGGTCCGATGAGTATTGAGGCGCGCGGTGGTTATCGTTACTTTCTTACCTTCACTGATGACTTAAGTAGATATGGGTATATTTACTTAATGAAACACAAGTCTGAAACATTTGAAAAGTTCAAACAATTTCAGAGTGAAGTTGAGAATCATCGTAACAAGAAGATTAAATTCCTACGATCTGATCGAGGAGGAGAATATCTGAGTTATGAGTTTGGCAGTCACTTAAGACAGTGTGGAATTGTTTCACAATTAACACCGCCTGGAACACCACAGCGTAATGGTGTGTCCGAACGTCGTAATCGAACCTTATTGGATATGGTGCGATCTATGATGTCTCTTGCCGATTTGCCACTATCGTTTTGGGGTTATGCATTAGAGACAGCTGCATTCACTTTAAATAGGGCACCATCGAAATCCGTTGAGACGACGCCATATGAACTTTGGTTTGGCAAGAAGCCAAAGCTGTCGTTTCTTAAAGTTTGGGGATGTGATGCTTATGTCAAAAAGCTTCAGCCTGAAAAGCTGGAACCCAAAGCGGAGAAATGCGTCTTCATAGGATACCCAAAAGAGACAGTTGGGTATACCTTCTACCTCAGATCCGAAGGCAAAGTGTTTGTCGCTAAAAACGGAACATTTCTTGAGAAAGAGTTTCTCTCGAAAGAATTGAGTGGGAGGAAGATAGAACTTGATGACGTTGTTGAACCTTTACTTCAACCTGAGAGTAGCGCAGCGCAGAAAGTTGTTTCTGTGGAGCCTACATTAGCTGAAGAGGAAGTTAATGATGATGATCATGAAGCTTTGGATCAAGTTGCTATCGAACCTCGTAGGTCGACAAGGACGCGTACTGCTCCCGAGTGGTACGGCAACCCTGTCTTAGAGGTCATGTTGTTAGACAACGATGAACCTACGAGCTATGGAGAAGCGATGATGGGCCCGGATTCCGAGAAGTGGTTAGAGGCCATGAAATCTGAGATGCGATCCATGTATGAAAACAAAGTATGGACTTTGGAAGTATTACCTGAAGGGCGTAAGGCCATTCAGAACAAATGGATCTTTAAGAGGAAGACAGACGCGGACGGTAATGTCACCGTCTATAAAGCTCGACTTGTGGCAAAGGGTTTTTCACAAGTTCAAGGAGTTGACTACGATGAGACCTTCTCACCCGTAGCGATGCTTAAGTCCGTCAGAATCATGTTAGCAATAGCTGCCTTTTTCGATTATGAAATTTGGCAGATGGATGTCAAAACAGCGTTCCTTAACGGTTACCTTAAGGAAGAGTTGTATATGATGCAACCAGAAGGTTTTGTCGATCCAGAGAATGCTGACAAAGTTTGCAAACTCCAGCGATCCATTTATGGACTGGTGCAAGCATCTCGGAGTTGGAATCTTCGTTTTGATAAAGTGATCAAAGCGTTCGAGTTTATACAAGTTTACGGAGAAGCTTGTATTTACAAGAAAGTGAGTGGGAGCTCTATAGCGTTTCTAATATTATATGTGGATGACATATTGCTGATTGGAAACAATATAGAAATGCTGGAAAGCGTAAAGGAATATTTGAACAAGAGTTTTTCAATGAAGGACCTAGGAGAAGCTGCTTTCATATTAGGCATCAAGATCTATAGAGATAGATCGAGACGCTTAATAGGACTTTCACAAAGCACATACCTTGATAAGATTTTGAAGAAGTTCAAAATGGATCAGTCCAAGAAGGGGTTCTTGCCTGTTTTGCAAGGTGTGAAGTTGAGTAAGACTCAATGCCCAGTGACTGCAGAAGATAGAGAAAAGATGAGTGTCATCCCCTATGCTTCAGCCATAGGCTCTATCATGTATGCAATGCTGTGCACAAGACCCGATGTCAGCCTTGCCATAAGTATGGTCGGAAGGTTTCAAGGTGATCCAGGAATGGAACACTGGACGGCGGTCAAGAATATCCTGAAGTACCTGAAAAGGACTAAGGACATGTTTCTCGTTTATGGAGGTGATCAAGAGCTCGTCGTAAAGGGTTACGTCGATGCAAGCTTTGACACTGATCCGGATGACTCTAAGTCGCAAACCGGATACGTATTTATTCTTAATGGGGGTGCGGTTAGCTGGTGCAGTTCCAAGCAAAGCGTGGTAGCTGATTCTACATGCGAAGCGGAGTACATCGCAGCCTCGGAGGCGGCGAAGGAAGGTGTCTGGATGAAGGAGTTCATGACAGATCTTGGAGTAGTGCCTAGTGCACTTAACCCAATGACTCTGTTTTGTGATAATACTGGTGCCATTGCTCTAGCCAAGGAACCAAGATTTCACAAGAGGACCAGACACATAAAGCGACGTTTCAATTCCATCCGCGATTACATCAAGGAGGACGACATAAATATTTGCAAAGTACACACGGATCTAAATGTTGCAGATCCGATGACTAAACCTCTTCCAAGGGCTAAACATGAACAACACCAGAACTGCATGGGTGTTCGATTCATTACAATGTAAATCACATAGTGATGTGAACTAGATTATTGACTCTAGTGCAAGTGGGAGACTGTTGGAAATATGCCCTAGAGGCAATAATAAATTGGTTATTATTATATTTCCTTGTTCATGATAATCGTTTATTATCCATGCTATAATTGTATTGATTGGAAACTCAAATACATGTGTGGGTACATAGACAACACTGTGTCCCTAGTAAGCCTCTAGTTGACTAGCTTGTTGATCAAAGATGGTTAAGGTTTCCTAGCCATGGACATGAGATGTCATTTGATAACGGGATCACATCATTAGGAGAATGATGTGATGGACAAGACCCAAACTGTAAACGTAGCATTTGATCGTGTCAGTTTATTGCTATTGTTTTCTGCATGTCAAGTATCTGTTCCTTTGACCATGAGATCATGCAACTCACTGACACCGGAGGAATACCTTGTGTGTATCAAACGTCGCAACGTAACTGGGTGACTATAAAGGTGCTCTACAGGTATCTCCGAGGGTGTCTGTTGGGTTGGCATGGATCAAGACTGGGATTTGTTACTCCGTATGACGGAGAGGTATCTCAGGGCCCACTCGGTAATACAACATCACATTGAGCCTTGCAAGCAAAGTGACTAAAGAGTTAGCCACAGGATCTTGTATTACGGAACGAGTAAAGAGACTTGCCGGTGACGAGATTGAACTAGGTATAGTGATACCGACGATCGAATCTCGGGCAAGTAACATACCGAAGAACAAAGGGAACAGCATACGGGATTAACTGAATCCTTGACATAGAGGTTCGACCGATAAAAGATCTTCGTAGAATATGTAGGAGCCAATATGGGCATCCAGGTCCCGCTATTGGTTATTGGCCGTAGAGGTGTCTCGGTCGTGTCTACATAGTTCTCGAACCCGCAGGGTCTACACACTTAACGTTTGGTGACGATTAGTATAATTGAGTTATTATGTTGGTGACCGAAAGTTGTTCGGAGTCCCGGATAAGATCCCGGACATGACGAGGATCTCCGGAATAGTCCGGAGGTAAAGATTGATATATGTGATAATAGTGTTTTGATCTCTGGAAGGGTTCCGGAGTTCACCGGAAGGGGTTCCGGATGTTTACCGAAGTGTTCGGGTGCAGCAACACTTTATATGAGCCAAAGGGATAAAGCCCACAAGGTATTGGAAAGTGCAAAAGTAGTTTTGCTGCCGCGTAAGCGGTACTACCGCTTGGTGAAGCGGTACTACCGCCGGAGCGGTACTACCGCTTGTGTGAAGCGGTACTACCGCCCGAGCGGTACTACCGCTTGTGTGAAGCGGTACTACCGCCCAAGCGGTACTACCGCTTGTGTGAAGCGGTACTACCGCTTGTGCGCGGCTGTGCACGGTTCGGCAGGGATCCGAGTTGGACTCTTTCCCTGCGGGCCAAACCGACCTTGTGCGGGCAAAACCGACCCGGAGGAGGCTTTTACTCCAAGTTTAGACCCCAAGGCTCAACATATAAATAGAGGGGCAGGGCTAGCACACGGGACACATCAGGATTTCCCAAGCCGTGTGCCGGCAACCCTAGCCCTCTAGTTCCTCCGTCATAATCTCCGTAGTGCTTGGCGAAGCCCTGCAGAGATTGTTCCTCACCACCATCACCACGCCGTCGTGCTGCTGGAACTCAACCACTACTTCACCATCGCTCGCTGGATCGAGGAGGTGAAGGCGTCATCAAGCCGTACGTGTGTTGAACGCGGAGGTGCCGTCCGTTCGGCACTAGATCGGAAGGATCGTGATTGGATCGCGGGACGCTCGGCGATTTGGATCGCGAAGACGTTCGACTACATCAACCGCGTTTATTAACGCTTCCGCTTAGCGATCTACAAGGGTATGTAGATTCACTCTCCCTCTCGTAGATGCTCATCACCATGGATAGATCTTGTGTGTGCGTAGGAAAATTTTTGTTTCCCATGCAACGTTCCCCAACAGGAGATCATGGTGTCATGCCGGTGACGATGGAGATCATGCCGGTGCTTTGGAGATGGAGATCAAAAGCACAAGTTCATGGCCATATCATGTCACTTATGATTTGCATGTGATGTTAATCCTTTTATGCATCTTATTTTGCTTAGGACGACGGTAGCATTATAAGGTGATCCCTCACTTAAATTTCAAGATAAAATTGTGTTCTCCCCAAGTGTGCACCGTTGCGAAAGTTCGTCGTTTCGAGACACGCCGTGATGATCGGGTGTGATAGACTCTACGTTCGCATACAACGGGTGTAAGCCATGTTACACGTGCGGAACACTCGGGTTAAACTTGACGAGCCTAGCATGTACAGACATGGCCTCGGAACACAAGAGACCGAAAGGTCGAACATGAGTCATATAGTAGATATGATCAACATGAAGATGTTCACCATTGAAACCACCTCAACTCACGTGATGATCGGACTTGAGTTGGTGGATTTGGATCATGTTACACTCGAATGACCGGAGGGATGTCAATTTGAGTGGGAGTTTTTAAGTAATATGATTAACTAAACTCATTATCTAGAACAATAGTCTAAGTTGTCTTTGCTATATTTATGTTGTAGATCATGGCTCGCGCAGTAGCACCCCTGAATTTTAATGCGTTCCTAGAGAAAGCTAAATTGAAAGATGATGGAAGTAACTTTGTGGACTGGGCCCGTAATCTAAGGATTATCCTTACGGCTTCCCAGAAGGCTTATGTCCTTGATGCACCGCTTGGTGATCCACCCGCTCCAGTTGAGTCTCTAGACGTTGTGAACGCCTGGCAGGCTCGTTCTGATGATTACTCAATAGTTCAATGTGCAATGTTGTATGGCTTAGAACCGGGACTTCAAAGACGTTTTGAACGTCATGGAGCATATGAGATGTTCCAGGAGTTGAAGTTTATCTTTCAGAAGAATGCCCGGATCGAGAGATATGAGATCTCCGATAAGTTCTATGCTTGCAAGATGGAGGAGAACGGGTCTATCAGTGATCACCTGCTCAGAATGTCTGGGTACTCCACCCGTCTGGCTGAATTGGGGATGCCCCTTCCGCCAGAGGCTATCACTGACAGAGTTCTTCAATCATTGCCACCTAGCTACAAGAGCTTCATGTTGAACTATAACATGCACGGGATGAACAAGTCAGTCGCCGAGCTGTTTGCGATGCTGAAAGTCGCTGAGTCTGAAATTCAGAAGGAGCATCAAGTGTTGATGGTCAATAAAACCACTAGTTTCAAGAAAAATGGCAAGGGTAAGAAGGGTAAATCTAAGAAGGGTGGCAAAGCAGTTGCTGCTCCTGTGAAGAAACCCAAGGCTGGACCCAAACCAGAAACTGAGTGCTTTCATTGCAAGGGAACTGGACACTGGAAGCGGAATTGCCCCAAGTATTTGGCTGACAAGAAGGCGGCCAACAACAAACAAGGTATATATGATATACATGTTATTGATGTGTACCTTACCAACTCTCGTTGTAGTGCCTGGGTATTTGATACCGGTGCGGTTGCTCATATTTGCAACTCAAAACAGGAACTGCGGAATAGACGGAGGCTGGCAAAGGACGAAGTGACGATGCGCGTGGGAAATGGTTCCAAGGTTGATGTGATCGCCGTCGACACGCTCGCTCTTCGATTACCGTCGGGATTAGTGATGAACCTAAATAAGTGTTATTTGGTGCCTGCGTTAAGCATGAACATTATATCTGGATCTTGTTTATTGCGAGACGGTTACTCATTTAAATCAGAGAATAATGGTTGTTCTATTTATATGAGTAATATCTTTTATTGTCATGCACCCAATGTGAGGGGTTTATTCTTATTGAATCTCGATAGTAATGATACACATGTTCATAACATTGATGCCAAAAGATGTAGAATTGATAATGATAATACCACTTTCATGTGGCACTGCCGTTTAGGTCATATTGGCGTAAAACGCATGAGGAAGCTCCATGCTGATGGACTTTTGGAGTCACTTGATTTTGAATCACTTGACACATGTGAGCCATGCCTCATGGGCAAGATGACTAAAACGCCGTTCTCTGGTACAATGGAACGGGCAAGTGACTTATTGGAAATCATACATACTGATGTGTGTGGTCCGATGAGTATTGAGGCGCGCGGTGGTTATCGTTATTTTCTCACCTTCACTGATGACTTAAGTAGATATGGGTATATTTACTTAATGAAACATAAGTCTGAAACATTTGAAAAGTTCAAACAATTTCAGAGTGAAGTTGAGAACATCGTAACAAGAAGATTAAATTCCTACGATCTGATCGAGGAGGAGAATATCTGAGTTATGAGTTTGGCAGTCACTTAAGACAGTGTGGAATTGTTTCACAATTGACACCGCCTGGAACACCACAGCGTAATGGTGTGTCCGAACGTCGTAATCGAACTTTATTGGATATGGTGCGATCTATGATGTCTCTTGCCGATTTGCCACTATCGTTTTGGGGTTATGCATTAGAGACAGCTGCATTCACTTTAAATAGGGCACCATCGAAATCCGTTGAGACAACGCCATATGAACTTTGGTTTGACAAGAAGCCAAAGCTGTCGTTTCTTAAAGTTTGGGGATGTGATGCTTATGTCAAAAAGCTTCAGCCTGAAAAGCTGGAACCCAAAGCGGAGAAATGCGTCTTCATAGGATACCCAAAAGAGACAATTGGGTATACCTTCTACCTCAGATCCGAGGGCAAAGTGTTTGTCGCTAAAAACGGAACATTTCTTGAGAAAGAGTTTCTCTCGAAAGAATTGAGTGGGAGGAAGATAGAACTTGATGAGGTTGTTGAACCTTTACTTCAACCTGAGAGTAGCGCAGCGCAGAAAGTTGTTTCTGTGGAGCCTACATTAGCTGAAGAGGAAGTTAATGATGATGATCATGAAGCTTTGGATCAAGTTGCTATCGAACCTCGTAGGTCGACAAGGACGCGTACTGCTCCTGAGTGGTACGGCAACCCTGTCTTAGAGGTCATGTTGTTAAACAACGATGAACCTACGAGCTATGGAGAAGCGATGATGGGCCCGGATTCCGAGAAGTGGTTAGAGGCCATGAAATCCGAGATGGGATCCATGTATGAAAACAAAGTATGGACTTTGGAAGTATTACCTGAAGGGCGTAAGGCCATTCAGAACAAATGGATCTTTAAGAGGAAGACGGACGCGGACGGTAATGTCACCGTCTATAAAGCTCGACTTGTGGCAAAGGGTTTTTCACAAGTTCAAGGAGTTGACTACGATGAGACCTTCTCACCCGTAGCGATGCTTAAGTCCGTCAGAATCATGTTAGCAATGGCTGCCTTTTTCGATTATGAAATTTGGCAGATGGATGTCAAAACAGCGTTCCTTAACGGTTACCTTAAGGAAGAGTTGTATATGATACAACCAGAAGGTTTTGTCGATCCAGAGAATGCTGACAAAGTTTGCAAACTCCAGCGATCCATTTATGGACTGGTGCAAGCATCTCGGAGTTGGAATCTTCGTTTTGATGAGGTGATCAAAGCGTTCGAGTTTATACAAGTTTACGGAGAAGCTTGTATTTACAAGAAAGTGAGTGGGAGCTCTATAGCGTTTCTAATATTATATGTGGATGACATATTGCTGATTGGAAACAATATAGAAATGCTGGAAAGCGTAAAGGAATATTTGAACAAGAGTTTTTCAATGAAGGACCTAGGAGAAGCTGCTTTCATATTAGGCATCAAGATCTATAGAGATAGATCAAGACGTTTAATAGGACTTTCACAAAGCACATACCTTGATAAGATTTTGAAGAAGTTCAAAATGGATCAGTCCAAGAAGGGGTTCTTGCCTGTTTTGCAAGGTGTGAAGTTGAGTAAGACTCAATGCCCAGTGACTGCAGAAGATAGAGAAAAGATGAGTGTCATCCCCTATGCTTCAGCCATAGGCTCTATCATGTATGCAATGCTGTGCACAAGACCCGATGTCAGCCTTGCCATAAGTATGGTCGGAAGGTTTCAAAGTGATCCAGGAATGGAACACTGGACGGCGGTCAAGAATATCCTGAAGTACCTGAAAAGGACTAAGGACATGTTTCTCGTTTATGGAGGTGATCAAGAGCTCGTCGTAAAGGGTTACGTCGATGCAAGCTTTGACACTGATCCGGATGACTCTAAGTCTCAAACCGGATACGTATTTATTCTTAATGGGGGTGCGGTTAGCTGGTGCAGTTCCAAGCAAAGCGTGGTAGCTGATTCTACATGCGAAGCGGAGTACATCGCTGCCTCGGAGGCGGCGAAGGAAGGTGTCTGGATGAAGGAGTTCATGACAGATCTTGGAGTAGTGCCTAGTGCGCTTAACCCAATGACTCTGTTTTGTGATAACACTGGTGCCATTGCTCTAGCCAAGGAACCAAGATTTCACAAGAGGACCAGACACATAAAGCGACGCTTCAATTCCATCCGCGATTACATCAAGGAGGACGACATAAATATTTGCAAAGTACACACGGATCTGAATGTTGCAGATCCGATGACTAAACCTCTTCCAAGGGCTAAACATGAACAACACCAGAACTGCATGGGTGTTCGATTCATTACAATGTAAATCACATAGTGATGTGAACTAGATTATTGACTCTAGTGCAAGTGGGAGACTGTTGGAAATATGCCCTAGAGGCAATAATAATTTGGTTATTATTATATTTCCTTGTTCATGATAATCGTTTATTATCCATGCTATAATTGTATTGATTGGAAACTCAAATACATGTGTGGGTACATAGACAACACTGTGTCCCTAGTAAGCCTCTAGTTGACTAGCTCGTTGATCAAAGATGGTTAAGGTTTCCTAGCCATTGACATGAGATGTCATTTGATAACGGGATCACATCATTAGGAGAATGATGTGATGGACAAGACCCAAACTGAGAACGTAGCATTTGATCGTGTCAGTTTATTGCTATTGTTTTCTGCATGTCAAGTATCTGTTCCTTTGACCATGAGATCATGCAACTCACTGACACCGGAGGAATACCTTGTGTGTATCAAACGTCGCAACGTAACTGGGTGACTATAAAGGTGCTCTACAGGTATCTCCGAGGGTGTCTGTTGGGTTGGCATGGATCAAGACTGGGATTTGTTACTCCGTGTGACGGAGAGGTATCTCAGGGCCCACTCGGTAATACAACATCACATTGAGCCTTGCAAGCAAAGTGACTAAAGAGTTAGCCACAGGATCTTGTATTACGGAACGAGTAAAGAGACTTGCCGGTAACGAGATTGAACTAGGTATAGAGATACCGACGATCGAATCTCGGGCAAGTAACATACCGAAGAACAAAGGGAACAGCATACGGGATTAACTGAATCCTTGACATAGAGGTTCGACCGATAAAGATCTTCGTAGAATATGTAGGAGCCAATATGGGCATCCAGGTCCCGCTATTGGTTATTGGCCGTAGAGGTGTCTCGGTCATGTCTACATAGTTCTCGAACCCGCAGGGTCTACACACTTAACGTTTGGTGACGATTAGTATAATTGAGTTATTATGTTGGTGACCGAAAGTTGTTCGGAAGTCTCGGATAAGATCCCGGACATGACGAGGATCTCCGGAAGAGTCCGGAGGTAAAGATTGATATATGTGATAATAGTGTTTCGATCTTCGGAAGAGTTCCAGAGTTCACCGGAAGGGGTTCCGGATGTTTACCGAAGTGTTCGGGTGCGAGAACACTTTATATGGGCCAAGGGATAAAAGCCCACGAGGTATTGGAAAGTGCAAAAAGTAGTTTTGCTGCCGCGTAAGCGGTACTACCGCTTGTGTGAAGCGGTACTACCGCCCGAGCGGTACTACCGCTTGTGTGAAGCGGTACTACCGCCCAAGCGGTACTACCGCTTGTGAGCGGTACTACCGCTTGTGCGCGGCTGTGCGCGGTTCGGCAGGGATCCGAGTTGGACTCTTTTCCTGCGGGCCAAACCGACCTTGTGCGGGCAAAACCGACCTGGAGGAGGCTTTTACTCCAAGTTTAGACCCCAAGGCTCAACATATAAATAGAGGGGCAGGGCTAGCACACGGGAGTGATCAGGATTTCCCAAGCCATGTGCCGGCAACCCTAGCCCTCTAGTTCCTCCGTCATAATCTCCGTAGCGCTTGGCGAAGCCCTGCAGAGATTGTTCCTCACCACCATCACCACGCCGTCGTGCTGCTGGAACTCAACCACTACTTCACCATCGCTCGCTGGATCGAGGAGGTGAAGGCGTCATCAAGCCGTACGTGTGTTGAACGCGGAGGTGCCGTCCGTTCGGCGCTAGTTCGTGATCGGATCGAGGGACGACTTGCGATTTGGATCGCGGAGACGTTCGACTACATCAACCGCGTTTCTTAAACGCTTCCACTTAGCGATCTACAAGGGTATGTAGATTCACTCCCCCTCTCGTAGATGCTCATCACCATGGATAGATCTTGTGTGTGCGTAGGAAAATTTTTGTTTCCCATGCAACGTTTCCCAACAGTAGGAACCCCGCCGGATCTGGCCGCCCGCACGCAACCGCCCGAAGAAGCCTGACCCACAGCTGCCGCACTATGGCCGGGCCCTAGGACGACGATGCGCCGCCCGAGAGCGCCCACCCCGCCGCCCAGCTCGCCCGCTGTCGCACTGTGGAGCCTCACGGCAGCCCGCGCCTCTGCCCGAGGCTGTTGACCCCCCCAGCACCCGTCGAGGGGAGAGGAGAAGAGACCCCCCCCCCGCCACCGCGCCAACGGGGCTTTGCCTATCGGCGCCTGCCGGCGGCGGCGGGGGGGGGGGGGGGCTAGGAGGGAGAGCTGGGAGGCCGGCGGGTAGGGTTCCTCCCCTGCCGCCCGCGGGAGCGATAGAGGGAGGTACTTGCATGATGGTTGCTAGCATAACAGCAATGTAGGCTTTGAGTGAATCTACACTCTGAAGTATGTCTATATACATCCGTATGTAGTTCGTAGTGAAATCTCTAAAAAGACTTATATTTAGGAACGGAGAGAGTATTCACTAATCTAAAAATGTTCACAAATTTTACAAATAAATTCTGATTTTTTATAACATTTATTTCGGAAGGATCCTATACCACTGAAAATTAAGATTTTTGTTTGGCAAGGGATCACCTACCGTCTGGGATGAAGGTGCTCAAACGGCATGTCTCGGGTAATGGGCTTTGCCCCTTGTGTGGTTTCCTGGAAAATGGGACCCGCATCCTCTTTTCCTGCACGACAGCTAGGTCGATGTGGAGTTTTGAACGGGAGGCCCTCGGCCCTGAGTGGGAGGCATCCGACCTGGCTAGCTTCCTTCAGGCCAGAGCGGTACAAACCGGAAGACACACACGCCTCTTTTGGCTGATCTTTGCCGCCCTTTCGTGGACGCTCTGGACGACGCATAATAAGATGGTGATCGAGAGGGTCTTCTCATGTCTCGCCTCTGGATCTTTCTTCAAATTTCTTGCGTTCATGCAGCACTGGCACCCTCTGGCTAGACAGAGGGACCAGGAACGCCTAGGCCGGATGCTGGATGCATTTCAGACTACGGCACGTCGACTTGCTTCGCCGGCTCTTGCGTGATGTGATGACCACTTGGTGGTCTTTTTTATGCTTTCGCTCATGTTTTGTTTGGGCTTGCTTGTGTTGTGGTTTCAGCGGACTGTGTGGCTTATTTGTTGCTACTCGTTGTTGAGCTGGTTGGATGCTTTATCTATAAAGCAAGGCGAAAACTTATTTCAAGAATTTTTATAACATTTACAAAATTTGTAAATACATGAAATTTTCAAAGGCACAAAGCAAAATTTCAAATTTCTTTATTTTTTTGGAAAAAAATCATGCCTTTTATTAAAAAAATCGAAATTTTATAAACACCGATGCACTTTTAAAAATGGCTCATTTAGTTACGCGAAATGTGGACATAATATTCAAAAATGTTAATGCATTTTTAATACCCAAGAACATTTTTAATACAACACAAAATGCAATACACATAAAAAACATTCTACTACCTGGTGAACATCCGTTATTACACGATCAGTTTTTATAAATACATGATGAAATTCTTAATAAACATTACAATAATTACATGGTGAATAGTTTTAATAGAAGATGATTTTTAAACACGATGAACAATTAAAATAAACAAAAAAAGTGGCTTAATACACTACGAACGTTTTTCTAATACACGATGTATTTGTTTTTAATAATACAGACAAAAAAATTTAATCTGTGATGAACCTTTTTTGGTACATGACAAATAGTTTGGAATGCCCAATAACTATTTTATGAAACTAAAATTATTTCTTGAACATATAATTTTTTTTATTACACAACGAACATTCTTAATATACACTGAAAAACAAATCGGCAGACCACGTTTCGAAACACCATGAATGTTTGTTCATACATGGTGGGAAAAAGAAAATAAATAAGGAAAGAACAATAAAAAAAGAAAGAAAAAGAAAGAAAATAGAACACAAATATGAATAAGAAGAAAACTAAAAACCAAAATAAAATACGAAAAGGAAACCAATAACAAAAAATAGAGAAAAAAGATAGAAGAAGAAGTAAGAAATAAAAAGAATAAATAAATTAAAAACATAAAAAGAAAACTTCAAGAAACCTTAGTAAACCTGGTCCCTCTGGATGATGTGCAACAAGATAGTTGTTGAGGTGGTCTTTCTTATGCCTTATGACTCTATCTTCAAATTCCTCGCATTTTTGCAGCACTGACTCCCGCTATTTAGACAAAGGGATCATGACCGGCTTGTTCTCATGATTGGACGAACTGACTATTGTCGCACACCGCCTTGCCTCGACCCAAGGCTCATGAGGTTCCAGCCACTTCGTGATTTTTTTAATGTTTTTAGACATGTTTCTGCTGATGCCCCAGTAGACTATATTATTTTCTTTATTGCATTTGTACTTGTTATATAGATGTGGTGCTTGCTTTATTTATAAAACCAAACATACTAAATATGTTGAGTGCTACCAATTTTTTTAAAATATATAATTAGTTAAACAATTTACATCTTTATTTTACTCACGCTCAGCCTTGATAATTGTGCGGAGTCCCATAAAAATCACTCTGGGCGTCTTCGTCTGTGTATGCGCCTATTTGGCTCTTTTCCAAAGTCACATTCTCAAACCTGCCCAAATAAAGAATTAATGTTCTTAATTATTTATTTGCTTATTGCGGTCTACGCAAGGGTAGAAGTCAACTAAAATCTCACAACTACAGTCTACAGAAGGAAAACTGCACATACTAAACAACATTATACATTATCCTCTCTATTTCAATCTACGTACCTAAGCTACATCCGTCTAGTAAATCAAAAGGCACCACATATCCCTCATCTCTGTCCGAATGACGAAATGCCATTGCTAATGTTGTTTTTTTCTATTTGGCGAGAAGTTGTTAGGTGTTTGACAAAAGGTTGCTAGGGTTTCTCGGAAGTTGTTCACTTTTTTTGCTGGGTATTATCTTTTGCTTTTTAGCAGAAGGCATGATTAACGTTTTAGCGGAAGGCTTTGAAAGCTCCAAGCATAGTTTGGCCCACAGCCACTTTGTTTCAGAGCAAACTTAATCCATGCAAGTATTTGGCGGAAGCAAACTTAATTCGTGCAAGTGTTTGGCGGAAGCAAAAACTTAATTCATGCAAGTGTTTGGCGGAAGCTAGTTAGTAGTCACACATATTTTTCGGAAAACCTTTCTGTATGCTTGGTGGAAGTTACTAATTCATAGATTGGTACCATAGTGAGTCAATGTATATTTGGCCGAAGCCACTAAATCCATGTAAATGTGACCACTGCTACTAGCTATTTGATGGAAGGTGTTAATAGAGGCGAACATTTGAGGTATAGGGTTGGATGGTTGGCTTCTGCGTCGTATCCATGGACATGTTGGTATAGGGTTGGATGGCCGGCTTCTGTGTCGTGTTCATGGATGTGTTCGTACACGGTCCATGGACTGATAGTTTGTCTGTTTAAGGGAATAATGCGTGCAACATGGACCCTCAAACAGCCCGCTACCATCCGGCCCGAGCAGTCCGGGCGTAATTTGTCATCAAACGTGGTACCCCATCGCTCTGTCGACCGGTCTAGCTGTCCATTTTTTCCACAGATGGGACACAAATCAAGGGTGCTTTGCGGGCGTCTGGATCCAACATCCTGGTCCCACCCAAAACTTATGCACCGGAAAAACCCTCTCCATGTGAAACGGTTGCCACACGTTCATGTCGGTCAGTGCCGCTCCAGAGCAGAAGCTACTCCACGACATTGATGTCGACGTGATCAGACGAGTGGGCGACGCCGCTTCAATGCCGACTTGGCGACCGAGAAGCCTACTTTGATGGTTGTTTCACATTGGAGATGGCTTGTCATCCCTTCTCTTGGCCGAGGTTAGTTAAGCAGGGCTTCGGCATCATCCACACCACACCTGGCAACTCATCTTCCTCTCTACACCCAGCCTATCCGATCCTCTTCTTTGCAGTGCCGTCCAAACCATTGTGTCCAAACCCTGCCAAAGTCATGGTTCTCCGCACCGACAGGCGACAACGGGTCCGAATCTTGGCGGCGCTAATGAGGTCACCTACTACTGGTAGGGTCAGCGAGTGGACTTCTTGGGCCCACATAGGGCTGCACACAGGAAGTGAAGTCTCAGGACTATGGACGCACTCGGACGACAAGCCTGGATCCACTCGGACCTATCAAGTCACTCGGATGTTCTGCCTCCAGTTGGACAGACTCCATCACTTGGACAGAGAAGAGATGTGGAGGACGTGGGAGCTCCAACGGCCGAGGACTTAACGTTGTACATAATGTATAATTACAACTACCATTACCGGTAACGTCAGTAGTTAGAGCCGTCGTTACCAGTAACCCCCATAGTTACTCTCATTAAATGCCCTTGTAATGGCGCTCGGCGGGTCCTGGCGCACTCTATATAAGCCACCCCCGAGCTCTGTGACAAGGGTTCATCACTCCATTGTAATCACACCCCTAGAGAAAACACAAGCCTCCAGGCACGAGACGTAGGGTCTTTACCTCCTCTGAGAGGGGCCAGAACTCGCTAAATCTGAGTGATACACCTGCGTCGTAGCTACGCTTCGCCCCTTCATTCGTACCCCTGGTATTATTGTCAGGATCATTCCCACGACAGACGCCACCGTCACTCTTCGAGGCGCTTGACCTCTACAGCTGCTAGCTCCTCCGAGAAGAAGGACATCTTCATCTCCTCCAACGACGATGAGGAGCAGCCGCTGCGCTATCATGGTCCATTGCAACCAGACCGTGTCAAACAGGAGATAGCGTAAATGCCGCACTACCACGTGAAGAAGAAGTCGGCGTCGTTGCCTCTCCGTCGTATCAAGGCGGAGCCGGCATCCCCCACGCGCAACTGCAACATGAGAATCCAATGCTGCACGAAGGAACATACGACATCGTCGGTACAGCCGCATCGACCAGTCAATGTTGTCGTAACACCATGACTGGCGTGACAAGGCCGTGAAGGAGGATGTGCGACATGCGATCAGCAAGGTGCATGGGCGCCTACTCCACTACCTCGATGGCGCGGCTACGATGGCTCCTCGTCGTCACAGAGCATCGTCACGGTGGATTAGTGGGAAGCCAGGCAGGTGGCACGTCAGGAGAGGCGCAACGATGTGTGTGGCTTGGCATTCGCAAAATCCAATGCGACACCGGCATGGGTCCTTGCGGAGGCCTGGTCCCGTGATTGGTTAGTAGCCATCGCATAGACATCCGCACGTTGCTCGCGCTACCTAGAAGGGGAGCTTACCAATATCAATGAAGATTGCTCGCTCATCGACACCTCTGCTGACGGCATGGGCAAGGCCAGCCCCTCCCCGACCAGGGTCGGGGCACGGCCATCCACACAACGCTGGACGAAGCACAGAGGCTCCTCCTTGAGCGCATGGCAGCGGTCGGGAAGCGTTGTCGTGCCCCTGCATCCTTCTGCACTATAGGGACCACTCCGGCGACAACAACGACGACAAGGACAATGATGGAGGTGCTCCAGCCAAGCCGACCAACCCACGAGGTCACTGTCTCCTACAAGATAGGTTTCATATTATTTCTTTAGGTTTTAGTTCAACATACGAAATATTGTCCATTTTGTATAAATTATGTCCAAACTTAAATGAATTCGGTCATGTTTGCATGGATTTCGTTTAAATGTGTTTGTATTGCGGGTAGACGTTTACGGCTAGGGTTAGCTGGCTGAGTCACATATCACTGTCCACAGAGAAATACCATGTCCGTTTTATGAGTCCGCGTAGGATATACCCTTATAACTAACACTAGTAGAAAAAAGGGCATCAGCCCCGGTTCCAGAGGGCCTTTAGTCCCGGTTCTGCAACCGGGAACGATCGGGACTAATGCCCATCACTTTTAGTCCCGGTTGGCTTACGAACCGGGACTAAAGGAGCTCCACGTGGCCACCATGGGGCGCCCAGGCAGGAGGACCTTTAGTCCCGGTTGGTAACACCGACTGGGACTAAAAGGCAGCCACGCGTCAGCAGCTGCCAGGCGCTGGGTTTTTTTTTAAAGGAGGAGTTTAGGGGTTTTCCTATTGTGTTTCCCCCTTTTATTTTTGTGTTTACCATTTTTATTTTACGCTTTTCATTCAACTCGACGCTAGCTACTACATATAGCAATGAAGGAACCATTACACAACATCGTCATGATCAATATATAGAGAGAAGTGACCTCTCTTTCTCCGTGCTTGGGCGAACAATATGCAACAAGTTTTCGTAAATCTGTTCGACGCTATTACATATAGTACACGTTCATGCATATATACAATATAACATCTCTTACGATCCTAATGTCTATTACCAACATCGCATTCGAAATCCTTATGGCATTCTCCGTCTTTAGGTATGACATGCTCAACAAAGAATCCCGCCAATTCCTCTTGAATTGCTCGTACGCGATCAGTTGGTAGGAGTATGTCCTGCTTCCGCCAGGTCTAATTTAAAGAGGGGGTCAATAAAACTCAACACAATTGATGGTAATAAAATAAAAATGTGAATATTATTTACGTACTTCAAATTGTTCTAAAGATATGCCCCGGCCCCGCTCAGAGGTCGAGTGGCGAATGAACTCGCAAACGTAGTAAGCTCATAAATTAGTCCCGGGTGCCTGCCACAAGCACTTTATGAGAATAGAGTTCAATCAAAATGATAATCAAGCTTGATAATGGTATTGAAACTAGAATCAATGAGAGATGCGCGGTACTAGAGTAGTACTTACTTTGGGGTGTAAAAATTGTAGCTCTTTTTTCCAGCTGACACCCTTAACCTGTTTGGTGAACTTTTTCCAAACCCTGCCCGACAAAGAAAATGATTACTTGATATCAGGAAATGAACGACAGTTGCCGATATGATGCGATAATGATTGAACTTACTTCTGAAGCATTTGACTCATGTCCATCCACTCCTTAGGGTCTTTACGTCTCGAGTCCAAGACAGTTACTTTTCCCTCTTCAAGCTGAATGTCTAGCAGAATAAAGTGGTAACTGCGTACGCATAACTCATTAATTGCACTTAACCTCGAGTAAGTGAAACAGAATGTGCACAAGATAGTAACACTCACTTGAAGTTGTAAGGAAATAGTATTTCCTTTCTGGTTTGTTTTCCAAGTAACGCATCTAGCAAATTTTTCTCTGTATCGGCGGGAAAATCTTTTAACGTATGTTCATTTATGAAATTTGGGTCAATGAACCCAATGTCATAGATTTGTAGTTGTTTGCATTCGAGGATCTTCATTCTGCATAATATAGTGTGAGGATAATTAATACATGCAATGAACGAGCTGAGCTAGAGACTTAATTACAGAAAAAAGAGTTACAGACAATAGGAACTGACGATAGTTTTGTCGAGCTCCTTTTGGTTGTATAACTGAAAAATTTCTTCAAATTCAACGAACAACATCTGGTCTCCATTGAAGAAGTGCTCATTTTTTATTCCCACCAAGATATTGTTGGTCCCATCCTTGCAGGCTTTCAAGTACCATTCATGCAAATGTCGCATCCTCGTTGGTAGACCCTTGAGCTCCTCACGTGTGACGAGAGGCTTCCCGTGCTCGTATCTTAAGGATGGTACTACCTCAGCCTTTTCGAACTGTACCGAATCGGGTAAGTAATGACCATCAGTGATAGCAAGACCACCGACCGCTTTCTTTGGATCATTAGCGATATCGGTAACCACCTTGAGCGGAGGGCATGATTGAAGTTCTTGTTCGCCGAGCTGGGGAATTGTTTTCCCACTTCTTGCGCCACTTCTACTTAAGCTTCCTGACCGCCTCGCTTGATCATATGACTTTTGAATACAACGGTCATAGTTTGATGGCGGCGGAGGCGGGGGTGGTCGCCTAAGGGCAGCCAGAGTTCGCTTCGCTTTCACCGGATCTATTTTCTCCTCTAGAGGTGGGCGTTTCGGTGCAAGCTGACGTTTCACTTCGGCATCCACGATCTTGTTGTTTTCCTCCTCGTTCAACTCGTATGGTAACTTGGGAGGAACCTTACGGCTTGGGCCTGCTCTGAATCTCTTTGTTTTCGTACTGCTGCTAGCCGCCGGAGCGGCGGTGGCTCTCTTCCGATGTTGCCGAGGCGGCGGAGGAGGCGGAGTCCGATGACGCGGCGGAGACAGTTGAGGCGGAGGAGGATTCTGCTGAGGGGCCTCCTCCGTCAGAGTCCGCTGAGGCGGCGGAGACGGCTGACGCGCCGGAGACGACTCATGCAGCGGAGACGACTGACGCATCGGAGACGGTTGACGCACTGGAGACGGTTGATGCACCGGAGACGGTTGACGCACCGGAGACGACTCAGGCACCGGGGCCTCCTCCGGCTGTGTCTACTGAGGCGGCGTCCAGTATGGAAGCACGATGTGTTCCTTTCTCGATAGACAAGTAGTCCTTAAGGCATATCGAAGAAGAATCTCCCCTTCACCTGTAGCGTACTCAAGCTCCAGCCCATCAAATCCGTCCATTATTTCATCCACCCCGACAATAGCAAAGCCAGCTGGAACCGGAGTGCAATGGAAAGTTGCATCAAGTCGAGGAGGTAAGACATAGCCGACCACCGCCTTCAAGGTCAGGTTATGGCATTTCGCCATTAGCACACAATGTTCATTATCCGTGATACCATCCACGGGGTAGCGAGGAGCCGTGCTATCAGGATGAACGAGCTCCGTGGAAGCCACGCTGCTTCTCCGCTGAGACGGTGGGGTAGCATCGTGGGTAGTCTCCAATGAAGGATCTTCGTGCCGCTGAGATGGTTGGCCGGTAGCTCGCTGGCTCTCAAGTGCCTCTAGTTTCGCTAATCTTTCATTGATCTTCTGCATTCCGCTTGCTTCCTCTTTCTTCTTTCTCTGTCTGCTTCTATAACTAGTGCTGTCGGGAAACCCATGCACCCACGGAACGGAGCCTGATGTGCCTCGTGTTCGTACAGGGTGTTCAGGATTCCTGAGGGCCGCTGACAGCTCGTCCTTCTCTCTGTCGTGAATGAACCTCCCTTCCAGCGCTTCCTTGATTACTTCCTCAAGCTTTGTGACGGGTGTTTGAAGTTGAGCTTTCGTCCAAACATACTTCCCTGTGACTGGGTCCAAAGTTCCCCCAACCCCGAAGAACCAAGTCCTTGCCCGATCTGGCCAGTGCAAAGTCGCTGGTTGGACATTTTTAGCAAGCAGGTCTTGCTCAGCTTTGTCCCATGTAGGTCGGGCTTTGCTGTAGCCACCTGACCCCGTAACATGGTGATACTGCTTCTTTGCAGCATTTTTCTTATTTATAAGTGACCTCTGCTTGGTCTTCTCCGATTTCTTGTAGGCCACAAATGCGGGCCAGTGATCTTTTAGCTTGAAGTATTGACCTTTGAACTCTGGAGTCTCGTCTTTCTCGACAAACTTTTTGTTCAATAGTTTCTTCCAGTTCTTGAATAGTTCCGCCATTTTCTTAAGAGCAAAGGCCTTGACCTTTCGCTGTATAACTGGGTTATTCGGATCCTCCTCTGGTGGTAGGCTGAAATTTCTCAACATCAAGTTCCAAAGATCATCTTTCAGTCTATCGTTGACATAAGGAACTTCAGGGTCCTTCTTCTTATTCCATTCTTGGATGCTGATCGGGACGCTGTCCCTAACAACAACTCCGCACTGATGTATAAATTTGTCCTTGGTCCGCTTGGGAGCAATCAGTTGGCCTTCTGGAGAGACTTCTTCGATCGTGAACCTTTCATCCGGGTCCAACTTTTTCTTCGGACCTCGTCTCCTTACCGAAGTTTGGCTCGATCCGGAGGGCTAAAAGAAGAAAGAAGCGTTAATATATGTACATACAAAACAATTAATGCATCTAGTTAGCAAAGGCTTAATTAATATATATATATATATATATATATATATATATATATATATATATATATATATATACCTTGCCGGACTTTGAATCAGTTAAGGCTCCCTTCTCCATTCGATCAACGGAGCCGTCATAATCTCCTTCCTCCTCCATTCCATCACCGGAGCCGACATGATCTCCTTCCTCCTCCATTGGATCACCGGAGCCGTCATCCTCTCTTCTATCACCATCGTTGTCGTTGAGCCACGACAAGATATTATCATCACCTCTGTCGCAGATTATATCCCCCAACAAGTCTTCTTTTTCTAAGTCTCTGTGATCCATAGCTTCTGTACATAAAGCATTGACACTTCAAACTAGCTATCACATGAACCAAAAAAGAAGTATATTTGTCACCAAAATACAACACTTGACAGAGTTTCCTCTATTTAAAAAATAGTTCTCTGTTTTCAAAAATCATTCCCTCCATATAGAAACTTGCGGACCCCCTCCCTCATGTCGAAGTTATCGGGGATATGTTGAATTCCCGAGAGAGTTAGGGTAGTTCTAGCGCGGCACTACACGATATAGGTGAAGGGGGATAACATCCGGGACTGAGATCCAGTGACTTGCCTCTAGCAAGTCACGTTGTAACTGGCTCCCCCTCATCTGCCATTGAAACAACATCTTTGTTGCCGACTGCTCGTAAAATACAACATGATAAAGACCGCGACACTCGGTAAAGACAGATTTTTAAGCACTGTTCTCACTAAGCCTCTCTCCGATCCAAATTTCATTGTGGTTACGTCCCTCTCCAACCAACAAGTTACGGCCTCATCTTGTAATTTGAAATCCTTTGTTGCTTTTTTTCTCCTTATGGCACTAACACAATTATAATTCATCTTTATTTCCCTTACTTCCTATCTCGAACTTCCCAAACATCGAGGCTTGAACTAAGTTTCTACATGGGTCTTAACATAGAATATCTTTCGGGAAAAATATCCTCTGAAGGAAAACTCCAGAAGATTCCTCTGACTAGTTGTTGAAAGTGCATCTCTTAGATATCTTTAGAAAAATGGTCGAGGTGACTAAGGTAAGACCCCAAAAAACAGGTTATCTATACATACATACATACATGGACAAAAAAATTCATATATACATATACATATGAACATAAATACATACATATACATACATACATATGAACATATGAACATATATGAACACATTGACAAAAAATCCATCCATCCATAAGCAGGAGGGGCTCACTGGAGGCAGGGGCCGGAGCGGTGACGGCGACGGCGACGTCGGGGCCGGCAGGGGCGCGGCGGCGGCGAAGGGGTAGGGGCGCGGTGACGGCGACGGCGACGTCGGGGGCGGCAAGGGCGCGGCGACGGCGACGGGGCAGGGGCGCGGTGACGGTGACGGCGACGTCGGGGCTGGCAGGGGCGCAGCGACAGCGACGGGGCAGGGGCGCGATGACGGCGACGGCCGGGCAGGGCGAGGCGACGGTGGGGCAGGGCGAGGCAACGTCGGGGTAGGGGCTCGGGGACGGCAGGGCGTCGGCGAGGGCAAAATCCGGCAGCCTGGCAGCGTCGAGGTGGTCGTCGGTGCCGTCGGGGGAGAGAAGAAACTACAGATGGGGGATTGGAAAATTTCCTAAGTCCCGCTTATATAGTCCCCCCTTTAGTCCCGGTTGGTGGCTCCAACCGGGACTAATGCCCCCCTTTTAGTCCCGGTTGGAGCCACCAACCGGGACTAAAGGTAGTTTTCGGCAGCCCAAAGGGCGGGAAGCAGAGACCTTTAGTCCCGGTTGGTGGCTCCAACCGGGACTAAAGGGGGGCATTAGTCCCGGTTGGAGCCACCAACCAGGACTAAAGGTCTGCGCTTCCCGCAGCCAAAAGTTTAGTCCCACCTCGCTAGTCGAGAGGGGCTCGGAGTGGTTTATAAGCGCTGCTGCCGCTGCCCTCTCGAGATCCTCTCTATTGCAGGCAGTACATGCCTATCTCACGCCCTGTTGGGCCTGCTAGCACTGCGTGCCTGCATCCTGGCCCATTTCTAGGGTTTCTAGTCGTATGCAAGCCGTTCTGGCTAGTAGGCGGGCCATTTTTTATTTTTTTTGCATATATTATGTTTTTAAATTTTTAATGTTATTTTTTGCATATGTTTTAGTTGATCCCTTTTGCTATTAGAGTTTTATAAAAGCTTTTTACTATTAAAGTTTTTCATAAATAAATACTTTGATAATTTTAGTTAATATTATTTTGATTCTTTTTAGTTCATTATTTTTGCTATTAGAGTTTTATAAAACCTTTTTAATTTTCTATTAAAGCTTGTAACAAAATATACTTTATGAAAATTCTTTTTACTATTAAAGTTTTTAACAAATAAATACTTTGAATCTTTTTAGTTAATATTATTTTGATTCTTTTTAGTTCATTCTTTTTGCTAAATGACACTGAAATTGAAAAGCACTGCAAATAAACTCTGAAAAGGTTGAAACTTGGCATGGTTTCATAATTTCACCCACATACCATGTGCTAAAAAGTTAAGAGGGTTACGGGAAAAACTGGATGCACTTCGTGTACAAACTGGACAATGTCCTTCGAAGTAACAGGGTTTCGGACGAAAACTCATCTATTACAAAAGGGATTTCATTTTTTTAACATATTTTAACTCCAGACTTTTTCTGCATTCAATATGCACCATTCAAAGCCACATCATCAATATTTAATCCTTTTCTGACTTCATTTGCTATTTTCAAGATTTATTTTGAGCTAAAATGACCCTGAAATTGAAAAGCACCGCAAATGAACTCTGAAATGGTTGAAAGTTGGCATGGTATCATAATTTCACCCACATAGCATGTGCTAAAAAGTTGAGAGGGTTATGAGAAAAACTGGATGCACTTCGTGTACAAACTGGACAATCTCCTTCGAAGTATGAGGGTTTCGTACGAAAACTCGTCTATTACAAAGGGGTTTCATTTTTTAAATATATTTTAACTCCAGACTTTTTTTGCATTCAATATGCACCATTCAAAGCCACATCATCACTTTTCAACCCTTTTCTGACTTCATTTGCTATTTTTCATGCATTTCATGATTTATTTTGAGCTAAAATGACCCTGAAATTGAAAAGCACTGCAAATGAACTCTGAAATGGTTGAAAGTTGGCATGGTATCATAATTTCACCCACATAGCATGTGCTAAAAAGTTGAGAGGGTTACGGGAAAAACTGGATGCACTTCGTGTACAAACTGGACAATCTCCTTCGAAGTAACAGGGTTTCGGACGAAAACTCATCTATTACAAAAGGGATTTCATTTTTTAAACATATTTTAACTCCAGACATTCAAATAGTTATAAAAGATAATATACCACATCTGAATCATAGACCGGACGAGGGCCGACGTGGGCGGATACCATGACCATGGCACTATATAATAAGAAACAATAATAAAAGTAAGAAATTTATACAAGTATCTATGTAAATCATACAAGTAAGAATTTTTTATTTCAAAAAGATGATAAGAACAAGAGGCTCACCACGGTGGTGCCGGCGACGAGATCGGCGCAGGCGATCGACGACGGTGAGGACGGGGACGGGACGTGACGGACCGCCAAACCTAGACAAATCTTGGGGAAAATGGAGCTTGGAGGTTGAGCTTGGAGAGGAGAAAGCTTAAGCGTGGCTCGGGCATTTAATCGAACACCTCGTGTGCATAGGAGGTGAGAGCAGAGCTGCACACACCTCCCACACGCCGGCCGGCCAAAAAACAGAGGAGTGAGCGGTCAGGGGCAAGCATATATATAGGCATATCTTTAGTCCCGGTTTGTGGCTAGAACCGGGACAGAAGACTTTCCTTTAGTCCCGGTTCCAGCTACCAACCCAGACTAAAGGGGCTGGGCCAGGAGCGAGGACCTTTAGTCCCGGTTCGTGGCTGGAACCGGGACTAAAGGGGTCAGACGAACCGGGACTGGTGCCCGCCGAGGCCCGGCCGGCGTCCTGGCCTGACGAACCGGGACTGTTGCACCCATTAGTCCCGGTTCGTAACACGACCGGGACTAATAAAATTATCTGGCCTGGACCAAAGCCCTGTTTTCTACTAGTGTAACCTTATAACCAACCTTATTGTATGGATGATTTTTTTTAAACGATATAAGACAGAAGACTTGCCATTCCATTAATTAAAAGGGAAGGTAGAGAGCTTTATGCCAGAGGCCCAAGTTACAAAAATTACTCTAGCATCATCATTTTACTCAAGTGTTTAGCACCCGCAAGGCTCCACAGTGAGGCCTCCTCTTTGATTCTTGCAATAATGTCTCCAACTCGTACAACGGTACTGCGAAAAATACGAGCATTTCTCTATTTCCACAACTCCCAAAAGATAAATAACATCACGGAAGCAAGCGGCTCTCGTGACTGTTTTTTAGCGTGTTTTGGTTCCACCACTCCTTAGTAGATGTCGCGTTCGCCCACCCACTAGGATGTACATCATGAAGACCAAGCCAATCTTTGATCATACCCCCAACGTGTCTCTCTCTCTCTCTCTATACACACAGACACACACACACACAGACGTTGGAAGAGGAGATGTGTTATCCTCTCTTTAACCCTCTTACAGAGGGGGGCAAAGGATACAGATTACCCAGCCACGCAGCTACAACTTGTCAGCCTACGACTCCTGCTCCTAATCGCAAGCCATGCAAAAAAATTACATTTCAGAGGCGCCCAAATCTTCCAAACAGCCGGGATCACGCTCGTGTCAGTGTAGCCTAAGAACCACGCCATGTAGGCCGGCCTAGCAGAACAATGACCATCATTAGAGACCTTCCAAAAGATAGCATTGGGTGTGAGGTCAATAAGATGAACACGGGAAAGCCTTTCCCAAAGGGAGATCAATAAAAGAGGTGGTCCATAGAGATGCCCCGGAGAATGTCCACTTGGGAAACCCAGAAGTCGTTGTACAACGCCTTATGAAGTGAGCAGTTTTTCTTTTTCAACAAGTCATATATCTTTGGTACAAGGTCCTTGGGTCTCACACCATACAGCCAAGGTGATTCTCACAACTTGGTCTGCAACCCATCTCCAATCTAAACCTTAGTGGCTGCGGTGAAAATGTCCGGATTTTGCCATTCGAACCCTAGCCAACGAATTCCAGCGGCAAATTTTACTTGGTTGAGAGTTTCGAGTCGTCCATGAAGCTTGGACTTACATGCTTGCTCCCAGTTCATTTTACATTTTTTCCCGGCCACCTTATCACAACCAGCCCAAACGAAAACACGTCTAAGTGAATCAATCTTATGGCTAGTAACTGGCTATCACTAGTAGAAAACAGGGCTTTGGTCCTGGCCAGATCAGAGCATTAGTCCCGGTCGTGTTACGAATCGGGACTAATGGGGTCCCGGTTCGAGCGGCTAGGACGCCAGCCGGACCTCGGCAGGCATCAGTCCCGGTTCAACTGGGACCTTTAGTCCCGGTTTGTGTCTGGAACCGGGACTAAAGGGTAGGCCTTTAGTCCCGGTTTTAGATACAAACCAGGACTAATGTTTTGCCTATATATATCCACGCCCCCCCCCCCCCTCTCCTCTGTTTTTTGGCTGTGGAAGGGTGGGAGGTGTGTGCTACTCTGTTCTTACCTCCTATGCACATGAGGTGTTTGATGAAATGCCCGAGCCACACTTAAGCTTTCTCCTCTCCAAGCTCGACCGCCAAGCTACATTTTCCCCAAGATTTGTCTAGGTTTGGCGGTGCACCAACTACACAAGTGTTCTAAAAGGTTAGCAACTTCATCCTTTCATCTCTCACTGCTAGGTTAGCTCATTTTAAATGCTCTAGAAGCAGTGTGGTTTGTGGGTTTTAGTGGAGGAGTGTATGTATGAGTTTATTTGATTTAGATGCACAATTTGAGCTCAAATTAACTTCTTACTTGTATTATTGTTTGTTATTATATAGTGCCATGGTTTTGGTAGACGCCCTCGTCGGCTCTCGTCCGGTCTATGATTCGGATGTGGTACATTATTTTTTATTACTATTTATTTCATTCAATGTTGATGACAATTATGCCGACCAACTTGACATAGATGTCTTTATCTAGGAGGTATGTGAACCGGAAATTCCAACCGACCCTATTGTCGAGAGGTTAAATTTAGTTGAAAAAGAAAACAATTATTTGAAAGAAAAATTGAAAAGAGTTGAAGAAGAGAAGATGAAATTGGAGTTGCATGTTGCCGATGTCGTCGATGTACACAAGATCCATTGATAATGAGCTTGAAGATTAGAAAGATTAGAAAATATGCCATTGATAAGGAGGCTTGGTATCATTATGCTGTTGGATCAATTATTACCTTAGTTGCGATTTTGATCGCATTTGTTGTTGCATTTAAATGTTTTACGTAGTTGTATGTTAGTTTCAATGTATGTTTTAATTAGATGCTCTAGAGAGCTGTATGTTGATCTATGAGAACTATATGTATGAACTTTATGTATTTATTTTTTCAGTAATAACATTTGATCACTACTCTACTTTGGTTTTAATGCGATGATGAACTTGTATTAATTTGGTCACTTCTCTATTCATGATGTTCTGTAATGGTTTTTGATATACTTAATTATATAATGCCTGGACTGTGATGGTTTGGGGAGCAGAGAAGCAATCATAGCACCTGGCATATGACTCTATTTATCTATAAGCTTCCTCCTTGGTTGTGCATGAAGCGGAAGTTCATTATGATGCCAGTGCTCATCCAATGCCCTAAGCAACCCGACAACGACATTGATGTGTAACTAAGGCCATTAGTTGATGAACTTTTACAGCTTTGGAATAAAAAAGGTGTACATGTGTTGCTGTTTGTAACCATCTATGATTGGCCTGCTCTTAGTAACCTTTCAGGACAGAGAAACAAGGGATACCACGCATGCATGCACTGTTTAGATAAGACTGGAAGTATATATTTGGACAAATGCAAGAAGAATGTGTACCTGGGACATCGTCGGTTTCTTCCGACCAATCATGCCTTAAGAAAGAAAGGCAAGCATTTCAAAGGTGAGGCAGATCACCGAAAGAAGCCTGTCCTCCGTACTGGTGATGATATACTTGATATGGTCAAGGATTTACAAGTAATATTTGGAAAGGGTCTTGGCGGGCAATCTGTTCCGAATGACGATGACGGACACGCCCCCATGTGGAAGAAGAAATCTATATTTTGGGACCTACCCTATTGGAAAGACCTAGAGGTCCGCTCTTCAATCGACGTGATGCACATGACGAAGAATGTTTGCGTGAACCTGGTAGGCTTCTTGAGCGTGCATGGGAAGACAAAAGATACACCGGAGGCACGGGAGGACCAGCAACGTGTGAACGAAAAAGACGGCATGCATCCAAAGCAGTATCAAGGTCCTGCCAGCTACACTCTTACCAAAGCAGAGAAGGAAATCTTCTTTGAATGTCTGCTCAGTATCAAGGTCCCGTCTGGCTTCTCATCGAATATAAAGGGAATAATAAACATGACAGAGAAAAAATTCCAGAACCTAAAGTCTCATGACTGCCACATGATTATGATGCAACTACTTCCGGTTGCATTGAGGGGGCTTCTACCAGAAAATGTTCGATGAGTTTTTATCCGAAAAGGGTTGAAAATTGATGATGTGGCTTTGAATGGTGCATATTGAACACACAAAAATTCTGGAGTTATAATATGGTAAAAAAATGAAATCCCTTTGTAATAGATGAGTTTTCGTCCGAAACCCTAATACTTTGAAAGAGATTGTCCAGTTTGTACACGAAGTGCATCCAGTTTTTGCCGAACCCTCTAAATTTTTTAGCACATGCTACGTGGGTGAAATTATGATACCGTGCCAAGTTTCAACCTTTTCAGAGTTCATTTGTAGTGCTTTTCAAATTCAGGGTCATTTAGCTGAAAATAAATCATTAAATGCATGAAAAATAGCAAATGAAGTCAGAAAAGGGTTGAAAATTAATGATGTGGCTATAAATGGTGCATGTTGAATGCACAAAAAGATTGGAGTTAAAATATATTTAAAAAATGAAATCCCTTTGTAATAGATGAGTTTTCGTCCGAAACCCTTATATTTCGAAAGAGATTGTCCAGTTTGTACACGAAGTGCAGCCAGTTTTTACCGTAACCCTCTAAACTTTTTAGCACATGCTATGTGGGGTGAAATTATGATATCAAGCCAAGTTTCAACCTTTTCAGAGTTCATTTGTAGTGCTTTTCAAATTCAGGGTCATTTAGCTCAAAATAAATCATTAAATGCATGAAAAATAGCAAAGGAAGTCAGAAAAGGGTTGGAAATTGATGATATGTCTTTGAATGGTGCATATTGAACGCACAAAAAAGTCTGGAGTTCAAATATGTTTAAAAAATGAAATCCCTTTATAATAGATGAGTTTTCGTCTGAAACCCTGATACTTCGAAAGAGATTGTCCAGTTTGTACACGAAGTGCATCCAGTTTTTGCCGTAACCCTCTAAAAATTTTAGCACATGCTATGTGGATGAAATTATGATACCAAGCCAAGTTTCAACCTTTTCAGAGTTCATTTGTAGTGCTTTTCAAATTTAGGGTCATTTAGCTCAAAATAAATCATTAAATGCAAGAAAAATAGCAAATGAAGTCGGAAAAGGGTTGAAAATTGATAATGTGGCTTTGAATGGTGCATATTGAGCGCACAAAAAGTCTGGAGTTAAAATATGTTAAAAAAATGAAATCCCTTTGTAATAGATGAGTTTTCGTCTGAAACCCTGATACTTCGAAAGAGATTGTCCAGTTTGTACACGAAGTGCATCCAGTTTTTGTCGTAACCCTCTAAACTTTTTAGCACATGCTATGTGGGTGAAATTATGATACCATGCCAAGTTTCAACCTTTTCAGAGTTCATTTGTAGTGCTTTTCAAATTCAGGGTCATTTAGCTCAAAATAAATCATTAAATGCATGAAATAAAGAAAATACTAATTACTTAAGAGAAAAGAAAATATAACATTATTAGGTTAACAAAAAGTATTTTAAAATATTCTTCATTTGTAGTGCTTTTTAATTTCATGGCCATTTAGCTGAAAAAAATCATTAAAATAATCAACTAAAAAGCTTTTATAAAACTCTAATAGAAAAAAGAATCAATTATAATTTTTTGTTATGATCAACTAAAGCAAAACTATAATATTCTTCAATAGCAAAAAGAATCAACTAAAAAGCTTTTATAAACCTATAGTTATGATTAAAATATAATTTTGCAAAAAATAACATAAAAAATAAAAAAATGGCCGCCTAATAGGCCACCACGGCCTGCATACGACTAGAAACCCAACTATACATGGGCCAGGATGCAGGGCCACGGGGCAAGTAGGCCCAACAGGGCAGAGAGAGTGTAAGGCATGTACTGCCTGCAATAGAGAGGGGCTCGAGAGGGAAGCCGCAGCAGGGCTTATAAACCACTGCGAGCGCGCTTCACTTGGCGAGGTGGGACTAAAATTCCACCGCCCCTCGGCCGTGCCAGGAACAGGTCTTTAGTCCCGGTTGGTGGCTCCAACCGGGACTAAAGGCCACCCTTTAGTCCCGGTCCGAACCACCGACCGGGACTAAAGGCCTGGGCTTCCCGCCCTTTCGCCTGGTGAAATTCACCTTTAGTCCCGGTTGGTGGCTCCAACCGGGACTAAAGGGGGACCTTTAGTCCTGGTTGGAGCCATCAACCGGGACTAAAGGGTGGGGTATATAAGCGACGCTTAGCAAAATTTCCAAATCCATCTGCTTTCTTCGATCTCTCCTCTCCCCCGACGGCGCAGACGACCACCTCGACTCCGCCAGGCTGCCGGACCTCGCCGTCACCTCCCTGAGCCCGCTCCTCGTCGCCGCCCCCGACGCCGTCCCCGTGCCCTGCCCCGACGCCGTCCCCGAGCCCGCTCGCTCCTCGTCGCCGGCCGGACCTCCCCGAGCATCGCCGTGCCCCCGAGAGCCCGTCCTCGTCGCCGGCCGAACCTCCTCGCCGGCCCTCCTCCCCGAGCCCTGCCCCGATGCCGTCCCCGAGCCCGCTAGCTCCTCGTCGCCGGCCGGACCTCCCCGAGCATCGCCGCACCCCCGAGAGCCCGTCCTCATCGTCGGCCGGACCTCCTCACCGACCCTCCTCCCCGAGCCCTCGCCGCCCCCGCTGTGAGCCGCCGCCGCCCCGGCCCGATGCATCTAGACAGAAAAAAAATCAAGAAAAACAAAAAAATTACATATACATACATCTTTTGTGATTGCTTAGTATATGAATTTGGGGTAAAAAATAGTTAATTTGTTATGTGACACTTAGTTAATTTGTAACATGCATGAAGTTTGTTATGTGTGACACTTAGTTTGTAACATGAAGTTTGTAACAATATCTTTTGGGCAATCTTTGAACATGAAGTTTGTTATGTGACACTTAGTTTTATTGTTGATCTTGCTATGTGACCCTTAGTTTCTAAAATAGATTCATTAGTTTTTTTTAATTTGTGATGTTGTTAAATAGCTATGCATGTGAGATGTGCTCCAAAACATGATTTGCAAGACGATAGGCAAAAGATCAAGATAGGCAAAAGATCGTCCGCATAGTATCCTCTCCCGAAAGATAGGACTGTCTTGTGCACATTCTGTTTCGCTTACTCGAGGATAAGTGTAATTGATGAGTTATGCATGCGCAGGTTCCACTTTATTCTGCTAGCCATTCAGCTTGACGAGGGACAAGTAATTGTCTTGGACTCGAGACGTAAAGAGCCTAAGGAGTGGGCGGACATGAGTCAAATGCTTCAGAAGTAAGTTCAATCATTATCGCACCATATCGGCAACTTTTGTTCATTTCCTGATATCAAGTAATCATTTTCTTTGCCGGGCAGGGTTTGAAAAAAGTTCACCAACCAGGTTAGGGGTGACTGGAAAAAGGAGCTGCGATTTTCACGCCCCATAGTAAGTACTACTAGCTAGTACCCCGCATCTCTCATTGATTCTAGTTTCAATACCATTATCATGCTTGATTATCATTTTGATTGAACTCTATTCTCGTAAAGTGCTTGTGGCAGGCACCCGGGAATAATTTATGTGGATACTACGTTTGCGAGTTCATTCGCCACTCGACCTCTGAGCGGGGCATATCTTTAGAACAATTTGAATTACATAAACAATATTCACATTTTTATTTTATTACCATCAATTGTGTTGAGTTTCATTATACATACAATTCAAGAGGAATTGGCGGGATTCTTTGTTGAGCATGTCATACCTAAAGACGGAGAATATCATCGGGATATGAAATGCGATTTTGGTAATTAGATATTAGGGATTGTAAGAGATGTTATATTGTATATATGCATGATCGTATACAATATGTAGTAGCGTCGAATAGATATACGAAAACTTGTTATTAGACCAAGCACGGAGAAAGAGAGGTCACACTTCTCTCTATATATGTTCATGACGATGTTGTGTAATTAATGGTTCCTTCATTGCTATATGTAGTAGCTAGCGTCGAGTTGAATGGAAAACATAAAATAAAAATGAAACCCTAAATGTAAAAGAATTGAAGAGTAAACACAAAAAGAAAAGGGGGAAACACAATATGAAACCCCTATAAACCCTTCAAAACCCATAACCCCTTCTTCCAAAAAAAAAAACCTAGCACCTGGCAGGTGCTGACGCGTGGCTACCTTTTTGTCCCCGTTCGTGTCACGAACCGGGACTAAAGGTCCTCCTGCCTCGGCGCCCCGCGACGGCCACATGGAGCACCTTTAGACCCGGTTCGTAACACGATCGGGACTAAAAGTGGAGGGCATTAGTCCCGATCGTTTGGTCCGGTTGCAGGGCCTCTGGGATGGCCCGTTTTCTACGGGTGTATACAATTAAAATTGCTCTAATAGATGTGGCGTATAGTCACACTCGTTGTCTTTGATATCTGGCTAATCATTATCCAAATGTACTTAATTGCACTGAGGACCAGAACTGTTCAACGACTACTCCTACACACGTGCCGCTAGCTGCAGCGTAACTACCAGACAGCTACGAGTTGCTCCCTCGCCTCGATGTCGCATACTCGCATACGAGCGTCTCACTCTCGCCAACGACTATGGACAGGAAAATAAGCGGCGTTGTGGACGATTGTGTGGCCGAGATCCAAAACCAGAAGTTCAGCCCTGCCAACAACCGAGTGATATTATCTCCCGCCGGCCAAGTCCGTTTTTCCAAGTTCAACTCAAACAGCTGACAGGCACGTACAACAATTTGGAGTAATTAAGACAATGAACCCTTTGATAGTTTGATTGATGAATTGACCGGTGTACCTGCGGACCATGTCTGCGTGATCACTGTCATGGTTGTTGTGCAGCAAACGTGGTCGAGATTGGCAGTGATCATGGTCGCGATCGCATCTCTCAGCATGTGATTTCACAAATGGAGATTGACCCGGTCGGAGCATGGTCGATCGAGACATCTCTGTGTTTCCAACGCACGAACGGTTCCAAGGTGATCTCTTCTGCACGTAACAACTCCAGAGGGAGCAGGCAGGTGCCTCCGCTCTCCTCTGAGAATCCGCCGAATGAGGTAATCTTCGAGGTGCCATAGTCCGAGTGATATTCACGCATTTGATGCAACTGATCCGATTAACTTGTTCTTCTGACCAATCTGTCTTCCACTCGTCAGGCCTTCACAGGGATGAACAGTCCAGTGCCGATCGTCAACCGAGGACCGATTGACGTGGCAAGTGACAACGATCAGCCGGACGAGTCTGCAGAAGCGGGGGGCGGTGAAGGAAGTGGCGAAAGCGGCGAAAGTGGTGACGACGAAGATGACTCGGACGATGGTGATGAAGTGGAGTCGTCTCGTTCTGAGGAACGGGTTCCCGAGAGCCGTTCCAAGGTGCGCCAAGACCCGGGGGTCCGTGGCGGCGGTCCCAAAGCCCCGAGTGCTACCAAGCCGAGTGGAACTGCCCTCCCGACTCGCAGCTCGAACCGTGGGCGTGGAGAGCCTGCCCTGTCACCCGAAAAGACGTCTAAGCAAGCCAAGATTACCACCTCCAAGCCTCGGAAGGCCGTGTTTGTCCCCAAGATCAAGATGAGCATTCCTGTAGGCGTAAGTATCTTCACTTTGACATTTATTGTCATGGCTCAATCCGAGTGTTATGATATTCCGAGTGTTTTCATTGTAGTATTATTACCACCTCCAGGCCAGTGTTTTAGCGTCGGCGCAGGGGACCAACTCAGGGGCCGGAGCCGCACTCGGGGCTGAAACTGTATCCCTTTCACCCATTCCTCCTGCTACCAATATCTTCGCGCTACACCATGTCCCGGAGGATCAGGTGGGGGCGACCAAAGAAGCATTGATCCAACTGGGGGTGATGAGCGAGCGGCTGAAGACAGCTTATGACGCGAGTGAAGCACTGCAGAAGAATGTCCGAGTAAGTACTCTTGTAAGTAACTTCCTCAGTCGGGAATTTTCATCCGTGTGGTTTTTTGTTTTGATCCCGAGTGGGTTTGCGTCTGGCACTACCCACTGGGTGTTTCTGGTTCCAGTGGGGGTGCGCTGAGCGCACCCACTGGGTGTAGTCCCCGAGGCTCTCGTCGACTGATGCAGTCGGCGGGAGTCTAGAAAACCGAGTGAACGCGGAGTTCAATGTACCGATGAGCTCAAAGAGAGCCTTGTCTTTATTTTCCAGTGGGGGCGCGCTGAGCGCACCCACTGGGTGTAGTCCCCGAGGCTGCCGTCGACTGATGCAGTCAGCTGGAGTCTTAGAATCCAAATCAAGGTCTGACCAATGTTCGTCTTTTGTTTCCTGTGGACAGGCTGTTTGCGAACTCGGAAACCATTATAATGTTCTGCAGAAGGAGGTGCAGGAGCTGCGTCTCAACCTGGAGGCCGAAAAGGCCAAAAGTGCTCAACTGGAGCAAGAGAAGAAGTCAATCGAAGGTAAGTCCTTCCTGTCCGACTGTAACAGTAACTTCTCTCCTTCCCCATCCGACTGAATATGCTTCATCAGATCTTCGTGGAGAAAATCATAAACTTGTCCAGAGGCTGAAGAATTCTATTTCTTTAGAAACTGTGAAGATTGCTCTTGAAAAGAAGGACATCGAACTGGCGGCCGCTCAGAAAGAAGCCAGCCGAAAGGCCAAAGAGGCCGAGGAGAAACTGAAGTCAGTCGGAAAACTGGAGGAGGAGAAGAAAGCTTTGGAAGCCACAGTGCAGAAATCCAAGGAAGAACTTGTGCAGCTGAAGAGGTCGTACGCCGAGTGGGAGACCAAACTCAAGCACATTACTGCCAAGAAAGCAGAGCTGGAGGAGTATGTTGAGGAATTCAGTGGTGAAGCCAACGAAAAGCTCAAAGGTAACTTTCCCAAGTGATTCTCATGGAGCTTGATTAAACCGAATGAATTTAATCTGGCTCTGACTTCTTTCTTCATTTGGCCGAATCCAGCATTCTGTGACGATGTGGCGGAGGAGACAGACAAAATTGAGAAGGAGCTGGATCCATCTCAAGGTCTGCTTAAGGACAGCGCTGCCATGGGCGTGCTCCGCCTGGAAGAGCGTGTCGAGCAAGTAGCCATGTAAATCAGAGAGCTTAGCGCCGCCATCTCCGCAATCGATCGCGACGTCTTTCCTGACGATGAGCCTTTGAAGGACCTGGAATCCATGCTTGCCCGAGTGAAGGCGGTGCCGAGCCGAGTGAAAGCCTGGAAGAAATGTGCTGCTCAGGCTGGTGCTGACATCGCCCTCTCGTTAGTCCGTATCCACTGCAAAGGGGGTGGACGAGAAGAAGTTGAAGTCTCTCGAGGTGGCTAACAGGAAGCACGCCAAGATCGATGGCTTCATGGAGATGTTCATGGAGGCTGCCACTCGGATAGCGGACAACATCGACCTGGACACCTTCGTAGAAGCAGTGCCCCAGCCTGAGTGATCGTCAGGTTTAAACTCTTTAAGCTTTTGCCTCGGAATGTCGAGTGGTAGATGTAACCGTAAGACTTTGAATGAGCCTGAGGCTCCTGTCGTCAAGACTTTTATCCGTACTCTTATTTCGAGTGATTATGTTTTTATTTGCCTTGGTTTTGTTCAACCTTTGCTTTCTGAATGCTTGTGCTTAGGCGACGCGGAGTCGCAGCCAAGTCCCCGAGTATGGCCGTGACCCGCCCTCGGGGTTGTTCGTTAGAACAATGATGGTCCTGTCCATCTTGTCGTTTGAGTGAGAAGGATGTTCCACTCTAGACATTCTTAACTTAGGCAATGCGGGACCGCGGCTAAGCCCCCGAATGTAGGTGAGACCTGCACTCGGAATAGTTCTTGCGAACAATGATGGTCCTGTCCATCTTGTCGTCCGAGTGAGAAGGATGTTCCACTCTAGACATTTCTAACTTAGGCGATGCGGGACCGCGGCTAAGCCCCCGAGTGTAGGTGAGACCTGCACTCGGAATAGTTCTTGCGAACAATGATGGTCCTATCCATCTTGTCGTCCGAGTGAGAAGGATGTTCCACTCTAGACATTTCTAACTTAGGCGATGCGGGACCGCGGCTAAGCCCCCGAGTGTAGGTGAGACCTGCACTCGGAATAGTTCTTGCGAACAATGATGGTCCTGTCCATCTTGTCGTCCGAGTGAGAAAGATGTTCCACTCTAGACATTTCTAACTTAGGCGATGCGGGACCGCGGCTTAGCCCCCGAGTGTAGGTGAGACCTGCACTCGGAATAGTTCTTGCGAACAATGATGGTCCTGTCCATCTTGTCGTCCGAGTGAGAAGGATGTTCCACTCTAGACATTTTTAACTTAGGCGATGCGGGATCGCGGCTAAGCCCCCGAGTGTAGGTGAGATGTCCACTCGGAATAGTTCATACTCAGGCGAAATCGGGTTCGCGGCAAAGTATTTTATTTATACCCACTGGGGGTGGTTTATTCACCAGAGTGAAAATGAGTTAAATTTCGACGATACATAAAGAGATGGAACTTTATTCATCGCGATCACTCGGATTCATTATAGCAATGACAAACTAAGTGTAAAACTTGCCGAGTAGGTCCGCGTTCCAAGTCCTGGGCTCCTCTACACCATCCTCGATGTTGTAGAACCGGTAAGCTCCATTGTGCAAGACTTTGGATATTGCGTATGGTCCGTGCCATGGAGGCGCCAGCTTATGAGGTCTTTGTTGGTCCAGTCGGAGAACCAGGTCTCCCTCTTGAAAAGCTCGACCCCTGACCTGCCTGTCATGGTAACGCCTCAGATCTTGCTGATAGAGGGTTGATCTGATAAGGGCTAGCTCCCTCTCTTCCTCCAATAGGTCTAAGCCATCTTGCCGTGCTGCCTCTGCTTCAGCTTCATCATATTGTTCCACTCGGGGGGAATTGTGCCGAAGGTCACTCAGCAACACGGCTTCTGACCCGTACACCATGAAGAAAGGAGTTTGCTTTGTAGAGCGGTTCGGGGTCGTCCGAATGCCCCATAAGACTGATGGCAATTCTTCGACCAAAGCTCCTGCAGCATGCTTCAAGTCTCTCATCAACCGAGGTTTCAGCCCTTGGAGGATCATCCCGTTCGCACGTTCTGCTTGTCCGTTCGACTGCGGGTGAGCCACAGAGGCGTAGTTAACCCGAGTGCCTTGGGAGTAGCAGAACCCACGACACTCGTCGGAATCAAAGTTCTTCCCGTTGTCCGTGATGATGTCGTGCGGCACACCGAATCTGAAGATGATCTGCCGAATGAAACTGATAGCAGTGGCCGAATCCAAGCTTTTGATGGGTTTCGCTTCAACCCACTTGGTGAACTTATCGACTGCCACAAGTAGGTGAGTAAATCCGCTCGTACCAGTCCGCAGGGGACCGACCATATCGAGACCCCACGCTGCAAACGGCCAAGTGAGCGGAATCGTCTTCAGTGCAGATGTTGGCTTGTGGGACTTATTCTTGTAAAACTGACAGCCGACGCATAGATTGACTAAGTCTCTTGCTGCTTCATTGGCTCTGGGCCAATAAAACCCCGCCCGGAAAGCCTTGGCGACCAAAGTCCGAGAGGACGCATGATGGCCGCAAGTTCCCGAGTGGACCTCATGCAAACTCTGCAGCCCTTCCTCTGGGGAAATGCATTTCTGAATGACTCATGTAGTACTTTTCTTGTATAACTGGTCCCCCATAACTTTGAATGCCTTGGATCGACGGACGATCCGGCGAGCTTCTTCTTCGTCTTCGGGGAGTTCTTGCCTGAGCAAGTATGCCAAATATGATTTGAGTCCACTCGGGAGTGATTACCAGCAATTCGTGGACTAGGTCGACCACAGCTGGGACTTCAACCTCAGTCGGATTGGATGGACCGACTGCTTGAGGGGGCTCCTCTGTGAAAGGATCTTCTGCGATAGAAGGGGTGTGTAGATGTTCGAGGAATATGTCCTTGGGAACTGCCCACCGAGTGGAACCAATCTTTGCTAGGTCGTCTGCTGCTTGGTTCTTCGCACGAGGAACGTGATGCAGCTCTGTCGTCGTTTTCTCACAGGGGGTGCCCCGGGACGGCAGATGCCATGGGACGACTTGAGAGGTGAGGGCAAGGCTGCAGTGGAGATCCGGGATGGGGTAGGGCAACAGCATGCGATGGTTTACCCAGGTTCGGGGCTCTCCGGAGAGATAATACCCCTACTCCTGCATGTCTGTATATGAGGTGTATTGCAGTACAGAGTTGCTCCTAGAGCTGTTTGGGGAGGAGAGCCATGAGGCTTCTTGCCTCATGTGTGCATGCGTGTGAGCATGTGAGAGTGGGAGAGGCTGAGAGAAATGAGAGGGCGCTTCACGTGTGTGTGGCTGCCCTTTGGAGGCTCCCCCTGGTGCCTCTTATAAAGGGAGGCCCAGGGGACAAGGGGTGGCCCGCATGGCCAACTAAGCACTATTGGAGATGACAAGTGATGCATGCTACAGTGCGCCACTATTGGGGCGCAGTGAAGTGACGCATGACGTAGGCTACAGTGTCCTCACGTCGTGTCCGACGGGACGTTGTGGTTGACTTCTCGTAGCCGGCCAGCTGGAGGAGAAGGGATTTTTTTGGAAGCATCGCTCGAGAAGAAGGGACGGACCGCGGGTTGAATATACTAAAATACATGTGCTTTTATGTAAAAACGAAACATTATATTAGATTAGCCACTTAAAAAGGGACTGCGGATTGAATACCAAAAGTTATAGGGACTTTTTCTGTAAAATGTGTGACGACGGACGACCAGTCGCAATTGGTGCCTTATTATCAGGTAAGGATTATGATCAAAATACGATCCTAAATACCATGGCGACAAATAAACCAAGAGATAATAAGCTGTGAGATGTAGGTTTGCGGTGAACCAACCTGCGGGTGGATGGTTAGAGGGACAGTGATATCCCCAGCCCACCAGAGTTCAAATCCTGATGCTTGCATTATTCTTGAATTTATTTCAGGATTTCCTATGATATACCGGCTCAGTCTTTCGGAGATGCTTGTAAAGATAATATGTGCGTGTGTGCATTCATAGGGATGAATATATGCACGTGCATGTGAGTGCTTGTTTTGTACTGTGTTAAAAAAGACGTAGGTTTGCGGGGTGAGGCCTTGCAACTTTTGGACTTGTCATGCTATTACCTCCGGTCTATAATCTCCAGCAGACATCCACGCACGTGAAAAAGACCGGCCCCAGCGACGCGAAAAAATACACCCCGCCGCTCCCCGGCTGGATCTCCTCCGCCGCCGCTCCCCGGTTGGAGCGCCTCCGCCGCCGCTCCCCGGTTGGAGCGCCTCCGCCGACGGGCCACCGGTCCGAGCTCCAGCCATCACACGCCTCCTAGATTCGGGTCCACTACCTCGAGGAATCCCGCACAGAGCCCCCGTGAGTAGCACCATCCCCGAACTTCCTCGGTCGTCCCAGCCGGAGCCTGCGGTGGTCATGACCCCGCGTCGGACTCCTCGCAGGCGAGCTGGACGCACGGGCCTAGTCTCTGCGTGGATCTGCGCGCCCGTTTCCCCCCGCCGCACGACCATGAATGCGCCGCCATCTCGTTCAAGACCTCACCTTTTCCAACATCTTCTCACAAGGTAGCAGTGTCCTCAGCATTCCTTTTTTGCAATGTTCAGTATACTTCATAAATCGTGGGGATCTTGTTTCTTATTATGGCTATTTCATGCAGTTGATAGCAGTATTTCGTTCCTTCGTGGATATTATTTTTCCTGTGTGATTGCTTGTTTTTTCATCACATCATTTTGCAACGGAGAAAAAAGAAGAACATAATAAAGTTTCTGAATGACTCAAACGGCAACAGGATCGATTATCGAAGGTAATGACCAGTTAGCATCTCTGATACAGGGTTACTTTGAGGGACTGTTCACCTCAGAAGTCCTAGCTCCCGCCCCTGGGCTACCGGGGAAAGTAAACAGAGTAACTGAAGAAATGAACGCCACCGCTGCATCGCATCCTATGACCCTTTGAAGTTTGGGCCTTCTTCACAGAAATTCCGTTGTTCATCGATGTACTGTACCATGGTTATTCTTTCTCCTTCACAGACTTTTTACATTGCTCGTCAGTTTACTGGTTACTGGTTGCAAGTTGTTCCTGTTATAATTGTTCTTTCATGTTTTGTGCTCTGGTTATCGGATACAGTTGATAGCTGATGGATAATTTATCTATTGTCGTTTTATTACTTATTAAAGCAAACCGACGGTAATGTGCTGCTCGATTGACAAGTGACAGAATCTAGGCGACAGACCTGGATGGATCGGCGACAACACCGGTTTTAGATATGGGGGAGTGAGAGCACTCCACATTATCAAGTTTGTAGGTGTGAGTGGTGGCTTCAGGTGGCTTGATGCCAGACCTTTGTTGAATAATTAATAAAGATGGCTGTATGCATCGATTGATCCAGAGGCCAGGGGTTTTAGCCTCCTTTCCCCCCCCCCCCCCCCCCCCCCCCCCCACAAAAAAAAGACCAAGAGAGACAGCCAAAATGAACAACACAAGGGAAGATAGTAAATCTGGGTGGTCGTGTTAATTACCGTGTGTCAAATGGTGTATAGATAGACGGGGATAATGGTAGTTCAAGCCTGGTGAACCTTCTCAAATAATAATGTAAGCCTGATGTTATCGGATTCATTTCACTCTGCAATCAGTTACTGGTAATGCATATCAGATGGTACTGCATCTGATGCTTCTATTCGTTTCCTTTGGTGGATTTAAACTTTATTCATGTTTATGATCTGTATTTGGTTATCAGAATTCTCCGTTGTCCGATTTTGTTTCCCAAAAGTAGTTTCTGTTGCAAACTGTTTTGATGTTATTTGGTAAATACCAAATTTCTGCCAAACTTATCTATTCTACCTCCACCAAAGTGCAGTTTTCTTCTTTTACTGATATGCGATATAAGAAAGTGAAGATGACATGGCTTGTACTCATGGTTCAGGATATTAGGATAAGGCTCCTGGACAGCCTCACCATCATGATGAAAGATGTGGCACTTGTGGTTATCTTCATGTGGCATTTCTGGTCGGTCAAACAAAACAAAACTGGGGTGATGCAGTACAACGCGAAGGGTTCTTGCTCACGGCGGGAGCCACAACCTCGCAGATGTGAAGGAGGAGGGTGCTAGCATCTCTACTGTTACGCGTCTCGGGAGCTGTGGGGTATGTTGATTCATGCCCATAATCTAATGTGTTCTGCTGCCTGTAGGTTATAGTAATTGATACATATTCATGGTCTAATGTACTCTGCTTCTGATTTAGTTTTTCTCCCTAATTCTCTACAATACCATATGTAGTATGAGCTTGGACACAACAGATGCAACGTACGTGCTTTTCTAGAGTACTCTTCTATATATATGCCTTCACATTCTCTTGAGAATGAATTAGAAATGCATTATATAATCCATAATTTATAGACATGAAAGCTGAGCCCACAAATTAATTTGCATATCTCTGTCATAGCTACTATTTTCATGCAGCATACAAATAAACAACTTGATCACCTTTGAAACTGCGACATCTTATTCCTAGAGCTGATGCTTGGTGGCTGTACACTACCATGGAATCTGTGGACGTTGATAATATGAACTAACTATTTACTGCAGACGGCTTTGCACACAGAAGCTACCATCTTTACCCACCTGAATTCTTTTGCTTTTTAAAAGCATCACAAATATTGATTGTACAAGACAATGCTATGTTACTTTTATGAGAGAATATATTCATCTTTGTGTATTTACATCGGTCTCTTTAAGTGTGAAGGAAAAATATTGTTGCTGGTGCATGAATCCAAGTTATGCTTGATACTTAATTCTTTTTGCACAAAAAGTGGCTCATAATACTTCACCAGATCCTTCTTCTGTGGTAGACCGTGTAGGACTTGTCTTTGGTAATCTTTACAGGCACTTAGCCAGTAGTAAAAATAGTTAAAATATACAGAAAACAAACAATAGTTTGAAGCACCAATCTAAAAGGCTATTAATTCTATCGGCAAAAAGAAATAACAACTGTGGGAGAACCTTGTGCAATTTCATGAAAACTGTGAGAGTACTTGGTGAGTCATCTAATAGTGTCTTAAGATCAATCCTAATAATACCAAAAGATTTGTGCAGAATTTTGCATACAGAATATATCAACTAACACATGGAAATATATAGATCAAGAAGATATGCATGTACTTTTATGATGGCCTGTCTATTCAATCAAACAGAAGATAGGTGCATCTCCTTGAGCACCACAGCAATTTTTAGAAAGTACTGTGGCAACTAACAATTAACTTTCTTTGATTTAAAAATTATTTACCACTTGTTGTTTCCACCAAAACAGTAGATGAAACTAGAGTAAAACCACAATGTATGGTAGAGGTGGGAATGGAAAAACCAAGTGCCCCAGGAGTAACTTGTACTGTATTACAAAGAGGACATGCTATGCAAATGCAAATGCAAGGTGAGAATGGACGATGCAAACTGCAGAATTTAATTAAACCGTTGGTGCTACAGGGTTGTGAATACACTGAGATAGAAAGCAACCTACACTAGTGTTGGCCATGGACAGCGCCGGGGGGCACCGTCGCCAACTTTGAAGGAAAGGGAAATACATGAAAGCAAATTTGTGGAAATAAAAACAACCCTACTACGTACGTAGCAACACCACACAGCGACTGTGGCCCCCTTTGCACGATCATCGTCCAGCTGCATCGTGAGGGCAGAGGGGCCATTCCTTATCTCGGAGGATACTCCAAGCAGCGTCTTGCCTGCAGAATTGGGTAGATAGTTGACAGTGCTTCCCCCACGGTGTTCACCCCGATGCCGGATGCAATGAGCCCTTGTGCGTCCTTTCCGGATGCCCAATCGCCGGTGACAGCCCAATATGATATCGAGCAGCTAATGTTAGACCAGTTGACCACCAACTCGGCTAGGTTTAAAGGAAGGAATACTGGATTGTTTGAGTTCCAGTGTTGCTCCACAAAATTCCTGATGGGCAAAAACCGGTGACCCTCGAGAAACATTACGAGCAATGCCGCTGATGACTTCTTAAGAGCTTTCCTTGTTCTCTTGGTTGCCAAGTTAGACCAATAGAGGACTGAAACTGCCTGCTCTGCCGCAATTTTCCCTAATCCCACGTACTGAAGATTCCTCCATCCTCCTACCAGAGTCCCGTAGCTACTGTCGAAACCCAGTGCAATTGGATTCTCAAAGAATCCCTCCGCTCCCTTAAACGCATGCCAACGGGCAGTGCGAAGAGTGCAATAGCCGAGCCAATACCTGTTGTCCTCCCGTATAGCCATCACGATGTCCTCATGACCACCTCGAGGTAGTGGATTGCCCCTTAGAAACTGGAAGATCCATGGATGCGGCGGCAGCTGAAGTCGCTGTGGCGGTAATACTGGGTGAAGAACTATTTCTGATGCTTTTGTGAGGTCTGCCATTTGGTCCAACCAAATAGGCACCTCAATGTAATCTATTGTCCGCAGTACGAATGTTTTTGAAAGCGATGGCTCATACGACTTTTTTTGTCTGCAAAGGGAAATTAATTAGGGAACAAGAGAAATATTTCATTCGATGTATATGTGTAAAGAAAAATTAAAGGTTTGGTGGCAAGTGGCATTACCTGGAAGGGGTTATCAGCAGCATGAACACTACAAGACTTGCAAAGAAACCCATGGCAAACTGCAATATGCAAAAGTGATCATTAGTAGGTAGTAATAATTAGTATATATTTAGAAAAGTCATGTTTCATATTACGTGCTGACCTTGAAACAGTTCCTAGTAAAACTACCGAAACATACCCAGATGCTTACTTAAACATCTATGAGGTTCTCGAAAAATTACTGGTCTTAAAGTTGACCAGATGCTACTTAAAAGATCATATATTATGTGCTTAATTTAGTAGCCGAAGATTCATATATCTATGTGATTCAGCATTTTGCCCAAGATCATATGAGTTTTTCAAATGAGGCCAGCAAAGTACAATTTTTTTTCTTGTCAAGAAGCTAAATCAACGGTCACCAAGATGGCCAGTTTTCTTTTTAACCCAAAAATAAAAATAAAAATCCTAAAACCTATTCAGCAGAACCAATGTTGACCAATATACCAAGTCCAAAGTAAATTGTACCTTATATTGGTCGAACCAAAGTAAATTGTAGTAGTTAGATTTTGGAAGGGACAAATTTTCTTCCCTTTTTCTTTGCCTAGAAGAGGAACTCTGTACTACACCTACAAATTCTAGTAGCTAGTAGAATTGCTTGGCGTGGACATTTTTACTAACATATTCGGATGACATGGCGTTGGGGTGACAAATTTAATTGCAAGTTTAGCAGACAACGTGGTTGACTGCATTATTTTTTTAGCGTTTGCACAAACAGAACAACTAAGCTAAGCTTTACAGGTAAACATCTCCAAAAAAAAAAAAAAACGTACAGGGCACCATCTTCTCATCTATTCTACACCCACGACTCAGCTTTGGCCGTCCTGCCTAGCCTGTTCGAGCTCTTCAGCGACAAGTCCGGCTAGACCTACTGCAGGAAACATGTCTCGCATGGGAGAGAGGGATTGCGGTGGCGCTTACCAAGGAAGGCGGCTGAGCGTGGCGACCGGTGATGGGGAAGAAGCTGCCCATACAAGCGGTGGAACGCCGGGCCGGAGAAGATGTGTCTCTGCTTCCTCGTCTTGCTCCCTTGATTGCCTTGTGGATGGTCCTAGCTAGGCATGGGGCGTAGGCTTCGCCGAGCGCTTCTGGTTCATTGTTCTTAGCAGGAAGCGCAGGCCGCAGATAAAAGCTACAGTGGGATATTACGGCTGTAGGTGGCTGGCGCCGGTGGTGTGATTGCAGCGAGAATATGATGTTACACTCGTGTTTTGCTTTACTTGTACACAGAAATAAAGGAATCAAAGAATCGGATTACTGTACCTTCAAAACAAACGGAGCAGCACTCATTGCATGCATGCCATCCGCCGTTATTGCATGCCTGCCTTCCACCAACGAACTATCCTTTTCATCCATCATGCATGCAGTGCAAGAAGGCAACGCACAGGTATTGGCCAATTTTGTTTTGGCTCAATGGGTCAAGAAGAGTAACGTGTGAGTCCAAAGGACCTTTTGGTGCCTTAGAGCATCTACGGCCGGACCTCTTAAACCCGTCTCAAACATTCGGACAGTCCACCCGGTCACTGACCGATAAAAAAAAAGCGATCCAAGCGGGCGTCTTAAACGGGTCTCAAACGTCCGGGCTGACTCACACCCTTCATATCTAGCCGAAACATGCGGGTGCCCGGGCACGTCCGTCTGACGGCGTGGATCCATGCGGAATCGCCCGAAAATCCGGCAGTCCGACGGACGCCTCCTCCTGTGGGGGAGGGGGGTGGGAACGTCGAGTGGTGCCGGTCCGGCGGGCCGCGTAGTCCCTAGCCTGGCTACTTAAGCCGACCGCCGACACCAAAACCCTATCCCTTCACATTTTCCTCATCCTATCCGCCATCGTCGTCACTTTCCACTCCCCGTCCGCCGCAGCCGTCCCTAGCCCGGCTATTTAAGCCATGCCCCCACGCTGCCGCCACTTTCTAACGCCGGAGTGCCGGCTCCAGCTCCTTGAGCAGATCCGGATTCGGATCGCCGCGGGGCTACCTCCGGATGAAGTGGATTCAGAGGAGGAGTTGGAGGAGGAGGAGGAGGAGGAGCCGACAGAGTATATGGGGGACACTGGGGACATGGATTTGCAGGCGGAGCAGTAGGCCATCCTCGATTCCATCTGCTCAAAGTCGGATGCGAAGGCCAGACGCCGTCGTCGGTAGGAGAGGGAGGCGGAGCAGGACGCGGAGGAGGTGGAGATGCTCGCCTACTTGGATGAGGTCGATGAGGAGGAGGAGGAGCCTAAGCCCTCCTACGCGGACGTCTACCCGGCGTCCGGCACCGACGTCGTGGACATCTTCGACGACGATAGATGGTGCAGTATGTAGTACATAGGATTATTTTTGCATGCTTTTTATGAATCTAGGGGTTGAATATGAGAAACTCGGATGCAGGGTAGCAAATTTTGAGACGTGCCCGGTCACTGTCTGCGGATGCGCCCGGGCGCGTCTACGGGCGTATAGGGAGGGCGGATTTGCCAAGTACGGATGTAGATGCTCTTACACCACGACGGGCCAAAACGTCAAATCATTGTCCGGCCTTCGTACGACATGGCGCCCTGGCGCCCATAGTATAGCGAACCGACTCGGCAGCCCATAGCTAGTCTAGGTTAGAGTTTAGACTCGGATTTTATTATATTGTCTAGCCATTGATAAAATCTATACCTACTAATAAAGCAAGGTGATATTTTTGGTTTCGTCGCGCATCTGATCCTACTTACGTGAAATACACGAGGTGGTACTAATCCGCACCGCAAGTTTCGTTAAAAAAAGTTCGTATCGACTGGGCCTACGTTCCTTCACTTGGGCCTTCAGTTACGTCAATCAATCCCCTGAGCCGCCTAGATTCCCATATGTTTCGTCTGTCCATTACATGGACCGACTTGGGCCTGATCTGCATTTTTTTGGTGTTTTGGGAGCAGCAAAAAAAGATGAGCTCACGTTTCGAACTCAGGACCTCACCGACCGCACAGAAGACAAAAGCAAACTGAGCTAGCATGCTCTTCTCCTCCAAAAAGGGTTCGTCATCTAATAAATCCACCCCGATTTTTTATATCAAATCCCACCAATTTATATAGACTTGTAAGTTGTTTTAAATATCAGCAAGTCACCTCCAAAACCGAGAAACAAAGGAAACAACATGCCAAAAGGAGAGAAATGAAGCATGCCGGATTGACTCTAATTAGAAAGATTTGTGGGCTTGGCATGGCTTGATCGGCTCTTGTTAAATTAAATGACGCGGCGCATATGCATATGCATATGCATGCTGGTGTGGTTCTAATAAATGAATTTGTGGCAGAAGAAGGGGTTCCCTGAACCATATACATGCACAGAACTCCAATTAAGAAGGGTGGGAGTAGATTTCTCAGACAAGTACGGTCCGGCCAAGCCCCCCATAGAAATCCATCTGAGGATGGAAAGAAATAACTCATCATGGTCTTCATATTCTCTTTTTCCTGAGTATGGTCTGTTTCTACCGGTCATTATAGCTTTTGTGATTTCATTATTTCTTGGACCAGAGCATATATTTAGGATATTGGTAGTCCGTAAAAGCATAGACGGTCCATTTGCATCACCACAGATATATATATTAGATTTCCTTTTACTCTCTATATATTTGTCTTGCATAAAACTTTCTATAACTTGACCAAATTTATAGAAAAATATCTACATTGAAAATACCAAATCAATGTCCTTATATTCATGGGCAGTGATAGCACATGTTGGCGGGTGAATGGTCGTGTGTGTCAATGCGAGGGAGCACCGTTGGCAGCCGATGCTGGTGCGATACATTTCTTAGCCATCTTGCAAGGATGGTCATGCTGGAAGCACATAATTCTTATTCATGTGTTGGGACTAATTGTTGAGGATCATAAATCAGCTACCATCATTGTTGCCTTCTAACGTCGTACGCGAGGAAGCATCAATGCTCAAAACTAATCGGCCCATGTCAAACGGGGTCACGCCGTAGTTCATGGACCAACCATTTGCACCTTAGATATAGGCTTAATACAAGCGATATGTGAGCTTACAATGTAATTTTATGAAAGGTTACCTTGGCACGATTGAGTAAGTCAGTTAAATCCCCGAACGGAAAATATTGCATCGACTATGGAGCCTGTGCCGCGTTGATGGATGTTTTGGTAGATGGGGAAAGTAACCTGTTTGTCATATCGATGCATCAATTTTCTCCCCCGTTGCAAAGCACGGGCACTTGTGCTAGTTTGCATCTACGAGAAGTGTAGGACTATCATTTTGTTAGATCCACAATGAAACCCTAACTTGTTCATCTATTCCTCATGCTTAATTTGTTATCCGCAATTTTAGATTGCAATACACCTTTGTTCGGTTCGTCTGTTGCATGCAGGAACTCGAACCTCGTTGTTCATGTTGATCATGTCTATGACAAGATCAATAATCAATGGAGATCAGCAGCAGCGGTCGAAGCTGCGGTCTGCACCCTGTGAGCGGCTCTGGATTCTGGCGAGAGGCGGCGGCGCGACGGATTTTAGGCGGCGACCAAGCGGCAGCAGTAGGCGCTGGACGGAGGGCCGACGAAGGTGCGGGAGGAGCTCCTCACAGCCAGCAACGCCCGGAGGAGGGCCTGGCTCGCCGGGCGTCGACGGAACTCCGACAGGTGCTGGTGGCGCGGTGCGTCGTGCTTGCTCGCGCGAGTAGTTGGCGGCGGCGATGTGAATCAGGAGGGTGGGTGGTTTCCCGACTCTCCTTCTTTTTTCTAACTAATGGGCTGGATTGGTTTCTCAACGGATGAGTGGGCCTCTGGTCAATTTTAACAGTCAACACTAAAGGTAATAACAGTCAACGCTTTGGTGGGCGCACCTATCATAATCCAGATCAATTTTTAATCATCGAGTCATTGGTGTTTTTTGGAACAGCCAACCAAATTTGTGGTAGTTTTTTTTAAACCAGGTACTTTTTTTGTACCTAGCCCGTAATGTGGTAGTCTTTTGCTATTTATTCCTTTTAGGGAAACGTTGCCTATTTATTCAATGTTTATAGCTCTCTCGGCTTAATTCTCCAAGCTAATTACACTCAGGAAAACATGAATAAACCAAGTTTTACATAACAACTTACAACAACCCTTCCTAGCTAGAATATGTGCGACCTTGTTCGTTGCTCTGTATTTCCACCATGGGATTCTACCTAAGAAAGGCACTCTGTTTACAATCTGATTATTATGTTTCTTAAAAGATGGTACTGAAGGAGGCTTTGTAACTATCAAGGTACTCTGTTTACTATCCGATTGTCATGTTTCTTAAAATATGTATGACTGTTTTGTTCTCTCAGATAATATAAAGCATGGTTCTATATGCACGCCTAATTTTGTAACTTTCAATGTTTTGTGGGGCCTTTCCCCTCAACTGTATGGATTTTACCTAAAGGTCCATCTCTGATTTTTCTATGGGTGTGACTAGCTAATTTACTTCATTTATGTTGTTTGTTTTGTCAATTACGTTCAAGTTACTGCAGTTCACTGATCTGAATCGTTGATCGTCTACCTTGAAAGTTATAGTTGCTAAAGAAGTAGCAGGAGGTTTAGAATATTTGGTCCGACAACTTTCACCCGATCACTTTGAGAATAAAAGCAGAAGAATGCATCCCACGAACAATGCATCCCACGAAAAGAAGTAGCATCATTAGTTTCTTTGTTGATATACCCAAAAGTTATCCTGTGTGATTGGACTGTTTGACACAGTGAGCGTTAAACGGGAGGGCTCCCAGGGGGAGGCATGACCGTCAGGGGCATCTCCTTTGTTTGGTCGCCGCTTCGCTTCGCCACCAGTGAACAGCAGACGTGGCACCGCATCATTCACTTGCCTACCATAGATTGACCACTGATGTTGGTGCTCCGCTCCACTACATCTCATTTTGTATATTTCCTCTCTTCGTATCCAGATCCTAAAGTATAGCATATAAATATGTTTAAATCCGGAAATAATGATTTGCCTTCTATCTTCATTTATACTGTTTGGGTTAGTAAAAATGTAACTAAATTCAGCGGATGATGTTATATGAAGCCAGATTATTAGATTTTTCCTCTGATGTTATTGATTATCTGATCTAGAATTTGTATGATGTATAATCAGCAGTTCAGTAGATGACTGCTCTATATTATTCCAAAGGCTTGGCAACGGAGAGCCTGTTTTCTCTTAATTTATTCTAAGAGGGATTAAAGTTATGGACATGATTCAGTGAAAATTGGCATAATGACATCATAAATTTGTAAATATAGGAAATCGTACTTTCTACGTCTATTTCTCTATGGTCCCGCTTCTTAATTCGATTTTAACTTCTGTGGATTTTCAAAATGGACATCAGGGTTATCCTTTGTGTTTAGCATTTACTGATATTTTTTTGGATATATTTTAATTATTGTTGAGTAAATGAGTACGAGTAAAAAATAAGTTCAAAAATGAAGCGAAAGTTTTGCCTTTTCGACTAAGCTGAAAATTGTTCAGGTAATCATAGAATACCAGGCGAAAAAATGGGACAAGCCCACTCCTTAGAGCGTCAAACGGCAATCACACGAACACACTAGCTAGGGAACTCGCTCCCCTGAACAATCTGCTCTTTCATCACTGTCGGAAATAAGTCATGAGGCACTCTTCCGTGGCGACAAGTGACAAGCATTCCACATGCCTGCAATAGTTGCGACCCACATAACACCATTGCTCCAACACATCTTGTGCACTCAATCGCTTCTGCGGTCATCGCCCCGACTTGCCATTGCAGAGACGTGCGTTGCACGTGCACGCTTACTAGTTACACTTAGGAGAAACATGAAACCAAGTTTTACATAACAACTTACAACAACCCTTCCTAGCTAGAATATGTGCGACCTTGTTCGTCGATCTTCGCGCCCAAGCAACCATAAACTCTCGAAATGACCCAAGTAGCAACTTAATGTCTTCCACTATTTGCCATTAGTAGAAATACCCTTTTTCACTCAAATTTTTTATCATCGCCACCTGAGATTCCGTGTCAACAATTACCTTCTGGATGTTTAATTTTGAGCTAGGACAATGTCTCTCCGGCAAGCCAATAGCTCTATCATCTCTCAATCAGCAGTGACATGATCTTTTTTGGCATGAACCTACTAAGAAGTCGCCATGGTTTTCTCAAAGACCAGATCCTCTGCCTCCTGATCCTTCCTTTCTTTGATAGCACACCATCTGCATTGACCTTGCTCCATGCCTCACCTGGTTTCCTCCATTTTTGCATCTCCCGCTGGCAGGGTCGGTCCTGAGATTTTAGGGGCCCGGGACAAAACTAAATTTTGGGGCCCTTAATAATAATCAATACACGTATATATACAAAAAAAATTGGTGAACACTTGATATGGGTGTCATTGTGATCTTATAAGTAGCCCTATATATAGAGAGAAGATATGAAGGTCCTTGACATCTTTGGAAATACGAAGACATGTTAATTGTCAAGCTTACTAGAACGATGGAGCATAGTTATACGGTTTCAGGTACGGAAGGTTCGAAAACAATGACTCCATGAATAGTGCTAAAAGAAATTTGATCCAAAATGCACAGTTGTTCTTGGACTGCTTATTGGTAAGATTATTATTATTCTATAAAAAGCAGCATCCAAGAAATTATGATAAGAGGAGCAAATTGATAAAAATGATATGCAAATATTCTTCATAGATTAGAAATTAAATCCGCAACAGTGCAAAGTTACTCCTACTAGTTGTGCAAATTTGTTGTGCCATCCTACAATTCAAGCCGAAACTACTCGCCACAATTTACATCCAGAACATCGCCATGTTCTTAATCTATTTGAAATCTACACCACAAAAATCTTGTTACCAAACGGTAGAAGCATAACAGTCAGTGATACTGATACGTACAGCGGAAGATATTGACTTGGCAGGAAACGCTCTGATCCACAAACGCCACGCCGGTGTGCTGCCGGTTTCGACGCGCAGCCATGTCTCTTTGGGTCTCCTCCTCGATCAAGTGTTACGTTAACTGTGGAAATCTCATCGCTAGACGAAAAGGGCTCACATGCTAGTGGAATGCGCCCTGGCACCTAGCCCCCGATCCTGGCCGACGGTCCAGCTTTTCTTAAGGGGATCAGACGCTCCAGGTACGTCTACGTAGCTATTACTACTTGGGCTAGCTGGAACTGTCGAGGGCTTGGGAACCCTGAGACAGTTCGGGAGCTTCGCAAAATTGTGAAGCAGGAAGGCCCCGCCCTTCTTTTTGTCATGGAGACGAAGATAAGGGGTAAACGTGTGCAAAACCTGCAATCTCTTTTGGGGTTTGCAGGGAGTTTTGCTGTTGACATTGATGGCTTGAGTGGTGGTATTGGCCTGTTCTGGTCAGACGATGTTCATGTTGAACTACAGAACTTCAGCCAAGCACATATTGATGTGACAGTCAGGAGGAAGGAGCAAGACCAGACCTCTTGGCGGTTCACAGGGTTTTACGGAGAACCTCGATCAGGAAACAGATTTCAGAGTTGGGAGTTCTTGCGTACGTTGCATGGGATACGCCATGATGGATGGCTCTGCATGGGTGATTTTAATGAGACGATGTATGGGGAGGAGCACTTTAGTGAGCACCCCAGACCAGCATGGCAGATGCAAGCGTTTCGTGATGTCGTCGATTTTTGCTCATTCCAAGATTTGGGATGGAGAGGAGTCCCTTTTACATGGGATAATAGACAACAAGGTATTTCAAATGTAAAAGCTCGCCTTGATAGGGCACTAGCGAATAATGATTTCATGCAATTATTTGAATATACCAGTGTAAAGCACATCAGTTCAACCGCTTCGGACCACTGCTATGTTCTAGCGGAGGTGGCCTGCTAGCCGGCGCCCCTTTAGGTATGAAAATGTTTGGCAGTCCCACTCGCACTATGATCAACTGGTGAGGGATTCATGGCAGACGGGTGCTGGCCAACACGGCTTGGAGGGAGTAATGGAAGCACTTACTTCAGTCCAAAAAACTCTTGGCTCATGGGGTGACCATGAGTTTGGAAATATGGCAAAGAAAGTTCGAAAACTTCAGAAAAATCTTGAGCGTCTGCGCGCACTATCGATTGGCAGAGGGCCATCACATGAAGAACTTTCAGTTGCAGCTCAGCTCAAAGAGGCGCTGCGACAGGAGGAAGTCTGGATCAAGCAACGGTCCAGGGTCTCGTATATTCGAGCCGGCGACAGGAATACTCAGTTTTTCCATGCCCGTGCTTCGCAACGTCATAGAATGAATAGAATTACTTCCTTACAACTCGGGGATGGGCGAATATGTGATGATCCGGAGGAAGTGCAGTATGAGATTCTTGGTTTTTACCAAAACCTGTACCTCTCCCAAGGTTATAGTGATATGACTGAATTATTACAGTTTGTTCCGACTCGGGTAATTGAAGCTATGAATGAATTACTTGCAAAAGATTTTACTGCCGAGGAGGTCAAGCTAGCACTTTTCCAAATGGCCCCGTCCAAGGCATCGGGCGTCGATGGTTTCACTGCCGGTTTCTTTCAACGGCACTGGGACGTATTGGGCGGAGACATAACATCGGCCATTTTGGATTTCTTGAATGGTGGTGAATTACCTGCGGGGCTGAACGACACAGCTATTACTCTAATACCCAAGGTACGAAATCCACAGAAAATCTCTCAGTATCGCCCTATTGCTCTATGTCCAGTACTATACAAAATTGCAGCAAAGGCAATCACTAATAGACTAAGGGGTCTAATGGACGAGATAATAGGGGCTGAGCAGAGTGCCTTTGTACCAGGACGGTTGATTACTGACAACGTCCTGGTGGCCTATGAGAGCATACATGCTATGAGAAAGCGGAAGAAGTGCAAGAAAGCCGTATGCGCTGTTAAACTAGATATGTTGAAAGCATATGACCGCGTAGAGTGGCATTATCTGGAAGCTATGATGAACAAGTTGGGTTTCTGTGATAAGTTTATCCGTTTGATAATGAAGTGTGTTTCATCAGTAAGATTCTTTGTCAAGGTGAATGGTACGCTCCTTCCATACTTCACACCTTCCAAAGGTCTTCGGCAAGGGGACCCCGTGTCCCCCTTTTTATTCCTAATCTGTGCTGAGGGTTTCACTTCACTAATGAACAATTTTGGTGGCGCTCAGATTGATCGCGGTATTCGTGTGAGTGTCAGATCCCCCTGGGTTAATCATCTGTTGTTTGCGGATGACAGCCTCATTTTTCTTGGTGCGCAGCTGGCAAGTGCAGAAAGGTTGAATGAAATTTTACGCATGTATGCAGCGTGCTCAGGACAAGCTGTGAACAAGGAGAAGAGCTCCATCTATTTTAGCCCAAATGCAACTCAACCGGTGCGTGAGGATATGAAACAAAATCTGGGAATTTTTGTGGAAGCTTTCACGGAACGGTATCTCGGCCTCCCAACAGCGGTGGGACGGATCACTAGTGGCTCTTTTGATCACATTGTCGAGAGGAGCCGAGGGAACATGCAGGGGTGGGCACAGTGGTATCTTGCTTGTGCAGGGAGGGAAGTCTGGCTAAAATCAGTTATCCAAGCCATCCCCACCTACAGTATGTCTTGTTTTGTACTGACGAAGAAGGTTTGCAAGCAACTAACTTCGTCTATGGCGCGATTCTGGTGGAGCAGCTCTGTTGACAGGCGATCATTGCACTGGTTGTCCTGGGAAAGATTGTCCGCACCAAAAATTCAAGGTGGGATGGGGTTCAGAGATCTTGGAAACTTTAACTTAGCTCTACTGGGCAAACATGGTTGGCGCTTTCTCACCCATCCGGAGTCCTTATGTTCATGAGTTTTGAAAGGGAAATACTTCCCTGATGGTGACTTTATGCAAGCACATGCTCCTGCGTCGGCATCGGAAACCTAGAAGGCTATCATTGCAGGTCGACAAGCGTTGGAAATGGGGCTCGTTAAACGTGTGGGCAGCGGCCAAACTATCTCTGTTTGGAATGATCGTTGGATTCCCACTACTTCAACATTCAAGCCAACGGGACGGCAGGGCAATGACCCTATTGTCCTGGTCTCTGATCTTATTGACAGTCATACAGGGACATGGGATGTTGAACTTGTAAGAAGGAATTTTCTAGCATCGGATGCGGAGGCCATTTTGAATATCCCCATCCGGGCTGGTGGTGCAGATGATTTCTTATCTTGGGCTCTTGAGAGGTCTGGTGAATACTCTGTGAAATCGACTTATTGCGCTCTTGTGACTCGGAACGAGCATCATGCTCCAGAGGAAGGGGTGATAGCGGACACTTCAGCGACACAAAAACAGGTATGGACAGCTCTCTGGAAGCTCAAAGTTATCCCGAAAGCTCGGGTCTTTTGGTGGCGGGCTCTACGGGGAATTCTCCCTGACTACGCCAACATGCGATATCGACATATCAGAACATCTTCTCTTTGTGACCTTTGCAAAGCCATGGAGGAGGATCTGATGCATGCTCTTGTCCATTGTCCTCACGCAAAAAGCTTCTGGAACGCAGCTGAGGCAATCTTAGGTCTGAAGCTACCCCTTTTGCATCCGAAGAATTGGACACGAGATCTTCTTATTCACAACATGTGCAACGAATCAGATAGATGCAAGATAATCACTATTATGCATACAATCTGGAGTTCACGAAATCGTTGGACCCATGATGAGGAAGGGTACACGCCTGTACATGCAATCAGGCAAGCAAGAGATGACTTGACCTTGCTGGAACTACCAAAAACTCATCCTGTTGGCCACGAGACTCGGTGTTGGCAGCCACCTGATCCTGGTTGGGTGAAAATAAACACCGATGGAGCTATTGACACACATGTGCAAGTGGGAGGAGTGGGAGGTATAGCTCGCTCTCATCTCTCCTTCATGGGTGCATGGAGCAAACCCTTGCCTGGTGTGACGAATCCTTCTATCGCTGAAGTACAAGCATTGCGGGAGGGTGTAATTTTTGCACAACTCAGAGGGTACTCGCATGTTGTCATGGAGGTTGATTGTTTAGAGGTTGTGCACCTCTGGCTCACGCGTCACAACACTAGATCGTTGGTGGCGTCTATCTTTGATGAAATTAGGGACAGAGCTTTAAGTTTTGCTTCTTTTACGGTTTAGCATAGTCCCAGGGATAGTAATGGCCCTGCGGATCTTTGTGCTAAACGAGCTACTTCTTTAGCAGTGTCAGAATGCTGGTTGGATAGCTGTCCTTCCTTCCTTGTTAGCAGCCTCTTGGCTGATTGTAACCGTATTTCTCTGATGCAATAAAGATCCTAAGTTTCGCGTAAAAAAAAGGCCCAACTACCTCGGCATATCGGAGAGGAATGAAAGCACTATGACTTGCATACGCTACATACTACACCTACGTACCTGGGAGGGGGCCCCTCGATGGTGGGGGCCCGGGGCAGCCGCCCCTCCTACCCCCCCTCAGGACCGGCCCTACCCGCTGGTTTGGTTGGTGGTGTGTGCTGCTGGAGCAGGCCTAATAGTTAAAGCATGAGTCCAGGCTCAATGCAACCAAGTGTCCAAAAAGAGCGACAACGCACGTGAGGGGCTCGTTTACAAGCAACGAAGTGTACGAATGGATCCTTTCTAACTTAAACGGTGGCAAATGTTGTAATTTTGGTTAAAAATATGGTAAATAAAATGACGGATAACAACTCCAGAGAAACTTACCTCCCTTTAATATTCGGTATAGATATAATTGTATGCAATTATGGATAAGAGGACATAGTTGGGCACTCTCCAGGCATGTCGCTTGCCCTATTTTACACCATCTGCTACAGAAGAAAAAATTATGTTCCCCTATTTTACATCATCTGCCACGACAGAAAAAATTGGCGACCTAAAACTTTTTTTGTTGTCCTAAAACCTTTTCTGATAGAGATTATTCCTTCCCTTGTCGCCTAGATCGAAGCCGACGAGCTCAGCAGTCGCTAAAGCAGGGACACCCGTCGGGGGCCGCCTCCCTGCCGCAATTGCCGCCGTCCGAGGCCCTTCTCCCCCCTGGCGAGCCCTCGTACCTAGCGAGTACCAACTCAGAAAACAGACGGGTCTCATGCAGTCGCCGCCTTCCTTAAAAAGTTAGGGTTTCTCCGGCTCCTGCGGGCGCCGGTGCCGGTCCGACTCATCTTCGGTGTCCTGGCCATAGGGCACGTGGTGGGTCCCGGACCTTGCCGGTGGGAGGGCTCCGTTTTCTGATATGCTTTGAAGTTTTGTTAAGGTTTGTGTCCTGCTCAAGAAAGCGAGACGGCGGCGGCTCCTTGAAGATGGAATAAGGTTCTATGGTGCTTGTAGTATCGTCAGTGGGCGTGTGGAGGTGTGTCTCCGGTGGATCTGCCTTTGGTGGATTTGCTCGAATCTTTTCGTCGTTCGTCTATGCTCGTGTGTCTTCAGGTTGGATCCTTTCGATCACGTTACTCTTCATCGACGGCGGTTACTGTTCTGGTGCGCTGGTCCTATGGGGCCTTAGCACGACAACTTCCTGACTGACTACTGCAACAAGTTTTGCCCGGCTCCGGTGAGGGACGCGCGACGACGGCGGTGCACCTTCGGCTCGCTAAAGTTCTTGTAGTCGTCGCTAGGTGCTCTATGGATCTGAATGTAATTTTTATTATCTCTGATGTTCATTATAATACCATGTTTGAAGATGAATAGATCGGATATTTTTCCGCAAAAAAAACTTTTTCTGATACCCTATTATATATCATATGGTTGCAAGGCTTTCCCCTAAAAAACATACAAGTTCTAAATTTGCTTTCCTAGGACCAAACCTGGCGAATTGGGCCGTTCATGGCATGTCGGCCTGAAAACACATGTACTCGGTCCATTATGGGCATGGTCGGACACGTGGCTAAACATGTTGTGCCGGCCCACGACATGCCTAGGGATCGTGCATGTGCCACGTGGACATGTTTAAGCGTAGGCTGGGCAAACAACATGCCTAGGGTAGTGCCTGGGCTATGAGGGCATGTTTAACTGTATTGGTATCCCTATAAAAATGTGTTCGACGGGCTATCCATGACAACCAGTACCAGAGCCCCTTAAGTACGCATGTTTTTATCTCAAAGTTTCTGGGTGATCTTGATATGGCTGCCATTCATAGCTCTCTCCCAGCCAGGGGCATGCATGCAAAAAAACATGACCTGCTTGTTAACACACAAGGTGAACATGCTGTTTTGGGACCAGGGGGCGGTGCCTTCAAGGGCTGGCTTCGGCCGGTTGAGCATGAAGTTAAAATCAATGTTGACGGGGGCCTCTCGCGAGATGGAACCAAGGGAGCGGCAGCTGCCATTTGTCGGGATAAGAATGGACTTTACCTTGGTGCCTCCGTTGTTGTGATCAATGGCTTGTCTGATCCGGCATCGTTGGAAGCTCGTGCGTGCAGCGAAGCTCTTGCTCTTGCTATGGATTTGAATATTGAATCCGTTAGCGTGGCCTCGGACTGCAAAGAAGTGGTGACCAACATTGAGACAGAATTCCCATGCCGCTATGTCACTATCTTGAGGGAGATCAAGGCCCAGCGAAGTTCCTTCAGAGATCTGAAGTTCATTCATGAGAATCGTCAGCACAATGGCGAGGCGCATGCGCTTGCCAAAGCTAGTTCCTCGCTTTCTCCCGGGCGCCATGTGTGGCTGTTATCTTTGCCCGATGTCATCTGTATTCCCATGAACATTGAACATTAATAAAGGGTGCAGACTCAAAAAAAAAAATGTGTTGGTCCTTGGCAAACCTATCCGCCGACACGGCACTGCCTTTTTTGATATAGACTCAAAAGACAACCAATAAAGTCAAAAAGCACATCATCAAGGAAAAAACATTCCACTCCAAAAAAGTCGATTTATTAATTGTGATGTGCTTAGGCCTAGGGTCAAGACATGCATGCCTGGTATGATTTAAGCGTGGTCTCGGTCGTGTCGTGTCATGTCGGCTCACTTGGACAGCTTTGCCCATGGACGACCAATAGGCGTGCATATGTCTCACTTCAAGCAAGACAGTAGGATGTCTCACTGAAGGGCAGCCGCCTGTTTGGGCAGGCCCAACACAGACACATGCCTTCAGGGCTTTTCTTTCTTTATTTTTCATTTTACTATTTTGCATTCATTTTATTTTTTGTTTCCCTTTTCTTATATTTTGAAATATTCTGAGTATGTCTATTATAAAAATCAATTTATATACAAAAGTTCCAAAAGGTTAATCATGCATTTAAAAAAACGTTAAGTGGGTGTAGACAAAATGGTTCTGATGTATAAAAAAATGTATACAAAAAATTTACAATGCGTATGGAATAAAGTAGAAATAGAAAATAATATAATTTTATTTTTTGAAATTTTTTAATCATGCATTAAAAAATATTATGTGTGTATAGAAAAAATGTTTCCAGCGTATACAAAAGAAGTACAATGCGTAAGGAAAAAAAAGTGAAATCAAAAGTACTATAGGTTTTCAATAAAAATTAAAGGTTAGTCTTGCATTTAAAAAATCTTAAATGTTTATAGAGAATAGAACAAATGCTTCTGATGTATACAATAAATGTACAATCTGTGTGGAATAAATTAGACATCAAATATATAAGTGTCCGAAAATGTTAATAATGAATTTGGACAATGTTAAACGCGTATATAAAAAACGGAAAACCATAGGAAAACAATGAAGAAAAAATAAAAAAATGAAAAAAAGAGAGGACAAAACCGTGCGTAAAACGAGCAAGCGAACGACCGAAATAGCGAGCGAGAGAGCGACGGCGCTAAGGACTCGGCCCATTCGCGACGACCAACACGGTTGCGGTGCTTCAATTGGCATGGGCCGAGTTGCCTCGAAAAAGAAGTTGGCGTGGGCCGAGGAATCTCCCCAAATTACCCATTTTTGCACAAGTCAAAACTGTCGCATCAAGAATCTGCATATCCTCGGGTCGCTTCCCCCAGCCCTGCCGCCGGTTGTTCCTTGTGGACCGCCCTACAACGCCTCGAGATCCTCCTCGGCGCCCCGGCCGCCACCCTCGCTATAAGATGAGAAATATGTTTTTCCCCACGAGGTTTTTTGGAGGTGTACATGCGTGGTTATCGATGTTTCCTTTTCTCTCAATCTGGTTTTAATGGATGTTTATTTGCAATTACTGATTAAGTTTGCACCAAAAATAATATTTTATAAACATTTAACAGCTAAAAATAACATAATATTTAGATTCTACACATTTTTAATCAAATTTTATTCATAACATGTTAAAATCGGAGTTACGGTTTAAAAAATATAGATAAATTTATTTTATATAAACTGTGGATTGATTAACCGAAAAGTGAAGAGGTTTTCTGATAGAAAGAAAAAAAATCGGCTGACTTAAAGATGGACGGCATGTTGATTACCTAAAACGCCAGGTTTTTTTCTAGAAATACAAAAAAATGGTTCGGTTCGGTTATGACTTAAAGATAAACTGCCGATTAATTACTGAAAAAGGCAGGGACTTTTCTACAAAAATGCCGACGACAAATGACCTGAATCAATCCGTGCTTTATTATTTGGTAGAGACTAGCAAAACGGCCCATACGTTGAAACGGGAGACAAAATTCATAATCTTCAACGACCATGATCATATTTTACTGCACAATTAACATACATTATCACTCTCAATTTCATGAAATAATTTATATTTTTTAAAACTCGTGAATATATTTTAAATCTTGAACATTTTTCAAATTCATGAACACTTTTACAAATTTTTGAACATTTTCTAAAATCAAGAACTTTTCTTGAATTCATAGTTTTTTACACTATTTACAAATATTATTTGTTTTAATATTTTTTAATAATTTTCTTGAATTAGCGAACATTTCTAGAATGGACGAACATTATTTTGGAAATTGGTGGAACAATTTTCAAAAGTCACGAACTTTTATTGATTTAATAAATATTTTTTTAAATGCATGATAATTTTTTGAATCAGATTTTTTTTATGACCGAATAAAATATTTTGTAAGTCGCGAAGAGGTATTAAATTTTTGAGATATTTTTCCATCCATAGACATTTTCTGGATTGACCAATTTTTTTCTTCAAAATTTCAAATAGTTTTTGAATAAGAAAATATATTTTTCTTAAATGACAAACATGTTGTGAATCCACAAACATTCTATGATCTATTAAACATTGTATTTTCAGAATTCTCATTTATTTCATTTTCGAAACTTTTTGAAGTCCTAAATTATGTAAGTTAAAAACATGAAAACACAGAAAATAAAAATAAAAATAAAAAGAGAAATTGAAAAAAATAGGCCGCCCAGACATGGGCCGGCGCAAACAGGCGCGATGCCAACGCGCAGAGCGCAGTAGAGGAGGTCCCTACTGCATGGGCTGGCCCAGGCGAAGGATTGCCCTGTGTGAAACGTTTTTTTTATCATTTATAGGTGGCATGGTGAGTACTATTTTACAATTTGGAGGAGAATTTTCATGACGTACCGCAAGAAGCAATAGCCTCTTTATTATTACTCGCAAACATGCGGTGCGTTGTAACAGGAGACAAAATCATCCCTCATACACACACCGACAACATCAGCAAATTTCTTAAAAAAATCACGGTGCCAAACGAGAAACAATATGATAATTTGTGTTTCACAAAAACATAAGAGTAATGCTAGACATACGAAAAGCTACGTATATATTTGATGATGTGGATGATCAGGATTGGAAGTGGGGGTCAAGGGGGGCAACTCATGGAAAATCGGGGGGAGAGAAGATTTTGTTTAGAAGGTTATGTAAAGATTCGTAGAACGTTTCATAGGTGTAGTATTATAAAAAACATAAAGGTGGGAAATTTTGAAGTGTACTCAAGGTGTTTTCAATCAGTTGGACAATGGAAATGTCTACCTAGTTGCCGCTATCTCTTTACGTCCTTATTGTCGTTACTCCTCACTGATGCCCAATATATATTGCATTAGGATGAAAATAACAACGTACATGTTAGTACTCAATGATAGCATGCACACAAGATTACTTTTTTCTTGCTGGTATATGTGTTTATAACTGTAATCCAAGTGAAAACTTAATTTGGTTGCAAACATATTAGACAGCTTCACGACAACAATCAATTTGTAAGACATAAATGCCAAACGTTTAAGGCTGCATATCAACATCATTATTCTTGAAAAAAAAACCTTTATGGGCACAATTGCAAATAGGATGGAAATCAGTGTTAAGCCACTGGTCTACATAAAGTTCGTAATAACAGTTTAGTGTACATTATCGTAAAAGACTTGATTATTGTGCACTGTGCGAAATAGAGACGATTCTTATGTACCTATTATAACTTTTAGAATATGGTAGCTGGTAAGAATCATCGTGTTGTATGGTTCCAATAATGTTTTTTCTGAAAGCATCAAACTATCGTATCTACTCAATCTAAATTGGATAGAAAACATATACTTTTTTTTGCGGCAAGGGTAGAAAACATATACAATAGGAATTTTAAAAAATTCACATGTAAAGAATATATTGATTAGGTTTGTATCTCAAATGTATTTTTTTATTAAATGATCAACATGTAAGATAATAGCATATTTGAAATGTACATATTTTCTGCGGGATTTTCTTATATAACATATTAGATTTGGAGTTACGGATTGAAATATATGAATATTCAAAAAAGCATTTGAATCTGCCGAACAAACAATAAAAAAGATTAAACAAAGAGTAGCTGGGCCGTAAATGCAAACGTTGTGCATGCAGCCCATCTGATAAATGACGCTTGTGTGAGATAACACTATCCTATGCACACAAGAATTTAGAGTGAAAAAGAAGAAAAAAGGGGGCAGAAGGGGGGTCTACCGTGTAAAACCTGGATGAGCTAACCGCTTGGCTGCTCATGGGGTTGAATATAATAAATGAACCAAGGGGATGGTCGTCTTTGTGAAGAAAAAAATGTTTTTTTCCACGTACGGATGGTATGGTGGGCAATTTGAGCCAAGTTCAAGGGCAATCTTATGTCGGACGGGCTGAAGCAATAGGCCCTTTATTAATAGACTAGCAAAATGGCCCGTGCCTTGCATCAGGAGGAAAAAAAATCATATTCTTCATTGGCAATGATCATATTTTACTGTACCATCGATGTACACTATCACTCTCATTTTTGTGAAATCATGGACATTTTTTTTAAACTCGTGAACATATTTCAAATCATGAACATTTTTCAAATACACAATTTGTTTTCTAAAATCATGATTGTTTTTTAATTTACGAACATTTTATACTATTTGCACACATTTTTTACAAAAATGTGAAATTTTTTAAAAACAATTTTTAAATGAGCGAATATTTCTGGAATCGACGAACAAATTTCGAAATTGGTGGAACAATTTTCGAAATTGATGATTTTTTAAATCGCATGATCTTTTCTGAATCAGCGAATATTTTATGAATCAGTAAATTACTTTTTGATTTATATACAATTTTCGAATTTCTAGGATATTTTCAATTCATGAACATTTGTTGATTTATAAAAAATCATGAACGTTTTTTTATTTCCTGAACATTTGTTTTGAAATTTGCGAACATTGTTTGAATATGCGAACAATTTTTTAAAATCAAAAACATTTTCTGAATCCACAAACATTTATGAATTATTAAATATTTTATTTCAAATTTCGAAATTTTAATTTAGAAACTTTTGAATTCTTAAATTATTAAATGTAGAAAAAACAATGAAGGAAAGGAAAAATAAAATAAAATGAGGTCGCCTATACATGGGCCGGTCCAAATAGGCATATTGTGTCGTCTCCTAGCACACAAAGGGCAGTATAGGCGGTTTTTACTAGATGAGCAGGCCCAGGCCGAGATTTCTCTCTCTGAAACGTTTTTTTATCACTTATAAATGGTATTGATGGGTAATAGTTTGTAACTTTAGGGGCAATTTGGATGACGGACGGGCAGAAGCACTCATTCCTTTATTACTAATAACTAGCACATAAGCCCGTGCTTTGCAACGGGGGATAAAATTGACGTGTTCAATGTAATATCCGTCAGCACGGTCCAACAACGTTCGAATTGTGTCCGATCACAGCTGAGAGACGCACACTGAGGTATAGCAGAAATTCATATCGGTAGTACATTAAGAAGCATGCTACACAGACAATACTTTTGATACAACGATTCTGATCTTAAAGAGCCTAATTTTTACTTTTTGAATACCAAGGCATTATTTGTAAGTTAAAGCAATGTTCGATATTTACACCAAGTCGTGAGAAAAATCTCAATAAAAGGATTCTATTAAATGCGTTTTAGGCCATCTCCGCATATACATACACTTGAAGATTAATAAAAAAGGCTATCTACGTGTGAGCGAAATGGCCCTAGTTCGTTGCAGGTAACTCGATGCTCACAAAGCGTCTCACACCTTCCTGGTTGCGTTGTTTCAGTTGCACATAACGATCGCACATTGCGGAACAACGCATATATGTGTGCCCCTTTCACGTCCTTCAGGGTTAATTCCTTTTTATTATTGCATTGCATGCATGCCACACCTTGATATTAATATCAATTCCTTTTTGTTATTCTCTTCTTCATATTTTTATAATCTCTCGTTCTTTTTTTATCCTCACGCCCTTTATTCTCTCATTTCTTTATTATCAACATATGCCCATTGGAACCCATCATTTGTACTCACTCCGTTTCATATAGGCCCTTCTAACGTACTTCATATTTATAAAGATTATATAAAAAATTATATTGGGCGTTAGCATTTTCTAAAATACACCATTCCAATTAATTAGGTTTATTAAGGTTATGCACTAAATAAAATCTTAATCTGGTTAACTGAGACAAATAATAGCACAGTTGGAAACTACAAATTTTTCTGATCAAATTACATACACAAATTATTTTAATCCGAGTTACGGTTGAAAAGTTATACCGTGATCATGTTTAAAATATTTTTTGTAAATAATAAAAGACCACAGACCTAAACATGCCGAAAACAGAGCAAACTGAATATGCGTGAAATACTAACTAGCGCCCAGAAACGCAAGATAACAGTTACCGCAATTGGGCCAAAGCCCAACAAAAAGAGGCACTTAATTTTGAACCGCGGGTTATTTAAAAAAAATCAGAGGCTTTTTTATAAAACGTACAACGGACGGACAGAAACACTCCGTACTTTAATAGTAGGTATAGAAGTAGGTAAAAATTACGTATAGAGGTAAAGATTTAATATTTTTTCTATTAGTTAGCTTAATTAAATTATCTTCAAAATTTGAGTGAAATTTACAATTTACCATTTGAATATATATTTCTTAAAAAAAACTATGGACTATACAGCCGGTACGCGGCTACTTGTGCCGGCGCGCGCGCCCGGGTGGGGCGGGGGGGGGGGGGGTGCAGTTTTGCAGTGTGAAGGCTCGTCAAAAAATAATCATGCTCATATAACCTAGGTTAGAAAAAACTAAATCTTCATCAAGGTAAAAAATATGTGCCGGCTCGGAATAATTTAATTTCCATGAAAAATTGTCACAAAGCAAATGACTAAAGCAATTCATATAAGTTTTCCAAATATTTGTACATGTACAGGAGGGGATAAACAATGCGAAATATTATCTCACAGGGTACCGATATTCACTATTTATTTTTTGTCGTTTGTAGTTTCTGCAATTATAATGTTGTAGTTCTATATGGCACAGAGTAGATCTTATTCTTATTTGAGGGGAGATTGGATCTGATTTTGAATGGTACGAGCAAAGACTAACAAACATGAATGATTGACAAGACACAAGACTAACCACACCTTTTTTTCCTTTGTCTTGCCGCTCATGCTGGCTGCGTGGCTGCCGCCGGCCGTCCGTGCATCCACTCTTAGGATCGATCGCCTCCTTCGGCATCTCTAATTTTACTCCCTCAGTTCTCTTAAATGTAAGTCTTCCTAAAGATTTTAATATAAACTACATACGGATGTATATAGACATATTTTAGAATGTACATTCATTCATTTTGCTTCGAATGTAATCTATATTGAAAGGGGCGTGATACGCGTTTGTCGGCCGATCTTTTTAAAAGATTGTCCTGTTGCGAGCCGACAGATCTAGCGGACCGTGCCGTCAATTGATGTCTCCATTGCAACAAAGGTCTTGTTGTAGAATTTTCTTTGTAATAAAAGCTTTGTTATAGAAATTGTTTGCACCAAGTTTTTTTTTTTTGCAACAGAGGACTTGTTGTAGATTTTTTTGTAACAAAGGCCATGTTGCGGAAATATTTTTGGAACAAAGGTGATGCTTTATAACATTTTTTGCAGGCGAGGAGGCAGCCCACGGGTAGAGTGGCTCGGGGGCGGAAGGGCTCAACGAGGCCACACTGGTGCTCCGCGGTGACCATGGCGGCTTCGAGCGGCAGTTCGTGCGAGAGTAAGACAGGGCGATGAGAGAGAGCGAAGGAAAGGGAGAAAGAACGTGCTGCAGGAGAGTAGGTACAGATTTGCAACTAACCGCTTGTTGCGGTTCAGGGAATGCAAAAGAGCATAGTTGCAGAAAACGTGGGCGCGGAGCGGGTTGCTCTCTCCGTCTGATCAATAGTCAATCGGACGGACACGAAGCTGGCGGACGCTCGCTCGCAATCAGTCGGTTGAAGGTAAGTTTTTTCTATATTGAAATCTCTATAAAAAATATATTTAAAAACGGAGGAAGTAGATTGAAGTACTAGATTAAAGGGTGCGGGATTGAGAAATTCCATAGACCTCACGACCCAGAAGAAAAAGACGGGACCGACCTTGATTGTTTTTTCTCAAGGAATCTGACTTGATGTCTTTGCCTTTTTTCTTCTTTTGAACTAAAGATTGTTACTCGCTGATATGACTTTTTTTTTTGCGAGTAAAGGATGATATATTAATTCTCCGATCTTACAGATAGACCCAGAACCAAGAGAAAATTACAAAGAGATCCTCTGGATCCCGACGATGACGACGAGACGGAGCTGTCGATGGCGCGCCGCTGCTGAAGCTCCCCAAGACCTTGGATTGCCGGAGCCCACCACACCGCAGACGGGAAGTCACCGAACACCGGCTCCGAAGAGCCTACACCGGAGAACGCCGGCGCCGCCGCGAAGAACCACTGCACCATCCTCCACAACAACTTCATCCAGATCCGCCGCACACCCGGATCCGGTCGTGGTGAGACAAACTCGAGAAATCTGAAGAACCTCGAGCTCAGGGAAGTCGCGCGCGTGACGGAGAAGCTCCAGGGAGCGTCACCGCCGGAGGGGAACCACGCCGACGCCAAAATCCGATCCAGCAGCTCTGCCACCTCCCAAGCGCTGCCAGCCGGAACCCTACCGATTCCTACGCTATGTACACGCCATGGGACGGGGCTCCCCCACCCTCCCGCCGCCGGAGCAGCCGAGGGAGGGGAAGGAACCCACGCCCCACCGGCGGGCGAGGTGGAACGACGGGTGACTCTCAAAAAGTCGCCTCTCAGCACTGTAGCGGAGAGAGGGGAACGAGTTTTTTTGAGGATACGTTTTTACTCGCTGATATGACTTGACTGTACGTCTGTTTGTCTCAACATCGGCAATCTATACATGTTAATAAAATACGGATCATTTCTACCAGTCCGTCATATGTTTTATAAAAAAGATGATGCGAAGCATGTTATGGTCATCTCCATGGACCCATCACCAACACCCCAAGCTCCAAGTGGTCCCATGACGAGAGCCCGTGCACGTGTCATGGAATCCGAGGTGACATCTTACCTTGCTTAACCATCATTTGATCCACTCGAGACATGGTCTCTACCTCAAGCGGAAATGCTTTGCATACTCAGGTACTCGGGAGAAGCCCGTGGAACAACTACGAAGGACATCGAGGACGCCAAGCTCGGAAGGACCAGGGAGGAACCGCGTACACGCTACAACCCTCCGGACGTCCGGACCACCTCGGACGTCCGACGCGTGGAACACATCGCCAGCCACAGGACCTGCAGGACGCCACAACGGCCGGATGACCGACACCGTCTGGACGTCCGACAAGTCCCAGCGTCCGGACGTCCGAGCCCCTCCGGAAATCCGGTGCCAAGATATTAGTACTGATTTGCCGGAAATCCAAAGACCTCCAGACGACCGAGACCGGGACGTCCGACCACTCCGGAAATCCGGTGACTCCACACCCGAGCCGAATCCTCGGACGACCGTCCGACTCTGGACGTCCGGACCACCGTGAACCCTTGGACGTCAGACAACTTCCAGACGTCCGGACCCTGTCTGCGCACAGGCACTCGGATTTCAGCCCATGTACCCCTCTACTTCGCCTTAGACTATAAATACTCTTCCCCCACCTCAAGCTAGGGATATATTAGCTTATGTTTAGCATTCAGATTTGTTGAGCATAGCTCCATCTACTTACCTCCTCCCATGGAGATGACCTCTTTGTGAGAAGATCCAAGTTGATGCCAAGGCCCCTCTAGTAAGGAAGATCCCACGGGATATCAAGGCCCCTCCTCTGGAGTGGGAAGACTACCGTTACTTGTATTCGTTCGTTGAACTCGGTTCGTGTATCTCTTGTGATCTATGGTTCTAGTGGATGTGTGGTTTGAGGATCGTTCTTCACTTTTACATCTTGATTTCCTATCTTTGCCCTTCAAGTGTGAAAAGATTGGCCCTCACGGGTTTGCCCCGTATCATCTTGGTATAAGAGCCAGGTTGATACACACTTTGGAGTCTCTCCCTCCACTTTCTGGCCAATTTTTGTTTTGATTTGACCTAATTTTGAAAATTCTCACATAAATAGACATACCAAAATTTCTTAGATTCGTTAGATTTGAGGAGATTTTTGTTATTCGGATTCGTGGATTTCGTTGTGGACAAGTGGGTCTACCTTTCCCCCACCATCTTCATCATTTTCATCCACAAAATCGCCGCAATTTTGCCCGAAATTTTTCTTTTGCCTCGAGTTCTTCCGCTCGAGGTCAACCTGCGAGATCCACAGGCGTCGGACGACCGACAGCCTCTGGACGTCCGAGGTCCGTCGGACGTCCGAGCAAGTCTGACGAAACTGAAAATTCAGCTAGATTTTTTTTGCTTTCTACACCATTTTCTTACGCCTTTGCCACCACCATTTCTTCCGCAACCCCTTTGCATTTGAGATTTTTTAGTAGAGAGCTCACCACTTCCTAAGGCATTTCGGCTACTTAGGAGCGGTTCTACACCAACATCGCCGCTCATCATCGCCCCGGATCGTCGCTGACAACTTCTTCGTTGACAACCCACCGTAAGCAAGGATGGTAACCGTGACGACCCTCTTGACTCATACCCTTGCCATTGCATTGTTACCCGAGCCTTTCGCGTTACTTGCCTATCGAGACTAGCCTTTGAGAATTGCCGGGCTACACTACTTGTGCACCTTAGTGATACATACTCCTCATAGCTTATATTGCATGCCCATACCATAGTATCATCTTTTGTGTTACAATAGTACCCGCATTCATAATTGCTATCTTGGTGTGCACGTCCCGCATAGTGACCATAAATCTTATCATTGCCAAAAGAAAGAGAAGCAAAGCTTTTAAGCAAGAGCAAAAGAGCAATAGCATCGCCAATTTTGCATATATCATACTTGATCATCTTGGATCACTTGAGCGAGTGACATCGTGCCTCATACACATAGCAAAAGTCGGGAATAGAAAGTTGACACGTTTTTCTCTTTTAGGTTGGTGCACAAGCGCGTATCTAGCCCATTAGAGCAATCGTGCCAGCGTCTCTCTAGTGTTGTGCAGCACGAGCGTTTTCCGTGGATTCCACATTTTTTGCTCATTCCTTGGTTGCACAACCCCACTTTTCTATCCATGTGTGTTTCCGTGTAACTACTTGCTTGTGATCTATATTGTCTTACTTGCGAATTTGCGAATCTCTTTCAACATTATTGAATCTTATCTTTGGATTGCTTGAATTTTGTGCCACCATCCTAACCAAGATACTCCATAAGACTTTTACTTGTGTAGGTTTGAGAAGGACGATCTTCGTTACCAATTCTACTATTCCCATATTTTCACATTGAGTGCTTGATCCATTTTCAACTTACGGAACGGTAATTGGTATTGTCTTCTCATTCTTCCACTTATATCTACTTGAGTGCTATGGATAGGTCAAGCATACCCAACCCGGCATTTGAGGAGCAAGAGGACGACGCTACCACCTTCGTCACCAAGCTCCACTTCTTCGACGCTCACAAGATGTCTTGCACGACCGCATCGAGCGACTCGCCACCGACTTGTGTGAATCTGAGTCGCGCATGAGGGACTACCTCGACTCCAAGATCTCAAGCCAAATGGAGGAGTTCCGAACATTGATGGTCAACCACGCTCCTTCAACTTCTACTTCGTTAAGGCGGCGTCACTCAAGTCGCCACTCCTCCGAGTACTCTTCCGGCGAAAGTCCACCCCGAGCTCGACATCAACATCGTGACGACCGTCGCGACCATCATGGGTCGGACAACCCCTTCCATGGCAATGGATTGTAAGATCGACTTTGCGAGCATGAACGACGTCATCACCAAGAACAAGGTGCTTTGGAACAAGAACAACTACAACAACGCCGTGAAGAAGATCGTCGCCGTGAAGAACAAGCGTTTGAAGCACAACGAGCACTACGTGATGCGACCCGTGCCTTGGAAGAACGCAATCGTCGCCTACACGACGAACCCGATGAAGAAGAAGCTCCAAGGCAAGATCATCGCCTACACGTAATTGACATTGATGCCCCACCCCCAAGACAAGGCTTTCGGCATCACCAACAAAACGATGAACACAACTTTGGCAAGCTCAAGTTTACTATGCCAAAGTTCTCCGGAAGCAATGAACCCGAAGATTATTGATACGTCTTTGTCGTATCTACTTTTCCTCACACTTTTGCCCTTGTTTTGGACTCTAATTTGCATGATTTGAATGAAACTAACCCGGACTGACGCTGTTTTCAGCAGAACTACCATGGTGTTGTTTTTGTGCAGAAATAAAAGTTCTCGGAACTGGACGAAACTTTTTGGAGATTTATTTTAGGAACTTTTATTTCTGCACAAAAACAACACCATGGTAGTTCTGCTGAAAACAGCGTTAGTCCGGGTTAGTTTCATTCAAATCATGCAAATTAGAGTCCAAAACAAGGGCAAAAGAGTGAGGAAAAGTAGATACGTTGGAGACGTATCAATGTCATGCAAGTTCTTTTCCATAAGCACGTATGACTATTTACGGAATACATGCCTACATTACATTTATGAACTGGAGCTAGTTCTTTGTCGCCCTAGGTTATGACTGTTATATGATGACTATCATCCAACGAGTTCACCGATCCAGTGCCTATGAGTTTTTCACTTATTGCTCTTGCTAAGTTACTACTGTTGTTGCTACTGTTCCAATTGCTACAAAACTATTGCTACTACTGCTACTGTTACCGTTACTGCTACTGCTGCTATCAAACTATCATACTACTGTTCTACTGATCACTCTGCTGCAGATATTTAATCTCCAGGTGTGGTTGAATTGACAACTCAACTGCTAATACTCTCAAATATTCTTTGGCTCCCCTTGTGTCGAATCTATAAATTTGTGTTGAATACTCTACCCTCAAAAACTGTTGCGATCCCCTATACTTGTGGGTTATCAAGACCTTTTTCTGGTGCTGTTGCCGAGGAGCATAGCTATATTTGTTGAGTCACTTGGGATTTATATCAATTGATCACTATGAATAATCTGAAGGATCCAAAGACCAAGATTTTTCCCTCTAAGACGACGGGAGGTAAGGAACTACCATCTAGCTCTGCACTTGATTCACCATCTGTTATGAGTAAGCTTGCAACACCACCACATGCTAGTAATCCTGATATGTGGCAAGTTATTGATGATGCTACCTCTGCTATGAATGATGCTTATGATGATGCTAGTACCATGCTTGATGATAATGTGCCACTAGGTGAATTTCTTGATGAACAAATTGCTAGAGCTAAAGAGAATGAAATTACTGAAACTGATGACTATGAAACACCTATTAGTCCTAGTTCTCCTCGATTTGAAATGCCTGAGATACCTGAAGGTTATGCTATGGACAACGAGGTAACTAGAGAAATTCTTTCTTGCAAGGATAGAAATGATCTTAAGAAACTGCTACGCAAGTATAAGTAAAAGACTTTGAATGCTAGAATGAAATATGATCCTAAGTTTGCTACTTCACCTATCTTTGTTACCGATAAGGATTATGAATTCTCTGTAGACCCAGAGTTAATTACTTTGGTTGAATCTGATCCTTTCCATGGCTATGAAACTGAAACTGTAGTGGCACACCTTACTAAGCTGAATGATATAGCCACCCTCTTTGCTCATGATGAGAAGATTCGCTACTACTATATTCTTAAGTTTTTTCCGTTCTCATTAAAGGGTGATGCTAAGACATGGTACAATACTCTTACTCCTGGTTGTGTGTGTAGTCCCCAGGATATGATTTACTACTTCTCTGAAAAATATTTTCCTGCTCATAAGAAACAAGTTGCCTTATAGGAAATATTTAACTTTGTGTAAATTGAAGAAGAGAGTCTCCCACAAGCTTGGGGGAGGCGTCTCCAGTTGCTGAATGCTTTGCCTGATCACCCTCTCAAGAAAAATGAAATACTTGATATCTTTTATAATGGACTAACCGATGCTTCTAGGGACTTCCTGGATAGTTGTGCTGGTTGTGTTTTCAGGGAACGACTGTTGAACAAGCTGAGGGATTATTGAATAACATATTGAAGAATTATGATGATTGGACTCTTCCTGAACCACCGCCTAAACCCACTCCTAAGAAGAGGGGTATCTTATTTCTCAGTCCTGAAGATATGCAAGAGGCAAAGAAATCTATGAAGGAAAAAGGTATTAAAGCTGAGGATGTTAAGAATTTACCACCTATTGAAGAAATACATGGCCTTGACACACCACCACCTCCACAGGTGGTAAAGGTAAATTCTTTATTAAAGTTTGATGAAGGTGATATCCCTCACAATAAACATCCTAGTCAATGCTTATATGAGTTTGATAACTATATTATGAAGCAAGATCATTTCAATGCACATGTCCTGAAAAAATTGAAATATAACTCTGATATGATTGCTCGCTTAAGTGACTTGCTATTTAGAATCAATAATGATGTTAGAGGTGTAGGAAAGCATGCCTCTATGGTTCAAACTCGGCTAGAACAAGTTGCTAAGTCTCAAAAAGAATTGCTTGATGAAATGAATAATAATATGAATGATTTTGCTGCTAGAGTAGTAACTAGAGGAGGTAGAATGACCCAAGAACCACTCTTTATCCTGAGGGTGATCCTAAAATAATTGAACAAGACTCTCAGAGAAATAATACTGATGCACCTAGTCCTTCTAAAAAGAAAGAGAAAAAGAAAAATGATAGGACTTTGCATACCTGTATTGAACTTGAGATACAAAAACCTCCTGGTAATAATGATGTCTCTATTTTCGATGCTGAAACTCAATCTGGTAATGAACATTCACCTAGTGATAACGAAAATGATAATGATGATATTCATGAAGATGCTCAACCTAACAATGATAAAGAACCAGATAATGATGTTGAAATAGAGCCTGCTACTGATCTTGATAACCCACAACCTAAAAATAAATGTTATGATAAAAGAGACTTTGTGGCTAGAAAACATGGTAAAGAAAGAGAGCCATGGGTTCAGAAACCCATGCCCTTTCCACCTAAACCATCTAAGAAAAAGGATGATGAAGAATTTGAACGTTTTGCTGAAATGATTAGGCCAGTCTTTTTGCGTACCCGCTTAACTGATATCCTAAGGATGGCCCCTTATGCAAAATACATGAAAGACATCATCACTAATAAAAGAAAGATACCTGAAGCTGAAATCTCCACCATGCTTGCTAATTATTCTTTTAAGGATGGAGTACCTAAAAAACTTGGAGATCCTGGAATACCAACTATACACTACTAGGGAAAAGCCTAGCAGTAGCGCTGTTTTTAGGTGTATCAGTAGCGCGGGCACCCGCGCTACTGATAAGGCGCTACATCTAACTTGTATCAGTAGCGCTGGTTACCCAGCGCTACAGCTAAAGTTTAGCAGTAGCGCCTCTTAACCAGCGCTACTGCTAACCGAGTTATCAGTAGCGCGCTTCTCTAACCCACGCCACTATTAAACGCACATATTCCTTTTTTTTATATTTATGTTGTATTTACACACGGTTACACATATTAATATACAACATCAATAATTATTGTGCCAGCAACTACATTTAGATTAAAGTTGATGGATGCAAGTGATCATGTTGAATTAGAAGAAAATATGATGCTGCCAATCGCAACATCATATTTTCCTCTAATTCAACATGATCACTTGCATCCATCCACCTTAATCAAATATATGTCATATAACTCATCATCATCTTACTCATCTAACAACTCATCATCATCTTAATCATACCAAGTTAAAATCTCATAAAACAGAAAAACATCATAATAGTAATCATCCTAATCGATCATGCAAGTTAATATAAACCAGAAAAACTTCTCTCTCATAGGACCTAGTCCTCCCTCCTAGGTAAAATGACATAAAACAGAATAACACCTATGTCTCCATGATGAAGCAAAGAGATCCAATGGTCTCCAACTTGTGGCTTGCGATCCTTCTTTATTTCTCCTCATGCTTCAATTTGGAGCCATCTTGGTGGTTTGCGCTTAGTCGAGTATGCAAAAGAGAACTGGGGCCTCATAGGGCTTTTAATTGTCATATTACCTTCGCCATGCATCAACGGAGGCACAACTTCATTTGGCAGTTTCTGTTGAAGAACATAATAGTAGCCTAGTTAGCAATGTAATCAATACCATTTACGCAATAGTAGTGTACTTAATTAGCAACTCTTACCAAGATATTTCGGCGAATGTCATCCGCCCTCAACCTATGCACTAGTGTCCTGTACAATGTATAATTTGGGCCAGTTCCCAAATTATACGGGAAGATCTCCCTACCAACTAGGACACCAATAACAAAGTTGATAAGATCATCCTTCTCCTCCCAAGTTAGATGTGATCCATAAGTGTAGTGTGTCGTGTCAATTATTTTCTGTGTTTCACTTGAAGAAACGAAATAAGCTATAAATTATAAATTAACAAATTTAGTATGGATGAACACCAACTATTTTTAAATATAGAATGCAAATTACTTGACAAATATGCATGGTTGATAAACTCACATGGAGGTAAAACAGGAAGCATATCGACATCCACCCAAATGTCGATGTTACCTTCAATATGATCTTCAGGACGAAGATCGAAGGTTATTTCCATATCCTCCTGAAATCCACATGCCTTGCAAAGAGCTTCCCAATTTGAGCACCCTAATTTTGTGTTATTAACTCATTCATTACTTTGACCAGAAATGTGTGACCATGTTTAGTCCTCAGGTTAGCTCTCCTCGTCTCCATACTCTCGTGGTCCTCGAAACCGAGCCTCTCCAAGACATACCGTCTTGCATGGCAGGGGATGAACTAGTCGAATTGTATAAAACAGAAATTACATGTTGAAGCAAAGAAACAGAAGTCATGCTTAATTACGAAAAAACACTTGTCATCATTGCGTACCGTAGAAACAATGAAGGTCTCGTCAAGCTTGATGGTGAAGAACCTGTCATCTCGCAGCCTAGGCTGGTCGCAAAGACCCTTACCTTTGCCGCAGAGTTCACACACTTGGATCCTATCGTCGTCATCAGACGACGACATTTCCTGTGTTCATGATTCAAAAATAACTCTCATATCTCATGGTGTGTTGGTGCGCACTCTCTCACACTGATATGGTGGTGTATATATGTTGGTGGACACTCTCTCACAGTAATAGTTCGACCGTCGGTGATGGACGCCCCCCTCTCCTCTCCTTGCGCATTACACCGAGGTATATATCGCAAAGAAGTGAAGAGGAGGAGGCGCCCCCCACGACAACAGTCGGGATTCCTCCATCAAGAACACACATGAAAGTCACACAAGGAGCAACGACAGACCGAAAGTCACACACGCATTATACCGATATAATATCACTAATACATTTATAATGAACTCGAATATAATATCACTAATACATCATTTAGAATAATCCAGTTAATGCATCATCAAATATTAACTAATATACATCTCGAATATTATCATATAAGATCACTAATACAGATCGAATATCCGACAATCCAAAGTGGAGGACGGTGAACTCGGTTCACTACCGGTTTCTGAGTCGCTGGCGGTGGACACCCAAAGATAAGGAACCATCACCGGATCATAACTCGGGTGAGATCCCTGAAGAACCTGCCAGGTATTGGAGAACCTGGCGTCCAACGCCGCCATGTAGCGACGGATGTGCTCGTCCTCCTCCCTGACACGGCGACGTACCACCTCCGCGGGGGCCCTCTCCCTCTGCAACGAAAGTGGCCCACGCGACCGCCACCAAAGAAGCTGCGGGTCGACGACGAGACCCAGATTCCTCACCAAGCTCCGAGTGCCAGCACGGCGGTGCCCAGTCCTGGACATTGTGCCTCTCAAGGATGTCGTCGTCGACTCGACGACGACGAGGATGCGGGCCAGGCATCGTCGACGTCGAGACAAATTCCTATGAGAACATTTTCTTATCGTTTAATCTTTTGCTATTTCAGAAATGCTTAATTTCTTAAACTCATGTTAGACTCATTTTTGACTCGGTTTTTCGGAATGCCGTTTCCCAACAATTCCCGACACTCGATATGCCTACTTTCTAGCACAAGTCATGCCAAAATTTCGACATGACCCTTGCTAAAAAGTGGACATATCGAGCACCTGAAATTCACCGAAACGGAAATGAATCAACATTCCGGCGAAACATAGGCCACTCGAATCATTTGCATATAACAGTAAGAAAAATATAGAACTTGAAGAAAATGCAATAAGGTATTTCTTCACAATATTTGAAACTAAATTCAGCCTAGCTAAATTTCTGTCCTAATTTGAAAACCTAGTTAATTTCATACTAATTAACTAGGTTCATACTAGCTAATCTGTCCTAGGGTTCATACTAATTCATACGACATACCTAATGTGTCCTAATCTGTCCTAGAGAGACAGAGAGAGAGAAGGAGGGGTAGAGGACTTACAAGGGGCTAGGGGAGACATCGGCGGCGAGGTGGAGATCGGGATAGATGCCGGCGGCGAGGTGGAGCTCGGGGGAGATGCCGGCGGCGAGGTGGAGCTCGGGGCAGACTGAGGGCGCGCTGGCGGCGACGGACGGGTGCGGGTGGAGGAGCGGGAGGCGACAGAGGGCGCGTGGGCGGCGACGTACGGCCACGGCGGCGTCGGAGGAGAGGGATCGAATGGGGATATGGAGGAAAGAAGTGGAGGAGGAGCCGGCGCGGGCCAGCGTTATGTCAAGATAGCAGTAGCGCGTTTAGGAAACAACGCTACTGCTACCTGACGTATCTATAGCGCGTTTCAGGAAACAGCGCTACTGCTAAACCTAGCCTAGCGGCAACGGTGGGGCAATATTAGTAGTAGCGCTTTTTCTAATGTCGCGCTACTGCTAAGTACTTAGCAGTAGCGCCTTTTCTGGACGCGCGCTATGGCTATTTAGCAGTAGCGCCTCTTTTTATCCAGCGCTACTGCTAAGGTTCTGTGTATAAGGTTTTCCCTAGTAGCGATACCGTGCTCCATTAAAAGAAATTATGTCAAAACAGCTTTGTGTGATTTGGGAGCCGGTGTTAGTGTTATGCCTTTCTCCTTATATAAAAGACTTGATTTGAATAAACTCACACCTACTGAAATATCATTGCAAATGGCTGACAAATCAACTGCCATACCTATCGGTATTTGTGAGGATGTGCCCGTTGTTGTTGCAAATGTTACTATCTTAACGGACTTTGTTATTCTTGAGATGCCTAAGGACGACAACATGTCGATTATCCTTGGTAGACCCTTTTTGAATACTGCAGGCGCTGTTATTGATTGCAATAAAAGCAAAGTCACTTTTCATATCAATGGTAATGAGCATATGGTGCACTTTCCGAAGAAACAATTCCAAGTGAATGGTATAAATGTTATTGAAGAATCTCCGACCATCACTATTGGAAGTTTTCAATTACCTCTACCTACCGCCAAAAAGAAATATGATATACTTATTGTTGGGGATATGCACATCCCCATTGAGGTAACTTAGTGTTTTACGAAAGTTCTTCGGAAGTGGTTATAAGACTTGATCAACCCTATTAATGGATCATTTTTGAGAGGTATGAAGTTGATGAATCTAGTAAGCACAACTCTCTGCTCCCACATTTTATTTTCTGTTTTAGTTAGTCAAATAAAGTAAAATGCCATGTTTATCCTGTTTTCTGTTTTCCCCGTGCAATAAAAAATGACCCAAAAATAAAAGTTCTCAGAATGTTCTGAAAATTTGATACGATTTTTTCCGAATATTTCTGAATTTCTGGTGCAAATAACACCAGAGGGGGGGGGGTGCACCTGGTGCCCACAAGACACCAGGGCGCGCCAGCAACCCCAGGAGCGCCCTGGTGGGTTGTGGCCCATATGTGGGCCCCCTCACATATTACTTTAGCCCACATCATCCCCTACCTCCAGAAAAAATCACCACAACCACCATTCCCGTGTTCTTGCTCTCAAACCCGCGGATTTCGATCTCTTTGCTCGAAGCTCCATTTCTGAAACTATTTGGAGGGATTGCTACTTGGTATGTGACTCCTCCATTGCTCCAATTAGTTTTTGATTTAGTGGGTTGTTTTTAGAGTAATTAGCTACTCTTGGTGCTGCTGTAGATGAGCTTGCATGTTGAATTCTTAGAGCTCTAAGTAGTTTGAATGCTTAATATGGCCTCTATGCATGCTTAGGAGTAGTTCCTATCAATTTCACGAAGTTTTGTTGACAAAATTTTGTGTCTCAAAAATATTTCAGAAATTTGTTCGCAAATAAAAATGCAATTCTTTAGGAGTTCTTCGAGGAGGAGGTCCTCGGAGGCCTCATCAAGTGGGAGCTCGGTTCGACAATCTTATGTTGAGCCAATCGAAAACTCGATGCGAGATGCCACCACCAAATCATGCTTGTGGCCGTGCGATGAGTTCATGGAAGGTGCAGGTATTAAGGGGGAATTTGAACAATTTATCCACAATATAGAACTTGCTCCCTTCATCGCAGATAAGTGTCCCCAACATCTTGAACTCACGAAAACATTCACAAAGAAATTTAAATATTTTCCTCGTGAGTCTAGAGTTTCATTCAATCTTTATGACCGTTCCTTCACCATGCCTTTAGACTTATTCAGTGAAACATGCAAACTTCCATCTTGGGGTTTGTTGGGGAACGCGACAGAAAATAAAAATTTCCGGTATAGCGAGCACGCCCAGGACCACTATGGAGACTGCATAGAAGGTTTGATCTGATCCGTACCAACTCGAAGCGCAGCGGAAGAAGAGTCGGTGGAGATCGTTGGTGCAGATCCCCGCAGCTAGGATTTTACAACCTCCCAACCGCGAGGATGTACTCCCTCGTCGGACAGCCCTCCGAGAGGCGGTCGGACAGTCCCCCGGACGATGTCGCGGACAGACCTTCGGGAGGACCCTCGAAACTCAAACGGATACTCGGACAGCCCTTCGGGAGGACACACGAACAGCCCCTCGGGCAAAAGATCGAAACTACGACCTCTCTACGGGGTTGCACACGTACGGTGTCATCTATCCGGCAGGGCTTCGCCGTCCAGAACTAGTTCCTGCCGGAACCCAGACAGCCTTTCGGCTCTACGAAAAACTCTTTTCGTGGGAGGGAGAGAGAGAGAGCTTGCAAAGCAAAGCATGTGTATGAGCACCAAGGATGAGGAAGTGGGCAGCCCACTCACCTCCTATTTATAGGAAAACCAAGGGGTAGGATGGTCACTTCAAGTACCAAAATATCCCACTTTATGTCACACATAAAAATCATAAGAAGGAAAATGGGTGCCATGTGGAGCTCCATGGAGGAGCTCCACCCTTGGCCGGCCAACCCTTGGGCCCCCCCCCCATGAGGGGCTTCCTTGGTCCCCAAGGCCTTCTAGAAGCCTTTTGGGAAATATCCCAAAAGGTGATTTTCCATAAATATCCAAAAAGCACTTTCACTATTCACGACGACATTTTTCAGCGTCTGATCGAACTGAAAATATTTATGTGGTCTTAGAACATTTCCAGTACCCACTAAAAAAGTTTCAATGCGATCCGGAACAATTCCGGATTAGCGATTTTCATCTGCGAAAAGCATCTGAAGCGGTTCCGGCAGCTCCGGAACATTTCCAGTTTTCATCCCGGAAAATTCCAAAAAGTTTCCAGAACGATTCTGGCACCCTCCAAGAATTATCAGGCACGTGCCAAAACTAATTTGACTTTTTGGTATCCCCTGAAACAACTTTTCCAGTTTCACCAGAACTCATCCGGTGACCTCTTTCTTCGGAACTTTTCCGCTGTGTCCGAAAACTTTTTCCGGAATCCCTTCAACAGATAGATGACCCTTAAGCGTGTGACCCTATAGGTTCGGTGAAGTATAGACATGACCCGGAACCCCTTCCGATCAATGATCAACATCGGAGCCGTGGACACCCATATTGATCCCTATACCCACACGAATAAATATTCGAGTGAACCTCCAGTTGCCGTGTGCTATTCCTGTTGCTTCGCGATATGTTACAATTACCCGAGGTGAGACATGTTGGTATCCTCGTGGATCAACAACTTGTCCACTATGCCAGTTACCTCGTTGCCGGCATTGTTCTCTTTTCTCGTTCCCGTGTTCCGGCATCCCCATGATCAAATCACAAAGTGTCTGGCCAGACGATGATGGATACCGTAACACCGAGAGGGCCCAGAGATATCTCTCCATCGTCGGAGGAGCAAATCCCAATCTTGAGCTATCAAGTTACTTGACATACTTTTCCATGAACCCGTAAGCTGCCGTAATAGCCACCCATTTACGGATGACGTTTAACAAACCCCAAAGTTCATGAACCAAGCATGAAGAAACTCGATACTCTCATGGTCTAAGGAATCATGCAAACGTTAACCATCTCTGTGTTATTAACCATTAACTTGTGACGAATATATCTCATAGCATAACATCAATTTGGGTCGATTCAACACAGGTGTTCTACCAACATCGTGCCCTCAAAATTGCCGGCATAGCCATGCCCATGATCAGGAAAACATGATCATCATGCAATACTTGAGCCAGTCTTAGAGGCAAGACTAGGAATACATATTTCCGTTTATTATACCATATGTGCAAATGAGTTTCCCTTCGGGCCTCGTGGATATTGCAGACTCGAGAATCATTGCAGTTATAGCATGGATCATAAACATTAATTACAAACTTGGAGATACAAAAGTAACTGATATTACTGCCTCTAGGGCATATCTCCTACAGGGTTCCCTTGATGAACCAACAAAATCTGAATACGAGTCATTCTTAGTTAATCTTTGCTATGGTGAGGATAGGGGAGTAACATAAGGGAGAATTAAAAGCATCCATTTCCCATCAATACAATATTTCACACTCTTTAATGGAAAATGTATCGTAGGCAAACAAGATTGTAGCACACTGTGTGCTCCTGATGTGAGTCTCATACACACTGCCATAACTGGAAATAAATGTTATAATGTTGGAGCAATTGTTGCACGGAGACTACAGCACAATGCTGCTAGTGGTAATTTTTTATGGAGGAATTTATGCCTCCCACGTAGAAGAGAGACTAAATGTATCACCTTGGCCTAATGACCCCATCTTACCTATTTAGTATTTAGACTTTGAGGCCATGAAGCGTCATAAGTTCCTTGCGGGCATAGCCACTAACTACACCTATAACTTGAGATTTAATAAAAAAAAACGTTGTGCCTGTCACTTTGCCTGCTCCTGCTCTCTGTGATTTCCACATTAGGGGAAGATACTATGTTCTTGAGAGCGAGGCCCATGCATACAATGCGGAGGTTGAAGCTGCCAGGAGGGCCGAGGAGTTTGCACCAAGGGCCTCTGTGAGCTATCGCTCAGATTATTATCCATGCGGATGGTGATTACCAAGCTAGGCAAAAAGCCTAAGCTTGGGGGAGTACGTATTCCCACCGACATTACATTCATGTTCACACATTTCATTCCAATTGTCGGTGTTCACACTTTTTCATTGTATTATCCATCTAGATTTGTTTTCTCGCTTTCTTCTTGTGTGTTTGAAAAACTTTGAGAAAACCCAAAAATATTTCCTGCCTCTTTTCAGTTTTTCTTTCTAGCTTAGTTTAATTGTAGTATCAAAAGAAAACCCAAAAAGATTTCTCGTTTCTTCTTTTTGCTTGTTGGGAGCTTTCCCGTGTAAATAGTTTTTCTCGTTTTTGTTTTTCCTCTTTAATTTGCTTTATTTATGAAAAAACCAAAAAATCCAAAAATATTTCAGTGTGTTTCTGTGAAATTCTTATTTTGTTGGAGTCGTACCAAGGAGAAGACCACGATGAAAATGTTGAGTGGCTCTCATATGCATTATTGTTAATCTAACAAAGAGCCCTGATACGTCCATTTTGCATCATGATTTCCTATTGTTATTTACTTTGTTTTGTTGAATAATAATGCTTTGGGGAGTGATTCTAATGCCTTTTCTCTCATAATATGCAAGGTTTACACAAAGAGGGAGAATACCGGCAGCTGGAATTCTGGGCCTAAGAAAAGCACATCAGAGATACCTATTCTGCACAACTCCAATGAAGCTGAAATTTTACGGAGATTATTTTTGTATTTAATAAAAAAATACTAGAGCAGAAAACTACCGGAGGGGCCCCAGCCAGGTGGGCACAACCCACCAGGGCGCGCCAGACCCCCCTAGGCGCGCCCTGGTGTATCGTGGCCACCTCGGCCCACCTCCGGAGCCCATCTTCTGGTATATAGTCACATTTGACCTAGAAAAAAAATCAGAGGAGGACTTTCGGGACGAAGCACCACCGCCTCGAGGCGGAACTTGGGCAGGAGCACTTTTGCCTTCCGGCGGAGCGATTCCGCCGGGGGAACTTCCCTCCCGGAGGGGGAAATCGAAGCCATCATCATCACCAACACCCCTCTCATCTTTGGGAGGCCAATATTCATCAACATCTTCAACAACACCATCTCCTCTCAAACCCTAGTTCATCTCTTGTGTTCAATCTTTGTACCGGAACCTCAGATTGGTACCTATGGGTGACTAGTAGTGTTTATTACCTTGCGTAGTTGATTACTATATGGTTTAGTTGGTGGAAGATTATATGTTCAAATCCATTATGCTATTTAATACCCCTCCGATATTGAGCATTGACATGGTATAGGCTATGTGATGATCTTGGATCGTAGAACTGGAATCATTTGCAATTGGAATTCCACCAAAAGTTTTATCCCATGCATCTAGTTCATCGTAATCGGAATTATATATATAATTTTTGGCCTCGTGAAGGAGAAAGTATCGCTCTAGCTTGGGGGAGGCTTAAGTCAATGTTATATTCATGCCCCAATCATGACATTCTGAGAGAAGTTATCATTCAGAATTTTTATGCTCAGCTTTCTCATAATGATCAATCTATGCTCGATACTTCTTGTGCTGGTTCTTATATGAAGAAGACTATTGGATTCAAGTGGGATCTCTTAGAGAGAATTAAACGCAACTCTGGATATTGGGAACTCGACGAAGGTAATGAGTCAGGTATAAAGCTTAAATTTGATTGTGTTAAATCTTTCATGAATACCGATACTTTTCATAAGCTTAGCACTAAATATGGACTTGACTCTGAGATAGTAGCCTCTTTCTCCGAAGCATTTGCTACTCACGTTGACCTCCCTAAGGAGAAGTGGTTTAAATATCATCCCCCTATTAAAGAAGAAATTAAAGAACCGGCCATAGCTAAAGAAGAAACCATCTTTTACAATGTTGATCCAGTTGTGCCTACCGCTTATATTGAAAAACCACCTTTCCTTGTTAGGATAAAAGAACATGCTAAGGTATCAACTGTGGTTCGTAAGAGTAATATAAGAGCACCTAAACCCCCTGAACAAATTAAAGTAGAACCTAGTATTGCTATGGTTAACGATCTCTTGGTAGAAAATATTGATGGGCACGTTATCTACTTCTGTGATGAAGCTGCTAGAATTGCTAAACCCGATGAAAAAGATAAACATCGACACATAGAAGGCATGCCCGTTGTCTCAGTCAAAATAGGAGATCATTGCTATCATGGTTTATGTGATTTGGGTGCTAGTGTGAGTGCTATCCCTTTTACTCTATACCAAGAAATTATGGATGAAATAGCACCTGCTGAAATGGAAGACATTGATGTTACTATTAAACTTGCTAATAGAGACACTATCACACCACTTGGGATTGTTAGAGATGTTGAAGTCTTGTGCGGGAAAGTAAAATACCCTACTGATTTTCTAGTCCTTGGTTCCCCACAAGATGACTTTTGTCCCATTATCTTTGGTAGACCTTTCTTGAGCACCGTCAATGCTAAGATAGATTATGAAAAACAAACTCTCGGTGTCAGTTTTGGTAATGTGTCTCATGAGTTTAATTTTTCCAAGTTTAGTAGACGACCGCGTGATAAAGCGTTATCTAGTAAGGATGAAATAATTGGTCTTGCTTCTATTGATGTGCCTCCCACCGATCCATTAGAACAATATTTGCTTGACCATGAAAATGATATACACTTGCGTGAAAGAAACGAAATAGATACAAATTTATTTGAACAACAACCTCTCCTGAAACACAATTTGCCTATTGAAACTCTTGGAGGTCCTCCTCCACCTAAATGTGATCCTGTGTTTGAATTGAAACTATTGCCTGACACTCTGAAGTATGCTTACCTTGATGACAAAAAGATATATCATGTTCTTATTAGTGCTAACCTTTCAGAACATGAAGAAGAAAGATTATTGAAAGTTCTGAGGAAGCACCGGACTGCTATTGGATATACTCTTGATGATCTTAAGGTCATTAGTCCCACTCTATGTCAGCACAAGATTAATATGGAACCTGATGCTAAACCCGTTGTTGATCACCAACGGCGGTTGAATCCTAAGATGAAGGAAGTGGTAAGAACTGAAATATTAAAGCTTCTGGAAGCAGGTATAATCTATCCCATAGCTGATAGTAGATGGGTAAATCCCTTTCATTGTGTCCCTAAGAAAGGAGGTATTACCGTTGTTCCTAATGATAAGAATGAACTTATACCACAAATTATTGTCACTGGCTATAGAATGGTAATTGATTTTAGAAAATTAAATAAAGCTACTAGGAAAGATCATTACCCTCTGCCGTTCATTGATCAAATGCTAGAAAGACTATCTAAGCACGCACACTTTTGTTTCCTAGATGGATATTCTGGTTTCTCTCAAATACCTGTGTCACAATCCGATCAAGAGAAAACCACCTTTACTTGCCATTTTGGAACCTATGCTTATAGACGTATGCCTTTTGGTTTATGCAATGCACCTGCTACCTTTCAATGATGTATGACTGCTATATAATCTGATTTTTGTGAAAAGATTGTGGAGGTTTTCATGGATGATTTTTCTGTTTACGGGACTTCTTTTGATGATTGCTTAAGCAACCTTGATCGAGTTTTGCAGAGATGTGAACAAACTAATCTCGTCTTGAATTGGGAGAAGTGCCACTTTATGGTTAATGAAGGCATTGTCTTGGGGCATAAAATATCTGAACAAGGTATTGAGGTGGATAAAGCTAAAGTTGATACAATTGAGAAAATGCCATGTCCCAAAGATATTAAAGGTATTCGATGTTTCCTTGGTCATGCTGGTTTTTATAGGAGGTTCATTAAAGACTTCTCTAAAATTTCTAGGCCTCTTACTAATATTTTGCAAAAGGATATTCCTTTTGTTTTTGATGATGATTGCGTGGAAGCCTTTGAAACACTCAAGAAAGCCTTAACCTCTACACCTATCATTCAACCACCTGATTGGAACTTGCCTTTTGAAATTATGTGTGATGCTAGTGATTATGCTGTTGGTGTTGTTCTAGGACAGAGAGTTGATAAGAAATTGAATGTTATCCATTATGCTAGCAAAACTCTAGACAATGCCCAATGAAATTATGCCACCACTCAAAAGGAATTTTTAGAAGTTGTGTTTGCTTGTGATAAATTTAGATCCTATATTGTTGATTCCAAAGTTATTGTTCACACCGATCATGCTGCTATAAAATACCTTATGGAAAAGAAAGATGCTAAACCTAGACTCATTAGGTGGGTTCTCTTGCTTCAAGAATTTGACTTACACATCGTTGATAGGAAGGGAGCTGAGAACCCCGTAGCTGATAACTTGTCTAGGTTAGAAAATATTCTTGATGACCCACTACCTATTGGTGATAGTTTCCCTCACGAACAGTTAGCTGCAATAAATGTTTCTCAAAACACACCTTGGTATGCTGATTATACTAACTACATTGTCGCTAAATATATACCACCTGACTTCACTTACCAACAAAAGAGAAAAAAATTCTATGACTTGAGACATTACTTTTGGGATGACCCACATCTTTATAAAGAAGGAGTAGATGGTATTATTAGATGTTGTGTACCTGAGCATGAACAGGAACAAATCCTACGGAAATGTCATTCCGAAGCTTATGGAGGACATCATGCGGGAGATAGAACTGCTCATAAGGTATTGCAATCTGGTTTCTATTGGCCTACTCTCTTCAAGGATGCCCGTAAGTTTGTCTTGTCTTGTGATGAATGTCAAAGAGTTGGTAATATCGGTAAGCGTCAGGAAGTGCCTATGAATTATTCACTTGTTGTTGAACCATTTGACGTTCGGGGTTTTGATTATATGGGGCCTTTTCCTTCCTCCAACGGGTACACTCATATTCTAGTTGTTGTTGATTATGTCACTAAGTGGGTAGAAGCTATTCCAACTAGTAGTGCTGATCACCACACCTCCATCAAAATGCTTAAAGAGGTTATCTTCCCGAGGTTTGGAGTCCCTAGATATTTAATGACCGATGGTGGTTTACACTTTATCCATGGTGCTTTCCATAAGATGCTTGCCAAGTATGATGTTAACCATAGAATTGCATCACCCTATCATCCTCAATCTAGTGGTCAAGTTGAACTTAGCAATAGAGAAATAAAATTAATATTACAAAAAACTGTCAATAGGTCTCGTAAGAATTGGTCTAGGAAATTAGATGATGCACTTTGGGCCTATAGAACAGCTTATAAAAATCCTATGGGTATGTCTCCATACAAAATGGTATATGGGAAAGCTTGTCATTTGCCTCTAGAATTAGAGCACAAACCATTTTGGAAATTAAAGAACTCAACTATGATTTCAAACTTGCCGGTGAGAAGAGGCTATTTGATATTAGCTCATTAGATGAATGGAGAAACCAAGCCTATGAAAATGCCAAACTATTCAAAGAAAAAGTAAAAAGATGGCATGACAAAGGAATCCAAAAGCGTGAATTCAAAATAGGAGATTATGTTCTTTTGTTCAACTCTCGTTTAAGATTTTTTGCAGGAAAGCTTCTCTCCAAATGGGAAGGACCATATATTATCGAAGAGGTTTATCGATCTGGAGCTATCAAGATTAATAACGCCGAAGGTACTAACCCAAAGGTTGTCAATGGACAAAGAATTAAGCACTATATCTCAGGTACGCCTATTAACGTTGAAAGCAATGTTATCCAAACCATGACACCGGAGGAACACATAAAAGAAACCTTCCGGAACACTCCAGAATTCTGAAAAAATAGGGGGTACGTGATACGGTAAGTAAACGGACTCCGAAAAATCCGCAAAAACATTTTTGGTCAGTTTTGGAATATTAGAAAATTTTGGAAATAAAAAATAAACCGGAAGGTGATCGAGGTGAGCACGATACACCAGGACACGCCAGGCACCCCTGGGCGCACCCTGGTGGGTTGTACCCACCTCGGATGCCTTCCCGACTCCGTTTTCCTTCCATATGCTTGTTTCCCAAGAATAAAAATTCTCTATATATACCCCCGACTGTTTTGACGACCGCATCGCAGAAAAATCCTCTGTTCTTGTTTCTTGCTGTCTTCCTATCAGTCAAGTCAGGCATCATGTCTTCCCCCTCTTCTAACTACGTGGAAGAAGATGCGTGGCTAATGAAGATAGAGTTGAAGAGGGAGGAGCCGGAAGAAACCAACAAGGAAGAGAAGGGCAAGGAGACTATGGTGGATCAGCCCCCTGAAGAAGATCAATCCATGCCAACAAAGGAGGGAGAGGAAGAAGATATCCTTCAATCTTATTACAGTCATCTTACCCCTATTGAAATCGAAGCCTTTAGAACTTTCGAAGCGGTCCGTGTTCAGAATAAATTTCTTATCCGTGAAAATATTTTGCTAGAAGAGCATATCAATAACCTTAGGAGGGTCATCCGCAAATTGGAGCATCTTTTCAAGCTAAAGTGTGACACCACATCACCACCACCTTGTTCATCACCACCACCAAAGGAGACTTGAGCACACGGGTATGGGCACTCCCCTTGGCTTGAGCCATGCTTGGGGGAGGTGCCCCGGTATCGTATCGCCACCACTTTTATTCACCTTTACCTATTTTAGTTCGATCTTTAGTTTCCCTTTGCTTTAGTTGAATAAAAATTTAGCATGATCTGTTTTCGTGTGTTAGTTTCGTGGTCTATCTATCTATGTAATCGAGTGAGAGTTATATAGGAAAGTTTAGTTTGAGTTTTTGCCTCTCTACTTTCTTGTCGCAATCAAAATAAAGGAAAGGAAAATAAATGAAAAGAATCATATGCTAATCTTATGATGAGTAATGACATCACGTAAGGAAGAATATAAGTAGTAAAATTTGTTGGAGATTGACAAACATAACATTGGTCAATGATGCAATTCATGAAAGAATTAATAAGGGAAGAGAAGATTCACATGCAAATATACCATCTTGGACATCTTTTATGATTGTGAACTCCCATCATATATTATATGTCAAAATTGTTGACGTTGGACAAGGAAGATAACATAATGATTTATGTTTGTTCATATCCACATAGAAGTTATGTTGTCATAGATCCTTCAACATGTGGTGCTTGCTCAATATCTTTGCTAGCCAAACATTCCGCACTAAGTAGAGATACTACTTGTGCATCCAAAAACCCAAACCCAAATTCCTTCTTTGAGTGTCCACCATACCTACCTATGGATCGAGAAAGATCCTTCAAGTAAGTTGTCATCGGTGCAATAAGGCAAAAAAAATTGCTTCTAAAAGTGTTTTGATCAATTAGTGTAAGAGAAAATTAAGCCCTATACGAACTTATGATGGCAAAGTAATAAAAGCGACAGACTGCATAATAAAGGTTGCTATCATAGGGCGTAATGTAGTGTGACGTTCTTTTACATTAAGGGATTGGGCATACAAACCAATAAGCGCAAGACAACCTCTGCTTCCCTCTGCGAAGGCCCTATCTTTTACTTTTATGTATTTATTTTTATGCAAGAGTCAAAGTATTCTTCCCTATTCCTTTTTACTTTTTCTTTTTGCAAGCATCATGTGGTGAGGAAAGATCTAGGCACATATATCCAGTTGGATATGGGTGGCATGAGTTATTATTGTTGACATCACCCTTGAGGTGAATACGTTGGGAGGCGAAACTATAAGCCCCTATCTTCTTATGTGTCCGGTTGAAACTTCTTGTTCATGGGTATGCCGTGAGTGTTAGCAATCATAGAATACTAAATGATGGTTGAGTATGTGGACTTGCCAAAAGGCTCCTACATGAGACCCTTCCTGAAAATATGATGAATTGTAGTTGCAAAGTTGATTGAGAACACAGTTTGTTGGTTTTCAATAAGGTTTATGCTTCATACTTCTATGTTGTGATGAATTGTTACTTGTGCATAAGAAGTTATATGATGAAATTATGTTGAATAAATTCTATGATAGAGTTTGTTGCTGTTATATTAATAAGCATGATGCTTCTATGTCCGTATTTTGTTTTTATCGACACCTCTCTCTCAAACCATGTGGACATGCTTTTCAATATTGGCTTTCGCTTGAGGACAAGCGAGGTCTAAGCTTGGGGGAGTTGATACGTCCATTTTGCATCATGATTTCTTACTGTTATTTACTTTGTTTTGTTGAATAATAATGCTTTGGGGAGTGATTCTAATGCCTTTTCTCTCATAATATGCAAGGTTTACACAAAGAGGGAGAATACCGGTAGCTGGAATTCCGGACCTAAGAAAAGCACATCAGAGATACCTATTCTGCACAACTCCAATGAAGCTAAAATTTTACAGAGATTTTTTTTGTATTTAATAAAAAATACTGGAGCAGAAAACTACCGGAGGGGGCCAGCCAGGTGGGGACAACCCACCAGGGCGCGCCAAACCACCCTGGGCGCGCCCTGGCGTATCGTGGCCACCTCGGCCCACCTCCGGAGCCCATCTTCTAGTATATAGTCACATTTGACCTAGAAAAAAATCAGAGGACTTTCGGGACGAAGCGCCGCCGCCTCGAGGCGGAACTTGGGCAGGAGCACTTTTGCCCTCCGGCGGAGCGATTCCGCCGGGGGAACTTCCCTCTCGGAGGGGGAAATCGAAGCCATCGTCATCACCAACACCCCTCTCATCTTTGGGAGGCCAATCTTCATCAACATCTTCAATAGCACCATCTCCTCTCAAACCCTAGTTCATCTCTTGTGTTCAATCTTTGTACCGGAACCTCAGATTGGTACCTGTGGGTGACTAGTAGTGTTGATTACCTTGCGTAGTTGATTACTATATGGTTTATTTGGTGGAAGATTATATGTTCAGATCCATTATGCTATTTAATACCCCTCTGATCTTGAGCATGTTTATTATTTTTGAGTAGTTACCTTTGTTCTTGAGGTCACGGGAGAAGTCATGTTGCGAGTAATCATGTGAATTTGATATGTGTTCGATATTTTGATGATATGTATGTTGTGATTCCCTTAGTGGTGTCATGTGAACATCGACTACATGACACTTCACCATTCATGGGCCTAAGGGAATGCATTGTGGAGTAGTTATTAGATGATAGGTTGCTAGAGTAACCGAAGCTTAAACCCTAGTTTATGCGCTACTTCGTAAGGGGCTGATTTGGATCCAAACGTTTAATGCTATGGTTAGATTTTATCTTAATACTTTTCTCGTAGTTGCGGATGCTTGCGAGGGGGTTAATCATAAGTGGGAGGTTGGTCAAGTAAGAACAGCACCCAAGCACCGGTCCACCCACATATCAAATTATCAAAGTAGCGAACACGAATCAAACCAACATGATAAAAGTGACTAGACGAAATTCCCGTGTACCCTGAAGAACACGTTCCCTATTACTAGAGATTGTTCTGGCATGTCCTTTGCCACAAAAGGATTGGGTTACCTTGCTGCACCTTATTTACCATTACCGTTACTTGCTCGTTACCAATTATCTTGCTATCAAACTATCTGTTACCTACAATTTTAGTGCTTGCAGAAATTACCTTGCTGAAAACCGCTTGTCATTTCCTTCTGCTCCTCGTTGGGTTCGACACTCTTACTTATCGAAAGGACTATGATTGATCCCCTATAATTGTGGGTCATCAAGCCCATGTTACCTTGTCTTCTCCTCTTGAATAAAATGTTTGCAGATTCCAGCTTAGTCCACGACACTCTTGCACTATTATTATTTTCTTATGATTCGGTCGTGCAAGTGAAAGGCAATAATGACGATATTTGATGAATTGACTGTGGCAGAGAAAAGCGGGTATGAACTCAACTTGTTTTTTTTTTGTAAATATGTTTAACCTAGTATCCTTGATTCAGCATATTATGATCAAACATGTTTGCAATGACCATTAGAGATTATAGTTGTTCATGCCATGCTTAAGTAGCTAGGAGTGGATAATGATTTATCTTGGATGTCAACATGCATTAAAATGGTTGTGATGTGGTATGATGATATGGTATCCTCCTCTGAATGTCTCAAGTGTCTTGACTTGGCACATGTTCACACATGTAGTTGAATCAAAACCAACATAGCCTTCGTGATATTTATGTTCATGGTGTCCATATCCTACTCATGCTAGTAGTCATTGTTTATTGTATGTAATGCATGTTCATGACTGTTTTCGCTCTCTAGCTCAATCTATTTGCTAGCCTTCGCCTGTACTAAGAGGGAATACTGCTTGTACATCAAAACCCTTAAACCAAAGTTATTCTTGATGAGTCCACTATATCTATCTATATGCGGTATTACCCTGCCGTCCCAAAGTAAATTTGCATGTGCCATCTCTAAAAATTCAAATGAACATCTGTTTTGTGTGCCTGGACCACTCATGGAGCGACAGGTGGCGGTCAGTATCTTCCATGTTAAGCGGGTTATTCTCATGATGAGTGTTTATTCACTCGTCCTTACAAGAGAGGGGCGGTAATAGGGATTCCCAGTCCCGAAATCAAAAATCAAAAAATAATTAAACAAAACTCCCCCAGGAATGTTGTTGGTTTGGACGGTACCCGTGGATGCGGCTAGCCGTGGAGTGTGATTGTTGGTGGAGGGGGAGTAAACCTTTACTTTTACAGCTTGGGAACCGCCGCTAATTTGTTTAGCATGGAAGATATCGATAACTCTTGGTCGTAACGTTGACAGGAAGGGTGTACCTCCCAAAATTATATCTATCTCTGTTTAAGCTTTGAGCCCTGGCACCTCTGCAAATCCATGCTTCGCTCTGCGAAGGGACTGTCTATTTACTTTTATGTTGAGTCATCACCTTCTCAAATAAGCGCCAGACCTGAGAGCACTATTGTCATCCTCATGCGTTGTGTATAGTTGATGTTGGGTGCAACATGACTGGATCTTTTCTACCATGAATTACAATGTTTAGTCGCTGCTTGAACTTTGGAGGTGCTCTGCATTTATGTTTTGCGGTCTCAGAATGGTCTAGCGAGATACCCCTATTGTCGTATTGTATCATGATTGTTTTGACAAAATGTTGGCGCTTGAGATATCTTATTATTGCTCGCTAGCTGCTTATGTCATTGATATGAGTTAATATAATTTCTAAGAGTTATTGCTGGCATGGTTAGTCATAACTTTTGCTTAAAACCCGAGTGCTACTTAAGCATATATATGTAAACAAGAACAAAAGAGTTCGTAAAAGTTTTTCTTTATCACTTTCAGTTTGTCAACTGAATTGTTTGAGGACAAGCAAGGGGTTAAGCTTGGGGGAGTTGATACGTCTCTGTCGTATCTACTTTTCCTCACACTTTTGCCCTTGTTTTGGACTCTAATTTGCATGATTTGAATGAAACTAACCCGGACTGACGTTGTTTTCAGCAGAACTACCATGGTGTTGTTTTTGTGCAGAAATAAAAGTTCTCGGAACTGGACGAAACTTTTTGGAGATTTATTTTAGAATAAATAAAAAAATACTGGAACCAAGAACCACCGGAGGGGGGCCCCTGGCTGGGCACGATACACCAGGGCGCGCCCGCCCCCCCCCCCCCCCACGCGCCCTGGTGGGTTGTCCCCACCTCGTGGCCCCACTGAACATAATTCCGACGCTATAAAATTCTATTTTTGGAGAAAAAAATCAGGGAGAAAGTTTCATCGTGTTTTACGATACGGAGACGCTGCCACCTCCTGTTCTTCATCGGGAGGCCAGATCTGGAGCCCGTTAGGGGCTCCGGAGAGGGGAATCTTCGGCCTTCGTCATCATCAACCCTTCTCCATCGCCAATTCCATGATGCTCCCCATCGGGAGTGAGTAATTACTTCCTAGCCTTGCTGGTCGGTGAGGAGTTGGATGAGATTCATCATGTAATCGAGTTAGTTTTGTTAGGGCTTGATCCCTAGTATCCACTATGTTCTGAGATTGATGTTGCTATGACTTTGCTATGCCTAATGCTTGTCACTAGGGCCCGAGTGCCATGATTTCAGATCTGAAATGTTTATGTTATCACCATTATATCTATGTTCTTGATCCGATCTTGCTAGTCATATGCACCTATTACGTGTTCTGATCCGCAAACCCCGGAGTGACAATAGTCGGGATACTTTCCGGTGATGACCATAGTTTGAGGAGTTCATGTATTCAACGTGTGTTAATGCTTTGTTCCGGTTCTCTATTAAAAGGAGGACTTAATATCCCTTAGTTTCCTTATGGACCCCGCTGCCACGGGAGGGTAGGACAAAAGATGTCATGCAAGTTCTTTTCCATAAGCACGTATGACTATTTACGGAATACGTGCCTACATTACATTTATGAACTGGAGCTAGTTCAGTGTCGCCCTAGGTTATGACTGTTATATGATGAATATCATGCAACGAGTTCACCGATCCAGTGCCTACGAGTTTTTCACTTATTGCTCTTGCTAAGTTACTACTGCTGTTGCTACTGTTCCAATTGCTACAAAACTACTGCTACTACTGCTATTTTTACCGTTACTGCTACTGCTGCAATCAAACTATCATACTACTGTGCTACTGATCACTCTGCTGCAGATATTTAATCTCCAGGCGTGGTTGAATTGACAACTCAACTGCTAATACTCTCAAATATTCTTTGGCTCCCCTTGTGTCGAATCTATAAATTTGGGTTGAATACTCTACCCTCGAAAACTATTGCAATCCCCTATACTTGTGGGTTATCAATTATCTTTCATGGGTGCTCAAGGTTGACAAGATCTTCCGTCTCCACAACTATGACGAAGAGAAGAAGATAGCTATGGCTTCACTGAGTTCCATGACTACGTCCTTATTTGGTGGGAACAAGTCATCGAGCGAAGACGCGAGAAGGGAGAACCGACAATCACTACTTGGGCTCAAGTGAAGGACCTCATGCGAGCATGATTTGTTCCAACACACTACAACCGAGACCTCTTCAAGAAACTACAACTTCTCAAGCAAAGAACAAAGTCCGTCGAGGAGTACTATCAAGAGATGGAGATAGCTATGATTCAAGCAAATGTCAAGGAGGATGAAGAGAAAACGATGGCCCACTTCTTGAACGGCCTCAACTACCAAGTCAAGAAAATCGCCGACTTCCAACCTTATGCAAACCTCCTCGAGCTCGTGCACCAAGCTTCCAAGGCGGAACGCCAACTGCAAGATGACTACAAGTACTCCAAGTTCTCCAACAAGACCTACGGTGCAAGTACTCAAGCTTCTCCAACTACGACGCCTTCGACTACAAGAACTCCAACAACTACCGGTGACAAGTCAACTTTCAAGGACAAGACGACTTCGTTAAGCCGCCCTCCTACAAGCACCTACAAGTCAAGAGTGTCATCCTTTACACCAACACCGGATGCGACCGCTAAATCAAGCTCCATCAAGTGTTTCACGTGCCAAGGACGAGGCCACAAGACCTTCGAGTGTCCAACAAGACGCACTATGATCTTTCAAGACAACGACACCTATCACTCTATGAGCAACGACGAGATGGAAGCTTTGGAGCACGTGGCCATGCACCGACAAGTCAATGAAGATGAAGATTCACAAATATTTTGTGACAACTATCCGAGCCCCGCTCTCGTTGTTTCCAAGGTTTTGACTCTTCAACAACAACAAGACGAGGACCAACGTTGCCACATTTTCCATACAAAGGTGGGCATCCAAGGAAAATACGTCAAGGTCATCATCGACGGCGGAAGTTGCCACAACTTGGCAAGTGAAGACCTTTGTTCCAAGCTACAATTGGTCAAGAAGAAGCACCCACGCCCCTACAAGGTCCAATGGCTTAGTAACTCCGGCACAATCCAAGTTGAGCACACTATGCAAGTATCCTTCAAGATTGGCGCTTATGAAGACACTTTGGAGTGTGACGTGGTGCCCATGTCCGTGTGCCCCTCCTTCTTGGTCGACCTTGGAAATTCGACCGTGGCGCCATCCACAACGGTCGAACCAATCACTATAGCTTCAAGATGAAGGGCAAGCAATATGTGCTACGACCAATGACCCCAAGCCAAGTAACCACCGACAAGCAAACTTCATCCCATCTTGGAGATAAAAGTGAGAGAGCGATCCACTTAAAAGAGAGTGAGAGCCACAAGCCAAAACTGAGTGACTCCATGATGAGGGACAAGAAAGATCTAGTTCTTTTAGCCACAAAGAGAGACTTGAGGGATGTGAGTGAGATCACATAAAGTGTACTTCACTTTGTACTTGTGTGCAAAGATGAGGTCGTGAGGACTAACCCTTCACAACATATACTTCTTGTTTTGTCTTATTTATTGCAGGAATTCAAAGATGTCTTTCCCGATGAGCTATCTCCGGGACTACCACCAAAGCGTGGGATCGAATACCGCATCGACCTCATACCCGGCGCACCACTTCCCAACAAGGCACCCTACTGCGTCAACCCCGACGAGACTAAGGAGATCCAAAGGCAAGTCCAAAACCTCCTAGATAAAGGGCATGTACGCGAGAGCTTAAGTCCTTGTGCGGTTCCGGTGATCCTAGTGCCAAAGAAACATGGTAGTACGCGCATATGTTCCGATTGCTGCCCTATCAATTATATAACCTTTAGATATCGCCATCCTATTCCTAGCCTTGATGATATGCTTGATGAACTTAGTGGTGCCACTATATTTTTCAAAATTGATCTTAAAAGTGGTTACTACCGAATACGCATGCAAGAAGGTGATGAATGGAAAACTGCTTTCAAAACCAAGTTTGGTCTCTATGAATGGTTATTCATGCCTATGGGCCTATCACAAGCACCGGGCACATTCATGCGCGTCATGCATCATGTCTTACAACATCTCATGGGATATTGTGTTGTGGTCTACTTTGATGACATTCTTGTTTTTAGTGAATCTCTAGAGGAGCATGCTAAACATGTTAGGAAAGTATTGCAAGTTCTTAGGAAAGAACAACTTTATGCTAATATGGAAAAGTGCACTTTCTGTTGGGGAACGTTGCATGGGAAAAAAAAATTCCTACGCACACGCAAGATCTATCCATGGTGATGTGCATCTACGAGAGGGAGAGTGAATCTACATACCCTTGTAGATCGCTAAGCGGAAGCGTCTAAGAAACGTGGTTGATGTAGTCGAACGTCTCCGCGATCCGAATCGCAAGTCGTCCCTCGATCCGATCACGAACTAGTGCCGAACGGACGGCACCTCCGCGTTCAACACACGTACGGCTTGATGACGCCTTCACCTCCTCGATCCAGCGAGCGACGGTGAAGTAGTAGATGAGTTCCAGCAGCACGACGGCGTGGTGATGGTGGTGAGGAACAATCTCTGCAGGGCTTCGCCAAGCACTACGGAGATTATGACGGGAGAACTAGAGGGTTAGGGTTGCCGCACACGGCTTGGGGAAATCTTGATGTGTACCGTGTGCTAGCCCTGCCCCTCTATTTATATGTTGAGCCTTGGGGTCTAAACTTGGAGTAAAAGCCTCCTCCAGGTCGGTTTTGCCCGCACAAGGTCGGTTTGGCCCGCAGGGAAAGAGTCCAACTCGGATCCCTGCAGTACCGCGCACAAGCGGTAGTACCGCTTACGATAAGGGTAGTACCGCCCGTAGCGGTAGTACCGCTTACGATAAGCGGTAGTACCGCCCGTAGCGGTAGTACCGCTTACGATAAGCGGTAGTACCGCCCGTAGCGGTAGTACCGCTTACGATAAGCGGTAGTACCGCCCGTAGCGCCAGCAAAACTTCCTTTTGCACCTTGCCTAAGCCTCGTGGGTTTTACCCCTTGGCCCAAATAAAGTGTTCTCGTATCCGAACATTTCGGGAAACATCCGGAAAATCTTCCGGTGAATTCCGGAACCCTTCCGGAAACCAAAACACTATTATCACATATATCAATCTTTACTTCCGGACTTTTCCGGAGATCCTCGTCATGTCCGGGATCTTATCCGGGACTCCGAACAACCTTCGGTCACCAACAAAATAACTCAACTATACTAATCGTCACCAAACGTTAAGTGTGTAGACCCTGCGGGTTCGAGAACTATGTAGACATGACCGAGACACCTCTACGATCAATAACCAATAGCGGGACCTGGATGCCCATATTGGCTCCTACATATTCTACGAAGATCTTTATCGGTCGAACCTCTATGTCAAGGATTCAGTTAATCCCGTATGCTGTTCCCTTTGTTCTTCGGTATGTTACTTGCCCGAGATTCGATCGTCGGTATCTCTATACCTAGTTCAATCTCGTTACCGGCAAGTCTCTTTACTCGTTCCGTAATACAAGATCCTGTGGCTAACTCTTTAGTCACTTTGCTTGCAAGGCTCATTGTGATGTTGTATTACCGAGTGGGCCCTGAGATACCTCTCCGTCACACGGAGTAACAAATCCCAGTCTTGATCCATGCCAACCCAACAGACACCCTCGAAGATACCTGTAGAGCATCTTTATAGTCACCCAGTTACGTTGCGACGTTTGATACACACAAGGTATTCCTCCGGTGTCAGTGAGTTGCATGATCTCATGGTCATAGGAACAGATACTTGACATGCAGAAAACAATAGCAATAAACTGACACGATCATATGCTACGTTTATAGTTTGGGTCTTGTCCATCACATCATTCTCCTAATGATGTGATCCCGTTATCAAATGACATCTCATGTCTATGGCTAGGAAACCTTGACCATCTTTTGATCAACGAGCTAGTCAACTAGAGGCTTACTAGGGATACAGTGTTGTCTATGTACCCACACATGTATTTGAGTTTCCAATCAATACAATTATAGCATGGATAATAAACGATTATCATGAACAAGGAAATATAATAACAACCAATTTATTATTGCCTCTAGGGCATATTTCCAACAGTCTCCCACTTGCACTAGAGTCAATAATCTAGTTCACATCACTATGTGATTTACATTGTAATGAATCGAACACCAATACAGTTCTGGTGTTGTTCATGTTTAGCCCTTGGAAGAGCTTTAGTCATCGGATCTGCAACATTCAGATCCGTGTGTACTTTGCAAATATTTATGTCGTCCTCCTTGATGTAATTGCGGATGGAATTGAAGCGTCGCTTTATGTGTCTGGTCCTCTTGTGAAATCTTGGTTCCTTGGCTAGAGCAATGGCACCAGTGTTATCACAAAACAGAGTCATTGGGTTAAGCGCACTAGGCACTACTCCAAGATCTGTCATGAACTCCTTCATCCAGACAGCTTCCTTCGCCGCCTCCGAGGCAGCGATGTACTCCGCTTCGCATGTAGAATTAGCTACCACGCTCTGCTTGGAACTGCACCAGCTAACTGCACCCCCATTAAGAATAAATACGTATCCGGTTTGCGACTTAGAGTCATCCGGATCAGTGTCAAAGCTTGCATCGACGTAACCCTTTACAACGAGCTCTTGATCACCTCCATAAACGAGAAACATGTCCTTAGTCCTTTTCAGGTACTTCAGGATATTCTTGACCGCCGTCTAGTGTTCCATTCCTGGATCACTTTGAAACCTTCCGACCATACTTATGGCAAGGCTGACATCGGGTCTTGTGCACAGCATTGCATACATGATAGAGCCTATGGCTGAAGCATAGGGGATGATACTCATCTTTTCTCTATCTTCTGCAGTCACTGGGCATTGAGTCTTACTCAACCTCACACCTTGCAATACAGGCAAGAACCCCTTCTTGGACTGATCCATTTTGAACTTCTTCAAAACTTTGTCAAGGTATGTGCTTTGTGAAAGTCCTATTAAGCGTCTCGATCTATCTCTATAGATCTTGATGCCTAATATGAAAGCAGCTTCTCCTAGGTCCTTCATTGAAAAACTCTTGTTCAAATATTCCTTCACGCTTTCCAACATTTCTATATTGTTTCCAATCAACAATATGTCATCCACATATAATATTAGAAACGCTATAGAGCTCCCACTCACTTTCTTGTAAATACAAGCTTCTCCGTAAACTTGTATAAACTCGAACGCTTTGATCACCTCATCAAAGCGAAGATTCCAACTCCGAGACGCTTGCACCAGTCCATAAATGGATCGCTGGAGTTTGCAAACTTTGTCAGCATTCTCTGGATCGACAAAACCTTCTGGTTGCATCATATACAACTCTTCCTTAAGGAAACCGTTAAGGAACGCTGTTTTGACATCCATCTGCCAAATTTCATAATCGAAAAAGGCAGCTATTGCTAACATGATTCTGACGGACTTAAGCATCGCTATGGGTGAGAAGGTCTCATCGTAGTCAACACCTTGAACTTGTGAAAAACCCTTTGCCACAAGTCGAGCTTTATAGACGGTGACATTACCATCTGCGTCCGTCTTCCTCTTAAAGATCCATTTATTCTGAATGGCCTTACGCCCTTCAGGTAATACTTCCAAAGTCCATACTTTGTTTTCATACATGGACCCCATCTCGGATTTCATGGCCTCTAACCACTTCTCGGAATCCGGGCCCATCATCGCTTCTCCATAGCTCGTAGGTTCATCGTTGTCTAACAACATGATTTCTAAGACAGGGTTGCCGTACCACTCAGGAGCAGTACGCGTCCTTGTCGACCTACGAGGTTCGATAGTAACTTGATTCGAAGGTTCATGATCATCATCATTAACTTCCTCTTCAACTGATGCAGGCTCTACAGAAACATCTTTCTGTACTGTGCTACTTTCAGGTTGAAGTAAAGGTTCAATAACCTCATCAAGTTCTATCTTCCTCCCACTCAATTCTTTCGAGAGAAACTCTTTCTCAAGAAATGTTCCGTTCTTAGCGACAAACACTTTGCCCTCGGATCTGAGGTAGAAGGTATACCCAACTGTCTCTTTTGGGTATCCTATGAAGACGCATTTCTCCGCTTTGGGTTCCAGCTTTTCAGGCTGAAGCTTTTTGACATAAGCATCACATCCCCAAACTTTAAGAAACGACAGCTTTGGCTTCTTACCAAACCAAAGTTCATATGGCGTCGTCTCAACGGATTTCGATGGTGCCCTATTTAAAGTGAATGCAGCTGTCTCTAATGCATAACCCCAAAACGATAGTGGCAAATCGGCAAGAGACATCATAGATCGCACCATATCCAATAAAGTTCGATTACGACGTTCGGACACACCATTACGCTGTGGTGTTCCAGGCGGTGTCAGTTGTGAAACAATTCCACATTGTTTTAAGTGACTGCCAAACTCATAACTCAGATATTCTCCTCCTCGATCAGATCGTAGGAATTTAATCTTCTTGTTACGATGATTCTCAACTTCACTCTGAAATTGTTTGAACTTTTCAAACGTTTCAGACTTGTGTTTCATTAAGTAAATATACCCATATCTACTTAAGTCATCAGTGAAGGTGAGAAAGTAACGATAACCACCGCGCGCCTCAATACTCATTGGACCGCATACATCAGTATGTATGATTTCCAACAAGTCACTTGCCCGTTCCATTGTTCCAAAGAACGGCGTTTTAGTCATCTTGCCCATGAGGCATGGCTCACATGTGTCAAGTGATTCAAAATCAAGTGACTATAAAAGTCCATCAGTATGGAGCTTCCTCATGCGTTTTACGCCAATATGACCCAAACGGCAGTGCCACAAGAAAGTGGTATTATCATTATCAATTCTACATCTTTTGGCATCAATGTTATAAACATATGTATCATTACTATCGAGATTCAATAAGAATAAACCCCTCACTTCGGGTGCATGACCATAAAAGATATTACCCATATAAATAGAACAACCATTATTCTCTGATTTAAATGAGTAACCGTCTCGCAATAAACAAGATCCAGATATAATGTTCATGCTTAACGCAGGCACCAAATAACACTTATTTAGGTTCATCACTAATCCCGACGGTAATCGAAGAGCGAGCGTGCCGACGGCGATCACATCAACCTTGGAACCATTTCCCATGCGCATCGTCACTTCGTCCTTCGCTAGCCTCGGTCTATTCCGCAGTTCCTGTTTAGAGTTGCAAATATGAGCAACCGCACCGGTATCAAATACCCAGGCACTACAACGAGGGTTGGTAAGGAACATATCAATAACATGTATATCATATATACCTTGTTTGTTGTTGGCCGCCTTCTTGTCAGCCAAATACTTGGGGCAGTTCCGCTTCCAGTGTCCAGTTCCCTTGCAATGAAAGCACTCAGTTTCTGGTTTGGGTCCAGCCTTGGGTTTCTTCACGGGAGTAGCAACTGCTTTGCCACCCTTCTTGGATTTACCCTTCTTACCCTTGCCATTTTTCTTGAAACTAGTGGTTTTATTGACCATCAACACTTGATGCTCCTTCTGAATTTCAGACTCAGCGGCTTTCAGCATCGCAAACAGCTCGGCGACTGACTTGTTCATCCCGTGCATGTTATAGTTCAACACGAAGCTCTTGTAGCTAGGTGGCAATGATTGAAGAACTCTGTCAGTGATAGCCTCTGGCGGAAGGGGCATCCCTAACTCAGCCAGACGGGTGGAGTACCCAGACATTCTGAGTATGTGATCACTGATAGTGCCGTTCTCCTCCATCTTGCAAGTATAGAACTTATCGGAGATCTCATATCTCTCGATCCGGGCATTCTTCTGAAAGATAAACTTCAACTCCTGGAACATCTCATATGCTCCATGACGTTCAAAACGTCTTTGAAGTCCCGGTTCTAAGCCATACAATAATGCACATTGAACTATTGAGTAATCATCAGAATGAGCCTGCCAGGCGTTCACAACGTCTAGAGACTCAACTGGAGCGGGTGGATCACCAAGCGGTGCATCAAGGACATAAGCTTTCTGGGAAGCCGTAAGGATAATCCTTAGATTACGGGCCCAGTCCACAAAGTTACTTCCATCATCTTTCAACTTAGCTTTCTCTAGGAACGCATTAAAATTCAGGGGTGCTACTGCGCGAGCCATGATCTACAACATAAATATAGCAAAGACAACTTAGACTATTGTTCAAGATAATGAGTTTAATTAATCATATTACTTAAAAAAAAACTCCCACTCAAATTGACATCCCTCCGGTCTTTCGAGTGTAACATGATCCAAATCCACCAACTCAAGTCCGATCATCACGTGAGTCGAGGTGGTTTCAATGGTGAACATCTTCATGTTGATCATATCTACTATATGACTCATGTTCGACCTTTCGGTCTCTTGTGTTCCGAGGCCATGTCTGTACATGCTAGGCTCGTCAAGTTTAACCCGAGTGTTCCGCGTGTGCAACATGGCTTGCACCCGTTGTATGTGAACGTGGAGTCTATCACACCCGATCATCACGGCGTGTCTCGAAACGACGAACTTTCGCAACGGTGCACACTCGGGGAGAACACACTTTATCTTGAAATTTAAGTGAGGGATCACCTTATAATGCTACCGTCGTCCTAAGCAAAATAAGATGCATAAAAGGATTAACATCACATGCAAATCATAAGTGACATGATATGGCCATGAACTTGTGCTTTTGATCTCCATCTCCAAAGCACCGGCATGATCTCCATCGTCACCGGCATGACACCATGATCTCCATCATCTTGATCTCCATCAGCGTGTCGCCATGAGGTTGTCGCACCGACTGTTGCTTCCACGACTATTGCTAACGTTTAGCGATAAAGTAAAGCATTACAAAGCGCTTAATGATTGACACGCAGGTCATACAATAATTAAAGACAACTCTATGGCTCCTGCCAGTTGCCGTACTCATCGACATGCAAGTCGTGATATTCTATACAACACATGATCATCTCATACATCACATATATCTCATCATGTAATTGGCCATATCACATCACAACATACCCTGCAAAAACAAGTTAGACGTCCTCTAATTGTTGTTGCAAATTTTACGTGGCTGCTACGGGTTTGCAAGAACCGTTCTTACCTACGCAAAACCACAACGTGGTGTAGTGATTGCTTTTTGATCTTCTAAAAGAACCCTCTTCATTGAAATCGATTCAACTAAAGTGAGAGAGACAGACACCCGCTAGCCATCTTTATGCAACAAAGTTACATGTCAGTTGAAGGAACCTGTCTCGCGTAAGCGTACGCGTAATGTCGGTCCGGGCCGCTTCATCTCACAATACTGCCGAATCAAGTATCAACTAGTAACGGCAAGCAATATGTATACACCCACGCCCACAACTCGTTTGTGTTCTACTCGAGATCTCATCTACGCATAGACCTAGCTCAGATGCCACTGTTGGGGAACGTTGCATGGGGAAAAAAAATTCCTACGCACACGCAAGATCTATCCATGGTGATGAGCATCTACGAGAGGGAGAGTGAATCTACATACCCTTGTAGATCGCTAAGCGGAAGCGTTTAAGAAACGCGGTTGATGTAGTCGAACGTCTCCGCGATCCGAATCGCAAGTCGTCCCTCGATCCGATCACGAACTAGTGCCGAACGGACGGCACCTCCGCGTTCAACACACGTACGGCTTGATGACGCCTTCACCTCCTCGATCCAGCGAGCGACGGTGAAGTAGTAGATGAGTTCCAGCAGCACGACGGCGTGGTGATGGTGGTGAGGAACAATCTCTGCAGGGCTTTGTAGGGTAACGCAGCAGAAAACAAAAATTTTCCGACCTACGCACTAGCCCAGGACCACTATGGAGACTGCATACAAGGTTTGATCATTTTCGTTACCGACTCGTAGCGCAGCGGAAGTAGAGTCGATGACGAACGGCGGTGCAGATCCCCGCAGCTAGGATTTTATAACCTCCCAACCGCGAGGATGTACTCCCACGTCAGCTCACCGGACGGATCTCCGGGCAGCCCTTCGGGAGGCATCGGGACAGTCACTCGGATAGTCCCACCGGACGGATCCTCGGACAGCCCTTCGGGAGGCCCCTGGACAGTCCCTCGGATAGTCCCACCGGACGGATCCTCGGACAGCCCTCCGGGAGGCCTCTGGACAGTCCTTCGGATAGTCCCACCGGACGGATCCTCGGACAGCCCTCCGGGAGGCCTCACGGACAGCCCTTCGGGCGGGTCACTCGGACGGCCCTTTGGGAGGACACCCGAAACTCTAACTGTAACTCGGACAGCCCTTCGGGAGGCACTCTCGAACTAAGACCGAAACTACGATCTCTCTACAGAGTTGCACACATACAGTGTCATCTATCCGGCAGGGCTTCGCCGTCCCGAACTAGTTCCCACCGGAACCCAGACAGCCTTTCGGCTCTACGAAACTATTTCGCTGGGAGGGAGAGAGAAGCCAGAAATGTCATGGCATGTGTATGTGAGAGCAAGGATGAAGCATATGGGGCTGCCTCCTCCCCTCTATTTATAGGAAAAACAAGGGGTAGGATGGGCATATCCAAAATGCCATGTCATCCCAAAATATCTTGGGAAGATATTTGTGGAAAGCCAACTTCCAACCATATCCATAAATCTGATTTCACTATTCACGACGACATTTTTCAGCGTCCGGTCGAACTGAAAATATTTATGTGGGCTTAGAACAATTCCAGTACCCACTAAAATAAGTTTCAATGCGATCCGGAACAATTCCGGTTTAGTGATTTTCATCTGCGAAAAGCATCTGAAGCGGTTCCGGCAGCTCCGGAACATTTCCGGTTTTCATCCCGGAAAATTCCAGAAAGTTTCCAGAACGATTCTGGCACCCTCCAAGAATTATCAAGCATGTGCCGAAACCAATCTGACTTTATGGTATCCTCTGAAACAACTTTTCAGTTTTACCGGAACTATTCCGATATCCTCTCCGGAACGTTTCCGTTTCGTCCGAAACTTTTTCGGTGAATTTCTCTCAGACTCCCCGTCTAGTATTCAGCAGATAGATGACCCTTAAGCGTGTGACCCTATAGGTTCGGTGAAGTATAGACATGACCCGGAACACTTTCCGATCAATGATCAACATCGGAGCCGTGGACACCCATATTGACCCCTATACCCACACGAATGAATATTCGAGTGAACCTCCAGTTGCCGTGTGCTATTCCTGTTGCTTCGCGATATGTTACAAATACCCGAGGTGAGAAAACATCGGCATCCTCGTGGATCAACACTTGTCCACAATGCCAGTTACCTCGTTACCGGTTTTGTTCTCTTTTCTCGTTTCTGTGTTCCGGCATCCCTGTGATCAAATCACACTTGTGTCTGGCCAGACGATGATGGATACCGTAACACCGAGAGGGCCCAGAGATATCTCTCCATCGTCGGAGGAGCAAATCCCAATCTTGAGCTATCAAGTTACTTAACATACTTTTCCATGAACCCGTAAGCCGCCGTAATAGCCACCCATTTACGGATGACGTTTAACAAACCCCAAAGTTCATGAAGCAAGCATGAAGAAACTCGACACTCTCATGGTCTAAGGAATTATGCAAACATTAACTTCTCTGTGTTATTAACCATTAACTTATGACGAATGAATCTCATAGCATAACATCAATCCGGGTCGATTCAACACAAGTGTTCTACCAACAATTGTGCCCTCAAAATTGCCGGCATAGTCATGCCCATGATCAGGAAAACAGGATCATCATGCAATACTTGAGCCGGTCATAGAGGCTTGACTAGGAATACTTTTTACCGTTTATTATCCCACACGTGCACATGAGTTTCCCTCCAAGCCTCGTTTTATTTGCAGACTCGAGAATCATTGCAGTTATAGCATGGAACATAAACATAATTATGAACAGGGAGATAATCAATAACATTTATTATTGCCTCTAGGGCATATCTCCTACAGACTCCCACTTGCACTAGAGTCAATAATCTAGTCAATGCTAATGCACTTTACACCTATGGCATACTGGTGTAAAATATGCTTCGCATGTGGTATAGCCTGATGTCCAACGGATCTGACAACTTCAGCTCCGTGTGTAACTTTGCATATCCCCGCGTTTTCACGCTTTCACAAAATTCATATTTTGTGTGGACTTGGCTTTGCATATTTGTGAATCATTGGTCGAAACCTGATTCCTCAGACTGAGCTATGGAGCAGCTATCTGCAATAGTGTCCCATAGACCAAAGCCATCTTGGAACCATACTAAGTTCATGAATGAACTATATGATTCAATAACTTCTTTGTCGCTTCTAAAGCGTCAACATACTTAGCCATTTGTTATAGAATTTGCCACAGTAACCTGTTTAGAACAATTCCAACTTACCGTGCCACCATATTGTGTATTACACAAAACCCTCAAATTCAATCGAAAATCGCATGGAGAAATGATGAAGACTGTATCGATGTAACCTTTTACAACGAACTCTTCATAATCTCCGCTTGCGAGAAAACATGTCATCAGTGCTACTTTAGTACTCAATGACCCTTTTTCACTGTTGTACCACGATCAATACTTTTGATCACTTTGGTATCTATACTCACAACAACTTTGGAGTATTGGACATATCTGGTTGTTTTACATACCATGGAATACATGATTAATCCAAACACGAAAGTGTGTGGAATCTCCATCATGTATTTCGCTCATCAGTGTTTTGAGACACTGAGTCTTTGCAAGAACCCTTTCCATGTGACTTCGGCAAGAATCACTCCTTGGCGGTTTAATGCTAAAATGTTTTAGCATCTTGTCAATATGTATTTTGCTTAGCCCCATTAGGTAAATCTATCTCCATAGATCATCATGCCTAATATCAAGGCTGTTTAGCCCAAGCACTTCATCGAAAAACTATTTTTAAATGAAGTCCTAATTCGTGTCAAGAAATTTATTTCCAATTTAACAATGTGTCAGGCACACAAGGTTTTTAGAAATATCATTATGCTCCCACTTACTTTCTTGAAACCACAAGCATCTTCGTTACCCATTTGATGAAGTCAAACTCTTTTGACCATTTCATCAAAAACGAAGATTCCAACTCCACTTTGCTCTCTTCTGTCCATTGCTGGAACTCTGAAGTTTGCATACTTACTAGCATCCTCTAGATCGACAAATTACTTTGGACTGTATCACATACAAGTCCTAGGTTTCATTTCCATCAGATGGAAATCCTTTTTGTCATCTATGTTTCATATCTCATGATTGAAATATGTATTAATTGCTAGTTCAACCCGAACCGACTTTAAGCTTCGCTACGGTGAGACAATCTCATCATAGTCAACTCCTTGAACTTGTTATTGCAACAAGTCGAGCTTTATGGATAAAACATTTTATCCGTATCAGTCTTTAGTTCCATAAATATTCGTTAGACTCTAAGTCTTCCGAAAGGTGTATCAAGATTTTAATCTTGAATCACTTATATGGAAACTATCTCGGATTGTATTGGCATTTAGCCAATTCTGGAGTCAGGGCCCATCAACGCTTCCTTGTGTATTGTAGGTATACTGTTGTCTAACAACAATATCTCGTTTGCGCACCTGATAGGTTTGCACGAGCTTTGCCTACGTGGTTCAGCTGCAAGTCCGACCGAAGTCCACACATTTTATTTTAGAGACTTCTGTATCAGTCGTAGTAGGAAACTCTGGAATCACTTCCAAGGTTCCTTTCCTTTGATCTGATGACGAAGATACTGTTTATCTCGTCGAGTTGCACTGTCCTCCCACTCACCTTTTTGCAAGAAACATTTTCTTTCAAAATTGTACCGTTCTTTGTGGCAAACCTTTTGCCTCGGTATCGTGGTGGAGGAATTCCCAATTACTTGGGATAACCTACAAAGTAGTTCTTGTCTGATTTGGAATAGGTTTGTAACCTTTTACACAAGCCCCATATTCCAAATGTTAAGGAAAGACCAAGCATGGTTGGGCGTACCATACCATGGCGTCATTTCAACAGACCTGATGGCGCTCTTTTCAGTGTAAAAGCCGTAGTCACTAAAGCATTACTTTAAAAGAGATAATGGCAAATTGATTTATGTCATCTTTGATCTTACCATGTCGAAAATGGTTTGATTACATCTTCATGGACGTACCACTCTCAGTGGAGTTCCGGGAGGTGTAATTTATGAAACTCTTTTCACAACTCATCAGACATTCACTAAACTTGTAACTCAAATATTCCTTTCCGCAATCCAATTGCAGAAACATAATTTTCTTGTTACAATAATTTCTACTTCATTTTTGAAAACCTTATGAATGAATTCAAAAGATCCAGACTTACGTCTCATCAAGTAAATATCCATATATCCACTTGAGTCATTCTGAAGATAGATAAATCCACTACCAGCAACAACATTTATTGGACTACACACATCAAAATGTATGATCACCAATAAGTTTGTTGCTCGTTCCTTATGGCCCGTGAACGGTATTTCAGTCACTTCGCTTTTCGGAGGAAAGTTGCAAGTGTCAGATGATTCAAAATCAAACGACTTCAAAATCCATCATAATGGAATTTTCCATGCGGGTTTCTCCAATGTGACCAAATGCAGTGCCACACATGTGTGGTATTCTCTTTAGTCTTGTGACATTTAGCGTCAGTGTTATGGATGTATCATATTACCATCAATATTCATAACATACGTTCCATCGCTGTGGAAGCATGGCCCTTATGTTATTCATGATTCCGAACAACAATTGTTCTTTCATGAACAACACTCTTGCAACAAACATTATGCAAATAGGCTAGAGTGTACAAAACTCTAAAATGAATTATGAAAGTAAATACAGAGGTAAAGTATTATTATCAATATTCATAACATACATCTCATTCATAATGAAAGTATGGCCCTTATGTTATTCATAACATCGAACATCAAAAGTTCTCTTATGAACAACCTTCTTGCAAGATACCTTATGCAAAGGGCTAGAGTGTGTAAAACTCTATAATGAATTTTGAAAATTAATACAGACAGAAATACACCGATGGAAGGTATAGTAACATTTACTATATTCCCAGCGCGTATCTAAACCTCACTCCGGCAAGTCCTTTTAGGCCGTAGTAGTTCTTGCATCGAGTTGCAACGGAATGCAATCGAGCGGGTATCTCTGTGATCAACTCACAATACCCAAGAATCAGTGATTAACAGGTTTAATCATAATTCCCAAGAACTATTTCTTTGACCAGCCTTCAACACATCAATAACTTGTATGACATTCATACATGAGCTGGATATTCCAGTCTTCAATCTATTTGCCTTTATACTTCTAACAGTTTAACTTTCAGTATTTCTTCTATCTCAGAAGAAGCATCCAACTTAAGAGTGGCGTTAGCCCCGGATTTCCTAGGCGTGAAAGTCTCACTAACACCCTTCGGACATTTCCTTTAAGTTGTTTGTTTTATTCACCTTCATCATATGACAGGCGTTCTACTGGATCCCTCTGTTATTAATCAAATGCATAGTAAACACCTTTTACTAACAGTTTGCAAAACAAACCTTGCTTTGGATATCCCATATCTTTTAGCCTTTGTTTGTGTCTGAAAAATGATTTTCAGTTCCATGAATATCACATAGCTATCCCAAACTTTTGAAGTCCGGGTTTCATGGAAGCAAACATATTGCACTTGACCGTAACGGAATTTTAGCTTTTGGATCAAAGGACGAGAGTCTCATTATCCATAGCATTAGCGGGAGAATACTAAAAGCATGCGATAGGACAAAGTCCTTCTCGGCACTCTTGAGGACAATCCTCACATTACGTTTACCAACCGTAAAGATTTAACCAGATATTTAACAGCTAATTCAATTTTAACAGGGAAGGTGGAAATGCGAGCCATTATTCTACAACTATCATGCAAATCACACTTAGACAGTGTTCAAGATTAATTGCACTGAGAATTAAACAAGGTAATTCTACAGTGCGCTCCCACTCAAATCAATATCTCTCATAATTGATTGTGAGTGATTCAAGATCCAAATTTCAATTCAACGCCAAGGATGCATCCATCTCAAGTGACGAGAATTTCATTTGGTAGGCCAACTTGCCAATCACATCTCTATGTGATTCTTGTTCATCTTTCGATGCGTGTGTTCCGAGCTCATGACTTTCATGCCTGAACGTCAAGACAACCAAGTGATCTTGCTGCGAGGTCTCAACTCACCCGCCTCACACATGTCTAATCGTTCGTACCCATGCATCCATGTGATACCCCGAAAAGAAAAGTGCCGTGACGGTGCTACACTTGGGAGAACACTAACTACTTGATATTTTTGTGAGAGATCACCCTAATAAAAGCGACTACCGCGCAATCAAAAGGGTGCATCATAAGGGATAAACATCTCAGGCAATTCATAATAGCATGATATGGTATAGCCCTTTCTGACGGAGAAGTCTTGTATTTCTTCGTCTCCGGCATTCGCGTCGGTGTTCACCTTTGCGAATATTGCCACCACCTTGTCGATGCACCAGATAATATTGCTATCTCTATAGCTAATAAAATAAGTGCATTACTGAAGGTTGACACGCAGGTCATTAAAGTGACAATCATATGGCTCCAGCCATCATGCCGAATCATGACACGCAGGTCATGTTAATCAATTTACATTATATAGTCATCTCATACATAATCAAATTATAATGAGCACTGCTATACCACATCACATGCACATGCAAACCATCCTGCAAAACCAAGTTAGACGCCTCTAATCGGTTCATGCAAAATTTTATTTTTCGTGGCTTCTAAGGTTTCGAAACAAACCGAAGCTACCAACGTCCATCATCAAGCATGATAATCCAAGTCGCTTGATTAACATTGCGGGGTGTATGAAACACGAGATAATAAAATCTCGAGCCCCATACTAAACTTCGTCATACGCGTGACCCCCGTGCATATCATATCTGCATTGCCCTTTCGTCTGCAAAATTTCATCTTTCTTTTTAACTACGGTGGAATTCAATGAACTGTTAGCACTTCGTTGATCAATCAGGATCGCGGATTGCCAGAACATTGAAACTCCACCATACTGTTATCAAGATCAGAAATATGCAAATTCCAGGGAAGCAACAAGAACATCGGGTAACAGATTTCATCTGCTACCCGCACAAATAATTTTCAGTAATAGAACTCATCTACTACCTAATTATATTGTGCAACACCCATACATCTCTATGTATTCTAGATCACAACCTGCATCTACGCATAGCACGGCTCTTGATGCCACTGTAGGGTAACGCAGCAGAAAACAAAAATTTTCCGACCTACGCACTAGCCCAGGACCACTATGGAGACTGCATACAAGGTTTGATCATTTTCGTTACCGACTCGTAGCGCAGCGGAAGTAGAGTCGATGACGAACGGCGGTGCAGATCCCCGCAGCTAGGATTTTATAACCTCCCAACCGCGAGGATGTACTCCCACGTCAGCTCACCGGACGGATCTCCGGGCAGCCCTTCGGGAGGAATCGGGACAGTCCCTCGGATAGTCCCACCGGACGGATCCTCGGACAGCCCTTCGGGAGGCCCCTGGACAGTCCCTCGAATAGTCCCACCGGACGGATCCTCGGACAGCCCTCCGGGAGGCCTCTGGACAGTCCTTCGGATAGTCCCACCGGACGGATCCTCGGACAGCCCTCCGGGAGGCCTCACGGACAGCCCTTCGGGCGGGTCACTCGGACGGCCCTTTGGGAGGACACCCGAAACTCTAACTGTAACTCGGACAGCCCTTCGGGAGGCACTCTCGAACTAAGACCGAAACTACGATCTCTCTACAGAGTTGCACACATACGGTGTCATCTATCCGGCAGGGCTTCGCCGTCCAGAACTAGTTCCCACCGGAACCCAGACAGCCTTTCGGCTCTACGAAACTATTTCGCTGGGAGGGAGAGAGAAGCCAGAAATGTCATGGCATGTGTATGTGAGAGCAAGGATGAAGCATATGGGGCTGCCTCCTCCCCTCTATTTATAGGAAAAACAAGGGGTAGGATGGGCATATCCAAAATGCCATGTCATCCCAAAATATCTTGGGAAGATATTTGTGGAAAGCCAACTTCCAACCATATCCATAAATCTGATTTCACTATTCACGACGACATTTTTCAGCGTCCGGTCGAACTGAAAATATTTATGTGGGCTTAGAACAATTCCAGTACCCACTAAAATAAGTTTCAATGCGATCCGGAACAATTCCGGTTTAGTGATTTTCATCTGCGAAAAGCATCTGAAGCGGTTCCGGCAGCTCCGGAACATTTCCGGTTTTCATCCCGGAAAATTCCAGAAAGTTTCCAGAACGATTCTGGCACCCTCCAAGAATTATCAAGCATGTGCCGAAACCAATCTGACTTTATGGTATCCTCTGAAACAACTTTTCAGTTTTACCGGAACTATTCCGATATCCTCTCCGGAACGTTTCCGTTTCGTCCGAAACTTTTTCGGTGAATTTCTCTCAGACTCCCCGTCTAGTATTCAGCAGATAGATGACCCTTAAGCGTGTGACCCTATAGGTTCGGTGAAGTATAGACATGACCCGGAACACTTTCCGATCAATGATCAACATCGGAGCCGTGGACACCCATATTGACCCCTATACCCACACGAATGAATATTCGAGTGAACCTCCAGTTGCCGTGTGCTATTCCTGTTGCTTCGCGATATGTTACAAATACCCGAGGTGAGAAAACATCGGCATCCTCGTGGATCAACACTTGTCCACAATGCCAGTTACCTCGTTACCGGTTTTGTTCTCTTTTCTCGTTTCTGTGTTCCGGCATCCCTGTGATCAAATCACACTTGTGTCTGGCCAGACGATGATGGATACCGTAACACCGAGAGGGCCCAGAGATATCTCTCCATCGTCGGAGGAGCAAATCCCAATCTTGAGCTATCAAGTTACTTAACATACTTTTCCATGAACCCGTAAGCCGCCGTAATAGCCACCCATTTACGGATGACGTTTAACAAACCCCAAAGTTCATGAAGCAAGCATGAAGAAACTCGACACTCTCATGGTCTAAGGAATTATGCAAACATTAACTTCTCTGTGTTATTAACCATTAACTTATGACGAATGAATCTCATAGCATAACATCAATCCGGGTCGATTCAACACAAGTGTTCTACCAACAATTGTGCCCTCAAAATTGCCGGCATAGTCATGCCCATGATCAGGAAAACAGGATCATCATGCAATACTTGAGCCGGTCATAGAGGCTTGACTAGGAATACTTTTTACCGTTTATTATCCCACACGTGCACATGAGTTTCCCTCCAAGCCTCGTTTTATTTGCAGACTCGAGAATCATTGCAGTTATAGCATGGAACATAAACATAATTATGAACAGGGAGATAATCAATAACATTTATTATTGCCTCTAGGGCATATCTCCTACAGGCTTCGCCAAGCACTACGGAGATTATGACGGGAGAACTAGAGGGTTAGGGTTGCCGCACACGGCTTGGGGAAATCTTGATGTGTCCCGTGTGCTAGCCCTGCCCCTCTATTTATATGTTGAGCCTTGGGGTCTAAACTTGGAGTAAAAGCTTCCTCCAGGTCGGTTTTGCCCGCACAAGGTCGGTTTGGCCCGCAGGGAAAGAGTCCAACTCGGATCCCTGCAGTACCGCGCACAAGCGGTAGTACCGCTTACGATAAGCGGTAGTACCGCCCGTAGCGGTAGTACCGCTTACGATAAGCGGTAGTACCGCCCGTAGCGGTAGTACCGCTTACGATAAGCGGTAGTACCGCCTGTAGCGGTAGTACCGCTTACAATAAGCGGTAGTACCGCCCGTAGCGCCAGCAAAACTTCCTTTTGCACCTTGCCTAAGCCTCGTGGGTTTTACCCCTTGGCCCAAATAAAGTGTTCTCGTATCCGAACATTTCGGGAAACATCCGGAACCTCTTCCGGTGAATTCCGGAACCCTTCCGGAAACCAAAACACTATTATCACATATATCAATCTTTACTTCCGGACTTTTCCGGAGATCCTCGTCATGTCCGGGATCTTATCCGGGACTCCGAACAACCTTCGGTCACCAACAAAATAACGCAACTATACTAATCGTCACCAAACGTTAAGTGTGTAGACCCTGCGGGTTCGAGAACTATGTAGACATGACCGAGACACCTCTACGATCAATAACCAATAGCGGGACCTGGATGCCCATATTGGCTCCTACATATTCTACGAAGATCTTTATCGGTCGAACCTCTATGTCAAGGATTCAGTTAATCCCGTATGCTGTTCCCTTTGTTCTTCGGTATGTTACTTGCCCGAGATTCGATCGTCGGTATCTCTATACCTAGTTCAATCTCGTTACCGGCAAGTCTCTTTACTCGTTCCGTAATACAAGATCCTGTGGCTAACTCTTTAGTCACTTTGCTTGCAAGGCTCATTGTGATGTTGTATTACCGAGTGGGCCCTGAGATACCTCTCCGTCACACGGAGTAACAAATCCCAGTCTTGATCCATGCCAACCCAACAGACACCCTCGGAGATACCTGTAGAGCATCTTTATAGTCACCCAGTTACGTTGCGACGTTTGATACACACAAGGTATTCCTCCGGTGTCTGTGAGTTGCATGATCTCATGGTCATAGGAACAGATACTTGACATGCAGAAAACAATAGCAATAAACTGACACGATCATATGCTACGTTTATAGTTTGGGTCTTGTCCATCACATCATTCTCCTAATGATGTGATCCCGTTATCAAATGACATCTCATGTCTATGGCTAGGAAACCTTGACCATCTTTTGATCAACGAGCTAGTCAACTAGAGGCTTACTAGGGACATAGTGTTGTCTATGTACCCACACATGTATTTGAGTTTCCAATCAATACAATTATAGCATGGATAATAAACGATTATCATGAACAAGGAAATATAATAACAACCAATTTATTATTGCCTTTAGGGCATATTTCCAACACTTTCGGTGTTGAAAAAGTTGTCTTCCTTGGATTTGTTGTTTCCTCTAAGGGTGTTCACGTTGACGAGTCTAAAATCGATGCCATTAAATCTTGGCCTTTACCAACGAATTTGCAACAAGTGTGTAGCTTCCCCGGTCTAGAGGGTTTTGATCGTCGCTTTGTTAATGATTTTAGCACTATTGCATCCCCGTTGCATGCTTTGAGCAAGAAGAATGCGCCCTTTGTGTGGGGACCATCCCCAGACACCGCTTTTAATGAGCTTCAAAATTTGCTTACACATGCACCCTTGCTTGCATTACCCAACTTTGACAAAACCTTTGAAGTGCATTGTGACACTAGTGGTAATGACATTGGAGGTGTGTTGATGCAAGACAAACGCCCAATTGCGTACTTTAGTGAGAAACTTTCCAGTGCACAACTTAACTACCCCATTTATGGCAAAGAATTGTATGCGTTGGTGTGAGTTTTGCATGTTTGGGAGCATTATCTTCGACCTCGTGAGTTTGTTATTCATACCGATCATGAAACACTCAAGTACCTTAAAGGTCAAACTAAATTGAACAAGCAGCATGCTAAATGGAGTGAATTCATTGAGTCTTTTCCTTATGTCATCAAATACATTAAGGGAAAAGAAAATGTTGCGGCGGATACTCTTTCCCGCAAATGCATGCTAGTTACTCAACTTGAGCTAACTGTCATTGGTTTTGAGCATATCAAAGATTTGTATGAGCATGATGTTTCCTTTGCTACTCCATATGCTAAGTGTCAAGATAAACTTTGTTGGGAAACATATTACATGAAAGATGGCTATTTTATGCGTGCTAACAAACTTTGTATACCTGACTCTTCTCTTCGTTTGTTGCTTTTGCAAGAAGCTCATGGTGGAGGACTCATGGGTCACTTTGGACACGACAAGACATATGCCACGCTCTCCAACAAATACTTTTGGCCAAAGATGTTTCATGACGTTGCACGCTTCACCAACCATTGCTCTACATGTTGCAAAGCTAAGTCAAAAGCTCAATCCCATGGTCTTTACATGCCTTTTCCAATACCTTTCCAACCTTGGGAATACATTAGCATGGATTTTGTGCTTGGTTTGCCACGTACTAAAAATGGCCATGATTCTATTTTTGTCGTTGTGGACCGATTTTCCAAAATGACTCATTTCATTCCATGTCACAAGATAGACGATGCTTCACATGTTGCAAATCTCTTTTGTAGGGACATCTTGCGACTTCATGGAGTCCCCAAGACCATTGTCTCAGACCGCGACGTCGAGTTCCTTAGCTAATTTTGGAAGACTCTATGCGCCAAACTCGGGATCAAGCTACTATTCTCTTCGGCATATCATCCACAAACCGATGGCCAAACGGAGGTGACAAACCGGACACTCTCAATGCTTCTACGCTTGTTGATCAAGAAGAACGTCAAGGAATGGGAAGATTGTATCCCCATCACCGAGTACGCCTACAATCTAGCACGTCACTTCACCATCGGCAAGTCACCAATCGAAGTGGTCTACGGGTTCAACCCCTTGTCCCCATTGGACATACTTCCTCTACCACTCCAAGAGCGCATCAACATGGACGCAAGTGCAAGGGCAAGCTACATCAAGAAGATGCATAAAGATACAAGGCGCACGATTGAACGTCAAGTGGAGCGAGTCATCGCCAAGCGCAACGTCAACAAGCACCCGATGGTCTTCGACACCGGTGATCTTGTGTGGCTACACCTACGCAAAGATCGCTTCCCCGCCGAGCGCAAGTCCAAGTTACTCCCTCGAGCCGATGGACCTTTCAAGGTGTTTGGCACGCTACAACAACAATGCCTACAAGATCGACATTCCACGCGACAAGTACAACGTGAGTGATATATTCAACGTCAAGAACCTTTCTCCTTTCCATGGTGATGAAAATCTTGATCCGAGGACGGATCTTCCCCAAGGGAGGGGAGATGATGCGGAGCATCCCATGGTCATCCCCATGGACCCATCACCAACACCCCAAGCTCCAAGTGGTCCCATGACGAGAGCCCGTGCACTTGCCATTGAATCCGAGGTGACATCTTTCCTTGCTCAACCATCGTTTGATCCACTCGAGACATGGTCTCTACCTCAAGAGGAAATGCTTTGCATACTCAGGTACTCGGGAGAAGGCCGTGGAACAACTACGAAGGACATCGAGGACGCCTAGCTCGGAAGGACCAGGGAGGAACCGCGTACAGGCTACAGCCTCCAGACGTCCGAACCACCTCGGACGTCCGATGCCTGGAACACATCGCCAGCCACAGGACCTGCAGGACACCACAGCGGCCGGACGACCGACAAGTCCGAGTGTCCGGACGTCCAAGCCCCTCCGGAAATCCGGTGCCAAGATACCAGTACCGATTTGCCGCAAATCCAAAAATCTCCAGACGACCGAGCCCCGGACGTCCGACCTCTCCGAAAATCCGGCGACTCCAAACCCGAGCCGAATCCTCGGACGACCGGCCGACTCCGGACGTCCGAACCGCCGTGAACCCTCGGACGTCCGACAACTTGTGGACGTCCGGACCCTGTCTGCACACAGGCACTTGGGTTTCATCCCATGTACCCCTCTACTTTGCCTTAGACTATAAATGATCTTCCCCCACCTCAAGCTAGGGATATATTAGCTTATGTTTAGCATTCGGATTTCTTGAGCATAGCTCCATCTACTTACCTCCTCCCATGGAGATGACCTCTATGTGAGAAGATCCAAGTGAATGCCAAGGTCCCTCTTGTAGGGAAGATCCCACGGGATATCAAGGCCCCTCCTCCGGAGTGAGAAGACTACCGTTACTTGTATCTGTTCGTTGAACTCGGTTCGTGTATCTCTTGTGATCTATGGTTCTAGTGGATGTGTGATTTGAGGATAGTTCTTGAGTGTTCTTCGTTTTTCCCTCTTGATTTCCTCTGTTTCCCCTCCAAGTGCGAAAAGATCGGCCCTCACGGGTTTGCTCCGTATCAAAAGACCTTTAGTTTTTCTTTAAATAACCTGGAGTCCAACATTAAGGGTGTTTGGGCTTCGGCCCAACTGCGGTAGCCATTATCTCGCGTGCATGGGCGCTGATTAGTATACTCCGCTCAGCTGCAGTGCAGTAGGCCCAATTCACCATGTTTTCAACCCGTTTAGGTCTCTGACTTTTATTATTTACAAAGAATAACTTAAACATGATATGCTATAACTTTACAATCGTAACTCGGATTAAAATAATTTGTACATGTAATTTGATCAGAAAAATGCGTAGTTTCCACTCGTGATATTACTTGCTGTTGTGAACCTCTTTAAAATTCTGTTTTGGGCATAACCTTAATTAACCTAATTAATTCTATGGTATATTTTGGAAAATGCTAACATACAATATATCATTTATATATATGGAGTCTGTTAGGAGGGTCTATATATATGGATCAAAGGGAGTATCAAGGAATTTTTTTTAATATACATATAGGAGAAATAAAGAAAGGAGAGAATAAAGGGCGTGAAACAATTTTTTATTAATCTTCAAGCTTATGCAGAGATGGCCTAAAACACATTTAATAGAATCTTATTATTGAGATTTTTCTCATGACTTGATGCAAATTTCAAACATTGTTTCAACTTACAAGTAATACTTTGGTATGAAAATGTTGAAAATTATGCTTTTTAAGATCAGATTAGTCGTAAAAACCGTACCAAAGTATTGTATGCATGCTTCTTAATGTACTACTGATATGAATTTCTACTAGAACTCAGTGTGCGCCTCTCTACCGTGGCCGGATACAATTCAGATGTTGTTGGGCCGTGTCGACGGAAATTGGACACGTCAATTATCTCTCTTGTTGCAACACACGGGCATATTTGCTACTTTTGCTAAAAGAAAAAGGCATCGACAATCAATTTATCTTTTTTTTTAACGCAAGCAATCAATTTATCTGCCAACCGCTCGTTACTATACCGTACTTATACGTAAACAAAAAATCGTTGGGGGACAGTGGGATTCGTCCCGAGAACGGTCTGTTCCGATCCAAGTTGCAACGGCATTAATCTACTACCTCTTCTCCTCTGATAGATTAATAACGCTAATAAGTCGTGGAACAGGGGGAGTCCATCTTTGAACTTGATTCTGAATCATCTATCAGAACTCTTGTCCGTTCCGTACATAAACCCAACCATATTCCGCCAGCCGTGAAACTCTTACGTCTAATACCGTGCATTATAGTTTTGCAGATTGTTGAGGTGTGGATTCCGTGGTTCCAGTAACCCTTTTCAATCTATTATTATTGTTTAGTTTTTTCTAACAAAAGTTGGCTTCTTGCAGGTTTCGATCGTCAATCTCTAACAGCAATATGTCACCTTCACTGCCGCCGGCCACCCGGTCTCCATGGGCATCGCTGCCAGAAGATATGATTCATCTTGTGGCGGGGCGCCTGCTAGCCGGCGACCTGACGGACTACGTTCGCTTCCGTGCCGTCTGCACCAGCTGGCGGTCTTCCACCGTGTCTCCGCGCGGCCGAGGCGTGATCGACCCACGCTTTCACCCGCACCGCTGGATGATGTTCGCTGAGGGCCATGGACTTCACCCCGGCCATGAAAATCTCTGTGGACACATCCGGTTCTTCAACCTCGACTCGGGGATCTTTGTCCGCGTCCGGCTCCCGCTGTTCACGGATCACTGTGTTCTTGACTCCGTCGAGGGCCTCCTCGTCCTCCAGCGAGACGAGGACACCGCCCCCCGCCTCCTCCACCCTTTCACTGGCGACATCGTTGAGCTCCCACCGCTCACGTCTCTTGTCATGCAACTGAAGACTGACTATACGGAGGCAACCAAGCTGAAACTAATGAGACACATCTCTGCTTCCATCTCGGTCGCTGCCGACGGAGTCGTGAGAGTCATGGTTATCTTGATTCGTATGATGCAGGCAGTTGTTGCCACCTCCCAAGATAAGGAGTGGACTATGCTGCCTTGGAGAGTTCCGAGTCATTACCAACCATTGTCGTCAGGAGGCAAGCAATATCTGGTGCATAATACTTTCTTTGAAGATGATCCTGATGTATCACAGGTTTTTCAGATGGAGGCGCACCTGCAGGATACACCAAAGCTGATCGCCACGATCCCAAGGAAGAAACTCACCTACCCTGTCTATCTGGTAGAATGTGACTCGGAGGTCCTAGTGGTCGGGCACAAGGACATGTCGTTCAACAACTTGGCGGTTCACAGGCTGTCGGATCTTGTTTCAAGACGGTATGTCCCGGTAAAAAGCATCGGAGACAAAGTCATATTCGTGGGAGGACGGGCCTTGTGTGTCCCTTCGAAGATACTGCCTGCCATTACAGGCGACGCCGTGATCTATTGCCATCCACGGAAGATACAATTTTCTCAATATTGTCTCGGTAGTGGCACCTGGTCGCAAGCAACCGATGAATGCAGCAAGAGCGGCTTGACACAAGGACCATGTAGCCTTATCGCCCATGTCTTTACATGTTGCTCACGTGATCACTGGTATGTATGCTTTACCTGCATGCTTAATTAATTGTCTATGATAACATACATTGTTGATTAATTATTCACTTGACTTGCAGGAACAAGGGACTAATGTGTTGGCGGGATAAGGAACCACTCACGTGGAAGGTGAAGCAAAAGTTTCGAGACGGGGTAAATCATTCTCATGACCCCTCATAAGCCCTACTCGTTTATTTAGCCACACTTGTTGTATGTATAGCGGGATATATTTTTTAATAATCAGCTTGACCTTAGATTTTATTACGAATATATGTAAGGTGTATTATTAAACTATTTTCTTTACAATCCAACGTTCATCTATTTGAGAAATTTGACTGCAAGCTTCCTAGAACATCTTGTATTTTTAATTAGATGAAGTAGAGTCGTATTTTCAATTTGATGTCTTTCTTTGGTTCTACCCAGCATGTACTGTTCACAATCTTAAATTGCTTCCGCCGAAACAAGCTAGATAATTATGTTAGATTAATTACAGCCATAAATTGCTACCAAAGTTTATTTTACCTATCTGATCCATGATTTCCTTGTACATGTGCTCATTCTTATTTTATTGTTGATTTTATTGGCCTGTTTTTTTTATGATAACTCTCTTACATCTTCCTTTGTGTTCATTTCGTTTTCTCTAGGCCTAATTCTTCTTGCATCCAAAACGCCGGAGATTGCTATCCTGTGCATCCTTTCCGCCATGAAGAGAAATGCAGAAATATTAGAATATGTTATCTTTATTTTCTTTCTCTTTTTGCGACCCTATCTTTATTTCCTTGTGGACTGTCTCTGTGGTGTCACTTTTGTACTTTTAAAGCTTTACAGGTATATTAACGATGCTAAGATTGTTCTTTCTTTAATAGTTCATATCTAACTACAAGGAATGCACATATATATAGAACATAATCAGAGTAAACTACCTCCTAGCCCCTTTTTAGATGAACCCATTCGATTCCAACTTGGCAGGCTAAGTGTTCGATATTGCAAATATAATTGGCCTAGAAATCTCGCCCGTCAGGGAGAGACAAATCGGGTTACCTTCAGAGCATCACTAATAGAAGAGCCAATTGTATCAGCATGATGGTTTCATACAAAAGTTTTTTTTAGATAAGAGGTATCTAAAAAAGTAAGTTTAAAAATACTCATGTTTCACACTATAGGATGCACAGGCTATGCCTACGGTTAAAACAATTGGCAAAGGGCCATAAACCGTCGGTGTAGGCTATGCCGGCGGTGACCGTCGGCGTATCACTGCCGGCAACAATTGCGTCGGTATACCTCCCCTACCCATCGGCATAGAAAAACCATTGGCATATTGGATATATGCCGACGGATGTACCCGTCGGCAAAAACATTTGACGGTGCGTCCGTCAAGTGTCGTACGCACACGTGCATGCACCAGAAGCTGTCACGTGTCCTATATACACCGACGGTTTAGCCATCGGCATAGGTTCTATCTATGCCGATGGTGAAAGCGTCGGCATATATGGATGCTAGGACGTACCAAATTTCGACATATGGTACGCATATCTGCCGAGGTGATTTGCAAACTCGAAGTTTTCGCAATGGCCACCTCCATATCATAGGACCCACTCGTCAGTGTGATATCATATTTTGTTCTCCAATCTTTAGAACATATTCAATTAAATCAACAATGTTCGGTAAACTTGAGCACAGCGGAGAGGACTTGAACGAGTACGAGCACGACGGCTCAGGCGAGGACAATTCCCAACCATGGAAGTTTATGAACTAGGATTTCAGACATCGATTTCAACAAGGATTACAATTAGGATTTGAACAATCTTATAACTACAATTCTCAATTAATTGAACTACGGGATCTTCCTTCTCTTCGAAGTGACCTTGCAGATGGGGAAGGCTTCGGCTGTCAGGAATTCCGTGACAAATGCATGTGCGTACTGGATGGACGATACAACCACAATTTTTAAGGCCAACATGAGCACGGCTTCCATTTTCTGTGCCAGCCGCCGTCGAGATGCGGTCGAAGTACTCAAGGCTGGTGGGCGCGGCCGACTGCTTACGATATGTGTTGTCCTCGACCCACTCGGAGTAGAGTAGTTTTCTTCTTTTTCTTCTTTAACCATAAATCCCCAAAAAAAGCTACCTTCTTTCTTTTCATGTATTTTCCGCCAGAACTTTATCTCGGTGCGGTCTTCTTTGATCTCGTCGACGGAAGGTTGGTGGGGAGGGCACGACCACGTAGATGATTGTCATGTTTATCTATTTTGTTAGATCATTAAGCACCTAGTTTAAATTCTAGATTTATTGTGCAACTGAGCCAGATTATGTATGTTTTCGTTTTCATATGGGGTATTTTTCTTTGTAGTTAGCAGTATTTTTCGCACTATTTTTTTTCCATTTTGTCCAAAAAATTTGGATTGGGGCTTGATCAAATCTTAGCTCTGCCATTGACTCAGGGTCATATGGTGACTCTGCTAGAGTGTCATTTAGAACAAAATCATCACATCGATGGTTATTAGGTTTTGAAAGTTTCTTTTCTGTTTTTCTATTTGTTTTCTGTCTTTAGTTTCTGTTTTAAATTGCTTATATCTTTTAGGATATTTGATGTTTTTGAGTGATTCTTTTTGTATTAGATTCAAAATTTTGTCTAGTTTCTGTTTGTGCATTAGTTTTAAAATTTGAATGGTTTAAATTTGAATTTTTTCAAATTTGCTTCAAACCCTAGATTGTGAATAACTTGAGTTTAAAAATAGTTTTTAATTTAATTCTTTTTGCTCCTAGTCACATGTTAGATTGTTGTCACAGTAAGATTTATTTGGTTATTTTTAGAACAATTTAAATTAGGATTTCTAATTAAAACAGTACTGTTTTGCTTATATAGTTGTTTTAGTCATTTAATTGTTGTTTTAATTATTTTTAGTTAGTTCTTTCTGTAGATTTTAACATGTTGTAGTATGCTTCTGTTAGACAACAGTAGATAAAATTTTAGAATTAATTAATATTAATTTTGCTACTGTTTTGTATTAATAGTTGTTTAGCCTTTAATTATAGTTGATAGAATTAGTTTTGCTATATTAATTACAGTTGATATAACTAGTTTTGCTATATTAAAAAAAATGATGTCATATTTGGATTCCTCACATTTTTCTGATAATAATGAATATATTATTTGTCAAATTTCGATTTACGGATTTAAAGATATTAATTATGCCATATTAAATGAATAAATGGCAAAAAATGAATAAAATAATATTATTACTTATTTTATTTCATTGAAATTTAATATTATTATTACTTATTTTATTTTAATAATTGTTTGGAATTCAAAAAATTAAATCATGTGACATAAAGATCTAAGGGTTAATAGGATTGATAGCTTATTATTGTTAGGAAAACAACAAGTGCAGACTTGGAAACTAGGGGAAATAGAACTGGGAAGTTAAGCGTGCTGGGGCTGGAGTAGTGAGAGGATGGGTGACCGACCGGGAAGTTAGACGAGTTGGAATGAGTGCACCACGCTGGAGCAATGAGGAGGGGTGATTAGAGATTAAATTGTCAAATAATTCAAAGATTTGAAAATCGGAAAAAAGCAAAAACAAAATTTCAAAAATAAATCAATTTTGTTTTTCAAAATAATTCTTGTAGTCCCGGTTCAGACTTGGAACCGGGACTAAAGGCCCTTACGAACCGGGACTAAAGGCCCGTTTTTTACTAGTGACGTGATCACTGGTATGTACTTATGCTTTACCTGCATGCTTAATTAATTGTTTATGATAACATACATTGTTAATTAATTATTCACTTGACTTGCAGGAACAAGGGACTAATGTGTTGGCGGGATAAGGAACCACTCACGTGGAAGGTGAATCAAAAGTTTCGAGACGGGGTAAATCATTCTCATGACCCCTCATAAGCCCTACTCGTTTATTTAGCCACACTTGTTGTATGTATAGCGGGATATATTTTTTAATAATCAGCTTGACCTTAGATTTTATTACGAATATATGTGTAAGTAAGTAATTATGAAAAGGTGTATTATTAAACTATTTTCTTTACAATCCAACGTTCATCTATTTGAGAAATTTGACTGCAAGCTTCCTAGAACATCTTGTATTTTTAATTAGATGAAGTAGAGTCGTACTTTCAATTTGATGTCTTTCTTTGGTTCTACCCAGTATGTACTGTTCACAATCTTAAATATAGCTTCTGCGGAAACAAGCTAGATAATTACGTTAGATTAATTACAGCCAGAAATTGCTCCCAATTTTAATTTTACCTAGCTGATCCATGATTTCCTTGTACATGTGATCATTCTAATTTTACTGTTAATTTTATTGGCCTGGTTTTTTTTTATGATAACCCTCTTACATCTTCTTTTGTTTTCATGTCGCTTTCTCTAGGCCTAATTCTTCTTGCATCCAAAACGCCAGAGATTGCTATCCTGTGCATCCTTTCCGCCAGGAAGAGAAATGCAGAAATATTAGAATATGTTATGTTTATTTTGTTTCTCTTTTTGCGACTCTATCTTTATTTCCTTGTGGACTGTCTCTGTGGTGTCACTTTTGTACTTTTAAAGCTTTACAGGTATATTAACGATGCTAAGATTGTTCTTTCTTTAATAGTTCATATCTAACTAAAAGGAATGCACATATATAGAGAGAACATAATCAGAGTAAACTACCTCCTAGCCCCTTTTTAGATGAACCCATTCGATTCCAACTTGGCAGGCTAAGTGTTCGATATTGCAAACATAATTGGCCTAGAAATCTCGCCTGTCGGGGGGAGACAAATCGGGTTATTATGTCGATCGACCCGATATAACGACTATGCTAGAGTTGTTCTAACCCGCTTAACTTAATTCTACGCACTTGCACTCGCGTCGTCTTTCGTCCGTGTATACGCGTGTACTGGCTCGTTTCCAAGGTCACATTCTCAAATAAGAATTAGTGTAATCACATCCTTATTTTTTTTAGGATGATGTAGTTACATCCTTATTTATTTATTTGTTTACTTTGGTCTACGCAAGGGTAGAGGTCAACAGAAATCTCACCAACTACAGGAGGAAAAACTGCACATACTAAACTACATTATCCACTCCATTTCAAACTGTACGCAGCAAGATTTTAAAATGGTAGGTGTAACTATGTGAGCATGTGCGTAGGTGTTGAACGGTTCAACACGAAGTCAGCATCACGATGTGAGGGAGAAACTAGACACAGTTCATCGGAAGAATGAGAACACGTAAGGCCATGAAGTTGACAACGAGAGTGGGTCGGTCATATGGTTCCGGTAGATGCGTGTATACTTGTGGAGTCCGTTATTTTGTTTTCCGTGAAGAGAAAATGAAGTTCTGTAGGAAATAAAAACACTTTGACAGGAAAAATATTAAAATTTTAACTAGCCAAATAAATCGAAAATGGAGGTGCACTTTTTTTTTGGAATTCGAGGGATTTGCTACGTGTGCAAACAACACATGCATACGAGGAAATGAAAGTGCATGTATATGTTCGCATGCAGATCTTTTTAGAGAGAATATCTGCACTGGTCATCCATGCTATCAATTAGACGTGGCAAAATCAGAAATCAATCCAAAGACCCAGTCAGTCAACCGATCATGATTCACTGCACCGCACACACGTCGGGCTGGAATTTTTCTGCGTATAGGTCATGGTGTTCTATGCGTGAGTTCACATTCAAATCTCTTGCCCATTGTTTTTTCTATTCAATCATATCCATTTGAACGTGTAATGGATAAAATCAGAAGAAACGACCAGCATAATTTGACATTGAATTTCACGAGCACGTAATGACTAGTACAACTGTACAAGTAGGCACCGCGTGTAGAGAAAGGTGTAACAGCTCCTCTATGAACAGTAAAATCAAGAAAATAGGGAAGAAAATCTGAAACTTTGCAACATCAAAGATGATCAAATTTTCTAGGTGCCTGCAAGTTTTCATGCCAAAATATCATGTAGAAAAAGATGTACAAACAAGTTTCTTATTTCAGTGCTAAAAGTGCTCAAAACTTGAAGCGCTGGAATGCTTTTCCTGTGTAGAGCTGCTCGAATGTTCTTTTGGCATGAAAACTTGCAAGCACCTATAAAGTTTGATCATCTTTGATGTTGCAAATTTTCAGATTTTTTTTATTTTTTTTCTATTTGTTTTGATTTTACTGTTTATAGAGGGTGCCTAGGCACCCGGGAGCTGAAAATCCACTCTCCCACGTGTATGAACTGCTGATGTCTCTATTTCACCAAACACAGTGACAAACACCTACTCCAAAACTTCTCAAGTTGGTTAGCCAGCAAGAGCACTTCACCCTGAAATCGCATCGTCCGCAAAATAGAAATTCAGTTTTAACAAGTTGGTTAACTAGCAAGTTGCACTTCTACTACCTGCACTACGTTCTGAACGACCTAGAAATGTTATCCCCATTCCAAGAAAGCATCAACATGTTTTTGTGATCGAAACTGCTTTGCAGACGAAACTGCACACACGAAATGCAGCCAAGATTCATATCCAACGGTGGACCGGTGCTGCTGTCGTGCATCGGATGGCGCGATCTTCAGCGTCGTCCACAAATCGTGTGCATATCAGGGTTCTTCTGTGATTCTGTCCATGCACTTTCCAAGAAAGCATATGTCAATCAACAAAAAACTTACCTGTGAGGGACGGCCGGGCTACTCTAGAAAGGCGACCAGCTCCCTGCAAACTCATCTGTTGGACGATTTGGAACGAGAGAAACGCTTGGGTTTTCCATAACAAGGAGAGTAGTAGTGATGATCAAGGAGAGGAGGCCAAGACGTGGGTTTTAGCGAGGGCTAGATTTCTCGGTAACTTAATTTCAGGAGAGTGATCCCGTTTGTTCGGACCTGTGTGGTCCTATAAAATTGAAACCTTGTTGTACTTTTTTTAATTAATGAGACGAGGTAAAACTTTTGTCTCTGTTTCAAAAATAAATAAACAAACTAATATAAGATGTTTTGGTGATCCAAAACGTTTTATATTAGTTCACAGAGGAATAACGCTCAGGCCAGCTGCAGACAAGCTTGGACATGTCTTAATCTCCCGCATTATTCAAGTCTTGTTGGCAGATTCGACTACAATATAATAGCAGTGACGCAGAGTCACACTTGTTCGCTGGTCTTTGATCTCTAGCTAATCATTTTCGAAATATTTTTAACTGCAGTAAGGACAAGAACTGTTCAACGACTACTCCTACACACGAGCCGCATGCACTCGCAAGTCCATCACGCATGCCCCGGTGTCGCATACCAGCGTCTCATTCCCACCAACGACTATGAAGAAGAAAATAAGCAACAAGCCAGTGATATACTTATCTCCCGCCCGCCAACATGCAAGCATGCGTCCTGTTGTTTTCAAGGTCAGTTCAAACAACGCACGCCCACGTTTTCAAACGTCCTCCTCATCTTTCGATCGAGTCCAAAAATGTTCCCCCGTCAAATTGGACCGGGGCATTTCTCTTAATTTGTCAACAACCTGATAAGATTAGGCAAGACGGAGACGAATCGACCTGCTCGAGCTCGAAGATTTGCATTTCGACCTCGATCTCCAGTTTTCGCGTCAAGCCGGAGTGTGCACTATCAGAGCAGCCGCCTGAAATATGCTATCTAGATTCCAAACTGACAGCCACATCCTAAAAATTTACTGAGACAATGAACCCTTTGATTGATGAATTGACCGGTGTGCCTGGGGACCATGACTGCGTGATCATTTATAGTTGTTGTGCATAAAACGTGGTCGAGGTTGACAATAATCATGGTCGCGAACGCACCTCTCGAATTTGAGAAATGGAGATTGACCGGGTCTGAGCAAGTGAGCATGCACGATCGAGACCTCGCAAGTTCCTGGCTTCCTGCAAGCCAGGTGTTTGATCGTGCTCGCAACAAGTCATCAATCCTCACCCTATTTTAATTTGGAAAACGCTTGTATGCCGCGCGCCGGCCGAACTTTCGGCCGGTCGCGTCGCTCGCTCGCTCGCACGCATGTGACAGCCTGTACTTGGTGGGACCCAACGAAACCTTATCTCACACGACAACCACTATTCGTTTTTCACCTCTCGTTCGTCTTTCTTCCTTCTCTTAAAACACATTCAGCAAACCGACGACTGCCATTGAAGCTGCCGAATTCGATGAGAAGGAGGTCCGCCGACGGCGAGTGCCTGGGCGTTCGGGTATTTCGGTTATTTCGGTTCGGGTAATTCGGTTTATGGGTAATGCGGGTACTTAAAAATGGGAACCAAAATTTTTTGTGCCAAAAAAATACCCGAACCCAAATTATCCAAAATTTTGATTCGGGTAATTCGGGTACCCAAAAAACCCAAAATATTCAGAGCACACATAACCTTTTGATATGAATAATTTGGGCAGTACGGGTATTTCCGGTAGTATGGCTATTTTAGCTAGTATGGGTAACATGCCAGTATAATAATAGGATGAGTAATTTTGATAGTATGAATAATTCGGGTAATATGGGTATTTTGGGTTTTCTAGACTGAAACCCGAACCCTAACCCAAAAACCGAATAGCCAAGAAATGAGAACCGAACCCTAACCCGATACCCGAATTACCCGACAATTCGGGTAATTCGGTTCGGTTCGGGTTCGGGTAACGGGTTAGGGTACCCAAACGCCCAGGGTGACTCGCAACAAGTCATCAATCCTCACCCTATTTTAATTTGGAAAACGCTTGTATGCGGCGCGCCGGCCGAACTTTAGGCCGGTCGCGTCGCTCGCTCGCTCGCACGCATGTGACAGCCTGTACTTGGTGGGACCCAACGAAACCTTATCTCACACGACAACCACTATTCGTCTTCCACCTCTCGTTCGTCTTTCTTCCTTCTCTTAAAACACATCCAGCAAACCGACGACTGCCATTGAAGCTACCGAATTCGATGAGAAGGAGGTCCGCCGACGGCGAGTGCCGGAACCGGCGACGCTCACTGCCGCCACCGCGCCGACGTGAAGCTGGAACCGGTGTAGCACCGTGCTACAACCGGCATCTTATTTTGCTGGAACCAGCATGGCACCCTGCTACAAATGGCATCTCATTTTGCTACAAAAGACGCCGTCGATGTGGAAAAGCTTCAACCGTTTGTGGAAAAGCTTCATCCGGCTAGAGGAAAAGCTTCAATGTGGCATGAGGAAAAATCTTCCCACGTGGGAAAGAAGCTTCAATGGTGGAAAAAGCTTCAAGCGCTGGTGGAAAAGCTTCAACCGGCGGGAGAAAAAGCTTCAAGCGGCAATGGCGAAAAGCTTCAACCGGGGGAACGCCGATGGTATGAGCGACACGACGCGAACTGTATTTGCTCCAGCTGCAAAGCACAAAAGCTACAACTAGCGGCGTGTTTTGCTGCGAGCAGCAGAGAATGCTACATCCGTCATCTGAAAAAGCTTCAACCAGGCGACGACGAACCAACAATGGCGAGTGGTGGCGATGGGAGCTACGAGCAGGCCGTAGATGGGGATGACGACAACGTGCGAAACCTGGAACCGTGGTCCATCAGAGCTGCAACCATGGGGCAGCGGAGCTGCAAACTTTGGCGTCTCCGGGGGCAGTTTTTTGCTTTGATCTGGACGGGGGGAGCTGCATCCAGCCTACGTCCCAGCGCGCGAGCGGCGGACGACGGCGAGTGGAGGCGTTGTAGTGCTTCGAGGCTGCGGGGGCGTGGAGCTATGTTAGCGCGGTGGTTTCTTTTTTCTCTCGCTCGTGGCCATGAACTGCGGGAGAGAGACGACCGAGTCCGCGTGCAATCTTGTGCGTCAGGGGTTGCTGATCCAACGGATGCGAGGCGACCGGCCGAACCTAGCGCCGGTCCGCCGGCGCCTATCAGTGCCCTTTTAATTTCAGAGCACCAGGAAACGAAGCTACCCTGCTCTTGGCCCCCCAGTCCACTTTGTTCTCCTTTTAATTTTCTACTCTTCTGAAACTCATAGCAGGCTCTGTGAATAGAAAAGAAGTTTCACAAAAATGATAAACAGAAAAGAAGTTTCACAAAAAACATAAACTATTCACTAATGTAAAAATATTCACAAATTTTACAAAAAAAATCTGAAATTTTATAACATTTATTCTGGAAGGCTCCTCTACCTTGGAAAATCAAAATTTTTGTTTTGCAACAATTGAGGGATCGCCTACCGTCTGGGGCGGAGGTGCTCAAGCGGCATGTCCTGGGTAATGGGGTATGCCCCTTGTGTGGTGTCCTGGAAAATGGGACACACATCCTCTTTTCCTGCACGACAGCTATGTCGATGTGGAGTTTTGGCCCTCAAGCCTGAGTGGGAGGCGTCCAACCTGGCCAGGTTCCTTCACGCCAGAGCGGTACAGACCGGAAGACACGGACACCTCTTTTGGCTAATCTTTGCCGCCCTTTCGTGGACGCTCTGGACGACGCGTAATAAGATGGTGATCGAGAGGGTCTTCTCACGTCATGCCTTTGACTCTTTTTTCAAATTGCTTGCGTTCGTGCAGCAATGGCACCGGCTGGCTAGACAGAGGGATCAGGAACACTTACGCCGGATGCTGGATGCACTTCAGACTACGACACGTCAAATTGCCTTGCCGGCTCCTGCATGCTGTGATGACCACTTGGTGGTATTTTTTATGCTTTCTCTCATGTTTTTTTGGGCTTGCTTGTGCTATGGCCCCAGCAGACTGTGTCGCTTATTTGTTGCTACTCGTTGTTGAACTGGCTGGATGTTTTATCTATAAAGCAGGGCAAAAATCCTATTTCGAGAATTTTTATAACATTTACAAAATTAGTAAATACATGAACTTTTTCAAAGGCACAAAGTAAAATTTCAAATTTCATTATTTTTTTGAAAAAACATGCCTTTTATTAAAGAAAACAAAATTTTATGAACATCGGTGCATTTTTAAAAATGGCTCATTTAGTTACACGAAATGTGGACATACTTTTCAAAACTGTTCATGCATTTTTAATACCCAAGAACATTTTTAATACAACACAAAATGCAATACACATAAAAAACATTCTAATGCCTAGCGAACATCCGTTATGGCATTATCAAATTTTATAAATACATGATGATTTTTTAATGAATAGTACAATAATTATAAGGTGAACAATTGAAATAAACAATAAAAGTGGCTTAATACACTACGAATGTTCTTCTAATACATGATGTATTTGTTTTTTATACACAACAATTTTTTTAAACTATGATGAACCTTTTTTGGTACATGACAAATAGTTTTAAATGCCCAGTAACTATTTTCTGAAACTAAAATCATTTCTTGAACATATCAATTTTTTTGTATTACACAATGAACATTCTTAATATACACTGAAAAATAAATCGGCAAACCACTTTTGGAAACACCATGAATGTTCGTTAATACATGGTGGGAAAAAGAACCAAAAGAAAAAAAAGGAAAGAGAAATAAAAAATAAAGAAAAAGAAAGAAAAGAGAACACAAATATGAAGAAGATGAAAAATAAAAACCAAAATAAAAAATGAAAAGGAAACCAATAACAAAAAATAGAGAAAAAAATAAAAAAAGATAGAAGAAGAAGTAAGAAATAGAAGGAATAAATAAATTATAAACAGAAAAAGAAAACTTCAAGAAACCTTAATAAACTTGATCCCAGTGGATGACGTGCAATAAGATGGTTGTTGAGGTGGTCTTTCTTGGGCCTTCTGACTCTATCTTCAAATTCCACGCATTTTTGCAGCACTGACTCCTGTTATTTAGACGAAGAAATCGTGACCGGCTTGTTCTCATGATTGGACGAAATGACTACTATCGCACACCGCCTTGCCTCGACCCAAGGCTCATGAGCTTCCAGCCACTTGGTGTCTTTTTAATGTTTTTTAGACGTGTTTTTGTGATTACATTATTTCCTTTATTGCACTTGTACCTATTATATGGATGTGGTCCTTGCTTTATTTATAAAGCCGAACATACTAAATAGGTTGAGTGCTACCAATTTTTTTAAAACATATAATTAGTTAAACAATTTGCATCTTTATTTTACTCACGCTCAGCGTTGATAATTGTGCGGAGTCCCATAAAAACCACTCTCGGCCTCTTCGTCTGTATATACGCCTATTTGGCTCTTTTCCAAAGTCACATTCTCAAACCTGCCAAAATAAAAAATTAATGCTCTTAATTATTTATTTGTTTATTGCGGTCCACGCAAGGGTAGAAGTCAACTAAAATCTCACAACTACGTTGCACATACTAAACAACATTATACATTATCCTCTCTGTTTCAAACTACATCCGTCTAGCCAATCAAAAGGCACAACATATCTCTCATCTCTGTCCGGATGACGAAATGCCGCTGCTATTGTTTTTTCTATTTTACGAGAAGTGGTTAGCTGTTTGACAAAAGGTTGCTAGAGTTTGTCCGAAGTTGTTTCCCTTTTTTTGCTGTTTAACAGAAGGCATGGTTAACGTTTTGGCGGAAGGCTTTGAAAGCTCCAAGCATATTTTGGCGAAAGCCATTTTGTTTCAAAGCAAACTTAATCCATGCAAGTATTTGGCGGAAGCAAACTTAATTTGTGCAAGTGTTTGACGGAAGCAAACTTAATTCATGCAAGTGTTTGGCGGAAGATAGTTAGTAGTCAGACATGTTTTTCAGAAAACCTTTCTTTGTGCTCGGCGGAAGTAACTAATCCATGGATTGGTACCATATATTTAGCCAATGTATATTCGGCATCGTCCACAGCACACCTCACAACTCCTCTTCCTCTCTACACCCAGCCTCTCCGATCATCTTCTTTGTGGGGCCGTCCAAACCATCGTGTCCAAACCATGCCAAAGTCATAGTTCTCCGCGCTAACAGGCGGCAGCGGCTCCAAATCTTGGCGGCGCCGCCGTCACTCATCGCCTAAACCTCTACGGCTGCTAGGTCCTCCGAGAAGGAAGACATCTTCATCTCCTCTAGCAATGACGAGGAGCAGCCGCTGTGCCTCCTTGCGGAGGCGGCGTCGAGGAAGAGGAGTACCAGCGGGACATCGATCTCATTATCCAGCGGTCGCTGCGCTACCATGGTCCATCGCCGCCTGACCATGTCAAACAGAAGCCGGCACCGTCGTCGCGCTACCGCATGAAGAAGAAGCTGGTGCCGCCGCCTCTCCGTCGTGTGAAGGCGGACCCGGCATCCCCTGCGCACAACTGCAACGTGAAAATATGATGCTGCGTGAAGGAACATACGACATCACCAGTACAGCCGCATCGACCAGTCAAGTTGCCGCAACACCATAACTTGCGTGACAAGGCCGTGAAGGAGGATGTGCGACATGCTATCAGCAAGGCGCACAGGCGCCTCCTCCACTACCTCGGTGGCGCGGCTACGATGGCTCCTCGTCCTCGTGGAGCATCGTCACGGTGGATGAGTGGGCAGCCAAGCATGTGGCACTACGGGAGGCGCAACGATGTGCGTGGCTCGGCATTCGCAAAATCCAAAGCGATGCCGGCATGGGTCCTTGCGGAGGCCTGGTCCCGTGATTGGTCAGTTGCCATCTCGGAGACATCCGCGCGTCGCCCACGCTGCCTCGAAGGGGAGCTTACCAATATCGATGAAGATTGCTCGCTCAGCGACACCTCTGCTAACGGCAAGGGCAAGGCCAGCCCCTCCCTGACCAGGGTCGGCATTGGCTGAGAGGGCCATCCGCACAATGCTGGAGGAAGCACAGAGGCTCCTCCCTGAGCACCCGGCGGCGTCGGGAAGGGTTGCAGTGCCCCTGCGTCCTTCTGCCCTAGAGGGACCACTCCGACGACAACAACGACGACAAGGACAACTATGGAGGTGCTGCAGCCAGGCCGACCAAGCCCACGAGGTCACTGTCTCCTACAAGATAGGTTGTTTTAGTTCAACATACAAAATATCGTCCATTTTGTGTAAATTATGTTTGAACTTAAATGAATTCGGTCGTGTTTGCATGAATTTTGTTCGAATGTGTTTGTATTGCGGGTAGACGTTTACGGCTAGCGTTAGATGGCTGAATCACATATCACTGTCCACGGAGAAATACCGTGTCCATTTTATGAGTCCGCGTAGAATATACCCTTATAACTAACCTTATAACCAACCTTATTGTATGGATGGATTTTTTTTAAACGAGACAGAAAGACTTGACATTCCATTAATTAGAAGAGAAGGTAGGAGGTTTATGCCAGCGGCCCAAGTTACAACAAGCACTCTAGCCTCATAATTTTACTCAAATGTTTAGCACCCGCAAGGCTCAAGAGCGAGGCCTCCTTTTTGATTCTAGCAACAATGTCTCCAGCTGGTACCTGGGTACTGCGAAAAATACGAGCATTTCTCTATTTCCATAACTCCCAGAAGATAAGTAACATCAAGGAAACAAGCATTTCTCGTGACTGTGTTTTTTTTAGCGTGTTTTGGTTCCACCACTCCTTAGCAGATGTCGCGTTCGCCCACCCACTAGGATGTACATCATGAAGACCAAGTCAATCTTTGATCATACCCCAATGTATATCTACATTGGAAGAGAAGATGTGCCATCGTCTCTTGACCCATCTTACAGAAGGGGCAAAGGTTACAGTTCGATCAGCCACGCAGCTACAGCTTGTCAGCCTACCAATCCTGCTCCTAATCGCAAGCCATGCAAAAGATTTAGATTTCGGAGGGGCCCAAATCTTTCAAACAGCCGGGATCACGCTTGTGTCAGTGTGGCCTAAGAACCACGCCATGTAGGCCGGCCTAGCAGAATAATGGCCATAATTAGAGAGCTTCCAAGAGATATCATCCGGCGTGAGGTCAATAAGATGAACATGGGTAAGCCCTTCCCAAAGGGAGATGAATAAGAGAGGCGGTCCATAGAGATGCCCTGGAGAATGTCCACTTGGGAAACCCAGAACAGAAGTAGTTGTACAACGCCTTATGAAGCGAGCAGTTTTTCTTTTTCAACAAGTCATATATCTTTGGTGCAAGGTCCTTGGGTTTCACACCATACAACCAAGGTGATTCCCACACCTTCGTCTGCAACCCATCTCCAATCTAAACCTTAGTGCCTGCGGCGAAAATATCCGGATTTTGCCATTCGAACCATAGCCAACGAATTTCAGCGGCAAATTTGTCCTGGTTGAGAGTTTCGAGTCGTCCATGAAGTATCGACTTACATACTTGCTCCCAGTTCATTTTGCATTTTTTTTCTCGGCCACCTTATTACAACCAGCCCAAAAGAAAACGCGTCTAAGTGAATTAATCTTATGGCCAGCAACTGGCTATACAATTAACAATGCTCTAATAGATGTGGCGTAGTCACACTCGTTCGCAGGTCTTTGATATCTGGCTAATCATTATCCAAATGTACTTAATTGCACTAAGGACCAGAACTGTTCAACGACTACTCCTGCACACGTGCCGCTAGCTGCAGCGTAACTACCAGACAGCTACGAGCTGCTCCCTCGCCTCGATGTCGCATACTCGCATACGAGCGTCTCACTCTCGCCACGACTATGGACAGGAAAATAAGCGGCGTTGTGGACGATTGTGTGGCCGAGATCCAAAATCAGAAGTTCTGGCCTGCCAACAACCGAGTGATATTATCTCCCGCCGGCCAACATGCATGCATGAGTCCGTTTTTCCAAGTTCAACTCAAACAGCTGACAGGCACGTACAACAATTTGGAGTAATTAAGACAATGAACCCTTTGATTGATGAATTGACCGGTGCATCTGTGGACAATGACTGCGTGATCACTGTCATGGTTGTTGTGCAGCAAACGTGGTCGAGATTGGCAGTGATCATGGTCGCGATCGCATCTCTCAGCATAGTGATTTCACAAATGGAGATTGACCCGGTCGGAGCATGGTCGATCGAGACATATCTGTGTTTCCTACGCACGAACGGTTCCAGGAAGTCCTCAGCCTATTTTACAGCAGCAGGAAGCTGCCCTGATATCTTGCACTGAGTCCACTTTGTTCTCCTTTTAATTTTCCACTCTCCTGAAATGAAACTCCAAGCAGGCCACTTGGTGCGGACCCCCTGTGAAACACGAGGACGGCGTGGGAAAATGGAAGGGAAAATAGGAAGAGGAAAGTTGGTGCGGTCGTTACAAGAAGCTTCACGCCTTGTGGCACCGGATAGATAAATTACAGTTAAAATAAGAGATATATTTTTTTCGAGGCGAAACAAAGGAATAAACAGATTAAGGAATGCAGTTTGGATGGTCTTGTCTTTTACTCTTCTGTTGAGCCGGTGCTTCCCTCTAACTGGGAATGCATACGGTGCACGCACCCTTGTTGTGCCATCGGTGCATCGGATGTCATACCACATTTTAATGATGTTTGAAAAAAAAACATGGAAACAATATAGGACATTAACACAACATGTATGTTGTCACAAAATTTCGTATCGAAATTTAAAGTAGTGCTCGACATACAACAGTGTCAAAGTTGACGTCAATGTGATAATTGTTCTTATCTAAAACTCAATTTATGTTATGTACTATTCAATATCGACTTTGTCATTTTGGTTTTTCGAGCTATCTTTCCAATTTTCATTTAAATTTTTGTGGCAACAAACATTGACGTTGTGTGAATGTGCTATTTTTTTTTATTAAACAATTTAAAATGTACCATGGGAGTTCAGTGCACCCGGTGCACTAGAAGGACTGGTTCATACATATTCTCCATTTTCCAAGTTTTTTTGTTCTTTTGGTTTTCTTTATTTTTTCCCATTTTCAGGCGCTACATTCCTTCAGTTTTTCCGATTCCCGTTTCTACTCTTTTTTTCTACCGCTATTAGCCAGTTATATATATTTACCTTTTATGTTCTTTTCATTTTTCATTTCACCTTTTTCCACGGAAATTTGATGGAATGTCTAAAAATGTTGATGAACTTTAAGAAGTATTCACAATGTTTACAAAATATTCATGAATTTCAAAATATATTTGCAAATTTATAAGGACGCTCACAGAGTTTAAAAATTCTTTGTAAATTTTAAATACATTCGTGTTTTTTAAAAGGAGCAAAACCCTTGTAAAAACTAAATGTGCATTTTTGAACAAAAAAATGTTCAGCCCTTATATCAAAGCTGTCTGTGTAAGTTTAGACATTCGTGTATTTTTTTCAAATGTTCATGTAAATACAAAACTTGTTCAACCATTTCTAAAAAAAAACTACATGCGGTTTGAAAAAGTGCTCAAATATTTTCCTTCAAATTTTAGGGTTGTTTGTCAAAATATATTTTAATTTTTAGAAAGTACAAAAAAAAACAAGTGAAAACTGATTAAAGACCGAAAGAGACAAAAGAAATAGAAAAAGACACTGAAATCAAAGAAAATAATAAAAGAACAAGCGACGGAACTATTAGAGGCTTAGCCAACGGATGTAAGTGCTTAGATCCGTTGGCTAAGCCTGATTTAGGTCGGCCAGGCATGGATGGATAGGAAAGGGAGTCTCCTATATCACTACTATTAATGAAGAGTTGGTGATCGTACATCCTTTGGGGAAGCTTTATGTTCCCCACGTGCTACATTAATTTAATCAAATCTTATTTGAAGAAAATCCAAATCAAATCTCTTGTAACCCCACCTTCAGTGGGTTTAAGATAATTGCATTAACTTCATCCAATCAAAATAAATAAAACCTTTCTAGCTGTATGAAGAATACGGAAAATCAATCAAATCAAATTAAATCTATTGCATTAACTCAATCAAATGAAATCGAATCACTTCCTGCATTAGAATATGATGGGTGTAAGGTATATGTCAGACACGATTGATGTTGAACTATTATACAGTATGTATGCCCCCATTGCAATGCATGGACAATTCGCTTGTTATATTATCAAAACAGAGCTATCACGCTGATCCGCACAGACTTAATTATCTCAGTCCTCAATCAACTTGGACGACTCCATGTTTTAGTGAACTACTCACACATCATCATGGAGGCAGCAAGGTTAATGAAGAAGCCCTCCGTGATCGATTCCCCCTCCGGCAGAATACCGGTGGAGGCCTTCAGATGGGATCGCGAAAGAACAGAGCCTTGTGGCCGTATAATAATTGTTTCTTGTCTCGCTCTGGTAGTTTTGGGATATTAGAGAATTTATAGAAGTGGAATTAGGGCGAACGGAGTTACGAGGGGCCCACAAGCTCGGGTAGTGCCCCACCCTGGGGGCGCGCTGTCTGAGCTTGTGTCCCTCTCCTACATCTTCTGGGCTCCTCCCGAATATTCTAGGGCCCCTTCTCGTCCAGAAAAAATCACAGTAAAGTTTCGATGCATTTGGGCTTCGTTTGGTATTCTTTTTCTAGGAACAAAATAATAGGCAAAACGTGAACTGACACTTGGCACTATGTTAATAGGTTAGTTCTAAAAAAATTGATATAAAATGACATATAAAGCATACAAGATTGATAATATGATAGAATAAAACAATCAAAAAATTATAGATACAATGGAGACGTATCAGCATCCCCAATCTTAATTCATGCTCGTCCTCGAGTAGGTAAATGCTAGAAACATAATTTTCGATGTTGGATGCTACCTAGCATGTCTAGCATACCTGTATAATCGCCCGAACTGTAAAATTCCGGCAATTATACGGGTTTGGGCCGTTTTATCCGCCAGAACAAACACCGTAAACGTAGCCCGGCCCGTAATTTTTTTTGGTGGCCCGGAAACGCGCCCCCTCGACCACTATATGTGCGGGTTCGGCTACTGGATACGGGTCCGAACCCTATCCCTCCGCCGCTGCGAAAATCCCCCACCCCTCACAGCCGGCGCCTCAGATCCGCCGCGCGCGCCTCCAATCCGTCGCCTCCCTTCCAATCCACCGTGTGGCCGCTTCTTCTCCGGCACCGGCAGCTCCTCCGGGGCGTCCAGCTCGCGCTCCTCTTTCACCCCGGTGAAGAGGGGGCCGGAGGCCGAGGCAGGGATGGAGCGACGTGCTGGGGGCGTCGTCGGGCCGGAGGACTTCCTCCCCCCGGCGGAGGCGGACGCCCTTTTGCCCGCGCTGCTAGCGCGCAGTCCGCGGGAGGAGGAAGCGGAGCGGCAGCGCCGCCGGAGGGACGAGGAGATCGACACCGTGATCTATGAGCAGGGAGTCGCGTCGTCCCTTGCCTTTGGTGACAAGGAGGAGGAGTGGCGCCGCGAAGCCGCTGAGTAGAAGCGCATCCTCGTCGACCTCACCTCCGATGACGACTTCGGGTGAGCGCTGTCGCTGGTCAGCTACCGCACGAGCTCCGGTGAGCTCTATTTTGTGTAGTGCTAGGGTAGCTCAGCTCCGGCGTAGCTCCGGTGAGCAATTATGTATATATCTATGCTATGTAAACGAAGTATCTGTCCCTATGTAACAAATTATCGGCTCCTATGTAACGAATGATCAATGCTCCGGCGATCTTTTGCGTTAAATTTCTCGCGCGAAACATGTTTTTCCAATTTTACGGTTCACGATACAGTTTCTGCTCTGCCGCGTCATTTTCAGCCTGTATAGACCCCCTCGCGCAAACTATAAACTGCGATTACAGTTTCGCAGAATAGGGGGTCTGCTAGAGATGCTCTTATCATGTAATCTTTTACGGTATGAATGTTGAAAAACGATGATGTAAATATCACTATAAGAATATCCATGAATACTAGAACATAATCATTACTCTTCAAAATTTACGATGCTTAACGAATATTATCCCTACTCATTGAATTATGTATGCATGGCATGACTCCGTCTTCACCACATAAGTATAAATCATAAGAATCCCGGTGTCAAACCAGGAAATTGAATCATATTTTCTCTCACTTCAGCATTTTCAATTTCACTCAGTATATGAGTATGAGGCATGGACTTAGCAGTAGAGGTGGAATATAATATGTTGGTAGAGATATAAGGGAAGACAAAAAGTGGAGAAAGTCTCGCATCAACTCGGCAGATCGATAGGTGATAACCCACAAGTATAGGGGATCGCAACAGTTTTCGAGGGTAGAGTATTCAACCCAAATTTATAGATTCAACACAAGGGGAGCCAAAGAATACTTGAGAGTATTAGCAGTTGAGTTGTCAATTCAACCACATCTGGAGATTAAATATCTGCAGCAGAGTGATCAGTAGCACAATAATATGATAGTTTTGATAGCAGTAGCAATAGTAATGGTAGCGGTAATAGTAGTAGCAATAGTTTTGTAGCAGTTGTAACAGCAGTAGCAACAATAGTAACTTAGCAAGAGCAATAAGTGGAAAGGTCGTAGGCACTGGATCAGTAACTCGTTGGATGATATTCATCATATAACAGTCATAGCCTAGGGCGATATAGAACTAGCTCAGTTCATCAATGTAATGTAGGCATGTATTTCGTAAATAGTCATACGTGCGTATGAAAAAGAACTTGCATGACATCTTTTGTCCTACCCTCCCGTGGCAGCGGGGTCCATAAGGAAACTAAGGGATATTAAGGCCTCCTTTTAATAGAGAACCGGAACAAACCATTAACACATGGTGAATACATGAACTCCTCAAACTACGGTCATCACCGCGAAGTATCCCAAATATTGTCACTATGGGGTTGACGCATCATAACACGTAATAGGTGCATATGACTAGGCAAGATCGGATCAAGAACATGGATATAGAGATGATAACATAAACGGTTCAGATCTGAAATCATGGCACTCGGGCCCTAGTGACAAGCATTAGGCATAGCAAAGTCATAGCAATATCAAGCTCAGAACATAGTGGATACTAGGGATCAAGCCCTAACAAAACTAACTCGATTACATGATGAATCTCATCCAACTCCTCACCGACCAGCAAGCCTACGAAGGAATTACTCACTCCCGGTGGGGAGCATCATGGAAATGGCGATGGAGAAAGGTTGATGATGACGAAGACCGAAGATTCCCCTCTCCGGAGCCCCAAACGGGCTCCAGATCTGGCCTCCCGATGAAGAACAGGAGGTGGCGGCGGTTCCGTATCGTAAAACGCGATAATTCTTTCTCTCTGATTTTTTTCTCCAAATTTAGGAATTTATAGTGGCGGAGATAGGGAAAGTGGCGCCCCGAGGTGGGCACAACCCACCAGGGCGCGCCGGGAGGGGGCTGGCGCGCCCTGGTGGGTGATGCTCACCCTGGGCCCCCTCTCCGGTGGTTTTTGGCTCTAGTATTTTTTATATTTTCCAAAATAAATCTCCAAAAAGTTTCGTTCCATTCCGAAAACTTTTATTTCTGCACAAAAACAACACCATGGCAATTCTGCTGAAAACAGCGTCAGTCCGGGTTAGTTTCATTCAAATCATACAAATTAGAGTCCGAAACAAGGGCAAAAGGGTGAGGAAAAGTAGATACGTTGGATACGTATCAACTCCCCCAAGCTTAAACCTTTGCTTGTCCTCAAGCAATTCAGTTGATAAACTGAAAGTGATAAAGAAAAACTTTTATGAACTTTTTTATTTTTGTTTACATATATATGCTTAAGTGGCACCCAGGTTTTCAGCAAAGATTATGACTAACCATGTCAACAATAACTCTTAAAAATTATATTTACTCATATCAATAACATAAGCAACTAGCGAGCAATAATAAAATATCTCAGGCGCCAACATTTTGTCAAAACAATCGTGATACAATATGACAATAGTGGTATCTCGCTAGCCCTTTCTGAGACCGCAAAACATAAATGCAGAGCACCTCCAAAGTTTAAGCAGCGACTAAACATTGTAATTCATGGTAGAAAAGATCCAGTCATGCTGCACCCAACATCAACTATACACAATGCATGAGGATGACAATAGTGCTCTCAGGTCTGGCGCTTATTTGAGAAGGTGATGACTCAACATAAAAGTAAATAGATAGTCCCTTCGCAGAGGGAAGCATGGATTTGCAGCGGTGCCAGAGCTCAAAGTTTAAAACGAAGATAGATATAATTTTGGGAGGTACACCCTTCCTGTCAACGTCACGACCAAGAGTTATCAATATCTTCCATGATAAACAAATTATCGGCGGTTCCCAAGCGGTAAAAGTAAAGGTTTACTCCCCCTCCATCAACAATCACACTCCACGGCGAGCCGCATCCACGGGTACCGTCCAAATCAATAACAATCCTGGGGGAGTTTTGTTTAATTATTTTTTATTTTTGATTTCGGGATTGATAATCCCTATTACCGCCCCTCTCGTGTAAGGACAAGTGAATAAACACTCGTCATGAGAATAACCCGCTTAACATGGAAGATACTGACCGCCCCCTGTCGCTCCATGAGCGGTCCAGGCACACAAAACAGATGTTTATTTAAAATTTTAGAGGTGGCACATGCAAATTTACTTTGGAACGGCAGGGTAATACTGCATATAGGTAGATATAGTGGACTCATCTGGCATAACTTGGTTTAAGGGTTTTGATGCACAAGCAGTATTCCCGCTTAGTACAGGCGAAGGCTAGCAGTTAGATTGAGAAGCGGCCAGCTAGAGAGCGAAGACGGTCATGAACATGCATTACATATAATCAACATTGAATACTAGCATGAGTAGGATATGAACACCATGAACATAAATATCATGAAGGCTATGTTGGTTTTGATTCAATTACATGCGTGAACATGTGCCAAGTCAAGCCACTTGAAGCATTTAGAGGAGGATACCATATCATCATACCACATCACAACCATTTTAATGCATGTTGACACCCAAGATAAATCATTATCCACTCCTAGCTACTTAAGCATGGCATGAACAACTATCTCTTAATTACTAATTGGAGGCACCTTTTATGACCTCTCATTAATCCACATCATCAAAATTAATTAAACCGTTGGATTGAAAAATTTACGATCAGGATAAAAAGAAAAGTTGTGTAACGCAGATGATGCCTTTCTATGGAAAAACACATCTGACACGTCTAAGTCCAACATTTGTGGAGAAAAAACAAGGGCAACCTCATCACATACAAAATAAAAGGAAAGCCTTGCTTAAAAGAAAATTCCTCATCTGACACGTCTAAGTCCAACATTAGTGGAGGAAAAACAAGGGCAGCCACATCACGTACAAAATAAAAGGAAAGCCTCACGTAATAAAAATCATGTAGAAAAAATTTCAAAAAAAAAATCATGTAGAAAAACAAATCTTTGACGTGCAAGACAAACGACAGTGAAAAAACAAACAAGGAAAGCTTGACGTACAAAATAAAAGGAAATCATCAGGTAAAAACACACCTGTTCACACAAATTAAAAAGGAAAAGCCCCCGTAAATTTCCTGACCTCTCATTAATCCACCTCTTTAAATATAATTTATACCCCCATAAAAATAAAAATCAATTAATCCATTATACTGTCTCACGTAAAATTTAAGATCGTGATTGAAGGAAACTTGCGTACCGCAGATTATCACGTCCGGTGGAAAAACGCATCTGACACGCTCAAGTCCAACTGTACTGAAACAAGAAATATCTCACATACAAAGAAAAGGAAAGAAGGAAATCCGGACTAAAAAAAACAAGGAAAGCCTATGCCCGTTGCCATAAATTAAGAAGGAAATCCCCTGTTTTAAACTCCAACAAAAAAAAGGTAAAAAGGAATCTACGATCCATTGCCCGTGAAATAAAAATAAGCCTCCATCAATCAAATATTTTTCCAATTAAAATCTCTCCGAACTCCTCCATATGATGGCTGCCTCCTTCTCTGCTTTTAACGTGTTGTCCTACCTATGGCCCGCGATGCGTGGAGCTGGTCGAGATTGGCCGCAAGATGACGCCAGTTGTGTGGGGGCAAGGAAAGACTTGCATCGAGTCAAGACTAATTGCTAATCCACAAGATGAAGAACCTTGAAGACGGATTAGAAGTAAGTTCGATGTTATTTTATAATTTTATTTTGAGGAATTAGACAATCAAACTGTAGTGATTTTGTGTGTTGGATACGTTAGTCTTCTTATTTTATGAATTACTTTTCGTTGACGAAATTTTGTTTATGCAGATAAAGCACATGGGCAATGGATTAGTGTCCTCGATAATTAGTAATCCATCACATATGCTTCCGATATATACATTGTAGTGCTACTATTTTATCGTTGTCCTACATAAAACGAAATGTAAGAGATAACATTACAAATATTAATTTTTTCCATTATATTGGAAATCAAAGGGTGTCAGTGTGATTAAAAAAAATTCAGATCTATTTTGCAGCTCCATAATTCCTTTTTCAAATTGAAATCCAGTTAGAATTTTTACTGCTTTGCTTACTAATCGTAATAAAAAAATCTGGGCAAGGGAGCACGGAGTTCTACAGAGGAAGGCCAAACATCCTTGCTAATTAAATGTTAGGATCGGATGTGGATGAGTGCTTCTTGCATGACAAACATAAGGATGGAGCGGCTCACCGAGCTACTTATGTACACTGTCGGCCGCTGGCTGCATCCGATGTCGCTAGGTGCAAGGTACTATTGTCGTGCAAGTTAAGTCGAGATGCTAAACCAACGTACTCGGTGTTGTATGATTATTATTATCAACATAATCGGACAGATGTGCTACTTTACGTAACATGCATGCTTGCGGTTGATGAATTGCATGTGGATTCACATGATTTTTCGCAGGTGCAGATTGCTAATGCATTTTATTCGCGTATATAGTAAGTATATAGTAAGTATTTATCTTGGAGAGGGCCGTTTCGGCTCCCGAGCTCAGATGCTCCCCCTCTCACGAAAAAAATCAAAAAAAATACTAGAAAAATTCAAAAAATTCCAATTTTTTTTTGTGTGGTAGATATTTTATCACGTGAGGTCCGATCCAAATTTCAGCCTATTTGAACATCTGAGGAGCTCTCGGCAAAAAAGACAAATCGGGGTCTGTAAAAAAGGTTTACTGTTCACGAATTTTTCAGACCCGATTTGTCTTTTTTGCCGAGAGCTCCTCAGATGTTCAAATAGGCTGAAAATTGGAGCGGGCCTCACGCGATAAAATATCTACCACACAAAAAAAATTGGAATTTTTTGAATTTTTTTAGTATTTTTTTTGATTTTTTTCGTCAGCAGGAGCATCTGAGCTCGAGCTCAGGACCGAATTTTCGTTTATCTTGGCCTTATAAGTAAGAAAAAATATACCTAAAAAATATATTTAAATACACAAAAAATTCAACAGTAACATTTCAATATAGATGTCATGGACCACAAATATGTGATATAAACCAAGAATTATGTATGTGATATACATATGTGTATTAGGAATAAAAAGTACTATAAACATTCAGGCACATTAATCATAAAAGAAATTCTTTAAGATTTTTTGGGTACGAACAAGAACTTGAAATCCGAATAACTCAGAACAACTTATTCATGTTACTATCCAACATTTCTAATTCGTACCAACTTTGTCATGTTTAATATTAAAAGTGCTAGCCTGTGCAGATGCACGGGTTAATGACTAGTAATCTATAATGGTCATTGCAAACATGTTTGATCATAATGAGCTAAATCAAGGGATACTAGGTTAAACATATTTACAAAAACAAAAACAAGTTGAGTTCATACCCGTTTTTCTCTGTCATAGTGAATTCATCAAATGTCGTCATCATTGCCTTTCACTTGCATGACCGAACAACAAGAAGATAATAATAGTGCAAGAATGCCGTGGACTAAGCTGGAATCTGCAAACATTTTATTCAAGAGGAGAAGACAAGGTAATGTGTGTTCTTTGTTAAATAAACGATAATGCAGATGAGAACCACTCAACAATTTCATCGTGGTCTTCTCCTTGGTACGACTCAAGTAAAAAGAAAAGAATTTCAGAGAAACACACTGAAATATTTTTGGAGTTTTTAATTTTTAATGAAGCAAACAAATTAAAGAAAACAAAAACGAGAAAAACTATTTACACGGGAAAGCTCCCAACAAGTAAAAGAAGAAGCGAGAAATATTTTTGGGTTTTCTTTTGATGCTACAATTAAACTAAGCTAGAAAGAAAAACTAAAAAGAAGTAGGAAATATTTTTGGGTTTTCTCAAAGTTTTTTCAAACACACAAGAAGAAAGCAAGAAAAGAAATCTAGCATGGATATTACAATGGAAAAGTATGAATACCGACAACTGGAATGAAATGTACGAACATGAATGTAATGTCGGTGAAAATACGTACTCCCCCAAGCTTAGGCTTTTGGCCTAGCTTGGTAATCACCATCCGTAATAGCCGTCCGGTCCCAAGTCGTAGTGAGGCGGAGGCTGCACCTGAGCATCCCACCACTGGGGCTCCTCCTCAGCAGCTGCTAGGTTGTTCCGGTAAGCTATAATGTCATCTGGCATAATCCTGTATCCGTTCCTGGCGATATTATCAAACAAAGCAGGTGCAGGCAACGTGATTATATCACGTGTTTCCTTGCTAAATACTAAGTTATAGTGAATATCACGTGGAGAGTCAGTTACATCAAGAAAATGGTGAGCCTGCAGTGACTTATGATCGAGGTAAACTCGGGGTAAGAGGTAATCATGCGGGCGAAAGGGGATTCTAAAGTGGTTCACTAAGCGAGTAGCATAAATACCACCATGTATCTTTCCCTTAATTTTACTGAGCTGTAAGCGCCGGGCAATAATAGCCCCCATACTAAAGGTGTGATCATCATAAAGTGCACGACATAAAATAGCGAGGTCAGGAGCATTGTGCGCCAACCTTCTCCCTAGCGTTTATCACTTAGTGATGACTAAGGCGAAATAATGTACTGAGGGAAACTGTAAGCTAATAGCAGTGGCGCTCGACACACCTCTATCTTCACCAACGGTTAATGCGAGGAGAAAATCCTCAAACTCAGACGGCCTAGGTTCTCTCAAGTCCCCATCAGAAGGGATCAAGCATATGTTACAGAAGTTAGTTAGCGATAATGTGTGAGGTTCAGCATAAAGTTTGAACTGCACTTCAGGAGGGTTGTTTCTCCCTAAATAAGTAAAACTTTGCGCGAAGGAATTTGTAAGGATGTGATATTGTTCACACTTATCTGCGAGGAACTCGGTTAACCCAGCGTTTGCGACAAACTGAGCGAACTCTTGATGAATCCCGGCCTCCTCCATGAAGGCATCATGTGGCCATTCGCACGGCCGCACCTCCACCTTTCCTGGAGTGTGAAGGTCATTGTCCGATGATTCCCCAATGACTCCCTTGGCATTTTTCTTGGAGGAGAACTTCCTAAAGATATTCATTTTATTCCTATAAAAATTCTGAAAAATTTTAGTCCACAAAAAATTTGTCAACAAAACTTTGTAAGATTGTTAGCAACTACTCCTAAGCATGCATAGATGCCATATTGAGCATTCAAACTACTTAGAACTCTAAGAATTCAACATGCAAGCTCATCTACAACAGCACCAAGAGTAGCTAATTACTGTAAAAATAACCCACTAAAACAAGAACTAATTGGAGCAATGGAGGAGTCACATACCAAGTAGCAATCCCTCCAAACAGTTTCGGAAACGGAGCTTCGAGCAAAAAGATCGAAATCCGCGGGTTTGAGAGCAAGAACACGAAAATGGTGGTTGTGGTGATTTTTTGCTGGAGGTAGGTGACAATGTGGGCTAAAGAGATAAGTGAGGGGGCCCACGTGGGGGCCACAACCCACCAGGGCGCGCCTGGGGGTGCTGGCGCGCCCTGGTGTATTATGGGCACCAGGTGCACCACCCTCAGGTTTTATTTGCACCAAAAATTCATAAATATTCGGAAAAAAAAATCGTGTTAAATTTTCAGGGCATTCTGAGAATTTTTATTTTTGGGTCATTTTTTATTGCACGGAGAAAACAGAAAACAGGATAAACATGGCATTTTATTTTATTTAACTAGCTAGAACAGAAAATAAAAGGTGGGAGCAGAGAGTTGTGCTTACTAGATTCATCGATGTCATACCTCTCAAAAATGATTCATTAATAAGGTTGATCAAGCCTTATTAACAACCACTTCCGATTAGCCTGAAACCAAAGAACTTTCGTAAAATACTAAGTTACCTCAATGGGGATGTGCATATCCCCAACAATAAGTATATCATATTTCTTTTTGGCAGTAGGTAGAGGTAGTTGAAAACTTCCAATAGTGATGGTCGGAGATTCTTCAATAACATTTATACCATTCACTTGGAATTGTTTCTTCGGAAAGTGCACCGTGTGCTCATTACCATTGATATGAAAAGTGACTTTGCTTTTATTGCAATCAATAACAGCCCCTGCAGTATTCAAAAAGGGTCTACCAAGGATAATCGACATGTTGTCGTCCTCGGGCATCTCAAGAATAACAAAGTCCGTTAAGATAGTAACATTTGCAACAACAACGGGCATATCCTCACAAATACCGATAGGTATGGCTGTTGATTTGTCAGCCATTTGCAATGATATCTCAGTAGGTGTGAGGTTATTCAAATCAAGTCTTTTATATAAGGAGAAAGGCATAACACTAACACCGGCTCCCAAATCACACAAAGCAGTTTTAACATAGTTCCTTTTGATGGAGCAAGGTATAGTTGGTATTCCAGGATCTCCAAGTTTTTTAGGTACTCCATCCTTAAAAGAATAATTAGCAAGCATGGTGGAGATTTCAGTTTCAGGTATTTTTCTTTTATTTGTGATGATGTCTTTCATATACTTTGCATAAGGCGCCATCTTCAAAATATCAGTTAAACGGGTACGCAAAAAGACTGGCCGAATCATTTCAGTAAAGCGCTCAAATTCTTCATCATCCTTTTTCTTAGATGGCTTAGGTGGAAATGGCATGGGTTTCTGAACCCATGGCTCTCTTTCTTTACCATGTTTCCTAGCCACAAAGTCTTTTTTATCATAACATTTATTTTTAGGTTGTGGGTTATCAAGATCAGGAGCAGGCTCTATTTCAACATCATTATCTGGTTCTCTATTATTACTAGGTTGAGCATCATCGTGAACATCATCATTATCATTTTCATTATCACTAGGTGAATGTTCACTACCAGATTTAGTTTCAGCATCGGAAATAGAGACATCATTGTTATCAGGAGGTTTTTGTGTCTCAGGTTCACTAGAGGTATGCACAGCCCTATCATTTTTCTTTTTCTTTTTCTTCTTAGAAGGACTAGGTGCATTAGAATTAATTCTCTGAGAGTCTTGTTCAATTCTTTTAGGATGACCCTCGGGATAGAGTGGTTCTTGGGCATTCTACCTCCTCTAGTTACTACTCTAGCAGCAAAGTCATGCATATTATTATTCATTTCATCAAGCAATTCTTTTTGAGACTTAGCAACTTGTTCTAACTGAGTTTGAACCATAGAGGCATGCTTTCCTACACCGCTAACATCATTACTGATTCTAAATAGCAAGTCACTCAAGCGAGCAATCATATCACAATTGTATTTCAATTGTTTCAGAACATGAGCATTGAAATGATCTTGCTTCAGAATATAGTTTTCAAACTCATATAAGCATTGACTAGCAGGTTTATTGTGAGGGATGTCACTTTCATAAACTTTAATCAAGAATTTACCTCTACCACCTGTGGAGGTGGTGGTGTGTCAAGGCCATGTATTTCTTCAATAAGTGGCAAATTCTTAACATCCTCAAATTTAATACCTTTTTCCTTCATAGATTTCTTTGCCTCTTGCATATCTTCAAGACTGAGAAATAAGATACCCCTCTTCTTCGGAGTGGGTTTAGGCGGTGGTTCAGGAAGAGTCCAATCATCATAGTTCTTCAATATGTTATTCAATAATTCTTCAGCTTGTTCAACAGTTCGTTCCCTGAAAACACAACCAGCACAACTATCTAGGAAGTCCCTAGAAGCATCGGTTAGTCCATTATAAAAGATATCAAGTATTTCATTTTTCTTGAGAGGATGATCAAGGAAAGCATTAAGCAACTGGAGAAGCCTCCCCCAAGCTTGTGGGAGACTCTCTTCTTCAATTTGCACAAAATTAAATATTTCCTGTAAGGCAGCTTGTTTCTTATGAGCAGGAAAATATTTTTCAGAGAAGTAATAAATCATATCCTGGGGACTACACACACAACCAGGAGCAAGAGTATTGTACCATGTCTTAGCATCACCGTTTAATGAGAACGGAAATAACATAAGGATGTAATAGTAGCGAATCTTCTCATCATGAGCAAAGAGGGTGGCTATATCATTCAGCTTAGTAAGGTGTGCCACTACAGTTTCAGTTTCATAGCCATGGAAAGGATCAGATTCAACCAAAGTAATTAACTCTGGGTCAACAGAGAATTCATAATCCTTATCGGTAACACAGATAGGTGAAGTAGCAAACTTAGGATCACATTTCATTCTAGCATTCAAAGTTTTTTCCTTATACTTGCATAGCAGTTTCTTAAGATCGTCCCTATCCTTGCAAGAAAGAATTTCTCTAGTTATCTCCTCGTCCATAACATAACCTTCAGGTATCTTAGACATTTCATAATCATAATCAGTTTCATAATCATAATCAGTTTCATAAGCTTCATCAGTTTCAGCAATTTCATTTTCTTTAGCTCTAGCAATTTGTTCATCAAGAAATTCTCCTAGCGGCACATTATCATCAAGCATGGTACTAGCTGTTGGAAATATGCCCTAGAGGCAATAATAATTTAGTTATTATCATATTTCCTTGTTCATGATAATCGTTTATTATCCATGCTATAATTGTATTGATTGGAAACTCAAATACATGTGTGGGTACATAGACAACACTGTGTCCCTAGTATGCCTCTAATAGACTAGCTCGTTGATCAAAGATGGTCAAGGTTTCCTAGCCATAGACATGAGATGTCATTTGATAACGGGATCACATCATTAGGAGAATGATGTGATGGACAAGACCCAAACTATGAAAATAGCATATGATCGTGTCAGTTTATTGCTATTGTTTTCTGCATGTCAAGTATCTGTTCCTATGACCATGAGATCATGCAACTCACTGACACCGGAGGAATACCTTGTGTGTATCAAACGTCACAACGTAACTGGGTGACTATAAAGATGCTCTACAGGTATCTCCGAGGGTGTCTGTTGAGCTGGCATGGACCAAGACTGGGATTTGTTATTCCGTGTGACGGAGAGGTATCCCAGGGCCCACTCGGTAATACAACATCACAACAAGCCTTGCAAGCAATGTGACTAAAGTGTTAGCCACGGGATCTTGTATTACGGAACGAGTAAAGAGACATACCGGTAACGAGATTGAACTAGGTATATAGAGATACCGATGATCGAATCTCGGGCAAGTAACATACCGAAGAACAAAGGGAACAGCATACGGGATTAACTGAATCCTTGACATAGAGGTTCAACCGATAAAGATCGTCATAGAATATGTAGGAACCAATATGGGCATCCAGGTCCCGCTATTGGTTATTGACTGTAGAGGTGTCTCGGTCATGTCTACATAGTTCTCGAACCCACAGGGTCTGCACACTTAAGGTTCGGTGACGTTTCGGTATAGTAGAGTTATGTATGGTGGTGACCGAAGGTTGTTCGGAGTCCCGGATGAGATCCAGGACATCACGAGGAGCTCCGGAATAGTCCGGAGGTAAAGATTGATATATAGGAAGTCCCGTTTTGGTCACCGGAAAAGTTTCGTGTATTTCGGTAGTGTACCGGGAGTGCCGGGAGGGGTACCGGGGACCATCGGGAGTGGTATCTCGACCCAAAGGGCCTCATGGGCTGTGGGAGGAGTCAAGACAGCCCTTAGTGGGCTGGCCGAGCCCCCCACTAAGGCCCATGCAGCTAGGAGTGGGAAAAACCCAAAGGGGGAAAGGTGGAAAGGGTTTCCAAGTGGAGAGGAGGAATCCTACTCCTAATAGGATTGGAGTAGGACTCCTCCACCTCCAATTTCGGCCAGCCCTTGAGGGTTTGAGGCTGCCTCCTCCCCTCCCTCCCTCCTATATATACTAGAGGATTTAGAGGGGAGAGCTAACCCTAATTGCCACGTGCTCCCTCTACTTCCTCTAGATCGTTTTCTCCTCTAGTCTAGTTTCGACAGTGTTTAGGCGAAGCCCTACCGGAATAGTTCCACCACCGTCGTCGCGCTGCCGGAGAACTCATCTACCTCTCCGCTCCCTCTTGCTGGATCAAGAAGGCGGAGATCTTCATCGAGCTATACGTGTGCTGAACGCGGAGGTGCCGTCCGTTCGGCGCTAGATCGGAAGGACCGTGATCAGGATCGCGAGACGGTTCGTGATTTGATCGCGGGACGGATCATGATGGGATCGCGGGACGGATCGTGATTGGATCGCAAGACGGATCGTGATGGGATTGCGGGACGCTCGGCGATTTGGATCGCGAAGACCATAGTTTTAAATAGCCCCGCTATAGCCTTTTCAGCAAGGTGCCGCTAAATGGTTTCATGTACAAATGACCCTCTATAGCTTATTTCACTAGTAGAATGTCAATCAGTAGTCCCGGTCGGGATGTGCCTTTAGTACCGGTTCCCCAACCGGTACTAAAGGGTCGGGACTAAAGGTCCAGACCTTTAGTACCGGTTGGACCACGGACCGGTACTAAAGGCCCACCACGTGGCTGCCTGCGTGGGCTGGTGGTGGAGGACCTTTAGTACCGGTTGGTGATACCAACCGGTACTAAGTGTTCTGTTTTTTTTGTTTTCGCTTTTAATTAGGTTTTAGTTTTCCTCTCTATTTATTGTGTTTTCCATTCATTTCAAATTTATTTTACGGTGCTACATACTGTAAACATTAATTACACAAGTTGATGCATATATATATATGTAATATAATATACAATATCTCATACACAGTATATATACAAATGGAATTACACATCCATATATATTCTGGACTTATAACTTAAGGCCCAAAACCCGGCCGGGACTAGCTAGCTAGTGCTCCGGATGAAATCTCAGTTTTCTACTACTGATTTGCTGGCATTATTGAGGCGGCGGTAAGTAATAGTGCTCTCCGTTTACATCAATGACATGTTGAAGAAGAAATGCCGCAAATTCCTCTTGAAGTGCTACAAAGCGTTGCTCGGGTGAGAGCTTCGACATCATCTGCCAAACCTGGAGTTGTCTTTCACGTGCTCCTCTGCGACGTATACGGCCTTCGGTCTGGATGCGAATGTTCTCGCAGAGGAAGTATCCACATAAATTTGTCCCCTGTGGCTGCTTCGCGCACTTTGCAAAAGAATAGAATTCAATAAGATAATTAATAATCAAGCATGATAATGATATTGAAACTAGAATTAAAGAGATGCGCGGACCTAGTAGTACTACTTAATTACCTGCATCTTTTTCCACTTTAGCTTCGGTTTCCATTGACGACCGTGATGGTTTTTTTCTATCATCTTTTTCCAAACACTATGCGGCAAAGAAAAAGAACGAAAGAGTTATTATAATTACTTTTGATATCAGGAAATAATGAAAGAAAGCGAGGTCGATAAAGATTGAAATTACCGTTCTATCATAAAATACAAGTCCACGTATGATTGTTCTAGTGTATCTAGTGAGTCGTACACTTGAACAAGTCCATCCGCGAGGATAATATTTAGGAGGATATAGTGGTCTCTGCGCAGAAGTTTATATAATTAAGCAGGCATGCATATAACTCATAAACTACACTTGACAGCGAGCTAGTAAGCAAAAATAGAATTTGTAGTATACAAGAGAGTAAACACTCACCCCATGTTGTAAGGAAATATTATAGTAGATTTGGTATTCATTAGTGCCTCTAGAAATTTTTCCAAGAGATCTTCTGTGTCCTTGGCATAATGTTTTACCACATGACCATTAACGGTATTTGGGTCGATGAACCCAATGTCATCGATTCCCTCTTGTTTCAATTCCCACATCTTCAATCTGCATAATAGCGTAGAAAAGAACATATATAGTGAGGATAAGCCAATGAACGAAATCTTAGCTAGCGACTTAAATTAATAAAGATATAAATCACTTACAGACAATAGCAACTGATGAGAGTTTTGTCGATAGAGTCCATGTGGTATAACTGGAAAAGTTCTGAGAATTCAAGACATATGTCACATGCATTGACATAATGCTCTTTCCTTACTTTGACCATGACCGCCGTCTCCCCTCGCTTTGCTTCACGCAGGTACCAATCATGCAACCGTCGCATCGCAGTTGGTCGTTCCTTGTACTGCTCGGGTGTGACAAGTGGTTTTCCGACGGCATATTGCATTGCGTACTCAGTTGCACCGTACCCGCGGAATTCCTCGGTGCCAAGGATTTGGCCAAGAGTGAGACCTGCAGCCTCTACTTCTTCGAGGTCGATTGGGTTGCCTTGCACGTCGACTGGTTGGATCGATTGCTTGCTTGGATTGGTACTCACCTTGAGCGGAGAGATCGATTGCTTGGATTGTTCTCCGAGCTGGGGAACTGTTTTCCCGGTAGTAGTACCACCTGTCGTTGATGCCGTACTTCCCGACTTCTTCCTTGGGCTGGGCCGACTTCTCTGCTCACTTGCCTTCTGAATCTGTCGCTCATAGTGTGTCGGCATACGCTCGACATATGCCGGGGGTCGATCAATAAAGTGTTCCATAAAGTGCTCCTGGACTTCCTTGGGTATTACCTCCTTTGGCGGCACGGTCTTCTTCGCAAAAAAGGCTTTCACTTGGCGATCGCTATCAATTTCGTTTTCCTCTGGTGTCATGTCGTAAGGCAGCTTCCTTTTGGCCGGAGGCTCCGATTTCTACTTTGCTTTCCTCCGAAGAGGACTGCTGGTGGCCTTCCTCTTTTGGGAGCCCTGCTGGCGGGACCGCTGCCGGGGTGGAGTCGGCTCAGGCGGCGGAGATCGATATCGACGATATGGACTCGCGTCGTGCTCCGTCCCGAGGTTGGGAGGACTGCTGGCGAGGTGGGGAGGACTGCTGGCGAGGTGGGGAGGACTGCTGGGGAGGTGGGGAGGACTGCTGGCGAGGTGAGGAGGACTGCTGGCGAGGTGGGGAGGACTGCTGGCGCTGCGATGCCTCTGGCTGGGATCCCTCGCGCTGGACATCGATACTCAGAGGAGCCGGTGGCCTTAGCGCCGTTTGTGGAAAGACGATGCAGTCCTTACTCCATAGAATGAGACCACGGCCGGCTTCTGCCAGTGTGGACTCCCCCTCACCTCCAGGGATGTCAAGCAATAGTTCATCATATCCTGGCTCTATTGCGTCCACCGCGACACGAGCATACCCAGCTGGAACCGGATTGCAATGCCAGAGAACATCAGGTGTATTTGGTAAAGCATAGCCCGTCGCGACCCGCACGGGTATGTTCTTCATTTTCTGGATTAGCTCACAAGATGTCTTCTCGGTGATATCATCCACGGGGGTGTGACCCAGCGGTGCCCCCGTGGAACCCACGCTGCTTTTCGGCAGTGTAGATGGGACGGGTTCCCCTGCCTCGTGCTGCGGAGTTTCCCTTTGCTGGGTCAGTACCTGTATCTGCAGCTGCTGCTGCTCGTACTTCTGTTCCAACTTTGAAAGTCAGTCTGCTTCCACCTTCTTTTTTCTCGAACGGCTTTTATAACTATCCTTCCATCCCGCAAACCCCTCGTACCACGGAACAAAGCCCACGCCTCGTGTTCGTCCTCCGTGTTCGGGATTCCCGAGGGCGAGTGTAAGCTCGTCGTTCTCTCTATCGGGGTGAAACCGTCCTTCTTGGGCAGCTTTTATTGCTTCAATCAACTCATCTGATGCATGCTTCAGACTGGCCAGTGCAATAATCCTCCCTATTGCTGGGTCCAACTTTCCCCCATGCGCAAAAAACCAATTCCTGCACCTCTTGGGCCAGTTGAAGGTTACTGGAGTGATCCCTTCAGCATGCATCTTATTCTCTAATGCATCCCACTTAGGAATGGCTGACTTGTATCCACCTGTCCCTAGTTTATGGTGATACTTTTTTTTCTTCGCATTTATCTTATTCTTTGCCGACTTCTCCATAGCAGCTTCCGATGTCTTGTACTCGATAAATGCGTCCCAGTGATTCCTTACCTTCTCGTATATTCCTATGAATTCGGGCGCCTTCTGGCCTCTAGCGTTGTACTCGGTCCATAATCTTTTCTTCCAAGTCTGGAACGCGCCGGCCATCTTATGGAGAGCAAACTCCTTGACTTTGTCCCTTTGGCGCTCCGAGAGAGAATCTGGTAGGATGAAATGCTCCATGAGATCTCGCCAAAGGGCATCTTTAATTCTTGTATCGACATAATTCACTCCTGGTTTTGGGTTGTTTGGTTGAATCCATTCTTGCATTGTGATCGGGACTCCATCCCTAACAACCACTCCGCATTGACGCACAAATGTCTTGGCATTGGCTTCAGGGTGAGTCGGTGCGCCATCATGTTTGAAAGCATCAAGATTGAGCTTTACGTTGCCGCCCAATATTTTGGCACCGCCTCGTACCTTTCTACTAGATTGGCTCGATCCGGAGGGCTGATAATTAAAAGAAAAAAGATTTGTTAATATATATATATATATATATATATATATATATATATATATATATATACAAATCAATTAATACACATGTAATGATCACCAGAGGCTAATATGTGTATATACCTAGCCGAACATTGTTAGTTGTTCCGGATTTTGGAACATAAGTTGTTCTTCCTCGGCCTCACATCCATCACCGTAATCGTTCAGATATTGTGAGCCGTCATCATCATGTGATTCACCCTGAAGGTCCGCTGGGTTTTCGGAGGAGCATATCATGTCGAAGATGTCCTCTTCATGAGCTCTACCGGTATTGTCCATAGCTTAATAACTAATCCATAATAATATAGATAAAACAAATTAGTATTCAAATTAGCATGCATTCAAGAAGCAAAATAACTGATAGTTAATTAATAATGCATCATCGAATACATATATAGTAGTTAATATATCGATCTAGCTAGAACCCTAGCGCCCGGCGGATATCGGGGCGGGCGGTGGACACCCAAAGAGAAGGAACCATCACAGGAACATAGCTCCAATGAGATCCCTGAAGAATCTGCCAGGTATTGTCGGACCTAGCCTCCAAAGCTGCCATGTAGCGATGGACGTGCTCGTTCTCCTTGCTGACATGGTACTGTACCACCTCCGCGGGGGACTCAAGCCTCCGAATCGTCCGTGGCCCATGCGGCCGCCATCACAGAACCTCCGGGTCGACGACGGGCTGGCTCCTCACCAAGCTGCGCCGCCCGGAAGGTAGCACCTCCCAGTACCAGCCCGGCGGAGCCCAGTCCCTGACAGGGCCCCTCGACTCAAGCAAGTGACCTCCTCCGGCGACTCGACGACGAGGATGCGGGATCGGCATCATCGACGTCGAGAAGAAACACTTAATTATGAAAACAAATTAAATAAAACTTAGCAAAATTAACACTTAGCATCTAACAAATTAAATAACACTTAACAAATTAAATAACACTTAGCATCTAACAAAATTAACACATACCCTAATAACCTAAGAACCTAACTAACTAACTAACTAAACTAACCTAACTAACTAAACTAACTAAACTAACCTGATAACCTAACTAACTAACTAACTAAATAGGGGTGATGTGTCGTGGTCGGGGTCGGGGTGTCGGGGGTGTCGTGTCGGGGTGTCGGGGGTGTCGTGTCGGGGTAGGGGTGCTGTGTCGTGGTCGGGGGTGCCGTGTCAGGGTGTCGGGGTGTCGTGTCGGGGTCGGGGTGTCGGGGGTGTCGTGTCGGGGGTCGGGTTGTCGGTGATGTCGTGTCAGGGTCGATCCTCGACTCCTTTTCCCCTCGATCCTCGACCCCCGACAATCTAAATAAACCTAAACAAAATCTAGCGGGGGGGCCTAAACTAAACCTAAACTAAACCTAAAACTAAACTAAACCTAAACTAAATTAAACCTAAACTAAACCTAAACTAAACAAAATCTAAACTAAATTAAACCTAAACTAAACCTAAACTAAACAAAATCTAAATCTAAACTAAATTAAACCTAAACTAAACAAAATCTAAACTAAACTAAACCTAAACTAAACAAAATCTAAATTAAACAAAATCTAAATTAAACAAAATCTAAACAAAATCTAAATTAAACCTTAAAAAAAAGAGGGCAGACTCACGGCGGCAGGGGCGGGGGCGGCCGGCGGCAGGGGCGGGGGCGGCCGGCGGCAGGGGCGGGGGCGGCCGGCGGCAGGGGCGGGGGCGGGGGCGGGGGCGGCCGGCGGCAGGGGCGGGGGCGGCCGGCGGGGCTGCGGGCGGCGTCGGGGCGGCGCGCGGCGTCGGGGCGGCGGGCTCGGGGCGGCGCGCGGCGTCGGGGCAGCGGCGACGGCGGATTCCGGCAGCCTGGCGGCGCGCAAATGAACTTCTCCCGGTGCGTGGCTCGCTGCGGGACGAGTCCTCCACTATTTATACGTGGAGGACCTTTAGTACCGGTGCGTGGCTCGCACCGGTACTAAAGACCCTTTAGTACCGGTGCGAGCCACGCACCGGTACTAAAGGTCCTCCCCAAAAAATGCGCGGGGCAGTGGACCTTTAGTACCGGTGCGTGGCTCGCACCGGTACTAAAGGTTTTTTAATTCAATATTCATTATTATTTTCAGGAAAACCCCTAAACTTTAAAAAATCATAGAAAAAAAATCTATGACTCCAATGGAAATAAATAATATATGAAAAAATATCAGAAAAATATAAAGAATTTGTTTATGGCATTTCCATGCATGTTTGAACAGCTTCAACTGCTGTATAAGACAATTTGATTAAATGGCATTTGAAATGGCATATCTCGAGTTTGAAAAGCAGTATAAATGAACTCTGAAAAGGTTGTAACTTGGCATGACATCATAATTTCACCCACATAGCAACTTCTAAAGAGTTGAGAGGGTTACGGCAAAAACTGGATGCACTTCGTGTACAAATTGGACAATCTCTTTCGAAGTATGAGGGTTTCGGACGAAAACTCATCTATTATAAAGGGATTTCATTTTAAATAACTTATTTTAACTCCATACTTTTTGTGTGTTCAATATGCACCATTCAAAGGCACATCATCAATTTTCAACCCTTTCTGACTTCATTTGATATTTTTCATGCATTTAATGATTTATTTTGAGCTAAATGACCCTGAATTTGAAAAGCAGTACAAATGAACTCTGAAAAGGTTGTAACTTGGCATGACATCATAATTTCACCCACATAGCAACTTCTAAAGAGTTGAGAGGGTTACGGCAAAAACTGGATGCACTTCGTGTACAAATTGGATAATCTCTTTCGAAGTATGAGGGTTTCGGACGAAAACTCATCTATTACAAAGGGATTTCATTTTTAATAACTTATTTTAACTCCATACTTTTTGTGTGTTCAATATGCACCATTCAAAGGCACATCATCAATTTTCAACCCTTTCTGACTTCATTTGATATTTTTCATGCATTTAATGATTTATTTTGAGCTAAATGACCCTGAATTTGAAAAGCAGTACAAATGAACTCTGAAAAGGTTGTAACTTGGCATGACATCATAATTTCACCCACATAGCAACTTCTAAAGAGTTGAGAGGGTTACTGTTACACTTCGTGTACAAACTGGATGCACTTCGTGTACAAACTGTTACAAAGATACCATGCTAGAAAATGCATGCATGTCCTTCACATAGAAAGTGATGACGGTGAAGCCGGTCACATCCCAGAGTGGGATATCGCGGTGTAAGACTTTTTCTGCGTGTTTGTCCCTTGCTTATGATTGCGCCCTAACCATGGAGAATCTTCATCATCTAACAGGATGCTTGGGTCAGTCTTCACTCTAAAGGGAGGGATTTCATGAAACTTTTCATAATCTTCTGACATGTCTATCTTGTCCTCCACTCCCACAATGTTTCTTTTCCCTGAAAAAACTATGTGGCGCTTTGGCTCATCGTATGATGTATTCGCTTCCTTATCTTTTTTTCTCCTCGGTTTGCTAGACATGTCCTTCACATAGAAAACCTGAGCCACATCATTGGCTAGGACGAATGATTCGTCTGTGTATCCAAGATTGTTGAGATCCACTGTTGTCATTCCGTACTGCGGGTCTACCTGTACCCCGCCTCCAGTATATTTGACCCATTTGCACCGAAACAAAGGGACCTTAAGATCAGGTCCATAGTCAAGTTCCCATATCTCCTCTATGTAACCATAATATGTGTCTTGAAAGTTGGTTGCATCATAGCGGACACCACTGTTTTGGTTGGTGCTCTTTTTATCTTGGGCGATCGTGTAAAATGTATTCCCATTTATCTCGTACCCTTTGAAAGTCGTTACAGTCGAACTTGGTGTCTTGGCCAACCAGTACAGTTCATCTGGAACATCGTTGTCATTGATGAGCTTTGTTTGCAACCAACCGGCAAAAGTGTCCATGTGTTTACGTTCAATCCAGGGGTCAGACTGCTCCGGGTTCTTGGACCGTACAATATCCTTGTGTTCCTCCATATATGGAGTCACCAAGGTGGAATTTTGTAGAACCGTGTAGTGTGCTTAAGTGAAAGAATGCCCGTCCATATTTATTGCTTCTTTCTTTCCTAATGTGCCTTTTCCACCCAGTCTCCCCTCATGCCGCGATTCAGGAAGACCAATCGGCTTAATGTCAGGAACAAAGTCAACACAAAACTCAATAACCTCCTCTGTTCCATATCCCTTGGCGATGCTTCCTTCTGGCCTAGCACGGTTATGAACATATTTCTTTAAGACTCCCATGAACCTCTCGAAGGGGAACATATTGTGTAGAAATACAGGACCCAGAATGTTAATCTCTTCGACTAGGTGAACTAGAACGTGCGTCATAATATTGAAGAAGGATGGAGGGAACACCAACTCGAAACTGACAAGACATTGGACCAGGTCATTCTGTAACCTTGGTAGGATTTCTGGATCGATTACCTTCTGAGAAATTGCATTGAGGAATGCGCATAGCTTCACAATGGCTAATCGAACATTTTCCGGTAGAAGCCCCCTAAGTGCAACCGGAAGTAATTGCGTCATAATCACGTGGCAGTCATGAGACTTTAGATTTTGAAATTTTTTCTCTGCCATATTTATTATTCCCTTTATATTCGACGAGAAGCCAGACGGGACCTTGATACTAAGCAGGCATTCAAAAAAGATTTCCTTCTCTTCTTTCGTAAGAGCGTAGCTGGAAGGACCTTGATACTGCTTTGGAGGCATGCCGTCTTTTTCGTTAATTCTTTGCTTGTCCTCCCGTGCCTCCGGTGTATCTTTTGTCTTTCCATACACGCCCAAGAAGCCTAGCAGGTTCACACAAAGATTCTTCGTCACGTGCATCACGTCGATTGCATTGCGGACCTCTAGGGATTTCCAATATTCAAGTTCCCAAAATATAGATTTCTTCTTCCACATGGGTGCGTGTCCGTTGGCGTCATTCGGAACAGATTGTCCGCCAGGACCCTTTCCAAAGATTACCTGTAAATCCTTGACCATATCAAATATATATTCACCAGTACGGAGGCCAGGCTTCTTCCGGTTATCTGGCTCACCTTTGAAATGGTTGCCTGCCTTTCTTAAGATATGCTTGATCGGTAGAAATCGACGATGTCCCAGGTACACATTCTTCTTACATTTATCCAAATATATACTTTCAGTATCATCTAAACAGTGCGTGCATGCATTGTATCCCTTGTTTGTATGTCCTGAAAGGTTACTAAGAGCAGGCCAATCATTGATGGTTACAAACAGCAACGCTCGTAGGTCAATTTCCTTTTGTGTGTGCGCATCCCACACACGTACACCTGGTTTTTTCCACAACTGTAGAAGTTCATCAACTAGTGGCCTTAGGCATACATCAATGTCGTTGCCGGGTTGCTTAGGGCCTTGGATGAGCACTGGCATCATAATGAACTTCCGCTTCATGCACAACCAAGGAGGAAGGTTGTAGATACATAGAGTCACGGGCTAGGTGCTGTGACTGGAGCTCTGCTCCCCAAAAGGATTCATGCCGTCTGTACTAAGACCAAACCATAAGTTCGTTGCGTCAGCTGCAAAGTCCTCGAACTCCCTCTCAATTTTTCTCCACTGCGACCCATCAGCGGGTGCTCTCAACATGCCGTCTTTCTTACGTTCTTCTTTGTGCCATCGCAACAACTTGGCATGCTCTTTGTTTTGGAACAAACGTTTCAACCGTGGTATTATAGGATCATACCACATCACCTTGGCAGGAACCCTCTTCCTGTGGCGTTCGCCCTCCACATCACCAGGGTCATCGCGGGGGATCTTATAGCGCAGTGCACCGCATACCGGGCATGCATCCAAATTCTCGTACTCCTCACCGCGGTAGAGGATGCAGTTATTAGGGCATGCATGTATCTTCTGCACCTCTAATCCTAGAGGGCAGACAACCTTCTTTGCTTCGTACGTACTTTCAGGCAATTCGTTATCCTTTGGAAGCATCTTCTTTATCATTATCAGCAATTCTTGAAATCCCTTGTCAGTTACACCAATCTTCGCCTTCCATTGCAGCAATTCCAGCGTGGTACCCAGCTTTTTCTGGTCATCTTCACAATTTGGATACCATAATTTCTTGTGATCCTCTAACATGCGTTTCAACTTCAACCTCTCCTTGTCACTTTCGCAGTTTCTCTTTGCATCAGCAATGACCCGACCCAAATCATCAGTGGGCTCATCTGATGCCTCTTCTTCAGCTTCCCCCATTGTTGTATCGGCGAAAGGATAGTTGTCATCATCCTCTTCTTCTTCATTATCTTCCATTATAACCCCTCTTTCTCCGTGCTTGGTCCAACAGCTATAGCCGGACATGAAACCGGACTTCAGCAGGTGGTAGTGATGGGTTTTTGAGGTAGAGTAATTCCTATCATTCTTACAGTCACGACATGGACAACACATGAAACCATTCTGCTTGTTTGCCTCAGCCACACGAATAAAATCATGCAGGCCATTAAGAAACCCTGGACTAAGTCGATCATCGTACATCCATTGCCGGCTCATGTTCACTACACAACATCGAAGTGACCAAATTAATACAACTTCATCATCACATTACAACCAAAAGTAGAGCTAGCAGTGACCAAATGTTATTACTGCAAATAATAGATACTTATAGTTCATACATACATCTCATAAAACAACAAACAACTATCTAAAACATGTAAATGCAACAACAAATGCGATCATAATCGCAACTAAAGTAACAATTGAGCTAACGGCATAATGATACCAAGCCTCTTTATCAATGGCATATTTTCTAATCTTTCTAAGCTTCAAGCGCATTCCAGCCATCTTGTTCTTGTGATCATCGACGATATCGGCAACATGCAACTCCAATCCCATCTTCTCATCTTCAGTTCTTTTCAATTTTTCTTTTAAATGATCAATTTCTTTTTCAGCTTGTGTTAATTTCTCGAGCAGAATTGCATAGTCGGTTGGAATTTCTGGTTCAACTACTTCCTATAGATAAAAACATCTACGTCAATTTGGTGGCATAATTAATTGTCATAGACATTAGATGATGTGTGAAATAGTTATAAAACATAACGACATACCACATCTGAATCATAGACTGGACGAGGGCCGACGTGGGCTGATACCATAACCATGCACAATAGAATAACTAACAATAATACAAGTAAGTAAATCGTACACGCAGCTATCTAAATCATACAAGTAATTTTTTTAACAAAAAGGTTTTAAGAAGAACAAGAGGCTCACCAAGGTGGCCGGTGCCGCGACGAGACGGTGCGGACGATCGATGGTGGTTAGGACGGGGATGGGAAGGCACCAAATAAACCACACCTACACATATGCAACCTAACAAGTTAATTTGAGCTCAAATTGCATATAAATCAAATAAACTCCCACATAATGATCACTCCTCCAAAACCTAGCTAAAACCCACAAATCACATATCTTTGAGCATACCACAAGCTAATCTAGCAATGAGAGATGAAGGAGCAAAGTTGCTAACCTTTATGAACACTTGGATAGATGGGGTGCCTTTAAATCTTGACAAATCCTTGGCAAAATGGAGGATGAGCTTCGAGCAAGAAGAAGAACAGGGGAGAAAACAGAGAAATGAGAGCCCCTTCGATCGGCTGCGGACGAAGCGTATATGTAGGAAGTCTTTAGTACCGGCTGGTGACACCAACCGGTACTAAAGGTGCAAGCGGGGCCCAAGTCTGACCAACAGCCTGTAGGAGATATGCCCTAGAGGCAATAATAAATGATATTGATTATCTCCCTGTTCATTATTACGTTTATGTTCCATGCTATAACTGCAATGATTCTCGAGTCTGCAAATAAAACGAGGCTTGGAGGGAAACTCATGTGCACGTGTGGGATAATAAACGGTAAAATGTATTCCTAGTCAAGCCTCTATGACTGGCTCAAGTATTGCATGATGATCCTGTTTTCCTGATCATGGGCATGGCTATGCCGGCAACTTTGAGGGCACAATGTTAGTAGAACACTTGTGTTGAATCGACCCGATTGATGTTATACTATGAGATTCATTCGTCATAAGTTAATGGTTAATAACACAGAGAAGTTAATGTTTGCATAATTCCTTAGACCATGAGAGTGTCGAGTTTCTTCATGCTTGCTTCATGAACTTTGGGGTTTGTTAAACGTCATCCGTAAATGGGTGGCTATTACGGCGGCTTACGGGTTCATGGAAAAGTATGTTAAGTAACTTGATAGCTCAAGATTGGGATTTGCTCCTCCGACGATGGAGAGATATCTCTGGGCCCTCTCGGTGTTACGGTATCCATCATCGTCTGGCCAGACACAAGTGTGATTTGATCACAGGGATGCCGGAACACAGAAACGAGAAAAGAGAACAAAAACCAGCAACGAGGTAACTGGCATTGTGGACAAGTGTTGATCCACGAGGATGCCGATGTTTCTCACCTCGGGTATTTGTAACATATCGCGAAGCAACAGGAATAGCACACGGCAACTGGAGGTTCACTCGAATATTCATTCGTGTGGGTATAGGGGTCAATATGGGTGTCCACGGCTCCGATGTTGATCATTGATCGGAAAGTGTTCCGGGTCATGTCTATACTTCACCGAACCTATAGGGTCACACGCTTAAGGGTCATCTATCTGCTGAATACTAGACGGGGAGTCTGAGAGAAATTCACCGAAAAAGTTTCGGACGAAACGGAAACGTTCCGGAGAGGATATCGGAATAGTTCCGGTAAAACTGAAAAGTTGTTTCAGAGGATACCATAAAGTCAGATTGGTTTCGGCACATGCCTGATAATTCTTGGAGGGTGCCAGAATCGTTCTGGAAACTTTCTGGAATTTTCCGGGATGAAAACCGGAAATGTTCCGGAGCTGCCGGAACCGCTTCAGATGCTTTTCGCAGATGAAAATCACTAAACCGGAATTGTTCCGGATCGCATTGAAACTTATTTTAGTGGGTACTGGAATTGTTCTAAGCCCACATAAATATTTTCAGTTCGACCGGACGCTGAAAAATGTCGTCGTGAATAGTGAAATCAGATTTATGGATATGGTTGGAAGTTGGCTTTCCACAAATATCTTCCCAAGATATTTTGGGATGACATGGCATTTTGGATATGCCCATCCTACCCCTTGTTTTTCCTATAAATAGAGGGGAGGAGGCAGCCCCATATGGATCATCCTTGCTCTCACATACACATGCCATGACATTTCTGGCTTCTCTCTCCCTCCCAGCGAAATAGTTTCGTAGAGCCGAAAGGCTGTCTGGGTTCCGGTGGGAACTAGTTCTGGACGGCGAAGCCCTGCCGGATAGATGACACCGTATGTGTGCAACTCTGTAGAGAGATCGTAGTTTCGGTCTTAGTTCGAGAGTGCCTCCCGAAGGGCTGTCCGAGTTACAGTTTGAGTTTCGGGTGTCCTCCCGAAGGGCTGTCCGAGTGACCCGCCCGAAGGGCTGTCCGTGAGGCCTCCCGGAGGGCTGTCCGAGGATCCGTCCGGTGGGACTATCCGAGGGACTGTCCAGGGGCCTCCCGGAGGGCTGTCCGAGGATCCGTCCGGTGGGACTATCCGAGGGACTGTCCATGGGCCTCCCGAAGGGCTGTCCGAGGATCCGTCTGGTGGGACTATCCGAGGGACTGTCCCGATGCCTCCCGAAGGGCTGCCCGGAGATCCGTCCGGTGAGCTGACGTGGGAGTACATCCTCGCGGTTGGGAGGTTGTAAATCCTAGCTGCGGGGATCTGCACCGCCGATCGTCATCGACTCTACTTCCGCTGCGCTACGAGTCGGTAACGAAACAGATCAAACCTTGTATGCAGTCTCCATAGTGATCCTGGGCTGGTACGTAGGTCGGAAATTTTTTGTTTTCTGCTGCGTTACCCTACACAGCCTGCCACGCCCCCTTTAGTACCGGCTCGTGACACGAACCGGTACTAAAGATCGCTCACGAGCCGGTACTAAAGGTCGCCCTGCTCCTAGCCGTTGGAGCCGGCACGAACCGGGACTAATACCATCTTTAGTAGCGGCTCGTGACCAGACCGGGACTAATGCTCGGGACAAAAGGTCTGTTTTCTACTAGTGTTTGGAGGCCCGCCGCTATTTTCCATAGTCCGCTATTTAACGGCGTTTCTTAACGCTTCCACTTAGCGATCTACAAGGGTATGTAGATCCATTCTCCCTCTCGTAGATGCTCATCACCATGGATAGATCTTGCGTGTGCGTAGGAATTTTTTTGTTTCCCATGCAACGTTCCCCAACACTAGCATCATCATTCATAGCAGAGGCAGCATCATCAATAAGTTGCGAAATATCAGGATTACTAGCATGTGGTGGTGTTGCGAGCTTACTCATAACAGAAGGTGAATCAAGTGCAGAGTGTGACGGCAGTTCCTTACCTCCCCTCGTAGTAGAGGGAAAAATCTTGGTCCTTGGATCCTTCAAATTCTTCATAGTGATAAATTGATAGAAATCCCAAGTGACTCAACAAATATTGCTATGCTCCCCGGCAACGGTGCCAGAAAAAGGTCTTGATAACCCACAAGTATAGGGGATCGCAACAGTTTTCGAGGGTAGCGTATTCAACCCAAATTTATAGATTCGACACAAGGGGAGCCAAAGAATACTTGAGAGTATTAGTAGTTGAGTTGTCAATTCAACCACACCTGGAGATTAAATATCTGCAGCGGAGTGATCAGTAGCACAGTAATATGATAGTTTTGATAGCAGTAGCAATAGTAACGGTAGCGGTAACAGTAGTAGCAATAGTTTTGTAGCAGTTGTAACAGCAGCAGCAACAATAGTAACTTAGCAAGAGCAATAAGTGGAAAGCTCGTAGGCACTGGATCGGTAACTCGTTGGATGATATTCATCATATAGCAGTCATGACCCAGGGCGATACAGAACTAGCTCATTTCATCAATGTAATGTAGGCATGTATTCCGTAAATAGTCATACGTGCTTATGGAAAAGAACTTGCATGACATCTTTTGTCCTACCCTCCCGTGGCAGCGGGGTCCATAAGGAAACTAAGGGATATTAAGGCCTCCTTTTAATAGAGAACCGGAACAAAGCATTAACACAAGGTGAATACATGAACTCCTCAAACTATGGTCATCACCGCGAAGTATCCCAAATATTGTCACTATGGGGTTGACGGATCATAACACGTAATAGGTGCATATGACTAGGCAAGATCGGATCAAGAACATGGATATAGAGATGATAACATAAACAGTTCAGATCTGAAATCATGGCACTCGGCCCTAGTGACAAGCATTAGGCATAGCAAAGTCATAGCAACATCAATCTCAGAACATAGTGGATACTAGGGATCAAGCCCTAAGAAAACTAACTCGATTACATGATGAATCCCATCCAACTCCTCACCGACCAGCAAGCCTACGAAGGAATTACTCACTCCCGGTGGGGAGCATCATGGAATTGGCGATGGAGAAAGGTTGATGATGACGAAGACCGAAGATTCCCCTCTCCGGAGCCCCAAACGGGCTCCAGATCTGGCCTCCCGATGAAGAACAGGAGGTGGCGGCGGCTCCGTATCGTAAAACGCGATAATTCTTTCTCTCTAATTTTTTTTCTCCAAATTTAGGAATTTATGGTGGCGGAGATAGGGAAAGTGGGGCCCCGAGGTGGGTACAACCCACCAGGGCGCGCCGGGAGGGGGTTGGCACGCCCTGGTGGGTGATGCTCACCCTGGGCCCCCTCTTCGATGGGTTTTGGCTCCAGTATTTTTTATATTTTCCAAAATAAATCTCCAAAAAGTTTCATTCCATTCCGAGAACTTTTATTTCTGCACAAAAACAACACCATGGCAATTCTACTGAAAACAGCGTCAGTCCGGGTTAGTTTCATTTAAATCATGCAAATTAGAGTCCGAAACAAGGGCAAAAGGGTGAGGAAAAGTAGATACGTTGGAGACGTATCAATAGGCAATGGAGAGGACTCTCAATCAATATCGATGTGGGGAGTATGGATTTCCATGCAACAGATGCACTAGAGCTATAAGTGTATGAAGGCTCGTTACTGAAACTAAGTGGGTGTGCATCCAATTACTTGCTCATGAAGACCTTGGGCATTTGAAGAAGCCCATCATTGAAATATACAAGCCAAATTCTATAATGTAAAATACCGACTAGTATATAAAAGTGAAAAATCATGGACTATTTATATGAAGAACATGGTGCTACTTTGAAGCACAAGTGTGATACAAGGATAGTAGCATTGCCCTTTCTCTTTCTTTCTTTTTTTTTCTTTTTTTCTCTTTTTTTTCTTTCTAGGACAACATCACGAACCTCATACCATTTTGGAGGACTCATCAGTCTCCATTATTCGTTACCTCACTGGGACAATGCTCTAATAATGATGATCATCACCTTTTTATTTACTTATAACTCGATGAACTGAAACAATATGACTCTATATGAATGCCTCTAGCTGTGTACCAGGATGTGCAATGATCAAGACGTAACATGTATTACAATGATGAATTGTGGCTTTGCCACAAATATCATGTAAGCTTTATATGATCATGCAAAACAATATGAAGATGAACACACATGTCATGTGGATAGTAAGTGTGGAAGTTCATGAAAATATATCTAGGAATGGGTATGGAAATGCCATGATAGGTAGGTACAGTTGATGTTTTGAGGAAGGAAATAATGAGGCTTATGTGCGATAGAGCGTATCATATCACGTGGTTTGGATGCACCGATGAAGTTTGCACCAACTTTGAGGTGAGAAAGGGTAACGCACGGTACCAAAGAGGCTAGCAATATGTGCATAGGTGGAGTGCTATATAGTCCATGAACTCACATTATTCATAAAGAACTCATATACTTATTGTGAAAAATTTATTAGCCCTCGAAACAAAGTAGTACTCGCATGCCCCTAGATTCAAACAGCCCAAAGATTGCAATCAGAAATAAAAATGCTTGAACATCCCCGCCATGCCATGAAGGCCGTTTAAATGAGTAATACATAATAAGCTTTAATATCGATATCTTTATGAACCAATGATAATGAACTAATATTCTTTCGTATACTACATCAATATAATTAAATCACACACTTCATATTCAGTGATCTACATGAAAAAATATTATGATACCCCTCCTTTATACCTATCATTTTTGGACTAGTCTCATAACCAGTGCGCATTACCACTTCCTATTACAGAGACTCTCAAAAAGATTTAAGTGAAACATGAGAGTGTAAATGATTTCTATAAAATATAACACCATCGTGTTCTAAAGATACAAGTGAAGCACATTAGCAACTGCATAGCTTAAAAGATATAAGTGAAGTTCATAGAGTATATTAAAAAATTATGATAAAAGTGTGTTTCTCTCAAAGGTGTGTCCAACAAAATAAAACTATAATGCACGACGCTCCAAGCAAAACTCATATCATGTGATGAATAAAAATATAGCTTCAAGTAACATACTGATGAATTATGGACGAAAGAGGGGATGCCATCAGGGGCATCCCCAAGCTTAGGCGCTTGGGTCTTCCTAGAATATTTCTTTGCGTTGCCTTTGGAATCCCAAAGCTTAGGGTCTTGCCTCTCCTTATTCCTTCATCTATCGTGGTCTCATTCAAAACTTAAAAAACTTCAGTTCGCAAAACTCAACAGAAACCTCGTGAGATCCTTTAGTATAATAAAGGGATCAAACACCTTAAGTACTATTATAAATTGGTTCATAATTGTTCTTGAATAATACCTACTGTATTCTAACTCCTCCGTGACTTATAACCCCAATACAATTCATAGAATCATTAAAACAAGCATGCTATGCAACAAAACCAGAATATGTCTAAACCGAAACAGTCTGTAATGATCTGTATTAAAATCATACTTCTGTAAATAAGAAAAATATGAAAAATTAGGACAACGTGGGAAATTTATATCTCCATACTGTGTAAAAATTTCAGTAATTTATCACGCTTCAGTAAAATTATATAATTCAAACATTGGACGTAAAAGTTTCTGTTTCTGTACCGTATCAATTCAACTATCATCCGAATCATCCCAAAGGCTTTACTTGACACAAAATACTAATTAAAAGGTAAACCACAATCATTACAATAGCAATAATCATGGAATCACACCAAAACAAAAAATATAAAATGCAAATAAGATAAATATTGGGTTGCCTCCAAACACGCGCTATTGTTTTATGCCCCTAGCTAGGCATAATGCATAGTTTCAATAGTTGTCATCATTCGAGTCCTCAATGAAGCAACTAGACTTCCTAAGAGGTTTAGCAAGCATGTTTTGAATCATAATACTACTAGGTATAGAGTTAAGGAATTGTTTATCAAGCATAGGCTCCTTCATTTTATCAATATAGTTAGGATGAACTCCAATCATTTTCAAATCCTCTCTCCCTTTACTAGAAGAGTCACCCTTTATTTTAGGAACGTACATAAGCCTTGGATTCTTGTTTGTACCCGTCTTTTCAATTGTCTTGACAGAAGAAAAAATGGAACTCAAGTTATTAATGATTTCTTCTAGTTTATCAATTCTATTGGGACTTTGCTCCACTCTCTCGGAGATTGATTCTCTACTCACTAGTAGAAAACAGACCTTTTGTGCCGGTTCGTAAGGGCCTTTAGTGCCGGTTGGAACCGGCACTAAAGGGTGGGGACTAAAGCCCCCCCCCCTTTAGTCCCGGTTCAACACGGCCCGGCACTAAAGGCCCACCACGTGGCACCTGCCGGCGCCGTGGGCTGGGGGACCTTTAGTCCTGGTTGGTAACACCAACCGGGACTAAAAGTATTTAATTTTTTTAATTTTGGTTTATTTTTCCTTTTAATCCTTTAGGGGTTTATGAATTAATTATGGTTTATTTTTCCTTTTAATTTTGTGTTTTCCATTTAATTATTTTTCATTTCAAACATATATTACGCTACTACATACTTTACACGTTGTGCATATATATATATATATATATATAAATAGAATTTCTCGTAGAACCGATCATATATATATATATCATCGAATTTCTCGTACGACGACCATTCACATATATATATATATATACAATTTGGTATATACAATTTCTCCTACAATTTGCGAATCATTACATATGCAGGCATTACTGCTTGATCTTGTAATGGTATTCTCCTTTGGGATCTAGGACCTGGTCGAGTAGAAATCCAGCTATTTCCTCTTGAATTGCTCGTACGCGAGCCGTTGGTAGGAGCTGGCCCCGCATCTCCGTCAGCTATAAGAAGGAGATCAGGATGAATATATTAGTTGTGTGTATATATATTAGCTAGATCATGATAAAAAAATTATGGATAGTGTTCTGGCAAACGTACCCAAAGATTTCTTTCGTTTCTGCTCCTTTCAGACGTGATCATGCGAATGTTCTCGCAAACGTAGTATGCGCATAAACTATTCCCCTGCTCCTGCCTCATGCACTTTACGAGAATAAAATTCAATCAGGTAATAATTAATCAAGCATGATAATGGTATTGAAACTAGAATTAAAGAGATGCACGGACGTAGCTAGCTAGTACTACTTAATTACCTTGGGTCGCACCCATGTCAGCTTTTGTTCCCAGTCGCCTGGGACCAGTTCGACGAATTTGGCCCAAGCCCTGCCCGCCGGCAAAGAAAATGAATAAAGGAGTTATTAACTAGTTGATATCAGGAGATGAAGTAAAGAGGCCGACATAGTGCGATAATGATTGAAATTACCTGTCGACCATCCCCCTCACGGTTGCGTATTCGGATGGATTCTTATATAGTGAGTCCAGTACTTCAACTTTTCCCTTGTCAACTTCAATGATTAACAAGATCCAGTGGTAACTGCATGCGCACACGTTTTGTATAATTAAGCGGGCATGTGCATAACTCATCAACTACACTTATTAACATCTAGTAAGCAAAAAATAGAATTTGTAGTACAAGATATAGTAACACTCACCCGAAGTTGTAAGGAAGTAGTATTTCTGGTTGGGTGTTTAGTTGCTTCAAAAACTCTAGCAGGAATCTCTCTGTGTCTTTTCTCGAATATTCAGTTTCCCATATCGCCTGATTAACCGTATTTGGGTCAATGAACCCAATGCCATAGCGTCCAGCTTTTTTCATTTCATACATCTTCATTCTGCATAATACCACAGAAAAGAATATAGTGAGGATAATTACAGGTAATGAACGAGAGCACAGCTAGCTAGCTAGAGACTTAAATTACAAAAAGAAATCACTTACAGACAATAGCAACTGACGATAGATTTGTCGAGTGCGTCTTGATTGAATAACTGAAACAACTCTGAATAATGAATCCACAAATCTTTTTTATGGAAGTAATGCTTTTTCTTGACTTTCACCATGAGGGACTCTTCATTGGTATTTGTTGTTTCTTGCATGTACCACGTATGCAAATTGTACAATCTCGTTGGTAGAAGCTTGACATCGTCAGGCTTGACCAGAGGTTTGCCGCGGACATATTGGTATTTTTCTTCCTCCTCTGTAATCCCGGTGATTTCCTCAAGGCCTAGGAGTTGTTCAACAGTGACACCGGCCTCTTTAGCCTGCCTTTTATGATCGTCGGTTATTACTAGCCGATCGGCGGTACTCACAGGTGTTTGTACAATGAGCGCGGGGATCGATTGCACTGCCTATTCTCCCAGCTGGGGAACAGTTTTCTCGCTTTTTTTGCCAACTGCTTGGCTCGAGCTCGAGCTCGACTCCTTTTGTCCTGCAAAATATGACTTCTTCATAGACCGCACATAGTCGGAGTCCTTCTGATTTTCAGCCGGTCGAGCCATATCAATAAAGTGTTGTGAGACATGCTCAGGTACTTTCTCCTTTGGCGGCGGGGGCCGTTTCGGTCCAAAATGGGCCTTCAATTGGGCATTCACTACGGTGTTGAGTTCCTCCTCAGTCAGGTGGTAAGACAACTTCGGAAGAGGCTTGAGGTTTGGACCATATTTGAATTTCTTGCCTGTTGTACCGCTAGCCGTCGTAGCTGCGGCCTCTCTCTTCCGCTGTTGCTAAGGCGACGAAGCACGCTGAGTCGGCCGAGATGGCAGACGCGGTGCCGGACTTGGAGGAGGAGGAGTCGGCTGACGCCGTGCCGGACTTGGAGGAGGAGGAGTCGGCTGACGCCGTGCCGGACTTGGAGGAGGAGTCGACTGATGCGGTGCCAGACTTGGAGGAGGAGGAGTTGGCTGACGCCGTGCCGGACTTGGAGGAGGAGTCAGCTGACGCGGTGCCGGACTTGGAGGAGGAGGAGTCGACTGACGCGGCGGCGGACTTGGAGGAGGAGGAGTCGGTGGCCTTGGAAAGACGATGCAATCCTTTTTCCATAGAATGATACGATGTATGGCCTCTCCCAGTGTTCTCTCCTCATCACCTCCAAGAATGTCAAGTTGTAGCTCGTGATATCCTGACATCACTTCATCAACCCCGACACGAGCATAGCCAGCTGGAATGGGATTGCAATGGAAGGTTGCTTCAGGGGGATTTGCTAAAGCATAGACGTCCGCCACCTTCATGGATAAGTTCTTCACTTTCATGTGTAGCTCACAGTTAGTCCTGTGTTTGATATCATCCACAGGGTAGCTAGCTAGAAGTGCATCATCGATATCGGCCGGGGCGGAACCCACGCTGCTTCTCGGCATAGATGGGATGGTGCTATCCAATGCTGGATCGATCTGCTCATGCTGCCGCTGAGACGCCCTTTCCTGGCTGAGTGAGTCGATCTGCTCCTGCTGCCGCCTGAAAGCGCGTTCCAACTCCAGGTGCTTTGATTCTAGGCCTTCAAGGCGGAGTGCTTCCTCCTTCTTCTTCTACTCCTCCTGCTTCTTCTTTCTCGCACGGCTTCTGTAGTCGTCGTTCCAATCCGCAAACCCCTCAAACCACGGAACAACGCCTTTGCCTCGTGTTCTTCCCGGGTGTTCAGGATTCTTCAGGGCGCGCGTAAGCTCGTCTTTCTCTCTGTTGGGCGTGAACACCCCCGTTCGAGCTTCTTCTATTGCAAGAAGTATTTCGGCTGTCGCTTCTTTAAGACTTGCCTTCACCATAACCAGCCCTGTCTCTGGGTCCAACTTCCCCCCATGCGCATAAAACCATGTCCTGCACCTGGGGGGGCCATGTCAATGTAACTGGAGTGACCCCTACACTAATCATCTCTTGATCACATTGATCCCACTTAGGCAGGGCCACCTGGTAGCCACCTGGCCCCAGAGTATGGTGCCACTTCTTTTTCGCAGCATTAATCTTGTTTTTTCTCGACCATTCCTTAGCTTCTTCCGATTCCTTGAACTTCACGAAAGCGTCCCAGTGATCTTTTGCCTTCACCAGTGCTCCCTTGAATTCTGGTGTCTTCTTTTTTGATTTGACGTACTTAGTCCATGTATTTTTCTTGAAGGTGTTGAATGCGATCGCCATCTTTTTAAGAGCATAGTTTCTGACTTTCTTCAGATCTGCATCTGTCAAACTATCTGGTAGGGTGAAATGTGACATGAGCGATGTCCAAAGCACATCTTTTGCTCTTTCGTCGACAAAAGTAACTCCTGCTCGATCTCCCTTTGCTGGCTTTTTCCATTCTTGAACAGAGATCGGGATTTGGTCCCTGACAATAACTCCGCATTGATTCTTGAACTTGGTCGTATTTTTCCTAGGTTCCAGCGGTTCGCCATTTGATGTTTTGATGGAATCGATGTTGAACTTTACGCCAGGATCCAACTTTCTGGCCGGGCCTCGAACTACCCTGTCGCTTGTAGAAGATTTGCTTGATTCGGAGGCCTAAAAGAAGAAAGATTGATTCGTTAATACATAGAAATCAATTAAGACATGTAATGATCACCGGATGGCTTATATAATAAATATACCTCGCCAGTCTTTGTTATTTGAAGAAAATTTTCTTCGTCAACATCGTTGTCGTCGCCTTCATCTATTCGTTCGTCTTCATCAAATATCATACAACCCTCACTGGAATTGTTCAGATATTGCGAGCCGTCATCATCTTCAGGTTCATGCTCTGGGCTCGGGGAGCGTATGATGTCGAACAGAGCCTCTTTTTCTTCTCTGCCGGTATTGTCCATAGATTTTATTTAACTAATCCAGAAGAAAGATAAAACAATTTAGTATTCAAATTAGAATGCATGCAATCAATAAGGAAAAACTGAATCATAGTACATAATATGCATCTCGAATAATTCATATAATATGCATCATCGAATATAATCTCGAATAAATCGTCTCGAATATTATCGAATATAATCTCGAATACATCTCGAGTATTATCACTAATACATCTCGAATATTATCATATATATAACATCACTAGCTAATACAGATCGAATATTATCGAAGAATCTAGTTCACTCGCGGTTCCTGAGGCGCGGGCGGTGGACACCCAAAGAGAAGGAACCATCACAGGATCATAGCTCGGGTGAGATCCCTGAAGAACCTGCCAGGTATTGGAGAACCTGACGTCCAACGCATCCATGTAGCGACGGACGTGCTCATCCTCCTCCCTGACACGGCGACGTACCACCTCCGGCGGGGCCGGCTGCATCTGCACCGAAAGTGGCCCACGCGAACGCCACCAAAGAAGCTCTAGGTCGACGACGGGACCCGGGGCCGGGTTCCTCACCAAGCTGCGCGCCGCTGAAGGTAGCACCTCCTAGTGCCAGCCCGGCGGAGCCCAGTCCCGAACGTTGCCCCTCTGAAGCAGGACGTCGTCGCGAACGAGTCGACGACGAGGATGCGGGCCGGGCATCGTTGACTCCGAGAAGAAATTCTTATGAAAAAAATTCCTATATATGCAATGTCATTTTATTAGGAAATTTTCAGCAAAATATCCTATTTTCAATTATAATGTCCCATTCCTAGGTTATAACTACCCTAATAATATTCCTTTCTCAAAAAATTCTGAAACTTTTCCCACTTATATATAGTCCTTCTAACAAATATATATATGGTCAACTTTTTCCTATGCAACTTTTTTATATGCAAATTTTTTCTATACTATGATATACAACATTATATAAAATTGAAAAACAGAAAAAGAAACACTAATTAAGCATACTTCTTTACATCCATTAAAAAACAGAAAAACAACATTATATAAAAAAATCTATACTAATTAAGCACTAATTTTATCCATCTAACATGCATTCATACATACATATATACTAGTGAAAAACAACTACAACATCTAAATAGAAAGTGTGTGTGTGTGTGTGTGTGTGTGTTCATGCATGTGTGTGTGGGGGGGGGGGGCTCGGGGCCGTAGGGGCGGCCATGACAGCAGGGGGCAAGGGAGAGGGGGGAGAGGGAGGAACTGAGCTCACAGCGGGGCGACGGCGAGGCGAGGCGAGGCGCAGCGAGGAGCGGGCGCGGGCGGCGCCGTCAGGGATCGGCGAGGAGGGCGTGTCCGGAGTAGGGGTTGACGAGGAGGCACAGGCGGCCGGAATCAGGGGCGGCGCGGGCGGCCGGCGTCGGGGGCGGCGACGGCGTCGATCGGGGTAGGCGGCGGCGCGCAGCAGCCTGGCGGCGTCGTCTGTGTTTGGCGTCGAGAGAATGGAGAGGATGGGGGATTTTTCGTAAGTGGCGCTATATATATGAGAGCCTTTAGTCGCGGTTGGTGGCTCCAACCGCGACTAAAGGCCACCTTTAGTCGCGGTTGGAGCCACCAACCGCGACTAAAGGTATTTTTCGCCAGGCGAAGCGGCGGGAAGCGCAGACCTTTAGTCATGGCTGGTGGCACCAACCGCGACTAAAGGTTACCTTTAGTCGCGGTTGCAGCCACCAACCGTGACTAAAGGTCTCGTGCTGCCACAGCCGCGGTGCAGAAAGTTTAGTCCCACCTCGCCCAGCGAAAGGCAGCCGCACTGGTTTATAAGCCCCGCTGCGGCTGCTCCCTCGAGCTCCTCTCTAAGCAGGCCTGTGTGGGCCTATCGAACCTATGCTGCCCTGTTGGGCCTACTGGGCCTTGTGAGCCTGCGGTTGGGGCCCACTAGGCGGGCTTTTTTTTTACTTTTCAGTTTTTTTAATTTCTGTTTTATTTATTTTCTTTTGTTTCTGAGTTTTTTTTTTGCTTTATTTAGAGTTAATGAGTGAATCTTTTTGCGTTAGGTCAAAATTATAAACTTTCTGTTAGTGGCAGTAGTTTTCAAATTTGAATAGTTTAAATTCGAATTATTGGAAATTTGTGTACATCACTAATTTGTGAATAACTTTACTTTAAAAATAGATTTTGCAGTGATTCTTTTTTCTGCTGTTTAATATTAGCGTGTTTTATAATTATATTCAATTTTGTAATTCTTATGTTATTTAAAAAATGAAATGCCTTTGTAACAGACGAGTTTTCGTCTGAAACCCTTATACTTCGAAAGAGATTGTCCATTTTGTACACGAAGTGCATCCAATTTTTGCCGTAACCCTCTCAACTTTTTAGCACATGCTATGTGGGTGAAATGATGATACCATGCCAACTTTCAACCTTTTCAGAGTTCATTTGTAGTGCTTTTTCAATTTCAGGGTCTTTTAGCTCAAAAAATCAGTAAATGCATGAAAAATAGCAAATGAAGTCAGAAAGGGTTGAAAATTGATGGCGTGGCTTCGAATGGTGCATACTGAACACACAAAAAGTCTGGAGTTGAAATAAGTTAAAAAAATGAAATGCCTGAGTAACAGACGAGTTTTCGTCTCAAACCCTGATACTTCGAAAGAGATTGTCCATTTTGTACACGAAGTGCATCCAGTTTTTGCCGTAACCCTCTCAACTTTTTAGCACATGTTATGTGGGTGAAATGATGATACCATGCCAACTTTCAACCTTTTCAGAGCTCATTTGTAGTGCTTTTCAATTTCAGGGTCATTTAGCTCAAAAAAATCAGTAAATGCATGAAAAATAGCAAATGAAGTCAGAAAGGGTTGAAAATTGATGGCGTGGCTTCGAATGGTGCATACTGAACACACAAAAAGTCTGGAGTTGAAATAAGTTTAAAAAATGAAATTCCTTAGTAACACACGAGTTTTCGTCTGAAACCCTGATACTTCGAAAGAGATTGTCCATTTTGTACACGAAGTGCATCCAGTTTTTGCCGTAACCCTCTCAACTTTTTAGCACATGTTATGTGGGTGAAATGATGATACCATGCCAACTTTCATCCTTTTCAGAGTTCATTTGTAGTGCTTTTCAATTTCAGGGTCATTTAGCTCAAAAAATCAGTAAATGCATGAAAAATAGCAAATGAAGTCAGAAAGGGTTGAAAATTGATGGCGTGGCTTCGAATCGTGCATACTGAGCACACAAAAAGTCTGGAGTTGAAATAAGTTTAAAAAAATGAAATACCTTAGTAACACACGAGTTTTCATCTGAAACCCTGATACTTCGAAAGAGATTGTCCATTTTGTACACGAAGTGCATCCAGTTTTTGCCGTAACCCTCTCAACTTTTTAGCACATGCTATGTGGGTGAAATGATGATACCATGCCAACTTTCAACCTTTTCAGAGTTCATTTGTAGTGCTTTTCAATTCCAGGGTCATTTAGCTCAAAAAAATCAGTAAATGCATGAAAATAGCAAATGAAGTCAGAAAGGGTTGAAAATTGATGACGTGGCTCTGGACATAATATTTAGACGCGTTTCAAATGCCAAAACACATAAGTACACTACTATTACAAAGATTCCATCCGGTTTGTCCGAAGTGGGACTTTCCAGATATATATGTCCGGAAACTAACTAGAGAACCGGTCACATCCCAGAGTGGGATCTTTGGGTATAAAAAAAATTCTTCGCGTGTGTCCCTTTGCATCGTAACCATGGACAATCTTCATCGTTTAACTTGATGCTCGGGTCAACATTCACTCTGAAGGGAGCAATTTCATGAAACTTTTCATAATCTTCTGACATGTCTGTCTTGTCCTCCACTCCCACGATGTTTCTTTTTCCCTGAAAGAACTATGTGGCGCTTTGGCTCATCGTATGATGTATTTGCTTCCTTATCTTTTCTTTTTGTCGGCTTGGTAGACATGTCCTTCACATAGAAAACCTGCGCCACATCATTGGCTAGGACGAATGGTTCGTCTGCGTTCCCAAGATTGTTGAGATCCACTGTTGTCATTCCGTACTGCGGGTCTTCCTTTACCCCGCCTCCTGTCAGATTGACCCATTTGCACCGAAACAAAGGGACCTTCAAACCAAGTCCATAGTCAAGTTCCCATATCTCCTCTATGTAACCATAATATGTGTCCTTTGGCCAATTGGTGTTTGCTGCATCAAAGCGGACACCACTGTTTTGGTTGGCGCTCTTTTTATCTTGGGCGATCGTGTAAAATGTATTCCCATTTATCTCGTACCCTTTGAAAGTCAATATAGTCGAAGATGGTAACTTGGACAGCAAGTACAGGTCATCTGCAACAGTGTCGTCATGCATGAGACGTGTCTGCAACCAACCGGCGAAAGTCACCGTTTGTTCATGTGTAATCCAGTCGTCAGACTGCTCCGGGTGTTTGGAGCGTAGAATATTCTTGTGTTGCTCGATATACGGAGCCACCAAGGCGGAACTTTGTAGAACTGTGTAGTGTGCTTGCGCCAAAGAATGCCCGTCCTGGCATATTACTGAATTCTTTCCTAGCGTGCCTTTTCCACCCAGTCTGCCCTCATGCCGCGATTCAGGAACACCAATCGGCTTAATGTCAGGAATAAAGTCAACACAAAACTCAATGACCTCCTCTGTTTCATGGCCCTTGGAGATGCTTCCTTCTGGCCTAGCATGATTATGAACATATTTCTTTAAGACTCCCATGAACCTCTCAAAGGGGAACATATTGTGTAGAAATACAGGACCCAGAATGGCAATCTCCTCGACTAGGTGAACTACGACGTGCGTCATGATATTGAAGAAGGATGGTGGGAACACCAACTCGAAACTGACAAGACATTGCACCAAATCATGCGCTAACCTTGGTAGGATTTCTGGATCGATTACCTTCTGAGAGATTGCATTGAGGAATGCACATAGCTTCACAATGGCTAATCGAACGTTTTCCGGTAGAAGCCCCCTCAATGCAACCGGAAGCAGTTGCGTCATAATCACGTGGCAGTCATGAGACTTTAGGTTCTGGAACTTTTTCTCTGCCATATTTATTATTCCCTTTATATTCGACGAGAAGCCAGACGGGACCTTCATACTGAGCAGGCATTCGAAGAAGATTTCCTTCTCTTCTTTGGTAAGAGCGTAGCTGGCATGACCCTGAAACTGCTTTGGATCCATGCCGTCTTCTCCATGCATACGTTCCTGGTCCTCCCGTGCCTCAGGTGTATCTTTTGTCTTCCCATACACACCCAAGAAGCCTAGTAGGTTCACGCAAAGATTCTTCGTCACGTGCATCACGTCGATTGCAGAGCGGACCTCTAGGTCTTTCCAATAGGGTAGGTCCCAAAATATAGATTTCTTCTTCCACATGGGTGTGCGTCCGTCAGCGTCATTCGGAACAGATTGTCCGCCAGGACCCTTTCCAAAGATTACTTTTAAATTCTTGACCATATCAAGTATATCATCACCAGTACGGTGGCGAGGCTTCTTCCGGTGATCTGCCTCACCTTTGAAATGCTTGCCTTTCTTTCTTACGGGATGCCTGCTCTGAAGAAATCGACGATGCCCCAGGTACACATTCTTCTTACATTTATCCAAATATATACTGTCGGTATCATCTAAACAGTGCGTGCATGCGTGGTATCACTTGTTTGTCTATCCTGAAAGGTTACTGAGAGCAGGCCAATCATTGATGGTTACAAACAGCAATGCATGTAGGTCAAATTCCTCCTGTTCTTTCTCATCCCACGCACGTACACCTTTTCCATTCCACAGCTGTAAAAGTTCTTCAACTAATGGCCTTAGGTACACATCAATGTCGTTGCCGGGTTGCTTGGGGATTTGGATGAGCACTGGCATCATAATGAACTTCCGCTTCATGCACAACCAAGGAGGAAGGTTATAGATACATAGAGTCACAGGCCATGTGCTATGATTGCTATTTTGCTCCCCAAAAGGATTAATGCCATCTGCACTTAAACCAAACCATACGTTCCTTGCGTCCTTTGCAAAGTCCTTCCACTTTCTCTCGATTTTTCTCCACTGCGATCCGTCAGCGGGTACTCTCAACTTCCCGTCTTTCTTACGGTCTTTGTTGTGCCATCGCATCAACTTGGCATGCTCTTTGTTTTGGAACAAACGTTTCAACCGTGGTATTATAGGAGCATACCACATCACCTTGGCAGGAATCTTCTTCCTGGGGCGCTCGCCCTCAACATCACCAGGGTCATCGTGGCCGATCTTATAGCGCAATGCACAGCATACCGGGCATGCATTCAAATCCTCGTACTCACCGCGGTAGAGGATGCAGTCATTAGGGCATGCATGTATCTTCTGCACCTCTAATCCTAGAGGGCAGACAGCCTTCTTTGCTTCGTACGTACTGTCGGGCAATTCGTTGTCCTTTGGTAGCTTCTTCTTTAACATTATCAGCAACTTTTCAAATGCCTTGTCAGATACACCATTCTCTGCCTTCCATTGCAGCAATTCCAGTGTGGTACCCAGCTTTTTCTTGTCATCTTCGCAATTTGGGTACAACAATTTCTTGTGATCCTCTAACATGCGCTGCAACTTCAGCTTCTCCTTTTCACTTGCGCAGTTTCTCTTTGCATCGGCAATGGCCCGACCAAGATCATCAGCGGGCTCATCTGATGCCTCTTCTTCAGCTCCTTCCCGCATTGCCGGCTCAGCTTCTTCCCCCATTGTTGTACCATCATATTCATGGAACCCATGGCCAGGATAGCTGTCGTCATCCTCTTCTTCTTCATTCTCTTCCATTAGGACCCCTCTTTCTCCCTGCTTGGTCCAACAGTTATAGCCGGACATGAAACCGGACTCAAACAGGTGGACGTGAATGGTTCTTGAGTTAGAGTAATTTCGATCATTCTTACAGCCAGCACATGGACAATACATAAAACCATCCGCCCGCTTGTTTGCCTCAGCCGCAACCAGAAAAGTATGCACGCCATTAATGAACTGGGGAGAGCATGGGTCATCGTACATCCATTGCCGGCTCATCTTCATTACACAACACCAAAAAGACCAAATTAATACAAGTTCATACATAAAGTTCATACACACTTGTTCTCATAAAACAACATACAAACTCTCTAGCTAAAGCATTTAAATGCAACAACAAATGCGATCAAGATCGCAACTAAGGTAACAATTGATCCAACAGCATAGTGATACCAAGCCTCACTATCATTGGCATATTTTTTAAATTTTCTAATCTTCAAGCGCATTGCATCCATCTTGATCTTGTGATCATCGATGACATCGGCAACATACAACTCCAGTTTCATCTTCTCTTCTTCAACTCTTTTCAATTTTTCTTTCAAATACTCGTTTTCTTTTTCAACTAAATTTAACTTCTTGACAAGAATATCTATGTCGGTTGCAATTTCCGGTTCACATACCTCTTAGATAAAAATATCTATGTCAACTTGATGGGCATAATTGTCATAAACACGAAATGCAACAAATAGTTATAAAAGAGAGTATATACCACATCCGAATCATAAACCGGACGAGGGCCGACGGGGACGGATATCAAAACCATGCCACTATGTATAACAAACAACCATATAGGTAAGAAAACTATACAAGTAACTATCTAAATCTTACAAACATGATTTTTTTTATAAAAAGGATAAGAACAAGAGGCTCACCAAGGTGGTGCCGTCGACGGGACCGTGCGGGCGATCGACGGTGGTTAGGACGGGGACGGGAAGGCACTAAGTAAACCACACCTACACATGCAAAGTAAGAAGTTAATTTGAGCTCAAATTGCATATAAATCAAATAAACTACCACATATAAATACTCCCAAACTAAAACCCACAAATCACTATACTTATAGAGCATTGCAAGAGCTAATCTAGAAATGAGAGATGAAAGGACAAAGTTGCTAACCTTTGTGAACACTTGGATGGATGGGGTGCCTCCAAATCTTGACAAATTTTGGCAAAAATGGAGGTGAGCTCGAGCAAGGGGAAGAACAAAGGAGAGGAAGAAGGGGGAAAACAGGGAGGAGTGTGCTCGGGCTGGCCGAAGGGTTCATGTAGGGGATCTTTAGTCCCGGTTCGTGACACGAACCGGGACTAAAGGTGCGCCTTTAGTCCCGGTTCGTGCCACGAACCGGGACTAAAGGTCATCGTGGGGCCCCAGGCTGACACCAGCCGGCCACCACCCCTTTAGTCCCGGTTCATGTTACGAACCGGGACTAAAGGTCCGGAACGAACCGGGACTAATGATGCCCGTCCTGAACCGGGATTAATGGTCACATTAGTGCCGGTTCAAAACCAGACTGGGACTAATGCTTTGGACAAAAGATCTGTTTTCTACCAGTGACTCTTTAATGGTTTCAAAGTGGTTTATACAGGAGATCCAAGTTTTATAACTTGATTATGCAAATTTTTATCAAGATTTCGATATATTCAATAGTTGGCATCTTGTTCTCAATAATTTCTAACCTCCGCATAACATGTTCCAGGTGAGACCACTATTTCCAATCCTGGATTACGCATGCAGGCCGGCGGCGCGCGCCTCCGATTCCGGAGTGTGCGTATGGCCCGGCGATGCAAGCACTAGCACCCACCGTTGCCGGTGCGGAACAGTGGCCAATGCGGGAAGGGGATGACACGGGGGCGGACCGGATTGCGCTGTCCTGACGTAGCTGCGCGCGGGTCGGGAGGGTCCAGCTCCGGCGTCCTCGCAGCACCGACGCGGGAGCTACGGCGACGCTATAGATCCGGAGCTGCACCGGTATTCACCTTGGACCGCTCCAAGGCAATGCGTAGAGACAGCTCCTCGTTGATGTCGAGATCGATGACAGAGTGGCTGCCGGAGCTCGACATTATGCCAGACTGGATCGCAATCGGAGAGGGGAGAAGAGATGACGAAGCGAAAGAGGTGAGTGGGTGAGCTAGGGTTCCAAGCGAGGAGACGGATTGGGGTTTTTGTGAGACAGCGGTGGGGTCGGTGACAGGGCGGGCTTGTCAGCGGGCGTCACCGCATATCCACCCTAGATTTACGCTGGATATGAGGGATGTCGGATAGTTCGAACGTTTGGCTTGTTTCAGGCCTCCGGATGGGTCGATTTTCTTGATCGGTCCGTCCGCCCAGGCGTTTTAGACGGGTTTGGGGCGGCCTAGGTTCCGTGCAATGCCGAACATCCTGATGTTCCGTCCTGCTGATGTTAAGGAGACTGCTGGGGCATACAAGGTGGCTGTCCTCGACAGGGAGAGACCATCTACTCGGTTAGGTCAGTTACGAACTAATACTAGGTGTTTGCAAAGTTTGAGAGGCATCAGGATCAAGTTGGGTGCAGAAGATCACATGACGCTAGCTCTGCGACTTCTGGTTCTTCAAATATGATACCCAAGAAGATACGGCAAAGCGAAACGACGAAACCCACGGGGTGCCTGAACGAACACCTCCACCACCGGGGCTGGACGAATCGTTGCTAGTAGTTTATCATTTCCTGGGCCGCACAGCCGCCGCCAATTATAAGGAGAAGAGAACGGGACGAAATCACTGTTCTGACCTTATACCGAAAGAATTGCACAAAATGAACTCGTCTGGAAAGTATTTCACGATCTGACCCTTTTAGAAACGCCACAGCCCGCGGCATTTCTGGTAAACTAAGAAACGCTGACCTATCTCGCGTTTCTGGACAACTATGAAACGCCGAGCTAATACGCGTTTCTGCCCACAGCCGAAACGCCAAGGACCCTGCCGTTTCGGGCCAACAATGAAACGCCAAGGACCCTACCGTTTCTGCCTGAGATACTTATTAGGTCGTGGTCCCCCTTTTGTTTCACCCACCACTCATTTGTCTCCCCCACCACTATCCCGAGCTCCACCTCCTTTTTCCCCTTTATCTCCCCCACTTTTCCCCTCTCAAATCCTTCCAAAAGGATTGGTTTGGTCTGTGGATCCGGTGTCATTTCCGTTCCTTGAGGTAATCTCCTTCATCTCACAAATTTTTATTGGTTGGATTTGTCTATTTGGGTGGTTTTTTGTTCATGTGTTTTCTAACCCTAGTTTTGAACATTGTTCCAAAATATGATGTTCTTAGTGTATACTAATGAGTAATGAGTATAGTTGTTCCAATAATGTTGCATTGTATTGGTTGGGTTATGCTTATTGTTAAGATTTAGGGTTAGGGTTAGGGTTAGGGTTAGCGTTTGGTTAATGCTTAATTTGGATGGACATAGATGTTTCTTAGTTGTCTTTTTAGGAATGTGGTATACTTAGCATTGCTACTTTTGTTCCCTTTTTTAGATGGAGAAGATTGTGAATATTCATTATGTTGACAAAGAGGCATTCATGAATGTTGATATTGTTGACAAGTATGAGGAAGTGTTGGTATTTCTTGAGAGTCCTACTTATGAAGAGGTTGTGGAAGAAACACGGATAAGATTGAAGTGGGTTGATCCAAGTGACCAAGTTGAATTATTAGGAAGATACGATGTTGGGTCGGCACACAAGTGTCGAATGAAGACAATGCCTATCAAGTCCAATTTGCATTGGGTTGCATACAAGGAGGTTGTTGCATCCTCGGTAGTCAAGTCACTCGAAGTGTTTGCAAGTATGGTGGTCAAGTCTCCTCTTTTTCATGTTGACTTGAACCAAACCTTAGTAGATGATTTGAGCCCGATTAGTAGTGTGCCACCTATTGTTGAGCATAAAGTTGAAGTGGAAGCCAATGAGTATCCCCAATATGAGTTCGGAGGTAGTGCACCGATCAAAGATGATGGTCATGACTCCGACGAAGAGTATGAGAGGCACCACAACATTGTTCGTGACGTAGAGGCTCAAGTAAGGCATGATGACATGGATCCTGACATTGTCTATCAGCGTGCTTGTGTGGATGACTCGGATGATGAAGGCCCGGTGAATGAGTTGGACGAGGATGGCTTCACTGAGAAAGAAGCGGAGTGGTATACAAAAAACACCGGTAGGGATCACAAAGTTCCCTTGTTTTGTGATGTTAGCCTTGTAGATAAGGCTATAGTCGATGGTGGCATGAGCAAGACAATTGAGGCTAGAATGTTCCCAAGTAGCACACCCGACGCGATTTCTATGTCTTACCTAAAGAAAGGTTTGATGTTCGAGCACATGCTAGAATTCAAGATGTGGTTGTGTGAGTATGTCGTCAAACACTACAGGCCTTTCATAGTTGTTCACTCGGACTGCAACAAGCGATACACCGTGAAATGCGAGGTAGAAAAATGCAAATGGAAAGTCAATGGAAGACTCATGAAAGATGGTTGGTGGAAGATAAGTAGTTGCAAAGCCACTCACCAATGCACACCGCCGACCGATGAAGCACCGACGTCACACCGTCAGCTAACCTCAGAATTCATCGGTTATAAATACCAGAAACATATAGCTGAGGATCCAACCATTAAAGTGAAGTTGTTGATGAGTTGGGTTTACGAGAGGTTTGGATATAAGGTCAAGTACGGAAAGACATGGAAGGCCAAGCAAGTCGCTCTTAGAATGTTGTACGGTGGATGGGAAGAGGCGTACAACATGCTACCCAGGTTGCTGGGCGCGATGTCCTATAGAAACCCGGGAATGTACCACTATGTCCAAGATATTGAAGGAGTGTTCTGTCGTGCCTTTTGGACGTTTGGCCCATGCATTGCAGCTTTTGAGCATTGTCGTCCGGTTTTGTCTATAGATGGAACATTCCTGACAGACAAATACAAGGGCACGCTAATGATAGCACTCGCACATGATGCTAATGATCAGGTGTTGCCTGTGGCATTTGCTTTGGTGTCCGTGGAGAACCAAGACAACTGGGAATGGTTCATGAGACTTGTGAGAAGCATGGTCATTCCTCCGAATAGGGAGGTATGCATCATATCCGATCAGCACCAAGGCATATTAAAGGCCGTGGCTGTTCACATGCCAGGGCATGCGAGGCTTCACCATCGATGGTGCATGAGGCACTTCGTTGCAAACTTTTACAGGGCTTGTAAGAACAAAGATCTGGCGAAGGATTTGAACTCCGCATGTGTGGCCTTCTCCGTTGAGTCATTCACGACACGATTGAACATAATCTATGAGAAGGCAAATGAAGGTGGGAAAGATTTCCTAGAAAAGAATATTGATGAGAGACACAAGTGGTCACGGGCTTGTGACGAAGGAGGCATGAGATATGGCGACATGACAAGCAATCTTGTTGAGTGCTTCAACTTTGTCTTGAAGGGTGCCCGTCAGTTGCCGGTGACGGCAATAGCGGAATATACCTTCTACAAGCTCAATGAGTATTTTCTGAAGCACTCTGATGAAATCGACAAGTGGATTGGTGACAGTGAGAAGCCTCCCAATGAGATTTATCCGAAGAAGGTTGCCGAGTGGCTACAGTATCAAAAAAACAAGTCAGCCATCCAGCGAGCCACTTGTTTCGATAATGTTGAAATGAAATACCAAGTGGATGAGCCAGGTGGGACAACGAGAGATGGGGAATCATATGGTGGTCACTCATTTACGGTGGCCCTTCGGACGCGGCATTGCACTTGTGAGCGGCCTAGTAAGTACCATTGGCCATGCTCGCACCTGATGACGGCATGCCGCACGAGGAATTTGCCCTTCTCTGATGGTGTAGTTGTGAGGTTGCATGAATTCAACTTGCAAACTCATAAGTTAACATGGGCGTCGAGATTCCACCCTTTTCTTGACCCATCACAGTGGCCAGAGTATCACGGCCCTAATATTAGGCCGGATCCAGAGATGATGGTACAACCGAAGGGTAGAAGGAGAACAAAGCACAGGAATGATATGGATGACCTCATGAGCACCAGAGAGTTTGGTAGTGGACATTTCATGGAGCCACGTGATAGGAACCAATGCGGTGATTGCAATGAAACGACACACAATAAGAGGACTTGCAAAACAAACAAAACTTCAAAAGGTCACAATGCTTCTACTAGTGATGCCGGTGGCAGAGGAGGTTCAAGTGCTGGTGGTAGAGGTTCCGGTGGTAGAGGTGGTTCAAGTGCTGGTGGTAGAGGAGGTTTTATGGGTAGAGGTTCCGGTGGCATAGGTGGTTCAAGTGCTGGTGGTAGATGTGGTTCAAGTGGTAGCCTTGGTGTGGGCCGAGGATCCGGCGGTGGTAGAGGTGGTTCAAGTGGTGGCCTTGGTGTGGGCCGAGGATCCGGCGGTGGTAGACGTGGTGGTTCAAGTGCTCGTGGTAGTGCTGGTCGTAGAGGAGGTTTTATGGGTAGAGGTTCGGGTGGTGGTAGAGGAATGTTCGGATACCTAGAAGGACCATTTCCGTACGTTTGATACATTTCAATATTATTTTCATGTTGTACATTTTCTTCATGTTGTTTTTCTCCTTACTAACTAATGTCTTGTAATTTTTTCTAGATATGGCGGCTTCTCAACCCAACAAAGCAACAATGAAGGGGGTGGAGGACACGGAGGGGGGAGGTGAGATGCCGGGGTGGTGGGAGAAGGCTGTCAAGAAGGTGAGAGAGGAGGAGGCAGCCGCTCTAGAGAAGAAGAAGCAAGAGGAGTACGAAGAGAAGCAAAAGCATAGATGGAGAATGACATTTCGACCCATTGATATGCAGAACAAGCTGAAGAAGAAGTGTGAGATGGCTGAAGAGAAACGGCTGAAGGATTGGCGAGAGAAAACTGCGAAACTTTGGGCTTTTGAGGCGGCAAAGAAAGAGAGGGAGCACAAGCGCTTCATAGAGAAGGTGGTTCACGAGGCAAGTCTCATAAGGAAAAGGGAGGAGGAAGAAGAAGAAGAAGAGAGGAAGAAGGAGAAGGGAAAGGGACCTGGACCTTGCTCTACACAATAGAGCAACGTCGTTCTCATCATGTTGTGCACTTTATTGTGAACCTTCTCATCGCTATGTGATCTTTGAACTTTAATTTAGTGGTGGACCTCTATGTGCACTCTACATTGCTATGGACCTCTATGTGTACTCTTAATCGCTATGTGATCTTTGAACTTTAATTTAGTCGTGGACCTATGTGTACTCTACTTGTGCTATGATTCTGCTATGTGTGATATGTGCTATGATTATGTTATCTGAAATGTGCTATGATTCTGCTATGGTCCTCTATGTGAGCTATGATTTTGTAATGTCGGCTGAGTTCCTCAAACGCCACAGGCCTTGGCGTTTGCATGTGGGGTAGAAACGCCATTGCCCCTGGCGTTTCTGCTCTGTAAAGAAACGCTGGCGTTTCTTTAGAACAGAACCTATCAGAGTGCGCAGGTACGTTTCTATGTTCACTGGAAACGCCATTGACCCTGGCGTTTCTGCTCTGTAAAGAAACGCTGGCGTTTCTTTAGAACAGAACCTACCAGAGTGAGTGCGCAGGAACGTTTCTATGTTCAGTGGAAACGCCATTGACCCTGGCGTTTCTAATCTATACAGAAACGCCATTGACCCTGGCGTTTCTACTCTATACAGAAAAGCCATTGCCCCTGGCGTTGCTGCTCTTTTGCCACAGCCAGCAACAAAATCAGAAGATCACAGCATATATTCACAACATATATATTAAAAGCATATATTCACAGCATATATATTAACAGCATCATAACAAATAACAGTTGGAAATGACAAATTCAGATAAAACATAACGCATAGAAAGTTCCGTAAGTCAAGGGTACATAGATAGTTCACACATGACAAGTTCAAACGACATAAGTAGAAGTACATAGATAGTTCACAAACGACATAAGTTCAAACGACATAGTAGTCATCACTTCACTTCTTCCCTCTTTTCGCAGGGATCTTGCCCTTGTTGACGTAGCCCTCTGGAGTGTTCTGCCATGTAGGACGTCGGATGTTTCTTGAGCTAGCTCGGCGTGTTTCTTCTGTCGACTGAGTAGGTTTAGTTGGCTGCGGAGCGTCTTCCGTCTGCGAAGCCCCAAACTCCATGTAGTCCGGATCCGTCTCTTTGTCCGTCTCCTCTTCTTCTTCATCTTCCTCAATATGTGCTCGACTCGACGAACCATGAGCTGCACTAGAAGATGGACGAGCGGAAGAAGCACGTGGTCGGCTGGAAGACGGACGAGCGGAAGAAAGCACATCCATTCTGTACTGAGCACGTGCCCGCACATCGGTGGATGAACCACCGTGGCAAGAAAGTAAAGCGGCTAGTGTGCGGCATCGATTGACGACCTTCTGCACAAGGAAAAGACATTGAGAAGTTAATATGCTAAAAGAGCTACGAAAAAGAAAGCAACGGCTGGTTCAAGGCATCTAACCTGCAGAGTACTCCTAACAAGCCTGTCCGTTTGTGGACCAGGGGCACGGCCAAGCACCACATTACTATCGTTGATACATCTCCATAGCTCCGTGCCCTGGATAAAACATATGTGACAGACCACCCACGAAGAATTGACACATGTTCATACTTCAAAAGAAATACAAAAGAGAGACGTACCACTCGGTCATGGAGAGGGCCATAGTCTAGATGCGCTCCAATTGTCTCCCTAATAGAGTTGTTGAATGCACCGTCAGCAGCCTCACTTGGCATTACGTCCAAGCAATCTGAACGAGTCCAAGCACCCTTCTGGATAACTCTGTACTCTTTGCGAATCCACTCCAAATGCCTTAAATATGCCGCCTCGTCAGTGTCGGGTGTTTGATCAGTTTCAACTCGAGCATGCCTCTGAGCATTCCACATGTCCACCCACACCATGTGGTGCTCCTCCCAATTGATGACATTCTTATTGTTTTGCCGGCTCGTCCTACAAAGCATTAGAAGAATACATCAGTTCCATTTTCTCGTGTTAGACATTGATCAACAGGTGATACAAATAACTCTCACTTATGTAGCGCCACACTTGTCTCGACGTGGTCCGGCGGGCTGCATTGTTGGACTCCGAACTGCTTTGAAACACGATGAGGAAGATGCCACTCGACCGCAAAAAAGCATATCATGGGGCACCGCACACGCCAAAGATGCTGGTCACGAAAGCACATATTGCTCAGAGGGAACTGCCTAAGTACCGTGTACGGCCTCCAATTGACCTACATCACAACAAGTCACTCGCCCATGCACGAAAAAAATTCAGAAAAGATGCCAAAGCATTTGGATAATTACCTGTTCATAAGTCAGCATGTCAAGCTCGCTTATGTATGCCTTGTACCGCCCCATGGCTGCGATACTCGACCATTGGACATTAGCCCATGTGTGTGCGATAGTGGGGTACCGCTCCTCATTCCCGTCAAAAGGGTACCTCCAAGGTTCTTCCGGAGGAAGGGTGACGTTACGGCCTACAGGGATACGCTCCCACATCCAAACCTGTAGGGCCCAAACGAAACCACCAAGAGTGGACGTCGGCTTACTCCTCATACATGCTCCATCCAACTACAGATTTGCACACACGTTAAACGACCACACGCAAATACCTATTTAATATAATGAAAATGCATCATAGTTAGCAGTACCTGACGGTACAAGAAGGCTAGTGCCGCCAACCCCCAACTCCACTTAACATCCCAGTCACGAAGAGGATCCAAGAACATCCACGAGGCTGTGTCCCCCGTGCCATCCGGAAACACCACTTGGGTCAAAAGGTTCCATAGGTAAGCCCTGGCGTACCTCTCCACAACATCCGGACTAGCATCCTTTGGGCACCTGTGAAAATGTTTCTGTATCCACGAGAACAACACGCCGGATGGCCTAGGATCCTTCCTGGTTTCATGAGTCCACGGCTCAGGTTCAACACCAACCAATGCTGCAACCCGTTGTAGCCACCCATCAGACCTCACCTTCCCTGTAAGAGCCCTGCCCTCGATCGGAAGCCCGGTGATCATAGCAATATCCTCCAAAGTTATGGTCATCTCACCAAGAGCAAGGTGAAAAGAGTGCGTCTCCGGCCTCCAACGGTCCGTAAGGGCAGTAAGGGCCGTCGAGTTCAACCATGGTGGTATGCCTTTAAAGTTGAGCACAAGCTGAAGAAGATCCATTCTTCTAAAATAAGGCTCGTACCGACGGTCATATACGAGAGATTCATTCGGGTTGTGCCCCCTCAACTGAAGTACTGGAGGAACCTAAACAAACAAACGCATAATTTGTTACTTCTCTCAACTTGTCACAATATGAAAATCAACCAATATAGAAAGATAATCATCAAGGCCCGGATAATTACCTCCCCTCTTTCCACTAGCACCGCACGATGCTTCTGCTCGTAGAAATCATCAAGGCCCGGATATTTATCCGGCTCAAACATCCTACATAATAGGAACAAATAATTTTAGGATTCAACATAATACGTTTTTTACCTATAAATGTCAAATTCACAAGTACCAAATGATACAAAGTGTGCACGCACACATCTATGTAGTCCAAAATATTTAGGATGAACACGTAGCAAATATAACAATCAAGTAATATGCATTCACCATCACACTTGCAACTATAGAAAATACACAAATTTACATCATATTTCACAATGCACTCATCCTTAGCCGGCCCTCATCCTTACTACTAAATCATATAACACTAAACAACTAAATCATCACCAAATTTTGTTTTACTTCAAAACCTAGGTTGCACCTAGTGCCAAAAATAAGCTCCAAAAATACAAAGTTATTGCAAAAAGTGATTGGAGGGATTGAAGGAGCTTACCGGCCTCTTCGATTTGCCCCAAAGATCCGCAAAAATGGTTGAGGGAAGAGGAAGATCGAAGGGGGGGATCGGGAGGAGGAGAGAGGCCCTGCTCGTCCTCTATTGCAGCAACTGGAGGAGGAAGAACCGGCCGATGGGAGGGTGGTGCCTACAAATATCGGCCAGAAACGCCAAGGTCCTTGGCGTTTCGGCTGTGGGAAGAAACGCGGATTAGCTCGGCGTTTCAGAGTTGTCCAGAAATGCGAGATAGGTCGGCGTTTCTTAGTTGACCAGAAACGCCGCGGGCTGTGGCGTTTCTAAAAGGGTCAGATCGTGAAATACTTTCCAGACGAGTTCATTTTGTGCAATTCTTTCGGTATAAGGTCAGAACAGTGATTTCGTCCAAGAGAACGTGCGGCAGTACGGAGTATGATTTCCTCTTATTTATGCTTAGCCAGGAACGTTCGTTTCTACGTACCTGTCGAACGACCGTCAGCAAGCAAAGTAGCAGCAGCTTTTGGATCGGATTAGAGCATCTACAACCGGACCTCTCAAACACGCCTCATACGCCCGGGCGGGCTGTCCGGTCAGTGTCCGGTCAAAAAAAGTTGACCCAGACGGACCCCTCAAACGGGCCTCAAACGCCCGGACTGACCGGCACCCCCCATATCCAGCCCAAATATGGGGCGGATATGGGGTGGCCCGGGCACGCCCGGGCGCGTCCGCCTGACAAGCCCGGCCCACCCCGACCCCACCCTGTCCCACTAAAAACCCCCGTCCGGCGAAACCCTAGCTCACTCACTCTCGCTCCGTCCGCTCCTCTCCCCTCTCCGCCCGCTCCTCTCCCCTCTCCGCCCGCTCCTCTCCCCCCGCCGACGAGCATGTCGAGCTCCGGCAGCGCCTCCGACGACTCCGATCCGGAGTACAAGCTGGCTCTCCGCATCGCCTTGGAGCGGTCCAAGGCGGAGACCGGAGGCAGCTCCGGATCTGGAGCGTCCTCGAAGCCGCCCGCTCCCCGTCGGCGCATTTCGGACGCCGGCGCTGGCCCGTCCCGTGCCATGGGCAGCGGCGACCGACGGCCAGCCCAGTCCGCGCCGGCGGGGCGGGCTCCCTCCCGCCGTGCCCTCCCTCCGCCCGTCGCTGCTCCTCCTTGCGGGGCAGCGGTGGGTGCTTCTGCCCGCCCCTCCGGCCCGGTCACGCACGCCGGAGTCGGAGGCGCGCGCCGCCCGCCGCGAGAGGCAGCGGCGGAGGGAGAGGGAGGCCGCGGAGACGGCAAAGGAGCGGGCGCGGGCTCTGGCGGATATGGATGAGGACCACCTCCTCGCATGGGTCTGCCGCCGGTCGCTCACGACGGCGGAGTCAGACGCGAGGAGGCTCCGCCGCAAGAATGCCAAGGCCCTCCGCATCGCCATTGAGGAGTCCGAGCGGCTCGCGGCGGTTACGGCGAAGGAGCGGGCGTGGCTGGCCAAGCTCAAGCGCCGGCAGGACCGGGTGGCGGAGCGGCTGAAGGGCCTCGTGATCGTCTCCGACTCCTCCTCCTCCGATGACGACGGCTCCTCCTCCTCCTCCTACGACGACGACCAGCCCTCCGCCGCCGACGGCTACAGCTACGCCGGCGACCGCAAGGGGAAAGGTCCGGCCCGCAAGAACTAGTTAGATTAGTTTAGGTTAAAATTTGTCCGTCGTATGTATGAACTGGTGGAGCTTTTGTTGCAATGTGATGCTATCTCGTGTCCGGATTCATATGTTCTGCGTTTGATCGACGTAATTTGATCCACGTTGCATGGGTAGTATGAAAATGGGGGGTCGGATATGAGGGAGACGGATGTGGACGAGCAGATTTGAGACGTGCCCGGTCAGTGCCCGCGGACGCGTCCGTGGGCGTTTGAGGGGCCGGATTTGTCATATCCGGTTGTAGATGCTCTTACGTGCGTCCGTCACCAAGTTTAGGTCTCCCTCCCTTGCCGACGGAGGGTGCGTGCGCTGATCCTGGCCTTTTCTCGTGCCCCGCTCGTCGGAAATGGAGCGCCGCTCCCTGCTCAGCGGAAATCGCTTTTAGTCTATCTTATATAATCGTTTTTAGTATCTTATTATTAAGCAGGGTGTGTCATGGGTCATGTGTGATGGTGCTTTCTATCTATGTTGGTTCCTTTCCGTCATGCGTCAAACAAAGTGGACTTTTAATACTGTGGAGGATTCTGGGAGATTTGGGTGGTAGAATATACTACTACCGGAGCGCCGGGCTACTCTAGCTAGGAGTAGTAGTAGTATTTGCAGCGTTGGAAGCATGCGGTGCGGGGCGTTGCTGGGCGCACCTCCTGCCTGGTCCGGCGCGTCTTCCATCCAGTCGCTGCCGGGCACGGGTGAACCGGACAAGCTAGATCTCACGCGCTGTTCAACTGTCAGGCTATCATGCGCTAGTACTTGCTAGTAGCTCCGCGACGGTAGACTGTTGCTTGGCAGGGAGATTCATCAATCATTCATGTAATCAGTCCCGTGCCTGGATGACTGGATCATCGTGGCTGACCCTGCATCATACGATGACTGACGACGGTGGTGCACTGCTGCTATAGCCGCGTGTCAGGCCGAACAGCGTGCGTTGTCAGCTCGCCATTCGGCCACGGGCTGGTGGATGAATTAGGCGACACGAGAGCAGAATGGAACGGTGTGAGCTGAACAAGTAGCTTGGAGGGTCGTTCAAACCATTTTTGTGGAGAAGCAGGAGAGGAGGGGGGGGGCGGGGAATCAGCGAAGCAGGAAGGAGTGCTGCGAGCTCCGTCACTCCGTGGACGTACGAAGGATGTTACGAAAACGTCGCTGGCATGGCCTCGGCGCGTGTGGACTTGCGGACAGGGGCGGGGGGAGGTGGCGCCGGCCTGCCGGCCTGCGCATCGCGCTGCCCCGGGTCGCGCCCTCCCCGGCTTCGCCTCGCCTTGCCACGCCCTCCACGGCGCGCGCGCGACGGCACATGGGGTCCGTCCGAGACCACCTGTCCCCGTGCTGCCCCTTTCATGGGATCAATCGCTTTACGAGCGTCCTCTTCGGCCGAGTTTAAATCTTGTGGGTGTCTACCCAGGCTATCCATCTCTAGTTACTACTGTAGAAGCAAGGGTGCGACGGGAGGGATGGCGCCAAATGTCTTGGTTGCACACTTACACATGGATGACCAAACAACACAACTATAGCAAAAAAAAGCCGATATTCAATTTGGCTCTAACAAGCACAAGCTCCTGCGTGTCAAAAATGGATTTCACAAGTGTAAAGAATAAATAAATAAAACACTTGTGTTCATTGTCACGCCTAGATGATACATGCAAATTTGCGGACGAAAAATTTAAGTATTTAACTTGTGCAATCAAAAAAACAAGTCGAACGCCAAATGTTACACTTAATTTTATTTTTTCATCGACAAAGCATTTATATGTAATATAGCATGAAAATTGTGAAACACACTTGCCACACTAATACAAACATCTATAAAAGAATTCAGAATTTTGAAAATATATTTACTATATAATTTTATTATATTTTTCATTAGGGAGCTTATGCTCCTTAGAGACAAAAATCCGCATCCAGCGAAAATGGCCAATTAAAAGCATTTCCTATCTCGGAAGAGGATTTGTGACTCTTGGGTGCCACACGCCCCTATATGAATATAACATTAAAAACATTTCAGAAAACTTAAAAAAAACTGAAATTTTGGGATATGAAACCCGGGTGCCCGTTGTAAACCCGCTTTCAGTTTCGTGGGGATGGCCCCCCGGTAATGTCAGTAAAAAGTCAAAAAAAACGTACGTATAAAAAAAATAGATGTATCGTATGTCGGATCATAAATCCTGCCCCGCATATACCACGGACATTCATTCCCCACGAAAAAGAACACAAGTGTACAATGGGCACCTAGGTTTGATATCCCAAAATTTCCTATTTTCTTAAAATTTCCTGATATATTTTTAATGCTATCTTCATATAGGGGTGTATGGCACCCGGGTGCTTCAAATGCATTTCCATCTCAAAGGGCGTCTTCAAGTCTGGCGTATATGTCCGTATGGATAGTATGGACGGTAGGACAACTCCAGCTTGGTTCACCAAACTGGACACATCAAATGTATGTAGGACATGTCCACGGAGAACAGGTAGGGGGCTGTCATCAAACCATGTGCTCCAAACGCCCACACTAGTTCAAACATACAATTCGGATAGGCAGACAAAAATCGATCAATGTGATATATTTACAATTAAAATGATGAAATTTAAGAAAGTATAACTAAACCGAAACAAAATTTAAACTAAACCAATAGAGGTACCGGACAGTGAACTCGTAGACATGGCCTCCAAGGCCGCCGACACCTTCATAGTCGTTCCTCCGACATTGCCACGGACACATCCATCGTTCTCCCCTTCGCCGTTCCACCGACACCTCCGCCATTGCCGCCGTGGCCGCCCTCGTCCTCAGACGATGGAAAGCCTCACAGGGTCACGACAACCCTTATTGGGTCGCGTCCGCCCAACGTCGATGGTTAGATTTGGACATGCTCTTGCCCATGCCACTTGGTGCAGTGAGGGCAACAAGCTCAGACTCCTCCAGCCCCACTTTGAGGAGATGGTCGCTAAGCTGACGGTAGCGGCAACAGACATCCATGCGGTGGCCCTGGACCGATCCTCGGCCCAGGACAACGCGAGGTCTGGGTTGGCGTGGACCTAGTTGAGCTCCACGTTGGACGTAGCGAACGCTATCGAGTATGCCGTGTTGCGTTGTTCCTGCTCGGTTTCCTCCTTGTCAACTACCGTGATGGTGCAGGAGAAGGAGGCGTCGTCGCCATGTCCGAGGTAGTAGAAGAGGCGGTAGCACGTGTTGGTGATTTTCGGGTCAGGCGCTTCTTCCTCCTTCTTCACCGGTTGTTGATTGTGCTCCCGGTTGCCAACGGGGCGGCGATGGCATCACCTCCTTGCCGTCCAGAAAATGACGTGAAGGGGACACTGACTAGACAAGCGAACGACCTAGTTGCGTGGCGGCGATGTCGAATTTCTTTAATCTACTCCTTGACGCAGCGTTTGATTTGGACGATGTGGTTGCGCAACAACGAGGGAGATATTGGATTAATGGACTGTGCTCGGCTGGTCGCGGAGAGACTCCTCGAGTGGAAACTCTATGTGTGCCATGAACTCATCGCCCGTGCACGGAACCTCGGTGAGGAGGGGTGTTTGCTGCTACTCCTAGTCATCATTGCCGGGAAGGACCAATTCCTCCTTATCCATCAAAGTGTTGTATGTCGATAGGCCCGAAGACCGTGGGCGGCAGCACCATCATCCAGAGCTCCCGGTGGATCCACCCACCAGCGCTGAGAATGAACTGTCGGACTTCCCATCGTCGTGCCGTCACTAGTACATAACAGGGCATTGGTCCAGGCCGGGCCAGCCCATTAGTCCCGGTTCAGTCACGAACCGGGACCAATGGGGGCAACGGTCCCGATTCGTGAGGCCAGGGGGGCGGCCGGGCCTCGTGGGGCATTGGTCCCGGTTCGTCTGGACCCTTTGGTCCCGGTTCCAGACACGAACCGGGACCAATGGGGCCATTGGTCCCGGTTCGTGTCTGGAACCGGGACCAAAGGGGGTCCTTTAGTCCCGGTTCCAGCCACGAACCGGGACCAATGAGATGCCTATATATACCCCCCCCCCCCCCCCGCCAGCGAGCAGAGCACTCCACACTGCTCTGTTTTTCTGGCCGGCGAGGGGAGAGCTTTGTGGTGCTCTAGCTCACCTCCTATGCACATGAGGTGTTCGATGAAATGCCCGAGCCACACTTAAGCTTTCTCCTCTCGAAGCTCCTTGTCCAAGCTCCATTTTTCTCAAGATTTGTTTAGGTTTGGCGGTCCGTCCTGTCCCGTCCCCGTCCTCACCGCCGTCGATCGCCCGCGTCCATCTCGGCACCGGCACCACCGTGGTTAGCCTCTTCTTCTTATCTTCTTTCTAAAAGAAAAAAGTTCTTACTTGTATCATTTAGATAGATACTTGTGTAATTTTCTTACTTTTATTATTGTTTGTTATTATATAGTGCCATGGTCATGGTATCCGCCCACGTCGGCCCTCGTCCGGTCTATGATTCGGATGTGGTATATATTATCTTTTATAACTATTTGTTTTATTTAGTGTTTATGACAATTATGCCGACCAACGTGACATAGATTTTTTAATCTAGGAGGTATGTGAACCGGAAATTCCAACCGACATAGAAATTCTTGTCGAGAAGTTAAATTTGGTTGAAAAAGAAAACAATTACTTGAAAGAAAAATTACAAAGAGTTGAAGAGGAGAAGATGAAGTTGGAGTTGCATGTTGCCGATGTCGTCGACGATCACAAGATCAAGATGGATGCAATGCGCTTGAAGATTAGAAAGATTAGAAAATATGTCATTCATACTGAGGCTTGGTATCATTATGCCGTTGGATCAATTGGTACCTTAGTTGCGGTTATGATCGCATTTGTTGTTGCATTTAAATTTTATAGTTTCAATGTATGTTTTAATTAGATGCTCTAAAGAGCTATATGTTGTTCAATAATGAGAACTATGTATGAACGTTATGTATTTATTTTGGTCACTACTGTACTTTGGCTTTAATGTGATGATGAATTTCTATTAATTTGGTCACTTCTCTATTCATGATATGCACGCAGATGAACCGGCAATGGATGTACGGTGACCGACGCACCTCCGAGTATATTGAGGGCCTGCATAATTTTCTCGAAGCGGCTGAGGCAAACAAGCAGAATGGTTTTATGCATTGTCCATGTACTGTCTGTGAGAATGCGAAGGCTTTCTCCAACTATAAAACCCTTCACTTCCACCTGCTTCAGAAGGGTTTTATGCCACACTATAATGTTTGGACCAAGCACGGAGAAAGAGGGGTTATGATGGAAGACAACGAAGAAGAAGAGGATGACGACAACTACCCGCCCCCTGAATACGGTGATGCTGCAATGGGGGAAGCTGAAGATCAAGAGGAACCAGACGATGTGCCCGATGATGATCTTCGCCGGGTCATTGTTGATGCACAGAGAGAATGCGAAAGTGAAAGGGAGAAGTTGAAGTTCGATCGCATGTTAGAGGATCACAAAAAAGGGTTGTACCCAAATTGCGAAGATGACAACAGAAAGCTCGGTACCACACTGGAATTGCTGCAATGGAAGGCAGACAATGGTGTATCTGACAAGGGATTTAGTTCGCTTCTGAAAATAATGAAGAAGAAGCTTCCAAAGGATAACGAATTGCCCGGCAGTACGTACGAAGCAAAGAAGGTTCTATGCCCTCTAGGATTGGAGGTGCAGAAGATACATGCATGCCCTAATGACTGCATCCTCTACCGCGGTGCGTACGAGGATTTGAACGCATGCTCGGTATGCGGTGCCTTGCGGTATAAGATCAGAAGAGATGACCCTGGTGATGTTGAGGGCCAGCGCACCGGGAAGAGGGTTCCTGCCAAGGTGATGTGGTATGCTCCTATAATACCACGGTTGAAACGTCTGATCAGAAACAAAAAGCATGCCGAGTTGATGCAATGGCACAAAAAAGACCGTAAGAAAGATGGGAAGTTGAGAGCACCTGCTGACGGGTCGCAGTGGAGAAAGATCGAGAGAAAGTGGAGCGACTTTACAGGTGACCCGAGGAACGTATGGTTTGGTTTAAGTGCAGATGGCGTTAATCCTTTTGGGGAGCAGAGCAGCAAGCATAGCACATGGCCTGTGACTCTATGTATGTATAACCTTCCTCCTTGGTTGTGCATGAAGCGTAAGTTCATTATGATGCCAGTGCTCATCCAAGGCCCTAAGCAACCCGGCAATGACATTGATGTGTACCTAAGGCCATTAGTTGATGAACTTTTACAGCTATGGAATGGAAGAGGTGTACGTGTGTGGGATGAGCATGCACAAGAGGAATTTGACCTACGAGCGTTGCTGTTTGTAACCATCAACGATTGGCCTGCTCTCAGTAACCTTTCAGGACAGACAAACAAGGGATACCACGCATGCACACACTGTTTAGATGACACCGACAGTATATATTTGGACAAATGCAGGAAGAATGTGTACCTGGGGCATCGTCGATTTCTTCCGACCAACCATCAATGTCGAAAGAAAGGAAAGCATTTCAAAGGTGAGGCAGATCACCGGAAGAAGCCCGCCCTCCGTACTGGTGATCACATACTTGATATGGTCAATGATTTACAAGTAATATTTGGAAAGGGTCCTGGCGGACTATCTGTTCCGACTGACGATGCGGGACGCGCACCCATGTGGAAGAAGAAATCTATATTTTGGGACCTACCCTATTGGAAAGACCTAGAGGTCCGCTCTGCACTCGACGTGATGCACGTGACGAAGAATCTTTGCGTGAACCTGCTAGGCTTCTTGGGAGTATATGGGAAGACAAAAGATACACCGGAGGCACGGGAGGAACAGCAACGTGTGCATGAAAAAGACGGCATGCATCCAAAGCAGTATGAAGGTCCTGCCAGCTACGCTCTTACCAAAGAAGAGAAGGAAATCTTCTTTGAATGCCTGCTCAGTATGAAGGTCCCGTCTGCCTTCTCGTCGAATATAAAGGGAATAATAAATATGGCAGAGAAAAAGTTCCAGAACCTAAAGTCTCATGACTGCCACGTGATTATGACGCAACTGCTTCCGGTTGCATTGAGGGGGCTTCTACCTGAAAACGTTCGATTAGCCATTGTGAAGCTATGTGCATTCCTCAATGCAATCTCTCAGAAGGTGATCGATCCAGAAATCCTGCTAAGGTTAAGGAGTGATTTGGTGCAATGTCTTGTTAGTTTCGAGCTGGTGTTCCCACCGTCCTTCTTCAATATCATGACGCACGTCCTAGTTCATCTAGTCGACGAGATTGTCGTTCTGGGCCCTGTATTTCTACACAATATGTTCCCCTTTGAGAGGTTCATGGGAGTCTTAAAGAAATATGTTCGTAACCGCGCTAGGGCAGAAGCAAGCATCTCCATGGGCCATCAAACAGAGGATGTCATTGGGTTTTGTGTTGACTTCATTCCTGACCTTAAGAAGATTGGTCTCCCTCAATCACGGTATGAGGGGAGACTGACTGGAAAAGGCACGCTAGGAGTGGACTCAGTAATATGTAGGGACGGGCATTCTTGGTCTCAAGCACACTACACAGTTCTACAGAATTCTACCTTGGTGACCCCGTATGTCGATGAACACAAGAATATTCTGCGCTCCAAACACCCGGAGCAGTGTGACGACTGGATTACATATGAACACATCAGGACTTTTGGCAGTTGGTTGCAAACACGTCTCATGGGTGACAACACTGTTTCTGATGAGTTGTACTCGTTGGCCAGGGGACCATCTTCGACTGTATTGACTTACAAAGGGTACGAGATAAATGGGAATACATTTTACACGATCGCCCAAGATCAAAAGAGCACCAACCAAAACAGCGGTGTCCGCTTTGATGCAGCAACCAATAGGGGAAAGGACACATATTATGGTTACATAGTGGACATATAGGAACTTGACTATGGACATGATTTCAAGGTCCCTTTGTTTCAGTGCAAATGGGTCAATCTGTCAGGAGGCAGGGTACAGGAAGACCCACAGTACGGAATGACAACAGTGGATCTGAACAATCTTGGGTATACAGACGAACCATTCGTCCTAGCCAATGATGTGGCGTAGGTTTTCTATGTGAAGGACATGTCTACCAAACCGAGAAAAAGAAAAGATAAGGAAGCGAATACATCATACGATGAGCCAAAGCGCCACATAGTTCTTTCAGGAAAAATAGACACCGTGGGATTGGAGGGCAAGACAGACATGTCTGAAGATTATGAAAAGTTTCATGAAATTCCTCCCTTCAAAGTCAAGGCTGACCTAAGCACCCTCTTAAACGATGAAGATTATCCATGGTTACGGCGCAATAAGCAAAGGACACAAGCGAAGAAAAAGTGAAGACTTTCTCTCCACAACTATATCATTGCAGTTACATGTGAAGAAATGAAATGCCTTTTGTAACAGATGAGTTTCCGTCCGAAACCCTGATACTTCGAAGGAGATTGTCCATTTTGTACACGAAGTGCATCCAGTTTTTGCCGTAACCCTCTCAACTTTTTATAACATGCTATGTGGATGAAATGATGATACCATGCCAACTTTCAACCTTTTCAGAGTTCATTTGTAGTGCTTTTCAATTTCAGGGTCATTTAGCTCAAAAAAATCAGTAAATGCATGAAAAATACCAAATGAAGTCAGAAAGGGTTGAAAATTGATGATGTGGCTTTGAATGGTGCATTTTGAACACACAAAAAAGTCTGGAGTTCAAATAAGTTAAAAAAAATGAAATCCCTTTGTAACAGATGAGTTTCCGTCCGAAACCCTGATACTTCGAAAGAGATTGTCCATTTTGTACACGAAGTGCATCCAATTTTTGCCGTAACCCTCTCAACTTTTTATAACATGCTATGTGGGTGAAATGATGATACCATGCCAACTTTCAACCTTTTCAGAGTTCATTTGTAGTGCTTTTCAATTTCAGGGTCATTTATCTCAAAAAAATCAGTAAATGCATGAAAAATACCAAATGAAGTCAGAAAGGGTTGAAAATTGATGATGTGGCTTTGAATGGTGCATTTTGAACACACAAAAAGTCTGGAGTTCAAATAAGTTCAAAAAAATGAAATGCCTTTTGTAACAGATGAGTTTCCGTCCGAAACCCTGATACTTCGAAAGACATTGTCTATTTTGTACACGAAGTGCATCCAGTTTTTGCCGTAACCCTCTCAACTTTTTATGACATGCTATGTGGGTGAAATGATGATACCATGCCAACTTTCAGCCTTTTCAGAGTTCATTTGTAATGCTTTTCATTTTCAGGGTCATTTAGCTCAAAAAAACAGTAAATGCACGAAAAATACCAGATGAAGTCAGGAAGGCTGAAAATTGATGATGTGGCTTTGAATGGTGCATGTTGAACACACAAAAAGTCTGGAGTTGAAATAACTTAAAAAAATGGAATGCCTTTGTAACATATGAGTTTTCGTCCGAAACCCTTATACTTCGAAAGAGATTGTCCATTTTGTACACGAAGTGCATCCAGTTTTTGTCGTAACCCTCTCAACTTTTTAGCACATGCTATGTGGGTGAAATGATGATACCATGCCAACTTTCAACCATGCAAAAAGAAAGAATTAAAATGTTTTTATAAAACTCTAATAGCAAAAAGAATGAACTAAAAAGGTTTCATAAAACTCTAATAGCAAAAAGAATGAACTAACAAGAATCAATTAAATATAATATTTTTCAATAGCAAAAAGAAATAACTAAAAAGAATCAAAATAATATTAACTAAAGTTATCAAAGTATTTATTTGTTAAAAACTTTAATAGTAAAAAGAATGAACTAAAAAGAATCAATTAAATATAATATTTTTCAATAGCAAAAAGAATCAACTAAAAAGAATCAAAATAATATTAACTAAAATTATCAAAGTATTTATTTGTTAAAAACTTTAATAGTAAAAAGAATGAACTAAAAAGAATCAAAATAATATTAACTAAAATTATCAAAGTATTTATTTGTTAAAAACTTTAATAGTAAAAAGAATGAACTAAAAAGAATCAATTAAATATAATATTTTTCAATAGCAAAAAGAATCAACTAAAAAGAATCAAAATAATATTAACTAAAATTATCAAAGTATTTATTTGTTAAAAACTTTAATAGTAAAAAGAATGAACTAAAAAGAAAATAAATAAAGCAAAAAACAAAACAAAAATACTGGATTTTTTTTAAAAAAAATGCCGCCTACTGGGCCAACACGGCCTGCATATGGCTAGTTGGGCCAAGATGCAGGCCCGCATAAGGCTCAGTAGGCCCACAGGTAGAGAGTGCGTTTAGGCCCGTAGGCCTGCTAAAGAGAGGAGCTCGAGAGGGTTGGCGCAGCAGCGCTTATAAACCACTCTCGGCGCCTCTCAACTAGCGAGGTGGGACTAAACTTCCACCACACCGCTGTGCCAGGCTATTGGTCCCGGTTGGTGCCACCAACCGGGACCAATGCCTACCTGTCGTTTCGGTTGGTGGCACCAACCGGGACCAATGCCCACCTTTCGTCCCGGTTGGTGGCACCAACCGGGACCAAAGGTCTGGGCTTCCCGCCCTTTGGGCTGCTGAAAATAGACCTTTAGTCCCGGTTGGTGCCACCAACCGGGACGAAAGGTAGGCATTGGTCCCGGTTGGTGCCACGAACTGGGACCAATGCTCTGTGTATATAAGCAAACACTTGGAAATTTTTCAGTTTTCATCTACCATTTGCCCCCGACGACGCCGAGCACATCGACGCCGCCAGGCTGCCCCGACGCCGTCCGCCGCCCCCGCCGTCGCCGTCGCCGTCATCACCGTCGCCCGCGCCCCTGCCCCCGGCCCGCCCCCGCCGTCGCCGTCGCCGTCGTCACCGTCGCCCGCGCCCCTGCCCCCGGGCCGCCCCCGCCGTCGTCGTCGCCATCGTCACCGTCGCCCGCGCCCCTGCCCCCGGCCCGCCCCCGCCGTCGCCGTCGCCCCTGTCCCGAGCCCGCGCCCCTGCCCCGCCCCCGATCAGCCAGGCCGCGCCCCTGCCCCGGCCCGTACCCGCCGTCGCCGGCCGCGCCCCTGCCCCGTCGTCGCCGGCCGCGCCCCTACCCCGTCGTCGCCGTCGGCGTCCTCGCCCCCGACCCCGCGCCCCTGCCCCGTCGTCGCCCGAGCCCCGCTGTGAGCCGCCGCGCCGCCCCGGCCTTTTTTTTATAATGTATATGTTTATGTTTATGTATATGTTTATATGTAATGTATGTGTATGTCAAAAAAAATTGTTCATAGCATTTTTTGGTCAAAAAAAATAGATGTGATCATTGTCACACCAAAATGCTATACTTATTTTTGATATGATGAATTTTTTAGTCATGTTCATATGATGTTTTTTTTGTTCATAGAATATTTTTTTGTTCATAGCAGTTTTTGGTCCATGTATATATGTATGTGTATGTATGGATGGATGAATGGATGGATGTAACTATATGGATGTAACTCTAAGTTAAAATTTACCCCTCCCCGATAACTTCGACATGAGGGGGGACATCGGACATGCATGAGAGAGAGGCTGTCCGCTCGCCCGACCAACTATCGAGGCCACCCAAACCCTAGAAGAAAGAGCGTGGTTGTCGATCTACCCCCTCACCGATAACTTCGACATGAGGGGGGACGTCGGACATGCATGAGAGAGAGGCGGTCCGCTCACCCGACCAACTATCGAGGCCACCCAAACCCTAGAAGAAAGAGCGTCGTTGTTGATCTACCCCCTCCCCGATAACTTCGACATGAGGGGGGACGTCGGACATGCATGAGTGAGAGAGGCGGTCCGCTCACCCGACCAACTATCGAGGACACCCAAACCCTAGAAGAAAGAGCGTCGTTGTCGATGTACCCCCTCCCCGATAACTTCGACATGAGGGGGGACGTCGGACATGCATGAGTGAGAGAGGCGGTCCACTCGCCCAACCAACTATCGAGGCCACCCAAACCCTAGAAGAAAGAGCGTCGTTGTCGATCTACCCCCTCCCCGATAACTTCGACATGAGGGGGGACATAGATTTATCAAGAATGCCCCCATTATGGATGTGCACAAGTTGATCCAATTTTTTTCTGATCTCATCTATATATATATTCTTCTATATGTCACGTTGTCTGTCAAAGTATTGAGGAAATCCATAGCTTCATCATTAGCCAGAAGTAACATGCGTATGATGCTACGAAGCTCTTCAAAGTTGTTTTGGAACGGAGTTCCGGATAGAATAATTCGCTTTTTGGTACGAATTTCAGCAAAGGCCTTCCAAATAGCGATATTCGAAAGGCTCTTGCTGAACTTCGTACCAAAAAGCTAATTAATTATCCTATCCGGGACTCCGTTCCAAAACAATTTTTGAGAGCTTCGTACCATTATGCGCCTGTTACTTCCGGCTAATGATGAAGCCTTGGTTTTCTTGAATCCTTTGACACTAGACAACGTGACATATAGAAGGGTAGATGAGATCAGGAAAAATATGGACCATTTTCTGCACATTCAGAATGGCGCCATTTTGTTAAATCCCTTAAAGGTTAAGAGAATCCCTTGTTTGACATTCATGAGAGAGGCGGTCCGGACGTCGGACATTCATGAGAGAGGTGGTCCGGACGTCGGACATTCATATTTGTATATTAATTGCCATGTTGTAATATTTGCAGAAACTATGGATCAAAGAGATTTGGAACAAGAACAGTTGTTGGGGGACATAATCCACGCCGGACGTGCTGTCTTGTCGTATCTCAACGACACCGATGGTCTGGAAGGAGAGGATGACGGCTCCGGTGATCGAACAATGGAGGAGGAAGGACATGATCATGATGGCTCCGGTGACCGAATGCCGGAGGAAGAAGGAGACCATGATGACGGCTCCGGTGACCGAACGGAGGAGGGAGCTGTTGCAAAGTCCGGCGAGGTATATATATTAATTAAGCCTGTGCTGACTAGCTAATTGATGCATTAATTGTTTTGGTATGTACATATATTAATTAACTCTTCTTTCTTCTTTTATAGCCCTCCGGATCGAGCCAAACTTCGGTAACGAGACGAGGCCCGAAGAAGAGGTTGCGCAAGGAAGAAAGGTTCACGATCACAGCACTCGCGCATGATGGCCATCCGATTGAACCCAAGCGGCTGGCAGACGCATTTTCTGCTCAGTGCGGAGCTATTGTTAGGGACAACATCCCGATCAGCATCAAGCAATGGAATAAGCCTAAGGACGGCGCCCCTGATGGTGATTATGTCATCGATAGACAGAAAGATGATCTTTGGACCGCGCTGAAGACAAATTTCACCCTACCGCCAGAGGAGGATCTGAATAAGCCAGTTATAGAGCCACTGGTCAAGGCGTGTGCTCTTAAGAAGATGGCAGATCTATTCAGGAGGTGGAAGAATGAGTTGAAATTAAAGTTTGTCGACAAAGGGGAGACTCCAGCATTCACCGGCCGATTTGAGAAGATACGTGATCACTGGCCCGCATTTGTGGCCTACAAGACATCGGACAAGAGTAAGAAAATGTCAGAGACAAACAAGATCAATGCTGCAAAGAAGCAGTATCACCATCACACGGGGTCAGGTGGCTACCTCAAAGCCCGGCCGTTGTGGGACAAAGCTGAGAATGACCTGATTGCTAAAAAAGTCGTACCACAGACATTGAACTGGCCAGACCGTTCAAGGACTTGGTTCTTCGGGGTTGGGGGAACTTTGGACCCTGAAACAGGGAAGTGCCGTTGGACGAACGAGCAACTTGCGATACCCATGAACAAGCTTCAGGAGTATATCACCGCAGCGCAGGAAGGGACGTTCATTCCCGACAGAGAGAAGGACGAGCTGACTGAGGCCCTAGGGAATGCTGAGCACCCTGGACGAACACGAGGCACACCAGGCTCCGTTCCGTGGAAGGTTGGGTTTCCCGACGCAGGCGGTTACAGAAGCCGGGAGAGAAAGAGGAAAGCGGAGCTGAGCGAAATTCAGAAGCTGAATGCAAGACTACAAAAGCTAGAGGAAGCTGAGAGCCAGCGAGCTGCCGGCCAACCATCTCAGCGGCACGAAGCTACCCCAGAAGCTACCCCGCCATCTCAGCGGAGAAGCAGCGTCGCTTCCACGGAGCCCGTTCAGCCTGACTTCACGGCTCCTATCTACCCCGTGGATACTATCACGGAGGCTCAACATTGCGAGGTCATGACGAAATGCCGGAACCTCACTTTCAAGGCGGCTGTCGGCTCTGTTGCACCTCCTCAACCCAACGGAACTTTTCACTGCTCACCGATTCCACATGGCTATGCTGTTGTGATGGTGGATGAAGTAATGGAGGGATTTGAGGACCTCGAGCTTGACCGGTCTACAGGTGAAGGAGAGAATAAGCTGGCTCGTGCTCTGAGGAGTACATGTCTATGGCAGAAGGAGTACATCAAGCTTCCAAACTGGATGCCTCCGCCTCCTCCTCCTCCTCAGGCGAATCAGGGCTCTCCGCCTCCTCCTCCTCCTCCTCCAGCGAGTGATCAGGGCACACCGCCTCCTTCTCCAGCTCCTCCGACGCGTGAGGGCACTCCGCCTCCTCCTTCGCCTACTCCGGCACGTCGGAGCAGTACGCCTCCTCCTCAGCCTCGTCGGCAACGGCAGAAGATAGACGCCGCCGCTCCGGCTCCTCCGGCGTGTCGGAGCACTCCGCCTCCTGCTCCGCCTCGTAAGCAATGACGGAAGAGAGACGCCGCCGCTCCGGCGGCTAGCAGTACAAGAAGAGGCGGGAGGGAATACAGATACGGTCCATCTCTCAAGCCTCTGGAAAAGTTACCATATGAGAGGACCGAGTCTGAAAACGAGGAGATATGTCAGGCCGAATTGAGGGCCCATTTTTCAAAGAAAACTCCAGCTCCGAAGGAGAAGCTAGATCCGGTGAAAGTGATGCGCACTATCGATGCCCTGAAGCGACCACCACCGCCTCCGCCGGATTCCAACTTTGACCGCTGTGTTAAAAAGACATATAAGGACGCGCGGCGGTCGGGAAGTACTTCCAGTGATGCAAGGTTAGCAAAACGAAGAAGTGGGAAAAAAATTCCCCAGCTCGGCGAACAGGCGAACCAATCGTGCCCCCCGCTCAAGGTGTCTAGCGATATCGTCGCTAATCATCCGGGGATGGTGCCCGGTACCAATCCTGGTGATTACCTGAGCGATGATGTATAGTTTGAGCCGTTGGAGGTGGACAAATTCAGTTACCGGTACGGGCGGCCTCTCGTCAAACCTGATCATCCTCCTCTAACAACGATGATGCGAACATTGCATGAATGGTACATCAAAACATGCCGGGAGTCTGGGAGGGATGCTTTGATGCTGAAGATTAAAGAGGAGCACGACCTCGTTGGAATGGATCTGTTGAATGTTGAATTTGAGGAGATATTCCAGTTATACAATCAAAAGTCCCTCGACAAAACAATCGTGACTTGCTACTGTCTGTAAGTACTACTTCTGTAATTAAGTCTCTCTATATATATAGCTCAGCTCTTTCATTGCATGTATATATAATTATCCTCACTATATTATGCAGATTGAAGATCGTCGAATGCAGAAAAGCACAAATGTATGACATTGGGTTCATTAACCCAAATATCATACATGAGTTTACGGTTAAAAACAATGTCACACAAACCGAGGACAACTTGCTACAATCGTTGCTTAAAAATCAAAACAAAGGGACAATACTCTTTCCTTACAACTTCAAGTGAGTGTTACTGTCTTGTGCATATTTGGTTTCTCTTATTACTCGAGGTTATAGTAATCACTACTGGAATCAGGGTCTTTGCCATCTGCCAGCTCTTTGCCGTCTGCTGGCAGATGGCAAAGAGGATATTTGCCGTCTGCTTTTATAAAGCAGACGGCAAAGAACATGCTGATGGCAAAGAGGGTCTTTGCCATCTGCACTTCTTTGCCGTCAGCTGGCAGACGGCAAAGAGTTCTTTGCCGTCTGCCAGAAGACGGCAAAGACCAAAGTGGGCCCCACGGGGTACTGCACTTGCCAGGTCACACGGGCCACTTCTTTGCCGTCTGCTGGCAGACGGCAAAGAACTCTTTGCCGTCTGCCAGCAGATGGCAAAGAGGTGAGGGGGGTCCCACAGTGTAACGGCGGGGACGGGCTAACGGTCACCGTCTTTGCCGTCTGCTGGCAGACGGCAAAGAATTCTTTGCCGTCTGCCAGCAGACGGCAAAGAGGGGGACTTAATTTTCGCCCCGCGCCCAAAGCCTCTCTCTCTCTCTCACACACATCTCTCTCTCTCTCTCTGTCTCAGCGCCGCCGCCCCGCCCTGCCCTGCCCTGCCCTGCCCCCGCCGCCCCCGCCGCCGCCCCGCCCTGCCCTGCCCTGCCCCCGCCGCCGCCCCGCCTGCCCCGCGCCGCCGCCCCGTACCTCCGCTGCCCCGCGCCGCCGCCCCGCAGTCTGCCGCAGCGGCGACGCGCCGCCACCCCGTCGAGCCCCCCCGGCGAGCCCTCCCCGGCGGCACCCCCCGGCGAGCCCCCCCGACGGCACCCCCCCGACGAGCCCCCCGGCGGCACCCCCTCCGGTGAGCTCCCCCACCTCTGCCCTTTTTTTTTGTTTTTTTCCTTTTTTTAATATCATGATTATAGATATATATAGATGCTACTGTTAGTAGATAGTAGATGCATCAATTAGGTTAATTAGTTAGATGTTGTTAATTAGGTTTTTTGAGTAGGTTAATTAGTTAGATGCTACTGGTTTCGACATCAATTAGGTTAATTAGGTTAGGAGGAGGAGGAGAAGAAAAAAGAGGAGAGGAGGAGAAGAAGAGGAGGAAAAAGGAAAGGAGGAAGAAGAAGAAGAAGAAGAAGAAGGGAAAAAAAGGAAGAAAAGGAAGAAGAGGAAGAAGAAGAAAAGAAAAAAAGAGGAAAAACCCCGACCCCGACACGGCACCCCGACCACGACCCGACACCCCGACCCCGACCCCGACCCCGACCCGACACCCCGACCCCGACACCCCGACCCCGACCCGACACCCCGACCCCGACCCCGACCCGACACCCCGACACCGACACGGCACCCCGACCCCGACACCCCGACACCCCGACCCCGACACCCCGACACCCCTGACACCCCGACACCACGACACCCAGACACGACACCCCCCGACACCCCGACACCCCGACCCCGACACGACACCCCAACACCCCTGACACCCCGACACCCAGACACGACACCCCCCGACACCCCGACCCCGACACGACACCCCGACCCCGACACGACACCCCGACACCACGACACCCCGACACCACGCCACCCAGACACGACACCCCCGACCCCCGACACCTCTTCGGCCTCCTGTTGACCGAAAAGGTGCTCTTTGGCCTTCCAGAGGCCGACGGGGTCATATATTTGTGAATTATGAGTTAAGAAGTATATTTCCCGGTTTTGTTAAGAAAAACATCATATATATTTGTGTTGATCGGGTGGATTTAAATGTGCAGTTCTTTCGTTGCTACGAGGGTCTGGTGTTCGACGACCTCCCCATGCGTTCGACGAGCTCCGCCCCTGCGTTCGTGGGTGAGCATATGCCCTTGGTTACATCATTTTGTGGATCATTGAGCATATGCTGGTACTATGACTGGAGCTGTCTTAGTCTGTCTTTCTGGAGCTCAAAATAGGCAGTGAACAGCATAACCCAGCTGGACTATTTTTGTCTGCTTCCCAACATAAACAATAAATAGATTGTAGTTTCCCCCATAAGAGAGAAATATGACATGAACGGTGAGTTATCAATAATTTTTGGGTTCACTACAACACGACGAAGGTGGGAGGAGAGCACGGTATATTATTTTGGGGTGGCGTCGAGGAGGCAAGGACCCACTATCTTGATGACAAAGGGAGGGGGCAAACTGTCTCCGCCCTTATCCCCTTAGAGGGAGAGGTTAGGAGAGAGCAAACCATGTCTTATAGCCTTAGATAGAGAGTTTAGGAGAGAGCAAACCATGTCTTATAGCCTTAGAGAGAGAGGTTAGGAGAGAGCAAATCAAGTCTTCTTCACAAGACGTGCGGTGCACATGCACGTTTACTAGTTTAGGTAATAGGAGTAAGATTTAGGAGAAGAAAAAGGAAAGAAGAAGAGAAGAAGAAAAAGGAAAGAAGAAGAAGTAGAAGAAAGATAGGAAATAAAAGAAAAGGACACCCCGACACCCCGACCCCGACACCCCTGACACCCCGACACCACGACACCCAGACACGACACCCCCGACACCCCGACACCCCGACCCCGACACGACACCCCGACACCCCGACCCCGACACGACACCCCGACACCACGACACCCCGACCCGACACCCCGACCCCGACCCGACACCCCGACCCCGACACGGCACCCCGACCCAGACACGACACCCCCGGCACCCCGACCCCGACACCCCGAATCCCCTGACACCCCGACACCCCGACCCAGACACCCCGACACCCCGACCCCGACACCCCGACACCCCTGACACCCCGACACCACGACACCCAGACACGACACCCCCGACACCCCGACACCCCGACCCCGACACGACACCCCGACACCCCGACCCCGACACGACACCCCGACACCACGACACCCCGACACCACGACACCCCGACACCACGACACCCCGACACCACGACACCCCGACCCGACACCCCAACCCCGACCCGACACCCCGACCCCGACACGGCACCCCGACACCACGACACCCCGACCCGACACCCCGACCCCGACACGACACCCCGACACCACGACCCCGACACCGCGACACCCCGACACTTAAATTAAGTATTCAATTTTTTAGGTATTCAATTTTTTATTATGTTCATGATGATGATACACTTAAATTATATACATATTATTCATGTCAGGTATTCATTCTTTTTATGTTGTACTAATTTCATTTACTCTTTGTCATTGCAGGTGTTGACAGATGGTGGGCGCGGGTCGAGAGCGCTCCGAGGCTCCTACCTCGGCGCGTGGTGGGAGGGGTAGTTCCATTCCACCCCATAGCCTCCGGAGAGCGCTGGATCTCAGTATGCAGACACCACCGGCGGTCGCTTCTTCTTCGGTCGGGAGAGGTCGGGGGGGAAGAAGGCTGGTAGAGGTGGACGTGGCGGCGGGAGAGGTAGGAAGGCTGCTACTACGCCTTCCAATACTGCCTCGTACAAGAAGGCCAAGGCATTCTCTGAGTCTGACCTCGATGATCCAGATAAATTCAGCAACCGCGCCTCCCACCACAAGCTTGTGAGGTACAGAGACGAGGGGAAGGCGAGGAAAGGGCCGGACTTTAACCCGAGCCAGCAACCTCTTGATCCAGAGCTGGTGATGATATATGGTGGCGGGAGGCAGCATGGCTCGTTAGCCATTGGGAATGGACTGATACGTTGTAGTAGCACTTTCCCGCAGATCAAGAAGCGCCAGACCAGCTCCGATCCTGAGATATTGCCTCGTGCACGGCCAGTGGAGCTCGAATTCAAGGTTAGTTATACGGACTCAGATACCTTTCCTTCATTACATTGTGTGTGCAGCCGTCGATGATTACAATGCTAACGAGTGGTGTTGCAGGCTGCTATTGAGGCAGAGAGAGCGAAGACCCAGGCGCTTCTAGAGGAGAGGGACCGGCAGGCGGCGCAGAGGGAGAGGGAGCTTGAGGACAGGACGGCTAATGCCTTGGAGGAGGAGAGGAACCGGAACATGATGGCTAACCGGGCCCTATACGAGATGTTTGCGGTAAGTTTCTTCTGCATATTAGCCAAATCATGCACGTAATGTTCCTTACAGTAGTATCTAATATGATTGACTCGTCAAAACCAAATGTGCAGACCCTGTGCGAGAAGACCGACACGACCCCTCCGTCGATGCCAGTCATTGCTCCGGCGGGCACGGTGAGTTTCATTTGAATGGTCATTAGTTACTAGTCTTCACATTTGAGTTGCATCATGCTAACGATACATTGGAAATGATCTTTGGTGCAGCATAACTCCCGACAAGCATCGACCGATCCTCCTCCGTCAGCCACTGGCGCGACCGGTCCTACAACTACACCTACAACTACACCTCCGTGATGACGGTAAGTTTTCGCAAGTGTTTAGCATAACAAATGCGTACTTAGCTTAAGAAATGACCTATTTATCTCCAAAATGCCGTATACTTACCTTAGTTTCCTCGAAAATGACATTATAACCTTACTTAGCTCCAAAATGACCAATTTTACCATGGATAGCTCTCAAATGACCTATACTTAGCTTAGCTTAAGAAATGACATATTTAGCTCTAAAATGACCTGTACTTAGCATTATTTCCTCCAAAATGACATAATAACCTTAATTAGCTCCAAAATGACCAATTTTACCACGGATAGCTCTCAAATGACCTATACTTAGCTTAGCTTAAGAAATCACCTATTTAGCTCCAAAATGACCTATTTAACCTAGGAAAGCTCTAAAATGACATATACTTAGCATTTATTCCTCCAAAAATGAATTTATATGGTTAGCTAGCTCAAAAATGACATAATAACCTTAATTAGCTCAAAAATGACCTATTTAACCTAGGATAGCTCTAAAGTGACCTATACTTAGCATTTATTCCTCCAAAATGACTCAATATGCTTAGCTAGCTCAAAAATGACATAATATGCTTAAGAAATGACCTATTTAGCTCCAAAATGACTTAATATGCTTAATTAGCTCAAAAATGGCATAATTACCTAGGTTAGCTCTGAAATGACCTATACTTAGCTTATTTAGTTCATTTATGACATACTTAGCATATTTAGGTCAAAAATGGCCTATTTAACTAGGTTAGCTCTAAAATGACACAAGTAAGCAATAAGAAGAAGAAAAAAAAGAGAAGAAAAATTCTTCTTCTTCTTCTTCTTCTTCTTCTTCTTCTTTTTCTTCTTCTTCTTCTAGTCTTCTAACTTCCTTCTTTCCCATTTTGCAGATTTGATTCACTTCACGGAAGCTTGCGTTCATGGAGTCCTCGTCCTTCCATTTTGTTTTGATCTTGTAGGATCAACAATTGACACTGGCATATGTATGTATAGATGAATGAAACTTGCATATGTATGGATGAGACTTGCATATGTTTTGATTTGGTATGTGTTGGATGATCATATCCATATGGCTTGCATATTATTTGCATATGTGTTGTTTATTATGTGGTGGATGAGACATTTTATGTGATGGACTAGACATAATGTTTGCCTTATTATGTGATTCTGAATATATATATATATGTGTGTGAATTTCAGTGCAAATGAATTGATATAAGAGAAAACAGTAAAAACAGGGGCTATATAGCCACTTTGCCGTCTGCTAGCAGACGGCAAAGAGGTTTGCCGTCTGCTAGCAGACGGCAAGGAGGCCACGTGGCAGCAGCCTGTGCAATCTGGGCTGCCTATTTGGCCTGTTTGCCGTCTGCGAGCAGACGGCAAAGAGCTTTCTTCTTTGCCGTCTGCCGGCAGACGGCAAAGAGCCTGCGCTGGCCCAGCTGACGCCTGACGTCAGCTGACGTCACCTGCAGCTCTTTGCCGTCTGCTGGCAGACGGCAAAGAGCGCCGTTAGCCCCCTAACGGGGCTGGTACCTTTTGTCTGCCGTCCAGGGTCTTTGCCGTCTGCCGACAGACGGCAAAGAGCTTTGCTTCTTTGCCGTCTACCGGCAGACGGCAAAGTGGCCTTTGCCGGCAGCTGTTCGGCCGGACTGTTGGCCGTCTGTTGGCAGACGGCAAAGGCTTTGCCGTCCGCCAGGCAGGCCTTTGCCGTCTGCTATGGCAGACGGCAAAGACCCTGATTCCAGTAGTGAATGTAATTGATGAGTTATGCATGCGTGCGCAGGTTCCACTTTATTCTGCTAGAGATTAATCTTGAGCGGGGAGTAGTAATCGTCTTAGACTCAAAACGAAAAGATCCCCAGGAATATGCGGACATGACTGAAATGCTCCAGAAGTAAGTTCAATCGATCATTATCGCATCATATCGGCAATTTTGTTCATTTCCTGATATCAAGTAATTATTTTCTTTGTCTGGCAGGGTTTGGAAAGAGTTCACCGCAATTGTTCCGGCACTGCCGAGGGAGCTGCGATTTACACACCCGAAAGTAAGTACTACTAGCTAGTTCCGCGCATCTCCCATTGATTCTAGTTCCATCAATACCATTTATCATGCTTGATTATCAGTTTGATTGAACTCTATTTCTCGTAAAGTGCTTGTGGCAGGGAAAAGGGAATGATTTTTGTGGATACTACGTTTGCGAGTTCATCTACAACGCGACGACCCCTAAGCGGGGCTACTCTGAAAAACAATTTCAAGTGCGTAAGCAATAATATTCACAATTTTATTTTATTACCATGATTTGTGTTGAGTTTCATTCATATATATGTATTGACCCCCTTCTTCAAATTAGACGTGGCAGATGTGGGATGAACTCCTACCACATGATCGCATACGAGCAATTCAAGAGGAATTGGCGGGATTCTTTCTTGACCACGTCATAAATAAAGCCGGAGAATACCATCTGGAATTTGAAATTAAATGTTAGGGATTGTAAGAGATCTTATATTGTATATATGTAGCTAGTAGCGTCGGATACATATACGAAAACTTGTTGTTCGACCAATCTCTCGGAGAAAGAGAGGTCGATCACTTCTCTGTGTATATGTTCATGACGATCTTGTGTACTTAATGGTTCCTTCATTTGCTTACTAGCTAGCGTGTCGAGTTCTCTCTATAGTAGCTAGCGTCGACCAAGCACGGAGAAAGAGAGGACACTTCTCTCTATTAGCTAGCTAACACAATATGAAACACCTCAATTAACCCTACAAACCCCCCTAAATCCCCCCCCCCTTTAAAAAAAACAAAAACCCCAGTGCCTTCTGGTCCCGGTTGGTGTTGCCAACCGGGACTAAAGGTCCTGCCTTTTGGTCCCGGTTGGTGTTACCAACCGGGACTAAAGGTCCTCCTGCCTGGGCTCCCAGCACCGGCCACGTGGAGCCCCTTCTATCCCGGTTGGTAAGCGAACCGGGACTAAAGGTTTTGGGCTTTAGTCCCGACCCTTTAGTCCCGGTTCCAGAACCGGGACTAAAGGCCCTTACGAACCGGGACAAATGGGGGTTTTCCTACTAGTGCGTGCGGATGAGAGGGGAGGAAAATATGTGTCGGTGTGCCAAGGAAGATAGGGTTTCCCGGCGAGATTAGTCCGCTTAAATAGCCGGGGCAAGTGGACCGACATCGCTTCAGTGTGGGCGCAAAAGCTTCTCGGTAGACGTGTCCGTTTTGTAGCGGTGTCGGTCAGCCATTCGTTCATGCTGGTCTGACTTCCATGAATGCAATAGGCGGCTACCCCGCATATTCGCTCTGGAGTGACATGAATGCACGGGAGCAGAATGCATAGCAAGGACTTTAGGTGGGACCATGCAGCCGAACACCAACGTGGCACTTGTGTGAACATGTGCAAATCTTCCGCAACTTTGCTCCCCGTTTGTGGGAATTCGGATGGCCAACCTGTCCATAGACGTTTTATGCACGACATTGGTTGGCAAGATTGTCCGGACCGCACTGTTCGAATGTTTAGGGGTGTTTTGATGCACGAGGTTGGAGTTTTCCTTGCCAACCACAAAGTTGGTTGTTCAATGGGCTCCTCCAAACGGAGCCAACATGTCCAGATTTCTCTAAACTTGATCCATATGGGGGGAAGAAATGGGGTTGTCTGGATTATTCATCACGTTAGCCCAAACATACGCAGGTCCCACACCAAACCTCATCAAATCTTCATCCCTAGGTCTACTCTTTCCCTTCTCACCTTCTCTGTTCCTCGCGCTAGCTGCACCCTGACCCTGTCTTGTGCCCACCTCAAGCACTTCACCTGGACATGTTCGATGTTCGTAGTCCAACGCCCACCCCGTAACCCAGAGCACTGCCCCTAACACGATTGTTGCCCTGCACGCTACCCTATCCTAGCCCATGTCATCTACCTCGGCACCACATGTTTTACAAAAAAATATGCACACAATTTGACCACTTCTATTCACATTTGCGGAGGGCACACCATGGACACATATGATGATTTTATTTAAAACTAGTTCTTTGTGTCGTCATTATTGGATGGCCATAGTGACGAATTTGAGTTGATGAGAATATTGAGTATTCTCGAAGCAAAGGAGAAGGAAGATGAGCATGTTCTCAACCTAAAGGGTTCTACCTAAGGCATTTTAACTATTAATCGGAATAGGCAGAGGTCCATGTTGATCTCTACACACCTATTTTGCAACCAATCCGATATTTCAGGGCCTACTACTGCATGGGATTCCTAGATATTCTGGGAGGTGATAACGGCATGTGTGATTATGCGCAACCTGGCGATGGTTTACGTAATGTTGATTCTGATAGACCTGGTCACCCGAAGAACATGTCCACCTCTTGTAACAAGAGGGGCAAATCAAGTTGCGCATTACCTCGAGATGCATCGATTATTTTGAGAGCGAGAAATGCAACAACTTCTCGAGTGAGAAATGCATCAACAACTTCTCGATGATCTCGTCGAGCATTTGTGGATACATCATGAAAACAAATAGATTTCTGGCGCCCTTTGATTTCTTCTTTATGTTTGAGCAATGTCGATCCTGTGAATAATATTTATGTTTGAACATTTTATTCCTAATTTGAACTATGCATTTTAAATTTTTACAATATATTTCTATGTTTATTAATCTATATCTTTAAAGTATCCAAATTTGGTTGAATATTTTTGAAATGAGATAAAATATTGGCCGGCTAAATGGGGGAGGACGAATGGTGGACGCCGTTGGGCCTCCCTTTTTTGCGACAAATGGGCTCTGTCCAGGGACAAATGAGATATGTCAACTGTTGTTTGCCACCATAGAGGACATGAAACTCCTAGTGATGTATGCTTTGCGAAAGAGGTCATCGAGGAGTTTGCAAAATTGGTATCACACACGCTTCATTTTTTTAAAACCATCCTCTGCTCCTTGAAAAGTTTAATATATTGTGCTGATGAAAAAATAGCTTAAGTTAGAGCATCTACAGCCGGACCCCTCATATCCCCCTCAAACGCCCAAGCAGACCGCCCGGTCACTGACCGGTCACAAAAATCGACCTAGCCGGTTCCCTCAAACGGGCCTCAAACGCCCGGGCTGACCTGCACCCCTCATATCCAGCCCAAATATGGGGTGGATATAGGGGAGCCGGGGCACGCCCGCCACGTCGGCCTGACGGCGTGGCCCCACGCAGATTCGCCCGGAAACCCGACGGTCCGACGGGCGCCTCGACCATCGGCGTAGTGTGAACGCCGCGTGGCGCAGCTCCGGCTCCCCGCCCTTATCCATAGCCGGCTATTTAAGCCGGTCGGCGTCCCTCGGTCCTAGCACATCCACCTCCTTTCCGCCTCCGCCACCCGAGCCTGTCAGCCATGCCCCCACGTCGCGGGCACTACACGATCCAGCACCGTCTCTGGCTCCTTGATCAGGTCCGGATCCGGAGGGCCGTGGGGCTGCCTCTGGATCTGGAGAAGGATTTCGAGGAGGACGAGGAGGTGGAGGAGGAAGAGGAGGAGGAGCTGGGGGTCGAAGAGGACGAGGAGCAGGAGCCGACGTAGGAGGAGCCACCGCTAGCTGTGGGTGAGGACCAGCAGGAGCCGGCGGACGAGGCCCCGCCGCTGGATGTGCGGGAGGATGAGGCGCCGACAGACGTGGATATGTGGCCGGAGCAGCTGGCCATCCTGAACTCCATCCGCTCGGAGTCGGCTGCGGAGGCGAGGTGTCTTCGTCGGCAGCAGATGGAGGCGGCGCGGGCGACACAAGAGGCGGCTCAGGCCATCTCCGACGATGACGAAGAGTAGTATAGTGCGTAGTACGTAGGCTATTCATTTTGCATACTTTTGTATGGATCTAGGGGTGAAATATGAGAGAGCTGGATGTGGACGAGCAGATATGACGTGTGACCGGTCAGTGTTCGCGGACACGCCCGGACGCGTCCGCTGACGTTTGAGGGACCGGATTTGTAAAATCCGGCTGTAGACTCTTACATCTCACCGTCACAAACAGAGACCAAGACGTGTGGGCAGGGCAAAACAGCTCGATCAGTAACTTGTCCGACCCGTACACATTCGCAGGTCACAACTGATCACAAGTCACCGATGGGGTCACTGTTGGAGAACGAAGTGGAGACGGCGTCTGCTAGCTACCCCAGCTAGAGCCTCAAGTAGACAGAGCACCGCGACCGGCATGAGGACGTACATGACGCACCAACCCGGACCAGCCGTGGCATGCGCCCGGAGCAAAAAAAAAAAGATCTTGATATTTCGCGGACTCGTCGCCCCTCTATCAACGCCGGAACAATCCCGGCTGCGGCGGGCAGGCGGCCGGAGCCCGTCGGTCGAGCGGATTTGACGAGATTTCTCGGCCACGATCGTCGTCCACGCAACGGGAGCAGTGTATATAGGATAGATGCGGCTCTGGTTTGGGTGGTGGATGCCTCTACCGGGAATACGCGATCGTGGGAGAGAGGAGGGGGTTGGTGGGTCCCGGCTGCAGCCATGTGGCGTCTCGACGCGGTCCTGCCATGGGCGGATCTAGTTGGATTCCTCCCTCCCGTCATGGACGACGCATGCAGCAGGGGTCAGGTCATGGTCATGTCACTTTCGTCGGATTCGTGGCGCACAGCGCTGGGGCCGTCGGATGGTGGCTGTTCGATCAATCACATATTAAATATTGTACGTTGGGATACGTTAGATGCACCTACTGTTTAAATATACATTTTAGAAAGTAAAAAAAATCAAGAAAAAATCCTACGTGTACATCCGGACATTACATGTTCGTGCACAAAGTTTCGTTGAAAACGAACATTTTTTTGTGGCTTGTGTAAAAAAGGCAATTTTTTATGCTTGATTATAACTATTCATGATACATTTTTTAATCTTTTTTATAAGTGCCACAAAAAAGTTCTTTCTTTCTGAAATTTTGTGTGTGAACATACAATGTCCGAATGTACACACGGAATTATTGTATGAAATATTTAAACATTTTGAAGTGTGTTTTTTAACCTATATTTCATAATAGGTGTATCTACCCCTATGACCCAAAACATCACTCTTTTCTTCTTTTCTGCCATGAATCATTTGCTCGGACCACACTTATATTTATATGTGCAATGTCGTGGCTTACAAGAAGATCGGTCGAGAGATCGTTTACCGAGAAAGTCCGTAGGGGAGGGATACAGAAGAAAAGAAAAATGATACAAATTTAAACACAAGTCTTATCTTTATACAACTAGTTCAACATTTCCCTCAATCTAAATCTAAGTGATTCTTTCAAGGTTGAGATTGTACTTGAACTCATTCAGCCTTCTCATGGTGAGAGGTTTTGTAAAGCCATCAACTAGTTGATCACCAGTAGGTATGTACAATATGTCAAGTAGCTTGCGAGCTACTCTTTCTCTGACGAAGTGGAAATCAACCTCAATATATTGTGTGCGTGCATGAAAAACAAGATTAGCTGAAAAATAGGTGGCATCAATATTATCGCACCATAATCTTGTAGCTTGTTTAGTTTTGACTCCAAGCTCATAAAGCAAAATCTGAATCCACATAACTTCATCCATGGCATTTGCTAGAGCCTTATACTCAGCCTCAATTCTTGATCTTGAGACTGTAGGCTCTTTTCTTGCACTCCATGATATAAGATTTGTCCCCAAGAGCACAACAAATCCACATGTGGATCTTCTATCATCAGCAAACCCAACCCAATCAAAGTAGCTCACAAGCATAGAGAAGACTTGACAATCTTAAGTCCAAGCCCTTCCAAAATTTGAGATACCTCACAATTCATTTAACCGCGGTCTAGTGTGTAGTAGTTGGTGCATGCAAATACGGACACACTTTGTTCACAAAGTAAGAAATATCAGGACGTGTAAGAGTCAAATATTGTAAGGCACCTACAATACTTCTATAGTTTGTTGCATCCTCTAGTCCAAGTGTTTCTCCACTTTCAATTGTGTGTTTTTATGAAATTGAGATTGGTGTACTTACAAGTTTGCCGTTTTCCAATCCTACTCTCTTGAGTATGCATGAGCATATTTCTCCTGTGAAAGAAGTGTACCATCCTTTACCTGATTAACCTCTGTACCAAGAAAGTAATGAAGATCTCCTAAATTCTTAAGAGCAAACTCCATCTTTAAATTGAGCAGGCAAGTGGTGGCATCTGTACTTGAACTAACAACAATAATATCATCAACTTATACTAGAATAATATAGTGACATTGCCTTTATTGTAGAAGAGTAACGACGTATCTGTGTTAGATGGTGTAAACCCAAGTTGTTGTAACTGTGTGCTCAACCTTGAGTACCAGGCTCTTGGGACCTGTATCAAACCATACAAAGCTTTGTCTAACTTGCAAACATGATGTGGTGTGCTTATGTTCTCATAACCTGGTGGTTGCCACATAAAAGCCTCTTCTTTCAGTACACCATGAAAAAACGTGTTCTGGACATGTAGCTGCCTTAAGATCCAACTTCTGAAAATAGCAATAGAAAATACAAGTCGAATTGTAGCTGCTTTAACAACGGGACTGAACGTATCTTCATAATCAATATCAAAACTTTGATTGAAACTTTTTGCAACTAACCTTGCCTTATCTCTGTCTATGTTTGCAATTAGATTCTCTTAATTTTGTACACCCACTTACAATCTATGACTATCTTGCCTTTTCTGGTGGTACTAAATGCCATGTTTTATTTTTCATGAGTGCTTCATATTATGTATCCATGGTTTCCTTCCAATCTTTACTAGGAAGTGCATCATGCAAATGAGTTAGTTCACCCATACTAGTAAGAAAAGCACATTTAATTTTATCATACCTTATGGTACCATCTTTGTACACTCTTTCCTTAATAATACAAGATTGAGATCTAGTACGGTGATGTGGAATCTCACGTGCACGAGCTCGAGTGGACTTTGGCATAGAAGATCTTGGCGTCGCTGGAGTGGAATTCCTTACACAAAAAATCCCATCGGATCTTCTGCATCTGACAGCTCCTGATCCGAAGGGATCAGGGAGCCAAAAATCTCCCTTGCAATCGCCGCACCAATAGGACGAGCCGCATGGTGCTTTCGATGACCGCCCACCCGGTCAGACGGGACGAGCCATCCATGATGGGCATCGCACCTATCGCCTTGTCGGTTGTTGGCCCCTCCCACGCGTGCATAGGGCTCGGTGAGCTGCGCCGGCCCATGCTGGTTGGGCTAGAGGGGGGCGCATTGCTGGGTTTGTCGGCCACTGGTGAGTCTAGTGCATGCGGCACACTGAGATCCTCCTGGGATCGCACGTTTGCCAGCCCTGCCGCACTGGCACACGGATCTCCTTCGGATCGTGCGACGTTGCTGCCATCCGGATCAAGCTAGGATCCCGTGACAGTTTTCTTCGCACACCATGTCCATCGGACCGCCACCTCTAGAGAATCTCACAAGGAACAATTTCCTCATGTGCAAGGCCATCATGCTGCCCCAGATCAAGGGCGCGCAGATGGGCCACTTCCTTGATCCGGAGAACCAAGCGCCGCCGGAAACCCTCACCATCACCAAGGATGGAAAATCATAATATGTTGCCAACTTAGTGTGCGTCCTCTGGTATGCACAACAACAACAAGTTCAAGGTTTTTTATGGGTCATGTTTCTCGCAAAATCCTTGCATATGTGGCCACCCTTCAAATACAGGCAGACGTGTGGGCAGCGATCCACGTCACGTTTGTGTGGGATCGAGAAGTGGCGTCTAGAGGGGGGCGGGGGGTAAATACTTAACAAAGCAAATGAGCAGTTATTAGTTTGCTAGAACTTTGGGCAGATTTTCGCACAAGTTAAGGCACATCCAGAACTTCCTACGCATGCATATCTGGAGATTGAGCAGCGGAAGATCAAACGCAATAAAGACACGATGGTTTTTTGGAGTGCTTCCAATAGGTGATGCTATTGTACATCCACGTTGGTGGAGACTTCAACCCACAGAGGGTAATGGCTGCGTGAGTCCACGAAGGGCTCCACCCACAAAGGGTTCACGAAGAAGCAACCTTGTCTATTCCACCATGGCTTACGTCCATGAAGGACTAGCCTCACTTGGGGTAGATCTTCACGAAGTAGGCGATCTCCTTGCCCTTACAAACTTCTTGGTTCAACTCCACACGATTTGGAGGCTCCCAAGCGACGCCTAACCAATCTAGGAGACACCACTCTCCAAGAGGTAATAGGTGTTGTCTTGATGATGAACTCAGATCTTGTGCTTCAAAAGATAGTCTCCTCAACACTCAATCACGTTCTCACAGAAATTTGCTTGGTAGAAGAGGAAGATTGGGTGGAAAGCAACTTGGGGAATCTAGAAATCAAGGATCTATTGGTTGGAGTGGAATCCCTTGATCTCAACACATGAGTAGGTGGTTCCCTCTCGGAAAATGAATGGTGGAAGTGTAGTTTTGTTCTGATAGCTCTCTTATAGAGTAAGTGGTGGTGGAGAGGGTATTGTTGTGGAACGTTGCATGGGAAACAAAAAATTTCCTACGCACACGCAAGATCTATCCATGGAGATGTATATCTACGAGAGGGGCAGTGCATCTACATACCCTTGTAGATCGCTAAGTGGAAGCGTTTAGAAACGCGGTTGATGTAGTCATACGTCTTCACGATCCAATCGCAATCCGTCCCGATCAAGCGCCAAACGGACGGCACCTCCGCGTTCAGCACACGTGCAGCTCGATGACGTCTCCGCCTCCTCGATCCAGTGAGCGAGGGTGGAGTAGTAGATGAGTTCTTTGGCAGCACGATGGCGTGGTGGTGGAGCAATCTCAGCAGGGCTTTGCCAAGCGTTGTCGCGATGCAATCTGAGGAGAAAACGATCGAGGGAGAGAGGGAGGGCTGCCCCAAGACTTGAGGTGTGGCTGCCCTCCCTCTCCTCTCATATATATAGGGGGAAGGGAGGAGGGCCGGCCTCCCTAGGGTTTCCCCTAGGGTTGGGGGCGGAGCCCTAGGGACAGCCTTGGCCCCCAAGGCAAGGGGGCGGCGGCCACCCTAGGGCAAACCCTAGCCCTTGGCCGCATGGGCCTTTGGGGAGGTTCGGCGCCCAGCCCACCAGGGGCTAGTGCGCCTCCCTCTCAGCCCATGGGGCCCTCTGGGGCACGTGGACCCTCGGTGGACCCCCGGAACCCTTCTGGCATCTCCGATATTAAATCCGGCAAGTCCCGAAACTATTCTGCAACCCGAATACCAACTTCCCATATATGAATCTTCACCTCTGGACCATTCTGAAGCTCCTCGTTACATCCGGGATCTCATCCGGTACTCCGAACAACATTCGTCCACCAATACATAAACTCATTAATACCATATCGTCATTAAACGTTAAGCGTGCGGACCCTACGGGTTCGAGAATCATGTAGACATGACCGAGACACCTCTCCGGTCAATAACCAATAGCGGGACCTCGATGCACATATTAGTTCCTACATATTCCACGAATATCTTTATCGGTCGAATCACGACGTCAAGGATTCAGTCAATCCTGCATGCAGTTCCCTTTGTCCAGCGGCATGTTACTTGCCTGAGATTCGATCATCGATATCTCAATACCTAGTTCAATCTCGTTACCGGCAAGTCTCTTTACTCGTTCCGTAATACAAGATCCCGTGACTAACTCCTTAGTCACATTGCTTGTATGCTTCTTGTCATGTTGTGTTACCGAGAGGGCCCAGAGATACCTCTCTGTCAAACAGAGTGACAAATCCCAGTCTCGATCCATGCCAATCCAACAGACACCCTCGAAGATACCTGTAGAGCATCTTTATGATCATCCAGTTACGAAGTGACACTTGATACACACAAGGCATTCCTCCGGTGTCAGGGAGTTGCATGATCTCATGGTCTTAGGAACACATACTTGACATGAAGAAAGGAGTAGCAATAAACTTAGTGATACGATCAAATGCTATGCTTATGGTTTGGGTATTGTCCATCACATCATTCTCCTAATGATGCGATCCCGTTAACAAATGACAACTCATGTATATGGTCAGGAAACCTTAACCATCTTTGATCAACGAGCTAGTCTAGTAGAGGCTCACTAGGGACACGGTGTTGTCTATGTATCCACACATGTATCTGAGTTTCCGATCAATACAATTCTAGCATGGATAATAAACGATTATCGTGAACAAGGAAATATGATAATAACCACTTTATTATTGCTTCTAGGGCATATTTCCAACAGGTATATATAGCCTTCACAAAAATTCCAAATGTTACAACTTTAGTACACAACTCGGTGGTACCGACTAGTGCAAAATGGTTCCAACTTTTGGCTTTTCAGTGAGACCGAAGGGAACAACTCGGTTAGACCGATTTGGTATGACCTAAGAAGATCCAACACTTCGGAGATTCCGATTGGTTCATCTCGGAGATTCCGAAATGAAACAACCTGACCTCAGAAAGTTGGTCACTACATTTGGTTTGCACCGAATGCAATCTCGGTTGCACCGAGATGTTAGGTTTTACCTTAGGGTTCTGTCAAGGGTAACTCGGTGGCACCGAAATAAATGGGGAAAGCGGTGGGACCAATTTCGCTTTTTGGGTTTTGGACAAAAGTGATATGAGGAAGTGTTTGAGGGTTTTTGGTAGCAAATCTTTAAGCACCTGAGCAACCAGATCACCATCACTACCTCATCCCCTCTTAATAGTATTGGCTTTCCTATGGACTCGATGTGATCAAATCACTTAAAGCAAAATGTAGAGTCTTGAAGATTTTGCCATTATGTTTCCTTTGCATCATAGGGGTTCCACATAACATATCCTGGCCATTTCTATCCTTTCGACATTTCCTGAAATATCCTTGATAAAATTTATTAGTCCAAAAAGAAATGTATGTTGTCATTAATCATCAAAACCACCAAGGGAGCAGTTGTGCTTTCAGTTTGCGGCCCAAACCCAAGCTCAGGCCATAAACACTCGGATTGAGCTCACAAACCTCAAGAAAGGCAATCTGAACATGGCAGAGTACTTTGCCAAGATCAAGATGCTCTTGGACGAGATAGTCAGCACTTGAGCAGCTTTGACCAGCGGAGAGATTGTCTCCCATGTTCTAGCCGCCCTCAACCTCGACTAAAACCCGATCATGTTGGCACTTGCAGCTCGGGTTGAACTCGTGACTGTCCACGAGTTATACGCTCATCTACTAAGCTTGGAGCGCACCTCAATCTTCTATACGGGAATGAACATTCGTCATTCATCCCTCAATGTTGCATCGTGTGGCCGCGGAGACGATCGTGGGTGCGATCACTAGGGGCGGAGCCGCAACAATGGCAGCAGCGGGTGCAGACGCGGCAACAGCCAGGGTGCGCGATCTGACGGGCGGCTACACCAAAAACAATGCCTACGCACATTGTGGAGGGGGCGGCTACACCAACAACAACACCTTCTCTGGATCTTCATCCTCCAACAATCGTGTTCGGTGCCAACTCTGCAAGAAACTAGGCCATGAGGTCATGGACTGTTGGCACCCTTATGGTGAGGAGTATGTTCCTGATGCTCGCCATGTGGCTGCTAAAATCAGGGAGCAAGGTGGAGATGGAGCCATATGGTATGCTGATTCAGGAGCTACTGAACACATCACCAACGAACTTGAGAAGCTTTCCATGAGGGAGAAGTACTTCGGAAACGATCAAATTCACACCACAAGAAGTAGAGGTATGGACATTTGTCATATTGGTCAAGCATCTATTAATTCCCCTACTCTTAAAGGTGATCTAGTTCTAAAAGATGTCTTTCATGTTCCACAAGCCGACAAGAATCTCACATTTATCTCTCATTAACTGCCGATAATAATGTTTTCTTTGAAACTCATCCCACATATTTTTTTGATAAAGAGTCGGGCAAAGAGGGAGCTCATTCCCCAAGGTATATGCATTGGAAGCTTGTATCCCATCACATCTGGAGCACTTAGTCGAAAGCGTCGTCATCAAGTTTACTGCATCGTCAAGCCCTCCTTAGTAACTATATACCATGTAGGTTAACTATATGTGACATGATAATTTCATATAGATGGTTATTGGCTCTACTATTAACCATGTTCTTAGCAAATCTGCTAGAGAATCAGTGGTACGGTCACCTAAAACCAGCTCTGAAACACGTTCCAGGATATGACATATGCAACAGGTTGTGCTACCTATCGTTCCGAGATATTTTACTCACGATCTGCCTTGCAATGCTAAGGGCATCTTGATTGCATAGGCGCTGTCGTGGACACTTATAAGGAATACTAGCCATACCCGTGCGGCGGCATGCCGCGCCTTGCTAAGACATTGTGTGAATATTCTGTGTGCGACGAAGAAGCTTTCTTGCTATTTTGTTGACTAATTGGTTGATTATTACTTGTTTGTTTCATTTTTTGCATTATTGAGTATTTATGAATATCAAGTTGTTATAGACACTGAGGTGCTTCAGAAGGGAAAGCTTTACTGCATGAAGCAGTCGACACATTTTACAAAAAGGAGGTATATTTTGATATTGCGTGCTAAACTTGAATCAATCATGCCCATCGGTAATTCATATCATCCTCGTACGACCACCTGCTGGATTGGCGACGATGATGAAATGATGAGCTTGTGCAAATTCTTTTACATGATTTTGTGGTGGCTTGGTACCGGTTTCAACTACGCTTTTGCTTGTACACTTTTGCTTGAATTATGAATGCCCTTGGAAACCACCAAGTTCCCGAACATAAATAGCATAAAAATTACTTCAAGGAATGTCAAAGCAAATTTAAGATATAGGTAGTAATAGTAAATATCTAATACAATGCACTTCAAAAATTCCTTCTCACAAATTTAAATATCAAGTCGATAATAATTGTATGCCAAAACTAAAGTAGATACAATAGGACTCAGAACAGTTTGTTAGGAAAAACTAAATTCACCATACATGTTATTTGGTTGAGTTGGTGAGATACGCAAGGGCAGAGGTCAACGGAAATCCCACCAACTACAAAAGGAAAACTGCACACACTAAACTACATTATCCAGTATCCACTCCTTTTCAAACTACGTAACCAAGCTAAAATAGGGTAGTTGTAACTTACAACTAAGCATGGATGTAGGTGTAGAACGCTTCCACAGAAATTCTAGACATCACCAATTCACGATGAGGTGCAGAAAATGGACACAGTTCGCCAGGAAGTTGACAACGAGAGGGAGTCAGTCGTATCTCGTATGGTACATGTAGATGCGTGTAGGCCTGTAGATTCCGCTACTTTGTTTTCCCACACGAAAAAGTAATCGGATAGACTAGGGTCAAAAACACACGGATGAAAAAAGTCCACAAAAAAATAGTTCTTCCCTCTAGTTGTTGACAGAATAATCGAAAATGGAAGTGCCTGTATATATTCTATATTCGCACGCAATTTTGTCAGTGTATTTAGATGCATTATGCACGCTCGTATCTTTCGTTGTTCAAAAAGATGTATTAGATTTTGCCAAATTTAGACTTAGATATCAACACAGAGACCCAGTATCAGGTATTCTTCTGGTACGTCATGCGAGTGGATCGGCAATGACTCCAATTCTAGATGATGGGGCGTAAGAACATTTCCCAATGTCAAGGTGTGCGTGGTGACTTCTGATTTGTTTGATGTATATTTTTTGACAGACCTTTATTAAACAATAACTTAATAAAGATGGTTATGTGCATCTATGGATACAGAGACCGGAGGTTTTAATCTTGTTCGAAACAGAAAATTTCAGTGACCTCGTCAGGCATCATCATCACCAACGGCAAACGTAAGGAAAAGCCAGTCAATCGACCATGCTTCGGTGCACTGCACACACGTCGTACTATAATTGTGTACGTACAGGTAATGTTAGTTTGGTCATGGTATTCTACATCATCTACATGTGAGTTCACATTCAAATAGCATGTCCTTTTTCTCGCCAAAGAAAATCTTGTCCATTAATATTAGGATTTTCTCATTTATGCCACTAGTTGTGTCCCACTATTTAGTTTTGTTCTTAGAAGTTATAATTGGTTAAAAAAAATCATCGTTACATGAGAAGCTTTCTCAGAAATGCCATTAGATATCTCAAAAATTTCATCGTTACACTCGTTGTTTGCTGAATAATGCCATTAAACATCGTTATTTTAAGGTCAAACCCGTTGACCATGTTATATGACAAAAATACCCATAAACCCATATGCCAGTTCTCTCTATCCCACAATGATAAGTGTGGGCCCCACTTGTCAGGAGTAAGCAAGCATTAACTTAACAGAAAATAAGAACGTTATTGGGAAAAGTGGGACTCACACTTTATTGTAGTGAGATAGAGGAAGAGCTGACATGTTGGTCCGTAGGTATTTATGCCACTATAACATGGCAAATGAGATTTGAGCTAACAGTAACGTTGTCCAGTGGCATTTTTGAACATGCGCCTACAAAGGCAATGGCATTTTTGAGCAACTGAAATTCCTAATGGTAAAACTGAGTTGGAGTTCTAGCACTTCTACTATGTTGGAACGACCCACAACTTGTTTCCTTATTCAAAGAAAGCATCAATAAAGAATCGACATGTTAAATAAAACTTACTAAAGTATACTATGTTTCCTTCCTTTTAATTAATAAGATGAGGCAAATCTTTTGCCTCAAATTTTTTTACTAAACCGTTAACACTCAGGCCAGCTGCAGACAAGTTTCAGCTTTCTTCTGCACATTTCTTAACTCTGCTGCATTAGAGCATCTACGGTCGGACTTGGGAAATCCGACACCTCAAACGCCCGCGAACCGGGCGCGTGTGCGGACAGTAACCGGTCATCTCTTAAATTTCTACTTTCACAGTCATGTTCCTTACTTTACTCCTATACATCTGGTCATATGCATGCAATTGGTGAAGATGAAATGATAAAGAATAAACAAAGAGAAAATATGGGCTCAATCCTATGTGGCGGACGCAGGACCACTGACCGGACACGCCCGGGCACTACTCGTACTCATCTCATATATAAGATGAATATGAGGGGTGCCGGTTGTCGTGGGAACGAGCCTGACAGTAGAAGGTAGGGGTACGTAAGGAGAGGGCAGAGTCCCAGCTACGGCGAGGGTGTACACACGGATGTATGAGTTTAGGCCCCTCTCGTGGAGGTAAAAGCCCTACGTCTCAGTGCTCGGGAGCTCTTGTCGAGTGAAATATAAGTGTCGTTACAGGGGGTGCGAACCCTTGTGCCAGAGGGGAGGGGCGGCTTATATAGAGTGCGCTGCCCCTCATAAGTGTCTGGCATCTAAGGGTCAGATCGTGGCTATAAAGACGTACGTTACTGGTAACGTACGTAATGAATGCTATTAATGGTACAGATGAACGCCTGCCCGTTGGCCTCCCTGGGGTGGCTTCTGGTCTTCTGCGGTCGACTGTCTTCCGGTTGTTCCGAGTGAATGGTACCTGTCGAGTGAAAAGGTAATCTCCGAGTAGATCTTTGTCGAGTGACTTGTATACCTTGGTGATTTCAGTCGGAGATCTCCTTGTAGCCCTTAAGCTTTCTGGGGCAGTGTCCTTGGGTAGAGCAGGTAGGTCAGGCCTATGACCCTACCCTAGGTACATATCCCCATCATTAGCCCCCGAATGGATCGGGGTTCGAGTGTAAAAGGTGTCAATGCAAGTTCTGACAAGACACAAAAATTCCGAGTACATTTTGAGGCTTCTTAGAAATCTGCGTCGATTGGAACCTTTATCGTTCGCCCTGATCGATTCTGTCTTGAAGTATATCCGAGTGAAACTGAGCTCGAAATCAGGTCCGAGTGACACTGAGCTCGAAATCAGGTTCGAGTGGTCTGCAGAGTCTTCTGATGTGACGGTTCGCTCCGTCGGGTCCGGATTTTACGGGATTCGAAAATTGGATAAACGCGCGCCGAGCGGGGATGACGCAACCGCAAAGGCAAGTGGGGGCACGACGCCTCGATTACCGCGTCGCCAAAATCGCCACGTACCGCGCCTCCTCTGAATTCGGGATACCCAGAGATCTGGCGGGCACGCAGGTCAGTGACCCACACGGGCGGATATAAGAGGCGACGACGCCGGTGCTGGTACAGTATTCTTCCCCCAAATCTGCTCTTCTCCTCCTCCTCCTCTGCTCAGCTCCGCTCCAACGACCGCCGCCGCCATGACGAAGGGCAAGACGGAGAAGTTCGAGCGCGCCAATAAGGGAGGAGCCAAGGCGAAGAAGCCGTCGGGCGCCCGGTCGACGGTGCCGCCGGGGTGGATCCAGGGGGATTTCCTCCAATCGACGGTCACGGCGGAGGATGTGCAAAATCTCGTCGACGACGGGTTGATAACTGCGGGGTCCTGGAGATTGCCGAAGGGGGAGACCGAGCCGGAGACAAGCGACGGCGAGCGAGTTCTGCTTCTCACCCACGTCGAGCGAGGTTTCTCCATGCCACCCCACCCATTCATCCGTAGTTTCCTGAACTATTTCGGGGCGCAGCTCCACCATTTCCCCCCGAATGCAATTGCCTATCTTTCATGTTTCATAACCTTGTGCGAATGCTTCTTGGGCTGTCCTCCGCATTGGGGTTTGTTTAAACACATATTCTCTGTTAGATCCCAATCCGTCAAGAAAGCCAATCCCAGTGATAGCAAAACCCATGTAATCCAACTGTATGGTGGCTTAGGGATCCAAAAGAGAGGTAGGAGTGCATTCCCCTCTATGACCTTTCCTGATTCTGTCCGGGGTTGGCAGTCGACATGGTTCTATTGCAAGGATGTTGCATCACCAAATATGTCGACTGGACTTCCTCCTTTCACCTTGGATCGACCTACCACCCCCAAACCACTGTACGTGACAAAGGTAGAGAAAATCCAAGTAGGGATCCTAGTGAACGCTGTATCTGATCTGATCCGCGGCGGAGTGACTGGCTTGGATCTCCTTGAAACGTTTCTCAGTCGACGGATCCAGCCTCTCCAAGCCCGGGATCATACCATGTGGCATTACTCGGGCCCTGAGAATACCACTCGGACTCATCCTGAAGAAGTTTCCGACGAGACCGTTTCTCAGTGGCTCAGGAGCATCACCGGAGCCTGTGATAATCCCGAGGGAGCCAAGCGAATTCCGCCCTTTTCTGCTTTGAACCCACCAACGAACCTGGTGAGTTATATCTCTGTCGATTGTTTTAATATTTTGTCGAGTAACTGGATCTTCAGTCGACTGACTTTGAAGCTTGTATCTTGCAGGAATTTACAAACATGTACTCGCCCGTGCCAAACGGAGAACAGCCTGACGAAGAAGAAGGGAGCGTAGATGGCAGCGCAGACGGCGATTACGCCGATGACAGCGAGAGCAGCGATGACGACCTGGAGGAAGGCGAGGTGGAAGCTCAGGTCCCTCTGCGCACCGAGCGTCGCAGCAAGCAGCAGGAAGACCCAGAGGTTGCCCCGAGCAAAACTGTGGCGTCGAGCACAAGGAACCCAAAGCGTGACCGTGTCGCAACATCGGGGTCGACTGAAAAAGCTGTGAAACAACCCAAGCCGGACGCGCCAAAAGCTCGGAAGGCCCTGCCTCGTATCAAGATTGCTGTGCATGTTGCCTCAACGTGAGTGTTTATTTTCCCGCAATTGTGATTGTGGAACTTCATGTCTCTGCTGACCGAGTGGAGTTTATCCGCCAGAGCTGCTACCTCTGTGACGTCGCCCCAGCGAAATGATGGGGACCATATGGAAGTGGACACTCCTGATGCGGCCACCTCCCAACGAGGTATAACAAACCCACACTCTACTCTGTTTTTTGAAGAATAATCGTCGAGTGACTTGATTAAAATTGCCGATTGATAGCTGACGAAGTCATCGAACTGGAAGATGACGAGGAGCTGCAGCGAGGAACGGAGGATGAAGATGTGCCTCTGGGGGCTCCACGCGTACGCACTCGGAGAACATCGTCTGGACAGACGCCCCGTGGGTCGACTGCTGCGACACCTCCAGCCCTTGTGGCCCCGCTGTCGAGTGCTCCGCCAGCCACTTCAATTCTGGTGGCTTCAGCACCTATTGGACAATCTGAAGCACCTCCTGCTGCCTCAGTTACAGCACCAACTCATTCGATGCCCGCATACCCTTTGTATCACGTCCAGGAGGACCAAACTGGAGCTTCCAAGGAAGCCATGATTCAGGCTGGGCAGATGATGCTGCGAACAAAGGAGGCGTATGAAGCTAGCAAGATAGCCTATGATGCCAGCTCAGCGCTTCAAGCCAACGTCCGAGTAAGTGCTATTGTAAGTTCATTTCCGATTGAATTCCTGTTCGTCTTGATTTTACACCCACTGGGTGTTTTCTTCGCAAGTAGATCAGGTAGTTTCTGGTCCACTGGGGGCACGCTGAGTGCACCCACTGGGTGTAGTCCCCGAGACCGCTGTCGAATGACAAAGGCATCGGCAGGGGTCTTAGAGTCGGTTTGAAAGTTGTTTTCCATTCGACAGGACAGACCTTGTCGAGTAAAAGTAGGTCCAGTGGGGGCACGCTGAGTGCACCCACTGGGTGTAGTCCCCGAGACCGCCGTCGAGTGCTTGCATCGGCGGGGGTCTGATAGAAACGATGTCCGCTTGCTTGCTTCTCTTTCTTTTTTTTACATACACTCGGACAGGGCGGACCTGGTCGAGTGATTTCCTGTCCAGTGGGGGCACGCTGAGTGCACCCACTGGGTGTAGTCCCCGAGACTACTGCCGATCGTTTACGATGGGGAGTAGTCTTAAGAACTGTTTTGCAGGTTTCATGGACATCATTTCCATCAACCATGATATGACGTTGTATAGGGTTGTGGGGTGGGGCGGCGGGCCGCCTTTCAGTCGACTGCACTTGTACTTTTCCACTCGGGAGTAGAGAAATATTTATGTCGACTGAACCCCTTCTTTGCTGATTTCAGAAAGCCTGTGGGCTCGGGACCAAGTACGTCGAGCTGGAAAAAGAAAAGAATCGACTTCTGCTGGATCTGGAGCTGACGAACAACAACCTGGACCGTGCACAGACTGAATTGAAGACTTTGGGAGGTAATCCTTGTCGATCAATTGTATCATCACTTTCATCTTCCATCCTTTGAACCGAGTGAATCCACTCGAACAGACGTACGTGATGAGAACCGTCGTCTCCGAGCGCGACTCAACAATGTTATTTCTTTAGATACCATGAAGAAGGCGCTCGAGGACAAGGACAAATCACTTGCTGATGCTCAGAAGGAAGCGAAGGAGAAAACTGAAGCTGCTGAGAAGAAACTTGCTGCAGCCAGAAAACTGGAAGAAGAGAACACGAAACTCAAGCAGGAACGATCCGACTGGATCAAAAAACTTGAAGTGCAGACCAAGGGAAAGAGTGCTCTGGAAAAACACTTAGGAGACTTCGTGAAGAAAATGTTCAGCATGCTTGAAGGTGACTTTCTTCTGTCGAATGAATTTCTTTGATTTCTTCAGAACGGCATTGTGATCACCTTTTCCCTTTCTCTTCACGCAGAATTCTGCCAAGACTTTGAGAAGGAAACCGAAGAGATCGAGCCCAATCTGGACCCCACGAAGTCACTCGTCGGAGACGCCGTGGCCATGGATATATTTCGACTTGAAGCTCGTCTTAAGAATGTCCAGGGATATGTCACTCGGCTGAGGGCTGCATTCGAGAAAGTCGACAAGGAACTGTGGCCTGAAGACCCCCTCCAGACTGACCTCGAGTGTATGATGACTCGCCTCAATGAAATTCCAAGTCGAGTGCAGGCGTGGAAGAAGTCCGCTGCCCGTTGTGGTGCCGATGTGGCACTTTCACTCGTCAGGGTTCATTGCAAAGAGGCCAGGGAGGACAAACTGAAGGCCCTCCGAGTGATCAACACGAAGAAACTTCAATTTGAAGATTTCATGGAGACTTTCATCGAAGCAGCTACTTCTGATCGCCGACGGAATTGACCTGGATACCTTTGTCGAGCCTTCAAGCCCTACCGGAGCTTGAAAAAATACTTTGCTTTCAGTTAAAACTTTATTTGCCTCGGTATGCCGAGTGATGGTGTAACCGATTAAAACTTCGTTCAGGCCTTAAGCCTGAGAACTTCCCTTTGCGCGAACAAGTTTTTGCTGCGCTAGAGATTCTAGTTTTACTCGCATTTTGCTTTCCGACATTTTGCTTGGCTGAATTTATTTAATTCTCGAATGAAACGGGTGTTCTGCACTCGTAAGAATTTAGGACTTAGGCGAAGACTGGTTCGCAGCTAAGTTCCGAGTGTTAGGAATACCTTACACTCGGAAGGATTTTTTAACTTAAGTGAAAACTGGTCCACAGCTAAGCCCCCGAGTGAGAGAATTGCTCTTTACTCGGAAAAGTTTTTGAACTTAGGCGAAGACTGGTTCGCAGCTAAGTTCCCGAGTGCATTGAATGCTACACACTCGGAAGGGTTTTCAACTTAGGCGAAAACTGGTTCGCAGCTAAGCCCCCGAGGAAGAGGATCGCTCTTCACTCGGAGAAGTTTTAGACTTAGGCGAAGACTGGTTCGCGGCTAAGTCTCCGAGTGTATTGAATGTTATACACTCGGAAGAGTTTTTAACTTAGGCGAAACGGGTTCGCAGCTAAGCCCCCGAGCAAGAGAATTGCTCTTCACTCGGAGAAGTTTTTGAATTTAGGCGAAGACTGGTTCGCGGCTAAGTTTCCGAGTGTATTGAATGTTATACACTCGGAAGGGTTTTTAACTTAGGCGAAACGGGTTCGCAACTAAGCCCCCGAGCAAGAGGATTGCTCTTCACTCGGAGAAGTTTTTGAACTTAGGCGAAGACTGGTTCGCGGCTAAGTGTCCGAGTGTATTGAATGTTATACACCCGGAAAGGTTTTTAGGCGAAACGGGTTCGCAGCTAAGCCCCCGAGCAAGAGGATTGCTCTTTACTCGGAGAAGTTTTTGAACTTAGGCGAAGACTGGTTCGCGGCTAAGTTTTCGAGTGTATTGAATGTTATACACCCGGAAAGGTTTTTAACTTAGGCGAAACGGGTTCGCAGCTAAGCCCCCGAGCAAGAGGATTGCTCTTCACTCGGAGAAGTTTTTGAACTTAGGCGAAGACTGGTTCGCGGCTAAGTTTCCGAGTGTATTGAATGTTATACACTCGGAAAGGTTTTTAACTTAGGCGAGACGGGTTCGCAGCTAAGCCCCCGAGCAAGAGGATTGCTCTTCACTCGGAGAAGTTTTCTGAACTTAGGCGAAGACTGGTTCGTGGCTAAGTCTCCGAGTGTATTGAATGTTATACACTCGGAAGGGTTTTTAACTTAGGCGAAACGGGTTCGCAGCTAAGCCCCCGAGCAAGAGGATTGCTCTTCACTCGGAGAAGTTTTCTGAACTTAGGCGAAGACTGGTTGGCGGCTAAGTCTCCGAGTGTATTGAATGTTATACACTCAGAAGGGTTTTTAACTTAGGCGAAACGGGTTCGCAGCTAAGCCCCCGAGCAAGAGGGTTGCTCTTCACTCGGAGAAGTTTTTGAACTTAGGCGAAGACTGGTTCGCGGCTAAGTCTCCGAGTGTATCGAATGTTATACACCCGGTAAGGTTTTTAACTTAGGCGAAACGGATTCGCAGCTAAGCCCCCGAGCAAGAGGATTGCTCTTCACTCGGAGAAGTTTTTGAATGCGAAATTGTGCGATCGGAATCGACAATAGACTGCGGAAGTCATAACTTAACAAACGACATCGTCTGGAGTACTCTTATTACATCAAAACAACTCAGTCATCAAGTATAAAAGCGTCAAAGCAAATCCGCGTTCCAGGCGCGTGGCTCATCAATATTCTTCTTCAAGTTGAAAAGATGGTACGCTCCGTTGTTCAGCACCTTGGTGACAACGAATGGGCCTTCCCACGCTGGGGCCAACTTGTGGGGTCGCTGCTGATCCACTCGGAGCACCAGATCACCTTCGTGGAATGAACGGCTCTTGACGTGTCTCGCATGGAAGCGGCGAAGGTCTTGTTGATATACGGTCGACCGGATCAGGGCCATCTCTCGTTCTTCCTATAGGAGATCTACCCCATCTTGTCTTGCTTGCTCAGCTTCGTCTTCAGAGTAAAGATCCACTTGGGGAGAATTGTGAAGGACGTCACTTGGCAAAACAGCTTCAGCTCCATACACAAGGAAGAAAGGAGTGCGTCCAGTCGACCGGTTTGGAGTCGTCCTCAAGCCCCACAGAACAGACGGCAATTCAGTGACCCAAGCTCCAGCAGCATGATCAAGATCTCGCATGAGCCGAGGCTTCAGTCCTTGGAGGATAAGGCCGTTCGCTCGCTCAGCTTGACCGTTAGACTGGGGGTGTGCAACGGATGCGTAGTCCACCCGAGTGCCTTGAGAGGAGCAAAAGTATCTGAACTCTTCTGAGTCAAAATCAGAGCCATTGTCTGTAATGATACTGTGGGGGACTCCATACCGGAATGTTATCTCTTTCATGAATTTGATAGCAGTGCGGGCGTTCAGCTTCTTGATGGGTTTAGCTTCAATCCACTTAGTGAACTTGTCGACTGCAACCAGTAAGTGAGTGAATCCACTCTGGCCTGTTCTAAGGGGTCCAACCATATCCAAGCCCCATACAGCAAACGGCCAGACGAGTGGAATAGTCTTCAAGGCAGACGCAGGTTTGTGTGACAGGTTCGAATAGAACTGGCATCCTTCGCAGTGATCGACAATATCTTTAGCCATCTCATTGGCGCGTGGCCAGAAGAAACCAGCTCGGTAAGCTTTGGCAACAATCGTCCTAGAGGACGCATGATGACCACAAGTTCCCGAGTGAATCTCCTCCAAAATCAGTCGACCTTCTTAAGGAGAAATACACCGCTGAGTCACGCCAGTCACACTTTCTCTGTAGAGTTGTCCATCCATAACAGTAAAAGCCTTGGATCTGCGGACTATCTGTCGACCTTCATCTTCATCATCTGGGAGTTCTCTCCTAAGAATGTACGCAATATAGGGTACAGTCCAGTCGGGCGTGATCACTAAAATCTCCATGACCAGATCAATGATAGCTGGGACATCGACTTCAGTCGGATCAGAGCCGCTTTTTGCTTGCGGGGGCTCTTCAGTGAAGGGATCTTCCTGCACCGAAGGAGAATGAAGGTGCTCGAGAAATATATTGCTGGGGACAGGCTTCCGAGTGGATCCAATCTTTGCCAGCTCATCAGCTGCCTGATTCTTCACTCGGGGAACATGATGGAGTTCCAAACCTTCGAATTTCTTCTCGAGCTTTCTTACTGCATTGCAATATCCAGTCATAGAGGGGTTCCTGACATCCCACTCTTTCATCACTTGATTGACCACCAAGTCAGAGTCGCCATATACCATCAGGCGCCGGACGCCGAGTGAAATGGCCATACGCAACCCGTACAAGAGTGATTCATATTCAGCTTCATTGTTGGAGGAATCAAAGTGAATCTGCAATACGTAACTGAGTTTGTCGCCTTTTGGAGACACCAATACTACGCCAGCACCAGACCCATTCAGCATCTTTGAGCCATCAAAGAACATGGTCCAGTGTGCCGAGTGAACTTGGATCGGCTGCTGCTGTTCAGTCCACTCGGCCAGGAAATCAGCGAGGGCTTGAGACTTGATTGCTTTTTTCGCCTCAAACTTGATATCAAAATAAAGGAGCTCAATAGCCCATTTGGCCACTCGACCAGTTGCATCTCGATTGTTGAGAATCTCAGACAACGGAGCATCACTGATGACTGAAACTGAGTGATCTTGAAAGTAGTGTGCCACCTTCTTAGCTGACAGATATATACCGTATACGAGCTTCTGGTAATGTGGATATCTTTGCTTTGAAGGAGTCAACACTTCAGAGATGTAATAAACAGGACGCTGGACTTTGTAAGCTTTACCTTCCTCTTCCCTCTCGACAGTGAGAACTGTACTGACGACCTGATTAGTGGCCGCTATGTACAATAGCAAAGGCTCTTTACTGTGCGGAGCAGCAAGCACCGGCTGGGTGGAAAGCAGAGCTTTGAGCTCGACAAACGCTGCTTCAGCTTCAGGAGTCCACTCGAATGTATCAGACTTCTTCATCAGTCGGTATAAAGGCAATGCCTTCTCACCGAGACGAGAAATGAATCGACTCAATGCTGCCAAGCAACCTGTGAGCTTCTGGACATCATGCACACGCTCAGGGCTTTTCATTCGGGTGATGGCACCGATCTTTTCAGGATTAACGTCGATTCCCTTTTCGGAAACGAGAAAACCGAGTAATTTGCCACCAGGAACGCCGAAAGTGCACTTAGTTGGATTTAGCTTGATATCATACCTCCTCAGATTGGCGAATGTTTCAGCTAAGTCAGACAACAGGTCGGAACCTTTGCGAGACTTGACGACAATGTCATCCATGTATGCTTCAACATTCCGAGGGATCTGATCGAGTAAACATTTTTGAATCATGCGCATGAAAGTAGCGCCAGCGTTCTTCAAACCAAAAGGCATGGTGATATAACAGAAACACCCGAAAGGGGTGATGAAGGCTGTCTTTATTTCATCCGGACCAAACAGACGGATCTGATGGTAACCAGAGTAAGCATCAAGAAAAGATAGACGCTCACACCCCGCAGTTGAGTCGACAATCTGATCAATGCGGGGGAGCGGGAAATGATCTTTCGGGCAGACCCGATTGATATGTTTGAAATCAATACACATGCGGAGTGACTTGTCCTTCTTAGGAACCATAACGACGTTCGATAACCACTCGGAGTGGTAAATCCCACGTATAAACTTAGCCGCCAAGAGACGAGCCACCTCCTCGCCGATTGCTTTTCGCTTCTCCGTTGCCGACCGACGCAAATGCTCCTTCACAGGCTTGGCCTTCGGGTCAACTCTCAATCGGTGCTCAGCCAGTTCCCTGGGTACACCAGGCATGTCAGCAGGCTTCCATGCGAAGATGTCCCAGTTCTCACGGAGGAACTGGATGAGCTCGGCTTCCTATTTGCTGTCGAGTGTCGTCGAGATGTTGGTCAGGGCAGCAGTTGGATCTGTCGGGTGAATTTTCACTTTCTTCACCTCTCCTGCCGACTGAAAAGCTGACTCAGAAGCGGGCTTCTTAGCGCGCAACAGGTCGGAAGGATCAGCGTTTTTCTTGTATTCTTCCAATTCAACCATAGCCATCTGATGATCGGCGATCTTGGAGCCCTGCTGGAGGCACTCCTCAGCCCTCTGTCGATTGCCAGTGACTGTGATTACACCCTTGGGTCCGGGCATCTTCAGCTTGAGATACACGTAACATGGACGGGCCATGAAACGGGCATAAGCCGGACGACCAAGGATGGCATGGTATGCGCTCTGGAAGTCCACCACTTCAAATGTCAATTTTTCCTTGCGAAAATGCTTATCGTCACCAAACACAACATCCAACGCTATTTGACCGAGTGAACGGGCCTTTTTCCCAGGGATGACGCCATGGAACTACATGTTGCTTTCACTGAGTCGGGACATCGGAATGCCCATCCCCTTGAGGGTATCTGCATATAGGATGTTCAGACCGCTCCCACCGTCCATCAAAACCTTGCGGAGTCGAGTGCCCCCCACAACTGGGTCCACCACTAGCGCTTGCCGCCCGGGGGTAGCGATATGCGCAGGGTGATCTGACTGATCAAACGTGATAGCAGTCTGAGACCACTTGAGATATGTGGGGGTAGAGGGAACCGCCATGTTAACCTCCCTGTTGATAACTTTCAGTCGACTCTTGCTCTCAACATCAGCAAAAATCAACAGAGTGGCATTGACCTCAGGAAACTCTTCTTTGTCCTCTTCGTCCTCCTTTTCAGGATCTTTCTCACTCGACTGGCTCTCTTTGAATTGCTGGATCAGCAAACGGCACTGTCGAGTGGTATGCTTTGGCAATATTAAATTGCCCTCTTCATCTTTCCTCGTGTGGATTGCACACGGTAAATCCATAACATCTGTACCCGATTGATTCTTTGACTTCTTGGGGGTGAACTTAGCTTTGGATTTTCCTTTATTTTTGGCCTGTGCCGCCAGAGCGGCCGCTTCTGCCTGAGCAGGGGGATCAGCCTTGCGCTTCTGCTTCCGATTGGAATTTCTGCCTGCATCATTGTCGACTATTTTTACTTTACCGCTTCGGAGGCGGTCTTCTTCTTCTCCATTGGCGTACCGAGTGGCAATCTCCATCATCTTGCTCAGAGAAATATCACCCGTGCGACCAAACTTCAGATAGAGCTCTCTGTATCTAACACCAGCCTTGAAAGCACAAACAGCCTGATGTTCGGAAACATTTTCCACCGTGTGATGCAAGGTGGACCAGCGATGAATGTAGTCTCTCAAGGTCTCATTGGGCTTCTGAACACAGTGCTGCAAATCAATCAAACCAGCCGGACGTTTGCAGGTGCCCTCAAAGGTTCTGATGAACACTCGGGCTAAATTTTCCCAGCAATAGATGCTAGAGGGAGCCAAACGGTTCAACCAAGCTTGGGCCGAACCATGCAACATCAGGGACAAATGCTTCATGGCTATGTTGTCATTACCTCCACCAATCTGCACAGCCACTCGATAATCATCTAACCATGTCTCGGGCTTTGATTCATCAGAAAACTTGCTTATTCCAGCCGCCAACCTGAAGTTGGGGGGAATCTCTGCAGAGCAAATGGATCTGCTAAAACACTCGGGCCCAGAAACAATAGCACTGCTTCCACTCGGACAGTCTCCGTTATAACCATCTCTGTGGGCTCTGCCTCTGTCGACCCGCCTTTGAGCAAGGACATCTCTTGCGTCAAATCCAGGATTCCGCTCATCACCGAACGGGCGCCTATCATCATTGTGCCGAGGCACATATGAACCACTCCGCGGAGGAGAAAGCACTCGACGGCGGTCATCGCGGTTATAACGGGGAGCAAACTGATCTCGCCCCTGATCTCTGTACCGATCTTCACGGAAACCTCCGCCTCTGTGGCGCAGGGGTGACCCAGGGCTGTGGGCCGACTGAACTGTTTCCGCCCTGGGCGAATTACTATGTAACATGTTCTGCGACTGAGAAACAGCCGCATTCTGCTGCTGCGCTGCCTCGAGCAACGTTCTGATCTGCTGCAAACCTCTACCAGCTTCTGATCGTGATGGCTGTATAGAATCTGCAATCCTAACAGCAGCTGCAACATTCAACACTGGAGTACGGAATATCTCGACCTTATTCCGAGACCCACTCGGAAAAAACTGTCGCTGATGTCGATTGGGACGCGGTGGACGTTGTCGAGCACACTCGTCGAGTGCCTCCTGCATCTCTTTGAGTCGAAGGCGAGTTGCCTCCATGGCCTGGGCCTCAGCAGTCGCGCCGACGATGGGAGTATGGAGAACATCCTCATCCCGGCGTTGCTGTTCATTCGACGTTCCACCAATCTCGCGCCTGGCGTGGTTGAAGCCAGGCGGCGGACTCTGATGAGAGCCAGCCATAAGAACTTCAGCCGCAGGATCGCAGCTCTCGCACTCGGAGGGTACGTCAGACCGATCTGACGCCGAGTCGAACACGCCGTGAAGTGACTCGGCGGGCTCGATGGCCGCAATCTGCGGGGACGAAGCCTGGCGGGCCGCCGCATGTCGCACCCAACGCTGTAGCCGTGAACGACCGGATCGCTTGCGGCGACGTACAGCATGGAGGGCCGACATGTACGGAGTCGACGGCTGAAGGAGAAGAACACCGCAGGAGCTTGCGCAGAAGTGCGTCGCTCCGCGTATCGGGAGCGCCTCAACATCTAGAGGCGCTTCCTGGAGCCATGCCGAACCGTCGGCGATGAAGGTGAGCGCTCCGAGACGGATCTCGCGGCCCAGGAATAAATCACCGCCGGAAGACATGACGAAGGAAAACAAATGCAACCTCGCCGGAAGTCGCTTAGACGCCGGCCCCACGGTGGGCGCCAACTGTCGTGGGAACGAGCCTGACAGTAGAAGGTAGGGGTACGTAAGGAGAGGGCAGAGTCCCAGCTACGGCGAGGGTGTACACACGGATGTATGAGTTCAGGCCCCTCTCGTGGAGGTAAAAGCCCTGCGTCTCAGTGCTCGGGAGCTCTTGTCGAGTGAAATATAAGTGTCGTTACAGGGGGTGCGAAATCTTGTGCCAGAGGGGAGGGGCGGCTTATATAGAGTGCGCTGCCCCTCATAAGTGTCCGGCATCTAAGGGTCAGATCGTGGCTATAAAGACGTACGTTACTGGTAACGTACGTAATGAATGCTATTAATGGTACAGACGAACGCCTTCCCGTTGGCCTCCCTAAGGTGGCTTCTGGTCTTCTGCGGTCGACTGTCTTCCGGTTCTTCCGAGTGAATGGTACCCGTCGAGTGAAAAGGTAATCTCCGAGTAGATCTTTGTCGAGTGACTTGTATGCCTTGGTGATTTCAGTCGGAGATCTCCTTGTAGCCCTTAAGCTTTCTGGGGCAGTGTCCTTGGGTAGAGCAGGTAGGTCAGGCCTATGACCCTACCCTAGATACATATCCCCATCACCAGTCAGCCCGGGCGTTTGAAACCCGTTTAAGGCGTCCGTCTGGGTCGACCGGGCGGCCAGTCGCGACGTTTGAGACATGTACGAGGAGTGCGGTTGTAGATGCTTTTATTCAACTCTTGTTCGCAGACTCGACGAGTACAATATAATAGTGGCGGAGAGTCGCACTCATCGTTCGCTGGTCTTGGATCTCTAGCATCAAGGACCAGAACAATTCAACAACTAGGAGTACACACGTGCCGCTGCAATCTGTGTAACTACCAGCCAGCTACGAGCTAGGCTGCGGCCGCCGCATGCAGTGGCTAGTCCAACACACATGCGCTCGGTCGCCCCGGTGTCGCATAGGGGCGCGTCTCGCTCTCACCAACGACTATGTGCAAGAAAATAAGCGGCGTTGCGGACGATTTTGTGGCTGAAATCTAAAAGTTCATGAGTCCAGCTTTTCCAAGTGAAATATATTGCCCCGCCCGCCAACATGCCAGCATGCATTCGTCCTGTTTTTCCAAATTCAGTCCAAACAATGTACGTCAACGTTTGTTTTCAATCGTCCTCCTCATCTTTCTATCGAGTCCAAAAAAGAATTCTCAACAAGTGGATAAGATTAGGTAAGACCGATACGAATCAACCTGGTCAAGCTCAAAGATTTCGATGTCGTGCAAAGGTTCTCTCCATGCGGCTTGCCCGCCCACATGAACACCCTTGTTTTGAACGGCCGGAGCACTTTCATCAAGCAAAGAAGCATTCGTGAAAACTTCATGTACGTTCGTAACTTTGTTCGTCGACTACCCAAATGCAAGACGCCTGCCCTTCTATTTAAGCTTGGCATTCAGAAGGCTTTTGACTTAGTTAAATGGGAGTACATCCCTGATCTCCTACGGAGGAAAGGGTTTCCTAGCAAGTGAGAAATTGGATGATCGCCTTTCTTTCCACTTCATCTTTCGCGTGTCCTTTTGAATGGTGTGCCCCTGCCTGCTCCTTTTTGTCATTGCAATTGACACCCTGAACTAACTGCTTGACTTGGCAACTTGAAAAGGCCTTCTTCACAAGATTCCTGGCCACGGTCCTATTATGTGAACCACTCTCTCTTTCTTTTGCGGATGATGCGGCGGTGTTCATGGCCGCATAGAAGGGGGATATTGAAAATCTGGCGGCTACTCTAAAGGGCTTCGGCGAGTTCACGGCCTCTGCACCAACTTTCATAAAAAGCTTGGTCATGCCAATTAGGTGCAACACCATTAGCTTGGAGCACCTTCTCCAAAACTTTCCGGCAAATAGGGCTTCATTCCCAATAATATACTTGGGTCTTCCCCTCTCGGTTTGGCAGCTAAGGAGGTGGGCTTCCAATTCCTTGAGGACAAGGCCATCCAAAATTTGGTCACTTGAGAGGGCCAAAACGTCACCACCATTGGACGCACGACGCTTGTCAAGTCCGTTGTCGCCTTGCAAGCGGTGTTCTCCATCACACCCCTTGTTGTGCCGCCGAGCACCCTTCAAAGCCTAAAAGCGGCCGTATCTTTGGTCTGGTTCGGATAAGACTGTAGGGGCAAAGTGCAAAGTTAATTGGGACACCATTTGCCGCCCCCTTCAGTATGGTGGTCTTGGGGTGCTCAACACGAACAAAATTGGACGTCCACTAAGACTTCATTGGCCTTAGTACTAATGGAAGGAGACAACCAAATTGTGGGTGGGGCTGGGAAACCTGTGTGATGATGAGGATCTTGATTTAATCTATGCGTCCATCACCATCACTGTTGGTGACGGCATGAACAAACATTTTTAGGACTCCCGATAGCTGCTTGGGCACAAGCCCAGAGACATTGCCCCACTCACTTTTTAGGCATCAAGGAGAAAGAGTTGGAAGGTGCACAAGGTCCTTAAGGACAACGCTTGGATTTCGAATTTTAATACGGACACCGTTGTCACCGGTGAGCACATCTATGAGTTCTTCACTCTTTGGATGCTAGTGCATGATTTCCATCTTGATGAGCACACCGAGGATGATATTGTGTGTAAGCACGCTAATGATTGTGTTTACTCGGCGGCCACGGCATACAAGGTGCAATTCTTGGGGCATGGTTCTTTCCCTGTTAGCATGGTTTGGAAAGCTTGGGCACCACCAAAAGTCAAGTCCTTCGCATGGTTAGCTTCGCAAGACCGGATTTGGACCGAAGATAGGCTCAAAAAGAATGGTTGCTATAATTGGGGACTTTACCCCTTTTGTAAGAGGGTGCAAGAAACCGGAGCACACCCATTCTATAAATGTTGGTTCATCTTGAGGCTTTGGAAGCTAGTGGTGGACAAGCATGGCCTGGCACACATGGATAATTTCACTTGGCATCTGAAGGGATCCGTCAAGAGTTGGTGGAAGAAGAGATCCGACACGAGCAACCCCCATAGAATGACCTTGGCCTTCCTCATCGTACTTGTCTCGTGGACTATGTAGAATTAGATAAACGTACGCGTTTTCCATCACAAGAGTGCTCCATCGTCAAGCTTGCTCGCCAACGAGGCCAAATTGTGGTCCACCGCGGGGGCAAAACACCTAGGAAAAATTCTAGAGTAATTGTCATGTGGTATTTGTGTGGTATTTGTAAAACCTCTTCTCTCCTTAATTAATATATAATATAAGACAAATCTTTAAGAAAAAAAAACTCTGATTTACGCGCCAAGCCGGAGTGTGCACGGTCAAAGCAGCCACATGTAAAATACGCTACAGTATCTAGATTCCAGAGAGGCAGGCGGCTAGTTCTAGTTAAACCCAATGTAAACCCTTTGATTGATGAATTGACCAGTCTGTCCGTGGACCATGACTGCATGCTTACTATCATAGTGATGTGCAGAAAACAATATCGAGATTGACAGTAAACATGGTCGCGATCACACCTCTCGAGATTGACAGTAAAGTGCTATGTCGAGATGGCCCGACTGGAGATTGACCGGGTCTCAGCAAGTGATCGAGCATGGTCGATCGAGACGTCGCTGTGTTTCCTACATATATACGCACGTTTAGCTTCCTGCAATCCTGACCTTTGACCGTGCTCGTAACAAGTCCTCGGCCTGTTTTAATTTTATTTAGACTTTTAGAGCACCAGGAAGGAAGCTGCCCTGTTCTTGCCCTGAGTCCACTTTATTCTCCTTTGCATTTTCTACTCTTCTAAAATGAAACTCCATGCAGGCCCTGTGAAACACGAGGACGACCTGCAGAAAAGGAAGGAAAATAAAGGGAGGAAACTTGGCGCTTGCGTTACATGAAGCTTCACGCCTCTCCAGGGATGGATAGATAAAAGCTCCAAAAAAGAGGATAATTTTTTTCTCAGGTGAAAAAAGGATTATTTTCCTTTTTCATTTTGTTTTTTTGTTTTTCCCATCAAATTTTAAAAATAGTCATGACTGTCCAAAGATGTTTATCAAGTCCAAAAATGTACATGAAATTTAAGAAATATTCCCAATGTTTTAAAAATATTCATGAATTTTAAAACATGTTCCCCAATTTTAAAAGGATGTTCACGCATTTCTAAATTAAGAAAATTGCATTTACATTTACATTTGAGAAAAGTGAAAAACTTTAAGAAATTAAATGCGCGTTTTTGAAGGAAAAAAATACCGTTTATTAAAACTATTCAGCTAATTTTAAAACAATTTACACTTTTTTAAATGATCATCTAATTAACAAAAAATTAATGCAGTTTTTAAGTGTGATCTCACTTCTTAATGTATGGGTTACTTTTGTAAATATATATATTCGCAAAAAACAATACAAAAAGGAACAAAACAGACTGAAAACCGTAAGAAAAAAAACCGAAAAAACTCAATGGAAAACGAAGGAAGTAACGGTAAGACCATCCACCGAACTGGCTCGCCAAACTCGAGATCTGCGTGTGGTCACCAAATGGACATAGTGAGTACCCAAAGGGCTCTCTGGTTTTGTCTCCGTTTTGAAATTTTTATTATCAAATTTGGTTTTCGTGTTGCAGATCTAATTTTATTCTCTTCTTTTGTTTTTTCAGTCTTTATTTTTCCCTTTTATTTTTTTATTTATTCCATTTGCTTTCCTTTTTGTTGTTGAATAATACACATACATATTTTAAAACCTGTGAACACTTTTTCAAAATGCACATACTCTTTTACAAGTTACATGAACATTTGTAATTGTATGGATATTATTTAAATAGATGACCAACAATTTTTAACATACGCTAGACAGTTTTCTTCTAGAACCTAGCTCGTTTTATCTTTGTTTCATGGACTACGTATGATTGTCATTGTTGAATGAAGTCGTCTGGAAACAAAGTTCTTTTTTTTAACGGAGACAGAAGATTTGCCTCATCATTTAATTAAGAGGGGATAGAGTTTTTTTGTTTTACAACTAACACACATACAACACGTCACATGGCAATTACTCACACACAATAATTTCCCCTAGCTTCTTTGCCCCCGCCGTTACCCAGAGTTGAGCCTCCGTAAGAATGTTGCTGAGTAAGATCGTGGGTGGCGCACTCTTTTGACGGAAGACCCTGGAATTTCTTTCGTTCCAGACCGTCCAAGAAACAAGCATGGTAAGGGACGACATGGCCTTCCTGTTTGGGGTGTTCGCGCCGGTTCTTTAGTCCCACCATTCCTCGACCGAGTCATCCGCGTGCCAAGTAGATGTATCCAGGTGGGCCAACCCTAGTTTGTCGATGAGCAATTTCCAAAGTCGGATGGTGAAACGACATTTGTAGAAGAGGTGAGGCCCCGATTCTTGCTCCCCTTGCAGAGGGGGCAAAGACCGCAGTTTGGCCACCCTCGCTTGGCCAACCTATCGCCGGTCCAAATACGGTCCTGCAATGCTAACCAAGCGAAGAATTTGACCTTTGCCCGCGCCCACGCCTTCCAGGCCATTTGCTCCATGGGAGAACACGTCATACCCAGAAATTGCGCTTTGTATGCAGAGGCCGCAGAGTAGTGCCCACTAGTCGTGTGCTTCCAGACGATGTCGTCTTCGGTATGCTCATCAAGATGGAATTCATGCACCAGCATACATAGTGTGAAGAACTCCCTTATGTGATCGACCGAAACCACAATGTGTGGATTGATCTTTAGAATCCAGGCATTTTCCGCAAATGCTTCCCTCACTTTCCAATTCTTTCTCGATGAAGCCCCATAGATGAGAGGGGCGATCTCTTTAGGCTTCCGTCCAAGAAGCCACTGTCAGTCCCAAACAGGTGTTCTTGCGCAATTTCCCACCGTGATGGTGGTACATGCATAGAAAAAATTGAGATCCTCCTCATCACATGGATTTCCCATGCCCACCCATAACTTGGTAGGCTCCTTCTATTCAAACCATGGCCAATGCAATCTCAGAGCCCTAGGAAATTTGTGAGCGTTTAGCACCCCGAGACCACCATACCGAAGTGGTCGACAAACAACCTCCCAATTGACCTTGCATTTAGCACCGGTTGTTTTATCCGCGGCTGACGAAAGAAAGGCACGCTCGAGCTTGTTGACATTGTGGAGCGTGCTTGCTGGAACAACAAGTGGTGTGATAAAGTACACTGCCTGGGACGTAATCACTGACTTGACAAGCGCGGTGCGGCCAATAGTGGTAATATTCTGCCCCTCCCATGTGACTAATTTTCTGGCAACCTTGTCCTCAAGGAATTCCAGATCCACCTTTCTGAGCTACCAAATCGAAAGAGGAAGGCCCAAATAACGCATGGGGAAAGAAGCCCTCGCGACCGGCAAACTTTGAAGGATGTTGTCCAATACGAGATGGTTGCCGCGGACGGGCACCACCGAACTCTTCTGGAAGTTGGTTCTCAGACCAGTAGCATCCCCAAAACCTCTCAAGATGGCCGCAAGGTTGTCAATATCTCTCTTGATAGGTGCCATGAACACGGCCACGTCGTTCGCATATAAAGAGGTTCTCACTATTGCTCCACGCCCTCGAATTTTGTGTAGGAGGCCCTTCCCGCCAGCTCAAGAATTTGTTGCAAGGGGTCAATTGCAATGAAAAACAAGAGAGGTGATAGGGGATCGCCTTGACGAAGCCCTTGGCCATGAAGAATGGGGGGGGGGGGGGCAGCCACACCGTTCAAGAGTACCCGTGATGATGAAGTGTGAAGGAGTGTCGCAAACCAGTCACGGAACTTGCTCGGGAACCCCTTCCTTTGGATAAGGTCGAGGAAGAATTTCCATCTAACCAAGTCGAAAGCCTTTCTGATGTCAAGCTTGAAGAGAAGGGCAGACGTCTTGCGCTTGTGCAGACGGCAGGCAAAATTCCGAATGTACATAAAGTTATCATGAATACTTCTCCTCTTGATGAAGGCGCTTTGGGCATTAGAGACAAGGTCATTCATGTGCGGAGCCGGTCTGAGGGAGAGCACTTTGGCGATAATCTTGGCGATTGCATGAATAAGGCTAATGGGTCTGTAGTCAGCAATTCCCTCTGTACCCTCCTCCTTGGGCAAAAAAACCATATTTGCGGAGTTGAGCCAATGTAGATTTGACGTGTGAACTGTCCCGAAGAGGTGTATGACTCTCATGATATCGTGTTTAATGATGTCCTTGTGGTTGTTGGGGCGGACATATGAGGGGTAGCCAGCACCAGGACGCATCCATGGACATACAAAGGTTCAAATTTGTCCAATCCGATTGGAAATGCCTTGAAAGTAAAGCAATCTGATGACTCATTAAGTGACTAAAAAAGAAAACACCCTTGTAAAAACGTCTTCCTTTATCTATTTTTAGATTAATTGATGTTCAATGGAGTGGACATCTGGTCCTGTTGGATTTTACCTTTTTGTGACACAACATATGGAGCGCCCATGAGATCCCATCCCAAGGTGGACCCCCGGCAACGGCGTGGACGAACGTTTGGAGGCCGGACACGTTGCAGCAGAGAGGAAAATATACGGTGTGCACTGTATCGGTGTATCTCATATAGTATTTTGGTGTCAGTCATAAACCCAAAAATCAGCAGGGCACGCATGATCCGCAAACTCGTTGGACCCCACACAATTCCTCGCATGATTTCAAGTTTTAGTTTTAGTTTCTAAAACATACTAGTGAATTTATCATTCGTTCCTATCAAATGTTAGCAGGAGAAACTTGATAAAGTCCAAATTTTTGTTACATTGTATTTAAAATGGTCTTATTTTAAAGCTCTCGTCACAACGAATCTGGACATGCAAGCGAAACATAAATTGGTCTTTCCATTTAAAATATACAATAAATTCAAAGAACATTAGCCGTGGGGTGCGCGCCACCATACCCGTGTGCCACAAATCGCCTCGCTCGTAAACAGACTGATTAGCACATCTCTATTTTTGTGGATGAAGCCACACTTCTCCCTCGGTTAGGTCAGTTCTTAACTAGCGCTTTGCAAAGGTTCAGAGTTGGGTACATCCATATTATTATCTCTGTCATGTCAAGATTAATTAGGAGGGCGATAGAAGCAATTAGGTATCAGTCGTCAAGTAGGTACACAAGATCACATGACGCTAGTTCTCCGATTTCTGGTTCTCCAAATATGATACCCAAAAGCGGACGCCAAAGCGAAACGATGAAACCCACGGCGTGAACGAACGAACGAACAGCTCCACCACCAGGGCTGGACGAATCGTTTCTAGTTTATTATCGTTTCCCCGGCCGCACAGCCGCCGCGAATTATAGGGAGAAGAAGAACGTGCGGCAGTACGGAGTAGCATTATTTATGTTCTACCGATCGATCGATCGATCGTCAGCAAGCAAAGTAGCAGCGGCAGCAGCAGCCAGGTGCAGGGTGCGTCTGCCGCTTTTGGATCGGATTACACGCATCCGGTCACCAAGTTTAATTAGGTCTCCCTTGCCGACGGAGTGTGCGTGCGTGCGCTAATCCTGGCCTTTTTTCGTGTGGCGTTCGTCGGAAATGGAGCGCCGCTCCCTGCTCCGCGGAAATCACTCTTTGTCTATCTTACAGTCACTTTTAGTATCTTAAGTATATCAAAAGGAAGGTGTCTGATGGTGCATTCTATCTATTTCTTTGGCCAACTCAAACGCACTACCGCTGAATCGTTCCGTCTACGTTTGGGGCTAAACGGACATAAAACGCAGACCAACGCGTGGTAGTAAACGGATAAATGTTTGTTTTCTATTCGCTTCAACACATTCTCGACCCAAATTTGGATCGTGTTTGCGTCAAAACGGACAAGCGCACACGAGCGAGATGCGTGCCCTTGTCCTCCCCTGGCTGCCACTCCTCTCGCCCTTGCCATCGCCGCCGTCAGTCTTTTTTTCGGCCGTCGCCGCACTTTCCAGCCAGGCCGCCCAAACCAAGACCACCCATTGCTATAGTCACCCCACGCCTGGGTTTCAGAGGAGTTTTTGCCGGCGTTTTTGGCTCTTTGCCGCCGCATCCGGTATCAGGGGAGCTACGGCCGCCGGTGACACCCACCGACCCCAAATCCCTTCGGCAAGCGCTACATAACCGTCGGCATCCGGCCGCCTACACCTACCTCGCCTGCTGCATGTGAAGGGAACCCGAGGTGTTCTTCTCGGCCGCGTCTCTACCATGACCGCAAGGTGTTCGACACTTTGCTCACAAGGTACCTTGGATAGTGGGGTCGAGTATTTTTTCCACAAGTTCATTTGTTCATCGGATGATTTGTCCTCGGATGACTAAGAGCTCGCTTGGCTCATAAGATGTTCGACACTTTGCTCGCAAGGTACCATGGATAGTGGGGACGAGTATTTTTTCCACAACTTCATTTTTTTCATCGGATGATTTGTCCTCGCATGATGAAGAGCTTGTCATGGCCCCCCGCCCGAGGCCAAATCCGCCTATTAAAACTGTTCGGCGTCCCCCAACTCTAGCCATCCTCCTTCTTCCCCGCACTCCGGCAACGCCATGGTCCATCGAAAGATCACGACCTATGTGATGCTCACGCCGGAGCACCGGTATCAGATAGAGCAGGAGATTCGGGCGAGGCGCGCCACCCGTGTCGTTGTCGGGTTGCCTCCAGACTCGTGGGAGCCGGAGGAGGGGGAGAAGGAGGGAGCGGAGCAGCACCCCTCTCCCAAGGAGGCGGAGCAGGCGGCGGCGGAGGCGGAGCATCCGGAGCAGCAGATGTCGCTCACTCTGTGCTTCCCCATGGACCAGGCGGAGGCCGAGTTCGTCGTCACTCAGGCGGACGAGAGACATCCTGGAGTCCATCAAGGATGAGGCTTATGTGGAGGCCAACCTGCACTTCATCCGACAGGAACGGGCGACGACCAACGCCCTTTTCGCCGAACTCGACGCGGAGATGGATTCGAAGACTGACACGGAGAAGCGGGCGTAGCAGGCAGACAAGCAGCCGGAGCCGCGCACAGAGATATCGACATCTCCGACAAGGAGTAGGGTAGATGATCTACGTCGTACATAGATTTTTTTTTCTTTGCATAATTTTGTATGGATATAAATTTTTTATTATGAGGTACTCCGGATGTGGATGAGCAGATTTAAGGACTGACCGGTCAGTACTCATGGACGTGTTGGGACGCATCCGGAGATTTTTTTTTTTTTGCTTGGTAATATGTGTCTCATTCATATCATAAAGATCAAAGTACAAGTCACATAAACACCGACATGACAAAACTGAAAAGATAGAAGAACATCTCTGAGTTTGACACCAACGTCCGTCACCTGCCTCCGGCACCACCACAGCAGCCACCGAAGACAAGAATGACGAATCACCTCCTCATCCGAGCTCGACGCGGCTCCATCGCTGATAAGCATCTTTGCGGACCTCCAAGGTGGCTCACCAAAAGTGAAGCCCTTGCCTTTGAACGAATCAGACCGGGACAACACCCCAGACACGCCATCAAACTCCAGATCTAGCACCCCACCACGACTAAGACGTCGAAGGAGGAAACCATACATGTCATCCACGAACCATGAACCCAGCACACGTTCCGTCTTCCAGATGTCGTCGATGCAGACCACAATCTGCATTCGCTCCTGGACTACCTCCCAAACTCCGCTCCGGCGTTGGAGCAAACGCCGTCGCAACGGCGGAGCCCGAGGACACAGGTCCACCACGAGGATGCCGCCGCCGCCACGCCATCCTTGCTTGAACAGACTGGTTTCCAAATCCATCCCCAACCATAGGACCGATGGACTTGTCAGGCAAGGATCCGAATAATCTTTATCAGCGCTGCCATCGCCACTGCCAAAGCCAAGACGATGAACAACCTAAAAACCTAGACTACAAGGACTAAAAACGATTCACACACGTGAATCCGACGACCCCCTCACCACCGGTGACCGAGGTCGCCGGCGGAGGAGAGCCGCCGGAGGACGGCGCTGGAAGATTGTCCTCTCCTGGCGGCGGCTAGGGTTCCAGCCGCCAGGGGAAGAGAGGAAAAGTACGTATTGGTACATCCATAGATGTTTGAGTGCCTGGATTTGTAAACCGTGGCTGTAGATGCTTTAATACCGTGGAGGATTACGAAAGATTTGGGTAGAATATACTTCCAGTACCAGCTTTAATACCGTGGAGGATTACGAAAGATTTGGGTAGAATATACTACCAGTACCAGTACCAGAGCGCCGGACTACCCTGGCTAAGGGTCCGAGTGGTAGCCGTAGTATTTGCGGCGTTGGAAGCATGCGGTGCGGGGCGTTGCAGGGCGCACCTGCCTGGTCCGGTGCCTCTTCCATCCAGTCGCGGCCGGGCACGGGTGAACCGGACAAGCTAAAACCTCGCGCGCTGTTCAACTGTCAGGCTATCATCCACTGTTGCTTGGCAGGGAGATTCATTCATTCATGTACTACTACAAGCAATCGATCCTTCAGCATGTACACATGGGCAGGCAGATACTATAGCTCAGCCATATGGGCCGGCCGGCCCTAGCCACGATATAGGTTTTTGAATTTCTCTGACGCCGAGGAGTGCTGCGACCTGCCCCGTTGCTACGCAAACGTCGCTGGCGTGGCCTCGGCGCGTGTGGACTTGCCGGCCTGCCTGCCCGCGCATCGCGCTGCCCCGGGTCGCGCCCTCCCCCGGCCTCGCCTCGCCACGCCACGCCCTCCGCAGCCCGCGCGACGGCCACATGGGGTCCGTCCGAGTCCACCTGTCCCCTTTCATGGATCAATCGCTTTACGAGCGTCCCCTTTGGCGGAATTGAAATCTTCTACCGATAGATACCAGAAACATGGTAGTAGTCTAGTGTACCAGAAACATGGTAGTAGTCTAGTACTGTTGTCAAAGAAAAAACATAGTAGCCTAGCACAGCAAAAATGAGCAAAGAGAGTAGTGATTCGATGCCAGCCTCATCTGCACCCGCGATGAATAAAAATTTCAAAACAAATATTAGAAAGATTCAAATAATTCTTTTTTTTGTATGGTAGATAATTTGATGCGTGAGGTGCGCTTTAAATTTTAGATCATTTGGACATCTGAGTAGCTATGGGCAAAAAAGACAAATTTAGGGTATGTAAAAAAGTTTATTGTTCATTTATTGTTCGGACCCAATTTGTTTTTTTTTTGCTGAGAACTACTCGTATGTCCAAATGATCTAAAATTTGGAGCGTGCTTCACGCACCAAATTATCTACCATGTAAAAAAATGGATTTTTTTTTTGTATTTTTTGTGAATTTTTTCTAGACTAGATGCAGATGAGTCTGAGCTCAGAAATGGATATTCAGCAAAGTAAAGGCATCTCCTAGGGCGTGCCCTAGTCTGCCATACTTGTTCGTCTGGATAGTATGGAGATTACCGAACACACAATCAATCGTCCGACGGGCTCCTGCAAACGCAGCCTACATGTTCGGATTTCCCTATACTCGGTCCATATATAGGGAAGAAATAAAGTTGTCTGGATTGTCCATGACATCAGTCCGAAGGCGTGGGTTCCACCCCCAAACCTCACCAAGTATCCTCTCTTCGCCCTCTCCTCCTCTGTTTCTCTCATTGGCCGCGCCCCGACCTTGTCTCGTGGCAACCCTGAACGACCCCCCCCCCCCCCCCCCCCCCCGGACATGGTCATCGTCCGCCATCTTGCACCCACACCGAGCACCGCCTCTAAACACACACTCCGCCCCGCACGGCACCCTGATACATCCTAGACCGCACTTGACCGCCAATATCATCTCGCACACCATATATTTGAAGAAATGTACGAACAGAGTTAGGCCACTTCTCACATTTGCGGGGCACACCATGATGATAAGTTTATTTTAAATGAGTTATTTTATTCATTATTATCGGGGTGACGATGACGACTGAGTGAAGAAGGAAGATGAGCATGCTCTCAAATTTTCAAGCGTTCATGGTTGTGTGCATCTTGTAATGCCGAGGCCGGACTACTCCCCTTTTTGAAGAGAAAAAATTGAAGTGCTCTGCCTTGAGCAGAATACGGTTAATCGCAGTAGGGCAAAGGTCCATGTTGATCTCTACGGCGACTATTTTGCAGCCAAAGCGACATTCCATGAAATCACGATGGTACAAGCTCGTTGGGCTATTGTTCATGAACCTGCTACTATGTGCGAACCCTAGGCATCATGGAAGGTGATGACTGCATGTGTGATTATACACAACATGATTGTGAAGGATGATGACGACGGCGTACGTAATGTTAATTTTGATAACCCCGGAAAACATGTCCACCTCCTCGAACAAGATGAGCAAAACCAGGTTACACATTTTCGCAAGATGCACCGATAACTTCAAGATCCGAATGTGCATGAACAACTTCTCGATAAATCTCGTAGAGCAATTGTGGATACATAACGGAAATCAACAGATTTGTGAGATCCTTCATTTTTCAAGACCATCTTCTGTCTGTTCCATGGAAATTTTGCGGAGTTGAGTACCCGCACGTCAACATTCCGCCGGTGAAATAATATAATAGCTTAAGTAAGGCGGTCACCCAGCGTGCAACGTCTCCCCATCACCTGGGTGGGTTCTGGTCCTGTGGTCCAGATGTTACTGTTGAGCTAGCTCCCGCCTATTGTATGGACATTATGATTTGAGTAATACGGAGTACAATTTATCACCCGCAAAGAAAAAACGTCTCACCATGAGGAACATGCATGACAGAGCGTGTCGCATTTTTTTTTCGCATGGGGTTACGTTCACGCTAGCCGACCTAGATTAAGACGTTGGGGCAAAACAGCTCAGATCGGTAACTTGTCCGAGTCGCACACACTCGCAGGTAACAACTGATCACAAGTCACCGATGGAGTCGCTGTTGGAGAATGAAGTGGAGACGGCGGCGGCAACCTAGCTCAGCTAGAGCCTATGGTAGACACCGAGCATCGCGACCGGCAGGACGACAGAGCGAGCGTCGCCGTGCGCCCGTGCGTGCACCGATCCGGACCGGCCGTGGCAATGCGCCCGGAGCAAGAAAGATCTCTCGATATTTCGCCGGGGAGCCGAGCCAAGCGCGCGAGCGCCGATGTGGTCCTCGGCTTCGCGTCCACGCAACGGGGGCAGTGTGCAGATAGATGCGGCTTGGGTTCGGGTGGTGGGCGCGTCGAACGGGAATAAGCGACGGTGCTCTCGATCGTGGAGAAGAAAGAGGGCGAACCTCAAAGAAAGAGGGAGAGGATGGGCCACGCGGCGTCTCGACGCGGATCTGGTTGGATTCCTCCCTCCCGTCATGGACGACGCATGCAGCAGGGGTCAGGTCATGGTCATGTCACTTTCGTCGGATTCGTGGCGCACAGCGCTGGGGCCGTTGCGGGCATGCCAAAAAGCAGACGGCGCAGGGTGGGGGTGGCGGGTCTGTCTATCTTTCTTTACGCCTCGCGCCGCTCGAATCACGCCGTTTGCTCGCACGGGTCCTCGTTGCTGTAGTACTATCGGCCTCTACCCCCGGTCCAAAGGATGGCGGGTGTTCAACCAATCACATACAGTGCTGCTTTCCGTTTAGAATACGGCTGGATCACATTTTCTTTTCCCAAAAACAAATCGATCACAAAAAATTTGTACCTCACGTAAAAGCACTGCCGGTGTAGTGAACAGGGGGGGTGTTCGCTACCCCTGGACACGCACCGGCAAGTCGCAGCCTCCAGGCGGGAAGGGCATGGCAGAGAAGAAATCCACTTATAGGACATATCCAGGACCCAGGTTTCCGGCAAGGATTACTTGCCGGGAACAGGTCTACGCATCACCGGCAAGCTCAAGGCCGGCAAGATCAAGATAGAGTTTCCGGGAAGCGAGCCTTCCTGGGAGAAGACCTCCAGGCAGGTCACCAAGAAGACCCGATGTTGGGCTCCCGGCAAGATGCTTGTCGGGGGACAGCTGGATGCAAATGCAAGACTATCAAGGAGGCATTCAAGCCAACGATCAGAAGACAGAAGACCAAAGGCTGGTTCCCGGCAAGATTCTTGCCGGGAACCGGATTGCGAAACCCCGCCAAGACTCGCACCCGGCAAGATCCCGCCACCCTGCCACCGCTCCAGCGCAGCGACCAGCCTGTCATTTAGGTTTTGTCCTCCTGGATGCGTGTCAAGGCACTAGCGGTGGATGGGGTTAAGCGGTGCTGACGGGACGGGCTCTTTTTTCGTCCCCAAGAAAGCTTTTCCGTCCCCAAGAAAGTTAGGGACACCTAAACGGAGCATTTAATGCGTTTGTCCTATGCCGTCAGTATTAGGTATGATAACGCTGTAGCAACTTTACACCTCTTGTATGTACTGTTCGCCACTGTTGGTGATCCCTTCGACATATAAAAGGAGGCCCAAGGGCAACTATAGGAGGGACCCAGATCGGATCCGAGGAGGAGGACCTTCTGGCCCAGATTGCACGTGTAGCAGCTGTGTACTGTTCATCACATAGCGCTCCTAGAGCCAGAATTCAAACACTCATAATACACTAAAACAGGAGTAGGGTTTTACGCTCCTTAGCGGCCCGAACCTGGGTAAAAATCCCCCGTGTTAATCGTTGGATCTGCTCTTTGTGCAAGCCTTTTTCCCTGCCGAACCGTAAAACGGATCCACGCGATCCCATAGGTGTCGTATGCCGACATCTTTGGCGCGCCAGGTAGGGGGGGAAAAGGGTTGCGCGAACCTGATCTAGCAATCAGCGCGCCAGTTTCTTCATCATCTTCATCGTCATGGCGCCCAAGAAGAAACGGGGGCGGCTGAAATTCTTTGCGAAAGCTAAGTCCTAAAACTTTAATTGCTTTTTGCTTTTTAGTTTTATCCTTGATGGTTTTTTTTGTATAACCTGTGCGCGAGGGAGCGCTCTTGAAATACTCTGTGCTCCTGGTTGTTCTGGGCCCGCCCAGCAACACGGATGCAGCTGTAGTTGTTTCTAGAGCGTTAAGCTCCCGAAGAGGCGGCGTTCTCGATAGGCTGCTAGACAGGACCTGATCCTAAGCGCCATCGACCGGAACGTACGCATTCGGGGAGTATTCCAGCAAGCGTAGGGATTCATTGTACAAAAATGCAATCGTTCAAGGAAAAGGCTAGATAAGTTTTATCTTCAGATTTCTGCATAAACCCGTATGCTGAGGAGCCTTCCCGGGGCTAGTCGCGCTCCTAATCGCTTCGAGTCCGCTCGGCAATGTGAGCAGCTGCACTAAAGCTGTGAAGGTAAATCTTTTTGGGAGGCGGCGTTCCCAGCAAGCTGCTAAGGACCCGTTCCTCAAAGCGCTGCTGACTGGATCGTGCGCACCGGAAGGTGTTCCGGCAAGCAAGGGAATATTCAGCAGGAGTCAAGATTACAACGAATTAATCATTAACCAGAAGCTAATTAACTTGTTGTGCTAGAACGATGTTGTGACATTTCATGCCCAATCAGTGTTGCAGGAATACACATGGAAGGCGAGCTCGGGGGCTGGCAGCGCCCTAGAGAATAACCTTCTTGAGAGCTGCCGGCCATCACCACGAGCGCGGCCTTGCTATGCGAGATGAACAACCAGAAGAGCTAAGTTACAAAGATTTGTGACAATTATATTTCTTTTGCTGTCTTCACTTGCTCCTTACACCAACACGCGAAGGAGCCTTCCCGGGGCCAATAGCGCCCCAAGTTGTCTTGAGTCCGCTCGACAACTTAGGCGGCTGCACAAGCATCGGGAAGGTAGACCTTTCCGGGAGGCGGCGTTCCCGGCAAGCTGCTAAGGACCCGTTCCTCAAGCGTTGCCGGCTGGAGCGTGCGCACCGGAAAGTTTTCCGGCAAGCGTGGGTCGTCTTGATTGATTTTTCGTCCTTGTACATCAATCTGCACGCGAAGGGACCTTGCCATGGTTAGCCCGCGCTCTAGTTTCGCCTCGAGTCCACTCGGCAAACTTAGTAGCTGCGTTTTGGCCCAGCAAGTCGCCTTGCCGGTGGCGGCATTTCCAGCAGGCTGCTAAGGACCTGTTCCTCAAAGCGCTCGCGGCAAGTGTGCGCACCGGCAAGGTTTCCAAACAATGTAGGATATAAGATATATGCAAGGACGGAATTAATCAAGAGAGAAGCAAACATTCATTTAGCATAAAGAAACATGTGTCGCATACATAAAGATTGATCTAACTAAGATAAACTGTTTCTTTGTATGTGCCATTGCCGCAACAGATGTGCAAAAAGGACTTCAGTCCCAGCGGCTGCCTTGTTCTCGGGGGGGGGGGGGGGGGGGGGCAGCCGAGAAGGCCAAGGACGTTGCGCTGGAGACCGGCAAGGCGGCGGCGAGGTACGCGCGGTAGACGGCGGCGACAGTAGGGATGAGTGCGTGAATCGAGCATCGCACCCATAGCATCCTTTATGGGGAAGGCTCGGGGGCTGGCTCTTCATTGCGTGGCGTGGCGCTCCTTTTCGGGCACACGACCCCCGCTGCCGTCCTGTTCCGTCTCCCGACGCTGCCGGCAAACCCGAGGCCCGGCAAATTACAAGATTTCATGCGCCATCATCAGCGCGCAGTTAAAAGTCCTGAGTGGCATTTACTTCTCGCCACGCGTGTATCGGTGCGTGTTTTTGGGCCTAGCCCAGACAAACACTATGCGCGCTTGTCCGGCCCAGGCCCGGAGGCTCCTGTCGGTGTAGTGAACAGGGGGGTGTTCGCTACCCCTGGACACGCACCGGCAAGTCGCAGCCTCCAGGCGGGAAGGGCTTGGCAGAGAAGAAATCCACTTATAGGACATATCCAGGACCCAGGTTTCCGGTAAGGATTACTTGCCGGGAACAGGTCTACGCATCACCGGCAAGCTCAAGGCCGGCAAGATCAAGATAGAGTTTCCGGGAAGCGAGCCTTTTTGGGAGAAGACCTCCAGGTAGGTCACCAAGAAGACCCGATGTTGGGCTCCCGGCAAGATGCTTGTCGGGGGACAGCTGGATGCAAATGCAAGACTAGCAAGGAGGCATTCAAGCCAACGATCAGAAGACAGAAGACCAAAGGCTGGGTTCCTGGCAAGATTCTTGCCGGGAACCGGATTGCGGAACCCCGCCAAGACTCGCACCCGGCAAGATCCCGCCACCCTGCCACCGCTCCAGCGCAGCGACTAGCCTGTCATTTAGGTTTTGTCCTCCTGGATGCCTGTAGCAACTTTACACCTCTTGTATGTACTGTTCGCCACTGTTGGTGACCCCTTCGACATATAAAAGGAGGCCCAAGTGCAACTATAGGGGGGACCCGGATCGGATCCGTGGAGGAGGACCTTCTGGCTCAGATTGCACGCGTAGCAGCTGTGTACTGTTCATCACATAGCGCTCCTGGAGCCAGAATTCAAACACTCATAATACACTAAAGCAGGAGTAGGGTTTTACGCTCCTTAGCGGCCCGAACCTGGGTAAAAATCCCTCGTGTTGATCGTTGGATCTGCTCTTTGTGCAAGCCTTTTTCCCTGCCGAACAGTAAAAGGGATCCACGCGATCCCACAGGTGTCGTACGCCAACAAGCACCATAACCATCTAAATACCGTTAAAGGAATGATTTTGTTTCATGCTTGCATTGGCAGATGTTGATTCAGTTCAATCATCTAAACAAAGATAATTAAGAATTCAGAAATCGCATCATATCTGTGAGATCACCTTCCTAAAAGAGATATGAGAGTTTTCACGATAACCATCCAAAACAAAATCAGATATCACTACTCTTAAGAGGGGGGGGGGGGGTTGGTAGCCTGGAACGCGGGTTTATTTCGTCCAAACTTTTACCGCCTCACCTCGCACCACCCCCTCCCACTAGTTTTTTTCTCTCTTCCATTAAAAATCCAAATACCATTAAAGGGGTTATTTTGTTTCATGCTTGCATTGGCTGATGTTGATTCAGTTCAATCATCTAAACAAAGATAATTAAGAATTCACAAATCGCATCATATCTGTGAGATCACCTTCCTAAAAGAGATATGAGAGTTTTCACGATAACCATCAAAAACAAAATCAGATATCTCTACTCTTAAAGGGGGGTTGGTAGCCTGGAACGCTGGTTTATTTTCGTTCGAATTTTTTCCGCCTCACCTCGCACCATCCCCTCCCGCTGGTTTTTCTCTCTTCCATTAAAAATCTAAAGACCATTAAAGGGGTGATTTTGTTTCATGCTTGCATTGGCTGATGTTGATTAATTTCAATCATCTAAACAAAGATAATTCAGAATTCAGAAATCACATCATCTATGTGAGATCGCCTTCCTAAAAGAGAGACATGAGATTTTTCACGATAACCTTCCAAAGCAAAATCAGATATCTCTACTCTTAAGGGGGGGGGGGGTTGGTAGCCTGGAACGCGGGTTTATTTTCGTCCGAACTTTTTCCGTCTCACCTCGCACCACCCCCTCCCACTGGTTTTCTCTCTCTTCCATTAAAAATCCAAATACCATTAAAGGGGTGATTTTGTTTCATGCTTGCATTGGCTGATGTTGAGTCAGTCCAACCATCTAAACAAAGATAATTAAGAATTCAGAAATCACATCATATATGTGAGATCACCTTCCTAAAAGAGAGACATGAGATTTTTCACGATAACCTTCCAAAGCAAAATCACATATATCTACTCTTAAAGGGGGGGGTTGGTAGCCTGGAACGCGGGTTTGTTTTCGTCCGGTTTTTTTCCGTCTCACCTCGCCACCCCCTCCCACAGTTTTTTTGATCTTCCATTAAAAATCTAAATACCATTAAAGGGGTGATTTTGTTTCATGCTTGCATTGGCAGATGCTGATTTAGTTCAATCATCTAAACATAGATAATTAAGAACTCAGAAATCACATCATATCTGTGAGATCACCTTCCTAAAAAAGAGACATGAGATTTTTCACGATAACCTTCCAAAAAAATAGATATCTATACTCTTAAAGGGGGAGTAGGGAGTCTGGTACGCGGGTTTATTTTCGTCCGGTTTTTTCCCGCTTCACCTCCCACCACCCCCTCCCACTGGTTTTTTTCTCTCCCATTAAGAATCCAGATACCATTAAAGGGGGAGAGAATTCCTTATTTGGCCCTTTCTTAAAATTTGCCTCCCTATTTGGCCTAAAATATTTGTTTCTACCCTATTTGACACCTAAAGTAATTTTGTTCCTTATATGACACTTTCGTCCATTTTAGGCACTAACAGTGTTAAGTGTGAGGCAAAAAGACCATTTTTCCCCTAGTGCATTGTGTAACTATTCCGGATGTAGTAAAAAACCAATCAGTTCACCAATGTTTTAGGGATGTTCAATGGATGATGCACATGTATATGTATGCTCCAATATTTTTTTTCCTTAGGTCTGCGTCTATGTGAGAAAAATATAACTTTGATCTGTCAAAGCACTGCTGCTTGATGTGTAGGTCCCACGTATTGCTAGAATTATGAAATAGAGAATATATTCAATATTGGACTATTTGTAGAGTTTTTTTTGCGAGTGAAAAATTGTATTACTCAATTGAAACAGTTCATACAATCAACCGCAGCTAGCTCCATAGTCACTGAAGGACCCGAGCAAAGCCAAGTCATGGTTCGGCCTTCTAGACGAGCAAACTTGGCTACACTATCACTAACTTTATTTTGACTACGGTTTACATGAGTAATACAAGAATCACGAAGAGACATAAGGTATCTAATCTCCTTTATAAATGACGAGTAGACCGATCTATCAACCTCTTTGGCCGGTTCAACTTCACCGCAGCGATTGAATCCATCTCTATCTCAACTGGCAGGTCACTTCTCTGTATTGCAAATGACAGTCCTTCCATACATGCACTCAACTCTGCTTCGAGAGAATCCCGACATGAAAACAGTTGCCTACATGAAGAAAATATGATCGCACCTTTGTCATCTCTAAGTACCATACCAGCACCTGTGTTTTCGGGTAATGCATCTTCTTCGTGGCAAGCTATTGCATATGGTCTTAACCTTCTAAAAAAGGGTCTGATCTGGAGGGTTGGCAATGGAAGGAGTATACGGGTCTGGCGTGACAACTGGATCCCACGACCCTTCTCTTATAAACCTATAACAGTGCAAGGTACGTGTAGAATCAGATTTGTCTCGGACCTGCTCAATGAGAATGGCTCCTGGAACCTAGCACTGTTACAACAATTTTTCCTACCGCCGGATGTTGTGGAGATTCTGAAAGTACATGTGTCGCCGCGGCTAGGAGAGGATACGCTGGCATGGGGTCCAGGAAAGTACGGCGTTTTCTCGGTTAAAAGTGCTTATCACTTTGGCTTTGAAGAGGCGCATAGAAGCACATCTACTCGCTCCAGTTTACGCCCTGATAGTCGACGTTCTTGCTGGCAACTAATTTGGTCCTCTGATGTACCCCCAAGTGTTCGGAACTTCGCTTGGCGCGTGGCTACAGACTCTCTACCGACTTGGAGAAACAAACATATTAGGGGCCTTGAAATTAATGATCAATGCCCAGTATGTGGAATTGAATTTGAGGACATCTTTCATGCACTTTGTCGATGTACTTTGTCAAGGATTCTGTGGGACGTAATGGCAGAAGTTTGGTCATTGCCTTGTATAGAAGTTTGGTCATTGCCTTGTATAGAGTCCATGCAAAACAATGGGAAAGAATGGTTGCTACATGCTCTGGAGCCTCTTCCTGGCATTGAGCGTTCAATGTTGCTTATGATGTTTTGGCGGGCTTGGCACGTCCGTAATGAGGTGGTTCATCACAAACTCCCGCCGTCCATGGAGGTTTTTAAACGTTTCTTGGTGAGCTATCTTGATTCAATTATTGGCATTAATGTGGACCTATCCTCTGTTACAATTAAAGGGGAATCAACTGTTTCATATGATAATACTGTTGGCTTGCCACCTGCGATAATAGGACTTGGTCCTAAGTGGAGCGCCCCCAACTCTGGATGGGTCAAGTTGTCCACGGATGGACTATTTGTAGAGTTCATCATGTAGAATAGAGTGCTGCAAAAAGATTGAAGTTTTACACTTTGATTTAAGAGAAATAACGGAAAAGATAACACACACACGTGTGGGCATTTTGCAACTCGCCCACACGCAATGATCGACGTCCATTCGTGTTTGCACAAATCTTGACAAGTTTTCGCCAGTTTTCTATGCCACGTAGGAAGGGGCTGGTGTGTGGGCGTTTATCAGTTCTCCCACACGCCTGTTTCACGCACGCAGAGTGGCTGGTGTGTGGGCGTTTATCAGTTCGCCCACACGCCTGTTTCACGCATGTAGAGGGGCTGGTGTGTGGGCGTTTATCAGTTCGCCCACACGCCCGTTACACGCCCACACGCCCGCACGATCGCCACCCGTCTCCTCTCCCACACCCCAAACTGTTAGTTGCCACATTTTTTGTAGTGGTACATGGCAACTGCCTAGTGTGCTTGTAAGCAAATGACAACTCTCTCTCTTACCCGAATATATTATTTTGCCATGTCTTTTTGTAGTGTTTTCTGTGGCAACTGCCTAGTGTGCTTAGAACCATATGGCAACTCCAAGATATTATTTTGCCTTGTCTTTCCAGTGTAACATGGCAACTGCCTAGTGTTAGTAGGTGGCAACTGATACGTCTCCAATGTATCTATAATTTTTGCTTCTTCCATGCTGTTATATTAGCATTCTTGGATGTTTTACAATCATTATATTACAACTTTATATCATTTTTTGGGACTAACCTATTGACATAGTGCCAAAGTGCCAGTTGTTGTTTTTGCTTATTTTTTACTTCGCAGAAAATCAGTACCAAACAGAGATGAAACGCTGCGAGGATTTTTGTGGATTTTTTACGGACCAGAAGAAACCAGATGGGTCAAAGAACACCAAAAGATGGGGCCCAGGGTGGCCAGCCCCAACCAGGGCGCGCCACAGGCCCCCTGGCGCGGCCTGGTGGGTGCTGGGCACCTCGGGCACCCCCTCAACCGACTATCGTGCCTATAAATTCCCTGGAAATCCAAAAACCCTAGGGGAGTCGACGAAACACAATTCCAGCCGCCGCAAGTTCCAGAACCGCGAGATCCAATCTAAACACCATCACGGAGGGGTTCATCTTCCTCATAGGTGCCTCTCCGATGATGCGTGAGTAGTCCACCATAGACCTACGGGTCCATAGGCAGTAGCTAGATGGCTTGTTCTCTCTCTCTTATGATTCTCAATACAATGGTCTCTTGGAGATCTATTTGATGTAAACTTTTGCGGTGTGTTTGTTGGGATCCGATGAATTTTGAGTTCATGATCAGTTTCTATCCATGAATATTATTTGAGTCTTCTTTGATCTCTTGTATGCATGATTACTTATAGCCTCATATTTCTTCTTCGAATCTTTGGTTTAGTTAGACCAACTAGATCGATTTTTCTTGCCATGGGAAGAGTTGCTTTGTGATGGGTTCGATCTTGCGGTGTTCTTTCCTAGTGACAAAAGGGGCAGCAAGACATGCATGTATCGTTGCTATTAAGGATAACAAGATGGGATCTATTCCTACATGAATAGATCTTGTCTACATCATGTCATCGTTCTTATTGCATTATTCCGTTTTTCCATGAACTTAATACACTAGATGCATGCTGGATAGCGGTCGATGTGTGGAGTAATAGAGATAGATGCAGGCAGGAGTCGGTCTATCTATCTTGGACGTGATGCCTATATAATGATCATCGCCTTGGATATCGTCATGACTATTCGATTTTCTATCAATTGCCCAAGAGTAATTTGTTCACCCACCGTGCGCTATACTCATGAGAGAAGCCACTAGTGAACCCTATGGCCCCCGGGTCTACTTTTCCATCATATTGCTTTCTGATCTACGTTTTTGCAATCTTTGTTTTCAGATCTACAAAACCAAAAACCCAAACATATATTGCTGCATATTTACTCTTTTTATTTGTGTTCTTGAGAGATCTATCTCTCCTATCTATCACTACCTAATCTATCTTATTACCGTAGAGAGATTGACAACCTCTCTTTCGCGTCGGGTTGCAAGTATTTGTTGTTTGTGTGCAGGTGCTGCTTATTGGGTGTTGGTGATCCTCCTACTGGTTCGATAACCTTGGTTTCATAACTGAGGGAAATACTTACCATCACTGTGCTGCATCATCCCTTCCTCTTTGGGGAAATACCGACGCAGTCCAAGCCACGTCAAAGGAATTTCTGGCGCCGTTGCCGGGGAGGAAGCGGTCTCTTCTACGTGCCTATCGTAGGCGCCGAGGGGACTCCACCATCATCTACCAGGTTCCTAATCACAAATCTCATCTCTTTGCAATTACATTATTTGCCATTTGCCTCTTGTTTTCCTCTCCCCCACTTCACCAATTTGCCGTTTTATTCGCCCTCTTTTTCGTTTGCCTTTTTCTCGTCGGATCTCTTTTTGTTTGCTTGTTTGCTATCTTTGCTTGTGTTGCCATGTGCCTTCTATTTGCTTGCATCTTCACTTGCTAAAAATCTATTGGTATGGATCCTCATACACTTGCTAATCTTTTCAAAATACCAAATTATGATGAACCAATTGCTAGTGAGTTGAGTGCTCTTGATTATCTCTATGAAGTTTTGTTTGAAAACCATGAATCTGAAAATTTTGATGAAATAGTGAAAGAAGATATTTATAAGGTGATTCATGATAGATCCTTGATTGAAAAGCATGATTGCAATATTGCTAGTATGAATTCTCTAAATATCCATGATGCTAATGATATGCAAAGCCACAAGCTTGGGGATGCTATGCTTGATGAAGATGATAATTTTAGTCCCCCAAGTTTTGATGAGCAAATTTATGATGATTGCATGCCTCCTATTTATGGTGATGGTGATGACACGTATGCTATAATGAGTAATGATAACCATGAAACTTATCATCATGGTTTTAATTTTCAATGTGTTTATGTCAATCAAGTGTCTCATGATAGTTATTTTGTTGAGTTTGCTCCCACTACCATGGATGATAAGGAATTTGCTTATGTGGAGAGTAATGAAAATTCTATGCTTGTGCATCATGAAATGAATGATTTATGTGATAGTTATATTGTTGAATTCCTTCATGATGATACTGCAATTTATTATGAGGGAGGAATATATGCTTGTAGGAATTGCAATAACATCAAGTTTCCTCTCTATGTGTTCAAAGTTTTGAAGTTATGCTTGTTTTGCCTTCCTATGCTAGTTGATTCTTGTTCCCATAAATTGTTTGCTCACAAAATCCCTATGCATAGGAAGTGGGTTAGACTTAAATGTTCTTGTCATGAGATTCAAGATGCTCTCTTGCATATTTCAACTACTATTTTTTATGTGAGCATCATTGAAATCATTATGCCTAGCTAGGGGCGTAAAACGATAGCGCTTGTTGGGAGGCAACCCAATGAATAAATTTATTTTTGCTTTTTTCCTTTCTATTTTTGAGTTTTAACACAATTATTACTCTGTTATGATTGTGTTTTTATGGTTTATTTAGTGTTTGTGCCAAGTAGAACCGTTAGGATGATTCATAGGATGAGTAGAAATGATGCTGAATCTGAAACAGAAACTTTGCGGCCAGTATATGAATTTTCATTTTTTGCTGGAACGTGATATTGCGCTAAAATTGTAACACAGTGTTTCTATACAAATTCCTTACGTTGTCCTAATTTTTCAGAATTTTTAGAATTACAGAAGTATGGGTATGGTACAGATTACTACAGACTGTTCTGTTTGAGACAGATTCTGTTTTTCTTGCATTGTGTGCTTCTTTTGATAAATCTGTGGTTTGTATTGGAGGGTATAAGACATGGTAAAGTTAAAATACAGTAGGTATAATGCAATTATAAAATTTGAATGGGTTTACAACAGTACCTAAAGTAGTGATTTGCTTTCTTATACTAACGGATCTCACGAAGATTTTGTTGAGTTTTGTGTGATTGAAGTTTTCAAGTTTTGGGTAAGATCACGATGAATGAAGGAATAAGGAGTAGCAAGAGCCTAAGCTTGGGGATTCTACCGCACCCCCAAGATATATCCAAAGATTAACAAGCAACTAGGCTTGGGGATGCCCCGAGTGGCATCCCCTCTTTCTTCTAACGACCATCGGTATTTTACTTGGAGCTATATTTTTATTCGTCACATATCATGTGTTTTGCTTGGAGCGTCTTGTATCTTTGCTTGCTTTGTTTGTTAGTTTTTACTTTGTATCCTTGCTGTACACACCTATTTGAGAAAGCCAAAATCATGCTATGATTTGTTAGAATTGCTCTATGTGCTTCACTTAAACTTTTTGAGCTATAGAATTGCTCTAGTGCTTTACTTATATCTTATTGAGCACAGTGTGCTTGGAAGATTTTGTAGAAATACTCTCATGCTTCACTTAGATTAATTTGAGAGTTAGTAAAATTTTGAAGAAATCCTCTCATGCTTCACTTATACCTTTTTGAGAGATGAAATCTTTATGCTCATGTGCTTCACTTAAATTTGTTTTAGCTTGTCAAAAAGCAATGGCAATATATGAAACTAGTCCCAAAGTGATAGATATCCAAGGAGGATATAATAAAAACTTTCATGAAGATCATTGGAAAAATTAAACTTGATTCCTTGTAATAGTTTTGAAACATGATGATAGTAATATGTGAGTCATTTTAATGAGTAATTATGCTTAGTAGGAATATTGGTGTTAAGGTTTGTGATTCCCTATGCATGCACGAAAGTCAATAATTATGCAATGAAGTTACATCCTACTTGTGGTGCATGATTCGGTGTTAGTTATGTTCAATGCTCACTTATGTGATTTTTCGTTTCTTGGTTTGGTTGCTTCCCAATCTATTTGCTAGCCTTCATTTGTACTAGGTAGAAATACTACTTGTGCATCCAAAATCCTTAAACCAAGTTTTGCCTTATGAGTCCACCATACCTACCAATATGCGGTATTTCCATGCCGTTCCAAGCAAATTTGTATGTGCCATCTCTAAATTTTCAAAATAAATTTTCTCTTTTGTGTGCCCGTACCGCTCATGAAACGGTGGGGAGTGTCCAATATTTTTCCATGCTAGATGTGTTATTCTCAAGATGAGTGTTTATTCACTTGTCATTGCACGAGAGTGCGGCGGTAATAGGGATGCCCATTCCCGAAATGAAAAAGAAAAAAATATTTACTTTATGTAGTCAAATAATAAATTCCTTGGAAAGTGTTGGTATGGAAGGCAACCGTGGATACGGCCCGCCATGGAAAGTGAAAGTTTGGTGGAAAAAGGAATAAACTTTATTTTCTGTTTGGGAACCACCTATGATATATCTAGCATGGAAAGTATTGTGAGCTACTTTGTCATTTTCGTTGACAGGAAAAGCATGCCACCCAAAATATTTTTCTCTCTCAATTTAAAATTTTGAGCTCTGGCACCTCTACAAATCCCTACTAACCTCTGCGAAGGGCCTGTCTATTTACTTTATGCAATTTTTTTTATTTTTTGCTTTGAGTCTCCATCCTCTCTTATAAGCACCAACTAGGGGGCACTATGATCGTACTTGAGCATTGGGCATAGCTAATATTTGAGTGTGTTTCATGAATGGATCAATGATTGAGCATGATGGGCTAGGGATAACTTTCTTTAGTGTTGATATTTTGAAAGACATGATTGCTTGTTGACATGCTTGAGTATTGAAGTCATTATGTTGAAACTAGACTATTGCTTTGAATCATTTATAAGTCCAAATGTCCATGCTATATAAAGAAGAAAAGAATATGATGAACATGTTACGCGGCATTCCACATCAAAAATTCTGTTTTTATCATTTACCTACTGGAGGACGAGTAAGAATTAAGCTTGGGGATGCTGATACATCTCCAACGTATCTATAAATTTTGCTTGTTCCATGCTGTTATATTATCATCCTTGGATGTTTTACAATCATTATATTACAACTTTATATCATTTTTTGGGACTAACCTATTGACATAGTGCCAAAGTGCCAGTTGCTGTTTTTTGCTTGTTTTTTACTTCGCAGACAATCAGTACCAAAAAGAGATGAAACGCTGCGGGGATTTTTGTGGATTTTTTACAGACCAGAAGAAACCAGATGGGCCAAAGAACACTAAAAGAGGGGGCCCAGGGTGGCCAGCCCCCACCAGGGCGCGCCAGAGGCCCCCTGGTGCGGCCTGGTGGGTGCTGGGCACCTCGGGCACCCCCTCAACCGACTATCGTGCCTATAAATTCCCTGGATATCCAAAAACCCTAGGGGAGTCAACGAAACACAATTCCAGCCGCCGCAAGTTCCAGAACCGCGAGATCCAATCTAAACACCATCACAGAGGGGTTCATCTTCGTCATAGGTGCCTCTCCGATGATGCGTGAGTAGTCCACCATAGACCTACGGGTCCGTAGGCAGTAGCTAGATGGCTTCTTCTCTCTCTGTTATGATTCTCAATACAATGGTCTCTTGGAGATTTATTTGATGTAAACTTTTGCGGTGTGTTTGTTGGGATCTGATGAATTTTGAGTTCATGATCAGTTTCTATCCATGAATATTATTTGAGTCTTCTTTGATCTCTTATATGCATGATTACTTATAGCCTCGTATTTCTTCTTCGAATCTTTGGTTTAGTTAGGCCAACTAGATCGATTTTTCTTGCCATGGGAAGAGGTGCTTTGTGATGGGTTCGATCTTGCAGTGTTCTTTTCTAGTGACAGAAGGGGCAGCAAGACACGCATGTATCGTTGCTATTAAGGATAACAAGATGAGGTCTATTCCTACATGAATAGATCTTGTCTACATCATGTCATCGTTCTTATTGCATTACTCCGTTTTTCCATGAACTTAATACACAAGATGCATGCTGGATAGCGGTCGATGTGTGCAGTAATAGAGATAGATGCAGGCAGGAGTCGGTCTATCTATCTTGGACGTGATGCCTATATTATGATCATTGCCTTGGATATCGTCATGACTATTCGATTTTCTATCAATTGCCCAACAGTAATTTGTTTACCCACCGTGCGCTATACTCATGAGAGAAGCCACTAGTGAACCCTACGGCCCCCGGGTCTACTTTTCCATCATATTGCTTTCCGATCTACAAAACCAGAAACCCAAAAATATATTGCTGCATATTTACTCTTTTTATTTGTGTTCTTGAGAGATATATCTCTCCTATCTATCACTGCCTAATGTATCTTATTACCGTAGAGAGATTGACAACCTCTCTTTCGCGTCGGGTTGCAAGTATTTGTTGTTTGTGTGCAGGTGCTGCTTATTGGGTGTTGGTGATCCTCGTACTGGTTCGATAACCATGGTTTCATAACTGAGGGAAATACTTACCGTCGCTATGCTGCATCATCCCTTCCTCTTTGGGGAAATACCGACGCAGTCCAAGCCACTTCAAAGGAATTTCTGGCGCCGTTCCCGGGGAGGAAGCGGTCTCTTGTACGTGCCTATCGTAGGCGCCGAGGGGACTCCACCATCATCTACCAGGTTCCTAATCACAAATCTCATCTCTTTGCAATTACATTATTTGCCATTTGCCTCTCGTTTTCCTCTCCCCCACTTCACCAATTTGCCGTTTTATTCGCCCTCTTTTTCGTTTGCCTTTTTCTCGTCGGATCTCTTTTTGTTTGCTTGTTTGCTATCTTTGCTTGTGTTGCCATTGTTGGAAATATGCCCTAGAGGCAATAATAAATTGGTTATTATTATATTTCCTTGTTCATGATAATCGTTTATTATCCATGCTATAATTGTATTGATTGGAAACTCAAATACATGTGTGGGTACATGGACAACACTGTGTCCCTAGTAAGCCTCTAGTTGACTAGCTCGTTGATCAAAGATGGTTAAGGTTTCCTAACCATTGACATGAGATGTCATTTGATAACGGGATCACATCATTAGGAGAATGATGTGATGGACAAGACCCAAACTAAGAACGTAGCATTTGATCGTGTCAGTTTATTGCTATTGTTTTCTGCATGTCAAGTATCTGTTCCTATGACCATGAGATCATGCAACTCCCTGACATCGGAGGAGTACCTTGTGTGTATCAAACGTCGCAACGTAACTGGGTGACTATAAAGGTGCTCTACAGGTATCTCCGAGGGTGTCTGTTGGGTTGGCATGGATCAAGACTGGGATTTGTTACTCCGTATGACGGAGAGGTATCTCAGGGCCCACTCGGTAATACAACATCACAATGAGCCTTGCAAGCAATGTGACTAAAGTGTTAGCCACGAGATCTTGTATTACGGAACGAGTAAAGAGACTTGCCGGTAACGAGATTGAACTAGGTATAGAGATACCGACGATCGAATCTCGGGCAAGTAACATACCGAAGAACAAAGGGAACAGCATACGGGATTAACTGAATCCTTGACATAGAGGTTCGACCGATAAAGATCTTCGTAGAATATGTAGGAGCCAATATGGGCATCCAGGTCCCGCTATTGGTTATTGATCGTAGAGGTGTCTCGGTCATGTCTACATAGTTCTCGAACCCGCAGGGTCTACACACTTAAACGTTTGGTGACGATTAGTATAATTGAGTTATTTTGTTGGTGACCGAAAGTTGTTCGGAGTCTCGGATAAGATCCCGGACATGACGAGGATCTCCGGAATAGTCCGGAGGTAAAGATTGATATATGTGATAATAGTGTTTTGATCTCCGGAAGAGTTCCGAAGTTCACCGGAATGGGTTCCGGATGTTTACCGAAGTGTTCGGGTGCAGCAACACTTTATATGGGCCAAAGGGATAAAGCCCATGAGGTATTGGAAAGTGCAAAAAGTAGTTTTGCTGCTGCGTAAGCGCTACTACCGTTTTGTGAAGCGGTACTACCGCTTGTGTGAAGCGGTACTACCGCCCAAGCGGTACTACCGCTTGTGTGAAGCGGTACTACCGCCCAAGCGGTACTACCGCTTGTGTTAAGCGGTACTACCGCTTGTGCGCGGTACTGTAGGGATCCGAGTTGGACTCTTTCCCTGCGGGCCAAACCGACCTTGTGCGGGCAAAACCGACCTGGAGGAGGCTTTTACTCCAAGTTTAGACCCCAAGGCTCAACATATAAATAGAGGGGCAGGGCTAGCACACGGGACACATCAAGATTTCCCCAAGCCGTGTGCGGCAACCCTAACCCTCTAGTTCCTCCGTCATAATCTCCGTAGCGCTTGGCGAAGCCCTGCTGAGATTGTTCCTCACCACCATCACCACGCCGTCGTGCTGCTGGAACTCAACCACTACTTCATCATCGCTCGCTGGATCGAGGAGGTGAAGGCGTCATCAAGCCGTACGTGTGTTGAACGCGGAGGTGCCGTCCGTTCGGCGCTAGTTCGTGATCGGATCGAGGGACGACTTGCGATTTGGATCGCGGAGACGTTCGACTACATCAACCGCGTTTCTTAAACGCTTCCGCTTAGCGATCTACAAGGGTATGTAGATTTACTCTCCCTCTCGTAGATGCTCATCACCATGGATAGATCTTGTGTGTGCGTAGGAAAATTTTTGTTTCCCATGCAACGTTCCCCAACAGTGGCATCATGAGCCAGGTCTATGCGTAGATGAGATCTCGAGTAGAACACAAACGAGTTGTGGGCGTGGGTGTATACATATTGCTTGCCGTTACTAGTTGATATTTGATTCGGCGGTACTGTGAGATGAAGCGGCCCGGACCGACATTACGCGTACACTTACGCGAGACAGGTTCCTTCAACTGACATGTAACTTCGTTGCATAAAGATGGCTAGCGGGTGTCTGTCTCTCTCACTTTAGTTGAATCGATTTCAATGAAGAGGGTTCTTTTAGAAGATCAAAAAGCAATCACTACACCACGTTGTGGTTTTGCGTAGGTAAGAACGGTTCTTGCAAACCCGTAGCAGCCACGTAAAATTTGCAACAACAATTAGAGGATGTCTAACTTGTTTTTGCAGGGTATGTTGTGATGTGATATGGCCAATTACATGATGAGATATATGTGATGTATGAGATGATCATGTGTTGTATAGAATATCACGACTTGCATGTCGATGAGTACGGCAACTGGCAGAAGCCATAGAGTTGTCTTTAATTATTGTATGACCTGCGTGTCAATCATTAAGCGCTATGTAATGCTTTACTTTATCGCTAAACGTTAGCAATAGTCGTGGAAGCAACAGTCGGCGCGACAACCTTATGGCGACACGTTGATGGAGATCAAGATGATGGAGATCATGGTGTCATGCCGGTGACGATGGAGATCATGCCGGTGCTTTGGAGATGGAGATCAAAAGCACAAGTTCATGGCCATATCATGTCACTTATGATTTGCATGTGATGTTAATCCTTTTATGCATCTTATTTTGCTTAGGACGACGGTAGCATTATAAGGTGATCCCTCACTTAAATTTCAAGATAAATTGTGTTCTCCCCGAGTGTGCACCGTTGCGAAAGTTCGTCGTTTCGAGACACGCCGTGATGATCGGGTGTGATAGACTCCACGTTCACATACAACGGGTGCAAGCCATGTTGCACACGCGGAACACTCGGGTTAAACTTGACGAGCCTAGCATGTACAGACATGGCCTCGGAACACAAGAGACCGAAAGGTCGAACATGAGTCATATAGTAGATATGATCAACATGAAGATGTTCACCATTGAAACCACCTCAACTCACGTGATGATCGGACTTGAGTTGGTGGATTTGGATCATGTTACACTCGAATGACCGGAGGGATGTCAATTTGAGTGGGAGTTTTTTAAGTAATATGATTAACTAAACTCATTATCTAGAACAATAGTCTAAGTTGTCTTTGCTATATTTATGTTGTAGATCATGGCTCGCGCAGTAGCACCCCTGAATTTTAATGCGTTCCTAGAGAAAGCTAAGTTGAAAGATGATGGAAGTAACTTTGTGGACTGGGCCCGTAATCTAAGGATTATCCTTACGGCTTCCCAGAAGGCTTATGTCCTTGATGCACCGCTTGGTGATCCACCCGCTCCAGTTGAGTCTCTAGACGTTGTGAACGCCTGGCAGGCTCGTTCTGATGATTACTCAATAGTTCAATGTGCAATGTTGTATGGCTTAGAACCGGGACTTCAAAGACGTTTTGAACGTCATGGAGCATATGAGATGTTCCAGGAGTTGAAGTTTATCTTTCAGAAGAATGCCCGGATCGAGAGATATGAGATCTCCGATAAGTTCTATGCTTGCAAGATGGAGGAGAACGGGTCTATCAGTGATCACGTGCTCAGAATGTCTGGGTACTCCACCCGTCTGGCTGAATTGGGGATGCCCCTTCCGCCAGAGGCTATCACTGACAAAGTTCTTCAATCATTGCCACCTAGCTACAAGAGCTTCGTGTTGAACTATAACATGCACGGGATGAACAAGTCAGTCGCCGAGCTGTTTGCGATGCTGAAAGCCGCTGAGTCTGAAATTCAGAAGGAGCATCAAGTGTTGATGGTCAATAAAACCACTAGTTTCAAGAAAAATGGCAAGGGTAAGAAGGGTAACTCCAAGAAGTGTGGCAAAACAGTTGCTCCTCTCGTGAAGAAACCCAAGGCTGGACCCAAACCAGAAACTGTGTGTTTTCATTGCAAGGGAACTGGACACTGGAAGCGGAACTGCCCCAAGTATTTGGCTGACAAGAAGGCGGCTAACAACAAACAAGGTATATATGATATACATGTTATTGATGTGTACCTTACCAACCCTCGTTGTAGTGCCTGGGTATTTGATACCGGTGCGGTTGCTCATATTTGCAACTCTAAACAGGAACTGCGGAATAGACGGAGGCTGGCAAAGGACGAAGTGACGATGCGCGTGGGAAATGGTTCCAAGGTTGATGTGATCGCCGTCGGCACGCTCGCTCTTCGATTACCGTCGGGATTAGTGATGAACCTAAATAAGTGTTATTTGGTGCCTGCGTTAAGCATGAACATTATATCTGGATCTTGTTTATTGCGAGACGGTTACTCATTTAAATCAGAGAATAATGGTTGTTCTATTTATATGAGTAATATCTTTTATGGTCATGCACCCAATGTGAGGGGTTTATTCTTATTGAATCTCGATAGTAATGATACACATGTTCATAACATTGATGCCAAAAGATGTAGAATTGATAATGATAATACCACTTTCTTGTGGCACTGCCGTTTAGGTCATATTAGCGTTAAACGCATGAGGAAGCTCCATGCTGATGGACTTTTGGAGTCACTTGATTTTGAATCACTTGACACATGTGAGCCATGCCTCATGGGCAAGATGACTAAAACGCCGTTCTCTGGAACAATGGAACGGGCAAGTGACTTATTGGAAATCATACATACTGATGTGTGTGGTCCGATGAGTATTGAGGCGCGCGGTGGTTATCGTTACTTTCTCACCTTCACTGATGACTTAAGTAGATATGGGTATATTTACTTAATGAAACACAAGTCTGAAACATTTGAAAAGTTCAAACAATTTCAGAGTGAAGTTGAGAATCATCGTAACAAGAAGATTAAATTCCTGCGATCTGATCGAGGAGGAGAATATCTGAGTTATGAGTTTGGCAGTCACTTAAGACAGTGTGGAATTGTTTCACAATTGACACCGCCTGGAACACCACAGCGTAATGGTGTGTCCGAACGTCGTAATCGAACCTTATTGGATATGGTGCGATCTATGATGTCTCTTGCCGATTTGCCACTATCGTTTTGGGGTTATGCATTAGAGACAGCTGCATTCACTTTAAATAGGGCACCTTCGAAATCCGTTGAGACGACGCCATATGAACTTTGGTTTGGCAAGAAGCCAAAGCTGTCGTTTCTTAAAGTTTGGGGATGTGATGCTTATGTCAAAAAGCTTCAGCCTGAAAAGCTGGAACCCAAAGCGGAGAAATGCGTCTTCATAGGATACCCAAAAGAAACAGTTGGGTATACCTTCTACCTTAGATCCGAAGGCAAAATGTTTGTCGCTAAAAACGGAACATTTCTTGAGAAAGAGTTTCTCTCGAAAGAATTGAGTGGGAGGAAGATAGAACTTGATGAGGTTGTTGAACCTTTACTTCAACCTGAGAGTAGCGCAGTGCAGAAAGTTGTTTCTGTGGAGCCTACATTAGCTGAAGAGGAAGTTAATGATGATGATCATGAAGCTTTGGATCAAGTTGCTATCGAACCTCGTAGGTCGACAAGGACGCGTACTGCTCCAGAGTGGTACGGCAACCCTGTCTTAGAGGTCATGTTGTTAGACAACGATGAACCTACGAGCTATGGAGAAGCGATGATGGGCCCGGATTCCGAGAAGTGGTTAGAGGCCATGAAATCCGAGATGGGATCCATGTATGAAAACAAAGTATGGACTTTGGAAGTATTACCTGAATGGCGTAAGGCCATTCAGAACAAATGGATCTTTAAGAGGAAGACGGACGCGGACGGTAATGTCACCGTCTATAAAGCTCGACTTGTGGCAAAGGGTTTTTCACAAGTTCAAGGAGTTGACTACGATGAGACCTTCTCACCCGTAGCGATGCTTAAGTCCGTCAGAATCATGTTAGCAATAGGTGCCTTTTTCGATTATGAAATTTGGCAGATGGATGTCAAAACAGCGTTCCTTAACGGTTACCTTAAGGAAGAGTTGTATATGATGCAACCAGAAGGTTTTGTCGATCCAGAGAATGCTGGCAAAGTTTGCAAACTCCAGCGATCCATTTATGGACTGGTGCAAGCATCTCGGAGTTGGAATCTTCGTTTTGATGAGGTGATCAAAGCGTTCGAGTTTATACAAGTTTACGGAGAAGCTTGTATTTACAAGAAAGTGAGTGGGAGCTCTATAGCGTTTCTAATATTATATGTGGATGACATATTACTGATTGGAAACAATATAGAAATGCTGGAAAGCATAAAGGAATATTTGAAGAAGAGTTTTTCAATGAAGGACCTAGGAGAAGCTGCTTTCATATTAGGCATCAAGATCTATAGAGATAGATCGAGACGTTTGATAGGACTTTCACAAAGCACATACCTTGACAAAGTTTTGAAGAAGTTCAAAATGGATCAGTCCAAGAAGGGGTTCTTGCCTGTTTTGCAAGGTGTAAAGTTGAGTAAGACTCAATGCCCAGTGACTGCAGAAGATAGAGAAAAGATGAGTGTCATCCCCTATGCTTCGGCCATAGGCTCTATCATGTATGCAATGCTGTGCACAAGACCCGATGTCAGCCTTGCCATAAGTATGGTCGGAAGGTTTCAAAGTGATCCAGGAATGGAACACTGGACGGCGGTCAAGAATATCCTGAAGTACCTGAAAAGGACTAAGGACATGTTTCTCGTTTATGGAGGTGATCAAGAGCTCGTCGTAAAGGGTTACGTCGATGCAAGCTTTGACACTGATCCGGATGACTCTAAGTCGCAAACCGGATACGTATTTATTCTTAATGGGGGTGCGGTTAGCTGGTGCAGTTCCAAGCAAAGCGTGGTAGCAGATTCTACATGCGAAGCGGAGTACATCGCTGCCTCGGAGGCGGCGAAGGAAGGTGTCTGGATAAAGGAGTTCATGACAGATCTTGGAGTAGTGCCTAGTGCGCTTAACCCAATGACTCTGTTTTGTGATAATACTGGTGCCATTGCTCTAGCCAAGGAACCAAGATTTCACAAGAGGACCAGACACATAAAGCGACGTTTCAATTCCATCCGCGATTACATCAAGGAGGATGACATAAATATTTGCAAAGTACACACGGATCTAAATGTTGCAGATCCGATGACTAAACCTCTTCCAAGGGCTAAACATGAACAACACCAGAACTGCATGGGTGTTCGATTCATTACAATGTAAATCACATAGTGATGTGAACTAGATTATTGACTCTAGTGCAAGTGGGAGACTGTTGGAAATATGCCCTAGAGGCAATAATAAATTGGTTATTATTATATTTCCTTGTTCATGATAATCGTTTATTATCCATGCTATAATTGTATTGATTGGAAACTCAAATACATGTGTGGGTACATAGACAACACTGTGTCCCTAGTAAGCCTCTAGTTGACTAGCTCGTTGATCAAAGATGGTTAAGGTTTCCTAACCATTGACATGAGATGTCATTTGATAACGGGATCACATCATTAGGAGAATGATGTGATGGACAAGACCCAAACTAAGAACGTAGCATTTGATCGTGTCAGTTTATTGCTATTGTTTTCTGCATGTCAAGTATCTGTTCCTATGACCATGAGATCATGCAACTCCCTGACATCGGAGGAGTACCTTGTGTGTATCAAATGTCGCAACGTAACTGGGTGACTATAAAGGTGCTCTACAGGTATCTCCGAGGGTGTCTGTTGGGTTGGCATGGATCAAGACTGGGATTTGTTACTCCGTATGACAGAGAGGTATCTCAGGGCCCACTCGGTAATACAACATCACAATGAGCCTTGCAAGCAATGTGACTAAAGTGTTAGCCACGAGATCTTGTATTACGGAACGAGTAAAGAGACTTGCCGGTAACGAGATTGAACTAGGTATAGAGATACCGACGATCGAATCTCGGGCAAGTAACATACCGAAGAACAAAGGGAACAGCATACGGGATTAACTGAATCCTTGACATAGAGGTTCGACCGATAAAGATCTTCGTAGAATATGTAGGAGCCAATATGGGCATCCAGGTCCCGCTATTGGTTATTGATCGTAGAGGTGTCTCGGTCATGTCTACATAGTTCTCGAACCCGCAGGGTCTACACACTTAAACGTTTGGTGACGATTAGTATAATTGAGTTATTTTGTTGGTGACCGAAAGTTGTTCGGAGTCTCGGATAAGATCCCGGACATGACGAGGATCTCCGGAATAGTCCGGAGGTAAAGATTGATATATGTGATAATAGTGTTTTGATCTCCGGAAGAGTTCCGGAGTTCACCGGAATGGGTTCCGGATGTTTACCGAAGTGTTCGGGTGCAGCAACACTTTATATGGGCCAAAGGGATAAAGCCCACGAGGTATTGGAAAGTGCAAAAAGTAGTTTTGCTGCCGCGTAAGCGGTACTACCGTTTTGTGAAGCGGTACTACCGCCCAAGCGGTACTACCGCTTGTGTGAAGCGGTACTACCGCCCAAGCGGTACTACCGCTTGTGTTAAGCGGTACTACCGCTTGTGCGCGGTACTGCAGGGATCCGAGTTGGACTCTTTCCCTGCGGGCCAAACCGACCTTGTGCGGGCAAAACCGACCTGGAGGAGGCTTTTACTCCAAGTTTAGACCCCAAGGCTCAACATATAAATAGAGGGGCAGGGCTAGCACACGGGACACATCAAGATTTCCGCAAGCCGTGTGCGGCAACCCTAACCCTCTAGTTCCTCCGTCATAATCTCCGTAGCGCTTGGCGAAGCCCTGCTGAGATTGTTCCTCACCACCATCACCACGCCGTCGTGCTGCTGGAACTCAACCACTACTTCATCATCGCTCGCTGGATCGAGGAGGTGAAGGCGTCATCAAGCCGTACGTGTGTTGAACGCGGAGGTGCCGTCCGTTCGGCGCTAGTTCGTGATCGGATCGAGGGACGACTTGCGATTTGGATCGCGGAGACGTTCGACTACATCAACCGCGTTTCTTAAACGCTTCCGCTTAGCGATCTACAAGGGTATGTAGATTTACTCTCCCTCTCGTAGATGCTCATCACCATGGATAGATCTTGTGTGTGCGTAGGAAAATTTTTGTTTCCCATGCAACGTTCCCCAACAGCCATGTGCCTTCTATTTGCTTGCATCTTCGCTTGCTAAAAATCTATACTATCACTATCACTAACTTTATTTTGACTACGGTTTACATGAGTAATACAAGAATCACGAAGAGACATAAGGTATCTAATCTCCATTATAAGCGACGAGTAGACCGATCTATCAACCTCTTTGGCCTGGATCAACTTCACCGCAGCGATTGAATCCATCTCTATCTCAACTGGCAGGTCACTTCTCTGTATTGCAAATGACAGTCCTTCCATACATGCACTCAACTCCGCTTCGAGAGAATCCCGACATGAAAACAGTTGCCTACATGAAGAAAATATGATCGCACCTTTGTCATCTCTAAGTACCATACCAGCACCTGTGTTTTCGGGTAATGCATCTTCTTCATGGCAAGCTATTGCATATGGTCTTGACCTTCTAAAAAAGGGTCTGATCTGGAGGGTTGGCAATGGAAGGAGTATACGGGTCTGGCGTGACAACTGGATCCCACGACCCTTCTCTTATAAACCTATAACAGTGCAAGGTACATGTAGAATCAGATTTGTCTCGGACCTGCTCAGTGAGAATGGCTCCTGGAACCTAGCACTGTTACAACAATTTTTCCTACCGCCGGATGTTGTGGAGATTCTGAAAATACGTGTGTCGCCGCGGCTAGGAGAGGATACGCTGGCATGGGGTCCAGGAAAGTACGGCGTTTTCTCGGTTAAAAGTGCTTATCACTTTGGCTTTGAAGAGCCGCATAGAAGCACATCTACTGGCTCCAGTTTACGCCCTGATAGTCGACGTTCTTGCTGGCAACTCATTTGGCCCTCTGATGTACCCCCCAAGTGTTTGGAACTTCGCTTGGCGCGTGGCTACAGACTCTCTATCGACTTGGAGAAACAAACATATTAGGGGCTTTGAAATTAATGATCTATGCCCAGTATGTGGAATTGAATCTGAGGACATCTTTCATGCACTTTGTCGATGTACTTTGTCAAGGATTCTATGGGACGTAATGGCAGAAGTTTGGTCATTGCCTTGTATAGAGTCCATGCAAAACAATGGGAAAGAATGGTTGCTACATGCTCTGGAGCCTCTTCCTGGAATTGAGCGTTCAATGTTGCTTATGATGTTTTGGCGGGCTTGGCACGTCCGTAATGAGGTGGTTCATCACAAACTCCCGCCGTCCATGGAGGTTTCTAAACGTTTCTTGGTGAGCTATCTTGATTCAATTATTGGCATTAAGGTGGACCTATCCTCTGTTACAATTAAAGGGGGATCGACTGTTTCATATGATAATACTATTGGCTTGCCACCTGCGATAATAGGACTTGGTCCTAAGTGGAGCGCCCCCAACTCTGGATGGGTCAAGTTGTCCACGGATGGACTATTTGTAGAGTTCATCATGTAGAATAGAGTGCTGCAAAAAGATTGAAGTTTTCCACTTTGATTTAAGAGAAATAACGGAAAAGATAAAACCCACACGTGTGGGCGTTTTGCAACTCGCCCACACGCAATGATCGACGTCCATTCGTGTTTGCACGAATCTTGACAAGTTTTTGCCAGTTTTCTATGCCACGTAGGAAGGGGCTTGTGTGTGGGCGTTCCACAGTTCTCCCACACGCCTGTTTCACGCACGCAGAGTGGCTGGTGTGTGGGCGTTTATCAGTTTGCCCACACGCCTGTTTCACGCACGAAGAGGGGCTGGTGTGTGGGCATTTATCAGTTCGCCCACACGCCTGTTACACGCCCACACACCCGCACGATCGCCACCCGTCTCCTCTCCCACACCCCAAACTGTTAGTTGCCATGTTTTTTGCAGTGGTACATGGCAACTGCCTAGTGTGCTTGTAAGCAAATGACAACTCTCTCTCTTACCCGAATATATTATTTTGCCATGTCTTTTTGTAGTGTTTTCTGTGGCAACTGCCTAGTGTGCTTAGAACCATATGGCAACTCCAAGATATTATTTTGCCTTGTCTTTCCAGTGTTACATGGCAACTGCCTAGTGTTAGTAGGTGGCAACTGATACGTCTCCAATGTATCTATAATTTTTGCTTGTTCCATGCTATTATATTATCATTCTTGGATGTTTTACAATCATTATATTACAACTTTATATCATTTTTTGGGACTAACCTATTGACATAGTGCCAAAGTGCCAGTTGCTGTTTTTGCTTGTTTTTTACTTCACAGAAAATCAGTACCAAACAGAGATGAAACGCTGTGGGGATTTTTGTGGATTTTTTACGGACCAGAAGAAACCAGATGGGCCAAAGAACACCAAAAGAGGGGGGCCAGGGTGGCCAGCCCCCACCAGAGCGCGCCAGAGGCCCCCTGGCGCGGCCTGGTGGGTGCTGGGCACCTCGGGCACCCCCTCAACCGACTATCGTGCCTATAAATTCCCTGGAAATCCAAAAACCCTAGGGGAGTCGACGAAACACAATTCCAGCCGCCACAAGTTCCAGAACCGCGAGATCCAATCTAAACACCATCACGGAGGGGTTCATCTTCCTCATAGGTGCCTCTCCGATGATGCGTGAGTAGTCCACCATAGACCTACGGGTCCGTAGGCAGTAGCTAGATGGCTTCTTCTCTCTCTCTTATGATTCTCAATACAATGGTCTCTTGGAGATCTATTTGATGTAAACTTTTGCGGTGTGTTTGTTGGGATCCGATGAATTTTGAGTTCATGATCAGTTTCTATCCGTGAATATTATTTGAGTCTTCTTTGATCTCTTATATGCATGATTACTTATAGCCTCGTATTTCTTCTTCGAATCTTTGGTTTAGTTAGACCAACTAGATCGATTTTGCTTGCCATGGGAAGAGGTGCTTTGTGATGGGTTCGATCTTGCGGTGTTCTTTCCCAGTGACAGAAGGGGCAGCAAGACACGCATGTATCGTTGCTATTAAGGATAAGAAGATGGGGTCTATTCCTACATGAATAGATCTTGTCAACATCATGTCATCGTTCTTATTGCATTACTCCGTTTTTCCATGAACTTAATACACTAGATGCATGTTGGATAGCGGTTGATGTGTGGAGTACTAGAGATAGATGCAGGCAGGAGTCGGTCTATCTATCTTGGACGTGATGCCTATATAATGATCATCGCCTTGGATATCGTCATGACTATTCGATTTTCTATCAATTGCCCAACAGTAATTTGTTCACGCACCGTGCGCTATACTCATGAGAGAAGCCACTAGTGAACCCTACGGCCCCCGGGTCTACTTTTCCATCATATTGCTTTCTGATCTACGTTTTTGCAATCTTTGTTTTTAGATCTACAAAACCAAAAACCCAAACATATATTGCTGCATATTTACTCTTTTTATTTGTGTTCTTGAGAGATCTATCTCTCCTATCTATCACTACCTAATCTATCTTATTACCGTAGAGAGATTGACAACCTCTCTTTCGCGTCGGGTTGCAAGTATTTGTTGTTTGTGTGCAGGTGCTGCTTATTGGGTGTTGGTGATCCTCCTACTGGTTCGATAACCTTGGTTTCATAACTGAGGGAAATACTTACCGTCGCTGTGCTACATCATCCCTTCCTCTTTGGGGAAATACCGACGCAGTCCAAGCCACGTCAGCAACTCCTAAAGTTTTCAAATCATGGCAATTGTAGTAGACCAGACATGGCAACTGCAAGTGATAAGTCAAGGTAGCTGAAGTTGGCCATACATGGCAACACCTGCAGTTGTCCATAAATGACAACTGCACTTGACCTGAGATAGCAACTGCAGTTGTTCAGATATGGCGACTGTAGTTGAGCAACCATGCCAACTGTAGTTGTCCAGACATGGCAACTGCAGTTCAGCAACCTTGGCAACTGCAGTTAAACAAACATGGAAGATGGTCAGAACAGGTTTGGGGTGAGGGCGCGTGGTGACTTTCACGCGGACGTGCGGGACCGTGAGGTAGGAGGCCGGACATGCGGGCGTGTGGGCTTTACCTGTTTTGCCCACACGTAGGCGTGTGGGCGGGACTGCGAGTCAGGAGGCTGGACGTGTGGGCATTACCTGTTTTGCCCACATGCAGGCGTGTGGGCTGGTTCTCTTAGATACCACACGAGACGTGTGGCAAGACCCCTTAACGCCCACATGTGTGGGCGATATCAGGACCCAGAAATAATTGCCAAGAGAGAGAACTACGTGCATGCAAAACTAGTCAAGTTTGTAATTGACGTGCATGCATGCAGTCTTGTATTTTTTCTACTAATGCAGTATACGAGTTGCACCCAACTATCCATGCTGACTCAACAAGCCAAGGCCCACATGGCATGGAGCTAGCCGCTGTCGGTGTCAAAACCGGCGGATCTTGGGTAGGGGGTCCCGAGCTGTGAGTCTAGGATCGATGGTAACAAGGGGACGAAGGAGACGATGTTTACCCAGGTTCGGGCCCTCCTATGGAGGTAAAACCCTACGTCCTGCTCGACTATATTGATGGTATGAAGGTTACAGAGTTGATCTACCTCGAGATCGACTAGCTAAAACCCTAGATGAGTTTTTGTATCCTATGATCTAAAACCCTCTGGCTTATATAGACACCGGGGGTCATTAGGTTTACAGATGGTCGGTTGCCCACCCGGGGAAAAAACATGCCTAATCTATTATCTTCGACTTGACAGTCATGCCACGGCTCCTGAGGTCTCCTCCCTAGCGACGAGTCCTTCAATCAATCTCATCCTCAGCGAGCGGCCCATGAGCCCGGCCTATGAGAAATAAGTCGGCAGTCCGAGGACCCCTTAATCCCGGACTCCCTCAGTAGCCCCCGGACTAGCCTCCAATGCCGAGGTAAATCCGGACGAACTTGGGCTTTGAAGTCTTCGGCTTGCGAGGCGAGTCCCTCTACCCCTTCTTGCTTGGCAACCATCCCTTCATCGGAGAATTCTCAATCGTTGAGAATTTGCAGGACCCACTATGGTAACTTTCAGCGCTTCTCGATCCTTGTGCACCGAGGGGAGACGAGCGGCCCGGCAGATTTTTACAAGACTGCCCCTCCCACAAGGGAGGCACCACTTATTTAAACAAGTCAAATCGTGGTCTGGGTCACATCTTCCTCTTCTTCTCCGTTAGAAAAAACTTCTAGCGAGAGATCGCCGCAAAAACATGGCGAGCGCTCCCAGCTCTTCCTCGTGCCCTTACGGCTCTCGTACAGGGGATTGGACAAGTTGTTCTGTGTCCCTCCTTCGGCTGCGCAACCTCGAGACCCAAGGGTATCTTCCTTCCTCGGATCTGGCGGCTACCCGCGCCGGCTTGACTTCCTTTGACAATGAAGCCTTCGCAGAGAACTTCCCCAATCCCAACAAGGGCGAGCGGGTATGCTTCGTGCCTTTCCTCTTACGGGGTCTAGGGTTCCCCATTCATCCTTTCTTGAGGGGATTACTGGAGTTCTATGGGATCCAGCTCCATCACCTTACCCCCGGAACTATTCTGCATATTTCGGGCTTCGTTGCCCTTTGCGAAATGTTCCTGGGCTGCGAGGCACACTTTGAATTATGGAGGAAGTACTTCTGCCTCGTCCCTCGAACTCGGGGTGAGACAATTCGGGAAGTCGGAGGAGCCGAAGTATGTCGCATAGCCGGAACAAGATACCCAGCGGGGACTCCGAAGAAGGAATCCGAAGAATGGTCTTCGGAATGGTTCTACATCGAGGACGTTCCCCTATTCGAACCAGCTCTGAGGGGTTTGTCCGAATACTCCGACGCCCCTTTGAAGAAAAGGTACAATTGGCGACCGAAGAGTTCGTCCCAAGAGGACAGTGCTGAAGTTCGATGCTTGGCTGCCCATGTAAGGATACTGGCTCATCACAAGCTGACCATGATCGACGTAATGGCCGCCGCCATCACCTGATGCGTTCAACCTCTTCAACAAAGGATACATCCTTTGTGGCGTTACAACGGAACGAGTGACACCACTCGCTCCCGACGGCTGGGCCCTGCCGATCAGGCGGCATTGGCGGCCGCACTTGCCGACCTATACAACGGAGAAAAAGAAGACTTTGTCCGGTTACCGATTAAGGAGGGCTACTCGAGTTACAACCCCATCGAATGGGTAAGCCCTTCTAATTTGCGACTTGAGTTCGGATGTTTACTCGCCCTTTTTGACTAACGCTTTTAATCTGCGTAAACAGGAATGGAGGAGCTTTGTCGAGACAATCAACTGTCCGGCCCCCCAACCAGAGAACTACTCTCGTGATGACAATCCAGGATTCCATGACGATCCGGAGCTGTCACTGGAGTATGAAGACGGGGTCTTTTACCAAGAAGGCCTTGATCGATCCAAGGTGGCTATCATAGCCGATCACCCCGGATCACTCCCCTCCTCCACTACGAGCAAGAAGAAAAATTCTTCCCGTAAAAGGCAGACGTCCTCCATTGATCCAAATATGCCGGTTTCTGCTCCCAAGCGTCGTCGGTCCTCCCGGCGAACGTCGGCTTCAGCAGCAATGGCCGGTCCAGGCATCAACAGGAGTCCTTCATGTGAGCCGGCCGTGGAGACGGCGCCGACCACCCGTCCAACCAAAAGGTACTTCGTTCGGCCGCTTAATCTACTGTTATTATGATCGATAGGACCTCACAGAAGATCTCGTGTCGAAATACTCAGGAAAAGTGTTCAACCATCTTCTACTGAGGACGTTGCCGGGATGCCCGGCAATACTCATGAATCAAGGTCTTCTGCTCATGCCGAACTTGTCGCGGAGGCTCCTGCGGTCAATCCGGCCCCTGAAGATTCCGGGGACGCGGTATTAGTCACTAAATCCGAAGTAGAGAGCGCGATGAACCACCGGCGGCGGCGAGAAACCCTACGTGACCCGGCGTTTTCCGAACAAGAGTTCAATGCCCTATGCTCGGCAGACGCACACCTTGGAGCTGCCCGAGCTGGGCTTGGGGAAGCTGTGAAACTGATATCATCCAGCCTGAAGGTGAGTGGTTGATTTTAAAAATCCTAACATATATGTAAACCCAGTAGCCCTCGAGCCTTGAATTGGTCGGGACGACCGAATTAAGGATCCGCATATTGTTTTATGGATGATGCAGGCCTCAAGGTAGCAGAACGAGCAATTGGCCAATGAATTGGAGGCGAGCCGAACACAGGTGGAAACCGTGAAGGCCGAACTTGAACAAGTGAAGAAGTTTACCCGGGAGGCGCATGGTGAGTGTCGTGGGAACGATTCCGACATTAGAAAGGGGGTAGGGTAAAGGAGCATGATCTATCGAGATGCAAATGGGTGACACGGTTGATTTTAGCGAGTTCGGGCCTCTCGCGGTGGAGATAACAGCCCTACGTCTCGTGCTCCGGAGAGGCTTTTTTTTATCTGGGTATGAACACGGGGTTACATGGTGTATTCGAGAGAGAGGGAGGAGAACGGTTCTCCATGCCTGAACTAAGTCCAGAGACTAATGGCGAGTGAGTCTGGGAAGAAGAATGAGAGGGCGAGGTAAAAGAAGAGAGCCCCTGAGCTATGTGGTGGGGGTGGCTTATATAGAGTGCGTCACCCCCTCACCTCCTATGTTACAAGATGGAGCATTAGTGCCATGATGACAGCCCACTACGAAACCTCCACTATGAGTATGATGCTTCGACTGCCTTGTTGGTCTTCGCATAACCGAGTGAGATATATGGCCGAGTGGTTTACCGTCGTCCGAGTGGATGAACATACTCGTCCGAGTGACCAGTATGTATGTATTTATCTGGACCCACCTGATGTGTGGACCCCATGGTATTATGATATTTCGACCCTTCATGGGCCTACCTGTTATGAGTATCCCCGACAGTAGCCCCCGAATCGATTGTGATTTTGCAGAATGAGTTTGTGAAAGACACAATTTGGCCTGAGTGATTACGGAAATACTCGGTACCCGTCATCGTGCTTTCAGACAACCAAGGTTTGAACAAAATCTCAATGGATTCTGGCACTGTGCTTCTCAACCGATCTGGGGTAAGTGCCCGAGAGGAGCAACTTGGTGACATTCGTTCATCTCTCGGAAGAGGTTAACTCGTGATCAGAGTATGGGTGTGTCATTAAATCCGGGCAACAAGATTGACGCATGGACTGTTCTCTCGGAGAGATGCCATTCTTATCTCAGAGTAACGTCAAAACGAGTCGGATCTAGATCCGAAGTTATGAGTTTCATGCTTTGAGTCCTAGAAGAAGGCTCAAAACAGGTCCACGGAGGAGTGTTAAACTCACCTTATAGCAATTTTTTTGGTAGCCGACGGGAGCCTTAGAACTTGTTTGTTTGTTGTTCTTCACTCGGACTGGTCAGGCCATACCGAGTGGAGATTACTCCAGTGGGGGCACGCTGAGTGCACCCACTGGGTGTAGTCCCCGAGACCGCCGTCGACTGCGGGCAGTCGGCGGGGGTCTGAGAGAACTAAAAATCTTCTTAGCTGATACTGATCGAACTTGAGACTCCGACTGATTGCTGGTAGTCGGTTGGAGTCTATAGAGTTTGTCGAACTTGAATGTTGTTGCCGGACCTGACCGAGCAGAATGTTTCTTTTTGATATTTCTCTTCCAGTGGGGGCACGCTGAGTGCACCCACTGGGTGTAGTCCCCGAGCCTCTGTCAGACTAGATGAGTCTGGCAGAGGGTTTAAGTCTTCTAGTGTGGAACTGAACTGAACAGGTGAACTATCATGCGCTTGGCGTCGTAAATTTCTGTAATCTGGAGTCGAATCAGTCGGACTGATCTTTGTGCGCTGGGCACGGTAAATAAAGTTAGCCTGGAACTGGGCCAGTCGGGTAAATCTTCGTGTGCTTGGCATGTTGAATGCTTATTGAGTCTTCCTTATATGATTTCTGGATCAAGGCTAAGTCTCCGAGTGTGGATGATGTCCTTACTCGGAATAATTTTTAACTTAGGCGATACGGAGTCACAGCTAAGCCCCCGAGTGTGGATGATGTCCTCACTCGGAGTAGTTTTTAACTTAGGCGATACGGAGTCGCAGCTAAGCCCCCGAGTGTGGATGATGACCTCACTCGGAGTAGTTTTTAACTTAGGCGATACGGAGTCGCAGCTAAGCCCCCGAGTGTGGATGATGTCCTCACTCGGAGTAGTTTTTAACTTAGGCGATACGGAGTCGCAGCTAAGCCCCCGAGTATGGAGGATGTCCTCACTCGGAGTAGTTTTTAACTTAGGCGATACGGAGTCGCAGCTAAGCCCCCGAGTGTGGATGATGTCCTCACTTGGAGTAGTTTTTAACTTAGGCGATACGGAGTCGCAGCTAAGCCCCCGAGTGTGGATGATGTCCTCACTCGGAGTAGTTTTTAACTTAGGCGATACGGAGTCGCAGCTAAGCCCCCGAGTGTGGATTATGTCCTCACTCGGAGTAGTTTTTAACTTAGGCGATACGGAGTCGCGGCTAAGTCGTTCACCCACTGAGGGTTATGTTGTATATGTGTCCAGCTGAGCGATGGCGCGCAGAGCAGCCGGGTGATGAAGACGGGTCTCGCCGAGTGGCGATGCGCGGAGCTGCGAGTGATGACGACGCGGCCAGTAGAGTGACGGCGCGCGGGGCGGCTGAGTGACGATGGAGCGTCCGGCTGAGTGGCGATGCGCGGAGCTGTCGAGTGACAAAGACGTGTCTCGCCAAGTGCGATGCGCGGAGCTGCCGAGTGATGACGACACGTCCAGAAGAGTGACGGTGCGCGGGGCGGTCAAGTAACGGCGCGCGGGGTGGCCTAGTCGAGAATGTTGTCGCGGAGGCATCCAACCAAGTGACGGCACGCGGGGCGTCCGAGTCCAGCGTGTCGTCGAGGAGGCATCCGAACAAGTGACGGCGCGCGGGGCGGCCGAGTCGAGCATGTCGTCGAGAATGGCGCACAGAGGCGTCCAGGTAACCTATGTATGAAAAATAACACAAGCTAACATAAAAAATTCTCGAAGTAATTTGATGTTTGTTGAAATGATTTGTGTAAATTACACCCTTAGACACCCACTGGGTGTGCCAGGTTCTTGCTGGTCCGGAACCAGCAATAGTCTAAAAGAGTGAAGGATCTGACTGAACTTGTGAAAGTGAAGGATCCGACTGAACTTGTTTTGAGTATTAGACCTAAATGAAGCGGAAGTGTAGTGTTCCGACATGAAAATAAACAACTGAGTGCAGAGGTACACTCGGTGCCGTGGCCTCCGAGTGGACGTCATGCGCGACTTACGTGCCACTCGATAATGCGGAAATAACTATTTAATTGAATGCAGTCTGTGAAGAATGACTTAGCTGTCTGACGACACGCGGGGCGGTCGAGCGAAGTAGACACGTCCGGCTGAGTGGCGATGCGCGGGGTGGCCAAGTGACGAAGACGTGTCTCGCCGAGTGGCGATGCGCGGAGCTGCCGATTGATGACGACGCGTCCAGTAGAGTGATGGCGCGCGGGGCGGCCGAGTGACGATGGAGCGTCCGGCTGAGTGGCGATGCACGGAGCTGCCGAGTGACGAAGACGTGTCTCGCCGAGTGGAGATGCGTGGAGGTGCCGAGTGATGACGACGCGTCCAGTAGAGTGACGGCGCGCGGGGCGGCCGAGTGACGATGGAGCGCCCGGCTAAGTGGCGATGCACGGAGCTGCCGAGTGACGAAGACGTGTCTCGCCGAGTGGCGATGCGCGGAGGTGCCGAGTGATGACGACGCGTCCAGGAGTGACGGCGCGTGGGGCGGCCGACTGATGATGGAGCGTCCGGCTGAGTGGCGATGCATGGAGCTGCCGAGTGACGAAGACGTGTCTCGCCGAGTGGCGATGCGCGGAGCTGCCGAGTGATTACGACGCGTCCAGTAGAGTGACGACGCGCGGGGCGGCCGAGTGACGATGGAGCGTCCGGCTGAGTGGTGATGCGCGGAGCTGCCGAGTGATGAAGACGTGTCTCGCCAAGTGGAGATGCGCGGAGCTGCCGAGTGATGACGACGCGTCCAGTAGAGTGACGGCGCGCGGGGCGGCCGAGTGACGATGGAGCGTTCGGCTGAGTGGCGATGCGCGGAGCTGCCGAGTGACGAAGACGTGTCTCGCCGAGTGGCGATGCACGGAGCTGCCGAGTGACGAAGACGTGTCTCGCCGAGTGGCGATGTGCGGAGCTGCCGAGTGATGACGACGCGTCCAGTAGAGTAACGACGCGCGGGGCGGCCGAGTGACGATGGAGCGTCCAGCAGAGAGACGGCGCGCGGGGCGGCCAGGTGATGGAGATGTGTCTCACCAAGCGACGACGCGCAGAGCGGCCGAGTGATGAAAATACGTCTCACCGAATGGCAACGCGCGGGGCGTCCAAGAGTTTTAGTTGTCATGGTGGACGTTTAGTTGTCCGAGTGACCGTTGCCGAAGGAAGGAACCGACGTGGGCGTCCACACGCACCAGACCTGTGTCTCCCTTGTGGAGGTTACTCCATGCATGTGAAATGGATGGTAATCTCTCCATGCATGGCGTGAGGCATAGCTAGTTAGACCATGCATGCAAAAACTGGAAGCGTTAATAGCTAGTTACGCCATGCATGCAAAACTGAATGAATTAAGTCTATGCATGCAAAACTGAAGGCGTTAATAGCTAGTAACTCCATGCATGCAAAACTGAAGGAATTAAGTCTACGCATGCAAAACTGAAGGCGTTAATAGCTAGCTACTCCATGCATGACGTGAGGTAAAGCTAGTTGATCTATGTAAAAAGTCAGGCGTAGATAATTATTGTACGCATGCAAGGCAGAAAATATTGAATAGAATTTAGGGACCTGATCGCTGAGATGCCGCCCCATCGGTTGCACGCAGAGGCGATGCCACAAAACGGAGCTGCCGTGTGTGGAAGCTCGACGGTGGCGTCGTACACGAGATCGGAAACGACGAGACGGACTGCGCCGATGGTCGTTTGCAGGGGCTTGACGATGGTGTCGTAGCCGAGGCCGAAGACAACGGGACGGACCGTGCCGATGGCCGTTTGTAGGAACTTGACAACGATGTCGTAAACAAGGCCAGAGACGACGGGATGGACCGCGCCGGTAGACGAGAAAACTATATGCATCATGGCTCGATAGACGCCATGCCCCAAGGTGGGCGCCAAATGTCGTGGGAACGATTCCGACATTAGAAAGGGGGTAGGGTAAAGGAGCATGATCTATCGAGATGCAAATGGGTGACACGGTTGATTTTAGCGAGTTCGGGCCTCTCGCGGTGGAGATAACAGCCCTACGTCTCGTGCTCCGGAGAGGCTTTCTTTTATCTGGGTATGAACACGGGGTTACATGGTGTATTCGAGAGAGAGGGAGGAGAACGGTTCTCCATGCCTGAACTAAGTCCAGAGACTAATGGCGAGTGAGTCTGGGAAGAAGAATGAGAGAGCGAGGTAGAAGAAGAGAGCTCCTAAGCTATGTGGTGGGGGGTGGCTTATATAGAGTGCGTCACCCCCTCACCTCCTATGTTACAAGATGGAGCATTAGTGCCATGATGACAGCCCACTACGAAACCTCCACTATGAGTATGATGCTTCGACTGCCTTGTTGGTCTTCGCATAACCGAGTGAGATATATGGCCGAGTGGTTTACCGTCGTCCGAGTGGATGAACATACTCGTCCGAGTGACCAGTATGTATGTATTTATCCGGACCCACCTGATGTGTGGACCCCATGGTATTATGATATTTCGACCCTTCATGGGCCTACCTGTTATGAGTATCCCCGACAGTGAGTATATCTATTCTGCTGATCTTACTGTATAATCCCATGTTGATGCGAGGGTACTTTTTAGCAGCTGAATCTATAGGGCTATTGCAAAAAGATTTAGATGCAGCCCGAGAATCTCATAGGTATGCCGAATCCCAGTATGAGGCCGGCTGCCTTTCGCTGCAACGAAACCTGGAGGAGAAGAAACGCCTCCAGGCGGAAAACAAGCAGCAGGCCGAAGACATTGAGAGTTTAAAGACTCAATTGGCCCAGGCCCAAGAAGAGAACCAGAAATTACAAAGGGGCATGTTCGGTAAGTGTAATTATACCGTCAAAAGGTGTCTCCCCTACGTAAAGTGTAATGGACATGCCTTGTCTCGTGTATAGGTCTCCTAATCGGGCGGCCTGAAAAAGAGATCGGCTCTTACCGGGGGAGCCTTCTGAAAGAACTGTCCTCCGTGCATGAGCGGGCTCGGAAGGCTATGAGAGGCATGATAAAAGCGCTATGGCCTGCCGAGAAGCCTCCGAAAGGGATGACCGAACTAGCTGATCGGTTCAAAGAAGCCCGGAGTCGGTTCGAGCTATGGAAGACATCGGCCTGCCGGGAGGGAGCACGAGAAGCGTGGGCGATGATCAAGACCCGTTATACCGGTCTTAACCCCGAGCATATGGCTCGGGTTGGTCCAGCAGGGCCTGATGGGCAAGAAGTGCCGCTTCACTTGGTGTACGACCAAGTGATGCCTGATGCTCGTCTCTCGCAGGAAGATTGCGCCCTGGATGCCTTAATAGACAATCTTGACCAACAGCCAGATGTGTGATTTTATGTAACTATGTACTTTAAATCAAAAAATTGCTCCGTCTGTGTTGTAAACTTTGTCTTAACCGGCCATCGGCTTCGACCTCCCGCGCTGAGAGCTTGGGAGTGTTCCGTATAAAATATCCCTTGATAAGAGGGAATTCTTTCGAGGAACCAGGCAATCCGGCCATTTGGTACAAAGAGACAGAAGGTGCACAGGGAGATATGTTATATTACTTCTTAGTGTAAGAAACATCTTCCAAAGAAAATAGTACCCCTATCGGTGCCTTCCTTTAGGTTGCTACGTAAATCGTAGATAGTAAGGCCGCATACTGGTAGTATGTGACTAATGGCCTTTTTGAGAAGACCGCGTAATGGTAGTAACAACCATAATTTTATTTGTTGCTTCCGTCGTAGCCGACCAATTGTCTGCTAAAGATAGCTAGCTTTTGGCTTCACCCGTCTGAGGTACGTATCCGGATGACCCGGGCGTAGCAATCGCAGAGGTGCTCCCTTTACTCTCTAGCTGAACAATCGGGAACGTAGAGAGTAAACACAAGAGTGAGGCAACCCAGCTTGGCAAAAATCTTAGTTCGGATTGATGCATATGATGGCTTTACAATCGACAAAGGAAACATGCACGCATAATAAATTTCAATAGATGCTTAAAAGATATATTCATCGGCTTCGAGAAGAAGCCCCCAGGTGTTTTATTCGGATTTAACATTTGACGATGTATGCCGAAAATCGTAACACTAGCTCGGTGTAGCCGAACATGGACTTGGGAAGAAAAAATCCGACCTGCCAAACATCAAGGTGGGAGGGAAGGAAAATGAAAAGAGAAAAAAAAGAAGAAAAAAAAGAAAAAGGAGGGTAAAGAGAGTGACGACACCGGTCTACCGTAAAAACGCCGAAGACGAGCTGCGTTCCATGGGTTCGGTTCGAGGCGGTTATCTGCCGGGCTTCGAAGACGATAAGCCCCTCCTGCGAGTACTTTGTCGATTATGAAGGGGCCCTCCCATTTGGGATTGAGTTTATGCTTCTGCTTCTCGGGGAGCCGTAAGACGAGTTCCCCCACATTATATGCTTTTGCCCTGACCTCCCTGCTCTGGTAACGCCAGGCCTGCTGTTGATAAAAAGTAGAGCGAGCCCGAGCTATGTCGCGCTCTCCTTCTAGGGCGTCCAAATCGTCCTACCGATCTAACTCGGCCTCCTTTTCTTCGTACATGCGCACCCTTGGTGCGTCGTGAATAATATCACAGGGAAGCACTGCCTCTGCCCCGTAGACCATGAAGAACGGTGTGTATCCCGTTGATCGATTCGGGGTGGTGCGCAGGCCCCACAGAACGGAGTCAAGCTCCTCCACCCAATGACAGTCGGACTCATGAAGAGATCGGACCAAACGTGGCTTAATACCACTCATGATGAGGCCGTTGGCTCGTTCGACCTGTCCATTGGTCTGCGGGTGATACACCGATGCATAATCGAGCTTAATACCTATTTTTGCGCACCAGTCCTTCACGTCCTGGGCGGTGAAGTTGGATCCGTTGTCCGTTATTATATTGTGCGGGACGCCATAACGGTGTACCACGCCAGATATAAAGTCTATTACTGGTCCGGACTTGGCTGACTTAACAGGTTTTGCTTCGATCCATTTGGTGAACTTGTCCACCATGACTAGTAGATATTTATTCTTCTTGGTCCCCCCTTTAAGTGGTCCGACCATGTCCAGCCCCCAGACCGCAAAAGGCCAAGTAATCAGAATAGTCCAAAGAGCCGTTGGGGGCATGTGACTTTGATTTGCAAAAAGTTGGCATCCCACGCAATACTGGACAAGCGACTGGGCGTCCGCTTGAGCGGTGGGCCAGAAGAAACCAGCCCGAAAGGCCTTGCTTACTAAGGCCCTTGCCGCAGCATGATGGCCGCCCATTCTTGCGTGGATTTCGGCCAAGAGCTGTTTTCCTTCTTCCTCGGATATGCACCGCTGGAGTACTCCGGTTGTGCTTTTCTTGTATAACTAACCCTCGTGGACTTTATAGGCCTTGGATCGCCGAATTACGCGCCTCGCCTCTGTCTGGTCGTCGGGGAGTTCTTGACGAAGAAGGTAAGCGAGGAAGGGCTCGGTCCATGGTGCAATTACTGCCATGACCTCATGAGCCGAAGGCGTTTCGTCCATTACGGAGCCGCCGATGATTTGATCGTCTGGTTCGTTTATCGGGTGAACAACCTCTTCCGCGCTGATAGATCCGGCGCGCCCTTATCGTCGTCCTGCCAAACCACCGATGGCTTGAAGAGCCGTTCAAGGAAGGTGTTTTTTGGGACGGGGTCGCGTTTGGCCCCCATGCAGGCCAATATGTCAGCGGCCTGGTTGTTGTCTCTAGCGACATGATGGAATTCCAGCCCCTCGAACCGTGCGGATATTTTAAGGACGGCGTTTCTATATGCCGCCATCTTCAGGTTTTTGGCATCGAACTCACCGTTAATTTGGGAAATGGCCAAGTTAGAGTCTCCTCGTACCTCCAGCCGTTGTATACCCATTGAGGCTGCCATCCGAAGACCATGTAAAAGCGCTTCATACTCGGCTGCATTGTTGGAATCGGCATACATGATTTGCAGCACGTATCGGACGTTGTCGCCTGTGGGGGATGTGAGGATAACTCCAGCCCCCAGTCCGGCCAGTGTCTTGGATCCGTCGAAGTACATCGTCCAATGGGAGTATGTACTATATTCCCTGGGGAGCTCGGCCTCCGTCCATTCGGCGAGGAAATCTGCCAACACCTGAGATTTAATAGCTCGTCGTGGCTTATAGGCGATTTTGAAAGGAAGGAGTTCAATGGTCCATTTGGCTATGCGGCCGGTGGCGTCCCTGTTATTGATTATATCGTTCAGGGGTACTTCGGATGCCACCGTGACCGAACACTCTTGAAAGTAGTGTCTTAGTTTCCGTGACGCCATAAATACTGTATAGGCTATCTTCTGGTAATGCGGGTATCTGGACTTGCATTGCGTTAGCACTTCTGACACATAGAAGACCGGCTTCTGTATCCGGAATTTGTGACCCTCCTCCTCTCGTTCGATGACGAGCACTGCGCTAACCACCTGGTTGGTGGCCGATATGTACAATAACATTGGTTCGCCGGCGCCGGGTGCTGTGAGTATGGGGTTGCTTGCCAGTAGTGTTTTAATTTCCTCTAACGCAGCAGCTGCTTCATCGGTCCATTCAAAATTGTTGGTCCGTTTCAGCAACCTGTAGAGCGGTAAAGCCTTTTCGCCAAGACGGGAAATAAAGCGGCTTTACGCCGCTACGCAACCCGCCAATTTTTGGACATGCTTTAGCTCTGTAGGAATTGCAAGTTCCGATAGGGCGCGGATCTTAGCCGGATTCGCTTCTATTCCCGTATGGGAAACAATGAATCTGAGCAGTTTACCAGCGGGGACTCCGAAGACACATTTCTCCGGATTGAGTCGTATATCGTACTCGCGTAAGCTGGCAAAGGTTTGCCTTAGGTCGTCTATCAACTGGCTGACGTGTTTGGTTTTAATGACCACGTCGTCCACGTATGCCTCGACTGTTTTGCCAACCTGTTTCTCAAGACAGGTCTGGATCATGCGCTGGTATGTAGCCCCAGCGTTTTTGAGCCCGAAAGGCATTGTGTTGAAGCAAAATGGCCCGTAGGGGGTGATGAATGCGGTTGCAGCTTGATCGGATTCCTTCATTTTGATCTAATGGTATCCGGAGTAAGCGTCGAGGAAATCGTGTCCGGCTGTGGCGTCAATAATCTGGTCTATGCGTGGTAGGGGGAAAGGGTCCTTAGGGCAGGCCTTGTTAAGGTCTTTGAAATCGACGCACAGCCGCCAGGATTTGTCTTTCTTTGGTACCATCACCAGGTTTGCCAACCATTCGGGGTGCTTGATCTCCCGTATGAATCTGGTCTCTAGTAATTTGGTTAATTCTTCACCCATAGCTTGTCGTTTAGGATCGGAGAAGCGGCGTAGAGTCTGTTTGACGGGCTTGAAGCCTGGGATTATATTCAGACTATGTTCTGCCAGCCGCCGTGGGATTCCTGGCATATCGGAAGGATGCCAGGCAAAGATGTCCCAGTTTTCTCGTAAGAATGCTCGCAGCGCCTCGTCCACCATGGGGTCCAGCTAAGCCCCGATGGACGCTGTCTTATTAGGGTCCATTGGGTGTACCTGGAACCTAACAATTTCTTTTGCAGGTTTAAATGATGTGGGTTTGGGCCTTTTGCTAAGGATCACATCGTCCTTGTCCACTGTTGACCGGAGTGCGGTCAGTTCCTCTGCAGCAAAGGTCTCAGCTAGTGCCTCAAGGGCGAGCGCTGCCGTTTTGTTCTCGGCTCGAAGGGCTGTATTCGTATCACTATTGATTGTGATTACCCCGTTGGGGCCTGGCATCTTGAGCTTCATGTACCCATAATGGGGTATAGCCTGGAATTTTGTGAAGGCGTCACGCCCCAACAGGGCGTGGTAGCCACTGGGGAAGGGCACGATATGGAAGAGAAGTTCTTTAGATCGGTAGTTTTCGGGCGTGCCGAATACTACGTCCAGGGTGATACGTCCTGAACAACGCGCCTCTTTCCCAGGGATTATCCCCCGGAAGGTTGTGTTGCTGGGCTCGATGCGAGATCGGTCGAACTGCATTTGTTCCAGGGTGTCTTCGTAGATGAGGTTTAAACCACTGCCACCATCCATTAGCACCTTCTGTAGCCTGAAGCCATCGACGATGGGGTTTAGGACCAGTGTGGCCGGTGTTTGACCGGGACGGATGGTTGGTTGATCAGTATCTCCGAAGGTGATGGGTATGTCTGCCCATGAACTTGTTGCCGCCACATGGTAGACCTGTTCGAGTTCTCTAAGAGCTCTTTTCCTCCTGTTCCTAGAGGGGAACATTTCGTAGATCGTCAGGACTTCAGCACTGTATTCTGGTGGCGTTGTGGAGTGCCTGTTCGGCGGCAGTGCCTCGAGGATGGCCTCTCCACTTTTTGCAACCTGCCTGACGACCCAGCAAGCTCTAAGGCTGTGAGTCTTGCTTGTGTTCAGCAATACATAATGTATAGGGCATGGCTTGTCCAATATTCCATCAAGGACAGTTCTGGCCCCCGTAAGAGGTCTATTTCTCTTTTCGGCGGGCTCGTGTTCGGCTAGCCGCTTCGGAGGTATCCGCTTTTTCCGATCTCCTCTAGGGTGTTCGGTAAAGTCTGGTTCCGAAAGTAACCGTTCGGCTTGCCAGGTGCTCTCCATGGCACAGTATTTTTGTGCCAGGTCCGATAGCTCGCTGAAACCGTGAATGTGTCACCGGGATAGGGCGTTAAGGATCCCTTCATTGTGACAATTGCGACTGAAGGTCGCCATTATCTACTGGTCACTAGAGCCTGGTACTTTGTCTCTAACGAGGAGGAGTCTAGCCCAATAATGGTGAACCGACTCCCCTGGTAATTGTTTGACATCCCGTAAGTCCGAAGACTTAGACTCTACTGCGATGCTTGAATGCTCGACTTGGGTGGTGGGTGGGAAAAAATTTAGTTCCGCGCCACGACGTGAGTCCGGAATTACGGGGTTCGGCGCGGGATTCGGATTGCGCGCTAAATCGGGGATCGATCCCGAACTTTTTCCGGCGCGAACTCCAGAGTCCGGGTTACAAGAGATATCTTGATGATCGGAAATCGGGATATAAACTGTCCTTAGTTCCGATTGTTGGAGGGATGAGCCTCCATCCGGACACTCGACGGTGGCGACTAGGTGAGTGACCAAGGGGGTGCGAATCTCCCTGTCATCGGGTTTAAGTCCGATCCGGTCATAGACCGGGGTCTGGTCATCGTTCATGCCCATGGTTTGGATCCGATCCAGAAGCTCGTTCAAGGACGAGACATCGGCAGGGCACGTGTTGCCGAAGTGCTCGGGGTCGATCCGCAGCGTCGCGGTTCCGGAGCCGCTTAATGGCGAAGGCAGATCAAGTCCGGGCATGACGACTGTGCTGGACGTTCTAGACGGCCCGAAGGTAGAGGTTACCTCAGAGGCGATGCCCGAGGCTTCCGGCGACAAGGCGTCGAGCTCTGCGGGCTCCTCCATGGGAGTCGAGGGCCTCATCCAAACAAGTTCTCCCCGTGAATCAGCAACGAACTCTAGGTTCCCAAATCTGATTTCTTGATCGGGGTTGAAACTTCCGATCTGGCCAAGATGGTCAGTCCGGACGGCGTGCGACAAGACGTCGCCGCCAGCAAAGATCCGACCAGGGATGGGAACGTCCTGGCTACAGATCTCATTGCTTGCGACGGGGTGAGCCATTGATTCCTTTGCTGATCACAGCGGACCTCTCAATGAAAGCACCAATGTCGGTGTCAAAACCGGCGGATCTCGGGTAGGGGGTCCCGAGCGGTGAGTCTAGGATCGATGGTAACAAGGGGACGAAGGAGACGATGTTTACCCAGGTTCGGGCCCTCCTATGGAGGTAAAACCCTACGTCCTGCTCGATTATATTGATGGTATGAAGGTTACAGAGTTCATCTACCTTGAGATCGACTAGCTAAAACCCTAGATGAGTTTCTGTATCCTATGATCTAAAACCCTCTGGCTTATATAGACACCGGGGGTCATTAGGTTTACACATGGTCGGTTGCCCACCCGGGGAAAAACATGCCTAATCTACTATCTTCGACTTGACAGTCACGCCACGGCTCCTGAGGTCTCCTCCCTAGCGATGACTCCTTCGATCAATCTCATCCTCAGCGAGCGGCCCATGAGCCCGGCCTATGAGAAATAAGTCGGCAGTCCGAGGACCCCTTAATCCAGGACTCCCTCAGCCGCCTCACTCCCTAACGTTAGCTATCAGCAATCAGTTTTGATACGGCTCACTATTTTTTTAGATCAACAGGGAGGAGCTCCCCGGCTCCATTTCTCAGAAAGAAGCCACAATGTCAGGTTCGAGATACAAGTCTGAAAGGTAAAAGGAAAGGAAAACACAACACAAAAGGAGAGTTGTGGGAAACACCCAGCCACGCTAAGGAGGCAACACGGGGATCCCAGAACATTACATGACATAAGGAAAGACTACAAAAGGAAAACTCAGGGATGTGCGAGACAGATCACATTTTCTCTCTGGAGACTCTTTCATGCATAGCGCGGCACAGGGGAATCAAGCGCCTGGAGGACCGAGGTCGGGCACTGTACAACATTAGTATGAACCCTGGCAACATCTTGAGAGCAGGTGGCTCACTCTGGAAGCCCTCTACCCCCACCCAATCCTCAATGGCTCTCGCAGCAATTGTTGGAGATGGAGGCAGAATGCGTCGATCTTCTCCAGCATGTGGTCCTTGAAGAGCAGCCGCCATTTTCTGATTGTTCCTGAGAGTTGCGACTAGATCTGTTTCATGGACAACCAAACAGCCCCATTAAACATAATGTTGTTTCTGTGTTTCTACAAAACCCGAAGAGCAGCAGCAACTACTGTGTTTAGGGCGTCTAGTCTTTTTCCAGCAACCCAAAAAGAAGAAAAGGAAAGGACAGAGGCACCTATATGCATGTTAAAGAAGGATGAAATTTCCTTCCAAACCTGCACAACAACTACACAATCACAAAACAAATGTTGAACAGATTCATGTTCAGAACAGAACACACATTCGCTGTGTTTCTGTATGTTCCTCTTCAGGAGGTTATCTCTAGTCATGATTTTATTGTAGGCAACCAGCCATAGGAAGATGTGGATCCTAGGGGGAACCACCAATTTCCAGACTGCTGGGATATAGGCTGGAGTAACCCCCCTGTAGTTTATGATAGCATAGAGAGAGCTGGAGGTATAGGCACCACTAGAATTATATTGCCAGACTAGTGCATCAGTCTCATCAGAGAGAACTACACTTGAGGTAATAGCTTCGAGCTCATACCAAGAGTTCATGAGTGTAGGGCTGAAGGACCTCCTAAAGGTAAGTTTCAAGGTGCCCCCATCCCACACTTGGCTGATAGTACTGCCTTGTTCTCTACAGATGCAGTACATATCCCAAAACTGGACAGAGAGTGGGGAGGATCCAAACCACAGGTCTTCCCAAAACCTCACACTTCTGCCACAGCCAACCACCCATCTGTATCCAAATTTGACAGCTCTAGAGGCCCAGTGTCGGTGTCAAAACCGGCAGATCTCGGGTAGGGGGTCCCGAGCTGTGAGTCTAGGATCGATGGTAACAAGGGGACGAAGGAGACGATGTTTACCCAGGTTCGGGCCCTCCTATGGAGGTAAACCCCTACGTCCTGCTCGATTATATTGATGGTATGAAGGTTACAGAGTTGATCTACCTCGAGATCGACTAGCTAAAACCCTAGATGAGTTTCTGTGTGTCGCATTCTAAAACCCTCCCGGTTTATATAGACACCGGGGGGTACCTAGGGTTTACATATGACAGGTCTCCTACCGAGGATAGGAATGTCCATTCCCTCATCTTGTCTTGGAATACACGACGCGCCTTCGGGACTTCCTTCTAGAACACAGGGTCTCGATGTATCCGGCCCCTCCTGCCAGAGTCAGAATGCGGCCCACCGAGCCGGCCTATTTGAGAGACGGGCCAACGGCCCGATTGACGGTGTCTTGGACTAGGGGGTACTCACTACGTCGTCTCCCGACTAGGGTGATCAGGCCGAGGACCCCCATGGCGGTACACTCATGGGCCACTTCGGGCAGCCCATGACGCATACAAGGAAGACTCCCGAAAACTTGGTGCACAAGACGAGGACTCTTCTAAACCCTAGGCCTCCGGTGCATATATAAACCGAGGCCAGGCTAATCATTAGATCATCTTATATTCATTAGAACAATCTCATGGTAGATACATGTACTCTGTACTATACCCCATATGAATTCAATCAAAAGCAGGACGTAGGGTATTATCTCTTCGAGAGAGCCCGAACCTGGGTAAACATCGTCTCCCTCTTCTCCCGAACCTAGCTTAGGACCCCTACCCGAGATCCGCCGGTTTTGATACCGACATTGGTGCTTTCATTGAGAGCCTGCTGGGTAGTCGCCACGGTGTGATGGGAATTCAGATCGACTCCATCGCGATCTACGAGTCGGAACCGAGCTATATCGTCAACGTCGGCATCTTCGTCGCCGGCTTGACTGGTCACCTCGGCTAGGCCGAGGACTACGCGCCACGTCGGATCATCTAGATCGGACGGGTGTCTTCATCAACATCAACTCCAATCTCAACCGAGATCATGGAAGAATCCTCCATGGTGCTCGGGGGCTCAACGTCAACATTGCCCTCGCGCGATCATGTAGTTTTTCTGGACAGCGGATTCGTGTTCGTCGTCCCCGTCTCCTCGAGTGTCGTTTTGACGATTGCTTTGGTGGAATTGTGCGGAATTGAGTCTAGAACAACCCTGCAAAATTTCGTCGCGTTCCGGTGGAGGAATCTCCGGCGATCTACAATATACCGGGGCCTTGTCGAATCTGGACGAGTTTAGGGCGAAGAGTCCAGCGTCTAGCTCGGACATCCGTTGGAAAATCCCACCGTTCATCGGCTGTGGAATTCCTATACCGATGACCCCTCAAAATTTCAGCTCGATCCGACCGTACAAACTCCGGGAAACATCCGATTAGTACAACGAATTTCGGATCTATTTTCTGCGCGAAAACGAATCCGACCCGAGTTCATCTTTTTCATGAACGGGTTGTCGGATGTCCTTTTTGAAGGAAATTTTCTCATCATCTCGGTCATCCGACCTACAGTTCGGCATAGCGAGGGCCAAATAATCATCAAGCGAACCTCGTCATCCGCGGGTTGTACGGGTCGGACGCTCCGTTGCTTCATCAAGCCAGCATTGACCTCATCACAAATTCTGACCAGCGTCGGCATCGCCGCGCCGTTACTTTTTCAGGCTGACGTCCACCACGCCGACCTGCTTTGACACGTCAGCTGGCATGGGGCTCTAGCGTCACCTTACCGATCTGCTCCGTCACCTCGGCTAGACTGGGGGCTTCGTCATCTCCTCATCAACCCGCTCCGAAGACTTCGGCATCACCAGCCGACCAGCTTCGACACCTCGGCTGGCCTGAGACTTCGGCGTCACCAGCCAATCTGCTCGGTCACCTCAGCTAGACCGGGGTTTTGGCATCCCTTCATCAACCTGCTCCGGGGACTTCGGCGTCACCAGCCGACCTGCTTCAACACCTCGGCTCGCATGAGACTTCGGCGTCACCAGCCGACCTGCATGAGACTTCGGCGTCCGTCGATCACAGCTTTGCCACGTTAACTGGACCGAGGACTTCATCTCGCCACATCGACCGTGCAGCGTCGCCACTTCGTCAAGACGAATTCTTCGTTCAGGCACTTCGGCGCCTAGGCCATATTCCTTTACTTATTTGCTTCACTTCAATTAACTAAGTTGAAGAATTTTTTTTTTAAAATATATATATATTATCATTACCTTTATTTGTTATTACTTTTGGCTTGCACTATATTATGTGCGCAGGTAATTGACTTCGACTGTGTGACGCGGTCACCTCGGCGCGCCGACGTCGTCGCCTCGCCTTCGTCGACCGAATTGTGTCGTTACCTTGTCTGGGGGCTGCGCTCGCCACGTCGGCAATATTGTGTCATCACACCGTCAAACCGAACTCCTTGCCCGGCCACCTCGGAACCGGCTTGGGGGCTGGGACCTCGGCCAAGCCGAGGACAACGCACCATACTAGATTTTTCAGAGATCAATGCGCTCTTGCATCCTGCCTCAAGTCTGAACTGCGTCATCAACGCCGAGCACTTTAACCAGCTAAGTCGCTTCCATGCTAAAAAACTTTCAGTTTTAAATTTTGTTCGGTTCGACCAAGCATTATACTTTTTTGACAAAAAGTTGTTTGTGAAAAACTTTCTTTGTCAAAACTTTGTTTGTTACAAACAAATTCAAATACCCCGTTTACTTGGGGAGTTCCTTTATGAAGCCTTTCCTCTTGCATATGATTAATAATGTATCGCACCCTTCCTTGTTCATGTTTACGCAAATATATGCAGCATGTCGACTTAAGTGTTTCGCAAAGCTGGGTTGCCTTGCTCCTGTGCTTACCCCTACGTTCCCGATTGTTCGGCTAGGGAGTAAAGGGAGCACCTCTGCGATTGTTACGATCGGGTCATCCGAACTCGTACCTCAGACGGGTGAAGCCGAAAGCTAGCGCTCTTACTGTTTTCAACTATGGTCGGCCACGACGGAAGACAAGCATACATAAATCTACTGCACACCCCTCATGGTAATCATGAGAACCCAAAGAAAGGAACCGTTAGAGGAACTATTTTCTTTGAAGATGCTTCTTACGTTGAATAGTAATATAGCATAAGTTCCTTGGGCGCGCTTTCTCTGTTATAGCCTAATGACCTGATTGCCTGGTTATTCGAAACACCTCCGATATCCTCGGATGGCGCAGTCGATAACACTTTTCGGCCCTTAGCCGAAGAGGGAGAAGCCGACGGTCGGTTAAGACGCGTTTAAAGTTCGGGCGAACACAGATATGATATAAGTACTTCGTTACATACAATCATTATACATAAAATTCTTTTACCCAAGTCACTTGGGGGCTCTTAAATTTATATGAGCTGTTTTATAATAAATCTTTTCTTCTTAGTCGTTGCAAAGTCTTTTTCTACAACACATTTTTCGACTCGAGTGTATGGTCAATAGCCGGATAGCCTGGTTTCTCTCTAAAGCCGCTTGAGTTTAGTTCGCTAAACTAGCCTCGGAGAAGCACTCCGCCTTCGGGATAAGGAGGTTGAAGCCGAAGGCTGACCTACTTGAAGTTTAGAGATCGGATGTGTCATGTTAAAGCACGACAGAAGCCTAAAAAAATATTTAAGCCCAATTTCGGATTGGCACCAAAAGCTTGATTTAGTTCGGACGTAAAGTTTTTACTGAAGTTTTTTGGTTTTCCAAGCCTAGGGCACTTTTAACCTATTTGTGTGTTTCCAGCATAACTCTCGCAGTGCAACGCCGGACACCATTACAGATTCGGCAATATCAACAGTGGGCTCCAACTAGAGCCGAACCCACCGAAAGCCAAGGTAATTCATGGAGTCCTCGGCAAAACATTCTCGGATATTGCTTTATATGCATCGGTTTCGAATTGTGTCTTCGGTCAATAGTTGGGTTGCCCGGCTCCTGTGCTTGCCTCCTACGTTCCGCTTTGTTCGGCTAGGTGTGCGAAGGGAGAACCACTGCGATTGTGCTTCCAGCTTGAATGGTTAAGCGCCTCAGTGGAGAAAGCCAAAAACTGACTGTCACAATGAGCGTAAACTGGTCAGCGATCCGATGACTGTGTCAAACTACAGATCGATAGAGGTCACCCCGTGTTAAACGATGGGCCTTTCATAAGATTGGCCGAAGTGTTACTGGTTTGACCTCGGCCGACGCCGAACACTAACCGGGGGCTAGTAACTGGCCCCGAACTTTAAACTCCTATGACTAAGTGAAAGTTATGAAGCCTGCATATCTGATTGCCTCGTTTCCGCTAACACAACCGCCTCCGGGCACCGAGACGTCAGCTAAGGGTTGTATTGTTAGTACGGAAACACCCTGTGTAGCATCTACAAAGGGGTGGAAGCCGTTGATGGGCCACTTTCAGGTTATAAACAGTCTCAATGGAGAATTTGCCTTCCATAATTATCGTTATAAAAGCCATAAATATGCATCAATTTGACTTAAGATTTTAGCCAAGCTGGGTTGCCTGGCTCCTGTGCTTACCCCTACATTCCCGATTGTTCGGCTAGGCGGTAAAGGGAGCACCTCTGTGATTGTTACTACCGGGTCATCCGGGTTAGTACCTCAGACTGGGTGAAGCCGAAAGCTAGCCATCTTAAAGGATATAATTGGTCGGCAATGATGGAAGTGAAAATTTTGGTTCATTATGGACCACAGAGTTCGGGAACATTCCCCCAACTAAATCCTCAATATTTTTCTCCCACTTTGATTGGAGATGAGGTTTCATGATCATGGTCAGCATGACAACCCAAAGAAAGGAACCGATAGCGGGACTATTTTCTTTGGAAGATGTTTCTTATGTTCAATAGTAATATAACATATCTCTCCGCGTACCTTTGTTTATAAAACCGTATGGCCAGATTGCCTTGTTTGCCGTAAACCTTTGCCCTCATAAAGGCTTAATAAAGTAGAACAAACACTCCCCGGCCACTGGCCGAGGAGGTTGAAGCCGATGGTCGGACAACAAAGTTTTGTACAATGCGGATCAGCATTAATGATGTAAAGTACTTGGACACATAGAATCATTACACATAAATTGTGATTAAAGTCAACTTACTCTGGATATTGATCCATAATTCGGCCACCCGTGCCCACATTAAGGCTCGGGGGCTACTGGGCTTCGCGCTTATCATATACAAATATTAAAGGGGCACATCGATCCCTTGATCTGGTGTTGCCACCCGACCAGTGGCTCGGGGGCTACTGCATTGCCTATTCAATGCAGAAAATTCAAAATACTCAGTGTTTGGCTTGACCGAGCTATGGGCAGACGCGTCTTCGGACAACAATAGGAACCATATGGACCTATCCGGCATCAAGCTAATATATTACGGCAACTTCTCAAGACCCTCTCTCAAGGGCCCGCCTGCCGATCACTATTTCCTCTAATATATTACACCGCGTTTCTATTCCTAAGTATGCTGTAGAGCTAGGAATTAATCCTCAGGCCAATTTCACGAATAGACCTGAGTCTCAGGGGCTACTGGGATCAGCGGTTTTATGCTATCCTTCAGGTGCATGCCGGACATTCAACGGACACACACCTTGAGGGCTACTGGCTATATATCTGGGCAGAGAATACATTGCACAAATCGGAATTAAATTCACAAAAATCAGCCCATGGCCGAGATGGTGCACCACCTCGGAAGCAGTCCGGCATAAAGCTCGGATGCAAGTGGCTGCCTCCATATAGGGCATTTCCGGCATTAAGCTCGGTTGAACCCCTTCAACTTTTTCAAAGACCGAGGTAATCTATGACACCTCGGATGCAGTCCGGCGTTGGAGCTCGGCTGTAAAAAGACTCTTCGGATGCAGTCCGGCGTTGGAGCTCGGCTGTAAAAAGACTCTTCGGATACAGTCCGGCGTTGGAGCTCGGATACATTCCGGCGTTGGAGCTCGGAAGTGGTCCGGCATTGGTGCTCGGCTGCAAAAGATACCTCGGATGTAGTCTGGCGTTGGAGCTCGGATGCAAGAGGACACTGCCGCACGGGAAACACTTCGAACCCGAGGTGTGGCATCAAAAATAATAAGGCATTGATAAAGGCCGAAAACTTAAAGGGGCTCCCCGGACACCTGACGTATGAGCTCTTCGGATACACCACGGCGATCCACAAGATCGGAGATGGGAAGATTGTTGAACCAGTTTTCAAGACCAACGACCGAAGGCGAAGAACAGTTCGGAAGAACCGAGGAGCGTCCCCAACTTGAAGACCGGTTCAGGGGGCTACTGACGGTGTCCTGGACTAGGGGGTACTCACTACGTCGTCTCCCGACTAGGGTGATCAGGCCGAGGACCCCCATGGCGGTACACTCATGGGCCACTTCGGGCAGCCCATGACGCATACAAGGAAGACTCCCGAAAACTTGGTGCACAAGACGAGGACTCTTCTAAACCCTAGGCCTCCGGTGCATATATAAACCGAGGCCAGGCTAATCATTAGATCATCTTATATTGATTAGAACTATCTCGTGGTAGATACATGTACTCTGTACTATACCCCATATGAATACAATCAAAAGCAGGACGTAGGGTATTATCTCTTTGAGAGAGCCCGAACCTGGGTAAAATCCTGTGTCCATGTTACCATCGCTCCAAGACGCCTAGCTTAGGACCCCTACTACGAGATATGCCGGATTTGACACGGACACCGAGGACCCCTTAGTCCAGGACTCCCTCAGTAGCCCCCGAACTAGCCCCCAATGCCAAGGGTCATAGCACTGGCAGCTTCACGTGATCGGAGTCTTCGGCTTGAGGGGCGAGTTCTTCTTTCCCTTTAGTGATCGGCGGGAACTAGTCCGGCTTCCGATGACGCGTAGCTCTTCCGATCATACGATTGTCCGAGCACCGTGTGTTGCCTTGACCTGAAGGCCAAACGCCCAGGTGTGAACAGTGTCTTCTGACACCCCCTTCTAACGAAGGGTCGTGGCCTGCCACGACCGCTGAACCAGTTATGGAAACTCGATTCGCAGTTCGAGGCCGTTTCTACATTAGCACGACTCATCAATGTGTAGATCGCGCTTCGTTTCACACGGGATACGATAAGCATCTCGAGTTCCTTCTCGCGCGTGCATAATGGCACGCACGCCTTGGGAAGCGGAGAGACTCGCGGCGCGGTAGAGGGAGGTTAATCGGTGTGACGCTCCATAAAAAGGGGAAAAAACCCCAAGGCTTACTCACGCTTCCCATTCGCATCCTCTGCTTTCCCAATCTTCCCAAGCTCCGAGAGCCCAGATCCAGTTCTTCCTCAATTTCTCCTCCGAGCTTAGCCATGGCGGGCTCGGGCTCCATGGGCAAGTGGGAGGCCTCCACGGTCACCGACCAGGATATCCGGGAGCTGAAGCTTGCCGGTTACCTCCCCGACAATGTCTTCCACCGCGCTCCAGAGGCGAAACAAGTCGTCCCCACCCCTAAGCCAGGAGAAAGGGTGGTTTTTGTCCCCCATTTCATCCGGGGACTGAGCTTCCCGCTCCACCCCTTCTTCAGGGGCCTTATGTTCTTCTACGGGTTGGACTTCCACGATCTTCCCCCGAATTCTTTTATGCACATCTCGGCCTTCATCATCCTCTGCGAAGCCTTCCTGCGGGTCGAGCCGCACTTCAGCCTGTGGCTCAAGGTCTTCAACGTCAAGCCGAAGACTGTTGCGGGCGAGCACGCGGATTGCGGAGGGGCGGTAATCAGCAAGATCCCCCGCGTCGTGTGGCCAACTGGCACCTTCATCGACACAATCAAGATCTGGCAAAAAGAGTGGTTCTACATTACTGAACCAAGGGACGAGAGCTGGGCGGCGCCTGCCGAATTCAGATCCGGACCCCCTACGAGATTGACCTCGTGGCTCAGGAAGGGCCTCAACTGGGGGTCGGATGCTGAGGTAAAGTTGCTGCAGAAGTGCATTTCCTCGGTGATCGAGGCCAAGGTGGAGCTGGTCAACGTGGTCCAGGTTATGCTCCATCGCCGTATTCTTCCCTGCCAGCGCCGGGCTTCCCCAATGTGGGCTTACCAGCCCGAGGACGAGCCTACCATGCGCCAGCTCTTCCGCACCACCCCGGAGAAGCTGTGGAAGGCTCTATTCAAGCCTCGGAAAAGCTGGCCGGCCAAGGAAGAGAATTCGGGCCAAAGCGCCGATAACCCACCGACCAAGGTATGGTATAATTTCGATCCACAGACTCTGTTTCTTCGGCAAAAAGACTGAACGCCTTCTCCCTTACTTTCGCAGAAATGGCTGAGCAAAGACGCGAGTCATGAGGAAGAGCATGAAGACGGGGGGAAGGCGTTTCCCCCCTCCCAAGAAAGAGGGCGGCGTCACCGGACGCCGCGGAGGATGCAGCTCCTCCCGTCCTGAAGAGGGCGCGCCGGGCAAGGTTGATCCTGCCCGATGACAGCTCGGACTCTGCCGCAGAATCCGAGGACTTTGAGAGGGTTCCCCGAAGAAGGTCAAATCCCCCGCTCAAAGGTATGAATCCGAGGACTCCCTCAGTTATTTATGCAAAGTCTGAAATGTTTTTTAAACGCATGGACGCCTTTCAATGCCGCAGCCCACCGCGCGTTCTTCCCACCGATCAGATATCGGACGGGGAATCCCCACCCGCCGAGCTGGCGGAGAGCGGGACCGCATCACACCCGACACCTCCTGGGACTGCGAAGGATGCCGCGGAGGTGTCATCCCGCCCGGCTCCTTTGGAGCTGAACTCGGGCGGTGGGGGTGACCATGCCATGGCCGCGGCTGATGCCACGGCCGCCGAAGGCCAAGGAGAGGAAACTCCCCAGGCTGCTGAGGACCAGGGGAATAATATTCCCCCGGCCGCCGAAGAGGAAGGGCGAAGGGATGCCCAGTCCCCTCCGAGGACGTCTCCGGAGCACGCAGTGCCTCCGGAGCTACCGACTCAGTCTCCGATCAGAGATCGGACTGTCCGGTCACCACCGGTGCCACCGACGACTGGGTGGCCGGTCATGGAGGAGGCGCTAGCAAGCGCCCCCATCTCCGATGATCACCGCACTCTTATGGGTGCGGTTTTACAAGGAATTCAGTCCGTTGATAACAGACTGAAAGAGGCCTTCAATGGTCTCTTGGCGGGCTTCAAGGTGAGTTACGTAATACCCTTTTCCCAAACAAATTTAATTTTAAGTTTGTGCTATCTTTATATATGTAGTAGCCCCCGAGCCCCGGATGGGTTTACAAAAACGCACCCGGGGGTCAAATGCTTTGGAGTGAACAATGACGCACAACGCACCGTGTAGTCCCGCGATGTTCTGAAAGCCCTTCAGATGACCAAAAATAGAGTCTTATCTTTAACAGTTCGGGGGTTGGAACGCACATAATGGGATGTATTTTTTGTAGGCCTCGTCATCGACGGCGGCCGTGAATGCCGCTGAGCTAACCGAGCTGAATCGGAAGCTCAAGATCTCCGAAGAGGAGCTTGATAGCCTGAACAAGAGGTTCGACGAGGCACAGGGTAAGCCTAATTGTAACATCCGATCTATACATTTTTAATGATCCGCACTGGTAACCTAGCGTGACTGTTTATTTATTGTTTCCACAGCTTCCACTGCGGAGGTCGAAAAACTCAAGGCCGAGCTCCAGAAAATGAAGCAAGAGGCCGCGGAGGAGAAGGCGGCCGCCGATCAAGCAGCGGCCACGCTTTCCGCTTTGAAGGCTGTGAGTGCCAAGCATGAGACCCGGGTGGAGGAGGTGCAGCAAGAGCTCAAGGATGCCGGCACTAAGTGCGAGGCCCTTGAGCAGAAAGGCAAAGAGCAGGCCACCGAGCTGGCCGCGTTAAAATTCGAGCTCCAAAAGGAGCGGGTGGAGAGGCAGTCCTTTGAAGAGGAACTTCGCCAAGTCAAGGCTGTCATCGATGGTAAGCCGTATTCACTACAATGCGCCTTTGGTGGTAGCAAGTTTGCTTAGCTCACCCAGGTGTGGCGTTCCTTAGGCGTCTGTGCGGATCTCCAGAAGAGTGCAGCGGACACGAACAAGCTTTATGCTTCGCGGGCAGAGGATGATGAGGCCCGGCTATTCTGGGCGCAGTTTGAGTCCCCCGAGTGCTCTCCTCTCCCCATCGAGCAAATGAAGCAACTGATGGAGATGCACAGAGTGGCGGAGCCGGCCATGAAGGACCTCTGCATCCGGCTGGGGACCGATGAGCCGTTGCCGAGCAGCTACTTCGGCTTGGTGCAGAAACTATGTGATGCTGCGCCTCGGGTCGATGTGCTGAAGCGTTCTACCTGCATCGAGGGCACTCGGATGGCCTTTGCGAAGACAATGGTGCATTGGCCGAAGCTCAAGCCAACAGAGATGGCTACCGCACCTCCGCCTCCTGGAAAGGAGTATAGGCGCCCCGAGCGATACTTCCCCGCGGTGATGGAGGGTGCCCGGGCAATAGAGGCCCAATGCTCCAAAGACGTTTTGTATGAATGAGCGCTGTAGTATGTCCGAAGACCTTAACGCTTTATAACTAGTGTTGCATGGTTTATCATGTCTTATAAGTATTTAGTATTTATTTTGACTCATGTGTGGCCGTTTTATCTGAAAGTTGCGAGTCGTCGGCTTCAGCCCCCACGTAGATACTACGTGAGGTGTCTTTGTCTCCGCACTGTAGCCCTTAGCCGTGGTATCGGAGCCCGAAGGTGGTAGTGCGCGGAGGACGAGGCAATCAGACTATGATGCTTTATCGCTTTCACTTAGCCGTAGGAGCATAAAAAATGCGGGGGCTAATGACCAGCCCCAGTGTGATGTTCGGGGCCTAAGTCAGCATCACGTGGTTTGTACAAGAACGAAACCCATCGTATAACACGGAATAACCGCTATCGGTTTTTTAGTATGACACTTATGCTCGGATTTGCAGACCGGTTCACGCTTACTATGACGGTCAGTTTTCGGCTTTCTCCGCTGAGGTGCTTGACCAGACGAGCTGGAAACACAATCGCAGTGGTTCTCCCTTTGCCCTTTTAGCCGAACGAGCGGAACGTAAAAGGGCAAACACAGGAGCCGGGCAACCCAACTATAGACCCAAGACATAGTTCGGATCCGATGCATATAAAGCAAAATCCAAGACGTCGAACACACGACCAGTTGTGCTTGGGGTGATGTTCAAGGCGATTTTTTTTTAAATTCAAATCCCCCAGTCTATAAACCGGTTGCATCATAATATATACCGCACAGTTTTCGCAAGAAGCGTTACCAAGGGAAGAACAGAGTATGTATAAAATACAATGAGGTGGCCAAAGATAATGCTCTTGTACTTTCTCAATAATTCTTATAGCTTGGATTGCCGAAGCAACTGTTTACATGTATTTGAAGATGAAATATAAAAGTTGCAAAGGAGAGGTTGTACCAGGGGTCTTCGATTAGTGGCTTGATGTCCTCGATGTGCCATGTCGCCAATCTGCTCATGTGACTCCTAGGGAGTTGTGTTCCTTTAAGGGTGATACTTTCGGCGAGCGGACCTTGGGAAGAAAGTCTTGAAAAGTCGTCGAGGGGTGGGTGAACTTTACGCTTTAACGGGTCCTTGACGGTACCTGTGATATGTCCGAGGACGTGCATTGGTAGTAGTTCGGTTCATCCGAACACTTACCCTTTTATAGTTGTTCCCCATTGCTGCCCATGGAATCTTTAGTGCAAAGTTGTGCCTTCTCGGCACATGTTTAACGGGCATCAGGGCTGTGCAATGGGGAGCGTGTCCCTATTTCTGGGGAGAAGAAGAATCTTGGAGTTCGGATTGAAACCGAGCTCGTTTGTCAACCTTTCATGCCTTTTTGGCCGATTTCGGTGTGCGCCGATCGTCCTCGTAGTGGAATTCGGCCGCCAGGGACAATGCATGTTCCTCAGTTCGGAGGGAACGCTCTGTGTTGCCATTGACGGTGATGACCCCGTTGGGCCCGGGCATCTTGAGCTTCAGGTATGCGTAATGTGGGACGGCATTAAATCGAGCGAACGCTGTACGGCCCAGCAGGGCGTGGTAACCGCTGCGGAAGGGGACGATGTCGAAGATCAAGTCCTCGCTGCGGAAGTTGTCGGGCGAACCGAACACTACTTCCAGGCTAACAGAGCCTGTGCACCGGGCTTCTACACCTGGAATCACTCCTTTGAAGGTAGTGTTGCTAGGCTTTATCCTTGACGGATCTATGCCCATCTTTTTCACCGTATCTGAGTAGATCAGATTGAGGCTACTTCCTCCGTCCATTAGGACTTTAGTGAGGTGATACGCATCGATAATGGGGTCTAAGACGAGGGCCGCCGAACCTCCATGACGGATACTGGTCGGGTGATCTCGTCGATCAAAGGTGATTGGGTAGGCCGACCATGGGTTAAACTTCGGGGCTACAGGCTCTACGGCGTAGACCTCTCGAAGGGCACACTCCCTCTCCTTTTTAGGTATATGAGTGGCGTATATCATATTCACAGTCTTTACCTCTGGAGGGAATTGCTTCTGACCTCCATTGCTCGGACCGCGGGGCTCCTCGTCGTCCTCGCTGCGTGGGCCCTTGCCTTGCTCTTCGACTGCGAGTTTGCCGGCCTGTTTGAACACCCAACAGTTACGGTTGGTGTGGTTGGCGGGCTTATCTTGAGTGCCATGGATCTGGCAGGGCCTCTCCATGATTTTGTCCAGCGGGGTGGGTCCATCGCGATTGCCTTTAGGAGGCTTCTTCCGCTACCCGGATCTTGGGTTGCGGAAACCGGCATTAACGGCCGTGTCCTCGGCGTCGCTAGTGTTGTGCCGACGTTTGTTTTTATTGCGTCGCGGTTTCCCGTTTCCATCCCGGAATTCGGAGGTGCCGGGGTCTTCAGGGTTGTGGCTTCGTCTCGCTAGCCAGTAATCCTCGCCCGCGCAAAAGCGGGTCATGAGTGATGTGAGGGCGGACATGGTCCTAGGTTTATCCTGACCGAGCTGGCGAGCCAGCCACTCATCCCGGATATTGTGCCTGAAAGAGGCGATAGCCTCGGCATCTGGGCAATCGACGATCTGGTTTTTCTTGGTCAAGAACCGATTCCAGAATTGTCAAGCGGACTCTCCTGCTTTTTGGAAGACATTGCTTAGGTCGGAGGAGTCCGGGGGCCGTACATAGGTGCCCTGGAAGTTAGATCGGAATGCATCCTCGAGATCCTCCCAGCTCCCGATAGAGTTTTCGGGGAGACTGTTTAACCAGTGCCGAGCTGGCCCCTTAAGTTTAAGGGGTAGGTACTTGATGGCGTCGAGGTCGTCTCCTCATGCCGTGTGAATGTGGAGGAGGAAATCCTCGATCCACACTGCTGGGTCAGTTGTTCCGTCGTATTGCTCGATGTTCACGGGTTTAAACCCTTCCGGGAACTGATGCTGCATCACCTCGTCAGTGAAGCACAGTGGGTGGGCAGCGCCTCTGACCCGGGCTATATCACGCTGGTAGTCGGCGTCTGTTCTGGCCCGGTTTTGGTCCCGAACTCTATTGGTTCGGTCGAGCCAGGGCCGGTACTCGTCCCGTCTACCGGGGGAGTACCCTCTAGATCTGTAGATGGATCTCATGCGGCCTGTTCTATAATCCAGGTCGCATCGCAGGTCATACCTGTCCTCAGGCTCGATTGGATCTTTTCCCCTTCTGCAAGGTATCGCCGGCCTATAACCGGCATCACCAGCCGGCCTATCTCGTCCTCGGGGAGGGCGGTCCAGCTGGTCGTATGGGGTGTGCTTGGGGGACGGCGTATTGGGGAGGTCGTCATCGAATTGTGGCAACAGCCGCCGGCGTGGGTAGCTCTTGGGTTGGTCCCATAGACCGGCGCTGTGTTCTTCCTCGGCTGATAGGACCCTTGTCCATCTATCGTTAAAGGTGTCTTGTTCGGCCTTGAGCTGCCTCGCTTTTGCCTTTAGGCTTCGGGCAGTGGCTAAAAGCTGTTGCCTAAACCGTTCCTGATCCTCAATGTTTTCGGGGACAGTGAAGTCTTCGTCTTCCGGGCTATCCTCCTCCTCTACAGGGGGGAAGTAGTTGTCATCCTCGGAGTCGTTGGGATTTTCGGGGTCGCGCTGGTCCTCCGGCCTTTCCTGGTCCTCTAATGGATATTCGGGGATATCGGGATTGCCGAGGTCTTCCGGGGTATCGCTTTCCCCGGTGCCAGCAATAGCTTCCCTTCCCTTTTTTGTCTTTGACTATTTACGCGGTTTCCGGCGCCTTGACGGCGCCTCACCTGGGTCATCGCCATTGTTTGCTGGCGTGCGCTCGCCATTACCAGCTGGGGTATCCACCATGTAGACGTCGTAGGTGGAGGTGGCAGTCCATCGCCCAGTGTTTATGGTCGTGGGAGCGCGATCCTCTTCATCCATATCTTCTGCCTCCTCGGAGGCGTAGTCCAACATATCGGTTAAGTCTTCGATAGTGGCTATGAAGTGGGTGGTGGGTGGGATGAAAAATTCTTCTCGACCCGCCTTAAGACCGATCTGACCGTGGATCGAGGTTGGGTTGTCAATGGTTTTCATCGATAAGATCCGATCTAGAGCTTCGTTGAGAGTCGAGAGCTCGATCGGGTTAATCTGCCCAGCGCTTTCGGAGTTATCCTCCGATGCGTCCGCACAGGAAGTGTGTTCGGCAAGAGATGGTGTCCGGCTATCTGGCGCTATGGCCGGATCCGGATTAAAAGCCAGATCGTCGCCGGAGTTGGTCCCGTGAGCGGGATTAAGAACGACATCCAAGGTTAAAGCCTCGGAATCCTCGGGCGTGTCGGATGAGACCGCGAGCCCGGTGAGCAAGAGATCGCCCCGAGAGTCTACGGAGAAATCTAAGTTCCCGAATCTGACTTCTTGACCAGGGGCGAGACTCCCGACCCGGCCAAGGCAGCCGGTCGGGTCAGCGTGTAGCATGATGCTGCCGAAAGCGAAGATCTGTCCAGGGACGAAGGAGTCCATGTTACGGACCTCTTCGTTGATGACAACGCGGGCCATCGATTCCTTCGGTGATCACAGTGGAACTCTCAATGAAAGAACCAATATCGGTGTCAAAAACGGCGGATCTCGGGTAGGGGGTCCCGAGCTGTGAGTCTAGGATCGATGGTAACAAGGGGACGAAGGAGACGATGTTTACCCAGGTTCGGGCCCTCCTATGGAGGTAAAACCCTACGTCCTACTCGATTATATTGATGGTATGAAGGTTACAGAGTTGATCTACCTCGAGATCGACTAGCTAAAACCCTAGATGAGTTTCTGTGTGTCGCATTCTAAAACCCTCCCGGTTTATATAGACACCGGGGGGTACCTAGGGTTTACATATGACAGGTCTCCTACCGAGGATAGGAATGTCCATTCCCTCATCTTGTCTTGGAATACACGACGCGCCTTCGGGACTTCCTTCTATAACACAGGGTCTCGATGTATCCGGCCCCTCCTGCCAGAGTCAGAATGCGGCCCACCAAGCTGGCCTATTTGAGAGACGGGCCAACGGCCCGAGGACCCCTTAGTCCAGGACTTCCTCACCCAGATCACTCCCTTCCAGAAAGTAGAAACCCCACCATTGTTCTGGATACTAAGGATGCTGGGAAGAGGCTTATACTTGTAGTCTACTTCCAAGTCTTGCCTTCACTATTAATATGTCTCCTAATCCAAGCCCCCAAGAGGCAGGTGTTCAGATCTTGAAGGTTGGGAATTCCCAAACCTCCAAATTCCTTCTTCATAGACACCAGAGACCAGTTAGCTAGATGGATTTTTCTGTGGCCTTCAAAATCATTCCAAAGGCAGTTAGCCATTTGGGTGTTGATCGGGTCCACTGCCCATTTAGGGAATTTGAAAAAGGATAGGAGGTAGATGGGGATACTAGCTAGACAAGCTTTAATCAGAACAATCCTAGCTGCATAAGAGAGGAGTTTCCCTCTCCAGCCAGCTATCCTTTTGAGAATCTTATCAATCAATGGTTGAATATCTTCTCTAGATAGTTTATCATGGTGAAGAGGGATCCCTAGGTATTTAATGGGGAATTTACCCAAAGGGCAGCCGGAGATGTTGGAGAGAGGTTGAATCTCCTCCTCTACCAAGTTCATTGGTATCATTTCACTCTTGTCAAAATTAATCCTCATGCCTGAGACCTGCTCAAACCAAGTGAGCACCCATTTAAGGTTTTTTGCAAGTGCAGGATCATGGTCCACAAACATGATGGTGGCATCAGCATATTGCAAGCTGACGACACCCCCAGGGATGATGGAGTGACCCATGCCCTTGACTAGGTTTTTGGTAGAGGCCTTAACAAGCATCCTGGTCAGCACATCCACCACTAAATTGAAAAGAAGTGGGGATATAGGATCCCCTTGCCTGAACCCTTTACCAGTAAGGAAAAAACTACTCTCTAGGTTATTCATCTTGACACCCACAGACCCTTGGTGAGTGATCTGCCAGATCCAATTGATCCATTGACCATCAAAACCTCTCAATTTGAGTAAGTCATTAAGAAAGTCTAAGTCCACTCTATCAAATGCTTTTTCATAGTCAAGCTTAAGGACTACACCTTTATCCTCAGATTGAATGACAGAATGGATAAGCTCATGGATTGTAACCACACTCTCCAATATGTACCTGCCTTTGATAAAGGCAGACTGGTTGCAAGAAATAAGCCTATTCATGATTAGGGCTAATCTGTTAGTAAGGACCTTGGTAAAGATCTTAAACACACAATTTAGGAGGCTGATAGGTCTAAACTTCTTCATCACAAAGGCATCAGGTTCCTAACGGATTAAGGTAAGCATGGCAAAATTCAGCCTATAGATCTCTAAGTTGCCAGCATGAAAGTCTAAAGACATGGCCATTAGGTCATGTTTAATTAAGTCCCAGAATTTTTGGTAGAAAAAGAATGGTAGACCATCAGGTCCAGGGGCCCCATCAGAATATGAGCCAAAAACAGCAGCCTTAACTTCTTCCTCAGAGAAAGGAGCTGTTAATTGTTCATTTTCCTCAGGGGTTACTAGTTCAGAATTGGAGAAGAAATCAGGTGACAAGGAGAAGCCTGATTTTTCTTCCTTGGCAAACAGTTTTTTATAAAAGGTGGAGGCAATGTCTAGCATTTCCTTGCTATCAGAGGTAGGGCCATTAGGTCCTTGAAGGGTATGGACCATGGTCTTCCTTCTCCTCTGGTTAGCAACAGCATGGAAGTATGCTGTGTTTTTTATCCCCCTCTTTAATCTCTCTATCCCTAGATCTCTGTCTAGCCTTAGTCTCCTCTTTGAGCCAAATAGTAGCCATCTCAGTCCTAACCTCTGCAAGCCTACTTTGCTCTTCAGGAGACAGCTCAGTAGTCTCGGATTTGATATCAAGAGTATCATACTCTTCCATCAACTCTCTTTTAGTGAGTCTGAGTTCAGCTTCAATGTTGTGGCTCCAGCCCTTAGTGAGCCTCCTAAGGGCCCTTACTTTGGTTTGCCATCTGTCAAAAGAGCTCTCCCCACTGACAGGTGTAGACCAGGCCTTTTCTACTACAGATCTAAAACCATCTATAAGAAGCCACCATTTTTCAAATTTAAAGCCAGTACTTCTAGGTTGGAGACCTACTCCAAAGTCCCACAGGATTGGAGTATGATCACTACCAATTCTAGGTAGCGCCTAAATACTAGCTAGGGGGAATAACCTATCAGTATCTGTAGAGCAGAAAACTCTGTCTATTGTGGGCATGATCAGGTCTGATTGGTTATTGGCCCATGTGAATTGCCTATTACCTGATTTAATTTCTAACAGACTCCAAATCTCTATCCAAGCATTGAACTTATCACACCATTTGTTGTCTACTCTGCCATTACTCTTGTCAATATTGTATCTAACTAATTTGAAGTCCCCTCCAATGAGAGTGGGAACATCATTGTCTACAAAATGACTATGTAGTTCTGAAATAAAGCTGTCTTTATGTTCATCATAGGATGACCCATAGACAGTAATGACTCTAAAGTTCACACATAAAGATTTCATCTTAACATGGCATGATATGGAAAAGGATCCTATATGCCAATTGAGAACTTCAAAAATATCATCATCCACTCCCATCAGGATGCCTCCAGCAGAGCCTTTAGCTGGGAGTGAATTCCAGGAAAAGATTTTGCTACCAGAAATAGATTTGAGAAAACTATCTGAGATGGTCTCTTTTTTAGTTTCCTAGAAACCTATTATGGAAGGTTTAGTTTTACTAATAAGATCAATCAAAGTACGTTTCCTACCTGGGGCATCAATGCCTCTTACATTCCAGAAAAAGCAGTTCATGGGAAAACTCTTTTTCTGGGGTGCTTGCCCCTTTTATGTTTGTGGACCATAGTCCAAATTTCATCCTCCACATCATCATATGCATCCTTCAGATGCTCAGGTGTGTGGGGGTGATGAACAGATAGCAGAAGGAAGTGTAGAATGCAACTGACTACCACTAATCCAAATTTGTTCCTCCAAAGAGGGGGCATGGCCATCAGGGATAGGTATACCAGAAATGGCAGCTGGTTTAGAGAGGCCTTCAGCCTCATCTGAACCATCCCTACTTTTCCTAACAACCACTCCTGCATCTAGAGCCATGTCAATAATCAAAGGATCTTGCTCATCAGGGAAAGTTTTTTGTGATATAGTACCTTTAAGATTAGAGTGAAGTTTGTTAGGCCCCTCCAGGTTTTGTTTCATCTTTGCTTCTATAGCAATCTCCAGCATTGGTTTCCCTCCTCCCAAGAACCAATTGTTGTGTCTGATAGCTTGGACAGGGCCCCATTTCTTCTTCTTTTTGTTTTCAATTTCCTTTGAAACATCATCTTCAGGTTCTCTTTTGTTGATTGTGGTGTCCTCAGCTAGCCCTGGGTCCTCTAATTGTGTGGAGAGGTCACAGTCATAGGAGGCATTCTGATTAGTCTAATCCACCAGCTCCATCTGTTGCAAGAGATCTGAACACCTGTCCTTGTCTTCTTCAGCAGAATTGATCCAAGAGAGAATATCAGCTCTGACATCTTCAAGAGATTTCTCTACTTGGTCATGTAGCTCACAGGCCTGCCTAGCACCATTGACTAACCCTTTGTGAGATCTAGCACCTAGACCTGCAGTCTTGTTGGCACCATTGTCAGTATCCATCCCTTGCTGTCCTGATTTAGCCTCATTCTTGTGTTTCTGTCAGCTAGGTCCTTATCTTCCCTCCCTCCAGGTTCAGAGATGCCTTTCTGGGAGGAAGTGGAAGGAGCACTCTCAACATTTGATTCCTCCACATGAACCTGGATCTGGTAAAGTTTTGAACCAAACCCAAACAACCTTTCTTTTGGGATTTTGAAGATGTCTCTGCACCTGATCTTAACTCTGACCACCACGGCTCACTAAAAATTGTTGCGCATGCAACGTACCTAGGTTTAGTTAGAGCCCCTTCAGATTTAAAATTGTTGTGCAACGTACAACGCCTTTATAAAGCCTCCAGTACAACCATCAAGGGAAGACACGCACGCACATCGCAAGGCTCATAGAAGAGGATTTACTAAGTCCGACTACCGCTGGCGCACATCTTTACAGGCGACTACCGCGCACCGCAGGTGATGCTGGCTGTCGGTGTCAAAACCGGCGGATCTCGGGTAGGGGGTCCCAAGCTGTGGATCTAGAATCGATGGGTAACAGGAGACGAAGGAGACGATGTTTACCCAGGTTCAGGCCCTCCTATGGAGGTAAAACCCTACGTCCTGCTTGGTTGTATTGATGTGTTTGAAGATTACAAAGTCGATCTACCTCGAGATCAAGTTGCTAAACCCTAGATGAGTTCACCTCCCCCCTATGAACTAAACCCTCTGGTTTATATAGGCACCAGGGGTTCCTAGGGTTACACATAATCGGTCGCTTGTCGAAGGAGTAAACATGCCTATTCTACCATCTTTAGCTTGAAGGGCACGCCACGACTCCTTAGGTTTCCTCCTTGGTCACGGGGTATTCGGTCAGTCCGCTCCTCCAACAAGTGGCCCACGAGTCCGGCCCATAAGGAATAGGCCGGTAGTCCGAGGACCCCTTAATCCCGGACTCCCTCAGTAGCCCCCGAACTAGCCTCCAATGCCGAGGTATGTAGTCCGGACGGTCCTGTGCTCCCAAGGTCTTCGGCTTGCGAGGCGAGTTCTTCTCCCCCTTTCTGTTTGGTAAACAATAATCCGGTCATTAGTGAGCTCTTCGATCGTCGAGGCGTCGCGGGGCCCACAGTATTAACTCCACCGCCCCTCGATCCCTGCGCGCCAATGGGAGATGGGCGTCCCAGCAGCTTTTTTACAAGACTGCCCTTCCTAAAAACGAAGGGGAGGAACTGCCCATTTAAGCAGGCTGGATCGTGGCTTAGGCAACCCCTTCCTCTTCCTCACCACCGAAAAGCCCCAAGCGAAAAACTTGAAAACATGGCGAGCATCCCTGGCTCCTCTTCGCGTCCTCACGGCCCCCTTCCCAGAGATTGGGCAAGTTGTTCAATATCTCTTCTCCGGCTGCGCAACCTTGAGACCCAGGGCTATCTTCCCGCCTCGGATCTAGCGTTTACCCGCGCCGGATTGACTTCTTCTGACGGTGAAGCCTTCGCAGAGAATTTCCCTGTTCCACATAAGGGAGAGCGGGTATGTTTCGTGCCCTTCCTCCTACGGGGCCTAGGATTCCCCATCCATCCTTTCTTGAGGGGACTATTGGAATTTTACGGGATCCAACTCCATCATCTCACCCCCGGATCCATCCTGCACATTTCGAGCTTTGTCGCCCTCTGCGAGATGTTCTTGGGCTGCGAGGCCCATTTTGGTTTATGGAGGAGGTACTTCTGCCTTGTCCCCCGTACTCGGGGCGGGACAATTCGGGAAGTGGGCGGAGCCGAAGTATGGCGTATTGCCGGGACGGGGTATCCCGTGGTGACTCCGAAGAAAGAGTCCGAAGAATGGACCTCGGAATGGTTCTATATTGAGGACGTTCCCTTGTTCGATCCAGCTCGGAGGGGTCTGCCCGAATACTCCGACGCTCCCTTGAAGAAAAGGTTCAACTGGCGACCGAAGAGTCCGTCCCAAGAGGAAAGTGCCGAAGTAAAATGCCTAGCCGCCCAAGTGAGGCTACTAGTTCACAGTAAGTTAACCATCATCGACGTGATGGCAACCGTCATTGCTCGATGCGTTCAACCCCTTCAACAAAGGATACACCCCCTGTGGCGTTACAACAGAACAAGTGACACCACACATTCCCAACGGCAGGGTCCTACCAATCAGGCGGCAATGGCGGCCATACTGGCCGATCTTTTCAAAGGGGAAAAAGAAGATTTCGCTCAACTGTCAGCCAAGGATGGCTATTCGAGTCATAACCCCATCAAATGGGTAAGCCTTTGACTTTGTTTTCTGAGTTTGGATATTTATGTATAATCCTCCTGATCAAAACTTTCAATCTGTCCGAACAGAATTGGAGGCGCTGGGTCGAGACAGTCAACTGTCCGGCGCATCAGCCAGAGAGTTATTCTCATGATGACGATCCCGGATTCCATGACGATCCGGAGCTATCAATTGAATATGAGGACGGGGTCTTTTACCAGGAGAGCCTTGACGGCTCCAAGGTGGCTCTTCTAGCCGATCATCCGGGACCACTCCCTTCTTCCACCACTGGTAAAAAGAAGGCCTCTTCCCGCAAAAGGCGAGCGAACCCTGCCAACCCGAGTGTGCCGATCCTCAAGGGTCGTCGGTCTACGCGTCGAACAACGGCAGCAGGGCCCGTACCGAGCAACAGCGGGAATCCTCCTCGTGAGGCAACCACGGGGACCACCTCGACCGTGCACTCAACCAAGAGGTGTTGGGGAACGTTGCATGGGAAACAAAAAATTTCCTACGCACACGCAAGATCTATCCATGGTGATGAGCATCTACGAGAGGGAGAGTGGATCTACATACCCTTGTAGATTGCTAAGCAGGAAGCGCTAAGAAACGCGGTTGATGTAGTCGAACGTCTTCACGATCCAAATCGCCGAGCGTCCCGCGATCCAATCACGATCTAGTGCCGAACGGACGGCACCTCCGCGTTCAGCACACGTACAACTCGATGACGGTCTCCGCCTTCTTGATCCAGCAAGAGGGAGCGGAGAGGTAGATGAGTTCTCCGGCAGCACGACGGCGCGGCGACGGTGGTGGTGGAACTATTCCAGCAGGGCTTCGCCTAAGCGCTGCTGAAACTAGAGGATTTGATCTATCAGGGAGAGAGGGCTGCACCGTGGCTAGGGTTTCTTGTGCTTCTGCCCTCTCTCCCCTCTAGTATATAAAGGAGGGAGGGGAGGGGCTGGCCAACCTAGGAAGCCTCCTAGGAGTCGGCCGAAGGAGGTGGAGGTGGAGGAGTCCACCTCCAATCCTACTCCTAGTAGGACTCCTTCCCTTCCCCACTTGGACTTTCCCTTTCCCACAAGTCCAGCCGCATAGGCCTTCTTGGGCCGGCCGCCCAGCCCACCAGGGGCTGGTGCGCCACCCTCAGGCCCATGTGACCCACTTGGGGTGTGGTGGGCCCACTTGGTGGACCCCCGTAACCCATTCGTCACTCCCGGTAAACTGTCGGAAATGCCCGAAACTTTTCCGGAGTTCAAATACCACTTTCCTATATATCAATCTTTACCTCCGGACCATTCCGGTGCTCCTCGTGACGTCCGGGATCTCATCCGGGACTCCGAACAACCTTCGGTCACCAACATACATAACTCAACTATACCGAAACGTCACCGAACCTTAAGTGTGCAGACCCTGCGGGTTCGAGAACTATGTAGACATGACCGAGACACCTCTACGGTCAATAACCAATAGCGGGACCTGGATGCCCATATTGGTTCCTACATATTCTACGAAGATCTTTATCGGTTGAACCTCTATGTCAAGGATTCAGTTAATCCCGTACGCTGTTCCCTTTGTTCTTCGGTATGTTACTTGCCCGAGATTCGATCGTCGGTATCTCTATACCTAGTTCTATCTCGTTACCGGCAAGTCTCTTTACTCGTTCCGTAATACAAGATCCCGTGGCTAACACTTTAGTCACATTGCTTGCAAGGCTTGTTGTGATGTTGTATTACCGAGTGGGCCCTGAGATACCTCTCCGTCACACGGAGTAACAAATCCCAGTCTTGATCCATGCCCACTCAACAGACACCCTCGGAGATACCTGTAGAGCATCTTTATAGTCACCCAGTTACGTTGTGACGTTTGATACACACAAGGTATTCCTCCGGTGTCAGTGAGTTGCATGATCTCATGGTCATAGGAACAGATACTTGACATGCAGAAAACTATAGCAATAAACTGACATGATCATATGCTACGTTCATAGTTTGGGTCTTGTCCATCACATCATTCTCCTAATGATGTGATCCTGTTATCAAATGACATCTCATGTCTATGGCTAGGAAACCTTGACCATCTTTGATCAACAAGCTAGTCTACTAGAGGCATACTAGGGACACAGTGTTGTCTATGTATCCACACATGTATCAGTGTTTCCAATTAATACAATTATAGCATGGATAATAAACGATTATCATGAACAAGGAAATATAATAATAACCACTTTTATTATTGCCTCTAGGGCATATTTCCAACAGTCTCCCACTTGCACTAGAGTCAATAATCTAGCTCACATCACTATGTGATTTACATTGTAATGAATCTAACACCCATACAGTTCTGGTGTTGATCATGTTTAGCCCTTGGAAGAGGTTTAGTCATCGGATCTGCAACATTCAGATCCGTGTGCACTTTGCAAATATTAATGTCGTCCTCCTTGATGTAATCGCGGATGGAATTGAAACGTCGCTTTATGTGTCTAGTCCTCTTGTGAAACCTTGGTTCCTTGGCTAGAGCAATGGCACAAGTGTTGTCACAGAACAGAGTCATTGGGTTTAGTGCACTAGGCACTACTCCAAGATCTGTCATGAACTCCTTCATCCAGACACCTTCCTTCGCCGCCTCCGAGGCAGCGATGTACTCCGCTTCGCATGTAGAATCAGCTACCACGCTTTGCTTGGAACTACACCAGCTTACCGCACCCCCATTGAGAATAAATACGTATCCGGTTTGCGACTTAGAGTCATCCGGATCAGTGTCAAAGCTTGCATCGACGTAACCCTTTACGACGAGCTCTTGATCACCTCCATAAACGAGAAACATGTCCTTAGTCCTATTCAGGTACTTCAGGATATTCTTGACCGCCGTCCAGTGTTCCATTCCTGGATCACTTTGAAACCTTCCGGCCATACTTATGGCAAGGCTGACATCGGGTCTTGTGCACAGCATTGCATACATGATAGAGCCTATGGCTGAAGCATAGGGGGCGACACTCATCTTTTCTCTATCTTCTGCAGTCACTGGGCATTGAGTCTTACTCAACTTCACACCTTGCAATACAGGCAAGAACCCTTTCTTGGACTGATCCATTTTGAACTTCTTCAAAACTTTGTCAAGGTATGTGCTCTGTGAAAGTCCTATTAGGCGTCTCGATCTATCTCTATAGATCTTGATGCCTAATATGAAAGCAGCTTCTCCTAGGTCCTTCATTGAAAAACTCTTGTTCAAATATTCCTTCACGCTTTCCAACATTTCTATATTGTTTCCAATCAGCAATATGTCATCCACATATAATATTAGAAATAGAGCTCCCACTTACTTTCTTGTAAATACAAGCTTCTCCGTAAACTTGTATAAACCCGAACGCTTTGATCACCTCGTCAAAGCGAAGATTCCAACTCCGAGATGCTTGCACCAGTCCATAAATGGATCGCTGGAGTTTGCAAACTTTGTCAGCATTCTCTGAATTGACAAAACCTTCTGGTTGCATCATATACAACTCTTCCTTAAGGAAACCGTTAAGGAACGCTGTTTTGACATCCATCTGCCAAATTTCATAATCGAAAAAGGCAGCTATTGCTAACATGATTCTGACGGACTTAAGCATCGCTACGGGTGAGAAGGTCTCATAATAGTCAACTCCTTGAACTTGTGAAAAATCCTTTGCCACAAGTCGAGCTTTATAGACGGTGACATTACCGTATGCGTCCGTCTTCCTCTTAAAGATCCATTTATTCTGAATGGCCTTTCGCCCTTCAGGTAATACTTCCAAAGCCCATACTTTGTTTTCATACATGGATCCCATCTCGGATTTCATGGCCTCTAACCATTTCTCGGAATCCGGGCCCATCATCGCTTCTCCATAGCTCGTAGGTTCATCGTTGTCCAACAACATGACCTCTAAGACAGGGTTGCCGTACCACTCAGGAGCAGTACGCGTCTTTGTCGACCTACGAGGTTCGATAGCAACTTGATCCGAAGCTTCATGATCATCATCATTAACTTCCTCTTCAACTGATGCAGGCTCTACAGAAACATCTTTCTGCGCTGCGCTACTCTCAGGTTGAAGTAAAGGTTCAACAACCTCATCAAGTTCTATCTTCCTCCCACTCAATTCTTTCGAGAGAAACTCTTTCTCAAGAAATGTTCCGTTTTTGGCGACAAACACTTTGCCTTCGGATCTGAGATAGAAGGTATACCCAACTGTCTCTTTTGGGTATCCTATGAAGACGCATTTCTCCGCTTTGGATTCCAGCTTTTCAGGCTCAAGCTTTTTGACATAAGCATCACATCCCCAAACTTTAAGAAACGACAACTTTGGCTTCTTGCCAAACCACAGTTCATATGGCGTCGTCTCAACGGATTTCGATGGTGCCCTATTTAAAGTGAACGCAGCTGTCTCTAATGCATAACCCCAAAACGATAGTGGCAAATCGGCAAGAGACATCATAGATCGCACCATATCCAATAAGGTTCGATTACGACGTTCGGACACACCATTACGCTGTGGTGTTCCAGGCGGTGTCAATTGTGAAACTATTCCACACTGTCTTAAGTGACTGCCAAACTCATAACTCAGATATTCTCCTCCTCGATCAGATCGTAGGAATTTAATCTTCTTGTTACGATGATTCTCAACTTCACTCTGAAATTGCTTGAACTTTTCAAACGTTTCAGACTTGTGTTTCATTTAGTAAATATACCCATATCAACTTAAGTCATCAGTGAAGGTGAGAAAATAACGATATCCACCGCGCGCCTCAATGCTCATCGGACCGCACACATCAGTATGTATGATTTCCAACAAGTCACTTGCCCGTTCCATTGTTCCAGAGAACGGGGTTTTAGTCATCTTGCCCAAGAGGCATGGTTCACATGTGTCAAGTGATTCAAAATCAAGTGACTCCAAAAGTCCATCAGCATGGAGCTTCTTCATGCGTTTTACAACAATATGACCTAAACGTCAGTGCCACAAGAAAGTGGTATTATCATTATAAATTCTACATCTTTTGGCATCAATGTTATGAACATGTGTATCATCACTATCGAGATTCAATGAGAATAAACCCCTCACATTGGGTGCATGACCATAAAAGATATTACTCATATAAATAGAACAAACATTATTCTCTGATTTAAATGAGTAACCGTCTCGCAATAAACAAGATCCAGATATAATGTTCATGCTTAACGCAGGCACTAAATAACAATTATTCAGGTTCATCACTAATCCCGATGGTAATCGAAGAGCGAGCGTGCCGACGGCGATCACATCAACCTTGGAACCATTTCACACACGCATCGTCACTTCGTCCTTTGCCAGCCTCCGTCTATTCCGCAGTTCCTGTTTTGAGTTGCAAATGTGAGCAACCGCACCGGTATCAAATACCAAGGCACTACAATGAGAGTTGGTAAGGTACACATCAATAACCTGTATATCATATATAGCTTGTTTGTTGTTGGCCGCCTTCTTGTCAACCAAATACTTGGGGCAGTTCCGCTTCCATTGACCAGTTCCCTTGCAATGAAAGCACTCAGTTTCTGGCTTGGGTCCAGCCTTGGGTTTCTTCACGGGAGGGGCAACTACTTTGCCACTCTTCTTGGAGTTACCCTTCTTACCCTTGCCATTCTTCTTGACACTAGTGGTTTTATTGACCATCAACACTTGATGCTCCTTGTGAATCTCGGACTCGGCGACTTTCAACATCGCAAACAGCTCGGCGACTGACTTGTTCATCCCGTGCATGTTATAGTTCAACACGAAGCTCTTGTAGCTAGGTGGCAATGATTGAAGAGCTCTGTCATTGATCGCCTCAGCTGGAAGGGGCATCCCCAATTCAGCCAGACGGGTGGAATACCTAGATATTTTGAGTATGTGTTCACTAACAGACCCCGTTCTCCTCCATCTTGAAGGAATAGAACTTATCGGAGGTCTCATACCTCTCGATCCGGGCATTCTTCTGAAAGATAAACTTCAACTCCAGGAACATATCATATGCTCCATGACGTTCAAAACCTCTTTGAAGTCCCGGTTCTAAGCCATACAAAATTGCACATTGAACCATTGAGTAATCATCAGAACGAGCCTGCCAGGCGTTCACAACGTCTGGAGACTCAACTGGAGCGGGTGGATCACCAAGCGGTGCATCAAGGACATAACCCTTTTGGGAAGCCGTAAGAATAATCCTTAGATTACGGGCCCAGTCCACAAAGTTACTTCCATCATCTTTCAACTTAGCTTTCTCTAGGAACGCATTAAAATTCAGGGGTGCTACTGCGCGAGCCATTGATCTACAACATAAATATTGGAAAGACAACTTAGACTATTGTTCAAGATAATGAGCTTAGTTAATCATATTACTTAAAACTCCCACTCAAATTGACATCCCTCTGGTCATTCGAGTGTCACATGATCCAAATTCACCAACTCAAGTCCGATCATCACGTGAGTTGAGGTGGTTTCAATGGTGAACATCTTCATGTTGATCATATCTACTATATGACTCATGTTCGACCTTTCGGTCTCTTGTGTTCCGAGGCCATGTCTGTACATGCTAGGCTCGTCAAGTTTAACCCGAGTGTTCCGCTTGTGCAACACTGGCTTGGACCCGTTGTATGCGAACGTAGAGTCTATCACACCCGATCATCACGTGGTGTCTTGAAACGACGAACTTTCGCAACGGTGCACACTCAAGGAGAACACAATTTTATCTTGAAATTTTAGTGAGGGATCACCTTATAAAGCTACCGTCGTCCTAAGCAAAATAAGATGCATAAAAGGATTAACATCACATGCAAATCATAAGTGACATGATATGGCCATGAACTTGTGCTTTTGATCTCCATCTCCAAAGCACCGGCATGATCTCCATCGTCACCGGCATAACACCATGATCTCCATCATCTTGATCTCCATCAATGTGTCGCCATGGGGTTGTCGCGCCAACTGTTGCTTCTACGACTATTGCTAACTCATAGCGATAAAGTAAAGCAAAACGGCAAAAATAATTAAAGACAACCCTATGGCTCATGTCGGTTGCCGTACTCATCGACATGCAAGTCGTGATATTCTATACAATACATGATCATCTCATACATCACATATATCTCATCATGTAATTGGCCATATCACATCACAACATACCCTGCAAAAACAAGTTAGACGTCCTCTAATTGTTGTTGCATGTTTTACGTGGCTGCTACGGGTATCTAGCAAGAACAATTCTTACCTACGCATAAACCACAACGGTGATACACAATTTGCTATTCAACCTTCTCAAGGACCGCCTTTGTCGAATCCGATCCAACTAAAGTGGGAGAAACAGACACCCTCCAACAATCTTTATGCAACGAAGTTACATGTCAGTTGATGGAACCGGTCTCTCGTAAGCGTACGAGTAATGTTGGTCCGGGCCGCTTCATCCCACAATAACGCCGAATCAAGAAAAGACCAAGGGAGGAAGCAATCTGAATATCAACGCCCACAAACTCCTTTGTGTTCTACTCGTGATCTCATCTACACATAGACCTAGCTCATGATGCCACTGTTGGGGAACGTTGCATGGGAAACAAAAAATTTCCTACGCACACACAAGATCTATCCATGGTGATGAGCATCTACGAGAGGGAGAGTGGATCTACATACCCTTGTAGATCGCTAAGCAGGAAGCGTTAAGAAACGCGGTTGATGTAGTCGAACGTCTTCGCGATCCAAATCGCCGAGCGTCCCGCGATCCAATCACGATCTAGTGCCGAACGGACGGCACCTCCGCGTTCAGCACACATACAGCTCGATGACGATCTCCGCCTTCTTGATCCAGCAAGAGGGAGCGGAGAGGTAGATGAGTTCTCCGGCAGCGCGATGGCGCGGCGGCGGTGGTGGTGGAACTATTCTAGCAGGGCTTCACCTAAGCGTTGTTGAAACTAGAGGATTTGATCTATCGGGGAGAGAGGGCTGCACCGTGGCTAGGGTTTCTTGTGCTGCTGCCCTCTCTCCCCTCTAGTATATAAAGGAGGGAGGGGAGGGGCTGGCCGACCTAGGAACCCTCCTAGGAGTCGGCCGAAGGAGGTGGAGGTGGAGGAGTCCACCTCCAATCCTACTCCTAGTAGGACTCCTTCCCTTCCCCACTTGGACTTTCCCTTTCCCACAAGTCCAGCCGCATAGGCCTTCTTGGGCCGGCCGCCCAGCACACCAGGGGCTGGTGCGCCACCCTCAGGCCCATGTGACCCACTTGGGGTGTGGTGGGCCCACTTGGTGGACCCCCGGAACCCATTCGTCACTCCCGGTACACTGCCCGAAATGCCCGAAACTTTTCCGGAGTTCAAACACCACTTTCCTATATATCAATCTTTACCTCCGGACCATTCCGGAGCTCCTCGTGATGTCCGGGATCTCATCTGGGACTCCGAAGAACCTTCGGTCACCAACATACATAACTCAGCTATACCGAAACGTCACCGAACCTTAAGTGTGCCGACCCTGCGGGTTCGAGAACTATGTAGACATGACCGAGACACCTCTACGGTCAATAACCAATAGCGGGACCTGGATGCCCATATTGGTTCCGACATATTCTACGAAGATCTTTATCGGTTGAACCTCTATGTCAAGGATTCAGTTAATCCCGTACATTGTTCCCTTTGTTCTTCGGTATGTTACTTGCCCGAGATTCGATCGTCGGTATCTCTATACCTAGTTCAATCTCGTTACCGGCAAGTCTCTTTACTCGTTCCGTAATACAAGATCCCGTGGCTAACACTTTAGTTACATTGCTTGCAAGGCTTGTTGTGATGTTGTATTACCAAGTGGGCCCTGAGATACCTCTCCGTCACACGGAGTAACAAATCCCAGTCTTGATCCATGCCCACTCAACAGACACCCTCGGAGATACCTGTAGAGCATCTTTATAGTCACCCAGTTATGTTGTGATGTTTGATACACACAAGGTATTCCTCCGGTGTCAGTGAGTTGCATGATCTCATGGTCATAGGAACAGATACTTGACATGCAGAAAACTATAGCAATAAACTGACACGATCATATGCTACGTTCATAGTTTGGGTCTTGTCCATCACATCATTCTCCTAATGATGTGATCCTGTTATCAAATGACATCTCATGTCTATGGCAAGGAAACCTTGACCATCTTTGATCAACAAGCTAGTCTACTAGAGACATACTAGGGACACCGTGTTGTCTATGTATCCACACATGTATCAGTATTTCCAATTAATACAATTATAGCATGGATAATAAACGATTATCATGAACAAGGAAATATAATAATAACCACTTTTATTATTGCCTCTAGGGCATATTTCCAACAAGAGGTACTTTATTTAGCCGTTTGTTTCGGCCACTGTCATGATTGCATTATGTACTCATAAAATCCTCGTGTTGAAATACTCAGGAGACGAGTACAACCACCTATTTCCGGGAACGTCGCCGAGGCGCCAGGCAACCATCATGAACCAAGGTCTTCTGTTCAGGCCGAACTTGACGCGGAAGCCCCTGTGACGGATCAGCCCCCTGAAGATTCTGGGGACGTCTCGGTCACTAACTCCGAGGTAGAGAGTGCGATGAATCACCGGCGGCGAAAGGAAGCCCTGCGCAACCAAGCATTTTCCGATCAAGAGTTTAACGCCCTGAGTTCGGTGGACGCATACATCGGTGCTGCCTGAGCTGGGCTTGAGGGAGCCGCTAAACTGTTATCGTCCTGCCTGGAGGTGAGTGATCGGTTTTAACGACCGAACGCAAATATTAATCCAGTAGCCCCCGAGCCTTGATTTGGTCGGAACGGCCGAGTTAAGGATCTGAATATTATTTTATGTATAATGTAGGCTTCAAGGCAGAGAAATGAGAAGTTGGTCAAGGAACTCGAGGTGAGCCGAACACAGGTACAAACCGTGAAGGCCGAGCTTGAGCAAGTGAAGAATTTCACCCGAGAGGCGCATGGTGAGTACGTCAATTTGCCGACTTTTATTTGACATTCCCGTACTGATGAGAGAGTTCTTTATAGCAGCTGAATCCATAGGGCAGTTGCAGAAAGATTTGGATGCAGCCTGACAATCTCAGAGGTATGCTGAATCTCAGCAAGTGGCTGGTCACCGTGTGTTGACTCGAAGTCTTGAGGAAAAGAACCGGCTTAAGGCGGAAAATCAGCGGCAAGCCGAAGAACTTGAGAGTTTGAAAACTTAATTGGCTCAAGCCCAGGAAGAGAACCAGAGATTACAGGGGGGCATGTTCTGTAAGTGCAATTATATCTTCGGAATTCCGAAAAATACCTTTATTATATCAAGTGTGAGGGACATGCATCGTCTCGTGTCTAGGTCTCCTGACCGGGCGGCCCGAGGAAGAAATCGGATCATTCCGTGAGAACCTGCTGAAGGAACTGTCTGCCATACATGAGCAGGCTCGGAGAGCCATGAAGAGCATGGCCAAATCACTCTGGCCTGCCGAGACGCCTCCAGAAGGGATGTCCGAACTGGCTGATAGGTTTAAAGGGGAACGATGTCGTTTTGAGTTATGGAAGACATCGGCTTGTCGAGAGGGAGCGCGGGAGGCGTGGGCGATGGTCAAGACCCGCTTTACCAAACTTAACCCAGAGCATATGGCTCGGGTTGGGCCGGTGGGGCCAGATGGGCAAGAAGTGTCGCTTCATTTGGTTTACGACCAAGTGATGCCCGCCGCTCGTCTTTCGCAAGAAGATTGCACCCTGGATACCTTAATAGATAATCTTGACCAGCAGCCAGGTGTTTGATTCTATGTAACTATGTACTTTAGATCAAAAAACTGCTCCTTCTATGCTATAAACGTTGTCTTAACCGGCCATCGGCTTCGGCCTCCCTCGCTAAGAGCTTGGGAGTGTTCTGTATCGAATGTCCTTCGATAAAAGGAACTTATTTTGGGGAACCAGGCAATCCGGCCATGCGGTGCGAATAGACAGAACGTGCATCGGGAGATATGTTATGTTACTGCTTAACGTAAGAAACATCTTCCGAAGAAAATAGTTCCTCTATCGGGACCTTCCTTCAGGTTGCCACGTAGATCGTAGACTTCATGGCCGTATACTACTAGTATGCGGATAATGGCCTCTTTGGGAAAATAATCCCAGGAATGGTGATAACCATCGCAAGTTTTTTACTTCCGTCGTGGCCGACCAATTTTCTTCTTAAGATAGCTAGCTTTCGGCTTCACCCGTCTGAGGTACGTATCCGGATGATCCGGTCGTAACAATCGCAGAGGTGCTCCCTTTACCCTCTAGCCGAACAATCGAGAACGTAGAGGGTAAGCACAGGAGTGAGGCAACCCAGCTTGACCAAAATCTTAGGTCCAATTGATGCATATAATGGCGTAAGAAGGATAAGGAAAGTGTGCGTGCACAATACATGTGAACTGGTGCACGAAATATATAATAAGCGGCTTCGAGAAGAAGCCCCTATGCGTTTTTTCGGATAGGACATTTGAAGATGTATGCCGAAAAAATTTAACGCAAGCTCGGTTTAGCCGAACACATGCTGGGAAGCGATATCAAATCCTGCAAAGCTAAAAAGGAAAGGAAAGAATATGAAAGAAAAAGAAGAAAAAGAAAAAAGAAAGGTAAGAAATATGACAACACCGGTCTAGCCGTAAAAGCGCCGAAGACGAGCTGTGTTCCATGAGTTTGGTTCGAGGCGATTGTTCGGCGGGTTGCGGAGGCGGTAAGCCTCTCCTGTAAGTACTTCGTCAATGATGAAAGGTCCCTCCCACTTGGATTTGAGATTATGCTTCTGCTTCTCTGGGAGTCGTAAGACGAGTTGATGACCCACAAGTATAGGGGATCTACCGTAGTCCTTTAGATAAGTAAGAGTGTCGAACCCAACGAGGAGCAGAAGGAAATGACAAGCAGTTTTCAGCAAGGTATTCTCTGCAAGCACTGAAATTATCGGTAACAGATAGTTGTGTGATAAGATAATTCAAAACGGGTAACAAATAATGAGTGTAACAAAGGTGCAGCAAGGTGGCCCAATCCTTTTTGTAGCAAAGTACAAGCCTGGACGAACTCTTATATAAAGCAAAGCGCTCCCGGGGACACATGGGAATTTCTGTCAAGCTAGTTTTCATCATGCTCATATGATTCGCGTTCGTTACTTTGATAATTTGATATGTGGGTGGACCGATGCTTGGGTGCTGCCCTTACTTGGACAAACCTCCCACTTATGATTAACCTCTCTCGCAAGCATCCGCAACTTTGAAAGAAGAATTAAGATAAATCTAACCATAGCATGAAACATATGGATCCAAATCAGCCCCTTACGAAGCAACGCATAAACTAGGGTTTAAGCTTCTGTCACTCTAGCAACCCATCATCTACTTATTACTTCCCAATGCCTTCCCCTAGGCCCAAATAATGGTGAAGTGTCATGTAGTCGACGTTCACATAACACCACTAGAGGAGGGACAACATACATCTCATCAAAATATCGAACGAATACCAAATTCACATGATTACTTATAACAAGACTTATCCCATGTCCTCAGGAACAAACGTAACTACTCACAAAGCATATTCATGTTCATAATCAGAGGAGTATTAATTATCATTAAGGATCTGAACATATGATCTTCCACCAAGTAAACCTACTAGCATCAACTACAAGGAGTAATCAACACTACTAGCAACCCACAGGTACCAATCTGAGGTTTTGAGACAAAGATCGGATACAAGAGATGAACTAGGGTTTGGAGAGGAGATGGTTCTGGTGAAGATGTTGATGGAGATTGACCCCCTATCGATGAGAGGATCGTTGGTGATGATGATGGCTTCGATTTCCCCCTCCGGGAGGGAAGTTTCCCCGGCAGAACAGCTCCGCTGGAGCCCTAGATTGGTTCTGCCCAAGTTCCGCCTTGAGACGGCGGCGCTTCGTCCCGAAAGCTCTCTCTTTCTTTTTTTCCAGGTCAAAACCCTTCATATAGCAGAAGATGGGCACTGGAGGCCCACAAGCCACAGGGGCACGCCCAGGGGGGTAGGGCGCGCCCCCCTGGCTTGTGGCCTCCTGGTGGGTCCCCTCTGGTATTTCTTCCACCCAATATTTTTTATATATTCCAAAATAATTCTCCGTAACTTTTCAGGCCTTTTGGAGTTGTGCAGAATAGGTCTCTCATATTTGCTCCTTTTCCGGTCCAGAATTCCAGCTGCCGGCATTCCCCCTCTTCATGTAAACCTTGTAAAATAAGAGAGAAAAGGCATAAGTATTGTACCATAATGTGTAATAACAGCCCATAATGCAATAAATATCAATATAAAGGCATGATGCAATATGAACGTATCAACTCCCCCAAGCTTAGACCTCGCTTGTCCTCAAGCAAAAGCCGAAATCGATAAATATGTCCACATGTTTAGAGATAGAGGTGTCGATAAAATAAAATACGAACATGAGAGCATCATGATCATCTTTAGAACAGCAATATACTTATTGACATATAATTTCTTATACTAGAGTAACAATTCATTCACAAGGTAAAGTATGAATCAAGAACTTTATTGAGAACCAACAAACTATGATCTCAGTCATTGAAGCAATTGCAATTTATCATAACATCGGAAAGAGTCAACATAAGAACTTGTAAAGCAAATTCACATACTCAATCATCTCTTAGTCTTTCAAAATTGCTAACACTCACGCGGTACTTATGAAGTTAAAGCTTCAATTGGACACAGAGAAAGATAGGGGCTTATAGTTTCGCCTCCCAACTGTTTACCTCAAGGGTAATGTCAATGTCAACAGAAATAACTCATGATCACCCACATCCGAGTGGATATATGTGTCTAGATCATTCATGACGCTTGCCAAGAGAGAAAGGCGAAATATAGGAAGTGGTGAAGATCACCACGACTCTTGCATAAAGGTAAGTGCTATAAAGTAAAAGTAACAGATAGGCCCTTCGCAGAGGGAAGCAGAGCTTGTCATGCACTTTTATAGTTGGATGCACAATCTCTTAAAGCAAAAGAACGTCACTTTATATTGCCGCTTGTGATAAAGAACTTTATTATGCAGTCCGTCGCTTTTATTTCTTCCATATCACAAGTTCGTATAAAGTTTGTTTTCCCCACACTAATAGATCATACATATTTAGGGGGCAAATTTTTATTGCTTGCACCGATGACAACTTACTTGAAGGATCTTACTCAATCCAAAGGTAGGTATGGTGGACTCTCATGGCAAAACTGGTTTAAGGGTATTTGGATGCACAAGTAGTATCTCTACTTGGTGCGGAAGTTTTGGCTAATATGGGGTGGAAGCAAGCGTCACATGTTAAAGGATCTATAACCATATAACTTCTATTCGGAAATAAGCAAACATAACCCATTATGTTGTCTTCCTTGTCCAACATCAACTTCTTAGCATATAATATTTTAATGAGTGCTCACAATCATAAAAGATGTCCAAGATAATATATTTATATGTGAACCTCTCTTTCTTTATTACTTCCTTTTAATTGCAGCAATGACCAATCACTATGTTTATCAACTCACAACAAATTTCAGTCGACATACTTCTTATATGTGAAGTCATCACTCCCCATAAGATCATCATATATACTTTTTGCTTTTATTCTATATTTCTTTCTATTTCTTTTTCTCAGGATCATAGCAAGCAAGCAAAGCCCTCAACTCAAAAACTACTCTTTATTATATAACTCTCGGACTCTCTTACATAGGGGGAACATAAAGCAAAACTCAAAACTAGATCACACTAAAAACTTTATTCAATTAGATCAAGATATAACCAAAAGGATCAAACTAAGAAAAAAAACGATAAAAGTAAAAGGTGCGATGGTGATACGATACCGGGGCACCTCCCCCAAGCTTGGCACAAGCCAAGGGGAGTGCCCATACCCATGTGTTTAGTTGTCTTCCTTCGGAGGTGGTGATGTTGGAGAAGGATCTTTAAGCTTATTCAGTTTCCTCTTAAGCATAAAATTATGTTCCCTCAGATCGTCAACTTCCTGCTCGAGCTTCAATATCCTTTGACATAATTCTTGCTTGCTCTCCTGCAGAAAACGAGAAGAGATATATAGAACCTTCGGTTTTCTCTTTGTGTTTGGGAGGCTCGATTTCCTGAACTCCACGTGCATATCTCCTGGTTGAGGCAGGGGATCTCTTCTCCATCCGAGCTTTCTTCCTCATACTTGCCTTCTTGTTCCTCCTCCGAGAACAATCCATAAGGATCTAAGTCCCCATAGAGCATGGGATTGGCAAGATAATGCGATACATAGCTCTCCCCATCGGAATCTTGGGAAGACATCTTGCTCTAAATCTGCTGCTGAAACAGCTCAAAACGAAAACAGGAGGTATTGTCGTGATACGAAGGTCCAAACCTTCGGGAGATTATATAATGAATTTTTGCCGACCTAAAGGAGTATACCACAAGAAAACGGAGTCCGGAGGGTACACGGGGTGGCCACAAGCCACAGGGGCGCGCCCAGGGGGGTAGGGCGCGCCCCCCTGGCTTGTCGCCTCCTCGTGCACTTTTCGGACTACTTTAAATTTTCCTAATTTATTAAATATTCCAAAACGGAGAAAAATTTCTATTGGAAAAGTTTTGGAGTCGGTTTGCTTACCGTACCACATACCTATTCCTTTTCGGAGTCTGAAACGTCCCGGTAGGTCTCCTTAATGTACTCCTCCGGAGTTATGGTATTGATAATATTGGTTTCAACATTTATGGGAGTACCTGAGATATAATGTTTAATTCTTTGCCCGTTTACCACCTTTGGATTTGTGCCCTCGGCGTTGTTGATCTTGATGGCACCAAAACGATATACTTCCTCGATAATGTAAGGCCCTTCCCATTTAGAGAGAAGTTTTCTTGCAAAAAATCTTAAACGAGAATTGTATAGCAAGACATGGTCACCTACATTGAATTCACGCTTTTGTATCCTTTTATCATGCCATCTCTTAACTTTTTCCTTAAACAACTTGGCATTTTCATAGGCATGGGTCCTCCATTCATCAAGAGAGCTAATGTCAAATAACCTCTTCTCACCGGCAAGTTTGAAATCATAGTTGAGCCCTTTAATTGCCCAATAAGCTTTATGTTCTAGTTCAAGAGGTAAGTGACATGCTTTACCATAAACCATTTTATATGGAGACATACCCATAGGGTTTTTGTAAGCGGTTCTATAGGCCCATAATGCATCATCAAGTTTCTTAGACCAATTCTTTCTAGATCTATTAACAGTCTTTTGCAAGATCAATTTAATTTCTCTATTGCTTAATTCTACTTGACCACTAGACTGAGGATGATACGGAGATGCAATTCTATGATTAACATCATACTTAGCAAGCAATTTACGGAAAGCACCATGAATAAAGTGTGAACCATCATCAATCATTAAATATCTAGGGACTCCAAATCTAGGGAAAATAACATCTTTAAGCATCTTAATAGAAGTGTTATGATCAGCACTACTAGTTGGAATAGCTTCTACCCACTTAGTAACATAATCAACAGCAACTAGAATATGAGTGTACCTGTTGGACTTTGGAAAAGGTCCCATATAATCAAAACCCCAAACATCAAATGGTTCAATAACAAGTCAGTAATTCATAGGCATTTCTTGACGTCTACTAATATTACCAATTCTTTGACATTCATCACAAGACAAGACAAACTTACGAGCATCCTTGAAGAGAGTAGGCCAATAAAAACCAGATTGTAATACCTTGTGTGCAGTTCTATCTCCGGCGTGGTGTCCTCCGTAGGCCTCGTAGTGACACTTGTGTAGGATCTGTTCCTGTTCATGCTCAGGTACACAACGTCTAATAACACCATCTACTCCTTCTTTATAAAGGTGTGGATCATCCCAAAAGTAATGTCTTAAATCATAGAAGAACTTTTTCTTTTGTTGGTATGTGAAACTAGGTGGTATAAATTTAGCAACAATGTAATTAGCATAATCAGCATACCATGGAGCATTACGTGAAGCATTTATGACAGCTAATTGTTCATCAGGAAAGCTATCATCAATAGGTAGTGGGTCATCAAGAACATTCTCTAACCTAGACAAGTTATCCGCTACGGGGTTCTCAGCACCCTTTCTGTCAACAATATGCAAATCAAATTCTTGTAGCAGAAGAACCCATCTAATAAGTCTAGGTTTAGCATCTTTCTTTTCCATAAGGTATTTAATAGCAGCATGATCAGTGTGAACAGTTACTTTGGAATCAACAATATAAGGTCTGAACTTATCACATGCAAACACAACAGCTAAAAATTCCTTTTCAGTAGTAGCATAGTTTCTTTGAGCACTATCTAGAGTTTTACTAGCATAATGGATAACATTCAATTTCTTATCAACTCTTTGTCCTAGAACAGCACCAACAGCATAATCACTAGCATCACACATAATTTCAAAGGGTAAGTTCCAATCAGGTGGTTGAACAACAGGTGCAGAAATCAAGGCTTTCTTAAGAATTTCAAATGCTTCTACACAATCATCATCAAAAACGAATGGAACATCTTTTTGCAAAAGGTTAGTGAGAGGCCTAGAAATCTTAGAGAAGTCTTTAATAAACCTCCTATAGAAACCAGCATGACCAAGGAAACTTCTTATACCTTCGATATCCGTAGGACACGGCATTTTTTCAATAGCATCAATTTTAGCCTTATCAACTTCAATACCTCTTTCGGAGATTTTGTGTCCCAAGACAATACCCTCATTAACCATAAAGTGGCACTTCTCCCAATTCAAGACAAGATTAGTTTCTTCACATCTCTGCAAAACTCGATCAAGGTTGCTCAAGCAATCATCAAAAGAAGTTCCGTAAACGGAGAAATCATCCATGAAAACCTCAACAATCTTTTCACAAAAGTCAGAGAATATAGCAGTCATACATCTTTGAAAGGTAGCAGGTGCATTGCATAAACCAAAAGGCATACGTCTATAAGCAAAGGTACCGAAAGGACAAGTAAAAGTGGTCTTCTCTTGGTCCTCTTTTGACACAGGTATTTGAGAGAAACCAGAATAACCATCTAGAAAGCAAAAGTGTGTGTGTTTGGATAGTCTTTCTAGCATTTGATCAATAAAAGGAAGAGGGTAATGATCTTTCCTAGTAGCTTTATTTAATTTCCTAAAATCAATTACCATTCTATATCCTGTAACAATTCTTTGCGGGATCAATTCATTTTTCTCATTAGGAACAACGGTAATACTTCCCTTCTTAGGGACACAATGAACGGGACTAACCCATCTACTATCAGCAATAGGATAAATTATACCTGCCTCCAGAAGCTTTAATATTTCATTTCTTACCACTTCTTTCATTTTAGGATTTAACCATCGTTGGTGATCAACAACTGGTTTAGCATCAGGCTCCATATTAATTTTATGCTGACATAGAGTGGGACTAATGCCCTTAAGATCATCAAGAGTATATCCAATAGCAGCAAGGTGCTTCCTCAGAGTTTTCAATAATCTCTTTTCTTCATGCTCTAAAAGGTTAGCACTAATAATAACAGGATATATCTTCTTTTCATCAAGATAAGCATATTTCAGAGTATCCGGTAATTGTTTAAGCTCAAACACGGGATCACCCTTGGGTGGAGGAGGATCCCCAAGTATTTCAACAGGCAAGTTGTGTTTCAAAATAGGATGCTGATCAAAGAAAATCATATCTATTTCATTCCTTTCATTCATATGCATATCGTTTTCATGGTCTAGCAAATATTGTTCTAAAGGATCAGTAGGAGGCACAGCAATAGAAGCAAGACCAATAATTTCATCCTTACTAGGCAATTCTTTATCATGGGGTTGTCTACGAAATTTAGAGAAATTAAACTCATGGGACTCATCCCCAAAACTTACAGTAACAGTTTCTTTCTCGCAATCTATCTTAGCATTAACAGTATTCAAGAAAGGCCTACCAAATATAATGGGACAAAAATCATCTTGTGGGGAACCAAGAACAAGAAAATCAGTAGGGTATTTTATTTTCCCACACAAGACTTCAACATCTCTAACAATCCCAACTGGTGCTATAGTATCTCTATTAGCAAGCTTAATGGTAACATCAATTTCCTCTAATTCAGCAGGTGCAATATCATTCATAATTTCTTGGTATAAAGTAAAGGGAATTGCACTCACACTAGAACCCACATCACATAAGCCATGATAACAATGATCTCCTATTTTAACAGAAACAACAGACATGCCAACAATAGGTCTATGTTTGTCTTTAGTATCTGGTCCAGCAATTCTAGCAGCTTCATCATAGAAATGAATAACATGCCCATCAATATTATCAACCAAGAGATCTTTAACCATAGCAATACTAGGTTCAACTTTAATTTGTTCAGGGGGTGTAGGTGTTCTAACATAGCTTTTACGAACCACAGTTGAAGCTTTAGCATGTTCCTTTATTCTAACAGGGAAAGGTGGTTTCTCAATATAAGCAGCAGGAATAACAGGATCAACATTATAAGTAATAGTTTCTTCTTCAACTTTAATAGGTTCAACTACTTTCACTTCAACGGGAGGATGATATTTAAACCACTTCTCCTTAGGGAGATCAACATGAGCAGCAAAAGATTCACAGAAAGAAGCTACTATCTCAGAGTCAAGTCCATATTTAGTGCTAAATTCACAAAAAGCATCGGTGTCTATAAAGGATTTAACACAATCAAACTTAAGGTTTATACCTGACTCCTTACCTTCGTCGAGTTCCCAATCTTCAGAGTTGTGTTTAATTCTTTCCAATAAATCCCATTTGAATTCAATAGTATTCATCATAAAAGAACCAGTACAAGAAGTATCGAGCATGGATTGATCATCATGAGAAAGCCGAGCATAAAAATTCTGAATAATAATTTCTCTTGAGAGCTCATGATTGGGGCATGAATATAACATTGACTTAAGCCTCCCCCAATCTTGAGCGATGCTTTCTCCTTCACGAGGCCAAAAATTATAAATATAACTCAGATCACGATGAACCAGATGCATAGGATAAAACTTCTGATGAAATTCTAATTTCAATCGCTTGTAGTTCCATGATCAACTTTGATCATCTTTGATCAACAAGCTAGTCTACTAGAGACATACTAGGGACACAGTGTTGCCTATGTATCCACACATGTATCAGTGTTTCAAATTAATACAATTATAGCATGGATAATAAACAATTATCATGAACAAGGAAATATAATAATAACCACTTTTATTATTACCTCTAGGGCATATTTCCAACAAGAGGTACTTTATTTAACCGTTTATTTCGGCCACTGTCATGATTGCAATATGTACTCATAAAATCCTCGTGTTGAAATACTCAGGAGACGAGTACAACCACCTACTTCCGGGAACGTCGCCGAGGCGCCAGGCAACCATCATGAACCAAGGTCTTCTGTTCAGGCCGAACTTGACGCGGAAGCCCCTGTGACGGATCAGCCCCCTGAAGATTCTGGGGACGTCTCGGTCACTAACTCCGAGGTAGAGAGTGCGATGAATCACCGGAGGCGAAAGGAAGCCCTGCGCAACCAAGCGTTTTCCGATCAATAGTTTAACGCCCTAAGTTCGGTGGACGCATACATCGGCGCTGCCTGAGCTGGGCTTGAGGGAGCCGCTAAACTGTTATCGTCCAGCCTGGAGGTGAGTGATCGGTTTTAACGACCGAACGCAAATATTAATCCAGTAGCCCCCAAGCCTTGATTTGGTCGGAACGGCCGAGTTAAGGATCTGAATATTATTTTATGTATAATGTAGGCTTCAAGGCAGCGAAATGAGAAGTTGGTCGAGGAACTCGAGGTGAGCCGAACACAGGGACAAACCGTGAAGGCCGAGCTTGAGCAAGTGAAGAATTTCACCCGAGAGGCGCATGGTGAGTACGTCAATTTGCCGACTTTTATTTGACATTCCCGTACTGATGAGAGAGTTCTTTATAGCAGCTGAATCCATAGGGCAGTTGCAGAAAGATTTGGATGTAGCCTGACAATCTCAGAGGTATGCCGAATCTCAGCAAGTGGCTGGTCACCGTGTGTTGACTCGAAGTCTTGAGGAAAAGAACCGGCTTAAGGCGGAAACTCAGCGGCAAGCCGAAGAACTTGAGAGTTTGAAAACTCAATTGGCTCAAGCCCAGGAAGAGAACCAGAGATTACAGGGGGGCATGTTCTGTAAGTGCACTTATATCTTCGGAATTCCGAAAAGTACCTTTATTATATCAAGTGTGAGGGACATGCATCGTCTCGTGTCTAGGTCTCCTGACCGGGCGGCCCGAGGAAGAAATCGGATCATTCCGAGGGAACCTGCTGAAGGAACTGTCTGCCGTACATGAGTGGGCTCGGAGAGCCATGAAGAGCATGGCCAAAGCACTCTGGCCTGCCGAGACACCTCCAGAAGGGATGTCCGAACTGGCTGATAGGTTTAAAGGGGAAAGATGTCGTTTTGAGTTATGGAAGACATCGGCTTGTCGAGAGGGAGTGCGGGAGGCGTGGGCGATGGTCAAGACCCGCTTTACCAAACTTAACCCAGAGCATATGGCTCGGGTTGGGCCGGTGGGGCCAGATGGGCAAGAAGTGCCGCTTCATTTGGTTTACGACCAAGTGATGCCCGCCGCTCGTCTTTCACAAGAAGATTGCACCCTGAATACCTTAATAGATAATCTTGACCAGCAGCCAGGTGTTTGATTCTATGTAACTATGTACTTTAGATCAAAAAACTGCTCCTTCTATGCTATAAACGTTGTCTTAACCGGCCATCGGCTTTGGCCTCCCTCGCTAAGAGCTTGGGAGTGTTCTGTATCGAATGTCCTTCGATAAAAGGAACTTATTTCGGGGAACCAGGCAATCCGGCCATGCGGTGCGAACAGACAGAACGTGCATAGGGAGATATGTTATATTACTGCTTAACGTAAGAAACATCTTCCAAAGAAAATAGTTCCTCTATCGGGACCTTCCTTCAGGTTGCCACGTAGATCATAGACGTCATGGCCGTAAACTACTAGTATGCGAATAATGGCCTCTTTGGGAAAATAATCCCAGGAATGGTGATAACCATCGCAAGTTTTTTACTTCCGTCATGGCCAACCAATTTTCTTCTTAAGATAGCTAGCTTTCGGCTTCACCCGTCTGAGGTACGTATCCGGATGATCCGGTCGTAACAATCGCAGAGGTGCTCCCTTTACCCTCTAGCCGAACAATCGGGAACGTAGAGGGTAAGCACAGGAGTGAGGCAACCCAGCTTGACCAAAATCTTAGGTCCAATTGATGCATATAATGGCGTAAGAACGATAAGGGAAGTGTGCGTGCACAATACATGTGAACTGGTGCACGAAATATATAATAACCGACTTCGAGAAGAAGCCCCTATGCGTTTTTTCGGATAGGACATTTGAAGATGTGTGCCGAAAAAATTTAACGCAAGCTCGGTTTAGCCGAACACATGCTGGGAAGGGATATCAAATCATGCAAAGCTAAAAAGGAAAGGAAAGAATACGAAAGAAAAAGAAGAAAAAGAAAAAAGAAAGGTAAGAAATATGACAACACCGGTCTAGCCGTAAAAGCGCCGAAGATGAGTTGTGTTCCATGAGTTTGGTTCGAGGCGATTGTTCGGCGGGTTGCGGAGGCGGTAAGCCTCTCCTGTAAGTACTTCGTCAATGATGAAAGGTCCCTCCCACTTGGATTTGAGATTATGCTTCTGCTTCTCTGGGAGTCGTAAGACAAGTTGATGACCCACTTGGCCCATTTGGCTATGCGGCCAGTGGCATCCCTGTTGTTGATTATATCGTTCAGGGGTACTTCGTATGCCACCGTGATCGAACATTCTTGAAAGTAATGTCTGAGCTCTCGTGATGCCATAAACACTGTATAGGCTATCTTTTGGCAGTGCGGATATCTGGACTTGCATGGAGTTAGCACTTCTGACACGTAGTAGACTGGCTTTTGCACCCGGAATTTGTGACCCTCGTCCTCTCGTTCGACGACGAGTACCGCACTGACCACTTGATTGGTGGCCGAGATGTACAGTAACATTGGTTCACCAGCGCCTGGCGCCGTGAGTATGGGGTTGCTGGCCAGCAGTGTTTTAATTTCCTCTAGTGCAGCCGTTCCTTCATCGGTCCACTCGAAGTTTTTGGTCCGTTTCAGCAGCCTGTAGAGTGGTAAAGCCTTTTCACCAAGGCACGAGATAAAGCGGCTCAAAGCCACCACGCAGCCCGCCAGCCTTTGGACGTGCTTTAGCTCTGTAGGAATCGCAAGTTGAGATAGGGCGCGAATCTTAGCGGGGTTCGCTTCTATTACTCTATGGGAAACAATGAATCCGAGTAGTTTACCGGCGAGAACTCCAAAGACACATTTGTCCGGATTGAGCCATATATCGTATTCCCGAAGACTAGCAAAAGTATGCCTGAGGTCGTCTATCAGCTGGCCGACGTGTTTGGTCTTGATGACCACGTCGTCCACGTATGCCTTGACTGTTTTACCGACTTGTTTTTCGAGCCATGTATGAATCATACGCTGGTATGTAGCACCTGCGTTTTTTAGCCCGAAAGGCATTGTGTTAAAGCAGAAAGGCCCGTAGGGGGTGATGAAGGCAGTTGCAGCCTGATCGGATTCCTTCATCTTGATCTGATGGTATCCGGAATAAGCATCGAGGAAGCACAATGAGTCGTGTCCGGCTGTGGCGTCAATAATCTGGTCTATGCGTGGTAAGGGGAAAGGGTCCTTGGGGCAGGCTTTATTAAGGTCTTTGAAATCGACACACAGCCGCCGGGATTTATCTTTCTTCGGTACCATCACCAGGTTTGCCAACCACTCGGGGTGTTTGATTTCTCTTATGAATCCGGCCTCCAGTAATTTTGCTAGTTCTTCGCCCATAGCTTGTCACTTGGGTTCGGAAAATCGGCGTAAAGCCTGTTTGACGGGCTTGAAGCCTGTGATTATGTTCAGACTGTGTTCTGCTAGCCGTCGTGGGATTCCTGGCATATCCGAAGGATGCCAGGCAAAGATATCCCAGTTTGCTCGCAAGAATGTTCGCAGTACTTCGTCCACCATGGGGTCCAGCTGAGCTCCGATGGACGCTGTTTTATTGGGGTCCGTTGGATGTACCTGGAACTTAACAATTTCGTCTGCGGGTTTAAAGGACGTGGGTTTGGGCCTCTTGCCAAGGACCACATCATCCTTGTCCACTGTAGACCGGAGTGCGGTTAATTCCTCTGCTGCGAGGGTCTCGGCTAGTGCCTCGAGGGCGAGCGCTGTTGTTCTGTTTTTGGCTCAAAGGGCTCTATGCGAGTCACTTGTGATTGTGATCACCCCGTTTGGGCCCGGCATTTTGAGCTTCATATACCCGTAATGTGGTATAGCTTGAAATCTTGTGAAGGCGTCACGCCCCAACTGAGCGTGGTAACCACTGTGAAAGGGCACGATATGAAAGAGAAGTTCTTCGGATCTCTAGTTCTCGGGCGTGCCGAATACCACATCAAGGATAACACGTCCGGAACAGCGTGCCTCTTTCCCAGGGATAATCCCACGAAAGGTTGTGTTGCTATGTTCGATGCGGGATCGGTCGAACTGCATTTTTTCCAAGGTATCCTCGTAAATGATGTTTAAACCACTGCCGCCGTCCATTAGCACTTTTTGCAACCTGAAACCATCGACGATGGGGTTGAGGACCAGTGCGGCAGGTGTTCGGGCGGGGCGGGTGATTGGTTGATTAGCTTCTCCGAAGGTGATCGGTGTGTCTGTCCATGTGTTCGTTGCTGCCACCTGATAGATTTGTTCGAGTTCTCGAAGAGCTCTTTTCATCTTATTCCTAGAGGAAAACGTTTCGTAGATCGTCAAGATCTCGGCGTTGCATTTTGGTGGCGCTGTTGAACGCCTGCCTTGAGGTAGGGCCTCGAGGATGTCCTCTCCGCTTTTTGCGACCTGCCTGACGACCCAGCAGGCTCTAAGGCTGTGAGTCGGGCTTGTGTTCAGTGATACGGAGTGTATAGGGCATGGCTTGTCTAATAGCCCGTCAAGGACAGTTCTGACTCCCGTAGGGGGTCTATTCTTTTTCTCAGCGAGTTCGTGTTCGGCCGGCCGTTTCGGAGGTATTCGCTTTTTCCGAGTTCCTCTAGGGTGTTCGGCAGGGACCGGATCCAAAAACAAACGTTCAGCTTGCCAAGTGCTTTCCATGGCGCAGTATTTTTGTACCAGGTCCGATAGCTCGGAGAAGTCGTGAATGCGACGACGGGCTAGGGCATTAAGGATCTGGTAATTGTGCCTGAAGGTTGCTATTATTTCCTGGCCACTAGGATCTGGTACTCTGTCTTTGATAAGGAGGAGTCTAGCCCAAAAATGATGGACTGATTCCCCTGGCTGTTGTTTGGCTTCCCATAAGCCCGATAACCTGGGCTCTCCTGCACTGCTTGGGGAGTGCTCGATTTGAGTGGTAGGCGGGGAAAATTTTAGTTTCTCGCCAGGATGTGAGTCCGGAATCACGGCGTTTGCTTCCCATGTCATCGTGGGATCCGGCGTGGCGAGTTCGGAGTCCATATTATAAACCGGACCCCTCTGCGCGGGCTCTATGTCGCGCGCTAGGTCGGCAACCGATCCCGAACTATTTCCGGTGTGGGCTCCGGATTCTGGATTGTAGGAGGGATCCTGGCGGTCGGAAACCGGGGTGTAAACTGTTTTTAATTCCGGTAGTTGAGAGGACGAGCCTCCGGCCAGACACTCGATGGTGGCGACTAAATGAGTGATCGGTGGAGTATAAATCTCCCTATCATCGGGTTTAGACCCGATCCGGTCATAGATTGAGGCTCGGCCGTCGGTCACGCCCATGGTTTGTATCCGACCCAGCAACTCGTTTAATGACGAGATGTCGGCGGGATCCATGTTGCTGGAGCGCATGGGGTCGATCCGCAGCGCCGTTATCCCAGAGTCGCTCGACGGCGCGCCCGGGTTATATTCAGTCGCGACAGATCCGGGCATATCAGCTGGGTTGGGCGTTATGGCCGACCCAGGGATAGAGGCCACCTCAGCGGTGGGACCTGCTGCCTCCGGCGTTAAGGCGTCGGGGCCTGCGGGCTCCTCCATGGGAGCTGAGAGCTTCGTTAAAACAAGATCTCCCCGGGAGTCGGTAACGAACTCAAGGTTCCCGAATCTGACCTCCTGTCCGGGGATGAAACTTCCGACCTGGCCAAGATGGCCGGCCGGATCGGCATGCGATACGATGCTGCCGAACGCGAAAATCTGACCAGGAACGAAAACGTCCTTGCTGCAGACTTCATCGCTGAAGATAAGACGAGCCATCGATTCCTCTAGCGATCGCGCAGCGGGACTCTCAATGAAAGCACCAATGTCGGTGTCAAAACCGGCGAATCTCTGGTAAGGGGTCCCGAGCTGTGGATCTAGAATCGATGGGTAACAAGAGACAAAGGAGACGATGTTTACCCAGGTTCAGGCCCTCCTATGGAGGTAAAACCCTACGTCCTGCTTGGTTGTATTGATGTGTTTGAAGATTACAGAGTCGATCTACCTCGAGATCAAGTTGCTAAACCCTAGATGAGTTCACCTCCCCCCTATGAACTAAACCCTCTGGTTTATATAGACACCAGGGGTTCCTAGGGTTACACATGCCTATTCTACCATCTTTAGCTTGAAGGGCACGCCACAGCTCCTTAGTTTTCCTCCTTGGTCACGGGGTATTCAGTCAGTCCGCTCCTCCAACAAGTGGCCCACGAGTCCGGCCCATAAGGAATAGGCCGGTAGTCCGAGGACCCCTTAATCCTGGACTCCCTCACTGGCGTCGTCCGCGACTCATGGCACCACGTATGGGCAGCCGCGCCCGTGGCGCCATGTGCGTGGACACTCAGGGCCGAGACCGCTTCAGCGCCGTTGGCTAATCGGTTGTCAACTCTTTAGTACTGATCATAGATTTCTACGGATGCTTTGTACAGCTTTTACACGCACACGCCAGTTTACCTAAGAAACAAAATATTGAAGCATACACATACATGTGCAGCATCATTGAACATCGCTAAAATATGAATGAATTGTTTGCTTTTTTTTACTACATCGAAGATAGTTACATTATGCACTAGGGGCAAAATGGTATTTTCATCTCGCACTTAACACCGTCAGTGCCTAAAATGGCGGGAATGTCATATCAGGAACAAAATTTACTTTAGGTGTCATATAAGGAAGAAAATTTTATTTGGGTCAAATAAGGAAGCAAATTTTAAGAAATGGTCAAATAAGGAATTCTCTCTTAAATCCCAAAGCTAAGAAGTTAGCTACCCTTGTTCTTATGAATGAATTTGATCACATAGTACGGGAAGCTAGGGAGATCTTTGACTTTTATGGTATGAGCCGTGAAAAACCGGTAATAGGAGAAATCCTTTACAATAGTGATTACATGATGAGATATTTGCTTCGAAATAATCAAATTTTTGATGAGAATCTCAAAAAGGAAGTCCCCGTTTTAGATATGATCCAACAAGTTTTCAATGATGTGAACCAACAATATTCTTGGATTGTGGCCGGGAATCAAAAGGGGTACGTAGAGGGACAACTTGATAGTGCTAAGGTTGCTATGGATGATGTGTTTCAAGTTCTATTTGCAAAACCTCTTGACAAAAGCACCTCATTCAAAACCCAAAATGACAATACTTGAAACGATGCGTTATGCCTAGCTAGGGGCGTAAAACGATAGCGCTTGTTGGGAGGCAACCCAATGAATAAATAAATTTTTGCTTTTTCCTTTCTGTTTTTGAGTGTTGACACAATTATGCCTCTGTTATGATTGTGTTTTTATGGTTTATTTAGTGTTTGTGCCAAGTAGAGCCTTTAGGATGATTCATAAGATCAGTAGAAGCGATGCTGAATCTGAAACAGAAACTTTGCGCCCAGTATTTGAATTTTCATTTTTTACTGGAACGTGATCTTGAGCTGAAATTATAACACAGTATTTATATACAAATTATTTATGTTGTCCAAAATTTTCAGAATTTGTAGAGTTACAGAAGTATGGTTAGAGTACAAATTACTACAGACTGTTCTGTTTAAGACAGATTCTGTTTTTGTTGCATTGTGTGCTTGTTTTCATGGATCTATGGGTTATATTGAAGGGTATGAGCCATGGTAAAGTTAAAATACAGTAGGTATAATGCAATAATAAAATATGAATGGGTTTACAATAGCACCTAAAGTAGTGATTTGCTTTATTATACTAACGAATCTCACGAAGATTTTGTTGAGTTTTGTGTGATTGAAGTTTTCAAGTTTTGGGTGAGATCATGATGGATGAAGGAATAAGGAGTGAAAAGAGCCTAAGCTTGGGGATGCTACAGCACCCCCAAGGTATATCCAAAGAGAAACAAGCAACTAAGCTTGGGGATGCCCCTGAGTGGCATCCCCTCTTTCTTCTAACGACCATCGGTATTTTAATTGGAGCTATATTTTTATTCGTCACATATCATGAGTTTTGCTTGGAGCGTCTTGTATCATTTGAGTCTTTGCTTGCTTTGCTTGTTAGTTTGTCACATGTATCCTTGTTGGACACACCTATTTGGCAGAGCCAAAATTATGCTATGATTTGTTAGAATTGCTCTCTATGCTTCACTTAAACTTTTTGAGCTATAGAATTGCTCTAGTGCTTCACTTATATCTTTTTGAGCATGATGTGCTTGGAAATTTTTGTAGAAATACTCTCATGCTTCACTTAGATGAATTTGAGAGTTAGTAAATTTTGAAGAAATCCTCTCATGCTTCACTTATATCTTTTTGAGAGATGAAATCTTTATGCTCATGTGTTTCACTTAAATTTGTTTGAGCTTGTCAAAATGCAATGGCAATATATGAAACTAGTCCCAAAGTGATAGATATCCAAGGAGGATATAATAAAAACTTTCATGAAGATCATTGGACAAATTAAACTTGATTCTTTGTAATAGTTTTGAGACATGATGATAGTAATATGTGAGTCATGTTAGTGAGTAATTATGCTTTAGTAGGAATATTGGTGTTAAGGTTTGTGATTCCCTATGCAAGTACGAAAGTCAATAATTATGCAATGAAATTACATCCTACTTATGGTGCATTATTTGGTGTTAGTTATGCTCAATGCTCGCTTATGTGAATTTTCGTTTCTTGGTTTGGTTGCTTCTCAATCTATTTGCTAGCCTCCATTTGTACTAAGTAGAAATACTACTTGTGCATCCAAAATCCTTAAACCAAGTTTTGCCTTATGAGTCCACCATACCTACCTATATGCGGTATTTCCATGCTGTTCCAAGCAAATTTGTATGTGCTATCTCTAAATTTTCAAAATAAACTTCTCTTTTGTGTGCTCATACCGCTCATGAAACGGTGGGGAGTGTCCAATATGTTTCCATGCTAGATGTGTTATTCTCAAGATGAGTGTTTATTCACTTAACATTGCACGAGAGTGCGGCGGTAATAGGGATGCCCATTCCCGAAATGAAAAAGAAAAAAATATTTTCTTTATGTTGTCAAATAATAAATTCCTTGGAAAGTGTTGGTATGGAAGGCAACCGTGGATACGGCCCGCCATGGAATGTGAAAGAATGGTGGAAAAAGGTATAAACTTTATTTCATGTTTTGGAACCGCCTATGATATATCTAGCATGGAAAGTATTGTGAGCTACTTTGTCGTTTTCGTTGACAGGAAAGGCATGCCACCCAAAATATTTTTCTCTCTCAATTTTAAACTTTGAGCTCTGGCACCTCTACAAATCCCTACTTCCCTCTGCGAAGGGCCTATCTATTTACTTTATGCAATTTTTATTTTTACTTTGAGTCTCCATCTTCTCTTATAAAGCACCAACTATGGGGCACTATGATCGTACTTGAGCATTGGGCATAGCTAATATTTGAGTGTGTTTCATGAATGGATCAATGATTGAGCATAATGGGCTAGGGATAACTTTTTTTAGTGTTGATATTTTGAAAGACATGGTTGCTTGTTGGCATGCTGGAGTATTGAAGTCATTATGTTGAAACTAGACTATTGCTTTGAATCATCTACAAGTTCAAATGTCCATGCTACAAAAGAAAAAGAATATTAGATGAACATGTTAGGCAGCATTCCACATCAAAAATTTGATAGCACAAACATGTTGCTTTTCCACAGCAATATGTCGGAAAGCAATTAGTATAGCACACGGTGGGTGAACAAATTACTGTTGGGCAATTGATAGAAGATCAAATAATCATGACGATATCCAAGACGACGGCGGCGGGGCCCAGCAGGGGCGCGGCGAAGCGCTCCGCGTCGCACGCGGCGAAGGCGTGGGCCACGGGGGCGGCAGCGTCCACGGCGAGCGCAGGCATCTCGTCACAGAATTATCAACCGGAGAAAGCTAATCCACTGGGGAAAAAGTCAGGAAATTTTTCTGTTTCTTTGTGCTGTCTACTTTTCCAACATATTGCTTTCCGATCTATCTTTTTGCCTCTTTGTTTTCAGATCTACTAAACCAAAAACCCAAAAATATATTGCTGCACTTTTTATTTGCCCTTTTTATTTTGTGTTCTTGAGAGATCTATCTCTCCTATCTATCACTACCTAATCTATCTTTTTACCGTAGAGAAATTGACAACCTCTCTTTCGCGTCGGGTTGCAAATATTTGTTATTTGTGTGCAGGTGCTGCTTATTGGGTGGTGGTGATCCTCCTACTGGTTAGATAACCTTGGTTTCATAACTGAGGGAAATACTTACCGTCACTGTGCTGCATCATCCCTTCCTCTTTGGGGAAATACCGACGCAGTCTCAAGCCACATCACAGTGCATGTTGAAGGTGAGGTGGGCGCCCTTCGATTTTAAAGGAGGTGGCTCCAGCGAGAAATATCCCGCTATAGCGAGAAACCGAGTGGGAAGGAGAAGATCCGACAGAAAAAAGGAAGGATGCGTCGTGGGGTGGGGTTTTTGTGTTGGGTTCGAGTGTTGGAGATAACATGACGGATAGCCCGTAGCAATTCACGGGCGTTCTGCTAATTTATGTAGGATATCAAATGCAAAAACCACACAAAGCATGATTAGTTCGTGAATAACCGGTTGAAAATTACCCCACCTATCTAGAGTAGCAAAAGCGTCACCGAGCTAAGTGAACACGCAACACCAGGGGCTACACCCAGTGGTGGAGCGTGACAAGGAATAAAGAGGGGGGCAGATTTCAAAATGAAAGCAAAATATACATGAAAACATGGCAGCTCGGCTCACCGATAGTCGTCGCCTCGTCGCATAGGCGGTAGCAGTGGCGCGCAACAGCACAAGGCGTTCCGTGCAGCAACAAGCAGTTGGCTCGGCGGCTGTGCGATGGTTAGCGGTCCAAACTAAGAAAGGGGACATGATTGAGGAATTGTAAAGACTAGTTAGAAATGAAATCACCATAGATGGAAGCACATGGAGGCAAGCCGTGGAGAGTTGGGGGGGGGGGGGGGGGGGGGGGGGTCACGACCCCATATGGCCTCCAAGAGGCTCCACTAGGGGAGCGAGAAACGAAGCCTCCATGTCGCTCTCCCACGGCTCTGGCGGACCATGCGCCGGCACCGCCGTCCTCATCCCGCCTCCTCACTCACCTCGTGTTGTCGGGCAAAGTCCGCACGACATCGACGGTGACTGGGCCTTGTTCTCTCGAGCGTGCTCGACGGATCTTGGGTGGATCCCAAGTGACGACGATTGATGTGTGCACATCGGTGATGCGTGGCTTGGGAGGGGAGCGGTGGCCTGAAACCTTGCCTCATACGTTGGGGTCACCGCAAGTGCCGCTGGAGGCTGGCATTTGCTGCTAGGGGTGGTGGCCGGTGCTCGTTGCGACCGGATGCCGGGGCGGCGACCTCGGAGCTTGGCGGTGCTCCTGCTGGGCGGTGTTGCGTGCGGACCATAGCGTGACGGGTCGTGGGATTTGGCACTCAATTTTGGAGTGAGTGGGGATGCTTGGGCTCCGTCCTAGAGAAGGAGTGGCGCGGTGGCTGGCCAGTGCATGTGTTGGTGAATCTGAGCCGCTCGCATTGGGCGCAGGTGTGGGCAGCTCCCCTGAAGGCTTTCTCGGGAGGCTACAACGGAAGCTAGAGCGGCGGCTCCAGTCCATGGATCGAAACATGGTGCTCCTCGTTGGCGTGGCGGGAAGAGCGAGGTTGCAGCGGGCCATGGACGGTCTAGTGTAATGGTGATTTGGGTCCTAGATCCCAAATCCGGTGGTTGCAGTGGCCGAGTGGCGTACGTCACGTACGCGGGGTCGGCAGGCGCCATGCTCTTGAGTGGGTGGTTGCTTGGACGTGCTCTGGCGAGCTGCTCAAAAGTTGGGTGACGGCCCCAGTCTACATATGTGGTGGTGCTGCGTGCCATGAGGTGGCCTAGCATGCACACACATTTGACAAATTGTGTGAAATGCACTATGTACATCACTTCACACTACAATGCAGTTTAAAAAAAATCAAAAAATTCTAGGAGTGGCAGACAGAGTATACTGCTTGCCAGTGTGCATCCTTGCTTCGGTGCAAACTTGCTCTCGTGCATCCTTTAGCAATGGCGGATGCTAGTTAATGCCCGCCACTGTTAACTGATTACCAGTGACGGGAGGTTAGTGGCGGGCTTGCCTGGGCAAGCCCGTCACTGATGTCCATTTTATATCCGTCACTGCTAGGCCTTTTCCCAATAGTGTTAGTGTGCGTGAGAGAGAGAGGAGAAAGACGCTAGTGGGATGTTTGGCTTGGTCAGCTTGCTTGGGAGTGGCTGGCCTGGCTAGCTGGCTGGGCCTATTCCTTTTTATTTCTTTTTCTTCTCTTTTCTTTTTTTGTAAATTCAAAATTGTATTGGATTTAATTTTTCTTCCCCCGGTTAATTTTTCTAAATTCCAATTCGAATATTTTTAATGGGTGAACATTTTATTCGGATTTTTTAACAGACTTTTTCTGCCACTGCCTTAATGGGCCTTCTTTAATACTACATCCTTTCAATAAATACTGTTTTTCTGTCTTTATTGTTAAGCCATGATTTACTTACAATCTTAAGGGCCCAAATTTAAACAACTTTCAAAATCGGGCAAATATGAATATTAAGAAATCACTTCCGTGCCCTTATGCAAGTGTGATAAAACTTTTATGCAAATAAAATCAGCATGACCATTAATTAAACTCTATTTTGTTCTAGGGTTCAAGAATTGGTCATATATTTGCATTAGGGATCATCATGATATTAAATTTTTGCTCTAGAGGACACTCGTCAAGATGTGCTTGCAACGCGATGTAGTAGATGTGTCCAAATTACGTCTTAATCGATGCGCAACCTGCATAAAGAGTCAGTTGTCCAACCACAGGCCCTTACTGCCTCGCGAGGTTATCTTAATTATTAATAATAACTATTCGGACAAAAGCATTGAGCGTTTAATGACTACACTTCATGAATCCTGAAGGATTGACTTTTCGCAACGTCCTAAATCTTCCTGTCACTGGTGTTCAGAATAGCATTCCCCGTCCTCCTCGCTCCTTACCTCCTCCTTGATCGAACTCTGAGATCCCGCAGGGTCGTAAAACAAGATAGAGACAAGAGGCAACTTCGTAGCAATCGGACTTATACATGACGTTAATTATTCAAATTCATTTCATCGACCCCTCGTACAGATACATAAGGTTACAAGGCTATGCCTCAACTTAACTGGAACATTTTGCAAGAACGGTAAGTTGTTTAAATCTTTCTCATAGAGCACATTCTCTCGGGGGTTCGATAACCATGGTCACCCCTTGGGGAAAGGTGAGGGTGCTTTCTACAATCCAAAACCAGATCATAAACGGTCAACAGTCGGCGGCTGGGATGTGGAACGACGGCAGAGGAGGCGTTGATATGAACGCGAGAAAAAGCGGACGAGCGTGGAAGAGAGGACGATCAATTTGGTGGAATTTGTAATTTGAAGTGGGTCTAGCCGGTTGGATTTGACGTGGCGGGCCCGTCTGAATGACCACAAATCCACTCCACATATATGCTAGATTCGAAGAGCCTTAACATATAGTCTGGATTGAAGGGATCTCATTTTGTGCCTTTTTTTTTTGGTCCGAGCTGTGTCTACCATGTCTTGGACCTTTAAGTGGGAAGTGAGGAGTCCAATTGAAGATGCTATGATGAACCATATTTGTCCGATCGACACCGCATGATAGAATCACCACATAAATTTTGTTAGCATTTGCCACCTCCCCCCTCAAACACTGATGACCCCCTCCGCCCCCTCCCAATTTTTTTCATCAAGCTCCGTCACTCGATAGAGTGTAGTTTCTTGGGCAATGCCTCCTCCCACAACCTTCGCTTTGGCCGGCGGCGGCGAACCATGGCCCCGGCGTTTGGAGGCGCATACTTCTCTCCATTTTTCGGTCGCTGGCTTTTACCGCAACCTATTTTTTTTCTGCACTGCACATTTTCCATTTTCCATTCGGGGCATATATCCCTCGAAACCCTACCTCCCTCCGCAAAAATCCACGGAAAAAATCTCGGCCCACCAACCAAGTGGAAACCCCGTCCGGGATAACGCATTCCGTGCGTGCGTGTCATGACCAGGATAACGCATTCTTTTCCACCTCCCCCCGTTGAATTGAATCCCGGGAGGACGGGGCGTCGACCTGTTGGCTGGGCAGCTGGGGTAGCTGCCAACCCACCCGAGTTCGAGCCCCGGCTCGGACACGCGGTGCTCGCGGAGTTTCTCCTATAAAAAAATGCCAACGAGGGTTAGCCCTTGGGTTGGTCTCATTTTTTTGAATTGAATCCCGCGCCGCGAAGGAGGCCGAAACGGAAAAAGCGTGCGGCGCGGAGAAGCGAACCAAACCGCGCTAGGTCAAACGAGTGGTAAAGCGAAGAGAAACCACACGATCCGCCTGTGCGGTTCACACGCACCGAGCCGACCCCGGCGCCATGCGGCCTTGACCCGACCCCGCCCAACCGCCCGGTCGCTGGTTCTGGTGGGCGCCCGCGATGCGATCTGCGAAGCGCGGTGGCGGCCCACGCCCCTGCGGCGCGCGCTGCTGTGATGTGACCCGGCCGGGGCATCCATCTCATGAACCGCATACAAAGCCGGGCACAAGTCCGATCTGGGGCGCCCACGGCCGTCGGATCCCCCGATCGACGGCACAAAACGGGGTAGGATCAAAGAACGTGAGGGGAAGGAAGCATTCAACCACCACCACTACCCGTGGGTCGTAGGTCAGGCCGACGGACGGACGGATCCAAGGGCATGGGTCGCAATTAGCGGGTCCTGTCCACGACCCACCCACCGCTACTCCTACACTCCCAGCGCCGTCGTCGTTGTACTACTAGTCAGGCAGGCAGGCCAGGAGCAGCCACGAGGCGCGGCACGAGCCTTCCTCCCGCCCACTGACACGCGGGGCCCGCGGGGGCGGGCACGGTCAAACCGCACCTACCCCGCCCGCTTGCGCTTGCTCGTTCACTGCTCGCCATCGCCAGCCAGCCAAGACTCAACGGAAGCGGCAAGTTTTTTTCCTTCACGCGTTGCTTCGCGTACGCTGCGCCAGGCCAGCCACCAACAAAAGGTGGACCGGGGCCGCGCGGGCCTCCTATAAAGCCGGCGCGCCGCGCAGCCGCAAAACCATCCACCCATCCCACCGCAACCGTCTCCGCGCGCTCGCTCGCTCGTTCATTCATTTGCGCATCGATCTCCACCTCCCCAGCAGATCCTCCCTCCCTCCATCCTCCACCGAGCGAACAAGCAAACCCTAGCGCCGCGAGCGAACAAGCAAACCCTAGCGCCGCCGTCGCCGCCGCAAGTTTTTCTTCGCCCCGACTGAACGCCGGCGTGGGGTGCCCAGCCTCCACAACCGGCGACGCGACCCGCCCCGCCGCGCGCTCCCCACCCGCCTGCTCCTTTTGCGGGGGTAGCCGGGGCTCCGGCCTCGGCGGCTTTCTAAGCCCCCTTCCTTACAACAGGATCCAAAATCCCGTCCTAGATTTCTTCTATCTGCCCTTCCAGAACTTCCTCTTTTGGCATCAGTAATCGTCGGAATCACTACCTAGATTTCGTCGATTTCTTCTTGTTATTGTCATTATATTACTCACTTTTGCCTAATTTTCTCTTGGCTGTTCGTCGATAGATCGATCTGCAGCCTTTTAGCCACATACAATTCTTTTCTTCTTCATCGGATTCTGATTTTTTCCGCCACCGCTAACCTCCATCGCCACCACCAGAAAGAAACAGCACAGAGATTTAACTACAGCACAAAGAAACAGAAAAATTTCCTGACTTTTTCCCCAGTGGATTAGCTTTCTCCGGTTGATAATTCTGTGACGAGATGCCTGCGCTCGCTGTGGACGCTGCCGCCCCCGTGGCCCACGCCTTCGCCGCGTGCGACGCGGCGCGCTTCGCCGCGCCCCTGCTGGGCCCCGCCGCCGTCGTCGCGGCCGCCGAGAAGCCCGAGATGGCCGCCTGGTCCGCCGACCTCTCGTCGGCGCTCTACAACGTCGACGGCTGGGGCGCGCCCTACTTCTTCGTCAACGACGACGGCGACGTCGCCGTGCGCCCGCACGGCGCCGCCACGCTCCCCGGCCAGGAGATCGACCTCGCCAAGGTCGTCGCCAGGGCCGCCGGCGCGCGCGCCGGCGGCGGGCTCGGCCTCGCGCTGCCGCTGCTCGTGCGCTTCCCCGACGTGCTCCGCCACCGCGTCGAGACCCTCAACGCCGCCTTCGACTACGCCGTGCGCTCCACCGGCTACGGCGGGAGGTACCAGGGCGTCTACCCCGTTAAGTGCAACCAGGACCGCTACGTCGTCGAGGACATCGTCGAGTTCGGCGCGCCCTTCGGCTTCGGCCTCGAGGCCGGCTCCAAGCCCGAGCTGCTGCTCACCATGAGCTGCCTCGTCGCCCGCGGCAGCCCCGACGCCCTGCTCATCTGCAACGGCTACAAGGACCTCGAGTACGTCTCGCTCGCGCTCATCGCCCGCACCATGGGCCTCAACACCGTCATCGTGCTCGAGCAGGAGGAGGAGCTCGACATTGTCGTCGAGGCCAGCCGCCGCCTCAACATCCGCCCCGTCGTCGGCATGCGCGCCAAGCTGCGCACCAAGCACGCCGGCCACTTCGGCGCCACCTCCGGCGAGAAGGGCAAGTTCGGCCTCAACGCCGCGCAGATTCTCTCCGTGGTGGCCAAGCTCAAGGCCCTCGGCATGCTCGACTGCCTCCAGCTCCTGCACTTCCACATTGGCTCCCAGATCCCGACCACCTCTCTGCTCGCTGACGGCGTCGGCGAGGCCGCGCAGATCTACTGCGAGCTCGCCCGCCTCGGCGCGGCCATGCGCGTCATTGACGTTGGTGGCGGCCTCGGCATCGACTACGACGGGACGCATTCGGCGCAGACCGACATGTCGGTGGCGTACAGCCTGGAGGAGTACGCGGCGGCCGTGGTCGCCGCCGTCGGCCGCGTCTGCGACCGCAAGGGCGTGCAGCACCCTGTCATCTGCAGCGAGAGCGGCCGCGCGCTGGTGTCGCACCACTCGGTCCTCATCTTCGAGGCCTTCTCCGCGACGGCGCCGGCTTCCAACATGATGGACCCAGCCACCGCCTACCTGCTCGACGAGCTCACCGACGACTGCCGCAACGACTACCGCAACCTGATGGCCTCCGCCGTGCGCGGCGACTTCGACACCTGCGGCCTGTACGCCGACCAGCTGAAGCGGCGCTGCGCCGAGCAGTTCAAGGAGGGAGTGCTCGGGCTGGAGCACCTCGCCGCCGTGGACGGGCTCTGCGAGATCGTCGCCCGCGGCATGGGCGCGGAGGAGGGGCCGCGCAGGTACCACATCAACCTGTCGGTGTTCACCTCCCTGCCGGACATGTGGGCGATCGAGCAGCTCTTCCCCATCATCCCCATCCAGCGCCTCCAGGAGCGCCCCGCAGTGGACGGCGTGCTCTCGGACCTCACCTGCGACAGCGACGGCAAGGTGGACCAGTTCATCGGCGGCAGGAGCAGCCTCCCTCTGCACGAACTCCCCACCCACGGCACCCGCGGCTACTACCTGGGCATGTTCCTGGGCGGCGCCTACCAGGAGGCGCTGGGCGGCCTGCACAACCTGTTCGGCGGGCCGAGCGTGGTGCGCGTCTCCCAGAGCGACGGCCCGCACTGCTTCGCCGTGACGCGCGCCGCGCCGGGCCCGTCCTGCGCCGACGTGCTCCGCGCCATGCAGCACGAGCCGGAGGTGATGTTCGAGGTGCTCAAGCAGAGGACCTCCGACGACGGCGCCACCGCCGCGGCCCTCGCCAGGGCGTTCGGGTCAATGCCGTACCTGTCGTTCGACGCCGAGGAGGCGGCGGCGATGAGCGGCATGAGCAGCGACTCGGAGGGGTCGGCGGCCGGCGCCGCCGAGGACGATGACGAGGAGTGGGAGTTCATGCGCGGGCTCACCGTGTGATCGGCGAGCTCCGACTCTCCCGTATCTGTCCCCGGCCCAACCGGCCGGCGATGTGATGTTTACCAGCCAGCGGCGGCAGCAGCAGCCGGTGTTGTATCGTGTCCGTGGTCGTAGCGAGGTCGTCGGGCGTCTCGTCGCCGTTTAGTTTCGCCGCCGGAGTTTGTTTTGGCGCCACCTTTTTATTCCCCCATGCGTCAGTCCACTGTTTCGTTCGTCCCTTTTCTTCTCTTCTTGGAATAACAAAAGGAAACTAGCAGTACTATGTTTCTTTCGATTACAATAATTTGCTCCAGCTCTTCGTTTCTTCTCAACAATGCTCAGTGGATTGGTGGCTGTGGATGCAATGCGATGTGGCGAGGTGTGTGTGGTCTCAATCTCCCCGATCTCCATCCCTGTCGACTGTAATTTTCTCTCGTCGAGTTGAGGCCAGGAGATGAAGAGAGAAGTTCCAAAAGGAAATTGGCGATGCTTTCTGTGCGATTCGTTCTATCTCTCTATCGTGGTGGCTGCTTTCGAATCTCTGCCTCTGGATCAATCGAGCATCCGGAAACCTCGAGCGGGCAGCCATTTTGTCTCACCCCGCTGCACTTTCTCTCACGGAAAAGTTGGCTGCTTTGCGATATTCTGCGTCGTCGGGCAAAGCAAGAAGAAGAGCTCGCCAAGGGCAACACGATTTGGAGGCCCATCTAGATTGGATTCCTGCTCGGTTATGGGGAATGAGAAGAAGAGGCGGGAAAGGAACGGCGACGGCCACCTCCTTCCCCGGCTCTCATGCTGAAGAAAGATGCTTCGGTCCAGTCCAGGGCAGCCACATCCACATGGTTCGCAGCGGTTAGGCCAACTCCAGCGCACGACCCCAAGCGGACGTCTGCTTCGGCCTGCTTTCCCCAAGCGGACGTCTGCTTCGGCCTGCTTTTCGTCCGTTTGGGGCGGCAATGGGGTAGGCATGTCCGGATCGGGCCGCTGCCGTGTGGGTGCGCCCAGCGCACGGCCGCACCCCAAATCATGTCCGGGGTGGACATGATATAAAAAAAGTGCAAACCCAAATAAAAATGGCGAAAAAATTCAAATAAAACGCAAACATAACGTAAAACATAATTAAACATATAAACTTAATAAAATATAGTCTTTACGGCCTCCAAACGGCCTCCAAAACTTAATTAACATAAAAACTTAAAAAAAAAACAAGCGCCGCCCGCGCCCTGTTGCCGTGCCCGTCGCCGTCTCACGCGCCACCGTTGTCGTCCTCGTCGCTGGTGAGGTCGATGTAGGGCGGCGGCGCCCAGAGGTGGGACGGTGGCCCTTGGAAGGTGGGAGGCGCCTGCACCACCTCCCCCCGTGGCGACGGCTCGCGCTCCGGTGACCGCGGCGGCGTGGGGCACCAAGACCCGACCCCCACGGCGTCGGCCATGTCAGAGGCCGTGCAAGACCAGCTCCACTGCTGGCCCACCAGGCCCGGGTGCCACGCGGCGACGGGCTGCTCCTCCAGCACCTCCTCCTTCACCTCCATCATGTCCAGCTCGGGCACGGCCAAGTCGCCGGCCGCAGAAAGGACGAGCATGGTGTCCAGACCCACCCATTGCCGCTCATCGTACGTGTTCTTGGAGTCTTCCAAGACACGTTGGATGAGGCGGGCCTCCTCCTCCTCTGTCATGGGGGGAGGTGGTGGTGGCGACGGAGAGGGCGACGGCGTCGGCGTGATGCCGCGCACCCGCGTACGCCCGCGCACCTAGGGAGGGCTTGGAGCACGCGCTCGGCGCTCTGGACGTGCACGCCGCGGGCTACCTGGGCGACCAGCGAAATACGACGCGCGTCGCACGTCGTGCTCATCCTGGAACCAAGTGTCCCACAGGGGGGAATCCACGGAGTACCTATCGTCGTCGTAGAGGTCGTCAGGCAGGCGGCGGCGGTGGATCTCCTTGCGGCGGGCACGGCCGCTCAACGGGATCGGCACCCGATCCGCGGAGAGATGCCAGTTATTGGGCAGGTGCACGTCCGCCCAGGGGAGCGGCGTCCCTGTTTCCCAATAACGCCGGCAGACATCCGAGGGGACGTACTGCCGGATGCGCGCCGGGGCGGCCGGAGGGGCGATGGCGAATGCGGGCGGTGCAGGTGCCCTTCGTGCGGGTGGCGTGGAGCTACTAGCGGCGCGGCGGCGGCCGGAGGACGAACAAGCCTCGTGGTCGTGCGCCCCCTTGCGGCCGGTGCTCCACCACACCATTGCTGCTGGCGGCCGACGAGCTCGAGGAGGTGGACTAGGGTTTGGGGGTGCCGGTTTCGAGGAGACCGCACGGCTGGAGTGGGAAGCGTGGACTGACCGGTCCACGGCTTCCACATTAAGAAGGACGGCGACCGCTCGCCTGGGCGGATGACAGGTGGGGCCGACCGCGCGTGCGCAATAAATTTGTGCGGTCAGAGTTAGGTGGCCGCCTGCCACGCGGCCTCAACGCGGACAAGAGAAGCGTCCGTTCGTTGTCCGCCTAGACCCAAACCGGGCGCATGTTTGCGCTGGAAATGGATCGGGCCGGACACAAAACGGACAAGATGGGTCAAGGCTAGCGCGCTCGGCCGTGGGGTTTGTCCGTTTTACCCCAAACGAACAGGGCCGGACGGGATGGGGTCCTGCGCTGTTGGCCTTATGTTTGGGACCGCTGGACGAGCCCAAGATATTCGGATCAAGACACGGGACCTGTCGATGCATGCACCATGAGAAACCAGCTCATGTGCATGTCACGCTGTTTGGTGAGGTATGCACATACGTAGAGTATTATATCCCAAGGAGCTTTGCACATGTATTCTGTGGACAGCCACGAGCATTTCGGATTGATTCCGGGGTACGTGGACCGGGCGGGCGAGCGGCCCCGGCCAGCGGCAGCCAAGTGTTGGTGTGCCAAGTAGTTTTCTGTGTCCCGCGGCAACAGGATTCTTCAGGCTCGGTGACACCGGACCTGACACCTGTGTTCTGCATCGTGCCGCTGTCAATAATTCACGAGGAACCGGAGGATTCTTTTTTGTGATCATCATGTAGCATTTCAATCAACATGGTTGGGTGCCAAAAAGAATAGTGGCATTTCAGTGTTTCTCTGGATCCCCGTTATCTGATTGTTATTGTTCAGATGCGATCCTATGACCACGCGTCGGTGTCTTGCTCTCAAATTGCTGAAGCATGTGGCGATGCTTTGCGGCTATGGAGTATGAAACCGTAAACATGGCCTTTTTCATCAATAATCCTACACCTACGTGGTTACGTACTCTTACTAAACTTCATTTATAATCTAATTCTCTCTCCCCCCTTCCCTTTCGGGGATGGGGTGCGGGCTGTTTTTCATTCCAATTAAACCACGTCAAGTCAGCCTTCACGTAGGTTTACGTAGGTGTAGCAAAGCCCCCTTTTCATATGCTCGACAATGTTTGTAGGCAGGATCTCTCACCACAGGGTTCATCGATAGCTTTGATTTCGATCTCTTGCGGTTCTCTCTCTGCAATCGTCGTAGAGGCAGGGGTGCCAAGATTGCTTAGATTCAAAAGCAGTGAACTTGGCAACTAGGGTGGTGATTGCACATGATTAAGATGTCTTTCTCATGCCCTTTCCAAGTGATGAAGTGTTGCAGAGGGTGACTAGTATTGTAGTTTTTATCACGTCTCATAATATTACGATTGAATTCAAGCCCCGGAAACCAGAGAATGTACCGCACAATTTCGAGCTACAGCCTGTTTGGGTGCACGTGCACGGTGTGCCATATACTCTTCGCCACCTCTTTGGTCGTTCGACAGTTGGCTCGGTGATGGGTGCTACTCAGGACGTTGATCTTCCTTGTCTGTGTCCTAGAGGTATTGTTTGCATTCAGGTATCGGTGTTGAATCTCGATGCTTTCAAACGGAGCACTATTGAGCCTCTCTTTTCTGATGTGGTTATTCGAAGGAAGGGTTATTAGTTTTGGTACACCCTTGAGAAACCAGGCTTTCGTGTCGATGGTGATTTTGTGCCTCTAGTCTTGGAGCATGAGGATGAGTCGGGGTGACAAGGCCATCACATGGACGATTATGTGGGAGGCAATGACCCAAGTAATAGACTGAAACCCACATCAGGTGGCGTTACGCCCCATGTAGTTGGCCATGTCCCCACCAGTTTTGGCGGTGTCTTTGTCGATGGATCAGACCTTCTTCATCATCGTCACTCCGTGAATTCACATCGACGTTCGTGGCCTAAGGCTGATGCCCCGTCACCTACGATGTCTTCTCTGAGATACTCGGCGCCGACCACTGAGCCTTTACGGCCAATTTCTACCTCGCCATTGACCACATCGCTTCTGATGGCACCTCCTCACATCAACGATGGGTCACTGGCGGCATCTCGCCTGGAAGCAAAGTCATCTGGCATGACTTCTACATCCACACACTTGACACCGCAGTCACCTACCTGCACATAGCTAGCCATGTCGGCTTCGTTGCCCGGAGGGACATGCTTTTCCCCCAATAGTTTAGGGTGGTCGTGAGATGGCAATAGTTGAGTTCTGTGGTCAGTCCCCTAGACCTTCGACGCCAGGAGGGGGATTGTGTTGGAAATATGCCCTAGAGGCAATAATAAAATGGTTATTATTATATTTCCTTATTCATGATAATCGTTTATTATCCATGCTATAATTGTATTGATTGGAAACTCAAATACATGTGTGGGTACATAGACAAACAATGTGTCCTTAGTAAGCCTCTAGTTAACTAGCTCGTTGATCAAAGATGGTGAAGGTTTCCTGGCCATGGACATGAGATGTCATTTCATAACGGGATCACATCATTAGGAGAATGATGTGATGTACAAGACCCAAACTATAAACGTAGCATATGATCGTGTCAGTTTATTGCTATAGTTTTCTGCATGTCAAGTATCTGTTCCTATGACCATGAGATCATACAACTCACTCACACTGGAGGAATGCCTTGTGCGTATCAAACGTCGCAACGTAACTGGGTGACTATAAAGATGCTCTACAGGTATCTCCGAGAGTGTCTGTTGAGTGGGTATGGATCAATACTGTGATTTGTTACTCCGTGTGACGGAGAGGTATCTCAGGGCCCACTCGGTAATACAACATCACTATAAGCCTTGCAAGCAATGTGACTAAGATGTTAGCCACGGGATCTTGTATTACGAAACGAGTAAAGAGACTTGCCGGTAACGAGATTGAACTAGGTATAGGGATACCGACGATCGAATCTCGGGCAAGTAACATACCGAAGAACAAAGGGAACAGCATACGGGATTAACTGAATCCTTGACATAGAGATTCGACCGATATAGATCTTCGTAGAATATGTAGGAACCAATATGGGCATCCAGGTCCCGCTATTGGTTATTGACCGTAGAGGTGTCTCGGTCATGTCTACATAGTTCTCGAACCCGCAGGGTCTACACACTTAACGTTTGGTGACGATTAGTATAGTTGAGTTATTGTGTTGGTGACCGAAGGTTGTTCGGAGTCTCGGATAAGATCCCGGACATGACGAGGATCTCCGGAAGAGTCCGGAGGTAAAGATTGATATATGTGATAATAGTGTTTTGATCTCCGGAAGGGTTTTGGAATTCACCGGAAGGGGTTCCGGATGTTTACCGAAGTGTTCGGGTGCAGCAACATTTTATATGGGCCAAAGGGGTAAAATCCACGAGGTATTGGAAAGTGCAAAAGGAAGTTTTGCTGCTGCCTTAAGCGGTACTACCGCTGGTAAGGCAGTACTACCGCGTAAGCAGTACTACCGCTTGTGTGAGGCGGTACTACCGCTCAAGCGGTACTACCGCTCACGAGCGGTACTACCGCTTGTACGCGGTACTGCTGGAATCCGAGTGGGACTCTTTCCGTGCGGGCCAAACCGACCTTGTGCGGGCAAAACCGACCTTGTGGAGGCTTTCTCTCCAAGTTTAGACCCCAGGGCTCAACATATAAATAGAGGGGCAGGGCTAGCACACGGGACACATCAGGATTTCCCAAGCCGTGTGCCGGCAACCCTAACCCTCTAGTTCCTCCCGCCATAATCTCCGTAGTGCTTGGCGAAGCCCTGCAGAGATTGTTCCTCACCACCATCACCACGCCGTCGTGCTGCCGGAACTCATCTACTACTGCACCATCGCTCGCTGGATCGAGGAGGTGAAGGCGTCATCAAGCCGTACGTGTGTTGAACGCGGAGGTGCCGTCTTTTCGGCACTAGTTCGTGATCGGATCGAGGGACGACTTGCGATTTGGATCGCGGAGACTTTCGACTACATCAACCGCGTTTCTTAACGCTTCCGCTTAGTGATCTACAAGGGTATGTAGATCCACTCTCCCTCTCGTAGATGCTCATCACCATGGATAGATCTTGCGTGTGCGTAGGAAAATTTTTATTTCCCATGCAACGTTCCCCAACAGTGGCATCTGAGCTAGGTCTATGCGTAGATGAGATCTCGAGTAGAACACAAAAGGGTTTTGTGGGCGTTGATATTCAGATTGCTTCCTCCCTTGGTCTTTTCTTGTTTCGGCGGTATTGTGGGATGAAGCGGCTCAGACCAACATTACTCGTACGCTTACGAGAGATCGGTTCCTTCAACTGACATGTAACTTCGTTGCATAAAGATGCCTAGCGGGTGTCTGTTTCTCCCACTTTAGTCGGATCGGATTTGACAAAGGCGGTCCTTTAGAAGGTTGAATAGCAATTTTTATATCACCGTTGTGGTTTTTGCGTAGGTAAGAATCGTTCTTGCTAGATACCCGTAGCAGCCACGTAAAACTTGCAACAACAATTAGAGGACGTCTAACTTGTTTTTGCAGGGTATATTGTGATGTGATATGGCCAATTACATGATGAGATATATGTGATGTATGAGATGATCATGTGTTGTATAGAATATCACGACTTGCATGTCGATGAGTACGGCAACTGGCAGGAGCCATAGAGTTGTCTTTAATTATTTTCGCCGTTTTGCTTTACTTTATCGATATGAGTTAGCAATAGTCGTGGAAGCAACAGTCGGCGCGACAACCTCATGGCGACACGTTGATGGAGATCAAGATGATGGAGATCATGGTGTCATGCCGGTGACGATGAAGATCATGCCGGTGCTTTGTAGATGGAGATCAAAAGCACAAGTTCATGGCCATATCATGTCACTTATGATTTGCATGTGATGTTAATCCTTTTATGCATCTTATTTTGCTTAGGACGACGGTAGCATTATAAGGTGATCCCTCACTTAAATTTCAAGATAAAATTGTGTTCTCCCCGAGTGTGCACCGTTGCGAAAGTTCGTCGTTTCGAGACACCACGTGATGATCGGGTGTGATAGACTCTACGTTCGCATACAACGGGTGCAAGCCAGTGTTGCACGTGCGGAACACTCGGGTTAAACTTGACGAGCCTAGCATGTACAGACATGGCCTCGGAACACAAGAGACTGAAAGGTCGAACATGAGTCATATAGTAGATATGATCAACATGAAGATGTTCACCATTGAAACCACCTCAACTCACGTGATGATCGGACTTGAGTTGGTTGATTTGGATCATGTGACACTCGAATGACCGGAGGGATGTCAATTTGAGTGGGAGTTTTTTAAGTAATATGATTAACTAAACTCATTATCTTGAACAATAGTCTAAGTTGTCTTTGCAATATTTATGTTGTAGATCATGGCTCGCGCAGTAGCACCCCTGAATTTTAATGCGTTCCTGGAGAAAGCTAAGTTGAAAGATGATGGAAGTAACTTTGTGGACTGGGCCCGTAATCTAAGGATTATCCTTACGGCTTCCCAGAAGGCTTATGTCCTTGATGCTCCGCTTGGTGATCCACCCGCTCCAGTTGAGTCTCCAGACGTTGTGAACGCCTGGCAGGCTCGTTCTGATGATTACTCAATAGTTCAATGTGCAATGTTGTATGGCTTAGAACCGGGACTTCAAAGACGTTTTGAACGTCATGGAGCATATGATATGTTCCAGGAGTTGAAGTTTATCTTTCAGAAGAATGCCCGGATCGAGAGGTATGAGACCTCCGATAAGTTCTATGCTTGCAAGATGGAGGAGAACGGGTCTGTCAGTGATCACATACTCAGAATGTCTGGGTACTCCACCCGTCTGGCTGAATTGGGGATGCCCCTTCCGCCAGAGGCTATCACTGACAGAGTTCTTCAATCATTGCCACCTAGCTACAAGAGCTTCGTGTTGAAATATAACATGCACGGGATGAACAAGTCAGTCGCCGAGCTGTTTGCGATGTTGAAAGTCGCTGAGTCTGAAATTCAGAAGGAGCATCAAGTGTTGATGGTCAATAAAACCACTAGTTTCAAGAAGAATGGCAAGGGTAAGAAGGGTAACTCCAAGAAGAGTGGCAAAGCAGTTGCCCCTCCCGTGAAGAAACCCAAGGCTGGACCCAAGCCTGAAACTGAGTGGTTTCATTGCAAGGGAACTGGTCACTGGAAGCGGAACTGCCCCAAGTATTTGGCTGACAAGAAGGCGGCCAACAACAAACAAGGTATATATGATATACATGTTATTGATGTGTACCTTACCAACTCTCGTTGTAGTGCCTGTGTATTTGATACCGGTGCGGTTGCTCACATTTGCAACTCAAAACAGGAACTGCGGAATAGACGGAGGCTGGCAAAGGACGAAGTGACGATGCGCGTGGGAAATGGTTTCAAGGTTGATGTGATCGCCGTCGGCACGCTCGCTCTTCGATTACCATCGGGATTAGTGATGAACCTGAATAATTGTTATTTAGTGCCTGCGTTAAGCATGAACATTATATCTGGATCTTGTTTATTGCGAGACGGTTACTCATTTAAATCTGAGAATAATGGTTGTTCTATTTATATGAGTAATATCTTTTATGGTCATGCACCCAATGTGAGGGGTTTATTCTTATTAAATCTCGATAGTGATGATACACATGTTCATAACATTGATGCCAAAAGATATAGAATTGATAATGATAATACCACTTTCTTGTGGCACTGCCGTTTAGGTCATATTGGCGTAAAACGCATGAAGAAGCTCCATGCTGATGGACTTTTGGAGTCACTTGATTTTGAATCACTTGACACATGTGAGCCATGCCTCTTGGGCAAGATGACTAAGACGCCGTTCTCTGGTACAATGGAACGGGCAAGTGACTTGTTGGAAATCATACATACTGATGTGTGCGGTCCGATGAGCATTGAGGCGCGCGGTGGTTATCATTACTTTCTCACCTTCACTGATGACTTAAGTAGATATGGGTATATTTACTTAATGAAACACAAGACTGAAACGTTTGAAAAGTTCAAGCAATTTTAGAGTGAAGTTGAGAATCATCGTAATAAGAAGATTAAATTCCTACGATCTGATCGAGGAGGAGAATATCTGAGTTATGAGTTTGGCAGTCACTTAAGACAGTGTGGAATTGTTTCACAATTGACACCACCTGGAACACCACAGCGTAATGGTGTGTCCGAACGTCGTAATCGAACCTTATTGGATATGGTGCGATCTATGATGTCTCTTGCCGATTTGCCACTATCGTTTTGGGGTTATGCATTAGAGACAGCTGCATTCACTTTAAATAGGGCACCATCGAAGACGACGCCATATGAACTATGGTTTGGCAAGAAGCCAAAGATGTCGTTTCTTAAAGTTTGGGGATGTGATGCTTATGTCAAAAAACTTCAGCCTGAAAAGCTGGAACCCAAAGCGGAGAAATGCGTCTTCATAGGATACCCAAAAGAGACAGTTGGGTATACCTTCTATCTCAGATCCGAAGGCAAAGTGTTTGTCGCTAAAAACGGAACATTTCTTGAGAAAGAGTTTCTCTCGAAAGAATTGAGTGGGAGGAAGATATAACTTGATGAGGTTATTGAACCTTTATTTCAACCAGAGAGTAGCGCAGCACAGAAAGATGTTTCTGTAGAGCCTACATCAGTTGAAGAGGAAGTTAATGATGATGATCATGAAGCTTCGGATCAAGTTGCTATCGAACCTCGTAGGTCGACAAGGACGCGTACTGCTCCTGAGTGGTATGGCAACCCTGTCTTAGAGGTCATGTTGTTGGACAACGATGAACCTACGAGCTATGGAGAAGCGATGGTGGGCCCGGATTCCGAGAAATGGTTAGAGGCCATGAAATCCGAGATGGGATCCATGTATGAAAACAAAGTATGGGCTTTGAAAGTATTACCTGAAGGGCGTAAGGCCATTCAGAACAAATGGATCTTTAAGAGGAAGACGGACGCAGACGGTAATGTCACCGTCTATAAAGCTCGACTTGTGGCAAAGGGTTTTTCACAAGTTCAAGGAGTTGACTACGATGAGACCTTCTCACCCGTAGCGATGCTTAAGTCTGTCAGAATCATGTTAGCAATAGCTGCCTTTTTCGATTATGAAATTTGGCAGATGGATGTCAAAACAGCGTTCCTTAACGGTTTCCTTAAGGAAGAGTTGTATATGATGCAACCAGAAGGTTTTGTCGATCTAGAGAATGCTGACAAAGTTTGCAAACTCCAGCGATCCATTTATGGACTGGTGCAAGCATCTTGGAGTTGGAATCTTCGCTTTGATGAGGTGATCAAAGCGTTCGGGTTTATACAAGTTTACGGAGAAGCTTGTATTTACAAGAAAGTGAGTGGGAGCTCTATAGCGTTTCTAATATTATTTGTGGATGACATATTGATGATTGGAAACAATATAGAAATGTTGGAAAGCATGAAGGAATATTTGAACAAGAGTTTTTCAATGAAGGACCTAGGAGAAGCTGCTTTCATATTAGGCATCAAGATCTATAGAGATAGATCGAGACGCTTAATAGGACTTTCACAGAGCACATACCTTGACAAAGTTTTGAAGAAGTTCAAAATGGATCAGTCCAAGAAGGGGTTCTTGCCTGTATTGCAAGGTGTGAAGTTGAGTAATACTCAATGCCCAGTGACTGCAGAAGATAGAGAAAAGATGAGTGTCGTCCCCTATGCTTCAGCCATAGGCTCTATCATGTATGCAATGCTGTGCACAAGACCCGATGTCAGCCTTGCCATAAGTATGGCCGGAAGGTTTCAAAGTGATCCAGGAATGGAACACTGGACGGCGGTCAAGAATATCCTGAAGTACCTGAAAAGGACTAAGGACATGTTTCTCGTTTATGGAGGTGATCAAGAGCTCGTCGTAAAGGGTTACGTCGATGCAAGCTTTGACACTGATCCGGATGACTCTAAGTCGCAAACCGGATACGTATTTATTCTCAATGGGGGTGCGGTTAGCTGGTGCAGTTCCAAGCAAAGCGTAGTAGCTGATTCTACATGCGAAGCGGAGTACACCGCTGCCTCGGAGGCGGCGAAGGAAGGTGTCTGGATGAAGGAGTTCATGACAGATCTTGGAGTAGTGCCTAGTGCACTAAACCCAATGACTCTGTTCTGTGACAACACTGGTGCCATTGCTCTAGCCAAGGAACCCAGGTTTCACAAGAGGACCAGACACATAAAGAGACGTTTCAATTCCATCCGCGATTACATCAAGGAGGACGACATAAATATTTGCAAAGTGCACACGGATCTGAATGTTGCTGATCCGATGACTAAACCTCTTCCAAGGGCTAAACATGATCAACACCAGAACTGTATGGGTGTTAGATTCATTACAATGTAAATCACATAGTGATGTGAGCTAGATTATTGACTCTAGTGCAAGTGGGAGACTGTTGGAAATATGCCCTAGAGGCAATAATAAAATAGTTATTATTATATTTCCTTGTTCATGATAATCGTTTATTATCCATGCTATGATTGTATTGATTGGAAACTCAAATACATGTGTGGCTACATAGACAAACAATGTGTCCTTAGTAAGCCTCTAGTTAACTAGCTCGTTGATCAAAGATGGTGAAGGTTTCCTGGCCATGGACATGAGATGTCATTTGATAACGGGATCACATCATTAGGAGAATGATGTGATGGACAAGACCCAAACTATAAACGTAGCATATGATCGTGTCAGTTTATTGCTATAGTTTTCTGCATGTCAAGTATCTGTTCCTATGACCATGAGATCATACAACTCACTGACACTGGAGGAATGCCTTGTGTGTATCAAACGTCGCAACATAACTGGGTGACTATAAAGATGCTCTACAGGTATCTCCGAGAGTATCTGTTGAGTGGGTATGGATCAATACTGTGATTTGTTACTCTGTGTGACGGAGAGGTATCTCAGGGCCCACTCGGTAATACAACATCACTATAAGCCTTGCAAGCAATGTGACTAAGATGTTAGCCACGGGATCTTGTATTACGGAACGAGTAAAGAGACTTGCCGGTAACGAGATTGAAATAGGTATAGGGATACCGACGATCGAATCTCGGGCAAGTAACATACCGAAGAACAAAGGGAACAGCGTACGGGATTAACTGAATCCTTGACATAGAGGTTCGACCGATATAGATCTTCGTAGAATATGTAGGAACCAATATGGGCATCCAGGTCCCGCTATTGGTTATTGACCGTAGAGGTGTCTCGGTCATGTCTACATAGTTCTCGAACCCACAGGGTCTACACACTTAACGTTTGGTGACGATTAGTATAGTTGAGTTATTGTGTTGGTGACCGAAGGTTGTTCGGAGTCTCGGATAAGATCCCGGACATGACGAGGATTTCCGGAAGAGTCCGGAGGTAAAGATTGATATATGTGATAATAGTGTTTTGATCTCCGGAAGGGTTCCGGAATTCACCGGAAGGGGTTCCGGATGTTTACCGAAGTGTTCGGGTGCAGCAACATTTTATATGGGCCAAAGGGGTAAAACCCACGAGGTATTGGAAAGTGCAAAAGGAAGTTTTGCTGCTGCCTTAAGCGGTACTACCGCTGGTAAGGCAGTACTACCGCGTAAGCAGTACTACCGCTTGTGTGAGGCGGTACTACCGCTCAAGCGGTACTACCGCTCACGAGCGGTACTACCGCTTGTACGCGGTACTGCTGGAATCCGAGTGGGACTCTTTCCGTGCGGGCCAAACCGACCTTGTGCGGGCAAAACCAACCTTGTGGAGGCTTTCTCTCCAAGTTTAGACCCCAGGGCTCAACATATAAATAGAGGGGCAGGGCTAGCACACGGGACACATCAGGATTTCCCAAGCCGTGTGCCGGCAACCCTAACCCTCTAGTTCCTCCCACCATAATCTCTGTAGTGCTTGGCGTAGCCCTGCAGAGATTGTTCCTCACCACCATCACCACGCCGTCATTGCTCGCTGGATCGAGGAGGTGAAGGCGTCATCAAGCCGTACGTGTGTTGAACGCGGAGGTGCCGTCTGTTCGGCACTAGTTCGTGATCGGATCGAGGGACGACTTGCGATTTGGATTGCAGAGACGTTCGACTACATCAACCGCGTTTCTTAACGCTTCCGCTTAGCGATCTACAAGGGTATGTAGATCCACTCTCCCTCTCGTAGATGCTTATCACCATGGATAGATCTTGCGTGTGCGTAGGAAATTTTTTGTTTCCCATGCAACGTTCCCCAACAGATTGGTGGGTAGGTCTTTGACGTCGACCACGTCTACACTACCATTTGTGGGCACCCCAGTTGAGGTGCAATGCTCTCCGTCGTCTCCTTCATCGCCGTCCTCGTTTACTCCACCTCTCGAGGGATAGAACTTGATGTTGCTGCATTTGCCACTCTATCACCGTTGAGACGTATAAGTCTTCACCCGGTATGTCTTGATGGAGTGGCAACCACCGACGAGGACTCGTTGACCAGTGCCATGCGTAGGACGATATAATGCAACCTCAACTTTGAAGGTACGCCCTCTCATAAATCTTTTTAGTCATTCAATAATTCTAGACATTCTTCAAATATTACTAGCCTTGGAACTTTGTTACAACGTAGTGAGAAGGAGGTGGGAATTTCTATTCAGGCTTTTAAACAATTGGAGTTCGACCGGCTTATCGTTTCTCCTAGGTTATCGACTTTTTATAACCCGCTTGTGTCGGATGATGAAGATGTTGATGCCGAACATGATGGAAAGCTTCTGTCCAATCTGGTTAATGACACGACAGAAGTAGACTTGGATGGTACTGTACGCTATACCATGTTATGTGAGCTTATCGCGCTGGTAAGTTAAAACAAGTCTATTTCAGGGAAGAAAGAATGACGCCCATCTAAGAGAGCGAACCTATTTAAATTCAATAGTGGTTCTTCATGAGAGACATGTTTTGGGACAACAGAGGTCTTGGTGACTTGGCTAAGCACAAAGACATTGCTGATTGTGTAAGAGACCATGCCTTGACTTCGTGGCCATAACCGAGTCGGGTAAACGAGATTACCAGACATGGGTTCTAGACCATTTTTCATGATTATGAATGGAATGTCTCACCCCCGTCCGGGAGGTCAGTTCGATTTTTTCTTGGTATCCACTCGACATCCTTGGAACTTTTTTTATGTCGAAGGCCGAATATCACATTAAATTTGACCTTTATAACAGGTCTGACAACTTCCTATGGAGCCTGATGGCCATGTATCACGGCCGCTTAAGAGGAGTTTAAGTCTGCTTTTCTTATGAAACTTGTTCATACCTGTCGAGACAAACCTTATCCCATGCATAGTTTTAAATAGCGAAGATAGCGTCCGCTATTGCGTCCGCAATAGCGCTAGCGCAATAGCGACTGCTATCACTCAAATTTAATGTCATTGCTTTTTGTTCATGTTCTAGTGATATAAACAAGAATCTAGTGTTTTTATAAATCTGCTACAAGGACATAGCGCCCGCAATATCGCCCGCTATTTGCATTCCGCTACGCGGAACCCAATCCGCTACCAGCCCGCTATCCGCTATTTAAAACCATGACCCCATGTTAATTGGGGGGGAGGGAGGGGGGATTTCAACATCTTTCGATATCATCATGAAAAAACAATGACCGGTTTGACACTCTTCAACGTTGTTATTGACAGCTTGGATCTACGAGAGCTCAGTATGTCCGGTCATCAGTTTACATGGGCCAATAACCGATCGGTCCCCACTTATGGAAAACTGGATCAGGTGCTAGTAACCATTGACTGGGAACATAAAATTTTCCTTGCTTAGATACGGGAGCCAGAAAGAATTGACGGATTATCGCATCATGCTCTATTGCTAATTTTTTTTTGGCTAAATCAGTTCAAAAGTTCGAACCATCCACTGTTTAAATTCAAACTGGGATGGCTTACTAGGGAGGGATTCTACGACTTGGTTAGGAATGTTTGGTCGCGACGACCCCGGGGCGGTGATACGTCTCCAACGTATCGATAATTTATGAAGTACCCATGCCATATTGACCTATGTTTACAATACTTTCATATGGTTTGGATGCATTTTATACGATTTATTTAGAACTAACCCGGACTGACGCTGTTTTCAGCAGAATTACCGTGGCAATGTTTTTATGTAGAAAATAAAAGTTCTTAGAATCGCCCGAAACTTTTTGACGATTTTTTCTGGACAACATGAGAAATACCAGAGCGAAGAACCACCGGAGGGGGGCCATCTGCTGGCCACAAGCCAACAGGGCGCGCCCACCCCCTGGGCGCGCCCTGATAGCTTCTGGGCCCCTCGTGGCTCCGGTTAGCGTGATTCCAACGCCGAAAAATCATATATATACAGAAACCCTCAGAAATAAACCTAGAACTTTCGCTCCGCCGCCGCAACTCTCTGTATCAAAGAAAAGCCCATCGGAAGCCTTTCCGGTACCCTGCCGGAGGGGGAAATCATCACCGGTGGCCATCTTCATCATCCAGGCGGTGTCCATGACGAGGAGGAAGTAGTTCACCCTCGGGGCTGAGGATATGTACCAGTAACTATGTGTTTAATCTCTCTCTCTCTCTCGTGTTCTTGAGATGTCACGATCTAGATGTATTGCGGGCTTTGTTAATATAGCTGGATCATATGGTGTTCTTCCCTTGCTATTTTGTTGTGATGAATTGAATCTTTCCCTTTGAGATTTTGTTATGTTAGATTGAATATTGGATTAGAGATCACTTGATGTATGCCTTGCATGTGGATACCCGTGATGATAATGGGGTGTTCTATTGTATCACTTGATATATGTTTTGGTACTCAACTTGGGGATTCCCGCGATGACAATGAGGTAATCTATGCATATGGGTTGATACACGTTCTTGTCCTACTTTCTCCGATAGAAATCTTGGGGTACTCTTTGAAGTTCTTTGTGTTGGATTGAATATGATGAATCTGAAATTGTTTGATGCATGTCGAATAATTAATCCACGGATACTTGAGGTGACATTGGAGTATCTAGGTGACACTAGGGTTGATTAATATGTATCATAGGTGTTACTTTACCACGAACTCTAGGGCTATTTGTGACACTTATATGAATAGCTTAAAAGATTGATCGGAAAGAATAACTTTGAGGTGGTTCTACTACCTACATCAATTTCATCTTATGTTCTCTGCTACTTATGAGCTTTGAAGTGATTCTTTGTTGCACATTAAGGGATGATCATATGATTCTATTATGTTAGCATTGTTGAGAGATTGCACTAGTGAAAGTATGAACCCTAGGTCTTATTTCCAAGCACTGCTATACTGTTTTGCTTGCTGTTACTATTTGTTACCTTCCTGTTTTTATATTTTCAGATTACAAAAACCTATATTTACTATTTATATTGCACTTGTATCACTATCTCTTCGCAAAACTAGTGCACCTATACAATTTACCATTGTATTGGGTGTGTTGGGAGACACAAGTGATTTCTTGTATTTGATTACAGGGTTATTTGAGAGAGACCATCTTCATCCTACACCTCCCATGGATTGACGACTTAGGTCATCCAGTTGAACGAAAATTGCTACTGTCCTACAAAACTCTACGCTTGAAGGCCCAACAAAGTCTACAAGTATAAAGTTGCTTAGTAGACATTAAGAAGTACATCCATTAAACGATGAAATTACTGAATTTGCACACTGTGACACTTCCTTCATGGATGGGCTAAACACACCGTCGTATGTCCAAACAAAAAGTTGTAGCTGTCTACCTTAATTGACATCTGATAAAACCGCGGAGGTGGGACCTCTTTCCGCAGGTTATTCATGCATGTACGCACTCGCTCCATACTTGGTTTATCATGAGTTTGGAGAACAGAGACAATTTTATGCTGATGTCTACCTGCTGGAGCATACGAACCAGAGGTTTTCTTCCTTCATGGATGTCGGTTAATCTTCGATTAGGATCTACCCCACCTTAGGCTGGACTTTTTCTTTGTTGCTGTAAAACGATCTTTTATTTTTATTTGTGTTGGATGTTTTGGCTGTGCACATCATGCTATGCAGAAGCCGGACAATCTTTTAATACGGTTGTATCATCTTGATATATCAAATGAATGAAATGTCTTTTATTGAAGAAAAAGATGGCATCCTGAAACTGGGCCATTGATTGCACTTGACTGTGTTAGCCTCGCCTGTGATCTGATCACATTCACCGGGGTTGCTGTCTAGCTTCTACGCTCCACGGTATAGTGTATTTTTAGTGTAAACGAAAACTACCAGGAAGCATGGATGGCAGGTGATCATGTGGTCCTTAAAGTATAACCTCCAAATCTCCCGCTAACCATTGGTCACATATAATATACTCCTATTTGACAACCATCTGGTAGAAAGTTTCTGAATCCAATCATAGCATGGCCGTCCGTGTCTTGATCGGACGGTTTACGGATTCCCCAACACAGGCATGTGGCGTGTGTTCCCTCTCCCACCCGTGAAGCATTCAGATCCAGCGGCTCCGAGATGATTGGGCAACAGCATGTGCAGTTTCCACATTTTCCATGTGCATCCATGGCGTTTGCAGATCCAATAAGGAGCTCTTTTAAGACGCTCCCAAATCGGTAGGAGCCATCGATTTTTTGTGATCCTGTGGTTAGTATTAGCATTAATTCTTGCAAGGTAAGATGATGTTACTGATTGTGCAGGGTTATTATGGACGTTTTACTTCTACAGACTAGGGAAGAAATTACAGTGCCATTAAATCTGGAAGGTAAATTCCCCGCCAACAAAAAAAGAAAATCTGGAAGGTAAATAAGGAAAGAAAGAAAAATATTATTTAATGTTATACTAATCAACGATTGGAGTATGTACTTTCCAATTTTGGTTTCAACATAAGGGAGCAACGCCTAGTATTTTGTTTGTGTGTCCTTTTTTTTTCGAGAAAACCTTCCGATCTAGAGTATTCATCAATTGTCAAGGTAGCACACAGAACATCAAACGTAAAATTTACATTCAGATCCGTAGACCACCTAACGACGACTACAAGCACTGGAGCGAGCCGAAGGTGCGTCACCGTCATCACCCCTCTATCACCGGAGAAGGGCAAACCTTGTTGTAGTAGAAAGTCTGAAAGTCGTCGTGCTAGGAACCCCGAGGATCAGCGCACCAGAGCAACAACGTCATCGATGAAGAGAAGCGTAGATGGAAGGATCCATAAACACACGAACATAGACGAACGAAGACCGGATCCAAGCGAATCCATCGAAGAAAAACGCCGACCAGATCCTGTGAGATCCACCGGAGACAAATCTCCACACGCCCTCAGACGACGCTATATGCACCGCCGGACGGGGGCAGGACGGGGAGAATCTTATTCCATCCTTAGAAAGTCGTCACCGCCTCGCCTTCCTAAACATGACACCATACAAAAACTCAAAAAAATTACCTAAAAACGGAGCCCTCCCGTCGACAAGGACAAAGATCCATCGCACCTTCATGGCCCTAAGGCAGCATAAGTTGAGGCTGGCTGGCGGCTGCGGGGCAGGAGGCATCGAAAACCCTAGCGCTGGTGCCTGGTGCATGAGGAAAGGAAATCTATGTGTTCTGTTTGTCTGTTAACACGTGCATTCTAGTTGAACAAATAAGGCCAATTACAAATTACATAAGGAAAAACACGTGACGTTTTCATAACACAAAGCATATGACATAGTACACTGTGAGATATAGGGCCAATTTTTTGGCCGAATCCCCTGAAATCACTAGTTATTTTATTTGATACGGTATTAGTAGTTAAAGGGTATCTCTTGCAAAGGTGACTTTCATCTTCTCTGGTGATGACAAGTGACACACAGCTAAGAGTTTTGCGCTTTTCTCGTAGATTTGTTTGTCAAAATGTTTTATCACTTGAACCGCCCAAATCACGAACTGTTATCATCGTTGGGTTTCTTGTGTTGAGTTCTTCGAAACTAGATCTCATGTTAATATGTTTGGACGAACTATTTTTCAAAAAAAAATTGAAAATAAAAATAATCAAGAAACAAATAGAACGAAAATAAAAAAACAGAAACCAAGGAAAAACGAAAACAAAAACAGGGAAGTGGAAACAAAGAAACAGAAAACCAGGAAGCACAATTGCGCTTTTCATTTTTTTTTGGAAAAGAATACTTGTGCCTTTTCACTTTTTCGGAAGCGAAAGCACAACTGCGACACACGCGGAAGCTCAAGTGTGCTTTTCACATAGTGTGCTTCACGCGAGAAAAAACATTTTTTGAGAAAACATTAGAAAAATCAAACAAAATGTAAATACTTGAAGAAAGAAACCAAACATATGCATAGACAAAAATAACCCATGTGCGTGTGCAGCGTGCAACATGTGACGGTGGCTGGATGCACCAAGTAGCGTGCTTCCAACGGTGTACCCTCTATTAGTTGATCCCCGATTCCTCAGGGATGCTAGTACTTGGGAGGATGCTCCCTCTAGTTTTTTTATCGAGTATCCTATATAGCTAAATAATTGATTCTTACTAATTTCAATTCTCTTAATATGTAACTATGCCACCTCATCATGCCACTATAAATGAAGAAGTCCCACATTAACATGTACCATGCATGCTACTCATATTTAATATATATTTACAATTATATAATAATCAAATTTAACAAATTATATGTATTTTAGTTTCAATTCACATATTTCGACCCTAAAAACTAAATTAATGTTTGATACTTACAAATCCCACTAAAATAATCGCAACTAGTTGCCGACAAAGCGCTGGTATCATCTCTAGTTTTAGTTGATGATATAAATTATGATGAGTTGAATACAACTAGACATGATGTCTTTTCGTCAATGAAAAAAAATATGTGTTTGATGTAGGTGATGGGGATATGTACCTAGGGTAGGGTCATAGGTCTGACCTACATACCCTACCTAAGGACATTACATTGAAGAACCTAAAGATCACAAAGAAGACTCCGACTGAAATCACCATGGTACATGAGTCACTCGACAGAACATCCACTCGGAGGTTTCTTCCTCCACTCGACAGTTGCCTTTCACTCGGAAGAACCAGAAGACAATCGACCATAGAAGACCAGAAGCCACTCCAGGGAGGCCAACGGGCAGGCGTTCGACTAGACTCCATAAGTAGCATTTATTACATACGTTATCAGTAACGCATGCCTTTATTACCACGATCGAGCCCTTGGTTGCCAGGTATTCATAAGGGGCGGCGCACTCTATATAAGCCCCCCCTCCCCTTTGGCACAGGGGTTCAGACCTCCTGTAACTCATACATTCCACACGACAGAAGCTCCTGAGCGCACGAGACGTAGAGCTGTTATCTCCACCGTGAGAGGCCCGAACTCGCTAAAACCACCGTGTCACCCATTTGCATCTCGATAGATCATGCTCCGTTATCCTACCCCTCTCTATTGTCGAAATCGTTCCCACGACAGTTGGCGCCCATCGTGGGGCATGGCGTCTATCAAGCCATGGTGCAAATGATTTTTCGTGAATCTTCGACAGCAGACCAACAACCATCGGCAGAGAAATTGGCCACCGGAGTTCTGACCATTGCGCCTTTCGTACAAACAGAAAGATCAGGGAAGTACCTATTCCATCTAGCCTTTTTACAATAAATTGTCTAACAATAAGTCGGTCTTTTCCTCCTGTAGGATCAGGCACACACATGCGTGATTAATCATGAAACAGAGAAGAAGAGAGCATGACAAGTCGTTCCTCATGTTTCTTGTCTTCTTACAGGATCATCGTCAATGGCGTCCACAAAAATGGCCGCCGGCGAGGTCCGTCCCGTCGTCTTCGACCTCTGAATGACGCCGTCGGCGAGCTCCTTCACACGGCCACCGACGCCGTCCGTCCCGCCGTCTCCGGCCTCGTGTATGACGCCGCCGTCGAGCTCCTTCACACAACCACCGGCGTGGTCCGTCCCGTCGCCTCCGGCCTCGTGTGTGACGCCGTCGGCGAGCTCTTAGACACGGAGACCGGCACGGTCCGTCCAGTCGTCTCCGGCCTCGTGTACACCACCGTCGGCGAGCTCCCCACGCATGGCCACCTCCTCCCGCCGGTGTCGATCGCTCGGCGGCTGGGCTCGCGTTTGTCACGCATGCATGCAGGCTACTCTGCTCGCGTAACCCAATTGCATGCACGTTAGGAAACTGAAGGAAAAGAAAGGAAAGTGCTTTGATTGCCGAATCAATGTCAATCAGTGCATGGCCAAGAGAAAGAAACTGCCATTACATAGATCAAGCGTTCAAGTCAATTTTGCAAGAGTTATAGCATACCGGTGCTGGACGTGGGCGACTCCATCAATGCATCGTAGCGTCCTCTTCACCTTCCTTGCGGCCCCAACCGACGGTCCGACTCCTCGAGCAGCGAGACGCAGCAACCGACAGTGCGGGACTCCTCCGCCCTGTCAACTAATCGATAGCGGCCTCCGCGCCGCGGGAGACGCGTCCGACCGAGCGGTTTGCCAGTTCACTCGGACGAATCTTGCGCTCAGGGGCACTTCGGAAATTCTCTCGGACAAGCACCGCCCTTACCTGCAAGCAGTGGCGGTGCCAGGAAATGAAGGCTGGGTATTCATTCAAAAAAAATTTGAACAACAACACAACACAACACTAGCAATATATGAACAAAACAACACAACACTAGCAATAAGTGAATGGCTTCTACATTGCTTCTACTCTCCTTATAACAGCCGTGGAGGTGATGTGAATTGGCTTCTAAATTGCAGCTAAATTGACAATGAGCCAATATATTGCTTCTACTCTCCGTGGAGCCGTGGAGGTGATGCCCAGCTAAATTGACAATGATCACACATCTAAAATTATGAATTGCAGCAGCAGCCAGCAGCAGGTGGGGGATGGACCTGGACGCCGGGCCGAGGGGCGGAGCCGCGGAGGCCGGAGGGGCGCTGCCGCGCTGGGGTGGAGGCGTGGAGCCGCGGAGGGATGGCCGGAGGGGCGGCGAGCCGGCGACGCCGGCGAGCCGGAGAGCCCGGAGATCCGGCCGGATTGGAGCGGCGCCGCGGCGGAGGGAGGAGGGAGGACCCGGAGGGGCAGGAGCGGCGCCGGCCAGCGGAGAGGGGGAGCCGGGGAGGGGCGGAGGGCCGGCCCGGCCAGCGGCTACGGCGCCGCCGCCGCCGCTAGGGTTGGAGCCTGGATTGGAGGGAACGAGGGGACAGGGGAGGACGCTCGCTCGCTCGCCCGATGCCGCGCGTGTGACCAGACCTCGCTGGCTCGGTGGGCTGGCTCGGTTGATGGGCTGGCTCGGTGGCCCCTCTGGCCTCTGTGCCATATACCTATTAAAAAAAATAGAGCGTATTTCTTGGGTATTCCAGGGAATTCCCAGGAATACCCCCAGCGCCGCCGATGCCTGCAAGGCTGCAACCATTGATCGTTGGCTCGGCTCCGGACGATGAGGCTCCACCGTCCGCCCGCCGCCGTATTCGGCCTCGTCCGCGCCAACAACGTTGCGCTGCTACGCACGAATACCGGGGCCGTCCGCCGTCTCCGCCTTATCCGCAACGCCGTCCGCCGTCTCCGGCCTCGTCTGCGACGCCAATGTCGTGCTCCCGCGCACTAATAACGGCGTCGTCCGCCGTCGGCGACCATCTTCCCGGCGAGTTCGTTGCTTAACGGGGCCGTAAGATCGGTTCCAGCCAGCCCCACGAGCCACGACAAGCAGCGAATGGATCATGGAAGAAGGAAACTCCCATGCGGAGCTGGTTTTAATTATTACTTGATTAGCGCTAACGTTTCTTGCATGCAGATTCTGCGGGCTGGTCCAGAACGTGGGCAACCTCTTCAATGCATTGGACGTGGGGGCAGCCTCTTCAATGCCTTGGACGTGGAAAACTCATTCGATGGGTCGGTTAGCTATACAATTACATCTAATTAGTAAGTATTTGCTGCGGTCACGACGGCGGCAGTTGCGGCGTGCCATCGCTCAGCTGTACACGTCGTCATCGCCACTTGTTCGCTTCACGCGTCATCACTCGGCAGCTCCGCGCATCGCCACTCAGCCGGACGCTCCATCGTCACTCGGCCGCCTCGCGCGCCGTCATTCTATTGGACGCGTCGTCATCACTCGGCAGCTCCGCGCATCGCCACTCGGCGAGATACGTCGTCGTCACTCGGCAGCTCCGCACATCGCCACTCAGCCGGACGCTCCATCGTCACTCGGCCGCCCCGCGCGCCGTCACTCTACTGGACGTGTCGTCATCACTCGGCAGCTCTGCGCATCGCCACTCAGCCGGACGCTCCATCGTCACTCGGCCGCCCCGCGCGCCGTCACTCTACTGGACACGTCGTCATCACTCGGCAGCTCCGCGCATCGCCACTCGGCGAGACACGTCTTCGTCACTCGGCAGCTCCGCACATCGCCACTCAGCCGGACGCTCCATCGTCACTCGGCCGCCTCGCGCGCCGTCACTCTACTGGACGTGTCGTCATCACTCAGCAGCTCCGCGCATCGCCACTCAGCCGGACGCTCCATCGTCACTCGGCCGCCCCGCGCGCCGTCACTCTACTGGACGCGTCATCATCACTCGGCAGCTCCGCGCATCGCCACTCGGCGAGACACGTCTTCGTCACTCGGCAGCTCCGCACATCGCCACTCAGCCGGACGCTCTATCGTCACTCGGCCGCCCCGCGCGCCGTCACTCTACTGGACGCGTCGTCATCACTCGGCAGCTCCGCGCATCGCCACTCGGCGAGACACGTCTTCATCACTCGGCAGCTCCGCACATCGCCACTCAGCCGGACGCTCTATCGTCACTCGGCCGCCCCACGCGCCGTCACTCTACTGGACGCATCGTCATCACTCGGCAGCTCCGCGCATCGCCACTCGGTGAGACACGTCTTCGTCACTCGGCAGCTCCGCACATCGCCACTCAGCCAGACGCTCCATCGTCACTCGGCCGCCCCGCGCGCCGTCACACTCCTGGACGCGTCATCATCACTCGGCAGCTCCGCGCATCGCCACTCGGCGAGACACGTCTTCGTCACTTGGCAGTTCCGCACATCGCCACTCAGCCGGACGCTCCATCGTCACTCGGCCGCCCCGCGCGCCGTCACTTTACTGGACGCGTCGTCATCACTCGGCAGCTCCGCGCATCGCCACTCGGCGAGACACGTCTTCGTCACTTGGCAGCTCCGCGCATCGCCACTCCGCCGGACGCTCCATCGTCACTCGGCCGCCCCGCGCGCCGTCACTCTACTGGACGCGTCGTCATCACTCGGCAGCTCTGCGCATCGCCACTCAGCGAGACACGTTTTCGTCACTTGGCCACCCCGCGCATCGCCACTCAGCCGGACGTGTCTACTTCGCTCGACCGCCCCACGCGTCGTCAGACAGCTAAGTCATTCTTCACATGTTGCATTCAATTAAATAATTATCTATGCATTACCGAGTGTCAAGTAAGTCACACATAACGTTCACTCGGAGGCCACGCCACCGAGTGTACCTCTGCGCTCGGTTCTTTATCTTCTAGTTCCGGACCAGCAAACACCTAACACACTAATTTACACGAATCATTTCAACAAACATCAAATTCCTTCGAGAATTTTTTATGTTAGCTTGTGTTATCTTTCATACACAGGTTACCTGGACGCCTCTGTGCACCATTCTCGACGACATGCTCGACTCGGTCGCCCCGCGCGCCGTCACTTGTTCGGACGCCTCCTCGACGACTTGCTGGACTCGGCCGCCCCGCGCGCCGTCACCTGGTCGGACGCCTCCGCGACTACATTCTTGACTCGGCCGCCCCGCACGCCGTTACTTGACTGCCCCGTGCGTCGCCACTCAGTGAGACGTATCTACCTCACCCGGATGCCCCGCGCATCGCCACTGTGCTGGACACGTTTACATCGCTTGGCCGCCCCGCGTGTCGCCACTCATCCAGAGACATCTACTTCACTCGGATGCCCCGCGCATCGCCACTCCGTGCGGCACGTCATCATCACCTGGCCGCTCCGCGCGCCGTCACTCAACTGGACGCTCCTTCGTCACTCGGTCGCTCCGCGCACCGTTACTCAACTGGACGCTCCTTCGTCACTCGGTCGCCCCGCGCGCGCCGTCCCTCAGCTGGACACTCCTTCGTCACTCGGTCGCTCCACGCACCGTTTCTCAGCTGGACGCTCCTCCGTCACTCGGCCGCTCCCGCGCCGTCAGACAGCTAAGTCATTCTTCATACGTTGCATTCAATTAAATAGTTATTTCCGCATTACCGAGTGTCGAGGAAGTCGCACATGACGTTCACTCGGAGGCCACGCCACCGAGTGTACCTCTGCGCTCGGTTGTTTATTTTTATGTCGGAACACTTCACTTCCGCTTCTTTTGGGTCCAGTACTCAAACGAGTTCAGTCGGATCATTCACTTGCACAAGTACAGTCGGATCCTTCACTCTTTTTGGTTCCGAACCAACAAGCACCTGGCACACCCAGCGGATGTCTATGGGTGTTATTTACACAAATTATTTCAGCAAAGATCAAATTACTTTGATAAATTTTTAGGTTGGCTTGTGCTATTTTTCATACACAGGTTATGCGATCACTCGACGCATCTGTGCGCCATCTTCGTTGCTACTCAGGCTCAGTCGCCGAAACGATCATTCGTGTGTTTTCACTTGTTCAGATGCCTCCGCGACGACATGCTCGACTCGGTCGCCCCGCGCGTCGTCACGTGTTCGGACGCCCCCTCGATGACGTACTGGATACGGCCGCCCCGCGTGCCGTCATTGGGTCGGACGCCTCCTCGACATACATGACTTGGCCGCCCCGCGCGTCGCCACTCAGCCGGACTCGTCTACCTCACCCGGATGCCCCGCGCAACGCCACTCCATGTGGGACGTCTTCATCACTCGGCCGCCCCGCGCGCCATCGCTCAGCTTAGCTGCGACTCCGTATCGCCTAAGTCAAAAACTACTCCGAGTGCGGACATCCTTCACACTCAGGGGCTTAGCTGCGAACCTGACTTCGCCTAAGTCAAAAACTACTCCGAGTGCGGACATCCTCCACACTCGGGGGCTTAGCTGCGAACCTGACTTCGCCTAAGTTAAAAAAACCACACCGAGTGAGGACATCATCCACACTCGGGGGCTTAGCTGTGATTCCGTATCACCTAAGTTAAAAACCATTCCGAGTGAGGACATCATCCACACTCAAGGGCTTAGCTGCGATTCCGTATTGCCTAAGTTAAAAACCACACCGAGTGAGGACATCATCCACCCTCGGGGGCTTAGCTGTGATTCCGTATCACCTAAGTTAAAAACCATTCCGAGTGAGGACATCATCCACACTCGGGGGGCTTAGCTGCGATTCTGTATCGCCTAAGTTAAAAACCACACCGATTGAGGACATCATCCACACTCGGGGGCTTAGCTGTGATTCCGTATCACCTAAGTTAAAAACCATTCCGAGTGAGGACATCATCCACACTCGGGGGCTTAGCTGCGATTCCATATCGCCTACGTTAAAAACCACTCCGAGTGAGGACATCATCCACACTCGGGGGCTTAGCTGTGATTCTGTATCACCTAAGTTAAAAACCATTCCGAGTGAGGACATCATCCACACTCGGGGGCTTAGCTGCGATTCCATATCGCCTAAGTTAAAAACCACTCCGAGTGAGGACATCATCCACACTCGAGGGCTTAGCTGCGATTCCGTATCGCCTAAGTTAAAAACCACACCGAGTGAGGACATCATCCACACTCGGGGGCTTAGCTGTGATTCCGTATCACCTAAGTTAAAAACCATTCCGAGTGAGGACATCATCCACACTCGGGGGCTTAGGCGTGAACAAGTTTTCGCCTAAGTTAAAAACCCTGCCGAGTGAATAGCATCCCATTCACTCGGAAACTTAGCTGCGAACTAGTCTTCGTCTAAGTTAGAAACTCTCCCGAGTGACGAGCACTCCTCTCGCTCGGGGACTTAGCCGCGAGTCAGACCTCGCTTAAGTTAAAGGCTGTTCCGAGTGACAGGCAACACTTTCACTCGGAAACTTAGTTGCGAACCAGTTTTCGCCTAAGTTAAAAACTCTCCCGAGTGACGAGCACTCCTCTCACTCGGGGACTTAGCCGCGAGTCAGACCTCGCTTAAGTTAAAGGCTGTTCCGAGTGACAGGCAACACTTTCACTCGGAAACTTAGTTGCGAACCAGTTTTCGCCTAAGTTAAAAACTCTCCCGAGTGACGAGCACTCCTCTCACTCGAGGACTTAGCCGCGAGTCAGACCTCGCTTAAGTGAAAGGCTGTTCCGAGTGACAGGCAACACTTTCACTCGGAAACTTAGTTGCGAACCAGTTTTCGCCTAAGTTCAAAATTCTTCCGAGTAATGAGCATCCATCTCACTCGGAAACCAAACAAACTTAGCCAAGCAAAGGATTGGAAATCAAACATGCAAACATTGTCTCTATCAGACCCCCGCCGATGCAAGCACTCGACGGCGGTCTCGGGGACTACACCTAGTGGGTGCACTCAGCGTGCCCCCACTGGACCTACTATCACTCGACCAGGTCCGGCCTGTCGAGTGACAAGCGACTATCAAAGCAAATCTAAGACCCCTGCCGATGTCACCGCCATTCGACAGCGGTCTCGGGGACTACACCCAGTGGGTGCACTCAGCGTGCCCCCACTAGACCAGAAACCACTCGACTAAGACCTGCTCTACTCGAGGGGAAAACAAGCAAGTATGCATCAAAAGAAAACGCATATCAAGACATAATCGATCAGGGTGAATGACAAAGATTCCAATCGACGCAGACTTCTATGAAGCCCTAAAATGCACTCGGAATTTTTGTGTCTTATCAGATCCTGCATCGATCCCTTTTCACTCGAACCCCGATCCATTCGGGGGCTAATGATGGGGATATGTACCTAGGGTAGGGTCATAGGCCTGACCTACATACCCTACCTAAGGACATTACATTGAAGAACCTAAAGATCACAAAGAAGACTCCGACTGAAATCACCATGGTACATGAGTCACTCGACAGAACATCCACTCGGAGGTTTTTTCCTCCACTCGACAGTTGCCTTTCACTCGGAAGAACCAGAAGACAATCGACCATAGAAGACCAGAAGCCACTCCAGGAAGGCCAACGGGCAGGCGTTCGACTAAACTCCATAAGTAGCATTTATTACATACGTTATCAGTAACGCATGCCTTTATTACCACGATCGAGCCCTTGGTTGCCAGGTATTCATGAGGGGCAGCGCACTCTATATAAGCCACCCCTCACCTTTGGCACAGGGGTTCAGACCTCCTGTAACTCATACATTCCACACGACAGAAGCTCCTGAGAGCACGAGACGTAGGGCTGTTATCTCCACCGTGAGAGGCCCGAACTCGCTAAAACCACCGTGTCACCCATTTGCATCTCGATAGATCATGCTCCGTTATCCTACCCCTCTCTATTGTCGGAATCGTTCCCACGACAGTAGGTAAGTATTTGATTGTTATTCGCCTAAGTATTTTAGAACGAACTATATTTTCTATCGTTTGTTCAACACTTCTTTTTTGGCGTAAAGTACCCGGTATATTATAATGATTCACCGGAATTACAAAACACCCAAATATAGCAGAACAAAAATACATCGAGGCCACTGGACCACCAAATGAGCAGAACCTCTTTCAAAACAAGCCCCCAACATGCTGCTATTGCCGCACTCATACCTGACCTTACCGATGATAGTCGGGAAGTCTTCGTGCACGCGCACCATAAAGACCAGCCTCTTGGAGCAGCAACTATCACAGTTGAACCATTGAATCGACCCGAACATTTGTTCCACCAACATATACAAAAAATCTTGATTCTTTTGAAAACATAGGGATTTTCCCCCGCCCCAACTTTATTAGGCCAAGGCAAAAACCAGCATAGACGATTTACGGCTCTCGGTTGCTGCCTAAAGTAGCAATCACATGAGATTATTCTTACAACACTGATGGATGTGGCAACAAAATAAACAAACAAACATTAAGAGATTATTTCCTTTGTAGGTTTTTTAAGTATTCCCACAGGATTTTGACCGTGAATTTTGATTCACTAGTTATGGCCTCCATTTTACCGCAAAGGAGGTAGAATCCTTACGATTATGTTCATTTCAACATAATTGCTAAGGAATATTAGCATTTGGAGAGACCCGATGGAAAATTTTGTGAAGATTGAAGCGTGGACATCCTAATCTTCTACTTTTCCTATTCCCTCAATTCATAAATTCCATGCGGTGACCAAATAATACATCACCGACAAAAGTCCCACGTCTTGCTTAACTTTTCCTTCCCTATCCCTTGGCGCCTAGAGTAAACTGTCCCCTCCATGCTTCACTGGTAAGCCTGCAGATTCACATCCTGACCCTCTTCCTACCGCTCCGGCGGCTGATGGTGACGAGGGAAATGCCGGTGTCTCCGCTCCAGTTAGTAGTTTAGGTTAGGGGTTTCAGTCCTCGCAGGTACGACGCTCGGGTGGATGGCGGTGCTTCTTCGAGTTTGTCTTCCGGGCTCCGATCTTCTTGGGGCGGTGATGTTAGGGTTTCTCACCGTGTGGCAAAATTTGGTGTCACGTACTTCGGATCTAATCAAGGGTTCAATGGCACCGAGTGCGGCTACAAGGTGCTGGTCCTTAAGTGCATGTGCACGAAGACTACTCGACTGTCATCGACATGGTCAAGCCGGCTCCGGTATGGAAGTGGCGACAGAGGCGCGTCGGTGCCTCGATCTGACAACGGTAGTGGTTGTTCGGTGGTCTCAAAATATCGATGCAATTTTTATTGTGTTTAACGTGCTTTGTACTTCGGGTGAACTTTTTGGGTCCTTCTCGATTTTTTTTCTAAAATTCCATAAACTGAGTGAGCCCTTAGATGTAATATGTCAAATATGAAACTTTGTATTCAAAGCAAATTTTGGTTTGAACCAACATGGGTGGTAGTACTATATATAGAAGTTACTATTTAAAATCGGATAACAATAAACTTGTCAAAAATATTGCCATATTAATGTCAGCGGCTGTTCTACATCTAAGCTCATGTGAGTTCAGATGAACCGTTAAATAGAAAAAAAAAAAAAAAAAAAAAACTTATTTCTTTGTTGGTGAAACATTGATAAAATGTTTGTTGTCTTGCAAAATTTCATCAGCATATGAAATTCATGAAAATCGTGGCAAAAACAATAAAATCGATGCTCCAAAGTGATATTTCCGAACGTATTTTGGAGCATAGTTTTTGTTTTTTTGCCATAGTTTCTACGAATGCCATTTCCTGATGAAATTTCGCAAACTATGAAAACACTTGCCAATGTTTCACACACAAAAAAAATCAGAACTTTTTGATATTTTTTCTTCATTTTTTTATTTTACTGTCCACCCGAGCTCACATGAGGTCAGGCTTAGAACAACACTTTCGCCATATTCATCTTGTATTACTATTTGGCAGGCAACTTTACCAAGGCAATGTGACTTTGGGAGAGGGCACATTGTGTACACGTCCCTAATTTAAGCCACTGCAAGAATCGGAATATTTTCCCTCGCCGCATCGGCGCGTGGACTGGCTAGCTAGTGCTCTGCCGCACCGTGCAAATGTTCCATTGTTCCACGCATTAGTTGGTTGGAGACACACCACGTTTAGTCAGGAGAATCGTGCTTAGCCTTGTCAACGCTCATCCTATCCCCGCCGCGCTTCGTCGGCACTCATCATATCCCTCAAGATCATTTCGCCGAATTTCTCAAAGGGGACTTGTCGAGCGCTTTTCTCCGTGGAAGCATTAGCTCCACCATCAGGCGGTGCCAAAGGAGGAATAGCATTTTCTGCACAAGCCAAGTGCGGCGAGCACGACCGCTGTCTCAGCTTGTTCGCGCGCCTTCAGCAAGGGAGAAGTATCTCATTTCCGAAAGAAGAATGCTATGCCTATGCTATTTGTGTTGTGTTGGTCACAAGTTTGGCAGAGAGCCTGACCTCCCGTTTTTAGCTTGGACCTATGTTTATTCTCGGCTCTCTGCATATGTTTTCTCAGACAGACGTACGTGCTGCTAGTTCAGACAGAATATGGTAAAGCAGTATTCTCAAAAAAAAAAAAAAAAAAGAATATGGTAAAGCAGCTGATGCATCATGCACCGAACCAAGTGTTTTTTGTACTTGTGTTGCAGTGGATCGGTCTCGACTCGTCTCATCTTCTCCGTTATGTTGTGCCGATAACGGCTGGACAGAATTGGACCTGGTCGATGACATGTTCGCAAGTGCACGCATGCAACTGCAACTTTGTTAGGGCATTTCCAAGAGTCCTTTTGCAGTACATGGGGTTGATATGGACCGTCCCTCGGAGTGGATTCGACGGTCGAGATGTAATGCAATACCGTGGCGTCACATGTATTATCACGGAGTCCGAGTGCCATTTTCGGAAGAAAAAAATATTTCAACCGATCAGGTTTTCCCTCCCAAATATTTCAAGGGTATTCTCGGTACAAAATTCACGACTATTTTCGGTACGCTACGATTTTTCTCCTACAAGTGTCAGTGCATCGTCTAGGAGATATGCCCAAGAGGCAATAATAAATGTTATTATTTATCCCAATGTTCCTAATTAAGTTTATATTCCATGCTATAACTGCAATGATTCTCGAGTCTACAATATCCACGAGGCCCGGAGGGAAACTCATTTGCACGTGTGGTATAATAAACGGTAAAATGTATTCCTAGTCTTGCCTCTAAGACTGGCTCAATTATTGCATGATGATCCTGTTTTTCTGATCATGGGCATGGCTATGCCGGCAATTTTGAGGGCGCAATGTTGGTAGAACACATGTGTTGAATCGTCCCGAATTGATGTTATGCTATGAGATACATTCGTCACAAGTTAATGGTTAATAACACAGAGATGGTTAACGTTTGCATGATTCCTTAGACCATGAGAGTATTGAGTTTCGTCATGCTTGCTTCATGAACTTTGGGGTTTGTTAAACGTCATCCGTAAATGGGTGGCTATTACGGCGGCTTACGGCTTCATGGAAAAGCGTGTCAAGTAACTTGATAGCTCAAGATTGGGATTTGCTTCTCCGACGATGGAGAGATATCTCTGGGCCCTCTCGGTATTACGGTATCCATCATCGTCTGGCCAGACACAGGGTGATTTGATCACAGGGATGCCACGGTAACGAGAAAAGAGAACAATACCGGTAACGAGGTAACTGGCATAGTGGACAAGTTGTTGATCCACGGGGATGCCAACATGTCTCACCTCGGGTATTTGTAACATATCGCGAAGCAACAGGAATAGCACACGGCAACTGGAGGTTCACTCGAATATTCATTCGTGTGGGTATAGGGGTCAATATGGGTGTCCACGGCTCCAATGTTGATCATTGATCGGAAGGGGTTCCGGGTCATGTCTATACTTCACCGAACCTATAGGGTCACACGCTTAAGGGTCATCTATCTGCTGAATACTAGACAGGGAGTCCGAGAGAAAGTCACCGGAAAAGTTTCGCAGACAGCGGAAAAGTTTCGGAGAGAGAACACCGGAATAGTTTCGGTAAAACTGAAAAGTTGTTTCAGGGCATACCATTAGGTCAAATTGGTTTCGGCACACGCCTGGAAATTCTTGGAGGGTGCCAGAATTGTTCTGTGAACTTCTGGGATTTTTCGGAGAAAAAACCCGGGAATGTTCCGGAGTTGCCGGAACCGGTTTGGTTGCTTTTCGCAGATGAAAATCACTAAACCGAAAAGTTGTTTCGGAGTACACCATTAAGTCAAAATGGTTTCGACACACGTCTGGAAATTCTTGGAGGGTGCCAGAATTGTTCTGGAAACTTCTGGGTTTTTTCCGGAACAAAAACCGGAAATGTTCCGGAGCTGCGGAACCGCTTTGTCTGCTTTTTGCAGATGAAAATCACTAATCCAGAATTGTTTTGGAACGCGTCGAAAATTATTTTAGTGGGTACTAGAAATATTCTAGGTCCGCATAAATATTTTCGGTTCGAACGGACACTGAAAAATGTTGTCGTGAATAGTGAAATCAGCTTTATGGTTACTTTTTGGAAAGCCACCTTTTTGGGCTTTTGCTCCAAAATATCTTGGAGATGACATGGATGGATGTGGCTGAAATTTCAGCCCCTCTACCCCTCCTTCTCCTATAAATAGAGGTGGAGGGGGCTGCCCAAAACTCACTCTTTCTCAACATACACAAGTCATGCATGATCTGGCCTTCTCTCTCACTCCCAGCGAAATAGTTTCGTAGAGCCGAAATGCTGTCTGGGTTCCGGTGGGAACTAGTTCTGGACGGCGAAGCCCTGCTAGATAGATGACACCGTATGTGTGCAACTCTATAGAGAGATCGTAGTTTCGGTCTTAGTTCGAGAGTGCCTCCCGAAGGGCTGTCCGAGTGACTGTCCGAGTTTTGAGGGTCCTCCCGAAGGGCTGTCCGAGTGACTGTCCGAGTTTCGAGGGTCCTCCCGAAGGGCTATCCGGGTGACCGTCCGAGTTTCGAAGGTCCTCCCGAAGGGCTGTCCGCGACACCGTCCGAGGGACTGTCCGACCGCCTCCCAGAGGGCTGTCCGAGGGGCAGACGAGGGTATACATCCTCGCGGTTGGGAGGTTGTAAATCCTAGCTGCGGGGATCTGCACCGCCGATCGTCATCGACTCTACTTCCGCTGCGCTACGAGTCGGTAACGATAAAGATCAAACCTTGTATGCAGTCTCCATAGTGGTCCTGGGCTGGTGCGTAGGTCGGAAATTTTTGTTTCCTGCTGCGTTCCCCTATAGTGGCATCATGAGCCGTGCTATGCGTAGATGCAGGTTGCGATCTAGAATACATAGAGATGTATGGGTGTTGCACAATATAATTAGGTAGTAGATGAGTTCTATTACTGAAAATTATTTGTGCGGGTAGCAGATGAAATCTGTTACCCGATGTTCTTGTTGCTTCCCTGGGATTTGCATATTTCTGATCTTGATAACAGCATGGTGGAGTTTCAATGTTCTGGCAATCCGCGATCCTGATTGATCAACGAAGTGCTAACAGTTCATTGAATTCCACTGTAGTTAAAAAGAAAGATGAAATTTCGCAGACGAAAGGGCAATGCAGATATGATCTGCACTGGGGTCATGCGTATGACGAACTTCAGTATGGGGCTCGAGATTTTATTATCTCGTGTTTCATACACCCCGCAAAGTTAATCTAGCAACTTGAATTATCATACTTGATGATGGACGTTGGTAGCTTCGGTTTGTTTCGAAACCTTAGAAGCCACGAAAAACAAAGTTCTTGCATAAACCGATTAGAGGCGTCTAACTTGGTTTTGCAGGAGGGTTTGCATGAGCATGTGATGTGGTATAGCAATGCTCATATTAATTTGATTATGTATGAGATGACTATATGATGTAAATTAACATGACCTGCGTGTCATGATTCGGCATGATGGCTGGAGCCATATGATTGTCACTTTAATGACCTACATGTCAACCTTGAGTAATGCACTTATTTTATTAGCTATAGAGATAGCAATATTATCTGATGCATCAACAAGGTGGTGGCAATCTTCGCGAAGGTGAACACCGACGCAAATGCCGAAGACGAAGAAATGTTTGACTTCTCCGTCAGAAGGGGCTATACCATGTCATGCTAATTATGAATTGCCTGAGATATTTATCCCTTATGATGCACCCTTTTGATTGCGCGGTAGTCGCTTTTTATTAGGGTGATCTCTCACAAAAATATCAAGTAGTCAGTGTTCTCCCAAGTGTAGCACCGTCACGGCACCTATCTCTTCGGGGTATCACATGGATACATGGGTACGAACGATTAGAGAAGTGTGAGGCGGGTGAGTTGAGACCTCGTAGCGAGATCACTTGGTTGTCTTGACGTTCCGGAGGATCGTCCTGAGCGCGGAACACGCCCATCGAAAGATGAACAAGAGTCACATAGAGATGTGATTGGCAAGTTGGCCTACCGATTGCAATTCTCGTCACTTGAGATGGATACATCCTTGGCGTTGAATTTCAATTTGGGTCTTGTATCACTCACAATCAATTATGAGAGATATTGTTTTGAGTGGGAGCGCGCTTTAGAATTAATTCTTTTAATTCTTAGTGCAATTAATTTTGAACACTGTCTAAGTGTGATTTGCATAATAGTTGTAGAATAATGGCTCACGTTTCCACCTTCCCTATTAAAATTGAATAAGCTGTTACTTATCTCGTTAAAACTTTACGATTGATAACGTAATGTGAGGATTGTCCTCAAGAGTGCCGACAAGGAATTTGTCCTATCGCATGCTTTCGGTATTCTCCCGCTAATGCTATGGATCATGTGACTCTCGTCCTTCGATCCAAAAGCTAGCTAGAATTCCATTTCAGTCAAGTGCAATACGTTTGCTTCCATGAGACCCGAACTTCGAAAGTTTTAGGATAGTTATGTGATATTCATGGAACTGAAAATTAATTTTCAGATACAAACAAAGGCTGAAAGATATGAAATATCCAAAGCAATATTTGTTTGCAAACTATTAGTAAAGGTGTTTACTATGCATTAGACTGATAAGAGAGGGATCCAGGAGAACGCCTTTCATGTAAATGAAGGTGAATAAAACAACAACTTAAAGAGAAAGGAAGTGTCCGAAGGGTGTTAGTGAAACTTTCATGCCTAGGAAGTCCGGGGCTAAACGCCACTCTTAAGTTTGGTGCTTCTTCTAAGAGTAGGAGAAATAGTAAAAGTTAAACTGTTAGAAGTATAAAGGCAGAAAGAAAGAAGACTGGAATATCCAGCTCATGTATGAATGTCATACAAGTTTTTGATGTATAGAAGGCTGGTCAAAGATATAGTTCTTGGGAATTATGGTTAAACATGTTAATCACTAATTTTGGGTATTGTGAGTTGATCACAAAGATACCCGCTCGATTGCATTCTGTTGCGACTCGATGCAAGAACTACTATGGCCTGAAAGACTAGCCAGGAATGAGGTCTTGATACACGCTGGGAACATAGTAAAAGTTACTATACCTTCCATCGGTGTATTACCTATGTGTTTTCTTTCATAATTCATTTTAGAGCTTTACACACTCTAGCCCTTTGCATAAGGTATCTTGCAAGAAGGTTGTTCATAAGAGAACTTTTGATGTTCGGTGTTATGAATAAACATAAGGGCCATACTTTCATTATGAATGAGATGTATGTTATGAAAAATGATATTAATATATTACCTCTGTGTTTACTTTCATAATTCATTTTAGAGTTTCATACACTCTAACCCAGTGCACAATGTTTGTTAGCTAGGGTGTTCATAAAAGAACAATTGTTGTTCAGTATTATGTATAACATGAAGGGCCATGCTTCCATCCAAGATGGGATGTATGTTATGAATATTGATGGAAATATGATACATCCATAACACTGACACTAAATGTCGCAAGACTAAAAGAATACCACACAAGTGTGGCACTGCATTTGGTCACATTGGAGAAACCCGCATGGAAAATTCCATTATGATGGATTTTGAAGTCGGTTGATTTTAAATCATCTGACACTTGCAACTTTCGTCCGAAAAGTGAAGTGACTGTAATACCGTTCACATGCCATAAGGAACGAGCAACAAACTTATTGGTGATCATACATTTTGATGTGTGTAGTTCAATAAATGTTGTTGCAAGTAGTGGATTTATCTCTCTTCAGAAATGACTCAAGTAGATATATGGATATTTACTTGATGAGACGTAAGTCTGGATCTTTTGAAATCATTCGAAAGGTTTTCAAAAATGAAGAAGAAGTTGTTGTAACAAGAAAATTATGTTTCTACAATTCGATTGCAGAAAGGAATACTTGAGTTACAAGTTTAGCGAATGTCTGATGAGTTGTGAAAGGGGTTTCATAACTTGCACCTCCCGGAACACCACTGCAAGTGGAGAGTCCGTGAAGATGTAATCGAGCCATTCATGACATGGTAATATCAAAGATGACATAACTAAATTTGCCATTATCCCTTTTAAGAGTAATGCTTTAGAGACTGCGGCTTTTACACTGAAAAGAGCTCCATCGGGTCTGTTGAAATGACGCCATGGTATGGTACGCCCAACCATGTTATATCTTTTCTTATCATTTGGAATATGGAGCTTGTGTAAAAGGTTACATACCTATTCCAAATCAGATAAGTGCTACTTTGTAGGTTATCCCATAATGTTGGGTATTCCCCCACCACTATACCGAGGCAAAGGATTTTGCCACAAAACAGTATGCTTTTAAAGAGAATAGTTCTTGCAAAAAGGTGAGTGGGAGGACAGTCCAACTCGACGAGATAATAAGTATCTTCGTCATCAGATCAAAGGAAAGGAACCTTGGAAGTGATTCCAGAGTTTCGTACTGCGACTGATACAGAAGCCTCTACATGAGATGTATGGACTTCGGTCGAACTTGCAGCTGAACAACGTAGGCAAAGCTCGTGCAAACCTCTCAGGTGCGCAAACGAGATATTGTTGTTAGACAACAGTATACCTACGATACACACGGAAGCGTTGATGGGCCCTCACTCCGGAATTGGCTAAATGCCAATACAATCCGAGATAGTTTCCATATAAGTGATTCAAGATTAAAACCTTGATACACCTTTCGGAAGACTTAGAGTCTAACGAATTTTTATGAAATTATAAACTGATGTGGATAAAATGTTTTATCCATAAAGTTTGACTTGTTGCCATAACAAGTTCAAGGAGTTGACTATGATGAGGTTGTTTCACCGTAGCGATGCTTAAAGTCGGTTCGGGTTAAAATAGCAATTAATACATATTTCAATCATGAGATATGAAACATGGATGGCGAAAGAATTTCCATGAAATGGGAATACAAACTAGGATTTGTATGTGATACAGTCCAAAGTATTTTGTCGATCCAAAAGGATGCTAGTGAGTATGCAAACTTCAGAGTTCCAGCAATGGACAGACGAGAGCAAAATGGAGTTGGAATCTTCGTTTTGATGAAATAATCAAAAGAGTTTGATTTCATAAATGGATAATGAAGATGCTTGTGGTTTCAAGAAAGTAAGTGGGAGCATAATAATATTTCTAAAAACCTTGTGTGCTTGACACATTGTTAATTGGAAATAAATTTCTTGACACGAATTAGGACTTCATTTGAAAATAGTTTTTCAATGAAGTGCTTGGGCTAAATAGCCTTGCTATTAGGCATAATGATCTATGGAGATAGATTTGCCTAATGGGGCTAAGCAAAAATACATATTGACAAGATGCTAAAACCATTTAGCACTAAAACTACCAAGGAGTGATTCTTGCCGAAGTCACATGGAAAGAGTTTTGGCAAGACTCGGTGTCCTAAAAACATTGATGAGCAAAATATATGATGGATATTCCACACACCTTTGTGTTTGGATTAATCATGTATTCCATGGTATGTAAATCAACTAGATATGTCCGATACTCCCAAACTGTTGCGAGTATAGATACCAAAGTGATCAAAGTACTGATCATAGGACAACAGTGAAAAATGTCATTGAGTACTAAAGTAGCACTGATGACATGTTTTCTCGCAAGCAGAGATTATGAAGTGCTCGTTGTAAGTAATTACATCGATACAGTCTTCATCAATGCTACATGCGATTTTCGATTTAAGTTAAGGTTTTGTGTAATACACGATATGGTGGCACGGTAAGTTGGAATTGTTCTAAACAGGTTACTGTGCCGAATTCTATAACAAAGGCTAAGTATGTTGACATTTTGGAAGCGAAAAAGAAGATGTTGAATCATATAGTTCGTTCATGAACTTAGTATGGTTCCAAGATGGCTTTGGTCAATGGGAAACTATTGTAGATAGTTGCTCCATAACTCAGTCTGAGGAATCAAGGTTTGACTAGTGATTCACATATATACAAAGCCAAGTCCACACCAAATATGAATTTTGTGAAAGCGTGAAAACGCGAGGATATGCAAAGATACACACGAAGCTGAAGTTGTCAGGTCCGTTGGACATCAGGCTATACCACAAGCGAAGCATATTTTACACCAGTATGCCATAGGTGTAAAGTGCATTAGCATTGACTAGATTATTGACTCTAGTGCAAGTGGGAGTCTGTAGGAGATATGCCCAAGAGGCAATAATAAATGTTATTATTTATCCCAATGTTCCTAATTAAGTTTATATTCCATGCTATAACTGCAATGATTCTCGAGTCTACAATATCCACGAGGCCCGGAGGGAAACTCATTTGCACGTGTGGTATAATAAACAGTAAAATGTATTCCTAGTCTTGCCTCTAAGACTTGCTCAAGTATTGCATGATGATCCTGTTTTCCTGATCATGGGCATGGCTATGCCGGCAATTTTGAGGGCGCAATGTTGGTAGAACACTTGCGTCGAATCGACCCGAATTGATGTTATGCTATGAGATACATTCGTCACAAGTTAATGGTTAATAACACAGAGATGTTTAACGTTTGCATGATTCCTTAGACCATGAGAGTATCGAGTTTCTTCATGCTTGCTTCATGAACTTTGGGGTTTGTTAAACGTCATCCGTAAATGGGTGGCTATTACGGCGGCTTACGAGTTCATGGAAAAGTGTGTCAAGTAACTTGATAGCTAAAGATTGGGATTTGCTCCTCCGACGATGGAGAGATATCTCTAGGCCCTCTCGGTATTACGGTATCCATCATCGTCTGGCCAGACACAGGGTGATTTGATCACAGGGATGCCACGGTAACGAGAAAAGAGAACAATACCGGTAACAAGGTAACTGGCATAGTGGACAAGTTGTTGATCCACGGGGATGCCAACATGTCTCACCTCGGGTATTTGTAACATATCACGAAGCAACATGAATAGCACACGGCAACTGGAGGTTCACTCGAATATTCATTCGTGTGGTTATAGGGGTCAATATGGGTGTCCACGGCTCCGATGTTGATCATTGATCGGAAGGGGTTCCGGGTCATGTCTATACTTCACCGAACCTATAGGGTCACACGCTTAAGGGTCATCTATCTGCTGAATACTAGACAGGGAGTCCGAGAGAAAGTCGCCGGAAAAGTTTCGCAGACAGCGGAAAAGTTTCGGAGAGAGAACACCGGAATAGTTTCGGTAAAACTAAAAAGTTGTTTCAGGGCATAACATTAGGTCAAATTGGTTTCGGCACACGCCTGGAAATTCTTGGAGGGTGCCAGAATTGTTCTGTGAACTTCTGGGATTTTTCGGAGAAAAAACCCGGGAATGTTCCGGAGCTGCCGGAACCGGTTTGGTTGCTTTTCGCAGATGAAAATCACTAAACCGAAAAGTTGTTTCGGAGTACACCATTAAGTCAAAATGGTTTCGACACACATCTGGAAATTCTTGGAGGGTGCTAGAATTGTTCAGGAAACTTCTGGGTTTTTTCCGGAAAAAAAACCGGAAATGTTCCAGAGCTGCAGAACCGCTTTGTCTGCTTTTCGCAGATGAAAATCACTAATCTGGAATTGTTTTGGAACGCGTCGAAAATTATTTTAGTGGGTACTAGAAATGTTCTATGTCCGCATAAATATTTTCGGTTCGAACGGACGCTGAAAAATGATGTCGTGAATAGTGAAATCAGCTTTATGGTTACTTTTTGGAAAGCCATCTTTTTGGGCTTTTGCTCCAAAATATCTTGGAGATGACATGGATGGATGTGGCTGAAATTTCAGCCCCTCCACCCCTCCTTCTCCTATAAAAAGAGGTGGAGGGGGCTGCCCAAAACTCACTCTTTCTCAACATACACAAGCCATGCATGATCTGGCCTTCTCTCTCCCTCCCAGCGAAATAGTTTCGTAGAGCCGAAAGGCTGTCTGGGTTCCGGTGGGAACTAGTTCTGGACGGTGAAGCCCTGCTGGATAGATGACACCATATGTGTGCAACTCTATAGAGAGATCGTAGTTTCGGTCTTAGTTCGAGAGTGCCTCCCGAAGGGCTGTCCGAGTGACTGTCCGAGTTTTGAGGTTCCTCCCGAAGGGCTGTCCGAGTGACTGTCCGAGTTTCGAGGGTCCTCCCGAAGGGCTGTCCGGGTGACCGTCCGAGTTCCGAAGGTCCTCCCGAAGGGCTGTCCGTGACACCGTCCGAGGGACTGTCCGACCGCCTCCCAGAGGGCTGTCCGAGGGGCAGACGAGGGTATACATCCTCGCGGTTGGGAGGTTGTAAATCCTAGCTGCGGGGATCTGCACCGCCGATCGTCATCGACTCTACTTCCGCTGCGCTACGAGTCGGTAACGATAAAGATCAAACCTTGTATGCAGTCTCCATAGTGGTCCTGGGCTGGTGCATAGGTCGGAAATTTTTGTTTTCTGCTGCGTTCCCCTACACATCGCCGCTAGGGTGAGGATCCTCGTCGGCGGTTGGGTTTCATCCCGTCGGCAGGATCGAGCCACGCGTCGCGCACCCACCCTCCATCCACCCCAATTCCCTCACGCTCTCCCACCTCCTCTTCACCTCCCGGGACCGAGAAGAGGTTGGCGGCCCTCCCTGTGGCGGCCGCCGGCGAAGATTCGGCGCCATCCCACCTCCCACTCCTCTATGCGGGTGCCTATAGCCACGAGGTGAGTCGCTACCTCTTTCCCAATCCCCGCGTGGTTGTTTGCGTCCTCTATCTCACCTCTCCGCCATGGCCGCAGTTTGATCGGGCCATGCATCTCCTCAGAAGGCAAGGTGGGCGGGCATCTACATGGATCATGTTCTTACTGCTGGCGGGTACTGCGGGAGTGGATGAAGCAGACCAACCTCGACGGCCAGACCCATTCTTGCAACCTCATCCACATTAGGGTAAGATTTACAAATGTTCGATTGTTGCATATCTACAAATTTGTGAAGAGCTATTTCAATGATATATTGTATCTCAATTTTCATAATTTTCATGGGTATTAGGTATGAAACAAAGGAAGTGTGCCAAGTTTTTACATTTTTTTATTATTTTTTTGAATTTAATTTACAGTGCCCGATGCACACATTTGTGAAGAGCTATTTCAATCATTTATACTGCATCTCAAGTTTCATAATTTTCATTGGTACTAGGTTTTTACAACTTCTACTTTTTTTTAGTTTACAGTGCCTGATCTCTCTTCCGGTTCAGAAAAAAAATCCATAGAATAATTTCACGTACAACATGTAATCCATTAAATAAACAAAAGAAAAACAAATAGTCATAGCGTGTCGCCGGTCACAGCCGGTCTCGTCGACCAATCATATACCACCGCCGTCTCGTCCAATCCTAAACCGCCGCCGCACGATCCTCGCCCACTTCCCCATTGGAAAACCACCCCCTCCTCTCCCTCTTCTCCACTGCAGAAAACCCTCCTCTCCTTTCCCTCTTCTCCATTGCAGAGCCACCGTCTCTCCACTCCTCGTCCAAATCCAGCACTGCCCCCTCCTCAGCACGCTAGAAGCAGATCGATGGCGCTGCGCGATAGACTCGCGAGCATCACCGGCGGCAACGATGACGGAGATCCTTTCTTGGTTCAACAATGACTGGGAGGTGGCGAGGACGGCAAGGGCGATGTCCAAGTATGTGAGAAAGGGCGAGAGGGCGGCGATCTTCTCCCGGGATGGAGTCGTGCGGGAGTCCATCGAGTCCACATCGAGTATCTCCTCTAGGCGATGGAGCAGACAGATTCGCAGGTGCGGATAGTCAGGCGCAGGTGTTAGGCGTACAGATCCAAAATTGAGCATCCAGAGTATGACGCCTTGATAAAATACAGGGTGCCATACATGAGGGTGCTGTGGCAGCCGGAGCCACCTAAGTCTTCGTCCTCCAGACGCAATAGGAGGCAGTCGGCTGGCACGACGTCGCTTCCCCGCTGTTCTCCAGGTTTCCCTCGACGATCTCCTCGCCTCAACGACGGCGGTGGGGTTTAGGGTAAGCTTCGCACTCGACTTTATTTTCCATCTGCTCATGCTTACCATCAGGGTGTTGGCTCAGTCATATTGCAGTGTTGTTTAGCCTTTTGCTTTAGTGCAAGTAGTTTATCCCAACATCAAAAATATATTTGCAATGTGGATTGGTAAATTTGATAAAAGTGATACGGGTCTTATGACAGTACACATCTTTGCTCTTTTGTGGACTTTTTGGAAATTTAAAAATAGAGTGGTGTTTGATAATATCTGGGTGGTTGATCCCTGTGTTCCATGTTAACTTCCTCTTGCATGTTCTTGTATTGCTTTGAATTGAGCATGATAATGGTACTGGCCATATGAACCCCTGTTTTTAACTACTTCCTAAATTGCAGCAGTAATTTTGCATGTTGAAAAATTCATGTTAATTCAACATTGATTTATGTGAACTTGGTATTCAAATTGGTATGTGTGTGTGCTTGTGACAGATTACCTTGTGATTTTGAAATTAGCATATTGTGAGTTTTCAAACAGCAAATGTTATCATCTTTATTTATGTACGAACAGAAGAATGGTTTGACAGTTAAAATTACTTGTTATACTGCTTCTGCCATGTCCACACAGTCATATGCACAGTTTTAAATGAACACATCATTTAACCTGTAAATTATATCAGAAGGTGCATTATATGAGGTTTAATCAGTTTTCTGTGGCCTACATGATGCTTGCCTTTTATCATATTTATGAAATTGTCTATCCAAATGCCATTCTTTATATGTATTGCGTCTGAAATTTTCCATTCTTTATATGCTAAAGGTGGGAGCATGGATGTGTTGCTAAAGCTCATGGCCTTAAAGATAAGAACATTCTTCAGTTTTATGCATTATTCGTTATGTGGCGGTATTAAGTTATGTATTTGATGATCAGAACTTGTTATGTATTTAAGTTATGTATTTGATGACAATCACTTGTTATGTATTTAAGTTATGTATTTGATGACAATCACTTGTTATGTATTTAAGAGTGGCTTCAAACTTGTGGTAACCAAACTTAGATTATTAACATTTTAGATTAATTCCTGGACCAAATTAGCATCCAAGTTGAGAGAGATTCATAGAAATGGCCACATTAAGATATCAGATAGATGAACTGAATGACCAACTAAACATAGAAACACCATGACAAACAGTAAATAAGCACATCGATGAATATACGTTTAGATTCAAAGAAGAGGCCACATTAAGAAATAACCATATGCAACGTCGTATACCAAACGAACATCAAAGTGATGCAGGGTTCAAGGCAAATAGTCTAGTTACAAAGTGATGGCGGATGCAACATCATCCATGCTTTTTGGTCTTCATCCTCCTCAATATGTTGGCCAACTCAGCAGGTTTTGCCTAAGATGCCACCTCTTTCTGTAAGCTGCAATTGCTATGGTTTTGGAATGCTGGTTCTCTTTCCTGCAGAACGGGCATTTATAGCGCCCGTTACGCCGGTACACAATCTTTGCAGCCATGAGCCACTTGAAGATTTTCTTCCTAAAAGTTTCCCTCAGCTGTAGGTAGTGTTTCCATTGTTCCGAATCTGCAAACAGCTATTAGAAGAACAAAAAATCTCATGTCAGCGAATTGAACATTAGCAAAGCCAACCATAAAATGGGTTGTTTTTTCTTTGCATTGGTTTCATAAAACTTTGGTTATATGAAAGACAGACATAAAATACGGGAATACAAATGATCTACTCTTCTAATTTTCCAATCCCTAGAACCGATGAGCGTACAATTAATTGAAAAAGTGAATAGTAGGATATTAATTGAGAACAACGAGGAATAACAAGAAAGCAATTTCTAGGGTTAACCTTGAGAAGGCAAAATCTAGGGTTTATCTCTGCAGACACTAACCGATTCACCGTCGTTCGTGATGTCTTGGACCAGCTCTGGCTGCGAATCGGCGACGATGACGTCCTTGTCGACCAGTTCCTGCATGGGGTCCACATCCGCCGGACGGAGCGCACCAGCCACGCCCCTCCCCCGGCAGGTAGGATCATCTTCGCCGGCAATAATGTAGGCGTTTGGGCGGCGGCGACTAGTGCACGGTGGCGGCGGCAAAGACGATCTAACGCAGAGACGTGGGTGGATAGGCAGTGACGATCTAACGCTGGAGGCGGGAGCGAGATTTGCGGAGTGAAAATTCAAATTTTTCGGGAGAGAGAGGTCAAGGCCGTGCACACTTCGTCACTTAAAAAAAACTCCATCATCAATTTTAGGTAGCAACATGCACATACGCGGCTGATCGTGCACACCTAGAGATTTGATCGAACAAACCAATCAAAAGAAAAGTGCACATTGTCGGTCAACAAACGTGCCCACAAAAACGGAACACCAAAATAGGAGGGACAGTTGGCACATTATTATTTTTTATTTCGGGAGAGTTGGCACATTTCATTTCACGTGGCATCTATTTTTTTTGTTCAAATCACCTCCAAATCATCTCAAATTTTCGACCTACTCCAAATCACCTCAAAATTTCTATACATGATCTCTTTCATAAAATAGATAGAATATAAATGTTTTCCATTTTTTTGAATTTTCTATAATTTATAGTGGCTTGGTGAAACAACGCGACATACCTCATACGTTACCTTAGGGGGACAATGTAAACTTTATTAAATTGCTTTGATAATCATGTTTATGACATGCATGCCACCATCTACAACAGTTTTGGGGTGATTTGGAGAAGCTCTTACAAATCACTTCATTACGGACGAACCATTTGGTCTTCCACTTAATAGAGTTTTTCTAATAAGGTGATTTTTTCGACCTCCTCCAAATCACCTCAAATTTTGTACACACGATATATTTTATAAACATATATAGAATATGAAAGTTTTCCAATTTTTTGAATTTTTTATAATTTATAGTGGCTCTGTGAAACTCGGGGACATACCTCATACTTTACCTTAGGGGGACAGTGTAAACTTCATTACTGTTGAAACTGATTTCATAATCATGTTTGTTACATGCATGCCACCATCTACAACAATTTTTGGGTGAGTTGGAGATGGTCGAAAAAACCACTTCATTACGGACGGACCGTAATAATACAATAAGCTGCTAACTAACAAACTTCGAAGTTGTCTACTGATTCAGCTATCATGCTAAATGGATATAGCTTTTTGGACCAAGGGAAATAATAGACGATAAAAATACAACATGCGCCTTTGAAAGCAAGTGACGAAGCATCCATTTTCAATTCAATTGCCGATCGATAATTATGAAAACAAACAAAGCATCCGTATTGGAACCAATTATATTATTGAAGTTTTATAGCTTGAGTCATCTGCAATGGACTAAGAACATGGCTAGGAAACCTTCTTCGGGACTAAAACCCAACCACACCCTACTCTATCACTTCATACCCAAGTGTAGACTCCACATGCAAGAATGAACCCTGCTGGACTAACTGCTTTCATCTTCGGATTGGCTAGCATGTGTTAGGGAACGTTGCATGGGAAACAAAAAAATTTCTACGCTTCACCAAGATCAATCTAGGAGATGAGCATCTACGAGAGGAGAGATCGGATCCACATACCGTTGTACATCGCTAAGTGGGAAGTGTTAAGAAACGCGGTTGATGTAGTCGAACGTCTTCGCGATCCAAATCACAAGCCGTCCCGCGATCCAATCACGATCTAGCGCCGAATGGACGGCACCTCTGCGTTCAGCACACGTACAGCTCGATGACGATCTCCGCCTCCTTGATCCAGCAAGCGAGGGCGGAGAGGTAGATGAGTTCTCCGGCAGCACAACGGCGTGGTGGCGTTGGTGGTGGAGCTATTCCGGCAGGGCTTCGCCGAGCACTACCGAAACCGATCTAGAGGAGAACTAATCTAGAGGGAGAGAGAGAGGGATGCGCCGTGGCTTGGGTGCGTCTGCCCTCCCTCTCCCTCTCTATTAATAGGAGGAAGGGGTAGGTGGGGTGCAGCCCTAGCCCCTCCTCCAAGGAGGGGTTCGGCCGAAGTGGGGGGAGGAGTCCTCCTTCCACAAGGGAGGTGGGAACCCTAGGGAGGAGCCCCTCCCCTCCAAGGCACCTCCACCTTTTTTTCCTTTGGGCGCATGGGCCCTTATGGAGTCGGCTGCCCAGCCCACCAGGGGCTGGTGCGCCACCTCTTGGGCCCATGTGCCCCCCGGGGTGGGTGGCCCCCCCGGTGGACCCCCGGAACCCTTTCGGCACTCCCGGTACACTACCGGAAACACCCGAAACTTTTCCGGAACCCGAATACCACTTTCCTATATATAAATCTTTACCTACAGACCATTCCGGAACTCCTCGTGACTTCAGGGATCTCATCCGGGACTCCGAACAACCTTCGGTCACCAACATACATAACTCAATAATACCGAAACGTCACCGAACGTTAAGTGTGCACACCCTGCGGGTTCGAGAACCATGTAGACATGACTGAGTCACCTCTACGGTCAATAAACAATAACGGGACCTTGATGTCCATATTGGTTCCTACATATTCTACAAAGATCTTTATCGGTTGAACCTCTATGTCAAGGATTCAGTTAATCCCGTACGATGTTCCCATTGTTTATCGGTATGTTACTTGCTCGAGATTCGATCGTCGGTATGTCCATACCTAGTTCAATCTCGTTACCGGCAAGTCTCTTTACTCATTCCGTAATACAAGATCCCGTGGCTAACTCTTTAGTCACTTTGCTTGCAAGCTCATTGTGATGTTGTATTACCGAGTGGGCCATGAGATACCTCTCCATCACACGAAGTAACAAATCCCAGTCTTGATCCATGCCAACTCAACAGACACCCTCGGAGATACCTGTAGAGCATCTTTATAGTCATCCAGTTACGTTGTGACGTTTGATACACACAAGGTACTCCTCCGGTGTCAGTGAGTTACATGATCTCATGGCCATAGGAACATATACTTGACATGCAGAAAACAATAGCAATAAACTGACACGATCATATGCTACGTTCGTAGTTTGGGTCTTGTCCATCACATCATTCTCCTAATGATGTGATCCCGTTATCAAATGACAACTCATGTCTATGGCCAGGAAACCTTGACCATCCTTGATCAACGAGCTAGTCCTATAGAGGATCACTAGGGACACGGTGTTGTCTATATACACACACATGTATTTGAGTTTCTAATCAATACAATTATAGCATGGATAATAAACAATTATCATGAACAAGGAAATATAATAATAACTATTTTATTATTGCCTCTCGGGCATATTTCCAACAGCATGGTACATCTTGAACCTTTTCCTGTATTTCAATTTGTTGTATGGTATATCGACAAGCATAACAGGTAGCTCTCTTCTGAATTTTTCGATGTAGTCTTGCATGGGAGGATATGTTAGTATCCTTACGCAAGCTTAAAAATTTGACATAATTTTAAATGTTACTCTACGTACTTGGTCATATTGCAGCGTCAGTTCTTCTTCCGTAAAGAATTCAATGTTCTTCAGCATGTACAGTGCACAACAAGAACTGCAACATTTTTCCGTTTGGTAGCAGCATTTCACATATTAACAATGAAAACCAAAAACTAAAGCTAATATTGTTGACTGATGTGTTATTTTTAAAAACAGCATGCTATTTTCAAAAAGAGCACGTTATTTTGAAAACAACATGTTATTTTTAAAAAACAACACGTTATTTTTAAAAACATCATGTTATTTAAAAAAACATGTTTAAAAAGAGCATGCTATTTTTAAAAACAACATTTTATTTTCCAAAACAACATCTTATTTTTAAATAAACATCACAACATTTTTAAAAACAACATGTTAATTTTAAAACAACATATTTAAAATAGCATGATATTTTAAAAACAACATATTCATAACAACATACTATTTTTGAAATCATTATGTTATTTTAAAAACAACATATTCAAAACATCATCTCATTTTAAAATTAGCATGCTATTTTTAAAATCAGCATGTTATTTTAAAAACAACATATTTGAAAGAGCATCTCTTTTTAAAATTAGCATGCTTGTTTCAAATCAACGTTTTCAAATGAGCATGCTGATTTTAAATAAGCATGAAATTTTGAAATCAGTATGGTTAATTTTGAAAATCAACATTTCTCAAGATTATTTTGAAATATCTCCCATTTTTATATTAATTGAAAAACGAGGTTTCTATTTTGATACAAATTTGAAATTTTGCGCTCATAATAATAGGATTTTGAGAAAATTCAAGATGCTATTTTCAAATTTATAAAAATGTGGTTTCTATTTTATATTTCAGTGTGAATTTGACTACACTCTGACAAAATTTCAGCAAAATTACATGTAAAAATGCAATATTGGATGGTTTGAACATTTCAATCCGTCGATGTGTTGATAAATCATAACTAGGCTTCCATCTCGACCAGTTCATATTAAAATGAGGCTACAAATCAAACTAGGAATTCACGAAATAGTGGCAGTCCATCAAATAGGTGAAATACATCCAAAACAAGGTGGATCACCGCACATAAATCTGCCTAATTCATTCTGTTCTCAATCTTTTTCACCCTAGAAATATGCTTGACCGTGTGCACCTAAACATTCTGTCTCGACTTCACTTTTCCTTTCCTGCATGAATCAACATTTGTTAATATCATAGCAAAAAAAATTGAACGTGTACATTAGACATGAACAAAAAAAACACTAACTTCACTGATTTTTCTCTTCATAGCTGCGGAAGCTAACTTCACAGCTCTTATTCCCACAGCCTTTGCTACATTCTAAGCAGGCCTGTTTGTCTTCGTCACACCTTTGACATGTTCTTCTTTATCGCCCTTCCTAGATACACCCCTGAAAAAGTTAAGAAACGTCAACACAGTACTAACAAAGACCTGACTTGTAGAGCAGACATGCAACAAGAGACGCTAACTTCATTGGTTTTCTTCGCGCACCCTTTATTGCAACATTCACGGAAGGCACTTTCTTGTCATCTCGCATTTTCTTCCTTCCATCTTTGACATTTCCAGGACACTTGCGTTTCCTTCAAAAAATGAAATAGATGAATAGGCAGCCAACATTCGTAAAAATGTTTAACTAGGCATCACAGCGCTAAATGCCCACTTGTTTGGTTTTGCATAATCTTCTTTTGCACCCTCCAATGGTCTCTTCCTACCCTTCGGCACCCTACCATCCTTCAATGGTATCTTCGTACCCTTTGGTAGCCTACCATCCTTCAATGGTCTCTTCCTACCATCTTCTGCATTTGAATCTTCCTCTTCTTCTGCATCTGAAAATTCCTTTTCTTCTGCATCTGAATCTTCCTCTTCTTTTGCATCTGAATCTGGCTCTTCTTCTGTATCTGAATCTGTCTCTTCTTCTGTATCAATATGTTTCTGTTTTCTCTTCCTCCTCCTTGTGGCATTTGATTTCCCCGAATCTTTCCTGCGTAAATTGAAGAAAAATATTTGAACACTCTCCCAGAGAACATATTACACTGTAAGCATGTATGGAAATGAACAATGAGATAAACATGTGCACTAACTTTTTCGTTTTTTTCTGCCTCTCATCCGCTCGCGCCTAGTTTTAATTCTCTTATTGGATTCTTCGGTAGTTGGTCTCCCCTTTGGAACTATTTTGATTGGTTTTTGCACGTTATCAGTGCAGCATTCTCGAGCAGCAGAGAAGTATGCCGACAAAGGAACAAACGATTTCTGGCCTTCATCCAAATCAGTTTTTTCTGCATCAACCAATATACTCCAGAGAACTCCATCACCTATTCTAACTGTGAATCGCTAGCTTTAGCTATGAATAAAGCGTCACTAGCCATGTTGCGTAGTTGATGATACTTATTCATGTGCTCAGACCATACATGAGTATTCGCAGTCCTCGAAGAACGGAATGATCGCTTCGCATGCATTGTCCATCTTTTCTTCACAAAAATTGTTGGAAATGTGCGTACACCAAGATGATCCAGAACGCAAAATATATGTGCGCTTGGGTAATCCTCTCTTTCCATCTTTCTACATTTACAAACTGCCTTATCCAGTCTTGCTCCTCTGAATAGACAAGTCACGTGATATCTAACATCCGCAGACTTAGAATCCGCGTGCATCCAACTCTTTCTGCATCCAACTCCTCATCATGCTTACCTTCCAAGCCATTGGGATCCTTACCATCCAACTTTTCTGCATCCAAGTCCTTGCCATCCTTACCTTCCAAGCCATTGGGATCATTACCATCTAACGTTTTTGCATCCAAGTCCTCGCCATCCTTACCTTCCAAGCCATTGGGATCCTTACCATCCAACTTTTCTGCATCCAAGTCCTCGCCATCCTTACCTTCCAAGCCATTGGCATCATTACCATCCATGTTTTTTTGCATACAAGTCCTCACCATCCTTACCCTCCAATTTTGTAGGAACCTTAGCATTCAAGTCATTACCATCCTTACTTACCAATTCTCTAGCATCCTTGGCATATGGAACTTTATCATACGAGACTTTGCGCAAAACCCCATACTTTACTAAACCATCACAACCCACCATGTCTGCGACATGCCAATTTGTTCCTTCAACAATCTGACGCTTTACCTTTGCAAACATCACAGGAGTATAAATATAAGAGGCCGCAATATCCAGAGGGTGTGCACTCAGCTTAGTGAAGGGTATTGTATGTGCCGCTACTACGTCTAATGCTGCTTCATTCTTATGCATTATGGACACACAGTGCTCAACATGCTACAACAAATCAACAAGTTGCATGCTCTTGTTCAGGTGCACATGTAGCCTTGAGTTCAGAGACTCACTCCTTTGATTACTCATCATGCCAAGGAAATATCTACCCTTTGTGTACGCTGCAGCCCACTTGTGTCTCAGCTCATACATCCTGTTAACCCATGAAGACCTCTTCCCCGTTGGTTTTACTTTGAACCGAACCTTATAAGCCTCCTATTGTTTCTCAAACTCATCAACATCCCAACGACGGTAAATGAATTTCCTAAATTCCTTAGGCTTTTCTTCCTGAAGGTACATCACCATATTCTCCTTGATATGCCACGTGCACAAACGATGATCTGTGTCCGTCCAGACAGTAGCTATTGCTTTAGCCATCGAACCATCCCCATCGGTGATTGCTGAAGTGGGTTACTTCTGGAACATTGCCTCCAAAAATACATGAAGAAGCCACTGGTATGATCCAACTGTCTCGTCTGACACTAGACCGACCCCAAACATAATTGTGCCACGGTGATTGTTTAGACCAACAAATTGGACAAACGGAAGCCTGTACTTGTTGGACCGATATGTACTGCCGAACACCACGACACCACCAAAGGCAGCATAGTCAATCCGAGATTGTGAATCAGCCCAGAATATGTTCCTCAAATGGCCTTCACTGTCTTTTGTGTATTTGAAAAAGAATTATGGGTCTGCTTTTTTCTATGCTGTCATATAGGTGACAAAAATTGAAGCATCACTGCCCTCTATCTTGCAACTCTTCTGGATTGAAATATGGTTATATAGGTCCCGATCTATAAATCCAAGCTTGTCAGGACCTTCGGCGTTCTTCTCCATTACATTCATAATCCGATGCGTTCAAAGCCCACTGACAGCATACTCGATGACATCCTCCTTTTGCGCGCCAGTCATTCTACGATGAGCCGATAAGTAGGGAGTTAGGTCAGGAGGGACAAACATATGGTTATGCCTGCCCAGAAAATTCTTGACAAACCAGAGGCCACTGCTATCTTCTAGCTCAACCTCAAAATAGCTGGACACCCACACCGAAAAAGACTCCTTGGTGTTCTTTTTCTTTCGGCTTTGTTAAAGTGCTTAAGGGCCCGCCATCCTTGTTTGCAGCACTTGTACGTCCGTCGATATGCATTTTGTTTCGAACCCCTGTACTCCAGATCATCCTTTCTAACACCAAAACCTTTTTTTTCCGCATAGTCTACGTAGAACACGTAGGCTTCTTCCTCAGTCCTGAAAGTCTTCTTCATGATCTCTATGTATTCCATATACTCATTCAGGTCTATATGTACGTCTGTAGCACCCATGCCTTTATCATCAATTCCTTTTCCTTGCATGCCTACATCATCCATGTCTTCACCATCCATGTCTATGCCATCCTTGTCTCCATCCTCGTTGTCCTTATCATCCATGTCTTTACCATCCATTCATTTGCTGTCAATGCCTACATCCTCATTGTCATTATCATTCATGACTTTGCCATCCTTGCCTCTATCACCCATGTCCTTGTCATCATTGCCTTTATCGCCCATGCTTTCGCCCGCGTTACCTTTATCATCCATGTCGTTATGCTGCCAACGAAAACACATATACAATGTTACGAATGGATAGCATACGAAATAAGTATGCACTACTCTGGTTAAATAATTGAAACAATTTTTCAGTTTGGATTCATGTACCTATCTTTGTCCTTCAAAAGCTCTAACTAAGTATGAAATATGCCCTAAATAAATCCAAAATGCCGTGACTAATCCTTCAAATGAAGTGAGTAATCATGCCCTGATAAATCCACCCTCAAAGATCAAATCACCTAACAAATCCAAAATATCTCGAAACTCAATTCAAAAATATCTCCTAACTAAATCCAAAATAACTCCAAACTCAATTCAAAATATCTCCTAACTAAATCCAAAATATGTCATAACCCAAATCCAAACTACACTTTCTTTGAATTCAAATCTGCTGACAACTTTCTCGTGCCACAGAACCCAAACTAAGTCCAAAATATGTCCTAAATAAATCCGAATTACACTTCCTTTCAATCGAAATCTAGTCACAACTTTCTCACATTACAGAATATCTCCTATCTAAATCCAAAGAATGTCATAACTAAATCCAAACTACACTTTCTTGGAATCCAAATCCGCTGACAACTTTCTCATGCCACATAACCCGAACTAAGTCAAAAAGACCTCCTAAATAAATCCGAATTACACTTCGTTTCAATCGAAATCTACTCACAACTTTCTCATATTACATATCCTAAACCCTAATCAAATCCGATCATATCGGAACTATGAAGAAGGGACCAGACAAGATGAGAGATCGTGGAGGCACTTACATCTGAGAGGTCGTTGTGAAGATCCGACGCGATGGATGGCGATGACGATGATCTGGGCTCGCGTCGGGCAAGGGGCCTCCAATAGGGGTAGGAGGGGATTAGGCGGCTCCTCAGAAGATCTGGCGCCCCATAACCCGAGGGGGACCACGTGCGAGGGAGCGGTAGGAGGAGGAGGAGGAGGAGGAGGGAGTGCGTTGATCGGCGGTGATCGAGGGCGGCGAGGCGATGTGTTCCCCGGAGGTTAGGGTTCTAGAGGAGCTGAGGAACCGCTCTAATTCAAATTCAAATGACTACACACGATACCCTCTTCGTTTAGTAACTAAGTGCTATGTTAATGCAATTAACTTAATTCAAAATTTTAGGACAATAATACCCTTGAACTTAATTGGGCCACCGTAAACTTTAATAATTTTAGGTCAAAAATGCCCTTGGGCTTTAATAAGGCCCAATTAATGTCATCCGTTGAATCGCTCATATAATACACGTGCTCTCGTGTATTGCGATGCACCATAAATATCTCATCTCCAACGCCAACCTTCAAACCGTACTGCTTTGTTCTTAGGCACGGTGGAGGTGGTGTGGGATCGATCCGGACGGGGCTGTGGTTGCCCTGTTTGTTCTCGTTAGTTTGGTGGTGGCAGATGTGCTGCTATGAGATGTGCTCCCTGCCGCTGCGGTGTTCGGCTCGCTTGAGCATCTGTAGTGAATCTGGGGATTTGTGGTCTGGGGTTGGCAGAAATCCTGCTTATCGATGTCTGAGGCTGACAACGGCGACCCCGTGGGCGCCTTACCTTTCATGGAGGCATTTTCTTTGGCCCCGACCTGACTCCCTCCCTCATGCTCGAGGTAAACCCTTGGTCCGGCCTTCGGACCAGACGACGATGGCGTCATGGAGGTGTCCCTTCCTTGGAGGCGTCGTCGTGTTGCTCGAGGAGTCCGGCTGGTGCTGCTTGAGTTGGCTACTCCTCAGGGCGTGAGCCTCCAGGGTGCAATGTACATCATCGTTAGTGCTCTCTCGACGGTGGCTCCTCTTGGTCTGCCCGAGCCCTGCCGTCCACTTGTCGACTTCCTCTTGGCGGTACGTTGGTCTTTTGTGCTCGGGTCTTGCTTTTGTTGTAGACGTGTTTGGCGTTGGTTGTGACGCGGCTTGCCTTAGTACCATGGGCAGGTTGGTATTCTTAAATAAATATGAGCAGAAACGCTGAACACGTGAAAGCTTTTGGCAAGCAGGGAGAGGAGAAACAAAGTAGAACTCAAACTGCAACCCTGTGGTCTAGGCTCAACACAGAGGAGTGAAGCTTCACAGTAGCAACGGAACTACGGGAGCACCAAGTTTCCTCTGCCTCTCTTTCCTTTTTGTTTCCATGTCATGTCATGCCATCCTCGTGTTTCACAGGGCCTACTTGGAGTTTCAGAAGAGTATGGAACAAATTGGAGACTGGGGGCAAGAGGAGGGCAGCTTCCTTCCTGTTGCGAGCAGGGTCAAAGGTCAGCCTCGCGGGAAGCCAGAACCGTTGGTTCGTTCGTACGCGGGAAACACACACAGCGACGTCTGGATCATCGACCGTGCTGGATGAATTGCCCGGCCAACACCGGGTCAATCTCCAATTTTCAAATGCCAGACAGCAACAGCAACTGCCGGCAGTTGTAACAGTTTTCTGCACAGCAACTGCGGAGTAATCATGCATTCATGCACCACGGACGGACACAGTGGCTCATTAACAACATGTGAACTGTTTTTAGTTGTTCTTAGTACGTGCCTCTCAGTGCCGAATCTAGATACCAGCATATTCTACAGAGCGGTTGCTTGCCCTTGCCCGCCGCCGGGCCCTCTGGCTGACAATGCACACTGCACTCCGTCTTGGCGCCAAAGCTGGAGATCGAGATCGAAACCTCCATCAGCTAGACCGGGTCGATCGTCCGGGTCTCGCCTAATCTTATCCGGTTGTTGGGGGTTTCAGAAGAAAAGAAAATGCACCGATCGATCATCCGGTTCCGGTCCAATTTGAACGCGGTGTGCAATGTTTGAATTCAACTTTGAAAAAACAGGATGCATGCGTGCGTGCTGGCGGACGGGAGATAAGTGTATCACCCGGTTGTTGGTAGGTCTCTGAACTTTTGGATCTCGATCGGCCACAGAATCGTCCTCAACACAGCTTAATTATTTCCTTCGTCTCTCCATCGTCGCTGGCGAGAGTGAGACGCTCGGATGCGACACCGGGCCGTGTATGTTGTATTGGACTAGCCACTGCATGCGGCGGCCGCAGCCTAGCCAGGAGGAGTAGTTGGTAGTTGCACTGCACGTGTGTAGTGTAGTTGTTGAACTATTTTGGTCCATAATACAATTAAGTATTTCGATAATGAATGATTGGATACAGAAGACCAACCAACGATCGTGACTGCTCCGCGCCATTACTGTATTGTATGCAGTCTGCCAACAATGGTTGAATAATTCGGGAGGATTAACAAATGTCGGGAAGAAGCTGCAACTTGTCTGCAGCTGGCCTGAGTGTTATGCTTTAGTAAGTTCTTCTTAACATTTTAATTGATGCTTTCTTGGAAATTAAGGGTAGGGACAGAAACATGTTGATGCTTTCTTGGAACGAGGATGCAAGTTGTGGCTCGTTCCAACATAGTACAAGTGGTCCTACTAGAAGTGCAACTTGCTGGATAACCAACTTGTTGCTATATATATTTATACTCCGGAATTGAAACTGCATTCCTTTTTTCTTTTTTACCGACGTTGGGAAATGATGTTGCTAGTGCTTGCATTGGTAAGAGGACCAGTTTTGGCCTGTTAATAAATAAATAAATAAATAAATAAATAAGAGGATCAGTTTTGGAATTGGTTATTTGTCACTGTGTTTGGTAAGATAGAGACAGCAGCAATACATACATACAAACATACTAAATGTCAAATTATGCTGGTCGTTTCTTCTGGTTTTATCCATTACGCATTCAAATGGATAGGGTTGAATGGAAATTTTAAGTTCCCGCAAAAAAAAAAAGAATGGAAATTTTAAGGGCAGGATATTTGAATGTGAACTCGCATGTAGAACACCATGACCAAACAAACATGACCTATACGTAGAAAAATTCTAGCATGATGCGTGTGCAGTGCACTCAAGCATGCCTGACTGGGTCTTTGGGTTGATGTCTAACTTTGCCATATCTAACTAACCTTATCACACAACATGCATGATGCATGCAGACATTCTCTAAAAAGAACTGCATATGAAAATACACGCACATTCGTTTTCGATTTTTTTGGACACAGAGGGAAGGACAAAAGGGTTAAATTTTCTGGGTTTCTTTTCAGTCCATGTGTATTTTTTCCGCCAAGAGAAATTTCATTCTCTATTCACGGAAAACAAAGTAACGGACTCCACAAGTATACACGTATCCACAGCTGGTACCATACGACTGACTCCCTCTCGTTGTCAACTTCCTGGCGAGCAGGGTCTAGTTTCTCCCTCTCATCGTCATGTCTGCAATTCGTGTTGAAGCGTTCTACACCTACACCCATGCTTACACAGTTACACCTAACTTCTTAGAATCTTGGTACGTAGTTTGAAATGGAGTGGATAATGTAGTTTACTAGTATCTGCAGTTTTCCTCCTGTAGTTGGTGAGATTTCCATTGAGTCGTTGACCTCCACCCATGCGTTGATGAAAAAAACTTAATAAGAATGTAACGTTGACTGGGATCAAGTGGAAAAATTCTAAAGCAGGGGCCAATTAAATCAGATTATGCCAGACAGGATATAAACGAGCAGATATACACGTGTACAGGGAGAATTTCTAGTGTACCATCTATCACATGTTCCCATGATACCACATTTTAAAATTTTAAGTTTATTGTTTTTAAAGCTTAATTGTATTTTGCGGATGCTCATGAGATATGTGTTTACAACTCCTAAAAAATTCAGCTCCAAATTAAAATTATGCAACGAGAAACAGAAAAGACAAATCAGTGTGTGAATAATGCTGTTTTTCTGCTCTTGTAATTTTGTGACACTATTCATGATGATTTTTTTTTCTCCATGTATATCTTGAATTTGGATCTGACTTTTGTAGTGGTTGGGTTATAGGTTCATGTCTTATGAACATCCACAATAAAATCATATCTTTTCGAGACATTTCAATTGAATTTTGAAAATATGGCATAATTGGAGCATGTGACGAATGGTAGCACTGGATATTCACCCCACGTATACATACCCTGATGAAAGAAACTTGGATTTTTTGGTTCCCATGCTCACATGAACCCATGAGAAACAATCTAAAGAAGCCATTTTTAAAAGTATTTTGGAGTACTAGATTGTTTTGTTCAGATTGTTTTTCCTTTTCTTTTTTAAGGGGAAGCTTGGAAGGTTGTGATTGAATTACTCTCTCCTCTCGGCCCAGGTAGGACAAGATTTGCAGAAAAATCATCCCAGATGCCTAGGCGACAACCACAGGTAGGTCCGGCCCATAACAAGTGTTGGCGCCGGATTCTGCGCCGTGAAGCGAAATCACTAATTGAAAAATACTTTTTTTCAAAGGATACTCTCATTTTTTTAGGTTGTGACAAGTGACGCACTACAGGTGTGCGACTTGTCACAACCTGAAAGTTTTTCTTTTTTTATAGATCCGTTATTTTAAAATGTTTTATCTCTTAAACCGTGCGCCTAAATCTCGAACCGTTTTAACCGTTCGATTCCTCGCATCGAGATTTTTAAAACTAGATCCTATATTGAAAAAAATTTACAAAAAAAAAAACGGATGAAAAAGCCATGCCTCTCGCGAAAGAAAAAAAAAAGGCGAAGCGTTTCCGTTTCCGAGTGGCACGGCCGTGCCTCTCGCGGAAACATATCCGTGCCTCTCATGGAAGCAAATCTATGCCTCCCGCGGAAGCTAAACCGTGTCTTTCGAGGAACGGCAAAAAAGGAAAATGCATTTTTTTCCGTTTTCGAGAGGCATGGCCATGCCTCTCACGCAAGCAAAACGTTGCCTCTCACGCAAACAAAACCTTGCCTCTTGCGCAAGCAAAACCGTGCCCCTCGCGGAAGGAAAAAAAGCGAAAGCGTTTGTTTTCGTTTCCGAGAGGAACGGCCGTGCCTCTCACGGAAGCATATCCGTGTCTCTCACAGAAGCAAAACCGTGCCTATCGAGGAACAAAAAAAAAAGAAACCATGTATTTTTTTTCCATTTTCGAGAGGCACGGCTGTGCCTCTCGCGGAAGTAAATCCGTGCCTCTCGCGCAAGCAAAACCGTGCCTATCGAGGAATGAAACAAAAACGTGTTTTTTTCTTTTCCGAGAGGAACGACCGTGCCTCTGGCGGAAGCAAATCCGTGCCTCTCGAGAAAGGGAAAAAAAGAAAACCCGTTTTTCCGCGCATTTTTTGTAAAAAAATTGTCCAAAAGCTAAGATAGACTGGTGGAAAACCGAAATGCCGAAAAACCCCGGAAGAAGAACCATCTAAAAAGCCATAAAACGCGTACGGAAAAATAAAATAACAAAATCCAAAGAAAACACGCAGAGCGCGGCACGTGGCGGCAGCTAAGAACGCGTCAATTTGCAGCGCCTGAGAGTGACCATTCGGAGACTCCCGAAGGTGCGCTCCACAATTAGTTGCACTCGCCGTGAACGCTTAGCTCAGGAAGTAATATGTGCGCCAACTACTACACGCTATTTCGCCAACCGGCGCACACACACCCACCATGCTGGGCCAGCCCATTTACCTTTTTTCCCTCTCGTTTTAGGTTTTGATTCGATCTCCAGCCCTCTTCGCCAAGTTCAAACTGCTTCCTGCTTCTTTTTTCTAACTTTCATTTACAGAAGCTGCCCAAACCAGCTGCTTAGTTTTCTAGTTGGTTCTAATTGTCTTTTTTCTTTTTTCTTGTCCCGTTTTGTTTCTTTTTTTCTTTTTTCTTTTTATTTTTTAAATTGAATTATTTTTAAATTCTTGAACTTCTTTCAAATTGAAGAACTTTTTTCAATCTCATGAACTTTTATCAAAATGGTGTTCTTTCTCAAATTTATGAACCTTTTCTAAATTCTTCGTGAAATCCATGAACTTTTTCCAAGTTGATTGGCTTTTTTTTACATAATTATGAAAATTTTGCAATTTCACGAAATCCATAACTTCTTTCGAATTCTTCTTTTTTTTTCCAAATTTCATGGTTTCTTCCGCCAAAAAATATGATCTTTTTTAATATCCAAGTTTCTTCAAAATTCATGAACTTTTTTCAAATTTGTGTACCTTATTTCATTTTCGCGATTTGTTTTTCAAATTACGAAGTTTTCCAAGTCTTGAACTGTTTTCCAATTTATGAACTTTTTTCAACATTTTCAAATTATTTTCAAACTTATGAATGTTTTACAAATTTGTGAGAGTTTTCTTTAAATTTGTGAAACTTTTTTAAAATTCGTGAACATTTAATTTAGAATCAAATGCGCATGTCTTTAGAGAACTGTCAGTAGTCAGAAGTCTGAGATTTTTTATACGTAGAAGTCAGAGTTCAAAGGTCAAATTGTCAACTGCTCGGCCGCTCGCACATCAGAGATGATTATTGGGCCAGCCCATGAATCCTATCATGTGAGCGCTGGATGGCTTACCTGGCGCAGTTAGCGTGGATTAGGAGCTCTCAATATGTGCATCTTCCTGTTCAGGGATCAACAAGCTAAATGGGAGAGGAAAACTACGAGAGATATCGGTAATACGGTATCTCACTTACGGCGAGTCGTATGAAGTGCTCACCTATGGCCGTTTTTTTTAATGACATGCGACCCAAATAGAAGGAGAAGGTAGCGGGTTTGGGAACCTTCTCGAAGATTCTGGTCTCTCTTTTTTTTGGTTTTTTCTATGTTTTTGTTGAATAGTTTATCGATTATATTTAGGCTTTTCCATTTCTATTTCGTTTTTCATTTTTATTTTTCTTTCAAATACATGTGAACTTTTTTGTTTAATACAAATTGAAGATTTTATTTATATAAGTTGAAATTTTTTCAAATACCCGTTGAAGATTTTATTAAATATACATTCAATATTTTTGAATACATGTTGAATATTTTTCAAGTGCACAACAAACATCTTTATAATACCGGTGTTTTTTTTAAACACACATTGATCATTGTTTAAAAGCTTCATGAACAATTTAAAAAATATCATGATTTTTTTTAAATGTGTGAATATTGTTCTAAATTTCATTAATAAATTTTGAAGTACTATGAACAAGTCAACATCTTGAATAATTTTTGAAATGAGTGAACATTCGTCTAAACAGCATGATTTGTGTGAACTGTACGGACATGTTTTAAACACATGTTGAACATTTTTATTAAAACGTCAAGGACATTTATTTAATGTATGAACATTGTTCTTAATTTGAATCCGTATGAAAATTTATTGAATCATACGAACTATTTTCAACCGTTGGAGGTTTTTATTTTACGTATCATAAATATTTCAAATAAATTTATGAACATGTTTTAAAAGTGTGAATATTGTTCTAAATACTGTGAATATTTTTGGTTCTGACTTTATTAAAGAAATTGCGCAAAAGAAAAAAAACGAACTGAAGCAAAAAAAAATTGTCTATCCTTTTTTAGAGCGACCAAAACTGAATGTTTTTCCCTTACAAATACTGTTCGTTTTTCTAAAACACAAAATAAATTGTAGGTGGGTACCTAGGGACACAACTAGGAACCATAACGGAAAGGAACATATTTTTCAGAAATGTGTGAACATTTATTTACATCGCATAATTGTTTTTGGATGGTACCAACATTTCAAAAAGTTGCGCAAACATTTATTTTACACTGCGCCAATGAACACTGTTAGAAAAGTAGGTAAAGTGACTATTAGAAAAGTAGGTAAAGTGACTTTTTGGATATTTTTAAAATGCGCGATGAACACCATTAGAAAAGTAGGTAAAGTGACTATTTCTTACATGGTTTAAATACGGAATATAATAGAAGTAGAAAAAGGAAAAATAAAACACTTATGTCTAGCGCTCAAGAGAATGGAAAAACACTTGCAGAAACCAGCATGCAGCTCGTGCTGGACATGTCGCATTGTTGGTTCTGTCCAGCTGCAAGCAAGACATAGGCCCTCCGGACGAAAACGTGAAGCTCCCGAAATAGTTGGGCCTCATCTGTTCGGCCCATGGGACGGGCCCTTTATTCCATGATTTTGTTTCATTTTCCCTTCAATTTTTTTTTTTTGGTTTTGTTTCATTTTTTAGGAAAAAACGTATTTTTATTTTTATTATCTAAAAAACTAAAATGCATTTTGTTACCATTTTTTATAAAATAATTTATAATATATAGAAGAAATGAGGGAACTAAGCGTGTGTGTGCAACTGTTCATCATGTAAAAAGGGCAATGTACATAAAAAGTATATTCATGTACGAAATTTTACGCAAATTTAAAAACCAAATTATTTTTGAATGGTCCAATGCGTGAAATAAAATGTTCATCACATATTTAGAAACAATATTATATTTGGTAAAAAAATGAAGTAAGAAGAAGTTAAAAAAGAATCAATTTTTTTATAACAAAAAACCTAACTAGGAAGAATGTAAAATAAAATGATGGTTGTGGTATCGTGGATTCGTGATAGGTGAAGAAGATAAAGGGTGTGTTTGATAGGGTGTATGAAGGGTGTTAAGCTACTGCGGACTCATGCACCCTTCATACACTCTACCCATAGTGTGGCTAGGGTGGCATGTGGTTTTCCGAAAAAGAAAAGGGTTAAGTTGTTGTGGATTTCCATCTTCTTGACGCCACTGGGCGCCGGCGAGATGGGCGAGCGAGGACAGGTACTTGCTGCTACTCCATATTTATGTTAAGGTGGACGCCGGAGTGTGAATGAGTTGAAAATCTGTCATTGTTGAATTTGTATAAGCCCTTGAGCATGACTGAATTTCTTAGCTCATTGAGCATGACTAAATTTATGTCAAAGATTTTCAACAATGGCATTCCATACCAAAAGCATGCTCAAGCATGAGTGCTTGCTGTAGTACTAGAGTATCGCTTGCTGTAGTAGTGGAGTGGTGCTTTCATATGAATGAGTTGAAAATATGATAACAAGAAATTAACACTTGTTGTTGTACTCGAGTAGTAGCATGTTGGAGTACTCCAAGAAATTGTTGGAGTACTCCAGAAAATTGTTTAAATAAACTTGTTTGTTTGTACTGAAACTTTTGTTTGCATGTTTCTGAATACTCTGATAAACATACAGAGAAAAATACAGTAAAATAACAGTAGCTACAGCTCTGACAAATGATGGAGTAGTATACTAATGATGGAGTAGACATTATGATTGACTGATCTTGCAGTATCTTGGAGCATCTTGGAGTAGATAATTTTGATGTATTTTTAGCTGGGCTGATCTTGCAGTATCTACGGTAGCTTCTTGGAGTATAGTAGCATCTTATAGACTTGTTGATAACTTTGCAGCATCATCTTTGAAACCCGGTAGAAAATTTCTGATAATTCATGACTTGTTGATAATTTTGCAGTATCATCTTGGTGATCTAGTAGATAATTTTGCAGTATCATCTAGTAGATCTTATAGACTTGGTGATAATTCACGACTTGATGATAATTTCTCTAGTCCTGATTACTGCAATTTTCAACTGTCCTGATTGCAACATCATCATCCAGTCCTTATTACTGTAAATTTCAGTTAAATAATGATGTTTGCCCAGTCTAGAGAAAGCATATTTTTTGACTTGCATATTAAGAAACTTTCAAATACAACTGTTGCATTCTATAGGTCTCATAGGCTCTTACTCTTCATCCAACAGATAACATGTCTTGTTTTTTATCATGTTAAACTATTTCTCATTAATATGCACAATATTGTGCATAGTCTTGAATTTAGGCCTTGTAGTTTATGGTGTTGTCTCATCAAGCATTGACAAGCAAAATTTCATCCTATCCTTCTTATTCCTTTTCTTTAGAATCGGCTTCACAGAATTTGTATTGCTCTTTATTAGCTTCTGCTTGAACTTTCGGTAGCGTGTGGTATGACTACCTCCCAGTTGTCAAGCTATTGACCTAAGAGTAGACCTCTTGTTCACTGGGATTGTAGGGATCTGCTCTAGGTTGATATCCTTAGGCTTTCTTCCATATCGTCCCTTTTCTGATTGGAAACATCCACCTCCAAACCTTCTGCAATTTGCTTCATTGCCTTGTGCCATACTCTTTGTAGACTCCAGACATCCAGCTTAAAAACTGTTCAATGTTTTTCTTATCATTTATCTTGAACTTTCCACCTCTACTCATACACAATGTATGCAATGCCACATAAGCAACATATTTTGCCTGGTCATTGAAGGTTTTCCTTTTTCTAACTGCTTACTCAACACCTGCAACAAGAAATACAACAAAGAACACCAGTCCTACTGAGAAGATCAAATGATATTCAACAAGAAATGATCAAATGGAATACAACAAAGAAAATATTCAGTTAACTGAATCTAAAAATATGACTAGTGTATGACTTGTCATTTAGTGTAATCTGATTCTAAAGATGTTACTTAGTGCAATTTGAAAATACTCGGTTATTTCAGTTACTCCATTTACTCAAACTTGCAATATGACTTGTTGTACATCATTTACTCAAAATTTCGGTTACTCCATTTACTGAAATTTTACTCCATTTACTTGTTGTACTCCATTTACTAGTTGTACTTCATTTACTCATGTTACAAACCTGGAGTATTGATGAAATGATCAACATGCATTTTCAAGGAAGATCGTGCTCATCGACTGCATTTTGACCGATATTGATGCCCACTTGCATGTTGATATCATCTCCACTGGGATTGACTCCTCTGGGTATGTCCTCTTCTTCGGGTGGAGTACAGTTGAGTTTAAATTCCATGTTGATCATTGTCTTTCTCTCTTGCAGGGTGTCGTGCCGTAGGAGAGTTGTTTCGGTTGCCTGCCTGGAGTTGTTGTTGCTACTGCCTGCTTAGAAGCCTCCATGAACACAAGCTTGCATAACAGGTACTACTCACTATTGTTCTCGTGCCTGCCTGGTTAGATCAACTCAGAAAATGTTGCTGCCTGCCTGTTCTCCATCCTACTGACATAAACTACTGTTGTTGTTGCTATGTCAAACCGCTGCTATTGTTGCTATGTCTTGCTACTATGCCAAAATGATGTGTGTGTTAGACCTCAAAAAGTTTGCTTTTGCTCTACGTCTTCGTTGGCTTTGGTTCGAGCGGGCTGACACGCCAAAAACATGGGATATGATGGGTACGCCTTGTACTGATGGTGATAAGGATTTTTTGCGCCGGCCACAAGGTTGTGCATTGGTGATGGTAAATGGCTAAATTCTGGGAATCCTCTTGGCTAGATGATATTTTTCCCAGTGACATCGCACCTAAGATTTTCGATAAATCAAAAAGGAAGGCATGTGTGTTTAGCAAGGCACGGGGCATAACCAGATTAACACCCAGCAGGACTCATCTTGACGCATATCCAGCAGTTTGCTAAAATTTGGGAGATGGTTGCTCGTGTTACTGTCAGGAATGATAGGCAGGACACTGTTTCATGGAAATTCACTACCAGTGGGGAGTACTCGACGTCGACTACGTACTTGGCGCAATTTTCCGGCCTCACATACAACCCCAACACTGTCACGATTTGGAAGATGTGCGCCCCTCCGAAGTGCAAATTCTTCGCCTGGTTAATTCTTCAGAATTGAGTTTGGATGATCAATGACTGACGCGAAGGGGATGGCTTAATTGTGGCCTTTGCCCTCTCTGCAAACAAGTGCAAGAGTCTGCAGCACACCTGTTATTTCAGTGTTGATTCTCTGTTCGAGACTGGAACAAGATCACCGTCTGGCTTGGCATTCACGACTACATGCCAATGTCTTGGCGGAATGAGGATTCAGTTTGAGCTTGGTGAATCAAGGCGGTGGGCACATGAGAGCAACACAGGAAGGCCCTTTTTTTTAAAATAAACATCAGCTTTTATTAATTAGAAATGATTGTTACATCATCAATAAGAAAAGGTACAATATCACTCATAGGCTCTTAAATCCAATCCCTCGTGACGGACCCTTTCGCTAGCCTAGCAAGTTCAAGAGCCACCTTATTTGCTTCTTGATGTCTACTACGCAACTTTATTCTTGTAGACTTTGTTGGGCCTCCAAGCGCAGAGTTTTGTAGGACAGTAGCAATTTTCCCTCAAGTGGATGACCTAAGGTTTATCAATCCATGGGAGGTGTAGGATGAAGATGGTCTCTCTCAAACAACCCTGCAATCAAATACAATAAATCTCTTTTGTCCCCAACACACACAATACAATGGAAATTTTTATAGGTGCACTAGTTCGGCGAAGAGATGATGATACAGGTGCAATATGGATGGTAGATATAGGTTTTTGTAATCTGAAAATATAAAAACAGCAAGGTAACAAGTAACAAAAGTGAGCACAAACGGTATTGCAATGCTTGAAAACAAGGCCTAGGGTCCGTACTTTCGCTAGTGCAATCTCTCAACAATGCTAATATAATTGGATCACATAACCATCCCTCAGTGTGCAATGAAGAATCACTCCAAAGTTCTTATCTAGCGGAGAACATAAGAAGAAATTGTTTGTAGGGTACGAAACCATCTTAAAGTTATCCTTTCCGATCGATCTATCCAAGAGTTCGTACTAAAATAACACCAAGTTATCCTTCCCGATCGATCTATCTAAGAGTTCGTACTAAAATAACACCATATGATACGCATCAACCAACTCTAATGTCACCTAGATACTCCAATGTCACCACAAGTATCCATGAGTTAATTATACGATACACATCAAACAATTTCAGATTCATAATACTCAATCCAACACAAAGAACCTCAAAGAATGCCCCAAGATTTCTATCGGAGAACAAGGCATGAAAACGTGCAATCAACCCCTATGCGTAGATCCCCAAGGTCACCGGAATCCGCAAGTTGACACCATAACATATATCAAGTGAATCACTTGGATACCCCAAGACATACATCAAGTGCTCTCAAATCCATAAAAGTATTCAATCCGATAATAACAAAATCTCAAAGGGAAAACTCAATTCATCATAACAAGATAGAGAGGGGAAAACACCATATGATCCAACTATACTAACAAAGCCCGTGATACATCAAGATCGTGCCATCTCAAGAACACAAGTGAGAGATTAAACACATAGCTACCGGTACAAACCCTCAGCCCCAAGGTGGATTACTCACACATTATCATGGTGATAAAGAGAGAGTTGTTGATGGAGAGGTGCAGCCCCAAAGAGATGGAGGCGATGGCGGCCATGACGCCGGAGATGGAGGATCCTCTCCCCTTCTTGGCGGCTCCAAGGGAGAGGCAAATTCGTGTCTTTTGGTGGCTCTCCCGAAATTAGGGTTTTTCTCTCCTTATATGTGCCTCTGTGGTGCTCTATGGCCCTCCGATGGATGGACCCTTGATCCAATGGATCTTGGGCACCTCTAGAACCTTCCTAGGGACTCCTCACAGCCCTCATGAGTCCTCAAAGTCGTGGCTTGGCCGAATACATCAGATATGGTAAGAGTTGGACTCAATCACGTCATCAATTCTCGTAATCCCGTAATCAGATATTTTCCTCCAGTAAAACGGGTCTACAGATCGCATCCGAACTCCGTTTTGGACGAATTTGGAGTCTAGAATCAATGCAATAAAATTCCCCACACTTTTCTAGTTTTAGCTGTTTCTATTTGACGCCGTCTTCGGGGGTCAAACTGACGATCTCTAAGATCTGTTTGTGGACAGATTTCACGAAAGTCAGAGTCCTCCTCCAACAAGGCTCCTTTTGCGTTTTTTCACCAATTTCCAATTAATTCCTACACATCAAAGTGTGAAAAAAGAACTTGTGCAATTTTGCAACTATTAATAGGTTAGTCCCAATAAATCATAAAACCATAGTAAAATCATAGGCAAATATGACATGAATACTTCATAAATTATCGATATATTGTAGACGTATCACTTCTCTATTACAATGTTTGAATCTAACGATAGAGAAATCACAAGCTATGAAATAACAATCATCAAACACTGCTGTTGCCGCTCCCGCTGAATGTCCTCCATTGTTCATTGTGTCAATCACCTCTATATTGTCAGAATTTACAACAAGACGATTAGAACCCTCTTTCTGTGCAAGGTATAGGCCGAGCCTTAGAGCCATAGCTTCTGCTGTTACTACATCAGCACACCATTCAATCCTCCAGTTTGCTCCAACAATGTATCTTCCTTTACCATCTCTGAGAATAGCCCCAGCCGTGCCACTAAGCAAATCATGATCGAAAGAGGTATCGACATTCAGCTTAACAAAACCCATTGTAGGCCTGCTCCATCCCCCTGTTTTACTAGTTGCCTTGGGTGAATATGCATTTACATAATTTCCTGTTATAGCACGGGCACCCATGGAAGTTTGGTGTGCATCTTGTAACTTTCCTTCATGAACTAGCTTACATCTGTCCCACCATAAATACCAAGTTGTAGTAGCGATCAATTCACATGCATTTTGAGAACCCAATGATGCTTGTGATCTGCGTTGGGTTTTTCGTGAAGAGGAACAAGTGATGCAGCACAATGCGGGTAAGTATTTCCCTCAGTTAAAAACCAAGGTTTATCGAACCAATAGGAATATCGGTCATCAACCGTCTTCAGCGGCTGCACACAGAATAGCACACACTTGCACCCAACGCAACAAGAGGGTTGTCAATTCTCTTGATCTCGTTATTTGCAAGTAAATGAGATGTGTAGATAATTATAGATAATTGTAAATTGCAAAATAAAATAAAATAAAGTAAATGGCAGCAAGGTATTGAAAGCGTTTGTAAACTTATAAGTGGATAGACACAGGGGCCGTAGTTTTCTCTAGTGGCATCTCTTATGTAGTAGGCATACAGTGGGTAAACAAATTACTGTTGGGCAAATGATAGAAGAGCGGATAGTTATGCAATCTTTATTCATGACAATGATCATGTATATATATGCATCACGTCCATAAGCAAATAGGTTGACTCCTGCCTGCACCTATTACTATTACTCCACCCATCGACCGCTATCCAGCATGCATCTTGAGTATTAAGTAAAACAGAGTAATGCTTGGAGAACGATGACATGATGTAGACAAAGAGAATTCAATTAATATGAACTAACCCCATCATTTTATCCTTAGTGACAGCAATACAAAGATGTGTCTTGTCACTTTCTGTCACTGGGATATAGAGCACCGCCAGATTGAACCCACTACAACGCACCCCTCTCACTGAAAAAGTATCAATCTAGTTGGCCAAAACTATCCCAATAGATCGGAGAGATTTATGAAGCTATAATGATCATGCAAATAAGAATCATAATAATCAAAGGTGACTCAAATACTTTTCATGAATAATCTGAACATAAACCCACAATTCATCGGATCCCAACAAAGACACCACACAAAAGGATTACATCGAATAGATCAAAGCGAAGATGCGATGATTTGTATTGAAGATCAAGAGAGAGAGAGATAGCCATCTAGATACTAACTACGGACACGTAGGTCTATGGTGAACTACTCACAACTCATCATGGAGGCAGCAAGGATGATGTAGAGCCCCTTCGTGATCGATTCCCCCTCCTACAGATCACCGGAAAAGGTCGCCAGATGGGTACGCGGCGGAACAGAGACTTGCGGCGGTGGAAAAAGTGTTTCGGGAGCTCTCTTAGGGTTTTTGGAATATTTGAGAATTTATAGGCCCGAGAGGGGCACCAAAGGGCAGCCGAGGGGGCCATGATCCAACAAGGCGCGGCCTGTTTGCTCGTGGTTCCCTCGTGCAGCCTCTCGTCTCCTCCTGAAGCTTCCAGGTCTTCTTTTGGTCCAGAAAAATCATATTAAAGTTTCTTGGCATTTGGACTTCGTTTGGTATGGTAAACCTGAAAATCAAAAAACATGCAGAAAACAGCAACTGGCACCGGGCACTAGGTCAATAGGTTAGTACTCAAAAATAATATTAATTGGTATATAAACACCCAAAAAGTATCCTAGAATGATAATATAATAGCATGGAACAATAAAAAATTATAGATACGTTGGAGGCGTATCAGCATCCCCAAGCTTAATTCATGCTCGTCCTCGAGTAGGTAAATGATAAAAACAAGAAGTTTTGATGTGACATGCTACCCAACATGTAATCTATTGCAGGTTTGTTCATTGAGAAATGATGAATAAATAAACATCAACATAGTAATATTTATAAACATAATAAACATAATCATAAAGTTTCAAAGTATACGATCCGAAAAGAATGTTCACCCCCTATTCATTTTATCATATTAGAATAGCATGGCTCTGTCTTCACCACATAAATACAAATGTCAAGCACCATAGTGTCAAGTCAGGCAATTGGATCGTACTTTTTAACACGCTTCAGCTTTTTATTACTTGTGCAATATATGAGTGTGAACCATGGATATAGCATAAAGGTGGAATAGATTATGGTGGTAGGTTTCAAAGGGGTGAAAAGTGGAGAAGAAAGTCTCGTATCAACTACGCGTATCAACGGGCTATGGAGATGCCCATAGATATCAATGCGAGGAGTAGGGATTGCCATGCAACGGATGCACTAGAGCTATAAGTGTATGAAAGCTCAACGGAAGCTAAGTGGGTGTGCATCCAACTTGCTTGCTCATGAAGACCTCAGGCATTTGAGGAAGCCCGTCATCGAAATATACAAGCCAAGTTCTATAATGAAAAATTCCCACTAGCATATGGAAGTGATAAACATGAGACTCTCTATATGAAGAACATGGTGCCACTTTGAGGCACAAGTGTGGAATAAGAGGTAGTAGCACTTTCCCTTCTCTCTTTTCTCTCATTTATTTATTTTTTCTTTTTCTTTTTTTCTTTCTTTCTTTTCTCTTTCTGTTTTTTCCTTCTCCTTTTTCTTTTTTCCTTTTTCTTTTTCGTCCGGAGTCTCATCCCGACTTGTGGGGGAATCATTGTCTCCATCATCCTTTCCTCACTGAGACAGTGCCCTAATAATGATGATCATCACACGTTTATTTACTTACAACTCAGCATGAGAAACTCTATGACTCTATATGAATGCCTCTGGCAGTGTACCAGGATGTGCAATGATCAAGCGTAACATGTATGATATTAATGATGAACAGTGGCTTTGCCACAAATACTATGTCAGCTTATGTGATCATGCAAAGCAATATGACAATGGAAGTACAAGTCATATGATGTGACGGTGAAAGTTGCATGGCAATATATCTCGAAATGGCTATGGAAATGCCATGATAGGTAGGTATGGTGGCTGTTTTGATGAAGATATAACGAGGCTGATGTGCAACAGAGCGTATCATGTCATGGGGTTTGGATGCACCTGTGAAAGCTGCACCGATCCTCAAAGTGAGAATGTCCAATGCACGGTACCGAAGAGGCTAGAAAATATGTGGAGGTGGGTGTGCGTATATCCATGGATTCACATTAGTCATGAAGGCCTCGGGGTCGGCGTGGATGCCGGAGCGGCGGCTTCGGGTTTGATTGTAGGGTGTCAGCTACGGGTTGCTCGGGTGACGGAGCCGGCGGCTCGCCTGGTGCTTCGCCTCGGGGTCGGCGTGTGTTGTTGGTGCCCTATGGGGGCGTGTTGTAATAGAGCGGCGGCTCCGGATCTCGTCGTCATGAAGAGGTGTCGACATTGGTCACGTGGGTGGCGGTGTCGTTGACAGCCGGGTGCGCGTCCTCGGGGTCGGCGTGGATGCCGGAGCGGCGGCTTCGGGTTTGGTTGTAGGGTGTCGGCTATGGGTTGCTCGGGTGACGGAGCCGGCGGCTCGCCTGGTGCGTGGCCTCGGAGTCGGCGTGTGTTGTTGGTTTCCTGTGGGGGGCGGGTTGTAACGGTTTTCGCCCGGGTTTCCGTTAATTAATCGGGCAACTCTCTTCTATCTTAATTAATGAATCGGGCCCTAAGGGACCGTCTTTCAAAAAAAAAGAACTCACATACTCATTGCAAGATTTTATTAGCTCTCTCAAAGTAAAGCACTACTCGCATGCTGTAGGAGATATGCCCTAGAGGCAATAATAAATGTTATTGATTATCTCCCTGTTCATAATTAGGTTTATGTTCCATGCTATAACTGCTATGGTTCTCGAGTCTACAATAACCACGAGGCTCGAAGGAAGACTCATATGCACGTGTGGAATAATAAACGGTAAAATGTATTCCTAGTCTGGCCTCTAAGACTGGCTCAAGTATTGCATGATGATCCTGTTTTCCTGATCATGGGCATGGCTATGCCGGCAATTTTGAGGGCACAATGTTAGAAGAACATTTGTGTTGAATCGACCCGAATTGATGTTATGCTATGAGATACATTCGTCACTAGTTAATGGTTTATAACACAGAGATGGTTAACGTTTGCATGATTCCTTAGACCATGAGAGTATCGAGTTTCTTCATGCTTGCTTCATGAACTTTGGGGTTTGTTAAACGTCATCTGTAAATGGGTGGCTATTACGGCGGCTTACGGGTTCATGGAAAAGTATGTCAAGTAACTTGAAAGCTCAAGATTGGGATTTGCTCCTCCGACGATGGAGAGATATCTCTGGGCCCTCTCGGTGTTACGGTATCCATCATCGTCTGGCCAGACATTTTGTGATTTGATCACGGGGATGCCGGAACACGGGAACGAGAAAAGAGAACAATACCGGTAACGAGGTAACTGGCATAGTGGACAAGGTGTTGATCCACGGGGATGCCAACATGTCTCACCTCGGGTATTTGTAACATATCGCGAAGCAACAGGAATAGCACACGGCAACTGGAGGTTCACTCGAATATTCATTCGTGTGGGTATAGGGGTCAATATGGGTGTCCACGGCTCCGATGTTGATGATTGATCGGAAGGGGTTCCGGGTCATGTCTATGCTTCACTGAACCTATAGGGTCACATGCTTAAGGGTCATCTATCTGCTGAATACAAGACAGGGAGTCTGAGAGAAAGTTTCCGGGAAAAAGTTTTTCGGAGACAGCGGAAAAGTTCCGAAGAGAGAGGTCACCGGATGAGTTCCGGTGAAACTGAAAAGTTGTTTCAGGGGATGCCAAAAAGTCAAATTGGTTTTGGCACATGCCTGATAATTCTTGGAGGATGCCAGAATCATTCTGGAAACTTTCTGGAATTTTCCGGGATGAAAACCGGAAATGTTCCGGAGCTGCCGAAACCGCTTCAGATGCTTTTCGCAGATGAAAATCACTAAACTGGAATTATTCCGGATCGCTTTGAAAATTATTTTAGTGGGTACTGGAAATGTTCTAAGCCCACATAAATATTTTCAGTTCGAACGGACGCTGAAAAATGTCGTCGTGAATAGTGAATGTGCTTTTTGGGATATTTATGGAAAACCACCTTTTGGGATATTTTCCAAAAGGCTTCTAGAAGGATGATGCAAGCATGGTGATGCAGACATAGTGATGCAGGCATGGTGATGCAGGCAACACTATTTGGAGGCTTTCCCTTTATGCCCTTGTGGTGTGCTCACCTCATGGGCATTTTGGTAATTCTAAGTCCCATCCTACCCCTTGGTTTTCCTATAAATAGGAGGTGAGGGGGCAGCCCAAACCTCATCCCTTCTCACATACACATGCCATAGACTTGTCTGGCTTCTCTCTCCCTCCCAGCGAAATAGTTTCGTAGAGCCGAAAGGCTGTCTGGGTTCCGGTGGGAACTAGTTCTGGACGGCGGAGCCCTGCCGGATAGATGACACCGTATGTGTGCAACTCTGTAGAGAGATCGTAGTTTCGGTCTTAGTTCGAGAGTGCCTCCCGAAGGGCTGTCCGAGTGACCGTCCGAAATTCTGAGGTCCTCCCGAAGGGCTGTCCGAGGATCCATCCAGTGGGACTATCCGAGGGACTGTTCTGAGGTCCTCCCGAAGGGCTATCCGAGGATCCGTCCGGTGGGACTATCCGAGGGACTGTTCTGAGGTACTCCCGAAGGGCTGTCTGAGGATCCGTCCGGTGGGACTATCCGAGGGACTGTCCTGATGCCTCCCGAAGGACTGCCCGGAGATCCGTCCGGGGAGCAGGCGAGGGAGTACATCCTCGCGGTTGGGAGGTTGTAAATCCTAGCTGCGGGGATCTGCACCGCCGATCGTCATCGACTCTACTTCCGCTGCGCTACGAGTCGGTAACGAAAAAGATCAAACCTTGTATGCAGTCTCCATAGTGGTCCTGGGCTGGTGCGTAGGTCGGAAATTTTTGTTTTCTGCTGCGTTACCCTACAGTGGTATCAGAGCCAGGTTATGCGTAGATGCATGTTGCGATCTAGAATACATAGAGATGTATGGGTGTTGCACAATATAATTAGGTAGTAGATGAGATCTATTGCTGAAAATTATTTGTGCGGGTAGCAGATGAAATCTGTTACCCGATGTTCTTGTTGCTTCCCCTGAATTTGCGTAGTCCTGATCTTGACGGCATGGCGGAATCTCACAAAGTTCTGGCAATCCGCGATCCTTTCATGCTGCTCCTGAGTATGCTGATTGACAGATCAACGAAGTGCTAACAGTTCTTTGGGTTCCACCATAGTTGAGAAAGATGGATGTTTCGCAGACGAAAGGGCAATGCAGATATGATCTGCACGGGGGTCACGTGTATGACGAAGTTCAGTATGGGGCTCGCGATTTTATTATCTCGTGTTTCATACACCCCGCAATGTTAATCTAGCGACTTGGATTATCATGCTTGATGATGGACGTTGGTAGCTTCGGTTTATTTCGAAACCTTAGACGCCACGAAAAATAAAATTTTGCATGAACCAATTAGAGGCGTCTAACTTGGTTTTGCAGGATGGTTTGCATGTGCATGTGATGTGGTATAGCAGTGTTCATAATAATTTGATTATGTATGAGATGACTATATGATGTAATTTGATTAACATGACCTGCGTGTCATGATTTGGCATGATGGCTGGAGCCATATGATTGCACTTTAATGACCTGCGTGTCAACCTTATGTAATGCACTTATTTTATTAGCTATAGAGATAGCAATATTATCTGGTGCATCGACAAGGTGGTGGCAATCTTCGTGAAGGTGAACACCGACGTGAATGCCGAAGACGAAGAAATGCAAGACTTCTCCGTCAGAAAGGGCTATACCATATCATGCTATTATGAATTGCCTGAGATGTTTATCCCTTATGATGCACCCTTCTTGATTGCGCGGTAGTCGCTTTTTATTAGGGTGATCTCTCACAAAAATATCAAGTAGTTAGTGTTCTCCCAAGTGTAGCACCGTCACGGCACCTAACTTTTCGGGGTGCGCCATGCTAACATGGGTACGAACGATTAAGGATGTGTGAGGCGGGTGAGGTCAGACCTCGCAGCGAGATCACTTGGTTGTCTTGACGTTCTAGCTTGAAAGTCCTGAGCTCGGAACACGCCCATCGAAAGATGAACAAGAGTCACATAGAGATGTGATCGGCATGTTGGCCTACCGATTGAAATTCTCGTCATCAGTGATGCTCACCATCAATGGCGTTGAATTGAAATGTGGATCTTGTATCACTCACAATCAATTATGAGAGATATTGATTTGAGTGGGAGCGCACTAAAGAATTAACTTGTTTAATTCTCGGTGAAATTAATTTTGAATGCTGTCTAAGTGTGGTTTGCATAACAGTTGTAGAATAATGGCTCGCGTTTCCACCTTCCCTATTAAAATTGAATAGCTGTTAAATATCTGGTTAAAACTTTACGGTTGGTAACGTAATATGAGGATTGTCCTCAAGAGTGCCGAGAAGGACTTTGTCCTATCGCATGCTTTCGGTATTCTCCCGCTAATGCTATGGATCATGTGACTCTCGTTCTTCGATCCAAAAGCTAGAATTCCTTTTCAGTCAAAGTGCAATATGTTTGCTTCCATGAGACCCGAACTTCGAAAGTTTGGATAGTTATGTGATATTCCTGGAATCTGAAAATCATTTTCAGAGACAGACAAAGGCTAAAAGATATGAGATATCCAAAGCAATGTTTGTTTGCAAACTATTAGTAAAGGAGTTTACTATGCATTAGACTGATAAGAGAGGGATCCAGGAGAACGCCTGTCATATGATGAAAGGTGAATAAAACAACAACTTAAAGAGAAAGGAAGTGTCCGAAGGGTGTTAGTAAGATTTTCACGCCTAGGAAGTCCGGGGCTAACGCCACTCTTAAGTTGGATGCTTCTTCTGAGAGTAGGAGAAATACTGAAAGTAAACTGTTAGAAGTATAATGGCAAAAGGAAAGAAGACTGGAATATCCAGCTCATGTATGAATGTCATACAAGTTTTTGATGTATAGAAGGCTGGTCAAAGATATAGTTCTTGGGAATTATGGTTAAACATGTTAATCACTAATTCTTGGGTATTGTGAGTTAATCACAAAGATACCCGCTCGATTGCATTCTGTTGCAACTCGATGTAAGAACTACTATGGCCTGAAAGACTAGCCAGGAATGATGTTAGATACACGCAGGGAACATAGTAAATGTTACTATGCCTTCCATAGGTGTATTCCCTATGTATTTACTTTCATAATTCATTTTAGAGTTTCACACTCTAGCCCTTTGCATAAGGTATCTTGCAAGAAGGTTGTTCATAAGAGAACTTTTGATGTTCGGTGTTATGAATAACATAAGGGCCATACTTTCATTATGAATGAGACGTATGTTATGAATATTGATAATAATACATAACCTCTGTGTTTACTTTCATAATTCATTTTAGAGTTTCATACACTCTAGCCCATTGCACAATGTTTGTTGCAAAAGAGTTGTTCATAAAAACAACAATTGTTGTTCAGTATTATGAATAAACATGAAGGGACATGCTTCCATCCTAGATGGGATGTATGTTATGAATATTGATGGAAATATGATACATCCATAACACTGACGCTAAATGTCGCAAGACTAAAAGAATACCACACAAGTGTGGCACTGCATTTGGTCACATTGGAGAAACCCGCATGGAAAATTCCATTATGATGGATTTTGAAGTCGTTTGATTTTGAATCATCTGACACTTGCAACTTTCCTCTGAAAACTGAAGTGACTGAAATACCGTTCACATGCCATAAGGAACGAGCATAGAACATATTGGTGATCATACATTATGGTGTGTGTAGTCCAATAAATGTTGTTGCAAGTAGTGGATTTATCTATCTTCAGAAATGACTCAAGTAGATATATGGATATTTACTTGATGAGACGTGAGTCTGGATCTTTCGAAATCATTCGAAAGGTTTTCAAAATGAAGAAGAAAATATTGTAACAAGAAAATTATGTTTCTACAATTCGATTGCAGAAAGGAATATTTGAGTTACAAGTTTAGCGAATGTCTGATGAGTTGTGAAAGGGGTTTCATAACTTGCACCTCCCGGAACACCACTGCAAGTGGAAAGTCCGTGAAGATGTAATCGAACCATTTATGACATGGTAAGATCAAAGATGAAATAAATAGATTTGCCATTATCCCTTTTAAAGTGATGCTTTAGAGACTGCGGCTTTTACACTGAAAAGAGCTGCATCAGGTCTGTTGAAATGACGCCATGGTATGGTACGCCCAACCATGTTATATCTTTTCTTAACATTTGGAATATGGGGCTTGTGTAAAAGGTTACAAATCTATGCCAAATCAGACAAGTGCTACTTTGTAGGTTATCCCAAGTCATTGGGTATTCCCCCACCACTATACCGAGGCAAAGGATTTTTGCTACAAAATGGTATGCTTTTAAAGAAAATAGTTCTTACAAAAGGTGAGTGGGAGGACAGTGCAACTCGACGAGATAACCAGTATCTTCGTCATCACATCAAAGGAAAGGAACCTTGGAAGTGATTCAAGGGTTTCCTACTGCGACTGATACGGAAGCCTCTACATGAGATGTATGGACTTCGGTCGAACTTGCAGCTGAACCACGTAGGCAAAGCTCGTGCAAACCTATCAGGTGCGCAAACGAGATATTGTTGTTAGACAACAGTATACCTACAATACACAAGGAAGCGTTGATGGGCCCTGACTCCGGAATTGGCTAAATGCCAATACAATCCGAGATAGTTTCCATATAAGTGATTCGAGATTAAAATCTTGATACACCTTTCGGAAGACTTAGAGTCTAACGAATATTTATGGAACTAGAAACTGATACGGATAAAATGTTTTATCCATAAAGCTTGACTTGTTGCAATAATAAGTTCAAGGAGTTGACTACGATGAGATTGTCTCACCGTAGCGATGCTTGAAGTCAGTTCGGGTTGAACTAGCAATTAATACATATTTCAATCATGAGATATGAAACATGGATGACAAAAGGATTTCCATCTGATGGAAATGAAACCTAGTACTTGTATGTGATACAGTCCAAAGTAATTTGTCGATCCAGAAGATGCTAGTAAGTATGCAAACTTCAGAGTTCCAGCGATGGACAGAAGAGAGCAAAGTGGAGTTGGAATCTTCGTTTTTGATGGAATGGTCAAAGGGGTTTGACTTCATCAAATGGGTATCGAAGATGCTTGTGATTCAAGAAAGTAAGTGGGAGCATAATAATATTTCTAAAAACCTTGTGTACTTGACACATTGTTAATTGGAAATAAATTTCTTAACACGAATTAGGACTTCATTTGAAATAGTTTTTCGATGAAGTGCTTAGACTAAATAGCCTCAATATTAGGCATGATGATCTATGGAGATAGATTTACCTAATGGGGCTAAGCTATAGATACATATTGACAAGATGCTAAAACTTTTAGCATTTAAAACGACAAGGAGTGATTCTTGCCGAAGTCACATGGAAAGAGTTTTTGCAAGACTCGGTGTCCCAAAACACCGATGAGCAAAATACATGATTCCACACACTCTTGTGTTTGGATTAATCATGTATTCCATGGTATGTAAAAACAACCAGATATGTTCAATACTCCAAAGTTGTTGCGAGTATAGATACCAAAGTGATCAAAGTACTAATCATAGGACAACAGTGAAAGATGTCATTGAGTACTAGAGTAGTAGTGATGACATGTTTTCTCGCAAGCAGAGATTATGAAGTGCTCGTTGTAAGTAATTACATCGATACAGTCTTCATCAATGCTCCAAGCGATTTTCGATTTAAGTTAAGGGTTTTGTGTAATACACAATATGGTGGCACGATAGTTGGAAATTGTTCCAAACAAGATACTGTGGCGAATTCTATAACAAAGGCTAAGTATGTTGACGCTTAAGAAGCGACAAAGAAGTTGTTGAATCATATAGTTCATTCATGAACTTAGTATGGTTCCAAGATGGCTTTGGTCTATGGGACACTATTGCAGATAGTTGCTCCATAGCTCAGTCTGAGGAATCAGGTTTCGACCAATGATTCACACATATGCAAAGCCAAGTCCACACAAAATATGAATTTTGTGAAAGCGTGAAAACGTGAGGATATGCAAAGTTACACACGAAGCTGAAGTCGTCAGATCCGTTGGACATCAGGTTATACCACATGCGAAGCATATTTTACACCAGTATGCCATAGGTGTAAAGTGCATTAGCATTGACTAGATTATTGACTCTAGTGCAAGTGGGAGTCTGTAGGAGATGTGCCCTAGAGGCAATAATAAATGTTATTGATTATCTCCCTGTTCATAATTAGGTTTATGTTCCATGCTATAACTGCTATGGTTCTCGAGTCTACAATAACCACGAGGCTCGAAGGAAGACTCATATGCACGTGTGGAATAATAAACGGTAAAATGAATTCCTAGTTTGGCCTCTAAGACTGACTCAAGTATTGCATGATGATCCTGTTTTCCTGATCATGGGCATGGCTATGCCGACAATTTTGAGGGCACAATGTTAGAAGAACATTTGTGTTGAATCGACCCGAATTGATGTTATGCTATGAGATACATTCGTCACTAGTTAATGGTTTATAACACAGAGATGGTTAACGTTTGCATGATTCCTTAGACCATGAGAGTATCGAGTTTCTTCATGCTTGCTTCATGAACTTTGGGGTTTGTTAAACGTCATCTGTAAATGGGTGGCTATTACGGCGGCTTACGGGTTCATGGAAAAGTATGTCAAGTAACTTGATAGCTCAAGATTGGGATTTGCTCCTCCGACGATGGAGAGATATCTCTAGGCCCTCTCGGTGTTACGGTATCCATCATCGTCTAGCCAGACACTTTGTGATTTGATCACGGGGATGCCGGAACACGGGAACGAGAAAAGAGAACAATACCGGTAACGAGGTAACTGGCATAGTGGACAAGGTGTTGATCCACGGGGATGCCAACATGTCTCACCTCGGGTATTTGTAACATATCGCGAAGCAACAGGAATAGCACACGGCAACTGGAGGTTCACTCGAATATTCATTCGTGTGGGTATAGGGGTCAATATGGGTGTCCACGGCTCCGATGTTGATCATTGATCGAAGGGGTTCCGGGTCATGTCTATGCTTCACCGAACCTATAGGGTCACACGCTTAAGGGTCATCTATCTGCTGAATACTAGACAGGGAGTCTGAGAGAAAGTTTCCGGGAAAAAGTTTTTCGGAGACAGCGGAAAAGTTCCGAAGAGAGAGGTCATCGGATGAGTTCCGGTGAAACTGAAAAGTTGTTTCAGGGGATGCCAAAAAGTCAAATTGGTTTTGGCACATGCCTGATAATTCTTGGAGGATGCCAGAATCGTTCTGGAAACTTTCTGGAATTTTCCGGGATGAAAACCGGAAATGTTCCGGAGCTGCCGAAACCGCTTCAGATGCTTTTCGCAGATGAAAATCACTAAACCGGAATTATTCCAGATCGCATTGAAAATTATTTTAGTGGGTACTGGAAATGTTCTAAGCCCACATAAATATTTTCAGTTCGAACGGACGCTGAAAAATGTCGTCGTGAATAGTGAATGTGCTTTTTGGGATATTTATGGAAAACCACCTTTTGGGATATTTTCCAAAAGGCTTCTAGAAGGATGATGCAGGCATGGTGATGCAGGCATAGTGATGCAGGCATGGTGATGCAGGCAACACTATTTGGAGGCTTTCCCTTTATGCCCTTGTGGTGTGCTCACCTCATGGGCATTTTGGTAATTCCAAGTCCCATCCTACCCCTTGGTTTTCCTATAAATAGGAGGTGAGGGGGCAGACCAAACCTCATCCCTTCTCACATACACATGCCATAGACTTGTCTGGCTTCTCTCTCCCTCCCAGCGAAATAGTTTCGTAGAGCCGAAAGGCTGTCTGGGTTCCGGTGGGAACTAGTTCTGGACGGCGGAGCCCTGCCGGATAGATGACACCGTATGTGTGCAACTCTGTAGAGAGATCGTAGTTTCGGTCTTAGTTCGAGAGTGCCTCCCGAAGGGCTGTCTGAGTAACCGTCCGAAATTCTGAGGTCCTCCCGAAGGGCTGTCCGAGGATCCGTCCGGTGGGACTATCCGAGGGACTGTTCTGAGGTCCTCCCGAAGGGCTGTTCGAGGATCCGTCCGGTGGGACTATCCGAGGGACTGTTCTGAGGTCCTGCCGAAGGGCTGTCGGAGGATCCGTCCGGTGGGACTATCCGAGGGACTGTCCTGAGGCCTCCCGAAGGGCTGCCCGGAGATCCGTCCGGGGAGCAGGCGAGGGAGTACATCCTCGCGGTTGGGAGGTTGTAAATCCTAGCTGCGGGGATCTGCACCGCCGATCGTCATCGACTCTACTCCCGCTGCGCTACGAGTCGGTAACGAAAAAGATCAAACCTTGTATGCAGTCTCCATAGTGGTCCTGGGCTGGTGCGTAGGTCGGAAATTTTTGTTTTCTGCTGCGTTACCCTACACATGCCCCTAGGGAGGAGGTTGGTAGGAATTAACCATCGCGCGCCCTCGACCTAAACACCACTAGGATTTCAACGAGGAATAAGTATGCTCACACATCATCACCATGCTATAAAAATATTTGGATGAGCAACAAGTTAACAACCTCTAATTCAGGATACCTTTATTAACCAATGATCATGCACTCATGCTTTTTCACATTACCATATTAATATAATTAACCATGATTTATCTTTTATGTGCTACATGTGGTTTTGATTATGCACTCATTGAATACCTATTATTTTTGGACTAGTCTTATGGCCCATGCAAATTACCGTCTCTATTTATTAACTCTCAAACAAATATAAGTGAAGAACGAGAGTGCAATTATTTCTATAAAATCTATACGCCACCGTGCTTTAAAAGATATAAGTGAAGTAATAGAGCAACTGCCATGCTCAAACGATATAAGTGAAGCACATAGAGTATTCTAATAAATTATGATGATATTTTTTCTCTCTCAAGTGGGTGTGTGCAGCAAACAATGATTGTGGGAAACTAAAATAAAAAGCAAACTAAAGCAAATGATGCTCCAAGCTAAACTCATATCATGTGATGAATAAAAATATAGCTACAAGTGACTTACCGATGGATTGAGACGAAAGAGGGGATGCCTTCCGGGGCATCCCCAAGCTTAGACGCTTGAGTCTTCCTACAATATAACCTTGGGGTGCCTTGGGCATCCCCAAGCTTAGGCTCTTGCCGCTCCTTATTCCTTCGTCCATCGTGATAACACCCAAAACTTGAAAACTTCAGCACACAAAACTCAACAGAAAACTCGTGAGATCCGTTAGTATAATAAACATATTAAATACTTTAGGTACTGTTATAAATTGATTCATATTTTATTATTGCATAATGTACTGTATTCTAACTTATCCATGATTTATATTTCCCAATATAATCCATGGCATCATCAAAACAAGCAAACCATGAAAACAAAAACAGAATTTGTCTAAAACAGAACAGCTTGTAAAGATCTGTAGAGAATCTATACTTTTGTATCTAAAAAAATTCTCAGAAATTAGGACAGACTGGGGAATTCGTCTAAGAATACTGTGTAAAAATTTCAGGAATTTACCACGCTCCAGGAGAGAACCAAAAATTCTGCACTGGAGGCGAAAATTTCTGTTTTTGCACAACATCAATTATATTCATCATGCAAATTATCCCAAAGGCTTTACTTGGCACAAACACTAATTAAAACATAAAAACACAATCATTACAGAGGCAACAATCTTGTTATGACACACAAACAGAAAATATTGGGTTGTCTCCCAACAAGCTCTTTCTTTATAGCCATTAAGATAGGCTTGAAATTTCAATGATGCTCACATAATAGACAAGAATTGAAGCACAAAGAGAGCATCATAAAGCATGTGAAAAACACATCTAAGTCTAACACACTTCCTATGCATAGCCATTTTATAGGAAAACAAATTCTCAAGACAAATGAAATCTAGCATAAGCAAATAGGAAGAGTGAAGCATTAACAATTTGAATATAAAGAGAGGTAAGTGAGTAACATGAAAATTTCTGTAACCAAATTTGCCTCTCTCATAATAATTACATGTATGATCATATTCAAATTCAACAATATAGCTATCATATAAAATATTTTCTCCATGATCAATATGCACAAAAGTCTTAGAATCTTCCAAGATAGTGGGATTGACATTAACTAAAGTCATGACCTCTCTAAACCCACTTTTAGTAGTATTGCAAATATCACAATCAATAATAGATTCATCATGAAGCTTAGAATTATCAAGATCACAAGAAATATCATGATTATCACCCCAATCATGATCATTAGCACAATTAATATTCACAGAATTTATACTAACAACATGGCAATCATGCCTTTCATTCAAGGAACTATCATGAATTACTTTATAAATTTCTTTTAACACTTCATCACAATTTTTAGATTCATGATTTTCAAGCAAGACCTCATAAAGATAATATAGTGCACTTGACTCACTAGCAATTGGTTCAACATAATCAGGTCATTTGAAAAGATTAGCAAGTGGATGAAGATCCATTTATCTAATTTTTCTTGTTATACTTTCTGTTTGTGTGAGACAAAGATAAAGATAACATAACTAGGCAAGCAAGCAAATAGAATTTTTTTATTTTTTTATAATGTAAGCTAAATATAACAACAAATAAAAAGAAGAACAAGTGAATGATAATTTGTGTGAAGTTACTTGATAGTTGATGATGATATTCCCCGGCAACGGCGCCAGAAATCCTTCCTGATGCTTGTGATCTGCGTTGGGTTTTCCGTGAAGAGGAACCGGTGATGCAGCATAATGCGGGTAATTATTTCCCTCAGTTAAGAACCAAGGTTTATCGAACCAATAGGAATATCGGTCATCAACCGTCTTCAGCGGCTGCACACAAAAGAGCACACACTTGCACCCAACGCGGCAAGAGGGTTGTCAATCCCCTTGATCTCGTTATTTGCAAGTAAATGAGATGTGTAGATAATTGTAGATAATTTTAAATTGCAAAATAAAATAAAATAAAGTAAATGGCAGCAAGGTATTGAAAGCGTTTGTAAACCTATAAGTGGATAGACCCAGGGTCCATAGTTTTCTCTAGTGACATCTCTCATGTAGTAGGCATACGGTGGGTAAACAAATTACTGTTGGGCAAATGATAGAAGAGCGGATAGTTATGCAATCTTTATTCATGGAAATGATCATGTGTATATAGGCATCACGTCCATAAGCAAATAGGCCGACTCCTGCCTGCACCTATTACTATTACTCCACCCATCGACCGCTATCCAGCATGCATCTAGAGTATTAAGTAAAACAGAGTAATGCTTGGAGAACGATGACATGATGTAGACAAAGAGAATTCAATTAATATGAACTAACCCCATCGTTTTATCCTTAGTGGCAGCAATACAAAGACGTGTCTTGTCCCATTCTGTCACTGGGATATAGAGCACCGCCAGATTAAACCCACTACAACGCACCCTTCTCATTGAAAAAATATCAATCTAGCTGGCCAAACTATCTCAATAGATCGGAGAGATTTACGAAGCTATAATGATCGTGCAAATAGAATCATAATAATCGGAAGTGACTCAAATACTTTTCATGAATAATCTGAACATAAACCCACAATTCATCGGATCCCAACAAACACACTGCACAAAAGGATTACATCGAATAGATCGAAGCAAAGATGCGATGATCATTTTATTGAAGATCAAGCGAGAGAGAGAGAGAGAGAGAGAGAGAGAGAGAGAGAGAGAGAGGGAGAGAGAGATATAGCCATCTAGATACTAACTACGGACCCGTAGATCTGTGGTGAACTACTCACAACTCATCATGGAGGCAGCAATGATGAATAGAGCCCCTCCGTGATCGATTCGCCTCCGGCAGATCGTCGGAAAAGGTCGCCAGATGGGTACGCGGGGGAACAGAGACTTGCGGCGGCAGAAAAAGTGTTTCGGGAGCTCTCTTAGGGTTTTTGGAATATTTGAGAATTTATAGGCCAGAGAGGGGCACGAGAGGGCAGCCGAAGGGGCCACGACCCAACAGGGCGCGACCTAGCCCTCTAGCGTGCCCTGTTGGCTCGTGGTTCCCTCGTGCAGCCTCTCGTCTCCTCCCGAAGCTTCCAGGTCTTCTTTTGGTCTAGAAAAAATCATATTAAATTTTCGTGGCATTTGGACTTCGTTTGGTATGGTAAACCTGAAAAGCAAAAAACATGCAGAAAACAGCAACTGGCACTGGGCACTAGGTCAATAGGTTAGTACTCAAAAATAATATTAGTTTGTAAATAAACACCCAAAAAGTATCCTAGAGTGATAATATAATAGCATGGAACAATAAAAAAATATATATACATTGGAGACGTATCACCCAATCTCGCTAAATCTTGATCTGACATAAGAAGTAAAAATTCCAAAACCGCCTCTCCCGCACGATCAATAGCACAAGCTTTATTGATCATCTCATTTAGTCCTAACTTACCCCACACCTCTTTTGCCTTTTGACACATAAATAAGACATGTTTTGTATCTTCTGCTCCTTTTGAGCATGATGGGCAAACGGGCGATACTTTCATGTGTCTATTAGCAAGCGTAACACGACATGGGAGTTCCATATAAAGTACGCCAAATGATTTTTTTTACCTTTGCCACACACGATAGTTTCCAAATCTTACCCTAAATGGGATTAACATTGATTCTTCCCATCCCATTTTCATGTTGCAATTTTGCCCCATGTTGTTTGTTCCATTCCTCCAAATAAGCCGATAGCACGGTGAAGAGGCCATTTTTTTGTATAACTCCAAGCAATAAAATCCGACATATTGTGCATCCGGACGGGAATCGCGAGCACGCTTTGAGCTTCAATTGGCCATAACATTTGTCCCACCAAATCCTCGTCCCAAGAACTTGTGACCGGATTAATGAGATCAGAAACCTTTGATAGAAGATGCCCCCTTCTAGGGGTAATGACTCTCCTATTCGCACAATTCGGAATACATGCATCTCTCCAAATATCAATATTTTGTCCATTTCCAACTTGCCAGATATAACCATTTTTTAGAGAACTCACCCCGTCATAATACTTTGCTAAGTAAAGGAGAAAACCTTTTTTAGGTTTGCATTCATTAAATCTCCTTCCGGAAAATATTTAGCTCTCCAGATAGATGCACATAAAGACTCCGGATTATCAATTAGACGCCATGCTTGTTTTGCTAACAACGCTAAATTGAAACAATGTATATCTCTAAAACCCATCCCTCCTTGATTTTTCAAAACACATATCTTCCACCATGCCATCCAATGCCTCTTCTTGTTGTCCTGATCACCCCACCAGAATTGCGACATCGCGTCAATGATTCTCTTACATTTTTTTAGAAATTTTAAAGACGGACATGGCATAAGTTGGTATAGCTTGTACAACAGATTTGAGCAAAATCTCCTTCCCTCCAGCGGATAACAATCTTTCTTTCCATTCACTTATTCTCATGATAATTCGATCAATCAAGAATTGGAAGCAATCACTTTTGTCCATACCCACATTTGCAGGCAAACCCAAATATTTATCATTGAGTGCTTCAGTCATAATATTCAGAATTGTACATATTTGCGCCTTATCTTCCACCTTTGTTTTGGGACTAAAGAAGATACTAGACTTTTCAACACTTACCATTTGTCCCGAGGAGGCACAATATGAATCCAACACTGATTTCAAAGCCTCAGCATTCATGGCATTTGCTTTCATAAAGATTAATGAATCGTTGGCAAATAGAAGGTTTGAAACTGAGGATGCATCTCTGCTAACCTTTATTCCAGAAATCTTTCCATTCTCCTCTGCATTTTCTAAAAGAGCAGCCAAACCCTCTATACATAACAAAAATAAATGACACATGAAGGCCCTTGCTTCGCTTATGATGCTTGTCTCATGGGAAATCTGGAACGAAGGAAACACAAGAATATTTCACAACATGGCTACTCCGACAACGATCATCGTCAGCAAAATCAAGGAGAAAGCCCGCCTCTGGGCGCTTGCCGGAGCCAATAATTTGAGTCTACTTATATTTGCGGCTTATGTCTAAACCTTCTTCTTAATTAATAAAAATGGTAAATCTTTTGCCTTGTTTCAAATAAATAAATAAATAGACCGGACATGATTCCGCTCAGAGCATCTCCAACAGAAGAGTAGTAGCACCGCACGCTAAAAAAAATTACAGCGCGAAAATAGCCTTTTTGCACGTGGGAGCGACGAAGTGGTTTAGAAGAAGCATAAAAAACGGCGCCCAATCCGACGGCCCCACATGCAGCGCGGACAATCCGGTGCACCAAATTTGCAGCCCGGGATACCGCTTTGTAGCGCGCGCGCTAAAGTTTTTTGTGTGCGCTCTATTTTAACGCCTCTGCTGGAGCGTTGTTTTGTGTCCCCAACGCACAAAAAACACCTTTTTTAAGACACGCGGCTTATTTAGCGCCTCTGTTGAAGATGCTCTCAGTGGAGCAATGGCATCAACCAACGTGGTATATATATCAGTGTTTTTATCTCTTCTTCTACACAGCTACCACACGGGAAGACCAATCATACATACTGGCTGTCCGGACAAATAATGAAGAAGAAAAAAAAAATCAATGAATCAATATGTAGCCTGTGCGCAATCTGCAACATGTCTCTCTCTACGTACATACGTCTTCGTCTCGAGACAGTCATGACCACGACGCCATGGCCAGAACGACGGCGATGAACGCCAAGCTTTCCATGCACCGCCACCTCCTCACCTAAACATATCGAAAGCAGGAGCATCAACATGGAGTAAAGTGAGATATGGCTACATGATTCCAAAGTGGAAAACAAAAGCATTGCTTGTAAAGGAGGGCTAGCATCAACTGCACTGCTCTGGTATATATGCTGGCCTAGCTAGCACACGCCATGCAACTTTACTTGGTGCCCAGCATGATTGGTTGCACACTGGATGACTAAAAATCTGTCTATTTGTTTGCTTTCGTATGCATACACAAATTTTGCATGGCATCTTAGTTTCTGAAATGAAATAATCAAATGTACATATTGCTAACTTCACATAATAATCAAAGTATCCGACTATAGTATTCCCTCTGATCTATATTACTTGTCGTCAAAATGGATGTACAGCCTGATATATCCGTTTGATGAGCGACAATTAATATGGATGGGAGGGAGTAGCTTCTTTGCCGATAATTATTATTCTTCGGGGAGAGTGAATTATATCGTGAAAGAGTGGATTAGAAAAGCTAACATTATCATAATTATACTCTGCTTTTACATGTCAAAACCAGTTAGTAGCACAAGTTAATGCATTACGACGTGTAAGCACGTTACCATGTGTGTCGCATCAGAGATGGTGTAGAGTCCGCCCGGGCCGACGGCGAACCCGTCCGTCCCGGCGGGCCCTTCGCCCACCACCATCCCGACGCCACTACCCGTGCCGTTGCCATCCCCATTGCCGCCTCCCTTCAAGCCTTTGATCGTGGGCGCCTTGACGCCGACGTCGTATGCCGGCGTGCCGTCCGGCTTGAACAGCCCGTAGTGCCGCTCGGACGCCGGGCCGGGCTTCTGGTCCTCGTTGAAGAGCGCGAACACGTACACCTGCAGCGGCTCCCCGGGCGCTGCCGGCGTGCCCTTCCCCTGCGCCACCAGCCGCATCAGGTTCCCGTTGTACCTGGCCGCGTTCTGCGGCGTGGCGCCGGCCTCGTCGCCGTCCCCCTGCGACGGCCACCCGGTCTCCGACACGCGGATCTCCACCGCCCGCCCGTAGTCGGCGGCGCAGATCGCGGCGCGCACGGCGTCCACCTGCGCGTGCAGCATGTTGCCGTACCGCAGCCCCGTGGCGGAGTCCACGACGGCGGCCGCGCTCGGCTCGAACAGCACGTAGTCCAGGTCCACCGTGCCCGGGTCGGCCTTGTAGGCGAAGTAGGGGTACGCGTTCACGAGGAACGGCGAGCCGGTCTTGGCGAGGAAGGCGAGGAGCGGCGTGATGTAGGGGAGGAGGTCGTGCCGGAACGCGGCCGAGGAGGGCGGGAAGGAGGAGGAGAGCACGGCGAGGGAGTGCGCGGTGGTGACCGCGATGTGGGTGGTGAGGTTGCACGCGGCCAGCGCCGCGTGGAGCGACTGCATCGCCGGGAGGAGGGAGCGGAGCATGGTGGCGTCGCTGCCGGTGAGCACCTCGTTGCCGACGGTGACGGCGGTGATGGACGTCGCCGGGAGGTGCGGCAGGATGTTGGCGCGGACCCAGGTCGCGGCCGCGGATGGGTCGGAGGCCAGGCGCGGGACCATGTTGTCCGGGAGCCCCACGGTGAAGTCTACGCCGGAGCCGGCGAACGCGCTGAGCACGCGCGCGTCCGCGTCATACAGCTTGACCATGGTGGCGTTCAGCGCGCGGAGGAGCACGGCCGCCGCCTGCGGCGACGGCAGGTTGTCGGCCACCTGGCCGTAGTTCACCCCGAGCGCCGCGGAACCTCCGCCCGCCGCCGCCACGTCCAATGCAAGCGCGGCGACGGCGACGGCAACGGCGAGCAGTTGCCGGAGCGCCATCGGAGCGGCGAGCCGGAGTACGAATGTGGTGCAGCTGTCTGACAAGGCCGGGAGTGAACTGACAGCACCATAGGAGAATGCGCATCGTGCGCTTTATATCGAAGCTGTTTTTGTGTCGGCTCTGACCAGGTGCCGTTGGCAGGCTGGCCGCTTCCATCAGGGCCGTACAAGATCGAAGATCAGGTTGAGGTTTCGTGTGGGGTCACCTCGTTCACCAATCACGAGGCTAATTTACAGTCTGGAGATGGACAGCTCGGCGGTGAAATTGGTCAAAGTGGTGTGGGAGTACCAATGCGAGAGAAAGCAATACTTTGGTTCCTTTTTCGGAGAAAAAAAAGTTACATTTGAGCAGTGGCGGAGCTTGACCAAGTTCTATGGGGGGCAAAATAGGCTATATTAGCTAGTGAGGGGGCAAACACACAAAACTTCATAATCTAGGCTCAGCCTCTAAATTATTTAAGCCTGCATGTGCCAATCTTTGGGGGGGGGGGGGGGGGGGGGGGGATGGCACCCCCAGCAACACACTAAGCTCCGCCGCTGCATTTGAGACTATCCATAGCGGGACCGGGGAGTAACTAGACATCTTCAGGCCGATCGCAAACCTTCCGTAATGGTTCGGACTGCATGGTTTGGGCCGCGGAAGGTATCCAACGCGGTCCTGTATCTATTCGTAGTCCGGTTCGGATGTGATTTTTCTCGTAAGTCGGAGACAAAAGTGGAAAAGTTTGCGGGAGTCCGGATACGAGAAACGTCGCTATCCGACACCCCCGCCCACCCAATCACCCCCTCCCAGTCCCATTTTCATGCATTCCGCTCCTTCTACCCCTTGCTTTCCACCCTCCACCTCCGCCGCTGCTGCTCCTTGTACGTCTCCAGCAGCCAGAGAGGCATTGTCGGACGTCCGCAACCAGCATCGACGCGCCTGCTCGCCATCTACGTCAGAGCTTTTCACCCTAGAGCCGTTTGTGTCCAGGTACACTCCGCCCCCTGTCGATGACCTTCATGACGGTCACCACGCCTAACAGGTGTTTGGACAAATACCATTGAACTAATTTTCAAATGCTATGTCATTTTTTAGAGTTCGGAGGATGGTGAGCTACTTGACCATGGATGATGAGTTGTGCGATGCGCGGCTGGCCGCATCCGCGGATTTCGTAGGCAGGACCAAAGGGGAGCCCTTCTTTGCGGCAAGTGCATGAACGTTTCACGCATGAAAGAACATTGCACCCTATGACATGTACATCATTCAACCACGCAACGTGAAGTCGTTGTCGTATCACTAGCACATGATCCAGATTAGCGTCACCAACTTTTGCAACGTGGTTTGTCGGCTCGAGGAAAGGTGCCCATTGCACACGACAGATGAGGGGCTCGTGAGTTTTTTTACTTCCTCTTGCTCAACTTGTTGATTGATTTATTCACTCAATGTTGGTCTACACATTATATGTAGCCTGCACGTGCTGCCGTGGCGTACCACAGGAAAGAGGGACGACCATTTACGTGTGCACACTGTTGGATGAAGGTGAAAGGGCAGTTTGTGTGGGACGACATGATCTTTTGATCAAAAACTTGTTGGCCATCTGCTTAATTTTAGACCTTGTTGTATCAGACTTAATTTGTATGGTATGTATGAATGATTTGTGCTATTTCCTATCCGAACTTTGATGAATATTATCCGGTTTGCATGAATTTCGTTTGGTTTTTAAAATGCGGGCTGGAATGTATGCGGCTACGATTGGATGTCGCCCTCCCGCATCTCGTGTGCGCGGACGGATGCGGGAGGTAATTTGCCGGTTGCCGTTGGAGATGCTCTTAAACTAGTAACATGCATATACTTCTAGTCTATATTACTACCTCTATAGTGAAGAGTAAAATATGTGTGGTGTCATACAATACTTTATTTATTAGCTTATAGAATCATATCGTCTTGGTATGTTTGATGTTACTTATAGTATGAATAACTAGATATATTACTCAATTTGTCTCTCTCCTCGTTAACTAGCTGCCACATATCTTTTTCATTTAGGTGGCATTATGTTACTACGTATGTTACTTTCGGCGTGAGTAGTCTGAATGGCACTTTGGTTTCTTCATGTTAATTTGTGCCCTAAGATTTAGATTCAATTTGTGACACTATTTACCCCATTTAGCACAAATTGCTCTGAAATTTTGCACTTATTAAAAGTTTGTACTCTATAGTTTTAGTTTCACCAATTCCTATCAGTTGGGTCCCTTGAGTCGGCCTCTACATCGGAGGTGCATTCCTCATGGGTGCAATCTAATTGAGCCACATTGGGTACCCTAACTACACCACAGCCGCAACTCTTTGTCGTCATGTCTCATTGCGCAAGAGTTTGGGAGCAACCACAGGTGGCAAGACGGGCGGTACGTAGGAAGACCAGACACGATTGACGGCTTCGATGAAGAGTTGTCGGGGGGGGGGGGGGGGGGGGGCGTTTTCGGTTAAAAATAGGTCGCTCTGCACTGTTTGTCGCGTCTCCGGTGTCCAAGAGGATTGGGCCTGCGATCCGGAGTTTACTCGGTGCGCCGTGTGAGATTGACAATGGAACCTATCAGATAGGACAAGGCAAAACATTAAAAGTGGGAAAACTTGAACGAACTTGCTTAAATGGAGTACCTTGGAGAAATTTCTGCAAAAAAAAAAAAGAGCCATAAGAAACGCTGCAAAGTGAAGCCTATGGGGTAAAAAGTGCAAGTGACTCATTTCATTTGCAAAATTGATCCAGTAGAGCTTGTGCACGTACATGACCCATTCACGTGGATTAATTCTAGTCCGTGATGCAGCAACAAGAACAGCATCCGTCTTTGGCATATGTTCTTTCCCTGAGAAGTTTGCACTTTCATTCTGCTCTGCAATCTTCCCGCAGACAATCAAACTAGCTTATCAACGATAAGAGCATCTATAGCCAGACTTAGCAAATATGACTCCTAAACGCCCGCGAACGTGTCCGGTCAATGATCGGACATGTCCGCTATTTGTCCGTCCGCACAGTTACATTCCTTATTTTCTTCCTCATATGTCTGGTCAATTGCACGTTATTGATGAAGAGCAAAAGAGAAAGAAAAAAAGAATGAATAAAAAAAGATGGTTCGGGGTGAGGCTTCCCGGACTTATGAGAGGTCGTTTGAAGCGTCCGGTTATAGATGCTCTAAGCACCCAAGATATTCAGACAGGCCTCGGCGAGGGCAGGAAAAAATGACCAGGTACATGCTCTGTTCTTGAGTTTATACACTTTCCATAGTAACATACACGAGCTAAGCTAGTCCTGCAGAGTTCAACTACTCGTCTGGCTCAAGCTTAGTGCGCTGTACTACTCGCGCACACGGAACTGTTCTTGCGCCGACCTGAATGAAACACATGCAGCAACCCAAGCCGGCACGCAAAATGTCTCTCCACGCACGCAGGACAGGACGACATGGCACCATGACAGTGACTCGAGTGAAACAACTTTGAACCCAATTGGAGCCAAGAGCAACATCTTTCGCTTCAATAGGTTATCTATATCTAGAGAGGTAGCACTACCGAAGCAGAGATGGCCCGGAAAGGAGGCAAAGCATCAGCGCACAGTAGTACTAGTACATGAGCCCGGTGGCCACTTTAATTTAAAGCGATCGATCGATGGATGGTGCAATGCGGAGCGTAGTGGTAGTTAGCTTCCTTTCTTTGGCTAACCATTTCCCTCGATCCCGGCGTAGAGTGTGTGGAAACCGATCGCTTTTGCCGTAGGTAATGTCAAAAGAAGGGGACGGCGTCGACGCAGGTGACCTGAAGCTGATCACGGTGGGTTTGATGTGGCTGGAATATATCTGGTCGCTCTTTGGAAGAGAGAAAGAGCGGCCATTGGTCGAGCGTGGAGATGGAGCGGGGTGCAAAGCGAAGAATCCTTGGTGGCCAAAGGTCAGAGACTTCCTATTTTGGAAGGCAGCGACATAGAGCCACATGTTCGTTTTCTCTCTAGTAGGGGGAACGACCAAATGAGCGAAGTGACTGCTGTACGTGTGAGTTGAGAACTTGAGATGGACAAACTAGGTTAGCAGACCGTGCTCAATGTTAGCGTAATATCTGGCTTGTGTGCCGTAGCTTTGTATAGGGAGTAGATCTTTGGTTTGTTATTGTAACTATCTCATCTTCCCTATCTCCATGTATATCTCCTCGGTTGGTTTAAACCACCGAATACCTACATTGTACCTCAAGACATATCAATACATAAATGCGGGCTCCTAGTGTATGGGAGTTGATACGCTTAATCATTATCCAACATGGTAATCAGAGCAGGCCCTGTTCTTACGCTACATCTAGCTTCAATCTACCGCACCCACCTGCCTTCCATCTCCCTCTCTCGTAGCATCCACCAGAAACCATAGCCTTCATCACACCTTCCACCAAACATGTCCTCCTCCACCTCTGTCATCAACTCCGGCCTGAACAACAATACATCCGAACCACTTACCCGTACCAATTATGTGCTTTGGCGAGCACAAGCTAGATCCCAGATCATGGGTGCCGGTCTCTATGGCTACCTTGATCAAACCATCCCAGAACCTCCAAAAACCATCACAACCAAAACCGCCGAAGGGAAGGCCCAGGTCGCCCCAAACCCTGCCTACTCCCCATGGCTCATCCAGGATCAGCAAATAGTCGCCTATCTCCTCCGCAATCTTTCCAAAGAAGTTTTGGTTCAAGTCGCATCGCTCGAGAAATCGCATGCGATATGGACAGCGTTGGCGAATATGTTCTCCGTTGTGTCTCTCTCACGCGTCAACAACATCCGGGCCTCCCTCACCAACGCCCAGAAGGGCTCTCAATCTGCTGCCGCCTACTTTGGGTACATGCGGGGTCTCTCCGACGAGCTAGCAGCAACGGGCAAACCGATCGGGGAAGATGATCTTCTCTCTTTCATCATCTCCGGTCTGGACATGGAGTACCAGCCGATCGTCTCAGCACTAGATGCCCACGTCGAGCTGGTCACCGTCGACATACTCTTCTCCATGGTGGCAAATTTCGACCAGCGAGTCAAACTGTTCCACGGAACAGGCACCGGGGCGTTCAAATCATCCGCCAACACTGCCTCCCGCGGTCGCCAAGGTCCTCCCAGAAACTACCAAAACCAGCGAGGTGGAGGTGGTGGTGGATCTCGCGGTGGTGGACAGTACAACGGTGGTGGCGGAGGCGGTGGCTACAACAACCCTAGTAGCGGTGGTGGCTACAATTCTGGTGGCGGCGGCAACTACAACCAGGGTGGTGGCGGAGGCTACCACCAGCACAACGGCGGCGGCTACAATCCAGGCCGTGGCGGCGGCTATCATCAAGGCAACAACAATCGACGCCCCCCCCCGGCAACAACAATCGGGGGCGTAACAATTTTCAGGGCTACGACGGGTATGAAGGAAAGTGTCAAATTTGTAAAAAAGATAACCATCTTGCTAAGGATTGTGATTGGCGCTATGCCGATAACAATTCACAAAAGAAAAAAGTTGCAGCTGTCGTAGATGCTTCCTATGGTGTGGACACAAACTGGTATATGGATACCGGTGCCACAAATCACATCACCGGAGAACTAGAGAAGCTGACTACGCATGAGAAGTATCGTGGCCATGACCAGATCTACACTGCAGCAAATGGTCCAGGTATGGAAATTAGTCACACTGGAAATTCCATCATCAAAACACCACATAAAAACCTTGTTATCAATGATATCTTGCATGTTCCTAATGCCTCCAAAACACTTTTGTCTGTCCATCGTATCGCTCTTGACAATAATGTGTTCTAGAGTTGCACCCTTTCTTCTTTTGGATCAAGGATCAGGTCACGAAGAGAATTCTTCATAGGGGTTTCTGTGTGCAAGGGCTCTACTCGTTGCTTCCCAAGTATTGCAAATTCAATAAACAAGTCTATGGTGCCATCAAGCTCTCTGCTGAACGGTGGCACAATCATTTAGGTCATCCATCTTTTGCTACTGTTCATCAAATTCTTAGTCGAAATAACCTCCCAACTGTTGGTGAGCGTAATCCAGAAGCTATTTGTGATTCATGTCAACGTGCAAAAAGTCATCAATTACCATACCCTGTCTCGACTAGTCGATCTAAAAAACCCTTGCAACTCATTTTTTCTGACGTTTGGGGTCCAGCACCCACCTCTGTTGGTCGTCATTCTTATTATGTGAGTTTTGTTGATGATTTTAGCAAGTACACTTGGATCTATCTCCTTAAAAAATGTTCGGACGTGTTCCAAGTGTTCCACAATTTTCAAGCTCTTGTTGAACGCAAATTTAATAGCAAAATTATTGCAGTGCAATCCGACTGGGGTGTTGAGTATGAAAAACTCAACTCCTTCTTTCAGCAAATAGGCATATCTCATCATGTTTCTTGTCCCCATGGTCACCAACAGAATGGTTCCGCCGAACATAGGCATAGGCGTATTATTGAAGTAGGCTTAGCACTTTTAGCTACTGCCTCCATGCCACTAAAGTTTTGGGATGAGGCTTTTCTTACGGCTATTCACCTCATCAACATGTGGCCCAGTCGTACTATCTCCAATGAAACACCCACTGAACGTCTCCTACATGTCACGCCAGATTATACCACTCTTCGTGTTTTTGGGTGTGCCTGTTGGCCCAATCTCCATCCATACAACACACGTAAGCTCATGTTTCGTTCCAAGCAGTGTGTTTTTCTAGGCTATAGTGCTCAACACAAGGGTGTCAAATGCCTTGACGTCTCCACTGGCCGTGTCTATATCTCCCGTGATGTTGTGTTTGACGAGACACAATTTCCGTTTGACAAACTTCATCCAAATGCCGGTGCTCTCCTGCGGGAGGAAATTCTCCTCCTTCCTTCTCACCTTTTCGGTGATGATCGTGTGGGTAATGATGATGGTAATGCTTCTATTATGACTAATTCTCCTACTTCTCCACATGAGGTTTCTGCTGCAGGGACACACAGGACACGTTCGGGCGCTCATGACAATGAAAATTCTGTGGAAAATGATGCATTCAGGCGGTCTATCGATGCCACAGAAGAGCTGCTGAGATCTCCCTCGGGCGCTGCGCGTCAGCCTGTGCCAGATTCGGCCGAATCTGCTCCGGGATCGGCAACGCGCGTTCGCTCCACTCCACGCCCGTCATCATCGCCGCATGTCGGCCTGACCCCGCGCCAGACACGCTGCACCAATCAGCGCCCGGGGACACCCCGACCGGGCGGGCCCCGCCGCACGACCGCTTCGCTGCGGTGCCCTGCTACTTCTTGAGCTTGCGTTGGTTTTCCCTTGAAGAGGAAAGGGTGATGCAGCAAAGTAGATAAGTATTTTCCTCGGTTGTTGAGAACCAAGGTATCAATCCAGTAGGAGATACAAGCAAGTCCCCAATCTTCGCACCTACACAAACAATCAAACACTTGCACCCAACGCTATAAAGGGGTTGTCAATCCCTTCACGGTTACTTGCAAGGATGAGATCTGATAGAGATAGATATAAAAGATTGCTAAAACGAAAAGTAAAACAAAAGTAAAAAGATTGCAGCAAAGTATTTTTGGTATTTTTGGTTTATAGATCTGAAAATATAATATGGAAAATAGACCCGGGGGGCATAGGTTTCACTAGAGGCTTCTCGCATGAAGGAAAATAATACGGTGGGTGAACAAATTACTGTCGAGCAATTGATAGAAAAGCGCATAGTTATGACGATATCCAAGGCAATGATTATGCATATAGGCATCACGTCCGTGTCAAGTAGACCGAAACAATTCTGCATCTACTACTATTGTAGGAGATATGCCCTAGAGGCAATAATAAATGTTATTGATTATCTCCCTGTTCATAATTAGGTTTATATTCCATGCTATAACTGCTATGGTTCTCGAGTCTGCAATAACCACAAGGCTCGGAGGAAGACTCATATACGCGTGTGGAATAATAAACGGTAAAATGTATTCCTAGTCTTGCCTCTAAGACTGGCTCAAGTATTGCATGATGATCCTGTTTTCCTGATCATGGGCATGGCTATGCCGGCAATTTTGAGGGCGCAATGTTGGTAGAACACTTGTGTTGAATCGACCCGAATTGATGTTATGCTATGAGATACTTTCGTCACTAGTTAATGGTTAATAACACAGAGATGGTTAACGTTTGCATGATTCCTCAGACCATGAGAGTATTGAGTTTCTTCATGCTTGATTCATGAACTTTGGGGTTTGCTAAACGTCATCCGTTACTGGATGGCTATTACGGCGGCTTACGGGTTCACGGGAAAGTATGTCAAGTAACTTGATAGCTCAAGATTGGGATTTGCTCCTCTGACGATGGAGAGATATCTCTGGGCCCTCTCGGTGTTACGGTATCCATCATCGTCTGGCCAGACACTTTGTGATTTGATCACGGGGATGCCGGAACACGGGAACGAGAAAAGAGAACAATACCGGTAACGAGGTAACTGGCATAGTGGACAAGTTGTTGATCCACGGGGATGCCAACATGTCTCACCTCGGGTATTTGTAACATATCACGAAGCAACAGGAATAGCACACGGCAACTGGAGGTTCACTCGAATATTCATTCGTGTGGGTATAGGGGTCAATATGGGTGTCCACGGCTCCGATGTTGATCATTGATCGGAAGGGGTTCCGGGTCATGTCTATACTTCACCGAACCTATATGGTCACACGCTTAAGGGTCATCTATCTGCTGAATACTAGACAGGGAGTCTGAGAGAAAATCACCGAACAAGTTTCGGACACCGGAAAAGTTTCGGACAACGGAAAAGTTCCGCAGAGAGAACACCGGAACAGTTTCGGTAAAACTGAAAAGTTGTTTCAGGGGATACCATTAAGTCAAATTGGTTTCGGCACATGCCTGATAATTCTTGGAGGGTGCCAGAATCATTCTGGAAACTTCTGGGAATTTTCCGGAAGAAAAACCGGAAATGTTCCGGAGCTGCCGGAACCGCTTCGGATGCTTTTCGCAGATGAAAATCACTAATCCGGAATTGTTCCGGATCGCATTGAAAATTATTTTAGTGGGTACTGGAAATGTTCTAAGCCCACATAAATATTTTCAGTTCGACCGGACGCTGAAAAATGTCGTCGTGAATAGTGAAAGTGCTTTTTGGGATATTTATGGAAAGTCACCTTTTGGGATATTTCCAAAAGGTTTCTAGAAGGACTTGGAGGCTAAGCAACCCCCTTTGGGGGGCCCCATGAGATGGTGGCCGGCCACATATGGGGCTCCACCATGGGGCCCCACTTGTTCCATTACTTCCCTAATATGCCCTTGTGGAAGTGTTCCTTCATGGGCATTTTTGGGTTTTTGGAAATGGCCACTTTACCCCTTGGTTTTCCTATAAATAGAGGTGAGTGGGCTGCCCACAAAACTCAATCCTTGCTCTCATACACAAGCCATGCATGATCTGGCCTTCTCTCTCCCTCCCAGCGAAATAGTTTCGTAGAGCCGAAAGGCTGTCTGGGTTCCGGCAGGAACTAGTTCTGGACGGCGAAGCCCTGCCGGATAGATGACACCGTATGTGTGCAACTCTGTAGAGAGATCGTAGTTTCGGTCTTAGTTCGAGAGTGCCTCCCGAAGGGCTGTCCGAGTGACTGTCCGAGTTTCGAGGGTCCTCCCGAAGGGCTGTCCGAGTGACTGTCCGAGTTTCTAAGGTCCTCCCGAAGGGCTGTCCGCGACACCGTCCGGGGGACTGTCCGACCGCTTCCCGGAGGGCTGTCCGATGGGCAGATGAGGGTATACATCCTCGCGGTTGGGAGGTTGTAAATCCTAGCTGCGGGGATCTGCACCGCCGATCGTCATCGACTCTACTTCCGCTGCGCTACGAGTCGGTAACGAAAAGATCAAACCTTGTATGCAGTCTCCATAGTGGTCCTGGGCTGGTGCGTAGGTCGGATTTTTTTGTTTTCTGCTGCGTTACCCTACAGTGGCATCAAGAGCCATGCTATGCGTAGATGCAGGTTGCGATCTAGAATACATAGAGATGTATGGGTATTGCACAATATAATTAGATAGTAGATGAGTTCTATTACTGAAAATTATTTGTGCGGGTAGCAGATGAAATCTGTTACCCGATATTCATGTTGCTTCCCTTGAATTTGCGTAGTCCTGATCTTGACGGCATGGTGGAATCTCACAAAGTTCTGGCAATCCGCGATCCTTTCATGCTGCTCCTGAGTATGCTGATTGACAGATCAACGAAGTGCTAACAGTTCTTTGGGTTCCACCATAGTTAAAGAAAGATGGATGTTTCACAGACGAAAGGGCAATGCAGATATGATCTGCACGGGGGGTCACGCGTATGACGAAGTTTAGTATGGGGCTCGAGATTTTATTATCTCGTGTTTCATACACCCTGGAAAGTTAATCTAGCAACTTGAATTATCATACTTGATGATGGACGTTGGTAGCTTCGGTTTGTTTCGAAACCTTAGAAGCCACGTAAAACAAGTTTTTGCTTGAACCGATTAGAGGCGTCTAACTTGGTTTTGCAGGATGGTTTGCATGTGCATGTGATGTGGTATAGCAGTGTTCATAATAATTTGATTATGTATGAGATGACTATATGATGTAAATTGATTAACATGACCTGCGTGTCATGATTCGGCATGATGGCTGGAGCCATATGATTGCACTTTAATGACCTGCGTGTCAACCTTATGTAATGCACTTATTTTATCAGCTATAGAGATAGCAATATTATCTGGTGCATCGACAAGGTGGTGGCAATCTTCGCGAAGGTGAACACCGACGCGAATGCCGAAGACGAAGAAATGAAAGACTTCTCCGTCAGAAAGGGCTATACCATATCATGCTATTATGAATTGCCTGAGATGTTTATCCCTTATGATGCACCCTTCTTGATTGCGCGGTAGTCGCTTTTTATTAGGGTGATCTCTCTCAAAAATATCAAGTAGTTAGTGTTCTCCCAAGTGTAGCACCGTCACGGCACCTAACTTTTCGGGGTGCGCCATGCTACCATGGGTACGAACGATTAGAGAAGTGTGAGGCGGGTGAGTTGAGACCTCGCAGCGAGATCACTTGGTTGTCTTGACGTTCAGGCATGAAAGTCATGAGCTCGGAACACACGCATTGAAAGATGAACAAGAGTCACATAGAGATGTGATTGGCAAGTTTGCCTACCAATTGATATTTTCGTCATCTGTGATGCTACCATCAATGGCGTTGAATTGAAATGCGGATCTTGAATCACTCACAATCAATTATGAGAGATATTGATTTGAGTGGGAGCGCACTTTAGAATTAATTCTTTTAATTCTTAGTGCAATTAATTGTGAACACTGTCTAAGTGTTATATGCATAATAGTTGTAGAATAATGGCTCGCGTTTCCACCTTCCCTGATAAAATTGAATAGCTATTATATATCTGGTTAAAACTTTACGGTTGGTAACATAATGTGAGGATTGTCCTCAAGAGTGCCGAGAAGGACTTTGTCCTATCGCATGCTTTCGGTATTCTCCCGCTAATGCTATGGATCATGTGACTCTCGTCCTTCGATCCAAAAGCTAGAATTCCTTTTCAGTCAAAGTGCAATATGTTTGCTTCAATGAGACCCGAACTTCGAAAGTTTGGATAGTTATGTGATATTCATGGAATCTGAAAATCATTTTCAAAGACAGACAAAGGCTAAAAGATATGAGATATCCAAAGCAATGTTTGTTTGCAAACTATTAGTAAAGGAGTTTACTATGCATTAGACTGATAAGAGAGGGATCCAGGAGAACGCCTGTCATATGATGAAAGGTGAATAAAACAACAACTTAAAGAGAAAGGAAGTGTCCGAAGGGTGTTAGTGAGACTTTCACGCCTAGGAAGTCCGGGGCTAATGCCACTCTTAAGTTGGATGCTTCTTCTGAGAGTAGGAGAAATACTAAAAGTTAAACTGTTAGAATTATAATGGCAAAAGGAAAGAAGACTGGAATATCCAGCTCATGTATGAATGTCATACAAGTTTTTGATGTATAGAAGGCTGGTCAAAGATATAGTTCTTGGGAATTATGGTTAAACATGTTAATCTCTAATTCTTGGGTATTGTGAGTTAATCACAAAGATACCCGCTCGATTGCATTCTGTTGCAACTCGATGTAAGAACTACTATGGCCTGAAAGACTAGCCAGGAATGAGGTTTAGATACACGCAGGGAACATAGTAAATGTTACTATGCCTTCCATCGGTGTATTCCCTATGTATTTACTTTCATAATTCATTTTAGAGTTTCACACTCTAGCCCTTTGCATAAGGTATCTTGCAAGAAGGTTGTTCATAAGAGAACTTTTGATGATCGGTGTTATGAATAAACATAAGGGCCATACTTTCATTATGAATGAGATGTATGTTTTGAATAATGATATTTATATATTACCTCTATGTTTACTTTCATAATTCATTTTAGAGTTTCATACACTCTAGCCCTTTGCACAATGTTTGTTGCAAAAGAGTTGTTCATAAAAACAACAATTGTTGTTCAGTATTATGAATAACATGAAGGGCCATGCTTCCATCCTAGATGGGATGTATGTTATGAATATTGATGGAAATATGATACATCCATAACACTGACGCTAAATGTCGCAAGACTAAAAGAATACCACACAAGTGTGGCACTGCATTTGGTCACATTGGAGAAACCCGCATGGAAAATTCCATTATGATGGATTTTGAAGTCGTTTGATTTTGAATCATCTGACACTTGCAACTTTCCTCTGAAAAGTGAAGTGACTGAAATACCGTTCACAGGCCATAAGGAACGAGCAAAGAACATATTGTTAATCATACATTATGATGTGTGTAGTCTAATAAATGTTGTTGCAAGTAGTGGATTTATCTATCTTCAGAAATGACTCAAGTAGATATATGGATATTTACTTGTTGAGACGTAAGTCTGGATCTTTTGAATTCATTCATAAGGTTTTAAAAAATGAAGTAGAAGTTATTGTAACAAGAAAATTATGTTTCTGCAAATTGATTGCGGAAAGGAATATTTGAGTTACAAGTTTAGCGAATGTCTGATGAGTTGTGAAAGGGGTTTCATAACTTGCACCTCCCGGAACACCACTGCAAGTGAAAAGTCCGTGAAGATGTAATCAAACCATTTATGACATGGTAAGATCAAAGATGAAATAAATAAATTTGCCATTATCCCTTTTAAAGTGATGCTTTAGAGACTGCGGCTTTTACACTGAAAAGAGCTCCATCGGGTCTGTTGAAATGACGCCATGGCATGGTACGCCCAACCATGTTATATCTTTTCTTAACATTTGGAATATGGGGCTTGTGTAAAAGGTTACAAACCTATTCCAAATCAGACAAGTGCTACTTTGTAGGTTATCCCAAGTCATTGGGTATTTCCCCACCACAATACCGAGGCAAATAGGTTTGCCACAAAGAACGGTATGCTTTTTGAAGAAAATGGTTCTTTCAAAAAGGTGAGTGGGAGAACAGTGCAACTCGACGAGATAAACAGTATCTTCGTCATCAGATCAAAGGAAAGAGACCTTGGAAGTAATTCCGGAGTTTCCTACTGCGACTGATACGAAAGTCTCTACAATAAAATGTATGGACTTCGGTCGAACTTGCAGCTGAACCACGTAGGCAAAGCTCGTGCAAACCTATCAGGCGCGCAAACGATATATTGTTGTTAGACAACAGTATACCTACGATTCACAAGGAAGCGTTGATGGGCCCTGACTCCGGAATTGGCTAAATGCCAATACAATCCGAGATAGTTTCCATATAAGTGATTCAAGATTAAGATCTTGATACACCTTTCGGAAGACTTAGAGTCTAACGAATATTTATGGAACTAAAAACTGATACGGATAAAAATGTTCTATCCATAAAGCTCGACTTGTTGCAATAACAAGTTCAAGGAGTTGACTACGATGAGATTATCTCACCGTAGCGATGCTTAAAGTCGGTTCGGGCTGAACTAGCAATTAATACATATTTCAATCATGAGATATGAAACATGGATGACGAAAGGATTTCCATCTGATGGAAATGTAACCAAGGACTTGCATGTGTTACAGTCCAAGGTATTTTGTCAGTCCAGGGGATGCTAGTAAGTATGCAAACTTCAGAGTTCCAACAATGGACAGAAGAGAGCAAAATGGAGTTAGAATCTTCGTGTTTTGATGAAATAGTCGAAAAGGGTTTTTTCATCAATGGGTAACGAAGATGCTTGTGATTCAAGAAAATAAGTGGGAGCATAATGATATTTCTAAAAGCCTTGTGTGCTTGACACATTGTTAATTGGAAATAAATTTCTTGACACGAATTAGGACTTCATTTGAAAATGGTTTTTCCGATGAAGTGCTAGGGCTAAATAGCCTCAATATTAGGCATGATGATCTATGGAGATAGATTTACCTAATGGGGCTAAGCAATGAATACATATTGACAAGATGCTAAAACCTTTTAGCATTTAAAACTCCAAGGAGTGATTCTTGCCGAAGTCACATGGAAAGAGTTTTTGCAAGACTCAGTGTCCCAAAACACTGATGAGTGAAATACATGATGGAGATTCCACACACTCTTGTGTTTGGATTAATCATGTATTCCATGGTATGTAAAACAACCAGATATGTCCGATACTCCAAAGTTGTTGCGAGTATGGATACCAAAAGTGATCAAAGTACTGATCATAGGACAACAGTGAAAGATGTCATTAAGTACTAGAGTAGTACTGATGACATGTTTTCTCGCAAGCAGAGATTATGAAGTGCTCGTTGTAAGTAATTACATCGATACAGTCTTCATCAATGCTCCATGCGATTTTCGATTTAAGTTAAGGGTTTTGTGTAATACACCACATGGTGGCACGGTAGTTGGAAATTGTTCCAAACAAGATACTGTGGCGAATTCTATAACAAAGGCTAAGTATGTTGACGCTTTAGAAGCGACAAAGAAGTTGTTGAATCATATAGTTCATTCATGAACTTAGTATGGTTCCAAGATGGTTTTGGTCTATGGGACACTATTACAGATAGTTGCTTCATAGCTCAGTCTGAGGAATCGGGTTTCGACCAATGATTCAGACATATGCAAAGCCAATTCCACACAAAATATGAATTTTGTGAGAGCGTAAAAACGCGAGGATATGCAAAGTTACACACGGAGCTGAAGTTGTCAGATCCGTTGGACATCAGGCTATACCACAAGCGAAGCATGTTTTACACCAGTATGCCATAGGTGTAAAGTGCATTAGCATTGACTAGATTATTGACTCTAGTGCAACTGGGAGTCTGTAGGAGATATGCCGTAGAGGCAATAATAAATGTTATTGATTATCTCCCTGTTCATAATTAGGTTTATATTCCATGCTATAACTGCTATGGTTCTCGAGTCTGCAATAACCACGAGGCTCGGAGGAAGACTCATATGCACGTGTGGAATAATAAACGGTAAAATGTATTCCTAATCTTGCCTCTAAGACTGGCTCAAGTATTGCATGATGATCCTGTTTTCCTGATCATGGGCATGGCTATGCCGGCAATTTTGAGGGCGCAATGTTGGTAGAACACTTGTGTTGAATCGACCCGAATTGATGTTATGCTATGAGATACTTTCATCACTAGTTAATGGTTAATAACACAGAGATGGTTAACGTTTGCATGATTCCTCAGACCATGAGAGTATCGAGTTTCTTCATGCTTGATTCATGAACTTTGGGGTTTGTTAAACGTCATCCGTTACTGGATGGCTATTACGGCGGCTTACGGGTTCATGGGAAAGTATGTCAAGTAACTTGATAGCTCAAGATTGGGATTTGCTCCTCCGACGATGGAGAGATATCTCTGGGCCCTCTCGGTGTTACGGTATCCATCATCGTCTGGCCAGACACTTTGTGATTTGATCACGGGGATGCCGGAACACGGGAACGAGAAAAGAGAACAATACCGGTAATGAGGTAACTGGCATAGTGGACAAGTTGTTGATCCACGGGGATGCCAACATGTCTCACCTTGGGTATTTGTAACATATCGCGAAGCAACAGGAATAGCACACGGCAACTGGAGATTCACTCGAATATTCATTCGTGTGGGTATAGGGGTCAATATGGGTGTCCACGGCATCGATGTTGATCATTGATCGGAAGGGGTTCCGGGTCATGTCTATACTTCACCGAACCTATGGGGTCACATGCTTAAGGGTCATCTATCTGCTGAATACTAGACAGGGAGTCTGAGAGAAAATGACCGAAAAAGTTTCGGACACCGGAAAAGTTTCGGACAGCGGAAAAGTTCCGCAGAGAGAACACCGGAACAGTTTCGGTAAAACTGAAAAGTTGTTTCAGGGGATACCATTAAGTCAAATTGGTTTCAGCACATGACTGATAATTCTTGGAGGGTGCCAGAATCATTCTGGAAACTTCTGGGAATTTTCCGGAAGAAAAACCGGAAATGTTCCGGAGCTGCCGGAACCTCTTCGGATGCTTTTCGCAGATGAAAATCACTAATCCGGAATTGTTCCGGATCGCATTGAAAATTATTTTAGTGGGTACTGGAAATGTTCTAAGCCCACATAAATATTTTCAGTTCGACCGGACGCTGAAAAATGTCGTCGTGAATAGTGAAAGTGTTTTTGGGATATTTATGGAAAGTGACCTTTTGGGATATTTCCAAAAGGTTTCTAGAAGGACTTGGAGGCTAAGCAATCCCCTTTGGGGGGCCCCCATGAGATGGTGGCCGGCCACATATGGGGCTCCACCATGGGGCCCCACTTGTTCCATTACTTCCCTAATATGCCCTTGTGGAAGTGTTCCTTCATGGGCATTTTTGGGTTTTTGGAAATGGCCACTTTACCCCTTGGTTTTCCTATAAATAGAGGTGAGTGGGCTGCCCACAAAACTCAATCCTTGCTCTCATACACAAGCCATGCATGATCTGACCTTCTCTCTCCCTCCCAGCGAAATAGTTTCGTAGAGCCGAAAGGCTGTCTGGGTTCCGGCAGGAACTAGTTCTGGACGGCGAAGCCCTGCCGGATAGATGACACCGTATGTGTGCCACTCTGTAGAGAGATAGTAGTTTCGGTCTTAGTTCGAGAGTGCCTCCCGAAGGGCTGTCCGAGTGACTGTCCGAGTTTCGAGGGTCCTCCCGAAGGGCTGTCCGAGTGACTGTCTGAGTTTCGAAGGTCCTCCCGAAGGGCTGTCCGCGACACCGTCCGGGGGACTGTCTGACCGCCTCCCGGAGGGCTGTCCGATGGGAAGATGAGGGTATACATCCTCGCGGTTGGGAGGTTGTAAATCCTAGCTGCGGGGATCTGCACCGCCGATCGTCATCGACTCTACTTCCGCTGCGCTACGAGTCGGTAACGAAAAGATCAAACCTTGTATGCAGTCTCCATAGTGGTCCTGGGCTGGTGCGTAGGTCGGAAATTTTTTGTTTTCTGTTGCGTTACCCTACAACTATTACTCCACACATCGACCGACTCCTGCCTGCATCTAGAGTATTAAGTTCATGAAGAACAGAGTAACGCATTAGGTAAGATGACATGATGTAGAGGGATAAACTCAAGCAATATGATGAAAACCCCATCTTTTTATCCTCGATGGCAACAATACAAATACGTGCCTCGCTACCCCTACTATGTCACTGGTGAGGACACCGCAAGATTGAACCCAAAACTAAGCACTTCTCCCATTGCAAGAATTACCAATCTAGTTGGCCAAACCAAACCAATAACTCGAAGAGACTTGCAAAGATATGAAATCATGCATATAAGAATTCAGAGAAGATTCAAATAATATTCATAGATAATCTGATCATAAACCCATAATTCATCGGATCTCGACAAACACACCGCAAAAGGGTATTACATCGGATAGATCTCCGTGAAGATCATGAAGAACATGGTATTGAAGAGCAAAGAGAGAGAAGAAGCCATCTAGCTACTAGCTATGGACCCGAAGGTCTGAGGTGAACTACTCACGCATCATCGGAGGGGCAATGGAGTTGATGTAGATGCCCTCCGTGATCGAATCCCCCTCCGGCAGATTACCGGAAAAGGCTCCAAGATGGGATCTCACGGGAACAGAGGCTTCCGGCGGCGGAAAAGTATTTTCGTGGCTTTTTTTGGAATTGGGAGAATATTTGGGAATTTATAGGCCGAAGAATAGGGTTAGGAGGCCTGCTGGGGGGCCACAAGCCAGGGGGGCGCGCCCTGGTGGCTTGTCGCCTCCCGGCATGTCTCCTGACTTCATCTCCAAGTCTGGTAGGTTTCTTCTGGTCCAAGAAAAATCATCGCGAAGATTTTATTCCGTTTGGACTCCGTTTAATATTCCTTATCTGCAATACTCAAAAACAAGGAAAAAACAGAAACTGGCACTAGGCTCTAGGTTAATAGGTTAGTCCCAAAAATAATATAAAATAGCATATTAATGCATATAAAACATCCAAAACAGATAATATAATAGCATGGAACAATAAAAAATTATAGATACGTTGGAGACGTATCAAGCATCCCCAAGCTTAATTCCTGCTCGTCCTCGAGTAGGTAAATGATAAAAACAGAATTTTTGATGTGGAATGCTACCTAACATATTTATCCATGTAATATTCTTTATTGTGGCATGAATATTCAGATCCGTAAGATTCAAAACAAAAGTTTAATGTTGACATAAAAACAATAATACTTCAAGCATACTAACAAGGCAATTGTGTCCTTTCAAAATAACATGGCCTCAGAAAGCTATCCCTACAAAATCATATGGTCTGGCTATGCTCCATCTTCCCCACACAAAGTATTTAAATCATGCACAACCCCGATGACAAGTCAAGCAATTGTTTCACACCTTTTATGTTCTCAAACTTTTTCAACTCTCACGCAATACATGAGCGTGAGCCATGGATATAGCACTATAGGTGGAATAGAATATGGTGGAGGTTGTGAGGAAAAAGGAGATGATAGTCTCACATCAACTAGGCGTATCAACGGGCTATGGAGATGCCCATCAATAGATATCAATGTGAGTGAGTAGGGATTGCCATGCAACGGACGCACTAGAGCAATAAGTGTATGAAAGCTCAAAAAGAAACTAAGTGGTTGTGCATAATGATGAAAAATTCCACTAGTTATATGAAAGTGACAAAATAGGAGACTCTCTATCATGAAGATCATGGTGCTACTTTGAAGCACAAGTGTGGAAAAAGATAGTAAGCATTGTCCCTTCTCTCTTTCTCTCATTTTTTTTCTTTTTATTTTTATTTTGGTGGTCATCTTTGGCCTCTCTTTTTTATTTGGGCTTCATTGGCCTCTTTTACTATTTGTAAAGTGCGGAGACTCATCCCAACTTGTGAGGGAATCATAGATTCCATCATCCTTTTCTCTCACGGGACAATGCTCTAATAAAGATGATCATCACACTTTTATTTACTTACAACTCAAGAATTACAAAAACAAAATATGACTCTATATGAATGCAATATGAAAATGATGGTGCGTGTCATGAAAAATGGAACGGTGGAAGTTGCATGGCAATATATCTCGGAATGGCTATGGAAATGCCATAATAGGTAGGTATGGTGGCTGTTTTGAGGAAGGGTATATGGTGGGTTTAATGCACCGGCGAAAGTTGCGCGGTACTAGAGAGGCTAGCAAAGGTGGAAGGGTGAGAGTGCGTATAATCCATGGACTCAACATTAGTCATAAAGAACTCACACACTTATTGCAAAAGTCTATTAGTTATCGAAGCAAAGTATTAGACGCATGCTCCTAGGGGAGAGGTTGGTAGGAGTTAACCATCGCGCGCTCCCGACCCTCACACAAAGGATGACAATCATTAAACAAATCATGCTCCGACTTCGTTACATAACGGTTCACCATACGTGCATGCTACGGGAATCACAAACTTTAACACAAGTATTTCTACCAATCCACAATTACTCACTAGCATGACTCTAATATCACCATCTTTATATCTCAAAACTATATGCAAGGAATCAAACTTCTCATAGTATTCAATGCACTTTATATGAAAGTTTTTATTATACCCCTCTTGGATGCCCATTATATTAGGACTAAATTCATAACCTAAACCAATTACCATGCTGTTTAAAGACTCTCAAAATAATATAAGTGACGTACGAGAGTTTAACTATTTCTATAAAATAAAACACCACCGTGCTCTAAAAAGATATAAGTGAAGCACTAGAGCAACATTGCCTAGCTCAAAAGATATAAGTGAAGCACATAGAGTATTCTAATAAATTCACGATTAACGCGTGTCTTTCTCAAAAGATGTGTATAGCAAGGATGATTGTGGCAAACTAAAAAGCAAAGACTCATATCATACAAGACGCTCCAAGCAAAACACATATCATGTGGTGAATAAAAATATAGCCTCAAGTAAATTTACCGATGGATTGAAGACGAAAGAGGGGATGCCTTCCGGGGCATCCCCAAGCTTAGCCTCTTTGGTATCCTTGAATATGTCTTGGGGTGCCTTGGGCATCCCCAAGCTTAGGCTCTTGCCACTCCTTATTCCATAGTCCATCAAATCGTTACCCAAAACTTGAAAACTTCACAATACAAAACTCAACAGAAAACTCATGAGATCCGTTAGTATAAGAAAAATAAATCACCACTTTAGGTACTGTTGTGAACTCATTCTTTATTTAAATTGGTGTAATATCTACTGTATTCCAACTTCGCTATGGTTCATACCCCCCGATACAACCCATAGATACATCAAAATAAGCAAACAACACAAAGAAAACAGAATCTGTCAAAAACAGAACAGTCTGTATCAATCTATAAACTTTGAATACTTATGTAACGAAACAAATTCTGAAAAATTGGGAAAATCAGGACATTTTGAATATCAATCTTGTGTAAAAATTTCAGACTCATTCGACGCTCTGGTGAATTTATAAAATTCCTGGACTGAGCACAAAAGTTTCTGTTTTTCAGCAAAATCAAATCACAATCATCGTAGACCATCCCAAAGGTCTTACTTGGCTCAAACACTAATTAAAACAAGAAAACACAATTACTGCAGAGTTAATAAAGTATAAAGCACTCAAAAACAGAAGCAAAAACAAAAGCATAAAAATAAAATTGGGTTGCCTCCCAACAAGCGCTATTGTTTAACGCCCCTAGCTAGGCATAACACAATAGATCTAGGTATTGTCATAATAGTAAGGGAGATCATCCATGCTCATCTCATACTCCCTTCTTTCAGCGGCAAGTTTCCTTTGTGGCAAGCAAAAATAATCAAAAGGGCTAAATTTAATAGGATAAGGATCCTTAAGATCAAGTGCGGGAGGGATAGGTTCCTCCTTCGGCCCCCTATAGTGTATAATCAATTCATCATTGTAAGCTTTCCTTTGGTGGAAAGTCACAAGTCTATCTCTTAATATGAACTCTAATCCGTTGTTTTGTATAGCAAAATTATCATTGAGTTCAGAAATCTTATCAACCAAAATCTCGGTAGGAACCCTTTTTCTCAAATTTTCATTATAAGCAACATAATCCGGAGATTGCAATCTCATTATTTCTTCTTGATTAAAAAGGATCTCCTCTATAGGGGGACACCCACCATTAATTTTATAATGAGCAAAACTTTCGCTAGCCTCTTTCATGACGAATCTAAATTCGTGGGCTAGAAATATAGTGGCGGCGCGCTTAATGGAAGAAAGCTGAATATTAGAGAACTCTAGAAAAATTCTTTGTATGCAAGGATGCATATGAACAAATTGCCTCTCAAGTTCAATTATTAAAAGTGTTATTGCATCCGCAAGACTATTAGTTTTATTGAGAATAGAACCTCCTAAAGTAGGTAGCGTACCGGCACAAGTAAAGAAATCTTGAGTAACTCCTTTTCCAATAATATTACCGCTACCTATGCGAATTTTTTTTGTACGTGTGATAGTAGATTCTTCATGAGGGTCGTTATTAGCAAAGTCATCAAAATTCCCCTCAAGATTATTACTATCCTTTTTAGTGAAAACCTCCCTAGATTCAGATATGGTGGCAATGAATCGATCTAGCACACAAGCAAACAAAAAGCAAACGAAAAGACGAACGGAAGAAGGGCGAATAAGAAGGCAAATCTTTTTGGTTTTTTCTAAAAATCGTTTTAGAAGTGGGGGAGAGGAAAATGAGAGGCAAATGGCAAATAATGTAAATGCAAGAGATGAGTTTGTGATGGGTACTTGGTAGGCTTGATGTAGATCTCCCCGGCAACGGCGCCAGAAATCCTTCTTGCTACTTCTTGAGCTTGCGTTGGTTTTCCCTTGAAGAGGAAAGGGTGATGCAACAAAGTAGATAAGTATTTCCCTCAGTTGTTGAGAACCAAGGTATCAATCCAGTAGGAGATACAAGCAAGTCCCCAATCTTCGCACCTACACAAACAATCAAACACTTGCACCCAACGCTATAAAGGGGTTGTCAATCCCTTCACGGTTACTTGCAAGGATGAGATCTGATAGAGATAGACATAAAAGATTGCTAAAACGAAAAGTAAAACAAAAGTAAAAAGATTGCAGCAAAGTATTTTTGGTATGTTTGGTTTATAGATCTGAAAATATAATATGGAAAATAGACCCGGGGGCCATAGGTTTCACTAGAGGCTTCTCTCATGAAGGAAAATAATACGGTGGGTGAACAAATTACTGTCGAGCAATTGATAGAAAAGCGCATAGTTATGACGATATCCAAGGCAATGATTATGCATATAGGCATCACGTCCGTGTCAAGTAGACCGAAACGATTCTGCATCTACTACTATTACTCCACACATCGACCGACTCCTGCCTGCATCTAAAGTATTAAGTTCATGAAGAACAGATTAACGCATTAGGTAAGATGACATGATGTAGAGGGATAAACTCAAGCAATATGATGAAAACCCCATCTTTTTATCCTCGATGGCAACAATACAAATACGTGCCTCGCTACCCCTACTATGTCACTGTGTGAGGACACCGCAAGATTGAACCCAAAACTAAGCACTTCTCCCATTGCAAGAATTACCAATCTAGTTGGCCAAACCAAACCAATAACTCGAAGAGACTTGCAAAGATATGAAATCATGCATATAAGAATTCAGAGAAGATTCAAATAATATTCATAGATAATCTGATCATAAACGCACAATTCATCGGATCTCGACAAACACACCGCAAAAGAGTATTACATCGGATAGATCTCCATGAAGATCATGAAGAACATGGTATTGAATAGAAAAGAGAGAGAAGAAGCCATCTAGCTACTAGCTATGGACCCAAAGGTTTGAGGTGAACTACTCACGCATCATCGGAGGGGCAATGGAGTTGATGTAGATGCCCTCCGTGATCGATTCCCCCTCCGGCAGATTACCGGAAAAGGCTCCAAGATGGGATCTCACGGCAACAGAGGCTTCCGGCGGCGGAAAAGTATTTTCGTTGCTCTTTTTGGTATTGGGGGAATATTTGGGAATTTATAGGCCGAAGAATAGGGTTAGGAGGCCTGCTGGGGGGCCACAAGCCAGGGGGGCGCGCCCCCCTAGGGGCGTGCCCTGGTGGCTTGTCGCCTCCCGGCAGGTCTCCTGCCTTCATCTTCAAGTCTGGTATGTTTCTTCTAGTCCAAGAAAAATCATCATGAAGATTTTATTCCGTTTGAACTCCGTTTAATATTCCTTATCTGCAATACTCAAAAACAAGGAAAAAACAGAAACTGACACTAGGCTCTAGGTTAATAGGTTAGTCCCAAAAATAATATAAAATAGCATATTAATGCATATAAAACATCCAAAACAGATAATATAATAGCATGGAACAATCAAAAATTATAGATACGTTGGAGACGTATCATGCCCCTGATCTACACCAGGCGGGCCACGTGCCCCTCATCTACGGCACCAGGCAGGTCCCCTGCGCGATCCGAGGCTGATTCGTCTGGGCTTCCTGGATCGTATGTGGCCTCTCCTTCGGCCTCTTTGTCTCCATCAGCCGCAGAAGATCCGGCGGGTACAAGCAGCCCTGCCAGCGCTGTCGCCGTCCAGGAGGAAACAACGGCAGCAGGATCTTCTGTGCCTCCCGCATCTACGCCGCCTCGTACACGCCTCAGAATAGGTGCATTACATCCAATGAATTACAAAACCAAGTACGGTTTAATTGCTCCTAATATTTCTACAGGTGAACCGCGCAATGTTCACGAGGCACTGTCTGATCCAAAATGGAAAAAGGCCATGGATGAAGAATTTTGTGCTCTTAAAAGAAATGACACTTGGCACTTGGTTTCTCCACGACCAAGTAGAAATATAATTGATTGCAAATGGGTGTTCAGGATCAAAAGAAGGTCAAATGGTACAATAGATCGCTACAAGGCTAGGCTGGTTGCAAAAGGATTCAAACAGAGGTATGGTATAGACTATGAGGACACATTTAGTCCTGTTGTTAAAGCTGCTACCATTCGCCTTGTTCTTTATGTTGTTGTTTTCAGAGGATGGAGTCTCAGACAGCTAGATGTGCGGAATGCGTTTCTTCATGGTGTTCTGAAAGAAGAAGTTTATATGAGGCAACCTCCTGGGTTTGAAGATAAAAATAAACAATTCCATGTATGCAGGCTTGATAAATCTCTCTATGGACTGAAGCAAGCTCCACGAGCATGGTACTCACGTCTGAGCTCCAAATTGCAAGCACTTGGCTTTGTTCCTTCAAAATCTGACACGTCACTATTTATTTACAATAAGTCAAATACCTCTATATTTGTGCTTATATATGTTGATGACATCATTGTCACTAGTTCATCTAATGAAGCTGTGACAACTCTTTTGAAAGATTTGAACAAATATTTTGCTTTGAAGGATTTAGGTGACTTGCATTTTTTCCTTGGAATTGAGGTTAAAAGGCATAAAGAAGGTGGACTACACCTATGTCAGGAGAAATATGCACTTGATCTTTTGAGCAAAGCTGGTCTTCAAAATTGTAAACCATCTCCAACACCACTGTCACACTCGGAGAAACTTTCACTTGTAGAAGGAGATCCCTTGAATCAAGAGGATGGCACCAGATACATGAGTTTGGTAGGTGCACTGCAATATTTAACACTCACCAGACCTGATATCTCATTTGCAGTGAACAAAGTATGCCAGTTTCTTCATGCACCTACCATAGCTCATTGGACTGCTGCAAAGCGCATACTAAGATATGTTAAACATACTCTAGGTGTTGGATTGACCTTCAGTAAGTCATCCTCCACTCTTGTCAGTGCATTCTCTGATTCTGACTGGGCGGGTTGCTTAGATGACAGAAGGTCCACCGGTGGCTTTGCAATATTTTTTGGACATAACTTAATTTCATGGTGTGCAAAGAAACAAGCAACAGTCTCAAGGTCAAGCACTGAGGCAGAATATAAAGCATTAGCAAATGCCACAGCAAAAATCATATGGGTCAAAGCAATGCTAAAAGAGCTTGGTATGCATCATACCCCAACTCCTTATCTCTGGTGTGACAACATTGGTGCCACTTATCTCTCTGCCAATCCTATCTTTCATGCAAGAACCAAACACATTGAGATTGATTATCATTTTGTCAGAGAACGAGTGGCCAGCAAGGAAAAGGAAATTCGGTTTGTTCCCTCTAGAGATCAAGTTGCAGATGGGTTTACAAAAGCATTGGCTACAAGACCATTTGAGGAGTTCAAGCGTAATCTAAATCTGAGGAGTTTAGATTAAGGGAGAATGTTAGCGTAATATCTGGCTGAGTTCAAGCGTAATCTAAATCTGAGGAGTTTAGATTAAGGGAGGGTGTTAGCGTAATATCTGGCTTGTGTGCCGTAGCTTTGTATAGGGAGTAGATCTTTGGTTTGTTATTGTAACTATCTCATCTTCCCTATCTCCATGTATATCTCCTCGGTTGGTTTAAACCACCGAATACCTACATTGTACCTCAAGACATATCAATACATAAATGCGGGCTCCTAGTGTATGGGAGTTGATACGCTTAACCATTATCCAACACTCAACAGGCTGAAGTTACGTTCAACGTAAATTTGTGCTGAAGTACCGTGCACCCTCCGGCTGAACATCGCTCACCGTCACCTTGGCCTCCTCGGCCGGCCTGAGACCGTCTGGCCAAGTCGACGTCGCGTCGCCGGTTCGGCAGGGCAGATCAAACCAGGCGGCCGTAAGTTGTGCTTTCATTACATGCCATCTGCCCAGCGCTCGTGCCGACCCAGAGTAGCTGACCAGTTGAGGGTACTTTATTACAGGAGACATGCCGATGCCATGATACGGCAAAGGGAGCAAACATCAACGAAGAACACACACATAATTTGGGCAATTATAAAATGATGAATCAGTCTTGGCGCAGGAACTAGTCAGTGTTTTCCCCTTTTTTGGGAGAAAGGAACCAGTTACTACTGCGTTGCTCGTCCGACGCATCCACCGGCACCGGTTGAACAAACCCCGGGTGATCCTCAGCAGTTCTCTTCGATGGCCCAGGAGCAGCAGGCATCTCATCAAAAGCAACAGCACATACCGAGAGTGGTCGCGCAGGAAGACGATCCTTCTTTGATGCAGGTACAGTAAAGGCTCATCCTCCCCAGGACGCACTCAAGATTTCACCAAGGAGACGGACGCCCCTGAAAGCAAAGATGGTTCTGTAAGGTCCGAATAACACTCCAAAGAGCAGAGCAGCAGAGCAAAGAACATCCTTCTTATCAATCTACCCCAATATATGCAACCGAATGAGATGCGCTGCTCTCGGCAGAGTGCTTCCGCGAGGTTCAGTGCGACGTTTTAGATGTACCCCAGTTTAGACGTTCCACTGAACCTCATGCCTATTTGGTTGCGGTAATGTGGACGAGGATAAGGACTGAAAACAGGTATCACAAACACTAATCTGAGGAGGAATGCCCCTGTTTCAGCCCTGCTTTGCAGCTATCTTCCAAACCCTGGCAGGCCATGTTGGCTTAACTAGGTTTCATTATTGCTCTAATCCAATAAAACCAGAAAGAATACATTGCACTTAAGATGGGATTGTCAGTGTAAGAGGTTCAGACTATTACCAACACGCGTAGTCAGGGAAACCAAACAACTGGCTCTCTACGACGACAGAGCAAATAACCCAAGGAGAAGCGCTCTTTCCGAGAGACTGGATCACGTTTTCTTTGTCAAGGGAAGCAGATAACAAAGTAGCACAATATCTACTGACGAAGGTAACATGCAATTATCCCCACACTTTGATTTCTTATGTCTGCTTGGTATACGCTAGAGATTCTTTTTAATTCAGGGCATGTAGATTTACATACCAGGAGTAGGTTGGAACAACGTGGTAGTAATTACTACGGAGTTTTGAATCAGATGGACGTGGGATCAACCAACTAAATCCTGATTCACGCCTCAGCTTTCTTTTCCCCAGCATCACTTTCTTATTTTCGTTCGCAGCAAGGGCCACCCTAGTGGGGAACATCGGTGGCTGGCAGCCCTCTTCGGGGGCAAATCGATCCTCTGTCAAATATAAAATACAGAGTCAATACTCAATATTATCATTTGGGCAAAAAGGAAGAATCGTGAGGCAAAAGGCATGGAATACCCAGACGTTTCTTACAAAAATATCATCAATGAAGTGAAGAGCAGAAAAAAAAAAGATGTGATACTGCTGATGATGGAATACATTCTTTCTAAGTGCAAAGTTAATAGGAATACATACATAACAAATATATATGGCAGGGCACATACCTTTTGTTCTATGTGAGCAAGCTTCGTCTTGTTCTCCTCTGCTTCACACCACTGCTCCAAGTTAGGGCAGTTGTGAATTGCTATTTCTTGGAGATTCGTGAGCTGTTGTATGCTGTTTGGCAGAGTCGTGATAGCAGGACAGTTCAAAATTATAAGTTTCTTGAGAGAGGTAAGTTCTCCTAACCACAGCGGCAGCTGTCTGAAGCTACCACAGCCAAATAGTATTAATGATTGCAGCTGTTTGAGTTGCCTCATGCTATCGGGCAATTCCTCTAGCTTCTCGCAGAACCTTATCAGCAGTTGCTGAAGAGATGACAACTCACTTACCCATCCGTACAGTTCTGATTGGGCCAAGTAATCCAATTTCAGTGATTTGAGGGACCGGAGGGCCCAACTGATCTCTGGTGAGCTTGTCAAATCACGGCAACTTTGGATGTACAAATCACTGATGGCAGGTAGATGGTGAAGTAGTCTCCACTGATGCAGAGGCACCTCGCTGAATCGAACTTCTAGATTAGTAGATACTGCTACCAGAGAAGAAGATGAGGAAGCATCATTGTGTGACACGCTCTCTGGCCATGATATGAGCACATTATCACTTCCCTTTATACTCCAAGATGCAGCTTTAGGAAGGTGTGGTGTTATCCTCAACTTAGGGCAATCATGTATATTCACTTTCTCAAGCTTACAGAACATGAGTTCATCCTCACCAATAGATAGTGCCGTGTTCCATTCTTCGAGGCTTTCCATGTATGTCAGACTAAGCACCCGGAGGTTTGGTGGTAGTTGGGCGAGGGGTGGAAAACTGTTGCAGTTGGGCAAATCAGACATATCCATTTCGACAATATTAGGGAGATAATTGCCAATACTCATTAGCCAGTCTGGAAAGCTGGCACTAATATAACCATTTATCCAAAACTTCTGCAAAGCGGTTGGTGGCATTAGCTCCCTCAGCAACTCCATGTCATCCACAGATCTCTTAGCTTCTGGGTCCCACATTAATGACAATTCTTCAATCCTCTGTTTTTCACTCAGTTTTATACCGCGTGCCTCTTCTGGGGACTTCACATTTTCAAGTTTCCAGATGTCCAGCTCGTCAGGATTTGCATGCTCAAGCAAGCCAAGGTTGCTGTAACATATACTATCATCGGCATTTACAGAAAATATTGGCAACAAGCCAAAAAGGCTTTGACGGTCCATTTTAGCCACACATTCTGGAAGCCTGACAACTTGGCTGCACTTGACAAGGTGCAGCTCCCTGAGGCGCCTAGCACTTTCTGGTATACTAATAAGAGGACGGACATTATAAGACAGGTCCAGGTACTCCATATTGGGAAGCCTACAGATACTGTCAATGAAACTGTCGGTTTGATCTGTTGATGAGCTGTCAAATATATGATGCATGCACCCTGATAGCCTCAGACGGCGGAGATCGGTGAGATTGCTGATGACTTCTGACCGCCCTCTGAGACTTTCACATGCTGTTAATTCTAATTGTTGGAGTTTGGTAAGGTTAGCCAAAGCTTCGGGTAATACTAAAACATTATCACTGCCTGATAAGTTCAGATATACCAACTCTCTGAGATTCGCAAACGAATGTGGGAGTTCTTTCAGGTTCTGACAATATGATAAGTTAAGATACATCAGACCTTCCATTTCACCAATTGACTCTGGCAATGCTGACAATTGTTTACAATTCTGAAGGTTGAGATAATTCAATTTTTGAAGCATACCGATACACCCGAGATCCACTCGACCACGGATATTTGGAGCATTAAGATACCTCAACTGCTTCAATTGACCAATAGAAGCCAACAACCTATTCGAATTGACTGATGCTGATGCATGCAAGACACGGACGTACTTTGCTGGTGCAATTGCATCACGATGGAACTTAGACAGCACTGAGGTTCCAGCGCACACAATATTCAGCGCCCTTAACTTTTCAGGTGAAGTCGTGGATGACTTTAGTGGCTTCGTGTAATCTATGTTCCATGCATAGCGGCAGTTGGGGCCCGCTAAGTTAAATTCGTCAGCCATGACTGACCTTGCGAGGTCATGCACCAGATCATGCATAGTGAAATGTGTGACAATGTTGTCTGGCATGTACCATTTGACGTCAGCCTGGACGATAATACACAATGGCGCAGTTAAAATTTTGCTACTGAATACGGATGCAAGGATAAGTTATGCACAATTGGCAGTTGGAACGAATAATTAGAGGATAACTAACCGGTTGTTAATCTTGGTTTGCCATTCAGAGTTTAGTCTTTTTTCATAAAGACTACTGCTTTTTTCAATCTAACATGTTGCTTACTTTGTAATGACTTAATCATCAACAATTTTTTATTCTAATCTAACACAATTGTCAACTAATGTCGTTTGTCTTATAAAACTACGCGCAAATGAGAAGTAAGAATAAGATCTTGAACTCCAAATTATTACATGTATCTTGCACAGATTCGACTATATCAATAAAATGTTAATTTTGAGAGCATTCTACCACAAAGCATCAAAATTATTTACATTTATGCTAACATACTCCAAGCTTTCTTTATCTATACAAATTTGAGGCACTATATGAACCACTATATTGATACGCATCACGATTAATTAGACCATTAGATCATTAAGTCAATCATTAAGATTTAATATCATGGGTAACCTGCTCTAATACGACTCCTACGGGCCCACCCTATTTCTCATCCAAAAAAGACACGCTCCCATACAAACAATAATCTACCTAATAATAAAGCAACGTCTGCTTCTAACCACCCATCGCGTCATTTTGCTGGAAACCCTGCCTTTTCCAGTAATTAACCCGCAGTTCATCTTTAAGTCAGAACGAACCGGCTTTTTTTGCAGTATACACAAAATCCCCTGTATTTCACGCTAATTAAGCCGCAGTCCATATTTAAGTCACATCAAATCGTTTTTTTTCAGCTTTCCATAAACGCCCCTGACATCTACGGTAATCACCCCGCAGTGTATTAAAAATAAAAAAAATCAAATAACCATATCTTTTATACCGTAACTCCAATTTTAACACATTATACATGAAATTTGATTAAAAAAATTGTAGAACTTGAATATGATGTTATTTTACATGTTAAATATTTTTAAAATGCTATTTAGGATGCAATGTTAATCAATGGCGCACGATTCGTCTTTATTTTGTGCCGGCGAGGATCCGTATTGCAACATGTAAAATTGAACATTAATAACTAGAAAAGATTATAATCCTTTTTTGCATGGTAATACGTGTCTCATTTATAGAATAAAGATCAAGTTACAAGGCACGCAAACACCAACCTTACAATACTGAAAAGATAGGATAATCATATGCAAAATACCAGCGCCTGTCCCTCTCCTTCAACACCACCGAAGCGGCCACCAAAAAGAAAGAAGACAGATCACCTCTTCACCAGAGCTTGACCCGGCTCCATCGCTGACCTGTAGCTTTACGTACCTCCAAAGTAGTTTGCCAGAAGCAAAACCATTGCCGTTGAAAGAATCAGACCGGGGCAACATGTCCCGGGACACGCTATCGAACTCCAGATCTGACACCCCCGTACAACAACGACGTCGGAGGAGGAAGCCAGAACTGCCAGCCACCAACCACGAACCCAACACAAGATGCACCATCTTCCAGCTGTCACTTCCGTAGACAACTGTCTGCACGTACTCCTGGACGACAAAACCTCCCTGCTCCACCATGACGTCAGAGACAACGCCACATCAACGGGGACAAAGCAGAAGGAGAGACACACCTAATGGAGTCGCCGCCGCCGTCTCGCCGACACCATCCATGAACCCTAACGTCGCCGATCTAAAGGATCGACAAACACATGATGCCATCAACTCCGAGACGCCGCCATGAAGGACACCGCCGGTGTGGGAGTGAAGTTGAGACAGATTTATTCGTCCGGACACCGCTCCCACCACCCCAACGACACACCACGACCTACAAATCCAAACCCTAACTGCAGAGCAGAGAAACGCCCCCCCCCTCCCCCTGCCGCCCGAGCAACAGCCGGAGGGAGAGGGGGCCAGCGCCCTGACCGGTGGAGATCGGTGGAGAAGTTCGCCTCCCTAGTCGTCTGGTTTGTGGCGGCGGCTAGGGTAAAAGATAATAATCCTTGGGCATGATGTACATGCACCACCAGGTTCTCTCTTTGTACATGTTTCATGGTCTATGATCTTATGTATGTACCTTATCTTTCCAAAATTCATGCGCGTACTTACCATCGGACTACATATTTTTTATAGTGAATAAACAAACAATTTTTATTGGATATACATACACTTATCAAATTCATGAAAATCAGAAGTACATGAATGTTTATTTTGAAAATATCTGAAGTATTCGTGTGATAGTCATGTACGTTAATAGTGGAACCGATAAGTACAATCATAATTTGTGTTTCATCTGTTGCATGTGATGGTGATACATGTAGGCTTTCTTGAATAAACTTAATTTATAGACGTGGCCTCCTTAGTGTCAAACGGCACCACAAAGGTGCTGCCTGAGTGTGAACGTAGGTGCTCGCCATTAATTAATTTGACGAGTCAGAATCAAAATTGAGCCGAAACGTAGCGGTTTAGAAACAATTCTTTACTCTCCTGTTGCAACGCATGGGCACGTTTGCTAGTAATAATAATAACGCCTTGGCCTGACTAACAAAGGAAAGTTCACCCCACAAATTTTAAAATAAAATTGTACTAAAAGGGCACCTTGAACAATTTTAAAATAACAATAAAAATATTGACATAATCACATGGTTACACAAATAAAAGGTGCCCTTTCAGTACAAAAGCACGTCTCCCACTCGTACCATCAGCAGCACAGCGATAAAAGCCACGCCTGAGAGGAGCACCCTAGAGGGATGTGACGGGGCTATGCCGGTCATTGCCGCTTCTCGAGATGGGCACCGCCAGCACAAGCAACAACCATGCCGTCACCATTACCATCTCACCGCTGCCAGTGGAACGTACAGAATCTACATATTTCTATCTAACGGCTAGTTGGCGGTGAGGACGAGAAATCTCGGAGAGCGACCATCCACACGGTGACAGTCTGAGTCTAGTATTCATTGACTCTGCTCACACTGCGTCACACGAAGGTGACGACATCGTGAACTCCGTGCCCATTGCCCATCATTACCACTACTTATTCTACAGTTGATGCACATGGACATCTAACCCTCCATCTTTCCACTCGGCATCTGTGTGCTAACTTATTTCCCAATGAAGAAATCCACATCATATCCGAATCGTGCAATACATTAAATAAAATACTATCACAATTAACTGTGAAGGTATGGATTGATCGGCTCACCTTTGAATGTTGAAGAAATGACATCTCCAAAAGCTGCATAATGTAACTCTCACCAAGTTGCCAATTAGAGGATATACTAGATGGCTCCAGAAGTTGCCAATTAGAGGATATACTAGATGGCTCCAGAAGTTGCCAATTAGAGGATATACTAGATGGCTCCATGAATCCAAGAGCAATCCATTGATGAATTAGCTGATCTTTAATCATTTTGCGGCCCTTTGGAATGATTGCACAATAAGCAAAGCATAACTTTAAGTATGGAGGCATGAGGTTGTAGCTTAACAGCAAGGATCCAAGCACTTCATGTCCAGATGATGCATCTGTAGAAGTAGATAGATTCCAGATATGATTGGTTTTGACCGAAATCCATTCTCCATACGACTTGGACTTCAAAATGTGTCCAAGTGATTGAGCAGCTAAAGCTACACCTTTGCACTTCTTTGCAATATCCCTTCCAATTGGCTCAAACCGTTCTTTGTCATCTCTTGTTTCAAATTTACTTTTTTGCCTTATTATTTCCCAGCACATCTCATCTGACAATTGAGGTAAGTTGTATGGCTGAACAGTGGAGATTTCATTTGCAATCCCTTCATTACGTGTGGTAACTACAACCATCACCTTGCACCCCTTACCCTGCTTCAGCATAGACTTTAATTCTTCTAGTTGAGAAGAACGCTTCTCCCACAGGTCATCCAAAATGATCAGAACATTCTTCTTCTCAGCAAGTAGCTCTTGAAGGCGAATGTTAATACTGTGCAGATCAAGTATCTGCTGGCTCTGTTGTCTTGATAGTTGTGATATTATAGTGTTGCCAATTTTTTTCAAGTCAAATATCTGGGAAACATAGACCCATACCCGAGAGTGTTTTTCAAACTCAGGATGATTGTAAACCAATCTTGCCAAGGTTGACTTTCCAATGCCTCCCAAGCCCCATATGGGAACAAAGGTGGTCCGTTCAGTGGTGCTCCCAGATAATCGAGCCAAGATTTCCAGTTTTTCCTCGGTCCTCCCTATGATTTCTGCTTCCACCATAGTCCCTGCATTTTTCCGGATATCAGGAAGTTGCTGTTCATTGGTGCGAGTTTCTGGTGGTAGACGATAGTTCTGATGGTCTTTTGTTATCTTCTGTAGACGCTCTTGCATCTTTTTCATCTTGTCTGGCATATTAATTTTCTTCCTCATAGCTCCGAGCTGCAAAAGGCATGACTGGATCTGTCAGTGCCATGGAAAACATGAAAATCACACGCATGGGGTGGCAATTTTATGACGTGATGTTGCAATTTAAATCAAGATGCATATCATCATCACTACGTATAGCAGGACAGCTGATCCTCTCAGCTCCCAGGCTTCTATGCCAAATAAATTCAGATCTATTTCACCATCTAAATAAGTTCAGACCTACTTAACTAGTCCCTCTGTTCCTAAATATAAGCCTTTTAGAATTTTATAATATGGACTACATACGGAGCAACACGAGTGAACCTACACTCTCAAAAATTGTCTATATACATCCTATTGAAATCTCTAAAAGGGCTTATATTTAGAACCGGAGCGAGTATATACTAGTAGTACATAAATTTAGACCTGCTTCACCAAAAAAATACAGAGCTATTTCGTCACCCCCAAAAAAAATATAAAAAATCAGTTCCGTCAGTTCTATATCCTAGAAAAAAACGACATTCAGATTCAGATTCCAGACTGATGGCAACCAACTGGACGAGCATACCAGGCTGGCGTCAGATTCGAAGTCGTCGAGCATGTCGGAGATGTCGTACATGGCGGCCTTGAGCCGGTTCACCCACAGGAGCGCCGAGCTATCCGTGATGGACCGCCTCTCTGCGTCGCTGAGCGCGGCCTCGACCGACTCCAGCGTCATCTTCATCTTCTCCAGGTCTCTCTTCAGGTTCTTGTGCAGCTTGATCTTGCCCCCGATGGCGGAGCCGATCTGTTTGATGACCACCTTGATGACGCCCGAGGCGACCATGCCCCCGACGACGGCTGCCGCCGCCGCCATCGCTGATCCGGGCGGATCTTACGGGGATACCGATAAAACTGACGCGCGGTTTTCAGACTGCAGAGGAAGGAGTCAGTGAGGCAGAGGTCGCCGGAGAGAAACGGAGAGGGGGATAAAGAGACTGACCTGTTTCGACGCCGTCTGTAAGGGACGCCGTTGCCGCCGGTGACCGGGAAGCAAGGAGTACAAGACGCTTGCCGGGAAGAAGAGATAGGCACAATGAAGAAAGGAGGACAGATTCTTCTTTTCGTTCTCTGAATCGAGTGGTAGCAGACTCGTGGCCTAATAAGTGCCGACGGCGACGGCGAGGAGGTGTGGGCTGGATGTGGTCGAGTCGACTGTGAGCGCCAGAGGGGAAGAAAGGTATGAAACCAGAGAGTGGAGACTATAGATGGTGAACTGTTCTAATCAAATCGGACCCACGAAACATCTTGAATATGGACGTGTCCACATACAACCGATGCACCAAACATCCGCCCCGGGTCTTAGTCTCATTTATTTGGGACGCGTTTGGCAGGCTGTATCCAAGGCTTGCGAATAAACCTTTTTTTTCGTGTTAAGTTGTTTGGTTATATGCAAACACCGTTGGATCTGTATCGTACGGTTCTTAAAGCATCATTTTGTCTGCATTGCTGGAAACGCTCAAATCAACCGTTTCCAACGCGCCAGACCCGAGCGATGCTCACGTGGGTGGCTGCGACAAGACATGCTTGTGCGTGGTTTGTAGGTATTTTATTGCAAACATCTTTTTAATCTTGTTCATCCCTTCTACACAACCGTGCTTTGATTCGCGATAAGCTGTACACGAAAAATATGTACCTTGATGTTCTGATTCCATTCAGACAATCGAATCATAGTTTCGTTCAATCTATATGTTGAATCTCGTGTTCATATTCGAAGCTTTTTGGACGAATTTTGACAAATTCATGACACATGGTCGATAGTTTTGAATTTTTCTTTGAGAAGTAGTTCCACCTTGCTGTTTGACATGACTTCCGTGTTGTGTGTTTCCTGTTTCACTAATCATTTTTTTAGAGAAGGAGGATCGCCCCCGGCCTCTGCATCTGAGCGATGCATGCAGCCATTTTATTAATTATTCAAAAAAACCTTACAAAGAAATACAACAATAAGTCTGAAGCCACCGTCTAGGCGACAGCTGTCGCTACTCCTATCCATCTGATGAAGGGAAGCTGATAGTCCGGGCCTAATACCACATACCTCGCAGACAAGCCTAACATCTAAGACCTGAGGCCCCAACCAAGCCACTTGCCGGGTATGGGGCACCCACAGGTCCGGCGCGCTCTCAGAGGCCGCCGCCGCCAACTGCCACTACTCCATCTTCAGAGCTGTACTGACGCATCATCCTTGCCTGGTCAAGCTGCCGTCAACGCCACCACGGCGCCCAACGGCACCACCACCCTGCGCGCGAACTGCTGAGCACGTCGCGGTCGCCGTCGGTACACCTCAGCCCCATGCCGCCAAGTACCACCAGCCGACATAGCTTGAAGTCTCTGAAAGATCTGTCATGCGTAGCACCTGCTGACCAGGCATGACAAAGCGTAGCACCTGTCGGCCAGGCATGACTTGACATCTCCACCGAAGCTCCATGCAAGACGAAGCCGCTCCACCTCCTGCCTCTGACCACCAGCACTGCTCCACAAACGATGCTCCCAAGAGAGAAACGCCACCGCAGTGCCGTCATTGTCCGATCTGGAAGACCATATCCTAGGGTTTCCCCCAGAGCAGTACGAGTGGGTCGACATAAGTCACACAACGATGCCTTCATCAAGGTAACGACGTAGAACGTCGCCATCGCTCGCCGTCGGCTCGGTTTTCACCGGCAACTATGTCTCCCCGACTCGCAGCCAATACTGGATCACGGATCCGGAGATCCAAACACCCGGCCTCAGGCCGACCACCTCTGACGAAAGAGATGACCACCACCGCCGGTCGCATCGGTCAGAACATATCTGACCGGATGTGCTGCCGACGAGACCACCAGGCCCTCCACGCCGCCGCTGCCGATCTGAAGGCAGTTTGCACGTCACCGTAGCCTAGCTGGCCGCCACCGCCGACGCCCGAAAAGGCCGGCCGCTGCGCCCGCAGCCCACGCCGCCGTCCGTGACTGGGCCGCCCGCCGCGCCTAGCCGCCGCCATCTGGGGATGGGCCGGCCACCCGCCACCTGCCGCAGCCATCCGCCGCGCCACAGAATCCAGATCAGCCGCGCCACCACACGCCTAGGGGTCCCGCCCCAACCCGGAGACGCGTGAGAGAGGAGATCCCCCGCCACCGCCGTCGGCCCCCGGGCTTAGCCCGGCGGCGTCCCCCGGCGGCGGCGAAGGGAGAGGAGGAGGGAGTGCTTGGCGGCGGCGGCTAGGTTTCTGGGCTCCGCCCGAGTCGCCCTAAGGGGATGGCGACGCGAGTGTGAGAGATGTGAAAATAATGTTTTTCCCCTGTTTCACTAATCATGGACGAGTAGATCAGCATGTGACCAGTGTATGTGTGGAGGTTGGAGGGCGCAGAGGAGGTGTTGCCGTCGACGTAGGCCAGGAAGCAGTCCCCTGTCGGGACCCTGATCCTAAGTCACACAGATCTAACATTTAACACATCATATCACTTTGCGGCCTCACACACGGTATGCCACGACTGCAACCATTATCTTGGTCGGGACCGTTTGCTTCTTTTGGCTCACGTATATGATTTTGTCGCTAGCATTCATATGACAGAGAATCCGGATCGACATGATTAATTATAGACCAAGGTGACACAAACATATAGGGACATACATAGGTAACCCAACAAGGCACGTGTCGGTCATCAGTGTGTGTAACTGAATCGTAGCAAGCTACTAGGACTCTAGTAAACACCGCGTGACATTTCCCCGTATAGATAGACACAGGAGCAATAAAGGATACATGTCGGTCAATCAATGTGTCCGGAGCAGCAACGAACTACTAAGGCTTAGTGGAAACATAAAGATGCGTTTCCTCTGTAAGGAAGGCTACCATAAGCAAACAACTAGGTGACAAGTATTTTTTTGAGGTAGGAGACAAGTCAAGTGGTGCTGAGAGAAAGGAGAAGGCGACGCAGCTGGGAATACACGACGGCCCAGGAGAGCTTCCCGGTCGAAGGGGCAATTGCGCGTAAAACAACGTGAAGTGTCTTTCCTTACGCGTGTTTGGTTCATGAAAACTACTCTCTGTATCTAAATACTCTAGTTCTCTCCAACTACAAGTATTTAGATAGAGAGAAAGTAGAGAGTAGAGACTAGAGATGATGAAGCGTTCTAATCAAATCGGACACACGAAACATCTTAAAATGGACGTGTCCACACACACCAGTAGCGGAGCCGGCCTGCCAACCTGATGCACCAAACGTCCGTCCTGGGTTTAGGGCCAGTTCTTTTGGCTCAATTCTGGACAATTACTGCCCGGAGAATCAAAATGACAAAAGAACTCATTTCTTCCTCAGGAATCATCTGAGAATTGTCAGAATTAGTAGTGTATCTGAGAATCGCCATATATGGACGATTCTGGCAATTCTGGCAAGTCCCAGAAAAGAAAACTGTTCGTTTTCAAAGGCTACCCCTGTTAGACCACTTATTTTACGTTGAAAATGCCACTCGGGCCAGACACAGGAGCCGCTCGACCCCAGCTGGGGTTCGCGCCGCCAGCTGTTGACTCCGACCCGGCGCCGCCCGATCCGCCACCGGCAGGCCCCCATGCCGATGTCCTGTCCCGTCTGACGCCATCCCCTTCACCTCCGCGCCCGGCCACCTCATCTCCTATGCCCGGCCGCCTCGTATCGTTCCCTCCCCGCCCGGCCGCCCCTCCCCGTTCGGCGCCGCCAGCCTCCGGCCCCGCCGTCGTCAGATCCGCCGGCGGGAGGCCCCTACGACACCGCCCCAGGCCGGCCGCCCCTTCTCCTCGTCTCCTCCCCGCCCGGCCGCCCCTCCTCGGCTCCTCCCCGCCCGGCCCGACCTCCATCCACCACCTGCAGCATGAAGCGCCCGGCAGCCCGCCCGCCCGGCCCTTCCTTCCCTCCTCCCGGCAGCAGAACGCGCCCGGCGGCCCGCCTCGCCGGCCCTCCCCTCCCTCCGCCCGGTGAGCTCCTCGTCCCATGCCTATCTGTTGTATCTCTGTTCATATACTGCTCTCTATTGATATTGCTCTCTGTTGATATTGCTCTCTGCCGATACATGGACATGAAACAATCAGAAATATTAGACATGTTCATCACTCACTTCAATCTAGGGGCATAACAGACATTTCAACAGACAGCTCATACAACAATCACAGGCTAGAATCACAGAAAAGAACTGGATAGACAATTCTGTGGGCAGACGATTCTGTGGGCAGTTTCCAGAATTATAATTCTCCAGAATTACGAGGCGAAAAGAACTGGCCCTTAGTCTCATTCACTTGGGACGCGTTTGATAGGCTGCATCCATCCCAACCAAACCCGTTGGATACAAAAAAAAAATCGTGTTGGTCTGTTTGGTTATAGGCAAACACCATTCGGCCTGCATCGTATGGTTCTTAAAGCATCATTTTGTCTGCATCGCTGGAACCGCTCAAATCGACCGTTTCCAATGCGCCAGACCCGAGCAATGCTCTCGAGCCCACGTGGGTGGCTGTGACGAGACATGGTTTGTAGGTATTTTCTTCAAAGCATCTTTTTATCTTCTTTATCCTGTCTACACAATCGTGCTTTCATTCGCGATAAGCTGCACACGAAAAAAATATGTACCTTGATGTTCTGATTCCATTCAGATGACCGAGGTTACATCAGAGATTACAGATGAGATGAGAGGTATAAGCGCCATGACATGGCCGGCTGCTTACTAGCATGGTCATTAAATCTAAAGACCTAGAGAGTAAAATCCAAGATTACATTTCTCACAGTATCACGAGCAGAGTAAGTCTTAAAGTGGAACACCTGGGGGTTACGAGAGTCCCATAGCTTTCAGAGGATGGCAAGAGCTACGGAGGGCCAGATGGCTGTGTTGAGGCCGACAGGAGTTTGTAATGCTTTGAAGTTATATTTTTATCAATTCCACTCAGTTGGTCCCTTGAGTCAGCCTTCACATCGGAGGTGCATTCCTCATGGGTGTTGTCGACTAAACGAACGGCTTGGCGGCAACCTAATTAAGCCACATCGGTACCCTAAGTGCAGCCGCAACTCGTTGTCCTCTCGTTTCATTGCGCAAGAATTTGGCAGGCGGTGGGTGACCCCTCCGAGAAAGGTTTCCCCCGCTTTGTATTACAAAGCAACCAACCGAACCATACAGTGATAGGTGCTGGGGCGGAAGCAGCACAGTCACGCCCAAAAGAACCGATAGAGAAAAACAAAAGAAACAAATGCCGACAACGGCGGATCAACAAAAACGAAGAAGCCTCGCAACCGTAGCGCCCACCGAGGATCTTCCACCAAGCTCCAAGACTCCGAAGCGCCGGCACCAAACAACAACTCCAAGAAGGGTCGCGACGATGACGACGCTGCTGCCAAGGGTTTCCCCCGGTACTCGACGAGGCGAGAGGAAGGGTAGCCCCCGACGCCCTCCAGGAAGGTCAGGCGACACCCACAGGCGCCACCGCGCCGGTGTCGGCCATGCCGACAGGAGTTTCCCCCGATCCCAACCCGCACCTCGGGCGCTCCGGAGCCTGCCACCAAACCAACCACCACCCTGCGCCAACATGGTCTTGAAGCCCCTACGCCGTCTCACCACGACACCACGAAGTGAGGACAGCACGACGATGATTCGGAGCCGGGACTAGGGGCAGCAGCACCGTCGGCACGCGGGAGGGCTCAACCTCCACCGTCAACAACGGTAGCCGACCGGACGCAATAGCAGGAGCATACCAGGCCCGTGGGCCCACAGGCCCGGCCGGGACCTCAAAGCCCGTAAAGCTCCCGCCATCGCGTTGCAACAGGCACGCCGTCGACACCGCCGCCCCCCGTCCGAGCTACTCCTCCTCCTCGCCACGCAGAAGACATCGAGGCCGCGCCGGGGCCCGGCCCGCTAGGACCCAGATGGGGCCCAAAGGGCCCAGACTTGGGCCGGGGGCGCGCCGCCGGCCACCCCGCACCACCTCGCCGCCCCGCCGCCAAGGAGCGACGCCGCCACCTCGCCGGCCGCCGGCCACCGCCGCCGGGTCGCCGGACCGCCGCCAAGCCGAGCAACAGCCCCCACCGTGCCGCCACCACCACCAACCACTGCAGGGTGACCGACCGCGGCCCAAGCCAACCGGAGCCCGCGGCACCAATGCGCAGCAACCACCGCCAGATGCAGCCGGTCACCGCCCCAAGTCTGCACCACCACCGCCGCCACCATGCCACCTCAACCCGCGCAAGCAGCAGGGAGGAGGCGGCCGTGGGCCTCGCTGCCCGCAGCCCCGGCCAGCCGAAGGCCGCCGACACCAGATCCGGCCGGATCTGGCCGCGGACGACCCCCGCGCCACCACCAGATGTTGCCCCGCAGCCACCGCGCGTCGCCCAGGACGCCAGAGCACCACCACCCCGCCGCCGAGCAGAGGAGCGGCCGCCCTGCGCGCCTGTCTTTGCGCCGCCGGGCCCCGCGGCAGCCCGACGCCCCCGCGCGCCGTTCGGACCCGCGTCCTACGCCGCACGCGCCAAGGGGGAGGAGCGCCCCGCCGCCACCTACGTCGACCGGGCTTTGCCCGGCGGCGCCTCGCGGCGGCGGCGGGGGAGGGGGGCGGAGGGGAGAGCCGAGGCGCGGCGGCTAGGGTTTGCCCCCGAGGTCGCTCGCGGGAGCGACTCGGGGGGGGGGGGGGGGGGGATTTCGGCTTCTCTGACTACTACTCCGGTGGGTGACCCCTGGCGGCTGATCGCCGAAGGAAGACTAGATATATCGATAAGAGAAATTGCTCACCCCTTCCCGCTTTGTTGTGCAATGTGTATGCTCAAAAACCCGTCAAAAAAATGTGTATGCTCAAAAAACTAGGGATGTTTGCCCCATCTCCACTGCCCAGGAGGATTGTTCCTGCGATCTCGGGCTTACTTTGTGCGCCATGTGAGATTGACAATGGAACCCAATGAGGCAAAACTTTAAAAGGGGAAAACAAAACTCAAACAAACTTGCTTAAAAGGAGTATCTTGGAGAAATCTTCTTCTAATTTATGCCCGGCTGTCCAGGACAGCTCTCAGGCCATCACGAGCATCACCGTGGCTGGCTTGTGGGTCTTCTCCATGGGTGCTGTGGGGATGGACACGCGTCTTTTCGCGTAGCACGACAAGGCTGGACACCGGATTGTCACACTGGAGCACACCAGGTTATCACGTCCACAACGAGTAGGCACTACCAGAACGTTGGTGCATATGCACCCATTTCTTAGAAATGCATGTTAAATATGTTTTTAAATGATTAAAATTCCAAAACAAAATTTCTTGCCTACATCTTCGTAAAAATATATGCGCGGCACAAAATTTTGTGAAAATACACCATTTTCTTTTGCCTCTACAAAAAGACAAATTTCAATGGTTGAAAATAGAGTTCCACGAGACAGTTTTTTTTTCCGAACACGAAAAAAATACATTTTTCCTTGAAAACTTTCGGCACACGTAGAATGTGACGATGTACATGTGCCACAATTTTTAGATTTTTTTGGCACTTAAACATGTGTTTATCGAAATGGGTGCAGATGTATCCGCATTCATCCATGTATTTTCGCGTCCACATCTAGCTGCATACAACTCATTCTGGCCGTTCCCAGGAAAAAATAGACAAGCTACCAACCACACAGAAAATTGGGCCACCAACGATGCTGTAAGGACCGCCAGGCCACCTAAAGTCTCCCCACAAACTATACCGAAAAAGGCTTTCGCTCCGTTTTATAGATAAAGTAACCACCATATTCACAGGGTACAACAAGAGTCCAGACCCCAACACACACACACGAGGTAACACAACAAAGAGTATAAGACGGTTCTGCTGAGGGCACAACTCAACAAGCCCTGAGATATAAAAAAGATAGGTGGGATTCCCGCAAGCACAATGAAGCGTCTAATCTGGCTCAGGAGGTGGCGGAGGAAGTGGCGGCGCCAAGCGGAGGGCCATCATCCTGAGATCAGCAGTAATGGCGTTGATGGCGTCCTGGTCCCGGTGACGGCTAAGCGGCTGCCAGAGCTGTAAGTTGTTAGGATTAATCTCGACATGTGTGTATATGCATGTGTGCGTATCATGCAGTGGTCTAGAGATTGGCCGGGTCATTGAGCTAGCTAGCTGTGTGGTCGTGTGAGTGCATGCAGATAGGAATTAGTTGATGAATGCAGGTTGATAGTTGGTTAGTGATTCGAGACGTGATGGCCGCATGTGGTGGCTGGGTACATGCGTCTGTTAGTGGATGCCTACGTGGGATTAGTTGCCGAGAGAGTTGGTGGCTAGTGCGTGCGTGGGTTAATGGCTGGGTGTGGAGTCATTTGTACAAGCTATTTAAGTTGGTGATCAGATGAATGAAGGTGGTGAGGGCTAGAGAAAAATGTAGTCTTTGTGCTCATCAAGGGAGAGTGTTCTGGGCAAAGTCGATGGCCTTCTTCCTTGGTTGTGTGGGTGTGTGTGTGTGTGTTCTTGAGAGAAGAGAGAAACCACATGAAGAAGAGCGGCGCTGCGGGAGAGGCGGCGCCAACAATTGGCATCAGAGCCTTGTCGATCTGAGGTGGAGGTCGTCGGCGCAAGGTGGACGCCGTTGGCGGCATGATGCTGTTGGCGGCTGGTGCGTGTCTTCATCCTCGTCAAGCTGCGTCATGAGCGATGGAGAAAGGTATGTCGCCCGGTAAGTTGTGTCACCGGCGGCAAGGAAGTGATGGCCATGGAGCGGAGGCCATTGCCGTGAAGAGTTCCATGTCCGAGTCGTTGACAAGATGCGTCATCGTCGACAACATGGAGGCGAGTCACCGGCGAGTTGCGGCACCGGTGGCGAACATGCGGTTGCGGTGCGATGCCGCAAGATAATGAGGGTGTCATGATAGGCGTCGCGACGGCGTCGTCCACGTCAAGAGGTGGCTGCAATGTGCGGCAAGAGGACGTGGTGATGGGCGCTGCAACGACGTCGACCCCGACTAGATGGAGATGGTGGTGGTGACCGACGTTGCGACAGCGTCGTCAACAACAAGTTCTGCGGAGCTGCGAAGGCGTCATCCATGGCAAGGGGTTGCAGGTGATCTGCATCAAGATTAGAAGAGTTGACATGTCAAGATTAAGGAGGTGAATGTTAGGATTAATCTCGACATGTGTGTATATGCATGTGTGCGTATCATGCAGTGGTCTAGAGATTGGCCGGGTCATTGAGCTAGCTAGCTGTGTGGTCGTGTGAGTGCATGCAGATAGGAATTAGTTGATGAATGCAGGTTGATAGTTGGTTAGTGATTCGAGACGTGATGGCCGCATGTGGTGGCTGGGTACATGCGTCTGTTAGTGGATGCCTACGTGGGATTAGTTGCCGAGAGAGTTGGTGGCTAGTGCGTGCGTGGGTTAATGGCTGGGTGTGGAGTCATTTGTACAAGCTATTTAAGTTGGTGATCAGATGAATGAAGGTGGTGAGGGCTAGAGAAAAATGTAGTCTTTGTGCTCACCAAGGGAGAGTGTTCTGGGCAAAGTCGATGGCCTTCTTCCTTGGTTGTGTGGGTGTGTGTGTGTTCTTGAGAGAAGAGAGAAACCACATGAAGAAGAGCGGCGCTGCGAGAGAGGCGGCGCCAACATAAGTAACCACACATTTTAAACACCGCGTCAGTCGCACGTCGAAGAGACACATGTTGTATCACAAGCTTATTTCGAACCGTCCATAGCATCCAGGCAAGGACCCCAATGACCAGCCACCTAATGTGACGTCTCTGTGAGGGGAGGCCTGGACCTCCCACAAACTATAGTCATTTAGCCAGGCGTGGTGGAGCGCGCCACCCTGTCTAGTTCCTAATAAAAGCCATAAGAAATGCTGCAAATTGAAGCCTATGGGGTAAAAAGTGTAAGTGACTCATTTCATTTGAAAAATCGGTCCAGTAGAGCTCACTTGGGTCCATGACCCAATCACGTGGATTAATTCTAGTCCGTGATGCAGTAACAAGGACATCCCATGTTTGGCAATTGGCATATGTTCTTTTCTTGAGAAGTTTGCACTTTCTTTCTTCTCTTTCCGCAGACCATCATGTTAGGTTGATCTCCACCCGTTTGAGCCCAACAGCTCAACGGCACCCTTGGCCTGCGCCCTGATCGGGGGCGCCCAACCCTCTTCTGGTTGGTGGGCCCTGTCGCCAGCACTATAAAGAGAGGTGGGGGGCCGGACGCACAGATCACGATGTTGACCGTGCGCCACACACCCCACCGACACCCCAATCCGATCCAGGGTTAGCGCTAGGCCGACGGGAAGCGCCGCCACCACCAGTGCTAGCTCACCGCCGCCACCCTGCTCCACCATCTCCATCCCGTCTGAGCTCACAGAGCCAAGGAGAAGGTACGCCTCCGTCGTCTCCCTTCTCTCCCTCTCTCTGTAGTTTCCCAACGTCAACACAGACACGCACAGAGGCATAGATCAATAGAGCTACCGTTTACATTACCCTAGATTGATCTTAGGGAACTAACAATGGTTTCAGAGCCACTAGGCTTAGAATTTCGGTAGTAAAGGAATCACAGAGGAGAAATCACAGAGAATCATCCCCTCCCGTAGAACCCTAATGTCAAAAAAAAGGGGGGCAAAGAAATCTCACCGGGGATGGGCCTAGGGCTCGCCGGGAAAAGGCACCGCCACCGAGCCGCTTGGCAGTGGCGCATTCACCAACAGGTGCTCGCGCACGCCGGCAAGAGGGCCGGGGAGGGTGCCGGCACTCCTTCATCGACGGGCGCAGAGCCTCTAGGCAGAAAGGGCGCAGCCGCGAGGAGGTGTTGGATGTGGGAAAGGAAGGAGGTAGAAGGGGAAGGGGAAGGGGCTCGCGCGGCGCGGTTATTCGACGCCGTCGCCGGCGGCCGGCGTAGCCGCTTTCGCCGTTTGCGGCACAGAGAGCGCGGGGAGCGCGGGGGCGAGAAGAAAAGGAAAAACATCACTAGGGTTTTCGGTCGGGGTCGCTGTGCCCGTTTTCTTCCACCGAGAATGGTGCTGGACCGTCCGATCTGATGGACGGTCAGATGAAACCCTAGCTCGGCAGACTGGGCCATCAGGCCGAAAGGGACTAGGCCGGCAGCTCGCGCGCGCGTCACAGGCCGTGGGTCGGGCCAAAAAGTGGAGGAAGCTGGGCTGCCAGTTTTTCTCAGTTAATTTTTTTCCAGAAGCAAGTTTCTTTTTACATAATTTTGCTCAGTTTTTCTATTCAAAATTATACAACGAAAATTTCGCTTAGAAAATACGAAAGTAAAAGAAATGCTTCTAGAAAGTATAAAGTTCATGAATTTTTTATTCATGTTTTTCCGCTGCAAATAAATAAAAGTGCTGGTTTAAAAGTAAATAAAAGTTTAATGAGAATTAAATTTTAAGAGCATGTTAAAGTGATTGTTGAAATAATTATGATTATGTTATTTTATGACCAACGTTGTTAATAACATAATCATGATTTATTGATATTATATGTGCATTTATTTCTATTTTTTGCCCAACGGTGATATAGTTTAAATTGCACAAACAATTGTATGTTTTTAATTTTGACCAACGTTGGATTAATGCATTCAATTGTTGTTATGATCTCACTTCATTGTGGTTTTCAGGCGGGTACTACTTGATGAGCTGCATCAAGGATGTTCCAACCCTGAGAGGTGACAACTACACTGAATGGAGAAAGAAGGTTGACTTGGCTTTTGTTTGTACTGAGGTGGACTGGGTTGTGGACACACCACAACCAGTCAGACCAACAGAGCCAGTCAGAGATGCAAGTGATGATGATACTGCTTGGGACAAAAAGAGCAGGGATTATGCTCCAGTGGAGATGTCATATACCCTCGACAACCAAAAGTGGCTCACCGCCAATTAAAAGTGCATGGCCTTCATAAAGAACACAATTGAGACTGCTATTGTGGGCTCAATTGTAGAGTGTACTTCCGTAGGGGCGTTTCTTGAAAAGATAAAGAGCCAGTTCACTGGTTCTTCAAAGATATATGCTACCCAGTTGCTAAAGCAGCTGGTGATAGAAAAGTACACAGGCGGTGGACATGGCATAAGAGAGCACATCCTCAGGATGAGCAACATGGCAGCTAAGCTTAAACCCATGGATTCGGATTTGGAGCACAAACCTACACTCCTTGTCCACCTGGTTATGGCTTCACTGCCAAAAGAGTTTGACACTTTTGTTGTCAACTACAACATGTCGCCTGAAAAATGGGACATTGAAAAGACTATAGCCATGTGTGTGCAAGAAGAGGAAAGACTTAGAACATCACATGGTGGTTCTTTGAACTATGTGAAGGATAATAAGAAAAGGAATTACAATCAAAATGGAAAAGGTTCCCCTTCAAAGACACATGGAAAAGCTCCCTATCAGCATCAGCAGAAGTCTCTTCTAGTGGACAAAGATACATGTCTCCATTGTAAGCAGACTGGGCACTACAAGAAAGATTGCCCTGTTTGGCTAAAGTCAATAATGGCAAAGAGAGGTAATAACATTGTTTCCTTTGTAAATGAATCCTTGTATACACAGTTTTCGAAATCTACTTGGTGGATTGACTCGGAAGCAACTGTTCATGTTGCAAATTCATTACAGGGATTCCATTCGACGCGGACTACGCAAAGAAGCGAAAGATGCATTGAAGTTGCAAATGGAGTTCAAGCAGAAGTTGAAGCTGTCAGTGACATCTCCTTGGAGTTAGCTGATGGATTCAAGCTTCTACTTAGAGATGTTTTATATGTTCCTTCATGTCACAGAAACTTAATTAGTGTTTCCTGTTTGGACAAAGATCATTATGAATGTTATTTTGGACATGGCAAGTGTGCCATATGGTTTAATAATACTCATGTGGGTGTTGCTTTCCTGCACAATGAGCTTTATTTATTATCACTACGTGAAAAAGTGTATTCTGTGTGTAATGTGAATGAGCATGTTTCCGCGTCGAATAAAGAACAAAAGAAAAGAAAGAGAACTCATGACTCATCGAAATTATGGCACTGTCGTTTGGGCCATATTTCGAAGGGGAGAATAGAAAGACTAGTTATAAGTGAAATTCTTTCTCCGTTAGAGTTCTCAGACTTAGATCAATGCATAGATTGCATTAAAGGAAAGTATGTAAAACAAATCAAAAAGGGAGCAAACCATAGCACAGGAACACTAGAAATCATTCACACTGACATTTGTGGACCATTTCCGGTGAAAAGTGTGGATGGCTATGACTCGTTCATAACATTCACAGATGATTACTCCCGCTATGGTTATATTTATCCAATCAAAGAAAGATCTGAAGCGTTGGATAAATTTAAAATATTCAAAGCTGAAGTTGAAAATTAGCATGATAAAAGAATAAAGATAGTCAGATCTGACCGTGGAGGGGAGTACTACGGTCGGCACACTCCATATGGACAAGTCCCTGGACCTTTTGCAAAGTTCTTACAGGAGACTCGCATAGTGGCCCAGTATTCAATGTCGGGTGAGCCTCGGCAAAATGGAGTAGCTGAAAGGCGTAACCGTACACTGATGCATATGGTGCGCATCATGATGAGTTACTCCACCATGCCATTGGGATTATGGATGGAGGCGCTTCAAACCGCCATTCACATTCTCAATAGAGTACCAGGCAAGTCGGTGCCCAAAACACCGTATGAGCTGTGGACAGGAAGAGTGCCATCCCTACAGCACTTAAGGGTGTGGGGGAGCCCGGCTGAGGCCAAAATGTTTAATCCAAATATTACAAAGTTAGATCCCAAAACAGTAAGTTGCCACTTCATTGGCTATCCTGATATATCAAAGGGTTTTCGTTTCTACTGTCCAGACAGATACACAAAGTTTGTAGAAACAAGACATGCAGTCTTCTTAGAGGACAAAATGATGAGGGGGAGCATGGTAGCTCGAAAAATTGATCATGAGGAGAAGAGGGTGCATGCACCCAATCCAATTATTCAGGAGCCATTTTTCTCACTACCTGTTGTAACTCCACCCATGACAACTATGGGAGAAGACCCGGAACCTGTCCGTCAGGAGCCGACTGAACCCGTTGTTGAGCATGAAAGGGAGGTGCAGCAGCCAATTTTAGAAGATGTGCCGGAAGTTGAGGCACAGAATGTGCCAGAAACTAAGGCCCTTAGAAGGTCTAATAGAACAAGAAGATCAGCTATTTCTACTGATTATAAAGTTTATAACACAGAAATGGTTCATATGGAAAGTGACCCCACTTCATATGAAGAAGCCATGAGGAGCCCTCACTCATCAAAATGGCTAGAGGCAATGGAAGACGAGATGAAATCGATGAGTTCCAAAGATGTTTGGGACTTAGAGGAAATTCCTAAAGGAGCCAAAACAGTAGGCTGTAAATGGGTCTACAAAACTAAGTATGACCCTAATGGGAACGTAGAAAAGTACAAAGCACGACTTGTGGCAAAAGGATTTACGCAAAGAGAAGGGATAGATTACAATGAGACTTTTTCCCCAGTCTCATGTAAGGACTCCTTCAGAATCATAATGGCATTAGTTGCACATTTTGATTTAGAGTTACATCAAATGGATGTAAAGACGACATTTCTGAACGGGGATTTAAAAGAAAAAGTTTACATGAAACAACCCAAGGGTTTTATCATGGAAGGCAAGGAAGATATGGGATGCCACCTGAAGAAATCTATTTATGGATTAAGGCAAGCCTCTAGACAGTGGTATCTAAAGTTTAATCAGACAACTAAAAGTTTTGGATTTAAAGAATATATTGAGGATAACTGCATTTATGCAAGGTTTAAAAATGGGAAATATATTTTCCTAATCTTGTATGTGGATGATATCTTGCTTGCTAGCAGTGATGTTAGTCTGCTACAAGAAACAAAGAAGTTCTTATCCTCAAATTTTGATATAACAGATCTTGGTGAAGCATCATATGTTTTGGGCATAGAAATTCATCGAGATAGGAAAAATGGAGTTTTAGGACTATCGCAGAAGGCATATTTAGAAAAGGTTCTTAAAAAGTATAATATGCATGCGAGTAAAGCCACACCTGCTCCTATAGTCAAGGGGTGTTAGATTCATTGGGTGTTAGATTCATAACAATGTAAATCACATGGTGATGTGAACTAGATTATTGACTCTAGTGCAAGTGGGAGACTGTTGGAAATATGCCCTAGAGGCAATAATAATTTAGTTATTATCATATTTCCTTGTTCGTGGTAATCGTTTATTATCCATGCTATAATTGTATTGATTGGAAACTCAAATACATGTGTGGGTACATAGACAACACTGTGTCCCTAGTATGCCTCTAGTTAACTAGTTCGTTGATCAAAGATGGTCAAGGTTTCCTGACCATAGACATGAGATGTCATTTGATAACGGGATCACATCATTAGGAGAATGATGTGATGGACAAGACCCAAACTATGAACATAGCAAATGATCGTGTCAGTTTATTGCTATTGTTTTCTGCATGTCAAAGTATCTGTTCCTATGACCATGAGATCATGCAACTCACTGACACCGGAGGAATACCTTGTGTGTATCAAACGTCACAACGTAACTGGGTGACTATAAAGATGCTCTACAGGTATCTCCGAGGGTGTCTGTTGAATTGACATGGATCAAGACTGGGATTTGTTACTCCGTGTGACGGAGAGGTATCTCAGGGCCCACTCGGTAATACAACATCACTATAAGCCTTGCAAGCAATGTGACTAAAGTGTTACCCACGGGATCTTGTATTACGGAACGAGTAAAGAGACTTGCCAGTAACGAGATTGAACTAGGTATAGAGATACCGACGATCGAATCTCGGGCAAGTAACATACCGATAAACAAAGGGAACATCATACGTGATTAACTGAATCCTTGACATAGAGGTTCAACCGATAAAGATCTTCGTAGAATATGTAGGAACCAATATGGGCATCCAGGTCCCGCTATTGGTTATTGGCCGTAGAGGTGTCTCGGTCATGTCTACATAGTTCTCGAACCCGCAGGGTCTGCACACTTAAGGTTCGGTGACGTTTCAGTATAGTAGAGTTATGTATGGTGGTGACCGAAGGTTGTTCGGAGTCCCGGATGAGATCCCGGACGTCACGAGGAGCTCCGGAATGGTCCGGAGGTAAAGATTGATATATAGGAAGTCCCGTTTTGGTCACCGAAAAAGGTTCGGGTACTTCGGTAGTGTACCGGGAGTGCCGGGAGGGGTACCGGGGACCATCGGGAGGGGTATTTCGACCCAAGGGGCCTCATGGGCTGTGGGAGGAGTCAAGCCAGCCCTTAGTGGGCTGGCCAAGCCCCCCACTAAGGCCCATGTGGCTGGAGGTGGAAAAAACCCAAAGGTGGAAAGGTGGAAAGTGTTTCCAAGTGGAGAAGAGGAATCCTACTCCTAGTAGGATTGGAGTAGGACTCCTCCACCTCCAATTTCGGCCAGCCCTTGAGGGTTTGAGGCTGCCTCCTCCCCTCCCTCCCTCCTATATATACTAGAGGATTTAGAGGAGAAAAATAACCCTAATAGCCACGTGCTAGCCTCTCCTCTAGATCGCAGTTTCTCCTCTAGATCGTTTCAGCGGTGCTTAGGCGAAGCCCTGCTGGAATTAGTTCCACCACCATCGCTGCCACGCCGTCGCGCTGCCGGAGAACTCATCCACCTCTCCGCTCCCTCTTGCTGGATCAAGAAGGCGGAGATCGTCATCGAGCTGTACGTGTGCTGAACGCGGAGGTGCCGTCCGTTCGGCGCTAGATCGGAAGGACCGTGATCAAGATCGCGAGACGGTTCGTGATTTGATCACGGGACGGATCGTGCTGGGATCGCGGGATGGATCGTGATGGGATCGCGAGACGGATCGTGATTGGATCGCGGGACGCTCGGCGATTTGGATCGCGAAGACGTTCGACTACATCAACCGCGTTTCTTAACGCTTCCCGCTTAGCGATCTACAAGGGTATGTAGATCCACTCTCCCTCTCGTAGATGCTCATCACCATGGATAGATCTTGCGTGTGCGTAGGAAATTTTTTGTTTCCCATGCAACGTTCCCCAATAGTGGCATCATGAGCTAGGTCTATGTGTAGATGAGATCTCGAGTAGAACACAAAGGAGTTTGTGGGCGTTGATATTCAGATTGCTTCCTCCCTTAGTCTTTTCTTGATTCGGCGGTATTGTGGGATGAAGCGGCCCGGACCAACATTACTCGTATGCTTACGAGAGACCGGTTCCATCAACTGACATGTAACTTCGTTGCATAAAGATGGCTGGCGGGTGTCTGTCTCTCCCACTTTAGTCGGATCAGATTTGACAAAGGCGGTCCTTGAGAAGGTTGAATAGCAATTTTTGTATCACCGTTGTGGTTTTGCGTAGGTAAGAATTGTTCTTGCGAGATATCCATAACAGCCACGTAAAACTTGCAACAACAATTAGAGGACGTCTAACTTGTTTTTGCAGGGTATGTTGTGATGTGATATGGCCAATTACATGATGAGATATATGTGATGTATGAGATGATCATGTATTGTATAGAATATCACGACTTGCATGTCGATGAGTACGGCAACCGGCAGGAGCCATAGGGTTGTCTTTAATTATTTTCGCCGTTTTTGCTTTACTTTATCGCTATGAGTTAGCAATAGTCGTGGAAGCAACGGTCGGCGCGACAACCTCATGGCGACACATTGATGGAGATCAAGATGATGGAGATCATGGTGTTATGCCGGTGACGATGGAGATCATGCCGGTGCTTTGAAGATGGAGATCAAAAGCACAAGTTCATGGCCATATCATGTCACTTATGATTTGCATGTGATGTTAATCCTTTTATGCATCTTATTTTGCTTAGGACGACGGTAGCATTATAAGGTGATCCCTCACTTAAATTTCAAGATAAAATTGTGTTCTCCCCGAGTGTGCACCGTTGCAAAAGTTCGTCGTTTCGAGACACCACGTGATGATCGGGTGTGATAGACTCTACGTTCGCATACAATGGGTGCAAGCCAGTGTTGCATGTGCGGAACACTCGGGTTAAACTTGATGAGCCTAGCATGTACAAACATGGCCTCGGAACACAAGAGACCGAAAGGTCAAACATGAGTCATATAGTAGATATGATCAACATGAAGATGTTCACCATTGAAACCACCTCAACTCACGTGATGATCGGACTTGAGTTGGTTGATTTGGATCATGTGACACTCGAATGACCGGAGGGATGTCAATTTGAGTGGGAGTTTTTAAGTAATATGATTAACTAAACTCATTATCATGAACATAGTCAAAATGTCTTTGCAAATTATGTTGTAGATTACTAGCTCGCGCTGTAGCTCCCTTGAATTTTTATATGTTCCTAGAGAAATAGAGTTGAAAGATGATGGTAGCAATAATGCGGACTGGGTCCGTGATCTGAGGATTGTCCTCATTGCTGCACAGAAGGCGTATGTCCTTAATGCACCGCTCGGTGCGCCACCCCCTCAAGCGTCGTCTGTAGATGTTGTGAACATCTGACAGGCACGTTCTGATGACTACTTGATAGTTCAGTGCGTCATGCATTACGGCTTAGAATTGAGGCTCCAAAACGTTTTGAACGTCACGGAACATATGAGATGTTCTAAGAGCTGAAATTGGGATCTCAGGCTCGTGCTCGTGTTGAGAGGTATGAGACCTCCAACAAGATTCTTTGCCTGCGAGATGATGGAGAATAGCTCAATCGTTGAGCATGTGCTCAGATTGTCTGGGTGCTACAATCGCTTGAATCGAGTGGGAGTTGATCTTCCAGATAAGATAGTGATTGATATAGTTCTCCAAGTCACTGTCACTAAGCTACTAGAGCTTCGTGATGAACTATAAAAGGCCAGAGATGGAAATAATGATCCCTGAGCTGTTCGCAATGTTTGACACCGCGAAGGTAGAAATCAAGAAGGAGCATCAAGTGTTGATGGTTAGTGAAACCACTAGTTTCGAGAAGGGCAAGGGCAAGGAGGGAAACTTCATGGATGGCAAGTCAGTTGCTGCTCCAGTGAAGAAACCCAAGGTTGAACCCAAACCCGAGACTAAGTGCTTCTATTATGAGGAGAACGGTCGCTGAAGTGGAACAACCCTAGATACTTGGTAGATAAGAAGGTTGGGAACGTCGACAGAAGTATATTTGATATACGTGTTATTAATGTGTACCTTACTAGTACTCCTAGTAGCACCTGGGTATTAGATACCGGTTCGGTTGCTAAATGTTAGTAACTCGAAATAAAAGCTACGGAATAAACGGAGGCTAGCTAAGGGTGAGGTGACGATGAGTGTTGGAAGTGTTTCCAAGGTTGATGTGATCACCATCGCACGCTCTCTCTACCTTCGGGATTAGTGATGAACCTAAATAAATGTTATTTGGTGTTTGCGTTGAGCATGAACGTGATTAGATCATGTTTATTGCAATACGGTTATTCATTCAAGTTAGAGAATAATGGTTATTCTATTTACATGAATAATACCTTCAATGGTCATGCACCCAATGAGAATGGTTTATTGAATCTTGATTGTAGTGATACACATGTTCATAATATTGATGCCAAAAGATACAAAGTTAATAATGATAGTACCACATACTTGTGGCACTGCCGCTAAATGTCATATTGGTGTAAAACGCATGAAGAAACTCCATGCTGATGGATCTTTGGACTCATTCGATTTCGAATCGGTTGAGACATGCGGGCCATGCCTCATGGGCAAGATGACTAAGACCCCGTTTTCCGGTATGATGGAGCGGGCAAGTGACTTATTGGAAATGATACATGTTGATGTATACGGTCCAATGAGTGTTGTCGCGTGCGGTGGATATCGTTATTTTCTTACCTTCACTGATGATTTGAGTAGATATAGGATATATTTACTTAATGAAACACAAGTCTGAATCATTTGAAAAGTTCAAGAAAATTCAGAGTGAAGTTTGAGATCATCGTGACAAGAAGATAAAATGTCTACGATATGATCGTAGAGGTAAATATCTGAGTTACGAATTTGGTATACAACTTAAGACAATGTGGAAGTTGTTTCACAACTCACGCCACCTGGAACACCATAGTGTGATGGTGTGTCCGAACGTCGTAGTCGTGCTCTATTGGATATGGTGCGAACTATAATGTCTCTTATCGATTTACCACTATCGTTTTAGGGTTATGCATTAGAGACAATTACATTCACTTTAAAAGGGGCACCATCTAAGTCCGTTGAGATGACACTGTATGAATTTTGGTTTGGCAGAAACCCAAGCTGTCATTTCTTAATGTTTGGGGCTGCGACGCTTATGTGAAAAAGGGTTTTCACCTAATGAGCTCAAACCCAAAGCGAACAAATGCATCTTCATAGAATACCCTAACGTAACAGTTGGGTGTACCTTCTATCTCAGATCCAAGTGCAAAGTGTTTGTTGCTAAAATGGGTCCTTTCTCGAGAAAGAGTTTCTCTCGAAAGAATTGAGTGGGAGGAAGATATAACTTGATGAGGTTGTTGAACCTTTGTTTCAACCAGAGAGTAGCGCAGCGTAGAAATTTGTTTCTGTGGAGCCTACATTAGTTGAAGAGGAAGTTAATGATGATGATCATAAAGCTTCGGATCAAGTTACTATCGAACCTCGTAGGTCGACAAGGACGCGTACTGCCCCTGAGTGGTACGGCAACCCTGTCTTGGAGGTCATGTTGTTGGACAACGATGAACCTACGAGCTATGGAGAAGCGATGATGGGCCCGGATTCCGAGAAATGGTTAGAGGCCATGCAATCCGAGATGGGATCCATGTAAGAAAACAAAGTATGGGCTTTGGAAGTATTACCTGAAGGGTGAAAGGCCATTCAGAACAAATGGATCTTTAAAAGGAAGACGGACACGGACGGTAATGTCACCGTCTATAAAGCTCGACTTGTGGCAAAGGGTTTTTCACAAGTTCAAGGAGTTGACTACGATGAGACTTTCTCACCCGTACCGATGCTAAAGTCTGTTGGAATTATGTTAGCAGTTGCTGCATTTTTCGATTATGAAATCTGGCAGATGGATGTCAAAACATCATTTCCTTAACGGTATCCGTGAGGAAAGGTTGTATGTGATACAACCGGAAGGTTTTGTCAGTCCTGAGGATGCTAAAATATATGCAAGCTCCAGCGATCCTTCTATGGACTGGAGCAAGCATCTCGGAGTTGGAATATACGCTTTGATGAGGTGATCAAAGTTTTTGAGTCTATACAAAGTTTATGAGAAACTTGTATTTACAATAAAGTGAGTGGGAGCACTATAGAATTTCTGATAAGTATATGTGGATGACATATTGTTGATCGGAAATGATGTAGAATTTCTGGAAAGCATAAAGGGTTGTTTGAAAAGGAGTTTTTCAAAGGAAAACCTGGAATGAAGCTACTTAAATATTGGGCATCTTGATCTATAGAAGTAGATCAAGACGTTTGATAAAACTTTCAATGAGTACATACCTTGACAAGATTTTGAAAGAGTTCAAAATGGATCAGTCAAAGAAAGAGTTCTTGCCTGATTTGTAAGGTGTGGAGTTGAGTGAGACTCAAAGCTCGACCACGGCAGAAGAAAGAGAAAGGACGAAGGTCGTCCCCTATGCCTTATCCATAGGCTCTGTATAGTATGCCATGCTATGTACCGCACCTGTGTGTGCCTTGCCATGAGTCTGTCAAGGGGTACAAGAGTGATCTAGGAGTGGACCACTGGACATCGGTCAAGATTATCCTTAGTAACTAGAGGACTAAGGAAATATTTCTCGATTATGGAGGTGATAAAGAGTTCGTCGTAAAGGGTTACGTCGATGCAAGCTTTAACACCAATCCGAATGACTCTGAGTAGCAATCCGGATACGTATAGTGGATCAGCCATTTGGAATAGCTCCAAGTGGAGTGTGGTGGCAGTGTCTACAGTATGACATAGAGATTTGCAAAGTACACACGGATCTGAATGTCAGAGACCCGTTGACTAAAGACCTCTCTCACATGCAAAGCATGATCGAACCCCAGAACTCATTGGGTGATAGATTCATAACAATGTAAATCACATGGTTATGTGAACTAGATTATTGACTCTAGTGCAAGTGGGAGACTGTTGGAAATATGCCCTAGAGGCAATAATAATTTAGTTATTATCATATTTCCTTGTTCGTGGTAATCGTTTATTATCCATGCTATAATTGTATTGATTGGAAACTCAAATACATGTGTGGGTACATAGACAACACTGTGTCCCTAGTATGCCTCTAGTTAACTAGTTCGTTGATCAAAGATGGTCAAGGTTTCCTGGCCATAGACATGAGATGTCATTTGATAACGGGATCACATCATTAGGAGAATGATGTGATGGACAAGACCCAAACTATGAACATAGCATATGATCGTGTCAGTTTATTGCTATTGTTTTCTGCATGTCAAAGTATCTGTTCCTATGACCATGAGATCATGCAACTCACTGACACCGGAGGAATACCTTGTGTGTATCAAACGTCACAACGTAACTGGGTGACTATAAAGATGCTCTACAGGTATCTCCGAGGGTGTTTATTGAATTGGCATGGATCAAGACTGGGATTTGGTACTCCGTGTGACGGAGAGGTATCTCAGGGCCCACTCGGTAATACAACATCACTATAAGCCTTGCAAGCAATGTGACTAAAGTGTTAGCCACGGGATCTTGTATTACGGAACGAGTAAAGAGACTTGCCAGTAACGAGATTGAACTAGGTATAGAGATACCGACGATCGAATCTCGGGCAAGTAACATACCGATAAACAAAGGGAACATCATACGGGATTAACTGAATCCTTGACATAGAGGTTCAACCGATAAAGATCTTCGTAGAATATGTAGGAACCAATATGGGCATCCAGGTCCCGCTATTGGTTATTGACCGTAGAGGTGTCTCGGTCATGTCTACATAGTTCTCGAACCCGCAGGGTCTACACACTTAACGTTTGGTGATGATTGGTATAGTTGAGTTATTGTATTGGTGACCGAAGGTTGTTCGGAGTCTCGGATAAGATCCCGGACAAGACGAGGATCTCCGGAAGACGTTTCAGTATAGTAGAGTTATGTATGGTGGTGACCGAAGGTTGTTCGGAGTCCCGGATGAGATCTCGGACGTCACAAGGAGCTCCGGAATGGTCCGGAGGTAAAGATTGATATATAGGAAGTCCCGTTTTGGTCACCGAAAAAGTTTCGGGTACTTCGGTAGTGTACCGGGAGTGCCGGGAGGGGTACCGGGGACCATCGGGAGGGGTATTTCGACCCAAGGGGCCTCATGGGCTGTGGGAGGAGTCAAGCCAGCCCTTAGTGGGCTGGCCAAGCCCCCCACTAAGGCCCATGTGGCTGGAGGTGGAAAAAACCCAAAGGTGGAAAGGTGGAAAGTGTTTCCAAGTGGAGAGGAGGAATCCTACTCCTAGTAGGATTGGAGTAGGACTCCTCCACCTCCAATTTCGGCCAGCCCTTGAGGGTTTGAGGCTGCCTCCTCCCCTCCCTCCCTCCTATATATACTAGAGGATTTAGAGGAGAAAAATAACCCTAATAGCCACGTGCTAGCCTCTCCTCTAGATCGTAATTTCTCCTCTAGATCGTTTCAGCGGTGCTTAGGCGAAGCCCTGCTGGAATTAGTTCCACCACCATCGCCGCCACGCCGTCGCGCTGCCGGAGAACTCATCCACCTCTCCGCTCCCTCTTGCTGGATCAAGAAGGCGGAGATCGTCATCGAGCTGTACGTGTGCTGAACGCGGAGGTGTCGTCCGTTCGGCGCTAGATCGGAAGGACCGTGATCAAGATCGCGAGACGGTTCGTGATTTGATGGCGGGACGGATCGTGCTGGGATCGCGGGATGGATCGTGATTGGATCGCGCGACGGATCGTGATTGGATCGCGGGACGCTCGGCGATTTGGATTGCGAAGACGTTCGACTACATCAACCACGTTTCTTAACGCTTTCTGCTTAGCGATCTACAAGGGTATGTAGATCCACTCTCCCTCTCGTAGATGCTCATCACCATGGATAGATCTTGCGTGTGCGTAGGAAATTTTTTGTTTCCCATGCAACGTTCCCCAACACTCGGTAGATATCAAGAGAATCCAGTCATAGAGCACTGGAAGATGGTAAAGAAAGCATTGCGTTATGCGCAAGGCATGAAGGACCACATGCTAACATACAGGAGATCTGATTCCCTAGAGATAAGAGGGTATTCAGACATAGATTTTGCGGGAGACAGAGATGATAGAAAATCCACGTCAGGATACGTGTTCACTCTCGCTGGAGGGGCTATTTCGTGGAGAAGCTCCAAACAGTCAATAGTTGCATCGTCCACGATGTATGCAGAATTTATAGCATGTTATGAGGCCACGGGGCAGGCGATATGGTTAAAGAAATTTATACCCGACTTGAAAGTGGTAGATTGTATTAACAAACCACTAAAGATGTACTGTGACAACCAGCCCGCAGTATTCTCACAACAACAAGTCGAGTAATGCTGCCAAAATAATAGAGATAAAGTATTATGTTGTGAAAGATAAAATCCAGGATCACACTATAAGTCTCGAGCATATAAGGACAAAGGATATGCTTGCGGATCCGCTTACGAAAGGCTTACCACCCAATTTGTTCAAGGAACACTTAACCGGCATGCGTTTAAGGGAAAGCCTATGATTCCTAGATCATAGGAGGCCCAAAAGGAACAGAATTTGTTTCAGAACAGAGAGGTATGTTGTAGTTGTCTGATTCTATCGGTAATTGAGCTGTGACGATGAAACATGTTCTATGTATTGATCTGTGATGAAACGAGTAAAGTAAAAAAGTATAAAGTTAAAAGTAAAGTTGAGATCAAGGGGAGAATGTTAGGTTGATCTCCACCCATTTGAGCCCAACGGCTCAATGGGCCCCTTGGTCTGCGCCCTGATCAGGGGCGCCCAACCCTCTTCTGGTGGGCCCCTGCGCCAGCGCTATAAAGAGAGGTGGGGGGCCGGACGCACAGATCACGAGGTTGACCGTGCGCCACACACCCCACCGACACCCCAATCCGATCCAGGGTTAGCGCTAGGCCGACGGGAAGCGCCGCCACCACCAGTGCTAGCTCACCACCGCCACCCTGCTCCATCATGTCCATCCCGTCGAGCTCACAGAGCCAAGGAGAAGGTACACCTCCGTCGTCTCCCTTCTCTCCCTCTCTCTGTAGTTTCCCAACGTCAACACAGGCACGCACAGAGGCATAGATCAATAGAGCTACCGTTTACATCTACCCTAGATTGATCTTAGGGAACTAACACATCAGACTAGCTGATGAACAATAAGAGCCTAAGATATTTAGAGAGTTCTTTTTCCAGCCCAGTATCCAAAGAGTTCTCAATGAACGCAAGAGAAAATGATCAGCTGCATGCTCTCTCCTTGAGTTCATACACTGCCCAGATAAACAAACTCTAGCTAAGCTAGGGCTTCAAACGGCCGACTCAACCTGGAAACAGTCAATTCGAGCATTTCTAGCGAGCTAGGCTCTAGGCAGGTTTTTCCTGCATCCACTGGGCCTGTTTGGGGTGACGCAGACTACCAAACGTGCCCACAATTCTCAATGAACGCGGGGAAAAAATGACCAGGTGCATGATTTATTCTGGAGTTCGTAGTTCTCATACGCTGTCGAGATAATGAAACTCGAGCTAGCTAGTGCTGCAGAATTCAGCTCCTCTTTTGGCTCAAGCTTAGCGCATCCCACCGCCTTGACGGGATGCCGGTGCACAACAATACACTACTCGCGCACGTGAAACTGCCCTTGCGCCGACCTGAATGAAACACATGTAGCAACCCAAGTCGGCACGCAAAACATATCTCCATGCCGCCAGGACAGAACGACATGGCACCATGGAGTAAATAGCATAAATCTACTAGTTTACAGGCAATGGTTCCAAAAAACTATCGGATTTTAATTTTTCTCAGAAAACTACCAAACGCGTGGTCACCTGTTTCAAAAAACCCAAAACCGCGGTGACTAGAGATTTAACCGTTTTCCTAACGGATTGGGCCCACCGGTCAGGCCACCTGGCCCAGCGCGGGGACGGAGCGGCTGTTAACGGCCGTTACGCCGACCGGTCCGGTCGGAACAAAAATAGCCGGTCGCTCGCCCTCTCTCTCACTATCCCCCTCCTCTCTCCCTCCTCTCCCCCGCTCTCTGACCTAGGTGTGATGGTGGCTCCGCAGCCAGATGTCGTCGTCGGCGTGCCGCAGCCAGAAGGCGTCACCGGCGAGGAGAGCGGTAGACATTCAGAGCTAGAGAAATTGCTAGGCAGCTCGAGCTTCCCGACGCAGCGGTCGCCGCAGCCATCACCGTCAGAGGTCCAGCTGTTGGGGAACGTTGCATGGGAAACAAAAATTTTCCTACGCACACGCAAGACCTATCCATGGTGATGAGCATCTACGAGAGGGAGATTGTATCTACATACCCTTGTAGATCGCTAAGCGGAAGCGTTAAAAACGCGGTTGATGTAGTCGAACGTCTTTGCGATCCAAATCGCCGAGCGTCCCGCGATCCAATCACGATCCTTCCGATCTAGTGCCGAACGGACGGCACCTCCGCGTTCAACACACGTGCGGCTTGATGACGCCTTCACCTCCTCGATCCAGCGAGCGATGATGAAGTAGTAGATGAGTTCCAGCGGCACGACAGTGTGGTGATGATGATGAGTAGCAATCTCAGCAGGGCTTCGCCAAGCACTACGGAGATTATGACGGAGGAACTAGAGGGCTAGGGTTGCCGGCACACGGCTTGGGAAATCCTGATGTGTCCCGTGTGCTAGCCCTGTCCCTCTATTTATATGTTGAGCCCTGGGGTCTAAACTTGGACAAAAAGCCTCCACCAGCTCGGTTTTGCCCGCACAAGGTCGGTTTGGCCCGCAAGGAAAGAGTCCAACTCGGATCCGTGCAGCTTGGGCGGTAGTACCGCTTCACCCAAGCGGTAGTACCGCTTGAGCGGTAGTACCGCTTTACACAAGCGGTAGTACCGCTTAAGCGGCAGTACTGCCTTACTGCTTAAGGCAGCAGCAAAACTCCCTTTTGCACTTTCCAATACCTCGTGGGTTTTATCCCTTTGGCTCATATAAAGTGTTGCTGCACCCGAACACTTCGGTAAACATCCGGAACCCCTTCCGGTGAATTCCGGAACCCTTCCGGAGATCAAAACACTATTATCACATATATCAATCTTTACCTCCGGACTCTTCCGGAGATCCTCGTCTTGTCCGGGATCTTATCCGAGACTCCGAACAACCTTCGGTCACCAATACAATAACTCAACTATACCAATCGTCACCAAACGTTAAGTGTGTAGACCCTGCGGGTTCGAGAACTATGTAGACATGACCGAGACACCTCTACGGTCAATAACCAATAGCGGGACCTGGATGCCCATATTGGTTCCTACATATTCTACGAAGATCTATATCGGTTGAACCTCTATGTCAAGGATTCAGTTAATCCCGTATGCTGTTCCCTTTGTTCTTCGGTATGTTACTTGCCCGAGATTCGATCGTCGGTATCTCTATACCTAGTTCAATCTCGTTACCGGCAAGTCTCTTTACTCGTTCCGTAATACAAGATCCCGTGGCTAACACCTTAGTCACATTGCTTGCAAGGCTTATAGTGATGTTGTATTACCGAGTGGGCCCTGAGATACCTCTCCGTCACACGGAGTAACAAATCCCAGTCTTGATCCATGCCAACTCAACGGACACCTTTGGAGATACCTGTAGAGCATCTTTATAGTCACCCAGTTACGTTGCGACGTTTGATACACACAAGGTATTCCTCCGGTGTCAGTGAGTTGCATGATCTCATGGTCATAGGAACAGATACTTGACATGCAGAAAACAATAGCAATAAACTGACACGATCATATGCTATGTTTATAGTTTGGGTCTTGTCCATCACATCATTCTCCTCATGATGTGATCCCGTTATCAAATGACATCTCATGTCCATGGTCAGGAAACCTTTACCATCCTTTGATCAACGAGTTAGTTAACTAGAGGCTTACTAAGGACACAGTGTTGTCTATGTACCCACACATGTATTTGAGTTTCCAATCAATACAATTATAGCATGGATAATAAACGATTATCATGAACAAGGAAATATAATAATAACTACTTTTATTATTGCCTCTAGGGCATATTTCCAACACCAGCTAGATCCGGCATACCGCACGGCAATGGCAGTGGCGGAGTGCATCCACGCGGATCCAGAGGGGGGCCACAGGTGGGCGTCGTCGTTTGGTGGAGTTAGGTAAGTAATTTCAGTACCATTCATTCATACATTTAGTTCAAATTTATAAATTAGGGGTAGAATATGATGGTGACTTTTTAGGAAAATTATAAATTAGGGTTAGAAGATGATATTGACTTATTAAGAGAGTGCAGTATAGGAACTGAGCAGATTAATTTGTTTGTTGCCATGCTAGTGCATATTTGTTCGTTGGTAAGTAATTGTTTTAAGTTTTCAGTTTTCAGTTATTTTTTAGAAATGCTCATAGTTTGTCTATTTAATCTCCTACAGCTTAGATGATGAGGTTTGGGAGGTGAGGCTACATTTTCTAGGCAGAGACAATATGGAGAGAAAGTTTTCAGTTTCAGATATCAGTTATCTGACCTTATTAGCACTGGTTGAGTTGGAGGGGTATGGATTGGATGCATTTTTGACTTATGTTAAGGAAGAGGGAAAGGGCTTGGAGGGGGTGGAGGTCCTGGATAGTGAGGAGAAAGTAGAGGAAATGCTTAAATTATTTGTTGATGAGAAGGTCCTGAACATCACTGTCAGAAAAACTACTGATCCAAGCCCAGCAGATGTTAATATCGATCACATCTTGCTTGAGGACCTGATTCCCATTAGTAATGTTGGTGAGTCAGTTGTTTACAGTGTTTCTCCATAAGGTGTGCTCCATCCAGCCTCTAATTCATCTTTGCCACCAGTAATCCATGAGGAGCCCTATCTTAACACACAACATAGCTGTAATTTCAACAAGGGGAAAAATGCAGTGGAAGAAGAAGAAGAAGATGAAGATGAAGATGAGATGGACAAATCATCTTCAGATTTTGATTTTTTCAACGGTGATTACAGAGGGCAGAAAATTTCATACAAGGCTTGGTCTAGGGGTGAAGATGAGGCTGGCACAGGGACAAGCCATAAGCAGAGGGAAGAGGAAGATACCGCAAAGAACTATTGTGGAGGTAACTCAGAACCTTCTAAGTTTTGGGAGGAAGACCAAATCCTTTCTGAACATGAAGAACCTTCAGTTGTACCAAAGGAAGGAGCAATGAAGCTTAAACCTGTCAAAAAACCAGGCCCACCTAGCAAGTCACACAGTGAGCCTGAAGACCAGAAGTTTGAAGATTTTGTGCCTGAACCTGATGAATACTGCTTTCCAGGTGATTTTGGCATGTGATGAAGAAGAATTTCCAAGGTTGCCATCTAGTAGGAAGAGAAGGTTGAAGAAGAAGAAGGAGAGAATATGGTATGATCCATCACTTCCTGATGCACATGAGCAGTTTGCAATGCATTTGTGCTTCCAAAATGTTGTGGAGTTCAGAGAAGCACTTAGAAATTTCCATGTAAGGACACTTAGGAATTTTGAGTATCACAGAAATGAACCAACTAGGGTTATTGCTTGGTGCTCTGATAGAAAGCAAGGTTGTGAGTTTTACATAGTGGCCTCTAGAATAACTAATGAGGCAACTTTCAGCATCAAGAAGATGAACTTGGATCACACTTGTGGAGCAAGTGGAGAGAGCACCAAGGTTACAGTCAATTGGGTTGCCAAGGTTTGTGAGGATACAATTAGATCAAACCCTGGAGCTGGTGTTGAAACAATTATGACATACACAAAGAAAACATTTGGTGTTCATGTGCCTAAAAGCTTGGCATATAGGGCAAGGAAGCAAGCAGTTGAAGTTGTGCAAGGAGATCACAAACTCCAATATCACAAACTAAGGGACTATCTGCAGTGTGTGCTAGATACTAACCCAGGCAGTAGATGCATAGTGACAACACAAGAGCACACAGAAAATCCAGCTCCTACCCCTAGGTTTCACTACAAGTTCTACTGCCTGTTTGCATGCAAGGAGGGCTTCCTAAATGGATGTAGGCCATTTATAGGTATTGATTCATACACATAGATCTAAGATTGTTGCATTCATGTTATTTACAACTAATATGATCATATCTTCAGGCCTAGATGGTTGCTTCATCAAGCTCAGCACTGGACAACAGATATTGGCAGCTACAGGGAGGGATGGGAACAATAACATCTTCCCAATAGCCTTTGGTGTTGTTAACAAGGAAGAGACATACAGCTGGACATGGTTTCTCACACAACTGTGAACAGTTATTGGAACTAGGAACAAGTTTGGCAAATACAAAATAATGTCTGACAGGCAAAAGGGATTGTTGAATGCAATCAATGATGTATTCCCTGACTCCCCACAGAGGTTTTGTCTTAGACATATATATGCCAACTTCCAATCTGCTGGTTTTAGAGGGGAGGAACTCAAGAAACACTTAGATCAGGCTGCCTATTCCTTCACTAAGCATGGTCATGATAAAGGCATGGAAAATTTGAAGAAAGAAAGTTATGAGGCATGGCAGTGGTTGTCTCAGATACCAGACCATACATCGGCAAGATACAAAATGGATGTTGTTTGCAAAACTAACCTAGTTGTAAACAACCTTAGTGAAGTTTTCAACAGGATGATATTGGATGTTAGGAACAAGCCAATCAGGACTATGTTGGAGGGCCTAAGAACAAAGTTGATGATCAAGTTTCAGAAAATTAGAGAGAAAACAGAGACATGCAGATGGGAGATCACACCAACCTACTAAGAAATCTTAGAAGAAGGCAAGAAGTGGGCTAAGTATTGTGAAGCATACATGGCAGGTCCAGGCATCTGGCAAGTGACTAGTAGTTCTGATAACACATATTGTGTTAACTTGAACAACTATTCATGTGACTGTAGGAGGTGGGACATGACAGTTGTGCCTTGCAGTCATGCCATTGCTGCAATGCAGAAAGTGAAGCTACATCCTGAAGACTTTGTCAATGATTTCTTCAAAAAGCCCATGTACTGTGAAACATACAAGCATATAATTTTCCCAGTTCCAGGTCCTGACCACTGGCCTCATACACCTGGAGATTGTAGGAGATATGCCCTAGAGGCAATAATAAATGTTATTGATTATCTCCCTGTTCATAATTAGGTTTATGTTCCATGCTATAACTGCTGTGGTTCTCGAGTCTGCAATAACCACGAGGCTCGGAGGAAGACTCATATGCACGTGTGGGATAATAAACGGTAAAATGTATTCCTAGTCAAGCCTCTATGACTGGCTCAAGTATTGCATGATGATCCTGTTTTCCTGATCATGGGCATGGCTATGCCGGCAATTTTGAGGGCACAATTGTTGGTAGAACACTTGTGTTGAATCGACCCAAATTGATGTTATGCTATGAGATACATTCGTCATAAGTTAATGGTTAATAACACAGGAAGTTAATGTTTGCATAATTCCTTAGACCATGAGAGTATCGAGTTTCTTCATGCTTGCTTCATGAACTTTGGGGTTTGTTAAACGTCATCCGTAAATGGGTGGCTATTACGGCGGCTTACGGGTTCATGGAAAGGTATGTCAAGTAACTTGATAGCTCAAGATTGGGATTTGCTCCTCCGACGATGGAGAGATATCTCTGGGCCCTCTCGGTGTTACGGTATCCATCATCGTCTGGCCAGACACAGGGTGATTTGATCACAGGGATGCCGGAACACGGGAACGAGAAAAGAGAACAATACCGGTAACGAGGTAACTGGCATAGTGGACAAGTTGTTGATCCATGGGGATGCCAACATGTCTCACCTCGGGTATTTGTAACATATCGCGAAGCAACAGGAATAGCACACGGCAACTGGAGGTTCACTCGAATATTCATTCGTGTGGGTATAGGGATCAATATGGGTGTCCACGGCTCCGATGTTGATCATTGATCGGAAGGGGTTCCGGGTCATGTCTATACTTCACCGAACCTATAGGGTCACACGCTTAAGGGTCATCTATCTGCTGAATACTAGACAAGGAGTCCGAGAGAAAGTCACTGGAAAAGTTTCGGAGACAACGGAAAAGTTCCGGAGAGAACACCGAAAAAGTTTCGGTAAAACCGAAAAGTTGTTTCGGATAAAACCATTGATCCAAAAAGGTTTCGGTAAGCACCGGGAATGTTTTGGAGGTTGCCAGATTGGTCTGGTAATTTCTGGAATTTTTCTGGAGAAAGAACCGAAAAAGGTTTTCGGAGCTGCCGAAATTGTTTACCGGGTAAACGAAGATGGTTTTAAATTAAACCACCATACCGGAAATGTTCCGGAGCGCGTCCAGATAATTTTAGAGGGTGCCGGAAATGTTCTGGGACCTTCCGGAATTTTTCAGAAGAAATAGTTTCGGAAAACATCTTGTCCCAGCGAGAGGGGACAAGATCCCACGGATCGTGGGGGCTGTTTTTGGGCTGTTTTTTGGGGCGCCCCCTTTAGGGGACAGCCCCCTTGTGGCTGGACAAAGTGTTGGGGGGGCCCCCCATGGTGGGGGGCAGCCCCCACAAATGGTGGAGAATGTGGGGAGGAAGGTGGGGCCCCGTGGGGGAACACCATGGACAAGGGAACATGTTTTCTCCATGTTTGGTGGGAACATGTTTCCTTGTTTGGTGGGTGCTTGTTTTGTGGGCTGAAATTTCAGCCCCCCCCTCACCCCTTCCACCACTATATAAGGAGGTGGAGAGGAGCTCTCCATCCTCACTCCAACTCTCACACACATGGCATGCATGATCTGCCTTTCTTCTCTCCCTCCCACGAAATAGTTTCGTAGAGCCGAAAGGCTGTCTGGGTTCCGGTGGGAACTAGTTCTGGACGGCGAAGCCCTGCCGGATAGATGACACCGTATGTGTGCAACTCTGTAGAGAGATCGTAGTTTCGGTCTTAGTTCGAGAGTGCCTCCCGAAGGGCTGTCCGTGTGACCGTCCGAGTTTTGGAGGTCCTCCCGAAGGGCTGTCCGAGTGACAGTCCGAGTTTCGGAGGTCCTCCCGAAGGGCTGTCCACGACACCGTCCGGGGGACTGTGCGACCGCCTCCCGGAGGGCTGTAAAATCCTAGCTGCGGGGATCTGCACCGCCGTTCGTCATCGACTCTACATCCGCTGCGCTACGAGTCGGTAACGAAATAATCAAACCTTGTATGCAGTCTCCATAGTGGTCCTGGGCTGGTGCGTAGGTCGGAAATTTTTTGTTTTCTGCTGCGTTACCCAACAGTGGCATAAAGAGCCGTGCTATGCGTAGATGCAGGTTGCGATCTAGAATACATAGAGATGTATGGGTGTTGCACAATATAATTAGGTAGTAGATGAGATCTATTGCTGAAAATTATTTGTGCGGGTAGCAGATGAAATCTATTACCCGATGTTCTTGTTGCTTCCCTAGAATTTGCATATTTCTGATCTTGATAATAGTATGGTGGAGTTTCAATGTTCTGGCAATCCGCGATCCTGATTGATCAACGAAGTGCTAACAGTTCATTGAATTCCACCGTAGTTAAAAAGAAAGATGAAATTTCGTAGACAAAAGGGCAATACAGATATGATCTGCACGGGGGTCACGCGTATGACGAAGTTTAGTATGGGGCTCGAGATTTTATTATCTCGTGTTTCATACACCCCGCAATGTTAATCTAGCGACCTGGATTATCATGCTTGATGATGGACGTTGGTAGCTTCGGTTTGTTTCGAAACCTTAGAAGCCACGAAAAATAAAATTTTGCATGAACCGATTAGAGGCGTCTAACTTGGTTTTGCAGGATGGTTTGCATGTGCATGTGATGTGGTATAGCAGTGCTCATATTAATTTGATTATGTATGAGATGCCAATATGATGTAAATTGATTAACATGACCTGCGTGTCATGATTCGGCATGATGGCTGGAGCCATATGATTGCACTTTAATGACCTGCGTGTCAACCTTATGTAATGCACTTATTTTATTAGCTATAGAGATAGCAATATTATCTGGTGCATCGACAAGGTGGTGGCAATCTTCGCGAAGGTGAACACCAACGCGAATGCCGAAGACGAAGAAATGAAAGACTTCTCCGTCAGAAAGGGCTATACCATATCATGCTATTATGAATTGCCTGAGATGTTTATCCCTTATGATGCACCCTTCTTGATTGCGCGGTAGTCGCTTTTATTAGGGTGATCTCTCACAAAAATATCAAGTAGTTAGTGTTCTCCCAAGTGTAGCACCGTCACGGCACCTATCTTTTCGGGGTGCGCCGTGTCACACAGGTACGAACGATTAGAGAAGTGTGAGGCGGGTGAGTTGAGACCTCGCAGCGAGATCACTTGGTTGTCTTGACGTTCAGGCATGACCGTCATGAGCTCGGAACACACGCATCGAAAGATGAACAAGAGTCACATAGAGATGTGATTGGCAAGTTGGCCTACCGGTTGAGATTTTCGTCATCAGTGGTGTTACACCAATGGCGAACAATTTAAATGCGGGTCTTGTATCACTCACAATCAATTATGAGAGATATTGATTTGAGTGGGAGCGCACTGTAGAATTAACTTGTTTAATTCTCAGTGCAATTAATTTTGAACACTGTCCAAGTGTGGTTTGCATAATAGTTGTAGAATAATGGCTCGCGTTTCCACCTTCCCTATTAAAATTGAATAGCTGTTAAATATCTGGTTAAATCTTTACGGTTGGTAACGTAATGTGAGGATTGTCCTCTAGAGTGCCGAGAAGGACTTTGTCCTATCGCATACTTTCGGTATTCTCCCGCTAATGCTATGGATCATGTGACTCTCGTCCTTCGATCCAAAAGCTAGAATTCTATTTCAGTCAAGTGCAATACGTTTGCTTCCATGAGACCCGAACTTCAAAAGTTTGGATAGTTATGTGATATTCATGGAATCTGAAAATCATTTTCAGAGACAGACAAAGGCTAAAAGATATGAGATATCCAAAGCAATGTTTGTTTGCAAACTATTAGTAAAGGAGTTTACTATGCATTAGACTGATAAAAGAGGGATCCAGAAGAACGCCTGTCATATGATGATGCTGAATAAAACAACAACTTAAAGAGAAAGGAAGTGTCCGAAGGGTGTTAGTGAAACTTTCACGCCTAGGAAATCCGGGGCTAACGCCACTCTTAAGTTGGGTGCTTCTTCTGAGAGTAGGAGAATTACTAAAAGTTAAACTGTTAGAAGTATAATGGCAAAAAGGATAGAAGACTGGAATATCCAGCTCATGTATGAATGTCATACAGGTTTTTTGATGTGTAGAAGACTGGTCAAAGATATAGTTCTTGGGAATTATGGTTAAACATGTTAATCACTAATTCTTGGGTATTGTGAGTTAATCACAAAGATACCCGCTCGATTGCATTCTGTTGCAACTCGATGTAAGAACTACTATGGCCTGAGAGACTAGCCAGGAATGAGGTTTAGATACACGCAGGGAACATAGTAAATGTTACTATGCCTTCCATCGGTGTATTCCCTATGTATTTACTTTCATAATTCATTTTAGAGTTTCACACTCTAGCCCTTTGCATAAGGTATCTTGCAAGAAGGTTGTTCATAAGAGAACTTTTGATGTTCGGTGTTATGAATAACATAAGGGCCATACTTTCATTATGAATGAGATGTATGTTATGAATATTGATAATAATACATTACCTCTGGGTTTGCTTTCATAATTCATTTAGAGTTTCATACACTCTAGCCCTTTGCATAAGGTATTTTGCAAGAAGGTTGTTCATAAGAGAACTTTTGATGTTCGGTGTTATGAATAACATAAGGGCCATACTTTCATTATGAATGAGATGTATGTTATGAATATTGATAATAATACATTACCTCTGGGTTTGCTTTCATAATTCATTTAGAGTTTCATACACTCTAGCCCTTTGCATAAGGTATTTTGCAAGAAGGTTATTCATAAGAGAACTTTTGATGTTCGGTGTTATGAATAACATGAAGGGCCATGCTTCCATACATGATGGGATGTATGCTATGAATATTGATGGTAATATGATACATCCATAACACTGACGCTAAATGTCGCAAGACTAAAAGAATACCACACAAGTGTGGCACTGCATTTGGTCACATTGGAGAAACCCGCATGGAAAATTCCATTATGATGGATTTTGAAGTCGTTTGATTTTGAATCATCTGACACTTGCAACTTTCCTCTGAAAGGTGAAGTGACTGAAATACCGTTCACGGTCCATAAGGAACGAGCAAAGAACATATTGGTGATCATACATTATGATGTGTGTAGTCCAATAAATGTTGTTGCAAGTAGTGGATTTATCTATCTTCAGAAATGACTCAAGTAGATATATGGATATTTACTTGTTGAGACGTAAGTCTAGATCTTTTGAATTCATTCATAAGGTTTTCAAAAATGAAGTAGAAGTTATTGTAAAAAGAAAATTATGTTTCTACAATTCGATTGCAGAAAGGAATATTTGAGTTACAACTTTAGCGAATGTCTGATGAGTTATGAAAGGGGTTTCATAACTTGCACCTCCTGGAACACCACTGCAAGTGGAAAGTCCGTGAAGATGTAATCGAACCATTTATGACATGGTAAGATCAAAGATGACATAAATAAATTTGCCATTATCCCTTTTAAGGTGATGCTTTAGAGACTACGGCTTTTACACTGAAAAGAGCTCCATCGGGTCTGTTGAAATGACGCCATGGTATGGTACGCCCAACCATGTTATATCTTTTCTTAACATTTGGAATATGGGGCTTGTGTAAAAGGTTACAAACCTATTCCAAATCAGACAAGTGCTACTTTGTAGGTTATCCCAAGTAATTGGGTATTCCTCCCTCACTATACTGAGGCAAATAGGATTGCCACAAAACGGTATGCTTTTAAAGAGAATAGTTCTTACAAAAGGTGAGTGGGAGCACAGTGCAACTCGACGAGATAACCGGTATCTTCGTCATCAGGTCAAAGGAAAGGAACCTTGGAAGTGATTCCGGAGTTTCCTACTACGACTGATACGGAAGTCTCTACAATAAAATGTATGGACTTCAGTCAAACTTGCAGCTGAACCCCGTAGGCAAGGCTCGTGCAAACCTCTCAGGTGCGCAAACGAGATATTGTTGTTGGACAACAATATACCTACGATACACAAGGAAGCGATGATTGGCCCTGACTCCGGAATTGGCTAAATGCCAATACAATCCGAGATAGTTTCCATATAAGTAATTCAAGATTAGAACCTTGATACACCTTTCGGAAGACTTAGAGTCTAAACGAATATTTATGGAACTAAAAACTGATACGGATAAAAATGTTTTATCCATAAAGCTCGACTTGTTGAAATAACAAGTTCAAGGAGTTGACTGCGATGAGGTTGTTTCACCGTAGCGATGCTTGAGGTCGGTTCGGGTTGAACTAGCAATTAATTCATATATCAATCATGAGATATGAAACATGGATGACAAAAGGATTTCTATCTGATGGAAATGAAACCTAGGACTTATATGTGATACAGTCCAAAGTAATTTGTTGATCCAGAGGATGCTAGTAAGTATGCAAACTTCAGAGTTCCAGCGATGGACAGAAAAGAGCAAAGTGGAGTTGGAATCTTCGTTTTTGATGGAATGGTCAAAGGGGTTTGACTTCATCAAATGGGTATCGAAGATGCTTGTGATTCAAGAAAGTAAGTGGGAGCATAATAATATTTCTAAAAACCTTGTGTACTTGACACATTGTTAATTGGAAATAAATTTCTTGACACGAATTAGGACTTCATTTGAAAATAGTTTTTTGATGAAGTGCTTAGGCTAAATAGCCTCAATATTAGGCATGATGATCTATGGAGATAGATTTACCTAATGGGGCTAAGCAATGAATACATATTGACAAGGTGCTAAAACCTTTTAGCATTTAAAACGCCAAGGAGTGATTCTTGCCGAAGTCACATGGGAAGAGTTTTGCAAGACTCGGTGTCTCAAAACACAGATGAGCAAAAATACATGATGGTGATTCCACACACTCTTGTGTTTGGATTAATCATGTATTCCATGGTATGTAAAACAACCAGATATGTCCAATACTCCAAAGTTGTTGCGAGTATAGATATCAAAGTGATCAAAAGTACTGATCATGGGACAACAGTGAAAGATGTCATTAGGTACTAGAGTAGTACTGATGACATGTTTTCTCGCAAGCAGAGATTATGAAGTGCTCGTTGTAAGTAATTACATCGATACAGTCTTCATCAATGCTCCATGCGATTTTCGATTTAAGTTAAGGGTTTTGTGTAATACATAATATGGTGGCACGGTAGTTGGAAATTGTTCCAAACAAGATACTGTGGCGAATTCTATAACAAAGGCTAAGTATGTTGATGCTTAAGAAGCGACAAAGAAGTTGTTGAATCATATAGTTCATTCATGAACTTAGTATGGTTCCAAGATGGCTTTGGTCTATGGGACACTATTGCAGATAGTTGCTCCATAGCTCAGTCTGAGGAATCAGGTTTCGACCAATGATTCACACATATGCAAAGCCAAGTCCACACAAAATATGAATTTTGTGAAAGCGTGAAAACGCGAGGATATGCATAGTTACACACGGAGCTGAAGTCGTCAGATCCGTTGGACATCAGGCTATACCACATGCGAAGCATATTTTACACCAGTATGCCATAGGTGTAAAGTGCATTAGCATTGACTAGATTATTGACTCTAGTGCAAGTGGGAGTCTGTAGGAGATATGCCCTAGAGGCAATAATAAATGTTATTGATTATCTCCCTGTTCATAATTAGGTTTATGTTCCATGCTATAACTGCTGTGGTTCTCGAGTCTGCAATAACCACGAGGCTCGGAGGAAGACTCATATGCACGTGTGGGATAATAAACGGTAAAATGTATTCCTAGTCAAGCCTCTATGACTGGCTCAAGTATTGCATGATGATCCTGTTTTCCTGATCATGGGCATGGCTATGCCGGCAATTTTGAGGGCACAATTGTTGGTAGAACACTTGTGTTGAATCGACCCAAATTGATGTTATGCTATGAGATACATTCGTCATAAGTTAATGGTTAATAACACAGGAAGTTAATGTTTGCATAATTCCTTAGACCATGAGAGTATCGAGTTTCTTCATGCTTGCTTCATGAACTTTGGGGTTTGTTAAACGTCATCCGTAAATGGGTGGCTATTACGGCGGCTTACGGGTTCATGGAAAGGTATGTCAAGTAACTTGATAGCTCAAGATTGGGATTTGCTCCTCCGACGATGGAGAGATATCTCTGGGCCCTCTCGGTGTTACGGTATCCATCATCGTCTGGCCAGACACAGGGTGATTTGATCACAGGGATGCCGGAACACGGGAACGAGAAAAGAGAACAATACCGGTAACGAGGTAACTGGCATAGTGGACAAGTTGTTGATCCACGGGGATGCCAACATGTCTCACCTCGGGTATTTGTAACATATCGCGAAGCAACAGGAATAGCACACGGCAACTGGAGGTTCACTCGAATATTCATTCGTGTGGGTATAGGGATCAATATGGGTGTCCACGGCTCCGATGTTGATCATTGATCGGAAGGGGTTCCGGGTCATGTCTATACTTCACCGAACCTATAGGGTCACACGCTTAAGGGTCATCTATCTACTGAATACTAGACAAGGAGTCCGAGAGAAAGTCACTGGAAAAGTTTCGGAGACAACGGAAAAGTTCCGGAGAGAACACCGAAAAAGTTTCGGTAAAACCGAAAAGTTGTTTCGGATAAAACCATTGATCCAAAAAGGTTTCGACAAGCACCGGGAATGTTTTGGAGGTTGCCAGATTGGTCTGGTAATTTCTGGAATTTTTCTGGAGAAAAAACCGAAAAAGGTTTTCGGAGCTGCCGGAATTGTTTACCGGGTAAACGAAGATGGTTTTAAATTAAACCACCATACCGGAAATGTTCCGGAGCGCATCCAGATAATTTTAGAGGGTGCCGGAAATGTTCTGGGACCTTCCGGAATTTTTCAGAAGAAATAGTTTCGGAAAACATCTTGTCCCAGCGAGAGGGGACAAGATCCCACGGATCGTGGGGGCTGTTTTTGGGGTGTTTTTTGGGGCGCCCCCTTTAGGGGACAGCCCCCTTGTGGCTGGACAAAGTGTTGGGGGGGCCCCCATGGTGGGGGGCAGCCCCCACAAATGGTGGAGAATGTTGGGAGGAAGGTGGGGCCCCATGGGGGAACACCATGGACAAGGGAACATGTTTTCTCCATGTTTGGTGGGAACATGTTTCCTTGTTTGGTGGGTGCTTGTTTTGTGGGCTGAAATTTCAGCCCCCCTCTCACCCCTTCCACCACTATATAAGGAGGTGGAGAGGAGCTCTCCATCCTCACTCCAACTCTCACACACATGGCATGCATGATCTGCCTTTCTTCTCTCCCTCCCACGAAATAGTTTCGTAGAGCCGAAAGGCTGTCTGGGTTCCGGTGGGAACTAGTTCTGGACGGCGAAGCCCTGCCGGATAGATGACACCGTATGTGTGCAACTCTGTAGAGAGATCGTAGTTTCGGTCTTAGTTCGAGAGTGCCTCCCGAAGGGCTGTCCGTGTGACCGTCCGAGTTTTGGAGGTCCTCCCGAAGGGCTGTCCGAGTGACAGTCCGAGTTTCGGAGGTCCTCCCGAAGGGCTGTCCGCGACACCGTCCGGGGGACCGTGCGACCGCCTCCCGGAGGGCTGTCCGCGGGGCAGATGAGGGTATACATCCTCGCGGTTGGGAGGTTGTAAAATCCTAGCTGCGGGGATCTGCACCGCCGTTCGTCATCGACTCTACTTCCACTGCGCTACGAGTCGGTAACGAAATGATCAAACCTTGTATGCAGTCTCCATAGTGGTCCTGGGCTGGTGCGTAGGTCGGAAAATTTTTGTTTTCTGCTGCGTTCCCCAACAGAGATGACATATCTCCACAAGTTTTCAAAGAAAAGAAGGGCAAAAAGCAAACTGCCAGGAGGAAAGGTATATTTGAGGTGCCAGCAAAAAAGGACACCTCAAGAAATGGTACTGTGACATGTAGCAACTGCAAGAAGCAAGGGCATATGTTCAACAATTGTGGTGACCCTTTGAAGCCTAAGTTTCAGATGAGGATGAACAAGCACCAGGTCATTTGAGGCTGGTTCTTCATTTCATTGTTTCATTTCATGTCATTTCTTACAAAGTTTCATAATTGTGTAGGAGAATAGAACAAATTACTATGAACCTGGTTCTTCTATGGCTACAAATGCTCAGAGGCCTCCAAAAGTACCTGCTGCAGCAAGAGCTACAACTTCTGCACCTGCACCAGGCCCAGTGGCTTCTTCTAGGGCAAATAAAAGGGTTGCTTCAACTAGCCCAACAGTAGCAGAAGCACCAGGAAGAGCTAAGAGGAGTAGGACTAACACTTCTCCAGCAGCAGCAACAGCACCAGCTAAAAAGAAAAGCACCAACACTTCTTCTCCTGCTAAGAACACCAGGTCATCTACAACTTCTCCAGCAACAGCAATAGCACCAGCTAAAAAAAAGCACCAACACTTCTTCTCCTGCTAAGAACACCAGGTCATCTACAACTTCTCCAGCAAAGAACACCAGGTCTACAAGTGCCCAGAGGGATGCCTCAATGAGGACAACTTTCATTGCACCAAGGCAGTCAACTTCAACTGTTGTCTAGGATGGGTCAAAGAGGATCAGGAAGCCAAGTGGGAGTCTGAAAGGCTATTTTTATGCAAGTGGTAACTAGCATGTCTGTGTCTGAACTAGAGTTTAACTGCTATGGTTGTTTTTATGTCACTGAACTGCTATGGTTGTGTTTATGTCAGTGAACTGCTATGGTTGTGTTTATGTCAGTGAACTGTTATGGTTTGTAATAACTATACTATCTTGTGTGGTTTCAGTCAGTTTATGTGTGTTGATTCAGTCAGTTTATGTGTGTTGATTCAGTCAGTTTGAGAGTAGCATACATATAGATTCTCCTGCAGATCCACCACTTACAGATACACAATAATAGATAGATAGATAGATATTGGTTCTCATCCAGATCTTACAAAGAACACCACTTAACCCTGGAACATGGTTTCATCCAGATCTTACAAAGATCTTACAATATCAGTCATAACGCTCGAAGAAACGAGCCCACTTAGCCCTAGTAGCTGGATGAGGAGCCATGACTGCTCTTCTCCTCGCCCAGCTAATGATCTGTCGAAGGTCCTTCCCCTGCCACCAGGGAAAACAAGCTCAAGCTCTTCACCATTGCATTTCTCCAGCACCTTATCGAAGAGCCGGTGGATGTACTCAAGCTCTTGCTCATCGTGGGCGGCCTCTTGTGCCCTCTGCTTGCGCCTCCTCCTCCTTTGCTGTGTTGCTGGAGGCCTAACCTCCACGGCCTCTCCCTCCTCCTCTGTGACATCTCCCATGTCAGGATCCATCTCTAGGGTTTGATATGGGTGGCGGCTGTTGGGGTGACTGGGAAAGGGTGAGGTGGGGTTTATATTGACAGTGGTGGAGGGGTTGGGTTTTTGTAGGCCTAGGGAGTTTCATTTGGTCAGATACTAGTGGCCCACTAAGCCCAATAGCACTATACATAAATATATAGATAACATAGAAGATCAATGTAGGCTAAACCAATGACAGAACTTACTAAAAACCATAGCATTGGAGATCCATTACAACACTTAATACCATAGCATTGGAGATCCATTACAACATACTTACACTGGTGCAGTGACGTGCTATAAAAACTGTTTTTAACCCCTTTCGGTGACATAGTTCCAAACCGTCGCCTTGCATGTGTGGGTGATAGGGGGGTCTATCCCACACGACACTAGATACCCGTCGGCGATGGTATCCAACGAACGCAAACGTTTGGCAAAACTAAGCGTATGGGATGTCCGCATCTATCACAAACGAGGGTTACCAGTCAACCGTTTGAGATATGGTGGACTTCCCATACGACCCATCCTTGCAACTCGTGTGAGATCACACTAACATCGCACACATTATTCTGTGGCTCACCGTTTACGATGTGCACCAAATCACAAACAGTTCACGATTATGAAGCGTGTATCATAAGGGGTATATCACAAACACTTATATTGGACGAACCGTTGGCCATATTTAACTAAGACTATAATTTAACCATCGTACAAGTATCGGATAGGTTTAAGAAATGTCGTACTCGCGTCCGACAGGATAAGTTTCGCACGCGCTATTCTGCGGTCCAACGTTTGCGATGCATACTACATCACAAACGTTTCATCATTTCAAACTGTGTGCGACAGAGATTGTATCACCAACGTTGCATTCGGTTGCACCATTTGTTATATTATCTGAAATCACACACGGTTCGCAAACGGCAACTGTGTGCATGGTCGCACACGTTTTCTATCTGTGAAACGTGTCGGATCTTGAGGTATATCACAAATGTTGAGACTTACAAACTGTGTGCGGCATAATGACCCGTAGAGCATATTCTTATTATTATTTTAATCGCTACAATTTAAAATTGTACATAATTTGAATTTGAAAGTAGGGAATAGCTTTTTACATATACATAGATAGGTTCATCAACCAATGCATTATTCCATTCACAGGTACATACGCTCAAGAATTATGTTAACGAAAGAATTACAGAAGCACCAAATAAAGCATGATGAACGACGGTTGAATACTTGTATTAAAGACGACAATGAAAGAGGCAAAATATATTCTGATTGCTGTAAAAGGTGAAGCGGAATGCCCGTAGTGTGCCCTCCATGTCGTCTGCACACACGACTCTAGCCCAATCCCTTGTGATGGTCGACCGCCCATCCTTCAATATCTTCATGACTTCCAGATAGTCATTTTAGTCTGGTAGAAATACATATTCATTTGCATGTCCAACAATCATGTAGTTTGAGAGGTGATCTTGGGTAGACTGCGTTGGGAACCACTGCAAAGGAAAAAGATACAGAGATTGTCATCTAACAACTCATTATGTGCAGTAAAAAGGGTACATAGTTCTGAGTTAATATACTTCATATCACTGTTGTCTTGGACAAGCTGTAAATAAATAGTTTAATTGCCACATTTTGACCAATTGTACTAGCAATCTTTATTAGTTATCTCAAATGATGCTCTCTCCGTCCCACTATATAAGATCTAATTGCATCCAATGCATAAACATATTGGATGTATTAGCGTCTTTTATTATGGGGCCGAGGGAGTATAGCATGGGAAACAAATATAGCCATGTGAACCAAAAACCATTAAAATAGGCATATGTTCACTACATTAGGCTTAACAACAACAAAATAAAGTCATTCATAATGGTATTGTTGAATTTGTATAGAACAAAGCTTGTACTTAAACATCAAATTGTACAATTGAACATCACAGAGTAAAAAAAATAGGCGGTGTATAACTAAATAAACAAGGCATACTACAGCTACCAAATAGTCATTCATATCGCTATTGTTGAAATTGCATAGAACGTAACATGTGTTTAAACATGAAATTCTATGATTGAACATCACACTGTTAGAAAACCAAAATAAACAGGGGCATGTTAACTACACCAGCTTTAACATGAACCAATTGTATGATTGAACAACCAAATCTAGCAATTGAAGCTGGACATATGTTCACTACAAACAACCAAAAATAGCTAAACAAGGTATATGCTCACTACAGACAACCAAACATAGGCGTTCGTGAAATTGAACTGAAAAATTCATACTCGAGCGTAGGGTGCACTTGTCGACGACAAGATATAGGGCGCCAAAACATCGCCATAGAATGCGACTTCCATAAATGACAAAAGGGTCCCATTTGCGATGAAGGAAAATTCCTGACAGCAAAGCAGAGTAGATCAGATGCATACTACAAACAACCAAATATAGGTATATGCTAACTACAGACAACCAAACATGGGCAGTGAAATTGAAATGAATAATTCATACTCCAGCATATCAAATTGCACTTTTGAACATTACAATTCATACTCCAGCATAGCACATTCCTGGCAGCAAAGCAGAGTAGATCAGAGGTATACTACAAACAACCAAATATAGCAATTGAAACTGGACAAATCATAACCACAAATCACCAAAAAACTTTTAAAGGAAGCATATGCTCACTACAACAGACTTAACAGCAATCAAACAGCCATTCATATCAGTATTGTTGAAATTGCATAGAAGATAGAACGCACCATGTGCTTAAACATCAAATTATATGATTCAACATCACATTGTGAGAAAACTGAAATAAACAGGGGCGTGTTAAATACACCAGCTTTAACATGAACCAATTGTATGATTGAAAAACCAAATCTAGCAATGAAACTGGACATAAGTTCACTACAAAGAACCACATATCACGCTAAACAAGGTATATGCTCACTACAGGCAACCAAACGCATCATCACTGAAATTGAACTGAACAATTCATACTCCAACATATCAAATTGCACTTTTGAACAATTCATACCCCTGGGAAGAGCTTGGAGTGGGGGTGTGCACCGTGCGCTCCCTGTTGTGGCAGCTTATCTCCTTGCCTTTGGAAGAGCACGTCTGTAGGGTGACGTCCCTGATGTCGTGGATGGACTATTTCCCCTTGGAAGAGACGGATAGGGTGCCTTGTCGTCGTCGTCGTCAATGAGGTCTGACTTGGTAGCTGACGATGCCGAGCCACCGCCATATATATAGAACGCGACCTTCAGTAATGACAAAAGGGTCTCGATGGCGATGAAGGCAAAATCTTGACATCGAAGCAGAGTAGATCAGCGCCGGGGGGAAGGGGGGCATGGAGGAGATCCAAGTAGGTTGAACATGAGGGGGGGTATACTTAACCTGTGTCCTAGCCCGCGTCTGGGGGCATCGGCGGCCACCTCGCCGTCGTCCAGCGGACAGGCCTCGATATATCTCTTTTTGGCCATTCGCTCCTCCAGCTCCCCGGGAAGCATAGCCGGGATGAGGCAACGAGGCTCTGGAGTGTGGGTGAGGATGGGGATGGGGATCTGCAGGGAAGAGGGTGCTTCGTAGGCCGACACTACGGGGTGGACCAGAGTTGTGCGTGCATTATTTGACATGGAGGAGCACTACTGTCGATTGCACGGACGACTCTAGTCCAACCCCCTTGTGATGGATCTTCATGAGGACTTCAAGATAGTCACGGGAAGGCCTGCAGAGGATGACAGTGGAGTCGGGGGCGGCGGCGGGCTAGCTATGGTTCGAGCGAGGGAGAGGAGTGGTGTGAGCAGGAGCGGAGGTTTTCCTCTTTTTTTACGTTATCTGAGCAGAGGTTTTGTGCTGGGGAGGGGGTAGGTGGTGTTTGAGGAAATGCCGCACGGCTGCTGAAAAATTTACTAGGCGGGAATGCCGGGGCTACTGAAAATTTAGATTACAGGATTGAAGCGGCACGGCCAGGGCGGGAGCACCAAACATCGCACACAGCCGAAACATAATAAGTGTGTGCTATCAAATAGGAAAAAACCGCGAAACCGTCATTTTTCAAATGGCTCAAGGTGGTAGATATTTTTACGAGGGAAGTCTCGTGGAACCCAATCGTGTCCGCCGCCCACCAGTGGACCGTGCTGATGTGCCAGCGGCGGATGGAATGGTTTCTGTTGAGTGTACAATTGCAAACTGTTGTTACATTTGAATCGTTTTCTATTTACTCCTGGAATAATAATATGAAGGAGCATTTTATAAAACAAATGCGGGAAAGGGGTCAGAACACATACACGCCTGCGTTGTCTCAAAAAAACTTACACACCTCCATGTGGAACAAAAATATGTATGTACAGGGTGGTTTGATCGTTCAAAAGACCCAATGCGCAACTTTGATGTGTCACATGTCTCCTCCGTCGCCACGTCGGTGGAGGGGAAATCCTAGCCACGAATACATGCCCCCACACAGGTCTTGCATATCACTCATGTCGTAACACGAAAATGAAACATATACATGAATCAAGCATGGTCGAACCACCCCATCTCTTTTCCGGCCAAAGGTGGACTATGGCCCATGCGCCTCGAAACACGGACATCCCGACCAAAGAATCAACATTTTTGGTCAAACCTCTTCCGTTGTCGGTCGAAAAGGGTGGACGTCCACCGAGGCCCATGAATGGGCGTGGCGCCTATAATTAACCACGCGGTGGAGTGTCGAATACAGCCATCACCTGTTGGTGGTGCAAACATGTGTACGGAAATGTTGTGTTGCGTTTGAATTCATTAATATATATACCTCATGTGCAACTTTGATGGGTCACATGCTTTGGAACGGGAAAGTCCCCCCCCCCAAGCGAGTGTTCATGAGGCGTACAACTAGTATGCCGAGCGTCGATGGGAACGATTCACGCATTCGTAGGCGTGCGCTCAGACTTGGCTAATTAAGGAAACTCAAATGACCTATATAATGTATACCATAACACAAAACAATTGAAGATTCCACCATGGTAACCTCTCTCTCGTTGTTAGTCAATGTGATGGACATCCACGCGGGCCCAGGAATGGACTTTCAAATGACAACCACGCGAAGGAGTATCCAAAGACAATCATTGTCTAAGTGTGGATCAAACATATGCATGGAAGTGTTGTGTGATGTTTACATGCCCAGCACACAAACTTTAGGGTGGCACATCTTCCTCGGGAATCTTAAAGTTGGCACGGAATGCGAGGTTCACGACGCGTGGTATATATATACCCCCCCCCCCATTCGAGCCGATGGGGGAGACATTATATTCATGCACACACTACACACACTCAAATTATACCATGTAATCTCACACCCACATGGCCTACCGTAAACATCGACCAAAAAAGAATCCACAATAATTAACCTCTCTTGTTGCGGTACAAAACTACACGAGGCCACCAATGGGAGAGTGACACTAATAATTGTGCAGGGGGCGGTGTTCGAGGACAACCACCGCCTCCATGTTGCCCTAACATATGTACGAAGGTGTTGTGTGATGTTTTGAATACCCAATGCACACCTTTCATGTGGCACCTTCGCAAATCAAAAAAAAGGAGGTTCACAACTTGTACAATGAGCACGCGCATGCACACATGCGCCCAAACTTTCGTCCGTAATCTCACCATGATATTCGCCGAAACATGGACTAAGATGAATCCACCTTTGATCAAACCCCTCTCGCGCGCGCCATCCAAGGTGATATACCACGCGGGGGGGGGGGGGCAATGAATGGGTGTGTCGGTGGTAACCGCATGAGTGAGTGTACGAGGATCACCTCCGCATGCATGAGACACAAACATATGCACGGAAAGGTCATGATCGAGATGCTTTAAATATATACCCAATGCACGACTTTTGACGTGGCACGTGTGCCTCACCTGAAGTTGTCATTGGTTAAAGCGCTACCCATCCCCATGGGTGTTTACTATATTAGGGCACGAAGAAGTGCCAGCTTGAATTCCCATGGGGAAGGTGGTGGGTCAAATACCTTACCCAGCGTGCACGACGGGGATGGGGATGGGATATACATAGCATTACCTGCCTTAACCATGAAGTACTTAAATGTGGGCTCTGAAATTAGTAGAACCCACGTAATTTGCGACCTCGGTCACCCAAATTTCCACAGATCCCACCCATCTGGCCCAAATATCCCTAAGAAATCCCAAACATAGCCACAACATATTGTTTATTTGCGTTGGAGTACTGTTTTTTCACTGAAATACTATCGAATGTTGTTCTTAAATGCATGTTGGGTTTCCCCACGGGGATAAATAAGTGGCAACGGGGATGGGAAACATTTGATCCCCACGCATGGGTACGGAGATGGTGACGGGAATGGAAGGGCGATGATCGGGACGGGAATGGGGAACATTTTATCCCCGCGCAAGGGTACGGAGACGGTGACGGGAATGGGAGGGCGGTGATGGGGACGGGGATGGGACTCCAATATACCCGCCTGAGTAATCCCCGTTGTCAGCTTGATGCCTAACTAACCGGACAACCCCATGTGGTGGCGCACATACGACGCGTATTGTGTGCCGGACCCCACACCTACACTCGTCCCACCACACCACCGTCACATCGAGGCATGCATGTCAAACTTTTTTATGTAGTGCACATGTGACAATAGGAGTGTAGTGTTAAAATTTGATTTGTAAAGAACATTAGGACATTATATACATCAAATTGATTCCTTAGGTATTTAATTTGTAAAATTCAAATGTGAACTATATGCACACGTGGTTGTGCGCTCGAATGGATTAGAAATTCATTCTTTTGTGTTGGGTGCATGTTTAGTCACCATGGAAGGAAAAACAATGAATTTCGAACATCTCGGGGCCGCAAACATTGACTCTTGGCTATCAATTTGCAGCAAACGCCCAGCTAAGCTAGAATTCATGAAACATTGACATGATTTCATGACATGGAACTTATAGTTCGTGGTAAATAAATAGTCCAATTTGAGAGAAGTTTTCATCTAAGCTTCTTGCAAACGGGGGCTTATTAATAAATGCAACACAGAACCGTCACGTTTGCATCGCAAACGGTTTATTAATCCAATTTTTTAATTTACTCCGCGTATTAGTGTTGGATAAAGTCAAGCTTTGTAAACTTTGACCAAATTTAGAAAAAAATGTTAACGTTTATAATTAAAAATTATTACCATTGGATTCTTTATTGAATGTACTTTCACATCATATATATTTGTCATGGCAATTATTTCTATTTCTTTCTTTAAAGTTGGTCAAACTGTATCAAGCGCGATCCTTGCACGCAGATATGATTTGATGGGACGCATGCTAGCAGCAGGTCGCCTCGCAGGATGACCGGGATGCGTGTGAGAAGGTGGTTGAATTGATGGGATGCGTGTTCGCTAAGCAGTTTCGCAGGGAGACGTGTCATCAAACGTGTGATTTGACGGTGCGCATGCCAGCAGTCCGGCGCACAGGCGCCTCACCGGGAGGTGAGCCGTCTCTTTAAACCGCCGACCGCCTCCCTCTCATGTCCCAACCCCCCTTTATTAACCGCGCTCGAGCGTTGGCTTTAACATTCTCGCTACACACAATCCTCTCACCCCCCCGCATCCTCGCCGCCGTTCTCAATCGTCATCTGCGGCCACCCTGCACCATGGGAGGGAGTAACCACGTCAGTGCCGGCGAAGCACCCGAGCACAGCGTGAAGGTGGGCACAGAGATTGCCGTCGTCGGAGATGACGTATCGCGCGGACAGCGGCACGGCCTTGACGTTGTCGCCGCCGCCTTGCTTCCCCAGCCGGAGCCGGTGGTCCACAGCGACTCCGACGAACACTCCAGCGACAACAACGACTCGGACGGAGAACTGGTTGGTCATATATACCCATTTTTGGTAAATACATATGATAGGCTTATTGGTTTGCTACCAAAACATGGCATGCCAACTTTTGGCATCAAATCAGTTAGCTTTGATTTAGGGTTCACGTTGTCGCATGATATAGCTAGTATGTTTCATAAACTTTGCCTTGCGAATCCGCATTATAAAAATATACGTTTTTCACATTTTTTACTATGTATAGGTGCTATCTGACGATGTGAACAGTGAGGATGAAGACGTCCAGGAGAGGTTCAAGAGGCAAAGGCTCAGAGAGCTTATGGCTGGAAAGTATAACAAGCGTGTCAGGAAGAATGGGGGCTATGGATGCCCGTTCTGCAACCATAAGATTAACAACACGTACTCGAGTGTTCTGGCGCATGCAAGAGGACGAGCCGTTGACTCCTTCAAGCAAAAGTATTCTGCCAGGATAGCGCACGCCGCGTATGCCCAGTTCCTGGAGAATCTTAACCATCAAGCATGAAGATGAGATGTTGGATTGACTGTTTCGAAAAAAAATGTTCGATTGAATCTATCTAGTTTGTGTGTATTATATCTATGCTTGTGTATTATATTTTTTCCTGAGATTGAAACTGTGCGACGACTTTCATTATGCGGTATCTCCATCACACCGGAGCGCTAGTTTAATTGAGAGTAATATTTTTATAGGATTTATCACACACGGTTGGATCTAACAAACCGTTTCCTCCGAAACACATTATTCTAGGGGACTAAGCTTCAATGACTTACTGCACCTGCCTTTGTGTGTATGACATGTGGGCCCAACAGGTGGCTGGTCCACATGTCATACACCCAAAGGCAGGTGCAGTTACGTCACTGAAGCTAGACAGAATCCCTGAGCAGCACTGGAAAAAAAAACCTCAGCACCCACCGGTCAAAAACCCTCGCCTGCTCCCCTCCCCCTCCCCCTCCCCAACCCCAGTAGCACCTACACTAACACTAGTACTCCGGGACTCTCCATGCATGTCACCGCCTATCCCCGCGCAACCACCTAGCTCGACGCATGTCGCCTGTAACACCCCCATGTAATGATGCACAGTGATGACATGATTAGTGCCTAATCATTTTGCTAAAACAGGGCTTGATCAAGTTTGGATTCAAATTCCAATTCAAATTTCATTTCAAAATGCCCTAGGATTTATTGTGATGAATTTAAATCCTCAAACAGCATAAGTAAAATGTTGCATATTTGTGAAAAATCATAAAACAAATGTTGTTGAGGAAAACAATATCACCAAACATGTGGTGTGGACCCCACCTTTAAAACAGAGCCAAATTGCATTTTTAAAGTTCCCTTTTATTCTGTGGAAAATACCAACAGTTTCCAAAAATGCCCAAAATAGATGTGGCCCTCCATAATATTGCAAGATATTATTTGGCAACAGTGGTACATTTTTGTGATAAAGAAAATTGGCTAAAAAGAATTAAAACAGAAATGAAAACTGAAAACAGAAAAAGAAAAGGAAAAGGGAAGAAGGGCCCTGTGCACATGGGCCTTAAGGCGCCACAGTGCGGCGCAGCCCGCTTCCCCCTCCTTCTTCCTTCTGTAGCGACCACCGCGGTCGCTACAGAGCGGCCGTCGCCGAAGCACCCCGTCGCCCCCGGCACCGAGGGGATAAGAACGGCCCCCGCGGCTCTCTCTCGCTCCCCCGAAACCCTAGCCCCCTCCAGATCCCCCCTCTCGCGCTCCCCTACCTCCTCTCCACCTCTCCCGAGCGCCGCCGCCGCCATGGCTCCGGCGTAGCGCGGCCACCGCCTCCCGTTCGCCTCCCCGACGTGTCCACCGTGCTCGCCATCGTCGCCTTCTTCGACTGCGCCAACGAGCCGAAGCCGAGGCCCCCTCCATCGCCCGAGCGCCGTCGTCTTCCACCTTCGGCCACCGCAACGCCATCGTCGAATTCCGGCCGCCTCGAGCCGTCCTCACGCCCGCTTTGCACGGCTACGCCCCGCTGTGAGCCTCCGCTTCCTCCCCTCTCGCTCTCGTCGCCGTTAGTTAGCCAAAGACACCGCCCCCGTCGTACCCGAACGAGTCGCCGCCGGCGAGCTCGTCGCCGTCGTTGTAGCCTTTGCCACGCTCGCCCGAGCTCACCATCGAGCTCCTGGTGCTTCCAGGAGCGCGACGCACCCACGCACGTGCACCGCCGTGCCCCGCAGCCCCCTGTACGCCATCGCCCGAACCGCACCGCCGCCTCCACTCATCGCCGGCGCCGTTTCCGGCCAGGTCCGGCGATGCCACCGCCACCAATCGACGCACGGTCGAGTGGCCGTTCGAACGCGCCTGGCCGCGCGCCAAATGATCCTCTGTAGCCGATTTCCGGCGAACCCCGAGCCCCTCCGCCGCGTTTTGTGGTCGCCGGCGGCCAGTCGCCGGCCACCGCCGGCGTGGTTGACCAGGGGCCACACCCTGGGTCACTGCCAGTGGCCCCAATGGCCCCGGTTGACCCAGTTGACCGGGTCAACTGCTGACTGGGCAGCCCCCAGTCACTGACAGTGGGGCCAATAGCCCCCTGTGTGAATGACAGGTGGGCTACCCCTGTCAGTTGCCTAATTAGTAGTTTAGATTAATAAACATAATTAGTTTAACCTAATCAGACACTGACATGTAGGGCCCTCCCCTAATTAAACCATGTTTAACTTAATTTAAACCCTGGAAATCAATTGAGTCTATGACATATGGGTCCCACCTGTCAGGTTCAAACAGTAGCTGACACTGTTGACTGCTGATGCAATGCTGACCTCATGCTGACATCATCATTCACTATTCTGGATAATGTTGGATTTAATAAATAGAATTAATTCTAGAAAATGTTTAAAACTTTGAAAAATCATATAAAATAATCTGTAGCTCAGATGGAAAAACTTTATATATGAAAGTTGATCAGAAAAATCCCACGAATCCGAATATGCCATCCATTCATCTGTCACATGCTCCTATCATGATGAGCATGGAACTTTCCCCTCCGATTCGTCTGTCCGATAAATCAATAGACCCGGGAAATATCGTCAGATATTCTCCCGCTTCGTCTGATACGTGTAGTACTGCGTTAGATCACCCCTAGCACTGTGTATTGCCATGTCATGCATCATGTTGCATCTGTTTGCTTGTATTTATTGTTTCTTCCCCCTCTTCTCTCCGGTAGCCTCCGAGACTGACGCTGCTGCCGAGCCCGACTACGCCCCTGACGACAAGCCTTTTCTAGCAGAGCAACAAGGCAAGCCAAACGCCCTTGAGCATTCCGATATCGCCTATTCTTTCTCCCTCATGCTTGCATTAGTTTTTGCTACTGTATTTACACAAGTACCTATTCTGATGCATAGCCTGTTTTCGATCACATTACCTGCTACCATAAAATGCCTAGTATAGGTATGGTTAGTGTCCACTGTTGTCCCCCACTTTTATTACTGTTGCCCCTGCCTTGTCGTCGTCGACACCGAGGACTTGAAGACAGAAGACTCAGTCCTCATGACTGACAAGCCGTTACCGACACATCACCACATATACCCCGGGTGTGATATATCGAGAGTGATTCCTCGGATATCCACTTGGTGCACTGACACACATCTACTTTGACTTGTTACTGAATTACATGTGAAAGACGGGACTGAAGGGACAGGCGGTACCACTCTGTTGAGATGGACCTGAGTTCCTGACAGTCTTGAGACGGGTCGGCCCCAAGGGTACCCGTGTGTGTGAAATATGGTGGGATGCGCCGCAAGGCATCCGAGGACGGTGGGATGCGCCGGTAAGGCATCCAAAGGGGGGAACTATAAAGACACTAACGGATTTGGGAATGTATTTTGAGAGGGCCTACGGGTCTTTGTCGCACTAACCACCACGCGGGATAATCAGTATGGGCTACTCTACGGCGTACATTCTCCCAAAAGCTCTTCAGACGCCACATTTTTCGACTCGCGCCCGGGTGGTCTGGAACGCATGGCGCTTGTAAGTTAAGGCATGCTAGGACTGATCCTGACCGATGGCGTAACGTGCAGGATGGCGAGGGCGATGGCCCAAGACCCCGAGCCGTTAGGATGTAGACCGGCGTGCTGGCCACTCTGTTGAGCCTAGGTAGGACTACGTCGTGTCGATCGGTCGAGGCCGGGTATGACCAGAAAATTGTATCCGGCCGGAGTTTATCGAGCGTGTTGGGTAATTTGGTGCACCCCTACAGGGAAGTAAACTAATCGATTAGGCGTGTCCACGGTAACGGACGCTCAGAGTTGTATCCGGATCTATGATAACTAGAACTGGATACTTATGTTGTTACTTGAATATTTGGTTCCGGAATCGCTTTCTCGCAGGGAGTCGAGGAAGGATCTCTGGGCCTTGTTACATTACCCCTGTTAATAAAATATGTTGTTCTGAACTCTCGTCTTATGCTGCTAGACACTGAAGATGCTAGTCTCCGATAGGACTAGGCCTTCTTCCCTCTTCTGGCATTTCTGCAGTCACTAGTAGAAATCAGGCCTTTAGTCCCGGTTGGGAAGGGCCTTTAGTCCCGGTTCCCCAACCGGGACTAAAGTATAGAGACTAAAGGGTCTAAGGCTTTAGTCCCGGTTGGCTACGAACCGGGACTAAACCATCGCCACGTAGGCGGCAGAGCGCGCCAGGGCATGGGGACCTTTGGTTCCGGTTGGTAGTACCAACCGGGACTAAAGGTTGAGGCTTCATTTTTTTTCATTTTGTGTTTTCCATTTAATTTTTTCCTCTAATTTAACATGATCACTTGCATCCATCCACTTTAATCAAATATATGTCATATAACTCATCATCATCTTACTCATCTAACAACTCATCATCATCAACCATACCAAGTTAAAATCTCATAAAACAAAAAAAGATAAAATGACATAGTCCTCCCACGACCTAGTCCTCCCTCCTAGGTAAAATGACATAATTCAAAATAACACCTATGTCTCCATGATGAAGCAAAGAGATCCAACGGTCTCCAACTTGTGGCTTGCGATCCTTTTTTATTTGTCCCCATGCTTCAATTTGGAGCCGTCTTGGTGGTTTGCGCTCAGTCGAGTATGCAAAAGAGAACTCAGGCTGGAAGGGGCTTTTAATTGTCATATTACCTTCGAGTTGCATGAACGGAGGCACAACTTCATTTGGCAGTTTCTGTTGAAGAACATAATAGTAGCCTAGTTAGCAATGTAATCAATACCATTTACGCAACAGTACTAGTGTACTTAATTAGCAACTCTTACCAAGATATTTCGGCGAATGTCATCTGCCCTCAACCTATGCACTAGTGTCCTGTACAATGTATAATTTGGGCCAGTTCCCAAATTATACGGGAAGATCTCCCTACCAACTAGGACACCAATAACAAAGTTGATAAGATCATCCTTCTCCTCCCAAGTTAGATGTGATCCATAAGTGTAGTGTGTCGTGTCGATTATGTTCTGTAGTTCACTCGAAGAAACGAAATAAGCTGTAAATTATAAATTAACAAATTTAGTATGGATGAACACCAAATATTTTTAAATATAGAATGCAAATTACTTGACAAATATGCATGGTTGACAAACTCACATGGAGGTAAAACAGGAAGCATATCGACATCCACCCAGATGTCGATGTTTCCTTCAATATGATCTTCAGGACGAAGATCGAAGGTTATTTCCATATCCTCCTGAAATCCATATGCCTTGCAAAGAGCTTCCCAATTTGAGCACCCTAATTCTGTGTTATTAGGTGCATTCATTACTTTCACCAGAAATGTGTGACCATGTTTAGTCCTCGGGTTGGCTGTCCTCGTCTCGAAACTCTCGTGATCTTCGAACCCGAGCCTCTCCAAGAAATACCGTCTTGCATGACAGGGGATGAACTAGTCGAATTGTATAAAACAAAAATTACGCGTTGAAGGAAAGAAACAGAAGTCATGCTTAATTACGAAAAAACAGTTGTCATCGTTGCGTACCGTAGAAATATCAAAGTCCTCGTAAAGCTTCGTGGTGAAGAACCTGCCGTCTCGCAGCCCAGGCTGGTCACAAAGACCCTTATCTTCACCGCAAAGTTCACACGCTTGGATCCTATCGTCGTCTGATGACGACGACATTTCCTGTGTTCATGATTCAAGAATTACGGCACGCTTGGATCCTAATGCGTGTGTGACTTTCGGTATGTCGAGGCTTTCCTTAAATAACTCTCCTATCTCATGGTGTGTTGGTGCGCACTCTCTCACACTGATATGGTGGTGTATATATGTTGGTGGACACTATCTCACAGTAATAGTTCGACCGTCGGTGATGGACGCCTCCCCTCTTCTCTTCTTGCGCATTATACCGACGAATATATCGCAAAGAAGAGAAGAAAGAGGAGGCGTCCCCCACGACAACAGTCGGGATTCCTCCATCAAGAACACACATGAAAGTCACACAAGGAGCAACGACAGACCGAAAGTCACACACGCATTATACCGATAAAATATCACTAATACATTTATAATGAACTCGAATATAATATCAGTAATACATCATCTCGAATAATCCAGTTAATGCATCATCAAATATTAACTAATACATCTCGAATATTATCATATAAGATCACTAATACAGATCGAATACTATCGAATAATCTAAGTCACTAGCGGTTCCTGAGTCGCGGGTGGTGGACACCCAAAGATAAGGAACCATCATGGGATCATAACTAGGGTGAGATCCCTGAAGAATCTGCCAGGTATTGTTGAACCTAGCGTCCAATGCCGCCATGTAGCGACGGACGTGCTCGTCCTCCTCCCTGACACGGCGACGTACCACCTTCGCGGGGGCCCGCTCCCTCTGCACCGAAAGTGGCCCACGTGACCGCCACCAAAGAAGCTCCGGGTCGACGACGAGACCAGGATTCCTCACCAAGCTCCGAGCCCGGGAAGGTAGCACCTCCCAGTGCCAGCCCGGCGGAGCCCAGTCCCGGACATTGCGCCTCTCAAGGATGTCGATGCCGACTCGACGACGACGAGGATGCGGGCCAGGCATCGTCGACGTCGAGACAAATTCCTATGAGAACAGTTTCTTATCGTTTAATCACTAATTTTTTCAAAACCCAAGAATTTTGAAAACCCAATAATTTTTCTCCAATCTAACATACACATACTAATTTTTCCTAGGACTCCTAATTAACTAAAACATAAAATAACTAAAACATAAAAAGCATCATAAACAAAATCATCTAACAATATCAATCTACTTATCCATCTACTACAATTTTCTTAACACATTGTTTAATAAAAAAATGTTGCATACCAACCACACAAAATTTCATAACACTAAAAAGATGTTCTAACAATATTTGCACGTTTTTAATCAATGTGTGTGTGTGTGTGTGTTTGCGGCACCGGCCGGCGGAAGTCGGAGATGGACGGGGCGGCGGGGCACCGGAGATGGATGGGGCAGCGGCTCTCGGGCATCTCCGGTGGTGGCTCTAGGTGGGGGATGGGCTCGGGGAGGGGCGGCGCCCATGCATGGCGGCAATGGCGCGCGGATGGGCCGGGGGGGGGGGGGGGACGGCCATGCATGCATGCATGGCGGCAATGGCGGACGGGGAGGGGGGCTTCAGGAGGAGAGGGAGGAGAGGGACGAGAGTGGCTCACAGCGGTCTCGGTGGCGAGTTCGAGGGAGAAGAGGCGCGTGGGGAGCTCCGGCAGCCTGGCGGCGTCGGGGCAGGGCGGCGTCGGGTGCAGAATGGGAGAGGTTGGGGAAGAAACGGTAGTTATAAAGAGGGACTCTTTAGTCCCGGGTTGAGGCTCCAACCGGGACTAAAGACCTTTAGTCCCGGTTGGTATAACCAACCGGGACTAAAGGTCCTCCCGGGATTCGGCTGTATTTTCTCTTTTTTGTTTTGTTTTGTTTTTCTGATTTCTGTTTTTATATTTGGACTAACTGTTAGAATATTTATAGATTTTGAATGAATCTTTTGGCCTTAGGTCAAAACTATTACAAACTTTCTGTTAGTGCCAGTAGTTTTCAAATTGAAATAGTTTAAATTTGAATTCATTTGAAATTTGTGTGAAATAGTAATTTGTGAATAACTTTACTTTAAAAATAGACTTTTGAGTGATTGTTTTTCCCGTTGTTTAATATTAGTATGTTTTATCATTATGTTAAAGTTGGGAATTTTTAGGATAATTTAAAAAGGCGTTTTAATCAAAATCAGATTATGTTTAACTCTTTTAGTTTTATACGTACATTCATTTGTTTTAGTCAAAATCACCCAACTGAACTCTGAAAAGGTTGAAACTTGGCATGGTCTCATCATTTCACCCACATAGCATGTGCTAAAAAGTTGAGAGCGTTACGGCAAAAACTGGATGCACTTCGTGTACAAAATGGACAATCTCCTTCGAAGTATCGGGGGTTCGGACGAAAACTCGTGTGTTACAAAAGGATTTCAATTTTTTTAAACTTATTTCAACTCCAGACTTTTTGTGCATTCAATATGAACCATTAGAAGCCACATACTAAAATTTCAACCCTTTCTAACTTCACTTGTTATTTTTCATGCATTTAATGATTTGTTTTGAGCTAAATGATCCTGAAATTAAAAAGCACCACAAATTAACTCTGAAAAGGTTGAAATTTGGCATGATACCATCATTTCACCCACATAGCATGTGGTAAAAAGTTGAGAGCGTTACAACAAAAATTGGATGCACTTCGTGTACAAACTAAACCATCTCCTTCGAAGTATCGGGGGTTTGGACGAAAACTCGTGTGTTACAAAAGGATTTCAATTTTTTTAAACTTATTTCAACTCCAGACTTTTTGTGCATTCAATATGAACCATTAGAAGCCATATACTAAAATTTCAACCCTTTCTAATTTCACTTGCTATTTTTCATGCATTTAATGATTTGTTTTGAGCTAAATGATCCTGAAATTAAAAAGCACCACAAATTAACTCTGAAAAGGTTGAAACTTGGCATGATACCATCATTTCACCCACATAGCATGTGGTAAAATTTGAGAGCGTTACAACAAAAATTGGATGCACTTCGTGTACAAAATGGACAATCTCCTTCGAAGTATCGGGGGTTTGGACGAAAACTCGTGTGTTACAAAAGGATTTCAATTTTTTTAAACTTATTTCAACTCCATAATTTTTGTGCATTCAATATGAACCATTAGAAGCCACATACTAAAATTTCAACCCTTTCTAACTTCACTTGCTATTTTTCATGCATTTAATGATTTGTTTTGAGCTAAATGATCCTGAAATTAAAAAGCACCACAAATGAACTCTGAAAAGGTTGAAATTTGGCATGATACCATCATTTCACCCACATAGCATGTGGTAAAAAGTTGAGAGCGTTACAACAAAAATTGGATGCACTTCGTGTACAAACTGAACCATCTCCTTCGAAGTATCGGGGGTTTGGACGAAAACTCGTGTGTTACAAAAGGATTTCAATTTTTTTAAACTTATTTGAACTCCAGAGTTTTTGTGCATTAAATATGAACCATTAGAAGCCACATACTAAAATTTCAACCCTTTCTAACTTCACTTGCTATTTTTCATGCATTTAATGATTTGTTTTGAGCTAAATGATCCTGAAATTAAAAAGCACCACAAATTAACTCTGAAAAGGTTGAAACTTGGCATGATACCATCATTTCACCCACATAGCATGTGGTAAAAAGTTGAGAGCGTTACAACAAAAATTGGATGCACTTCGTGTACAAACTGAACCATCTCCTTCAAAGTATCGGGGTTTTGGACGAAAACTCGTGTGTTACAAAAGGATTTCAATTTTTTTAAACTTATTTCAACTCCAGACTTTTTGTGCATTCAATATGAACCATTAGAAGCCACATACTAAAATTTCAACCCTTTCTAACTTCACTTGCTATTTTTCATGCATTTAATGATTTGTTTTGAGCTAAATGATCCTGAAATTAAAAAGCACCACAAATGAACTCTGAAAAGGTTCAAACTTGGCATGGTACCATCATTTCACCCACATAGCAAGTGGTAAAAAGTTGAGAGGGCTACAACAAAAACTGGATGCACTTCGTGTACAAACTGAACCATCCCGGCTACTCACTAGAGAAGAAAAGTGATGATGGTGCAGCCAGTCACATCCCAGACTGGGATCTTGGGGTATAAACCTTTTTCTTCACGTGTGTCCCTTGATTATTGCGCCGTAACCATGGACAATTTCATCATTTAACATGATGCTTGGGTCAGTCTTCACTGCGAAGGGAGGAATTTCATCAAACTTTTCATAATCTCTTGACATATCTGTCTTGTCCTCCACTCCCACGATGTTTCTTTTCCCAGAAAGAACTATGTGGCGCTTTGGCTCATCGTATGATGTATCCGCTTTCTTATCTTTTCTTTTTTTCGGTTTGGTAGACATGTCCTTCACATAGAAAACTTGCGCCACATCATTGGCTAGAACGAATGGTTCGTCTGTGTGCCGAAGATTGTTGAGATCCACTGTTGTCATTCCGTACTGCGGGTCTACCATTACCCCTCCTCCTCCATTCAGATTGGCCCATTTGCACCGGAACAAAGGGACCTTCAAATCACCTCCATAGTCAAGTTCCCATATCTCCTCTATGTAACCATAATATGTGTCCTTTTCCTTGGTGTTTCCATAGTCAAGACATTGGACCAAATCATTCTGTAAGCTTGGTAGGATTTCCGGATCGATTACCTTCTGAGAAATTGCATTGAGGAATGAACATAGCTTCACAATGGCTAATCGAACATTTTCTGGTAGAAGCCCCCTCAACGCAACCGGAAGCAATTGCGTCATTATCACGTGGCAGTCATGAGACTTTAGGTTCTGAAATATTTTCTCCGCCATATTTATTATTCCCTTTATATTCGACGAGAAGCCAGATGGGACCTTCATACTGAGCAGGCATTTAAAGAAGATTTCCTTCTCTGCTTTGGTAAGAGCATAGCTGGCAGGACCTTCATACTGCTCATGCATGTCGTCGTTTTCGTGCACACGTTGTTGGTCCTCCCGTGCCTCCGGTGTATCTTTTGTCTTCCCATACACGCCCAGGAATCCTAGCAGGTTCACGCAAAGATTCTTCGTCACGTGCATCACGTCGATTGCAAAGCGGACCTCTAGAACTTTCCAATATTCTAGCTCCCAAAATATAGATTTCTTCTTCCACATGGGTGCGCGTCCCGCAGCGTCAGTCGGAACAGATTGTCCGCTAGGACCCTTTCCAAATATTACTTGTAAATCCTTGACCATGTCAAGTATGTCATCACCAGTACGGAGGACGGGCTTCTTCCGGTGATCTGCCTCACCTTTGAAATGCTTGCCTTTCTTTCTTAAGGCATGCTTGGCCGGAAGAAATCGACGATGTCCCAGGTACACATTCTTCAAGCATTTGTCCAAATATATACTTTGGGTATCATCTAAACAGTGCGTGCATGCATGGTATCCCTTGTTTGTCTGTCCTGAAAGGTTACTAAGAGCAGGCCAATCATTGATGGTTACAAAGACCAACGCTCGCAGGTCAAATTCCTGCTGTTTGTGCTCATCCCACACACGTACACCTTTTTTATTCCACAGCTGTAAAAGTTCATCAACTAATGGCCTTAGGTACACATCAATGTCGTTGCCGGGTTGCTTAGGGCCTTGGATGAGCACTGGCATCATAATGAACTTCCGCTTCATGCACAACCAAGGAGGAAGGTTATAGATAGATAGAGTCATATGCCATGTGCTATGCTTGCTGCTCTGCTCTCCGAATGGATTAATGCCATCTGCACTTAAACCAAACCATACGTTCCTTGGGTCATCTGCAAAGTCCGGCCACTCTCTCTCGATTTTTCTCCACTGCGACCCATCAGCGGGTACTCTCAACTTCCCGTCTTTCTTACGGTCTTCTTTGTGCCATCGCAACGACTTGGCATGCTCTTTGTTTTGGAACAAACGTTTCAACCGTGGTATTATAGGAGCATACCACATCACCTTGGCAGGAATCCTCTTCCCGGGGCGCTCGCCCTGAACATCATCGCGACCGATCTTATATCGCAATGCATTGCATACCGGGCATGCATCCAAATTCTCGTACTCACCACGGTAGAGGATGCAGTCATTAGGGCATGCATGTATCTTCTGCACCTCCAATCCTAGAGGGCAGACAACCTTCTTTGCTTCGTATGTACTGTCGGGCAATTCGTTGTCATTTGGAAGCTTATTCTTCATTATTTTCAGCAACTTTTCAAATGCCTTGTTAGGTACACCATTCTCTGCCTTCCATTGCAGCAATTCGAGTGTGGTACCGAGCTTTGTGTTGCCATCTTCGCAATTTGGGTACAACGCTTTTTGGTGATCCTCTAACATGCGTTGCAACTTCAACTTCTCCTTTTCATTTTCGCAGTTTCTCTTTGCATCAGCAATGGCCCGACCAAGATCATCAGCGGGCTCATCTGATGCCTCAGCTTCTTCTTCTTCATTCTCTTCCCCCATTGTACTACCATCATATTCAGGACACCCAGGATAGTTGTCGTCATCCTCTTCTTCTTCATTCTCTTCCATTAGAACCCCTCTTTCTCCATGCTTGGTCCAACAATTATAGCCGGACATGAAACCAGACGTAAACAGGTGGACGTGAATCTGTTTTGAGCTAGAGTAAGTCTTATTATTCTTACACACACCACATGGACAACACATAAAACCATCCCGCTTGTTTGCCTCAGCCGCACGCAAAAAACTCTGCACGCCATTAATGAATTGGGGAGAGCGTCGATCAACGTACATCCATTGCCGGTTCATCTTCATTACACAACACCGAGAAGACCAAATTAATACAAGTTCATACACAATGTTCATACACACTTACTCTCATAAAACAACATAAAACTATCTAGCTAAAACATTTTAAATGCAACAACAAATGCGATCAAAATCGCAACTAAGGTAAAAATTGATCCAACAGCATAATGATACCAAGCCTCTTTATTAATGGCATATTTTCTAATCTTTCTAATCTTCAAGCGCATTGCATCCATTTTGATCTTGTGATCATCGACGACATCGGCAACGTACAACTCCAATTTCATCTTCTCTTCTTCAACTCTTTTCAAATTTTCGTTCAAATCCTCGTTTTCTTTTTCAACTAAATTTAACTTCTCGACAATAGGGTCGGTTGGCATTTCCGGTTCAACTACCTCCTAGATAAAAATATCTATATCAACTTCATGGGCATAATTGTCATTAACACGAAATGCAACAAATAGTTATAAAAGAGAATATACCACATCTGAATTGTAAACCGGACGAGGGCCGATGGGCACGGATATCATAACCATGGCACTATATAGCACAACAATCATACAAGTAAGAAAACTATGCAAGTAACTATCTAAATCATACAAATACGATTTTATTTATCAAAATGATAAGAACACAAGAAGAGGCTCACCAAGGTGGTGCCGGTGACGGGACGGTGCGGTCGATCGACGGTGGTTAGGATGGGGACGGGAAGGCACAGTAAGTAAACCACACCTACACATATGCAAACTAATGAGTTAATTTGAGCTCACATTGCATATAAATCAAAAAAACTACCACATAATTACACCCAAACTAAAACCCACAAATCACTATACTTATAAAGCATAGCACGAGCTGATCTAGCAATAAGAGATGAAAGGACAAAGTTGCTAACCTTTGTGGACACTTGGATGGATTGGGGTGCCTCAAATCTTGACAAATCTTGGCAAAAATGGAGGGAGGAGCTCGAGCTAGGGGAAGAACAGAGAGGGGAATTCGAATGGAGAAAACAGAGAAATAGAGCCGTTCTGGACGAAGGGTTTATATAGCGAGAGCTTTAGTCCCGGTTGGTTATACAAACCGGGACTAAAGGTCGACCTATAGTCCCGGTTTGTATCACAAACCGGGACTAAAAGGTCTAGTGGGGGCCCCAGGCTGACACCAGCCTGCCACCACACCTTTAGTCCCGGTTTGTGATACAAACCGGGACTAAATGTCCCAAATGAACCGGGACTAATGGGGCCAGTACCCCCTGACAGCTCCTAGCCATTGGAACCGGGACTAATGGACACATTAGTCCCGGTCCAAAGCAAAACCGGGACTAAAGGTTGAAACGAAAGGCCTGTTTTCTACTAGTGAGTTTAGTCCAAAGATATAGCCCCATTCCTTTGATACTGGTGCATATCTAGCATAGTTCTGATGTAAGTCTTGCGAACACTTTGGATGAGTACTCACCGTTGCTTTGCTCCCTCTTTCCCCTTGATACGATGCCGCGACCAGATGTCGGAGCTCAGGAGACCCAGGATCCAGCTTACCCGGTGGACGACTACAGCTACCCCGACGGAGGCCACTACTACCAGGATGGAGCCTACTATGACGTGGACTTCTCTGACGTTCAGGAGTAGTTAGGAGGTTCCCAGGCAGGAGGACTCGCCTCATTCGATCCGCTGCTTATGTTTGTGCTAGCCTTCTTAAGGCAAAGACTTGTGTACCTTTATGTCTGTACTCAGATATCATTTGCTTTCGCTGACTTATGCTCGTCGAGCTTTGTATTCGAGCCCTCGAGGCCCCTGGCTTGTAATATGAAGCTGTATGACTTTAAATTTGTGTTTAGAGTTGTGTTGTGATATTGATTAGTGAGTCCCTGATCTTGGTCGTACGCATTGCGTGATTGTTTAGCGTACGGTCGAGGCTGGGGGCGTCAGATCGCCACCGCCGGCTGCCGCAAAACGCCACCGCATATCTCCACTGCCAATTACCGCGGCCTATCGGCACTGACTTTCTCGACGCTGCTCTCTGTCGACCCAGCTCGCCCGATTGGGGAATCTTCGATACTGGGTTTTTTCCCCATGAAGAAGCAGGTAACTAATCTACTGTAATATTTCTGCTCATCTCTTATCCCAGTCCGTCGGGCCCTTTTAATCACCCGTCCGAAATCGCCGTGGATTCATGTTTCTTCTAGCTGATTTGATGGTTTTCATTCATAGAATGTACAGTGCAAGGACACATCAGGGCTATGTGGACTCGCCCAAAAAGCCGAGGAGTTCCATCTCACCGTACCAGACAAATTCACGCAGCGCACGGTATGTTCAATCTCACACTACCTGTGTTGACATGCATGGCCTATTCTTTTTCTGAACCTATAATATAGATTGCTACATTTGGATAAAAGGTGCCACATGCAGCATTTACGTCAAATGAGATTTCTTCTTCTTCTTATCCTTCTCCTTCTATATTATGCAAATTAATGTTGTATTGTTCTTTCGTTTACTCTCATATATATTTGCACGACATCATGGTTACATTATCTGTTTACTTGTAATTTTTTATCCTTTCAAATCAACTGATGTGCATATGCTGTTCTTTTAACTACTACTCTAATACTATCACGTTACCATGTTCTATAACAATCTTATCATTTCCTGCAGTACATCCCTTGCGATGCAACGACAACTGTAGCGCTAAATCTTTGCCTTTACATAACTGAAGACTCCAGGAATGTCACATTGAGCACAAACCATGGATTTACAATCGTTTTTTCTGTAAAAATTGATGAAGATTGTCACTCCTACTTTGAAGAAGGCCTTTGGGGAGAAATTTCTAAGTTTTATGTACTGAAAGCTGGCACTAAAATTAAGCTGCACCTAAAAGAGCCTTACCAGATGATAAATGCTACCATCCCCGACGACATTCTCCGTACATGCTATGTTGGAAGTAAGTGTTCTTTGTAGTATCTGCACGTTGACTTGTGTAGCAATATCAATGTAACTGTGTAGTATTTCAGCAACCAATTGGGATTTCATTTTCTTAATCTGTTAAAATTGTTCCTACCTAGCAAGTAGTAACTAATAATTACCAATGCACTATTCTTCTACCCTTATCTAGCTACATAATCACTATCCTCCCACTGCTCCACTCTTGACAGAAAGATACGCCGGCGGCCATTCTCCGGACGTGGATGTCGAGGTTGCCAACAAGCAGAGGCGGGCTGAGCCAGAAACATAAGCGCCTCCGATAGGCGTAGACTTCATCAGCAGCCTCCCCGACGATATGTTGAGAGTCATCATCTTCCTTCTCCCTATCGAAGATGGCGTGCGCACAACCGTCCTCTCTCGGTGGTGGCGCCCCCTATGGCGCTGCACCCCTCTCGGCATCATCAGCGAGCACATGCTTTGCACTGGCTATCGCAAACACTTGGATGCACTATCCCAGATCCTCGATACGCACTGTGGCCCAATCAAAGGCCTTACCATGGGCAAGTTCCGTTCCAATGGCAAGGACCGAGCCAAGCTTGACGAGTGGTTCTTATCGCCAGCCCTAGATCATCTCGAGGAGCTCCATTTTAATGATGGACATATGCGCTCGCTGCCACTCTCCGCGCTGCGCCTCGCACCAACGCTGCACTTCGCAAGGTTCTTGAACTGCCATTTCCCCCAGATTAACGCCAATCCCGCTCTTTTGCTACCTCGACTGATGCACCTTGAGCTCGTCGCCGTCTGCATCCCCAACGACGACATGGAGCGCCTGCTCCGCGGTTGTACTGCGCTCGAGTACCTTCATATTCAGGCGATCAATGGGTTGAGTAGCCTCCACATCACCTCCATGAGTCTCCGGGCAATTTGTGTGTATTGCTGGTGTTGCAACAGGAAATCGCACAAGGTGAAGCACCAAATGGTCATTGTGGACGTGCCTTTACTTGAGAGATTACTTGTTGTTGATCAACAAGGTCCAACAAGAATCTGGGTCATTCATGCGCCGAAATTGACAGTGTTTGGCTACTCGCCCGTCAACTTATCTGAACTTGTTTTTGGATCCATAACCGTCCAGGTACAACAATCGCCCTCTTCTCATTCTTTAATTAACATTTTTTATCTCTCTATTAAAGATGTATGTTTCGTTTGTCATCCAGAAAATCATATCGGCAAGCTTGACCCCATATCTACGCGGAGTGAAGGTCTTAGCAGTAGAATCTATCGGCCCCGACCTGGACCAAGTTGTCAGGTTGCTGAGATTCTTTCCGTGCCTGGAGAAGCTATATGTCGAGGTGATGCTCTTTCATGTTAAATTTTAAACACAAGGGAGTTCAAATTTTGAAACCCTGCAAATCGTAAGAGGTCCGTTGTGTGTCCAAGCACTAATAGATTCTCTTCTTTCGCAGATACGGTTAGGCCCGGTAGTGGATAATGTGATACAATATAACAATCCCATCGAATGCCTTGATCTCCATCTCTCAGAAATTACCTTGAACTCCTACCGAGGGACCTTACCGGAGATTATATTCGCCAGGTTCTTTGTTGTGAGAGCAAGTGTGCTAAAGATAATGAGATTTTCCCTACATTTATCGCGCAAAAAAGAATGGTTTGATGATCAGCTCCGGCGACTAGGACAGAATGGAAAACTCTCTGCAGAAGCACAATTTCATTTTGTAACTTCATTTGACAGACTATTCGGAAGTCCTAATGCCAAGCCCATAAATGACATGTCAGTGGCGGATCCCTTTGCAGAAATATTGAAGTTGCGAGACTAGTAGTAATATCAGTATGAACCTATCATATATGTTCATGTTCAGCTGATCAGCGCAGGCGTCTAGAGCTGCATGACAAAGTTTCCTGCATAAGCGGAATTTCATTTCTATTATCGGTTTGAACCTTGTAATATTTGAATTTGAGTATTGTAATGCTGGAATTTGAACCTTTGTACTATTTCTTTCAATTGTGATACAACCATGCAAATGACATCTTATAAGGGAGACTCTTATTTTGGTAGTACTATCTTTTCCTTAGTATGCAATGGCCGATTAATATCTGGACATCAATATGCAATTGACGATTAATATCCGGACCTTAAGAAGCAGAACCACGACCGAGGGTATCCTGCGCGGCTTCAATGGCGCTCCCAGTGGCTGCCGACGACGAGCGCCAGTTCACCATGCATGCCGTAGTGGACACGCCCTGTTGGTTCGTGGTGCACACCAAACATCCGATCTGGATAGGGATGTTCAGGCGGATCGTTGACATGAGGAAGTGCCTCCTACCTGAAGACAACGAGGGATCGAGCCACAAGCAGAGCGCTGGCGGCAAAAGTCACAAGAAGTAGATGATTTGATGATCATTTCTCAATTCTCATACTCCCTCTATGCAAAAATGTTCGTAGTTTTAGAGGGATAAGTTTATTATGCATGTAATAGTTTATTAAGGTGTGCGCCAATGTTATGTGTGTATTGGATGCTTAATTTGGTTATGCAATCATGTTCTTCTAAACAGAGCATAGATGTTTGTGGGCAGATTGAGCAAATCACATCGCATACGGAATAAACAACCAAGACCGTCGGTGATGATTTCATCCGTCCCTGACAGTTCTTTATCCGGAACCGTTTGCCCACAACACATCCGAGTGGCCTGTGTACATCACACACATCTTGATCTGAGAAACCGTTTGTGTTATTTTTGCTTATCGCACACAGTTCATCCCAGTGAACTGTATGCTGTCTATCACACACATCTTGATCTATGTAACCGTTTATGTTATTTTACCTCATCACAAACAGTTCATCCAAGTGACCTGTATGCCGTCTATCGCACACGTGATCATCTGGACAATCGTCTGTGTTCTGCTTGATCAGCGCAAACAGTTTATCGGGGTGAACTGTATGCCGTGCATCGCACACACTTGTATTTTCATAAGCGTTTGTGTTATATTATCCAATCGCAAACATTTTATCTAGGCCAACTGTTTGCCAAACATCACACACGCAACTATTTTTTAGATCGTAGTTGATGGATACGCCATCGCACACAGTTTACGGCATTAGCGATGGAGCTTGCACTATACCGTTTGCGATTTGGTCATAGCACACAGTTTTATCGAAGGGTCTCTGATTGATGTGTCGTCTTTGGACCATTATGTAGTAGTGTTAGGAACATAGCAAATATGGTTCTTACATAAGACAGTAAAGTTCAAATGCAGTGCCAAACCCTAGGTTAACTTCACATTCCCCCAAAATGTACACCCTAACGATCACTTGAGACAGTTAGGCCACATCCTTATATAGGCCATGGATGTACTTCACCACCATTTCACACCACTTCATGACTCAAGGATGGCCTTGATTTGCTCTAACTTGTCCTTGCTGCCATACCCATCTTTCAGCAGCTCACCAACAACTTGCTCAAGCTTTGCCTTCTCCTTCTTAAGAAGATCTCTGTCCACTTCAACATCCTTCATAGCCTTCCTGGTGTTCTTGATAATGTCAGCTTGGCTCTGCAAAATGCACCTCTGATCCTTTGCAAGTTTAAGCTTTTCCATTTGCACCTCCAACCTAGCTTTCTCCTCTACCTCCTTCTTCTTCTTCTCAAAGTCTTCTTCCTCCATTTTTTTCTGGTTCACCTTCCTGTCCACCTTACCATCCTGCCAATCAAACATTTTTGATACATCTTTAACAAGCTTGATGTACTCCATGTAAAGCTTGTCATTTTCAGTCTTAAGCTTGGCCAACTGCTTCTCAAACTTCTCCTTGTCAAGTACCCTTCCACAGTTCTGCTCATGGAACATTTCCCATAGCTTGTCCAAACATCTCTGAAGAACAGGAGGCCAAGGCCCATCAACCCACTCTACAACACCACAATTCACACCATTTTCCTGCATTTGTAAATAATATAAGTCATTACAATGCCATGATTAGCTTATTTCACTGCCATCATTAACTTGGAATTTTTTGAACATAACTGAAATATGATAAGTTATTGCAATGCCATAATTTAGCTTGCAAAGTAACTAACAAGTTACAGTGTCATATCATGTGTTGCACTGAACATCCATATGTAACACTAGAAAATTGACATCTAACCTGGACTGGGCAGCCATAGAAACGTCTTCCTGTTAAAGTGCCTTCAAAAGCCACACACTTAACAGGCCTCATGTGGTGCAGAATGCATTTGGGTTCAGAAAGCTCAAGTTGGCCACAGAAAAGGGGCTCCACAATGGTGTCTGGTTCCTCCTGCAACCAAAAAATCACCAACAACACTGGTTTCAATCACCAATATACTTGAACAGCAAATTTACCCTTAACACTACATAAATCCCCAAATCAGCAAGAACCCTAACCATGTACAAAGATGAACCCTAAGTTAGCTAAATCCTACAACCAAGCCCCACCCTCCCTAATCAAAATCCATATCACAGACACAACAAAATCCCTAAACCAAGCAAGATCCATGGCATTAGCCTATCATTTATCCCTAACCCTAACCCTAGGTGGAGAGGAATAAACTTACCAGAAGTCCCATGTCCATGCTCACGGCCTCGCAGTCATCGTCCGAGCTCGTTTCCTCGTCGTTCCAGGAAGGCATGGCGGCAAGGAGGTCGACGGCGGCCGATCCTGAAGACGGCGAGCGGCGGTGAGCTCGTACTGGAGCAGGGGAGTGGGAGCGGGGAGTGGGAGTGAGCGGGCAGGGGACCGAGCGACCGACCGGAGGGATATTTATTACCCAGTTCCGACCGGACCGGTCGGCGTAACGGCCGTTAACGGCCGCTCCGTCCCCGCGCTGGGCCAGGTGGCCTGACCGGTGGGCCCAATCCGTCAGGAAAACGGTTAAATCGCTAGTCACCGCGGTTTAGGGTTTTTTTAAACAGCCGACCACGCGTTTGGTAGTTTTCTAAGAAAAATTAAAATCCGGTAGTTTTTTGGAACCGTTGCGTGTAAACTAGTAGTTTTATGCTATTTACTCGGCACCGTGACAGCGACTCGAGTGAAAGAACTTTGATCCCAATTGGAGCCAACAACAACATCTTTCATTCCAATAGTTTACCTCCCAAAGCAGAGATGGGTCCGAAAGAAGGTAAAGCATCAGCGCACAGTAGCTAGTAGTACATGAGCTCGGTGGCCACTTTAGTTTAAAGCGATCGATGGATTGATCGACGGTGCAATGCGGAGCGTAGTGGTAGGTTAGCTTCCTTTCTTTGGCTAACCATTTCCCCCGATCCCGGCGGTGTAGATCGCTTTTGCCGTAAGGTAATGTAAGAAGAAGGCTACGCCGTCGACGCAGGTGACCTGAAGCTGATCACGGTGGGTTTGATGTGACCAGAATATATCTGGTCTCTCTTTGGAGGAGAGAAAGAGCGGCCATTGGTCGTGCGTCGAGATGGAGCGGCCGGTGCAAAGCGAAGAATCCTTGGTGGCCAAAGGTCAGAGACTTGCTACGTCGGAACGCAACGACAACGTGCCACATGTTCGTTTTCTCTCTACTAGGGGGAGGAATGACCGAACGAGCGACGTGACTGCTGCACCTGTGAGTTGAGATGGACAAACAAGGCTAGCAGACCGTGCTCAACAGACTGATCAAGTTATGTTCAACGTAAATTTGTGCTTTGTATCGCGCACCCTCCGGCTGAACATCGCTCACCGTCACCTTGGCCTCCAGTTACTGCTACCGTTGCTCGTCCGACGCATCCACCAGCACGGGTTGAACAAACCCCGGGTGAACCTCAGCAGTTCTCTTCGATGGCCCAGGAGCAGCAGGCGTCTCATCAACAGCAACAGCACAGACCGAGAGTGGTCGCGCAGGAAGACGATCCTCCTCTGATGATGCAGGTACAGTACGGGCTCGTCCTCCCCTAGACGCACTTCAGATTTCACCAAGGAGACGGACGCCCCTGAAAGCAAAGATTTGTCCTGTAAGGTCCAAATAACACTCCAAAGAGCAGAGCAGCAGAGCAAAGAACATCCTTCTTATCAATCTACCCCAACATATGCAACCGAATAGGATGCGCCGGTCTCGGTCCACCCGATGGAGTGGAGTGCTTCCGCGAGGTTCAGTGCCACGTTTTAGATGTACCCCACATTAGATGTTCCACTGGAGCTCAGCTAATTATGCCGAATTTGGTTGCGTTAATGTGGACCAAGATGACAACCAAGAGTTATGCGGAATGAAATCAGGGTATCAGGAACACTAATCAGAGGACTGCCCATGTTTCAGCCCAGCTTTGCAGCAATTCTTTCAAACCCTGTCATGCCATGTTGGCTTAACTAGGTTTCATTATTGCTCTAATCCAATAAAACCAGAAAGAATACATTCCACTGAAGATGGAATTGTCAGTGTAAGAGGTTCAGACTATTACCAACACGCGTAGTCAGGGAAACCAAACAGCTGCCTCTCTACGACTACAGAGCAAATAACCAAAGAAGAAGCGCTCTTTCCGAGAGACTGGATCACATTTTCTTTGCCAAGGGAAGCAGATAACAAAGTAGCACAATATCTACTGACGAAGGTGACATGCAATTATCCCCCACACTTTGATTTCTTATATGTCTGCTTGGAATACGCTAGAGATTATTTTTAATTCAGGGCATGTAGATTTACATTACCAGGAGTAGGTTGGAGCCGCGTGGTAGTAATTACTACGGAGTTTTGAATCAGATGGACGTGGGCTCAACCGACTAAATCCTGATTCACGCCACCGCTTTCTTTTCCCCGGCATCACTTTCTTAGCAAGGGCCACCCTAGTGGGGAACATCGGCGGCTGGCAGCCCTCTTCAGGGGCAAATCGATCCTCTGTCAAATATAAAATATAGAGTCAGTACTCAATATTATCAATCTGTATTTCCATCAGTCTTAACTGCTACCTGCCACGCGACCTTGTTTCATTTGCCCGCATAACAGGAGCACGCGAGCTCGTCCGCCATAACGCCATTCTCACTTTGCACTTAGAAAGAATGTATTCCATCATCAGCAGTATCACATCTCTTGTTTTTCTGCTCATCACTTCATTGATGATATTTTTGTAAGAAACGTCTGGGTATTCCATGCCTTTTGCCTCACGATTCTTCCTTTTTGGCCAAATGATACTAGAGCAGGAAATGGCACATATACTGTAGTGGGGCCTTATGCTCTCGGCTTGACAGAACGATGCATTGTCTTGAAGTTATTCCTCCATGATGTACGGGTGGACTGGTGGTACAGGTCCTACAGAATGACATGTGCCGTCCACGAATCATGGCGTCAGTAAGCAAGTGGTGGGGGCACTGTGGAGTTATTTTAATACGATATCACGGCTTGACGTGACTGGACTTTTTTCTTTCTTTATCCCCTCCCTCTGATGGTTACTGAAAACAGGTGAAAACAAGAGCGTGAAAAGATGTCATGTTTCGGATAATTCAATTCGAATCCTGGTGAACAGTTTTTTTTATTTTTATAAAAGGCATTTTTTGTGGTGCATGAACTCCGTGCAATTTTTTGTGAATTTTGGACACTCCGGTAGCTCGTGGCAAAAAAGATAAAATCGGCGTGAAAAGTGCAATTTTCAAAAGTTTCTTTGACACCTAATTTTTTTGTTTTTTTACCACAACCTCTAAAAATATTCATTCTTCACAAAATTTTGGAAAGAGTTCACACACAGAAGCATCTTGCACCATAAAAAAAATAGATTTTTTGAATTTGTTTCTATTTTGTTTGATTTTGACTGTTCTTGGCGGGTTTGATTTTTTTGAAAATATGTTGGCGAAGACTTGTAGCCATGCAACTGTGAGGGAGTATGCATTGTTGTGCGAGGCATGGCCGAATACATTTGTGGGGTTTGTACGTATGAAGAAAAGGGGCACAATATGTTGACAACATGTGCATTCTTGGTTTCATGAATAGAAACTCACATGATACAAAGGATAACATGATACCATGTTTCAAAACTCAAATTTTGTGTTTTTAAACTTTTTTTGAAAAAAATATGAGTGTTCAGAAGACATGTGTCTACCATCCCTAAAAAATTCAAATTCAAATTCGAAAAATACATGGAGAAACAAAAAGAAAAAACAACATGTGAATAGTACCATATTTGCTATTGTGTGACACTATTCATACAGAATTTGTCTTCTTTATTTCTCAATGTGTGTTCTGAGTTTGGGTCTGAATTTTTTAGGGACAGTAGACATATGTCTTGTGAACACTCATATTTTTTTGAATTTTTTTAAACACAAAAATTGAGTTGTGAAACATGGTATCATGTAATGATTGGTATCATAGGATATATTCCCAGCACTACACGCCCTGCAATTTGAATGTGATACATGATCGCAATGCAAAGTTGCTACTTCATCAATGGCACATCATTTTAAACTTCATCATGATGTTTTTCGGGTGCGATTTTAGAAGTGGAAGAAGGTAGCCACCAGCTGCGATGTACTATAGAACGAAGGGCAATCCCTTCATATTGATTCATTGTTGGATAAAGCTCAAAGGGCAGCCCATTTAAGAGAACATGCGGTGATGAAGAAGGTCAAGCTAGCTCAAGGAGAAAGTTTGAGATAAAGGCCGCTTACGAGGAGTATGTTTGAATTTAGGATCAATGAATTTTAAAAACTTGTAGAACATCCGATACTTCTATTTATGATCTAAATGTATGATTGGATTTCTTTCAATCAATGATTGCATAGCGTACATGTGATTAGTTTTCTTTTTCTTTGTTTTTGAAAAAGAGACAAACATTTGATGTATATGGTTCAATGGCTAGCTCTGTTAGTGCTATCCGTGGACACATCCGAACGTGTCACATTTAGGGTGTTCATTTTGATGGACAGTGTTGAATGCCTGTCTATTCATCTGACACAACACGTACATAGTGGTACGTGACACTGGACTGTAGACTGGATCAGGAGCAGCTGCTGTTTGTTAATATAAGTGCTGCAGTTTCCGGATGTAGTATGGCATATAAGCCAGCACAGGGAGCTCTAGATATCGGAATCCTCGAGCGCAGCATGTGATATGGTCTGCAGCAAATTGGCCATGCGTTTTCCAAAAAAAAAAAAAAACACAAATAGGCCATGCTCGTCACGCAGCTGAAAATTTTTCTACCGTAGTTGCTTCCTTAGAAGTTGCAGGATTTTTCTGCAAACCCAAAGAAGAAGCGCTCTTTCCGAGAGACTGGATCACATTTTCTTTGCCAAGGGAAGCAGATAACAAAGTAGCACAATATCTACTGACGAAGGTGACATGCAATTATCCCCCACACTTTGATTTCTTATATGTCTGCTTGGAATACGCTAGAGATTCTTTTTAATTCAGGGCATGTAGATTTACATACCAGGAGTAGGTTGGAGCCGCGTCGTAGTAATTACTACGGAGTTTTCATTCAGATGGACGTGGGCTCAACTGACTCGATCGAGCAGCCTAAATCCTGATTAGCGCCTCCGCTTTCTTTTCTCCAGCATCACTTTCTTATTTTCGTTCGCAGCAAGGGCCACCGTAGTGGGGAACATCGGCGGCTGGCAGCCCTCTTCCGCATAAAATGGATCCTCTGCCAAATAGAAAATGTAGGAGGTCAATATTATCATTTGGGAAAAAAGGAAGAATCGCGAGGCAAAGGGCATGGAATATCCAGCCGTTTCTTTCCTTAGAAAAATATCATCAATGAAGTGAACAGTAGAAAAAAGAAAGATATGGTACTGCCGATGATGGAATACGTTCTTGCTAAGTGCAAAGTTAATAGGAATACATACATAACAAATATATATATGGCAGGGCACATACCTTTTGTTCTATGTGAGCAAGCTTCGGCTTGTTCTCCTCTGCTTCACACCACTGCTCCAAGTTAGGGCAGACGTGAATTATTAATTCTTGGAGATTCGTGAGCTGTTGTATGCTGTTTGGCAAAGTCGTGATAGCAGGACATCGGTGAATTCGAAGTATCTTGAGAGAGGTAAGTTCTCCTAACCACAGCGGCAGCTGTCTGAAGCTATGACACATATCCAGTGTTAATGTTTCCAGCTGCTTGAGTTGCCTCATGCTATCGGGCAATTCCTCTAGCTTCAGGCATTGCCTTATCTCCAGTTGCTGAAGACATGACAACTCACCTACCCATCCGGACAGTTCTGATTGGGCCAAGTACTCCAATTTCAGTGATTTGAGGGACCGGAGGGCCCAACTGATATCTGGTGAGCTTGTCAAATCACAGCAACGTCGGATGTGTAAATCACTGATGGCCGGTAGATGGTGAAGCAATCTCCACTGATGAAGAGGAACCTCCTTGCTTTCAACTGTCAGATTAGTAGATACTCCTACCGGAGAAGAAGATGAGGAAGCATCATTGTGTGACACGCTCTCTGGCCATGATATGAGCACATTATCACTTCCCTTTATACTCCAAGATGCAGCTCTAGGAAGGTGTGGTTTTATCCTCAACTTGGGGCAATGATGTATATTCACTTCCTCAAGCTTACAGAACATGAGCTCATCCTCACCGCTAGAGTATGTTTTTTTTTGCGGGAAACCGCTAGAGTATGTTGTGTTCCATTCTTCCAGGCTTTCCATGCGTTCCAGACTAAGCACCCGGAGGTTTGATGGTAGTTGGGCGAGGGGTGGAAAACTGTTGCAGTTGGGCAAATCAAGCATCACCATTTCGACAATATTAGGAAGATAATCGCCAATATTCATTAGCCAGTCTGGAAAGCTGGCGCTAATATAACCAGATATCAGAAACTTCTGCAAAGCGGTTGGTGGCATTAGCTCCCTCAGCAACTCCATGTCATCAATAGATCTCTTAGCTTCTCGGTTGTACCACATTAATGACAATTCTTCAATCCTCTGTTTTTCAATCAGTTTTATACCGCGTGCCTCTTCTCGAGACTTCACATTTTCAAGATTCCAGATGTCCAGCCTGTCAGGATTTACATGCTCAAGCAAGCCAAGGTTGCTGTAACATTGACTATCATCGGCAGTTACATAAAAATTTGGCAACAAGCCAAAAAGGCTTTGACGGTCCATTTTAGCCACACATTCTGGAAGCCTAGCAATATGGTGGCACCTTTCAAGGACCAGCTCCCTGAGGCGGCTCGCACTTTCTGGTATACTAATAAGAGGACGGACATTATGAGACAGGTCCAGGTACTCCATATTGGGAAGCCTACAGATACTGTCAATGAAACTCTCGATTTGATCTGTTGATGAGCTGTCAAATATATGATGCATGCATCCTGATAGCCTCAGACGGCGGAGATCGGTGAGATTGCTGATGACTTCTAACCGCCCTCTGAGACTTTCACATGCTGTTAATTCTAATTGTTGGAGTTTGGTAAGGTTAGCCAAAGCTTCGGGTAATCCTAAAACAATATCACTGTCTGATAAGTTCAGATATACCAACTCTTTCAGATTCGCAAACGAATGTGGGAGTTCTTTCAGATTCAGACAACCTGATAAGTTAAGATACGTCAGACCTTCCATTTCACCAATTGACTCTGGCAATGCTGACAATTCCTGACAATTATGAAGGTTGAGATAATTCAATTTTCGAAGCATACCGATACACGTGAGATCCACTCGACCACGGACATTTGGAGCATGAAGATACCTCAACTGCTTCAATTGACCAATAGAAGCGAACAACCTATTTGAATTGACTGATGCTGATGCATGCAAGACACGGATGTACTTTGCTGGTGCAATTGCATCACGATGGAACTTAGACTCTGAGCTTCCAGCGCACACAATATTCAGCGCCCTTAACTTTTCAGGTGAAGTCGTGGATGACTTTAGTGGCTTCGTGCAATGTATGTTCCATGCATAGCGGCAGTTGGGGCCCGCCAAGTTAAACTCGTCAGCCATGATTGACCTTGCGAGGTCATGCACCAGGTCATGCATTGTGAATAGTGTGACAATCTCGTCTGGGTCGTAATATTCGTCAGCCTGCACGATAATATACAATGGTGTAAGACTTGCACTTAAAATTGGCAGTTGGAACGAAAAATTAGAGGATAATTAACCAGATGTTAATCTCGGTTTGCAATTCAGAGTTTAGTCATATTCAGAAAGACTACTGCTTTTTCCATCTAACCTATTGCTTACTTTGTAATGACTTAATAATCAACAAAATTTTATTCTAATCTAACGCAATTGGCATCTAATGTCGTTCGTCTTATAAAACTACGCACAAATGAGAAGTAAGAATAAGAACTTGAACTCCAAATTATTACATGTATCTTGTACGGATTCGACTATGTCAATAAAATCTTAATTTTGAGAGCATTCTACCACAAGCATCAAAATTATTTACATTTATACTAACATACTCCAAGATTTCTTTATCTATACAAATTTGAGGCACTATACGAACCACTATATTGATACACATCACCATTAATTAGACCATTAAATCATTAAGTTAATAATTAAGATTTAATATCAAGGGTAACCTGCTCAAATACGACTCCTACGGGCCTACCCGATTTCTCATCCAAAAAAGGACACGCTCCCACGCAAACAACAACAATAATAATAATAACCCCTAACCTTGGCATGACTAACAAAGGAAAATTCACCCCACCAAAATTTTAAAATAAAATTGTACCAAAAGGGCACCTTGAACAATTTTAAAATAACAGTGAAAATATTAACACAATCACATGGTCACACAAATAAAAGGTGCCCTTTCAGTACACAAGCACGTCTCCCACTCGTACCAGTAGCAGGACAGCGATAAAAGCCGCGCCCGAGAGGAGCACCTAGAGGGATGTGACGGGGCTATGCTGGTCATTGCCACTTCTCGACATGGGCACCGCCGACACAAGCAACAGCCATGCCGCCGCCTACCATCTCACCGCTGCTAGTGGAACGTACGGAACCTACAGATTTTTCTCTAAGAGCAACTCCAACCCATTTTGTCCGTTTGCGTCCGTCCCTCTAACGAAAAATCAATGCCCAACGCGACGACTCATTTCAATATTGCGTCCGTTTTGTATCCATTCGGAACCATTTCCGTCCCAAATTTAGGTCTTACTAGCAAAACGGCCCGTGCGTTGCAACGGTACAAAAAAAAATCATAATCTCGCATGGTAATGACCACATTTTATACATCATCGAGATACACTATCACTCTCATTTTCATGAAATCGTGAACAATTGTTAAAAATCATGAACATTATTTTAAACTCGTGAACATATTTAAAATTGTGAATATTTTTTAAATTCGCGAATATTTTCTAAAATCAAGAAGATTTTTTGAATTCATGAGCATATTATACTATTTGCAAAGATATTTTTAACACTTTTTTCCTTAATTGACGAACATTTCTAGAGTCGACCAACAATTTTTTGTGATTTGATGGAACAATTTTCGAAATTAATGAACATATTGTAAACTGCATGATCTATTTTGAATCAGTGAATATTATATGAATCAATAAACTATATATTTTAATTTACGAACAATTTTTGAATTTTTATGATACAATCTTATATTTTTTATGATATTTTCCAATACATGAATATTTTTTGAATTGACGAAATTTTGCGACATTTCAAAACATTTTTAATACACGAACTGTTTTAGAAAAACTCATGAACGTATTTTTATTTATGGAATATTTATTATAAGTTTTTTCAATATTTTCTAAAAATCGTAAACATTTTCTGAAGGCACAAACATTTATGAATTATTAAACATTTATTTCAAAATTCTCATTTTTTAATTTTAGAAACTGTTTTAAATTCTTAAATTATTTAAAGTAGAAAAGAACACCGACGGAAAAGAAAAACTAAAAATTGAAAATTGGTCGCCCGTACATGGGCCGGCCCGAATTGACAAGCTGTGTGTTTTTCTACCGCTGAAGGTGCAGTATAGTAGGTTACTACATGGTCTGGCCCAACGCATTGGTGGATAATATTTGGCAACTTCAGGGGCAATTTCGATGACATACAAACATAAGCATTTCTTCCTTTATTAGTAGGCGCAAAAGGGCCCGTGCGTTGCAACGGAAAAAATATTATAATTTGCCGCATCACCGAGATATACCATCACTTTCAATTTCGTGAAATCATCAAAGTTTTTTTCCACTCGCGAACATTTTTCAAATTCATGAACACTTTTACAATTTTTTGAACTTTTTCTAAAATGAATAACATTTTTTGAATTCATGAACATTTTATACTATTTGCAACCATTTTTTTAAAATTGTGAACATTTTCTTTAATGTTTTTATTCAATGAACATTTTTTGTAAAATTGGTGGAATAATTTTTGAAATTCAATATTTTTTGATTTAACGATTTTTTTTATTTAGCAAACATGTTTTTGATTTAACGAATATTTTTGAAATGCATGATCATTTTTGACTCAGCGAACATTTTATGAATGAAAAAAATATTTTGTAACTCACAAACAGTTTTTGAATTTTTAGAATATTTTTCATTTATGTAGCGAAATGACTCTAATTCGTTGCATGCAACTCGACGATCACATAGCGCCTCTCACATTCCTGGTTGCGCTATTTTTGTTGCACAAAATAGTCGCACACTTCGCAGTAACACATATATGCGTGCCCCTCCAACGTCCCTCGGTATTAATTCTTTTTTATTATTGCATTGCATGCATGTCACTCCCTTGGTATTAATCCCAATTCCTATGTGTTATTCTCTCTTTCATATATTTGTGTTCTTTTTTATCCTCACCGATCATGCTCTTTATTCTTTTCTTTCATTATTACTACTATATGCCCATTGAAACCGATCATTGATACTCCCTCCAATCCATATAGGCCCTTCTAACATACGTCATATTTATAAAGGTTATATACAAGTTATATTGTCTGTTAGCATTTCTCAAAATACATTATTGTAATTAATATGGTTAATTAAGGTTATGCACTAAAAAGAATCTTAAAGTGGTTTACACGAAGAAAAAAATCATGGTTGGAAACTACGCATTTTCCTGATCAAATTACATATACAAATTATTTTAATCCGAGTTACAGTTGCAAAGTTATAGCAAATTCATGTTTAACATATTTTCTGTAAATAATAAACAGCATGGGATCTAAACGGTCCGAAAACAAAGCGCACTGGACAAATACGAAATACTAACCAGCGTCCAGGAGCGCAAGATAGCGCCTACAGCCGTCGGGCCGAAGCCCAACAGAAAAAAGTCACTTTATGTTGGACCGCGGGTTATTTAAAAGAAAAATCAGGGTCTTTTTTTAAAGCGTATGACGGACGGGCAGAAACACTCCGTACTTTATTAGTAATGTATAGATGTATAGATTTGGGTCGGAGGCGGACACAAACCGAACAATTTCTACGCCCACCTCATCCGTCATTGTCCGACCTGGCCCATGTGTCACCCTCTCTCTCCTTTTCTTTCCTTGGCCCACCACGACCACCCACCCACCCAGCCGGAACACGAGCCAGTCGCTGGGCGCCAAGCAAAAGCAAGCACACGGCGCGGCTCCAGCGGCCTCTAGCGGCACGGCGGTGCTCCCTCCAGCACCAGCAGCGCGGCGGCGTGCCGTGGAGTCCAGCGGCACAGCGGTGCTCCCTCCAGCGCAAGCAGCACGACGGCGCGTCGTGGAGGTCCCCGGAGACAGCGGAGAAGGCGGCCATCCCGTCGTCGCACTTGCCGAGCCGCTCGCGCGCGGCGATGAGGAGCTTGGTCGCGTCGAGGCAGGCGACGTCGTTGAAGCAACAGCCGCTGTCGGGCACGGCGCGGACGGCCGTGTCGTCCCTGGGGGCACGACCGGGCACGAAGGAGGCGAGTCGCGAGCTCGAAGCTGTGGGGCGAGCGCAGCCGAGTTGCAGGTCGTGGCGTGTCCAGCCTCTTCGTTCGTGACCAAGTTGCAGCGCCGCTCGCGCGTGCTCGCCTTTCAATTGGTATCAGAGTCAGGTTCTCTAATATAAGGTTTTACAACCTTAGAGGATATGTCCGACGATCAAGTGGTGGGGGGTCACCCCGCGGCCGCGGGACTTAGTGAAAATCAAGGTCCTCTCGCAGCCGACACTAGTGAAGAAATGGCTAGCCACAACTCTTGTTCGTGGCGCGCCATTTCTCACCAACGCCAGCACTAATATTTTCAAATAGTGCCGGCGTGGGCTAAGTTTGTACGCCCTAGCTATTTGCTTAGTGCCGGCGTTGCACATTAGGCCCGGCTTTGCATATTCAGGCCCATTAGGCCCACGCCAGTACTAGTCGGTTTTAACAGCTTCCCGGCACAGTGAAACCTTATCCTTTCGTGCTCGCTCTCTCGATCCCCAACTCCACCCGTCCTCTCCTCTCGATCCCCGCCGCCGCCCCACCCGTCGCCGCCCGACGCAGCCGCCGCCCGACGCCGCACGGGTACATCAACTCTTTCATCCCCACCACATGTATCTAGCATTAGATCGATTCATTAGCCGCCGCCCGACGCCGCACGGATTTAGTTCATCAGTACTACTAGCTCTCTGTCAATTGAACAAGCCCTTAGATGAATTCGCCATGTTTAGTTCATCTGCGCCTTGGTGTTTAATTAAGTTCTAGTTCTAGTTCTTAATTGTGTTTAATTTACTGTGCTTAATTAAGTTCTAGTTCTTGCTAACAAATCTGAAAGTAAGGAATCGACCTAATGTTTAATTCTTAATAAATCTGAAAGCAAGGAACCAAAGAATTTGAATCATGCATGTTATTTTTAAATTCTTCATGTTATTCTTAAATTCTTCATTCTAAGGGCCAGTTCTATTGTAGCTTATTTTGGGTACATAATTTTTTCTATCTTATTTTGTAGCTTATTTTGGGCACATATGGACGTTTCAAGCAAGAAGGAATCAGGTGGGCGACATGGAGAAGTGGAATAATTGGCTCTTAGAGTCGTCAGACTGGAGAATCAAGAAACTAGAAGAAAATAATGCCGAAGTGAAGAAAGAAAGGGATCAGTTGCTCATAGAGGGTGCTAATGCCCTCACTAAAGTAGACGAGCTGAGCGAGATGAGGGATAAGTTGACAGAGAATAGGGATCAACTCAAGCTGAAGAAAAAATAACTCAGGACAGAGAGGATTGAGCTACAGTCAGCCGTTGCTCATTTCAAACAAGATGGAGAGAGCAATCGAAAGAAGATGCGCCAGCTGAGCATAATCCTTGATGATGATGAAGAGTAGTTAGTTGATTACTAAGTTTAGATGATGAGTAACTTTTGTGAAGTTTAAACTCTTAGTTTTCGAAGTAATATTTTTCTTATTATCAACCGAAGAGTACTTAGTTGATTATTAAGTTGAAATGTTCAGTATCTTTTGTGAAGCTGGTATATTTTTATTAGCTAAATATGACAGTGCCGGCATGCAACTCTATCCAACGCCAGCAGGTACTCGAAATATAGCTGGCGTCGTCTCCAACGTCACCACTAAATTTTAACTGTGGCGTCATATTGGTGGCGTCGTGTGTCTACGCCAACAAGGCCATTTTTGCCACGCCATAGCTAGGCTTTTCTGCACTAGTGCGAGGTGGTCATACCTCAAGCCGCTGCTCCTATAGCCCCCAACCCGGTTGACCCCTTAACCGCGGTAGATGTCCTTTCAATGTTTGTGGATCTTAAAACCGCAATGTTGAGAGAAGTCCGTTCCTCGGTTAAGGAGGAAATTGATGCACGCTTAAAGCCATCATCATCCACATCAAACTAATTTAATCCAAATGAGGTCTTTGATGCGGATGACTCAAGGGAAACCCTTGCATCACCGGTTCGCACTCAAGTTCCTAGGTACAATGCCACGGAACATTTTTACTCACCACAACCCTTGCAACATCCTCGCATTAATCCTGTTGGGCCTCCGCCCCCTTTGAAAGCTAATGTGTTTGCTAAGTGGAAGCTAGATATGGAGTCTCACATTCGAAGTGCATCTACGCAATTATGGTGGATTGTGGTCAACGGCTTCAACCCGGAGGACCCAACAAATCTCACTCCAAGAGAGGCTGTTAATGACCAACTCAATGCAACCGCCCACAACATCTTGCGTAATGCCATGACCGAGGACTATAGTGACTCCATTGCTCTTCTCAAGACCGCAAAGGAAATTTGGGATTGCCTTGAAGAAGCTCTTGAGGGTGATGATGCTATTCGAAGATCTCGGTTGGGCCTTACTCAAGTAAGAGGTGAATTTGTTTGTGAGGAATGATGGTGAGACCGCGGAAGAAGTATATCGAAGATTGAAGTCTCTTGTGCTAAACCTGAGAACCTTTGGATGTGGATGGGCTAACGGTGGTTTCATCAAGGACAAGTTCATTGATGCAATGGTTCTAACGGAACACACTATAGTAATGATGATTCATCAACGCCCGGACTACCACAAGTTGACTGCGGCTCAAGTCGTGTCTACCTTTTCTACACATGTGCTTTTGGAGACCAAGTCAAAGAAGACCTATGCAATTGCTCAAACCACCGAGAACTCAACTCTTGCCTTGAAGGCCAAGAAGGTGACTGCTCAAGCTAGAGAATAAGATGTGCTTGAAGAGTGCAGTGAAGATGATGGTGACGCTACTTGCCCGGCCAATGACTTTGCGGAAGACTTGGCTCTCTTAGTCAAGAAATATTCGGGCACCATGGTCAACAAAGGAAAGAATCTTCAAGAAAGAAGCTTTGGGAGAAGAAAGTGCTACAATTGTGATATCCCAAGACACTTTGTGCATGATTACCCCATATGAGAGACGTGAAGACAAGTTCGAGAAGCTTGTGCTTAAAAAGAAGAAGTTCTCCAAGTTCACCAAGAGGAAAGATGACAAGGCACTTGTTCATGAAGAATACATGCCAGGAGATGAGGATGACGGTGATGATGACCAAGTGGGCACGGCTGCTCTTGCCTTGCATGCCACTAACTCGTCCTCATCCACCATCTTCGAATCTCCAAATGAGGACAAGCCCTTCACTCATCGATGCCTCGTGGCTAAAGAGGTAAAAACTAAGTCTCCATACAAGCTTTGGGCCGAAGCCATCAACACCGTGTGTCATGCTTCAAACCGGCTTTATCTTCGCAAGCTCAAGAACAAGACCCCTTATGAACTTCTCATTGGGAGAAAACCCAACATCAAATACTTTCGGGTTTTCGGTTGTAAGTGTTTCATTCTAAACAAGAAATCCCGTTTAGCTAAATTTGAGTCTAAAACTTATGAGGGCATGTTTGTTGGATATGCTTCAAATTCCCATGCTTACCGTATTCTCAACAAATCCACCGGATGCATTGAGGAGACGGTAAATGTGGAGTTTGATGAAGATAACGGCTCCCGCGTGGAGCAAATTGTTCCTAGTGTTGTAGGTGATGAGGCTCCTTCACAAGCTATAAGGACCATGGGGATAGGTCACATTCTTCCACAAGAAATACCCCATGTCCAAGTAGAAGAAGAAGGAGTAAGAGCCCCTCTTGTGGAATCCCCACAAGGGAAGTCATCACCGCCAACGCAAGTGCAAGATGCTTTGAGAGATCATGAACGTATCCAACAACAAGATCAAGCCCCTCATACTCTCGAGCAAGATCAAGGACAAGCTCAATCAAGTGGTGATGAACCAAACATTGAGGTCAAAGAAGTTGCTCAAGATGTTGATCAAGATCAAGATCAAGCCCAACCTCAAGTGTCTTCTCAAGATGATGGTCTAGACCAAGATCAATGCCAACCTCAAGTGTCTTCCCCCATTCCACAACCAAGTGTTCAGAAGGTTGAGGTTGTGAAGAGAAGAGTGTCCGCAAGACTCAAACGCGCTCAAGGCCAAGTGTCTTCATCAAGTGCAACACCAAATGATGAAGAGCTCTTGTTAAAAGAGCAAAAAGTGGCCGCCAAGTTAAAGCATCTTCAACATCTCACCGAGAACATTTATGGAAGCATCAAAAAGGGGGTAACTACTCGTAGACGTGTTGCAAACTTTTGTGAACATCACTCGTTTGTCTCTTGTATTGAACCTCTTAAGGTGGAAGATGCTCTTTAGGACCCGGATTGGGTAAATGCTATGCATGAAGAACTCAACAATTTCACAAGCAACAAAGTATGGACTCTAGTGAAGAGGCAACAAGAACATCGTAATGTCATTGGGACCAAGTGGATCTTTACAAACAAGCAAGATGAACATGGACAAGTCACAAGGAATAAGGCAAGGTTAATGGCACAAGGTTTCACTCAAGTTGAAGATTTGGACTTTGGTGAAACCTTTGCCCCCGTTGCCCATCTTGAGTCCATTTGTATTTTGCTTGCATATGCCTCTCATCATAATTTCAAGTTGTATCAAATGGATGTTAAAAATGCTTTTCTTAATGGTCCTTTAAAGAGTTAGTGTATGTCAAACAACCTCCCAGTTTCACAGGCATGTACCGTGCGCACGGGACCCCGTGTGCACGGGCATGTACCGTGCGCACGGGACCCCGTGTTCACGGGCCTGTGACCCCGTGCACACGCGGTTGGCAGTGTTTTCCTCTGCTAGTTTTTTTGTTGTTGTTTTTTCCTTTCCTTTTTTGGGGTACCTGCACTCATTCTTCTTGCATATGTTGTTTGAATGTTGTGTTTCTCAGACTCCGCCGACAAGGTGGCTGCCGCTCGTAGCAAACGATCGAAGACAGGGTTTGCTCGGTTCACTATCGCTCGTCGTCAGCCTTCAGAGGGAGTTGGTCAGGGCTCTCAGAGTCGTGCTCGTCGTGCTGCATCTAAGAAGCCAATGATAGAGGCTTCTGATGACTCTAAGGAGGAGTATGATTCTGTGAAGGATGAGCACTATGTCGCAGGAGAAGAGGCGGAGGAGTTTGCAGATGATGTCGATGATGAAGATGATGGTGGCTCTAGTCCTGGTGAGCAGCCTATTGCAGGTGGTCGTAACCTTCGGAATGTTCCTCTATGTGATTGGCACAAACCAGAAATTTGGGAAGCCAGGCATGGACACCCCTATGTTCCTGCCACCGGTCCTGACGTGGATCCTAGGTTCAAGAATGATCTTCAACGCAAGATTTACTCGGAGCTTCTCATGACCAAGGGCAAGAAGTTTGCTCCACACAAGCAAGTTGATGTGGAGGCCCTCCGCGACAATGATCACATCTATCCCGGGGTCTCTGCTGCTCTTGGCAGGTTGGGTCTCATTCCGTTTGTTAGTTTCAACCAACCGTACAATGAAGAGCTTGTCACGCAGTTCTTTGCCACTGTTTTCTTCCATAATGACTCTGCTCGCACTCTCACCTGGATGTCTGGGACTCGCCAATGTTCAGCTTCTATGGCCAAGTTTTTTGAAACTATTCCATATCCGTTTTTTGAGGAGGAACATGTTGACTATGGTCGAGTTTGTGATGCTAGGCAGTGCCACAAGGATGAGATTGCATTTGCTTGCAAGCAAGAGAAGTCTTTTATCACTGGCTCGATCAAGGACTTGCTCCCGGTATATGATACGATGCGCCACATTCTTCGGTACACTCTCACTCCCAAGGTCGATGACTCACATAATATAAGGAGCTCTATGTTGGATATCTTTGTGTATCTGCATAACAGGAAGAAGGTGGATGTTCTGGATTTCATGTTCTATAGGCTGCGTCAGTGTGTGCAGGAGGTTAAGTCTATGATCTATGCTCCTTTTATCTAGGCCCTCATTGAGTCTGTATGCCCTGCACGGTACATCTCTCAGTACAAGACTACTACTCCTAAGCGCAACATTCGTTGGTCCCCTCAAGCTCCTGCTCCTTATTAGGCTCCTAAGAAAGGGCGCAACCCTAGAGCTGATGAGCGGGTTACCTTCACTTCGGGGTGCTCCTCCAATTCCCGGATTCCTCGTGGCCCTAGCAAGAAAAGTTCTGAGGCATGCTTTACTCATGATGAGAAGAAATCCTTGTTCAAGACTCTGCACAACATATTTAAGATGTGTTAGTCCACTCAGTGCCGTCAGGTCAAGGAGACCAACAGAGGGAAACTTGTGCGTCGTCAGCAGAAGGCTGAGCGTGCTGCTGCTACTCAGGAGGTTGGCCCGGGGTCTGAGGACAACGACAGTGTGGTGACGACTCATTCCTTCTCGATAGCAGGGTGGCATTTTGATGATGATGATGATGATGATGCTTCGAGCGTGCCTCCCCTTGTCTGAGTATTTTTATTTGCATCGCCTTTTCCCTTTTTGTTGTGTTGATCACAAAGGGGGAGAAGTGGTTTAGGAGTTTGTGTTTCTGAGATCTCAAGGCCTCGTGTTCTTTGTGGTGTTTATTTGGCTTGAGATACTCTCATTTGTTCTCACAGTGTGCTTGTGAGCTACCTTTATCTCTCTATGTGTGAGACAATGTCTTATGGATCATATATGCTGCTTTGGTCTATCTTATGTTGTATGATCTTAGGTATCATGTTTTGTCTCACCACTCCTACTCACCACACTCTGTGCATGTGTTCTAGGCACCGTATAGGTTATATTCTCTGTATGCTCGCATTCTCTTAACCTCATTGATCTAGGGGGAGCCCCTTATGTGTGTGCTTGATGCATACTCAAGCAAATCGTTATCCATGCACACATATAGGGGGAGCTCCGATGATCAAGTGTTGTCTGGTTTCATGGCCTTAAAATTGATATATCTTTTTGCCATGTCCTAACCATGTTGTCATCAATGCACCAAAAAGGGGAAGATTGAAATTGCATCTGGCACTTAGTTGTGTTTTCGTGTGATGGCAATATGGTTAGAGGATCTAATATCAGCTGCTAGTTTATCTCAGGTGATTTGTTCCATGCAACTCTCTATGGAGGTGTGTGATCCCCCCCCCCCCCCCCCATTCGAAAAGGTTAAAGGCGTGGTGTTCCCGGGGACTCGAAGGTTTTCTTTTTGGTTCGATTTGAGTCATAGGGAATACCACACTATTAAGAGGGGTCGTAGTGGATTTGTGTTGTGTGGGAATACCTCCAAGACTTTGTTTCAGCCTTCCTACCACGTCCTTCATCCACTAGGGTCTGTTAGTGTCGTGCCCAAGTACTCAATGTTGTTTCCAGAGACTTTCTGGACACCCCGTGTGCACGGGGTATTTTGACCCCCGTGCGCACGGGGCACCCCGAAACTCCCTGAGTAGCCCGTGCGCACGGGCTCTTTTGACCCCCGTGCGCATGGGGTGCCCGAAACTCTCTGAGTAGCCTGTGCGCACAGGGCTGACTTAGCCCGTGCGCACGGGGTCCAACGGTCAGATTTCCCCACCCAGCCAAGAACACTATAAAAGGACCCCTTCTTCCTCCTCCATCCTTAACCCTAATGTCTTGTTGAGCTTCACCATTGCTACACCTCATTTTGCTCAATACTCTTAATCCCTCCATCCAATCTTGTTGATACTTTGGGGATTGGGAGAGCAAGACCCGATCTACACTTTGACCAAACCAAATTCGTGTTCCCCACAACATTTGTTCACCATTGATTTCTTACTCTTGGAGCTTGGGCTCCTGGCGGTTAGAGGTTCCTCCGGAAGCTTCCTTGCTTGTGGTGTGCTCCTAAGAAGTTTGTAAAGGTGTGGTGGTCGCCTTCAAGACCAACCCCGAGTGATTCGAGGCTCATCCATTGGGGGTGACTCGAAAGAGATACGGTGAGCCTTCCGTGGCGTTCCGCAAGCTTTGGCTCCGGCACCGCTCTAAACGGAGAGTAGCTCCTCCCTAAGGAAGAGTGAACTTCAGGATAAAATCCGCATCCTCGTCTCACTTGTGGTTAATCCTTTCCCGCACTTTACCTTGCTTTGTATGCTTGTTGGCTTGTTAGTTATCTTATTGCCTAGCATATTTAGTACTACTTGTGTTTGTCATATAGGTTGTGTTCACCTAGTTGCATATCTAGTGAACCCTATTTATCCACATATCCCTAAAATTGACAAAAAAGAAAAAATTGTAATCTCCTATTCACCCCCGCTCTAGTCGACCGTATCGATCCTTTCACCTGGCGGTTGAGGGCGCGGGCTAGCGACCCCATGGCTTCATTGCCAGCATAGCCTCGTCCGCGAGCAGTTCAACTCAGAGTTGCCAGGCGCTGGCCTCGTCTGCGGGCAGGAGTGCGTCCGCGGATAGTTCACCCTCCAAGTGTTCGACGGAATGTCGGGGCGGACATATCACCAAATGCGTCTGCCCCCGTTGGACGCACTATCGAACCCAAATGAAAAACCGAACATGGACGAGCGGACGACCGACCCAAACGAACAAGCGGGTTGGAGTTGCTCTAACGGCTAGTTAGCGGTGAGTACGAGAAGTCTCGGAGAGCGACCATCCACACGGTGACAGTCTGAGTGAGTATTCCTCGACTCTGCTCACACTGCATGACGCAAAGGTGACGGCGTCGTTAATTCCGTGTCCATTACCCATCATTACCACTACTTATTCTACAGTTGGTGCACATGGATATCTAACCCTTCATCTTTCCACTCGGCATCTGTGTGCTAGTACTCCCTCCGTTTCACAATGTAGTGCGCTCGCTCTTTCCGAGATCTAAGTTTGACCATACATTTACCAACGAGACCGGTTGTGACGGGAGCACAAATTATACCACTAAATTTAGATCTCGGAAAGCGCGGGCACACTACATTGGGGAACGGAGGGAGTAACTTATTTCCCAGTGAAGAAATCCACATCATATCCAAATCGGTGCAATACATTAAATAAAATAATATCACAATTAACTGTGAAGGTATGGATTAATCGGCTCACCTTTGAATGTTGAAGAAATGACATCTCCAAAAGCTGCATAATGTAACTCTCACCAAGTTGCCAATTAGAGAATATACTAGATGGCTCCATGAATCCAAGAGCAATCCATTGATGAATTAGCTCATCTTTAATCATTTTGTGGCCCTTTGGAAAGATTGCACAATAAGCAAAGCATAACTTTAAGTATGGAGGCATGAAGGTGTAGCTTAACAGCAAGGATCTAAGCACTTCATGACTAGATGATGCATCTTTAGAAGTAGATAGATTCCAGATATGATTGGTTTTGACCGAAAACCATTCTCCATACGACTTGGACTTCAAAATGTGTCCAAGTGATTGAGCAGCTAAAGCTACACCTTTGCACTTCTTTGCAATATCCCTTCCAATTGGCTCCAGCCGTTCTTTGTCATCTCTTGTTTCAAATTTACTTTTTTGCCTTATTATTTCCCAGCACATCTCATCTGACAACTGAGGTAAGTTGTATGGCTGAACAGTGGAGATTTCATTTGCAATGCCTTTATCCCGTGTGGTAACTACAACCATCACCTTGCATCCCTTACCCTGCTTCAGCATAGTCTTCAATTCTTCTAGTTTAAAAGGATTCTTCTCCCACAGGTCATCCAAAATGATCAAAAGATTCTTCTTCTCAGCAAGTAGCTCTTGAAGGCGAATGTTAATACTATGCAAATCACGTAACTTTTGGCTCTGCTGTTCTGATAGTTGTGATATTATAGTGTTGCCAATCTTATTCAAGTCAAAGATCTGGGAAACATAGACCCATATCCGAGAGTGTTTTTCGAACTCAGGATCGTTGTAAACCAATCTTGCCAAGGTGGTCTTTCCAATGCCTCCAAAGCCCCATATGGGAACATAGGTAGTCCGTTCAGTGGTGCTCCCAGATAACCGAGCCAAGACTTCCAATTTTTCCTCGGTCCTCCCAATGGTTTCTGCTTCCGCCATAGTCCCAGCATTTTCCCGGATATCAGGAAGTTGCGGCTCATCGCTGCGACTTTCTGGCGGAAGACGATAGTTCTGATGGTCTTCTGTTATCTTCTGTAGACGCTCTTGCATCTTTTTCATCTTGTCTGGCATATTAATCTTCTTCCTCATAGCTCCGAGCTGCAAGAGGCATGACTGGATCTGTCAGTGCCATGGAAAACATGAAAATCACACGCATGGGGTGGCAATTTTATGACGTGATGTTGCAATTTAAATCAAGATGCATATCACTACGTATAGCAGGACAGCTGATCCTCTCAGCTCTCAGGCTTCTATGCCAAATAAATTCAGATCTATTTCACCATCTAAATAAGTTCAGACCTACTTAACTAGTCCCTCTGTTCCTAATTTAGAATTTTAATACGGACTACATACGGAGCAAAATTAGTGAACCTACACTCTTAAATATGTCTATATACATTCGTATTTAGTGTCTATTGAAATATTTAAAAGGGCTTATATTTAGAAACGGAGCGAGTATATACTAGTAGTACGTAAATTCAGACCTGCTTCACCAAAAAAATACAGAGCTATTTCGTCACCAAACCAAAAAAAAAAAAAAAATCAGTTCCGTCAGTTCTATATCCTAGAAAAAAAACGACATTCAGATTCAGATTCCAGACTGATGGCAACCAACTGGACGAGCATACCAGGCCGGCGTCAGATTCGAAGTCATCGAGCATGTCGGAGATGTCGTACATGGCGGCCTTGAGCCGGTTCACCCACAGGAGCGCGGCGCTATCCGTGATGGACCGCCTCTCTGCGTCGCTGAGCGCGGCCTCGACCGACTCCAGCGTCATCTTCATCTTCTCCAGGTCTCTCTTCAGGTTCTTGTGCAGCTTGATCTTGCCCCCGATGGCGGAGCCGATCTGTTTGATGACCACCTTGATGACGCCCGAGGCGACCATGCCCCCGACGACGGCTGCCGCCGCCGCCATCGCTGATCCGGGCGGATCTTACGGGGATACCGATAAAACTGACGCGCGGTTTTCAGACTGCAGAGGAAGGAGTCAGTGAGGCAGAGGTCGCCGGAGAGAAACGGAGAGGGGGATAAAGAGACTGACCTGTATCAACGCTGTCTGTAAGGGACGCCGTTGCCGCCGGTGACCGGGAAGTAAGGAGTACAAGACGCTTGCCGGGAAGAAGAGATAGGCACACTGAAGAAAGGAGGACAGATTCTTCTTTTCGTTCTCTGAATCGAGTGGTAGCAGACTCGCGGCCTAATAAGTGCCGACGGCGACGGCGAGGAGGTGTGGGCTGGATGTGGTCGAGTCGAGTGTGAGCGCCAGAGGGGAAGAAAGATTCGCCGGAGTTGTCTCTTTCTTTGACCGGGAAGCACCCAAGGGCCCCTCTTCGCGCGTGAACGCGGATCTGTACCCGGGTTGGGGATTCAGTCCCGTAGTGTATAGATTTGGAGAGGGAGACGGAGACGGAAGAAGCATCCTCGCCGGGAGGAGGGCCGCTGGCCGATGTGCGGCAGCGGATACAGAACCAAAGCCGGCGACAGGTCGAGTTTTTTTTTTTTTTTTTTTTTTTTGAGGGAGGCGACAAGTCAAGATGGTGTTTTTCTTTTTCTTTGAGTGGTGCTGAGAGAAAGGAGAAGGCGATGCAGCGTGGGAGTACACGACGGCCCACGAGAAGGAACAAGAGGTAGATGCAATTGCGCGTAAAACAACGTTAAGTGTTTTTCCTTACACGTGTTTGGTTCATAAAAACTAGAGAGTCGAGACTAGAGATGGTGAAGCGTTCTAATCAAATCGGACACACCAAACATCTTGAATGGTTGTGTCCAAACCCGTCGGATACAATTTTTTTCCGTGTTGGACTATTTGGTTATAGGCAAACACCATTTGGCCTGCATCGTACGGTTCTTAAAGCATCATTTTGTTTGCATCGCTGGAAACGCTCAAATCGACCGTTTCCAACGCGCCAGACCGAGCGATGCTCTCGAGCCCATGTGGGTGGCTGTGACGAGACATGGTTTGTAGGTATTTTCTTCAAAGCATCTTTTTATCTTCTTTATCCCGTCTACACAATCGTGCTTTGATCCGCTATAAGCTGTACACGAAGACAATATGTACCTCGATGTTCTGATTCCATTTAGACGACTGAGGTTACATCAGAGATTACAGATGAAAGGAGAGGTATAGGCGCCATGACATGGCCGGCTCCTTACTAGCATGGTCATTAAATCTAAAGACCCAGAGAGTAAAGTCCGAGATTACATTTCTCATAGTATCACGAGCAGAGTAAGTCTCAGAGTGGAACACCTGGGTGTTACGAGAGTCCCAGAGCTTCTAGAGGATGGTGAGAGCTACCGAGGGCCAGATGGCTATGTCGAGGCCGACAGTAGTTTGTAATACTTTAAAGTTTTAGTTTTACCAATTCCTCTCAGATGGTCCCTTGAGTCAGCCTTCACATCGAAGGTGCATTCCTCATGGGTGTTGTCGACTAAACGAACTGCTTGGTGGTAACCTAATTAAGCCACATTGGTACCCTAAGTGCAGCCGCAACTCGTTGTCCTCTCGTTTCATTGCGCAAGAATTTGGCAGGCGGTGGGTGACCCCTGGCGGCTGATCGTCGAAGGAAGACTAGATATATCCATAAGAGAAATTGGTCACCCCTTCCCGCTTTGTTGTGCAATGTGTATGCTCAAAAACCCGTCAAAAAAAAAATATGTATGCTCAAAAAACTAGGGATGTTTGCCCCATCTCCACTGCCCAGGAGGATTGTTCCTGCGATCTCGGGCTTACTTTGTGCGCCATGTGAGATTGACAATGAAACCCAATGAGGCAAAACTTTAAAAGGGGCAAAAAAAAAAAAAACTCGAACAACTTGCTTAAATGGAGTATCTTGGAGGAATCTTCTTCTAATTTATGCCCGGCTGTCTATGACAGTTCTCAGGCCATCACGAGCATCACCGTGGCTGGCTTGTGGGTCTTCTCCATGAGTGATGTGGGGATGGACACGCGTCTTTTTGCGTAGCACGGGACAAGGCTAGACACCGGGCTGTCACACTGGAGCACGCCAGGTTATCACGTCCACAACGAGTAGGCACTACCAGAACGTTGGTGCATATGCACCCATTTCTTAGAAATGCATGTTAAATATGTTTTTAAATGATTAAAATTCCAAAACAAAATGTCTTGCCTACATCTCCGTAAAAATATATGCGCGGCACAAAATTTTGTGAAAATACACCATTTTCTTTTGCCTCTACAAAAAGACAAATTTCAATGGTTGAAAATAGTGTTCCACGAGACAGTTTTTTTTTCGAACACCACAAAAATACCTTTTTCCTTCAAAACTTTCGGCACACACGTAGAATGTGACGATGTACGTGTCCCATAATTTTCAGATTTTTTTTGGCACTTAAACATGTGTTTATCGAAATGGGTGCAGACATATCCGCATTCATCCATGTATTTTCGCATCCACAGCTAGCTACATACAACTCATTTTGACCGTTCCCAGGACAAAATAGACAAGCTACCAACCACACAGAAAATTGGACCACCAACGATGTTGTAAGGACGGCCAGGCCACTTGAAGTCTCTCACAAACTATACCGAAAAAGGTTTTTGTCCCGTTTTATAGATAAAGCAACCACCATGGCCACAAGGTACAACAAAAGTCCAGACCCCAACACACACGAGGTAGCACAACAAAGAGTACAAGAGGGTTCTATTGAGGGCATAGCTCAACAAGCCCTGAAATATAAAAAAAGATAGGCGGGATTCCCGCAAGCACAGTGAAGCGTCTAATCCGGCTCAGGAGGTGGCGGAGGAAGTGGTGGTGCCAAGCGGAGGGCCATCGTCCTAGTCCTGGTCCTGGTGACGGCTAAGTCGGCCGCCAGAGCTGCAAGTAACCACACATTTTGAACACCGCGTCAGTCGCATGTCGAAAAGGCACATGTTATATCATAAGCTTATTCTGAACCATCAATAACGTCCAGACAAGGACCATAATGACCGACCACCAAACGTGACGTCTCTGTGAGGGGAGGCCTGGACCTCCCACAAACTATAGTCATTTAGCCAGGCGTGGCGGAGCGCGCCACCCTGTCTAGTTCCTAATAAAAGCCATAAGAAATGCTGCAAATTGAAGCCTATGGGGTAAAAAGTGTAAGTGACTCATTTCATTTGAAAAATCGGTCCAGTAGAGCTCACTTGGGTACATGACCCAATCACGTGGATTAATTCCAGTCCGTGATGCCGCAACAAGGACATCCATCTCTGGCAATTGGCATGTGTTCTTTTCTTGAGAAGTTTGAACTTTCTTTCTTCTCTTTCCACAAACCATCAGACTAGCTGATGAACAATAAGTGCCTAAGGTCAACTCCTATGCATGACCTTATCCGGACGTCCGTTTTGTCCGGATTTCGTCCGTTTGGGACAGGAAAACGGACAAGCCTGTCCCGTTTACGGCCGTGCTGCCATCGATGCTCCCAACCGGCCTGCCGCATCGCAAAGTGCCCGTGTGTGTCGACTTGAATTTTGCCCCCCCCCCCCCCCCCCCAAAAAAAAAGAGCTCGGCCGTTGTAAATAATACAAAAACAGAAATAAAAATATTTTAACGTCCACACGTCCACACTAGCAAAGTTTAATACATTTATTAATTAAACATAAAACATAGAAAAGTTAACGCCGCCCGTCGCCGGTGAGGCCGCTGTCGTCTTTAGGAGCGCCGTCCTACTCGTCGTCATCGTCGCTGGTGAGGTCGACGTATGGAGGCGGCTGGCAAAGGTGGGTTGGCGGCCCCTGCCAAACCGGAGGCACTAGCGGCGCCTGCACCACCTCCTCCCGTGGTTCCTGCTTCGGCTCGGGTGACCGCGGCAGCGTCGCTGACCATGGCCCAACACCCAGCGCGTCGGCCATCTTCGGGGCCATGGCCGACCAGCCCCACTGCTGGCCCAGCAGCTGCGGGTTCCATGCGGCAAGTGGCGGCTCATCCACCACCTCCTCCTTGACCTCCTCCTTCACCACAGCGGCCTGCTCTAGCTCCGGAATGGCCACGTCACCGGCCGCAGAGAGGGCCAACGTCGTCTCCAGGCCCACCCATTGCTGCTTGTCGTGTGTGTTCATGGAGTCGTCCATGACACGCCACATGAGCTTGGCCTCCTCCTCCTCAGTCATCGGAGGTGGTGGTGGCAGGGACGGGGTCGGAGATGGCATCGGCGTGAGGCCGCGCACACGCCTACGACCGCGTACTTAGGGCGGGCTAGGAGCACGACGCCGGCGTGGGCTAGGTGGACGACCGGCAAAAAATGACTGCCGTCGCAGGTCGTGCTCGTCGCGGAGCCACGTCTCCCACAACGGCGAGCTGAGGCCGTACCTTGGGTCGTCGAGAAGATCCGAAGGCAGGCGCGCGCGGCGTCGCTCGATCTCCTCACGGCAGGCGCGGCCGCTGACCGGCACCGGAGGGATTGGCACCCGATCCGCGGACAGGTGCCAGTAGTTGGGAAGGTGGGCATCTCCCCAGGGGAATGACGTCGCCATCTCCCAGTACCTCCGGCAGATCTCCATGCTGACGTACGGGCGTAGGCACTGCGGGGCGGCCGACGGAGCGATGGGAAATGCCGGCGGAGCAGATGGTGGTGGGCTCCTAGAGCGACCGGAGCGGTGGCTACCAGAGGAGGAGCCGGCCTCATGGGAGTTCTTCCCTTTGCCGGACCACGGCCAGGTCATGGCGACAGCGGCGGGCTAGGGTTTGCTAGATCCTGCCAAGGGTGGAGGGGGCAGGAGGGGCTTTCGAAGTGGAAGCTGTGGACTGTCCAGTCCAGGGCTTCCACATTAAGTAGGACGACGACCCGCCAGTTGGGTCGCTGATAGCTGGGGGCCGCCACGCGTGCGTGTTTAATTTGGGCGGTGGAGGTAGTTGGGCGGCCGCCACGCGTCCCCGAGGTGGACGAGGAGCCAGCGCGTGCCCGTCCGTTCGGCATCCGTGGGAGCGCAAACTGGGCGCAGATTTGCGCCGGAAATGGGGCGAGCCGAACGCCAAACGGACATTTTTTGCGGTTGCGGTCGCGCGTTGGGCCGGTCCGTCTGTCCGTTTTGCCCGAAACGGACGTACGCTGACAAAATGGGGTCGTGCGTTGGAGTTGGCCTAAGATATTTAGAGAGTTCTTTTCAAGCCCAGTATCCAGAGAGTTCTCAATGGAACGCAAGAGAAAATGATCACCTGCATGATCTCTCCTTGAGTTCATACACCGCCCAGATAAACAAACTCTAGCTAAGCTAGGGCTGCAAACGGCCGACTCAACTTGGAAACGGCCAATTCGAGCATTCCTAGCGAGCCAGGCTCTAGGCAGGTTTTTCCTGCACCCACTCGGCCTGTTTGGGGTGACGCAGACTATCAAACGCGCCCACAATTCTCAATGTGCGCAGGGAAAAAAAATGACCAGGTGCATGCTCTATTATTCTTGAGTTCGTAGTTTCATACGCTGTCTAGATAAAGAACCTCTAGCTAGCTAGTGGTGAAGAATTCAGCTCCTCTTTTGGCTCAAGCTTAGCGCATCCCACCGCCTTGACGCGATGCCGGTGCACAACACTACTCTACTCGCGCACGCGAAACTGCCCTTACGCCGACCTGAATGAAACACATGCAGCAACCCAAGCCGGCACGCAAAACATATCTCCATGCTGCCAGGACAGGACGACATGGCACACCGTGACAGTGACTCGAGTGAAAGAACTTTGATCCCAATTGGAGCCAACAGCAATATCTTTCGTTTCAATTAGTTAACTAACTAGAGAGAGATGGCACTCGCAAAGCAGAGATGGCTCCGAAAGACGGTAAAGCATCAATATACAGTAGTAGTACATCAGCGCGGTGGCCACTTTAATAAGTCTTTAATTTAAAGTGATTCATCGACGGTGCAATGAGGAGCGTAGGTACGTAGCTTAGCTCCCTTTCTTTGCCAAACCATTTCCCCCGGTTCCGCGTAGTGCCGTAGTTTGTGGAAATCACGTAGCCGGCCGATCGAGATCGCTTTTGCCCTAGGTAATGTCATCAAAGAAGGCGATCGACGGCGTCTACGCAGGTGACCTGAAGCTGATCACGGTGGGTTTGATGTGGCTGGAATTAATATATCTGGTCTCTCTTTCCAAGGGAGGAAGAAAGAGGGAAAGAGCGGCCATTGGTCGAGCGGCGAGATGGAGCGGCTGCAAAGCGAAGAATCCTTGGTGGCGAAAGGTCAGGGACTTCCTACTGTACGCGTGAGTTGACAACTTGAGATGGACAAACAAGGTTAGCAGAGAGAAGATTTGGTATGCTCCTCCCCTCCCGCGACGCGCCCGCGCGCGCCGGGAGGGAAACCCTAGCCGCCGGCTCGTCGGCCCGTCTCCCTCCCTTCCTCCCCCCGCCGCCGGCGGCAGGCGCTGACGGGAAAAGCCCGGTTGGCGCGCCGGCGGCGGGGCCCTTCCTCCTCCTCTGCCCGTTGGGGACCGGCGCGAGGCGGCGACCTCGGGTGGTGGCGCTGGGCTACCGCGGGGCCCAGCGGCGCGGCGGCGGTTCTGCGGTGCGGCGGCGCGGCCGTATGGTGGCGGCGGGCTGGCTTCCTGCGCCCGCGCGCGGTGCAGCGGCTGTGGCGCTCCCATCGCGCGGGAGGTGGCGCGCGGATGGACCCCTGGCCGGATTCGACCGGATCTGGTGGTGGGGTCGGCCGGCGGCGCGGGGCTGGTGTTCCCCGGCTGCGGTTCTCCGGTGGTGGCGTGTCCCCTAGGTGCTGATCCTCGCGGGGCTGATGCGCGGGGGGGGGGGGGGGGCGACGTGGATGTCTTGGGTGGATCGGCCGGTCCTGCAGGCAACCTCGGGTGGAGAGCGCGGGCTGGGTCTGGTGGATTTCATGAGATCCGGCGGCGGTGGCCTGAGGTGTGGCTTTGGTTCCTTCCCGCGGGCGTGGAGTCGGGGCAGAGGGTGTGTGGTGGAGATCTTGGCTTTGAGCCGGGGTGGTGGAGCTCGTCTGAGGAGCCAATGGGGGTCGGGACGCCGGAGTGGCTGCTCGGCGGCCGGAGTTGCCAGCTGTAACACCCTGGATTTTGCCCATTTCTTTTTCTTTTGATTTTGGTCTGGTTTTGCTTTTCTATGGCTTGGTAGTCTTGGAACCTCAAGGGATTACCCTTGATTCCTTTCCCAAGAGGCTTGTCAACCTCGAAACCATCTCAAGACCTTATCATTTTCATCTTGGACCAATCCCAATATTCTTTTTCTATTAAAGGAATAACCCTGTTCGCTCTGGGTTGTGAAGCAACCCACATCTCCATCATCCCAAAAATTCCCAAATAATTCTCATAAATTGTTTGGGTCATATCTTCCTCAGATATGTCAAAACCCTTCCTTGCCATGTTCAAAAATATTTCATCAATATTCCTTTTCTGATTCTGCCCTAGCTGTCAAGCTGAGAAGCAAGTACCCTTTATATTTGCTTGATTGCTCTCAAACTTTTTGGGCACTCTTTCCTATCCATATAACTATGTGGCACCCCGGTTCAGAGGAGACCGGAACGCCCCGTATTCCAGCCCAGGGACAAGTCTCCTGGAATACGGCACTGTTGGCATAGAACAAATCAGCTCTTTATTACTATAGAAAGGGTTACAAGGGTACAAGGATTACATCGGTACGGCAATACTACGTCTGCCTAGGGTAGCTCTATGCTAAGAGCAGAACAGCCCGAGGAAGCGGAGTAACTCTCGGCAGCGGAACAACAACGGCGGTGATGGACTCCACTCCGCAGGGACTCTGGCTGGAACGCTTATCCTAACTCGCGAACTCGGCATCTTCGACAAGCAAGCAAACATGACCTGCAAACTGGCATGATACGCCAGGTGAGTACTTTGAATGTACTCGCAAGCACACGACAACCAAACAATGCAGCAAACAATAGCATGGTAATTATCCAGTTAAATGCATAAGTAGTTTACTTACTGTTACCGATCATTCACTTACTCTCCTCTGGGTTGTCCCACAACCCTCGAAATACTCACAACTATCGAGTACTTCCGTACACAAGACGAGTTCTTCCATCATTACTAATTCTGCTACGGTTGACCATCTACTGAGGTCTGGACGGGCTGTCCAATACCGTGGACGCGGCTATTCGAATAGATTTTTCACTCTGCAGAGGTTGCGCACTTTACCCACACCATGAAGCACCTGGCCTCGCGATCCCCTTCGGGTGGACCAGCGTTGCTTCAACGAAACCTGCCTGACCCGTGACTCTCTCATCGTACCACCGGCATTCATCCTCTCCCGGAGGCCTGCCCTGGGTGGCCCCTGTGTCCCCATGACACCTGTGTCCTCATGACACCTGTCACCGTCGTGGCTAAACTAAACTGTCCCAAACGGGGACCTGGTACCATATAACTCAACTGGGCTCACAAGGTTATCGCCGCCTACCGGGCCAGGGTATCGCGCGCGCATAACCTTCCCTCTTTGGAGGTACCGGTGAAAGAGCACGCGATCAGACCAAGTCAAGGCCGTCCCATACCGGCAAATGTGGTTGCACGGGTAAGCCCGGACAGGTGACTCAAGATCAACCACTAGGTTCACTTGGCAAACCTAGTAGTTTATCGCCATACTTAGGATGGCAGCAACTAGGCATTTAAATTAAATTGCTATAAATTATCACATGGGAAAGTGATGCAAGTAATTCATTTGTAAATGCAAGCAATTCAATTAAATATGTAACGCTATTGAAATACTTCATGGAATGGGTGTCCTGGCTTTCCTGGGGTGAGGGATCCACCGGGAAGAAGTGCGGAAAGGTCGCGGAAGGAGTTGCCGAAAACAGTTCTCTCTCGAAGGGGCTGTTTACGGGCAAGGGCAAAATGGTCATTTTCACTATGCGAACACACAATGAAAATGATACCAACATGACGGTCTCGACGAGACGAAGACGTGGGCTTTGGAATCACCTCAATCGGAGCTATGGATGAAAAGATATGACCTAACGAAGATCAGGGACCAATCTGCAAAAATAACTCCACAAACAGGCCCCTGGAGGGTAAAACAGAAAGTGCCTTAGGTGGAAATGCGCCTTCCAGCGGGGAAAACGCCTTTCCAGCCGAGGCGTTTCCACTTATCCAACGTGGCCTGCCTCTAGTCGCCGACAGGTGGGTCCCGACCCCACCTGTCGGGTCCTCTCTCTCCTCCCTCCATCTCCTTCTTCCCTCTCCCTGCTTCTCCCCGACGGATGCAACAGAGCAGAGGGGGTCGCCGGCGCCGGCGCTCGCCCGGCTGGCTCCGGCCACTTCCAGAGGCGCCCCGACCACCGGCGAGATGCGGAGGAGATGCCGCATCCATCTGGTCCTTACACAGCCGCCGGGGAGCCCTGAGACGAGCGGGACGACGACCGCGGCAGACGACGGTACTGGCCAGATCGAGCCCGAGGCCATGAGCCTTCCTGGAGCAAAACGGAGGCGGGGATCTCGCCATGGTGGTGGTGAGGGTCTACGATGGTGGCTAGGTGGAGAGGGGAGAGACCACGGAGCTCGAATTCGAGAAGAGGGCCGCGGCGGTCATGGCGACCCATGTAGGCGGAGAGGAGCTCCGGGGCTCGGGTGAGATGTTGGGGAGGGGTAGAGGAGTGCGGCGAGGGCGGTGAGATGCTCGGGAGGGGCTCGAGTGGTCTATTTATAGCCGGGACGGCGCAGGGCTCGGGCACGGCCGCGGCGACGTGTGCCGGAGCTTCGGGAATGCTCATGGAGCAGGGGAGAGGCGTCCAGAGAGGTCGGAGAGGAGCTGAGGAGACTCGGGCGTGCTTGGGAGGGCTCAAGCGAGCTTGGGAAAGCTCGGGACGACCGGACACGGCGGCGACAGCTTCGGCCGGTCACTGGCGCGGCTGCCGTACCGCGTAGGAGGGGACGGGAGAGGGGAAGACTTATCCAGGGAGGAAGACGACGATGAGGGGGAGCTGTTGGACACGACGAGGCGTGCGGAACCGACGAGCAGAGGAGGGGCCCGAGCTAGCAAACACGCAGCTCGCGTCCATGGCGTGCCAGGGCGGTGGTCACCGCGTGGTCAGGGCGATGCCACGTGCTCTGGTCGACCAAACCGTGTCTGCTCGATTAGTCATTCAAAGGGTAATGCCAAGAGGGAAAGAAGCAGGCATAGAGGAGCTTGAGATGACCACAGCTAGCAGATCTACTCAGGAACAACAAGGTGTTTGATGGGAGGTGAGGGAGATCCAGCTGAGGATAGATTCTGGTTTTTGGCTGAGGGTGATCACATACTAAGATGATCACTACTGCAAATTTTCAGCTCATTTGCATGAGGATAAATAGCACTTGCAGTTCAAAGGGCTCTACTGGACAGAAAGGCTAATCTGGATGTGGCACTCACATATAGTGTTGCCTTGAGCTAAAAATGGGCATTTGATAATGATTTGGTCATATGAGAGTGCCATAAAAATTTCATGCCATTTGGGCAAGCCAAAATGGTACTTCCTTCATAATGGACCTCTCTGACCAGAATCTTAGGAAAATTCCTAAGGTAAAATGGCTAGATGGATTGAGCCAAACTTTGGTAGAGATAGGTTATATGAGTAGGAGAATGCTCTGGTAAATTTCCATCAATAATGAAGCAATATAAAATATAGTTGCTTCACAACAGGAAAATATGACCAGAAACAAAGATTTGATGCTGTGCTCACATAGTTGACGGGATGATGCTCAAATTTTGTGGAGAGTGTTAATTTGAGCATATGAAGATTTCTGCCAAATTTCAACTCATTTTCAGACCCTTAGCTAGCTCTTTCTTTACAAAGCTTCCTCTGGATCAGAAACTTTGGAAATTTGCCAAGAAATATTTGCTAGCCTAATTGAGTTGAATTTTGGCATATGGCAATGATAAGGATAGGAAAGAGTGCCCAAAAAGTTTGAGAGCAAGCAAGCAGATATAAAGGGTACTTGCTTCACAACTTGACAGCTAGGGCAGAATCAGAAAAGGAATATTTGTGAAATATTTCTGAACAAGGCAAGGATAGGTTTTGACATATATGAGGAATATATGACCCAAACAATTTATGAGAATTATTTGGGAATTTTTGGAATGACAGAAATGTGGGTTGCTTCACAACCCAGAGCAATCAGGGTTATTCCTTTAATAGAAAAAGGAATATTCCCAAGAAAAGATTATTGAGATTTGTTCAAGATGGAAATGGCAAGGTCTCAAGATGGTTTAGAGGTTGGCAAGCCACTAGGGAAGAGGAATCAAGGGTGATCCTTCCAGGTTCCAAGACTACCAAACCACGGAAAGCAAAACCAGACCAAAATCAAAAGAAAAAAAGAAATGGGCAAAATCCAGGGTGTTACAAACCTACCCCCCTTAAAGAAATCTCGTCCTCGAGATTTGGTTGCTCAGGGATCAAACATGTATATTTCTACTTGAGGAAACCGTTTCCAACTCGGGTTTCCTTTTTGCCTTTGTACCCTGCTACCGCTGGATTTTATCTGACTCACTGTCTGGCTTTGGTGTGGTTTGTTCCACTGGATTCTCATTCTGATAGATCTTACCTTATATATATTACTCTGACTTTACTCCCTTTCTGTCTTCCGACTTATCTGGCTGCAATGGCTTATTCTGTCTGAAATACCTGTCCTTCTCGCAAGTCCGGGAGTTGTTCCTCATGGACGGGTTGTGATGAGGTTCAATACGGACGACCGTCCATGGAGTTGTGAACATATTCTTTCGGTGGACAAAAAAAATCTTTTACTCATTGCATTGTGCTGCTTGAAATGGCTGTGCGCCCTCCAGACTCAAACGGCGCTGGGAATCATACCGTTCTCCTGGCAGAATCGAACTCCTTGCAGGGGTTACGGAAGCATCTTGGCTAGGTTCACTGCCCTTAGCATCCCATCTGTACCAACGACTTGGCTATAGCCTGTCTTGACCAGCGTAAAGGGTACGACCTTATAACGGCATTATCTGCAGACTTGACTGTCGGGGTCCTGACAGGAAGATCTTGTTCCCGACAGGTTATCTTTTAGCTGATTCCCCTTGGTGAGGACACATGCTTTGAGGCCGTTATCATCCTTCTATTCGTTCCATCTGACAGGCTTGAGTATCCCCTGCTGACGATTCTGAGAGTGTATAGCTGGCTGAGCGGGTTGACTCGATATGGGGTCCTGTATGGTCAATCTTGCTCCTTCATTATGGTTCTCTTTGCCAGGATCCTTAGCTGAAAGAGCTTGGCCTGAGGTGTTCTTGATTCTTCGGATGACCATGGGTGCTGCCAGGTACAATATTCCGGCAGGCATATTAGCTAACAAGTTGTAGCTGTAGGGTAACGACCATCTGAACCCTTGGATGAAACCAGCAAATAAACCAGTAGCCACCAGAACGGTCTTTACAACTCAGATCTGGGACATTACTGGAGTAACTCAACCCCGACTCAAGACGGCTGAAAAGCAGCTCAGAGCATAAGACGGTGTCGATAAGAAGAAAGTAGCAGTTCCCTAAGACGCCCGGGAAACAGCTCAGAGCATAGGGTCACTGCTACGGAAAGAAATTCAACAGCTGCCCGAGACGGCCGAAAAACAGCTCAGAACACGGGCCAATTGCTGACAAGAGAAATAAAAATCGGCATCCACCCCGGACGGCTGAAAACAGCCCAGAACACAGGCGTGGTGCCATCACCAAAGAAAGACGGGCAAGGGTTCATCCGTGTCCCATACAGCTTATCCATAGGTTGTTGGTCATCTCACTGAAGTATATAACCGGCGTTCTTCTTCTTCTTGCCTAGCTCATGCAATAGTCGGATTCTCACCGGGCTGACATCATTGTATGTTTGACTCATATGGCCTTGGCAGCATATCCACCATATCCATTGAGTATATGCGGCTGAGCGCTTGATGCCTGAAGCATTCTTGTATCCTGACTGACTTTTTTGCCTTCTGACCAACGGTTGCGGATCTGATCCTTGGAATGTATGGTCATATGCTGCCAACTGTCGGTGGAATACACTACAAGGAAATCGGTCTATTGCAACAAAAATATTGCCACAAAATAATTTTCGTTGCAAAAATCTCTTTCTATCACCACGTTTTCATTTTTGTGGCGACTAGCACATCGTAATGCAACATTATTTTGTTGTGGCAATAAGTGCCCAGATTGTTGCAAAAAGGTAGCCTTCTCGCAATGAAAAACAAATCGTTGCAAAAGGTCTAGCCTTATTGCAACGAACAGAGAATCGTTGCATTAGCTGTTGCTATTACCACAATTTGTGTATCGTTGCAGTATTTTTATTTTACCACTCCACACCGGTTGTCTTTGGCGGTAAAGAGCCTTCTTTTTTCCCACCAAAATTTTTAGCCGGTTGGTTTATTTCCCACAAAGAGACCTTTTCGTTCCCGGCAAAAAATCCTTTCCCCGCACGGATAAGCTGAGGTCCTCCACGAACTCCTTATAACTGTTTTCAATCGGGATTAAACGTGGCTATAATCTGACTTCACCTATCAGGAAATCAGGTTTACTTCTTCCTCCGTCACGGCGGCTTCACGGCGTTGGTAGACGAGATCGGCGACTTCACGGCGTTGGTCGACGAGAGGATTCCTGTACATCGGTAATGCCTTTCTCCACCTCGCTCTTGTTCCTGTGATGCGGCGCCCCCTTCACCTTTTCCCTGCTAGTCGACGTCGTCGCCTAATCCCCATCCAATCTCCCCGCTGAGTACAAATTCGCTGTCCACGGTCCTCACCTGGACGAAGGGGAATTTTTACCGCTTCCAATTGATATGGGGAGGGAGGGCCATGCGCCGCTGCCGCTTGCGCGCGTCGGAGGGAACGGGGTCGATGGCTGCTGCGCCACAGCTATTTGTGTCGGTAGGAGCAGCTCGGGGCGAACGGCCGCCTCGGTGCTGGGGCTTGCCGTGTGGCTCCGACAGGAGCCGCTTCAGGGCCGACGGTCGCCAGCGCGGTGGGGGTCGCCTCCGCATCGGGGTTTGCCGCGCGGCACCGACCGGATTAGCTTCAGGGCCCACGGTGACCAACGCACTAGGTCTCGGCATGTCGCGTCGCCGGATGGTCGGGACCTGTCGGAAGCAGGGCAAGATTGCCGCCGCTCCCGTGGACAGTACGTGCATTGCTGTCCAGATCTACAACTATCCCGGTCTCCTCTGCTTTGTTTTCCTCTCGTCTATTCCTCTGTTCTCGTCAGGTATTTTTTTCTTTTATTCGAAACTTGTGGCTACATCGTACAGCATAATCAGGCATCAACTATTGAATGCATATATCAATTGTACGATGATAAACCACATGGGTTGGACGAACTACAAGAATATATCCATGCCCATGGCATGTAGTTTTAAACATTCAGCCCTCTATCCCACTTTAGCCTGAACCAGCTGTGCCTTTCAACACTTCTTCCCAAGTACATCAAGTGCAAGGACCATGTCATCATATAGTGCATCGTGGGCTGCAGCAAGAATGGTCAATTGGCCATCTTGAACCGGCTTCTTGTTCCCTGAAACTGGAGCTTAAATAAAAGCTCCACCCTTTTGTTTAACAGTCTCTTCTCTCTCTCGTCCCCTCTTCCCTGACAGACGTAAATGCACGCACACCTGCCGCTAGCGATACACACTTCTGCTCTAGCCTTTCTTCAGGTAAAATTGTTGATAGCGTGCTAGGTTGAAAGCTAAACAGGAATATGGATTTAAGCCGCATACTTCAGGTAAAATTGTTGATAGCCTGCTAGAGTGAAAGGTAAACAGGAATATGGATTTAAGCCCCAAAAATAGTCTTCAAAGCTGCGATCTGGCAGTGGCACTGGATTGTGATCTAATTCCGATCGGGACCTTGACCCTACGCTCCCCGATTAAATGTTATTTTTCAGTTATATTAAATATAGTTATCGAACAATTGTATGATGCCATGTGCCTATGCATTTAGCCTTTTTTTCTTGTCTAGTTTGAACTTATGAGGCTTCGTTTCATTGTGATCTTTGTATGTCCAGCCTTTCTTTCGATTTCATAACTTGCTCCCCATATCAAAATATTCAAGATATCTGTCAGATTTGGGCTCACATAAAAGCTGATACATAATTCTTGTATACAGAAAATGGTATTACTTTGTAGTACAACTGGTTCAATTTTTACTCATCCTTAGAAAAAATTGTATGCAGGAAAGGTCGAAGTCAGAATAAGAAAGAAGCCAGTTCCTTGTTGCGTCAAGTACGACCTGTGAGAAGGTTTGTTTCAGTTATGTCAACATTCTCAAATTTTCATATTTCTAATTCAGTCACGAATGAAATGAGTTACATTCAGTACATGTGTTTTCTCATTTTGCTAATACCTAATATGCATAGTGTTCAATGTTAAATTTAAAAAGGTTTGTTTCGGTTATGTCAGCATTCTCAATTTTTCATATTTTTAATTCAGTCCGAATGAAATAATTTATATTCAGTACACATGTTTTCTCGTTTTGCTAATACCTAATATGCATAGTGTTCAATGTTAAATTTAAAAAGGTTTGTTTCGGTCATGTCAACATTCTCAAATTTTCATCTTTTTAAATCAGTCCGAATGAAATAATTTATATTCAGTACACATGTTTTCTCGTTTTTCTAATACCTAATATGCATAGTGTTCAATGTTAGATTTAAAAAGGTTTGTTTCGGTCATGTCAACATTCTCAAATTTTCATCTTTTTAATTCAGTCCGAATGAAATATGTTACATTCTGTACATGTGTTTCTTGTTTTGCTAATAGCTAATAATGCATATGTTGTAGTCCTATTCTATAAATAAATATAACTACTATGCCTTATTTCGTGTTGTACGAGTATCTATGAGGATCGAAAGTTATTTGTACTATTTTAATAAAAATAGCTCATGTCCTAAATGGACTACATTCTGTTCTATTATACATACTATTTCCATATTTCAGATTCATTTTCCTGACAAGTGTGTAAATCCTTTGTCTAATTTTCTAGTTTAAAATCAGCTAGATGGCTCGAGATAGGAGTTGGATAGATTTGAATAGGGATTCTGCAGAGTGGCAGAGTGGCGTTAAGGAATTTTTAGATTTTGCTTTTGATGGTAGTCCTGGAAGATCAACCGTTCTATGCCCATGTAGAAGATGTCTCAATGCTGTTTACAAGGAAAGGGATGATGTACACATTGACCTGCTCATGAATGGGATGGATCCCAGTTATACTTGCTGGAAATATCATGGAGAAGATTCAGATGACGAAAGTACAGCTGAAGGATCTGAAGGTGAAGGGGTGAGAGGTGACGACTTTGCAGTTCGTGATTTGCTCAACACTCTCATACGTAGCACCGAGCCAGAAAGTAGCAAAACCACATGTGAAGCTACTAGTGAAGAGATGTTCCATCATTGAAGCCTCGCGGCCAGGGATACATGGCTAAACCACCTAGTGGTTCTGAAAGACTACATTCTGAAATCCAGAGGAAAAATGCTGAGCTAGCCCTCGAGGTTCATGACTTAAGGAAGCAAATTGTTGAACAACAAGAAGAGTGGCAAAGAGAACGAGAAGAAGAGCGAGTTGCCAGGGAAAAACAGCTTGAGGAGGAGCGTGTAGCAAGGCAGAGAGAACTTGAGGAGGCTAAGCAAGCAATGATGCAGGATATTATGAATGAGGTTAGGCAATCAATGAGGTCGGATGTTGTGCAGATATTGGAAACTCGACAGGAAGATGCACATCAGGTAATACAATTGCTTTCAATTTAGTATAGTGATGTTTTATGGAAAAAGTAAACCTTGCGAGTTATCCATTTAATGCAGTTTTCCCAAGCAAGGGATGCTCCAAGAAACGGAACTGGAAATCGGTCAAGTTCTCTGTTTAAAAGTTCGAGCATGATTACTCAACACCAGCTTATGCAAGCAGCTAAACACCATCGTCGTCCTCCAATCGAAAAGGTATTTTACAAAATTATGAGATCTAGTTTGCACTGAAGCATGTCCATATTTGAGTCTTTAGCCATACCATCTAAGCGCAGATGTTAAACGTACATGCCGAACTATATAACTAAACACAACACAAAAGACAAGGCAAAAATGAATCTGTACCTCGAAGGCAACAACCACACTAGTGCAGCCTCAGTAAACAACTTCTAAACTTACACTAGGCTGCAGAAAATAGATTTCAGCAACATACTACATTTCTGGGTAAACTAGTATCAAGTGATATATCACATTATAGGATAATTTGTAGACTTTTAGTATATGATCGGTCATGAAAAGGAAAATAAAAATAGTTGATTCAAGAAAATATAAGTAAAACAAAGAAGAACTTGTGCCTTGGTTTGCATGTGTTTCTACTTTCTACCACACATGTTGATTATTGAGTGAAATACTAAGTTGAGAAATAATAATAAGTATGCCAGCCTTTTCTATATGTGCAACAACTAGTAGATTACATGCCAAGTATAAATTGGTGGAACTCATGTTATCCATGCATTGGTGTACGGATTACCCTTTATGATTTTTATTTGTATGTTTACATAGAAAAAAGGCATGATTACTTTCTCAAGTAGCATCATCAACCCTTTTTGTTCTCTGCCTACTTTCAGATATCAATGTTTATATGTCACAAATAAAAAGAGGCAAAAAAAACTTTTTGTAAGCAATAATTGTTGATAATATCTACATTAAGTAGCACTAAATATATATTGCCTACAAATAATGCACCATAAATTAAACACATCTTCTTTACTAAATGCAACCTCAACAAGCAAACCTGATGGATTTCATTGAAATTTAGTTATTCATGTCACACATAACAGAAACTTTTGTATTCGCTGCTCTCTAATCATCCATTTGTACACCTTGTATCTCTGTAAACCACAACTATCTTCGCTTGCTAAATAACTGTACAGAAATAGCCATAGTAATATGTCAGAAGTGCTAATGAATAAATACTAAAGTACATTCTTAATATTGATTATAAATATGGAAGTCATCCCACGTAGCATCATCAACCCTTATTTATAATCATTTTTAGTGTGCATTGTTTGACCTGTGAACTAACTATAAGTTGCTTCAAATTTTGTTTTTGCCTTGTAGGATGGTTTTCTCTAAGTGAAGAAGAAAGATCCCAACAAGATTTATTACCAGTTTAGGAGGCGCCTTGTAGGACGGGTTTTTTCTACGCGAAGTGAAGAAAAATCATGTCTTGGAGAATGCTTGTTGACTAGATGTAGTCATATGTATCTTGTTTTGTTTGAACGTGTATATTTCCTTTGAGACTTTGTAGAACTTGTGTCTGACTTGGATGTTTTATTCTTGAACTTGTTAATGAATGAATGCTTTGGACATGTACTCATGATTTTCTTCTACTATTATCAACATGTGAGCATTGTTGTGTACTTGTAAATGGTGCCTGGATAATGCAATATTAATGTAATACATACACACAATTGTGTTCGTTGCAATAGGTTATTGCCACGGAATTATACCTGTTGCGAAAAAATGTTGCCACGAAAACTGGCCTATTACGATAACGTATCACCACCAAATTTGCATGTTGCAATAAGTTTTTGCTACAAATCGTTGGCTGTTGCGATAAGTATGTTGCCACAAAATCATATCGTTGCGATAGGTTCTTGCCACGGAAACTCATTCGTTGCGCTAGGTTATTGCCACAAAGAGTTATTTCGTGGCCATATGTGCATCCTGCAACGACATGACTCGTGGCAATATAACTCAAATGCCACGACAACAACCGTTGCGATACCACTACGTGTTGCCACGATACCAAAATTGTTGCGTCATCCTATTGCCACGGAGTTTATTGCAACGCTTAGCAACGATTTCTAGTTTGTCGCAATAGATACATATTGCCACAGTTTGTTGCTTATTGCAACAGAAAAATTCGTTGCAATAGACCGTTTTCCCTGTAGTGAATAGCTTGTACTGATGTCAATGCGATACCTTGCTGACTAGGATTGCATAGCTTGTGCTGGAAGCCATTGAGATTATCTTGCCGAGGAAGACTGAATTGCTCGTGCTCGAAGTTTTGTCAAAATGGCTTCCTAAAGAATACTGGGTACCGTACCTCAAAAGCTTTCCCTCTTCAAGACTTGATAGGAAGACTCGGTACCTTAGGCCAGGATCTTTTGCGGTAGCTTATTGAAGAAGCCTGAGTATCTTGCACTGGAAGATATCCATGTGCCATATTGGGGAAGACAGAGGAACCTTGCATCGTAAGCTTCCCTGATAGCTTGCGGAGACAGACTGGGTTGCTTATATCTGAAGCTTTTTTTTTGCCTTATGCGGACTGAGTGCATACATATATATCCCTTAATGTTCCTGCTGTCGGTTACTTGTTGTATGCAACAGGGTATTCGGCTATCCTTGCTGAACACTAAATTCATAGCACATTCTGACTTGCTTCCGGAATATAGCAGGTTTCAAATTGTACTCATAGCAGACTCAACCTCGTATATAAATCATACCTTTGACACGGAATGTACTGTGGATCGGGCACACAGTCTGTCGTCTTGCTGATTCGATGATTACTGCTGTGAGGGTTGCACTGATGTATACTTGATGCTGTTAACCAATCCAGCCAGGATATCATTTATATTCAGGCCCGATATTCTTGATATAATGCAGTCTGCTAAAAATTCCATATTGCTGAGCTGAGCTTCCAAATGGCTGTCTCTTCACTGATTCTATGAGTCCAGTGTCGGTGAGCAACTTCCATAAGGGGAAAATAAGGTAACACAAAGGGCCCAAAGAAAGAAGCAAAAGAAACGACTAAAGCAAAAGCACACAAGATCACACACAAGAAAAATCACATTCTACAGCTATTCACAGCAATAATATGCATGCCTACTTAAGCACACAAATCTCGCAAGAACTCCGGTGTTACGGTCTGACATGCTGTGGCGGTGTGCACAAAAGTGAATCAATGTGTGGAAGGAAGTTAGTGTAAACAAAGCTACACCAAACAGGGGCTTAACACCGGTTCCATCTGGACGGACACGGTGGCGAGGACGAACTTGGTGATCGTGGGTCGGAACACAAGGGTCACAACCACATCATCATCAAGCGGACGGAAGAAAACCGTACTCGTCCAGAGGATGGGTGGCAGGGAGGGATGGCAATGAAAAAGGAGGCTTGCGGGCATTGCCCTGTTCTGATAACTAAGATCAGTAAGGGTTGCCCAAAGCAGTGAGGGATGGACAAGATCCGGGATAGAAACATGTCTATCACCGAAACTATAGGGGTGGCTGAAGAGAAAAAAATGGTGTCGTACCGGGGCATCAATCCTGCAGGTGATCGACAACACCAAGCACCTTGGCATCACTCCGCTGGGACGGAGATGACACCACACCAAGGAACAAGCATGCAAACTGGAGAGCGCAGGTGGTGAATCCAAACCGATGCCACCTACACTCACCAGATCCATCGTTAGTGATAAGATGTCTAGTCTATATGCATGCTATGCATAGGCAAGTGCAACAAACACGTGTAGCACACCAACGGGATCCTATACTACCGGTTACTAACGCTCGCGCGGTCTAGGGCGTCCTACAGCCAGACCTGCTCTGATACCAACGCTTGTGGCACCCCGGTTCAGAGGAGCCCGGAGCACCCCTTATTCCAGCCCAGGGACAAGTCTCCTGGAATACGGCACTGTTGGAATAGAATAAATCAGCTCTTTATTACTATAGAAAGGGTTACAAGGGTACAAGGATTACATCGGTACGGCAATACTATGTTTGCCTAGGGTAGCTCTATGCTAACAGCAGAACAGCCCGAGGAAGCGGAGTAACTCTCGGCAGCGGAACAACAACGGCGGTGATGGACTCCACTCCGCAGGGACTCTGGCTGGAACGCTTATCCTAACTCGCGAACTCGGCATCTTCGACAAGCAAGCAAACATGACCTGCAAACTGGCATGATACGCCAGGTGAGTACTTTGAATGTACTCGCAAGCTCATGACAACCAAACAATGCAGCAAACAATAGCATGGTAATTATCCGGTTAAATGCATAAGTAGTTTACTTACTGTTACCGATCATTCACCTACTCTCCTCTGGGTTGTCCCACAACCCTCGGAATACTAACAACCATCGAGTACTTCTGAACACAAGACGAGTTCTTCCATCATTACTAATTTTGTTACGGTTGACCATCTACTGAGGTCTGGACGGGCTGTCCAATACCGTGGACGCGGCTATTCGAATAGATTTTTCACTCTGCAGAGGTTGCGCACTTTACCCACACCATGAAGCACCTGGCCTCGCGATCCCCTTCGGGTGGACCAGCGTTGCTTCAACGAAACCTGCCTGACCCGTGACTCTCTCATCGTACCACCGGCATTCATCCTCCCCCGGAGGCCTGCCCTGGGTGGCCCCTGTGTCCCCATGACACCTGTGTCCTCATGACACCTGCCACCGTCGTGGCCAAACTAAACTGTCCCAAACGGGGACCTGGTACCATATAACTCAACTGGGCTCACAAGGTTATCGCCGCCTACCGGGCCAGGGTAGCGCGCGCGCATAACCTTCCCTCTTTGGAGGTACCGGTGAAAGAGCACGGGAACAGACCAAGTCAAGGCTGTCCCATACCGGCAAATGTGGTTGCACGGGTAAGCCCGGACAGGTGACTCAAGATCAACCACTAGGTTCACTTGGCAAACCTAGTAGTTTATCGCCATACTTAGGATGGCAGCAACTAGGCATTTAAATTAAATTGCTATAAATTATCACATGGCAAAGTGATGCAAGTAATTCATTTGTAAATGCAAGCAATTCAATAAAATATGTAACGCTATTGAAATACTTCATGGAATGGGTGTCCTGGCTTGCCTGGGGTGAGGGATCCACCGGGAAGAAGTGCGGAAAGGTCGAGGAAGGAGTTGCCGGAAACAGTTCTCTCTCGGAGGGGCTGTTTACGGGGAAGGGCAAAATGGTCATTTTCACTGTGTGAACACACAATTAAAATGATACCAACATGATGGGCTCGACGAGACGAAGACGTGGGCTTTGGAATCACCTCAATCGGAGCTATGGATGAAAAGATATGACCTAACGAAGATCAAGGACCAATATGCAAAAATAACTCCACAAACAGGCCCCTAGAGGATAAAACAGAAAGTGCCTTAGGTGGAAATGCGCCTTCCAGCGGGGAAAACGCCTTTCCAGCCGAGGCATTTCCACTTATCCAACGTGGCCTGCCTCTAGTTGCCGACAGGTGGGTCCCGACCCCACCTGTCGGGTCCTCTCTCTCCTCCCTCCATCTCCTTCTTTCCTTTCCCTGCTTCTCCCCGACGGATGCAACAGAGCAGAGGGGGTCGCCGGCGCCGGCGCTCGCCCGGCTGGCACAGACCACTTCCAGAGGCGCCTCGACCACCGGCGAGATGCGGAGGAGATGCCGCATTCATCTGGTCCTTACACAGCCGCCGGGGAGCCCTGAGACGAGCGGGACGACGACCGCGGCAGACGACGGTACTGGCCAGATCGAGCCCGAGGCCATGAGCCTTCCTGGAGCAAAATGGAGGCGGGGATCTCGCCGTGGTGGTGGTGAGGGTCTACGGTGGTGGCTAGGTGGAGATGGGAGAGACCACGGAGCTCGAATTCGAGTAGAGGGCCGCGGCGGTCATGGCGACCCATGTAGGCGGAGAGGAGCTCCGGGGCTCGGGTGAGAGGCGGGGGAGGGGTAGAGGAGTGCGGCGAGGGCGGTGAGATGCTCGGGAGGGGCTCGAGTGGCCTATTTATAGCCGGGACGGCGCAGGGCTCGGGCACGGCCGCGGCGACGTGTGCCGGAGCTTCGGGAATGCTCATGGAGGAGGGGAGAGGCGTCCAGAGAGGTCGGAGAGGAGCTGAGGAGACTTGGGCGTGTTTGGGAGGGCTCAAGCGAGCTCAAGAAGGCTCGGAACGACCGGACACGGCGGCGATAGCTTCGGCCGGTCACTGGCGCGGCTGCCGTACCGCGTAGGAGGGGACGGGAGAGGGGAAGACTTATCCAGGGAGGAAGACGACGACGAGGGGGAGCTGTTGGACACGACGAGGCGTGCGGAACCGACGAGCAGAGGAGGGGCCCGAGCTAGCAAACACGCATCTCGCGTCCATGGCGTGCCAGGGCGGTGGTCACCGCATGGTCGTGGAGATGCCACGTGCTCTGGTCGACCAAACCGTGTCTGCTCGATTAGTCATTCAAAGGGTAATGCCAAGAGGGAAAGAAGCAGGCATAGAGGAGCTTGAGATGACCACAGCTAGCAGATCTACTCAGGAACAGCAAGGTGTTTGATGGGAGGTGAGGGAGATCCAGCTGAGGATAGATTCTGGTTTTTGGCTGAGGGTGATCACATACTAAGATGATCACTACTGCAAATTTTCAGCTCATTTGCATGAGGATAAATAGCACTTGCAGTTCAAAGGGCTCTATTGGACAGAAAGGCTAATCTGGATGTGGCACTCACATATAGTGTTGCCTTGAGCTGAAAATGGGCATTTGATAATGATTTGGTCATATGATAGTGCCATAAAAATTTCATGCCATTTGGGCAAGCCAAAATGGTACTTCCTTCATAATGGACCTCTCTGACCAGAATCTTAGGAAAATTCCTGAGGGAAAATGGCTAGATGGATTGAGCCAAAATTTGGTGGAGATAGGTTATATGAGTAGGATAATGCTCTGGTAAATTTCCATCAATTATGAAGCAATATAAAATATAGTTGCTTCACAACAGGAAAATATGACCAGAAACAAAGATTTGATGCTGTGCTCACATAGTTTAAGGGATGATGCTCAAATTTTGTGGAGAGTGTTAATTTAAGCATATGAAGATGATTGCAAAATGTCAACTCATTTGCATACTCTTAGCTAGCACTTGCTTCACAAAGCTTCCTCTGGATCAGAAACTTTGGAAATTTGCCAAGAAATATTTACTAGCCAAATTGAGTTGAATTTTGGCATATGGCAATGATATGGATAGGACAGAGTGCCCAAAAAGTTTGAGAGCAAGCAAGAAGATATAAAGGGTACTTGCTTCACAACTTGACAGCTAGGGCAGAATCAGAAAAGGAATATTTGTGAAATATTTCTGAACATGGCAAGGATAGGTTTTGACATATCTGAGGAATATATGACCGAAACAATTTATGAGAATTATTTGGGAATTTTTGGAATGACTGAAATGTGGGTTGCTTCACAACCCAGAGCAATCAGGGTTATTCCTTTAATAGAAAAAGGAATATTCCCAAGAAAAGATTATTGAGATTGGTTCAAGATGGAAATGGCAAGGTCTCAAGATGGTTTAGAGGTTGGCAAGCCACTAGGGAAGAGGAATCAAGGGTGATCCTTCCAGGTTCCAAGACTACCAAACCACGGAAAGCAAAACCAGACAAAATCAAAAGAAAAAAAGAAATGGGCAAAATCCAGGGTGTTACAAACTGCCTCTTGACAAAATTCAACTCCATTGGGCTAGTAAATCTCCCTTGGCTAATTTCCAAAGTTTCTGGTCAACTGGAAGCTTTGTGAAGCAAGTGCTAGCTAGGAGTATCCAGATGAGTTGAAATTTTGCAAGCATCTTCATATGCTCAAATTAACACTATACACAAGATTTGAGCATCATCCCATCTTCTATGAGAGCACACCTTCAGATCTTGGCTTATGGTCATATTTTCCTATTGTGAAGCAACTATATCTTATATTGCTTCATAATTTCTGAAAATTTACCAAAGCATTCTCATACTCATATAACCTAACTCCACAAGATTTGGGCTCATTTCATATAGCCATTTATCCTCAGTTATTTTTCTAAGATTCTATCCAGTGGAATGCTGTGTGAAGGAAGTACCATTTTGGCTTATCCAAATGGTATGAAATTTATACAGTGTCTTCATATGCCCATATAACCCACCTCCTCCAAATTTCAGCACAATCTAAGCTAGTATGTGAGTGCCACATCAAGATTTGTATTTCTGTCCAGTAGAGCCCATTGAACAACGAGTGTTGTATCTGCTTATCCATTTGAGCTGATTTTTGGCCCACACAGTGTTCTTAGTATGTGATCACTCTCCAGCAAAGACCAGCCCCTATATCCCCTTGTATCTTCCTAACCACAGCACAAACACTTTGCTGTTCCTGAGCAAATCTGCTAGCTGTGGTCATCTCAAGCTCTACTATACCACTCCTCCTGACAAGATTAGGCCGGCCAGGGTGCACCGCGTGCGCCTGTTCACGCGGTGATCGCATGGCTGGCATGCACATCCGCGCGCTCTAGCAAACTGCGGTGCTGTGCTCGTCGGTTTCCTCCTATCCCTCGCCACCTAGCCATGTCTAGGAGCTTCCCCTCGACGTCGTCTTCCTCCTGGACCCCTCTCCCCCTCTCACGTCCCCTCCTACGCGGTGCGCCGGCCATACCCGTGACCTGCAGTCGCGGTCGTCGACGTGTCCGATCGCCTGTGAGGTCCCGAGCCTTCCTGACCTCGCCGGAGCCCTTTCTGCTCCTCCTTGAGTCCTCTGGACGCCTCTCCCCTCCTCCCTGCGTGTTCCCGAAGCGCCAGCGCGGCGGCGCACGCGTCACCGCGGCCGCGTACAAGCACCGCGTCGCCGCGGCTATATAAGCCCGTCCCGAGGTGCCTCGACCTCACCAAGCTCATCGCCTCACTCCACTGATCCTCCCCGACCCATCCATCCATCGCCGGAGGCCCTCCTTACCCTCCAATGCCGCCGTGGCCGCCGCCGGTGCCCGGCTAAATTCCGGCGAGTCACTCCTCATGCCTCCCTCCTGCCACCACCAATAGAGCACCCAGACGCCGGTGACCCTTCCCACCTTCTCTATTCCTCACCGGAGCCGCCGCGGCACCGTGCCCATCTCTGCCCGTCGCCGGTCTCCGCCGCGCTCGGAGGAGCTCTCGTGCTCGGCTTCCCTGAGGCCCGTGCCTGATAACCCACAAGTATAGGGGATCGCAACAGTTTTCGATGGTAGAGTATTCAACCCAAATTTATTGATTCGACACAAGGGGAGCCAAAGAATATTCTCGAGTATTAGCAGCTGAGTTGTCAATTCAACCACACATGAAAGACTTAATATCTGCAGTAAAGTATTCAGTAGCAAAGTAGTATGGAAGTAACGGTAACGATGGCAAAAGTGACAGTAGCAGTGTTGTAGTGATTGTAACAGTAACAACGGAAAAGTAACTTAGCAAAGATCAATATGTGAAAAGCTCGTAGGCAATGGATCAGTGATGGATAATTATGTCGGATGGCATTCATCATGCAACGGTTATAACATAGGGTGACACAGAACTAGCTCCAATTCATCAATGTAATGTAGGCATGTATTCCATATATAGTCATACGTGCTTATGGAAAAGAACTTGCATGACATCTTTTGTCCTACCCTCCCGTGGCAGCGGGGTCCTAATGGAAAGTAAGGGATATTAAGGCCTCCTTTTAATAGAGAACCGGACCAAAGCATTAGCACTTAGTGAATACATGAACTCCTCAAACTACGGTAATCACCGGAAAGAATCCCAGTTATTGTCACCCTGGGGGATGCGGATCATAACTCGTAATAGGTGTCTACAACTTGCAAGATAGGATCAAGAACACACATATATTCAGGAAAACATAATAGATTCAGATCTGAAATCATGGCACTCGGGCCCTAGTGACAAACATTAAGCATAGCAAAGTCATAGCAACATCAATCTCAGAACATAGTGGATACTAGGGATCAAACCCTAACAAAACTAACTCGATTACATGGTAAATCTCATCCAACCCATCACCGTCCAGCAAGCCTACGATGGAATTACTCACGAACGGCGGAGAGCATCATGAAATTGGTGATGAAGGATGGTTGGTGATGACGACGGCGTCGATTTCCCCTCTCCGGAGCCCAAAACGGACCCCAGATCTGCCCTCCCGAGGAAGAACAGGAGGTGGCGGCGGCTCCGTATCGTAAAACGCGATGAACTCTTCTCTCTGATTTTTTTCTCCGCAAATAGGAATATATAGGAGTGGAAACGAGGTCGGAGGAGCCACAGGGGCCCCACAAGACAAGGGGCGCGCCCTAGGGGGGGGGCGCCCCCCTGGCATGTGACCAGGTGGTGGCCCCTCTCCGGTTGATTCTTTCGCCAATATTTTTTATTAATTCCAAATATGTTCTCCGTAAATTTTCAGGTCAATCCGAGAACTTTTATTTCTGCACAAAAATAACACCAAGGCAATTCTGCTGAAAACAGCGTCAGTCCGGGTTAGTTCCATTCAAATCATGCAAATTAGAGTCCAAAACAAGGGCAAAAGAGTTTGGAAAAGTAGATACATTGGAGACGTATCAACTCCCCCAAGCTTAAACCTTTGCTTGTCCTCAAGCAATTCAGTTGATAAACTGAAAGTGATAAAGAAAAAATTTTACAAACTCTGTTTGATCTTGCTGTTGTAAATATGCCTAACCGATGTTCAGGTTTTCAGCAAAGATTATGAACTAATCACATTCACAATAACATTTAGGTCTCACATTTACTCATATCAATGGCATAATCGACTAGCGAGCAATAATAATAAGTCTCGGATGGCAACAATTTTATCAAAACAATCATGATACAATATGACATAATGGTATCTCGCTAGCCCTTTCCGAGACCGCAAAACATAAATGCAGAGCACCTCTGAAGAGCGAGGACTGACTAGACATTGTAATTCATGGTAAAAGAGATCCAGTCACACTCATACTCAACATCAATTAATAACAAGGCATACAAATGACGGTGGTGCTCTCTAACTGGTGCCTTTTTATAAGAGGATGGTGACTCAACAGTAAAGTAAAATGGACAGGCCCTTCGCAGAGGGAAGCATTGATTTGCAGAGGTGCCAGAGCTCGAGATTTTAAAATAGGGACGAATAATAGTTTTAAGAGGTATGCTTTCATCGCTAACATAACAACTAAGAGATCTCGATATCTTCCATGCTAGATACATTATAGGCAGTTCCCAAACAGAATAGTAAAGTTTTTACTCCCCCTCCTCCGATCAATCACACTCCACGGCGGGCCGAATCCATGGGTACCATCCATACAAACACAATCCTGGGGGAGTTTTGTTTATTATATTTTGACTTAAATTTTGAGCATGGAACTGGGCATCCCGAATACCAGTCACTTTCTCGTGAATGATAGTGAATCAACACGTATCGTGAGAATAACCCACCTAGCATGGAAGATACTGACAACCCCCAGTCGCCACATGAGCGATTTGGGCATACAAAACGGAATATTTTTTTGAAGGTTTAGAGTATGGCACGTGCAAATTTACTTGGAACGGCAGGTAAATACCGCATATAGGTAGGTATGGTGGACTCATATGGAACAACTTTGAGTTTTAAGGAAGTGGATGCACAAGCAGTATTCCCGCTTAGTACAAGTGAAGGCTAGCAAAAGACTGGGGAGCGACCAACTAGAGAGCGACAACAGTCATAAACATGCTTTGAAATTAACCAACATTGAATACAAGCATGAGTAGGATATAAATCACCATGAACATAAACATCGTGGAGGCTATGTTGGTTTTGTTTCAACTACATGCGTGAACATGCGCCAAGTCAAGCCACTCGAATCATTCAGAGGAGGATACCATTCTATCATACTACATCACAACCATTTTAATATGCATGTTGGCACTCAAAACAAACCATTATTAACTCTTAGCAAATTAAGCATGGCATGAATAACTATAATCTCTAATTGTCATTGCAAACATGTTCAACCCATAATGAGCTGAATCCTGAACGATGAGCTAATCATATTTACAAAAACAAAATAAGTCGAGTTCATACCAGCTTTTCTCCATCTCATTCATTTCATCATATATCATCATTATTGCCTTTCACTTGCACGACCGAATGATGTGAATAATAATAAGAGTGCACGTGCATTGGACTAAGCTGGAATCTGCAAGCAGTAACTCAAAGGAAAAGACAAAGCAATATGGGCTCTCTAATGATAAACAATAATGCATGTGAGAGCCACTCAACATTTTCATCGTGGTCTTCTCCTTACGACCCAAAGGAAAGAAAAGAAAACTATTTACAAGGGAAAGCTCCCAACAAGCAAAAGAAGATCAAGAAATCTTTTTGGGTTTTCTTTTAATACTACAACTAAGCAAACTAGAAGGTAAAGTAGAACTATTTTTTTTAATTTTCTCAAGATTAATTAAACACATAAGAAGAAAGCAAAAAGAAGAAATAAACTACCATGGATGGTACAATGAAAAAGTATGAACACCGACAACTAGAATGAGTGTGTGAACATGAATGTATTGTCGGTGAGAAATACGTACTCCCCCAAGCTTAGGCTTTTGGCCTAAGTTGGTCTAGGCCCATGGCTGGAAATAACCCTCTCCTGGATACTACGGAGGACACTGAGGGTTCCATTGGTTGACGAGCTCCTGTGGCTCCCACTGAAAAACTGGAGCCTGATACGGATCAAAGGCTGGTGCAGGCTCAGGTGCTGGGGGTTGCAATAGGCCCCAATATCTGTAAATGTCTCCAGGCATAATAGTGTACCTGCCTGAATGGATATCGAACAAAGAAGAAGCAGGTAAAGCAATAATCTCACAAGTGCCCTGACTAAATACTAAGTTGTAAAGCAGCCTCTTATCATTATCTTTCTTAATAAAATCATGTGCTACCATACTATCATAATCTAAATATCTTGTAGGAAGCAGCATTTAGTCTTTCTCGTCAAGCCTAATAGGTATCTCAAAGTGTTTAGCTAAACGAGATGCATAGATACCTCCGAATATAGGGCCCTTCGAACGGTTTAAGTTCAACCGTTGGGCCACTATAGTGCCCAGACTAAAAGTTCTATCAGCAAGTAACGCGTGGTGCAGAATAGCGAGGTCGGGGGCACTAAGGCTTCCACTGTCGCCGCGACCAACTAAACATCTCCCCGCAAATAATGAATAATAGCGTAAAACAGGAAAATGTACACTAGCTGCTCTGGTCTTTGACACCCCTCTCTCTTCCCCCACTGTGATTGCGGTAATAAAATCCTCCATGTCTCTAGGATGTGGTTCACTGATGCTGCCCCCAAAAGGTATTTTGCAAACATTGCAAAAATCGTAAAGTGACATTTCCTTAGGCACATCATATAAATGAAATTCTACCATGGGAGGATTTTTCCTAGGATAAAAGTGAAAATTTTGCACGAAAGTATTAGTGAGTAAGAGGTATTGGTCACACTTATCGTGGATGAAGTTGGTGATGCCTGCATTCTCTGCTAAATAATAGAACTCTTCATAAATTCCGTCCGCCTTCAAGAATGCATCACTTGGCCATTCACATGGCCGAACCTCCGCAGTACGAGGGAGATTATATTTGGGCTTCTCACTTTCATTTTCCTTAAAACCCCGGCTTGAAGAGCCTCTCAACAATCTCCTCATCATTTCTTTTTCTGAACAATAAATCTGAAAATTATTAGTGACTCCAAATAAAAGTGAACAACATTCAACAAAACTTATAGCAACTACTCCCACAAGTGCCTAGAGGCTATATTATGCATCAAAACTACTTGGGACAATACAAATTTGACATGCAAGCTCAAGAACAAGGTTACCACAGCAGCAAAAATTTGCAATATATAAAGCACTAGAACAAAAACTAATTGGACCATTGGAGGAGTCACATACTGATGAGCAATCCCCTAAAACAGTTTTGCAAATGAAGCTTTGAGCAAGGAGATCGAAAATAGCAGCAAAATGAGCTAGAACACGGGTTTGAGCAATGGTGGGATTTTTTCTAGAGGAAGACGAAGTGGATGGGTGCTGGAATAAGTGAGGAGGCCCCACATGGGACCCACAAGCGAGGGGGCGCGCCCAGGGGGGTGGGCGTGCCCTGCAGGCTTGTGGCCCACTGGTGCAGCCCCCTGATGCATACTCACTGCCAAAAATTCTAAAATATTCCAGAAAAAATCATACTAAATTTTTAGGGCATTCTGGGAACTTTTATTTTCAGGACATTTTTCTATTGCACGGATAAAACAGAAAACAGGAGAATAATAGCATTTTTTCCTATTTAATCTAAATAACAGAAAGTGAAAGTTGGGTACAGAAAGTTGTGCCTTCTAAATTCATCCATCTCATGCTCCTCAAAAAGAATCCATCAATAAGGTTGATCAAGTCTTATTGACAAACCTTTTTCGAATGACATGAAACCGGAGAATTTTCGAATAACACTAGGTTACCTCAATGGGGATATGCATGTCCCCAATAATAAGTATATCATATTTCTTCTTGGCAGTAGGTAGAGGGAATTCAAAACTTCCAATAATAATCGTTGAAACCTTTTCAATTGAGTTGATACTATGAACTTGAGGTTGTTTCTTCGGAAAGTGTACCGTATGCTCATTGCCATTAACATGAAAAGTGACATTGCCCTTGTTGCAATCAATAACAGCCCCTGCAGTATTCAAAAAGGGTCTACCAAGGATGATCGACATACTGTCGTCCTCGGGAATATCAAGAATAACAAAGTCCGTTAAAATAGTAACGTTTGCAACCACAACAGGCACATCCTCGCAAATACCGATGGGTAAAGCAGTTGATTTATCAGCCATTTGCAAAGAGATTTCAGTAGGTGTCAACTTATTCAAATCAAGTCTACGATATAAAGAGAAGGGCATAACACTAACACCAGCTCCAAGATCGCATAAAGCAGTTTTAACATAATTTCCTTTAATAGAGCATGGTATAGTAGGTACTCCGGGATCTCCTAGTTTCTTCGGTATTCCACCTTTAAAAGTATAATTAGCAAGCATGGTGGAAATCTCAGCTTCCGGAATCTTTCTTTTATTTGTCACAATATCTTTCATATACTTAGCATAAGGAGACATTTTCAAAATATCAGTCAAGCGCATACGCAAAAAGACAGGTCTAAGCATTTCAAGAAAGCGCTCAAAATCCTCATCATCCTTCTTCTTGGATGGTTTAGGAGGAAAGGGCATGGGTTTCTGAACCCATGGTTCTCTTTCTCTACCATGCTTCCTAGAAACAAAGTCTCTTTTATCATATCTTTTATTCTTAGGTTGTGGATTATCAAGATCAACAGCAGGTTCAATCTCCACATCATTATCATTACTAGGTTGAGCATCAATATGAACATCATCATTAATATCATCAGTAGGCTCATGTTCATTACCAGATTGTGTTTCAGCATCAGAAATAGAAATATCATTGGGGTTTTCATGTGAATCAATAACAGGTTCACTAGCAGCATGCAAAGTCCTATCGTCATTCTTTTTCCTTTTATTAGTAGAATGACTAGGTGTATCAGTATTAACTCTCTGAGAATCTTGCTCAATTCTCTTAGGGTGGCCCTCAGGATACAAAGGTTCCTGAGTCATTCTACCACCTCTAGTCACAACTTTAACATAATGATCATTGTTCTTACTATTCATCTCACTAAGCAAATCATTTTGTGCCTTAAGTACTTGTTCTACTTGAGTAGTTACCATGGAAGCATGTTTACTAATAAGCTTAAGATCATTGACAGTTCTACTCAAATAATCACCCAAGCGATCAAGCATGTAAGCATTATGTTTCAATTGTCTACTAACATAAGCATTGAAATTTTCTTGCTTGACTACAAAGTTATCAAATTCATCCAAGCATTGGCTAGCAGACTTATTATAAGGAATATCACCTTCGTCAAATCTACGGAGGGAATTTACCTCTACTACCTGTGCTGGTTTATCAAGACCATGTATTTCTTCAATAGGTGGTAGATTCTTAACATCTTCAGCTTTAATACCTTTTTTTTTCATAGATTTCTTTGCCTCTTGCATATCTTCAGGACTGAGAAATAGAATACCTCTTTTCTTCGGAGTTGGCTTTGGAGGTGGTTCGGGAATAGTCCAATCATTATCATTGCTCAATCTATTATTCAATAGTAGTTCAGCCTGTTCAACAGTTCGTTCCCTGAAAACACAACCAGCACAACTATCTAGGTGGTCCCTAGAAGCATCGGTTAGTCCATTATAAAAGATATCAAGTACTTCATTTTTCTTGAGAGGATGATCAGGCAAAGCATTAAGTAATTGGAGAAGCCTCCCCCAAGCTTGTGGGAGACTCTCTTCTTCAGTTTGCACAAAGTTATATATTTCCTGCAAGGCAGCTTGTTTCTTATGGGTAGGAAAATATTTTTCAGAGAAGTAATATATCATATCCTGGGGGCTACGCACACAACCAGGGACAAGAGAATTAAACCATATCTTAGCATCACCCTTTAGTGAGAAAGGAAACAACTTAAGAATATAGTAATGACGATTTTTTTCCTCATGAGTGAATAGGGTGGCTATATCATTCAATTTAGTAAGATGTGCCACAACAGTTTCGGATTCATAACCATGGAAAGGATCAGATTCTACCAAAGTAATTAACTCAGGATCGACAAAGAATTCATAATCCTTATTAGTAACAAAGATAGGTGAAGTAGCAAACTTAGGATCATATTGCGTTCTAGCATTCAAAGATTTTTCTTTCCACTTGCATAGCAGTTTCTTAAGATCATCTCTATCCTTACAAGCAAGAAAGTCCCTAGCTACCTCTCCTTCCATAACATAACCTTCAGGTATATCAGGCAATTCATATCTAGGAGAGCTAGGTCTAGCAGGTGTCTCATAGTGTTCAGTTTCAATAATTTCATTAGATTCAGAAATATTATCAGTTTCAGCATTGACTCTAGCAATCTGTTCATCAAGAAATTCACCTAGTGGCACCGTATTATCAAGCAAAGTGTCATCATAAGCATCATGCAATGCAGAAGTAGCATCATCAATTACTTGCGACATATCAGAATTACTAGAAGGTGGTGGTGTCGCAAGCTTACTCATAACAGAAGGTGAATCAAGTGCAGAGCTAGATGGCAGTTCCTTACCTGTCCTCGTAGTTGAGGGGTAGATCTTGGTTTTAGCGTCTTTCAGATTCTTCATAGTGATCAACAGATATAAATCCCAAGTGACTCAGAGAATAGAGCTATGCTCCCCGGCAACGGCGCCAGAAAAAGGTCTTGATAACCCACAAGTATAGGGGATCGCAACAGTTTTCGAGGGTAGAGTATTCAACCCAAATTTATTGATTCGACACAAGGGGAGCCAAAGAATATTCTCGAGTATTAGCAGCTGAGTTGTCAATTCAACCACACCTGAAAGACTTAATATCTGCAGTAAAGTATTCAGTAGCAAAGTAGTATGGAAGTAACGGTAACGATGGCAAAAGTGATAGTAGCAGTGTTGTAGTGATTGTAAGAGTAACAACGGAAATGTAACTTAGCAAAGATCAATATGTGAAAAGCTCGTAGGCAATGGATCAGTGATGGATAATTATGTCGGATGGCATTCATCATGCAACGGTTATAACATAGGGTGACACAGAACTAGCTCCAATTCATCAATGTAATGTAGGCATGTATTCCATATATAGTCATACGTGCTTATGGAAAAGAACTTGCATGACATCTTTTGTCCTACCCTCCCGTGGCAGCGGGGTCCTAATGGAAACTAAGGGATATTAAGGCCTCCTTTTAATAGAGAACCGGACCAAAGCATTAGCACTTAGTGAATACATGAACTCCTCAAACTATGGTAATCACCGGAAAGAATCCCAGTTATTGTCACCCTGGGGGATGCGGATCATAACTCGTAATAGGTGTCTACAACTTGCAAGATAGGATCAAGAACACACATATATTCATGAAAACATAATAGGTTCAGATCTGAAATCATGGCACTCGGGCCCTAGTGACAAGCATTAAGCATAGCAAAGTCATAGCAACATCAATCTCAGAACATAGTGGATACTAGGGATCAAACCCTAACAAAACTAACACGATTACATGGTAAATCTCATCCAACCCATCACCGTCCAGCAAGCCTACGATGGAATTACTCACGAACGGCGGAGAGCATCATGAAATTGGTGATGAAGGATGGTTGGTGATGATGACGGCGTCGATTTCCCCTCTCCGGAGCCCAAAACGGACCCCAGATCTGCCCTCCCGAGGAAGAACAGGAGGTGGCGGCGGCTCCGTATCGTAAAACGCGATGAACTCTTCGCTCTGATTTTTTTCTCCGCAAATAGGAATATATAGGAGTGGAAACGAGGTCGGAGGAGCCACAGGGGCCCCACAAGACAGGGGGGCGCGCCCTAGGGGGGGGGGGGCGCCCCCCTGGCTTGTGACCAGGTGGTGGCCCCTCTCCGGTTGATTCTTTCGCCAATATTTTTTATTAATTCCAAATATGTTCTCCGTAAATTTTCAGGTCAATCCGAGAACTTTTATTTCTGCACAAAAATAACACCAAGGCAATTCTGCTGAAAACAGCGTCAGTCCGGGTTAGTTCCATTCAAATCATGCAAATTAGAGTCCAAAACAAGGGAAAAAGAGTTTGGAAAAGTAGATACGTTGGAGACGTATCAGTGCCCTGCTTGGATAGATGCGGCGTCTCCTCCCGATCCCGCCGGCGGTCTCAGCTCGTCCAGAAGTGGTCGGAGCTGGCCGGACCCCTCGCCGGAGCTCGCCACTGTCCTCCTCCGTAGCCGTCGCCACCACCCACCCCCGCCGCTCTTTCGGATTCCCCTGGACGCGACGCTTGCCACCGATCCCGCCGGTACCCTCTCCTTGGCCAGCGGTGGCCGGAGATGCCGGGGCCGTCGCCGACGAGTGGCTTCTGCCTTTGCCTCACGGGTGAGAGCGAGGAAGGAGACGACCTCGCCTCCAGCCGGCCTGTGGACCCCGCGGCCCCACTTGTCGGTCTCCAGCGTTGACCTGAGCCCGGGCCCGCGTGCTTAAGTGGAAGCGCACTTCGCAAAGTGTGTTTTTCCCGTTTGAAAGCGTATTTCTTAAAATACGTTTTCTGTTTTTTTCAGCCGGCGCCGAAAGAGTTAGATTGCGGGCGTTCGTCAGTTAGCAGCAGAAAATGAATATTTTTATTTATTTTTCTGCTATCGAACGAACGGCCACAACTTTCTAACCGTGACTCCGATTGAGGTGATTCCAAAGCCCACTTCTTCGTCTCGTCGAGCCCGTCATGGTGGTACTATTTTCACAATGTGTTCACACAGTGGAAATGACCATTTTGCCCTTGCCCGTAAACAGCCCCCTCCGGAAGAGAACTGTTTCCGGCGATTCCTTCTGCGAGCTTTCTGCACTTCCTCCCGGTGGTTCCTTCATTCCCAGGCAAGCCACGACAGCCACTTGCATGATAAGTCTCGCAGTAGCCATGGTTTTCCATTTAAATATTTAAATACTTTGCACATGTTAATATTTTCGCGATTGCTTTATAACTGCTTGTGAAGCCATGCTTATCTTTATACCATGATCATTTGCATCTAGTTGGTTAAGTGATTACTCGCTACTGTTACAATCATGTTGATATTATGCTCATTTGCATAGTTACTTTATCATGTTGTCATGAGTCAGCTCATTTACATTCAAGTTAAACCGGATGTTAATCGAACTTGAACACCTCTTGGCTAAGTCATAGTGCGCCACCGAATCGAGCTCACCAGTGCAACCACACTTGCCGGGATGGGGCGGCCCTAATTCAGTCTATTGTCATGCCTCTCGCCGGTACCTCCAACCAGGGGAGGTTATGAGCGCGTGCTACCCTGGCCCGGTAGGCGGCTATAACCTTGTGAACCCAGTTTTGGTATTGAGCTCAGGTCCCCGTTTGGGACAGTTTTGTTTGGCCATGACGTTGACAGGTGTCGGAAGGACACAGGGGTCACCCATGACATAGCCCAAAGGGGAGTTTGTCGGAGTGGCTGGGAGAGTGCCATGCAATAGATTGGGTTTTGTCGGAATGTCGTTGGTCCACCCGAATGGGAGCACGAGGCCATGCATTCCGTGGTGTGGGTACAGTGTACTAACCTCTGCAGAGTGTATAATCTATCGATAGCCGCGTCCTCGGTCACGGGCACAGTTCGTAGTAGGACACACTATGGGTCAACAGTATAATAATCTTTCTTATAACAACCTCGTTCAATGAGAAAGAAGTTGGTTGATCTTTATGTGATCGCGAGAGGATCACCGTGGTATCGAGGATACCGATGTTGGTTGATCGTGATCATGAGGGGATCACCGTGGTTTGGTGTTATGTGGTGATCTCGGGTGAAGACCAAGCTCCTTGTGATCATGTTATCACTACGGTATTGTAATACCAAGTTTGGTTGGTCCCGAGGTTATCATGTGGCATACTCGATGGTAAGTCTTACATGTGGTGGTTACGAGGTAACCCCGAACAGAGTAAGTTGCATCATGATAGTTTTAACCTGTTGCATGTAATGATATCCTGCTCATATGCCATGCCATGCTTATATTGTTCTGGCATCATCATGTTTAACCCTGCTTAACCTGTTAGTGCCATGATGTTGCTTGTCTTGATTGCTTTGGTTGTTGTAATCTTGCGAGTACATTCAAAGTACTCACCTGGCGTGTCATGCCAGTTTGCAGGTCCTGCCAGGTTTGCTTGCTTGTTGAGTTTGCGAGATAGGATACGCGTTCCAGCCAGAGTCCCTGCGGAGTGGAGTCCATCACCGTCATCGTTGTTCTGCTGCCGAGCGTTACTCCGCCTCCACGGGTCGTTCCGCTGTTAGCATAGAGCTACCCTCGGCAGGCGTAGTCTCGCCGTGCCAATGTAATCCATGTACCCTTGTAACCTTATCCATAGTAATAAAGAGCTGATTTGTTCTGTGCCAACAGTGCCGTATTCCAGAAGACTTGTCTCTGGGCTAGAATACGGGGCGTTCCGGTTTCCTCTGAACCGGGGTGCCACACCAGCTGCTTTGAGTGGCCCTTGTCGGCGGCGTCCGCTTCTCCCGGGTGCATTTGCTGGCAGAGGCTGGCAGTGCGGGCTTGTCGCCGTGGCAGGAGTTTGACTTGGTCTTCATGCCCGGGATTGGCTGCCCCTCGGACGGCTTTGGGTTCCTTCGCTCTAGCCAAGGTGGGTGTTTGCGGATGGTTGGGGAGGCGACCTCTCGTTATGGCGTCGATGGAGGTCCGTGGCTGTGGTGGGAGGGACTTCATGATGCCGGCGGGCGGATCATTGCGTCAAACCGTGAACTTGGCGTTGTCGGAGCTGGTTCTCCGCGACGGCCATCGGCAGTCACCGAGTTATGTTCCCCCGGTACACCGGGATTTGGGGGACTGTAGGCGTCGGCGCCCCTACGGTGGTGGTGCTAACCCTGACTTGGTGGCTGATGCCGGGCTTTTCTGGTTCTGGTTTGTGCTCTGTGAAGCGGACGGCTGTTGGGGTCTCAGAGTTTGGATGCCGGGGCGGCGGCCCTGGGAGGTGGTCCGCATGGTTGGCCTTCCGGTAGGCACCGTGGCGGCGGTGGTGGATGTGCCTCTTGGCCGTGTGGGCGGCAAGAGGTATGGCGGCGGGCGACTCGGGCGTGCTCTGTCTCTGGTAGTGGCGGCGCCCCGATCTGGACATGGGGACCTGTTCTCGTCGCTCTTACCCTCAAGACTTTGCGGTGGCACGGATTGGTGGTTGAGTGAAAACTCTGCGCTGGATCGCCGACGACGGCGACGCTTGTGGGTGCCGCTCTCTTCATGAAGACGTCGTCTTGGAGCCCCTCTTCGTGTCCGGTTCCGGGTGAAAACCTTTGTCCATCTTGGACTTGGCAGCGGCGGCGCTTCGCGTCGTGTTCCCTCTTGGGGGCGCTGTTGTGGAATGTAGGTGTTGTAGGGTGTAGGGTGGCGGTGTTATCAGTTCTCCTATCTTATTTGTCGGTCGCGTATTCGCGTGCGTGATTCGGTTTCTTGGGATCGGTATTTGAGGGTCCCCTATCGTTCGGCCGTGTACTCTGGTATGGTTACTTTATATATAAAGCGGGGCGAAAGCCTGTTTTGAGAACAAGGTTAGCAGACCGTACATGCTCAACAGACTGAAGTTATGTTCAACGTAAATTTCTGCTTTGTACCACGCACCCTCCGGCTGAACATCGCTCACCGTCACCTTGGCCTCCTCGGCCGGCCCTGGTTGATCTGTTCCGCTGAGCCGGCGACGTCGACGGAACGGCGAGCTTGGTGCAGGCAATGCCTTGCCAGCCGGAGTCCGCCTGGAGGGTGCTGGGCGGCCGTTGTGCTTCATTACATGCTATCTGCCCAGCGCTCGGGCCGACCCAGAGTAGCTGACCAGCTGAGGGTACTTTATTACAGGACACATGACATGATACGACAAAGCGAGCAAACATCAACAATCTTCGGGTTTTCTTTTTTTGTGAGAAAGTAACCAGTTACTGCTCCCGTTACTTGTCCGACGCATCCACCGGTTGAATAAACCCCAGGTGATCCTCGTCTTGGATGGTCTAAGAGCAGCAGGCATCTCACTGATAGCACACTGAGACTTCTCGCTCAGGATCTTACAATGATGCAGGCAGGAGCTGATAGGTTATCAGCAGACACCAATCTCAGGACTGCCCTGTTTCAGCCCTGCTTTACAGGGTACAGGCTATGTTTAAAACCCTGTCAGGCCATGTTGGCTTAACTAGGTCTCGTAATTTCTCCTATCAATAAAACAAGAAAGAATACATTACGTTGAAGAAGGAATTGTCGGTGTAAGGTTCAGAGTATTTTACCTAGTGACAGAGCAGAGTCAAGGAAGCCAAAACAGCTGGCTCTCTCTGAATCCAGAACTAATAACCAAACAAGAAGCGCACTTTACAAGAGATTGAATCACATTTGCGTTGTCAAGGGAAGCAGACAACACATAAAGAGTAGCACGTTATCTATTGCCGAATGTAGCATACAAATATCCCCGCACTTCGATGCCGAAGGCACCATTCAGGGCACATACCAGAGTACGTTGGAATTGTGAGCTAATTAATCTGAAGTTTTGATTCAGACGGACGTGGGGTCAGCCGACTCATTCGAGCGGACGCTCGGTGATCATCTACCGCAGGCCTGTCTTGGCGACGACGAGGCTGCGCAGAAGTCCAGTTCGCCGGCGACATCATCTGGCCTGCCAGGACGGAGCGCCTGCTCGAATGCAATTCTCTTATCCGATCCAACGTTTGCGGCAGGGCCAGACCAGACTCGTGATCGGACAAATCCTGGACGTCCACTTCGCATGGTTAATCTAAGTCGTTGGCTTGGTCATTTGTGGAACCGGACGGGGCTGGCTGCAAACCCTAATTTCACTCATTCCTTCGCGGCCGTCGTCCGCTCTCCAGCCATGACGCGAGGCGATCCGGCCGCGCCGCCCGGTCTCACCTCTGGCCACCAACCTCAGCCGACTACAGGAGCCGCCCAGCCACTCGATCCTTCTACGTCGGGAGGTGCTCCGGGCTTCGCCCCAGGGGTATACCAGCCGGTGCAGCCGACGCAGTCCTATGCGCCGCCGGCCTCTTTTGCGCCGCCTCAACCGCCGTTGGTGTATCAAACGCCATTGCAGCAGCCACAGCAGATGTACCAGGTGCCGTTCCAGCAGCAGTTCACCGGCAACTCGGGTCAGTTCGTGCAACAACAGCCATATCTAGTTCAACCCTCGGGTGGCTTCGTTCAGCACCAACAGCAGCCGGCTGTGCTCTCTTATCAGCCATCAGGGAGTCATATGCAGCAGCATGGCCAGCTTGCCGGTATGCCGGCGGCCACTTTCAATGCCAGGCCGGCGTACAGCGTTGCTCCCGCTGGGTCCGCTGCCTCTGCTCGTCCTCGCAAGCCAAAGGGCGGCAAAGGCAGCCGTCACAAACATCAACAGGGAGCACCGTCTGCACCAGTTGCTCCTCTGCAAGCTGCACCTTTGATGACTCCACCATTGCAACAGGGAGCAGTGCCCGTCTTTGCCTCTACGCCAACTTTGCCAACGGGACAAGGGCAGGTGGCTCTTACACAGAGCCAGCCAACTCTTCCGGCTCGGCTTGTCGGGACAGCTGGAGTTGCAACGGCGCCAAGAAAATTATGGTGCACTAGATGTCAGTCTGCAGGACACTTATCGGATGACTGTGAGACGCAGCAGTATTGTTTTATCTGTAACAAGACAAACCACCCAATGACCATGCGTCGGTGTCCTGCTCTTAAGATGCCGAAGCCGGTGGCGATGCTTTGTGGATATGGAACTGAAAATATGGCATTCTTTCAGATGCCTGACAATGTCTGTAGGGAGGATCTTTCACCACAAGACTCACCAACGGCGTTGGTCACGATTTCTGGCGGCTCTATCACTCCCAGTATTGTGGAGGCAGAGGTTGCTAAGATTGCTCAGTTTCAGCAGCACTGGAATTGGGAGGCTATTCCGCATGGCCAGGACGCTTTTCTTATGTCTTTTCCAAGCGAGGAGGTTTTACAGAGGGTAACTGGGTTTGCTGTCTTCATCAAGTCTCACAACGTCACTTTAGAGTTCAAGGCCTGGAAGTCTGAGGAGATACCACATCGTTTCGAGCTACTACCTATCTGGGTGCATGTGCATGGGGTGCCTCACGCTCTTCGTCACTTCTTGGGTCTTTGGGCAGTCGGCTCGGTGATTGGCGCTACTCTAGACGTTGACCTTCTCTGTTTGCGTCGAAGAGGAATTGTTCGTATTCAGGTAGCGGTGCTGAACCTCGATGCTTTCAAGAGGAGCACAGTTGATTCTCTTTCTTCTGACGTGGTTGTTCAAAGGAAGGGTTATGAGCTACGATACAGCCTGGAAAAATCAGATTTCCGTGTTGATGCTGATTTCGTGCCTCGTGTATGGGAGCACGGAGATGATCCAGGGGGTGACAAAGGACATGACAGGGAGGATATAGAGAGGGCCAATGATAAGAGGCCCAAACCCACTTCATCGTCCAATGACTCCTCGGTTCCTCCTACTTCGGGTGGAGTGGTGCCCATGCAGATGAACTCGTCCACGCCTCTCTCGGGGGGGTCGACGCCGGATAAGTTCTTCATCGCTGTCACACCACCTAACCCTAATCGACGTCTGCATTCCAAGGCTGCTTCTACGTCTCCACCGTCGGCCATGACACCTTCAGCACCTTCGTCTATGACGGCCCCGGCGAACACTGCGCCGGCTCTTTTGACGACGTCGGCGCCACAGTCTGCGACGCCGCCGACTCCGACTCAGCTAGCTGCACCGCCTCGCCTCGAAGAGGGGAGCCAGGACCGGACTCACCTTGAGGGGCTCACGCCTGAGGAGGCTCCTGTGCGTGTGGCTTTGCCGCCACCGTCGCCCACACCTACGTCACCTACCCGACGAGGAGTGATGTTCTCCCCGTCTGTTAGGGCTGACCATGAGTCGGCAATGGCAGAGTTGCGAGCTTTGTCTTCTACGCCTCTGACGACGGGAGGGGCGCCCGCATCCAGGGCTCTCGCCGAGCCGGAGGCTGACTTGCAGCCCTCACGGTCTTCTTCATCGTCGCCGCACCCGTCTACTCCACCACTCGGGGCCACCAGGACTGCCACTGCTGCCGATCTCACTCCATCATCGCTGAGGCGCAGCGGTCGCCACTCCATCGGAACTGATGGTACAACAGCCACCGATGAGGACTCTCTAGTGAGGGCCATGCGCAGGACGGCTGTCCGCAACCTCGACTTTGTAGGTACCTCCTCTCGTCAATCATTTTTGTCTTTTGATAAATCCAAAGTACATTCAAATATTACTAGCCTTGGAGTTACATTAGGATGAAATGAGAAAGAGGTAGATTTTTCTGTTAGGGCTCTTAAACAAGTGGAGTTCAACCGGCTTACGGTTGCTCCTAAGTTGTCGACATTTGCGGACCCTTTTGTGTCAGATGAGGAGGATGAGGATGCTGATGCCAATCATGAAGGCAAGCTTCTCTCCCATCTAGTTAAAGACACAACTGAGGTAGACTTGGATGATACTGTACGTGATATTACGCTATGTGAGCTGGTCGCGTCGGTACGAAAGAACAAGTCTAATTCAGCAAAGAAAAGAGGGCACCCACCTAAGAGGACAAAGGCCTCTAAACAACAACAAAATGGTTCATCATGAGAGGCATGTTTTGGAATAGCAGAGGTCTTGGTGACTTGGCTAAACACAAACATATTGCCGATTGTGTAAAGGATCATGTGTTGGACTTTGTGGCTATCACTGAGTCGGGCAAACGTGACTTCCCATCACATGATCTTGACCACTTTTCATGTGGTTACGATTATGAATGGCACGTCTTACCCCCGTCTGGGAGGTCCGGTGGAATCTTGCTAGGCATCCATTCCACGTACTTGGAACTTTTGTCCACGTCAAAGGGGGAATATCATATCAAATTCCACCTTCGAAATAAGTCCGACAACTTCCTTTGGAGCCTGGTGGTTGTATATGGCGCCGCTCAGGAGGAGTTTAAGTCTACTTTTCTAAAGGAACTTGTTAATACCTGCCAAGACAATCCCCATCCCATGCTAATCGGGGGGGATTTCAATATCCTTCGATATCGGCAGGAAAAAAACAATGACCATTCCTCTTCAATGCTGTTATTGACAGCCTAGACCTGTGGGAGGTCACTATGTCTGGCCGCCAGTATACCTGGGCCAATAACCGATCAGTTCCAACTTTTGAAAAACTTGACCGGGTGCTGGTTACCACCGACTGGGAATATAAATATCCCTTAGCCTCGGTACGGGCACTAGAAAGAATTGAGGCCTTATCGGATCACGCTCCATTGCTAACCGATTTTGGACAAACAACTCCAAGTTCTAACCGCCATCAGTTTAAATTTGAACTGGGATGGCTCACTAGAGAGGGATTTCTCGACCTGGTCAAGAAAGTGTGGGTGCGTCAACCTCGCGGTAACACACCCATTCAACGATGGAACAATCAAATTCGCGCCTTGCGCCGATTCCTTCGTGGATGGGCTAAGCACACTGCTGGCATTTACAAAAAAGAAAAGTTGCGACTATCTACTTTAATCGATACCCTCGATAAAATTGCGGAGGTGAGGCCTCTTTCTGCTGTTGAGATTGAGCAAAAAAGCCATCTAAATGAGCAGATTGCCCACCTGCTCCGTGAGGAAGAGATTAAGTGGTACCAACGTTGCAAGGCCGACTCGCTCGTTCAAGGTGATGATAATACGAAATACTTTCAAATGCTGGCCAATGGCAGACATAGAAAGAAACGTATCTTTGCTCTTGACCAGGAGGAAGGCCGTATCGAGGGGGACGCACCGCTCAGAGATTATATTACTAAGTATTACAAAGAGCTTTTTGGTCCTTCCACTCAAACACTTTTTGAGATGGACGAGTCTATCACTCATGACATCCCTCAAGTTTCGGAAGCGGAAAATGAATTCTTAACCTCTCCGTTCTCTGAGGAGGAAATTCGAACCGCGGTGTTTCAAATGGAACACAACAAGGCTCCGGGACCGGATGGATTTCCGGCGGAGTTTTATCAATGCTTTTGGGACGTGATCAAGGCGGACTTGGTTCAGTTGTTTAACCAACTGCATACCGAAGACCTTGATATTTCCCGCTTAAACTTTGGGGAGATTATCCTACTGCCCAAGATTAAGGAGGCCAGTTGTATTCAACAATATCGACCGATTTGCCTTCTAAATGTAAGCTTCAAAATCTTTACGAAGGTCGCAACTAACCGGTTGAACGGGGTGGCTGACCATGTCGTCAAGCCCACTCAAACAGCATTTATGCAAGGACGCAACATACTAGATGGAGTTGTTGTGTTGCATGAAACTGTACATGAGCTTCACCGTAAAAAGTTAAATGGAGTGATCTTTAAAATAGATTTCGAAAAAGCCTATGATAAAGTTAAATGGCCCTTTCTGTTGAAAACTTTACGCATGAAGGGGTTTTCACCAAAATGGTGTCGATGGGTAGAGAGTTTTGTTTCTGGAGGTAGTGTCGCCATCAAAGTTAACGATGAGATTGGCAACTATTTTCAGACAAGGAAGGGGCTTCGCCAAGGGGACCCCGCATCACCCATTTTGTTTAACATTGTGGCCGACATGTTAGCTACCCTTGTTGAGCGGGCTAAAGTGGCCGGTCAAGTTAGCGGTGTCATTCCTCATTTGGTAGAAGAGGGTCTATCTATCCTACAATATGCGGATGACACTATACTTTTCTTGGATCATGATCTAGATAAAGCAAGAAACCTCAAGCTGCTTTTATGTGCTTTTGAGGAACTCTCAGGCCTCAAAATCAATTTTCATAAGAGCGAACTTTTTTGCTTTGGAGATGCTGCAGAATCTGCACCTGAGTATGCTGACATTTTTGGATGCCAGCTCGGGCAGTTCCCGATTCGGTATCTAGGTATTCCCATACACTATCGGCGTTTAACTATCGCTGAGTGGAAGCACGTGGAAGAGAGACTTGAGAAGCGACTAGCCAGTTGGAAAGCCAAACTCTTGTCATATGGGGGGCGATTGATATTGATCAATTCCGTCCTCAGCAACATGGTTCTATATATGTTGTCATTCTTCCATCTTCCGAAAGGGGTTCTTCAGCGTCTCGATTACTTTAGATCCAGATTTTTTTGGCAGTGTGATAATGAATCCAAGAAATATCAACTGGCTAGGTGGATTGTATTATGTCGACCTAAAAGTCAAGGGGGACTTGGAATTCAAGACCTTGAGATTAAAAATATTGCTCTTCTCAGCAAATGGGTTTATAAACTACTCAATGAGAATGGAGTATGGCAGGAAATCATTCGTAACAAGTACGTGGGATCCAAAGCCGTTTCTCAAGTCTATTGGAAACCTGGTGACTCACATTTTTGGTCTGGTGTCATGAAGGCCAAGGACTTCTTTTTCCAATTTGGAACTTTCTCGGTTAGGGACGGTTCCCAGGTTCGATTCTGGGAAGACACCTGGCTAGGGACCACACCACTAATGGTGCAATACCCGAGCTTGTATAGGATTGTTAGACATAAATTTGTCACCATCAAACAAGTTTTGGAGCAAGAAAACCCTGATATTTCTTTCCGTAGGGACCTTTTAGGACCTCGCCTGGCAGCTTGGAATCAGTTACTCATACGTCTGGTGGCTATTCAGCTGTCAGATGAACCGGACATCTTTCGATGGAAGTTGCATCAGAATGGCAAGTTTATAGTCAAATCCATGTATGATGCAATGGTTCATTGTGATGTTCCGGTTGATAACAGGAAATTGTGGAAGCTTAAAATCCCTCTAAGAGTGAAGATATTCCTCTGGTTCCTAAACAGAGGGGTCATCTTAACTAGAGATAATCTGGCACGACGCAACTGGCAAGGCACCAAGACGTGTGTCTTTTGCCAACATGACGAGTCTATTAAACACTTATTTTTTGAGTGTAAGTTCGCTCGGTCGGTTTGGGCCATAGTTCAAGTAGCTTCAAATTTATACCCCCCACGTAGTGAACGTAACATGTTCGGCAACTGGTTGAGGGGTATTGATAAACAATTTTCTGCACATATTCTTGTGGGGGTGGCTGCCTTATGCTGGGCATTGTGGCTTACCAGGAATGATGTGGTTTTTAATAAAAAATATGTTTCATCTCCTATGCAGGTTATTCATGTATGTACGCGATGGCTCCGTACTTGGTCTATCCTGCAGAGGCCGGAGGACAGGGACCTATTTATGATGGCGTCTACGCGGCTGGAGCGTACGGCCAGGGAGGTTTTCTACCCCCATGGATGGCGGTGTGATCTCCGGTTAGGATCTGCCACATCATAGGCTGGACAGATTTATTTATTTTTGAGCTGTAAAACAATTTTTATTTTTGGGACGGTTGGACTTATTGGCTGTGTGCATCGAGCTATGCAGAGGCCGGGCATTCTTTCGATGCTTTGTATCACCTCGATATATCAATTGAATGAAATGTCCTTTATCGAAAAAAAAAACCTGATTCACGCCTCCGCTGTCTTTTCTCCAGCATCACTTTCTTATCTTCGTTTGCAGCAAGTGCCACCGGAGTGAGCAACAATGGCGCCTGGCAGGAATGGCTTCCGTCCTCGAGGGGGTAGAGTGACATGAGGGGAGAGGGCTATCAAACAGGATAGAGGAAGTCAATATTATCATTTGGGGGGGGGGGGGGGGGGGGGGGGGGGGGGGAAGAAGAATTGTGAGGCAAAGGACATGGAAAATTGATATTGTTCTTAAAAAAAATTCATAGAAGAAATGAAGACGAAAAAGATGTGGTACTACCAATGACAGAATACGTTCAAAGTGCAATGTTAATAGGAATATCTATATAACAAATATATATGGCAGGGCACATACCTTTAGTTCTATGTGAGCAGGCTTCGTCTTGTTCTCCTCAGCTTTACACCACTGCTCTAAGTTAGTGCTGCAGTAGTTAAGTTTTAAGTTTTGGAGATTTGTGAGTTGTTGTATGCTATTCGGCAAAGTCGTGATAGCAGTACAGTTCCAAATTCCAAGTTCTTGGAGAGAGGTAAGTTCTCCTAACCAATGCGGCAGCTGTCTCAAGCTACGACAGGCATGCAGTGTTAATGATTGTAGCTGTTTGAGTTGCCTCATGCTATCGGGCAATTCTTCTAGCCTCTTGTATCGCTTAATCACCAGTTGCTGAAGAGATGTCAACTCGCCTAACCATTCCGGAAGATTTGATTCGGATGACTTCTCCAGTGTCAGTGATTTGAGGGCCAGGAGGACCCAGTTGATCTCTGGTGAGCTTCTCAAATCACTGCAGCGTTCGATATGCAAATTACTACGGGCAGGTAGATGGTGAAGCAATCTCCACTGATCCAGAGGCACCTTGCTGTCCTCAATTGTCAGATAAGTAGATACTCCTACCGGAGAAGAAGATGAGGAAGCACCGTTCTGTGACACGCTCTCTGCCCATGATATGAGCACGTTATCACTTCCCTTTATACTCCAAGATGCAGCTCTAGGAAGGTGTGGTGTTATCCTCAACTTGGGGCAAAAATTTATATTCACTATCTCAAGCTTACGGAACATGAGCCCATCCTCACCAATAGAGAGTGTCGTGTTCCATTCTTCCAGGCTTTCCATGCGTCCCAGAGTAAGCACCCGGAGGTTTGGTGGCAGTTGGGCAAGGGGTGGAAAACTGTTGCAGTTGGGCAAATCAAACATCTCCATTTCTACAATATTAGGGAGATAATTGCCAATGGTCATTACCCAGTCTGGAAAGCTGGCACTAATATAACCATATATCCGAAACTTCTGCAAAGCGGTTGGTGGCATTAGCTCCCTCAGCAACTCCATGTCATCCACAGATCTCTTAGCTTCTGAGTTCCACCAACTTAATGACAATTCTTCAATCCTCTGTTTTTCAATCAGTCTTACCCTCCGTGCCTCTTCTCGGGACTTCACATCTTGAAGTTCCTGGATGTCCAGCCTGTCAGGATTTACATGCTCAAGCAAGCCAAGGTTGGTGTAACATTTACTATCATCGGCAGTTACAGAAAATGTTGGCAACAAGCCAAAAAGGCTTTGACGATCCATTTTAGCCACACAGTCTGGAAGCCTAGCAACTTGGTTGCACCCTTTAAGGACCAGCTTCCGGAGGCGGTTAGCGCTTTCTGGTATACTAATAAGAGGATGGCCATTATAAGACAGGTCCAGGAACTCCATATTGAGAAGCCTACAGATACTGTTAATGAAACTCTCGGTTTGATCTGTTGATGAGCTGTCAAACATATGATGCATGCACCTTGATAGCCTCAGATAGCGGAGTTCGGTGAGATTGCTGATGACTTCTGGCCACCCTCTGAGATTTTCACACGCTGTTAATTCTAATTGTTGGAGTTTGGTAAGGTTAGCCAAAGCTTCGGGTAATCCTAAAACATAACGACAGTATGCTAAGTTCAGATATACCAACTCTTTGAGCTTCACAAACGAATGTGGGAGTTCTTTCAGATCCGAGCAATATGATAAGTCAAGATACATCAGACCTTCCATTTCACCAATTGACTCTGGCAATGCTGACAATTTCTGACATTTCTGAAGGTTGAGATAATTCAATTTTCGAAGCATACCGATACACGTGAGATCCACTCGACCATGTATATTTGGAGCATGAAGATACCTCAACTGCTTCAATTGACCAATAGAAGTGAACAACCTATTCGAATTGACTCTTGCATGCAAGACACGGATGTGCTTTGCTGGTGCAATTGCATCACGATGGAACTTAGACTCAGAGGTTCCAGCATCAACAATATGTAGCGCCCTTAACTTTTCAGGTGAAGTCGTGGATGACTTTAGTGGCTTCGTGCAATCTATGTTCAATGCATAGCGGCAGTTGGGGCCCGCCAAGTTAAATTCGTCAGCCATGACTGACCTTGCGAGGTCATGCACCAGGTCATGCATTGTGCACGGTGTGACAATCCAGTTTGAGTCGTAATATTCGTCAACCTGCAGGATAATATACAATGGTGTAAGACTTGCACTTAAAATTGACAGTTGGAACGAATAATTAAAGGATAATTAACCAGATGTTAATCTCGGTTTGCAATTCAGAGTTTAGTCATATTCAGAAAGACTACTGCCTTTTCCATCTCCTATTGCTTACTTTGTACTGACTTAATAATCAACAAAATTTTAATTTAATCTAATGCAATTGTCATCTAATGTCGTTCATATTATAAAACTACACGCGAATGAGAAGTAAAATAAGAACTTGAACTCCAAATTATTACATGTCTCTTGTACAAATTCGACTATATCAATAAAATGTTAATTTTGAGAGGATTCTACCACAAATAATCAAAATTATTTACATTTATACTAACATACTCCAAGCTTTCTTTATGTATACAAATTTGAGGCACTATACGCACCACTCTATTGACACACATCACCATTAATTAGACCATTAGATCGTTAAGTTAATCATTAAGATTTAATATCATGGGTAACCTGCTCTAATGCGACTCCTATGGGCCCACCCGATTTCTCATCCAAAAAAAGACACGCTCCCACACAAACAATAATAATAATAATAACCCCTAACCTTGGCATCACTAACAAAAGAAAATTCACCCCACCAAATTTTAAAATAAAATTGTACTAAAAGGGCACCTTGAACAATTTCAAAATAACAGTAAAAATATTAACACAATCACATGGTCACACAAATAAAAGGTGCCCTCTCAGTACACAAGCACGTCTCCCACTCAGACCAGCAGCAGGACAACGATAAAAGCCGCGCCCGAGAGGAGCACCTAGAGGGATGTGACGAAGTGACGGGGCTATGCCGGTCATTGCCGCTTCTCGAGATGGGCACCGCCAGCACAAGCAACAACCATGCCGCCGCCATTACCATCTCACCGCTGCTAGTGGAACGTACGGAACCTACAGATTTCTCTCTAACGGCTAGTTGGCGGTCAGGACGCGAAGTCTCGGAGAGCGACCATCCACATAGTGACAGCCTGAGTCTAGTATTCATTGACTCTGCTCACACTGCATCACGCCGAAGGTGACGGCGTCATGAATTCTGTGCCCATTGCCCTTCATTACCACTACTTATTCTACAGTTTGTGCACATGGACATCTAACCCTCCATCTTTCCACTCGGCATCTGTGTGCTTACTTATTTCCCAGTGAAGAAATCCACATCATATCCAAATTGTGCAATACATTAAATAAAATAATATCACAATTAACTGTGAAGGTTTGGGTTAATTGGCTCACCATTGAATGTTGAAGAAATGACACCTCCAAAAGCTGCATAATGTAACTCTCACCGAGTTGCCAATTAGAGAATATACTAGATGGCTCCATGAACCCAAGAGCAATCCACTGATGAATTAGCTCATTTTTAATCATTTTGTGGCCCTTTGGAAAGATTGCACAATAAGCAAAGCATAACTTTAAGTATGCAGGCATGAAGGTGTAGCTTAATAGCAAGGATCTAAGCACTTCATGACTAGATGATGCATCTGTAGAAGTAGATAGATTCCAGATATGATTGGTTCTGACCGAATTCCATTCTCCATACGACTTAGACTTCAAAATGTGTCCAAGTGATTGAGCAGCTAAAGCTACACCTTTGCACTTCTCTGCAATATCCCTTCCAATGGCCTCCAACCGTTCTTTGTCATGCCTTGTTTCAAATAAACTTTTTTGCTTCATTATTTCCCAGCATATCTCATCTGACAATTGCAGTAAGTTGTATGGCTGAACAAGTACCGATTTCCTTTGCAATCCCTTCATCACGTGTGGTAACTACAACCATCACCTTGCACCCGTTACCCTGCTTCAGCATAGACTTTAATTTTTCTAGTTGAGAAGGACACTTCTGCCACAGGTCATCCAAGATGATCAGAACATTCTTCTTCTCAGCAAATAGCTCCTGAAGGCGAATGTTGATACTGTGCAGATCAAGTATCTGCTGGCTCTGTTGTCTTGATAGTTGTGATATTATAATGTTGCCAATCTTATTCAAGTCAAATCTCTGGGAAACATAGACCCATACCCGAGAGTGTTTTTCGAACTCAGTATGATTGTAAACCAATCTTGCCAAGGTGGACTTTCCAATGCCTCCAAAGCCCCATATGGGAACAAAGGTGGCCCCTTGAGTGGTGCTCCCAGATAATAATCGAGCCAAGATTTCCAATTTTTCCTCTGTTCTCCCGATGGTTTCTGTTTCCTCCATATTACCTGCATTTTCCCGGATATCAGGGACTTGCTGCTCATTGCTGCAAGTTTCTGGCGGAAGACGATAGTTCTGATGGTCTTCTGTTATCTTCTGTAGACGCTTTTGCATCTTTTTCATCTTGTCTGGCATACTGATCTTCTTCCTCATAGCTCCGAACTGCAAGAGGAATGACTTGATTCATCAGTACAATTGAAGACATGAAAAGGACATACACGCGGTGGCAATTTTATGAAATGATGTTGCAATCTAAATCAAGAGAAGCACACATACTAACAAGTATAGTAGAACAGGAGGTAAATTCAGGTTCATTTCGATAAATTTACTTCACTATACGAATTCAGATTTTTAGGAAGATGATTATATTTACATAATTTACTTGACTAGAAAAAGAAATCCAGATCTAGTTCATCTTCTAGATATATTCAGATCCATCAGTTCATATCTTAGAAAAAAAGCAACAACATTCAGATCCAGATTTATGGCAACCAAATGAGCATACCCGAGATTGGGTGTCAGATTCGAAGTCATCGAGCATGTCGGAGATGTCGTACATGGCATCCTTGAGCCGGCCCACCCATACGAACGCCGACTTGTCCTTTTCCGTGATGTTCCGCCTCTCAGCATCGATGACCGCCGCCTCCACCGACTCCAGCGTCATCTTCATATTCTCCAGGTCTTTGGTCAGGTTCTTGTGCAGCTTGATCTTGCCCACGATGATGGAGCTAATCTGTTTGATCACCACCTTTATGTTAGCAACCCAGACCCAGCCCACAGCACTCGGCATACGTTTGGTAGGTTACAGCAACACAGCCGCAGGCTCGAGCCCATCCACATTCCCAAAAGACCGGCCTGAAGGGAGGGAGGCACTCGCCCTTATAAGCTGGTCCTGGCCCCCTCCCGTATCCGAGGTGGGACTAAAGCTTTGGCGTTGCCCTGGCCAGCGTCTCTGACACTTTATGACGCCCGAGGCGACCATGCCCCCGACGACAGCTGCCGCCATTGCTGGCCCCGGCAGATCCAACCAACGCTGATGTTCTCGGAGCCTACTGCAGAGGAGTCAGTCAGTGAGGCGGAGGACACCGGAGAGAAACTGAGGGGGGAGAGAAAGAGACTGACCTGTATCAATCGCCGTCGTGGACGCGGAAGCGGCGAGGGGCGACGAGCTCTGGACTGGATGCGGTCAAGTGTGAGGGTGAGAGCGTGACTCCACTCCATATAGGTGAAAATAGCTTTGCAACTTGGAATATATTTACCAGAAGGAAACATGAAATACATCGGAGTTGGCAATTGCGCGGTACCAACGTGAAGCGTTTAGCATTACTCTTTGCTTTGTGGATCTCCATGCATCAGTGGTGTGCAGCTCTGCCACTTGTATTATAATATGATCTAGATCTATGCATCTTTTAATCAGGGTATCCCATGGCCATTTGCCTACTACGCATAAGCAAATATCGAGTCTGAATTACAACACGGAAACTGAGACCGTAAACTGTACTAGAACAGCCAGACATAAGTAGCAGCAAGCAACAGCGTTGCAAGACGATATCAAACGGTATCCCAGAAACAGCACAACGACTCCATGTAGCAAGTAACTCAAAATGTGCATTGATGCTCCACGAATGCTCATCGGATTCGTAGCGTTGGTCCGAAGAAGTTTTAACTATAGTTTATGTTGCCATAGGGGTGCTTTTGTATATTTGTTTTTTAGCTAGTATGTTTTCAGCATCTTCCCTTTGGTTTCAGAGGGTTTTATATGTTAGATAGATCAAGGTGCATGTCTCAGTTGATCACTCCACTTAATAAGCCCACTTCCATTAGGTCATTCGCTTCCCCTGGTTACAAATATGGATGCTAATTAAGATCATCGGTGAAAGTGTGTAAGAAATTCTAAGTTAATACTACATGGAGCCCCGCTCATGGATGGCTACATGTCGACACAAAGTACTCATGAAGGCAGTATATTAGTCCTCGGCCTGGCCACTCTTCATTACAGTAGCCCTATTCCATTGCCACCCAAATGAGACACACTGCACCAGGTCCAGGAACCTTTGCTTTACAGCAAGACCGATACACGGTGCTATTGTTGTTTGAAATGTTTAAAGGAATCTATCTTCACTTTCAGCTTGGCTGCATCGAGACATCGTAGATAGTAATAAACTGCCTAGCTTGGCTGCATCGAGACATCGCAGATAGTAATAAACTGTCTAGCTTGGCTGCAAGTAAACTAGTCCTAACCCCACCATGCATGCCTGACTGCTGCACCCGTCTTCACCTAATCTTCATTTGTCATTCTTTTAACTAGGTTTAGTAATTTCTCCTATCAATAAAATAAGAAAGATACGTTACATCCCCCGCAAAAAAAGAAAAAAGAAAAAGAAAGATACGTTACATGGATGATGGAATTGCCAGTGTAAGGTTCAGACTATTACCCGAGTCAAGGGTGCCAAAATGCTAGCTCTTTGACTCCAAAACTAATAACCAAACGAGAAGTGCTCTTTATAAGAGATTGAATCACACTTTCGTTGTCAAGGGAAGCAGATAACAAAGTAGCACACTATCCACTGCCGAATCGAACATACAAATATCCCAGCACCTTGAACTCTTAAATGTGTGCTTGAAATAGGTTCGAGATTTTGTAATTCAGGGCACATACCGGAGTATGTCGGAACTGCGTGCTAGTAATTACTATGGAGTTTTGATTCATGGACGTGGGCTCAACCGACTCGATCGAGCGGCCTAAATCTTGATTCACACGTCCGCTTTCTTTACACCAGCATCACTTTTTATCTTTGTTGGCAGCAAGGGCCACCGGAGTGGGCTAGATCGGCGGCTAGAGGGAATGACTGCCCTGCTCGAGGCAGAACAACAGACAGGCTGCCAAAATATAAAATAAAGGAAAGTCAATATTATCATTTGGGCAAAAAAGAAGAATTACGAGGCCAAGGACATGAAAAATCTAGACGTTTCTAAAAAAAAAAACACTCATCAACGAAGTGAAGAGCAGAAAACAATGTGGTACTACCCATGGCAGAATATGTTGAAAGTGCAAAATTAATAGGAATACCTATATAACATTGACTTTCCTTTATTATATATATATATATATATAGGAAAATGGCTCTGTACTCTTGGGAGTACGTACTCCCGCTCCTCATATACCACATAGATGAATCTTTTATACCTCATTATTATTTTTAATATACTTCATTAATAATTACTAGATACCTCAAAATGAGTTTCATGAAAAAATTCATGTGAGTCTACATATTTTTAAAGATGTACGTATATACTGATTTGCTTATATGTGAAAAAGGTATATTACAAAAAGTACGTCGCAACTGATATTTTTTCAACAGAACTTGTATTGAGGTATCTTAAAATATTTAATGAAGTATATTGAGAATGATAAAGATGTATAATCAATGCGTATACGAGGTATATTAAGGATGGGAGTACATACACCCAGGTGTACAGAAAATTAGTATATATATATATATATATATATATATATATATATATATATATATATATATATATATATATATATATAAACACTATTCTGATCACGGGATCAGGGATCAGAATATTATTCTGATCACGGGTTGAACTTCCTGAGTTACACAACTTGAACTTCACTTTGTAGGAACCCGACCTTCGAGCTATCTTCGCAACCGTGTCTCCCCGCACGAATTATTCTGGCCAGTCGTGTTCTATGTGATGTAAGTGTAACCTGGAAACGGTTTTTAGCAACTAAATGCCCGTTTTAAATAGGAATCTCGCTCGTTGGCGGATTTGCTCTCGGGACGTGATGAACTTGCGTCTGTTGCAATTTTACTGCTTGAGTTGTTCGACCTGAACTTCCCTTGGTGAGAGGTTGAACTTCCCGTAACATTGTCCAAATGAGGCTTGCAATATACCGTTGGAAAGCTGTGGGCACGACGGTCACGACCTAAGTTAAATTTTTGTCAAAATCTAAATGGTTTAAGATCAGTTTTGAAAACCGTTTTTTCTTCATACAAAAAAAAATGTGAATAGTATTTTCGAGTCTATTTCTAAACCGTTTATCGGAATGAGGCAAATGAGATGGCGTTGGATAGCTGCTGCAAATCCGCTTCTTTTTCGTACAGAAAGTTTTTTCCAATTTTAAACTATTTAAACGTAATTTTGAAAATGGCCGAAGTCCCACTGAGTTCGTATTTTCGCGTTAGTTTCTCAACGGTTTTACGGAATGCAGCAAATGATATGGCGTTGGAAAGCTTGAAGAAATGCGAAACTTTTTTATGTAGATTGTTTTTCCTAATTCTTTACGGTTTTAAGTCAATTTCGAAAATGGCGAAAACGTTTTTTGGCCGTAATTTTACAAAATTTATCGGAATGGGGCCAGTAATATACCGTTGAAAAGCTACGGAAAATGCGAAACTTTTTCATGTAGATGGTTTTCTCTGATTCCTAGCCATTTTCAAGCAATTTTGAAAACATCGAGATCACGCGTTCTGCCTTTTATCGCGAAACAGAGTCTTCGAAAATGCACTATGTGAAGAACTTGAACTTCATCGGCACGTCTACCTGAACTTCACTCTGTTTCTTCACGTGCTATTTTTTGCTTGTAGCTCTCCATCTACTCAACGGAATTGAGCAAGTGATATACCGATGGAAAGCTGCTGTAAACACGCAACTTTTCCGTCTTGATCATTTTTTTCATACTCGCGACGGTTTAAAAGATTTCCATCTGAAATTCATTTAGCATAGTAGTTGAACTTCCTGTAGTTTCCACGTTGAACTTCTGTCACATATTTTCGTTTGTAATTTCTCACCGGTGTTACAGAAATGATATTTCTTTTGTACAAACATCTCTCACAATATTTTTTTAAGTTTCTCCGAGTGAGGACTTGAACTTATAACAACAAAAAAATTGGACCTTGCCTTTTTATTCATTTTTCTCATATTAAACACACCATGTAATACGTGAACTTCTGATTGTTATCACTTTGAATTGCTCTATGTTTTTTTTGCCCTAACTCCTAAAGCACCCATCAAAATTTGAGCATGTAAATCCTAGGTTTTTATAGTCTTTGAACTTCTCTCCTTTTCTAATTTGAACTTCTTTGTTTTATTCTTCCAAAAGAAAAAAATGATTCTTAAGTAAACATCATACAACCTTTTTAAAAATTGAACTTCATACTTTAATTGAACTTCCTGAAAAGTTGAGTTTTTTTATAAACATTGAACCGCACAAACGATACACCTTTGAAAAGCTATCAAAATTATTCAACCTTTTCTTATTAAAAATCTGAACTTCTTTGTTCACAAAATTTTGAACTTCTTTGGTTTTATTCTTTTATAATGAGAAAAATCATAATTTTGTATAGACATCGAACTTCACCATTTTTTGGATTTGAACTTCTAAGTTTTATGCAAATCCTCATTTTTATAAACATTGAACCACACCGTTATTTTAATTTGAACTTCTAGTTTCTAGATGGGGAAATTATTTCTTATAATTTAATTCCTTGCTTTTGTTGTGTTTGATGAACCTTTTTTTCTTCTAACATCTTGTCTCAACTACAATTGTCAGCATGTCTGAACTTCTATAGGAAAAATAATGTGTATCATTCGAGGAGGCATGTACAAGACACATGCAAGAATTGCACTAGGAAAAAAATCGACAACAGGGGTAGCGGTACAATCAACCATATAAGATGAATTGAAATACACACACAAGTCGAGCTGTTCATCCACAACTTGTTTGACTGGATCGGGCAATGCCCGTTTTTGTTGTTTTCCTCCTTCATTTCTGCACGGGGTAGCTCCCCACCTGCACCTTCTGGTTTACCTGGATGTGCAAGATGGACTGGATGGCGAGGCAAGAGGTTAGAGAAGAAGTTCAAGGCAGAAGAGCAAGAGGTCCACGGTATGCCAGCGAGGGAAGATGGTGTCGAGGGATGGGGCCGTGGGACTCTGGGCGGCGCACGGGGCTTGCCGTGGATGCCCGCACTCTTGTACGACGGCCGGATCAAGAGGCAGGGGCAGCGCGGCGGCTGGACCCAGGCGTGGGGGAGACGCGGCGGCCGGACTCAGGCGTGGGGCGGTGCCAGGGGCAAGATCCAGGCGAGGGGCAGCTCCAGCTTAGAGGGAAGGTCACCGGCGGTCGCGATAGTGGAGGACGGGCGGCAGATGGTTGGCCGCGACAGGGGATCGAGCCACCGCCATCCCCGGCGGATCCCTGGCGAGGGAGGTGCCTGTCGCATGGTGGCGGCGGATCTCAGGACGCGACGATGGTTGGGGGGCTGGGAGGCCGGCGGCGGTGGGTGGGGAGGGCAGTTCGTCGGAGTCCGGCGGCGGTGGTTGGGGGGCAGTTCGTCGGAGGCCGGCAGCGGTGGGTGGGTGGGTTGGGGGCAGTTCGTCGGGTTGGGGAGAGGCGACCGGGGGGGTCGTTTCATTTTTATTTTGTCTGGTACAGCCGGTTTGTGGAGTTCGGGAACACCTCATCGCCACCTCTATAGGGCCGATCGTGATCAGAATAACTATTCTGATCCTGGGATCACAATAGTGCCACATATATATATATATATATAGAGAGAGAGTAGCACTATTCTAATCCCAGGATCAGAATAACTATTCGGATCACGGTGCCCCTATATAGGAGGCAACGAGCCGTTCCTGAACTTTCTAAGCGAAAGAAACAAAAAAGTGAGAAACCCCCCTTCCCCACGATCCTTATCCCCACATCCCACACCTCCCGTGCCCGCTGCTCTGCCCCCAACCATCGACGCCGCTGTCCCTGCCACCTCCGGCGCGAGCCCACCCCCTCCTTCGGCGCGCCGCCGCCCCTGCCTACTCCGGCGCGAAGCCACCCCTCCTCCTTTGGCGCGCCGCTGCCTCTACCTCCTCCTGCGCGAGGCCACACCGTCCTCCTCGGGCGCGTCGCCGCCCCCACCTCCCGCGACGCCACCTGCCCACAGCCACCCTCCTCTCTGCCCTAGGATGCTCCCACCACCACCGCCTGCATGTCACCGCCGAGACCCGTGCCGTCGCCCTCGACCACCTACTGTGGCACCGTCGATGGCCGCGGAGCACTAGCCGCTGGATCCAGCGGTTGCTCACGGCGGTACTTCTCTGGCGAGCCTCTGTCCCAAGCGTACCTTGTCACTCTCGTTCCTCCTCCATCCCCTGAGAACGGTGCATCCATGACAGCCTCCTCCCTCCCACCCCCTCCTCCGCGGAGGTAGGCATATGTGCAGTTCGTCCTGGCCAGCCGCGTCCGTTCAACCCCGCTGTGTCCTGCGCCACCAGTGCAAGGGGGAGTAGAACTGCCGGAGATGCCACTACTGGAATTCAGTTATTTGCCGTCTGCCAGATCTTTGCCGTCTGCTAGCGGACGACAAAGATGGTCTTTGCCGTCAGCTTTCCAAAAGCAGACGGCAAAGAAGGGACTCATGGCAAAGATATTATTTGCCATCAGTCCAATCTTTGCCGTCTGCTAGCAGACGGCAAAGAGGCTAAAAGCAGACGGCAAAGAAGGGCACACGGCAAAGATATTATTTGCCATCAGTCCAATCTTTGCCGTCTGCTAGCAGACGGCAAAGAGCCTAAAAGCAGACGGCAAAGAAGGGCACACGGCAAAGATTCGACTTAACCTATCTAACGTCCGTGCCCGCCCCCACCCCTCTTTCCCTCCCTGAAAATGCAAACAGGGTCTAAATTATTTGAAATTTTGCGTGGTATTGCTTTATGATTCCTAGAAGGTGTAAAAAAAGTTTAAGAAAATTTACTAAATTTTTACTTGTTTATTTTGTCAATATTAATAGGGTAAACAAACACAAAAAGCTTGCCGGTTTCCTATTGGATGAAACCAACTTCCCCTAGATCGATGATGTGGCAGGGGCAGCCACCCCACCACGCATCGCATGCAGCAACCAGAACCCACCACCCCACGCGCACGTACAGGCCCACCCCACACACGCTCGTACACATCTCCCTCCTCTCTTTCTCTTGTCCTCCTCCCTGAATTCTGTACATCGCCAGGTCCGGCGACCGCCGGACCGCAGCAGCAGCACCCCAACCGCAGCGCGCCCTTGACCCGGCCTCCTGCAGCCGCCCGATCTGGAGGCCTCGAGGCCTCGTCCTTCCCCGAGCGCCCGACCCTCCCCATCCTCGATCCGGCACCCCGCCGGCCGTATCCTCCCATGGACGTCGCCGCCGTTCCCGACCCGATCCGGCACCCCGCCGGTCAGATCTGCCCGTTCCCGTGCCGCCCCTCACCGGACTCCTACTTTCTACCCCGAGTGCTAGATCCCCAGCCTCCTCCCCTCCGACACTCGCCGGACGACGCCGTGGCCGCCCCAACCTCCTCCTCTCTGCCAGAACGACCCCAGGCCGCCGGTCGTGCTCACCACCGGACGCCGAGCGCTATCTTGTCGCTGGACGCGCTCACCGTCGGACACGCTCGCCGCGGGACGCCGGCGGCCATCTCTCTCCTATGCCGCCTGAACGACCAACGACCGCCATGGACGTCGCTGCCGCCCAAACGACCGAGGACGTCCTGCCCCTAGAACGACCGAGATGACGTGGCTGTTAATTTTTTTAATTAAATGAAAAATCTTTGCCGTCTGTTGTGTACGAGGCTGACGGCAAAGCTATGTAGGGCCCACCGTTAGCCTCCTAACGGGGCTAACCCCTTTGCCGTCTGCCAGCAGACGGCAAAGAAGCAAAGTTCTTTGCCGTCTGCCAGCAGACGGCAAAGAAGCCTTTACCGTGGCTTGTTCAGCCGGATGTGGTGCCGTCTGCTGGCTGACGGCAAAGACCTTTGCCGTCCGCAATGCATGCCTTTGCCGTCAGCCATGGCAGACGGCAAAGATCCTGATTCCAGTAGTGTGCTCGTGTAAATTCAGAGGCAACAAACCATATGAAGTTCAGAGAATAAAAAAGAGCAGATGGAGTTGTTGCGCTCGAATCATGCTCGCTGGAGGTTCCTGCAAAAACAATGCAAAATCTGTTTGTGCTTGTTGGAATTGCCCAGTGCATGCAAAAAATGTTCTAACCGGATATGATATGTACCTATTGCTGCACTGTCGTGTCAAATTTCTAAAAGAGAAATGGGCAACAACGAGCATGGCAGCTGCAGGCAAAGCTACTAGCAGAGAAGAACAACGTCGGCCTATCTTGTTATCCAGTCAGCGAGCACCACCCGTTTGGTTTTGACTGAACTGAAGGCTTGATGTGTAATTGAACTGAACCTTTAAGCTTAGCTGAATTTCCATCGATCTATTCTCGTTGGATAGTACGATATTGATTTGACTGAAACTGACATTTTGATGTGTTGCTTGAACTGAACCTTTATGGTTTGTCCTGTTGACAACTAGTAGTTTCAGTTTTAAAGCCCGGAAAAAAGATTGATGCCGGTGGCTGCCGCTAGACATCTCTCTTTTTCTGCTAGTGTGTGCGACGCGACTGCTTCTACTTCCCTCTTTTCCTGCCGCTCTACAAGCACCCTGGATCAACTATTGATTTGCTAGCTTTGGGCATAGTCTACTGTTTTTGTGTTTTGTGTGCTTGTATTTGTAAAATTACCTCAAGAAATTCACCTACTTGTGTACGTATGTGGATAACGTGGCTGTGAGGCTGTCTACCATTAATTTTTTGCTAACGAGTTTGATTTTCTAACTGATGACAGAATAATTTCTCACCAAAATAAGTTCAAATAAATAGATGCGGGAAGGTCATGTAACCAATCTGAAAAGTTTTGCAATTGCTACTGTTTGTTGTGATGTCTAAAAAAGAATTGAGTTTTCGTTGAAGTTCAAATAAATAAATATGAGCAGTTATCTGTAAAAATAAATAAATGAAAAAAGGCCCAAGAAGTCCAAATTAAAAAAATGAGAAGTTCAATGTTTATAGAAAATCCAGATTTTCCTCATTATTAAAGAATGAAAAATAAGTATTTCAACAATAAAAACAAGAAGTTCGAATTTTAAAAATAGAGAAGTTCAAAAATCATAAAAAGGGCTGTCCATCGTTTCTAAAACTAGAAAAACTCTAGAAGTTCAAATTTATATAAACTGTTCCAACGCCATAAATTAGAGTAAAATGAAGAAGTTCAAATAAAAAAAGGTGAGAAGTTCAAATTAAACTCATGAAATTCCTTACACGGAAAACCAATCCGTTTTATTTTCCCTCTTTATGAAATAAATACATATAAGTTCAAACTAAAATAATGGAGTAGTTCGACGTGTAAAGCAACCCAATTTTTTTTTCTTTACTAAATTAGGAAAAGTGAGAACTTCAAACAAAAACGTGACAGAAGTTCATAGTGAAAACAACGAGAAGTTCAAGTACTACACGGAATGCATTTCAGGTGAGAATAAAAGAATAGAAAAATAAAAGCTTAAAATTTTTGTTGCTAGAAGTTCAAGTGCTCTGCCTGCGAAAGTTTGATGTGTATAAAAAACTCAAATTATATAACGAACGGTTCAATATTTCTTAAATAAATAATTTTTAAGTAAACATCGAAGTACTTTCAAAAAAATTGAACTTCTCTACTTTTAAAAAAAATAACAGAGAAATTCGAAGTATATAAAATACTCAGATTTTTTCTCGTTACTAAATAATAAAATGAAGAAGTTCAAATTAAAACATCAGAGAAGTTCGAAGTTTATGAAAAACTCAGATTTTTTTCTCGTTACTAGAATTCTTTACTCAAAAATAGAAAACGTGAAGTTCAAATTAAAATAACACAGAAGTTCAAAGTGAAAACGGCCAGAAGTTCACGTGTTGCATGGTGTGTGTTTTCATATGAGAAAAAGGAATAAAAAGACAAAGTATACAAAATTTGTGGCTAGAAGTTCAGGTGCTCGACACAGGAAGGTTCAAAACTTCTTGTGAGTGTGGTTCACTATGTATTTCTCATCCATTCTTGTGAGTGAGAAAAATGAATAAAAAGGCAAGGTCCAATTTTTTTCTTGCTATAAGTTCAAGTTCTCGGTCGGAGAAAGTTAGAAAAATATTGTGAGAGAGGTTTGTACAAAAAGGAATATCATTTGTGTAAGACCGACGAATGGGTGAGAAATTACAAACAAAAATACGCGACAGAAGTTCAACGTGGAAACAACAGGAAGTTCAACTACTACGCTAAATGAATTTCAGATGGAAATCTTTTAAACCGTCGCGAGTATGAAAAAAATGATCAAGACGGAAAATTTGCGTGTTTACAGCAGCTTTCCATCGGTATATCGCTTGCTCAATTCCGGTGAGTGGATGGAGATCTACGAGCAAAAAACAGTACGTCAAGAAACAGAGTGAAGTTCAGGTAGACGTGCCGATGAAGTTCAAGTTCTTCACATAGTGCATTTTCGAAGACTCTGTTTCGCGATAAAAGGCAGAACGCGTGATCTCGCCGTTTTCAAAATTGCGTGAAAACGGATAGGAATTAGAGAAAACCACCTGCATGAAAAAGTTTTGCATTTGCCGTAGCTTTGCAACGGTATATTATTTGTCCCATTCCGATTAAATTTCTAGAAATTATGGCCAAGAAATGTTTTTAGCCATTTTTGAAATTGACTTAAAACCGTAACGAATTTGGGAAAAACAATCTATATATAAAAGTTTCGCATTGGTTCAAGCTTTCCAACGCCATATCATTTGCCTCATTCCGACAAACCGTTGAGAAAATAACGTGAAAATACGCACTCGGTACAGATTCGGCCATTTTCCAAATTACTTCTAAAGCGTTCATAGTTAGAACAAACTTTTTATATGGAAAGATGTGCATTTTCATAAACTTTCCAACGCCATATCATATGCGTCGATAGGACTAGCCGTTTTCAAATTAACCCCGAAATACGAACCGGCTGTTCGGTTTCCAATATTCCGCCATTTTTGAATTTCCTCTTAATCCGTAGGGAATTTGGAAAAATGTTCAACATGTGAAATGAGCGGATTTGCAGCAGCTATCCAACGCCATCTCATTTGCCTCATTCCGATAAATGGTTTAGAAATAGCGTCGGAAATACTATTCACGTTTTTTTATTAACAAAAATGGTTTTCAAAACTGCTCTTAAACCATTTAGATTTTGACAAAAATTCAACTTAGGCCGTGACCGTCGTGTCCACAGCTTTCCAACGGTATATTGCAAGCCTCATTTGGACAATGTTACGGGAAGTTCAACCTCTCACCAAGGGAAGTTCAGGTCGAACAACTCAGGCAGTAAAATTGCAACAAACGCAAGTTCATCACGTCCCGAGAGCAAATCCGCCAACGAGCGGGATTCCTATTTAAAATGGGCATTTAGTTGCTAAAAACCGTTACCAGATTACACTTACATCACATAGAACACGACTGACCAGAAAAATTCGCGCGGGGAGACACGGCTGCGAAGATAGCCCGAAGGTCGGGTTCCTACAAAGGGAAGTTCAGGTTGTGTAACTCAGGAAGTTCAACCCGTGATCAGAATAATATTCTGATCCCGTGATCAGAATAGTGTTTATGTATATATATGACTAATTTTCTGTACTCCTGGGTGTATGTACTCCCATCCTTAATATACCTCATATACGCATTGATTATACCTCTTTATCATTCTCAATATACTTCATTAAATATTCTAAGATACCGCAATACAAGTTCAGTTGAAAAAATATCAGTTGCGACGTACTTTTTGTAATATACCTTTTTCACATATAAGCAAATCAGTATATACGTACACCTTTAAAAATATTTAGACTCACATGAATTTTTTCATGAAACTCATTTTGAGGTATCTAGTAATTATTAATGAAGTATATGAAAAATAATAATGAGGTATAAAAGATTGATCTATGTGGTATATGATGAGCGGGAGTACGTACTCCCAAGAGTATAGAGCCATTTTCCTATATATATATATATACACACACACACACACACACATATGAGGGCATATACCTTTTGCACTATGTAAGCAAGCTTCGTCTTGTTCTCTTCTGCTTCTAACCACGGCTTTTTTGATAGGCTGCAGTTGGTGGTCTGCCGTGTGGGATGCAGGTCGTTGAGGCATCTTCGGGAGAAATCCCCTTCTTCGGAACCGGCGACGTCGGCGCCCGAGGGTGTCGTGATCTTTCCTGGAAGCGTCGTTGTGGAGGTGTGCTCACCCCTCTCCCTGCGGCCTTGACTCTCAGGGGAAACCCCAGATCATCTGGATCGGGCAATGGAGGCGTCCATGCGCCTTTCTCCTCCTTGGGGGCATCGTCTTGGAGCAGACTACAACTAGGAGACCGGTGGTTGTTGGTGGCTGATTCGTCGAGGTCAGGGGCGTCGACGTCTGTTTGGCAACGATGATGGCGTCAAGATGAGTTGGGGTCGCGGCTCGGGCTCTGGTAGTCGGTCTATCCGGCGTGTCTGATGTGCTCTTCCGTGGTTGCTTGGTTGCTTTGGAGTTGGAGCTGCGGTGGATTGCGTCCAGGTGGTGATGATGACTAGCACTTGGTGGTCGTTTGCGGAGGACTCGGTCGGCGCAAGCCCTGCATATTTCCCTCGCAAAGATTGTCGTCAAAGTTGAAGCTATCGTTCGCTGTCGCGTGTGGCCATCTGTTGGCATGTGGCCAGGTTGGTCGGTGGTGTCCATTTTTCGGGCTGAGTTGTATTGGTTTTAGCCCGGTTTTCCATGAATTAATCGGGCAATTCTTATTCTCTCTTAATCAATGAAATGGCAAGTCTTTTGCCTTGTTTCAAAAAAAATAACCACGGCTTTAAGTTAAGGCAGGCGGGAATTTTTATTTCTTGGAGATTTGTGAGCTGCTCTATGCTATTTGGCAAAGTTATAATAGAAGAGCAGCTTGAAATTACATATATATAGCAGAGCTGCTCTACGCACTGGTCTGGACTTCCATCACGTACTAAATAGGAAACCAATTCACATATTGTCGTATACGTATAGAAGAACGGCTGATCCTGTACACCAAGGTTTCTATCACAAAAGAAAAGTTCTATTTCACTATATAAATAAATTAGATCTACTTCACCACATTACAAAATACAGATCTGGTTCATCATCTAAATATATTCAGATGCATCATTTCATATCTTAAAAACAACAACAATCAGATCCAGATTGATGACAACCAAATGGACAGAATCATGCATAACAAGGTGGTGTCAGCTTCAAGTCATCAAGCATGGAAGACTTACTGAGTACATGCACGTGGTCGGAATTTTGTGAAGTACCTTTGTAATTTAAATCAAGAAAAGCGCATGTATGTTTAAATAAATAAGTGTTAGCTTTCCTATTTCTTTTCGTGTTTACGAAGACCCGTTACATGGCATGTTACAGATATGCTGGTCTCCAGTATTGTTCCAACCGGGCTAACCGCATTTCCGGTACTTACATGGCCGAAAATTTCACTACAAGAAACAGGATATGAGGATGACCAGGAAACCCGCTAGAGATGCTCGTACTCCAAACATCCTCTAATAGGCAAAATTCTATTAGCACTACTAACATAATCTAACAAGGTTTACAGATATGACAGCAAGATCAAAAAAGCCGTAATGGCCAACATCCCAGGAAATAAAGCTCAGGCTCTTGTGGGCAGCAACAGCGCTGGTCTGGGCTGGACTAAATCGGTTCGATCAAAGGAAACTAATGCACGTATAGGACTGTAACCTACTAGTACTTCACCGATTGGTTTTCTACTACAACTTTTATACGGTGGCAACATATCTAAATAAATTCAGATTCATTCAGACAATTTAGGTAATGAATTTACTCACATAATTTACTTTACTGCAAAAATGAAATTCAGCTGATCCTCAATGTGAACAACATATCTAAACAAGTTCAGATTCACTCAGATAATTTAGGTAATGAATTTACTCACATAATTTACTCTCCTGCAAAAAAAGAAATTCAGAACTTCTTCATCTAAAAACTTCAGTTCATATCTTAGAAAAAAGCAACAACATTCAGATCCATACTGATGGCAACCAAATGGACGGAACCTTGCATACCAGGCCGGTGTCAGATTCGAAGTCGTCAAGCATGTCGGAGATGATGTCGTACATGGCGGCCTTGAGCCGATTCACCGACAGGAGCGCCGAGCTGTCCGTGATGGCGGATCTTGCCCAGGTCTCTCTTCAGGTTCTTGTGCAGCCTGAGCTTGCCCACGATGGGGGGGTCCGAGCTGCTTAATCACCACCTTGATGACGCCCGAGGCGACCATGCCCCCGACGGCGGCTGCCGCCATTGCTAGCCCGGGCGGATCTTTCGAGGCACCAACGCTGACGTGGTTCTCAGAGCCTATTGCGGAGGAGTCGGTGAGTGAGACAGAGGTCGCCGGAGAAAAATGGAGAGGGGGGCAAAGAGACTGACCTGCGTCAACGCCGTCGTGCACGCGGACGCGGCGACGGTGAGAAGATCTGGACTGGATGCGGAGCAACTCCAATCGGCCAACAGACGCACGTTTTGTCTTTGTGGGTTGGCCGTGTGAACTGTGTCCGTTTATTCATTTGGATCGGTGTATGCGCATTTTTCTATGCGCGGAATTAATTAAACATCCGTTAAAGTCTACATAAATATTAATATAATATAATAAAATGTTCAAATTTAACATAATTAAACATTAAAGCCGGTCAACCGCCTGTCAAAGTCCACATAAACATTAATAAAACATGATTTAAAAAAAAAGTTTACGCCTCCCGCACGTTGTCCTAGGCGTCATTGTCGTTGTCCCCCGGACTGGTTATAGGTCCACCAACTCCGACGTCAGGACAGGGGAATGCCACCTCCCAGGCCTGAGCCGCGTCATACGCCTCTGGCTGCACTGTTGCACCGCGGGCGCGCTCCTCCTCCTCCCTCTCCCGACGCTCCTCCTCCTCCTCCTCCTCTCGTGCCCAGCGGTGCTCCAGCTCCATTCGCTGCTCGCCGTCCTCACGCTTCTCCACCAGCGCGCGCACCCTCCAGTGGTTGCCGCCTCTTGCTCCAGCATCGCACTGAACCACACGGGCAGCACGCTGACGCATTCGCGAAGCTGGCCGGTCCACTTGTATTGGGCGGCGGCTCGACCTTGGGCTCGGGGAGCGCCGGCAGGGGAAGGACGCAGTCCCCGACCGCAGACAGAGCGAGAGCCTCCGCCAGCCTCGCCTGGTACGCAGCCTCCTCCTCCTCCTCCTCCTCCTTGCGACTGGTCTCCTCAATGGACCGCTGCATGGCTGCCATCAATGCGGCCTGATAGGCGTGCTTCCCCTCCTCCTCCGGCTTGACCTCTGGGGGCGGCGAGGGGATGTTGTGGTTGTGCTGGACGCCACGGCGGCGTTCCTCCTCATGCTCGAACGCAAACCAGATCTCCTAATTAGGAGAGTTCGATGCGTAGGCAGGGAGCCGACGCTGCGGCGGCTTTAGGAGCTCATGGCGGCGGCGTACCTACTCGGCGTGAGCCCGCTGCGACCGCATCACCGTCGACACCGGGATGTGTTGTGGATCGAGGTGCCACCAGTGGGGCAGGTTCACATCCGGGTACGATAGTGTCTGGCAGTACTACCAATGCCATGGCGTGGTGCACCGGAATGTAAAGCCGGTCCCATTGAGCACCACGCGGGGCAGGCGGTGGCGGCGACAGAGGAGGGGCGCGGGAGGAGCTGGCGCCGGGGGTGGCCTTCCACTTGCCCTTAAAGAGCCCCTTGGTGATGGAGGATGGACGCGGGAGGAGCGAGCTTGGGTTTGGCCAGGGTTTTTGCTGTCGCTGGTGAGGGAGCAAGCGAGATGTGGATAGGGGAGGGAAGTGGATGAGGCCGCCCCACCACACGCTTGAATTAAAAAGGACGGCCACGCGATGCTTCCACCCACTGCGAGGCGGGCCCGAGTTAAGTGGCCGCATTTAATATGACTGCGGGCGATGGTTGGGCGGCCGACAGGTGGGGCCGCGACAGACACCGTGAGAGAACGCGTGCCGTGTCTGTTTTGTGTCTGCATGGACGCAAGCCAGACGTAAATTTGAACTCGAAATGCATCCAGACGGACACCGAGCGGATGCGGTTTGAGTTTAGGTCCGCGTGTTGGACCGGTGCTTTGGTCCGTTTCGACTCAACCATACACGCGCGAACGAAATGGATCACTGCGTTGAAGTTGCCCTGAGTGTGAGTGTAAAGAGGGGATGAAAGACAACTTAGGGTCCCGGTCAAAGGAAAAATAACTCGTGTGAAAAAGAGCTTCCCAGTTGAAGGTGCAATTGCGCGTACAAACAACGTGAAGTGTATTTCCTTATGGTTCATGAGCAGTGGCGGACCCAGGAATATCACAAGACCCAGGCCGTCCAGGCCACCTTCACGTACTGTAGCTACAGTGCAGTATTGTATCTACAGTCAACGAAGGAAAGTTTAGAGACGCCCCAGGGGCCCGGGCTGCCTGGGCCTTGAATCCGCCTCTGTTCATGAGTAATCGTTCTAATCAAATCGCACAAGGACACGCTTGGACGGACGTCTCCACGCAAAGCGGTAGCAGAGCAGGCCAGCCGATCCGATGCATCAAATGTTCACCCTGGATCCTATCTCATTCATTTGACATGCATACGTATAAATAAATGCAAAGAATCAAAAAACATTAGATGTTCAGCAAAATTTTACATCCAACCGATAACAAAATATGAGGGTAGCCTGCAGTGGTGAAGTCCTTCTCATTTGTGTGAAGAGGTCCTGGGTTCGAACCAGCCTATCTGCATTGCACTATCTGCATTGCACTTCTCAGGGGTAAGATTAGGTTCCTATAATCCCTCCTCAGACCTCACCTTGTGTGGAAGCTTCTATACACTCGGTTTGTTTTGTCCTTTTAACCGATTCCAAAATATGGCAGTTCGGTTGTTTGTGTGAAAGACGTCAATTTTTGCCTCCTAGTACATCTATGCCTGCCAAAGTATTTACTCTTCGGACAGCTCCTCTGAAGTGTCCGCGTAGTTTGATCTTAGATCTCTAAAATGTAAAATCTAAGTCCTTGGTTTGACCAATACTTGTCTTTATGCAACTTTGCGTATGTGTGTGTGGGTGGGGGAGGGTTCACCTTTTATCTCCTGTGTTGCAACATGTTGAATCTTTCTTGAGATAAGCTAGTTAATGTATTAGTTCTTTTAGCTACGTTGACACTATTTACCAAAATCCAGCAAGAGAATTAGATGCACTTCCAAAGTAATTTTCATTACTTGGTTTTGATAAAGTGAGTGAGTCTTATACGGTTGCAAGAAAAGTAAAACTGGGATCATTGGTATGAGACAGACACAGAACAAACATCATCATCACTATACCAAGGATAAACCACATCATAAAAGGAAAAGGAGAACTAGAAGATAGTAGACAGATTGGTTTCTCAGCCAATTTGAGCTTGTCAACCCACAACTAGTAATGGGAATATTAATCGAGAGTTGGGCGTGACTGAAATAACGGAGATCAACCTAAAAAATCTTTTTACCCAATGGTCATTATTTTTTGATAACATAATTTAGTTACGAAATTTGGTTCTTGCCCTCAGGGCTCATATTAACCAATGAAACCAAAAGAACTCTTGGTCCCTTTGGTTGTAGGTCTTTTATAAGAATATTGAAGGATTTTAATCCTAAGGATCTTCTTTCAATACAGTCTCTCCTCGGTCCAATTAATGTATTCATGTGTTCATTTGTTATGCACCATCCAAAGGTACTTGTCACAAAATTCTTGTGTTTTGAAATTTACAGTACATGGCATCTCAATTGTACGTTTTTCATATTCCTATGTTTTCCGGTTCCTGCAATCCAAAGAAGTACTTAAAGTGTCTCTGGTCAATGTGATGATATGATAATGATATTATTGCTATTATCGATATTATTATTATTATTATTTCTTGTGAAAAGTTCATATGATGGTACTAGTATCTTTTGCTTGTGAAGTACAGATGGAAACAAGGAATTGTTGACAAACAAATTTTGAAAAATTATTGCTGATTGTGATGTGAGTATACATTAGTTATGTTAATTTAAGTGAAAGAATTGAACCAAAATTTTGGTTCTAAGAAAATTGGTCCTTGATGTGTCATAAACCGATTTTAAGCAATTTAGAAGGATCGGGCTCCTTTAAAACCTGGAGAACCAAACCGATCGGTTCGTTCTAGTTTTAACTTCGCCCTCTAACATGTTTTACATAGTAGATCTTTGCATGTGTAAAATAGATTTTAGCCTAAAACGTTTCGTCTCGCTTAGTATTTGTGTCGTGTCTTTATTTCCCGTTTTAAGATTTGCAGCTTCAGCTTGGTTTTGTGTTGATAGTTTAGTTTATCTTACCATTATTCTCGTTATCTCATAGAAGGGTGATAGTAGTAAGATATTTCCATGTGATGTCTCAGGTGAAAATTCTGCTAGTCATGCTCAACCTTTGCTCCCGTGCTTCGAAAAATCTATGTTGCGGAACCGTCGGTTTGCGGTCATCAAGATAATTCTCTTGGTCCATTGCCGGAATCACAGGGCACAAAACTTATTTTGGCAGTAGATCGACAATGGTACAAAGAGGACTAATAGGAGTAACCTTTATTAGTATCACAGATAGAAAGGTCAAATGACTTATTTTATTCTTCATGACATACTTATTGCATATTTCAGTTGCTCCAATAGCACAATTGGAGTGGAAATAAATACGTACTACTCCCTTCATTCGGAATTACTTGTAGACATCCATTCCCGCGACAAGTAATTCGGAACGGAGAGAGTACTAAAATACCAGAACATGAGATTATTTTTTCTCCAGCAGAGCCTTAAAGGTAATTGGGAATGTAAACCGGGGTGGCCCATAGTAAAACGCAGCGGCTGTCAGCTTGGCGGCCCTATCTGTCATGAACTCTGGGTCCCAGAACCAGTAACCGTCTGGGTTGTAGCAGTATGTCCGGTCCGGGTAGCCCCACTGGCTGCACGAGTCCTCTGTATTCACTAGCCCTGCAGCTCATACAACACAACAATTATAGTGCAACGAAACAATGAAACAAACCACAATTATGCATTATTGGTTGATCATGGAATTTGGCTCTCCCTGATTGGGTTATCCTATATAGCAAATAGAGCATCTGTGGTTGGTTAATTTCGAAAGAAGGATAATATATTTGATGTGGTACGTACCATAATCTGCTGGTGCGAAGACGGCGGTGGTGAAGCCGTAGAAGTCGCCGATGGAGTAGGAGAGCCCCGGTTTCTTGGACGAGAGGCTGGCCATGAGAGGCTTGAGGGCGGCGTCAAACGCGGTGGCATTTTCGTTCAGTCTCTGGTCACATACATAGTTGTAGTTGTAGGGCTGCGGCATGCAGCCGATGAGGCCAACGTTGACGATGGCCATCTTCCTAGCGCCCATGTCATAAAGGGACGAGATGGCTTTCCCGTAAAGAGTGACGAGCTCTTGGAGCTCGGTCTGTGACCTTGGATATCCGGACTCAACGTTCCATCTTGGATCGAGGTCCTGGCCACCGGTGCCGAGGAGGAAGAAGGACTTGGAGAGGAGCTCGCGCACTTTGGCGTCGCCACCAAGCTTGGCCTCCATCTGGGACCTCGTCGCCTTGAAGTGCTCAAGCTGCTTCGGCAACGAGATGGACCGTTCTCCATTCTGCATAAATCTCTCGTTTCACCTCTCATTCAAATGTTGGAAATATTGCACAAATGCAAATTTAGTGCAATGGGCTGACTTACAGTGGAGATTTTGATACCGGAACCCGCTGAGGCGTAGTTGGCGCCCCACATGTTGAGCCCACCGTTCAACGACATGTAAGCTGGAGGGCTCTGCTGGAAGCCGATAGATGTTGCTGGGCACCATAAAACCAACCAGCCAATCAATCATGGATGATCGATGAGTAGGCGTATGACGTGTTAATGCAGAGGAGGCCGGGGATATCCTCCTTTTTCTAAAAAAAAGAATGAAGATGTATCATGGGTTTGGCACGCACGTACCGACGGTGTCAGCCAAGTTGGCTCCGTTGCTGAACCAGCCGCTGCTAGACTCGGAGACTTGAGGGGGGTACCCCTCCTCCGTTTCGACCTTGGGCAAGTATCTGTTGTTTCCGACGTCCAACACCCCGTCTCCGAACACGAACATGGCCGGTGGAGGCACGGGCTTCGCCGGCTTTACCTCGTCGTCTGTTTTCACCAGCACATGCGTTGCATTATACTATTTCATCGCAAACCCAACACCCAACCAACAAATTCAAAATTAAAGTGAATTTCTACAAAAAAACAAAATTAAAGAGTGCGTACGGCAGAATGTCTTGCAGTCAGGGCAGAGGACGATGCACTGCTGGGGGCAGCGGTCGGGGCAGGTGCTCGTGCACCCTGGCCGCTTCCCGTCGGTGTCCTTGCAGGTGACGTTCCTGGGAGGGACGACCTCCCCTTCCCCCTCGTAGCCGTTCGGGGAGCCCGGGGCTGGATACGAGTCCGGGGAGCTTGGGGAAGACGGGTATTGCGCCGACGCCGACATCGTCAGCAAGCAGAGGAGGCCCAGCCCTAGCACACTGACACGTACCGCCATTGCTGCTGGCAACTGATCCAAGCTAATCGATGGAAAGACGACGTAAGCTGCTGCCGCTGGCCGTTGTGATCGACGGCTCAAGGATATCGTTATATATATACTACGGTTAGTCAGCAAGCTGGGTTAATGGCGAGCGCTGACCCAGATTGCCGGACCAGCAATGTAAGTAGTCGATCTATCTGATGAACAACGACAAGTATGGAGCAAGATTTAACCAGACACTTCTGGAGGGAATACAAGTATAGAACAGATCGAGTCGGCAATAATAAGATTCTCCACTCCAGTCGGCGCCGGTGCCTCGGGGCCATGATATACTTCAATAGGTAATGCACCTGCAGCTGGAAACTTGTACGCGCAGGTAGAGGGAATTGGAAACAACCCATTGATGAACTGAAGAGGCGGTGGGGGAGATAGACAGTAGCCCATGCATGTGATCACCTGATCGGGCAGACCTACGCGTTCATGCTTCATATATACTGAGACTAAGGAATGCAGGAGACTAAATCAAAGTCTCACAAGTCAAATCTGAGATGATATATGCTTCCTCACGTGCTCATGCTTGAGATCTGAAATCTTCTAAGCCAAGTCGGTCGGCTCAAAAGTCAAAGCTCACTGTGACTTGCCTTGGCCTAGTATTCATCAAGAGCCTTAGGCTGTGTTTGGTTGAGCTGCAGATTCTGAAAAAGATGCTGTGAGCTGTGAGCTGTGAGCCGTGAGAAAGCTGTTGTGAACTTTCAGCCGTGAAAAAGCTGGAAGCTGTTTGGTTGAAACAACTGTGAAACTGTAGCTTTGTCTATGAATTGTCTGTAATGCCCGTAGATTAAGTGAACTAGTCGTCAACTCATACTAACGGAAATCATAGAATAGTTAACCTATTAACCCATTTTTCCCATGAAAATAATTACATGGTTAGAATATGACTAATGTCCTAGCTATATATACTGGAGTATATATTTATGTAATATCACATAGTTGTAGGGGATTCCTCTAACAAATACGAATCATTCCAGATGATTTAGAACTATATATATATACCAGAATGTGTGATACATGTAGTTCACCGGTGGGCATATACATACGACTGTACTAGACAGTGCCATATCTCTGAAATTACCATACTACAGTGCTAGACAGTGCTCTGTCTCTGAAACTGCCAAATCTATCTCTGAAATTAGCACACAACAAGCACAGCTACGATCTGATCCCAAAACTACACTACGGAGAAGTTGCAGCTTTTCAAAATCTGGTGTGAGCCGCCGCCTCTTTGGTTCAGATTCTGCTTTTGCAAAGCAGAAGTTGGCTTTGGAAGCCGAACCAAACACAGCCTTAGGGATTCATTTCCATATAATTCTACCGATTCTTTTGTTTTGCGGGGTTGAGTGCATCTTATAGTTATCCAAAGGAAGGGCATTCGAATCTTCTATACCTGCACCGTTTGGGTTTTTTGTGCCACAATAAAAACAATAAAACTTCTTTTAGAAAAATAAAATTGCACCAATCGTCTATCTTATATAAATACAATGCATGTACTATGACCAAAACGGAAGCCGATACGGGAAATGTGTTGAGCATGCACACGCATACTTTAGCAATCACACTATATGGGCAAATTTCTGTAAAATTCTATGAGCATCATCCATGCAAAATATAATTTGTGGAAAATTGTTAAATCTTGTATTGGTGACACAATAAGCAGCAAAATAACTAACATTTACATTGAACATTACACCGATAAATATGCTACCATCAACATTAACTAAGAATATAGTGATATTCACATATTTATTCCCAGTCTCCGTAGGGTATGTGTACATGTGTGTGTATGAAGTTTGTGTGGTGATGCACGTTGTTCTTTTTGTAATCACAACACAAAAATCCATGAACATATGCGAGATTTTACCTTTTATTTTATTTTTGCTTGATTATGTACCTTCCAATGGTGTTTTGATTGTCAAAAGGACAATGGGAATTATATTATTGGCGATCTCTGCTGATTTATAGGAGCTGCTTACCTAGCATCAGCGTCATGAGTAAAATCATAAGTTTTATTTTCATGCAATTTGGTTGCCTGTCTCAGATCTAGGAATCACTTATGCCATTCAAGTGAGTCGATCCGATGAAACATACCACAGGTAAATAAACTCTACGAATATCTCCCTGTAGAAGAAAAGATGAACAAAACTATAAATTTAATTTCACAAGAAGACAAAAATCAAAGATGCGTAGAAAATTTGGAGAAATCAACGAATCTTCCACTTGCCTTGCACTTTTGAAAATGTCAACAAGGAAGGAGACTATTCAACGGCATCATCATATGTGTACTTGTACTCCCCTCCTACAGATAAAGTATGTTTTTTAAAGAAAAATTGAAGTATAAGTGATTGAAGATGGAATCATGCCTTTATGGGCAATGGCAATCTTATAGGCATGTGCCATAGCAGAAGTACATGGTCGCTCCTTGTTGTCTCCTTTCCTGATTCGACTCTATATATTGCAACTTTGCTAAGCACAACGTCCTCATAGCAACCGCAACAACCACTCTCTCTTCCATCAAGGAAAAAATGTAGCACCAATTCTAAGAATCTGCCCGCTTCTATCCCATAACACCTATGCTCGTTACAACAGTGTCTTCTATTCAGACATGCTAGCACATCAGATAGGTGACAATCTAAGATGTGTTGGAAATATGAGGGAATCAGAGACATCAGGAGAGAAGCAACCACTGCTATGCAAATCTAGCACCTAATGTAGTCTCCAAAGTCTCTACATAATCCACCATGCATGCCTCCTAGCAGCACTGTATATACAAAGAATGCTTCCGATGCGATATGCTGTGAACTTCGCTGACACGATTCCCGAGTCATCGAGGAGCCACATCATTTCACAATGCATTTAGAGCATTTTTCTCTCCGGTGTAGCAATTTACAGTTGGTCTAGCAAAATCTTCATTGTGACATGGTGTTTCTTCGTCCGTTCTCCCCTCTACCCCTAAATGCATTTTCACATTGCTCATGTCCGTGTTGCAAGTCCCGGCTATAACGTTTCATTGTAAAATTGTGGTGAAGGTTGAACTTTGTAAAACATGGTCCCTTGCATAAATCATGAAAATGTTAGGATTGTCCAAAAAAAATCACCCCCGAAGCCTCGAAACCAATGGTGATCAGTGAACTTGAACGGAACCTAGAGAAAAGAAATTAACTCGAACAAATTCACCAACATCCCCAAAAGCCACAAGCGAAATGAAGGAAGCAATAAGAAAAAAATGGCATCGTCGGCCCGCGCCACCGCCTCCAACACGAGATCAGCTCTCCGTCGGGTTCCCCGCGGCCCCTCATCGTCCTCTCTGCCACCGGATTCGCTCGGATCCTTCACATGTAGGTTTTCGCCTCCACCATGCTACTGTCGGGGCTCGTCTCACTTTAATTTCTTCTATTCGCAAGTCACTTGTAATCTATTTTATCTCAGTATTTCTTCTACCAAAATACTTCTTACAGAACTAGACTCTCTCCTAGAGCTTTATTATGGTCTAACAAGGACTCCTACACTGGTTCTAAATGTCTTATAACTTGGAACAATGTTTGCAAACCTAAAAATGGTCTTCTAGGCATAGAAAAACCAACATATTCAAAACAGTTTCCTCCAAAAAGAAGTTTTCCTTAACTGCTACAAAACTATGATCTACCTTGGGTCCACCGGTACCACTCAAACTACTCCCATAACATTGCTCAGAGAACATAGACCCCATCTTATCTCTGGAAAGTGGCGAACAAACAACTACCCACCCTCATTCATTGTACCTTTGTCCTAATAAATGATGGTCTATCTACTATTTTTTTGGTTAGACACTTGGCTTCTAGACAAACCACTTCAAATATATTTCCCACATATTTTTTCACACTCAACAGATGACAAGGTTCTAGTGGCTACTGTTGGAACTATGGCTTATTATCTAACCCGCGGAACGATCTTAAGGCTACTGCCGCTCGTGTTTTGGTTGTTATCCTTTACCTCTTGCTGGATTTCCCGTCTTTTTGACCATGCGGATGAGCGTTCTCTCATCCATGGACTACCTTTCCTTCTGAGGAATGCCTACATGATCATCACTGGCGATACGACTATCGACCTCAACCATGCGTTCATTGGTTCTCAACTATGCGCATCAAATTGAAGATCTTCGGTTGATTTCTGTTTAAGGATAGGCTGAACACAAAAGGCAACATGCACCGCAAGAACATTGCCGCAAACACCACTTGCCCTAGATGTGCTGCCCCTTGTGAAGTCCCTTATCACATAGCTCTACTTTGCCCCACCGCTTCACAAGTTTCAATCGAGGTGGGACTTCCTCCTGATCCTAACGTGCAACAGATATGGAAGTCTAACACGCCACTTGGCCTGGATCCAAACATCTGGTCTTCGATTCCTCTTTCGGTTATTTGGAAACTATGGGACTCAAGAAATGCTTCATCTTTCGTCTTGAATTCCATACGGCGAATACCACCATCGGAAACACCGTGTTTGACTTCTCACCATTGAATGGACATGGTGTTGGAAATATGCCCTAGAGGTAATTAATAAAGTGTTTATTATCATATTTCCCCGTTCATGATAATGGTTTATTATTCATGCTAGAATTGTATTTGACCGGAAACTAAATACATGTGTGGATAATAGACAAATACTATGTCCCTAGTATGCCTCTACTAGACTAGCTCGTTGATCAAAAGATGGTCAAGGTTTCCTGACCATGGACATGAGTTGTCATTTGATAACGGGATCACATCATTAGGAGAATGATGTGATGGACATGACCCAACCGTTAGCATAGCAAATGATCGTTCAGTTTATTGCTATTGCTTTCACTATGCCAAATACACGTTCCTCTGACCATGAGATCATGCAACTCCCGGATACCGTAGGAATACTTTGGGTGTATCAAACGTCACAACGTAACTGGGTGATTATAAAGGTGCACTATAGGTATCTCCGAAAGTGTTTGTTGAGTTGGCATGGATCGAGATTGGGATTTGTCACTCCGACTATCGGAAAGGTATCTTTGGGCCCTCTCGGTAATACAGCATCACAGAAGCCTTGCAAGCACCGTGACTAAAGAGTTAGTTGCAAGATGATGTATTACGGAACGAGTAAAGAGACTTGCCGGTAACGAGATTGAACTAGGTATTGGATACCGACGATCGAATCTCGGGCAAGTAACATACCGCCGGACAAAGGGAACAACGTATGTTGACATATGAGGTTCACCGATAAAGATCTTCGTGGAATATGTAGGAACCAATATGAGCATCCAGGTTCCGCTGTTGGTTATTGACCGGAGAGTCGTCTCGGTCATGTCTACATCATTCCCGAACCCGTAGGGTCCGCACACTTAAGGTTCGATGACGATATAGTATTATATGAGTTATGTGATGAGTGACCGAAGGTAGTTCGGAGTCCCGGATGAGATCACGGACATGACGAGGAGTCTCGGAATGTCCGAGAGGTAAAGATCGATATATTGGATGGTTGTATTCGGATATCGGAAAGGTTCCAAGTGATCCGAGTATTTTCCGGAGTGCCGGAGGGGTTCCGGAACCCCCCGGGGAAGTTATGGGCCTTATTGGGCCATACGGGAAAGAGAGAAGCAGGCCACAGGGGCTGCTGCGCCCCTCCCCTTGCTGGTCCGAATTGGACAAGGGGTTGGGGGGGCGCAACACCCCTCTTTCCTTCTCCCTCTTCCCCTCTTCCTTCCCCTCTTGGTGGACTCCTACTAGGAGTAGGATTCCTAGTAGGAGTCTCCTCCTTGGTGCGCCCCTAGGGACTGGCCGGCCTCCTCCTCCTCCCTCCTTTATATACGGAGGAGGGGCACCCCTTGGAGACACACAATTGTCCCATAGCCGTGTGCGGTGCCCCGATCTCCGTTTTCCACCTCGGTCATATTTTCGGAGAGCTTAGGCGAAGCCCTGCCGGAATCACTTCACCGTCACCGTCGCCACGCCGTCGTGCTGACGGAACTCATCTACTACCTCGACGTCTTGCTGGATCAAGAAGGCGAGGAACGTCACCAAGCTGCACGTGTGTAGAACTTGGAGGTGCCGTACGTTCGGTACTCGATCGGTGGAGCTCGAAGGATTGTTCGACTACATCAACCGCGTTGTGAGACGCTTCCGCTAACGGTCTACGAGGGTACGTAGACACACTCTCCCCTCTCGTAGCAATGCATCTCCATGGATAGATCTTGCGTGAGCGTAGGAATTTTTTTGAAATTCATGCTCCGTTCCCCAACAGTGGCATCCGAGCCAGGTCTATGCGTAGATGTGATTTGCACGAGTAGAACACAAACGAGTTGTGGGCGTAGGTGTATACATATTGCTTGCTGTTACTAGTTGATACTTGATTCGGCGGTATTGTGAGATGAAGCGGCCCGGACCGACATTACGCGTACGCTTACGCGAGACTGGTTTCACCGCCACGTGCACTCGTTGCATAAAGGTGACTGGCGGGTGTCTGTCTCTCTCACTTTAGTTGAATCGGTTTCAATGAAGAGGGTTCTTTTAGAAGATCAAAAAGCAATCACTACACCACGTTGTGGTTTTGCGTAGGTAAGAACGGTTCTTGCAAACCCGTAGCAGCCACGTAAAACTTGCAACAACAAAATAGAGGACGTCTAACTTGTTTTTGTAGGGTATGCTGGTGATGTGATATGGTCAAGACATGATGTGATATAAGTTGTTGTATGAGATGATCATGTTTTGTAAGTTATCAGGCAACCGGCAGGAGCCTTATGGTTGTCTCTTTATTGTATGCAATGCCAACGCTATGTAATCGCTTTACTTTACCGCTATGAGTTAGCAGTAGTAGTAGTAGCAATAGTCGGCGAGACGACCACGACGCTACAATGGAGATCAAGGTGTCACGACGCTACGATGGAGATCAAGGTGTCACGACGCTACGATGGTGATCAAGGTGTCAACCCGGTGACGATGGAGATCATGACGGTACTTTGCTGATGGAGATCAAAAGCACAAGACGATGATGGCCATATCATGTCACATATATTGAATTGCATGTGATGTTAATCCTTTTATGCATCTTATTTTGCTTAGGACGACGGTAGCATTATAAGATGATCCCTTCACTAAATTTCAAGATAGGTGTTCTCCCCTAGTATGCACCGTTGCGAAGGTTCGACGCTTCTAAGCACCACGTGATGATCGGGTGTGATGGATTCTTTCGTTCGCATACAACGGGTGTAAGCCAGTTTTACACACGCAAAATACTTGGGTTAAACTTGACGAGCCTAGCATATACAGATATGGCCTCGGAACACAAGAGACCGAAAGGTCGAACATGAGTCATATAGTAGATATGATCAACATGAAAGATGTTCACCATTGATAACTAATCCACCTCACGTGATGATCGGATGTGGTTTAGTTGATGTGGATCATGTTACACTTAGACAACTTGAGGGATGTTAATCTAAGTGGGAGTTCTTAAGTAATTTGATTAATTGAACTTCAATTATCATGAACATAGTCAATAGTGTCTTAGCAAACTTATGTTGTAGATCGATAGACCACGCTGTAGCTCCCCTGTATTTTAATGCGTTCCTAGAGAAAGTTAAGTTGAAAGTTGATGGAAGCAACTATGCGGACTAGGTCCGTAATCTGAGGATTGTCCTCACTGCTGCACAGAAGGCTTATGTCTTTGATGCACCGCTCGGTGAGCAACCCCTATGGCTTTGTCTGAAGACGTTATGAACATCTGGCAGACAAGAAAATATGACTACTCGATAGTTCAGTGCGCCATAGTTTGCGGCTTAGAACCGGGGCTCCAAAAATGTTTTGAGCACCATGAAGCATATGAGATGTTTCAAGAGCTGAAAGTTTGTTTTTCAAGCTCACACCCGGGTCGAGAGGTATGACACCTTCGACAAGTTCTATAGCTACAAGATGGAGGAGAATAGCTTTGTTAGTAAGCATGTGCTCAGAATGTCTGAGTACTTCAAATCACTTAAATCAAGTGGGAGTTAGACTTCCGAATAAAAGTGGTGATTGATAAAGTTCTCTAGTCACTATCACTAAGCTACTGGATCTTCGTGATGAACTATAAACATGCAAGGGATAGAAGATCCTTAAGCTATTCGCGATGCTACAAGCTGCGGATGTAGAAATCAAAAAGGGAGCATCAAGTGTTGATGGTTAATAAGACCACTAGTTTCAAGAAGGGCAAGGGAAAGAAAAGGGAACTTCAAGAAGAACGGTAAAACAGTTGCCGCTCACGCGAAGAAACCCAAGGCTGAACCAAACCCGAGACTTAGTGCTCCCATTGCAAAGGGAAATGTCACAGGGAGCGGAACTTCCCCAAAGTAACTGGCAGATAATAAGACTGGCAATGTCAACAAAGATATTTGATATACATGTTATTGATGTGTACCTTACTAGTATTCGTAGGAGCACCTGGGTATTTGATACTTGTTCAGTTGCTTGCAACTTGAAAAATGGAGCTTTGGAATAAATGAGGGCTAGCTAAGAACGAGGTGACGATGTGCATTGGAAGTGTCTCCAAGGTTGATGTGATCACCATCGCCACACTCTCTCTACCTTCAGGATTAGTGATGAACCTAAATAATTGTTATTTGGTGCTTGCGTTAAGCATGAACATTATATCTGATAGTGTTTATTGCAAGACGGTTATTCAATTTCAGAGAATAATTGTTATTCTATTTATTTGGATAATATCATTGATGATCATGCACTTAAAATGAAAGGTTTATTGAATCTTGATCGTAGTAATACATATGTTCAAAACACGAATGCCAAAAGATAATGATAGTACCACATATTTGTGGCACTGCCGCTTAAGTCATATCAGTGTTAAACACATGAAGAAACTCCATGCAGATGGGTTTTTGGAATCTCTTGATTATGAATCATTTGAGACATGTGAACCGTGCCTTATTGGCAAGATGACTAAAACTCCGTTCTCCGGAACAATGGAGCGAGCAACCAACTTATTGGAAATAATACATACCGATGTATGCGGTCCGATAAGTGTTGAGGCGCGCGGTGGATATCGTTATGTTCTCACGTTCACTGATGATTTGAGTAGATATGGTTATGTCTACTTGATGAAGCATAAGTCTGAAACATTTGAAAAGTTCAAGGAATTTCAGAGTGAAGTAGAGAATCATCGTAACAAGAAAATAAAATTCTTATGATTTGATCGTGGAGGAGAATATTTGAGTTACGAGTTTGGCACTCACTTAAGACAATGTGGAATTGTTTCACAGCTCACGCCACCTGGAACACCACAGCGTAATGGTGTGTCCGAACGTCGTAATCGTACTCTATTGGATATGGTGCGTTCTATGATGTCTCTTACCGATTTGCCACTATCGTTTTGGGGTTATGCATTAGAGACAGCTGCATTCACTTTAAATAGGGCACCGTCTAAATCCGTTGAGACGACACCGTATGAACTATGGTTTGGAAAGAAACCTAAGCTGTCGTTTATGAAAGTTTGGGGCTGCGATGCTTATGTCAAAAGGCTTTAGCCTGATAAGCTTGAACCCAAAGCGGATAAGTGCGTCTTCATAGGATACCCAAAAGAGACCGTTGGGTACGCCTTCTACCACAGATCCAAAGGCAAAGTTTTAGTTGCTAAGAATGGATCCTTTCTAGAGAAGGAGTTTCTCTCGAAAGAAGTGAGTGGGAGGAAAGTAGAACTTGATGAGGTAATTGTACCTCCTCTGGATAGTAGTACGCCACAGAAAGAAATTTCTGTGACATCGACACAGACCAGAGAAGAAGTTGATGATGATGATCATGAAACTTCGGATCAAGTTGTTACTGAACTTCGAAGGTCAACCAGGACACGTTCCGCACCAGAGTGGTACGGAAATCCAGTCTTGGAGGTCATGTTGCTAGACAACGATGAACCTTCGAACTATGAAGAAGCGATGGCAGGCCCGGATTCCGACAAATGGCTTGAGGCCATGAAATCCGAGATTGGATCCATGTATGAGAACAAAGTGTGGACTTTGGTAGACTTGCCCGATGAACGGCGAGCTATTGAAAATAAATGGATCTTTAAGAAGAAGACGGACGCTGATGGTAATGTCACCGTCTATAAAGCACGACTTGTTGCTAAAGGTTATCGACAAGTTCAAGGAGTTGACTACGATGAGACTTTCTCACCCGTAGCGATGCTAAAGTCTGTCAGAATTATGTTAGCAATTGCCGCGTTTTATGATTATGAAATCTGGCAAATGGACGTCAAAACGGCATTCCTTAATGGATTCCTTAAGGAAGAATTGTATATGATGCAGCCGGAAGGTTTTGTCGATCCTAAAGGTGCTAACAAAGTATGCAAGCTCCAGCGATCCATCTATGGACTGGTGCAAGCATCTCGGAGCTGGAATACTCGTTTTGATGAAGTGATCAAAGCGTTTGGGTTTATACAAACTTATGGAGAAGCTTGTATTTACAAGAAAGTGAGTGGGAGCTCTGTGGCATTTCTCATATTATATGTGGATGACATATTATTGATGGGAAATGACATAGAATTTCTGGAAAGCATAAAGGGTTATTTGAACAAAAGTTTTTCAATGAAGGATCTCGGAGAAGCTGCTTACATATTAGGCATCAAGATCTATAGAGATAGATCAAAACGCCTCATTGGACTTTCACAAAGCACATACCTTGACAAGATTTTGAAGAAGTTCAAAATGGATCAGTCAAAGAAAGAGTTCTTGACTGTGGTGAAAGGTGTGAAATTGAGTAAGACTCAAATCTCGACCACGGCAGAAGAAATAGAAAGGATGAAGGTTATCCCCTATGCCTCGGCCATAGGTTCTATAAAGTATGCCAAGCTGTGTGCCTTGCCATGTGTCTGGCAAAGAGGTACGAAAGTGATCCAGGAGTAGATCACTGGACAGCAGTCAAATTATCCTTAAGATGACTAAGGAAGAATTTCTCGGGAATAGAGGTGATAAAGAGTTCGTCGTAAGGGGTTACGTCGATGCAAGCTTTAAACACCGATCTGGAAGACTATGAGTCTCTGACTGGATACATAAAGTGGGGTAGTTATTTTGGAGTAGCTCCAAAGCAGAGTATGGTGACCGCATCTACATAAGACATAGAGATTTGCAAAGCACACACGGATCTGAATGTTACAGACCCGTTGACTAAAACCTCTCACACAAGCAAAACATGATCAGCTCAAGAACTGATTGGATGTTAATTACATGGAGATGTAAACTAGATTAATTGACTCTAGTGCAAGTGGGAGACTGTTGGAAATATGCCCTAGAGGTAATTAATAAAGTGTTTATTATCATATTTCCCCGTTCATGATAATGATTTATTATTCATGCTAGAATTGTATTTGACCGGAAACTAAATACATGTGTGGATAATAGACAAATACTATGTCCCTAGTATGCCTCTACTAGACTAGCTCGTTGATCAAAAGATGGTCAAGGTTTCCTGACCATGGACATGAGTTGTCATTTGATAACGGGATCACATCATTAGGAGAATGATGTGATGGACATGACCCAACCGTTAGCATAGCAAATGATCGTTCAGTTTATTGCTATTGCTTTCACTATGTCAAATACACGTTCCTCTGACCATGAGATCATGCAACTCCCGGATACCGTAGGAATACTTTGGGTGTATCAAACGTCACAACGTAACTGGGTGATTATAAAGGTGCACTACAGGTATCTCTGAAAGTGTTTGTTGAGTTGGCATGGATCGAGATTGGGATTTGTCACTCCGACTATCGGAAAGGTATCTCTGGGCCCTCTCGGTAATACAACATCACAGAAGCCTTGCAAGCACCGTGACTAAAGAGTTAGTTGCAAGATGATGTATTACGGAACGAGTAAAGAGACTTGCCGGTAACGAGATTGAACTAGGTATTGGATACCGACGATCGAATCTCGGGCAAGTAACATACCGCCGGACAAAGGGAACAACGTATGTTGACATATGAGGTTCACCGATAAAGATCTTCGTGGAATATGTAGGAACCAATATGAGCATCCAGGTTCCGCTGTTGGTTATTGACCGGAGAGTCGTCTCGGTCATGTCTACATCATTCCCGAACCCGTAGGGTCCGCACACTTAAGGTTCGATGACGATATAGTATTATATGAGTTATGTGATGAGTGACCGAAGGTAGTTCGGAGTCCCGGATGAGATCACAGACATGACGAGGAGTCTCGGAATGTCCGAGAGGTAAAGATCGATATATTGGATGGTTGTATTCGGATATCGGAAAGGTTCCAAGTGATCCGAGTATTTTCCGGAGTGCCGGAGGGGTTCCGGAACCCCCCGGGGAAGTTATGGGCCTTATTGGGCCATACGGGAAAGAGAGAAGCAGGCCACAGGGGCTGCTGCGCGCCTCCCCTTTCTGATCCGAATTGGACAAGGTGTTGGGGGGGGCGCAACACCCCTCTTTCCTTCTCCCTCTTCCCCTCTTCCTTCCCCTCTTGGTGGACTCCTACTAGGAGTAGGATTCCTAGTAGGAGTCCCCTCCTTGGTGCGCCCCTAGGGACTGGCCGGCCTCCTCCTCGTCCCTCCTTTATATATAGAGTAGGGGCACCCCTTGGAGACACACAATTGTCCCATAGCCGTGTGCGGTGCCCCGATCTCCGTTTTCCACCTCGGTCATATTTTCGGAGAGCTTAGGCGAAGCCCTGCCGGAATCACTTCACCATCACCGTCGCCACGCCGTCGTGCTGACGGAACTCATCTACTACCTCGACGTCTTGCTGGATCAAGAAGGCGAGGAACGTCACCAAGCTGCACGTGTGTAGAACTCGGAGGTGCCGTACGTTCGGTACTCGATCGGTGGAGCTCGAAGGATTGTTCGACTACATCAACCGCGTTGTGAGACGCTTCCGCTAACGGTCTACGAGGGTACATAGACACACTCTCCCCTCTCGTAGCAATGCATCTCCATGGATAGATCTTGCGTGAGCGTAGGAAAGTTTTTGAAATTCATGCTCCGTTCCCCAACACATGGATGTCGCCTAGAGTGGGGTGAATAGGTGCTTTGAAATAATTACGGTTTAGGCTTGAACAAATGAGGAATAAAACTAGCATTTAATATGTCAAGCACAAAACCTAAAACAACTAGGCTCACCTATGTACACCAACAACTTATACTAAGCAAGATAAACAACTAAGTGATAGCAAGATATATAGCATGAAACAATATGGCTATCACAAAGTAAAGTGCATAAGTAAAGGGCTCGGGTAAGAGATAACCGAGGCACTCGGAGACGACGATGTATCCCGAAGTTCACGCCCTTGCGGATGCTAATCTCCGTTTGGAGAGGTGTGGAGGCACAATGCTCCCCAAGATGACACTAAGGCCACCGCAACAACTAATGCTATAGAGGAAAATGAGAGGAAGAACGAAGAAGAACACGAAGAACTCCAAGATCTAGATCCAAGGGGTTTCCCTCACATTGAGGAGAAAGTGATTGGTGGAAATGTGGATCTAGATCTTCTCTCTCTTTTCCCTCAAGAACTAGTAAGAATCATTGGAGGGATTGACAGATAGCAAGCTCGAAGAAGGTCAACAATGGGGGGCAAACTCGAGCTCAAAAGATAGGAACCATTAGGGAAGAAGGCCCCCTTTTATAGGTGGGGAAAAATCCAACCGTTACCCCCACAGCCCGCACACAAGCGGTACTACCACTCCGGAGAGCGGTACTACCGCTTATAAGCGGTAGTTCCAGGAAAGAACAAGCAAACGGCAGAAACCTTGAGGCGGTAGTACCGCTCCTCACAGCGGTACTACCGCTCCTAACAGCGGTACTACCGCTTGTTACAACCGCTCTACTTCTGCTCGGGTGGCGCGGGGCATCAGACCGGTGTCTGGTGACTGGCGCGGACGCCAGAACCACCTGAGCGGTACTACCGCTCCATAGCAGCGGTACTACCATAACTGTCCTGAGAAAGAAACTGTCATAACTTTTGCATACGAGCTCCAAATTGAGCAAACTCAAGCTTGTTGGATAGAGGACGACAAGAGCTATCCAATGATATAGAGATGTGAAACCTCTATGAATGATGAACGGAAAAAACTCCAACAACGAAAACATCATAGAATATGCATATGGACTCCGTTTTCGATGAACTCGAGCTTGTCATGAAGATGACCATAAGCTCTAAAACTCACAAAGAGAAATACCAAACAAGAACCAAGAAAGATGATGCAAGGATGCAAATGGTTTGAGCTCTTAACGAATGATACGATCAAGCTACACTCACTTGAGAGCCCCCCTTGATAGTACGACAATCGATCATATAACCCGGTCTCCTGAGTACCACCATGAGACCGGCAAAATATAAAACCTATCAAGGGCTAACCTATACCTTGCACATAGACCACTTGGGCTAGATGATGACGATCTTGACTTCCTCAAGATGGACCACATTTCTTGATTGCGCTGACTCGATCAAGACTAGTTGATTGCTCCCCCATACTCCACTATGGGTGAGCCACTCTTCGGCACATCTTCACAAGTCCATTGTCACCACAATGGACGGCAAGATTCAAGCATGATCTCTTCGTGATGCTCCACTTGAACTTGCACACCGCGATCTTGATGACGATCACCACGATGTCATCCTCCATGGGTTGTATGAGATCTTCCTCTTGACGCAAGCCCATGGAAACATACCTAACCCCACATAGAACTCTCACGTAGACCATGGGTTAGTACACAAAAGCGTAATGGACAATGCTTACCATACCATGGGATCACTTGATCCCTCTCGGTACATCTTGTATGCTTTGTATGTTGATCAACTTGATTCACTCTTTGACTTAGTCTTGATAAACCTTGTATCTTATCTTCTCTCTTCGTAAAGATGATGTCTTGAAGGTGAACATGAATGCTCACACAATCTTCTTCTTCAAGACATGCTTGCAATAAGCTCAACTCTCACATGACCAATCTTTGGATAAAACCTTGAATACCACCTTGGTCACCATATAAACTCCTTGAAACCAACATATGGACTTCAAGAAGTGCCCATGGACAAATCCTTCGAATATAACTCAAGGCAACCATTAGTCCATAGGGATTGTCATCAATTACCAAAACCACACATGGAGAAATGTGCTCTTACAACCATGGATATTTAGATTTAAAGAATTAATCTGCGCAATGCCACTAGATCATGGCTATTGTATCTCTCTTCAAAGCTCCAATCTCTTCCCTGTTGTAATAACAACCTATGGGTTTTCAGAATATATTCAAATGGGGAATCTCTCCTCCCCGATGACCGTTGAAATATTTGTATCACATGTAAATAATTGTAGTGAATGATACGTCTCCAACGTATCTATAATTTTTGATTGTTCCATGCTATTATATTATCTGTTTTGGATGTTTTATATGCATTAATATGCTATTTTATATTATTTTTGGGACTAACCTATTAATCTAGTGCCTAGTGCCAGTTTCTGTTTTTTCCTTGTTTTTGAGTATTGCAGATAAGGAATATTAAACGGAGTCCAAACGGAATAAAATCTTCGAAATAATTTTTCTTGGACCAGAAGAAACCTACCAAGCTTGGAGACCAAGGCAGGAGAGCCGCCGTGTGGCCACAAGCCACAGGGGCGCGCCCAGGGGGGTAGGGCGCGCCCCCTGGCTTGTGGGCCCACGACAGCCCTCCTAACCCTACTCTTCGGCCTATAAATTCCCAAATATTCCCTGGATACCAAAGAGAGCCACGAAAATACTTTTCCGCCGCCAGGAGCCTCTGTTCCCGTGAGATCCAATCTTGGAGCCTTTTCCGGTAATCTGCCGGAGGGGGATTCGATCACGGAGGGCATCTACATCAACTCCATTGCCCCTCCGATGATGCGTGAGTAGTCCACCACAGACCTTCGGGTCCATAGCTAGTAGCTAGATGGCTTCTTCTCTCACTTTGCTCCTAAATACCATGTTCTTCATGATCTTCATGGAGATCTATCCGATGTAATACTCTTTTGCGGTGTGTTTGTCGAGATCCGATGAATTGTGGGTTTATGATCAGATTATCTATGAATATTATTTGAGTCTTTTCTGAATTCTTATATGCATGATTTCATATCTTTGCAAGTCTCTTCGAGTTATTGGTTTGGTTTGGCCAACTAGATTGGTAATTCTTGCAATGGGAGAAGTGCTTAGTTTTGGGTTCAATCTTGCGGTGTCCTCTCCCAGTGACAAAGTAGGGGTAGCGAGGCACGTATTGTATTGTTGCCATCGAGGATAAAAAGATGGGGTTTTCATCATATTGCTTGAGTTTATCCCTCTACATCATGTCATCTTACCTAATGCGTTACTCTGTTCTTCATGAACTTAATACTCTAGATGCAGGCAGGAGTCGGTCGATGTGTGGAGTAATAGTAGTAGATGCAGAATCATTTCGGTCTACTTGACACGGACGTGATGCCTATATGCATAATCATTGCCTTGGATATCGTCATAACTATGCGCTTTTCTATCAATTGCTCGACAGTAATTTGTTCACCCACCGTAATATTTGCCTTCATGAGAGAAGCCTCTAGTGAAACCTATGGCCCCCGGGTCTATTTTCCATCTTATATTTTCAGATCTATTTACTTGTGTTTTTACTTTCCGCAATCTTTTCCATCTATCTCTATCAGATCTCATCCTTGCAAGTAACCGTGAAGGGATTGACAACCCCTTTATAGCGTTGGGTGCAAGTGTTTCATTCTTTGTGTAGGTACATCTATTGGGGACTTGCTTGTATCTCCTACTGGATTGATACCTTGGTTCTCAACAACTGAGGGAAATACTTATCTACTTTGCTGCATCACCCTTTCCTCTTCAAGGGAAAACCAACGCATGCTCAAGAAGTAGCAGTGAACAGTTCATTGGAGAACATGAGAATAATAAAACTAGAAATTTGATATAGAAAAAGGACACACGATTGGTGATGCATATGAAAATTTGGAGAATCAACAGATCTTCCACTTGTTATGCACTTTAAAAAACGCCGATAAAGAAGGAAAAATGGTCAATTGTATCATGATGGGACATATTTGGTACTCTGCTCCTACAGATAAGATATGCTTTAAAGTGAAACTTAATGACAACTAACTAAAGATAGAATCATGCCTTCATGGGCAATGTCAATCTTCCGGGCATGTGATATATCACATGTACATGTCCCCTCCTTGCTTGGTCTAGCTATATAAATTGCGACTTTGCTAGGAACAACGTTCCTTGTAGCACCTAACAACATCTTCTGTTTTTTCCTCAAGGAAAAAAACTAGCACCAACCCTCATAGCACAAAAGGCCAAACTTTTGTTGTAAGACAAAACATCTGGTTGCTTCCATCCCACGAGTTGTATTTGTTTTGCATGTTTAAGTTTCGTAGAACCACCCTGGACGCGGAATCCATTTATCTCGCCATATTCTGATCGAGTTGCCATTCCCCACACGCCAAATCAGACCACATTTTAGGAGTTGCAGTCCATGTTCCACCGCCTGCCAGGTCGCCGATGCTCCCCTTGAGAATACAGTATCATCCAAGTTACCATTCGGGTAGTATCTCGCCTTTAGTACACGTGCACAGAAACTCTCTAGAATTATCAGTAGTCGCCACGCTTGACGAGCAAGCAATGCCTGATTAAATAAGCATAGCTCCCGGAAACCAAGACCCCCCTATGCCTTTGGTTTTATCAAATGTTTCCATGCACGCCAATGCATTTTCCTCTTTCCCTTCTCCACGCCCCAAAAAAAATTCCGAATCATCCTCATAAGATCCTCGCAAGTGGAGGCAGGAAATTTGAACACGCTCATTACATATGTTGGAATCGCTTGGGCAATCGATTTTATGAGTGTTTCCCTTCCACTTTGAGCCATTTGCGAGCCGTCCCACTCAATCATCCTCTTCATGTATTTTTGCTGCAGATTTTGGAACTTGTCCTTTGACATGCGGCCACTGGGAGTTGGTAGTCCCAAGTACTTCTCCTCGAATCCTTGTTGTTGCACCTCCAGTACTCGAACAACAGCATCACGATCAGCTAAGCGACACTGTTCACCAAAGAGAATAGAACACTTTTGCGGATTAATTGTCCCGTGGCGCGTGCATATTTTGCTAGTCCCTCCTTGATACTCAACGCCTCCTATTCTGTAGCCCGGAAAAATAGCAGGGTGTCATCTGCAAACAAAAGATGTGATATACCCGGTGCCCGAGGACATACTCGCACTGGTGTCGCCCTTCGCTCGATAACACTCTGTTTCAGAATAGTAGCTAGACCGTCAGCCACAAAAAGGAATAAGAACGGGGAAAGAGGATCTCCCTGCCGAAGCCCGCGCGACGGTGCAAATGAATCTGAGAGGGCTCCATTCAGATTAACACAGTAACGAACCGAAGTGACACAAGTCATGATCCACCTCACCCATCAGTTCGCAAAGCCGATCTTTTGCATCACTTGCTCCAGGAATCTCCAATCAACTCGGTCATATGCCTTGGAAAGGTCTAACTTGTAAGCACAAAAACTCTTGTCCGGGTCTTTCTCTTGTTTGATATAATGCGTGCAATCAAAGGCGATAATAAAAGCATTGTCCATGATGAGCCTGCCTGGGATGAACGCACTCTGCTCCTCTGAAATAATAGCCCCCAAGATAGGCCGTAACCGATTGACCAAATACTTCGCTATGATCTTGTACACCACATTGCAAAGGCTTATGGACGAAACTCGGTTAACTTTTGCGGATTGTCCACCTTGGGGATCAGCACAATAGTAGTATTGTTGACGCCCTCGGGCATAACACCAGAAGAGAAGAATTTTCGGACCGCCTCAATAATATCTTCCTTCACAGTAGCCCAATGGCGCTGGAAGAACCTGGCTGGGAACCCGTCCGGCCCGGGAGCCTTCAAGGGCCCAATCTGAAACAGCGCGTCACTTATCTCCTTGTCAGTGAAGGACTCACACAATTTCTCATTCATCTCATCCGTGATCACATGGTGAAATAAACTCACCACTGTATCAGGCAACAAACTAGTATCAACCTCAAAAATGTTTTGAAAGTACTCCCTGGCCATACCTGCCATAACTGAATGTACTGTTTGGAGAACCCCATTATCATCTAGAAGGCCTTTGATCTTGTTTTTACGAGCTCTCCAAACAGCTTTCCGGTGAATTTTTTTTGTGTTTCGATCGCCATATTTCAACCATTCAAGTCTGGACCGCTGCATCCACATCATTTCTTCCTTGTAGAGTAATTCATCCATCTGGTCTGATGCTTTGCGCAACTCACTTCGATCGGCATTCATGTTGTGCAGCTCTTCTAATCTTGTTCTGGACTTCTCTATTTCTTTGGTAATATTACCTAGTGTCTTGTTACTCCATTGGTGCAAGGTCAGCATGGTTGCTTTGAGGGCCTTGCTGACTGCCCCCAGATCGCCCTTGGCACCTGCCTTCGACCACGCCTCCTGAAACACTTCGGCAAGTGCTGGCTCACGCTCCCACATCACCTCATAACGCCGGGATCTGCCCACCTGAACCTGAGTTTCTGGAGTACAACGGACAATAATCGGACAGTGGTCAGACCTTGGCAACGTGAGGTGCACCACTATTGCTTCTGGAAATAAATCTCGCCAAGCAATGTCTGCGACTGCCCGGTCCAAACGCACCTGCACATTAGCACGGCCACTCCTTTTGTTATCATAAGTATAAGGATAACCGGTGAAGCCTAAATCAACTAGCTGGCATTTTTCTAGGTAATCTCTGAACGACAACATCTGGGCTTAAATTTCTTTGATGTAGTTCTTCTTGTTGTATGTTATGTGGTCATTCTAGTAAGCACCCGACTTTCGGTTGCAACTCTCATTTATTTTCTGCATTTCTTGGGCACTGCTATCACATTGTGTGCCTGGCATGAAATTAAAAAATATTAATATGCAAGGCCACTTCTTTTTTTTGTCAAACTTGTAGGTATAAATATGAATTATTTTAGGCAAAGGTAAATTTGTATGGACGTACTTGGTTTTGATAAAGCCAAACAGTCCTGCAGTTGAAAGAAAAGTAGGTTTTTTTATCACTAGTGCGACATAGGGGACGGAACAGACATCAACATCAACATACCGATAAACCGCATAATAAATACCAAAAAGAAACTAGAAGCTCGCATGCAGATTGGTTTGTGAACCAATTTGGGCTTGTCACGCCATCGCTAGGGATAAGCTTTTTTTTGCAGGGTGGCTAGGGATGAGCATATTAATTGAGAGCCGAGGTCATTTAATAAAATAACATAGACTGAACCTGAAATGAAAATGTTACCTATTCGGTCATTATTTTTAAAGGCCAATTTTTTTAGAAATTCAGTTCTTATTCTCAGTGCCCGAATTAACTAAAGAAACCAAAATAACTTATGGGGTCTAATGCATGTGTTGATATGATATTGTTAGTGTTATTATCTGTTCGGAATCATAATAGAAAACAAAATTCCACCCTCCAAAATTAAAGGAGGATCACTATGAAGATGTACATACAAGGTTACATATGGTCTTTATGAACAACGAGTTGCAGAAGAATAAGTGTTGGTGAAGATCGTTCTTGAAGTCCCTCGAATCGTCCCGCGAAAAGTTCCATCAAACGAGAATCGAACAGACGATTCCTCTGTGGATTCCATGCGTACGACACCAATGATTTGGCAATGCTTCACCATCCAGAGCTTGATGACGCCGGAGTAGAAGAGGAGGGAGGAGCATCCTTGCATCATTCACAATATTCAGGAGAACTAGAAGGCGAGGCGGTGCCCGAGATTGCGGAGAACTTGTCTCTCTAGGGCGCCGCCCCTTGGGAATTCATAGGTGGAGGGAGGGGGCGACCTGGAGGAGGGGCCTCCCCCTTGTGGCACCAGCCTCCTAGGTGGGGCCTCACCCCTCCAACCCTAGCTGCAACCCCTAGCTTGGGGCCAAGGCTAAGGGTGCAACTTATTGGGCCCTTAATAGGCGTTAGCCTATTTGGGAAGCCCATGGATCCTAGAATAATCCTAAGGGGCTCCCGGTAAATTTCGGAGCTCTCCTGTATTATTATTATCTCCTTTGGAAACTTTCCACCTTTCCGGTTTTCTTCGAAACGATTCTGCTTGCTCCGAAACCCTTTTGGCTCGCTCTCGAATCCTAAGGGGTTAAATAGTATGGATGACATAGGGTAGTATGGATTCTGGCTAGGTTAATTAGTATGGATAACTTAGATTGACTACAGATTTAAATTTTCGTCTTAATTGGATCGATGATAGACTATGGTAATTTTTTGATCATATGGATAGACATATGGATCGATGATACGATATGGATGCACCTAGATATGTTTAATTCGATATGTATGATGATTTTTATGGATGTGTAGTAAAATTTAGGAATATTGACAAAAAAATGATATGAAATACCTCTATAGTAGAGTTAGTAATATTTGAAAAAAAGGAATGAAAAAGAAAATGAAAAAATGAAAAGGAAAACAAGTTACTTCATAGTAGTAAATAAACATTGTTTTTTTTAGCAAAAGAGGGTTTCCCCTATGATTTCATTTAGAGAAACCCACATACCAAATCCAGTTCAGTTCAAAAGAGAAAGAAAGTATACTGAAAATTGAGCTAAATTAAACTTGATACCGATGACGTTACTATCCAGCTTTCTCCAAACAAGCATGCAAGCTCTTGGCGACCCATCCCCACGCGTGGGGGGGGGGGTGAGAGCAGAGAAATTACATTCAATCTGAAACCAAAAGCGCCATTCATATTGCAACATCTTTGCAGTCTCCAAAATACTTGCCAGGAGGAAGAACTATAGAACTCGTCGGCTCATAGATTTTTCAGCCACACATCCTCCCGACTCCAGGTCTCCACCCCTGCGACACACGATATACTTCACTTGCCACCTGCTCGATTAGCCTTGCCCTCAATGTCAGCATTTTTTTCCTCTGGTAGTTTTATCTGCAAAAGAGCCCACTCCAATATCCATTTGCACATTAGAATGATGACATTCACTGGATCACATATTTTCTTCCTTTCAAAGATCACATCATTTCTACATTTCCAAATTGCCCCAACAAGAGCAGAGATGCCAACAAGCACCAACTTTTAATCATTTTTATGAAACACTTTTAACCATCTACCAAAACATTCACCTAGAGTAGCAGTCACAGAGTGAAGATCAAAAAGCACATTTCAACGTATTCCAAATCAGTCTAGCTACAGAACATGAGAAAATTAAGTGATGAATCGTTTCATCTTGTCCACAAAACACATAATTTGTTTCTCCTTTCCATCGTCTTCTCATCATGTTATCTCTAGTTAGAATACTTTTTCTATTAAGCAACCATAAGAAGAATTTAATCTTAGCAAGCACCTTGGTTTCCACCAAAAAAATGTGCAAAGCCTCTATTACTTTTAATCAAGTATAAGTATAGAGATTTTACTATAAATTTTCTATCAGGGGTCAACATCCATAAGGGTGTATCTCTTCCGCCATACATTCTAACCTCTTCACATGTGCTTTTGAGTTCCACAGATCAGTAGCATCTCCAAACAAAGCTCTTCTAAATATAAACTGCTGTTAGTCCATCTCTATGGCACCAGAGACAAATATATTATGATTATTGCTAATATAATAGACTGGCATAAGCATCTTTCAATAATTTATCCCCCACCCACATGTCTTTTCAAAATCTAGTGTTCTTCCCATCCCCTAACTACTTTTTAACATGTTGGTTGCAAATGTCCTTAACATCCAGTAAGTTGGACCAGAAGTGAGAATCTCCAGGTTTATGTTTAATTCCATAGATACATTTCCCTTTCACATATCTGTCCAGCAGTATATCTTGCCACAACCCATTATCTTTCTCCAACTTCCAAAGCCATTTGGCAAGCAGGGCTTTGTTAAAAAGATCTAAATTTAAGATCCCCAACCCCCTTGTTGTTTTGGCATACAACAGGTTTTCTAGTTAACTAGGTGGTATTTTTTTCTTATCCTCATCTTCTTGCCATACTAGCCTTGCTCTATAGAAGTCTACTTTCTTCCTAACCCCTACAGGTATAGGATAGAAGGACATCATATAAATGGGTATATTGGTCAGGCAGGACTGAACCAGAGTTACTCTCCCAGCAATGTTAAGTAACCTATCCTACCAACATGCACACCTTTTTTCAATTTTCTCAGTCATAAACTTCCAGAAGTTATTTTCAAACTCACATCTATGACTGGAAGCCCTGGATATTTTTTGGCATAGCTCCCAGCCCACATGTGAAAATTTCCTAGTATCTAGCAGCCTCACCAAATAAGTATAGCTCACTTTTGTGAAAATTAATGGCCAGTCCATACATCTGTTGAAAAGCAGTAAGGATAAATTATAAATTCATAGCACTTTCTTCGTCATCCTGAAGTAGGAAAATTGTATCATCTGCATATTGCAACATGTTCACACCTCCATTAATGCTCTCAGCTAAGACCCCTGTAATGAACCCCTCCTTTCTAGCAGTTTCTAGAATGCTTGCTAATGTATCTGCCGCTAAATCAAAAAGTAAAGGTGACAGAGAATGACCTTGTCTAAGTCCTTTAAAGGTTTTAAACTAGGTTCCAATCTGATCATTCACTTTGATCCCAACATGTGCCCCCATCATGGTGTGCATGATCCAGTCACACCATTTGTCATGGAATTTTTAAAGAATGAGCATTTTGTAAGCAAATGGCCATTTGATCTTGTCATATGCTTTCTCAAAATCAACTTTAAATAGAATATCACTTTGTTTCTTAACATGAATTGTGTTAAGGGCTTCATGAAGAATCACAACCCCCTCCATTATATATCTCCCCTTCACAAAAGCAGTTTGGATAGGAGATATAATGGGAGCAAGCAGTTTAATTAGTCTGGTCATCAGAACTTTAGTAATTATTTTGAAGCTCACATTCAACAAACAGATAGGTCTGAATTTTTTAATTTGTTTGGCATCCTTGGTATTAGGTACCAAAGTAATGATTCCATAATTAATTCTTGATAAATCAATCTTTCCAGCATGAAAATCATCAAGCAATGCCATTAGATCCCATTTAACTGCTTCCCAAAAATGTTTATAGAAGTCAATTGGAAAACCATACGGTCCAGGACTTTTGTTCTTTTCCATGGAGAAAACATCCTCATGTAGTTCTTCCATAGAGAAAGATTCAGTGAGTTTTTCAATCTCCTCATCAGGGATCGTGTTAGCCTCATGTATATCCAGAGATATAGAGTAAGTTTCAGCTTTTCCACAAAGATTTTTTATAAAGAATGGTAATTTATTTCATAAGATTTTCCTCTCCTTCTATCACTTCTTCTTCTGTTCAAGAGAGATGATTTTATTTTTCCTCCTCCTCCCATTCACCTTAGCATGATAGTATCTTGAGTTGCAATCTCCCTCCTTAATTTTCTTATCCTTATATCTCTGTAGCCACTTGAGCTCCTCCTGTTTGAGGATTCCATTCAATTTCTTTCTCAAGTCTTTTTGTACATATCTATCATGCGGAGCAAGCCCCATTTGTTCAACATTTTTTGTCAATTTCATCTGACTGAATTAGCAACTCTTTCTTTTTTTTCCTATACATTAGCATTCAGGACCCAACTCAAGAGTTTGTTCCTCAAAATTCTCATTTTATTTTGCCATTTTTTCAGACTAGAACCCATACACTTAGTATTCCAGTGTTTGAGGACAAAATCCGTTAAACCCTTCCATTAATAGCCAGGAATTCTCAAATCTAAAATAGGGGAAAAGGAGGATTGTGCCCCAGCATCAAGGATAAGAGGGGTGTGGTTAGACACCTCCCTTTCTAAGGCTTGTACCATGGCCATAGGATATTTTTCCTCCTAGTCGGAGGAGATCAATATTCTATCTAATTTCTCATAAGTAGGGTTAGGGAGATTATTTGCCCAGGTATAATTTCTACTATTCAGTGGGAGTTCCTTCAGGCCAGCCTGCTCAATTATTGCATTGAACACAAAGATCTAGTGACCAGTATGACTGGGCTTGTTTTGTCAGCACTAAATCTAATTATATTAAAAATCGTGAATTCTAACTTCTGAACCATCTAGTTTTAGCTACAGACCCGAATGAGTTGTGTGACGCTAGATTCACACATAACAACCGCCTAACCGCCCCATTATTTTTTATCTACCAATTTCCCCCTCCCGAACGCCCACTTATACCCCAATCAGATTCCCGATTTTCCCTCCCTCACGTCTCCTGATCGATTCCTGATGCGAGTCCCGATTTTCTCTCTCTCACGTTTTGTTGATCAACCCTCGATTTTCTCTCCCTCGCTATCAGATCTGGGCTTCTACTATTCTCTCTTCCACTCGATAATTGTTCCTTTTTAGGGGAAAATGTGCAAATTTGGGCAGTTGAACCCACAACCTCACGGTTGAGAGGTAAACCGAACAACCAATCAGACTAGTCAATATTTTTGTTTGATTTTATTGACATCCAGTTTACATACAAGTAAATCCTATTTTGATTAGTTTGAACCAACCGATAGGCCAGTCATAAGTCATTGTTTTGGAGAAGATTCTTGATACAAACTTTTCACGAAATGGGTGAACTTGGAGCTTCGCTGGAATGGTCACTGGTCTAATGTTTTGAAATGTCTTTTTACTAGTGGTGGTGGTGAACAAGTAGCAGAGTTGCTATATGACAATTTATACGTGTTTCTCAAGGACTAGGTGGTTGTCAATGGCTCAAATAAGAGTTCCTCAAATATACCCCGGTAACTTATGTGCATATAGCATGGTAATATACACGTCGTATACATGATAACCTATATAGAAACACCGCGGTCACTTTTTAACCCCTAGAGAACAATGTTGTTGAAAAATACCCTCGTTAACTTTCGTACAAACATAATGAGAAAAGGTGTTGAAACATACCCTGTTAACTTCTATGTAAATAGCATGATAATATACACACCGAAAACCTGATAACTTACATAAAATACCATGATAACTTTTGACTCGTGAAAAAAGTTATTGAAACATACCCCGAGTAACTTTTGCGTAAATAGCTTGATAATATGCGCAAATCAAACATGATAAGTTAGGTACAAATGTCGCGGTAACCTTTATCCGAGAGTTTTTTGTTGAAAGCATACCTTGATAACTTTTGTTCAAACAACATGGTACTATATGCACCGCATACATGATAACTCATGCGCAAACCGGTAACTTTGAATCGGGGGTGGGGGAAGGGGAGGAGGTTTTTTGAAAACATACCCCCCTTCCCCATAACTTCCTTGTAAATAGCACAATAATATAAGCACCGTAGACTTGATAACTCATGTACAAACACCGTGGTAACTTTCACCAAGGGGAAGGAAGATGCTTGAAAACATACCCATCTATAATTTATGTGTAAATAGAGGGGTCTTATACGGACCGCATGCATGGTAACTCTCACACAAACACCACAATAACTTTGTCCCGGGAGAAAAAGTTATTGAAAATGTACCACGGTAACTCACGTGTAAATAGCTTGATAATATACACACATCAGAGCTGATAACTTACTTAGCCTACGTCTGATAAATAAATGCATGCACTAGAGAAAGGTTGGAATACCATTTTTCATGCCCGGTAATTTGTATGAAAACAACTTGGTAACTTAAATGTCATAGACATGATAATTGCATAGCCGAGGATTGATAACTTTTTATCCGGAAAAAAGTCATCCGGACATACCAACATGGGATCTAGTTTCGAAGATCTCATCATGACGAACTTTTTATGTGAAAATAATTTTTCAATTGGACCGACAGTTTGAGCTACAAAACGTTTTGAAGTTTTAAAATTGGGAGAATCTAGAATAACATCAGCGTTTTGTCGTTAGTGCATGCATGTATGTGCACGTGGGGGGGAGGTTGGAAGATCATTTTTCATGCCCGGTAATTTCTATGAAGACAGCTTCGTAACTTATGTGTTATAGACATGATAACTTAGGTAGCCCATGCCTAGTAAGTTTTTATCCAAAAAATCGTCCGAACATTTCAAAATGGGATATAGTTTCGAAGATCTCATCGCGGTGAATTTTTTATGTGACAATACTTTTTCTATAAGACCGATGATTTGAGCTACAAAACATTTTGAAAGTTTTAAAATAGGAAGAAGTTTTTGCTGACATCATCTATTTTGTCTTGCAGTTTGCATTCATGCATGGAATCACAAATCAACACCTACATGCCCTTCGTCGGTCGCGAAAGAGATTAGCAATCAAGGAAAAAGGTAGAATTAGATATGTGATTAGCAATGAAGGAAGAGAAAGGGGCGTTCGGAGTTGTAGCTATCTTCTGACTGTTTGGAAGTTAGTCATGTTGTTAGGAATATAATATATAGCCTTTCATATGCCCCGATTCTATTTGAAACTTGACATGAGCTCAAAAGCTCATTTTGTTTATATGTTGAGAAGTCAATATACTTTCATTCTCTCTCTCTCTCTCTCTCTCTCTCTCTCTCTCTCTCTACTCTCTCTCCCTCGGTCCAATAGTGTTCAAGTGTTCATTTCGTATGCACCATCCAAATGCACCTTTTACAAAATTCTTGTGTTTTGAAATCGCAATGAAACTTATAGTACATGGCATCTAAATTATACGTTTACATATTCCTATATTTTGAAATTCCTGCAATCTATAGAAGTCCTTAAAGGGCCTCTAATGAATGTGATGATATGATAATTACAGTATTATATTGTTGTTGATTTTTATTATCGGGAAAAAAGTTCATAGGATGGTACTACTGTTCATTTGCGTCTATGGCTTGTCAAAAACAGATGGAAAATAAGGAATTATTGGCAAACAAATTTCAAAAATTATTGCCTAGTGTGATCTAAGTCTACATTAGATATCTTAAATTCTTAATTCAAGCCAAGAACTTAACCAAAATTTTGGTTCTACGAAATTGGTCCTTGATGTGTTTAAACCGATCGTTAAGCAATTTTAAAATATCGAGTTTCTTTAAAACCAAAGTACCAAACCAATCGGTTCGGTTTAGTTTTAGCTTCGCCCTCTAACATGCTTTACATTGTAGATCTTTGCATGTTAAAATAGTTTTTAGCCTAAAACGTTTTATTACTCATTGTCTCACTTAGTATTTGTGTTGTGTCTTCATTTCCTGTTTTTAGATTGCGGCTTAAGTTTGGTTCTGTGTTTGTTTCGCATGAGTTTGGTTTTGTGTTGTTAGTTTAGTTTACCTTACAGTTATTCTCGTTATCTCATAGAAGGGTGATAGTAGTAACCTATTTCCATGTGATGACTCAGGTGAAAATGCTGCTAGTCATGCTCAACCTTTGCTCCCGTGGTTCGAAAAATCTATACTGCGGTGAACCGTGCATTTGCGGTCATCAAGATAATTTTCTTGGTCAATTGCCGGAAGGAAAGGGCACAAAACCAGCTTTGGCTGTAGATACTAGTACAAAGAAGATTACTAATAGGAGTAATCTTTATTAATATCATATAGATAGAAAGGTCAGAATACACTATTTTATTCTTCATGGCATACTTATAGCATATTTCGGTTGCTCCCATGGCCCATGTGCAATGGAAACAAATACATTACATACTACTAAAATACCACAGGAGGAAATTATTTTTTCTCCAGCAGAGCCTTAAAGGTAATTGGAAATGTAAACTGGGGTGGACCATAGTAAAACGCAGCGGCTGTTAGCTTGGCGGCCCTGTCTGTCATGAACTCCGGGTCCCAGAACCAGTAACCGTCTGGGTTGTCGCAGTACGTCCAGTCCGGGTAGTACCACTGGCTGCAGGAGTACCGGATATCCACTAGCCCTGCACCTCATACAACACAACAATTAAACCATGAAACAAACCACAATTAAATGAATATATTGGACACATGTGCGTTATTGGTAGATAATGGAATTCGGCTCCCAGATTGGGGTGTCCTATGATGGTAAATATGGCATTGGTGGTTGGTTAATTTTCAACAGAAGAAAGAGTATCAGTGGTTGGTTTACTGTGCTACGTACCATAATTTGATGGGTTGGCAAAGACGGCGGTGGTGAAGCCGTAGAAGTCGCCGATGGAGTAGGAGAGGCCCGACATCTTGGACGCGAGGCCAGCCATTAGGGGTTTCAGGGCCGCGTCGAACGCGGTGGCGTTGTCGTTCAGCCTCTGGTCCCACTCATACATGTAGGGAGCTGGCATGCTACCGATGAGGCCGACGTTGACGATTGCCAGCTTCCTGGCGCCCATGTCATAGAGGGACGTGATGATATCCCCGTACAGGGCCATGAGCTCCTGGAGCTCGGTCTGCGCCCGCGGATATCCGGACTCGACATTCCATCTTGGATCCAGGTCCTGGCCACCGATGCTGATGAGGAAGACGGACTTGGAAAGGAGCTCACGCATCTTGGCGTCGCCCCCCAGCTTGTCCTCCATCTGGGCTCTCGTCGCCTTAAAATTCTCCAGCTGCTTCGGCAACGAGATAGTCCGTTCTCCGTTCTGCATGCATAAATCCCCCATTTCAGTCAACTTTTAAACCATCTAATCTCTATATGTTGTGATTCGTGTGGATTTTTTTTTTCATTTCAAAGATTTCAAAAGAAGAGGAAAAAATCCTACAATAATGTCAACTGATTGAGAAAATAGATCGATTGAGATCTAGCCACACTATTTCAAATGTTACTTATTTCGCACAAGTGAAAATTAAGTGCAATGCCTTACGGTGGATGTTTTAATACCGGCACCCGCTGAGGCGTAGTTGGCTCCCCACATGTTGAGCCCACCCTTCAGCGACATGTAAGCCGGAGGGCTCTGCTGGAACCCAATAGATGTCGCTGAACACCATGAAATCAACCAAAAATTCAAACATAGGCAACTAGTTTTTTTTTTTTTTTTGACGGCAAACATTGGCAACTAGTTAGTAGAGAGTGTGCGTATATATGATGCGTCTGGCACGCTCGTACCGACGGTGTCAGCCAAGTTGGCCCCGTTGCTGAACCTGCCGCTGCTAGATGGGACCTGAGGGGGGTACCCCTCCTCCGTTTCAGTCTTGGGCAAGTATGCGTTGTTGCCGACGTCCAAAGCCCCGTCTCCGAACACGAACATCGCCAGTGGTGGCACTGGCTTCGCCGGCCTTACCTCGTCGTCTTTTTTTGACCGGCACATGCATTGTGTTATATTTCATCATCACAAGCCCAACAAAACCTAATCAACGAAACCAAAAGAATACTTACGGCAGAATGTCTTGCAGTCGGGGCAGAGAACGATGCATTGCTGGGGGCAGCGGTCGGGGCAGGTGCTCGTGCACCCCGGCCGCTTCCCGTCGGTGTCCTTGCACGTGACGTTCCTTCGGGGGATGGCCTCCCCTTCCCCCTCGTAGCCGTTCGGGGAGCCCGGGGACGGATATGTGTCCGGGGAGCTTGGGGACGACGGGTATTGCGCCGACACCGACATCACCAGCAAGCAGAGGATGCCCATCACGAGCACACTGACGCGTGCCGCCATTGCTGCTGCCAACTGATTCAAGCTAATCGATGGAAAGACGACGCAAGCTGCTGCTGCTGGCCGTTGTGATCGACGGCCTCAATGGTATCCATATATACTATGGTTACTCAGCAAGATGAGTTAATGGCAAGCGCTGACCCAGATTGCCGGATCATCACTGTAACTCTGTAAGTCGTCGATATGTCTTATGAACAACGACAAGTATGGAGCAAGATTTAATCAAACACTCCTGGAATACAAGTATAAAACAGACCAAGTCGGCAGCTCATAAGAAAGTCGGCAATAATAAGATTCTCCACTCCAGTAGGCGCCGGTGCCTCGGAGCCAGGATATGCTTCAATAGGTAAATGCAACTGCTGCTGGAGACTTGTATGCGCAGTTAGAGGGAAACAACCCATGGAGGAACTGAAGAGACAGTGGAGGAAATAGACAGTAGCTCGTGCGTGTGATCGGGCAGACCTAAGCGTTCATGTTTCATATGTACTAGTACTAACAAATGCATGTAGACTAAATCAAAGTCTCACAAGTCAAATCCTGAGATGATATATGCTTCCTCACGTGCTCATGCTTGAGATCTGAAATCTTCTAAATCAAGCCCGTCGGCTCAAATGTCAAAGCTCACTGTGACTTGCCTTGGCCTAGTATCCATCGAGAACCTTAGGGGTTCATTTCCACATAATTCTACCAATTTTCTAGATGATCTTGATTTATGGCCGAGTGCATCTTAGTTATATATCCAAAGGCAGAGGCCGGGTGTGTGCTCGTTGTGTTATGTATGTATCTTTTTGATGCTTCATTTGAGCCAATAAAATTCACTCTTTGTCAAAAAGTTCTCCAAAGGCAGGGCGTTCAAATCTTCTATATTGGCACCCTTTTTTTTGGTTTTGGTGCCACCATAAAAAAAACTTCTTTTAGAAAAAGGAAAGTTGCCCCAACCCTCTATCCTAGAAATACAATGCATCTACTATGGCAGAAACGGAAGCCGATATGGGAAATGATTTGTATTTTTGTTGAGCATGAACAAGCATACTTTAGGAATCACACTATATGGGAACATTTCTGTAAAATTCTATGAGCATCATCCATGCAAAAAATAATTTGTGAAAAATGGTGACACAATAAGCAGCAAAAAAATAACATTTACATTGAACATTAGACCAATAAATATGCTACCATGTACATTAACTAAGAATATAGTGATGTTCACATATTTATTCCCAGTCTTCGTAGGGTATGTGCACATGTGCGTGTATGAAGTGTGTGTGGTGATGCACATTGTTCTTTTTGTAATCACAACACAAAAATCCATGAACGTATGCGAGATTTTACTTTTGTATTTTATTTTTGCTTGATTATGTACCTTCCAATGGTGTTTTGATTGTCAAAAGGACAATGGGAATCATATTATTGGTGATCTCCACTGATTTGTAGGAGTTGCTTACCTAGCATCAGTGTTGTTCATAGAGTAAAATCATAAGTTCTATTTTCACGCAAATTTGGTTGCCTGCCTCAGATCTAGGAATCACTTAATCCATTCAAGTAAGTCGATCTGATGAAACGTATCATAGGTAAATAAATCTACGAACATCTTTCTAGAGAAGAAAAAAAGAACAAAATATAAATTTAATTTCAAAAGAAGACAAAAATCAAAGATGCGCAGAAAATTTGGAGAAATCAACAAATCTGCCACTTTGCCTCGCACAATTGAAAATGCTAACAAGGGAGACAATTCAACGACATCATCACATTTGTACTTGTACTCCCCTCCTATAGATAAGGTATGCTTTTATAGAAAAATTGAATTATGAGTGATTGAAGATGGAATCGTGCCTTTATGGGCAATGGCAAATCTTTTAGGCATGTGACATAGCAGAAGTACATGGTCGCTCATTGTTATCTCCTTGCCTGATATGGCTCTATAAATTGCAACTTTGTGAAGCACAACGTCCTCATAGCAACCGCAATAACCACTCTCTCTTCCATCAAGGAAAAAAGTAGCACCAATTCTAAGAATCTGCCCACTTCCATCCCATAACACCTATGCTCGCTACAACAACGTCTTCTATTCGGACATGCTAGCACATCAGATAGGTGGCAACCTAAGATGTGTTGGAAACACGAGGGAATTGGAGACATCATGAGAAAAACAATCATTGCTATGCAGACCTAGCACCCTAATGTAGTCTCCTCGTCTCTAGATAATCCACCATGCAGGCCTCCTAGCAGCATTGGATATACGAAGAATGCTTCCGATGCGATATGGCTGTAAACTTTGCTGACACGATTCCTGAGTCGTCAAGGAGCCACATCATTCTGCAATGCATTTAGAGCTTTTTATCTCCGACGTAGCATTTTACGGTTGGTCTAGCAGGACCTTGTGATTCCTTCAAGGGAGCATACACTAGTAGAAAACAGGGCTTTGGTCCAGCCCTGAAAAGCCCATTAATCCCGGTTCACTCACGAACCGGGACCAATGGGGGCATTGGTCCCGGTTCGTGAGGCCAGGCGCCGGCCGGTCCTCGTGGGCCATTGGTCCCGGTTCGTCTGACCCCTTTGGTCCCGGTTCCAGACACGAACCGGGACCAATGGGCCTCGCTCCTGGCCCACAACCATTGGTCCCGGTTTGTGGCTGGAACCGGGACCAAATAGTCCCGGTTCCAGCCACAAACCGGGACCAATGGTCGGCCTATATATACCCCCTGCCCGCGAGCAGAGCAGCTCTGTTTTTTTGGCCGGCCGTTGGGAGAGCTTTGTGGTGCTCTAGCTCACCTCCTATGCACATGAGGTGTTCGATGAAATGCCCGAGCCACACTTAAGCTTTCTCCTCTCGAAGCTCCTTGTCCAAGCTCCATTTTCCTCAAGATTTGTCTAGGTTTGGCGGTCCGTCCTGTCCCGTCCCCGTCCTCACCGTCGTCGATCGCCCGCGCCCATCTCGGCGCCGGCACCACCGTAGTTAGCCTCTTCTTCTTATCTTCTTTCAAAAAGAAAAAAGTTCTTACTTGTATGATTTAGATAGATACTTGTGTAATTTTCTTACTTTTATTATTGTTTGTTATTATATAGTGCGATGGTTTTGGTATCCGCCTCCGTCGGCCCTCGTCCTGTCTATGATTCGGATGTGGTATATATTATCTTTTATAACTATTTGTTTTATTTAGTGTTTATGACAATTATGCCGACCAACGTGACATAGATTTTTTAATCTAGGAGGTATGTGAACCGGAAATTCCAACCGACATAGAAATTCTTGTCGAGAAGTTAAATTTGGTTGAAAAAGAAAACAATTACTTGAAAGAAAAATTACAAAGAGTTGAAGAGGAGAAGATGAAGTTGGAGTTGCATGTTGCCGATGTCGTCGACGATCACAAGATCAAGATGGATGCAATGCGCTTGAAGATTAGAAAGATTAGAAAATATGCCATTCATACTGAGGCTTGGTATCATTATGCCGTTGGATCAATTGGTACCTTAGTTGCGGTTATGATCGCATTTGTTGTTGCATATAATTTTTTTACATAGTTTCAATGTATGTTTTAATTAGATGCTCTAGAGAGTTATATGTTGTTCAATAATGAGAACTATGTATGAACGTTATGTATTTATTTTGGTCACTAATGTACTTTGGCTTTAATGTGATGATGAATTTCTATTAATTTGGTTTTTAATACACTTTATTATATAACGCACGCAGATGAAGCGGCAATGGATGTACGGTGACCGACGCACCTCCGAGTATATTAAGGGCCTGCATAATTTTCTCGAAGCGGCTGAGGCAAACAAGCAGAATGGTTTTATGCATTGTCCATGTACTGTCTGTGAGAATACGAAGGCTTTCTCCAACTCTAAAACCCTTCACTTCCACCTGCTTGAGAAGGGTTTTATGCCACACTATAATGTTTGGACCAAGCACGGAGAAAGAGGGGTTATGATGGAAGATAACGAAGAAGAAGAGGATGATGACAACTACCCGCCCCCTGAATACAGTGATGCTGCAATGGGGGAAGCTGAAGATCAAGAGGAACCAGACGATGTGCCCGATGATGATCTTCGCCGGGTCATTGTTGATGCACAGAGAGAATGCGAAAGTGAAAGGGAGAAGTTGAAGTTCGATCGCATGTTAGAGGATCACAAAAAATGGTTGTACCCAAATTGCGAAGATGACAACAGAAAGCTCGGTACCACACTGGAATTGCTGCAATGGAAGGCAGAGGATGGTTTATCTGACAAGGGATTTAGTTCGCTACTGAAAATAATGAAGAAGATTCCAAAGGATAACGAATTGCCCGGCAGTACGTACGAAGCAAAGAAGGTTCTATGCCCTCTAGGATTGGAGGTGCAGAAGATACATGCATGCCCTAATGACTGCATCCTCTACCGCGGTGCGTACGAGGATTTGAACGCATGACCGGTATGCGGTGCATTGCGGTATAAGATCAGAAGAGATGACCCTGGTGATGTTGAGGGCCAGCGCACCGGGAAGAGGGTTCCTGCCAAGGTGATGTGGTATGCTCCTATAATACCACGGTTGAAACGTCTGTTCAGAAACAAAAAGCATGCCGAGTTGATGCAATGGCACATAAAAGACCGTAAGAAAGACGGGAAGTTGAGAGCACCCGCTGACGGGTCGCAGTGGAGAAAGATCGAGAGAAAGTGGAGCGACTTTACAGGTGACCCGAGGAACCTATGGTTTGGTTTAAGTGCAGATGGCGTTAATCCTTTTGGGGATCAGAGCAGCAAGCATAGCACATGGCCTGTGACTCTATGTATGTATAACCTTCCTCCTTGGTTGTGCATGAAGCGGAAGTTCATTATGATGCCAGTGCTCATCCAAGGCCCTAAGCAACCCGCCAATGACATTGATGTGTACCTAAGGCCATTAGTTGATGAACTTTTACAGCTATGGAATGGAAGAGGTGTACGTGTGTGGGATGAGAACGAACAGGAGGAATTTGACCTACATGCGTTGCTGTTTGTAACCATCAACGATTGGCCTGCTCTCAGTAACCTTTCAGGACAGACAAACAAGGGATACCACGCATGCACACACTGTTTAGATGACACCGACAGTATATATTTGGACAAATGCAGGAAGAATGTGTACCTGGGGCATCGTCGATTTCTTCCGACCAACCATCAATGTCGAAAGAATGTAAGCATTTCAAAGGTGAGGCAGATCACCGGAAGAAGCCCGCCCTCCGTACTGGTGATCACATACTTGATATGGTCAATGATTTACAAGTAATCTTTGGAAAGGGTCCTGGCGGACTATCTGTTCCGACTGACGATGCGGGACGCGCACCCATGTGGAAGAAGAAATCTATATTTTGGGACCTACCCTATTGGAAAGACCTAGAGGTCCGCTCTGCAATCGACGTGATGCACGTGACGAAGAATCTTTGCGTGAACCTGCTAGGCTTCTTGGAGTGTAGTGGAAGACAAAAGATACACCGGAGGCACGGGAGGAACAACAACGTGTGCATGAAAAAGGCGGCATGCATCCAAAGCAGTATGAAGGTCCTGCCAGCTACGCTCTTACCAAAGAAGAGAAGGAAATCTTCTTTGAATGCCTGCTCAGTATGAAGGTCCCATCTGGCTTCTCGTCGAATATAAAGGGAATAATAAATATGGCAGAGAAAAAGTTCTAGAACCTAAAGTCTCATGACTGCCACGTGATTATGACGCAACTGCTTCCGGTTGCATTGAGGGGGCTTCTACCGGAAAACGTTCGATTAGCCATTGTGAAGCTATGTGTATTCCTCAATGCAATCTCTCAGAAGGTGATCGATCCAGAAATCCTGCCAAGGTTAAGGAGTGATTTGGTGCAATGTCTTGTTAGTTTCGAGCTGGTGTTCCCACCGTCCTTCTTCAATATCATGACGCACGTCCTAGTTCATCTAGTCGATGAGATTGTCGTTCTGGCCCCTGTATTTCTACACAATATGTTCCCCTTTGAGAGGTTCATGGGAGTCTTAAAGAAATATGTTCGTAACCGCGCTAGGCTAGAAGCAAGCATCTCCATGGGCCATCAAACAGAGGATGTCATTGGGTTTTGTGTTGACTTCATTCCTGACCTTAAGAAGATTGGTCTCCCTCAATCGCGGTATGAGGGGAGACTGACTGGAAAAGGCACGCTAGGAGCGGACTCAATAATATGTAGGGACGGGCATTCTTGGTCTCAAGCACACTACACAGTTCTACAGAATTCCACCTTGGTGACCCCGTATGTCGATGAACACAAGAATATTCTGCGCTCCAAACACCCGGAGCAGTGTGACGACTGGATTACATATGAACACATCAATACTTTCGGCAGTTGGTTGCAAACACGTTTCATGAAGTTCCTCCCTTCAAAGTCAAGGCTGACCCAAGCACCCTCTTAAACGATGCAGATTATCCATGGTTACGGCGCAATAAGCAAAGGACACAAGCGAAGAAATGAAATGCCTTTTGTAACAGATGAGTTTTCGTATGAAACCCTGATACTTCGAAAGAGATTGTCCGTTTTGTACACGAAGTGCATCCAGTTTTTTCCGTAACCCTCTCAATTTTTTAGCACATGCTATTTGGGTGAAATGATGATACCATGCCAACTTTCAACCTTTTCAGAGTTCATTTGTAGTGCTTTTCAATTTCATGGTCATTTAGCTCAAAAAAATCAGTAAATGCATGAAAAATACCAAATGAAGTCAGAAAGGGTTGAAAATTGATGATGTGGCTTTGAATGGTTCATTTTGAACACACAAAAAGTCTGGAGTTCAAATAAGTTCAAAAAAATGAAATACCTTTGTAACAGATGAGTTTTCGTCCGAAACCCTCATACTTCGAAAGAGATTGTTCGTTTTGTACACGAAGTGCATCTAGTTTTTGCCGTAACCCTCTCAACTTTTTAGCACATGCTATTTGGGTGAAATGATGATACCATGCCAACTTTCAACCTTTTCAGAGTTCATTTGTAGTGTTTTTCAATTTCAGGGTCATTTAGCTCAAAGAATGAACTAATAGCAAAAAGAATGAACTAGAAAACTTTTATGAAACTCTAATAGCAAAAAGAATGAACTAAAAATAATCAATTAAAATATTCTGTTATGATCAACTAAAACAAAACTATAATATTCTTCAATAGCAAAAAGAATCAACTAAAAAGCTTTTATAAAACTCTAATAGCAAAAGGAATCAACTAAAAAGCTTTTATAAACCTCTAGTATTTTTTAAACTAAAATTATATAAAATTTATGCAACTAAAATTATCAAAGAATTTTTTGTTCAAAACATTAATAGCAAAAAGAATTTTCATAAAGAAATTTTTTGTTAGAAACTTTAATAGCAAACTAAAATAACCAAATTTGTTTTTGATTAAAACAGACATTTAAAATAACCTAAAACTTACCAAATTGAATATAATGATAAAACACAGTAATATTAAATAGCAGGAAAAAGAATCACTCAAAAATTTATTTTTTTAGTAAAGTTATTCACAAACTAGTGATTCACACAAATTTCAAAAAAATCTAATTTAAACTATTCAAATTTGAAAACTAAAGGCACTAACAGAAAGTTTATGATTTTTGTGACCTAAAAGCAAAAAGAATCACTGAAAAACAGTAAGTAGGAACAAAATAAAATAAATAAAGCAAAAAACAAAACAAAAAACTGGAATTTTTTTAAAAAAAATGCCACCTACTGGGCCGCCACGGCCTGAATACGACTTGAAACCCAACCAGCTTGTTGGGCCAGGATTCAGGCCCGTAGAAGGCCCAATAGGCCCACAGGCAGTGACAGATTAGGCCCGGAGGCCTGCAGTTGAGAGGAGCTCGAGAGGGTATGCGCAGCAGCGCTTATAAACCACTCTCGAGCTCTCTCGGCTAGCGAGGTGGGACTAAAAATTTGGCCCCGGGCAGAACCACCCTTTGGTCCCGGTTGGTGCCACGAACCGGGACCAATGCCCCCCTTGATGCCTGTGCTGACTAGCTAATTGATGCATTAATTGTTTTGGTATGTACATATATTAACTCTTCTTTCTTCTTTTATAGCCCTCCGGATCGAGCCAAACTTCGGTAACGAGACGAGGCCCGAAGAAGAAGTTGCGCAAGGATGAAAGGTTCACGATCATAGCACTCGTGGACGATGGCCTACCGATTGAACCCAAGCGGACCAAGGACGTATTTGCTGCTCAGTGCGGAGTTATTGTTAGGGACAACATCCCGATCAGCATCAAGCAATGGAATAAGCCTAAGGACGACGCCGATGATGGTGATTATGTCACCGATAGACAGAAAGATGATCTTTGGACCGCGCTGAAGGAAAATTTCACCCTACCTCCAGAGGAGGATCCGAACAAGCCAGTTATAGAGCCACTGGTCAAGGCGTGTGCTCTTAAGAAGATGGCAGATCTATTCAGGAGGTGGAAGAATGAGTTGAAATCAAAGTTTGTCGACAAAGGGAAGACTCCAGAATTCACCGGCCGATTTGAGAAGATAAGAGATCACTGGCCCGCATTTGTGGCCTACAAGACATCGGACAAGAGTAAGAAAATGTCAGAGACAAACAAGAACAACGCTGCGAAGAAGCAGTATCACCATCACACGGGGTCAGGTGGCTACCTCAAAGCCCGGTCGTTGTGGGACAAAGCTGAGAATGACCTGATTGCTAAAGGGGTCATACCACAGACATTGAACTGGCCAGACCGTTCAAGGACTTGGTTCTTCGGAGTTGGGGGAACTTTGGACCCTGAAACAGGGAAGTGCCATTGGACGGACGAGCAACTTGCAATACCCGTCACGAAGCTTCAGGAGTATATCACCGCAGCACAGGAAGGGACGTTCATTCCCGACAGAGAGAAGGACGAGCTGACTGAGGCCCTAGGGAATGCTGAGCACCCTGGACGAACACGAGGCACACCAGGCTCCGTTCCGTGGAAGGTTGGGTTTCCCGACGCAGGCGGTTACAGAAGCCGGGAGAGAAAGAGGAAAGCGGAGCTGAGCGAAATTCAGAAGCTCAATGCAAGACTACAAAAGCTAGAGGAAGCTGAGAGCCAGCGAGCTGCCGGCCAACCATCTCAGCGGCACGAAGCTACCCCAGAAGCTACCCCGCCATCTCAGCGGAGAAGCAGCGTTGCTTCCACGGAGCCCGTTCAGCCTGACTTCACGTCTCCTAGCTACCCCGTGGATACTATCACGGAGGCTCAACATTGCGAGCTTATGACGAAATACCGGAACCTCACTTTCAAGGCGGCTGTCGGCTCTGTTGCACCTCCTCAACCCAATGGAACTTTTCACTGCCGTCCGATTCCACATGGCTATGCTGTTGTGATGGTGGATGAAGTAATGGAGGGATTTGAGGAGCTCGAGCTTGACCACTCTACAGGTGAAGGGGAGAATCGGCTGGTTCGTGCCCTGAGGAGTACATGTCTATGGCAGAAGGAGTACATCAAGCTTCCAAACTGGACGCCTCCGCCTCCTCCTCCTCCTCCGGCGAATCAGGGCACTCCGCCTCCTCCTCCTCCTCCTCCGGCGAGTGATCAGGGCACCCCGCCTCCTTCTCCGGCTCCTCCGACGCGTGAGGGCACTCCGCCTCCTCCTTCGCCTACTCCGGCGCGTCGGAGCAGTGCGCCTCCTCCTCCGGCTCGTCGGCAACGGCGGAAGACAGACGCCGCCGCTCCGGCTCCTCCGGCGCGTCGGAGCACTCCGCCTCCTTCTCCGCCTCGTAAGCAACGACGGAAGAGAGACGCCGCCGCTCCGGGGGCTAGCAGTACAAGCAGAGGCGGGAGGGAATACAGATACAGTCCATCTCTCAAGCCTCTGGAAAAGTTACCATATGAGAGGACCGAGTCTGAAAACGAGGAGATATGTCAGACCCAACTGAGGGACCATTTTGCAAAGAAAACTCCACCTCCGAAGGAGAAGCTAGATCCGATGAAAGTGAAGCGCACTATCGATGCCCTGAAGCGACCACCACCGCCTCCGCCGGATTCCAACTATGTCCGGATTATTAAAAAGGCATATGACGAAGCGCGGCGGTCGGGAAGTACTTCTAGTGATGCAAGGTTAGCAGAACGAAGAAGTGGGAAAACAATTCCCCAGCTCGGCGAACAGGAGAAGCAATCGTGCCCCCCGCTCAAGGTGTCCAGCGATATCGTCGCTAATCATCCGGGGATGGTGCCCGGTACCAATCCTGGTGATTACTTGGGGGATGATGTAATTTTTCAAACGGCTGAGGTAACAAAAGAACAATATGAATACGTGCATGGGAAGCCTCTCGTCAAACCTGATCATCCTCCTCTAACAACGATGATGTACAAATTGCATGAGTGGTACATGAAAACCTGCAGGGAGTCTGGGAGAGACACTATGTATATGGCAGTGAAACCAGAGCACGAATTCATTGGACTTCCCGTGATGCCTGTTGAATTTGTGGAGTTATTTCAGTTATACAATCAACTGGCCCTTGACAAACAACTCATGACTGCCTACTGTCTGTAAGTATTACTTCTATAGTTCTCTAGCTCAGCTCGTTCATTGCATGTATATATAATTATCCTCACTATATTATGCAGATTGAAGATCATCGAATGCAAAAAACTAGGAATCTTCGACGTTGGGTTCATTAGCCCAGATGCCGTAAATGAATGGACGGTACGAAACTCAATCAAAGAGACCGAGGAGAACTTGCTAAAGTCGTTCCTTATACATCAAAACAAAAGGAAAATACTCTTTCCTTACAACTTCAAGTGAGTGTTGCTGTCTTCTCTGTATACTCGGTTTCGCTTACTCGAGGTTAAGTAATGTAATTGATGAGTTATATATGCGTGCGCAGTTACCACTTTATTCTGCTATTCATTAAGCTTGACGGGGCATTAGTAACTGTCTTAGACTCGAGACGTAAAGATCCCGAGAATTATGCGGACATGACTGCAATGCTCAAGAAGTAAGTTCAGTCAATACCGGGACCATATCGGCATGCAACTTTCGTTAATTTCCTGATATCAAGTAATCATTTTCTTTGCCTGGCAGGGTTTGGAAGAAGTTCACCCGAAAGGTTCCCGGTCTAAACAAAGAGTTGCGATTTACGCACCCCAAAGTAAGTAGTACTAGCTAATTCCGCGCATCTCTAATTGATTCAAATTTTCATCAACATATCATTACCATGCTTGCTTATCAGTTTGATTGAACTCTATTCTCGTAAAGTGCTTGTACCAGAAAGAAGGGACTTCTTTATGTGCATACTACGTATGCGAGTTCATTCGCCACTCGACCTCTGAGCGGGGCTTCTCTGACAAACAATTTGAAGTACGTAAATAATATTCACAATTTTATTTTATATATTACCATCAATTGTGTTGAGTTTTATTCATATATATGCATGTATTGACCCCTTCTTTAAATTAGATCTGGCAAATGCGGGATGAACTCCTACCACATGATCGCATACGAGCAATTCAAGAGGAATTGGCGGGATTCTTTCTTGACCACGTCATACCTAAAGACGGAGAATACCATGCGAATTTGTGATTGGATCTTAGGTACATGATGTTAGGGATTGTAAAAGATGTTATATTGTATATATGTAGAAGCGTCGGATAGATATACGAAAACATGTTGTTCGACCAATCTCTCGGAGAAAGAGAGGTCGATCACTTCTCTCTGTATATGTTCATGACGATCTTATGTACTTAATGGTTCCTTCATTTGCTTACTAGCTAGCGTGTCGAGTTCTCTTTATAGTAGCTAGCGTCGACCAAGCGCGGAGAAAGAGAGGACACTTCTCTCTATTAGCTAGCTAACACAATATGAAACCCCTAAATTAACCCTACAAAACCCCCTAAGCCCCCCCCCCTCTTTCAAAAAAAAAACAAAAACCCCAGCTCCTGCCAGATGCTGACGCGTGGATGCCTTTTGGTCCCGGTTGGTGTTACCAACCGGGACTAAAGGTCCTCCTGCCTGGGCTCCCCGCAGCGGCCACGTGGAGGGCCTTTGGTCCCGGTTCGTAAGCAAACCGGGACTAAAGGTTTTGGGCTTTAGTCCCGACCCTTTAGTCCCGGTTCCAGAACCGGGACAAATGGGCCTCTGGAACCGGGACAAATGGGTCTTTTTCTACTAGTGATACTTGCAATCTTCATTGCGATGCGGTGTTTCTTCAACCATTTTCCGCTCAACCCCTAAATGCATTTTCACATTGCTCATGGTCATGTTGCAAGTCCTGGCTATAATGTTTCATAGAAAAACTGTGGTGACGGTTGAACTTTGTAAAACATGGACCCCTGCATAAATCATGAAAATGTTAGGATTATACAAAAATTTGACCCCCGGAGCCTAGAACCCAATGGTGATCAGTGAACTCTAACTGAACCTAGAGAAAGAATGAAATAAACTCGAACAAATTCGCTAACAACCCCAAAAGCCGCAAGCAAAAGGGAGGAAGCAAGAAGAAAAAAAATGACATCATCGGTCCGCGCCATTGCCTCCGCCACGAGATCGACTCTCCACCGGGTGCCCCTCGCCCCTTCGTTGTCCTCTTCTACCACCGGAGTCGTTGGGATCCTTCGCAGGTAGGTTTTTAGCTCCACTACACTATTGTCAGATAACCATGGACTGCCGACATGGGCACATTTGCATGAGCCTCCTGTGCCATTCCTCATGTCACCTCACTGCTTGCGTGGCGGTGCAAGGAATTCAATCATGTGTAGTCAAATGAATCCTGTGTAGTCAAGAGTATGTATTTGTAAGATTTTTCTGCATGATGCCTATTTGTTGTAGGATGTATTTAGCAAAAAGTTGTGTAGTCAATGGACTACACAACTCATGTGTGGCTTCACCACTAGTTGCTTGGTCTGAAAGTCAGCAACATCGCCTACATCCAGCTCGCGGACCCCATGTACAATCCCTTCTGCTTCATCCACGATGCCCTTGTAGAGCACCGCAACAACCCTACCATCAGTGTCACCTCCTCAGTCCGCGGCTCATCTCGCCTCTCCTTCTCCAACAAAGGCGAGCGGTTCCCTGTCATCGTACGTGGGCCAATCCACCATGAGGGGGACACACTATTCCTCAAGCGGTTGGAGCATGCCGAGAATGCCTCCATCACTCTCTTCGTCGACATGGCGGAGGTGGAGGCGTTTGACTACCTCCGATGAGATTTTGCGCCCGGAGTGGGTAGAATACTTCTTCTTGTACATAGGAGATTTCCTCTCCGCGGACCAGTACTGCTTCTAGGGCGATGACAACATCGTGTGTGCTTTCTTCATGATCGCGTGCGACTACACCATCCCTCCAAGCCTACCAGCATGCCTGTTGGGTAACGCAGGAGAAAACAAAAATTTCCGACCTACACACCAGCCCAGGACCACTATGGAGACTGCATACAAGATTTGATCTTTTTTGTTACCGACTCGTAGCGCAGCGGAAGTAGAGTCGATGACGATCGGCGGTGCAGATCCCGCAGCTAGGATTTACAACCTCCCAACCGCGAGGATGTATACCGTCATCCGCCCCACGGACAGCCCTCCGGGAGGCGGCCAGACAGTCCCTCGGACAGCCCTTCGGGAGGACCCTCGAAAATCGGACAGTCACTCGGACAGCCCTTCGGGAGGACCCTCGAAAATCGGACAGTCACTTGGACAGCCCTTCGGGAGGCACTCTCGAACTAAGACCGAAACTACGATATCTCTACAGAGTTGCACACATACGGTGTCATCTATCCGGCAAGGCTTCGCCATCCAGAACTAGTTCCCACCGGAACCCAGACAGCCTTTCGGCTCTACGAAACTATTTCGCTGGGAGGGAGAGAGAAGTCAGATAACATCAGATGGCATGTGTATGTGAGAAAGAGTGAGTGTGGAGAGTGCATCTCCACCTCTATTTATAGGAAAACCCAAGGGGTAGGGTGACACTTGAAATACCCAAAATGCCCTTCACAAGGGCACAAAGGTAAAAGCAAGTGGGCAGCCCTTATCCTTCCATGTCATCCCTAGAGATATTTGTGAGTAAAGCCTCAAAAGGTGGCTTTCCATAAAGTAATCCAAAAGGCACTTTCACTATTCACGACGACATATTTCAGCGTCTGTTCGAACTGAAAATATTTATGTGGGCTTAGAACATTTCCAGTACCCATTAAAATAATTTTCAACGCGTTCTGAAACAATTCCGGTTTAGTGATTTTCATCTGCGAAAAGCATATGAAGCGGTTCCGACAGCTCTGGAACATTTCCGGTTTTCATCCCGGAAAATTCCAGAAAGTTTCCAGAACGATTCTGGCACCCTCCAAGAATTATCAGGCATGTGCCGAAACAATTTTGACTTTATGGTGTACTCCGAAACAACTTTTCGGTTTAGTGATTTTCATCTGTGAAAAGCAACTAAAGCAGTTCCGGCAGTCCGGAACATTTCCGGTTTTTGTCTCTGAAAAATCTCAGAAGTTACCGGAACAATTCTGGTACCTTCCAATAATTTCCAGGCATGTGCTGAAACCAATTTGACTTAATGGTACACTCCGAAACAACTTTTTGGTTTTACCGAAACTCTTCCGGTGTTCTCTCTCTCCGGAACTCTTCCGTTGTCTCCGAAACTTTTTCGGTGAATTTCTCTCAGACCCCCTATCTAGTATTCAGCAGATAGATGACCCTTAATCGTGTGACACTATAGGTTCGGTGAAGTATAGATATGACCCGGAACCCCTTCCGATCAATGATCAACATCGGAGCCGTGGACACCCATATTGACCCCTATACCCACACGAATGAATATTCGAGTGAACCTCCAGTTGCCGTGTGCTATTCCTGTTGCTTCGCGATATGTTACAAATACCTGAGGTGAGACATGTTGGCATCCCCGTGGATCAACAACTTGTCCACTATGCCAGTTACCTCGTTACCGGTATTGTTCTCTTTTCTCGTTCCCGTGTTCCGGCATCCCCGTGATCAAATCACAAAGTGTCTGGCCAGACGATGATGGATACCGTAACACCGAGAGGGCCCAGAGATATCTCTCCATCGTCGGAGGAGCAAATCCCAATCTTGAGCTATCAAGTTACTTGACATACTTTTCCATGAACCCGTAAGCCGCCGTAATTGCCACCCATTTACGGATGACGTTTAACAAACCCCAAAGTTCATGAAGCAAGCATGAAGAAACTCGATACTCTCATGGTCTAAGGAATCATGCAAACGTTAACCATCTCTGTTTTATTAACCATTAACTTGTGACGAATGAATCTCATAGCATAACATCAATTCGGGTCGATTCAACACAAATGTTCTTCTAACATTGTGCCCTCAAAATTGCCGGCATAGCCATGCCCATGATCAGGAAAACAGGATCATCATGCAATACTTGAGCCAGTCTTAGAGGCCAGACTAGGAATACATTTTACCGTTTATTATTCCACACGTGCATATGAGTCTTCCTGCGAGCCTCGTGGTTATTGCAGACTCGAGAACCATAGCAGTTATAGCATGGAACATAAACCTAATTATGAACAGGGAGATAATCAATAACATTTATTATTGCCTCTAGGGCATATGTCCTACAGACTCCCACTTGCACTAGAGTCAATAATCTAGTCAATGCTAATGCACTTTACACCTATGGCATACTGGTGTAAAAATGCTTCGCTTGTGGTATAGCCTGATGTCCAACGGATCTGACAACTTCAGCTCCGTGTGTTACTTTGCATATCCTTGCGTTTTCACGCTTTCACAAAATTCATATTTTGTGTGGATTTGGCTTTGCATATGTGTGAATCATTGGTCGAAACCTGATTCCTCAGACTGAGCTATGGAGCAACTATCTGCAATAGTGTCCTATAGACCAAAGCCATCTTGGAACTATACTAAGTTCATGAATGAACTATATGATTCAACAACTTCTTTGTCGCTTCTAAAGCGTCAACATACTTAGCGTTTGTTATAGAATTCGGCACAGTAACCTGTTAAGAACAATTCCAACTTACCGTGCCACCATATTGTGTGTTACACAAAACCCTCAAATTAAATCGAAAAGCACATGGAGAAATGGTGAAGACAGTATCGATGTAACCTTTTACAACGAACTCTTCATGATCTCTGCTTGCGAGAAAACATGTCATCAGTGCTACTTTAGTACTCAATGACCCTTTTTCACTGTTGTCCCATGATCAGTGCTTTTGATCACATTGGTATCGATACTCGCAACAACTTTGGAATATTGGACATATCTGGTTGTTTTTACATACCATGGAATACATGATTAATCCAAACACAAGAGTGTGTGGAATCTCCATCATGTATTTTACTCATCAGTGTTTTGGGACACCGAGTCTTGCAAAAACTCTTTCCATGTGACTTCGGCAAGAATCACTCCTTGGCGTTTTAAATGCTAAAAGGTTTTAGCATCTTGTCAATATGTATTCATTGCTTAGCCCCATTAGGTAAATCTATCTCCATAGATCATCATGCCTAATATTGAGGCTATTTAGCCTAAGCACTTCATCGAAAAACTATTTTCAAATGAAGTCCTTATTCGTGTCAAGAAATTTATTTCCAATTAACAATGTGTCAAGTACACACGGTTTTTAGAAATATTATTATGCTCCCACTTACTTTCTTGAATCACAAGCATCTTCGATACCCATTTGATGAAGTCAAACCCCTTTGACCAGTCCATCAAAAACGAAGATTCCAACTCCACTTTGCTCTCTTCTGTCCATCGCTGGAACTCTGAAGTTTGCATACTTACTAGCATCCTCTGGATCGACAAATTACTTTGGACTGTATCACATACAAGTCCTAGGTTTCATTTCCATCAGATGGAAATCCTTTTGTCATCCATGTTTCATATCTCATGATTGAAATATGTATTAATTGCTAGTTCAACCCGAACCGACTTTAAGCATTGCTACGGTGAGACAATCTCATCGTAGTCAACTCCTTGAACTTGTTATTGCAATAAGTCGAGCTTTATGGATAAACATTTTATCCGTATCAGTTTTTAGTTCCATAAATATTCGTTAGACTCTAAGTCTTCCGAAAGGTGTATCAAGATTTTAATCTCGAATCACTTATATGGAAACTATCTCGGATTGTATTGGCATTTAGCCAATTCCGGAGTCAGGGCCCATCAACGCTTCCTTGTGTATTGTAGGTATACTGTTGTCTAACAACAATATCTCGTTTGCGCACCTGATAGGTTTGCACGAGCTTTGCCTACGTGGTTCAGCTGCAAGTTCGACCAAAGGCCATACATTTTATTGTAGAGACTTCCGTATCAGTCGCAGTAGGAAACTCCGGAATCACTTCCAAGGTTTCTTTCCTTTGATCTGATGACGAAGATACTGGTTATCTCGTCGAGTTGCATTGTCCTCCCACTCACCTTTTGTAAGAACTATTCTCTTTAAAAGCATACCGTTTTGTGGCAAAATCCTTTGCCTCGGTATAGTGGTGGGGGAATACCCAATGACTTGGGATAACCTACAAAGTAGCACTTGTCTGATTTGGAATAGGTTTGTAACCTTTTACACAAGCCCCATATTCCAAATGTTAAGAAAAGATATAACATGGTTGGGCGTACCATACCATGGCATCATTTCAACAGACCTGATGGATCTCTTTTCAGTGTAAAAGCCGCAGTCACTAAAGCATCACCTTTTAAAAGGGGTAATGGCAAATTTACTTATGTCATCTTTGATCTTACCATGTCATAAATGGTTCGATTACATCTTCACGGACTTTCCACTTGCAGTGGTGTTCCGGGAGGTGCAAGTTATGAAACCCCTTTCATAACTCATCAGACATTCGCTAAACTTGTAACTCAAATATTCCTTTCCGCAATCAAATTGCAGAAACATAATTTTCTTGTTACAATAACTTCTACTTCATTTTTGAAAACCTTATGAATGAATTCAAAAGATCCAGACTTGCGTCTCAACAAGTAAATATCCATATATCTACTTGAGTCATTTCTGAAGATAGATAAATCCACTACTTGCAACAACATTTATTGGACTACACACATCATAATGTATGATCACCAATATGTTCTTTGCTCGTTGCTTATGGCCTGTGAACGGTATTTCAGTCACTTCACTTTTCAGAGGATAGTTGCAAGTGTCATATGATTGAAAATCAAATGACTTCAATATCCATCATAATGGAATTTTCCATGCGGGTTTCTCCAATGTGACCAAATGCAGTGCCACACTTGTGTGGTATTCTTTTAGTCTTGCGACATTTAGCGTCAGTGTTATGGATGTATCATATTTCCATCAATATTCATAAGATACATCCCATCTAGGATGGAAGCATGGCCCTTCATGTTATTCATAATACTGAACAACAATTGTTGTTTTTATCAACAACTCTTTTGCAACAAACATTGTGCAATGGGCTAGAGTGTATGAAACTCTAAAATGAATTATGAAAGTAAACCCAGAGGTAATGTATTATTATCAATATTCATAACACACGTCTCATTCATAATGAAAGTATGGCCCTTATGTTATTCATAACACCGAACATCAAAAGTTCTTATATGAACAACCTTCTTGCAAGATACCTTATGCAAAGGGCTAGAGTGTGAAACTCTAAATGAATTATGAAAATAAATACATAGGTAATACACCGATGGAAGGCATAGTAACATTTACTATGTTCCCTGCGTGTATCTAAACCTCATTCCTGGCTAGTCTTTCAGGCCATAGTAGTTCTTACATCGAGTTGCAACAGAATGCAATCGAGCGGGTATCTTTGTGACTAACTCACAATACCCAAGAATTAGTGATTAACATGTTTAACCATAATTCCCAAGAACTATATCTTTGACCAGCCTTCTATACATAAAAAACTTGTATGACATTCATACATGAGCTGGATATTCCAGTCTTCTTTCCTTTTGCCATTATACTTCTAACAGTTTAACTTTCAGTATTTCTCCTACTCTCAGAAGAAGCACCCAACTTAAGAGTGGCGTTAGCCCCGGACTTCCTAGGCGTGAAAGTTTCACTAACACCCTTCGGACACTTCCTTTCTCTTTAAGTTGTCGTTTTATTCACCATCATCATATGACAGGCGTTCTTCTGGATCCCCTCTTATCAGTCTAATGCATAGTAAACACCTTTACTAATAGTTTGCAAACAAACATTGCTTTGGATATCTCATATCTTTTAGCCTTTGTCTGTCTCTGAAAATGATTTTCAGATTCCATGAATATCACATAACTATCCAAACTTTCGAAGTTCGGGTCTCATGGAAGCAAACATATTGCACTTTGACTGAAAAGGAATTCTAGCTTTTGGATCGAAGGACGAGAGTCACATGATCCATAGCATTAGCGGGAGAATACCGAAAGCATGCGATAGGCCAAAGTCCTTCTCGGCACTCTAGAGGACAATCCTCACATTACGTTACCAACCGTAAAGTTTTAACCAGATATTTAACAGCTATTCAATTTTAATAGGGAAGGTGGAAACGCGAGCCATTATTCTACAACTATTTTGCAAACCACACTTAGACAGTGTTCAAAATTAATTGCACTGAGAATTAAACAAGTTAATTCTACAGTGCGCTCCCACTCAAATCAATATCTCTCATAATTGATTGTGAGTGATTCAAGATCCGCATTTCAATTCGACGCCATTGACGGGTTCATCACTGATGACGTGAACTTCAATCGGTAGGCCAACTTGCCAATCACATCTCTATGTGACTCTTGTCCATCTTTCGATGCGTGTGTTCCGGGCTCAGGACTGTCCTGCCTGAACGTCAAGACAACCAAGTGATCTCGCTGCAAGGTCTGACCTCACCCGCCTCACACATCCCTAATCGTTCTTACTCATGTGTACATGTCGTACCCCGAAAAGTTATGTGCCGTGACGGTGCTACACTTGGGAGAACACTGACTACTTGATATTTTTGTGAGAGATCACCCTAATAAAAAAGCGACTACCACGCAATCAAGAAGGGTGCATCATAAGGGATAAACATCTCAGGCAATTCATAATAGCATGATATGGTATAGCCCTTTCTGACGGAGAAGTCTTTCATTTCTTCGTCTTCGGCATTCGCGTTGGTGTTCACCTTCGCGAAGATTGCCACCACCTTGTCGATGCACCAGATAATATTGCTATCTCTATAGCTAATAAAATAAGTGCATTACTTAAGGTTGACACGCAGGTCATTAAAGTGACAATCATATGGCTCCAGCCATCATGCCGAATCATGACACGCATGTCATGTTAATCAATTTACATTATATAGTCATCTCATACATAATCAAATTATTATGAGCACTGCTATACCACATCACATGCACATGCAAACCATCCTGCAAAACCAAGTTAGACGCCTCTAATCGATTCAGCAAAAACTTGTTTTACGTGGCTTCTAAGGTTTCGAAACAAACCGAAGCTACCAACGTCGATCATCAAGCATGATAATCCAAGTCGCTAGATTAACATTGCGGGGTGTATGAAACACGAGATAATAAAATCTTGAGCCCCATACTAAACTTCGTCATACGCGTGCCCCCGTGCAGATCATATCTGCATTGCCCTTTCGTCTGCGAAATATCATCTTTCTTTTTAACTACGGTGGAATTCAATGAACTCTTAGCACTTCGTTGATCAATCAGGATCGCGGATTGCCAGAACATTGAAAATCCACCATACTGTTATCAAGATCAGAAATATGCAAATTCCTGGAAGCAACAAGAACATCGGGTAACAGATTTCATCTGCTACCCGCACAAATAATTTTCAGTAATAGAACTCATCTACTACCTAATTATATTGTGCAACACCCATACATCTCTATGTATTCTAGATCACAACCTGCATCTACGCATAGCACGGCTCTTGATGCCACTGTTGGGTAACGCAGCAGAAAACAAAAAATTTCCGACCTACGCACCAGCCCAGGACCACTATGGAGACTGCATACAAGGTTTGATCTTTTTTGTTACCGACTCGTAGCGCAGTGGAAGTAGAGTCGATGACGATCGGCGGTGCAGATCCCCGCAGCTAGGTAGGAGATATGCCCTAGAGGCAGTAATAACAGTTATTTTGTATCTCCAAGTTTGTAATGAATGTTTATGATCCATGCTATAACTGCAATGATTCTTGAGTCTGCAATATCCACGAGGCCCGGAGGGAAACTCATTTGCACGTGGGGTATAATAAACAGTAAATTGTATTCCTAGTCTTGCCTCTAAGACTGGCACAAGTATTGCAGGATGATCCTGTTTTCCTGATCATGGGCATGGCTATGCCGACAATTTTGAGGGCACGATGTTGGTAGAACACTTGTGTTGAATCGACCCAAATTGATGTTATGCTATGAGATTCATTCGTCACAAGTTAATGGTTAATAACACAGAGATAGTTAATGTTTGCATAATTCCTTAGACCATGAGAGTACCGAGTTCCTTCGTGCTTGCTTCGTGAACTTTGGGGTTTGTTAAACGTCATCCGTTACTGGGTGGCTATTACGGCGGCTTACGGGTTCACGGAAAAGTATGGCAAGTAACATGATAGCTCAAGATTGGGATTTTCTCCTCCGACGATGGAGAGATATTCTCGGGCCCTCTCGGTGTTACGGTATCCATCATCGTCTGGCCAGACACAATGTGATTTGATCACAGGGATGCCGGAACACGAAAACGAGAAAAGAGAACAAAACCGGTAACGAGGTAACTTGCATAGTGGACAAGTTGTTGATCCACGGGGATGCACAAAATCTCACCTCGGGTAATTGTAACATATCGCGAAGCAACAGGAATAGCACATGGCAACTGGAGGTTCACTCGAATATTCATTCGTGTGGGTATAGGGGTCAATATGGGTGTCCACGGCTCCGATGTTGATCATTGATCGGAAGGGGTTCCGGGTCATGTCTATACTTCACCGAACCTATAGGGTCACATGCTTAAGGGTCATCTATCTGCTGAATACAAGATAGGGAGTCTGAGAGAAAATCACCAAAAAAGTTTCGGACACCGGAAAAGTTTCGGACAGCGGAAAAGTTCCGCAGAGAGAACACCGGAACAGTTTCGGTAAAACTGAAAAGTTGTTTCAGGGGATACCATTAAGTCAAATTGGTTTCGGCACATGCCTGATAATTCTTGGAGGGTGCCAGAATCATTCTGGAAACTTCTGGGAATTTTCCGGAAGAAAAACCGGAGCTGCCGGAACCGCTTCAGATGCTTTTCGCAGATGAAAATCACTAATCCGGAATTGTTCCGGATCGCATTGAAAATTATTTTAGTGGGTACTGGAAATGTTCTAAGCCCACATAAATATTTTCAGTTCGACCGGACGCTGAAAAATATCGTCGTGAATAGTGAAAGTGCTTTTTGGGATATTTTTGGAAAGTCACCTTTTGGGATATTTCCAAAAGGCTTCTAGAAGGGCTTGGGGGCCAAGGAAGCCCCTCATGGGGGGGCCCCCAAGGGGTGACCGGCCAAGGGTGGAGCTCCTCCATGGAGCTCCACATGGCACCCCTTTTCCTTCTTATGGTTTTTTATGTGTGACATAAAGTGGGGGTAGTTTGGTACTTTGTGTGACCATCCTACCCCTTGGCTTTCCTATAAATAGAGGAGGTGAGGGCTGCCATATGATCATCCCTTGCTCTCATACACATGCTATGCTTTGCTAGCTCTCTCTCTCCCTCCCACGAAAAGAGTTTTTCGTAGAGCCGAAAGGTTGTCTGGGTTCCGGCAGGAACTAGTTCTAGATGGCGAAGCCCTGCCGGATAGATGACACCGTATGTGTGCAACCCCGTAGAGAGGTCGTAGTTTCGATCTTTTGCCCGAGGGGCTGTTCGAGTGTCCTCCCGAAGGGCTGTCCGAGTCTCCGTTCGAGTTTCGAGGGTCCTCCCGAAGGGCTGTCCGCGACATCGTCCGGGGGACTGTCCGACCGCCTCCCGAAGGGCTGTCCGACGAGGGAGTACATCCTCGCGGTTGGGAGGTTGTAAATCCTAGCTTCGGGGATCTGCACCAACGATCTCCACCGACTCTTCTTCCGCTGCGCTTTGAGTCGGTACGGATCAGATCAAACCTTGTATGCAGTCTCCATTGTGGTCCTGGGCGTGCTCGCTGTACCGAAATTTTTGTTTTCTGTCGCGTTCCCCAACAGTGGCATCAAGAGCCAGGCTATGCGTAGATGCAGGTTACGATCTAGAATACATGGAGATGTATGGGTATTGCATAATATAATTTTGGAGTAGATGAGATCTATTGCTGAAAATTATTTATGCGGGTAGCAGATGAAATCTGTTACCCGATGTTCCTATTGCTTCCCCTGAATTTGCGTAGTCCTGATCTTGACGGCATGGTGGAATCTCACAAAGTTCTGGCAATCCGCGATCCTTTCATGCTGCTCCTGAGTATGCTGATTGACATATCAACGAAGTGCTAACAGTTCTTTGGGTTCCACCATAGTTGAGAAAGATGGATGTTTCGCAGACGAAAGGGCAATGCAGATGTGATCTGCACGGGGGTCACGCATATGACAAAGTTTAGTATGGGGCTCGAGATTTTATTATCTCGTGTTTCATACACCCTGGAAAGTTAATCTAGCAACTTGAATTATCATACTTGATGATGAACGTTGGTAGCTTCGGTTTGTTACGAAACCTTAGAAGCCACGTAAAATAAAATTTTGCATAAACTGATTAGAGGCGTCTAACTTGGTTTTGCAGGATGGTTTGCACGTGATGTGCTATAGCAAGTCTCATATTAATTTGATTATGTATGAGATGACTATATGATGTAATTAACATGACCTGCGTGTCATGATTCGGCATGATGGCTGGAGCCATATGATTGCATTTTAATGACCTGCGTGTCAACCTTATGTAATGCACTTATTTTATTAAGGTATAGAGATAGCAATATTATCTGGTGCATCGACAAGGTGGTGGCAATCTTCGCGAAGGTGAACACCGACGCGAATGCCGAAGACGAAGAAATACTTGACTTCTCCGTCAGAAGGGGCTATACCATATCATGCTATTATGAATTGCCTGAGATGTTTATCCCTCTTGATGCACCCTTCTTGATTGCGCGGTAGTCGCTTTTTATTAGGGTGATCTCTCACTTAAAATATCAAAGTAGTTAGTGTTCACCCAAGTGTAGCACCGTCTGAAATTCGTATCTTTTTGGGGTGCGCCATGTCCACATGGGTACGAACGAATCGAGAGGAATGAGGCGGGTGAGGTCAGACCTCGCAGCAAGATCACTTGGTTGTCTTTGACGTTCAGGCAGGATCGTCCTGAGCTCGGAACACACCCATCGAAAGATGAACAAGAATCACATGGAGATGTGATCGGCAAGTTTGCCTACCGATTGAAATTCTCGTCATCAGTGATGTCCACATCAATGGCATTGAATTAAAATGTCGGTCTTGTATCACTCATAATCAATTTTGAGAGATATTGATTTGAGTGGGAGCGCACTTTAGAATAAAATTGTTTATTCACTAGTGTAAAATCATTATGAACAAAGTCTAAGTGAACTTGTGTTTTCCGTTGTAGATCAAATGGCTCGCAACAGCGCATTCAACTTAGGCCCGATGTTAGAGAAAGAGAAGTTAGCTGCGAATGGAAACAACTATGCGGACTGGGTCCGTACCCTGAGGATTGTCCTCAGGAGTGCTAAGAAAGTGTACGTGCTTGACGGACCTCTTCCACCTAAGCCGGCGGCAACAACCGCGGCAGATATACAAAATGTCTGGGCCACTAAGGATGATGACTTCAACTTAGTGCAGTGCCTCATGCTGTCTTGCATGAGTTCAGAGCTTCAAAAACGTTTTGAATTCCATGACTCCTTTGATATGATCAAGGAACTGGATGCTCTGTACAAGTATAATGCACGGTCTGAACGTTTTGATATCATCAAGACCATGTCAGAGACCAAGATGGCTGAGGGCAGTTCAGTTGGCGAGCACGTAGTCAATATGATTGGCTACGCTGAAAGGCTTAAAACCCTGGAATTTCCACTTCCGCCAGAGCATGTTATGGACATGTTGCTAGGTTCACTCCCCCCGTCTTACGACGGTTTCATCATGAACTACAACATGAATGGGATGGACAAAACGGCTAATGAGGTGCTTGCCATGCTGAAAACTGCTGAAGGAGGACTGCGGAAACATCGCAAGCAAGTGTTGCTTGTGAATAAAACTGCCAGTTTCAATAAGAAAGGCAAGCCAAAGAAGGGCAAGGGCGCCGGTAAGACCGGCCTCCAACGCAAATCTAAGGGCGGAGCCAAGAATGAAACTGAGTGCTTCTACTGCAAGGGCACAGAACACTGGAAGAGAAACTGCAAGAAGTATTTGGAAGATAAGAAGTCCGGAAAAACCGGAAAAGGTATAATTGTTATACAAGTTAATGTCATTGACGTTTTGCTTGCTAGCGAAAATTCTAAGTCTTGGGTATTTGATACCGGATCGGTTGCTCACATTTGCAACTCGATACAGGGGCTTCAGAAGGTGCGCAAGCTGGCAAAGAATGAAGTCATGATGCGTGTCGGGAACGGCGCTGGGATCGCCGCTCAAGCCATCGGCATTATGCCTCTATGTCTCCCTTCAGGATTTATTTTGGAACTAAGTAACTGTTATTTTGTTCCGTTGTTGTGTAGAAACATTATCTCTGGATCATGTTTAGTGCACGATGGGTACTCCTACAAGTCTGAGAACAATGGTACACTGCTGGAATCAGGATCTTTGCCGTCAACCAGCTCTTTGCCGTCAGCTAGCCGACGGCAAAGAAGGTCTTTGCCATCAGCTTACAGAAAACGGAAGGCAAAGTATGAGCTGACGGCAAAGATCATGTTTGCCGTCAGCCATCTCTTTGCCGTCTGCTAGCTGACGGCATAGAAGCTTTGCCGTCAGCTAGCAGACGGCAAAGAGGAAGGGTGGCCCACTAACGAGAACCAACTAACGGCCACTTTCTTTGCCGTCTGCTAGCAGACAGCAAAGAAAGTGGCCAACTAACGTCCGTTTCCCCCCCCCAGGCCCCACCCCACTAGCTAGGCTATTTGCCGTCTGCTAGCAGACGGCAAAGAGATTTGACCTATCTAAAACAGTCAGCGCCCCGTGCCCCACCCCTCTCTCTCTCCCCTAACCTCACCCGCGCCGCCCCCGTGCCCGAGCCGCCGCCGCCCCGCGCCACCCCCCGGAGCCCGAGGCGCCGCCGGCCAGCCCCGCCCCCTGGAGCCCGCCCCGCGCCCCACCCCTCTCTCTCTCCCCTCACCTCACCCGCGCCGCCCCGTGCCCGAGCCGCCGCCGCCCCGCGCCACCCCCCGGAGCCCGAGGCGCCGCCAGCAAGCCCCGCCCCCCGGAGCCCGCCCCGCCCAGCGGACGCAGGCCGCGGCGGCCGCCCTGCCCCGCCCAATCGCCGGAGCCGCGCCGCGCCGCCACGCCCCGCCGCCGGAGGCGCACCGTCGCCGGCCACCCTTCCCCTCGGCCTCCTCAACCCGCGCCCCCTCCCCGTGGCCTGCCTCCTCAACCCGCGCCCCCTGCCCGTGGTGAGTTTTGCTGGGTTTTTTTTCTGTTTTTCTAGATTTAGTTTAGGTTTGTTTAGTTTAGTTTAGTTTAGGTTAGTTTAGTTTAGTTTAGTTTAGTTTAGGTTTTTTTTTCTGTTTTTTAAGAATAAACAAGAAAGATGAAAAAAAAAGTAAAAGAAGAAGAGGAAGAAGAAGAGGAAGAGGAAGAAGAAGAAGATGAAAAAAAAGAACAATAAGTAGAAGAAGAAGAAGAAGAAGAAGAAGAAGAAGAAGAAAGAAGAAGAAGATGAAAAAAAAGAAGTAGAAGTAGAAGATGAAAAAAAGAAGTAGGAAAAGTAGAAAAAGAGGGTCGCCGATGGTCGAGGGTCGCCGAGGGAAAAGAGGGTCGCCGAGTGGTCGAGGGGTCAAGGATCGAGGGGAAAAGGAGTCGAGGGTCGACCCCGACACGACACCACCGACCCCGACCCCCGACACGACACCCCGACACCCCGACACGGCACACCCGACCCCGACACAGCACCCCTACCCCGACACGACACCCCCGATACCCCGACCCCGACACGACACCCCCGACACCCCGATCCCGAAAAAGGTGCTCTTCGGCCTTCCAGAGGCCGACGGGGTCATATATTTGTGAATTATGAGTTAGGTCATATATTTTTCAATTTTGTTATAAAAAACATCATATTTATGTTGATCAGGTGGATTTAAATGTGCAGTTGTTTCGTCGCTACGAGGGTGTGGTGTTCGACGACCTCCCCGTGCGTTCGACGAGCTCCGCCCCTGCGTTCGTGGGTGAGCACAAATGACATCTCCTCCTCCCCCCTTCATTTCCTCTGTTCCGGTCTTCGTGCCGATGAAACTTGCTAGCTATAGGTGTCTTCAATCATCAGTATGCGTGACCACTATGCGTCTCCCGTTCGAAAGGGTTACATCTATAAATATGCATGCATTAGCATATTTATAACTGTGATTCTTTCGAATTGTCCAACGTTATCCATGGACAGCCTGAGTATGTGTAGATTGGGTTCGTTTTCCCATATGCTCTGCTCCGGATCCGATGCAGAATTTTGTCAGTGCCTCCCTGTTGTTCTCCGGGTACACATCCTCTCTGCTTATTGCCGAGACGTGTATCAGGTGAACAGCGGGAGGTGCTGCCGAAATTTTGCGTCGGATCCGGAGCAGAGCATGGGAAAACGAACCCAATCTACACATACTCGGGTGGGATTAGGACCTATCTTTACCTACTAGCGTCTAGGTTGCATGGACGTAATAAAACTGACAAACTCTATTAACTGATGAATATGGTTTGCTAAATTATGTATATATTTCTTGTGTGTCCAGTAGCTAGGCAAGATGAGTGATCGTGCGTGGATGTACACCGGTCACACTAGTCAGAAAGACATGACCCATGAATGGATAACAAAAACCAAGGGGTTTGTGAGAGCCGCATTTGCAAATGGACAGAAAACAACCTGGTGCCCCTGTGTCGATTGCGACAACTATCATAAGAGGTCAGAGTTTGAAATGATCAAACACCTGCAGAAGTGGGGTTTTACTCCTAATTATACGGTCTGGACATTTCATGGTGAGTCTGCCCAACGTGCCAGAGCCGAGGTGGTTCGTCGTCGCACCGACGAGCATGGTACCGGGATCGAAGACATGGTGCAAGACTTTGGTGATGCTCGGGATTCAGACGATGAGATGGAGGAATCTGCAAAGGCCTTCTATGAAATGTTGGAGTCTTCAAAATGTCCTCTCCACGAGCACACTGAGCTTTGTCAGCTGGATGCCATCGCTAAGTAATGGCTCTGAAGGCTCAGTTCAACCTGGGCAGAGAATGCTACGACGCGATGATGACGATATTTGGACGCTTTCTACCCAAAGGCCATGTATTGCCAGCAAACCTGTACCAGTCGGACAAAATCCTACGTGCGCTTAAGATGCCCTATGAGAATGGATGTGCCTTATTTAGGCTTGAGTATGCGGGCTTCAACTATTGTCCCATTTGCATGTCTTCCAGGTATGTTGTGGTAGACAACGGTATGGGTGAGAAGAGTCAGACCAAAATCCCAGTTAATGTTCTTCGGTATATGCCAATCATACCAAGACTTCAACGTCTTTTCATGGTCGAAGAATTTGGCGACGCATTGACTGTATCACATATCCGGGAATAAGAGCATTTCAAAGGAATTAGAAGTTGCGAAACAATGTACCGAGAACTTACTCGGTGTACGGCCGCACTTCTGTTAGGTTGTTGAAGATATACAACGAAATGGTCCGCCATTCTTCGACATCCAACGCTATTGCTTTCGAAGCACCGGCTGGTGCGAGCTTCCCTTTGAATAGGCTGAGGTTGGATCGACCTTTTTCACGGTCGCCATAATTGTACCGAGGCTTCGGATTATGCAAATGACGATTCTTGGCTTTGTAGTGTGCTGTCACGAAGTTTGCTGCCTCCTTAGTAATGAATGCCTCGGCCATCGATGCTTCAATTCTACGTTTATTTTTACATTTTGCTCGAAGCGTCTTCTGCATCCTCTCAGTTGCGAAGCACCAACGATTTTGCACGGGCCCCCCCAATCTTGCCTCGGTCGGGAGATGCAAAATCAAATGCTGCATTGGATTAAAGAATCCCGGTGGAAAGATCTTTTCTAACTTGCAGATCAACTCCGGTGCCAACTCTTCTAGTTCGTCTATCACGTCAGGCGATAGTTCTTTCGCACAAAGAGCACGGAAGAAATAGCTCAGCTCTGCCAGTACTAGCCATTCATCCTCAGGGATAAAGCCACGCAACATCACCGGCATTACCCGCTCAAGCCATATGTGCCAATCATGACTCTTCATACTAAATATTTTCAATTTGTCAAGACTCGCTCCCCTCTTTAGATTCGCTGCATACCCATCGGGGAACATCAACTACATTTTCACCCACAAGATCATTTCCCTCATAGCTGGCCTTCCAAGATTGAACCATGCCTTTGGCTTCCTCCAGTTCTTCTTTCCTTTCGGTTGTCGCATGTTTTGTAACGGTCTATCACATAGAGCCTCTTGATCGACTCTAGCCTTAGGGTTATCCTTTGACTTCCCCTCTATGCCGAACAATGTACCAAAAAGGGCCTCGGCGATATTCTTTTCAGTGTGCATCACGTCGATGTTGTGTGGGCAAATGAGGTCTTTAAAGTAAGGCATACACAAAATGGTTTCGACTTGCATAGACAGTTCCTGGATCCTCGCCTTACTTTAAAGACCTCCTTTGCCCACACAACATCGACGTGATGCACACTGAAAAGAATATCGTTGAGGCCCTTTTTGGTACATTGTTCAGCATAGAGGGGAAGTCGAAGGATAATCCTAAGGCTAGAGTCGATCAGGAGGCTCTATGTGATAGACCGAAACAAAACATGCGACAACCGAAAGGAAAGAAGAACTGGAGGAAGCCAAAGGCATGGTTCAATCTTGGAAGGCCAGCTATGAGGGAAATGATCTTGTGGGTGAAAATGCAGTTGATGTTCCCCGATGGGTATGCAGCGAATCTAAAGAGGGGAGCGAGTCTTGACAAATTGAAAATATTTGGTCTCAAGAGTCATGATTGGCACATATGGCTTGAGCGGGTAATGCCGGTGATGTTGCGTGGCTTTATCCCTGAGGATGAATGGCTAGTACTGGCAGACCTGAGCTATTTCTTCCGTGCTCTTTGTGCGAAAGAACTATCGCCTGACGTGCTAGACGAACTGGAAGAGTTGGCACCGGAGTTGATCTGCAAGTTAGAAAAGATCTTTCCACCGGGATTCTTTAATCCAATGCAGCATTTGATTTTGCATCTCCCGACCGAGGCAAGATTGGGGGGACCCGTGCAAAATCGTTGGTGCTTCGCAACTGAGAGGATGCAGAAGACGCTTCGAGCAAAATGTAAAAATAAACGTAGAATTGAAGCATCGATGGCCGAGGCATTCATTACTGAGGAGGCAGCAAACTTCGTGACAGCACACTACAAAGCCAAGAATCGTCATTTGCATAATCCGAAGCCTCGGTACAATTATGGCGACCGTGAAAAAGGTCGATCCAACCTTAGCCTATTCAAAGGGAAGCTCGCACCAGCCGGTGCTTCGAAAGCAATAGCGTTGGATGTCGAAGAATGGCGGACCATTTCGTTGTATATCTTCAACAACCTAACAGAAGTGCGGCCGTACACCGAGTAAGTTCTCGGTACATTGTTTCGCAACTTCTAATTCCTTTGAAACGCTCTTATTCCCGGATATGTGATACAGTCAATGCGTCGCCAAATTCTCGGATGGAGCGGTGATCCAAAAGGATTCCATCGAAGAGTATGAGCTTCTGGCAAAGCATGGAGGCGGCTATCCCGGTTTCATCTCTTGGTTCAAACAAACGGTAATTTCATTAGACCATTTCATTTCTTCGTCTAGTTTGCGGCTAATGCAACAATCCTTTCGTATTAAACTTGTAGGCTAATGCAGAGTCTATGGACTCCGAATTGAGATAAGTCGCTAATGGTTTTGACTATAAGGTCCGTTCATTTGACAAATACGACATCAACGGGTATCGCTTTCGTACTTTTGGCAAAGAGCTATCTATGGCTGACCGAAAGTCTACAAATTGTTGTGTCTCCGCTGTCGGCGAAGGAGGGGTCGAGTATTATGGAAGAGTTGAAGCAATTTATGAACTTACATTCTTTGGTGAAAACCCACCAAACGTCGTAGTCTTCAAATGTTATTGGTTCCAGCCGAAGGAGACTAGAAGGACTCATGAACATATAGGGTTAGTCGAAATCAAACAAAGCACCCATTTAGATGTTCCCGATGTCTATATTACGGCTCAACAGGCGACCCAAGTTTTCTATCTACCGTGGGCCTGCCAAACTGATCCAAATCTGAATGGTTGGGATGTCGTTTATGATGTGCCGCCACATTTTAGACATCCTCCCCTCAATGAAGATGATTATGAACCTCACATTAACCCAGACACATATGAAGGAGAATTCTTCCAAGAAACACGTGTTTCCAAAAAACGTTTCAAGAACCGCTCTACTTCACCCCAGAACATTGAGGTAGACAGCTGGTTGAGGAGGGCAAGAAGGTCTACCAGCGTGGTGGTACAAAGCTCCCGCCCGTGCCGACGACCCGCGATCAGAGGTGGTTGATTGTGCCTAATGGGGAGAAGTAAGTGCATTTACTCTTTTTTAACCTTTTGCCTTCATGTTTCTTCAAATTAATATCTAATGTGTTGGCCTTGTCATACTGCAGGGGTTGGAAACACGCCCCTGGTGTCCGCAGGCCCAACCAGGTCCTTGGTGTGCTTTGCCGGCACCACTTCCCGGGGTGGGTCACGTTGCCCGGTGAGGGTGAGGTTCGACAGCTAGCACTGAGCTGGGAGCTGTACGTGGCTGCCCCGGCCCCGCCGGAGGAGAGGGTCGACGGTGTCTTGTGCGAGACAGTGGCCGACATTGTGATCCGGTGGTTTTGGGTAATTTCTCCTTTACAGAATTGAAAATCAACAGCACCTAGTGATTGTACTAATTAGTGTTGTCTTGTTTGATTGCAGATCTTCAAGAGGTGTCTTGAGGAACACGAGGCGGATGCGGCTATTGTTTTCGTAGCCGAGTGCAAGTGCCTATTTCAGAACTTACGGCACGAGACTTGGGTGCAGGCTGTTCGAGACTACTACGCCTCGACTAACATTAAGAGGGCCAAGAAGAAGTGCCGCGCCAAGTTTCTGAGTAAGGAGAAGTACATGAAGGTAATTACCTATTCTTAAGGCCTTGTACTTAGTTTCCTTGATTTGATTCGTAGGCGTAGCGCTGAAATTTCTCTTGTCTAACTTAGGTGCCCCCGAGATGGTGTGCGGATAGGATGGACCGTTGGGAGGCGTTGGTGGATGAGTGGTGCTCTCCCCAATGGCTAGCCGTCCACAACAAGGCCAAGGATAAGCGTGCCCAAATGAAAGGTGTGCCACACCATCAAGGGAGCTCCAACCTATTTGAGTTCGGGGATCACTGGGTATGTTGTTTGCTTCATGATTCATGCAATTTCATTCTTCATGCTAGCTTGAGCCCTTAACTAATATTTTGTTCCTCTCTTTTAGGCGCGACACAACAAGAAGGAGGTGCCACCGCTGTTCGACCTCTATGCCATGGCCCATACTGCCCCGTACAAGAAGGCCAAGGCATTCTCTGAGGATGACCTCGATCATCCAGAGAGCTTCAGCAACATCTCCTCCCACAACAAGCTCGTGAGGTACAGAGATGAGGGGAAGACAAGGAAAGGGGAGGACTTCAACCCGAGCCAGAGTCCTTTTGATCCAGAGCTCGTGATGATATCTGGTGGCGGGAGGCCCCATGGCTCGATAGCCATTGGGGATGGACTGATACGTTGTCCTAGAACTCTCCCGGAGATCAAGAAGCGCCAGACGAGCTTCGATCCTGAGATAAGGCCTCGTCCACGGCCAATGGAGCTCGCCATCGAGGCTAGGGCCCAGGAGCATCTGGCGGAGGCAAACAGGCAGGCGGCGGAGAGGGAGAGGGACATGGAGGAGAGGACGGCTAGGCTGGTGGAGGAGGAGAGGAACCGGAACGACGCGTCTCACCGGGCCCTATACGAGCTCCTCGTGGTAAGTTTCTCCTGCATATTAGCCAAATCATGCACGTAATGTTCGTTTCATCACCAACTAATATGACTGACTCGTGAAAACAAAATGTGCAGACCGTGTGCCAGAACAACGGTCAGACCCCTTCGCCGATGCCCCAGATTGGTATAGCGCCCACGGTGAGTTTCATTTGAATGGTCATTAGTTACTAGTATTCACATTTGAGTTGCATCATGCTAACGAGACATTGCAAATGATCTTTGGTGCAGCATGCCTCCCGACAAGCATCGACCGATCCTTCTTCGTCTGCCGCAACCCCGACCGGTCCTTCTTCGTCTCACACTAGCGCAAACCCGACCGGTCCTTCACCTCCGTGATGATGGTAAGTTTTCCCAAGTGTTTTGCTTAACAAATGCATACTTAGCTTAAGAAATGACCTATTTAGCTCCAAAATGACCTATACTTAGCTTATTTTCCTCGAAAATGACATAATACCTTACTTAGCTCCAAAATGACATATTTTACCTAGGATAGCTATAAAATGGCCTATACTTAGCATTTTTTCCTCCAAAATGACTTAATATGCTTAGTTAGCTAAAAAATGGCATAACTACCTAGGATAGCTCAATAATGATCTATACTTAGCTTAGCTAGTTCATTTATGACATAATTAGCTTACTTAGGTAAAAAATGGCATAATAACCTTGGTTTAGCTCCAAACTGTCATATCATTAGTTTATTTTCCTCCAAAATGACAAAATAACCTTACCTAGCTCCAAAATGACCGATTTTAACTAGGATAGCTCAAAAATGACCTACACTTACCATTTTGTCCTCCAAAATGAATAAATATGCTTAGTTAGCTCAAAAATGGCATAACTACCTAGGTTAGCTCAAAAATGACCTATACTTAGCTTCTTTATTTCATTTATGACATACTTAGCATACTTAGGTCAAAAATGGCATAATAATCTTGGCTACCTCCAAAATGACATTGACTTAGCTTATTTTCCTCGAAAATGACATAATAACCTTACTAACCTCCAAAATGACCTATTTACCTAGCTTAGCTCTAAAATGACCTACACTTAGCATTTTTACCTAGCTTAGCTAAAAAATGGCATAATTACCTAAGTTACCTTCGTTAGAAGAGGAAGAAGATAAAGAAGAGGAGAAAAAGAAAGAGAAGAAAAATTCTTCTTCTTCTACTTCTACTTCTTCTTCTTCTACTTCTTCTTCTTCTAACTTTCTTCTTTCCCAATTTGCAGATTTGCTTTAGATCACGGAAGCTTGCGTTGATGGAGTCTACTCTTCTCCTTGTCCTTCCTTTTTGTTTTGATTTTGTAGGATGAACAATGTGAAACTTGCTACCTATATATGTATGTATGGATGAAACCATTGTATGCTTGTTGTTGGATATATGTTGGCTATATATATATGTTGGATATGGACTTTTGAGTTGGTATGTATATGTGTTGGATGATCATATCCATATGGCAGGGATATGTATGCTTGTTGAAAGTATTTTCAAATGTATATATATATCTGTGAAATTGATTGAATTTAAGAAAAAACAGAAAAAACAGGGGCAGTACAGGCACTTTGCCGTCTGCCAGCAGACAGCATAGCGAGATACGTGGCAGCTACCTGGGGGAACCTGGGCTGGCCTATTTGGCCACTTAGCCGTCTGCTAGCAGACGGCAAAGCACACCGTTAACCCCTTAACGGACCTATGCTGCCATGTGTGCCGTCCATGCCCTTTGCCGTCTGCTGGCAGACGGCAAAGACCTTTGCATCTTTACCGTAGCTTGTTCAGCCGGATGTGGTGCCGTCTGCTGGCTGACGGCAAAGACCTTTGCCGTCCGCCATGGCAGACGGCAAAGATCCTGATTCCAGTAGTGGTTGTTCACTTTATTGTAAGGATATGTTTTATGGATTTGCACCCATTTTTGGGGGCCTTTTCATACTAAATCTTGAATGTGAAAATGATGTCTTTAACGTGAATGCTAAACGCCTTAGGAAGGCTGATACCACCACCACTTTCATGTGGCACTGTCGCCTTGGCCACATCGGAAAGAAACGCATGCAAAGACTCCATAAAGACGGAGTTTTACCGTCCCTTGATTTTGAATCATTTGACACATGTGAAGCTTGCTTGATGGGAAAAATGACCAAGACGCCGTTCACGGGTCATCCTGAACGGGCGAGTGAATTATTGGAAATAATACATAGTGATGTATGTGGTCCAATGAGCACAATCGCACGGGGTGGGTATTTCTACTTCGTAACGTTTACTGATGATTTAAGTAGGTATGGATATATCTACTTGATGAAGCATAAGTCAGAAACCTTTGAAAAGTTCAAAGAATTTCAGAATGAGGTAGAAAATCATCGTAACAAAAAGATTAAGTTTCTGCGGTCTGATCGCGGAGGCGAATATCTTAGTCAAGAGTTTGGCCAACATCTGAGTGACCGTGGAATCGTTTCACAGCTTACGCCTCCCGGAACTCCATAGCGAAACGGAGTGTCGGAACGACGTAACCGAACCCTGTTAGACATGGTAAGGTCAATGATGTCTCTTACAGATCTACCGATATCTTTTTGGGGTCACGCACTAGAAACTGCCGCTCACACATTAAACAGAGCACCATCTAAGTCTGTTGAGACGACACCATACGAGTTATGGCATGGGAAGAAACCCAATTTGTCGCATCTCAAAGTTTGGGGTTGTGAAGCTTATGTAAAACGTTTACAACCGAGCAAACTCGATCCCAGATCAGACAAATGTAACTTTGTAGGTTATCCCAAGGAAACAGTTGGGTATTTCTTCTAGCAACCCTCCGATTGCAAAATGTTTGTCGCTAAAAATGGAGTCTTTCTTGAGAAAGAGTTTCTCGCTAAAGAATTGAGTGGGAGGACAGTACAACTTGATGAGATTAGTGAATCTTCGGCAACCGTTGATATGGCTAAGGAACCGGAAGTAATTCCGCAAATTATCCCTACAACCGAGCCGGAAGTTGTCGCATGTGATGCGGAAACTTCAGACAATGTTGTAACTGAACCGCGCAGATCAGGTAGGGCTATCCAGCCACCTGAGTGGTTTCATAATGAAATCTTCAATCTTGAAGACGATGAACCTGCGCACTACAAGGAAGCGATGGCGGGGCCTAGCTCGAGGGAATGGCACAAGGCCATGAAATCTGAAATGGAATCCATGTACGAAAACCAAGTTTGGAACTTGGAAGAACTTCCAGATGGCGTAAAACCCATTGGTTGTAAATGGATTTTCAAAAGAAAGACGGACGCGGATGGTAACATTACTATCCACAAAGCTAGACTTGTCGCGAAAGGGTTCACACAAGTTCTAGGGGTAGACTACGACGAGACTTTCTCGCCCGTAGCTATGCTTAGGTCTGTTCGAATATTACTAGCAATTGCTGCTTATTTCGATTATGAAATATGGCAGATGGATGTCAAAACGGCTTTCCTAAATGGAAACCTCAAAGAGGATGTATACATGATACAGCCAGAAGGTTTTGTCATTCATAAGGATGCTGGAAAGGTATGCAAACTTCAGAAAGCCATTTATGGTCTGAAGCAAGCGTCAAGGAGCTGGAACATTCGTTTTGATGAAGTGGTCAAAGAGTTTGGCTTCATCAGGAACGATGAAGAATCTTGTGTTTACAAGAAGTTTAGTGGGAGCGCAAAAGCATTTCTAATCTTGTATGTGGATGACATATTGTTGATTGGAAATGACGTGAATTTTCTTAGCGAAATAAAAGACTCATTGAAGAAGAGTTTTTCAATGAAAGACTTAGGCGAAGCGGCATATGTATTGGGCATCAGAATCTATAGAGATAGATCAAGACGCCTGATAGCGCTTAGCCAAAGCACGTACATTGACGAAGTGTTGAAAAGGTTCAACATGGAGAAATCCAAGAAAGGCCTACTCCCCATGTCACCTGGCACAGTGCTTTGCAAGAATCAGTGTCCTCGGACCCTCGATGAGCGAGTACAAATGAATGATATTCCATATGCTTCGGCAGTTGGTTATGTATGCCATGCTATGTACAAGACCGGATGTTTCCTATGCGCTAAGTGTTAGCAGCCGGTACCAAGGTGATCTAGGATTGGAACACTGGGCCACAGTCAAGGGTATTCTTAAGTACCTCAGAAGGACCAAGGATTTACTCCTTGTGTACGGAGGTGATGAAGAGCTCATTGTAAGTTGTTACACTGATGCAGGCTTCATGACTGACCCAGATGACTTCAAATCTCAATCTGGCTATGTTTTCATATTGAACGGCGGCGCAGTTGATTGAAAAAGTTCCAAACAAAAGACTGTGGTGGATTCTACAACGGAGGCGAAATATGTTGCTGCTTCAGAAGCCTCCAAGCAGGCTGTCGGAATCAAGCAATTCCTTGAAGACCTTGGTGTGGTCCCAAGTGCGCTGGACCCGGTGGAGATCTATTGTGATAATAGTGGCGCCGTGGCTCGGGCAAGGGAGCCAAGTTCGCACCATAAGACAATGCATATTCAACGCAAATTTAAACTCATTCGACATCATGTCGAAGAAGGTTTAGTGAAAGTACGCAAAGTTCACACTGATCTGAAAGTGTCAGACCCGATGACTAAGCCTCTACCACGAGCAAAGCATGAGCAACACCGGATAGCCATTGGTGTTAGGGAAGCCATGTAACTGGATTATGACTCTAGTGCAAGTGGGAGTCTATAGGAGATATGCCCTAGAGGCAGTAATAACAGTTATTTTGTATCTCCGAGTTTGTAATGAATATTTATGATCCATGCTATAACTGCAATGATTCTCGAGTCTGCAATATCCACAAGGCCCGGAGGGAAACTCATTTGCACGTGTAGTATAATAAACGGTAAATTGTATTCCTAGTCTTGCCTCTAAGACTGGCTCAAGTATTGCAGGATGATCCTGTTTTCCTGATCATGGGCATGGCTATGCCGGCAATTTTGAGGGCACGATGTTGGTAGAACACTTGTGTTGAATCGACCCAAATTGATGTTATGCTATGAGATTCATTCGTCACAAGTTAATGGTTAATAACACAGAGATAGTTAATGTTTGCATAATTCCTTAGACCATGAGAGTATTGAGTTCCTTCGTGCTTGCTTCGTGAACTTTGGGGTTTGTTAAACGTCATCCGTTACTAGGTGGCTATTACGGCGGCTTACGGGTTCACGGAAAAGTATGGCAAGTAACATGATAGCTCAAGATTGGGATTTGCTCCTCTGACGATCGAGAGATATTCTCGGGCCCTCTCGATGTTACGGTATCCATCATCGTCTGGCCAGACACATTGTGATTTGATCATAGGGATGCCGGAACACGAAAACGAGAAAAGAGAACAAAACCGGTAACGAGGTAACTTGCATAGTGGACAAGTTGTTGATCCACGGGGATGCAGAAAATCTCACCTCGGGTGTTTGTGAAATATCGCGAAGCAACAGGAATAGCACACGGCAACTGGAGGTTCACTCGAATATTCATTCGTGTGGGTATAGGGGTCAATATGGGTGTCCACGGCTCCGATGTTGATCATTGATCGGAAGGGGTTCCGGGTCATGTCTATACTTCACCGAACCTATAGGGTCACACACTTAAGGGTCATCTATCTGCTGAATACTAGACAGGGATTCTGAGAGAAAATCACCGAAAAAGTTTCGGACACCGGAAAAGTTTCGGACACCGGAAAAGTTCCGCAGAGAGAACACCGGAACAGTTTCGGTAAAACTGAAAAGTTGTTTCAGGGGATACCATTAAGTCAAAATGGTTTCGTCACATGCCTGATAATTCTTGGAGGGTGCCAGAATCATTCTGGAAACTTCTGCGAATTTTCCGGAAGAAAAACCAGAAATGTTCCGGAGCTGCTGGAACCGCTTCGGATGCTTTTCGCAGATGAAAATCACTAATCCGGAATTGTTCCGGATCGCATTGAAAATTATTTTAGTGGGTACTGAAAATGTTCTAAGCCCACATAAATATTTTCAGTTCGACCGGACACTGAAAAATGTCGTCGTGAATAGTGAAAGTGCTTTTTGGGATATTTTTGGAAAGTCACCTTTTGGGATATTTCCAAAAGGCTTCTAGAAGGGCTTGGGGGCCAAGGAAGCCCCTCATGGGGGGGCCCCCAAGGGGTGGCCGGCCAAGGGTGGAGCTCCTCCATGGAGCTCCACATGGCACCCCTTTTCCTTCTTTTGGTTTTTTATGTGTGACATAAAGTGGGGGTAGTTTGGTACTTTGTGTGACCATCCTACCCCTTGGCTTTCCTATAAATAGAGGAGGTGAGGGCTGCCATATGATCATCCCTTGCTCTCATACACATGCTATGCTTTGCTAGCTCTCTCTCTCCCTCCCACGAAAAGAGTTTTTCGTAGAGCCGAAAGGCTGTCTGGGTTCCGGCAGGAACTAGTTCTGGACGGTGAAGCCCTGCCAGATAGATGACACCGTATGTGTGCAACCCCGTAGAGAGGTCGTAGTTTCGATCTTTTGCCCGAGGGGCTGTTCAAGTGTCCTCCCGAAGGGCTGTCCGAGTCTCCGTTCGAGTTTCGAGGGTCCTCCTGAAGGGCTGTCCGCGACATCGTCCGGAGGACTGTCCAACCGCCTCCCGAAGGGCTGTCCGACGAGGGAGTACATCCTCGCGGTTGGGAGGTTGTAAATCCTAGCTGTGGGGATCTGCACCAACGATCTCCACCGACTCTTCTTCCGCTACGCTTTGAGTCGGTACGGATCAGATCAAACCTTGTATGGAGTCTCCATAGTGGTCCTGGGCGTGCTCGCTGTAACGAAATTTTTGTTTTCTGTCGCATTCCCCAACAAGCTAGGATTTACAATCTCCCAACCGCGAGGATGTATACCCTAATCCGCCCCTCGGATAGCCCTTCGGGAGGACCATCGAAACTCGGACAACCCTTCGGGAGGACCCTCGAAACTCGGACAGTCACTCGGACAGCCCTTCGGGAGGCACTCTCGAACTAAGACCGAAACTACGATCTCTCTACAGAGTTACACACATACGGTGTCATCTATCCGGCAGGGCTTCGCCGTCCAGAACTAGTTCCCACCGGAACCCAGACAGCCATTCGGCTCTACGAAACTATTTCGCTGGGAGGGAGAGAGAAGCTAGATAACATCAGATGGCATGTGTATGTGAGAAAGAGTGAGTGTGGAGAGTGCATCTCCACCTCTATTTATAGGAAAACCCAAGGGGTAGGGTGACACTTGAAATACCCAAAATGCCCTTCACAAGGGCACAAAAGTAAAAGCAAGTGGGCAGCCCTTATCCTTCCATGTCATCCCTAGCGATATTTGTGAGTAAAGCCTCAAAAGGTGGCTTTCCATAAAGTAATCCAAAAAGCACTTTCACTATTCACGATGACATATTTCAGCGTCCGTTCGAACTGAAAATATTTATGTGGGCTTAGAACATTTCCAGTACCCACTAAAATAATTTTCAATGCGTTCCGAAACAATTCCGGTTTAGTGATTTTCATCTGCGAAAAGCATCTGAAGCGGTTCCGACAGCTCTGGAACATTTCCGGTTTTCATCCCGGAAAATTCCAGAAAGTTTCCAGAACGATTCTGGCACCCTCCAAGAATTATCAGGCATATGCCAAAACCATTTTGACTTTATGGTGTACTCCGAAACAACTTTTCGGTTTAGTGATTTTCATCTGTGAAAAGCAACTAAAGCAGTTCCGGCAGTCCGGAACATTTCCGGTTTTTGTCTCTGAAAAATCTCAGAAGTTACCGGAACAATTCTGGTACCTTCCAATAATTTCCAGGCATGTGCCGAAACCAATTTGACTTAATGGTACACTCCGAAACAACTTTTCGGTTTTACCGAAACTCTTCCGGTGTTCTCTCTCTCCGGAACTCTTCCGTTGTCTCCGAAACTTTTTCGGTGAATTTCTCTCAGACTCCCTGTCTAGTATTCAATAGATAGATGACCCTTAAGCGTGTGACCCTATAGGTTCGGTGAAGCATAGACATGACCCGGAACCCCTTCCGATCAATGATCAACATCGGAGCCGTGGACACCCATATTGACCCCTATACCCACACGAATGAATATTCGAGTGAACCTCCAGTTGCCGTGTGCTATTCCTATTGCTTCGCGATATGTTACAAATACCCGAGGTGAGACATGTTTGCATCCCCGTGGATCAACAACTTGTCCACTATGCCAGTTACCTCGTTACCGGTATTGTTCTCTTTTCTCGTTCCCGTGTTCCGGCATCCCCGTGATCAAATCACAAAGTGTCTGGCCAGACGATGATGGATACCGTAACACCGAGAGGGCCCAGAGATATCTCTCCATCGTCGGAGGAGCAAATCCCAATCTTGAGCTATCAAGTTACTTGACATACTTTTCCATGAACCCGTAAGCCGCCGTAATAGCCACCCATTTACAGATGATGTTGGGGATATAACCCCGTGGTAAGACCCGCCCAGGAGGGGCCGGGTCATATCTGGCGGCTCATAGCCCAAGACCCATAAGATGGTCCGGAAGACGAAGGCCAGGCCACGTGGCGGCTCACCAGATGGGCTAGGACGGAGGCCCGGAGACAGAAGATGGTAAGAAGACCCGGGCGGTTAAGCCGCCCGGAGACGGCTTGCCCAAGGCGGCAAGGCGGCTTAGAGACAGAATAGGTTACGTTGTGTAAGACGGTTTGAGACTCGTGTAACCCAGGGCCTTGACCTCCTATATAAAGGCGAGTCCCTGGGGCGGCTTAGACAAGAAACCAACAAGTCGAGAACTAGGTCAAGCGAAACCGCTCCCTTGTAATCGATACTCCAATCAATACAACACAAGCAGGACGTAGGCTTTTACCTCTTCCGGAGGGGCCGAACCTGGGTAAACTCGTGTCCCTCGTCTCGATCAACCCCTTTGAGTCCACCCCTTTGGCGATGGCCTCGAACCTAAGTCTTCGGACATCTGCCGTGATAAAACCACGACAGTTGGCGCCCACCGTGGGGCTAGCGCTCGGTGGTGTTGAGTTCTCAAAGGGTTCTCTCCCAGAGATCGATGGGTACGTGGTTGGCAGGATGACCAAAAGTCGCCGCGGCCAGCTCTACATCGTCAACGCCGGCTGGGGCCCTGAGGCTGACTCTATTGAGTACGGTTTCCGGGTCCCCTTCGGCGGAATCCACGTCTTCATCGGCAAGATTGGCGGATCTGAACCCGGGCCGGACACCTGCACCAACATCGTCGAGCCGGCCCGGCGCAAGCAACCCGCCCGTTCTAACCTGGGCAGGAAGCACGTCTTCGTTGGCTTCACTCAGGGCATGGATCTCGAGGGATCTATGTCGCAGGAGGAAACTCTTGCCTGCTCCGAGGATGGATCTTCGAGCGGAGAGACGGAATCAATCTACCAGCTCCACAATGGCGGGCTCGAGGGCTACGTCGGGCCTTACCCCGAGTCAGAGTTCCATGAGCCGGAGGAATATGACCCACCGAACCACGCTGCCGTCTTCATGGCGGGTTCAGCGGCGGCTCCTGGCAGTATAGCCGCCGGCGCGACCGGATCTGGGGCTGGCAGGCCCCCGGCTCAGGTTCTTCTGGATCTGGTAAATGAGCTTACAACCCTGATTGCAACTGAGGTCACGGCTGAAAACCAAGCGGCCCGTAACACGGAGATCGCAAGGTTGAAGAACCAGATGACCGAAGTCCAGCAGGAAATCAATGCGCTGAAGGCTCAGATGGATGCTAAGGCGGAACGCCTCAGGGCGGACGCTTTCCGTCTTGAGTTAGAGCAGCAGTCAGCAGCGGCGGTTCAGCGGATGAGGCATCAGTCCCGCTTGCCGGATCAGTATGAAGCCAGGAATCTCTTTAACACACCAACGACGGGACGGAACGTGCCTTTAACCATAACCCGGACGGCGGAAGTGCCTGGAAACCGGGCGGCGGTTCAGCATCAGCAGCCTAACCCGCCCCGGCGGAACCAGACCCCACCAGCTTCTTTCCCAACGTCGGCGGGTCATTATTCTAACCCGGCGGAGAACATGGTGGTGGCGGCAACCCGGCTTGCTGCAATCCCCATCCCCGACGAATCGCCTTTCGCAGAAGAGGTGCGGAACGCTGTTGGATACCTGCAGATGGCGGTGGCCCAGCAGGAGAAGTATACTTACAGCCGGAGTCGCGTGCACTCAACCCCCTTCCCCAGTCGCAGCTATAGCCGGCGTTATGAGTCACCGGCGGTTTCTAGCAGTGAACGGCATCGGAACCTGCCACGAGCCGATCGGGCGGCTCTGGATGCTCAGGCACTGGTGGCTCGAGCGAGAGCATAGCGAGAGGCGGCGGCTCTGGCGGTAGCGGCGGCTCATCAGGAACCCACAGTAGCACCTTCTATCTCAGTTGGGGCGGGCTTAACTTCCAGGGCTGTGGGAGTGCCGTGTTTAACGCCGGCTTTGCGGAATGAGCGTCTGCCGAAGGATTTCAAGGGCCCTCGCAAGGTGCCCAACTACACAGCTGACTTACCTCCAGAGGCTTGGATTGAAAGCTATGAGCTGGCCATGGAGATGTTAGATGTTAGTGATGCAGTATGTGCCAAATACTTTATCATGATGCTGGAAGGGCCGGCTCGCACATGGTTGAAGGGATTGCCACCCAACACCATTACTTCCTGAGCCGAGTTGAAGGCGAAATTTATCAAAAATTTCAAAGGAACGTGCAAGCAGCCCATGACGATCGTGGATTTGGATCATTGTGTGCAACAGGCGGATGAGTCGGCTCATCACTGGGTCCGGCGGGTCTCAACCATCATCCACTCTTCAGAACAGATTACGGCGGCTCAAGCGGTTTTGATTCTGGAGAAAAATTGACACTTTACGCCTTTGAAGCAGAAGCTTGGCCGACTCAAGCGCTCGTGTCAAGACATGGGGGAGCTCATGGCGGCTCTCACCAAATATGCAGACTCTGATAGCACGAAGGACCCGGGTTCTGATGATGACAAATCAGGTCAGGGGAAGAAAAGTAACAATGGAAAGGGTCAGCAGCAAAGCGCGGCCGGAAACAGCAATTCGGGCAAGCGGAAGAACCCGGACGGCGGGTCAGAGCTGGTGGCGAACACCAGCACCGGAAATAATCGTGCTAAGGGCAACGGGAACTTCAGGCAACCCTTTAACAAGGCCAAGGCTCCTTTCAACTTGGAAGCGATGCTCAACAAACCTTGTCCGGAGCACAGCCGGCCAGATAAGCCGGCAAATCACACCTGGAGGGACTGCAGTATCATGCGACAGTTCCGGGACTACAGCCTTCAACAGCATCATAATAATGGCAATGGTCCGTCAGGCGGCTCAGGGCCAGGCGGGTCAGGAGCCGGCTTTGGTCCCGGCGGCTCAGGGTCCGGTTACCAGGGTCAAGGCAATCAAGGAGGTCATCATCAGTAGTCTGGCAGTGGTGGCCAGCAGCAGAATAACCAATCAGGGTACCAGACTAACCCGAAACAACTCAGTGGGGGACAATATCATGTTTTTACAACCAGCCTCGACAAGCGAGACCGGAAGGTGCGCAAGCGGGCGGTTAACGCAGTCATGCCGGCTCTTCCACAGTATTTGAGGTGGTCTGAGTATGATATAACTTGGAGCCGGGCGGATCACCCGCCGCGTGTTGATAACCCGGGGCAGCTAGCTTTGGTAGTTGCCCCCCAAGTTGGAGGATATGTGTTCACCAAGGTACTTATGGATGGTGGCAGCAGCATCAACATCCTGTACTATGACACTTTCAGCCGGATGGGTTTGCTTGACAAGGATCTTAAGCCCTCCTCAACAGTCTTTCACGGTGTGGTACCCGGAAAATCAGCTTACCCTGTGGGGAAGATATCTTTGGAAGTTGCTTTTGGTGATGAATACAACTACAGGGTGGAATCTTTGTGGTTTGAGGTGGTCAAGATCAAGAGCCCATATCATGCTCTGTTTGGACGGCCGGCTTACGCCAAATTCATGGCTAGGCCCTGCTATGTTTACTTGCAGCTCAAGATGCCCGGGTTGAACGGAACGATCACTGTGCACGGCGATCGGAAGACGGCTCTTGAGTGTGAGGAAGGGCACGAGGCTTATGCAGAATCAAGTTGTGCTTAGGCAGAGCTCAAGTTCTATAAGGAGAATGTTGACCCGGAAGACATGACTCCACTCAAGAAGCCTAACACGGAATCTGAGCCGCCCCTCAAGTTTGCGGCGGATGATACCAAGCTGGTGGATTTCACTGAGGGTGACTCATCACAGCAGTTCACTACCGGGGCTAACATGGACCCCGCATAGGAAAGCGCGCTCATCAAATTCGTCCGTGAGAATCGGGACATCTTTGCATGGAAGCCGTCTGACATGCCGGGTGTACCGAGAGAATTTGCTAAGCACCACCTTAATGTGGATCCTAAGTTCAAGCCGATAAAGCAGTTCCTTCGTCGTTTTAATGAAGAGCGGCGCAAGGCAATTGGAGAAGAGGTGGCCCGGCTCTTGGCAGCAGGGTTCATCATGGAGGTTTTTCACCCGGAGTGGTTAGCTAACCCGGTGCTAGTGCTTAAGAAGAACGGCACTTGGCGTATGTGTGTGGATTACAGGGACCTTAACAAGACCTGTCCAGTTGACCCGTTTGCTCTCCCCCGTATCGACCAGATTATCGATGCAACGGCGGGTTGTGAGAGCTTATGCTTCCTGGACGCTTATTCAGGTTATCACCAGATCAAGATGGCAGTCAAAGACCAAGAGAAGACGGCCTTCATCACGCCTTTTGGTGCTTTCTGCTATGTATCTATGCCTTTTGGGCTCAAGAGTGCCCAGGCGACTTACTAGCGTTGTGTGCAGAACTGTCTTCACAGTCAAATTGGATGCAATGTTCATGCCTATGTGGATGATATTGTGGTCAAGTCAAGGAAGAAGGAAACTCTGCTGGACGACCTGAAGGAAACTTTTGACAGCTTGCGGGTCTACAAGATGATGCTCAACCTGGCCAAGTGTGTCTTCGGAGTCCCCGCAGGCAAGCTCTTGGGGTTTCTAGTCTCTGAGCATGGTATTGAAGCTAACCCGGACAAGATTCAGGCTATCACTTCCCTGGCTGAGCCGGCATGCATCAATGACGTTCAGCGCCTGGCGGGTCGGATCGCTGCTTTAAGCCGGTTCATAAGCCGCCTGGGTGAGAAGGCAATCCCTTTATATCAGATGATGAAGAAAACAGACGACTTTGTCTGGAGCAAAGCGGCGGGTGAGGCGTTTGAGGCGCTCAAGAAGCAATTGACTGAGCACCAATCTTGGCCGCTCCGGCTGAGAAGGAACCCTTACTCCTCTATGTGGCGGCTAACAACAGAGCAGTCAGCGCTGCGATCGTTGTAGAACGCAAGGAGGCAGGGAAGGAATATCCGGTTCAGAGGCTGGTTTACTATGTCAGCGAAGTCTTGATTGAGTCCAAGCAGAGGTACCCACATTGGCAGAAGCTAATATATGGGGTGTTCATGGCGAATCGTAAGCTGAAGCATTACTTGCTGGGACACCAGATCACGGTGGTTAGCTCTGCCCCGTTGGGGGACATAATTCAAAATAGAGAAGCCACTGGCAGGATTGCTAAGTGGGCATTAGAGCTTGGGCCTCTTAATCTGAAATACGTGCCTCGCACGGCGGTTAAGTCTCAGGCCTTGGTGGACTTTATAAACGACTGGACAGAGTGTCAGTCGCCCGAGGAGAAGCCGGATAACACGTACTGGACGATTCACTTCGACGGGTCTAGGCAGTTGGAAGGCTCGGGGGCTGGAGTTGTCTTAACTTCCCCTAAAGGTGATAAGTTCTGTTATGTGCTAAGGTTGATGTTTCCGTGTACTAACAATGCAGTTGAGTATGAGGCCTTGCTACATGGCCTCTGGGTGACTAAGGAGATGAATCTGAGCCGGGTTAGATGCCTCGGCGACTCAGACCTCGTGGCTCAGCAAGTTTCCGGCACGTGGGATTTCAAAGACCCACGGATGGCGGCTTATCGTCAAGCGGTGGATATAATTGCAGGTCACTTCAAGGGTTATCAGGTGGATCATATTGACCGTCGCAAGAACGAGGCAGCTGATGCGTTGTCCAGGCTAGGCTCTCAGCGTAAGCCGATGCCGCCTAACGTGTTCTTGGACGTGTTATACCACCCGTCAGTGAAGCTACCTTCGGAGGAGGATCTGGCCGTGCCTGACCCGGAGGGGCAACTGGTGGCGGCTCTGCATGCTATTCCTGACTGGACGTTACCTTATCTGGTGTACTTAACTCGCGGCGAGTTACCGAAGGACGAGACCTTGGCAAGGCAAATCATCAGGCGATCTAAGTCCATGACAATCATCAATGGCGAGTTGCATAAGCGCAGCGTTACCGGCGTTTTTCAACGTTGTGTTTCACCTGAGGAAGGCAAGGAGATCTTGAATGAAATCCACGTCGGAGATTGTGGTCATCATGCCGGCTCAAAATCTCTGGTGGCCAAGGCTTTTCGACATGGTTTCTTCTGGCTGACGACTCATAAAGACGCAGAAGACTTGGTTCTCAAGTGTGATGGATGTCAGAAGTTCGGGCGACGTGCTCACGTGCCGGCTCAGGAGTTGTGCATGATCCCAATTACCTGGCCGTTTGCAGTCTGGGGGCTTGACATGGTCGGGCCCTTCAAGAGATCCAAAGACAAGAAGACCCACCTTCTGGTGGCGGTGGATAAGTTTACCAAGTGGGTGGAGGCTGAGCCGGTCAGCAAGTGTGACGCAGCCACGGCGGTTCAGTTTGTCAAAAAATTGATCTACCGCTTTGGTTACCCTCACAGTATCATCACAGACAATGGCACAAACCTTTCCAAGGGGGCTATGCAAGCGTTCTGTGAAAGTGAACACATCCGGCTTGACGTCTCTGCTGTGGCTCATCCACAGTCCAATGGTCAGGCGGAGCGTGCTAACCAGGAGATCCTGAGAGGTATCAAGCCCCGGCTTATGGTTCCTCTACAGAGAACGCCGGGTTGTTGGGTTGAGGAGTTACCATCTGTTCTATGGAGCATCAATACAACTCCCAACAGGTCAACAGGCTATACGCCTTTCTTCATGGTTTACGGCGCAGAAGCCGTGTTACCAAGCGACATACGTCATGACTCGCCAAGGGTGGCGGCTTACGTTGAGGCAGACAATGAGACGGCGCGTCAGGACGCGTTAGATGCTTTGGATGAAGAGCGTGATCTAGCGGCGGCTCGATCGGCGATTTATCAACAAGACCTGCGTCGCTATCACAGCTGCAGAGTCAAGACCCGGACGTTTCAAGAAGGCGACTTAGTGTTGCGCCTGATTCAAGATCAGACGGATGCGCACAAGTTATCTCCTCCATGGGAAGGACCTTTTGTGGTTAGCAGAAACCTCAACAATGGGTCATACTATCTCATCGACGTACGAGATGAGTCACGCACTTCTGGGCAGGAGACCCACCGGCCGTGGAATATCGCTCATCTGCGGCCTTACTATACTTGAGTCATCGACTCCCCCCATTGTACATCATCATTGTATATATCACATATATATATATAATAAAGTTGGCATCCCTGCAAGCCGGGGCCTCTGCCGTTTTTACATATCTACAATTGTGCAAAGATGGATACAATCATACGGTCATTTGGGGGCTTCTAACCCGCCGGGTTAAGCTTCAACCCTCATGATCAAGCTCTTCAGCCAAAACTACAAGGTCACTTGGGGGCTTCTAACCCGCCGGGTTAAGCTTCAACCCTCTTGATCGGCTCTTCAGCCAAAATAGCACCATTATATGGCGGCTTACAAGTTGCTGGTCCACAGGACGGCGGCTTACAAGACGGTGCACAAGTTGATGTCATCGACAAGGTTGTTTGGGGGCTTTCAACCCGCCAGGTTAAGCTTCAACCCTCTCGATCAGGCTTTTCAGCCACAGTAAGGCTGGGTTATATACCCAAAAAGTTGACCCCGTCAACAAGGTCATTTGGGGGCTTCCAACCCACCGGGTTTAGCATACACACCCTCTTGATCGGCTCTTCAGCCACTGCAAGTTGGAGTTAAACCTGCCTGTAAGCTGCTGCTGCTCCGCTAGGTGACCCGCCGAACTCTTACCAGTTAATCTCGATTAGAGACCCTGAGTTGTTCAAACATATTCGGCAGTCACTCTCGCTAGAGACCCTGTACTGGTCAAGGTTCAACCGGCGGCTCTTGTCACGTGAGGGCCGGCTTACGGAAAGCGAGGATAAACTCACTCATCTGCTGCCAACTCTCGGCTATGTGGCCCGTTCGTACTCTTAAACAGTTACTCTTTTAAAGACCCTGCACTGTTTAAGGTTCAAACGACGGATTTACGTCACGTGAGAGGTAGCTTATGGGCCTTACGGGTACTCATACCCTGCTGCATCTCTTTCTGGTTCGCTACGCTCTTATCAGTTAATCTCGCCCAGAGACCTTGAGCCGTTCAAAGAATTGACAGTCAATCTCGCTAGAGACCCTGTACTGTTAAGAGTTCAAGCAGCGAGTCCACCCAGAAGAACCGGCTTATGAGTTTTTCAAGGTGATGAAAGATCTAACGTTTCCGGGTTGTGCTTTTTCAAGCCGCCCTTACGGCAATACAGAACATATTGTCTTGTTTATTTTTGCAGGGTTTATCTTTTTAGATGAGCCGCCGTGCAAACAGGTATCATAAGCCGGACACAAGACAAACAAAGCATACATCAAGCTATGCAAAAGATTCATACGTGCACGATGGCACGGCTTAGACAATTAAAGTTTCTCTAAGCATATTACAAGGCTCTCTACAGAGCTCAAAAGGCAATAGACTTAAAGTTTTGTACAACTTTCAGTTTGGCGGCTCAGACGGCCGAGTTGTCAATTTTACAGTGCTCAGCTCGATGGCGGGTCATCCTGCGCCGGGTCTTCGACCTCTTCGATCTGAAGATTGTCCACATCCCAGTTGCAGTTTGTTAGAGCTTCAAACTGAGCCTCTTCAAAGAGGGGAGACGGGTCAATTTCAGGAGCGAAGTATTGCTTACGGCGTGCAGGAGTCAAGTCCTTGGCTTCGAAAGTTGGGCCGCGTACTCTTTTGCTGATTTCGCTGTAAGCCGCCTGGCATGTTGACAGATCAAGTTCATCCACCAGCGTTGATGCAAGCACTCGGGAGGCTTTCCGGCATCGGGCATAGTCTTCTGCTGTGAATTCTGAGCCGTCGTCTTTTCTGGATGGAAACCCGTCTATCATTTCTTCAGCAGTTAGCTCCGGAGCAAATGCCAGAGACCGGCTTAGCGCGGCCATTGCTCCCTGCCGGGCGGCTGATCGTTTAAGCTCTTCAATCTGTTTGGGCAGCGTGGATAAGAGTTCTATTACTCCCTTCATATACTTGGGGATACTCTTCTCAGTCAGCAAGGCTTTGATGGTGCAAAGAGTCCCGCAGTAGAGTTGTTCTGCCAAGGAATATACTGCCTTCAATTTCAGCAAGCTATCAGACGATAACTGGCGGCTTCTCTGGCCTGCAAGATAAGTTTGGCGTTATAAGCCGCCTCCACAATATTTTCAGTCAAACACGGAAATTTTTCTAAAGTCTTTGATACTTACCAAAGATGGCAGAAGTCATCCTGGAGATATGGCGTTTCAGAGTTTGCAATTCTTCTGACACAAGCTTAAGCCGCCCTTCAGCATCGTCTGCGTGTTTGGTCAGGGCGGCTTGTTCAGTTTCAGCAGTCTTCTTGAAAAGAGCGAAATCCACTTGCGTCTTTTCAAGATCTTTGATGGCAACCCGTCATTTGTTTTCCGCCTCTGACCGAGCGGTTTGTTGTGAAGTAAGGCTTTCCTTCAGACCGGTCATCTCTGACTCGGCCGCCTCCAAAGCATCCTGTGTCATACACAAGCAAAAAGATTTAAGTCGCCAGAATGAGCTATTAGAAAATCGATGAAGCTGCTATGTTACAAAGTCTCAAGCAGATTGCAAGCAATATACTCGACACTTGGGGGCTAATGTCTGTGTTTTCTAAGTCTACCATGAAGCTCCGGCTCATCTTCTTCAAGGTAAGCCGGCACTTGGGGGCCACACACGACGCTCTAAGTGTACAATGAAGCTCCGGCTCATCTTCTTCAAGATAAGCCGGCACTTGGGGGCTACGCAGCGCTTTCCAAGTTTTATAAGGGAGTTCCGGCTCATCTTCTTCAAGATAAGCCGGCACTTGGGGGCTACACATGGAGCTCTTCACATTTAAAATGCAGTCCCGGCTCATCTTCGTCAAGATAAGCCGGCACTTGGAGGCTACAATCAGTGTTTTCCAAGTTTCCAGTGAAATTCCGGCTCATCATTTTATGCTGACCCGGACTTGGGGACTACCATTGATCAATTCTTCACATTGAGTATCGGCTTACTATCTACACTAACCCGATACTTGGGGGCTACAGGCCAAGTTATTTGGAGTATGATATAGATTGGAAGACCGGTCTACTATTTGCAATACTAAACCAGCTCTTGGCGGCTACGTAAGGGTACAAGGAAAAAGCTGTCAAATAGATTACCTCGTATTTTTTCTTCATCAGATTAACAAGTTTGAGCTCCATGTTCCGGCTTGTCGTCAGGCGGTTTAGATAATCAGCATGTAATTCTTCGGCAGTCAGCTTCTCCAACGGAGGAAATTCAAATTCAAATTTCTCAGGCGAAGAAACTTCAGCCTGGCTGGTATGTCTTGTCAGTACATGAGGCTCAGGGGTTTGATGGCCCGTCCCAGTAATGGTAACGTCTGGAAGAACTGTGTCTTCGACGGCTGTTGAAGGGCTTGGCTGCTTAGGGTCATCCCTGGCAGGACTTTCAGTGGCCATATCATGACCTGCCGGCTCAGATGGCTGGTGAGTGTCCTCAGGTGCATCCTTCATAACATCAGCTGGTTCAGCGTGAGTCGAAGGGGAGTCCGGCTTAGCCATCTCCGGCTCTGGGGCAGTTCGGGTGGCAGTAGACCCGCCAGTCTTCCTTCGTTTCGCCTGGGCCCTGGAAAGCACAGAAGATTGTTACATAGAGGACAAGAATATTAAAACGTTTGGTGCAAAAGTAAAGATACGTACTCTGGGTTGATCTTCATTGGAGGCAGCTTGGAGGCAGTTGAGTCGCCAGATGAAGGAGGAGAATCATGAAGACAGTTAAGACAATACAAAGCAGGGTAAGGTTACAATGCAACTTTGATTAAAATTACACCTCAGTTAAAAGAATACCTCAGCTGGCCGTTTCCGCGGAGCCGGAGATTGTGATAACCCGGCCACAAGATCTTCAGAGCCGGCGCTCCGGGTCTGACGTCGGGAGTTGTGCTGTTGCTTTTTCAAAAGAAAATTGGGGTCTAAATGAGCAAGAGGATGAGAGAAGGGGACTTTTCGGATGACCCGCCGTATTCTCTCTGGGGGAAGGTTTTCTGAGTCAGAAGAAATGTAAGTTACCTCAGGGGCGTCTGCATGGCTGGCCTCCGCTTCCTCCTGTGAAAGACTGTTGTCAATAAGTTGCATGAAAAGACGGCCAAGGGAGTCAAGTTCTACCTCTGAGTCATCAAGCTCAGGCGGGTCTGGAGTGGCGGCTCTCTTCTTCTTCTGTGCGCGGGTTTTAACCTTAGGCTTCCTTACTGGAGGGTTATACTTCTCCTTCCAGAAAGGAGAGCCGGCCTATACATAAGCCGCCAACAAAGATTAGAAGGGGCGAAGCAAAAAGGAAAGATGAATTTGACCAATTAAGGGAAAGAAGTTTCTCACAACTGGCGCTGGGTTCTTGACACAAAAGGGTTCTAGCCCAACTTTGTTGCAAACCGCTTGTTTTTCACCGAGAAGCCCTTTGACGGTGGAGTTGATATGTTCTTCGGTCAGAGGAGTGGCGTTGAAACAGAGGGGGTCATTGGGCTCACCCGTATATTGGTGCATGAGCCGGTCACGCCGGCTCAGTGGTAAGATCTTCCAGCTAACCCAGCAGCGGGTTAAATCGACACCAGTCAAGCCGTTCGCCAGTAAGGCCTTGACTTTGGCATAAGCCGGAGCATATTTTGCTCACTCTGCGGAGGTCATCCGGGCTGGGAGTTCACTTGTGTTGCAAAGCCGGGTCGGACGGTAACCCGGCAGTGGGTTTTCACCTTCAGGAGAAGTGTCTTTGCAATAGAACCAAATTTTGTTCCAGTCCTTGGTGTGGCTTGGTAAGAGAGCTATTGGGTAAGGCAAATCCCTCCGTCTCTGGATGGAAACACTGCCAAGTTCTAAGCTTGGCCCAGCCGCCACTTCAGTTTGGCGGTTGGCATAATGATAGTCGTGGAAGAGGTCAACAGACGGCTCTTCCTGCAGGTAAACTTCACACAAAACTTGAAACTGACACATGTTGGTAACAGAGTTGGGACCGATGTCTTGAGGGTGAAGCTTGAAGAAATGAAGAATGTCCCGGTAAAACTTTGACCCGGGAGGGCTAAATCTGCGAAGGAGGTGGTCAGTAAACATGACAACCTCTCCATCTTTAGGCTCAGGTCTTTTCTCTGGTCCTGGAACCCGCCAGTGTATAACATCCTTGGCTGGCAAGATACCCGACTCTACGAAATTAGGCAGAAGCTCTTCGGTGACTCCGGAGCTGATCCAATCGCAGGATGAGGGTGCCCTTGACATGACGGCGAGTTGATCTATGAAGACACAGGGTACGACGGGTTACAGAAACCTTAACTGGATGAGGCAGCTGTAGTTAGTGTAATGGTGATGAGTTAAGCCACCAAAGCATTTTTAGCAGAGAGCCGCTGAAACAATGGCGAGTTAAGTGGACAAGGCAGTATTGGAAAAACGACTAAGTGTGGATAAACAGGTTTCACATAATATCACTATGGCTACAAGATCTACCGAAAGCATGCGATAGGACAAAGTCCTTCTCGGCACTCTAGAGGACAATCCTCACATTACGTTACCAACCGTAAAGTTTTAACCAGATATTTAACAGCTATTCAATTTTAATAGGGAAGGTGGAAACGCGAGCCATTATTCTACAACTATTTTGCAAACCACACTTAGATAGTGTTCAAAATTAATTGCACTGAGAATTAAACAAGTTAATTCTACAGTGCGCTCCCACTCAAATCAATATCTCTCATAATTGATTGTGAGTGATTCAAGATCCGCATTTCAATTCGACGCCATTGACGAGTTCATCACTGATGACGTGAACTTCAATCGGTAGGCCAACTTGCCAATCACATCTCTATGTGACTCTTGTCCATCTTTCGATGCGTGTGTTCCGGGCTCAGGACTGTCCTGCCTGAACGTCAAGACAACCAAGTGATCTCGCTGCAAGGTCTGACCTCACCCGCCTCACACATCCCTAATCGTTCTTACTCATGTGTACATGTCGTACCCCGAAAAGTTAGGTGCCGTGATGGTGCTACACTTGGGAGAACACTGACTACTTGATATTTTTGTGAGAGATCACCCTAATAAAAAAGCGACTACCGCGCAATCAAGAAGGGTGCATCGTAAGGGATAAACATCTCAGGCAATTCATAATAGCATGATATGGTATAGCCCTTTCTGATGGAGAAGTCTTTCATTTCTTCGTCTTCGGCATTCGCGTTGGTGTTCACCTTCGCGAAGATTGCCACCATCTTGTCGATGCACCAGATAATATTGCTATCTCTATAGCTAATAAAATAAGTGCATTACTTAAGGTTGACACGCAGGTCATTAAAGTGACAATCATATGGCTCCAGCCATCATGCCGAATCATGACACGCAGGTCATGTTAATCAATTTACATTATATAGTCATCTGATACATAATCAAATTATTATGAGCACTGCTATACCACATCACATGCACATGCAAACCATCCTGCAAAACCAAGTTAGACGCCTCTAATCGATTCAGCAAAAACTTGTTTTACGTGGCTTCTAAGGTTTCGAAACAAACCGAAGCTACCAACGTTCATCATCAAGCATGATAATCCAAGTCGCTAGATTAACATTGCGGGGTGTATGAAACACGAGATAATAAAATCTCGAGCCCCATACTAAACTTCGTCATACGCATGACCCCCGTGCAGATCATATCTGCATTGCCCTTTCGTCTACAAAATTTCATCTTTCTTTTTAACTACGGTGGAATTCAATGAACTGTTAGCACTTCGTTGATCAATCAGGATCGCGGATTGCCAGAACATTGAAACTCCACCATACTGTTATCAAAATCAGAAATATGCAAATTCCAGGGAAGCAACAAGAACATCGGGTAACAAATTTCATCTGCTACCCGCACAAATAATTTTCAGTAATAGAACTCATCTACTACCTAATTATATTGTGCAACACCCATACATCTCTATGTATTCTAGATCGCAACATACATCTCTATGAGGTGTTGGGGAACGTTGCATGGAAAACAAAAATTTTCTACGCACACGCAAGATCTATCCATGGAGATGCATAGCTACGAGAGGGGGAGTGTGTCTACGTACCCTCGTAGACCGTAAGCGGAAGCGTTAGAACAACGCGGTTGATGTCGTCGAACAACTTCACGATCCAACCGACCGAGCACCGAACGTACGGCACCTCCGCGTTCAGCACACGTTCAGCTCGGTGACGTCCTCGACTTCTTGATCCAGCAAGACGGCGAGGTAGTGGATGAGTTCCGGCAGCACGGCGGCGTGGTGATGGTGATGGTGATGCTATCTCCGCAGGGCTTCGCCCAAGTACTGCGAAAATATGACCGAGGGACGGAACTGTGGAGGGGGGCGCCGCACACGGCTAAGACAATGTTGTGGCTTGTTTGGGGCTCCCCCTCTCCTCTATTTATATATGTGTAGGGGCTTGGAGTAGAAGGAATAGTGCCACGTGAACAGTACCACGTGAATAGTACCGCGTGAACAGTATCACGTGAATAGTACACACGTGGACTTGGACTCCAAAGTCCAATCCTATTCCTACTAGGACTCTCCTTTTTTCCTTCCCTGGCTGCGTGGGCTTTTGAGGACTTGGTGCGCCTGGCCCAATAAGGCCAGGGCGCCTCCCCTTAGCCCATGCCAGCCCTTGGGACGTGGTGGACCCACTTGTGGACTTCCGGACCCCTCCGGAATCCTCCGGAACCTTCTGGAAGCTTCCCGGTACAATACCGAAAAAACTGCACCTTTTTCCGGTACCCAAAATATGACTTCCCATATATAAATCTTTACCTCTCGACCATTCCGAGACTCCTCGTGACGTCCGGGATCTCATCAGGGACTCCGAACAACATTCGGTTACCAATTCACATAACTCATATAACACTATATCGTCAACGAACGTTAAGCGTGCGGACCCTACGGGTTCGGGAATGATGTAGACATGACCAAGACGCCTCTCCGGTCAATAATCAATAGCGGAACCTGGATGCCCATATTGGTTCCTACATATTCCACGAAGATCTTATCGGTCGAACCGCAATGACAACATACGTAATTCCCTTTGTCCGTCGGTATGTTACTTGCCCAAGATTCGACCGTCGGTATCTCCATACCTAGTTCAATCTCGTTACCGGCAAGTCTCTTTACTCGTTCCATAATACATCATCCCGTAACTAACTCCTTAGTCACTTTGCTTGCAAGCTTCTTATGATGTGCATTACCGAGAGGGCCCAGAGATACCTCTCCGAAACACGGAGTGACAAATCCCAGTCTCGATCCATGCCAACTCAACAGACACCTTCGGAGATACCTGTAGAGCATCTTTATGATCACCCAGTTACGTTGTGACGTTTGATAGCACACAAGGTATTCCTCCGGTATCCGGGAGTTGCATGATCTCATGGTCGGAGGAACATGTATTTGACATTCAAGAAAGCAGTAGCAATAAACAGAACGATCATATGCTAAGCTAACAGATGGGTCTTGTCCATCACATCATTCTCCTAATGATGTGATCCCGTTATCAAATGACAACTCATGTCTATGGTTAGGAAACCTTAACCATCTTTGATCAACGAGCTAGTCTAGTAGAGGCTCACTAGGGACACGGTATTTGTTTATGTATTCACACATGTATTTAAGTTTCCGGTCAATACAATTCTAGCATGAATTATAAACCTTTATCATGAACAAGGAAATATAAAATAATAACAACTTTATTATTGCCTCTAGGGCATATTTCCATCAGTCTCCCACTTGCACTAGAGTCAATAATCTAGTTCACATCGCCATGTGATTAACACCCAAGAGTTCGCTAGAGTTAATAATCTAGTTCACATCACCACGTGATTAACACTCAAAGAGTTCTAAGGTGTCATCATGTTTTGCTCGTGAGAGAGAATTTTAGTCAATGGGTCTGCAATATTCAGACCCATGTGTACTTTGCAAATCCTTATGTCATACTGTAGATGCTGCTATCACGCTTTACTTGGAGCTATTCCAAATGACTGCTCCATTATACATATCCGGTTTGCTACTCAGAGATATCCAGATTGGTGTCAAAGCTTGCATCGACGTAACCCTTTACGACGAACTCTTTATCACCTCCATAATCGAGAAACATTTCCTTAGTCCTTTAGTTACTAAGGATAATTTTGACCGCTGTCTAGTGATCCACTCCTGGATCACTCTTGTACCCCCTTTGCCAGACACGTGGCAAGGCACACATTAGGTGTGGTACACAGCACGGCATACATTATAGAACCTATGGCTGAGGCATAGGGAATGACTTTCATTCTCTCTCTATCTTCTGCCGTGGTCGATCTTTGAGTCTTACTCAACTTTACACCTTACAATACAGGCAAGAACTCCTTCTTTGACTGATCCATTTTGAACTCCTTCAAAATCTTGTCAAGGTATGTACTCATTGAAAGTCTTATCAGGCGTCTTGATTTATCTCTATAGATCTTGATGCCCAATATATAAGCAGCTTCACCGAGGTCTTTCATTCAAGTATCCTTTTATGCCATCCAGAAATTCTATATCATTTCCAATCAACAATATGTCATCCACATATAATATTACAAATGCTACAGAGCTCCCACTCACTTTCTTGTAAATACAGGCTTCACCGTAAGTCTGTACAAAACCATATGCTTTGATCACCTCATCAAAGCGTATATTCCAACTCCGAGATGCTTGCACCAGTCCATAGATGGATCGCTGGAGCTTGCACACTTTGTTAGCACCCTTAGGATCGACAAAACCTTCTGGTTGCATCATATACAACTCTTCTTTGAGAAAACCATTAATGAATGCAGTTTTAACATCCATTTGCCAGATCATAAAATGCGGCAATTGCTAACATGATTCGGACAGACTTAAGCATCGCTACGGGTGAGAAAGTCTCATCGTAGTCAACCCCTTGAACTTGTCGAAAACCTTTCGCGACAAGTCGAGCTTTGTAGACAGTGATATTACCATCAGCGTTTGTCTTCCTCTTAAAAATCCATTTATTCTCAATGGCTTGCTGATCATCGGGCAAGTCCACCAACGTCCATACTTTGTTCTCATACATGGATCCTATCTCAGATTTCATGGTCTCAAGCCATTTGTCGGAATCTGGGCTCATCATAGCTTCTTCATAGTTCGTAGGTTCGCCGTTATCTAACAACATGACTTCCAGAACAGGATTACCCTACCACTCTGGTGCGGAACGTACTCTGGTCGATCTACGAGGTTCAGTAGTAACTTGATCTGAAGTGTCATGATCTTCACCATTATCTTCCTCTCTTATTGGTGTAGGCATCACGGGAACAGTTTTCTCTGATGAGCTACTTTCCAATTCGAGAGAAGGTACAATTACCTCATCAAGTTCTACTTTCCTCCCACTCACTTCTTTCGAGAGAAACTCCTTCTCTAAAAAGGACCCATTCTTGGCAACAAAGACCTTGCCTTCGAATCTGTGGTAAAAGGTGTACCCAATTGTTTCTTTAGGCTATCCTATGAAGACGCACTTCTCCGCTTTGGGTTCGAGCTTATCAGGTTGAAGCTTTTTCACATAAGCATCGCATCTCCAAACTTTAAAAAATGACAGCTTAGGTTTCTTGCCAAACCACAGTTCATACGATGTCGTCTCAACGGATTTAGACGGTGCCCTATTTAACGTGAATGCAGCTGTCTCTAATGCATAACCCCAAAACGATAGTGGCAAATCGGTAAGAGACATCATAGAACGCACCATATCCAATAAAGTACGGTTACGACGTTCTGACACACCATTACGCTGTGGTGTTCCTGGTGGCGTGAGTTGTGAAACAATTCCACATTTTCTTAAATGAAGGCCAAACTCGTAACTCAAATATTCGCCTCCGCGATCGGATCGTAGAAACTTTATTTTCTTGTTACGATGATTCTCTACTTCACTCTGAAATTCTTTGAACTTTTCAAATGTTTCAGACTTGTGTTTCATCAAGTAGATATACCCATACCTACTCAAATCATCTGTGAAGGTTAGAAAATAACGATACCCGCCGCGTGCTTCAACATTCATCGGACCGCATACATCGGTATGTATTATTTCCAACAAATCAGTAGCTCGCTCCATTGTTCCGGAGAACGGAGTTTTAGTCATCTTGCCTATGAGGCATGGTTCGCAAGTATCAAATGATTCATAATCAAGAGATTCCAAAAGTTCATCAGCATGGAGTTTCTTCATGCGCTTTACACCAATATGACCTAAACGGCAGTGCCACAAGTATGTTGCACTATCATTATCAACTTTGCATCTTTTGGCATCAATATTATGAATATGTGTATCACTACGATCGAGATTCAACAAGAATAAACCATTCACAAGGGTGCATGATCACGAGGGATATTATTCATATAAACAGAATAACCATTATTCTCTGACTTAAATGAATAACCGTCTTGCAATAAACAATATCCAGATATAATGTTTTATGCTCAACGCAAGCAGCAAATAACCATTATTTAGGTTTTATACTAATCCCGAAGGTATTACGAGTGTGTGGATATTGATCATATCAATCTTGGAGACACTTCCAACACATATCGTCACCTCGCCCTCAGCTAGTCTCCGTTACTCTGCAGCTCCTGCTTCAAGTTACTAATATTAGCAACTGAATCAGTATCAAATACCCAGACGCTGCTACGAGCACTAGTGAGGTACATATCAATAACATGTATATCAAATATACCTTTGTTCACTTTGCCATCCTTCTTATCCGCCAAATACTTGGGGCAGTTCCGCTTCCAGTGACCAGTTCCTTTGCAGTAGAAGCACTCAGTTTCAGGCTTGGGTCCAACTTTGGGTTTCTTCGTGGGAGCGGCAGCTTGCTTGCCGTTCTTCTTGAAGTTCCCCTTCTTTCCCTTGCCCTTTTTCTTGAAACTAGTGGTCTTGTTAACCATCAACACTTGATGCTCCTTCTTGATTTCTACCTCCGCCGATTTCAGCATCGCGAAGAGCTCGGGAATTGTCTTCTCCATCCCTTGCATATTATAGTTCATCACGAAGCCTTTATAGCTTGGTGGAAGTGACTGAAGAACTCTGTCAATAACACTCTCAACTGGAAGATCAATTCCCAGCCGAGTCAAGTGGTTGTGGTATCCAGACATTCTGAGTATGTGTTCACTGACAGAACTGTTCTCCTCCATCTTACAGCTGAAGAACTTGTTGGAGACTTCATATCTCTCAACCCGGGCATTAGCTTGAAATATCAATTTTAGCTCCTGGAACATCTCATATGCTCCATGGCGTTCAAAACGCTTTTTTAGTCCCGGTTCTAAGCCGTAGAGCATGGCACACTGAACTATCGAGTAGTCATCAGATCGAGCCTGCCAGGCGTTCACAACGTCTGCAGCAGCTCCTGCAGCAGGTCCATCACCTAGCGGTGCATCAAGGACATAATCCTTCTGTGCAGCAATGAGGATAATCCTCAAGTTACGGACCCAGTCCGTGTAATTGCTACCATCATCTTTCAACTAAGCTTTCTCTAGGAACGTATCAAAAACAGGGGAGCTACAATGCGAGCTATTGATCTACAACATAATTTGCAAAGACTATCAGGACTAAGTTCATGATAAATTAAGTTCAATTAATCAAATTACTAATGAACTCCCACTTAAATTAACATCCCTCAAGTTAACTAAGTGATACATGATCCAAATCAACTAGCCCATGTCCGATCATCACGTGAGATGGGATAGTCATCAATGGTGAACATCTCTATGTTGATCATATCTACTATATGACTCATGTTCGACCTTTCGGTCTCCAGTGTTCCGAGACCATGTCTGTACATGCTAGGCTCGTCAAGTTTAACCCAAGTATTCTGCTTGTGTAAAACTAGCTTACACCCGTTGTATGTGAACGTAGAATCTATCACACCCGATCATCACGAGGTGCTTCGAAACGACGAACTTTAGCAACGGTGCATACTCGGGGAGAACACTTTTATCTTGAAATTTAGTGAAGGGATCATCTTATAATGCTACCGTCGTTCTAAGCAAAATAAGATGCATAAAGGATAAATATCACATGCAATCAAAATATGTGACATGATATGGCCATCATCATCTTGTGCTTTTGATCTCCATCTCCAAAGCATCGTCATGATCTCCATCGTCACCGGCTCGACACCTTGATCTCCATCGTTGCGTCGTGGTCGTCTTGCCAACTATTGCTTCTACAACTATTGCTAACGCATAGCGATAAAGTAAAGCAATTACATGGCGCTTGCATTTCATACAATAAAGAGACAACCATAAGGCTCCTGCCGGTTGTCGATAAATTACAAAACATGATCATCTCATACAATAACGTATATCGCATCATGTCTTGACCATATCACATCACAGCATACCCTGCAAAAACAAGTTAGACGTCCTCTACTTTGTTGTTGCAAGTTTTACGTTGCTGCTACGGGCTTCTAGCAAGAACCGTTCTTACCTACGGCACAAAACCACAACGGTGATTTATCAAGTTTGTTGTTTTAACCTTCAACAAGGACCGGCCGCAGTCAAATTTGATTCAACTAAAGTAGGAGAAACAGACACCCGCCAGCCACCTTTATGCAAAACAAGTTGCATGTCTGTCGGTGGAACCGGTCTCATGTACGTGGACATGTAAGGTTGGTCCGGGCCGCTTCATCTTACAACACCGCTGAATCAAAATAAGACGTTGGTGGTAAGCAGTATGACGATCACCGCCCACAACTCTTTGTGTTCTACTCGTGCATATCATCTACGCATAGACCTGGCTCTGATACCACTGTTGGGGAACGTTGCATGGAAAACAAAAAATTTCTACGCACACGCAAGATCTATCCATGGAGATGCATAGCTACGAGAGGGGGAGTGTGTCTACGTACCCTCATAGACCGTAAGCGGAAGCGTTAGAACAACGCGGTTGATGTCGTCGAACAACTTCACGATCCAACCGACCGAGCACCGAACGTACGGCACCTCCGCGTTCAGCACACGTTCAGCTCGGTGACGTCCTCGACTTCTTGATCCAGCAAGACGGCGAGGTAGTGGATGAGTTCCGGCAGCACGGCGGCGTGGTAACGGTGATGGTGATGCTATCTCCGCAGGGCTTCGCCCAAGTACTGCGAAAATATGACCGAGGGACGGAACTGTGGAGGGGGGCGCCGCACACGGCTAAGACAATGTTGTGACTTGTTTCGGGCGCCCCCTCTCCTCTATTTATATATGTGTAGGGGCTTGGAGTAGAAGGAATAGTGCCACGTGAACAGTACCACATGAATAGTACCACGTGAACAGTACCACGTGAATAGTACACACGTGGACTTGGACTCCAAAGTCCAATCCTATTCCTACTAGGACTCTCCTTTTTTCCTTCCCTAGCTGCGTGGGCTTTTGAGGACTTGGTGCGCCTGGCCCAATAAGGCCAGGGCGCCTCCCCTTAGCCCATGCCAGCCCTTGGGATGTGGTGGACCCACTTGTGGACTTCCGGACCCCTCCGGAATCCTCCGGAACCTTCTGGAAGCTTCCCGGTACAATACCGAAAAAACTGCACCTTTTTCCGGAACCCAAAATATGACTTTCCATATATAAATCTTTACCTCTCGACCATTCCGAGACTCCTCGTGACGTCCGGGATCTCATCCGGGACTCCGAACAACATTCGGTTACCAATTCACATAACTCATATAACACTATATCGTCAACGAACGTTAAGCGTGCGGACCCTACGGGTTCGGGAATGATGTAGACATGACCGAGACGCCTCTCCGGTCAATAATCAATAGCGGAACCTGGATGCCCATATTGGTTCCTACATATTCCACGAAGATCTTATCGGTCGAACTGCAATGACAACATACGTAATTCCCTTTGTCCGTCGGTATGTTATTTGCCCGAGATTCGACCGTCGGTATCTCCATACCTAGTTCAATCTCGTTACCGGCAAGTCTCTTTACTCGTTCCGTAATACATCATCCCGTAACTAACTCCTTAGTCACTTTGCTTGCAAGCTTCTTATGATGTGCATTACCGAGAGGGCCCAGAGATACCTCTCCGAAACACGGAGTGACAAATCCCAGTCTCGATCCATGCCAACTCAACAGACACCTTTGGAGATACCTGTAGAGCATCTTTATGATCACTCAGTTACGTTGTGACGTTTGATAGCACACAAGGTATTCCTCCGGTATCCGGGAGTTGCATGATCTCATGGTTGGAGGAACATGTATTTGACATTCAAGAAAGCAGTAGCAATAAACAGACCGATCATATGCTAAGCTAACAGATGGGTCTTGTCCATCACATCATTCTCCTAATGATGTGATCCCGTTATCAAATGACAACTCATGTCTATGGTTAGGAAACCTTAACCATCTTTGATCAACGAGCTAGTCTAGTAGAGGCTCACTAGGGACACGGTATTTGTTTATGTATTCACACATGTATTTAAGTTTCCGGTCAATACAATTCTAGCATGAATTATAAACCTTTATCATGAACAAGGAAATATAAAATAATAACAACTTTATTATTGCCTCTAGGGCATATTTCCATCATGAAGCAGGCACAGGGGATTGAAATATGTGCATATTACGTTTGCGAGAACATTCGCTTTATGACCGAAAGCAACAAGAGTGCAAGAGATCTTCGGGTACGTAAACACCATTCATATATTTTTATCATGATCTAATACATATACGCACAACTAACATGTTCATATTGATCTCCTTCTTTAAAGATGCACGAGATGCGGGATAAGCTCCTACCAACGGACCGCATACGAGCAATTCAAGAGGAAATTGCGGGATTTTTGCTTCAGCAGGTCATATCTCCCGACGAAGAATACCATTACCCGATTCGCAAATGATCTGCAAATTGTACGATAAATTGTATATACCAAATTGTGTATATATATATGTGTATGCATGTAGTCGTACAAGAAATTCTATGATATATGATTGCTTGTACGAGAAATTTTATGATATATGATTGGTTCTACGAGAAATTCTATTATATATGCATAACGTGTACAGTATGTAGTAGCGTAAAATATGTTTGAAATGAAAAAGAATTAAATGAAAAACACAAAATGAAAAGGAAAAATAAACAATAGACACTAATTAAACACCTAAACCCCTAAACCCCTAAACCTTTACTCCCGGTTGGTGTTACCAACCGGGACCAAAGGTCCCCATGCCCTGGCGCGCGCTGCCGACCATGTGGCCAGGGTTTAGTCCCGGTTCGTAGCCAACCGGGACTAAAGGCTTGGACCCTTTAGTCTCTATACTTTAGTCCCGGTTGGGGAATCGGGACTAAAGGCCCTTTCCAACCGGGACTAATGGCCTGTTTTCTACTGGTGGTAGTTTCTATTTATCATGGTAAAACATCAGACAGATGCAAATATGAGATGTATCGGGAACACGAGGGAATTGGAGACATCGGGAAAGAAGCAAACATTTCTTGACGAATACAACAATCTAATATCTTCCAAGTTCTCTCGGTAGTCCAACAAACATGTCTCCTAGTAGCACTAGGTATACAACCATTTCTTGAAAGACGATAGGACCATGAACTTAATTGAGAAGGCCAATCAGCTCTTGTGTAGCGCTTCACCATTGATATAGTGAAGCCATTCCTCCTCTTCGAGAGATCGTGCTCATAACTTTTGGAACAATACTGTGCGACTTGTTCCATCGGTCCAGGGCCAGTGTGATCAATACTGACTGTAATTTAGAAAACACGGATATCCTTTTTTCCAGGAAAAAACATTGAGACCTTACATAAATCAAGAATTCATTTTTTCAGCCATATAAATCATGAATCCATGCCATGGAGGAAATTTCCACCTGCTACGACGCATGGTCACACGCCAGGCTGGGCGTTTGGGTTACCCGAAAAAATCGGGTCGGGTAATTCGGGCTTTTGCAAATTCAGGTTATGAAAAATGAAACCTGAAATATAGCCAAAAATTTAAGAACCCGACAATTCGGGTACCCGAAAATTTGGGTCGGGTTTTCCCGAATTACCTGAATAGGAGCATCACTCCACATCACAGAAGGCCACTAGGCAGATGGAATGGTGCGGCACTGCACTTGTTCATTCCGTGGAGGCTCGAGGCAGTCCGTCGAGCACGACACCATGATCGAGTGGCTTGGAGGCTGGTAACCCGACCTAGGTTTTGTGGGGAAGCGAGTAGTTATGGTAATTTTTGGGTCGGGCCTTCTCTATGCGTGGAGCATATTCAATATTATATTATTAAAACAAAGTCTAAAATGTATACCGAAAAAATGTTTAAAAACTTGTCTTATCCACATTAGACAAAATGAAGTAAAAAAATGAACATTTCAATATCTTCAATATGTCGAAACTATAATTTCCAGTAGCATCGTTGCTGTTTTTCTGCAGCTTTCATAGTTGCTAAAACTACCCATAGTATGTGGAAGTATCGACATAATTTCAAAAAGTCATTCGATCTGAATGCTACATGAAGAACATAAGCCAGATGACGGAACGCAAAGACCTAGGATGTAGAAGATCATAACATGAGCGATTCGAAAGATTTGGATTCCTTTTGAAAGTCGTATGCTTTGGAAGAGCTTGTACAGTTTGGAAAGGGATTTTTTGAGAGAAAAGAAAAATCTACTTCAACTGCCTCCTGTCTAAATTAAATTAACGTAAGTGAATGGAGTCTCTATCGTTCCAATGCAAGAGTTAACAGCCAAAGAGGAATTCTTCCAGTAGTATCGGCCATATTCCCTACTTTCTTCCACATTTTATCAATTGGTCATGCTAGAGACAAAAACATTCATTGTAACATTTACGTTCAATATTTGACCGAGAAATATGCTACCATCAACATTCACTAAGAATACATCGATATTCGCATACTTATTCCCGATCTCCATAGGGCATGTGTACATGTGCTCGTATGAAGTGTGTGTGGTGATGCACATTGTTCTCTGTGTAACCACAACAAGAAAAATCCATGTGTGGATGAACATGGATTTTAATTGTCAAAAGGTCAATGAGAAGTATATTATTGGTGATCTATCATTGATGTGCAGGAGTTGCTTACCTAGCATCAGCGTTGTTTATAGAGTAAATTCATAAGTTTTGTTTCCACGCAATTTGGTTGTCTCGGATCTAGGAATCACTGATTTCATTCGAGTGAGTTGGTCAGATGAAAGGTACCAGTATCACAAGTAAACAAACTCTACGAATATCTCCCTAGAGAAGAGAAGAAGAACAAAACTAGAAATTTACTTTCGCACTTTTGAGAATGCTGACAAGGAAAGGAGACACTTCAACGGCACCATCGATCACATGTGTACTTGTGCCCTCCTCCTATAGATAAGGTATGCTTTATAGAAAAACTGAAGTATGAGTGATTAAAGAAGGAATCATGCTTTTATGGGCAATGACAATCTTCTAGGCATGTGACATAGCAGAAGTACATGGTCGCTCCTTGTTGTTTCCTTGCATTATACAACTCTATAAATTGAAACTTTGCGAGGCACAACGTTCCTCATAGCAACATGAACAACCAGTCTCTCTTCCATCAAGGAAAAAAAGTAGCACCAATTCTAAGAATCCGGCCGCTTCCATCCCATAAAATTTACTTTCATCTATGCACGCTACGACAACGTCTTCTATTCGGTCATGGTAGCACATCAAATATGTGACAATCTAAGATGTGTTGAAAACACGAGGGAATCAGAGACATCAGGAGAGAAACAACCGCCGCTATGCGAATCTAGAACCCTAGCATAGTCCTCCAGTCTCTACATAATCCAACATGCATGCCTCCTAGCAGCGCTGGATATACAAAGAATGCTCCTGCTGCGATATGGCCGTGAACTTCGCTCACACCCTTCCGGAGTCCTTGAGGAGCCACGTAATTCTACAATGCATTTAGAGCATTTTCTCTCCGGCGTATCATTTTACTGTTGGTGTGGCGAAATCTTGTGATTCGACCGAATGAGCATGCCCGCGATCTTTACAACGATGCAGTCTTTCTTTGTCCGCTTTCCGCTCTACCCGTAAATGCATTTTCACGACGGTCATGGCCCTCTCACAGAAAAATTGTGGTCAAGGTTGAATTTTGCAAAACCATGGAGCCCTTCATGAATCAGGAAAATGTTTAGGAGCCTCCAGAAATTTCCACCCCCGGAGCCCAGGATCCAACGGTGGTCAGCGAACTCGAACGGAACCTAGTAGAGAAAGAAAAAAATAAACACGAACGAATTCGCCAACAACCCCCAAAGCCGCAGGCGAGAGAGGGGAAGGGAGGGAGAAGAAGAAAAAAAAAATGGCATCGTCGGCCCGCGCCGCCGCCTCCGCCGCGAGATCGGCTCTCCGCCGGGCGCCCCTCGCCGCCTCGTCGTCCTCTTCCGCCGCCGGAGCCGTCGGGATCCTCCGCAGGTAGGGTTCTGCTAGGCTGTCCAAGAGATCGATCGATCGATGGGTTGGTGGGTGGCTGCGGGCGCGTGCTCACGTCGAGTTTCCCTGCAGGTCGGCTGCGGCGGGTCTGGAGACGCGGATGCCCCTGCACAGCGCGGCGTCGGCGGCGCGCCTGGGATCCTGCATCACCCGAGGTAAGCCCGCGCATCACCTCCCCCCTCCCGTTCCGCTGGTTGTTAGCTACCATTAGATTGGATCTTGGTTCTCTCTGTGAACGGCCGTGCGGAGTAAAATTTGCGTGATTGATCTTGCTCTATGAGGCTTCGAGGGTCAGTTAGCATGGCACAAGCTGTATTTATCTCCAATGTTTTCTCAAATTGATTTCCCTAATCCCTACCAAGAACAGACGCAATTGGCACGCCACACTGGATGCATGTTGAACTCTGCAGTCTTCACAAGTTGGTGATACTGTCATGCGTGTGGCTTTGATGTTGAGCTCAACTGCTCATACAACACGTGAACCTAGAAATAAGAGTGTGAATCCTGTTGATTCTGCAGGATAGGTGAGCATTTCCGCAAGGAAGTGCACCAGTAGTTTGAGGAGACTTGGTGATAAGCACTTGCGAATTCATGAATAACTAAGTAACTGTCATCCCGAAAAAACTCTTCCTTCTGTAGATTATTAATCTTATTATCCGTGAGTATGAGCAGTATCCGTGAGTATGAGCAGTACCTGCTTCTGCTATTCGCAAGTACCTGTTTCTGCTGTTATTCATTTTTCTATCACAAGCTGTTAAACGTCTTCTTCTTTTTGGTGAATTTGGGAGATCTGTATCCATTGTCCTCAACTAAGCCATTGCATCAGTTCTTATTCGAGGTTAACAGCCTTATTGTACCTAGACCCATGTGTTAACCATTTGAGTGCCAATGCCAGCGGCTCCGTGAAGATTAGATATTTTGAGGACTTCATAGTAGTAGTTCATTTATTTTGAGATCTTGTATTTCTTGATCTTCATCACAACTGATCAATTAAGGCGGTTGTGTGGTAATGGCAATTGAACTTTGATCAGTGAGGTTATCAGAGTCGTACGGTATTCGGATGCTACTAGTTCACTTCGTAGCACAATGCAGTGAGAATTTTCAGTCTTCATTTTGCTGCAACCCTAATATTGTACCTTAGTTCAAACTTCATACATTTCCATGCCTTTTTTCTTTCTTTCTCTGTGCTCATTGTTGATTAACATTTTCATGTTGTATACTCAGATGGCAACAATGCTTTCTCATGGAACTCCAGGCGCATGTTCAGTTCAAATGAGAAACATCTGCCTGCAATATCTGACCCAAAAATTGAGACTGCATTTAAGGATCTGATGGCTGCCAGCTGGAATGAGCTTCCGGGGTCTCTTGTTGAGGAAGCAAAGAAAGCAGTATCTAAGGCTACTGATGATAAGGCTGGTCAAGAAGCTTTGGAAAATGTATTTCGTGCAGCTGAAGCATGTGAAGAATTTAGTGGAGTTTTAGTTACCCTCAGAATGGCTCTTGATGATCTTTGTGGTATAACTGGTGAGGTCAGTACTTAATCACGTCTCTTCCCTTGTTCATGTATTGCTCTTCACAGAGCTGGGGCTCATTTCTCTGCTTCTGCTTATATGTCTTACCAACCCTAACTCTTGCAGAATGTGGGCCCCTTGCCCGGTTACTTAGAAGAAGCTGTGAAATCTGCCTATAGCCGATACATGACATATCTGGAATCTTTTGGTCCTGAAGAGCACTATCTACGGAAAAAAGTGGAGACCGAGTTGGGGACAAAAATGATTCACCTGAAAATGAGATGCAGTGGCATAGGGTCTGAGTGGGGAAAGGTATGTTTCTATTGAAAGTTACTCGTCCCTGCAATTTAGTTTTCTTATATACCAGCATCTGTTGCAGAACTCATGTTTGATACATCTTTGGTGTGTGGGTGCTTGCACCCACTATCATGGGTCATTGATTCTTCTTGTAATGTCATTTGCTATGATGTTAGTCCATTGCTTTGTACGTAAGGTGTTTCTACATATGCGGCATTCTCATGTTATTTTTTGGATGAATTTGTTTCTTCAATTTCTGTCATCACATTTCTTTACTTCTGTGTCAGTATTATCATTTTATCCCCTTTTCTGTCTAAGGGGCAAAGTATCGAACATCCCAGGTCAGTCACTTGTTATTGGATTAGGTTGTATATGATGGAGTTGTATTGGTAATATAGATCAGAAATGACAGGCCATAACTTTAAATGACTATGAACACTTAAAAACCTTGTCTAACAAACCCATATAAGTATGATCATGGTCTTGTGTACCTTTTATTTTATTTGTAAAACATAGCTATACACCATAGAGGACATGGTTGGCAAATGCTCTGTCTTGTTTGTAACTAGACAGATAACCCTGATTACTTCTCACATCCTAATGACTAAGAACACTTTCTCCCTTAACTCTTGTTTGTAATGAGTGAACAAAAAAAAGTTTCTGTTTTGTTGCCAGCAAGGTATTTCTGAGGTTCCATCTTTTTCTCAGGCTACTAAACAGTTTGGAATTAGTCTACATGTCTAATAGGTGAACTAGATCAAGTTATGTTAGTTCAGACTAGTTTGTAGTACTCAAATTGTTAACTACTCCCTCCGTAAACTAATATAAGAGCGTTTAGATCACTAAAGTAGTGATCTAAACACTCTTATATTAGTTTACAGAGGGAGTAGTTTCTCTGTCCCGCAAGTTTCACCAGAAATTCGGAAAACACAACCATTCTCTGGCAAATTCTTGGCCAGGTGTTTTCCAGCGTTCCCCCATATTTTCCCCTGTACCCAGTTACCTCTAGAAACTGGGCAGTGCTGGCAGCTCAGCAAGAACCATAACAGTAGGTCTGTTCAACCTTGCCAGGTTTATTATGGGGTCAAGGCTCTTGCCCAGTCTTGCTGTTTTCTTCTCACAGATCGAATTCTAGTCACGTCATTGTGAGTAATTATTATAACCAGAAGATGCTCAAACAATTGCGTCTTAATTTTTTATCTCATTAAATTGTTTCCTGATGAAAGTCGATGAGATCCTGCACAAGTACATAGCATGTGTGGATTCATCTCTTCATGCCGGTGTTCCTGCTCAGTTTCATAACATGTGTGGATCATGATTTATTCAGCTGATTTCCTGGTCTGAAGTTAGTCAACATTTGCTGCTTTATTCACTATATTCATGAGAGAATTGTTGTTCTTGCAGATCACCCTTATTGGCACCTCAGGGATCTCAGGGTCCTATGTTGAGATGAGGGCATGATGGAACTCTCATACCAGAACCGTGGCCAAACACTGATGGTCTGACGGGAAGCTGCTTAGCGATATCAGAACCAGGTGTTCCGTTTCCTTTTATCTTTCCCCTGTAGCTGCCATGCCAATAACAAGGAGATCGTCAAAACATTTGCGCCCACTTAAAGTAGCTCTTTGTGCTCCAGACTTTCCTGCTGTAATAAGTACATGTTTCTGGAGGTTCCGTTGGTTTTGTTTCGTTGCTCAAACCATGATGGATGGTCTTTATGTCACATTCCCGGTCCGTCTCAGCATGTTGAGAAACAATATATTTGAATAGGATTTGTCTATTTTGTGCATGGTCCGTCTATGTCTCAGTCACTTGAAGTTTTCATTTGCCTCATTCAATTCTGAGAAGCAACTTGGGTTGCAAAATCAGCCGAGAATTATCACGCCGTTTTGTTTTATTGTATTGGCCACCGTTTTGAGGGAACGAGGTTGAACTGGTCAAAGCAGGAGCGATGTATGCATCATTGCAGCAACCGTTGTATTTTGGCAACTATTCTGTATCTAGACAAATCTAAGACAACTAATTCGGGACTTGTATTTTGGCAACTATTCTGTATCTAGACAAATCCAAGACAACTAATTCAGGACGGAGGGAGTAGATGTTAGTTCTTGCACAATTTATTAAGTAAGTTTAGTGCCGTCACAGACTCACAGTTCAACAGCAAACTGAGTAAGTAGTATTGTTCGTTTCAAGCCAGGAAAATAGTAAAGCTGTTTCGACACTCTCCCGGGCCTCTCACCTCCTCACACCCTTTCTATTCATATCATTCAGATTACCGTCGTTGGCTGTGCCTTTGCTGGCCGGCTTTATCCTCATCACCAGCCATGATTGCTCCCCTTCCATTATTTGTTAGTTCGTGTTCATCTTGGCGGTTGTCGCACCACCATTTTGAAACTTACTTCAATGTCAAATGGCCAACTTTAGGGTGGCGATTCCACTGCAGGCGGCAAGCAATTCCGACCGCCTTGAACACCTCTGTTCCTTTGACAGAAGGTGCCACCTCCAAGATGAACACAAGAAATTTTTTATGGCCTGATGAACCCCGATCCTTTCCTTTGGAACCCCACAAAATAACTCAACTGGAATCAAACACAATGAGAAACAATAGCAGAAACACAGAACAAATCCTTGGCTTATTTGCAATATACCACACCAAAATGCAATACACACTTTGTCACAAGCACAACCCCTAACTTTTTTGTTTGTTTGTTTGTAAAGAGGCAAGCGGCACAACAAAACTTAAGTACTTATTAGTCTATATATATCTATATATATCGGCCCTTCACTACAACAAGCGGCAATCTCCCAATGCGAGAACCCTGCAGATGGATGGATGCTCCATGCACCAGAACCTCATTTTTTCTTTCTCTCTTCAGGGAGCGGCGACGTTCTCCATGGCGAGCGGCGCGATCTCCTCGCCGACAATCCCCGGCTCGCTCCCCTCCACCCCCAGTTCCAGAAGCACGTCCTCCCAGTTCTTGGCAGGTCCCTGCAGCATACGCCCAAACCGCCATTGAGCCATGTAGTCTTAAATTGTTGTGCAAACCACCATTTAAACCCAAAATAATTATGTACCTTCCAGGAGAGATCCTGGATCATGCAGTTTTTGACCATCTCCTGGTACACCGGCGTGCCGACGACCTTGACGGCGCGCTTCAGGGTTGTCGCCACCTTCTTCACGTCGGCCGGCTCCACCACGTTGCACTGGCCACCAACAAGAAAAGGAAACCATTTCATGATCTGCCGGAGCTACCATGTTGAACAAGATGAATGAATTTACACAAGAGGATCGATGAGCCTACGTCGACGCTGAGGCGACCCATGTGGAACCCGGTCTTTCCCTCCATGATCGTGTCGACGAGCCCGCCAGTCGACGCGCACGTGCACGGCTGAAAATTTGGAAGAAACTTTGGTCATGGCCATGGATATGCAAAGGAGGTGAGGAACTGGCAAGAAGGAGGAGGCGTTTACCGTTCCGTAGCGCATTCCCTGGAGCTGGATCAGGCCGCAGGGCTCGAAGCGGCTGGTGACGGCGAGCAAGTCGGCGCCAGCCATCATCTGGTGAGCCAGCGGCGCGTTGAACCTGACCACGGCCCTCACCTTGCCCGGGAACTTCTCCTCGACGCTCTTGAGCAGCCGCTCAAACTTCTTCTTCCCGGTGCCCTGCAATGCGTTCGATCACTCAATCATCCATCCATCCCCACGGTGAGCTATCAGGAGACATTTCTGAACGGATCAGCAATGTCGGTCGACGTACGAGGAGAATGATCTGGACGTCCTCCTCCTTCACGATCTCCGGGATGGCGTCGATCATCACGTCGGGGCCCTTCTGCTCCTCCAACCTGCCAATGAACGCCACCAGAGGCACCTTCCTGTCCACCGGCAGCCCCACCTCGGCCTGCAGCGCCTCCTTGTTCAGCGCCTTGGCCTCCAACGCCTGTCACTTTGCCTCGTTAGTCAGAGCTCAAAACCAGCGATCACCGGAAGAAGAGGAGGAAATCTTTGTGTAGATGGGTGGGTGCTCACGGTGGTGATGTCATAGTTGACGGCGAGGAACTTGTCCTTGGTGGGGTCCCACTCGCTGACGTCCATGCCGTTGACGATGCCGGTGATCCCCGTGAGGCGCATGATGTTGTCGAGCTCGCAGCCCCTGGCTTCGCCAGAGATGAGCTCCTCCGCGTAGTAGGGGCTCACCGTCAGCACCTTGTCGGCCTGCAGGATCCCGGCCTTCATCCAGTTGATCTTGCGCCCCTCCACCGGCTTGTCATAGCCGTCAATGAAGTCGAATGACGACTTGAACCTGTCGGGTAGGTTGAGCTGCGCAAAGTCGTCGAAAGAGAAGCGGCCCTGGTATGAGATGTTGTGGATGCAGAAGGCCACCTAGCAAAAGTTGTTGCTTCCTTCAGAATGGACAACAAGATATATATGCAGAGATAATATGTAGATTCAAAAGATGCAAATTGCAAAACCTTGGCGGTCCTGTAGATGCCATTGGACTGGTAGTTGCTCTTGAGGTAGCAGGCCAGAGGGCCCGTGTGCCAGTCGTTGCACACGAACACCACATCTTCCCCTGCGCGGCGCGACACAGGGCGACGGCACCCAGATACAAGAAGAATGGCGATCATCCAGTGCTCTCAAGAATATACCAAGTTCTTCAGATACACATACACTCTAGCAGCGAAGTGTTGTTGATCTTACCGTAGGGCCCGGAAAAATAGGGGTTGTTGTTGAGGTCGAGGATCCTGGGTGCCTCAAGTGCTGCCTGGCAGAGAAGGCTGAAACGCTGCTGGTTGTCCTCGTAATCGGTGCCGGCGTCGGGCCCATAGATCTTCTCCTTGGTCTTGCCCCGGACCTGGAAATTGCAACCAGCAGAAACAACACATTCACTGAAATCAATCACTATGCATAGGTTGAGACGACGAAGAGCTGGCTTGATCGATCGACGACGATCGGTCACCCACCTTCTCCAGGAACCACGGGTGGTCAATGAACACGCGGTCCACTCCGCGCTTGTAGCAGTGGAAGAACCTCACCGTCTCGTACTCGTCAGCGACCTTGATCTGCCAAGCCAATTCAGTAGAATCTTGCAGAAATGTGCAGGAGCTAGCATGTGAATTGTGATCGTTCATGTCGCGGATACCTACCTCGGAGACGACGCTGGTGTCCCAGGCGTCATTGTACTGGTCGTAGCGTGGGGAGACGACCATGACCCGGTGACCGTTGGCCTGCACAGCCACAACACCCGTTGTAATGGCATGCATGGAGGCAAGAAGAAACAATGATGGTTGGGTGGCGTGGTGCTAGCTTACGGCCATGGCAGGGGGGAGGCCTCCCAGCACGTCGCCGAGGCCTCCAGTCTTGCTCCAGGGCGCCATCTCGGCGCCGACGAACACGAGGTTCATGCCGCTGCCCGTGGCGCGCACCACCACGGAGAGGCACCGCCGGCTCCCGCGGTGCGCTTTCCGGCTTTGCTTCGGGGCGGCGCTCGCCCCGATAGTCCTCATGCCGAGCGCCGCATCCGCCGGGTTCCTGGGCCTCACGCCCTGAAAACCTGGACGCCGGAATCTGTCGGTGATGCCGAGGACGGTGCCGGAGGTGGCGAGCTGGGACGTGACCAGAGCCGCCATGGCGCGCACACAGGGGCGGATCCATCACAGGGCATGGGTGTACAGATGTACACCCAAAATTTTCTGCAAAATATTTCATACATATAGGTATATGGCAGATATACTAAGCGTGCATGCCAATTGTGGTCAACAAACATGCCTAGTCCATCGGGAGGAGAGGCCAGCAACCCACTAGCCCAGGAGCAGGAAACAAAACCACTTGCCCAAGCACGAGAGACCACCCATGCGCAATTTTTTCTCAAAAAAATTTCACACGCAAATAGAGAAGCTAGCCTAATCCACCAGAGTCGGACAAGGCGGCGCTCTGTGGCACTTGTTTCGATTGATTTCCAACTGAAATTAGGCCACTTCTATTAGGGTGAAAAAAAATTGAACACCCAAAGTTGAATTCCTGGATCCGCCACTGCGCGCACAGGGTGTGGCTACCTGCAGCAAGAGACGACTGCACTCATCGTCAGTGAGTAGTGAAGTAAATACTCCAGAATTCTCCAGTCAGGTTTTCTCGACTTCACATTTTGTCTGAAATCCAGACATCAAATACATGGTTTTTGTTGGGTTTTTTCGTTAATTAACCTGGTAATTATCCTTTTTTTAATTAATCGATGAGACAAAACTTGTGTCTCCTTTTCGAAAGAAAAAAACATCAAGTAGTACTAATTTGTGTTGGTACTATCAAAACAGTTAGATAAAGTATACTGGTATTTTTTTTTCTATCGTGCAGTCGAATTCCAGGCCAAAAAAGATGAGAAAAAAAATCACTAGCTTGTGTGACTTGTTTGATCCAAATCCGGTGGAAAGCAGAAATGTTTATGCATGTTTATGTCACTCTGTCAAGTCTTAACTGATCATAGAAAACCATGAATCCATTGGATCTGTTCCTCAAATCTAACATCGTTCAGATAGAAATCCATTCAACACCTCCGATTTACACCTACGAATCTACAAGAAGACCCCGACTCGCACCCGCGAAAGTAAGGAGGAGGAGGCACTAGATCTAATGACATGGCGCCACTTGGATGGATGGATCTAGTACTAGAAGTAGAACAACTGACCTTGATGCCACACTGAACTAAGCCGATCTATCCATCGGCCTACGTACCTGATCTGATCTCTTCTTCTTCCTCTTGGACGGACGGACGGACGGACGATCGGCCGGTGTGCGTGCTCACAGTCGCCGGGCACTCGTGAGTGAGTGTCTTCTTCTTCTTCTTCTTCTTCTTCTTCTTCTTCTTCTTCTTCTTCTTCTTCTTCTTCTTCTTCTTCACTTGTACCACTCCTCTCCGTCTCCTGGTTGTACTGTGTGGGGCGGGCGAAAGTGACGGGACGAAACGAACGGTGCGTGGCTCCGGGGAGTGGGCCTATATGTACTCGCTCGCTCAGTCCTCCGGTGCCGGTGGCTGGATCCCCAATACCCGCTCCCTTCCTCGTGCATGCATGCACGCGCCACGACACGGGACCGGTGGGCCGCTACATGCGACCGTGCGGGGCAGCAAGCATGCAGGCGATCGACGTTGAGTGAGCGTGAGCGATACTACTCACGCTGCTGCCCGTCCGTGGAGTAAAGTGGAGTCTAGTGGAGTGACACACAGGAGTAAAGCCGAGTGGCTGGCACACGGGACGGGAGGAACGGCGGAACATGGCCGCCCGCTGCACTTTCCAGCGGCCGATCGACGCGCGCGCCTTTGCTTCCGTGTCGTCCGTTCCGGCCTCGCCGCGCGCGTCTTCTTGTCGTGCCCGTCTCCGTTTCCGTTTCCGGTGGGCTGCCGCGCGCTGCTCCGCTGCGATGCCCACATGCTGTGTGCTCTCGACTCCGGAGTCCGGACATGGCCCGTGCGTGCGCTCTAGGCTTGCTTTCCAGCGGCCTGCAGGCCTCGCCGCGCGTGCGTGCACGCATCTCCTTGTCGTGTCCGTCTCCGTCTCCGTTTCCGGTGGGCTGCCGGTGCTCTGTTGCGATGCCCACATGCTGTGTGTTCTCGACCCCGGACACGGCCAGCCCGTGCGCTCTACGTACCTTGCTCTCCGTCATGGGGGCATGCATGCATGTTCCTTGCTCTTGGCTTTCGCCGGGGTGGCCTTGCATGCGTTGGCGTGCCACGAGGGGTGTGGTGCGAGCGAGGCTGAGTGTACGCCGCCCAGCCACGAGACGACGACGGACGACGGACGGCATGGGCATTGCCGGCCGGGCGCCAGTTGTTGGCCACCTTTAATTTGTTTTCTTCTTTGCTGATTGACGGCTGTGGTGTGTGTGTGTGTGTGTGTGTGTGTAGTACGCGATGTACGTGCTGCTAAACTGGCGCATGAGGGACGCACGCACGTATACAGATACAGGCATAGACACGTACGTAGTACCCCCTCCCTTTTGCTTTGTCGGATCGGGTAAACGTACGTGAATGCAGCGATTTACGTGCCGGTGAGCTGGTTGTCAACTGCGTCGGTAATGAGCTGTGACAGTGAGATCAGCTCGCTGGACCGTTTCTAGAAGCCTCCTACATGTCAGTGAAGGTGACGAGGCGACGGGGCGCGCAACAAGCACGGCGGGCGCGTGACCAAGTCGTGCGAGACACTGCTCGGTCGACCCAGTTGAGGTGTGAGCCGGAGACGGCCTGCATGCCGTAAGGGTTAAATGCGGGTGCGCCCGCGAGGAGAGGATTATGATGTATTATGACTAAATAGATCGAACGAGAGAAGCTGTTCTTCCTTGTGACCTTCCCAGATCCTCTTCTTCCTCCTCCTTCCTCCCAAGTTCTCCCTCCTCTCGCCTAGATCGACAAGGGCCCGTAACAAATTGTATCAGAGGTCAGACGATCGACCTGGATTCACACTACCGAAAGCCTAGATACCAAACCAAGGCGGCCAAGCAAGCAGCTTCGATGGAACACCAGATCGCGGCGCTCGCCAAGGCGGTCAACGACGGGCGCATCACCAGTGACGCCCGCCTCGACACGATCCAGCAGTCTCTCAAGATGTGGCGGCCGGCGGTGACTAACTTGCAGCAACAGTTAGACGAGCTGTGGATGCAGGTCGGGTGGATCGCCCTTCATCCGGTGCTCGCGTCGTCTCCGTTGACCCAGAACGACGCGGTGATGCGGCCAGCAGCGACCAACTCCGTCGACAACTCTAGGCACCACGGGCCAAGTGGCCATGGCGAGGTCATCGATTCCGGGGGTTCGGCTCACGGGGTGGTTACCATCTTGACGCCGCCTCTCGGACCTGCTTGCGTGGACATCCGACGTCACCAATAGGGCGCCACAGTTAGATTTTAGTGCTGGTGTTGGAGACGACGCCAGCGGTATTTTGAATAACTGCTGGCGTTGGACAGTGTTGCACGTCGGCACTATCATATTTAGCTAATAAAAAAAATCAGCTTTACAAAAGATACTACTAAACATTTCAGCAATTCACAAAAGATACTAAACATCTCAGTTATTCACAAAAGATATCAAATTCACAAAAGGAAAGTACGAATTACTTCTCGCAATGTATATATATATATCGATCTTCCCATCTCTCGATCGACACTACCTAGTTTTTCCTAAGGACTATTTTAAGCTCACGAAGCTTATGCCTGTTCGTCTGCCCCTCCTTGATGTAATGCGCTTTTTCTGTCTTCAGTTGAGTCCTCTGGGCCTTCAGGACTTGTATCTCCTTATTGAGCTCGGTTATCTCGAGGTTCAGTGCCCCGATCTGACCTTCGAGACTGATAATCTTATCGTAGACAATAGCATTGTCATAGATAATTTTGTCCTTCTCCTTCGTCAGGGAGTCATTCAACTCCTGCAGGGCCTTAAGGGTACTCTGACGTGACGCGGTCAGCTCCTGACTGAGCATGTCCACATCACCTGAAGACTACAAAACGACAGCTAGCGAAGACGGACCTCCTACGTATGCCTGCCAGGGTTTCAAATCATGAACAATTAAACATGAACAATTAATTAGTGGATAATGCATGTTTTTGTAACCTTAATTACCTGGTTGGTGCTCACTTCGCCCTTATCTTCAGAAAACCCCGACCAATGATCAGAGGAGCCTACCCAGATGCTAGAGTCGGCCATGTTGTGTTTGATAGAAACAGGTTGCATACATAATAAATTACTTAGGCTGTGTTTCATAAATGGAAAAATTGAAACAAGTTGCATACATATTCTACGGTATATTACACAGGTAGACAGCTGCATCACCCAATACCAATACCAGTTTTTACAAAGCAGTAGAAATTTTACACAGAAATAGAGACCAAAAGTTATTTCATTTTGAAGAACTAATTAAGGGGCTGCTTTTCATAGAGTCAATTTTTTTCCCAATTGACTAAGGTTTTTGCCACAGTTTGGCTTGGCACACTTTATTGCCCCTGTGGCCCATTTGTCATAGAGTCATTTTTTCCCAACTTTTGACAAAGTTTGTAGTTTGATTTGTCAGCCACACTTTTGGCAAAATTACTCTCCAACCAAACTGACCCTAAGGGAATCTTGCCAAAATTAGGGCCTGTTTGGATTGTGAGTATAGTTGCCACATATTGGGGCTGTTTGGATTGTGGCCGGCTGTTTGACCAAGTAAGGTGTGTGTTTGATTCCCTTAGGCAAGGTAAAATGTGGCTAACAATTGAGCAACTCAAGTAAGACAAGTGTGGCAAAAATAATGTGGCAATATATGGCAAACATAGTCACAATCCAAACAACCCCTATGCTTGCCATATATTGCCACATTTTTTATATCTAGGACATGTGGCAAGAACCAAACACACACCTAGTTGTGGCATTGCTAGGTGTAGAACCACAAACAGCCCCAAAATCTACAACATTACTAAGATTCAAACAGCAAAATACCCAATACCCAATAGCGGAGATAGCATCGTAGCATTCTTGTAGCATTCTAGTTTTTTGTTTGCATAAAAAAAGAAGCGGAGATAGCAAAATACCTGCAGTGATGGAGACGCGGAGGTGCTCGGCGGCGAGGAGAGTCTGCGGGCGGCGTCGGGTCGTGCGGGGCGGCGACGGGCTGCGTCGGTTGCGGGGTCGGGCGGGGCGGCAGCGGGGTACGACGTCGGGCGGGGCGGCGACGGGCGGCGTCGGACGGGGTGGCAACGGGCGGCGTCGGGGGCGGCGGCGGGGATCGAGAGGAGGACGAGGGAGTTGGGCTCGAGAGTGGGGAGTAGATTAGACATATTAGTGCTGGCGTGGGCCTAATGGGCCTAATTTGCTACGCCGGGGCTAATGTGCAACGCCAGCACTAATCGAATAGCTGTGGCGTTTCAATTTAGCCAACGCCAACACTATTTGAAAATATTAGTGCTGACGTGAGTGAGAAATGGCGCGCCACGAACAAGAGTTGTGGCTAGCCATTTCTGCACTAGTGACCCCATTCACTTGGGAGACACTTTGCACAACTCTTTGTGCCGAGTTCGGCCGCGAGCAGTATCAAAACCAGCTTTGTCAGTTTAACACCTTGCATCAAACTAAATTAGTAGTTGAGTACATGGAGCATTTTGAGGAATTGATGCATCATTTATTTGCCCATAATCCTTCCTTCGATCCACTTTTATTTACTACTCATTTTCCTGATGGTTTTATGTCTGAAATTAAATCTGGTGTGGTTATGCACCGGCCACAAGATCTCGATACTGCCTTCTATCTTGCCTTGTGACAGGAAGAAATGCTGGGTCAGTTGCCACAGAGGGACCCGACACCTGCTCGACAATTACCACGGCCAGTGGTGTCCTTGGGCACACCTCCACCACGAGCAGTTCTGCCCGCTCCTGCCACGGCTGCAGACGATCGACGATCATTGGAGGCGGCTCGAGCTTGCGATCGACGCCAAGAACAAGCCCGAGACAATGATCGCGTGGCAGCCCTGCGCAACTACAAGCACACACGTGGTTTGTGCTTCAAATGTGGGGAACGCTGGGCTCATGGGCACCAGTGCGTCGCCATGGTGCAACTCCATGTCATTAAGGAGCTCCTGGAGCTTCTTCAAGCTGAGGCGCATGGCGATCTCTGGGATGATCCTGATCCCGCTGAAGACCAATTAATATCCATATCAAAACTGGCGGCCACAGGCGCGACAACACCGCACACCGTGCAAGTGTTGGGCGAAATTGGAGAGATGGATGTTCCGGTGCTAGTGGATTCAGGCAACTCACATAGTTTCATCAGTGGAAGTGTTGCCGCGAAGCTTCGGGAGCAGGTCAGCATGTGTCAATCAAAATCGCTGACGGAGGGACGCTCTACTGTTCTAGGTACATTCCAGCATGTAGTTGGGTAACACACAACAATACACTTTCACCACTGACGTCCGAGTTTTGTCTTTGGGGGTGTTACGACATGGTGGTGGGGATGGACTAGCTGGAAGGTTGTGGCCCCATGCTCATTGATTGGGCAACCAAGACAATGCAATTCCATCACCAGGGGCAGGAGAACCAATTGAAAGGGTTGCAGACCAATACATAGCAAGTGTTGCCGGCTACCATTGATCAACTGTTGTCTCTCGAGCAAACAAACTCCATTGCCCATGTGATCTGTGTATGCGTTGCTAGGCAGAGCAGTGGATCAGCTGAATTTGCTAGTGGAAATCCAACATATTCTGGACAAGTTTCAAACAGTGTTCGAGGAACCCACCACCTTGCTTGAGCACTAAGGTTGGGATCACACTATCCCTGTGGTGGCAGGCGTACAACCGATTAGTATTCGACCATATCATTATGTAGGGTAACGCAGTAGAAAACAAAAAATTTCCGACCTACGCACCAGCCAAGGACCACTATGGAGACTGCATACAAGGTTTGATCATTTTCGTTACCGACTCGTAGCGCAGCGGAAGTAGAGTCGATGACGAACGGCGGTGCAGATCCCCGCGGCTAGGATTTTACAACCTCCCAACCGCGAGGATGTATACCCTCATCCGCCCCACGGACAGCCCTCCGGGAGGCGGTCAGACAGTCCCCCGGACGGTGTCGTGGACAGCCCTTCGGGAGGACCTCCAAAACTTGGACTGTCACTCGGACAGCCCTTCGGGAGGACCTTCGAAACTCGGACGGTCACACGGACAGCCCTTCGGGAGGCACTCCCGAACTAAGACCGAAACTACGATCTCTCTACAGAGTTGCACACATACGGTGTCACCTATCCGGCAGGGCTTCGCCGTCCAGAACTAGTTCCTGCCGGAACCCAGACAACCTTTCGGCTCTACGAAACTATTTCGCTGGGAGGGAGAGAGAATGCCAGATCATGCATGGCTTGTGTATGAGAGCAAGAGATGAGCTTATCGCAGCCCACATCTCCTCTATTTATAGGAAAACCAAGGGGTAGGGTTGGCACTTGAAAATACTAAAGTACCCCCACTTTATGTCTCACATAAAAGGTATAAAAAGGAAAAAGGGGTGCCATGTGGAGCTCCAAGGAGCTCCACCATGCTTGGCCGGCCACCCCTAGGCCCCCCCCCCACATGGGGTGCCTTGCTCCCCAATCCCTTCTAGAAGGCCTTTTTGAAAATATCCAAAAAGGTGTTTTCCCAAAAATATCCATAAAGCACTTTCACTATTCACGACGACATTTTTCAGCGTCCGGTCGAACTGAAAATATTCATGTGGGCTTAGAACATTTCCAGTACCCACCAAAATAATTTTCAATGCGAGCCGGAACAATTCCGGTTTAGTGATTTTCATCTGCGAAAAGCATCTGAAGCGGTTTCGGCAGCTCCGGAACATTTTCGGTTTTCATTCCGGAAAATTCCAGAAAGTTTCCAGAATGATTCTAGCACCCTCCAAGAATTATCAGGCATGTGCCAAAACCAATTTGACTTTATGGTATCCTCTGAAACAACTTTTCAGTTTCACCGAAACTGTTCCGGTGTTCTCTCTGCGGAACTTTTCCGCTATCCGAAACTTTTCCGGTGTCCGAAACTTTTTCGGTGATTTTCTCTCAGACTCCCTGTCTAGTATTCAACAGATAGATGACCCTTAAGCGTGTGACCCTATAGGTTCGGTGAAGCATAGACATGACCCGGAACCCCTTCCGATCAATGATCAACATCGGAGCCGTGGACACCCATATTGACCCCTATACCCACACGAATGAATATTCGAGCGAACCTCCAGTTGCCGTGTGCTATTCCTGTTGCTTCGTGATATGTTACAAATACCCGAGGTGAGACACGTTGGCATCCCCGTGGATCAACAACTTGTCCACTATGCCAGTTACCTCGTTGCCGGTATTGTTCTCTTTTCTCGTTCCCGTGTTCCGGCATTCCCGTGATCAAATCACAAAGTGTCTGGCCAGACGATGATGGATACCGTAACACCGAGAGGGCCCAGAGATATCTCTCCATCGTCGGAGGAGCAAATCCCAATCTTGAGCTATCAAGTTACTTGACACACTTTTCCATGAACCCGTAAGCCGCCGTAATAGCCACCCATTTACGGATGACGTTTAACAAACCCCAAAGTTCATGAAGCAAGGATGAAGAAACTCGATAGTCTCATGATCTAAGGAATCATGCAAACGTTAACCATCTCAGTGTTATTAACCATTAACTTATGACGAATGTATCTCATAGCATAACATCAATTCGGGTCGATTCAACACAAATGTTCTTCTAACATTGTGCCCTCAAAATTGCCGGCATAGCCATGCCCATGATCAGGAAAACAGGATCATCATGCAATACTTGAGCCAGTCTTAGAGGCCAGACTAGGAATACATTTTACTGTTTATTATTGCAGACGTGCATATGAGTCTTCCTCCGAGCCTCGTGGTTATTGCAGACTCGAGAACCATAGCAGTTATAGCATGGAACATAAACCTAATTATGAACAGGGAGATAATCAATAACATTTATTATTGCCTCTAGGGCATATCTCCTATAGACTCCCACTTGCACTAGAGTCAATAATCTAGTCAATGCTAATGCACTTTACACCTATGGCATATTGGTGTAAAATATGCTTCGCATGTGGTATAGCCTGATGTCCAACGGATCTGACGACTTCAGCTCCGTGTGTAACATTGCATATCCTCGCGTTTTCACGCTTTCACAAAATTCATATTTTGTGTGGACTTGGCTTTGCATATGTGTGAATCATTGGTCGAAACCTGATTCGTCAGACTGAGCTATGGAGCAACTATCTGCAATAGTGTCCCATAGACCAAAGCCATCTTGGAACCATACTAAGTTCATGAATGAACTATATGATTCAACAACTTCTTTGTCGCTTCTAAAGCGTCAACATACTTAGCATTTGTTATAGAATTCGCCACAATATCTTGTTTGGAACAATTTCCAACTACCGTTCCACCATGTTGTGTATCACAAAACCCTCAATTTAAATCGAAAATCGCATGGAGTATTGATGAAGACTGTATCGATGTAATTACTTACAACGAGCACTTCATAATCTCTGCTTGCGAGAAACCATGTCATCATTACTACTCTAGTACCTAATGACATCTTTCACTGTTGTCCCACGATCAGTACTTTTGATCACTTTGGTATCTATACTCGCAATAACTTTGGAGTATTGGACATATCTGGTTGTTTTTACATACCATGGAATATATGTTTAATCCAAACACAAGAGTGTGTGGAATCACCATCATGTATTTTTGCTCATCTGTGTTTTGAGACACCGAGTCTTGCAAAACTCTTCCCATGTGACTTTGGCAAGAATCACTCCTTGGCGTTTTTAAATGCTAGAAGGTTTTAGCACCTTGTCAGTATGTATTCATTGCTTAGCCCCATTAGGTAAATCTATCTCCATAGATCATCATGCCTAATATTGAGGCTATTTAGCCTAAACACTTCATCGAAAAACTATTTTCAAATGAATTCCTAATTCATGTCAAGAAATTTATTTCCAATTAACAATGTGTCAAGTACACAAGGTTTTTAGAAATATTATTATGCTCCCACTTACTTTCTTGGATCACAAGCATCTTCGATACCCATTTGATGAAATCAAACCCCTTTGACCATTTCATCAAAAACGAAGATTCCAACTCCACTTTGCTCTCTTCTGTCCATCGCTGGAACTCTGAAGTTTTGCATACTTACTAGCATCCTCTGGATCGACAAATTACTTTGGACTGTATCACATACAAATCCTAGGTTTCATTTCTATCAGATGGAAATCCCTTTGTCATCCATGTTTCATATCTCATGATTGAAATATGTATTAATTGCTAGTTCAACCCGAACCGACTTCAAGCATCGCTACGGTGAGACAATCTCATCGTAGTCAACTCCTTGAACTTGTTATTGCAACAAGTCGAGCTTTATGGATAAAAGATTTTATCCGTATCAGTTTTTAGTTCCATAAATATTCGTTAGACTCTAAGTCTTCCGAAAGGTGTATCAAGATTTTAATCTCGAATCACTTATATGGAAACTATCTCGGATTGTATTGGCATTTAGCCAATTCCGGAGTCAGGGCCCATCATCGCTTCCTTGTGTATCGTAGGTATACTGTTGTCCAACAACAATATCTCGTTTGCGCACCTGAGAGGTTTGCACGAGCCTTGCCTACGGGGTTCAGCTGCAAGTTCGACTGAAGTCCATACATTTTATTGTAGAGACTTCTGTATCAGTCGCAGTAGGAAACTCCGGAATTACTTCCAAGGTTCCTTTCCTTTGATCTGATGACGAAGATACCGGTTATCTCGTCGAGTTGCACTGTCCTCCCACTCACCTTTTGTAAGAACTATTCTCTTTAAAAGCATACCGTTTTGTGGCAAACCTATTTGCCTCGGTATAGTGAGGGAGGAATACCCAATTACTTGGGATAACCTACAAAGTAGCACTTGTCTGATTTGGAATAGGTTTGTAACCTTTTACACAAGCCCCATATTCCAAATGTTAAGAAAAGATATAACATGGTTGGGCGTACCATACCATGACGTCATTTCAACAGACCCGATGGAGCTCTTTTCAGTGTAAAAGCCGCAGTCTCTAAAGCATCACTTTAAAAGTGATAATGGCAAATCTATTTATGTCATCTTTGATCTTACCATGTCATAAATGGTTCGATTACATCTACACGGACTCTCCACTTGCAGTGGTGTTCCGGGAGGTGCAAGTTATGAAACCCCTTTCACAACTCATCAGACATTCGCTAAACTTGTAACTCAAATATTCCTTTCTGCAATCGAATTGTAGAAACATAATTTTCTTGTTACAACAACTTCTACTTCATTTTTGAAAACCTTATGAATGAATTCAAAAGATCCAGACTTACGTCTCAACAAGTAAACATCCATATATCTACTTGAGTCATTTCTGAAGATAGATGAATCCACTACTTGCAACAACATTTATTGGACTACACACATCATAATGTATGATCACCAATATGTTCTTTGCTCATTCCTTATGGCCTGTGAACGGTATTTCAGCCACTTCACTTTTCCGAGGAAAGTTGCAAGTGTCAGATGATTCAAAATCAAACGACATCAAAATCCATCATAATGGAATTTCCATGCGGGGTTTTCCCATGTGACCAAATGCAGTGCCACACATATGTGGTATTCTTTTAGTCTTGCGACATTTAGCGTCAGTGTTATGGATGTATCATATTACCATCAATATTCACAACATACATCCCATCCTGGATGGAAGCATGGCCCTTCATGTTTATTCATAACACCGAACATCAAAAGTTCTCTTATGAATAACCTTCTTGCAAGATACCTTATGCAAAGGGCTAGAGTATATGAAACTCTAAATGAATTATAAAAGTAAATATAGAGGTAATGTATTATTATCAATATTCATAACATACATCTCATTCATGATGAAAGTATGGCCCTTATGTTTATTCATAACACCGATCATCAAAAGTTCTCTTATGAACAACCTTCTTGCAAGATACCTTATGCAAAAGGGCTAGAGTGTGAAACTCTAAAATGAATTATGAAAGTAAATACATAGGGAATACACCGATGGAAGGCATAGTAACATTTACTATTTTCCCTGCGTGTATCTAACCTCATTCCTGGCTAGTCTTTCAGGCCATAGTAGTTCTTACATCGAATTGCAACAGAATGCAATCAAGCGGGTATCTTTGTGATTAACTCACAATACCCAAGAATTAGTGATTAACATGTTTAACCATAATTCCCAAGAACTATATCTCTGACCAGCCTTCTATACATCAAAAACTTGTATGACATTCATACATGAGCTGGATATTCCAGTCTTCTTTCCTTTTGCCTTTATACTTCTAACAGTTTAACTTTTAGTATTTCTCCTACTCTCAGAAGAAGCATCCAACTTAAGAGTGGTGTTAGCCCCGGACTTCCTAGGCGTGAAAGTCTTACTAACACCCTTCGGACACTTCCTTTCTCTTAAGTTGTTGTTTTATTCACCTTTCATCATATGACAGGCGTTCTCCTGGATCCCTCTCTTATCAGTCTAATGCATAGTAAACTCCTTTACTAATAGTTTGCAAACAAACATTGCTTTGGATATCTCATATCTTTTAGCCTTTGTCTGTCTCTGAAAATGATTTTCAGATTCCATGAATATCACATAACTATCCAAACTTTTGAAGTTCGGGTCTCATGGAAGCAAACGTATTGCACCTGACTGAAAAGGAATTCTAGCTTTTGATCGAAGGACAATCCTCACATTACGTTACCAATCGTAAAGTTTTAACCAGATATTTAACAGCTATTCAATTTTAATAGGGAAGGTGGAAACGCGAGCCATTATTCTATAACTATTATGCAAATCACACTTAGAGAGTGTTCAAAATTAATTGCACTGAGAATTAAAAGAATTAATTCTACAGTGCGCTCCCACTCAAATCAATATCTCTCATAATTGATTGTGAGTGATACAAGATCCACATTTGAATTCAACGCCATTGATGTGGACATCACTGATGACGAGAATTTCAATTGGTGGGCAAACATGCCGATCACATCTCTATGTGACTCCTGTTCATCTTTCGATGGGCGTGTTCCGAGCTCAGGACGATCAAGCCAGAACGTCAAGACAACCAAGTGATCTCGCTGCGAGGTCTGACCTCACCCGCCGCACACTTCTCTAATCGTTCGTACCCATGTGGACATGGCGCACCCCGAAAAGTTAGGTGCCGTGACGGTGCTACACTTGGGAGAACACTAACTACTTGATATTTTTGTGAGAGATCACCCTAATAAAAGCGACTACCGCGCAATCAAGAAGGGTGCATCATAAGGGATAAACATCTCAGGCAATTCATAATAGCATGATATGGTATAGCCTTTTCTGACGGAGAAGTCTTTCATTTCTTCGTCTTCGGCATTCGCGTCGGTGTTCACCTTCGCGGAGATTGCCACCACCTTGTCGATGCACTAGATAATATTGCTATCTCTATAGCTAATAAAATAAGTGCATTACATAAGGTTGACACGCTGGTCATTAAAGTGCAATCATATGGCTCCAGCCATCATGCCGAATCATGACACGCAGGTCATGTTAATCAAATTACATCATATAGTCATCTCATACATAATCAAATTAATATGAGCATTGCTATACCACATCACATGCACATGCAAACCATCCTGCAAAACCAAGTTAGACGCCTCTAATCGGTTTATGCAATTTTTTTTTTGTGGCTTCTAAGGTTTCGAAACAAACCGAAGCTACCAACGTCCATCATCAAGTATGATAATTCAAGTTGCTAGATTAACTTTCCAGGGTGTATGAAACACAAGATAATAAAATCTCGAGCCCCATACTAAACTTCGTCATACGCGTGACCCCCGTGCAGATCATATCTGCATTGCCCTTTCGTCTGCGAAACATCCATCTTTCTCAACTATGGTGGAACCCAAAGAACTGTTAGCACTTCGTTGATCTGTCAATCAGCATACTCAGGAGCAGCATGAAAGGATCACGGATTGCCAGAACTTTGTGAGATTCCACCATGCCGTCAAGATCAGGACTACGCAAATTCCAGGAAAGCAACAAGAACATCGGGTAACGGATTTCATCTGCTACCCGCACAAATAATTTTCAGTAATAGATCTCATCTACTACCTAATTATATTGTGCAACACCCATACATCTCTATGTATTCTAGATCGCAACCTGCATCTACGCATAAGCTGGCTCTTGATGCCACTGTAGGGTAACGCAGCAGAAAACAAAAAATTTCCGACCTACGCACCAGCCCAAGACCACTATGGAGACTGCATACAAGGTTTGATCATTTTCGTTACCGACTCGTAGCGCAGCGGAAGTAGAGTCGATGACGAACGGCGGTGCAGATCCCCGCAGCTAGGATTTTACAACCTCCCAACCGCGAGGATGTATTCCCTCATCCGCCCCACGGACAGCCCTCCGGGAGGCGGTCAGACAGTCCCCCGGACGGTGTCGCGGACAGCCCTTCGGGAGGACCTCCAAAACTTGGACTGTCACTCGGACAGCCCTTCGGGAGGACCTTCGAAACTCGGACGGTCACACGGACAGCCCTTCGGGAGGCACTCCCGAACTAAGACCGAAACTACGATCTCTCTACAGAGTTGCACACATACGGTGTCACCTATCCGGCAGGGCTTCGCCGTCCAGAACTAGTTCCTGCCGGAACCCAGACAGCCTTTCGGCTCTACGAAACTATTTCGCTGGGAGGGAGAGAGAATGCCAGATCATGCATGGCTTGTGTATGAGAGCAAGAGATAAGCTTATGGCAGCCCACATCTCCTCTATTTATAGGAAAACCAAGGGGTAGGGTTGGCACTTGAAAATACCAAAGTACCCCCACTTTATGTCTCACATAAAAGGTATAAAAAGGAAAAAGGGGTGCCATGTGGAGCTCCAAGGAGCTCCACCATGCTTGGCCGGCCACCCCTAGGGCCCCCCCCCACATGGGGTGCCTTGCTCCCCAATCCCTTCTAGAAGGCCTTTTTGGAAATATCCAAAAAGGTGTTTTCCCAAAAATATGCATAAAGCAGTTTCACTATTCACGACGACATTTTTCAGCGTCCGGTCGAACTTAAAATATTCATGTGGGCTTAGAACATTTCCAGTACCCACCAAAATAATTTTCAATGCGAGCCGGAACAATTCCGGTTTAGTGATTTTCATCTGCGAAAAGCATCTGAAGCGGTTTCGGCAGCTCCGGAACATTTCCGGTTTTCATTCCGGAAAATTCCAGAAAGTTTCCAGAATGATTCTGGCACCCTCCAAGAATTATCAGGCATGTGCCAAAACCAATTTGACTTTATGGTATCCTCCGAAACAACTTTTCAGTTTCACCGAAGCTGTTCCGGTGTTCTCTCTGCGGAACTTTTCCGCTGTCCGAAACTTTTCCGGTGTCCGAAACTTTTTTGGTGATTTTCTCTCAGACTCCCTGTCTAGTATTCAACAGATAGATGACCCTTAAGCGGTTGACCCTATAGGTTCGGTGAAGCATAGACATGACCCGGAACCCCTTCCGATCAATGATCAACATCGGAGCCGTGGACACCCATATTGACCCCTATACCCACACGAATGAATATTCGAGCGAACCTCCAGTTGCCGTGTGCTATTCCTGTTGCTTCGTGATATGTTACAAATACCCGAGGTGAGACACGTTGGCATCCCCGTGGATCAACAACTTGTCCACTATGCCAGGTACCTCGTTGCCGGTATTGTTCTCTTTTCTCGTTCCCGTGTTCCGGCATCCCCGTGATCAAATCACAAAGTGTCTGGCCAGACGATGATGGATACCGTAACACCGAGAGGGCCCAGAGATATCTCTCCATCGTCGGAGGAGAAAATCCCAATCTTGAGCTATCAAGTTACTTGACACACTTTTCCATGAACCCGTAAGCCGCCGTAATAGCCACCCATTTACGGATGACGTTTAACAAACCCCAAAGTTCATGAAGCAAGCATGAAGAAACTCGATACTCTCATGGTCTAAGGAATCATGCAAACGTTAACCATCTCAGTGTTATTAACCATTAACTTATGACGAATGTATCTCATAGCATAACATCAATTCGGGTCGATTCAACACAAATGTTCTTCTAACATTGTGCCCTCAAAATTGCCGGCATAGCCATGCCCATGATCAGGAAAACAGGATCATCATGCAATACTTGAGCCAGTCTTAGAGGCCAGACTAGGAATACATTTTACCGTTTATTATTCCACACGTGCATATGAGTCTTCCTCCGAGCCTCGTGGTTATTGCAGACTCGAGAACCATAGCAGTTATAGCATGGAACATAAACCTAATTATGAACAGGGAGATAATCAATAACATTTATTATTGCCTCTAGGGCATATCTCCTACACATTACACGCCAGATCAAAAAGATGAGGTCGAAGCTCAACTCAAAGAGATGATCCGCTTGGGACTAATCACAGCCAGCTCCAGTGCTTTCTCCTCTCCCATGCTCTTGGTGAAAAAGAAGGATCAAACATGGAGTTTCTGCATTGACTTCTGCCACCTCAACACGATCACCCTCAAGAAATATTACCCCATGCCCGTAATCGATGAGCTTTTGGATGAAATTGCAGGCTCTAACTTGTTCTCCAAGCTCGATCTCCACGACGGGTATCACCAAATTCGCTTGGTGCCGTAGGACGAACACAAAACCATCTTCCGTACCCACCTGGGACACTTCCAATTCCGTGTCATGCCTTTCAGGCCGGCGTATGCACCAACAACATTTGAAGGAGTCATGGACAAAATTCTTGCTCCGTTTAATCGCAAAGGAGTCTTGGTCTTTATGGATGACATCTTAGTGCACTTGAGAGATTTGGTGACACATCGTGAGCGGTTGGCGCAAGTGTTGCAGCTGTTTTCTGACTATGGACTGAAGGCAAAAATGTCCAAGTGCACGTTCACGCAGCAACAAATTAGTGACCTTGGGCATGTGATCAGTGAGCGAGGAGTGGCCACGGATCAGGCAAAAGTGTGTGCTATCCAAGATTCCTCGGGCTCACGGGCTACTACAGGAAGTTCCTTAGATTTTTTGGCATGCTCAGCAAACCACTCACTGAATTTCTTAAGAAGAATACACTCTTTGTTTGGACACCATCAGCGGACACTACGTCCTCCACACTCAGGCGAGCTCTTGTGGAAGCTCCCGTGCTCACGTTGCCAGACTTTCAGAACCAGTTTGTCATTGAGACACCTGCTAGTGTGATTGGGATTGGCACCATGCTAATGCAACCGGGACACCTAGTAGCTTATCTGAGCAAAGCATTGGCTCCCAAGAACCAGAGATTATCAGCTTACGAGAAGCAATGTTTGTCTCTTCTCCTGGCAGTCGATCACTGGCGGCCATATCTACAACATGGAGAATTCGTGGTGCGTACTGATCAGAAAAGTCTGTTGAACCTGATGAATCAAAGGTTGAATACTTTAATCCAGCAGCGAGCCTTCACCAAACTCATCGGCCTGCAATTTGTGATCCAGTACAAAGGTTGGTCTCTCCAACAGAGCGGCGGATGCACTGTCACACAGGAAACATGGGCTCAGTCTGAATTCAAGGCAATCTCCGTTTGCAAGCCAACTTGATTGGAGGCCATCTCGCACAGTTATCACCAGGACGTGGTGGCCAAACAAGGCATTGTGATGATGGCACTTGACATTCGGAGTGAACCTGAGTTTGATCTTCACGACGGAGTCCTCCGGTTCAAGAAACGGATATGGATTGGGGCTGATCCAGATACTCGTCATCACTTGATCCTCGCTCTCCATGCGAGTGCAGCACGAGGACATTCTGGGTTCCATGCTACTTACAACAGAGTGAAGAATTTATTTGCGTGGAAAGGTATGAAGCAACAAGTGAAGGCTCCATTCCGAGACTATATGATCTGCCAACAAGCCAAGACTGAACGCACGTCTCTAGCGGGTCTTTTGCAGCCACAACTGATGACCCACAAGTATAGGGGATCAATCGTAGTCCTTTTGATAAGTAAGAGTGTCAAACCCAACGAGGAGCAGAAGGAAATGATAAGCAGTTTTCAGCAAGGTATTCTCTGCAAGTGTTGTGAGGAACAACGATAGATAGTTTTGCAGCAAGATAATTTGTAACAAGTGACAAGTAGCAATAGTAGCAAAGGTGCAGCAAGGTAGCCCAATCCTTTTTATAGCAAAGGACAGGCCCAAAAGTATTCTTATATGAAGAAAGCGCTCCCGAGGACACATAGGAATATATGTCTAGTCATGTTCATCATGTTGAGTTGATTCTTGTTCGTTACTTTGATAATTTGATATGTGGGTGGACCGATGCTAAGGTGCTGTTCTTACTTGAACAAGCAACCCACTTATGATTACCCCCCTCTCGCAAGCATCCGCAACTACGAAAGAAGAATTAAGATAAATCTAACCATATAATGAAACGTATGGATCCAAATCAGCCCCTTATGAAATAATGCATAAACTAGGGTTTAAGCTTCTGTCACTCTAGCAACCCATCATCTACTTATTACTCCACAATGCCTTTCCTTAGGCCCATTAGATGGTGAAGTTTCATGTAGTCGACATTCACACGACACCACTAAAGGAAGCAACAACATACATATCATCAAAATATCAAACGAATACCAACTTTAAATGATTACTTATAACAAGACTTCTCCCATGTCCCGAGGAACAAAAGTAACTACTCACACATTGTCAACATGTTCTAGATCAGAGGTGTAATAATGACGATTAATTATCTGAACATAATATCTTCCACCGAATAAACCAACAAGCATCAACTACAAGATGTAATCAACACTACTAGTAACCCTCAGGTACCAATCTGAGGTTTTGAGACAAAGATTGAATACAAGAGATGAACTAGGGTTTGAGATGAGATGGTGCTGGTGAAGATGTTGATGAAGATTGTTCCTCCCACAAAGGAGGAAGCGTCGGTGATGACGATGGCTTCGATCTCCCACTCCCGGAGAGGAGTTTCCCCGACAGAATCAGCCTGCCAGAGTGTAGAAGGGCCTCTGCCCAGGTTTCCTCCTCAAGATGGTGGCGCTTCATCCCGAAAGTTCCCTCCTTATTTTTTTCTCATCAGATGTGAATTTATAGGAATGGAATTAGGGTCGGGGGAGCCACTTGGGCCCCACAAGCTAACAAGGTGCGCCTTGTTTGCTCGTGGCCCACATGCAGCCCCCCTCCGATAGTTTTTGCTCCATAATTCTTCATATATTTCAGATATAATTCACAAAAAGTTTCAGATCATTTGGAGTCCAGTGAATTTTCACCCTTTTTCTTGGATTTCAGGTCGAATTCCAGTTCCCGGCAATTTACCTCCTTGTGATTTACCTTGTAAATTCAGAGAGAAAAGACATAAGAATTGTATCATAAAGTGGAATTATGAACAAGAATATCATAAATATCAATAGGAAATCATGATGCAAAATGGACGTATCAACTCCCCAAAGCTTAGACATCACTTGTCCTCAAGCGAAAGCCGAACTCGATAATAATGACCACATAATTTGAGAGAGAGATGTCGATAAAAACAGAATACAGACATGCGAGCATCATGAATATTAACATAACAGCAAGTTTTTCATCATATAGCTTCTCATAAACAAGTAACAATCTATCCACAATATTGAAGTATGAAGCATAAACTTTATTGAAAATCAACAAACTATGTTCTTAGTCATTGAGACAATCAATTCATCATACTTTAGAGAAGAGTCTATGTAAGAGCCTTCAATTTAGCAAGTTCACATGCGCAACTATCATTTAATCCTCTATGATTGCTCACACTCATTTCATATTTTCGGAGCTAGTGTTTCCATCGGACACATTGGAAGATAGGGGCTTTATTGTTTTCGCCACTCAACTTCTTTACCTCAAGGATAATGTCAATAATAATGACTCATGATCACCTACATCCAACTGGATATATATATTTGGATCTTTCCCCAACGGATGATGCTTGCCAACTAGATAATTAATAGGTTGGAATAGGGATAGACATTATTGACTCTTGCATAAAAGTAAATACATGAAAGTAAAAGATAGATCCTTCACAGAGGGAAGCAGAGGTTGTCATGCGCTTTTTGATTTTTGGATGTGCAAGATCTTAATGTAAAGGAACATCACTTTATGTTGCCCCTTATGATAGCAACCTTTATTATGCAGTCTATCACTTTTATTTCTTTGCCAACACAAGATCGTACAAAGCTTATTTTGCCTTATAATAAAAGATCATACATATTTAGGAGCAGTTTTTATTGCTTGATGCACCGAAAGAAGCTATTATTTCAGAGTCAAGCCCATATTTATTGCTAAACTTATGAAAAGAATCAGTTTGCATAAAAGATTTAACATAATCAAGTTCAAGCTTTATTCCTGATTCTTTACATTTTCCGAGTTCCCAATCTTCAGAGTTGCATTTAATTCTTTCCAAAAGATCCCATTTAAATTCAATAGTTCTCTTCATGTAGGAACCGGTGGAAGAAGAATCCAACATTGATCGATCATCTTGAGAAAGCCGAGCATAATTTTTTTGTATAATCATTTATCTTGAGAGCTCATGGTTGGGGCAAGTGCGCATCATATTTTAATCCTCCCCCAAGCTTGAGCGATTCTTTCTCCTCCACGAGGCCAAAAATTATATATGTAATTCCGATCACGATGAACTAGATGCATAGGATAAAGCTTCTAATGAAATTCCAGCTTCAAGCGATTCCAGTCCCATGATCCAATATCATACAATAGCCTATACCAAATCAATGCCTTTCCCTCCAAAGATAAAGGGAAAATCTTCTTCTTAACTTTGTCTTAGGATAAACCTGCAAGCTTAAATAATCCACAAATCTCATCTAAATATATCAAGTGGTAATCAGGATGAGTTGTACCGTCTCCTGCATATGGATTAGCTAGTAGTTTCTCTAACACACCCGAAGGATTCTCATAAAATATATTTTCAGTAGGTTCACTAAATTGAGGAGCAACTTTTTCAACTTCAGTTCGGGGCGAAGATGCCCCGAACAAACCGCTCAAAGGATGATTATCTATGTAACAAGCAACAGTAAATTTCAGCATGTACCGAATATGTTTCCTTACCAAATTCCACTTACCAAAGGCGCTTCACTCCCCAGAACCAGAGAGGCGGATGCACTATCACGCAAGAAACATGGGCCTCAGTATAAATTCGAGGCAATCTCCGTTTGCAACCAGCTTGGTTGGAGGCCATTCGGCACAGTTATCACCACGACGCGATGGCAAACAACGCATTGCGAAGATTGCACTTGACATTTGGAGTGAACCTGAGTTTGATCGTCAAGACGGAGTCCTCCGGTTCAAGAAACGGATATGGATTTGGGATGATCCAAATACTCGTCATCACTTGATCCGCGCTCTCCATGCGAGTGCAACACGGGGACATTCTTGGTTCCATGCTACTTACAACAAAGTGAAGAATTTATTTGCATGGAAATGTATGAAGCAACAAGTGAAGGATCTGGTCCGAGACTGTATGAAGCAATAGAGTGAAGATGTTGATGAAGATTGGTCCTCCCACGAAGGAGGAAGCGTTGGTGATGATGATGGCTTCGATCTCCCACTCCCGGAGATGAGTTTCCCCGACATAATCAGCCTGCTGGAGTGCAAAAGGGCCTCTGCCCAGGTTTCCGCCTCGAGACAGCGACGCTTCATCCCGAAAGTTCCCTCCTTATATTTTTCTCATCAGATGTGAATTTATAGGACTAGAATTAGGGTCAGGGGAGCCGCGTGGGCACCACGAGCTAACAGGGCACGCCTAGGGGGAGGGTGCACCCTGTTGGCTCGTGGCCCACAGGCAGACCTCCTCCGGCAATTCTTTGCTCCATAATTCTTCATATATTCCATAAATAATTCACAAAAAGTTTCAGGTCATTTGGCGTCCAGTGGATTTTCACCCTTTTTCTTGGTTTTCAGGTCCAAAATTCCAGTTCCCGGCAATTTCCCTCCTTGTGATGTACCTTGTAAATTTAGAGAGAAAAGGCATAAGAATTGTATCATAAAGTGGAATTATGAACAAGAATAGCATAAATATCAATAGGAAATCATGATGCAAAATGGACGTATCAACTTCCCATCCCGCAGAAGCCTTGGTATGTGGTGTCTTTGGATTTATCGAGGGATTGCCTCGTTCAAGAGGTTTTGCCACTATGCTGGTGGTGGTAGATAAGTTCTCCAAGTACACTCACTTCATACCCTCGACTCACCCTTTCACAGTGCTGCAGATTGGCAAAACATTCATGAGAGAGATCTACCGACTACATGGGCTGCTGCTAGCAATCATCTCTGATAGACATCGCATATTCACAAGCAACATTTGGCAGGAGCTCTTCACACTCTGTCGGACGGAACCGAAACTCAGCTCCTCCTGTCACCCACAGATGGATGGGCTGACCGAGAGGGTGAATCAATGCCTCGAAGCCTTTTTGCGACGCGCCGTCCATTCATGCCTAGGAAATTGGTCGAAGTGGTTGGCCCTCGCTGAGTATTGATATAACACACCGTTCCATTCTTCGCTGGGAAAGACAACGTTTGATATGCTCTATGGGCATCTTACAAGGGAATTTGGCGTGGCTCAAGTGGATGACTGCACTATACCGATCTCGCAGCGTGGTTATAGGAGCGGGAAGTAATGATGGAACTTCTGCAACAACAACAACCCAAAACCGCCCAGGACAGAATGAAGACACAGGTTGATCGGTGACGCACGGACATGGAGTTTGTCGTGGGCGATCCAGTGCCCCTCAAGCTGCAACCTTTTATCCAAACTTCTGTGGCATAAAGGTCGCACCAGAAACTGACCTTCCAATATTATGGTCCTTATTGGGTACTAGCTCGGGTGGGGATTGTCGCCTACAAGCTCGAAATGCTGGCGAGTGGCAAGATACATCTAGTCATTCACATCTCACAGCTAAAGAAGGCTGAAGGAGTGACTGTACCTGTAAGTACTGACCTCCCTCCCGAGAACTCCATCTTGCAGGCAGAACACACTCCCGCCGAGGTGCTCGAGAGCAAACTAGTGCGTGTGGTGGGCGACCCACGTCCATGGATCCACATGCGGTGGAGCTAACTGTCTGATTCTCTTTCAACTTGGGAGGACACGGACGCTCTGCAGCAGTGCTTCCCTACTTCTCCGTCTTGGGGTCAAGTCGGCGCGCAAGAGGGGGTGATTGTCACGTATGACACCAAGACCCCACCAATCAGTGAAGGTAACGATTGGACGGGTCGTGCAACAAGCATGGCAGGCACGTGACCAAGTCATGCGAGACACTGCTCGGTGGATGATACGTCCCCAACGTATCTATAATTTTTGCTTGTTCCATGCTGTTATATTATCATTCTTGGATGTTTTACAATCACTTCATAGTAACTTTATATCATTTTTTGGGACTAACCTATTGACATAGTGCCAAAGTGCCAGTTGCTGTTTTTGCTTGTTTTTTACTTCGCAGAATATCAATACCAAACCTAGTCCAATGGCGACGAAACTTTTTGGAGATATTTTTGGGCCAGAAGACATCTAGTGGGCCAAAGAAGTGCCAGAGGGGAGGGTCGAGGAGACCACAACCCACCAAGGCGCGCCCTGATGGGTTGTGCCCTCCTTAGGACCCCTCTCCACCGCCTCTGATGCCTATAAATTCCCAAATATTCCTGAAACCCTAGAGGAGTCGACGAAAAACATATCCAACCGCCGCAAGTTCCAGAACCGCAAGATCCAATCTAACACCATCACGGAGGGGTTCATCATCCTCATTGGTGCCTCTCCGATGATGCGTGAGTAGTCCACCATAGACCTACGGTTCCGTAGGCAGTAGCTAGACGGCTTCCTCTCTCACTTTTGATTCTCAATACAATGGTCTCTTCGAGATCTATTTGATGTAAACTTTTTGCGGTGTGTTTGTTGGGATCCGATGAATTTTGAGTTCATGATCAGTTTCTATCCATGAATATTATTTGAGTTGATCTCTTATATGCATGATTACTTATAGCCTCGTATTTCTTCTTCGAATCTTTGGTTTAGTTAGGCCAACTAGATCGATTTTTCTTGCCATGGGAAGAGGCGCTTTGTGATGGGTTCGATCTTGCGGTGTCCTCTCCTAGTGACAGAAGGGGCAGCGAGGCGCGCATGTATCGTTGCTGTTAAGGATAACAAGATGGGATCTATTCCTACATGAATATATCTTGTCTACATCATCTCATCGTTCTTATTGCATTACTCCATTTTTCCATGAACTTAATACACTAGATGCATGCTGGATAGCGGTCGATGTGTGGAGTATTAGTAGTAGATGCAGGCAGGAGTCAGTCTACTTATCTTGGACGTGATGCCTATATAATGATCATCGCCTTGGATATCGTCATGATTATTTGATCTTCTATCAATTGCCCAACAATAATTTGTTCACCCACCGTGTGCTATACTCTTGAGAGAAGCTACTAGTGAAACCTACGCCCCCCGGGTCTACTTTTCCAACATATTGCTTTCCGATATATCTTTTTGCCTCTTTTTGTTTTTAGATCTATTATTCCAAAAACCCAAAAATACCTTGCTGCACATTTTATTTGCTCTTTTTATTTTGTGTTCTTGAGAGATCTATCTCTCCAATCTATCACTACCTAATCTATCTTTTTACCGTAGAGAGATTGGCAACCTCTCTTTCGCGTCGGGTTGCAAGTATTTGTTCGTTGTCTGCACGTGTTGTTTATGTAGTGGTGGTGATCCTCCTACTGGTTCGATACCTTGGTTTCATAACTGAAGGAAATACTTACCGTCGTTGTGCTGCATCATCCCTTCCTCTTTGGGGAAATACCGACGCAGTCTCAAGCCACGTCAAAGGAATTTCTAGCGCCGTTGCCGGGGAGGAAGCGGTCTCTTCTACGTGCCAATCTTTGGCGCCGAGGAGACACCATCATCATCTACCAAGTTCCTAATCACAAATCTCATCTCCTTGCAATTAAATTATTTGCCATTTGCCTCTCGTTTTCCTCTGCCCCACTTCACCAAATTTGCCGTTTTATTCGCCCTTTTTTTCGTTTGCCTTTTCCTTGTGACATTTCTTGTTTGCCTACCTTGTCGTTATGGCTAGTTCTTCCTCTATTGCGTGTACCCCCGAGAATGAAGTTCTTAATTTTAAGCAAAGGGAGGAGAGAACCTAAAAGATGCTTGGTATAGGATTTGCAATGCTCATAATAGATCTATCCATAAGCAATCTACCGTTGTTCTCCTTCACAGTTTTTATGTTGGCATTACTACTTGGTATAGATTCGTCCTTGATACGATTACTGGTGGGAATTTCTTGATGTGTCCATCTTTGGACGCTTTTAATGCCATGGGAAGTTTAGTGGGATCACCATCTCTTACGATCAATGAAACAACTTCAACTCTTGAACATGTTATGGAGAGGCTAGATGCTATTGCAAAGACGATGATTACCAAAGAACATCTTGAAAATTTGGATAATAAAATGCATAATCTTGCTAATAAAATTGGATCAAAAGCGGGAGACGCCTTTAAATTGTTAAAGGAAAAAGAGACCATAGTTAACGAAAGGATAGAAGAGAGTCCTTACCGGATTGACAAATTGGAAGAAATTTTTAGTAACTTGGGTTTGGCTTTTTCTTCTGTCAAAACTATTGAAAAAACTCCCGTAAAAATTGGCAAAACCACGCAAGTCACTAAGAACAAAGTAGCTACCCCTAGTGACCACAAGGGAGATCTTAAAATGATTAGTATTCATCCCGACTTTGTTGAAATGGTAAGAGACCCTATTTACAAGAATGAATTTTTTGGTCTTTTACCTAGAAGTGTTGTCATTGAAAGTGTGCATGCTAAATTCTTGAAGAAATCTAGTTGTGTGATTGAAGAGTTGAAAACCAAAGATGACAATACTTGAATCTATGCGTTATGCCTAGGTAGGGGCGTAAAACGATAGCGCTTGTTGGGAGGCAACCCAATGAATAAATTTATTTTCTTCTTTTTCTTTCTTATTTTGAGTTTTGACACAATTATGCCTCTGTTATGATTGTGTTTTTATGTTTTATTTAGTGTTTGTGCCAAGTAGAGCCTTTAGGATGATTCATAAGGTGAGTAGAAACAATGCTGAATCTGAAACAGAAACTTTGCCTCCAGTGTTCGAATTTTCATTTTTACTGGAACGTGATATTGAGCTGAAATTTTAACACAGTATTGATATACAAATTCTTTACATTGTCCTAATTTTTCAGAATTTTTAGAGTTACAGAAGTATGGTTAGAGTACAGATTACTACAGACTATTCTGTTTAAGACAGATTCTGTTTTCGTTGCATTGTGTGCTTGTTTTGATGAATCTATGGGTTGTATTGAAGGGTATGAGCCATGGTAAAGTTAAAATACAGTAGGTATAATTCAATAATAAAATATGAATGGGTTTGCAACAGTACTTAAAGTAGTCATTTCTTTATTATACTAACAGATCTCACGAAGATTTTGTTGAGTTTTGTGTGATTGAAGTTTTCAAGTTTTGGGTGAGATCACGATGGATGAAGGAATAAGAAGTGAAAAGAGCCTAAGCTTGGGGATGCTACAGCACCCCCAAGATATATCCAAAGAGAAACAAGCAACTAAGCTTGGGGATGCCCCGAATGGCATCCCTTCTTTCTTCTAACGACCATCAGTATTTTACTTGGAGCTATATTTTTATTCATCACATATCATGAGTTTTGCTTGGAGTGTCTTGTATCATTTGAGTCTTTGCTTGTTAGTTTGTCACTTGTATCTTGCTGGACACACCTATTTGAGAGAGCCAAAATTATGCTATGATTTGTTAGAATTGCACTTTATGCTTCACTTAAACTTTTTGAGCTATAGAATTTCTCTAGTGCTTCAATTATATCTTTTTGAGCACGGTGTGCTTGGAAATTTTTGTAGAAATGATAACCCGCAAGTATAGGGGATCGCAACAGTTTTCGAGGGTAGAGTATTCAGCCCAAATTTATTGATTCGACACAAGGGGAGCCAAAGAATATTCTCAAGTATTAGCAGCCGAGTTGTCAATTCAACCACACCTGAAAGACTTAATATCTGCAGCAAAATATTTAGTAGCAAAGTAGTATGGAAGTAACGGTAACGATGGCAAAAGTGACAGTAGCAGTTTTGTAGTGATTGTAACAGTAGCAACGGAAAAGTAACTTAGCAAAGATCAATATGTGAAAAGCTCGTAGGCAATGGATCAGTGATGGATAATTATGTCGGATGGCATTCATCATGCAACAGTTATAACCTAGGGTGACACATAACTAGCTCCAATTCATCAATGTAATGTAGGCATGTATTCCGTATATAGTCATACGTGCTTATGGAAAAGAACTTGCATGACATCTTTTGTCCTACCCACCCGTGGCAGCGGGGTCCTAATGGAAACTAAGGGATATTAAGGCCTCCTTTTCATAGAGAACCGGACCAAAGCATTAGCACTTAGTGAATACATGAACTCCTCAAACTATGGTAATCATCGGAAAGAATCCCAATTATTGTCACCTTGGGGTATGCGGATCATAACACATAATAGGTGTCTACAACTTGCAAGATAGGATCAAGAACACATATATATTCATGGAAACATAACAGGTTTAGATCTGAAATCATGGCACTCGGGCCCTAGTGACAAGCATTAAGCATAGCAAAGTCATAACAACATCAATCTCAGAACATAGTGGATACTAGGGATCAAACCCTAACAAAAACTAACTCGATTACATGGTAAATCTCATCCAACCCATCACCGTCCAGCAAGCGTACGATGGAATTACTCACGCACGGCGGTGAGCATCATGAAATTGGTGATGGAGGATGGTTGGTCATGACGACGGCGTCGATTTCCCTTCTCCGGAGCCCAAAACGGACTCCAGATCTGCCATCCCGAGGAAGAACAAGAGGTGGCGGCGGCTCCGTATCATGAAATGCGATGAACTCTTATCCTCTATTTTTTTCTCCACGGATGTGAATATATAGAGTTGGAATTAGGGTCGGAGGAGGTCTGTGGAACCCACAAGCTGCCAGGGCGCGCCCTAGGGGGGGCGCCCCCTGGCTTGTGGCCAATGGGTGGACCCCCTCTGGTTGATTCTTTCGCCAATATTTTTTATTAATTCCAAAAATATTCTCCGTAAATTTTCAGGTCAATCCGAGAACTTTTATTTCTGCACAAAAATAACACCAAGGCAATTCTGCTGAAAACAGGGTCAGTCCGGGTTAGTTCCATTTAAATCATGCAAATTAGAGTCCAAAACAAGGGCAAAAGAGTTTGGAAAAGTAGATACGATGGATACGTATCAACTCCCCCAAGCTTAACCCATTGCTTGTCGTCAAGCAATTCAGTTGACAGACTGAAAGTGACAAAGAAAAACTTTTACAAACTCTGTTTGATCTTGTTGTTGCAAATATGTATAGCCAGCATTCAGGCTTTCAGCAAAGATTATGAACTAACCATATTCACAATAACATTTAGGTCTCACATTTACTCATATCAATGGCATAATCAACTAGCGAGCAATAATAATAAGTCTCGAATGAAAACACTTTTTCAAAACAATCATGATATGATATAACAAAATGGTATCTCGCTAGCCCTTTCTGAGACCGCAAAACATAAATGCAGAGCACCCCTGAAGTTCAAGGACTGACTAGACATTGTAATTCATGGTAAAAGAGATCCAGTCACAATCATACTCAGTATCAATTAATAACAATGCATACAAATGACAGTGGTGCTCTCTAACTGGTGCTTTGTATATGAGGATGATGACTCAGCAATAAAGTAAATAGATAGGCCCTTCGCAGAGGGAAACAGGGATTTGCAGAGGTGCCAGAGCTCGAGCTTTTAAAACAGAGATGAATAAAATTTTGAGCTGTATGCTTTCATTGTCAACATAACAACCAAGAGATCTCGGTATCTTCCATGCTAGATACATTATAGGCAGTTCCCAAACAGAATGAGAAAGTTTTTACCCCCCTCCACCAATCAAACACACTCCACGGCTGGCCGAATCCACGGGTACCGTCCATACAAACAACAATCCTGGGGGAGTTTTGTTTCATTATATTTTGATTTGATTTTTGAGCATGGAACTGGGCATCCTGATTACCAGCCACTTTCTTGTGAATTACAAGTGAATAAACACTCATCGTGAGAATAACCCACCTAGCATGGAAGATACTGACAGCCCCTAGTCACTATATGAGCGATTCAGGCATACAAAACAGAATATTATTTGAAGGTTTAGAGTTTGGCACATGCAAATTTACTTGGAACGGCAGGTAAATACCACATATAGGTAGGTATGGTGGACTCATATGGAACAACTTTGGGTTTAAGGAAGTGGATGCACAAGCAGTATTCCCGCTTAGTACAAGTGAAGGCTAGCAAGAGACTGGGAAGCGACCAACTAGAGAGCGACAACAGTCATAAACGTGCATTGAGATTAACCAACATTGAATGCAAGCATGAGTAGGATATAAATCACCATGAACATAAATATCGTGGAGGCTATGTTGATTTTGTTTCAACTACATGCGTGAACATGTGCCAAGTCAAGCCACTTGAATCATTCAAAGGAGGATACCATCCTATCATACTACATCACAACCATTTTAAAATGCATGTTGGCACTCAAGACAAACCATTATACACTCTTAGCTAATTAAGCATGTCATGAGTGACTATAATCTCTAATTGTCATTGCAAACATGTTTCATCCATAATGAGCTGAATCCAGAACGATGAGCTAATCATATTTACAAAAACAAAATAGGTTGAGTTCGTACCAGCTTTTGTCCATCTCAATCACTTCATCATATATCGTCATTATTGCCTTTCACTTGCACGACCGAACGGTGTGAATAATAATAAGAGTGCACGTGCATTGGACTAAGCTAGAATCTGCAAACAATTATTTAAAGAAGAAGACAAGGTAATATGGGCTCTCTGTAAGATAAACAACAATGCATATGAGAGCCACTCAACATTTTCATCGTGGTCTTCTCCTCTCGACCCAAAGAAAAGAATTTCAAAACAAGAACGAGAAAAACTATTTACACGGGAAAGCTCCCAATAAGCAAAAGAAGAACGAGAAATCTTTTTGGGTTTTCTTTTAATACTACAACTAAACATACTAGAAAGTAAAACTAGAGCTATTTTTTTTTCTTAAGGTTTTTCTAACACACAAGAAGAAAGCGAGAAAAAGATATAAACTAACATGGATAATGCAATGAAAAAGTATGAACACCGACAATTGGAATGAGTGTGTGAACATGAATGTAATGTCGGTGAGAAATACGTACTCCCCCAAGCTTAGGCTTTTGGCCTAAGTTGGTCTATGGCCACGGCTGGCCTGGTGGATACCCAAAGTTATAGTCGGGTACGTACTGGGACGCGGCAGCTATTGCCTGAAGGGCTGCAGCATGGAGGCGAGCGGCCTCCACCTTTCTCTCATACTCGTTCGCCTCCTCTCTAGTTATAAAATATCTCCGTTTTACCTGAAAGTTAAAGAAAGCAGGAGCAGGAAGGGTAATATGGACATCACGCTGCCTATCAAAGATTAGTCGGTAAAGGAGGGACTGTTCGTTCCTCTCAAGAAACTGGTAGCGTACCATAGCATTATAATCAAGAAAAGCAGGTGGTAACTCAATATCATTCCCCCTTATGGGTACCCCAAGATAATTAGCTAACCGGGTGGCATAAATCCCACCAAAGAAATCTCCATCCTTAGCATTAAGATGTAACCTCCTGGCAATAATAGCCCCCAAGTTATATTGTTTATCATCCATTACCGCACACTTGAGGATACTAAGATCTGATGCACAAAGGTGGTAATGATTATGTTTACTGTTAATGCATCTACCTATAAAGAGAGCAAAATAGTGTATGGCAGGAAAATGAATGCTCCCTATGGTAGCTTGTGTGATATTTCTAGTCTCTCCCTCACTGATGCTAGCAAGAAAATCGTTAAATTTAGTTTTGCGAGGCTCTATATGAATGCCCCATTGTGGGATTTTGCATGCATCATTAAAATCTTCTAGGTCCATGGTATATGATTTATCATAAAGATCAAACAGGACAAAATGAGTATTGCGCTGGGATGTAAATTTAAATCTTCACACAAATGAATCAGTGAGGTGATAGTACTGCCGACACTTATCTGACACGAAATCCTCAAGGCCAGCATTTTGTACGTATGCATAAAATTCATCCTTGAAATCTGCATGAACCATGAATTGATCCAACGGCCATTCGCAAGGCCGTACTTGAGCTTCTCTTGGTGGTTCAAGGTCCGGCTCACGTATCGCGAGCCTTAGGGCTTCCTTCCTCGAGGAACCACCTTGGTATATCTTCCTAAACATTTCTTCCTCTGAAAAGTTTCTAAAATTTTAGTGTCTCAAATAAAAGTGAACAAAACTCAACAAAATTCAAAGCAACCACTCCCATAAGTGCCTAGAGGCTAAATCATGCATCAAAACTACTTGGGACCATACAAATTTAACATGCAAGCTCAAGAACAAGGTCACCACGGCAGTAAAAATTTGCAATATATAAAGCACTAGAACAAAAACTAATTGGACCATTGGAGGAGTCACATACCGAAGAACAATCCCCCAAAACAGTTTAGCAAATGGAGCTTTGCACAAGGAGATCGAAAATGGTAGCAAGATGAGCTAGGACACGGGTTTGAGCAATGGTGGGATTTTTTCTGGAGGAGGACGGAGTGGATGGGTGCTGGAATAAGTGAGGGGGGGCCACGTGGGACCCACAAGCCACCAGGGTGCGCTCTGGGGGGGGGGGTGGGCGCGCCCCCTGGGCTTGTGGCCCACTGGTGCAGCCCCCTGGTGTGTTCTCAGTGCCAAATATTCTTAAATATTCTATAAAAAATCATACTAAATTTTCAGGGCATTTGGAGAACTTTTATTTCCAGGTCATTTTTTGTTGTACGGATAATTCAGAAAAGAGAAGTATAATAGTATTTTTGCTTTATTTATTCTAAACAACAGAAAGTAAAAGTTGGGTACAGAAGGTTATGCTTTCTAAATTCATCCATCTCATGCCTGTCAAAAGGAATTCATTAACAAGGTTGATCAAGTCTTATTAACAAACTTCTTTCGAGTAACATGAAACCGGAGAGTTTTCGAATAACACTAAGTTACCTCAACGGGGACAGGCATGTCCCCTACCATGATTATTTCGTATTTCTTCTTGACAGTAGGGAGAGGGAATTTAAAACCTCCAGTAGCAATTGTTGGAATTTCTCCAATAGAGTATATACTATGAACTTGAGGTTGTTTCTTCGGAAAGTGCACGGTATGCTCATTACCATTAACATGAAAAGTGACATTGCCTTTGTTGCAATCAATAACAGCTCCTGCAGTGTTCAAAAAGGGTCTACCAAGGATGATCGACATGCTGTCGTCCTCGGGAATATCAAAAATAACAAAGTCTGTTAAGATAGTAACGTTTGCAACCACAACAGGCACATCCTCGCAAATACCGATGGGTAAAGCGGTTGATTTATCAGCCATTTGCAAAGAGATTTCAGTAGGTGTCAACTTATTCAAATCAAGTCTATGATATAAAGAGAAAGGCATAACACTAACACCGGCTCCCAAATCACATAAAACAGTTTTAACATAGTTTCTTTTAATGGAGCATGGTATAGTTGGTATTCCTGGATCTCCTAATTTCTTTGGTACTCCACCCTTAAAAGTATAATTAGCAAGCATGGTGGAAATTTCAGCTTCCGGTATCTTTCTTTTATTAGTCACAATATCCTTCATATACTTAGCATAAGGAGACATTTTCAGAATATCAGTCAAGCGCATACGCAAAAAGACAGGTCTAAGCATTTCAACAAAGCGCGCAAAATCCTCATCATCCTTTTTCTTGGATGGCTTAGGAGGCAAGGGCATGGGTTTCTGAACCCAAGGTTCTCTTTCTTTACCATGCTTCCTAGCAACGAAGTCTCTTTTATCATATCTTTTATTCTTAGATTGTGGGTTATCAAGATCAACAACAGGTTCAATCTCCACATCATTATCATTTCTAGGTTTAGCATCAACATGAACATCATCATTAACATTATCACCCAGTTCATGTTCATCACCAGGTTGTGTTTCAGCACCAGGAATAGAAATATCATTTGGGTTTTTATGTGTATCTATAACAGGTTCACCAGCAGCATGCAAAGTCCTATCATCATTCTTTTTCCTTTTATTACTGGGACGACTAGGTGCATCAGTATTAATTCTCTGAGAATCTTGCTCAATTCTCTTAGGATGGCCCTCAGGATACAAAGGTTCCTGAGTCATTTTACCACCTTTAGTCACAACTCTAACATAATGATCATTGTTCTTACCATTCATCTCATTAAGCAAATCATTTTGTGCCTTAAGTACTTGTTCTACTTGAGTAGTTACCATGGAAGCATGTTTACTAATAAGCTTAAGATCATTAACAGTTCTACTCATATAATCACCTAAGTGATCAAGCATGTAAGCATTATGTTTCAATTGTCTACTAACATAAGCATTGAAATTTTCTTGTTTAACAATAAAGTTATCAAATTCATCCAAGCATTGACTAGCAGACTTATTATAAGGAATATCACCTTCGTCAAATCTATAGAGAGAATTTACCTCCACTAACCGTGTCGAGTTATCAAGACCATGTATTTCTTCAATAGGTGGTAAATTCTTAACATTTTCAGCTTTAATACCTTTTTCTTTCATACATTTCTTTGCCTCTTGCATATCTTCAGGACTGAGAAAAAGAATACCTCTTTTCTTCGGAGTTGGCTTTGGAGGTGGTTCGGGGATGGTCCAATCATTATCATTGCTCAATATATTATTCAATAGTAGTTCAAGTTGTTCAACCGTTCGTTCCCTGAAAACACAACCAGCACAACTATCTAGGTGGCCCCTAGAAGCATCGGTTAGTACATTATAAAAGATATCAAGTATTTCGTTTTTCTTGAGAGGATGATCAGGCAAAGCATTAAGTAATTGGAGAAGCCTCCCCCAAGCTTGTGGGAGACTCTCTTCTTCAATTTGCACAAAGTTAAATATTTCCTATAAGGCAGCTTGTTTCTTATGAGCAGGAAAATATTTTTCAGAGAAGTAATATATCATATCCTGGGGACTACACACACAACCAGGAGCAAGAGATTTAAACCATAGCTTAGCATCACCCTTTAATGAGAAAGGAAACAACTTAAGAATATAGTAGTAGCGAATTTTTTCCTCATGAGCGAATAGGGTGGCTATGTCATTCAATTTAGTAAGATGTGCCACAACAGTTTCAGATTCATAACCATGGAAAGGATCAGATTCAACCAAAGTAATTAACTCAGGATCGATAGAGAATTCATAATCCTTATCAGTAACAAAGATAGGTGAAGTAGCAAACTTAGGATCATATTGCATTATAGCATTCAAAGATTTTTCTTTCTACTTGCATAGTAATTTCTTAAGATCATCTCTATCTTTACAAGCAAGAAAGTCCCTAGCTACCTCTCCATCCATAACATAACCCTCAGGTATAACAGACAATTCATATCTAGGAGAGCTAGGTCTAACAGGTGTCTGAAAGTGTTCAGTTTCAATAATTTCATCAGTTTCAGAAATATCATCAGTTTCAGTGATCTCATTCTCTCTAACCCTAGCAAGTTGTTCATCAAGAAATTCACCCAAAGGCACAGTATTATCAAGCATAGCAGAAGTGGCATCATCAATTACTTGCGACATATCAGAATTACTAGTAGGTGGTGGTGTCGCAAATTTACTCATAACAGAAGGTGAATCAAGTGCAGAGCTAGATGGCAGTTCCTTACCTGTCCTCGTAGTAGAGGGGAAGATCTTGGTTTTAGCATCTTTCAAATTCTTCATAGTGATCAACAGATATAAATCCCAAGTAACTCAGAGAATAAAGCTATGTTCCCCGGCAACGGCGCCAGAAAAAGGTCTTGATAACCCACAAGTATAGGGGATCGCAACAGTTTTCGAGGGTAGAGTATTCAACCCAAATTTATTGATTCGACACAAGGGGAGCCAAAGAATATTCTCAAGTATTAGCAGCTGAGTTGTCAATTCAACCACACTTGAAAGACTTAATATCTGCAGCAAAATATTTAGTAGCAAAGTAGTATGGAAGTAACGGTAACGATGGCAAAAGTGACAATAGCAGTTTTGTAGTGATTGTAACAGTAGCAACGGAAAAGTAACTTAGCAAAGATCAATATGTGAAAAGCTCGTAGGCAATGGATCAGTGATGGATAATTATGTCGGATGGCATTCATCATGCAACAGTTATAACCTAGGGTGACACAGAACTAGCTCCAATTCATCAATGTAATGTAGGCATGTATTCCGTATATAGTCATACGTGCTTATGGAAAAGAACTTGCATGACATCTTTTGTCCTACCCTCCCGTGGCAGCGGGGTCCTAATGGAAACTAAGGGATATTAAGGCCTCCTTTTAATAGAGAACCGGACCAAAGCATTAGCACTTAGTGAATACATGAACTCCTCAAACTATGGTAATCACCGGAAAGAATCCCAATTATTGTCACCTTGGGGTATGCGGATCATAACACATAATAGGTGTCTACAACTTGCAAGATAGGATCAAGAACACATATATAATCATGGAAACATAACAAGTTCAGATCTGAAATCATGGCACTCGGGCCCTAGTGACAAGCATTAAGTATAGCAAAGTCATAGCAACATCAATCTCAGAACATAGTGGATACTAGGGATCAAACCCTAACAAAAACTAACTTGATTACATAGTAAATCTCATCCAACCCATCACCGTCCAGCAAGCCTACGATGGAATTACTCATGCACGGCGGTGAGCATCATGAAATTGGTGATGGAAGATGGTTGGTGATGACAATGGCGTTGATTTCCCTTCTCCAGAGCCCAAAACGGACTCCAGATATGCCCTCCCGAGGAAGAACAGGAGGTGGCGGCGGCTCCATATCGTGAAACACGATGAACTCTTCTCCTCTATTTTTTTCTCCACGGATGTGAATATATAGAGTTGGAATTAGGGTCGGAGGAGGTCTGTGGAACCCACAAGCCCCCAGGGCACGCCCTAGGGGGGGGGCGCCCCCCTGGCTTGTGGCCAATGGGTGGACCCCCTCTGGTTGATTCTTTCGCCAATATATTTTATTAATTCCAAAAATATTCTCTGTAAATTTTCAGGTCAATCCGAGAACTTTTATTTCTGCACAAAAATAACACCAAGGCAATTCTGCTGAAAACAGCGTCAGTCCGGGTTAGTTCCATTCAAATCATGCAAATTAGAGACCAAAACAAGGGCAAAAGAGTTTGGAAAAGTAGATACGATGGAGACGTATCAAGAAACACTCTCATGCTTCACTTAGATTAATTTGAGAGTTAGTAAATTTTGAAGAAATCCTCTCATGCTTTGTAGCGACCCGATCTCAAGGGATCAGAGTCTCTGTGCTTAAGTGTCATCCCTGGATCGGTATGCTGACACACATAGTAGTCGAGGATTTATAACAGAGTTCAAACACACATTTATTACATCGAGAATCCTCAAAAGAGTATTATTACAATAATGTGGCCTAGGGCCCAATAAAACAAAATAATGCGGAAGCAAATAAGTGTAACGAGTCCATCAACTTAACGAGCAAGATGAGTGCAGAACAACGGCCTATCGCACCTTATTCGTCGTCGGATAAATCTGCAACATGATAAGTTGCAGCCGTGTAGGTCAGTACATGGAATGTACTGGCAAGTCACATCATAAAGTGTAATGAGCCTACATTGTACATGCAATTTGGCTGGTGGAAAGCTCTAAGTTTAGTTTTGCATAAAGCTGGGTTTTTTTTCCTATCAAAATTTGTTGTTCTACCTCTACAAAAATCATAAGTATGAGATGGTACCCCATCTCAATCCATTCCAAAATTATGTCAATACCCAGTCGATTAATTAAGAGTGATGAGATCTCCCTACATTTCCACTACTAAAAGCTCAAGTTGTCCATGACCGGGGACACGGCTAATCGATTAGATTGTAACTCTGCAGAGGTTGTGCACTTTTCCCCACAAGACTGGACCACATCCTTGATTGGAAGATCGAGACATAGTCTTTCGAAAGCATTTCCCCTAACCCATGGATAGGCCGGTACACCTACATCATCTTCATCTGCTAGCCTATCCCCGAAGAGGTCACACCATCTACTCAACTAAGCCAGAGCCCATATTGGCTTGCGGCTGCACACGGAAGCTTATAGACATGAAAACAAGGTTGATCCCTTTGAGCCTGGGTGGACGGACCACTAGTGTGCAGTCCCATGGATTCCCATGAATGCTCCCACTGTACTTCGCCACCATACAAACCAATTTCCACCCAGGTAGTTCATTAAAGTCTTGGTCCTAATTACAACTTTGTCACTCATACCTCAAGATGATAACACTCCCCAATCCACGTCTACTTGGGGAAGCATTATAATTTAACTCGGCGGTGACAAAGTTGGTATGGTTCAGACCTACCTCAAATGAACTACTGGGTGCAAGCAATAGTCATACGACATAATTTCCTAACATGCAATCCTACCACAAAGGACTACGTGCATATATAAAACATAGGTAAAAACAGATATGATCAAAATGTAACTTGCCTTCGTGCTGAGAGTGAAGTTCTAGGGAGTGGTAGTACTCTGCTTCGCACTCCGGACAATCTATCGCGAAAGTAAAATAAATTCACATAAACAAGCATTCATACAATTCAAAGAAACATGCAACAAAATATTTGCAAAAGCCAAATAAAATCCAACACAAGTCATTAGCATGAAAATTTTCAAAGTATAAAACCACGTGTGAAATTATAGATCAAAATTTGTGACGTGCACTATGGTGCCTACAAGTCATACTAGTGAAATTATCATGAACATAAATTAATTGTGTAGAAAATATTGTGGCAAATTTTCATGGCCTAGGATTTAGCTTGTGTGACGTGGTGCAAAAGGAATCACTTCAAACGGGTATACCATTTGGAAGATATGGCCTAATAGAGTTAAAATTCAAATCTGAATTAAATTCAAATTTGAACTTACAAAAGTTTGCAATAATGGGTTCTCTGATTAAAGCTATTCGAGACGAAAATTTGGCCGCTGGTTTCATCTCGTTTGGAGCTACAGTTAAAAAGTTAAGGCCATCTAAAGATTTAAATCAAATCTGAAAAAAAAACTGCTACAACAATTTTTTTTTTGAAAACATTAAAGACTGCACGTTCGCTACTAGAGCGCGACGTGGCCAGCTCTAGATGGTCGTCCGCGTTCGCCGTGGCGGCTACGCGGTGAACGTTCGCTAATAAGGTAAAGTCACCCGGTTCGGCTATACCAAAAGAAAAACCGACGTTCGGTTTAAATAAAACCGCACGGTTTAGATTAAAACGCGGTTAACCAAAATACACCTTCGATCTAAATAAAAAAAACTAATCTAATCTACCTACGAAACGAGCGAGGCGAGTGCTTACAGAGGCTAACGCGTCGCTGGGCAGGAAGCTCGTCGGCGGCGGGGCGGCGACTGCGGCGGGCTCCGGCGTCTGTGAGGGGATGGGGAAGGTGCGGCTCGGCGAGGCGACCGGTCGGTGGTGGCACGAGATGGCGGCGGGGTTGGGAAAGAGCAAGGCGAGGTGGCGAACTCCGGTGGCTCGGGGATGTTCCTGTGATGCAAGGGGAGGGCAAAAACCATATCAAACGGATGCGGTAGGATGAGGGGGTCCGATTTCTTGAAGAAAAAGAGGCAGAGGGGTTTCACCGGCGACGTGGCACTCCGGCGAAGAACTCAGCTCCGACGAGATGCGAACGGCGACGACGGCGGCTGTGAGCGGCGAGAGGTGGAGCAGGTCGGCTGAATGGAACGAGGAGCATCGGGGGCTTATATAGGCACGGTCTGGGGTCCGGGAGCGCGGGGATAAGCGTCATTCGCGCTAAGCTCGCGCGGCCGGTGAGGTGTTGTGGGCGCTGGCTTATCCCGTAGCCTCCGCTGGAGGTTGGGGACGACCTGGGGCTGGCCCCACGGTCAGGTGCGAGAGGGAGGGAGACAAGCGAGAGAGAGAGACGTGGGGAGACTCGGGCGAGTGCTGGCGAGCGAGGGGAGCGTGCGAGGGGCTGGGGCGCTCGGCCTGGCTTGGTCGGCCTGGTTTGGTCGGCCGGCCTGGCTAGGCCTTTGCGTGCGAGCGTGTGTTGTGTTTTTTTTGAAACAAAAACGTTTTTTTAAACTCCACCACCAGAGAAGATAAAAATAAGAAAAATAATTTTATAAATCATAATCTAATATATAGAACATAGTGAACATTTTGTCCACCTCAAAAAGATTTAGAAAACATTTTTCCTAATGCAATAATGAACTTTGGTCAATAAAATAATTTTCAATGCAATATTGCAAATACCAAATATAATTCCAATCTTTTCCCACACATTTATATTTTGAGGAAGTCATATTATCCCCTCTCTATTATTTTATGTGAGTGGAAAAACTTGAACATCATAAACTCCAAATGCAATAAAAATATGATATGCAATGATGATCCTATTAACATCCTAATTTAATAAAATTGGGATGTTACAATCCTACCCCCCTTAAGATGAATCTCGTCCTTGAGATTCGGGTTGGCCAGCAAAAAGGTGAGGATGGTCACGCTTGAGATCTTCCTCTCGTTCCCAAGTAGCTTCCTCCTCGGTGTGGTGACTCCACTGAACCTTGCAGAACTTGATGACCTTGGTACGAGTGATTCTCTCGGCAGTCTCAAGAATCTTAATAGGCTTCTCCTCATAAGTTAGATCGCTCTCCAACTGAATTGCTTCTAGAGGCACTGTATCTCTCAAAGGAATATCGGCCATCTCTGCATGACACTTCTTCAGCTGGAAACGTGAAACACATCATGAACTCCTGACAAACCCTCTGGTAGTTCCAACTTGTATGCAACTTCTCCTGTGCGTTCCAGAACTCTGTACGGCCCCACGAATCGTGGTGCTAATTTTCCTTTGACTCCAAACCTCTTAATACCTCGTAGTGGAGACACTCAAAGATATGCTCTATCTCCCACTTCGTAAATCACTTCCTTGCGTTTAGCATCGGCATAACTCTTCTGTCTAGACTGAGCTATCTTGAGTCTATCACGGATCAACTTGACCTTCTCCTCAGATTCTCGAATCAAATCCGATCCAAACAATTCGCGATCTCCAACTCCATCCCACATCAACGATGTTCTACACTTCCTCCAATACAATGCCTCGAAAGGGGCCATCTGCAAACTGGCTTGATAGCTGTTGTTGTACGAGAACTCTGCATAAGGTAAGTTATCATCCCAACTAGACCCGTAGTCTAGCGCACAAGCTCTCAACATGTCCTCCAGAATCTGATTCACTCTCTCTGTCTGCCCATCTGTCTGTGGATGGAAAGCTGTACTGAGTTCCAGCCTGGTACCCAAAGTTTCGTGTAACTGATGCCAAAACTTTGAGGTAAACTGTGTTCCTCTATCTGATACAATGGTCCTCGGAACTCCATGCGGACATACGATCCTGGTCATATATATCTTCGCCAGCTTAGCACTTGTATAGGTAGTCTTCACTGGGATGAAGTGAGCAACCTTGGTCAAGCGATCAACTATTACCCAAATGGAGTCATATCCTGAACGAGTCCTGGGTAATCCCGTGATGAAGTCCATGCCAAGTTTATCCCATTTCCAATCAGGTATCGGCAATGGCTAAAGTAAACCTACTGGTTTCTGATGTTCTGCCTTTACCCTCTGACATACATCGCATACCGCTACATACTCAGCAATTTCCCTCTTCATACCGGTCCACCAAAAACTTTCCTTCAAGTCCAAATACATCTTGGTGTTTCCTGGGTGTATCGAGTAAGGCAAATCATGAGCCTCCTGAAGAATCAACTTTCTGATCTCTGGATCATTGGGCACACAAATAAGCTGCTAAAACCATATGGTTCCATGATCATCCTCACGGAATCCTTCTGCCCTCCCTTTGCTGATCCTCTCCTTTATCTCAGCAATACCTTGGTCCGACTTCTGGGCCTCTTTGATTCTTCCCAACAAAGTGGACTGAACTTCGAGTGCGGCAACATAACCTCTTGGAACTATTTCCAACTGGAGATCTCTAAGTTCATCACACAACTCCTGAGGTAATCCTCCTGAGATAAGAGTGTTAACATAACTCTTATGGCTCAAAGCATCTGCCACGACATTGGCATTTCCTGGCTGATAATGCAAACTCATGTCATAATCCTTTATGAGCTCCAACCATCTCCTTTGCCTGAGATTCAACTCCTTCTGTGTGAAGATATACTTCAAACTCTTGTGATCTGTCTAAACATCACATTGATTCCCGATAAGGAAATGTCTCCAGGTCTTGAGTGCATGCACCACTGCTGCTAACTCCAAATCATGTGTGGCATAGTTCAACTCATGAGGTCGAAGCTGACGTGAAGCATAAGCTACAACCTTTCCTTCTTACATAAGCATGCCTCCAAGTCCTTGGCGTGAAGCGTCACAATACACCTGAAAATCCTTGTGTATGTTCCGCAAAATCAGTATTGGGGCTATAACCAAATGTTTCTTCAACTCCTGGAAACTGGCCTCACATTCCTCAGTCCAATTATACTTGGTGTCCTTCTTCAACAACTCCGTCATGGGCTTTGGAATCTTGGAGAAATTCTCAATGAACCTCCGATAATATCCTGCAAGTCCAAGGAAACTGCGGATCTCGCTGACTGAGGTCGGTGCCTTCCATCCTGTGACTGCTTCTACCTTGGAAGGGTCCACAGCAATTCCTTCCCCTGACACAACATGTACGAGAAATCCGACTTCCTTCAATCAAAACTCACACTTGCTGAACTTGGCATAAAGTTGGTGTTCTCTGAGTTTCTCCAGAACTAAGCGCAGATGTTCTGCGTGCTCCTCCTCATTCTTGGAGAAAACCAATATATCATCAATGAATACCACAACAAACTTATCCAAGTACTCCATGAATACCTTGTTCATCATGCTCATAAAATAGGCAGGGGCATTAGTCAAACCAAAAGACATGACTGTATACTCATAAAGCCCATACCTCGTGGTAAAAGTTGTCTTAGGTATATCCTTCTCACGGATCTTCAACTGATGATAACCCGATCGAAGGTCAATCTTGGAGAAAACACTAGCTCCTTCTAGCTGGTCAAACAAATCATTGATCATCGGCAGGGGATACTTGTTCTTGATGGTCACCTCATTCAAATAACAATAATCCACACACATCCTCAAGGTTCCATCCTTCTTCTCCACTAAGAGTACTGGGGCTCCCCAAGGTGATGAACTCGGGCGAATATACCCCTTCTCCAGTAACTCCTCAATCTGCTTCTTGACATCCGCTAGATCATTAGCGGTCATCCTGTATGGCCTCTTGGAGATAGGTCCGGTGCCTGGTAGTAACTCAATGAGAAACTCAATCTCCCGATCTGGTGGCATACCGGGTAACTCCTCTGGAAATACATCGGAATAATCCTTTACCACTGGTACTTCTTCCTGGACAACTCCCGTAAGAGAGTTCACCTGAGTCCTCTTAGGCTTAAGCCTGGATACATACTTGATCCTTTTCTTCTCTGGAGTGGTGAGAAGAATCGATCTACTGGCACAATCAATGCTTCCCTCATACTTGGACATCCCATCCATACCTAGGATTACATCCAACCCTTGAGACTCAAGTATGATCATATCTGTGGGAAAAACATGTCCCCCTATGTTCAAAGGTAACTGAAAACACCCCTGACTAGTCATAGACTCTGCTCCCGGGGAACTCACTAGAATAGGTGACTTAAGAGCTACGGTAGGCAACCTATGCTTATCCACAAATCCCCTTGATATGAATGAATGCGATGCACCAGTGTCTAATAGAATGAGTACCGGAAATGAATTAACCAAGAACTTACCAATCACTGCATCCGACTGCTCATAGACTTCTTCCACATTGACATGGTTCACATGCCCCTTAGTGAAAGGATTGGGCTTCTTGCCTCCAGAACTTCCATTGCCATTCCCATTCTGCAGCTTGGGACACTCATTGGAGTAGTGTCCTGTCTTCTTGCACTTGAAGCAGGTGATGTGACTCAGATCCTTCCTCACTGGTGTAGCAGGGGTAGGGTGATGGTGATTGCCGTTTCCTCCATTCCCATTGCCATTACTATGGCCATTGTGGTTGTGTCCATTGCCTCCATGCTGAGAATGACCACCATGGTTATGATGGTTGTGCCCTCCAAACTTACTGTGTCCTGTACCAGAATATCCTGAGAAAGGGGCGAAGCGAGGCTTCTGCTGAGCTCCAGACTGAAACTTGCCTTGACCATATTTCCTCTTGCGATTTTCCATCTGCTGATGCTTGCCCTCTAGAGTGATTGCCTTGTCCACCAACTCTTGATAGTTCTCAAAAGTCGCTACCATCAACTGAATTCCAAGCTCATTGTTTAGTCCCTCCAGAAACTTCTCTTGTTTAGCTGCATCGGTCGCCACGTCACCTGGAGCATAACGAGACAACCTGCTGAAGTCATCAACATACTCTGACACTGTGCGACCTCCTTGGCGCAAGTTGCGGAACTCCCTCTTCTTGAGAGCCATAGCTCCTGCTGAACTATGAGCAGTGCGGAACGCCCGCTGGAACTGAGCCCAAGTCACATTCTCCATGGGGTACGTGGCGGTGTAGTTCTCCCACCACGAAGCTGCTGTCCATCCAGTTGGTGAGAGGCAAACCTCACCTTCTCCTGATCAGTGCATCCTACTGTGGCCAGCTTCCTACCCATGTTGCGAAGCCAGTCATCTGCGACGATCAGCTCCGGGCTGCTCGTGAAGATTGGAGGATTCAGCCTCAGAAAACGGGTAAGGCTGTCAATTGGTGGTGGAGGTGGAGGTGGCGGTGGAAGCGGGTTGTTGTTGTTCTGGTTCATATTCTGCATCAACAGCTATATCATCTGGTTCAGGGTATGAAGCAGTTGTTCCAAGGCGGGTGGGATATCATTCCCTGAGCCACTCCCGGAAGGGTCGGCCTTGGTGGCATCTATTGGGTCAGCATAGATGAGGTATAGATAGAATTAGGCCAAAGGGAGAAACACTACCCATATGCAAATGATGGCAATAAAAATCCAAATCACTCCAATTCAATTCAATCAAAGAGTTCACACGAAACAAATCAAAGGCGAGCCATGTCACAAGATTTGACAAGGTCCCACAAATAAATCAAATCAAATACTAATCGAATATTGAATCCTAATCTCTCGTGGTGGTCTAAATCTACTCCTCATCGGAAGAGACCAAGTCTACCATTTTGATATCAGCTCCAGCTGCATCACTCTGTATCTCCTCATCATCGTCCTCATAGTCCTTGTCCTGACTAACGTAGGTCCCATAAGAGTGGTCCTCCTGGAGATTTTCCCCGTTATCAAGCTTTTCCTCAGCTTCCTCTAGCTGAAGCTTCAAGTCATCGAACTTATCCTGCAGCGCATCGAGCTCCTCCTCGTGTTCTGCGCGAGCGTTCTGAAGCTCTTCTTCTAGCTCGGCCTTGCTGGTCATTAGGTTGTGGGTGGTGATGAGGCTGTGTCCCATCTCTTCCTTCATCCTGGTGATAAGCTCCTCCAGGTCCTCAATGTGTGATGTGATGGTGTCGTCCTCCCTGGTGCGCACCACATCTCCATCCGAGTCGCGGCGCGCGTACATGACGTAGTTGGTCCTCCTGAGATCCTCGCGATATTCATCCCGGATGCGCCCAAGTGCAAAGAGGGCGGCGATCCCCTTGCCAATGCCCGATGACTCTACATCCACGTAGAAGTCGATCGGCTCGGTGGCGTTTCCAAATGTTCGCCCTGGGATGTGGACGTCAATCCTCCAGCGCATCTCCTCAGGTAGAGTGGCCGTGAACGTCACGGTGAAGGTGGGCAGTGCAATGCGCAGATGACCCACGACATTCATCAGCTGCCTTCCGAAGGGCATGGTTGCATCGGGCTGAGCAAACTCAACGATGGGAGTCGACATCTACTTTTTGAAAGAGAGGAGAAATTAGTAATGAAGCAGGGAAAAGCATAAGACCAAAACAGGAGGTACAAAAGAGTTGTAAAACAGGGTTTTTATCCTATGGTTTTCCATTTTCTAGGGTCGCGTCCTACAGTCAACGTGTGCTCTGATACCATCTTGTAGCGAACCGATCTCAAGGGATCGAAGTCTCTGTGCTTAACTGTCATCCCTGGATCGGTATGCTGACACACACAGTACTCGAGGATTTATAACAGAGTTCAAACACACATTTATTACATCAAGAATCCTCAAAAGAGTATTATTATAATAATGTGGCCTAGGGCCCAATAAAACAAAATAATGCAGAAGCAAATAAGTGTAACGAGTCCATCAACTCCACGAGCAAGATGAGTGCAGAACAACGACCTATCGCACCTTATTCGTCGTCGGATAAATCTGCAACATGATAAGTTGCAGCCGTGTAGGTCAGTACATGGAATGTACTGGCAAGTCACATCATAAAGTGTAATGAGCCTACATTGTACATGCAATTTGGCTGGTGGAAAGCTCTAAGTTTAATTTTGCATAAAGCTGGTTTTTTTCCTATCAAAATTTGTTGTTCTACCTCTACAAAAATCATAAGTATGAGATGGTACCCCATCTCAATCCATTCCAAAATTATGTCAATACCCAGTTGATTAATTAAGAGTGATGAGATCTCCCTACATTTCCACTACTAAAACCTCAAGTTGTCCATGACCGGGGACACGGATAATCGATTAGATTGTAACTCTACAGAGGTTGTGCACTTTTCCCCACAAGACTCGACCACATCCTTGATCGGAAGATCGAGACATAGTCTTTCGAAAGCATTCCCCCTAACCCACGGATAGGCCGGTACACCTACATCATCTACATCTGCTAGCCTATCCCGGAAGAGGTCACACCATCTACTCAACTAAGCCAGAGCCCATATTGGCTTGCGGTTGCACACGGAAGCTTATAGACATGAAAACAAGGTTGATCCCTTTGAGCCTGGGTGGACGGACCACTAGTGTGCACTCCCATGGATTCCCATGAATGCTCCCATTGTACTTCGCCACCATACAAACCAATTTCCAGCCGGGTAGTTCATTAAAGTCTTGGTCCTAATTACAACTTTGTCACTCATATCTCAAGATGATAACACTCCCCAATCCATGTCTACTTGGCAAAGCATTATGATTTAACTCGGCGGCGACAAAGTTGGTATGGTGCAGACCTACTTCAAATGAACTACTGGGTGCAAGCAATAGTCATACGGCATAATTTCCTAACATGCAATCCTACAACAAAGGACTACGTTCATATATAAAACATAGGTAAAAACAGATATGATCAAAATGTAACTTGCCTTCGTGCTGAGAGTGAAGTTCTAGGGAGTGGTAGTACTCTGCTTCGCACTCCGGAACATCTATCGCGAAAGTAAAATAAATTCACATAAACAAGCATTCATACAATTCAAAGAAACATGCAACAAAATATTTGCAAAAGCCAAATAAAATCAAACACAAGTCATTAGGATGAAAATTTTCAAAGTATAAAACCATGTGTGAAATTATAGTTCAAAATTTGTGACGTGCACTATGGTGCCTACAAGTCATACTAGTAAAATTATCATGAATAGAAACTAATTGTGTAGAAAATATTGTGGCAAATGTTCATGGCGTAGGATTTAGCTTGTGTGACGTGGTGCAAAAGGAATCACTTCAAACGGGTATACCGTTTGGAAGATATGGCCTAATGGAGTTTGAAATCAAATCTGAATTAAATTCAAATTTGAACTTGCAAAAGTTTGCAATAATGGGTTCTCTGATTAAGTCTATTCGAGACGAAAATTTGGCCGCTGGTTTCATCTCGTTCGGAGCTACGGTTAAAAGGTTAAGGCCATCTAAAAATTTAAATCAAATCTGAAAAAAAAAACTGCTACAACAATTTTTTTTGAGCTTCTCCTCAGAATCTCGAATCAAATCCGATCCAAACAATTTGCGATCTCCAACTCCATCCCACATCAACGGTGTTCTACACTTCCTCCCATACAATGCCTCGAAAGGGGCAATCTGCAAACTGGCTTGATAGTTGTTGTTGTACGAGAACTCTGCATAAGGTAAGTTATCATCCCAACTAGACCCGTAGTCTAGCGCACAAGTTCTCAACATATCCTCCAGAATCTGATTCACTCTCTCTGTCTGCCCATATGTCTGTCGATGGAAAGCCGTACTGAATTCCAGCCTGGTAGCCAAAGTTTCGTGTAACTGATGCCAAAACTTTGAGGTAAACTGTGTTCCTCTATCTGATACAATGGTCCTCGAAACTCCATGCAAACATATGATCCTGGTCATATATATCTTTGCCAGCTTAGCACTTGTATAGGTAGTCTTCACTGGGATGAAGTGAGCAACCTTGGTCAAGTGATCAACTATTACCCAAATGGAGTCTTATCCTGAACGAGTCCTGGGTAATCCCGTGATGAAGTCCATGCCAAGTTTATCCCATTTCCAATCAGGTATCGGCAATGGCTGAAGTAAACCTGCTGGTTTCTGATGTTCTAGCTTTACCCTCTGACATACATTGCATACCGCTACATACTCAGCAATTTCCCTCTTCATACCGGTCCACCAAAAACTTTCCTTCAAGTCCAAATACATCTTGGTGTTTCCCGGGTGTATCGAGTAAGGCGAATCATGAGCCTCCTAAAGAATCAACTTCGTGATCTCAGGATCATTGGGCACACAAATACGCTGCTCAAACCATATGGTTCCATGCTCATCCTCACGGAATCCTTCTGCCTTCCCTTTGCTGATCCTCTCCTTTATCTCAACAATACCTTGGTCCGACTTCTGGGCCTCTTTGATTCTTCCCAACAAAGTGGACTGAATTTCGAGTGCGGCAACATAACCTCTTGGAACTATTTCCAACTAGAGATCTCTAAGTTCATCACACTACTCCTGAGGTAATCCTCCTGCGATAAGAGTGTTAACATAACTCTTACGGCTCAAAGCATCTGCCACGACATTGGCTTTTCCTGGATGATAATGCAAACTCATGTCATAATCCTTTATGAGCTCCAACCATCTCCTTTTCCTGAGATTCAACTCCTTCTGCGTGAAGATATACTTCAAACTCTTGTGATCTGTGTAAACATCACATTGATTCCCGATAAGGAAATGTCTCCAGGTCTTGAGTGCATGCACCACTGCTGCTAACTCCAAATCATGTGTGGCATAGTTCAACTCAGGAGGTCGAAGCTAGCGTGAAGCATAAGCTACAACCTTTCCTTCTTGCATAAGCACGCCTGCAAGTCCTTGGCATGAAGCGTCGCAATACACCTGAAAATCCTTGTGTATGTTCGGCAAATTCAGTATTGGGTCTGTAACCAAACGTTTCTTCAACTCCTGGAAACTGGCCTCACATTCCTCAGTCCAATTATACTTGGTGTCCTTCTTCAACAACTCCGTCATGGGCTTTGCAATCTTGGAGAAATTCTCAATGAACCTCCGATAATATCCTGCAAGTCGAAGGAAACTGCGGATCTCGCTGACTGAGGTTGGTGCCTTCCATTCTGTGACTGCTTCTTCCTTGGAAGGGTCCACGGCAATTCCTTCCCCTGACACAACATGTCCGAGAAATCCGACTTCCTTCAACCAAAACTCACACTTGCTGAACTTGGCATAAAGTTGTTGAACTTGGATGTTTTACAATCACTTTATAGCAACTTTATATCATTTTTTGGGACTAACCTATTGACATAGTGCCAAAGTGCCAGTTGCTGTTTTTGCTTGTTTTTTACTTCGCAGAATATCAATACCAAACGGAGTCCAATCGCGACGAAACATTTGGGAGAATTTTTTGGGCCAGAAGACATCCAGTGGGCCAAAGAAGTGCCAGAGGGGAGGGTCGAGGAGACCACAACCCACCAGGGCGCGCCAGAGGCCCCGGGCGCGCCCTGATGGGTTGTGCCCTCCTCGGGACCCCTCTCCACCGCGTCTGATGCCTATTAATTCCCAAATATTCTAGAAACCCTAGAGGAGTCGACAAAAAACACATCTAGCCACCGCAAGTTCCAGAACCGCGAGATCCAATCTAACACCATCACAGAGGGGTTCATCATCCTCATTGGTGCCTCTCCGATGATGCGTGAGTAGTCCACCATAGACCTACGGGTCCGTAGGCAGTAGCTAGATGGCTTCCTCTCTCTCTTTTGATTCTCATTACAATGTTCTCTTCGAGATCTATTTGATGTAAACTTTTTGCGGTGTGTTTGTTGGGATCCGATGAATTTTGAGTTCATGATCAGTTTCTATCCATGAATATTATTTGAGTCTTCTTTGATCTCTTATATGCATGATTACTTATAGCCTCGTATTTCTTCTTCAAATCTTTGGTTTAGTGAGGCCAGCTAGATCGATTTTTCTTGCCATGGGAAGAGGTGCTTTGTGATGGGTTCGATCTTGCGGTGTCCTTTCCCAGTGATAGAAGGGGCATCGAGGCACGCATGTATTGTTGCTATTAAGGATAATAAGATGGGGTCTATTCCTACATGAATAGATCTTGTCTACATCATGTCATCGTTCTTATTGCATTACTCCATTTTTCCATGAACTTAATACACTAGATGCATGCTGGATAGTGGTCGATATGTGGAGTAATAGTAGTAGATGCAGGCAGGAGTTGGTCTACTTATCTTGGACGTGATGCCTATATAATGATCACCGCCTTCACTAGTAGAAAAAGGCCCATTTGTCCCGGTTCCAGAGGCCCATTTGTCCCGGTTCTGGAACCGGGACTAAAGGGTTGGGACTAAAGCCCAAAACCTTTAGTCCCGGTTTGCTTACGAACCGGGACCAAAGGCCCTCCACGTGGCCGCTGCCGGGAGCCCAGGCAGGAGGACCATTAGTCCCGGTTGGTAACACCAACCGGGACCAAAGGCCCTCCACGTGGCCGCTGCGGGGAGCCCAGGCAGGAGGACCTTTAGTCCCGGTTGGTAACACCAACCGGGACCAAAAGGCATCCACGCGTCAGCATCTGGCAGGAGCTGGGGTTTTTGTTTTTTTAAAGGGGGGGGGGTTTAGGGGGTTTTGTAGGGTTAATTTAGGGGTTTCATATTGTGTTAGCTAGCTAATAGAGAGAAGTGTCCTCTCTTTCTCCGTGCTTGGTCGACGCTACCTACTATAGAGAGAACTCGACACGCTAGCTAGTAAGCAAATGAAGGAACCATTAAGTACATAAGATCGTCATGAAAATATACAGAGAGAAGTGATCGACCTCTCTTTCTCCGAGAGATTGGTCGAACAACAAGTTTTCGTATATCTATCCGACGGTACTACATATATACAATATAACATCTTTTACAATCCCTAACATCATCTACCTAAGATCCAATCACAAATCTGCATGGTATTCTCCGTCTTTAGGTATGACGTGGTCAACAAAGAATCCCGCCAATTTCTCTTGAATTGCTCGTATATATGCGATCATGTGGTAGGAGTTCATCCCGCATCTGCCAGATCTAATTTAAAGAAGGGGGTCAATACATGCATATATATGAATAAAACTCAACACAATTGATGGTAATATATAAAATAAAATTGTGAATATTATTTACGTACTTCAAATTGTTTGTCAGAGAAGCCCCGCTCAGAGGTCGAGTGGCGAATGAACTCGCATACGTAGTATGCACATAAAGAAGTCCCTTCTTTCTGGTACAAGCACTTTACGAGAATAGAGTTCAATCAAACTGATAAGCAAGCATGGTAATGATATATTGATGAAAATTTGAATCAATTAGAGATGCGCGGAACTAGCTAGTACTACTTACTTTGGGGTGCGTAAATCGCAACTCTTTGTTTAGACCGGGAACCTTTCGGGTGAACTTCTTCCAAACCCTGCCACGCAAAGAAAATGATTACTTGATATCAGGAAATTAACGAAAGTTGCATGCCGATATGGTCTCGGTATTGACTGAACTTACTTCTTGAGCATTGCAGTCATGTCCGCATAATTCTCGGGATCTTTACGTCTCGAGTCTAAGACAGTTACTAATGCCCCGTCAAGCTTAATGGATAGCAGAATAAAGTGGAAACTGCGCACGCATATATAACTCATCAATTACATTACTTAACCTCGAGTAAGCGAAACCGAGTATACAGAGAAGACAACAACACTCACTTGAAGTTGTAAGGAAAGAGTATTTCCCTTTTGTTTTGATGTATAAGGAACGACTTTAGCAAGTTCTCCTCGGTCTCTTTGATTGAGTTTCGTACCGTCCATTCATTTACGGCATCTGGGCTAATGAACCCAACGTCAAAGATTCCTAGTTTTTTGCATTCGAGGATCTTCAATCTGCATAATATAGTGAGGATAATTATATATACACGCAATGAACGAGCTGAGCTAGAGACTTAACTATAGAAGTCATACTTACAGACAGTAGGCAGTCATGAGTTGTTTGTCGAGGGCGAGTTGATTATATATCTGAAATAACTCCACAAATTCAACAGGCATCATGGGAAGTCCAATGAATTCGTGCTCTGGTTTCACTGCCATATACATAGTGTCTCTCCCAGACTCCCTGCAGGTTTTCATGTACCACTCATGCAATTTGTACATCATCGTTGTTAGAGGAGGATGATCAGGTTTGATGAGAGGCTTCCCATGCATGTATTCATATTTTCCTTTTGTTACCTCAGCCGTTTGAGAAATTACATCATCCCCCAAGTAATCACCAGGATTGGTACCGGGCACCATCCCCGGATGATTTGCGATGATATCGCTAGACACCTTGAGCGGGGGGCATGATTGCTTCTCCTGTTCGCCGAGCTGGGGAATTGTTTTCCCACTTCTTCGTTCTGCTAACCTTGCATCACTAGAAGTACTTCCCGACCGCCGCGCTTCTTCATATGTCTTTTTAATAATCCGGACATAGTTGGAATCCGGCGGAGGCGATGGTGGTCGCTTCAGGGCATCGATAGTGCGCTTCACTTTCACCGGATCTAGCTTCTCCTTCGGAGGTGGAGTTTTCTTTGCAAAATGGGCCCTCAATTGGGCCTGACATATCTCCTCGTTTTCAGACTCGGTCCTCTCATATGGTAACTTTTCCAGAGGCTTGAGAGATGGACCGTATCTGTATTCCCTCCCGCCTCTGCTTGTACTGCTAGCTGCCGGAGCGGCGGCGTCTCTCTTCCATCGTTGCTTACGAGGCGGAGAAGGAGGCGGAGTGCTCCGACGCGCCGGAGGAGCCGGGGTGGCGGCGTCTGTCTTCCGCCATTGCCGATGAGGCTGAGGAGGAGGCGGACTGCTCCGACGTGCCGGAGTAGGCGAAGGAGGAGGCGGAGTGGCCTCACGCGTCGGAGGGGCTGGAGAAGGAGTCGGGGTCCCCTGATCACTCGCCGGAGGAGGAGGAGGAGAAGGAGGAGGAGGCGGAGTGCCCTGACTCGCCGGAGGAGGAGGAGGAGGCGGAGGCGTCCAGTTTGGAAGCTTGATGTACTCCTTCTGCCATAGACATGTACTCCTCAAGGCACGAACCAACCGATTCTCCCCTTCACCTGTAGAGTGGTCAAGCTCGAGCTCCGCAAATCCCTCCATTACTTCATCCACCATAACAACAGCATAGCCATGTGGAATCGGACGGCAGTGAAAAGTTCCGTTGGGTTGAGGAGGTGCAACAGAGCCGACAGCCGCCAATAAAGTGAGGTTCCGGCCTTTCGTCATAAGCTCGCAATGTTGAGCCTCCGTGATAGTATCCACAGGGTAGCTAGGAGACGTGAAGTCAGGTTGAACGGGCTCCGTGGAAGCGACGCTGCTTCTCCGCTGAGATGGCAGGGTAGCTTCTGGGGTAGCTTCGTGCCGCTGAGATGGTTGGCCGGCAGCTCGTTGGCTCTCAGCTTCCTCTAGCTTTTGTAGTCTTGCATTGAGCTTCTGAATTTCGCTTAGCTCCGCTTTCCTCTTTCTCTCCCGGCTTCTGTAACCGCCTGCGTCGGGAAACCCAACCTTCCCTGGAACGGAGCCTGGTGTGCCTCGTGTTCGTCCAGGGTGCTCAGCATTCCCTAGGGCCTTAGTCAACTCGTCCTTTTCTCTGTCGGGAATGAACGTCCCTTCCTGCACTGCGGTGATATACTCCTGAAGCTTGTTCATGGGTATTGCAAGTTGCTCGTTCGTCCAGCGGCACTTCCCTGTTTCAGGGTCCAGACTTCCCCCAACACCGAAGAACCAAGTCCTTGAACGGTCTGGCCAGTTCAATGTCTGTGGTACGATGTTTTCACTAGTACAAAACAGGGCTTTGGTCCACCCTGAAAAGCACATTAGTCCCGGTTCACTCACAAACCGGGACCCATGGGAGCATCGGTCCCGGTTCGTGAGGCCGGGGCGCCGGCCGGGCCTCGTCTGACCCCTTTGGTCCCGGTTCCAGACACGAACCGGGACCAATGCGCCTCGTGGGCCATTAGTCCCGGTTTGTGGCTGGAACCGGGACCAAATGGTGAGGCTTTAGTCCCGGTTGGTAACACCAACCGGGACTAAAGGGGTTGAGGCTTTAGTCCCGGTTGGTGTTACCAACCGGGACTAAAGGTTGGACCTTTAGTCCCAGTTGGAGACACCAACCGGGACTAAAGGGGTTCTGAAAGTTTTTTTTTTCCTGTTTTTACATTTGTTTTCTGTTTTTAGTTTCTGTTTTAAATTGCTTATATCTTTTAAGATATTTGATGTTTTTGAGTGATTCTTTTTGCATTAGATTCAAAATTTTGTCTAGTTTCTGTTTGTGCCATTAGTTTTCAAATTTGAATGGTCTAAATTTGAATTTGTTCAAATTTGCTTCAAACCCTAGATTGTGAATAACTTGAGTTTACAAATAGTTTTAAATTTAATTCTTTTTACTCCTAGTCACGTGTTAGATTGTTGTCACAGTAAGATTTATTTGGTTATTTTTAGAATAATTTAAATTAGGATTTTAATTAAAACAATACTGTTTTGCTTATATAGTTGTTTTAGTCATTTAATTGTTGTTTTTTATTATTTTTAGTTAGTTCTTTCTGTAGATTTTAAAATGTTGTAGTATGGTGCATATTGAATGCACAAAAAGTCTGGAGTTGAAATATGTTTAAAAAAATGAAATGCATTTGTAACAGACGAGTTTTCGTCCGAAACCTTGATACTTCGAATGAGATGGTCCAGTTTGTACACGAAGTGCATCCAGTTTTTGCCGTAACCCTCTCAACTTTTTAGCACATGCTATGTGGGTGAAATGATGATACCATGCCAACTTTCAACCTTTTCAGAGTTCATTTGAACTGCTTTTTAATTTCTTTCAAAACATCGTGGGAGTGGAGTTCAAAAAAGAATCAACTAAAAAGCTTTTATAAACCTCTAGTATTTTTGAAACTATAATTATATAAAAATTATGCAACTAAAATTATCAAAGTATTTTTTGTTCAAAACATTAATAGCAAAAGAATATAATGATAAAACACACTGGAAATAAATAAAGCAAAAAATAAAACAAAAATAAATAAAGCAAAAAACAAAACAAAACAAAACAAAAATAAATAAATGCAACTAAAATTATCAAAGTATTTATTTGTTAAAAAGAATGAACTAAAATAACAGAAGAAAAATACTGGAAAAAATTAAAAAATAAATAAAGCGAAAAACAAAACAAAAAACTGGATTTTTTTTAAAAAAAATGCCACCTACAGGCAGTGACAGATTAGACCCGGAGGCCTGCAGCTGATAGGAGCTCGAGAGGGTATGCGCAACAGCGCTTATAAACCACTCTCGAGCTCTCTCGGCTAGCGAGGGTATGCGCAACAACGCTTATAAACCACTCTGGAGCCTTTAGTCCCGGTTGGTAACACCAACCGGGACTAAAGGTCCTCCCTCCCCCGGCCCAGGCAGCGCCACGTGGAGGGCCTTTGGTCCCGGTTCGTAAGCAAACCAGGACTAAAGGTTTTGGGCTTTAGTCTCGACCCTTTAGTCCCGGTTCCAGAACCGGGACTAAAGGCCCTTACGAACCGGGACAAATGGGGGTTTTCCTACTAGTGTTTTAGCAATCAGGTCATTCTCAGTTTGTCCCACAACGGCCGGGCTTTGAGGTAGCTACCTGACCCCGTGTGATGGTGATACTGCTTCTTTGCAGCATTGATCTTGTTTGTCTCTGACATTTTCTTACTCTTGTCCGATGTCTTGTAGGCCACAAATGCAGGCCAGTGATCTCCTATCTTCTCAAATCGGCCGGTGAATTCTGGAGTCTTCCCTTTGTCGACAAACTTTGATTTCAACTCATTCTTCCACCTCCTGAATAGATCTGCCATCTTCTTAAGAGCACACGCCTTGACCAGTGGCTCTATAACTGGCTTATTCGGATCCTCCTTTGGCGGTAGGGTGAAATTTGCCTTCGGCGCGGTCCAAAGATCATCTTTCTGTCTATCGGTGACATAATCACCATCAGGGGCGCCGTCCTTAGGCTTATTCCATTGCTTGATGCTGATCGGGATGTAGTCCCTAACAATAGCTCCGCACTGAGCAGAAAATGCGTCCTTGGTCTGCTTGGGTTCAATCGGATGGCCATCGTGCGCGAGTGCTGTGATCGTGAACCTTTCATCCTTGCGCAACCTCTTCTTCGGGCCTCGTCTCGTTACCGAAGTTTGGCTCGATCCGGAGGGCTATAAAAGAAGAAAGAAGAGTTAATATATCAAAACAATTAATGCATCAATTAGCTAGTCAGCACAGGCTTAATTAATATATATACCTCGCCGGACTTTGCAACAGCTCCGTCCTCCGTTCGGTCACCGGAGCCGTCATCACGGTCTCCTTCTTCCTCCGGCATTCGGTCACCGGAGCCATCATGATCATGTCCTTCCTCCTCCATTGTTCGATCACCGGAGCCGTCATCCTCTCCTTCCAGACCATCGGTGTCGTTGAGAAACGACAAGACATCACGTCCGTCGCTGATTATATCCCCCAACAACTGTTCTTGTTCGAAGTCTCTTTGATCCATAGTTTCTGCAAATATTACAACATGGCAAAAAATTGGATCAACTTGTGCACATCCATAATGGGGGCATTCTTGATAAATCTATGTTACCGAAGTTTTCTTCATTTAACTTGGTAAATTTGGGTGGCCTCGACAACGCTTCTAGGGTTTGGGGTGGCCTCGACAACACTTCTAGGGTTTGGGGTGGCCTCGACAATGCTTTTTCAGTCCCGGTTTGGCGAGAGGGGGTTGATCGATTGACGTCCCCCCTCATGTTGGAGAGTTACCGGAGTTTTCTATGAACAAAAAAAAATACTACCTATCACATCTCAGTCCCGGCGCGTCGGCGAGGGCTCGAGAGTTGGTCGCCCGATATGTCCGACGTCCCCCCTCATGTCGAAGTTACCGGAGTTTTCTTCTAGGGGTTTGGGTGGCCTCGAGAGTTTGTCGGGTAGGGGCGGGAGGGGGTAGGAGACCGACAACGCTTTTCTTCTAGCGTTTGGGTGGCCTCGAGAGTTGGTCGCCCGATATGTCCGACGTCCCCCCTCATGTCGAAGTTACCGGAGTTTTCTTCTAGGGGTTTGGGTGGCCTCGAGAGTTTGTCGGGTAGGGGCGGGAGGGGGTAGATCGACAACGACATCCATACATACATACATGGACATAATGTTCATCCATCCATACATCCATATTAAAAATGTTCATCCATCCATCCATCCATATTCAAAATGTTCATATTCTACAATATCACCAAAAAAAATTCTATGAGCATAAAAAATTCTAACTTTTGCATATTCTTTGCATATGAACATACATACATTTTCTTTTTTTCTTAAATGTAACTTTTGCATATATGAACATACATACACATATATGAACATAAAAACATCATATTCCATCCACATCCATGCATACATATTCTATGAACAAAAACATCATATAACTTTTGCATATATGAACATACATAGAACATAAAAAAATATTCTATGAATAAAAAAAAACATCATATTCTATGAACAAAAAAACATCATATTCCATCCACATCCATGCATACATATGAACAAAAAAACATCATATATATGATCATCTATGAACAAAAAAAACATCATATTCTATGAAAAAAAAATCATCATATATATGAACAAAAAAATATATGAAAAACCAGGACATATCATCATATATACACATACATATCATCATCTACACTACATATCATCTATGAACAAAAAAAATCATCATATATATGAAAAAAAGGACAGAGAGGAGGACAGGGAGGAAAGGGGCGCCAGCCGGACCGAACGGGGAGGAGAGGTGCGGCGTGGTCGGGGCGGCGGCCGGATCGCGGGCGGCGTCGCGGTGGGCGGCCGGATCGCGGGCGGCGGCGTCGGGGCGCGGGGGGGGGGGGGGATTGGAGGGGAATGGCGCGGCGGCTCACAGTGGGAGCGGGGACAGCATCGGGGCAGCTCGGCGACGGCGACGACGGCGAGGTGGAGCAGCCTGACGGCGTCGGGGCTGGGCTCGGCGGCGACGGCGATGAGGAGCAGCCTGGGGGCGTCGGGCGGAGAAGAACAAGTGATTTCGAGAAACTGCTAAGTGTTGCCAACATTGTCATTTAACAAAAAACCTACCTTCAAAAAAAGACTTGCTTCGCCGCGGGTGCTCGGTGCGACGTGGACTCGGTGGAAAAACTTTATGAAAATGCGGTGGTGGCCGGGCCGGGCGGTTTTCTTTTCCTTCTTAATTTTTTCCTTTGTTTTTTCTTATATGTTTGTTTTCGTTTTCACTCTACATTTTCGTACATATGAAAAACAACGAAGACTTTTTACATGAACATACACACATATACATGAACATATATACATATACATGAAAAAAACATATACATGAACAAATACACATATACATGCCCGCAAAAAAAACCCTAAACGATGACGGGGCGGCACACCATGGGAAAGGGGGGGGCTCACTTGGGGGGGGTGGGGGCGACGGGGAGGCGACGGGGACGAGGACGGCGGCTCGGGGAGGCGACGGGGACGAGGACGGCGGAGACGGGGAGAAGACGGGGACGAGGACGGCGGCGACGGGGACGAGGACGGTGGCTCAGGGAGGCGACGGGGCCGACGACGAGGACGGCGGCGGCGGCGGCAGCGCAGGGGAAGGGGGTCAGTGCGTCGGGGCAGGGAGCGGCGGAGCGGCGGACGACGACGGCGACGGCGACGGCGACGACGGGGAAGAGGCGAGGGCGACGGCGAGGGCGAGGGCGACGGCGAGGCGACGGCGAGCACGATGGGGGCGGCGGGCGAGGGCGACGACGGCAAGCGAGGACGGGGGCGGCGGGCGACGACGGGGGCAGCGAGCGACGGCGGGCGGCGGCGACGGCTGGCGGTGGGCGGGCAGCCTGGCGGCGTCGATTTCGTCGGCGTCGTCGGGGGTGAGATGAGAATGCTGAAAATTCCTAAGTGTGGGCTTATATACACAGAGCATTGGTCCAGGTTGGTGGCACCAACCGGGACTAAAGGGTAGCATTGGTCCCGGTTGGTGCCACAAACCGGGACCAAAGGTCAGTTTTCAGCAGCCCAAAGGGCGGGAAACAGGGACCTTTGGTCCCGGTTGGTGGCACCAACCGGGACTAAAGGGGGGCATTGGTCCCGGTTGGTGCCACCAACCGGGACCAAAGGGTGGTGCTGCCCGGGGCCAAATTTTCAGTCCCACCTCGCTAGCCGAGAGAGCTCGAGAGTGGTTTATAAGTGCTGTTGCGCATACCCTCTCGAGCTCCTCTCAGTTGCAGGCCTCCGGGCCTAATCGGTCACTGCCTGTAGGTGGCATTTTTTTTAAAAAAATTCCAGTTTTTTGTTTTGTTTTTTGCTTTATTTATTTTTTAATTTTTTTCCAGTATTTTTCTTCTATTATTTTAGTTCATTCTTTTTAACAAATAAATACTTTGATAATTTTAGTTGCATTTATTTATTTTTGTTTTGTTTTTGTTTTGTTTTTTGCTTTATTTATTTTTGTTTTATTTTTTGCTTTATTTATTTCCAGTGTGTTTTATCATTTTATTCTTTTTGCTATTAATGTTTTGAACAAAAAATACTTTGATAATTTTACTTGCATAATTTTTATATAATTATAGTTTCAAAAATACTAGAGGTTTATAAAAGCTTTTTAGTTGATTCTTTTTTGAACTCCACTCCCAGGATGTTTTGAAAGAAATTAAAAAGCACTTCAAATGAACTCTGAAAAGGTTGAAAGTTGGCATGGTATCATCATTTCACCCACATAGCATGTGCTAAAAAGTTGAGTGGGTTACGGCAAAAACTGGATGCACTTCGTGTACAAAATGGACAATCTCTTTCGAAGTATCACGGTTTCGGACGAAAACTCATCTGTTACAAAGGGATTTCATTTTTTTGAACTTATTTGAACTCCATACTTTTTGTGTGTTCAAAATGCACCATTCAAAGCCACATCATCAATTTTCAACCCTTTCTGACTTCATTTGGTATTTTTCATGCACTTACTGATTTTTTTGAGCTAAATAACCCTGAAATTGAAAAGCACTTCAAATGAACTCTGAAAAGGATGAAAGTTGGCATGGTATCATCATTTCACCCACATAGCATGTGCTAAAAAGTTGAGAGGGTTACGGCAAAAACTGATGCACTTCGTGTACAAAACGGACAATCTCTTTCGAAGTATCAGGGTTTCGGACGAAAACTCATGTGTTACAAAAGGCATTTCATTTCTTCACATGTAACTGCAATGATATAGTTGTGGAGAGAAAGTCTTTACTTTTTCTTCGCTTGTGTCCTTTGCTTATTGCGTCGTAACCATGGATAATCTTCATCGTTTAACAGGGTGCTTGGGTCAGCCTTGACTTTGAAGGGAAGAATTTCATGAAACTTTTCATAATCTTCAGACATGTCTGTCTTTCCCTCCAATCCCACGATGTCTCTTTTTCCTGAAAGAACTATGTGGCGCTTTGGCTCATCGTATGATGTATTCGCTTCCTTATCTTTTCTTTTTCTCGGTTTGGTAGACATGTCCTTCACATAGAAAACCTGCGCCACATCATTGGCTAGGACGAATGGTTCGTCTGTGTACCCAAGATTGTTCAGATCCACTGTTGTCATTCTGTACTGTGGATCTTCCTGTACCCCGCCTCTTGACAGATTGACCCATCTGCACCGAAACAAAGGGACCTTGAAATCATGTCCATAGTCAAGTTCCCATATGTCCACTATGTAACCATAATATGTGTCCTTTCCCCTCTTGGTTGCTGCATCAAAGCGGACACCACTGTTTTGGTTGGTGCTCTTTTGATCCTGGGCGATCGTGTAAAATGTATTCCCATTTATCTCGTACCCTTTATAAGTCATTACAGTCGAAGATGGTCCCCTGGCCAACGAGTACAGCTCATCAGAAACAGTGTTGTCACGCATGAGACGTGTTTGCAACCAACTGCCGAAAGTCCTGATGTGTTCACATGTAATCCAGTCGTCACATTGCTCTGGGTGTTTGGAGTGCAGAATATTCTTGTGTTCATCGACATACGGGGTCACCAAGGTAGAATTCTGTAGAACTGTGTACTGTGCTTGAGACCAAGAAAGGCCGTCCCTACATATTATTGAGTCCGCTCCTAGCGTGCCTTTTCCAGTCAGTCTCCCCTCATACAGCGATTGAGGGAGACCAATCTTCTTAAGGTCGGGAATGAAGTCAACACAAAACCCAATGACATCCTCTGTTTGATGGCCCATGGAGATGCTTGCTTCTGGCCTAGCGCGGTTACGAACATATTTCTTTAAGACTCCCATGAACCTCTCAAAGGGGAACATATTGTGTAGAAATACAGGGCCCAGAACGACAATCTCGTCGACTAGATGAACTAGGACGTGCGTCATGATATTGAAGAAGGACGGTGGGAACACCAGCTCGAAACTAACAAGACATTGCACCAAATCACTCCTTAACCTTGGCAGGATTTCTGGATCGATCACCTTCTGAGAGATTGCATTGAGGAATGCACATAGCTTCACAATGGCTAATCGAACGTTTTCCGGTAGAAGCCCCCTCAATGCAACCAGAAGCAGTTGCGTCATAATCACGTGGCAGTCATGAGACTTTAGGTTCTGTAACTTTTTCTCTGCCATATTTATTATTCCCTTTCTATTCGACGAGAAGCCAGACGGGACCTTCATACTGAGCAGGCATTCAAAGAAGATTTCCTTCTCTTCTTTGGTAAGAGCGTAGCTGGCAGGACCTTCATACTGCTTTGGATGCATGCCGTCTTTTTCATGCACACGTTGCTGTTCCTCCCGTGCCTCCGGTGTATCTTTTGTCTTCCCATACACTCCCAAGAAGCCTAGCAGGTTCACGCAAAGATTATTCGTCACGTGCATCATGTCGATTGCAGAGCGGACCTCTAGGTCTTTCCAATAGGGTAGGTCCCAAAATATAGATTTCTTCTTCCACATGGGTGCGTGTCCCGCATCGTCAGTCGGAACAGATAGTCCGCCAGGACCCTTTCCAAATATTACTTGTAAATCATTGACCATATCAAGTATGTGATCACCAGTACGGAGGTCGGGCTTCTTCCGGTGATCTGCCTCACCTTTGAAATGCTTTCCTTTCTTTCGACATTGATGGTTGGTCGGAAGAAATCGACGATGCCCCAGGTACAAATTCTTCCTGCATTTGTCCAAATATATACTGTCGGTGTCATCTAAACAGTGTGTGCATGCGTGGTATCCCTTGTTTGTCTGTGCTAAAAGGTTACTGAGAGTAGGCCAATCGTTGATGGTTACAAACAGCAACGCATGTAGGTCAAATTCCTCCTGTTCGTTCTCATCCCACACACGTACACCTCTTCCATTCCATAGCTGTAAAAGTTCATCAACTAATAACCTTAGGTACACATCAATGTCATTGCTGGGTTGCTTAGGGCCTTGGATGAGCACTGGTCATTCTCAGCTTTGTCCCACAACGGCCGGGCTTTGAGGTAGCCACCTGACCCCGTGTGATGGTGATACTGCTTCTTTGCAACATTGATCTTGTTTGTCTCTGACATTTTCTTACTCTTGTCCGATGTCTTGTAGGCCACAAATACGGGCCAGTGATCACGTATCTTCTCAAATCGGCCGGTGAATTCTGGAGTCTCCCGTTTGTCGACAAACTTTGATTTCAACTCATTCTTCCACCTCCTGAATAGATCTGCCATCTTCTTAAGAGCACACGCCTTGACCAGTGGCTCTATAACTGGCTTATTCGGATCCTCCTCTGGCGGTAGGGTGAAATTTGCCTTCAGCGTGGTCCAAAGATCATCTTTCTGTCTATCGGTGACATAATCACCATCAGGGGCGCCGTCCTTAGGCTTATTCCATTGCTTGATGCTGATCGGGATGTAGTCCCTAACAATAGCTCCGCACTGAGCAGAAAATGCGTCCTTGGTCCGCTTGGGTTCAATCGGATGGCCATCGTGCGCGAGTGCTGTGATCGTGAACCTTTCTTCCTTGCGCAACCTCTTCTTCGGGCCTCGTCTCGTTACCGAAGTTTGGCTCGATCCGGAGGGCTATAAAAGAAGAAAGAAGAGTTAATTAATATATGTACATACCAAAACAATTAATGCATCAATTAGCTAGTCAGCACGGGCTTAATTAATATATATACCTCGCCGGACTTTGCAACAGCTCCCTCCTCCGTTCGGTCACCGGAGCCGTCATCATGGTCTCCTTCTTCCTCCGGCATTCGGTCACCGGAGCCATCATGATCATGTCCTTCCTCCTCCATTGTTCGATCAGCGGAGCCATCAACCTCTCCTTCCAGACCATCGGTGTCGTTGAAATACGACAAGATATCACGTCCGTCGTGGATTATGTCCCCCAACAACTGTTCTTTTTCCAAGTCTCTTGGATCCATAGTTTCTGCAAATATTACAACATGGCAATTAATATACAAACATGAATGTCCGACGTCTGGACCGCCTCTCTCATGAATGTACGACGCCCGGTTTGGGGTGGCCTCGACAACACTTGTAGGGTTTGGGTGGGGGGGTATATCGACAACGCTTTTTTTCTCGAGTTTGGGTGGCCTCGAGAGTTGGTCGCCCGGTATATCGAGAGGGGGGGTGAACATTTTACCTAAGGAACTTAGAAAAAAAATGTTATCGGGGAGGGGGTATATTGAGCCCCCCTCATGTCGAAGTTATCGAGGAGGGGGTATATCGACCCCCCCCTCATGTCGAAGTTATCGTGGAGGGGGGTATATCGACAACGACATACATACATGGAAAAAAATGCTATCCATCTTTACATACATAGCCACATACATATATTATATATTTTCATTAACTCATGACATATTTTCATTATTTTTCTTTCTTTAACTCAACGACAACGACATACATACATGGAAAAAAATGTATATCGACCCCCCCCTCATGTCGAAGTTATCGGGGAGGGGGGTATATCGACCCCCCCCCCCTCATGTCGAAGTTATCGGGGGTGCTCTACATTTAATATGTTTTTTCTTATATGTTTGTTTTCGTTTTCACTCTACATTTTCGTACATATGAAAAACAACGAAGTTTGTATACAAAAGTGCACATATACATCTCATACATGAACATATACATCTCATACATGAACATATACACATGAAAATTTATCTATCTATCTATCTCATCTCATACATGAACATATACACACATATACATGAACATATACACATATACATGAAAAAAACATATACATGAACATATACACATATACATGCCCGCAAAAAAAATACACATATACATGAAAAATACAGAGGACATGGAGCAGCGGCGACGGGGAGCAGGGGACATGGGAAGGGGGGCTCACTGTGGGGGGGCGAGGGCGCGGCGAGGACGGCGGGCTCCGGGGGGCGAGGGCGCGACGAGGACGGCGGGCTCGAGGCCGGCGACGAGGACGGCGCGCGGCGAGGGCGAGGGCACGGGTGAGGGCGAGGGCGCGTCGGCGACGAGGACGGCGGGCTCGAGGCCGGCGACGAGGACGGCGCGCGGCGAGGGCGAGGGCGAGGGCGAGGGCGCGTCGGCGACGAGGACGGCGGGCTCGAGGCCGGCGATGAGGACGGCGCGCGGCAAGCGCGAGGGCGCGGGCGAGGGCGAGGGCGCGAGGGCGCGTCGGCGACGGCGTCGGCAAGGGCTCGGGGAGGAGAGCACGTCGGCGAGGGCGAGGGCGCAGTCCGGCAGCCTGGCGGCGTCGTGCTGTTCGTCGCGGCGTCGGGGGGAAGATGAACTGGGCTGGAATACGCTAAGTGTGGGCTTATATACCCAGAGCCTTTGGTCCCGGTTGGTGGCACCAACCGGGACTAAAGGGGTGCATTGGTCCCGGTTGGTGCCACCAACCGGGACCAAAGGTAAGTTTTCGTCAGCCCAAAGGGCGGGAAACAAGGACCTTTGGTCCCGGTTGGTGGCACCAACCGGGACCAAAGGTAGGGATTGGTCCCGGTTGGTGGAACCAACCGGGACGAAAGGTAGGCATTGGTCCCGGTTGGTGCCACCAACCGGGACCAATGGCCTTGCACAGCGGCGTGGTGGAAGTTTAGTCCCACCTCGCTAGTCGAGGGGCGCCTCGACCAGTTTATAAGCCCCGGCGCGGGAACCGTATTGAGCTCCTCTCTAATGCAGGACTTATGGGCCTACCTCTGCTGCGATTCGCAGTGGGCCTACTGGGCCTTGCGGGCCTGCGTCCTATGCAGGCCGTTGTGGCCCAGTAGGCGGGTTTTTTTTAATTTCTTTATTTTTCATTTTTTTTGTTTTATGCTTTAATTTTCTTTATTTCTGAGTTGTTTTTTTCTTTATTTAGAGTTTCTTTGTGAATCCTTTTGCTTTAGGTAAAAAAAAATATAAACTTTCTGTTAGTGCCAGTAGTTTTCAAATTTGAATAGTTTAAATTTGAATTATTTGAAATTTGTGTGAATCACTAGTTTGTGAATAACTTTACTTTAAAAATAGATTTTTCAGTGATTATTTTTTCTTCTATTTCACTTTATTGTGTTTTATCAATATATTCAATTCGGTAATACTTAGGTTATTTTAAAAAATGAAATGCTTTTGTAACAGACGAGTTTTCGTGTGAAACCCTGATACTTCGAAAGAAATTGTCCATTTTGTACACGAAGTGCATCCTGTTTTTGCCGTAACCCTCTCAACTTTTTAGCACATGCTATGTGGGTGAAATGATGATACCATGCCAATTTTCAACCTTTTCAGAGTTCATTTGTAGTGCTTTTCAATCTCAGGGTCATTTAGCTCAAAACAAATCATTAAATGCATGAAAAATAGCAAATGAAGTCAGAAAGGTTTGAAAATTGATGACGTGGCTTAGAATGGTGCATACTGAACGCACAAAAAGCCTGGAGTTGAAATAAGTTTAAAAAAATGAAATGCCTTTGTAACAGACGAGTTTTCGTCTGAAACCCTGATACTTCGAAAGAGATTGTCCATTTTGTACACGAAGTGCATCCAGTTTTTGCCGTAACCCTCTCAACTTTTTAGCACATGCTATGTGGGTGAAATGATGATACCATACCAACTTTCAACCTTTTCAGAGTTCATTTGTAGTGCTTTTCAATTTCAGGGTCATTTAGCTCAAAACAAATCATTAAATGCATGAAAAATAGCAAATGAAGTCAGAAAGGGTTGAAAATTGATGGCGTGGCTTCGAATGATGCATACTGAACGCACAAAAAGTCTGGAGTTGAAATAAGTTTAAAAAATGAAATGCCTTTGTAACAAACGAGTTTTCGTCTGAAACCCTGATACTTCGAAAGAGATTGTCCATTTTGTACACGAAGTGCATCCAGTTTTTGCCATAACCCTCTCAACTTTTTAGCACATGCTATGTGGGTGAAATGATGATACCATGCCAACTTTCAACCTTTTCAGAGTTCATTTGTAGTGCTTTTCAATTTCAGGGTCATTTAGCTCAAAACAAATCATTAAATGCATGAAAAATAGCAAATGAAGTCAGAAAGGGTTGAAAAATGATGACGTGGCTTCGAATGGTGCATACTGAACGCCTTTGTAACAGACGAGTTTTCGTCTGAAACCCTGATACTTCGAAAGAGATTGTCCATTTTGTACACGAAGTGCATCCAGTTTGGGCGGTGAAGGTCGTACCAATCAGGAAGAAGCACACGGATCGTGTGTTTCTTTCAAGCGCTTGTGAGCTGTTGGATCAGCACTATCACGACTAGTCCTGGTTCGTGCTAGCAACCGGGACTAAAGAGGCACACGACCCTATATATAGCCCACCTCTCGGACATGTTCGACACTTAGTGTGTGTACTCATTCGGATTCAAATCATTCGGATTCCCTGCATACGGTCCAACGGTGCATTTCATATTTCCACCGTTGGGCTGTTTGCAGGGGAAACCGTGTGTTTTGTTGATCTATCTAGAAATCATGTAGTTCATCGACCGAATGCAAATCATTCGGATTCCCTGCATACGGTCCGACGGTGCATTTCATATGCGGGCACTCACGAGCCACCGTCGGGTTTCATACGAAAAGACAAATAGAAAGGATGATGCTCAATTGGTGGACAAAACGGACAATCTCTTTCGAAGTATTAGGGTTTCATACGAAAACTCATCTGTTACAAAAGGCATTTCATTTCTTCACATGTAACTGCAATGATATAGTTGTGGAGAGAAAGTCTTCACTTTTTCTTCGCTTGTGTCCTTTGCTTATTGCGCCGTAACCATGGATAATCTTCATCGTTTAAGAGGGTGCTTGGGTCAGCCTTGACTTTGAAGGGAGGAATTTCATGAAACTTTTAATAATCTTCAGACATGTCTGTCTTTCCCTCCAATCCCACGATGTCTCTTTTTCCTGAAAGAACTATGTGGCGCTTTGGCTCATCGTATGATGTATTCGCTTCCTTATCTTTTCTTTTTCTCGGTTTGGTAGACATGTCCTTCACATAGAAAACCTGCGCCACATCATTGGCTAGGACGAATGGTTCGTCTGTGTACCCAAGATTGTTCAGATCCACTATTGTCATTCCGTACTGTGGATCTTCCTGTACCCCGCCTCCTGACAGATTAACCCATTTGCACTGAAACAAAGGGACCTTGAAATCATGTCCATAGTCAAGTTCCCATATGTCCACTATGTAACCATAATATGTGTCCTTTCCCCTATTGGTTGCTGCATCAAAGCGGACACCGCTGTTTTGGTTGGTGCTGTTTTGATCTTGGGCGATCATGTAAAATGTATTCCCATTTATCTCGTACCCTTTGTAAGTCAATACAGTCGAAGATGGTCCCCTGGCCAACGAGTACAACTCATCAGAAACAGTGTTGTCACCCATGAGACGTGTTTGCAACCAACTGCCGAAAGTCCTGATGTGTTCATATGTAATCCAGTCGTCACACTGCTCCGAGTGTTTGGAGCGCAGAATATTCTTGTGTTCATCGACATACGGGGTCACCAAGGTAGAATTCTGTAGAACTGTGTAGTGTGCTTGAGACCAAGAATGCCCGTCCCTACATATTATTGAGTCCGCTCCTAGCGTGCCTTTTCCAGTCAGTCTCCCCTCATACCGTGATTGAGGGAGACCAATCTTCTTAAGGTCAGGAATGAAGTCAACACAAAACCCAATGACATCCTCTGTTTGATGGCCCATGGAGATGCTTGCTTCTGGCCTAGCGCGGTTACGAACATATTTCTTTAAGACTCCCATGAACCTCTCAAAGGGGAACATATTGTGTAGAAATACAGGGCCCAGAACGACAATCTCGTCGACTAGATGAACTTGGACGTGCGTCATGATATTGAAGAAGGACGGTGGGAACACCAGCTCGAAACTAACAAGACATTGCACCAAATCACTCCTTAACCTTGGCAGGATTTCTGGATCAATCACCTTCTGAGAGATTGCATTGAGGAATGCACATAGCTTCACAATAGCTAATCGAACGTTTTCAAGGTAGAAGCCCCCTCAATGCAACCGGAAGCAGTTGCGTCATAATCACGTGGCAGTCATGAGACTTTAGGTTCTGGAACTTTTTCTCTGCCATATTTATTATTCCCTTTATATTCGACGAGAAGCCAGACGGGACCTTCATACTGAGCAGGCATTCAAAGAAGATTTCCTTCTCTTCTTTGGTAAGAGCGTAGCTGGCAGGACCTTCATACTGCTTTGGATGCATGCCGTCTTTTTCATGCACACGTTGCTGTTCCTCCCGTGCCTCCGGTGTATCTTTTGTCTTCCCATACACTCCCAAGAAGCCTAGCAGGTTCACGCAAAGATTCTTCGTCACGTGCATCACGTCGATTGCAGAGCGGACCTCTAGGTCTTTCCAATAGGGTAGGTCCCAAAATATAGATTTCTTCTTCCACATGGGTGCGCGTCCCGCATCGTCAGTCGGAACAGATAGTCCGCCAGGACCCTTTCCAAATATTACTTGTAAATCATTGACCATATCAAGTATGTGATCACCAGTACAGAGGGCGGGCTTCTTCCGGTGATCTGCCTCACCTTTGAAATGCTTTCCTTTCTTTCGACATTGATGGTTGGTCGGAAGAAATCGACGATGCCCCAGGTACACATTCTTCCTGCATTTGTCCAAATATATACTGTCGGTGTCATCTAAACAGTGTGTGCATGCGTGGTATCCCTTGTTTGTCTGTCCTGAAAGGTTACTGAGAGCAGGCCAATCGTTGATGGTTACAAACAGCAACGCTCGTAGGTCAAATTCCTCTTGTGCATGCTCATCCCACACACGTACACCTCTTCGATGCCATAGCTGTAAAAGTTCATCAACTAATGGCCTTAGGTACACATCAATGTCATTGCCGGGTTGCTTAGGGCCTTGGATGAGCACTGGCATCATAATGAACTTACGCTTCATGCACAACCAAGGAGGAAGGTTATACATACATAGAGTCACAGGCCATGTGCTATGCTTGCTGCTCTGCTCCCCAAAAGGATTAACGCCATCTGCACTTAAACCAAACCATACGTTCCTCGGGTCACCTGTAAAGTCGCTCCACTTTCTCTCGATCTTTCTCCACTGCGACCCATCAGCGGGTGCTCTCAACTTCCTGTCTTTCTTACGGTCTTTTTTGTGCCATTGCATCAACTCGGCATGCTTTTTGTTTCTGAACATACGTTTCAACCGTGGTATTATAGGAGCATACCACATCACCTTGGCAGGAACCCTCTTCCCGGTGCGCTGGCCCTCAACATCACCAGGGTCATCTCTTCTGATCTTATACCGCAAGGCACCGCATACCGAGCATGCGTTCAAATCCTCGTACGCACCGCGGTAGAGGATGCAGTCATTAGGGCATGCAAGTATCTTCTGCACCTCCAATCCTAGAGGGCATAGAACCTTCTTTGCTTCGTACGTACTGTCGGGCAATTCGTTATCCTGTGGAAGCTTATTCTTCATTATTTTCAGAAGCGAACTAAATCCCTTGTCAGATACACCTTTGTCTGCCTTCCATTGCAGCAATTCCAGTGTGGTACCGAGCTTTCTGTTGTCATCTTCGCAATTTGGGTACAACCCTTTTTTGTGATCCTCTAACATGCGATCGAACTTCAACTTCTCACTTTCACTTTCGCATTCTCTCTGTGCATCAACAATGACCCGGCGAAGATCATCATCGGGCACATCGTCTGGTTCCTCTTGATCTTCAGCTTCCCCCATTGCAGCATCACCGTATTCAGGGGGCGGGTAGTTGTCGTCATCCTCTTCTTCTTCGTTATCTTCCATCATAACCCCTCTTTCTCCGTGCTTGGTCCAAACATTATAGTGTGGCATAAAACCCTTCTGAAGCAGGTGGAAGTGAAGGGTTTTATAGTTGGAGAAAGCCTTCGTATTCTCACAGACAGTACATGGACAATGCATAAAACCATTCTGCTTGTTTGCCTCAGCCGCTTCGAGAATATTATGCAGGCCGTCAATATACTCGGAGGTGCGTCGGTCACCGTACATCCATTGCCGGTTCATCTGCGTGCATATCATGAATAGAGAAGTGACCAAATTAATAGAAATTCATCATCACATTAAAGCCAAAGTACAGTAGTGACCAAAATAAATGCATAACGTTCATACATAGTTCTCATTATTGAACAACATATAGCTCTCTAGAGCATCTAATTAAAACATACATTGAAACTAGAAATTTAAATGCAACAACAAATGCGATCATAACCGCAACTAAGGTACCAATTGATCCAACGGCATAATGGTACCAAGCCTCAGTATGAATGGCATATTTTCTAATCTTTCTAATCTTCAAGTGCATTGCATCCATCTTGATCTTGTGATCGTCGACGACATCGGCAACATGCAACTCCAACTTCATCTTCTCCTCTTCAACTCTTTGTAATTTTTCTTTCAAGTAATTGTTTTCTTTTTCAACCAAATTTAACTTCTCGACAAGAATTTCTATGTCGGTTGGAATTTCCGGTTCACATACCTCCTAGATTAAAAAATCTATGTCACGTTGGTCGGCATAATTGTCATAAACACTAAATAAAATAAATAGTTATAAAAGATAATATATACCACATCCGAATCATAGACCGGACGAGGGCCGACGTGGGTGGATACCATGACCATGGCACTATATAATAACAAACAATAATAAAAGTAAGAAAATTACACAAGTATCTATCTAAATGATACAAGTAAGAACTTTTTTCTTTTAGAAAGAAGATAAGAAGAAGAGGCTAACCACGGTGGTGCCGGCGCCGAGATGGATGTGGGCGATCGACGGTGGTGAGGACGGGGACGGGATAGGACGGACCACCAAACCTAAACAAATCTTGAGAAAAATGGAGCTTGGACAAGGAGCTTCGAGAGGAGAAAGCTTAAGGGTGGCTCGGGCATTTCATCGAACACCTCATGTGCATAGGATGTGAGCTAGAGCACCACAAAGCTCTCCCCTCGCTGGCCAGAAAAACAGAGCTGTGTGGAGTGCTCTGCTCGCTGGTGGGGGGGGGGGGGGTATATATAGGCATCTCATTGGTCCCGGTTCGTGGCTGGAACCGGGACTAAAGGACCCCCCTTTGGTCCCGGTTCCAGCCACGAACCGGGACCAATGGTTGTGGGCCAGGAGCGAGGCACACTGGTCCCGGTTCGTGTCTGGAACCGGGACCAAAGGGTCCAGACGAACCGGGACCAATGCCCCACGAGGCCCGGCCGACCCCCTGGCCTCACGAACCGGGACCGGTGCCCCCATTGGACCCGGTTCGTGACTGAACCGGGACTAATGGGCTGGCCCGGCCTGGACCAATGCCCTGTTATGTACTAGTGGATCAACACTGGATATATTTTAAACATGTTTCAGTTTAAGAATTCAATCCACTTATCTCACTAGCCTATATTTGAAAACATTATTTTGAATGAGTAAACTCCTATTTTTCCAAATGTGGAATTGATGAAACAGTAAAAATTCAAACTATCGAAAAAAGTATCCAAGATCAATCGAGTTTTAAAGACCCTGAATAATATATTTAAAATTATATATATAAACAAGGTTATTATTTAAAAAAGTTATGAGTCGCTCAAAATGCCACATGAAAAATAAAATACACTCCTTTAGCTGAAGAGACTAACCTGTGTGCAGTGTGCATGCATTCATGCGAGAAGTGCATGGATGAATCCATGGGCATATGAATCTACTTTGGAAAACTCATTTCTAAATGCCAAAAAATTCTGAAAAAAGTATCACACATACTTCTTCACATTATATGCGCGTGTAGAAAGTTTCACGGAAAAACAACTTTCTCTTTGGCCTGTGCAAAAAAAAAAGTGTCATGGATCGCTATTTAAAAGGCCTGAAATTTGTCTTTTTTGGGGTCGCAAAACGAAAAAATAGAATTTTTTTCATAAAATTTGGTGCCGCGGACACCTGTTACGATGATGTATGCGTGGAATTTTCTTTTGGATTTTTAACTTGTAATAACGTATATAAAATGCATTTTCTTAAGTAGGTTCATAAGTCCATGGATTTAGGACGTCCACACTCGCGGTCATACGTCATTCCCTTCTTTCACACTCTCTTTACCTGGCAAAAGTCTGACAAAAACCGTGCCAAAATGGGCCATGTCAGGCATGTATTGTTATGTGACAAATCAGTTGACATCTTATACAGCCAATCAGCACACGGGTCTTGAGGTTGAGACAAACGCCAAATCCTGTGCTGCCATATACCAGTGGCGGAGTTTGAAACAAAAAGCAGGGCGGGCTAAGCTCAAGCAAACTGTCTCTTCACTGGCGTTTCACATCCTGATCTAGGTGAACAGTACGAGGACATGCTCCTAATTAAGCTGGACGGGCCATGGCCTAGTTTTGCCCTATAGCTCCGTCATGCATATACCTTCTCCGTTAAAAAAAAAAACACTTCCAACTCCAGCAAACTCGTCAAAGGCACAATATTCAAAACACCTACCCTTACTTTGTCGGACCGGGAACACATAAATGCAGTAATTTACATGGCAGCAAGCCAAGCTGGTGGTAGTCCGTCCCTAGTAAAGAAATGGCTAGCCAGAACTTATGTTGGTGGTGCATCAATTTCACGCAACGCCAGCACTATTTTTTTCAAATAGCGATGGCGTTGGACAAATTGATACGCCAGCGTTGTGCAGTTAGTGCTGGCGTAGATATATATTGGAACGCCACCAAAATGTGGGCTCTGCTGAGCTGACCAGTCGTAATATATTGTTGGCGTCATATGCCCTAGCACGCAATAGATATATTATGTAGTGCTGACGTTCACTGTTCGCGAACGCCAGCATTAAGTGTTGCCTATATAAGCTAGTGTTGGAAGCCCCTTTGTTTCTCAAAATACATTCACTTCCAATTCTTAGTTATGGACCCACGTCGGTGGAGCGTGTCGAAAGTTTGGGACTCCGCCATCCTGGCCGAGCTCCCGTCTGGTCCTGTTGGCTACACCATGAGCTCGCCACAGCCAATGCAGTCGGCCCTGTCCGGCAAATCATCCCGCCGGAGCAGCACGACTTCCGTTCAATCCGACAGCTACATCACCAGCGTTGAAGATACCGGCCCTGTGCTGCTTTGCGGCTATCCTCGCCCTCTTGGTAAGCAAATGTCGCACACGGAATGGAATCCAGAGCGAGAGTTCTACATCTGGGCCAACCGTGGAAAGGTACGTATGTACATATTGATTGGCTTTCAGCTAATTTGCACAATTCAACTCTTCTAGTGTCACTCATATCAATATGTGTGTGTGTGTCTATATATATATTTATATATATATATATATATATATATATATATATATATATATATATATATCCACAGAAAACATGGGGAATTTATTTTGCTTCACATGGATATGGGTTGATCTCGTCCAGAAGTACGTAAGCGAGTTGCTCGACTACTCCATTAGACCTTTGGGACGACAAATAGACGAGATGCAACTCAAGAACGATGTGATGCGAGGCCAAATAAAAAAAAATCAAGATGATATGCTTTTTTAGCCGGTTGCATACTTGGCCTATTTCTGCGAGTTGGATCAATGACACCATTTCTTCTGGTGGCCGTCATCACACTGATGATGTTCTTAGTCTAGATCTAGTAGTAGTAAATTATAATTATTATTTTTTATTATCCTTCTGTAATTTATGTAAGCAGCCCAGATTAATCAATGAAATCTATGTTGTTCATCTATATGAAATATATTTTGCTCTAATATTTTAATTCTGTATATATATATTCACAAAAGATGAAAAAATAAAATAAATAAATTGAAATGGCGTTGGCCAACCACGCCAACGCTATCAAACACAGCACCGCCCGTCAAATCCAACCACTCGTATATAGACACACCCGGATCTAATCCCCACAGAAACGCCCCCAAATCAATCCCAACCCGCCGCAGCCTCCGCCGCCAACGACCAAGCCCCCCGGCCGCCGTCGCCATCTCCGACTCCACATCGCCGCCGTCTCCCTCTCCATCTCCACCTCCCCGTCGCCGTCTCCGCATCTCCACTGTCGTCGTCGTCTCTGCGCTACCTCCGCCGCCACCGTCTCCGTGCCTCCACCACTAGTGCAGAATCGGCCTATAGTGCCGGTTCGTAAGGGCCTTTAGTGCCGGTTCTCCAACCGGCACTAAAGGGTGGGGACTAAAGGCCCCCCCCCCTTTAGTCCGGGTTCAACACGGCCCGACACTAAAGGCCCACCACGTGGCACCTGCCGACGCCGTGGGCTGGGGGACCTTTAGTCCCGGTTGGTAACACCAACCGGGACTAAAAGTATTTAATTCTTTTAATTTTGGTTTATTTTTCCTTTTAATCCTTTAGGGGTTTATGAATTAATTATGGTTTATTTTTCCTTTTAATTTTGTGTTTTCCATTTAATTATTTTTCATTTCAAACATATATTACGCTACTACATACTGTACACGTTGTGCATATATATATAAATAGAATTTCTCGTAGAACCGATCATATATATATATCATCGAATTTCTCGTACGACGACCATTCACATACATATATATATACAATTTGGTATATACAATTTCTCCTACAATTTGCGGATCATTACATATGTAGGCATTACTGCTTGATCTTGTAATGGTATTCTCCTTTGGAATCTATGACCTGGTCGTCCAGAAATCCAACTATTTCTTCTTGAATTGCTCGTACGCGAGCCGTTGGTAGGAGCTGGCCCCGCATCTCCGTCAGCTATAATCAGGAGATCAAGATGAATATATTAGTTGTGTGTATATATATTAGCTAGATCATGATAAAAAAATTATGGATAGTGTTCTGGCAAACGTACCCAAAGATTTCTTTCGTTTCTGCTCCTTTCGGACGTGATCATGCGAATGTTCTCGCAAACGTAGTATGCGCATAAATTATTCCCCTGCTCCTGCTTCATGCACTTTACGAGAATAAAATTCAATCAGGTAATAATTAATCAAGCATGATAATGGTATTGAAATTAGAATTAAATAGATGCACGGACGTAGCTAGCTAGTACTACTTAATTACCTTGGGTCGCACCCATGTCAGCTTTTGTTCCCAGTTGCCTGGGACCTGTTTGACGAACTTGGCCCAAGCCCTGCCCGCCGGAAAAGAAAATGAATAAAGGAGTTATTAACTAGTTGATATTAGGAAATGAAGTAAAGAGGCCGACATAGTGCGATAATGATTGAAATTACCTGTCGACCATCCCCCTCACGGTTGCGTATTCGGATGGATTCTTATATAGTGAGTCCAGTACTTCAACTTTTCCCTTGTCAACTTCAATGATTAACAAGATCCAGTGGTAACTGCATGCGCACACGTTTTGTATAAATAAGCGGGCACGTGCATAACTCATCAACTACACTTATTAACATCTAGTAATTAAGCAAAAAATAGAATTTGTAGTACAAGATATAGTAACACTCACCCGAAGTTGTAAGGAAGTAGTATTTCTGGTTGGGTGTTTAGTTGCTTCAAAAACTCTAGCAGGAATCTCTCTGTGTCTTTTCTCGAATATTGATCTTCCCATATTTGGGTCAATGAACCCAATGCCATAGGGTCCAGCTTTTTTCATTTCATCCATCTTCATTCTGCATAATACCATAGAAAAGAATATAGTGAGGATAATTACAGGTAATGAACGAGAGCACAGCTAGCTAGCTAGAGACTTAAATTATAGATAGAAATCACTTACAGACAATAGCAACTGACGATAGATTTGTCGAGTGCGTCTTGATTGAATAACTGAAACAACTCTGAATAATGAATCCACACATCTTTTTTATGGAAGTAATGCTTTCTCTTGACTTTCACCATGAGGGACTCTTCATTGGAATTTGTTGTTTGTTGCATGTACCACGTATGCAAATCGTACATTCTCGTTGGTAGAAGCTTGACATCGTCAGGCTTGACCAGAGGTTTGCCGCGGACATATTGGTATTTTACTTCCTCCTCTGTAATCCCGGGGATTTCCTCAAGGCCTAGGAGTTGTTCAACAGTGACACCGGCCTCTTTAGCCTACCTTTTATGATCTTCGGTTATTACCAGCCGATCGGCGGTACTCACAGGTGTTTGTACAATGAGCGAGAGGATCGATTGCACTGCCTGTTCTCCCAGCTGGGGAACAGTTTTCCTACTTTTTTTGCCAACTCCTTGGCTCGAGCTCGAGCTCGACTCCTTTAGTCTTGCCACATATGACTTCTTGATAGGCCGCACATAGTCGGAGTCCTTCTGATTGTCAGCCGGTCGAGCCATATCAATAAAGTGTTGTGAGACATGCTCAGGTACTTTCTCCTTTGGCGGTGGGGGCGGTTTCGGTCCAATATGGGCCTTCACTTTGGCATCCACTGCGATGTCGAGTTCCTCAGGAGTCAGGTGGTAAGGCAACTTCGGAAGAGGCTTGAGGTTTGGACCATATTTGAATTTCTTGCCTGTTGTACCGCTAGCCATCGTAGCTGCGGCCTCTCTCTTCCGCTGTTGCTTAGGCTGACGCGGTGCCGGACTTGGAGGAGGAGGAGTCGGCTGACGCCATGCCGGACTTGGAGGAGGAGTCGGCTGACGCGGTGCCGGCGGACTTGGAGGAGGAGGAGTTGGCTGACGCCGTGCCGGACTTGGAGGAGGAGTCGGCTGACGCGGTGCCGGACTTGGAGGAGGAGGAATCGACTGACGCGGCGGCGGACTTGGAGGACGAGGAGTCGGTGGCCTTGGAAAGACGATGCAATCCTTTTTCCATAGAATGATACGATGTATGGCCTCTCCTAGTGTTCTCTCCTCGTCACCTCCAAGAATGTCAAGTTGTAGCTCGTGATATCCTGACATCACTTCATCAACCCGGACACGAGCATAGCCAGCTGGAATGGGATTGCAATGGAAGGTTGCTTTAGGGGGATTTGCTAAAGCATAGCCGTCCGCCACCTTCATGGATAAGTTCTTCACTTTCATGTGTAGCTCACAGTTAGTCCTGTCTTTGATATCATCCACAGGGTAGCTAGCTAGCAATGCATTATCGATATCGGCCGGGGCGGAACCCACGCTGCTTCTCGCCATAGATGGGACGGTGCTATCCAATGCTGGATCGATCTGCTCATGCTGCCGCTGAGACGCCCTTTCCTGGCTGAGTGAGTCGATCTTCTCCTGCTGCCGCCTGACAAATCGTTCCAACTCCAGGTGCTTTGATTCTAGGCCTTCAAGGCGGAGTGCTTCCTCCTTCTTCTTCTTCTCCTCCTGCATCTTCTTTCTCGCACGGCTTCTATAGTCGTCGTTCCAATCCACAAACCCCTCAAACCACGGAACAACGCCTTTGCCTCGTGTTCTTCCCGGGTGTTCACGATTCTTCAGGGCGCGCGTAAGCTCGTCGTTCTCTCTGTTGGGCATGAACACCCCCGTTCGAGCTTCTTCTATTGCAATAAGTATTTCGTCTGTCTCTTCTTTAAGACTTGCCTTCACCATAACCAGCCCTGTCTCTGGGTCCAACTTCCCCCCATGCGCATAAAACCATGTCCTGCACCTGGGGGGCCATGTCAATGTAACTGGATTGACCCCTGCACTAATCATCTTTTGCTCAGATTGATCCCACTTAGGCAGGGCCACCTGGTAGCCACCTGGCCCCAGAGTATGGTGCCACTTCTTTTTCGCAGCATTAATCTTGTTTTTTTCTCGACCGTTCCTTAGCTTTTCCGATTCCTTGAACTTCATGAAAGCGTCCCAGTGATCTTTTGCCTTCACCAGTGCTCCCCTGAATTCTGGAGTCTTCTTTTTTGATTTGACGTACTTAGTCCATGCATTTTTCTTGAAGGTCTTGAATGCGATCGCCATCTTTTTAAGAGCATAGTTTCTGACTTTCTTCAGATCTGCATCTGTCAAATTATCTGGTAGGGTGAAATGTTCCATGAGCGATGTCCAAAGCACATCTTTTGCTCTTTCGTCGACAAAAGTAACTCCTGCTCGATCTCCCTTTGCTGGCTTTTTCCATTCTTGAACGGAGATCGGGATTTGGTCCCTGACAATAACTCCGCATTGATTCTTGAACTTGGTCGCATTTTTCCTAGGTTCAAGGGGTTCGCCAGTTGATGTTTTGATGGAATCGATGTTGAACTTTTCAAAACTCATGTGCCACACTGGGACGAATCCCCTATTGACCAGAAAACCGCCGCCGCCTCGGAGCTCGCCGCCGGCGAACCCCTCCAAACCCCCGGTCGTGGCGACCACCGGGAGGACCGCCCTAGAGTGGCGGATCCATTCCCAACCATAGGAGGACCCTAGGAGCCTCCGTACGCCGGCGACGATCGCCGGAGTCGCGCCCCGTCTCTGCCGTAGGAGGAGGGAGGGAAGAGGCGACTGGTCAAACCTGACCAGTGGGCCCGATGGACCCACTGTCAGTGACCCAGCATCGGCCGCGCTGGCTCAAGTGATAGCGTAAACCCCCAAAGTACGTCTTCTCCTCCTCGAAAGCGTATTCGATTCGAACCGTTTTCTTTTTCTGATTTATTTTAAAAACAGATTTGACCTGAACTTTGACTGGCTATAACTTTTAAAATACAACTCCAATGGACCTGATTCTTTTTCTGCTGTTTCCCAAATTCCATCTAGTTTATTTTCAAATTTATTTGAAAAAATTTCCAACAACTTTTATGTACTGTTTTCGAACTGCGTGATGATGCAAATACTTTCAAAATAGGAAATGGAGAGAGACAAAAACTTTCAAAAGTTTTGGAGTGCTCATCGCCTACCCACACACTAAAGGCAAGCATTCTGAACCCTGGCATAATTTTTGATGTGTGTTGTTTGATGTGACTACAACACTAAGATGACTTGAAGTATCCATTATTTCATGTGTTGAAGTGAGCATGTTTGCAAGAACATGATGATAATTCCTTGCTGTTGGAATTGAAATGCTTGTGACAGTATTCACCCTCGTATGCCTTTCATGCCTACCGGAAGGAATCCGAGAAAGTCTCTGTCTTGGGTAGACACGAACTTGTTACTGATATTTCGTTGAGACGAGTATATTCAGTAAGGCATGGTGAGGTATGACGAGTGGTGATTCTGTCTGTTGGTGTGGAATATATCTGTCGTGCTAATCATGCAGGGAACACATAAACCTCCTGAGTCGACCATAGATCGAGTCTTGTGCCAGTAACCCCCATACTTGTTTCGTGCTACCACTTGTCCCTACTGCGGGTAGGGTACGGTTCAGTAAGTTGTCAACCCCTTTCTTAGCACACACCGTACAGAGAGGCCATGGTGGAAGATACCGGCTGCATCCGGTAGGCATGCCACCTGGTCCGGGGGCATGGGTGTTTCCGGTTGGAGCCGAGGGGGTAGCTCCCCTAGTTTGCGCGCGTTATAAATTTTGTGATCCCATGCTAATCGAGATTGTAGCCTCCCCACTTAGAGTTTTGCTTGACGAATGTCGTGGGTGATTCCAGGCATCGGGAAGTTAAGCTGGTGTGTGCGGGTCAGTTGTGTTTTCAATTCAAAGACCGTAAACGGAATTAGTCCCGGTGGACTAAAGGAATCCGTTACTCGTGGGTAAAGAGTACACCCTCTGCAGAGTTTATATCTATTCGAATAGCTGTGTCCGCGGTTGAAGACTACAGTCTGGGATGGGTCAAGTGTCGGTCTTAGTGTCGGTCTTCGGAGGAAAACTTCTAAACCGGAACATTGATCATGACTTGTGGTAAATGATGATTATGATTGTTATTATTGTGGACTAACCATTTATATTATTTGAATTATTGAGTATTCCTGGGATGGTTCTACCTCCTGGACACTCATTGTGATCATTCTTATATAAGCCCTTTATGTGGTGTCGCTCAGACGCCCGACTGTGGCATGCTCATTATTTATTTTCTTTATAAGCCCTTTATGTGGTGTCGCTCAGACGCCCGACTGTGGCATGCTCATTATTTATTTTCTTTATAAGCCCTTTATGTGGTGTCGCTCAGACGCCCGACTGTGGCATGCTTGTTATTTATTTTCTTTATAAGCCCTTTATGTGGTGTCGCTGAGACGCCCGACTATGGCATGCTTGATATTTATTTTCCTTATAAGCCCTTTATGTGGCGTCGCTCAGACGCCCGACTGTGGCATGCTTGTTATTTATTTTCTTCATAAGCCCTTTATGTGGCGTCGCTCAGACGCCCGACTGAGGCATGCTTTATATTATTATCCTTTCGAGGCGTCGCTTCAGACACCCGATCGGTTTACTTTATTTCTTTTTAATTTAGATTGCCATTCATGTGTAATTTAGATGACCTGCTTGCGTGCGTCATAAATTTTATTTGGTGACTAACTAAGTGATCATGGATTACTTCAGTGCGTGATTATCATCTGTTATTTTATACCTGTTTTCATGATATTTGCGAGTACATTCAAAGTACTCACTGGCTTGTCCCTGGATATTGTCTTGGCCAGATTGCTTGCTTGGAGAGGAGCTCAACGACGATAGTCTGGAACCTAGGCATCAAAAATAGCAGATACGCGAGGATAGGAGTTATCCAGGTTAGCGGTTCCTGTGGGAAATGGAGTCCCATAGACGCTGACGATCCGCAAAGCGCTTCCGCCATCAACCACTAGAAACCTTTTGTTGTACTCATAGACCAAAATGGTCTTGTACTGCATATTTTTTTTGTATTTTGCTTGGAATTTCTGTATCAAGTTTGTGTCTCATCAGCTAACAGTAATCCTGGGGCTGGTGAGCACAAGGGCCATTTACTGGGAATTAAAATCCTGGAAAACCGGTCCTGAGAACCTTGGTATCAGAGCCAGGCTGACCGTTGGCTAATCCTATCTTAGCCAGGTCAATAAAACTAGGTTACCACCCTCCCAGACCTTAACCTAATCCCAGCCAAGCTTCTCGTGTACGATAGCCACACAGTGACTCTGACACCTTTTGGCAGTCGGTGCCTAACCTACCCGCCTAGCCTGTCGATCATGCGCCAGTGACCGACACCTAATTTGTCTCATTCGCAATCGTGCGAAGGAAGACTCCATTCTCTTTTGCTATAAAAGGGAACGCTAGCCCCAACCCAGCACAGCACAACCTCTACCCCAAAACCAAGCCAAGATGCCTGGCCCCATTGTTCACAATGAGACCACAACAACCAACGTTGGAGGTTTTGTCACCGTGCTAGCAAACCTCACCCGTCGTGCCTTTGCATTAGAGGAGTCCCCAGAATATGTTCTGTACCAAGGGCTCATGAGCGGTGAGAGCCGACAATTCTGGGCCACGATGCACATCTATGGTAGGGGTATAGCGCCAGAACGCCCCTACAGGTTCACCGGAAGGACAACTTCCTTTGAGCCACAAGCCATCCAGCTGGCCGCTCGAGACGCTATAGTTCAACTCCGGCACCTGTCGCCAAGAGTTAACTGACGCTTGTTCTACTACTACCCCAGCCATGACGGGTATAGTAGGCCACCCCAGGTTGCCAACGGAGACCACGAGACGGACCTTGCATTGCTGCATCTGGTGCGCTATGTAAGTGCACTAGAGGCATTGTTCGATCAGGTCACTCTTGATCTGATCGCCGCTCGTGGAGAACTTGCTCGTCGAGCCCCGGCAAGAGGAGAAGATGTGCCCGATGCCGACAACCCAGTCGTGCTGTTCAGACAACCAATCGAGTCCTTGAGGTCTGCCCCTGCAGCCGACCAGAATGCGTTTGTATCCCCGGAAGAGCTCCGTCGCCTTTTGGGGACACGCTCCAACGGGATTGTGACCACCAACCCCCGCGATGGTCATCATCGCTACCCCGACCCTGCAGCTCCACAACCCCATCCAGCAAACCCCGACGGTGAGGCCCATGGAGAAGCCTCGACGTCCACAAGGCACGCACGACTACATATTAACGAGGTAGACTAAGTCACTCGAGTAGTACCGAGTCTTAGTATTCTACGCCATGTAATAGTGTGACCTTGTGATCGCCATGAATAAAATGCAGACTGCTTGTGTGCCCTTGTTTTGAATAGTAGCCATGCTCAAGTATGTGGGCGTATGGTTGCATATTAACTTCTGGGCGTAGCTACCAAAAACCACCCCCAGACGACACCCACAATAATACGTCACTTTTATGAGATACGTATATCTATGGCTTTGACCCCGACACCCCCATAGCGCAAAACTGACAAACTAGTTTGCCCCCACACCGAAATAGGTAACCCAGCCCTGATGCTATATAAGAGGCCACTCCGTGACCTTACCAAGCATCTCCCACTTTGTGCACAGCTCTCATAGCCACTTTTGCCATGCCGAGCCCTAGTATTCATCTGAGAACTCCAGATGCAACCCCAGGTAGTTTTGTTAGAATACTGTGGGACTTTACCTGCAGTACCATGAGTTCTACCCATCCACCCCAGTACGAGCTGCTCAAAACGAGAATCACCCCATCCGCCTTGAAATATTGGGCAGTAGTGCACATCCCTCCCGCAAACCGAAACCAAGACCCAACGGAAGTCTCCTTCGTGGGGAAATCTATGCCGACTCCGCAAATGGCCATAGAAGCTGCTGCGTACGAAGCGCTTGCTCACCTTCGATTCGCAGTACCCTATGCCAGCGAAAGGGGGTATTATTACTTCCCGAGTCGTGCAGCACCCGGAGAAGTAGCATCTTTTCCCGGTGGGCGAATTGAGAGGGACCCGGTACTGGCCAACCTTGCCCAGTACGTCATCGCGCAAGAGCGTTTGACCCAGCGAGTAATGGGTTATCTCCAGAGCCTCGCTGATTTGAATCCTCAGATTGCCATTGGCAGACCACTGAGGCCAGACCAGGAGAGGCGCGTTCTTCGACTAGTCAATCCGCTTTCTCCGGTAGAAGAAGAATGTGCCCCAGTGCCGGAGACATTTTCTCAGGACCCAGCCTATCTTGCGTTTGCGTTGTAGACGCCACTACTATGTTTGTTAGCCTAGCGTTTATTTATGTGATGCAGCTTATGCGTTGTATCCTAAGTTTGTGCTATGAATATACTGTTTAGTTTCAATTGATGTGAGTGAATTTGTTTCTGCTGTAATTTTTGATCAACTGTTTTCACTCTCCATAAGTCTCGAGGTTGGATTTTCTTTGAACCTTTGCAACAAATATTTCCCCATGACATAGATTTAAATTCACGCAGGACCACGACATCAGGCTAACAGCCACAACCACTCGACCATACGCACTAAACCACGTACACATTTTGCACCTAACAGATCACCGCACTGACACACCACAATTTCTGAAAGAGAAATTTCTGGGTTATTATTCTAGTACAGATTGCCTCCAGCACACTGACAGCAGTAGCAGTTAGCACCTGACATCGACACCTAATCCTCAAGATCACCGCCGCCGCGAAGAGCCAACACTCGAGCAGCAGCATCACGACGATCATCGAGGATCATCGCGCACAAGAGCACGGAGAACCCCAGCACTGCCGCCAACCCTCCGCACATCAGGATCGTGTACCAGTCCGGCATCACCTCCGCCATTAGAGCCTCGTCTCGAGCTCCTGCAAACAGAAATGGAGAAGAAGGAAGGAAAGGAAGAAACGAGGCCAGGAAGAAGAGAGAAGCACCGCGATCATTTTATAGCTCGAGATCGGTGTACGGTGAACAAAGTCCACCAGCGCCGCTCGTCGCTCGATCGCCGGTGTTCGGAGGCGAATCCGCGAGCAGTGCCGACAGCACACTGGCCCGCGAGGTGAGTGCACGCTGCGCCGGCAGCTAGCACGCCGCGCAATACCGCAGTACGGCCTAGATGTTCTACGCGCTAGACGCCACCAGTGGAGAAAGTGCGGGAAAGCGCGCGAGAGAGAGGAAGAGAGGAGAGCCCGAGGAAGAAGAAGAGACTGACAGTGGGCCCCGGGTCCACATGTCAGCCAGAGAGAGCACTCTGCACTCGGGTACGACCAGTGTAATTTGTAAATTTAGAAATTTATTCTAAATTTACCGTAGCCATAAGTAGAAATCTCTCGGTTTCCTTAACCGTAGATTTTTTCACGCAGCGCCAGCACACCACTGTAGTTCACCAATTATTTGTCCACTCGCTGTAGCCACGTCTTGTTGCATGAGTAGGATAAATACTTTTTGTGATATTAGTTTGTGATAGTAGGAGTAATATTTTTGAAACCGTCCTTAGCAAATCTCGAGGACGAGATTTTTCTTAAGGGGGGTAGTGTTGTAACACCACAAAAATTTGACCATGTTTTATTAATTAAAATTTTGCCATGAAATTAAATTTTTATTTTCTGGATCATCTATTGATTTCAGGATCACTTCTTTCTTCTGAGTTGTGGAGTTTTCTCTCCAAGTAGAAACTTTTCAAAAATATTTTTGGACTTGAGTGCCTACTCAAGAACATTTCATTTTTATTATATATGATCAGTGGAAATATTTCTATAATTATTTTCCTGAGCTTTATTTCTTTTAAAATGGTTTCTCATAATTTTTAGAGCCTCTTTTGCACTACAACCAGTGGATAACTTCATTTAAAAATTCTACAAAAATTTGTAGAAGACATGTGAGGTTCCTACATCACATTTATGCAAAGAAACAGCCTTGTGTTTTGGAAATTTTGAGAAAACCATCCTCTTTTGTGTTCTGGTCCAGTTTGGTAGTTTGTACTGCAACCCCATTTTATGTTACCCTATTGCCCATGAGATTTTTCCTTCTTGTGGTTTACCCTACCAAACTCTTAAGTCCAGGAGATCAGAGCCATTAGTAGATTTTAAGCACATGCAATAACAGCCTTTATTTTCTGACCATAACTGTAGTTTTGCAAAACTTGCACTAGTAAGTTTTGGGTTTTGCCCAACTAGCTTTGCCATCATCACCTACACCTAAAGAGACCCCAACCTGGAGATTTTGACCACCAGTAGAGTTGCCTTGATGCCCATGGCATTCTGTCGAGCACCTTGTGTTCATGAACAGATTTGGCATGGGAATACGTTTACTTTGTGGACTAGCTCCCCAGGCCAAACCAGCATGTCACATAGCTCTACCTTGGTCTATAACCCCACCCTGCTAAAACTCATGTGCATTAGAGCCTCCTGGCATGCCTTGGCAATTCGCCGAGCACATGGCGTGCGTGCTCTGGGCGCGCCCAGAGCGCACGTTTTGCACGCGCGCGCAGCCGAGCCGCCGCGTTCGCTTAACCCCGCGCCCCTGGCTTTTGCTCGCCCGTAGGGCCAAGCCCCCTGCTCATCCGCTCGCCCGTGCCACTCTGCTACCTCTGGCACCCCGCAGCGCCGCCGCAGCGAGCCCCCTTGGCGGCTAGCCGTCGGCTACAGCCCGGCCCTGCCATGGCAGCACCGCCCCAGCCACACACGCACGCCAGCTCGCCCCCTTGAGCAGTAGGGAGATCGTTTGATAGCGCCGACCAACGCCAGTCGTCGCCACGTCGCCCTTGCAACAGGCCGGCGATCTTATCCCCCCCGTCGCCTAACCGCCTTAGCTCCGAATATAAATAGCCCCTGGAGACCCCGTGAGCTCGTCAGCATACTCAGTCAAGCCATAGGTAGCTCTCCCTTGCTTCAATTTAGCCGGACGCCGTCGTCTCCCTCACCTCCGGTAGCTTCGGCCGCCGACGTCCCTCGGCAAAATTTGTCGCAGCCAGGGCCTCCCTCGTCCTCCCGTCACCGCAGTTAGATTACCCTTGACCCCGCAGAGCCACTCCACTTCTCAACGTCAACTGGGAGCCACCCTGGGACGAATCCCCTATTGACCAGAAAACCGCCGCCGCCTCGGAGCTCGCCGCCGGCGAACCCCTCCAAACCCCCGGTCGTGGCGACCACCGGGAGGACCGACCTAGAGTGGCCGATCCATTCCCAACTGTAGGAGGACCCTAGGAGCCTCCGTACGCCGGCGACGATCGCCGGAGTCGCGCCCCGTCTCTGCCGCAGGAGGAGGGAGGGAAGAGGCGACTGGTCAAACCTGACCAGTGGGCCCGATGGACCCACTGTGAGTGACCCAGCATCGGCTGCGCTGGCTCAAGTGATAGCGTAAACCCCCAAAGTACGTCTTCTCCTCCTCGAAAGCGTATTCGATTCGAACCATTTTCTTTTTCTGATTTATTTTAAAAACAAATTTGACCTGAACTTTGACTGGCTATAACTTTTAAAATACAACTCCAATGGACCTGATTCTTTTTCTGCTGTTTCCCAAATTCCATCTAGTTTATTTTCAAATTTATTTGAAAAAATTTCCAACAACTTTTCTGTACAGTTTTCGAATTGCGTGATGATGCAAATACTTTCAAAATAGGAAATGGAGAGAGACGAAAACTTTCAAAAGTTTTGGAGTGCTCATCGCCTACCCACACACTAAAGGCAAGCATTCTGAACCCTGGCATAATTTTTGTTGTGTGTTGTTTGATGTGACTACAACACTAAGATGACTTGAAGTATCCATTATTTCATGTGATGAAGTGAGCATGTTTGCAAGAACATGATGATAATTCCTTGCTGTTGGAATTGAAATGCTTGTGACAGTATTCACCCTCGTATGCCTTTCATGCCTACCGGAAGGAATCCGGGAAAGTCTCTGTCTTGGGTAGACACGAACTTGTTACTGATATTTTGTTGAGACGAGTATATTCAGTAAGGCATGGTGAGGTATGACGAGTGGTGATTCTGTCTGTTGGTGTGGAATATATTTGTCGTGCTAATCATGCAGGGAACACATAAACCTCCTGAGTCGACCATAGATCGAGTCTTGTGCCAGTAACCCCCATACTTGTTTCGTGCTACCACTTGTCCCTACTGCAGGTAGGGTACGGTTCAGTAAGTTGTCAACCCCTTTCTTAGCACACACCGTACAGAGAGGCCATGGTGGAAGATACCGGCTGCATCCGGTAGGCATGCCACCTGGTCCGGGGGCATGGGTTTTTCCGGTTGGAGCCAAGGGGGTAGCTCCCCTAGTTTGCGCGCGTTATAAATTTTGTGATCCCATGCTAATCGAGGTTGTAGCCTCCCCACTTAGAGTTTTGCTTAACGAATGTCGTGGGTGATTCCAGGCATCGGGAAGTTAAGCTGGTGTGTGTGGGTTAGTTGTGTTTTCAATTTAAAGACCGTCAACGGAATTAGTCCCGATGGACTAAAGGAATCCGTTACTCGTGGGTAAAGAGTACACCCTCTGCAGAGTTTATATCTATTCGAATAGCCGTGTCCGCGGTTGAGGACTATAGTCTGGGATGGGTCAAGTGTCGATCTTAGTGTCGGTTTTCGGAGGAAAACTTCTAAACCGGAACATTGATCATGACGTGTGGCAAATGATGATTATGATTGTTATTATTGTGGACTAACCATTTATATTATTTGAATTATTGAGTATTCCTGGGATGGTTCTACCTCCTGGACACTCATTGTGATCATTCTTATATAAGCCATTTATGTGGTGTCGCTCAGACGCCCGACTGTGGCATGCTCATTATTTATTTTGTTTATAAGCCCTTTATGTGGTGTCGCTCAGACGCCCGACTGTGGCATGTTCATTATTTATTTTCTTTATAAGCCCTTTATCTGGTGTCGCTCAGACGCCCGACTGTGGCATGCTTGTTATTTATTTTCTTTGTAAGTGCTTTATGTGGTGTCGCTCAGACGCCCGACTGTGGCATGCTTGATATTTATTTTCCTTATAAGCCCTTTATGTGGCGTCGCTCAGACGCCCGACTGTGGCATGCTTGTTATTTATTTTCTTTATAAGCCCTTTATGTGGCGTCGCTCAGACGCCCGACTGAGGCATGCTTTATATTATTATCCTTTCGAGGCGTCGCTTCAGACACCCGATCGGTTTACTTTATTTCTTTTTATTCTCTGATTGCCATTCATGTTTAATTTAGATGACCTGCTTGCGTGCGTCATAAATTTTATTTGGTGACTAACTAAGTGATCGTGGATTACTTCAGTGCGTGATTATCATCTGTTATTTTATACCTGTTTTCATGATGTTTGCGAGTACATTCAAAGTACTCACTGGCTTGTCCCTGGCTATTGTCTTGGCCAGATTTCTTGCTTGGAGAGGAGCTCAACGATGATAGTCCGGAACCTAGGCATCGAAGATAGCAGATACGCGAGGATAGGAGTTATCCAGGTCAGCGGTTCCTGTGGGAAATGGAGTCCCATAGACGCTGACGATTCGCAAACCGCTTCCGCCATCAACCACTAGAAACCTTTTGTTGTACTCATAGACCAGAATGGTCTTGTACTGCATTTTTTTTTTGTATTTTTCTTGGAATTTCTGTATCAAGTTTGTGTCTCATCAGCTAACAGTAATCCTGGGGCTGGTGAGCACAAGGGCCATTTACTGGGAATTAAAATCCTGGAAAACCGGTCCTGACACGCGTGGTCGAAGAAGCAGAGAACGAACTGTGAAAAAATTTCAAGTGAAAAAATTTCAAGGTCTGGCTTCCCGTGTCGAATGTTTAGTCCCTCCTCGCTAGTTGAGAGGAGCTCGCACCAGTTTATAAGCCCCGCCGCGGCTACCGTGTCGAGCTCCTGTCTCTAATGCAGGCCTTCTGGGCCTACCACACCTGTGCTGCCCTGTTGGGCCTATTGGGCCTGCATCCTGGCCCAATACTCTGTGGCGGCCCAGTAGGCGGGCTTTTTTTATTTACTTTTCAGTTTTTTTTAATTTCTGTTTTATTTTTTTTGTTTCTGAGTTTTTTTTGCTTTATTTAGAGTTAATGAGTGACCCTCTCAACTTTTTAGCACATGCTATGTGGGTGAAATGATGATACCATGCCAACTTTCAACCTTTTCAGAGTTCACTTGTAGTGCTTTTCAATTTCAGGGTCATTTTGCTCAAAAAAATCAGTAAATGCATGAAAAATAGCAAATGAAGTCAGAAAGGGTTGAAAATTGATGACGTGGCTTCGAATGGTGCATACTGAACACACAAAAGTCTGGAGTTGAAATAAGTTTAAAAAAATGAAATGCCTTAGTAACAGACGAGTTTTCGTCCGAAACCCTGATACTTCGAAAGAGATTGTCCATTTTGTACACGAAGTGCATCCAGTTATTGCCGTAACCCTCTCAACTTTTTAGCACATGCTATGTGGGTGAAATGATGATACCATGCCAACTTTCAACCTTTTCAGAGTTCATTTGTAGTGCTTTTCAATTTCAGGGTCATTTTGCTCAAAAAAAAAATCAGTAAATGCATGAAAAATAGCAAATGAAGTCAGAAAGGGTTGAAAATTGATGACGTGGCTTCGAATGGTGCATACTGAACACACAAAAAGTCTGGAGTTGAAATAAGTTTAAAAAAATGAAATGCCTTAGTAACAGACGAGTTTTCGTCTGAAACCCTGATACTTCGAAAGTGACTGTCCATTTTGTACACGAAGTGCATCCAGTTTTTGCCGTAACCCTCTCAACTTTTTAGCGCATGCTATGTGGGTGAAATGATGATACCATGCCAACTTTCAACCTTTTCAGAGTTCATTTGTAGTGCTTTTCAATTTCAGGGTCATTTTGCTCAAAAAAATCAGTAAATGCATGAAAAATAGCAAATGAAGTCAGAAAGGGTTGAAAATTGATGATGTGGCTTCAAATGGTGCATACTGAACACACAAAAAGTCTGGAGTTGAAATAAGTTTAAAAAAATGAAATGCCTTTGTAACAGACGAGTTTTCGTGTGAACGCTCATACTTCGAAAGAGATTGTCCATTTTGTACACGAAGTGCATCCAGTTTTTGACGTAACCCTCTCAAATGCCAAAACACATAAGTACACTACTATTACAAAGATTCCCTCCGGTTTGTCCGAAGTGGGACTTTCCAGATATATAAGTCCGGAAACTAACTAGAGAAGCCGGTCACATCCCAGAGTGGGATCTTTGGGTATAAAACTTTTTCTTCGCGTGTGTCCCTTTGCGTCGTAACCATGGACAGTCTTCATCGTTTAACTTGATGCTCGGGTCAACATTCACTCTGAAGGGAGCAATTTCATGAAACTTTTCATAATCTTCTGACATGTCTGTCTTGTCCTCCACTCCCACGATGTTTCTTTTCCCTGAAAGAACTATGTGGCGCTTTGGCTCATCGTATAATGTATTCGCTTCCTTATCTTTTCTTTTTCTCGGCTTGGTAGACATGTCCTTCACATAGAAAACTTGCGCCACATCATTGGCTAGGACGAATGGTTCATCTGCGTACCCAAGATTGTTGAGATCCACTGTGGTCATTCCGTACTGCGGGTCTTCCTTTACCCCGCCTCCTGTCAGATTGACCCATTTGCATCGAAACAAAGGGACCTTCAAACCAAGTCCATAGTCAAGTTCACATATCTCCTCTTTGTAACCATAATATGTGTCCTTTGGCCTATTGGTGTTTGCTGCATCAAAGCGGACACCACTGTTTTGGTTGGCGCTCTTTTTATCTTGGGCGATCGTGTAAAATGTATTCCCATTTATCTCGTACCCTTTGAAAGTCAATATAGTCGAAGATGGTAACTTGGACAGCAAGTACAGGTCATCTGCAACAGTGTCGTCATGCATGAGACGTGTCTGCAACCAATCGGCGAAAGTCACCGTTTGTTCATGTGTAATCCAGTCGTCAGACTGCTCCGGGTGTTTGGAGCGTAGAATATTCTTGTGTTGCTCGATATACGGAGCCACCAAGGCGGAACTTTGTAGAACTGTGTAGTGTGCTTGCGCCAAAGAATGCCCGTCCCGGCATATTACTGAATTCTTTCCTAGCGTGCCTTTTCCACCCAGTCTGCCCTCATGCCGCGATTCAGGAACACCAATCGGCTTAATGTCAGGAATAAAGTCAACACAAAACTCAATGACCTCCTCTGTTTCATGGCCCTTGGAGATGCTTCCTTCTGGCCTAGCACGATTATGAACATATTTCTTTAAGACTCCCATGAACCTCTCAAAGGGGAACATATTGTGTAGAAATACAGGACCCAGAATGGCAATCTCCTCGACTAGGTGAACTAGGACGTGCGTCATGATATTGAAGAAGGATGGTGGGAACACCAACTCAAAACTGACAAGACATTGCACCAAATCATTCTCTAACCTTGGTAGGATTTCTGGATCGATTACCTTCTGAGAGATTGCATTGAGGAATGCACATAGCTTCACAATGGCTAATCGAACGTTTTCCGGTAGAAGCCCCCTCAATGCAACAAGAAGCAGTTGCATCATAATCACGTGGCAGTCATGAGACTTTATGTTCTTGAACTTTTTCTCTGCCATATTTATTATTCCCTTTATATTCGACGAGAAGCCAGACGGGACCTTCATACTGAGCAGGCATTCGAAGAAGATTTCCTTCTCTTCTTTGGTAAGAGCATAGCTGGCATGACCCTGAAACAGCTTTGGATCCATGCCGTCTTCTCCGTGCATACGTTGCTGGTCCTCCCGTGCCTCCGGTGTATCTTTTGTCTTCCCATACACGCCCAAGAAGCCTAGCAGGTTCACGCAAAGATTCTTCGTCACGTGCATCACGTCGATTGCAGACCGGACCTCTAAGTCTTTCCAATAGGGTAGGTCCCAAAATATAGATTTCTTCTTCCACATGGGTGCGCGTCCGTCAGCGTCATTCGGAACAGATTGTCCGCCAGGACCCTTTCCAAAGATTACTTTTAAATCCATGACCATCTCAAGTATATCATCACCAGTATGGTGGCGAGGCTTCTTCCGGTGATCTGCCTCACCTTTGAAATGCTTGCCTTTCTTTCTTACGGGATGCCTGCTCTGAAGAAATCGACGATGCCCCAGGTACACATTCTTCTTACATTTATCCAAATATATACTCTCGGTATCATCTAAACAGTGCGTGCATGCGTGGTATCCCTTGTTTGTCTGTCCTGAACAGTGCGTGCATGCGTGGTATCCCTCATTGATGGTTACAAACAGCAACGCATGTAGGTCAAATTCCTCCTGTTCTTTCTCATCCCACGCACGTACACCTTTTCCATTCCATAGCTGTAAAAGTTCTTCAACTAATGGCCTTAGGTACACATCAATGTCGTTGCCGGGTTGCTTGGGGCCTTGGATGAGCACTGGCATCATAATGAACTTCCGCTTCATGCACAACCAAGGAGGAAGGTTATAGATACATAGAGTCACATGCCATGTGCTATGATTGCTGTTCTGCTCCCCAAAAGGATTAATGCCATCTGCACTTAAACCAAACCATACGTTCCTTGCGTCCTTTGCAAAGTACTTCCACTTTCTCTCGATTTTTCTCCACTGCGATCCGTCAGCGGGTACTCTCAACTTCCCGTCTTTCTTACGGTCTTCGTTGTGCCATCACATCAACTTGGCATGCTCTTTATTTTGGAACAAACGTTTCAACCGTGGTATTATAGGAACATACCACATCACCTTGGCAGGAATCTTCTTCCTGGGGCTCTCGCCCTCAACATCACCAGGGTCATCGTGGCCGATCTTATAGCGCAATGCACAGCATACCGGGCATGCATTCAAATCCTCGTACTCACCGCGGTAGAGGATGCAGTCATTAGGGCATGCATGTATCTTCTGCACCTCTAATCCTAGAGGGCAGACAACCTTCTTTGCTTCGTACGTACTGTCGGGCAATTCGTTGTCCTTTGGTAGCTTCTTCTTTAACATTATCAGCAACTTTTCAAATGCCTTGTCAGATACACCATTCTCTGTCTTCCATTGCAGCAATTCCAGTGTGGTACCCAGCTTTTTCTTGTCATCTTCGCAATTTGGGTACAACAATTTCTTGTGATCCTCTAACATGTGCTGCAACTTCAGCTTCTGCTTTTCACTTGCGCAGTTTCTCTTTGCATCGGCAATGGCCCGACCAAGATCATCAGCGGGCTCATCTGATGCCTCTTCTTCAGCTCCTTCCCGCATTGCCGGCTCAGCTTCTTCCCCCATTGTTGTACCATCGTATTCATGGAACCCATGGCCAGGATAGCTGTCGTCATCCTCTTCTTCTTCATTCTCTTCCATTAGGACCCCTCTTTCTCCGTGCTTGGTCCAACAGTTATAGCCGGACATGAAACCGGACTCAAACAGGTGGACGTGAATGGTTCTTGAGTTAGAGTAATTTCGATCATTCTTACAGCCAGCACATGGACAATACATAAAACCATCCGCCCGCTTGTTTGCCTCAGCCGCAACCAGAAAAGTATGCACGCCATTAATGAACTGGGGAGAGCATCGGTCATCGTACATCCATTGCCGGCTCATCTTCATTACACAACACCGAAAAGACCAAATTAATACAAGTTCATACATAATGTTCATACACACTTTTTTCTCATAAAACAACATACAAACTCTCTAGCTAAAGCATTTAAATGCAACAACAAATGCGATCAAGATCGCAACTAAGGTAACAATTGATCCAACAGCATAGTGATACCAAGCCTCACTATCAATGGCATATTTTTTAAATTTTCTAATCTTCAAGCGCATTGCATCCATCTTGATCTTGTGATCATCGACGACATCGGCAACATACAACTCCAGTTTCATCTTCTCTTCTTCAACTCTTTTCAATTTTTCTTTCAAATACTCGTTTTCTTTTTCAACTAAATTTAACTTCTTGACAAGAATATCTATGTCGGTTGCAATTTCCGGTTCACATACCTCCTAGATAAAAATATCTATGTCAACTTGATGGGCATAATTGTCATAAACACGAAATGCAACAAATAGTTATAAAAGAGAGTATATACCACATCCGAATCATAAACCGGACGAGGGCCGACGGGGACGGATATCAAAACCATGCCATTATGTATAACAAACAACCATATAGGTAAGAAAACTATACAGTAACTATCTAAATCTTACAAAAATGATTTTTTTTTATAAAAAGGATAAGAACAAGAGGCTCACCAAGGTGGTGCCGGCGACGGGACGGTGCGGGCGATCGACGGTGGTTACGACGGGGACGGGAAGGCACTAAGTAAACCACACCTACACATGCAAAGTAAGAAATTAATTTGAGCTCAAATTGCATATAAATCAAATAAACTACCACATATAAATACTCCCAAACTAAAACCCACAAATCACTATACTTATAGAGCATTGCAAGAGCTAATCTAGCAATGAGAGATGAAAGGACAAAGTTGCTAACCTTTGTGAGCACTTGGATGGATGGGGTGCCTCCAAATCTTGACAAATTTTGGCAAAAATGGAGGATGAGCTCGAGGAAGAGGGGAAGAACGGAGAGGAGAGGAAAGGGGAAGAACAGAGAGCTCTGGGTAGGGTTTATATAGGGGCATCTTTAGTCCCGGTTCGTGACACAAACCGGGACTAAAGGTGAGCCTATAGTCCCGGTTCGTGCCACGAACCGGGACTAAAGGTGATCGTGGGGCCCCAGGCTGACACCAGCCTGCCACCACCCCTTTAGTCCCGGTTCATGTTACGAACCGGGACTAAAGGTCCGGAACAAACCGGGACTAATGATGCCCGCCCCCTAGCCGTTGGAACCGGGACTAATGGTCACATTAGTGCCGGTTCAAAACCAGACCGGGACTAATGCCTTGGACAAAAGGTATGTTTTCGACTAGTGCACCGCCGTCTCCGCGCCTCCACCGTCGTCGCCATCTCCACGCCACCTCCTCCGCCGCCGTCTCCGCACCTCCACCGCCGTCTCCGCGCCTCCACCGTCGTCGTTGTCTCCATGCAACCTCCGTCACCGCCTTCTCCGCGCCTCCACCGCCGTCTCCGCGCCTTCACCGCAGTCTCCGCGCCTCCATCGCGGGTAAGTAATTGTAGTTTCAGATTTTAGTGTAGTTGTGTAGTGCAGATTTGTGCCATAATTGTAGTTTTAGATTTTAGTGTAGTTGTGTAGTTTCAGATTTTAGTGTAGTTGTGTAGATTCAGATTTTTAGTGTAGTTGTGTAGTTTCAGATATTAGTGTAATTGTGTAGTTTCAGATTTTTAGTGTAGTAGTATAGTTTTAGATTTTTAGTGTAGTTGTGTAGTTTCATATTTTTAGTGTAGTTATGTAGTTTCATATTTTTAGTGTAGTTGTGTAGTTTCATATTTTTAGTGTAGTAGTAGTTTCAGATTTTAGTGTAATTGTCTAGTTTCAGATTTTAGTATAGTTGTGTAGTTTCAGATTTTAGTCTAGTTTTGTAGTTTAATTACATTGTGTATATATATGTATATATATGTACATCTATATATATACATGTATATATATATATATATATGTATGTATATATAGCTGTTGCAAGTATAGTCAGATGGCTCCGAAGTTTCGTGGTGTGCGACAGAAGTGTACTAAGTACTATGCAACCATCACGAAGGACAATGTCGTCCACCAGCTTGGCCACCGGGACACCCCAGAGTTAGCGGCGCATGCCTACGATGCAAAGGCGGTTGAGCATCAAAAGGAAAAATAAATTCTAAATTTCCCTAATTGCCGTCAGTACGCGCAGTTCCTCGCGCCGAAGAACATAAGGATATGCACTAGGGCTGAGGAGAAGGAGAACCTCCAGGCCGAGTAATAATTGTTTGGCCCATTAGTGACGGAGCTTGCGAGAGATGACAAACTCTTAGAGACCAACAAGATGATGCTCCTTCAGTATTTCGTATATGAATGACTGTTTAACTTTATGCATGTTATTATATGTTTGAACCGTGCATCGTTTGTAGAATTGCTTAATTACTAGTGCATATACGTTCTATTTTGATGTGTTAGTTATTTAGTTTAATGATCTATGCTTACTTTGGTCAACGATATTGACGGCAGTAAATAGATGCCCCGTGTAAGACTTGTGGTGCTTTGAGATCCCAGAAGGATAGGAAGTTCTTCATCGATCTTCCGAAGGACTTCATTGCTAAGACGGTATATATATGATTTAGTTCAACATGTTCCGAGTTTCATATGGTACGTTTGTGGCTGAAATTGTCTAAATAGTTATTTTTTCAAATTTTGCTCAGGTCATCCCTTGCGGGGCAAGGCGTGACTTCTTAGAGAAGTTTCGAGTTCTGCTTGATGCAACCATCACGTTTCAATGCACCCTCATGAAGATGCTGACGGTCGAAGACTACAATTGTCTTGTCACCAACGAGTCAGACCGTACCTATTTCAGTTGCCCTAGTGGACAGCTCTTGCAACTGCTTACTAGATGGAAGCAGGGGAGAAAGCCACGTTCTACCTTGACTACGCTCGTGATGAGATCACGATCTACTACAGGCCTGATGGCAGCGACGATGATGGTCCACTTACTCCAGACTATGATCCTGACTCCGCCCGCCGAAATATCGAGTTAGCTAGCTAGTAGACATGCATGGCATATCTTATGTTGTGTTAGCACCTCCTGTTAATTTGGCCGAACTTGTGTGTACTTGTGTTACTTGCCTCTTTTTGATACTTTTCTGAATAACGTCAATAAATAATAACTCTTGAACTTAGATTCTGTTATTCGCAATATACTGTTTAATTACTGTTCTAAACATTTCTTATGCTGTCATATCACGCTGTTGTACATATTTAATTTAAATCTGGAAATTATATTGCTGGCGTAGCACTAACATCGAATGCCACTACTGACGTATATTACTGCTTGCGTTGGCCACGTGACACGCTATAAACGCTTGAAATAGTGTTGGCGTAGTACCTAACATCAGTAGTATTTTTTAACTGTGACGCCTTATCGGTAACGTAGGGTGTTCACGCCATCATGATCATTTTTGCCACGTCATAGCTAGGGTTTTCTGCATTAGTGCGTGGTCAACTGCATCCGAGCGAGTATGGGTCGTGACATAACGTGAGCTTGTTGGGGCGTTTCTAGTATGGTTGGTGTACAACAGCCACTGATCGGAGCTTCACAAATAGAAAACTAGTTTCCGAAGAACAATTTCTTTAAGTTTGTGGTATTTTCCTCCCGCTCTCACGTGCGAAAAACAATTCCATCAGCACAGAAAAAAGCAACTCGTTCTTTAAAGATTGGAAAAAGTTCACGAATTTACAAAGTACATTTTTTAGAAAGTTTGCTATTTTTTTAAAATACTATTGCGTTTAAAATTATCCATGAATTAGAAAACCATTCATGAATTTAACAAAGTTCATTCATTTGAAAAAATATTTCCAAATTATCAAATTAAACGAATTTTGAAAAATGTTCATAACTAATTTTAAAACCTTATCGCGAGTTTTAAAAAGTTCAAAATTTTGAAAAAATAATGAATTGAAAACATCATGAAGTTGTTTAATTTTTCTGTTAATCTACCAAAATTATGGTTTTAAATATTCTGGATAATTTTAAAAGAAATGATCATTAGTTTTACATAGAGCGTGCAAAATTTTAAAATCTCATGGGAAAATAATATCTCGTCAATTTACAAAAAAATTCATAGATTACTTCAGTGATTTGAAAAACATATACACGAATGTAGGAAAAAAAATCACAGATTCAAAAAAAAAGCGATCATCAACTTTTTCAAAAATGTTATAAATTTTAAAAATGTTCACTTTTTGGAAATTGATCACTAATCTAAAACAGCTCGTTGATTTAAAGAATGATCAGGAATTATAAAATATTATCGTAACTAAAAAATGTTCACAAATTTCAAAAGGTGTTTGTCAATTGAAAAAGGTTCTCAAATTGGAAAATATCCCCGCGTATTAAGGAAAGTTCATGAAAATATCGTTTATTTGTTTTGAAAGGAAAACAAAGAATGGGCCAAAAAAGAAATAAAAGGAAAGGAAAAATCTAAAATTTTCGAATAAAAAGATGTAACAAGATCTACTCTAGTAGATCTTTCAAAAGCACAACATTCAAAACACCTACTCTTGCTTTTTTCCGACCGGGAAACCATAAATGCAGTAATTTATGTGGCAGTGATTTGAGCTGGTGGCAACCTGTGGTCAAATGCATCCAAGTGACTATGGGCCATGACAATAAGGAGCTTCGCAGAAAATACTAGTTTGCGCACAACAATTCATGTTGGTTTGCGTTATTTTTGTCTCGCTCTCTCCTATGAAGGAAAACTCCAGCAGAACAGAAAACAAAAATAGCTTTATCTATGGTTGCATGAACAGAAAACTCCAGCAAAAATCTGTGGTTGATCTTGTCTGTGGGTTGTATGGACCGTTGCTTTATATATAAAGCGAGGCGAAAGCCTATTTCGAGAATAGAACACAAAAACAGCTTATTTTTATAGAGTAGAAAAAGTTTACGAATTTGCAGAAAAAAAACATGAATATTTAAAATTTTCGCTTACTATTGGGTTCAAAAATGTTCATGAATTTAAAAATCTTCATGGATTTTAAAAGTCCATGAATATGAAAAATATTGATAAATTTAAATTGTTATGAATTTTGAAATATACTCATGAATTTTTTGGAAAATAATCTTGAATTAATACAAAGTTGAGGAATTCTAAAAATGCAGAATTGAAAACATCATGAAGTAGTTGAAAATTTGCTGTTAATCGAGGAAATTTACGGATTTAAATTTTCTGGAAAAATTATAATATTTTACAAAGAGTGTGTGAATTTTATAAAATCAAATGGAGTAGAAAATGTTTCGTCAATTTACAAACAAAAATATATTACTTCATCGATTGGGAAAAATGTCGTAGAAAACATCACGGATTTGAAGAAATATTCATAAACTTTTTAATAATGATGCAGATTTAAAAAATGTTCATTTGTTTGGCAATTATATGTTAATTTAAAAATGCTTATTTATTTTACAAATGTACATTAAGTATATATATACTATCTCAATAAAAAAAATCACAAATTTCAGAAAGTGTTTGTGAATTTAAAAAGGTTCGCAAATTTAAAAATATTCCCGTGTTTTAAGAAAATTTCATGAATTTTGCAAAATTTCGGACATATTTTTTGAAAGCAAGAGAAATAACGAGCGAAAAGAAATACCAAAGGAAAGGAAAAAAGTACTTTTGTGAATAAAAAGACAGAAAAGGACCTACATGGCTGCTCTATGGGCCAACCAAATAATCTCACAAGGAAGAGTGTACGTTCCTGAACATCAATCGGATGTTAGATAGAAAGCTCCACCGGCGGGTGTTGTAAAGATATATGTGGATACTACCGTCAGTCTTAGGGCGGAAGGAGGAGCTATAGCTGCTATTAGTCGACTATATATCTAAACCCCGAGATAATTGATCCCGAGATACTTGAAGCGATGTCCATCAATGAGGTGGTATCTTTAGCTCTTGATATGTCTTGCAGTAAGGTTATAATCGCTGCAGCTTGTATGGCCATAGTAAATCACTTGAGAATATTTTTGGGACCATCTGCTACTATCATTCATGAGATCAAGGGACGTATGACGTCCTTTGCATCAGTGGATGTTGTCCATGAGAAGAGAAGCGTAAACGTTGAAGCTCACACCTTGGCGAAGGTGACGACTTTACCTCGTGAATGACATGTGTTATTGGTAAATAGACCAGATATTATTTGTAATCTAGATATCGGTTTCTCGTATTTTGATATAAACTATTTACAGTATCAATAAAGGTGAAATACATTTCACATTTTTCTATTACAATTCATGTTTCACATCTACACATTACTGAAACACACATATTTTAAGAGAACACATGTTCTAAAATGTCCCTTTCACACTTTGGGACTACTTACACTACTTTGCATAATTACAAATCACCAGTTTCACATTCTTAAAAAAATATTTAACAGAGATGAGTAAAATAGTTAGTCAAAATGGTATTTGTGGAATATAACTTTAACTTAAATGAGTATTATCACTTTTTTGAAATGAATGAAAACGGTTTCCTAACTGAGTGAAATCAGTGTTTTGAAACAAGTGAAATAATTCTTTTCAAACGAGTAAAATTCACTTTTTTAAAATGTGGAATTGATGAAACGGTAAAATTCAAACTAAGCAAAAAATGTATCGAAGATTAGTCTTGTTTTAAAGGACTTAAATAGTTTTCTTTAAATATCTAAGACCGATTATTTTGTTTAAAAGTGATGGGTCACTCAAAATGCCACATGACAAATAAAATACACTCGTTTAGGTGAAGAGAGTAACCTGTGTGCACTGTGTATGCAGTCATACGGCATTCTCTTCTTGTTGGGAAATGTTGCATGGAAAACAGAAAAAAAAATCCTACGAATTCACCCAAGATCTAATCTAGGAGATTCTAGCAACGAGTGGGAGAGTCTATATACCCTTATAGACCGAAAGAGGAAACGTTCTAGCGAACGTCGTTGGCGTAGTCATACTCTCTTCGCAATCAAATCCGATACATCACCCAACGAACGACACCTCCGAGATGTGTACATGTCCAACTCAGTGATGTGTCCTTCTTCTCTATCCAGGAAGCAAGGGGGAGAGGTAGGTGGGATCTAGGCCATCAACACGACGTTGTTATGGTGATGGTGGTAGCTGATTTTCTGCAGGGCTTCGCCAAGCTGCTAAGGAGGAGGAAGTGGAGGGAGAGAGGGAGGGCGACAACCAGGTGGATGGATGGGGGCTGCCCCTACGCCCCCCTATGTATATAGGCATGGGGGAGGGGGCTTGGCCCCTCGTCCAAGCCCCTAGGACTGGCGGCCGGGGGGTGTGGTGGGGGAGGAAGTCCCCTCCTTTTCTTCCCCACCGATCACGATCGCCTCTTTTTAGGGATCTTGATTTTATCCCTTCGGGCTATGATCTTCTCCCTTTTAGGGGGGATCTTCGTGCACATGGACCAGGGGTATGTGGCCTTGCGCCACTACCCATGTCCGTGTGGGTCCCTCCATGCAGGTGGGCCCCACTCTGAAACCTTCTAGAATCTTTCCGGTACAATACCGAAAGATCCCAAACATATTTCGGAACCCTGAAAACGACTTTCCTTATGTGAAACTTTATCTCCGGACTATTTCGAAGCTCCTCGTGATATCCCGGATCCCATCCGAGACTCCAAACTATCTTCGGTCACAATTATGAATATCCCATTACTACCCTAGATTTACCGAACAATTAGTGTGTGACCCTACGGGTTAGAGAACATGCAGACATGATTGAGACACCACTCCGATCAATAATCAATAGCGGGACCTGGATACCCATAATGACTCCCACATACTCAACGAGAATCTTTATCGGTTTTAACCACAGTGTCGAGGATTCAGATAATCCAATATTCAATTCCGTTTGTTTCGCGATATGTTACTTGTCCGAGATTCAATAGTTGGTATCATCATACCTAGTTCAATCTCGTTACCGGAAAGTTAACTTTACTCGTTCCGTAATACAATATTCCCGTGAATAACCACATTAGTCACATTCTTGCAAGCTACTTGGATGTCGAATTACCGAGAGGGTCTATAGATATCTCTTCGTCACATGGAGTGACAAATCCCAGTCTCGATCCATGCCACCCTACAAATACCTTCAGAGATACCTGAAGAGCACATTTATGATCATCCAGTTACAAAATGACGTTTGATACCCATAAAGCATTCTTGCGGTATTAGGTAGTGGCAGGTTCTCATGATATAAGGAACATACACCCGAGATTCAGAAAACTATAATAATTAAACTAAGTGACATGATCAAATGCTAAGCTTATGATTCGGTCTATCCATCACATCATTCTCCTAATGATGCGATATCATCATTAACTGACAACTCGTGCCTATGATTAGGAAACCTTAACCATCTTTAATCAATGAGCTAGTGTAGTAGAGGCTCACTAAGGACACGGTGTTTGTTTATGTATCCACGCATGTGTTTGAGTTTCCAATTAGTACAATTATAACATGGAGAATAAACATTTATCAAAAACAAGGAAATATGATACTAACAACTTTATTATTGCCTCTAGGTCATATTTCTAACAGTTTCACACTTGCACTAGAGTCAATAATCTAGTTTACATAGTTATGAATCTAACACCCATAAAGTTCTGTTGCTGGTCATATTTTGCTTGTGGAAGAGGTTTAGTCAACGAGTCTGCAACATTCAGATCCTTATGAACTTTGCAAATTTATGTCCACAACACTCTGTTTGGAGCTACTCCAGTAGACTGCTCCACCATTCAAAAATAAATATGTATCCGCATTGAGACTTTGAGTCGTCCGGATCAGTGTCAAATCTAGAATCGACGTAACCGTTTATGACGAGCTCTTCGTCACCTCCATAAACGAGAAACATTTTCTTAGTCCTCTTTAGGTACTTAAGAATATTTTGACCGTTGTTTAGTGTTCCACTCCTGGATGACTTTGATACTTACCAGTCAAACTAATGGAAAGGCACACATCACGTCTAGTACTCAGCATGTCATACATGATAGAACCTATGGCTGAGGCACAGGGGACGACTTTCATTGTTTCTCTATCTTCTGTGGTCGCTGGGCACTGAGCCTTACTTAACTTCATACCTTGCAACATGGGCAAGAACCCCTTCTTTCACGGATCCATTTTGAACTTGTTTAAATTTTTTGTCAAGGTATGTACTTCATGAAAGTCATATCTCGCATCTTTATCTATCTCTATTGATCTTGATGCCCAATATGTAAGTTGCTTCACCGAGGTTTTTATTGAAAAACTCTTGTTCAAATATATGTTTATGTTTTCCCGATGTTTTATATCATTTTCAATCAATAATAGGTCATCCACATATAGTATTATAAATGCTACAAAGCTCCCACTCACTTTCTTGTAAATACAAGATTCTCCATAAGCTTGGATAAACCCAAAAGCTTTGATCACCTCATCAGAGCAAAGATTCCAACTCCGAGATGATTGCACCCGTCCATAAATGGATAGATGGAGCTTTCATACCTTATTTGCATCCTCCAGATCGACGAAACCTTCGTGTTGCATCATATACAATTGTTCCTTATGGTAACCATTAAGGAACACAGTTTGACTTCCATCTTCTAGATTTCATAATAAAAAAATACGACCATTGCTAACATAATCCTAACAGATTTTAGCATCGCCACGGGTGAGAAAGTCTCATCGTAGTCAACCCCTTGAACTTTCCGAAAACCTTTTGCGACAAATCGAGCTTTATAGACAGTGACATTACCATCAACGTTTGTCTTCTTCTTAAAGATCAATTTGTTCTCAATGGCCTTTCAGTCATCAGGTAAGTCCACCAAAGTCCATACTTGGTTTTCGTATGGATCCTATCTCGAATTTCATGGCCTCTAGACATTTGTCGTAATCCAGTCTCATTATCGCTTCTTTATAGTTCGTAGGTTTATCGTTGTCTAACAAGATGACATCCAAGACAGGATTACCGTACCAATTAGGGGCAGTACGTGTCTTGGTCGATCTACGAAGTTCAGTAATAGTTTTATTCAAAGTTTCATGATCATGATCATTAGCTTCCTCTCTAGGTGGTGAAGGCACCACAGAAACATCTTTCTTTGCTTTGCTACTCTCCAATTCGAGAAAAGGTTTGACAACCTCATCAAGCTCTACCTTCCTACCACTCACTTCTTTTGAGAGAAACTCCTCGTCTAGAAAGGATCCATTGTTGGCAAAAAAGATCTTGCCCGCGGATCTGTGATAGAATGTATACCCAATTGTCTAGTTTGGTTATCTAGAAAGGACTCATTTTTCCGCTTTGGGTTCAAGCTTATCAGGTTGTAGTCTGTTGACATAAGCATCACATCCCCAAACTTGTAAGAAATGTTAACTTAGGTTTCTTGCCAAACCATAATTCATACGGTATTTTTTCAAAGGATTACGATGGTGCCATATTTAAAGTGAATGCGGCTGTCTCTAATAAACAACCCCAAAACGATAGTGAAAAATCGGTAAGAGACATCATAGAACGCACCATATCTAACAGAGTACGATTACCACGTTCGTACACACCATTACGCTGTGGTGTTTCAGGTGGCGTGAGTTGTGAAACAATTTCACATACCAAACTGGGCATATTTCCAACACTTCTCTCACCTCCCTTTACGGGTTAAAAGTCTGACAAAAACTGGGCCATATTGGGCCATGTCACGCATGTATTGTTGTGTGACAAATCAATTGACATCCTATACATCCAAGCCGCGCATGAATCTTCAGGTTGAGATGAACAACAAATTCTTTGCCGCTATATACCTTCTCCGTTAAGAAATTCAATTCCTAACTCTAGTAGACTCGTCAAAAGCATGAAATCCAAAACATCTACTCTTGCTTTGCCAGACCGGGAAAACATAAATGTCGTAATTTACGTGGCGGTGAGGCAAGCTGGTGGCAGTCTGTAGTCAACTGCATCCGAGTGATTATGGACCATGATGATAAGGTGAGCTTTTTGGGGAGCTTCTAGTATACTTGATGGACAACCACCGATCGGAGCTTGGCAGAAAAAAAAAACTAGTTTGTGCATAACAATTTCTTTTAGTTTGTGTTATTTTTCCCTCGCTCTCTCTTGCGAAAGAAAACTCCAGCAACATAGAAAAAAATCAGCTCGTTATTTCACGGATTTGGAAAAATCATGATTTTTAAAAAAGTTTTATTTTTTTGATACTACCGACTTTAAAGATTTTCATGAATTTAAAAAATGTTCATGTATTTAAGAAAGTTCATGAATTTTAAAAACTATTTCTAAATTTTAAAAAATTTAATGAATGTGGAAAAATGTTCCTAAACATTTTGAAAAACTAATTGTGAATTTTAAAAAGTTCAGGAATTTAAAGAAATGCAGAATTGAAAAACAACATGAGTTGTCAAATTTTTCTGTTAATAAGGAAAACTTACGGATTTCAATATTCTTAAAAAAATAATAAAAATGATCATTAGTTTCACAAAGAGTGTGCCAATTTTATAAAATCTCATGGAATAAAAAAAATGTTTCGTGAATTTACAAAATAATCTTAGATTACTTCATCAATTTGAAAAAATGTTCGCGAATTTATAATTTCACGGATTGAAAATATATTCGTAATGGTTTTGAAAAATATTTCAAATTTTAAAAATGTTAAATTAGTTTTTGAAATTGATCATTAATTTAAAAAATGCCCGTGGATTTTCAAAATGTTCAGGAATTATACAATATTACCAAATTAAAAACGTTCACAAATTTCAGAAAGTGTTTCCATTGAAAAAGGTTCGCAAATTTATAACAATTCCCGAGTTTTAAAAAAAGTTCGTGAATTTAGTAAAAGTTCATTCATTTTGAAAGAAAAAGAAAGAATGAGCCAAAAAGGGATAAAAAAAGGAAAGGAACAAAGCAATTTTTTTGAATAAGAATACAGAGAAAGACCTATAGGGTGTGCTCTATTGGCCGACCAAAAACCTCACAAGAAGAGTGCATGTTACTGAACCTCAATCGGATGTTAGACGGAAAGCTCCACCGGCGGGAGTTGTAAAGATATATGTGGACACTGCGGGCGGTCGTAGGGAGGAAGGAGGAGCTGTAGCGTCTATTAGCCAACATGGGAGGAGGAAAATATATGGGTGCATCGACTATACCTATCACTGAGATAATTGATCCAGAGATACTTGAAGCGATGGCCACCAATGAGGCATAGTCTTTAGCTCTTGATCTGTCTTGCAGTAACGTCATCATCGCTACAAATTGTATGGCCATAGTAAATCACCTGAGAGATGTTTTTTGGGACCATCTGTTGCTATCATTCATGAGATCAAGGGCCGTACGATGTCCTTTACATCAGTGGGTGTTGTCCATGATAAGAGAAGCGTAAAAGTTGAAGCTCATACCTTGGCGAAGGCGGCGACGACTTTACCTCGTGCACGACATGTGTGCTTGGTCAATAGACAAGATATCATTTGTATTCCAGGTATCAGTTTCACATATTTATATATAAAAATATTTACAGTATCAATAGGCGAAATACATTTTTCTATTACAAATCATGTTTCACATCTGCACATTGCTAAAACACACATATGTTAAGAGAAATTACTTTCACATGTTCTAAAATGTCTCTTTCACACTTTGAGACTATATGTTTTGCATAGTTACAAGTATCCAGTTGCACATTTTAAAACAAATCCCATTTATTAGAAATGAGTAAATAGTTAGTCAAAATGGTATTTGTCAAATATAACTTTAACTTGAATGAGTGACATCACTTTTTTGAAATGAATAAAAGCGTTTTTTAACCGAGTGAAATCAGTGTTTTGAAAAAATCATGTATAAAGACAAATTCTTTGCCGCTATATACCCGCTCCGTTAAATGATTTGCCGAGTGAATTTATTGTTCATGTACATAAAGACAAATCACAGCCAAGCAGAACTAGAATCTTGAGGTTGAGACGAAGACAAATTCTTTGCCGCTATATACCCGCTCGGTTAAAAAAACATTTTCCAACAGTAGTAGACTCATCAAAAGCACAACATTCAAAACACCTACTCTTGTTTTGTCGGACCGGGAAAACCTAAATGCAGTAATTTACGTGGTGGTGAGGCGAGCTGGTGGCAGTCCATGGTCAACTGCATCCAAGGGAGTATGGGCCGCGACGATAGGGTGAGCTTGTTGGGGACTTTCTAGTATGGTTGGTGAACATCAACCACTTATCGGAGATTCGCAGAAAAAACTAGTTTGCGCACAGCAATTTCTTTTAGTGTGTGTTATTTTTCTCTCGCTCCATCGTGCGAAAGAAAACTCCAGCAGCACAGGAAAAACAGCTCGTTTTTTATAGATTTGAAAAATTTCACGAATTTACAAAAAAACATGAATTTTTGAAAAATTTGCCAATTTTTGTTGAAAACTACTGGGTTTAAAATGTTCATGAATTTAAAAAATATTCGCGGATGTAACAAACTTCATGAATCTTAGAATCTATTTCTAAAGTTTCAAAAAGTTAATTAATTTAGAAAAATGTTTATGTACTTTTAGAAAAAACTAATTGTGAATTTTAGAATGCTTAGAAGTTTGAAAAGATACATAATTTAAATACACCATGAAGCTGTTGAATTTTCTATTAAGTTACAAAAATTATGGATTTAAATATTCTGAAAAAATAAAGAAAATGATCATTAGTTTTACAAAGAGTGTGCAAATTTTATAAAACTCATGTACAAAAAATCTTTCGTGAATAAACAAAAAACATAGATTATTTCATTGATTTGAAAAAAATGTTCGTGAATTTATCATGGATTTGACAAAATATTCATAATTTTTTTTTAAGAATGTAGCAACTTTTAAATTTTTTAATTGATTATTTATTTCAAAAATGCTTATTGATTTCAAAAATGTTCGGGAATTATAAAAATATTACCGAAATTAAAAAATGTCCACAAACTTCAGAATGTATTTCTCAATTGAAAAAGGTTTGAAAATTGGAAAACATTCACAAGGAAGAGTGCATGTTCCGGAAGGTAGAAAAAGACCTACAAGGCTGCTGTATGGGCCGATTAAAAACCTCACTAGGAAGAGTGCATGTTCCCGAACCTCAATCGGATGTTAGATGAAAAGCTACACCGGTGGGAGTTGAAAAGATATATGTGGACGCTGCCGTCAGTCGTAGGGCGGGGGGGGGGGGGGGGGGGGGGGGGCAACGATCGTGAAAACATTACCAGGCAGCCTCTTGGCCTCGTACGCTCCTGATCTTAGGTCGTGGAGTTAACCACCCTTGCGTGATTAACGTGTGATTAGACTAGCGTCGCCGTCCTCCTGCGGTCCTGCCGCCTCCTACCCCGTGCAGTTTCTGGAGATCAGATTCAGAGTATATACGCCTCCATCACAAGAGCAAGCAACAGCTCAGCCACGCCAGGAAGTCAGGAAGACCAATCGAACACCTACATCAGGAAGGGCGTCGGCGCTGTCAAGAAGCGCCTCAGGCCACGACCGTCTATGAAGGAACAGCAACAGCTGGAGGTCGGCCGTCGGCGCTCTCCTTGTCGTCAATTCCCCGTCGAACTGGCCAATGTTTGCATTACTAACCACTCTCCACTAAATTCTGCTCCTCCCCCTCACCCCCTCGCGCGACTCGCCCGCGCGCGCCGGGGAGGGGGGGGGGGGGGGGGGCATCCCTAGCCGCCGGGGCTCCGACCCCTCCTCCCAGCCCCTCCCCTCGCCGCCGCCGGGGCTCCGACCCCTCCTCCCAGCCCCTCCCCTCGCCGCCGCCGGGCAAAGCCCGGTCGGCGTCGGCGGCGGCGGGATCTCTCTCCCTTGGGCCGGTGGTCTCTGGCGCGGGCTGGAGGCGGCCGGCTTGTGGCGACGCGCTGGCGGCGGCGGGAGCTCGCGCGTGCCCGTGCCCGTCGTGCCCCCCCCCCCAAGCTGCGTGGTGGGCTGTGCGCGGCGGCGCGCTCGAGGCTGCCCTGGTTCGATCTGGCAGCCCCAGATCTGACTGTTGTCGCCTCGGGTGGCGCGGGGCCCTCCTCAGCGGTCTGCTCCGGTTCGGATTTCCCCTCCGGTGGCTGTGGCTCTGGTTGGGCTCTCCGCTGCCGTGGTTCTGCGTGTGGTAGGTGCTCGTGGTGGGTGCACAGGTGGTCGGCGTGGGCGCGGCACGGCGGTTGGCGTCCGACGACGGTGTGCGGGTGGCGGTGGTGGCCTCCCTTCTCCTAGGTGCGGGCTGGCGACGGGCGAGTTCGGTCGCCGGGGTGGCCTTGTCCTAGGGTTGGTGCTCGGGCGGACCAGATCCGGGCTGTTGACGTCCTCGACGGGCGGCGCGGATCTGGATCGTGGTGGTGGACGGTGTCCGGCGGTGTTCAAGCAAGGGGGGTTGACTTGGTCCGCGTTGGTTGCCATCGCGTTGTGCCCTTCTTGCTTGGTGCCTGTGTGGCGTCGGTCCGTGGGTTGCTCTCCGGGCGTTGCTGTGTCGTCGTGCGGATCGGCGACCTTGATCACGGACATGGCGCCGTTTGAGTGTGCTTGGCGGTGGCCGTCGGTAGTCACTGGGTTGTGTCCCCCCCGGTCCACTGGGACCGACTGGGGACGCAGGTGTGGGCGCCTCCTACTGTGGAGGTGCCGACCCAAACCCGGTGGCTGATGCCGGGCTAGGAGTGAAAGGTGGTCCCTTTCACTCTTCCTACTGTGGTCGCGTGGTCGTAACGTGGATGATTGGTGGTGCCTAGGGGCATGGATGCCGGGGCGGCGGCCCTGGACGGCGGGCTTCACGATTGGCTTTCCGACAGGCTTCGTGGTGGCGGTGGTGGCTCCATCTTCTGGTCGTGTGGGCGACTAGAGATGTAGTGGCGGGAGGCTCAGGCTTGCTTTGGCAGTGTCCAAATCTGGGTTGGACAAGTTGGCCTTCGTTGAGGTGGTGGCCAGGATCCCTCTTTGTGGTGCAGGCGAGTGTCCGAGTGAAAGCTCCGCCCCTCTGGTGCCGATGACGGCGACGCCTGCGGGTGCCGCTTGCTTCTTGAAGACGTCGTTGTGGATCTCGCCCTGGTGCCAGGGCTCATGGTGAAAACCTTTGTCTGTGCTCAGACTCGGCAGCGGCGACGCTTCGCGCCGTCACCCTCTTGGGGGCATTGTCATTGAGCTCGGGGGTCTCTGTTCAGGCCTCGGCGAGGCGTTAGGCTTGTTCTAGGCTTACGGTGTATCTTTTGATTTGCTTTGTAAGGGGGCCTCCCCACCATATTGTATCGTTCGGCCGTGTACTTTGGTTCATTGCTTTATCTATAAAGCAGGGCGAAAGCCTATTTCGAGTCTCCACTAAATTCTTTAAAAACAATTGTCTTATACTTGTCAAATTGTACATAAAGTACTTCTTTTGATTGTGTTTTGTTTGATCTTGATGCAAATTGAAGACTTGAAGTTATGAAGAGAAAAACCCTTGCTAAGTGCCGCCAAGACTAATTCGAACTAAAATGGAAGGCGGCTTACTTCGGCATTGCAGAATAATTTACATTGAAAGGGAATTAGCAGTTAAGTTTTCTTCCGAAAAAATTATTGATATTTTCATCTTACTAACAAATGTAGAGGAAACAGTTTAATCTAATAGAAATATAAGTATGTTTTTATAGTGTCACTTTGTCATATTATTATAGTATTATGATAGTAACCTAGACAAAGAAATCATAGCAACTAGGCTTGGCCCTCCTATGCTCAAATCCTGGCTCCGTCCCTGGAGACAAGCAAATATATTGGTGCATCGACTATATCCATCCCTCTAATAATTGATCCCGACATACTTGAAGCGATGGCCACCAATGAGGCGTTGTCTTTAGCTCTTGATTTGTCTTGCAGTAACGTCATCATCGCTATAGATTGTATGGCTATATTAAATCACTTGAGAGATGTTTTCTCGGATCATCCGCTACTATCATTCATAAGATCAAGGGCAATATGATGTCCTTTGCATCAGTGGATTTTGTCCATGAGAAGAGAAGCATAAATGTTGAAGCTCACACCATGGCCAAGGCGGCGACGACTTTACTGCTAGGTAACATAGAATAACTGTTCTTTTCGTACTATGAACACATCCATGACCACTATGAAGATGTATACAAAGTTTGATCTGATCATTACCAGCTCGTAGCGTAGCGGAAGGAGAGTCGGTGCAGATCCCGCAACTTGGATTTTACAACCTCTCAACCGCAAGGATTATCATACTCGGACAGTACTCCGAACAGCCCTGGGCCAGTCCCTCGGACAGAAATTCAGACAGTCCCTCGTACTAAGATCAATGATGACAACATGTCTCAGGAGGAAGGAGAGAGGATCATCTGCGAACATCGGGTGGCTGCCGGGAAGCTCTGCCGCAACGCCACCCCGTTCTGCCGCCCGAAACCCGAATCCGACAACTCCGATGCCGGATCCTGTGACGATGACGGAGGAGGAGCTGTTGGCCAGTCCGACATGGCCTACGAGGTTACCATCGAGTATAGGGTAGTTCCAAGTTTTTGTTTAAATATTTTTAGTTCACCGGACAACATATCGTCCAGTTTATGTAAAAAATATACTAGTTTATATGAACTTCGTCCGATTTATATCAAAATTCACCCGGTTTGCACGAATTTCGTCCGGTTGGTTTAAGTAGTTGTTGAAATGTGTGCGGGCACACCACTTGGCCATCGACTGAACATACTTGGGGACGAAACATAGCTAGGTGATCTCCGCTCCCCCCCCCCCCGCGCGGTGGCCACCGGATCCCTCCTTTATGGCCCCCCTGCTCGTTGCCCAACAGCCGCCTGACTCCGCCACGGCGCCCCTCCCCGCCCGCTGGGGGCTCCCCCCGCCCCAGCGGTCCGTCGCAGCCCCCCTCTCCTGGGTCAGCTGCCTTGACGGCCGTGGCGTCAGATCCGGCCTCGACGTCGTGAATCCTGCTACGCGGGGAGTCATCCAAGGCGGGGGTTCATCTTGGTACGCCGGATCTGTGCCCGTCTCCCTGCTGTGGGCAGGCATGCCTAAAATCTGTGGTAGTGTGCCCATCTCCCCCAGTCAATCTTTCCTCTTCAGGCCAGACCGAGCAGAGGGGTGAGGGATGGATGGAGGTCCGGTCCCAGAAGAACAAGAGAGCGGGCTCTCACCTGCTGGACCGTGCAGTGTGCTCCCCGGCTCCGCGCTCGGACCGGCGCGACGGCTTCAATGCGAGCGCTGGCCGCGAGGCCTTCTTAAGCCAGTTCAGGGGGAAATGCTTTTGTTGCCTCAGCAAACGCCGTCTGTTGGGGATATAACCCGTGGTGAGACCCGCCCAGGCGGGGCCGGGTTACACCGGGCGGTTCGTAAGCCCAAGACTTGTAAGGTGGGCTTAAGGATGCAGGCAAGGCCGCCAGGGCGGCTTACCAGATGGGCCGTTGACAGGGGCCCAGAGACGGAAGATGGCGTGAAGACCCGGGTGGCTAAGCCGCCCGGTGGCGGCTTACCCAAGATGGTATGGCGGCTTAGAGACAGAATAGGACACGTTGTGTGAGTCGGTTTGAGACTCGTGTAACCCGGGGCCTTGACCTCTTATATAAAGGCTAGACCCCGGGGCGGCTTAGACAAGAAACCAAGTAATCGAGAGCTAGGTCAAGCAATTCGCTCCCTTGTAATCGATACTCTAGCTAATACAACACAAGCAGGACGTAGGCTTTTACCTCTACTTGAGGGGCCGAACCTGGGTAAACTCGTGTCCTTCGTCCCGATCAACCCCTTTGAGTCCACTGCTATGGCGATGGCCTCGAACCTAAGTCTTCGGACATCTGCCGTGACAAATCCACGACAGTTGGCGCCCACCGTGGGGCTAGCGCTCGGTGGTGTAGAATTCTCAAAGGGCTCTCTACCAGGGATCGAGGGGTACGCGGTTGGCAGGATGACCAAGAGTCGCCGCGGCCGGCTCTACATCGACGACGCCGGCTGGGGTCCTGAGGCCGACTCAATCGAATATGGTTCCCGGGTCCCTTTGGGCGAGGACCAAATCTTCATCGGAGAGGTTGGCGGATCTGAATCCGAGCCGGACACCTGCAGCAACGTCATCGAGCCGACCCGGTGCAAGCAATCCGCCCGGCGTGAGCAAACCGCCCGGCAAAAGCAACCCGCCAGACGCGTGCAACCCGCCCGTGTCAACCCGGGCAGGAAGCATGATGTCGTTGGCTTTATCCAAAGTATAGAGCCGGAAGGTTTTATATTATAGGAAGAAAATTTCATCAGCTCGGAGGATGGGTCCTCGAGTGGAGAGACGATATCGGGTTGTCTGTTTAATAAAGGAGGGCTTGGGGGCTACATCGAGCCTTACCCCAAGTCAGAGTGTTGTGCAGATCAGAAGATGGAATTCAGTTCAAGTGAGCAAAGATATGAGGTCACAGGGTTTAAGCCGGCCCATCTGAACGGCGGGTCAAGACTTAAACCGGGTGTTCATACCGCTCTTTTTCACCCGCCTTGTGAGACGAAGTTTGGGAACTGTTCTGATGGAGACACTGATCCGGAGCCTTACGACCCGGAAAATCCGGCTTTTGTTACAACGGACGTGTCACGAGTCATCACTGACAATGTGGAAGCTAAGGGAAAGGTGGAACGCAATGCGGAGTTAACAGAGCTACACGCAAGAATAAATGGCATTCTGCAACAGATGAAGGAAGCACAATCTTGGGTGTATAAGGAATTAAATGGGTTGAAAGCCAAAATTGGGCAACTGGAGACTCGCCCAAGAATCATACCGGGTCATCTGAAGCATGATAGGAGCCCAGGGGGTCAAAACGCCAGCCGGAAGCGTAAGCCAGCTGATGGCGGGTTGGAAGGCACTGACGATAATAACAAGAGAGTGAAGAATCAACCCCAGAATAAGCACCCGGGAGGAGCTCACGTTGAGAACTTTAAACCGCCTTTTTGCAAGCGAAAAGCTTCTTTCAACTTGGAAGAGATACTCAATAAACCTTGTCCAGAGCACAGCCGGCCCGATAAACCGGCACGCCATGCATGGAGGGATTGCTATATTATGCGACAGTTCCGGAGTTACAGCCTTCAACAGCATCATGATATCAGTAATGGACCATCAGGCAGCTCTGGACCAGGCGACTCAGGAGACCATGGAGGTCACAGTTAACAGTCTGGCGGCGGAGGCCAGCGGCAGAGTGACCCGCCAACAGCATAATTGGGGGTCAATATCATATTTTTACAACCGGCTTAGACATGCGAGACCGGAAGATTGTGCATTGATAAGGTCGAACTGGGGTGCATCGAGTGGAATACTCACCCCCTCTTCTGATAATTTTTTCCAAATTGGGGTTCAGCGAGTCGAGGACTTACCCCCTTTCTTGAAACACAATTGGGGTGCAGCGAGTCGTGGACTTACCCCCTCTTGTTATAAATTGTTCCCAAATTGGGGTGCAGCAAGTTGAATACTTACCCCCTCTTTGATGACCTTTTTTCAAAATTGGGGTGCAGCGAGTTAGCCACTTACCCCCTCTTTTGATAACCTCTCCAACATTGGGGTGCAGCGAGTTGGCCACTTACCCCCTCTTTGGATGACTTGTAAGAGCAGAGAACATCATACTTGGCATCATACATTGCATCATACATTGCATCATGCATTTCATCATACTTACATAGTGTCAATAAGCAAGATTTGGCATACCCGCAAGCCGGGCTTTCTGCCGTGGAAGACTTGGCATACCCGCAAGCCAGGCTTTCTGCCGTGCAAGGCTATATGAGTTAACATCTCCGGGTCGTGCTGTTATAAGCCGCCCTTACAGCAAGAAGCATATGAAAGACATCTCTGGCTTATTTATGTTGCGGGTGTTATCTTTTCTGATAAGCCGCCGTGAAGCCTTGAAAGCATGTTTAGAGGCGGAAGCATATGGAAGACGTCAATATAGCAAGACTATTCAAGAGAGATACATGCACGAAGGCACGACTCAGGCATTCTAGTCTCTACAACTATTACAAAAGCCCCCCATGGAGCGCAAGACGCCGCCCACAGTGGTTGACATCAGCATATCGGTGCAGTGTTCGTTTACACGAGCCGCCCGACCGGACAGGCGCACAAGTCGCCACCACTGCAGTTTGGTTAACTTCAACAACCAGCCGGGACGAACCATCGACCGGATCATTGAAACAATTCATACGGGATCATCTATAACCCGCCACGGTTGACCTCAACCCTCACTGGAGATTCTCAAGTCACCTCTTCGAGTCAACTTAAGACTCGGGGGCTACAGACATGGCTCGACACACTTGGCCGTCTTCAACGAGAGCCCCTGATCATGGCAAGAAAGATAACCCGATCTCGGGGGATACTACATTATTGGCGGAAGGATTAAAAGTTACCCAAGAAGACGAGTCGCCATGATGCACCGTTCCGCTTGGCGGCTTCTGCTGTTTTTTCATACAAGATGGTGTGAAAGTTAATATCCTCGAGTCGTTTGGGGGCTTTCAACCCGCCGGGTTAGGCTTCAACCCTCTTGGTCAGGCTCTTCAGCCGGAGTTACAAGTCATTTGGGGGCTTCTAACTCACCGGGTTAAGCTTAAACCTTCTTGATCGGCTCCTTACCTACAAATATCACCATCAACTGGCGGCTTACAAGACGGCGGCTTATAAGTTGGTGTGCAAAGTTGATAATATCAACAAAGATTACTGGGAGTGCAGCGAGTCATGAACTCACCTCCTCTAATCTGTGAAAACGGGTTATGCCTGCCTGTATGCAGATGCATTTTGTCAGGGGTGCAGCGAGTTCTAAAACTTACCCCCTGCAAAGGCCTCTTACAGCGGCGAGGCTAACTCTGTAAGGCCGGGTTATACCTGCCTGTATGTAGATGCGCTTTGTCAGGGGTGCAGCGAGTTCTATAACTTACCCCCTACAAAGGCCTCATACAGCGGCGAGGTTAACTCTTGTATTTGTAACTACGGGTTATACCTGCCTGTAAGTAGATGCGTTTTGTCAGGGGTGCAGCAAGTTCTATAACTTACCCTCTGCAAGTGCCTCTTACAGCGGCGAGGTTAACTCTTCTATTTGCTGCGTCTCTTTCTGGGTTGCTACGCTCTTATTAAGAGTTCAAAGTAGCTAAGACCACAGAAGAACCGGCTTATATATTCGGAAAAGCAGGCAAGGAAAATGGGGTTTCACGCCTCCGGGTTAGACTTTTTAAGTCACCCTTCGCAGTGATGCAGAACATGTTTCTGTCTTCTTATATTGCCGGGTTTGTCTACAAGGTAAGACGCCGTGCAGATTGATATCATAAGCCGCTTGAAGAAAAGCAAGGAATATATTATGATTGACTAAAGACTCATACGTGCACTATGGCACGGGTCAGACAGTGAAAGAGTTTTTCTACAAGCCTATTACAAAGCTCTCTTTGAGAGCTCACCAGGCAAGCAGCCAAAAGTTTTATACACATCGGCGGCTCAAGAATCCGGGTTATCAAATATCAAGTTCAGCTCGACGGCGGGTCATCCTGCTCCGGGTCTTCGACTTCTTCGATCTGAAGATTGTCCACGTCCCAGTTGCAGTGTGTTAGTGCTTCAAACTGGGCGTCCTCAAACAGAGGAGACGGATCAATCTCAGGGGCGAAGAAATGCTTACGGCGCACGGGGGTCAAGTCTCTGCATTCAAATGTGGGACCACGTATCTTCTTGGATGTCTCGCTGTAAGCCGCCTGGTAAGTTGACATGTCAAGATCCTCCACCAGCTTGGAGGCAAGAACCCTGGAAGATTTTCTGCATTGAGCATAGTCTTCTGTAGTGAACTCCGAGCCGTCATCTTTCTTGGACGGGAACCCGTCCATCATCTCGTCAGCAGTTAACTCAGGAGCGAAAGCCAAGCACCGGCTTAGCGCGGATAGAGCCCCCTGCCTGGCGGCTGATCTTTTGAGCTCATCAATCTGCTTAGGCAGCGTGGACAGCAGCTCTAAGATATCTTTCATGTGCTTGGGGATGCTCCTTTCGGTCAGCATAGCTTTAATGGTCAGGAGAGTCCCGCAGTAGAGTTGTTCAGCTAGGGAGTACACTGCCTTTAGCTTCATCACACTGTCAGAGGATAACTGGCGGCTCCTTTCACCTGCAAAAAAAAAAGGTTTGGTGGTATAAGCCGCCAGAAATATTATTTAGCACGGACAAGACGGTCATTAAGTACCGTATGCTTACCAAAGATAGCAGAGGTCATCCTGGATATATGCTGTTTCAGGGTCTGCAGCTCTGTCGACACAGTGGCAAGCCGCCCTTCAGCATCTTCTGCACGCTTGGTCAGGGCGGCTTGATGAGTTTCAGTATTCTTCTTGAAAAGAGCAAAATCTACTTGCGTCTTTTCAAGATCTTCGACGGCAACCCGCCACTTGGTTTCCGCCTCTGACCGGGCGGTCTGTTGCACATCAAGATTTTTCTTCAGGCTGGCCATTTCAGACTCAGCCGCCTCTAGAGCATCCTGTAACAATTCAAAAGCAGGAAAAGGGGGGTTCAATGTTCATGGTAAGTTACCAGTGAGGAAATTATGCTACAAGTCTCAAGCAGATTGCAAGCAATATACTCGACACTTGGGGGCTAATGTCTATTTGTTCTCTAAGGCTTGTCCCGGCTCATCTTTAAAAAAGGTAAGCCGGCCCTTGGGGGCTACAGATCACGCTCTCAAGTCTTTCAATTAAAGTCCCGATTCATCTTTAAAAAAAAAAAAAAAAAAAGATAAGCCGGCCCTTGGGGGCTACAATCAGCATTTATACAGTATCCAATGAGAATCCGGGTCATCATTTCATGATAACCCGGACTTGGGGGCTACAACTGTTCAAACTCTATACATCGAGTATCGGCCTACTACTTATACTAACCCGATACTCGGGGGCTACAGCTCAAGTTATGAAAAGTATTGCTAAGGAAAGCCCCGGTTTATTATTTGACATATTAATCCGGCTCTTGGCGGCTAGGAAAGGGTATAAAGGACAAGCTGGTAAAAGTATTACCTCATATTTTTTCTTCATAAGGCTGACAAACTTCAGCTCCATCTTCCGGCTTGACTCCAGACGGTTTAGAAATCCAGCGTGAAGTTCATCAGCGGTAAACTTCTCCAGCTTACCCAGCAACGGGTTAGATCAACACCTGTCAAGCCGTTAGCCAGCAGAGCCTTGACCTTGGTGTAAGCCGAGGCGTACTTTGCTCGCTCGGCGGCTGTCATTCGTGCTGGGAGGGGGTTGTCATTGGTAAAGCAGAGCCGGGTTGGACGGTAACCCGGCAGGGGATTCTCGCCTTCAGGAGAGGTGTCCTGGCAATAAAACCAGGTTTTGTTCCAGTCCTTGGGGTGACTCGGCAAGGTGGCTGAAGGGTATGGCAGGTCTCTTCGTCTTTGGATGGTAATACCACCAAGTTCCAAGCTGGGACCGGCCGCCATTTCAGTCTGGCGGTTTGCATAGTGATATTCATAGAAGAGGTCAACAGACGGTTCTTCTTGCATATAGACTTCAGTTAAAACTTGGAATTGGCATATATTGGTAACTGAGTTGGGGCCTATGTCTTGAGGATGGATCTGGAAGAAGTGAAGAACATCCCGAAAAAACTTTGACCCGGGAGGGCGAAACCCGCGAAGGATGTGGTCAGTAAATATGATGATCTCTCCCTCCTTGGGCTCAGGCCTCTTCTCCGGTCCTGGAGCCCACCAGTGTATTTCTTCTTTACTTGGTAACATGCCAGATTCAACAAAGTTAGCTAGGAGTTCTTCAGTGACTCCGGAGCTGACCCAATCACAGGAGGATGGAGTCCTTGTCATGACGGCGGGTTACGCTACAAAAATAGAAGGAATGGCGGGTTAAGAAGAACAGTCGCTGTGTAATGCAGTTATAATCAGTGTAAGTGGAAGAGCTAAGCCGCTAGAAAAATTGGCGGAGAGCCGGCAATACAATGGCGACTTACGAAGCCAAGATGGTATGGATGGGAAAATGACTAAGTGCAGAAAACAGATTTTGCATATTGTCTATTCATTGCAAGATCTACGGGCGAAGAAAAAATGAAAATGAATACGACTTAGAAATAACAGTGGATGAACGAGATCAATCTACCCGCAACAATGAGTGTCATATGGACACAAAAATGAGTGGGGGATGGACTTCGGAGGAGTGCCCGCAGCCAAAGGGTAGTGATACGAGGTCTTGGGCAGTGCTCGATGCCTCAGTGGTTATCGATGGTGATGAACTCGCAAGAACAAGGAGGAACTCGGAACCCTAACGGGAGTGTACACAGATTCAATGAGGATCAGAGGAGTTTACCTCTGAGATGCGGAGGCGCCGATGAGGCTCTGGTCCGTTTCGGGCTGAGGCAGTGGCCGGCGAGGAGAGCGACGGCGCGTCTTCGGTTGCGGGCGGTGGAGCTCTGGAGAGGGAGGCTTCACGCGAGGAAGGAGACGACAGCGACAGGCGGAGAAAGGGAGGAGGCGCACGTGGCGCTATTTATAAGGAAAAGGGCAACCGTACGCGCGAAAGTGGGGAGCTACAGTAAATTGGCGCCTTGATTTTCGGGATGACCTTTCGGTGACAAAGATCCGTTGCAAACGTCATGGAATCTTTTCCGAATATTCCGTGTGACGTCATGGCGGGTTACAAGTTGACTTTCCAGATGACAGCGCAATGAAGACTCGCCGTTAAGTAAAGTTAAAGATTGACATGAGCTGGCTCAAATCAACCTGGGGCCTAATGTTGGGGATATAACCCGTGGTGAGACCCGCCCAGGCGGGGCCGGGTTACACCGGGCGGCTCGTAAGCCCAAGACTTGTAAGGTGGGCTTAAGGATGCAGGCAAGGCCGCCAGGGCGGCTTACCAGATGGGCCGTTGACAGGGGCCCAGAGACGGAAGATGGCGTGAAGACCCGGGTGGCTAAGCCGCCCGGTGGCGGCTTACCCAAGATGGTATGGCGGCTTAGAGATAGAATAGGACACGTTGTGTGAGTCGGTTTGAGACTCGTGTAACCCGGGGCCTTGACCTCTTATATAAAGGCTAGACCCCGGGGCGGCTTAGACAAGAAACCAAGTAATCGAGAGCTAGGTCAAGCAATTCGCTCCCTTGTAATCGATACTCCAGCTAATACAACACAAGCAGGACGTAGGCTTTTACCTCTACTTGAGGGGCCGAACCTGGGTAAACTCGTGTCCTTCGTCCCGATCAACCCCTTTGAGTCCACTGCTATGGCGATGGCCTCGAACCTAAGTCTTCGTACATCTGCCGTGACAAATCCACGACACCGTCGCTGTGTCGATTTCCATGACCCCCTCCGCTGCATCATTTGCAAGCGCGCGGGCCATTTCGGCAAGGAGTGCCCGCAAACCCAAGGAACGGGGCCCAGACAGGGCTGCCCGTGCTCGGTTAGGGCCGGCGACGGCAGCCAAGACATCGGTGCGAGACCGTCTCGTGTTCCCCCCGTCGCTGATGACGGTGCCGATGGATAGCCCGCTCCTCTGCGACCCGTCCAGGCGGGCGTGCAATAGCAACAAGGTGGTCGTGTCCTCCCTGGCGCCGAAGCATGAGGAATACATTCTCCGCCAGCACGCCGTCACCCTCACCGCTGCGGACCGCTCCCACTCCACCACCCCCATGGTTGTTGGAAGGGCCATCATCGAGCAGCTGACCACTTCGCCGCACCATCTCTGCGTCATCGCCCACTAGCCAGAGGCCTTCCTCGTCCACTTCGACCTCCCAGCGCACCGCGACGACGCCGTGCGTCACGACATCCTCAAGGTCAACGACTGCAAGTACTTCATCAGGGCCTGGCACGAGGACGACCATGCGGCGATCCTCAAGTGCAACCACCACGTGCGGGTCGTCGTGGAAGACCTGTCGATGCAGTTCTGGTCCCAGCCCGGGGCCGAGGAGTCATCAGCGACGTCACTCGTGTTGACCGCCTGGACACGCGCATGCTGGGGAGGGGCCACACCAAGACCTTTGCTCTCTAGCTCTGGGTCTGGAATGTGGCGCACATCCCAACGAAGCACGCCCTGTGGGTGCTCAAGCGGGGGGCTGGCCGCTTCAACGAGATCATCGGCTTCGCGCCCCCCGACCGCCGCATCCCCCTGTAGGAGATATGCCCTAGAGGCAGTAATAACAGTTATTTTGTATCTCCGAGTTTGTAATGAATGTTTATGATCCATGCTATAACTGCAATGATGCTCGAGTCTACAATAACCACGAGGCTTGGAGGGAAACTCATGTGCACGTGTGGTATAATAAACGGTAAATTGTATTCCTAGTCTTGCCTCTAAGACTGGCTCAAGTATTGTAGGATGATCCTGTTTTCCTGATCATGGGCATGGCTATGCCGGCAATTTTGAGGGCACGATGTTGGTAGAACACTTGTGTTGAATCAACCCAAATTGATGTTATGCTATGAGATTCATTCGTCACAAGTTAATGGTTAATAACACAGAGATAGTTAATGTTTGCATAATTCCTTAGACCATGAGAGTATCGAGTTCCTTCGTGCTTGCTTCGTGAACTTTGGGGTTTGTTAAACGTCATCCGTTACTGGGTGGCTATTACGGCGGCTTACGGGTTCACGGAAAAGTATGGCAAGTAACTTGATAGCTCAAGATTGGGATTTGCTCCTCCGACGATGGAGAGATATTCTCGGGCCCTCTCGGTGTTACGGTATCCATCATCGTCTGGCCAGACACAGTGTGATTTGATCACAGGGATGCCGGAACACGAAAACGAGAAAAGAGAACAAAACCGGTAACGAGGTAACTTGCATAGTGGACAAGTTGTTGATGCACGGGGATGCAGAAAATCTCACCTCGGGTGTTTGTGAAATATCGCGAAGCAACAGGAATAGCACACGGCAACTGGAGGTTCACTCGAATATTCATTCGTGTGGGTATAGGGGTCAATATGGGTGTCCACGGCTCCGATGTTGATCATTGATCGGAAGGGGTTCCGGGTCATGTCTATGCTTCACCGAACCTATAGGGTCACACGCTTAAGGGTCATCTATCTGCTGAATACTAGACATGGAGTCTGAGAGAAAATCACCGAAAAAAATTCGGACACCGGAAAAGTGAGTGGGCTGCCATCTCTTGATCCCTTGCTCTCATACACATGCTATGCTTTGCTAGCTCTCTCTCTCCCTCCCACGAAAAGAGTTTTTCGTAGAGCCGAAAGGCTGTCTGGGTTCCGGCAGGAACTAGTTCTGGACGGCGAAGCCATGCCGGATAGATGACACCGTATGTGTGCAACTCTGTAGAGAGATCATAGTTTCGGTCTTAGTTTGAGAGGTCCTCCCGAAGGGCTGTCCGAGTGACCGTCCGAGTTTCGAAGGTCCTCCCGAAGGGCTGTCCGAGTGACCGTCCGAGTTTCGAAGGTCCTCCTGAAGGGCTGTCCGTGACATCGTCCGAGGGACTATCCGACCGCCTCCCGAAGGGCTGTCCGACGAGGGAGTACATCCTCGCGGTTGGGAGGTTGTAAAATCCTAGCTGCGGGGATCTGCACCAACGATCTCCATCGACTCTTCTTCCGCTGCGCTTCGAGTCGGTACGGATCAGATCAAACCTTGTATGCAGTCTCCATAGTGGTCCTGGGCGTGCTCGCTTTACCGGAAATTTTTGTTTTCTGTCGCGTTCCCCAACACCCCCCGCCGCCGGGTATCTGGCGCTACGACCTGCTGGTGCACGTCAACCTGCTGGAGGACTGGACTCCTCTGTTGTCGTGCTCATCCCACTCGAGACAGAGAGGGCTGCCCTCCTCTTACGAAGACGACGACCGCCCCTTCCCGCGCATTGAGCCGGGCTCGTGGGTGGCTCGGGTTGAGGACGGCCAAGGCGAGGCGCGTTGTGGCACGCCGAGTGTCCCGGCTTCGGGCTGCGGCCCCATCCTTCGGGGCGGTATCAGGAACCAGGAAGATGGTGACGGCAGCGGCGGCTCAGCCCGGTCCTTGAGGGACCGCCTGCTTGGCCGAGCATGCCACGCACAGGGCAGCGAGGAAGATGTCATCGAGGGCGCGCAGCGCCATCGCAGAATAACTCCGGTGGGGCGTCGCCACGCAGCGGAAGGCCGCGGGCGCTCTGCAGCAAGAAAGGACGATGGTGCGCGGGCGCTGCGCGTCACCTCGCCTCTCCCTCTCCGCCATGCACCAGCTCCACCACCTGAAGAGGACCCAGTCGCCCATTTCTTCACCTTCTCCGACTCCGGGCGTGCCCTCTCCCCTCCCCCGCACACTGACTGTATGTAGTTATAGATGGAGAACGCCATGATCAAAGCCCTGCACCCCCTGGCGTTTGAAGATGGTGGCCCATCCCCTCCCCGCCAAGGTGCACGGCCGGTCGAGCCGAAAAGCCCAGATTTGCTGCCATGCCTGCTGCCCTGCATCAACTCTCCTGCAGCGGCCACGGTAGGTTTCCATATGGAGGCGTTCACGCAGCGGGTGGGCGCGATCCTGATCAACAACAGCCAGACTGTGGACCACTCTACGGGGCTGTTCACCGCGGTGCCTACCCCGGTCCTCCCCTGCCAGCAGCCTCTTCCTCGCCTCTCTGCTCCACCCAAGTCTAGAGACACTTCCACGCCCTCTCGCCGCAGCGCTTGTCAGGCTGCGACTACAAACACGACTCCGGTGGCGTAGCGGGCTATTCTACGCCTCATACAGGAGTTGGGAGAGCTTGCACTAGTAGAAAAAGGACCTTTCGTCCGGAGCATTAATCCCGGTCGGGTTTTGGACCAGGACTAATGTGACCTCTAGTCCCGGTTCCAACGGCTAGGCTTTAGTCCCGGTTCATTTGTGACCTCTAGTCCCGGTTGGTGTTACCAACCGGGATTAAAGGGGTGGTGGCAGGCTGGCGTCAGGCTGGGGCCCCTACGAGCCCCTTTAGTCCCGGTTGGTGATAGACCTTTAGTCCTGGTTGGTGATACAAACAGGGACTAAAGGGGTCTAACCTTTAGTCCCGGTTGGAGATACCAACCCGGACTAAAGGGTTTTGAAAGTTTCTTTTCTGTTTTTGTATTTGTTGTCTGTTTTTAGTTTCTGTTTTAAATTCCTTATATCTTTTAGGATATTTGATGTTTTTGAGTGATTCTTTTTGCATTAGATTCAAAATTTTGTCTAGTTTCTGTTTGTGCCATTAGTTTTCAAATTTGAATGGTTTAAATTTGAAATTGTTCAAATTTGCTTCAAACCCTAGATTGTGAATAACTTGAGTTTAAAAATAGTTTTTAATTTAATTCTTTTTGCTCCTAGTCACATGTTAGATTGTTGTCACAGTAATATTTATTTGGTTATTTTTAGAATAATTTAAATTAGGATTTTAATTAAAACAGTAGTGTTTTGCTTATATAGTTGTTTTAGTCATTTAATTGTTGTTTTTAATTGTTGTCACTACAAATGAACTCTGAAAAGGTTGAAACTTGGCATGGTATCATCATTTCGACCACATAGCATGTGATAAAAAGTTGAGAGGGTTACAACATTAGCTGGATGCACTTCGTGTACAAACTGGACCATCTCCTTCGAAGTATGAGGGTTTCGGACGAAAACTCATCTGTTACAAATGCATTTCATTTTTTTAACTTATTTCCACTCCAGACTTTTTGTGCATTCAGTATGCACCATTCTAAGCCACATCTTCAAATTTCAACCCTTTCTAACTTCATTTGCTACTTTTCATGCATTTAATGATTTTTTTGAGCTAAATGACCGTGAAATTAAAAAGCAATACAAATGAACACTGAAAAGGTTGAAACTTGGCACTTTAGTTGGTATAATTAGTTTTGCTATATTAAAAAGTAATTCTTTTTGCCACTTTAATATAATTCACCTTAGTTTCTGTTGTTTGAAAATAATTTAGTTTTTGTAATTAGTTAATATTACTTTATTGCTATGTTAGTTATTTTTAATTTTATTTTAAAATAAATAAATGATGTCATATTTGGATTCCTCACATTTTTCTGATAATAATGGATATATTATTTGTCCAATTTCGATTTACAGATTTAAAGATATTAATTATGCCATATTAAATGAATAAATGGCAAAAAAATGAATAAAATGATATTATTACTTATTTGATTTTCATTGAAATTCAATATTATTATTATTACTTATTTTATTCTAATAATTATTTGGAATTCAAAAAATTAAATCATGTGACATAAAGACCTAAGGGTTAATAGGATTGATAGCTTACTATTGTCAGGAAAACAACAAGTGTAGACTTGGAAACTAGGGGAAATAGAACTGGGAAGTTAAGCGTGCTGAGGTTGGAGTAGTGAGAGGATGGGTGATCGGTCGGGAAGATAGACGATTTGGAATGACTGCTCCACGCTGGAGCAGTGAGGAGGGGTGATTAGAGATTAAATTGTCAAATAATTCAAAGATTTGAAAATCGGGAAAAACTTAAAAAAATCAAAAACAAAATTTCAAAAAAAAAATAAAAAAAATTCATTTTTTTCGAAATAATTCTTACCAACCGGGACTAAAGGTGGAGTCTTTAGTCCCGGTTGGTAACATCCTCCAGCCCTGCTCCAGACAGTGGCCACGTGGAGCCCCTTTAGTCTCGGGTCGTAGCCAACCGGGACTAAAGGCTTGGACCCTTTAGTCTCTATACTTTAGTCCCGGTTGGGGAACCGGGACTAATGGCCTGTTTTCTACTAGTGTTGGCCCGAAAGACAAGATGACCCCGAAGGCAGTGGCAAAGCTCATCACGCGTTTCTAGGAGCCCCTCTCCGACGGTGACATTGCTGCCATCGCCAAGCTCACCGACCTCGACACAGCCGCCCTCAAGGTTGTTGTGGGCATGGATGGGCTTGCCGATGCCGAGGAGATGACCTATGGTTGATTATGTTAATATTTCTATTAGTTAGACTCCGCCAGCGGCTGGTCTTCAACCAATTCGAGTTAGGATTAGTGGCTATGTGTAGTTCTTCGGCAACATGGCTAGTTCATCGGCGATGGGGTTTTTGGCCTGTTGGTGACCATCGCCGATCCCCGGTGTGATGTAAGGTGTATCTGTTCCTTTCAAGTAGTAATTTTAGTTGGTGGAGCAATTTCTGGTGTCCTGATGAGTGACAACAATCTGAAATTCATGTCGTGGAACGTACGTGGTCTGAACTGCCCTGCGAAACGATCCGCGATTAACGAGATCGTCTCTACGCACAATGTAGCACTGCTTAGCTTGCTGGAAACTAAGATAGAAACCTGGACGACGGCTTTAGCTATAGAAATAGGCGGGCAGCGGCTCCAGGGGTGCGTGGTGCTGCCGGCGATTGGCACCAGAGGAGGCGTGGCGATTTTCTGGGACAAGAACTTAGTCGACGTAGTTTCTCACGGGATAGGTAGTTTCTCGATCACAACTAAGGTAGAGTCGCTTCGCTCTAGGGAATCCTTCCGGATGACCACCGTCTATGGCCCGACGAACGACGCTAAAAAAGACAGCTTCCTCTCGAAGCTCATTTCAGCCGCGCCCCCCGCGGGCGAGCTTTGGATGATAAACAAAGACTCCAGCATGATCTATCAGGCAAGAGACAAAAACAACTCAAATATTAATAGGAGGATGACGGGAAAATTCCGCAGGGCAATTGATCTGGCATGGTTGAAGGAAATCAAATGCAAAAACCACATATATACATGGAGCAATGATTTGCAGCATTGACAAATTTTTCTGCAACACCCAATAGGACGATAACCACCTGGAGTACTTGCTGGTGGCGGCCTCCACCTCTTTCTCGGACCATTGCCCCTTGCTGCTGGCTGCAACAGCTGCTCCATTCAGACAAGCGCGGTCCAGGTTCAAAAATTTCTGGCCAAAGTTTCCGCATTTCAATGAAAAATTCCTGCATGCCTGGCAAAGGCCGGTGCCACACGACTGCCCTTTCGTCCGTATCAAAAGGAAGCTTGAAAGGGTAGCGGCTGACATGAAGATTTGGAGCAAGGCCACCTTTGGGAAAGGGAAGCTGCAATTCCACATCGCAAACGAGGTGATCCTAAGGCTTGACCCAGCGCAAGAGACCAGGCGACTCTCGACGGCCGAGTTCAACCTGATAAAGCAACTCAAACTCAAGGTGCTGGGTTTAGCAGTGATTGAGAGAGCCAAAAACAAAACAAGCGTCGCGGGATCGATTGGCTGCGAGCAAGGGATGCGAACACCAAGCTGTTCCATGCAAAGATGAAATCGTGCAGGAGGAAAAACTTCATCCATTCCCTCACTGTTGGTGGCAGAGAAATAGCTGAGCATGACGATAAGGAGAAGATCATCCACGAGCACTTTGCTGACTTATTGGGCAGGCAGGATTCAAGGGAGAAAACTCTCGGCTGGGATAGGCTTGCCATCCCTACGGTCGATCAGCGAGGAATGGAGTCCCCTTTCTCAATGGCTGAAGTTTGGGCTGCGATCATCGCCTCTCCGGCGGAAAAAGCTCCGGGCCCAGCTGGTTTCATGGGTCAATTCTTCAGATGATGCTGGCCCATCATAAAGGATGATATCATGGCTGTTTTCCATAAGTTTTATCACCTCTCCGGGCAAAACTTTGCTGAGATCAACACCGCGATGATCGCCCTGCCGCCAAAGAAGGATGGTGCCTCAGAGCTTTGCTTGGTCATTTTCGACCCATCAGCTTGATCCACTCAGTCGCCAAGCTCATTTCCAAAGTGATATCCACCAGGCTGGCAGTGGCACTCGGTGTGCTGATCTCCCCGGCATAGACGGTGTTTCAGAAAGGCAAATGCATCCATGAGAGTTATCAATATGTTCAGAGCTGCGTCAAAATGTTGCACAGGGAAAAAAAGCAAGTGCTATTTTTTAAACTAGACATAGCAAAGGCCTTTGATTCAGTCTCCCGGGAGTACATGTTGGAGCTTATGCAGAGGATGGGTTTCTTAGCGAGGTGGAGGGATTGGATATCACTGCTGCTTTCCTCGGCCTCCTCCTCCTGCCTGTTGAACGGGACGCAGGGGCCGGCCTTCCTCCATGGTCACGGGTTTAGGCAGGGCGATCCCCTCTCCCCTCTGCTGCTGATCATGGCTATAGACCCACTAGACTGCTCGAGGCTGCCACAACTGATGGAATGATTGCCCCACTGCCAGGCTGTGGTATAAGTATGAGGATCAGCTTATATGCCGATGATGCTGTCATCTTTGCAAACCCAGCAAAAGAAGAAGTGGACACACTGCTGTGCTTGCTAAATTGCTTCAGGAATGCTACAGGTCTCAAGCTAAACCAGGCCAAATCTTCAGTCATCCCATTTAACTGTGTTGGGCTGCCGTTGTCGGATGTGCTACAGAGTTTCGGGGGCCAAGTTTCGGATTTCCCTACAACATATCTCGGGTTGCCGATCACACCAAAGAAATTGCGCATGGTGCACCTCCAGTTCATCATCAATCAGGTGCGTTCGCGCCTGGCGGGATGGAAGGGCAAGCTTCTGAACATGGCTGGTAGATGGGTGCTCGTGTGGGCGGTCCTCACAGCCCTGCTCACTTTCGCCCTGACAGTTCTCAAGGTGCCAAAGAAAATTCTCAAAGAGGTGCACAAGGCGTGTCGGCAGTTCCTTTGGGACCAGGACGAGGCTATGACTGGTGCCAAATGTAAAATGGCATGGAGCCAAGTGTGTTTGCCTATTGCCAAGGGAGGGCTAGGGGTCCTGGATCTTCACCGTTTCAGCACTGCCCTTCGTCTGCGATGGCTATGGCTAGCCTGGCAACAACCACGGCGGCCGTGGATGAAGTTTCCAACACCGTGTGACCAGAGGGATCAGTAGCTGTTCGCAAGTGCAACGTCAGTGAAGATAGGAAATGGAAAACTGGCAAGTTTCTGTAGAAGTACGTGGCTTGGAGCTGCATCGCTGTGCATTGCCTTCCCAAACCTGTTCAACCACGCTCGGAGAAAAAATAGAACAGTGGAGACTGCGCTGACAAACGAACAATGGATTAGGGACCTGTGTCACGGCGACACAGCAAGCATTGCAAATGAGTTCCTGCAGCTGTGGCGCCAAATCGAGAGGGCAGTTATTACACTATCCGATCAAGAGGAAGATACGATCGCTTGAGTGGCTGGAGGAGGTCAGTCCTATTCAGCTAGCGCCGCATACGCTCTCCAAACCCAGGATGCCGCACCCTCTAGCATCAAATCGGTCGTCTGGACGGCCTGGGCCCCGGGCAACATGAAGATGTTCGCCTGGCTGCTGCACCAAGACAGGCTCTGGTGTAACGACCAGCTGCAGTGGCGAGGGTGGCCAAATGGATACTTCTGCCCCCTCTGCATCAGAAGCCTGGAGAGCTCGACGCACGTCCTATGGGACTGCACATTCTCCATTTCTGTCTCGCAGAAGGCGGCCACTTGGACCGGTTGCACGGCCATGAAGGAAAAACGGGAGATGTGTCAAGGCTCCCTCAAGCACTGCCAGAATATGATGGGCCTAACACCGGCTGGATTTAGGAGGGTGATTAAATCAATGTTGATGATGATCACCTGGGAGATCTGGAAGGAAAGAAATGCCTGCATCTTCAGGACTAGGTCGCCAAGGATTGATGACGTCATGCGTGCCATCAGCGGCGATCTGGAGCAGTGGAGGCTGGCAGGCGCAAGCTACTTAGAGCCCCCTTTTGGGGAAGATGCCGCAAGATAATCACCGTGGCTTTTTGGGGGCTTCCCCCCCCCTCTTTTTCCTATTTTCATCACTTTAGCACGCTCCTCGTGCCCCTGATCGCCTTATCCACACTGTTTTCCCGCTTGTTTTCTCCTAAACCAATGAAGCCGGTAACCCCGGATCTTTCAAAAAATAAAATGAGTGCGGGCAGCGTTGACCCCCTTACGTCCGCGGACGGACGTGGGAGGAAATTTGAGGGTCGTATGTCCAAACCAAACATGTCAAAGATACAAGTTCTCATTGTTTGAATAATTTTGAGAAGGCACTAAAATCAACAACAGGGATGTTACGAAATTTCGACGCTGTGGATGAACTCAGCTTCAACGACAGTTGCAGATTCTTCAGGAGATTCGCTGTCTTCCTCCATTCCCCCGGTGATGTCCTCGAGTGACATCCCTTTCGACTCCGGCAAGGCAAGAGTGAACATAACTCCAACAAGGTTGCACCCTGCCAGCAGAAGCAGAGTGCTCCGGATGCTCGTATGAAAATACTGGAACCAGAGAACACCGATGATGGCACCACACTTACCCCCGGCAGCCGATATGCCGTTGCACGTGGACCGCAGCCGCGTCGGGAATATCTCCGTGGGCAGGATGAAGGTGGTGGAGTTGGGCCCGAAGTTTGGGAAGAAGAGGATGAAGACGTACATAATGGCAAAGCCTGCGTGCATGCTGGGATGTGACCAAAACTTGTAGGGCGCGGCGAGTCCGATCATGAAGATGGTCATCATGGTGAACCCCATGAGCTGGATCTTGATCCGGCCGATGCGGTCGACGAAGAGGACGGTGAGGAAGTACCCTGGCAGGGAGCCGCCGACCACGATGATGGCCTGCGTGCGGGCTCATCGCCGTCGCATCTCCAAACCAGCCGATGTCGGTGAAGATGTCCTTCATGAAGAGATTGAGGGAGTAGAAGACGACGTCGAGAACGAACCAGCACACGGTGGTGCCGAGGAGCTGGCGGCCATGCTTGTGAAGGAACTCCACTGAGAAGAGGCCGAACTCGTCCTGCTTGACGACGGCGTCCACGTCCGCCTCCGACACCATGTCAATGTCGAGGACTGCTGCCATGTCGGACGCCGCTAGCTTGAGGTTCTTGGCGATGAGTGCCATGTAGCGCGCCGTCTCGGGCATCTTCATGCGCTAGTAGTAGGTGAGGAGGGCAGGAACGGCGCGAGCATCAGTACGATGCGCCACACGTAGTCGGCTTGCCCGAGCTGGTCAGTCTCGTACGCGGCCGTGTTCTTGAATCTCGCAGAGAGCACCAGGACAACGGCGCCAGCAGCCAGGTTCCCAAGACCCTTCATTCATTATTAGGTAAGTTTGAGAAAGAACTTCAGACCTCCAATTACGTGTAGTAATTTCACACACCTGCATGGCGAAGACCGCTGCTATGAAGGCGCCGCGAGTCCTCTTGTTGGCATACTCAGACATGATGGTCGCCGACAGCGGGTAGTCGCCGCCGACGCCGAAGCCGAGCCAGAAGCGGAAGAAGCACAACGTGGCCACCACGCACTTGGGCTTGTAGTGGAAGGAGAGGCCGGACGCGAGCGAGCACACCACCATGAGCTATGAAGAACGAAATCAAGCAAAGGGACACAAGATTTTAACGTGGAAAACCCCTCCAACACGAAGGGGAAAAAACCACGGGCGCCAGCCAACCAAACTTCACTATGATCGGGAGAGGTTACAAACGCCGGGGATTTACAACTGATCGACTTATCCCGTGCGGCGGCTTACAAGAGGTATATATAACACAGGTGTCCTAGGTCAACCCTGATCCATTACAAAATTCAGACTTCGCTACGCTCCGCTTCGGCCCAAGCCTACTGGCGACGGGCCTCGCTCCGCTCGCTCATTAGAAGTTGGCCTTTCTATTTATATTGGAATTTGGAGCATAACATAACAAACTCCACCTTGAGACAAAATCCATCTTGTAGCATGAATGAGAACCTTCTCCCTGAACAACAAAGAAAACACTTTCGGCGCCAAACAGCCACTAGGGCTAATGAGTTATACCAACTAAGTCTGAGCAAAGCTCAAACTTAGCAACAAGAACTGGCTTTGTCAACATATCAGCAGGATTATCATGAGTACTAATCTTGCATACCTTCAGTTTACAAGCCTACCGGCGACGGGCCTCGCTCCGCTCGCTCGTCAGAAGTTGGCCTTTCTCTTTATATTGGAATTTGGAGCATAACATAACAAGCCGAAGAAGAGCTACCCCAGGACCGTGCCGCAAAGCGCCACGACGCAGACGGCGCCGGCGACGTTGCCGGGGAGCTTGCCGTCCGCCGAATGGTAGTAGATGTGGCCCAGGAGGTCAGCGATCAGGGAGACCGAGAACAGGTCGTATGCGTCGGTGAAGAAGCCCATGCCGGCGATGACGATGTTGGTGAAGTGGTACAGCTGCGTCCCGGCGACGTCAAGGGCCTCGAGCACCTTGATCTGCTTGCGAGCCCGCCGCGTCTCGCATTTTACCGACGTCACCGCGTCCAGCACGCGGTACACCATGGCGCTCCCGGCGCCATGAATGTTAGAATTAATCTTGACATTTGTGTACGTGCATGTGTGCATTGCATGTTAGTGGTCTAGAGATGGCCTAGTCCTTGAGTCAGTTGTTTACTGAAGTGAGTTTAGGAGTTGGTTTTTGTCAGGTCCAAGTAGTAGGTGGAGTTTGTTAGCTGCATGCGTGTGATATTGGCCGGGTCTCTATCGTTGAGGATAGGATAAGCTGCACAAGTTGTGGACGTGGGCATGCATGTAGCTAGTGATTAGTTAGTTGCATGGTCCTTTGTTGGCTTAGTGGCCTTGAGTGCCGGGTAGTTAGTTCATGCGTGAGGCCAACCCTTGTATATATGTTACATATTGAGTAATGAGAAAGAAGAGGCCGTGAGGGCTGAGAAAAACACAATGTAGCATCTTGTTCCACCAAGGAGAAGGGCCTCTCGTGCAAAGCAACAACCGGTCTTCTCCTTGGTTGTGTGCATGTGTGTAGAGTTTCTCACTATGACAGAACAAGAGAGAGAGAGAGCTGTGAGAGGCAGCACCAAGGAAGAAGAAGTGGCGCTGTGAGGAGGCGGCGCCAACAATGAAGGTGGCAGAATAGGGAGCTGCACGCGTGCCTCCTCGCAGGCCACGTCGTGAACATTGTGCGTGGTAGCCTCTGCAAAAATATTTCCTCTGGAAACCAAGCGCTTCATGTTTGCCATATATAGAAGCGTACCGATTTTTCCAAGCCAACCGGTGGATAAAGTGGAGATTCAAATGTTGTATCTGCTCTTCTTATATACAACTGTAGAATGTCTCGTGAAATATGATTACAAGGGCGCCGCAGCCTAAGATCCACCTTACTTTCGCCGAAGAACACATAAAATTGACAACTTTGCTGACGAACTTGCTGGCATCGCTACACTTTGATAAAAAAAAAAAGGAAAGACGGCGACAGAATGAAGACAATGACAGTTGTTCCCTGTTGAAACAAAAGGACGGAAACAACAAGGTCAGGTTAGCCATTCTTGATAAAGGGCACTTTTATTGGCTTATATTAAGAAGATACCGGCAAAAAGACCGAGTCTCTGTCTCTCTATGACTGAGATACACACAACCACATACTGGCATACGTCTTGGTGATGCAAGGGCAGCGCTAGGTGTGGTCATAAATATGTGCAGTTTCAGTTAATTAATTCAGAATATTAAATTCTAGTTCCAACATAGTATGAGTGTAACACCAGCATATATGTGATCAAAAGCAATGGCAATATGTCCAGAAAAGAGATAAGTGTGTTACCATTACAAAATTCAGACTTCGCTACGCTCCGCTTCGGCCCAAGCCTACCGGCGACGGGCCTCGCTCCGCTCGCTCGTCAGAAGTTGGCCTTTCTCTTTATATTGGAATTTGGAGCATAACATAACAAACTCCACCTTGAGACAAAATCCATCTTGTAGCATGAATGAGAACCTTCTCCCTGAACAACAAAGAAAACACTTTCGGCGCCAAACAGCCACTAGGGCTAATGAGTTATACCAACTAAGTCTGAGCAAAGCTCAAACTTAGCAACAGGAACTGGCTTTGTCAACATATCAGAGGATTATCATGAGTACTAATCTTGCATACCTTCAGTTTACCTTGCTCAACAATGTCTCGAACAAAATGATATTTGACATCAATGTGCTTTGTTCTCTCATGGAACATTTGATCCTTAGTGAGGTATATGGCACTCTGACTGTCACAAAACAAGTTAATGCAAGAATCATCTCCACAAAGCTCAGCATACAAACTTTTCAGCCAAACTGATTCTTTACATGCTTCTGCAATAGCCATATACTCTGCTTCAGTGGTAGATTGAGCAACTACTGCCTGCAGTGTGGCCCTCCAACTCACGGCACAACCACCAACAGTGAACACATAACCTGTAAGGGACCTCCTCTTGTCCAAGTCGCTGGAAGCAAAATCTGAATCCACATAGCCAGCTAGTCCCTCACCAGTCCTGCCGAATTTCAAACAAGCATTGGAAGTGCCACGAAGGTACCTGAAAATCCACTGAACAGCCTTCCAATGTTCTTTACCAGGGTTAGCCATATATCTACTGACCAAACTCATTGCAAATGACAAATCAGGCCTAGAACACACCATGGCATACATTAAAGAACCGACAGCACTAGAATATGGAACTCTTGACATATACTCAAACTCTTCATCCGTACTAGGACATTGAGAAGATGACAATTTGAAATGAGGAGCAATAGGAATGCTTACTGACTTAGCATCATGCATGTTAAAACGATGAAGGACTTTCTGAATGTAACTTTGCTGACTAAGAAATAACAAACCAGAATTTCTGTCCCTGGTAATCTCCATACCTAGAATTTTCTTAGCAGCACCAAGATCCTTCATGTCAAACTCACTACTTAATTGTGCCTTTAAAGCAGTGATCTCTCTCTTGCCCTTGGCAGCAATCAACATGTCATCAACATATAATAGCAAGTATATAGGCGATCCATCAACAAATTTAATGTAAACACAACTATCATATGCAGACCTCTTAAATCCATGTGCAATCATAAATGAATCAAACCTTTTATACCACTGTCTTGGAGACTGTTTCAAACCATATAAGGACCTCTTTAACTTGCAAACAAAGTTCTCCTTACCAGGCACTACGAAACCCTCTGGTTGGTCCATGTAAATTTCCTCCTCTAGTTCTCCATGCAGAAAGGCTGTCTTGACATCTAACTGCTCAAGCTCAAGATCATTCATAGCAACAATACCGAAAAATGCACGAATGGAACTATGCTTGACAACTGGAGAGAACACATCATTATAATCAATACCTGGTATCTGACTAAAGCCCTTAGCCACTAACCTTGCCTTAAACCTTGCGGGCTCATTAGGAGACAAACCTTCCTTTCTTTTGAAGATCCATTTGCAACGAACGGTCTTCTTTTGTTTAGGCAAGCGCACAACATCCCATGTGCCATTTTTCTCAAGTGATTGCATCTCTTCCTGCATAGCAGCAACCCACTTCTCACGGTCACCGGAGAACACATAAAATTGACAACTTTGCTGACGAACTTGCTGGCATCGCTACACTTTGATAAAAAAAAAAAAAGGAAAGACGGCGACAGAATGAAGACAATGACAGTTGTTCCCTGTTGAAACAAAAGGACGGAAACAACAAGGTCAGGTTAGCCATTCTTGATAAAGGGCACTTTTATTGACTTATATTAAGAAGATACCGGCAAAAAGACCGAGTCTCTGTCTCTCTATGACTGAGATACACACAACCACATACTGGCATACGTCTTGGTGATGCAAGGGCAGCGCTAGGTGTGGTCATAAATATGTGCAGTTTCAGTTAATTAATTCAGAATATTAAATCCTAGTTCCAACATAGTATGAGTGTAACACCAGCATACATGTGATCAAAAGCAATGGCAATATGTCCAGAAAAGAGATAAGTGTGTTACCATTACAAAATTCAGAGCAACTACCAACAGTAAGTACTACAGAGACAACACAAATTATTTGATCAACCAAAGCTATGCTCACTGCCATCTTGCAGATGTCACTGACCAGAGATAAGTTTAGTTCTAGTGCCTTTAATTATTTTTTCTACCCACACATACATGTTATTCCTCTCAAAGGATAAATAGTAGTGATAAGATGGACACTACTAAGCAAGTCAAGTGCAGATATTAAACAAGAAGAACACAGTACAGGCACACAACAGGTTCTGATGATCTGTTCCATGTAGCACTAGGACTTCCAGTTATTCACTTGCTCTCAAATTAATTACAGTGGCAAGCTAAACTCGACAAACTAGCTAGTTACTCCCTCCGTTCCAAAATATAAGACCTTTTAAAGATTTCACTATGGACTACATACGGAGCAAAATCAGTGAATCTAGACTCTAAAACATGTCTATATACATCCGTATGTAGTCTATAGTGAAATCTCAAAAATGTCTTATATTTTAGAACGGAGGGAGTAAATCAGTGAGATGACAAGTAGTTGAAAACCAGAACACTTACTTCCATCGACAGCACTCGAAGCTGCCGTGTCGATGAGTCAAGGCATGTTAGGTCTATCCCAGAAAGCCTTTACACCACCGCTGTACCGCGGAGTTGCCGGTGAGGTCTACACTGCGGCTGTGCACGTCAGGTTTATGCCCTTGCTGAATGTGTGCAAGCGCGGGCTACACCATTCGAATAAGGAGATCGAACATGCTACCCCATATGTGTTGAATTCGTCGCCTCAAAACAAAACAACTACCCCTTATATGTGTGTGCAGGGTACAAGGGACAAAAACCAAAGATCGTTGTTCTGCGTCTTCGATAATGGCGTATAATTGTAACATCAACAGTTACTTAGTTATTCATGAATTCACACGTGTTAATCACTAATGCTCTTCAAATTACTAGTGCACTTCCTTATGAAAATGCTCATCCACCCTGCAGAATCAACAGGATTCAGACTCTTATTTCTGGGTTTGCATTTTATATGAGCCGATGATCTCAACAACAAAGCCATACGCATGACAGTACCTCCGACTCTTCCCCACGATGCAGCATGTGCAAAGTGCAGTATCCATTATGCACCATGTAGTAGTGTCGATTATTCTTCGAAGGGAAATAGAAATCATTCCAGTTTGAGAAAGCATTCCTGCGTTCGAGACCAACACAGTCCGTGCCATACTAACTGACTCTAGAAACCTCAATAGTGCCAGATAAATTACGCAAACTTAGCTCTGCACAACCATTCACACAGAGAATCAAATGTCCAATCTAACGGTAGCTAACAACCAGCAGAACAGGAGGGAGAAAGAAGGGAGATCATGCACAGGCTTACCTAGGGTAATGAAGGATCCCAGGCGCGCCACCGACACCCTATGCAGGGGCATCCGCGTCTCCAGCCCCACGGTCGCCGACCTGCAGGGAATCTCAACGTAAGCACGTGCCACGGGCCACCCACCCACCCATCCATCCATCGATCGATCTCTTGGACCGCTTAACAGAAACCTACCTACGAAGGATCTCGGCGGCTCCGGCGGTGGACAAGGACGATGAGGCGGCGCGGTGGCGCGGGCCGACGGTGCCATTTTTCTTCTTCCTTCCTCTCTCTCCCTTGCGGCTTTGGGCGTTGTTGGTGAATTCGTTTGAGTTACTTTTTTCTGTCTCTATAGGTTCCGTTCGAGTTCGCTAGATCATCGTTGGATTCTGGACTCTGAGGGTAAAATTTCAGGATAATCCGAACATTTTCATGATTTATGCAGGGGCCATGGTTTACAAAGTTCAACCTTCACTAATTTTTCCTGTGAAACATTATAACCGGGGCTTGCAACAGGGTCATGGCTAATGTAAAAATGCATTTAGGGGTAGATCGGAGAACGGATGAAGAAACACTGGCTCGATGTGAAGATCACAGGTATGCTCTCTTGACCGAATCACAAGCTTTCATTACACCAAGAGGAAAGTGCTACGCCGAAGAGAATTGCTCTATATGCATTGTGGAATGATGTGGCTCCTCGAGGAATCGAGCATAGTGTCAGTGAAGTTCACAACCATATCGTCACAATAGCCTTATTTGTATATCAAGTGTGTTGGCGCTGCCTCCTCGCAGCGCCACTTCTTCTTCTACCTCTCAACTCCTTCTTCTCTCTTTGGTTTGTCTCACACAACACACACGCAGTGAGAAGAGCTCAACACGCACGCACGCACGCATGTACAAGGAAGAGAACCAGCTAGCTTTGCCGAGAGGCTCTCTACCTTGGCAACACAAATGCTACATTGTTTCCCAGCCCTCTCGGCCTCTTTTCATTATGCAGTGCAATACATATATAGTAGAGAGACTTGGCTGCACCTCCTAACCCGGCCACCACGCACGGCCACTCACCCACTAATTCCATGCACTAACTAATCACCTACATGCACTACATCCACGGCATTCTGGAGTCACTCCAGATCCATATGACCCGGCCAGCATGCACATGCACATTGCTAGCTAACAAACTCCATGCGCGTGACTAACTCAACTAACTAAGCTAGCCCACTATTAACTTGCATGCACACACATGATCTCATCTTTATGTGCGTGCACTGCCGCAGCCTAATGGGCATGACTACATGCATGGCTCAACATATTCTAATAATCTAAACTTAACACTAATAACAAGATTAGTTCCACAAAGTGCTTCCAGGAGGCATGCATGGCGGATTATGTGGAGAGTAGGAGACTATATTAGCGTGCTAGATTCGCATAGCAATGATTGTTTCTCTCCTGATGTCTCCGTTTCCCTCGTGTTTCCAACACATCTGGGCTCCTTTGATTCAAAGGAATTCTATAGGGTTTTTGGAGGATTGAGATCCCTAGGAATTTTTCCTACATTGGTCATTTGATTCATAGGATTGGATCCCATATTATTTTTTCCTATGGAATCTTTTGTACTACATTTCATAGGAAATCTAACATCCACTCCAACCTCTTTTTACAATTTCTTTGTTTTTCCTGTGGCATCAAACACTCCATTCTAATCCCATAGGGTTCAAATGGACATGCCACTCCAACCCTATACTTTTCCTATTCATGCGTTTTCAAAATCCTACGAATCAAAGAGGCCCTTAGATTGTCAGCTATCGATGTGCTAGTGTGTCCGAATAGAAGATGTTGTTGTAACAAGCATAGGTGAATTACAATGTAATTATTATGGGATGGAAGCGGCCAAATTCATAGAATTGGTGCTACTTCTTTATTAATGAAGAGTGAGTGGTTGTTGCGGTTGCTACGAGGAACGTTGTGTCTCGCGTTGCAATTCATAGAGCCACACCAGGCAAGGAGACAACAAGGAGCGACTGTGTGCTGCTATGTCACATGCCTAGAATATTGACATTAGCCAGAAAGGCATCTGTCTTCAATCACTCACACTTCAATTTTTCTACAAAGCATACCTTATCTGTAGGAGGGGCAAGTAGATGAAAACCAGAACACTCACTTCCGTCGACAGCACTTGAAGCTGACATGTTGATGAGGCAAGGCACGTCAGGTCGGTCCCAGAAAACCTTTACGCCGCCACTGTACCACGGAGTTACAGGCGAGGTCTACACCACCGTTGTGCACGTCAGGTTTACGCCACCGCTGAATGTGCGTGGACTAGACCACGGTGGGTGCTGCGGCAACAGACCGGGTCAGGGCCACTCCAGAGGGAACGGAATGGGAGGTGCGGTCGCGTCTTAGGAGCGAACGTAATTTTTACTCCAGCTGGCTGCGGCCGTGTATTTTTACTCCTCAGGGCGGCCAAATAGGATAAATTTTCCTGCTCTACACATTATAAGGGATCAGTTAGGTGCGGGTTAGAGTAGGAAAACGAAATTTATCCTCCTCTAACCGATTATAGGGTATCAGTTAGAAAATCTCTTAACATGTGTTCTTCCTGTTATTTTGTGATTCATTTAGGCAAAAGGCATTGCAAGAACTGCTCTCATTTAGGGGATCGATCAGACAGTCAGGCACCAGCTATTCCTTGGTGCTGCTCGTCAATGAGGAGATCGAATATGCTACCCCATATGTGTTGAATTTGTCACCTCAAAACGAAAGAAGCTACCCCTTATATGTGTGTGTAGGGGTACACGGGACCAAAACCAAACATGGTTGTTCAGCGCCTTCGATCATGGCGTGTAACCGTAGTTACTTAGTTATTCATGAATTCACGCGTGTTAATCACCAATGCTCTTCAAATTACTAGTGCATTTGCTTATGAAAATGCTCATCTACCCTACAGAATCAACATGATTCACACTCTTATTTCTAGGTTTGCATTTTATATGAGCAGATCATCTCAACAACAAAGCCATACGCATGACAGTACCTGCAACTCCTCCCCATGACCCAACATGCGCAAAGTGCAGTATCCAGTATGTAGTAGTGTCGATTGCTATTGTTCTTGGAAGGGAAGTCATTCCAATTTGAGAAAGCACTCATGCATTCGAGGTAAACACAGTTCGTCCCATACAAATTACTGACTGACTCTAGAAACCTCATACTGCAAAAATAAATCACGCAAACTTAGCTCGGCACAACCATTCACACAGAGAATCAATGGTCCAATCTAACGGTAGCTAACAACCAGCAAAATGTGGGGGGGGGGGGGGGGGGGGGGGGGAGGGGGGGAGGGGAGAGAAGGGAGATCACAGGCTTACCTAGGGTGATGAAGGATCCCAAGCGCGCCGCCAACGCCCAGTGCAGGGGCATCGACGTCTCGAGCCCCACGGACGCTGACCTACCGTAAATCGCTTTCTTTGACCGCCTAACAGAAACCTACATGCGGAGGATCCCGCTTGCTTCAACGGCGGAAGAGGACGAGGAGGCGTCTGGCGGAGAGCCGATCTCGCGTCGGAGGCGGCAGCGCGGGCCAGCGATGCCATTTCCACTTGTGCCTTGCTCTCTTTCACTTGCGGCTTTGGGAGTTGTTGGTGAATTCGTTCGAGTTTGCTGATCACCATTCGATTCTTGGCTCTCTGGGTGGAATTTCTGGATACTCCTAACATTTTCATGATTTATGGAGGGATCCATGGTTTACAAAGTTCAACCATGAATAATTTTGATTGTGAAACATTATAGCCGGGAACTGCAACAGGGCCATGACCAATGTGAAAATGCATTTAGGGTTAGAGCAAAGAACGGATGAAGAAACACTGCGTTGTTGTGCAAACCGCGAGTATGCTCTCTAGGTTGAGTCACAAGGTTTCTGTACACCAACCCTAAAGTGCTACACCGAAGAGAAAAATTGCTCTAAATGCATTGTAGAATGATGTGGCTCCTTGAGGACTCAAAGATAGTGTCAACGAAGTTCACGGCCATATCGCAGCAAAAGCATTACTTGTATATCAAGTGCCACTATGAGGCATGCATGGAGGATTATGTAGAGACTAGGAGACTATATATATTAGGGCGCTAGATTCGCATGGCAACGATTGTTTCTCTCTTGATGTCTCTGATTCCCTCGTGTTTCCAATACATCTTAGATTGTCAGCTATCGATGTGCTAGCATGTCCAAATAGAAAACGTAGTTGTAACGAGCATAGGTGAATCACAATGTATTTTTTATGGAATTGAAGCGGCCAAATTCTTAGAATTGGTGCTAATTTCATTCTTGATGGAAGAGAGAGTAGTTTTTGCGGTTGCTACGAGGAATATTGTGCCTCGCCAAGTTGCAATTTATAGAGCCTTATCAGGCAAGGAGACAACAAGGAGCGACCGTGTACTTCTACTATGTCACATGCCTAGAAGATTGACATTACCCATAAAGGCATGATTCCGTCTTCAATCACTCATACTTCAATTTGATATGGACTTCGGTTGATTAACTGATACATGAGAGGGTTTTGTGCAAAAGTGAAAACCCGACTTAAATTTGGATTGTTGGTTGATTAACAAATATATCGGGGAGTTTTCTGCAAAATCAAAAATCTGACATAGAATTGGACTGCGGGTTGATTCTCGGAGAAGAGCAGGGGCTTATCTACAAAACCCGCGAAGGACGGGCACAAACAATGCTCTCTTTACTAGTGGGTATATAGATGTATGTTTTCCGTATAGGGTATATGTCAACTCAGTTTTTTGGGGGTATATCTGTTTTATTTGTTTGTGCTTCAGAGGAAAATATATTTTAGGGAAAACTTTGCTTTTGCCACTAGCTTTTGACCATTTTTCATATGCCACTCTAGAATTTGCATCTCACTTTTGACGCTCTTAGCTTTTGACAATTCATCACAAATGCCATTCCGTGGCAAAAGCAATACTTTTTCGGTTCATTTTTGTGACACTTAGCTTTGACAATGTATCACAATTGCCACTCTTAAAATTTTGCTTTTGCCATAGAATGACAATTGTGATATATTGTAAAAAGTTAAGAGTGACAAAAGTAAAATGTTAAATTCTAAAGTGACATAAGTGAAGTGGGCAAAAGCTAAATTGGCAAAAACAAAGTTTTCCCAAAGAAGAAAATGTCTATGTGCTGATTTAAAATTCATTACATTTTTATTAGAAGCTTATTCACTAATCAAATTTTATTCCTACCAAATACAAATAGAGACTGTCCACCATCGAAAAAGGGAGACTGTCTTCACACTGGAAACCAAACTGGAATAAGATTCGACAACGTGTTACGGACGAGATCTTTTAGTTTGCATCGTAGTAACACAAACGGAGTCACTGAATAAAATATAGAGACCATCAAAAGTAAATAAGTACTAGACCAACCTTAGCTGGTATTTATTCTTTTTGGGGATAGTGACTATCCACAATGGGAAGTAACATAGGGTAGTAACATGCACATGTTACTAGTCTAAGTGACTACTTTCACAGTGGGTAGTAACATAGTGGTAGTAACATCGAGCCTTTTATTTATTAGTTTATAGACTCATTTTGTCTCGGTATGTGTTATGTTACTCATAATATGAGTAACTATCTATGTTACTCAATTTCTCTCTTTTCTCATTAATTAGATGCCACATCATATTTTTCGCTTAGATGACATCTATGTTACTACCTATATTACTCAGTCACTGAATAGAAATATCTATAGACATTCGATCAATGGAAAATACCACACACAAAAATCAAAAAGTAAATAAATACTACACCAACCTTAGCTGGTGTCAATAATGGTTTCCTAATATATAAGTATGGAAGGCAGTATACAGATTTGGCCGCATAGGAAAAACACAGATTTGGAATGGGATTAAACAACGGAAGAAGAATAGGAAACCAGGATAGGCCGGCTTGCTCGCATGAACGATGCATGTACAGAACATCTTCGCAGATAGCCTTAAGGACGGCCGGCCGTGCGGCTCGCCTCAGTGACCGGCGCTGTGCTTGTGCCCGCGCTTGTGGAGGCGGTGCTCCATGGCTTCCTCCCGGTGGATCACCTTGGCCTGGTACAGCTCCGCCTCGGCGGCGGCGACCTTGGCCTTGCCCCGCTCGTGCGCCAGCTCACGCTCGTCGTGCGATCTCGCCGTGGCCGCCTCCGTCTTCTCAGCCACCTTGGCCTGCGTGATCTTGGTCTTGGCCTTGGCCGCGCTCGCGGAGTCCTTCACCTTCTCCTTGGCGAGATTCATCTTGATATACTAGTATATTGATTTCGCTATAAGAGTTGTTAGTAGCTTCTTCTAATTGCTTTCCTTATGGTGCTGAGCGAGCGGGTTTATATAGCCGCCGGACGATGCTCGCTGACGGACAGGGACGTGATTTTTTTTCAAAAGTGTTACCTATTTTTGAACAAATTCGAAAAGCGTATGTCCTAATTGAAAAAAACCAAAAATAGCACCCCGTCGGCCTCTGGCGGGCCGAAGGGGGGCTGTCGGCCTGGGGCAGGCCGAAGGGGGCCTGTCGGCCTGGGGCAGGCCGAAGAGCCGGCTGTCGGCCCGGGGCAGGCCGAAAGGCACCCGTCGGCCTCCAGAAGGCCGACAGGCCCCTGGATAAGGCCGACCGCCCGAGCTTCTTCCTCTGACCACTCCTTTCACCCTCCCCCGTCGACCAGGCTCCCCAGCTCCACCTCCCCCTCCCGGTGCTCTCTGGTGCTTGCACCCCCACGCCGATCTCTTCGCTCGTCCACCCATTTTCGTATCGAACCCGCGTAAACAATAGATCAGGGCTCTCTCCGCCGGCGTACGGTATTTTTTTTTGCTTCCAACACAATCAAATGTCAACTTTCAACTCGGTTGTGGATTCAGTTCTTATTGGTCACTGTTTCTGACGGGGATATTACCCCACGATATGACCCGGCAAACAGTACTGACCCGGTCAGACATGCTGACCCGGCAAACAGTACTGACCCGGCAGACATGCTGACCTGGCAAACAGTACTGACCCGGCAGACATGCTGACCCGGCAAACAATACTGACCCGGTTACAGTTCTAACCCGGCAGACTATTGTAACCCGGCTGCTACAGTGTCAGGATGTTAACCCGGCTGCTACAGTGCCAAGGGGATAACCCGGCTGCTACAGTGCCAGGATGATAACCCGGTGAACAGTGTTATTAGGTGAACAGTGCCAGGATGATAACCCGGCAAACAGTGTTATCAGGTGAACAGTGCCGGGATGATAACCCGGCAAACAGTGTTATCAGGTGTAAGCCGCCCGGGATTGGAAGAAGCCCAGGACTCGGAAGCCCATGAAGAGAAGCCCGCGATGGGAAGTCATCAATCCGACTTAGACTCTACATGTAAACCGCCCCTTCAGCCTTTATAAGGAGGGGCGGGTCACCCCAAGAGGGTCAGGTTAGACGTCTCGATACAGGTCAGACAGACAGGTCATCCGAGATAGTCAGATTAGAGGGTCTCGAGATTAGAGGTAGCGATTCCGCACCCTTGTAACCGAGATCGTCGTCATCATCAATATAGACACAAAGCAGGACGTAGGCTTTTACCTCCATCGGAGGGGCCGAACCTGGGTAAAAACTCCGCGTCTCTCGTCCCGCTCAACCCCTCTCAAGCTACCAGTTAGATGCGTTGGCCTCACGACCAAGTCCTTAAGCTAGGACATCTTGCCGTGACAAATCCACGACAGTTGGCGCCCACCGTGGGGCCGCGCACGGTGGTGTTGAGTTCTTGGAGGGATCTTTCACAGGGATCGAGAAGTTTGTAAATTCCTTCAACGAAGGGGAGCCAGCTTGGAAGGATCTACGTCAGCTTCAATTTCATCAGTCTGGATTTGCGATCTTTGAGATCCGAGGTTAAAGAGGAAATTAGGGTTACGCGTGGATCTGTCGAATTAGGAGATAAATTGTTCTATACAACAGTCAACAAACGAAACATCCGTTAGAGGGCCCGGTTGTTGAGAGAGACCTGGCCGACTACTACTCGCAGAGAATATGGTAGCACGAAGGGAAAAACGAATTACGACCCGGAAAACAGCCACGACTCGGATCTGAGCCGCCTCGCCATGGTTCGCCCGGCAGCCTTCTGTTCTGAACCGCCATCGTTGAGCCGCCCATCATCGCCGCGAGAACTGCCGTTCCGTTTCAACGTCCACAGTGCCGCGAGCCGCCCCACCTCAGCGGTCAAGCCGCCTCAGCCTCACTTTTCCTCGAGCCGCCGGCTGTCTCACTAAACCGCTACCACGGCGAGCCGCCCGTCGCCAGGGTGCCTCGCTCCACTTCTGCTCAAGTCGCCTGATCTGCCGCGGCCACGCCTCTGCTGGTACGGCTGCTTTCGACCCGCCGCCGCCGCGGTCTTGTAGCCGGCACCGCCTTCGTCGTCGCGATAAGACGCCGCCTCTGCCGCCGAGAGCCGCCGTGGTCGAGGGCCTCCTCGAGCCGCCGCTTCCGCCGGTTTCTGTCGAGCCGCCGCCGCCTCTGTGGCAGGTCTAGTCTCCACCTCAGCCGCGGTCCGGCGCTTCCGAGCCGCCCTGGTCCACGCTCCGCTGCCGCCGTGGCCAAGCCGCCGCCGTGGTCTTCGCCTCTGCCACCTGCCATCAAGCCGCCCGCCTCTGCTGCTGCACGTCGAATCGGCCTCGCGGCCGCCTCCACGCCTCGCCTCTGAACCGCCCCGGCCTCGCGCCGCTCGAGCCGCCTCCTCCGTCGCCACGGCCCGCCTCCGCGGCCTTGTCCTCTGCCTGCAAGCCACCTCCTCTGCCCCGGCCTCGCGAGTCACCTCCGCCGTGGCTCGAACCGCCCGGGCAGCTTCGCGCCGCCTCCGCCTCTGCCCCGAGTCGCCTCTGCTGCGACCGCAAGCCGGCCTCGCCGTCGAGTCACCTTTGCTCCCGCGGCCTTAGCCACTGCTGCGACCTCAAGCCGGCCTCTGCTGCGACCTCAAGCCGGCCTCGCCGTTGTATCCTCGCTGTCGCGGACGCGCCGCGAGCCTCCTGCCTCCTGACCCGCCGTCGCCATGGCCCACCTCGGGCTGGCCCGTCGTTTCCACCAGTTTTCCGCTTCTGCGGTCTTGCCTCACCGGGGCTCGCTGACCTCAGCTGCCGCCGCCTCCGCCTACAAGCAGGCTTGCCCGCCTCGACCCGTCGCCCCCGCGCGTGCTGGCTCCTCCTCACCAGGCTGGTTCCGCCCGCTGTTCGCGCGCCCGGACCGGGTTGCCGCCTTGGCCGGCTCCGGCGCGCCCCGCCGGTTCGCCACCACTCCGTCTGGCCCCTGCTCACAAGCCGGCCTGCCAGCGTCGCCAAGCTGCCGCGCCGGGCCTCCTCGCCGCTCCAAATCGGCCCTGTCTTGCTGCCCCGAGCCGCCATCGGGACTCGCATCCGCCGCCTCGTCATCGCCATGGCGCTCGCCTCACCGCCCTCCCCGCAGAGCCGCCTCGTTGCTTCGCCTCCGGCTCGCCCCCCCCCCCCCCCCGCGCGCCTGCCGGCCACCCGCCGTTTCAGCCGGCTGCTCGTCGCGCTGGTTGTCACCTTCGTGGGTCCGGGTGCCCGATAGAGGTTGAGGGGCTGGTTGCCCGCGTGGAGATGGACTAGTCAAAGACCGTCTCAAAAAAACGTGTGAGGATCAAAATTGACCAGTATACATATGGCAATTATTGCGAGCCGCCGCGATCTCCGTTTCTGCTGTGGCCCTGCGCCAAGTTGCTCCTACAAACCGCCTTGTTTCTGCCAGCGCCGCGCCTACAAGTCGCCACCTTGGCCTTGTTCGGAGCCGCTGGTCTCGCTCCGCCTCATTAAAACACCCTCAGCTTCGCCGCTTCGTCTGCTGCAAGCTGCCTTGTTTCTGCCGGAGAGTGCCTAAATCGCCTGAAATTACTGGAGCATATTCACAGAACGGACCATCTGTCGTCCGGATGAATCAGGTGAAATCTGTCCATTCAATTTTTATTGATACACTTATTATTCTTTCGAGAACAGTTACTCTCGTCTGCGATGTCATTATGCAGGACTGCCAAGGTGTCCGTCGTACTGCGGGTGCAAAGTTCACATCAGCATCCGCCCGTACGAGTTGTCCAACGGACGCACGGAAACCACCTGTGGTCCGGCCTACATCAACCCGCGGGCGATTCATACGTCCATGCCGGCTTACAAATGTCGTGGCCGTCTTTCGCGACCGCGCCGACTTACAACGCCGCGGCCGTCTCTCGCGACCGCACCGGCTTACAACGCCGCGGCGGTCTCTCGCGACCGCGCCGTCTCCAAACGCGCGGCTGACTCCTACATCTACATCAACATACTGGTGCGGTGCTCGCCTGTACGAGCCGCCCAATGGACGCGCGCAAGACGCCGCCCAGAGTGATCTACATCAATATATCGGTGCGGTGTTCGTCTGCACAAGCCGCCCGACGGATAGGCGCACAAGTTGCCGCTATTACAGGTTGGTTAAACTTCAACAACCAGCCGGGACGAACCATCGACCGGATTATTGAAACAATTCATGCGGGATCATCTATAACCCGCCACGGCCAACCTCAACCTTCAGTGGAGATTCTCAAGTCACCTCTTTGAGTTGACTCAAGACTCAGGGGCTACAGACATAGCTCGACACACTTGGCCGTTTTCAACGAGAGCCCCAGATCATGGAAAGGAAGTTAACCCGATCTCGGGGGATACTACATTATTGGCGGAAGGATTACAAGTTACCCAAGAAAACGAGTCGCCATGATGCACCGTTCAGCTTGGGGGCTTCTGCTGTTTATTCATACAAGATGGCGGCTTACAAGATACTGCAAAAAGTTGATTCCGTCAACAAGGTCATTTGGGGGCTTCTAACCCGCCGGGTTAAGCTTCAACCCTCCCGATCGGCTCTTCAGCTAAAATAGCACCATCATATGGCGGCTTACAAGACGGCGACTTACAAGATAGCGCGCCAGTTGATATCATCGACAAAACCGTTTGGGGGCTTTCAACCCACCGGGTTAAGCTTCAACCCTCTCGGTCAGGCTCTTCAGCCACTGTAAGGCGGGTCGTGGACCCAAGCGTTGACTACGTCAACAAAGATCATTAGGGGTGCAGCGAGTTATGAACTTACCCTCTTTTCGATCTGCAAGACTGGGTTATACCTGCCTGTAAGTAGCTGCGCTTTGTCAGGGGTGCAGCGAGTTCTAAAACTCACCCTCTGCAAAGGCCTCTTACAGCGGCGAGGCAAACCCTTACATCTGCAAGGCCGGGTTATACCTGCCTGTAAGTAGCTGCGCTTTGTCAGGGGTGCAGCGAGTTCTAAAACTCACCCTCTGCAAAGGCCTCTTACAGCGGCGAGGCAAACCCTTACATCTGCAAGGCCGGGTTATACCTGCCTGTAAGTAGCTGCGCTTTGTCAGGGGTGCAGCGAGTTCTAAAACTCACCCTCTGCAAAGGCCTCTTACAGCGGCGAGGCAAACCCTTACATCCGCAATTCCGAGTTATACCTGCCTGTAAGTTGCTGCCGCTTTGTCAGGGGTGCAGCGAGTTCTAAAACTTACCCCCTGCAAGGGCCTCTTACAGCGGCGAGGCAAACTCTCCCATCTACTGCGTACTCTCCGCTAAATGGCCTGTCGTACCCTGGAGGTTCAAACGATGGATTTATGTCACGTGAGAAGAAGCTTCTGGGCTCTAAGGGTATTCACCCCCTGCTGCGTCTTTTTCTGGTTCGCTACGCTCTTGTCAGTTATTAAGAGTTCAAAGTAGTGAGACTACCCAGAAGAGCCGGCTTATGCGTTTGGAAAGAAAGGCAAGGTTATGAGATTTCACGTCTCCGGGTTAGGCTTTTTCAAGCCGCCCTTACAACAATGCAGAATATACTCTGTTTTGTTTATTTTTGCAGGTCTTGTCTCCTAAGATAAGCCGCCAGAACAAATAGATCGTTAATAGCCAACATGGCTGGGTCTTCATCATGGATTTCTCACATATTCGCCGGGTTGCACCGCAACCACGAGCTGGGATTTTCATTGTCAAGAGTAAAGGCATTATTCAGGATATTCTGCCGGGTTGCAACCACGGTCAAGGATTCATTCAACAAATTATGATGTCATATTATTCTTACATAGTCCCGAGTCGCCGCAAGCAGACGAACCGGCACTTGGGGGCTACATTATTCAAGTCAAGTTTATATCAAGTATGCAAAGTCCCATGTCGCTGCAAGCATGCATCACGGCACTTGGGGGCTAATGCAGGTTGCTTTTCAAATCATTACATGGTCAACAGATCTTGTTGTCTCAAGGAGATGAGCCAGCCTTTCTATATTTTTCTAAGTCCCAGCCCAGTACTTCTTACTGACCCGGTACTTGGGGGCTACAGTATTCAGTTGTTCAAACAGATTATAAGGTACAAATTGAAGACCCAGCACATCACATATTGATGAGCCGGCCCTTGGGGGCTACACCAGCTGAAGCTTTATAAGGTATAAGACAGTTACAAGTCCCAGGCTGCTGCAGGCAAGACAACCTGATACTTGGGGGCTACACAATCAAAGATATTGTTGCAAAGCGCCAAGTCATCATGGATCATCTTGGAGCTTGGGGGCTACAGGTAATATGAATATATCAAAAATTGAAGAGAGAGTTTTCAAGATGTCAATTTCAGCTGGAGTCCAGTTATTTGACCTGGTGTCACCAACAATCATAACCCGGCACCATCAATGTTTATAACCCGGCGGAGGAGACCCTCCAAGAGCATTGAAGGCCGACTCAAGGGCATATGGGTATTGTATTCCCAATATTTTATTTCAAAGGACATATACCTGCAAGACGATGGAGCTTACCATGAATAAATTCAAGCTAACCTGGGGGCTAATGACGGGGATATTACCCCACGATATGACCTGGCAAACAGTACTGACCCGGTCAGACATGCTGACCCGGCAAACAGTACTGACCCGGCAGACATGCTGACCCGGCAAACAGTACTGACCCGGCAGACATGCTGACCCGGCAAACAGTACTGACCCGGTTACAGTTCTAACCCGGCAGACTATTGTAACCCGGCTGCTACAGTGTCAGGATGTTAACCCGGCTGCTACAGTGCCAGGGGGATAACCCGGCTGCTACAGTGCCATGATGATAACCCGGCAAACAGTGTTGTCAGGTGAACAGTGCCAGGATGATAACCCGGCAAACAGTGTTATCAGGTGAACAGTGCCAGGATGATAACCCGGCAAACAGTGTTATCAGGTGTAAGCCGCCCGGGATTGGAAGAAGCCCAGGACTCGGAAGCCCATGAAGAGAAGCCCGCGATGGGAAGTCATCAATCCGACTTAGACTCTACATGTAAACCGCCCCTTCAGCCTTTATAAGGAGGGGCGGGTCACCCCAAGAGGGTCAGGTTAGACGTCTCGATACAGGTCAGACAGACAGGTCATCCGAGATAGTCAGATTAGAGGGTCTCGAGATTAGAGGTAGCGATTCCGCACCCTTGTAACCGAGATCGTCGTCATCATCAATATAGACACAAAGCAGGACGTAGGCTTTTACCTCCATCGGAGGGGCCGAACCTGGGTAAAAACTCCGCGTCTCTCGTCCCGCTCAACCCCTCTCAAGCTACCAGTTAGATGCGTTGGCCTCACGACCAAGTCCTTAAGCTAGGACATCTTGCCGTGACAAATCCACGACAGTTTCTTTGCAGGTAAATGGCTTGCCCATTTTTCGAGCTCCAAGTGGCCCTTGCTCTGCCTTTGATTCTGGTGCGTCTGTATTCACTGTGGTGCTGGATCGTCGATGTTCAAGGCGTGTTGTAAGATTCTATATCTTGTTTATCTGATTGTGGCATTTGGTTGATGGTGTTTTGGTTGTAATGTAATCGAATGCCTTTGTTTATATGATTATGATGTTTGCTTCCATTCTTGTTGTAGTATGTTCCATGCAGTGTTAGATCACATCTTGCTCGGTACATTGAGGAGTGCAGAGCTTTAGCTATTCGGAGGGGTGACACAGATATTGATCTTGCTCTTCACAACAGTGAGGGTAACTTATACCATGTTCTGTTTACACATGGTCGGGTGAGCAGTAAATTCCATGGTCCTTCCTGGGAGGAACTTGTGAATGATTATGGTCTCCGTCATTGTGACATGATGACTATTAGGCTTGAGCACTATGGAACATGGTGTAGTGTTGATTTTCATCGGGATGGCGTTATGCTGTTCCCTTTACCCTGTGTTGGTAAGTTTTTTATTTGAGTGATTTTAAGTTTTGTTTCAGCTTATACGATTTGCTGTTGTGCTCAATTTGTGAAATTATTTTTTTTGTAGCTCTTGAGGATCTGAGTGAAACTCAGAGGGAACTTGTTGACAGTTGTTTTTATAGTCGTGGTATCTTCGGTCTAAATTATCACCAAATGTTTGTCATGTCCCGACAGCTCTTTGATGACAACTACATATTGTGTACTCCTTTTGTTCATAGGATTGATTCCATGAATGTCAATGGTCAACATATGGTGAGCTTTGTTTTTGGCTACTGTATATTTTTTTGTTCTTTGCTCTAGTATACTGTTTTAAATTTGTAAGCTCAACATCATATAACTTGATGTTTTTTGTCAGGTTATTCCGACCATGGTTGTGAGGAGTTTGACGGAATTTGTGTCAATTCCTAGGACCGGTTCTTTAACTCTTGAAATTACTTTGGATTCTGAAGATGATGATATATCTGTGAGCATTCCTTGTTCCTACTTTATTGGCTTGGGTGATAGAATGGTGTTCAAGAAGGAAGGCTTCGGTAATTTTCTTCGGGCATCGTCTATTGAAGTCAACAATTTGGTGCTCATAACCTTCAAAGAGCGTGATGAGGAGCTAGTTGTTGTTTTCAGTCATCTGCCACAGTGATCGTACTATCTCGCCCTACTATCCCCCCATTTTATTTTCCCGCCCTACTATCCCGCCATTTTCTTTCCCGCCATACTCTGCCGCCATTTTATCTCCCGACATTCTGTCCCACCATTATCTCCCGCCATTTTCTTTCCCGCCTTTCTTTCCCGCCTTTCTCTCCCGCTATCTTCTCTGGTGAACCTATATAACCACATCCGTAGTAAGGTGGGTGAGCAGGCCCTTCTGTCCCCCCTTTCTCTCACGCCTTTCGCTCCCGCCATCCTTTCGTGGAGATGTCTCATCCTCATTATCCTTTTGATCATAGTTTTCACTCTGGTATGTCCGATCGTCTTCTCAAACTAGCCGCCAATTTCAAGATGGATGATAGAGTAGTTCCATGGGAGGAACTCATCAGTAGTGACACCATAATGAATGAGTTGGCTCACTCATTAGCTAGGAGTGGGTGGCCTCCCAGGACATTTGAGGAGATACGAAAAGAACTTCTCAGGTTGCATGGCAGATGGCAGAAGGTCAAACTGCATAAGAGTGAATCTTACATCAGGCTTGGGAGGAAGAATTCAGATTTATGGTCAGCAGACAGTGAGGAGGAAGAGGACGTTTTCATGCCGAGCACCAAGGTCAAGACTACCTCATCGTCGAAGGGCAAGAGTTCTACTTCGACAAAGGGCAAGAGATCTGCATCGACGGAGGAGGAGGATGATGCATTCATGTAGTACTGTTCTGTGTAGTACTGTTTAATTTCAGTTGTAGTGTTTAATTCAGCTGTACTGTTTAATTGAGTTGTAATGTTTAATTCAGTTGTACTGTTTAAGTCAGTGGTAATGTTTAATTTCAGTTGGATGCATTTAGTTCGCAGTACAAGTGTTATCTCTCTAAACCAATTGACCAACTTTGTACTGAAGTTTTGTTGCCACCGACGGCTTCTCCCTCGGCCAGCTCGCTTTTCCCTTGCTTTTTCCCATGCGCAGACGCTGATTCCGATGCCCACACTGCAGCAAAATGCGCTGGTTTCCACATTGGCAGACTGTAGTGATTGGCAGACTGTAGTGATTGGCAGACTGACGCTGATTCGTGCTATCTGCTTTGTCTGATTCCTGCTGTCTGCGGTGCTGTGATGTTGCTGTGGCGGACGCGCGTGTTTTATTTTCTTCTACCGACAACACAGTGCTCCTCATCTTTATATACGAGATGCACATGCCTGCTCTCTCACGCTCTTATCTTTGCTTCTACCCACACTGCTTGCTCTTTCTCACTCTCTTCTCCATCGTCCAGCCGCACTTCAAAACACCAACGCGCTAGTCATTATGAGTTTGCCTTGCTCGGATCAAAGCATTAGGCCTACGAAAATGAAGAGTGCGACTTTGCCTCGGGGGGTGGAAGTACTTTGTTGTTGGTGTGGCGATCTCTGCAAGGTGAAGGAGGTGACGGATTTTTCAGATTGGTTGGGCATGAAGTTTTTCATGTGCGCCAATTATGAGGAAGATCCACCCGTTGCTACTTCACCGTACATCAGGCCTCCGGTATGTTTCAGTCACGAAGAATAAACACGTTGTTGATATTATTGTTGATTTGATATTTCTATTTCTATTCTTGTTGTAGTCTCCTCCGCCTCTGTGCATGTACTATCGTTGGATTGACACGAAAAAACCGGACTGGGCGGTGACCGAGATTCGTGAAAGAGGTCATCGTGCATGGGCAAGTTTGGACGTGGAAGAGCGGCGCGCGAAGGCGGCAGCAGGAGAGAGAGTGGCAAGAGTACTGTGTGAAGCAGAGGGCTTTTCTTGATGAGATGAAAAAGAAAAACCGAGAAGAGGGACTACGACTGGCGGAGGTTTACCGACAGCGACAGGAGGCCCGTGAGGCTGAGAGGCAGATAAAGAAAGAAAGGGCTCGTGCAGCCAAGGCAGCAGAAGAAGCTGGTGATGGAAAAGGAAAATATCCCCGTTGGACTCAGTAGATTTATGTTATTATATCCTAATGTTCGCATTGCAGAAAGTTGTATCTTAAAATTCGTAGGAAGTTGTATCTTAATTTCAACATGTTAATTTTTATGTATCTTGTGGACTCAGTAGATTTATGTTTAATTCAGTTGCAATGTTTAATTCAGTTGTAATGTTTAATTCAGTGGTAATGTTCAATTTTAGTTGGATGCATTTAGTTCGCAGTACAAGTGTTATCTCTCTAAACCAATTGACCATTGAAATAAAACATGAATACGTCTCATACATAAGTAGATAGTAATTTGTCCCATACATAAAATAGACATATGTCTCATACATAATTAGATAGGCATGTCTCATACATAGATAACCATTTCACTGCTGCGGACGGCGAGGAATCTTGGGCTTACTCGGACGAGGACCGGAAGGCGATAAGCGCTCACGCGGTGGACGAGTCTCACGATGACCACGACCATATGCCGCCTCGTCTGTCTGTGTCTGTGTCTCCTGCGTGTATGGTGGTGGTGGAGTGGCAAGAACTGTCTCCGAAAAATCATAGGTGTTTGCAGCTCGGTCATCGTCGTCGCCGTCGCCGGCAAAGAACGAACCAGCACCAGTAAACATCGGTGACTGGACTGCAGTCATGAACGGTTGCGACTGGCTGCCGACTGCGGTAAACTAAAACATGTAAAATAGATTTACGAGGCTATAATGTAAAAAAGAATGTGCAAAGTAGTGTTACCTAGGTCCATCTGGTTAAACTAGGAAGAGCCCCCGGGTTCTGAAGGATGTGGCTGCTGGTAGAAATAGCCCCCGGGATATGAAGGAGGTGTCTGCTGCCAGGAAGAGCTCCCTGGTTGTGAGGGAGGTGTCTGCTGCCAGGAAGAGCTCCTTGGTTGTGAAGGAGATGACTGCTGCCAGGAAGAGCTCCCTGCGTGTGAAGGTCGAGGTTCCGAACGCTGCACAGAGGGTCGAGGTTCTGGACGCTGCAGAGAGGGGCGTGGCGGAAGCTGTGCTGCACGAGTGTTAGTAACATCCGAAGATCGTCTACATGTAACAGATGCGTAAATCCCGTGTAGCTTCCCTTGGAGACCCTTCCACAGCGAGATGTGCTCTCGCTGTGAAATATTATCACCTCTCTCAACGCGTTGCAATATAGCGGAAACCTCGTCTAGCGCCTCAGATGTCAATTCACCCTATGAACAAGAAGTTAACCAATTGTATACGTTCACGTTAAGGAAAAACTAAACATGTGAGAACCATAGCACATACCGCGTGGTGTCTGGTTCCCACAACTGAGGCAGTTGGGAACAGATCGCTGGTGAGAGGGGCTTCGATATGACCAGGAGCTGATGATGGAACCAAGTAGATCCTCGTGCTCTGCCGGTAACGCTGCAGATACAACCCGAACCTGTCCCAGTCAAAGGCCCGAACTTCATCCCAGAAATTTGTCGGCGCAGTAGTCCATTCGTTGACATAAGGGCTAATGTCGCGAAGCCAAGAATCATGGGACTTGTTTTCTCCTGCTCGACTGTACCTGAGATTGAAATGCACGTTACATGATTAGTTATATTCTAAATGCAGACATGAATGTCAGGAATGTCAGGCTCTTGGCATAGACCGAACTAAAGTAGTATTACTTACTTGTGCACGTGATCTGGTAAGTGTGGAATAACAGGAATGTCAGGCTCTTGGCATAGACCGAACTGTCTCATCACCCTGTGAAGAGCCATCTCCTCAACCGTCACGTCGAACACCAACCTGGCCTTGGTCATCCAATAATGCCGATCTCTAGTGCACATTCCAGAAATCCCATCTGCACATCTGGAGGAAATAGCACGATCGGAGTATGGCTCCCAGATAACTTGATCCTCGTGCAAACTGTCAAACTGCGCCGTGAATGAGGGGTAGCAGTCTGTCACCTGGCTATGCGCAAACTGTCTCTGTATTTGACAACAAACATTAGCAATAGTATTGAATAGCGAAAAATAAACATTAGTAATTCCTATTGTTACAAATTATGAAAATACCTCTCTCCGTGTCCAAACAGATCCCATAGTAGGCAAGTCGCCGATAGAAGGCACGTAAGTCCCAGCCATGTCCTCATAACCAAAAGATTTTTCAACGCTGACATAGGGTCGACCAATAGGGAATCTCTCATATGACCAGAGCTGCAACAGTAGAGGACATCCAACAAGACCTGATTTTCTAGACTTCAACTGGCAGGCTTTGCACAGGCCTCTGTACGTAGCCGCTAACACGGCAGAACCAAAACTCCTCTGCACAATGTCCCTCGGGCAACGTGCGTCAGCTATCTCTCGTGCAATACCGATGAGTCGTGCTTCGACAGTGGTCACGTGGTTCTCCGTGAACATCGTCTTGCCGAACAACCACATAATGTATGCCTCTAGGGATCGGTCAATTTGTGCCTCTGACAACTGAACATTGGGATATCCTAACGAGGCAATCTGAAACTGGCTCAACCACCTAAAAAGAGGCCCGTGACGATCGTTGCCTAGCACCGTAGTAGTTGGCACAGCAGCCACAAAACGGGCATGCATCGACATTGTTGAGGAAATCGTTAACTGGTAGCTGCTCGGTTGGCTGGCGAGTAGGGGATTAATAGGTTAATCGGCAAGTTAATCGGCCATTTAATCAATTAATCGGGCGATTTATCAGTTAATTGGCTACTCGATGACCCAATGAGTAGGGATTAATCGGCAAGTTAACTGGTTAATCGGACGAATTCTTGAACAGGGTGCATCGATGCTAGCCAACCAGGTTCTGGATCTAAAGGACCTATGGCAGCACCGGCCAGAGGTAATCCTAACAAGTAAGACACATCCTGTAATGTAGGCGCCATCTCTCCCCAGGGAAAGTGAAACGTATGTGTCTCTGGTCTCCATCTATCTACTAAGCAGGTAAGGAGTGACCTGTCGTAAGAGAAGCGTGTAACATGCTTCTTGTGTAACTGCATTGGTTCACCTGCCTCATCCAATTGTGCAAGATCAACCCACTCATCCAATGTACCCTCAACCAGCCGTGCCAAGGGTAGAAGTCCAGCCCAATTTAACCTACACAATAAATAGAATGTAGCTTACAGTAAGCGGCTATCAAAAGGATGTCCAACATAGTAAGTCTTTATACCGACACATACCTATCAACCCATGAAGGGTGTATCATCCAGTTAGACTTTGGGGTGCGAGTGATCACCACGCCTAAGTTCGTGCCCGATTCCATAAGTGCGCCTCGGTGCCCTCTATCGATATTACCATTAAGCAACGGATACGAAGTCATATCTGCAATCACAACATAGTCAACACATATTACAGAATAAAACATAGTCCGACATATTACACGTTAAAACATAGTCCACACATATTGCAAAATAAAACATAGTACAGACATATTACAAAATAAAACACAGTCCGACATATTACAAATAAAAACATAGTCCGACATATTACAAATAAAAACATAGTCCGACATAGGCCGACACATTATATAGCTTGTGAGCTATTTGTTCCTCGTCCGCCCCTTCGGCCTCGACTGCCACGACCACCACGACCACCTCTTGCTACTGTTGTCGCAGTCGTCGATGTGGAAGCACTCATCGATGTGGAAGCACCGTCTTTGTTCAGGTCGGGACAATATTTCATCCTATGCCCATAAGCCGCGCATAGCAAACATTGTCTGGTTGCTCCACCAGCTTCAGATTGGTCCATATCGTTTCGGATGCGCTTTACCTTGCGTCTGCCCCTGCTTGTTCACCGAAGTCCTGGATCCGGGATGTATACTCTCTCACCATCGTTTACCTTGTTGAAATTGCCGACGACCCTAAACCCTGTCATCTCACCTGTCCAGACATTGAGTACTGCCTCTTTTGAATAGTATGGAGACACGAAGGAGATAGCGTCCAACTGAATCTGGCCACAGGCAGCCAACACATGTGAGCAAGGCAGGTGCAACAACTGCGGTTTGTTGCATGTACACTCACAGGTTGGATAAAATTCCGTTCCAATTTTAACCTCATGCGTCTTCACCTCATTTGCAGAACCAAAACCATCAGTAGGAAGCTAAACCTCATACCTCCTTTCCTGATTACCAATGAGTGTGACAGTGTGCTTTTTTGCTTTCTTTATCTTATGAGCCATGTACTCCATGACACGGCTACAATAAGGTGTGTTCTGATTAGCTGCAATATGCTTCTTTGCTAACTCGTGCCTTTCTCTGAAATATCTCAAAGTGCCATGGAATACGCCCTCCACAATAGCTGTCAGTGGCAATGCTCTATTCCCTCTGAGTACAAAGTTGTACACCTCTGCAAGATTGGTTGTCATGTGGCCATACCTAGCTCCATGGGTGTCATGCAGCAAAGACCAATTCACTGGAGGCTCTTTCTCTATCCACTCAGAAAAATTCTTTATTGCCCTGCCCTTCTTTCTCTTCGTATTAGGAGGGTCAATTGCTGGCAAGTCACAAAGACCTACTGGCTCCTCTAGCTCCGCGATGAGTGCTGATAATTTAACCTGGTCTTTTTCCATTTTCTTCCTAGCAAGGACCTGCTTCTTAGTAAACTCATCTAGTTTTGACCAAATAAATTCGTATTTGCGCTGCTGGTTCTGCTTGCATAACTTTTTGAACAAGTTCATCAACCGTTTGTTCTTGAACTGTGAGAAAAAATTTGCACCCAGATGGCGCATGCACCACCGGCTTTGCAAGTCCTTCCAAGGTGTTGGCTCGTCAGCTGTTGGATTACTTAGTGTCTTCACGGCCTTCAATATACCTGGATGTCTGTCATGAATGACACACACGTTTGGTCGGTCCTTCACGATCGCAATTTTAACTTGCCGGAAGAACCATACCCAGCTTGGAAAGTTTTCACCCTCCACAAATGCCATCGCTAGTGGGATGATTTGGTTGTTCCCGTCCACACCAATAGCAGTCAGGATTTGCCCTTTGTACTGACCAGTCAGGAATGTACCATCCACAAACATCACAGGATGACAATGCCGAAAAGCTTCGATGCATATAGCGAAAGAGAAGAATACTCGCTTAAACACCTTGTGATCTGGTATAATCTCCAACCTCGTGTGTTGTATGTTAACATAAGTGCTGGGATTTCTCTCCTTCAGTATGTCAAGGAGACGGACAACATTATCATATGAGTCAAAGAACGTCCCAAACCTTTCCTCCATAGCCTTCTGCTTAGCCCTCCAAGCCTTCCCATATGGAATGTCATAATTCCATCTGACCTTTACTGCTTTCTGGATATGTTTTGCTTCCATATCTTTCTTCTCAACTATCTCAGTATACATGAGTTGCGCTATGAGAGTTGAAGTCAGGTTTGGATGACGAACCAACAGGTTTTTCCTCACACAATTATGTGGGACCACATTGGTGACAACCCAGTGGATGTTATACTTCGGCACGTGCCCGTGCACCTTCGCAGGACAACCTGTTTCAACACACTTCACGGTATATTTTGTTGGACTCGATATGTGTGTCCGGAAAACCCTCTGCATAGACATAGCCCACTTTATCACCGCATACTTCAATTTTTTCTTTGTGTCAAACATAGCCCCGATCTGGACTTGGTTCACATTATATTGCCATGGAGTCTCATGGCCATCGTTGACAGTAATGCCGGCGGATATGTCATGATCCCATGCTGAAGGAATCGGTACCTCCACTTCATCCTCGGAATTTTCTGAATCCAGATCCTCCGCAAACCCATCCTCGTCCTCTTCCTCCATCACCCTCTGCATTTCATCGCCTTCCTCATCCCCATCAGCAACACCAGAGCCCGTATCATGACCACTAACATTGTGTGGCACATAATCTGACTCTTTCTCGGCTTGACTAGCATCCACATCCGGTGGCTGTGACCCGGATACATAAATCGCGTTAGCAACTTGACTACCCTCACCTGGTTCATACCCCATGTTGACTTGTACGAAATTCTCCTCCTTCGCCACTGGTTGCACTAGGGCATATGGGTGGATTCTTCGGTCTCTGGAACGACTTAACAGGGACAACCACTGCTGGCTCCTATCTATCGGCATCAACTCCCACTTGACATTTTTACAGGATTTGGTCCACAATGCATGAATACTGACGGAACAGACTTCAGGATCCAGCCCAAAACTAGTAGTCACCCAGTGCTTCAAGTGCCTAATGTCCAGTCTGTCCGGGTCTGAAAGTGTCATGACGCCTTTTTTAAACTCGCTAAGATCAACCCCCAACTCATTATATCGAACATTACCAGGGCCGTAATAAACAGTCAAATTTACGGATTCTGACATTTTCACCTGTGGCAGACATTGCCAGCTTCTCATTATTCGCAACGAACAAATTTATACTAAAATAAACCTACACTAAAATAAACCTACGTACACTAAATAAACCTACACTAAAAAGAACCTACACTAAAATAAACCTACACTAAATAAACCTATACTAAAATAAACCTACACTAAAATACACCTACACTAAAAAAAACCTATACTAAAATAAACTAAAATGACTACTAACATAAACTAAATATACTTACACTACCAACACGTACACTAAAATGTACACGTACACGTAAACTACATAAACTAATTTTACGTACAATAAAAAAACTAACCTAAACTAAAAAAAATCGGTATACCTTCGACGCGTGTGTCCCCTTGTTCTTCCTCTCCACCTTCTTCTTCCTCTTCACCACACCACCTCCTCACCATCCACACCTCCACCACCCCACCATGGCTCCTCCAAACGAACAAAAAAAAAATACTATACCATGGCACAAAATGAGACCGTACGCCGGTGGAGATGGGTATGATCTATTGTTTCAGCGGATTGAATATGAAAATGGGTGGAGGATGGAGGAGATCGGAGGGGGGGCAAATTCGGTTGAGAAAACGAGAGAGGGAGAGGATGAACGAGCAGCGAGGAGGAAGAAGGTCCCGGGCGGTCGGCCTTATCCAGGGGCCTGTCGGCCTCCTGGAGGCCGACGGGTGCCTTTCGGCCTGCCCCGGGCCGACAGCCGGCTCTTCGGCCTGCCCCAGGCCAACAGGCTCCCTTCGGCCTGCCCCAGGCCGACAGGCCCCCTTCGGCCCACCTGAGGCCGACGGGGTGCTATTTTTGCTTTTTTTCAATTACGACATATGCTTTTCGAATTTGTTCAAAAATATGTAGTACTTTTGAAAAAAAATCCAGGGACGTGGTGTCGGTGGGATGGATGTGGATCAACTGCAGTTGCGCCGTTGCTGAGTGGGGCGAAATATCCTGGAGGCTTTGAGTGCGTGGAAATATCCTGGTGAGTCGATGAATTGTTTAGGCTGGGTTTGATTCGATAGGGACCGGCCACATGCGTCCTGAAGTCGGCAACGTTTTAAAAAAGAGCTGAAGTCGGCCACCTGCAAGTGCAATGGACGACTGAGCCGTGCCAACTCGTTATTTTTGGCCAATACTTCATCTGGATTGTAAAGTGTAGTAATCTATTATACAGTATTAAAAGTTTGACGGGCTGACTGAAAAAAGATAATTAAGCTAGAAAAATTCACAAAAATTAGAAACAACTGACAGTTTATTTGATTGACTAGAAGGGTTGGACGCGCTTTGCTGCGCCGTCGGCGTTGTTGGGTTTTCATAAAAAAAAACTCCCTTTGTATCAAAATATAAGGTGTAATTTTTTAAGAAGTCAAATCTTTTTGAGTTTGACCAAATTTACAGAAAAATATATCAATATACATAATATCAAATCGCATTAGATTCATCATGATTTTTTTTATTGATTTAGTATTGTGGATGTCAATATTTTTGCCTTTGAAATTGGTCAAAGTTAAAGATGTTATACTTTTCGAAAACTTAATACACCTTATATCTTAAAACTGAGTGAGTATTTGGTTTGGCGAGGGGGGGAGATGGAGTGTGTTTTTTATTGATAATAACGTGTTCGATGGGCCTTCAACGGTTTGATTTAGTGTTATTTGCTAATCAATCCATACTTTTGTGTGAAAATTTCATTGGTGGCTGCATATTGGCACTTCTTTTTTAGGGCATGAGAGGGATGTTGGTTGATTGATATGTTTTTACAGGTCAATTGCTGCCGGTTGATTTGAAAATCCTTGAACTGGTCAAAATCGTAAACCATATCTAAAATTAAATACCTCGATGGAATAAGAGAGCTTCATAATTAAAGAGCACAAGGAATAAAATAATATAGTAACATAGATGAACTAAAATAATTTATTAAGAGAGATGAATTAAGAAAAATAAGAGAGCTCCTTGAGAAATTGTTGACCCGGTCAAAATCAGATGATCCAATTATAAATTGGAGACTTCAATTGATTGCGAGGCCTTAAAATTAAGTGTATTTATAAATATAGTATAGAAAAATTGAGTAAGAAAGCTTTGAGAAACGGTTGACCCGGTCAAAATTGGGTGACCCATTGTCAATTAGAGACCTCAATTGAATGTGATGTCTCCAAGTCTAGGAGGATTAGTGTTATAGTATATTAGACAATCATAATCATTTATTCCTGCCAATATCTCAAAAGTAAATAGAAATTACCCACCGTTGCCTTTATACTTACGTGAAATAACTTTTCAATCGTCCTTAAAAAGGAGAAATTACCAAACTTTGCCTTTATACTTATGTGAAATAACTTTACAATCGTCCTTAAAAAGGAGAAATTCCAACCTTTCTCCTTGAAATAACATTTCAATACCCACATACACCATCACAAAAGCCGTCCCTCCTCTCAAATCCCTAATCTATTCTTAGGGTTGGCAATGGGTACCCATTACCCACAGACCCTGCGGGTAAAAACCTTATCAGGGTAAGGGTATGGGAAAAAAATTACTCATGGGTATATAAATAGGAAAATCTGAAACCCATCGGTAGAGTGGGTAAGGGTATGGGATCATATAACCCATACCCACATAACCATGTACCCATATAAAATCTATGTAAACTCAAAATTATCTCTACAATCTACACTATGTCAAGAATTTGTGAAGTGAAAGTGTATGCCTATGTGTTGTTGTTTATGACTATATGATGTTGTTAATAAGTATATGTTGTTGTTATAATCTATTTTTGTAAACTATATTATTTTATGCAGTTTATGACTATAGGTTCTTCAAATTGATGCTTTGCAAACATGGGTAATTTTACCCATGGGTACCCGTCTACCCTGTCGGATAATGGGTATGGGAAAAAATTGTACCCGTTGACGGGTATGGGTAAGGGTGATGGGTAAACTGAGGCGGGACGGGTAAGGGTATGGGAAGGCTCCACCCGTAGGCATACCCTGTGGGTGCCATCCCTAATTCTTTCACGTCCATGAAGCATGCACTTGCTAGGGTTGTGTAATTTGAGAGTTACGATGACTTATGAAATTTACTTTTCAGGGCACCCTTATGTGCTTGAAAGATGTATTGCTTCGACCTGGATTTCTGACTAACAAAGTAAGGAGGACCTCCACACGTGACACAAGCACACTTGTCCTGAACACGGCAAGAGGGTTGTCAATCCCCTTGTCTTCCTAGTTACAAGATTAAACGCAAGTGATAGAGGTAAATTGTATCAAAGTAACACGGCAAAATGAAGTAGCAATTGTTTAGAAGAATTCAATAATGGAGAATAGACCCAGGTATTGGTAAACGTAGTAGAGACAAAAAACGGCCTACGATCAAGAACCTAGGATCACTATGTAGATGCATAAAGAGGTTTAGGTCGGATCATTACCAACTACGAGTTGCGCGGAAGAAGAGTTGGTGTGGATCGGACTGAAAGACCCTTGAACCATCCCATGAATGACCCCTCGAACAAGCACAAAAAGCACGATGCCTCTACGGATTGCACACGTACCGAAGTAGTCCTTCAGTAGAGCTTCGTCGTACGGAGCTAAGGACCACTGAAAAAACTAGAGGGAGAAGTAGCCTAGCGGCGTCGACTTCTAGATCAACCAGACGCGAGAGGGAAACTGGGTGTAGGGAAGTAGCAGGGCAACCTCCAACAGATTTGATGTGTTCTATTTATATGGGGAGGCCGAGGGTCGCAACTTGAGGAGGGGGCCTTCCCAAAGTAGGTTTGGACCACAATGAAGAGTCCTCCTCGAGCTCCTGCATGAATTGCCAAGGTTCTTGGCATTTCCGAAAATGCCACGGACCTCGGCGTTTGTCCCAAGGAGGAAACACCCCTTTTTCACGGATCTAAGGCCTCGTGGGCCTTACTCCTGTACCCACCCATGGTGCCCTTGCACTACGAACCCATTAGAATTTATCCGGAAGGTTCCGTAACCTCCCTAGACCTCCTGGAAACTCTAAGAACATCCGGAACACTTTCGGAACAACCCAAAATTCTTTCGTTTCCCGTTTTCTCATTCTCCTTTAACTCTTAGTTCTCTAACAAACCACTAAATGTTATGTGTGTGACCCTGCAGGTTCGATCAAAAATATACTTGATCGTAAAAACCTATCGATCAATGATCGATAGCGGAACGATGGATATCCATATTGACTCCTATACTCACACGAATAATATTCGAGTGAACCTTTGGTTAACATCGTCCTGGATGGAGTAGGCGACGTCCACCTTGCCACGGATGCGCTGCCCAGACTGGTGTACCATGCGGGGCGCCGAAGAATGCGACTCTGCCTCACTAACGTCCACTGTCGTGAGGGCTGCCGCCGTCTCCCGCTGCCTCGCCTGGCGGGCACGTCATGCCATATTTGCGTCTCTCGACGCCCATGAGCCCTCATCCGCCTCGGCACGCCAACGAAATGGTTGCGTGTCCGCCACCGTGTTCGGATGCCAGGCAGTCCGCACCGCTTTCGGTGAGGCAGCGGCGACACACCTCGGGGTGGATCTATGCGCCATTTGGATGTACACAATGGATTCCCGGTAGCGGCGGAGTGCAAGCTGGATGGTCATCTCCTACTCGAAGCCACGTGTGATAAGCTTGTGATCGATGGATGTGGACGTGCCCGGGTGTACATGCTGCAAATTCTACAACCACTGAATCGGAGGGAACAGCCGTAATTTGCTGGTACAATAGTTACGAAGTTGATCTCTGACCTAGTCCACTAAGTTTGAGGTGGTCCCTGATCTCTCCAAGTAGCTGCCCCGTTCGCGCGTGCCGGCGGCAGCCGAACTACAGGTTTGACCACTCCATCGGATTAGCCCCCACGGCACAGTCGCCATCCTTTGGACTCCGACTCCTGCACGCGGGTTCTCAGCTTCCGACTACGATCCGGAGGGAGATAAATATACCCGTAGTCATTGAAGTTGAAGCCAAAACACACTACGGTTACTGAACTTTAGAATACTCTCAATACAATCATTGCATATGAGTTGCGATGATTGTACGGTCACTGGCTCACTGTAGAGCACCGTATTTTGTTCAGTTGACTGGTCAAATAGTCTACGTGGTACCTGCACGGTCAGCGCAACGTTGTATTCTTACCTCTATGGATCCCACCTGTATGTGAGTATAAGGGAGAAGTGAGGATAATGAATTATGGCAAGGGATGATGTTTCGAACCCGAGAACCCAGGGTCGTAAACCTCACGTGCTAACCACCTGGCCAATCTTAATTTTTTTCGATTAAGCCAGGCTCACGCTACAAGACTATTCTAAAGAACTATGGTTCGACTTTTTTTTTGGTTGATTTTTTCATTTTGTCCACATGATCTATCTGTGTAAAATTACTTTCACCATGGCCATAAGCTACTATGTTTTTTACAGAAGCATAAACTAGTATGCTGACGGCCAGTGCGTGCATGTTTCTTTCTTGCTATGTTTTTTTTTTTCATTTTGTTCTGCGAGTGCGTGCGTACGTGTTAGTATGTGTTATACCTGTTTTTTTTTTAATTTCTGCTGTGAATGAGTATGGTTTGTGCATGCGTGTTAGTGTGTCGTCCCTGTGTGCGGCCTCGACATGATGTTCCGTGGAGACGAGAACCAGCCCTCTTGATCTTTTTTTAAAATCTGATCGAACAAGCCCTCTCGATCTTTCGATTTCAGCGACAAGCAACAGGGGTCTCAGGTGTCTGATCGGAGCTTCCACAGGATCCATGGCCATGGAGAGGTTTCTGACTGCGCTTGTCTTCTGCGAGGCGCCCGCGCCCCTCGACGGCATGTCCATGATGGCATCTAGGGAGATCAAGCCGCTGGTCTCGGCTGGCTCGATGAAGCTGGCGGCTACTGCGCCCAAGGCTGACGATGTGTACACCGGGAAGAAGCCTGGATTCTGCGGCAACCACGCAGCGGCGTGGTCGGTACGAGCTGGCATTCGATGGTCTCAACTGCTTCGACACGGTCGTCATGCACTAAGCCTGAAGAATGATTGATTAATTGTATGTTTGTTTGGATGTGTGTATATATAGGACTTGGATCAATGGGTTGTTGACACGTGCGATCTGCTAATTGTTTACTTATTTGACTGCTCTATCTTATTACTGCATAACTTTGACAAAAAATGAGTGAAGATGCATATTAATTGGATAGATATCACATTAATTGTATCCTTGATCTCGTTTTGTTATACGGACGATGTAACATGTGTTTGGCAGTCTTCCCTGCAAATATAGCCTATGCATCTAAAAATATAGAAGAAATAAGATTAACACTTCAACGCTGGAAACTGCAAAACTATTTTTATCTGAAACATCGACTAGTCTTGTGATCAGAAGTTCAGAACTTTCCTGACATCATAGATAAGCACTTTGAAATATTTACTTAGCAACTGTAGAGTTGGGTAAAAACTAAAGTATGTCTATACTATTGTGATCTCTGTTGCCATATTTCTGTTCGTTCAACAAGCTGATTGGTTGAAGCCGGTTACATCAATATCCGTACTTGAGCAGTGGTTCAATCTAGAATTGGAATTATTAGATGTGCATCACTTGCAGAGACACTGGAGCTCTCTGCTTTGAAAACAGAAATGTGATGAACCCAAAATGTATCTATGTGGTGAATCTTTTTGGGAAAGATACTTTTAGAGTTTGTTGGGGTCTATTACTCCAATGTGTACAAGGTGAACAGGGCTGCTTATGAGTTGCTGTTCAGTGAGTGGCACTACTACAAAAAATCCAAATTCTAGTAGAAACAGAAATATAATCCTTCTTATGAGCAGTACAATAATTTTATACCCAGCTAGCTCGTAGATTCCTGGCGGCTCTTAATCCTAAATTTAGAAGTGAAATGTTGAGGATTGATTCTTTTTCTCTTAGTGTCTCCAATTCCCTCATGACTATATATGAGGAATGCACCTATATGTGATATATTAGCATAGGTGCCCTGGTAAAAACAGAGACAAGCTGAGCAACAAAGATAGCTATAGCTCCTATGACAAACATGGAGTGGTATATGTAGACGGAAAACATTATTTATACTAAAATAAAGGTTGGTGGAGTATTTATTTCCATCGTGATGAATGTACGATCTATAGGCGGCCTGATGACTTGAGGTACAATAGTAGCTGAAGCAACACACCTCAGCGTGTCTACTTTTTATGGAGACAAATTTTTACCCAAGAAACCAAAGAGAAAACTGGTGTCATAGTAGACCAGCTCGACTTTAATTAAATTTTGTTGGAGCGAAAAGTCAAAATTCAATGGGCGTATTATGCTCTCCTGGTTAGATCAGGGGTTATAATTTTTTATTATTTTGCATCTCCTTCCGATCTAGTTTGTAAATGCTCTCTGGTTCTCCCTTTAAAAGTTTATATGAAATCACTCCTGCTCGCCGTAGACCCATACATCTAAATAATGAAAAGAGAAATTTTTGACCTAACAATCACTCACTATTGGTCAAGCACTATAGGGAAAAAAATTAAGCCGAGTACCCAATACACTCGGCTTATGCCGATTTGCACTCGGCTTATATGTAAGCCGAGTGTTTTTCCCGGCTTACGGGACACGGCTTACTAAGGACCGGCTTATCAAGGGTAAGCCGAGAGGCACGGGAAAAGACTCGGTTTATATATAAGCCGAGTACTTTTATGTAAGCTAAGGGCCAACGAAATACACGGTTTATAAATGACGGCAGCCGGGTATTAACGGCAAGGCCACGTGTCCGTCTATGTAAGCCGAGGGCCAACGGGACACACGGTTTATACATAAACTGAGGGCTATGGCGAGCCGCACGGTTTATATATAAACCGAGGGCCCTCCTCCTGGCTTACATTTGGCAGGGCCGTGGCATATATGGCCTATAAGCCAGGTGCCTATTCCTGGGACACACGGCTTACAGCCCGCCAATGGCATATGTGCCCTATATATAAGTTGGATGCCTGATCCCTAGACCACACGGCTTACAGCCTACTAGTAGCATTTTATTTGTTTGCTTCACGGAGCAGCAGCATCCCGCAATACATGACAAACCGATATGAGTTCAACGTTCACACATGCATACATAACCAACGTAGGTTTATAAAAACATGCATACATATGCAACAAGAGTTCACAAACAAAAGGGTCATGAATTCAAAGGCCACACATGCATACATATTCAACTAGGGTTCACAACAACATGCGTATATATGCAACAAGAATTCACAAACGAAATCATGAGTTCCAAGTTCACACCAAGCATGAGTTCAACCCAAAAAATGCAATGAGGTTCCACCACACCATGTATGCCCACCGTCGATGGCATCCCCGATACAAACCTATAAGAACATTACCACACATATGAGTTGCCAAAGTTAAGTTGCAAACAACCAATAAGACACAAGGGTCAGCAAGCATCAACATATCAGAACTAACACATATATTAGTGGAGTATATGTTATGTAACTAGGTCTGAGGCATCCAACATTGAACTAGAATCAACATGTACACCAGCAAGTGGTAGGGTAGAAAATTTATACCTGTACTAAACATACACTAGACATCCAGCTTTCAGTTTCTTCACCCTAAGTGCCTAGGTACTCTCTAATTTTCAGCGATGGTACTCCGAGATAGTTAAGTTGGGGTATTAGCTCTTTTTTTGAAAGAAAAAAGTTGTACTAGTTAATTTTATCCACTAGATTAGAATTAATGGACCATCCATACTAGTTTCAGGGTACCGTAAAAGAACTCAAAAATAAGTACTCCCTCCGGTCCTTTTTAGTCTGCATATACTTTGACCAAATTTATAAAAAAAAGTATCAACATTCACAATGCGAAATCAATATTGTTAGATTCATTACTAAATATAGTTTCATGGAATATATATTTTGGTATTATAGATGTTGATATTTTTTAATATATATTTGGTCAAAGTATGCAAAGTTTGACTTGACACAAATCTAATACACGGAGTAAAAAGGACCGGAGGGAGTACTTCATTTCTGCGTAGGAGTTACTATTTTGGGTGCGTACGATGTGTAGATGTGTAGTGCTTTCCACCTATAAATGGTAGACAATAAAGTGATTCTCCAGTAATTACGGGCGCATTAATGCTATGATGACGAGAGGATAACCAAGCGGTCAGCTTTGGTAAGCTAGCAATAAAAATTGCAATCAATGATGACGAGAGGATAAATGGGAATTCATTAAGTCCCCCCTAATTCCTGCGATAACCCCTGTATATATATATGATCACCGTCATGCCGAATACTGGCATCCATCGACTAGAAAAACAACACTAACTGTCCAGAAGAAGAGGAATTGCAAGACCCCATTCACCATGGCACGTCCAAGGAACAACACACATATTTTGTTCTTGGTCGTAGCTCTTCTGGTCATGTCTACCGCCTTCCTGCCCTGTAATGCAGAAGGTAAGAAACATACATTTCTCCTATACATTTTTTTTGAAACAAGGAAAACCTTTGCTTTTTTATATTGATATAGTAAGAAGAAAGGACAAATAGGCTGAAGCCGAAAACAGAAAAAAAAAGTCTATGCATCGTTCTTCCTCTTCTTTATAGATAGATCTGTTCTTTCTTTCCCATGGAACAAAAATGACCGTTCATCTCTTTTCGTGCCGCTGTGCAGACCCACGCAACTGGTGCGTGCCGGAGGGAGTTTGCCAGAACCCGGTTACGCCGGAAAACACGCAAACGTGCAAAAACATCTGCAAAAGTTTTGGCTACAACCAGGAACAAGCCTACTGCGATCCCGATCCCACTCCGAGGTGCTGCTGCATTTATTAACCTCCGAGTGGCAGCTGATGGATGACAAAACTAGCAAATTCAGTTTTATGTGTTCATCTCGTCTCATGTAAAAATCGGAATAAATCATGGTCCAGTCCTGTCCGTCAATAAAGATTAGAAATTTCTTAGGCGTGTTTGCTGAATTAATAAGTTAACATCTGGTAAAACAAGGGGACGAAATGTCTTAACTAAAGACGCGGAATTTACTCTTTGTTCAAGCGGAAGAAATGCACAAAAATATAAAGGCAACGAACACCCCTTCACGTCACAGCCCAACGAGATAGCCAGCACGCAGTAGGGTCACAGTAAAAGGACAAAAATGGATGATATAAATCCTCATTTGTTGATCGTCACCTAACAAAACTCAAGATCCAGATGAATTACCGCCGATAGCAGTTTTACTGATCACATGTCGAAACGTCTAGTGCCAAGATTATTCTTTCGGTTGTTCATCAACTAAGGCAAGTGCCCAGAAGCAGCAAAATTATATTTTTGGCTACCATGGTGAAAGGCAACAAACTTACTAGTGACCGGTTATCGGGTAATAAGTATGGTTGTGTGCATTACATCAGCGGTCGGCATAGAGCTGACCCAGGAGACCGGCCTCTTATGGCTGGCTGGCTGGCGCCGTCAGAGCTATGCTGACGGCCCTGACGGCAGCTGGCGGCATAGGTTTTATCTGCATTTTTTATTTTAAATCATTTTCTGTCTTTAAAAGTTAAAATATGTTTAATTTAAATGTGACTTATCTAAACTTAAACATATACTAATTATATATCGATTTGGGGGTAAAAAAATCATAGATTATGAATATCCAGTTTATTTTTGCGTCTGAGTATGCTAAAAATGTGCCCTCGTGTACTTTTGCATATAGGTCCATATACTTTGTTAAAATCATAAATAATTAATACTTGCGTCGATTTTGACAAAATTTATATGGTTTTTTAACAGAATCTTCAAAGGATTCTAGCTATACTATGTTTTTAAATTTGATCAAACTAAAATCATGTTTACTTCAGATTTACAGAAAACATCCTTTTGTTTTGACTTTTTTTGTATATTTTCATTCTTGGGCCAAACGAGATTTTTTTATATATCTACATCCATTAGATTGTTTCTAGGATTGTGATGGTAGATGTAGACACCCTGCACGCAGCTTCGGAGTGTGTCCCCATTCACGGATGGCACTGCCACCATCACTTGGACAAGATCTTGGCTTTCTCGATCAATGCAAAACAACCACAAACCATGAAACCTGAACGCATCAACGCTAGCCTACGCTGACAATGGATATGATTGCAGGCGACAGGTACCCCATGCCCACGCGCAGGCGCAGCAGGGATCAACCGGAGAAAGCGACGGAGAAGCAACAGCAGCAGGAGAAGGTGGACCAGGGCTCTTGAGTGGAGACGAAGCAGGAGGTGTGGTTCGCCCTGAAGTTCGACTGCATCAACTGCTTCGAGTCTATGTTCTCGTTTTGAGCTGCTGACCTACTATCTTGGGAGAGGATTTTAGCTCCCTATCAATTTTCTTGGTTGCTTAGTTAGTTATGATGATGAGACATGTAGTAGTATGTACTGAGAAAGTGAGTGAATTACTGATAATACGCTTTACGCTACTCTTTTATGCTGCTAACTCGAGCCATAATTCTATGAAGTGTAAGATTAGAAAAATGACGAATTTCCTTCCGAGTTCCCACCCCCAACTCCCAGTATGGAAATCAAAATGTTAAAACACACACACACACATTCTTCTTTTTGCAGAAAGAACAACGATGCATTAATCATGGGGAAAAAGGCACAGAAAGATAAATCATGAAAGTAAATACTCCACCGACCTTTACTTTTGTGATTAATGCTTGTGCTATATATAAGTCTATATTCACATGAACATATAGCAAGGTCCAATAGTTCATATTCACTTTGATACTTGTTCTTCGTTCTGTTTGACATGTTAGGGTGCGAATAAATAGCTAACACTCAACCAGAGGAAAGCGTCAAGAGATGATCCAAAGGGGTCCACAAATATTCTGGAATCAGAAGCATCAGAAGCAAAGCAGTTTGTACTCGGTGAATTCAGTAGCCTTTGATGTATCCACAGTTCCACACTCTCTACAAAATCCAGGAAACAGCATCGCACATATTAGTAATGAGTTGTCATCAGTGAAAGATGGCACAACCTCAAAGATTTACCCCTTCTCTGTTGGGGGAAAAAGTTGTTCATTTTATTTCTTTTCAGGAAATGAAATCGGGGCAAAAAGTTCCTCAATTCGAAAATAAAAGTTGAATGGCAATTGTGATTGACATTTACCCACTTAGCTAGTTCCATCTTAAGGCTAAGTTGACCAACCTTTCTGCATAATAAATTCTTTGGCAGCATACTTCTCCATCTGTATGTTATTGTTTCTGAGCAATGAGAGGCTTATAATTTGTACCGAGCCAGTGAACTAGTAAGTTTATTTTTTTATCGGAAGGCTAACGTTGACGGCTGTGGTTTGGTCCAAACCAAACCAATTAGTGCTGTCGACTAAGAATATGACGCAGTATGCAACGAGATTGGAGTTTGTCTGTGGAGCAGGCGATATGTGCCTGAAAGAAACGTGTCCACATCTTTCGGGACTGGGCGCATCTTGTTTTTGATTTGCTTTCTCTGAACATCTCTATAACACTTAAACATAAAGCTACAGTGCCTGTAATTTCCTGAAATTGGAGACTCAAAATCTTATCCACATATTGACCACGATTTGAGTCTCTTGCTTCCAGATGAATGTGATAAATCAAAAGAGAATAAGAGTTTGGTCGCCCTGCATGTAACTCTGCACAACCTTTGGCCTCAGCTAGAAACCGAGCAGGTGAAATTGAACGCACCGATCATCCGGCGACCAGTCGCCACACACGCAACCCATCTTCGTCAAATGAAGAGAGAATCAAGAAATAAACACCCCGGATCAGCCGAGCGTCTTGCAGCAATGGAGTTCACTGACGCCAGATTATGGTCTCGAAGCAGTCAATCCCATCGAACTCTGGCGCGAACCGCGGCCGCCGCGTCTCCTCCGGCGGTGGCGGAAGCTGCTGCTGCTGCTGCTCAGCCTCTGGCGGCTGGTCATCCTGCTGCCTGCCCCGCCAGGAAAGCCGCGCCCAGCTGCCCCCGTCGCCTGGAGCGGTATCGGTGTGGGACTTGCTCAGGATGGAGAAGGCGAGCAACTTGTCCATGACCGATTAGAGACGGGTTCACGCTTTCTTGTAAGCCCAGAATTTGATTGCTTCTCGGTGGTGGATAAATCAATGGCTTTGCTTGGTTTTTGTCTCGCTAAGTTTGGTGAAGAGAGGGATGAAGGATGCCTGGCTTATATACGTGGAGCATCAAGGAAAATTTGGACATGGCGGTTTCATGCGCTGGAGGAGTACAGAGTATTGGTGGACCAGCAAGCGAGCTCGTGCTGCACGCGGTGTCGGGAATTGGTGCGTGCTGCTGCCTTGTTTGGCTGTGGTGCGACGCGTTGGCTGGTGGCATGTCTTAGTTTTTTTTTTTTTTTTTTGACAGACCGGGCACGTTTTTTTATTATAGTCACAGACCGGGTACGTAGGTGTTGGTCACCTGCGCACAACCTTTAGTTTTGGGCCATTGATGTACTCCCTCCGTCGCAAAATAAGTGTCGCAGATTTTGTACTAAACTAGTATAATTTTTATACTAGAGCATCGTCACTTATTTTGGGACTGAGTGAGTACTATATATATATATGTACACTGTTATAATTTGGCGTAAGAGCAACTTCAGCCTGGAGCCGCCTGGAGCCGTGGTGGCCGGACCCACTGCCCTGGCTCCGTTCCGTCCTGGAGCGTGCAAAACGGAGGAACCCAGCCGGCCGCCTCGCGTGCTGGCGGCCGGTGCCCGCCGCCGCGCGCCGTGGCGGCCGGTGACACGTGTCACCTGGCGCGCCCGCCGCCAGATTCGTAGGGGTCTGATCTGTCATTTTATTTCGCAGGTGGTCTGATCTGGCAAAAGCATTCGGCAGGGGGTTCTTTTGGACAAAAAATATTCCTATTTAGCGCTGCAGGCCCAGTTAACGTCCATTTTTGTTAACTGGCGCCTGCAGCGTTCGTAAATGGGCCAGCCCATTTAGGCACCGGTTAATGAACTTTTTTAAAAAATTCTATGAACTTTTTAAAAAATTGATGAACATATTTTTGAAAATAGATGAATTGTTTTCAAAATTGATGAACTTTTTTAAGATTTACGAATTTTTTTCAGTTCAATGAACATTATTTAAAACTACATGAACTTTTTTTATATTTCTATGAACTTTTTAAAAGTTTAATGAACTTTTTCGAAATTGGATGAACTTTTTTCCAATTGCAATGAACATTTTTTAAATTGATGAACTTTTTAATATTTTTATTTTCGTAACAAATATAAAATCCGGACGGTTTTGTCCTACAAAAAAAAACAGAAAAAAAACTAGGCAGCTTGCGAGCGTGCTAGTGGGCCGGCCCATGTCAGCGACGCTGTAGGCGCCGGATCGTTAACGGGCGCCTGTAGCGCTGACTAGGAGCTCCCACTTCAACCTACCCAAATCGTCTATCTGTATCCGTTTGGATCAAAACGGACAAAACCTTCAGCCCAACACGCCGACCCAAATCCAAAATGTGTCCGTTTGAACACATTTCAGACACAAAATTGGGACGTATTTGCGTTCACGCGGACACGAAACAGACACCGCGCGTCTTCTCAGTGTCCGCCGTGACCTCACTTGTCGGTCGCCAACAACCGCCAGCGGTGCTATTAAACGCGACCACCTAATTCGGGCCTACCTGGCAGTGGCTAGGAGCTGCCGGTCGTCATCCTTTTTAATGGAAGCATACGGTACTACCGACCTCATCCACTTCTCTCCCCCGTCCCAATCTGGCCACACTTGCACCCTCGCCAGTGACAGAAAACCCTAGATCTAGTCGGCTTCGTCCATCGTCCGCCATCGGTTTTTTCGGCAAAGGAAATTGCAAGATCACCCCTAGTGCTAGCTCTTCCTGGACGCCAGCGCCACCTCGCCGCAGAACGCCACCACGGGAACGCGAGCGCTTGTACATTCCAATCCACGAAGCTAGGTGGCACTGGCAGTACAGGCGGGAACTCCCGTACCCAGATGCCAACCTCCCGCATGGTTGGCATCTGGATCCCCACCGCATCCTTGTGCCGGCGGTGCCCCGGACCACGCGTGCGCATGCGGAGGAGGTGTGCAAGTGGCGCGAACTGATGACCCCCGAGCAACGGTGACAACCTGCGTACGCGGCCAACTCCCCAAACCGGGAGGTTTGGTTTGCCATAGAGCACGAGAAGGAGCGCCTCAACGACGTCCAGCTCGATCCCACCGTCCTACCGTCTTCCCCTGAGGTGAAGCCGGAGCAGGCGGATGAGGAGGAGGCGGCATACCAGGCTGCCCTCGAGGCAGCAATGCAGCGTGCCATCGAGGAGAGTAGGCGCGTTGAGGACGTCCAGCGGGAGGGCCTCTAGGAGGCCCTTGCGCTATCCGCGACCGGCGACTGCGTCGTTCCTCTGTCCGCGAGCCAAAATTTGAGGCGTAGGATCCCGAGCCGGAGGGCTACGAGTGGACCGGTCAGCTACGGGAGTGGGTTTCTGCGCAGCCCGTGTGGCTCGGCACGACGCCTGAGCAGGAGAGGGCCTACCTCGATCACCGGAAGCCGCGCGCGTTGGCGGCGGAGCGCGCCCAGGCCGAGCGACAGATGGAGCTGGAGCTCCGCTGGGCACAGGAGGATGAGGAGGAGCGTCTAGAGAGGGAGGCAGAGGAGTGCGGCCGATAGCCTTCGCCCCAGCTGCCGCCGCTGACACCAACAGACGCTGCTCGGGCCTGGGAGGCGGCGTTTCCCTGGGCTGGCAAGGCGCCAGAGCTCATCGATCTCACCGCCCTGGGGGAGGATGTGGACAAGGAGGACGACGACGACGCCTAGGGCAGCGAGCGAGCGGTGAGTTTTTCTTAAATTATGTTTTAATTATGTTTATGTGGACTTGGGCCGGCGTAGGATCGATATTTTAATGTTAATATCGTTGTTTGGGTTATTAAAATTTGGTGTTTTGTTTTTTGGCCCACGTTTAAACATTTGAGTGTAGAGCTGCGTTGTCTGCATGCACCGACCCCAATGAAAAACGGACACTAGCGTCCGCTCGAACAACCCAAATGGATAAAAAGCAGACAAAATGCTTGTCCGTTTGGGTCGGCCCGTCCGGGAGCAGCAGAGCACAAGCCAGACGGTCATCACACTAGTAGGAAAACCCCCATTTGTCCCGGTTCGTAAGGGCCTTTTGTCCCGGTTCCAGAACCGGGACTAAAGCCCAAAACCTTTAGTCCCGGTTGGCTTACGAACCGGGACTAAAGGCCCTCCACGTGGCTGGTGCTGGGAGCCCAGGCAGGAGGACCTTTAGTCCCGGTTGGTGTTACCAACCGGGACCAAAAGGCAGGACCTTTAGTCCCGGTTGGCAACACCAACCTGGACCAAAAGGCACTGGGGTTTTTGTTTTTGTTTTTTTCAAATGGGGGGGGGGGGGGGTTGGAGGGTTAATTTAGGGTTTCATATTGTGTTAGCTAGCTAATAGAGAGAAGTGTCCCGATCATCATCATCATAGTCATCTAACCAACCATACTTAATTGTTCTTAGAACTACTCGTTATCATAATAACAAGTCATACTCGATCATCATCATCATAGTCATCTAACCAACCATACTTAATTGTTCTTAGAACTACTCGTTATCATAATAACAAGTCATACTCGATCATCATCATCATAGTCATCTAACCAACCATACTTAATTGTTCTTAGCACATGATCATGAGTATTAGCTAGGACCTAACTACCCGACCTCTCTTAGGTAAAATAGCATAAAACAAGATAGGCCCTGACTCTCCATTATGGAGAATGGAGATTATCCTGTCTCCAATTCTTGCACGTCGCACAATGTTGCTTCCATGTAGCTCCCTACGATCGACCATACATTTTTTCCAATCTTTGATTGTCATGTCTTCATCGGTGTTAGAAATCCGGTATGGACAACAGTGATGCATATGATGACCTGGCAGTAAGCTCATAACATCAAGGTGACCTTTCGGAAACATCAGATGAGGCACACAATCATTCGGGATTTTCTGTTGAAAAACATAGTAATAACTTCGTAGTTAGCAATGTAGTTTAGTTTTAGAAATAATTTATGCAAAAGATGCACGGATGTCGTAATAGTAAAAAAATCTTACCATGCGATCTCCATGGATGTTACCGTAGTTCAACACGTGCACTAGTGGCACGTATTGACCATAATGTGTAGGAGTTTGATAATAGGTATTGTAATTCTGAAGATCATTAATAAATGCGATAAGATGATTTTTCTCCTGACAAGTTAATTCTGCGCCATCGGTGTAGTAGGTTCTGTCTACCATCTTCCGTACATTTTTTGAAGAATGAAAATAAGCTGTCAATGGAAATAAGCTGTCAACTATTTTGAAATAAACAATATAAATTACATAATAAATATGTTTAACAAACTCACAAGGAGGCAGAATTGGAATCATAATAAATATGGTTGAGAAACTCACATAACGGTAGAACTGGAGGCGTCTGCACATCGACCCAGATGTCGATATTACCTTCAATTTCATCTTCCGGGCGAATATCAAAGGTGATAAGCATATTAGGCTCAAATGCATAAGCCTTGCATAGTGCTTGCCAACTTTTGCATTCAAAATAGGAGTAAGTGTCTGCATTGTACAATTTTACGGCAAAAGTATAACCATGCTCGGTCCTCAAGTGAACTCTCTTTACTTCCATACTTTTTTTAGTATTGAAACCAATCTTATCCAAGACATAAATTCTTGCATGGCAGGGGATACGCTAGTAGAATAGTAAAAAATTAAAATTATAAGTTCAAGCAAAAGAAGCAGAAGTCATGCTTAATTACGAAAAAAGACTTGTCGTTGTGACTTACTGTATCCACTTCGAAGGTCTCATCCAGCACGATGCTGAAGCGCCTACCATCAACTAGGTGAGTCGTGTCGCACAGACCGCGCTCGTCTTCGCAGTATTCGCACATACCGAATTCCCTTTCGCTATCGTCGTCAGACATTTCCTATGTTCATAGTTGAAACATTTAAAATCGATCGAAGGCAACTACCAGGAAACTGATCAACACACAGATCACTATTACTCAAAATATGCAACGGGTTGACTTTAGGTCTGTCGAGTCTTTCCTTCCTAAACTCTCATCTCACGTATATGGTGGGCACTCCCTCTGATATTGCGACCGTCGGTGATGGTGGCTCCTCCATTCGTCTCCGAGTGCATTACACCAAAATGTCTAGCACACGGGAACGAAGGAGAAGCGACCCCCACGACAACAGTCGGGATTCTTCCTCTCTCATATATATATATATATATGATGGACACTCTCCCTCACTGAAAGACACACAAGGAGCCGAAACAGACCTGAAGTCAACCCGTTCCATATATCGAGCAATGACATAGAAAAAATTCCCTATGTTTTGCCGGAATGACTGGCAAATCACAAGCACTCGATATTAACTAATACATCATCCCAAACAATCCAGTTAATGCATCATCAAATATTAACTAATATATCTCGAATATTATCATATAAGATCACTAATACAGATCGAATATCCTAGAATCCAAAGTGGAGGACGGTGAACTAGGTTCACTAGCGGTCTCTGAGTCGCCGGCGGTGGACACCCAAAGATAAGGAACCATCACGGGATCATAACTCGGGTGAGATCCCTGAAGAATCTGCCAGGTATTGTCGAACCGGGCGTCCAACGCCGCCATGTAGCGACGGACGTGCTCGTCCTCCTCCCTGACACGGCGACGTACCACCTCCGCGGGGGCCCGCTCCCTCCGCACCGAAAGTGGCCCGCGTGACCGCCACCACAGAAGCTCCGGGTCGACGACGAGACCTGGATTCCTCACCAACCTCCGAGCCCGGGAAGGTAGCACCTCCCAGTGCCAGCCCGGCGGAGCCCAGTCCCGTACATGGCGCCTATCAAGCAGGCTCTCGTGGACCACTCGACGACGAGGATGCGGGCCGGGCATCGTCGACATCGAGACAAATTCCTATGAGAACGTTTTCTTATCGTTTAATCACTAATTTTTCATAAAACCAAATTTTTTTCTGTAATCTAACATACACATACTAATTTTTTCCTAAGACTCCTAATAATTAAATAAAACATAAAACAACTAAAACATAAACATTCATCATATAAAAAAATCAACATATATTTTAAAAAAAATCCACAGAGCAGGGGTGGCGGCGGCTCACAGCGGGGGCGGCGACGCGGAGGCGACGGGGCGACGACGAGGACGGGGCGGCGACGGAGAGGCGACGGGGACGGGGCGGCGACGGGGGCGGCGGGGGAGGGCCGGCGAAGGGGGCGGCGGGGGCGGAGACGGGGGCAGGGCGGCGACGGGGCGGCGACGGGGCGGCGACGGGACGGCGACGGGGCGGCGACGGGGACGGCGGGCTCGGGGCGGTGACGAGGACGGCGGCGACGGGGCGGCGACGGGGCTCGGGGCGGCGACAGGGCGGCGACGGGGCGGCGGGCTCGGGGCAATGGCATATGAAATCTGAAATTTTCCAAGTGTTTACTTATATAGAAGAAGCATTGGTCCCGGTTCGGGGAACCAACCGGGACCAATGCCCACCTTTAGTCCCGGTTGGTGCCACCAACCGGGAATAAAGGTCTCTTTTCAGCAGCCCAAAGGGCGGGAAGCAGAGACCTTTGGTCCCGGTTGGTGGCACCAACCGGGACCAAAGGGGGGCATTGGTCCCGGTTGGTGGCATCAACCGGGACCAAAGGGTGATTCTGCCCGGGGCCAAATTTTTAGTCCCACCTCGCTAGACGAGAGAGCTCGAGAGTGGTTTATAAGCGCTGCTGCGCATACCCTCTCGAGCTCCTCTCTACTGCAGGCCTTCGGGCCTAATCTGTCATTGCCTGTGGGCCTATTGGGCCTTCTGCGGGCCTGAATCCTGGCCCAACAAGCTGGTTCGGTATCAAGTCGTATTCAGGCCGTGGCGGCCCAATAGGTGGCATTTTTTTTAAAAAAAATCCAGTTTTTTGTTTTGTTTTTTGCTTTATTTATTTTATTTTGTTCCTACTTACTGTTTTTTAGTTCATTCTTTTTGCTTTTAGGTCACAAAAATTATAAACTTTCTGTTAGTGCCTTTAGTTTTCAAATTTGAATAGTTTAAATTAGAATTTTTTAAAATTTGTGTGAATCACTAGTTTGTGAATAACTTTACTAAAAAAAGAGATTTTTGAGTGATCCTTTTTCTGTTTAAATTTGTGTGAATCACTAGTTTGTGAATCACTATTTTAAATGTCTGTTTTGATCAAAAACAGATTTGGTTATTTTAGTTTGCTATTAAAGTTTCTAACAAAAAATTTCTTTATGAATTTTTTTTTGCTATTAATGTTTTGAACAAAAAATTCTTTGATAATTTTAGTTGCATAAATTTTATATAATTTTATTTTCAAAAATACTAGAGGTTTATAAAAGCTTTTTAGTTGATTCCTTTTGCTATTAGAGTTTTATAAAAGCTTTTTAGTTGATTCTTTTTGCTATTGAAAAATATTATAGTTTTGTTTTAGTTGATCATAACAGAATATTTTAATTGATTATTTTTAGTTCATTCTTTTTGCTATTAGAGTTTCATAAAAAATTTCTAGTTCATTCTTTTTGCTATTAGTTTATTCTTTGAGCTAAATGACCCTGAAATTAAAAAACAGTACAAATGAACTCTGAAATGGTTGAAAGTTGGCATGGTATCATCATTTCACCCAAATAGCATGTGCTAAAAAGTTGAGAGGGTTATGGCAAAAACTAGATGCACTTCGTGTACAAAACGGACAATCTCTTTCGAGGTATGAGGGTTTCGGACGAAAACTCATCTGTTACAAAGGTATTTCATTTTTTTGAACTTATTTGAACTCCAGACTTTTTGTGTGTTCGAAATGAACCATTCAAAGCCACATCATCAATTTTCAACCCTTTCTGACTTCATTTGATATTTTTCATGCATTTACTGATTTTTTTGAGCTAAATGACCATGAAATTGAAAATCACTACAAATGAACTCTGAAAAGGTTGAAAGTTGGCATGGTATCATGATTTCACCCAAATAGCATGTGCTAAAAAGTTGAGAGGGTTACGGCAAAAACTAGATGCACTTCGTGTACAAAACGGACAATCTCTTTCGAAGTATCAGGGTTTCATACGAAAACTCATCTGTTACAAAAGGCATTTCATTTCTTCACATGTAACTGCAGTGATATTCTAGATCAAAGGCATCATCATACTAGTTGTGGAGAGAAAGTCTTCACTTTTTCTTCGATTGTGTCCTTTGCTTATTGCGCCGTAACCATGGATAATCTTCATCGTTTAACAGGGTGCTTGGGTCAGCCTTGACTTTGAAGGGAGGAATTTCATGAAACTTTTCATAATCTTCAGACATGTCTGTCTTGCCCTCCAATCCCACGATGTCTCTTTTTCCTGAAAGAACTATGTGGCGCTTTGGCTCATCGTATGATGTATTCGCTTCCTTATCTATTCTTTTTCTCGGTTTGGTAGACATGTCCTTCACATAGAAAACCTGCGCCACATCATTGGCTAGGACGAATGGTTCGTCTGTGTACCCAAGATTGTTCAGATCCACTGTTGTCATTCCGTACTGTGGATCTTCCTGTACCCCGCCTCTTGACAGATTGACCCATTTGCACTGAAACAAAGGGACCTTCAAATCATGTCCATAGTCAAGTTCCCATACGCCCACTATGTAACCATAATATGTGTCCTTTCCCCTCTTGGTTGCTGCATCAAAGCGGACACCACTGTTTTGGTTGCTGCTCTTTTGATCCTGGGCGATCGTGTAAAATGTATTCCCATTTATCTCATACCCTTTGTAAGTCATTACAGTCGAAGATGGTCCCCTGACCAACGAGTACAGCTCATCAGAAACAGTGTTGTCACGCATGAGACGTGTTTGCAACCAACTGCCGAAAGTTCTGATGTGTTCACATGTAATCCAGTCGTCACACTGCTCCGGGTGTTTGGAGCGTAGAATATTCTTGTGTTCATCAACATACGGGGTCACCAAGGTAGAATTCTGTAGAACTGTGTAGTGTGCTTGAGACCAAGAATGGCCGTCCCTACATATTATTGAGTTCGCTCCTAGCGTGCCTTTTCCAGTCAGTCTCCCCTCATACCACGATTGAGGGAGACCAATCTTCTTAAGGTCAGGAATGAAGTCAACACAAAACCCAATGACATCCTCTGTTTGATGGCCCATGGAGATGCTTGCTTCTGGCCTAGCGCGGTTACGAACATATTTCTTTAAGACTCCCATGAACCTCTCAAAGGGGAACATATTGTGTAGAAATACAGGGCCCAGAACGACAATCTCGTCGACTAGATGAACTAGGACGTGCGTCATGATATTGAAGAAGGACGGTGGGAACACCAGCTCGAAACTAACAAGACATTGCACCAAATCACTCCTTAACCTTGGCAGGATTTCTGGATCGATCACCTTCTGAGATATTGCATTGAGGAATGCACATAGCTTCACAATGGCAAATCGAACGTTTTCCGGTAGAAGCCCCCTCAATGCAACCGGAAGCAGTTGCGTCATAATCACGTGGCAGTCATGAGACTTTAGGTTCTGGAACTTTTTCTCTGCCATATTTAGTATTCCCTTTATATTCGACGAGATGCCAGACGGGACCTTCATACTGAGCAGGCATTCAAAGAAGATTTCCTTCTCTTCTTTGGTAAGAGTGTAGCTGGCAGGACCTTCATACTACTTTGGATGCATGCCGTCTTTTTCATGCACACGTTGCTGTTCCTCCCGTGCCTCCGGTGTATCTTTTGTCTTCCCATACACTCCCAAGAAGCCTAGCAGGTTCACGCAAAGATTCTTCGTCACGTGCATCACGTTGATTGCAGAGCGGACCTCTAGGTCTTTCCAATAGGGTAGGTCCCAAAATATAGATTTCTTCTTCCACATCGGTGCGCGTCCCGCATCGTCAGTCGGAACAGATAGTCCGCCAGGACCCTTTCCAAATATTACTTGTAAATCATTGACCATATCAAGTATGTGATCACCAGTACGGAGGGCGGGCTTCTTCCGGTGATCTGCCTCACCTTTGAAATGCTTTCCTTTCTTTCGACATTGATGGTTGGTCGGAAGAAATCGACGATGCCCCAGGTACACATTCTTCCTGCATTTGTCCAAATATATATTGTCGGTGTCATCTAAACAGTGTGTGTATGCGTGGTATCCCTTGTTTGTCTGTCCTGAAAGGTTACTGAGAGCAGGCCAATCGTTGATGGTTACAAACAGCAACGCATGAAGGTCAAATTCCTCCTGTTCGTTCTCATCCCACACACGTACACCTCTTCCATTCCATAGCTGTAAAAGTTCATCAACTAATGGCCTTAGGTACACATCAATGTCATTGCCGGGTTGCTTAGGGCCTTGGATGAGCACTGGCATCATAATGAACTTCCGCTTCATGCACAACCAAGGAGGAAGGTTATACATCCATAGAGTCACAGGCCATGTGCTATGCTTGCTGCTCTGCTCCCCAAAAGGATTAACGCCATCTGCACTTAAACCAAACCATACGTTCCTCGGGTCACCTGTAAAGTCGCTCCACTTTCTCTCGATCTTTCTCCACTGCGACCCGTCAGCGGGTGCTCTCAACTTCCCGTCTTTCTTACGGTCTTTTTTGTGCCATTGCATCAACTCGGCATGCTTTTTGTTTCTGAACAGACGTTTCAACCGTGGTATTATAGGAGCATACCACATCACCTTGGCAGGAACCCTCTTCCCGGTGCGCTAGCCCTCAACATCACCAGGGTCATCTCTTATGATCTTATACCGCAAGGCACCGCATACCGAGCATGCGTTCAAATCCTCGTACGCACCGCGGTAGAGGATGCAGTCATTAGGGCATGCATGTATCTTCTGCATCTCCAATCCTAGAGGGCATAGAACCTTCTTTGCTTCGTACGTACTGCCGGGCAATTCGTTATCCTTTGGAAGCTTCTTTTTCATTATTTTCAGTAGCGAACTAAATCCCTTGTCAGATACACCATTGTATGCCTTCCATTGCAGCAATTCCAGTGTAGTACCGAGTTTTCTGTTCTCATCTTCGCAATTTGGGTACAACCCTTTTTTGTGATCCTCTAACATGCGATCGAACTTCAACTTCTCCCTTTCACTTTCGCATTCTCTCTGTGCATCAACAATGACCCGGCGAAGATCATCATCGGGCACATCGTCTGGTTCCTCTTGATCTTCAGCTTCCCCCATTGCAGCATCACCGTATTCAGGGGGCGGGTAGTTGTCGTCATCCTCTTCTTCTTCGTTGTCTTCCATCATAACCCCTCTTTCTCCGTGCTTGGTCCAAACATTATAGTGTGGCATAAAACCCTTCTCAAGCAGGTGGAAGTGAAGGGTTTTAGAGTTGGAGAAAGTCTTCGAATTCTCACAGACAGTACATGGACAATGCATAAAACCATTCTGCTTGTTTGCCTCAGCCGCTTCGAAAAAATTATGTAGGCCCTCAATATACTCGGAGGTGCGTCGGTCACCGTACATCCATTGCCGATTCATCTGCGTGCATATCATGAATAGAGAAGTGACCAAATTAATAGAAATTCGTCATCACATTAAAGCCAAAGTATAGTAGTGACCAAAATAAATACATAACGTTCATACATAGTTCTCATTATTGAACAACATATAGCTCTCTAGAGCATCTAATTAAAACATACATTGAAACTATAAAATTTCTATGTCGGTTGGAACTTCCGGTTCACATACCTCCTAGATTAAAAAATCTATGTCATGTTGGTCGGCATAATTGTCATAAACACTAAATAAAACAAATAGTTATAAAAGATAATATATACCACATCCGAATCATAGACCGGACGAGGGCCGATGTGGGCGGATACCATGACCATGGCACTATATAATAACAAACAATAATAAAAGTAAGAAAATTACACAAGTATCTATCTAAATGATACAAGTAAGAACTTTTTTCTTTTAGAAAGAAGATAAGAAGAAGAGGCTAACCACGGTGGTGCCGGCGCCGAGATGGGCGCGGGCGATCGACGGCGGTGAGGACGGGGACGGGACAGGACGGACCGCCAAACCTAAACAAATCTTGAGAAAAATGGAGATTGGACAAGGAGCTTCGAGAGGAGAAAGCTTAAGTGTGGCTCGGGCATTTCATCGAACACCTCATGTGCATAGGAGGTGAGTTAGAGCACCATAAAGCTCTCCCCTCGCCGGCCAGAAAAACAGAGCAATGTGGAGTGCTCTGCTCGCTCGCGGGGGGTATATATAGGCATCTCATTGGTCCCGGTTCGTGGCTGGAACCGGGACCAATGGTTGTGGGCCAGGAGCGAGGCACACTGGTCCCGGTTCGTGTCTGGAACCGGGACCAAAGGGTCCAGACGAACCGGGACCAATGCCCCACGAGGCCCGGCCGGCCCCCTGGCCTCACGAACCGGGACCGTTGTCCCCATTGGTCCCGGTTCGTGACTGAACCGGGACTAATGGGCTGGCCCGGCCTGGACCAATGCCCTGTTATGTACTAGTGTCACCTACTCGGGGCCACGTAGGATGAGCTTGTGGTCGACGGATCTGAAGGCGTAGGACTCGGATCTGCTGCCCGTCATACCTGAGAATGCCAGATGTCACCAGTCGGGAGTTTGGGTGGCGGAGTGGAGTAACTAGGGTTTGGTCAGGAGAGCGAATGAAGTCGAATATATGTGCGGTCAAATGGGTCAGCGTGGGCCGGGTCCGCCACGGGGTAAACACGCCCGGCCGTGCCAGGGCCTCCCTATATCGGCTCCATATTTGGTCTTCTATTAGTGTTGACGGTCAGCCCAGACCTTTGAGGTCGGTTTGACAAGTCTACGTGGATCGGATTTTTTTGACCGGTCAATAGAGATGCTTTAAATTCTACAACCACCGAATCGGAGGGAACAGCCGTGATTTGCTTGTTCAACGGTTACGAAGTTGATCTCTGACCTAGTTCACTAAGTTTGAGGTGGTCCCTGACCTCACGTCTTCGGAGTTCGGATGAGATCTCTCCAAGTAGCTTCCCCGTTCGCGCGTGCCGGCGGCAGCCGAACTGCAGGTTTGACCACTCGATCGGATTAGCCCCCACGGCACGGTCTCCATCCTTTGGACTCCGACTCCTGCACGCGGGTTCTCTGCTTCCAACTTCGATCCGGAGGCCAACACGCACAGGTCTATACCGCCAACCTATAAAATCTCCACCCCGGCATTCTGTTCAACCTCAGCACAAACAAAGCGGGGAATTAGCACCCAATCGAACAAGTAGTCTTCATCTCTCGATCCGGCGAGCAAGTAGGGATCGCAATAAGGGAGTGGTGCAAGTGCCTGATCGATTCTACCAGGATCCATGGCCATGGCAAGGTTCTTGACGTCCCTTGCCTTCTGCGAGACGCCGCTCGACGGATATGGCACGTCCGTCATGACAACCGGCTCGGTCAGGAAGCTGGTCTCTGGCGGCACGTCTAAACCGGCGGCTCACAATTTGGTCGCCGAGGAGAAGAAGCAGGGACATGCCGGTCGGTCGACGTTGGAGCGGCATGTTGGGTTCGAGCTGGCGTTTGACGGCCTCAACTGTTTCGACACCGTCGTCATGCATTGAGCATGGATTTTTATTTTACGTGTATAGGACTTCGAACAGTTGACATGTACGTAGAAAGGAATTTTAAGCGGATGTGTATTTATCAGTTTGGATTTGGCAGTCGGTGTCTCTGATTATGATGCTCTCGCGCGCGCGCGCGCGAGATCTCGATCTCTCTCGACTGTGTGTGTGTGTGTGTGTGTGTGGACATAATGTCTTTGATTTTTGATGGGTCCATAAGCTTCAATACAAGTGAAATGAATTTTAAATAGCTAATATATATAAACATTTTCTTTGTAGGAAAGTTGACATGGATCACCTGGTAGTTATGAATAGAAATATCTGAGACATGCAACCAAAGGAAAAAACACCATGCAAAAGAAAAAAAATAACAAGTAAATAAATACTATACCGACCTTTGATTGAGTCAATAATGGTTTCCTAATATATACGGCTGTATTCACATGAGCAGATGGTAGAGTCAGTAATTCGCCGACACTTCTATATGTGCTGCATAACTTTAGATGCTAGAGTATGACAAAGAGGCAAGCATGTAAGAGAAAAGAAAATTGTGGGACAAACTAAAGAAATGGACAAGCATATGGGAATCAGAGACATTGTGAGAGAAGCAATTGAAAGTTGACTCGTCCGAGGCAGGCATGAAAAGATGAGCTGTGTGTGCATCGAGGATCTAGGAGAGAAGAAAATAGGGCTACACGGGGTGGAGGCAGTTTTGGTAGCCAAGAGTTGTTGTTGATTCGGAAGAAGGCCAGAAGACAAAGAAATTAAAGCTTTGCTGAGGAAGAAGGTAGATGGAAACTACTTCAACGAAAGGGGCTATAACACATCACTAAGTTATGAAGTGCCGGTGATGTTAATCCCCTTTTATGCACCTTGGTTAAATGTGTAGCAGACGTATTCTATAAAGTGATCCCTCACACAAAATATCAAGTACTATATGTTCATCCAAGAGGTATTTTTTTTTCGAAACGGAGGCAGAAGATTTGGCTCATCCAGGAGGTATCATTATCAAGTACTTTGCGTTCATCCAAGAGGTATCTTTTTTCATAAGGTTTAGAGTTAGAAACATTTTGCACCAAAAAACTGCACGTACTTTGTAGATAGGAAACAAAGCTCGCTTGCTCTTTCACCACCCCTGCCCTTTCCGGTAATCGGCTGCATGTGTGCCTAATTTCTCGTGTTAGTTGCGTGTCCCACCCTCTGGCCATCTGTGGTGCAACTGTGGTAGGCGCTCTGTGTTAGCGCTCCTTCAGGTATCATCTTAGTGGGATAATATCATGCAGAAACCAGTATTCGATCGAAACCGGTGAAAAAGAAACGAACAAGATGTAATAAAGTTTCAAAAAAATATGGGATGTTAAGAGTGTGATGTTATATTGCCAGGTGAAATTCGAAATTCAAACACATCACGGGACGTGATTTACTAAAATAACAAAACCAGCCTTGAATAAGGCTGAACAGTAACACAACTATTCAAAGATGAAGTTATTTTTATCATAGCTCACATATGTTAGTGTGTTTCAGCTTTAAATTCTGCACATCAATATAATACATCACTCTTGCAACACACCCTTTTTTAGATTTTTTTTGAAACTTTCAAATCTGGTTCCCACAAAGTTTTCTTTGAATGATGTGTATTATATTCTCCCCATCTTACAAGCAAAGAGAAAAATCGAGACTTGCTGCTCAATAATTTCCCGTGCTGGTTGCAGCTTGCCATTGTGAGGTTGTAGCACTGCCGGACTGCCCCGTGTCTGTCGCGTATCGTCGGCCAACGATTGAAGCTCCCCAGGCCACCAAATGTAGCACCCGTCCATGTCGCTTACAGGTATTGCATATAAGTCATACCTTACGAAGGTGTACACGAAGACTTAATGTCGCTAATGGAAAGGTGGCTGAAGTTTAAGCCGTGAGCTCTTTCACCTTGAAGCTGCACATTTGTTTCCTATTTCAGCAAAAAAACGTTCTTTATGTACCTACGTTCAGTAAGAATTTTATTTCAGTTTTACGTTTAGATGACTTTACTTTTGTCCAGTACCAAGTTAAAAAGAAAATAAATGAACCTGCAAATATCGACAAAACAACTACTATTGTTAACCAAGGAAAATAATTCATGATAAACTGATAAAGACATGGTACATGTTGACCAGAAAAGCCCGTGCTCGATTATTCCGAGCACATGCTTCTTGGCTAAAGGGGGATCACACGATTCAAGTGTAGTTTTATGTAACGTGGACCTCTTCCCGATGTTTTTTTTTTGTGTAATTCCAAATGTGAAGGAAATCTTCGTATCTTATTGATGAAACGGAATACTTGAAATTAAACTGAACGCTGTTTTCTTCTTTCTCTTCTTTAACCATAAATCTCAAAAAATATCTACCTCCTTTGTTCTTCATGTATTTTTCTTATCAGGAAAAATAAAAATTATGTCTGTTATTTTGATAGAAGGGTGCAAGAGAAGTTATTCTAATCTCGTGCATACACATCCTCGTATTTACACTAGTAGAAAACAGGGTACTAGTCCCGGTTCCAGAGGGCCTTTAGTCCCGGTTCTGGAACCGGGACAAAACAAACATGACTAATACCCAAAACCTTTAGTCCCGGTTTGCTTACGAACCGGGACCAAAGGGGCTCCACGTGGCCGCTGTGGGGCGCCCAGGCAGGAGGACCTTTAGTCCCGGTTGGTAACACCAACCGGGACCAAAAGGCAGCCACGCGTCAGCAGCTCGCAGGCGCTGGGAGTTTTTTTTTTGGAAGGGGGGGGGGGTTTAAGGGTTTTGGAGGGTTAATTTAGGGGTTTCATATTGTGTTAGCTAGCTAATAGAGAGAAGTGACCTCTCTTTCTCCGTCCTTGGTTGACGCTAGCTACTATACATATAGAGAGAACTCGACGCTAGCTAGTAAGAAAATGAAGGAAACCATTAATTACACAAGATCGTCTGGAACATATATATAGAGAAGTGACATCTCTTTCTCCGTGCTTGGTCGAACAACAAGTTTTCGTATAACTATCCGACGCTACTACATATGTACACTATAACATATCTTACAATCCCTAACATCATCTACCTAAGACCATTGCAATTCCACATGGTATTCTCCGTGTTCAGGTATGACGTGGTCAAGAAAGAATCCCGTCAATTCCTCTTGAATTGCGCGTATGCGATCATGTGGTAGGAGTTCATCCCGCATCTGCCAGATCTAATTTAAAGAAGGGGGTCAATATACATATATATGAATGAAACTCAACACAATTGATGGTAATATATAAAATAAAATTGTGAATATTGTTTACGTACTTCAAATTGTTTCTCAGAGAAGCCCCGCTCAGAGGTATAGTGGCGAATGAACTCGCATACGTAGTATCCACATAAATGATTCTCGAGTGCCTGGTACAAGCACTTTACGAGAATAGAGTTCAATCAAACTGATAAGCAAGCATGATAATGGTATTGATGAAACTAGAATCAATGAGAGATGCACGGAACTAGCTAGTACTACTTACTCTGGGGTGTGTAAATCGCAGCTCGTTGTTTAGACCGGGAACCATTCGGGTGAACTTTTTCAAAACCCTGGCAGGCAAAGAAAATGATTACTTGATATCAAGAAATGAACGAAAGTTGCCGATATGGTCCCGGTATTGATTGAACTTACTTCTGGAGCATTGCGGTCATGTCCGCACAATTCTCGGGATCTTTACGTCTCGAGTCTAAGACAGTTACTAATACCCCATCACGGTTAATGGATAGTAGAATAAAGTGGAAGCTGCGCACGCATAACTCATTAATTACATTACTTAACATCGAGTAAGCGAAACCGAATATGCACAAGACAGTAACACTCACTTGAAGACGTAAGGAAAGAGTATTTCCCTTTTGGTTTGATGTCTAAGGAACGCTTCTAGCAAGTTGTCCTTGGTATCTTTGGCGGCCTTTTGTACCGACCATTCATTTACGGTATTTGGGCTAATGAACCCAATGTCATAGATTTGTTCTTTTTTGTATTCGACCGTCTTCAATCTGCATAATATAGCGAGGATATTTATATATACATGCAATGAACGAGCTGAGCTAGAGACTTAATTATGGAAGTAATACTTACAGACAGTAGCAAGTCATGAGTTGTTTGTCGAGGGCCTCTTGATTGTATAACTGAAATAACTCCACAAATTCAACAGGCAGTACGTCAACTCCAAGAAGTCGTGCTCTTTTTTTAATTCCGACAAACAAACTGTCGGTCCCAGACTCCCTGCAGGTTTCCATGTACCACTCATGCTATTTTTGCATCATCGTTGTTAGATGAGGATGATCAGGTTTGACGAGAGGCTTCCCGTGCTCGTATCTAAAGTCCTCTGCTGCTACTACCTCAGCCGTTTCAAACTGTACATCATCGCCCACGTAATCACCAAGAGTGGTACCGGGCAGTAGCACCGGATGATTAGCGATATCGCTAGACACCTTGAGCGAGGGGCACGATTGCTTCTCCTGTTCGCCGAGCTGGGGAATTGTTTTCCCACTTTTTCTTTTTTTGTCTCTTGCAGCACTAGAAGTACTTCCCGACCACAGCGCTTCATCATGTGTCTTTGTAATTATGCGGTCATAGTTGGATAGCCGAGTCGGTGGTGGTCGCTTCAGGGCATGCAGAGTGCGCTTCGCTTTCACCGGATCTACCATTTCCTTCGGAGGTGGATGTTTCCGTGCAAAATGGGCCTTCCCTTCAGCTTCACTGATTTCAGTGTTTTCCTTGTCAGTCCTCTCATATGGTAACTTTGGAAGAGGCTTGAGGCTTGGACCAAATTTGTATTTCTTCCCGCCTATTGTACTGCTAGCCGCCGGAACGGCGGCGTCGACTCTCTTCCGCCGTTGCTGACGCGCCGGAGGAGGCGGAGTGCCCTGAAGCGCCGGAGGAGGAGGAGGAGGAGGAGGCGGAGTGCCCTGACGCGCCGGAGGAGGCGAAGGAGGAGGCAGAGTGCCCTCACGCGCCGGAGGAGGAGAAGGAGGAGGCGGAGTGCCCTGACGCGCCGGAGGAGGCTGAGTATGCTGAGGCGTAAGCTTGATGTACTCCTTTCTCCATAGATAGGTACTCCTCAAAGCATTTTCCAGAAGAATAATATCCTCTTCACCTGTAGGGTTGTCAAGCTCCAGCCCCTCAAATCCATCCATTATTTCATCCACCGTCACAACAGCATAGCCATGTGGAATCGGACGGCAATGGAAAGTTCCCTCAGCTCAAGGAGGTACAACAGAGCCGACCGCCGCCTTGAAGGTCAGGTTCTGGCATTTCGTCATTAGCTCGCAATGTTCAGCCTCTGTGATACTATCTACGGGGTCGCGAGGAGCCGTGAAATCAGGCTGAACGAGCTCCGTGGAAGCCACGCTGCTTCTCCGCTGAGATGGTGGGGTAGCTTCTGGGGCAGCGTCGAAGGAAGGATCTTTGTGCCGCTCAGATGGTTGGCCGGTAGCTCGCTAGCTCTCAAGTTCCTCTAGTTTTGCTAATCTTGCACTGAGCTTCTGCATTTCGCTTGCTTCCTGTTTCCTCTTTCTCTCTCGGCTTCTATAACCACCGCTGTCGGGAAACCCATGCTTCCACGGAACGGAGCCTGATGTGCCTTGTGTTCGTCCAGGGTGTTCAGGATTCCCGAGGGCCTCTGTCAGCTCGTCCTTCTCTCTGTCGGGAATGAACGTCCCTTCCTGCGCTGCCTTGATTGCTGCCTGAAGCTTCCGGAAGGGTATTGCAAGTTGCTCGTCCGTCCAAACACAGTCCCCTGTTTCTGGGTCCAAAGTTCCCCAAACCCCGAAGAACCAAGTCCTTGAACGATCTGGCCAGTGCAATGTTGCTGGTTGGACATTCTTAGCAAGCAGGTCTTGCTCAGCTTTGTCCCACAACTGCCGGGCTTTGTAGTAGCCACCTGACCCCGTGTGATGGTGATACTTCTTCTTTGCAGCATTTTTCTTGTTTGTCAGTGACCATTTCTTACCCTTCTCTGATTTCTTGTAAGCCACAAATTCGGGCCATTGATCTCTTATCTTCTCATATCGACCGATGAATTTTGGAGTCTCCTCTTTCTCGACAAACTTTGTGTTCAACTCTTTCTTCTAGTTCCTGAATAGTTCTGCCATCTTCTTAAGAGCAAACGCCTTGACGTTTCGCTCTATAACTGGGTTATTCGGATCCTCCTCTCGCTGTAGGCTGAAATTTGTCATCAGCTCGGTCCAAAGATCATCTTTCAGTCTATCATGGACATAAGAAACTTCAGGGTCCTTATTATTCTTATTCCATTGCTGGGTGTTGATCGAAAAAATGGTCCCTAACAACAACTCCACACTGATGTACAAATGCGTCCTTGGTCCGCTTGGGAGCAATCGGTTGGCCATCTTTTGCGACTTAGTGATCGTGAACCTTTCATCCGGGCGCAACCTTTTCTTCGGGCCTCGTCTCCTTACCTCGTCGGACTTTGCTGTGGCACCCCGGCTCAGAGGAGACCGGAACGCCCCGTATTCCAGCCCAGGGACAAGTCTTCTGGAATACGGCACTGTTGGCATAGAACAAATCAGCTCTTTATTACCATGAATAAGGTTACAAGGGTACATCGGCACGGCGATACTACAGTTGCCTAGGGTAGTTCTACACTAGCAGCGGAACAACGACGGTGGTGATGGACTCCACTCCGCAGGGACTCTGGCTGGAACGCGTATCCTAGCTCGCAAACTCGGGATCCTTGACAAGCAAGCAATCATGGCATGACCTGCAAACTGGCATGACACGCCAGGTGAGTACTTTGAATGTACTCGCAAGCTCACAACAAACATCAGCATTAAGGCAAGACAACATCATAGCAATCAAGATTAGGTAAAGATTTATCATTACCGAAGGAATGATAACAATAACAGGCTACTCTCACCGTACTCTGGTGACCAACTCGTGATCTCACCAAGAACATTCAGCGAATAACCTCAAGACGGTCACCAAGACTTGTCACCGGCATGATGTCCAACTGCGACCATACTCAGACGAGTTCTTCCATCATTATTATCACTACTATTGTTATGGTTGACCACCTAGTGAGGCCTGGACGGACTGTCCAATACCGTGGACGCGGCTATTCGAATAGATTTTACACTCTGCAGAGGTTGCGCACTTAACCCACACCATGGAGCACCTGGCCTCGTGATCCCATTCGGGTGGACCAGCGTTGCTCCAACGAAACCCGCCTAACCCGTGACTCTCCCATCGTACCACCGGCATTCATCCTCCCCCGGAGTCCTGCCCTGGGTGGCCCCTGTGTCCTCGTGACACCTTCCACCATCGTGGCCAAACAAAACTGTCCCAAACGGGGACGGGTACCCATACAACTCAACTGGGCTCACAAGGTTATTGCCGCCTACCGGGCCAGGGCAGCACACGCGCATAACCTTCCCTCTTTGGTAGTACCGATAAAAGAGCACGCGATCAGACCAAGTCAAGGCCGTCCCATACCGGCAAATGTGGTTGCACGGATAAGCCCGGACAGGTGACTCTCGATCAACCAACTAAGTATCTTATCCCCAAATAATATTTCTGTCATAGCTGTCACTCCGATATCATAGTAATCCAATAACCAATAAGCTCAAGCCACTGCCACTGATTCATATCCACAAAATGCCGGATGAAACCCAAAATAATCATAGATAGTAATCTTCAACGTCATGGCATCACAAGTGGGTAAATTATTAGTCACTAACAATCCCGTACTCAACATGGTAGTCACCTACTCAAGAATTTACTCAAACATTGCATATACTACAAATAATCATACTTGCGATTAAAGTAATTGGTTAAACTATGATATTGCAATGCAATTATGCAGATGAGGGTTGTGGCTTGCCTGGGGGTGAAGGAACCATCGGGGAGAAGTGCGGAGAGTCCGCGGAGATGATTGCCGAAAACAGTTCTCTCTCGGAGGGGGCTGTTTACGGGAAAGGGCAAAATGGTCATTTCCTCTGCGTCAAAGCATTACGAAAATGATACCAACATGACGGGATCGAAGAGACGAAGACGTGGGCTTTGGAATCACCTCGATCGGGGTTAGGATCGCGAAGATATGGACGTTTGAAGTCTAGGGACTAATCTGTAAAAGTTTTATTCACAGACAAGCCCCTGGGTGAAAAACAGAAAACGCCTTCGGGCGAAATGCGCTTTCTGCACAAAGAAGCGTATTCTGGCTGATAGTGCAAAGAGAATATGCTTTCCGGTTTTTGAAAACGCATTTTAAAAAATGCACTTCCACTTATCCACGCGGGCCAGGCCTCTGGGCCGCTGACGAGCGGGGCCCACTACACCTCCTTCTCTCTCCTTCTGTCCATCATCTTCCTCCCGTTGTGGGGCAGGGGAGGAACGCGGCCGGCGCCGGCCCTGATGACTCCTGCCACCTCCGACAGGGGTCCGGACACCGACGGGCTCATGGGAAGGAGCCACGTCCGTATGACCTAGGCACGGACGCCGAGGAGAGAGGGAGCGGTGGCGGCTTCGGGCACCTACGGCGGTGGGTTCGGCCGGCGATGGGGCCTGGCTTACGGGGCACCGGAGGGAAGATGAAAGGAGGGGAAGGCTCCGCCGGGCTCTGGGGTTCCTCTGGAGGATAAAGGAGGGAGGGAGGAGGCCTGGCTTGCTCGAATATGAGCCAAGGCCGAGGCAGCCATGACGGCCATGGGAGGGAAATTGGAGCTCTTCAGGCTCAATAGAGGGGCTGGGGAGGACGCTAGGAGGGAGAGGAAGATGCTGCGGGCGTTGGGGATGCCCGGGAAGGCTCGAGACCGCGGCTTTATATAGCCGGACGGTGCGGGTGGCCGAGCACGGCCGTGGCGACGCGTGCGCCGTGCGCCGGAGCTTCGGGAACATGCGGTGAGGAGGGGAGAGGCATCCAGAGAGGTCACAGAGGGGTAGAGAGAGCTCACGCGAGGTCGGGAAGGCTCGGGACGGCGCAGGCAACCGGACACGGCGGCGGCAGAGACGGGCAGGTCACGGGCGCGGCTGACGCACCGTGTAGGAGGGGAAATGAGAGGGGGAAAGGGGTCCAGGAGGAGGGCGACGACAAGACGAAGCCCCTGGACACGACGAGGTGTCGAGGGAGAGGAGGAAACAGACGAGACCGAGGGCCCCAATGCACAGAGCACGCGCACGGCGTGCCGAACGTGTGGTCACCGCGTAAACTGGCGCACGCGGTGCACCCTGGCACCCAATTTGTTGTCTAGCAGAGATTCCTTCCAAGGAATAGTCCTAGAGAGGTGATGTCTCGATCAGGGGAACTGTGGTTAGATGGGAGTGATCGCCTGAAGTTTTCTGTAGCAAACTTGTCTGCACATCTGTGATCAACTGGAAGGTGATAAGAGCCAAATGAGATGTCTGGGAGGCTTAGGTTAAGAAGGACTATAATCCTGTTAAGTTTGGAAGGGTTTAGACCAAGGTTTAATATAGTTGCTTTGCAATTGACCAATCTGGTCCAGAATGCAAATCTTGATGTGGCACTCACATACTTGCTTGGACTGAGTTAGAATTTGGAGGAGACTGGTTATTTGGGTATATGAAGATACTGTGAAAGTTTCATGCCATTTGAATAAACCAAAATGGTACTTCCTTCACATAGTATCCTACTGGACATAATCTTAGGAAAATTCCTGAGGGCAAATGGCTAGATGGAATGAGCCAAAATTTGGTGGAGATAGGTTATATGGGTAGGAGAATGCTCTGGTAAATTTCCAGCAATTATGATGCAATATAAAATATAGTTGCTTCACAACAGGAAAATATGACCAGAAGCCAAGATTTGCAGCTGTGGTCACATAGTTGTTGGGATGATACTCAAATTTGGTGGAGAGTCATGATTTGAGCATATGAAGATTCTTGCAACATTTCAACTTATTTGCATACTCTTAGCTAGCACTTTCTTCACAAAGCTTCCTCTAGATCAGAAACTTTGGAAATTTGCCAAGAAATATTTACTAGCCAAGTTGAGTTGAATTTTTTCATGTGCAATTATATGAATAGGAAAGAGTGCACAAAAAATTTAGAGCAAGAAAGCAAATATAAAGGGGTACTTGCTTCACAACTTGACAGCTAGGGCAGAATCAGAAAAGGAATATTTGTGGAATATTTTTGAACATGGCAAGGAAATGGTTTGCCATATTTGAGGAAGATATGACCCAAACAATTTATGAGAATTATTTGGGAATTTTTGGAATGATAGAAATGTGGGTTGCTTCACAACCCAAGGCAATAGGTTTATTCCTTTAATAGGAAAAATGAATATTCCCAAGAAAAAGAATATTGGGATTGGTCCAAGATGGAAATGACAAGGTATTGGGATGTTTTAGAGGTTGGCAAGCCACTAGGGAAGAGGAATCAAGGGTGATCCTTCCAGGTTCCAAGACTACCAAGCCACAGAAAAGCAAAACCAGACCAAAATCAAAAGAAAAAAGAAATGGGCAAAATCCAGGGTTTACATTTGCAACAGTTGAGGCTCCCTCCTCCGTTCGGTCACCAGAGCCGTGATCATGATCTCCTTCTCCGCCATTCGGTCACCGGAGCCGTCATGACCTCCTTCCTCCTCCATTGTTGGATCACCGGAGCCGTCATCCTCTCCTTCCTGACAATCGGTGTCGTTGAGATACGACAAGGGATCACCCCCGGCGAGGATTATATCCCCCAACAACTGTTCTTTTTCTAAGTCTCTGTGATCCATAGTTTCTGCAAATATTACAACATGGCAATATACAAACATGAGATATGCAAATCAATACAAGGCAATGCAAAAATACGATCATATAATATCACTAATACATCATCGAATAGTATCGCTAATACATCATCGAATATTATCATTAATACATCTGGAATATTATTATATAATATCACTAATACAGATATAGTTGATGTCTCGCGGCCCAGGCGGTGGACACCCAAAGAGAAGGAACTATGACAGGATCATAGCTCGGGTGAGATCCCTGAAGAACCTGCCAGGTATTGGAGAACCTGGCGTCCAACGCAGCCATGTAGCATCGGACATGCTCGTCCTCCTCCCTGACACGGCGACGTACCACCTCCGCGGGGGCCGGCTCCCTCTGCACCGACAGTGGTCCACGCGACCGCCACCAAAGAACCTCTGGGTCGATGACGGGACCCTGATTCCTCACCAAGTTGGGCGCCCCGGAAGGCAGCACCTCCCAGTGCCAGCCCGGCGGAGCCCACTCTCGGAAATGGCGCCTCTCAAGCAGGTGGTTGCCACAGAGTCAACGACGAGGATGCTGGCCGGGCATCGTCGACTCAACGGCTACGCTATACAACCAAACATTTAAACATCTAATTAAACATCATATCGCGTCACCGACGATCGCAGGGGACTCTCCCTCACCGACGATCGTCGGGGGGTACTCTCCCTCACCGACGATCATTGGGGACTCCTCGATATCGAGTCACCGACGACCGACGATAAAACAACTAAACATCTAAACAATAAAAACAACTAAAAACAACTAAACAATAAAAACAACTAAAACAACTAAATTAACTACATTAACTAAACAACTAAATTAACTAAATCAACTAAAACAACTAAAATTAACTAAACAACTAAATTAACTAAAACAACTAAATCAACTAAAATCATCGGGCGCGGGCGGCGCTGCGGGCTCGCCGGAGACGCGCGTGGGGCCAGCAGCGGTGCTACGGTGGGTGGAGGCGGGGCCGGTGGCGGTGCTGCGCGCGGTGGGCGCGCGGGGCCGACGGGGACAGAGAGGATGGGGAAGCCTTACCAGCGAGGAGCGGTGACGGCGACGGAGCGACGGAGGAGACCGGCGAGAGTTTTAAAATTAACCTAACTATCAAATTGGGTTTTAAAATTAACCTAACTATCAAATTAACAGGGTCGGGCCCATATGTCAGTGACCCAGGGGTTAATTAACAGGGTGATTAGCATTAAGCTAATCACCTAACGGTCGGGGCCCACCTGCAGGTGACACAGGCGGCGATGCTCGTCGCCGGCGACCTCTGGACACGGCGGTGCCCACGCTAGGGACCACATGAGCGGCGCCTGAGGCCACTAGGTCATAGCCCGTGCTCGGCCGCATCTAAAGGTGGTCAAGGGAGGCTGTGGGGTGACCGGAGCTGACGGCAGCAATGCCGGAGGCGGCGGTCGGAGCTCGGCCTAAGTGGCACACGACGCTAGGGGCCGCGGGAGGGAGAACTAGAGGCGGCTACGGCCTCCTGCGAGCTCCCTGAGCATGATGGAGGGCACGGCGGCAAGCTTCGGGAACTCTAGCCACGGCGGCGAGACGACCGGCGGCGAGGAGCTCACGGGCAAGGCGGCTAGCGGGGTTAGGAGAGGAGATCGGCGACGGGGCTAGGGGTAAAAGAACCGGGGCCTCACCGCGGTTGCGAAGGCGTCGACGGCGCGGCCGGGGAGGTCCTCGTTGCTGCGAATTGACCGGAGATGGCCGACGGTGCCGAGGGCAGGGCGCGGCGACAGCGACGGCGACGACGACGTAGGGGCAGGGTGCGGCGACGGCGACGGCGACGTCAGGGCAGGGGAGCGGGGGACGGCAAAATCCAGTAGCCTGGCGGCGTCGAGGTGGTCGTCGGGGCTGTCAGAGGAGAGAAGAAACTGCAGATGGGATTGGAAATTTTTCCAAAGTGCTGCTTATATGCAGAGACCTTTAGTCCCGGTTGGTGGCTCCAACCGGGACTAAAGGGGGGGCATTAGTCCCGGTTGGAGCCACCAACCGGGACGAAAGGTCAATTTCAACAGCCCAAAGGGCGGGAAGCAGAGACCTTTAGTTCCGGTTGGTGGCTCCAACCGGACTGAAGGGTGGCATTGGTCCCGGTTGGTGGCTGCGCCCGGGACAAAAGGGTGGCATTGGTCCCGGTTCGAGCCACCAACCGGGACCAACGGCCTATGCGTGGCACAGCCGCGTTGCGGTTGGATGTTTAGTCCCACCTCGCCAAGCGAAGGGCGCCCGGACCTGTTTATAAGCCCTGCCGCGGCTGCAACGTTGAGCTTCTCTCAAAGTGAAAATAGATGCCCTTATACAGAAAATTCGACCTAAATTCAAAGTGCTAGTATGCAATTTGAATTTAGGTCGAATTTTCCCTATAAGCGCATCTATGTTCACTTTTGCTATTTTTTAATGTTATTTTTTTGCATATTAAAAGTTCTTAACAAAAAATACTTTATGAATATTCTTTTTGCTATTAAAGTTTTTAACAAAAATAACTTTGATAATTTTAGTTGCATAAATTTTATATAATATTAAGTTAAATAACTTTGATCGGACGAAAACACGTCTATTACAAAGGGATTTCAGTTTTTTAAACATATTTTAACTCAAGACTTTTTCTGCATTCAATATGCACCATTCAAAGCCACATCATCACTTTTCAACCCTTTTCTGACTTCATTTGCTATTTTTCATGCATTTCATGATTTATTTTGAGGTAAAATGACCCTGAATTGAAAAGCAATACAAATGAACTCTGAAATGGTTGCAAGTTGGCACGGTATCATCATTTCACCCACATAGCATGTGCTAAAAAGTTGAGAGGGTTACGGCAAAAACTGGATGCACTTCGTGTATGAACTGGACAATCTCTTTCGAAGTGTTAGGGTTTTGGACGAAAACTCATCTGTTACAAAATGATTTCAATTTTTTAAACATATTTGAACTCAAGACTTTTTCTGCATTCAATATGCACCATTCAAAGCCACATCATCACTTCTCAAACCTTTTCTGACTTCATTTGCTATTTTTCATGCATTTCATGATTAATTTGAGCTAAAATGACCCTGAATTGAAAAGCACTGCAAATGAACTCTGAAATGGTTGAGAGTTGGTATGGTATCATCATTTCACCCACATAGCATGTGCTAGAAAGTTGAGAAGGTTGCGGCAAAAACTGGATGCACTTCGTATACAAACTGGACAATCTCTTTCGAAGTGTCAGGGTTTTGGACGAAAACTCATCTCTTACAAAATGATTTCAATTTTTTAAACATATTTGAACTCAAGACTTTTTCTGCATTCAATATGCACCATTCAAAGCCACATCATCACTTTTCAAACCTTTTCTGACTTCATTTGGTATTTTTCATGCATTTCATGATTTATTTTGAGCTAAGATGACCCTGAATTGAAAAGCACTGCAAATGAACTCTGAATGGTTGAAAGTTGGCATGGTATCATCATTTCAGCCACATAGCATGTGCTAAAAAGTTGAGAGGGTTACGGCAAAAACTGGATGCACTTCGTGTACAAAATGAACAATCTCTTTCGAAGTATCAGGGTTTCAGACGAAAACTCATCTGTTACAAAAGGCATTTCATTTCTTGACATGTAACTGCAGTGATATTCTAGATCAAAGCCATCATCAGAATAGTTGTGGAGAGAAAGTCTTCACTTTTTCTTCGCGTGGTACCCTTGCTTATTGAGCCGCAACCATGGATAATCTTCATCATTTAACAGGGTGCTTGGGTCAGCCTTCACTTTGAAGGGAGGAATTTCATGAAACTTTTCATAATCTTCAGACATGTCTGTCTTGCCCTCCACTCCCACGATGTCTCTTTTCCCTGAAAGAACTATGTGGCGCTTTGGCTCATCGTATGATGTATTTGCTTCCTTATCTTTTCTTTTTCTTGGTTTGGTAGACATGTCCTTCACATAGAAAACCTGCGCCACATCATTGTCTAGGACGGATGGTTCGTTTGTGTACCCAAGATTGTTCAGATCCACTGTTGTCATTCCGTACTGCAGGTCTACCTGTACCCCGCCTCCTCACAGATTGACCCATTTGCACCGAAACAAAGGGAGCTTAAAATCATGTCCATAGTCAAGTTCCCATATGTCCACTATGTAACCATAATATGTGCCATTTCCCCTATTGGTTGCTGCATCAAAGCGGACACCACTGTTTTGGTTGGTGCTCTTTTGATCTTGGGCGATCATGTAAAATGTAGTCCCATTTATCTCGTACCCTTTGTAAGTCAATACAATCGAAGATGGTCCCTTGGCCAACGAGTACAGCTCATCTGCAACAGTGGTGTTACCCATGAGATGTGTCTGCAACCAACTGCCGAAAGTCCCGATGTGTTCACATGTAATCCAGTCGTCACACTGCTCCGGGTGTTTGGAGCGCAGAATATTCTTGTGTTCATTGACATACGGGGTCACCAAGGTAGAATTTTGTAGAACTGTGTAGTGTGATTGAGACCAAGAATGCCCGTCCCTACATATTATTGAATTCGGTCCTAGCGTGCCTTTTCCAGTCAGTCTCCCCTCATACTGCGATTGAGGGAGACCAATCGGCTTAAGGTCAGGAATAAAGTCAACACAAAACCCAATGCTTTCCTCTGTTTGATGGCTCATGGAGATGCTTCCTTCTGGCCTAGCACGGTTACGGACATATTTCTTTAAGACTCCCATGAACCTCTCAAAGGGGAACATGTTGTGTAGAAATACAGGGCCCAGAATGCCAATCTCGTCGACTAGATGAACTAGGACGTGCGTCATGATATTGAAGAAGGATGGTGGGAACACCAGCTCAAAACTGACAAGATATTGCACCAAATCACTCTTTAAGATTTCTGGATCGATTACCTTCTGAGAGATTGCATTGAGGAATGCACATAGCTTCATAATGGCTAATCGAACGTTTTCCGGTAGAAGCCCCCTCAATGCAACCGGAAGCAGTTGCGTCATAATCACGTGGCAGTCATGAGACTTTAGGTTCTGGAACTTTTTCTCTGCCATATTTATTATTCCCTTTATATTCGACGAGAAGCCAGACGAGACCTTCATACTGAGCAGGCATTCTAAGAAGATTTCCTTATCTTCTTTGGTAAGAGTGTAGCTGGCAGGACCTTCATACTGCTTTGGATGCATGCCGTCTTTTTCGTGCACACGTTGCTGGTCCTCCCGTGCCTCCGGTGTATCTTTTGTCTTCCCATACACTCCCAAGAAGCCTAGCAGGTTCACGCAAAGATTCTTCGTCACGTGCATCACGTCGATTGCAGAGGGGACCTCTAGGTCTTTCCAATAGGGTAGTACCCAAAATATAGATTTCTTCTTCCACATGGGTTCGCGTCCCTCATCGTCATTCGGAACAGATAGTCCGCTAGGACCCTTTCCAAAGATTACTTGTAAATCATTGACGATATCAAGTATGTGATCACCAGTACGGAGGGCGGGCTTCTTCCGGTGATCTGCCTCACCTTTGAAATGCTTTCCTTTCTTTCGACATTGATGGTTGGTCGGAAGAAATCGACGATGCCCCAGGTACACATTCTTCCTGCATTTGTCCAAATATATACTTTCGGTGTCATCTAAACAGTGCGTGCATGCGTGGTATCCCTTGTTTGTCTGTCCTGAAAGGTTACTGAGAGCAGGCCAATCATTGATGGTTACAAACAGCAACGCTCGTAGGTCAAATTCCTCTTGTGCATGCTCATCCCACACACTTACACCTTTTCCATTCCACAGTTGTAAAACTTCATCAACTAATGGCCTTAGGTACACATCAATGTCATTCCCGGGTTGCTTAGGGCCTTGGATGAGCACTGGCATCATAATGAACTTCCGCTTCATGCACAACCAAGGAGGAAGGTTATACATACATAGAGTCACAGGCCATGTGCTATGATTGATGCTCTGCTCCCCAAAAGGATTAAAGCCATCGGCACTTAAACCAAACCATACGTTCCTTGGGTCACCTGTAAAGTCCCCCCCACTTTCTCTCGATCTTTCTCCACTGCGACCCATCACCGGGTGCTCTCAACTTCCCGTCTTTCTTACGGTCTTCCTTGTGCCATCGCATCAACTTGGCATGCTCTTTGTTTCTGAACAAACGTTTCAACCGTGGTATTATAGGAGCATACCACATCACCTTGGCAGGAACCCTCTTCCCGGTGCGCTGGCCCTCAACATCACCAGGGTCATCTCGTCTGATCTTATACCGCAATGCACAACATACCGGGCATGCGTTCAAATCCTCGTACGCACCGCGGTAGAGGATGCAGTCATTAGGGCATGCATGTATCTTCTGCACCTCCAATCCTAGAGGGCAGACAATCTTCTTTGCTTCGTATGTACCGTCGGGCAATTCGTTGTCCTTTGGAAGCTTATTCTTCATTATTTTCAGCACCTTTTCAAATGCCTTGTCAGATACACCATTCTCTGCCTTCCATTGCAGCAATTCCAGTGTGGTACCGAGCTTTGTGTTGTCATCTTCGTAATTTGGGTACAACCCTTTTTTGTGATCCTCTAATATGCGATCGAACTTCAACTTCTTCCTTTCACTTTGGCATTGTCTCTTTGCATCAACAATGACACGGCGAAGATCATCATCGGGCAGATCGTCTGGTTCCTCTTGATCTTCAGCTTCCCCCATTGCAGCATCACCGTATTCAGGGGGCGGATAGTTGTCATCATCCTCTTCTTCGTTGTCTTCCATCATAACCCCTCTTTCTCCGTGTTTAGTCCAAACATTATAGTGTGGCATGAAACCCTTCTCAAGCAGGTGGACGTGAAGGGTTTTCGAGTTAGAGTAATCCTTCATATTCCCACAGATAGTACATGGACAATACATAAAACCATTCTTCTTGTTTGCCTCAGCCACTTCGAGAAAATTATGCCGGCCCTTAATGTACTCGGAGGTGCGTCGGTCACCGTACATCCATTGCCAGTTCATCTGCGTGCATTATATAATTAAGTGTATCAAAAACCATTACAGAACATCATGCATAGAGAAGTGACCAAATTAATAGAAGTTCATCCTCACATTAAAACCAAAGTAGAGTAGTGACCAAAATAAATACATAAATTTCATACATAGTTCTCATTGAACAACATATAGCTCTCTAGAGCATCTAATTAAAACATACATTGAAACTATGTAAAACATTTAAATGCAACAACAAATGCGATCATAACCGCAACTAAGGTACCAATTGATCCAACGGCATAATGATACCAAGCCTCAGTATGAATGGCATATTTTCTAATCTTTCTAATCTTCAAGTGCATTGCATCCATCTTGATCTTGTGATCTTCGACGACATCGGCAACATGAAACTCCAATTCCATCTTCTCCTTCTCAATTCTTTTCAATTTTTTCTTCAAGTAATTGTTTTCTTTTTCAACTAAATTTAACCTCTCGACAAGAGGGTCGGTTCGAATATCCGGTTCACATACCTCCTAGATAAAAACATCTATGCCACGTTGGTCGGCATAATTGTCATAAACACTAAATGAAACAAATAGTTATAAAAGATAATATACCACATCCGAATCATAGATAGGACCAGGGCCGACGGGGGCGGATACCAAAACCATGGCACTATATAATAACAAACAATAATAAAATTAAGAAAATTGTACAAGTATCTATCTAAATCATACAAGTAAGAAATTTTTTTTCTTTTAGAAAGAAGATAAGAACAAGAGGCTCACCATGGTGGTGCCGGCGACGAGATCGGCGCGGGCGATCGACGGCGGTGAGGACGGGGACGGGACAGGACGGACCGCCAAACCTAGACAAATCTTGAGGAAAATGGAGCTTGGAGGTCGAGCTTGGAGAGGAGAAAGCTTAAGTGTGGCTCTGGCATTTCATCGAACACCTCATGTGCATAGGAGGTGAGAGCTAGAGCAACACACACCTGCACACGCCGGCCGGCCAAAAAACAGAGTGAAAGGGCAGGGGCGGAGGTATATATATGCATCTCTTTAGTCCCGGTTTGTGGCAAGAACCGGGACAGAAGACCGTCCTTTGGTCCCGGTTCCAGCCACCAACCAGGACTAAAGGTGCTGGGCCAGGAGCGAGGCCCATTGGTCCCGGTTCATGTCTGGAACGGGGACCAAAAGTGTCAGACGAACCGGGACCAATGGCCCCCGAGGCCCGGCCGGCGCCCTGGCCTCACGAACCGGGACTGGTGCACCCTTTGGTCCCGGTTGGTAAGTGAACCGGGATTAATGCCCTTATCCTGGCCTCAACCAAAGCCCTGTTTTCTACTAGTGTTATTTTATGGATGTAAAAATTAGATCTTGATAGAAGGGTACAAGAGAAATGACCGGTATGAGTCAGACTCAGTACAATTGGATCCGTTCCAAATAGCGAGAATTAGGCTTCTTGATCCTCTCAATCTCTCTATCAATTCGAGGATGGAGAGAGGTCTTTTCATAGTCATCTCCGTATATTTGCCATCTATTTTCCGATAAGGTTCGTGAGAGTTTTCACAACAAATTGCCACGAGGGAGCCGAAGGGGAAGAATTGAAACATGCAGGGACATATTAATAGAGTAGAAGAGGAGACTGTAGGCGCGGCACGTCTGAGGAAGAAGGAAGATGGGCCGCGAAGCGAAGCGAGGCGAATTTGTAGCCCGCGTGCGAGTAAGGAAGGGGGAGATCCGTCGTCGTCTGTGTGGGATTTAAAAAAGACTTGCTCTTTGTGCTCCGCGTTGCAGTTGGTGACGAAAAGAGGAAAGAGATTGATGAGTCGCCAGAGCTAGCGGACGATCCCCGTCTCGGCGGTGCTGGGCGGAGAGGAAGAGGACGCGCTCGAATGAGGGGGATGGATGGTCCTATTATGAAATTATCAGCGCAGCAGTTCGCTGCTGTGTTCCGACGATTCTTGTGTCGTCGCCGGCGTAGCGATCGGAGAGAGAGAGAGATGGAGAGAAAGAGAAACAAGGAAAACTGATTCAGGAGGAGGTGGACGGGGAACCGGCCCGGCTGTACGTCATGGTGACGTCACGCACCACCGGTTGGTAGGTTCTTTCCTTGTTTCTCTCGGTCGTGACAGCGCGCGTTCATACGTCCCGTATAGCAGCGTCTTGCGCGGGAATCTTCCCTGATAGAGTAGCAGCCATCGGCAATGAGGAACGGCGCCAAGCATGCATGCATCCATACTCCCTCCGTTCCTAAATATAATTTTTTTAAGGAATTTCACTATGAACTAGATATGGATATATAGAGATATATTTTAGAGTGTAAATTCTTTTATTTTGCTTCGTATGTAGTCGGTAGTGGAATATGTAAAAAAACTTATATTTAGAATCGGAGGGAGTACGAAATTCGGTGCCCCCAGACCTCACGTCATACCGCGGTTTGGATGAGATCTCTCTCAAGGATAATAGGCTAGTAGCTTCCGCGTTCGCGCCTGCCGTGCGGCAACGGGACTGCAGTTTGACCACTCCATGGATCAGATTAACGCCAACGGCAAGGTCGCCATCAATCCTTTCCACTCCGAGATTCCGGTCTCAGCTTCCGAGTTCCATGTCCACAGGTCTATGCTGCTGCGAGCCTATAAAATGTGCAGACTTCCGTTCGACCGCAGCACAAACAGAGCAGGGAATTATTAGCATCTGATCGAGCAAGCCCTCTTGATATCTCGATTCGGCGAGCAGCAACAGGGGTCTCAGCTGGTGCCTGATCGAAGCTTGCATGGCCATGGAGAGGTTTCTGACTGCGCTTGTCTTCTACGAGGCGCCACTCGACGGATACGGCATGTCCGTGATGACATCCTCCAGGGCGATCAAGCCGCTGGTCTCCGCTAGCTCCATGAAGCTGGCGGCTGCTATGCCCAAGGCCGACGATGCGTTCGCCGGGAAGAAGCCTGGATTCTGCGGCGAGACGACGATGGTCAGGGACGGAGCCAGAAAATGAAGATAGGGGGGCAAGAACTAGAAGCCCCAAAATCATAGTAGGATACATAGTCATATGCCAAAGTAAATAATGAAAGATCTAGCTAGTAAACAGATGTATGTTATTATATAATAATAAAAAATACATATATCTATTAATTTGAGTCTGGTGTTATGTTGCATTTCGTTTGCATTAGCATCATGTTGACATGGCTGTGTACTTGAACCCATTGACTTGAAATAAATTATGAATTGATTCAGTTCTCTTCCTCTTCGTGTCTATACAAATACAGTTCAGGCAATATCCATCTAGTAGGACAGAATTTGCGTCATCTGATTTTGGCTAGCGGTTACGAACACATATTGCCAGCACGGCATTGGCAAAAACGCCTGCACACCATCGACGCACGCCCTACTAGATTCCTTAGACAATTAGACTAATCAGAATTTTACTTGTTAGTTGTAAATGTTTGTAGTTCTACGATTCCACTTATAGAATTTGAAAGGCATAAACTAATCTAATGCTGAAAGTAAACTAACCCCTTTTTCTTCTGGTTTGGTCGCTCCTTGTGGCCAGCCGGCCGGCAATGTGCTCTTGGATCGGCGTGACGGCGGCTGCCTGTCCCCTTCCCTCCTCAACGACGGAGAGATTCGACCGACGATAGCAGGCGACGGCAGGCTCGATCTCAGGCGGCAGGAGTTTTTTCTTTACGGGATCTCAGGCGGCAGGAGTAGTGGGGAGGTTGGAAACGAAGAGAATATAACTTTTTTTTAGGCTAACGAAAGGATTATATTTTTTCGAGTGAAACGAAGCGATTAGATGAGACCTCAACCAGGTGTACGTGTATACTGTTGCTAGCCTGGCCCTTTCTCCTTTTCTATAAGATTTGGGCCTTTTATCAGTACATGGGCCCTCGCTATGGGACGGACAGCCGCACAGGGGGGGCGAAACATGCCACGGACTCTGTGCGTAGGCTGAAAATTAGCTGCTAACTGATCGATACCAAGGGGCGACGATCATTGGGGGGGGGGGGGGGGGGGGTGGCCTCGTCCCCCCTTGAATCTGTCCCTCGATGGAGCGCTGTGCGGCGTATGAGCTCGCGTTCGACGGTCTCAACTGCTTCGACACCGTAGTCATGCACAAAGCATGAAAAATGATTGATTCATTGTACGTTTGTATGAAGGTGTGTAATGACATCACGGTTCTTTCATTTGATCTGTAGGACTTGGATCAATTGGGTTGCTGCCATTATTTCAAAAACAATTGGTCTGTTGCCATGTGCGAACTAGTGATGGTTTACTTATTTGATCACACTATCTGATTAGTGCTTAATTTCGACAGAAATAAGTCAGTGTGGCATATTAATTGGATATATATCACATAAACAGTGTGTTTGATCATTTGGCATTTTGCTCGCTTTGTCATACGAACGATGTAAGAGATCTGTGTGGCAGCCAGTCCCAGAATCTTCTTACGGTTTGCATTCCCATTGAGTGTTCTTTGTTCAGCCCATGCATCTAAAAATGTAGAAGAAATAGGATTAATTACTATTTCATCTAACAATTAGTCTTGCTTGCTGCCCCGGAATTCAAGCAAAGCTGTGCCTCGGTCTCGCAATCGCTGTGGCCTGGCTCCTCCCCAGGGTCAGAGATAGTGACGCATAAGGCTCTCTTCAACGGGGTCATTGCCAAAGAGGTTGGCGCATGTGGGCGTTCTCCTCCTTAAGGGAGTATGGATGAGTATTTCCTTCCATTGGGCCATGCCCAGACAGAGGGAATGTAGCGTTGGAGGTTGTCAGATTGGCCGAACCTATCCCGGGTGTTCGGTGGGGTGATCATGCACGGGTCTAGGTGATTATGCACGGGTCTAGGAGAAACTTTCGGTGGGTTGTTCGGTGGGGTGATCATGATAGCGGCGTCCTCGGATGTCGTTACCTTTTGGAACGCGTCTCCGAAGATCTCGTTTACGATCATTCCAGGACGAGGTCTCGTTAGGTCGTGTTGGTCTGTTTGAATTGGTTTTAGAATTTTTTTTATTTTGTTGGTTTTCGGACAGTTTCCCTTATAAGCTTGCAACCTCTGTGTTTTTTTCTCTCTTATTAATGAAACTGATGGCAACCTCTGTATTTTTTCTCTCTTAATGAAACTGACAAGGCCCGTGCCTTGCACGTCATTTTTCTTTACTCAGAAACATCGACTAGGTCTTGTGATCAGAACTTTCTATAATTCATGGATAAGCACCGTGAAAACTTTACTTAGCAAATGTAGCATTGGGTAAAAACGGAAGTATGTGAACTATCGTGACCTTTGTTACCCTATCTCTCTTCATCCAACAAGCTGATTTCCTCAGGCCGGTTAAGTCAATATCCTAATGCACTAGTAGTTGAGCACGGGTCAATCTAATATTGGAATTATTAGATTTGCATCACTTTAAGAGGACCATGTTAAAATTGCTCAGAGACGAATGTGAGGTGCCCAAAATGTATCTAGGGAGAATCATTTTGGTAAATATACTTTTAGAGCGTGTTGTGGTCTATTACTAATGTGTACACTTGAACAAGTCTGCTTATGAGTAGCTGGTCTGTGAGTGGCACTATTACAAAAAATCCTAATTCTCGTAGAAACATAATTAAAATACCTCTGACGATCAGTACATCAATTGTCCAGCACACTAGCTCGTAGATTCCCAGTGGCTCTTAATCCTAAATTTACAAGCGAGATGTCGAGGAATGATTACTTTTCCCTTAATGTATACAATTCCATCATGACTACATATGGGGAATGGACCTATGTGATATGTTGGCATAGGCGTGGTGGTATAGACAGAGATAAGTTGAGCAACAGAGATTGCTATAGCTCTATGACAAACATGGAGTGGTATATATAGTTGGAAAACATGGTTTATACTAACCAAAATGATCGGGAGTATTTATTTGTCCATCGTGATGAATGTATGAGCTATAGTAGATGGCCTGGACTTGAGGTACATTGGTAACTGAAGGAACACACCTCAGCGTGTCTAATCTTTATGGATACATATTTTTTACTAAGGAACCAATGAGAAAACAGGTCTCACAGTTGACAAGTTCGAGTTTAATTAGATATTATTGGAGGGAGAAGTCAAAATATGCTCTCTCTGCTAGATCAGCCGTTGTTATCTATTTTTTTCATCTCCGTACGATCTCGTTTGTAAATGCTCTTTGGTTCTCTCTTTACAAGTTTATGCAATCTCTTAGGCTCGCGTTTCCCCATCGTAGATCTAAAAAAGTTGGAAAGAGAAAAGTTTTGACCTACCAATCACATACTATTGGTCAAGGAGACCTCAGTTCATTATGGCAGATGTGATCCTTGTTCTCAATTCAATTCGGAAAAGATTTCCCAATAACAGCAGCGTTCGCCAAGCCCCTGCATGATCTTTCTAATTAACCCCTACGTAAGTACGTGATCATCTTGACTCCGACTACTGCATGCAGTTCGTCAGCTTCTGAGTTCGAACGGTAGTGCCTATGTTTAGAGGCTCTGACCCTTCCGATTACAAAGAAGTTAACGGCATGGCTATAACAGGGTGTCGACCAGAAATTTTATATTAACGGCGTGGCTAGGATAACAGGGGCCACTGACCATTGAGAAAATCCTGGGGCAAATCATCAAACCACCGCATGTAAAGTTGAGCCTGTCTATGAGGTCATCAGTTCGTCATTGAGAACACAGGCAGGGAGCTAGCTAGCATGATTCAAGTTTACGCAATGCATACTCAATAGTTTTTAGCAAAACAAAATTGATATATTTCTTTATATAATGTATGGTAGTCCATTCATACGTACAACACATGAGAAGATAACGATTTGAGCACATAGCACCTGGCTTGGCTTCCTCATCTAGGCCAATAGGATGCTAGCGTGCCTTGAGGCGTGCTGCTAGCCGATTTACTGAAGTTCAGGAGGGGGAGACTCGGAGACATGAGCTGGGTGTTACCTTCGATCGAACTGCTGGATGGGAGCGCTAACTGGGGCATCATGGCACTACTAGGGTGTTGTCCATCGTGGATTGCCGCCAGTCAATCGCGTTCCCACACCCTTCGTACTCGGCAACGGCACGGTGCACGTCGCATCCATCATCTGGCAGGCAAGGCAACTTCAAACCATGCCAAGTCAGCATGCTTCTACATTGTTCTCAGTAAACGCGTGTATGACTGCAGCTCAGCATGGTGAGGCACCAAGATATATGGTGAAGACAGATGTCCCGTTTGTGGAAGACCATCACAATTAGGAAGCGCTCACGGACTCAAATTTGAACTACCAATAAACCAAGGTCAAGATAAAGTGCAGACTCTGTTAGGCCCCCTCATGATGAAAACTACCATCTCGATACTAAGTTTGAGGTCATATCGCCTTGAAAAGTTATAGATGTTCAAGATGGTAGTTCATTGTTTCTAGGAGGTATGTGCCATGGATTAAAGAGATTGCACACAAGTATTGTGTATGTTGGATCTGCCTAGTAACGATTGCTTATCTCCCTGTGTCTCCAATTCCCATGTGTCTATGTCACTTCTGAGATTGCCACTTATGTGATGTGCTAGCATGTTAAGTAGAAGGGAACAAGCAGTGATAAAATTGAACGAAGGGGATTGTCTGGCAACCACAATGAAATTGAGTACTATATATAACATCACCCACTCAATTGAAGGTTGCTGAGATTTTAAGTAGTTTGTTCACCTGGGTTTTTTTTTTTTTTTTTGAGAATAGTTTGTTCACCTGGTGAATGTACTACTTTTAGAGTGCAATTTAGTACCAATCCTATGGTCCATAAGTAACTACCCATCTAAACCATCTATTGAGAGGTTATTCTGGGCAATTCACCACAAGGTATCTTTTTTCATAACGGCAATTTAGTCTATGGTTAGGCGCGTTTTGCAAAAAAGAACTCCACGAACGTTGTCGACAGGAAACAGAGTGGCGTCGCTCTGTCGCCTGCCCTGCCCTCTCCGGTAATCGCTTGCGTGCCTTCATAAGAGCATCTATAGGTCCCGTAAAAGCTCGTCGGGCCGCATTTTTCCAGCGGTTTTACGGGACGGATGAAATAACCGGCCCGAACAGGTCCGCTAAAAATGGCCTGGCCCGTAAATTTTTTACGGGAGGCCCGTAAACCGCCCCCGAATCCGCAATATAAACCAGAGCCGGCCGCTTTTAGGGTTCCTGTCCTCCATTCCCGCTATCCCCTCCGCCGCGATGCACAGGAGGTGTATCAGCCCAGGACACACAGGAGGCCAAGCTTTTGCCGCACACAACCATACACGGAGGACCATACAGGAAATCTAGCCAAATTACCTTTATCATCCAATTAGCTAAACTGTGCTTGTGAGGTTTAGGAGAACAAACTGAAGTTTTAGTATGACAAAAACGATAGCATGAAGAGAAAAAATGTGATGTTAAATGTCTAATTAGCTAGATGACAGCTACAATCACACTATGCGGACATTTCTAAACCAACGTATAATGTATATTCTAAAAAATAGGTTTGGCCATCAACTCAGAAAATGTAATCAACATTTAAAAAACATGAATTCATATTAATACAAAATATAAAGCAGCGAATGCAAGAGCTGGTTCGTTATGGGCTTATGGCTGTGGTGCCATCTTGTTTTTTCTCTGCAGCAAATGACAAGCACGCTTTTTTTTTTTGAGTAATCACACGCACACATTTTTTGTTGAGACATAAGTTTTTCTTTTTGATGCAAGACAAGCACACAAGTATTCTAATTCCCTCCTGCCCAGCTTGAATGATGTGGTCCACTACCACTTAACCAGCCGACGCTAAGAAAGAAAGGCCCAAGGCCCAGGTCGCGAAAGAAAACGTTCCAGTCATCTTCTTCGTGAAGACACATCGACACAGACAACTTAGTGCTCTTCTAATGGCGTATGGTGGTTGGGCAGGGAGTGCTCCACGCGCGCGCACACACACACACGGCCATGGGGCCCCCCTCGGATTTGGGGCCCGGGGCGGCCGCCCCTCTCGCCCCCCTTAGGGCCGGCCTGTCTAGCTACTATGATGGAATGAGTCAATAAAATGCCCTTTATCACAACAAACGATGAAAGTGAGTTCTATATGTAGATGGAAAACATTACTCACTAAAATAATGGTTGGTGGATAACTTAGTTTGTTCACATGGCGATTGTACTTTGATAGAGCGATAGACAGCCTCACCTCATGTGTTCGTAATTAATATGATATTCCTCAGCGTGTTTACTTTGGCGGTGACAAATTTTGATCCTAAAGAGCTGACGAAGAAACTAACTTCCCGTACAGTTAGAGTAACCAAGTATCATGTATGCATCAATCTTATGAAGAACCACTCTCATAGTACCATAGTCATATGAAAAAGCTTAAACAAAATGGTACACGATGGCTTTTGCACTTCCATCAGTGCACAAATCAAAAAGATAAAAGAACATGCTCACATTCATCCTACATTTAGGTTGGATATGAGGGGTGCCGGTCAGCCCAGGCTTATGAGCTCCGTTTGAGACGCCCGTCTGGGTCGCCGGTCAGTGACTGGGCCATCCGCCCGGACGTATGAGGGGGGTTTAAGGCGCCCGGCTGTAGATGCTCTTTTTTTTTTTGCGAGGGGCTGTAGATGCTCTTATCCAAATATTCACATATATCTTGGTATGTTGCTTCCATATGAGTGTGAACACAATTAGTCCACTAGCCCTGAAACAAAAAGAAAATAAGAGTTGGTCGCACTTATACACACATGTGACGTTGTACAACTTCTGGCCTTAGGTAGAACCAGAGGTAGAACCAGAGGTCAGATGAACCCACCGATCATCCGGTGACCAATCGCCAGAGGCCATACACACAAGAACATGTGGATTCCTTCATTCAGAAAGGTAGTGTAGGGATTAAGGTTAATGATGACATAGGTCATTATTTTCAGACCCACAAGGGACTGAGACAGGGTGACTCCATGTCCCCCGTGTTGTTCAACATAGTAGTGGATATGTTGGCAGTCCTTATTGGTCGTGCCAAAGAACATGGCCACGTAGGAGGACTCGTCCCACATCTTATAGAGGGGGGAGTGTCCATCTTACAATACGCAGATGATACAATCTTATTCATGGAACATGACATCGCAAAAGCAAGGAATATGAAACTCATATTATGCCTTTTTGAGCAACTGTCTGGGTTAAAAATAAATTTTAACAAAAGTGAATTGTTCTGCTTTGGGAGAGCCAAGGAAGAACAAGACACGTACAGACAACTCTTCGGATGTGAGATGGGAGCTTTACCATTTAACTACCTTGGGATTCCAAATCATCATAGACGTTTGACGAATAAGGAATGGAAATGTATTGAAGATAGATTCGAAAAGAGATTAAGTTGCTGGAAGGGTAATCTTATGTCTTATGGGGGTAGACTTGTTTTGATAAATTCTGTCCTGACAAGTCTACCGATGTTTTTACTGTCTTTCTTTCAAATACCTATAGGGGTACGCAAAAGATTAGACTTCTACCGATCACGTTTCTTTTGGCAAAGTGATGAGGTTAAGAAGAAATATCGGTTGGCAAGGTGGGATATTATATGCAGACCAAAGGACCAAGGTGGCCTAGGGATTGAAAACTTAGAAGTGAAGAATAGATGCTTACTTAGCAAATGGCTTTACAGGTTAGCTACTGAGACCGACGGGATGTGGGTACAGATTTTGTGGAATAAGTACCTCCAGTCTAAGACTTTGGCTCAGGTTAAAGCTAGACCTACAGATTCACCTTTCTGGAAAGGGTTGATGAACGTGAAGGTAACCTTTTTCCAACGGGTGAAAATTTTAGTTGGCAATGGTAGCACGACCAGATTTTGGGAGGACACATGGCTCGGGGATACGCCCTTAGCTATCCAATATCCTTCTTTATATAATATTGTACAATGTACGGAGGATTACGTTGCTACAGTCACTACTAGAAAAAAGGCTGTTAGTGGCGCACCTATTTTGGCTATTAATGGCGCACTATAGGTGCGCCACTATTATCACGCCACTACTAATAAATAGTAATGGCGCACGCCTGGTGCGCCACTGTTAATCTACATAACAGTGGTGCACCACCTGATGCGCCATTACTATCCCAGACACTAATGGCGCAGCTAAAGTGCGCCATTACTAGGCCCAGAAGTGCGCCACTGCTGTTACTCCAAGGGGCCATGTGTACCTTGTGCTCTGGGTTACTAATGGCGCACTTTTAGATAATGCGCCACTGGGGTGTTTATTTATGTGCGCCACTAAAGTGCAATATGGTGCGCCACTACTATGAATATTAGGAATTAGTTTTTTTTGCTTTTCTGATATTTGCACAGGTTACAAAATACATTATAGCACAGAATATAAACAGCACAACATATAAACAGCAGATTTATCGAATACAATAGAAGATTAGTCTCCGAATACAATTCATCATATTAGTCTCCGAATTCAAAATACCGAACAAAGTTAGAACATTACAAGTCTCGAGACCGCGAGTAGCGAGTTTGTCTTCACATTACAAGTCGATATCTAAACTACCATCACATAGAAGAGGGTTGCGGTCACGATGAGCATCATCGCGATGAAACTGATCTCATCCGGTTCCTCCTCCGCTCCCTCCTCTCTCCCGCTAGATAGCGCGCGCATCTAGCTTCCGCCTCCGCCCTAGTGGTGTACCCTTTGTAACTGTTACCGCTGAAACGGTGAACCTGTCTCCGACACTCCTCCCAGTCGTCGTAGACTCCGGGAACCTCACCCTTGTACACGACATACGACGGCATCTCTATGCACTAGACAAACAAAACGTTAGTAGCAATTCACAGATAATATATAAGCAATATATAAGTATGCAACAAAAGGATCGGAAGAGAAAAGCAACACATTAATAGCACGATTCATGGTCCTACTAATAAATAGCATCGATTACATATAAGTTGAACGACTGTCCAAACTAAAGAGACATACAAGTTCATTAAAGTTTAATTACAACATGAGCTAATCGATATTTCAGAACTACATAGCATCAATACTTTCGACTCGACTCAGGGACCGGAGCGTGGATGAAGCCGCCGTCTTTCGTGATGGTCATGAATGTGCGGTCGTTGTCAGCCTGCATTTGTAGCGTTGTTTCTATTTCACTGTTGGACGGTTGATAGTTGAGGTAGAACTGCCCCGAGGTACGAAGGACATCTTGATAGATGATTTCCGCAAACTCCGACTGGATGCGAAAGAATTCTTGTCTGATGTCCTCATCCTGGATTGCCGACAAGCGTGCGGCCCATTCTTTGAGATTATTTGGTAGCATAAGGTGATGATTGTTCCGTACGATCGCCCGCATGTGATGGAGGGCGTAGTAGGCATCCTTCTGACTGCCAGGCGGCTGCTTGACGCAGGGGAACGTCGTTACGTGGGTGAACATGTGCTTGCCGTACCTACAAATTGGCCTCCTGAAGGTGCCTCCAGATTTGGCGTAGCCGGGGAGAGCATCATCAAGAACTTTCTTGATATTTGTGTAGTCTTTCTTCGACTGACGGTCCGAGTCGAAATACGTGGCCATGGAATATTTCGGGCTTAAGAGGATGAGTGTGCAATGTGTGTCACTGCACAAAACACGGAATGTTAGAAAAAAAAAGAACGATCGAAATCTAAGAAATCATATGTTACGGGGCGGTGAGGGGATGACTTACTCGGAAAAGTAAGCACTAGTACAAAACAGGGCATCGGTCCACCCCTGAGAAGCCCATTAGTCCCGGTTCACTCACGAACCGGGACCCATGGGGGCATCGGTCCCGGTTCGTGAGGCCAGGGCGCCGGCCGGGCCTCGTGGGGCATTGGTCCCGGTTCGTCTGATCCCTTCTGTCCCGGTTCTAGACACGAACCGGGACCAATGCGCCTCGCTCCTAGCCCACAACCATTGGTCACGGTTTGTGGCTGGAACCGGGACTAAAGGTGACCCCTTTGGTCCCGGTTCCAGCCACGAACCGGGACCAATGCGCCTCGCTCCTGGCCCACAACCATTGGTCCCGGTTTGTGGCTGGAACCGGGACCAATGGTTGGCCTATATATAGCCCGCGAGCAGAGCAATGCATTGCTCTGTTTTTTTGCCCGACCGTGGGAGAGCTTTTGTGGTGCTCTAGCTCACCTCCTATGCACATGAGGTGTTCGATGAAATGCCCGAGCCACACTTAAGCTTTCTCCTCTCGAAGCTCCTTGTCCAAGCTCCATTTTCCTCAAGATTTGTCTAGGTTTGGCGGTCCGTCCTGTCCCGTCCCCGTCCTCACCGCCGTCGATCGCCCACGCCCATCTCGGCGCCGGCAACACCGTGGTTAGCCTCTTCTTCTTATCTTCTTTCTAATAGAAAAAAGTTCTTATTTGTGTGTTTTAATTAGATGCCCTAGAGAGTTATATGTTGTTCAATAATAAGAACTATATAACGCACGCAGATGAACCGACAATGGATGTACGGTGACCGACGCACCTCCGAGTATATTAAGGGCCTGCATAATTTTCTCGAAGCGGCTGAGGCAAACAAGCAGAATGGTTTTATGCATTGTCCATGTACTGTCTGTGAGAATACGAAGGCTTTCTCCAACTCTAAAACCCTTCACTTCCACCTGCTTGAGAAGGGTTTTATGCCACACTATAATGTTTGGACCAAGCACGGAGAAAGAGGGGTTATGATGGAAGACAACGAAGAAGAAGAGGATGATGACAACTACCTGCCCCTGAATACGGTGATGCTGCAATGGGGGAAGCTGAAGATCAAGAGGAACCAGACGATGTGCCCGATGATGATCTTCGCCGGGTCATTGTTGATGCACAGAGAGAATGCGAAAGTGAAAGGGAGAAGTTGAAGTTCGATCGCATGTTAGAGGATCACAAAAAAGGGTTGTACCCAAATTGCGAAGATGACAACAGAAAGCTCGGTACCACACTGGAATTGCTGCAATGGAAGGCAGACAATGGTGTATCTGACAAGGGATTTAGTTCGCTGCTGAAAATAATGAAGAAGAAGCTTCCAAAGGATAACGAATTGCCCGGCAGTACGTACGAAGCAAACAAGGTTCTATGCCCTCTAGGATTGGAGGTGCAGAAGATACATGCATGCCCTAATGACTGCATCCTCTACCGCGGTGAGTACGAGGATTTGAACGCATGCCCGGTATGCGGTGCATTGCGGTATAAAATCAGACGAGATGACCCTGGTGATGTTGAGGGCGAGCGCCCCAGGAAGAGGGTTCCTGCCAAGGTGATGTGGTATGCTCCTATAATACCACGGCTGAAACGTCTGTTCAGAAACAAAGAGCATGCCAAGTTGATGCGATGGCACAAAGAAGATCGTAAGAAAGACGGGAAGTTGAGACCACCCGCTGACGGGTCGCAGTGGAGAAAAATCGAGAGAAGGTGGGGGCACTTTGCAGGTGACGCAAGGAACATATGGTTTGGTTTAAGTGCAGATGGCATTAATCCTTTTGGGGAGCAGAGCAGCAATCATAGCACCTGGCCCGTGACTCTATGTATATATAACCTTCCTCCTTGGTTGTGCATGAAGCGGAAGTTCATTATTATGCCAGTGCTCATCCAAGGCCCTAAGCAACCCGGCAATGACATTGATGTGTACCTAAGGCCATTAGTTGAAGAACTTTTACAGCTGTGGAATGGAGAAGGTGTACGTGTGTGGGATGAGCACAAACAGGAGGAATTTGACCTACATGCGTTGCTGTTTGTAACCATCAACGATTGGCCTGCTCTCAGTAACCTTTCAGGACAGACAAACAAGGGATACCACGCATGCACACACTGTTTAGATGACACCGACAGTATATATTTGGACAAATGCAGGAAGAATGTGTACCTGGGGCATCGTCGATTTCTTCCGACCAACCATCAATGTCGAAAGAAAGGAAAGCATTTCAAAGGTGAGGCAGATCACCGGAAGAAGCCCGCCCTCCATACTGGTGATCACATACTTGATATGGTCAATGATTTACAAGTATTCTTTGGACAGGGTCCTGGCGGACTATCTGTTCCGACTGACGATGCGGGACGCGCACCCATGTGGAAGAAGAAATCTATATTTTGGGACCTACCCTATTGGAAAGACCTAGAGGTCCGCTCTGCAATCGACGTGATGCAAGTGACGAAGAATCTTTGCGTGAACCTGCTAGGCTTCTTGGGAGTGTATGGGAAGACAAAAGATACACCGGAGGCACGGGAGGAACAACAACGTGTGCATGAAAAAGACGGCATGCATCCAAAGCAGTATGAAGGTCCTGCCAGCTACGCTCTTACCAAAGAAGAGAAGGAAATCTTCTTTGAATGCCTGCTCAGTATGAAGGTCCCGTCTGGCTTCTCGTCGAATATAAAGGGAATAATAAATATGGCAGAGAAAAAGTTCCAGAACCTAAAGTCTCATGACTGCCACGTGATTATGACGCAACTGCTTCCGGTTGCATTGAGGGGGCTTCTACCGGAAAACGTTCGATTAGCCATTGTGAAGCTATGTGCATTCCTCAATGCAATCTCTCAGAAGGTGATCGATCCAGAAATCCTGTCAAGGTTAAGGAGTGATTTGGTGCAATGTCTTGTTAGTTTCAAGCTGGTGTTCCCACCATCTTTCTTCAATATCATGACGCACGTCCTAGTTCATCTAGTCGACGAGATTGTCGTTCTGGGCCCTGTATTTCTACACAATATGTTCCCCTTTGAGAGGTTCATGGGAGTCTTAAAGAAATATGTTCGTAACCGCGCTAGGCCAGAAGCAAGCATCTCCATGGGCCATCAAACAGAGGATGTCATTGGGTTTTGTGTTGACTTCTTTCCTGACCTTAAGAAGATTGGTCTCCCTCAATCGCGGTATGAGGGGAGACTGACTGGAAAAGGCACGCTAGGAGCGGACTCAATAATATGTAGGGACGGGCATTCTTGGTCTCAAGCACACTACACAGTTCTACAGAATTCTACCTTGGTGACCCCGTATGTCGATGAACACAAGAATATTCTGCGCTCCAAACACCCGGAGCAGTGTGACGACTGGATTACATATGAACACATCAGGACTTTCGGCAGTTGGTTGCAAACACGTCTCATGGGTGACAACACTGTTTCTGATGAGCTGTACTCGTTGGCCAGGGGACCATCTTCGACTGTATTGACTTACAAAGGGTACGAGATAAATGGGAATACATTTTACACGATCGCCCAAGATCAAAAAAGCACCAACCAAAACAGAGGTGTCTGCTTTGATGCAGCAACCAAGAGGGGAAAGGACACATATTATGGTTACATAGTGGACGTATGGGAACTTGACTATGGACATGATTTCAAGGTCCCTTTGTTTCAGTGCAAATGGGTCAATCTGTCAGGAGGCGGGGTACAGGTAGACCCACAGTACGGAATGACAACAGTGGATCTCAACAATCTTGGGTACACAGACAAACCATTCGTCCTAGCCAATGATGTGGCGCAGGTTTTCTATGTGAAGGACATGTCTACCAAACCGAGAAAAAGAAAAGATAAGGAAGCGAATACATCATACGATGAGCCAAAGCGCCACATAGTTCTTTCAGGAAAAAGAGACATCGTGGGATTGGAGGGCAAGACAGACATGTCTGAAGATTATGAAAAGTTTCATGAAATTCCTCCCTTCAAAGTCAAGGCTGACCCAAGCACCCTGTTAAACGATGAAGATTATCCATGGTTACGGCGCAATAAGCAAAGGACACAAGCAAAGAAAAAGTGAAGACTTTCTCTCCACAACTATATCATTGCAGTTACATGTGAAGAAATTAAATGCCTTTTGTAACAGATGAGTTTTCGTCCGAAACCCTGATACTTCGAAAGAGATTGTCCGTTTTGTACACGAAGTGCATCCAGTTTTTGCCGTAACCCTCTCAACTTTTTAGCACATGCTATGTGGGTGAAATGATGATACCATGCCAACTTTCAACCTGTTCAGAGTTCATTTGTAGTGCTTTTCAATTTCAGGGTCATTTAGCTTAAAAAAATCAGTAAATGCATGAAAAATAGGAAATGAAGTCAGAAAGGGTTGAAAATTCATGATGTGGCTTTGAATGGTGCATTTTGAACACACAAAAAGTCTGGAGTTCAAATAAGTTCAAAAAAATGAAATCCCTTTGTAACAGATGAGTTTTCGTCCGAAACCCTGATACTTCGAAAGAGATTGTCCATTTTGTACATGAAGTGCATCCAGTTTTTGCGGTAACCCTCTCAACTTTTTAGAACATGCTATGTGGGTGTAATGATGATACCATGCCAACTTTCAACCTTTTCAGAGTTCATTTGAAGTCCTTTTCAATTTCAGGGTCATTTAGCTCAAAGAATGAACTAATAGCAAAAAGAATGAACTAGAAAACCTTTATGAAACTCTAATAGCAAAAATAATAAACTAAAAATAATTAATTAAAAAATTCTGTTATGATCAACTAAAATAAAACTATAATATTCTTCAATAGCAAAAAGAATCAACTAAAAAGCTTTTATAAAACTCTAATAGCAAAAGGAATCAACTAAAAATATTTTATAAACCTCTAGTATTTATGAAACTAAAATTATATAAAATTTATGCAACTAAAGTTATCAAAGTATTTTTTGTTCAAAACATTAATAGCAAAAAGAATTTTCATAAAGAATTTTTTTAGAAACTTTAATAGCAAACTAAAATAACAAAATCTGTTTTTGGTTAAAACAGACATTTAAAATTACCTAAAAATTACCAAATTGAATATAATGATAAAACACAGTAATATTAAATAGCAGGAAAAAGAATCACTCAAAAATCTATTTTTATAGTAAAGTTATTCACAAACTAGTGATTCACACCAATTTAAAAGAATTCAAATTTAAACTATTCAAATTTGGAAACTAATGGCACTAACAGAAAGTTTATAATTTTTGTGACCTAAAAGCAAAAAGAATCACTAAAAAACTGTAGGTAGAAACAAAAGAAAATAAATAAAGCAAAAAAGAACACAAAAAAAGTAGAAAAAAATTAAAAAAAATGCCGCCTACTGGGCCACCACGGCCTGAATACGACTAGAAACCCAACCATCTAGTTGGGCCAGGATTCAGGCCCGTAGAAGGCCCAGAAGGCCCACAGGCAGAGGTCGATTAGGCCCGTAAGCCTGCTGCTGAGAGGAGCTCGTGAGGGTGTGCGCAGCAGCGCTTATAAACCACTCTCGAGCCCTCTCAGCTAGCGAGGTGGGACTAAACTTTTGGCCCCGGGCAGCACCACCCTTTAGTCCCGGTTGGTGGCACCAACCGGGACCAATGCCCACCTTTGGTCCCGGTTGGTGGCACCAACCGGGACCAATGCCACCCTTTAGTCCCGGTTGGTGCCACCAACCAGGACCAAAGGTCTCTGCTTCCCGCCCTTTGGGCTGACGAAAAGAGACCTTTGGTCCCGGTTGGTGGCACCAACCGGGACTAAAGGGTGGCATTGGTCCGACGACGCCGACCTCCTCGACGCCGCCAGGCTGCCCCGACGCCGTCCACCGCCCACGCCGTCGCCATCGCCAGGCCCCTGCCCTGTCGTCGCCGTCGCCGTCGCCGTCGTCGTCCCCGAGCCCGTGGCCCTGCCCCGCCCCGGAGCCCACGCCCCTGCCCCGTCGTCGCCGTCGCCGTCGTCGTCCCTGAGCCCGTGGCCCTGCCCCGCCCCCGAGCCCACGCCCCTGCCCCGTCGTCGCCGTCGCCGTCGCCGTCGTCCTCCCCGAGCCCGCGGCCCTGCCCCACCCCCGAGCCCACGCCCCTGCCCCGCCCCCGAGCGCGCCCGGCCGCGCCCCTGCCCCGGCCCGACCCCGCCGTCGCCGTCGCCGACGCCCTCGCCGCCCCCGCCGTGAGCCGCCGCCGCCCCTGCTGTGAGCCGCCGCCGCCCCCGCTGTGAGCCGCCGCCGCCCGTGCAATTTTTTTTATATGATGAATGTTTTTGTTCATATATAATGTATATATGTATGTGGCTATATGTATGTATGGATGGATGTATATATGATGTTTTTTTGTTCATAGCATTTTTTTGTTCATATATGTATTTTTTTCATATATGTGGCTATATGTATTTTTTGTTCATAGCATTTTTTTGTTCATAGCATTTTTTTCCATGTATGTATGTGGCTATATGTATGTATGTCGCCGTCGCCCTCGATCTCCTACCCCCTCCCACCCCTACCCGACAAACTCTCGAGAGGAGATCGACATGAGGGGGGACGTCGGACATATCGGGCGACCAACTCTCGAGGCCACGCAAACCCTAGAAAAAAGCGTTGTCGATCTCCTACCCCCCCTCCCCTACCTGACAAACTCTCGAGGTCAGCCAAACCCCTAGAAGAAAACTCCGGTAACTTCGACATGAGGGGGGACGTCGATCAACCCCCTCTCGCCCGACCAAACACTCGAGTCCACCCAAACCGGCACTGAGATGTGATAGGTAGTATTTTTTTGTTCATAGAAAACTCCGGTAACTCTCCAACATGAGGGGGGACGTCAACCGATCAACCCCCTCTCGCCAAACCGGGACTGAAAAAGCGTTGTCGAGGCCACCCCAAACCCTAGAAGTGTTGTCGAGGCCACCCCAAACCCTCGAAGCGTTGTCGAGGCCAACCAAATTTACCAAGTTAAATGAGTTAAAAGAGCGTTGTTGAGGCCACCCCAAACCCTAGAAGAGTTGTCGAGGCCACCCAAATTTACCAAGTTAAAAGAGCGTTGTCGAGGCCACCTCCCCGATAACTTCGACATGAGGGGGACGTCCGACATGACATGAGGGGGGACGTCGGACGTCGGACATGAGGGGTGAGCGTCGTTGTCGTCTACCCCCTCCCCGATAACTTCGACATGAGGGGGGACGTCGGACATGACATGAGGGGTGAGCGTCGTTGTCGTCTACCCCCTCCGGTAACATAGATAACTCCGGTAACATAGATTTATCAAGAATGCCCCCATTATGGATGTGCACAAGTTGATCCAATTTTTTTTTGATCTCATCTATATATATTCTTTTATATGTCACGTTGTCTGTCAAAGTATTGAAGAAATCCATGGCTTCATCATTAGCCGGAAGTAACATGCGTATGATGCTATGAAGCTCTTCAAAGTTGTTTTGGAACGGAGTTCCGGATAGAATAATTTGCTTTTTGGCACGAATTTCAGCAAAGGCCGTCCAAATAGCGATATTCGGAAGGCTCTTGCTGAACTTCGTACCAAAAAGCTAATTAATTATCCTATCCGGGACTCCGTTCCAAAACAATTTTGGAGAGCTTCGTACCATTATGCGCCTGTTACTTCTGGCTAATGATGAAGCCTTGGTTTTCTTGAATCCTTTGACACTAGACAACGTGACATATAGAAGGGTAGATGAGATCAGGAAAAATATGGACCATTTTCTGCACATTCAGAATGGCGCCATTTTGTTAAATCCATTAAAGGTTAAGAGAATCCCTTGTTTGACATTCATGAGAGAGGCGGTCCGGACGTCGGACATTCATGAGACAGGCAGTCCGGACGTCGGACATTCATGTTTGTATATTAATTGCCATGTTGTAATATTTGCAGAAACTATGGATCAAAGAGACTTGGAACAAGAACAATTGTTGGGGGAGATAATCCTCGCCGGAGGTGATGCTGTCTTGTCGTTTCTCAACGACACCGATGGAACAATGGAGGAGGAAGGACATGATCATGATGGCTCCGGTGACATGATCATGATGGCTCCGGAGGTGCTGACTAGCTAATTGATGCATTAATTGTTTTGGTATGTACATATATATATTAACTCTTCCTTCTTCTTTTATAGCCCTCCGGATCGAGCCAAACTTCGGTAACGAGACGAGGCCCGAAGAAGAGGTTGCGCAAGGATGAAAGTTTCACGATCACAGCACTCGCGGACGATGGCCTACCGATTGAACCCAAGCGGACCAAGGACGCATTTTCTGCTCAGTGCGGAGCTATTGTTAGGGACAACATCCCGATCAGCATCAAGCAATGGAATAAGCCTAAGGACGACGCCCCTGAAGGTGATTATGTCACCGATAGACAGAAAGATGATCTTTGGACCTTGCTGAAGGCAAACTTCACCCTACCGCCAGAGGAGGATCCGAATAAGCCCGTTATAGAGCCACTGGTCAAGGCGTGTGCTCTTAATAAGATGGCAGATCTATTCAGGAGGTGGAAGAAGGAGTTGAAATCAAAGTTTGTCGACAAAGGTGAGACTCCAGAATTCATCGGCCGATTTGAGAAGATAAGAGATCACTGGCCCGCATTTGTGGCCTACAAGACATCAGACAAGAGTAAGAAAATGTCAGAGACAAACAAGAACAACACTGCACAGAAGCATTATCACCATCACACGGGGTCAGGTGGCTACCTCAAAGCCCGGCCGTTGTGGGACAAAGCTGAGAATGACCTGATTGCTAAAGGGGTCGAACCAGAGACATTGAACTGGCCAGACCGTTCAAGGACTTGGTGCCGTTGGACGGACGAGCAACTTGCAATACCCGTCGCGAAGCTTCAGAAGTATATCACCGCAGCGCAGGAAGGGACGTTCATTCCCGACAGAGAGAAGGACGAGCTGACTGAGGCCCTAGGGAATGCTGAGCACCCTGGACGAACACGAGGCACACCAGGCTCCGTTCCGTGGAAGTTTGGGTTTCCCGACGCAGGCGGTTACAGAAGCCGGGAGAGAAAGAGGAAAGCGGAGCTGAGCGACATGCAGAAGATGAGTGCAAGACTACAAAAGCTAGAGGAAGCTGAGAGCCAGCGAGCTGCCGGCCAACTATCTCAGCGGCACGAAGCTACCCCAGAAGCTACCCCGCCATCTCAGCGGAGAAGCAGCGTGGCTTCCACGGAGCCCGTTCAGACTGACTTCACGGAGCCTATCTACCCCGTGGATACTATCACGGAGGCTCAAAATTGCGAGCTTATGACGAAATGCCATAACCTCACTTTCAAGGCGGCTCTCGGCTCTGTTGCACCTCCTCAACCCAACGGAACTTTTCACTGCCTTACGATTCCACATGGCTATGCTGTTGTGATGGTGGATGAAGTAATGGAGGGATTTGAGGAGCTCGAGATTTACCACTCTACAGGTGAAGGGGAGAATCAGCTGGTTCGTGCTCTGAGGAGTACATGTCTATGGCAGAAGGAGTACATCAAGCTTCCAAACTGGACGCCTCCGCCTCCTCCTCCTCCTCCGGCGAGTCAGGGCACTCCGCCTCCTCCTCCTCCTCCTCCTCCGGCGAGTGATCAGGGCACTCCGCCTCCTTCTCCGGCTCCTCCGACGCATGAGGGCACTCCGGCTCCTCCTTCGCCTACTCCGGCGCGTCGGAGCACTCCGCCTCCTTCTCCGCCTCCTCAGCAACGACGGAAGAGAGACGCCGCCGCTCCGGCGGCTAGCAGTACAAGCAGAGGCGGGAGGCAATTCAGATATGGTCCATGTCTCAAGCCTGTGGAAAAGTTACCATATGAGAGGACCGAGCAGGAAAACGAGGACATATGTCGTGCCGAAGTGAGGGACCATTTTGCAAAGAAAACTCCACCTCCGAAGGAGAAGCTAGATCCGGTGAAAGTGAAGCGCACTATCGATGCCCTGAAGCGACCACCACCACCTCCGCCGGATTCCAACTATGACCGCATAATTACTAAGACACATGCTAAAGCGCAGTAGTCGGGAAGTACTTCCAGTGCTGCAAGAGCGAAAAAACGAAGAAGTGGGAAAACAATTCCCCAGCTCGGCGAACAGGAGAAGCAATCGTGCCCCCCGCTCAAGGTGTCTAGCGATATCGCTAATCATCCGGTGCTACTGCCCGGTACCACTCTTGATGATTACCTGCCCGATGATGTACAGTTTGCAACGGCTGAGGTAGTAGACGTCTTTAGATACGAGCACGGGAAGCCTCTCGTCAAACCTGATCATCCTCATCTAACAACGATGATGCAAAAATTGCATGACTGGTACATGGAAACCTGCAGGAAGTCTGGGAAAGACAGTTTGTTAGTCGGAATTAAAAAAGAGCATGACTTCCCTGGAGTCGACCTGCTGCCTGTTGAATTTGTGGAGTTATTTCAATTATACAATCAAAAGGCCCTCGACAAACAACTCATGACTTGCTACTGTCTGTAAGTATTACTTCTATAATTAAGTCTCTAGCTCAGCTCGTTCATTGCATGTATATATAATTATCCTCACTATATTATGCAGATTGAAGATGGTCGAATGCCAAAAAATAGGAATCTTCGACGTTGGGTTCATTAGCCCAAATACCGTAAATGAATGGTCGGTACGAAAGGCGGCTGAAGATACCGAGAACAACTTACTACAAACGTTCCTTAAACATCAAAACAAAAGGGAAATACTCTTTCCTTACAACTTCAAGTGAGTGTTACTGTCTTCTGCATATTCGGTTCCGCTTACTCGTGGTTAAGTAATGTAATTGATGAGTTATGCGTGCGCAGCTTCCACTATATTATGCTATCCATTAACCTTGACGGGGCATTAGTAACTGTCTTAGACTCGCTCCGTAAAGATCCCAAGTATTATGCGGACATGACTGCAATGCTCCAGAAGTAAGTTCAATCAATACCGGGACCATATCGGCAACTTTCGTTCATTTCCTGATATCAAGTAATCATTTTCTTTGCCTGCCAGGGTTTGGAAAACGTTCACCGCTAAGGTTCCGGGTCTGAAGAAGGAGCTGTGATTTACACACCCCAAAGTAAGTAGTACTAGCTAGTTCCGCGCATCTCTCATTGATTCTAGTTTCATTAATACCATTATCATGCTTGCTTATCAGTTTGATTGAACTCTATTCTCGTAAAGTGCTTGTTGCAGGCACCCAACACTCATTTATGTGGATACTACGTATGCGAGTTCATTCGCTACTATACCTCTAAACGGGCCTCCTCTGAGAAACAATTTGAAGTACGTAAACAATATTCACAATTTTATTTTATATATTACCATCAATTGTGTTGAGTTTCATTCATATATATATGTATTGACCCCTTCTTTAAATTAGATCTGGCAGATGCGGGATGAACTCCTACCACATGATCGCATACGAGCAATTCAAGAGGAATTGGCGGGATTCTTTCTTGACCACGTCATACCTGAACAAGGAGAATACCATGTGAAATTGAAATTTTTGTAAGGGATGTTATATATTGTACATATGTAGCAGCGTCGGATAGATATACGAAAACTTGTTGTTCGACCAAGCACGAAGAAAGAGATGTCCCTTCTCTCTATATATGTTCATGACGATCTTGTGTAATTAATGGTTTCCTTTATTTGCTTACTAGCTAGCGTCGAGTTCTCTCTATATGTGTAGTAGCTAGCGTCGACCAAGCACGGAAAAAGAGAGGTCACTTCTCTCTATTAGCTCGCTAACACAATATGAAACCCCTAAATTAACCCTCCAAAACCCCAAAAACCCCCCCCTTCCAAAAAAAAACAAAACCCAGCGACTGCGAGCTGCTGACGCGTGGCCGCCTTTTGGCCGCCTTTTGGTCCCGGTTGGTAACACCAACCGGGACTAAAGGTCCTCCCTCCCCCGCCCCAGGCAGCGCCACGTGGATGCCTTTTGGTCCCGGTTGGTGTTACCAACCGGGACTAAAGGTCCTCCTGCCTGGGCTTCCCGCAGCGGCCACGTGGAGCCCCTTTGGTCCCGGTTCGTAAGCGAAACGGGACTAAAGGTTTTGGGCTTTAGTCCCGACCCTTTAGTCCCGGTTCCAGAACCGGGACTAAAGGCCCTTACGAACCGGGACAAATGGCCCTTTTTCTACTAGTGAAGGCATGAGGAAGTTATCCTTATCTGGGTTCGCCAGAATGACGCCTTCGAGGTATGAACTCGCGACTTGCCGGTCCCCAGCGCTGCCCAAGATCTTGGCACGCATGTAGAAGGGGTCGACTATCACGATGTCCGGGGTCTTGTCTCTAATGATCCGCATCTCCATACTGAGCGAAAATAGCCGAATGAAGGTGTAGTGCAGCGGATAAAGGTTAAACATAGCGAAGATGTCATCAAACCGCAGGACGATCATACGCCCGATGGTGCTATCGACAAAGCCCTTGCCCTCTGGCACCTTGGCCACGAAAACCGGGTATGCCACATCATTCTCAGAGAGACGCCGCTTCTCCATACAAAGAACACCGTCATGCAGACTCCGCATAGCACCGGTTGCAGCATTGAGCAGATTAGTCGGTAGCATCGGCCTACCCGCCACATGCACCCTCCTCGAGATATGCTTAGGTATTGGTGGCCCGTCCTGAGCACGGATCGTACTCGGTGCCGGCTGGCTCGCACCCTTGTTATTTTTTCTTTTCCGTCCCTTCTGCTTCTTCTGCTGTAATGGGATCGAGTTCTGCTCAGAGACCACCTTCTTGAGGGTGTTGGGGCTGATAATATTTCGCACCTTGGCTATTTGAGTCTCGGTGAAGGCGGCAGCTGGAGGCGTCTCCTGAGAACTGAACAGACGACGCCTGTTGCAATTGGGTTTCTCCGCGGTACCAGCTAGATCGCGATCGTCTTTTGCACGGTTGGGTTCTTGAGAAGGAGGCCCCAAGAATTCGTCACCGTACCCATGTTCGTTGATGTACTTATCGACGTTGGAAAATGTACCGTCGTCGTCGTCCGGATCCTGTGCCATATGCATGTCCGGATCAGCTGACGGCGGTAGCGTTAGGGCGGTCTTGCCATGGCTTGGCGCCGGCACGACTGGCGGTGTTGTCTGTGGGGTGGTGTCCCCCGCCCCCAAACGAGTCTGGCTCTTCGGCCAAAGCATGGACCAGTTTAAGCAGGCGCTGAGGGTCATCACATCATCTTCGTCGGCCCCAGGGGGTCGATACGGAGGTAACAAGTCGTCGCAGCCCCGCAGCACCCGAACCAGTTGAACCCTATACACGGTGGGTGGCATCGGATTACCGTGGAACGCGCGGTTGCCCGGTTCAACGATTTTGGCCTTGGCGACATCGATCAACTCGCCGTCCACGAAGTGCAGGAGAGTGCATGGAACGTTGGCGGCACCCTGCGAAAACATGTAGGGCGTCAGGGATGCCCAGTCAAAGGCAAGGAGATGAAGTCATCGGCCGAGGCTTAGTTACCGTGATGGCGTCGAGCTCGGCTGATGTCGAGGCACCGCCAACGGTGGGCGTGCAAGTGACGGAGGGGCCGCTTGCTGCCGAGGTGCCGGCCGGCGTATTCTTCCCACACCCGGGTGCATTAAGCTCCAATACCGGCGCCGACACCGGAGACACCAATGCCGCCTCCGCCGGAGACACCAATGCCGGCGCGTTGTGCGAGTTGCTGCCCGTGAAGCTAGGAATCGGGGGCGGCCCCTGTTGGCCGCCCGCAATCCACCCCCGCAGCCCCTCAAGCAAGGAAGGCATAATGGCGGTGATCGTCGCTCCCAGTTGGTCTCGCACTTGCTCTTGGACTATCTCTGGAATCCGCGCCACTTGTGCCTTGAGTTCTTTAACCTCGGGCTCCTGGCTTTCCGAGCTGGTCTTTCTCTCCTTTCGCCCAGCCTTATAGTATTCCGACCATTTCGTGGACAAGCCTTCGCCGGCCACACGACCAGCTGACGACGGCTTACTGAACTTATCCTTGTGTTTCATTACGTTCAACGCCCTATTTAAAGTGGTGTCCCAAGGGGCAGACGGGGAGCTCTGAGACCCCGCGCTACTGCTTTCAGTTTCCTGTGGAAGGAACGTGAACCATTTAGAAATTTGGCTTCATTAATTAGAATGCAACCATATGGAGCTAATTACGTGGGGGTGTATTCCTTACCAGAACACGCTCAAGCTCCTTCACCTTCGGATCCGTGGTAAGCTCCTTTGTTACCGGGTCCACCTTGTAACGAGCCCTGACATAGTTCCTGGTCTGCTTTTCATGGTATTTATCGAAGAGGGGCGGTAGGCCTTGCTCGGCACGCTCCGCGTCCTCCTTGTCCCATTTAGGTTCCGCCACTCTGTAACCGCCGGGACCGAGTTTGTGGACCCCTAAGTTCAAGTACCGCATATCTTTCCCCCACTGACTTGATTCCGCGGATGCGTTCCTCTCGCACTTGATCTTGAACTCCAGGTAGTCAGCTTCGCTGATCGAAGGATTTGTCTCCTTGATCTTCTCATAACTATCACCTCTTAGAATCCTTCTCTTCACCGCGGCTCTCCAAGTAGTCAGGGCCGTGCTCATCTTCGTGAGGGCGGCACTGTTCACTTTATTCCCTGAGAGGCGTGTGTTTGCGAAGTCACTGGGGAACTTGTATCATTCGTGCAGCTTCGTGAAGAGGAGGTTGCGCAAATTCCCTCGGTCACGATGCCTTAGGTTCTCGGTGTTGATCGAGACGGTGCTCCGGAGAATGCACCCGAGTTGTCCCGCGTACCCACCGACTAATTCTTTGGGCGCCGTTGGATGCCCACTGGAGGACACTTCAGTAAATTCCTCCTTGACGGTGCCGAGCACGTTCGGGCGCCGGTCCTTCCGTTGCCTCTTCAGTTGGCTGCCATCTGTGCGTTCGCTGCCATCATCAGTGGTGGCATCCCCGGCAGCACCATCAGTGGTGTCATCCCCGACGCCACTAGGGGTTGTGTAGTCGGGATCGGTGTCTTCCGCGGCGTCCTCATAGCGGTGAGGTTCTTCCTCCATCTCCTGGGACAGCTCCCAGAATGGCTTGCCCGAACCGCCGGCCTCATCGTTGTCGGCCATGTTCGCTCTAAATAGGAAAAAAGGCTACTAGAGTTATTGGATGAGATCAGGGTAGTATCTATTCTTCTCAGATTTAGAGGAAAACTGAGAATAAAACATGCAAATTGATGCACACCCATAGGTAAGATCTCCTTTTCTTGGTTTATTTTACTTTGCATGTGATTCATACAAGTCCTTAGAAAAACTTGCTATCCCTGCATTCTGATTACCAAGCATACAAACAAAGCATTTTTCATGGTAAACAACCAAGGCAACAAATATATATATCAAACAAATAAATAAATAAAAATGAGTTATTGCTAGAGCCTGATGGTTGAGCTTTCGTTAGCATGGCATATGTATGGAAGAAAAAATAGTTTGCATTTCAACTTAAGGGAAAACTATAAAAGCCACTTAGAAATATTTGCTTTGTAGAAATAACATTGTCTCTAAATGTTGATTAATTTTTGTTTAGGTTGAGAATCGGGCACCTTCTAGGTCAAGAAAATTGGGCATGACCTTTGCTAATTTTCTTGACCTAGGAGTGCCCCATTCTCAACCGAAACGGAAATTAATCAACATTTCAGGAGAAAGGGGTAACTATTTGTCCCCGCACAAAAAAAGGCCTACATATATCCAGTGTGTAGTGCCAGGGAAATCAATTTGAGAATACATTAGAGATAGATACAGTTCGTATACCATACTAACTGACCCTCGAAGCCTCATAGAGCAAGATCAATCACGCCAATTTTACTCTGCACAGCCGTTTACACAGAGAACCAAGATCCAATCTAATGGTAGCTAACAACCAGCTGTATAGCGAAACAATGACTTACGACAAGACACATGTGCTAGCAGTGTAGAGACCACCTATGCAGCGCTAAAGGGTGTGTTTGGTAACAATCTCCCCTCAGCATAGTGGTTTCCTCCCGAGACATGTTGAATCCAAGCATGCTGAGTGCGTGCAACTGCATCTTATTTGGCAGGATGTATGCGTTGATGCATGTCGAGATAAGACTGTGTTTGGTAGACACAACATTGCATTGCATGTATTAATTCTCAGCCAAGAAAATATTCAGCTATTGCACTCTTTGAATGTCAACAAAATATCGATTTACGATATTAGAACACAATGCCCAACATCCACATTTTCTATGCATGTACAGAAGCCTGCTGCTCTATACCAATTTGAAGAACTGACATACAAATTAGCAGAACGGTAGAAGCAAAATTCAGATCTGAAGAAATTTGACAAAGGGGGAAGGAGGGGAAGAACGAAGGAAAAGGGAAGGAGGAGCAGAACGGAGGAGGGAGGAGCAGGCAGGGAGGAGGGGGGGGAGGCCATGCGCAGGTTTACCTCGGGTGATGCAGGATCCCAGGCGCGCCACCGATGCCATCGGAGGAGCAGGGGTGGCGGGATGCGCTGGAGGCGGAGGATGACGGGGTCGTCGGTGAGCCTTGCTGCGCGATGAAGGCGCTGATGGGGACAGCGGAGTCGATCTAGAGGCGGACACGGACGCGGAGGCGGTTGGGCTCGTCGGCGGAGTTCGATCTGGGTGGCGGCGAGGTGGAGGCGGCGAGGTGGTTGCGGCGAGGCGGGACGAGCCAGGTGGCGGCGGTGGCTGGCAAAGGAGAGACGAGTGAGGGGAGGGAATGAAAGAAGGGGAAGGAGTAGGATAATGCCGTAGTGGGGGGAGGGTTAGCAATGGCGCACCTTTTAGGGGTGCGCCATAAAAATTGGTATATCAATGGCGCACCTTTTAGGGGTGCGCCATAAACACCGTGATAGCAATGGCGCACCTTCTCCTGGTGCGCCATTACTAACTTTTTTTTTATTTTTTTGGATTTTTAGTTGCATGTAATAATTTAAGATTTGAGATAAAAGAAAAGGAAAATGCAAATGGAGTGATAAAACCATTGTGCAAAGATTTAGAATTAGATGACATGGTTGAAATCAAGTGACATGAAATAACAGTCATCAAAGATTGAGCTTGCCACTGACACACACACGCGGCCGACACGTCGTGATTCGATCTTAGCTATCTTTTCACAATCTTCTTGCCCTTCTTTCTCGCGGTTGAATAATTTAGCCCCGGAACCCCTTGAATTCTTCTCTTGAACGGACGTCCTTTAGGTAGGGTGGTCCTGCTTCTTCTTGTGGTGTATGGTACTTCATCGTCGTCGTCATCTTCCATCTTCGGGTCGCCGTACTTGTCGAAGTCTTGCTCATTGGCGACTCCATCCATTCCGATGATGTTCCTTTTGCCTCTCCTCATGACAACACGACTGGGCTTTGACGGGTCGGTAATGAAGAAGCATTGGTCCACTTGGCAAGCCAGTACCCATGGCTCATTTTTCGCGGTGACGTTTGCGCCCACGGTCTTGGATTTGGCTTCGGGTATAACCATGGTGGTGAAATACCGGTCTTCTTTTAGGACGCTCTTGGCCCATCTGACACGGAACATCGGGACCTTCTCTCCAGCGTAGCTCAGCTCCCAGATCTCCTCGATCCTTCCGTAGTATCTGTCCTTGTCATTACCGGTGTAGGATTCCATCGTTACCCCAGAGTTCTGATAATCGCTCTTCATGTCCTTTTCCTCGGTGTAGAATGTGTAGCCGTTGATATCGTACGCCTCATAGGTCATCAGGTTGTGCTCGGCGCCCTGTGACAAGGCGAATATGAGTTTTTCTTCCGCGGAAGAATCCTCATGTAAAGGGTACGACAGAAGCTTGTCCTTGAACCAACGCGTGAAACATGAGTTGTGCTCTTTGATTATATCTCCGTCCGTCCTCTGTTGGCCTCGGTCATTGTATGTCTTCTCAATAAAGGTTTTGTGCTCTACCACCCAAGGATCGACCACGTCTATGTGTTGTAGCGCGACTAGGTTTGCTCTTTCAAAGTCGGCGAGTCGACCCTTGAAGTCGACATGCATTTCGCGGCGACCCTCGCGGTGACCCCATCCAGCGAGCCTGCCGAGGTGCCTATTGACGGGCAGACCAACAGGGTTCTCAATGCCTAGATAATTCGTGCAGAAGGAGATGCACTCTTCGGTCAGAAAGCCCTTGGCTATGCTTCCATCTGGTCGTGCCCTGTTGCGAACGTATCCTTTGATGACACCATTCATCCTTTCGAACGGCATCATGCTGTGCAGGAACGTCGGCCCGAGTTGGATGATATCCTCCACGATATGGACCAGCAGATGCACCATAACGTCGAAGAATGCGGGCGGGAAGTACATCTCAAGCTCGCATAGTATCACCACGATCTCTTCCTGTAGCCTTCTGATTTGCCTCACGCCAACCGACTTCCGAGAGATGACGTCGAAAAAGTTGCATAGGCCAAATAGCGTTTCACGGACGTGCGCGTCCATGATCCCACGGATTGCAACTGGAAGTATCTGCGTTATCAGCACGTGACAGTCGTGAGACTTCATCCCGCTGAACTTCTGCTTTGCTGAGTCTAGGTATCTGCTTATCTTCCCCGCGTAACCGTAAGGAAGTTTTACACCTACGAGGCAGGTGAAAAACTGCTCGATCTCCTTCTGACTTACAGTGAAGCACACGGGAGGGCAGTCATATTCGATCTTCTTGGTCTTTTTGCCTTTGCGACGACTTTCCGTGTCCTTCGCCTCATCATCATCATCATCATCATCATCATCATCATCATCATTAGGGCGTTTTGCGTGAAGCTCCTCCCTGATGCCCATTGATTGCAAGTCTGCCCTTGCTTTCGGCCCATCTTTGGTCCTCTCTGGCATGTTGAGCAGGGTACCAAGCAGACTCTCGCACACGTTCTTCGTGATATGCATGACATCAAGGCTGTTAGGCACACGGAGGATCTTCCAGTACGGCAAGTCCCAGAAAACAGACCTCGTTTTCCATACCTTCAGCAGCGGCTCTGGCGCCTTTCGCTTCTTTCCCGGCGGTGGGCACTCTTTCCAATTTTTCAACAGCTCGTCTATTTCCTCGCCGCTCCTCGTACGTGGGGGTCTTCGGGGTTCGGTTTCACCATCGAACAGATCCTTGCGTTTTCTCCATGCGTCATCGTCGCGAAGCCACCTTCGATGTCCCATGAACACGGTTTTCGAAGACCCGGGATCTCTATCTACCTGGAGATACATTGTGTCACCCATGCACCTGACGCATGCACAAAATCCGTGGACCACCTGCCCCGCGACATATCCGTAACCGAGATAGTCGTGCACCGTCGTGAGCAGTGCGGCTCTCATAGGGAAATATTGTTTCGCTGCGGCGTCCCACGTATTGGCTGGCGTTTTCCACAGCGTGTCTAGCTCCTCTTTTAGCAGCCCTAGATACAGATTGATGTCGTTCCCTGGTTGTTTCGGCCCTTCAATTAGGATACTCATGTGAATGTACTTCCTCTTCATGCACATCCAGGGGGGAAGGTTGTACATCCACACAAACACAGGCCAGGTGCTATGTGTGCTTCTCTGGCTGCCAAACGGATTGACTCCATCGGTGCTCGCGCCCAGCATGATGTTCCTTGGATCGTCCCCAAATTCTGGGTGTTCGAAGTTCAACGCTTGCCACTGGCTCGCATCCTTAGGGTGACTCAGCATCTTGTCTTTTTTATTTATCTCCGGATCATTTCGGCATCTTCTCGCTTCTTCTCCTCCCTATTCGCGTGCCAACGCAGGAGCTCTGCTTGCTTAGGGTCCGCGAAATACCGCTGCAGACGAGGAGTGATCGGAAAGTACCACACCACTTTTCGAGGAGCTTTCTTCCTCTTCTTGTATCGAGTGACGCCGCACACCGGACATATGGTAGACTCCGCGTGCTCGTCCCGATAAATGATGCAATCGTTCATGCACACATGGTATTTCACGTGCGGTAAATCCAGAGGACACACGATTTTCTTCGCCTCCTCGAAACTGTTCGGGCACTTGTTCCCCTTGGGAAGACGTTCATGCCAGAATGACATGTTCTCGTCGAAGCATGCGTCGGTCATTTTGTGTTTTACCTTCATCTCCAGAGCCATGAGCGTTACTTTCAGGCGGGTATCCTCGGGCCTGCATCCTTCATACAATGGAGTAACCGCGTCTATCTCCAGTTGATCCAGCTTGGCTTTCTCTCGGGCGGCAGCTCTTGCGTTACCCGTCTGCTTGAGAAGCAGCTCTTGAATATGAGGGTCCTGCACCCAGCCCATCGATGGTCCATCGTCGTCTGCTCCGGCATCTTCATCTTCATGATCATGCCCTTCGTCTTGATCTTCCTTATCATCATGTCTGGCATCTTCTACATGATGACTGTGTCCTGCATCTACTTCGTGATCATGTCCTGGAGATTCTTCGTCTTCTCGCCCGCCCTCGCCGCTATTGTCTTGCTGCCCTTCCTTATTTCTTGCCCGGCCCCCATGGACGACTTCATAATCATCTTCATCACCTTGCCACCGATAGCCATCCATGAAACCACGCACGAGCAGGTGGTCCCGCACCTGTCTGGAATCCGGGTCCATAAGGCTCTTCAGCTTGCATCTTCGACACGGACATCTTATCTCCGTCTCGTTCTTTTGAAGCATCTCGGCCTTCGCGGAGCTCAAAAACCTATTCACGATGCCTTCGGTCATCGTACGGACCATGGTCGCCTGCGGGGTAGAGCAAAACGATATTTTAGAACCAAAAAAAAAATTGGCATGACTTTGCCTAAAAATAGGACCAAAAAGAATGCATAGTGCCAAATTCTCGCCGAAACGGAAATGAATCAACATTCCGGCAAAATATTGGCAACTATCGCATTTCAAATACCGGTACCTGCAAACACAAACATATGCAACACCACAAACATACGTAGATCTAGGCCATAAAAAGTGTGTACGTTGGAGGGAGAAAAAAGTAGATCTAGAACATAAAGAAAGCTTTCCCCTTACTTACCTATCAAAAAAAGGAAATTTAACCACTTAATTTGGGTGAATCTATGGTGCAAATGAGGTGAGGAGGAGGAGGCAGCCGAGACCAAGCTTGGTAGAGGTGGAGAGAATGAAGTGGGGAATGTGAGTGTGGTAGGTGGCTGTAAAAAATATCTAGCTGCTCTCAGGTTACCAATGGCGCACCTCCTAAGAATGCGCCATTGGTAACCAGGGTTACTAATGGCGCACCTGGTGTGTGGTGCGCCATTACTAGTTTTGAAAAAAAAATTGAAAAAAAATTGTTAGTAGTGGCGCACCGTGGGTGTGGTGCGCCATTACTAGTTAAAACTAGTAATGGCGCAATTTCCCCTGGTGCGCCACTGCTAAGTCTGGGGAGGGGTGTGGGGCCAGGACAAACTTAGTAATGGCGCACCACACACCAGGTGCGCCATTAGTAATATGGCCATTAATGGCGCACCCATATCTGGTGCGCCACTTCTATATAGCAGTGGCGCACCACATACATGGTGCGCCATTAATGTCCATATTAGCTATAGCCGTTTTTCTAGTAGTGAGTATTACAGTCGGTACCTTTGAGTATTCAATTCAGGCGATCTCTAGTGGGAGAACGTTGGAATTCCTGGTTACACTTGGTCAGAAGACTGATGGATGTTCAACTTTCTGACCAGGAGGATAATATTCACTGGAAGCTATCAACGAATGGTAAGTTTTCAGTGAAATCAATGTACTTGGACCTAATAGACTCGGGGCCACTTTCCAGGTCTATGCATATTTGGAAGATCAAAATCCCGCTTAGAATTAAGATTTTCATGTGGTTTGTACACAAGGGTGTTGTACTAACCAAGGATAATTTGATAAAACGAAATTGGGGAGGCAGCCCTAGATGTTGCTATTGTGATCAAAATGAAACAATTAAACACCTCTTTCTCGATTGCCCTCTAGCAAAACTTTTATGGCGTACGGTTCATATAGCCTTTAACATTAATCCACCGACGAGTATCAATGTGCTATTTGGGACGTGGCTCAATGGAGTAGACGGAACAATAGTGAATTATATTCGGATTGGCATCAGTGCTTTATTATGGGCTATCTGGACTACTAGAAACGATATGATATTTAATGGCAAGATTTTCAACAACTTTTTGCAGGTTATATACAGAGCCACGGCGTGGATCCGTACGTGGTCCTTACTCACTCATGTGGACTCCAGGGAGCGTATGGTTATTGGGTGCAACCGATGGGAGACGGTCGCACGGGCTATCTTGAGCCGATTTGGATGGCGAGCTAATAATAGGCTAGGTGTATAGGCATCGTAGCCTACTTTTAGTTTTGCCGGATGTAGCTGTTTTTTATCACTCTTTTGGATGTTTTATTGCTCAGTTTTGTGAGCTTTGCTGGATCTCAGACTTTGTTACCGTACCGTCTAATAAAATGGCTGCATGCATCAATTGATGCAGAGGCCGGGGGCTCCGTTCCTCCTTCTCTAAAAAAAAAATACACACAAGAACAGCTTCGTCAAGCGAATAAAGAAAAGGGCTGGCCCAATACCTATGCGGGGAGAAAATCCTTCAGGTGAGGGGAGGTTCTATCTCGCTATAAGCGAGATATAGCTCTCGCAGGTAGTGTATATAGCTGACTGCCTTGCAGCATATATAGCTCATTTCTGCACCGCAACCGTAATTCTCACGGGTTGATCTGTGGGTGTCATCTGCCCTTCACAAGGTGAAAAATATTCTTTCCAGCCGGACTTGCAAGTGGGCGACCTATTCGTATGAGTGACCTAAGCCTCGCCGCTGTCGAACAGACACCATGGAAACGTCTATATGTGGTGAGCGACCAAATGAATGTTCAGTCATCTCGCGGAAGCGCACTAACCTAATTTTTTTTGGCAACCATCCTAAGTTCCTTCCCGTCTGTCATTTTCCTCATTCAACGATACATACCTGCAAAAATTTCTAAATATTTGTTTCGTCAATACCAGACATTAAATTGTCAAAATTGACTGGCGTAGCAAAGCGCACCTTCAAGATGTGGAGGCACTGCCCTGGTTTCAGCATGGAGAGAGGCGGGAGGGGATTGGGGGTAGAGGATAGATATGACAAGTGGGGGCAGGGGTGTAAGTGGGAGTAGACTTTGATCCCTAGCGGGATGTATATTTTGCCGGTGCGCCAAACAGGTTGAGGGTTGAAATTGACCGGAGTCAATGAGCATAGGGTACAAACTTCAGGGATTTTTTTTAGAGAAAAAGGGCACACAGCCCCGGTTCCATTGAAAAAACAACGGAACCAGTGTGACAACATATTCCGCTACAGCCCGCGGAGCACAGCCCAGAACGCTGACTCGGCAAATATACTAATCTAGGAGTCAGATTAAGACCTGAATAGACATTACAAAGTTTTAGAGCATAAAAGGGAAATAAAAGCATAGAGTGGCTGCGACTCTCCTCCAAGATAGCCTGAGCTTCTTCATCAACATCCGAGGAAGAGTACCAGCACCATCAGCTTCTTTTTTTGTTCTCAGTTTTGGCCCCATGTGCAGCTTGACAAAATCAGCCGGGGTCTGGCCACATCAGTACAGGAGGATCTCTGGCTAGCTTCTCCAGGCTTTTTACCACGGTAGTGACTTATGTCCTTGCATCGTTCGAGAATAGAACCTCCCACGCTGCAAGTTCCACGGCCATCTGCCTCCATATCACCTGCAACCCAGACCATGTAGCACGATTGAAACACAGGTTATTCCTGATTTTCCAAAGAGACCACATCGCAGCAGCATAAAGAGCATTTGCAACTGCATGTTTTTTATTGGAAACCCACCAGGCAGCAAGGTTCTCAACATTAGAGACCCTGCCAGCACCTGGTATGTTTCCAATGACTCTCCAGAGCTCAATCGATACTACACATTCAAAAAATAAATGCTGGCAAGATTCTGGCTCAGAGCAAAATAAACAAGACATGTCAGGGACATGTTGCCTTTTAGCAAGGTTGTCTCTGGTCAATACCTTGTTATTATGAACCAGCCACAAAAAAATTTGCACCCTAGGGACAATCTTCAATTTCCACACATATTGTGTGTGGACAGGGAGGATGCCCCTAAAGTTCACAATGTTATAAAAGGATCTAACTGAGTACAGCCCATTAGCGTTATATTTCCAAACCGGAGTATCCTCACCCTCCCTAAATGCGATAGTATTAGCAATAGAAATGAGGTCCATCCAGTCAGATATCTAATCATCAGTCAGGCATCTCCTAAAAGTTATCTTGAGATCAGTCCCATTCCAAATTTTAAATATAGATATGTTATGTTCATTAGCCAAAGAGTACAGACTCCAAAATTGAGTGGAGAGGGGCGCCGATCCAAACCATTGATCCTCCCAGAAACGAATTTTCTTGCCATTACCCACAATCCAAGAGTATCCCATCTTGGAAGCTTTGATGGCCCATAAAATTCCTTTCCAGAGAGGGGAGGCCCTAGTATTCGAGCAAGCAAAAATATTGGGTTTATTGGTTTTGTACTTATCATCAATTATAAGTTTCCAAATTTTATTATCTCCAGAGAAGTATCTTTTAGACCAAGAGGCCAAAAGACACATATTCATATCAGCAATATTGGTAATACCAAGACCACCATATTCCTTCTTAAGGGCAATAGACCCCCAAGAGGCTAGATGATACTTATGATGGCCTTCATAGTCATCCCAAAAGCAATTAGCTAACTGTGAATTAATAAGAGTAGTTGCCCATTTAGGGAGTTTAATTACACCCATTAGATAGGCAGGGATGCTAGCCAAATTAGATTGGACTAGCACACGTCTCTTACCTATAGATAATAAACGCCCCCTCCACCCTGAAGCCTTTTTAAGTATCTTATCAACCAGGGGTTGAAGGTCCTCTCTCTTCAATTTAGTATAATGAAGAGGGGCACCTAAATACTTAATAGGGAAAACCCCTAGTCTACAGCCCAAGTTTTGAGCATACAATTGTGCCTCATCCCTAGCTACATTTATGGGGACAAGGTCACATTTGTGGAAATTAATTCTCATGCCAGATAACTGTTCAAAACATGACAGAAGCCATTTGAGGTTTTTGGCATGCTCAAATTTTTACTCATAAAAAGTAAAGTATCATCAGCATACTGCATACTTATCACCCCGATGGTTTAGTGTTTGGGAAAACACCAGAAATTATATCATTCCTGGCTGCTCTGACTAACATTCTAGTAAAAGCATCAACAACCAGATTGAAAAGTAAAGGGGAAATAGAGTCACCCTGCTTCACCCCTTTACCTGAAATAAAAAAATCACTATTGGTGTCATTAACTCTGACACCAACAGATCCATTTAATATCAAAGATTTAATTTTATCAATCCATTTAAGGCTAAAGCCTCTACTGGATAGAACTTCAAATAGGAAATCTCTATTTATCATGTCATAGGCCTTCTCATAGTCAAGTTTGAAGACAAAGCCAGAGAGTTTCGAGGAGGCCAAAGAGTGCACAATCTCATGTGCAGCAACAATGCTCTCCATTATAAACCTCCCTTTCATAAAAGCAGTTTGATTTTGTAAAATTATGTCATCACAAACTGGGCCAAATCTATTTGTACAACATTTAGAGAAAATTTTAAAACTGCAATTAGTCATGGCAAGAGGTCTAAATTTTTCCAGTCTAACAACATTTGGTTCCTTAGGCACCAAAGTGAGAAGGGAAAAATTCAGCCTATATAAATCTAAATCCCCTCTCTCCCAATCTGCAAATAGAGCAAGTAAGTCTGGCTTGATTAGCTCCCAGAAGTGTTGATAAAATAAAAAGGAAAAGCCACCTGGGCCTGGGGCACCCTCAGCATAAGAACCAAAGACAGCTGCCTTGATTTCTTCCTCAGAGAAAGGAGCATCAAGTTTCTCATTATGAGCCCTAGATACTACCCCATCATCACCCCAAAACCCTTCCTGAAGATGAATATTAAGTTTGGGAGTAAAACCAAAGAGCTTTTTGTAGAACTGAACAGTAAGGTCAAGTATACCTTTAGGATCTTCCACAGTTCCATTATCACCCTCCAGCATTGCTATCTGTTTCTTCCTTCTTTTTTGGTTTGCAACAGCTTGGAAGTATCTTGTGTTTAGTTCCCCCTCCATCACCTCTCTTTCCCTAGATCTCTGTCTGGCTTTGGTTTCTTCCCCCCTCCAAATGTCCTGCAGCTCACCTGAAATATCTTTCATTCTAGTCTTAGAAGCAGGGGATAAAGGTTGGGTTTCAGCCATAATATCCAAACAATTATATTCAGCAACCAAAGATTGTTTCTGCCTATTTTTGGCAGCTTCAATATTAATATTCCAGCCCTTAAGGACTTTCCTATTCAACCTAGTTTTGAACTGCCAAACATCAATGGCCTTAGTATGTGGGCATTTGGTGTTCCAAGTTTTATGAACAAGTTCATCAAAGCCCTCTACACCAATCCACCATTTTTCAAATCTAAACATCTTATGTTTAGGAGCAGGGATGCCACCAGAATCTAACAGTAAGGGTGTATGGTCACTAGCAATCCTGGGCAAGGCTTTAAGATGTACTGCAGGGAACAAAGCTTCCGAGTCAGTAGTCACAAAAACCCTATCCAGGGTTGCCATGATCATATCCTCCTGATTGTTACCCCAAGTAAATCTCCTGCCAATATTACTAATCTCTATTAAACTGAATTTATTTATCCAGTCATTAAACATGTTAGCCCAGTGGTGATTAATAGCACCGGTAGACTTTTCAGCGGCGCTTCTAATAAGGTTGAAGTCTCCACCTATAGCAGTAGGACCATTCCACCCAGCTGCTACATTATGTAATTACTTAATAAAATCAAGCTTACCCTCATCATAAGCAGAACCATAAACAGAGATAAGCCTTCAACTTTTATTATTATTTCTACATCTAAGGAGACAGGATACACAAAAGGTATGTATGTCACAATATAAAATCTCAAAAGTATCATCCTTTAGGCCTATCAGAATGCCTCCAGCCGTTTCAACAGCAGGCAGCCATTTCCAATAGTACCCATTCCTGGAATCTAAGGCTTCCAGTTGGGGTAAAGAAAATTCAGTTTTCTTAGTTTCAGAAATACATATAAAGTCGGGGCAGTGAGCTTTAATAAGCTCTTGCACCCTTAGGCTCTTATGGGGTCCATTTAGGCCCCTAGCATTTAAAGGTAGGTTTCATTTTCGACAAGCTCTACAACCTCAAGGTTTAAAATATACTTCACTCGCCCCGCTTGGGAACATTTTCAATCCGTGAATCATTGGAACGATCGATCGATGTCCACTTCACTTGTACGTGTGATGGTACACATACGAACAGATTTTTATCCTACGGGATTGCGTGTCGAACTTTGGATGGAAATTGAAGGGAGAACGGCCCAGCAATAAAGGGGTAGAGGTTTCGGAAAATTGGAGTATGTACTAGGTATATAGGGATTTCCCATACGTACGTCCAGCCCGACGGCTTGTGCGCACCAAGAAAAGGCAATGGAGGACAGCGTGCCGCCGGTCATCATCGTTGGGACGGGGCCGTTGGGGCTGGCCATGTCAGCGTGCCAGCCATGTCACGGGGTGGATAGCATCGTACTGGAGCGGGATGACTGCGTCGGCTCACTGTGGCAGAAGCACGCCTACGACCGTCTCCACCTACACCTCCCCAGGCAGCAAAGCGCGCTTCACCACTTCCCTCATGCCGACGACGCGCCGGCCTACCTCGAAATATGGTCGACGAGTAACATGATTGTTCTGTGTGATTTTTATATAGAAGTGGAATTTTAGAATACTTCAATCTTGATCCAATGGCTTTTGGAGGTAACATTAATTTATAGGAATCTGTCACACGTTGTATTTTTGACACATTGACTCTCATACCCGTGGATGAGTGACGAAAAACATACTGTTGTGAACTTGGTTGCCTATGCTGCTTTATGGTGTATTTGTCTCTCGAAGGTGCTCTTAGGGGTAGGGTGTGCGTGTATGCGTTCATAGGGGTGAGTATATGCGCGTGTATATGAGGGTTCGCGTCTGTAAAAGAAAAAAGAAATGATATTTTCTGGGATATATACCATGCAGAAGTCTAAGGAAGGGGTGGGCGAGGTTTATCTGTACAAGTGTCTTTGATACTAAAATACTGACATATCTCGAACGTACCCATGGTGATTATTCATCTCGTTGTTATAGAAACATTGTTTGATTAATGCATCAACTCAGTTCAAATGATGGGAATTATAAGCAGACAATGTCATTTTTTTATTCTCCGTAAAAAATGGATGATATCACCTTTTTTAGCTTCCCAACAAAATATCTATCATTGAACCTGTGGGCTTGCTTATTCACGTACAATGTTGAAACATGTTTTATGCAGACGTTGACATTAATGGGTCCAACTAAATATATGTCATCCATAGATCAAAGATAAAAACAGTGAATGCTAAAGTTGAAAATTCAAGAACCGGGTGGATGGAAATGTATACATAAGACTTACAGAGGCATTCAGCCAATAAATGTTGCCACGCAATAAAAAACAGTAAGCAAATAAATAAATACTACACCAAATTTCGCCAGTATGCATAGTGTTTTATCTATATAAACTCAACGGAAGAGAAGCAAACTCTATATATACACGAGGAGATAGCTAAGACATGTAATTCATCTTCATCTTGATATTTACTGTTTCCTGTTTGATATGTTGGAATGGAAATATAAGGCAAACACACAAAGAAATATGCTAAGATGAGAAGAAATGAAGAGACATAGAAACATATGGGAATAAGATACTGTTGGATATATGAGCAATTTACCGAATGATTTAAACGAAATAAACAGTAGATAAAACAAGATCATGGTAATAGAGGCAATACTAGTCATGTAGGAGAGTATGCCACGATAAGAGGAACATAACTTATCAGGCAAACTAAAGGGTAGTAGAGGAATATTATGTGAACATGTGAACTATACCAAAACATATGTAGAACATAAAGTAAAGCAGTAATCTCTAGTAGAACCTCGAACAGGAAAGACACGAACACGTACTGAGCGGCAGCAGCAGCATTAGCGTTGGCGTCGTCACCGGCCATGTCGTCAAAGAAGTAGTCGTCGGCGTCCGTGGTGAAGTGGTCAGTAGTCGCGCAGAGCGCTTCCCAAAAACCTTAGGACGATACTACACAGCGGCCGCGTGCTATGCAGCGCGGTCCAGCGGCCGCCCGTTTTTGGAAAGGATTCACGTGCGGTTTCCCCACCAGCCAAAAAAGGAAGGTTTTGCCTCCCTCGCGTTACAGCGTCCTGCCAAAAGAAAACGAAAGGCTTGTGTCTGTTTCCAGAGCCCCCGCCAGCTCCAACCACCCCTCCTCCCTCCTCCCTGCAAAGCAAAAGCACAACTCAAGAACCCCCTCTTTCTTCCCCTCCCCCACCTCTTTCTCCCAGCTGCCGCTGCACGCCATGGATTAGGGTAGATGAGGTCCTGCCCCAGGAAAACAAAACTTTTTGTCTATGCAACTCTTTGTCTGCATCCAAAAGTTCAGGCAAATCTGTGTGTTGCCAATCAGCAAACAAAATCAAAAGGACCTTGGATGCAGCTGTTATTCACAACCCCCATGAGCTAGTTGCAAGAACTCCCTGTACCCACATGTATGCAACTTTCTTAGGCGCCTTGGATCCCTTTTTGCCAGTTACTGCCCCCCGATGAACCTGAAGCTAACGCTTTTGCCTTGCACCCTCTCCTGGCCTCTGCAGTAGTAGTTTAAAAATCACTAGTTGCTTAAAAAAGCCTTTGGAAAACCCAAGACAGTAATAGTTGCCACGGTTGAAAAAATAGTAACCTTGTAGGCAAATTAGCATTCCATATTTGATGAGAAAGAGAAATAACCCAAATGCCTCGTTGTATGTAGTTGTCGCTTGCTTTAGACAATTGTGTTGTAAGTCTTGAAAAAAGCATGTGTTTGGGAAATGTTTGGAAAGCATTCTTGTTCAGAAATAGATACTGAAGCATGTGTTTCCATGCTGCTTGTTTGGTTGATTCACAAAAAAAAATCAGAAAAGTTTCAAGAAAAAAAAAGATGAACTACTGGTGTTTGCAGGCAACTGTTGCTACAGGAACCAATGTTGGTGTGCAGAAACAAAAAACAAGTGACAGTAAAAAAGCAAATATTTCCTTATGAGAAAAATGGACTATTGGTGTGCTAAACATAAGTTGTGTCATGTTTTCTGATTTTGACTGCATGTCGTGAAGATGAAATTGCCTAATTATGTTGCCTTTCCCCTCCAACTTATTAATTGATTGACTCTGTCTGGTGACTTTAGTTGGTGTGTGAGCGACTTTGGCATGTGAATCGTTGTCGGCTAGGGATTCGGCTGGCCCACGGGCGTGCAGCTGTGGTAGGGGGTAGGCGACTTGGTTTCCCCCGTTTAGCCCACTTTGTGGGCGCATCGAGGCAACTACATGGTGGGGCTTAGGCGACTTTGTTGTTTTCACTGGGCTTGGGCGACTTAGCTTGTTGGGATGGTCTAGGTTCCCACGTTGGGTGCGGCGACTATGTATCGGCTCGTAAGCGGCTCCCGTCCAATGAATTTAGTTGGTGTGTGAGAGAATTTGGTGTGTGAAGCCTGGACGGCGAGCGGCTGTGGTAGGGGGTAGGCGACTTGGTTTCCCTTGTTTACCCGACTTTGTGGGCGCATCGAGGCGACTACATGTTGGGGCTTAGGTGACTTTGTTGTTTTCACTGAACTTGGGCGACTTAGCTTGTTGGGATGATCTAGATTCCCACGTTGGGGACGGCGACCCTATATCGGTTGGTAAGTTGCTCTGTCTAATAACTTTAGTTGGTGTGTGAGAGACTTTGGCGTGTGAAGCCTGTACAGCGGGCGGTTGTGGTAGGGGGTAGGCGACTCGGTTTCCTCTGTTTAGCCGACATTATGGGAGCGTCGAGGCGACTACGTGGTGGGGCATGGGCGACTTTGTTGTTTTCGTTGGGCTTGGGCGACTTGGCTTGTAGGTAAACTCTAGATTTCCACGTTGGGGGCGGCGACTATGTATCGGTTCGTAAGCTGCTCCGTCTAATGACTTTAGTTGATGTGTGGGCGATTTTGGCTTGTGAAGCCTTGTCGGCGGGCTGATGTGGAAGGGGTAGGCGACTCGGTTTCCCCTATTTGGCCGACATTGTGGACGCATCGAGGCGACTACGTGGTGGGGCTTAGGCCACTTTGTTGTTTTCACTGGGTTTGGGCGATTTAGCTTGTTGGGAGCTCTAGATTCCCATGTTGGGTGCGACGACTATGTATCGGCTTGTAAGCGGCTCCCGGCCAGTAAATTTAGTTAGTGTGTGAGCGACTTTGGCATGTGAAGCCTGGCCGGCGAGCGGTTGTGATAGGGGTAGGCGACTTGGTTTCCCTTGTTTAGCCGACTTTGTGGGCGCGTCGAGGCGACTACATGGTGGGGCTTAGGCGACTTTGTTGTTTTCACTGGGCTTGGGCGACTTAACTTGTTGGGAAGCTCTATTTTTCACGTTGGATGTGGTGACTATGTATCGGCTCGTAAGCAGCTCCTGTCCAATGACTTTAGTTGGTGTGTGAGCGACTTTGGCATGTGAATCATAGTCGGTGGGCGGCTATGATTGGGGGTAGGCGACTTGGTTTCCCCTGTTTAGCCGACTTTGTCGGCGCGTCGAGGCGACTACGTGGTGGGGCTTAGGCGACTTTATTGTTTTCACTGGGCTTGGGCGACTTAACTTGTTGGGAAGCTCTAGATTCCCATGTTGGGTGCGACAACTATGTATCGGCTCGTAAGTGGCTCCCGTCCAATGACTTTATTTGGTGTGTGAGCAACTTTGGCACGTGAAGCCTCGTCGGCTAGGCACTCGGTGGGCCCATGGGGCAGGCGGCTGTGGTAGCGGTAGGCGACTTAGTTTCCCACCATTTAGCTGACTTTGTGGGCGCGTCGAGACGACTATGAGGTGGGGCTTAGGCGACTTTATTGTTTGCACTGTACTTGGGCGACTTAGCTTAGATTCCCCCTACTGGGTGTGGCGACTATGTATGTGTTGCTAGGCGACTCCGTCCAATGACTTTATTTAGTATGTGAGGGACTTTGGTGTGTGAATCGTTGTCGGCTAGGCATTCGTTGGACCCACGGGTGGGCGGCGACTCTGGCAGGGGGTAGGCGACTTAGTTTCCCCCGTTAAGCCGACTTTGTCGGCCTGTTGAGGCAACTACGGATTGGGCCTTAGGCGACTTATTTGCCTACTACAAAAGACACAACTGCTGAAAAGGGGTTATTCATGGCTATCTTAACTAGTTGCTAGCTGAAAATAGAATAGATACTATCACAACTAGCATATGCTAGTATAACTAGATCAAAAACAGATGGTAGATTAACTAGCTTAGGCTACATATGCTGAAACATAGCTTAGGCACACCTCCTATTTCAACACGGATGAAAAATACAGATGCTAAAAAAACATATGATCTAAAGGTGGCCGAGAGGAAATCGAAGGGGGGGGGGAGTGTGTCCCATGATTGTTGCCTACGCGATTTTGCACTCCCTGCTATCCCTCCCAAAAAATCCCCAAAAACCGCAGGAGCAGCGGGTTGCCCCATGAACGCACTCGCCATAGAGAAAATGCATGTGGGGTGTGTGGGGGATGTTGCGCGCGGGGAACACAAAGTCTAGGCCTTATATGTATTGACTTGTGCTCCTTAAAATTATCTAATGTTGGTTACGAACTGCCCAATGCAATGAATAAAAGTTGCCTAAAAAGAGCCTAAGATTACTTTTCTTCAGATCTGCACTAGTTGTTGCAGCTAGTGCATTATGCCACTACATCTTGTTCGATTTTCTAATGTGTGTTTGAGAAAGTTTGTGCATTCACAACTCCTACTGAAGATGGGTCTGCAAACTGATGACTTCAAGAATCAATTTTGGGTCATGTCGATGGTGTTCTTGATAAGATCGGTGTTCCTAGTTGTAGCCATTGTTCAGATATTGCATTTCATATTCACATTCAGATGTGTACGGACACAATGAATTTCTAAATTGCACACATACAGGAAAGATGGTTGAAGATATCTACCTGATGGAAGTTAATTACCCTGTTGAAATATTCAAGGTACCGCGAGTTGCAGAACCATTGGCTGTTCTAAACAGTGGTTGAGAAAGAACAGACAGTAGAGGAGAAATGCAGGCAACAAGGTGATCTCGTATGGCTCAGAAAGTTGTGTAATGTTTGGTTACAGATCACGACTCACCTTGTACAAGGTGCTAGTTCAGTCATGGAGCTCCTCTACACCGCCCTCTGGACGGTGTCACGCCTCCTCCTCCATCTTCTGTACCCCGCCGTGCATATCAAAGTCATCCCCTCCTCACTGAAGAAACAGTGTATTCCAGCAAAAAAATGAAACCATCTAACATGGCTGCAAAGGAAAAAAAGGAAAACAACATCTTCTGGTTCATCTACAGATAATGTATGAACTATATTGCCTGTCACGGCTAAAAATGCCTACCAATGATGTCCAAAAGTCACAACATATGTTGATGTTATCTGAATATTATTGCCTGACATTGCTGTCCACAGTGGCCTACAAATGTTGTCTGAATGCCCGTAAAATTGCCGCAAGCGTCCAAAAAAATGCCTAGAAAACCGAAAGTCATGATGTGATCCTGAGCACCAGTGATCCCGGATGATGTATAGAACCTACAACACCTACACGTGTTGACGGATGATTCAGTATTTGCTACTGCCACTACTTAATGTTTTTCTTGAGATGGCCTTTGTAAGTGAATTTTCCCTCATTACTAAAAGAATAAAACAAAGAAGTTCAATTTATAATAGTAGAGTGGTTTGATGTTTTTTACGAAACTCGGATTTCTTCCGAAAGTAAAGAAAATGAGAGCAGTTCAAAGTGATAATAGCCAGAAGTTCGCGTATTGCATGCTATGTGTTTCATATCCGAAAATAATAAGGCAAAGTCAAAAAATTGGTTGCTGGAAGTTCAAGTGCTCGACCCATGAAGTTCAAAAATTCTCGAGAGAGAGGTTCATCGTGTATTTACATGTTTAAAAAAACACAAAAAGATGTTGTTTTAAAATAATTCTCTCAATGTTCTATTCCAAAATAAACGGTAAAAACAAATTGGTGTATGTTGTTCGAGAAGAAAAGTTTAACCATATTAGAAAAACTTGCGTCTTTTTAACAGGTTTCTAATGGTGCATCATTTGTGCAACTCCAAAGGAACGGGTGAGGAATTACGAACAAAGAAATGTGAGCGAAGTTCAATGTGAAAACAACGAGCAGTTCAACTACTACACAGGATGCGATTCAGATCAGAATAAAAGAATAAAAAATAAAAGCCTAAAATGGTTGTTGCTAGAAGTTCAAGTGCTCTGCCTAGGAAGTTCAAAAATTCTTGCAAGAGAGGTTCACCTTGTATTTCCATGTTCAAAAAACAAAAAAAAAATGTTTCCGTGTTTTAAAACAATTCTCTCAATCCACAAAGAAGTTCATTTATTATTTGGGACCAATTCGATTTCAAAAAGAGAAAATAAAAAAATTCAAATTATAAAAACGGAGAAAGTTCACGTACTACATGGTGTGTGTTTAATGTGAGAATGATAACAAAAAGGCAAGGTCTAATTTTTTTATTGCTATAAGTTCAAGTCTTCGGTCGAAGAAAGTTAAAAAAAATTGTGAGAGAGGTTTGTACAAAAAGGAATATCATTTGTGTAACCCCCGACGAATGTGTGAGAAATTACAAACGAAAATACGTCACAGAAGTTCAACGTGAAAACAGCAGGAAGTTCAACTACTACAGTGAATGAATTTTAGATGAAAATCTTTTAAACCGTTGCGAATATGAAAAAATAATCAATACGGGAAAGTTGCGTGTTTACAGCAGCTTTCCATCGGTATATCACTTGCTCAATTCCGGTGAGTGGATGGAGAGCTACGAGCAAAAAACAGCACGTGAAGAAATAGACTGAAGTTCAGGTAGACGTGCTGATGAAGTTCAAGTTCTTCACGCGGTGCATTTTCAAAACACTCTGTTTCGCGATAAAAGGCACAACGCGTGATCTCGTTGTTTTCAAAATTGCTTGGAAATGGCTAGGAATCAGAGAAAATCATCTACATGAAAAAGTTGCGCATTTTCCGTAGCTTTTCAACGGTATATTATTTGCCCCATTCCGATAAAGTTTGTAGAAATTATGGCCAAAAAACGTTATTTGCCATTTTCGAAATTGACTTAAAACCGTAATGAATTGGAAAAAATAATGTACATAAATAAGTTTCGCATTTCTTCAAGCTTTCCAACGCCATATCATTTGCTACATTCCGTAAAACCGTTGAGAAAATAACACGAATATACGAACTCGGTGGGACTTCGGCCATTTTCAAAATTACGTTTAAATAGTTTAAAATTGGGAAAAACTTTCTGTACGAAAAAGAAGTGGTTTAGAAATAGACTCGAAAATACGATTCACTTCTTTTTTGTATGAAGAAAAACGGTTTTCGAAACTGCTCTTAAACCATTTAGATTTTGACAAAAATTCAACTTAGGCCGTGACCGTCGTGTCCACAGCTTTCCAACGATATATTGCAAGACTCATTTGGACAATGTTACGGGAAGTTCAACCTCTTACCAAGGGAAGTTCAGGTCGAACAACTCAGGCAGTAAAATTGCAACAGACGCTAGTTCATCACATCCCGAGAGCAAATCTGCCAACGAGCGAGATTCCTATTTAAAACGGGCATTTAGTTGCTAAAAGCCGTTTCCAGATTACACTTACATCACATATATATAGGGTAACACTATTCTAATCTAGGATTAGAATAGTTATTCTGATCACGATCGCCCAATAAGGCGCACGGATGTCCTCCCAAACTCCCACATTGCTCCAATAGTCCTGTCTAAAAAAAAGAAAACCTACCCACTACCGATACCTCCCCGTAACTCCCCCCGACCCCCCGGCTGTCCAGGACTTCTATCAATCCACCGCCGCTGACCCCGCCTCCTCCCGGCCGACCGCCGACCCAGCCTCCTCTCGGCGCGTCGCCGTCCGCACCTCCTTCCGGCGAGCCGTCGTCCCGCCTCCTCTCAGACCGCCGCCGACCCCGCCTCCTCTCGGTGCGCCGTCATCCGCGCCTCCTTCCGACGAGCCGTCGCCCCACCTCCTCCCGGTGCGAGGCGGCCCTAGCCACCTCCGGCGCGAGGCGGCCCCAGCCACCTCCGGCGCGAGGTGACCCCGCCTCCTTCTGGCGAGCCGCCACTCCCACATCCTTTGGTGCGAGACCATCACCGCCTCCATTCGGTGAGTCGCCGCCCCCTCCTCCTTACGGCGCGCCGCTGCCCCCTCCTTCCAGTGCGGGGCCACTCCCTCCTCCCGTCGATGTCCTCGTCCCCAGCACCCAGAGCCCCTGTCCTCCCCGAATCCGACAAACTACAGGCCGCCAATGCGAATCCGCACCATCTCGATACCCGACCTTCATGGGGTGCCAACCCGGCCTTCATGGGTTGCAAGCAGTGACCTTTGTTATTGTGCGTCGGATCAGCAAAGTCGCCACCCCTACGAGAAGATGGACGGCGCAACACCCTCGTCGTTCTCTACTTGTCCTGGATCACTGGATCCGGCGAGATCCGTGAGAACCACCTGCTTGGTCTGCCGCCACCGAATCTCCTTGACATCGGATCTCACAACTTCTCCTCCGAGCGACGTCGCCCACCACGCGCGCCTCCTCCCTCCTCCGCCCCGGCCACAAGCAACAGAGCTCCAATACATCATGGCTTGCACTTGTGCGACCCCCTCTCATGTTCGTCCCTCTCTCCTCCTGTCATGTTCAGAAAGCGTTGATGAATGTTCAGATATGTTTCCTTTGTTTCAGGTTGCAGTGGAAGAGCAAAAAACAGCAGTTCACACATGAAAAATGAAGAAGGAAAGATGCAACAATCAGAGAAGCAGCGATCTCAGTTCAAATATTTTTTTTGCATGTGTCAATTTCTTTGGCTTGCCTATGTTCAATAACAAATGTTTGCTTGAAGCAATGAAGAAAGCTGAGTCAACGGACGAAGATGATGGCTTTCTTTACATCTGAATGTCTGCCTGTATTATTAATGGACTACTCCATGCTCAATGAACTTTAAAAATGTAACTACTCCATGTTTAATGAACTTTAAATAATGTAACTAGTTTTTGCGTGCATGTGGTGAACGACCGTGCGTGTGTGGGTGTGTGCCAACACCACAAGTCTGGATGAGAAAAAGTAATAAAAAAGAAACCTAATTAATAATGTTCATTGCAACAAGTTCGAATAAAAAAGGAACACGCCATAAAAATATTCACAACGTAAGGTCAAATTAAAATAACAAATTCACACGTGTCTATGTTTTTTTGAAACTACAATGATCCAAAACAGAAAAATTCACATGTAACCAATATGAAAAGTTTTGCAATTGCTACTATTTGTTGTGATGTTTAAAAAACAATTGAGTTTTCGTTGAAGTTCAAATAAGTAGATATGAGTGATTACATGTAAAAATAAATAATAGAAAAAGCCCCAAGGGGTCCAAATTTTAAAAAAACAGTACAATGTTTATACAAAATCCAGATTTTCCTCATTATTAAACAATGAAAAACAAGAAATTCAACAAGAAAAACAAGAAGTTCGAATTTTAAAAATAGAGAAGTTCAAAAATCATAAAAAGGGTTGTCATTGTTTCTAAAATAATAAAAACTCTTGAAGTTCAAATTTAAATAACGAACTGTCCAATATTTATTACAAAACTAGGATATTTTGATGCTAAAAGAAATAAACCACGAAGTTTAAATTATAAAAATAGAGAAGTTCGATACTTTCAAAAAACTCAGATTTTCCTTGTTACCGAAGAATAAAAATGAAGAAGTTCAAAATAAAATGAAGGTGTAGTTCGATGTAAACGAAAAACACAAATTATTTCAGTTTCTAGGGAAAATAAAACTATAAAGTTTAATTTTAAAAAAAAATGATGCTTTTTAAAAACATATTTCCTTCCTAAGAATAGGACTAAGAAGTTCAAATTAAAATAACGGAGAAGTTCGATGTATGTAAAAAGCTTAGGTTTTTTCTCGTTACTAAACAATAAAATGAAGAAGTTGAAATAAAAAAGGGCTGAGAAGTCCAAATTAAAATAGCAGAGAAGTTCGAACTTTATGAAAAACTCAGATTTTTTTTTCTCGTTACTAAAGAGTAAAATGAAGAAGATCAAATAAAAAAGCTAGGAAGTTCAAATTAAACTCGTGAAATTCCTTACACGGAAAACATATCAATTTAATTTTCCCCTTTTAACAAAAACATGACAAAAATTCATAATGACAACAACGAGAAGTTCAAGTACTACAAGGGATGCGTTTCAGGTGAGAATAAAAGAATAAAAAACTAAATGATTAAAAAGTTTGTTGAATGAAGTTCATGTGTTGTGACCAGGGAAGTTCAAAAATTCTTGCAAGAAAGGTTCAAAATTGTATTTTCATGTTCAAAAACACATAAAAGAAACTGTTTTTTGTATTTTAAAATAATTCTCTCAATCCACAAAGAAGTCCAGTTATTATTTGGCAGCAATTCCGTTTCAAAAAGAAAATCAAAAATTCAAATTACTATAGCAACGGAGACAGTTGACGTACTACACGGTGTGTGTTTAATATGAGAAAAATGAATAAAAAGGCAAGGTCCAATTTTTTTCTTGCTATAAGTTCAAGTTCTCGGTCGGAGAAAGTTAGAAAAATATTGTGAGAGAGGTTTGTACAAAAAGGAATATCATTTGTGTAACACCGACGAATGGGTGAGAAATTACAAACAAAAATACGCGACAGAAGTTCAACGTGGAAACAGCAGGAAGTTCAACTACTACGCTAAATGAATTTCAGATGAAAATCTTTTAAACCGTCGCGAGTATGAAAAAAATGATCAAGACAGAAAAGTTGCGTGTTAACAGCAGCTTTCTATCGGTATATCACTTGCTCAATTCAAGTGAGTGGATGGAGAGCTACGAGCAAAAAACAATATGTAAAGAAACAGAGTGAAGTTCAGGTAGACGTGCTGATGAATTTCAAGTTCTTCACGCGGTGCATTTTCGAGGACTCTGTTTCGCGATAAAAGGCACAACGCATGGTCTCACCGTTTTCAAAATTGCGTGAAAACGGCTAGGAATTAGAGAAAACCATCTACATAAAAAAGTTGCGCATTTTCCATAGCTTTTCAACGGTATATTATTTGGCCCATTCTGATACAATTTCTAGAAATTACGGTCAAAATACGTTTTCGGCCATTTTTGAAATTGACTTAAAACCGTAACGAATTGGAAAAAGTAATCTACATAAAAAAGTTTCGCATTTCTTCAGGCTTTCCAACGCCATGTCACTTGCCTCATTCCGACGAACCGTTGAGAAAATAACGTGAAAATACGCACTCGGTACAGATTCGGCCATTTTCTAAATTACTTTTGAACCGTTCATAGTTAGAACAAACATTTTATATGGAAAGATGTGCATTTTCATAAGCTTTTCAACGACATATCATATGCGTCGATAGGACTATCCGTTTTGAAATTAACCATGAAATACGAACCCGGCTGTTCGGTTTCAGAAATTCTGTCATTTTTGAAATTCCTCCTTAACCGTAGGGAATTTGGAAAAACGTTCAACATGTGAAATGAGCGGATTTGAAGCAGCTACCCAACGCCATCTCATTTGCCTCATTCCGATGAACATTTTAGAAATAGCGTCAAAAATACGATTCACGTTTTTTTATGAAGAAAAACGGTTTTCAAAACTGCTCTTAAACCGTGTACATTTTGCCAAAAATTCAACCTAGGCTGTTATACTGGTGTCCATAGCTTTCAAACGGTATATTGCAAGACCCATGTAGGCACTTTGCCGGAAGTTCAACCTAGCACTCGGGGAAGTTCAGGTCGAACAACTCAGGCAGTAAAATTGCAACAGATGCAAGTTCATCGCGTCCCCGAGAGCAAATCCGCCAACGAGCGAGATTTCTATTTAAATCGGGCATTTAGTTGCTAAAACCGTTCCCATATTACACTTACATCACATAGAACATGACTGGCCAGAAAAATTCGCGCGGGAAGACACGGTTGCGAAGATAGCCCGAAGGTCGGGTTCCTACAGAAGGAAGTTCAGGGTTGTGTAACTCAGAAAGTTCAACCCGTGAGCAGAATAATATTCTGATCCCGTGATCAGAATAGTGTGTATATATATATATATATATATATGTATATGTATATAAAGTCTATTTGTCATCCAGGGTGAAGAATAAGTAATTCTTCACCCTAGTGTAAACTCACAAAAGACATGATTTCTTTTGGATGTGGTAATTTTACCTCACACACATCGTAATCTTACCTCACTGTCATGTTGTAATCTTACCTCACATGCACTGAATTCTCATCCGTCATGTTATAATCTTACCTCACCTCACACATGCATGTCGTAATCTTACCTGACATGCATGACATATTTGTTTCTCACGGTCGATTTTAAGAGCCCTTAACTGCACACCGTAACATTACCTCACATGCATTTGGGTGCTTATGGTGACTATATGATGCGTGAGGAGGTGGGGTGAGGAATAAGAATTTCTCACCCAAGGTGAATAGTCGATCCCTATATATATATATATATATATATATATATATATATATATATATATATATATATATATATATATATATATATGTATGTATGTATGTATGTATGTATATGTGTTATGAGAGAACATTGGATTGCGCCTAGTTTTGTTTGATTATTTAAGAACATGTTTGTATAGACAACAACGTACATTGTTTCTACCAAGATACGATACACACATACATACATACATACATACATATATACATATAGAAAGTCTATTCATCACCGAGGGTGCAGAATAAATTATTCTTCACCCGAGGTAATTTTACCATCGTTTCATAAATAAATTACATTTGAAATGCAAATAGTTACATTTATATTGATTCACTACGTAAAATTTGGTATAAGAAAATAAAAATATAGGTCATAAGACCAGAAAAATCGCATTTTATGTATATTATACACTATGTTTTTATGTTTCTAATTTTACGTGACATAATTTTTTTTTACGGTGACTATATTTTTTTTACGGTCTCTTTTTATGTATGAAATAAGATTAAAATTTACGAAACGTAAAATTACGATGCATTGATGTGAAAATAGAGAGGGGGTGAAGAATTACTATTCCTCACCCAGGATGACGAATAGCGCGACCCTATATATATATATGTTTGTTGTACACATATAAAATCTAATCTGAGAAGCCAAGTATTTTAAAATCTAATCTGCAAAAACGAAGATGTATGTTTTTTAGATAGAGAAAAGTAAGGAATATACTATATGCTATAATTGGGGCTCTTGGTCATATACCTTTTAAAAACTTATATATCACAAATACATGACACATCCAATAACTTTTATATTTGCAACCATATTGTCTACTAACATAATCATAACAATCAAATAATAACATCTTGATATTACTGTCTAACAATTCTAATTGGTACCCACTTTGTCATATTTAATATTATAAAAGTTTTAGCCCATGCAGATGCATTGGTCAATGACTAGTGATACTTAGTGACATTTCCGTTGCGTGCTCATGTATTCCGAATTTATTAAAGAGGCTACTTTGTGACAATTCATTTGCTTTGACTATGTGTTTTCAATTGACTTTTGTGGCATGGAAGATAAAGATGGTTCATCTGTCAGACCTGACAGCTTTGCGGTCACTTCTTCTACTAAACTAGCAATATCAATGTCACGTCAATAGGTCATAGTTAAAATGCATATGATGATTGTGTTGATGTCGATGTAGAAGCTCTAGCCTGGCTAGAGCTGGGTATGTTGTCTAGCAACTTGGGAGATAGGTCTGTTGTGCGAGGTACTCTCTGGTTCATCTTGACATATGTGTTTATAACTAAGACAATTTTCATAGTATCTTCCAATCCCAAAATATAAGCAACAAGAAGCTCACAATCTTGTACGCACACTTTCGAAGCATGTTGGTAGACGCCCGAAAAAAGGTGCTACGTGTGGTAGTGTTTGTTGTGACATTTGCAATGTGGAAAAATGGGTTAGAACCAATGTCGTTTATAGTGTTGGATATTGGTAGTCGTCTAGTACCATATCAGATAGAGTAGTAATTATCTGTGAATCAATTATCACAATACTTCCACTGACCAAAATCTAATTTATTACAACTCCTATAATTTTCAGCTTAAATATAATAATAAAAATTGTTTTTTTTTTAAAAGGAGGAATGCCCCCGGCCTCTGCATCGTGGCGATGCATGCAACCATTTTATTTAAGCAATCGAGTTCAAACAAAGTGCAAGTTCAGCTGTAGCACAAAGGCTCGAAATAAAGCGAAAATTACATGCCACCCTTGGCCATACCAATCTCAGACTATGATGCCTATACACCTAACTTTTTAGTTTGCCGCCATCCATATCGGTTGAAGACAGCCCGCGCTGCCGTCTCCCACCGGTTGCACCCAGTAACCAAACGCTCCCTGGACTCCGCAGGCGTGAGTAACGACCACGTACGGATCCAAGAGGTTGCTCTGTAGATGACCTACAAGAAATTATTGAAGTTTTTGTTGTTAAAAATCATATCATTCCTACTATTCCATATAGCCCACAACAATGCACATGCTCCTATCTGAATGTGCTTAGCTGTGTTGGCTTCCACTCAATTAAGCCACGTCCCAAATAACATGTTCATACTTAATGGAGTGTTAATATTGAAAGCTATATGAATAGTACGCCATAAAAGTCTAGCCAAAGAACATTCGAGAAAGAGGTGTTTGATTGATTCATTGTTGTCACAAAAACAACATCTAGGATTACCCATCCATCTTCTTTTAAGCAAGTTATCTTTTGTGAGTATTACTCCTTTATGAACGAACCACATGAAAATCTTGATCTTCAGCGGTACTTTAATTTTCCAAATTTGTGAAAAGGTAGGAATTGATCCGGTATTAATAAGGTGTGCATACATTGATTTCACAGAAAAACTACCACTTGTAGTTAATTTTCGCTGAATAGTGTCTGGTTGGTCAGAAAGTTGAACATCCATCAACCTACGTACCAAATGGAGCCACGAATTCCGTCGTTCTCCTACCAGAGACCTCCTAAATTGAATATTAAGAGGTGTTGTCTGCAGAATTGTAGCAACATAAGCCTCCTTATGTTGCACAATATTATATAATACCGGATACTGCGTAGATAGTGGTATGACGGGTTGGTTAAATGTACCAGGTATAATATCATCATGCAGAGGCCAGGGGCGATCCTCCTTTTCCAAAAAAAAAAAGGATTGGCAATGGCATCGGGCTGGGTCAGCACGAAATAATCACAGATGAGTGCAACATACATGTTAGTTTTGTGATGAAGCCTGTCGTATATGTGTAAGTGACGATTTCTACAAGAAGCCGTTTGGCATGAGTCCCCATCAGTCTTGCTGCACCACCCTCGCATGCATAGGAAGATTGTCCTGCGCTAACTTGCATGGTGCAGTGAACGGCAAGGACAAGTTGTTCAGATTCGGCACAGTGAACGGCAACAGCAAAAGTATCCTAGCAACGAAGGATACAAATTTGCTGTACGAGGTCCAGTCTGGTTCATCCGTAGATACGAATTTGCAACTAGCACAATTTTCCCAATGTCTTCTAATCCCACGACATATGCATGTACCAAGATACTCATATTCTTGTTCGCACACGAGTTTATAGGGGTAGCGTTCCTAGTGGCATTTGCAACATGAAAAGCTAGGGCAGAAGCATTGACCTATATTGTGGCTACCGATAGTTATCCATTGCCACATCATGGAGCTATGATCTGTGAATTATTCATTGCAGTACTCCTACTGCCCATGAATTTAATTTTCTTTATTACATCTCCAGTGGGTGTCCATATGACAACCACCTGTGGTTTATCATACTAGTCGTCAACTCGTGCACCTGCACGGGCTAGCAATTTTAATATCAGATATATCATGGTTTTGAAAAAATAGAAATGTCGAACAATCATTTGAATATGTTGATATAGGTTTTTATTATTACACATGCACATTGGATCCAATGAACTTACATTGCTTTGACTATTTTGTGATTAGATTTTTAAGCCCAATTGTGTCACAACGGTGTAAATAATATTGTTGTGTAATTGCAAATCACGTTAGATTTATAGAAGATATGTGGAAATATGGATGTGGTACTTTATGAAAGCAAAAGTTATTGTATGTATCATGCACTTGTGATCTATGAGTTTCTAAAAGGTACAAAGATCAAGTGTTCTATCGTAGCATTTATCTTCCTTTCTTAGTTAACCTAAAAGAAAAAAATACATCTTTATCTTTGCCACGGAAGAACGGTAGAATTATCAATACTTTGTTTCTACTACACAATAATGGAAACATGCATGCATGACTTTCTATCAAAATACATGATATCGTATCGAATAATATGCGTATTTTAAAAAGTGGAAGTTGTGTATTCTCGTTATACTGTAAGAACCATAGATTATTCACATTAGAAGTTTTTGTGTCTACCAACGAATTCTTAAGCAATTTATGTTATGATTAACATGGATGGAAAATTTCAATTTTTCTAACCATACCATACATATCTAAAGTATCGCATAGACAACCATGTGCTTATATGAGATCCTTGTGGCGTATGATACCTCCAGATTCTTTTTTTTATTAATGCACTAACTTATATGTATATAAAGATGCTTTATTAGCTAATTTTTCTCTTTGTTATAAGGAGAAAAAAGACATGCATAGCCGTACTATATATGCAAATATGTATTAGAAATCAGCACCTCCAAAGAATCATATGAATCCAAGGCTGGAGTAGATTTCATTTTTTTGAGGGAGAGATGTTTTTCCTTTCTTGCGTCAGTACTTTTCCTTTCTCAATTGGTAGAATAATTTATTTATGGACTTTCAATACACACCAAATGGATCTGTCTTTTTGATTTTTTTAAGAAAAGAGGCTATCCCTTTTTAAGGAACTGATGGGTGCTTTCCTTATTTTTTGAACACCAACCTTACGTGTTATATATTATTTTTTTGACAGAACAATCTAAATTATTTTTTTGAACACAGTACAGACGCAAGCGCTCATATACACGCGCATACACTCACCCCTATGAACGCACACACACACCCTACCCCTATGAGCACCTCCGAAAGACTGAGCCGGCATATCATCTTGAGATTTACAAAGTCACCGTAGGCGCCTCGTCGTCGACGGGAACGTCTCCTCCCACTGAATGCGCATCGCCGGAAATCCTGAAATAAATCCAGGAATAATGCAAGCACCAGGACTTGAACCCTGTTGGGCTGGGATACCACTGTCCCTCTAACCATCCAACCACAGGTCGATTCCCTCAAAAAAAAAAATCCAACCACAGGTCGAGGAAGTCGAGGAAGAGATGTTTTTCGTTTTTTTTCGATAATGTTTTTCCTCTTTGAATCGGGAAAAGATCTTATTGCTGGACTTTATTGCTGGACAATGGTCATCAAATGGATATGTTTTTTTTTCATCCGTGGATTTTTTATGGAAGGAGGATATCCTTTTTTTTGGGAACCGTCGATGCTTTCCTTTTGTCACCAACGTCAGATGCAATCGTTTTTTTTTTCTTTTCGTCCGTGGAGTTTATATGGTAGGAGGCTATCTTTAAAAAGGAAATCTTGGATGCTTTCTTTTTTTTCGCCGATGTTGAACGTGTTCTCTCAAAAAGAAAAAAAGGAACGCTTAACGTGCCAGACGCAAGCTGTTAATTTTTTTCCTTTCCATCCGTGGATGCAATCTTTTTTTTTTTCATCCGTGAAGTTTATTTGAAAGGAGGATATCCTTGAAAAAGCAATCGTGGATGCTTTCCTTGTATATTGTTTCTCAAACGTGGATGCTTTCCTTGTATTGTTTCGCAAACATTTTTTTGTTTGTTTCACAAACATTGAACGTGTCAGATCTTTTTTTTTTTTTTTTTGAACAAAGATCTTTTCTTTTTTGATGGGACGACCATCTATGTTTTTTTTTAAGGGGAGGACCATCTATGTTAGGCTAATCATGGATGCTTTCCTTGTATTGTTTCTCTAACGTTTTTTTTGTTTGTTACACAAACATATAACGTGTCAGATGTTTTCTTTTTTAATGGGACGACCATCTATAATCTAACGGTGTAATTAATTTTGATGATGTGGATTAATGACATGTCATGAATAGTGCCTCTAATTAGTAAATAGTAGATACTCAAAATTCAAAACAGTTGAATCGGAAAAAAGAGAATCATCCTATTTTTTTATAAAAAACTAAGCATCAAATAGTCGATTCAATAATTGAATAATTGTAGAAAAAATATTTTTAAAATAGTATTATACCACTAAGGATAAAACATATTACCGACCAAGTCCATGGTCTAAACAGCACAGATCTACACTGTAATACTTCACTACAATTTCTGTCGAGCTAGGAATGTCAACAAATAAAAAATTATGTCTGCCAACTGGCAACATCCCCTTCTTGCCACCTCACTGCCAACGTCAATGGTGAAGCGCCCAAAGGAACAGCCAGAGCATCTTGACCACTCACCAACACCTACCCTAGCACCCAAAGGAACAACCAGAGCTTATAGATCACTCACCAACTGGCAACATCCCCTTCTTGCCACCTCACCGCCAACGTCAATGGTGAAGCACCCAAAGGAACAGCCATATCAGATCAAGTTGAAGCCATCTCTAATCCCTTAGCTAGCAGGCAGCACCATCTAACTTAGTTTGATGGTGTAAAGATATCTCGCCATCGGTTAATGCTGGAGTGTCACCTTGAAAATGATAATTAATGCCCTATTTTTTTGGAAACAGGGTCAAAAGATTTGCATCAATTATGCAAATGAGCGTTGCTTACTTAATTGGAAAAAAAATGGGAGAAAACCCTTTCAAACATGATAGAGAAAGGTGCTCAATTCACAGTCCAACCAAACATGCAAAGTAATCAGAACCACCATGCACACAAAGCAGTCTAACAAACACTCAAGTATGCCACTTCTGCAAGCCCATGACATGTCTCCCAAAATCGCAAACAACTGATTGGCTACAACGGACATAACGAAAACCATGATGAGAATAAGAGAATGGAAACCCTCCATCAAGAAGCCGAAGTAGGCTTCCCTATGATGCCTCTTGCTTTTGCTCCTGCAAGCTTTCTCCTTCAGAAAGCCACATTGGGGGCTAACGCCCAACTTGGTCTTGTCCTTGATTGATTTCTCGCTCAGGAGGCAACCAATCATTTTGTCAGATCCAAGGCTAGTAGCCTTGGAGATGGCCATTAAATCGCGAAGCTTCTTGGCGATGAGAGCCCCGGGAACAGGTTTCCTGAACTAGGTGCGGCAGCATTGTTTCCCACTGAAAATTGTAGGCTTATTGTTAGCGTTGAGCACCACTTGTTCTGGATGTCGATTCATAAGATCACCATGTAACCTTCCTAGCCACACATCTTGACACACGCGGCGGTAGGTACTGCAATATCTCTGCGTCGTGTCTGTCTACACATCTTTTCGTGCATTGCTTAACGCCCTATGTATGCATGATCTCGGTTTTCGTTTGACTACCGCTGCTGAGCAACAAACATCACTACTATGATCATCTTTGGCCAGTGTATACAAAGCAAAGAACACAAAAGTAGTATTCACGAGTCTTCTGGTATGTGTAGATGTGGCCGACCTTCAACACCATCTGACTCTCCTGACTGGTTTTCTTGTTCCTTTTCTAATCACACTCCAGATTCCATCTACCATAATACAGAGAGATATAATAGTGTCGTCCTAACAATTAGTTTACTCAGTCTATAGTATGTACCGCATGCTTCTTTTCTTCCAGGGATTCTCAAATTGAGTAGGACATGTAAAGGTCAATCCAAAATTCACAACTAGTTGGTGAGTGTCGGAATCGGGGCTCCGGGGACCCAAAGAGGTTCGAACTCTGGGGTGCGCCGGTTCTCGAACCCTACTCTCCCTTGCTAACCTACGGCGATGCTCCGGCATGCTTGAGCTTGGAGGAAGGATAAAGAAAACGGTGGTTTACCCAGGTTCAGGCCACCTCGCGGTGTGAAACCCTACTTCTGCCTGTCTGGATTTCTTGGAGCTAATAGTGAATGCAGAGGGGGTCGATCCTCTCTACGGTGGCTGCCCTGTCTCTTTTATACCGGCTCTGGTCCTCTTCCCCCGAAAGTATCAGGCGGGAAGGGTTGCCAAAAGTGCCAGTTTGAAGGGGGACGGGACTGCAGCTTATCCTGACAAAACTAGTCTTTTCGCCTGCAAAAGCCTCCCTTCGTGACGCGCTGGTGGGCTCAAGGATGACCTCCATCCCGGCGAGCCCCCAGCCTTGCCTTTCTTACACCAAACGGGAAACCCTTGGGGGTTGCTTTGGGGACCGGCGGGCTGGCCCTGCTCCCTTAGCACCAAAGGGGATGAAGCCTACTGCCACGGCTCCGGACGTTGCTTGGCAGAGCACGCATTACCCTCGTGACGGGGCAGGGCTGCACGGCCCCGCCGAACCACCTCTGACCTATCTGCTTCACGAAACCCCCGGGGTGCAGTCCCGGGAGGCGACCTTGCGAGGGCGTCCTTATGAAGCTTGCGGGGACGCATTTTGCCGAACGCCTCGCGAGGCGGGGGACCTCGTGAGGACCTTGCTCGTGAAGCCTACGGTGGGCCGTACTGGGCCTACGCCACGCATCGCGTCTTGGGCCTTTGGCAGACGGGCCTGGGTATCCCTAGTCCCAGGAGCCTGACAGTAGCCCCCAGGCCTGCGGCACGCACGGTTCCGCCAGTTGGAGGAGCAAAACGATGCGGGCCATAACTGCCTGCAGGCCAGGCACGGCGTGTGGTGCACGATGGGGCGTGCGACGCTTGCACTTCCCCACGACACCCCTGGGACTACGCTCCTACCTAGTAAACCGACATGCGCACCGGACGAACCCATCATTGCTCGTCTTCTCCCATATTCGTCCCTTCTGCATCGCTCCTCCTTCCTTGCACGAACGCCGTCTCCCACTCTCCTCCTCTCACCATTGCGGCGAAAAAGAGCACCACGGGTGCCGGAGCGCGGGTAGGGCCTTCGGCACCACCCTCCTCCCCTGGAAGCGGCGGGGGTCGACGTACAAGGCCAACCTCGACGTGATGGCGTTGGGCCGCTGGCGATGAGTAAGTGCATCGATGTACCAGATCTCCCTTGGATGCCCTGCTTGGGCCAGTGATCCTGATCATTGAACTCTTCTGGGGCCCTGCGCGCAAGAGGCAGAGGGGTGCCTCGCCTAAGGCACCTTCTCGCATGTTCCTTGACGGTGAGGCTTCAGCCCGCGCGCCCGGCTTGGCAGGTTCTGGAGGGGCCGCTTGCCAGCCCGAAGCGACAGCGGAGCCCTGGGGGTGTGCGGTCGCCACCACCACACGCACTCCCCAAGACGTCGCGCGCAGAGCCCCTAGGGAGGCGGCCGTCGTCAGGCGGGAGGCCGACGTGGTCCTCCGTGAATGGGAGGCCGACCGGACCGCCTACGACCAGGAGGTGGAGCGCGAACGCCTCGAAACCTTGGAGGGTCAAGTCCTTGTCGACAAGGCCGCCTTCGAGGCGACACGTAAGAGGTCCTGGCCCAGCTCGAGAGGGGGGAGGCCGCAGGTAGCACCGACGCCAATGCAAGGGTTGCTCGGAAGCGGGAGGCCGCTCTGGAAGTGTACCGCGGTAAGCTGGCTCAGCAGGAAACGCGCTTTCAGCTCCGATGCAATGCGCTCCTGGAGGAGGTGAACGAGCTCATGGCCGAGCTGCAGGGCACTGAGGCTGACCTCCAGGCTGCCCTCGGGGCAAGGGGGACGTCGAGGCGGATCTTGCGTCGCTGCAGGCCCAAGTAAGCGAAGCCGCCGACGCTGTGCGGAGGGCCAAGGCTGATGAGGCGCAGGCGCGGATGATGGAGGCGCAGCATGCCAGGCAGTTCTTGGACCTTGCCCAGCGCGCTGGTGGCGCGCCCCGCCGCTTCGTCGGGGACGTCCCGGGGCTGCCGCACGCGGACAGCGATGTTGGCTACCTCGACTTCTTCGTCAAGGTAGTGGAGGCGCTAGAGTCGGGCATCTCCAAGGTGGACGGGGACATCGAGTCGGGTGCCCACGATCTCCTGGACTGTGAGCTGACACGTGTCTTCTCCAACCTTCACCGCTTCGACTCTGCTTTCGACTTCTCCCGCGTGGTAGGGCCGGTGCCCGCGGAGCTCCGGGGCCCCCTCAGGGACGAGGTGCGCAGACACGTGGAGTCCTTGGTCGAGCGGTTCGTTCAAATTGTGTCCTCCGAGGAGGGCGGCAACCTAGCACTAGTAGAAAACAGACCTTTTGTCCAAGGCATTAGTCCCGGTCTGGTTTTGAACCGGCACTAATGTGACCATTAGTCTCGGTTCCAACGGCTAGGGGGGCGGGCATCATTAGTCCCGGTTCGTTCCGGACCTTTAGTCCCGGTTCGTAACACAAACCGGGACTAAAGGGGTGGTGGCAGGCTGGTGTCAGCCTGGGGCCCCACGATCACCTTTAGTCCTGGTTCGTGGCACGAACCGGGACTATAGGCTCACCTTTAGTCCCGGTTTGTGTCACGAACCGGGACTAAAGATGCCCCTATTTAAACCCTACCCCGAGCTCTCTCTTCTTCCCCTTTCCTCTCCTCTCTGTTCTTCCCCTCTTCCTCGAGCTCATCCTCCATTTTTGACAAAATTTGTCAAGATTTGGAGGCACCCCATCCATCCAAGTGTTCACAAAGGTTAGCAACTTTGTCCTTTCATCTCTCATTGCTAGATTAGCTCTTGCAATGCTCTATAAGTATAGTGATTTGTGGGTTTTAGTTTGGGAGTATTTATATGTGGTAGTTTATTTGATTTATATGCAATTTGAGCTTAAATTAACTTCTTACTTTGCATGTGTAGGTGTGGTTTACTTAGTGCCTTCCCGTCCCCATCCTAACCACCGTCGATCGACCGCACCGTCCCGTCGCCGGCACCACCTTGGTGAGCCTTTTGTTCTTATCCTTTTTATAAAAAAAATCATGTTTGTAAGATTTAGATAGTTACTGTATAGTTTTCTTACCTATATGGTTGTTTGTTATACATAGTGGCATGGTTTTGATATCCGTCCCCGTCGGCCCTCGTCCGGTTTATGATTCAGATGTGGTATATACTCTCTTTTATAACTATTTGTTGCATTTCGTGTTTATGATAATTATGCCCATCAAGTTGACATAGATATTTTTATCTAGGAGGTATGTGAACCGGAAATTGCAACCGACATAGATATTCTTGTCAAGAAGTTAAATTTAGTTGAAAAAGAAAATGAGTATTTGAAAGAAAAATTGACAAGAGTTGAAGAAGAGAAGATGAAACTGGAGTTGTATGTTGCCGATGTCGTCGATGATCACAAGATCAAGATGGATGCAATGCGCTTGAAGATTAGAAAATTTAAAAAATATGCCATTGATAGTGAGGCTTGGTATCACTATGCTGTTGAATCAATTGTTACCTTAGTTGCGATCTTGATCGCATTTGTTGTTGCATTTAAATGCTTTAGCTAGAGAGTTTGTATGTTGTTTTATGAGAATAAGTGTGTATGAACATTATGTATGAACTTGTATTAATTTGGTCTTTTCGGTGTTGTGTAATGAAGATGAGCCGGCAATGGATGTACGATGACCGATGCTCTCCCCAGTTCATTAATGGCATGCATACTTTTCTGGTTGCGGCTGAGGCAAACAAGCGGGCGGATGGTTTTATGTATTGTCCATGTGCTGGCTGTAAGAATGATCGAAATTACTCTAAGTCAAGAACCATTCACGTCCACCTGTTTGAGTCCGGTTTCATGTCCGGCTATAACTGTTGGACCAAGCACGGAGAAAGAGGGGTCCTAATGGAAGAGAGTGAAGAAGAAGAGGATGACGACAGCTATCCTGGCCATGGGTTCCATGAATACGATGGTACAACAATGGGGGAAGAAGCTGAGCCGGCAATGCGGGAAGGAGCTGAAGAAGAGGCATCAGATGAGCCCGCTGATGATCTTGGTCGGGCCATTGCCGATGCAAAGAGAAACTGCGCAAGTGAAAAGGAGAAGCTGAAGTTGCAGTGCATGTTAGAGGATCACAAGAAATTGTTGTACCCAAATTGCGAAGATGACAAGAAAAAGCTGGGTACCACACTGGAATTGCTGCAATGGAAGGCAGAGAATGGTGTATCTGACAAGGCATTTGAAAAGTTGCTGATAATGTTAAAGAAGAAGCTACCAAAGGACAACGAATTGCCCGACAGTACGTATGAAGCAAAGAAGGCTGTCTGCCCTCTAGGATTAGAGGTGCAGAAGATACATGCATGCCCTAATGACTGCATCCTCTACCGTGGTGAGTATGAGGATTTGAATGCATGCCCGGTATGCTGTGCATTGCGCTATAAGATCGGCCACGATGACCCTGGTGATGTTGAGGGCGAGCGCCCCAGGAAGAAGATTCCTGCCAAGGTGATGTGGTATGCTCCTATAATACCACGGTTGAAACGTTTGTTCCAAAACAAAGAGCATGCCAAGTTGATGCGATGGCACAACGAAGACCGTAAGAAAGACGGGAAGTTGAGAGTACCCGCTGACGGATCGTAGTGGAGAAAAATCGAGAGAAAGTGGAAGGACTTTGCAAAGGACGCAAGAAACGTATGGTTTGGTTTAAGTGCAGATGGCATTAATCCTTTTGGGGAGCAGAACAACAATCATAGCACATGGCCTGTGACTCTATGTATCTATAACCTTCCTCCTTGGTTGTGCATGAAGCGGAAGTTCATTATGATGCCATTGCTCATCCAAGGCCCCAAGCAATCCGGCAACGACATTGATGTGTACCTAAGGCCATTAGTTGAAGAACTTTTACAGGTGTGGAATGGAAAAGGTGTACGTGCGTGGGATGAGAAAGAACAGGAGGAATTTGACCTACATGCGTTGCTGTTTGTAACCATCAATGATTGGCCTGCTCTTAGTAACCTTTCAGGACAGACAAACAAGGGATACCACGCATGCACGCACTGTTTAGATGATACCGAGAGTATATATTTGGATAAATGTAAGAAGAATGTGTACCTGGGGCATCGTCGATTTCTTCAGAGCAGGCAACCTGTAAGAAAGAAAGGCAAGCATTTCAACGGTGAGGCAGATCACCGGAAGAAGCCTCGCCACCGTACTGGTGATGATATACTTGATATGGTCAAGGATTTAAAAGTAATCTTTGGAAAGGGTCCTGGCGGACAATCTGTTCCGAATGACACTGACGGACGCGCACCCATGTGGAAGAAGAAATCTATATTTTGGGACCTACCCTATTGGAAAGACCTAGAGGTCCGCTCTGCAATCGACGTGATGCACGTGACGAAGAATCTTTGCGTGAACCTGCTAGGCTTCTTGGGCGTGTATGGGAAGACAAAAGATACACCGGAGGCACGGGAGGACAAGCAACATATGCACGGAGAAGACGGCATGGATCCAAAGCTGTTTCAGGGTCATGCCAGCTACGCTCTTACCAAAGAAGAGAAGGAAATCTTCTTCGAATGCCTGCTCAGTATGAAGGTCCCGTCTGGCTTCTCGTCTAATATAAAGGGAATAATAAATATGGCAAAGAAAAAGTTCCAGAACCTAAAGTCTCATGACTGCCACGTGATTATGACGCAACTGCTTCTGGTTGCATTGAGGGGCCTTCTACCGGAAAACGTTCGATTAGCCATTTTGAAGCAATGTGCATTCCTCAATGCAATCTCTCAGAAGGTAATCGATCCAGAAATCCTACCAAGGTTAGAGAATGATTTGGTGCAATGTCTTGTCAGTTTCGAGTTGGTGTTCCCACCATCCTTCTTCAATATCATGACGCACGTCCTAGTTCACCTAGTCGAGGAGATTGCCATTCTGGGTCCTGTATTTCTACACAATATGTTCCCCTTTGAGTTGTTCATGGGAGTCTTAAAGAAATATGTTCATAATCGTGCTAGGCTAGAAGGAAGCATCTCCATGGGCCATGAAACAGAGGAGGTCATTTGAGTTTTGTGTTGACTTTATTCCTGACATTAAGCCGATTGGTGTTCCTGAATCGCGGCATGAGGGCAGACTGGGTGGAAAAGGCACGCTAGGAAAGAATTCAGTAATATGCCGGGACGGGCATTCTTTGGCGCAAGCACACTACATAGTTCTACAAAGTTCTACCTTGGTGGCTCCGTATATCGAGCAACACAAGAATATTCTACGCTCCAAACACCCGGAGCAGTCTGACGACTGGATTACACATGAACAAACGGTGACTTTCGCCGGTTGGTTGCAGACACGTCTCATGCATGACGACACTGTTGCAGATGACCTGTACTTGCTGTCCAAGTTACCATCTTCGACTATATTGACTTTCAAAGGGTACGAGATAAATGGGAATACATTTTACACGATCGCCCAAGATAAAAAGAGCGCCGACCAAAACAGTGGTGTCCGCTTTGATGCAGCAAACACCAATAGGCCAAAGGACACATATTATGGTTACATAGAGGAGATATGGGAACTTGACTATGGACTTGGTTTGAAGGTCCCTTTGTTTCGGTGCAAATGGGTCAATCTGACAGGAGGCGGCGGAGTAAAGGAAGACCTGCAGTACGGAATGACAACAGTGGATCTCAACAATCTTGGGTACGAAGACGAACCATTCGTCCTAGCCAATGATGTGGCGCGGGTTTTCTATGTGAAGGACATGTCTACCAAGACGATAAAAAGAAAAGATAAGGAAGCGAATACATCATACGATGAGCCAAAGCGCCACATAGTTCTTTCAGGGAAAAGAAACATCGTGGGAGTGGAGGACAAGACAGACATGTCAGAAGATTATGAAAAGTTTCATGAAATTGCTCCCTTCAGAGTGAATGTTGACCCGAGCATCAAGTTAAACGATGAAGATTGTCCATGGTTACAACGCAAAGGGACACACGCAAAGAAAAAGTTTTGTACCCAAAGATCCCACTCTGGGATGCGACCGGCTTCTCTAGTTAGTTTCCGGACTTATATATCTGGAAAGTCCCACTTCAGACAAACCGGAGGGAATCTTTGTAATAGTAGTGTACTTATGTGTTTTGGAATTTGAGAGGGTTACGACAAAAACTGGATGCACTTCGTGTACAAAATGGACAATCTCTTTCGAAGTATCAGGGTTTCAGACGAAAACTCGTCTGTTATAAAGGCATTTCATTTTTGTAAACTTATTTCAACTCTAGACTTTTTGTGTGTTCAGTATGCACCATTTGAAGCAACGTCATCAATTTTCAACCCTTTCTGACTTCATTTGCTATTTTTCATGCATTTACTGATTTTTTTGAGGTAAATGACCTTGAAATTGAAAAGCACTACAAATGAACTCTGAAAAGGTTGAAAGTTGGCATGGTATCATCATTTCACCCACATAGCATGTGCTAAAAAGTTGAGAGGGTTACGGCAAAAACTGGATGCGCTTCGTGTACAAAATTGACAATCTCTTTCGAAATATCTGGGTTTCAGACGAAAACTCGTTTGTTACAAAGGCATTTCATTTTTGTAAACTTATTTCAACTCCAGACTTTTTCTGTGTTCAGTATGCACCATTCGAAGCCACGTCATCAATTTTCAACCCTTTCTGACTTCATTTGCTATTTTTCATGCATTTACTGATTTTTTGAGCTAAATGACCCTGAAATTGAAAAGCACTACAAATGAACTCTGAAAAGGTTGAAAGTTGGCATAGTATCATCATTTCACCCACATAGCATATGCTAAAAAGTTGAGAGGGTAACGGCAAAAACTGGATGCACTTCGTGTACAAAATGGACAATCTCTTTCAAAGTATCAGGGTTTCAGACGAAAACTCGTCTGTTACTAAGGCATTTCATTTTTTAAAACTTACTTCAACTCCAGACTTTTTGTGTGTTCAGTATGCACCATTCGAAGGCACGTCATCAATTTTCAACCCTTTCTGACTTCATTTCCTATTTTTCATGCATTTACTGATTTTTTTGAGCAAAATGACCCTGGAATTGAAAAGCACTACAAATGAACTCTGAAAAGGTTGAAAGTTGGCATGGTATCATCATTTCACCCACATAGCATGTGCTAAAAAGTTGAGAGGGTTACGGCAAAAACTGGATGCATTTCGTGTACAAAATGGACAATCTCTTTCGAAGTATCAGGGTTTCAGACGAAAACTCGTCTGTTATAAAGGCATTTCATTTTTGTAAACTTATTTCAACTCCAGACTTTTTGTGTGTTCAGTATGCACCATTCGAAGCCACGTCATCAATTTTCAACCCTTTCTGACTTCATTTGCTATTTTTCATGCATTTACTGATTTTTTTGAGCTAAATGACCATGAAATTGAAAAGGACTACAAATGAACTCTGAAAAGGTTGAAAGTTGGCATGGTATCATCATTTCACCCACATAGCATGTGCTAAAAAGATGAGAGGGTTACGGCAAAAACTGGATCCACTTCGTGTACGAAATGGACAATCTCTTTCGAAGTATCAGGGTTTCAGACGAAAACTCGTCTGTTACAAAGGCATTTCATTTTTAAATAACCTAAGAATTACCAAATTGACTACAATGATTAAACACGCTAATATTAAACAGCAGAAAAAAGAATCACTGCAAAATCTATTTTTAAAGTAAAGTTATTCACAAACTAGTGATTCACACAAATTTCAAATAATTCGAATTTAAACTATTCAAATTTGAAAACTACTGCCACTAACAGAAAGTTTATAATTTTTTTGAACTAACGCAAAAAGATTCACTCATTAACTCTAAATAAAGCAAAAAAACTCAGAAACAAAAGAAAATAAGTAAAACAAAAATAAAAAAAAAACTTAAAAGTAAATAAAAAAAGCCCGCCTACTGGGCCGCCACGAAGTATTGGGCCAGGATGCAGGCCCAGTAGGCCCAACAGGGCCGCACAGGTGCGGTAGGCCCAGAAGGCCTGCATTAGAGAGGAGCTCGACACGGTGGCCGCAGCGGGGCTTGTAAACTGGTGCGAGCTCCTCTCAACTAGCGAGGTGGGACTAAACATTCGACACGGGAAGCCAGACCTTTAATCGCGGTTGGTGGCTCCAACCGTAACTAAAGGCCACCTTTAGTCGCGGTTGGAGCCACCAACCACGACTAAAGGTCTGCGCTTCCCGCCGCTTCGCTTGGCGAAATATACGTTTAGTCATGGTTGGTGGCTCCACCCACGACTAAAGGTGGCCTTTAGTCGCGGTTGGAGCCACCAACCGCGACTAAAGGCTCTCATATATATATACAACACTTGAAAAAATTTCACAGTTCGTTCTCTGCTTCTTCGACCAGGCCACCAGGAGATCGCCGCACTGCCAGGCTGCCGCCGTACGCGCCTGCCCAGACGCCGTCTCGGTTCCCCTGACGCCGGAGCTCGTCGCCGCCCCCGACGCCGGCCGCCCCTGCCTCCTCGCCGATCCCCGACGCCGGACGCGCCCTCCTCGCCAAACCACAACGCCACCCGCGCCCGCTCCTCCCCGAGCTCCTCGCTGCGCCGCCTGCCCCGACGCCATCGCCGCCCCCGACTCGCCTTGCCTCGTCATCGCCCCGCTGTGAGCTCCTTTCCTCCCTCTCCCCCCTCTCCCTCGCCCCCTGCCGCCATGGCCGCCCCTCCCCGAGCCCCCCCCCACACACACACATGCATGAACACACACACACACACATTTTCTTAAGTTAGACGATTTATATGTATTTTTTATGTTTTAGTATATATGTATAGGAATTTTGACATTATTCAGAAGAATTTTGACATTTTTTTCACTAGATGATTAGATGTATAGAAAAAAGTTGAGGAATTTTGACATTTGAGGAATTAATTAGTATAATGTATGTATAGAAATTTTGAGGAATTTTGACATTTGAGGAATTTTGACATTTGAGGTTTTGACATTTTTTATACTTTTAGATGAAATGTTAGTTTTTTTATACTTTTAGTTATAAAAATGTTAAATTTGCATAGAATTTCTTCTCGGAGTCAACGATGCCCAGCCCGCATCCTCGTCGTCGACTCGTTCACGACGACGTCCTGCTTTAGAGGGGCAACGTTCGGGACTGGGCTCCGCCGGGCTGGCACTGGGAGGTGCTACCTTCAGGGGCGCGCAGCTCGGTGAGGAACCCGGCCCCGGGTCCCGTCGTCGACCCGGAGCTTCTTTGGTGGCGTTCGCGTGGGCCACATTTGGTGCGGAGGCAGCTGGCCCCGCCGGAGGTGGTACGTCGCCATGTCAGGGAGGAGGACGAGCACGTCCGTCGCTACATGGATGCGTTGGACGTCAGGTTCTCCAATACCTGGCAGGTTCTTCAGGTATCTCACCCGAGCTATGATCGTGTGATGGTTCCTTCTCTTTGGGTGTCCACCGCCCGCGCCTCAGGAACCGCGAGTGAACTAGATTCTTCGATAATATTCGATCTGTATTAGCTAGTGATAATACTCGAGATGTATTCGAGATTATATTCGATAATATTCGAGACGATTTATTCGAGATTATATTCGATGATGCATATTATATGAATTATTCGAGATGCATATTATGTACTATGATTCAGTTTTTCCTCATTGATTCCATGCATTCTAATTTGAATACTAAATTGTTTTATATTTCTTCTAGATTAGTTAAATAAAAGCTATGGACAATACCGGCAGAGAAGGAGAAGAGGCTCTGTTTGACATCATACGCTCCTCCCCGAGCCCAGAGCATGAACCTGAAGATGATGATGGCTCGCAATACCTGAACAATTCCGGTGAGGGTTGTATGATATTTGATGAAGACGAACGAATAGATGAAGGCGACGACAACAATGTTGACGAAGAAAATGTTCTTCAAATAACAAAGACCGGCGAGGTATATTTATTATATAAGCCATCCGGTGATCATTACATGTCTTAATTGATTTGTATGTATTAACGAATCGATCTTTCTTCTTTTAGGCCTCCGGATCGAGCACATCTTCTACAAGCGACAGGGTAGTTCAAGGCCCGGCCAAAAAGTTGGATCCTGGCGTAAAGTTCAACATCGATTCCATCAAAACATCAACTGGCGAACCGCTTGAACATAGGAAAAATGCGACCAAGTTCAAGAATCAATGCGGAGTTATTGTCAGGGACGAAGTCCCGATCTCCGTTCAAGAATGGAAAAGGCCAACAAAGGGGGATCGAGCAGGAGTTACTTTTGTCGACGAAAGAGCAAAATATGTGCTTTGGACATCGCTCATGGAACATTTCACCCTACCAGATAATTTGACAGATGCAGATCTGAAGAAAGTCAGAAACTATGCTCTTAAAAAGATGGCGATCGCATTCAACACCCTCAAGAAAAATGCATGGACTAAGTATGTCAAATCAAAAAAGAAGACTCTAGAATTCACGGGAGCACTGGTGAAGGCAAAAGATCACTGGGACGCTTTCATGAGGTTCAAGGAATCGGAAGAAGCTAAGGAACGGTCGAGAAAAAACAAGATTAATGCTGCGAAAAAGAAGTGGCACCATACTCTGGGGCCAGGTGGCTACCAGGTGGCCCTGCCTAAGTGGGATCATTCTGAGCAAAAGATGATTAGTGCAGGGGTCAATCCAGTTACATTGACATGGCCCCCCAGGTGCAGGACATGGTTTTATGCGCATGGGGGGAAGTTGGACCCAGAGACAGGGCTGGTTATGGTGAAGGCAAGTCTTAAAGAAGCGACAGACTAAATACTTATTGCAATAGAAGAAGCTCGAACGGGGGTGTTCACGCCCAACAGAGAGAACGACAAGCTTACGCGTGCCCTGAAGAATCGTGAACACCCGGGAAGAACACGAGGCTAAGAAGTTGTTCCGTGGTTTGAGGGGTTTGCGGATTGGAACGATGACTATAGAAGCCGTGCGAGAAAGAAGATGCAGGAGGAGAAGAAGAAGAAGGAGGAAGCACTCCGCCTTGAAGGCCTAGAATCAAAGCACCTGGAGTTGGAACGATTTGTCAAGCGGCAGCAGGAGCAGATTGACTCACTCAGCCAGGAAAGGGCGTCTCATCGGCAGCATGAGCAGATCGATCCAGCATTGGATAGCACCGTCCCATCTATGCCGAGAAGCAGCGTGGGTTCCGCCCCGGCCGATATCAATAATGCATTGCTAGCTAGCTACCCTGTGGATGATATCAAAGACAGGACTAACTGTGAGCTACACATGAAAGTGAAGAACTTATCCATGAAGGTGGTGGACGGCTATGCTTTAGCAAATCCCCCTGAAGCAACCTTCCATTGCAATCCCATTCCAGCTGGCTATGCTCGTGTTGGGGTTGATGAAGTGATGTCAGGATATCATGAGCTACAACTTGACATTCTTGGAGGTGACGAGGAGAGAACACTAGGAGATGCCATACATCGTATCATTCTATGGAAAAAGGATTACATCGTCTTTCCAAGGCCACCGATCGACTCCTCCTCCTCCAAGTCAGTCGCCGCATCAGTCGACTCCTCCTCCTCCAAGTCCGGCACCGCGTCAGCCGACTCCTCCTCCAAGTCGGGCACGGCGTCAGCCAACTCCTCCTCCTCCAAGTCCGCCGGCACCGCGTCAGCCGACTCCTCCTCCAAGTCCGGCACGGCGTCAGCCGACTCCTCCTCCTCCAAGTCCGGCACCGCGTCAGCCTAAGCAACAGCGGAAGAGAGAGGCCGCAGCTACGACGGCTAGCAGTACAACAGGCAATAAATTCAAATATGGTCCAAACCTCAAGCCTCTTCCGAAGTTGCCTTACCACCTAACTCCTGAGGAACTCGACATCGCAGTGGATGCCAAAGTGAAGACCCATTTTGGACCGAAACCGCCCCCGCCGCCAAAGGAGAAAGTACATGAGCAAGTCTCACAACACTTTATTGATATGGCTCGACCGGATGACAATCAGAAGGACTCCGACTATGTGCGGTCTATCAAGAAGTCATATTTGGCAGGACTAAAGGAGTCGAGCTCGAGCTCGAGCCAAGCAGTTGGCAAAAAAAGCGGGAAAACTGTTCCCCAGCTGGGAGAACAGGCAGTGCAATCGATCCCCCCGCTCATTGTACAAACACCTGTGAGTACCGCCGATCGGCTGGTAATAACCGAAGATCATAAAAGGCAGGCTAAAGAGGCCGGTGTCACTGTAGAACAACTCCTAGGCCTTGAGGAAATCCCCGGGATTACAGAGGAGGAAGTAAAATACCAATATGTCTACGGCAAACCTCTGGTCAAGCCTGACGATGTCAAGCTTCTACCAACGAGAATGTATGATTTGCATACGTGGTACATGCAACAAACAGTAAATACCAATGAAGAGTCCCTCATGGTGAAAGTCAAGAGAAAGCATTACTTCCATAAAAAAGAAGTGTGGATTCATTATTCAGAGTTGTTTCAGTTATTCAATCAAGACGCACTCGACAAATCTATCGTCAGTTGCTATTGTCTGTAAGTGATTTATTTCTGTAATTTAAGTCTCTAGCTAGCTAGCTGTGCTCTCGTTCATTACCTGTAATTATCCTCACTATATTCTTTTATGTGGTATTATGCAGAATGAAGATGTATGAAATGAAAAAAGCTGGACGCTATGGCATTGGGTTCATTGACCCAAATACGGTTAATCAGGCGATATGGGAAGATCAATATTCGAGAAAAGACACAGAGAGATTCCTGCTAGAGTTTTTGAAGCAACTAAACACCCAACCAGAAATACTACTTCCTTACAACTTCGGGTGAGTGTTACTATATCTTGTACTACAAATTCTATTTTTTGCTTAATTACTAGATGTTAATAAGTGTAGTTCATGAGTTATGCACTTGCCCGCTTATTTATACAAAACGTGTGCGCATGCAGTTACCACTGGATCTTGTTAATCGTTGAAGTTGACAAGGGAAAAGTTGAAGTACTGTACTCACTATATAAGAATCCATCCGAATACGCAACCATTAGTGGGATGGTCGACAGCTAATTTCAATCATTATCGCACTATGTCGGCCTCTTTACTTCATTTCCTAATATCAACTAGTTAATAACACCTTTATTCATTTTCTTTGTCGGCGGGCAGGGCTTGGGCCAAGTTCGTCAAACAGGTCCCAGACGACTGGGAACAAAAGCTGACATGGGTGCGACCCAAGGTAATTAAGTAGTACTAGCTAGCTACGTCCGTGCATCTCTTTAATTCTAGTTTCAATACCATTATCATGCTTGATTAATTATTACCTGATTGAATTTTATTCTCGTAAAGTGCATGAAGCAGGAGCAGGGGAATAGTTTATGCGCATACTACGTTTGCGAGAACATTCGCATGATCACGTCTGAAAGGAGCAGAAACGAAAGAAATCTTTGTGTACGTTTGCCAGAACACTATCCATATTTTTTTATCATGATCTAGCTAATATATATACACACAACTAATATATTCATCTTGATCTCTTGATTATAGCCGACGGAGATGCGGGGCCAGCTCCTACCAACGGCTCGCGTACGAGCAATTCAAGAGGAAATAGCTGGATTTCTGGTCGACCAGGTCATAGATCCCAAAGGAGAATACCATTACAAGATCAAGCAGTAGTGCCTGCATATGTAATGATCCGCAAATTGTAGGAGAAATTGTATATACCAAATTGTATATATATATATATATGTATGTGAATGGTCGTCGTACGAGAAATTCGATGATATATATATATATGATCGGTTCTACGAGAAATTCTATTTATATATATGCACAACGTGTACAGTATGTAGTAGCGTAATATATGTTTGAAATGAAAAATAATTAAATGGAAAACAAAAAATTAAAAGGAAAAATAAACCATAATTAATTCATAAACCCCTAAAGGATTAAAAGGAAAAATAAACCAAGATTAAAAGAATTAAATACTTTTAGTCCCGGTTGGTGTTACCAACCGCGACTAAAGGTCCCAAAGCCCACGGCGCCGGCAGGTGCCACGTGGTGGGCCTTTAGTGCCGGGCCGTGTTGAACCGGGACTAAAGGGGGGGGGGGCTTTAGTCCCCACCCTTTAGTGCCGGTTGGAGAGCCGGGACTAAAGGCCCTTACGAACCGGCACTATAGGCCGATTCTGCACTAGTGTAGGCGCAGACCTCTCCAGCAGCCATGACAAAGACGGCGCCTCATCCGCCTAAGTTTTTATATTCCCTTCCTGTTGCATCATGGACCACCTGGCCCCGCGGTGGAGTGAAGACATTTGTGGGATACTTTTGTTTTAAGTATTAGTTGCTTGCTATGTTTGATGCGTTATTGCTCCTTCTGCGAGGCCTCATGCTTTCCTTTGTATTGCCCTTGTGCCCCGCGTCACTGGGACCCACCCCCCGAGCGTGCCTTGTATCGTCGGGGTCCCGCCCTTGCATGAGCCCTAGGCGCCAGGGAGTGGGGAGCTCCCGGAGTTGGTGGGGACCCTTGAGGCGCGGTGCTCGGGGCCTTCGCCCTCGACGCAGGAGGGGGCCTCGGGACGGCGGTCCCCGAGGGGTTTTAGTCACTTAGGCCTTTGCCTTGTCACGAGGTCGCCTTTTTTCGGACGCACTTCGAGAGGCCCTTCGGGCAATGCTTCCCGAGGGGAGCCCTTCATAGAATGCTCTATTTCGGACACCGCGCTTGGGCATTGTGTTTGGAGACTAGTCACCAAGGGCTTTGGCGGGGTGATGTGTGTGGGGTTAGGCCCCTGAGCCAGGGCCCGACCCTTGGGGCCAACCGAGCATGAGCACCGTACCCAGCCCCCACTCACGTGAGGCCCAAGGGGAGATGGCGAGCATGCGCTGCGGAAGGAGGTCCTTCGACTGCCGCGCCAGGCACAATTCGCCTCGGGGGCGACATGGCTCGTAGGAGCGTTCCTAATGGACTTCTCCGCCCGCGCGGAGCGTGGGGCTTCCACTGGGGCATGGGCATGATCATAGCTTGATCGTTCTGCAAGCGCGGAGCATGGGGCTTCCATTAGGGCATGGGCATAGTCGCGGTTCGACAGTTCTGCCAACGCGGAGCATGGGGCTTCCACTTGGGTGTGGGCATAGTCGCGGTTCGGCTGTTCCGCCAGCGCAGAGCATGGGGCTTTCACTTGGGCATGGGCGGGAGTCCTCCTGATGCCAAGGGGTGGCGCTCTGGAAGGCTTTGGGGAGTGTACAGCCCCAACCTCATTCTTACGTGAAAGGTTTACGGGCGGCAATAAAAGGAGGGGTCCGAAGCTCCAAGCGCAGGGCCCAGGGGGGGCCCTTCTTTGTACCCCGGGCAGTTTGCGCCTGGCTTTTGGCGCGGCTGCGCGTTCTCGTACCCCACAACATGGGTGCGACGCACGTTAGGCGCGCGCCGAGGGGTGGCGCCCGAGGCGGCGAAGCACCGAACCAGCGCCGGCACGTGTCGCTCGCCCACCTGTTCACACGCAACGGTTCCATGGGAGGGCGAGACACCAAGGACCTTGGTGAGGTGGCGTTCACGGGGGGGGGGGGGGCAGCCCGTGAGCCAGAGCTCGATCGCTTAGATTTCTTGGCGCTGCAGGGACGGACCCGAGCACAGATGCCATGTCTATCCTCCAGTCATGGGACTGTCGAGGGGGTAGTTGCGAGGGCGCAGTGATTCCAGAGGGCGGCGAGGCATTAAAACTCAGCGTTAAGCAAGCAACATAAATTAAACGAAAGTTAGCCGGGTTCATTATATAACGAAGAAGTACCAGCCTGTGGGTAATGCAGCAAATGGGGGGGCGGGCTAATTTGAAACGAACCAGAAAATTACCTGGCACTCGTGCTCGTGTGGGAGCGTGGGACTGCCTGACGGAGCATGTCGCGGAGGTTCTTCGGGAGCGCAAGGGGCCTCGCGGGATCTAGTCACACATCTAGTTGAGGCGTGACGTGGCTTGAGACTGCGTCGGTATTTCCCCAAAGAGGAAGGGATGATGCAGCACAGCGACGGTAAGTATTTCCCTCAGTTATGAAACCAAGGTATCGAACCGGTAGGAGGATCACCACCACCTAATAAGCAGCACCTGCACACAAAGAACAAATACTTGCAACCCGACGCGAAAGAGAGGTTGTCAATCTCTCTACGGTAAATAGATAGATTAGGTAGTGATAGATTGGAGAGATAGATCTCTCAAGAAAACAAGATAAAATGGCAAATAAAAAGTGCAGCAATATATTTTTTGGTTTTTGGAATAATAGATCTGAAAACAAAGGTAGCAAATATAGATCGGAAAGCTATATGTTGGAAAAGTAGACCCGGGGGCCGTAGGTTTCACTAGTGGCTTCTCTCATGAGTATAACACACGGTGGCTGAACAAATTACTGTTGAGCAATTGATAGAAGATCAAATAATCAAGACGATATCCAAGGTGATGATCATTATATAGGCATCACGTCCAAGATAGGTAGACCGACTCCTGCCTGCATCTACCACTATTACTCCACACATCGACCGCTATCCAGCATGCATCTAGTATATTAAGTTCATGGAAAAACGGAGTAGTGCAATAAGAACGGTGACATGATGTAGACAAGAGCTATTCATGTAGGAATAGACCCCGTCTTGCCATCCTTAATATCCAAGGCGATGATCATTATATAGGCATAACTGTAGGAGATATGCCCTAGAGGCAGTAATAACAGTTATTTTGTATATCTGAGTTTGTAATGAATCTTTATTATCCATGCTATAACTGCAATGATTCTCTAGTCTGCAATATCCACAAGGCCCGGAGAGAAACTCGTTTGCACGTGTGGTATAATAAACGGTAAAATGTATTCCTAGTCTTGCCTCTAAGACTGAATCAAGTATTGCATGATGATCCTGTTTTCCTGATCATGGGCATGGCTATGCCGGCAATTTTGAGGGCACAATGTTGGTAGAACACTTGTGTTGAATCAACCCGAATTTATGTTATGCAATGAGATACATTCGTCACAAGTTAATGGTTAATAACACAGAGATAGTTAATGTTTGCATAATTCCTTAGACCATGAGAGTATCGAGTTCCTTCGTGCTTGCTTCGTGAACTTTGGGGTTTGTTAAACGTCATCCGTTACTGGGTGGCTATTACGGCGGCTTACGGGTTCACGGAAAAGTATGACAAGTAAGAAGATAGCTCAAGATTAGGATTTTCTCCTCCAACGTTGGAGATATATTCTCGGGCCCTCTCGGTGTTATGGTATTCATCATCGTCTGCCCAGACACAGTGTGATTTGATCACAGGGATGCCGGAACACGAAAACGAGAAAAGAGAACAAAACCGGTAACGAGGTAACTTGCATAGTGGACAAGTTGTTGATCCACGGGGATGCATAAAATCTCACCTCGGGTGTTTGTAACATATCGCGAAGCGGCAGGAATAGCACACGGCAACTGGAGGTTCACTCGAATATTCATTCGTGTGGGTATAGGGGTCAATGTGGGTGTCCACGGCTCCGATGTTGATCATTGATCGGGAAGTGTTCCAGTCATGTCTATACTTCACCGAACCTATAGGGTCACACGCTTAAGGGTCATCTATCTGCTGAATACTAGACAGAGAGTCTGAGAGAAAATCACCGGAAAAGTTTGAGACGCAACGGAAACGTTCCGGAGAGGACACCAGAATAGTTCCGGTAAAACTGAAAAGTTGTTTCAGGGGATGCCATAAAGTCAAATTGTTTTTGGCACACGCTTGATAATTCTTGGAGGGTGACAGAATCATTCTGGAAACTTCTGGGAATTTTCCGGGATAAAAACCGGAAATGTTCCGGAGCTGCCGGAACCGATTTGGTTGCTTTTCGCAGATGAAAATCACTAATCTGAAATTGTTTCGGAGCACGTCCAAAATCATTTGTGTGGGTACTGGAATTATTCTAAGACCCACAGAAATATTTTCGGATTTAATGGTCGCGGAAAATTGGTTCCGTGAATAGTGAAAATCACTTTATGGATATTTTTATGGAAAGCCACCTTTTAGGGCTTTTGCAAAAAGGCTTCTAGAAGGATTGGGGACCAAGGAACCCCCTTGTGGGCGGGGCAAGGGGTGGCCGGCCAAAGGAGGAGCTCCTCCATGGAGCTTCACATGGCACTCCTTTTCCCTTATATGCCCTTTGTGTGTGACATAAAGTGGGGGTACTTTGGTATTTTGAATGTCCATTCTACCCCTTGGTTTTCCTATAAATATAGGAGGAGGGGGCAGCCCAAATGTTTCATCCTTGCTCTCATACACATGCCATAGACTTGTCTGGCTTCTCTCTCCCTCCGAGCGAAATAGTTTCGTAGAGCCGAAAGGCTATCTGGGTTCCGGCAGGAACTATTTCTGGACGGCGAAGCCTTGCCGGATAGCTAACACCGTATGTGTGCAACCCCGTAGAGAGGTCATAGTTTTGATCTTTTGCCCGATGGGCTGTTCGAGTGTCTTCCCGAAGGGCTGTCCGAGTTTCTGTTCGGGTTTCGAGGGTCCTCCCGAAGGGCTGTCCGTGACATCGTCCGAGGGACTGTCCGACTGATGGGGATATGTACCTAGGGTAGGGTCATAGGCCTGACCTACATGCCCTACCTAAGGACACTACCCCAGAAAGCTTAAGAGCTACAAGGAAGTCTCCGACTGAAATCACCAAGTCATACAAGTCACTCGACAATATACACTCGGAGGTACCTTTCACTCGACGCTTACCTTTCACTCGGAAGGACCAGAAGACAGTCGACCACAGAAGCCCAGAAGTCACCCCAGGGAGGCTAACGGGCAGGCATTCATCAAGACCATTAATAGCATTTATGTTGTACGTTACCAGTAACGTACATCTTTATAACCACGATCTGACCCTTAAACGCCGGTCACTTATGAGGGGCAGCGCACTCTATATAAGCCACCCCTCCCCTCTGGCATAATGGTTGGGTGGATTGGTTGGTTCGCACCCCCTGTAGCGATACTCCAATTACACTCGACAAAGAGCTCCCGAGCACCTGAGACGTAGGGCTATTACCTCCACGAGAGGGGCCTGAACTCATACATCTGTGTGTACACCCTCGCCGTAGCTAGGACTCTGCCCTCTCCTTACGTACCCCTACCTTCTACTGTCAGACTCGTTCCCACGACAGTTGGCGCCCACCGTGGGGCAGGCGTCTAAGCGACTTCCGGCGAGGTTGCATTTGTTTTTCTTCGTCATGTCATCCGGCGGTGATTTGTTCCTGGGCCGCGAGATCCGTCTCGGAGCGCTCACCTTCATCGCCGACGATTCGGCATGGCTCCGGGAGGCGCCTCTGGACATTGAGGCGCTCCCGAGTCGCGGGGCGACGCACTTTTGCGCAAGCTCCTGCGGTGTTCTTCTCCTTCAGCCGTCGACTCCGTATGTGTCGGCCCTCCATGCTGTTCATTGCCGCAAGTGATCCGGTCGTTCGCGGCTACAGCGTTGGGTGCGACATGCGGCGGCCCGTCAGGCTTCGTCCCCGCAGATTGCGGCCATCGAGCCCGTCGAGTCGCTTTTCGGCGTGTCCGACTCGGCGTCAGATCGGTCTGGTGTTCCCTCCGAGTGCGAGAGCTGCGATCCTGCAGCTGAAGTTTTTATGGCTGGCTCTCATCAGAGTCCGCCGCCTAGTTTCAGCCCCGCCAGACGCGAGATTGGTGGAACGTCGAATGATCAGCAGCACCGGGATGACGAAGTTCTCCGTACTCCCATCGTCGGCACGACTGCTGAGGCCCAGGCCATGGAGGCGACTCGCCTTCGACTCAAAGAGATGCAGAAGGCACTCGACGAGCGTGTTCGACAGCGTCCGCCGCGTCCCAATCGACATCAGCGACAGTTGTTTCCGAGTGGATCGCGGAATAACGTCGAGGTATTCCGTACTCCAGTGTTGAATGTTGCGGCTACTGCTAGGATTGCAGATTCTATACAGCCATCACGGTCGGAAGCTGGTAGAGGTTTGCAACAGATCAGAACGCTGCTCGAAGCAGCGTAGCAGCAGAATGCGGCTGTTTCTCAGTCGCAGAACAGATTACATAGCAATTCACCCAGGGCGGAAACAGTTCAATCGGCCCACAGTCCTGGGTCGCCCCTGCGCCACAGAGGCGGAGACTTCCGGGAAGATCGGTACAGAGATCAGGGGCGAGATCACCCGTTATCACCGCGATGACCGCCGTTGAGTGCTTTCTCCTCCGCGGAGTGGTTCCTATGTGCCCCGGCACAATGATGATAGGCGCCCGTTCGGTGATGAGCGGAATTCTGGATTTGACGCAAGGGATGTCCTTGCTCAAAGACGGGTCGACAGAGGCAGAGCCCACAGAGATGGTTATAACGGAGACTATCCGAGTGGAAGTGGAGCTGTTGTGTCTGGTCCCGAGTGTTTTAGCAGAGCCATTCGCTCTGCAGAGATTCCACCTAACTTCAGGTTGGCGGCTGGAATTGGCAAGTTTTCTGGCGAGACGAAGCCCGAGACATGGTTAGATGATTACCGAGTGGCCGTGCAGATTGGTGGAGGAAACGACAACATAGCCATGAAGCATTTGTCTCTGATGTTAGATGGTTCGGCCAGAGCTTGGTTGAATCGTTTGGCTCCCTCTAGCATCTATTGCTGGGAGGACTTGGCCCGAGTGTTTATCAGAACCTTTGAGGGCACCTGTAAACGTCCGGCTGGTTTGATTGATTTACAGCACTGTGTTCAGAAACCCAATGAGACCTTGCGAGACTACATTCAGCGCTGGTCCACCCTGCATCACACGGTGGAGAATGTTTCCGAACACCAGGCTGTTTGTGCTTTCAAGGCTGGTGTTAGATACAGAGAGCTCTATCTGAAATTTGGTCGCACTGGTGATATTTCTCTGAGCAAGATGATGGAGATTGCTACTCGGTACGCCAATGGGGAAGAAGAGGACCGCCTCCGAAGCGGTAAAGGAAAAGCAGTCGACAATGATGCAGGCGGAAATTCCAATCGGAAGCAGAAGCGCAAGGCTGATCCCCCCGCTCCGGCAGAAGCGGCCGCTCTGGCGGCTCAGGCCAAAAATAAAGGAAAGTCCAAAGCTAAGTTCACCCCCAAGAAGTCAAAGAATCAGTCGGGTACAGATGTTATGGATTTACCGTGTGCAATCCACACGAGGAAAGATGAAGAGGGCAATTTAATATTGCCAAAGCACACCACCCGACAGTGCCGTTTGTTGATCGAACAGTTCAAAGAGAGCCAGTCGAGTGAAAAAGACCCTGAAAAGGGAGATGAAGAAGATAAAGAAGAGTTTCCTGAGATCAATGCCACTCTGTTGATTTTTGCTGATGTTGAGAGCAAGAGTCGACTGAAAGTTATCAACAGGGAGGTTAACATGGCGGTTCCCTCTGCCCCCTCATATCTCAAGTGGTCTCAGACTGCTATCACGTTTGATCAGTCAGATCACCCTGTGCATATTGCTACCCCCGGGCGGCAAGCGCTGGTGGTGGACCCAGTTGTGGGGGACACTCGACTCCGCAAGGTTTTGATGGACGGTGGAAGCGGTCTGAACATCCTATATGCAGATACCCTCAAGGGGATGGGCATTCCGATGTCCCGACTCAGCGAAAGCAACATGTAGTTCCATGGCGTCATCCCTGGGAAAAAGGCCCATTCACTCGGTCAAATAGCGTTGGATGTTGTGTTTGGTGACAATAAGCATTTTCGCAAGGAAAAATTGACATTTGAAGTGGTGGACTTCTAGAGTGCATACCACGCCATCCTTGGTCGTCCAGCTTATGCCCGTTTCATGGCCCGTCCATGTTACATGTATCTGAAGCTGAAGATGCCCGGACCCAAGGGTGTGATCACAGTCACTGGCAATCGACAGAGGGCTGAGGAGTGCCTTCAGCAGGGCTCCAAGATCGCCGATCATCAGATGGCCATGGTCGAATTGGAAGAATACAAGAAAAATGCTGATCCTTCCGACCTGTTGCGCGCTAAGAAGCCCGCTTCTGAGTCAGCTTTTCAGTCGGCAGGAGAAGTGAAGAAAGTGGACATTCACCCGACAGATCCAACAGCTGCCCCGACCAATATCTCGATGACACTCGACAGCAAATAGGAAGCCGAGCTCATCCAGTTCCTCTGTGAGAACTGGGACATCTTCGCATGGAAGCCTGCTGACATGCCTGGTGTACCCAGGGAACTGGCTGAGCACCGGTTGAGAGTTGACCCGAAGGCCAAACCTGTGAAGGAGCATTTGCGTCGGTCGGCAACGGAGAAGCGAAAAGCAATCGGCGAGGAGGTGGCTCGTCTCTTGGCGGCTAAGTTCATACGTGAGATTTACCACTCCGAGTGGTTATCGAACGTCGTTATGGTCCCTAAGAAGGACAAGTCACTCCGCATGTGTATTGATTTCAAACATATCAATCGGGTCTGCCCGAAAGATCATTTTCCACTCCCCCGCATTGATCAGATTGTCGACTCAACTGCGGGGTGTGAGCGTCTATCCTTTCTGGATGCTTACTCTGGTTACCATCAGATCCGTCTGTTTGGTCCGGATGAAATAAAGACAGCCTTCGTCACCCCTTTCGGGTGTTTCTGTTATATCACCATGCCTTTCGGTTTGAAGAAAGCCGGCGCTACTTTCATGCGCATGATTCAAAAATGTTTACTCGATCAGATTCCTCGGAATGTTGAAGCCTAGATGGATGACATTGTCATCAAGTCTCGCAAAGGTTTCGACCTGTTGTCTGACTTAGCTGAAACATTCGCCAATCTGAGGAGATATGATATCAAGCTAAATCCGACTAAGTGCACTTTCGGTGTTCCTGGCGGCAAATTACTCGGTTTTCTCGTTTCTGAAAAGGGAATCGACGTTAATCCTGAAAAGATCGGTGCCATCACCCGAATGAAAAGCCCTGAGCGTGTGCACGATGTCCAGAAGCTCACAGGTTGCTTGGTAGCATTGAGTCGATTCATTTCTCGTCTCGGTGAAAAGGCATTGCCTTTATACCGACTGATGAGGAAGTCTGATACATTCGAGTGGACTTCTGAAGCTGAAGCAGCGTTTGTCGAGCTCAAAGCTCTGCTTTCCACCCAGCCGGTGCTTGCTGCTCGGCGCAGTAAGGAGCCATTGCTATTGTACATAGCGGCTACTAATCAGGTCGTCAGTACAGTTCTCACTGTCGAGAGGGAAGAGGAAGGTAAAGCTTACAAAGTCCAGCGTCCTGTTTATTACGTCTCTGAAGTGTTGACTCCTTCAAAGCAAAGATATCCACATTACCAGAAGCTTGTGTACGGTATATATCTGTCAGCTAAGAAGGTGGCACATTATTTTCAAGATCACTCAATTTCAGTCGTCAGTGATGCTCCATTGTCTGAAATTCTCCACAATCGAGATGCGTCTGGTCGAGTGGCCAAATGGGCTATTGAGCTCCTCTATTTTGACATCAAGTTTGAAGCAAAGAAAGCAATCAAGTGTCAGGCCCTCGCTGATTTCTTGGCCGAGTGGACTGAACAGCAGCAACCGATCCAAGTTTACTCGGCACACTGGACCATGTTCTTTGATGGCTCGAAGATGCTGAATGGGTCTGGTGCTGGCGTAGTACTGGTGTCCCCAAAAGGCGACAAACTCAGTTATGTCTTGCAGATTCACTTTGATTCCTCCAACAATGAAGCTGAATATGAAGCACTCTTGTATGGGTTGCGTATGGCCATTTCACTCGGCGTCCGGCGCCTGATGGTATATGGCGACTCAGATTTGGTGGTCAATCAAGTGATGAAAGAGTGGGATGTCAGGAACCCCGCTATGACAGGATACTGCAATGCAGTAAGGAAACTTGAGAAGAAATTCGAAGGCTTGGAACTCCATCATGTTCCCCGAGTGAAGAATCAAGCAGCTGATGAGCTGGCAAAGATTGGATCCACTCGGAAACCTGTCCCCAGCAATGTATTTCTCGAGCACCTTCATTCTCCTTCGGTACAGGAAGATCCTTTCACTGAAGAGCCCTCGCAAGCAAAGAGCGCCTCAGATCCGACTGAAGTCGACATCCCAGTAGTTATTGATTTGGTTATGGAGGTTTTAGTGATCATCCCCGACTGGGCTGTTCCTTATATTGCGTATATTCTGAGGCAAGAACTCCCAGATGATGAAGATGAAGCTCGACAGATAGTCCGCAGATCCAAGGCATTTACTGTTATGGATGGACAACTCTACAGAGAAACTGTGACTGGCGTGATTCAGCGGTGTATTTCTCCTGAAGAAGGTCGACTGATTTTGGAGGAGATTCACTCGGGAACTTGTGGTCATCATGCGTCCTCTAGGACAATTGTTGCCAAAGCATACCGAGCGGGTTTCTTTTGGCCATGCGCCAATGAGATGGCCAAAGATATAGTCGATCACTGCGAAGGATGCCAGTTTTATTCGAACCTGTCACACAAACCTGCGTCTGCCTTGAAGACTATTCCACTCGTCTGGCCGTTTGCTGTATGGGGCTTGGATATGGTTGGACCCCTTAGAACAGGCCAGAGTGGATTCACTCACTTACTGGTTGCAGTCGACAAGTTCACTAAGTGGATTGAAGCTAAACCCATCAAGAAGCTAAACGCCCGCACTGCTATCAAATTCATGAAAGAAATAACCTTCAGATATGGAGTCCCCCACAGTATCATTACAGACAATGGCTCTAACTTTGACTCGGAAGAGTTCAGACACTTTTGCTCCTCTCAAGGCACTCGAGTGGACTATGCATCCATTGCGCACCCCCAGTCTAATGGTCAGGCTGAGCGAGCGAATGGCCTTATCCTCCAAGGACTGAAGCCTAGGCTCATGCGAGATCTTGATCATGCTGCTGGAGCTTGGGTCACTGAATTGCCGTCCGTTCTGTGGGGCTTGAGGACGACTCCTAACCAGCCGACTGGACGCACTCCTTTCTTCCTTGTGTATGGAGCTGAAGCTGTTCTTCCAAGTGACGTCCTTCACAATTCCCCCCGAGTGGATCTATACTCTGAAGACGAAGCTGAGCAAGCTAGACAAGATGGTGTGGATCTCCTAGAGGAAGAACGAGAGATGGCCCTGATCCGGTCGACTGTATATCAACAAGACCTTCGCCGCTTCCATGCGAGACACGTCAAAAGCCGTTCATTCCACGAAGGTGATCTGGTGCTCCGAGTGGATCAGCAGCGGCCCCACAAGTTGGCCCCAGCATGGGATGGCCCATTCGTCGTCACCAAGGTGCTGAACAACGGGGCGTACCATCTTTTCAACTTGAAGAAGAATATTGATGAGCCACGCGCCTGGAACGCGGATTTGCTTCGATGCTTTTTTACTTGACGACTGAGTTGTTTTGATGTAATAAGAGTGCTCCAGACGATGTCGTTTGTTAAGTTATGACTTCCGCAGTCTATTGTCGATTACGATCGCACAATTTCACATTCAAAGACTTCTCCGAGTGAAGAGCAACCCTCTCTCTCGGGGGCTTAGCTGCGAATCCGTTTCGCCTAAGTGAAAAACCCTTCCGAGTGTATAACATTCAATACACTCGGAGACTTAGCGGCGAACCAGTCTTCGCCTAAGTTCAAAAACTTCTCCAAGTGAAGAGCAACCCTCTCTCTCAGGGGCTTAGCTGCGAATCCGTTTCGCCTAAGTGAAAAAACCCTTCCGAGTGTATAACATTCAATACACTCGGAGACTTAGCCGCGAACCAGTCTTCGCCTAAGTTCAAAAACTTCTCCGTGTGAAGAGCAACCCTCTCTCTCGGGGGCTTAGCTGCGAATCCGTTTCGCCTAAGTGAAGAACCCTTCCGAGTGTATAACATTCACTACACTCGGAGACTTAGCCGCGAACCAGTCTTCGCCTAAGTTCAAAAACTTATCCGAGTGAAGAGCAACCCTCTCTCTTGGGGGCTTAGCTGCGAATCCGTTTCGCCTAAGTGAAAAACCCTTCCGAGTGTATAACATTCAATACACTCGGAGACTTAGCCGCGAACCAGTCTTCGCCTAAGTTTAAAAAACTTCTCCGAGTGAAGAGCAACCCTCTCTCTCGGGGGCTTAGCTGCGAATCCGTTTCGCCTAAGTGAAAAACCCTTGAGCCTTAGCCGCGAACCAGTCTTCGCCTAAGTTCAAAAACTTATCCGAGTGAAGAGCAACCCTCTCTCTCGGGGGCTTAGCTGCGAATCTGTTTCGCCTAAGTGAAAAACCCTTCCGAGTGTATAACATTCAATACACTCGGAGACTTAGCCGCGAACCAGTCTTCGCCTAAGTTCAGAAAACTTCTCCGAGTGAAGAGCAACCCTCTCTCTCGGGGGCTTAGCTGCGAATCCGTTTCGCCTAAGTGAAAAACCCTTCCGAGTGCATAACATTCAATACACTCGGAGACTTAGCCGCGAACCAGTCTTCGCCTAAGTTCAAAAACTTCTCCGAATGAAGAGCAACCCTCTCTCTCGGGGGCTTAGCTGTGAATCCGTTTCGCCTAAGTGAAAAACCCTTCCGAGTGTATAACATTCAATACACTCGGAGACTTAGCCGCGAACCAGTTTTCGCCTAAGTTCAGAAAACTTCTCCGAGTGAAGAGCAATCCTCTTGCTCGGGGGCTTAGCTGTGAACCAGTTTTCACCTAAGTTAAAAAATCCTGCCGAGTGTAAGGTATTCCTAACACTCGGAACTTAGCTGCGAACCAGTCTTTGCCTAAGTCCTAAATTCAACCAAGCAAAACGTTGGAAAGCAAAATGCGAGTAAGACTAGAATCTCTAGCGCAGCAAAAACTTGTTCGCGCAAAGGGAAGTTCTCAGGCTTAAGGCCTGAAAGAAGTTTTAATCGGTTACACCAACACTCGGCATACCGAGGCAAATAAAGTTTTAACTGAAAGCAGCGTACTTCTTCAAGCTCCGGTAGGGCTTGAAGGCTCGACAAAAGTATCCAGGTCAATTCCGTCGGCAATCCGAGTGGCTGCTTCGATGAAAGTCTCCATGAAATCTTCAAACTGCAGTTTCTTTGAGTTGATCACTAGGAGAGCCTTCAGTTTGTCCTCCCTGGCCTCCTTGCAATGAACCCTGACGAGTGAAAGTGCCACATCAGCACCACAACGAGCAGCGGATTTCTTCCACGCCTGTACTCGACTGGGAATTTCGTTGAGGTGGGTCATCATAGACTCGAGGTCAGCCTGGAGAGAATCTTCAGGCCACAACTCCTTGTCGACCTTCTCGAATGCAGCCTTCAGCCGAGTGACATATCCTTGGACACTCTTAAGACGAGCTTCGAGTCGAAACATATCCATGGCAACGGCGTCTCCCACGAGTGACTCCGTGGGGTCCAGATTGGGCTCGATTTCTTCGGTTTCCTTCTCAAAATCTTGACAGAATTCTGCGTGAAGAGAAAGAGAAAAGGTGGTCACAATGCCATTCTGAGGAAATCAAAGAAATTCATTCAACAAAAGAAACTCACCTTCAAGCATGTTGAACATTTTCTTCGCAAAGTCTCCTAAGTGTTTTTCCAGAGCACTCTTTCCCTTGGTCTGCACTTCAAGTTTCTTGACCCAGTCGGATCGTTCCTGCTTGAGTTTGGCGTTCTCTTCTTCCAGTTTACTGGCTGCAGCAAGTTTCTTCTCAGCAGCTTCGGTTTTCTCCTTCGCTTCCTTCTGAGCATCAACAAGTGATTTGTCCTTGTCCTCGAGCGCCTTCTTCATGGTATCTAAAGAAATAACATTGTTGAGTCGCGCTCGGAGACGACGGTTCTAATCACGTACGTCTGTTCGAGTGGATTCACTCGGTTCAAAGGATGGAAGATGAAAGTGATAATGCAATTGATCGACAAAGATTACCTCCAAAGGTCTTCAGTTAGGTCTGTGCACGGTCCAGGTTGTTGTTCGTCAGCTCCAGATCCAGCAGAAGTCGATTCTTTTCCTTCTCCAGCTCGACGTACTTGGTCCCGAGCCCACAGGATTTCTGAAATCAGCAAAGAAGAGGCTCAGTCGACATGGATTTTTCTCTACTTCCGAGTGGAAAAGTACATTAAAGGCGGCCCGCCGCTCCACCCCACAACCCTATACAGCGTCATATCATGGTTGATGGAAATGATGTCCATGAAACCTGCAGAATGGTTCTTAAGAATACTGCCCATCGTCAACGATCGACAGTAGTCTCGGGGTCTACACCCAGTGGGTGCACTCAGCGTGCCCCCACTGGATACAAAAACACTCGACCAGGTCTGGCCTGTCAGAGTATAAAAGAAGCAAGCAAGCGAACATTGTTTCTATCAGACCCCCGCCGATGCACGCACTCGACGGCGGTCTCGGGGACTACACCCAGTGGGTGCACTCAGCATGCCCCCACTGGACCAGAGACTACCTGATCTACTTGCGAAGAAAACAACCAGTGGGTGTAAAATCAAGATGGACAGGAATTCAATCGGAAATGAACTTACAATAGCACTTACTCGGACGTTGGCTTGAAGCGCTGAGCTGGCATCATAGGCTAACTTGCTGGCTTCCTACGCCTCCTTTGTTCGCAGCATCATCTGCCCAGCCTGAATCATAGCTTCCTTGGCAGCTCCAGTTTGGTCCTCCGGGACGTGATACAAAGGGTATGCGGGCGTCGAATGAGTTGGTGCTGTAACTGAGGCAGCAGGTGGTGCTTCAGGTTGTCCAATAGGTGCTGAAGCCACCAGAATTGAAGTGGCTGGCGGAGCACTCGACAGCGGGACCACAAGGGCTGGAGGCGTCGCAGCAGTCGGCCCATGGGGCGTCTGTCCTGACGATGTTCTCCGAGTGTGTAGAGGTGGAGCCTCCAGAGGCACAGCTTCATCTTGAGTTCCTCGCTGCAGCTCCTCGTCATCTTCCAGTTCGATGATTTCGTCAGCTATCAATCGACAATTTTAATCAAGACACCCGACGATTATTCTTCAAAAAATAGAGTAGAGTGTGGGTTTGTTATACCTCGTTGGGAGGTGGCCGCATCAGGAGTATCCACTTCCATATGGTCCCCATCATTTCGCTGGGGCGACGTCACAGAGGTAGCAGCTCTGGCGGATAAACTCCACTCGGTCAGCAGAGACATGAAGTGCCACAATCACAATTGCGGGAAATAAACACTTACGTTGAGGCAACAGGCACAGCAATCTTGATGCGAGGCAGGGCCTTCCAAGGTTTTGGCACGTCCGGCTTGAGTTGTTTCGCAGCTTTTTCAGTCGACCCCGGTGTTGCGGTGCGGTCGCGTTTTGGGTTCCATGTGCTTGACGCCACAGTTTTGCTCGGGGCAACCTCTGGGTCTTCCTGCTGCTTGGTGCGATGCCCAGGGCTCGCTGTCATTGGCATAATCGTCGTCTGCGCTGTCACCTACGCTCCCTTCTTCTTCGTCAGACTGTTCTCCGTTTGGCACGGGCGAGTACATGTTTGTAAATTCCTGCAAGATACAAGCTTCAAAGTCAGTCGACTGAAGACCCAGTTACTCGACAGATATTAAAACAATCGACGGAGGTATAACTCACAAGATTCTTTGGTGGGTTCAAAGCAGAAAAGGGCGGAATTCGCTTCGCTCCCTCGGGATTGTCACAGGCTCCGGTGATGCTCCTGAGCCACTGGGAGACGGTCTCGTCGGAAACTTCTTCAGGATGGGTCCGAGTGGTATCCTCAGGGCCCGAGTAATGCCACATGGTGTGATCCCGGGCCTGGAGAGGCTGGATCCGTCGACTGAGAAACGTTTCAAGGAGATCCAAGCCAGTCACTCCACCGCGGATGAGATCAGATACAGCGTTCACTAGGATCCCTACCTGGATTTTCTCTATGTTTGTCACATACAGTGGTTTGGGAGTGGTAGGTCGATCCAAGGTGAAAGGAGGAAATCCAGTCGACATATTTGGTGATGCAACATCCTTGCAATAGAACCATGTCGACTGCCAACCCCGGACAGAATCAGGAAAGGTCATAGAGGGAAATGCACTCCTACCTCTCTTTTGGATTCCTAAGCCACCACACAGTTGGATTACATTGGTTTTGCTATCACTGGGATTGGCTTTCTTGACGGATTGAGATCTAACAGAGAATATATGTTTAAACAAACCCCAATGCGGAGGACAGCCCAGGAAGCATTCGCACAGGGTTATGAAACAGGAAAGATAGGCAATCGCATTTGGAGGAAAGTGGTGGAGCTGCGCCACGAAATAGTTCAGGAAACAGCGGATAAACGGGTGGGGTGGCATGGAGAAACCTCGTTCGATGTGAGTGAGGAGCAGAACTCGCTCGCTGTCGCGTGGCTCTGGTTCGGTCTCCCCCTTCGGCAATCTCCAGGACTCCGCAGCTATCAACCCATCAATGACGAGATTTTGCACATCCTCCGCCTTGACCGTCGATTGGAGGAAATCCCCCTGGATCCACCCCGGCGGCACCGTCGACCGGGCGCCCGACGGCTTCTTCGCCTTGGCTCCTCCCTTCTTGGCGCGCTCGAGCTTCTCCGTCTTGCCCTTCGTCATGGCGGCGGCGGTCGTCAGAGCGGAGCTGAGCAGAGGAAGGGGAGGAGAAGAGCAGATTTGGGGGAAGAATACTATACCAGCACCGGCGTCGTCGCCCCTTATATCCGCCCGTGTGGGTCACTGACCTGCGGGCCCGTCAGATCTCTGGGTATCCCGAATCCAGAGGAGGCGCAGTACGTGGCGATTTTGGTGGCGCGGTAATCGAGGCGTCGTGCCCTCACTTGCCTTTGCGGTTGCGTCATCCCCGCTCGGCGCGCGTTTATCCAATTTTCGAATCCCGTAAAATCCGGACCCGACGGATCGAACCGTCACATCAGAAGACTCTGCAGACAACTCCAACCTGATTTCGAGCTCAGTTTCACTCGGACCTGATTTCGAGCTCAGTTTCACTCGGATATACTTCAAGACAGAATCGATCAGGGCGAACGATAAAGGTTCCAATCGACACAAATTTCTAAGAAGCCTCAAAATGCACTCGGAATTTTTGTGTCTTGTCAGAACCTGCATTGACACTTTTTACACTCGAACCCCGATCCATTCGGGGGCTAATGATGGGGATATGTACCTAGGGTAGGGTCACAGGCCTGACCTACATGCCCTACCTAAGGACACTACCCCAGAAAGCTTAAGAGCTACAAGGAAGTCTCCGACTGAAATCACCAAGTCATACAAGTCACTCGACAATATACACTCGGAGGTACCTTTCACTCGACGCTTACCTTTCACTCAGAAGGACCAGAAGACAGTCGACCACAGAAGCCCAGAAGTCACCCCAGGGAGGCTAACGGGCAGGCATTCATCAAGACCATTAATAGCATTTATGTTGTACGTTACCAGTAACGTACATCTTTATAACCACGATCTGACCCTTAAACGCCGGTCACTTATGAGGGGCAGCGCACTCTATATAAGCCACCCCTCCCCTCTGCCATAAGGGTTGGGTGGATTGTTTGGTTCGCACCCCCTGTAGCAATACTCCAATTACACTCGACAAAGAGCTCCCGAGCACCTGACACGTAGGGCTATTACCTACACGAGAGGGGCCTGAACTCATACATCTGTGTGTACACCCTCGCCGTAGCTAGGACTCTGCCCTCTCCTTACGTACCCCTACCTTCTACTGTCAGACTCGTTCCCATGACACCGACCACCTCCCGAAGGGCTGTCCGACGAGGGAGTACATCCTCGTGGTTGGGAGGTTGTAAATCCTAGCTGCGGGGATCTGCACCAACGATCTCCACCGACTCTTCTTCCGCTGCGCTTCGAGTCGGTACGGATCAGATCAAACCTTGTATGCAGTCTCCATAGTGGTCCTGGGCGTGCTCGCTGTACCGAATTTTTTTGTTTTCTGTTGCGTTCCCCTATAGTGGCATCATGAGCCGTGCTATGTGTAGATGCAGGTTACGATCTAGAATACTTTGAGATGTATGGGTATTGCATAATATAATTTTGGAGTAGATGAGATCTATTGCTGAAAATTATTTATGCGGGAGGCAGATGAAATCTATTACCCGATGTTCTTGTTGCTTCCCTGGAATTTGCGTATTTCTGATCTTGATAAAGGCATGGTGGAGTTTCAACGTTCTGGCAATCTGTGGTTCTGGCTGATCAAAGAAGTGCTTCAGTTCGTTGAATTCCACCATAGTTAGAGAAAGATGAAATTTTCGCAGACGAAAGGGCAATGCAGATATGAACCGCACGGGGGTCATGCGTATGATGAAGTTTAGTATGGGGCTCGAGATTTTATTATCTCGTGTTTCATACACCCTGGAAAGTTAAACTAGCGACTTGAATTAATCATACTTGATGATAAAACGTTGGTAGCTGCGGTTTAAGTCAAAACCTTAGAAGCCACGTAAAATAAATTTTTGCATAAACCGATTAGAAGCGTCTAACTTGGTTTTGCAGGATGAGCATGTGATGTGGTATAGCAATGCTCATATTAATTTGATTATGTATGAGATGACTATATGATGTAAATTAACATGACCTGCGTGTCATGATTCGGCATGATTGCTGGAGCCGTATGATTGTCACTTTAATGACCTGCGTGTCAACCTTGAGTAATGCACTTATTTTATTAGCTATAGAGATAGCAATATTATCTGATGCATTAACAAGGTGATGGCAATCTTCGCGAAGGTGAACACCGACGCAAATGCCGAAGACGAAGAAATGTTTGACTTCTCCGTCAGAAGGGGCTATACCATGTCGTGCTAATTATGAATTGCATGAGATGTTTACCCCTTATGATGCACCCTTCTTGATTGCGCGGTATTCGCTTTTTATTAGGGTGATCTCTCACTTTAAAATATCAAAGTAGTTAGTGTTCACCCAAGTGTAGCACCGTCGGAAATTCGTATATTTTCGGGGTGCCCCATGTCAACATGGGTACGAATGAATCGAGAAGAATGAGGCGGGTGAGGTCAGACCTCGCAGCAAGATCACTTGGTTGTCTTTGACGTTCAGGCAGGATAGTCCCGAGCTCGGAACACACCCATCGAAAGATGAACAAGAGTCACATAAAGATGTGATTGGCAAGTTTGCCTACCGATTAAAATTCCCGTCATCAGTGATGTCCACATCAATGGCGTTGAATTGAAATGTGGATCTTGAATCACTCATAATCAATTTTGAGAGATATTGATTTGAGTGGGAGCGCACTTTAGAATAAAACTGTTTATTCACTAGTGCAAATTCATTATGAACAAAGTCTAAGTGAAACTTGTGTTTACCGTTGTAGATCAAATGGCTCGCAACAACACGTTCAACTTAGGCCCGATGTTAGAGAAAGAGAAGTTAGCTGCGACTGGAAATAACTATGCGGACTGGGTCCGCAACCTGAGGATTGTCCTCAGGAGCGCTAAGAAATTGTATGTGCTTTAAACTGCTCTTCCAGCTAAACCAGCGACAGAGGCCCCGGAAGATGAACAAAATGTCTGGGCCACTAAGGATGATGATCACAACTTAGTGCAGTGCCTCATGCTAGCTTGCATGAGTCCAGAGCTTCAAAAACGTTTTGAATTCCACAAACCCCATGATATGATCCAGGAATTGGATGCTCTGTACAAGGAAACCGCAAAGTCTGAACGATTTGATATCATGAAGGCTTTGGTGGAATGCAAGATGGCTAAGGGTAGTTCAGTTGGATAACACGTGGTCAAAATGATTGGCTATTCTGAAAGGCTTAAAGCCCTGGAATTTCCACTTCCACCTGGCCATATGATGGACATGTTGCTTTCTTCACTCCCCCCGTCTTATGACGGTTTTGTCATGGACTACAACATGACAGGGATGGAGAAGACACCGGAAGAGGTGCTCGCCATGCTGAAAACTACATAAGGAGGACTGCGGAAAAATCGCAAGCAAGTGTTGCTTGTGAATAAAACTGCCAATTTCAAAAGAAAGGCAAGCCAAAGAAGGGCAAGGGCGCCAGTAAGACCGGCTCCCAAATCAAATCTAAGGGCGGAGCCAAGAATTAAACTGAGTGCTTCTACTACAAGGGCACAGGACACTGGAAGAGAAACTGCAAGAAGTATCTGGAAGATAAGAAGTCCGGGAAAATCCGAAAAGGTATAATTGTTATACAAGTTAATGTCATTGATGTTTTGCTTGCTAGCGAAAATTCTATGTCTTGGGTATTTGATACTGGATCGGTTGCTCACATTTGCAACTCGATACAGGGGCTTCAGAAGGTGCGCAAGCTGGCAAAGAATGAAGTCGTGATGCGTGTCGGGAACGGCGCTGGGATCGCCGCTTAAGCCGTCGGCATTATGCCTCTACGTCTCCCTTCAGGATTTATTTTGGAACTAAGTAACTGTTATTTTGGTCCACTGTTGTGTAGAAACATTATCTCTGGATCATGTTTAGTACATGATGGGTATTCGTACAAGTCTGAGAACAATGGTTGTTCACTTTATTGTAAGGATATGTTTTATGGATTTGGACCCATTGTTGGGGGCCTTTTCATACTAAATCTTGAATGTGGAAATGATGTCTTTAACGTGAATGCCAAACGCCTTAAGAAGGCTGATACCACCACCACTTACTTGTGGCACTGTCGGCTTGGCCACATCAGAAAGAAATGCAGGCAAAGACTCCACAGAGATGGAGTTCTACCGTCCTTTGATTTTGAATCATTTGACACATGTGAAGCTTGTCTGATGGGAAAAATGACCAAGATGACATTCACGGGTCATCCTGAATGGGCGGGTGAATTATTGGAAATAATACATAGTGATGTATGTGGTCCAATGAGCACAGCCGCACGGGGTGGGTATTTCTACTTCGTGACTTTTACTGATGATTTAAGTAGGTATGGATATATCTACTTGATGAAGCATAAGTCGGAAACCTTTGAAAAGTTCAAAGAATTTCAGAATGAGGTAGAAAATCATCGTCACAAAATGATTAAGTTTCTGCGATCTGATTGCGGGGGCGAATACCTTAGACATGAGTTTGGCCAACATCTGAGTGACCGTGGAATCGTTTCACAGCTTACGCCTCCCGGAACTCCACAGCGAAACGGAGTTTCGGAACGACGTAACCGAACCTTGTTAGACATGGTAAGGTCGATGATGTCTCTTACAGATCTGCTCATATATTTTTAGGGTCACGCACTACAAACTGCTGCTCACACATTAAACAGAGCACCGTCTAAGTCTGTTGAGACGACACCATACGAGTTATGGCATGGAAAGAAACCCAATTTGTCACATCTCAAAATCTGGGGTTGTGAAACTTATGTAAAACGTTTACAACCAAGCAAACTCGATCCCAGATCAGAAAAATGCTACTTTGTAGGTTATCCAAAAGAAATAGTTGGGTATTCTTTCTACCAACCCTCCGAGTGCAAAGTGTTTGTCGCTAAAAACGGAGTCTTTCTTGAGAACGAGTTTCTCGCTAAAGAATTGAGTGGGAGGACAGTGCAACTTGATGAGATTAGTAAATCTTCGGCAACCGTTGATATGGCTAAGGAACCGGAAGTAATTCCGCAAAGTATCCCTACAACCGAGCCGGAAGTTGTCGCATGTGATGCGGAAACTTCAGGCAATGTTGTAACTGAACCGCGCAGATCAGGTAGGGCTATCCAGCCACCTGAGTGGTTTCATAACGAAATCTTCATTCTTGAAGACGATGAACCTGCGCACTACAAGGAAGCAATGGCGGGGCCTAGCTCAAGGGAATCCATGTACGAAAACCAAGTTTGGAACTTGGAACAACATCCAGATGGCATAAAACCCATTGGTTGTAAATGGATTTTCAAAAGAAAGACGGACGCGGATGGTAACATTACTATCCACAAAGCTAGACTTGTCGCGAAAGGGTTCACGCAAGTTCCAAGGGTGGACTACGACGAGACTTTCTCGCCCGTAGCTATGCTTAGGTCTGTTCGGATATTACTAGCAATTGCTGCTTATTTTGATTATGAAATATGGCAGATGGATGTCAAAACGGCTTTCCTAAATGGAAACCTTGAAAAGGATGTATACATGATACAACCAGAAGGTTTTATCGATCCTAAGAATGCTGGAAAGGTATGTAAGCTTCAGAAAGCCATTTATGGTCTGAAGCAAGCATCAAGGAGCTAGAACATTCATTTTGATGAAGTGGTCAAAGAGTTTGGCTTCATCAGGAACGACGAAGAATCTTCTGTTTACAAGAAGTTTAGTGGGAGCGCAAAAGCATTTCTAATCTTGTATGTGGATGACATATTGTTGATTGGAAATGACGTGAATTTTCTTAGCGAAATAAAAGACTCATTGAAGAAGAGTTTTTCAATGAAAGACTTAGGCGAAGCGGCATATGTATTGGGCATCAGAATCTATAGAGATAGATCAAGACGCCTGATAGCGCTTAGCCAAACCACGTACATTGACAAAGTGTTGAAAAGGTTCAACATGGAGAACTCCAAGAAAAGCCTACTCCCCATGTCACCTGGCACAATGCTTTGCAAGAATCAGAGTCCTCGGACCCTTGATGAGCGAGTACAAATGAATGATGTTCCATATGCTTCGTCAGTTGGTTCTATTATGTATGCCATGCTATGTACAAGAACGGACATTTCCTATGCACTATGTGTTAGCAATCGGTACCAAAGTGATCCAGGATTGGAACACTGGACCGCAGTCAAGGGTATTCTTAAGTACGGAGGTGATGAAGAGCTCATTGTAAGTTGTTACACTTATGCAGGCTTCATGACTGACCCAGATGACTTCAAATCCCAATCAGGCTATGTTTTCATATTGAACGGAGGCACAGATGATTGGAAAAGTTCCAAACAAAAGACTGTGGCGGATTCTACGACGGAGGCGGAATATGTTGCAGCTTCATAAGCCTCTAAGTAGGCGGTCTGGATCAAGCAGTTTCTTGTAGACCTTGGTGTGGTCCCAAGTGCGCTGGACCCGGTGGAGATCCATTGTGATAATAGTGGTGTCGTGGCTCAGGCAAGGGAGCCAAGTTCGCACCATAAGGCAATGCATATTCAACGCAAATATAAACTCACTCGACATCATGTCGAAGAAGGTTTAGTGAAAGTACGCAAAGTTCACACGGATCTGAACGTGTCAGACCCGATGACAAAGCCTCTACCACGAGCAAAGCATGAGCAACACCGGATAGCCATTGGTGTTAGGGAAGCCATGTAACTGGATTATGACTCTAGTGCAAGTGGGAGTCTGTAGGAGATATGACCTAGAGGCAGTAATAACAGTTAATTTGTATCTCCGAGTTTGTAATGAATGTTTATGATCCATGCTATAACTGCAATGATTCTCGAGTCTGCAATATCCACGAGGCCCGGAGGGAAACTCATTTGCACGTGTGGTATAATAAACGGTAAAATGTATTCCTAATCTTGCCTCTAAGACTGGCTCAAGTATTGCATGATGATCCTGTTTTCCTGATCATGGGCATGGCTATGCCGGTAATTTTGAGGACACAATGTTGGTAGAACACTTGTGTTGAATCAACCCGAATTAATGTTATGCTATGAGATACAGTCACACAAGTTAATGGTTAATAACACAGAGAGAGTTAATGTTTGCATAATTCCTTAGACCATGAGAGTATCGAGTTCCTTCGTTCTTGCTTCATGAACTTTGGGGTTTGTTAAACGTCATCCGTTACTGGGTGGCTATTACGGCGGCTTACGGGTTCACGGAAAAGTATGGCAAGTAACAAGATAGGTCAAGATTGGGATTTGGTCCTCCGACGTTGGAGAGATATTCTCATGCTCTCTCGGTGTTACGGTATCCATCATCGTCTGGCCAGACACAGTGTGATTTGATCACAGGGATGCCGGAACACGAAAACGAGAAAAGAGAACAAAACCGGTAACGAGGTAACTTGCATAGTGGACAAGTTGTTGATCCACGGGGATGCAGAAAATCTCACCTCGGGTGTTTGTAACATATCGCGAAGCGACGGGAATAGCACACGGAAACTGGAGGTTCACCCGAATATTCATTCGTGTGGGTATAGGGGTTAATATGGGTGTCCACGGCTCCGATGTTGATCATTGATCGGAAAGTGTTCCGGTCATGTGTATACTTCACCGAACCTATAGGGTCACACGCTTAAGGGTCATCTATCTGCTGAATACTAGACAGGGAGTCTGAGAGAAAATCACCGGAAAAGTTTCAGACGCAACGGAAACGTTCCGGAGAGGACACCAGAATAGTTCCGGTAAAACTGAAAAGTTGTTTCACGGGATGCCATAAAGTCAAATTGTTTTCAGCACACGCCTGATAATTCTTGGAGGGTGCCAGAATCATTCTGGAAACTTCAGGGAATTTTCTGGGATAAAAACCGAAAATGTTCCGGAGCTGCCGGAACCGATTTGGTTGATTTTCGCAGATGAAAATCACTAATCTGAAATTGTTTCGGAACGCATCCAAAATCATTTGTGTGGGTACTGGAATTATTCTAAAACCCATAGAAATATTTTCGGATTTAATGGTCGCGGAAAATTGGTTCCGTGAATAGTGAAAATCACTTTATGGATATTTTTATGGAAAGCCACCTTTTAGGACTGGGGACCAAGGAACCCCCTTGTGGGGGGGGCAATGGGTGGCCGGCCAAAGGAGGAGCTCCTCCATGGAGCTCCACATGGCACTCCTTTTCCCTTATATGCCCTTTGTGTGTGACATAAAGAGGGGGTACTTTGGTATTTTGAATGTCCATTCTACCCCTTGGTTTTCCTATAAATAGAGGAGGAGGGGGCAGCCCAAAAGCTTCATCCTTGTTCTCATACACATGCCATAGACGTGTCTGTCTTCTCTCTCCCTCCCAGCGAAATAGTTTCGTAGAGCCGAAAGGCTGTCTGGGTTCCGGCAGGAACTAGTTCTGGATGGCGAAGCCCTGCCGGATAGCTGACACCGTATGTGTGCAACCCCGTAGAGAGGTCGTAGTTTCGATCTTTTGCCCGAGGGGCTGTTCGAGTGTCTTCCCGAAGGGCTGTCCGAGTTTTCGTTCGGGTTTCGAGGGTCCTCCCGAAGGGCTGTCCGTGACATCGTCCGAGGGACTGCCCGACCGCCTCCCGAAGGGCTGTCCGACGAGGGAGTACATCCTCGCGGTTGGGAGATTGTAAATCCTAGCTGAGGGCATCTGCACCAACGATCTCCACTGACTCTTCTTCCGCTGCGCTTCGAGTCGGTACGGATCAGATCAAACCTTGTATGCAGTCTCCATAGTGGTCCTGGGCGTGCTCGTTGTACCAAAATTTTTTGTTTTCTATCGCGTTCCCCTACAATAACGTCCAAGATAAGTAGACCGACTCCTGCCTGCATCTACCACTATTACTCCACACATCGACCGCTCTTCCGCATGCATTTAATGTATTAAGTTCATGGAAAAACGGGGTAATGCAATAAGAACGGTCACATGATGTAGACAAGATCTATTCATGTAGGAATAGACCCCATCTTGATATCCTTAATAGAAACGATACATGCGTGCCTCACTGCCCTTTTTGTCACTGGGAGAGGACACCGCAAGAACGAACCCATCACAAAGCACCTCTTCCCATGGCAAGAAAATTCGATCTAGTTGGCCTAACTAAACCAAAGATTCGAAGAAGAAATACGAGGCTATAAGTAATCATGCATATAAGAGATCAAAGAAGACTCAAATAATATTCATGGATAGAAACTGATCATGAACTCAAAATTAATCGGATCCCAACAAACACACTGCAAAAGTTTACATCAAATACATCTCCAAGAGATCATCGTATTGAGAATCAAAAGAGAGAGAGAAGAATCCATATAGGTACTGCCTACGGACCCGTAGGTCTATGGTGGACTACTCACGCATCATCAGAGAGGCACCAATGAGGATGATGAACCACTCCGTGATGGTGTTAGATTGGATCTCGCGGTTCTAGAACTTGAGGCGGCTGGATGTGTTTTTCGTCGACTCTTCTAGGGTTTCTGGAATATTTGGGAATTTATTGGCATCAGAGGCGGTGGAGAGGGGCCCCGAGGAGGGCACAACCCATCAGGGCGCGCCTGGGGCCTCTAGCGCGCCCTGTTGTGTTGTGGTCTCCACGGCCCACCTCTCTGGCACTTCTTTGGCCCACTAGGTGTCTTCTGGTCCAAAAAAATCTCCAAAAAGTTTCGTCACGATTGGACTCCGTTTGGTACTGATATTCTGCGAAGTGAAAAACAAGCAAAAACAGCAATTGGCACTTTGGCACTATGTCAATAGGTTAGTCCCAAAAAATGATATAAAGTTGCTATAAAGTGATTGTAAAACATCCAAGAATGATAATATAACAACATGGAACAAGCAAAAATTATAGATACATTGGAGACGTATCAGCATCCCCAAGCTTAATTCCTACCCGTCCTGGAGTAGGTAAATGATAAAAACAGAATTTTTGATGTGGAATGCTGCCTAACATGTTCATCTCATATTCTTTTCTTTTGTAGCATGGACTTTTGGACTTTTAGATGGTTCAAAGCAATAGTCTAGTTTTAACATAATGACTTCAATACTCAAGCATGCCAACAAGCAACCATGTCTTTCAAAATATCAACACTAAAGAATGTTATCCCTAGCACATCATGCTCAATCATTGATCCATTCATGAAACACACTCTAATATTAGCTACACCCAATGCTCCGGTACGATCATATAGTGCCCCCTAGTTGGTGCTTTATAAGAGAAGATGGAGACTCAAAGTAAAAATAAAATTTTCACAAAGTAAATAGATAGGCCCTTCGTAGAGGGAAGTAGGGATTTGTAGAGGTGCCAGAGCTCAAAGTTTAAATTGAGAGAGAAAAATATTTTGACTGGGATGCCTTCCCTGTCAACGAAAATGACAATGTAGGCGGTTCCCAAACAGAAAATAAAGTTTATTCCTTTTTCCACCATTCTTTCACATTCCATGGCTGGCCGTATCCACGGTTGCCTTCCATACCAACACTCTCCAAGGAATTTATTATTTCACAACATAAAGTAAATATTTTTTTTCCTTTTGCATTTCGGGAATGGGCATCCCTATTACCGACGTACTCTCGTGCAATGAAAGTGAATAAACACTCATCTTGAGAATAACACATCTAGCATGGAAAAATATTGGACACCCCCTCCCGTTTCATGAGCGGTACGAGCACACAAAAGAGAAATTTATTTTGAAACGTAGAGGTGGCACATACAAATTTGCTTAGAATGGCATGGAAATACCGCATATATGTAGGTATGGTGGACTCATAAGGCAAAACTTGGTTTAAGGATTTTGGATGCACAAGTAGTATTTCTACTTAGTACAAGTGGAGGCTAGCAAATAGATTGAGAAGTAACCAACCAAGAAACAAAAATTCACATAAGCGAGCATTGAGCATAACTAACACCGAATAATGCACCATAACTAGGATGTAATTTCATTGCATAACTATTGACTTTCGTGCATGCATAGGGAATCACAAAACTTAACACCAACATTCTTACTAAAGCATAATTACTCACTAATATGACTCACATATTACTATCATCATGTCTCACAACTTGGTGGGGATATTCCCCACGACCAAGACCCGGCTCATAAGGATAAGCCGCCCTAAGGCTTATGTTATTTCTGGGTTTAAGTTGCCCTAACGTTAAGTCATCTTTGGACTTAAGCATCCCTGTTGAGACTCGGCAGGTGAGACTCGGCTGGTGAGACCCGGCAGACAGTTATGACCCGGCAGACAGTTATGACCCGGCAGACAGGTGAGACCCGGCAGACAGTTATGACCCGGCAGACAGTTATGACCCGGTAGACAGTTATGACCCGGCAGATAGTTATGACCCGACAAACAGTTAGGACCCGACAGACAGTTATGACCCGGCAGACAGTTATGACCCGGCGGACAGTTAGAACCCAGCAGACACTTAGCCATGAAAATGAGCCGCCTGGAGATAGGAAGCCCATGAAGAGAAGCCCAGGGTTAAGAAGCTCGCAATGGGAAGTCATAATTGGTTAAGTCTTAATCCGACTTGGACTCTACATGTAAACCGCCCCTTCAACTTATATAAGGAGGGGCAGGTCACCCCAAGAGGGTCAAGTTTCTAGACGTCTCAATAGACAGGTCTTAGACAGACAAATCTTAGACAAGATCAAAGTAGATGCTCTCAAGATAGAGGTAGCGAAACATCGCCCTTGTAACTGAGATCGTCATCATTATCAATATCAATCAAGCAGGATGTAGGCTTTTACCTCCACCGTGAAGGGCCGAACCTGGGTAAATTCTCGCGTCTCTCGTCCCACTCAACACGTTCAAGCTACCACTTAGATGCGTTGGCCTCACGACTAAGTCCTCACACTTGGACAATTGCCATGACAAAACCACGACAGTTGGTGCCCACCGTGGGGCATGACGCACGGTGGTGTTTTGTTCTTGGAGGGAATTTCCTCAGGGTCGAGAAGATCACAATTTACCGGATGAAAAAAAAACAACAGTGCGGAATGATCTACATCAACTCCGAGTTCATCAGTATATATCGGAAAAAGTTTCAGCAGCAAGATCGAACAACCCGTCAGATCCGACTTCTCTTACGGCGAACACAAAAGATTGAAAGCACCTAGCGGTGGCCTCTAGACAGATCGGCGCGCAGACGTCTTGTGCTGACCTACATGCATGCTTGGCCTAATCTGGGTCGCCTCGAGCAGTTGTGACATCTCCCGTCGTTGCCATCAAAGTCGTATCTGATGAAAAGCTGCTGCATTTTTGATCCACGGCGCATGGCCGAACAAAATCCAAAGGCCACAATATTGCACGATTGCGAGGAGCAAGGGGACTTCAAGTTATATGCTCCAACCAACAAAAGTATAGCTAGCTTGTAGCGTTCCAGCTGGTTTTTCGCCCGTCCGCATCGGTTTCGAGCGATCCAGGCCAAAGTGATTTTCATTGATGCAAAGTTGGATCGATTTTTGGGTGCACTGCCGTACAAGAGCTGCCACAGTTTTCCTTCTCGATCTACGCCATATCGGCAACCTCGCACTGCGTCCGCAGCCTCCAAGTGTGATCACGTCCAGATCAAACATAAACGGATTGGACCAGCGCCATGGCTCGCTTCACCCTGAGTTGACTCGCCGCCGCGGCCTCGTCTCCGAGTCGCTCTCCGCCGCACCATGACTCGCCGCTACGCCTTGAGCCGCCGCTATCCCGGCTCCACCTCGCCCCACCGCGCCTCGAGCCAGCCCCACCTTGAGTCACCCGTGCCTCCGCGCCATGGCTCCTGGCCGCCGCAGGCTCGCCTCGAGCCACCCTCACCCGCGCCTGACTCGCCGTCGCAGGCTTCGTCTCCGGGTCGGCCTTGTCTTGGCCTAGAGCTGTCCTCGCTGGCGCATTCCTCGCCGTCGCGCCCCATCTTGGTCGCAACCTCGCCTCACACGGCCGCGCCGTCTCCAAACCGCCCTGGCCGAACTTCCACCGCAGCCTCACGTCGAGCCGCGACTATGGCCTGCAATAGCCGGAGCAGGCCTCAAGCCGCTGCCTCTGTCGCAAGTCACCCTCGCGCTGCTTGATGTCTACTACGCAACCTTCTTCTTGTAGACTCATGTTGGGCCTCCAAAAGCAGAGTTTTGTAGGACAGTAGCAAATTTCCCTCAAGTGGATGACCTAAGGTTTATCAATCCATGGGAGGCGTAGGATGAAGATGGTCTCTCTCAAACAACCCCTCAACCAAATAACAAAGAGTCTCTTGTGTCCCCAACACACCCAATACAATGGTAAATTGTATAGGTGCACTAGTTCGGCGAAGAGCTGGTGATACAAGTGTAATATGGATAGTAGATATAGATTTTTGTAATCTGAAAATATAAAAACAGCAAGGTAACTAATGATGAAAGTGAGCACAAACGGTATTGCAATGCTTGGAAACAAGGCCTAGGGTTCATACTTTCACTAGTGCAAGTTCTCTCAACAATACTGACATAGTTGAATCATATGTAAATCCCTCACATGCGACAAAGAGTTCACTCCAAAGTCACAAATAGCGGAGAACAAATGAAGAAATTATTGTAGGGTACGAAACAACCTCAAAGTTATCTTTTCCGATCAATCGTATGAGCTATCCCTATAAGTGTCACAAACAACCCTAGAGTTCTTACTAAAATAACACCTTAAGATACACATCAACCAAAACCTTAATGTCACCTAGATACTCCAATGTCACCACGAGTACCCATGGGCTTGATTATACGATATGCATCACACAATTTCAGATTCATCATGTTCAATCCAACACAAAGAACTTCAAAGAGTGCCCCAAAGTTTCTACCGGAGAGTCAAGACGAAAACGTGTGCCACCCTGATACGGGGCATGCCCGTGTACGTAGATCTTTTCACACTTGGAGGGGGAAAGGGAGAAATCACGAGAGAAAGCGCAAACTCATGGACAAACTTCGATCACACATCCACTAAGAACTAGCAAACACAGGAGGTAGTTAGATCCACAAACAACGGACGGATACAAGTAACCGGTAGTTCTTCCTCACTCCGGGGAGGAGGCCTTGAATCTCGTGAGATCTTCCCTCTAGAGGGGCCTTGGCATCACTTGGATCTTCTCCGGTGGAGGGAAACTCCACAAGAGGAGGAAGTAATGGAGCTAGGCTCAACAAAGAGTATTTGCTAAACACAAGCTAACCCTAACACGGAGGTAGAAGAAGGGAATATATAGTCTAGGGGATAAGTGGGGGGTACACGAGCCGTAACTCCATCTATCTCGCACAGTAAGGGCGGTTGTACCGGAGCTGGGACCGGTTGTACCAGCCTTTAGACATTAAGCGGAACAACCGGGGTAGTACCGGGCCTGAACAGCACCAGAACAGAAGCTTGGCCCGGTCGGAGCGGTTGTTGGGGCGGTGGTGGACCGGTTGTACCGGGGAGCGGTGGTTGACCGGTTGTTGACCGGTTGTACCTCTAATTCCTGGGTTGATGCAAATCCCTCTCCTTGTTCTTGGTGTCCCTCTTGCTTCCTTCCTTCCTCTTGGTACCTGACCACACAAAGTGTCCCTTCTTAAGGTAGGATCCACGTTCCAAGAGTATCACATGGGAATTCATTAAGGAGAGATGTCACCTCGGATTCTATGGCACATGCACGGGCTCTCGTCAAGGGACCTCTTGGAGCTTGAGATGTTGATGATAGGTCCATGGGGATGTACATGGGGTGCTCCACATCATCTCCCCCCTCCTTGTCAGAGATCCGTCCTCGGATCAAGATCTTCATCACCATGGAACGGAGATAGGTCCGTGACGTTGAACGTGTCACTCACGTTGTACTTGTCGCGTGGAATGTCGATCTTGTAGGCATTGTTGTTGTAGCGCTCCACTACCTTGCATGGTCCATCGGCGCGAGGAAGATGCTTGGACTTGTCCTCGGTGGGGAAACGGTCCTTGCGGAGGTGTAACCACTCAACATCACCGGGCTTGAACACCATGGTGTGCTTGTTGGTGTTGCGCTTGGCGGTGACTCGCTCCACTTGACGTTCGATCGTGCGCCTTGTATCTTCATGCATTTTCTTGATGTAGCTTGCCCTTGCACTTGCATCCATGTTGACGCGCTCTTGGAGTGGTAGAGGTAGGATGTCCAATGGGGACAACGGATTGAAGCCATAGACCACTTCGAACTGAGACTTGCCGGTGGTGGAGTGACTTGCGCGATTGTAGGCGTACTCGGCAATGGGGAAGCAATCTTCCCATTCCTTGATGTTCTTCTTGATCAACACGCGGAGTTGGGTAGAAAGTGTCCGGTTCGTTCCCTCCGTTTGTCCATCGGTTTGAGGGTGATATGCCGAAGAGAATAGAAGCTTGATTCCGAGCTTGGCGCATAGGGTCTTCCAAAAGTAGCTCAAGAATTTGACGTCGCGATCCGAGACAATGGTCTTTGGAACGCCATGTAGTCGCAAGATGTCCCAACAAAACAAATTTGCAATATGTGAAGCATCGTCTATCTTGTGACATGGAATGAATTGAGCCATCTTGGAAAAGCGATCCACAACTACAAAAACGGAGTCATGGCCATTTTTAGTTCGTGGCGAGCCAAGCACAAAATACATACTAATGTCTTCCCAAGGTTGGAAAGGTATAGGTAGAGGCATATAAAGACCATGGGATTGAGCTTTGGACTTAGCTTTGCAGCATGTCGAGCATCGGTTGGTGAAGCGTGCAACATCACGAAACGTCTTGGGCCAAAAGTACTTGTTGGATAGTGTAGCATACGTCTTGTCGCGTCCAAAGTGACCCATAAGTCCTCCACCGTGAGCCTCTTGCAAAAGCAGCAAACGAAGAGAAGACTCGGGTATACACAATTTGTTAGCACGCATAAGGTAGCCATCTTTCATATAATATTTCTCCCAACAAGTTTTCACTTTGCACTTGTCGTAAGGATGAGCAAAATAGGCATCATGCTCATACAAGTCTTTGATGTGCTCAAAACCAACAACATTCAATTCAAGTTGAGTAACTAGCATGCATTTGCGGGAAAGAGCATCCGCCACAATGTTTTCCTTACCCTTAATGTATTTGATGACATAAGGGAAGGACTCAATGAATTCACTCCATTTAGCATATCGTTTGTTCAACTTAGTTTGACCCTTTAAATACTTAAGCGTTTCGTGGTCGGTATGGATAACAAACTCATGAGGGCGCAAGTAATGTTCCCACACATGTAGAACTCTCACCAAAGCATATAATTCCTTGTCATAAATGGGGTAGTTAAGTTCAGCGTCGGATAGTTTCTCGCTAAAGTATGCGATAGGACGCTTGTCTTGCGTGAGCACACCACCTATTCCATTACTGCTAGCATCACAATGCACTTCAAATGTTTTATCAAAATTGGGCAAAGCAAGCAAAGGTGCATGAGTGAGCAAATTTTTAAGTTCATGGAAAGCGGTGTCTTGTGAAGGACCCCAAATAAATGGTGCATTTTTCTTGCTCAAAGCATGGAGAGGTGATGCAATGGTGCTAAAGTCCTTAACAAGACGGCGATAGAAACCGGCTAGTCCTAGGAAGCTACGCACTTGTTGCAAATTCGTTCGTGTGGGCCAAGTTTTAATAGCATCAATCTTAGTTTCATCTACGTGAACGCCCTTAGAAGATACTACAAAACCTAGGAAAATGACCTTCTCAACACCAAAAGTGCATTTCTCCATGTTTGCATAGAGTTGTTTTTTCCGAAGTATTTGCAAAACATCACGAACATGTTTAGCATGCTCCTCAAGAGACTTGCTAAAGACAAGAATATCATCAAAGTAGACCACAACACAATATCCAATGAGTGGTCTCAACACATAATGCATAACACGCATAAAAGTACCCGGTGCTTCGGATAAGCCCATGGTCATAACCAACCATTCATAGAGACCAAATTTTGTCTTAAAAGCAATTTTCCACTCATCACCCTCTTGTATGCGGATTTGGTAGTAACCACTTTTTAAGTCAATTTTGGAAAATATAGTGGCACCACTAAGTTCATCAAGCATATCATCTAAGCGGGCAATGGGGTGACGGTAACGAATGGTGATAGCATTGATAGGACGGCAATCGGAACACATGCGCATAGTACCATCATGCTTAAGCACTAGAATAACCGGAACCGCGCAAGGACTCAAACTCTCACGTACATGCCCTTTATCTAGGAGTTTTTGGACTTACCTTTGTATTTCCTTTGTTTCGTCGGGGTTGACGCGGTAGGGAGCCTTGTTAGGAAGCGGTGCTCCGGGGATGAGGTCGATGCGGTGTTCAATCCCTCGTTTTGGCGGTAGTCCCAGAGGTAGCTCATCGGGGAACACATCCTTGAATTCCTGCAACAACTTAGATAACACAAGAGGAAGATGTTGTGAAGGGTTAGTCCGAACGACGTTATCTTTGCACACAAGTACATAGTGAAGAACGGTCGATGGGCTCTCACTCACATCCCTCAAATCTCTTTTGGTGTCTAAAAGAACTATATCTCTCATGTCCCTCATCGTGGAGTCGCTCATTTTTGGCTTGTGGCACTCACTCTATTTGAGGGGGATCACTCTCTCACTTCTAGCTCCACGATGGGATGTAGCTTGTTTGTCGGCAATGACTTGACTTGGAGTCATTGGTCGTAGCACATATTGCTTGCCCTTCATCTTGAAGCTATATTGATTTGTCCGGCCATTGTGGGTGACGCCACGGTCGAATTGCCAAGGTCTACCAAGTAGGAGGTGGCAAACGGACATTGGAACCACATCACACTCCAAACTGTCTTCATATGCGCCTATCTTGAAGGAAACTTCCACGGTGTGGTCAACTTGGAGGGTTCCAGAATCACTAAGCCATTGGACCTTGTAGGGACGAGGGTGCTTTTTCTTGACCAATTGTAGCTACGAACAAAGGTCTTCACTTGCTAATTTGTGGCAACTCCCTCCGTCGATGATGACTTGGACGGACTTTCCTTGGATGCCCGCCTTGGTGTGGAAGATGTGGCATCGTTGTTCCTCGACTTCTTGTTGTTGGAGTGTCAACACTTTGGAGACAACGAGAGCGGGGCTCGAATCGTTGTCGCAAAAGATTTGCGAATCTTCATCTTCATTCACTTGGCGGTGGATGGCCACTTGTTCCAAAGCTTGCATCTCGTCGTCACTCATAGATTCATAGGTGCCATCGTCGAGGAGGATCATGTTGCGTTTTGTTGGGCATTCGAAGGTCTTGTGACCTCGCCCTTGGCATGTGAAACACTTGATATTGCTTGTCTTGGCGGTAGCATCCGGTGTTGGGGTAGAGGATGAAGCCCTTGGCTTGTAGGAGTTGAGGTTGGTCAGCTTGACGAAGTCGTCTTGTCCTTGTAGCTTGACTTGTCGCCGGTAGGTGTTGTACATTTCGGAGTTGAAGGTGTCGTTGTTGTAGTAGCTTGAGCACTTGAGCCATAGGTCTTGGAGGAGAACTTGGAGTACTTGTAGTCATCTTGCACTTGCCGTTCCGCCTTGGTTGCTTGATGCACAAGTTCTAGGAGGTTGGAGTATGGTTGGAAGTCGGCAATTTTCTTGACTTGGTAGTTGAGGCCATTCAAGAAGCGTGCCATTGTTTGCTCGTCATCTTCCTTGACATTGGCTCGGATCATAGCAATCTCCATCTCTTGGTAGTACTCTTTTACCGACTTGGTGCCTTGCTTGAGTTGTTGGAGCTTCTTGAAGAGATCCCGGGTGTAATGTGTAGGCACAAAAGGAGCTCGCATGAGATCCTTCATTTGGGCCCACGTGGTGATAGGAGGTTCACCTCTCTCCCTTCTTCCCTCAATCACTTGTTCCCACCAAATAAGGACCTAGTCGTGGAACTCAAGGGAAGCCATGGCTATCTTCTTCTCTTCATCATAGCTGTGTAGGCGAAAGATCTTGTCAACTTTGAGGGCCCATGACAAGTAGTCTTCGGGATCATTGCTTCCGGAAAACTTTGGCATTGTGAACTTGAGCTTGCCGAAGCGTTGTTCATCATTGTGGTTGTGATGCCAAAATCCTTGTCTTGGAGGTGGATCTTCATTGTCATTGCCTTGAGCGTGTTGACGTTGATCTTGTTCGTGCTCATCTTCATGGTCGGGTTGAACACGATGATCTTGAGCACGGCGACATGGTGGACACACTCGGTTGCGCCTTTCGTCAAGCTCCTCTTGGCGATTGGCTTCTTCTTGTCGTTGTCGGCGAAGTTCTTCTTGTTGTGCTTGGTGAAGCGCTTCTTGCTTGTGATAAGCTTGGCGGTTTCGCTCCTCCAAGGCACGAGTAGCTTCTTGCAAAGCGCGATGTGCCTCAAGCGCTCGTTCATGACGACGATGTTGTTCTTCTTCTCGGCGTTGTTGTTCTTGATATTGTCGTTGTTGTTCTTGATCCCACGCATCTTGCTCTTGTTAGCGGCGACGTTCCCGAGCGTGGACGCGATCTTGAAGTCCATTGCCATGGAATGGATTGTCTTGACGGTGATGACCTTGTGGAGGACTTGGGCCAGAGTGTTCGTCTTGGTGATGAACACGTGCTTGCCGGGGGCTTGCGTCGGAAGAGTACTCCGATGAGTGTCGGCTTGAGCGCCGTCTTGACGTAGTCGAAGTAGAGGGAGCGCGGTTGACCATCAAGGACCGAAGTTCCTCCATTTGGCTTGATAGCTTGGTGTCGAGGTAGTCCCGTGTGCTCGCCTCGGATTTGCACAAGTCGGTGGCGAGGTTGTCGATGCGGTCATTCAAGGCATGTTGCTCTTGAGTAATTGCCTTGTTTTCGCCGAAGAAGTGCAACTTGGTGACATGGGTGGTCGTGTCGTCATCGTGCTCCTCGAATGTCGGGTTCGACATGATGTTCCTATCCATAACACTCAACAAGATATAAGTGGAAGAGTGAGAAGACAATACCAATTACCGTTCCAAAGGTTGAGAGTGGATCAAGTTCACTCAATGTGCAAGCATGAAAGTAGTAGAATTGGTACCGAAGAATGTCCCTCTCACACCTACACAAATAATGCTTATGGAGTAGCTTGGTTTGGATGGTGGCACAAAAATTCAAGCAACTCGAGAATAAGATTCAATCAAGTTGAAATAGATCCGCAAATTCGTAAATGAGACGAGGTAGATTTCTAGCAATGAGTAAGCACGGAAACACACACGTATAGGAAAGTGGTATTGTAACACCGAAAAATGAGCACAAAATGTGGAAGCCACGGTAAGCTCAAGGTGCACAATAGTGGAGAGACTCTAGCACGATTGCACGAATGGGCGCGATATGGACTTGTGCACACCTATGCGAAGCAAAACTAGACGTCCTCCTATACCCAACTTTTTCTATTTATGTGGTTGGCACAAAATCTCTCGCTCAAATGATCGAATATGATATGCAACTTGCGATGCTATTGCTCTTTTGCTTTTGCTTAAAAGCTTTGCTTTGCTTCTCCTTTGGAGGATGATATGTGGAATGATCACTATGCTTGACGTGCACACCAATGTAGCAATGATGTATGCGGGAACTATTGTAACACAAAAGGAGATACGATGATAAATGCACGCTATTTGTAGCTATGCGGAGTATGTATCACTAAAGTGCACAAGTAGCATAGCCCGGCAATACTCAATGGCTAATCTCGATAGGTAAGTAACGCAAATAGGATCGGGTTAACAATGCAATGGCAAGGGTATATGTCAAGAGTGTCGTCGCGGTTACCGTCCTTGCTTACGGTTGGTGTCAATAAAGAGGTGGGTGGCGACGAATCGGGGCGATGATGAGCAGCGGCGTTGTCGATGTAGAACCGTTCCTAATTAGCCGAAACACCTTAGGAAACGGCAACCGCAACTCAAAATCTCAAAGAAAAAATTGAAAAAGTCAAATGGTGGTAAAACCAAGATGAGGGTCTCGGGCACATCGATAGCTTCAAAACGAGCCAAAGAACACTCAAATCGGAGTTCGGAAGCGAAAGTTATGGTCAAAACTGCGAATCAGCCGAGGCGGTTGTACCGCTCGGGAGGGGCGGTTGTACCGCTCGGGAAATGACCTGGGGAATTAGCGGTTGTATCGTAAGTACGGGCGGTTGTACCGCTCCTGGGCGGAACTGCAGGTCCGAATCCGCGATTTAGAAGAAAAATTCGGTCGATTTTGCGGAAGAAAATGATGGGAATGATAGGGCAAAGCTAGATCCACTTGTTCACAACGAGATCCACGGATCACAATCAACAAAATCTCCTCAAATCCAACAAATCGAAGAAATTTATGGTATGTCTATTTTTGTGGGGATTTTCGAAATTAGGTCAAATCAAAGCAAAAATTGGCTAGCAAATGTAGGGGAAGACTCCAAGATGTGAATCAACGTGGCTCATCATACCAATATGATACGGGGCATGCCCGTGTACGTAGATCTTTTCACACTTGGAGGGGGAAAATGGAGAAATCACGAGAGAAAACGCAAACTCATGGACAAACTTCGATCACACATCCACTAAGAACAAGGAAACACACGAGGTAGTTAGATCCACAAACAACGGACGGATACAAGTAACCGGTAGTTCTTCCTCACTCCGGGGAGGAGGCCTTGAATCTCGTGAGATCTTCCCTCTAGAGGGGCCTTGGCATCACTTGGATCTTCTCCGGTGGAGGGCAACTCCACAAGAGGAGGAAGTAATGGAGCTAGGCTCAACAAAGAGTATTTGCTAAACACAAGCTAACCCTAACACGGAGGTAGAAGAAGGGAATATATAGTCTACGGGATAAGTGGGGGGTACACGAGCCGTAACTCCATCTATCTCGCACAGTAAGGGCGGTTGTACCGGAGCTGGGACCGGTTGTACCGGTCTTTAGACATTAAGGGGAACAACCGGGGTAGTACCAGGCCTGAACCGCACCAGAACAGAAGCTTGGCCCGGTCAGAGCGGTTGTCGGGGCGGTGGTGGACCGGTTGTACCGGGGAGCGGTGGTTGACCGGTTGTTGACCGGTTGTACCTCTAATTCTTGGGTTGTTGCAAATCCCTCTCCTTGTTCTTGGTGTCCCTCTTGATTCCTTCCTTCCTCTTTGTACCTGACCACACAAAGTGTCCCTTCTTGAGGTAGGATCATCGTTCCAAAAGTATCACATGGGAATTCATTAAGGAGAGATGTCACCTCGGATTCTATGGCACGTGCGCGGGCTCTTGTCAAGGGACCTCTTGGAGCTTGAGGTGTTGATGATGGGTCCATGGGGATGTACATGGGGTGCCCCGCATCACAACCCCTATGCATAGATTCCCAAGGTCACGGAACCCGCAAGTTGATCACCAAAACATACATCAAGTGGATCAATAGAACATCCCATTGTCACCACGGATATCCCATCGCAAGACATACATCAAGACTCAATCCGATAAGAAAACTTCAAAGGGAAAACTCAATTCATCACAAGAAGATAGAGAGGGGAAAACTCCATATGATTCATCTATATTAATAAAGCTCGCGGTACATCAAGATCGTGTCATCTCAAGAACACGAGAGAGAGAGATCAAACACATAGCTACTGGTACATACCCTCAGCCCCGAGGGTGAACTACTCCCTCCTTGTCATGGAGACCGCCGGGATGATGAAGATGGCCTCCGGTGATGGTTTCCCCCTCCGGCAGGGTGCCGGAACGGGTTCCCGATTGGTTTTTCGTGGCTACAGAGGCTTGCGACGGCGAAACTCCCGATCTAGGTTTCTTTCTGGGGGTTTTGGTATTTATAGGAATTTTTGGCGTCGGTCTCACGTCAAGGGGGTGCTCGAGGGGCCCACAAGCCAGGGGGCGCATCCTAGGGGGGGGCGCCCCTTAGGCTTGTGGCTGCCTCGGGACTCCTCTCCGGTATCTTTTTGCTCCTGTATTTTTATATATTTTCGAAAAATATTCTCCGTAAATTTTCAACTCATTCCGAGAACTTTTATTTCTGCACAAAAAAACGACACCATGGTAGTTCTGCTGAAAACAGCGTCAGTCCGGGTTACTTCTAATAAAATCATACCAAAATCATATAGAATTATTGTAAACATGGCATGAATACTTCATAAATTATAGATACTTTGGAGACGTATCAGCATCCCCAAGCTTAATTCCTGCTCGTCCTCGAGTAGGTAAATGATAAAAGAAATAATTTATGAAGTGTGAATGCTAGCAAGTGCACACGTTTGATCAATGATAATTCCAATTACTTTTTCTAGCATCAATATAAACCATAAATAGTAGCTCATCTCATAAAACTTCTCATAATCAAGTAACAAGGTATTCACATGTTAAAGTATAGACCAGAAAGTTTAATGAAAACGAACAAACCATATTCCTAGTCATCGAACAATTGCAATTCATCTTATTTTCAGGAAGGTTCTATGTAAGACCTTTGATTTAGCAAATTCCACATCCTCAACTATCATATAGTCTTCCATGATTATTGACTCTCAAAGCATATTTTTAGAACAAATAGCATCCATCGAACACAGAGAAAGATAGGGGCTTAATGTTTCGCCTCCCAACTTATTTATCATATAGATAATTGTCAACAATAATAATTCATGATCAAATATATTTGTGTGGATATATATGTCTAAATCATTCCCCAACACATGACGCTTGCCAAGAGAAAAAGGCGAAATATAGGAAGTGGTGAAGATCACCATGACTCTTGCATAAAGTTAAGTACTTGAAAGGAAAAGATAGGCCCTTCGCAGAGGTAAGCAGAGGTTGTCATGTGCTTTTTGTTTTTGGATGTGCAAACCCTTAATGTAAAGGAACGTCACGTTGTATTGCCCTTTGTGATATCAACCTTTATTATGCAGTCCATCGCTTTTATTTCTTTACCATCACAAGTTCGTACAACGCTTATTTTCCCTTACAATAAAAGATCATACATATTTAGGAGCAATTTTTATTGCTTTTTGCACCGATGACAACTTACTTGAAGGATCTTACTCAATCCATAGGTAGGTATAGTGGACTCTCATGGCAAAACTGGTTTAAGGGTGTTTGGATGCACAAGTAGTATTTCTACTTGGTGCGGAAGTTTTGGCTAGTATGAGGTGGAAGCAAGCACCACATGTTGGAGGATCCATAACAATATAACTTCTATACAAATATACCCAAACATAACTCATTAAGTTGTCTTCCTTGTCCAGTTTTAACTAATTTCCTCGAGTTTGAAAATAATTAATGAGCTCACAATCATAGAAGATGTCCAAGATAGTATATTTATATGTGGAATCTCTCTTCCTTCAATATTCTTTCATGAATTGTTCAAGTGACCAATGCGACCTATACTTATTATGTGTGAAGTCATTACTCCCCATGGGATAAGTATATGAAGCATATTTGTGGCACCCCGGCTCAGAGAACCAGATTACCAGTGTTTCCAACCCAGAGGTCATGTCTTCTGGAAACACACAACAACTTGGCAAAAAACAGAACTGAATTTTATTGATAGGAGTCGAGTACAAGAGCATATCTTACAATGGAGACGAGGCCAACGGCACCCTCGGTGCTATGACAGTATCTACATTATTTATGTCACATAGCAGGGCCTCGGATACTGGGTACTTCTACAGCGTAGCGGAACATAGCGCAACTCCATCCACAGGGACACTGTTGTGGACACATCCTAGTTAGCATAGCCAGCACCCTCAGGACCTCCGTCCTCGGATTCTCCTGCATCTGGCATGATACGCCAGGTGAGTACTTTGAATGTACTCGCAAGCTCATAACAACCAAGTAATGAAGCAAACAATAGCATGGCAACCAACATGATATCATCAAGGTAATTCACTTACTGTACTGATGACCAACTTACTCTGCTCCGGGTTGTCCCACAACCCTCGGAATACTCATACCCAATGAGTACATCCGAACACAAGACGAGTTCTTCCATCCTTAATATCAGTAATATGATTGATCTCCTACTGAGGTCTGGACGGGTTGTCCAATACCGTGGACACGGCTATTCGAATAGATTTTGACACTCTGCAGAGGTTGCGCACTTTACCCACACCATGAAGCACCTGGCCCTGGCCTCGAGACCACTCGGGTGGACCAGCGTTGCTTCAACAAAACCTGCCTGACTCGTGACTCTTTCATCGTACCACCGGCACTCTTCCTCCCCCGGAGGTCAGCCTTGGGTGGCCCCTGTGTCCTCATGACATCTGCCACCGTCGTGGCCAAACTCTGTAGACCCAAACGGGGCCTACTGTCCCAAACGGGGACGCCGGCACAAACTTAACTATCAACTGGGCTCATAGGGTTATCACCGCTTACCTGATCAGGGTAGCACGCCGTGCATAACCCTCCCTCTTTGGGGATACCGGTGAAAGATCACGCAGTCAGACCCGGTCAGGGCCGTCCCATACCGGCAAATGTGGTTGCATGAATATGCACGGACAGGTGACTCAAGATCAACCACTAAGTTATATGACAACAATAGTGGTTCAACAAAATTCTTGAGTACTTAATTAATACTATGAATTAAACTATATCAAATAAATCATCCTAATGTATATAAAATGCAATGCTATGGAAATGCATGCATGGGTATCATAGCTTGCCTTGCTCTGTTGGGTGGTTCAAACACTCTGGATCTCCACAACCACCAAATTCTCCTTCTGAAAGTATTTTCAAATACAATTGGAAAATGTCACATAAAGCAATTCTGTGAAATAGAAATTATGTGATCATTGGAAAAATACCAAAATTTACCAGAAAATAAAGGGGCTTAAGATAAACACAATGCAAAAAGAATCAACTGCATTGGAGTTGTAGATAAAAAGTTATTGATGGTCAAAGTTGGGTCAAAAATCTGTTTTAAATTAAATAAAACTGAAATTCTAGAAATCCCAGAGACGGCCACGTCGAAGGCGTAAAGCCTGAGTACGCCTCCACTTGCGTACCGCTTCGGGCGCGGCTGATCCACTGACGGTTGTGGTCGGCTCTATTTAAACAGAAGGAGGGAGGAGGGAACAGAGGAGGGGCGGCGCTCTGGCGATGGTCGCCGGCGGTAGAGACGGCGATAGGGTCGGGGAGCTACGGCAATGGATCGGGCACTCAAGGGTGATCACGCACGTACCCGCAAAATGGCAAGAGATGGCCGGACGGCGTCGTCCCCTTCGTCTCCGGCGGCGGCGGCGCTCGGGTGGGATCGGAGACGGGGATTCCGGCGATGGGAGACTTGGGCAGGAGGACGGGGAGCACCAGGGAACTACCCTGAGCTCGATGGAGAGGTCGAATGGGCTCGGGAAGGCGAGGGACTACTGGCACTTAGGAGACCTCAGATGGCAGAGCTCCGGCGAGGTTCGAGGCCAGAGGGCCTCTCGGCCTTGGCTCGTTGCTCGGGGATGTAATTGAGATGATGAGGAGGTGGCTGACGAGCTCGGAGGGACGGGGGGGGGGGGGGCTTTAAATAGGCGGAGGGCGAGGCGCGGCGATCTCTCCCGAAGCGGCAAGGCTCAGCCACGTCGCCGTTGCCGGGAGCGTCGACGGGATGGAAGAGGGCAGAGGGGCGCGACGGGACGGGTCCGGAGCCATCAACGACGCGCGGACGACAACAGTGGCCGAAGCCCACAGTTCTGCCCGTGGCGACGCTTGGGCGGGAGCGACGGCGGGCTTCTCCGGCGACCGGGAGGGTTCGGGAGGATCCACGCGGCAACCTGCGACGATGTCGACACCATAGGACAAGGAGGGAGCGGCGATGGACGGCTTCTGAGCATACGGCTCCCGGTTGTCCTTCTTGGGTTCGAACTTCCTCTTATGGTTGTCTTGTCCGGACTTGTGCTCCCTTTCGGCTATAAAGGCCTTGTCCACCAGCGTCTGGAAGTCAGGGACGTTTAACATGCATAGATGACAATGGAGAGAGTGGTTCAGTCCTCCCAGGAACCGTTCTATCTTTCTCTCTTCGGTGGCCACATCATATGTAGAGTACCGTGACAGATTGTTGAACTTGTTACGGTACTCTGCTACCGACATGCTTCCTTGGGTCAGAGCAAGGAATTCCCTTTGTTTCACCTTCATTATGCCAGTGGGAATATGATATTTGCGAAACAATTCCTTGAATTTCTCCCAAGTAATTTCTTCTTCAGAAGACCATGTTGCCTTTGTGTTATCCCACCATATGGCTGCTGGCCCTTCCAGGTAATGAGTGGCAAACGGAACCTTGTCTGAATCCTCGCAACGGGCTATCTCCAACTTCTTCTCGATGGTCCTTAGCCAATCATCTGCTTCTATTGGATCCACAGCTTGACCAAAATTGGGTGGCTTTATGCGCTGGAAATCGGACAGCCTGGAGTGCGACCCATTATGGTTGTGGTTCTGACCTACCATAGTCCGCATACTCTTCAAGAATTCCATAAGATCCTGGTTTCTCTTTTCCTCAAACATTCTCATGATCTGATCAGTAGTAGGTGCTTGAGGTGGTGGGGGTGGTAGATCTTCCGGTGCTTGACCTGCTTGTCTGGCGGATCAACGGACAGGAGTTCCATCGCCGCCTTGGCTACAACTTCTCTTCATCCTAAATTTGTTCCCATTGCCAAAATACCGACTCGATGACCAATATCCATCAGGGGAAACACAGTTATATGACACCAGAAGGAAAAATACGCGAAAAAGAAGGCGAATAGAGCAAACCACATAATTATACAAGATAACCCAACATCATACATGGCAAGCTAGTAGGGGAATAACATGGCTAGACTGCTCATACGGCTATTGACATATGCAAAGATGCATGCTCAACAACTCATGCCTCCACTCTAGTGGCGATGATGGCACGAACACGGCCAAACCACAGACTCCTCGTCATCTGATCCTGAGTCGGAGTCGGAACTGATGATATGGATCTCATCCTCCGGATCAAAGGAAACACGACGACGCTGCTGGGACGGTTCTCCGTCTGGGGTAGAAGGAGCACGACGCCTCAGCATCGGAGCTGCTAGAGTGGCAAGAAGCGAGGCCCACTCAGCTAGGGTCTTACGACGGCTACCGGACGGAAAGCCTGGTGGCACAGTGGAGGTAGAAGGAGCATCAAATCTGGGTGGCAGCGGAACTGGTGGTGGATGCATTGGTGGATGGGTAGTCTGAGGTGGAGGTGGCACTGTGGTCACGGCTGCAAGCGCCGCTAAGACACGAGACATCTCCTCAGCCAGGGATATGATCGTACGGTAGCTGGCGTTCAGATAGCGAGACAGCACAGCAGTCGCACGGTCACATGCCGAGTCAACAGCAGCGAAAATGACTCGCCCTGTCGTAGGCGACAGGGTGGGATAATAGAGGAAACCTGGATGAGTCTGCATCTCAACCTCGTGGAAGCGCAAGTCAGTGAGAGCCTCCATTGCAGCAAACTCAATCGCCAGCTCCGGAGTGGAAGCCGTCCCACCCTTGGTAGAGCGAGAGTAGCAGCCAAGGTCCGAGCTCACGATCATGAAAGCCTCTGCATGGTACTCGTACACCGACTCAGCAAGTTGCTCCCGAAACACCTGGTACACTGGATCTTCGCCGCGAGGGTACAGTCGAAGCCAGACGTTCTGGAGCAGAACTGGAAAGGTGGATGGTGCAGGCTCAAAATGATAATGGAATGGAACCGGTGCCATTTACACTCACAAGACCACCGTTAGTGGAAGAATGAAATATGATGCATGCCATGTAGCAATCAAATGCAGCAATCAAATGCATACTCAGGATCCTATACTAATCGCGGTGCTAGCGCTGGCTAACTAGGTGTCCTACAGTCAGCCTGGCTCTGATACCAAGCGTTGTGGCACCCCGGCTCAGAGAACCGGATTACCAATGTTTCGAACCCAGAGATCATGTCTTCTGGAAACACACAACAACTTGGCACAGAACAGAACTGGATTTTATTGATAGGAGTCGAGTACATACGCATATCTTACTATGGAGATGAGGCCAACGGCACCCTCGGTGCTATGACAATATCTACATTATTTATGTCACATAGCAGGGCCTCGGATACTGGGTACTTCTACAGCGTAGCGGAACATAGCGCAACTCCATCCACAGGGACACTGCTGTGGACACATCCTAGTTAGCATAGCCAGCACCCTCAGGACCTCCGTCCTCGGATTCTCCTGCATCTGGCATGATACGCCAGGTGAGTACTTTGAATGTACTCCCAAGCTCATAACAACCAAGTAATGCAGCAAACAATAGCATGGCAATCAACATGATATCATCAAGGTAATTCACTTACTGTACTGATCACCAACTTACTCTTCTCCGGGTTGTCCCACAACCCTTGGAATACTCATACCCAATGAGTACTTCCGAACACAAGACGAGTTCTTCCATCCTTAATATCAGTAATATGATTGATCTCCTACTGAGGTCTGGACAGGCTGTCCAATACCGTGGACACGGCTATTCAAATAGATTTTGACACTCTACAGAGGTTGCGCACTTTACCCACACCATGAAGCACCTGGCACTGCCCTCGAGACCACTCGGATGGACCAGCGTTGCTTCAACAAAACCTGCCTGACTCGTGACTCTTTCATCGTACCACCGGCACTCTTCCTCCCCCGGAGGTCAGCCTTGGGTTGCCCCTGTGTCCTCATGACACCTGCCACCGTCGTGGCCAAACTCTGTAGACCCAAACTGGGCCTACTGTCCCCAACGGGGACGCCGGCACAAACTTAACTATCAACTGGGCTCACAGGGTTATCACCGCTTACCTCATCAGGGTAGCACGTCGTGCATAACCCTCCCTCTTTGGAGGTATCGGTGAAAGATCAAGCAGTCAGACCCGGTCAGGGCCGTCCCATACCGGCAAATGTGGTTGCACGAATATGCCCGGACAGGTGACTCAAGATCAACCACTAAGTTATATGACAACAATAGTGGTTCAACATAATTCTTCAGTATTTAATTAATACTATGAATTAAACTATATCAAATAAATCATCCTAATGTATATAAAATGCAATGCTATGGAAATGCATGCATGAATTGGGTATCATGGCTTGCCTTGCTCTCTTGGGTGGTTCAAACACTCTGGATCTCCACAACCACCAAATTCTCCTTCTGAAAGTATTTTCAAATACAATTGGAAAATGTCACATAAAGCAATTCTGTGACATAGAAATTCTGTGATCATTGGAAAAATACCAAAATTTACCAGAAAATAAAGGGGCTTAAGATAAACACAATGCAAAAAGAATTAACTGCATTGGAGTTGTAGATAAAAAGTTATTGATGGTCAAAGTTGGGTCAAAAATCTGTTTTAAATTAAATAAAACTGAAATTCCAGAAATCCCAGAGCCGGCCACGTCGAAGGCGTAAAGCCTGAGTATGCCTCCACTTGCATACCGCTTCGGGCGCGGCTGACCCACTGACGGTTGGGGTCGGCTCTATTTAAACAGAAGGAGGGAGGAGGGAACAGAGGAGGGGCGGCTCTCCGGCGATGGTCGCCGGCGGTAGAGACGGCGATAGGGTCGGGGAGCTACGGGAATGGATCGGGCACTCAAGGGCGATCACGCACGTACCCGCAAAATGGCAAGAGCTGGCCGGACGGCGTCGTCCCCTTCGTCTCTGGCGGCAGCGGCGCTCGGGTGGGATCGGACACGGCGATTCCGGCGATGGGAGACTTGGGCAGGAGGACGGGGAGCACCAGGGAACTACCCTGAGCTCGATGGAGAGGTCGAATGGGATCGGGAAGGCGAGGGACAGCTCGCACTGAGGAGACCTCATATGGCGGAGCTCCGGTGAGGTTCGAGGCCAGAGGGCCTCTCGGCCTTGGCTCGTTGCTCGGGGATGCAATTGAGAGGATGAGGAGGTGGCTGACGAGCTCGGAAGGATAGGGGGGGGGGGGCTTTAAATAGGCGGAGGGCAAGGCGCGGCGATCTCTCCCGAAGCGGCAAGGCTCAGCCACGTAGCCGGCGCCCATACGGTGCGCTGGCTGGCCGGGAGCGTCGACGAGATGTAATAGGGCAGAGGGGCACGACGGGACGGGTCCGGAGCCATCAATGACGCGCGGATGACCACAGTGGCCGAAGCCCACTGTTCTGCCCGTGGCGACGCTTGGCCGGGAGCGACGGCGGCCTTCTCCGGCGACCAGGAGGGTTCGGGAGGATCCACGCGGTGAACTGCGACGATGTCGACACCAGAGGACAAGGAGGGAGCGGCGATGGAAGGCTCGGGTGAGCTGACCCGTCTCTGGCGCTGCGCAGAGCGCGCGCTGTGGCATGCCAGCCCCGTGATCACCACTGGTGTGGCCACCAGGAGGACACGCCCGCCTGGCGCACCTTGTCCATGGGGTCGACCCTCAACCATTTAGCCTCCCTGGGTCACTGGCTCGACCAGGTTCATCCTGCCATGAGGTGTAGCCTCAGCTACAGATTCTGCCAGCAATCTTGAGGAGACTCTAGAGAGAAAAGGAGATAGGGATGGAGCCAGAGCAGATGTCTAGCGCTATCAGGATTGAAAGGACTATCTTCTGGCAAAAATTGAGAAGGTTTGAAGAAGAAATGGATAGGGTTCCTTTGGAAACTATCATTCTGGCCCAGAACACAAATGAGCTTGTGGCCCTCAATTGGTTGCTCTGCAAATGGTGAAACTTGGTGGAAGGGGGTTATTTTGCACATAGCAGATGCCATAAAAATCTCAGGATGATTAGGCATCTCTAGCTAGCACTTCCTTCACAGAGGTTTAAAAAATGCAGAAACTTGTCAGAGCCCTACTGCTCAAAAGTTGTACTGTCCAAGATGATATTTTTGGATATTGAGGCAAGATAGGATCCCTAAGAGCTAGAGGAATTTATTGGGAATTTTCTGGAATAGAAATAATAGGGTTACTTCACAATGGATAGATTCTGGTCAGAAACAAAATAATTATTCTGGCCAAAATTTCCCATTTGGCAATAATTTTTTTTTGAAGAATATGAAACCTTATGATGATGAGAAGATGGGGAAAAAGTTTGGAAATTAATTGACCACCCAAACTATAGGTTGCTTCACAACCCATGGTGATGGCCAAAATTCCCAAATTATGAAAATGATTTTTGAGAAAAGATTAAATATTGAAAAATTATCCAAGAGAGCATGGAAAGGTTTTATCAAGATGACAAAGGTTTGGAGATGCTTGAAGAACATTTTAGCAAGGCATAGATCAACTCCACTGAAGAGGTTTTTGAAAATCAGCTAAATTGCAAATAAAATCCAAATAATTTTGGAAAAAAAAGTTGCCAAAATCAGGGTGTCACAATATTTAATTTCAGATTTATGATATTCAATTCATTCAACCATTTACTCATAGGATATAAGTGAAGCAAGAAAGTAAATGACAAAACTACTCCAAAACATATAAGTGAAGATAATGAGTAGTCAAACAATTAAGTAGCTATGTGAGGACTTTCTCTCTCTCTCTCAATAAAGATTTTCAGATCTGAATATTTTATTCAAACAGCAAACTAAACAAAAATAGAACTCCAAGAATAGCACGCATCATATGAACGAATAAAAATTTAGGCTCAACATAGGCTAACCGATAGTTGACGAAGAGAGATGGGATGCGTAGCATCCCCAAGCTTAGATGCTTGAGACTTCTTGAAATATTTACTTGGGGTGCCTTGGGAATCCCCATGCTTGAGCTTTTGTATCTTGTTCAATCCTCTCATATCATGGTTTCACCTATTCTCAAAAACTTCATCCACACAAAACTCAAAAAGAACTCGTGAGAAAGGTTAGTACACATAAGAATAAATCAACACTTCATATACTGCCAAGACAAGTTGCACAATAATTATCAAACATCATCTACTGCTTCCTATCATTTCCACAATTTATATCTACCAATATAAGCTATGAAAACTATAGGATAAGTAGATAACAAAACTATGACAACAATCTATCCAAACAGAACAGTCTGTAGCAATCTATTAAAGCAGTGTACTTCTCTAACACAACAAATTATCAAAATTTATGACATGCTAAATAATTTATATAACAATACTGTGTAAAAATTCTAGAAACTTTCCACGTTCCACTAAAATATGAAAGTCCAAACACTACAGCAAAAGTTTCTGTTTTTTTTACACAACACACATCAAACATGCAATGCAAGCATCCTAAGGCAATTCTTGGAACTTTTTATTGAAAAACAAGATTATAAATAACACCTAACGGAGAACAATAAAATAAAATAAAATAATGCTCCAAGCAAAACTCATATTATGTGACGAATAAAAATATAGCTCCAAGTAAGATATACCGATAGTGTTGAAGACGAAAGAGGGGATGCCTTCCGGGGCATCCCCAAACTTAGGCGCTTGAGTATTCGTTGGATATTACCTTGGGGGTGCCTTGGGCATCCCCAATCTTAGGTTATTGTCACTCCTTATTCTCCTCATATCGGTGTCTCACCCAAAACTTAAAAACTTCAATCACACAGAACTTTAACGGAACTTTGTGAGAAAGGTTAGTGTAATAAAGATAGATCATTCACTTAGGTACTGTCAAGACAAGATTCATAATTGTTCCCACATGATACCTACTGTATTCTACTATTCTCATAATTTATATCACTGAATATAAGCTATGGGAACACTAAAACAAGCAAACTATGCATGCAAAACCGAATTTGTCAAAAACAGAACAGTCTGTGAAGATCTATGGTGTAACCATAAGTCCCTGTCTCTAAAAATTCTGAAAAATTAGGAAAACCTGAAGAATTTGTATATAAAGATTGTGTAAAAATTTCAGATCATTATCATGCTCCAGTAAAAAATGAATATTCCTGTACTGGAGGCAAAAGTTTATGTTTTGGTTCAGCATCAATTCTACTCATCTTGTGAGTCATCCCAAAGGCTTTACTTGGCACTTTACTGAAATAAAAGATACAAAACATGATTAATACAGTAGCTTAATCATGTGAACACTCAAAACCAGAAATGAAAAGTGTTGGGTTGTCTCCCAACAAGCGCTTTTCTTTGAAGCCTTTTAGCTAGGCATGATGATTTCAATGATGCTCACATAGGAATAGTAATGGAAACATGCAAAAGAGCATCATGAATCTCATGACAAGCACATTTAAGTCTAACCCACTTCCTATGCATAGGGATTTTGTGAGCAAACAATTTATCGGAGCAAGAATCAACTAGCATAGGAAGGCAAAACAAGCATAACTTCAAAACTTTGAACACATAGAGAGGAAACTTGATATTATTGCAATTCCTACAACCATATGTTCCTCCCTCATAATAATTTTCAGTAGCACCATGAAGGAATTTCACAACATAACTATCACATAAAGCATTATCTTCATGATCCACAAGCTTAGAAATTTTTTCACTCTCCACATAAGCAATTTTCTTCTCATTAATAATAGTGGGAACAAACTCAACAAAATAACTATCATGAGATACTTGATCCAATTGAAAATTAAAATCATGATGACAAGTTTCATGGTTATCATTATTCTTTATAGCATACATGTCATCACAATAATCATCATAAAAAGGAGGCATGCCATCATCATAATATATTTGCTCATCAAAACTTGGGGGACTAAAAATATCATCTTCATCAAACATAGCATCCCCAAGCTTGTGGCTTTGCATATCATTAGCATCATGGATATTCAGAGAATTCATACTAGCAATATTGCAATCATGCTCATCATTCAAGGAATTCTCATTAAGTATGTTCATAAATTCTTCCTCTACCAATTGAGCACAATTTTGCAAACCATCATTTTCACGAAAGACATTAAAAAGACGAACCAATTGATGCAACCTAAAGTCCATTTTTTTGTAGTTTTCTTTTATAAAACCAAACTAGTGAAAAACAAGAAACTAAAAGATTTAATTGCAAGATCTAAAGATATACCTTCAAGTACTCACCTCCCCGGCAACGGCGCCAGAAAAGAGCTTGATGTCTACTACGCAACCTTCTTCTTGTAGACTCGTGTTGGGCCTCCAAGCGCGGAGTTTTGTAGGACAGTAGCAAATTTCCCTCAAGTGGATGACCTAAGGTTTATCAATCCGTGGGAGGCGTAGGATGAAGATGGTCTCTCTCAAACAACCCTACAACCAAATAACAAAGAGTCTCTTGTGTCCCCAACACACCCAATACAATGGTAAATTGTATAGGTGCACTAGTTCGGCGAAGAGATGGTGATACAAGTGTAATATGGATAGTAGATATAGATTTTTGTAATCTGAAAATATAAAAACAACAAGGTAACTAATTATGAAAGTGGGCACAAACGGTATTGCAATGCTTGGAAACAAGGCCTAGGGTTCATACTTTCACTAGTGCAACTTCCCTCAACAATACTGACATAGTTGAATCATATGTAAATCCCTCACGTGCGACAAAGAGTTCACTCCAAAGTCACAAATAGCGGAGAACAAACGAAGAAATTATTGTAGGGTACGAAACCACCTCAAAGTTATCATTTCCCATCAATCGTATGAGCTATCCCTATAAGTGTCACGAACAGCCCTAGAGTTCGTACTAAAATAACACCTTAAGATACACATCAACCAAAACACTAATGTCACCTAGATACTCCAATGTCACCACGAGTACCCATGGGCTTGATTTTACGATATGCATCCACTACAGGAATCAAGCTCTTTGCCGTCTGCCATGGCAGACGGCAAAGGGCACAACCACAGACGGCAATGGCCTTTGCCATCAGCCAGCGGTCGGCAAAAGTTTGGGCCGAACAAACCCCGGTATAGGGGTTCTTTGCCATCTGCATTGGCACAGCGGACAGCAAAGTTTTTTTGCTGTCAGCCCGCAGACGACAAAGACGGCAGACGGCATAGTACTAACGGTAGCACCGTTAGGTGGCTAACGCCCCCCCAGCCCTTAGCCGTCTGCCCCGGACAGCCCACACATGTCTTTGCCGTCTGCCCCTGACGGCCCCCACCCAGCCTATTGCCCCCCGCCCAGCCCTTTGCCGTCTGCCACCGACGGCCCAGCCCAGCCCTTTGCCATCCGCCCCCGCTATGCCGACGGCCACCGTCGGCAAAGAAGCCAAATGGCCCCAGCCCTTTGCCGTCCGCCGCACGCTATGCCGACGGCCACCGTCGGCAAAGAATCCAAACGGCCCAGGCCTGGCACTCCCAGGTTTAACAGGTGGCTCCCACGTGTCCGTTTTCCCGACGATGGCCGTCGGCATAGTGGTCTTTGCCGTCCGGGTAGACGGCAAAGAGGCTGTATTGCCTCTTTTTTTCTGTTTTTGTTACATTCAACATTTTTCACAGGCAACTTTATGATATGTATATATATATTTCACAGAAACAATATCCCTGCCATATGGATATGATCAACCAACAATTATACCGAATTAAAAGTATCAAATGTCACTTTCTTCACCATATTACAATAGTTTCATCCATACATACATAGTCTCATACATATAGGTAGAAAGTTTCACGTAAGTTCATCGATACAAAATGAAAACTGAAAGTAAACACTAGCACTACATCAAAGCAAGCTGCCGTGAACTCAATCAAATCTGCAAAATTGGAAATAAGAAAGTTAGAAAAAGAATACTAGAAGAAGTAGAAGAAGATCTAGAACTAGAAGAAGATGTAGAAGAAGAATATGAAGAAGCGTTTTTCTTCTCTCTCTGTCTCCTCTTGTTTTTCTTCTTCTTATTGCTTATTTGTGTCATTTTAGAACTAACCTAGGTAATTATCACATTTTTACCTAACTAAGCTTATTGTGTCATTTTGCAAGAAAATAAGCTAAGTCTATGGCATCTATGAGGTTACCAAGACTATTGTGCCATTTTTGAGTTAACTAAGCTTATTATGTTAGTGTGGAGGAAACAATGCTAAGTATAGGTCATTTATAGCTAACTTAGGTACAATATGTTATTTTGGAGGTAAGTAAGCTTACTATGTCATTTTAGAGGAAACAAAGCTAACTTAGGTAAAATATGACATTTGTCTAAGTGCTAAGTTTGTCATTGTGCTCAGTTTGTCTAAGTGCTATGTTTGTCTTTGTTTGAGAAAATGTGCCAAGTAAGTGGCATATTAGGGCTTACGGAGGTGAAGCACCGGGGTTGCTCGGGCCGGTGTCAGCTGGAGCACTACTTGGCCCTGGAGAAGGATCGTGTGATGTGGCTCGGTAGTTATGCTGTACCAAAGATCATTTGCGTTAACATGATAACGCTGAAACATTAAGACTAGTAACTAATGAACATTGAAATGAAACTCACCGTTCCAGCCGTGGTAATGACTGGCACCGGCGGAGGGGTCTGGCCGGTCTTCTTGCTCAAAGTCTGCACATTTGGTTTTGACAAGTCAATTATATTGGTTATTAATGAAAAGAACATGTGGTGCATGATTTGGCTAATATGAAGAAAAAACTTACCACGATGAGCTCGTACATGGCCCGGTTAGACACATCGTTCTGTGCCCTCTCCTCCTCCAACAACCTAGTTGTCCTCTCCTCCAAATCCCTCTTCTCCTCCGCTGCTTGTCGGGCCTGTTCCGCCAGACGCGCCTGGGTTGTCTCTCTCTCTCTTTCTGCAGAGCAGCCTGCAACACAACTCCTCGTTAGCATTGTAATCATCTTTATTCTCACACACAATGTAATGGAGGAAAGCTATCTGAGGCCATGGACGAGGCGTCATCTCAGGACAGGAGCTCCTTTGGCGCGCCTTGATCTGCCGGAGAGTGCGCGAAGACCGTATAAGTCCATCTCCAATGGCTATCGAGCCATGGGGCCTCCCATCGCCAGCTATCATCACCAGGTCTGGATCAATAGCATGTTGGCTCGGGTTGAAGTCCTCCCCATTCACCGCCTTCCCCACATCTCTGTACCTCACGAGCTTGTTGTTGGAGGAGATGTTGGTGAAGTTCTGGGGATTATCGTGGTCAGACTCAGAGAATGCCTTGGCCTTCTTGTACGAGGCAGTATGGGCCATGGCATAGAGGTCGTACACCTGTGGCACCTCCATCTTATTGTAATGCGCCTACAAGAGAGGAACAAAGTATTAATAAAGGGGTCAAGCTAGCATCGAAAAATGAATTGCAGGAATCATGAAGCAAACCACATACCTAGTTCCGCCCGAACTGAAATAAGTTGGCGCTGCCTTGATGGTGTGGTACACCTTCCATTTGGGCACGCCATTCCTTCGCATCGTCGTGGATGGCTTGCCATTCGTCAGAGCACCACTCATTCACCAACGCCTCCCAACAATCCATCTTATCCGCACACCATCTCGGGGGCACCTAAGTTAGTAAAGTGAAATTTGAGGGCTACGCCTACGAATCAAAGCAAGGAAACTAAGTACAAGGCCTTAAGAATAGATAATTACCTTCATATACTTCTCCTTGTCTAGAAACTTTCGACGGGACGATGACTTGTCCTTCTTAATACGCCGTGAGGTGTAGTAGTCTTGAACAGCCTGTACCCGAGCCTTGTGCCGTAAGTTCTGTAGTAGGCGCCTGCACTCATAATCGATAAGCTTTGCCGTGGCCTCCTCGTATCCCTCCTCACACCTGTAGAAGGTCTGCAATCAAACGAGACAACATTGATTAGTACAATAAATAGCTATTATTGATTTTTAATTGTGTAAAGGAGAAATTACCCAGAACATTCTGATCACCATGTCGGCCCTCGTGTCGCACAACAGACCGTCGATCATCTCCTCCGGCGGGGCCGGGGCAGCCAAGTAGTGCTCCCATTTCAATCCTAACTCTGTCAGCTGACCCTTGCCAAGCAACGTGACAAACCCCGGGAAGTTATGCCGTAAAAGCACACCAAGGATGGAGTTGGGCCTGCGGACATCCTTGGCGTGAATCCAACCCCTGTAGTATGACAAAGCCAACGCATTAGATATGTGAAGAAACATGAAGGCAAAAGGGTTAAAAAGAGTAAATGCACTTACTTCAGCGACTCCGGCCATATCGGCCACCTCTGCTCGTGGGTCGCTGGCACGGGCGAGAGCAGTGTACACCCACGCTGGTAGACGGTGGCCCCCTCAGCCACCTCGTCCCCGCTATCATAAAGCTGATCCCCACCACCATCAGCATGGCCACTCGGCTCCGGCTGATGCAGATCCGGCTAGGTATCCCATCCGGTCGAAGCGTGTGGAGTCTTGTAGGACGAAGCGTCTGGCACATGAGTCTCGCGGGACGAAGCGTCTGGCACAGGAGTCTCGCGGGTCGAAGCGTCTGAGACAGAAGGATCGTCGACCCGAGGCTAGTGGACAGGAGTCCTTGTAACCTCCACCTCAGACGGGTCCACCGTAGTAGTCCTGTGCTCGGGTGAATTAGCTGGGGGTGGCGGCGAGGAAGGCGTAGCAGCCTTCCTACCTCTCCCGCGGCCACCACGTATACCTTTAGGAGCCTTCCTACCTCTCCCCCGACCTCCTCTCCCGGTCGGCAACTTCGCCGACGAAGAAGCGCCCTCGGGTGTCCCAATACAGTCATACAACGCTCTCCGAAGAGTTTGGGGTGGAATGGAAGTACCCCTCCCACCACGCGCCGACGAAGGAGCCTCGGATCGCTCTCGACCCGCGCCCACCATCTTTCAACACCTGCCATGACAAAGAGTAAACGAAATTAGTACAACATAAAAAAATTGAATACCGACATGAATAATAATATGTATATATATAATTTGAGTGTATCTTCATCATGTATATAATAAAAACTGAATAATACCTGACATGAACTAATAATAATCTTCATCGTCTATATATGCTTCGGGATCAATAAATGCATCGTCATCATCACTATCATCAATAAATGCATCATCATCATCACTATCGGGAACAACATGTGGAAGGCCTCCTTTATCTAATTGGTCATGCATTGAGAGGTCATCCGTAGTAGTAACCTCTTTTTCTTCCGTCTCTTCTTGTTCCGGCTCAGGGGTGAAGTCGGATTCACTGTCGTTGTCTACTTCAATGTTCTGGGGTGAAGTAGAGCGGTTCTTGAAACGTTTTTTGGAAAGACGTGTTTCTTGGAAGAATTCTCCTTCATATGTGTCTGGGTTAATGTGAGGTTCATAATCATCTTCATTTAGCGGAGGTGGTCTAAAACGTGGTGGCACATCATAAACGACATCCCAACCATTCAGATTTGGATCAGTTTGGCAGGCCCGCGGTAGATAAAAAACTTGGGTCGCCTGTTGAGCCGTAATATAGACATCGGGAACATCTAAATGGGTGCTTTGTTTGATTTCAACTAGCCCTATATGTTCATGAGTCCTTCTAGTCTCCTTCGGCTGGAACCAATAACATTTGAAGACTACGACGTTTGGTGGGTTTTCACCAAAGAACATAAGTTCATAAATTGCTTCAACTCTTCCATAATACTCGACACCTCGTTCGCCGATAGCAGAGACACAACAATTTGTAGACTTTCGGTCGGCCATAGATAGCTCTTTGCCAAAAGTACGAAAGCGATACCCGTTGATGTCGTATTTGTCAAATGAACGGATCTTATAGTCAAAACCATTAGCGACTTGTCTCAATTCGGAGTCCATAGACTCTGAATTAGCCTACAAGTTTAATACGAAAGGATTGTTGCATTAGCCGCAAACTAGACGAAGAAATGAAATGGTCTAATGGAAATTACCGTTTGTTTGAACCAAGAGATGAAACCGGGATAGCCGCCTCCATGCTTTGCCAGAAGCTCATACTCTTCGATGGAATCCTTTTGGATCACCGCTCCATCCGAGAATTTGGCGACGTATCGACTGTATCACATATCCGGGAATAAGAGCATTTCAAAGGAATTAGAAGTTGCGAAACAATGTATCGAGAACTTACTCGATGTACGGCCACACTTCTGTTAGGTTGTTGAAGATATACAACGAAATGGTCCGCCATTCTTCGACATCCAACGCTATTGCTTTCGAAGCACTGGCTGGTGCGAGCTTCCCTTTGAATATGCTGAGGTTGGATCGACTATTTTCACGGTCGCCATCATTGTACTGAGGCTTTGGATTATGCAAATGACGATTCTTGGCTTCGTAGTGTGTTGTCACGAAGTTTGCTGCCTCCTTAGTAATGAATGCCTCGGCCATCGATGCTTCAATTCTACGTTTATTTTTACATTTTGCTCGAAGCGTCTTCTGCATCCTCTCAGTTGCGAAGCACCAATGATTTTGCATGGGCCCCCCCAATCTTGCCTCGGTCGGGAGATGCAAAATCAAATGCTGCATTGGATTAAAGAAGCCCGATCGAAAGATCTTTTCTAACTTGCAGATCAACTCCGGCGCCAACTCTTGCAGTTCATCTAGCACGTCCGGCGATAGTTCTTTCGCACAAAGAGCACGGAAGAAATAGCTCAACTCTGCCAGTACTAGCCATTCATCCTCAGGGATAAAGCCACGCAACATCACTGGCATTACCCGTTCAAGCCATATGTGCCAATCATGACTCTTGAGACCAAATATTTTCAATTTGTCAAGACTCGCTCCCCTCTTTAGATTCGTTGCATACCCATCAGGGAATATCAACTGCATTTTCACCCACAAGATCGTTTCCCTCATAGCTGGCCATCCAAGATTGAACCATGCCTTTGGCTTCCTCCAGTTCTTCTTTCCATTCGGTTGTCGAATGTTTTGTAACGGTCTATCACATAGAGCCTCCTGATCGACTCTAGCCTTAGGATTATCCTTTGATTTCCCCTCTATGCCGAACAATGTACCAAAAAGGGCCTCAGCGATATTCTTTTCAGTGTGCATCATGTCGATGTTGTGTGTTCAAAGGATGTCTTTAAAGTAAGGCAGATCCCACAAGCATATCTTGTGAGTCCAGGCGTGTTCCGAATTATACCCTTTGAAATACCCTGGACGTGCTGGATGAGGCTCGAGAGCGTTTAACTGATCCAGGGTTTGTTGGCCTGTCAATGCAGGTGGTGCAGAGTTTTTGACAACTCTACCTTTGATGAAATTCTTCTTGTCTTTTCTGAACTTATGGCGAGGATACAGGAACTATCTATGCAAGTCAAAGCAAGAATACTTGCGACCAGCCTGCAGCCAATGGAACTCAAGAGTTGCCTTGCATGTGGGGCACGGGAACCTTCCATGCACACACTAGCCAATGAATAGCGCATACGCCGGCAAGTCATGCGTCGAGTACATGTACCACACATGCATTTTGAAGTTATGTTTTGTAGCGGCGTCATATGTCTTGATCCCATTATCCCAAGCTTCTTGCAATTCATCCTTAAGCGGCTGCATGTACACATTCATATTCTTCCCCGGATAGTTGGGCCCTGGAATTATCAACGTCAAGAAAATGTTCTTTCTTTTCATAATCTCTCCGGGGGGGAGATTGAGTGGAATGACAAATACAGGACAACAACTGTATTGGGTTGCCGTCATACCAAACACATTGAACCCATCCGTGCTGATGGCGACTCGAGGATACCTTGGATCTGCCGCTTCATCCTTATGTAATGCATCGAAGTGCTTCCACGCAAAAGCGTTTGAAGTGTGTCCCAACATCGGATTCCCATCTGCATCTAGTTCGGTTCTTTTGCCCAATTTGTGCCACATCATCTGTCTGGCCGTCTCTTCGACCATGAAAAGATGTTGAAGTCTTGGTATGATTGGCATATACCGAAGAACATTAACTGGAATTTTGGTCTGACTCTTCTCACCCATACCGTTGTCTACCACAACATACCTAGAAGACTTGCAAATGGGACAATAGTTCAAGCCCGCATACTCAAGCCTAAATAAGGCACATCCATTCTCACAGGCATCTATCTTCTCATAAGGCATCTTAAGCGCACGTAGGATTTTGTCTGACTAGTACAGGTTTGTAGGCAATACAGGGCCTTTGGGTAGAAAGCGTCCAAATATCGCCATCATCGCGTCGTAGCATTCTCTGCCCAGGTTGAACTGAGCCTTCAGAGCCATTACTTGCGCGATGGCATCCAGCTGACAAAGCTCAGTGTGCTCGTGGAGAGGACGTTTTGAAGACTCCAACATTTCATAGGAGGCCTTTGCAGATTCCTCCATCTCATCGTCCGAATCCCGAGCATCATCAAAGTCTTGCACCATGTCTTCGATCCCGGTACCATGCTCGTCGGTGCGACGACGAACCACCTCAGCTCTGGCACATTGGGCAGACTCACCATGAAATCTCCACACCGTATAATCAGGCGTAAAACCCCACTTCTGCAAGTGTTTACCCATTTCATCCCGTGTCCACTTTTTATGGTTGTTGCACCGGACACAGGGGCACCAGGTTATTTCCTGGCCATTTGCAAATGCGGCGCTCAGAAACCCCTTGGTTTTTGTTAACCATTCAATGGTCATGTCTTTCTGACTAGGGTGACCGGTGTACATCCACGCACGATCACTCATCTTGCCTACCTACTAAACACACAAGAAATATATATATAATTCATCATCTATATTCATCGGTTAATCAAGTTTGTCAGTTTTATTACGTCCATGCAATCTACACGCTAATAGGTAAAGATAGGTCCTAATCCCACCCAAGTATGTGTAGATTGGGTTCGTTTTCCCATGCTCTGCTCCGGATCCGATGCAGAATTTCGGCAGCACCTCCCCGCTGTTCTCCTGATACACGTCTCGGCAATAAGCAGAGAGGATGTGTACCCGGAGAACAACAGGTGGTCACTAACGAAATTCCGCATCGGATCCGGAGCAGAGCATAAGGGAAAACGAACCCAATCTACACATACTCGGGCTGTCCATGGATAACGTTGGACAATTCAAAAGGATGGCGGTTATAAATATGTAAAGACATGCATATTTATAGATGCCGCCCTTTCGAACGGGAGACACATACTAGTCACGCATAATGATGATTGAAGACATCTATTGCTAGCAAGTTTCATCGGCACGAAGACCGGAACAGAGCAAATTAAGGGGGGCGCACTATTAGGAAAAAGCCTAGTAGTAGCGCTGGTTTTTCCCCTACTAGTAGCGCTGGGTCCAGCGCTACTGCTAAGGCGCTACAGCTAAGTTATAGCAGTAGCGCTGATTGGTGCAGCGCTACTGCTAAGTCTGGTTAGCAGTAGCGCTGCATAGAGGAAAACACTACTGATAACCCAGCGCTGCTGCTAGATGGCTTCCAGCGCTGCTGCTAGTATTACTGCTTTCACCGATTCATACCCCCTCTACGTATTTGTGATGTATTCAATTAGGCTCTATACAGTAGTTTCATCATGGATTGTATTCATCCAAATGAATCAAAAGTGATCAAAAGTTGAATTAGTAGGACGACGATCCTACTAATTCAACTTTTGGTCACTTTTGATCCATCGACATGAATCTAATCCGCTTTCCTTCCCCCGATGATATAATAACTAATCATGATCATAATAACAAGTTGGTCACTAGTCATAATCACAACTCCTCCTCCTCATCATCATCATCAACTCTAAGACATTGTAGCACATAATAACACATTGTACCTAGGACCTACTCCTCTCTCATAGGACCTACTCTACCCTCTCTTAGCTAAAATATCATAAAACAAGATAGGCCCTGACTCTCCATTATGGAGAATGCAGATCATCCTGTCTCCAATTCTTGGCCAACGCACAATGTTGCTTCCAAGTAGCTCTCTGGGATTGACCATACATTTTTTCCACTCTTTGATTGTCATGTCTTCATCGGTTTTAGAAATCCGGTATGGACAGGAGTGATGCGTAGGCTGACCTGGCCGTGCTGGCCGTAAGCTCATAACATCAACGTGACCTCTCGGAAACATCAGATTAGGCACACAATCCGTCGGGATTTTCTGTTGAAAAACATAGTAATAACTTTGTAGTTAGCAATGTAGTTTAGTTTTAGAAGAATTTATGCAAAAGATGCACGGATGCCGTAATAGTAGAAAATCTTACCATGCAATCTCCATGGATGTTACCGTAGTTCACCACATGCACTAGTGGCACGTATTGACCATAATGTGGAGGAGTTTGATAATAGCTATTGTAATTCTCAAGATCATTAATAAACGCGACAAGATGATCTTTCTCCTTACAAGTTAATTCTGCTTTATCGTTGTAGTAGTAGGTTCTGTCTACCATCTTCCGTACATTTTTTGAAGAATGAAAATAAGCTGTCAATGGAAATTAGTTGTCAACTATTTTTAAATAAACAATATAAATTACTTAATAAATATGGTTGAGAAACTCACATAATGGTAGAACTGGAGGCGTCTGCACATCGACCCAGATGTCGATATTACCTTCAATTTCATCTTCCGGACGAATATCAAAGGTGATAAGCATATTAGGCTCAAATGCATAAGCCTTGCATAGTGCTTGCCAACTTTTGCATTCAAAATAGGAGTAGGTGTCTGCATTGTACAATTTTACGGCAAAAGTATAACCATGCTCTTTACCTTCATACCTTTTTTAGTATTGAAACCAATCTTATCCAAGACATAAATTCTTGCATGGCAGGGGATACGCTAGTAGAATAGTAAAAAATTAAAATTATAAGTTGAAGCAAAAGAAGCAGAAGTCATGCTTAATTACAAAAAAAGACTTGTCGTTGTGACTTACTGTATCCACTTCGAAGGTCTCATCCAGCACGATGCTGAAGCGCCTACCATCAACTAGGTGAGGCTTGTCGCACAGGCCGCGCTCGTCTTCGCATAATTCGCACATAACGAATTTCCTTTCGTCGTCAGACATTTCCTATGTTCATAGTTGAAACATTTAAAATCGATCGAAGGCAACTACCAGGAAACTGATCAACACACAGATCACTATTACTCAATATGCAACGGGTTGACTTTAGGTCTGTCAAGTCTTTCCTTCCTAAACTCTCATCTCACGTATATGGTGGGCACTCCCTCTGATATTGCGACCGTCAGTGATGGTGGCTCCTCCATTCGTCCCCGAGTGCATTACACCAAAATGTCTAGCACACGGGAACGAAGGAGAAGCGACCCCCATGATAACAGTCGGGATTCTTCCTCTCTCATATATATATATGGTGGACACTCTCCCTCACTGGAAGACACACAAGGAGCCGAAACAGACCTAAAGTCAACCCATTCCATATATCGAGCAATGACAAGCACTCGATATGTCCTCGAATATAATATCACTAATACATTTATAATGAACTCGAATATAATATCACTAATACATTTATAATGAACTCGAATATAATATCACTAATACAGATCTAATATCCTAGAGTCCAAAGTGGAGGACGGTGATCTCAGTTCACTAGCGGTCTCTGAGTCGCTGGCGGTGGACACCCAAAGATAAGGAACCATCACCAGATCATAACTCGGGTGAGATCCCTGAAGAACCTGCCAGGTATTGGAGAACCTGGCGTCCAAAGCCGCCATGTAGCGACGGACGTGCTCATCCTCCTCCCTGACATGGCGACGTACAACCTCCGGGGGGGGCGCTCCCTCTGCACTGAAAGTGGCCCACGCGACCGCCACCAAAGAAGCTCCGGGTCGACGACGAGACCAGGATTCCTCACCAAGCTCCGAGCCCGGGAAGGTAGCACCTTCTAGTGCCAGCCCGGTGGAGCCCACTCCCGGACATTGCGCCTCTCAAGGATGCCGACTCGACGACGACGAGGGTGTGGGCCAGGCATCGTCGACGTCGAGACAAATTCCTATGAGAACATTTTCTTATCATTTAATGTTTTGCTATTTCAGAAATGCTTAATTTCTTAAATTCATTTTAGACTCATTTTTGACTTGGTTTTCCGGAATGCCGTTTCCCAGCAAATCTCGGCACTCGATATGCCTACTTTCTAGCACAAGTCATGCCAAAATTTTGACATGACCTTTGCTAAAAAGTGGACATATCGAGCGCCTGAAATTCACCGGAACGGAAATGAATCAACATTCCAGCGAAACATAGGCCACTCGGATCATTTGCATATAACAGTAAGAAAAATATAGAACTTGAAGAAAATGCAATAAGGTTTTTCATATTTGGCAAATTCATATTTGGCTCTAAACTAATTTAGCTAACAAACCTAACCCTAGAATCAACCTAACCCCCCTAATCAACCTAACCCTAGAATCAACCTAACAAACCTAACCCTAGAATCAACCTAACCCCCCTAATCAACCTAACCCTAGAATCAACCTAACAAACCTAACCCTAGAATCAACGTAACCCCCCTAATATTACAAAATGGCTGGATGCGAGAGGGGGTTGAAGGGAGTGAGGGGAGAGGGAAGAGGGAGGAAGGAGGGAGTAGGGGCTACCTGAGGAAGGAGGGGGCGCAACGGTGAGGGAGGGGGCCACGGCGAGGGAGGGCGCGACGGTGAGGGAGGGGGTGCGACGGCGAGGGAGGGGGCGCGACGGTGAAGGAGGGGGCGCGACGGCGATCGAGGGGGCGCGAAGGCGAGGGAGGGGGCGCGACGGCAAGTGAGGGCCGGGGCGCGACGGTGGCGGCGTCGTGGCGATGGCGACGGCGGCGGTCGGGGGAGAGGACTGATGAGAGGGAGAGGGGATCGAATGGGGAGTGAGAAGGTGGGGATCGAATGGGGAGGGAGGGTGGGTCGAGTAGCAGTAGCACTGGTCGGAGCCCAGGCGCTGCTGCTAATCACAGCCCACCTGCTAGCAATGTACAGCCGTAGCAGTAGCGGTGGACCACCGACAAGCGCTACAACTATAGCCATAGTAGTAGCGCTGGTTTTGGACAGCCGCTACAACTACAGGTAGCCACTGGCGGTGGCGACAGGACCACTTATCAGTAGCGCTGGTTCGGTAGCCCGCGCTGCTGCTACGGGTCTACTTGTAGCGTTGGTTGGTTTCCAGCGCTACTACTACATAACAATAGCGCTTTCCCTATATCCAGTGCTACTGCTAAAATCCTGTCTATAGGCTTTCTCCTAGTAGTGGCGAGGAGATGTCATTTGTGCTCACCCACGAACGCAGGGGAGCTCGTCAAACGCACGGGGAGGTCGTCGAACACCAGACCCTCGCAGCGATGAAACAACTGCACATTGAAATCCACCCGATCAACACAAATATGATGTTTTTCATAACAGCTAGAATCGGAATATATATATATGACCTAACTCATAATTTACAAAACTATGACCCCGTGGCCTCTGGAAGGCCAAGGAGGACCTTTTCGGTCAACAGGAGGCCGAAGAGGTGTCGGGGGTCGGGGTGTCGGGGTGTCTTCTTCTCCTCCTCTCCTCTCTCTTCTTCTTCTCCTTATCTTCTTCTTCTTCTTTTTCTTCTTCTTTTCATTTTTCCTCTTCTCCTTCTCCTCCTCTCCTCTTTCTTCTTCTTCTTCTTCTTCTTCTTCTTCTTCTTCTTCTTTTTTCTTCTAGTTTTTTCTTCTCTTCTAAGTTTTTTGTTTTCTATCTAAGTTTTTTTTATTTTCTATCTAAGTTTTTTAACTAACTATCTAATTGAACAGAAAAAAACAGAAAATAAACTAACTATCTAATTTAATAGTAAAAACAAAAAATAAACTAACTATCTAAATTAACTATCTAATTTAAAAGAAAAAAAGAAAAAAAAAACTAACTATCGACAGAAAAAAAAACAGAAAGGTGAGGGGTGAGGGGTGAGGGGGTGGGGCGGGCACTCACCGGAGTTGGGGACGGCCGGGGCGGCGGGGGCGGCCGGAGGAGGGGAAGCCGAAAGGAGGGGGAGCCGTGGGGAGGGGGCGGCGCCGGGAGCCAGCGAGGGGAGGGGGCGGCTGGGGAGGGGGCGGAGCCTGGGGAGGGGGCGGCGCCGGAGGCGGGGGAGGGGTGGCCGCTGGGGAGGGGGCGGCGCCGGGTGCGGGGGAGGGGTGGGCACGGCGAGGGGTGGCCGCGGCTAAGAGGTCCGGCGAGGGGGCGGTGCCGGGAGCCAGCGAGGGGAGGGGCAGCTAGGAGGATGGCCGGCGCCGGAGGCGGGGGAGGGGGCGGCGCCGGGGGCGGGCGAGGGGTGGCCGCGGCAAGGGGTGGCGCAGGGAGTTGCGGTGGTGGTGGATCCGCGCGGTGTGTGTGGGTGGAGAGAGAGAGGGGCGGGGGAGAGAGTGGGGGTAGTAGAGCGGGGGAGGGAATGGCCGTTATAGGCACAGTCCCTTTGCCATCCGCTAGCGGACGGCAAAGAGCCCCAGGGCTGACGGAAAAGGCTAGGAGGACGGCAAAGAGTCTGTCCGTTGGACCTAGCCAGACCCAAGGTCCAGTGGGACCCATCTTGCCTCTTTGTCGTCTGCCTGTAGGATCTATGCCATCCGCTAGCAGACGGCAAAGGACAGGCAGATGGCAAACAGTACCTTTGCCATCAGTCAGCTCTTTGCCGTCTGCTTTACGGCAGCGGACGGCAAAGAGCATCTTTGCCATCCGCCAGCAGACGGCAAAGGACTGGCTGATGGCAAATTACTGGATTCCAGTAGTGATCACACAATTTCAGACTCATCATGTTGAATCCAACACAAAGAACTTCAAAGAGTGCCCCAAAGTTTCTACCGGAGAGACAAGACGAAAATGTGTGCCAACACCTATGCATAGATTCCCAAGGTCACGGAACCCGCAAGTTGATCACCAAAACATACATCAAGTGGATCAATAGAACATCACATTGTCACCACGGATATCCCATCGCAAGACATACATCAAGTGTTCTCAAATCCTTTAAAGACTCAATCCGATAAGAAAACTTCAAAGGGAAAACTCAATTCATCACAAGAAGATAGAGAGGGGAAAACTCCATATGATTCATCAATATTAATAAAGCTCGTGGTACATCAAGATCGTGTCATCTCAAGAACACGAGAGAGAGAGATCAAACACATAGCTACTGGTACATACCCTCAGCCCCGAGGGTGAACTACTCCCTCCTCGTAATGGAGACCGCCGGGATGATGAAGATGGCCTCCGGTGATGGTTTCCCCCTCCGGCAGGGTGCCTGAACGGGCTCCCGATTGGTTTTTCGTGGCTACAGAGGCTTGCGGCGGCGGAACTCCCGATCTAGGTTTCTTTCTAGGGGTTTTGGTATTTATAGGAATTTTTGGCGTCGGTCTCACATCAAGGAGGTGCTCGAGGGGCCCACAAGCCAGGGGGCGCGCCCCCTAGGCTTGTGGCTGCCTCGGGACTCCTCTCCGGTAACTTTTTGCTCCAGTATTTTTTATATTTTCCAAAAATATTCTCCGTAAATTTTCAGCTCATTCCGAGAACTTTTCTTTCTGCACAAAAAAATGACACCATGGTAGTTCTGCTGAAAACAGCGTCAGTCCGGGTTAGTTCTAATAAAATCATACCAAAATCATACAGAATTATTGTAAACATAGCATGAATACTTCATAAATTATAGATACATTGGAGACGTATCACTGCTCCTCCCGGGATCGGTCTCCCTTCGCTCGCCGCGCCGTGGCCGGTACCACCCCGTCGATCCGCCTCCAAATCGCACCTCCTCAAGTCGCCATCACCTCTGAGTCGCCACGCCCCAATGCCCTCAGAGTCCGTCGCGACTCCCCGAGCCGTCTCCAAGCAGCTGGTCCACCAAGCCCGTCTCAACCCGTCCCCGGGACGTTTCCTCTCCGCCTCCAAGTTGACCTGTCGGGCCACCTCCGTCGCTGCCGTAAGCCGCCCTCGCAGGCGCGCAGAGCCGTTGCTGTGGTTCGCCTCCGCCGCGACCGCCGCTTCCGAGCCGCTAGCGTGGCCGGCTTCACGCTGCCCTGTGCCGCCTCGCACCGCTCAAGCCACCTTTGTGGCCTGTCTTCGCCTCCTGCCTGAGTCGCCGCCTCGCGCTGTTTCCGCCTAGCCTTCGCTGTTCGTTGCTTCCAAGCCGCCGCTGCCATCGTGTTATGCCTCAACCAATTACGCGCCACCGCTCGGTTTCCATCGCCGAAGTCGTCCCCGCCGCGTGCTGCTTTCACCACACCGCCGGCGAGCCACCCGGCCGCCTCTGGCCTCAGCCACCGCGGGCAGACCCGGCTGCCTCCGACCCACCACCGGCTGCTGTGCCCGCGTCAATGCTGCCGTTGCCACTTGTAGAGTCGCCGGCTGTCCTCCCGCACTAGGCTGCATCAGATAAAAGGAAAAAAAGGAAAAGTAGTAGATGGGGGCTGGCCGAGAAAAGAAAGACAAAGGGGCCATGATGCGCCTCCCCCGCGGCTACATCCGCGGCCTCGCGTCTGCTGTTCGTCTCTGAACTGCTGGGCCTATGCCGCCTCACCAGCGACGTACACGACTGCCTCGGTGTCCCATGAAAATACCAGGTGCTATCCGCCTTATTTACTTTCCAGTATATATTAAATTATCTGAGAAAAATTACTCCCGCCTGCAATATATTTTGCGCAGGACAATTATTCACTACAGGAGCGATTATCATGCCATGGATACGGAGAGCGTGCTGCTGGCATCATTCTGCATCAACGTTCGTCCGTGCCGCTCTGCTAAATGGACACGCGCAAGCCGCTGCTCCTACGGTCCGGTCTACATCAAGTCGTCGGGACCGCGCCGCTTGCACAAGCTGCTCAGTCGACGCGTGCAAGCCGCCGCTCCTGCGGTCCGGTCTACATCAACATGTGGCTGACTCGCCGGGTCTGCGCCCGCGGTCGACTCGCCCAACCATGCAAGCTTACAACCCCGCAGCTGACTTGTCTGTCCACGCCCGTGGCTGACTCGCCCGCAGCCGTGCCGTTTCCAACGTCGCGGCCGTCTTTTCCGGCCGCCTCCCGCGGTCTGGTCTACATCAACACACTGGGCCGCACCTGTGTGCACAAGCTGCTTAATGAGCGCACGCAAGTCGTCGCTCCTGCAGCCCGGTCTATTCCAACAACTCTGAAGCAAGTCATGATATATTATCAGCCTCTACCTCCACCGTATGGCTCAATGGATAGGCGTACAAGTCGCAGCCACTGCGTTTTGTTTAACTTCAACAACCAGCTGGGATGAACCATTGGCCGGATTATTGATACAAATCATACGTGGTCATTTATAACCTGCCACGGTCGACCTCAACCTTATGTGGATTCATCTCGTGTTATCAAGGCCAAGGATATAGAATGAGTGTTGCGAAGATTAGTAACTCGCCACTTTGCCTCCAGCTTCAATACTTTCCAAGCGTTCTGCTATTCAACTATATGCCGGTTTATATCACGGTCAAGTATGAAGAATCTCAAGCCAACTCATCGTGTCGTCTTAAGACTTGGGGGATACACAGACATGACTCGGCGGAATTGGCCTTTGTCATAAATTCAAGAACCCCGGTCGTTAAAGGGAAGACACGCGGTCCTTGAGACTACTGCCACATTGGTGAAAGTTTAAAGGATGTCAGAAAATTTCCGGCTCAAAAAGTGCCGGGCAGTCAGAAAGGTCCGGTTTAAAATCCGGCTCAAGAGAAATCTGTTTCTTGCAAACTTTTGAGCTCTCAATATCCGGCTCAACATCCGGTTCAAGAAGAATCCATATCTCGCAAGTTCGAGTTCTGAGAAAAATTAAAGGTTGCCAAAGAGAACTTGCTGCCATGATGCACGGTTCAAACATGGGTATCCTGCCTTATGGGCTTATCATATTATGATCAATATAATAAAGCCGGCATCCCTGAAATTCGGGGCCTCTGTCGTTTCATCTCTGTGCATATGAGTCTTTATTAGTTGATCATAAGGTCACTTGGGGGCTTCCAACCCACCAGGTTTAGCTTTCATACCCTCTTGACCGGCATGAAATGCCATATTATGGGTTAAACCTGCCTATTTACAATTTGCTACTCCGCCAGGTGACCCGCCGAACTCTTGACAAGTCAATCTTTTTCAAGATCCTGAACTCGTCAAGGTTAAAACGGCGGTTTTGTGTCACGTGAGAGCCGGCTTACAGAGAGCTAGGATAAACTCACCTGTCTGTTTAGTGCTACTCCGCTATATGGCCTATCGTACTCTTAACAGTCAATCTTTTTTAAGACTCTGAACTTGTTAAGGTTAAAACGACGTATTTATGTCATGGGAGGCCGGCTTAGAAGGTAAAAATGGCTTTGCGGCCATGAAAGCAAACATGAGGCCTGTGAGCCAACTTTTATCGATCGTGTCTTAAAAGTTGGCCAAACAAATATTTGAGATTTGCATGTTCTCTATTTTTGTTTCTCAGAGCTAGTCTCTTTTTGTCGAGCCTTAAAAGCCAACATTTTTATAATCTGTTGTCATACATTGCATCATCTTACCATGCATCATATATGCATGGATATCCTGGTTTATATTGCAGGAATCGGTTTTCAAACCGGGTTACATATTCCAATCCTTAATAGCCAACATGGCTGGATTTTCATTATGGTTGTTATAACCAGTATTGAATAATTGAGGTTTTCAAACTGATTTATATTATTCAAATCTTAAATAGTCAACATGGCTGGATTTTCATTATGGTTGTCATAACCAGTATTGGAAGATTGAGGTTTTCAAAGCCCCTTCAGTAAGGAGCATGGTTCAACATTGATATGCAAGGCTTTCCACAACATCACATAGATAGTGGATAGGATTTTATTCTGCAATGGAAGGAATAGTCCTGAATCGTTGCAGGCATACGACTGGCACTAGGGGGATACATTATTCAAGTTCAGTTTATATCAAGTATGCAAGTCCCATGTCGCTGCAAGCATGCACCACGGCACTTGGGGGCTATAGGTAATATGGATATAATGCAAGTTGTTTTTCAAATCATTACATTTTCAACATACCATATTATCTCAAGGAGATGAGCCGGCCTTTTCTATCTTTTTCTGAGTCCTAGCCCAGTATTGTCTTCCTGAGCCGGCCCTTGGGGGCTACACATTGCTCCTCAAGTCTATATGATCAGATCTACAAAAAGTTCCTGCTCATTATTGCATAATGACACGGCCCTTGGGGGCTACCTGTCTGAAGTTTTATGAGCATAAGGCATTTACAAGTCCCAGGTTGCTGCAGGCAAGACAACCCGATACTTAGGGACTACATATGTGGAACATTCAAGTTATGACTGGTGACTCAGATGAACAATCCGGATTTCTCTAGGGTTGCAATATTTATATTGAAGCAAGTCTTAAAGCTATCACTATGTTCCCCTCTTAAGACATGGGGGCTATAGGTAATATGGATATAAGGAAGGTATGCCTTCAAATTCTCAGTTATGAGTAAACCAGCTCTCATATTTTTTTTGTGAAGAAGTTTGCAAAGGTTATCTCCTCCGGGCTATTCAGAGAACTTAATATCATACAGATTTTTTCATCGAAGACTGAAGTATTGAAAGTTGGCACAACATCAAACGAATTTTATCAAGCCAAGGCAGTTGAAGATAATAAGGGTTATTTTTTCTAAGGAGCCAGCGTCAGTTTATTGATATGACAGAGATTCAGAATTTTTAGGAGCTGGTTAACTGGTCTTTTTGAGTGAACCGGTCCCTTTACATATTCTTATTTCAAGAGTTTAGCATGAATAAATTCAAAGCTAAACTGTGGGCTAATGTTGGGGATCTTCCCCACGACCAAGACCCGGCTCATAAGGATAAGCTGCCGTAAGGCTTAAGTCATTTCTGGGTTTAAGTTGCCCTGACGTTAAGTCATCTTTGGACTTAAGCATCCCTGTTGAGACTCGGCAGGTGAGATCCGGCGGGTGAGACCCGACAGGTGAGACCCGGCAGACAGTTATGACCAGGCAGACAGTTATGACCCGGCAGACAGGTGAGACCTGGCAGACAGTTATGACCCGGTAGACAGTTATGACCCAGCAGATAGTTATGACCCGGCAGACAGTTATGACCCGGCAGACAGTTATAACCCGGCAAACATTTAGCCATGAAAATGAGCCGCCTGGAGATAAGAAGCCTAGGCGTTAAGAAGCCCACGAAGAGAAGCCCAGGGTTAAGAAGCTCGCGATGGGAAGTCATAATAGGTTAAGTCTTAATCTGACTTGGACTCTACATGTAAACCGCCCCTTCAACTTATATAAGGAGGGGCAGGTCACCCCAAGAGGGTCAAGTTTCTATTCGTCTCAATAGATAGGTCTTAGACAGACAAATCTTAGACAAGATCAAAGTAGATGCTCTCGAGATAGAGGTAGCGAAACATCGCCCTTGTAACTGAGATTATCATCATTATCAATATCAATCAAGCAGGATATAGGCTTTTACCTCCACCATGAGGGGCCGAACCTAGGTAAAATCTCACATCTCTCGTCCCGCTCAACCCCGTTCAAGCTACCACTTAGATGCGTTGGCCTCACGACTAAGTCCTCACACTAAGACATCTGCCGTGACAAAACCACGACACAACTATCACAAGGAATCAAGTTTAATTTGTCCAATGATCTTCATGAAAGTTTTTATTATATCCTCCTTGGATATCTATCACTTTGGGACTAGTTTCATATATTGCCATAGCTTTTTGACAAGCTCAAACAAATTTAAGTGAAGCACATGAGCATAAAGATTTCATCTCTCAAAATAATATAAGTGAAGCATGAGAGGATTTCTTCAAAATTTACTAACTCTCAAATAAATCTAAGATAAGCATGAGAGTGCTTCTTCAAAAGTTTCCAAGCACACCATGCACAAAAAGATATAAGTGAAGCACTAGAGCAATTCTATAGCTCAATAGTTTAAGTGAAGCATAAAGAGCAATTCTAACAAATCATAGCATAATTTTGGCTCTCTCGAATAGGTGTGTTCAGCAAGGATACAAGTGACAAAGTAACAAGCAAAGAAAGCAAAGACTCAAATGATACAAGATGCTCCAAGCAAAACTCATGATATGTGACGAATAAAAATATAGCTCCAAGTAAAATACCGATGGTCGTTAGAAGAAAGAGGGGATGCCACTCGGGGCATCCCCAAGCTTAGTTGCTTTTTTCTCTTTGGATATATCTTGGGGGTGCTGTAGCATCCCAAGCTTAGGCTATTTTCACTCCTTCTTCCTTTATCCATCGTGGTCTCACCCAAAACTTGAAAACTTCAATCACACAAAACTCGACAAAATCTTCGTGAGATTCGTTAGTATAATAAAGCAAATCACTACTTTAGGTATTGTTGTGAACTCATTCAAATTTTATTATTGCATTATACGTACTGTATTTTAACTTTACCATGGCTCATACCCTTCAATACAACCCATAGATTCATCAAAACAAGCACACAATGCAACGAAAACAGAACCTGTCTGAAACAGAACAGTTTGTAGTAATCTGTACTCTAACCATACTTCTGTAACTCTAAAAATTCTGAAAACTTAGGACAACGTAAATAATTTGTATAGCAACATGTGTTAAAATTTCCGCTCAATATCACGCTCAAGTAAAAAATGAAAATTCGAACACTGGAGGCAAAGTTTCATGTTTCCGATTCAGCATTGTATCTACTCATCTTATGAATCATCCTAAAGGCTTTACTTGGCACAAACACTAAATAAAACATAAAAACACAATCATAACAGATGCATAATTGTGTCAACACTCAAAAACATAAAGGAAAAGACAAAAATAAATTTATTCATTGGGTTGCCTCCCAACAAGCACTATTGTTTTACGCCCCTAGCTAGGCATAACGCATAGTTTCAAGTATTGACATCTTTGGTTTTCAACTCTTCAATCATACAACTAGATTTCTTCTAGAATTTAGCATGCATACTTTCAATGAAAACACTTCTAGGAAAAAGACCGAAAAATTAATTCTTGTAAATAGGGTCTCTTACTATTTTAACAATGTCGGGATGAATACTAATCATTTTGAGATCACCCTTGTGGCCACTAGGTGTAGAAACTTTGTTCTTAGTGACTTGCGTGGTTTTGCCAATTTTTACGGGAGTGTCTTCACTAGTTTTGACAAAAGAAAAAGCCGAACCCAAGTTACTAAAAATTTCTTCCAACTTATCAATCCGGTAAGGACTCTCTTCTATCCTTTCGTTGACTACGGTCTCTTTTTCCTTTAACAATTTAAAGGCGTCTCCCGCTTTTGACCCAATTTTATTAGAAAGATTATGCATTTTCTTATCCAAATTTTCATGATGTTCTTTGGTAATCATCTTCTTTTCAATAGCATCTAGCCTCTCCATAACATGTTCAAGAGTTACAGTTGTTTCATTGATCGTAAGAGATGCTGATCCCAATAAATTTTCCATGGCATTAAAAGCATCCAGAGATGGACACATCAAGAAATTCCCACCAGTAATCATATCAAGGACGAATCTATACCAAGTGGTAATGCCCACATAAAAACTGCGAAGAAGAACAATGGTAGATTGCTTATGGATAGATCTATTATGAGCATTGCAAATCCTATACCAAGCATCTTTTAGGTTCTCCCCTCCCCTTTGCTTAAAATTAAGAACTTCATTCTCAGGGGTACATGCAATAGAGGAAGAACTAGCCATAACGACAAGGTAGGCAAACAAGAGATCTGACGAGAAAAAGGCAAACGAAAAAGAGGGCTAATAAAACGGCAAATTGGTGAAGTGGAGGAGAGGAAAACGAGAGGCAAATGGCAAATAATGTAACTGCAAGGAGATGAGATTTGTGATTAGGGACCTGGTAGATGATGATGGTGTCTCCTCGGCGACAGAGATTGGCACGTAGAAGAGACCGCTTCCTCCCCGGCAACGGCGCCAGAAATTCCTTTGACGTGGCTTGAGACTGCGTCGGTATTTCCCCAAAGAGGAAGGGATGATGCAGCACAGCGATGGTAAATATTTCCCTCAGTTATGAAACCAAGGTATCGAACCAGTAGGAGGATCACCACCACCTAATAAGCAGCACCTGCACACAAAGAACAAATACTTGCAACCTGACGCGAAAGAGAGGTTGTTAATCTCTCTACGGTAAAAAGATATATTAGGTAGTGATAGATTGGAGAGATAGATCTCTCAAGAACACAAGATAAAAAAGAGCAAATAAAAAGTGCAGCAATATATTTTTGGGTTTTTGGAATAATAGATCTGAAAACAAAGGCGGCAAAAAGATAGATCAGAAAGCAATATGTTGGAAAAATAGACCCGGGGGCCGTAGGTTTCACTAGTGGCTTCTCTCATGAGTATAGCACATGGTGGGTGAACAAATTACTGTTGGGCAATTGATAGAAGATCAAATAATCATGACGATATCCAAGGTGATGATCATTATATAGGCATCACGTCCAAGATAGGTAGACCGACTCCTACCTGCATCTACCACTATTACTCCATACATAGACCGCTATCCAGCATGCATCTAGTGTATTAAGTTCATGGAAAAACGGAGTAATGCAATAAGAATGGTGACATGATGTAGACAAGAGCTATTCATGTAGGAATAGACCCCATCTTTCTATCCTTAATAGCAACGATACATGCGTGCCTCGCTGCCCCTTCTGTCACTGGGAGAGGACACCGCAAGATTGAACCCATCACGAAGCACCTCTTCCCATGGCAAGAAAAATCGATCTAGTTGGCCTAACTAAACCAAAGATTCGAAGAAGAAATACGAGGCTATAAGTAATCATGCATATGAGAGATCAAAGAAGACTCAAATAATATTCATGGATAGAAACTGATCATGAACTCAAAATTCATCGGATCCCAACAAACACACCGCAAAAGTTTACATCAAATAGATCTCCAAGAGACCATTGTACTGAGAATCAAAAGAGAGAGAGAAGAAGACATCTAGCTACTGCGTACGGACCCGTAGGTCTATGGTGGACTACTCACAAATCATCGGAGAGGCACCAATGAGGATGATGAACCCCTCCGTGATGGTGTTAGATTGGATCTCAAGGTTCTGGAACTTGCGGCGGCTGGATGTGTTTTTCGTCGACTCTTCTATGGTTTCTGGAATATTTGGGAATTTATAGGCATCAGAGGCGGTGGAGAGGGGCCCCGAGGCGGGCACAACCCATCAGGGCGCGCCTGGGGCCTCTGGCGCGCCTGGTGGGTGTGGTCTCCACGGCCCACCTCTCTGGCACTTCTTTGGCCCACTGGGTGTCTTCTGGTCCAAAAAAATCACCAAAAAGTTTTGTCGCAATTGGACTCCATTTGGTACTGATATTCTGCGAAGTAAAAAAACAAGCAAAAACAGCAACTAGCACTTTGGCACTATGTCAATAAGTTAGTCCCAAAAAATGATATAAAGTTGCTATAAAGTGATTGTAAAACATCCAAGAATGATAATATAACAGCATGGAACAAGCAAAAATTATAGATATGTTGGAGACGTATCAAGGCGCAGGATGTACTCGCGCAGGGTCTCCCCGGGAGGGTTCCACACACGCTGCAGGCCGCGGTCGGGGAGGGTGGCGCCGGAGGGGGGTGGCCACGCGTGCCCTTGAAGATGGCGATGAACAGCTCACGAACCTCGCTCCACGAAGAGACCTTTTCCTCGGGCAGACTCATGAGCCACGAGCGTGCGCGATCTTTGAGGCCCATGGGCAACTTGTTTGCCATGACCTTGTTATTGCTGCTCGCCGCCTTTATTCCCAGCACGTAAACCCGGAGAAACTCTGTGGGGTCGGGAGCGCCATCGTAGCGCGGGGGTAGCTCAGGTTCAAATTTATCGGGCCACACCACTTGGCGCAGCTCGTGAGTGAAGGCTCGCCAGCTCATGCCGCTCAAGGGAATGTCGCGCGTGGGTGCAGCCTGGTCCTGGCGCATGGCCACCGCTACATCTCGGACGGCCTGGTCCTGGCGATGGCGCTGCGACTCTTGCTCGGCGGAGCCTTGAGTGGGCGACGGCCGCTTTTTCCTTGGGGGTGAGGCCCCAAGATGCCTGACACCTCCTTCATCATCTGAGTACCCAATTGCGGCAGCTTGATAAGCGCACTCGAGGGAACAGGCCGCATCCCTCTCGTCATAGGTGATGGTGATCACGCCGCAGCAGCCTGGCATCTTGAGGACATTGTAGCCGTGGTGGACCACTGTCATGAAATTGGCCAGCCCTGGGTATCCCAGGATTGCATTGTACGGGAGGAAGACGTGCGCTACGTCGAAGTCGACGAGTTCGATGCGGTAGTTGTCGCGCGTGCCGAAGGTGACGGGGAGGCGGACCTGCTCCAGGGGGACGGCGCAGCCTTCCGTCGCCCCAGAGAACGGCATGGTTGGCATTAGCTGGTCGTGGAGCACCTAGAGCGTCTCGAAGGTCTCGATGGAGAGCACATTGAGACCGGCGCCCCCATCGATGAGGGTCTTGGTGACCGTGACGTTGCCGATGATCGGGGTGCACAACATGGGGAGTGCGCCCGTGAGGGGTCTTGCTGCTCGCGAGGAGCATGGTTGACGACGGTGGCAGCTGCGCCTCCGGCAGGGCACTGACGGTCGCCTGCCGCCCATCGCCTGGCACGTGCACGACGAGCTTTAGCCATGGGGTTGGCAAGGATGGAGCCGAACGGAGCTAGAGAACAGCGGTGCACCCCTACCTGGAGCGCCAAATGTCGGAATCGGGGCTCCGGGGACCCAAAGAGGTTCGAACTCTGGGGTGCGCTGGTTCTCGAACCCTACTCTCCCTTGCTAACCTACGGAGATGCCCTGGTGTGCTTGAGCTTGGAGGAAGGACAAAGAACATGGTGGTGTACCCAGGTTCGGGCCACCTCGCGGTGTAAAACCCTACTCCTGCCTGTCTGGATTTCTTGGAGCTAATAGTGAATACAGAGGGGGTCGATCCTCTCTACGGCGGCTGCCCTGTTTCTTTTATACCGGCTCTGGTCCTCTTCCCCCGAAAATATCAGGCAGGAAGGGTTGCCACAGGCGCCAGTTTGAAGGGGGACAGGACTGCAGCATATCCTGACAAAAGTAGTCTTCGCCTGCAAAAGCCTCCCTTCATGACGCGCTGATGGGCTCGGGGATGACCTCCGTCCTGGCGAGCCCCCAGCCTTGGCTTTCTTACACCAAACGGGAAACCCTTGGGGGTTGCTTTGGGGACCGGCGGGCTGGCCCTGCTCCCTTAGCACCAAAGGGGAAAGTATTCCCAATGAAGCCTGCTGCCACGGCTCGGGACGTTGCTTGGCAGGGCGCGCATTGCCCTCATGACGGGGCAGGGCTGCACAGCCCCGCCAAACCACCTCTGACCTATCTGCTCCGCGAAACCCCCGAGGGGCAGTCCCGGGAGGCAACCTCACGAGGGCGTCCTTATGAAGCTTCCGAGAACGCCTTTTGCCGAATGCCTCGCGAGGGTGGGGGGGTCCGGGGGTCCCATTTAGGAGAATACGAGACGAAGACGAGGAAAGCAGTGCGGCAATCCAAGCCCGGAACTTATCCGGGCACCCCATACGCTAAAGGAGGTCCAAAAGGAATTCCCATTTAGCGGAGTAAAAAGCCTTTCTTATGTCCAATTGAATAGCAGAGCAGGGGTCTTGCACTTGTGTAACCGCCTAGAGAAATTTCGGACGCACATGAAGTTGTCATGAATACTACGCCTCTAGATGAAAGCACTATGTGCATTGTAGACAAGGTCATCCATGAGAGGAGCAAGCCGAAGGGACAAGACCTAGGCAATAATTTTGGTGATAGCATGGATAAGACTGATAGGTATATAATCAGAGATTCCTTCCACGCCTTCCTTTTTTGGCAAGAGAACAACATTGGCGGAATTCAATCATTGCAGGTTGGAGGTGTGAAGGGAGTCAAATCGCTGAATGACCCTCATGACCGTATGCTTAATGATGCCCCAACACTTCTTGAAGAAGATCCCCGTGAAACCGTCCGGACCGCGCGCCTTATTACTAGGCATCGCCTTTATGGCCGCCCATACCTCATCTTCCATGATCATGTTACCCAGGTCGTGCAAGTCATGGGTCTCCAACCCAAGCTCCTCCGAGTTGAAGTCTTTGTTGCTACTACTTACCCTACCCATGACCTCGGAGAAGTCGTCATGGATAATCTTCTCTTTTCCTTACGCTCTTTCACCCACCCATGTGCGTGTTTAATACGGTGAATGTGATTCTTCCTTCTTCTAGCATTGATGCGGCAGTGGAAGAATTTTGTGTTTGCATCCCCATGCCTCAGGTTTGCCAACCGAGCACATTGACTCTTCCTAGTCCTCTCAAGTACTGACAAACTGATCACCCTCCGCTTGAGCCTCAAGCGTAAGTCACGTTCCTCCGGAGAAAGGGCCCTTGCCTCTTGCGCAATGTCAAGGTGGAGAATCACAAGTAGGGTCGCATGGAGTTAGACCTTAGCCTTGGAGAACAGGTTCATGCTCCACTCAGTAAGCCGTGTTGCAGTTTTTTTGAGCTTGTGATATAGGACTTAGTATGGCTCTGAGTGCCCAATGTCCTCATCCCACGCCTTTTGCACCACCTCGGAGAAGCCAGGCAAGGAAGGCCAGAAGTTTTCGAACTTGAAAGATCTTGACCTTCTAGGCCCTTTATCATCCGCAAGCAGGAGGGGGCAATGGTCGGATAGGGAAGATGACAAAGCATGTGGCACATGGGTGTTAAAGGACAAATCCCACTCCGCATTGCAAAAAAAAAGTCGAGCTTGCAAAGAGTTGGATTGTCCCATTCATTACTCCAAGTGAAGCGCCTATTCTGTACATGGATTTCCTTAAGCTCACAAGATTGTAACGCAACCATGAAGCGATTGATCCTACTCCAGTTAGCAGGGCCCTCGTGAGGGCCTTGCTCGTGAAGCCTATGGTGGGCCGTACTGGGCCTGCGCCACGCGTCGCGTCTTGGGCCTTAGGCAGACGGGCCTGGGTACTGATGTCTACTATGCAACTTTATTCTTGTAGACTTTGTTGGGCCTCCAAGCGCAGAGTTTTGTAGGACAGTAGCAATTTTCCCTCAAGTGGCTGACCTAAGGTTTATCAATCCGTGGGAGGTGTAGGATGAAGATGGTCTCTCTCAAACAACCCTGCAATCAAATACAAGAAATCTCTTGTGTCCCCAACACACCCAATACAATGGAAAATTGTATAGGTGCACTAGTTCGGCGAAGAGATGGTGATACAAGTGCAATATGGATGGTAGATACAGGTTTTTATAATCTGAAAATATAAAAACAGCAAGGTAGCAAGTAACAAAAGTGAGCACAAAAGGTATTGCAATGCTTGAAAACAAGGCCTAGGGTTCGTACTTTCGCTAGTGCAATCTCTCAACAATGCTAATATAATTGGATCGCATAACCATCCCTCGACGTGCAACGAAGAATCACTCCAAAGTTCTTATCTAGCGGAGAACATAAGAAGAAATTGTTTGTAGGGTACGAAACCACCTTAAAGTTATCCTTTCTGATCGATCTATTCAAGAGTTCGTACTAAGATAACATCAAGTTATCCTTTCCGTTCGACCTATCTAAGAGTTCATACTAGAATAACACCATATGATACGTATCAACCAACTCTAATGTCACCTAGATACTCCAATGTCACCACAAGTATCCATGAGTTAATTATACGATACGCATCAAACAATTTCAGATTCATAATACTCAATCCACACAAAGAACCTCAAAGAGTGCCCCAAGATTTCTATAGGAAAAGAATGTGTATCAACCCCTATGCATAGATTACCCCAATGTTACCGCGGGAATCCGCAAGTTGAGTACCAAAACATATATCAAGTGAATCAATAGAACACCCCATTGTCACCACGGGTATCCTCATGCAAGACATATATCAAGTGTTCTCAAATCCAATATTCAATCTAACATAACGATATCTCAAAGGGAAAACTCAATTCATCACAACTAGATAGAGAGGGAAACACATCATATGATCCGACTATATTAACAAAGCCCGTGATACATCAAGATCGTGACACCTCAAGAACACGAGAGAGAGATTGAACACATAGCTACTAGTACATACCCTCAGCCCCAAGGATGGACTACTCCCTCCTCGTCATGGCCTCCGTCGGGATGATGAAGATAGCCACCGGAGATGATCTACCCCCTCCGGCAGGGTACTGGAACGTCTCCAGATTGGTTTTCGTCGATACAGAGAGTTGCGGCGGCTTCGCGGAGGGTCTAGGGTTATTTTTGGATGTTTCCGAATATTTGGGAATTTATAGGCCTCAGAGGCAGTGGAGGGGGTGCCCGAGGTGCCCAGCACCCACTAGGCCGCGCCAGGAGGCCTCTGGCGTGCCCTGGTGGGTGATGGCCACCCTGGGTCCCCTCTTCTGGTGTTCTTTGGCCCATCTTCTTTCTTCTGGTCCATAAAAAATCCACAAAAATCCCCGTAGCATTTTATCTCCGTTTGATACTAATTTTCTGCGAAGTAAAAAAAAGCAAAAAACATCAACTGGCACTTTGGCACTATGTCAATAGGTTAGTCCCAAAAAATGATATAAAGATACAATAAAATGATTGTAAAACATCCAAGAATGATAATATAATAGCATGGAACAAGCAAAAATTATAGATACGTTGGAGACGTATCAGCATCCCCAAGCTTAATTCCTACTCGTCCTTGAGTAGGTAAATGATAAAAACAGAATTTTTTATGTGGAATGCTTCCTAACATGTTCATCATATTCTTTTCTTCTTTGTATAGCATGGAAATTTGGACTAGTAAATGATTGAAAGCAATAGTCTAGTTTTAACATAATGACTTCAATACTCAAGCATGTCAACAAGCAACCATGTCTTTCAAAATATCAACACTAAAGAAAGTTATCCCTAGCCCATCATGCTCAATCATTGATCCATTCGTGAGACACACTCAAATATTAACTATGCCCAATGCTCAAGTACGATCATAGTGCCCCCTAGTTGGTGCTTATAAGAGAAGATGAAGACTCAAAGCAAAAAATGAAAATTGCATAAAGTAAATAGATAGGCCCTTCGCAGAGGGAAGTAGGGATTTGTAGAGGTGCCAGAGCTCAAGGTTTAAATTGAGAAAGAAAAATATTTTGGGTGGCATGCTTTTCCTGTCAACGGAAACGACAAAGTAGCTCACAATATTTTCCATGCTAGATATATCATAGGCGGTTCCCAAACAGAAAATAAAGTTTATTCCTTTTTCCACCAAACTATCACTTTCCATGGCGGGCCGTATCCACGGTTGCCTTCCATACCAACACTTTCCAAGGAATTTATTATTTGACAACATAAAGTATTTTTTTTTCTTTTTCATTTCGGGAATGGGCATCCCTATTACCGCCGCACTCTCGTGCAATGACAAGTGAATAAACACTCATCTTGAGAATAACACATCTAGCATGGAAAAATATTGGACACTCCCCAACGTTTCATGAGCGGTACGAGCACACAAAAGAGAAAATTTATTTTGAAAATTTAGAGATGGCACATACAAATTTTCTTGGAACCGCATGGAAATACCGCATATAGGTAGGTATGGTGGACTCATAAGGCAAAACTTGGTTTAAGGATTTTGGATGCACAAGTAGTATTTCTACTTAGTACAAATGGAGGCTAGCAAATAGATTGGGAAGCAACCAAACCAAAAAACGAAAATTCACATAAGTGAGCATTTAGCATAACTAACACCGAATAATGCACCATAAGTAGGATTTAATTTGACTGCATAACTATTGACTTTCGTACTTGCATAGGGAATCACAAACCTTAACACCAATATTCCTACTAAAGCATAATTACTCACTAACATGACTCACATATTACTTTCATCATGTTTCAAAACTATTACAAGGAATCAAGTTTAATTTGTCCAATGATCTTCATGAAAGTTTTTATTATATCCACCTTGGATATCTATCACTTTGGGACTAGTTTCATATATTGCCATTTCTTTTTGACAAGCTCAACCAAATTTAAGTGAAGCACATGAGCAAATGACAAGCTACTCTCAAAAGATATAAGTGAAGATCGATGAGTAGTCAAACAATTAAGTAGCTATGTGAGGACTCGCTCTCTCAATAAAGATTTTTATATCTAAGTATTTTATTCAAACAACAAACTAAACGAAAATAGAACTCCAAGAATAGCACGCATCATGTGAACGAATAAAAATTTAGGCTCAACATAGGCTAACCGATAGTTGACGAAGAGAGGTGGGATGCGTAGCATCCCCAAGCTTAGATGCTTGAGACTTCTTGAAATATTTACTTGGGGTGCCTTGGGCATCCATAAGCTTGAGCTTTTGTATCTCGTTCAATCCTCGCATATCCCGGTTTCACCTATTCTCAAAAACTTCATCCACACAAAACTCGAAAAGAACTCGTGAGATAGGTTAGTACACATAAGAACAAATCAGCACTTCATGTACTGCCAAGACAAGTTGCACAATAATTTTCAAACATCATCTACTGTTTACTATCGTTTCCACAATTTATATCTACCAATATAGGCTATGGAAACTATCGGATAAGTAGATAACAAAACTATGACCGCAATCTGTCCAAACAGAACAGTCTGTAGTAATCTATTAAACTAGTGTACTTCTGTAACTAAAAAATTATGAAAATTTAGTACATGCTAAGTAATTTATATGAAAAAACTGTGTAAAAATTTCAGAAACTTTCCATGTTCCAGTAAAATATGAAAATTCAAACACTACAGCAAAAGTTTCTGTTTTTACACAGCACACATCAAAACATGCAATGCAAGTATCCTAAGACAATTCTTGGAACTTTTGATTGAAAAACAAGATTATAAATAACACCTAACAGAAAATAACAAAATATAATGACGATCCAAGCAAAGCACGTATTATGTGATGAATGAAAATATAGCTCTAAGTAAGATATACCGATAATGTTGAAGACGAAAGAGGGGATGCCTTCCGGGGCATCCCCAAGCATAGATGCTTGAGTCTTCCTTGAATATTACCTTGGGGTTGCCTTGGGAATCCCCAAGATTATGTTCTTGCCACTCCTTATTCTCCTCATATCGGTGTCTCACCAAAAACTTGAAAACTTCAATCACACAAAACTTAACGGAACTTCGTGAGAAGGGTTAGTGTAATAAAGATAAATCATTCACTTAGGTACTGTCAAGACAAGATTCATAATTGCTCTCACATGATACCTACTGTACTCTATCATTCCCATAATTTATACCACTAAATATAAGCTATGGAAACACTAAAACAAGCAAACTATGCATCTAAAATAGAATCTGTCAAAAACAGAACAGTCTGTGAAGATCTGTAGTATAGCCATACTTCCCTGTCTCCAAAAATTCTGAAAAATTAGGAAAACCTGCAGAATTTGTATATAAATACTGTGTAAAAAATTCAGAAGTTTTTGGTGCTCCAATAAAATCAGAGAAATTATTTACTGGTGGAAAAACTTTCTGTTTTTGCACAGAATCAAATCAACAGGTATCCACACTATCCCAAAGGCTTTACTTGGCACTTTATTGAAATAAAAGTCACAAAATATGATTAATACAGTATCTTAATCATGTGACCACACAAAAACAGAAATGAAAAGTGTTGGGTTGTCTCCCAACAAGCGCTTTTCTTTAATGCCTTTTAGCTAGGCATGATGATTTCAAGGATGCTCACATAGGAATAATATTTGAAACATGTAAGAGAGCATCATGAATCTCATGACAAGCACATTTAAGTCTAACCCACTTCCTATGCATAGGGATTTTGTGAGCAAACAATTTATGGGAGCAAGAATCAACTAGCATAGGAAAGCAAAACAAGTGCAACTTCAAAACTTTGAACACATAGGGAGGAAACTTGATATTATCGCAATTCCTACAAGCACATGTTCCTCCCTCATAATAATTTTCAGTAGCATCATGAAGGAATTTCACAATATAACTATCACATAAATCATTCTTTTCATGATGCACAAGCATAGAATTTTCATTACTCTCCACGTAAGCAAATTCCTTTTCATCCATGGTAGTGGGAGCAAACTCAACAAAATAACTATCATGAGACACTTGATTGACATAACCATATTCAATATTAAAATCACGATGACAAGTTTCATGGTTACTATCACTCTTTATAGCATACATGTCATTATCATAATCATGACAGATAGGAGGCATGCCATCATCATAATAAATTTTCTCATCAAAACTCGAGGGACAAAACATATCATCTTATTCAAGCATAGCATCCCCAAGCTTGTGGCTTTGCATATCATTAGCATCATGTATATTCAGAGAATTCATACTAGAAAAATTGCAATCATGCTCATCATTCAAGGAATTCTCATTAAGTATTTTCATAGTTTCTTCCTCTACCAATTGAGCACAATTTTCTGAATCCTTGTTTTCACGAAAGACATTATAAAGATGAAACAAATGATGCAACCTAAACTCCATTTTTTTGTAGTTTTCTTTTATAAAACCCGAACTAGTGATAAAACAAGAAACTAAAAGATTTAATTTCAAGATCTAAAGATATACCTTCAAGCACTCACCTCCCCGGCAACGACGCCAGAAAGGAGCTTGATGTCTACTACGCAACTTTATTCTTGTAGACTTTGTTGGGCCTCCAAGCGCAGAGTTTTGTAGGACAGTAGCAATTTTCCCTCAAGTGGATGACCTAAGGTTTATCAACCCGTGGGAGGTGTAGGATGAAGATGGTCTCTCTCAAACAACCCTGCAATCAAATACAAGAAATCTCTTGTGGCCCCAACACACCCAATACAATGGCAAAATGTATAGCTGCACTAGTTCGGCGAAGAGATGGTGATACAAGTGCAATATGGATGGTAGATATAGGTTTTTATAATCTTAAAATATAAAAACAGCAAGGTAGCAAGTAACAAAAGTGAGCACAAACGGTATTGCAATGATTGAAAACAAGGCCTATGGTCCGTACTTTCGCTAGTGCAATCTCTCAACAATGCTAATATAACTGGATCACATAACCATCCCTCAACGTGCAACGAAGAATCACTCCAAAGTTCTTATCTAGCGGAGAACATAAGAACAAATTGTTTGTAGGGTACGAAACCACCTTAAAGTTATCCTTTTCGATCGATCTATTCAAGACTTCGTACTAAGATAACATCAAGTTATCCTTTCCGTTCGATCTATCTAAGAGTCCGTACTAGAATAACACCATATGATACGCATCAACCAACTCTAATCTCACCTAGATACTCCAATGTCACCACAAGTATCCATGAGTTAATTATACGATACGCATAAAAAAATTCAGATTCATAATACTCAATCCACACAAAGAACCTCAATGAGTGCCCCAAGATTTCTATCAGAGAAAGTAGGAGAAGAACGTATATCAACCCCTATGCATAGATTACCCCAATGTCACCACGGGAATCCGCAAGTTGAGTACCAAAACATATATCAAGTGAATCAATAGAACACCCCATTGTCACCATGGGTATCCTAATGCAAGACATATATCAAGTGTTCTCAAATCCAATATTCAATCCAACATAACGATATCTCAAAGGGAAAACTCAATTCATCACAACTAGATAGAGAGGGAAACACATCATATAATCCGACTATTTTAACAAAGCCCGTGATACATCAAGATCGTGACATCTCAAGAACACGAGAGAAAGATTGAACACATAGCTACTAGTACATACCCTCAGCCCCGAGGATGGACTACTCCCTCCTCGTCATGGCCTCCGCCGGGATGATGAAGATGGCCACCGGAGATGATCTACCCCCTCCGGCAGGGTACTGGAACGTCTCCAGATTGGTTTTTCGTCGATAAAGAGAGTTGCTGCGGCGGAGCGGAGAGTCTAGGGTTATTTTTGGGGGTTTCCGAATATTTGGGAATTTATAGGCATCGGAGGCGGTGGAGAGGGTGACCGCGGTGCCCAGCACCCACCAGGCCGCGCCAGGGGGCCTCTGGCGCGCCCTGGTGGGTGATGGCCACCCTGGGCCCCTCTTCTGGTATTCTTTGGCCGATCTTCTTTCTTCTGGTCCGTAAAAAACCCACAAAAATCCATGCAGCGTTTTATCTCCGTTTGGTACTGATTTTCCGCCAAGTAAGAAAAACAAGCAAAAATAGCAACTGGCACTTTGGCACTATGTCAATAGGTTAGTTCCAAAAAATGATATAAAGCTACAATAAAATGATTGTAAAACATCCAAGAATGATAATATAACAGCATGGAACAAGCAAAAATTATAGATACATTGGAGACGTATTAGGTACCCCCAGTCTTAGGAGCCCGACAGTGAGTAACCTGGTTAGAGCACAGAAGCAGCTAGCAGGTGCTAGCACTGCCTATGGGAACTCTCCCCTGATTGATCGTTGCACCAAGCCTATTAGTTGCTATCAGCACACATTTCTCCTTGATATGTACCACTATGAAGCCATTACTTTGCCTTTCTTCCAAGAAGGACTAACCCCAGCCTCTACATCAAATAATGCACACAACTATTTTATATTTAACAAAGTATCCAAAAAGTATGCAGTTCAAAACAAATTCGCAACCAAAGCCAAATGAAAGAAAATCATAAATTGCCATAATCGGTGAAAATAGGGTAAGATGACTAGACACCTATCTTATTCTCGGACTGCCATCCAAACCTGTTGTAATTATCCATGCTATCGTCTCCCAACGCTTGCACTCATATCCCATATGATCCCCGACTTCAGAATGCCAGAGGAACGACCACGTACGGATCCATGTGGACACCCCGAACATGACCTGCAAAAGTTTTGTGATACTATGTCAAAAATAGTATCATTCCGACATTCTAAATTGTCCAAAGTAATGCACACACTTCTACTCGAATATGTGTTGTTGTCTTAGACTCTACCGTGTTTAATCATGTTCCAGATAATTTTAAATGCTATTGGGAAGACAGATGTTTAAGGACACAAGTATTGTACGACACAATAACCTGGCTAGTGGGCATTTGAGAAAAAGATGTTAGATTGATTCGTCCTGATCACAAAACAACACCATTTACTATCCTCCCGTCTATGCTTTGCCAAGTTGTCTTTAGTCAAGATCACTTCCTTGTACACAAACCACATGAAGACCTTTATTTTTAAAGGCACCTTAATTTTTTAAATGTGAAGACTCTTTTGGATTGGACCAATGTTAATAAAATCCACATATATACATTTTACTCTGAACGCTCCTGATACCATCGAAATTTACTCCATTGATCTACGCACAAAATGTAGCCATTTATCCCATCATCCCCCCATCAGATATTTGTTGAACTGAAAATTATGGAAACCAACCCTACTATTGTACTAACGAAAGCTTTTTTACGTTGTACAATATGATAAAGGATTATATACTGCATGTCCAAAGATGTCTCCCCTCGCCATGTTTCTTCCTATAATCTACTAATTTCCCCATTCCCTACTATGAATGTACTCATATTGAAGAAGGCGGCCTTAGTCTTCATCGAGCCCTTCCAAAAAAGAGAATCATTCGGTTGCGTCGTGACTTGAGCAGGGGTTTTGGACTGTAAATACTTGTTACACAATACATCTATCCACACACCCTCTCCCTCTACAGATAACCTAAATAACCATTTACTGAGCAGGTACCTGTTATTCACTTCAAGGTCTTCAGTACCTGAACTCCCTTCGTACAATAGTAGGAACACTTCTATACTTGTAAGCACTAAATTTATTAGAATGAGCCGACCCACAAAATACACAAGGTTGCCCTTCGAGCAGCTTAGTTTCTTCTCAATTTAATCTTCAATGCACTTTCATTCCTTGTTGGTTAATTTACGATCATTAATTGGGATTACCGTGTAGTTAATGGTAGTGATCCCAACTCACAACAACCACTATTTATAGTTTTCCTGTTCTTCTTTAGCGCGCCCAAAGCATAATAGTTCACTCGTGTTGAAGTTTATTTTCAAACAAGATAATTGTTGAAAGAGACATAAAACCATTTTCATATTTCTAGCTTTTTCCATATCATGCTCCATGGATATATTTATATCATCCACGCACTGTAGTATGGACACCCACCCTCCACGAGATGTGGAATCAGCACACCTACATTTCCGTCCTCTTTCATTCGACCAATGAGGACAACCAACATTTCAACAAGGACATGAAAGACGATAGGCGACATGGGATACCCTATCACAGTCCCTTTTGTGTATGGAAATATTGACATATGTCATCATTAACCCCTTATACGCAATGCGCGTTGTAAGAATGGCAGCTTAACTTTCTCGTAAGCCTTCTCAAAATTCACTTTGAAGAAAACTCCATCCAGTTTTTTTGTGAATTTCAAGTAAGGTTTCATGTAGAATGTTCACACGCTCTAAAAGGTGTCGCCTAGACATGAAAGTCGTGTGAGTCAGCTGTACATACCATAGTACGCACAATATTTGTGAGGCGATTCGTATCAACTTTGGTAAAAATCTTATAATTCAAATTAAGCACACATATTGGTCTGAATTGTTCAATGCGAATCGCCCCTTCCTTCTTTGGAAACAATGTCATAGTCCCAAGGTTAAATTTAAACAATTAAATTTGGCCATAAACAGATCAAGGAACATAGGCATGATGTCTCCTTTAATTATATCACAACACCTCTTATAAAATTCTTCTAGAAAGACATCTGAGACACATGCACTATTATTCCTCATTTGTTCTATTGCCTAGAACACCTTGTTTTCTGATAAAGGGGCTGACAAGACTTCATTCTCGCCGGCCCCAGTTGAGATATATCACCATCCATATTCTCACGGAGTGAAATAAAATTACCCACCGGTGCCCCGAAGAGCTTTTTTATCAAAAAAAGAGATATACAATTTTTAGGTTACCATGCTCTACAATTGTATCCACTCATCCTGTTTTGGTTGGATACTTTTCTTTCTTCTTTGCTTTCCATTCACATTCATATATATGATAAAACTGTGTATTATTATCCCCTCGAACCACCTATCAAACTTTAGCTCTGAGTGCCCATTTTATCTCTTCTTCTCTAAGAGGCTTTATTCGCTTCTCCTTGGCCTCTTGTTTGGCTATACTGTCAGATATATCAAGCATACTGACCTCGGCTATTAAATTTATATCGTTAATAATATTAAGTAGCCATTTCTTTTTCCAGTTTATAAATGACACTCTTATTTTTTGCCCAACCCTACAAGAGCTGTTGCGAGTTTCTATTTTATATTGCCATCTTTCAATGCTGAATCTTATCAATTCTCTTTAGACCACTATTTAGCTCTCAAATCTAGGAATCCCTCCTTTCCGAAAAACGATAGTTCAAATGGGAAACTATTCTTGTTATCGATATCGGTGTCAACATCCGAATCGACAAGGAGGGGAGTGTGATCAAAAAGTCCCCTTTATAAGGTCACGCCGTTATTAAAGGAAACTTTGGTTCCCATTCAACATTGGTTAGAACTCGATCCAATTTCTTGAAAGTTGGATTTTCTAAATTGTTTGCCCAAGTGGCATGCCTATGAAATTCTGTTATATGGCATACTTGGCCTTTGTAAGGAGAAAGATATCCTTCACGGTCTGGATATCCCGAATCAATGAGGTAATATTTTCCTATATAGAAAGAGCAACAACATTGTTATGCACGGTCGCAGCACTATAAAATGGCAAATTAATTAATAGAAATAAGTAACTAATGGTCGCAACATATATTAGTATCTACTGGAGATGCAGTGAATTTATGTGCATACTTGAGCAAGCTATCATTTAAGATCCTTGTGTCATGTGCTGAACCGGGCCAACCAACCACAACAAGAGTAAACCTCAGGTCGAAATCACAAACCGTCATAATATTTTGTGATGGAAATCCATGGCGGCCTGTGTGGTTAACAACCTTATCCGCTGGTACTGTAAATGGAACGTGGCAGCCATCAATTGCACCAATGCACCTATGAAATGAAGCCAAAACATCTCATCTGGAATTCTTGCATGCATGGTTGTGAAAGAATCATCTCAAGGTGTTATGTTATCTCCTTCTAACTTCCACAAATAATTCAAGACTAATTACCTTAAGATGAACATTTCACCAATCATCATCGGCTACAATAGCTTTCTTTATATCATCCCAACCTAGCCTAGTTGGCGCATTTTTGAACACCATGAATTGTATATATTGTCTCTTCAACATGCCCCATTTGTTTTAAAACTGAGTATGAGTACATATTTTCCCAATCCTATCAAAGAACATATCTTCAAGATGTTTGTACCCTTTATGGTTCAAACATTCCTTTGGCCTAGTACCTTTCTCCACCTCTTCTTTGCATATCTCACGAAAAACATCTATGTGATGTGAATCCCAATTTGCCTTTTCCTTTTCCATCTAATTCACAACAAATGTTCCAAGCATATATAAGCTAAATTAACAAACATTTATTAATGCACATATTTCTAACATAACTAGGAAGCAAAGCATGTTGAGCATACACATAAGTTATGTACTCATATGAACTACATATAAGTTTTACATGCCAGGAATAATGCACATACATGACAACTAATCTAGCACTATGCATTTGCACAACATCATCAATCCAGAACAGAAACTACTCATGGTACAGGGGCTTGTACATCACAAAAGTTGATTTTTTACTTCAAACACAGTTGTCGGGACAATGCTTGAGCGAGGTAGGTGGTGCAGCTTGGATTAGCAGCAGCAACAAGTTTCCGGAGTGGCTTGGCTCGTCGGGCGGAGGATGAAGGGGGATGGAGCCGTCCGACAGTGGTAGCTAGCAGGTGCTACTCTCCACTTATTTGAAGTGGCAGGGGCGGGAGAAGAGGTCTTGGTGGCGGAGTGGAGAGGTTCTTCGGGCGGATGGGGGGCGGAGGATGCGTTCTGTCGTGGTTCCTGGGATTGGGCCTATCCTCTGGGACAACCCATCCAGTGGAAAAAAGGTGGGTAATTTTACCAAAGCATCAAGGGTAGGTTCAAAGAGGCATGCAGCGAAAGCCAGGATAGGACCTCGTGGGCTGCTGCCGATGGTACAAGTATTTTTTGGCTTCGCTTCGCTAGAATCGGGGCTGGTCGATTGGCTCTTTGGTTAACATTTGGCTGCCATGCAGTGGAATCCAGCTAAAAAAGCCAAACCAAACAGGGCCTATATCTCTGAAACTTGTTGAAACTCGGGAGGTTTAGATGCAAAAACCACAAATTACCTTGTTGAAACTTGAAACTTTTTGAGGGATTTTCCATTTTAATTTGCCATCATGCGGGGTTGAACTACCACACAAATCGCGAGGCAAAACGAGCGGGCGACATGACTTGGTAGGTGAGTGCCCCACACTCACGTGTCCGTGTAGCTTTCCGCTTATTCTTTGAACTGAATCGAGATTAAATGTTCACCAACTTAGTTGGTGGCAAACCAAAATAAGGACTAACAAACTTAAAAGAATTTTTGATAGGTACAATGGTTACAATCCAATAAAAAAAACCACTTACCAAAATTTTGGTCATGCCCTTGCTTTGGTCATGGTTACAATCCAAACAACAACGACTTTCACCATAATTTTGGTCATGACAATTTTTTTAGTTAGGTTAGTTGGGACTCAAACCAAACACACCCTAATTTCCACGACAAGCACTACCAATGAAACCCATCAGCTCTGACTTCAATATTGCTTGGCTATGTTCCTCGTTCCTCTAAGTAGTGCACCCCGTGACTTGTGCCTAGTTTAGTGTTCGGAAAGCATAACTTTAATAAAAGGCAAAGAATCACATTAAAGGTTGTACCTTGCCTGAATTTCGTTGGTTCGATAAAGAATCAAAGATGGAGTATTGTTTATGCCAATCAAGGACCAGCCTGGTTTACCACTTTCTTTAAGAAAGACCCTAGGTCCCCTACCTCGTAGGTCATGATGGATGGTGCTGCCTTCATGGTTACTTTATACTAGTCGTCAACCCGTGCAGGAGCACGGGCTAGAAATTCTTTGATGTTTATAATATTGTACATAGAAAGTCTCTATAGGTATTATTTTATTTAAGTGTTGTAGAAATTAGGTATTTGAAATATTTATAATTATCTTTTTATTATCTATTTCCATAGCCTATAAAATATTGTATTCACTACTATATCTATGACTAAATACATATGGAAATGTCTTTTCTTTTTATCATTATTATACATAAGCCAATGATATATAGCTTTAACCGGCAGACACCTATGTCATTACATTACGTTTACCTGGACTCACATCTCACATTTTGGCTACTATTACTTTATATTTTTCATTAACTAAGTGCTCTCAAATTTTTGTGCACTTAATCCTTAAATATCTTAGATATGGAACTTATTCCTTTCCGGGAAAAAAACTTACACTACATTGCCAGACATCTGAATTAGTGGGTTTATAAATATATAATTTTAATAGGAATATATTATTTATTTATTAATTATATTCGCGAAATAGATTTATAACTTATTCAACATTAAAAAAATTATATTAAGAAAATACTATGTGCATTGTCGCATACAAATTCGGGAGTATATTTTTAACTAAGTGTGATTTATGAAAGGGATTGGTATAGTACATCCATATATGCGTTGTGATTGTGTGAGGGGGATGTCGCCGCGGTCTTTCATCGGCCGATTGCGCCGGCGGCGGCGCGGGGCGGCACGAGGGAGGCGCTGCCGACGGGAGAGGTGGAAAGGCGCGAGCGCTCGAGTGGTTCCGCACGAGGGAGCGGGCGCACGAAATAAGCCGCGTGCGATGCCGTTTCGCTCCGCGCGCGGAACGACTTATGCCACGCGCGCGGTTTTAGCGCGGCCGCTGGAGCGCCAGTTTTGTAGCGCACGCACTAAAAGTGCAAATTATACAGCGCCGGGCGCTTTTTGGGCGGCTGTTGGAGTTGCTCTTATGCTGATCACAAGGTAGGTATTTTCTTCTTTCGAAGGAAAAGCTATGTAGATACTTGCCTTGAGCATGTGAAGAAGAATCCTCACCACAGCACACGGAGGCATAGAGAATTAATTCAACAGCAGTTGGCTAGCCGCCCGCGCAAAACCAATCTGAACTTTACATGAAGCGAACGGCCGGCTGAAGGAGTTGCTATCGATGGCCGAGCTCGCGTCGGGCGCCGTGAGCTCGCTGCTGGGCGTCATCCGTAACGAGGCTCTACTACTGGGCCGCGTACGGGACGACGTGCAGTTCATCCAGGAGGAGATGGAGAGCATGAAGAGCTTCCTGTCGCACCTGGCAAGTAGTGCACAGGCCGAAGGCGGTCAGAACGAGCAGCTCCGCACCTGGATGAACCAGGTCCGGCTGCTCGCTCAGGACAGCAACAACTGCATCGATCTGTACCTGTACCGTGGCAACCCCGAGCTCCATCTGGCCAGGGGCGGCCTCCGGCGGTACGTCTTCTGGCTTCCCTGGTTCGTGCACAAGATGGTCGCGCAGCGCCGCGCGGCCGTCCAGCTGCACGCGCTCAAGGAACGGGCGCGTGACATTGGCGAGCGGCGAGCGAGGTACTGTAACACTCTTTTTATTCTCAGAACACTAAGTAGTAGGATTTGCTGCAATTAGCCTCCTTTGTTTCCAAATTCATGTCAGACAGTTAACAACTGAAATAACCACAATACACATCCTACCACCATGACAAAGAACACGCCGCAAGGACCACTCAAAAAATAGAATTTCAGAATGACTATTCCTCGATCAACTTACAAATAGTTATTTTTCAATTGATATTTATAGCGATCCGATGACGATTTTGGCAAGAAAGCTACTTATTTTACTTCCCTTAAAAATTATTTATTTTAGTTACCTTAGGAATTCAATTACAGCTTTCCTCATATACGTGTGTACAAAATTGAAGGTAAATTTCTAAGTTGTGTATTTAATTACGATGGGATATAAACAGTGGCCAAGTTATTAAAGAGCAAGTTGGCGGTGTGCTACTCCCAGATCTCATCCATGTTGCTTGCAAAAATAGAAAAAACTAAGCAGGTTTGTAAAAAAAATCCATGATTGCTAGTGGAAAAACTGACAAAAAATGATGTCGTCATGAAATAATTTAGGATTACAAGCGCTGCAAAAATTAATTTAGAAAAGTAGAACATAAATTAGTAATATGCAAAAATAAGTGAAACAAAATAATTGTAAAGGAACAAACAATAAATGAATATTGTGCATAATTGCGATAATTCAATTTGTTGCCCGGCTAATCTACACCTGGTGAACAGTAAAATAAAAAATAAAAAATAATTCCAAACCAATCCAGAACAAATGCGTGATGTTCGTGAAAATTTTCAAGGTGTTTGGACATCTTTTTTGCAGGGACGTCCCACACATGAGCATCTTGCACGACAGAACATTCTTTTTTAATTTTACTATTCACATCCGGGCTCATCTGAGGCCGAGTGCAGAATAGCAACATCCTTATTGTGAAACCAGTAAATGTAAGAAACATAATTAGGCATGAATGAACAATTTCCCTCACTAAAAATACTCCCTTTGATCCATGTCATGGTTTTAATTCAAATTTGAACTAAAACCAGGACACATAGTATCGAACATGTAGAAGAAAGAGTTCACAAATACTCCCGCAAAAAAAAAACAGTGCACAAATACAAAAGGATGTTTCACTACACTTGGTAGAAAGAAACATCTTGCATATGCGGAGAATCTACTGTCTACTGTATATATTCCTATAAAAACACGATAGTGAGACAAATCCAAACCTCTCAGCAGCCAAACCACCCACTGTAATGGTCCAAATTCTCAGTGTTAAGTGTTGGAATTTACCACGTACAGAAAGTCTTGTCAGGTATAGACTAGGAGCAATCATCCGAGTAGGACTATGGTTAGGCTAGTTTAGCTAATATAAATAGGGAAACGTTACACATCACCCGACGAACAATCACGTTTCCGTCCGCCTCCTCGGTTGCTTGCCACATGTAAATCCTACTAGCACATTCTTTGCAACAGCCACGGCTCCTCCCGTACCTTATCCCCACCTCCTCAATCTCCTTCCTTCTGAATCAGCGTTGCGAAGAGAGACAGTCGCCCGAGCCATGACCGTGCCCCTAGTAGCCATCGTCACCGGCTAGGCATGACTTCACCGTCATCACCGTCGCCACAATGGTGCGCCATTGTAGCGGGGCCTTGCACGTCGTCGCCATTGTCATCTGACTCCACCATGACGGTCGGCCACGCGCGGTGTGCCACGTCGGCAGTGAGGCGAGCTGGTCGGAGGGCAGGCGTTCGCCGGCGGCGCCGCTCCTCTCTCACCACCATTCGATGGGAGCTCTCGGCAAACGACGCTGTTTTCTTTCTTGCAACATCCTCCCTGTTGCAAGAAAGATTCCTGCAACATCAGTGTTGTTCCAGAACTTCTCCTGTCCATGTATAAAGGTGAAGACAAAAAAATTCTGCAACATTAGCTCTGTTGCAAAAGTAAATATGCAACAATACCTTTGTTACAAAAAAAAGTTCTGCAACATGATCTTTGTTACAAAAAAAATCCACAGCATGACCTTTGTTGCAAAGCTTTCTGCAACAAGATCTCAGTTGCAAAGGTTTCCGCAACAAGAAGATTGTTGCAAAGGTGGTGCGCGCAGCTCGGCCGCTCGATAGCTTCAGATCTGACGGCTCATGACCCGGCTGGCGGACTTGTAGCACGCCCCATATAAATACCCGTGTACCTGTTGGTCATCAAACAATCTCACGCGTGTCTCCTGGTTTCTCGTAAGTGGGTGACTTCTTGTCGAGAGAGCGATCCACAGCCAAAGCTAGCTAGCTAGCCACCGTAGGAATCATTCCAAGGTGCAGTTATTTGTCTGCGTGCCTGTTGCCGTATATGTCCTGTGTCTACACTCGATCGACCGGAAGGAATTGGTCGTCGGTAGCTTGTGTGAGCGCACGGTGGGGAAGTACTCGACGATAACGTCGTCAAGGTCGGGCATGTGCAAACAACTGGTATCAAAGCAAGGTTGATTTTCTAGTAATGGAATGTGATGACGGGCAAGAAGATCGTGGAAGTGTCTGGCGCGGTTAAAGTACTTGTCGTACCCGGTTCGTTGTACCCACGGTTTGATCGTTAGAACTTTGGGGTTTGGGATGCCCTCTTGGAGTGTGGTCTCCACACCATCAAGTTATGGGATGCAGTCATTCCAGGAGGCGACACATTTAATAAGGAGGGAGTCAAGCACCGGACGGATCAGCAGGCGGTGTCGGTGATTTACTCGGTGATGTCGGTGGATGTTCTCTAACACCTGATCACTGTGGGATACCTTGAAGCTCATGTTCGAGAGACACACCCGCGTCAAGCAAGCAAATCTCCAAATTCTCATAAGGAACTATGAGAGTTTGGTCATGGACGACGATGAGTCCGTGGACGCATTCGCTTCACGGGTAGCTACTCTCGTCAATAGGATTCGCATGCTTGGAGAAAACTTGACAGAATCCTCGGTTGTCCGTCGGTTCTTGTGCATAGCCCCTTCCCGGTACCTGCAAATTGTCAAAACAATCGAGCAGTACGTCAATCTCGCGACCCTCTCCCATGCTGATCTCGTCGGACTCTACAAGGCTGACGACGAGCGTATGCGGTACATTCTTAGGGATGGGAGGAACGATGAGAATGTCATGCTCACGCGGGCTCAATGGCAGGCGCTAAGCTTGAGGACAGGAGGCGATGGCTCTAGCAGTTATACTCGCCAAGATCGTGCGCAAAACGAACAAAGTAAGAAGAATGCCGGAGATGTCGCTCCGAAGAAGAAGAAGTTCGACAAGCACAATATCAAGTGTCACAACTGTGGCATCATGGGGTACTTCAAGTCGGAGTGCAAGAAGCCACTGAAGGAGAAATGTTTCATGGCCAAGGGAGGTGATGATGACGACATGATTCTCATGGTCGAAGTACGCGAGCTAATGGACAAGGATTGTCTAGCTCCTAAAGCGTCGGCAAAGGTTGTCATGCTTATAGAGGTGGCAGTTTATCTTCATGACAAGAAGAGGATGAACACATCAGGGCACGGGTCGTACCTCGCCACGTGCGCTATCATCCTCATGACCGGCGACAAGGACCAATTTTCTGAGCTTAGAATTTCGGTCAGAGGTATGGTTCGTTTTGGCGAAGGAAGGACCGTTAGCAGCACAAGGCGAGGTACTGTCCTGTTTGAGTTGAAGAACGGCGGGCACAAGGTACTCACGGATGTGTACTATATTCTCAAGCTAAAGAGCAGCATCATAAGTCTTGGTCAGCTCGAGGAGCGTGGTTGCAATATCGTGCTCGAAGATGGCTATCAATGGGTGTATGATCGTTACTGGATGCTAATTATGTAGGTGCAGAGGTCACTGAACATGATTTGCATCCTCAACCTGGCTCGTGTTAATCCTCTATGTATCTTGCCAAGCATGGAGGACTCGGTATGGAAATGGCACACGCTCTACGGAAATCTAAATTTCCAGGTTCTTAGGCATCTTGGATAAAAAAAATGGTACATGGTCTACCGTGCATCAAACATGTCGACCAAGTTTGCGACGGTTGTGTCATTGGGAAACAAAGGCGAGTCCCGTTCCCAAGAGAGGGAAATTTTAGATTAAGTAAAGCTCTTGAGATGGTCCATGGAGACTTGTACGGCCCGATTACACCGGCCATGTCTGCCGGAAACAGATATTTCATGCTTATCGTTGATGACTTCAGCAGCTACACGTGGATTGTGTTGTCAAAGTCGAATGATCAAGCTTCACAAGCCTTCAGGATAATAAAGATGACGGTCGACGTAGAATCTGAAGCCAAGCTGAAGGACCTGCGTACCGATCGTGTGGGGCGTGGGGGGGGGGGGGGGGGGGGTGAGTTCAAGTCTAGTGAATTCACGAAATTTTTACGAAGCACATGGGACCAAGCGGTATCTTACGACACCATATTCACCATAACAAAATGGTGTTGTGGAGCAGAGGAATCAAACCGTGGTGGTGATGGGACGAAGCATGTTAAAGAGTAAAGGCATGTCGGGCAAGTTTTGGGGTGGGGAGGTTAATACGGTCGTTTATTTGCTGAACTGGGCTCCAACCAAGAGTGTGGTTGTGATGACGCCGTACAAAGCATCATACGAAGACAAGCCCACGGTTGGTCATCTTCGTATTTTCGGTTGTGTGGTGCATGTGAAGACGTTGGTCGGATATACTAGAAAGTTGGCAGATGGGAGTACTCCAATGATATTGGTTGACTATGAAGCAGGCATGAAGGCGTACCGTACATGCAACCCCTCGACCAATGAGGTGGTTGTAACGCGTGATGTGGTCTTTGAAGAAGCGGGGTCATGGAATTGGAACTCTACCGAGCCAGCATACTTGACGTCCGATGAAATTTTGCACGTTGTTTACAAAAAATCCGAGCATGCAGGTAATGTTGATCAGCTGGAGAATTCTTTGCGACGGAGTGATGCTCCAGACGTGGTAGCAGTAGAAAGCACAGATGACGCGCTAGAGAATAACGGCGCGAGGCGGGATGCACCAGGACTTGCAGCGGGAGACTCGCCATAAAACACAGACAAAGCACCAGGCAGCGCTCGATCTGGTAGCTCCCTAGGCGCTCGCCTGTGGTACCGCTCCGCAAGGCAGCCCACTACCTGGGTGTGGGCCAAGAGGCCCATGAGCTGGGAGCAGCCCTGCACAAGGCTTCCCGCCAGGGAGCCCATCCAGCAGAGCGGCAGGCAAGCCAGGAGAGCTAGAATGGCACGCGCGTGGAGGAAAAGCACTACCAGCTATGGCCGGTTCCTCCAGTGGACACGCGGCCAGCTCGGAAGAGCCTGAAGCGCCTGAAAACCGGAGTTTCGCCACTCCAGATGATGTTGCTTCGTCTTCGGCGAAACAGGAGACAATGGAACGTCCGTAGACACCGGTACGTCTTCGATCAGTGGTGGATTTATACCCGGAGGTAGCTTTTCAAACAATAAATCAAATGAAAATTAAAGGAAGAGGATGACAATGTTTGCTTAGCATCGAGGAACCAACGAATTTTGAAGATGCAAACACGGAGGAGTGTTGGAGTCGTGCGATGGATGGAGAGTTGGGATCGATCCATGACAACAAATACTTACAGCTCGTAGATCCTCCCAACAACCATAAAATCATAGGGATCAAGTGGGTGTACAAAGTCAAGAAATGTCCTCAAGGAAACTTGATGAAGCATAAAGCAAGGCTCTTAGCCAAAGGATACGTGCAAGAGCAAGGTGTGGACTTCGAGGAAGTGTTCGCTCCCATTGCAAGGATGGAATCAGTGAGGCTAGTTGTAGCTATCGCGGCTCGGGAATCTTGGAGACTACATCACATGGATGTAAAATTTGCGTTTTTGAACGAGGATTTGAAAGAAGAAGTATATGTGAAGCAACCACCGGGTTACATCAGAAAGGGAGAGGATCACAATGTGTTGAAACTACACAAGGCATTGTACGGGATATGTCATGCTCCTCGGGCGTGCAACATCAAGCTTGACCGTACACTGGTTTCTCTTGGTTTTGAGAAAAGTCCACTAGAGCGTGCTATGTACAAGTGAGGTAAAGCCAAGGATCCACTACTAGGAAAAACCTTATAGGTAGGACACTATTAGTAGCGCTGGAAAATAACAAGCGCTGCTGATAATTAGCAGTAGCGCTGGCTTCTGTCAGCGCTACAAGTGAAGACTTAGCAGTAGCGCTGGAAAAAGAAAGAGCGCTACTGCTAAGCTGGACCCGATGAGCCAACCGACACTATTTGTAGTAGCAGCGCTCGTGGCAAAAAAGCGCTACTGCTAAAATCTTAGCAGTAGCGCTGGAAACAGAAAGAGCGCTACTGCTAAGCTGGACCCGACGAGCCCACCGACACTATTTGTAGTAGCAGCGCTCGCCGCAAAAAAGCGCTACTGCTAAAATCTTAGCTATAGCGCTGGGCCGAACCCGGCGCTAGTGCTATTTTGAGCTAACCCCGCGCGGGCCGGCTCAAAATTTCCTAAGTCCCCCACTACTCCCCCCTCTCCCCCCTCTCCCCGACTCCCTCTCTGTCGCCACCGTCGTCGTCGACCTCACCGCCGCTCCCCTCCCCGAGACCACCGCCGCCGCCGCAGCCCTCTCCCCTGCCGCCGCCTCTCCCCTCCCCGAGACCGCCGCCGCCGTAAGCCTCTCCCCTGCCCTTCTTTCTCTCTCTCTCCCATCACTCTCCCCCTCTCTCGGATTCATTCCTCCCCTCCCCTCTCCTCATGCATTGGCGCCGTCACCCAACACCTTCCCATCTCCTCTTGACCTCGCCGCCGGCGGCAATGCCCCCCGCTCTCTCCTTCACCGCCGTCGCTGCCCCACCCTCTCCTCCTCCCATCCCATCCCATCCTGTACCCTCCCCTCCCCTCGAGCTGCGAGAAGGTCAGGCGGCGGCCATGGCGCCCGCCTGCAGATCCGCCATGGGCTTATCTCCTCCCCATCTCCGGCCGGCGGTGCACAGGACCTACTCCTCAAAGGGGCCCATCTCCGGCCGGCGGTCACGATTTTTTATTTATTTTTGAAATTAATAGTAGTAGCGCGGGTCACGGGCACGCGCTACAGATAGTTAGTAGTAGCGCGTGTGGCACCAGCGCTACTACTAACACATGTACTAGTAGCGCGGGATGAACCAGCGCTACTACTACCAGTTAGCTGTAGCCCGATAGTAGTAGCGCGGGCACCCGCGCTACTACTAGCCGTTTAACCAGCGCTACTACTAGGCTTTTTCCTAGTAGTGATCATCTCATAGTCGGCATCTATGTTGATGATCTCTTGATAACTGGAGCATACAGAGAGGATATTACTAGATTCACGCTACAGATGAAGGATCTATTCAAGATGAGTGATCTATGGCTCTTTACTTACTACCTTGGGATCGAGATACATCAAAAGTCGGAGGGGATCACACTATGCCAGGAGGCATATGTAAAGAAGATTCTTGAAATCTGTAGCATGGAGGACTGCAATCCAAGTTACGTTCCAATGGAGTCTCGACTTAAACTTAGCTAGAGGAGCCAAGCACGCGCGGTTGATGCAACAGAGTATAAAAGTATGGTTAGAAGCCTATGGTATCTTGTGAATAAACGAGCAGACTTGACCTATTATATTGGCATAGTGAGTCGCTTCACGGAAGCACCGACGACGGAACATTGGGCAGTTGTGAAACAAATACTCAGATACATGAAAGGGACAACAAGCTTCGGTTGTTTCTATTTGAGAGAGAAGCGGAAGGAGATGGTCGAGCTACTTGGCTACAGTGATAGCGACATGGCCGGAGATGTGGTCAACCGTAAAGGTACCTCGGGCGTGGCATATTTTCTTGGAAGAAGCTCAATGAGTTGGCTATCTCAAAAGTAGAAGCTGGTTCATTATCATTCTGTGGAGTAGATTATGGCCCAGTTCTTTTGAGCGGATTATGCAAAATCTCGGTCTGCAAAATCCTAAGCTAAAAGAACTCGATTGACTCTCCAAATTCTTCGGAAAACTTGGATTTTCTTAGAATCTCGGGACTTTGGAGAGTCCCTCAAAAGAAAACGGTTCGAGTTAAATGAGCACCCCTATTGTAGCTAGGTTTTTTTTTTTAGAGATATTGTAGCTAGTTATTATGGTCAGATTGCCACCGAGCCATCCACTCCTCGTACAGAAAAAAAACGAGTGCCTCCGGGCATCGAGTCAACCGCCGCCGGCCCTGCCTCGCCGTCGAGCTCCGCCTCGCCATCTAGCACTAGGGTACGAGCGCCACCAGCGGCCCCGCCTCGTCGTCGCAGGCCTGCTCCTCCCCACTGCCGGCCCCGTCCCTTGCTGCGGCCCCTCTTCCTCTGTCGCGCGTCTGCCCCTCTGCCCCCGCTGGCACACCCGGAAGCCGCCCGCGCCCCACAGCATGAACAGCCGATGGCACCTCCCTTCCATACCGAAACTGCAGTTGTACGGCCACCATTAGTCTAGTACGAGACACGGCGTCGTTTGTGTCTCGAAGCTGCAGCGGCCGATTGTCTCCTATGCAGCCACGCAGAGCTATCCAGACATGGATGGATACATTGATTGTTGATTTTCTTAGATGGATGGATGGATAGTCCTAGATTTTTTTCTATATTGTCAAGGCAGAAGTTCCTAAAGATGAGGGGAAAGATCGACATCCAAGCAGTTAAGTGAGACATCGTGATTAGAGGGGTGATTGTTAGAGTTAACCATGTACAGAGAGTCATGTCCGGTATGGACTAGGAGCAATCGTTCGAATAGGACTGATGATAGTCTAGTTTAGCTAATATAAATACCCTTTTATACCTACGTTGTAAAGACCAGCCAATTAAAGGAAACTAGCAAAAGGGCTCGTGTGTTGCAATGGAAGAAAAAAAATATCATAATCTTCAATGCTCATGATCACATTTTGCTGCATCATCGAGATACAGTATGACTCTCAATTTCGTGAAATCATCAACAATTTCTTAAACTCATGAACATATTTGAAATCATGAACAATTTTCAATTTCATCAACACTTTACAATTTTCAATCATTTTCTAAAATGAAGAATATTTTTTGAATTCTTGAAAAATTATATAATTTGCAAACATTTTTAAAATTGTGAACATTTTTTTTGACAATTTTCCTGAGTTGGCGAACATTTCTAGCATGGACGAACATTGTTTTGGAAATTGGTGGGACAATTTTTTAAATTCACGAACATTTTTATGATTTAACAAACATTGTTTTGATTTACCGAACATTTTCTGAAATGCATGATCATTTTTTGAATCAGCAAACATTGTATGAATGAATGAACTATTTTGTAAGTCACAAACAGTTATTTCATTTTTAGCATACTTTTGCATTCATGAACACTTTTGGAATTGGCGATTTTTTTTCAATTTCATTAACATTTTTTAATACACGAAGTTTATAAAAAATCATGAATTTGTTTAGATTTCTCGACATTTGTTTTCATAATTTCGAACATTGATTTCATATGAAAATATTTTTAATAATATTTTGAAACATTTTTTTAAACCACAAAAAATTACGATGTATTATACATTTTATTTAAAACTCTCATTTTAAAATTGGCAGAACTCTTTTAAAGTTCCAAATATTTAAAGTAGAAAAAACGAAAACACAAAAGAAAAAATGAAATTTAAGAAACAACCCGCCCGGGCATGGACCTGCCCAAACGGGCGCAGTGCGTCTTCTCCGAGCGCGCAAAGCACAGTATAGGAGGTTCCTACTACATGGGCCGGCCCAGACGCTGGATTCATTGTGTGATTTTTTTTTTACTATTTATAGGTGACCTTGATGGGTAATATTTTATAACTTTAGAAGCAATTTTCGTGACGTACCGCAAGAAACAATAGCCTTTTTATGATTAGGTATAGATATAGATAAATAAACTGGTGCAACACACATTTGTTGACCATCAAAAAAAGGTTCTACACTTGTATATCCTAATATACAAGAAACAATAAATCTAGATGAAATTCAAAATTGCTAACCAGGCGTCGACACAAAAGCCGCCAGTACATACAATGCAAATAATTTTTAGAAGTGTGCATGTACAAATATGGCGCTTACATGTAATATCTCCGGGCAAAAAAGAATAATCAAGAAATCCACTCACATACCAATGTGTAGACACACCAATTTAAACTCACTCAGTGCATATTATTCCCGATATATGATCAATGCATGGTTAGTGTAAACAGCGCATCCAGGTATAGGTGTTACTTGGAAAAAGTTTACCGATCATATATGCCAGGTAACCTCATAAAGATATGTATTTGCATATAATATTGCAATGTTCAATCTGAGAACCCCTCAAGATCTAATATAACAATACAAAGTAGAATGGGTACATATCAGGCCTATATACTCACATCACACTGAAACAACATGTGGCGAATTTTTATTTTAGCACAAACACAGTACGAAGAATCTGAATCCAATTCAGAAATAGGTACTTCTAAATAAATAAATAAATATACTGGTACTTCTCAGTTTGACATATTATTTTTCGAGTATTCCCATATGTTAAAGTCGCTTGATATAGACACTACAACTCTCAGCTGTGTGTGTAACTCGTACATCAGCACAGATTGATAACTAGTTCTGAATCGAATTCCTTTTAAGTTCGACATGAACTTTTTGACGAACTTCAAGCCAAATTTCCCCTCATCCAGACTCTTAACCAAACAAATCACAACACCATGTGGACTGTTTTGATGAGATAAACCCAACAAAGATCTCAGATTTAGGTTTCTGTTGTCTTATATAAAATTAAATATAATTGGTTTTAAGTCGTAGATGTACTTTAAAAAAACTTCCAACCCACTCTGCCCTCATACAGACACTCAGGTAAATAAACCATTTTTGTTGAGAATATAAACTAAACAAAGGACTCATTTTTTCCATCTGATTTATATACAACTTAAGGCATTCTTTCTTCATCCGTTGTTTTGGTTATGGCCAGCAAAGGTCTCAGATTTTTTTTCATGTTGCAGATATGGTGTTGAGATCCCCGCGGAGGCAGCAGCAGGGCAGTTGCCTACAGGGGCTGGGTTGGAGACATCTTCATCCGCAAAGCAAGGGGCCGCAACATCTGCTGCATCGGAAGATGATGAAGAAGACAGCGACGATCAACTCATCGTGGCGAAGGAGGCAGCCGATCATTCTGTCGTAAGAGGTGCATTTTTCGAGCCTCGGCTGCCAGAAGAAAACGTTAGGGTGAAGCTAGCTGAATGGATGGAGGATGTTGTGCGACACAACACTGCTGAGGAGGAGTCAATACCATCTGTCGCCATTGTGGCACCAGATAATACAGAAACCCTTGCTATTGCAAATGAAGCTATGGCTATGTGGAAAAAAGAGTGCACAAACGGGCAGAGTGTCTTGGTCGACATCCCAGTAGTGCACTTCTATTTTCAATTGCTAAGACCCGTGGACATTCTGTACTATATCCTGTGGGCGCTGCAGTCTACCGAATCCCAGCCCCAACAGCAGGATGGTCAAGTCCTGGGAGAGGAAGAGAAGGATACTAACAAAATGAGAAGTGATATTAACTCAGAAAAACACAAGATGTTTGAAGAAATCTGGGAACAAATCCAAGGAATGAAGATTGAAGAAAAGATTTCAGCAATTAACAACACCATTAAAGAAATGAAGGGCGTCCAGCTGCAGCTCAATCAAGCACAAATGAATGATGACGACCTGGTTCTGCTGAAATCCACTAAAGATGAGCCCATAGGCGTATTCCTCAGAGCGTTGTGGCTGCTCAAGCACAAGCCTGTTGGCAGTGCGACTGCTACCAAACAAGGTCAAGCAAGGAAGGAAGCAACAAGTTCAAAACGGAAGGAAGAAAAATGTTCATACAAAGATATCATCAAGGCAACAGCCAGGAAGCTTAAAGAGCATATGGAAGCTGACGTGAGTGGAAAACCGAAGCCTAAAGAGCATTTGGAAGAAGAAGATGCACGCACAAAGCCGATTCATCTCAAGGAAGCCCTTTATGAACATATTCTACATGAGATGTTCCCCCCAGTGGTCATCAGGAAGCCCCCGCAGATCAAAGAGCAAGCCTCCAAGCAGGCCACCGCCATCACCACCACTACTGGCACTACAATTATACTGGTTGAGGACCAATTCAAAGAAATGATCCGCAAGATTCTACAGGACCTGCAAGAAGACAAATCCTTGAAGAAACCAAATACAATTGAGCTGCAGGAAGACAAATCCACGAAGAAACAAGGTACCGCTGAGCCGCCAGAAGGCAAATCCATGACGAAACAAGATTCAACTGAGAAACTAGAAACAGCTGATGGTAAACCAAGTCAGGATTTTATCCAGGACGCTCTTATTGAAGAAACCATAGAGTTGATTTCGGAAATCGGGTGGAAAATGTACTGGCAGCTCGCGTACAAAGTGATCATGGACAGAATCAATGATTGTTTGAAGAGACGAGTTCATCAGAAGATCCTAGTTATCCTCAAACTTGACAATGACTATGTATCCGGATGGGAGGAGACGAGAAATGCTTTCAGCACATTGGGTTGCATAGATGGTGTACTGATGTTGACAACCGAAGTAAACAGAGCACGAGCCAAGGAATATTGTTGTCCCCCGAGGGAACCTATAGACTATTCTCTTGATGGCCTCTACCGTGATATTGTACGCGACCTTACAAGAAAGAAGAGGACTGAACATAGCATACAAACTTTTCTGGACATCTTGGACAAGTGTGATCACGAAGAATTCTGCATGAAGATCTTCGTTCATGCATTATACGCCAACCCCAAGAGGAGCAAAGAAGAGCTAAGCAAGTTGAATAGCACCCTGCAGCTGGGTCCGAAGAACTCATTGGACAGCTTTCAGAAGAAAATGTTCAAGTTCTCTTACAGTGATCTGCCTAATGACTACAAGTCTTGCTTGTTGTACCTAGCAATTTTCCCTAAACAACAACCCATCAGGCGGTCAACCTTGATAGGACGGTGGGTTGTTGAAGGGCTGATAACTACGGAAGACTGGGCCAGTTCTGTCCGCCGTGCCAATCGATGTTTTGATGCCCTGGTCGACCGGTGGTTTGTTTATCCTGCTAATATTGGTGCTACAGGAGTGGTAAAGAGTTGTGTGGTAGGTGATCTCATTCATGCATTCATTACCAAGATCGCCAAAAAGCAGCGCATTGTGGAATCACGCATATCACATTACTTGGCTCGCCACTTTTCCATTTTCAATGATCTCCGACTCCGTCGCTCTGATAGAATCGACAGATTCTTCCAAAAGCTAAATGAAGAATCATTTCGAGTATCCCTGGTCAAGGTGCTCGATCTTGAAGGTTGCCAATGCTTTGGAGGGAAGAACCAAAGCTACCTCAAAGACATTTGCAGGAAGATGTTACTACTCAAGTATCTGAGCCTAAGGGGAACAAATGTTACAAAGCTGCCAAGTGAAATCAATAACCTCCGTGAGCTAGAAGTATTAGATATCCGACAGACCAATGTGCCTGGATCTGCAACAGTAAATGTCCTACTCCTGAAGCTGAAGCGTTTGCTGACTGGTCCGCCAGTGCCTCAGTCTGCAACAGTACTCCAGAAATGCCTAAGTCGGTGCTTGGCCGGTTCAGTTGCTCCGAGTTCAGGGCCAGACAATAATGAAATATCTTATGTTCCTGACAAGATCGGAAAGATGTTAAACATGGAGGTATTGTCCAATGTCAAGGCCCAGAGTAGTCAACATTTGAAAGATATTGGAAAGCTATGGCAACTAAGGAAACTTGGTGTGATCATTGAAGACAACGAAATGCACATTAGGAACTTGTTTCGTGCTATCAATGACCTGCATGACTGCCTCAAGTCTCTGTCAATCACCCTTCCCATGACTGAACATGAAACTTCCGAACACAACTTTAGTACAACTATTCTCCACTATTATAAACAACCTCCCAAGCTTCTTGAGAGTCTAAGTATTACTGGGGCCACGCAGAGGGGGAAAGTTCTTCAGCAGCTGACCAAAGACAATGACCTATTCCAACTTGCCAAGGTAACTCTATGTGGAACCCGGCTAAAGCAGGCTGATATGGAGGTCCTCATGAAGCTGCCCAAGATACTTTGTCTTAGGCTCCGTGAAAAGGCATACATCGATAACAAGCTCACCTTCAGTGAGGAAGAATTCAAAAATCTCAAGTACTTTCTTGTTGAGGGCTCCAACATGGCTGACATCACCTTTCAAGGTGGAGCTCTTAACCTCGAGAAGATTGTACTGTGCTCCACTGATGGCCTACGGTCTCTTTCTGGAGTCGAAGGTCTTCAGGAACTCAAGGAAGTTGAGTTGAAGAACAGCAATAAGCTTTCATTATTTGAGAAGGCCAAAAACATATCCAAGGTGACCTTTTGTTGTACCATTCTGAGTCAAGATGAGTTACAAACTCTTGCCAAGATATCAAACCTGCGGTGCCTAGTACTCAAGGAGAATTCTTATGCCCAAAACCATCTTATCTTCAAGAGAGAAAACTTACCGTGGCTCAATATTTTTATCGTTGACTTCTCTGTCACCACCAAGATCAGCTTCGAAGGTGGATCTGCTCCTAAGCTTGAGAAAATTGTCTGGTCTTTCACAAAGGACATGGTCGGTACTCTCTCCGTCTCCGGTATTGAGAACCTTCCAAAATTGAAGGAGCTCGAGTTCAATGGTAATTTTGTCCCCGGTGATGTGGAGGAAGCATTGAAGAAACACAAGAACAAACCCAAGATTACACACAACAAACCAGAAAACCAATACCAAGAAGCAGGAAACATACCGGAAAAGAAAGATGCTGCAAGATTCCAATTGGGCTGGAAGAGCCAGATATGATGCCGGAGGAGCCTTTCCTGTCATCTATCCGTCATCCACTCCCATCCCATGGTGTGGTTTGCGTGTGCTCTTTGGTTTGACATTGTGTGTTAGTGTCCATCGCGCATGTGTGGGCAGGTATATTATGTATCTATGTATTTGGATTGAGTGAGTGTGTGTCCTTGCTACTTGTACTACATTTGTGACCTGTGACTAAGATTCAGCATATGTAATGGTGTGTACATGTGTGCCCTATAACTAAGATTGAGCATATTTAATGGTGTATACGTGTGTGCCCTGTAATTAAGGTTGAACATACGTAATGGCATGCCCTGAAACTAACATTGAGCAAATGTAACGGTGTGTTGTTTGTGCTGATGGATTTGGATGTCTCTAGTCTCTACTGCCTGAATGAATGGCGTACAAGATCAGAGGGTGTGAGAATTAAGACTCTCATTTCCATGTTGCTGATGAGTGGTTCATCCAGGAGACAAACCCTCTCTTGTATTGTGATCCCTCTTGACATCACATACTCTGAGTTTTCCTCTGATCTATTGTGTGTTCTCTGTTTGTGAGATCTCGGGATCTCTTCTGCAGATCACATAAACTGTCGATCGCTCTGGTCTAATCAATATAATCCATGTCGGCGCGTTCTTTGAATCACACCTAGAACCGGTCGAGATCGATCCCCTTTCCCACTAACAAGGCCTACCTGAATCCTTTCCGAAACATCTCCATGCCATACAGATCGGATCCGGTTCCTTCTTGGCCGACCCCTTGCCCAGATTCTTCCTGACACTAACACATGCCCCCGAGAACCAGAATCCATACCATTGATACCTGAAACCCTGCAACTCCGATCCCGCTTCCAGTCAAGTCGACAGCCGCCGCCGCAGGAGGGCTGCCAACCGCGTCGCACGGCCTTCTCTCCTTTTTTTTGGATCGACGTCCCCCTCTTTGGATCAGCTCACAAGTAACCAGTTGGTTTTTCTCGAACGAGGTTTGTATTTGCTTTTTTTTTTCGTTTTAGAGGGGAAGGTTTGTGTTTGCTCGGTATGGCCTTCGGAGCTAAAATCAAACCGGGCCATGTGGGTCGTGCCTCACTGGCCAGCCCACGGGCACGGATTTTCGGCCTGCCACGTGCTGGCACAACACCGAAATAAAATGACATTGAAATTCAAGGACTTGTTTCAAACTCATGAACATTTTTTAACTAGTGATTTTTTTTGGTATCTACAAATATTTTTTGAAGTTCCGAACGTTTTTTGAAACTCGTGATCATATTTTGAGTTCATGAACACTTTTTGAATCGACGAACATGTTTTGAAATTCATGAAAAAATATTTCAAATTCCTGAACATTTTAAAATTTTAGACAGTACTTAAATTACTCGCACTATCAGTATCTATATCTATACTTATACTAATTCGGCACTCTAAAGAAATTCACATGTTAATCGAAAGTAAAACGATAAATTCACAACCGTTTATTTTATGGGACCAAGTTATAACGGCCAGGTTTAATCTAATTATTGGGAAAAAATAGAAATTCACATGAGTTAATTTTGTGGATCCGATTATATATCGGGCAGATTTAATCAAGTGTTTTGGACTTGGACTTCCAGTGCACGTATAACATTACAAGAAAGACGTGCCTATGTCATCGTCTTAGAAAAAGAGATAAATACAGACAAAAGAAAAGGAGAGATAAAGCCTCTGGGTAATCTCGTATTCCCGTTACTAAAGAAAAAAGAACCCTATGAGAATCCATATACAACCAGCCTATTACGGCAGCTATTCCTCATCCTCCGTCGCTAGGTGTCGTCTTATACAGGTACCGTGTCTCCACGCTCTTGAATCACTAATGCCAGTGTGTTAAATAAGGAATCATGAGACCTTAACAGTTTCTTCACCACTTCACGATCGGTGACGTCAGTGGTACCAAGAGCTTGAAGATCATTGGGGATATCAGTGAGGCGACCGAAGGTTTGCCGAACATTTTCATTGTCGAGTCGTTTGAAGCAGTTGAAGAGATTGCGAAGAGCATCAACTCGGGAGTCACGTTGAGTTAAAACCCCTTTGTTGACTTTGGACAGTTTGTCCCATATAAGCTTCGTTGTTTCCAAAGCACTCACTCTGCCATACTGTCATTTGCTCAGATCACTACATGAATCAGCTAGTTTATCGTCCGGCGAGTACAGACAGCAAAGAAAGTAATACAGACGGCTGGCTGACGGCAAATAGTGTCGGCAAATCCTAAATCGGCAAAGAGTACTTTGCCGTTAGCTCTTTATCTGGCAGATGCCAATGATTTTGCTGTTAGCAAAACTACGACTTTGCCGTCTTGCCAAAAAATTACATACAGCAAAAAAACGCGTTCTTTGCCATCAGTTAAACGTTTGCTTTGCCGTCATACAGAAGAAACTACATACGACAAAGAATATTCTATTTTTTAAATGATGAGAGCAGAGGCCACACGCTCCCCGAGATCGATCCAGATCGGATAGAAGCGGAGCTCGCTGGAGCAGAGCTGCTCGTCGAGCCCGACCTCACCGGAGTAGGGCCGAACGCCACGCATGACCTCGTCGGGAGCAAAGCATCTCGCTCGCCGTGCCGGAGGTGACCGTGCCGGAAGGAGGCTCCCGTGCCGGAGGGAGGGGACCGCGCCATAGGGAGGAGGCCACGCCGGAAGGAGGCGACAACGTCGGAGGGAGGAGGCCAAGCCGAATGGAGAGAACGAGGCCGCGCTGGAGCGAGGAGGCGTCCAAGGGAGGGGAGAAAGGACGCACCGGAGGGAGAGCAGAATGTTGCGTCGCCCTGCTCGCATGCCCGTTCCTTCCTGCTTGCTCGCCGCCCCGCTCGCTCGCACTGCTGCCGCCACCATACTCGCACATTGGTCACCGCTGCCACCCCCATGCTCGCACGCTGCTCGCCGCTGCAGCTGCCCTGCCCGCCGGCCGCACAGCCCGCCGCTGCCCTGCCTGCCATGCCTCGCGCAGCTCCCGGGTACAGAGAGATGTGTGTGTGACAGAGAGAGAGATGGGGGCGGGTGTACGGACATAGTATGGGTGGGTGGGTGTGTGTGCCACCTCACTGATTCGTAGGTTTGATCAGCGTAGTATGCTTCTTCTTTGACGTCTGCGAAAAAAACACAAAGGGCAAAGTATGTCTTTGTCGTATGTTTTTTTTTGCACACGACACTTTGGCGTCTTTTATTTTTTCTAAGACAACAAAGCATGGATTTGCCGTCATTTATTCTTTGCCGTATGTTTTTATCGTATTTTGTCGTTAGCTTTTCTTTGCTGCCAGCAGCTGACGGCGAATGATGTCTTTGTCGTCTGCCCCGATGTAATGCTGACGACAAAGAAGGCTACTCACGGCAAATTAGTTGATTCCTGTAGTGATGGCCACATATGATATTCTTTGTTTGAGAGTCGAGTTGCTTCAATCTCTTCACATCAGCAGCATTGATAGTGGGAGTGATGGATGAAACACCATTTTCCATAATATACCAGGTATCGTTGTCAATTGCCTCTAGATGCATGTGCATCTTGTTCTTCCAGTAGGGGTAGTCCGTCCCAACAAAGGTAGGATACCCAGCCGAGACCTTGATCATACCTGCAATTGACATAACTAAAAGTCTCGGTGGTTAAACCAAAACCACACAAAATAAGGGAGTGTCTTGCTCTGATATCAATTAAAAGTGCTTTATTTCAGCGAGAGGGGTGTGATTGGGCGATTTTTACAAATTCGTCACTAAGGAATTTCTAGATGAGGAAATTGCAGATTAACGAAAAGCAAGCAACAGATAAAGTACTGAGAAGCATGCGAAAAAAGGTAACAACATAATAATCATAATAAAAAGAAGCATATACAAAGTATTGGTAACATGTGAATAGGATAGGCAGGTATAAGGTAACGTGCACTAGTGGAGAAATGGCTAGCCATAGCTCTTGTTTGTGGCGCACCATTTCTCACCAACGCCACCACTAACATTTTCAAATAGTGTTGTCGTGGGCTAAATTCGCACGCCATAGCTATTTGCTTAGTGCTGGCGTTGCACATTAGGCCCGGCGTTGCACATTAGGCCCATTAGGCTCACACCAGCACTAGTCGGTTTTAACTGCTACCGACGGAGTAAAAAAAACTTATCCTCACTCTCGACCCCAACTCCACCGGCCCGTCCTCCTCTCAATACCTGGCGCCGCCGCCTGACGCGTTCCCGCCCTACGCCGCCCGTCTCCACCCAACGTCGCCGCCCCTCCGACGCCGCCCAAGTGGTATGGAAAGAAGTTTTCCCAAAACCAATTTTCAATACTACTTGTTATATATATTTAGTGTTAGTAGTATGAGTTGTAATGTATGAAAAAAATAGGTTTCATGAAGTTAGTAACAACAAGCATCAGACCAAATTAGTATAATGTAATATATATATGAGTTACCGTGGACTCCAAATTAGTAACAATAAACTATATATGGAAAACCTTAATTCAAAAGAAGGATTGGGTGCCCTGTCACAATAGGTTTGTATACAACATGTTTATCCATATAAGAAACTACATTGCCTTAAAATGTTAAAAAACTTTTGCATTACATATGGAAGGGTGGCCATGTAGGAGTAGTGTGTAAACAAGCTGCGACACCTTAGCTAAAACTTAACATAGTTGATGGTAAAGCTTGACAACATTCAAATAAATAGTTGATGATACACTCTAGGTAAAACATTACATAGTTGATGGTAGAGTTTTCAAGTGTTTTCTGTTTGATGCTACAGCATGGCCGACTCTAGCATCTTTGAAGGCTCCTCTGAGCACTGGTCGGATTTTGCCGAAGAGAAAGGCGAAGTGAGCACCAACCAGGTAATTAGGCTGGTTACAAAAAACATGCATGAGCATTGCAAATATCAATATATCTAACCATTAGTTAATTGTTTATGTTTTGAAACCCTTGCCAGGCATACGTACGAGCTCCGCCTTCTACATCACCCGATGAGCAGAAGACATGTGACGTCGACGTGCTCAGTCCAGAGCTAATCGCGTCACATGAGAGTACCGTGAAGGCCCTGGAGGAGGTTAATGCTTCCCTGAAGAAGGAGAGGGATAAGATTATCGATGACAATGCTATTGTCATTCATAATATTTGTAGTCTCTAACGTCTGATCGCGTTTCTGAACAATGACATAAGTCATTACAAGAAGGACATACAAGTCCTAAGTCCGATATAACTCAATTGAAGACGGAGAAAGCCCATTACAAAATGGAGGTGCAGGTGAATAGGAATAAGCTTCGTGAGCTTAAGTTAGTCCTTCAAAAAAACTAGGTAGTGTCGAGAGATGAATACATTGTGAGAAGTAATTTGGTACTTTTCTTTTGTTAATTTCATGAAACATTTAATTTGTGGAGCTGGTAGCATCTTTTGTGAATTGCTGAAACGTTTAGCATCTTTTGTTAATTGCTGAAACATTTAGTTTGTGAAGCTAGTAATATTTTTTTATTAGCGAAATATGACAATGCAGCCGTGCAAATATGACCAATGCCATAGGTATTGAAAATAGTGTTGGCGTCGTCTCTGACGCCACCACTAAATTCTAACAGTGGCGCCATATTGGTGGCGTCGGTTGTCTACGCCAGCAAGGCCATTTTTGCCATGCCATAGCTAGGCTTTTCTGCACTAGTGGTGACTGAAAAATTGGATAGAAGAAATTGAGAAAGTCTTCAGTCAAAGTCTTCAAACAACATGGATCAATTGCATCAACATAATATAGACGAATTGAAAGGATTGAGGAAATAGAACAAGTAGCTCGGTGAAGAAAATGATTTGGTCTACCAGTTCCAACTTTTGTGACAGTCGTACATCTGGTTGGAGCGGCTTGGTATTTAAACCAAAAGACACATAGTCCCACGACACGCAGTCCTTACCGTATTCTCCTTGTGCTAAAGACACACTGTCTCCGCCCAATCACTCGTGGTAAGTCTTCAAGGTAGACTTGCAAACTTTCACAAACTCGGTCACTCGGCGATCCACAATTCCTCTTGGATGCTCTAGACCATGACGCCTAACCATCTGGAAGATACACAGTCTTCAAAGTTAACAACCGTCGTTTCCACACAGGACAATCTCTTCACTGATGCTCAATCACTTTGTGGCTTTGGGTGTTTGGGTTTTTCCTCACTTAGGTTTGTGTCTAAGTCGTTGGAGTATGGGTTGCTCTAATGACACTTGTCAATCCCTCTCGGAGCTGCCAACCAGCTAGTGGTTGTGTGGACGTCTATTTATAGTCAAGGGGTAACCCGACATGATATGACATAAATGCCCCTAACGATATGGCCGTTGTCAGGATTAGATACTTCAGATAGTTGGCGTTAAGCACAACAATGGTCGAAACTTTGAACTCTCAAATTCCTCAGGGCTATCAATTTTCTCACGGTAGGCAATTTGCACTGGCGAAATCCTAACTCCCCAGTCAGTACAATTTCTTCAGAGACCAGAAGAACTTCGTCTCTGTCACTGAAGAACTTGACTACACTGTAAGAGATTTCCAAAGACTTCACTCGAAGGATTAGGTAAGTGTGGGTTTTGAGATGAGCATCACATGGAAATTTGCCTTAGTATTACCTCGACCCCTTTTAACAGTACGGTGCTTCCTATGACTCAAAAAGAGGAAAAAAACTATAAAAACAAAGTCTTCAAGCTTCAAAGTTCACACGTTAATATCTTCAAGGTCACACCAAATTCATCTTTTGAAAGTCTTCACGGAGAACACCATAGTCTTCAAATGGAGACATACATTTTTAAGGGTCGTCTTTTGTCGGTTAAACCAAACTTCTTAGGGACTATATCACCTGTGTACACTCACAAACACATTAACCCATTTGTCTTCAATATTACGAAACCACTAAGGAAACACTAATGCACTTACAGATTTGTAGGTTGTAATAACGTGGAGTAACAGAAATGACATACATGAGGACTCATGCGCCAAAACTAATGGAAGGAGCCGACCAGTTTTAAAAGCAAGCTAAAGTGCGAATTACGTAACATATAGTTTTTTTTGCCGGGGTACGTAACATATAGTTGGAAACATCGGGTGAGCCCTAAAACATAAAAGAAAAACTACAGCATTACAGAGAATATTTACAAAGTTGCAAAGTCAGGTACTTTTGGATTTCACTGGCATGTACTCCCTCCGTCCCAAAATAAGTGACGTTGTATGACACTTATTTTGGGACGGAGGGGGTATTAGCTTAGCTGGCGGACTTCTGCTGGGGTGCAGGGGCGTCCATGGTAGCTACAAGTAAAACTGCTGAGGATAATACAAGAAATTTGCTTTTGGTGAATACAATAAAATTGCCATGAGAACAATTATTAAAATATGTATTATAAAACTTAAAAGTGTCGATGGTAAAAACATCAAAAAAATTACCTGGCTAGTTCATAGAAAAAAGCAAGTATATTTGCCATGTACTGGTACTAAAAAACATTTTCAGAAAATTGCCTTGTTTGTAGACACACAAGGCAAAACTTGTACGCAAATTGACGGCAATGGCGAGACTTTGAAAGTTGTTCTCTTTCCACTCTCCCTGCTCTTCGACTGAGCAGCCATCTAAGTACAAAATACTAAATGGGCATGGCTCTAACTAGTCTGGCGCAAGGAATCCCTAAATGAACATAATTGAACGAAATAAAAATCAATTCAGGTTTTGGGATATGGCGAACCAATAGATGGGGGTCCATTTATAGATGGCTAGATTCGACTAAAGATGACATCGAAGGTGAGCAACAATGGTCGCGGAAGCTACAGCCTCGAGCGTCTCCTGACATTGGCGGGCAAGACACCTACATCCACTGCTCCACCACCACCGCGCCTCTTCAACCATCTACCCCGCAGCCCCGACCACCCTTCTTCCCCACGCAATCTACCATGGCCAGAAACAACAATGACAAAGCCGCGTGGGCACACACGTGCAAAATAAAGTGGATGATGGCGGAGAGAAAAATTGGGTAAGATGTGAGACGACAAGCAAGGGAGTGGTCTCCTCTTGTCGCTGTAAGGATAAAGCTGCATGTGGGTATTGATGTTGTTCGCGCGGGCAAAGCCCCGAGCGAACGGTTGAAGGTGTTGACGTGTCAAGGTGTCCATGCGCCAAGCTTGGTGCGAGACATCCAACGGTCACAACAGCATTTGCACGAAAAACGTTGATGTCTGATGTTCGCCCATTAGCTTTTCGTACCTCTTTTGAAATCTCTTGAATTAACTTAGTACTCTGCCTAGAAATTTGACCAAGTATAATAGCAGACCAATGACCTGAAAACAAAAGCTTGTGCTGCTGGACAGGCTATGGAGGAACGCCATGAACACTCGGCACACGTGGCCAGAAGCACCTACGAACCCGGTCAACCACAAAAAGGAAAAGACGTCAAATCTCACACATCCCACGAGCCGCCATGTCACGCCACCCCCAGACCAAGATACGGTTGCAACTTCCACCACGCCACCGCATGGGTCATGAGCTCGCTCGCTCCTTCTCCGCCGCGGCCGCGTCCACGAATAATGCGGACTCCTCCAGAGCAGGAAACCGCCACGCCTAAGCTTCGTTTGTGCTCCGACGTATATATGCGAGGCTCCCTTCCTTCCTTCGTCCCTTCAATAAGCCGAGCAAGAAAGAAACCAAGCAAAGCCATTGTTTACCCATCGAGAGGCAATCGAAGACGGTGGGCAACCGAAGCTTTTGGGGGAATCAATCATCCGTCTCTAATCCGTCATGGACAAGGTGCTAGCCTTCTCGATCATGAGCGCTTCGCAAGCCGACATATCCCCAGGCGCCGGGGGCAGCTGGACCCGGTTTCCTTGGAACGCCAGCCAGCAGGATGACCAACAAAACGAAGCACAGCAGCAGTTCGTAAAGGGGAAGTCGCAGTCACAGCTTCCGCTGCCGCGGGAGGAGACGCGGTTGCCGCGGTTGGCCCCGGAGTTCGATGGGATCAACTGCTTCGAGACCATCGTCTGGCTTCAGTGAATAGCAAGATGCTCGCCGGGTCTAGCCCTGTGATTAACCTCGATTCTTTTTTTTTTAGGGAAAGCCATTCGGCGTATTTTATTGATTCTCAAACACAGTTACATCATTTATGAGCTTAGCAAATAAAAATCTAGGAGGATCATTGTCCCAAATACAATCGATATGATCACTAAAACTATGCCTAGCTAGCTCATGAGCAACCTCATTGGCCTCCCGATTACAATGTTCAAAGGTGACCTCTCCAAAACCAGTTGCAAGAATTCTACAATCATCAAATATAGCTGTAGTTGAGGTGGCCAAAAAACCGCCATCCTTCATAGTCTCAATTACCTGAAAATTATCAGATTGAATAATGATTTTGTTGCATCCTAGAAACTGAGCCAAACTCAGTCCTTCCCGTAATGCATAGGCTTCCGCCATAAATGGATCAGTAACAAAGTGGATCTCCTTGCAGTTTGCAGCAATGAATTTTCCAAGAGAATCTCGAGCTATAGCTCCCATACTTCCTCTACCTTCGTCCATATCATATGCTGCATCGACATTTATTTTTGTTATACCTTCAAATGGTCGAGTCCATGATTCCTTCTTTCGCTCTACTGGCTTTTTCCTTGACCTCCAATAGTTTGTAGCTAGAATACCGATCGCCATAGCACTGCGATGAACAGTTTGGAGATCTTCACCATGAGTAAATTGCCTCCTCTCCCACCAGATATACCAAGCACCCGTGAGGATCAGCTCCGGTAACCCAATATCATTTATCTCCGAGCAAGAACCTAGGTTTAGAATCATATGTTCTAACACTATGGATCCCGACCTGTCTAGTAACGCTTCATTTACAATATCAACAGTCCCAATACTTTTCCATACTTGTTGTGCTCGCGGACATGTGAATAAGGTGTGTAAAATATCCTCGCATCGACATTGCAAATTGGGCATTGACTACTGGTAGCTATATGTCTATTGGCCAAGACACCAAGACATGGAATCAATCCATGGAGCGTTCTCCATCCGAAAATTTTAATCTTCGCAGGTATTTGAAGACCCCATAATTTGTTCCACACATTAGTCCCTTGGGAGCCTCCAGTGTCCATAACAGTTGGATTATACCTTCCAAATTGATACTCCCACTCAGCATGATACGCAGATCGTACTGTGAACAATCCTGTTTTTGTTAGATGCCATGCTACAAAATCTTGCATACCGGTCGGTGATAATGGAATTTCCAAAATCCTATTTGCATCGATACTCCAGAAATTCTCACGAATAAGTTCTTCATCCCAAGCTCCGGTGATTGGAATAATTAACTCAGAAACTTTACTTAACAACATACCTTCTTTTGGAGTATACACCTTTCTTGTTGGACTTGTTGGAACCCATGCATCTTCCCATATATCTATTTGATCATCTCCTCCCACTCTCCAAATACTTCCACGGTTTAAGCATTGAATGCCATATATTATACTTTGTCATGTATAAGAGCTCCCACTCTTTAACTTTCTTCGCTTGACGAGGCAGTTCATGTGTGTGTGCCTCTCGCGATATGTCACAGGATGATCAGTTGGTTCATTTGACCTCTGTTTCTACCTGCGGCCAGAAGTTTTACTCAATTACATGTGTGTATAAGTGTGACCTCTTTTTTTTTTTGGAAACATAGTTTTTAGAGTGTTACAAAGCCCTCACAAAAAACGGCATAACAATTACTCTCGCATTTTCTTTTGGTCTGTGGGCTAGTGGTCTAATTGCGTGCACATTCGTATGGAAGCAACGGACCATGATTTAGACACGTTTCTGTCACGCATATCACTTGCTCGCCGGATATCAATACATCAATCTCATTATGTACCGCGTCACATTCTTAGTTGTGCTGACACTAGCTGCTTTGATTTGGGGCGAACCACAGCCATCACCATCTATCTTCTTCTATCTATTATCAACTAAAAACAAAATACGGAGAACTACAGAAATTAGCTAGAAAGTTCCATGTTAATCAGAAAATACTAGCCTTTAATCTAATAGATCTGCTAAGCTATTAATCTGTGACCGCTCGATTTTCGTAACATAAATAACATGGTACACGAACATAAATAAAGGACTCACGTGACATGTGTACACGAACATATGTTCAAGACAAACCATATTTGCTAAGAAAGAGAACGGATAGCCATAGGAAAGAACCTGGATTACTCGGCTGTCAAAATCAATTTGGACTCTTCGTTAGAAAAAACAAGATGCTGCCGAGCAAAAAAAATATAGTCACGTACGCATGTTCCATTTTGCATGGAGGAAACCAAACATTCTCCCATTGAGCTATATAAAAAAGAGAAAAAGAAGTATGCACACATGTACATCTCACAACTCATATTTGATCATACTGCGTCCTTATATACATCTTTGGCGAATAATGTAGGTAGTTAGGCATGCAACATTGGAACGTTTTGAGGTATGTTCAAAGGACTAATATGATATTACCGTCGTCTGCTTATTGAAATTCTATTTACTGGTCAATTATCACCACTCTCTAAACTTTAATCTGGCACATCATTTTGCTCGTGGCACAAATTTGAATTTTTCTCGTGATCATACGTCATGACAATAACCCAATGGCTTTGTATAAAGGACAAATTGCCGGTTTCACATTTCGAACCTTACTTCTACATTCTCATAGTTAAATATCATGTTGACAAGTAAATGTTAACAAAATAACGGTGGAAAAAAACCCTATAAACGTGGCTAAACATCCACATCATTTTTTAGATCTTCATATGTATCTTTGGATTAAGTGTGTGCACTTCTTCACTACATTGGCTTGCGTGTTCCTGTCACTTGGTGCCACTGGCTGGATGCGGGGTTGTTAAATTTTTGCCGGACGAAAATCTAGCATCTTCTTCATGTTGGAAATATGCCCTAGAGGCAATAATAAATTGGTTATTATTATATTTCCTTATTCATGATAATCGTTTATTATCCATGCTATAATTGTATTGATTGGAAACTCAAATACATGTGTGGGTACATAGACAACACTGTGTCCCTAGTAAGCCTCTAGTTGACTAGCTCGTTGATCAAAGATGGTTAAGGTTTCCTAGCCATTGACATGAGATGTCATTTGATAACGGGATCACATCATTAGGAGAATGATGTGATGGACAAGACCCAAACTACGAACGTAGCATATGATCGTGTCATTTTATTGCTATTGTTTTCTGCATGTCAAGTATCTGTTCCTATGACCATGAGATCATGCAACTCCCTGACATCGGAAGAGTACCTTGTGTGTATCAAACGTCGCAACGTAACTGGGTGACTATAAAGGTGCTCTACAGGTATCTCCGAGGGTGTCTGTTGGGTTGGCATGGATCAAGACTGGGATTTGTTACTCCATATGACGGAGAGGTATCTCAGGGCCCACTCGGTAATACAACATCACAAAGAGCCTTGCAAGCAATGTGACTAAAGTGTTAGGCACGAGATCTTGTATTACGGAACGAGTAAAGAGACTTCCCGGTAACGAGATTGAACTAGGTATAGAGATACCGACGATCGAATCTTGGGCAAGTAACATACCGAAGAACAAAGGGAACAGCATACGGGATTAACTGAATCCTTGACATAGAGGTTCGACCGATAAAAGATCTTCGTAGAATATGTAGGAGCCAATATGGGCATCCAGGTCCCGCTATTGGTTATTAGCCGTAGAGGTGTCTCGGTCATGTCTACATAGTTCTCGAACCCGCAGGGTCTACACACTTAACGTTTGGTGACGATTAGTATAATTGAGTTATTATGTTGGTGACCGAAAGTTGTTCGGAGTCCCGGATAAGATCCCGGACATGACGAGGATCTCCGGAATAGTCCGGAGGTAAAGATTGATATATGTGATAATAGTGTTTTGATCTCCGGAAAAGTTCCGGAGTTCACCGGAAGGGGTTCCGGATGTTTACCGAAGTGTTCGGGTGCGAGAACACTTTATATGGGCCAAGGGATAAAAGCCCACGAGGTATTGGAAAGTGCAAAAATAGTTTTGCTGCCGCGTAAGCGGTACTACCGCTTGGTGCAGCGGTACTACCGCCCGAGCGGTACTACCGCTTGTGTGAAGCGGTACTACCGCCCATACTACCGCTTGTGAGCGGTACTACCGCTTGTGCGCGGCTGTGCACGGTTCGGCAGGGATCCGAGTTGGACTCTTTCCCTGCGGGCCAAACCGACCTTGTGCGGGCAAAACCGACCTGGAGGAGGCTTTTACTCCAAGTTTAGACCCCAAGGCTCAACATATAAATAGAGGGGCAGGGCTAGCACACGTGAGAGATCAAGATTTCCCCAAGCCGTGTGCGGCAACCCTAACCCTCTAGTTCCTCCGTCATAATCTCCGTAGCGCTTGGCGTAGCCCTGCAGAGATTGTTCCTCACCACCATCACCACGCCGTCGTGCTGCTGGAACTCAACCACTACTTCACCATCGCTCGCTGGATCGAGGAGGTGAAGGCGTCATCAAGCCGTACGTCTGTTGAACGCGGAGGTGCCGTCCGTTCGGCGCTAATTCGTGATCGGATCGAGGGACGACTTGCGATTTGGATCGCGGAGACGTTCGACTACATCAACCGCGTTTCTTAAACGCTTCCGCTTAGCGATCTACAAGGGTATGTAGATTCACTCTCCCTCTCGTAGATGCTCATCACCATGGATAGATCTTGTGTGTGCGTAGGAAATTTTTTGTTTCCCATGCAACGTTCCCCAACAGTGGCATCATGAGCCAGGTCTATGCGTAGATGAGATCTCGAGTAGAACACAAACGAGTTGTGGGCGTGGGTGTATACATATTGCTTGCCGTTACTAGTTGATATTTGATTCGGCGGTACTGTGAGATGAAGCGGCCCGGACCGACATTACGCGTACACTTACGCGAGACAGGTTCCTTCAACTGACATGTAACTTCGTTGCATAAAGATGGCTAGCGGGTGTCTGTCTCTCTCACTTTAGTTGAATCGATTTCAATGAAGAGGGTTCTTTTAGAAGATCAAAAAGCAATCACTACACCACGTTGTGGTTTTGCGTAGGTAAGAACGGTTCTTGCAAACCCGTAGCAGCCACGTAAAATTTGCAACAACAATTAGAGGACGTCTAACTTGTTTTTGCAGGGTATGTTGTGATGTGATATGGCCAATTACATGATGAGATATATGTGATGTATGAGATGATCATGTGTTGTATAGAATATCACGACTTGCATGTCGATGAGTACGGCAACTGGCAGGAGCCATAGAGTTGTCTTTAATTATTGTATGACCTGCGTGTCAATCATTAAGCGCTATGTAATGCTTTACTTTATCGCTAAACGTTAGCAATAGTCGTGGAAGCAACAGTCGGCGCGACAACCTTATGGCGACACGTTGATGGAGATCAAGATGATGGAGATCATGGTGTCATGCCGGTGACGATGGAGATCATGCCGGTGCTTTGGAGATGGAGATCAAAAGCACAAGTTCATGGCCATATCATGTCACTTATGATTTGCATGTGATGTTAATCCTTTTATGCATCTTATTTTGCTTAGGACGACGGTAGCATTATAAGGTGATCCCTCACTTAAATTTCAAGATAAATTGTGTTCTCCCCGAGTGTGCACCGTTGCGAAAGTTCGTCGTTTCGAGACACGCCGTGATGATCGGGTGTGATAGACTCCACGTTCACATACAACGGGTGCAAGCCATGTTGCACACGCGGAACACTCAGGTTAAACTTGACGAGCCTAGCATGTACAGACATGGCCTCGGAACACAAGAGACCGAAAGGTCGAACATGAGTCATATAGTAGATATGATCAACATGAAGATGTTCACCATTGAAACCACCCCAACTCACGTGATGATCGGACTTGAGTTGGTGGATTTGGATCATGTTACACTCGAATGATCGGAGGGATGTCAATTTGAGTGGGAGTTTTTAAAGTAATATGATTAACTAAACTCATTATCTAGAACAATAGTCTAAGTTGTCTTTGCTATATTTATGTTGTAGATCATGGCTCGCGCAGTAGCACCCCTGAATTTTAATGCGTTCCTAGAGAAAGCTAAGTTGAAAGATGATGGAAGTAACTTTGTGGACTGGGCCCGTAATCTAAGGATTATCCTTACGGCTTCCCAGAAAGCTTATGTCCTTGATGCACCGCTTGGTGATCCACCCGCTCCAGTTGAGTCTCTAGACGTTGTGAACGCCTGGCAGGCTCGTTCTGATGATTACTCAATAGTTCAATGTGCAATGTTGTATGGCTTAGAACCGGGACTTCAAAGACGTTTTGAACGTCATGGAGCATATGAGATGTTCCAGGAGTTGAAGTTTATCTTTCAGAAGAATGCCCGGATCGAGAGATATGAGATCTCCGATAAGTTCTATGATTGCAAGATGGAGGAGAACGGGTCTATCAGTGATCACGTGCTCAGAATGTCTGGGTACTCCACCCGTCTGGCTGAATTGGGGATGCCCCTTCCGCCAGAGGCTATCACTGACAGAGTTCTTCAATCATTGCCACCTAGCTACAAGAGCTTCGTGTTGAACTATAACATGCACGGGATGAACAAGTCAGTCGCCGAGCTGTTTGCGATGCTGAAAGCCGCTGAGTCTGAAATTCAGAAGGAGCATCAAGTGTTGATGGTCAATAAAACCACTAGTTTCAAGAAAAATGGCAAGGGTAAGAAGGGTAACTCCAAGAAGAGTGGCAAAACAGTTGCTCCTCTCGTGAAGAAACCCAAGGCTGGACCCAAACCAGAAACTGTGTGTTTTCATTGCAAGGGAACTGGACACTGGAAGCGGAACTGCCCCAAGTATTTGGCTGACAAGAAGGCGGCCAACAACAAACAAGGTATATATGATATACATGTTATTGATGTGTACCTTACCAACTCTCGTTGTAGTGCCTGGGTATTTGATACCGGTGCGGTTGCTCATATTTGCAACTCTAAACAGGAACTGCGGAATAGACGGAGGCTGGCAAAGGACGAAGTGACGATGCGCGTGGGAAATGGTTCCAAGGTTGATATGATCGCCGTCGGCATGCTCGCTCTTCGATTACCGTCGGGATTAGTGATGAACCTAAATAAGTGTTATTTGGTGCCTGCGTTAAGCATGAACATTATATCTGGATCTTGTTTATTGCGAGACGGTTACTCATTTAAATCAGAGAATAATGGTTGTTCTATTTATATGAGTAATATCTTTTATGGTCATGCACCCAATGTGAGGGGTTTATTCTTATTGAATCTCGATAGTAATGATACACATGTTCATAACATTGATGCCAAAAGATGTAGAATTGATAATGATAATACCACTTTCTTGTGGCACTGCCGTTTAGGTCATATTGGCGTAAAACGCATGAAGAAGCTCCATGCTGATGGACTTTTGGAGTCACTTGATTTTGAATCACTTGACACATGTGAGCCATGCCTCATGGGCAAGATGACTAAAACGCCGTTCTCTGGAACAATGGAACGGGCAAGTGACTTATTGGAAATCATACATACTGATGTGTGTGGTCCGATGAGTATTGAGGCGCGCGGTGGTTATCGTTACTTTCTCACCTTCACTGATGACTTAAGTAGATATGGGTATATTTACTTAATGAAACATAAGTCTGAAACATTTGAAAAGTTCAAACAATTTCAGAGTGAAGTTGAGAATCATCGTAACAAGAAGATTAAATTCCTACGATCTGATCGAGGAGGAGAATATCTGAGTTATGAGTTTGGCAGTCACTTAAGACAGTGTGGAATTGTTTCACAATTGACACCGCCTGGAACACCACAGCGTAATGGTGTGTCCGAACGTCGTAATCGAACTTTATTGGATATGGTGCGATCTATGATGTCTCTTGCCGATTTGCCACTATCGTTTTCGGGTTATGCATTAGAGACAGCTGCATTCACATTAAATAGGGCACCATCGAAATCCGTTGAGACGATGCCATATGAACTTTGGTTTGGCAAGAAGCCAAAACTGTCGTTTCTTAAAGTTTGGGGATGTGATGCTTATGTCAAAAAGCTTCATCCTGAAAAGCTGGAACCCAAAGCGGAGAAATGCGTCTTCATCGGATACCCAAAAGAGACAATTGGGTATACCTTCTACCTCAGATCCGAGGGCAAAGTGTTTGTCGCTAAAAACGGAACATTTCTTGAGAAAGAGTTTCTCTCGAAAGAATTGAGTGGGAGGAAGATAGAACTTGATGAGGTTGTTGAACCTTTACTTCAACCTGAGAGTAGCGCAGCGCAGAAAGTTGTTTCTGTGGAGCCTACATTAGCTGAAGAGGAAGTTAATGATGATGATCATGAAGCTTTGGATCAAGTTGCTATCGAACCTCGTAGGTCGACAAGGACGCGTACTGCTCCCGAGTGGTACGGCAACCCTGTCTTAGAAGTCATGTTGTTAGACAACGATGAACCTACGAGCTATGGAGAAGCGATGATGGGCCCGGATTCCGAGAAATGGTTAGAGGCCATGAAATCCGAGATGGGATCCATGTATGAAAACAAAGTATGGACTTTGGAAGTATTACCAGAAGGGCGTAAGGCCATTCAGAACAAATGGATCTTTAAGAGGAAGACAGACGCGGACGGTAATGTCACCGTCTATAAAGCTCGACTTGTGGCAAAGGGTTTTTCACAAGTTCAAGGAGTTGACTACGATGAGACCTTCTCACCCGTAGCGATGCTTAAGTCCGTCAGAATCATGTTAGCAATAGCTGCCTTTTTCGATTATGAAATTTGGCAGATGGATGTCAAAACAGCGTTCCTTAACGGTTTCCTTAAGGAAGAGTTGTATATGATACAACCAGAAGGTTTTGTCGATCCAGAGAATGCTGACAAAGTTTGCAAACTCCAGCGATCCATTTATGGACTGGTGCAAGCATCTCGGAGTTGGAATCTTCGCTTTGATGAAGTGATCAAAGCGTTCGAGTTTATACAAGTTTACGGAGAAGCTTGTATTTACAAGAAAGTGAGTGGGAGCTCTATAGCGTTTCTAATATTATATGTGGATGACATATTGCTGATTGGAAACAATATAGAAATGTTGGAAAGCGTGAAGGAATATTTGAACAAGAGTTTTTCAATGAAGGACCTAGGAGAAGCTGCTTTCATATTAGGCATCAAGATCTATAGAGATAGATCAAGACGCTTAATAGGACTTTCACAAAGCACATACCTTGATAAGATTTTGAAGAAGTTCAAAATGGATCAGTCCAAGAAGGGGTTCTTGCCTGTTTTGCAAGGTGTGAAGTTGAGTAAGACTCAATGCCCAGTGACTGCAGAAGATAGAGAAAAGATGAGTGTCATCCCCTATGCTTCGGCCATAGGCTCTATCATGTATGCAATGCTGTGCACAAGACCCGATGTCAGCCTTGCCATAAGTATGGTCGGAAGGTTTCAAAGTGATCCAGGAATGGAACACTGGACGGCGGTCAAGAATATCCTGAAGTACCTGAAAAGGACTAAGGACATGTTTCTCGTTTATGGAGGTGATCAAGAGCTCGTCGTAAAGGGTTACGTCGATGCAAGCTTTGACACTGATCCGGATGACTCTAAGTCGCAAACCGGATACGTATTTATTCTTAATGGGGGTGCGGTTAGCTGGTGCAGTTCCAAGCAAAGCGTGGTAGCAGATTCTACATGCGAAGCGGAGTACATCGCAGCCTCGGAGGCGGCGAAGGAAGGTGTCTGGATGAAGGAGTTCATGACAGATCTTGGAGTAGTGCCTAGTGCACTTAACCCAATGACTCTGTTTTGTGATAATACTGGTGCCATTGCTCTAGCCAAGGAACCAAGATTTCACAAGAGGACCAGACACATAAAGCGACGTTTCAATTACATCCGCGATTACATCAAGGAGGACGACATAAATATTTGCAAAGTACACACGGATCTAAATGTTGCAGATCCGATGACTAAACCTCTTCCAAGGGCTAAACATGAACAACACCAGAACTGCATGGGTGTTCGATTCATTACAATGTAAATCACATAGTGATGTGAACTAGATTATTGACTCTAGTGCAAGTGGGAGACAGTTGGAAATATGCCCTAGAGGCAATAATAAATTGGTTATTATTATATTTCCTTATTCATGATAATCGTTTATTATCCATGCTATAATTGTATTGATTGAAAACTCAAATACATGTGTGGGTACATAGACAACACTGTGTCCCTAGTAAGCCTCTAGTTGACTAGCTCGTTGATCAAAGATGGTTAAGGTTTCCTAGCCATTGACATGAGATGTCATTTGATAACGGGATCACATCATTAGGAGAATGATGTGATGGACAAGACCCAAACTACGAACGTAGCATATGATCGTGTCAGTTTATTGCTATTGTTTTCTGCATGTCAAGTATCTGTTCCTATGACCATGAGATCATGCAACTCCCTGACATCGGAAGAGTACCTTGTGTGTATCAAACGTCGCAACGTAACTGGGTGACTATAAAGGTGCTCTACAGGTATCTCCGAGGGTGTCTGTTGGGTTGGCATGGATCAAGACTGGGATTTGTTACTCCATATGACGGAGAGGTATCTCAGGGCCCACTCGGTAATACAACATCACAAAGAGCCTTGCAAGCAATGTGACTAAAGTGTTAGGCACGAGATCTTGTATTACGGAACGAGTAAAGAGACTTCCCGGTAACGAGATTGAACTAGGTATAGAGATACCGACGATCGAATCTCGGGCAAGTAACATACCGAAGAACAAAGGGAACAGCATACGGGATTAACTGAATCCTTGACATAGAGGTTCGACCGATAAAAGATCTTCGTAGAATATGTAGGAGCCAATATGGGCATCCAGGTCCCGCTATTGGTTATTGGCCGTAGAGGTGTCTCGGTCATGTCTACATAGTTCTCGAACCCGCAGGGTCTACACACTTAACGTTTGGTGACGATTAGTATAATTGAGTTATTATGTTGGTGACCGAAAGTTGTTCGGAGTCCCGGATAAGATCCCGGACATGACGAGGATCTCCGGAATAGTCCGGAGGTAAAGATTGATATATGTGATAATAGTGTTTTGATCTCCGGAAAAGTTCCGGAATTCACCGGAAGGGGTTCCGGATGTTTACCGAAGTGTTCGGGTGCGAGAACACTTTATATGGGCCAAGGGATAAAAGCCCACGAGGTATTGGAAAGTGCAAAAATAGTTTTGCTGCCGCGTAAGCGGTACTACCGCTTGGTGAAGCGGTACTACCGCCCGAGCGGTACTACCGCTTGTGTGAAGCGGTACTACCGCTTGTGCGCGGCTGTGCACGGTTCGGCAGGGATCCGAGTTGGACTCTTTCCCTGCGGGCCAAACCGACCTTGTGCGGGCAAAACCGACCTGGAGGAGGCTTTTACTCCAAGTTTAGACCCCAAGGCTCAACATATAAATAGAGGGGCAGGGCTAGCACACGTGAGAGATCAAGATTTCCCCAAGCCGTGTGCGGCAACCCTAACCCTCTAGTTCCTCCGTCATAATCTCCGTAGCGCTTGGCGTAGCCCTGCAGAGATTGTTCCTCACCACCATCACCACGCCGTCGTGCTGCTGGAACTCAACCACTACTTCACCATCGCTCGCTGGATCGAGGAGGTGAAGGCGTCATCAAGCCGTACGTGTGTTGAACGCGGAGGTGCCGTCCGTTCGGCGCTAGTTCGTGATCGGATCGAGGGACGACTTGCGATTTGGATCGCGGAGACGTTCGACTACATCAACCGCGTTTCTTAAACGGTTCCGCTTAGCGATCTACAAGGGTATGTAGATTCACTCTCCCTCTCGTAGATGCTCATCACCATGGATAGATCTTGTGTGTGCGTAGGAAAATTTTTGTTTCCCATGCAACGTTCCCCAACACTTCATAGTGCATTCGGCACTATGAGACATTACACTTGCACATAACGTCAAGTTTTGTCCCGTTGAAACGTGTGGGCGTGTTAAATCATAGCCATTAGATTTTGTCAAACTGAGAAAGGGTCCTCACATTAAGGCTCACTAGTCAAACTGAGAAAGGGTCCTCACATTAAGGCTCACTAGAGCCCCCCGTCTCCATCCGTCTCAGCTCTTCCCGCCTCATCTCATCCTCCCTTTTACCTCTCGGCGCTGCGGAGGTCAAGCCCTAGCGGTTAGATCAGAGGTGGTCTACCATGGGGGCGTGCAGCTCCCGGTCATCCTCTCCTTTTCTATCGCTTTGAATCCCTTATGGGTTTGTAGCATCAATGAAAGATTTTGCCGTGATGTAGGGTGCATCTCCTGGACTAGAAAGACCACGCACAGCCGATCATGTGGGGGCAGACTGCAATCCACGACATGAAGATCGACAAGGAAAAAACAAGCCCAGCTGTGGATCTTCGATTCTACCATCTTCTCTTCATCTTTTACCAATAAGGTAAGCTGCATATAAATATATACCAATGGATAGGTAAACTTTTCTGTGCGATTGATTGATATTTGTCAATGTTGTTGACCGATTGCTTTTATCCATGTTAGTCCATGACTAATTCTGTTGCAACATTTGTTCATAAACTTTAATATTTTGTATAGAATTGATCCCCATATCTCTATCTCCTACGGTGATGATCTCTCTATTGATGCATTTGCAGCACAATTCATGATTGCTGCATAGGTGTCAATGTTGATCAGAGTGCTAGCATAATCGTAGACTTTTATCTAAAGTCCACATCATCGAGGGAATGTAATTAATTTTTATATGTGGATGTGATTGTTCATGTACATGAACCTCCTCAACCTTCATGGGAATTTTCAGATCTAATATTTGTCCTATAACTATTCTTTAAAGTTTAAATGTTACAGACCTTTCTTCATACACAGAAGTACAATAAAAATTTCCGCTGCTTTCTGTTGAAAATAATGAAAGTATTTATAGACATCTAGGTGTTAACTTCTATTAGCATGCAAAGAACATGTACTGGACTAAGAAAGAGTGGATATTTGGATGGTACTTCTTGCAATTAAATTAATCACATCAAGGTTTAGTTTGAGTTACAAATGCACATGCAACATGCTAATAGACACTGTATACAAAATAATAATAGTGGATAGAAACATTAGCCACTCATAGAACTGCAATTTCATATCAATCCCGCACCACAACAATAACACTATCATGCAACTGTATAAGTCAAACCCACTGGTTAACGCAAATCAACACCAAATATTCAATGTAAATGGAATTACTCCTACTAAGAAATCAAATACAAAATATATGTGATAGTACGAAGAACGACAAATATTTACTATAGTAGTGCTACCCTCGCATTTGTGAGGGCCACCTTGCTAGTTAGGCATCAAATAACAAAATCATCTTCGGCCATTGGCTCGGTAAAAATTATAAGTCTCCTCATTGCTGAACAATCATGTTCGTCAACTTTGCCTTGGCATCAAACTAGCTATATGGGTAAATGTCGAGCACAATCGCCATTCAACCCACATGCCAGCTTCTGCGGGTGACAACTCATTAATATCACATGTCATACCTCCTAGATTTTGTAGAGCCTCTCAAGACATGCATGGCTACTGGATTGACTGGGTATGAACGGCTTCGCTCCCAATGCTTTTGATTCCCACATGTTTGTGCTTCCCTTTGGTTCATCTCGCATCATGTTCTCTACATGTGTGTTTGCTATTCAATTGCACTCTAGTGTGTCAAATGGAAGGAAGAGTACATATAAAAGATTATATAAACTAATCCAGAAAATACTTTATATGAACTATTTGACCTTGCTATATGTTCATGTGAATATACACTTATATATAGCACAAGCATTGCTCACAAAGCTTAAGGTTGGTGGAGTATTTACTTTCATTGTTTATATTTCTTTTGCATTTTTCCCATTAATCAATGCATCAGTGTTTTTATGGAAAAAGAAGAATCTATCTCTCTCTCTCTCTCTCTCTCTCTCTCTCTCTCTCTCTCTCTCTCTTTCTCTGTGTGTGTGTCCATGTTATGTTCTTTCTGTGTGTTTTAACATTTTTATGTTCACACTGGGAGTTGGGGCCAGGGTGGGGACTTAGAAGGAATTCGTCATTTTATTTATCTTATGCTTCATGGAATTAAGACCAAAGCTACGCGTAGGTGAGAAAACATAATAAAAACCCCAAAGCGATTAGATCATCGATCGGGAAACTACATCAATAACAGTATCCACACCAACCATGTCAAGACACAAAACGGACGATAAGATTCTTTAACAACGACGCCTTCAAGGAGGGACCGAGGCTCAAGCAGCACTGTCATCGGATTCGACCACCGAAGGCTAGAATCTAAGTTTTCACCCCGAAGAATCAGTCTGAGTATATCTGAGCAATGCCTTTAATAGGGTAACGACATAAAAACATTGCCATTTTAGGTATAACCAAGTCGTGTCAGACTAGGCGTTCACGCGAAGCTCGAGAAGCACCGCCATCGACGCCAGTCATGTGCTGTCATCACCGATTTTCCCCAAAACCAGCAGCTACGTGCGATGTGTGACCGCCGCTGGTGCACAACCAACCCTTTGCATCAGGTTATTGTTCATTGTTTGCATCCCACCGCTTAAGTGAACCACCAGATATGAAAGGAAGAAGCCACACAAAGACCTTTCGGTGGACACTGCCATCCGCAGTGTGGCTGCCGCCGCAGGTGGATATGGGCGCATGGCAAGATAGCTGCCCATCCAACCATCGTGGGCCACATGCTCGACCGACATATGCCAGATCAGGTCAGACACTGAGAACCACAACCGTTAGAGGGACCAATCTCCAGCGCAACCCTAACCAGATTGGGACCGATCAAGTCGGCCACTCACAGTCGGCAACACAATCCAAACTTGTGTGCCGCCACCGCTAAGGCCATCATGAGGAGTCACTTGCCATCGGATCTGAACTTGTTTTGGGGGAGGGAGGGGAGCAATGGGGGAGCGCCCCGCCACCACTGTCCGTCATTAGACGACCCCCTCAGATTGTGACGAGGATTCCAGTGTTTCTAATTTCTTTTTGTGGGGGTTGGGGGTGCCTGCGGAGTCACCCCAGCGGTGATACAGGAGGCACGGGCGAGCATATGCTAAATGTATCCTGCTTTTAGAAAAAAAAAAATCAAAAAATGTACGCTCTATACAAGCCGAGCTGGGTTCAGACAGTGGACACGCTACGAATTCGAACCATTGGATTTTGCGTTGTTGCCGACTTGGTCTAGGCACGTCTACATCTACCTGACATCAAATATATTGGAGGCGGTGACAACCCTAGGCTTCAGTTGGTTAGATCACATCTGCTCTGCATCCTAGAGCAGATCCACCGTCAACGCCCTGACCAAAGGAGCTCAGTCCTTGTCGTGGATATGCCAAAATTGTTTAGTTTTAGGGAAAAAGGAAAAGCATGAATGTCTGAACATTTGTCTTTTCTGTCGAGGTGGATAAAATGGTGACTAAAAAGTATGACTAGCCCTGTTGGTACATTGTTACAGGTGAGACATGTCGGGGACCGACGAGCTTGTTGTGTATGGTGCGTTTTTCATAGCAGACCCAGGATGATTGCAAGCGGTGCCCCACATCGATTTGTCTGACGGCCCCACATCGGCTGATCATGGTCTATTGTTGACATAGACGATGGACCCTCTGCATGATTCCAAGGAAATACGGTGTTACTACATGATATACCCGATGAGTAGCTGTTCCTTCTCACGGCGCAAATCATGGCACACGCTGGGAGACATATTTCTGTGCTTATCCACATGACCGAGGGCTCCCCTTGACTGCTTCGCTCCCGATGTATCTGCTGGAATCTGATCTAAACGTGGGCCAGCCCATTAGCATTTTTCAAAATTCCTAATAAATTCTAGAGGCCCACTAAGCTCATTCGTGCAAGGCAAGAGGTGGGACAAAAGTTTAGTCCCACATTGCTAGTTTAGTAGGAGTTGGACCTTCTTATAAGGGAGGATGTTTCCCCACATGTATGAGCATGAGAACAAAAGGGACATACACGCGCTCCTCCTCCGCCGCCCGCCTCGCCGCGGGTTGCCGAAATGAGCCGAGCCGATGTCTAAATGGAGATTGAATACGAACGCTGCATCCTTCGGCAGGTCAGGACAGTAGGCCTTCGAAACCCCACCTCTTTGAGTCCTGTACGGGAGAAGGGTGATAAGGTTTTCCCAAAAGCTACAAAGCGCGCGCGCCATATGTCGCTGCCGAGCGGCGACGCGATGCGAGTTTTGCCACTCGTCCTCGTATCCGTGACTCCACGTGTTGTCGTCTTCCTCCTCATCCCAAATCTCAGAAGATTCCCCTTTCTTTTCCATTCTCGTCATGTCATTCGTTTTATTGTCGCATTCATCATCGCATCATTTGCATCATCTTGCATAGCATCGTCACTCGTTTTCGAAAAACTTGCATCCGTTCGTAGCTGTCAGTTCTCTCCGTTCGTGTCGTCGACCGTTGCGAGACCAACCACACACGCACGCGCACGCGGCATCGTCAAAATATTGTTTTCAAAAGTGCGTTTGAAACATTCTCGGATTGGGTCGAAAGTTGGCGTGCGGTCTTGTTATATTATAGATAGACCGCCTACCAAGTTTCCACGCAATCAGAGGTCGTTTGATACCCGAACGGTCGACCGTAGCGGCACCGTCATCGGTTTATATCGTAGACGTTTCGTGTTTTAAAACCTTGTGTCACGGACCGCAGAAATTCCCCTCTCATCTCAGCCCAACCCCTCTCCACAGCCGGACAACCCACCTAGCAACCCCTTCGCTTCCGATTCGTCCGATCGAGATCGAACGGCTCGAAAACGGGTGTAACCCCTCAAACCCTAGCTGTTTGGCTATAAATAGAAGACCTCCTCGTCCATTTTCGGCCTTCTCCCACTCTACCTCGAAATCCGTGCGCGGCCGCCGCCAAGTGTCAGCTCCCCCGCGCCCACCTTCCTCCTCCCGCTGCCGGCCCTGTCAGGCCCATCCGCGGCCCACCCGAGCCCATCTGGGGCCGAGGCGTCCGGCCGCCGCCCATCGCCTTCGTTCCCGAGCTCCAGATCGGGAGGGAGCTCCCGCTCCAGAGCCCCGCGCCGTCCGACCTGCTCCACCCATCGCCGGAGCTCCGGCGAGCCGCTGCCGTCGTCGACCACCGCAGGCCGGCACCGCGAACTCGCTTCCCTCTCCTTCGTCTCGTCTCTTCCCTCTTTCTTCTCTCCTCTAAGCTCTCTCTCTCCCCATGTTCATCCCACAGGAGCCGCCGTGGAGGGGAGCAGCGACGGCCTCCGCCCGTGCCCGATCTACGCCGCCGTCGCTTGGATCCGGGGCGGACCAACCGGATCCTGCCTCACGCGTCGCTGCGTTGCCGGAGTAGATGCTTGTAGCCGCCGTCGTTCGTCCCTGTGAGGAAGAGGACGACGACCAGTCGAGCCCCCCCGCTCGCTCCCAGCGTTCGCTTGGGCCACCGCTCTCCCCAGGGCCCAGCTTCGCCCGAGCCGGCCCATCGCCTCCTCAGTGACTGGCCTCTGGCCCATGGTGATCGCCTGCCTATCCCTCGCCAGGTGTGCATCATAGCTAACCTGCGCCTACTGTCTGTTTCGGGCCCTGTGTTAGATTTGGCCCATTGGCGTTTTTTTAATTGCAGAAAACTGCATGATTTTAAAATGTTCATCAACATTTAACCGTGCATCGGAATTTAACGTGCCCTATATGTAAAATGTGTAGAATTTTGTGTAGATTCATAATATTACACTTTCAAATCTGTTTAAAATGCTTAAACTTGCTGTTTACATCTTTTTTCATAAATACCATTAATTTGCATTGCACACATTTATTTAATCATGCATTCGAATTAATCCAACCATGTATATAAATGTTCACATTATTTGTATCGTATTTTCATGCATGGAAAATATGTGTGATGTTTTATTTGCATTCATTTTGCATGTATAATTGCCAAAAGGGGTCATTCCATTAATTTGCCTAATTAATTGTGACATATTTGCCCACATGAACCTAGGCATATTATATATGTTTTCGGGGTAGAAAAATCCATAGAATTATACTCTGCATTTAGTTTTGTCATTGGAGCAAGTTTGTGTGCATGTCATTTTTGCCATGATGCCCTTTTGTCTATTTTTTGTGATTTAATCCTTGCACCATATGAAATAATTTTGAACATGAGATATGCCCTTGGACATGTGTGCTAGGCCCTGGTATTTTTGGTTGTCATAGAAATGCATGTTTAGGTGTTGTTTTTCTTGTTGCCAACATGCTATAAAAATCTGTTGTTTTGATGGTCCAAAATATTTCTAAGTCTGGAAATCTGTTATTTTGTTGCTATGTTGCCATGTGATTTGCTAGTGTTCTAGGAGTCTTTTGGTGATGCCACCATGGAGTCTTTTGTTAAGCATGTTATGCGCTGTCATTTTGTGCCAATATTTTGCATGAATAGGTTTTGCATCATAATTAAACCTGCTGTCCAATATGTCAATCTGTTAAAAACTGCTGCTCATGACTAGCCTAATATTCACCAAGTCTGAGAATCTGTTTTCTTCAATATGTCATGTTGTGTTGATGGTTGCCATGAATCTGAGAATAATTTGATGTTGCCATAATGGAATGATTTGTAATGCATCATGTCCTCTACCATGCTATAGATTTTCATGCCATAATATGCCCTCTAGCATATAGTTTTACTGCTGCCAATATGCCTTCGTGAAAACTCCTATGCTAAAAACTGTGATTTTCACTAAGTCCTAATCTGCTATATTTTGTTGCCATGTTGTGAGCTTCCTACCATGTGATCCATGACTCTTTTGAGTATGATATGTTAACATGAAATGAATTGTGTGTTACATGCTACTGCCCCATGCTTAGTTTGTGCATTTTAGAATATTGTAACTTGTTTTTTTCATGTGTGCAAAATGCTATCTTGCTGTTTTGGGCAGATTTCGACTAAAACTTGTGTTGGTTGTATTTGTCGAACCGTAGCTCCGTTTTGAACATGTCGCATATGAGAATTGCTTAGAATCTCATGTAGTTTCATAATAACTTGCTGCATTCATGATTTGAAATGTTGTGGTTGTCATTTTCATGCATTTTGCATTCATGTCATGTTCATCTTGAGACGGTCATATCTTTTAGACCGTAGCTCCGTTTCTAACGTTCTATATAGGTAAATCGACTAGAATGACTAGTAGAATCTCATTGTGCATTTTATTTACCTGTTTAAAAAATATTAAACAAGATTAGTTCAGATCTGGACCAATTTCGAAATTAACATATGGGGTCGTTTCGGAAATGCTATATGTTGATTCCGACCTCATTTAATATGACTAAATGTCTAGTTTACTTATGCTTCACCTCTTGCCATGTTAACAACATTTAAACTTGCCATGTACATAAATGAGAGTGAACCAAATGATTTGAACGTGGAGTTTCGTCAATATGCAACTCGTTGCATATTGAGCTTCACTTAATGTGTAGGAGTTGATTGTGTGCTTTGTCATGTCATGCATATCATGCATCATATTCCATGTGCATCGTGTCACGAATATGTTGTGGTGTATCGTGTGTTGATTGTTGTTTTCGGATTGCTTCTTCTCGATAGAGTTCCGAAAGCGTTCGGAGTGTGAGGATTCGTTCGACTACGTGGTTCGCCTATAGGAGATATGCCCTAGAGGCAATAATAAATGTTATTGATTATCTCCCTGTTCATAATTAGGTTTATGTTCCATGCTATAACTGCTATGGTTCTCGAGTCTACAATAACCACGAGGCTCGGAGGAAGACTCATATGCACGTGTGGAATAATAAACGGTAAAATGTATTCCTAGTCTGGCCTCTAAGACTAGCTCAAGTATTGCATGATGATCCTGTTTTCCTGATCATGGGCATGGCTATGCCGGCAATTTTGAGGGCACAATGTTAGAAGAACATTTGTGTTGAATCGACCCGAATTGATGTTATGCTATGAGATACATTCGTCATAAGTTAATGGTTAATAACACTGAGATGGTTAACATTTGCATGATTCCTTAGACCATGAGAGTATCGAGTTTCTTCATGCTTGCTTCATGAACTTTGGGGTTTGTTAAACGTCATCCGTAAATGGGTGGCTATTACGGCGGCTTACGGGTTCATGGAAAAGTGTGTCAAGTAACTTGATAGCTCAAGATTGGGATTTGCTCCTCCGACGATGGAGAGATATCTCTGGGCCCTCTCGGTGTTACAGTATCCATCATCGTCTGGCCAGACACTTTGTGATTTGATCACGGGGATGCTGGAACACGGGAACGAGAAAAGAGAACAATACCGGCAACGAGGTAACTGGCATAGTGGACAAGTTCTTGATCCACGGGGATGCCAACGTGTCTCACCTCGGGTATTTGTAACATATCGCGAAGCGACAGGAATAGCACATGGCAACTGGAGGTTCACTCGAATATTCATTCGTGTGGGTATAGGGGTCAATATGGGTGTCCACGGCTCCGATGTTGATCATTGATCGGAAGGGGTTCCGGGTCATGTCTATGCTTCACCGAACCTATAGGGTCACATGCTTAAGGGTCATCTATTTGCTGAATACTAGACAGGGAGTCTGAGAGAAAATCACCAAAAAAGTTTCGGACGCCGGAAAAGTTTCGGACAGCGGAAAAGTTCCGCAGAGAGGTCACCGGATGAGTTCCGGTGAAACTGAAAAGTTGTTTCAGAGGATACCATAAAGTCAAATTGGTTTTGGCACATGCCTGATAATTCTTGGAGGGTGCCAGAATCATTCTGGAAACTTTCTGGAATTTTCCGGAATGAAAACCGGAAATGTTCCGGAGCTGCCGAAACCGCTTCAGATGCTTTTCGCAGATGAAAATCACTAAACCGGAATTGTTCCGGCTCGCGTTGAAAATTATTTTGGTGGGTACTGGAAATGTTCTAAGCCAAAACTGTCGTTTCTTAAAGTTTGGGGATGTGATGCTTATGTCAAAAAGCTTCATCCTGAAAAGCTGGAACCCAAAGCGGAGAAATGCGTCTTCATCGGATACCCAAAAGAGACAATTGGGTATACCTTCTACCTCAGATCCGAGGGCAAAGTGTTTGTCGCTAAAAACGGAACATTTCTTGAGAAAGAGTTTCTCTCGAAAGAATTGAGTGGGAGGAAGATAGAACTTGATGAGGTTGTTGAACCTTTACTTCAACCTGAGAGTAGCGCAGCGCAGAAAGTTGTTTCTGTGGAGCCTACATTAGCTGAAGAGGAAGTTAATGATGATGATCATGAAGCTTTGGATCAAGTTGCTATCGAACCTCGTAGGTCGACAAGGACGCGTACTGCTCCCGAGTGGTACGGCAACCCTGTCTTAGAAGTCATGTTGTTAGACAACGATGAACCTACGAGCTATGGAGAAGCGATGATGGGCCCGGATTCCGAGAAATGGTTAGAGGCCATGAAATCCGAGATGGGATCCATGTATGAAAACAAAGTATGGACTTTGGAAGTATTACCAGAAGGGCGTAAGGCCATTCAGAACAAATGGATCTTTAAGAGGAAGACAGACGCGGACGGTAATGTCACCGTCTATAAAGCTCGACTTGTGGCAAAGGGTTTTTCACAAGTTCAAGGAGTTGACTACGATGAGACCTTCTCACCCGTAGCGATGCTTAAGTCCGTCAGAATCATGTTAGCAATAGCTGCCTTTTTCGATTATGAAATTTGGCAGATGGATGTCAAAACAGCGTTCCTTAACGGTTTCCTTAAGGAAGAGTTGTATATGATACAACCAGAAGGTTTTGTCGATCCAGAGAATGCTGACAAAGTTTGCAAACTCCAGCGATCCATTTATGGACTGGTGCAAGCATCTCGGAGTTGGAATCTTCGCTTTGATGAAGTGATCAAAGCGTTCGAGTTTATACAAGTTTACGGAGAAGCTTGTATTTACAAGAAAGTGAGTGGGAGCTCTATAGCGTTTCTAATATTATATGTGGATGACATATTGCTGATTGGAAACAATATAGAAATGTTGGAAAGCGTGAAGGAATATTTGAACAAGAGTTTTTCAATGAAGGACCTAGGAGAAGCTGCTTTCATATTAGGCATCAAGATCTATAGAGATAGATCAAGACGCTTAATAGGACTTTCACAAAGCACATACCTTGATAAGATTTTGAAGAAGTTCAAAATGGATCAGTCCAAGAAGGGGTTCTTGCCTGTTTTGCAAGGTGTGAAGTTGAGTAAGACTCAATGCCCAGTGACTGCAGAAGATAGAGAAAAGATGAGTGTCATCCCCTATGCTTCGGCCATAGGCTCTATCATGTATGCAATGCTGTGCACAAGACCCGATGTCAGCCTTGCCATAAGTATGGTCGGAAGGTTTCAAAGTGATCCAGGAATGGAACACTGGACGGCGGTCAAGAATATCCTGAAGTACCTGAAAAGGACTAAGGACATGTTTCTCGTTTATGGAGGTGATCAAGAGCTCGTCGTAAAGGGTTACGTCGATGCAAGCTTTGACACTGATCCGGATGACTCTAAGTCGCAAACCGGATACGTATTTATTCTTAATGGGGGTGCGGTTAGCTGGTGCAGTTCCAAGCAAAGCGTGGTAGCAGATTCTACATGCGAAGCGGAGTACATCGCAGCCTCGGAGGCGGCGAAGGAAGGTGTCTGGATGAAGGAGTTCATGACAGATCTTGGAGTAGTGCCTAGTGCACTTAACCCAATGACTCTGTTTTGTGATAATACTGGTGCCATTGCTCTAGCCAAGGAACCAAGATTTCACAAGAGGACCAGACACATAAAGCGACGTTTCAATTACATCCGCGATTACATCAAGGAGGACGACATAAATATTTGCAAAGTACACACGGATCTAAATGTTGCAGATCCGATGACTAAACCTCTTCCAAGGGCTAAACATGAACAACACCAGAACTGCATGGGTGTTCGATTCATTACAATGTAAATCACATAGTGATGTGAACTAGATTATTGACTCTAGTGCAAGTGGGAGACAGTTGGAAATATGCCCTAGAGGCAATAATAAATTGGTTATTATTATATTTCCTTATTCATGATAATCGTTTATTATCCATGCTATAATTGTATTGATTGAAAACTCAAATACATGTGTGGGTACATAGACAACACTGTGTCCCTAGTAAGCCTCTAGTTGACTAGCTCGTTGATCAAAGATGGTTAAGGTTTCCTAGCCATTGACATGAGATGTCATTTGATAACGGGATCACATCATTAGGAGAATGATGTGATGGACAAGACCCAAACTACGAACGTAGCATATGATCGTGTCAGTTTATTGCTATTGTTTTCTGCATGTCAAGTATCTGTTCCTATGACCATGAGATCATGCAACTCCCTGACATCGGAAGAGTACCTTGTGTGTATCAAACGTCGCAACGTAACTGGGTGACTATAAAGGTGCTCTACAGGTATCTCCGAGGGTGTCTGTTGGGTTGGCATGGATCAAGACTGGGATTTGTTACTCCATATGACGGAGAGGTATCTCAGGGCCCACTCGGTAATACAACATCACAAAGAGCCTTGCAAGCAATGTGACTAAAGTGTTAGGCACGAGATCTTGTATTACGGAACGAGTAAAGAGACTTCCCGGTAACGAGATTGAACTAGGTATAGAGATACCGACGATCGAATCTCGGGCAAGTAACATACCGAAGAACAAAGGGAACAGCATACGGGATTAACTGAATCCTTGACATAGAGGTTCGACCGATAAAAGATCTTCGTAGAATATGTAGGAGCCAATATGGGCATCCAGGTCCCGCTATTGGTTATTGGCCGTAGAGGTGTCTCGGTCATGTCTACATAGTTCTCGAACCCGCAGGGTCTACACACTTAACGTTTGGTGACGATTAGTATAATTGAGTTATTATGTTGGTGACCGAAAGTTGTTCGGAGTCCCGGATAAGATCCCGGACATGACGAGGATCTCCGGAATAGTCCGGAGGTAAAGATTGATATATGTGATAATAGTGTTTTGATCTCCGGAAAAGTTCCGGAATTCACCGGAAGGGGTTCCGGATGTTTACCGAAGTGTTCGGGTGCGAGAACACTTTATATGGGCCAAGGGATAAAAGCCCACGAGGTATTGGAAAGTGCAAAAATAGTTTTGCTGCCGCGTAAGCGGTACTACCGCTTGGTGAAGCGGTACTACCGCCCGAGCGGTACTACCGCTTGTGTGAAGCGGTACTACCGCTTGTGCGCGGCTGTGCACGGTTCGGCAGGGATCCGAGTTGGACTCTTTCCCTGCGGGCCAAACCGACCTTGTGCGGGCAAAACCGACCTGGAGGAGGCTTTTACTCCAAGTTTAGACCCCAAGGCTCAACATATAAATAGAGGGGCAGGGCTAGCACACGTGAGAGATCAAGATTTCCCCAAGCCGTGTGCGGCAACCCTAACCCTCTAGTTCCTCCGTCATAATCTCCGTAGCGCTTGGCGTAGCCCTGCAGAGATTGTTCCTCACCACCATCACCACGCCGTCGTGCTGCTGGAACTCAACCACTACTTCACCATCGCTCGCTGGATCGAGGAGGTGAAGGCGTCATCAAGCCGTACGTGTGTTGAACGCGGAGGTGTCGTCCGTTCGGCGCTAGTTCGTGATCGGATCGAGGGACGACTTGCGATTTGGATCGCGGAGACGTTCGACTACATCAACCGCGTTTCTTAAACGGTTCCGCTTAGCGATCTACAAGGGTATGTAGATTCACTCTCCCTCTCGTAGATGCTCATCACCATGGATAGATCTTGTGTGTGCGTAGGAAAATTTTTGTTTCCCATGCAACGTTCCCCAACACTTCATAGTGCATTCGGCACTATGAGACATTACACTTGCACATAACGTCAAGTTTTGTCCCGTTGAAACGTGTGGGCGTGTTAAATCATAGCCATTAGATTTTGTCAAACTGAGAAAGGGTCCTCACATTAAGGCTCACTAGTCAAACTGAGAAAGGGTCCTCACATTAAGGCTCACTAGAGCCCCCCGTCTCCATCCGTCTCAGCTCTTCCCGCCTCATCTCATCCTCCCTTTTACCTCTCGGCGCTGCGGAGGTCAAGCCCTAGCGGTTAGATCAGAGGTGGTCTACCATGGGGGCGTGCAGCTCCCGGTCATCCTCTCCTTTTCTATCGCTTTGAATCCCTTATGGGTTTGTAGCATCAATGAAAGATTTTGCCGTGATGTAGGGTGCATCTCCTGGACTAGAAAGACCACGCACAGCCGATCATGTGGGGGCAGACTGCAATCCACGACATGAAGATCGACAAGGAAAAAACAAGCCCAGCTGTGGATCTTCGATTCTACCATCTTCTCTTCATCTTTTACCAATAAGGTAAGCTGCATATAAATATATACCAATGGATAGGTAAACTTTTCTGTGCGATTGATTGATATTTGTCAATGTTGTTGACCGATTGCTTTTATCCATGTTAGTCCATGACTAATTCTGTTGCAACATTTGTTCATAAACTTTAATATTTTGTATAGAATTGATCCCCATATCTCTATCTCCTACGGTGATGATCTCTCTATTGATGCATTTGCAGCACAATTCATGATTGCTGCATAGGTGTCAATGTTGATCAGAGTGCTAGCATAATCGTAGACTTTTATCTAAAGTCCACATCATCGAGGGAATGTAATTAATTTTTATATGTGGATGTGATTGTTCATGTACATGAACCTCCTCAACCTTCATGGGAATTTTCAGATCTAATATTTGTCCTATAACTATTCTTTAAAGTTTAAATGTTACAGACCTTTCTTCATACACAGAAGTACAATAAAAATTTCCGCTGCTTTCTGTTGAAAATAATGAAAGTATTTATAGACATCTAGGTGTTAACTTCTATTAGCATGCAAAGAACATGTACTGGACTAAGAAAGAGTGGATATTTGGATGGTACTTCTTGCAATTAAATTAATCACATCAAGGTTTAGTTTGAGTTACAAATGCACATGCAACATGCTAATAGACACTGTATACAAAATAATAATAGTGGATAGAAACATTAGCCACTCATAGAACTGCAATTTCATATCAATCCCGCACCACAACAATAACACTATCATGCAACTGTATAAGTCAAACCCACTGGTTAACGCAAATCAACACCAAATATTCAATGTAAATGGAATTACTCCTACTAAGAAATCAAATACAAAATATATGTGATAGTACGAAGAACGACAAATATTTACTATAGTAGTGCTACCCTCGCATTTGTGAGGGCCACCTTGCTAGTTAGGCATCAAATAACAAAATCATCTTCGGCCATTGGCTCGGTAAAAATTATAAGTCTCCTCATTGCTGAACAATCATGTTCGTCAACTTTGCCTTGGCATCAAACTAGCTATATGGGTAAATGTCGAGCACAATCGCCATTCAACCCACATGCCAGCTTCTGCGGGTGACAACTCATTAATATCACATGTCATACCTCCTAGATTTTGTAGAGCCTCTCAAGACATGCATGGCTACTGGATTGACTGGGTATGAACGGCTTCGCTCCCAATGCTTTTGATTCCCACATGTTTGTGCTTCCCTTTGGTTCATCTCGCATCATGTTCTCTACATGTGTGTTTGCTATTCAATTGCACTCTAGTGTGTCAAATGGAAGGAAGAGTACATATAAAAGATTATATAAACTAATCCAGAAAATACTTTATATGAACTATTTGACCTTGCTATATGTTCATGTGAATATACACTTATATATAGCACAAGCATTGCTCACAAAGCTTAAGGTTGGTGGAGTATTTACTTTCATTGTTTATATTTCTTTTGCATTTTTCCCATTAATCAATGCATCAGTGTTTTTATGGAAAAAGAAGAATCTATCTCTCTCTCTCTCTCTCTCTCTCTCTCTCTCTCTCTCTCTCTCTTTCTCTGTGTGTGTGTCCATGTTATGTTCTTTCTGTGTGTTTTAACATTTTGATGTTCACACTGGGAGTTGGGGCCAGGGTGGGGACTTAGAAGGAATTCGTCATTTTATTTATCTTATGCTTCATGGAATTAAGACCAAAGCTACGCGTAGGTGAGAAAACATAATAAAAACCCCAAAGCGATTAGATCATCGATCGGGAAACTACATCAATAACAGTATCCACACCAACCATGTCAAGACACAAAACGGACGATAAGATTCTTTAACAACGACGCCTTCAAGGAGGGACCGAGGCTCAAGCAGCACTGTCATCGGATTCGACCACCGAAGGCTAGAATCTAAGTTTTCACCCCGAAGAATCAGTCTGAGTATATCTGAGCAATGCCTTTAATAGGGTAACGACATAAAAACATTGCCATTTTAGGTATAACCAAGTCGTGTCAGACTAGGCGTTCACGCGAAGCTCGAGAAGCACCGCCATCGACGCCAGTCATGTGCTGTCATCACCGATTTTCCCCAAAACCAGCAGCTACGTGCGATGTGTGACCGCCGCTGGTGCACAACCAACCCTTTGCATCAGGTTATTGTTCATTGTTTGCATCCCACCGCTTAAGTGAACCACCAGATATGAAAGGAAGAAGCCACACAAAGACCTTTCGGTGGACACTGCCATCCGCAGTGTGGCTGCCGCCGCAGGTGGATATGGGCGCATGGCAAGATAGCTGCCCATCCAACCATCGTGGGCCACATGCTCGACCGACATATGCCAGATCAGGTCAGACACTGAGAACCACAACCGTTAGAGGGACCAATCTCCAGCGCAACCCTAACCAGATTGGGACCGATCAAGTCGGCCACTCACAGTCGGCAACACAATCCAAACTTGTGTGCCGCCACCGCTAAGGCCATCATGAGGAGTCACTTGCCATCGGATCTGAACTTGTTTTGGGGGAGGGAGGGGAGCAATGGGGGAGCGCCCCGCCACCACTGTCCGTCATTAGACGACCCCCTCAGATTGTGACGAGGATTCCAGTGTTTCTAATTTCTTTTTGTGGGGGTTGGGGGTGCCTGCGGAGTCACCCCAGCGGTGATACAGGAGGCACGGGCGAGCATATGCTAAATGTATCCTGCTTTTAGAAAAAAAAAAATCAAAAAATGTACGCTCTATACAAGCCGAGCTGGGTTCAGACAGTGGACACGCTACGAATTCGAACCATTGGATTTTGCGTTGTTGCCGACTTGGTCTAGGCACGTCTACATCTACCTGACATCAAATATATTGGAGGCGGTGACAACCCTAGGCTTCAGTTGGTTAGATCACATCTGCTCTGCATCCTAGAGCAGATCCACCGTCAACGCCCTGACCAAAGGAACTCAGTCCTTGTCGTGGATATGCCAAAATTGTTTAGTTTTAGGGAAAAAGGAAAAGCATGAATGTCTGAACATTTGTCTTTTCTGTCGAGGTGGATAAAATGGTGACTAAAAAGTATGACTAGCCCTGTTGGTACATTGTTACAGGTGAGACATGTCGGGGACCGACGAGCTTGTTGTGTATGGTGCGTTTTTCATAGCAGACCCAGGATGATTGCAAGCGGTGCCCCACATCGATTTGTCTGACGGCCCCACATCGGCTGATCATGGTCTATTGTTGACATAGACGATGGACCCTCTGCATGATTCCAAGGAAATACGGTGTTACTACATGATATACCCGATGAGTAGCTGTTCCTTCTCACGGCGCAAATCATGGCACACGCTGGGAGACATATTTCTGTGCTTATCCACATGACCGAGGGCTCCCCTTGACTGCTTCGCTCCCGATGTATCTGCTGGAATCTGATCTAAACGTGGGCCAGCCCATTAGCATTTTTCAAAATTCCTAATAAATTCTAGAGGCCCACTAAGCTCATTCGTGCAAGGCAAGAGGTGGGACAAAAGTTTAGTCCCACATTGCTAGTTTAGTAGGAGTTGGACCTTCTTATAAGGGAGGATGTTTCCCCACATGTATGAGCATGAGAACAAGAGGGACATACACGCGCTCCTCCTCCGCCGCCCGCCTCGCCGCGGGTTGCCGAAATGAGCCGAGCCGATGTCTAAATGGAGATTGAATACGAACGCTGCATCCTTCGGCAGGTCAGGACAGTAGGCCTTCGAAACCCCACCTCTTTGAGTCCTGTACGGGAGAAGGGTGATAAGGTTTTCCCAAAAGCTACAAAGCGCGCGCGCCATATGTCGCTGCCGAGCGGCGACGCGATGCGAGTTTTGCCACTCGTCCTCGTATCCGTGACTCCACGTGTTGTCGTCTTCCTCCTCATCCCAAATCTCAGAAGATTCCCCTTTCTTTTCCATTCTCGTCATGTCATTCGTTTTATTGTCGCATTCATCATCGCATCATTTGCATCATCTTGCATAGCATCGTCACTCGTTTTCGAAAAACTTGCATCCGTTCGTAGCTGTCAGTTCTCTCCGTTCGTGTCGTCGACCGTTGCGAGACCAACCACACACGCACGCGCACGCGGCATCGTCAAAATATTGTTTTCAAAAGTGCGTTTGAAACATTCTCGGATTGGGTCGAAAGTTGGCGTGCGGTCTTGTTATATTATAGATAGACCGCCTACCAAGTTTCCACGCAATCAGAGGTCGTTTGATACCCGAACGGTCGACCGTAGCGGCACCGTCATCGGTTTATATCGTAGACGTTTCGTGTTTTAAAACCTTGTGTCACGGACCGCAGAAATTCCCCTCTCATCTCAGCCCAACCCCTCTCCACAGCCGGACAACCCACCTAGCAACCCCTTCGCTTCCGATTCGTCCGATCGAGATCGAACGGCTCGAAAACGGGTGTAACCCCTCAAACCCTAGCTGTTTGGCTATAAATAGAAGACCTCCTCGTCCATTTTCGGCCTTCTCCCACTCTACCTCGAAATCCGTGCGCGGCCGCCGCCAAGTGTCAGCTCCCCCGCGCCCACCTTCCTCCTCCCGCTGCCGGCCCTGTCAGGCCCATCCGCGGCCCACCCGAGCCCATCTGGGGCCGAGGCGTCCGGCCGCCGCCCATCGCCTTCGTTCCCGAGCTCCAGATCGGGAGGGAGCTCCCGCTCCAGAGCCCCGCGCCGTCCGACCTGCTCCACCCATCGCCGGAGCTCCGGCGAGCCGCTGCCGTCGTCGACCACCGCAGGCCGGCACCGCGAACTCGCTTCCCTCTCCTTCGTCTCGTCTCTTCCCTCTTTCTTCTCTCCTCTAAGCTCTCTCTCTCCCCATGTTCATCCCACAGGAGCCGCCGTGGAGGGGAGCAGCGACGGCCTCCGCCCGTGCCCGATCTACGCCGCCGTCGCTTGGATCCGGGGCGGACCAACCGGATCCTGCCTCACGCGTCGCTGCGTTGCCGGAGTAGATGCTTGTAGCCGCCGTCGTTCGTCCCTGTGAGGAAGAGGACGACGACCAGTCGAGCCCCCCCGCTCGCTCCCAGCGTTCGCTTGGGCCACCGCTCTCCCCAGGGCCCAGCTTCGCCCGAGCCGGCCCATCGCCTCCTCAGTGACTGGCCTCTGGCCCATGGTGATCGCCTGCCTATCCCTCGCCAGGTGTGCATCATAGCTAACCTGCGCCTACTGTCTGTTTCGGGCCCTGTGTTAGATTTGGCCCATTGGCGTTTTTTTAATTGCAGAAAACTGCATGATTTTAAAATGTTCATCAACATTTAACCGTGCATCGGAATTTAACGTGCCCTATATGTAAAATGTGTAGAATTTTGTGTAGATTCATAATATTACACTTTCAAATCTGTTTAAAATGCTTAAACTTGCTGTTTACATCTTTTTTCATAAATACCATTAATTTGCATTGCACACATTTATTTAATCATGCATTCGAATTAATCCAACCATGTATATAAATGTTCACATTATTTGTATCGTATTTTCATGCATGGAAAATATGTGTGATGTTTTATTTGCATTCATTTTGCATGTATAATTGCCAAAAGGGGTCATTCCATTAATTTGCCTAATTAATTGTGACATATTTGCCCACATGAACCTAGGCATATTATATATGTTTTCGGGGTAGAAAAATCCATAGAATTATACTCTGCATTTAGTTTTGTCATTGGAGCAAGTTTGTGTGCATGTCATTTTTGCCATGATGCCCTTTTGTCTATTTTTTGTGATTTAATCCTTGCACCATATGAAATAATTTTGAACATGAGATATGCCCTTGGACATGTGTGCTAGGCCCTGGTATTTTTGGTTGTCATAGAAATGCATGTTTAGGTGTTGTTTTTCTTGTTGCCAACATGCTATAAAAATCTGTTGTTTTGATGGTCCAAAATATTTCTAAGTCTGGAAATCTGTTATTTTGTTGCTATGTTGCCATGTGATTTGCTAGTGTTCTAGGAGTCTTTTGGTGATGCCACCATGGAGTCTTTTGTTAAGCATGTTATGCGCTGTCATTTTGTGCCAATATTTTGCATGAATAGGTTTTGCATCATAATTAAACCTGCTGTCCAATATGTCAATCTGTTAAAAACTGCTGCTCATGACTAGCCTAATATTCACCAAGTCTGAGAATCTGTTTTCTTCAATATGTCATGTTGTGTTGATGGTTGCCATGAATCTGAGAATAATTTGATGTTGCCATAATGGAATGATTTGTAATGCATCATGTCCTCTACCATGCTATAGATTTTCATGCCATAATATGCCCTCTAGCATATAGTTTTACTGCTGCCAATATGCCTTCGTGAAAACTCCTATGCTAAAAACTGTGATTTTCACTAAGTCCTAATCTGCTATATTTTGTTGCCATGTTGTGAGCTTCCTACCATGTGATCCATGACTCTTTTGAGTATGATATGTTAACATGAAATGAATTGTGTGTTACATGCTACTGCCCCATGCTTAGTTTGTGCATTTTAGAATATTGTAACTTGTTTTTTTCATGTGTGCAAAATGCTATCTTGCTGTTTTGGGCAGATTTCGACTAAAACTTGTGTTGGTTGTATTTGTCGAACCGTAGCTCCGTTTTGAACATGTCGCATATGAGAATTGCTTAGAATCTCATGTAGTTTCATAATAACTTGCTGCATTCATGATTTGAAATGTTGTGGTTGTCATTTTCATGCATTTTGCATTCATGTCATGTTCATCTTGAGACGGTCATATCTTTTAGACCGTAGCTCCGTTTCTAACGTTCTATATAGGTAAATCGACTAGAATGACTAGTAGAATCTCATTGTGCATTTTATTTACCTGTTTAAAAAATATTAAACAAGATTAGTTCAGATCTGGACCAATTTCGAAATTAACATATGGGGTCGTTTCGGAAATGCTATATGTTGATTCCGACCTCATTTAATATGACTAAATGTCTAGTTTACTTATGCTTCACCTCTTGCCATGTTAACAACATTTAAACTTGCCATGTACATAAATGAGAGTGAACCAAATGATTTGAACGTGGAGTTTCGTCAATATGCAACTCGTTGCATATTGAGCTTCACTTAATGTGTAGGAGTTGATTGTGTGCTTTGTCATGTCATGCATATCATGCATCATATTCCATGTGCATCGTGTCACGAATATGTTGTGGTGCATCGTGTGTTGATTGTTGTTTTCGGATTGCTTCTTCTCGATAGAGTTCCGAAAGCGTTCGGAGTGTGAGGATTCGTTCGACTACGTGGTTCGCCTATAGGAGATATGCCCTAGAGGCAATAATAAATGTTATTGATTATCTCCCTGTTCATAATTAGGTTTATGTTCCATGCTATAACTGCTATGGTTCTCGAGTCTACAATAACCACGAGGCTCGGAGGAAGACTCATATGCACGTGTGGAATAATAAACGGTAAAATGTATTCCTAGTCTGGCCTCTAAGACTAGCTCAAGTATTGCATGATGATCCTGTTTTCCTGATCATGGGCATGGCTATGCCGGCAATTTTGAGGGCACAATGTTAGAAGAACATTTGTGTTGAATCGACCCGAATTGATGTTATGCTATGAGATACATTCGTCATAAGTTAATGGTTAATAACACTGAGATGGTTAACATTTGCATGATTCCTTAGACCATGAGAGTATCGAGTTTCTTCATGCTTGCTTCATGAACTTTGGGGTTTGTTAAACGTCATCCGTAAATGGGTGGCTATTACGGCGGCTTACGGGTTCATGGAAAAGTGTGTCAAGTAACTTGATAGCTCAAGATTGGGATTTGCTCCTCCGACGATGGAGAGATATCTCTGGGCCCTCTCGGTGTTACAGTATCCATCATCGTCTGGCCAGACACTTTGTGATTTGATCACGGGGATGCTGGAACACGGGAACGAGAAAAGAGAACAATACCGGCAACGAGGTAACTGGCATAGTGGACAAGTTCTTGATCCACGGGGATGCCAACGTGTCTCACCTCGGGTATTTGTAACATATCGCGAAGCGACAGGAATAGCACATGGCAACTGGAGGTTCACTCGAATATTCATTCGTGTGGGTATAGGGGTCAATATGGGTGTCCACGGCTCCGATGTTGATCATTGATCGGAAGGGGTTCCGGGTCATGTCTATGCTTCACCGAACCTATAGGGTCACATGCTTAAGGGTCATCTATTTGCTGAATACTAGACAGGGAGTCTGAGAGAAAATCACCAAAAAAGTTTCGGACGCCGGAAAAGTTTCGGACAGCGGAAAAGTTCCGCAGAGAGGTCACCGGATGAGTTCCGGTGAAACTGAAAAGTTGTTTCAGAGGATACCATAAAGTCAAATTGGTTTTGGCACATGCCTGATAATTCTTGGAGGGTGCCAGAATCATTCTGGAAACTTTCTGGAATTTTCCGGAATGAAAACCGGAAATGTTCCGGAGCTGCCGAAACCGCTTCAGATGCTTTTCGCAGATGAAAATCACTAAACCGGAATTGTTCCGGCTCGCGTTGAAAATTATTTTGGTGGGTACTGGAAATGTTCTAAGCCCACATGAATATTTTCAGTTCGATCAGACGCTGAAAAATGTCGTCGTGAATAGTGAAAGTGCTTTTTGGGATATTTTTGGAAAAGTACCTTTTGGGATATTTTCCCAAAAGGCTTCTAGAAGGGATGGATGGATGGGGACCACCTTTGGGGGGCCCCACAAGGGTTGTGGCCGGCCAAGAAGTGGGCTCCACCTTGGAGCCCCACTTGCCCACTTGCTTTCCCATTTTGCCCTTGGAAAGTGTTTCCTTCATGAGCAAGTTTTGGTATTTTTGAAATGCCCATCCTAGCCCTTGGTTTTCCTATAAATAGAGATGAGTGGGCTGCCCACAAACTCACTCTTTCACACATACAAGTGCCGTTGCAATGATCTGGCTTCTTCTCTCCCTCCCAGTGAAATAGTGTCGTAGAGCCGAAAGGCTGTCTGGGTTCCGGCAGGAACTAGTTCTGGACGGCGAAGCCCTGCCGGATAGATGACACCGTATGTGTGCAACTCTGTAGAGAGATTGTAGTTTCGGTCTTAGTTCGAGAGTGCCTCCCGAAGGGATATCCGTGTGACCGTCCGAGTTTCGAAGGTCCTCCCGAAGGGCTGTCCGAGTGACTGTTCGAGTTTCGATGGTCCTCCCGGAGGGCGGTCCGCGACAACGTCGGGGGGACTGTCCGACCGCCTCCCGGAGGGCTGTCCGAGGGGCGGATGAGGGTATACATCCTCGTGGTTGGGAGGTTGTAAATCCTAGCTACGGGGATCTGCACCGCCGATCGTCATCGACTCTATTTCCGCTGCGCTACGAGTCGGTAACGAAAATGATCAAACTTTGTATGCAGTCTCCATAGTGGTCCTAGGCTGGTGCGTAGGTCGGAAATTTTTTGTTTTCTGCTGCGTTACCCTACAGTGGCATCAAGAGCCGTGCTATGCGTAGATGCAGGTTGCGATCTAGAATACATAGAGATGTATGGGTGTTGCATAATATAATTAGGTAGTAGATGAGTTCTATTACTGAAAATTATTTGTGCGGGTAGCAGATGAAATCTGTTACCCAATGTTCTTGTTGCTTCCCCTAAATTTGCGTAGTCCTGATCTTGACGGCATGGTGGAATCTCACAAAGTTCTGGCAATCCGCGATCCTTTCAAGCTGCTCCTGAGTATGCTGATTGACAGATCAACAAAGTGCTAACCGTTCTTTGGGTTCCACCATAGTTAAAGAAAGATGGATGTTTCGCAGACGAAAGGGCAATGCAGATATGATCTGCACGGGGGTCACGCGTATGACGAAGTTTAGTATGGGGCTCGAGATTTTATTATCTCGTGTTTCATACACCCCGCAATGTTAATCTAGCGGCTTGGATTATCATACTTGATGATGGACGTTGGTAGCTTCGGTTTGTTTCGAAACCTTAGAAGCCACGTAAAACAAGTTTTTGCATGAACCGATTAGAGGCGTCTAACTTGGTTTTGAAGGATGGTTTGCATGTCCATATGATGTGGTATAGCAGTGCTCATATTAATTTGATTATGTATGAGATGACTATATGATGTAATTTGATTAAACATGACCTGCGTGTCATGATTCGGCATGATGGCTGGAGCCATATGATTGCACTTTAATGACCTGCGTGTCAACCTTATGTAATGCACTTATTTTATTAGCTATAGAGATAGCAATATTATCTGGTGCATCGACAAGGTGGTGGCAATCTTCGCGAAGGTGAACACCGACGCGAATGCCGGAGACGAAGAAATAAAAAACTTCTTCGTCAGAAAGGGTTGTACCATATCATGCTATTATGAATTGCCTGAGATGTTTATCCCTTATGATGCACCCTTCTTGATTGCGCGGTAGTCACTTTTTATTAGGGTGATCTCTCACAAAAAAAAAATCAAGTAGTTAGTGTTCTCCCAAGTGTAGCACCGTCACGGCATCTATCTCTTCGGGGCATCACATGATCTCCATGGGTGCGAACGATTAGAGAAGTGTGAGGCGGGTGAGTTGAGACCTCGCAGCAAGATCATTTGGTTGTCTTGACGTTCAGGCATGACAGTCATGAGCTCGGAACACACGCATCGAAAGATGAACAAGAATCACATAGAGATGTGATCGGCAAGTTTGCCTACCGATTGAAGTTCGCGCCATTTGAGTTCATCTCGAACCGTGGCGTTGAATTGAAATGCGGATCTTGAATCACTCATGATCAATTATGAGAGATATTGATTTGAGTGGGAGCGCACTGTAGAATTAACTTGTTTAATTCTCAGTGCAATTAATTATGAACACTGTCTAAGTATTATTTGCATAATAGTTGTAGAATAATGGCTCGCGTTTCCACCTTCCCTATTAAAATTGAATAGCTGTTAAATATCTGGTTAAAACTTTACGGTTGGTAACGTAATGTGAGGATTGTCCTCTAGAGTGCTGAGAAGGATTTTGTCCTATCGCATACTTTCGGTATTCTCCCGCTAATGCTATGGATCATGTGACTCTCGTCCTTCGATCCAAAAGCTAGAATTCCTTTTCAGTCAAAGTGCAATATGTTTGCTTCCATGAGACCCGAACTTCGAAAGTTTGGATAGTTATGTGATATTCATGGAATCTGAAAATCATTTTTAGAGACAGACAAAGGCTAAAAGATATGAGATATCCAAAGTAATGTTTGTTTGCAAACTGTTAGTAAAGGAGTTTACTATGCATTAGACTGATAAGAGAGGGATCCAGGAGAACGCCTATCATATGATGAAAGGTGAATAAAACAACAACTTAAAGAGAAAGGAAGTGTCCGAAGGCTGTTAGTGAGACTTTCACGCCTAGGAAGTCCGGGACTAACGCCACTCTTAAGTTGGATGCTTCTTCTGAGAGTAGGAGAAATACTAAAAGTTAAACTGTTAGAAGTATAAAGGCAAAAGTATAGAAGACTGGAATATCCAGCTCATGTATGAATGTCATACAGGTTTTTGATGTATAGAAGGCTGATCAAAGATATAGTTCTTGGGAATTATGGTTAAACATATTAATCACTAATTCTTGGGTATTGTGAGTTAATCACAAAGATACCCGCTCGATTGCATTCTGTTGCAACTCGATGTAAGAACTACTATGGCCTGAAAGACTAGCCAGGAATGACGTTTAGATACACGCAGGGAACATAGTAAATGTTACTATGCTTTCCATAGGTGTATTCCCTATGTATTTACTTTCATAATTCATTTTAGAGTTTCACACTCTAGCCCTTTGCATAAGGTATCTTGCAAGAAGGTTGTTCATAAGAGAACTTTTGATGTTCGGTGTTATGAATAACATAAGGGCCATACTTTCATTATGAATGAGACGTATGTTATGAATATTGATAATAATACATTACCTCTGGGTTTACTTTCATAATTCACTTTAGAGTTTCATACACTCTAGCCCATTGCACAATGTTTGTTGCAAAAGAGTTGTTCATAAAACAACAATTGTTGTTCAGTATTATGAATAACATGAAGGGCCATGCTTCCATCCTAGATAGGATGTATGTTATGAATATTGATGGAAATATAATACATCCATAACACTGACGCTAAATGTCGCAAGACTAAAAGAATACCACACAAGTGTGGCACTGCATTTGGTCACATTGGAGAAACCCGCATGGAAAATTCCATTATCATGGATTTTGAAGTCGATTGATTTTGAATCATCTGACACTTGCAACTTTCCTCTGAAAAGTGAAGTGACTGAAATACTGTGCACAGGCCATAAGGAACGAGCATAGAACATGTTGGTGATCATACATTATGATGTGTGTAGTCCAATAAATGTTATTGCAAGTAGTGGATTTATCTATCTTCAGAAATGACTCAAGTAGATATATGGATATTTACTTGATGAGACGTGAGTCTGGATCTTTTGAAATCATTCGAAAGGTTTTCAAAATGAAGAAGAAAATATTGTAACAAGAAAATTATGTTTCTACAATTCGATTGCAGAAAGGAATATTTGAGTTACAAGTTTAGCGAATGTCTGATGAGTTGTGAAAGGGGTTTCATAACTTGCACCTCCCGGAACACCACTGCAAGTGGAAAGTCCATGAAGATGTAATTGAACCATTTATGACATGGTAAGATCAAAGATGACATAAATAGATTTGCCATTATCCCTTTTAAAGTGATGCTTTAGAGACTGCGGCTTTTACACTGAAAAGAGCTCCATCGGGTCTGTTGAAATGACGCTATGGTATGGTACGCCCAACCATGTTATATCTTTTCTTAACATTTGGAATATGGTGCTTGTGTAAAAGGTTACAAACCTATTCCAAATCAGACAAGTGCTACTTTGTAAGGTTATCCCAAGTCATTGGGTATTCCCCCACCACTATACCGAGGCAAAGGATTTTGCCGCAAAACGGTATGCTTTTAAAGAGAATAGTTCTTACAAAAGGTGAGTGGGAGGACAGTGCAACTCGACGAGATAAACAGTATCTTCGTCATCAGATCAAAGGAAAGGAACCTTGGAAGTGATTCCGGAGTTTCCTACTGCGACTGATACGGAAGTCTCTACAATAAAATGTATGGACTTCGGTCGAACTTGCAGCTGAACCACGTAGGCAAAGCTCGTGCAAACCTATCAGGTGTGCAAACGAGATATTGTTGTTAGACAACAGTATACCTACAATACACAAGGAAGCGTTGATGGGCCCTGACTCCAGAGTTGGCTAAATGCCAATACAATCCGAGATAGTTTCCATATAAGTGATTCATGATTAACATCTTGATACACCTTTCGGAAGACTTAGAGTCTAACGAATATTTATGGAACTAAAAACTGATACGGATAAAAATGTTTTATCCATAAAGCTCGACTTGTTGAAATAACAAGTTCAAGGAGTTGACTACGATGAGGTTGTTTCACCGTAGCGATGCTTAAGGTCGGTTGGGGTTGAACTAGCAATTAATACATACATCAATCATGAGATATGGAACATGGATGACAAAAGGATTTCCATCTGATGGAAATGAAACGTAGGACTTGTATGTGATACAGTCCAAAGTAATTTGTCGATCCAGAGGATGCTAGTAAGTATGCAAACTTCAGAGTTCCAGCGATGGACAGAAGAGAGCAAAGTGGAGTTGGAATCTTCGTTTTTGATGGAATGGTCAAAAGGGGTCTGACTTCATCAAATGGGTATCGAAGATGCTTGTGAAATAAATTTCTTGACACATTGTTAATTGGAAATAAATTTCTTGACACGAATAAGGACTTCATTTAAAAATAGTTTTTCGATGAAGTACTTAGGCTAAATAGCCTCAATATTAGGCATGATAATCTATGGAGATAGATTTACCTAATAGGGCTAAGCTATGAATACATATTGACAAGTTGCTAAAACCTTCTAGCATTTAAAACGTCAAGGAGTGATTCTTGCCGAAGTCACATGGGAAGAGTTTTGCAAGACTCGGTGTCTCAAAACACAGATGAGCAAAAATACATGATGGTGATTCCACACACTCTTGTGTTTGGATTAAACATGTATTCCATGGTATGTAAAAACAACCAGATTTGTCCAATACTCCAAAGTTGTTGCGAGTATAGATACCAAAGTGATCAAGAGTACTGATCATGGGACAACAGTGAAAGATGTCATTAGGTACTAGAGTAGTACTGATGACATGGTTTCTCGCAAGAAGAGATTATGAAGTGCTCGTTGTAAGTAATTACATCGATACAGTCTTCATCAATGCTCCATGCGATTTTCGATTTAAGTTAAGGGTTTTGTGTAATACACAACATAGTGGCACGGTAGTTGGAAATTGTTCCTAACAAGATACTGTGGCGAATTCTATAACAAAGGCAAAGTATGTTGACGCTTTAGAAGCGACAAAGAAGTTGTTGAATCATATAGTTCATTCATGAACTTAGTATGGCTCCAAGATGGCTTTGGTCTATGGGACACTATTGCAGATAGTTGCCCCATAGCTCAGTCTGAGGAATCAGGTTTCGACCAATGATTCACACATATGCAAAGCCAAGTCCACACAAAATATGAATTTTGTGAAAGCGTGAAAACGCAAGGATATGCAAAGTTACACACGGAGCTGAAGTTGTCAGATCCGTTGGACATCAGGCTATACCACAAGCGAAGCATATTTTACACCAGTATGCCATAGGTGTAAAGTGCATTAGCATTGACTAGATTATTGACTCTAGTGCAAGTATGAGTCTGTAGGAGATATGCCCTAGAGGCAATAATAAATGTTATTGATTATCTCCCTGTTCATAATTAGGTTTATGTTCCATGCTATAACTGCTATGGTTCTCGAGTCTACAATAACCACGAGGCTCGGAGGAAGACTCATATGCATGTGTGGAATAATAAACGGTAAAATGTATTCCTAGTCTGGCCTCTAAGACTAGCTCAAGTATTGCATGATGATCCTGTTTTCCTGATCATGGGCATGGCTATGCCGGCAATTTTGAGGGCACAATGTTAGAAGAACATTTGTGTTGAATCGACCCGAATTGATGTTATGCTATGAGATACATTCGTCATAAGTTAATGGTTAATAACACTGAGATGGTTAACATTTGCATGATTCCTTAGACCATGAGAGTATCGAGTTTCTTCATGCTTGCTTCATGAACTTTGGGGTTTGTTAAACGTCATCCGTAAATGGGTGGCTATTACGGCGGCTTACGGGTTCATGGAAAAGTGTGTCAAGTAACTTGATAGCTCAAGATTGGGATTTGCTCCTCCGACGATGGAGAGATATCTCTGGGCCCTCTCGGTGTTACGGTATCCATCATCGTCTGGCCAGACACTTTGTGATTTGACCACGGGGATGCCGGAACACGGGAACGAGAAAAGAGAACAATACCGGTAACGAGGTAACTGGCATAGTGGACAAGTTGTTGATCCACGGGGATGCCAACGTGTCTCACCTCGGGTATTTGTAACATATCGCAAAGCAACAGGAATAACATATTGTAGTTTCGGTCTTAGTTCGAGAGTGCCTCCCGAAGGGCTGTCCGTGTGACCGTCCGAGTTTCGAAGGTCCTCCCGAAGGGCTGTCCGAGTGACTGTTCGAGTTTCGATGGTCCTCCCGGAGGGCTGTCCGCGACACCATCCTGGGGACTGTCCGACCGCCTCCCGGAGGGCTGTCTGAGGGGCGGATGAGGGTGTACATCCTCGCGGTTGGGAGGTTGTAAATCCTAGCTCCGGGGATGTACACCGCCGATCGTCATCGACTCTACTTCCGCTGCGCTACGAGTCGGTAACGAAAATGATCAAACCTTGTATGCAGTCTCCATAGTGGTCCTGGGCTGGTGCGTAGGTCGGAAATTTTTTGTTTTCTGCTATGTTACCCTACATCGCCTCCTTCATGGATTCGTTCTTCTTCCAAGCGGGATCTCAGGCAAGATGATCATTTCCCTGGATACCATTACTATCATTGTCATGCTAGATGTCTCGTTTCTATCGCTGTCTCGCTACCTACCACTTGTATGTCAAGCCTCCCAAATTGCCATGAAAAGCCTCTAACCCCCACGTCCCAGCAAACATTGTTTGGCTATGTTACCGCTTGCTCAGCCCTTCTTATAGCGTTGCTAGATGCAGGTGCAATGTTTCCATGTGCCAACATGGATATCCTTTTGTTATATCACAATATTATTGCTATTTAATTCAATGCACATATATACTTGGTAAAGGGTGGAAGGCTTGGCCTTTTGCTCGGTGTTTTGTTCCACTATTGCCGCCCTAGTTACTTATGAACCGGTGTTTTGTTCCATAAATGAGCGCTCCTAACATGCTCGGGGTTGTTATGGGGACCCCTTGATTTTCGTTTTAGGATAAAACTTGTCTGGCAAGGCCCAACATTGGTACTACATTTGCCTAATAACTAATAAACCTGCATATGGAGTAATTAACCCGAGGATCTTTAATCAACAACCCGGGCCAGTGCTCATCATGAGTGTTGGTCCAACCTGGGCTGCCTGCGGGGCCGCCTCGAGGAAACTCGGGGATTGGTTTTCCCCGTAGCTAGTCCCATCCGGTCGTGTCCTGAGAACGAGATACGCAGCTCCTATCGGGTCTGTCAACACGTCGGGCTGTCTTGCTGGACTTGTTTTACCTTTCTCGAACGTCTTGTGCGAGGAATTCCGATATTACTTCGGGCTATCTCGAGGTTGCGGTCAGTGGAATTGGCTAGGAAGATCACGAGATTCGTGGTCGAGGTTATTCCCGCTGCGTGTGGTTAGTTTGTGATGGATGAATTGGAGCACCCCTACAGGGTTAAATCTTTCGGAAAGCCGTGCCCGCGGTTACGTGGCAACTTGGAAACTTTGTTTAACACCCGGTCATAGCAAACTTGAAGTAAACTCAAATAAAATACACCAACCGCGTGCGTAACCGTGACTGTCTCTTCTCGTGAATTTCTAATCCGAGAGAGAACACGGTGGGGTTATGTTTGACCGTAAGTAGGTGTTCATGATCACTTAGTGATCATTACTAGTTCACGTCCGCTTATTCGACAATCATCCCCCTTTATTCTTGTACTCATAAGTTAGCCACTCAAATAAATGCTTAGTGCTTGCTGCAACCTCACCACTTAACCATACCTCTCCCATTAAGCTTTAATAGTCTTGATACCCTTGGAAATGAGATTGCTGAGTCCCTGTGGCTCACAGATTACTACAACAACAGTTGCAGGTAAAGGTAATACGATGCTTTGACGTGAGAGCGATGCTTTGTTTGATTTGGAGTACTTCTTCTACTTCATCGATCATAGGATGGGTTCCAGGCGGCAGCTTGGGATAGCAAGGATGGATGTCATTTTATCGTTTGTTTTCGTCCGTAGTCGGACCCTGCTCTTCTGTATGATGTTTGGATATGTTGTTGTATTGATGTGATATTGATGTAGCTTGTGGCGAGTGTAAGCCAATTCCATATACTCATCTCTTCTTTACATGTACTTGTAATGATATCCATTCTTGCGAAATGGGCGTAACAAGTTGGTATCAGAGCCAGGTTCCGACCTAGGAGCCCCCTTGATTGATCGAAATTGGCCGAGTCGAGTCTAGTGAAAAACTATTTTGAGTCTAGTCATATCGGAGAGTAGGATTCTTTTACTCCTCTTCTATACTCTGGTGAGGTATTCGACTTAGGAATTTTCATTCTACTCCTCTTCTCGCTCAATTTTTTTTTAGGATCACGCGAGTATTTTGGAAACTATATAATGCCGATGTGACGGAGTTCTGTCTTGGTGCCTCCTGTCTGACTTGATTTCTTCCGGGGAGTTGAGCTCCAGGGGATTCTTGACACATCGTTATCATTCAGTTTCCTTAGTATCTCAGGACGGAGGATGTTCGAAATTGCTTCAATACTTTTCATGGCGAGATAAGGCTAGAGTCACCCAGTACTGGGGAGGCGTCTGGGGTACTGCCATGTTTAGTATCGTTGTGATTACGAGGATCTGAGGTAAATGAGTTTCAGAGACCTTTGGTTGTGTGTTGAGGGATGTGATACACTGGAGAGTAGTATTACCGCTAGGAGTTGAGTGATCATGTAAAACTCTGTGTATCCGTGTACCCGATTGTATAACCGAGATTTCAGGAGTTCTTAGGTGGGAATTCAAGTACTTACCTAGGATTATCTTCCACAGATGATGATGTGAGGTTGGGGTTCGACCTCGAGTGGTTCGCTTGTTGACGGTCTTTCTTACAGCGGTTCTCGTTGTGTCTTAAAGAGTCCTTGTAGCTTGCTACGACTCGGGGACGCTTCGTATGTCCTGTGCACTGCCTTGTACATGATGGCTACTGTAAGATCGAGCCCGTGTGAGCCTTACCACGAAAATGTCGAGCGAAATCTCTGTCATATATCTGTTTCCAGCTTAATTTGCAAGCCTCATCCTTTGTTTTGTTGCAATATGGTAATTCAAGTTGCTTCGATGTCAAGTGGTGATTCATATCTTTTCTAAGTAGTGTTCTCATACTTCTATGTGAATGCTAATCCTTTTGACAACCGGAGTTGTCTTCAAAATCTTTTCCATCCAGAGTGCTTCTCTTCAAGATAATTCTATCCTCGTCAATATTGGCAAGATCAATCCTCTTATTTCTTTCCGGAGTTCGTCTCATCTATCTCAAGTTTTCTTTGTTTTTCCCACCCTCCCGCCCTTTTTCTTCGATGATTAAATTCTCATTCAAGTGCCTTTTCTATTCATGTGATGCTTCCGCTATTTTTCTTCCGTATTGTATACGGTGATTCATGTGGAGATGCTCAAGTGCTCAAGTTCATCATTCTTGTTCTTGTTTTCTTCTCCGGTGGATTCAATTCAAGTTTTCGGTGCTCATCATATCCTTTTCATTCTCTAAATGCTCTCCCATGTTGGAAGTTATTATTCAAGTCTCTCATGTTTAATCGCCTCTATCTATTCTATCCGGAGTGCTGAAGATATCTCAGAAGAGTCGTGTTTCCGTTCAAATCCTTTCAATTGTTTTGGGGTTCTCACCTCATCAGTTTTCATTTGTACCGGTGCAATCTCTCTTTCTAAGCAATTGTTTCAACGGTGATCTCTTTGAGTGGGCCCATAACCCACAGGTTTGTCCCCAGGATCTTACCTGGCTCTTCTAATCTTTTCCGGAGATGTCCTCAAGTCCTTTTCAAATATGACGTAAGAAAGATTTTCATCAGTCATATTCCTTCTCGAGGATCGCTGTTAAATCACTTTCATCATTGGCTCAACCTTTCCTTATTTGTTGTTCCGGAGTGTCTCAGTAATTCATGATGTTCTTCCTGTTATCATTCTCGGCCTTGAAGACCAAGAAGAGTTTCTCTTAAATCTTTCTCCGTTCTTTCAAAGATTGGTCATCTTAGCTTGTTGCTATCCTCTGTAATTCGTTTCGATCATGAGTAATTCCTTCCATATCCATCCGGAGCGTTTCAGAGTTGTTTTCATTTCTCGATCCTCCGAAGGCCATCATTTCAGAAGATTTCTTCGCTCTCAGCTTTCAGCTTTCGTTCTCAAATTCTTCTCACTTGTTGTCTCTTCGTTCGTTCAATTTTTACCGGTGTTCCGTTAAAGACTTCTTCAAGTGGGCAATATCTCTCTTCAATCCTTTTCAAGAAGAATAAGTAGTGTGCCAATCTGTTGCTTGTCATCAATTTAACTTGATGAAGGATAAGCAGACATAATTCTTATTCTTGTTGCCTTGAGATGATTTCAATCCTTCTTCCAGAGTTGTTCATGATATCAAAGTCTTGATTCTAGGTTGTTCATCTTTTGTTCCCGGAGTTCCAAGTTTTCTCAAGTATCTCGTCACGAAGCTCCATCTTAATCCTTGCAAGGTCATAATCTTTTTTTTTCAACTTTCGATTCTTTTGATCTTTCTTTTGTATACGGAGGTTCTTCACGACGGCTCTTCAAGGATTTAATTCCTTCTCAGTTGTTCTTCAAGATTCTGTTGGAGAGGCTCAAGGATCATTCATCTTGTATTCCGAAGTGCAATTCATTCTCCCTCATCTTCTGAGGTGGTGTTATAGCATTCTTGATTTTGAGGAGTCTCAAAGAGAAGCATTGTCAAGAATGAGACATTTAAACCCATCAATCTCTTCCTTGGAGTTATCTTGGTATAGATTTCACCTAAAGCTTTCCTAAGGATTGTTGCTATCATGGTGCTTATCAATGACCCAAGTTTCCTCCTTGTCCTCTTGGTGTAAGAAGTTTTGCATATCCTGTGGCTCTCAAGCAATCAATTGTTTCCATTAGTGGCCGGTTGTCACCTCATAATTTTGGGTTGTTTTCCTTAAGTCCACAACAAGCTTATTCTTTTCATTGTTGATTATCCAACAACTCCGTTCAATCCTTCCTTGTAAGGATGTTTTTTCAAATTCAATTGTGTTAGAAGTTGTATTTTCTTCTCCGTTCTTTCTTCCAATGATCTAGCTTCTATTCTTTTGTTCCGGAGGCATTGTGATGTTGCTATATTTCATCCCATCATCTCGGTTTGTCATGATCATGTTCTTCCCTGCTTGTCCATTCAACCGGAGTGTGGTTCCCCTATTCAAGTTCTTTCCGTCATATCAAGTTCTGCTTTTCTTTTCTACCGAAGTGCTGCTGAAATTTCTTTTGAATTCTTGCTTGTTTCTCATATCATTCTTCATCTCTTCCAACCTTCGTGTTTCTATGGTTTCACTCGTTTGTCAAAGAAGCAACTAAGTTTTACCTCATCCTCTTCTCTTTCTCTTCCCCTTTTCATTCTAAGATCTCGGGTCGAGATCTCTTGTAAGTGGAGGAGAGTTGTAACAGCCCGGGACCGACGCTCCAGAAGATTCCCGTTTTATTCGATTGTCGTCGTGTGATTCGTTTGTTTGTCGCATTCATCATCGCATCATTCGCATCATTTGCATAGCGTCGTCTCTCGTTTTTGAAAACTTGCATCCGTCGTAGCTGCCGGTTCTCTCCGTTCGAGCAGTCAACCGTTTCGAGACCACCCACACACGCACGCGCCCGCGGCATCGAAAAAAATAGCGTTTTTAAAGTGCGCGAAAAACATTCTCGGATTGGGTCGAAAGTTGGCATGCGGTCTTGTTATATTGTGGGTAGACCGCCTGCCAAGTTTCGTCGCAATCGGGGACCGTTTGATACCCGAGCGGTCGAACGTAGCAACGCCGTCATCGGTTAAATATCACGCGTTTCGGTATTTCAAAATCATGTCACGGGCCACCAACATTCCCTCTCATCCCCACCAAGCCCCTCTATACAGCCCATCGCAGCCCACCATAGCCCATCCCAGCTAACCCCCTCCGCTTTCAGACCGTCCGATCGAGATCGAACGGTCCGAAAACAGGCAAAATCCCCTAAACCTAGCCCTCCCCTGCTATAAATGGACATCTCCTCGTCCATTTTCGGAAACACCTAGCTACCTAGGGATCCATGCCGCCGCCAACCGCCTCCCACCTCTCTCCCGCAGCCACTTTGCCGCCCAGCCTCCTCCTACCTCGCGCGGGCCCGAAGCAGCGCCGCCGCCTCCCGCGAGCTTCTTTCGCGCATGGCCCCCGCCCGAGGAGGTCATCCCCGAAGCCCCTTGCCCGAGCGCCGCCTCGGCCGGTCGCCGGAGCCGCCGCCGTCGCCGGCAGGTCGACCCCGAGCGCCGGCCCTCGCCCCCTGTTTCTCTGCTCTCTCTAACCCCATTTCTCTCTCCCTCTGGCATGGGAAGGATCCGCCGGAGCTCGCCTCGATCTCGAAGTCCGTGGTGCGCCAAGCTCCTCGCCGGCGGGAATGGATCCATCATCGTCGGATTCGTCCAGATTCGCCCTGATCCGGTCGGGCCTCGCTGGATCCCGCCTTTCCTGCGCCGTCCACCTCACCGGGAACTGCCATGGACGTCGCCCTCGCCTCCGTTGACCCGCCTCCCTTGCGCCTCGTCGGGATCGAGCAGGTGTCTCGATCTGCCCGTAGACTCGCTCGGATGGGCCAAGCCCGCAAGGCCCAGCGCCGCCCACTGCTCAACCGGCCCAGCTCCCGGTGGCCCGATGTGAGTAGCCCAGCACCGATGCCCTATCCAGCGCCCCACGCACGTTTTAGATATATTGCGCCCAGTGCATTGATAATTGCAGGAAAAAAAACCCTATTTTTAAATGTCGATAATTAATAAAGCATGCATCAAATCCAAATACTTTATATAGGTAAAATGATTAGAATTTTGTGTAGATTCATATTATGCCATTTTCATCCATGTTTAAAATACCTAAGCTCGCTGTTTGCATCATTTTGCACAAATGCCATATTTTGCATCACGCATAATTATTTAACGTGCATCGGGATTTAATCCAACAATATATTAAAATGTTCATATTATCGGCATCGCACTTTCATGCATGACAAACTAGTTCATTGAAATATTTGCATTTAACTTGTATTTATTGTTGCTAAAAGCGGATTAGGCCATAAACTTGCATAATTAATTGTGACATGTTTCCCTACATGAACCTACGCATATTATATGTATTTTCGGGGTAGAAAATCCATAGAATTTAACTGTATATTTAGTTTTGTCATTGTAGCAAGTTGGCGTGCATGTCATTTTTGCCATGATGCCCTTTTGTCTATTTCGTGTTAATTAATCCATGCATGATATGAAATAATTTTGAACATGAGATATGCCCTTGGACATGTGTGCTAGGCCCTGGTATTTTTGGTTGTCATAGAAAAGCATGTTTTAGGTGTTGTCTTCTTGTTGCCAACATGCTATAAAAATCTGTTATTTTGAGGGTCCAAAATATTTCCAAGTCTGAAAATCTGTTATTTTATTGCTGTGTTGCCATGTGAATTGCTAGTGTTCTAGGAGTCTTTTGGTGATGCCACCATGGAGTCTTTTGTTAAGCATGTTATGCTCTATCATGTTGCGCCAATAGTTTGCATGAATAGGTTTGCATCATAATTATTCCTGCTGTCCAATATGTCAATCTGTTAAAAAACTGCTGCTCATGACTAGCCTAATTTTCACTAAGTCTAAGATACTGTTTTCTTCAATATGCCATGTTGTGTTGATGGTTGCCATGAATCTGAGCATAATTTGATGTTGCCATAATGGAATGATTTGTAATGCATCATGTCCTCTACCATGCTATAGATTTTCATGCCATAATATGCCCTGTAGCATATAGTTTTACTGCTGCCAATATGCCTTCGTGAAAACTGCTATGCTAAAAACTGTGATTTTCACTAAGTCCTAATCTGCTATATTTTGTTGCCATGTTGTGAGCTTCCTACCATGTGATCCATGACTCTTTTGAGTATGATATGTGAAGATGAAATGAAGTGTGTGTTATATGCTACTGCCCCATGCGTAGTTTGTGCATTTTAGTATATTGTAACTTGTTGTTTTCACGTGTGCAAAATGCTATCTTGCTGTTTTGGGCAGATTTCGACTAAAACTTGTGTTGGTTGTATTTGTTGAACCCTAGCTCCATTTTGAACATGTTGCATATGAGAATTGCTTAGAATCTCATGTAGTTTCATAATATCTTGCTGCATTCATGATTTGAAATGTTTGTGGTTGTCATTTTCATGCATTGTGCATTCATGACATATAATCTTGTGATGGTCATATCTTTTAGGCCGTAGCTTCGTTTTATATGATCTATATATGTAAATCGACTAGAATGACGTGTAGAATCACATGGTGCATTTTTTTTGCTGTTTAACAAATATAAAACATGATTAGTTCAGATCTGGACCAATTTCGAAATTAACATATGGGGTCGTTTCGGAGATGCTATATGTTGTTTCCGGCCTCATTTAATATGCCTAGATGTCTAGTTTACTTATGCTTCACCTCTTGCCATGTTTAACAACATTTAATATTGGCATGTACCTAAACGAGAGTGAACTAAATATTCGAATGTGGAGTTTCGTCAATATGCAACTCGTTGCATATTGAGCTTCACTTAATGTGTAGAAGTTGATTGTTGTGCTTGCCATGTCATGCATAACATGCATCATATTTGAAGTGCATCATGTCATGCATTTGTTGTGGTGTTCTCGTGTGTTGATTGTTGTTCCGGATTGTTTCTTCTCGATAGAGTTCCAAAAGCGTTCGGAGTGTGAGGATTCGTTCGACTACGTTGGCTCGTCTTCTTCATGGATTCGTTATTCTTCCAAGCGGGATCTCATGCAAGATGCTCATTTCCCTGGATACCATTACTATCATTGCCATGCTAGATGTCTCGTTTCTATCGCTGTCTCGCTATCTACCACCAGTATGTCAAGCCTCCCAAATTGCCATGAAAAGCCTCTAACCCCTCCACATCCCAGCAAACATTGTTTTGTAGGAGATATGCCCTAGAGGCAATAATAAATGTTATTGATTATCTCCCTGTTCATAATTATGTTTATGTTCCATGCTATAACTGCAATGATTCTCGAGTCTGCAAATAAAACAAGGCTTGGAGGGAAACTCATGTGCACGTGTGGGATAATAAACGGTAAAAAGTATTCCTAGTCAAGCCTCTATGACTGGCTCAAGTATTGCATGATGATCCTGTTTTCCTGATCATGGGCATGACTATGCCGGCAATTTTGAGGGCACAATTGTTGGTAGAACACTTGTGTTGAATCGACCCGAATTGATGTTATGCTATGAGATACATTCGTCATTAGTTAATGGTTAATAACACAGAGATGGTTAATGTTTGCATGATTCCTTAGACCATGAGAGTATCGAGTTTCTTCATGCTTGCTTCATGAACTTTGGGGTTTGTTAAACGTCATCCGTAAATGGGTGGCTATTACGGCGGCTTACGGGTTCATGGAAAAGTATGTCAAGTAACTTGATAGCTCAAGATTGGGATTTGCTCCTCCGACGATGGAGAGATATCTCTGGGCCCTCTCGGTGTTACGGTATCCATCATCGTCTGGCCAGACACTTTGTGATTTGATCACGGGGATGCCGGAACACGGGAACGAGAAAAGAGAACAATACCGGTAACGAGGTAACTGGCATAGTGGACAAGTTGTTGATCCACGGGGATGCCTACATGTCTCACCTCGGGTATTTGTAACATATCGCGAAGCAACAGGAATAGCACACGGCAACTGGAGGTTCACTCGAATATTCATTCGTGTGGGTATAGGGGTCAATATGGGTGTCCACGGCTCCGATGTTGATCATTGATCGGAAAGTGTTCCGGGTCATGTCTATACTTCACCGAACCTATAGGGTCACACGCTTAAGGGTCATCTATCTGCTGAATACTAGACGGGGAGTCTGAGAGAAATTCACCGAAAAAGTTTCGGACGAAACGGAAACGTTCCGGAGAGGATATCGGAATAGTTCCGGTGAAACTGAAAAGTTGTTTCAGGGTATTCCATAAAGTCAAATTGGTTTCGGCACATGCCTGGAAATTATTGGAAGGTACCAGAATTGTTCCGGTAACTTCTGAGATTTTTCAGAGACAAAAACCGGAAATGTTCCGGACTGCCGGAACCGCTTTAGTTGCTTTTCACAGATGAAAATCACTAAACCGAAAAGTTGTTTCGGATTACACCATAAAGTCAAATTGGCTTCGGCACATGCCTGATAATTCTTGGAGGGTGCCAGAATCATTCTGGAAACTTTCTGGAATTTTCCGGAATGAAAACCGGAAATGTTCCGGAGCTGCCGAAACCGCGTCAGATGCTTTTCGCAGATGAAAATCACTAAACCGGAATTGTTCCGGCTCGCGTTGAAAATTATTTTGGTGGGTACTGGAAATGTTCTAAGCCCACATGAATATTTTCAGTTCGATCAGACGCTGAAAAATGTCGTCGTGAATAGTGAAATCAGATTTATGGATATGGTTGGAAGTTGGCTTTCCACAAATATCTTCCCAAGATATTTTGGGATGACATGGCATTTTGGATATGCCCATCCTACCCCTTGTTTTTCCTATAAATAGAGGGGAGGAGGCAGCCCCATATGCTTCATCCTTGCTCTCACATACACATGCCATGACATTTCTGGCTTCTCTCTCCCTCCCAGCGAAATAGTTTCGTAGAGCCGAAAGGCTGTCTGGGTTCCGGTGGGAACTAGTTCTGGACGACGAAGCCCTGCCGGATAGATGACACCGTATGTGTGCAACTCTGTAGAGAGATCGTAGTTTCGGTCTTAGTTCGAGAGTGCCTCCCGAAGGGCTGTCCGTGTGACCGTCCGAGTTTTGGAGGTCCTCCCGAAGGGCTGTCCGAGTGACAGTCCGAGTTTCGGAGGTCCTCCCGAAGGGCTGTCCGCGACACCGTCCGGGGGACTGTGCGACCGCCTCCCGGAGGGCTGTCCGCGGGGCAGATGAGGGTATACATCCTCGCGGTTGGGAGGTTGTAAAATCCTAGCTGCGGGGATCTGCACCGCCGTTCGTCATCGACTCTACTTCCGCTGCGCTACGAGTCGGTAACGAAAATGATCAAACCTTGTATGCAGTCTCCATAGTGGTCCTGGGCTGGTGCGTAGGTCGGAAAATTTTTGTTTTCTGCTGCGTTCCCCTACAGTGGCATCAAGAGCCGTGCTATGCGTAGATGCAGGTTGCGATCTAGAATACATAGAGATGTATGGGTGTTGCACAATATAATTAGGTAGTAGATGAGATCTATTGCTGAAAATTATTTGTGCGGGTAGCAGATGAAGTCTGTTACCCGATGTTCTTGTTGCTTCCCTAGAATTTGCGTTTGCTCAATCTCGAGACAGTATGGTGGAATTTCACAAAGTTCTGGCAATCCGCGATCCTGATTGATCAACGAAGTGCTTCAGTTCTTTGGGTTCCGCCATAGTCAAAAGAAAGATGAAATTCGCAGATGAAAGGGCATTGCAGATATGATCTGCACGGGGGTCATGCGTATGATGAAGTTTAGTATGGGGCTCGAGATTTAATTATCTCGTGTTTCATACACCCCGCAATGTTAATCAAGCGACTTGGATTATCATGCTTGATGATGGACGTTGGTAGGTTCGGTTTGTTTCGAAACCTTAGAAGCCACGAAAAATAAAATTTTGCATGAACCGATTAGAGGCGTCTAACTTGGTTTTGCAGGATGGTTGGCATGTGCATGTGATGTGGTATAGCAGTGTTCATAATAATTTGATTATGTATGAGATGACTATATGATGTAAATTGATTAACATGACCTGCGTGTCATGATTCGGCATGATGGCTGGAGCCATATGATTGCACTTTATTGACCTGCGTGTCAACCTTATGTAATGCACTTATTTTATTAGCTATAGAGATAGCAATATTATCTGGTGCATCGACAAGGTGGTGGCAATCTTCGCGAAGGTGAACACCAACGTGAATGCCGAAGACGAAGAAATGAAAGACTTCTCCGTCAGAAAGGGCTATACCATATCATGCTATTATGAATTGCCTGAGATGTTTATCCCTTATGATGCACCCTTCTTGATTGCGCGGTAGTCGCTTTTATTAGGGTGATCTCTCACAAAATATCAAGTAGTTAGTGTTCTCCCAAGTGTAGCACCGTCACGGCACCTAACTTTTCGGGGTACGACATGTACACATGAGTACGAACGATTAGGGATGTGTGAGGCGGGTGAGGTCAGACCTCGCAGCAAGATCACTTGGTTGTCTTGACGTTCAGGCATGAGAGTCATGAGCTCGGAACACACGCATCGAAAGATGAACAAGAGTCACATAGAGATGTGATTGGCAAGTTGGCCTACCGATTGAAATTCGCGTCATCAGTGATGAACCCGTCAATGGCGTTGAATTGACATGCGGATCTTGTATCACTCACAATCAATTATGAGAGATATTGATTTGAGTAGGAGCGCACTGTAGAATTACCTTTTTTAATTCTCAGTGCAATTAATCTTGAACACTGTCTAAGTGTGATTTGCATAATAAGTAGAATAATGGCTCGCGTTTCCACCTTCCCTATTAAAATTGAATAGATATTAAATATCTGGTTAAAACTTTACGGTTGGTAACGTAATGTGAGGATTGTCCTCAAGAGTGCCGAGAAGGACTTTGTCCTATCGCATACATTCGGTATTCTCCCGCTAATGCTATGGATGATATGACTCTCGTCCTTCGATCCAAAAGCTAAAATTCCGTTACGGTCAAGTGAAATATGTTTGCTTCCATGAGACCCGAACTTCGAAAGTTGTGGGATAGTTATGTGATATTCATGGAACTGAAAATTAATTTTCAGATACAAACAAAGGCTGAAAGATATGAGATATCTAAAGCCATGTTTGTTTGCAAACTATTAGTAAAAATGTTTACTAGGCATTTGACTGATAAGAGGGGATCCAGAAGAACGCCTGTCATATGATGATGGTGAATAAAACGACAACTTAAAGAGAAAGGAAGTGTCCGAAGGGTGTTAGTGAAACTTTCACGCCTAGGAAGTCCGGGGCTAACGCCACTCTTAAGTTGGGTGCTTCTTCTGAGAGTAGGAGAAATACTGAAAGTGAAACTGTTAGAAGTATAATGGCAAAAGGAAAGAAGACTGGAATATCCAGCTCATGTATGAATGTCATACAAGTTTTTGATGTATAGAAGGCTGGTCAGAGATATAGTTCTTTGGAATTATGGTTAAACATGTTAATCACTAATTCTTGGGTATTGTGAGTTAATCACAAAGATACCCGCTCGATTGCATTTTGTTGCAACTCGATGTAAGAACTACTATGGCTTGAAAGACTAGCCAGGAATGAGGTTTAGATACACGCAGGGAACATAGTAAATGTTACTATACCTTCCATAGGTGTATTCCCTATGTATTTACTTTCATAAATCATTTTAGAGTTTTACACACTCTAGCCCATTGCATAAAGTATCTTGCAAGAAGGTTGTTCATAAGAGAACTTTTAATGTTCGGAGTTATGAATAACAAAAGGGCCATACTTTCATTATGAATGAGAAGTATGTTATGAATATTGATAATAATACATTACCTCTGTATTTACTTTCATAATTCATTTAGAGTTTCAATACACTCTAGCCCTTTGCATAAGGTATCTTGCAAGGAGGTTATTCATAAGAGAACTTTTGATGTTCGGTGTTATGAATAACATGAAGGGCCATGCTTCCATCCAGGATGGGATGTATGTTATGAATATTGATGGTAATATGATACATCCATAACACTGACGCTAAATGTCGCAAGACTAAAAGAATACCACATATGTGTGGCACTGCATTTGGTCACTTTGGAGAAACCCGCATGGAAAATTCCATTATGATGGATTTTAAAGTCATTTGATTTTGAATCATCTGACACTTGCAACTTTCCTCCGAAAAGTGAAGTGACTGAAATACCGTTCACAGGCCATAAGGAACGAGCAAAGAACATATTGGTGATCATACATTATGATGTGTGTAGTCCAATAAATGTTGTTGCAAGTAGTGGATTTATCTATCTTCAGAAATGACTCAAGTAGATATATGGATATTTACTTGTTGAGACGTAAGTCTTGATCTTTTGAATTCATTCAGAAGGTTTTCAAAAATGAAGTAGAAGTTATTGTAACAAGAAAATTATGTTTCTACAATTCGATTGCAGAAAGGAATATTTGAGTTACAAGTTTAGTGAATGTCTGATGAGTTGTGAAAGGGGTTTCATAACTTGCACCTCCCGGAACACCACTGCAAGTGGAGAGTCTGTGTAGATGTAATCGAACCATTCATGACATGGTAAGATCAAAGATGACATAAATAAATTTGCCATTACCCCTTTTAAAAAGGTGATGCTTTAGAGACTGCGGCTTTTACACTGAAAATAGCTCCATCGGGTCTGTTGAAATGATGCCATGGTATGGTACGCCCAACCATGTTATATCTTTTCTTAACATTTGGAATATGGGGCTTGTGTAAAAGGTTACAAACCTATTTCAAATCAGGCAAGTGCTACTTTGTAAGGTTATCCCAAGTCATTGGGTATTCCCCACCACTATACCGAGGCAAAGGATTTTTCCGCAAAACGGTATGCTTTTAAAGAGAATAGTTCTTACAAAAGGCGAGTGGGAGGACAGTGCAACTCGACGAGATAACCAGTATCTTCGTCATCAGATCAAAGGAAAGAAACCTTGGAAGTGATTCCGGAGTTTCCTACTGCGACTGATACGGAAGTCTCTACAATAAAATGTATGGACTTCAGTCGAACTTGCAGCTGAACCACGTAGGCAAGGCTCGTGCAAACCTCTCAGGTGCGCAAACGAGATATTGTTGTTGGACAACAGTATACCTACGATACATAAGGAAGCGATGATGGGCCCTGACTCCGGAATTGGCTAAATGCCAATACAATCTGAGATAGTTTCCATATCAATGTTTCAAGATTAAAATCTTGATACACCTTTCGGAAGGCTTAGAGTCTAACAGATATTTATGGAACTAAAAACTGATACGGATAAAAATGTTTTATCCATAAAGCTCGACTTGTTGCAAAAACAAGTTCAAAGAGTTGACTACGATGAGATTGTCTCACCGTAGCGATGCTTGAAGTCGGTTCGGGTTGAACTAGCAATTAATACATATTTCAATCATGAGATATGAAACATGGATGACAAAAAGGATTTCCATCTGATGGGAATGAAACCTAGGACTTGTATGTGATACAGTCTAAAGTAATTTGTCGATCCAAAGGATGCTAGTAAGTATGCAAACTTTAGAGTTCCAGCGATGGACAGAAGAGAGCAAAGTGGAGTTGGAATCTTCGTTTTTGATGGAATGGTCAAAAGGGTTTCTTGACTTCATCAAATGGGTATCGAAGATGCTTGTGATTCAAGAAAGTAAGTGAGAGCATAATAATATTTCTAAAAACCTTGTGTACTTAACACATTGTTAATTGGAAATAAATTTCTTGACACGAATTAGGACTTCATTTGAAAATAGTTTTTCGATGAAGTGATTAGGCTAAATAGCCTTAATATTAGGCATGATGATCTATGGAGATAGATTTACCTAATGGGGCTAAGCTATGAATACATATTGACAAGGTGCTAAAACCTTTTAGCATTTAAAACGCCAAGGAGTGATTCTTGCCGAAGTCACATGGAAAGGGTTTTGCAAGACTCGGTGTCTCAAAACACTGATGAGCAAAATACATGATGGTGATTCCACACACTCTTGTGTTTGGATTAATCATGTATTCCATGGTATGTAAAAACAACCAGATATGTCCAATACTCCAAAGTTGTTGCGAGTATAGATACCATAGTGATCAAAGTACTGATCATGGGACAACAGTGAAAGATGTCATTAAGTACTAGAGCAGTACCGATGACATGGTTTCTCGCAAGTGGAGATCATGAAGAGTTCGTTGTAAAAGGTTACATCGATACAGTCTTCATCGATGCTCCATGCGATTTTCGATTTAAGTTGAGGGTTTTGTGATACACATCATGGTGGCGCGGTAGTTGGAAATTGTTCCAAACAAGATACTATGGCGAATTCTATAACAAACGCTAAGTATGTTGACACTTAAGAAGTGACAAAGAAGTTGTTGAATCATATAGTTCATTCATGAACTTAGTATGGTTCCAAGATGGCTTTGGTCTATGGGACACTATTGCAGATAGCTGCTCCATAGCTCAGTCTGAGGAATCAGGTTTCGACCAATGATTCACACATATGCAAAGCCAAGTCCACACAAAATATGAATTTTGTGAAAGCGTGAAAACGCGGGGATATGCAAAGTTACACACGGAGCTGAAGTCGTCAGATCCGTTGGACATCAGGCTATACCACATGCGAAGCATATTTTACACCAGTATGCCATAGGTGTAAAGTGCATTAGCATTGACTAGATTATTGACTCTAGTGCAAGTGGGAGTCTGTAGGAGATATGCCCTAGAGGCAATAATAAATGTTATTGATTATCTCCCTGTTCATAATTATGTTTATGTTCCATGCTATAACTGCAATGATTCTCGAGTCTGCAAATAAAACAAGGCTTGGAGGGAAACTCATGTGCACGTGTGGGATAATAAACGGTAAAAAGTATTCCTAGTCAAGCCTCTATGACTGGCTCAAGTATTGCATGATGATCCTGTTTTCCTGATCATGGGCATGACTATGCCGGCAATTTTGAGGGCACAATTGTTGGTAGAACACTTGTGTTGAATCGACCCGAATTGATGTTATGCTATGAGATACATTCGTCATTAGTTAATGGTTAATAACACAGAGATGGTTAATGTTTGCATGATTCCTTAGACCATGAGAGTATCGAGTTTCTTCATGCTTGCTTCATGAACTTTGGGGTTTGTTAAACGTCATCCGTAAATGGGTGGCTATTACGGCGGCTTACGGGTTCATGGAAAAGTATGTCAAGTAACTTGATAGCTCAAGATTGGGATTTGCTCCTCCGACGATGGAGAGATATCTCTGGGCCCTCTCGGTGTTACGGTATCCATCATCGTCTGGCCAGACACTTTGTGATTTGATCACGAGGATGCCGGAACACGGGAACGAGAAAAGAGAACAATACCGGTAACGAGGTAACTGGCATAGTGGACAAGTTGTTGATCCACGGGGATGCCTACATGTCTCACCTCGGGTATTTGTAACATATCGCGAAGCAACAGGAATAGCACACGGCAACTGGAGGTTCACTCGAATATTCATTCGTGTGGGTATAGGGGTCAATATGGGTGTCCACGGCTCCGATGTTGATCATTGATCGGAAAGTGTTCCGGGTCATGTCTATACTTCACCGAACCTATAGGGTCACATGCTTAAGGGTCATCTATCTGCTGAATACTAGACGGGGAGTCTGAGAGAAATTCACCGAAAAAGTTTCGGACGAAACGGAAACGTTCCGGAGAGGATATCGGAATAGTTCCGGTGAAACTGAAAAGTTGTTTCAGGGTATTCCATAAAGTCAAATTGGTTTCGGCACATGCCTGGAAATTATTGGAAGGTACCAGAATTGTTCCGGTAACTTCTGAGATTTTTCAGAGACAAAAACCGGAAATGTTCCGGACTGCCGGAACCGCTTTAGTTGCTTTTCACAGATGAAAATCACTAAACCGAAAAGTTGTTTCGGAGTACACCATAAAGTCAAATTGGCTTCGGCACATGCCTGATAATTCTTGGAGGGTGCCAGAATCATTCTGGAAACTTTCTGGAATTTTCCGGAATGAAAACCGGAAATGTTCCGGAGCTGCCGAAACCGCGTCAGATGCTTTTCGCAGATGAAAATCACTAAACCGGAATTGTTCCGGCTCGCGTTGAAAATTATTTTGGTGGGTACTGGAAATGTTCTAAGCCCACATGAATATTTTCAGTTCGATCAGACGCTGAAAAATGTCGTCGTGAATAGTGAAATCAGATTTATGGATATGGTTGGAAGTTGGCTTTCCACAAATATCTTCCCAAGATATTTTGGGATGACATGGCATTTTGGATATGCCCATCCTACCCCTTGTTTTTCCTATAAATAGAGGGGAGGAGGCAGCCCCATATGCTTCATCCTTGCTCTCACATACACATGCCATGACATTTCTGGCTTCTCTCTCCCTCCCAGCGAAATAGTTTCGTAGAGCCGAAAGGCTGTCTGGGTTCCGGTGGGAACTAGTTCTGGACGGCGAAGCCCTGCCGGATAGATGACACCGTATGTGTGCAACTCTGTAGAGAGATCGTAGTTTCGGTCTTAGTTCGAGAGTGCCTCCCGAAGGGCTGTCCGTGTGACCGTCCGAGTTTTGGAGGTCCTCCCGAAGGGCTGTCCGAGTGACAGTCCGAGTTTCGGAGGTCCTCCCGAAGGGCTGTCCGCGACACCGTCCGGGGGACTGTGCGACCGCCTCCCGGAGGGCTGTCCGCGGGGCAGATGAGGGTATACATCCTCGCGGTTGGGAGGTTGTAAAATCCTAGCTGCGGGGATCTGCACCGCCGTTCGTCATCGACTCTACTTCCGCTGCGCTACGAGTCGGTAACGAAAATGATCAAACCTTGTATGCAGTCTCCATAGTGGTCCTGGGCTGGTGCGTAGGTCGGAAAATTTTTGTTTTCTGCTGCGTTCCCCTACATGTTTGGCTATGTTACTGCTTGCCCAGCCCTTCTTATAGCGTTGCTAGTTGCAGGTGCAATTGTTTTCCATGTGCCAACATGGATATTTTGTTATATCACAATATTATTGCTATTTAATTTAAAGCACATATATACTTGGTAAAGGGTGGAAGGCTTGGCCTTTTGCTCGGTGTTTTGTTCCATTCTTGCCGCCCCTACTTACTTGTGTACCGGTGTTATGTTCCATAATTGAGCGCTCCTAACATGCTCGGGGTTGTTATGGGGACCCCCTTGATTTTCGTTTTAGGATAAAACTGTCTGGCAAGGCCCAACATTGGTACTACATTTGCTCAACATAATAATACTGAACACCGTTAGTAATGCATAGGGAGTTAGCGCTACCCGCGGATTAATCAACATAATACAGGGGGGGCAGTGCTGATGGTGTTGGTCCCAAACGGGCTGCCTGCGAGGCCGCCTCGAGGAAACTCGGGGATTGGTTTTTTCCCCGTAGCTAGTCCCATCCGGTTGTGCCCTGAGAACGAGATATGCGGCTCCTATCGGGATTGTCGGCACGTCGGGTGGCCTTACTAGACTTGTTTTACCTTTCTCGAATGTCTTGTGCGAGGAATTCCGAAACTTTGGGCTATCTCGAGGTTGAGGTTTTCCAATGGAATTGCCTAGGAAGATCACGAGATTCGTGGTCGAGGTTATTCCCGCTGCGTGTGGTTAGTTTGTGATGGATGAGTTGGAGCACCCCTGCAGGGTTAAATATTTCGGAAAGCCGTGCCCGCGGTTACGTGGCAACTTGGAAACTTTGTTTAACACCCGGTCATAGCAAACTTAAAGTAAACTCAAATAAAATACACCAACTGTATGGGTAACCATGACTGTCTCTTCTCGTGAGTCCTTATCCGAGAGAGAACACGGCGGGGTTATGATTGACGTAAGTAGGTGTTCAGGATCTTTTAGAGATCGTTACTAGTTCACGTCCGTTTATTCGACAATCATCCCCCTTTATTCTTGTACTCGTAAGTTAGCCACTCAAATAATGCTTAGTGTTTGCTGCAGCCTCACCACTTAACCATATCTCACACATTAAGCTTTAATAGTCTTGATACCCTTGGAAATGAGATTGCTGAGTCCCTGTGGCTCACAGATTACTACAACAACAGTTGCAGGTACAGGTAATCCGATGATATGACGTGAGCGCGATATTTGTTTGATTTGGAGTTCTTCTTCTTCTTCTTCTTCTTCGATCTAGGATGGGTTCCGGGCGGCAGCCTGGGATAGCAAGGATGGTTGTCATTTTATCGTTTGTTTTCGTCCGTAGTCGGACCCTGCTCTTCTATATGTTGTTTGGACATGTTGTTGTATTGATGTGATATTGATGTGATATTGATGTAGCTTGTGGCGAGTGTAAGCCAATTCCATATACTCATCTCTTCTTTACATGTACTTATAATGATATCCATTCTTGCTAAACGACGAGATGCGCTTCCATCCCTGTCGAGGCCCTCGTGCCAAAATTTATTCATTTTTCTCCCCACCGGCTGTAAAACAATCAGCGGCCAAGCATGAGGTTGTAGCACAATTTTTCTACACCTCATCTGCTTGTTTTTGCAGTTCATAGAATCCTTCCCATGCGGAGGCATTTTGGGGGACCAACGGATGACAAACAGCAGACAATTTGTTTGGACTTTTATGGAACACAATAGGCATGTCATGGACTTATGTTAGGCATTTACCTCCAACGTTTTTGCACGCAGTTTGTAGCATGCCAGGCAATATACTCCCCTACAGTACTTAGTCAACAAAATCCACACTTTCAGATAACAGTTTTCTATGGACGCGGAGTATGTGATCCTGAGCACCAGTGATCCCGGATGAACAGTAAATTCCGAAAAAATAGTAAAAAAGTTCAAAAAAATCTGAATTTTTTTGGCAAGAAACATTGATGTTTTTTATACATGCATGCAAATTTCCATGATGAAATTACATTTGTGGAGGTGTGGGCAAAAAAAACAAAATTGGTGTTCAAAACACCAATTTTGTTTTTTTTGCCCACACCTGTGAACACCAATTTTGTTTTTTTTGCCCACACCTCCACAAACGTAATTTCAACATAAAAATTTGCACGCATGTAGAAAAAACATCAATGTTTCCTGCCAAAAAATTTCGGATTTTTTTGAACTTTTTTACTATTTTTTCGGATTTTACTGTTCATCCGGGATCCCTGGTGCTCAGGATCACATCATGACTTTCGGTCTATCTAATTCTTTTTACATGTGATAGTAGCATTGGGACAAACATATTTGTAGGAAATAAATTTTGAGGCTAAAGAAGATGAAATACACCGGAAGTGAGATCACATCCTCATGTCGAACTGCTCCCAAAAAAACAGCAAAAAATCACGCACCATGTTCTGAACTCCACTTGTCTTTCTGCCCACACGTGATCTTCTTCCCTACCTCGTGGTGACCTTCGTCTTCTCGCTGTGCATGCGGGTAGAAAGTGGCAGCAGCACTTTTGAGAAGAACAAAGAGAAAAAAACATCAAACATCTTTACATCTGAACATCAAACAAGACGACCAACCGACATTTCACAAACACGCGGAGGAGATTCAGGGGGGGTAGGTTGCATCTGCACAAAAAAGAATAATCAGACTGCTTGTTGCATCTGCACAAAAAAGAATAATCTAACAATCAGGGGGGCGGGGCAAAACAACGATCAAGAGATTTTCTTGCACGGGTGAGCTTGGACTGCCCGGAAACTTCACCGCCGCACAGGTGAGCTTGGCCTAAGATCGCCGGTGACCTTGGATTGGGACGGAGGTGCATCTCAGAATGATGTACCAGCGGTCTGGGGGGAGATCCAGTGGGTCACGCGTCGACGCGTTGTGGCGCCAGGCAGCGTCGGTATTGGTCCCGAAAATGGCGCAGCGAACGGATCTGGGGGTGGAGGCGGTGCGGCGGCCGGAACCAGGACCAGAGGCCGACGACACGACGGCTGGTGGTTTGACTGGGGCTCGTGCGGAATGGGCGGCGACGGCTGATTCGCGATGCACGACAGCATTCGAGGCTCGTCCGGCGGTGAGCGAGGTTGTCGGGTGCGGCCGTGCGTGGGGATGCAGAGGGGAGGTGGCTGTTGGTGGTGGGGTGAGGTGGCCACATGGACGCAGGTGAACCCGCGTGGTTTCCAACGGCGGGGCGCGGGAGGAGGCCGGCGGCGGGGCCCGGGTGGAGGCCGGCGGCGGGGCACGGGAGGTGGCCGGCTGGAATCGGGGGAGGTTAGAGACGAGTGCGAAGAGGGAAGGTCATGGGTGTTTTATTAGTCCGTTCAGGAATCTAGTAATGGGCCGGTGTGGCACTAATCTTTTCCCGTTTTTGGATCTCGGAAACAACTGATCGCCCCTATATAGGGCTGCTATGATCAGAATAGTTATTCTAATACCATGATCATAATAGTGTTGTCATATATATATATAATATGAGAGATTTAGCATATAGAAAAATAAATCATATCTATGATAGATTGAACAGTGACAAAGGAAAATATAACTGCTTCGACGTTCATCTAGCTACTTCCATTTGAGTGGATCGTACCTACTAAATCAACATATAATGGGATAACATCGTGTACATGAATATACATTACAGATTGCTCGATAGGATCTTATGTGCTGAATCACCAACGTCGGGTAAAATCATGTACTTACATATACATGATGGACTGCTGAACTTGAAAAGTGATATTCAAAGGATGAGGTGGAACACGGTTAATTTGCAATAGGGTTCTTGTCATTGGAAAAGAGAGACTAAAATGTTGGAGAGGAACACGATTGGGAGAAAGCTAACGATTACTTGTTTATACGTTTTTTTTTTTTTGATTGGAAGAAAGCACGTGTTTGTTTATCTTGGACGTGGATGTATTTTGCTTTACATGTGGACGTGGGTGATAAGGACTCTCTTTTTAATACGTGTGGGTTCAAAACCATCTATATACGTGTCTTTTAAAATATTTTTCCTTTTGTAAGAAAGACCGCACGCGATTTTTTTGTCTTGGACGTGGGTATTTTTGCGTGTGAATTGGACGTGCGTGTTAAGGACTCTTTTTTTACGTGTGGGTTATATCCATTTTTTTGTTTTTCTTCATGTTCGAAGACACGTGTTTTTTTTATCTTGGACATTGGTGCTAGTTCCCTTTTTAATACGTGCTGGTTTAGTCAAAACTAAACCGTGGCGATGCAGTCTTTTTCAAGAGAGAAGGCACGCGGTTTTGCGTCTTCTTGGACATGGGTGTTTTTTGAGCGATTGGACGTGTTAAGGACTCCTTTTTTATACGTGGTGATGCAGTCTTTTATGGACTCATTTTTCTGGTCGTAGATTTCTTTCCTTTCTTTCATGTTTTTATGGATGGAAGCCATTTTCGCTGGAGTTTTGATGGATGGAGGCATTCCTTTTTTGACGTTTGTATAACAGTAAGGTTGACGTGTCAGGTGCCTTTTTTGAGGGGCAGGCACCATCTATGTTACACTAGTTTTCCTTTTATCCTGAACGTAAATTCTACAATCCAAGGTGTAATTAAATTTGATGATGATGTGGATTATTGAGAGGACTTGAATTGTGCCTCCAATTAGTAAATAAAAGATGGTCACTGTCCAGAGTACAGACTGCAAGTAATCTGTAACTCTCCACTACTACTCTTTCTTGGTCACTCCTTTTTAGTTTCTCTCGTTTTTTATTCTCAGTACAACTTTCCTGAGAGTATGTGTTTTTTTGGATGTTTCTACACATTTTGGTGGCCACTGTACGGAGTACAGTTTGCCTGGAGGTCAAGGTCAGGGTGTGCTTTTTAATTGTTTTCATAGTTTACAACAAAGTTTGTGGTCAGATCAGACTTGAAATTTTCCTTGTCTATGTAGTTTGTATTTTTTTGGAAATTATTGACTTATTTGCTACACTTATTGACTTATTGAATCGACTATTTGATGCTCTGTTTTTTGGGAATTTTTAGCATGATTCTCTTTTTCCAGATTTTACAGTTTATTTATTTATTTTGAGTATATGATAAAACAGTAGGTGATTGTCATATGGGAACCCACTGGAGATCTAATAAAGTAAATTAAATTCATGGTCTATAGGAGTACTGCTATCGATGATTCACAGATCATAGCTGTGATCTGGCACTGAATAACTATTGGTAGCCACTATATATGTCATTCTATTTTTTATGTTGCAAGAATCTGAGTATATTGATACATGCATATTGTGGGATCGGAAGACATTGGGAAAATTGTGCTAATTACAAATTGATATGTACACATGAACCAGAGGCTACCTCGTACAACAGATCTGTATCCTTCGTTGCCAGGAACCCGTGCCTTCTCTGTCATATCTGATGCATCTGTATCGACGGAATTTCTGTCGACACAGTTGATGAGATTCTTCTATGAACAATGGATAGTCTCAAGGTGGATTACTTTAACATGTGGGCAACACATTCATTAAAAGTTTTAACTACAACATATCAGCACCGCAATCCTGCGTACGAGGGGAAGTAATTCAACAAGAAAATAACTGTGCGGTGCTGGTACCCTATGGTTGTCATGAACTAGTCACTGTTCATAAGTAATATGTTGGCGCTGCCTCTCGCAGCACCCTTCTTCTTCCTCTCGGCTGTCTCTCACCCCACATGTATGAACCCAAGAAAATGGAGACACAAGTGGTTTTGGTACCTGCTGCCTCACGCAGCCTAGGACTTATTTCTCTTCTTTGCGAGTTTTCTTCTCGTAAGTAATCTACCGAAATGTGTTCTTTGGTAGCATGCTTTCTACTAGCCGGTTGGCACCTTCAGCTATTGTGCTCTCCAAGTTTTCTGGATTTGTCGTTCATCCTTGCTAACCGTCAGCAGTCAGAGCCTCTTCCCTCAAGTCCGTCTCCAAGCTGGCTGAAATGCACTGCATGTTGGGAATAAGTCGTGACGGAGCACGGTGCGACCGGCGTCGGTGCGCCAGGTCGGGTCCGTGGCGGTGCGACCGACGTCGGTGCGCCTGGTCGGGTCCGCGAGCTGGGTTACGATCACGTATGTGTGTATGTAGTTAGCAACAGTGCACGTTGGAGCGTCCGGTGAATGATGTACTGGCCGGATCAAGTGGCCGTTGAGTGGATGATGCGCGACGTCCTTGCATGTAGCGATTAGTTAGCTGGTGGAGCACTTCGTGGGGGTCATGCGTGCGTGCGGGACTTAGTGGCCGAATGAGACGGCTGGGTTGTGTGTGTGTGTGCGTGTGCTACTTAAGGCATTGTAAGCATGTTTCATTTGACGAAGGAAATAGAGAAGGAAAAGGCAGGCTGTGTGAGGCAGCCGGCCACCAAAATACTTGTGTTCTTCCTTGTTCTTGGGTCTCTTGTGTGAGCTGAGAGAGTTGGCGAGAGGAAGAAGAGCGGCGTCGCGGATGCGGCGCCAACACTGCACTGGCCTCGTACATCGCGGCTTGGTACAAAATTTGAAAAGGGTTGTAATGGCTTGCATTTTGGGATCAGCCGTGCGAGATAGCGGATTGAAGCTCCGTGTAATGTCCCATCCAAAGATGTGTTTGCTGGAGCAGGTACTTGTCCACTAGAAGAATACTATTAATAGAGTTGCTGCGACTCAGCACTACTAGGCATAATTAAGGATTGAACGGATACAGAGAGTGCAAAGCAAGCAGCTAGCGAGAAATCATGCCACTGCCATAAATAAATCTTACAACGTGGGTACTACTTACCTGATAACAATCCTTCAACAAAGCGTAGATGGAAACATGCATGTTCTAGTCTCAGAAGTCGATGACTGCCGAATCAGAACGAGTTGAGTTGCCGCTAACTGTACCATGCAAGTTAGTGCACAGCACTAGAAATTTCATCTGCATCAGTGGGTTGTGCAGCAAGACCAGGCCCATCTGCGATCGACGTGGTGCAGTAAAACACACCTGCTTCGCTCGATGGATATATACCACGTAACAGATGAGGACCTCGTCCAAAATGGCTTCTGGCAGAAAATCGTGACTTATGCATATACAACGGTCTTCATCACAAAACCACCGTCTACGTTGCAATCATCTGTGATGATTTCCTTCTAGTCCCATCGTATGCCTTTCATTGATGTGGCGTAGTTGTGATCCAATCTATGCTAGTTTCAGTTAAATTAAGATTTTGAAGTGTCGAGAATTCAGTTGCATCAATATTGGCGTGTACCCCCACGGCTAAGTCTTTAATTGAAATTCTGATACTTCTGATTTTTGTGAATTAGGAAAACAAGTAGTTTTGCTAGCAACACCATTAGCTTTATAAAGAATCATTTACATGTACGCCCACCCAGGTGAGATATGTGAAGCTCAGTTTAGCTGGCTTTTTATATTGCTTTTGGGCTCCTTACATTTCTTTTTCTTATTTCGCGCCGCGAGAGATGGATTGAGACACCATTGTCACTGGGGGTGGTGTCGTAAACGAGTCACAACAAAAAGTGAAATCAATCCCGTCAATGTAGGTTTATTTACCCTCGGTATGTTTAATTCACCCTCGATACTGCGAGTAGCTGAAAATATATTGCAGGTGTAATATAGATTTTGGTCAGTGGAAGTATTGTGATCATCGATTCAGTACTATTCTCCGTAATACTCCCTCCGTTCTATAAAAGAAGGAGCATACCTTTATCTGGAAAGTACCATTCTGCTCCCGAGCTCAAATGAGCTTGGTGAACAGTAAAATCGAAAAAATTCGAAAAATGTTCAAAAACTTATGAAATTTTTTCGTGAACAACATTGACAAAATATCTAAGTGCATGCAAAAAGTTGGCCTGAAATAACATTCCTATAAGGCGTGGCAAAAAAAACAAAATCGATACTCTGAAAATGCGCATTTTCAGAGTATCGATTTTTTTTTTTGCCACGCCTTGTAAGAATGTTATTTCAGGCCAAAATTTTGCACGCACTTAGATATTTTGTCAATGTTGTTCACGAAAAAAATTCAGAATTGTTTGAACATTTTTCGAATTTTTTTTGATTGTACTGTTCACCGAGCTCATTTGAGCTCAGGAGCAGAAACTTCATGTCCCCTTTATCTCTCTTTTCTCCAGAAGCAAGGCACATACTAGTTATTTAGAGCAAGTACAAGCTGAGTTGAGTACTTGAGTGGATGAAAAGTAACATTTTGGTGGGTTGGCATAGACCTTGGAACGTGTGCAACCACATGCATGCCCTTTTGCGAGAGTACTAGATTAGCCACAAACATATTAGCAGAATTGTGTTAGCTACAAACATGCATGTCGAGTTGACGGCAGGCCTAGCGCAGATGTGTCTGGAAGGACGAGCGCAGGACGGTGCCGCTGTTTGGCGCCGTGGCAGCGTCGATGGTATGCCTGGCAAGGTCGATGCGTTAATACCTGCTCTGAAGATGGATCCGTGAAAGATGGTGGTGACGACCCATGAGAGTGCGTCAGACCGATTTGTGCCCCACACCTGGTTTGTGGCTTGGTTCGGGCCTTCGGTTTTAGATGTTAGGCGTAGGTGAGAGGTTTGTATATTCGGCTCAGACTACTGCATCCCTTCATCAAATTGATAGGCGTATTGACAGATGTTGTCACGATGGTGGATTCACAAATATTGATGTATACCTTGTAAGGTCCTTGTGAATAATTAATAAAATGAATGCATGCAACTTCCAAATACAGAGGCCGGAGGTTATCCTCCTTTTCGAAAGAAAAAAAAAATGTATGTCGAGTTGAACTACAGAGTATCTCACACGAGAAAACTATTTTCATATAGGTAGGCAACCTTGTCTTCTCTGGCCTGTCAGAAGCTTCTACACTGACATCAATAGAATCTACCATGGGCACTTCTGCATTACCGCCATCCATGTTGGTGTCACCATTAACATTATCAACGAGGAAGCCAGGTAGGAAACACTTTACATCGGTATACTAATAGAAGGATTTTCTCAGACGCCTGCAAGGCCGTTGATCTACCACTCCCATCAAATGGCATTTGCTTCCCCTATATATCTCCCTCCCACTAGCCGCATCTCTCCATCCATGATCATTAAGACCTAAAAATCACCCGTTAACTGCTCCTGCTCCTGATCTCTTCGCCGGCGTCGCTGTCTCCACCGGCAACTCCTCACACGCCGATCCAATCTCGGTCCACAAAATGCCTCGGCGGGACGAGGTTGTCTCGTACATTCATCACGTGGCCGCACAGAGAAGGCGGTCTGCATGTAGCAGCCGGAAAGACGAAACCCACATTGGAGGATCTCGAACGTGCAAGGTCTTCATGGCCCTCCTCCGCCACGCTCCATCTCCCTCGAACCGCTGCCTAGCCGACGAGCATCTCTAGTCCTTGCCGCCGTGCTCACGCCGTCGTGCTAACCACGTCTTTTTTGAACTAGCACCCAAGTGTCAAATGATAAACAACGAAACTTTACTAATATGAAGCAACTATTTGACACATCCATACCAAGGCAGCGGATGCTAAACAATGAAGCTTTATTATTTTTGTATGAAGCCCTACACTGACGTGGGATGTGTTTCCACCATTGTGAAGAAGTGTTTCATTGACACTGGAAAATGTTTCCAATACAAAACATAACTTGTGTCCATTCGTCCAAAAAAAATATGTCTGCATCAATGAGTATTTTCCATCACGCGCTCAGATATCGAGATGCACTAACTCAGTGTATGAGAGGATTAAAAAAAACTCACCAATGCATGTACAACTTCTTAGTTATTTATTGGTCATGCGAGCATGCATTGTAATTAATGCATTGGTAAACACAATTATTTGAGTAAAACGAGTGTATTAATTCAGTACTTTTGTAAACCACCAAAATTATTCCACCACTCATCATCTACCTTGATTGGTGAGATTTTTTGAGTTGATCCCTATAAACCAGAAAGGAGGGAGTATGTGACAAATGTTGCGTAAGTCTACGTAGGTTTTTTTCCTCTAATGAGAAAAATGCTTCCATTCCATATGTTGTTGCTGGAATAGAAAGGATCAGACTGTATTTTGGAGATTTATGGAAGGGATTTATACCCTAGAATTTAGTTCATTTGTTTCCTAAAAGACCATACGCATCTGGTTCTTATAAATAATGCTTCCATCACATGGCTGCATGCATCTGGTAACCCAGCTTGATTTAAGGAAGCATCCAAACAAGGAAACAACGTGAGGGGGGGGGGGGGGGATATAGAGCTGGTAAGCCGAGCGTGGATTACGGGAGCAGTTACGACCCACGGAATTAGCGGTTACAATTTAGGGCAACGCTCTACGCCGGCGTGCCGACCCAGTTTTTCAGCCGGTCAGCCCAGATCCGTCCGATTTGCACGCCCACAGCCGTCAGATCTCTCCCCCTCCTCCCCCTCACCCCATCTTCAACCTCCCGCACGGAAGGAAGGGAGAGGAAGGAGGGCGCCACCCCCGCACACGCCGCCCCCCTCGCCTCGCCTCGCCTCCTCATCTCCTCTCACCGTTGGTCTTCCCTGGTCGCCGCCCCTCGCTGTCGGTCGTGGCCCTCGCCGTCGGTCGCCGACGAGCTCCATGCCTACAACACCCCGATGCTCGTCGCCACTCACGCCTCATGCCATAGCTCGTCGGTCACATGTCACCGTCGTAACAACTCGGTCGCCTGTTGCAGCAAAAACGAGCGCCCCTTCCAGCCAAATTGAGCAGCGATTCCAACAAAAACCATCTTCGCCGCCGAGCCGCGATGCCGGTTGCAGCGTGCACTGCCGCCGGATGTAGCAATTCTAAGAACTGGTTGTAGCACGGCGTGACACCGATTGTAGCAAAAACTCCTGACGCTGGCTTGTGCAATGTATCAAAAATGCAAAGACCGGTTGTAGCAAATTTGGAGACTGGGTGTAGCAAATTTTGACCCCGGTTATCGCAAAATCGATGATGACCGTGGTGCCCATGGTGACCATGCAGCTCCACCGGACCGCCGTTGCAGCTCCGCTGGACTGCGGTTCCAGCTCTTGTGCCCATGGTTGCAGCTCACCCTTGCCTGGTTGCAGCAAAACTCATCTCGCCGCCGTCGCTGGTCTCAGTTCCGGTATGATGGATGTAGCAAAAATATCCGCCGGTGGTAGCAAAATTGGAGGACGGTTGCAACAAATCTCATGATGGTGATGGTGCATGGTACCGGTCGTTCCTAGCTGGGGTTTGGGAGGGGATGCTACGGCGGGGGAGGGGGGTGTAGGGGCGGCCTCCGGCGAGTGGGATCTGGTCTAGCCGACGGCCTTTCGACGGCAAGGGCGTGCATCACGCGCACATGGAGAGAGAGAAAAGCCGGGGTAGGAAGAAGACCGGTCGATGGGTGTATAAGGACTGACCTGGCGCAAAATAAGAGCCCTAGATCGAAAGGGTATCCCGCGGCCCGCGCGCGTCCGGCGCAACGGGCGCCGGGTAGAAACATTTTCCTACAATTTATCGTACGAGCCTAAACTAGCACATTGGACGTACATCCTCCTTTTGATCCGACAGCCAAAGACTAGTCTGCTAGCATGTAAATTTTCTATAGTCTGATGCCTAGGTGTGTCTTTAAGAAATGTAATGACGCGTGTAATTCTTTTGTTTTCCCGCTTGTTCGGTTATGTCTAAACCGTCTTTTCTAGTCAATGAAAATGGCAAGTATTTTGCCTCATTTAAATAATATATGTTGTATTTTAACAATAACCTATTGACATGACGATGATTTTGCTAGTTTGAGAGGATATTGTGTTTAGCTAGAGGAAAAGAACCGCAAAGTAGGCAGGTCCCACAGATACACCATCCTTTTCTATCGCGCCACGAAAAAGAATTAAAAACACATAATCAAAGCAATTAAATTGTCACAAATTAGCCTGTTTTGAGTGAAAATCGAATCAAAACACATGAGCATGCAACGAAATTGTTGGAACTCTCATCTCTCGAAATGCGATTGCTTCTTGTATACTAAAGTATGTCTCTAAGAAATTCATAAAATTTGTTCTCCGCATTATGTGGACTTTTCGTTCACCCTGGAAACTGTCAGTAGTCAGCAGCCAGAAGTTCTCATTTCATTTCGTGTGGCCAATAGTCATGGACGCTCTGACCCTTCCTTTTAGTGCTTGCACCAACTACAGTGGCAGTGTGGCTGTAAGAGGGGATGTTGACGAAGATGTTTCATTTCCTTGAGATTTGCTAGCTTGATGGAAATTATAATTTAGAATTAGTGTGCAAATATATGTATTCCAGATCATGGAATTGATGAGAAAGTTTAAACTCCGGAGAAGCCTCCCCTGGCTAGATGGAGCTCGGGGTTGCCACGGTACAGGTACAGATGGATGCAGTTGTTGCTGTCCTGGGCAAGGAAAGACTACAGAGGCCTATACCGGCTACTGTTCCACTTGAGGACCTACGAAGCAGCCGTTCTGTATTACTACCTCCGTCTGGGTTTATTAGTCCCCTTCGTATTTTGTGCCCAACTTTTCCCGTAGATTTGACTAACAAATTATAAGTTGTATGCCACAAAATTTATATTGTTGGATTCATATTTAAAAGAGGTTTTCAATGATACTATTTTTAGGGTATATAATTTATTTTTTAATAGTTAAATTGACGATCAAAGTTTAACCCAAACTAAAAGGAGGACTAATAAACCAGGACAGAGGTAGTACACACCACCTGCTAATGAAGATTGTAAGCTCCCACAGCCCTCCTCGCATCTCGAGACCCTCTAGAAAGACGGACGGCCAAGATCACAGGGCTCCCAAGCATATGCATGGAAAATCCGCATTCCAGCGGAAAATCCACGTTCGTCTGACCACGTTTGAAAGCAACAGTGCGCCCCTGACCTTTCTCCATACGCAGCCGTCGGATGAGCCGGAGCACCTCGCGCCACTGTACACGCCACGTGGCCCACTACAGGCTGTGGGTGATGCGATCCGTATGGGATTATAAGGAAAGGATGTCAATCTCCATGGATTTTATATGCGATGCAAGTAACGCAGCGACGGGGATCTGATTGGTTTCGCTTTGGGCACGAATCCCATACGGATTAGAGGGAATTTGGTGTGGGATTTGGCCATGTATGCCGCAGGAACTCAAAAACAGAGAGCGCAGAATAGATTACAGGGAATTTGGTGTGGGATTTGGTCATGTATATATGCCGCCGTTCTTGTACAGCGATTGTATCTTGCCTTGGGTGCATGTGTCGTGGTGTCCAGTTGTATGCAGTGGCGAATCTAGAATCACACTAGAGGGTAGGCTCAACATCAAATTATGAAGACTAATTAGTAATTACAATGCAATTGTTCTATCTAAAGCACCTCAACATAATTGTCAAGTGGGTATTTAGCTGAAATATGATTTTTAGAGGGTAGGCTTGAGCCTATTGAAGCCTCCCTAGTAGACTCGCCACTGGTTGTATGTGTTGTGTTGTATGGTCGTTGCTTTATATATAAAATAGAACGGCAGCCTTTTTGGTTAACTCTTACATCGGGCCTATGCGCTAAGTCTAGTCTACTTAAAATTTATGGATACATGTAGTAATTTTCATAATATTTTTGTTGGTAAATCATCTTATACATTTGAACCATAGTTTTAAATAGCCCTCCGCTATAGCCTTGCTATAGCTTTTTCAGTAGGGTGCCGCTAAATGGTTTCATGTACAAATGGCCCGCTATAGCCTGCTATAGCCCGCTATAGCTTATTTGGAGGTCCGCCGCTATTTACCATAGCCCGCTATTTAAAACATTGATTTGAACTCGCTTCAATAAAATTTGAGCCCACCTCCACCCTTAGAGTTAAAGCATCCTCAGCTCACGAGCCCAATGATCTAGCTTGAGCTTGAGAACCGAGCAAATTAAGTTCTCTGTGCTACAATATTAAGTATCGGCTACAAAACTGCTCTTATCGAAGTTTGTATGTAGACAACATCTTTAATTTGATTCTTTCATTCTTTCTCCATCTTTGATTCTTACGGAACCAGACAATAATCAGGTGAGGGACAGCCTTTCATTTGATTCTTCGGTTTTAGTTAAAGTTATTCTCTCAAAACTTGTATGTCACGCACAAGTCATGGGTTCAGATAGGAATTGGGAACATAGCCAAACAACGAAGTGTCCATGCACAAAAGCAACCTCTAACCTTTTTCGCTATACTGTTGCGAACTGATCCAGAGTTGATTCTTCATTGGCAATGCTTGGCGTGGATCTTAGCCAATGCATTGAAGTGTCCATGCACCTTAGGAGGAAACAGTCTATAAGCTGGATGAATCTCTATGGTTTTCGACCCGATATTATACTAACTGGTCAATTCTCTTTGCATAATGAAAATGCGGAGCTACTACTGGTTGTTATAAAACCCTATATGGTGGTACTATATATGTATCCATTGCACACTAACCCAACTATCCATAATATATATGCATCATGCGCCGGACAAAAGAAAGTTCACCTTTGATTTGACCCAAAGAGATGATATTTCATAAGTCACGACAGAACATAACAATATCCTCACGACACATTTCTCTCAAGATGAGGTGAGAGCTGTGGTGTTCCAAATAGAACATAAGAAAGCTCCAGGCCTTGATGGCTTTCCCACATAATTCTATCAGAATTTCTGGAATGTCATCAAGTCTACCTATTGGCGTTTTTCAATTGTCTTCATGCCGACCAACTTCACCTATCCAGGTTTAATTTTGGTAAGAATGTTTTGTTGCCAAAAATTTAGGAGGCTGAGTGGATCCAGCAATATAGACTCACATGTCTCCTTAGTGTCAGCTTAAAGATTTTCATCAAAGTGGCTACTTATATGCTCAACACTATTACTAATCACGTCATCTGGCTATATCAAACAACTTTTATGCAAAGAAGGAATATGCTCGATGAAGTTGTATCCTACATGAGACCATTCATGAGATGCAGCAAAAAACATGAGTGGAGTAGTTTTCAAAATTGATTTTGAAAAGGCCTATGACAATGTTAAATGGTCGTTCCTTCAACAACCACCAAAAATGAAAAGATTCAACGATAAATGACGCCATTTAGTTACTAGAGGTAGTGTAACCGTCAAAGTCAATGATGACGTAGGCAATTACTTTCAAACAAAAAATGACTATGTTAGGGTGACCCATATCTTCAATGTTATTTAACATTGTAGGTGACTTGATTGATGGCGTCAAGCATCACGGTCAGATTGCAGAAGTAGATGCATTGTGAAGGCTGGCATCTCTATTATGCAATATGCCAATGATAGAATTCTTTTTATGTAACATGATGTGCAACTTGCTAACACAGTGTTATTTTAGTATCAGGTACTAGGATTACGTTTTTTCCGAATACCAACTTACCTTTGTAGTTATTGAATCTCGTCCTTGTATGTTGTTTACTTTGGAAAAAAAATTGGTTCATCAATTGCAGCATATAACAAATAACACAAGGGACGAGTTAAAGCTCCCACCACTTAAATCGTTAAAACTGAACATCCTAAGTAGTACTAGTAGACATTGTGCATGTACATATACAAACAACATACAATACTTGACCAAATTCGTGTTTTTCTGGGGATTTTACTATTTTTAAGTTCCCTATAATGTATCCTTTTTTGTGTGTAGTTTTTTCCTTTACTTGTGTGCATGTTTGTTTGTGTGTTTGTGTGTGTTTGGTCTCTCTCCGTGTGTGTGTCTGTGTGTCTGTGTGTGTGTCTGTGTGTGTGTGTGTGTGTGTTGAGCGGTGTGGGGATGAACACTGGGGGGGGGGGGGGGGGGGGGGGGCTGGGATTTTTCACAGTTTCAGAATGGCAGCGGGGCAACAACAGTACAGATCTAGAACGACTGGTTCGGTATTCTTCCTGGTCCCAACCCACATGAAGCGGCTCATAGCTTAATAACACCCCTGAGAAATATAGCAGAAGAGTTCCTGATGAGACGAGGCAACTTAAGGAGCTTATCTGGTGAGCGCTTGGGGTGCAGATGCGAGGGATGCTGATGCAGAGAACGTGTGCATTCTCTGGTCTGGCATGGAATGAGTGGAACTTTGCCGCAGACGTTGGTGATCAGAGGAGACTTCCTCCCTGCGCCAGGCAGTCGTCAACGTGGGCTTGGTCTCTCGGAATATACACCTGTCAGCCGAGGCGGCATCGACATAGCTTGACGCGGTCCTGGAGATGGAACACTTGCTTCAAACGTGTGATTCGGAACGATTGGTGCATCTCCTTCTCAACCTTCGCTAGCAATGATCTCTGGACATGGACTGCTTCCATTCTAAAGTTTACTCTGTAGGAAGAAGCTGAAGTGAACAAAAATGTACTGGACAAGGGTGGCTCTATGTTTTCGAGTTTGTATGCACTATACTAACACGAAATAACCTATCGATATTGGAGTGACCCTAGTACATGATGTATTCTTCTTCGCACTTATGTCGGGTAAAGTGTGCAGTTCACAAAGAAGGCTGGTCGTAATGGGGAATATCATATATACTAGTATTATGCATATGATACTAGTGTATGATACTACCTCCCTAATGCAGAATATCATATGTTAGTATCATATAATACTTTATTTATTGCCATGCATGACACATAGTGCATACCATTTATTATGATACGGTATCATGATATGATAGTTAACCTCCTTTTTCTTCATTTAATTCTATGTCACATCATCAAAATTGCCTAGTTGACAACTTGGCATGCATGATACTAGCTATGATACTCCCATTACGACCAGCCGAATAGATGCTACCAACAAGCGCGTTAATGGACTCCTGTAATGAATACTCTACGTCTCTACCAACCAGTTGCACGCTTGCACTAATGTGAGCAAGTCTCTCCCCTCTCCAACTCCCCCCCTATACATACAGCGGCCCACGCATCTTCACAAAAGTAGACAGCAAGCAATATTGTTTATTCTTATCGCAGACACCACATAAGTAGAGGAGATGATAAGAAAGGAACACGGGATCACGTGTAAGAACATGTGTACCGGATTCGGAGACATCAGAATGTCAGCAAATAGCTGGCCGTTCACTCTATTAGGGTTCTTCAGGACATGGGCCATGGAGACATCAGTTAGTGATGGTCTCAAGTGCCACGTCAGCTCAGGCTTTATCCCAAAAAGTTTTCACCCAACGTAGGTGATGTCATGTGGCAGCCTCAATGTACCCACATCTCTTCAAACGGGAGTACATAAAAAGTTTTTGGGCGCATGCACTTTTTCAGCAGGAATAGAGCGAGGGAGCATGCCATCTTGTTCATTTCCACACAGTGTAACCTTCATAGACTCTCGTCCGTGCAAGCGCAACTGTAGCATGAAAGCGTCTTAGTAATGGACGTACGTTACTCCCATGTTTGCCTTGTTTATCTCTTGAATCCTCGATATAATTTGCTCTTCTGCGTCTTGCATTTTGTATTCCATCTGGGATCTGGCAATCTGTTCTCTGCTAGCCAGGCTCGACCGTTCCATTGCACCTTCGTGTACAGAGAGTGTTACAGTACCTGACTCGGCGCTCGCCAATGTCATGTGCCCTTTCCCTGAGCACACCCGGGTGGATGGCCGTGCGACGCTGCGCCACCATATCTTGTCCACGAACCAGGGAAGCCGTGCGACGTAGCCCCGGAGGCTGCCCCTGGCGAGATGGAGCTCGGGGTTGCCGCGGTACACGTACATGTCGATGCAGTTGTTGCTGTCCTGGGCAAGCAGCCGGGCCTGGTTCATCCACGTCCGCATCTGCTCGTCATGCTCGCCACCGCCGGGCGCCTTCTTTGACAGGTGCGTCAAGAAGCTCTGCATGCTCTCCATCTCCTCGTGGATGAACTGCATGTCGTGCCGGACGCGGCCCAGCAGTAGCGCCTCGTTGCCGATGACGCCCAGTAGCAAGCTCACGGCGCCCGACGCGAGCTCCGCCACCGCTGGCTCCTCCCACCGCCGGTCCGCGCCTTTGTGTCTAGTTCTCCTCGCCTGTGTATCAAAGATGAGCCGGTTGCGTGTTGGGATCGGGGTAAACCCTGTCGGCATTGCCGACTCCGGCGTGGTGGCGCCTGTGGGTGCCGCCTGACCTTCCTGGAGGGCGTCGGGGGCTACCCTTCCTCTCGCCTCGTCGAGTACCGGGGGAAACCCTTGGCAGCAGCGTCGTCATCGCCGCGATCCTTCTTGGAGGTGTTGATTGGTGCCGGCACTTCGGAGTCTTGGAGCTTGGTGGAAGATCCCCGGTGGGCGCAGCGGTCGCGAGGCTTCTTCGTTTTTGTTGATCCGCCGTTGTCGGCATTTATTTCTTTTGTTTTTCTTCATCGTTTCTTTTGGGCGTGACTGTGCTGCTTCCGCCCCAGCACCTATCACTGCATGTTTCGGTTGGTTGCTTTGTAATACAAAGCGGGGGGAAACCCTTTCTCGGAAAAAAGATGAGCCGGTTGCACCACAACGTTGACTGGCGGTGGTTTCGTGTCTAGTTCAAAACGGTGACGCACTAATTCGGTATGCATCCATGTGGGTGGCAAGAACTTGTTCTTCACGTTCTCAAGGAAAGTATGTGCCCCTAGCCCCCGTCAAAAAAAAAGTACATGTGCCTAGCTTTTCCTTCGAAGAATGAAATACCTTCCTTCTTATGCCCACCATGTGATTGTGATCAGTGTAAGATGTGGTTCACATGTTCACTGTCATAGGTTCCATGGCAGGAAAGAGAAATGCTCGATCAAGCCGGATTGGCTTGGCTTGGTTTGGCCGAGCCGAGAGGAGCCTCCTTTCTAGTTCGTTTCTTGACAAGGTGGTACCAACATATGAATGCAAGAGCAGTTTTGTAGCCGACGATTAATCTTATAGTTTATGCAATATTTCTCAAATTTAAAATAGTTTTGTTCAAATTTTGTGGTTTATAGCAAAAAATAATGGCTATATTGCTTGTAAACATTCCATGGAATCCTTTGTACTACTTCCTATCTTCCGTTCTATCGAACCTATGAGCCAAGTTTAGTCTACTTAAAATTTAATGCCTGAAAATTAGGATAATTGAAAATTTATGGATACACGTTGGAAATTCCATAATATTCTTGTTAGTTAATCATCTTAGACATCTGAACCCGCAATTTCAGCTCGCCTAAACCCTTAATGTTAAAGCACCTTCAGCTCACGTGCCCAACGAGCTAATTAAGTTGTCTGTCCACCACAATACTAAGTGTTAGTAACTGTTAGTAACAATTCGGTATGCATTTATGGATGACGAAGTAAAGGAAGTAGTGAGCCATACTGGTCCAAGATTAGCATATAGATAACATCTTTAATTTGATTCTTTGATTCTTATTGAACCGATAATAATCAGCTCAGGGACAACCTTTAATTTGATTATTTGGTTTTAGTTAAAATTGTTCTCTCAAAACTTGCATGTCACGCACAAGTCATGGGTCCAGGAAGGAATCAGGAACCTGGCGAAACACCGAAGTGTCAATGCACAGCGGCAAGTACTTCTAACCTTTTCGCGATAATGTTGCGAACTGATCCAGGGTTCATTCTTCACAAGAAATGCTCCATGTGGACCAATGCCTTGAAGTGCACATGCACCTTATTAGGGGGTAACGCTCTGTAAGCTAGATGTAATTTCTACCGGTTTTTGACCAGATATTCTACTAGCCGGTCGATTTCTCTTTACATAATGAAGATGCAAAGCTACTACTAGTTGTTGAAAGACGTACCTGGCGATACTATATAGGTACGCATTGCACACTAACCCTGCTATCCATAGATTTTGCAAATGCCAGTACAAGTGCCATAGAAAATAGCATCATGGGTCGGATGAAAGAAATTTCACCTTTGATGAGACCCGAATAGATAATACTCCCTCCGTCCGGAATCACTTGTCATAGAAATGGATGTATCTAGACGTATTTTAGTTCTAGATACATCCATTTCTTTCCATTTTGACGACAACTAATTCCAGACGGAGGGAGTATTTCACAAGTCACGACATAATAGAAAAATATCCTCACCACACCTTTATCTCAAGGTGAGATGAGAGTAACGGTGTTCCAAATGGAACATAATAAAGCTGCAGGCGCTGATGGCTTTCCCGCAGAATTCTATCACAATTTCTGGGATGTCAACGAGTCTGGCCTATTGGAGTTGCTCAATTGTAATCACGCCAACCAACTTGACCTATCCAGGCTTGATTTTGGTAAGATTGTTTTGTTGTCGAAAATTAAGGAGGCTGAGTGGATCCAACAATACAGACTCACATGTTTCCTTAACGTCCACTTCAGGATTTTCATGAAAGTGGCTACTAACATGCTCAACACGGTTACTGGCCATGTCGTCCGATCATCTCAAACGGCTTTTATGCAAAGAATGAAAATGCTCGATGAAGTAGTAATCCTAAATGGCACCATTCACGAGATGCACTAAAAAAAACATGAGTGGAGTAGTTTTCAAGATTGACTTTGAGAAGGCCTATGACAAGGGTAAATGGTGATTCCTTCAACAGTTCCTGAGAATGAAAGGATTCAATGATAAATGATGCTAGTGGATCCAAAATTTTGTTACTAGAGGTTGTGTGGTTGTCAAAGTCAATGATCACGTAGGCAATTACCTCCAGACAAAAATATGACTACGTCAGGGTGAACCCATGTCTTCAGTGTAATTTAACATTGTCACTAACAGGTTGCTATTCTGATTGATCCCACCAAGCATGACGTTCAGATTGCAGATGCAGTGCCATACATTGTGGATGCTGGCTTTTCTATTCTGCAATACGGCGATGATACACAGAAATGCAATTCGCATCCCGGGAGCACATGCTACTGCCTGTGGAAAATGATTTTTGAAATGTGAAAAAAATCCCAACAAATTTTTTATGTGTTCTTTAACACGTACGAATGCTACCTGAAAATCTTTAGGCAAAAAGGTTACGCATTTTGGCCTGTGCAAAAAAAAAAATCGATCTGAACAACAATTGTTACCCCAAAATGCCACACCCATTTTTTTTCACCGACGATACGCTGCTCCGTTTTGCATGAAAATTTTCAAGCATAGTTGCGACACTAACACGAACATCTACATAAAATTTCAGAATTTTCAAATTTTATTTACTATTTTTTGTTCATTGTACTGTTCATATGGGCGCAAATGCACCCGGGAGCCAAAACGCCTCCCCCGATAATACGATTCTTTTATGCAACATGACCTGCAACTTACTAACACCATGTTAATTTAGTATCAGGTTCTAGGATTATATTTTTTCAAGACGGGGCAAATACCCACTTACCTTTGTAGTTATTCAACACCGCCTCGTATATTGTTTACGTTGGAAAAAAACGGTTCTACCAATAATATCAATTGCAGGATATGACAAATGACACATGGGACGAGTTAAAGCTCCCACCACTTCATTCGTCAAAACTGATCGTAAATAGTACTAGTTGAGATTGTACATGTACATACAGATACAACATACAAGACATGACCAAATTCGTTTTTTTTGGGGGGGTTGCTATTTTCAATTCCCTTTTTATTCATTATGTCACCTTTTCTTCTCCTTTTTTCGTGTGTTTGTGTAGTTTTTTCTTCTTTTTGTGTGTATGTGTAGTTTTTTCTTGACGTGCGCGCGTGTTTGTTTGTGTGTGCTTTTCTCTTTCTCTGTGTGTGTGTGTGTGTGTCGGTCAGTGTGTGTGGGGGGGGGGGGGGGGGGACAACATGTGCATGCTCTGGTATGGTCATGGATTGAGTGGAACGTTGCCGCAGACGCCGGTAGTTAGAGGAGACTTCCTGTCTGAGCCAAGGCAGTCGTCAATGGGGGCTTGGTCTCTGCACATACAACTGTCACGTGAGGCGGCATCGGCAGAGCTTGACGCCCTCCCGGAGATGGAACACTTGTTTCAAACATGGTTCATAACAATTGGTGCATGTACTTCTCGATCTTTGCTAGTAATAATGGACTGCTTCCTTTCTAAGTTACTATGTACGACGGTGGAAGAAGTTGAACTGTGTGCTGAAGTACTGAACAAAAATGTTCTGGACAAGGGTGGCGCTATGTTTTCCAATTTGTGTGCGGCCCTACTAATAACACCAAATACCCCATCGATATTGGAGTGACAATAGTACATGATGTCTTGTTCTTCACACTTATGTGGGGTTTAATGTGTGCCTTCGGCAAAGCATAGAGACTTACCAATAAGCGTGTAAATTTTCTCCTCTAATGAATAGTCTACCAACCGGTTGCCCACTTGCACTAATGTGAGCAACGCTCTCCCCTCTCCGACTCCCCCCTTATATATAAACCTGTCCATCTTCATGCTAGTGGACATCAAGCCACATTGTTTGTTCATATAGGAGACACCACATCGACAGAGGGGATGATGAGAAGGAACACGAGATGACATGTAAGCAAATGTGTGTGGGAGTCGGAGACATCAGAACGCTAGCTAATTGTGTTTACATCTGCGGAGGTAGCTGGCCGTTCAGTCTATTTTGGTTCTTCATAGGCCTCACAACACATGCCTCCTAGTGTTACACTTTCCAGGTTGATTCGTCTTGATATGGCATCAGTTAGTTGCACTGTTGGAATCCATGGAGGAGAGTGTAACAACTTTTGGACAATACACACAATAGCGACCTACTTGTCCTGTGCATCACCACCAATGTCCTGGTGGCCCCGACCACATTTTTTTCAAAAAGGATGACATCCCCCGTCCTCTGCATCAAGTGGTGCACACACACTTGTGGCCCCGGTCCCATAGTGAGGGTTTTGAATGACTTCTCGACTAGCAAGTGCTGAACCACATTCACGCGCTCCATCCGATCATGTGGGTTTCTTGGATTTGTGAAGTTCAATACATTCAAAGAAAATTTAGGAGCACAATACGAATCCATTTTCAATTTATGTGTGATCCTCTGATAAACACCTGATCAATATTTGCCACCAAACAACACTGTAAAATGTATACATGTTGAGAACAACACAAACACATGAGATGAACTAAACCTCCCATGACAGCCAGCCTCAAAACAGAACAATACTGTAAAATGTAGTAGTGAAGAGTGTGCATCTACTTATAGAGACAACATGCACAACTTGATTGGAGTTTTTTTTTATTAGTGTCGTTTCTCAGTGACATCATCTCTCCTATTAAAGGAGAATCTGACGTCGTCATGATGGTTCGACCTCCCCCTCCCACGCACTGCTTCTCCCATCCCAGCCCGAGAAAAGGCAAAAAAAAAAGAAACACGACCCACGAACGCACCTTCCTCCCTCCTACGCGGAAACAACCAGCCCCACGTTCCCACGATCCCCTCACAAGTCCCAACTGCGCCCTCCTCCTGCAATCTGCAATTGCGTTCGTCCCCTCCCCATGAATCACACTATCCTCCACACCTAGACCTGGCCACGCGCCGCCTCCGGTCGCCGCTCGTTCGAGCGTTCCATTGCCGCTGTCGAGGAACCGCAGCCCCAGATCCTTGCTGCCCGATCCTCTCTCTCACATTGACTGCGGCGTGATACCGGCGGCGGCGACACACTCCTCTCATCTATCTCCCTGGATGCCCTGCCCTCCCGACGTGATGGGGACCGATGACCGTGGGGAATGGGATCTGGTGGTGCCCGTCGAACGTCGAGAGATGGCACAGCCCCGCCACACACTTGTCCCCCTCCTCGGGATTCTCAATTCCTCATCTAAAAGGTTCTGTTTTCTTCCGCGTGCATCTGGTTTCATTCTTGAATTAATATTATCTTGAAGTGTGGTGATCGTGCTTGTGTGTTTGTGTTCTCAAGTCATTCAACCACTACTTTCACTTCTTGTGCAGGTTTATGTGGATAAAACTACCACCATATCCACCCAGCCTTTCTGTTTGGTCTTGTGATGCTGACGCACATTGTCTTTCATGTTCCTACTATCTGCGCTTCAGTTTTGAATTGTGATGTTGACGCACATTTTCTTTCTACAGTTGTGATATTTCCCTCCTTCATGGATGTATGCAACTGCATGAATGGGACAGCGAAGCCGCTGTAATGAGAATTGCAGAATGATGACAAAGATACCGAAATATTTCTAATAGGACACGTCAAATCAAAGGCAAATGTGAAGCTCTTGCATCAATCCTCAGACTGATTCCAGCAAATTTTCCTGCAGAACTAAACATGGTAGTCTTGAAGTAAATACTATTTATGTTATTTTCTATGTGTTTTTAGCACAATAGAAAATTAATATTGTTTTTCCTCTCAAGTTCAAGATGAGGGCGACCAATTAAGAAAAAGTTTGGTGAGATAGAGTGGCAGGTTTGCCAGAATCACTGTAGCTTCTTCTGCCACAAACTTCGGTTCATGCCTATGACATCTTCTGGGGTCTTTTTTTAAGGAAAATATTTTGTTTACACCATCCTATTGGCATGTCTATGGAAGCAGTGAAACTTAAACGAACAATTCTAGGCTAGATATTATTAAGGTGTACATACATTGATCCTGTTCATGGATCTTGCCATCTTTTTTTGCCAGTCATTTGAACTATTTGAGAAACTTGAAGGGAAGCTCAAGGGAATACATCATTACCTTTTAGTTTTATTTTCGAGTTGTTGGAATCAATCTGGAAAACATCTTCATATTGTAGATACAATATTACTGGTTTGAAGTCTTATACTCTGTTTGACATTACACATTACGGAAATAGTGAGATTATGCTCACACCACTGTGCTGATAGAGATTGGGTACTTAATAGTATGGAGAGGATAAGATCAAAAAGGACGGTGATATAAGAAAAGTGGGAAGTGGAAGAGGAACAAAGTTGGGATGACAATTATAAACACGTTAGTACTTCAAATCTTTATGCGCTGATGTATTCTTTGTGGTAGAAAAAAGTGTTTTAAAAGGCTCATGATTTTCAGGAAACTGTATGACGTATGTGTGTTCCTTCACATGGACAAATACGAAAGGGTACCCATTATGAAATGATAGACCAGTGATGCATCATTTCTTTGACTTTCATATTGTAAATATGACTCACATGGCTGCACTCTGCAGAATATCGAGTTTGATGACGATGATGATTGGAACCAAGAGGAGGAAGCAAGTAAGTTTCATTTGATTTTCTATTCATATGACGGCTATTGTGACCAAATATGTAAAGCCTGGATTGGTTCACTTACTTTCTTGTATGTTCTATACTTACAGTTTTTCGGTATTTTCTTCTTGTTGCCTCTCAGTGTACCACTAAATAATCCTATTTAGTTGTGGTTCTGTTTGCTCTGCAGCTTAAACCCAAAAATATTACCATACAAATTGATATCAGTCGTGGGAGACTCGGCTATGCCGATAATGCCTCCAATATGGTGGTGTTCATGGTGGACGCCACCATGTGAGCTTCAGCTCATTGTGGTGTAGCCGGAGCGATTTCCTTCGCAGGTCAAGTCTAGACAGTTTTTGTTGTGCATATAATCCCCTTTTGTTAGGTCCCTAACATTATTAATTTTATTTATCTGCCAACAACAACCAAGTAATGTGGACATTTCCACGTATTGAGTAATTCTCGGTTAGTTAGATCTGACCGCTGCATGTGCTTCATGGGATGCCACGAATCCAGTGCAAGCAGCGTTGCGGTGGCTGGGTTTAGGTGGACATGGGATGGTTCATCCCATATACCGACTCTCTAGCTACTTTCCCACTTTTTCAGTAGTATTTTAAACGACAATGCTTGACCATATAAATAACAGAAAAAACCAGAAAAGGCTGCAACATTTTTACGCAATGTAAATCACTTTTCTGCGCGTGCGCGTGTGTGTGCGTGTGCTTGTTCTTTCGTGCCCAAATACTTGTGTAGTGTTGTGAGAGAGATCCTGCAACTTCAGTTTTGTCATGCAGTTATTTGAGTTGTATACATCTCTTGCGTGTTTTAGGTACATCATGTGTACAGGGAGCAAGCGCCACATTGCTACATTTAATGCTTGGGTGTGCTCCCACGCTCCAAGCCATTGTCCCATGCTCCAAACTGCAGATATTGACTATGATATGAAATTGTAATTGTTCATAATTTAAATGTTTGACCCAAGGCAGGAGCCAAGAATACTAGCTTTCCTGGGAGAAGGTATTTAAGAGAGTATATTACTTTATCTTTTGAAGGAAAGAGTATATAATTTAAGAACAAGGCACATATGTGTGACATGCATGCTCTTAACAATGGTTAGCGTATGGTTGCCAGGTTGTTTCTCTGGTTCATCTCAAATTGAGTGTCTTGATACTTAATATGAAAATTTGGTTATAAAAATTGTCTTCCGCAAGTCATACTTTTTTGTATGAAAGAAATATGTATAAAATTCCTCAAAGCATTGTACATAAGCAGGTTCATATGTATGACATGCCTTTCTTTTTCAGTTCTTCCTGCTACAAAGGAAGCAAAAGTGACTTATTTAATCTCAGAGATATGTCTGCGTCATCAGTTTTGAGGAGTCATTCTTCCAGTCGCACAAAATGTGGACAAATGTATCATTTACATTCAATTGTAATTTCAATGCCATGTCATAAAATTTCAATTCACTAGTTCAGTCCCTTCTATAAGGTAGTTCTCTTTCTATGACCTGAAATCACAAAATCCATTGCATGTGATTTTGTCTTCTCCAGCATAGCAAATTAGCAATTGTAAATGATTGCCTATGGTGGTGAAGTTATGTGTTGCTACAAAATCTTTCTCTGCCAGCCTCAAGGGGGCGACAAGGTCATCCACTTTGTTCATTCATTCAATTTTTTTGCTTTTGCAGATATTGCATCAAAGCTGGGAAGTGAACCGTGCATTAATACATCAATCTAATACTATTAGTTATAATTGGCTAACCATGTAGGATGTACCACTTTGATGTATTACACTCCATATTTCGTTACATTTCCGGCGTCGAATTTTTATTCCTCTCATCTGTCGATTTTTGTTTTTTTCTGTCTCTTAAGCTGGTTATTGGTCATGTGAATCAACGTGTGGTGCCCCCCCCCCCCCGCGTCCGCTCCGCTCCCCCCCCCCCCCCCGGCGGGCGACGGGCGGATCCCGATTCCCCACGCCTCCAGCTCCCCTCCCCTCCATCCCCCCGGCCGCCGCCGGCGGCATGGTCCGCCGGGCCCTGCCCGTGCGGCGCTGGCGGCGGCGGGCAGGCTTTTCCCCGCGCGTGTGTTGGGGGGCGCGGGGGCCCCTTGACGGCGGCGGTGCTACTCGACCGCGGCGGTGTGGCTCGGCGGCGGAGATCCTGCAGGCCACGGGCGCCCTTGACGCGACGGCGCGGCCATTGGTCGCGGGGCGGCGCGGTGTGCGGCTGGCCGGCGACGCCCACTCGGTCCAGATCTGGGCCCTTTCGGGCCCCATCTGGGTCGGAGCGGGCCGGCGGTTCGGGTCGCGGCGGCGCTGCTCCCTGGTGGTGCAGCGAGGCAGCGGTGGCTGCGGTGGTGATGGCTCCGACGATCGGCTTGCTGCAGCGTGGCAGCTAGGACTGTCCGGACCCGTTGGGGTCCGGCCGGGCCTGTGATGGCCTGGCAAGTCCCTGCCGCTACGGCCGGTCTGCTCCGCGCGGCGGTGGAGGATGTCCCCTCCGGTGGCTGCGTTGCAGTTGCTCCCGAGCCCGGTATCTCCCCGTCCTCCCTCCAGGTCTCGTGTTGGTGGCCTCAGTGAGACAGTGAAGTTAGTGCGGTGACCGTGGTAGCACAGGCTGGTGGGCGGCATGGTGGGCGGTGCACTTCCAATTGTCCGGGGTGACAGTGGTGGTTTCGGTGCGGGAGAAATCCCTGGTGGCTCGTCCGCCACCAACGCGGCTGCGCCCGTGGGCGTCGCCGAACCTTCCTGAGGGTCGTCGGTGATACCCCCTTCCCCACTGCCATCCGCGTACCGGGGGAAACCCTAGGACTTGTCCGGGCAGCAGCGTCGTCGTCGTCGCTTTCCTTCCTGAAGGTGTTGCTTGGTACGCGAGGCTTCGGAGTGCTTGGCATGTGGTGGTACTTCTCCGGAGGGTGCAACAGTTGTCGCCAATCTTCGCTTAGTTGAGCTGCCGGCGTTGGCATTTGTTTCTCTTCTCTTTCTTTCTTTTTTCTTTGGGCTTGTTTGTGCTGCGGCCCCAGCAAGCTGATTGTATCGGTTGGTTGTTGCTTTATAATATAAAGCGGGGGGAAACCCTTTTTCGTCGAATTGGAAGTTATTCTATTTTCGGATGCTTAATGTGTGATGAAGCAGATGCTATTTGGAATCAAGCATCTGACTCCTGGTTTTGGTCTCAAGACTGTAGTAAAACAACTGAACAAACCTGGTTCATTTCAAAATTTACTTAATACAACTACAGTTAGAAATTTAGGCAAGGAGCATGCCCATGATATGAGAGGAGGAACATAGTTGATCTTCATTAGATCTATTACAATTACTCGTAAAAACCAATATATTTAAAAAAAATGTTATTCGCATTAGGTGCGTAGATTGTAAGTGTTTTGCACTAGAACCCTGTAGCTAGCCTTTCTTTTTTGGGATATTCTGTACAGAAAGAAAATAAAATGCTAGAACGGAAGTAAATATTCTGAACTGAAATGACATATTTCCATGCTCAATGCATATTTCTGAAGTAGAATATTTTTTCGTGTCCATGTACTTTTTTTATTCCGTGTCAACGCACGGCCACTTAGCTAGTTTGTATACATGTTGAGATCCATCGATATCGCGCGGAAGCCAATAATGCATGCTTTGTTTTGGGGGTTAGTAGGGAAAGATATTTAATTCTTTACAGAGGATCAATATGCAGGGACCCCTCGACCACTGCCATGTTCTCGAGTGAACAAGTTTTCATCAGTTATTAGTTACCAGGTCTTCCAATAATCGTGCACACCAAGTGGTTTACTTTTTTTTTTTTTTTTTTGAGCACAACCAAGTGGTTTACATGCACGATCTTTTGGATGCTCCCTAAAGAAACAAAGCCCACCAAGGTCTTGTGGGCTTTGTTTTACTTCTATTGCTTGCTCCCTAAAGAAACAAAGTGAATGCATGCTTCAGTGTGCTCCGAAAGGAAAGTGATGCTGGCCCGACAGTACGTGCAGTTTCCTTGTTTGTGGCTTTTTTCTTGTGTTGTAACATATATATTATATATTAGGTGTGAATTTATAAGTGAATTTTGTAGCGGGAGTGCAACTGTGCACAAGCATAATCACATTCTAATATTGAATAGCATGGGTCCACATGACAAAGTGGCCAGCGAAACCACTTGACACTTGATTGGTATAGCTTCTAAACTTAATTAAAAAGATTTGCATTCTTGGATTAATTCACGACAAGTGTTAGCTTAATAATTTCTCAAATGCTATACAACGTATAAAAGGCACATGTGTGTAGTGAGGGAGCCATTAATTTTCCACAAGGGGGGTAACCAATTGGAGAGAGCCAAACATATAAATATAAAAGCATTTTGAGCTAAGAATATAGAAGGGGAAAAATTAGCATCGAGGGAGCCATGTCCACAGCTTGCCCACCCATGGCCAGGTTGGTGAAAGATACTTAGTAATGCTACATGTTTAGAGGTTGGCCGGCCACCACGTAGAGTCAATATGACGAATGCATGTTTGACAATAGTTGAACTAAATTTGGTTGTATGGTACCTACAGGATATGTCACGGTTAATATTTTCATCGGAACTTAAAAAAAAATGAGGATTACCTCCGGCCTCTGCATCAATACGATGCATGCGGTCCCTTTATTAATGAAAGCAATAAAATAGTCTGCGGTTCCGAACAAGCTCAAAATTAGATGCAAAATAATCCATAAAAAACATGCCACAACCGGTGAAAATAGGACTAGAGCAATCATCTATCCTATTACTGGACCAACATTCAAACTGGTTGTAGATATCCCGAGCAACCATGTCCTACTGGGTAGACCCAGTAATCAAAGGCTCCCTGTTTTCCGCAGGAGTGAGTAACAACCATGTACGGATCAACGCCACTGCTCCGTAAAGTACCTACAAAAAATTGATTCGTGGTTGTCTGTTAAAAACCATGTCATTCCTGTAGTTCCATATAGCACAAAGTAAAGCACATACTCCTATACGAATATGCCTCGCAGTGATTATGTTAATTCCATTTAGCCACGTCCCAAACAACGTGTCAATGCTATCTGGAGGTATGATATTAAAGGTTATACGAACTGTTTGCCACAAAAATTTTGCTAGCGGACATTCGAGAAAAAGTTGTTTGATAGTTTCATCATGATCACAAAAGCTACATCGTTTACTTCCTTCCCAATTGCGCTTTGCCAAATTATCCTTAGTGAAAATCACCTCCTTGTGAACAAACCACATGAAGACTTTGATTCGTAAGGGTACTTTGACCTTCCAAATATGCATCGACTTGGGGATTGGTCTAGTATCAATAAGGTTCAAATACATCGATTTCAGTGAAAAGATGCCATTTGAGGTTAGCTTCCAATGAAGCCTATCGGACTTGTCCGATAACTGAACATCCATGAGTCTTCTGACTAAGTGTAACCAAGCTTCCCAGCGATGACCCACCAAAGCTCGTCGGAATTGAATATTTAGAAGATTAGACTGTAGTACTGTGGCAACGTACGCCTCCTAATATTGTACAATATTATAGAGAGATGCATATTGTGTGGCTAGAGACATCTCCCCCAACCATGTATCATCCCAGAAACTCGTCGACTCATCATTTCCAATGATAAATTTAGCTCTATGGAAAAAGGCTGCTTTCATTCTCATCAAACCTTTTCAGAAGGGTGAATCATTGGGTCTGACTGTGACCTGGGCTAAGCTCTTAGATTGTAAGTACTTATCATGCAAAATTTGTACCCACATACCTTCTGTCTTCACAGATAGTCTGAACAGCCATTTACTGAGCAAGTCGAGGTGGTTTTCATCGGAACTGAATCCGACTTTTCAGCGCTATGGTAAAGGATTGTAAAGTGTCGAAGCAAGTGGTTTAGAAAGATTTTTCTTTCTCCCTTATCTTCATTGTTTCAATTGAAAGTATAAGTAATGCGATCATTTTGTATCATGCCGCATCATCAAGAGCTCTTCTTCTGCATACAGTTGTACAAGAAACTTGGAACTAGCTGAGAGCTGGTAGACTTTGTTGTAACTTAGATGCTTTCCTTAGAGCGATGTCGAGGTGGGAGTTAGTGAGTTGTTATATAATTTGTATATTAGCTACTATTTCCTTGGAGCGATGTCGAGGTGGGAGTTAGTCAATTGATAGATAATTTGTATATCAACAATTATTTCCTTGGAGCGATGTCGAGTTGGGAGTTAGTGAGTTGTTAGATAATTTGTATATTAGCTACTATTTCCCTGGAACAATGTCGAGGTGGGAGTTAGTGAGTTGTTAGATAATTTGTATATCAGCTACTAGTTGGAGTGAGTTCTGAGAAGCTTTGTCACCACTCACAGTGGATGGGTTTTTCACCCCTTTTTCTTTGATATACGATACACAAACTCGTGTGTATTCTAGAAAAAAAATCTGACTACCTTCTTTTTTCACATGAAAGATAAAAAGGTAAGAGTTACTCATACCCATAATTAATAAAATCAATGGCTCACATCTATTATATACCCTTACCTCTCATATGAACAAATCAGCTAGTAGAAACCATGTTAAAACTGCTCTTGTGGACGAGTTGTGGATGAGTTTGAAAAAAAACATGTTAGTTGCTTCAAGGGGTTCATCTTATTGTGGACGTACTGGATGAACCTGAGCCTTCTAGACAACGAAACTGGACTGGCTTTGCTCGCAACCACGTGCTTCTTGATGTTCCATCATTCAATTACATACTTCCTTTATCCCCATCTCATAGCAACCGAATTTTTTCAGTACAAATTTCCTTCATCATTATTTTACGAATTAGACTATAAACTTCATTCATCGTTTTTCTTCAAGTTAGGTATCTCATATCAGTTTTGCAAATTCTCAATCGACTGAGACTTCGCTATATCTCAGTCGATGTTATATGCCTTTGATCTTGCATCGTGATATGTACAATTTTTTTTCAATTTTTCCTTTTGGGTCTTATATACTATCTCACTTGACTGAGACTTGTAAATCTCAGTCGAGTGAGACCTAGCCACACACATCTCATATATAGGAATATCAACGAGGCACTTCCTTTTTTTGAAGGAAAATGTGGTACCCTGGAGCACGCATGGCTGATAGTGAGTTAGTGACACTATGCATGATAGCCTTCAAATGATATCAAGTTTGGTCACTTTTATTATTTGGACATGATTAACAGCTACAAGTCCGCTTGTCAAGATGCTAGAAGCTAGCCCAGGTTTTGTGCGGCTGCGTCGGCGATGGTCTGCACAAGGGACGGCCACTGGAGCGCGTCGGCGGCGGGGCCAGGGTTGCGGGCGGAGCAGTTCCGGCGGACCTCGCCCTGGTCGCCGTTGCGCACCCTCATCTGGCCCATCTTGCCCATGGACACGCCGAACTGCTCGAAGAAGTCCCGCTGGCTCCGCGCAAAGCGCTCGACGATGGGCCGGGTGATGGCGTTGGTGAAGAGGTCCTGGTCGGAGACGAAGAGCCCCTCCCGGTTCACCAGGTCGACATAGTACTGGTTGTCGAACACGTTGGGCGTGCGCAGGTCCAGCACGGTGCGGCGGTCGGTGCCCTTGGCCGGGCACGTCCTCTTGAGCCTGGCGAGGAAGGTGGGGCTCATGGTGGGGTCGGGGCGCGGGAAGAGGCGGCCCTCGAAGGAGCTGCAGTGCGCCAGCCCGATGGTGTGGCCGCCGGAGATCGTGACGAGGTCGGTGGCGTCGAGGCCGAGTGGGCACAGCAGGGCGAGGAGGGACGGCACGTTCGAGGAGGGCGCCGGCAGGTCGGACAGCACGTCCTGCCGCGAGGCCAAGCGGCGGCTGTCGCGGCGGCCGAGGGGCACGCGGTAGTCGGGCCCGCCGGAGACGACCACGGAGTCGCGGGCGGCGAGCGCGAGGATGTCGGAGCAGGAGACGACGGCGCCGCGGCACTCGCGCTCCAGCCGGTCCCGGATGTCGTTGACGGCCTTGAAGGCGGAGGGGCGGAGCGTGAGGTTGGGCGGCGCCTGCTGCTCCCCCGGCCCCGTGGCCGAGCCGTCGAGGAGCACAGAGGCGTCGCAGCCCTGCACGAAGCAGTCATGGAAGTGGAGGCGGAGGAGGCCCGCGGCGAGGCCGATGTCCTTGCGCACGGCATCCTGGACGAAGTCGCGCACGATGGACTCCGCCCGTGGGCAGGTCCGCCAGTAGAAGTCGAACGACAGGCCGCACGCCACCGGAGGGTCGACCGCAGAAGCCCCATGCCCAAGCGAGCTGGCCACTGCCAGCGCCACCGCCACCGCCACTGCTGCTAGCAGAGGAGCACGAGCCATCTCCTCTATCCTTGGCTGTGACTGGGCTGCTACGTTTTTATATCAACACGGCTGAACAGGACATGAATTTGTAGGAAGGATTACTCATCGTTAAGTAGCTGAGGTCAAGTAGTTCCAACTAAATAAAGTGAGGCTCTAGGTAGCTAGACGCCAGAGTCGAGGCTCAACTGCTTGTCTAAGGATTGGAACAGGTGACATGGCATTGCCAAGCTGCCAAACTGCCATGGCTGTCTGTTGCTTACTACGCACGAGGTTCATCACGGCATAGAGTAAATCCAACCCAGGCGATGTCACACCTGATTTTGAGTGAAAACCCATGCGCTACCCACGGCCACTCCATCTATAGACCGGAATTGGTTATGGGAAAGGCTACCCCTGCCAATGCAGACAAATCACAGGGTGTTTGTTTGTTTAGGTTCAAGTGTCAGGAAAAAAAATGGCCGATGTTGGTGTACTGTAGCCTCGACTTCACGCGATCAACCGACGAGTTCTTTCCAACGGTACGCGCGTGTACGAAAGCTGGCCAATGAACTGGACCGATTCTTGCGGAGAAACTCGATGCACTAGCTAGATAGCTTTTAACTAGGCATCAACTCGGCGAGACACGACAACATACTAAACCAAGAAAGATGCCGAAGAAAACTTAGTGAAGCATAAAGCAAGACTCGTAACTAAGGGATACTCGCTCAAATGGGTGTACAAAGTCAAGAAAGATGCCTAAGAAAATTTGATGAAGCATGAAGCAAGACGCGTAGTTAAGGGATACGTGCAAGAGCCAGGTTTGAATTTCCAAGAATTGTTCGCTCCAGTTGCAAGGATGGAATCGGTAAGACTAATTATATTTCTCGAGACTCAAAAATCATAGAGGCTACAGTACATGGATGTAAAATCCGCGTTCTTGAATGGTGAGTTACAAGAAGATGTTTATGTCAAGCAACCATCAGGGTACAACAAAGAATGAGAGAAAAACAAGGTATTGAAACTACACAAGGTACTGTACGAGCTATGTATAAGCGTGGCAAATGTAAGGATCGTCTCTTGGTGGGGCATCAATGTTGATGATCTATTTCTAATCAGAGCAGACTAGGAGGAGATTTCTAGATTCAACTTACAAATGAAAGATATTTTGAAGATGAGTGATCTTGGGCTATTGACCTACTACCTCGGGGTAAAGGTACGACAAAGGCCCAGGGGGATCAACTATACCAGGAGGCATATGCAAAGAAGAATCTTGAAAGTTGTAGCATGGAGGACTGCAATCCAATTTATGTTCCAGTGGAGCCTAGACTTAAACTTAGCAAGAAGAGCCAAGCACCCGCGGTTGATGCAACAGAGTCTAGAAATATTGTCGGAAGCCTAAGGCATCTTGTGAATACACGATGAGACTTGGCCTATTCTGTTGACATACTGAGTCGCTTCATGAGAGCACACACGATGAAACATTGGGCTGCTGTGAAACAAATACTCAGATACATCAAAAGGACAAAAAAAATCGGTCATGTCTATTTGAGCTTCATGAAAGACCTCAATTAATTGGGAAGCCTTAATAGGGTAACAGAATTGAATAATACAGCTTTAAGAAATTCACTAGTGCAGAATCGGCCTATAGTGCTGGTTCGTAAGGGCCTTTAGTGCCAGTTCTCCAACCGGCACTAAAGGGTGGGGACTAAAGCCCCCTCCCCCTTTAGTCCCGGTTCAACACGGCCCGGCACTAAAGGCCCACCACGTGGCACCTGCCGGCGCCGTGGGCTGGGGGACCTTTAGTCCCGGTTGGTAACACCAACCGGCACTAAAGGCCCACCACGTGGCACCTGCCGGCGCCAGGGTGGGGGACCTTTAGTCCCGGTTGGTAATACCAACCAGGACTAAAAGAATTTAATTCTTTTAATTTTGGTTTATTTTTCCTTTTAATCCTTTAGGGGTTTATGAATTAATTATGGTTTATTTTTCCTTTTAATTTTGTGTTTTCCATTTAATTATTTTTCATTTCAAACATATATTACGCTACTACATACTGTACACGTTGTGCATATATATATAAATAGAATTTTTCGTAGAACCGATCATATATATATATATATCATCGAATTTTTCGTACGACGACCATTCACATACATATATATATACAATTTGGTATATACAATTTCTCCTACAATTTGCAGATCATTACATATGCAGGGCATTACTGCTTGATCTTGTAATGGTATTCTCCTTTGGGATCTATGACCTGGTCGAGCAGAAATCCAGCTATTTCCTCTTGAATTGCTCGTACGCGAGCCGTTGGTAGGAGCTGGCCCCGCATCTCCATCAGCTATAATTAGGAGATCAAGATGAATATATTAGTTGTGTGTATATATATTAGCTAGATCATGATAAAAAAAATTATGTATAGTGTTCTGGCAAACGTACCCAAAGATTTCTTTCATCTCTGCTCCTTTCAGACGTGATTATGCAAATGTTCTCGCAAACGTAGTATGCGCATAAAGCATTCCCCTGCTCCTGCTTCATGCACTTTACGAGAATAACATACAAACTCTCTAGCTAAAGCATTTAAATGCAGTAACAAATGCGATGAAGATCGCAACTAAGGTAACAATTGATCCAACAGCATAGTGATACCAAGCCTCACTATCAATGGCATATTTTTTAAATTTTCTAATCTTCAAGTGCATTGCATCCATCTTGATCTTGTGATCATCGACGACATCGGCAACATACAAGTCCAGTTTCATCTTCTCTTCTTCAACTCTTTTCAATTTTTTTTTTAAATACTCGTTTTCTTTTTCAACTAAATTTAACTTCTTGACAAGAATATCTATGTCGGTTGCAATTTCCGGTTCACATACCTCCTAGATAATAATATCTATGTCAACTTGATGGGCATAATTGTCATAAACACGAAATACAACAAAACAGTTATAAAAGAGAGTATATACCACATCCGAATCATAAACCGGACGAGGGCCCACAGGGACGGATATCAAAACCATGTCACTATGTATAACAAACAACCATATAGGTAAGAAAACTATACAAGTAACTATCTAAATCTTACAAACATGATTTTTTTATATAAAAAGGATAAGAACAAGAGGCTCACCAAGGTGGTGCCGGCGACGGGGCGGTGCGGGCGATCGACGGTGGTTAGGACGGGGACGGAAAGACACTAAGTAAACCACACCTACACATGCAAAGTAAGAAGTTAATTTGAGCTCAAATTGCATATAAATCAAATGAACTACCACATATAAATACTCCCAATCTAAAACCCACAAATCACTATACTTATAGAGCATTGCAAGAGCTAATCTAGCAATGAGAGATGAAAGGACAAAGTTGCTAACCTTTGTGAACACTTGGATGGATGGGGTGCCTCCAAATCATGACAAATTTTGGCAAAAATGGAGGATGAGCTCGAGGAAGAGGAAGAACAAAGGAGGGGAAGAAGGGGAAAAACAGGGAGGAGTACTGTGCTCGGGCTGGCCGAATTCATATAGGGGATCTTTAGCCTATAGTCCCGGTTCGTGCCACGAACCGGGACTAAAGGTAATCGTGGGGCCCCAGGCTGACATCAGCCTGGCACAAACCCTTTAGTCCCGGTTCGTGTTACGAACCGGGACTAAAGGTCCGGAACGAACCGCGACTAATGATGCCTGTCCCGAACCGGGACTAATGGTCACATTAGTGCCGGTTCAAAACCAGACCGGGACTAATGCTTTGGACAAAAGGTCTGTTTTCTACTAGTGATTGTTGGTCTGATCAAAATCAGATGACCTAATTCTAATTGTATGTGAGCTCTTAAAAGCTAGGAATAGTATTATCATTGTTCAGATCGAGGTCAAAGAAAAGGAAAGGAACAGTACCGACACAGCCTTGTAGCCATCAAATATCGGCACAAGGAGGGCTCTTTCAAATATGTGAGAGAGAGTGCAGCAGGGAAAAACTCACGTTGGATGGGCCAAGGATTATCAAAAGCAGCACGAGAGGTACTTGTTAAGTATGGGCTCCAATCAACACCGACATTCACCATGAGTTGTTTTCAGCTCTCGAAGAAGATGTGCCGAAATCTGACTACAATCTCTTCGAAATTCTGGTGGGGCGAAGAAAATGGTGAAAAAAAGGTGAATTGGATTGCTTGGGACAAGATGTGCATGGCAAAGCGAGAGGGAGGTATTGGCTTCAGAAATTTTCAGGCGTTTAATAAAGCTTTGCTAGCTAAGCAAGCATGCGAATTCTCCAGAATCCCTCATCGCTTTGTGCACGAGTGCTTAAGGCAAGGTACTTTGCAGATAATTGTATCATGACACCAACATGCCCAAGTAGAGCCTCATACACTTTTAAGAGCATTTTACATGGACGAGACTTACGTAGAGAAGTGCTGATTTGGAGGATAGGAAATGGGGAGCGGGTAAATATTCACCATGAAAACTGGATTCCGCGGAAGGGGAGTTTGACACCTCTTGGTCAGATGTACATCCCAGGTATGACGCGGGTTAGCGATCTCTTGTCACAGGAAGGAGATGCGTGGGATCCCGCCAAGCTTGAGGCTATGTTTTCGGAGTCGGATACATGCGATATAAAACATATACCCATTGGGGGGACGAACACTCAAGATTTTCTGGCGTGGAACTACACCAAGAACGGCCAGTTTTTGGTGCGGTCTGCATACCACTTGCGAATGTCCATCAATCGGGCGAGGTCCGGACATCCGGAACCTTCTCAACGGTGGTGACGCACAAAAACTGGCTGGCGCTATGGAACACAAATGCTCCTCGGAAAGCGAAAATTCATATGTGGAGACTAATCCGCAATGGGTTGGCTGTTGGTTTTGAAAAGGATCAAACCAGGAGTCTTTTGCCCGGCGTGTGGAAGAGAGGAGACTCTCCTGCACCGGTTCTGGACATGTGCACACACAACTCTATTCTGGAAGTTCTTAAGCTTAGACAAAGGGGTTCCGGTGGCGATCCCACCGGTTTCAGATGGATCCCAGCGTGAGCTAGCTTCCTGGCTGTTTCAGTTCTTAAGCTTAGCAAGAAACGAAGCAAGGGACGGCAAACGTATCGCTGACGTGCGAGAAGTGGCACAAAATGTTTTCTCTCATGTGCAGGAATGGGACATGGTGAATGCGCGACACTTGAGAGTACCATCACCGATACCGGTCGTAAGATGGGTACCACCAGCCGAGGGCTGGCTCAAACTGAATTCGGATGGGGCGCTGTCCAAGAACCAAGGCCGAGGAGGTGGGGGTGTGGTCATTCGAGACCATGCTGGCGCATTCAGAGGATCTGCGAGCTGTATTTTCAAGGTAGTTGATGAACCCGAAGTGGCGGAGATCCTCGATTGTCGCAAGGCAGTGCAGATTGCTGTCCACAAAGGAATGCAGCTGATCCACTGATCCACCTTGAGGTTGATAACAAAAACTTGGCTGAGATGCTCAACGAGGAGAAACACAACTTGTCGGCGGCAGGGGCGATCATTCAGGAGATCAATCTACTAATGCGCACCAGGCAAGGTTTCAGGGTGTCTTGGGTAAGGAGATCAAGGAACAATGCAGCACATGTGCTTGCTCGAGAGGGATTATGACTAGACTCTTGTAAGGAGTGGGCCCAGGTGCCTGGCTCCAGACTATATTTTATCTGTTATCTTGGATGAAATCCCAGCGATGGGAAACTAAATAAAGCAACAAAGTGATTCTCAAAAAAAAAAAACCCATCAAATATCGGCGTGTCCGCGCACTGTATTCGTGCGTGTTCCGGCGAGATAGAACGAGATGGTGCTGTGCGTGGAGCCGCCTAGCGCAAAGCTAACTAGCTAGCTAGCTTACGTACTTTCTCAAGGATCAATCCAGCTTTGTACTGTACTTGGTTGCTTATTTCCATGAAGTGTGTGTTGCCTCGTGTACAGTCAAGTTGCCGTGGTCTAAAGTATCGGCCAGTCAAGTTGCCGAGACATTAGTTGGTGACTAGCGGCTATCGGGATCTTCGTCAACAGTCAGACATCTCTGAAAATAATGCAGTAATAAAACTATTTACATTTTCTGAGAAGACCAACTGCTAGTTTATACTCCCTCTGTAAAATAATATAAAATTATTAAGATCACTAAATTATAATGATCTAAACGGTCTTATATTAATTTACAGAGGAAGTACATCTCTACTTGCTGAGTTAACAAGTAGAGTTGCATGTCCATCTCTAGAAAAAAATACAGTAAACACCCATCCCCAAGTTAGAACTACTTTAGCGTTACTATGTATATGGGTGCGTTACTTTTTATATGGATATATATTATCACATTCTTTTCTTCATTAAGTGTTTTTTTGAATAAGAATTGAATGAGATGTTTGTTTGAATTTAACTTGGTGCTTGGGCCGCACGTTGATGATAAACTTTGGTTAAAAGACATCCTTTTGGAAACTTGATAGTGCTTATTAGTTATATTTATGTTCTATTCTTATTAACTGTTGACCCACTGGATGCTATCTTGCATGTTCTTTCATTCTACTTTCCAGTTTATATAGCTGGCTCCCGTAGGGTCGCCGCAAAAATGGCGCATTGGCGGCGCGTTTTGGCAGCAATAGAGGTCGTTCGGTGGTCTCAGAATCTCGTTGTAAGTTTTGATATGTTTGTGATACTTTCTACTTTTGGTGAACATTCATAATAGATATGACTTTTCGAAAAAATACTTATATTTACAAAGATGAAATTTTCCATAGTGTGTGTTTTGCTAGGTGTTTCAGTTGTGGTCAGTTTGAACAACTAACTAACAATAGTCACGTCTCTAATCTCCTCCGTTCTACTTTTCATGCAGGATGAACTTGAACAAGGCACAGCAGTTAGGAGATAGCATGTCCACTAAATTTTGAGCCAGGGGAAATCATATGTGGTATTAGCAACTATTGTGAGAAATAACATATACTGAAGTTATATAGCTAAATAAAAAAATTGATTAGTTATCTGTATTTTCTTATTTAAGGGCTTCATTTCATACATTTTAATGTATATCCATTCGATATAACGTTCATGGCTTAGAACTCAAGACGTAAACAACCATGTCAAAGGCATGTGAACCAATGAGTGATAAAGATATATTGTTCTAAAATAAAAGGTGAATGTAGCAACTCAAACTGACTAGAAATCAAGTAGCACACACGCAATTAGAGATTCATGCAGCCATATATGTTGATGAATGTAATGAAATGAGCTACTAAAACACCTTCTCCTCAACAACTTCTTATCGGACATGGCTAAATTCCAAATCTCTTACGTTTGGTTCTTAAGTGATGGTGGACAAAGATCATACAAATATTCAAATATTGGTACAGTGGTATCTAAACGTGTTGCATGGGCTTGACAGGTGTCAAGGGCTATTGTCTGGAAAATTGATAGAAACGTGTGAGCGATTTGGTCCCTTCAGCCTCCTTCACACGATAAGAATTGGTAGTGTGTTAGTACTTTCCATGTAAGGCACATCACCCATTTTTCCCAAAAGGGGATAACCCTGGCCTCTGCATCATATGATCCACACAACCATTTTATTAACCATAAAACAAGTCTGAAGTCACCAAGTGCTAAAAGATTTACAGCAAACCACGACCATACCAGTCAGAAATAAGATTACATAGCTCTCCCATATAATATGCCACTGGCATGCCTGCGAAACTTGAACAGAACGCGTGCAACCATTTCCAATCGGCTGCACCCAAAGGCCATAAGCCCTTGTGTGTCCACATGATCCAGCAATGACCATATATGGATTGATGTCGTAGGACTGAAGATAACCTGCCATGTTTTTGGACCAGGTGATCTGTTACAAACACACTCATTCCGAGAATTTCAAATTGCTCAAGGAATAGCATAAACTCCAACATGGATTTGCCCTTCAGATTAAGGTGAATACCACACTACCACCCAAGAAATTACCAAAACAAATTGGTATACTTATTAGTGGTGGTAAACTGAAACTAACGTGAATTCTGCGCCAAATCAAAGTAGCAAACAAACATGACCGGAATAAATGTTGAAATTTTTGTTCGTGATGACAAAGACAACCTTTTGTGATACCTTGCGAATTACATTTTGCAAGATTATCTTTGGTGGGAACTACATCCCTTTGTAAGAATGAAATTAATCTTTGATTTTAGAAGGAACTATTGATTTCGAAATATGATTTCAACAAAAAATAGGCTCAAAATTAGTAAGATCCGAATACATAGACTTCACCGTGCATGAAATTGATGTGGTGGGCCTACATGATGCTACATGTATATCCATGGCTCCGTCCATTCTTCTACCGAATGTTAGCGAGGATGTTCTTACACCTTCTATTTCTATGTTGCATAGTGTTTTAGCTCTGGCAATGTTCCAATGGAATCCGATAAGGTAGGTATATGAGTAGCATGTGGTTAGGTTTCACTACTGGAATCAGCAACTTTGCCGTCCGCCATGGCTGACGGCAAAGGCATGCATTGCGGACGGCAAAGGTCTTTGCCGTCAGCCAGCAGACGGCAACACATCCGACTGAACAAGCTCCGGTAAAGGCCACTTTGCCGTCTGCTGGCCGACGGCAAAGACTTTTGCATCATTACCATCGGCCAGCAGACGGCAAAGAGCATGGACCGCACGCTAGGTCCGTTAAGGGGTTAACGGCGTGCTTTGCCGTCTGCTGGCTGACGGCAAAGATGCAAAGGTCTTTGCCGTCAGCCAGCGGACGGCAAAGATGCAAAATAGGCCAGCCCAGTGCACCCCAGGTTGCACAGGTAGCTGCCACGTGGCAGATTTGCCGTCTGCTGGCTGAAGGCAAAGCGCTTTGCCGTCTGCTGGCAGACGGCAAAGAGCCTGTACCGCCCCTGTTTTTCTGTTTTTTCTTAAATTCATTCAATTTCACAGAATTTCACACATATATATATATATATATATATATATATATATATATATATATACGCATTTGAAAATACTTTCAACAAGCATAACAACACATATACATACCAAATCATATCCCTGCCATATGGATATGATCATCCAACACATATACATACCAAATGAAAAGTCCATATGCAACATATATAGCTAGCCAACATATCCAACAACAAGCATACAATGGTTTCATCCATACATACATATATAGGTAGCAAGTTTCACATTGTTCATCCTACAAAATCTAAACAAAAAGGAAGCACAAGAAGAAGAGTAGACTCCATCAACGCAAGCTTCCTCATCGAAAGCAAATCTACAAATTGGGAAAGAAGAAAGTTAGAAGAAGAAGAAGAAGAAGAAGAAGAAGAAGACTAGAAGAAGAAGACTAGCTAGAAGAAGAAGAAGAAGAAGAAGAAGAAGAAGAAGAATTTTTCTTCTCTTTCTTTTTCTCCTCTCCTCTTCTTTATCTTCTTCTTCTTCTAACTGAGGTAGGTAAAAATGCCATTTTTTAGCTAAGCTAGGAAAAAATGCTAAGTGTAGGTTATTTTAGAGCTAAGCTAGGTAAATAGGTCATTTTGGAGCTTAGTAAGGTTATTATGTCATTTTCGAGGATGATGCCATTTTTTAGCCAACTTACGTAAGTATAGCTCATTTTTTATCTAACTTAGGTAATTATGCCATTTAGGAGCAAAATAAGCTAAGTATGCATTTGTTAAGCAAAACGCTAGAGAAAACGTACCCTCATCACAACAAATGCGATGAAGATCGCAACTAAGGTAACAATTGATCCAACGGCATAATGATACCAAGCCTCATTATCAATGGCATATTTTCTAATCTTCTTAATCTTCAAGCGCATTGCATCCATCTTCAAGCGCATTGCATTCATCTTCATCTTGTGATCATCGACGACATCGGCAACATACAACTCCAATGTCATCTTCTCGTTTTCAATTCTTTTAATTTTTTCTTTCAAATACTCATTTTCTTTTTCAACTAAATTTAACTTCTTGACAAGAGGGTCGGTTGCAAATTCCGGTTCACATACCTCCTAGATTAAAATATCTCTATGTCAACTTGATGGCCATAATTGTCATAAATGCGAAATGCAACAAATAGTTATAAAAGAGAATTTACCACATCCGAATCATAAAGCGGGTGAGGGCCGACGGGGACGGATATCAAGACCATGGCACTATGTATAAGAAACAATCATACAAAGTAAGAAAATTATACAAGTAACTATATAAATCATACAATCATACAAGAAAATGGCAAGTGTAGGTCATTTTAGAGCTATCCTAGTTAAAATCGGTCATTTTGGAGGTAGGTAAGGTTATTTTGTCATTTTGGAGGAAAATAAGCTAAGTCAATGTCATTTTGGAGCTAAACCAAGGTTATCATGCCATTTTTTACCTAAGTATGCTAAGTATGTCATAAATGAACTAAAGAAGCTAAGTATAGGTCATTTTGGAGCTATCCTAGGTAGTTATGCCATTTTTTAGCTAACTAAGCATATTAAGTCATTTAGTAGGAAAAATGCTAAGTATAGGTCATTTTATAGCTATCCTAGGTAAAGTATGTCAGTTTGGAGCTAAGTAAGGTTATTATGTCATTTTCGAGGAAAATAAGCTAAGTCAATGTCATTTTGTTGAATACCCTATAACATGAACTAATTAATAATATATATGTACATAATAATAATTGAATACCTGACATTACTAATATTAATCTTCATCGTCTATATATGCTCCGGGATCAATAAATGCAGAATCATCATCACTATCAGTAATGACGTGCTCATCAGCATCATCAATAAATGCATCAACATGTGGAAGGCCTCCTTTATGTAATCGGTCAAACATTGACAGGTCATCCGCAGCAGTAACCTCTTCTTCTTCCGTCTCTTCTTGTTCCGGCTCAGGGGTGAAGTCGGATTCACTATCGCTGTCTACCTCAATGTTCTGGGGTGAAGTAGAGCGGTTCTTGAAACGTTTTTTGGAAACACGTGTTTCTTGGAAGAATTCTTCTTCATATGTGTCTGGGTTAATGTGAGGGTCATAATCATCTTCATTGAGGGGAGGTGGTCTAAAATGTGGCGGCACATCATAAACGACATGCCAACCATTCAGATTTGGATCAGTTTGGCAGGCCCACGGTAGATAGAAAACTTGGGTCGCCTGTTGAGCCGTAATATAGACATCGGGAACATCTAAATGGGTGCTTTGTTTGATTTCGACTAGCCCTATATGTTCATGAGTCCTTCTAGTCTCCTTTGGCTGGAACCAATAACATTTGAAGACTACGACGTTTGGTGGGTTTTCACCAAAGAATGTAAGTTCATAAATTGCTTCAACTCTTCCATAATACTCGACCCCTCCTTCGCCGACAGCGGAGACACAACAATTTGTAGACTTTCGGTCGGCCATAGATAGCTCTTTGCCAAAAGTACGAAAGCGATACCCGTTGATGTCGTATTTGTCAAATGAACGGACCTTATAGTCAAAACCATTTGCGACTTGTCTCAATTCGTAGTCCATAGACTCTGCATTAGCCTACAAGTTTAATACGAAAGGATTGTTGCATTAGCCGCAAACTAGACGAAGAAATGAAACGGTCTAATGGAAATTACCGTTTGTTTGAACCAAGAGATGAAACCGGGATAGCCTCCTCCATGCTTTGCCAGAAGCTCATACTCTTCGATGGAATCCTTTTGGATCACCGCTCCATCCGAGAATTTGGCGACATATCGACTGTATCACATATCCGGGAATAAGAGCATTTCAAAGGAATTAGAAGTTGCGAAACAATGTACCGAGAACTTACTCGATGTACGACCGCACTTCTATTAGTTTGTTGAAGATATACAACGAAATGGTCCGCCATTCTTCGACATCCAACGGAATTGCTTTCCAAGCACCGGCTGGTGCGAGCTTCCCTTTGAATAGGCTGAGGTTGGATCGACCTTTTTCACGGTCGCCATCATTGTACCGAGGCTTCGGATTATGCAAATGACGATTCTCGGCTTTGTAGTGTGCTGTCACGAAGTTTGCGGCCTCCTCAGTAATGAATGCCTCGGCCATCGATGCTTCAATTCTACGTTTATTTTTACATTTTGCTCGAAGCGTCTTCTGCATCCTCTCAGTTGCGAAGCACCAACGATTTTCCACGGGCCCCCCCAATCTTGCCTCGGTCGGGAGATGCAAAATCAAATGCTGCATTGGATTAAAGAATCCCGGTGGAAAGATCTTTTCTAACTTGCAGATCAACTCCGGCGCCAACTCTTCCAGTTCGTCTAGCACGTCAGGTGATAGTTCTTTCGCACAAAGAGCACGGAAGAAATAGCTCAGCTCTGCCAGTACTAGCCATTCATCCTCAGGGATAAAGCCACGCAACATCACCGGCATTACCCGCTCAAGCCATATGTGCCAATCATGACTCTTCATACCAAATATTTTCAATTTGTCAAGACTCGCTCCCCTCTTTAGATTCGCTGCATACCCATCGGGGAACATCAACTGCATTTTCACCCACAAGATCATTTCCCTCATAGCTGGCCTTCCAAGATTGAACCATGCCTTTGGCTTCCTCCAGTTCTTCTTTCCTTTCGGTTGTCGCATGTTTTGTAACGGTCTATCACATAGAGCCTCTTGATCGACTCTAGCCTGAGGGTTATCCTTTGACTTCCCCTCTATGCCGAACAATGTACCAAAAAGGGCCTCGGCGATATTCTTTTCAGTGTGCATCACGTCAATGTTGTGTGGGCAAATGAGGTCTTTAAAGTAAGGCAGATCCCACAAGCATATCTTGTGAGTCTAGGCGTGTTCCGAATTATACCCTTTGAAATATCCTGGACGCTCTGGATTAGGCTCGAGAGCGTTTAACTGATCCAGGGCCTGTTGGCCTGTCAATGCAGGTGGTGCAGAGTTTTTGACAACTCTACGTTTCATGAAATTTTTCTTGTCTTTTCTGAACTTATGGCCAGGATACAGGAACTGTCTATGCAAGTCGAAGCAAGAATACTTGCGACCCGCCTGCAGCCAACGGAACTGAAGAGCTGCCTTGCATGTGGGGCACGGGAACCTTCCATGCACACACCAGCCAACGAATAGCGCATACGCCGGCAAGTCATGCGTCGAGTACATGTACCACACATGCATTTTGAAGTTTTGTTTTGTAGTGGCGTCATATGTCTTGATCCCATTATCCCAAGCTTCTTGCAATTCATCCTTAAGCGGCTGCATGTACACATTCATATTCTTCCCCGGATAGTTGGGCCCTGGAATTATCAACGTCAAGAAAATGTTCTTTCTTTTCATAATCTCTCCGGGGGGGAGATTGAGTGGAATGACAAATACAGGCCAGCAACTGTATTGGGTTGCCGTCATACCAAACACTTGGAACCCATCCGTGCTGATGGCGACTCGAGGATGCCTTGGATCTGCCGCTTTGTCCTTATGTAAAGCATCGAAGTGCTTCCACGCAAAAGCGTCTGAAGTGTGTCCCAACATCAGATTCTCATCTGCATCTAGTTCGGTTCTTTTGCCCAATTTATGCCACGTCATCTGTCTGGCCGTCTCTTCGACCATGAAAAGACGTTGAAGTCTTGGTATGATTGGCATATACCGAAGAACATTAACTGGGATTTTGGTCTGACTCTTCTCACCCATACCGTTGTCTACCACAACATACCTGGAAGACTTGCAAATGGGACAATAGTTGAAGCCCGCATACTCAAGCCTAAATAAGGCACATCCATTCTCACAGGCATCTATCTTCTCATAGGGCATCTTAAGCGCACGTAGGATTTTGTCCGACTGGTACAGGTTTGCTGGCAATACATGGCCTTTGGGTAGAAAGCGTCCAAATATCGTCATCATCGCGTCGTAGCATTCTCTGCCCAGGTTGAACTGAGCGTTGAGAGCCATTACTTGCGCGATGGCATCCAGCTGACAAAGCTCAGTGTGCTCGTGTAGAGGACGTTTTGAAGACTCCAACATTTCATAGAAGGCCTTTGCAGATTCCTCCATCTCATCGTCCGAATCCCGAGCATCATCAAAGTCTTGCACCATGTCTTCGATCCTGGTACCATGCTTGTCGGTGCGACGACGAACCACCTCAGCTCTGGCACGTTGGGCAGACTCACCATGAAATGTCCAGACCATATAATTAGACGTAAAACCCCACTTCTGCAGGTGTTTGATCATTTCAAACTCTGACCTCTTATGATAGTTGTCGCAATCGACACAGGGGCACCAGGTTGTTTTCTGTCCATTTGCAAATGCGGCTGTCACAAACCCCTTGGTTTTTATTATCCATTCATGGGTCATGTCTTTCTGACTAGTGTGACCGGTGTACATCCACGCACGATCACTCATCTTGCCTAGCTACTGGACACACAAGAAATATATACATAATTCAGCAAACCATATTCATCAGTTAATAGAGTTTGTCAGTTTTATTACGTCCATGCAACCTAGACGCTAGTAGGTAAAGATAGGTCCTAATCCCACCCGAGTATGTGTAGATTGGGTTCGTTTTCCCATGCTCTGCTCCGGATCCGACGAACGTAGGGGCGGAGCTCGTCGAACACTAGACCCTCGCACCGACGAAGAAACTGCACATTTAAATCGAAAGATGAGTAACATAGCAATATTGTTTTTTCCGTCAACCTAACTAAATATTTATAACAGGACGAGCGGGTTAGGGGGTTCCTCGACGTCAATGAAACCCTAAATAGCAAGTATCGTCGGTGCGAGATACATGTGGCGCTCGGCGTTGAACACTAGATCCACATCCCACAAGTGACGCCGGCGCCCGGTGTCCCGCGCGCAGCAATAGTTCTGGGGGCCGATGACGGTCGAACACCTTGGCAAATTTGTCTGGCAGCCTCTGCGATGAGGATTAAAGCCAAGTTTTGAAACTTCAAACAACCAAACCGGTCGGTTTGGTTGTTTGAAGTTTCAAAACTTGGCTTTAATCCTCATCGCAGAGGCTGCAAGACAAATTCGCATAGGTGTTCGACCGCCATCGACCCCGAGAACTGTTGCTGCGGGACGCCGGACGCCGGCGTCACTTGTGGGACGTGGATGTAGTGTTCGACACCGACGGCCACATGTATCTCGCACCGACGATACTTGCTATTTAGGGTTCCATCGACGTCGAGGAACCCCCTAACCCGCTCGTCCCCGGGCGCCCTCTGGTATGGCGACGCACGGTCGATGGGTCAGCACTCGGACCGGGGGATTCTCGGCATGGGCGACGGCGTCGGGACTGGCGGGACCCACTAGCTCCACCATCTCTCCCCTCGGCGACCGGCGATCCACGACCCTATTCCTTTTTTCCTTTTTCCTCTTCTTCTACTTATTCTTCTTTTTTTCAACTTTCTTCTTCTTCTAATTATCTAAACCTAAACCTAGCACTAACCTAATCCTACCACTAACCTAAACCTATTAATAACACCTAAACCTAAATAAACAGCAAATAATAGTAGAAAAAAACAAAAAAAAGTTCACCTTGGCTCCGGCGGTGGTGGAGGAGGCGGCGGGGGCGGGGCGCCGCCGGTGCGGCGGGGCGGGGCGTCGCCGGGGCAGCGGGGCGGGGCGCCAAGGCGCGGGGCGTCGTCGGGGGTCGGGGCGGGGGCAGCTCGGGCCCGGGGGCGGCGGCGCGGGTGAGGTTAGGGCCGGGAGAGAGAGAGAGGGGAGAGAGAGAGGGGTGGGGCGCGGGTGAGGTGAGGGCCGGGAGAGAGAGAGAGGGGCGGCGGCGCGAGTGAGGTGAGGGCCGGGAGAGAGAGAGAGAGGGGAGAGAGAGAGGGGTGGGGCGCGGGCGCCGGCCCCTTTTCAGTTAGGTCACCGCTCTTTGCCGTCTGCTAGCAGACGGCAAAGAGCCTAGCTAGTGGGGTGGGGCCGGGGGGAAACAGCCGTTAAAACGGCCACTTTCTTTGCCGTCTGCTGGCGGACGGCAAAGAAGCTTTGCCGTCCGCCAGCAGACGGCCAAGAAAGTGGCCGTTAGGTCGTTCTTGTTAGTGGGCCACCCACCCTCTTTGCCATCTGCTAGCAGACGGCAAAGATTCTATGCCGTCAGCTAGCTGACGGCAAAGAGGTGGCTGATGGCAAAGAGCTTCTTTGCCGTCAGCTAGTTCTTTGCCGTCGGTTTTCTAGAAACGGATGGCAAAGAGCTTCTTTGCCGTCCGCCAGCTGACGGCAAAGAACTAGCTGACGGCAAATTTGCTGATTCCAGTAGTGTTTAGACGCTAATTCCAGATGCCAAAAATTCCTTGAGAGATGCACTTTACTTCCCATCACTTAAATTATATGACAAATGTTGAGTTTACCACCCTAGCTAATTCCCATGAATACCGTCCCACTATGAAACTTCGTGTTCAGTATGGCCATATGAGAAAAGGGAGGCTTCAAGGTCCTGCAGTTGTAGAAGCAAGTACATGCTCTATAAAATGTGATATCAATCACTTCATGACCTTGGATGCTCGTATATATCTCGACCTGAAGTTGTAAACATAAAGAATATGGCACTATAACCTAACTTGGTTTTGGAAACTAGAGGTAGGAGCAAAACATGATATCATAATAAAAGGTTAGGAGATATTTGCACTTCTTCTTAATACCCCTTGGGTGATAGGTCATCATTGAAGGGCCCGCAAACATTCGTCACTGGTAATACACTAGTGGCATGATTTAACTGAAAATATTAGCAGTACCAACTCGAGTGATGGGCCTAAGTTTGTGTCGGTTACCCATCTAGACCCTAAGACACACCACCCCCTCCCGCGCGTGTATAAAAATATTTTCGAAGAACAAAGGGAGAATAATCAATTAGTTCTCTCCCTAGCATGTTCTTTTCATGTAGAAAGAACTTGTGACATTGTAAGGATGAGAGTTAACATCCACACAACAATTAGTACATTTAGGATAGTAAACTGAGCCTAACCGAGCTTTCTCACGCCGCTAGTGATTTCGGCCGTCGCATTTTGCTTTTAAATCATTTCTGGCCATCAGATCATCGTTTTGGCGTGAGTTTACCGCGACCTGGGCCACCTGTCCTAATGGGCTGCTACTCTCGTGACTTTTTCTAAGGCCTATGGTTGATTGGGCTCGGTTCGGCTGGTATGGAAGCCCATTTGTCTAACCGACCGAGGTACAAGAGCGACTCGTCGTTGTGCTCAGAACTGTTCGCTCGAGGGGATCCGATCGACGTGCTCGATACAGAGGCTTGCGAGGGGATCCGGGCATCTGGCGCGAGGGGGGTCCGACACGGGAGGGGATTCATCTGAGGCGAGGTACGCGAAGGGATCCATACAAGCCGACGAGGGCGAAGGGTCACCTCGCAAGCACTGAACAGTAGCCGGAAATCGAGGAGGTAAATAACCGTCCGCTAGAGGACCTTAATGGCGACTTATGTGCGCCACTCACCGGTGACGAATCATTGCAGGGCGGTTACCATGTCAATTGGTGCTCCTTCTTTGCTTCCCGTGCGTCCATATAGTGTCCTATGACCCATTGTTCCTTCCCGTGTAGAGCTTTCGGATCGACAACCGAAGGTACAAGAGGTCATCGATTCAATATCTGGTGGTAGTTCGGTCCATGGCGCCGCTGCACATCGAGATTCATCTCCACCGCCCAGATTCATCTCTGTTGGAACTACCCCTAGCTGCTCTCTCTCACTGATGGCTAGACGGAGGAAGAAGAAGAGCTGGACACTGAATTTTTTCTAGCGCACAAACACCTCAGGCGCACGTACGGCAGTTTTTCTTTTCTAGCTGAGCACCAACTCAACGCGCTAGCTCACAAGTCATGCAGTACAATGGGCTTGGAGACTTATACGCGCTGCCTGCGCGCCCTCCAATCTACCGCCCGATCCGGCTGTGCGCACGACGCGCACAAACGCGCACGACGCAGCCCTATCCGGCCACGCGCACGACGCGCACAAAACACGCTCGACGCGGCTCGATCCAACTGATCGTAACGATCAGAAAAATATTAGGAATCCAAATATGACATCATTTATTTATTTTTAAAATGATTAAAATTATTTTTTGCAGGAAAAAATCTTCTTTTTGAAATAACTTTTTTTACTTTTGGAATTTTGAGATTCTGAGAAAACTTCACTGGGTAAACCGGGGTGAAATCGAGTCCCAATTTTTCTCTAGTTTTTTTTTGATATATTAAACTTTTTTTTTGACGTCGTATGCAAAAGTTATGGCCATTTTACTTTTTTTTTTTGCAAAAACGGTCAAAATTCATATTTCAAAATTTCTATACCAACTAGACACTAAAACCTAACTACATCTCAAAGGATTTTATTTTTTGAAGATTTTATCATTTTTGTTTATTTTCTACAAAACTAAAAAAGGCGGTCCAAGGGGGTAGAGTTTGAAAATTTCAAAACCCCTTTAGTCCGGGTTGGTGTCCATCCAATCATACCGTCGACTACATCTGCTAGCACCGTCCCAGCCAGAGTTACAACTAAGGTTAACCAAGCCAGAGTCAACCCTTTCTAACTTCATTTGCTATTTTTTATGCATTTAATGATTTTTTTGAGCTAAATGACCCTGAAATTGAAAAGCAATAAAAATGAACTCTGAAAAGGTTGAAACTTGGCATGGTATCATCATTTCACCCACATAGCTTGTGCTAAAAAGTTGAGAGGGTTACGGCAAAAACTGGATGCACTTCGTGTACAAACTGGACCATCTCCTTCGAAGTATCAAGGTTTCGGACGAAAACCCATCTGTTACAAAGTCATTTCATTTTTTTAAACTTATTTCAACTCCAGACTTTTTGTGCATTCAATATGCACCATTCAAAGCCACATCCTCAAATTTCAACCCTTTCTAACTTCATTTGCTATTTTTCATGCATTTAATGATTTTTTTGAGCTAAATTACCCTGAAATTGAAAAGCCCTACAAATGAACTCTGAAAAGGTTAAAACTTGGCATGGTATCATCATTTCACCCACATAGCATGTGCTACAAAGTTGAGAGGGTTACGGCAAAAACTGGATGCACTCCATCTAGTCTACTTAAAATTTATGGATACAACATGTAGTAATTTTCATAATATTTTTGTTGGTAAATCATCTTATACATTTGAACTGACTTGAATAAAATTTGAGCTCACCTCCACCGTTAAAGTTAAAGCATCCTCAGCTCATGAGCCCAACGATCTAGCTTGAGCTTGAGAACCGAGCAAATTAAGTTCTCTGTGCTACAATATTAAGTATCGGCTACAAAACTGCTCTTATCGAAGTTCGTATGTAGACAACATCTTTAATTTGATTCTTTCATTATTTCTCCATCTTTGATTCTTACCGAACCAGACAATAATCAGGTGAGGGACAGCTTTTCATTTGATTTTTCGGTTTTAGTTAAAGTTATTCTCTCAAAACTTGTATGTCACGCACAAGTCATGGGTCCAGGGAGGAATTGGGAACATAGCCAAACAACGAAGTGTCCATGCACAAAAGCAAGTACCTCTAACCTTTTTCGCTATAATGATGTGAACTGATCCAGCGTTGATTCTTCATTGGCAATGCTTGGCGTGGATCTTAGCCTATGCATTGAAGTGTCTATGCACCTTAGGAGGAAACAGTCTATAAGCTGGATGAATCTCTATGGGTTTTCAACCCGATATTAATTATACTAACTGGTCAATTCTCTTGGCATCATGAAAATGCGGAGCTACTACTGGTTGTTAAAAAACCCTACATGGTGGTACTATATATGTACCCATTGCACACTAACCCAACTATCCATACATTTTGCAAATGCCACTACAGACGTCATAGAAACTAGCATCATGCGCCAGACAAAAGAAAGTTCACCTTTGATGAGACCCAAAGAGATGATATTTCATAAGTCACGACAGAACATAACAATATGCTCACGACACTTTTCTCTCAAGATGAGGTGAGATCCGTGGTGTTCCAAATAGAACATAAGAAAGGAGCCTCTAAGAAAGATCCATGCCTTGATGGCTTTTCCACATAATTCTATCAGAATTTCTGGAATGTCATCAAGTCTACCTATTGGCGTTTTTCAATTGTCTTCATGCCAACCAACTTCACCTATCCAGGCATAATTTTGGTAAGAATGTTTTGTTGCCAAAAATTCAGGAGGCTGAGTGGATCCAGCAATATAGACTCACATGTCTCCTTAATGTCAGCTTAAAGATTTTCACCAAAGTGGCTACTTATATGCTCAACACTATTACTGATCATGTTGTCCGGCTATCTCAAAAAACTTTTATGCAAAGAAGGAATATGCTCGATGAAGTAGTATCCTACATGAGACCATTCATGAGATGCACCAAAAAACATGAGTGGAGTAGTTTTCAAAATTGATTTTGAAAAGGCCTATGACAAGGTTAAATGGTCGTTCCTTCAACGGCCACCTAGAATGAAAAGATTCAACGATAAATGATGCTAGTGGATCTGAAATTTTGTTACTAGAGGTAGTGTAATCGTCAAAGTCAATGATGACGCAGGCAAATACTTCCAAACAAAAAAGGACTATGTTAGGTTGACCCATACCTTCAATGTTATTTAACATTGTAGGTGACTTGTTGCTATTATGATTGGACGCGTCAAGCATGATGGTCAGATTGCATAAGTAGATGCATTGTGAAGGCTGGCATCTCTATTATGCAATATGACAATGATACGATTCTTTTTATGTAACATGATGTACAACTTGCTAACACTGTGTTATTTTAGTATCAGGTACTAGGTTTACGTTTTTCCGAATACCCACTTACCTTTGTAGTTATTGAATCTTGTCCTCGTATGTTGTTTACTTTGGAAAAAAAATTAGTTCCGCCAATAATATCAATTGCAGCATATGACAAATGACACATTGGACGAGTTAAAGCTCCCACCACTTATATCATTAAAACTGAACATCCTAAATAGTACTAGTTGACATAGTACATGTACATACACACGCAACATACATGACTTGACAAGATTCGGGTTTTTTTCTGGGGATTTTACTATTTTTAAGTTTCCTATCATGTAACCTTTTTTTGTGTTTGTGTAGTTTTTCCTTTACTTTGTGTGCATGTTTGTTTGTGTGTTTGTGTGTGTTTGGTCTCTGTGTGTGTGCGTGTGTTTGTGTGTGTCTGTGCCTCTGTGTGTTGGGAGGTAGGGGGGTGAACACTTTGGGGGGGGGGGGGGGGGGAGAACCTGGGTTTCTTGACAGTTTCAGAATGGCAGTGGGGCAACAACAGTACAGATCTAGAACGTCTCGTTCAGCATTCTTCCCAGGCCCAGCTCACGTCAAGCGGCTCATAGCTTAACAACACCCGTGACAAATATAGTAGAAGAGTTCCTGGAGCGACGAGGCAACTCAAGGAGCTTCCCTGGTGAGCGCTTGGGGTGCAGATGCGAGGGATGTTGATGCAAAGAACGTGTGCATGCTCTGGTCTGGCCATGGAATGAGTGGAACTTTGCCGCTGACGTCGGTGATCAGAGGAGACTTCCTGCCTGCGCCAGGCAGTCGTCAATGTGGTCTTGGTCTCTCGGCACAGACACCTGTCACGCGAGGCGGCATCGACAGATCTTGTTGCGTTTCTGGAAATGGAACACGTGCTTCAAACGAGTGATTCGGAATGGTTGGTGCATGTCCTTCTCGATCTTCGCTAGCAATGATCTCTGGACATGGACTGCTTCCTTTCTAAAGTTTACTCTGTAGGAAGAAGCTGAAGTGAACAAAAATGTACCGGACAAGGGTGGCACAATGTTTTCAGAATGGCAGTGGGGCAACAACAGTACAGATCTAGAACGTCTCGTTCAGCATTCTTCCCAGGCCCAGCTCACGTCAAGCGGCTCATAGCTTAACAACACCGGTGACAAATATAGTAGAAGAGTTCCTGGAGCGACGAGGCAACTCAAGGAGCTTCCCTGGTGAGCGCTTGGGGTGCAGATGCGAGGGATGTTGATGCAAAGAACGTGTGCATGCTCTGGTCTGGCCATGGAATGGGTGGAACTTTGCCGCTGACGTGGGTGATCAGAGGAGACTTCCTGCCTGTGCCAGGCAGTCGTCAATGTGGTCTTGGTCTCTCGGCACAGACACCTGTCACGCGAGGCGGCATCGACAGATCTTGTTGCGTTTCTGGAAATGGAACACGTGCTTCAAACGAGTGATTCGGAATGATTGGTGCATGTCCTTCTCGATCTTCGCTAGCAATGATCTCTGGACATGGACTGCTTCCTTTCTAAAGTTTACTCTGTAGGAAGAAGCTGAAGTGAACAAAAATGTACCGGACAAGGGTGGCTCTATGTTTTCAAGTTTGTGTGCGGACCTATACTAACACAAAATAACCTATCGATATTGGAGTGACACTAGTACATGATGTCTTCTTTTTCGCACTACTGTCGGGTAAAGTGTGCATTTGACGAAGAATAGACGCTACCAACAAGCGCGTTCATGGACTCCAGTAATGAATATTCTACGTCTCTACCAACCAGTTGCACACTTGCACTAATGTGAGCAAGTCTCTCCCCTGTCCAACTCCCCCCTATACATACAGCGGCCCATGCATCTTCACAGAAGTTGACAGCAAGCCATATTGTTTATTCTTATGGCAGACACCACATAAACAGAGGGAATGATGAGAAAGGAACAAGAGATCGATCACGTGTAAGAACATGTGTATGGGATTCGGAGATATCAGAATGTCATTGAATAGATGGTTGTTCTCTCTATTTCGGTTCTTCAGGGCATGTACCATGGAGACATCACCTAGTGATGGTCTCAAGTGCCACGTCAGCTCAGGCTTTGTCCCAGAAAGTTTTCACCCAACGTAGGTGATGCCATGTGGCAGCCTTAGTGTACCCACATCTCTTCAAATGGTAGTACATAAAAAGTTTTTGGGCGCATGCACTTTTTCAGCAGGAATAGAGCGAGGGAGCATGCCCTCTTGTTCATTTCCACACAGTGTAACCTTCATAGACTCTCGTCCGTGCCGCGCGACTGTAGCATGAAAGCGTCTTAGTAGTGGACGTACGTTACTCCCATGTTTGCCTTGTTTATCTCTTGAATCCTCGATATAATTTGCCCCTCTGCGTCTTGCATTTTGTATTCCATCTGGGATCTGGCAATCTGTTCTCTGCTAGCCAGGCTCGACCGTTCCATTGCACTTTCGTGTACAAAGAGTGTTACAGTACCTGACTCGGCGCTCGCCAATGTCATGCGCCCTTTCCCTGAGCACACCCGGGTGGATGGCCGTGCGACGCTGCGCCACCATATCTTGTCCACGAACCAGGGAAGCCGTGCGACGTAGCCCCGGAGGCTGCCCCTGGCGAGATGGAGCTCGGGGTTGCCGCGGTACACGTACATGTCGATGCAGTTGTTGCTGTCCTGGGCAAGCAGCCGGGCCTGGTTCATCCACGTGCGCATCTGCTCGTCATGCTCGCCACCGCCGGGCGCCTTCTTTGACAGGTGCGTCAAGAAGCTCTGCATGCTCTCCATCTCCTCGTGGATGAACTGCATGTTGTGCCGGACGCGGCCCAGCAGTAGCGCCTCGTTGCCGATGACGCCCAGTAGCAAGCTCACGGCGCCCGACGCGAGCTCCGCCACCGCTGGCTCCTCCCACCGCCGGTCCGCGCCTTTGTGTCTAGTTCTCCTCGCCTATGTATCAAAGATGAGCCGGTTGCGTGTTGGGATCGGGGTAAACCCTGTCGGCATTGCCGACTCCGGCGTGGTGGCGCCTGTGGGTGCCGCCTGACCTTCCTGGAGGGCATCGGGGGCTACCCTTCCTCTCGCCTCGTCGAGTACCGGGGGAAACCCTTGGCAGCAGCATCGTCATCGCCGCGATCCTTCTTGGAGGTGTTGATTGGTGCCGGCACTTCGGAGTCTTGGAGCTTGGTGGAAGATCCCCGGTGGGCGCAGCGGTCGCGAGGCTTCTTCGTTTTTGTTGATCCGCCGTTGTCGGCATTTATTTCTTTTGTTTTTCTCCGTCGTTTCTTTTGGCCGTGACTGTGCTACTTCCGCCCCAGCACCTATCACTGCATGTTTCGGTTGGTTGCTTTGTAATACAAAGCTGGGGGAAACCCTTTCTCGGAAAAAAGATGAGCCGGTTGCACCACAACGTTGACTGGCGGTGGTTTCGTGTCTAGTTCAAAACGGTGACGCACTAATTCGGTATGCATCCATGTGGGTGGCAAGAACTTGTTCTTCACGTTCTCAAGGAAAGTATGTGCCCCTAGCCCCCGTCAAAAAAAAAGTACATGTGCCTAGCTTTTCCTTCGAAGAATGAAATACCTTCCTTCTTATGCCCACCATGTGATTGTGATCAGTGTAAGATGTGGTTCACATGTTCACCGTCATAGGTTCCATGGCAGGAAAGAGAAATGCTCGATCAAGCCGGATTGGCTTGGCTTGGTTTGGCCGAGCCGAGAGGAGCCTCCTTTCTAGTTCGTTTCTTGACAAGGTGGTACCAACATATGAATGCAAGAGCAGTTTTGTAGCCGACGATTAATCTTATAGTTTATGCAATATTTCTCAAATTTAAAATAGTTTTGTTCAAATTTTGTGGTTTATATCAAAAAATAATGGCTATATTGCTTGTAAACATTCCATGGAATCCTTTGTACTACTTCCTATCTTCCGTTCTATCGAACCTATGAGCCAAGTTTAGTCTACTTAAAATTTAATGCCTGAAAATTAGGATAATTGAAAATTTATGGATACACGTTGGAAATTCCATAATATTCTTGTTAGTTAATCATCTTAGACATCTGAACCCGCAATTTCAGCTCGCCTAAACCCTTAATGTTAAAGCACCTTCAGCTCACGTGCCCAACGAGCTAATTAAGTTGTCTGTCCACCACAATACTAAGTGTTAGTAACTGTTAGTAACAATTCGGTATGCATTTATGGATGACGAAGTAAAGGAAGTAGTGAGCCATACTGGTCCAAGATTAGCATATAGATAACATCTTTAATTTGATTCTTTGATTCTTATTGAACCGATAATAATCAGCTCAGGGACAACCTTTAATTTGATTCTTTGGTTTTAGTTAAAATTGTTCTCTCAAAACTTGCATGTCACGCACAAGTCATGGGTCCAGGAAGGAATCAGGAACCTAGCGAAACACCGAAGTGTCAATGCACAGCGGCAAGTACTTCTAACCTTTTCGCGATAATGTTGCGAACTGATCCAGGGTTCATTCTTCACAAGAAATGCTCCATGTGGACCAATGCCTTGAAGTGCACATGCACCTTATTAGGGGGTAACGCTCTGTAAGCTAGATGTAATTTCTATCGGTTTTTGACCAGATATTCTACTAGCCGGTCGATTTCTCTTTACATAATGAAGATGCAAAGCTACTACTAGTTGTTGAAAGACCTACCTGGCGATACTATATAGGTACGCATTGCACACTAACCCTGCTATCCATAGATTTTGCAAATGCCAGTACAAGTGCCATAGAAAATAGCATCATGGGTCGGATGAAAGAAATTTCACCTTTGATGAGACCCGAATAGATAATACTCCCTCCGTCCGGAATCACTTGTCATAGAAATGGATGTATCTAGACGTATTTTAGTTCTAGATACATCCATTTCTTTCCATTTTGACGACAACTAATTCCAGACGGAGGGAGTATTTCACAAGTCACGACATAATAGAAAAATATCCTCACCACACCTTTATCTCAAGGTGAGATGAGAGTAACGGTGTTCCAAATGGAACATAATAAAGCTGCAGGCGCTGATGGCTTTCCCGCAGAATTCTATCACAATTTCTGGGATGTCAACGAGTCTGGCCTATTGGAGTTGCTCAATTGTAATCACGCCAACCAACTTGACCTATCCAGGCTTGATTTTGGTAAGATTGTTTTGTTGTCGAAAATTAAGGAGGCTGAGTGGATCCAACAATACAGACTCACATGTTTCCTTAACGTCCACTTCAGGATTTTCATGAAAGTGGCTACTAACATGCTCAACACGGTTACTGGCCATGTCGTCCGATCATCTCAAACGGCTTTTATGCAAAGAATGAAAATGCTCGATGAAGTAGTAATCCTAAATGGCACCATTCACGAGATGCACTAAAAAAAACATGAGTGGAGTAGTTTTCAAGATTGACTTTGAGAAGGCCTATGACAAGGGTAAATGGTGATTCCTTCAACAGTTCCTGAGAATGAAAGGATTCAATGATAAATGATGCTAGTGGATCCAAAATTTTGTTACTAGAGGTTGTGTGGTTGTCAAAGTCAATGATCACGTAGGCAATTACCTCCAGACAAAAATATGACTACGTCAGGGTGAACCCATGTCTTCAGTGTAATTTAACATTGTCACTAACAGGTTGCTATTCTGATTGATCCCACCAAGCATGACGTTCAGATTGCAGATGCAGTGCCATACATTGTGGATGCTGGCTTTTCTATTCTGCAATACGGCGATGATACACAGAAATGCAATTCGCATCCCGGGAGCACATGCTACTGCCTGTGGAAAATGATTTTTGAAATGTGAAAAAAATCCCAACAAATTTTTTATGTGTTCTTTAACACGTACGAATGCTACCTGAAAATCTTTAGGCAAAAAGGTTACGCATTTTGGCCTGTGCAAAAAAAAAAATCGAGCTGAACAACAATTGTTACCCCAAAATGCCACACCCATTTTTTTTCACCGACGATACGCTGCTCCGTTTTGCATGAAAATTTTCAAGCATAGTTGCGACACTAACACGAACATCTACATAAAATTTCAGAATTTTCAAATTTTATTTACTATTTTTTGTTCATTGTACTGTTCATATGGGCGCAAATGCACCCGGGAGCCAAAACGCCTCCCCCGATAATACGATTCTTTTATGCAACATGACCTGCAACTTACTAACACCATGTTAATTTAGTATCAGGTTCTAGGATTATATTTTTTCAAGACGGGGCAAATACCCACTTACCTTTGTAGTTATTCAACACCGCCTCGTATATTGTTTACGTTGGAAAAAAACGGTTCTACCAATAATATCAATTGCAGGATATGACAAATGACACATGGGACGAGTTAAAGCTCCCACCACTTCATTCGTCAAAACTGATCGTAAATAGTACTAGTTGAGATTGTACATGTACATACAGATACAACATACAAGACATGACCAAATTCGTTTTTTTTGGGGGGGTTGCTATTTTCAATTCCCTTTTTATTCATTATGTCACCTTTTCTTCTCCTTTTTTCGTGTGTTTGTGTAGTTTTTTCTTCTTTTTGTGTGTATGTGTAGTTTTTTCTTGACGTGCGCGCGTGTTTGTTTGTGTGTGCTTTTCTCTTTCTCTGTGTGTGTGTGTGTGTGTCGGTCAGTGTGTGTGGGGGGGGGGGGGGGGGACAACATGTGCATGCTCTGGTATGGTCATGGATTGAGTGGAACGTTGCCGCAGACGCCGGTAGTTAGAGGAGACTTCCTGTCTGAGCCAAGGCAGTCGTCAATGGGGGCTTGGTCTCTGCACATACAACTGTCACGCGAGGCGGCATCGGCAGAGCTTGACGCCCTCCCGGAGATGGAACACTTGTTTCAAACATGGTTCATAACAATTGGTGCATGTACTTCTCGATCTTTGCTAGTAATAATGGACTGCTTCCTTTCTAAGTTACTATGTACGACGGTGGAAGAAGTTGAACTGTGTGCTGAAGTACTGAACAAAAATGTTCTGGACAAGGGTGGCGCTATGTTTTCCAATTTGTGTGCGGCCCTACTAATAACACCAAATACCCCATCGATATTGGAGTGACAATAGTACATGATGTCTTGTTCTTCACACTTATGTGGGGTTTAATGTGTGCCTTCGGCAAAGCATAGAGACTTACCAATAAGCGTGTAAATTTTCTCCTCTAATGAATAGTCTACCAACCGGTTGCCCACTTGCACTAATGTGAGCAACGCTCTCCCCTCTCCGACTCCCCCCTTATATATAAACCTGTCCATCTTCATGCTAGTGGACATCAAGCCACATTGTTTGTTCATATAGGAGACACCACATCGACAGAGGGGATGATGAGAAGGAACACGAGATGACATGTAAGCAAATGTGTGTGGGAGTCGGAGACATCAGAACGCTAGCTAATTGTGTTTACATCTGCGGAGGTAGCTGGCCGTTCAGTCTATTTTGGTTCTTCATAGGCCTCACAACACATGCCTCCTAGTGTTACACTTTCCAGGTTGATTCGTCTTGATATGGCATCAGTTAGTTGCACTGTTGGAATCCATGGAGGAGAGTGTAACAACTTTTGGACAATACACACAATAGCGACCTACTTGTCTTGTGCATCACCACCAATGTCCTGGTGGCCCCGACCACATTTTTTTCAAAAAGGATGACATCCCCCGTCCTCTGCAGCAAGTGGTGCACACACACTTGTGGCCCCGGCCCCATAGTGAGGGTTTTGAATGACTTCTCGACTAGCAAGTGCTGAACCACATTCACGCGCTCCATCCGATCATGTGGGTTTCTTGGATTTGTGAAGTTCAATACATTCAAAGAAAATTTAGGAGCACAATACGAATCCATTTTCAATTTATGTGTGATCCTCTGATAAACACCTGATCAATATTTGCCACCAAACAACACTGTAAAATGTATACATGTTGAGAACAACACAAACACATGAGATGAACTAAACCTCCCATGACAGCCAGCCTCAAAACAGAACAATACTGTAAAATGTAGTAGTGAAGAGTGTGCATCTACTTATAGAGACAACATGCACAACTTGATTGGAGTTTTTTTTTATTAGTGTCGTTTCTCAGTGAGATCATCTCTCCTATTAAAGGAGAATCTGACGTCGTCATGATGGTTCGACCTCCCCCTCCCACGCACTGCTTCTCCCATCCCAGCCCGAGAAAAGGCAAAAAAAAAAAGAAACACGACCCACGAACGCACCTTCCTCCCTCCTACGCGGAAACAACCAGCCCCACGTTCCCACGATCCCCTCACAAGTCCCAACTGCGCCCTCCTCCTGCAATCTGCAATTGCGTTCGTCCCCTCCCCATGAATCACACTATCCTCCACACCTAGACCTGGCCACGCGCCGCCTCCGGTCGCCGCTCGTTCGAGCGTTCCATTGCCGCCGTCGAGGAACCGCAGCCCCAGATCCTTGCTGCCCGATCCTCTCTCTCACATTGACTGCGGCGTGATACCGGCGGCGGCGACACACTCCTCTCATCTATCTCCCTGGATGCCCTGCCCTCCCGACGTGATGGGGACCGATGACCGTGGGGAATGGGATCTGGTGGTGCCCGTCGAACGTCGAGAGATGGCACAGCCCCGCCACACACTTTTCTCCCTCCTCGGGATTCTCAATTCCTCATCTAAAAGGTTCTGTTTTCTTCCACGTGCATCTGGTTTCATTCTTGAATTAATATTATCTTGAAGTGTGGTGATCGTGCTTGTGTGTTTGTGTTCTCAAGTCATTCAACCACTACTTTCACTTCTTGTGCAGGTTTATGTGGATAAAACTACCACCATATCCACCCAGCCTTTCTGTTTGGTCTTGTGATGCTGACGCACATTGTCTTTCATGTTCCTACTATCTGCGCTTCAGTTTTGAATTGTGATGTTGACGCACATTTTCTTTCTACAGTTGTGATATTTCCCTCCTTCATGGATGTATGCAACTGCATGAATGGGACAGCGAAGCCGCTGTAATGAGAATTGCAGAATGATGACAAAGATACCGAAATATTTCTAATAGGACACGTCAAATCAAAGGCAAATGTGAAGCTCTTGCATCAATCCTCAGACTGATTCCAGCAAATTTTCCTGCAGAACTAAACATGGTAGTCTTGAAGTAAATACTATTTATGTTATTTTCTATGTGTTTTTAGCACAATAGAAAATTAATATTGTTTTTCCTCTCAAGTTCAAGATGAGGGCGACCAATTAAGAAAAAGTTTGGTGAGATAGAGTGGCAGGTTTGCCAGAATCACTGTAGCTTCTTCTGCCACAAACTTCGGTTCATGCCTATGACATCTTCTGGGGTCTTTTTTTAAGGAAAATATTTTGTTTACACCATCCTATTGGCATGTCTATGGAAGCAGTGAAACTTAAACGAACAATTCTAGGCTAGATATTATTAAGGTGTGCATACATTGATCCTGTTCATGGATCTTGCCATCTTTTTTTGCTAGTCATTTGAACTATTTAAGAAACTTGAAGGGAAGCTCAAGGGAATACATCATTACCTTTTAGTTTTATTTTCGAGTTGTTGGAATCAATCTGGAAAACATCTTCATATTGTAGATACAATATTACTGGTTTGAAGTCTTATACTCTGTTTGACATTACACATTACGGAAATAGTGAGATTATGCTCACACCACTGTGCTGATAGAGATTGGGTACTTAATAGTATGGAGAGGATAAGATCAAAAAGGACGGTGATATAAGAAAAGTGGGAAGTGGAAGAGGAACAAAGTTGGGATGACAATTATAAACACGTTAGTACTTCAAATCTTTATGCGCTGATGTATTCTTTGTGGTAGAAAAAAGTGTTTTAAAAGGCTCATGATTTTCAGGAAACTGTATGACGTATGTGTGTTCCTTCACATGGACAAATACGAAAGGGTACCCATTATGAAATGATAGACCAGTGATGCATCATTTCTTTGACTTTCATATTGTAAATATGACTCACATGGCTGCACTCTGCAGAATATCGAGTTTGATGACGATGATGATTGGAACCAAGAGGAGGAAGCAAGTAAGTTTCATTTGATTTTCTATTCATATGACGGCTATTGTGACCAAATATGTAAAGCCTGGATTGGTTCACTTACTTTCTTGTATGTTCTATACTTACAGTTTTTCGGTATTTTCTTCTTGTTGCCTCTCAGTGTACCACTAAATAATCCTATTTAGTTGTGGTTCTGTTTGCTCTGCAGCTTAAACCCAAAAATATTACCATACAAATTGATATCAGTTGTGGGAGACTCGGCTATGCCGATAATGCCTCCAATATGGTGGTGTTCATGGTGGACGCCACCATGTGAGCTTCAGCTCATTGTGGTGTAGCCGGAGCGATTTCCTTCGCAGGTCAAGTCTAGACAGTTTTTGTTGTGCATATAATCCCCTTTTGTTAGGTCCCTAACATTATTAATTTTATTTATCTGCCAACAACAACCAAGTAATGTGGACATTTCCACGTATTGAGTAATTCTCGGTTAGTTAGATCTGACCGCTGCATGTGCTTCATGGGATGCCACGAATCCAGTGCAAGCAGCGTCGCGGTGGCTGGGTTCAGGTGGACATGGGATGGTTCATCCCATATACCGACTCTCTAGCTACTTTCCCACTTTTTCAGTAGTATTTTAAACGACAATGCTTGACCATATAAATAACAGAAAAAACCAGAAAAGGCTGCAACATTTTTACGCAATGTAAATCACTTTTCTGCGCGTGCGCGTGTGTGTGCGTGTGCTTGTTCTTTCGTGCCCAAATACTTGTGTAGTGTTGTGAGAGAGATCCTGCAACTTCAGTTTTGTCATGCAGTTATTTGAGTTGTATACATCTCTTGCGTGTTTTAGGTACATCATGTGTACAGGGAGCAAGCGCCACATTGCTACATTTAATGCTTGGGTGTGCTCCCACGCTCCAAGCCATTGTCCCATGCTCCAAACTGCAGATATTGACTATGATATGAAATTGTAATTGTTCATAATTTAAATGTTTGACCCAAGGCAGGAGCCAAGAATACTAGCTTTCCTGGGAGAAGGTATTTAAGAGAGTATATTACTTTATCTTTTGAAGGAAAGAGTATATAATTTAAGAACAAGGCACATATGTGTGACATGCATGCTCTTAACAATGGTTAGCGTATGGTTGCCAAGTTGTTTCTCTGGTTCATCTCAAATTGAGTGTCTTGATACTTAATATGAAAATTTGGTTATAAAAATTGTCTTCCGCAAGTCATACTTTTTTGTATGAAAGAAATATGTATAAAATTCCTCAAAGCATTGTACATAAGCAGGTTCATATGTCTGACATGCCTTTCTTTTTCAGTTCTTCCTGCTACAAAGGAAGCAAAAGTGACTTATTTAATCTCAGAGATATGTCTGCGTCATCAGTTTTGAGGAGTCATTCTTCCAGTCGCACAAAATGTGGACAAATGTATCATTTACATTCAATTGTAATTTCAATGCCATGTCATAAAATTTCAATTCACTAGTTCAGTCCCTTCTATAAGGTAGTTCTCTTTCTATGACCTGAAATCACAAAATCCATTGCATGTGATTTTGTCTTCTCCAGCATAGCAAATTAGCAATTGTAAATGATTGCCTATGGTGGTGAAGTTATGTGTTGCTACAAAATCTTTCTCTGCCAGCCTCAAGGGGGCGACAAGGTCATCCACTTTGTTCATTCATTCAATTTTTTTGCTTTTGCAGATATTTCATCGAAGCTGGGAAGTGAACCGTGCATTAATACATCAATCTAATACTATTAGTTATAATTGGCTAACCATGTAGGATGTACCACTTTGATGTATTACACTCCATATTTCTTTACATTTCTGGCGTCAAATTTTTATTCCTCTCATCTGTCGATTTTTGTTTTTTTCTGTCTCTTAAGCTGGTTATTGGTCATGTGAATCAACGTGTGGTGCCCCCCCCCCCCCCCCGCGTCCGCTCCGCTCCCCCCCCCGGCGGGCGACGGGCGGATCCCGATTCCCCACGCCTCCAGCTCCCCTCCCCTCCATCCCCCCGGCCGCCGCCGGCGGCATGGTCCGCCGGGCCCTGCCCGTGCGGCGCTGGCGGCGGCGGCGGGCAGGCTTTTCCCCGCGCGTGTGTTGGGGGGCGCGGGGGCCCCTTGACGGCGGCGGTGCTACTCGACCGCGGCGGTGTGGCTCGGCGGCGGAGATCCTGCAGGCCACGGGCGCCCTTGACGCGATGGCGCGGCCATTGGTCGCGGGGCGGCGCGGTGTGCGGCTGGCCGGCGACGCCCGCTTAGTCCAGATCTGGGCCCTTTCGGGCCCCATCTCGGTCGGGGCGGGCCGGCGGTTCGGGTCGCGGCGGCGCTGCTCCCTGGTGGTGCAGCGAGGCAGCGGTGGCTGCGGTGGTGATGGCTCCGACGATCGGCTTGCTGCAGCGTGGCAGCTAGGACTGTCCGGACCCGTTGGGGTCCGGCCGGGCCTGTGATGGCCTAGCAAGTCCCTGCCGCTACGTCCGGTCTGCTCCGCGCGGCGGTGGAGGATGTCCCCTCCGGTGGCTGCGTTGCAGTTGCTCCCGAGCCCGGTATCTCCCCGTCCTCCCTCCAGGTCTCGTGTTGGTGGCCTCAGTGAGACAGTGAAGTTAGTGCGGTGACCGTGGTAGCACAGGCTGGTGGGCGGCATGGTGGGCGGTGCACTTCCAATTGTCCGGGGTGACAGTGGTGGTTTCGGTGCGGGAGAAATCCCTGGTGGCTCGTCCGCCACCAACGCGGCTGCGCCCGTGGGCGTCGCCGAACCTTCCTGAGGGGCGTCGGTGATACCCCTTCCCCACTGCCATCCGCGTACCGGGGGAAACCCTAGGACTTGTCCGGGCAGCAGCGTCGTCGTCGTCGCTTTCCTTCCTGAAGGTGTTGCTTGGTACGCGAGGCTTCGGAGTGCTTGGCATGTGGTGGTACTTCTCCGGAGGGTGCACCAGTTGTCGCCAATCTTCGCTTAGTTGAGCTGCCGGCGTTGGCATTTGTTTCTCTTCTCTTTCTTTCTTTTTTCTTTGGGCTTGTTTGTGCTGCGGCCCCAGCAAGCTGATTGTATCGGTTGGTTGTCGCTTTATAATATAAAGCGGGGGGAAACCCTTTTTCGTCGAATTGGAAGTTATTCTATTTTCGGATGCTTAATGTGTGATGAAGCAGATGCTATTTGGAATCAAGCATCCGACTCCTGGTTTTGGTCTCAAGACTGTAGTAAAACAACTGAACAAACATGGTTCATTTCAAAATTTACTTAATACAACTACAGTTAGAAATTTAGGCAAGGAGCATGCCCATGATATGAGAGGAGGAACATAGTTGATCTTCATTAGATCTATTACAATTACTCGTAAAAACCAATATATTTAAAAAAAATGTTATTCGCATTAGGTGCGTAGATTGTAAGTGTTTTGCACTAGAACCCTGTAGCTAGCCTTTCTTTTTTGGGATATTCTGTACAGAAAGAAAATAAAATGCTAGAACGGAAGTAAATATTCTGAACTGAAATGACATATTTCCATGCTCAATGCATATTTCTGAAGTAGAATATTTTTTTGTGTCCATGTACTTTTTTTATTCCGTGTCAACGCACGGCCACTTAGCTAGTTTGTATACATGTTGAGATCCATCGATATCGCGCGGAAGCCAATAATGCATGCTTTGTTTTGGGGGTTAGTAGGGAAAGATATTTAATTCTTTACAGAGGATCAATATGCAGGGACCCCTCGACCACTGCCATGTTCTCGAGTGAACAAGTTTTCATCAGTTATTAGTTACCAGGTCTTCCAATAATCGTGCACACCAAGTGGTTTACATGCACGATCTTTTGGATGCTCCCTAAAGAAACAAAGCCCACCAAGGTCTTGTGGGCTTTGTTTTACTTCTATTGCTTGCTCCCTAAAGAAACAAAGTGAATGCATGCTTCAGTGTGCTCCGAAAGGAAAGTGATGCTGGCCCGACAGTACGTGCAGTTTCCTTGTTTGTGGCTTTTTTCTTGTGTTGTAACATATATATTATATATTAGGTGTGAATTTATAAGTGAATTTTGTAGCGGGAGTGCAACTGTGCACAAGCATAATCACATTCTAATATTGAATAGCATGGGTCCACATGACAAAGTGGCCAGCGAAACCACTTGACACTTGATTGGTATAGCTTCTAAACTTAATTAAAAAGATTTGCATTCTTGGATTAATTCACGACAAGTGTTAGCTTAATAATTTCTCAAATGCTATACAACGTATAAAAGGCACATGTGTGTAGTGAGGGAGCCATTAATTTTCCACAAGGGGGGTAACCAATTGGAGAGAGCCAAACATATAAATATAAAAGCATTTTGAGCTAAGAATATAGAATGGGAAAAATTAGCATCGAGGGAGCCATGTCCACAGCTTGCCCACCCATGGCCAGGTTGGTGAAAGATACTTAGTAATGCTACATGTTTAGAGGTTGGCCGGCCACCACGTAGAGTCAATATGACGAATGCATGTTTGACAATAGTTCAACTAAATTTGGTTGTATGGTACCTACAGGATATGTCACGGTTAATATTTTCATCGGAACTTTAAAAAAAAATGAGGATTACCTCCGGCCTCTGCATCAATACGATGCATGCGGCCCCTTTATTAATGAAAGCAATAAAATAGTCTGCGGTTCCGAACAAGCTTAAAATTAGATGCAAAATAATCCATAAAAAACATGCCACAACCGGTGAAAATAGGACTAGAGCAACCATCTATCCTATTACTGGACCGACATTCAAACTGGTTGTAGATATCCCGAGCAACCATGTCCTACTGGGTAGACCCAGTAATCAAAGGCTCCCTGTTTTCCGCAGGAGTGAGTAACAACCATGTACGGATCAACGCCACTGCTCCGTAAAGTACCTACAAAAAATTGATTCGTGGTTGTCTGTTAAAAACCATGTCATTCCTGTAGTTCCATATAGCACAAAGTAAAGCACATTCTCCTATACGAATATGCCTCGCAGTGATTATGTTAATTCCATTTAGCCACGTCCCAAACAACGTGTCAATGCTATCTGGAGGTATGATATTAAAGGTTATACGAACTGTTTGCCACAAAAATTTTGCTAGCGGACATTCGAGAAAAAGTTGTTTGATAGTTTCATCATGATCACAAAAGCTACATCGTTTACTTCCTTCCCAATTGCGCTTTGCCAAATTATCCTTAGTGAAAATCACCTCCTTGTGAACAAACCACATGAAGACTTTGATTCGTAAGGGTACTTTGACCTTCCAAATATGCATCGACTTGGGGATTGGTCCAGTATCAATAAGGTTCAAATACATCGATTTCAGTGAAAAGATGCCATTTGAGGTTAGCTTCCAATGAAGCCTATCGGACTTGTCCGATAACTGAACATCCATGAGTCTTCTGACTAAGTGTAACCAAGCTTCCCAGCGATGACCCACCAAAGCTCGTCGGAATTGAATATTTAGAAGATTAGACTGTAGTACTGTGGCAACGTACGCCTCCTAATATTGTACAATATTATAGAGAGATGCATATTGTGTGGCTAGAGACATCTCCCCCAACCATGTATCATCCCAGAAACTCGTCGACTCATCATTTCCAATGATAAATTTAGCTCTATGGAAAAAGGCTGCTTTCATTCTCATCAAACCTTTTCAGAAGGGTGAATCATTGGGTCTGACTGTGACCTGGGCTAAGCTCTTAGATTGTAAGTACTTATCATGCAAAATTTGTACCCACATACCTTCTGTCTTCACAGATAGTCTGAACAGCCATTTACTGAGCAAGTCGAGGTGGTTTTCATCGGAACTGAATCCGACTTTTCAGCGCTAGGGTAAAGGATTGTAAAGTGTCGAAGCAAGTGGTTTAGAAAGATTTTTCTTTCTCCCTTATCTTCATTGTTTCAATTGAAAGTATAAGTAATGCGATCATTTTGTATCATGCGGCATCATCAAGAGCTCTTCTTCTGCATACAGTTGTACAAGAAACTTGGAACTAGCTGAGCTGGTAGACTTTGTTGTAACTTAGATGCTTTCCTTAGAGCGATGTCGAGGTGGGAGTTAGTGAGTTGTTATATAATTTGTATATTAGCTACTATTTCCTTGGAGCGATGTCGAGGTGGGAGTTAGTCAATTGATAGATAATTTGTATATCAACAATTATTTCCTTGGAGCGATGTCGAGTTGGGAGTTAGTGAGTTGTTAGATAATTTGTATATTAGCTACTATTTCCCTGGAACAATGTCGAGGTGGGAGTTAGTGAGTTGTTAGATAATTTGTATATCAGCTACTAGTTGGAGTGAGTTCTGAGAAGCTTTGTCACCACTCACAGTGGATGGGTTTTTCACCCCTTTTTCTTTGATATACGATACACAAACTCGTGTGTATTCTAGAAAAAAAATCTGACTACCTTCTTTTTTCACATGAAAGATAAAAAGGTAAGAGTTACTCATACCCATAATTAATAAAATCAATGGCTCACATCTATTATATACCCTTACCTCTCATATGAACAAATCAGCTAGTAGAAACCATGTTAAAACTGCTCTTGTGGACGAGTTGTGGATGAGTTTGAAAAAAAACATGTTAGTTGCTTCAAGGGGTTCATCTTATTGTGGACGTACTGGATGAACCTGAGCCTTCTAGACAACGAAACTGGACTGGCTTTGCTCGCAACCACGTGCTTCTTGATGTTCCATCATTCAATTACATACTTCCTTTATCCCCATCTCATAGCAACCGAATTTTTTCAGTACAAATTTCCTTCATCATTATTTTACGAATTAGACTATAAACTTCATTCATCGTTTTTCTTCAAGTTAGGTATCTCATATCAGTTTTGCAAATTCTCAATCGACTGAGACTTCGCTATATCTCAGTCGATGTTATATGCCTTTGATCTTGCATCGTGATATGTACAATTTTTTTTCAATTTTTCCTTTTGGGTCTTATATACTATCTCACTTGACTGAGACTTGTAAATCTCAGTCGAGTGAGACCTAGCCACACACATCTCATATATAGGAATATCAACGAGGCACTTCCTTTTTTTGAAGGAAAATGTGGTACCCTGGAGCACGCATGGCTGATAGTGAGTTAGTGACACTATGCATGATAGCCTTCAAATGATATCAAGTTTGGTCACTTTTATTATTTGGACATGATTAACAGCTACAAGTCCGCTTGTCAAGATGCTAGAAGCTAGCCCAGGTTTTGTGCGGCTGCGTCGGCGATGGTCTGCACAAGGGACGGCCACTGGAGCGCGTCGGCGGCGGGGCCAGGGTTGCGGGCGGAGCAGTTCCGGCGGACCTCGCCCTGGTCGCCGTTGCGCACCCTCATCTGGCCCATCTTGCCCATGGACACGCCGAACTGCTCGAAGAAGTCCCGCTGGCTCCGCGCAAAGCGCTCGATGATGGGCCGGGTGATGGCGTTGGTGAAGAGGTCCTGGTCGGAGACGAAGAGCCCCTCCCGGTTCACCAGGTCGACATAGTACTGGTTGTCGAACACGTTGGGCGTGCGCAGGTCCAGCACAGTGCGGCGGTCGGTGCCCTTGGCCGGGCACGTCCTCTTGAGCCTGGCGAGGAAGGTGGGGCTCATGGTGGGGTCGGGGCGCGGGAAGAGGCGGCCCTCGAAGGACCTGCAGTGCGCCAGCCCCATGGTGTGGCCGCCGGAGATCGTGACGAGGTCGGTGGCGTCGAGGCCGAGTGGGCACAGCAGGGCGAGGAGGGACGGCACGTTCGAGGAGGGCGCCGGCAGGTCGGACAGCACGTCCTGCCGCGAGGCCAAGCGGCGGCTGTCGCGGCGGCCGAGGGGCACGCGGTAGTCGGGCCCGCCGGAGACGACCACGGAGTCGCGGGCGGCGAGCGCGAGGATGTCGGAGCAGGAGACGACGGCGCCGCGGCACTCGCGCTCCAGCCGGTCCCGGATGTCGTTGACGGCCTTGAAGGCGGAGGGGCGGAGCGTGAGGTTGGGCGGCGCCTGCTGCTCCCCCGGCCCCGTGGCCGAGCCGTCGAGGAGCACAGAGGCGTCGCAGCCCTGCACGAAGCAGTCATGGAAGTGGAGGCGGAGGAGGCCCGAGGCGAGGCCGATGTCCTTGCGCACGGCATCCTGGACGAAGTCGTGCACGATGGACTCCGCCCGTGGGCAGGTCCGCCAGTAGAAGTCGAACGACAGGCCGCACGCCACCGGAGGGTCGGCCGCAGAAGCCCCATGCCCAAGCGAGCTGGCCACTGCCAGCGCCACCGCCACCGCCACTGCTGCTAGCAGAGGAGCACGAGCCATCTCCTCTATCCTTGGCTGTGACTGGGCTGCTACGTTTTTATATCAACACGGCTGAACAGGACATGAATTTGTAGGAAGGATTACTCATCGTTAAGTAGCTGAGGTCAAGTAGTTCCAACTAAATAAAGTGAGGCTCTAGGTAGCTAGACGCCAGAGTCGAGGCTCAACTGCTTGTCTAAGGATTGGAACAGGTGACATGGCATTGCCAAGCTGCCAAACCGCCATGGCTGTCTGTTGCTTACTACGCACGAGGTTCATCACGGCATAGAGTAAATCCAACCCAGGCGATGTCACACCTGATTTTGAGTGAAAACCCATGCGCTACCCACGGCCACTCCATCTATAGACCGGAATTGGTTATGGGAAAGGCTACGCCTGCCAATGCAGACAAATCACAGGGTGTTTGTTTGTTTAGGTTCAAGTGTCAGGAAAAAAAATGGCCGATGTTGGTGTACTGTAGCCTCGACTTCACGCGATCAACCGACGAGTTCTTTCCAACGGTACGCGCGTGTACGAAAGCTGGCCAATGAACTGGACCGATTCTTGCGGAGAAACTCGATGCACTAGCTAGATAGCTTTTAACTAGGCGTCAATTCGGCGAGACACGACAACATACTAAACCAAGAAAGATGCCGAAGAAAACTTAGTGAAGCATAAAGCAAGACTCGTAACTAAGGGATACTCGCTCAAATGGGTGTACAAAGTCAAGAAAGATGCCTAAGAAAATTTGATGAAGCATGAAGCAAGACGCGTAGTTAAGGGATACGTGCAAGAGCCAGGTTTGAATTTCCAAGAATTGTTCGCTCCAGTTGCAAGGATGGAATCGGTATGACTAATTATATTTCTCGAGACTCAAAAATCATAGAGGCTACAGTACATGGATGTAAAATCCGCGTTCTTGAATGGTGAGTTACAAGAAGATGTTTATGTCAAGCAACCACCAGGGTACAACAAAGAATGAGAGAAAAACAAGGTATTGAAACTACACAAGGTACTGTACGAGCTATGTATAAGCGTGGCAAATGTAAGGATCGTCTCTTGGTGGGGCATCAATGTTGATGATCTATTTCTAATCAGAGCAGACTAGGAGGAGATTTCTAGATTCAAGTTACAAATGAAAGATATTTTGAAGATGAGTGATCTTGGGCTATTGACGTACTACCTCGGGGTAAAGGTACGACAAAGGCCCAGGGGGATCAACTATACCAGGAGGCATATGCAAAGAAGAATCTTGAAAGTTGTAGCATGGAGGACTGCAATCCAATTTATGTTCTAGTGGAGCCTAGACTTAAACTTAGCAAGAAGAGCCAAGCACCCGCGGTTGATGCAACAGAGTCTAGAAATATTGTCGGAAGCCTAAGGCATCTTGTGAATACACGATGAGACTTGGCCTATTCTGTTGACATACTGAGTCGCTTCATGAGAGCACACACGATGAAACATTGGGCTGCTGTGAAACAAATACTCAGATACATCAAAAGGACAAAAAAAATCGGTCATGTCTATTTGAGCTTCATGAAAGACCTCAATTAATTGGGAAGCCTTAATAGTGTAACAGAATTGAATAATACAGCTTTAAGAAATTCACTAGTGCAGAATCGGCCTATAGTGCCGGTTCGTAAGGGCCTTTAGTGCCAGTTCTCCAACCGGCACTAAAGGGTGGGGACTAAAGCCCCCCCCCCCCCCCTTTAGTCCCGGTTCAACACGGCCCGGCACTAAAGGCCCACCACGTGGCACCTGCCGGCGCCGTGGGCTGGGGGACCTTTAGTCCCGGTTGGTAACACCAACCAGCACTAAAGGCCCACCACGTGGCACCTGCCGGCGCCAGGGTGGGGGACCTTTAGTCCCGGTTGGTAATACCAACCAGGACTAAAAGTATTTAATTCTTTTAATTTTGGTTTATTTTTCCTTTTAATCCTTTAGGGGTTTATGAATTAATTATGGTTTATTTTTCCTTTTAATTTTGTGTTTTCCATTTAATTATTTTTCATTTCAAACATATATTACGCTACTACATACTGTACACGTTGTGCATATATATATATAAATAGAATTTTTCGTAGAACCGATCATATATATATATATATCATCGAATTTTTCGTACGACGACCATTCACATACATATATATATATATACAATTTGGTATATACAATTTCTCCTACAATTTGCAGATCATTACATATGCAGGGCATTACTGCTTGATCTTGTAATGGTATTCTCCTTTGGGATCTATGACCTGGTCGAGCAGAAATCTAGCTATTTCCTCTTGAATTGCTCGTACGCGAGCCGTTGGTAGGAGCTGGCCCCGCATCTCCATCAGCTATAATTAGGAGATCAAGATGAATATATTAGTTGTGTGTATATATATTAGCTAGATCATGATAAAAAAATTATGTATAGTGTTCTGGCAAACGTACCCAAAGATTTCTTTCATCTCTGCTCCTTTCAGACGTGATTATGCAAATGTTCTCGCAAACGTAGTATGCGCATAAAGCATTCCCCTGCTCCTGCTTCATGCACTTTACGAGAATAACATACAAACTCTCTAGCTAAAGCATTTAAATGCAGTAACAAATGCGATGAAGATCGCAACTAAGGTAACAATTGATCCAACAGCATAGTGATACCAAGCCTCACTATCAATGGCATATTTTTTAAATTTTCTAATCTTCAAGTGCATTGCATCCATCTTGATCTTGCGATCATCGACGACATCGGCAACATACAAGTCCAGTTTCATCTTCTCTTCTTCAACTCTTTTCAATTTTTTTTTCAAATACTCGTTTTCTTTTTCAACTAAATTTAACTTCTTGACAAGAATATCTATGTCGGTTGCAATTTCCGGTTCACATACCTCCTAGATAATAATATCTATGTCAACTTGATGGGCATAATTGTCATAAACACGAAATACAACAAACAGTTATAAAAGAGAGTATATGCCACATCCGAATCATAAACCGGACGAGGGCCGACAGGGACGGATATCAAAACCATGTCACTATGTATAACAAACAACCATATAGGTAAGAAACTATACAAGTAACTATCTAAATCTTACAAACATGATTTTTTTATATAAAAAGGATAAGAACAAGAGGCTCACCAAGGTGGTGCCGGCGACGGGGCGGTGCGGGCGATCGACGGTGGTTAGGACGGGGACGGAAAGGCACTAAGTAAACCACACCTACACATGCAAAGTAAGAAGTTAATTTGAGCTCAAATTGCATATAAATCAAATGAACTACCACATATAAATACTCCCAATCTAAAACCCACAAATCACTATAGTTATAGAGCATTGCAAGAGCTAATCTAGCAATGAGAGATGAAAGGACAAAGTTGCTAACCTTTGTGAACACTTGGATGGATGGGGTGCCTCCAAATCTTGACAAATTTTGGCAAAAATGGAGGATGAGCTCGAGGAAGAGGAAGAACAAAGGAGGGGAAGAAGGGGAAAACAGGGAGGAGTACTGTGCTCGGGCTGGCCGAATTCATATAGGGGATCTTTAGTCCCGGTTCGTGGCACGAACCGGGACTAAAGGTGAGCCTATAGTCCCGGTTCGTGCCACGAACCGGGACTAAAGGTAATCGTGGGGCCCCAGGCTGACATCAGCCTGGCACAAACCCTTTAGTCCCGGTTCGTGTTACGAACCGGGACTAAAGGTCCGGAACGAACCGCGACTAATGATGCCTGTCCCGAACCGGGACTAATGGTCACATTAGTGCCGGTTCAAAACCAGATCGGGACTAATGCTTTGGACAAAAGGTCTGTTTTCTACTAGTGATTGTTGGTCTGATCAAAATCTGATGACCTAATTCTAATTGTATGTGAGCTCTTAAAAGCTAGGAATAGTATTATCATTGTTCAGATCGAGGTCAAAGAAAAGGAAAGGAACAGTACCGACACAGCCTGGTAGCCATCAAATATCGGCACAAGGAGGGCTCTTTCAAATATGTGAGAGAGAGTGCAGCAGGGAAAAACTCACGTTGGATGGGCCAAGGATTATCAAAAGCAGCACGAGAGGTACTTGTTAAGTATGGGCTCCAATCAACACCGACATTCACCATGAGTTGTTTTCAGCTCTCGAAGAAGATGTGCCGAAATCTGACTACAATCTCTTCGAAATTCTGGTGGGGCGAAGAAAATGGTGAAAAAAAGGTGAATTGGATTGCTTGGGACAAGATGTGCATGGCAAAGCGAGAGGGAGGTATTGGCTTCAGAAATTTTCAGGCGTTTAATAAAGCTTTGCTAGCTAAGCAAGCATGCGAATTCTCCAGAATCCCTCGTCGCTTTGTGCACGAGTGCTTAAGGCAAGGTACTTTGCAGATAATTGTATCATGACACCAACATGCCCAAGTAGAGCCTCATACACTTTTAAGAGCATTTTACATGGACGAGACTTACGTAGAGAAGTGCTGATTTGGAGGATAGGAAATGGGGAGCGGGTAAATATTCACCATGAAAACTGGATTCCGCGGAAGGGGAGTTTGACACCTCTTGGTCAGATGTACATCCCAGGTATGACGCGGGTTAGCGATCTCTTGTCACAGGAAGGAGATGCGTGGGATCCCGCCAAGCTTGAGGCTATGTTTTCGGAGTCGGATACATGCGATATAAAACATATACCCATTGGGGAGACGAACACTCAAGATTTTCTGGCGTGGAACTACACCAAGAACGGCCAGTTTTTGGTGCGGTCTGCATACCACTTGCGAATGTCCATCAATCGGGCGAGGTCCGGACATCCGGAACCTTCTCAACGGTGGTGACGCACAAAAACTGGCTGGCGCTATGGAACACAAATGCTCCTCGGAAAGCGAAAATTCATATGTGGAGACTAATCCGCAATGGGTTGGCTGTTGGTTTTGAAAAGGATCAAACCAGGAGTCTTTTGCCCGGCGTGTGGAAGAGAGGAGACTCTCCTGCACCGGTTATGGACATGTGCACACTCAACTCTATTCTGGAAGTTCTTAAGCTTAGACAAAGGGGTTCCGGTGGCGATCCCACCGGTTTCAGATGGATCCCAGCGTGAGCTAGCTTCCTGGCTGTTTCAGTTCTTAAGCTTAGCAAGAAACGAAGCAAGGGACGGCAAACGTATCGCTGACGTGCGAGAAGTGGCACAAAATGTTTTCTCTCATGTGCAGGAATGGGACATGGTGAATGCGCGACACTTGAGAGTACCATCACCGATACCGGTCATAAGATGGGTACCACCAGCCGAGGGCTGGCTCAAACTGAATTCGGATGGGGCGCTGTCCAAGAACCAAGGCCGAGGAGGTGGGGGTGTGGTCATTCGAGACCATGCTGGCGCATTCAGAGGATCTGCGAGCTGTATTTTCAAGGTAGTTGATGAACCCGAAGTGGCGGAGATCCTCGATTGTCGCAAGGCAGTGCAGATTGCTGTCCACAAAGGAATGCAGCTGATCCACTGATCCACCTTGAGGTTGATAACAAAAACTTGGCTGAGATGCTCAACGAGGAGAAACACAACTTGTCGGCGGCAGGGGCGATCATTCAGGAGATCAATCTACTAATGCGCACCAGGCAAGGTTTCAGGGTGTCTTGGGTAAGGAGATCAAGGAACAATGCAGCACATGTGCTTGCTCGAGAGGGATTATGACTAGACTCTTGTAAGGAGTGGGCCCAGGTGCCTGGCTCCAGACTATATTTTATCTGTTATCTTGGATGAAATCCCAGCGATGGGAAACTAAATAAAGCAACAAAGTGATTCTCAAAAAAAAAAAACCATCAAATATCGGCGTGTCCGCGCACTGTATTCGTGCGTGTTCCGGCGAGATAGAACGAGATGGTGCTGTGCGTGGAGCCGCCTAGCGCAAAGCTAACTAGCTAGCTAGCTTACGTACTTTCTCAAGGATCAATCCAGCTTTGTACTGTACTTGGTTGCTTATTTCCATGAAGTGTGTGTTGCCTCGTGTACAGTCAAGTTGCCGTGGTCTAAAGTATCGGCCAGTCAAGTTGCCGAGACATTAGTTGGTGACTAGCGGCTATCGGGATCTTCGTCAACAGTCAGACATCTCTGAAAATAATGCAGTAATAAAACTATTTACATTTTCTGAGAAGACCAACTGCTAGTTTATACTCCCTCTGTAAAATAATATAAAATTATTAAGATCACTAAATTATAATGATCTAAACGGTCTTATATTAATTTACAGAGGAAGTACATCTCTACTTGCTGAGTTAACAAGTAGAGTTGCATGTCCATCTCTAGAAAAAAATACAGTAAACACCCATCCCCAAGTTAGAACTACTTTAGCGTTACTATGTATATGGGTGCGTTACTTTTTATATGGATATATATTATCACATTCTTTTCTTCATTAAGTGTTTTTTTGAATAAGAATTGAATGAGATGTTTGTTTGAATTTAACTTGGTGCTTGGGCCGCACGTTGATGATAAACTTTGGTTAAAAGACATCCTTTTGGAAACTTGATAGTGCTTATTAGTTATATTTATGTTCTATTCTTATTAACTGTTGACCCACTGGATGCTATCTTGCATGTTCTTTCATTCTACTTTCCAGTTTATATAGCTGGCTCCCGTAGGGTCGCCGCAAAAATGGCGCATTGGCGGCGCGTTTTGGCAGCAATAGAGGTCGTTCGGTGGTCTCAGAATCTCGTTGTAAGTTTTGATATGTTTGTGATACTTTCTACTTTTGGTGAACATTCATAATAGATATGACTTTTCGAAAAAATACTTATATTTACAAAGATGAAATTTTCCATAGGGTGTGTTTTGCTAGGTGTTTCAGTTGTGGTCAGTTTGAACAACTAACTAACAATAGTCACGTCTCTAATCTCCTCCGTTCTACTTTTCATGCAGGATGAACTTGAACAAGGCACAGCAGTTAGGAGATAGCATGTCCACTAAATTTTGAGCCAGGGGAAATCATATGTGGTATTAGCAACTATTGTGAGAAATAACATATACTGAAGTTATATAGCTAAATAAAAAAATTGATTAGTTATCTGTATTTTCTTATTTAAGGGCTTCATTTCATACATTTTAATGTATATCCATTCGATATAACGTTCATGGCTTAGAACTCAAGACGTAAACAACCATGTCAAAGGCATGTGAACCAATGAGTGATAAAGATATATTGTTCTAAAATAAAAGGTGAATGTAGCAACTCAAACTGACTAGAAATCAAGTAGCACACACGCAATTAGAGATTCATGCAGCCATATATGTTGATGAATGTAATGTAATGAGCTACTAAAACACCTTCTCCTCAACAACTTCTTATCGGACATGGCTAAATTCCAAATCTCTTACGTTTGGTTCTTAAGTGATGGTGGACAAAGATCATACAAATATTCAAATATTGGTACAGTGGTATCTAAACGTGTTGCATGGGCTTGACAGGTGTCAAGGGCTATTGTCTGGAAAATTGATAGAAACGTGTGAGCGATTTGGTCCCTTCAGCCTCCTTCACACGATAAGAATTGGTAGTGTGTTAGTACTTTCCATGTAAGGCACATCACCCATTTTTCCCAAAAGGGGATAACCCTGGCCTCTGCATCATATGATCCACACAACCATTTTATTAACCATAAAACAAGTCTGAAGTCACCAAGTGCTAAAAGATTTACAGCAAACCACGACCATACCAGTCAGAAATAAGATTACATAGCTCTCCCATATAATATGCCACTGGCATGCCTGCGAAACTTGAACAGAACGCGTGCAACCATTTCCAATCGGCTGCACCCAAAGGCCATAAGCCCTTGTGTGTCCACATGATCCAGCAATGACCATATATGGATTGATGTCGTAGGACTGAAGATAACCTGCCATGTTTTTGGACCAGGTGATCTGTTACAAACACACTCATTCCGAGAATTTCAAATTGCTCAAGGAATAGCATAAACTCCAACATGGATTTGCCCTTCAGATTAAGGTGAATACCACACTACCACCCAAGAAATTACCAAAACAAATTGGTATACTTATTAGTGGTGGTAAACTGAAACTAACGTGAATTCTGCGCCAAATCAAAGTAGCAAACAAACATGACCGGAATAAATGTTGAAATTTTTGTTCGTGATGACAAAGACAACCTTTTGTGATACCTTGCGAATTACATTTTGCAAGATTATCTTCGGTGGGAACTACATCCCTTTGTAAGAATGAAATTAATCTTTGATTTTAGAAGGAACTATTGATTTCGAAATATGATTTCAACAAAAAATAGGCTCAAAATTAGTGAGATCCGAATACATAGACTTCACCGTGCATGAAATTGATGTGGTGGGCCTACATGATGCTACATGTATATCCATGGCTCCGTCCATTCTTCTACCGAATGTTAGCGAGGATGTTCTTACACCTTCTATTTCTATGTTGCATAGTGTTTTAGCTCTGGCAATGTTCCAATGGAATCCGATAAGGTAGGTATATGAGTAGCATGTGGTTAGGTTTCACTACTGGAATCAGCAACTTTGCCGTCCGCCATGGCTGACGGCAAAGGCATGCATTGCGGACGGCAAAGGTCTTTGCCGTCAGCCAGCAGACGGCAACACATCCGACTGAACAAGCTCCGGTAAAGGCCACTTTGCCGTCTGCTGGCCGATGGCAAAGACTTTTGCATCATTACCATCGGCCAGCAGACGGCAAAGAGCATGGACCGCACGCTAGGTCCGTTAAGGGGTTAACGGCGTGCTTTGCCGTCTGCTGGCTGACGGCAAAGATGCAAAGGTCTTTGCCGTCAGCCAGCGGACAGCAAAGATGCAAAATAGGCCAGCCCAGTGCACCCCAGGTTGCACAGGTAGCTGCCACGTGGCAGATTTGCCGTCTGCTGGCTGAAGGCAAAGCGCTTTGCCGTCTGCTGGCAGACGGCAAAGAGCCTGTACAGCCCCTGTTTTTCTGTTTTTTCTTAAATTCATTCAATTTCACAGAATTTCACATATATATATATATATATATATATATATATATATATATATATATATATATATATACGCATTTGAAAATACTTTCAACAAGCATAACAACACATATACATACCAAATCATATCCCTGCCATATGGATATGATCATCCAACACATATACATACCAAATGAAAAGTCCATATGCAACATATATAGCTAGCCAACATATCCAACAACAAGCATACAATGGTTTCATCCATACATACATATATAGGTAGCAAGTTTCACATTGTTCATCCTACAAAATCTAAACAAAAAGGAAGCACAAGAAGAAGAGTAGACTCCATCAACGCAAGCTTCCTCATCGAAAGCAAATCTGCAAATTGGGAAAGAAGAAAGTTAGAAGAAGAAGAAGAAGAAGAAGAAGAAGAAGAAGACTAGAAGAAGAAGACTAGCTAGAAGAAGAAGAAGAAGAAGAAGAAGAAGAAGACTAGAAGAAGAAGAAGAAGAAGAAGAATTTTTCTTCTCTTTCTTTTTCTCCTCTCCTCTTCTTTATCTTCTTCTTCTTCTAACTGAGGTAGGTAAAAATGCCATTTTTTAGCTAAGCTAGGAAAAAATGCTATGTGTAGGTCATTTTAGAGCTAAGCTAGGTAAATAGGTCATTTTGGAGCTTAGTAAGGTTATTATGTCATTTTCGAGGATGATGCCATTTTTTAGCCAACTTACGTAAGTATAGCTCATTTTTTATCTAACTTAGGTAATTATGCCATTTAGGAGCAAAATAAGCTAAGTATGCATTTGTTAAGCAAAACGCTAGAGAAAACGTACCCTCATCACAACAAATGCGATGAAGATCGCAACTAAGGTAACAATTGATCCAACGGCATAATGATACCAAGCCTCATTATCAATGGCATATTTTCTAATCTTCTTAATCTTCAAGCGCATTGCATCCATCTTCAAGCGCATTGCATTCATCTTCATCTTGTGATCATCGACGACATCGGCAACATACAACTCCAATGTCATCTTCTCGTTTTCAATTCTTTTAATTTTTTCTTTCAAATACTCATTTTCTTTTTCAACTAAATTTAACTTCTTGACAAGAGGGTCGGTTGCAAATTCCGGTTCACATACCTCCTAGATTAAAATATCTCTATGTCAACTTGATGGCCATAATTGTCATAAATGCGAAATGCAACAAATAGTTATAAAAGAGAATTTACCACATCCGAATCATAAAGCGGGTGAGGGCCGACGGGGACGGATATCAAGACCATGGCACTATGTATAAGAAACAATCATACAAAGTAAGAAAATTATACAAGTAACTATATAAATCATACAATCATACAAGAAAATGGCAAGTGTAGGTCATTTTAGAGCTATCCTAGTTAAAATCGGTCATTTTGGAGGTAGGTAAGGTTATTTTGTCATTTTGGAGGAAAATAAGCTAAGTCAATGTCATTTTGGAGCTAAACCAAGGTTATCATGCCATTTTTTACCTAAGTATGCTAAGTATGTCATAAATGAACTAAAGAAGCTAAGTATAGGTCATTTTGGAGCTATCCTAGGTAGTTATGCCATTTTTTAGCTAACTAAGCATATTAAGTCATTTAGTAGGAAAAATGCTAAGTATAGGTCATTTTATAGCTATCCTAGGTAAAGTATGTCAGTTTGGAGCTAAGTAAGGTTATTATGTCATTTTCGAGGAAAATAAGCTAAGTCAATGTCATTTTGTTGAATACCCTATAACATGAACTAATTAATAATATATATGTACATAATAATAATTGAATACCTGACATTACTAATATTAATCTTCATCGTCTATATATGCTCCGGGATCAATAAATGCAGAATCATCATCACTATCAGTAATGACGTGCTCATCAGCATCATCAATAAATGCATCAACATGTGGAAGGCCTCCTTTATGTAATCGGTCAAGCATTGACAGGTCATCCGCAGCAGTAACCTCTTCTTCTTCCGTCTCTTCTTGTTCCGGCTCAGGGGTGAAGTCGGATTCACTGTCGCTGTCTACCTCAATGTTCTGGGGTGAAGTAGAGCGCTTCTTGAAACGTTTTTTGGAAACACGTGTTTCTTGGAAGAATTCTTCTTCATATGTGTCTGGGTTAATGTGAGGGTCATAATCATCTTCATTGAGGGGAGGTGGTCTAAAATGTGGCGGCACATCATAAACGACATCCCAACCATTCAGATTTGGATCAGTTTGGCAGGCCCACGGTAGATAGAAAACTTGGGTCGCCTGTTGAGCCGTAATATAGACATCGGGAACATCTAAATGGGTGCTTTGTTTGATTTCGACTAGCCCTATATGTTCATGAGTCCTTCTAGTCTCCTTTGGCTGGAACCAATAACATTTGAAGACTACGACGTTTGGTGGGTTTTCACCAAAGAATGTAAGTTCATAAATTGCTTCAACTCTTCCATAATACTCGACCCCTCCTTCGCCGACAGCGGAGACACAACAATTTGTAGACTTTCGGTCGGCCATAGATAGCTCTTTGCCAAAAGTACGAAAGCGATACCCGTTGATGTCGTATTTGACAAATGAACGGACCTTATAGTCAAAACCATTTGCGACTTGTCTCAATTCGGAGTCCATAGACTCTGCATTAGCCTACAAGTTTAATACGAAAGGATTGTTGCATTAGCCGCAAACTAGACGAAGAAATGAAATGGTCTAATGGAAATTACCGTTTGTTTGAACCAAGAGATGAAACCGGGATAGCCTCCTCCATGCTTTGCCAGAAGCTCATACTCTTCGATGGAATCCTTTTGGATCACCGCTCCATCCGAGAATTTGGCGACGTATCGACTGTATCACATATCCGGGAATAAGAGCATTTCAAAGGAATTAGAAGTTGCGAAACAATGTACCGAGAACTTACTCGATGTACGACCGCACTTCTATTAGTTTGTTGAAGATATACAACGAAATGGTCCGCCATTCTTCGACATCCAACGGTATTGCTTTCGAAGCACCGGCTGGTGCGAGCTTCCCTTTGAATAGGCTGAGGTTGGATCGACCTTTTTCACGGTCGCCATCATTGTACCGAGGCTTCGGATTATGCAAATGACGATTCTCGGCTTTGTAGTGTGCTGTCACGAAGTTTGCGGCCTCCTCAGTAATGAATGCCTCGGCCATCGATGCTTCAATTCTACGTTTATTTTTACATTTTGCTCGAAGCGTCTTCTGCATCCTCTCAGTTGCGAAGCACCAACGATTTTGCACGGGCCCCCCCAATCTTGCCTCGGTCGGGAGATGCAAAATCAAATGCTGCATTGGATTAAAGAATCCCGGTGGAAAGATCTTTTCTAACTTGCAGATCAACTCCAGCGCCAACTCTTCCAGTTCGTCTAGCACGTCAGGTGATAGTTCTTTCGCACAAAGAGCACGGAAGAAATAGCTCAGCTCTGCCAGTACTAGCCATTCATCCTCAGGGATAAAGCCACGCAACATCACCGGCATTACCCGCTCAAGCCATATGTGCCAATCATGACTCTTCATATCAAATATTTTCAATTTGTCAAGACTCGCTCCCCTCTTTAGATTCGCTGCATACCCATCGGGGAACATCAACTGCATTTTCACCCACAAGATCATTTCCCTCATAGCTGGCCTTCCAAGATTGAACCATGCCTTTGGCTTCCTCCAGTTCTTCTTTCCTTTCGGTTGTCGCATGTTTTGTAACGGTCTATCACATAGAGCCTCTTGATCGACTCTAGCCTGAGGGTTATCCTTTGACTTCCCCTCTATGCCGAACAATGTACCAAAAAGGGCCTCGGCGATATTCTTTTCAGTGTGCATCACGTCAATGTTGTGTGGGCAAATGAGGTCTTTAAAGTAAGGCAGATCCCACAAGCATATCTTGTGAGTCTAGGCGTGTTCCGAATTATACCCTTTGAAATATCCTGGACGCTCTGGATTAGGCTCGAGAGCGTTTAACTGATCCAGGGCCTGTTGGCCTGTCAATGCAGGTGGTGCAGAGTTTTTGACAACTCTACCTTTCATGAAATTTTTCTTGTCTTTTCTGAACTTATGGCCAGGATATAGGAACTGTCTATGCAAGTCGAAGCAAGAATACTTGCGACCCGCCTGCAGCCAACGGAACTGAAGAGTTGCCTTGCATGTGGGGCACGGGAACCTTCCATGCACACACCAGCCAACGAATAGCACATACGCCGGAAAGTCATGCGTCGAGTACATGTACCACACATGCATTTTGAAGTTTTGTTTTGTAGCGGCGTCATATGTCTTGATCCCATTATTCCAAGCTTCTTGCAATTCATCCTTAAGCGGCTGCATGTACACATTCATATTCTTCCCCGGATAGTTGGGCCCTGGAATTATCAACGTCAAGAAAATGTTCTTTCTTTTCATAATCTCTCCGGGGGGGAGATTGAGTGGAATGACAAATACAGGCCAGCAACTGTATTGGGTTGCCGTCATACCAAACACTTGGAACCCATCCGTGCTGATGGCGACTCGAGGATGCCTTGGATCTGCTGCTTTGTCCTTATGTAAAGCATCGAAGTGCTTCCACGCAAAAGCGTCTGAAGTGTGTCCCAACATCAGATTCTCATCTGCATCTAGTTCGGTTCTTTTGCCCAATTTATGCCACGTCATCTGTCTGGCCGTCTCTTCGACCATGAAAAGACGTTGAAGTCTTGGTATGATTGGCATATACCGAAGAACATTAACTGGGATTTTGGTCTGACTCTTCTCACCCATACCGTTGTCTACCACAACATACCTGGAAGACTTGCAAATGGGACAATAGTTGAAGCCCGCATACTCAAGCTTAAATAAGGCACATCCATTCTCACAGGCATCTATCTTCTCATAGGGCATCTTAAGCGCACGTAGGATTTTGTCCGACTGGTACAGGTTTGCTGGCAATACATGGCCTTTGGGTAGAAAGCGTCCAAATATCGTCATCATCGCGTCGTAGCATTCTCTGCCCAGGTTGAACTGAGCGTTGAGAGCCATTACTTGCGCGATGGCATCCAGCTGACAAAGCTCAGTGTGCTCGTGTAGAGGAAGTTTTGAAGACTCCAACATTTCATAGAAGGCCTTTGCAGATTCCTCCATCTCATCGTCCGAATCCCGAGCATCATCAAAGTCTTGCACCATGTCTTCGATCCTGGTACCATGCTTGTCGGTGCGACGACGAACCACCTCAGCTCTGGCACGTTGGGCAGACTCACCATGAAATGTCCAGACCGTATAATTAGACGTAAAACCCCACTTCTGCAGGTGTTTGATCATTTCAAACTCTGACCTCTTATGATAGTTGTCGCAATCGACACAGGGGCACCAGGTTGTTTTCTGTCCATTTGCAAATGCGGCTATCACAAACCCCTTGGTTTTTATTATCCATTCATGGGTCATGTCTTTCTGACTAGTGTGACCGGTGTACATCCACGCACGATCACTCATCTTGCCTAGCTACTGGACACACAAGAAATATATACATAATTCAGCAAACCATATTCATCAGTTAATAGAGTTTGTCAGTTTTATTACGTCCATGCAACCTAGACGCTAGTAGGTAAAGATAGGTCCTAATCCCAGCCGAGTATGTGTAGATTGGGTTCGTTTTCCCATGCTCTGCTCCGGATCCGACGAACGTAGGGGCGGAGCTCGTCGAACACTAGACCCTCGCACCGACGAAGAAACTGCACATTTAAATCGAAAGATGAGTAACATAGCAATATTGTTTTTTCCGTCAACCTAACTAAATATTTATAACAGGACGAGCGGGTTAGGGGGTTCCTCGACGTCAATGAAACCCTAAATAGCAAGTATCGTCGGTGCGAGATACATGTGGCGCTCGGCGTTGAACACTAGATCCACATCCCACAAGTGACGCCGGCGCCCGGTGTCCCGCGTGCAGCAATAGTTCTGGGGGCCGATGACGGTCGAACACCTTGGCAAATTTGTCTGGCAGCCTCTGCGATGAGGATTAAAGCCAAGTTTTGAAACTTCAAACAACCAAACCGGTCGGTTTGGTTGTTTGAAGTTTCAAAACTTGGCTTTAATCCTCATCGCAGAGGCTGCAAGACAAATTCGCATAGGTGTTCGACCGCCATCGACCCCGAGAACTGTTGCTGCGGGACGCCGGATGCCGGCGTCACTTGTGGGACGTGGATGTAGTGTTCGACACCGACGGCCACATGTATCTCGCACCGACGATACTTGCTATTTAGGGTTCCATCGACGTCGAGGAACCCCCTAACCCGCTCGTCCCCAGGCGCCCTCTGGTATGGCGACGCACGGTCGATGGGTCAGCACTCGGACCGGGGGATTCTCGGCATGGGCGACGGCGTCGGGACCGGCGGGACCCACTGGCTCCACCATCTCTCCCCTCGGCGACCGGCGATCCACGACCCTATTCCTTTTTTCCTTTTTCCTCTTCTTCTACTTATTCTTCTTTTTTTCAACTTTCTTCTTCTTCTAATTATCTAAACCTAAACCTAGCACTAACCTAATCCTACCACTAACCTAAACCTATTAATAACACCTAAACCTAAATAAACAGCAAATAACAGTAGAAAAAAACAAAAAAAAGTTCACCTTGGCTCCGGCGGTTGTGGAGGAGGCGGCGGGGGCGGGGCGTCGCCGGGGCAGCGGGGCGGGGCGCCAAGGCGCGGGGCGTCGCCGGGGGTCGGGGCGGGGGCAGCTCGGGCCCGGGGGCGGCGGCGCGGGTGAGGTTAGGGCCGGGAGAGAGAGAGAGGGGAGAGAGAGAGGGGTGGGGCGCGGGTGAGGTGAGGGCCGGGAGAGAGAGAGAGGGGAGAGAGAGAGGGGCGGCGGCGCGAGTGAGGTGAGGGCCGGGAGAGAGAGAGAGAGAGGGGAGAGAGAGAGGGGTGGGGCGCGGGCGCCGGCCCCTTTTCAGTTAGGTCACCGCTCTTTGCCGTCTGCTAGCAGACGGCAAATAGCCTAGCTAGTGGGGTGGGGCCGGGGGGAAACGGCCGTTAAAACGGCCACTTTCTTTGCCGTCTGCTGGCGGACGGCAAAGAAGCTTTGCCGTCCGCCAGCAGACGGCCAAGAAAGTGGCCGTTAGGTCGATCTTGTTAGTGGGCCACCCACCCTCTTTGCCATCTGCTAGCAGACGGCAAAGATTCTATGCCGTCAGCTAGCTGACGGCAAAGAGGTGGCTGATGGCAAAGAGCTTCTTTGCCGTCAGCTAGTTCTTTGCCGTCGGTTTTCTAGAAACGGATGGCAAAGAGCTTCTTTGCCGTCCGCCAGCTGACGGCAAAGAACTAGCTGACGGCAAATTTGCTGATTCCAGTAGTGTTTAGACGCTAATTCCAGATGCCAAAAATTCCTTGAGAGATGCACTTTACTTCCCATCACTTTAATTATATGACAAATGTCGAGTTTACCACCCTAGCTAATTCCCATGAATACCGTCCCACTATGAAACTTCGTGTTCAGTATGGCCATATGAGAAAAGGGAGGCTTCAAGGTCCTGCAGTTGTAGAAGCAAGTACATGCTCTATAAAATGTGATATCAATCACTTCATGACCTTGGATGCTCGTATATATCTCGACCTGAAGTTGTAAACATAAAGAATATGGCACTATAACCTAACTTGGTTTTGGAAACTAGAGGTAGGAGCAAAACATGATATCATAATAAAAGGTTAGGAGATATTTGCACTTCTTCTTAATACCCCTTGGGTGATAGGTCATCATTGAAGGGCCCGCAAACATTCGTCACTGGTAATACACTAGTGGCATGATTTAACTGAAAATATTAGCAGTACCAACTCGAGTGATGGGCCTAAGTTTGTGTCGGTTACCCATCTAGACCCTAAGACACACCACCCCCTCCCGCGCGTGTATAAAAATATTTTCGAAGAACAAAGGGAGAATAATCAATTAGTTCTCTCCCTAGCATGTTCTTTTCATGTAGAAAGAACTTGTGACATTGTAAGGATGAGAGTTAACATCCACACAACAATTAGTACATTTAGGATAGTAAACTGAGCCTAACCGAGCTTTCTCACGCCGCTAGTGATTTCGGCCGTCGCATTTTGCTTTTAAATCATTTCTGGCCATCAGATCATCGTTTTGGCGTGAGTTTACCGCGACCTGGGCCACCTGTCCTAATGGGCTGCTACTCTCGTGACTTTTTCTAAGGCCTATGGTTGATTGGGCTCGGTTCGGCTGGTATGGAAGCCCATTTGTCTAACCGACCGAGGTACAAGAGCGACTCGTCGTTGTGCTCAGAACTGTTCGCTCGAGGGGATCCGATCGACGTGCTCGATACAGAGGCTTGCGAGGGGATCCGGGCATCTGGCGCGAGGGGGGTCCGACACGGGAGGGGATTCATCCGAGGCGAGGTACGCGAAGGGATCCAGACAAGCCGACGAGGGCGAAGGGTCACCTCGCAAGCACTGAACAGTAGCCGGAAATCGAGGAGGTAAATAACCGTCCGCTAGAGGACCTTAATGGCGACTTATGTGCGCCACTCGCCGGTGACGAATCATTGCAGGGCGGTTACCATGTCAATTGGTGCTCCTTCTTTGCTTCCCGTGCGTCCATATAGTGTCCTATGACCCATTGTTCCTTCCCGTGTAGAGCTTTCGGATCGACAACCGAAGGTACAAGAGGTCATCGATTCAATATCTGGTGGTAGTTCGGTCCATGGCGCCGCTGCACATCGAGATTCATCTCCACCGCCCAGATTCATCTCTGTTGGAACTACCCCTAGCTGCTCTCTCTCACTGATGGCTAGACGGAGGAAGAAGAAGAGCTGGACACTGAATTTTTTCTAGCGCACGAACACCTCAGCCGCACGTACGGCAGTTTTTCTTTTCTAGCTGAGCACCAACTCAACGCGCTAGCTCACAAGTCATGCAGTACAATGGGCTTGGAGACTTATACGCGCTGCCTGCGCGCCCTCCAATCTACCGCCCGATCCGGCTGTGCCCACGACGCGCACAAACGCGCACGACGCAGCCCTATCCGGCCACGCGCACGACGCGCACAAAACGCGCTCGACGCGGCTCGATCCAACTGATCGTAACGATCAGAAAAATATTAGGAATCCAAATATGACATCATTTATTTATTTTTAAAATGATTAAAATTATTTTTTGCAGGAAAAAATCTTCTTTTTGAAATAACTTTTTTTACTTTTGGAATTTTGAGATTCTGAGAAAACTTCACTGGGTAAACCGGGGTGAAATCGAGTCCCAATTTTTCTCTAGTTTTTTTTGATATATTAAACTTTTTTTTTGACGTCGTATGCAAAAGTTACGGCCGTTTTACTTTTTTTTTGTTGCAAAAACGGTCAAAATTCATATTTCAAAATTTCTATACCAACTAGACACTAAAACCTAACTACATCTCAAAGGATTTTATTTTTTGAAGATTTTATCATTTTTGTTTATTTTCTACAAAACTAAAAAAGGCGGTCCAAGGGGGTAGAGTTTGAAAATTTCAAAACCCCTTTAGTCCGGGTTGGTGTCCATCCAATCATACCGTCGACTACATCTGCTAGCACCGTCCCAGCCAGAGTCACAACTAAGGTTAACCAAGCCAGAGTCAACCCTTTCTAACTTCATTTGCTATTTTTTTATGCATTTAATGATTTTTTTGAGCTAAATGACCCTGAAATTGAAAAGCAATAAAAATGAACTCTGAAAAGGTTGAAACTTGGCATGGTATCATCATTTCACCCACATAGCTTGTGCTAAAAAGTTGAGAGGGTTACGGCAAAAACTGGATGCACTTCGTGTACAAACTGGACCATCTCCTTCGAAGTATCAAGGTTTCGGACGAAAACCCATCTGTTACAAAGGCATTTCATTTTTTTAAACTTATTTCAACTCCAGACTTTTTGTGCATTCAATATGCACCATTCAAAGCCACATCCTCAAATTTCAACCCTTTCTAACTTCATTTGCTATTTTTCATGCATTTAATGATTTTTTTGAGCTAAATTACCCTGAAATTGAAAAGCCCTACAAATGAACTCTAAAAAGGTTGAAACTTGGCATGGTATCATCATTTCACCCACATAGCATGTGCTACAAAGTTGAGAGGGTTACGGCAAAAACTGGATGCACTCCATCTAGTCTACTTAAAATTTATGGATACAGCATGTAGTAATTTTCATAATATTTTTGTTGGTAAATCATCTTATACATTTGAACTGACTTGAATAAAATTTGAGCTCACCTCCACCGTTAAAGTTAAAGCATCCTCAGCTCATGAGCCCAACGATCTAGCTTGAGCTTGAGAACCGAGCAAATTAAGTTCTCTGTGCTACAATATTAAGTATCGGCTACAAAACTGCTCTTATCGAAGTTTGTATGTAGACAACATCTTTAATTTGATTCTTTCATTATTTCTCCATCTTTGATTCTTACCGAACCAGACAATAATCAGGTGAGGGATAGCTTTTCGTTTGATTTTTCGGTTTTAGTTAAAGTTATTCTCTCAAAACTTGTATGTCACGCACAAGTCATGGGTCCAGGGAGGAATTGGGAACATAGCCAAACAACGAAGTGTCCATGCACAAAAGCAAGTACCTCTAACCTTTTTCGCTATAATGATGTGAACTGATCCAGAGTTGATTCTTCATTGGCAATGCTTGGCGTGGATCTTAGCCTATGCATTGAAGTGTCTATGCACCTTAGGAGGAAACAGTCTATAAGCTGGATGAATCTCTATGGGTTTTCAACCCGATATTAATTATACTAACTGGTCAATTCTCTTGGCATCATGAAAATGCGGAGCTACTACTGGTTGTTAAAAAACCCTACATGGTGGTACTATATATGTACCCATTGCACACTAACCCCACTATCCATACATTTTGCAAATGCCACTACAGACGTCATAGAAACTAGCATCATGCGCCAGACAAAAGAAAGTTCACCTTTGATGAGACCCAAAGAGATGATATTTCATAAGTCACGACAGAACATAACCATATGCTCACGACACTTTTCTCTCAAGATGAGGTGAGATCCGTGGTGTTCCAAATAGAACATAAGAAAGGAGCCTCTAAGAAAGATCCATGCCTTGATGGCTTTTCCACATAATTCTATCAGAATTTCTGGAATGTCATCAAGTCTACCTATTGGCGTTTTTCAATTGTCTTCATGCCAACCAACTTCACCTATCCAGGCATAATTTTGGTAAGAATGTTTTGTTGCCAAAAATTCAGGAGGCTGAGTGGATCCAGCAATATAGACTCACATGTCTCCTTAATGTCAGCTTAAAGATTTTCACCAAAGTGGCTACTTATATGCTCAACACTATTACTGATCATGTTGTCCGGCTATCTCAAAAAACTTTTATGCAAAGAAGGAATATGCTCGATGAAGTAGTATCCTACATGAGACCATTCATGAGATGCACCAAAAAACATGAGTGGAGTAGTTTTCAAAATTGATTTTGAAAAGGCCTATGACAAGGTTAAATGGTCGTTCCTTCAACGGCCACCTAGAATGAAAAGATTCAACGATAAATGATGCTAGTGGATCTGAAATTTTGTTACTAGAGGTAGTGTAATCGTCAAAGTCAATGATGACGTAGGCAAATACTTCCAAACAAAAAAGGACTATGTTAGGTTGACCCATATCTTCAATGTTATTTAACATTGTAGGTGACTTGTTGCTATTATGATTGGACGCGTCAAGCATGACGGTCAGATTGCATAAGTAGATGCATTGTGAAGGCTGGCATCTCTATTATGCAATATGACAATGATACGATTCTTTTTATGTAACATGATGTACAACTTGCTAACACTGTGTTATTTTAGTATCAGGTACTAGGTTTACGTTTTTCCGAATACCCACTTACCTTTGTAGTTATTGAATCTCGTCCTCGTATGTTGTTTACTTTGGAAAAAAAATTAGTTCCGCCAATAATATCAATTGCAGCATATGACAAATGACACATTGGACGAGTTAAAGCTCCCACCACTTATATCATTAAAACTGAACATCCTAAATAGTACTAGTTGACATAGTACATGTACATACACACGCAACATACATGACTTGACAAGATTCGGGTTTTTTTCTGGGGATTTTACTATTTTTAAGTTTCCTATCATGTAACCTTTTTTTGTGTTTGTGTAGTTTTTCCTTTACTTTGTGTGCATGTTTGTTTGTGTGTTTGTGTGTGTTTGGTCTCTGTGTGTGTGCGTGTGTTTGTGTGTGTCTGTGCCTCTGTGTGTTGGGAGGTAGGGGGGTGAACACTTTGGGGGGGGGGGGGGGGGGGGGAGAACCTGGGATTCTTGACAGTTTCAGAATGGCAGTGGGGCAACAACAGTACAGATCTAGAACGTCTCGTTCAGCATTCTTCCCAGGCCCAGCTCACGTCAAGCGGCTCATAGCTTAACAACACCCGTGACAAATATAGTAGAAGAGTTCCTGGAGCGACGAGGCAACTCAAGGAGCTTCCCTGGTGAGCGCTTGGGGTGCAGATGCGAGGGATGTTGATGCAAAGAACGTGTGCATGCTCTGGTCTGGCCATGGAATGAGTGGAACTTTGCCGCTGACGTCGGTGATCAGAGGAGACTTCCTGCCTGCGCCAGGCAGTCGTCAATGTGGTCTTGGTCTCTCGGCACAGACACCTGTCACGCGAGGCGGCATCGACAGATCTTGTTGCGTTTCTGGAAATGGAACACGTGCTTCAAACGAGTGATTCGGAATGATTGGTGCATGTCCTTCTCGATCTTCGCTAGCAATGATCTCTGGACATGGACTGCTTCCTTTCTAAAGTTTACTCTGTAGGAAGAAGCTGAAGTGAACAAAAATGTACCGGACAAGGGTGGCTCTATGTTTTCAAGTTTGTGTGCGGACCTATACTAACACAAAATAACCTATCGATATTGGAGTGACACTAGTACATGATGTCTTCTTTTTCGCACTACTGTCGGGTAAAGTGTGCATTTGACGAAGAATAGACGCTACCAACAAGCGCGTTCATGGACTCCAGTAATGAATATTCTACGTCTCTACCAACCAGTTGCACACTTGCACTAATGTGAGCAAGTCTCTCCCCTGTCCAACTCCCCCCTATACATACAGCGGCCCATGCATCTTCACAGAAGTTGACAGCAAGCCATATTGTTTATTCTTATGGCAGACACCACATAAACAGAGGGAATGATGAGAAAGGAACAAGAGATCGATCACGTGTAAGAACATGTGTATGGGATTCGGAGATATCAGAATGTCATTGAATAGATGGTTGTTCTCTCTATTTCGGTTCTTCAGGGCATGTACCATGGAGACATCACCTAGTGATGGTCTCAAGTGCCACGTCAGCTCAGGCTTTGTCCCAGAAAGTTTTCACCCAACGTAGGTGATGCCATGTGGCAGCCTTAGTGTACCCACATCTCTTCAAATGGTAGTACATAAAAAGTTTTTGGGCGCATGCACTTTTTCAGCAGGAATAGAGCGAGGGAGCATGCCCTCTTGTTCATTTCCACACAGTGTAACCTTCATAGACTCTCGTCCGTGCCGCGCGACTGTAGCATGAAAGCGTCTTAGTAGTGGACGTACGTTACTCCCATGTTTGCCTTGTTTATCTCTTGAATCCTCGATATAATTTGCCCCTCTGCGTCTTGCATTTTGTATTCCATCTGGGATCTGGCAATCTGTTCTCTGCTAGCCAGGCTCGACCGTTCCATTGCACTTTCGTGTACAAGGAGTGTTACAGTACCTGACTCGGCGCTCGCCAATGTCATGCGCCCTTTCCCTGAGCACACCCGGGTGGATGGCCGTGCGACGCTGCGCCACCATATCTTGTCCACGAACCAGGGAAGCCGTGCGACGTAGCTGCCCCTGGCGAGATGGAGCTCGGGGTTGCCGCGGTACACGTACATGTCGATGCAGTTGTTGCTGTCCTGGGCAAGCAGCCGGGCCTGGTTCATCCACGTGCGCATCTGCTCGTCATGCTCGCCACCGCCGGGCGCCTTCTTTGACAGGTGCGTCAAGAAGCTCTGCATGCTCTCCATCTCCTCGTGGATGAACTGCATGTTGTGCCGGACGCGGCCCAGCAGTAGCGCCTCGTTGCCGATGACGCCCAGTAGCAAGCTCACGGCGCCCGACGCGAGCTCCGCCACCGCTGGCTCCTCCCACCGCCGGTCCGCGCCTTTGTGTCTAGTTCTCCTCGCCTGTGTATCAAAGATGAGCCGGTTGCGTGTTGGGATCGGGGTAAACCCTGTCGGCATTGCCGACTCCGGCGTGGTGGCGCCTGTGGGTGCCGCCTGACCTTCCTGGAGGGCGTCGGGGGCTACCCTTCCTCTCGCCTCGTCGAGTACCGGGGGAAACCCTTGGCAGCAGCGTCGTCATCGCCGCGATCCTTCTTGGAGGTGTTGATTGGTGCCGGCACTTCGGAGTCTTGGAGCTTGGTGGAAGATCCCCGGTGGGCGCAGCGGTCGCGAGGCTTCTTCGTTTTTGTTGATCCGCCGTTGTCGGCATTTATTTCTTTTGTTTTTCTCCGTCGTTTCTTTTGGCCGTGACTGTGCTGCTTCCGCCCCAGCACCTATCACTGCATGTTTCGGTTGGTTGCTTTGTAATACAAAGCTGGGGGAAACCCTTTCTCGGAAAAAAGATGAGCCGGTTGCACCACAACGTTGACTGGCGGTGGTTTCGTGTCTAGTTCAAAACGGTGACGCACTAATTCGGTATGCATCCATGTGGGTGGCAAGAACTTGTTCTTCACGTTCTCAAGGAAAGTATGTGCCCCTAGCCCCCGTCAAAAAAAAAGTACATGTGCCTAGCTTTTCCTTCGAAGAATGAAATACCTTCCTTCTTATGCCCACCATGTGATTGTGATCAGTGTAAGATGTGGTTCACATGTTCACCGTCATAGGTTCCATGGCAGGAAAGAGAAATGCTCGATCAAGCCGGATTGGCTTGGCTTGGTTTGGCCGAGCCGAGAGGAGCCTCCTTTCTAGTTCGTTTCTTGACAAGGTGGTACCAACATATGAATGCAAGAGCAGTTTTGTAGCCGACGATTAATCTTATAGTTTATGCAATATTTCTCAAATTTAAAATAGTTTTGTTCAAATTTTGTGGTTTATAGCAAAAAATAATGGCTATATTGCTTGTAAACATTCCATGGAATCCTTTGTACTACTTCCTATCTTCCGTTCTATCAAACCTATGAGCCAAGTTTAGTCTACTTAAAATTTAATGCCTGAAAATTAGGATAATTGAAAATTTATGGATACACGTTGGAAATTCCATAATATTCTTGTTAGTTAATCATCTTAGACATCTGAACCCGCAATTTCAGCTCGCCTAAACCCTTAATGTTAAAGCACCTTCAGCTCACGTGCCCAACGAGCTAATTAAGTTGTCTGTCCACCACAATACTAAGTGTTAGTAACTGTTAGTAACAATTCGGTATGCATTTATGGATGACGAAGTAAAGGAAGTAGTGAGCCATACTGGTCCAAGATTAGCATATAGATAACATCTTTAATTTGATTCTTTGATTCTTATTGAACCGATAATAATCAGCTCAGGGACAACCTTTAATTTGATTCTTTGGTTTTAGTTAAAATTGTTCTCTCAAAACTTGCATGTCACGCACAAGTCATGGGTCCAGGAAGGAATCAGGAACCTAGCGAAACACCGAAGTGTCAATGCACAGCGGCAAGTACTTCTAACCTTTTCGCGATAATGTTGCGAACTGATCCAGGGTTCATTCTTCACAAGAAATGCTCCATGTGGACCAATGCCTTGAAGTGCACATGCACCTTATTAGGGGGTAACGCTCTGTAAGCTAGATGTAATTTCTATCGGTTTTTGACCAGATATTCTACTAGCCGGTCGATTTCTCTTTACATAATGAAGATGCAAAGCTACTACTAGTTGTTGAAAGACCTACCTGGCGATACTATATAGGTACGCATTGCACACTAACCCTGCTATCCATAGATTTTGCAAATGCCAGGACAAGTGCCATAGAAAATAGCATCATGGGTCGGATGAAAGAAATTTCACCTTTGATGAGACCCGAATAGATAATACTCCCTCCGTCCGGAATCACTTGTCATAGAAATGGATGTATCTAGACGTATTTTAGTTCTAGATACATCCATTTCTTTCCATTTTGACGACAACTAATTCCAGACGGAGGGAGTATTTCACAAGTCACGACATAATAGAAAAATATCCTCACCACACCTTTATCTCAAGGTGAGATGAGAGTAACGGTGTTCCAAATGGAACATAATAAAGCTGCAGGCGCTGATGGCTTTCCCGCAGAATTCTATCACAATTTCTGGGATGTCAACGAGTCTGGCCTATTGGAGTTGCTCAATTGTAATCACGCCAACCAACTTGACCTATCCAGGCTTGATTTTGGTAAGATTGTTTTGTTGTCGAAAATTAAGGAGGCTGAGTGGATCCAACAATACAGACTCACATGTTTCCTTAACGTCCACTTCAGGATTTTCATGAAAGTGGCTACTAACATGCTCAACACGGTTACTGGCCATGTCGTCCGATCATCTCAAACGGCTTTTATGCAAAGAATGAAAATGCTCGATGAAGTAGTAATCCTAAATGGCACCATTCACGAGATGCACTAAAAAAACATGAGTGGAGTAGTTTTCAAGATTGACTTTGAGAAGGCCTATGACAAGGGTAAATGGTGATTCCTTCAACAGTTCCTGAGAATGAAAGGATTCAATGATAAATGATGCTAGTGGATCCAAAATTTTGTTACTAGAGGTTGTGTGGTTGTCAAAGTCAATGATCACGTAGGCAATTACCTCCAGACAAAAATATGACTACGTCAGGGTGAACCCATGTCTTCAGTGTAATTTAACATTGTCACTAACAGGTTGCTATTCTGATTGATCCCACCAAGCATGACGTTCAGATTGCAGATGCAGTGCCATACATTGTGGATGGTGGCTTTTCTATTCTGCAATACGGCGATGATACACAGAAATGCAATTCGCATCCGGGAGCACATGCTACTGCCTGTGGAAAATGATTTTTGAAATGTGAAAAAAATCCCAACAAATTTTTTATGTGTTCTTTAACACGTACGAATGCTACCTGAAAATCTTTAGGCAAAAAGGTTACGCATTTTGGCCTGTGCAAAAAAAAAATCGAGCTGAACAACTATTGTTACCCCAAAATGCCACACCCATTTTTTTTCACCGACGATACGCTGCTCCGTTTTGCATGAAAATTTTCAAGCATAGTTGCGACACCAACACGAACATCTACATAAAATTTCAGAATTTTCAAATTTTATTTACTATTTTTTGTTCATTGTACTGTTCATATGGGCGCAAATGCACCCGGGAGCCAAAACGCCTCCCCCGATAATACGATTCTTTTATGCAACATGACCTGCAACTTACTAACACCATGTTAATTTAGTATCAGGTTCTAGGATTATATTTTTTCAAGACGGGGCAAATACCCACTTACCTTTGTAGTTATTCAACACCGCCTCGTATATTGTTTACTTTGGAAAAAAACGGTTCTACCAATAATATCAATTGCAGGATATGACAAATGACACATGGGACGAGTTAAAGCTCCCACCACTTCATTCGTCAAAACTGATCGTAAATAGTACTAGTTGAGATTGTACATGTACATACAGATACAACATACAAGACATGACCAAATTCGGTTTTTTTGGGGGGGGGTTGCTATTTTCAATTCCCTTTTTATTCATTATGTCACCTTTTCTTCTCCTTTTTTCGTGTGTTTGTGTAGTTTTTTCTTCTTTTTGTGTGTATGTGTAGTTTTTCTTGACGTGCGCGCGTGTTTGTTTGTGTGTGCTTTTCTCTTTCTCTGTGTGTGTGTGTGTGTGTCGGTCAGTGTGTGTGTGGGGGGGGGGGGGACAACATGTGCATGCTCTGGTATGGTCATGGATTGAGTGGAACGTTGCCGCAGACGCCGGTAGTTAGAGGAGACTTCCTGTCTGAGCCAAGGCAGTCGTCAATGGGGGCTTGGTCTCTGCACATACAACTGTCACGCGAGGCGGCATCGGCAGAGCTTGACACGCTCCCGGAGATGGAACACTTGTTTCAAACATGGTTCATAACAATTGGTGCATGTACTTCTCGATCTTTGCTAGTAATAATGGACTGCTTCCTTTCTAAGTTACTATGTACGACGGTGGAAGAAGTTGAACCGTGTGCTGAAGTACTGAACAAAAATGTTCTGGACAAGGGTGGCGCTATGTTTTCCAATTTGTGTGCGGCCCTACTAATAACACCAAATACCCCATCGATATTGGAGTGACAATAGTACATGATGTCTTGTTCTTCACACTTATGTGGGGTTTAATGTGTGCCTTCGGCAAAGCATAGAGACTTACCAATAAGCGTGTAAATTTTCTCCTCTAATGAATAGTCTACCAACCGGTTGCCCACTTGCACTAATGTGAGCAACGCTCTCCCCTCTCCGACTCCCCCCTTATATATAAACCTGTCCATCTTCATGCTAGTGGACATCAAGCCACATTGTTTGTTCATATAGGAGACACCACATCGACGGAGGGGATGATGAGAAGGAACACGAGATGACATGTAAGAAAATGTGTGTGGGAGTCGGAGACATCAGAACGCTAGCTAATTGTGTTTACATCTGCGGAGGTAGCTGGCCGTTCAGTCTATTTTGGTTCTTCATAGGCCTCACAACACATGCCTCCTAGTGTTACACTTTCCAGGTTGATTCATCTTGATATGGCATCAGTTAGTTGCACTGTTGGAATCCATGGAGGAGACTGTAACAACTTTTGGACAATACACACAATAGCGACCTACTTGTCCTGTGCATCACCACCAATGTCCTGGTGGCCCCGACCACATTTTTTTCAAAAAGGATGACATCCCCCGTCCTCTGCATCAAGTGGTGCACACACACTTGTGGCCCCGGCCCCATAGTGAGGGTTTTGAATGACTTCTCGACTAGCGAGTGCTGAACCACATTCACGCGCTCCATCCGATCATGTTGGTTTCTTGGATTTGTGAAGTTCAATACATTCAAAGAAAATTTAGGAGCACAATACGAATCCATTTTCAATTTATGTGTGATCCTCTGATAAACACCTGATCAATATTTGCCACCAAACAACACTGTAAAATGTATACATGTTCAGAACAACACAAACACATGAGATGAACTAAACCTCCCATGACAGCCAGCCTCAAAACAGAAAAATACTGTAAAATGTAGTAGTGAAGAGTGTGCATCTACTTATAGAGACAACATGCACAACTTGATTGGAGTTTTTTTTTATTAGTGTCGTTTCTCAGTGAGATCATCTCTCCTATTAAAGGAGAATCTGACGTCGTCATGATGGTTCGACCTCCCCCTCCCACGCACTGCTTCTCCCATCCCAGCCCGAGAAAAGGCAAAAAAAAAAAGAAACACTACCCACGAACGCACCTTCCTCCCTACTACGCGGAAACAACCAGCCCCACGTTCCCACGATCCCCTCACAAGTCCCAACTGCGCCCTCCTCCTGCAATCTGCAATTGCGTTCGTCCCCTCCCCATGAATCACACTATCCTCCACACCTAGACCTGGCCACGCGTTCGTTCCATTGCCGCCGTCGAGGAACCGCAGCCCCAGATCCTTGCTGCCCGATCCTCTCTCTCACATTGACTGCGGCGTGATACCGGCGGCGGCGACACACTCCTCTCATCTATCTCCCTGGATGCCCTGCCCTCCCGACGTGATGGGGACCGATGACCGTGGGGAATGGGATCTGGTGGTGCCCGTCGAACGTCGAGAGATGGCACAGCCCCGCCACACACTTTTCTCCCTCCTCGGGATTCTCAATTCCTCATCTAAAAGGTTCTGTTTTCTTCCGCGTGCATCTGGTTTCATTCTTGAATTAATATTATCTTGAAGTGTGGTGATCGTGCTTGTGTGTTTGTGTTCTCAAGTCATTCAACCACTACTTTCACTTCTTGTGCAGGTTTATGTGGATAAAACTACCACCATATCCACCCAGCCTTTCTGTTTGGTCTTGTGATGCTGACGCACATTGTCTTTCATGTTCCTACTATCTGCGCTTCAGTTTTGAATTGTGATGTTGACGCACATTTTCTTTCTACAGTTGTGATATTTCCCTCCTTCATGGATGTATGCAACTGCATGAATGGGACAGCGAAGCCGCTGTAATGAGAATTGCAGAATGATGACAAAGATACCGAAATATTTCTAATAGGACACGTCAAATCAAAGGCAAATGTGAAGCTCTTGCATCAATCCTCAGACTGATTCCAGCAAATTTTCCTGCAGAACTAAACATGGTAGTCTTGAAGTAAATACTATTTATGTTATTTTCTATGTGTTTTTAGCACAATAGAAAATTAATATTGTTTTTCCTCTCAAGTTCAAGATGAGGGCGACCAATTAAGAAAAAGTTTGGTGAGATAGAGTGGCAGGTTTGCCAGAATCACTGTAGCTTCTTCTGCCACAAACTTCGGTTCATGCCTATGACATCTTCTGGGGTCTTTTTTTAAGGAAAATATTTTGTTTACACCATCCTATTGGCATGTCTATGGAAGCAGTGAAACTTAAACGAACAATTCTAGGCTAGATATTATTAAGGTGTGCATACATTGATCCTGTTCATGGATCTTGCCATCTTTTTTTGCCAGTCATTTGAACTATTTAAGAAACTTGAAGGGAAGCTCAAGGGAATACATCATTACCTTTTAGTTTTATTTTCGAGTTGTTGGAATCAATCTGGAAAACATCTTCATATTGTAGATACAATATTACTGGTTTGAAGTCTTATACTCTGTTTGACATTACACATTACGGAAATAGTGAGATTATGCTCACACCACTGTGCTGATAGAGATTGGGTACTTAATAGTATGGAGAGGATAAGATCAAAAAGGACGGTGATATAAGAAAAGTGGGAAGTGGAAGAGGAACAAAGTTGGGATGACAATTATAAACACGTTAGTACTTCAAATCTTTATGCGCTGATGTATTCTTTGTGGTAGAAAAAAGTGTTTTAAAAGGCTCATGATTTTCAGGAAACTGTATGACGTATGTGTGTTCCTTCACATGGACAAATACGAAAGGGTACCCATTATGAAATGATAGACCAGTGATGCATCATTTCTTTGACTTTCATATTGTAAATATGACTCACATGGCTGCACTCTGCAGAATATCGAGTTTGATGACGATGATGATTGGAACCAAGAGGAGGAAGCAAGTAAGTTTCATTTGATTTTCTATTCATATGACGGCTATTGTGACCAAATATGTAAAGCCTGGATTGGTTCACTTACTTTCTTGTATGTTCTATACTTACAGTTTTTCGGTATTTTCTTCTTGTTGCCTCTCAGTGTACCACTAAATAATCCTATTTAGTTGTGGTTCTGTTTGCTCTGCAGCTTAAACCCAAAAATATTACCATACAAATTGATATCAGTTGTGGGAGACTCGGCTATGCCGATAATGCCTCCAATATGGTGGTGTTCATGGTGGACGCCACCATGTGAGCTTCAGCTCATTGTGGTGTAGCCGGAGCGATTTCCTTCGCAGGTCAAGTCTAGACAGTTTTTGTTGTGCATATAATCCCCTTTTGTTAGGTCCCTAACATTATTAATTTTATTTATCTGCCAACAACAACCAAGTAATGTGGACATTTCCACGTATTGAGTAATTCTCGGTTAGTTAGATCTGACCGCTGCATGTGCTTCATGGGATGCCACGAATCCAGTGCAAGCAGCGTCGCGGTGGCTGGGTTCAGGTGGACATGGGATGGTTCATCCCATATACCGACTCTCTAGCTACTTTCCCACTTTTTCAGTAGTATTTTAAACGACAATGCTTGACCATATAAATAACAGAAAAAACCAGAAAAGGCTGCAACATTTTTACGCAATGTAAATCACTTTTCTGCGCGTGCGCGTGTGTGTGCGTGTGCTTGTTCTTTCGTGCCCAAATACTTGTGTAGTGTTGTGAGAGAGATCCTGCAACTTCAGTTTTGTCATGCAGTTATTTGAGTTGTATACATCTCTTGCGTGTTTTAGGTACATCATGTGTACAGGGAGCAAGCGCCACATTGCTACATTTAATGCTTGGGTGTGCTCCCACGCTCCAAGCCATTGTCCCATGCTCCAAACTGCAGATATTGACTATGATATGAAATTGTAATTGTTCATAATTTAAATGTTTGACCCAAGGCAGGAGCCAAGAATACTAGCTTTCCTGGGAGAAGGTATTTAAGAGAGTATATTACTTTATCTTTTGAAGGAAAGAGTATATAATTTAAGAACAAGGCACATATGTGTGACATGCATGCTCTTAACAATGGTTAGCGTATGGTTGCCAAGTTGTTTCTCTGGTTCATCTCAAATTGAGTGTCTTGATACTTAATATGAAAATTTGGTTATAAAAATTGTCTTCCGCAAGTCATACTTTTTTGTATGAAAGAAATATGTATAAAATTCCTCAAAGCATTGTACATAAGCAGGTTCATATGTCTGACATGCCTTTCTTTTTCAGTTCTTCCTGCTACAAAGGAAGCAAAAGTGACTTATTTAATCTCAGAGATATGTCTGCGTCATCAGTTTTGAGGAGTCATTCTTCCAGTCGCACAAAATGTGGACAAATGTATCATTTACATTCAATTGTAATTTCAATGCCATGTCATAAAATTTCAATTCACTAGTTCAGTCCCTTCTATAAGGTAGTTCTCTTTCTATGACCTGAAATCACAAAATCCATTGCATGTGATTTTGTCTTCTCCAGCATAGCAAATTAGCAATTGTAAATGATTGCCTATGGTGGTGAAGTTATGTGTTGCTACAAAATCTTTCTCTGCCAGCCTCAAGGGGGCGACAAGGTCATCCACTTTGTTCATTCATTCAATTTTTTTGCTTTTGCAGATATTGCATCAAAGCTGGGAAGTGAACCGTGCATTAATACATCAATCTAATACTATTAGTTATAATTGGCTAACCATGTAGGATGTACCACTTTGATGTATTACACTCCATATTTCTTTACATTTCTGGCATCGAATTTTTATTCCTCTCATCTGTCGATTTTTGTTTTTTTCTGTCTCTTAAGCTGGTTATTGGTCATGTGAATCAACGTGTGGTGCCCCCCCCCCCCCGCCCCCGCGTCCGCTCCGCTCCCCCCCCCCCCGGCGGGCGACGGGCGGATCCCGATTCCCCACGCCTCCAGCTCCCCTCCCCTCCATCCCCCCGGCCGCCGCCGGCGGCATGGTCCGCCGGGCCCTGCCCGTGCGGCGCTGGCGGCGGCGGGCAGGCTTTTCCCCGCGCGTGTGTTGGGGGGTGCGGGGGCCCCTTGACGGCGGCGGTGCTACTCGACCGCGGCGGTGTGGCTCGGCGGCGGAGATCCTGCAGGCCACGGGCGCCCTTGACGCGACGGCGCGGCCATTGGTCGCGGGGCGGCGCGGTGTGCGGCTGGCCGGCGACGCCCGCTCGGTCCAGATCTGGGCCCTTTCGGGCCCCATCTGGGTCGGGGCGGGCCGGCGGTTCGGGTCGCGGCGGCGCTGCTCCCTGGTGGTGCAGCGAGGCAGCGGTGGCTGCGGTGGTGATGGCTCCGACGATCGGCTTGCTGCAGCGTGGCAGCTAGGACTGTCCGGACCCGTTGGGGTCCGGCCGGGCCTGTGATGGCCTGGCAAGTCCCTGCCGCTACGTCCGGTCTGCTCCGCGCGGCGGTGGAGGATGTCCCCTCCGGTGGCTGCGTTGCAGTTGCTCCCGAGCCCGGTATCTCCCCGTCCTCCCTCCAGGTCTCGTGTTGGTGGCCTCAGTGAGACAGTGAAGTTAGTGCGGTGACCGTGGTAGCACAGGCTGGTGGGCGGCATGGTGGGCGGTGCACTTCCAATTGTCCGGGGTGACAGTGGTGGTTTCGGTGCGGGAGAAATCCCTGGTGGCTCGTCCGCCACCAACGCGGCTGCGCCCGTGGGCGTCGCCGAACCTTCCTGAGGGGCGTCGGTGATACCCCCTTCCCCACTGCCATCCGCGTACCGGGGGAAACCCTAGGACTTGTCCGGGCAGCAGCGTCATCGTCGTCGCTTTCCTTCCTGAAGGTGTTGCTTGGTACGCGAGGCTTCGGAGTGCTTGGCATGTGGTGGTACTTCTCCGGAGGGTGCAACAGTTGTCGCCAATCTTCGCTGAGTTGAGCTGCCGGCGTTGGCATTTGTTTCTCTTCTCTTTCTTTCTTTTTTCTTTGGGCTTGTTTGTGCTGCGGCCCCAGCAAGCTGATTGTATCGGTTGGTTGTTGCTTTATAATATAAAGCGGGGGGAAACCCTTTTTCGTCGAATTGGAAGTTATTCTATTTTCGGATGCTTAATGTGTGATGAAGCAGATGCTATTTGGAATCAAGCATCTGACTCCTGGTTTTGGTCTCAAGACTGTAGTAAAACAACTGAACAAACATGGTTCATTTCAAAATTTACTTAATACAACTACAGTTAGAAATTTAGGCAAGGAGCATGCCCATGATATGAGAGGAGGAACATAGTTGATCTTCATTAGATCTATTACAATTACTCGTAAAAACCAATATATTTAAAAAAAATGTTATTCGCATTAGGTGCGTAGATTGTAAGTGTTTTGCACTAGAACCCTGTAGCTAGCCTTTCTTTTTTGGGATATTCTGTACAGAAAGAAAATAAAATGCTAGAACGGAAGTAAATATTCTGAACTGAAATGACATATTTCCATGCTCAATGCATATTTCTGAAGTAGAATATTTTTTTGTGTCCATGTACTTTTTTTATTCCGTGTCAACGCACGGCCACTTAGCTAGTTTGTATACATGTTGAGATCCATCGATATCGCGCGGAAGCCAATAATGCATGCTTTGTTTTGGGGGTTAGTAGGGAAAGATATTTAATTCTTTACAGAGGATCAATATGCAGGGACCCCTCGACCACTGCCATGTTCTCGAGTGAACAAGTTTTCATCAGTTATTAGTTACCAGGTCTTCCAATAATCGTGCACACCAAGTGGTTTACATGCACGATCTTTTGGATGCTCCCTAAAGAAACAAAGCCCACCAAGGTCTTGTGGGCTTTGTTTTACTTCTATTGCTTGCTCCCTAAAGAAACAAAGTGAATGCATGCTTCAGTGTGCTCCGAAAGGAAAGTGATGCTGGCCCGACAGTACGTGCAGTTTCCTTGTTTGTGGCTTTTTTCTTGTGTTGTAACATATATATTATATATTAGGTGTGAATTTATAAGTGAATTTTGTAGCGGGAGTGCAACTGTGCACAAGCATAATCACATTCTAATATTGAATAGCATGGGTCCACATGACAAAGTGGCCAGCGAAACCACTTGACACTTGATTGGTATAGCTTCTAAACTTAATTAAAAAGATTTGCATTCTTGGATTAATTCACGACAAGTGTTAGCTTAATAATTTCTCAAATGCTATACAACGTATAAAAGGCACATGTGTGTAGTGAGGGAGCCATTAATTTTCCACAAGGGGGGTAACCAATTGGAGAGAGCCAAACATATAAATATAAAAGCATTTTGAGCTAAGAATATAGAAGGGGAAAAATTAGCATCGAGGGAGCCATGTCCACAGCTTGCCCACCCATGGCCAGGTTGGTGAAAGATACTTAGTAATGCTACATGTTTAGAGGTTGGCCGGCCACCACGTAGAGTCAATATGACGAATGCATGTTTGACAATAGTTCAACTAAATTTGGTTGTATGGTACCTACAGGATATGTCACGGTTAATATTTTCATCGGAACTTTAAAAAAAAATGAGGATTACCTCCGGCCTCTGCATCAATACGATGCATGCGGCCCCTTTATTAATGAAAGCAATAAAATAGTCTGCGGTTCCGAACAAGCTTAAAATTAGATGCAAAATAATCCATAAAAAACATGCCACAACCGGTGAAAATAGGACTAGAGCAACCATCTATCCTATTACTGGACCGACATTCAAACTGGTTGTAGATATCCCGAGCAACCATGTCCTACTGGGTAGACCCAGTAATCAAAGGCTCCCTGTTTTCCGCAGGAGTGAGTAACAACCATGTACGGATCAACGCCACTGCTCCGTAAAGTACCTACAAAAAATTGATTCGTGGTTGTCTGTTAAAAACCATGTCATTCCTGTAGTTCCATATAGCACAAAGTAAAGCACATTCTCCTATACGAATATGCCTCGCAGTGATTATGTTAATTCCATTTAGCCACGTCCCAAACAACGTGTCAATGCTATCTGGAGGTATGATATTAAAGGTTATACGAACTGTTTGCCACAAAAATTTTGCTAGCGGACATTCGAGAAAAAGTTGTTTGATAGTTTCATCATGATCACAAAAGCTACATCGTTTACTTCCTTCCCAATTGCGCTTTGCCAAATTATCCTTAGTGAAAATCACCTCCTTGTGAACAAACCACATGAAGACTTTGATTCGTAAGGGTACTTTGACCTTCCAAATATGCATCGACTTGGGGATTGGTCCAGTATCAATAAGGTTCAAATACATCGATTTCAGTGAAAAGATGCCATTTGAGGTTAGCTTCCAATGAAGCCTATCGGACTTGTCCGATAACTGAACATCCATGAGTCTTCTGACTAAGTGTAACCAAGCTTCCCAGCGATGACCCACCAAAGCTCGTCGGAATTGAATATTTAGAAGATCAGACTGTAGTACTGTGGCAACGTACGCCTCCTAATATTGTACAATATTATAGAGAGATGCATATTGTGTGGCTAGAGACATCTCCCCCAACCATGTATCATCCCAGAAACTCGTCGACTCATCATTTCCAATGATAAATTTAGCTCTATGGAAAAAGGCTGCTTTCATTCTCATCAAACCTTTTCAGAAGGGTGAATCATTGGGTCTGACTGTGACCTGGGCTAAGCTCTTAGATTGTAAGTACTTATCATGCAAAATTTGTACCCACATACCTTCTGTCTTCACAGATAGTCTGAACAGCCATTTACTGAGCAAGTCGAGGTGGTTTTCATCGGAACTGAATCCGACTTTTCAGCGCTAGGGTAAAGGATTGTAAAGTGTCGAAGCAAGTGGTTTAGAAAGATTTTTCTTTCTCCCTTATCTTCATTGTTTCAATTGAAAGTATAAGTAATGCGATCATTTTGTATCATGCGGCATCATCAAGAGCTCTTCTTCTGCATACAGTTGTACAAGAAACTTGGAACTAGCTGAGCTGGTAGACTTTGTTGTAACTTAGATGCTTTCCTTAGAGCGATGTCGAGGTGGGAGTTAGTGAGTTGTTATATAATTTGTATATTAGCTACTATTTCCTTGGAGCGATGTCGAGGTGGGAGTTAGTCAATTGATAGATAATTTGTATATCAACAATTATTTCCTTGGAGCGATGTCGAGTTGGGAGTTAGTGAGTTGTTAGATAATTTGTATATTAGCTACTATTTCCCTGGAACAATGTCGAGGTGGGAGTTAGTGAGTTGTTAGATAATTTGTATATCAGCTACTAGTTGGAGTGAGTTCTGAGAAGCTTTGTCACCACTCACAGTGGATGGGTTTTTCACCCCTTTTTCTTTGATATACGATACACAAACTCGTGTGTATTCTAGAAAAAAAATCTGACTACCTTCTTTTTTCACATGAAAGATAAAAAGGTAAGAGTTACTCATACCCATAATTAATAAAATCAATGGCTCACATCTATTATATACCCTTACCTCTCATATGAACAAATCAGCTAGTAGAAACAATGTTAAAACTACTCTTGTGGACGAGTTGTGGATGAGTTTGAAAAAAAACATGTTAGTTGCTTCAAGGGGTTCATCTTATTGTGGACGTACTGGATGAACCTGAGCCTTCTAGACAACGAAACTGGACTGGCTTTGCTAGCAACCACGTGCTTCTTGATGTTCCATCATTCAATTACATACTTCCTTTATCCCCATCTCATAGCAACCGAATTTTTTCAGTACAAATTTCCTTCATCATTATTTTACGAATTAGACTATAAACTTCATTCATCGTTTTTCTTCAAGTTAGGTATCTCATATCAGTTTTGCAAATTCTCAATCGACTGAGACTTCGCTATATCTCAGTCGATGTTATATGCCTTTGATCTTGCATCGTGATATGTACAATTTTTTTTCAATTTTTCCTTTTGGGTCTTATATACTATCTCACTTGACTGAGACTTGTAAATCTCAGTCGAGTGAGACCTAGCCACACACATCTCATATATAGGAATATCAACGAGGCACTTCCTTTTTTTGAAGGAAAATGTGGTACCCTGGAGCACGCATGGCTGATAGTGAGTTAGTGACACTATGCATGATAGCCTTCAAATGATATCAAGTTTGGTCACTTTTATTATTTGGACAAGATTAACAGCTACAAGTCCGCTTGTCAAGATGCTAGAAGCTAGCCCAGGTTTTGTGCGGCTGCGTCGGCGATGGTCTGCACAAGGGACGGCCACTGGAGCGCGTCGGCGGCGGGGCCAGGGTTGCGGGCGGAGCAGTTCCGGCGGACCTCGCCCTGGTCGCCGTTGCGCACCCTCATCTGGCCCATCTTGCCCATGGACACGCCGAACTGCTCGAAGAAGTCCCGCTGGCTCCGCGCAAAGCGCTCGATGATGGGCCGGGTGATGGCGTTGGTGAAGAGGTCCTGGTCGGAGACGAAGAGCCCCTCCCGGTTCACCAGGTCGACATAGTACTGGTTGTCGAACACGTTGGGCGTGCGCAGGTCCAGCACGGTGCGGCGGTCGGTGCCCTTGGCCGGGCACGTCCTCTTGAGCCTGGCGAGGAAGGTGGGGCTCATGGTGGGGTCGGAGCGCGGGAAGAGGCGGCCCTCGAAGGACCTGCAGTGCGCCAGCCCCATGGTGTGGCCGCCGGAGATCGTGACGAGGTCGGTGGCGTCGAGGCCGAGTGGGCACAGCAGGGCGAGGAGGGACGGCACGTTCGAGGAGGGCGCCGGCAGGTCGGACAGCACGTCCTGCCGCGAGGCCAAGCGGCGGCTGTCGCGGCGGCCGAGGGGCACGCGGTAGTCGGGCCCGCCGGAGACGACCACGGAGTCGCGGGCGGCGAGCGCGAGGATGTCGGAGCAGGAGACGACGGCGCCGCGGCACTCGCGCTCCAGCCGGTCCCGGATGTCGTTGACGGCCTTGAAGGCGGAGGGGCGGAGCGTGAGGTTGGGCGGCGCCTGCTGCTCCCCCGGCCCCGTGGCCGAGCCGTCGAGGAGCACAGAGGCGTCGCAGCCCTGCACGAAGCAGTCATGGAAGTGGAGGCGGAGGAGGCCCGCGGCGAGGCCGATGTCCTTGCGCACGGCATCCTGGACGAAGTCGCGCACGATGGACTCCGCCCGTGGGCAGGTCCGCCAGTAGAAGTCGAACGACAGGCCGCACGCCACCGGAGGGTCGGCCGCAGAAGCCCCATGCCCAAGCGAGCTGGCCACTGCCAGCGCCACCGCCACCGCCACTGCTGCTAGCAGAGGAGCACGAGCCATCTCCTCTATCCTTGGCTGTGACTGGGCTGCTACGTTTTTATATCAACACGGCTGAACAGGACATGAATTTGTAGGAAGGATTACTCATCGTTAAGTAGCTGAGGTCAAGTAGTTCCAACTAAATAAAGTGAGGCTCTAGGTAGCTAGACGCCAGAGTCGAGGCTCAACTGCTTGTCTAAGGATTGGAACAGGTGACATGGCATTGCCAAGCTGCCAAACCGCCATGGCTGTCTGTTGCTTACTACGCACGAGGTTCATCACGGCATAGAGTAAATCCAACCCAGGCGATGTCACACCTGATTTTGAGTGAAAACCCATGCGCTACCCACGGCCACTCCATCTATAGACCGGAATTGGTTATGGGAAAGGCTACGCCTGCCAATGCAGACAAATCACAGGGTGTTTGTTTGTTTAGGTTCAAGTGTCAGGAAAAAAAATGGCCGATGTTGGTGTACTGTAGCCTCGACTTCACGCGATCAACCGACGAGTTCTTTCCAACGGTACGCGCGTGTACGAAAGCTGGCCAATGAACTGGACCGATTCTTGCGGAGAAACTCGATGCACTAGCTAGATAGCTTTTAACTAGGCGTCAATTCGGCGAGACACGACAACATACTAAACCAAGAAAGATGCCGAAGAAAACTTAGTGAAGCATAAAGCAAGACTCGTAACTAAGGGATACTCGCTCAAATGGGTGTACAAAGTCAAGAAAGATGCCTAAGAAAATTTGATGAAGCATGAAGCAAGACGCGTAGTTAAGGGATACGTGCAAGAGCCAGGTTTGAATTTCCAAGAATTGTTCGCTCCAGTTGCAAGGATGGAATCGGTATGACTAATTATATTTCTCGAGACTCAAAAATCATAGAGGCTACAGTACATGGATGTAAAATCCGCGTTCTTGAATGGTGAGTTACAAGAAGATGTTTATGTCAAGCAACCACCAGGGTACAACAAAGAATGAGAGAAAAACAAGGTATTGAAACTACACAAGGTACTGTACGAGCTATGTATAAGCGTGGCAAATGTAAGGATCGTCTCTTGGTGGGGCATCAATGTTGATGATCTATTTCTAATCAGAGCAGACTAGGAGGAGATTTCTAGATTCAAGTTACAAATGAAAGATATTTTGAAGATGAGTGATCTTGGGCTATTGACGTACTACCTCGGGGTAAAGGTACGACAAAGGCCCAGGGGGATCAACTATACCAGGAGGCATATGCAAAGAAGAATCTTGAAAGTTGTAGCATGGAGGACTGCAATCCAATTTATGTTCCAGTGGAGCCTAGACTTAAACTTAGCAAGAAGAGCCAAGCACCCGCGGTTGATGCAACAGAGTCTAGAAATATTGTCGGAAGCCTAAGGCATCTTGTGAATACACGATGAGACTTGGCCTATTCTGTTGACATACTGAGTCGCTTCATGAGAGCACACACGATGAAACATTGGGCTGCTGTGAAACAAATACTCAGATACATCAAAAGGACAAAAAAAATCGGTCATGTCTATTTGAGCTTCATGAAAGACCTCAATTAATTGGGAAGCCTTAATAGTGTAACAGAATTGAATAATACAGCTTTAAGAAATTCACTAGTGCAGAATCGGCCTATAGTGCCGGTTCGTAAGGGCCTTTAGTGCCAGTTCTCCAACCGGCACTAAAGGGTGGGGACTAAAGCCCCCCCCCCCCTTTAGTCCCGGTTCAACACGGCCCGGCACTAAAGGCCCACCACGTGGCACCTGCCGGCGCCGTGGGCTGGGGGACCTTTAGTCCCGGTTGGTAACACCAACCGGCACTAAAGGCCCACCACGTGGCACCTGCCGGCGCCAGGGTGGGGGACCTTTAGTCCCGGTTGGTAATACCAACCAGGACTAAAAGTATTTAATTCTTTTAATTTTGGTTTATTTTTCCTTTTAATCCTTTAGGGGTTTATGAATTAATTATGGTTTATTTTTCCTTTTAATTTTGTGTTTTCCATTTAATTATTTTTCATTTCAAACATATATTACGCTACTACATACTGTACACGTTGTGCATATATATATAAATAGAATTTTTCGTAGAACCGATCATATATATATATATATCATCGAATTTTTCGTACGACGACCTTTCACATACATATATATATATACAATTTGGTATATACAATTTCTCCTACAATTTGCAGATCATTACATATGCAGGGCATTACTGCTTGATCTTGTAATGGTATTCTCCTTTGGGATCTATGACCTGGTCGAGCAGAAATCTAGCTATTTCCTCTTGAATTGCTCGTACGCGAGCCGTTGGTAGGAGCTGGCCCCGCATCTCCATCAGCTATAATTAGGAGATCAAGATGAATATATTAGTTGTGTGTATATATATTAGCTAGATCATGATAAAAAAATTATGTATAGTGTTCTGGCAAACGTACCCAAAGATTTCTTTCATCTCTGCTCCTTTCAGACGTGATTATGCAAATGTTCTCGCAAACGTAGTATGCGCATAAAGCATTCCCCTGCTCCTGCTTCATGCACTTTACGAGAATAACATACAAACTCTCTAGCTAAAGCATTTAAATGCAGTAACAAATGCGATGAAGATCGCAACTAAGGTAACAATTGATCCAACAGCATAGTGATACCAAGCCTCACTATCAATGGCATATTTTTTAAATTTTCTAATCTTCAAGTGCATTGCATCCATCTTGATCTTGCGATCATCGACGACATCGGCAACATACAAGTCCAGTTTCATCTTCTCTTCTTCAACTCTTTTCAATTTTTTTTTCAAATACTCGTTTTCTTTTTCAACTAAATTTAACTTCTTGACAAGAATATCTATGTCGGTTGCAATTTCCGGTTCACATACCTCCTAGATAATAATATCTATGTCAACTTGATGGGCATAATTGTCATAAACACGAAATACAACAAACAGTTATAAAAGAGAGTATATACCACATCCGAATCATAAACCGGACGAGGGCCGACAGGGACGGATATCAAAACCATGTCACTATGTATAACAAACAACCATATAGGTAAGAAACTATACAAGTAACTATCTAAATCTTACAAACATGATTTTTTTATATAAAAAGGATAAGAACAAGAGGCTCACCAAGGTGGTGCCGGCGACGGGGCGGTGCGGGCGATCGACGGTGGTTAGGACGGGGACGGAAAGGCACTAAGTAAACCACACCTACACATGCAAAGTAAGAAGTTAATTTGAGCTCAAATTGCATATAAATCAAATGAACTACCACATATAAATACTCCCAATCTAAAACCCACAAATCACTATAGTTATAGAGCATTGCAAGAGCTAATCTAGCAATGAGAGATGAAAGGACAAAGTTGCTAACCTTTGTGAACACTTGGATGGATGGGGTGCCTCCAAATCTTGACAAATTTTGGCAAAAATGGAGGATGAGCTCGAGGAAGAGGAAGAACAAAGGAGGGGAAGAAGGGGAAAACAGGGAGGAGTACTGTGCTCGGGCTGGCCGAATTCATATAGGGGATCTTTAGTCCCGGTTCGTGGCACGAACCGGGACTAAAGGTGAGCCTATAGTCCCGGTTCGTGCCACGAACCGGGACTAAAGGTAATCGTGGGGCCCCAGGCTGACATCAGCCTGGCACAAACCCTTTAGTCCCGGTTCGTGTTACGAACCGGGACTAAAGGTCCGGAACGAACCGCGACTAATGATGCCTGTCCCGAACCGGGACTAATGGTCACATTAGTGCCGGTTCAAAACCAGATCGGGACTAATGCTTTGGACAAAAGGTCTGTTTTCTACTAGTGATTGTTGGTCTGATCAAAATCTGATGACCTAATTCTAATTGTATGTGAGCTCTTAAAAGCTAGGAATAGTATTATCATTGTTCAGATCGAGGTCAAAGAAAAGGAAAGGAACAGTACCGACACAGCCTTGTAGCCATCAAATATCGGCACAAGGAGGGCTCTTTCAAATATGTGAGAGAGAGTGCAGCAGGGAAAAACTCACGTTGGATGGGCCAAGGATTATCAAAAGCAGCACGAGAGGTACTTGTTAAGTATGGGCTCCAATCAACACCGACATTCACCATGAGTTGTTTTCAGCTCTCGAAGAAGATGTGCCGAAATCTGACTACAATCTCTTCGAAATTCTGGTGGGGCGAAGAAAATGGTGAAAAAAAGGTGAATTGGATTGCTTGGGACAAGATGTGCATGGCAAAGCGAGAGGGAGGTATTGGCTTCAGAAATTTTCAGGCGTTTAATAAAGCTTTGCTAGCTAAGCAAGCATGCGAATTCTCCAGAATCCCTCGTCGCTTTGTGCACGAGTGCTTAAGGCAAGGTACTTTGCAGATAATTGTATCATGACACCAACATGCCCAAGTAGAGCCTCATACACTTTTAAGAGCATTTTACATGGACGAGACTTACGTAGAGAAGTGCTGATTTGGAGGATAGGAAATGGGGAGCGGGTAAATATTCACCATGAAAACTGGATTCCGCGGAAGGGGAGTTTGACACCTCTTGGTCAGATGTACATCCCAGGTATGACGCGGGTTAGCGATCTCTTGTCACAGGAAGGAGATGCGTGGGATCCCGCCAAGCTTGAGGCTATGTTTTCGGAGTCGGATACATGCGATATAAAACATATACCCATTGGGGAGACGAACACTCAAGATTTTCTGGCGTGGAACTACACCAAGAACGGCCAGTTTTTGGTGCGGTCTGCATACCACTTGCGAATGTCCATCAATCGGGCGAGGTCCGGACATCCGGAACCTTCTCAACGGTGGTGACGCACAAAAACTGGCTGGCGCTATGGAACACAAATGCTCCTCGGAAAGCGAAAATTCATATGTGGAGACTAATCCGCAATGGGTTGGCTGTTGGTTTTGAAAAGGATCAAACCAGGAGTCTTTTGCCCGGCGTGTGGAAGAGAGGAGACTCTCCTGCACCGGTTATGGACATGTGCACACTCAACTCTATTCTGGAAGTTCTTAAGCTTAGACAAAGGGGTTCCGGTGGCGATCCCACCGGTTTCAGATGGATCCCAGCGTGAGCTAGCTTCCTGGCTGTTTCAGTTCTTAAGCTTAGCAAGAAACGAAGCAAGGGACGGCAAACGTATCGCTGACGTGCGAGAAGTGGCACAAAATGTTTTCTCTCATGTGCAGGAATGGGACATGGTGAATGCGCGACACTTGAGAGTACCATCACCGATACCGGTCGTAAGATGGGTACCACCAGCCGAGGGCTGGCTCAAACTGAATTCGGATGGGGCGCTGTCCAAGAACCAAGGCCGAGGAGGTGGGGGTGTGGTCATTCGAGACCATGCTGGCGCATTCAGAGGATCTGCGAGCTGTATTTTCAAGGTAGTTGATGAACCCGAAGTGGCGGAGATCCTCGATTGTCGCAAGGCAGTGCAGATTGCTGTCCACAAAGGAATGCAGCTGATCCACTGATCCACCTTGAGGTTGATAACAAAAACTTGGCTGAGATGCTCAACGAGGAGAAACACAACTTGTCGGCGGCAGGGGCGATCATTCAGGAGATCAATCTACTAATGCGCACCAGGCAAGGTTTCAGGGTGTCTTGGGTAAGGAGATCAAGGAACAATGCAGCACATGTGCTTGCTCGAGAGGGATTATGACTAGACTCTTGTAAGGAGTGGGCCCAGGTGCCTGGCTCCAGACTATATTTTATCTGTTATCTTGGATGAAATCCCAGCGATGGGAAACTAAATAAAGCAACAAAGTGATTCTCAAAAAAAAAAACCCATCAAATATCGGCGTGTCCGCGCACTGTATTCGTGCGTGTTCCGGCGAGATAGAACGAGATGGTGCTGTGCGTGGAGCCGCCTAGCGCAAAGCTAACTAGCTAGCTAGCTTACGTACTTTCTCAAGGATCAATCCAGCTTTGTACTGTACTTGGTTGCTTATTTCCATGAAGTGTGTGTTGCCTCGTGTACAGTCAAGTTGCCGTGGTCTAAAGTATCGGCCAGTCAAGTTGCCGAGACATTAGTTGGTGACTAGCGGCTATCGGGATCTTCGTCAACAGTCAGACATCTCTGAAAATAATGCAGTAATAAAACTATTTACATTTTCTGAGAAGACCAACTGCTAGTTTATACTCCCTCTGTAAAATAATATAAAATTATTAAGATCACTAAATTATAATGATCTAAACGGTCTTATATTAATTTACAGAGAAAGTACATCTCTACTTGCTGAGTTAACAAGTAGAGTTGCATGTCCATCTCTAGAAAAAAATACAGTAAACACCCATCCCCAAGTTAGAACTACTTTAGCGTTACTATGTATATGGGTGCGTTACTTTTTATATGGATATATATTATCACATTCTTTTCTTCATTAAGTGTTTTTTTGAATAAGAATTGAATGAGATGTTTGTTTGAATTTAACTTGGTGCTTGGGCCGCACGTTGATGATAAACTTTGGTTAAAAGACATCCTTTTGGAAACTTGATAGTGCTTATTAGTTATATTTATGTTCTATTCTTATTAACTGTTGACCCACTGGATGCTATCTTGCATGTTCTTTCATTCTACTTTCCAGTTTATATAGCTGGCTCCCGTAGGGTCGCCGCAAAAATGGCGCATTGGCGGCGCGTTTTGGCAGCAATAGAGGTCGTTCGGTGGTCTCAGAATCTCGTTGTAAGTTTTGATATGTTTGTGATACTTTCTACTTTTGGTGAACATTCATAATAGATATGACTTTTCGAAAAAATACTTATATTTACAAAGATGAAATTTTCCATAGGGTGTGTTTTGCTAGGTGTTTCAGTTGTGGTCAGTTTGAACAACTAACTAACAATAGTCACGTCTCTAATCTCCTCCGTTCTACTTTTCATGCAGGATGAACTTGAACAAGGCACAGCAGTTAGGAGATAGCATGTCCACTAAATTTTGAGCCAGGGGAAATCATATGTGGTATTAGCAACTATTGTGAGAAATAACATATACTGAAGTTATATAGCTAAATAAAAAAATTGATTAGTTATCTGTATTTTCTTATTTAAGGGCTTCATTTCATACATTTTAATGTATATCCATTCGATATAACGTTCATGGCTTAGAACTCAAGACGTAAACAACCATGTCAAAGGCATGTGAACCAATGAGTGATAAAGATATATTGTTCTAAAATAAAAGGTGAATGTAGCAACTCAAACTGACTAGAAATCAAGTAGCACACACGCAATTAGAGATTCATGCAGCCATATATGTTGATGAATGTAATGTAATGAGCTACTAAAACACCTTCTCCTCAACAACTTCTTATCGGACATGGCTAAATTCCAAATCTCTTACGTTTGGTTCTTAAGTGATGGTGGACAAAGATCATACAAATATTCAAATATTGGTACAGTGGTATCTAAACGTGTTGCATGGGCTTGACAGGTGTCAAGGGCTATTGTCTGGAAAATTGATAGAAACGTGTGAGCGATTTGGTCCCTTCAGCCTCCTTCACACGATAAGAATTGGTAGTGTGTTAGTACTTTCCATGTAAGGCACATCACCCATTTTTCCCAAAAGGGGATAACCCTGGCCTCTGCATCATATGATCCACACAACCATTTTATTAACCATAAAACAAGTCTGAAGTCACCAAGTGCTAAAAGATTTACAGCAAACCACGACCATACCAGTCAGAAATAAGATTACATAGCTCTCCCATATAATATGCCACTGGCATGCCTGCGAAACTTGAACAGAACGCGTGCAACCATTTCCAATCGGCTGCACCCAAAGGCCATAAGCCCTTGTGTGTCCACATGATCCAGCAATGACCATATATGGATTGATGTCGTAGGACTGAAGATAACCTGCCATGTTTTTGGACCAGGTGATCTGTTACAAACACACTCATTCCGAGAATTTCAAATTGCTCAAGGAATAGCATAAACTCCAACATGGATTTTCCCTTCAGATTAAGGTGAATACCACACTACCACCCAAGAAATTACCAAAACAAATTGGTATACTTATTAGTGGTGGTAAACTGAAACTAACGTGAATTCTGCGCCAAATCAAAGTAGCAAACAAACATGACCGGAATAAATGTTGAAATTTTTGTTCGTGATGACAAAGACAACCTTTTGTGATACCTTGCGAATTACATTTTGCAAGATTATCTTCGGTGGGAACTACATCCCTTTGTAAGAATGAAATTAATCTTTGATTTTAGAAGGAACTATTGATTTCGAAATATGATTTCAACAAAAAATAGGCTCAAAATTAGTGAGATCCGAATACATAGACTTCACCGTGCATGAAATTGATGTGGTGGGCCTACATGATGCTACATGTATATCCATGGCTCCGTCCATTCTTCTACCGAATGTTAGCGAGGATGTTCTTACACCTTCTATTTCTATGTTGCATAGTGTTTTAGCTCTGGCAATGTTCCAATGGAATCCGATAAGGTAGGTATATGAGTAGCATGTGGTTAGGTTTCACTACTGGAATCAGCAACTTTGCCGTCCGCCATGGCTGACGGCAAAGGCATGCATTGCGGACGGCAAAGGTCTTTGCCGTCAGCCAGCAGACGGCAACACATCCGACTGAACAAGCTCCGGTAAAGGCCACTTTGCCGTCTGCTGGCCGATGGCAAAGACTTTTGCATCATTACCATCGGCCAGCAGACGGCAAAGAGCATGGACCGCACGCTAGGTCCGTTAAGGGGTTAACGGCGTGCTTTGCCGTCTGCTGGCTGACGGCAAAGATGCAAAGGTCTTTGCCGTCAGCCAGCGGACAGCAAAGATGCAAAATAGGCCAGCCCAGTGCACCCCAGGTTGCACAGGTAGCTGCCACGTGGCAGATTTGCCGTCTGCTGGCTGAAGGCAAAGCGCTTTGCCGTCTGCTGGCAGACGGCAAAGAGCCTGTACAGCCCCTGTTTTTCTGTTTTTTCTTAAATTCATTCAATTTCACAGAATTTCACATATATATATATATATATATATATATATATATATATATATATATATATATATATACGCATTTGAAAATACTTTCAACAAGCATAACAACACATATACATACCAAATCATATCCCTGCCATATGGATATGATCATCCAACACATATACATACCAAATGAAAAGTCCATATGCAACATATATAGCTAGCCAACATATCCAACAACAAGCATACAATGGTTTCATCCATACATACATATATAGGTAGCAAGTTTCACATTGTTCATCCTACAAAATCTAAACAAAAAGGAAGCACAAGAAGAAGAGTAGACTCCATCAACGCAAGCTTCCTCATCGAAAGCAAATCTGCAAATTGGGAAAGAAGAAAGTTAGAAGAAGAAGAAGAAGAAGAAGAAGAAGAAGAAGAAGACTAGAAGAAGAAGACTAGCTAGAAGAAGAAGAAGAAGAAGAAGAAGAAGAAGACTAGAAGAAGAAGAAGAAGAAGAAGAATTTTTCTTCTCTTTCTTTTTCTCCTCTCCTCTTCTTTATCTTCTTCTTCTTCTAACTGAGGTAGGTAAAAATGCCATTTTTTAGCTAAGCTAGGAAAAAATGCTAAGTGTAGGTCATTTTAGAGCTAAGCTAGGTAAATAGGTCATTTTGGAGCTTAGTAAGGTTATTATGTCATTTTCGAGGATGATGCCATTTTTTAGCCAACTTACGTAAGTATAGCTCATTTTTTATCTAACTTAGGTAATTATGCCATTTAGGAGCAAAATAAGCTAAGTATGCATTTGTTAAGCAAAACGCTAGAGAAAACGTACCCTCATCACAACAAATGCGATGAAGATCGCAACTAAGGTAACAATTGATCCAACGGCATAATGATACCAAGCCTCATTATCAATGGCATATTTTCTAATCTTCTTAATCTTCAAGCGCATTGCATCCATCTTCAAGCGCATTGCATTCATCTTCATCTTGTGATCATCGACGACATCGGCAACATACAACTCCAATGTCATCTTCTCGTTTTCAATTCTTTTAATTTTTTCTTTCAAATACTCATTTTCTTTTTCAACTAAATTTAACTTCTTGACAAGAGGGTCGGTTGCAAATTCCGGTTCACATACCTCCTAGATTAAAATATCTCTATGTCAACTTGATGGCCATAATTGTCATAAATGCGAAATGCAACAAATAGTTATAAAAGAGAATTTACCACATCCGAATCATAAAGCGGGTGAGGGCCGACGGGGACGGATATCAAGACCATGGCACTATGTATAAGAAACAATCATACAAAGTAAGAAAATTATACAAGTAACTATATAAATCATACAATCATACAAGAAAATGGCAAGTGTAGGTCATTTTAGAGCTATCCTAGTTAAAATCGGTCATTTTGGAGGTAGGTAAGGTTATTTTGTCATTTTGGAGGAAAATAAGCTAAGTCAATGTCATTTTGGAGCTAAACCAAGGTTATCATGCCATTTTTTACCTAAGTATGCTAAGTATGTCATAAATGAACTAAAGAAGCTAAGTATAGGTCATTTTGGAGCTATCCTAGGTAGTTATGCCATTTTTTAGCTAACTAAGCATATTAAGTCATTTTGTAGGAAAAATGCTAAGTATAGGTCATTTTATAGCTATCCTAGGTAAAGTATGTCAGTTTGGAGCTAAGTAAGGTTATTATGTCATTTTCGAGGAAAATAAGCTAAGTCAATGTCATTTTGTTGAATACCCTATAACATGAACTAATTAATAATATATATGTACATAATAATAATTGAATACCTGACATTACTAATATTAATCTTCATCGTCTATATATGCTCCGGGATCAATAAATGCAGAATCATCATCACTATCAGTAATGACGTGCTCATCAGCATCATCAATAAATGCATCAACATGTGGAAGGCCTCCTTTATGTAATCGGTCAAGCATTGACAGGTCATCCGCAGCAGTAACCTCTTCTTCTTCCGTCTCTTCTTGTTCCGGCTCAGGGGTGAAGTCGGATTCACTGTCGCTGTCTACCTCAATGTTCTGGGGTGAAGTAGAGCGGTTCTTGAAACGTTTTTTGGAAACACGTGTTTCTTGGAAGAATTCTTCTTCATATGTGTCTGGGTTAATGTGAGGGTCATAATCATCTTCATTGAGGGGAGGTGGTCTAAAATGTGGCGGCACATCATAAACGACATCCCAACCATTCAGATTTGGATCAGTTTGGCAGGCCCACGGTAGATAGAAAACTTGGGTCGCCTGTTGAGCCGTAATATAGACATCGGGAACATCTAAATGGGTGCTTTGTTTGATTTCGACTAGCCCTATATGTTCATGAGTCCTTCTAGTCTCCTTTGGCTGGAACCAATAACATTTGAAGACTACGACGTTTGGTGGGTTTTCACCAAAGAATGTAAGTTCATAAATTGCTTCAACTCTTCCATAATACTCGACCCCTCCTTCGCCGACAGCGGAGACACAACAATTTGTAGACTTTCGGTCGGCCATAGATAGCTCTTTGCCAAAAGTACGAAAGCGATACCCGTTGATGTCGTATTTGACAAATGAACGGACCTTATAGTCAAAACCATTTGCGACTTGTCTCAATTCGGAGTCCATAGACTCTGCATTAGCCTACAAGTTTAATACGAAAGGATTGTTGCATTAGCCGCAAACTAGACGAAGAAATGAAATGGTCTAATGGAAATTACCGTTTGTTTGAACCAAGAGATGAAACCGGGATAGCCTCCTCCATGCTTTGCCAGAAGCTCATACTCTTCGATGGAATCCTTTTGGATCACCGCTCCATCCGAGAATTTGGCGACGTATCGACTGTATCACATATCCGGGAATAAGAGCATTTCAAAGGAATTAGAAGTTGCGAAACAATGTACCGAGAACTTACTCGATGTACGACCGCACTTCTATTAGTTTGTTGAAGATATACAACGAAATGGTCCGCCATTCTTCGACATCCAACGGTATTGCTTTCGAAGCACCGGCTGGTGCGAGCTTCCCTTTGAATAGGCTGAGGTTGGATCGACCTTTTTCACGGTCGCCATCATTGTACCGAGGCTTCGGATTATGCAAATGACGATTCTCGGCTTTGTAGTGTGCTGTCACGAAGTTTGCGGCCTCCTCAGTAATGAATGCCTCGGCCATCGATGCTTCAATTCTACGTTTATTTTTACATTTTGCTCGAAGCGTCTTCTGCATCCTCTCAGTTGCGAAGCACCAACGATTTTGCACGGGCCCCCCCAATCTTGCCTCGGTCGGGAGATGCAAAATCAAATGCTGCATTGGATTAAAGAATCCCGGTGGAAAGATCTTTTCTAACTTGCAGATCAACTCCGGCGCCAACTCTTCCAGTTCGTCTAGCACGTCAGGTGATAGTTCTTTCGCACAAAGAGCACGGAAGAAATAGCTCAGCTCTGCCAGTACTAGCCATTCATCCTCAGGGATAAAGCCACGCAACATCACCGGCATTACCCGCTCAAGCCATATGTGCCAATCATGACTCTTCATATCAAATATTTTCAATTTGTCAAGACTCGCTCCCCTCTTTAGATTCGCTGCATACCCATCGGGGAACATCAACTGCATTTTCACCCACAAGATCATTTCCCTCATAGCTGGCCTTCCAAGATTGAACCATGCCTTTGGCTTCCTCCAGTTCTTCTTTCCTTTCGGTTGTCGCATGTTTTGTAACGGTCTATCACATAGAGCCTCTTGATCGACTCTAGCCTGAGGGTTATCCTTTGACTTCCCCTCTATGCCGAACAATGTACCAAAAAGGGCCTCGGCGATATTCTTTTCAGTGTGCATCACGTCAATGTTGTGTGGGCAAATGAGGTCTTTAAAGTAAGGCAGATCCCACAAGCATATCTTGTGAGTCTAGGCGTGTTCCGAATTATACCCTTTGAAATATCCTGGACGCTCTGGATTAGGCTCGAGAGCGTTTAACTGATCCAGGGCCTGTTGGCCTGTCAATGCAGGTGGTGCAGAGTTTTTGACAACTCTACCTTTCATGAAATTTTTCTTGTCTTTTCTGAACTTATGGCCAGGATATAGGAACTGTCTATGCAAGTCGAAGCAAGAATACTTGCGACCCGCCTGCAGCCAACGGAACTGAAGAGCTGCCTTGCATGTGGGGCACGGAAACCTTCCATGCACACACCAGCCAACGAATAGCGCATACGCCGGCAAGTCATGCGTCGAGTACATGTACCACACATGCATTTTGAAGTTTTGTTTTGTAGCGGCGTCATATGTCTTGATCCCATTATTCCAAGCTTCTTGCAATTCATCCTTAAGCGGCTGCATGTACACATTCATATTCTTCCCCGGATAGTTGGGCCCTGGAATTATCAACGTCAAGAAAATGTTCTTTCTTTTCATAATCTCTCCGGGGGGGAGATTGAGTGGAATGACAAATACAGGCCAGCAACTGTATTGGGTTGCCGTCATACCAAACACTTGGAACCCATCCGTGCTGATGGCGACTCGAGGATGCCTTGGATCTGCTGCTTTGTCCTTATGTAAAGCATCGAAGTGCTTCCACGCAAAAGCGTCTGAAGTGTGTCCCAACATCAGATTCTCATCTGCATCTAGTTCGGTTCTTTTGCCCAATTTATGCCACGTCATCTGTCTGGCCGTCTCTTCGACCATGAAAAGACGTTGAAGTCTTGGTATGATTGGCATATACCGAAGAACATTAACTGGGATTTTGGTCTGACTCTTCTCACCCATACCGTTGTCTACCACAACATACCTGGAAGACTTGCAAATGGGACAATAGTTGAAGCCCGCATACTCAAGCTTAAATAAGGCACATCCATTCTCACAGGCATCTATCTTCTCATAGGGCATCTTAAGCGCACGTAGGATTTTGTCCGACTGGTACAGGTTTGCTGGCAATACATGGCCTTTGGGTAGAAAGCGTCCAAATATCGTCATCATCGCGTCGTAGCATTCTCTGCCCAGGTTGAACTGAGCGTTGAGAGCCATTACTTGCGCGATGGCATCCAGCTGACAAAGCTCAGTGTGCTCGTGTAGAGGAAGTTTTGAAGACTCCAACATTTCATAGAAGGCCTTTGCAGATTCCTCCATCTCATCGTCCGAATCCCGAGCATCATCAAAGTCTTGCACCATGTCTTCGATCCTGGTACCATGCTTGTCGGTGCGACGACGAACCACCTCAGCTCTGGCACGTTGGGCAGACTCACCATGAAATGTCCAGACCGTATAATTAGACGTAAAACCCCACTTCTGCAGGTGTTTGATCATTTCAAACTCTGACCTCTTATGATAGTTGTCGCAATCGACACAGGGGCACCAGGTTGTTTTCTGTCCATTTGCAAATGCGGCTATCACAAACCCCTTGGTTTTTATTATCCATTCATGGGTCATGTCTTTCTGACTAGTGTGACCGGTGTACATCCACGCACGATCACTCATCTTGCCTAGCTACTGGACACACAAGAAATATATACATAATTCAGCAAACCATATTCATCAGTTAATAGAGTTTGTCAGTTTTATTACGTCCATGCAACCTAGACGCTAGTAGGTAAAGATAGGTCCTAATCCCAGCCGAGTATGTGTAGATTGGGTTCGTTTTCCCATGCTCTGCTCCGGATCCGACGAACGTAGGGGCGGAGCTCGTCGAACACTAGACCCTCGCACCGACGAAGAAACTGCACATTTAAATCGAAAGATGAGTAACATAGCAATATTGTTTTTTCCGTCAACCTAACTAAATATTTATAACAGGACGAGCGGGTTAGGGGGTTCCTCGACGTCAATGAAACCCTAAATAGCAAGTATCGTCGGTGCGAGATACATGTGGCGCTCGGCGTTGAACACTAGATCCACATCCCACAAGTGACGCCGGCGCCCGGTGTCCCGCGTGCAGCAATAGTTCTGGGGGCCGATGACGGTCGAACACCTTGGCAAATTTGTCTGGCAGCCTCTGCGATGAGGATTAAAGCCAAGTTTTGAAACTTCAAACAACCAAACCGACCGGTTTGGTTGTTTGAAGTTTCAAAACTTGGCTTTAATCCTCATCGCAGAGGCTGCAAGACAAATTCGCATAGGTGTTCGACCGCCATCGACCCCGAGAACTGTTGCTGCGGGACGCCGGATGCCGGCGTCACTTGTGGGACGTGGATGTAGTGTTCGACACCGACGGCCACATGTATCTCGCACCAACGATACTTGCTATTTAGGGTTCCATCGACGTCGAGGAACCCCCTAACCCGCTCGTCCCCAGGCGCCCTCTGGTATGGCGACGCACGGTCGATGGGTCAGCACTCGGACCGGGGGATTCTCGGCATGGGCGACGGCGTCGGGACCGGCGGGACCCACTGGCTCCACCATCTCTCCCCTCGGCGACCGGCGATCCACGACCCTATTCCTTTTTTCCTTTTTCCTCTTCTTCTACTTATTCTTCTTTTTTTCAACTTTCTTCTTCTTCTAATTATCTAAACCTAAACCTAGCACTAACCTAATCCTACCACTAACCTAAACCTATTAATAACACCTAAACCTAAATAAACAGCAAATAACAGTAGAAAAAAACAAAAAAAAGTTCACCTTGGCTCCGGCGGTGGTGGAGGAGGCGGCGGGGGCGGGGCGTCGCCGGGGCAGCGGGGCGGGGCGCCAAGGCGCGGGGCGTCGCCGGGGGTCGGGGCGGGGGCAGCTCGGGCCCGGGGGCGGCGGCGCGGGTGAGGTTAGGGCCGGGAGAGAGAGAGAGGGGAGAGAGAGAGGGGTGGGGCGCGGGTGAGGTGAGGGCCGGGAGAGAGAGAGAGGGGAGAGAGAGAGGGGCGGCGGCGCGAGTGAGGTGAGGGCCGGGAGAGAGAGAGAGAGAGGGGAGAGAGAGAGGGGTGGGGCGCGGGCGCCGGCCCCTTTTCAGTTAGGTCACCGCTCTTTGCCGTCTGCTAGCAGACGGCAAATAGCCTAGCTAGTGGGGTGGGGCCGAGGGGAAACGGCCGTTAAAACGGCCACTTTCTTTGCCGTCTGCTGGCGGACGGCAAAGAAGCTTTGCCGTCCGCCAGCAGACGGCCAAGAAAGTGGCCGTTAGGTCGATCTTGTTAGTGGGCCACCCACCCTCTTTGCCATCTGCTAGCAGACGGCAAAGATTCTATGCCGTCAGCTAGCTGACGGCAAAGAGGTGGCTGATGGCAAAGAGCTTCTTTGCCGTCAGCTAGTTCTTTGCCGTCGGTTTTCTAGAAACGGATGGCAAAGAGCTTCTTTGCCGTCCGCCAGCTGACGGCAAAGAACTAGCTGACGGCAAATTTGCTGATTCCAGTAGTGTTTAGACGCTAATTCCAGATGCCAAAAATTCCTTGAGAGATGCACTTTACTTCCCATCACTTTAATTATATGACAAATGTCGAGTTTACCACCCTAGCTAATTCCCATGAATACCGTCCCACTATGAAACTTCGTGTTCAGTATGGCCATATGAGAAAAGGGAGGCTTCAAGGTCCTGCAGTTGTAGAAGCAAGTACATGCTCTATAAAATGTGATATCAATCACTTCATGACCTTGGATGCTCGTATATATCTCGACCTGAAGTTGTAAACATAAAGAATATGGCACTATAACCTAACTTGGTTTTGGAAACTAGAGGTAGGAGCAAAACATGATATCATAATAAAAGGTTAGGAGATATTTGCACTTCTTCTTAATACCCCTTGGGTGATAGGTCATCATTGAAGGGCCCGCAAACATTCGTCACTGGTAATACACTAGTGGCATGATTTAACTGAAAATATTAGCAGTACCAACTCGAGTGATGGGCCTAAGTTTGTGTCGGTTACCCATCTAGACCCTAAGACACACCACCCCCTCCCGCGCGTGTATAAAAATATTTTCGAAGAACAAAGGGAGAATAATCAATTAGTTCTCTCCCTAGCATGTTCTTTTCATGTAGAAAGAACTTGTGACATTGTAAGGATGAGAGTTAACATCCACACAACAATTAGTACATTTAGGATAGTAAACTGAGCCTAACCGAGCTTTCTCACGCCGCTAGTGATTTCGGCCGTCGCATTTTGCTTTTAAATCATTTCTGGCCATCAGATCATCGTTTTGGCGTGAGTTTACCGCGACCTGGGCCACCTGTCCTAATGGGCTGCTACTCTCGTGACTTTTTCTAAGGCCTATGCTTGATTGGGCTCGGTTCGGCTGGTATGGAAGCCCATTTGTCTAACCGACCGAGGTACAAGAGCGACTCGTCGTTGTGCTCAGAACTGTTCGCTCGAGGGGATCCGATCGACGTGCTCGATACAGAGGCTTGCGAGGGGATCCGGGCATCTGGCGCGAGGGGGGTCCGACACGGGAGGGGATTCATCCGAGGCGAGGTACGCGAAGGGATCCAGACAAGCCGACGAGGGCGAAGGGTCACCTCGCAAGCACTGAACAGTAGCCGGAAATCGAGGAGGTAAATAACCGTCCGCTAGAGGACCTTAATGGCGACTTATGTGCGCCACTCGCCGGTGACGAATCATTGCAGGGCGGTTACCATGTCAATTGGTGCTCCTTCTTTGCTTCCCGTGCGTCCATATAGTGTCCTATGACCCATTGTTCCTTCCCGTGTAGAGCTTTCGGATCGACAACCGAAGGTACAAGAGGTCATCGATTCAATATCTGGTGGTAGTTCGGTCCATGGCGCCGCTGCACATCGAGATTCATCTCCACCGCCCAGATTCATCTCTGTTGGAACTACCCCTAGCTGCTCTCTCTCACTGATGGCTAGACGGAGGAAGAAGAAGAGCTGGACACTGAATTTTTTCTAGCGCACGAACACCTCAGCCGCACGTACGGCAGTTTTTCTTTTCTAGCTGAGCACCAACTCAACGCGCTAGCTCACAAGTCATGCAGTACAATGGGCTTGGAGACTTATACGCGCTGCCTGCGCGCCCTCCAATCTACCGCCCGATCCGGCTGTGCGCACGACGCGCACAAACGCGCACGACGCAGCCCTATCCGGCCACGCGCACGACACGCACAAAACGCGCTCGACGCGGCTCGATCCAACTGATCGTAACGATCAGAAAAATATTAGGAATCCAAATATGACATCATTTTTTTATTTTTAAAATGATTAAAATTATTTTTTGCAGGAAAAAATCTTCTTTTTGAAATAACTTTTTTTACTTTTGGAATTTTGAGATTCTGAGAAAACTTCACTGGGTAAACCGGGGTGAAATCGAGTCCCAATTTTTCTCTAGTTTTTTTTGATATATTAAACTTTTTTTTTGACGTCGTATGCAAAAGTTACGGCCGTTTTACTTTTTTTTTGTTGCAAAAACGGTCAAAATTCATATTTCAAAATTTCTATACCAACTAGACACTAAAACCTAACTACATCTCAAAGGATTTTATTTTTTGAAGATTTTATCATTTTTGTTTATTTTCTACAAAACTAAAAAAGGCGGTCCAAGGGGGTAGAGTTTGAAAATTTCAAAACCCCTTTAGTCCGGGTTGGTGTCCATCCAATCATACCGTCGACTACATCTGCTAGCACCGTCCCAGCCAGAGTCACAACTAAGGTTAACCAAGCCAGAGTCAACCCTTTCTAACTTCATTTGCTATTTTTTTATGCATTTAATGATTTTTTTGAGCTAAATGACCCTGAAATTGAAAAGCAATAAAAATGAACTCTGAAAAGGTTGAAACTTGGCATGGTATCATCATTTCACCCACATAGCTTGTGCTAAAAAGTTGAGAGGGTTACGGCAAAAACTGGATGCACTTCGTGTACAAACTGGACCATCTCCTTCGAAGTATCAAGGTTTCGGACGAAAACCCATCTGTTACAAAGGCATTTCATTTTTTTAAACTTATTTCAACTCCAGACTTTTTGTGCATTCAATATGCACCATTCAAAGCCACATCCTCAAATTTCAACCCTTTCTAACTTCATTTGCTATTTTTCATGCATTTAATGATTTTTTTGAGCTAAATTACCCTGAAATTGAAAAGCCCTACAAATGAACTCTAAAAAGGTTGAAACTTGGCATGGTATCATCATTTCACCCACATAGCATGTGCTACAAAGTTGAGAGGGTTACGGCAAAAACTGGATGCACTCCATCTAGTCTACTTAAAATTTATGGATACAGCATGTAGTAATTTTCATAATATTTTTGTTGGTAAATCATCTTATACATTTGAACTGACTTGAATAAAATTTGAGCTCACCTCCACCGTTAAAGTTAAAGCATCCTCAGCTCATGAGCCCAACGATCTAGCTTGAGCTTGAGAACCGAGCAAATTAAGTTCTCTGTGCTACAATATTAAGTATCGGCTACAAAACTGCTCTTATCGAAGTTTGTATGTAGACAACATCTTTAATTTGATTCTTTCATTATTTCTCCATCTTTGATTCTTACCGAACCAGACAATAATCAGGTGAGGGATAGCTTTTCATTTGATTTTTCGGTTTTAGTTAAAGTTATTCTCTCAAAACTTGTATGTCACGCACAAGTCATGGGTCCAGGGAGGAATTGGGAACATAGCCAAACAACGAAGTGTCCATGCACAAAAGCAAGTACCTCTAACCTTTTTCGCTATAATGATGTGAACTGATCCAGAGTTGATTCTTCATTGGCAATGCTTGGCGTGGATCTTAGCCTATGCATTGAAGTGTCTATGCACCTTAGGAGGAAACAGTCTATAAGCTGGATGAATCTCTATGGGTTTTCAACCCGATATTAATTATACTAACTGGTCAATTCTCTTGGCATCATGAAAATGCGGAGCTACTACTGGTTGTTAAAAAACCCTACATGGTGGTACTATATATGTACCCATTGCACACTAACCCCACTATCCATACATTTTGCAAATGCCACTACAGACGTCATAGAAACTAGCATCATGCGCCAGACAAAAGAAAGTTCACCTTTGATGAGACCCAAAGAGATGATATTTCATAAGTCACGACAGAACATAACAATATGCTCACGACACTTTTCTCTCAAGATGAGGTGAGATCCGTGGTGTTCCAAATAGAACATAAGAAAGGAGCCTCTAAGAAAGATCCATGCCTTGATGGCTTTTCCACATAATTCTATCAGAATTTCTGGAATGTCATCAAGTCTACCTATTGGCGTTTTTCAATTGTCTTCATGCCAACCAACTTCACCTATCCAGGCATAATTTTGGTAAGAATGTTTTGTTGCCAAAAATTCAGGAGGCTGAGTGGATCCAGCAATATAGACTCACATGTCTCCTTAATGTCAGCTTAAAGATTTTCACCAAAGTGGCTACTTATATGCTCAACACTATTACTGATCATGTTGTCCGGCTATCTCAAAAAACTTTTATGCAAAGAAGGAATATGCTCGATGAAGTAGTATCCTACATGAGACCATTCATGAGATGCACCAAAAAACATGAGTGGAGTAGTTTTCAAAATTGATTTTGAAAAGGCCTATGACAAGGTTAAATGGTCGTTCCTTCAACGGCCACCTAGAATGAAAAGATTCAACGATAAATGATGCTAGTGGATCTGAAATTTTGTTACTAGAGGTAGTGTAATCGTCAAAGTCAATGATGACGTAGGCAAATACTTCCAAACAAAAAAGGACTATGTTAGGTTGACCCATATCTTCAATGTTATTTAACATTGTAGGTGACTTGTTGCTATTATGATTGGACGCGTCAAGCATGACGGTCAGATTGCATAAGTAGATGCATTGTGAAGGCTGGCATCTCTATTATGCAATATGACAATGATACGATTCTTTTTATGTAACATGATGTACAACTTGCTAACACTGTGTTATTTTAGTATCAGGTACTAGGTTTACGTTTTTCCGAATACCCACTTAACTTTGTAGTTATTGAATCTCGTCCTCGTATGTTGTTTACTTTGGAAAAAAAATTAGTTCCGCCAATAATATCAATTGCAGCATATGACAAATGACACATTGGACGAGTTAAAGCTCCCACCACTTATATCATTAAAACTGAACATCCTAAATAGTACTAGTTGACATAGTACATGTACATACACACGCAACATACATGACTTGACAAGATTCGGGTTTTTTTCTGGGGATTTTACTATTTTTAAGTTTCCTATCATGTAACCTTTTTTTGTGTTTGTGTAGTTTTTCCTTTACTTTGTGTGCATGTTTGTTTGTGTGTTTGTGTGTGTTTGGTCTCTGTGTGTGTGCGTGTGTTTGTGTGTGTCTGTGCCTCTGTGTGTTGGGAGGTAGGGGGGTGAACACTTTGGGGGGGGGGGGGGGGGGGGGGGGGGAGAACCTGGGATTCTTGACAGTTTCAGAATGGCAGTGGGGCAACAACAGTACAGATCTAGAACGTCTCGTTCAGCATTCTTCCCAGGCCCAGCTCACGTCAAGCGGCTCATAGCTTAACAACACCCGTGACAAATATAGTAGAAGAGTTCCTGGAGCGACGAGGCAACTCAAGGAGCTTCCCTGGTGAGCGCTTGGGGTGCAGATGCGAGGGATGTTGATGCAAAGAACGTGTGCATGCTCTGGTCTGGCCATGGAATGAGTGGAACTTTGCCGCTGACGTCGGTGATCAGAGGAGACTTCCTGCCTGCGCCAGGCAGTCGTCAATGTGGTCTTGGTCTCTCGGCACAGACACCTGTCACGCGAGGCGGCATCGACAGATCTTGTTGCGTTTCTGGAAATGGAACACGTGCTTCAAACGAGTGATTCGGAATGATTGGTGCATGTCCTTCTCGATCTTCGCTAGCAATGATCTCTGGACATGGACTGCTTCCTTTCTAAAGTTTACTCTGTAGGAAGAAGCTGAAGTGAACAAAAATGTACCGGACAAGGGTGGCTCTATGTTTTCAAGTTTGTGTGCGGACCTATACTAACACAAAATAACCTATCGATATTGGAGTGACACTAGTACATGATGTCTTCTTTTTCGCACTACTGTCGGGTAAAGTGTGCATTTGACGAAGAATAGACGCTACCAACAAGCGCGTTCATGGACTCCAGTAATGAATATTCTACGTCTCTACCAACCAGTTGCACACTTGCACTAATGTGAGCAAGTCTCTCCCCTGTCCAACTCCCCCCTATACATACAGCGGCCCATGCATCTTCACAGAAGTTGACAGCAAGCCATATTGTTTATTCTTATGGCAGACACCACATAAACAGAGGGAATGATGAGAAAGGAACAAGAGATCGATCACGTGTAAGAACATGTGTATGGGATTCGGAGATATCAGAATGTCATTGAATAGATGGTTGTTCTCTCTATTTCGGTTCTTCAGGGCATGTACCATGGAGACATCACCTAGTGATGGTCTCAAGTGCCACGTCAGCTCAGGCTTTGTCCCAGAAAGTTTTCACCCAACGTAGGTGATGCCATGTGGCAGCCTTAGTGTACCCACATCTCTTCAAATGGTAGTACATAAAAAGTTTTTGGGCGCATGCACTTTTTCAGCAGGAATAGAGCGAGGGAGCATGCCCTCTTGTTCATTTCCACACAGTGTAACCTTCATAGACTCTCGTCCGTGCCGCGCGACTGTAGCATGAAAGCGTCTTAGTAGTGGACGTACGTTACTCCCATGTTTGCCTTGTTTATCTCTTGAATCCTCGATATAATTTGCCCCTCTGCGTCTTGCATTTTGTATTCCATCTGGGATCTGGCAATCTGTTCTCTGCTAGCCAGGCTCGACCGTTCCATTGCACTTTCGTGTACAAGGAGTGTTACAGTACCTGACTCGGCGCTCGCCAATGTCATGCGCCCTTTCCCTGAGCACACCCGGGTGGATGGCCGTGCGACGCTGCGCCACCATATCTTGTCCACGAACCAGGGAAGCCGTGCGACGTAGCTGCCCCTGGCGAGATGGAGCTCGGGGTTGCCGCGGTACACGTACATGTCGATGCAGTTGTTGCTGTCCTGGGCAAGCAGCCGGGCCTGGTTCATCCACGTGCGCATCTGCTCGTCATGCTCGCCACCGCCGGGCGCCTTCTTTGACAGGTGCGTCAAGAAGCTCTGCATGCTCTCCATCTCCTCGTGGATGAACTGCATGTTGTGCCGGACGCGGCCCAGCAGTAGCGCCTCGTTGCCGATGACGCCCAGTAGCAAGCTCACGGCGCCCGACGCGAGCTCCGCCACCGCTGGCTCCTCCCACCGCCGGTCCGCGCCTTTGTGTCTAGTTCTCCTCGCCTGTGTATCAAAGATGAGCCGGTTGCGTGTTGGGATCGGGGTAAACCCTGTCGGCATTGCCGACTCCGGCGTGGTGGCGCCTGTGGGTGCCGCCTGACCTTCCTGGAGGGCGTCGGGGGCTACCCTTCCTCTCGCCTCGTCGAGTACCGGGGGAAACCCTTGGCAGCAGCGTCGTCATCGCCGCGATCCTTCTTGGAGGTGTTGATTGGTGCCGGCACTTCGGAGTCTTGGAGCTTGGTGGAAGATCCCCGGTGGGCGCAGCGGTCGCGAGGCTTCTTCGTTTTTGTTGATCCGCCGTTGTCGGCATTTATTTCTTTTGTTTTTCTCCGTCGTTTCTTTTGGCCGTGACTGTGCTGCTTCCGCCCCAGCACCTATCACTGCATGTTTCGGTTGGTTGCTTTGTAATACAAAGCTGGGGGAAACCCTTTCTCGGAAAAAAGATGAGCCGGTTGCACCACAACGTTGACTGGCGGTGGTTTCGTGTCTAGTTCAAAACGGTGACGCACTAATTCGGTATGCATCCATGTGGGTGGCAAGAACTTGTTCTTCACGTTCTCAAGGAAAGTATGTGCCCCTAGCCCCCGTCAAAAAAAAAGTACATGTGCCTAGCTTTTCCTTCGAAGAATGAAATACCTTCCTTCTTATGCCCACCATGTGATTGTGATCAGTGTAAGATGTGGTTCACATGTTCACCGTCATAGGTTCCATGGCAGGAAAGAGAAATGCTCGATCAAGCCGGATTGGCTTGGCTTGGTTTGGCCGAGCCGAGAGGAGCCTCCTTTCTAGTTCGTTTCTTGACAAGGTGGTACCAACATATGAATGCAAGAGCAGTTTTGTAGCCGACGATTAATCTTATAGTTTATGCAATATTTCTCAAATTTAAAATAGTTTTGTTCAAATTTTGTGGTTTATAGCAAAAAATAATGGCTATATTGCTTGTAAACATTCCATGGAATCCTTTGTACTACTTCCTATCTTCCGTTCTATCAAACCTATGAGCCAAGTTTAGTCTACTTAAAATTTAATGCCTGAAAATTAGGATAATTGAAAATTTATGGATACACGTTGGAAATTCCATAATATTCTTGTTAGTTAATCATCTTAGACATCTGAACCCGCAATTTCAGCTCGCCTAAACCCTTAATGTTAAAGCACCTTCAGCTCACGTGCCCAACGAGCTAATTAAGTTGTCTGTCCACCACAATACTAAGTGTTAGTAACTGTTAGTAACAATTCGGTATGCATTTATGGATGACGAAGTAAAGGAAGTAGTGAGCCATACTGGTCCAAGATTAGCATATAGATAACATCTTTAATTTGATTCTTTGATTCTTATTGAACCGATAATAATCAGCTCAGGGACAACCTTTAATTTGATTCTTTGGTTTTAGTTAAAATTGTTCTCTCAAAACTTGCATGTCACGCACAAGTCATGGGTCCAGGAAGGAATCAGGAACCTAGCGAAACACCGAAGTGTCAATGCACAGCGGCAAGTACTTCTAACCTTTTCGCGATAATGTTGCGAACTGATCCAGGGTTCATTCTTCACAAGAAATGCTCCATGTGGACCAATGCCTTGAAGTGCACATGCACCTTATTAGGGGGTAACGCTCTGTAAGCTAGATGTAATTTCTATCGGTTTTTGACCAGATATTCTACTAGCCGGTCGATTTCTCTTTACATAATGAAGATGCAAAGCTACTACTAGTTGTTGAAAGACCTACCTGGCGATACTATATAGGTACGCATTGCACACTAACCCTGCTATCCATAGATTTTGCAAATGCCAGGACAAGTGCAATAGAAAATAGCATCATGGGTCGGATGAAAGAAATTTCACCTTTGATGAGACCCGAATAGATAATACTCCCTCCGTCCGGAATCACTTGTCATAGAAATGGATGTATCTAGACGTATTTTAGTTCTAGATACATCCATTTCTTTCCATTTTGACGACAACTAATTCCAGACGGAGGGAGTATTTCACAAGTCACGACATAATAGAAAAATATCCTCACCACACCTTTATCTCAAGGTGAGATGAGAGTAACGGTGTTCCAAATGGAACATAATAAAGCTGCAGGCGCTGATGGCTTTCCCGCAGAATTCTATCACAATTTCTGGGATGTCAACGAGTCTGGCCTATTGGAGTTGCTCAATTGTAATCACGCCAACCAACTTGACCTATCCAGGCTTGATTTTGGTAAGATTGTTTTGTTGTCGAAAATTAAGGAGGCTGAGTGGATCCAACAATACAGACTCACATGTTTCCTTAACGTCCACTTCAGGATTTTCATGAAAGTGGCTACTAACATGCTCAACACGGTTACTGGCCATGTCGTCCGATCATCTCAAACGGCTTTTATGCAAAGAATGAAAATGCTCGATGAAGTAGTAATCCTAAATGGCACCATTCACGAGATGCACTAAAAAAACATGAGTGGAGTAGTTTTCAAGATTGACTTTGAGAAGGCCTATGACAAGGGTAAATGGTGATTCCTTCAACAGTTCCTGAGAATGAAAGGATTCAATGATAAATGATGCTAGTGGATCCAAAATTTTGTTACTAGAGGTTGTGTGGTTGTCAAAGTCAATGATCACGTAGGCAATTACCTCCAGACAAAAATATGACTACGTCAGGGTGAACCCATGTCTTCAGTGTAATTTAACATTGTCACTAACAGGTTGCTATTCTGATTGATCCCACCAAGCATGACGTTCAGATTGCAGATGCAGTGCCATACATTGTGGATGGTGGCTTTTCTATTCTGCAATACGGCGATGATACACAGAAATGCAATTCGCATCCGGGAGCACATGCTACTGCCTGTGGAAAATGATTTTTGAAATGTGAAAAAAATCCCAACAAATTTTTTATGTGTTCTTTAACACGTACGAATGCTACCTGAAAATCTTTAGGCAAAAAGGTTACGCATTTTGGCCTGTGCAAAAAAAAAATCGAGCTGAACAACTATTGTTACCCCAAAATGCCACACCCATTTTTTTTCACCGACGATACGCTGCTCCGTTTTGCATGAAAATTTTCAAGCATAGTTGCGACACCAACACGAACATCTACATAAAATTTCAGAATTTTCAAATTTTATTTACTATTTTTTGTTCATTGTACTGTTCATATGGGCGCAAATGCACCCGGGAGCCAAAACGCCTCCCCCGATAATACGATTCTTTTATGCAACATGACCTGCAACTTACTAACACCATGTTAATTTAGTATCAGGTTCTAGGATTATATTTTTTCAAGACGGGGCAAATACCCACTTACCTTTGTAGTTATTCAACACCGCCTCGTATATTGTTTACTTTGGAAAAAAACGGTTCTACCAATAATATCAATTGCAGGATATGACAAATGACACATGGGACGAGTTAAAGCTCCCACCACTTCATTCGTCAAAACTGATCGTAAATAGTACTAGTTGAGATTGTACATGTACATACAGATACAACATACAAGACATGACCAAATTCGTTTTTTTTGGGGGGGGTTGCTATTTTCAATTCCCTTTTTATTCATTATGTCACCTTTTCTTCTCCTTTTTTCGTGTGTTTGTGTAGTTTTTTCTTCTTTTTGTGTGTATGTGTAGTTTTTTCTTGACGTGCGCGCGTGTTTGTTTGTGTGTGCTTTTCTCTTTCTCTGTGTGTGTGTGTGTGTGTGGGTCAGTGTGTGTGTGGGGGGGGGGGGGGGACAACATGTGCATGCTCTGGTATGGTCATGGATTGAGTGGAACGTTGCCGCAGACGCCGGTAGTTAGAGGAGACTTCCTGTCTGAGCCAAGGCAGTCGTCAATGGGGGCTTGGTCTCTGCACATACAACTGTCACGCGAGGCGGCATCGGCAGAGCTTGACATGCTCCCGGAGATGGAACACTTGTTTCAAACATGGTTCATAACAATTGGTGCATGTACTTCTCGATCTTTGCTAGTAATAATGGACTGCTTCCTTTCTAAGTTACTATGTACGACGGTGGAAGAAGTTGAACCGTGTGCTGAAGTACTGAACAAAAATGTTCTGGACAAGGGTGGCGCTATGTTTTCCAATTTGTGTGCGGCCCTACTAATAACACCAAATACCCCATCGATATTGGAGTGACAATAGTACATGATGTCTTGTTCTTCACACTTATGTGGGGTTTAATGTGTGCCTTCGGCAAAGCATAGAGACTTACCAATAAGCGTGTAAATTTTCTCCTCTAATGAATAGTCTACCAACCGGTTGCCCACTTGCACTAATGTGAGCAACGCTCTCCCCTCTCCGACTCCCCCCTTATATATAAACCTGTCCATCTTCATGCTAGTGGACATCAAGCCACATTGTTTGTTCATATAGGAGACACCACATCGACGGAGGGGATGATGAGAAGGAACACGAGATGACATGTAAGCAAATGTGTGTGGGAGTCGGAGACATCAGAACGCTAGCTAATTGTGTTTACATCTGCGGAGGTAGCTGGCCGTTCAGTCTATTTTGGTTCTTCATAGGCCTCACAACACATGCCTCCTAGTGTTACACTTTCCAGGTTGATTCATCTTGATATGGCATCAGTTAGTTGCACTGTTGGAATCCATGGAGGAGACTGTAACAACTTTTGGACAATACACACAATAGCGACCTACTTGTCCTGTGCATCACCACCAATGTCCTGGTGGCCCCGACCACATTTTTTTCAAAAAGGATGACATCCCCCGTCCTCTGCATCAAGTGGTGCACACACACTTGTGGCCCCGGCCCCATAGTGAGGGTTTTGAATGACTTCTCGACTAGCGAGTGCTGAACCACATTCACGCGCTCCATCCGATCATGTGGGTTTCTTGGATTTGTGAAGTTCAATACATTCAAAGAAAATTTAGGAGCACAATACGAATCCATTTTCAATTTATGTGTGATCCTCTGATAAACACCTGATCAATATTTGCCACCAAACAACACTGTAAAATGTATACATGTTCAGAACAACACAAACACATGAGATGAACTAAACCTCCCATGACAGCCAGCCTCAAAACAGAAAAATACTGTAAAATGTAGTAGTGAAGAGTGTGCATCTACTTATAGAGACAACATGCACAACTTGATTGGAGTTTTTTTTTATTAGTGTCGTTTCTCAGTGAGATCATCTCTCCTATTAAAGGAGAATCTGACGTCGTCATGATGGTTCGACCTCCCCCTCCCACGCACTGCTTCTCCCATCCCAGCCCGAGAAAAGGCAAAAAAAAAAAGAAACACGACCCACGAACGCACCTTCCTCCCTACTACGCGGAAACAACCAGCCCCACGTTCCCACGATCCCCTCACAAGTCCCAACTGCGCCCTCCTCCTGCAATCTGCAATTGCGTTCGTCCCCTCCCCATGAATCACACTATCCTCCACACCTAGACCTGGCCACGCGTTCGTTCCATTGCCGCCGTCGAGGAACCGCAGCCCCAGATCCTTGCTGCCCGATCCTCTCTCTCACATTGACTGCGGCGTGATACCGGCGGCGGCGACACACTCCTCTCATCTATCTCCCTGTATGCCCTGCCCTCCCGACGTGATGGGGACCGATGACCGTGGGGAATGGGATCTGGTGGTGCCCGTCGAACGTCGAGAGATGGCACAGCCCCGCCACACACTTTTCTCCCTCCTCGGGATTCTCAATTCCTCATCTAAAAGGTTCTGTTTTCTTCCGCGTGCATCTGGTTTCATTCTTGAATTAATATTATCTTGAAGTGTGGTGATCGTGCTTGTGTGTTTGTGTTCTCAAGTCATTCAACCACTACTTTCACTTCTTGTGCAGGTTTATGTGGATAAAACTACCACCATATCCACCCAGCCTTTCTGTTTGGTCTTGTGATGCTGACGCACATTGTCTTTCATGTTCCTACTATCTGCGCTTCAGTTTTGAATTGTGATGTTGACGCACATTTTCTTTCTACAGTTGTGATATTTCCCTCCTTCATGGATGTATGCAACTGCATGAATGGGACAGCGAAGCCGCTGTAATGAGAATTGCAGAATGATGACAAAGATACCGAAATATTTCTAATAGGACACGTCAAATCAAAGGCAAATGTGAAGCTCTTGCATCAATCCTCAGACTGATTCCAGCAAATTTTCCTGCAGAACTAAACATGGTAGTCTTGAAGTAAATACTATTTATGTTATTTTCTATGTGTTTTTAGCACAATAGAAAATTAATATTGTTTTTCCTCTCAAGTTCAAGATGAGGGCGACCAATTAAGAAAAAGTTTGGTGAGATAGAGTGGCAGGTTTGCCAGAATCACTGTAGCTTCTTCTGCCACAAACTTCGGTTCATGCCTATGACATCTTCTGGGGTCTTTTTTTAAGGAAAATATTTTGTTTACACCATCCTATTGGCATGTCTATGGAAGCAGTGAAACTTAAACGAACAATTCTAGGCTAGATATTATTAAGGTGTGCATACATTGATCCTGTTCATGGATCTTGCCATCTTTTTTTGCCAGTCATTTGAACTATTTAAGAAACTTGAAGGGAAGCTCAAGGGAATACATCATTACCTTTTAGTTTTATTTTCGAGTTGTTGGAATCAATCTGGAAAACATCTTCATATTGTAGATACAATATTACTGGTTTGAAGTCTTATACTCTGTTTGACATTACACATTACGGAAATAGTGAGATTATGCTCACACCACTGTGCTGATAGAGATTGGGTACTTAATAGTATGGAGAGGATAAGATCAAAAAGGACGGTGATATAAGAAAAGTGGGAAGTGGAAGAGGAACAAAGTTGGGATGACAATTATAAACACGTTAGTACTTCAAATCTTTATGCGCTGATGTATTCTTTGTGGTAGAAAAAAGTGTTTTAAAAGGCTCATGATTTTCAGGAAACTGTATGACGTATGTGTGTTCCTTCACATGGACAAATACGAAAGGGTACCCATTATGAAATGATAGACCAGTGATGCATCATTTCTTTGACTTTCATATTGTAAATATGACTCACATGGCTGCACTCTGCAGAATATCGAGTTTGATGACGATGATGATTGGAACCAAGAGGAGGAAGCAAGTAAGTTTCATTTGATTTTCTATTCATATGACGGCTATTGTGACCAAATATGTAAAGCCTGGATTGGTTCACTTACTTTCTTGTATGTTCTATACTTACAGTTTTTCGGTATTTTCTTCTTGTTGCCTCTCAGTGTACCACTAAATAATCCTATTTAGTTGTGGTTCTGTTTGCTCTGCAGCTTAAACCCAAAAATATTACCATACAAATTGATATCAGTTGTGGGAGACTCGGCTATGCCGATAATGCCTCCAATATGGTGGTGTTCATGGTGGACGCCACCATGTGAGCTTCAGCTCATTGTGGTGTAGCCGGAGCGATTTCCTTCGCAGGTCAAGTCTAGACAGTTTTTGTTGTGCATATAATCCCCTTTTGTTAGGTCCCTAACATTATTAATTTTATTTATCTGCCAACAACAACCAAGTAATGTGGACATTTCCACGTATTGAGTAATTCTCGGTTAGTTAGATCTGACCGCTGCATGTGCTTCATGGGATGCCACGAATCCAGTGCAAGCAGCGTCGCGGTGGCTGGGTTCAGGTGGACATGGGATGGTTCATCCCATATACCGACTCTCTAGCTACTTTCCCACTTTTTCAGTAGTATTTTAAACGACAATGCTTGACCATATAAATAACAGAAAAAACCAGAAAAGGCTGCAACATTTTTACGCAATGTAAATCACTTTTCTGCGCGTGCGCGTGTGTGTGCGTGTGCTTGTTCTTTCGTGCCCAAATACTTGTGTAGTGTTGTGAGAGAGATCCTGCAACTTCAGTTTTGTCATGCAGTTATTTGAGTTGTATACATCTCTTGCGTGTTTTAGGTACATCATGTGTACAGGGAGCAAGCGCCACATTGCTACATTTAATGCTTGGGTGTGCTCCCACGCTCCAAGCCATTGTCCCATGCTCCAAACTGCAGATATTGACTATGATATGAAATTGTAATTGTTCATAATTTAAATGTTTGACCCAAGGCAGGAGCCAAGAATACTAGCTTTCCTGGGAGAAGGTATTTAAGAGAGTATATTACTTTATCTTTTGAAGGAAAGAGTATATAATTTAAGAACAAGGCACATATGTGTGACATGCATGCTCTTAACAATGGTTAGCGTATGGTTGCCAAGTTGTTTCTCTGGTTCATCTCAAATTGAGTGTCTTGATACTTAATATGAAAATTTGGTTATAAAAATTGTCTTCCGCAAGTCATACTTTTTTGTATGAAAGAAATATGTATAAAATTCCTCAAAGCATTGTACATAAGCAGGTTCATATGTCTGACATGCCTTTCTTTTTCAGTTCTTCCTGCTACAAAGGAAGCAAAAGTGACTTATTTAATCTCAGAGATATGTCTGCGTCATCAGTTTTGAGGAGTCATTCTTCCAGTCGCACAAAATGTGGACAAATGTATCATTTACATTCAATTGTAATTTCAATGCCATGTCATAAAATTTCAATTCACTAGTTCAGTCCCTTCTATAAGGTAGTTCTCTTTCTATGACCTGAAATCACAAAATCCATTGCATGTGATTTTGTCTTCTCCAGCATAGCAAATTAGCAATTGTAAATGATTGCCTATGGTGGTGAAGTTATGTGTTGCTACAAAATCTTTCTCTGCCAGCCTCAAGGGGGCGACAAGGTCATCCACTTTGTTCATTCATTCAATTTTTTTGCTTTTGCAGATATTGCATCAAAGCTGGGAAGTGAACCGTGCATTAATACATCAATCTAATACTATTAGTTATAATTGGCTAACCATGTAGGATGTACCACTTTGATGTATTACACTCCATATTTCTTTACATTTCTGGCATCGAATTTTTATTCCTCTCATCTGTCGATTTTTGTTTTTTTCTGTCTCTTAAGCTGGTTATTGGTCATGTGAATCAACGTGTGGTGCCCCCCCCCCCCGCGTCCGCTCCGCTCCCCCCCCCCCCCGGCGGGCGACGGGCGGATCCCGATTCCCCACACCTCCAGCTCCCCTCCCCTCCATCCCCCCGGCCGCCGCCGGCGGCATGGTCCGCCGGGCCCTGCCCGTGCGGCGCTGGCGGCGGCGGGCAGGCTTTTCCCCGCGCGTGTGTTGGGGGGTGCGGGGGCCCCTTGACGGCGGCGGTGCTACTCGACCGCGGCGGTGTGGCTCGGCGGCGGAGATCCTGCAGGCCACGGGCGCCCTTGACGCGACGGCGCGGCCATTGGTCGCGGGGCGGCGCGGTGTGCGGCTGGCCGGCGACGCCCGCTCGGTCCAGATCTGGGCCCTTTCGGGCCCCATCTGGGTCGGGGCGGGCCGGCGGTTCGGGTCGCGGCGGCGCTGCTCCCTGGTGGTGCAGCGAGGCAGCGGTGGCTGCGGTGGTGATGGCTCCGACGATCGGCTTGCTGCAGCGTGGCAGCTAGGACTGTCCGGACCCGTTGGGGTCCGGCCGGGCCTGTGATGGCCTGGCAAGTCCCTGCCGCTACGTCCGGTCTGCTCCGCGCGGCGGTGGAGGATGTCCCCTCCGGTGGCTGCGTTGCAGTTGCTCCCGAGCCCGGTATCTCCCCGTCCTCCCTCCAGGTCTCGTGTTGGTGGCCTCAGTGAGACAGTGAAGTTAGTGCGGTGACCGTGGTAGCACAGGCTGGTGGGCGGCATGGTGGGCGGTGCACTTCCAATTGTCCGGGGTGACAGTGGTGGTTTCGGTGCGGGAGAAATCCCTAGTGGCTCGTCCGCCACCAACGCGGCTGCGCCCGTGGGCGTCGCCGAACCTTCCTGAGGGGCGTCGGTGATACCCCCTTCCCCACTGCCATCCGCGTACCGGGGGAAACCCTAGGACTTGTCCGGGCAGCAGCGTCATCGTCGTCGCTTTCCTTCCTGAAGGTGTTGCTTGGTACGCGAGGCTTCGGAGTGCTTGGCATGTGGTGGTACTTCTCCGGAGGGTGCAACAGTTGTCGCCAATCTTCGCTGAGTTGAGCTGCCGGCGTTGGCATTTGTTTCTCTTCTCTTTCTTTCTTTTTTCTTTGGGCTTGTTTGTGCTGCGGCCCCAGCAAGCTGATTGTATCGGTTGGTTGTTGCTTTATAATATAAAGCGGGGGGAAACCCTTTTTCGTCGAATTGGAAGTTATTCTATTTTCGGATGCTTAATGTGTGATGAAGCAGATGCTATTTGGAATCAAGCATCTGACTCCTGGTTTTGGTCTCAAGACTGTAGTAAAACAACTGAACAAACATGGTTCATTTCAAAATTTACTTAATACAACTACAGTTAGAAATTTAGGCAAGGAGCATGCCCATGATATGAGAGGAGGAACATAGTTGATCTTCATTAGATCTATTACAATTACTCGTAAAAACCAATATATTTAAAAAAAATGTTATTCGCATTAGGTGCGTAGATTGTAAGTGTTTTGCACTAGAACCCTGTAGCTAGCCTTTCTTTTTTGGGATATTCTGTACAGAAAGAAAATAAAATGCTAGAACGGAAGTAAATATTCTGAACTGAAATGACATATTTCCATGCTCAATGCATATTTCTGAAGTAGAATATTTTTTTGTGTCCATGTACTTTTTTTATTCCGTGTCAACGCACGGCCACTTAGCTAGTTTGTATACATGTTGAGATCCATCGATATCGCGCGGAAGCCAATAATGAATGCTTTGTTTTGGGGATTAGTAGGGAAAGATATTTAATTCTTTACAGAGGATCAATATGCAGGGACCCCTCGACCACTGCCATGTTCTCGAGTGAACAAGTTTTCATCAGTTATTAGTTACCAGGTCTTCCAATAATCGTGCACACCAAGTGGTTTACATGCACGATCTTTTGGATGCTCCCTAATGAAACAAAGCCCACCAAGGTCTTGTGGGCTTTGTTTTACTTCTATTGCTTGCTCCCTAAAGAAACAAAGTGAATGCATGCTTCAGTGTGCTCCGAAAGGAAAGTGATGCTGGCCCGACAGTACGTGCAGTTTCCTTGTTTGTGGCTTTTTTCTTGTGTTGTAACATATATATTATATATTAGGTGTGAATTTATAAGTGAATTTTGTAGCGGGAGTGCAACTGTGCACAAGCATAATCACATTCTAATATTGAATAGCATGGGTCCACATGACAAAGTGGCCAGCGAAACCACTTGACACTTGATTGGTATAGCTTCTAAACTTAATTAAAAAGATTTGCATTCTTGGATTAATTCACGACAAGTGTTAGCTTAATAATTTCTCAAATGCTATACAACGTGTAAAAGGCACATGTGTGTAGTGAGGGAGCCATTAATTTTCCACAAGGGGGGTAACCAATTGGAGAGAGCCAAACATATAAATATAAAAGCATTTTGAGCTAAGAATATAGAAGGGGAAAAATTAGCATCGAGGGAGCCATGTCCACAGCTTGCCCACCCATGGCCAGGTTGGTGAAAGATACTTAGTAATGCTACATGTTTAGAGGTTGGCCGGCCACCACGTAGAGTCAATATGACGAATGCATGTTTGACAATAGTTGAACTAAATTTGGTTGTATGGTACCTACAGGATATGTCACGGTTAATATTTTCATCGGAACTTTAAAAAAAAATGAGGATTACCTCCGGCCTCTGCATCAATACGATCCATGCGGCCCCTTTATTAATGAAAGCAATAAAATAGTCTGCGGTTCCGAACAAGCTCAAAATTAGATGCAAAATAATCCATAAAAAACATGCCACAACCGGTGAAAATAGGACTAGAGCAACCATCTATCCTATTACTGGACCGACATTCAAACTGGTTGTAGATATCCCGAGCAACCATGTCCTACTGGGTAGACCCAGTAATCAAAGGCTCCCTGTTTTCCGCAGGAGTGAGTAACAACCATGTATGGATCAACGCCACTGCTCCGTAAAGTACCTACAAAAAATTGATTCGTGGTTGTCTGTTAAAAACCATGTCATTCCTGTAGTTCCATATAGCACAAAGTAAAGCACATACTCCTATACGAATATGCCTCGCAGTGATTATGTTAATTCCATTTAGCCACGTCCCAAACAACGTGTCAATGCTATCTGGAGGTATGATATTAAAGGTTATACGAACTGTTTGCCACAAAAATTTTGCTAGCGGACATTCGAGAAAAAGTTGTTTGATAGTTTCATCATGATCACAAAAGCTACATCGTTTACTTCCTTCCCAATTGCGCTTTGCCAAATTATCCTTAGTGAAAATCACCTCCTTGTGAACAAACCACATGAAGACTTTGATTCGTAAGGGTACTTTGACCTTCCAAATATGCATCGACTTGGGGATTGGTCCAGTATCAATAAGGTTCAAATACATCGATTTCAGTGAAAAGATGCCATTTGAGGTTAGCTTCCAATGAAGCCTATCGGACTTGTCCGATAACTGAACATCCATGAGTCTTCTGACTAAGTGTAACCAAGCTTCCCAGCGATGACCCACCAAAGCTCGTCGGAATTGAATATTTAGAAGATTAGACTGTAGTACTGTGGCAACGTACGCCTCCTAATATTGTACAATATTATAGAGAGATGCATATTGTGTGGCTAGAGACATCTCCCCCAACCATGTATCATCCCAGAAACTCGTCGACTCATCATTTCCAATGATAAATTTAGCTCTATGGAAAAAGGCTGCTTTCATTCTCATCAAACCTTTTCAGAAGGGTGAATCATTGGGTCTGACTGTGACCTGGGCTAAGCTCTTAGATTGTAAGTACTTATCATGCAAAATTTGTACCCACATACCTTCTGTCTTCACAGATAGTCTGAACAGCCATTTACTGAGCAAGTCGAGGTGGTTTTCATCGGAACTGAATCCGACTTTTCAGCGCTAGGGTAAAGGATTGTAAAGTGTCGAAGCAAGTGATTTAGAAAGATTTTTCTTTCTCCCTTATCTTCATTGTTTCAATTGAAAGTATAAGTAATGCGATCATTTTGTATCATGCGGCATCATCAAGAGCTCTTCTTCTGCATACAGTTGTACAAGAAACTTGGAACTAGCTGAGAGCTGGTAGACTTTGTTGTAACTTAGATGCTTTCCTTAGAGCGATGTCGAGGTGGGAGTTAGTGAGTTGTTATATAATTTGTATATTAGCTACTATTTCCTTGGAGCGATGTCGAGGTGGGAGTTAGTCAATTGATAGATAATTTGTATATCAACAATTATTTCCTTGGAGCGATGTCGAGTTGGGAGTTAGTGAGTTGTTAGATAATTTGTATATTAGCTACTATTTCCCTGGAACAATGTCGAGGTGGGAGTTAGTGAGTTGTTAGATAATTTGTATATCAGCTACTAGTTGGAGTGAGTTCTGAGAAGCTTTGTCACCACTCACAGTGGATGGGTTTTTCACCCCTTTTTCTTTGATATACGATACACAAACTCGTGTGTATTCTAGAAAAAAAATCTGACTACCTTCTTTTTTCACATGAAAGATAAAAAGGTAAGAGTTACTCATACCCATAATTAATAAAATCAATGGCTCACATCTATTATATACCCTTACCTCTCATATGAACAAATCAGCTAGTAGAAACCATGTTAAAACTGCTCTTGTGGACGAGTTGTGGATGAGTTTGAAAAAAAACATGTTAGTTGCTTCAAGGGGTTCATCTTATTGTGGACGTACTGGATGAACCTGAGCCTTCTAGACAACGAAACTGGACTGGCTTTGCTCGCAACCACGTGCTTCTTGATGTTCCATCATTCAATTACATACTTCCTTTATCCCCATCTCATAGCAACCGAATTTTTTCAGTACAAATTTCCTTCATCATTATTTTACGAATTAGACTATAAACTTCATTCATCGTTTTTCTTCAAGTTAGGTATCTCATATCAGTTTTGCAAATTCTCAATCGACTGAGACTTCGCTATATCTCAGTCGATGTTATATGCCTTTGATCTTGCATCGTGATATGTACAATTTTTTTTCAATTTTTCCTTTTGGGTCTTATATACTATCTCACTTGACTGAGACTTGTAAATCTCAGTCGAGTGAGACCTAGCCACACACATCTCATATATAGGAATATCAACGAGGCACTTCCTTTTTTTGAAGGAAAATGTGGTACCCTGGAGCACGCATGGCTGATAGTGAGTTAGTGACACTATGCATGATAGCCTTCAAATGATAACAAGTTTGGTCACTTTTATTATTTGGACATGATTAACAGCTACAAGTCCGCTTGTCAAGATGCTAGAAGCTAGCCCAGGTTTTGTGCGGCTGCGTCGGCGATGGTCTGCACAAGGGACGGCCACTGGAGCGCGTCGGCGGCGGGGCCAGGGTTGCGGGCGGAGCAGTTCCGGCGGACCTCGCCCTGGTCGCCGTTGCGCACCCTCATCTGGCCCATCTTGCCCATGGACACGCCGAACTGCTCGAAGAAGTCCCGCTGGCTCCGCGCAAAGCGCTCGACGATGGGCCGGGTGATGGCGTTGGTGAAGAGGTCCTGGTCGGAGACGAAGAGCCCCTCCCGGTTCACCAGGTCGACATAGTACTGGTTGTCGAACACGTTGGGCGTGCGCAGGTCCAGCACGGTGCGGCGGTCGGTGCCCTTGGCCGGGCACGTCCTCTTGAGCCTGGCGAGGAAGGTGGGGCTCATGGTGGGGTCGGGGCGCGGGAAGAGGCGGCCCTCGAAGGAGCTGCAGTGCGCCAGCCCGATGGTGTGGCCGCCGGAGATCGTGACGAGGTCGGTGGCGTCGAGGCCGAGTTGGCACAGCAGGGCGAGGAGGGACGGCACGTTCGAGGAGGGCGCCGGCAGGTCGGACAGCACGTCCTGCCGCGAGGCCAAGCGGCGGCTGTCGCGGCGGCCGAGGGGCACGCGGTAGTCGGGCCCGCCGGAGACGACCACGGAGTCGCGGGCGGCGAGCGCGAGGATGTCGGAGCAGGAGACGACGGCGCCGCGGCACTCGCGCTCCAGCCGGTCCCGGATGTCGTTGACGGCCTTGAAGGCGGAGGGGCGGAGCGTGAGGTTGGGCGGCGCCTGCTGCTCCCCCGGCCCCGTGGCCGAGCCGTCGAGGAGCACAGAGGCGTCGCAGCCCTGCACGAAGCAGTCATGGAAGTGGAGGCGGAGGAGGCCCGCGGCGAGGCCGATGTCCTTGCGCACGGCATCCTGGACGAAGTCGCGCACGATGGACTCCGCCCGTGGGCAGGTCCGCCAGTAGAAGTCGAACGACAGGCCGCACGCCACCGGAGGGTCGGCCGCAGAAGCCCCATGCCCAAGCGAGCTGGCCACTGCCAGCGCCACCGCCACCGCCACTGCTGCTAGCAGAGGAGCACGAGCCATCTCCTCTATCCTTGGCTGTGACTGGGCTGCTACGTTTTTATATCAACACGGCTGAACAGGACATGAATTTGTAGGAAGGATTACTCATCGTTAAGTAGCTGAGGTCAAGTAGTTCCAACTAAATAAAGTGAGGCTCTAGGTAGCTAGACGCCAGAGTCGAGGCTCAACTGCTTGTCTAAGGATTGGAACAGGTGACATGGCATTGCCAAGCTGCCAAACCGCCATGGCTGTCTGTTGCTTACTACGCACGAGGTTCATCACGGCATAGAGTAAATCCAACCCAGGCGATGTCACACCTGATTTTGAGTGAAAACCCATGCGCTACCCACGGCCACTCCATCTATAGACCGGAATTGGTTATGGGAAAGGCTACGCCTGCCAATGCAGACAAATCACAGGGTGTTTGTTTGTTTAGGTTCAAGTGTCAGGAAAAAAAATGGCCGATGTTGGTGTACTGTAGCCTCGACTTCACGCGATCAACCGACGAGTTCTTTCCAATGGTACGCGCGTGTACGAAAGCTGGCCAATGAACTGAACCGATTCTTGCGGAGAAACTCGATGCACTAGCTAGATAGCTTTTAACTAGGCATCAACTCGGCGAGACACGACAACATACTAAACCAAGAAAGATGCCGAAGAAAACTTAGTGAAGCATAAAGCAAGACTCGTAACTAAGGGATACTCGCTCAAATGGGTGTACAAAGTCAAGAAAGATGCCTAAGAAAATTTGATGAAGCATGAAGCAAGACGCGTAGTTAAGGGATACGTGCAAGAGCCAGGTTTGAATTTCCAAGAATTGTTCGCTCCAGTTGCAAGGATGGAATCGGTATGACTAATTATATTTCTCGAGACTCAAAAATCATAGAGGCTACAGTACATGGATGTAAAATCCGCGTTCTTGAATGGTGAGTTACAAGAAGATGTTTATGTCAAGCAACCACCAGGGTACAACAAAGAATGAGAGAAAAACAAGGTATTGAAACTACACAAGGTACTGTACGAGCTATGTATAAGCGTGGCAAATGTAAGGATCGTCTCTTGGTGGGGCATCAATGTTGATGATCTATTTCTAATCAGAGCAGACTAGGAGGAGATTTCTAGATTCAAGTTACAAATGAAAGATATTTTGAAGATGAGTGATCTTGGGCTATTGACCTACTACCTCGGGGTAAAGGTACGACAAAGGCCCAGGGGGATCAACTATACCAGGAGGCATATGCAAAGAAGAATCTTGAAAGTTGTAGCATGGAGGACTGCAATCCAATTTATGTTCCAGTGGAGCCTAGACTTAAACTTAGCAAGAAGAGCCAAGCACCCGCGGTTGATGCAACAGAGTCTAGAAATATTGTCGGAAGCCTAAGGCATCTTGTGAATACACGATGAGACTTGGCCTATTCTGTTGACATACTGAGTCGCTTCATGAGAGCACACACGATGAAACATTGGGCTGCTGTGAAACAAATACTCAGATACATCAAAAGGACAAAAAAAATCGGTCATGCCTATTTGAGCTTCATGAAAGACCTCAATTAATTGGGAAGCCTTAATAGTGTAACAGAATTGAATAATACAGCTTTAAGAAATTCACTAGTGCAGAATCGGCCTATAGTGCCGGTTCGTAAGGGCCTTTAGTGCCAGTTCTCCAACCGGCACTAAAGGGTGGGGACTAAAGCCCCCCCCCCCCTTTTAGTCCCGGTTCAACACGGCCCGGCACTAAAGGCCCACCACGTGGCACCTGCCGGCGCCGTGGGCTGGGGGACCTTTAGTCCCGGTTGGTAACACCAACCGGCACTAAAGGCCCACCACGTGGCACCTGCCGGCGCCAGGGTGGGGGACCTTTAGTCCCGGTTGGTAATACCAACCAGGACTAAAAGTATTTAATTCTTTTAATTTTGGTTTATTTTTCCTTTTAATCCTTTAGGGGTTTATGAATTAATTATGGTTTATTTTTCCTTTTAATTTTGTGTTTTCCATTTAATTATTTTTCATTTCAAACATATATTACGCTACTACATACTGTACACGTTGTGCATATATATATAAATAGAATTTTTCGTAGAACCGATCATATATATATATATATCATCGAATTTTTCGTACGACGACCATTCACATACATATATATATATACAATTTGGTATATACAATATCTCCTACAATTTGCAGATCATTACATATGCAGGGCATTACTGCTTGATCTTGTAATGGTATTCTCCTTTGGGATCTATGACCTGGTCGAGCAGAAATCTAGCTATTTCCTCTTGAATTGCTCGTACGCGAGCCGTTGGTAGGAGGTGGCCCCGCATCTCCATCAGCTATAATTAGGAGATCAAGATGAATATATTAGTTGTGTGTATATATATTAGCTAGATCATGATAAAAAAATTATGTATAGTGTTCTGGCAAACGTACCCAAAGATTTCTTTCATCTCTGCTCCTTTCAGACGTGATTATGCAAATGTTCTCGCAAACGTAGTATGCGCATAAAGCATTCCCCTGCTCCTGCTTCATGCACTTTACGAGAATAACATACAAACTCTCTAGCTAAAGCATTTAAATGCAGTAACAAATGCGATGAAGATCGCAACTAAGGTAACAATTGATCCAACAGGATAGTGATACCAAGCCTCACTATCAATGGCATATTTTTTAAATTTTCTAATCTTCAAGTGCATTGCATCCATCTTGATCTTGTGATCATCGACGACATCGGCAACATACAAGTCCAGTTTCATCTTCTCTTCTTCAACTCTTTTCAATTTTTTTTTCAAATACTCGTTTTCTTTTTCAACTAAATTTAACTTCTTGACAAGAATATCTATGTCGGTTGCAATTTCCGGTTCACATACCTCCTAGATAATAATATCTATGTCAACTTGATGAGCATAATTGTCATAAACACGAAATACAACAAACAGTTATAAAAGAGAGTATATACCACATCCGAATCATAAACCGGACGAGGGCCGACAGGGACGGATATCAAAACCATGTCACTATGTATAACAAACAACCATATAGGTAAGAAACTATACAAGTAACTATCTAAATCTTACAAACATGATTATTTTATATAAAAAGGATAAGAACAAGAGGCTCACCAAGGTGGTGCCGGCGACGGGGCGGTGCGGGCGATCGACGGTGGTTAGGACGGGGACGGAAAGGCACTAAGTAAACCACACCTACACATGCAAAGTAAGAAGTTAATTTGAGCTCAAATTGCATATAAATCAAATGAACTACCACATATAAATACTCCCAATCTAAAACCCACAAATCACTATAGTTATAGAGCATTGCAAGAGCTAATCTAGCAATGAGAGATGAAAGGACAAAGTTGCTAACCTTTGTGAACACTTGGATGGATGGGGTGCCTCCAAATCTTGACAAATTTTGGCAAAAATGGAGGATGAGCTCGAGGAAGAGGAAGAACAAAGGAGGGGAAGAAGGGGAAAAACAGGGAGGAGTACTGTGCTCGGGCTGGCCGAATTCATATAGGGGATCTTTAGTCCCGGTTCGTGGCACGAACCGGGACTAAAGGTGAGCCTATAGTCCCGGTTCGTGCCACGAACCGGGACTAAAGGTAATCGTGGGGCCCCAGGCTGACATCAGCCTGGCACAAACCCATTAGTCCCGGTTCGTGTTACGAACCGGGACTAAAGGTCCGGAACGAACCGCGACTAATGATGCCTGTCCCGAACCGGGACTAATGGTCACATTAGTGCCGGTTCAAAACCAGATCGGGACTAATGCTTTGGACAAAAGGTCTGTTTTCTACTAGTGATTGTTGGTCTGATCAAAATCTGATGACCTAATTCTAATTGTATGTGAGCTCTTAAAAGCTAGGAATAGTATTATCATTGTTCAGATCGAGGTCAAAGAAAAGGAAAGGAACAGTACCGACACAGCCTTGTAGCCATCAAATATCGGCACAAGGAGGGCTCTTTCAAATATGTGAGAGAGAGTGCAGCAGGGAAAAACTCACGTTGGATGGGCCAAGGATTATCAAAAGCAGCACGAGAGGTACTTGTTAAGTATGGGCTCCAATCAACACCGACATTCACCATGAGTTGTTTTCAGCTCTCGAAGAAGATGTGCCGAAATCTGACAACAATCTCTTCGAAATTCTGGTGGGGCGAAGAAAATGGTGAAAAAAAGGTGAATTGGATTGCTTGGGACAAGATGTGCATGGCAAAGCGAGAGGGAGGTATTGGCTTCAGAAATTTTCAGGCGTTTAATAAAGCTTTGCTAGCTAAGCAAGCATGCGAATTCTCCAGAATCCCTCGTCGCTTTGTGCACGAGTGCTTAAGGCAAGGTACTTTGCAGATAATTGTATCATGACACCAACATGCCCAAGTAGAGCCTCATACACTTTTAAGAGCATTTTACATGGACGAGACTTACGTAGAGAAGTGCTGATTTGGAGGATAGGAAATGGGGAGCGGGTAAATATTCACCATGAAAACTGGATTCCGCGGAAGGGGAGTTTGACACCTCTTGGTCAGATGTACATCCCAGGTATGACGCGGGTTGGCGATCTCTTGTCACAGGAAGGAGATGCGTGGGATCCCGCCAAGCTTGAGGCTATGTTTTCGGAGTCGGATACATGCGATATAAAACATATACCCATTGGGGAGACGAACACTCAAGATTTTCTGGCGTGGAACTACACCAAGAACGGCCAGTTTTTGGTGCGGTCTGCATACCACTTGCGAATGTCCATCAATCGGGCGAGGTCCGGACATCCGGGACCTTCTCAACGGTGGTGACGCACAAAAACTGACTGGCGCTATGGAACACAAATGCTCCTCGGAAAGCGAAAATTCATATGTGGAGACTAATCCGCAATGGGTTGGCTGTTGGTTTTGAAAAGGATCAAACCAGGAGTCTTTTGCCCGGCGTGTGGAAGAGAGGAGACTCTCCTGCACCGGTTATGGACATGTGCACACTCAACTCTATTCTGGAAGTTCTTAAGCTTAGACAAAGGGGTTCCGGTGGCGATCCCACCGGTTTCAGATGGATCCCAGCGTGAGCTAGCTTCCTGGCTGTTTCAGTTCTTAAGCTTAGCAAGAAACGAAGCAAGGGACGGCAAACGTATCGCTGACGTGCGAGAAGTGGCACAAAATGTTTTCTCTCATGTGCAGGAATGGGACATGGTGAATGCGCGACACTTGAGAGTACCATCACCGATACCGGTCGTAAGATGGGTACCACCAGCCGAGGGCTGGCTCAAACTGAATTCGGATGGGGCGCTGTCCAAGAACCAAGGCCGAGGAGGTGGGGGTGTGGTCATTCGAGACCATGCTGGCGCATTCAGAGGATCTGCGAGCTGTATTTTCAAGGTAGTTGATGAACCCGAAGTGGCGGAGATCCTCGATTGTCGCAAGGCAGTGCAGATTGCTGTCCACAAAGGAATGCAGCTGATCCACTGATCCACCTTGAGGTTGATAACAAAAACTTGGCTGAGATGCTCAACGAGGAGAAACACAACTTGTCGGCGGCAGGGGCGATCATTCAGGAGATCAATCTACTAATGCGCACCAGGCAAGGTTTCAGGGTGTCTTGGGTAAGGAGATCAAGGAACAATGCAGCACATGTGCTTGCTCGAGAGGGATTATGACTAGACTCTTGTAAGGAGTGGGCCCAGGTGCCTGGCTCCAGACTATATTTTATCTGTTATCTTGGATGAAATCCCAGCGATGGGAAACTAAATAAAGCAACAAAGTGATTCTCAAAAAAAAAAACCCATCAAATATCGGCGTGTCCGCGCACTGTATTCGTGCGTGTTCCGGCGAGATAGAACGAGATGGTGCTGTGCGTGGAGCCGCCTAGCGCAAAGCTAACTAGCTAGCTAGCTTACGTACTTTCTCAAGGATCAATCCAGCTTTGTACTGTACTTGGTTGCTTATTTCCATGAAGTGTGTGTTGCCTCGTGTACAGTCAAGTTGCCGTGGTCTAAAGTATCGGCCAGTCAAGTTGCCGAGACATTAGTTGGTGACTAGAGGCTATCGGGATCTTCGTCAACAGTCAGACATCTCTGAAAAAAATGCAGTAATAAAACTATTTACATTTTCTGAGAAGACCAACTGCTAGTTTATACTCCCTCTGTAAAATAATATAAAATTATTAAGATCACTAAATTATAATGATCTAAACGGTCTTATATTAATTTACAGAGGAAGTACATCTCTACTTGCTGAGTTAACAAGTAGAGTTGCATGTCCATCTCTAGAAAAAAATACAGTAAACACCCATCCCCAAGTTAGAACTACTTTAGCGTTACTATGTATATGGGTGCGTTACTTTTTATATGGATATATATTATCACATTCTTTTCTTCATTAAGTGTTTTTTTGAATAAGAATTGAATGAGATGTTTGTTTGAATTTAACTTGGTGCTTGGGCCGCACGTTGATGATAAACTTTGGTTAAAAGACATCCTTTTGGAAACTTGATAGTGCTTATTAGTTATATTTATGTTCTATTCTTATTAACTGTTGACCCACTGGATGCTATCTTGCATGTTCTTTCATTCTACTTTCCAGTTTATATAGCTGGCTCCCGTAGGGTCGCCGCAAAAATGGCGCATTGGCGGCGCGTTTTGGCAGCAATAGAGGTCGTTCGGTGGTCTCAGAATCTCGTTGTAAGTTTTGATATGTTTGTGATACTTTCTACTTTTGGTGAACATTCATAATAGATATGACTTTTCGAAAAAATACTTATATTTACAAAGATGAAATTTTCCATAGTGTGTGTTTTGCTAGGTGTTTCAGTTGTGGTCAGTTTGAACAACTAACTAACAATAGTCACGTCTCTAATCTCCTCCGTTCTACTTTTCATGCAGGATGAACTTGAACAAGGCACAGCAGTTAGGAGATAGCATGTCCACTAAATTTTGAGCCAGGGGAAATCATATGTGGTATTAGCAACTATTGTGAGAAATAACATATACTGAAGTTATATAGCTAAATAAAAAAATTGATTAGTTATCTGTATTTTCTTATTTAAGGGCTTCATTTCATACATTTTAATGTATATCCATTCGATATAACGTTCATGGCTTAGAACTCAAGACGTAAACAACCATGTCAAAGGCATGTGAACCAATGAGTGATAAAGATATATTGTTCTAAAATAAAAGGTGAATGTAGCAACTCAAACTGACTAGAAATCAAGTAGCACACATGCAATTAGAGATTCATGCAGCCATATATGTTGATGAATGTAATGTAATGAGCTACTAAAACACCTTCTCCTCAACAACTTCTTATCGGACATGGCTAAATTCCAAATCTCTTAAGTTTGGTTCTTAAGTGATGGTGGACAAAGATCATACAAATATTCAAATATTGGTACAGTGGTATCTAAACGTGTTGCATGGGCTTGACAGGTGTCAAGGGCTATTGTCTGGAAAATTGATAGAAACGTGTGAGCGATTTGGTCCCTTCAGCCTCCTTCACACGATAAGAATTGGTAGTGTGTTAGTACTTTCCATGTAAGGCACATCACCCATTTTTCCCAAAAGGGGATAACCCTGGCCTCTGCATCATATGATCCACACAACCATTTTATTAACCATAAAACAAGTCTGAAGTCACCAAGTGCTAAAAGATTTACAGCAAACCACGACCATACCAGTCAGAAATAAGATTACATAGCTCTCCCATATAATATGCCACTGGCATGCCTGCGAAACTTGAACAGAACGCGTGCAACCATTTCCAATCGGCTGCACCCAAAGGTCATAAGCCCTTGTGTGTCCACATGATCCAGCAATGACCATATATGGATTGATGTCGTAGGACTGAAGATAACCTGCCATGTTTTTGGACCAGGTGATCTGTTACAAACACACTCATTCCGAGAATTTCAAATTGCTCAAGGAATAGCATAAACTCCAACATGGATTTGCCCTTCAGATTAAGGTGAATACCACACTACCACCCAAGAAATTACCAAAACAAATTGGTATACTTATTAGTGGTGGTAAACTGAAACTAACGTGAATTCTGCGCCAAATCAAAGTAGCAAACAAACATGACCGGAATAAATGTTGAAATTTTTGTTCGTGATGACAAAGACAACCTTTTGTGATACCTTGCGAATTACATTTTGCAAGATTATCTTCGGTGGGAACTACATCCCTTTGTAAGAATGAAATTAATCTTTGATTTTAGAAGGAACTATTGATTTCGAAATATGATTTCAACAAAAAATAGGCTCAAAATTAGTGAGATCCGAATACATAGACTTCACCGAGCATGAAATTGATGTGGTGGGCCTACATGATGCTACATGTATATCCATGGCTCCGTCCATTCTTCTACCGAATGTTAGCGAGGATGTTCTTACACCTTCTATTTCTATGTTGCATAGTGTTTTAGCTCTGGCAATGTTCCAATGGAATCCGATAAGGTAGGTATATGAGTAGCATGTGGTTAGGTTTCACTACTGGAATCAGCAACTTTGCCGTCCGCCATGGCTGACGGCAAAGGCATGCATTGCGGACGGCAAAGGTCTTTGCCGTCAGCCAGCAGACGGCAACACATCCGACTGAACAAGCTCCGGTAAAGGCCACTTTGCCGTCTGCTGGCCGACGGCAAAGACTTTTGCATCATTACCATCGGCCAGCAGACGGCAAAGAGCATGGACCGCACGCTAGGTCCGTTAAGGGGTTAACGGCGTGCTTTGCCGTCTGCTGGCTGACGGCAAAGATGCAAAGGTCTTTGCCGTCAGCCAGCGGACAGCAAAGATGCAAAATAGGCCAGCCCAGTGCACCCCAGGTTGCACAGGTAGCTGCCACGTGGCAGATTTGCCGTCTGCTGGCTGAAGGCAAAGCGCTTTGCCGTCTGCTGGCAGACGGCAAAGAGCCTGTACAGCCCCTGTTTTTCTGTTTTTTCTTAAATTCATTCAATTTCACAGAATTTCACACATATATATATATATATATATATATATATATATATATATATATATATATATATATATATATATATATATATATATATATATATATATATATATATACGCATTTGAAAATACTTTCAACAAGCATAACAACACATATACATACCAAATCATATCCCTGCCATATGGATATGATCATCCAACACATATACATACCAAATGAAAAGTCCATATGCAACATATATAGCTAGCCAACATATCCAACAACAAGCATACAATGGTTTCATCCATACATACATATATAGGTAGCAAGTTTCACATTGTTCATCCTACAAAATCTAAACAAAAAGGAAGCACAAGAAGAAGAGTAGACTCCATCAACGCAAGCTTCCTCATCGAAAGCAAATCTGCAAATTGGGAAAGAAGAAAGTTAGAAGAAGAAGAAGAAGAAGAAGAAGAAGAAGAAGACTAGAAGAAGAAGACTAGCTAGAAGAAGAAGAAGAAGAAGAAGAAGAAGAAGACTAGAAGAAGAAGAAGAAGAAGAAGAAGAAGAAGAAGAAGAAGAATTTTTCTTCTCTTTCTTTTTCTCCTCTCCTCTTCTTTATCTTCTTCTTCTTCTAACTGAGGTAGGTAAAAATGCCATTTTTTAGCTAAGCTAGGAAAAAATGCTAAGTGTAGGTCATTTTAGAGCTAAGCTAGGTAAATAGGTCATTTTGGAGCTTAGTAAGGTTATTATGTCATTTTCGAGGATGATGCCATTTTTTAGCCAACTTACGTAAGTATAGCTCATTTTTTATCTAACTTAGGTAATTATGCCATTTAGGAGCAAAATAAGCTAAGTATGCATTTGTTAAGCAAAACGCTAGAGAAAACGTACCCTCATCACAACAAATGCGATGAAGATCGCAACTAAGGTAACAATTGATCCAACGGCATAATGATACCAAGCCTCATTATCAATGGCATATTTTCTAATCTTCTTAATCTTCAAGCGCATTGCATCCATCTTCAAGCGCATTGCATTCATCTTCATCTTGTGATCATCGACGACATCGGCAACATACAACTCCAATGTCATCTTCTCGTTTTCAAATCTTTTAATTTTTTCTTTCAAATACTCATTTTCTTTTTCAACTAAATTTAACTTCTTGACAAGAGGGTCGGTTGCAAATTCCGGTTCACATACCTCCTAGATTAAAATATCTCTATGTCAACTTGATGGCCATAATTGTCATAAATGCGAAATGCAACAAATAGTTATAAAAGAGAATTTACCACATCCGAATCATAAAGCGGGTGAGGGCCGACGGGGACGGATATCAAGACCATGGCACTATGTATAAGAAACAATCATACAAAGTAAGAAAATTATACAAGTAACTATATAAATCATACAATCATACAAGAAAATGGCAAGTGTAGGTCATTTTAGAGCTATCCTAGTTAAAATCGGTCATTTTGGAGGTAGGTAAGGTTATTTTGTCATTTTGGAGGAAAATAAGCTAAGTCAATGTCATTTTGGAGCTAAACCAAGGTTATCATGCCATTTTTTACCTAAGTATGCTAAGTATGTCATAAATGAACTAAAGAAGCTAAGTATAGGTCATTTTGGAGCTATCCTAGGTAGTTATGCCATTTTTTAGCTAACTAAGCATATTAAGTCATTTTGTAGGAAAAATGCTAAGTATAGGTCATTTTATAGCTATCCTAGGTAAAGTATGTCAGTTTGGAGCTAAGTAAGGTTATTATGTCATTTTCGAGGAAAATAAGCTAAGTCAATGTCATTTTGTTAAATACCCTATAACATGAACTAATTAATAATATATATGTACATAATAATAATTGAATACCTGACATTACTAATATTAATCTTCATCGTCTATATATGCTCCGGGATCAATAAATGCAGAATCATCATCACTATCAGTAATGACGTGCTCATCAGCATCATCAATAAATGCATCAACATGTGGAAGGCCTCCTTTATGTAATCGGTCAAGCATTGACAGGTCATCCGCAGCAGTAACCTCTTCTTCTTCCGTCTCTTCTTGTTCCGGCTCAGGGGTGAAGTCGGATTCACTGTCGCTGTCTACCTCAATGTTCTGGGGTGAAGTAGATCGGTTCTTGAAACGTTTTTTGGAAACACGTGTTTCTTGGAAGAATTCTTCTTCATATGTGTCTGGGTTAATGTGAGGGTCATAATCATCTTCATTGAGGGGAGGTGGTCTAAAATGTGGCGGCACATCATAAACGACATCCCAACCATTCAGATTTGGATCAGTTTGGCAGGCCCACGGTAGATAGAAAACTTGGGTCGCCTGTTGAGCCGTAATATAGACATCGGGAACATCTAAATGGGTGCTTTGTTTGATTTCGACTAGCCCTATATGTTCATGAGTCCTTCTAGTCTCCTTTGGCTGGAACCAATAACATTTGAAGACTACGACGTTTGGTGGGTTTTCACCAAAGAATGTAAGTTCATAAATTGCTTCAACTCTTCCATAATACTCGACCCCTCCTTCGCCGACAGCGGAGACACAACAATTTGTAGACTTTCGGTCGGCCATAGATAGCTCTTTGCCAAAAGTACGAAAGCGATACCCGTTGATGTCGTATTTGACAAATGAACGGACCTTATAGTCAAAACCATTTGCGACTTGTCTCAATTCGGAGTCCATAGACTCTGCATTAGCCTACAAGTTTAATACGAAAGGATTGTTGCATTAGCCGCAAACTAGACGAAGAAATGAAATGGTCTAATGGAAATTACCGTTTGTTTGAACCAAGAGATGAAACCGGGATAGCCTCCTCCATGCTTTGCCAGAAGCTCATACTCTTCGATGGAATCCTTTTGGATCACCGCTCCATCCGAGAATTTGGCGACGTATCGACTGTATCACATATCCGGGAATAAGAGCATTTCAAAGGAATTAGAAGTTGCGAAACAATGTACCGAGAACTTACTCGATGTACGACCGCACTTCTATTAGTTTGTTGAAGATATACAACGAAATGGTCCGCCATTCTTCGACATCCAACGGTATTGCTTTCGAAGCACCGGCTGGTGCGAGCTTCCCTTTGAATAGGCTGAGGTTGGATCGACCTTTTTCATGGTCGCCATCATTGTACCGAGGCTTCGGATTATGCAAATGACGATTCTCGGCTTTGTAGTGTGCTGTCACGAAGTTTGCGGCCTCCTCAGTAATGAATGCCTCGGCCATCGATGCTTCAATTCTACGTTTATTTTTACATTTTGCTCGAAGCGTCTTCTGCATCCTCTCAGTTGCGAAGCACCAACGATTTTGCACGGGCCCCCCCAATCTTGCCTCGGTCGGGAGATGCAAAATCAAATGCTGCATTGGATTAAAGAATCCCGGTGGAAAGATCTTTTCTAACTTGCAGATCAACTCCGGTGCCAACTCTTCCAGTTCGTCTAGCACGTCAGGTGATAGTTCTTTCGCACAAAGAGCACGGAAGAAATAGCTCAGCTCTGCCAGTACTAGCCATTCATCCTCAGGGATAAAGCCACGCAACATCACCGGCATTACCCGCTCAAGCCATATGTGCCAATCATGACTCTTCATATCAAATATTTTCAATTTGTCAAGACTCGCTCCCCTCTTTAGATTCGCTGCATACCCATCGGGGAACATCAACTGCATTTTCACCCACAAGATCATTTCCCTCATAGCTGGCCTTCCAAGATTGAACCATGCCTTTGGCTTCCTCCAGTTCTTCTTTCCTTTCGGTTGTCGCATGTTTTGTAACGGTCTATCACATAGAGCCTCTTGATCGACTCTAGCCTGAGGGTTATCCTTTGACTTCCCCTCTATGCCGAACAATGTACCAAAAAGGGCCTCAGCGATATTCTTTTCAGTGTGTATCACGTCAATGTTGTGTGGGCAAATGAGGTCTTTAAAGTAAGGCAGATCCCACAAGCATATCTTGTGAGTCTAGGCGTGTTCCGAATTATACCCTTTGAAATATCCTGGACGCTCTAGATTAGGCTCGAGAGCGTTTAACTGATCCAGGGCCTGTTGGCCTGTCAATGCAGGTGGTGCAGAGTTTTTGACAACTCTACCTTTCATGAAATTTTTCTTGTCTTTTCTGAACTTATGGCCAGGATACAGGAACTGTCTATGCAAGTCGAAGCAAGAATACTTGCGACCCGCCTGCAGCCAACGGAACTGAAGAGCTGCCTTGCATGTGGGGCACGGGAACCTTCCATGCACACACCAGCCAACGAATAGCGCATACGCCGGCAAGTCATGCGTCGAGTACATGTACCACACATGCATTTTGAAGTTTTGTTTTGTAGCGGCGTCATATGTCTTGATCCCATTATCCCAAGCTTCTTGCAATTCATCCTTAAGCGGCTGCATGTACACATTCATATTCTTCCCCGGATAGTTGGGCCCTGGAATTATCAACGTCAAGAAAATGTTCTTTCTTTTCATAATCTCTCCGGGGGGGAGATTGAGTGGAATGACAAATACAGGCCAGCAACTGTATTGGGTTGCCGTCATACCAAACACTTGGAACCCATCCGTGCTGATGGCGACTCGAGGATGCCTTGGATCTGCCGCTTTGTCCTTATGTAAAGCATCGAAGTGCTTCCACGCAAAAGCGTCTGAAGTGTGTCCCAACATCAGATTCTCATCTGCATCTAGTTCGGTTCTTTTGCCCAATTTATGCCACGTCATCTGTCTGGCCGTCTCTTCGACCATGAAAAGACGTTGAAGTCTTGGTATGATTGGCATATACCGAAGAACATTAACTGGGATTTTGGTCTGACTCTTCTCACCCATACCGTTGTCTACCACAACATACCTGGAAGACTTGCAAATGGGACAATAGTTGAAGCCCGCATACTCAAGCTTAAATAAGGCACATCCATTCTCACAGGCATCTATCTTCTCATAGGGCATCTTAAGCGCACGTAGGATTTTGTCCGACTGGTACAGGTTTGCTGGCAATACATGGCCTTTGGGTAGAAAGCGTCCAAATATCGTCATCATCGCGTCGTAGCATTCTCTGCCCAGGTTGAACTGAGCGTTGAGAGCCATTACTTGCGCGATGGCATCCAGCTGACAAAGCTCAGTGTGCTCGTGTAGAGGACGTTTTGAAGACTCCAACATTTCATAGAAGGCCTTTGCAGATTCCTCCATCTCATCGTCCGAATCCCGAGCATCATCAAAGTCTTGCACCATGTCTTCGATCCTGGGACCATGCTTGTCGGTGCGACGACGAACCACCTCAGCTCTGGCACGTTGGGCAGACTCACCATGAAATGTCCAGACCGTATAATTAGACGTAAAACCCCACTTCTGCAGGTGTTTGATCATTTCAAACTCTGACCTCTTATGATAGTTGTCGCAATCGACACAGGGGCACCAGGTTGTTTTCTGTCCATTTGCAATTGCGGCTATCACAAACCCCTTGGTTTTTATTATCCATTCATGGGTCATGTCTTTCTGACTAGTGTGACCGGTGTACATCCACGCACGATCACTCATCTTGCCTAGCTACTGGACACACAAGAAATATATACATAATTCAGCAAACCATATTCATCAGTTAATAGAGTTTGTCAGTTTTATTACGTCCATGCAACCTAGACGCTAGTAGGTAAAGATAGGTCCTAATCCCAGCCGAGTATGTGTAGATTGGGTTCGTTTTCCCATGCTCTGCTCCGGATCCGACGAACGTAGGGGCGGAGCTCGTCGAACACTAGACCCTCGCACCGACGAAGAAACTGCACATTTAAATCGAAAGATGAGTAACATAGCAATATTGTTTTTTCCGTCAACCTAACTAAATATTTATAACAGGACGAGCGGGTTAGGGGGTTCCTCGACGTCAATGAAACCCTAAATAGCAAGTATCGTCGGTGCGAGATACATGTGGCGCTCGGCGTTGAACACTAGATCCACATCCCACAAGTGACGCCGGCGCCCGGTGTCCCGCGTGCAGCAATAGTTCTGGGGGCCGATGACGGTCGAACACCTTGGCAAATTTGTCTGGCAGCCTCTGCGATGAGGATTAAAGCCAAGTTTTGAAACTTCAAACAACCAAACCGGTCGGTTTGGTTGTTTGAAGTTTCAAAACTTGGCTTTAATCCTCATCGCAGAGGCTGCAAGACAAATTCGCATAGGTGTTCGACCGCCATCGACCCCGAGAACTGTTGCTGCGGGACGCCGGACGCCGGCGTCACTTGTGGGACGTGGATGTAGTGTTCGACACCGACGGCCACATGTATCTCGCACCGACGATACTTACTATTTAGGGTTCCATCGACGTCGAGGAACCCCCTAACCCGCTCGTCCCCAGGCGCCCTCTAGTATGGCGACGCACGGTCGATGGGTCAGCACTCGGACCGGGGGATTCTCGGCATGGGCGACGGCGTCGGGACCAGCGGGACCCACTGGCTCCACCATCTCTCCCCTCGGCGACCGGCGATCCACGACCCTATTCCTTTTTTCCTTTTTCCTCTTCTTCTACTTATTCTTCTTTTTTTCAACTTTCTTCTTCTTCTAATTATCTAAACCTAAACCTAGCACTAACCTAATCCTACCACTAACCTAAACCTATTAATAACACCTAAACCTAAATAAACAGCAAATAACAGTAGAAAAAAACAAAAAAAAGTTCACCTTGGCTCCGGCTGTGGTGGAGGAGGTGGCGGGGGCGGGGCGTCGCCGGGGCAGCGGGGCGGGGCGCCAAGGCGCGGGGCGTCGCCGGGGGTCGGGGCGGGGGCAGCTCGGGCCCGGGGGCGGCGGCGCGGGTGAGGTTAGGGCCGGGAGAGAGAGAGAGGGGAGAGAGAGAGGGGTGGGGCGTGGGTGAGGTGAGGGCCGGGAGAGAGAGAGAGGGGAGAGAGAGAGGGGCGGCGGCGCGAGTGAGGTGAGGGCCAGGAGAGAGAGAGAAAGAGAGGGGGGAGAGAGAGGGGTGGGGCGCGGGCGCCGGCCCCTTTTCAGTTAGGTCACCGCTCTTTGCCGTCTGCTAGCAGACGGCAAATAGCCGAGCTAGTGGGGTGGGGCCGGGGGGAAACGGCCACTTTCTTTGCCGTCTGCTGGCGGACGGCAAAGAAGCTTTGCCGTCCGCCAGCAGACGGCCAAGAAAGTGGCCGTTAGGTCGTTCTTGTTAGTGGGCCACCCACCCTCTTTGCCATCTGCTAGCAGACGGCAAAGATTCTATGCCGTCAGCTAGCTGACGGCAAAGAGGTGGCTGATGGCAAAGAGCTTCTTTGCCGTCAGCTAGTTCTTTGCCGTCGGTTTTCTAGAAACGGATGGCAAAGAGCTTCTTTGCCGTCCGCCAGCTGACGGCAAAGAACTAGCTGACGGCAAATTTGCTGATTCCAGTAGTGTTTAGACGCTAATTCCAGATGCCAAAAATTCCTTGAGAGATGCACTTTACTTCCCATCACTTTAATTATATGACAAATGTCGAGTTTACCACCCTAGCTAATTCCCGTGAATACCGTCCCACTATGAAACTTCGTGTTCAGTATGGCCATATGAGAAAAGGGAGGCTTCAAGGTCCTGCAGTTGTAGAAGCAAGTACATGCTCTATAAAATGTGATATCAATCACTTCATGACCTTGGATGCTCGTATATATCTCGACCTGAAGTTGTAAACATAAAGAATATGGCACTATAACCTAACTTGGTTTTGGAAACTAGAGGTAGGAGCAAAACATGATATCATAATAAAAGGTTAGGAGATATTTGCACTTCTTCTTAATACCCCTTGGGTGATAGGTCATCATTGAAGGGCCCGCAAACATTCGTCACTGGTAATACACTAGTGGCATGATTTAACTGAAAATATTAGCAGTACCAACTCGAGTGATGGGCCTAAGTTTGTGTCGGTTACCCATCTAGACCCTAAGACACACCACCCCCTCCCGCGCGTGTATAAAAATATTTTCGAAGAACAAAGGGAGAATAATCAATTAGTTCTCTCCCTAGCATGTTCTTTTCATGTAGAAAGAACTTGTGACATTGTAAGGATGAGAGTTAACATCCACACAACAATTAGTACATTTAGGATAGTAAACTGAGCCTAACCGAGCTTTCTCACGCCGCTAGTGATTTCGGCCGTCGCATTTTGCTTTTAAATCATTTCTGGCCATCAGATCATCGTTTTGGCGTGAGTTTACCGCGACCTGGGCCACCTGTCCTAATGGGCTGCTACTCTCGTGACTTTTTCTAAGGCCTATGGTTGATTGGGCTCGGTTCGGCTGGTATGGAAGCCCATTTGTCTAACCGACCGAGGTACAAGAGCGACTCGTCGTTGTGCTCAGAACTGTTCGCTCGAGGGGATCCGATCGACGTGCTCGATACAGAGGCTTGCGAGGGGATCCGGGCATCTGGCGCGAGGGGGGTCCGACACGGGAGGGGATTCATCCGAGGCGAGGTACGCGAAGGGATCCAGACAAGCCGACGAGGGCGAAGGGTCACCTCGCAAGCACTGAACAGTAGCCGGAAATCGAGGAGGTAAATAACCGTCCGCTAGAGGACCTTAATGGCGACTTATGTGCGCCACTCGCCGGTGACGAATCATTGCAGGGCGGTTACCATGTCAATTGGTGCTCCTTCTTTGCTTCCCGTGCGTCCATATAGTGTCCTATGACCCATTGTTCCTTCCCGTGTAGAGCTTTCGGATCGACAACCGAAGGTACAAGAGGTCATCGATTCAATATCTGGTGGTAGTTCGGTCCATGGCGCCGCTGCACATCGAGATTCATCTCCACCGCCCAGATTCATCTCTGTTCGAACTACCCCTAGCTGCTCTCTCTCACTGATGGCTAGACGGAGGAAGAAGAAGAGCTGGACACTGAATTTTTTCTAGCGCACGAACACCTCAGCCGCACGTACGGCAGTTTTTCTTTTCTAGCTGAGCACCAACTCAACGCGCTAGCTCACAAGTCATGCAGTACAATGGGCTTGGAGACTTATACGCGCTGCCTGCGCGCCCTCCAATCTACCGCCCGATCCGGCTGTGCGCACGACGCGCACAAACGCGCACGACGCAGCCCTATCCGGCCACGCTCACGACGCGCACAAAACGCGCTCGACGCGGCTCGATCCAACTGATCGTAACGATCAGAAAAATATTAGGAATCCAAATATGACATCATTTATTTATTTTTAAAATGATTAAAATTATTTTTTGCAGGAAAAAATCTTCTTTTTGAAATAACTTTTTTTACTTTTGGAATTTTGAGATTCTGAGAAAACTTCACTGGGTAAACCGGGGTGAAATCGAGTCCCAATTTTTCTCTAGTTTTTTTTGATATATTAAACTTCTTTTTTGACGTCGTATGCAAAAGTTACGGCCGTTTTACTTTTTTTTTGTTGCAAAAACGGTCAAAATTCATATTTCAAAATTTCTATACCAACTAGACACTAAAACCTAACTACATCTCAAAGGATTTTATTTTTTGAAGATTTTATCATTTTTGTTTATTTTCTACAAAACTAAAAAAGGCGGTCCAAGGGGGTAGAGTTTGAAAATTTCAAAACCCCTTTAGTCCGGGTTGGTGTCCATCCAATCATACCGTCGACTACATCTGCTAGCACCGTCCCAGCCAGAGTCACAACTAAGGTTAACCAAGCCAGAGTCAACCCTTTCTAACTTCATTTGCTATTTTTTTATGCATTTAATGATTTTTTTGAGCTAAATGACCCTGAAATTGAAAAGCAATAAAAATGAACTCTGAAAAGGTTGAAACTTGGCATGGTATCATCATTTCACCCACATAGCTTGTGCTAAAAAGTTGAGAGGGTTACGGCAAAAACTGGATGCACTTCGTGTACAAACTGGACAATCTCCTTCGAAGTATCAAGGTTTCGGACGAAAACCCATCTGTTACAAAGGCATTTCATTTTTTTAAACTTATTTCAACTCCAGACTTTTTGTGCATTCAATATGCACCATTCAAAGCCACATCCTCAAATTTCAACCCTTTCTAACTTCATTTGCTATTTTTCATGCATTTAATGATTTTTTTGAGCTAAATTACCCTGAAATTGAAAAGCCCTACAAATGAACTCTAAAAAGGTTGAAACTTGGCATGGTATCATCATTTCACCCACATAGCATGTGCTACAAAGTTGAGAGGGTTACGGCAAAAACTGGATGCACTCCATCTAGTCTACTTAAAATTTATGGATACAGCATGTAGTAATTTTCATAATATTTTTGTTGGTAAATCATCTTATACATTTGAACTGACTTGAATAAAATTTGAGCTCACCTCCACCGTTAAAGTTAAAGCATCCTCAGCTCATGAGCCCAACGATCTAGCTTGAGCTTGAGAACCGAGCAAATTAAGTTCTCTGTGCTACAATATTAAGTATCGGCTACAAAACTGCTCTTATCGAAGTTTGTATGTAGACAACATCTTTAATTTGATTCTTTCATTATTTCTCCATCTTTGATTCTTACCGAACCAGACAATAATCAGGTGAGGGATAGCTTTTAATTTGATTTTTCGGTTTTAGTTAAAGTTATTCTCTCAAAACTTGTATGTCACGCACAAGTCATGGGTCCAGGGAGGAATTGGGAACATAGCCAAACAACGAAGTGTCCATGCACAAAAGCAAGTACCTCTAACCTTTTTCGCTATAATGATGTGAACTGATCCAGAGTTGATTCTTCATTGGCAATGCTTGGCGTGGATCTTAGCCTATGCATTGAAGTGTCTATGCACCTTAGGAGGAAACAGTCTATAAGCTGGATGAATCTCTATGGGTTTTCAACCCGATATTAATTATACTAACTGGTCAATTCTCTTGGCATCATGAAAATGCGGAGCTACTACTGGTTGTTAAAAAACCCTACATGGTGGTACTATATATGTACCCATTGCACACTAACCCAACTATCCATACATTTTGCAAATGCCACTACAGACGTCATAGAAACTAGCATCATGCGCCAGACAAAAGAAAGTTCACCTTTGATGAGACCCAAAGAGATGATATTTCATAAGTCACGACAGAACATAACAATATGCTCACGACACTTTTCTCTCAAGATGAGGTGAGATCCGTGGTGTTCCAAATAGAACATAAGAAAGGAGCCTCTAAGAAAGATCCATGCCTTGATGGCTTTTCCACATAATTCTATCAGAATTTCTGGAATGTCATCAAGTCTACCTATTGGCGTTTTTCAATTGTCTTCATGCCAACCAACTTCACCTATCCAGGCATAATTTTGGTAAGAATGTTTTGTTGCCAAAAATTCAGGAGGCTGAGTGGATCCAGCAATATAGACTCACATGTCTCCTTAATGTCAGCTTAAAGATTTTCACCAAAGTGGCTACTTATATGCTCAACACTATTACTGATCATGTTGTCCGGCTATCTCAAAAAACTTTTATGCAAAGAAGGAATATGCTCGATGAAGTAGTATCCTACATGAGACCATTCATGAGATGCACCAAAAAACATGAGTGGAGTAGTTTTCAAAATTGATTTTGAAAAGGCCTATGACAAGATTAAATGGTCGTTCCTTCAACGGCCACCTAGAATGAAAAGATTCAACGATAAATGATGCTAGTGGATCTGAAATTTTGTTACTAGAGGTAGTGTAATCGTCAAAGTCAATGATGACGTAGGCAAATACTTCCAAACAAAAAAGGACTATGTTAGGTTGACCCATATCTTCAATGTTATTTAACATTGTAGGTGACTTGTTGCTATTATGATTGGACGCGTCAAGCATGACGGTCAGATTGCATAAGTAGATGCATTGTGAAGGCTGGCATCTCTATTATGCAATATGACAATGATACGATTCTTTTTATGTAACATGATGTACAACTTGCTAACACTGTGTTATTTTAGTATCAGGTACTAGGTTTACGTTTTTCCGAATACCCACTTACCTTTGTAGTTATTGAATCTCGTCCTCGTATGTTGTTTACTTTGGAAAAAAAATTAGTTCCGCCAATAATATCAATTGCAGCATATGACAAATGACACATTGGACGAGTTAAAGCTCCCACCACTTATATCATTAAAACTGAACATCCTAAATAGTACTAGTTGACATAGTACATGTACATACACACGCAACATACATGACTTGACAAGATTCGGGTTTTTTTCTGGGGATTTTACTATTTTTAAGTTTCCTATCATGTAACCTTTTTTTGTGTTTGTGTAGTTTTTCCTTTACTTTGTGTGCATGTTTGTTTGTGTGTTTGTGTGTGTTTGGTCTCTGTGTGTGTGCGTGTGTTTGTGTGTGTCTGTGCCTCTGTGTGTTGGGAGGTAGGGGGGTGAACACTTTGGGGGGGGGGGGGGGGGGGAACCTGGGATTCTTGACAGTTTCAGAATGGCAGTGGGGCAACAACAGTACAGATCTAGAACGTCTCGTTCAGCATTCTTCCCAGGCCCAGCTCACGTCAAGCGGCTCATAGCTTAACAAAACCCGTGACAAATATAGTAGAAGAGTTCCTGGAGCCACGAGGCAACTCAAGGAGCTTCCCTGGTGAGCGCTTGGGGTGCAGATGCGAGGGATGTTGATGCAAAGAACGTGTGCATGCTCTGGTCTGGCCATGGAATGAGTGGAACTTTGCCGCTGACGTCGGTGATCAGAGGAGACTTCCTGCCTGCGCCAGGCAGTCGTCAATGTGGTCTTGGTCTCTCGGCACAGACACCTGTCACGCGAGGCGGCATCGACAGATCTTGTTGCGTTTCTGGAAATGGAACACGTGCTTCAAACGAGTGATTCGGAATGATTGGTGCATGTCCTTCTCGATCTTCGCTAGCAATGATCTCTGGACATGGACTGCTTCCTTTCTAAAGTTTACTCTGTAGGAAGAAGCTGAAGTGAACAAAAATGTACCGGACAAGGGTGGCTCTATGTTTTCAAGTTTGTGTGCGGACCTATACTAACACAAAATAACCTATCGATATTGGAGTGACACTAGTACATGATGTCTTCTTTTTCGCACTACTGTCGGGTAAAGTGTGCATTTGACGAAGAATAGACGCTACCAACAAGCGCGTTCATGGACTCCAGTAATGAATATTCTACGTCTCTACCAACCAGTTGCACACTTGCACTAATGTGAGCAAGTCTCTCCCCTGTCCAACTCCCCCCTATACATACAGCGGCCCATGCATCTTCACAGAAGTTGACAGCAAGCCATATTGTTTATTCTTATGGCAGACACCACATAAACAGAGGGAATGATGAGAAAGGAACAAGAGATCGATCACGTGTAAGAACATGTGTATGGGATTCGGAGATATCAGAATGTCATTGAATAGATGGTTGTTCTCTCTATTTCGGTTCTTCAGGGCATGTACCATGGAGACATCACCTAGTGATGGTCTCAAGTGCCACGTCAGCTCAGGCTTTGTCCCAGAAAGTTTTCACCCAACGTAGGTGATGCCATGTGGCAGCCTTAGTGTACCCACATCTCTTCAAATGGTAGTACATAAAAAGTTTTTGGGCGCATGCACTTTTTCAGCAGGAATAGAGCGAGGGAGCATGCCCTCTTGTTCATTTCCACACAGTGTAACCTTCATAGACTCTCGTCCGTGCCGCGCGACTGTAGCATGAAAGCGTCTTAGTAGTGGACGTACGTTACTCCCATGTTTGCCTTGTTTATCTCTTGAATCCTCGATATAATTTGCCCCTCTGCGTCTTGCATTTTGTATTCCATCTGGGATCTGGCAATCTGTTCTCTGCTAGCCAGGCTCGACCGTTCCATTGCACTTTCGTGTACAAAGAGTGTTACAGTACCTGACTCGGCGCTCGCCAATGTCATGCGCCCTTTCCCTGAGCACACCCGGGTGGATGGCCGTGCGACGCTGCGCCACCATATCTTGTCCACGAACCAGGGAAGCCGTGCGACGTAGCCCCGGAGGCTGCCCCTGGCGAGATGGAGCTCGGGGTTGCCGCGGTACACGTACATGTCGATGCAGTTGTTGCTGTCCTGGGCAAGCAGCCGGGCCTGGTTCATCCACGTGCGCATCTGCTCGTCATGCTCGCCACCGCCGGGCGCCTTCTTTGACAGGTGCGTCAAGAAGCTCTGCATGCTCTCCATCTCCTCGTGGATGAACTGCATGTTGTGCCGGACGCGGCCCAGCAGTAGCGCCTCGTTGCCGATGACGCCCAGTAGCAAGCTCACGGCGCCCGACGCGAGCTCCGCCACCGCTGGCTCCTCCCACCGCCGGTCCGCGCCTTTGTGTCTAGTTCTCCTCGCCTGTGTATCAAAGATGAGCCGGTTGCGTGTTGGGATCGGGGTAAACCCTGTCGGCATTGCCGACTCCGGCGTGGTGGCGCCTGTGGGTGCCGCCTGACCTTCCTGGAGGGCGTCGGGGGCTACCCTTCCTCTCGCCTCGTCGAGTACCGGGGGAAACCCTTGGCAGCAGCGTCGTCATCGCCGCGATCCTTCTTGGAGGTGTTGATTGGTGCCGGCACTTCGGAGTCTTGGAGCTTGGTGGAAGATCCCCGGTGGGCGCAGCGGTCGCGAGGCTTCTTCGTTTTTGTTGATCCGCCGTTGTCGGCATTTATTTCTTTTGTTTTTCTCCGTCGTTTCTTTTGGCCGTGACTGTGCTGCTTCCGCCCCAGCACCTATCACTGCATGTTTCGGTTGGTTGCTTTGTAATACAAAGCTGGGGGAAACCCTTTCTCGGAAAAAAGATGAGCCGGTTGCACCACAACGTTGACTGGCGGTGGTTTCGTGTCTAGTTCAAAACGGTGACGCACTAATTCGGTATGCATCCATGTGGGTGGCAAGAACTTGTTCTTCACGTTCTCAAGGAAAGTATGTGCCCCTAGCCCCCGTCAAAAAAAAAGTACATGTGCCTAGCTTTTCCTTCGAAGAATGAAATACCTTCCTTCTTATGCCCACCATGTGATTGTGATCAGTGTAAGATGTGGTTCACATGTTCACCGTCATAGGTTCCATGGCAGGAAAGAGAAATGCTCGATCAAGCCGGATTGGCTTGGCTTGGTTTGGCCGAGCCGAGAGGAGCCTCCTTTCTAGTTCGTTTCTTGACAAGGTGGTACCAACATATGAATGCAAGAGCAGTTTTGTAGCCGACGATTAATCTTATAGTTTATGCAATATTTCTCAAATTTAAAATAGTTTTGTTCAAATTTTGTGGTTTATAGCAAAAAATAATGGCTATATTGCTTGTAAACATTCCATGGAATCCTTTGTACTACTTCCTATCTTCCGTTCTATCAAACCTATGAGCCAAGTTTAGTCTACTTAAAATTTAATGCCTGAAAATTAGGATAATTGAAAATTTATGGATACACGTTGGAAATTCCATAATATTCTTGTTAGTTAATCATCTTAGACATCTGAACCCGCAATTTCAGCTCGCCTAAACCCTTAATGTTAAAGCACCTTCAGCTCACGTGCCCAACGAGCTAATTAAGTTGTCTGTCCACCACAATACTAAGTGTTAGTAACTGTTAGTAACAATTCGGTATGCATTTATGGATGACGAAGTAAAGGAAGTAGTGAGCCATACTGGTCCAAGATTAGCATATAGATAACATCTTTAATTTGATTCTTTGATTCTTATTGAACCGATAATAATCAGCTCAGGGACAACCTTTAATTTGATTCTTTGGTTTTAGTTAAAATTGTTCTCTCAAAACTTGCATGTCACGCACAAGTCATGGGTCCAGGAAGGAATCAGGAACCTAGCGAAACACCGAAGTGTCAATGCACAGCGGCAAGTACTTCTAACCTTTTCGCGATAATGTTGCGAACTGATCCAGGGTTCATTCTTCACAAGAAATGCTCCATGTGGACCAATGCCTTGAAGTGCACATGCACCTTATTAGGGGGTAACGCTCTGTAAGCTAGATGTAATTTCTATCGGTTTTTGACCAGATATTCTACTAGCCGGTCGATTTCTCTTTACATAATGAAGATGCAAAGCTACTACTAGTTGTTGAAAGACCTACCTGGCGATACTATATAGGTACGCATTGCACACTAACCCTGCTATCCATAGATTTTGCAAATGCCAGGACAAGTGCCATAGAAAATAGCATCATGGGTCGGATGAAAGAAATTTCACCTTTGATGAGACCCGAATAGATAATACTCCCTCCGTCCGGAATCACTTGTCATAGAAATGGATGTATCTAGACGTATTTTAGTTCTAGATACATCCATTTCTTTCCATTTTGACGACAACTAATTCCAGACGGAGGGAGTATTTCACAAGTCACGACATAATAGAAAAATATCCTCACCACACCTTTATCTCAAGGTGAGATGAGAGTAACGGTGTTCCAAATGGAACATAATAAAGCTGCAGGCGCTGATGGCTTTCCCGCAGAATTCTATCACAATTTCTGGGATGTCAACGAGTCTGGCCTATTGGAGTTGCTCAATTGTAATCACGCCAACCAACTTGACCTATCCAGGCTTGATTTTGGTAAGATTGTTTTGTTGTCGAAAATTAAGGAGGCTGAGTGGATCCAACAATACAGACTCACATGTTTCCTTAACGTCCACTTCAGGATTTTCATGAAAGTGGCTACTAACATGCTCAACACGGTTACTGGCCATGTCGTCCGATCATCTCAAACGGCTTTTATGCAAAGAATGAAAATGCTCGATGAAGTAGTAATCCTAAATGGCACCATTCACGAGATGCACTAAAAAAACATGAGTGGAGTAGTTTTCAAGATTGACTTTGAGAAGGCCTATGACAAGGGTAAATGGTGATTCCTTCAACAGTTCCTGAGAATGAAAGGATTCAATGATAAATGATGCTAGTGGATCCAAAATTTTGTTACTAGAGGTTGTGTGGTTGTCAAAGTCAATGATCACGTAGGCAATTACCTCCAGACAAAAATATGACTACGTCAGGGTGAACCCATGTCTTCAGTGTAATTTAACATTGTCACTAACAGGTTGCTATTCTGATTGATCCCACCAAGCATGACGTTCAGATTGCAGATGCAGTGCCATACATTGTGGATGGTGGCTTTTCTATTCTGCAATACGGCGATGATACACAGAAATGCAATTCGCATCCGGGAGCACATGCTACTGCCTGTGGAAAATGATTTTTGAAATGTGAAAAAAATCCCAACAAATTTTTTATGTGTTCTTTAACACGTACGAATGCTACCTGAAAATCTTTAGGCAAAAAGGTTACGCATTTTGGCCTGTGCAAAAAAAAAATCGAGCTGAACAACTATTGTTACCCCGAAATGCCACACCCATTTTTTTTCACCGACGATACGCTGCTCCGTTTTGCATGAAAATTTTCAAGCATAGTTGCGACACCAACACGAACATCTACATAAAATTTCAGAATTTTCAAATTTTATTTACTATTTTTTGTTCATTGTACTGTTCATATGGGCGCAAATGCACCCGGGAGCCAAAACGCCTCCCCCGATAATACGATTCTTTTATGCAACATGACCTGCAACTTACTAACACCATGTTAATTTAGTATCAGGTTCTAGGATTATATTTTTTCAAGACGGGGCAAATACCCACTTACCTTTGTAGTTATTCAACACCGCCTCGTATATTGTTTACTTTGGAAAAAAACGGTTCTACCAATAATATCAATTGCAGGATATGACAAATGACACATGGGACGAGTTAAAGCTCCCACCACTTCATTCGTCAAAACTGATCGTAAATAGTACTAGTTGAGATTGTACATGTACATACAGATACAACATACAAGACATGACCAAATTCGTTTTTTTTGGGGGGGGTTGCTATTTTCAATTCCCTTTTTATTCATTATGTCACCTTTTCTTCTCCTTTTTTCGTGTGTTTGTGTAGTTTTTTCTTCTTTTTGTGTGTATGTGTAGTTTTTTCTTGACGTGCGCGCGTGTTTGTTTGTGTGTGCTTTTCTCTTTCTCTCTGTGTGTGTGTGTGTGTGGGTCAGTGTGTGTGTGGGGGGGGGGGGGGGGACAACATGTGCATGCTCTGGTATGGTCATGGATTGAGTGGAACGTTGCCGCAGACGCCGGTAGTTAGAGGAGACTTCCTGTCTGAGCCAAGGCAGTCGTCAATGGGGGCTTGGTCTCTGCACATACAACTGTCACGCGAGGCGGCATCGGCAGAGCTTGACATGCTCCCGGAGATGGAACACTTGTTTCAAACATGGTTCATAACAATTGGTGCATGTACTTCTCGATCTTTGCTAGTAATAATGGACTGCTTCCTTTCTAAGTTACTATGTACGACGGTGGAAGAAGTTGAACCGTGTGCTGAAGTACTGAACAAAAATGTTCTGGACAAGGGTGGCGCTATGTTTTCCAATTTGTGTGCGGCCCTACTAATAACACCAAATACCCCATCGATATTGGAGTGACAATAGTACATGATGTCTTGTTCTTCACACTTATGTGGGGTTTAATGTGTGCCTTCGGCAAAGCATAGAGACTTACCAATAAGCGTGTAAATTTTCTCCTCTAATGAATAGTCTACCAACCGGTTGCCCACTTGCACTAATGTGAGCAACGCTCTCCCCTCTCCGACTCCCCCCTTATATATAAACCTGTCCATCTTCATGCTAGTGGACATCAAGCCACATTGTTTGTTCATATAGGAGACACCACATCGACGGAGGGGATGATGAGAAGGAACACGAGATGACATGTAAGCAAATGTGTGTGGGAGTCGGAGACATCAGAACGCTAGCTAATTGTGTTTACATCTGCGGAGGTAGCTGGCCGTTCAGTCTATTTTGGTTCTTCATAGGCCTCACAACACATGCCTCCTAGTGTTACACTTTCCAGGTTGATTCATCTTGATATGGCATCAGTTAGTTGCACTGTTGGAATCCATGGAGGAGACTGTAACAACTTTTGGACAATACACACAATAGCGACCTACTTGTCCTGTGCATCACCACCAATGTCCTGGTGGCCCCGACCACATTTTTTTCAAAAAGGATGACATCCCCCGTCCTCTGCATCAAGTGGTGCACACACACTTGTGGCCCCGGCCCCATAGTGAGGGTTTTGAATGACTTCTCGACTAGCGAGTGCTGAACCACATTCACGCGCTCCATCCGATCATGTGGGTTTCTTGGATTTGTGAAGTTCAATACATTCAAAGAAAATTTAGGAGCACAATACGAATCCATTTTCAATTTATGTGTGATCCTCTGATAAACACCTGATCAATATTTGCCACCAAACAACACTGTAAAATGTATACATGTTCAGAACAACACAAACACATGAGATGAACTAAACCTCCCATGACAGCCAGCCTCAAAACAGAAAAATACTGTAAAATGTAGTAGTGAAGAGTGTGCATCTACTTATAGAGACAACATGCACAACTTGATTGGAGTTTTTTTTTATTAGTGTCGTTTCTCAGTGAGATCATCTCTCCTATTAAAGGAGAATCTGACGTCGTCATGATGGTTCGACCTCCCCCTCCCACGCACTGCTTCTCCCATCCCAGCCCGAGAAAAGGCAAAAAAAAAAAAGAAACACGACCCACGAACGCACCTTCCTCCCTACTACGCGGAAACAACCAGCCCCACGTTCCCACGATCCCCTCACAAGTCCCAACTGCGCCCTCCTCCTGCAATCTGCAATTGCGTTCGTCCCCTCCCCATGAATCACACTATCCTCCACACCTAGACCTGGCCACGCGTTCGTTCCATTGCCGCCGTCGAGGAACCGCAGCCCCAGATCCTTGCTGCCCGATCCTCTCTCTCACATTGACTGCGGCGTGATACCGGCGGCAGCGACACACTCCTCTCATCTATCTCCCTGTATGCCCTGCCCTCCCGACGTGATGGGGACCGATGACCGTGGGGAATGGGATCTGGTGGTGCCCGTCGAACGTCGAGAGATGGCACAGCCCCGCCACACACTTTTCTCCCTCCTCGGGATTCTCAATTCCTCATCTAAAAGGTTCTGTTTTCTTCCGCGTGCATCTGGTTTCATTCTTGAATTAATATTATCTTGAAGTGTGGTGATCGTGCTTGTGTGTTTGTGTTCTCAAGTCATTCAACCACTACTTTCACTTCTTGTGCAGGTTTATGTGGATAAAACTACCACCATATCCACCCAGCCTTTCTGTTTGGTCTTGTGATGCTGACGCACATTGTCTTTCATGTTCCTACTATCTGCGCTTCAGTTTTGAATTGTGATGTTGACGCACATTTTCTTTCTACAGTTGTGATATTTCCCTCCTTCATGGATGTATGCAACTGCATGAATGGGACAGCGAAGCCGCTGTAATGAGAATTGCAGAATGATGACAAAGATACCGAAATATTTCTAATAGGACACGTCAAATCAAAGGCAAATGTGAAGCTCTTGCATCAATCCTCAGACTGATTCCAGCAAATTTTCCTGCAGAACTAAACATGGTAGTCTTGAAGTAAATACTATTTATGTTATTTTCTATGTGTTTTTAGCACAATAGAAAATTAATATTGTTTTTCCTCTCAAGTTCAAGATGAGGGCGACCAATTAAGAAAAAGTTTGGTGAGATAGAGTGGCAGGTTTGCCAGAATCACTGTAGCTTCTTCTGCCACAAACTTCGGTTCATGCCTATGACATCTTCTGGGGTCTTTTTTTAAGGAAAATATTTTGTTTACACCATCCTATTGGCATGTCTATGGAAGCAGTGAAACTTAAACGAACAATTCTAGGCTAGATATTATTAAGGTGTGCATACATTGATCCTGTTCATGGATCTTGCCATCTTTTTTTGCCAGTCATTTGAACTATTTAAGAAACTTGAAGGGAAGCTCAAGGGAATACATCATTACCTTTTAGTTTTATTTTCGAGTTGTTGGAATCAATCTGGAAAACATCTTCATATTGTAGATACAATATTACTGGTTTGAAGTCTTATACTCTGTTTGACATTACACATTACGGAAATAGTGAGATTATGCTCACACCACTGTGCTGATAGAGATTGGGTACTTAATAGTATGGAGAGGATAAGATCAAAAAGGACGGTGATATAAGAAAAGTGGGAAGTGGAAGAGGAACAAAGTTGGGATGACAATTATAAACACGTTAGTACTTCAAATCTTTATGCGCTGATGTATTCTTTGTGGTAGAAAAAAGTGTTTTAAAAGGCTCATGATTTTCAGGAAACTGTATGACGTATGTGTGTTCCTTCACATGGACAAATACGAAAGGGTACCCATTATGAAATGATAGACCAGTGATGCATCATTTCTTTGACTTTCATATTGTAAATATGACTCACATGGCTGCACTCTGCAGAATATCGAGTTTGATGACGATGATGATTGGAACCAAGAGGAGGAAGCAAGTAAGTTTCATTTGATTTTCTATTCATATGACGGCTATTGTGACCAAATATGTAAAGCCTGGATTGGTTCACTTACTTTCTTGTATGTTCTATACTTACAGTTTTTCGGTATTTTCTTCTTGTTGCCTCTCAGTGTACCACTAAATAATCCTATTTAGTTGTGGTTTTGTTTGCTCTGCAGCTTAAACCCAAAAATATTACCATACAAATTGATATCAGTTGTGGGAGACTCGGCTATGCCGATAATGCCTCCAATATGGTGGTGTTCATGGTGGACGCCACCATGTGAGCTTCAGCTCATTGTGGTGTAGCCGGAGCGATTTCCTTCGCAGGTCAAGTCTAGACAGTTTTTGTTGTGCATATAATCCCCTTTTGTTAGGTCCCTAACATTATTAATTTTATTTATCTGCCAACAACAACCAAGTAATGTGGACATTTCCACGTATTGAGTAATTCTCGGTTAGTTAGATCTGACCGCTGCATGTGCTTCATGGGATGCCACGAATCCAGTGCAAGCAGCGTCGCGGTGGCTGGGTTCAGGTGGACATGGGATGGTTCATCCCATATACCGACTCTCTAGCTACTTTCCCACTTTTTCAGTAGTATTTTAAACGACAATGCTTGACCATATAAATAACAGAAAAAACCAGAAAAGGCTGCAACATTTTTACGCAATGTAAATCACTTTTCTGCGCGTGCGCGTGTGTGTGCGTGTGCTTGTTCTTTCGTGCCCAAATACTTGTGTAGTGTTGTGAGAGAGATCCTGCAACTTCAGTTTTGTCATGCAGTTATTTGAGTTGTATACATCTCTTGCGTGTTTTAGGTACATCATGTGTACAGGGAGCAAGCGCCACATTGCTACATTTAATGCTTGGGTGTGCTCCCACGCTCCAAGCCATTGTCCCATGCTCCAAACTGCAGATATTGACTATGATATGAAATTGTAATTGTTCATAATTTAAATGTTTGACCCAAGGCAGGAGCCAAGAATACTAGCTTTCCTGGGAGAAGGTATTTAAGAGAGTATATTACTTTATCTTTTGAAGGAAAGAGTATATAATTTAAGAACAAGGCACATATGTGTGACATGCATGCTCTTAACAATGGTTAGCGTATGGTTGCCAAGTTGTTTCTCTGGTTCATCTCAAATTGAGTGTCTTGATACTTAATATGAAAATTTGGTTATAAAAATTGTCTTCCGCAAGTCATACTTTTTTGTATGAAAGAAGTATGTATAAAATTCCTCAAAGCATTGTACATAAGCAGGTTCATATGTCTGACATGCCTTTCTTTTTCAGTTCTTCCTGCTACAAAGGAAGCAAAAGTGACTTATTTAATCTCAGAGATATGTCTGCGTCATCAGTTTTGAGGAGTCATTCTTCCAGTCGCACAAAATGTGGACAAATGTATCATTTACATTCAATTGTAATTTCAATGCCATGTCATAAAATTTCAATTCACTAGTTCAGTCCCTTCTATAAGGTAGTTCTCTTTCTATGACCTGAAATCACAAAATCCATTGCATGTGATTTTGTCTTCTCCAGCATAGCAAATTAGCAATTGTAAATGATTGCCTATGGTGGTGAAGTTATGTGTTGCTACAAAATCTTTCTCTGCCAGCCTCAAGGGGGCGACAAGGTCATCCACTTTGTTCATTCATTCAATTTTTTTGCTTTTGCAGATATTGCATCAAAGCTGGGAAGTGAACCGTGCATTAATACATCAATCTAATACTATTAGTTATAATTGGCTAACCATGTAGGATGTACCACTTTGATGTATTACACTCCATATTTCTTTACATTTCTGGCATCGAATTTTTATTCCTCTCATCTGTCGATTTTTGTTTTTTTCTGTCTCTTAAGCTGGTTATTGGTCATGTGAATCAACGTGTGGTGCCCCCCCCCCCCCCCCCCCCCGCGTCCGCTCCGCTCCCCCCCTCCCGGCGGGCGACGGGCGGATCCCGATTCCCCACGCCTCCAGCTCCCCTCCCCTCCATCCCCCCGGCCGCCGCCGGCGGCATGGTCCGCCGGGCCCTGCCCGTGCGGCGCTGGCGGCGGCGGGCAGGCTTTTCCCCGCGCGTGTGTTGGGGGGCGCGGGGGCCCCTTGACGGCGGCGGTGCTACTCGACCGCGGCGGTGTGGCTCGGCGGCGGAGATCCTGCAGGCCACGGGCGCCCTTGACGCGACGGCGCGGCCATTGGTCGCGGGGCGGCGCGGTGTGCGGCTGGCCGGCGACGCCCGCTCGGTCCAGATCTGGGCCCTTTCGGGCCCCATCTGGGTCGGGGCGGGCCGGCGGTTCGGGTCGCGGCGGCGCTGCTCCCTGGTGGTGCAGCGAGGCAGCGGTGGCTGCGGTGGTGATGGCTCCGACGATCGGCTTGCTGCAGCGTGGCAGCTAGGTCTGTCCGGACCCGTTGGGGTCCGGCCGGGCCTGTGATGGCCTGGCAAGTCCCTGCTGCTACGTCCGGTCTGCTCCGCGCGGCGGTGGAGGATGTCCCCTCCGGTGGCTGCGTTGCAGTTGCTACCGAGCCCGGTATCTCCCCGTCCTCCCTCCAGGTCTCGTGTTGGTGGCCTCAGTGAGACAGTGAAGTTAGTGCGGTGACCGTGGTAGCACAGGCTGGTGGGCGGCATGGTGGGCGGTGCACTTCCAATTGTCCGGGGTGACAGTGGTGGTTTCGGTGCGGGAGAAATCCCTGGTGGCTCGTCCGCCACCAACGCGGCTGCGCCCGTGGGCGTCGCCGAACCTTCCTGAGGGGCGTCGGTGATACCCCCTTCCCCACTGCCATCCGCGTACCGGGGGAAACCCTAGGACTTGTCCGGGCAGCAGCGTCATCGTCGTCGCTTTCCTTCCTGAAGGTGTTGCTTGGTACGCGAGGCTTCGGAGTGCTTGGCATGTGGTGGTACTTCTCCGGAGGGTGCAACAGTTGTCGCCAATCTTCGCTGAGTTGAGCTGCCGGCGTTGGCATTTGTTTCTCTTCTCTTTCTTTCTTTTTTCTTTGGGCTTGTTTGTGCTGCGGCCCCAGCAAGCTGATTGTATCGGTTGGTTGTTGCTTTATAATATAAAGCGGGGGGAAACCCTTTTTCGTCGAATTGGAAGTTATTCTATTTTCGGATGCTTAATGTGTGATGAAGCAGATGCTATTTGGAATCAAGCATCTGACTCCTGGTTTTGGTCTCAAGACTGTAGTAAAACAACTGAACAAACATGGTTCATTTCAAAATTTACTTAATACAACTACAGTTAGAAATTTAGGCAAGGAGCATGCCCATGATATGAGAGGAGGAACATAGTTGATCTTCATTAGATCTATTACAATTACTCGTAAAAACCAATATATTTAAAAAAAATGTTATTCGCATTAGGTGCGTAGATTGTAAGTGTTTTGCACTAGAACCCTGTAGCTAGCCTTTCTTTTTTGGGATATTCTGTACAGAAAGAAAATAAAATGCTAGAACGGAAGTAAATATTCTGAACTGAAATGACATATTTCCATGCTCAATGCATATTTCTGAAGTAGAATATTTTTTTGTGTCCATGTACTTTTTTTATTCCGTGTCAACGCACGGCCACTTAGCTAGTTTGTATACATGTTGAGATCCATCGATATCGCGCGGAAGCCAATAATGCATGCTTTGTTTTGGGGGTTAGTAGGGAAAGATATTTAATTCTTTACAGAGGATCAATATGCAGGGACCCCTCGACCACTGCCATGTTCTCGAGTGAACAAGTTTTCATCAGTTATTAGTTACCAGGTCTTCCAATAATCGTGCACACCAAGTGGTTTACATGCACGATCTTTTGGATGCTCCCTAAAGAAACAAAGCCCACCAAGGTCTTGTGGGCTTTGTTTTACTTCTATTGCTTGCTCCCTAAAGAAACAAAGTGAATGCATGCTTCAGTGTGCTCCGAAAGGAAAGTGATGCTGGCCCGACAGTACGTGCAGTTTCCTTGTTTGTGGCTTTTTTCTTGTGTTGTAACATATATATTATATATTAGGTGTGAATTTATAAGTGAATTTTGTAGCGGGAGTGCAACTGTGCACAAGCATAATCACATTCTAATATTGAATAGCATGGGTCCACATGACAAAGTGGCCAGCGAAACCACTTGACACTTGATTGGTATAGCTTCTAAACTTAATTAAAAAGATTTGCATTCTTGGATTAATTCACGACAAGTGTTAGCTTAATAATTTCTCAAATGCTATACAACGTATAAAAGGCACATGTGTGTAGTGAGGGAGCCATTAATTTTCCACAAGGGGGGTAACCAATTGGAGAGAGCCAAACATATAAATATAAAAGCATTTTGAGCTAAGAATATAGAAGGGGAAAAATTAGCATCGAGGGAGCCATGTCCACAGCTTGCCCACCCATGGCCAGGTTGGTGAAAGATACTTAGTAATGCTACATGTTTAGAGGTTGGCCGGCCACCACGTAGAGTCAATATGACGAATGCATGTTTGACAATAGTTGAACTAAATTTGGTTGTATGGTACCTACAGGATATGTCACGGTTAATATTTTCATCGGAACTTTAAAAAAAAATGAGGATTACCTCCGGCCTCTGCATCAATACGATCCATGCGGCCCCTTTATTAATGAAAGCAATAAAATAGTCTGCGGTTCCGAACAAGCTCAAAATTAGATGCAAAATAATCCATAAAAAACATGCCACAACCGGTGAAAATAGGACTAGAGCAACCATCTATCCTATTACTGGACCGACATTCAAACTGGTTGTAGATATCCCGAGCAACCATGTCCTACTGGGTAGACCCAGTAATCAAAGGCTCCCTGTTTTCCACAGGAGTGAGTAACAACCATGAACGGATCAACGCCACTGCTCCATAAAGTACCTACAAAAAATTGATTCGTGGTTGTCTGTTAAAAACCATGTCATTCCTGTAGTTCCATATAGCACAAAGTAAAGCACATACTCCTATACGAATATGCCTCGCAGTGATTATGTTAATTCCATTTAGCCACGTCCCAAACAACGTGTCAATGCTATCTGGAGGTATGATATTAAAGGTTATACGAACTGTTTGCCACAAAATTTTTGCTAGCGGACATTTGAGAAAAAGTTGTTTGATAGTTTCATCATGATCACAAAAGCTACATCGTTTACTTCCTTCCCAATTGCGCTTTGCCAAATTATCCTTAGTGAAAATCACCTCCTTGTGAACAAACCACATGAAGACTTTGATTCGTAAGGGTACTTTGACCTTCCAAATATGCATCGACTTGGGGATTGGTCCAGTATCAATAAGGTTCAAATACATCGATTTCAGTGAAAAGATGCCATTTGAGGTTAGCTTCCAATGAAGCCTATCGGACTTGTCCGATAACTGAACATCCATGAGTCTTCTGACTAAGTGTAACCAAGCTTCCCAGCGATGACCCACCAAAGCTCGTCGGAATTGAATATTTAGAAGATTAGACTGTAGTACTGTGGCAACGTACGCCTCCTAATATTGTACAATATTATAGAGAGATGCATATTGTGTGGCTAGAGACATCTCCCCCAACCATGTATCATCCCAGAAACTCGTCGACTCATCATTTCCAATGATAAATTTAGCTCTATGGAAAAAGGCTGCTTTCATTCTCATCAAACCTTTTCAGAAGGGTGAATCATTGGGTCTGACTGTGACCTGGGCTAAGCTCTTAGATTGTAAGTACTTATCATGCAAAATTTGTACCCACATACCTTCTGTCTTCACAGATAGTCTGAACAGCCATTTACTGAGCAAGTCGAGGTGGTTTTCATCGGAACTGAATCCGACTTTTCAGCGCTAGGGTAAAGGATTGTAAAGTGTCGAAGCAAGTGATTTAGAAAGATTTTTCTTTCTCCCTTATCTTCATTGTTTCAATTGAAAGTATAAGTAATGCGATCATTTTGTATCATGCGGCATCATCAAGAGCTCTTCTTCTGCATACAGTTGTACAAGAAACTTGGAACTAGCTGAGAGCTGGTAGACTTTGTTGTAACTTAGATGCTTTCCTTAGAGCGATGTCGAGGTGGGAGTTAGTGAGTTGTTATATAATTTGTATATTAGCTACTATTTCCTTGGAGCGATGTCGAGGTGGGAGTTAGTCAATTGATAGATAATTTGTATATCAACAATTATTTCCTTGGAGCGATGTCGAGTTGGGAGTTAGTGAGTTGTTAGATAATTTGTATATTAGCTACTATTTCCCTGGAACAATGTCGAGGTGGGAGTTAGTGAGTTGTTAGATAATTTGTATATCAGCTACTAGTTGGAGTGAGTTCTGAGAAGCTTTGTCACCACTCACAGTGGATGGGTTTTTCACCCCTTTTTCTTTGATATACGATACACAAACTCGTGTGTATTCTAGAAAAAAAATCTGACTACCTTCTTTTTTCACATGAAAGATAAAAAGGTAAGAGTTACTCATACCCATAATTAATAAAATCAATGGCTCACATCTATTATATACCCTTACCTCTCATATGAACAAATCAGCTAGTAGAAACCATGTTAAAACTGCTCTTGTGGACGAGTTGTGGATGAGTTTGAAAAAAAACATGTTAGTTGCTTCAAGGGGTTCATCTTATTGTGGACGTACTGGATGAACCTGAGCCTTCTAGACAACGAAACTGGACTGGCTTTGCTCGCAACCACGTGCTTCTTGATGTTCCATCATTCAATTACATACTTCCTTTATCCCCATCTCATAGCAACCGAATTTTTTCAGTACAAATTTCCTTCATCATTATTTTACGAATTAGACTATAAACTTCATTCATCGTTTTTCTTCAAGTTAGGTATCTCATATCAGTTTTGCAAATTCTCAATCGACTGAGACTTCGCTATATCTCAGTCGATGTTATATGCCTTTGATCTTGCATCGTGATATGTACAATTTTTTTTCAATTTTTCCTTTTGGGTCTTATATACTATCTCACTTGACTGAGACTTGTAAATCTCAGTCGAGTGAGACCTAGCCACACACATCTCATATATAGGAATATCAACGAGGCACTTCCTTTTTTTGAAGGAAAATGTGGTACCCTGGAGCACGCATGGCTGATAGTGAGTTAGTGACACTATGCATGATAGCCTTCAAATGATATCAAGTTTGGTCACTTTTATTATTTGGACATGATTAACAGCTACAAGTCCGCTTGTCAAGATGCTAGAAGCTAGCCCAGGTTTTGTGCGGCTGCGTCGGCGATGGTCTGCACAAGGGACGGCCACTGGAGCGCGTCGGCGGCGGGGCCAGGGTTGCGGGCGGAGCAGTTCCGGCGGACCTCGCCCTGGTCGCCGTTGCGCACCCTCATCTGGCCCATCTTGCCCATGGACACGCCGAACTGCTCGAAGAAGTCCCGCTGGCTCCGCGCAAAGCGCTCGACGATGGGCCGGGTGATGGCGTTGGTGAAGAGGTCCTGGTCGGAGACGAAGAGCCCCTCCCGGTTCACCAGGTCGACATAGTACTGGTTGTCGAACACGTTGGGCGTGCGCAGGTCCAGCACGGTGCGGCGGTCGGTGCCCTTGGCCGGGCACGTCCTCTTGAGCCTGGCGAGGAAGGTGGGGCTCATGGTGGGGTCGGGGCGCGGGAAGAGGCGGCCCTCGAAGGAGCTGCAGTGCGCCAGCCCGATGGTGTGGCCGCCGGAGATCGTGACGAGGTCGGTGGCGTCGAGGCCGAGTGGGCACAGCAGGGCGAGGAGGGACGGCACGTTCGAGGAGGGCGCCGGCAGGTCGGACAGCACGTCCTGCCGCGAGGCCAAGCGGCGGCTGTCGCGGCGGCCGAGGGGCACGCGGTAGTCGGGCCCGCCGGAGACGACCACGGAGTCGCGGGCGGCGAGCGCGAGGATGTCGGAGCAGGAGACGACGGCGCCGCGGCACTCGCGCTCCAGCCGGTCCCGGATGTCGTTGACGGCCTTGAAGGCGGAGGGGCGGAGCGTGAGGTTGGGCGGCGCCTGCTGCTCCCCCGGCCCCGTGGCCGAGCCGTCGAGGAGCACAGAGGCGTCGCAGCCCTGCACGAAGCAGTCATGGAAGTGGAGGCGGAGGAGGCCCGCGGCGAGGCCGATGTCCTTGCGCACGGCATCCTGGACGAAGTCGCGCACGATGGACTCCGCCCGTGGGCAGGTCCGCCAGTAGAAGTCGAACGACAGGCCGCACGCCACCGGAGGGTCGGCCGCAGAAGCCCCATGCCCAAGCGAGCTGGCCACTGCCAGCGCCACCGCCACCGCCACTGCTGCTAGCAGAGGAGCACGAGCCATCTCCTCTATCCTTGGCTGTGACTGGGCTGCTACGTTTTTATATCAACACGGCTGAACAGGACATGAATTTGTAGGAAGGATTACTCATCGTTAAGTAGCTGAGGTCAAGTAGTTCCAACTAAATAAAGTGAGGCTCTAGGTAGCTAGACGCCAGAGTCGAGGCTCAACTGCTTGTCTAAGGATTGGAACAGGTGACATGGCATTGCCAAGCTGCCAAACCGCCATGGCTGTCTGTTGCTTACTACGCACGAGGTTCATCACGGCATAGAGTAAATCCAACCCAGGCGATGTCACACCTGATTTTGAGTGAAAACCCATGCGCTACCCACGGCCACTCCATCTATAGACCGGAATTGGTTATGGGAAAGGCTACGCCTGCCAATGCAGACAAATCACAGGGTGTTTGTTTGTTTAGGTTCAAGTGTCAGGAAAAAAAATGGCCGATGTTGGTGTACTGTAGCCTCGACTTCACGCGATCAACCGACGAGTTCTTTCCAACGGTACGCGCGTGTACGAAAGCTGGCCAATGAACTGGACCGATTCTTGCGGAGAAACTCGATGCACTAGCTAGATAGCTTTTAACTAGGCATGAACTCGGCGAGACACGACAACATACTAAACCAAGAAAGATGCCGAAGAAAACTTAGTGAAGCATAAAGCAAGACTCGTAACTAAGGGATACTCGCTCAAATGGGTGTACAAAGTCAAGAAAGATGCCTAAGAAAATTTGATGAAGCATGAAGCAAGACGCGTAGTTAAGGGATACGTGCAAGAGCCAGGTTTGAATTTCCAAGAATTGTTCGCTCCAGTTGCAAGGATGGAATCGGTAAGACTAATTATATTTCTCGAGACTCAAAAATCATAGAGGCTACAGTACATGGATGTAAAATCCGCGTTCTTGAATGGTGAGTTACAAGAAGATGTTTATGTCAAGCAACCACCAGGGTACAACAAAGAATGAGAGAAAAACAAGGTATTGAAACTACACAATGTACTGTACGAGCTATGTATAAGCGTGGCAAATGTAAGGATCGTCTCTTGGTGGGGCATCAATGTTGATGATCTATTTCTAATCAGAGCAGACTAGGAGGAGATTTCTAGATTCAAGTTACAAATGAAAGATATTTTGAAGATGAGTGATCTTGGGCTATTGACCTACTACCTCGGGGTAAAGGTACGACAAAGGCCTAGGGGGATGAACTATACCAGGAGGCATATGCAAAGAAGAATCTTGAAAGTTGTAGCATGGAGGACTGCAATCCAATTTATGTTCCAGTGGAGCCTAGACTTAAACTTAGCAAGAAGAGCCAAGCACCCGCGGTTGATGCAACAGAGTCTAGAAATATTGTCGGAAGCCTAAGGCATCTTGTGAATACACGATGAGACTTGGCCTATTCTGTTGACATACTGAGTCGCTTCATGAGAGCACACACGATGAAACATTGGGCTGCTGTGAAACAAATACTCAGATACATCAAAAGGACAAAAAAAATGGGTTATGTCTATTTGAGCTTCATGAAAGACCTCAATTAATTGGGAAGCCTTAATAGTGTAACAGAATTGAATAATACAGCTTTAAGAAATTCACTAGTGCAGAATCGGCCTATAGTGCCGGTTCGTAAGGGCCTTTAGTGCCAGTTCTCCAACCGGCACTAAAGGGTGGGGACTAAAGCCCCCCCCCCCCCCCCCCCTAGTCCCGGTTCAACACGGCCCGGCACTAAAGGCCCACCACGTGGCACCTACCGGCGCCGTGGGCTGGGGGACCTTTAGTCCCGGTTGGTAACACCAACCGGCACTAAAGGCCCACCACGTGGCACCTGCCGGCGCCAGGGTGGGGGACCTTTAGTCCCGGTTGGTAATACCAACCAGGACTAAAAGTATTTAATTCTTTTAATTTTGGTTTATTTTCCTTTTAATCCTTTAGGGGTTTATGAATTAATTATGGTTTATTTTTCCTTTTAATTTTGTGTTTTCCATTTAATTATTTTTCATTTCAAACATATATTACGCTACTACATACTGTACACGTTGTGCATATATATATAAATAGAATTTTTCGTAGAACCGATCATATATATATATATATCATCGAATTTTTCGTACGACGACCATTCACATACATATATATATACAATTTGGTATATACAATTTCTCCTACAATTTGCAGATCATTACATATGCAGGGCAGTACTGCTTGATCTTGTAATGGTATTCTCCTTTGGGATCTATGACCTGGTCGAGCAGAAATCCAGCTATTTCCTCTTGAATTGCTCGTACGCGAGCCGTTGGTAGGAGCTGGCCCCGCATCTCCATCAGCTATAATTAGGAGATCAAGATGAATATATTAGTTGTGTGTATATATATTAGCTAGATCATGATAAAAAAATTATGTATAGTGTTCTGGCAAACGTACCCAAAGATTTCTTTCATCTCTGCTCCTTTCAGACGTGATTATGCAAATGTTCTCGCAAACGTAGTATGCGCATAAAGCATTCCCCTGCTCCTGCTTCATGCACTTTACGAGAATAACATACAAACTCTCTAGCTAAAGCATTTAAATGCAGTAACAAATGCGATGAAGATCGCAACTAAGGTAACAATTGATCCAACAGCATAGTGATACCAAGCCTCACTATCAATGGCATATTTTTTAAATTTTCTAATCTTCAAGTGCATTGCATCCATCTTGATCTTGTGATCATCGACGACATCGGCAACATACAAGTCCAGTTTCATCTTCTCTTCTTCAACTCTTTTCAATTTTTTTTTCAAATACTCGTTTTCTTTTTCAACTAAATTTAACTTCTTGACAAGAATATCTATGTCGGTTGCAATTTCCGGTTCACATACCTCCTAGATAATAATATCTATGTCAACTTGATGGGCATAATTGTCATAAACACGAAATACAACAAACAGTTATAAAAGAGAGTATATACCACATCCGAATCATAAACCGGACGAGGGCCGACAGGGACGGATATCAAAACCATGTCACTATGTATAACAAACAACCATATAGGTAAGAAAACTATACAAGTAACTATCTAAATCTTACAAACATGATTTTTTTATATAAAAAGGATAAGAACAAGAGGCTCACCAAGGTGGTGCCGGCGACGGGACGGTGCGGGCGATCGACGGTGGTTAGGACGGGGACGGAAAGGCACTAAGTAAACCACACCTACACATGCAAAGTAAGAAGTTAATTTGAGCTCAAATTGCATATAAATCAAATGAACTACCACATATAAATACTCCCAATCTAAAACCCACAAATCACTATACTTATAGAGCATTGCAAGAGCTAATCTAGCAATGAGAGATGAAAGGACAAAGTTGCTAACCTTTGTGAACACTTGGATGGATGGGGTGCCTCCAAATCTTGACAAATTTTGGCAAAAATGGAGGATGAGCTCGAAGAAGGGGAAAAACAGGGAGGAGTACTGTGCTCGGGCTGGCCGAATTCATATAGGGGATCTTTAGTCCCGGTTCGTGGCACGAACCGGGACTATAGGTGAGCCTATAGTCCCGGTTCGTGCCACGAACCGGGACTAAAGGTAATCGTGGGGCCCCAGGCTGACATCAGCCTGGCACAAACCCTTTAGTCCCGGTTCGTGTTACGAACCGGGACTAAAGGTCCGGAACGAACCGCGACTAATGATGCCTGTCCCGAACCGGGACTAATGGTCACATTAGTGCCGGTTCAAAACCAGACCGGGACTAATGCTTTGGACAAAAGGTCTGTTTTCTACTAGTGATTGTTGGTCTGATCAAAATCAGATGACCTAATTCTAATTGTATGTGAGCTCTTAAAAGCTAGGAATAGTATTATCATTGTTCAGATCGAGGTCAAAGAAAAGGAAAGGAACAGTACCGACACAGCCTTGTAGCCATCAAATATCGGCACAAGGAGGGCTCTTTCAAATATGTGAGAGAGAGTGCAGCAGGGAAAAACTCACGTTGGATGGGCCAAGGATTATCAAAAGCAGCACGAGAGGTACTTGTTAAGTATGGGCTCCAATCAACACCGACATTCACCATGAGTTGTTTTCAGCTCTCGAAGAAGATGTGCCGAAATCTGACTACAATCTCTTCGAAATTCTGGTGGGGCGAAGAAAATGGTGAAAAAAAGGTGAATTGGATTGCTTGGGACAAGATGTGCATGGCAAAGCGAGAGGGAGGTATTGGCTTCAGAAATTTTCAGGCGTTTAATAAAGCTTTGCTAGCTAAGCAAGCATGGGAATTCTCCAGAATCCCTCGTCGCTTTGTGCACGAGTGCTTAAGGCAAGGTACTTTGCAGATAATTGTATCATGACACCAACATGCCCAAGTAGAGCCTCATACACTTTTAAGAGCATTTTACATGGACGAGACTTACGTAGAGAAGTGCTTATTTGGAGGATAGGAAATGGGGAGCGGGTAAATATTCACCATGAAAACTGGATTCCGCGGAAGGGGAGTTTGACACCTCTTGGTCAGATGTACATCCCAGGTATGACGCGGGTTAGCGATCTCTTGTCACAGGAAGGAGATGCGTGGGATCCCGCCAAGCTTGAGGCTATGTTTTCGGAGTCGGATACATGCGATATAAAACATATACCCATTGGGGGGACGAACACTCAAGATTTTCTGGCGTGGAACTACACCAAGAACGGCCAGTTTTTGGTGCGGTCTGCATACCACTTGCGAATGTCCATCAATCGGGCGAGGTCCGGACATCCGGAACCTTCTCAACGGTGGTGACGCACAAAAACTGGCTGGCGCTATGGAACACAAATGCTCCTCGGAAAGCGAAAATTCATATGTGGAGACTAATCCGCAATGGGTTGGCTGTTGGTTTTGAAAAGGATCAAACCAGGAGTCTTTTGCCCGGCGTGTGGAAGAGAGGAGACTCTCCTGCACCGGTTATGGACATGTGCACACTCAACTCTATTCTGGAAGTTCTTAAGCTTAGACAAAGGGGTTCCGGTGGCGATCCCACCGGTTTCAGATGGATCCCAGCGTGAGCTAGCTTCCTGGCTGTTTCAGTTCTTAAGCTTAGCAAGAAACGAAGCAAGGGACGGCAAACGTATCGCTGACGTGCGAGAAGTGGCACAAAATGTTTTCTCTCATGTGCAGGAATGGGACATGGTGAATGCGCGACACTTGAGAGTACCATCACCGATACCGGTCGTAAGATGGGTACCACCAGCCGAGGGCTGGCTCAAACTGAATTCGGATGGGGCGCTGTCCAAGAACCAAGGCCGAGGAGGTGGGGGTGTGGTCATTCGAGACCATGCTGGCGCATTCAGAGGATCTGCGAGCTGTATTTTCAAGGTAGTTGATGAACCCGAAGTGGCGGAGATCCTCGATTGTCGCAAGGCAGTGCAGATTGCTGTCCACAAAGGAATGCAGCTGATCCACTGATCCACCTTGAGGTTGATAACAAAAACTTGGCTGAGATGCTCAACGAGGAGAAACACAACTTGTCGGCGGCAGGGGCGATCATTCAGGAGATCAATCTACTAATGCGCACCAGGCAAGGTTTCAGGGTGTCTTGGGTAAGGAGATCAAGGAACAATGCAGCACATGTGCTTGCTCGAGAGGGATTATGACTAGACTCTTGTAAGGAGTGGGCCCAGGTGCCTGGCTCCAGACTATATTTTATCTGTTATCTTGGATGAAATCCCAGCGATGGGAAACTAAATAAAGCAACAAAGTGATTCTCAAAAAAAAAAACCCATCAAATATCGGCGTGTCCGCGCACTGTATTCGTGCGTGTTCCGGCGAGATAGAACGAGATGGTGCTGTGCGTGGAGCCGCCTAGGGCAAAGCTAACTAGCTAGCTAGCTTACGTACTTTCTCAAGGATCAATCCAGCTTTGTACTGTACTTGGTTGCTTATTTCCATGAAGTGTGTGTTGCCTCGTGTACAGTCAAGTTGCCGTGGTCTAAAGTATCGGCCAGTCAAGTTGCCGAGACATTAGTTGGTGACTAGCGGCTATCGGGATCTTCGTCAACAGTCAGACATCTCTGAAAATAATGCAGTAATAAAACTATTTACATTTTCTGAGAAGACCAACTGCTAGTTTATACTCCCTCTGTAAAATAATATAAAATTATTAAGATCACTAAATTATAATGATCTAAACGGTCTTATATTAATTTACAGAGGAAGTACATCTCTACTTGCTGAGTTAACAAGTAGAGTTGCATGTCCATCTCTAGAAAAAAATACAGTAAACACCCATCCCCAAGTTAGAACTACTTTAGCGTTACTATGTATATGGGTGCGTTACTTTTTATATGGATATATATTATCACATTCTTTTCTTCATTAAGTGTTTTTTTGAATAAGAATTGAATGAGATGTTTGTTTGAATTTAACTTGGTGCTTGGGCCGCACGTTGATGATAAACTTTGGTTAAAAGACATCCTTTTGGAAACTTGATAGTGCTTATTAGTTATATTTATGTTCTATTCTTATTAACTGTTGACCCACTGGATGCTATCTTGCATGTTCTTTCATTCTACTTTCCAGTTTATATAGCTGGCTCCCGTAGGGTCGCCGCAAAAATGGCGCATTGGCGGCGCGTTTTGGCAGCAATAGAGGTCGTTCGGTGGTCTCAGAATCTCGTTGTAAGTTTTGATATGTTTGTGACACTTTCTACTTTTGGTGAACATTCATAATAGATATGACTTTTCGAAAAAATGCTTATATTTACAAAGATGAAATTTTCCATAGTGTGTGTTTTGCTAGGTGTTTCAGTTGTGGTCAGTTTGAACAACTAACTAACAATAGTCACGTCTCTAATCTCCTCCGTTCTACTTTTCATGCAGGATGAACTTGAACAAGGCACAGCAGTTAGGAGATAGCATGTCCACTAAATTTTGAGCCAGGGGAAATCATATGTGGTATTAGCAACTATTGTGAGAAATAACATATACTGAAGTTATATAGCTAAATAAAAAAATTGATTAGTTATCTGTATTTTCTTATTTAAGGGCTTCATTTCATACATTTTAATGTATATCCATTCGATATAACGTTCATGGCTTAGAACTCAAGACGTAAACAACCATGTCAAAGGCATGTGAACCAATGAGTGATAAAGATATATTGTTCTAAAATAAAAGGTGAATGTAGCAACTCAAACTGACTAGAAATCAAGTAGCACACACGCAATTAGAGATTCATGCAGCCATATATGTTGATGAATGTAATGTAATGAGCTACTAAAACACCTTCTCCTCAACAACTTCTTATCGGACATGGCTAAATTCCAAATCTCTTACGTTTGGTTCTTAAGTGATGGTGGACAAAGATCATACAAATATTCAAATATTGGTACAGTGGTATCTAAACGTGTTGCATGGGCTTGACAGGTGTCAAGGGCTATTGTCTGGAAAATTGATAGAAACGTGTGAGCGATTTGGTCCCTTCAGCCTCCTTCACACGATAAGAATTGGTAGTGTGTTAGTACTTTCCATGTAAGGCACATCACCCATTTTTCCCAAAAGGGGATAACCCTGGCCTCTGCATCATATGATCCACACAACCATTTTATTAACCATAAAACAAGTCTGAAGTCACCAAGTGCTAAAAGATTTACAGCAAACCACGACCATACCAGTCAGAAATAAGATTACATAGCTCTCCCATATAATATGCCACTGGCATGCCTGCGAAACTTGAACAGAACGCGTGCAACCATTTCCAATCGGCTGCACCCAAAGGCCATAAGCCCTTGTGTGTCCACATGATCCAGCAATGACCATATATGGATTGATGTCGTAGGACTGAAGATAACCTGCCATGTTTTTGGACCAGGTGATCTGTTACAAACACACTCATTCCGAGAATTTCAAATTGCTCAAGGAATAGCATAAACTCCAACATGGATTTGCCCTTCAGATTAAGGTGAATACCACACTACCACCCAAGAAATTACCAAAACAAATTGGTATACTTATTAGTGGTGGTAAACTGAAACTAACGTGAATTCTGCGCCAAATCAAAGTAGCAAACAAACATGACCGGAATAAATGTTGAAATTTTTGTTCGTGATGACAAAGACAACCTTTTGTGATACCTTGCGAATTACATTTTGCAAGATTATCTTCGGTGGGAACTACATCCCTTTGTAAGAATGAAATTAATCTTTGATTTTAGAAGGAACTATTGATTTCGAAATATGATTTCAACAAAAAATAGGCTCAAAATTAGTAAGATCCGAATACATAGACTTCACCGTGCATGAAATTGATGTGGTGGGCCTACATGATGCTACATGTATATCCATGGCTCCGTCCATTCTTCTACCGAATGTTAGCGAGGATGTTCTTACACCTTCTATTTCTATGTTGCATAGTGTTTTAGCTCTGGCAATGTTCCAATGGAATCCGATAAGGTAGGTATATGAGTAGCATGTGGTTAGGTTTCACTACTGGAATCAGCAACTTTGCCGTCCGCCATGGCTGACGGCAAAGGCATGCATTGCGGACGGCAAAGGTCTTTGCCGTCAGCCAGCAGACGGCAACACATCCGACTGAACAAGCTCCGGTAAAGGCCACTTTGCCGTCTGCTGGCCGACGGCAAAGACTTTTGCATCATTACCATCGGCCAGCAGACGGCAAAGAGCATGGACCGCACGCTAGGTCCGTTAAGGGGTTAACGGCGTGCTTTGCCGTCTGCTGGCTGACGGCAAAGATGCAAAGGTCTTTGCCGTCAGCCAGCGGACGGCAAAGATGCAAAATAGGCCAGCCCAGTGCACCCCAGGTTGCACAGGTAGCTGCCACGTGGCAGATTTGCCGTCTGCTGGCTGAAGGCAAAGCGCTTTGCCGTCTGCTGGCAGACGGCAAAGAGCCTGTACAGCCCCTGTTTTTCTGTTTTTTCTTAAATTCATTCAATTTCACAGAATTTCACATATATATATATATATATATATATATATATATATATATATATATATATATATATATATACACGCATTTGAAAATACTTTCAACAAGCATAACAACACATATACATACCAAATCATATCCCTGCCATATGGATATGATCATCCAACACATATACATACCAAATGAAAAGTCCATATGCAACATATATAGCTAGCCAACATATCCAACAACAAGCATACAATGGTTTCATCCATACATACATATATAGGTAGCAAGTTTCACATTGTTCATCCTACAAAATCTAAACAAAAAGGAAGCACAAGAAGAAGAGTAGACTCCATCAACGCAAGCTTCCTCATCGAAAGCAAATCTGCAAATTGGGAAAGAAGAAAGTTAGAAGAAGAAGAAGAAGAAGAAGAAGAAGAAGAAGAAGAAGACTAGAAGAAGAAGACTAGCTAGAAGAAGAAGAAGAAGAAGAAGAAGAAGAAGAAGACTAGAAGAAGAAGAAGAAGAAGAAGAAGAAGAATTTTTCTTCTCTTTCTTTTTCTCCTCTCCTCTTCTTTATCTTCTTCTTCTTCTAACTGAGGTAGGTAAAAATGCCATTTTTTAGCTAAGCTAGGAAAAAATGCTAAGTGTAGGTCATTTTAGAGCTAAGCTAGGTAAATAGGTCATTTTGGAGCTTAGTAAGGTTATTATGTCATTTTCGAGGATGATGCCATTTTTTAGCCAACTTACGTAAGTATAGCTCATTTTTTATCTAACTTAGGTAATTATGCCATTTAGGAGCAAAATAAGCTAAGTATGCATTTGTTAAGCAAAACGCTAGAGAAAACGTACCCTCATCACAACAAATGCGATGAAGATCGCAACTAAGGTAACAATTGATCCAACGGCATAATGATACCAAGCCTCATTATCAATGGCATATTTTCTAATCTTCTTAATCTTCAAGCGCATTGCATCCATCTTCAAGCGCATTGCATTCATCTTCATCTTGTGATCATCGACGACATCGGCAACATACAACTCCAATGTCATCTTCTCGTTTTCAATTCTTTTAATTTTTTCTTTCAAATACTCATTTTCTTTTTCAACTAAATTTAACTTCTTGACAAGAGGGTCGGTTGCAAATTCCGGTTCACATACCTCCTAGATTAAAATATCTCTATGTCAACTTGATGGCCATAATTGTCATAAATGCGAAATGCAACAAATAGTTATAAAAGAGAATTTACCACATCCGAATCATAAAGCGGGTGAGGGCCGACGGGGACGGATATCAAGACCATGGCACTATGTATAAGAAACAATCATACAAAGTAAGAAAATTATACAAGCAACTATATAAATCATACAATCATACAAGAAAATGGCAAGTGTAGGTCATTTTAGAGCTATCCTAGTTAAAATCGGTCATTTTGGAGGTAGGTAAGGTTATTTTGTCATTTTGGAGGAAAATAAGCTAAGTCAATGTCATTTTGGAGCTAAACCAAGGTTATCATGCCATTTTTTACCTAAGTATGCTAAGTATGTCATAAATGAACTAAAGAAGCTAAGTATAGGTCATTTTGGAGCTATCCTAGGTAGTTATGCCATTTTTTAGCTAACTAAGCATATTAAGTCATTTAGTAGGAAAAATGCTAAGTATAGGTCATTTTATAGCTATCCTAGGTAAAGTATGTCAGTTTGGAGCTAAGTAAGGTTATTATGTCATTTTCGAGGAAAATAAGCTAAGTCAATGTCATTTTGTTGAATACCCTATAACATGAACTAATTAATAATATATATGTATATAATAATAATTGAATACCTGACATTACTAATATTAATCTTCATCGTCTATATATGCTCCGGGATCAATAAATGCAGAATCATCATCACTATCAGTAATGACGTGCTCATCAGCATCATCAATAAATGCATCAACATGTGGAAGGCATCTATCTTCTCATAGGGCATCTTAAGCGCACGTAGGATTTTGTCCGACTGGTACAGGTTTGCTGGCAATACATGGCCTTTGGGTAGAAAGCGTCCAAATATCGTCATCATCGCGTCGTAGCATTCTCTACCCAGGTTGAATTGAGCGTTGAGAGCCATTACTTGCGCGATGGCATCCAGCTGACAAAGCTCAGTGTGCTCGTGGAGAGGACGTTTTGAAGACTCCAACATTTCATAGAAGGCCTTTGCAGATTCGTTCATCTCATCGTCCGAATCCCGAGCATCATCAAAGTCTTGCACCATGTCTTCGATCCTGGTACCATGCTTGTCGGTGCGACGACGAACCACCTCAGCTCTGGCACGTTGGGCAGACTCACCATGAAATGTCCAGACCGTATAATTAGACGTAAAACCCCACTTCTGCAGGTGTTTGATCATTTCAAACTCTGACCTCTTATGATAGTTGTCGCAATCGACACAGGGGCACCAGGTTGTTTTCTGTCCATTTGCAAATGCGGCTGTCACAAACCCCTTGGTTTTTATTATCCATTCATGGGTCATGTCTTTCTGACTAGTGTGACCGGTGTACATCCACGCACGATCACTCATCTTGCCTAGCTACTGGACACACAAGAAATATATACATAATTCAGCAAACCATATTCATCAGTTAATAGAGTTTGTCAGTTTTATTACGTCCATGCAACCTAGACGCTAGTAGGTAAAGATAGGTCCTAATCCCACCCGAGTATGTGTAGATTGGGTTCGTTTTCCCATGCTCTGCTCCGGATCCGACGAACGCAGGGGCAGACTGCACATTTAAATCGAAAGATGAGTAACATAGCAATATTGTTTTTTCCGTCAACCTAACTAAATATTTATAACAGGACGAGCGGGTTAGGGGGTTCCTCGACGTCAATGAAACCCTAAATAGCAAGTATCGTCGGTGCGAGATACATGTGGCGCTCGGCGTTGAACACTAGATCCACATCCCACAAGTGACGCCGGCGCCCGGTGTCCCGCGCGCAGCAATAGTTCTGGGGGTCGATGGCGGTCGAACACCTATGCGAATTTGTCTGGCAGCCTCTGCGATGAGGATTAAAGCCAAGTTTTGAAACTTCAAACAACCAAACCGGTCGGTTTGGTTGTTTGAAGTTTCAAAACTTGGCTTTAATCCTCATCGCAGAGGCTGCAAGACAAATTCGCATAGGTGTTCGACCACCATCGACCCCGAGAACTGTTGCTGCGGGACGCCGGACGCCGGCGTCACTTGTGGGACGTGGATGTAGTGTTCGACACCGACGGCCACATGTATCTCGCACCGACGATACTTGCTATTTAGGGTTCCATCGACGTCGAGGAACCCCCTAACCCGCTCGTCCCCGGGCGCCCTCTGGTATGGCGACGCACGGTCGATGGGTCAGCACTCGGACCGGGGGATTCTCGGCATGGGCGACGGCGTCGGGACCGGCGGGACCCACTGGCTCCACCATCTCTCCCCTCGGCGACCGGCGATCCACGACCCTATTCCTTTTTTCCTTTTTCCTCTTCTTCTACTTATTCTTCTTTTTTTCAACTTTCTTCTTCTTCTAATTATCTAAACCTAAACCTAGCACTAACCTAATCCTACCACTAACCTAAACCTATTAATAACACCTAAACCTAAATAAACAGCAAATAACAGTAGAAAAAAACAAAAAAAAGTTCACCTTGGCTCCGGCGGTGGTGGAGGAGGCGGCGGGGGCGGGGCGCCGCCGGGGCGGCGGGGCGGGGCTTCGCCGGGGCAGCGGGGCGGGGCGCCAAGGCGCGGGGCGTCGCCGGGGGTCGGGGCGGGGGCAGCTCGGGAGCGGGGGCGGCGGCGCGGGTGAGGTTAGGGCCGGGAGAGAGAGAGAGGGGAGAGAGCGAGGGGTGGGGCGCGGGTGAGGTGAGGGCCGGGAGAGAGAGAGAGGGGCGGCGGCGCGAGTGAGGTGAGGGCCGGGAGAGAGAGAGAGAGAGGGGTGGGGCGCGGGCGCCGGCCCCTTTTCAGTTAGGTCACCGCTCTTTGCCGTCTGCTAGCAGACGGCAAAGAGCCTAGCTAGTGGGGTGGGGCCGGGGGGAAACAGCCGTTAAAACGGCCACTTTCTTTGCCGTCTGCTGGCGGACGGCAAAGAAGCTTTGCCGTCCGCCAGCAGACGGCCAAGAAAGTGGCCGTTAGGTCGTTCTTGTTAGTGGGCCACCCACCCTCTTTGCCATCTGCTAGCAGACGGCAAAGATTCTATGCCGTCAGCTAGCTGACGGCAAAGAGGTGGCTGATGGCAAAGAGCTTCTTTGCCGTCAGCTAGTTCTTTGCCGTCGATTTTCTAGAAACGGATGGCAAAGAGTTTCTTTGCCGTCCGCCAGCTGACGGCAAAGAACTAGCTGACGGCAAATTTGCTGATTCCAGTAGTGTTTAGACGCTAATTCCAGATGCCAAAAATTCCTTGAGAGATGCACTTTACTTCCCATCACTTAAATTATATGACAAATGTCGAGTTTACCACCCTAGCTAATTCCCATGAATACCGTCCCACTATGAAACTTCGTGTTCAGTATGGCCATATGAGAAAAGGGAGGCTTCAAGGTCCTGCAGTTGTAGAAGCAAGTACATGCTCTATAAAATGTGATATCAATCACTTCATGACCTTGGATGCTCGTATATATCTCGACCTGAAGTTGTAAACATAAAGAATATGGCACTATAACCTAACTTGGTTTTGGAAACTAGAGGTAGGAGCAAAACATAATATCATAATAAAAGGTTAGGAGATATTTGCACTTCTTCTTAATACCCCTTGGGTGATAGGTCATCATTGAAGGGCCCGCAAACATTCGTCACTGGTAATACACTAGTGGCATGATTTAACTGAAAATATTAGCAGTACCAACTCGAGTGATGGGCCTAAGTTTGTGTCGGTTACCCATCTAGACCCTAAGACACACCACCCCCTCCCGCGCGTGTATAAAAATATTTTCGAAGAACAAAGGGAGAATAATCAATTAGTTCTCTCCCTAGCATGTTCTTTTCATGTAGAAAGAACTTGTGACATTGTAAGGATGAGAGTTAACATCCACACAACAATTAGTACATTTAGGATAGTAAACTGAGCCTAACCGAGCTTTCTCACGCCACTAGTGATTTCGGCCGTCGCATTTTGCTTTTAAATCATTTCTGGCCATCAGATCATCGTTTTGGCGTGAGTTTACCGCGACCTGGGCCACCTGTCCTAATGGGCTGCTACTCTCGTGACCTTTTCTAAGGCCTATGGTTGATTGGGCTCGGTTCGGCTGGTATGGAAGCCCATTTGTCTAACCGACCGAGGTACAAGAGCGACTCGTCGTTGTGCTCAGAACTGTTCGCTCGAGGGGATCCGATCGACGTGCTCGATACAGAGGCTTGCGAGGGGATCCGGGCATCTGGCGCGAGGGGGGTCCGACACGGGAGGGGATTCATCCGAGGCGAGGTACGCGAAGGGATCCAGACAAGCCGACGAGGGCGAAGGGTCACCTCGCAAGCACTGAACAGTAGCCGGAAATCGAGGAGGTAAATAACCGTCCGCTAGAGGACCTTAATGGCGACTTATGTGCGCCACTCGCCGGTGACGAATCATTGCAGGGAGGTTACCATGTCAATTGGTGCTCCTTCTTTGCTTCCCGTGCGTCCATATAGTGTCCTATGACCCATTGTTCCTTCCCGTGTAGAGCTTTCGGATCGACAACCGAAGGTACAAGAGGTCATCGATTCAATATCTGGTGGTAGTTCGGTCCATGGCGCCGCTGCACATCGAGATTCATCTCCACCGCCCAGATTCATCTCTGTTGGAACTACCCCTAGCTGCTCTCTCTCACTGATGGCTAGACGGAGGAAGAAGAAGAGCTGCACACTGAATTTTTTCTAGCGCACGAACACCTCAGCCGCACGTACGGCAGTTTTTCTTTTCTAGCTGAGCACCAACTCAACGCGCTAGCTCACAAGTCATGCAGTACAATGGGCTTGGAGACTTATACGCGCTGCCTGCGCGCCCTCCAATCTACCGCCCGATCCGGCTGTGCGCACGACGCGCACAAACGCGCACGACGCAGCCCTATCCGGCCACGCGCACGACGCGCACAAAACGCGCTCGACGCGGCTCGATCCAACTGATCGTAACGATCAGAAAAATATTAGGAATCCAAATATGACATCATTTATTTATTTTTAAAATGATTAAAATTATTTTTTGCAGGAAAAAATCTTCTTTTTGAAATAACTTTTTTTACTTTTGGAATTTTGAGATTCTGAGAAAACTTCACCGGGTAAACCGGGGTGAAATCGAGTCCCAATTTTTCTCTAGTTTTTTTTGATATATTAAACTTTTTTTTCGACGTCGTATGCAAAAGTTATGGCCGTTTTACTTTTTTTTTTTGCAAAAACGGTCAAAATTCATATTTCAAAATTTCTATACCAACTAGACACTAAAACCTAACTACATCTCAAAGGATTTTATTTTTTGAAGATTTTATCATTTTTGTTTATTTTCTACAAAACTAAAAAAGGCGGTCCAAGGGGGTAGAGTTTGAAAATTTCAAAACCCCTTTAGTCCGGGTTGGTGTCCATCCAATCATACCGTCGACTACATCTACTAGCACCGTCCCAGCCAGAGTCACAACTAAGGTTAACCAAGCCAGAGTCAACCCTTTCTAACTTCATTTGCTATTTTTTTATGCATTTAATGATTTTTTTGAGCTAAATGACCCTGAAATTGAAAAGCAATAAAAATGAACTCTGAAAAGGTTGAAACTTGGCATGGTATCATCATTTCAGCCACATAGCTTGTGCTAAAAAGTTGAGAGGGTTACGGCAAAAACTGGATGCACTTCGTGTACATACTGGACCATCTCCTTCGAAGTATCAAGGTTTCGGACGAAAACCCATCTGTTACAAAGGCATTTCATTTTTTTAAACTTATTTCAACTCCAGACTTTTTGTGCATTCAATATGCACCATTCAAAGCCACATCCTCAAATTTCAACCCTTTCTAACTTCATTTGCTATTTTGCATGCATTTAATGATTTTTTTGAGCTAAATTATCCTGAAATTGAAAAGCCCTACAAATGAACTCTGAAAAGGTTGAAACTTGGCATGGTATCATCATTTCACCCACATAGCATGTGCTACAAAGTTGAGAGGGTTACGGTAAAAACTGGATGCACTCCATCTAGTCTACTTAAAATTTATGGATACAGCATGTAGTAATTTTCATAATATTTTTGTTGGTAAATCATCTTATACATTTGAACTGACTTGAATAAAATTTGAGCTCACCTCCACCGTTAAAGTTAAAGCATCCTCAGCTCATGAGCCCAACGATCTAGCTTGAGCTTGAGAACCGAGCAAATTAAGTTCTCTGTGCTACAATATTAAGTATCGGCTACAAAACTGCTCTTATCGAAGTTTGTATGTAGACAACATCTTTAATTTGATTCTTTCATTATTTCTCCATCTTTGATTCTTACCGAACCAGACAATAATCAGGTGAGGGACAGCTTTTCATTTGATTTTTCGGTTTTAGTTAAAGTTATTCTCTCAAAACTTGTATGTCACGCACAAGTCATGGGTCCAGGGAGGAATTGGGAACATAGCCAAACAACGAAGTGTCCATGCACAAAAGCAAGTACCTCTAACCTTTTTCGCTATAATGATGTGAACTGATCCAGAGTTGATTCTTCATTGGCAATGCTTGGCGTGGATCTTAGCCTATGCATTGAAGTGTCTATGCACCTTAGGAGGAAACAGTCTATAAGCTGGATGAATCTCTATGGCTTTTCAACCCGATATTAATTATACTAACTGGTCAATTCTCTTGGCATCATGAAAATGCGGAGCTACTACTGGTTGTTAAAAAACCCTACATGGTGGTACTATATATGTACCCATTGCACACTAACCCAACTATCCATACATTTTGCAAATGCCACTACAGACGTCATAGAAACTAGCATCATGCGCCAGACAAAAGAAAGTTCACCTTTGATGAGACCCAAAGAGATGATATTTCATAAGTCACGACAGAACATAACAATATGCTCACGACACTTTTCTCTCAAGATGAGGTGAGATCCGTGGTGTTCCAAATAGAACATAAGAAAGGAGCCTCTAAGAAAGATCCATGCCTTGATGGCTTTTCCACATAATTCTATCAGAATTTCTGGAATGTCATCAAGTCTACCTATTGGCGTTTTTCAATTGTCTTCATGCCAACCAACTTCACCTATCCAGGCATAATTTTGGTAAGAATGTTTTGTTGCCAAAAATTCAGGAGGCTGAGTGGATCCAGCAATATAGACTCACATGTCTCCTTAATGTCAGCTTAAAGATTTTCACCAAAGTGGCTACTTATATGCTCAACACTATTACTGATCATGTTGTCCGGCTATCTCAAAAAACTTTTATGCAAAGAAGGAATATGCTCGATGAAGTAGTATCCTACATGAGACCATTCATGAGATGCACCAAAAAACATGAGTGGAGTAGTTTTCAAAATTGATTTTGAAAAGGCCTATGACAAGGTTAAATGGTCGTTCCTTCAACGGCCACCTAGAATGAAAAGATTCAACGATAAATGATGCTAGTGGATCTAAAATTTTGTTACTAGAGGTAGTGTAACCGTCAAAGTCAATGATGACGTAGGCAAATACTTCCAAACAAAAAAGGACTATGTTAGGTTGACCCATATCTTCAATGTTATTTAACATTGTAGGTGACTTGTTGCTATTATGATTGGACGCGTCAAGCATGACGGTCAGATTGCATAAGTAGATGCATTGTGAAGGCTGGCATCTCTATTATGCAATATGACAATGATACGATTCTTTTTATGTAACATGATGTACAACTTGCTAACACTGTGTTATTTTAGTATCAGGTACTAGGTTTACGTTTTTCCAAATACCCACTTACCTTTGTAGTTATTGAATCTCGTCCTCGTATGTTGTTTACTTTGGAAAAAAAATTAGTTCCGCCAATAATATCAATTGCAGCATATGACAAATGACACATTGGACGAGTTAAAGCTCCCACCACTTATATCGTTAAAACTGAACATCCTAAATAGTACTAGTTGACATAGTACATGTACATACACACACAACATACATGACTTGACAAGATTCGGGTTTTTTTCTGGGGATTTTACTATTTTTAAGTTTCCTATCATGTAACCTTTTTTTGTGTTTGTGTAGTTTTTCCTTTACTTTGTGTGCATGTTTGTTTGTGTGTTTGTGTGTGTTTGGTCTCTGTGTGTGTGCGTGTGTTTGTGTGTGTCTGTGCCTCTGTGTGTTGGGAGGTAGGGGGGTGAACACTTTGGGGGGGGGGGGGGGGAGAACCTGGGATTCTTGACAGTTTCAGAATGGCAGTGGGGCAACAACAGTACAGATCTAGAACGTCTCGTTCAGCATTCTTCCCAGGCCCAGCTCACGTCAAGCGGCTCATAGCTTAACAACACCCGTGACAAATATAGTAGAAGAGTTCCTGGAGAGACGAGGCAACTCAAGGAGCTTCCCTGGTGAGCGCTTGGGGTGCAGATGCGAGGGATGTTGATGCAAAGAACGTGTGCATGCTCTGGTCTGGCCATGGAATGAGTGGAACTTTGCCGCTGACGTCGGTGATCAGAGGAGACTTCCTGCCTGCGCCAGGCAGTCGTCAATGTGGTCTTGGTCTCTCGGCACAGACACCTGTCACGCGAGGCGGCATCGACAGATCTTGTTGCGTTTCTGGAAATGGAACACGTGCTTCAAACGAGTGATTCGGAATGGTTGGTGCATGTCCTTCTCAATCTTCGCTAGCAATGATCTCTGGACATGGACTGCTTCCTTTCTAAAGTTTACTCTGTAGGAAGAAACTGAAGTGAACAAAAATGTACCGGACAAGGGTGGCACAATGTTTTCAGAATGGCAGTGGGGCAACAACAGTACAGATCTAGAACGTCTCGTTCAGCATTCTTCCCAGGCCCAGCTCACGTCAAGCGGCTCATAGCTTAACAACACCCGTGACAAATATAGTAGAAGAGTTCCTGGAGCGACGAGGCAACTCAAGAAGCTTCCCTGGTGAGCGCTTGGGGTGCAGATGCGAGGGATGTTGATGCAAAGAATGTGTGCATGCTCTGGTCTGGCCATGGAATGAGTGGAACTTTGCCGCTGACGTCGGTGATCAGAGGAGACTTCCTGCCTGCGCCAGGCAGTCGTCAATGTGGTCTTGGTCTCTCGGCACAGACACCTGTCACGCGAGGCGGCATCGACAGATCTTGTTGCGTTTCTGGAAATGGAACACGTGCTTCAAACGAGTGATTCGGAATGATTGGTGCATGTCCTTCTCGATCTTCGCTAGCAATGATCTCTGGACATGGACTGCTTCCTTTCTAAAGTTTACTCTGTAGGAAGAAGCTGAAGTGAACAAAAATGTACCGGACAAGGGTGGCTCTATGTTTTCAAGTTTGTGTGCGGACCTATACTAACACAAAATAACCTATCGATATTGGAGTGACACTAGTACATGATGTCTTCTTTTTCGCACTACTGTCGGGTAAAGTGTGCATTTGACGAAGAATAGACGCTACCAACAAGCGCGTTCATGGACTCCAGTAATGAATATTCTACGTCTCTACCAACCAGTTGCACACTTGCACTAATGTGAGCAAGTCTCTCCCCTGTCCAACTCCCCCCTATACATACAGCGGCCCATGCATCTTCACAGAAGTTGACAGCAAGCCATATTGTTTATTCTTATGGCAGACACCACATAAACAGAGGGAATGATGAGAAAGGAACAAGAGATCGATCACGTGTAAGAACATGTGTATGGGATTCGGAGATATCAGAATGTCATTGAATAGATGGTTGTTCTCTCTATTTCGGTTCTTCAGGGCATGTACCATGGAGACATCACCTAGTGATGGTCTCAAGTGCCACGTCAGCTCAGGCTTTGTCCCAGAAAGTTTTCACCCAACGTAGGTGATGCCATGTGGCAGCCTTAGTGTACCCACATCTCTTCAAATGGTAGTACATAAAAAGTTTTTGGGCGCATGCACTTTTTCAGCAGGAATAGAGCGAGGGAGCATGCCCTCTTGTTCATTTCCACACAGTGTAACCTTCATAGACTCTCGTCCGTGCCGCGCGACTGTAGCATGAAAGCGTCTTAGTAGTGGACGTACGTTACTCCCATGTTTGCCTTGTTTATCTCTTGAATCCTCGATATAATTTTCCCCTCTGCGTCTTGCATTTTGTATTCCATCTGGGATCTGGCAATCTGTTCTCTGCTAGCCAGGCTCGACCGTTCCATTGCACTTTCGTGTACAAAGAGTGTTACAGTACCTGACTCGGCGCTCGCCAATGTCATGCGCCCTTTCCCTGAGCACACCCGGGTGGATGGCCGTGCGACGCTGCGCCACCATATCTTGTCCACGAACCAGGGAAGCCGCGCGACATAGCGCCAGAGGCCGCCCCTGGCGAGATGGAGCTCGGGGTTGCCGCGGTATAGGTACATGTCGATGCAGTTGTTGCTGTCCTGGGCAAGCAGCCGGACCTGGTTCATCCACGTGCGCATCTGCTCGTTGTGCTCGCCACCGCCGGGCGCCTTCTTTGACAGGTGCGTCAAGAAGCTCTGGATGCTCTCCATCTCCTTGTGGATGAACTGCACGTCGTGCCGGACGCGGCCCAGCAGTAGCGCCTCGTTGCGGATGACGCCCAGTAGCAAGCTCACAGCGCCCGACGCGAGCTCTGCCACCGCTGGCTCCTCCCACAGCCGGTCCGTGCCTTTGTGTCTAGTTCTCCTCGCAGGGCCGGTCCTGAGAATTTGGGAGCCCGGGGCAAAGTTATTGTTGTGGGGCCCTTTGTATAACCATCATGGCATTAATTACTAATCTACGTCTATATAAAATGTTGCAAATAAACATCTAAAATGCATTTGAATCAATTTTCATATCAAATAATTTGTGCGTATTACCTTTAAAAAATCTTTTCACATTCCTCAATGCAAAGTCACTTACGATGCGGTCACTGCCAATCCCATTCAGCAATTCCTTCTCAATTCTTTTCATCCATGGCACTAGTATTACCCTTGAGAAAAACTTGTGAATCACTCCTTTGTGATTGTACCAAATCAACCTCATGTTTCCTTTTTCTTGTTTCATTACCACATGCATATTCTCTGGACAACAGGGTAACACAGGGTGCTGAAATAAAGAAAATGGCACCAAGAGTTAAGACGGGCTATGCATCATGTATGAGAAGGTAAATTATTTGATTAGCAACAATATTGGTTCCTGCTAATTGTTGGAAGTAAATTATATATATGAAATAAGGGATAGCAATATGATTGTTGAGTCCCAATTTCCCAACATCTCACACAGATCACACCCTTTTAGTCATCCTGATCTGGGGGTATAACAATTTATACCTGGAATTGATCGGATCGGTGTTGGTGATTGGACACTCGATGATGCATATGCCACGATGTGAACTTCCGGCGGGATCTGGGAGTTGATCGTGTGTTCCCAGCATCTGGAGAGTGGAGATCGGAGGCCCTCGGCGATGTAAATTGTGAGGGATTGAGAGCGTGTGCACCGTGCGTGGAAGCGTCCAGCGTTTGGAGAACTGTGTGCCGGCTACAGATGCAACTTACGACAGGGAGTTTGGGAGCCAAGGGAACAGGGAATAGGAAATTAGGGATCGTGTGAACCCACGTCTCACGATCTTAATTCGCAAGGAAGACGAGACGAGGTGATTACGTCCCTTCCTTACCTACCTTCTTTACGTCCCTTCCTCTCACAGTGCCTCTACATGGGCTAATTTTTCTAAGAATCTAAGGGCCTATGGGCTACCTATATACACTACGGCTGACCTGGAAGGGGCCCCCTAGAGTTTGGGGGCCCGGGGCGGCCGCCCCCCTGCCCCCCCCCCCCCCCCCCCCCTTGGGCCGGCCTCCTCGCATGTGTATCAAAGATGAGCCTGTTTCACCACAGCGGTCACTGGCGGTGGTTTCGTGGCTAGTTCAAAACGGTGATGCACTAATTCGGTATGCATCCATGTGGGTGGCAAGAACTTGTTCTTCCCGTGCTCAAGGAAAGTATGTGTCCCTAGCCCCCGCCAAAAAAAAAGTACCTATGCCTAGCTTTTCCTTCGAAGAATGAAATACCTTCCTTCTTATGCCCACCATGTTATTGTGATCAGTGTAAGATGTGGTTCACATGTTCACCGTCATAGGTTCCATGGCAGGATAGAGAAATGCTCGATCAAGCCGGATTGGCTTGGCTTGGTTTGGTGGAGCCGAGCGGAGCCTCCTTTCTAGTTCGTTTCTTGACAAGGTGGTACCAACATATGAATGCAAGAGCAGTTTTGTAGCCGACGATTAATCTTATAGTTTAAGGAATATTTCTCAAATTTAAAATAGTTTTGTTCAAATTTTGTGGTTTATAGCACAAAATAATGGCTATATTGCTTGTAAACATTCCGTGGAATCCTTCGTACTACTTCCTATCATCCGTTCTATCGGACCTATGAGCCAAGTTAGTCTACTTAAAATTTAATGCCTGAAAATTAGGAAAAGTGAAAATTTATGGATACATGTTGGAAATTCCATAATATTCTTGTCGTTTAATCATCTTAGACATTTGAACCCGCAAATTTTGAAAGATATGGCTTGAATTTTGAAACACCAAACTCTACCATAGAAGATGGAAATAACAAAATTAACAATGAACTATCGGCCAATCTAGGAGTACTGCACAACTCACCGATCGCAGGTCCTTGAGGATGGACGATGGAGCCATCGAACACAAACTGCTCCTGAACAAGGCAAGGGATCTCGCCGATGAGGGAAATTTACATGCAAGCTTGACGGATAGAGAACATCTCGATCAAGTACTCGTCCATGACTCAATGCCCAGGGCGCTGCTAGCCTACTCGATCCCGCCATCTCAAGCCTCATGTCCTGGGCAAGGATCGACCTGAATCGGCGATCATTGTCGCTCGTAGACAAAGAAGACGAGCTAACGTCTGACGAAAACGAAAAGACGCGTTGCGGTGTCTGGCGCTGGACGACTCGTCCTGGTTGGTCGAATCATTTCCACGCCAGCCCTGATCCATGCGTGTCATCACACGCAGGTTGAGCTTGATCAAGCAACACAAAGCGGCCCGCTGTGGAGATCCGTAGACAAAGGAGAAGTCTTATTCAGCACTTCATCACGTTTGGGCTCGAGTGCAGTACACGAAAATTTGGGGCTCCTGAAAATTGGGGGCCCTGTGCCATCCGCACAGGTTGCACACACATGCGCCCGGGTCTGCTTATATCTATTATATACCCTTACCTCTCATATAGAAAGAGCAGCTAGTAGAAACCATGTTAAAACTGCTCTTGTGTTGAAGGTGTGGATGAGTTTGGAAAAAAAATGTTAGTTGCTTCAAGGGGTTCATCTTCTTGTGGACGTATGGGATGAAGCTGAACCCTCTAGGCCAAAGTTTTAAATAACACGCTAAGCCTCTTAACAACGGACCTATTTTAAGTGCATCGCTATAACGCGCTATTTAAAATGTTTGCTTATGTGTTTGTGATGAAAGACCCTTAGCGCAAGGCCTCTTCTAAACGCTATAGTGTACTATAGCGAACAACCAAACTTTTTTTAGTACAAATTTCCTTCATCATTATTTTACGAATTAGACTAGAAACTTCCTTCATCGTTTTTCTTGAAGGTAGCTATCTCATAGTATAATACTATATAGGAATATCAATGAGGCACTCCCCTTTCTTTGAAGGAAAATGTGGTACCCTGGAGCACGCATGGCTGATAGTGAGTTAGTGACACTATGCATGATAGCCTTCAAATGATATCAAGTTTGGTCACTTTTATTATTTGGACATGATTAACAGCTACATGTCGGCTTGTCAAGATGCTAGAAGCTAGCCCAGGCTTTCTGCGGCTGCGTCGACGATGGTCTGCACAAGGGGCGGCCACTGGAGCGCGTCGGCGGCGGGGCTGGGGTTGCGGGCGGAGCAGTTCCGGCGGACATCTCCCTGGTCGCCGTTGCGCACCCTCATCTGACCCATCTTGCCCATGGACACGCCGAACTGCTCGAAGAAGTCCCGCTGGCTCCGCGCAAAGCGCTCGACGATGGGCCGGGTGATGTCGTTGGTGAAGAGGTCCTGGTCGGAGACGAAGAGCCCCTCCCGGTTCACCAGGTCGACATAGTACTGGTTGTCGAACACGTTGGGCGTGCGCACGTCCAGCACGGTGCGGCGGTCGGTGCCCTTGGCCGGGCACGTCCCCTTGAGCCTGGCGAGGAAGGTGGGGCTCATGGCGGGGTCGGGGCGCGGGAACAGGCGGTCCTCGAAGGAGCTGCAGTGCGCCAGCCCGATGGTGTGGCCGCCGGAGATCGTGACGAGGTCGGTGGCGTCGAGCCCGAGGGGGCGCAGCAGGGCGAGGAGGGACGGCACGTTCGAGGAGGGCGCCGGCAGGTCGGACAGGACGTCCTGCCGCGAAGCGAAGCGGCGGCTGTCGCGGCGGCCGAGGGGCACGCGGTAGTCGGGCCCGCCGGAGACGACCACGGAGTCGCGGGCGGCGAGCGCGAGGATGTCGGAGCAGGAGACGACGGCGCCGCGGCACTCGCGCTCCAGCTGGTCCCGGATGTCGTTGACGGCCTTGAATGCGGAGGGGCGGAGCGTGAGGTTGGGCGGCGCCTGCTGCTCCCCCGGCCCCGTGGCCGAGCCGTCGAGCAGCACGGAGGCGTCGCAGCCCTGCAGGAAGCAGTCGTGGAAGTGGAGGCGGAGCAGGCCCGCGTCGAGGCCGATGTCCTTGCGCACGGCGTCCTGGACGAAGTCGCGCACGATGGACTCCTCCCGGGGGCAGGTCCGCCGGTAGAAGTCGAACGATAGGCCGCGCGCCACCGGTGGGTCGCCCGCAGAAGCCCCATGCCCAAGCGAGCTGGCCACTACCAGCGCCACCGCCACCACCGCTGCTGCTAGCAGAGGATCACGAGCCATCTCCTCTCTCCTTGTGTGTGACCGGGCTGCTACGTTTTTTTGTCAACACGGCTGAACAGGACATCAATTTGTAGGCAGGATTCAAGTGTAGAACACCACTTGACAATAAGGATCTTCAAGTGTCTGACGTCAAGTAGTTCCAATCATAGTTTTAAATAGCCCGCTATAGCCCCGCTATAACAAAGCTATAGCCTTTTTGAGCAGGATGCCGCTAAATGGTCTCATGTATAAATAGCCCGCTATAACTTATTTGAAGGTCCGTCGCTATTTGCCATAGCCCGCTATTTAAAACATTGGTTCCAACTAAATAAAGTGAGGCTAGGTAGCTAGACGCCAGAGTCGAGGCTCAACCGCTTGTGTAAGGATTGGAATGGGTGACATGGCATTGCCAAGGCGCCAATCCGCCATGTTTGTTGGTTGCTTACTACGCACGAGGGTCATCACGCCATAGATTAAATCCAACCTAGGCGCTACCCACGGCAGCTCCATCTATAGACGGAATTGGTTATGAATCTCGAAACAGCCTTCCGTCCCGCTTTATAGATAAAGCAACATCCGAACAAAGTATACGACCGAACGATATAAGATGGAGGGACAGCCCTCGTACAACACCGATCCCAGAATACCAGATCATGCAGGAACTACGCAACCGAAAGAGAAAATAGGAGATCTGAGTACATCGACACGCTATGCACCAAAACACCTAGGTTCCACGACAACGCCCTCAACAGAGAGAACGACGCTAAGCGTCGCCGTTATCGAGTCCATTACGGACACAAGTTTTCACCCAGAACCCTGGCACGATGAGGAGCACCACGACGACGTCTTCAAGAAGATAGCGGCGCCCACAAGCATCACCGCTGTCGGCGACAAAGCGCAGAGCTTTCGCTCGGTAGCTCCCACGTACCACCTCGAGGTCTTCAGGATAAGTGAGACGACAACAGATCCCCAGGTCCGGATCGGGGCGCCGCAACTGTCGAAGACAGAGAACACGCCCGAGCCATCCACCGCCACCCCTCTCGCCGCCCACACGACCAAGAAGAGTAGCCACCACCACTATCATGGTGCCCGCCGGAGAGCCAACCATGTGGACCGCCATCCGGAGCCGCCGCCCCGGCGTCCAAGCCCGAGAAACCACCAACCATCCCCACCGATGCGACTCAGCCACGACAGAAAGAGTAAAAGGGGCCTCCTTTCACTCCTAGCCTGGCATCAGTCACGGAACCTGGGTCGACACCTCCACCGTAGGAGACGTCCGTCCCTGCGTCCCCGGCCAGTCCCGGTGGACCGGGGGCAAACGGCCCATGACTACCGACGGCCGCCATCGAGCAAGTTCAAACGACGTCATGTCGTGACCAACGACGCCGATCTGGAAGACGGTGCAGCGGAGTCCCGACAACCACCGACGCTCGCCGCACCTGCGAGAGGAGAAACCTCAACCCCCGCGAGTACCTCCCGGACCAGGCCTACTCCACCTACCCGGAGCCAAAGCTCCAATCCGCCCCGGGCCCAAATCCAGTCCACCCGAGCACGAGCTTCAGATCCGATGGTGTGGCCGCCAGAGATTGGTTATGGGAAAGGCTACGCCTGCCATTGTAGACAAATCACAGGGTGTTTGTTTCGGTTCAAGTGTCAGGAAAAAAATGGCCGATGTTGGTGTAGCCTCGACTTGACGCGATCAACCGACGAGTTCTTTCCAACAGTACATGCGTGTACGAAAGCTGGCCAATGCACTGGACCGATTCTTCCGGAGAAACCCGATGCACTAGCAAGATACTCCCTCCGTCCCATGGGCTAATAGCTCATGTGCGACATATTTCGTATGAATTGGAAGGAGTGCGACGTTGTTCGAGTGAATGGCTGTGGTGCGACACATTTGAGCGTGTAAATAGCTCAGGGCCACATGGGGTGTTAAATGGTGTTAAATTGGTCGTCAACAACCAAGCCCGTTTATGTTAAGACATGGGGGTCCAACTTAGTTAACACTGCATCGGGTCAAAACAGCTGACCGTGCCCGGCTGCCCGACCATGCTCCCACTCCCACTTTGTCCCCCCCCTTCTTCTCCGGCGGCGGCAGATCTTGCGTTCTCGGTGGCGGCGGCGGAACCCTCGTTCTCAGCGGCGGCGGAGCCCTCGTTCTCAAAAAATTGTGAGTGAATTCGAAGCCTAGTCCCGTTCCCCTCTTGGGCCCATAGATCTTAGCTCGTTTCCTCTGTTTTCGCTTGTTGAATCGATAGGTTGTGAGGGGAGCCCGTGGGCATACTGAGATGAAGACGCCAGATTCAACTTCGAATAGGTAATGCGCCTCTCTCCGATCAAATTTTGAATGCAATTAGGGCCTCATCCGCCACTAACAGAGGGGATGCTGCCGCTCGGACGTTCGAATTGACGATCAATTTCTTTCCATCGAAGGCAAAATTAGTTGATGGTAGCATACAAAACATTGAGAGAGACACAATTGTTAAATGGGAGGTTGAGTTTACAGAGATTGATCCACAAGTTCTACAGAACATGGGAGAGAAGGCAGTGAAGAAATGGGTGGAAACAATTGGGAAGAATATTGTTTGGGGACCAGAGTAAGAAATATCACAGTTTCATATTGATGATTGGAAAGGAGAGTATGTCAGAATAGAAGACGGTGAACAGATTGTTGAAGAAATCGATCGGGAAAACGGCTGGAGAAGCAAACGGGCTAATTTTTTTGCTGAGCTCATTGATCTGAATATTTTTTCGAAGGTTGGATATGTGCCATCACACTAGGCTGCGCAGATGGTACATGTTGATTGGGCCTCACAGAGGCCATTGATTCCCATGTTTACTGAACTCACAATAATAGCCGAAGAGGGACAGGTGGCTAGAAATGAAACTGCAGCTACTGTTGATTGGAATGCAGTTGAATTAGATGAGCCTACTGATTTCGTCATTGCACCAATGCCTGGCATTGAGATGGCCAAACTTTTTGGCATTCCAGTCGATGACAGAGATAAGAAGAGGGGTGAATCTAGTTTGCCTGCTAATGCTGATGAAGATGTAGATGGACAGTTGATGGAACAAGCTGCAGATGATGTAGATGTTGCACATGATGATGACCGGGTGCATGTGTATGACAAGGAAAACCCTGTCATTGAAGTGGGGGAGTTGTGTCCAAGCATGGATGAATTTAGGATGTGTTTCAAGACTTATGCAGTGAAACATGAGTTTGATGCAAAGACTGTTAGGACTGATAGAAAGAAGTTTTATGCGAGGTGCATAGGATTTGATGGTAGTGTCAAGCCTTGCAAGTGGTACATATCTGCTAGACTGCAACCTGATGGAAGTACTGTCAGGGTTAACCAAATCCCCAATCAAAATACTTGTATTACAAGTTTACAGAAAGTATCAACCATGACATCACAACTTTGGGTTGCAGAAAAGATCACCCCAATTTTAGCCAAAACACCAAATACTACTGCCAAGAAACTCAAAGTAGACTTGGAAAAGATGTACCCCATTAAACTGAAATATACCACAGTGTGGAAGGCAAAACAAAGGGCAATGAAAAAATTATATGGTGATTGGGCAAATACATTTGGGATGCTTTACAACTTCAAAACAGAGGTGGAGAAGAGGTCACATGGCAGTGTTGTGGAGATAGATACTGAGGTATCAGTCGAAGGTGAAGTCAGGTTCTCCAAGTTTTTTATGGCTTTGAAGACTTGCATCGATGGCTTCAAAGCAGGGTGCCGTCCATATTTGAGCATAGACTCATCTTTTTTGACAGGCAAGTGGAATGGTCAGTTGGCAGCATGCAATGCTCTAGATGGACACAACTGGATGTTTCCAATTGTTGTTGGCTTGTTTCAGTCTGAAACAGAGGCTTCATGGAAATGGTTCATGATGCAATTGAAAATATGCCTAGGGCCAGTGTCATCTTTGGCTATACACACAGATGCATGTAAGGGGCTGGAAAATGCAGTGAAAAATGTTTTCTCACATGCTGAGCAGAGGGAGTGCTTGATGTCTACTACGCAAACTTCTTCTTGTAGACTCATGTTGGGCCTCCAAGCGCAGAGTTTTGTAGGACAGTAGCAAATTTCCCTCAAGTGGATGACCTAAGGTTTATCAATTTGTGGGAGGCGTCGGATGAAGATGGTCTCTCTCAAACAACCCTGCAACCAAATAACAAAGAGTCTCTTGTGTCCCCAACACACCCAATACAATGGCAAATTGTATAGGTGCACTAGTTCGGCGAAGAGATGGTGATACAAGTGTAATATGGGTGGTAGATATCGGTTTTTGTAATCTGAAAATATAAAAACAGCAATGTAGCAAGTAACAAAAGTGAGCAAAAACGGTATTGCAATGCTTGGAAACAAGGCCTAGGGTTCATACTTTCACTAGTGCAAGCTCTCTCAACAATACTGACATAGTTGAATCATATGTAAATCCCTCACGAGCGACAAAGAGTTCACTCCAAAGTCACAAATAGCGGAGAACAAACGAAGAAATTATTGTAGGGTACGAAACCACCTCAAAGTTATCTTTTCCGATCAATTGTATGAGCTATCCCTATAAGTGTCACGAACAACCCTAGAGTTCGTACTAAAATAACACCTTAAGATACACATCAACCAAAACCCTAATGTCACCTAGATACTCCAATGTCACCACGAGTACCCATGGGCTTGATTATACGATATGCATCACACAATTTCAGATTCATCATGTTCAATCCAACACAAAGAACTTCAAAGAGTGCCCCAAAGTTTCTACCGGAGAGTCAAGACGAAAACGTGTGCCAACCCCTATGCATAGATTCCCAAGGTCACGGAACCCGCAAGTTGATCACCAAAACATACATCAAGTGGATCAATAGAACATCCCATTGTCACCACGGATATCCCATCGCAAGACATACATCAAGTGTTCTCAAATCCTTTAAAGACTCAATCCGATAAGAAAACTTCAAAGGAAAAACTCAATTCATCACAAGAAGATAGAGAGGGGAAAACTCCATATGATTCATCTATATCAATAAAGCTCGGGGTACATCAAGATCGTGTCATCTCAAGAACACGAGAGAGAGAGAGATCAAACACATAGCTACTGGTACATACCCTCAGCCCCGAGGGTGAACTACTCCCTCCTCGTCATGGAGACTGCCGGGATGATGAAGATGGCCTCCGGTGATGGCTTGCCCCTCCGGCAGGGTGCCGGAATGGGCTCCCGATTGGTTTTTCGTGGCTCTGGAGGCTTGCGGCGGCGGAACTCCCGATCTAGGATTTTTCTGGGGGTTTTGGGATTTATAGGAATTTTTGGCGTCGGTCTCACGTCAAAGGGGTGCTCGAGGGACCCACAAGACAGGGGGGCGCGCCCTAGGGGGGGGCGCCCCCTGGCTTGTGGCCAAGTGGTGGACCCCCTCCAGTTGATTCTTTCGCGAGTATTTTTTATATTTTCCAAAAATATTCTTCGTAAATTTTCAGCCTATTCCGAGAACTTTTATTTCTGCACAAAAAACGACACCATGGTAGTTTTGCTGAAAACAGCGTCAGTCCGGGTTAGTTCTAATAAAATCATACCAAAATCATATAAAATTATTGCAAACATGGCATGAATACTTCATAAATTATAGATACGTTGGAGACGTATCAGCATCCCCAAGCTTAATTCCTGCTCGTCCTCGAGTAGGTAAATGATAAAAGAAATAATTTATGAAGTGTGAATGCTAGCAAGTGCACCAATAACTTTTTCTAGCATCAATGTAAACCATAAACAGTAGCTCATCTCATAAAACTTCTCATGATCAAGTAACAAGCTATTCACATGTTAAAGTATAGACCAGAAAGTTTCTTGAAAACTAACTAACCATATTCCTAGTCATCGAGCAATTGCAATTCATCTTATTTTCAGGTAGGGTCTATGTAAGAGCTTTGGTTAGCAAATTCCACATACTCAACTATCATATAGTCTTCCATGATTATTGACACTCAAAGCATATTTTCAGAACAAATAGCATCCATCGAACACAGAGAAAGATAGGGGCTTAATGTTTCGCCTCCCAACTTATTTATCATACAGATAATTGTCAACAATAATAATTCATGATCAAATATATTTGTGTGGATATATATGTTCAGATCATTCCCCAACACATGACGCTTGCCAAGAGAAAAAAGGCGAAATATAGGAAGTGGTGAAGATCACCATGACTCTTGCATAAAGGTAAGTACTAGAAAGTAAAAGATAGACCCTTCGTAGAGGGAAGCATTGATTTGCAGAGGTGCTAGAGCTCGAGCTTTTAAAACAGGGATGAATAATAATTTTGAGCGGTATGCTTTCATTGTCAACATAACAACCGAGATATCTCGGTATCTTCCATGCTAGATACATTATAGGCGGTTCCCAAACAGAATGGTAAGTTTTTACTCCCCCTCCACCAATCAATCACACTCCACGGCGAGCCGAATCCACGGGTACCGTCCATACAAACAACAATCTTGGGGGAGTTTTGTTTCATTATATTTTGATTTGAATTTTGAACATGGAACTGGGCATCCCGAATACCAGCCACTTTCTCGTGAATGATAGTGAATCAACACATATCGTGAGAATAACCCACCTAGCATGGAAGATACTGACAGCCCCTAGTCACTATATGAGCGATTCGGGCATACAAAACAGAATATTATTTGAAGGTTTAGAGTTTGGCACATGCAAATTTAGTTGGAACGGCAGGTAAATACCGCATATAGGTAGGTATGGTGGACTCTCATTGCAAAACTGGTTTAAGGGTGTTTGGATGCACAAGTAGTATTTCTACTTGGTGCGGAAGTTTTGGCTAGTATGAGGTGGAAGCAAGCACCACATGTTGGAGGATCCATAACAATATAACTTCTATGCAAATATACCCAACCATAACTCATTACGTTGTCTTCCTTGTCCAACTTCAACTAATTTACTCAAGTTTGAAAATAATTAATGAGCTCACAATCATAGAAGATGTCCAAGATAGTATATTTATATATGGAATCTCTCTTCCTTCAATATTCTTTCATGAATTGTTCAAGTGACCAATGCGGTGTTTGCTAACATTCAATAAATTTTACCACCTATACTTATTATCTGTGAAGTCATTACTCCCCATGGGATAAGTATATGAAGCATATTTAATTTCAGATTTATGATATTCAATTCATTCAACTATTTACTAAAAGGATATAAGTGAAGATCAATGAGTAGCCAACAATTAAATAACTATGTGAGGACTCTCTCATCTAAGAATTTCAGATCTTAAGCATTTTATTAAACAGCAAGCAAAAGAAAAATAGCACTCCAAGAATAGCACGCATCATGTGAACGAATAAAAATTTAGGCTCAACATAGGCTAACCGATAATTGTTGATAAAGAGGGGTGGGATGCGTAGCATCCCCAAGCTTAGATGCTTGAGACTTATTGAAATATTTACTTGGGGTGCCTTAGTCATCCCCAAGCTTGAGCTTTTGTATCTCGTTCAATCCTCTCATATCCCGGTTTCACCTATTCTCAAAAACATCAACCACACAAAACTTGAAAAGAACTCGTGAGATAGGTTAGTACACATAATAATAAATCAACACTTTATGTACTGCCAAGACAAATTGCACAATAATTTTCAAACATCATATACTGTTTACTATCGTTTCCACAATTTATATCTACCAATATAGGCTATGGAAACTAGAGGATAAGTAGATAACAAAACTATGACAGCAATCTGTCCAAACAGAACAGTCTGTAGCAATTTATTAAACCAGTGTACTTCTATAACTCAAAAAATTATGAAAATTTAGGAAATGCTATAAAATTTATATTACAACAATGTGTAAAAATTTCAGAAACTTTCCACGTTCCAGTAAAATATGAAAATTCAAACACTACAGCAAAAGTTTCTGTTTTTTACACAGCACACATCAAACATGCAATGCAAGCATCCTAAAAGCAATTCTTGGAACTTTTTATTGAAAAACAAGATTATAAATGACACCTAACAGAAAACAAGAAAATTAAATGATGCTCCAAGCAAAACTCATATTATGTGACGAATAAAAATATAGCTCCACGTAAGATATACCGATAGTGTTGAAGATGAAAGAGGGGATGCCTTCCGGGGCATCCCCAAGCTTAGGCGCTTGAGTCTTCCTTGGATATTACCTTGGGGGTGCCTTGGGCATCCCCAAGTTTAGGTTCTTTTCACTCCTTATTCTCCTCATATCGGTGTCTCACCCAAAACATGAAAACTTCACTCACACAAAACTTAACGGAACTTCGTGAGAAGGGTTAGTGTAGTAAAGATAAATCATTCACTTAGGTACTGTCAAGACAAAATTCATAATTGTTCCCAAATGATACCTACTGTATTCTATCATTCCCATAATTTATACCACTAAATATAAGCTATGAAAACACTAAAACAAGCAAACTATGCATGCAAAACAGAATCTGGCAAAAACAGAATAGTCTGTGAAGATCTGTAGTGTAACTATACTTCCCTGTCTCTAATTTTTTTGAAAAATTAGGAAAACCTGAATAATTTGTATATCAAGACTGTGTATAAATTTCAGATCATTATCACGCTCCAGTAAAAAAATGAAAATTCCTGTACTGGAGTCAAAAATTTCTGTTTTGGTTCAGCATCAATTCTACTCATCTTGTGAGTCATCCCAAAGGCTTTACTTGGCACTTTATTGAAATAAAAGGCACAAAACATGATTACTACAGTATCTTAATCATGTGAACACACCAGAACAGAAGGTAAAAGTGTTGGGTTGTCTCCCAACAAGCGCTTTTATTTAATGCCTTTTAGCTAGGCATGATCATTTCAATGATGCTCACATGCATAGGAATAGTAATTGAAACATGCAAGAGAGCATCATGAATCTCATGACCAGCACATTTAATTCTAACCCACTTCCTACGCATAGGGATTTTGTGAATAAACAATTTATGGGAACAAGAATCAACTAGCATAGGAAGGCAAAACAAGCATAACTTCAAAACTTTGAACAAATGGAGAGGAAACTTGATATTATTGCAATTCCTACAAGCATATGTTCCTCCCTCATAATAATTTTCAGTAGCATCATGAAGGAATTTCACAATATAACCAGCACATAGAGCATTCTTTCATGATCTACAAGCATAGAAATTTTACTACTCACTACATAAGCAAATTTATTCTCATCAATAGTAGTGTGAGCAAACTCAACAAAATAGCTATCATGTGAATCATAATCCATTTGAAAATTAAAATCATGATGACATGTTTCATGGTTATCATTATTCTTTATAGCATACATGTCATCACAATAATAATCATAAATAGGAGGCATGCTTTCATCATAATAAATTTGCTCATCAAAACTTGGGGGACTAAACATATCATCTTCATCAAACATAGCACCCCAAGCTTGTGGCTTTGCATATCATTAGCATCATGAATATTCAGAGAATTCATACTAACAATATTTCTATCATGCTCATCATTCAAAGATTTAGTGCCAAACATTTTAATAACTTCTTCTTCTAACACTTGAGCACAATTTTCTTTTACATCATTTTCACGAAAGACATTTAAAAGATGAAGCATATGAGGCAACCTCAATTCCATATTTTTTTTGTAGTTTTCTTTTATAAAACCAAACTAGTGAAAAACAAGAAACTAAAAGATGTAATTGCAAGATCTAAAGATATACCTTCAAGCACTCACCTCCCCGGCAACGGCGCCAGAAAAGAGCTTCGTTGATGGGATGTGAGTGCCGCTTACCTAGCCTCCCCGGCAACGGCGCTAGAAAAGAGCTTGATGTCTACTATGCAACCTTCTTCTTGTAGACTCGTGTTGGGCCTCCAAGCGCAGAGTTTTGTAGGATAGTAGCAAATTTCCCTCAAGTGGATGACCTAAGGTTTATCAATCCATGGGAGGCGTAGGATGAAGATGGCCTCTCTCAAACAACCCTGCAACCAAACAACAAAGAGTCTCTTGTGTCCCCAACACACCCAATACAATGGCAAATTGTATAGGTGCACTAGTTCGGCGAAGAGATGGTGATACAAGTGTAATATGGATGGTAGATATAGGTTTTTGTAATCTGAAAATATAAAAACAGCAAGGTAGCAAGTAACAAAAGTGAGCAAAAACGGTATTGCAATGCTTGGAAACAAGGCCTAGGGTTCATACTTTCACTAGTGCAAGCTCTCTCAACAATACTGACATAGTTGAATCATATGTAAATCCCTAACGTGCGACAAAGAGTTCACTCCAAAGTCACAAATAGCGGAGAACAAACGAAGATATTATTGTAGGGTACGAAACCACCTCGAAGTTATCTTTTCCGATCAATCGTATGAGCTATCCCTATAAGTGTCACGAACAGCCCTAGAGTTCATACTAAAATAACACCTTCAGATACACATCAACCAAAACCCTAATGTCACCTAGATACTCCAATGTCACCACGAGTACCCATGGGCTTGATTATACGATATGCATCACACAATTTCAGATTCATCATGTTCAATCCAACACAAAGAACTTCAAAGAGTGCCCCAAAGTTTCTACCGGAGAGTCAAGACAAAACCGTGTACCAACCCCTATGCATAGATTCCCAAGGTCATGGAACCCGCAAGTTGATCACCAAAACATACATCAAGTGGATCAATAGAACATCCCATTGTCACCACGGATATCCCATCGCAAGACATACATCAAGTGTTCTCAAATCCTTTAAAGACTCAATCCGATAAGAAAACTTCAAAGGGAAAACTCAATTCATCATAAGAAGATATAGAGGGGAAAACTCCATATGATTCATCTATATTAATAAAGCTCGCGATACATCAAGATCGTGCCATCTCAAGAACACGAGAGAGAGAGAGAGATCAAACACATAGCTACTGGTACATACCCTCAGCCCCGAGGGTGAACTACTCCCTCCTCGTCATGGAGACCGCCGGGATGATGAAGATGGCCTCCGGTGATGGTTTCCCCCTCCGGCAGGGTGCCAGAACGAGCTCCCGATTGGTTTTTCGTGGCTCTAGAGGCATGCGGCGGCGAAACTCCCGATCTAGGTTTCTTTTTGGGTGTTTTGGGATTTATAGGAATTTTTGGCGTCGGTCTCACGTCAAGGGGGTGCTCGAGGGACCCACAAGACAGGGGGGCGCGCCCTAGGGGGGCGCCCCTGGCTTGTGGCCAGGTGGTGGACCCCCTGCGGTTGATTCTTTCGCCAGTATTTTTTATATTTTCCAAAAATATTCTCCGTAAATTTTCAGCCTATTCCGAGAACTTTTATTTCTGCACAAAAAACGACACCATGGTAGTTCTGCTGAAAACAGCGTCAGTCCGGGTTAGTTCTAATAAAATCATACCAAAATCATATAAAATTATTGTAAACATGGTATGAATACTTCATAAATTATAGATACGTTGGAGACGTATCAGTGCTTCGGCCATTTGTGGATGAATTTGATCAAAAAAATTAGTGGAGAAGAATTTGGGCGCATGTGGCCAGCAGGAAGATCTTACACTAGACAGACACACACATATAATTTGATAAGATAATGGCAGCATGCGACAAGTTTGGTCCATGGATGAACACCTACCATTGTTTTTTATGGTACAGGTCAGGATTCAACACTGCCATCAAGTGTGATCACTTCAACAACAATTTGGTTGAAAGTTTCAACAACAAGGTGAAGTAGTTAATAGATTTGCCTGTGCATGACATGGTTGACCAAATCAGGATCATCCTCATGCGGTTGTGGGAATTGAGAAGAAGCAAAGGTAATTGTATGCAAGGTGATAAGCTTCCAGCAGTGGTACAACAGGTGATCAACAGGAGCAGAAGTCTTTCACATTTGTCTGTTGAAAAATCTTCACTTCGAGGTGCTGAAGTTAGAGATAACAAAACTGTAAGGAGGCATGTTGTTAACACTGAATTGCATGATTGCACTTGCCTCGAGTGGCAACACACTGGTAAACCATGTGAGCATGCCATTCTTAGCATCCCAACCGAAGATAAACATGCACCCATATTTGCATGAATATAATTCGGTAGCAAAATTCAAAGCTGCATATGCTACTCCAATTCCAACACTTACAGATCAGTCTCCGTGGCCTGAAGTGGAGATTGAATTTTCCATGTGTCCTCCCTTGACGAAAAGAAAGGCTGGCAGGCCTAAACAGAGTAGATTCAAGGCATGGTTTGAGAAAGGTGGGAGTAGTAACAGGGAAAGAAAGATGGAAAGCCAAAAAGGGCCCAAAAAGGTAACAAAAACAGATGCAAGTTGTGCCAGGAACTTGGGCACAGAGTGGGATCTGTCAAATGTCGTTATACTCCTGAAAAGCCAAAGTATGTTCTTGTATATTTGTGTGTGTTTTGATTTGGTGCTTTTTTCCAATTACTATCTCTATGAAATTTTTTCCAATGGCCAGGAGGAAGCTTGCAAGTCAACCCCTTATTGTTGAAGAGTGTTGGCCAACAAAAAAAGCAAGAGTCAATGGCTGCAGAAAGAAGAGAAGTGGTGGCTGAGCCTGAGCGTGTCGATGTGCAGACTGAAGAAAATCCTACTGCAGTCAACATTCAGACTGAAGAAACTGCTGTCGAGGTTGAAACTAAACCTGAGCGTGTCGAGGTTCAGACTGAAGAAACTCATGTCAAGGTGCACACCGAAGAAACTAAAACTGCAGTCAACATTCAGACTGAAGAAACTGCTCTCGAGGTTGAAACTGAATCTGACCGTGTCGAGGTTCAGACTGAAGAAACTCATGTCGAGGTGCACACCGAAGAAACTGAAACTGTTGTCAACATTCAGACAGAAGATACTGCTCCCGAGGGTGAAAGTGAAAATTTTGAATCGCTTGTGTGTGTTGACGAGGTGTTGAAACCAGTGAAGAAAACCAAGATGATCAGTGAACTTGTGTGTGTAGTAGAACCAAAAACAAGAAGTGCTAAGGCGAAGAAGGGCACACGGCGTGGTAGGAAGAGGTAGAACAGAGAACTGTTTGATAATTTGTGTCATGTAATAATATTTGTAAATTGGTGTGTACTGGTACGCACTATGTATCCCCGTATTTCTATTCAAACTTGTTTGATCATTGTTTTAAATTCAAATTTGGGCTCAAATTTGAATTAGGGCTAGGGTATTGATGTTTCAATGCTATCTCAAGTCCCTCAACTCAAGTATGTTTGTTAGCTGATCAATCCGAGCCCTTTTGCTAAGTTAAACTCATAGTCATGAAAAGTGTGTTTCAAATGACCTCCAAGTGCGTTTCTAAATCAGCCAAATATATTTTCTACACATCTATTCTACCTATATAGTGTAAATCTAAAGTCTCACTATTTATTGAATTAATATTCTATTATTTTCTTTTCTTTTTGAAAAAAACATGGTTTAATAGAAAATCATATATAAAACAAGTTTAAAACATGAAAATGAGAAAGTAAGTTCTGTTCTTTCTTAGTCACTCCAAAATGAAGCTTTGGTGAGGTTTTGACACTTTTCATTTTCAAAAACCAACCTACTCTCGGGCGCCCCCTATGACAATTGAGTTAAGGATTTTTCGTAAAGATGTATCTAAACCATATTTATATATTTTTCTCGTTACTATACGACATAAGAAGACTATCTGCGCAAGTTTTATATTTTTTTGATTTTTTTTGAATTCGTTATGCTCAACCCTAATCACATAAACCCTCTCAAAACCTCTCAAAACCCCGCACACTCCTGGGTCATCGATCGTTGTGCGTGGACGGTTGAGATCAGGCGCTAGGGTTAGCTACAGTGTCCATCGATCTGGATAAGACGCGCTGATTGGCTGAATCAGTGGGGTTTGGATCAGCCTCTCTCGTTGGGGCATCAGGACCATTCATTTAAATCCCACGACATGAGTTGACGCGGTGCATGGACCAAGCTTACGCAATGCCCTTTCCATCGTTGCATGCATGCCTGCCCACCCGCAGCGCCCGCGCCCGTTGCAGCATGCATGCCCACTCGCAACGCCCGTGCCCGTTGCATGCATGCCCAGTCACCCACGCGCACCACCCTGCTCCGCCGTGCCCTTGACGTAGCCCTGCTCCGCCACCCCTCTCGACGCAGTAAACTATCACATGCCTACCATTACCACCGATGCAGCATCGCATCAAGGCATGCAGACCACGATGTAGTGGGCAGACCACGATGCAGCGGGCAGACCACGATGCAAAGACGCCCAAAAAACCAGCGGCCAACCCCCTCTTCACATCAATGTAGTAAGCCATGCATGGCGTGCTCCTCTTTCCACGACACAATACTGGCATGATGGGTATCGATGCAGCTCAAAGGACGCTCAAACGGCATGATGCGCGTTAAACGATGGGCAAATTAAGGCGTACATTATTGTCACGTTTCCCACCGGGCCCTTTCCCACCACGATGAAGGGCAACACGTTTCACACTGGGCACTTTCCCACCATGATGAAGGGCAAACGGCATCATGGAGCTCCCTATTTAACCCCACCTCTTCTACGTATAACCACCGCACCTCTCTCCCCCCTCAATCCCCAAACTCCACACTCGCATATCAGATCCAAGCCACGCCCCACCCCACCGGCACATGCAGTACGTCGGGCCAACCTTCCTCGTGCCGAACATCGTGCCGGAGAGGGAGTACCTGACGTGGCTTGTGACTGCGTCGGTATTTCCCCAAAGAGGAAGGTATGATGCAGCACAGCGACGGTAAGAAATTCCCTTAGTTATGAAACCAAGGTTATCGAACCAGTAGGAGGATCAACACCACCCAATAAGCAGCACCTGCACACAAACAACAAATACTTGCAACCCGAGGCGAAAAAGAGGTTGTCAATCTCTCTACGGTAATAAGATAGATTAGGTAGTGATAGATAGGAGAGATAGATCTCTCAAGAACACAAAATAAAAAATGCAGCAATATATTTTTGGGTTTTTGGTTTTGTAGATCTGAAAACAAAGATTGCAAAAAAGTAGATCGGAAAGCAATATGTTGGAAAAGTAGACCCGGGGGCCATAGGGTTCACTAGTGGCTTCTCTCATGAATATAGCGCACGGTGGGTGAACAAATTACTATTGGGCAATCGATAGAAAATCGAATAGTCATGACGATATCCAAGTCGACGATCATTATATAGGCATCACGTCCAAGATAAGTAGACCGACTCCTGCCTGCATCTACCACTATTACTCCACACATCGACCGCTATCCAGCATGCATCTAGTGTATTAAGTTCATGGAAAAACGGAGTAATGCAATAAGAACGATGACATGATGTAGACAAGTTTATTCATGTAGGAATAGACCCCATCTTGTTATCCTTAATAGCAACGATACATGCGTGTCTTGCTGCCCCTTCTGTCACTGGGAAAGAACACCGCAAGATCAAAACCATCACAAAGCACCTCTTCCCATGGCAAGAAAAATCGATCTAGTCGGCCTAACTAAACCAAAGATTCGGAGTATAAATACGAGGCTAGAAGTAATCATGCATATAAGAGATCAAAGAGGACTCAAATAATATTCATGGATAGAAACTGATCATGAACTCAAAATTCATCGGATCCCAACAAACACACCGCAAAAGTTTACATCAAATAGATCTCCAAGAGACCATTGTATTGAGAATCATAAGAGAGAGAGAGAGAGGAAGCCATCTAGCTACTGCCTACGGACCCGTAGGTCTATGGTGGACTACTCATGCATCATCGGAGAGGCACCTATGAGGAAGATGAACCCCTCCGTGATGGTGTTTAGATTGGATCTCGAGGTTCTGGAACTTGCGGTGGCTGGAATTGTGTTTCGTCTACTCCCCTTGGGTTTTTGGAATATTTGGGAATTTATAAGCATCAGAGGCGGTGGAGAGGCGCCCCGAGGAGGGCACAACCCATCAGGGCGCGCCGGGGCCCCCTGGCATGCCCTGGTGGGTTGTGGTCTCCTCGGCCCACTCCCCCGACACTTCTTTGGCCCACTGGGTGTCTTCTGGTCCAGAAAAAATATCCAAAAAGTTTCGTCGCGATTGGACTCCGTTTGGTATTGATTTTCTGCGAAGTAAAAAAAACAAGCAAAAACAGCAACTGCCACTTTGGCACTATGTCAATAGGTTAGTCCCAAAAAATTATATAAAGTTGTTATAAAATGATTGTAAAACATCCAAGAATGATAATATAACAGCATGGAACAAGAAAAAATTATAGATACGTTGGAGACGTATCAGTACCCCGCCGGGGTCATGGTCGAGAACGAGCTCCGGGTGTGGGCAGTCTCGAGGTGGAGGGGTCCAATGGAGTTTGCGACCGTGTTCATTAGGGCCGGTTACCGTCACTTACCTCCCGGCTCTCCACTCATGTTCAACATCAGGGAGGCTCGCATTGGAGGAAGTGGCCTCATCGTCCGCTTCACCAATCCCTTTGATTCCTACCATCTCTTCGGCCGGTCCTTCTTCTGTGGATGCGAGTTCATCGCGTTCTCAACACACAACATCTTCAGCCAGCTCGACTACATCTTCCCCATCCCGGGCCACATGCACTCTCTCGCCCTCACCAACCCGCAGGAAGATGAGGAGTCAAGACGTCTCCATGTCGCCCCCCCCCCATGGTTGATGATGTGCAAGCTATGGCTATGTTCTAAGGGTGTGTTATGTTAGTTATCATGTATCCTATCCATGTAGTGAGAGCCCAAGTTATAAGGGCTGATAATTATTAGTAATGAGTTGTAAGAGGGGGGCGTGAAGTTCTAAGTTGTGAGAGCCCAAGTTATAAGGGTGATGTTCGTGCTACTATATATCTATGGTATGTTCGTGCTAATATATGTATGTTTCGTTCAAGTAATAGTGTGCTTTTTATCCTTGCATTTTTTTTATATGTTTCATATGTTGTTAAGGGGGTTGAGAAGTTCTAATATTATGTATTTACGAGTCATGCAAGTAACACCACATGGAACAACACTTTTGTAGGAGTAACAAATATTTCCATGAACCATTCACACTTAACAGAAGTATTATTTTTCAAAGGTTAAAAGAAGAAAAGTTTCTGTTTGAGTTAAGACAAGTAAAACAAGTAAAACGTGTGCTAACTCTTTGCATTTTTCCGGATTTTTATTTACATTGTTCCATGAACAAAAATTTGCCCAAAGTAAAAACAAGTAAACAAGTATATGTTTGTTAGAGGTTTATTTGCCGAAGCAACATTTTATTTAGAGGTTTTGGTCGAAACATTTTTCGCTAAACATGGGTGCCGCTATGCTATAAAAAAGGGCTGCTGCCCCTACGCGGGTGGGATGGTTTCTCTTTGGGCCTGGATATTTTCTCACGGCCAACATCTATTCGGCCCAAAATAATTTTTTACTAGAAACTGAATTTGGGTGTGCACTCTGTTAACAAAAGAACAAAAACAGGGGCATGAACACTAAATAATTTTCCAAATTGATGCCTCGATTCAGTTACATGAACTTGGCATGGCGCACAGATCGCGTCCTCTGCCCTGACAGGCCTAAATTCCCATTCTAATGACGGATGAACAACAAGTAAAAGAAAAACAACGCAATGATACAACAATAGAACCCCCCTGCCATGATATTTGCTTGCTTCTGCAAGTGGATCATCTGCATTAAATGTTTCTTGATCTTCTTCAATTCCTTGTTCAATTCGGACTCCCCGTGCAGTTCAGCATACCTCGCCATCGACAGGAATCTGCCCGCCCCTCTCTCCGAGCTCCCCAAATTATCCACAGTAATCGGCGGCACCCTGCCCAAATTGAGCTCCCAGGTTGCGGCCCGGCTCGAATCAATATAGCCCTCAAACTGAACCCTCTCAATATAATCATCCATCCACTCAAAATGGGTACATTTCTTCAGGATCTGAAAACAACAACATGAACCTTAAATCCCAAATTCGACGAGAAAAAACGAAATATGGAGAAATCAGAGAAAAAGGCAGCGGAAGAATGGGCTAAGAACTCAGATCTAACCTTGCCATCCCTTCCTGCCATTGTTTTGCTCAAGCATTTGACAAATTCGCGCCCAAGATTTCCATTGTCATCTGTCTTACTCACCCACCGTTTAAGAGGCTCTGGGCGTGGGCAGTTAGGGCACTGGACCATACTGTCGCCATTTTGAGTGCGTGGCGAAGGAGGTAGATGACAATGGAAAGATTGGGGAAAGGGGAAGCAATGGTCGGCGGCGGGCAGACGGGCACGGGCGCTCGTCTCTTCTAACTGCAAATAGGTGGGTCCCGCGCTTACGTGGACAAGTGGTGGGTCCCGCGCTTACGTGGATAAGTGGTGGATCCAACCCCTAATAGCTAACGACGGCATCAGTTGAGTTTAAGGGCCATGTCGTGCCTGGGCTATTTACGTTATCAAATGTGTCGCACCACAGCCATTCGCTCAAACAGCTTCGCCACTACTTCCAATTCCCACAAAATACGTCGCACAGGAGCTATTGGCCCCCGTCCCATAATATAAGAGTGTTTTTACACTAGTGTAGTGTCAAGAACGCTCTTATATTATGGGACGGAGGGAGTAGCTTTTAATTAGGGATCAACTTGGTGAGACACGACTTCATCTAAACCAAGAAAGATGGCGAAGAAAACTTAGTGAAGCATAAAGCAAGACTCGTAACTAAGGGATACTGGCTCAAATGGGTGTACAAAGTCAAGAAAGATGCCTAAGAAAATTTGATGAAGCATGAAGCAAGACGCGTAGTTAAGGGATACGTGCAAGAGCCAGGTTTGGGTTTTGAAGAACTTCTCGCTCCTTGCAAGGATGGAATCAGTATGACTATTTATATTTCTCGAGGCTCAAAAATAATATTGGCTACAGTACATGGATGTAAAATCCGCGTTTTTGAATGGTGAGTTACAACAAGATGTTTATGTCAAGCAACCACTAGGGTACAAGAAAGAATGAGAGAAACACAAGGTATTGAAACTACACAAGGTACTGCACGGGCTATGTATAAGCGAGGCAAAGGTAAGGATCATCTCTTGGTGGGCATCAATGTTGATGATCTATTTATAATCAGAGCAGACTAGGAGGAGATTTCTAGATTCAAGTTACAAATGAAAGAGATTTTCAAGATGAGTGATCTTGGGCTATTGACCTACTACCTCGGGATAAAGATATGACAAAAGCCTGAGGGTATCAACTATACCAGGAGGCATATGCAAAGAAGAATCATGAAAGTTATAGCATGGAGGACTGCAATCCAAGTTATGTTTTAGTGGAGCCTAGACTTAAACTTAGCAAGAGGAGCCAAGCACCCGCGGTTGATGCAACATAGTCTAGAAATATTGTCGAAAGCCTAAGTCATCTTGTGAATACACGACCAGACTTAGCCAATTCTGTTGACATAGTGAGTCACTTCAGGAGAGCACCCACGATGTAACATTGGGCTGCTGTGAAACAAATACCCATATACATCAAAGAGACAAAAAGAATCGGTCATGTCTATTTGAGCTTCATGGAAGACCTGAATTAATTGGGGACCTTAAGAGCATCTACATCCGGACCCCTCATACCCGTCTCAGACGCCCGGGCAGGCAGCCCGGTCACGAAAAATTGACCTAGACAGGCCTCTCAAACCGGCCTCAAACACCTGGGCTGACCGACACCCCCCATATCCAGCCTATATATGAGGCGGATATGGGGGAGCCCGGGCACGCCCGCGCACGCCCGCATGGCCCGCACTGACCCGCGTCGACCCCACATATATTTGTCCTCATCCGTTCGCCGGACCAAACCGTAGCCACTTCACTCCGCTCACCTCCATTCCCATCCGCCCTAGCTCACCCCCGGCGATCTCCAGCCTTCTTCGCCATGGCGGGCAGCGGATCCGAGTCATTCACCTCCAGATCCGTCAACCACGAGCTCATTCCACGCGGCCCCGAGGAGGAGATGGTCGTCCGGCTTGCGCTGCGCCGTTCCCGGGAAGCGGCCGCCCGACGGCAGCGCTCAGACTCGCAACGTCGGGAATCCATTGCTTCGGCACAACTAGTGCTTGGATCTAGCATTGTTGCCTCACCGGAGGCGGCGCGGTCCGTCTGGCGTCTGAACGCCGTGGCGGAAGCGCAACCCCTCCGTTGGCGCGCCGAGCACGAAGCATGGCCGTCCTCGGACGATGTCATGGCGCGGCGTGCCCGTCGGGCGAGGCAGTGGGTGCGGGAGGCAGCGGAGGCCCTCGCGGCGGTGAACGTTGGAGAGGCGGAGTCACACTCTCCGCCACCCCATAGGGTGCACCAGTGCGGGCGCCGCAACCGCGTCGTGGTGGACGTCGGCTCCTCCCAGGAATGATCCGTCATCGACCTCACGTCCATCGGCACCGTCCGAGTTACGGGCTCCGACGAGGAAGAGTAGGGGATGGGAGACGGCGGGAGATCGAGTCCCGTGAGCCGGCCGCTAGTATCCCATGTCCTACTCTACCTCGCAGGCGGCCGGACCGACACTACGAGGGGCACAGCCAGCTGTCGTACATGGGCACGGCGGAGCCGGACGACCTCCGCTTGGTATTAGGTTTACGTTGCATGTAACAATATGGATTTGAGGTTTTCTAATTTGAGGTGTCCGGATGTAGAATTTATTATTTAAGGCGTGACCGGTCAGTGTCCGCGGACGCGCTCGGGCGCCTACACTGCGTTTGAGGAGCCGGATTTGCATGTTGCGGCTGTAAATGCTCTAATACTATAACAGAATTGAATAATAGAGCTTTAAGAAATTGTTTATCTGATCAAAAGTATCGGCCAGTCAAGTTGCCGAGACATTAGTTGTTGACTAGCGGCTATCGGGATCTTCGCTAACAGTCGACATCTCTGAAAATAGTTCAGTAATAAAACTATTTACAGTTTCTGAGTAGACCAACTGCTAGTTTATACTCCCTCTGTAAACTAATATAAAATCATTAAGATCACTAAATTATAATGATCTAAACGGTTTTATATTAATTTACCGAGGGAGGGAGTACATCGCTACTTGCTGAGTTAACAAGTTGAGTTGCATGTCCATCTCTAGAAAAAAATACAGTAAACATGAAAATCCAACTCTGAGCACGGGCTCAGCTGCTCCTGCTGACCGAAAACATAAAAAAAAAATACTAGAAAATTCAATAAATTTCAAAGTTTTTTTGTGTGGTAGATAATTTGATGCGTGAGGTTCGCTCCAAATTTCAAGTTATTTGGACATCTGAGCAGCTCTCGGCAAAAAAGACAAATCGGGGTTTTTCTGACCCTATTTGTCTTTTTTGCCGAGAGCTGCTCAAATCTCCAAATAAGTTGAATTTTGGAGCACTCCTCACGCATCAAATTACCTACCACACAAAAAAAAATTGGAATTTTTTGAATTTGTTTAGTATTTGTTTTGATTTTTTTCGTCGGCCCGGGTGCAGATGCACCCGAGAGCCGAAACGCCTCTCTCAAGTAAACACCCATACTCAAGTTAGAACTACTTTAGCGTTACAATGTATATGTGTGCGTTACTTTTTATATGGACATATATTATCTCATGCTTTTCTTAATTAATTGCTTTCTTGAATAAGCATTGAATGACATGTTTTTGTTTGAATTTAGCTTGGTACTTGGACTGCACGTTGATGATAAACTTTGGTTAAAAGACATCCTTTTGGAAACTTGATAGTGCTTATTAGTTATATTTATATTCTATTATTATTCACTGTTGACCCACTGGATGCTATCGTCCATGTTCTTTCATTCTACTTTCCAGTTTATATAGCTGGCTCCCGTAGGGTCGTGGCAAAATTGGTGCATTGGCGGTGTCGTGGGAACGTGTCTGACAGTAGATGGTAGGGGTATGAAAGGAGAGGGCAGAGTCCTAGCTACGGCGAGGGTGTACACACAGATGTACGAGTTCAGGCCTCACTCGGAAGTGATAACAGCCCTACGTCTCAGGTGCTCCAGGGAGCTTACTCTGTCGAGTGATACGTGTGTTGTGTTTACAAAGGATTGCGAACCCTTGTGCCAGTGGGGAGGGGTGGCTTATATAGAGTGCGCTGCCCCTCATAAACGTCCGGCATCTAAGGGATTGATTGTGTGGAGTAAAGAGGGACGTTACTGGTAACGTATACAATAAATGCCAGTTAAGGCGGCGAGCGTAACGCCTGCCCGTTGGCCTCCCTGGGGAGACTCTCGGTCTTCTACAGTCGAGTGATTGGCGACCGCTCCGAGTGAAGGTTTACTGTCGAGTGTAGGGGGGTCTTCCGAGTGAACATATGTCGAGTGACTCATATGCCATGGCTGGTTCAGTCGGAATCTCTCTTGTAGTCTTGTAGTTCTCCAATGTGGTGTCCTTAGGTGGGGTATGTAAGACAGGCTTAATACCCTACCCTAGGTACATATCCTCGTCATTAGCCCCCGAATGGATCAGGGCTCGAGTGGAGAAGGGACAGTGCAGGTTCTGCCGAACTCAGCGTTCCGAATGAGCTTCGAGATTTTTCCGATACCTGTGACGACTGGGCCTTCCAACTTCTGCCTTGATCTATTCAGCTTGTCAGCTCTTCCGAGTGAATTCAGATGCAGGTTCGAGTCCGAATGGTCAACAGGATCTTCAGATGTGAAAGGACGTTCTGTCCGGCCCGGATTTCGCGGGATTCGAAATTTCGGGGAACGCGCGCCGAGCAGGGATGACGCGACCGACGGGGAAGCGGCTCCTCGATCCTGGCGCCACCGTTATCGCCACATATCGCGGCTCCTCCGTTAGTGGGATACGCAGGGATTTGGCGGGCCCACGAGTCAGTGACTCGGGTCGACGGACATAAAAAACGAGAGGGGAGGGGAACTTGCGACAGTGCGCTCATTTTCCCCTCGTCTCCTCCGCTTCTTCTGCTCCGCCGCCGCGCTGCTCAGATCGAATCCGCTCACTGCCGCGACAATGGCGCCCAAGAAGACAACGAAGGGGAAGAAACCCTCGAGCGCCCGGGCCGCAGCGCCACCCGGATGGATGCAGGGCGATTTCCTGCCGTCAACCGTGACGGCATTGGACGTGGAGAAGCTCGTCGCTGACGGCCTGATTGCGGCCGGGTCGTGGAGGTTGCCGGGGACGGAAGCGGAGCCGGAGCCGCGCGAGGGCGAGCGGGTCCTCCTGACCACCCATTTGGAGAGAGGTTTTGCTCTGCCCCCGCATCCCTTCTTCCGCGGTTTTCTGAATTTCTTCGGGGCTTAGTTGCATCATTTTCCTCCCAACGCAATTGTGTATCTCGCCGCGTTCGTGACGATGTGTGAATGTTTCTTGGGTTGTCCCGCCCACTGGGGTCTGTTCAAGCACATCTTTACCATCCGTTCTCAGTCGGTAAAGAAGGCCCACGCTAGTGATAATAGAACCAACGTCATCCAGCTATGCGGGGGTTTGGGTCTTCAGAAGAGGACGGGGAGTGCCTTCCCAGCGCTCACCCTTCCGGAGTCGGTGCGGGGCTGGCAGTCGACCTGGTTCTACTGCCACGACGTCGCGTCCCCAAACATGTCGACTGGCCTTCCTCCCTTCACGCTGGATCGACCCACTGCGCCCCCATCTCTGACCGTGGCCGAGGAAGAGAAGGCCAATGTGGGGATCTTGATGAACAGTGTTGTGAATCTGATTCGTGATGGAGTGACCGGCTTGGATCTGTTGGAGGTGTTCCTGGGTCGACGGATCCAGCCGCTCCAGGCGCGGGACCATCCGATGTGGCATTACTCAGGAGTCGACGATACCACTCGTACCCACCCGGAAGATGTCTCAGGGGAAACCATCACGCTTTGGCTGCGCGGCATCACTGGTGCGCGAGACAACCCCCGGGGTTCCAAAAGAGTATCGCCTTTCTCAGCTGCAAATCCGCTGAATGTGGTGAGTCACGTCATTGTCGATTGCTTTTGTATCTTGTCGAGTGAATATGTCTTCAGCTGACTGACTTGAATCTTTGCAGGAGCTCACGAACATGTATTCACCCGTGCCGAATGGCGGTCGGAACCTTGAAGGAGTGGGGAGCGAGAGCGACAGTGACAGCATCAGCTACGCCGAGGACAGCGAAGGCAACGGTGACGACTCGTCGGGGAGCGATGAAGTTGAAGTCGTGTCTCCTCCGCGTACTGAAGGGCGTTCCAAGCAGCGTCACGACCCAACACTCGACCGGGGTCGGGCCGGGGGGTCGACCACCAGGAGCTCCAAGCGCAGTCGGACGTTGACGCCAGAGCCGATTGAAAAGGTTGCCAAGCAGCCCAAGGTCACCACCACCAAGCCCCGGAAGGCTCTCCCCAGAATCAAGGTTGACGTGCCGATTGCTTCAACGTGAGTATCCTTGCTCTTCGCTTAACTTGTTGCTGAGCTTCATATTTTTGCTGACCGAGTGGATCTTGATCGTCAGGGCCGCTACCTCGGTGACATCGCCGGGGCGAGGAGAGGAAAGCACGGAGAAGGACACGCCGGACGCAGCTACTTCTCGCCAAGGTATGGCATATTGTCATTTGACATTCTTTTCAAACCATTCGACAGTCATGTGATATGTCGACTGGTGACATGCAGAGCCAATGGATACCGACCCCGCAGCCCCGTCTCCGACTGTACCGATTACAGCACCGACCCAGATGGCCGTGGAGCTCGCCAGTCCGCCACAAGCGCCTGTCTCCCAAGCGCCAGCCTCGCAAGCGCCAGTCCTTCCGACTACATCGCCGCTCCCTTCACAGACCATCTTCTCTCTGCACCGTGTTCCAGAAGACCAGACTGGAGCTGCTAAGGAGGCGATGATGCAGGCCGAACATATGATGCAGCGTACGAAGGAGGCGTACGAGGCCAGCAAGCTGGCTTACGACGCTAGCTCAGCGCTTCGGGCGAACGTCCAAGTAAGTGCACTTGTAAGTGCGCTTTTTGATTGTGTCGTTTTCCGTCTACCATGACTTGACTTCTGCACCCACTGGGAGTTTTCTGTCTGTCGACTGGTAATCGCTTGTCACGCACTCGGCTAGGGCTGACCTGGTCGAGTGGACAATCTCTTTTTTTTGTTCGGCCGTCACTCGGATCGGGCGGGCCGTTCCGAGTGGATACCGTCCCGGTGGGGGCACGCTGAGTGCACCCACTGGGTGTAGTCCCTGAGACTGCCGTCGACTGCGGGCAGTCGGCGGGAGTCTTAGAACTTGGACTCGACGCCCATATTTCTGTCCACTGAATTGTTTTTGTCGTTGATCTCAGAAGGCCTGTGAGCTCGGTACTCGATATGATGACTTGGAGAAGGAGAAGACTCAGCTTCAGCTCGACTTGGAACTGACGAGGAGAGACCTGGGGCGTGCGCAAGCTGATCTGAAGGCTTCAGGAGGTAAACTTTGTTGATCGAGTACTTCATTATTTGTTTCTTCTATCTTTGAACCGAGTGACTCCACTCGAGCAGACGTGCGTGCTGAAAACCGTCGACTCCGAGCGCGACTCAACAATGCTATTGCTTTAGATATCATGAAGAAGGCGCTGGAGGACAAAGACAGATCACTCGCTGATGCTCAGAAGACGGCGAGGGAGAAGACTGAAGCTGCCGAGAAGAAACTCGCCGCGGCCAGCAAGCTTGAGGAAGAGAACACGAAGCTGAAGCAGGAGCGAGCTGACTGGAGCAAAAGGCTTGACCATGCAACCAAGGGAGCAAAGGGCTTGGAGACCTATCAGGGGGATTACGCCAAGAAGATGTACGTTTTGCTTGAAGGTAATTTTCTCCAGTCGAGTGAAATCCATTAATCCCAACTTCATCCAGTCGAGTGAATTCCGTTGATTTTCAGGGAACAGTATCATGACTAATTCTTTCAATCTTCTTCATGTAGAATTCTGCAAGGATTTCGAGAAGGAGACCGAGGCGGTCGAGCCCAATCTGGACCCTTCCAAGTCACCTGTCGGAGAGCTGTGGCTATGAACATGTTCCGGCTTGAAGCTCGAGTCGCAGGCGTCCGGGAGTACGTCGCTCTACTGCGAGGTGCAATGAAGAAGGTCGACAAGGAGCTGTGGCCGGAAGACTCACTTCAGGCTGACCTCGAGTCAATGATGACTCGGCTTGACGAGCTCCCTGGTCGAGTGCAGGCATGGAAGAAATCTGCTGCACGCTGCGGAGCCGACATAGCGCTCTCACTCGTCAGGGTCCATTGCAAGGAGGTCAAGGAGGACAAACTGAAAGCACTTCAGGTGGCCAACACAAAGAAGCTCCAGTTCCAGGACTTCATGGAGACCTTCATCGAAGCGGCCACTCGGATCGCTGACGGGATCGACCTGGACACCTTCGTCGAACCTGCAAGTCCCACTGGAGCTTGAGAAAGCTTTGCTGGTGATCAAAAAACTTTAATTTGCCTCGGTATGCCGAGTGGTGGTGTATCGTTAAAACTTCTTTCGGGTCTTGGGCCCGAGTACTTTCGTCATTTGCATGGGCAACTTTTATCCATGCTGAATACTCTGGATTTATCTGAATTTGTTTTTCAATCCTTTGCTTGATTTCCTCTCGAATAGATCAGGTCTTGTCGAGTGGTTTCCGGTTCAGTGGGGGCACGCGGAGTGCACCCACTGGGTGTACTCCCCGAGACCGCTGTCGAGTGGCGGCGACATCGGCAGGGGTCTTAAATTTGTTTGATTGATTTCGGACTTAGGCGAGGACTGACTCGCAGCTAAGCCCCCCGAGTGAGAGGACCGCTCGTCATTCGGGAGTGAGTATCAGAACTTAGGCGAAGACTGGTTCGCGGATAGCCTCCGAGTGAGAGGATTGCTCGTCACTCGGAGTAGTTTATCACTTAGATGATGCGGAATCACGGCTAAGTCCCCGAGTGTGAGGATCGCTCATCACTCGGAGTAGTTTATAACTTAGGTGATGCGGAATCATGGCTAAGCCCCCGAGTGTGAGGATCGCTCATCACTCGGAGTAGCGTTTTAACTTGGGCGAAGCGGATTCGCAGCCAAGCCCCCGAGTGGGAGGATCGCTCGTCACTCGGAGTATGTTTTTAATTTGGGCGAAGCGGATTCGCAGCCAAGCCCCCGAGTGAGAGGATCGCCCGTCACTCGGAGTAGATTTAAACTTAGGCGATGCGGAATCGCGGCTAAGCTTTCGAGTGAAGCTATTCACTCGACGAGGTTCTGAACTTAGGCGACACGGAGTCGCAGCTAAGCCCCCGAGTGTGAGGATCGCCCATCACTCGGAGTAGATTTAAACTTAGGCGATGCGGAATCGCGGCTAAGCTTTCGAGTGAAACTATTCACTCGACAAGGTTCTGAACTTAGGCGACACGGAGTCGCAGCTAAGCCTCCGAGTGTGAGGATCGCCTATCACTCGGAGTATGTTTATAACATAGGCGAAGCGGATTCGCAGCTAAGCCGCCGAGTGTGAGGATCGTTCATCACTCGGAGTAGAGTTTTAACTTGGGCGAAGCGGATTCGCAGCCAAGCCCCCCGAGTGAGAGGATCGCTCATCACTCGGAATAACGTTTTAACTTGGGCGAAGCGGATTCGCAGCCAAGCTCTTGAGTGAATGCGATGATATTCACCCGACGAGGTTCTGAACTTAGGCGACACGGAGTCGCAGCTAAGCCTCAGAGTGTGAGGATCGCCCGTCACTCGGAGTAGATTTAAACTTAGGCGATGTGGAATCGCGGCTAAGCTTTCGAGTGAAGCTATTCACTCGACGAGGTTCTAAACTTAGGCGACACGGAGTCGCAGCTAAGCCTCAGAGTGTGAGGATCGCCCATCACTCGGAGTAGATTTAAACTTAGGCGATGCGGAATCGCGGCTAAGCTTTCGAGTGAAGCTATTCACTCGACGAGGTTCTGAACTTAGGCGACACGGAGTCGCAGCTAAGCCTCCGAGCGTGAGGATCGCCCATCACTCGGAGTAGATTTAAACTTAGGCGATGCGGAATCGCGGCTAAGCTTTCGAGTGAAGCTATTCACTCGACGAGGTTCTGAACTTAGGCGAGACGGAGTCGCAGCTAAGCCCCCGAGTGTGAGGATTGCCCATCACTCGGAGTAGATTTAAACTTAGGCGATGCGGAATCGCGGCTAAGCCCCCCGAGTGGAAAATCGCTCGCACTCGGAGTATTCTTGAACTCAGAATTGTGCGATCGGAATCGACAAACAACTGCAGGAGTCGTATCCTTGATAATCAAAACAGTTTATTCTTATTACATCAGACAGATCAATCTTCAGGTGTAGAACCGACGAAGCAGATCCGCGTTCCAGGCCCGTGGCTCGTCAGCGTTCTTCTTGAGATTGAAGAGGTGGTAGGCTCCATTGTTCAGCACCTTGGTGACGACGAAAGGGCCTTCCCACGCGGGGGCTAGCTTGTGAGGCCGCTGCTGATCCACTCGGAGCACGAGGTCACCTTCGTGGAAGGTCCGACTCCTGACGTGCCTTGCATGGAAGCGACGCAGATCTTGCTGGTATGCAGTCGACCGGATCAAAGCCATTTCCCGCTCTTCCTCAAGGAGATCCACAGCATCCTGGCGTGCTTGCTCAGCTTCAACCTCCGAGTAAAGGTCCACCCGAGGAGAATTGTGAAGAACATCACTCGGCAGGACAGCTTCAGCCCCATACACCATGAAGAAAGGAGTGCGATCAGTTGACCGATTTGGAGTTGTCCTCAAGCCCCACAGAACAGACGGTAATTCTGTAACCCAAGCTCCAGCTGCGTGATCGAGTTCGCGCATGAGTCGAGGCTTCAATCCTTGAAGGATAAGGCCATTTGCTCGCTCGGCCTGACCGTTTGACTTGGGGTGCGCAACGGATGCGTAATCCACCCGAGTGCCTTGAGAGGAGCAAAAGGCTCTGAACTCTTCCGAATCAAAATTAGAACCATTGTCCGTGATGATACTATGGGGAACTCCGTATCTGAATATTATTTCCCTCATGAATTTGATGGCTGTGCGAGAATTCAGCTTCCTGATAGGCTTGGCCTCAATCCATTTAATGAACTTGTCGACTGCTACCAGAAGGTGCGTGAAACCACTCTAGCCCGTGCGGAGAGGTCCGATCATATCCAATCCCCATACAGCGAACGGCCAGACGAGTGGAATGGTCTTCAAGGCAGACGCAGGCTTGTGCGACAAGTTTGCATAGAATTGGCATCCTTCACAGTGCTGCACAATATCCTTAGCCATCTCATTGGCGCGTGGCCAGAAGAAACCAGCTCGGTAGGCCTTGGCAACAATCGTCCGAGAGGACGCATGATGGCCGCAAGTTCCCGAGTGAATTTCCTTCAGAATCAGTCGACCTTCTTCGGGAGAAATGCATCGCTGAGCCGCGCCGGTTACGCTCTTTCTGTAGAGCTGCCCATTCATAACAGTGAAAGCTTTGGATCTGCGGACAATCTGTCGAGCTTCAACTTCGTCTTCTTGAAGTTCTTGCCTAAGGATGTACGCGATGTAGGGCAGCGTCCAATCGGGAGTTATCACCAGAATCTCACCGACCAGATCTATGACCGCTGGGACATCAATTTCAGTCGGATTGGAGGCGCTTATAGGCTGCGGGGGTTCTTCGGTGAAGGGGTCCTCTTGTACTGAAGGAGAGTGCAAATGCTCCAGGAACACATTGCTGCGCACAGGCTTCCGAGTGGAACCGATTTTTGCCAGTTCGTCAGTTGTCTGGTTCTTCACTCGGGGAACGTGATGGAGTTCTAAACCCTCAAACTTCTTCTCAAGCTTTCTTACTGCATTGCAATATCCGGTCATGGCGGGGTTTCTGACATCCCACTCCTTCATCACTTGATTGACCACCAAATCCGAGTCACCGTATACCATCAGGCGACGGACGCCGAGCGAGATGGCCATACGCAACCCGTAAAGGAGTGCTTCGTACTCAGCTTCATTATTGGAGGAATCAAAGTGAATCTGGAGGACATAGCTGAGTTTATCGCCCTTGGGAGACACCAATACCACACCAGCACCAGAACCGTTCAGCATCTTCGAGCCGTCAAAGAACATGGTCCAGTGTTCCGAGTGGATCCGGACTGGCTGCTGCTGTTCTATCCACTCGGCCATGAAGTCAGCAAGTGCTTGAGATTTAATGGCTTTCTTCGCTTCAAACTTGATATCAAAATAAAGAAGTTCAATGGCCCATTTGGCCACTCGACCAGTCGCGTCTCGATTGTTGAGAATTTCATTCAAAGGTGCATCACTGACGACTGCGACTGAGTGATCTTGAAAATAGTGCGCCACTTTCTTCACTGATAGATATATACCATAGACAAGCTTCTGGTAATGTGGGTACCTTTGCTTAGAAGGAGTCAACACTTCAGAGATGTAATAAACTGGGCGCTGGACTTTGTAGGCCTTGCCCTCTTCTCCTCGCTCGACAGTAAGAACTGTACTGACGACCTGATTGGTGGCTGCAATGTACAGGAGCAGGGGTTCTTTGCTGTGTGGAGCGGCAAGCACCGGCTGGGTGGAGAGCAGAGCTTTGAGCTGGACAAACGCTGCTTCTTCCTCTGAATTCCACTCGAACGTATCGGATTTCTTCATCAGGCGGTACAAAGGGAGTGCCTTCTCTCCGAGACGAGAAATGAATCTGCTCAGCACTGCCAGGCAACCAGTAAGCTTCTGGACATCGTGAATACGCTCGGGGCATTTCATTCGGACGATGGCACCGATCTTCTCGGGGTTGATGTCGATTCCTCGTTCAGAAACGAGATAACCGAGCAACTTTCCACCCGAAACTCCAAAAGTACACTTGGTTGGATTCAGCTTGAGGTCATATCTTCTTAAGTTGGTGAATGTTTCCGCCAAGTCAGTCAGCAGGTCGGAACCTTTGCGAGACTTGACTACGATATCATCCATGTAGGCCTCGACATTCCGACTGATCTGGTCGAGGAGACACTTCTGAATCATGCGCATCAAAGTAGCGCCAGCATTCTTCAGACCAAAAGGCATGGTGATGTAACAGAAACACCCGAAAGGGGTGATGAAGGCCGTTTTTATTTCATCTGGACCAAACAGACGGATCTGATGATAGCCAGAGTATGCATCGAGAAAAGACAAACGCTCGCACCCCGCAGTCGAGTCTACAATCTGGTCGATGCGGGGGAGCGGGAAATGATCTTTCGGGCAGGCCCGATTGATATGCTTGAAGTCTATACACATTCGGAGCGACTTGTCCTTCTTGGGGACCATGACGACATTCGCAAGCCACTCGGAGTGGTAGACCTTGCGAATGAACTTGGCCTCCAAGAGTCGAGCCACCTCCTCGCCGATTGCCTTTCGCTTCTCTGTTGCCGACCAGCGTAAGTGTTCTTTTACAGGCTTGGCCTTCAGATCAACTCTCAAACGGTGCTCAGCCAGTCCCCTGGGTACACCAGGCATGTCAGCGGGCTTCCATGCAAAGATGTCCCAGTTCTCACGGAGGAACTGGATGAGCTCGGCTTCCTATTTGCTGTCGAGTGTGGTTGAGATGTTGGTTGGAGCAGCAGTAGGATCTGTCGGGTGAATGTGCACTTGCTTCAAGTCTCCTGCCGACTGAAAAGCTGACTCGGTGGTGGGCTTCTTGGAACGCAACAGATCAGCGGGATCAGCAGTCTTCTTGTACTCTTCTAACTCGACTACAGCCATCTGCATGTCGGCGATCTTGGAGCCCTGTTGGAGGCACTCCTCAGCCCTCTGTCGATTGCCTGTGACTGTGATCACACCCTTGGGCCCGGGCATCTTCAGCTTGAGATACACGTAACACGGGCGGGCCATGAAACGTGCATACGCTGGACGGCCAAGGATGGCATGGTATGCACTCTTGAAGTCTACAACCTCAAATGTCAGCTTCTCTTTGCGAAAGTTCTTGTCAGTGCCGAACACCACATCCAGCGCAATCTGTCCGAGTGACTTGGCCTTCTTCCCAGGGATGACCCCGTGGAATTGCATATTGCTTTCACTGAGCCTGGTCATCGGAATGCCCATCCCTTTGAGGGTATCAGCGTACAGAATATTCAGGCCACTTCCTCCATCCATGAGAACTTTGCGGAGACGAGTGCCCCCTACCACCGGATCCACCACCAGCGCCTGTCGACCTGGGGTAGGGACATGAGTGGGATGGTCCGACTGATCGAAGGTGATAGCTGTCTGGGACCACTTGAGGTACTCGGAGGTAGCTGGAGCAGCCATGTTGACCTCCCTGTTGATGACCTTCAATCGACTCTTGCTTTCTACATCGGCAAAAATCACCAATGTGGCATTGATCTCAGGAAAGTCTTCTTTACCTTCATCCTCTTCTTTCTCAGGATCTTTGTCACTCGACTGCTCTCCCTTGAACCCTTGGATCAGCAATCGGCACTGTCGAGTGGTATGCTTTGACAGGATCAAGTTGCCTTCTTCATCCTTCCGTGAGTGAATGGGACATGGCATATCCAGGACATCTGTCGACTGGTTCTTGGACTTCTTCTGAACAAACTGCCCCTTTGGCTTCACTTTCCCTTTCGCCGCCAGAGCGGCTACTTCTGCCTGGACAGAGCCGTCAACTTTACGCTTTTGCTTCCGACTGGAATTTCCGCCGCCGGGATTACTGTCGACTGCTTTACCCTTGCCACTGCGGAGGCGATCCTCCTCCTCGCCGTTGGCGTATCGGGTGGCAATCTCCATCATCTTGCTCAGGGACATATCTCCTGTCCGACCAAACTTCAAATAGAGCTCTCTGTATCTAACTCCGGCCTTGAAGGCGCAAACAGCCTGGTGCTCGGAAACACCTTCCACCGTGTGATGAAGAGTGGTCCACCGCTGAATGTAATCCCTCAAGGTCTCATTCGGCTTCTGGACACAGTGCTGCAACTCGAGCAAACCGGCAGGGCGCTTGCAGGTGCCTTCGAAGGTCTTGACGAACACTCGGGCAAGATCTTCCCAGCAATAGATGCTAGAAGGAGCCAACTGATTAAGCCATGCCCGGGCCGAACCATCCAACATCAGGGGCAAATGCTTCATAGCCACGTTGTTGTTGCCTCCGCCGATCTGAACAGCCACTTGGTAATCGTCTAGCCATGTTTCCGGCTTCGACTCGCCAGTGAATTTGCTAATCCCAGCCGCCAACCTGAAGTTGGGGGGGATCTCAGCAGATCGGATGGTTCTGCTGAAACACTCTCGACCAGAAACAGCTGTAGCACTGCCACTCGGAAAATCTCTGTCATAGCCACCTCTGTTGTATCTGCCTCTGTCGACCCGGTTCTGAACGAGAACGGATCTCGCGTCAAACCCAGGGTCCCGTTCATCACCGTACGGGCGCCTGTCATCATAGTGCCGGGGCACGTATGGACCACTCCGCGGAGGAGTAGGCACTCGACGGTGGTCATCACGGTGATGCCGAGGAGCAAACTGATCTCGCCTCTGATCTCTGTACTGATCGTTGCGGTAATCTCTGCCTCCGCGACGCTGAGGTGATCCTGGACTGTGGGCCGATTGGACTGTGTCTGCTCTAACTGATTCGCTGTGAATCCTGTTGCGCGACTGAGTGACAGCGGAGTTCTGCTGTCGAGCCGCCCCAAGCAGGGTTCGGATCTGCTCGAGTCCTCTGCCGGCCTCTGAATCGGACGGCTGTATAGAATCTGCAATCCTAGCCGCCGCTGCAACATTCTGAATCGGAGTACGATATACCTGACGATTGTCGCCGACTGGAGGGAACAACTGACGCTCGCGGCGCTGTCGAGTGCGCTCGTCGAGTGACCTCTGCATCTCCTCGAGGCGAGTGCGCTCTGCCAAGGTGGCGAGACGCGCAGCCTCCAGAGCCTGGGCTTCTGCAGTCGTGCCGACGATGGGGGTTTGGAGGACCCCCTCATCCCTGTGCTGCTGATCTTTCGACGGGCCGCCACGCTCACGGCCGCCACGGCCATAGCCGGGTGGGCTCTGATGAGAACCCGCCATGAAAACTTCCGCTGCAGGATCGCAGCTCTCGCACTCGGAAGGGAGCTCGGATGAATCTGATGCCGAGTCGAACGCGCCATGAAGTGGCTCGGCGGGCTCGATAGCCGCGATCTGCGGAGTCGACGCCTGGTGCGCCGCCACGTGCCTCACCCATCGCTGGAGCCGCGAACGACCGGATCGCTTGCGGCGACGAACAGCGGGGAGAGTGGACGACGCTGGAGCCGACATGTACGGAGTCGACGGCTGACGAAGGAGAACACCGCATGAACTCGCGCTGAAGTGCGTCGCCCCGCGGACGGGGAGAGCCTCAACGTCGAGAGGGGCCTCCTGGAGCCATGCGGAGTCGTGGGCGATGAAGGTGAACGCACCGAGACGGATCTCGCAGCCCCGGATCAAACTGCCGTCGGGAGACATGGTGAAGATGAAAAACTGCAACCTCGCCGGAAGTCGCTTAGACGCCTGCCCCACGGTGGGCGCCAACTGTCGTGGGAACGTGTCGGACAGTAGATGGTAGGGGTACGAAAGGAGAGGGCAGAGTCCTAGCTACGGCGAGGGTGTACACACAGATGTATGAGTTTAGGCCTCACTCGGAAGTGATAACAGCCCTACGTCTCAGGTGCTCCAGGGAGCTTACTCTGTCGAGTGATACGTGTGTTGTGTTTACAAAGGATTGCGAACCCTTGTGCCAGTGGGGAGGGGTGGCTTATATAGAGTGCGCTGCCCCTCAACGTCCGGCATCTAAGGGATTGATTGTGGGGAGTAAAGAGGGACGTTACTGGTAACGTATACAATAAATGCCAGTTAAGGCGGCGAGCGTAACGCCTGCCCGTTGGCCTCCCTGGGGAGACTCTCGGTCTTCTACAGTCGAGTGATTGGCGACCGCTCCGAGTGAAGGTTTACTGTCGAGTGTAGGGGGGTCTTCCGAGTGAACATATGTCGAGTGACTCATATGCCATGGCTGATTCAGTCGGAATCTCTCTTGTAGTCTTGTACTTCTCCAATGTGGTGTCCTTAGGTGGGGTATGTAAGACAGGCCTAATACCCTACCCTAGGTACATATCCTCGTCAGGCGGCGTGTTCTGGCAGCAATAGAGGTCGTTCGGTGGACTCGGAATCTCGTTGTAAGTTTTGTAATGTTTGCGATACTTTCTACTTTCGGTGAACATTTATAATAGATATGACTTTTCAAAAAAATACTTATTTACAAAGATGAGATTTTCCATAGTGTGGCTTTTTCTAGGTGTTTCAGTTGGGGTCAGTTTGGACAACTAACTAACAATAGTCACGTCTCTAATCTCCCACGTTCTACTTTTCATGCTGGATGAACTTGAACAAGGCACGGCAGTTAGGGGATAGCATGTCCACTAAATTTTGAGCCAGGGGAAATCATATGTGGTATTAGCAACTATTGTGAGAAATAACATATGCTGAAGTTATATAGCTAAATAAAAAATTGATTAGTTATCTGTATTTTCTTATTTAAGGGCTTAATTTCATCCATTTCAATGTATATCCATTCGATACAACGTTCATGGCTTAGAACTCGAGACATAAACAACCATGTCAAAGGCATGTGAACCAATGAGTGATAAAGATATATTGTTCTAAAATAAAAATTGAAGATGGCAACTCAAACTGACTAGAAGTCAAGTAGCACATACGCAATTGGAGATTCATGCAGCCATATATGTTGATGAATGTAATGTAATGAGCTACTAAAACACCTTCTCGTCAACAACTTCTTATCAGACATGGCTAAATTCCAAATCTCTTACGTTAAGTTCTTAAGTGATGGTCGAGGGAAGCCTCGGGGCGTACTAGTAGACAGCACTGAAGGTGATGTTGCCAGCCCGGATTCGAGTCCTACATCTGGAGTTTCTCCTATAAAGTGACGCAGGGGTGGCTTCTAATTCCTCTCATTTCTCGTTTTTCTTAATTAATGGTGGACAAAGATCATACAAATGTTCAAATATTGGTACAGTGGTATCCAAACGTGTTGCATGGGCTCGAGAGGTGTCTAGGGCTATTGTCTGGAAAATTGATAGAAAAGTGTGAACGATTTGGTCCCTTCAGCCTCCTTCACACGATAAGAATTGGTAGCATATTAGTACTTTCCATGTAAGGCACATCACCCATTTTTTCCAAAAGGGGATAACCCTGGCCTCTATATAATCACCCATATGATCCACACAACCATTTTATTAATTATAAAATAAGTCTGAAGTCACCAAGTACTAAAAGATTTACAGCAAACCACGACCATACCAGTCACAAATAAGATTACATAGCTCATCCATATAACGTGCCACTAGCATGCCTGCGAAATTGGCTGAACAGAACGCGTGCAACCATTTCCAATCGGCTTCACCCAAAGGCCATAAGCCCTTGTGTGTCCACATGATGTAGCGATGACCATATATGGATTGTTGCCGTAGGACTGAAGATAACATGCCATGTTTTTGGACCAGGTGATCTGTTAAAAACACGCTCATTCCAACAATTTCAAATTGCTCAAGGAATAGCATAAACTCCCACATGGATTTTCCCTTCAGATTAAGGTGAATACCACATTACCACCCAACAAATTACAAAAACAAATTGTTATACTTATTAGTGGTGGTAAACAGAAACTAACGTGAATTCTGCATCAAATCAAAGTAGCGAACAAACATGACTGGAATAAATGATGAATTGTTTGTTCGTGATGACAAAGAAAACATTTTGTGATACCTTGCCAATTACATTTTGCAAGATTACCTTCGGTGGGAACTACATCCCTTTGCAAGAATGAAATTAAACTTTGATTTTAGAAGGAACTATTGGTTTCAAAATACGATTTCAACAAAAAATAGGCTCGAAATTAGTAAGATCCGAATACATAGACTTCACCGTGAAAACGCAATCAACCATTCATGAAATTGATGTGATGGGCCTACATGATGCTACATGTATATCCATGGCTCCCTCCATTCTTCTATCGAATGTTAGCAAGGATGTTCTTACACCTTCTATCTCTATGTTGCATAGTGTTTTAGCTCTGGCAATGTTCCAATGGAACCCGATAAGGTTGGTATATGAATAGCATGTGGTTAGGTTTATACCCTAATTCCATATGCCAAAAATTCCTTGAGAGATGCACTTTACTTCCTATCACTTAAATTATATGACAAATGTCGAGTTTACCACCCTAGCTAATTTCTATGAATACCATCCCACTGTGAAACTTCGTGTTGGGTATGGCCATATGAGAAAAGGGAGGCTTCAAGGTCCTGCAGTTGTAGAAGTAGGTACATGATCTATAAAATGTGAGATCAATCACTTCATGACCTTGGACGCTCGTATCTCGACCTGAAGTTGTAAACATAAAGAATATGGCACTATAACCTAACTTGGTTTTGGAAACTAGAGGTAGGAGCAAGACATGATATTATAATAAAAGGTTAGGAGATATTTGAACTTCTTCTTAATACCCCTTGGGTGATAGGTCATCAGTGAAGGGTCCACAAACATTTTTTTGAAGCAAGAACCGTAGAACAATTGTTCTACGGTAACATTCGTCACCAGTAATACACTAGTGGCCTGATTTAACTGAAAATATTAGCAGTACAAACTCGAGTGACGGGCCTAAGTTTGTGTCGGCTACCCATCTAGACCATAAGCCACCCCCCCCCCCCCCCTCCCGCACGTGTATAAAAATCTTTTCAAAGAATAAAGGGAGAATAATCAGTTAGTTCTCTCCATAGCATGCTCTTTTCATGTAGAAAGAACTTGTGACATTGTAAGGATGAGAGTGAACATAGACACAACAATTAGTACATGAAGCAATTAAAGTTGATACCAAAAAACATGGGATGGCCCAAAACCAGCCACCACAATTAAAAGACTGAGCACCAACGAATCGTCATACAATGGCTATAATCAAGGTCTTCCTTACAAGACCCCCAGCCCTAGGTCTCTTTGCAATGTTATTTCCTTTGAGAAAATTCCTTATATAACACTGTTTTAAATGTTGTTTCCCTATTTGACACTGGAACTTTTTTCCTTCCCTATCTAACACCGTGTCTAAATTTTATTCCCTCTATGACACTTTCGGCCATTTTAAGCCTTAACGGTGTTAAATGACACTTAAAAAGACCTATTTGCCCCTCAAGGAGTATGTGACCAAAATTTAACCCACTAGAATAAAAGGTGTACGTGATTGAAACTAGAACAGGAGAACATAAGTACGTACTTGATCTCCTAGGTGACCGAGTAATTGAAAAATTATTAGTTGGTTATAGTACGTGCATGTGCTGACCGAGTAGTAAGTTAGTGCGTGAGTGGCAGAATATTAGAGCCAGCTTGTTGTTCGGCTGTGTGTGTTGAGTGCTATAGTACTTGGGAACTATAATGAGTTTGGTTGTGTTAATGAGAGGAGGTGAAAAATGTACGCTTACGTATTTAAATATTCGCACGTCGGCCGGTCTTTTATGCATATGCGAATACCCGTGTGTACCCAGCTAAATAAGAGGAGCTCAGAAAGGTAATGGGCAAACGTCCGTAATAAGATACATGTATCTGATTTATTTTGTTTTTTATTATGTAGGCCTACATCTGACGTTTCCGTCGAACCACTGGCTTGACACCTATTATAAACCAAGGCATCTAACAGACGGAAAAGCACCTCGCATCAACTGACTCACACACATCAGGAGGGACCGAGCTAGAAGGAGACGCGCCCGGAGCGACACGTACAAAAGAGTAACCAGAAGTACTCGATTGATTTTGCTTAGAAATTGGCTCATGCACATAGCAAAATGAGTCAGACCGATACACACATATACGTAAAATTTTGATCACATACCACATCAGGGGCAAATAGGTCTTTTCACATATGATTTTACACTGTTAAGGCTTAAAATGGAAGGAAGTGTTATAAAGGGCATAAAATTTAGACTCAGTGTTATGTAAGGAATGAAAAGTTTTTCAGTGTTAAATAAGGCAACAAATTTTAAGACAGTGTCAAATAAGGAATTCTCTCATTTCCTTTAGCAGTTTCGGATGTTATATAATCATGGAGTATGCTTCACGACTACATAGGATTCGGCGACATCCGGAAGGTGTTATTTAGTACTAGCGTTCTCTTAGGTGACGGGTGTGTACCTTGAAAGTTCAAATGGGTGACACTTAGTTTTTCTATTGTTTAACATATCTATATTAGTAGTATGAGTAGAGCAGATTTTCGGATGAAGGATAAAACGCTGTCTATTGATGCCCATAATATATTTTTTAGATTGCAATACTCCTGATAAAGGACATGATGAAAATTCAAAATACATGTTGAAGTCCTAGTTATGTATGTTTAAATGCTCTCAACTTTTAAATACGTGAACATATTTGCCCTTCTTCAATCCCAGATGCTTGAAGAAAAAAATATCATGTGTAATTACATTCCGTATAGTTCCTTTTTTAAATGGAAGAGTACCTATATTTGTAAGTTTATGGATCTTGTGTGCGTTTTGTGCAAGTTCTTATCTGTTTGAGGTATTTCAGTTCACTTTATATTTTCTAAACCTAATTCCAAATTTTGGATTTTTATATTAGCGTGTTATTTCTGGCGAGACAAGCAATAACCTAGGAGGGGATGTGCACTTTTTTGCAATAAGAAAGGCATCAACATTCAAACTATCTAGGATCTAAACCAATAGGTGAAGTGTGACACCACACCTCTTACCAACTCTAGAAAACATACACTAGTATAAAAACTCTCAAAACAAATTGTTTGTCAGAGTCGGGACACTTTGAGTTGGCTTATCATACGTTATTTTCAGTGAATACAATATTTCAGATGACTTTTCGAAAAGTTATCTTTACTTTGCAATTATCTCAAACCTTTAGGCAACTAAAATTGCCAGGAACAGAATCTCCATCTGCCCTCCATGTACCCCTAGGTTCGCTACCATTCATACGACGAGAATGTGACATTCCATTATTCCCATATACCTTAATTAGATTTCTTTTAAATTCATTGTTCTAAGTTTCCACAACAACCACATTGTGTTATATAGTTTTACGAACACACAACAACATTGTTGTAGTGGCGGCCATATGAAATTGGCAAATTTGTACATGAAGCACCAAAGGCAAGCCAATTAATGAAAGCATTCAACTGAAGTTTACGTGTCAACTGGACATATCTCCATGAATAAGGATGCCTACCAACTATCTGCAAAATGCATGTGCAACTAAGAAGACACAATAAAGCAAGAGCAAGATAAAGCATGTGCATGTACACATTGGGTAACCCGAGTAAATAAATTTCTTAGCCCATCCTAGTTGAGAGGCATGGGTGACCTTATGGTCAGTAGGCTGCACTATCTTGTTATTGCAATGAGAGCAATGAAGGCTTCCCTGTCTCATTCTAGTTACTAGAGAGACTGATGAGTTCATGATCCCGAGGCCAGGAACTCATGACACTAATAGCCAATTGGTGAGCCCATGGGATTAGGAAGGACCGGGAAATAAACTTGGGATGCCTAAATTCAAACATTCGCTGACTCCCTTTTGCACAGACGAATTAAAGATGTTGGCACGTGGAATGCTTTTGCACAATTGACCATGAGGAGGTCGAGAGCTACATCGTTGATAAAATCCTCTATAGGAATAGTATTCAGCTGGTGATTAATTAAGACGGGCTCATCCCACGAAAGTAGCACCCGAAGGGATATGCACACACGTAGTGCCACACATCCATATTTTCCTAGCAGAACTCTCGAACCAATAACTTCTCTAACATTGGGGGCTTTTTTTTTTTGGAAAAGGAGGAGCGTATCCCCCGGCCTCTGCATCAATCGATGCATGCAGCCATTTTATTGAACATAATCAAACCGAGGTCTTAGATCCACAAAGCGCTCAAGCGTTGAACGAAAAGTATGAAAAAAATGATAAATAGACTGCCACAACCGGCGAAACTAAAAGTAGACTACGATGCCTATACATCTATCCTATTATTAGCACGCCATCCAAACCGGTTGAAGATAACCCGTGCAACCAGCCCCCACCGGTTGCACCCAGTAGCCATAAGCTCCCTGGAGTCCGCATGACTGAGTAACGACCACGTACGAATCCAAGACATTGCTCTGAAGATAACCTGCAAAAAGTTATTGAAATTCTTGCCATTAAAAATCATGTCATTCCTGGTATTCCATATAGCCCAAAATAAAGCACATATCCCAATCCTGATAAGATTCGCTATTGTAGCGTCTACTCCATCGAGCCACGTTCCAAATAACGAACTAATACATGTTGGTGGGTTAACATTAAAGGCTATATGAACAGTTCGCCATAAGAGTTTTGCAAGAGGACAATCTAGAAAGAGGTGTCTTATTGTTTCATTTTGATCACAATAGCAACAATTAGGCCTGTCTACCCAGCTTCGTTTTACCAAGTTATCTTTGGTTAATACCACACCCTTGTGTATAAACCACATGAAAATTTTAATCCTGAGCGGCACTTTGATTTTCCAAATATGTAATGATCTCGAGAGTGGTACAGTGTTTATCAGATCCGTGTACATGGAATTTACTGAGAATACACCATTCGTAGCTAAAATCCAACGAACACTATCTGTCTGGTCAGAAAGTTGCACTTGCATCAGTCTCCTGACCAGATGTAACCATGCATCCCAGCGTGCTCCCACTAAAGCTCGCCGGAATTGCATATTGAGAGGTACCGATTGTAGTACCGTGGCCACATACTCCTCTTTACGTTGTGCAATATTATAAAGCGAAGGATATTGAAGTGCTAATGGAGTATCCCCAAGCCAAGTGTCTTCCCAAAATCTTGTTGAGGAACCATCACCAACTACAAATTTCACCCTCTGAAAGAAAGTCACCTTTATCTTCATTAACCCCTTACAGAAAGGTGAGTCATTTGGTCTAGCTGTAACCTGGGCGAAAGTTTTGGAATATAGGTATTTATTCTTCAATATTTGTAGCCACATCCCTTCGGTCTCTGTAGATAACTTGTAAAGCCATTTGCTAAGCAAGCATTTGTTCCTCACTTCTAGATTTTCAATGCCAAGACCCCCCTGGTCTTTTGGTCTGCATATAATATCCCATCGTTGTCGTGGGAACGATTCCGACAGTACGAAGGGGGTAGGGTAAAGGAGCATGATCTACCGAGATGCATATGGGTGACACGGTATTTTAGCGAGTTCGGGCCTCTCACGGTGGAGATAACAACCCTACGTCTCGTGCTCCGGAGAGGCTTTGTTTTATCTGAGTATATATCCGGAGATTACAATGCGTGTGGGAGAGAGCGGAGAACGGATCTCCATGCCTGAGCCATGTCTAAGCCTAATGGTGAGAGAGATGAGAGAGAGGAGAAGAATCAGGGCCCCCCTAGTCTAGTGGTGGGGGGTGGCTTATATAGAGTGCGCCACCCCTTCACCTCCTATGTTACAAAGTGGGGCATTGATGCCGTATCGCCAGATGATGCTTCGACTGCCTTGTCGACTGTCGGTCTTCGCATATCCGAGTGAGCCACACGACTGAGTGGATTGTCTGTCGAGTGACTCATGCGTCATGGTGATTTCAGTCGCAGTCTTCCTTGTAATCTTGTAATCTTTAAGTTCTCCAATGTGGTGTCCTTAGGTAGGGTATGTAGGTCAGGCTTAAGACCCTACCCTAGGTACATATCCCCAACATTAGCCCCCGAATGGATCGGGGTTCGAGTGAAAAAGGGATCGATGCAGGTTCTGATAAGACACAAAAATTCCGAATGCATTTTAGGGCTTCACAGAAGTCTGCATCGATCGGAATCTTTGTCATTCACCCTGATCGATTCTGTCTTGATATGCGTTTTCTTCTGGTGCATACTTGCTTGTTTTCCCCTCGAGTAGAGCAGGTCTTAGTCGAGTGGTTTCTGGTCCAGTGGGGGCACGCTGAGTGCACCCACTGGGTGTAGTCCCCGAGACCGCTGTCGAATGGCGGTGACATCGGCAGGGGTCTTAGATTTGTTTTGATAGTCGCTTGTCACTCGACAGGCCAGACCTGGTCGAGTGATAGTAGGTCCAGTGGGGGCACGCTGAGTGCACCCACTGGGTGTAGTCCCCAAGACCGCCGTCGAGTGCTTGCATCGGCGGGGGTCTGATAGAGACAATGCTTGCATGTTTGCTTTCCAATCCTTTGCTTGGCTAAGTTTGTTTGGTTTCTGAGTGAGATGGATGCTCATTACTCGGAAGAATTTTGAACTTAGGCAAAAATTGGTTCGCAATTAAGTTTCCGAGTGAAAGTGTTGCCTGTCACTCGGAACGGCCTTTAACTTAAGCGAGGTCTGGCTCGCGGCTAAGTCCCCGAGTGAGAGGAGTGCTCGTCACTTGGGGGAGTTTTTCACTTAGACGAAGACTGGTTCGCAGCTAAGTTTCTCAGTGAATGGGATGCTATTCACTCGGCAGGGTTTTTAACTTAGGCGAAAACTTGTTCGGGGCTAAGCCCCCGAGTGAGAGAAGCGCTCGTCACTCGGAAGAGTTTTCAACTTAGGCGATACGGAATCGCAGCTAAGCCCTCGAGTGTGGATGATGTCCTCACTCGAAATGGTTTTTAACATAGGTGATACGGAATCACAGCTAAGTCCCCAAGTGTGGATGATGTCCTCACTCGGAGTGGCTTTTAACTTAGGTGATACGGAATCACAGCTAAGCCCCCGAGTGTGGATGATGTCCTCACTCGGAGTGGTTTTTAACTTAGGCGATACGGAATCGCAGCTAAGCCCCCGAGTGTGGATGATGTCCTCACTCGGAGTGGTTTTTAACTTAGGTGATACGGAATCACAGCTAAGCCCCCGAGTGTGGATGATGTCCTCACTCGGAGTGGTTTTTTAACTTAGGTGATACGGAATCACAACTAAGCCCCCGAGTGTGGATGATGTCCTCACTCGGAGTGGTTTTTAACTTAGGCGATACGGAATCGCAGCTAAGCCCCCGAGTGTGGATGATGTTCTCACTCGGAGTGGTTTTTAACTTAGGCGATACAGAATCGCAGCTAAGCCCCCGAATGTGGATGATGTCCTCACTCGGAGTGGTTTTTAACTTAGGTGATACGGAATCACAGCTAAGCCCCCGAGTGTGGATGATGTCCTCACTCGGAGTGGTTTTTTAACTTAGGTGATACGGAATCACAGCTAAGCCCCCGAGTGTGGATGATGTCCTCACCCGGAGTGGTTTTTAACTTAGGCGATATGGAATCGCAGCTAAGCCCTCGAGTATGGATGATGTCCTCACTCGGAGTGGTTTTTAACTTAGGTGATACGGAATCACAACTAAGCCCCCGAGTGTGGATGATGTCCTCACTCGGAGTGGTTTTTAACTTAGGCGATACGGAATCACAGCTAAGCCCCCGAGTGTGGATGATGTCCTCACTGGAAGTGGTTTTTAACTTAGGCGATACGGAATCGCAGCTAAGCCCCCGAGTGTGGATGATGTCCTCACTCGGAGTGGTTTTTAACTTAGGCGATACGGAATCACAGCTAAGCCACCGAGTGTGGATGATGTCCTCACTCGGAGTGGTTTTTAACTTAGGTGATACGGAATCACAGCTAAGCCCCCGAGTGTGGATGATGTCCTCACTCGGAGTGGTTTTTTAACTTAGGTGATACGGAATCACAGCTAAGTCCCCGAGTGTGGATGATGTCCTCACCCGGAGTGGTTTTTAACTTAGGCGATACGGAATCGCAGCTAAGCCCTCGAGTGTGGATGATGTCCTCACTCGGAGTGGTTTTTAACTTAGGTGATACGGAATCACAGCTAAGCCCCCGAGTATGGATGATGTCCTCACTTGGAGTAGTTTTTGACTTAGGCGATACGGAGTCACAGCTAAGCTGAGCGATGGCGCGCGGGGCGACCGAGTGATGAAGACGTGCCACACGGAGTGGCGATGCGCGGGGCATCCGAGTGAGGTAGACGAGTCCGGCTGAGTGGCGACGCGCGGGGCGGCCAAGTCATGTATGTCGAGGAGGCGTCCGACCCAGTGACGGCACGCGGGGCGGCCGTGTCCAGTACGTCATGGAGGGGGCGTCCGAACACGTGACGACGCGCGGGGCGACCGAGTTGAGCATGTCGTCGCGGAGGCATCTGAACAAGTGGAAACACACGAATGATCGTTGCGGCGACTGAGCCTGAGTAGCGACGAAGATGGCGCACAGATGCGTCGAGTGATCGCGTAACTTGTGCAAGTGAAGGATCCGACTGAACTCGTTTGAGTACTGGACCCAAAAGAAGCGGAAGTGAAGTGTAGGGACATAAAAATAAACAACCGAGCGCAGAGGTACGCTCGGTGGCGTTGCCTCCGAGAGAATGTCATGTGCGACTTCCTCGACACTCGGTAATGCGGAAATAACTATTTAATTGAATGCGGCGTATGAAGAATGACTTAGCTGTCTGACGGCGCAGGAGCGGCCGAGTGACGAAGGAGCGTCCAGCTGAGTAACGGTGCGCGGAGCGACCGAGTGACGAAGGAGTGTCCAGCTGAGGGACGGCGCGCGCGGAGCGACCGAGTGACGAAGGGGCGTCCCGCGGAGTGACGGCGCACGGAGCGGCCGAGTGACGAAGGAGCGTCCAGTTGAGTGACGGTGTGCGGAGCGGCCGAGTGTCGAAGGAGCGTCCGGCTGAGTGACGGCGCCCGGAGCGACCGAGTGACGAAGGGGCGTCCAGCGGAGTGACGGCGCGCGGAGCGGCCGAGTGACGAAGGAGCGTCCAGTTGAGTGACGGCGCGCGGAGCGGCCGAGTGTCGAAGGAGCGTCCGGCTGAGTGACGGCGCCCGGAGCGACCGAGTGACGAAGGGGCGTCTAGCGGATAGACGGCGCGCGGAGCGGCCGAGTGACGAAGGAGCGTCCAGTTGAGTGATGGCACGCGGAGCGGCCGAGTGTCGAAGGAGCGTTCGGGTGAGTGACGGCGCCCGGAGCGACCGAGTGACGAAGGAGCGTCCAGCTGAGTGACGGCGCGCGGAGCGACCGAGTGACGAAGGAGCGTCCAGCTGAGGGACGGCGCGTGCGGAGTGACCGAGTGATGATGATGTGCCGCACGGAGTGGCGATGCGCGGGGCATCTGAGTGAAGTAGATGTCTCTGGCTGAGTGGCGACGCACGGGGCGGTCAAGTAACGGCGCGCGGGGCAGCCGAGTCGAGAATGTTGTCGTGGAGGCATCCGACCAGGTGACGGCGTGCGGGGCGGCCGAGTCTAGCATGTCGTCGAGGAGGCGTCTGAACAAGTGACGGCGCGCGGAGCGACCGAATCGAGCATGTCGTCGAGAATGGCGCACAGAGGCGTCCAGGCAACCTGTGTATGAAAAATAACACAAGCTAACATAAAAAATTCTCGATGTAATTTGATGTTTGTTGAAATGATTCGTGTAAATTTCACCCATAGACACCCGCTGGGTGTGCCAGGTGCTTGCTGGTCCGGAACCAGCAAGAGTCTAAAGAGTGAAGGATCCGAGTGAACTTAAAGAACCGAGCGCAGGGGTACACCCGGTGGCGTGGCCTCCGAGTGAACATCATGTGCGACTTACTTGACACTCAGTAATGCATAAATAATTAACTAATTGAATGCAGTCTGTGAAGAATGACTTAGCTGTCTGACGACGCGCGAGGCGGTCGAGCGAAGTAGACACGTCCGGCTGAGTGGCGATGCACGGGGCGGTCAAGTGACGAAGACGCGTCTCGCCGAGTGGCGATGAACGGAGCTGCCGAGTGATGACGACACGTCTCGCCGAGTGGCGATGCGCGGAGCTGCCGAGTGACGACGGAGCGTGCAGCAGAGTGACGGCGTGCGGGGCGGTCGAGTGACGATGGAGCGTCTCGCCGAGTGGCGATGCGCGGAGCTGCCGAGTGATGACGGAGCGTCCGGCTGAGTGGCGATGCGCGGGGCGGCCAAGTGACGAAGACGTACCTCGCCGAGTGGCGATGCGCAGAGCTGCCGAGTGATGACGACGCGTCCAGTAGAGTGACGGCGCGCGGGGCGGCCGAGTGACGATGGAGCGTCTCGCCGAGTGGCGATGCGCGGAGCTGCCGAGTGATGACGACGCGTCCAGTAGAGTGACGACGCGCAGGGCGACCGAGTGACGATGGCGTGTCTCGCCGAGTGGCGATGAACGGAGCTGCCGAGTGATGACGACGCGTCTCGCCGAGTGGCGATGCGCGGAGCTGCCGAGTGACGAAGAAATGTCTCGTCGAGCGGCGATGCGCGGAGCTGGACGTTTTAATTGTTATCGTGGACGTTTAGTTTCCCGAGTGACCGCTGGCGAAGTGAAAACCAATGTTGCCGAAGTGACTCGTCTCCACCACCGGCACAAACATCCCACGACAAGCCGAACAGTTCCTCTGTTGTCATGGAGGGGAATCGACCGTAGCCGAGTCACGCTGCCGGCGGGTGGAACCGCCGGGGCGTCCAAGCGCACCAGACCTGCGACTCCCCTCCTTGCATGTGAAACCGATCGAGTTTACTCCATGCATGGTGTGGGCATATAAGCTAGTTAATTAGTCCATGCATGCAAAATTGAAGGCGTTAATAGCTAGTCACTTCATGCATTCAAGACCGAAGGAATTGCACGACGTGGGGTGTAGCTAGTTAGTGCATGCATGCAAAATTGAAGGCGTTAATAGCTAGTTACTCCATGCAAAACTGAAGGAATTAAGTCTATGCACGACGTGGAGTATTGCTAGTTAGTCCATGCATGCAAAACTGGAAACGTTAGTTATAAATTTATAATGCATGGACCTGATTGGTCGGAGTGCCGTGCATTGCTCGTAGGCGGGGGTTAGCATCGTTGCAGTATGACACCGTCGGCGAGCTCCTCCGGTTGAGCGACGACGCGCAGGACGGCCGAGTCACACAAGTTGACGAAGACGTGTCCGAGTGAGCAGATCCTGTCCGAGTTAACGGTGGGAGCAGTCGTGTGCCGTGCATCGAGCCCGACGCCGGGGGAGGAGGTGTCGCGTGCTTGTGCCGCGTCGCTGTTGTTGTCGAGTAGTCGATGTTGAAGGGACTCGTTGCCGAGTGCCGGGTACTGTCGATGGAGAGACGAAGCGACCGAGTCCACCTTGCCTGTTAGCAAGTACAGCCATGCACCAAAACGTTTTGCTGGACCAAAGTGTCCTTGCATTGACGTTACTTGGAAAGATTAAAGGATGATGGTAGTGGTGGAAGCGCGTTTTGCTCTGCCCGCCGTTACCGGTGCTGAAGATTTCCATTAACTGACCGCTTAATGAGGCGGTCAATCAATTCCCCGAGAAGTTACGAGGCCCACACCAAGCCGCTGGATTCCTCTCCCCTGATGGCCAAATATTTGCTCCACGTTATGCTGCCGTCGGGGAGAAACATATCGCGGCCAGGCTGAGTGTCGGTGGGAGGAGTCGCAATGCATGGGGCACAACAACATCGTCATAGACGACGCCGGGAAGACGGCATCTGTGGCCGTGCGTGAGGGCTCGACGGTGGCGTCGTACACAAGGCCGGAGACGGCGGGGCGGACCACACCGGTGGCCGCGCGTAGGAGCTCGACGGTGGCGTCACATGCGAGGCCGGAGACGACGGGACGGACCGCGTCGGTGGTCGTGTGGAGGAGCTCGACGACGATGTCACACACAAGGCCGAAGACGACGGGACAGACTGCTCCGGTGGCCGTGTGGAAGAGCTCGACGACGGTGTCATACACGAGTCCGGAGATGACGACGAGGACCGCCGGTGGCCGTTTTCACTATCACCATTGGTGAAGATCATGTGAGAAGCCAAGAAATATGGGGAACGACTTGTCCTTTCTTTTCTTCTTCTCTTCTGCATGATCAATCATGCATGGGTGTGTCTGATCCTACAGGAGGAAAGATAAACTCCTTATTAGAAAATTTATGTAAAAAGACTAGATGGAATAGATACTTCCCTGGTCCTTTTGTTTGTAAGAATGGCGTAATGGCCAGAACTCTGACTGCCAATTTCTTTGGGGATGGTCGTTGATCCGCTGTCGAAGATTGAAGAAAAAACCATTTGCACCATGGTTCAATAGACGCCTTGCCCCACGGTGGGCGCCAACTGTCGTGGGAACGATTCCGACAGTACGAAGGGGTAGGGTAAAGGAGCATGATCTACCGAGATGCATATGGGTGACACGGTATTTTAGCGAGTTCGGGCCTCTCACAATGGAGATAACAACCCTACGTCTCGTGCTCCGAAAAGGCTTTGTTTTATCTGAGTATATATCCGGAGATTACAATGCGTGTGGGAGAGAGCGGAGAATGGATCTCCATGCCTGAGCCATGTCTAAGCCTAATGGTGAGAGAGATGAGAGAGAGGAGAAGAATCAGGCCCCCCCCCCTAGTCTAGTGGTGGGGGGTGGCGCGGCTTATATAGAGTGCGCCACCCCTTCACCTCCTATGTTACAAAGTGGGGCATTGATGCCGTATCGCCAGATGATGCTTCGACTGCCTTGTCGACTGTCGGTCTTCGCATATCCGAGTGAGCCACACGACCGAGTGGATTGTCTGTCGAGTGACTCATGCGTCATGGTGATTTCACTCGCAGTCTTCCTTGTAATCTTGTAATCTTTAAGTTCTCCAATGTGGTGTCCTTAGGTAGGGTATGTAGGTCAGTCTTAAGACCCTACCCTAGGTACATATCCCCAACAATCGTGCCAGTCTGTATTTCTTCTTAGCCTCATCACTTTGCCAGAAGAAACGAGATCTGTGAAAGTCTAATCTTTTTCGTACCCCTACTGGTACTTCAAAGAAAGACAAGAGGAACATCGGCAGGCTTGTTAAAACCGAATTTATTAACACCAGTCTCCCTCCATACGACATAAGCTTGCCCTTCCAGCAGCTTAGTCTTTTTTCAAATCTATCCTCAATACATTTCCATTCCTTATTCGTCAGTCCTCTATGATGAATAGGAATCCCAAGATAGCTAAACGGTAGTGATCCCATTTCACATCCAAATAGCTGCCTATAAGCATCTTGCTCCTCCTTTGCCTTCCCAAAGCAGAATAGTTCGCTTTTATTAAATTTTATTTTTAGCCCAGATAACTGTTCAAATAAGCACAAAAGTAGTTTCATATTCCTTGCTTTTTCCATATCGTGTTCCATGAAAATGATCGTATCATCCGCATATTATAGTATGGACACACCCCCCTCTACCAGGTGTGGAACGAGTTCTCCTACTTGGCCCTTTTCTTTAGCCCTGCCAATGAGTATTGCCAACATATCTGCTACAATGTTGAACAATACCGGAGACATGGAGTCACCCTGTCTCAATCCCTTGTGTGTTTGAAAGAAATGACCTATGTCATCATTAACTTTAACCCCCACACTGCCTTTCTGAATGAAAGCATCCACCTGATCCCTCCAGGTTTCATTGAACCCTTTCATACGTAAGGCCTGTTGAAGAAATGGCCATTTGACTTTATCATACGCTTTTTCAAAACCCAATTTAAAGACAACCCCATCCAGTTTCTTTGTATGAATTTCGTGCAGTGTTTCATGCAAGACAACAACACCCTCTAAGATGTGTCTCCCAGGCATGAACGCCGTCTATGTCGGTTGGACTACCGAATGAGCTATCTTCGTCAATCTATTCGTGCCAACCTTTGTAAATATTTTGAAGCTGACATTGAGCAAACAAATCGGTCTAAACTGCTCAATGCGTACAGCCTCCGCCTTCTTTGGCAACAACGTGACTGTTCCGAAGTTAAGGTGGAAGAGCTGTAATTGGCCATTAAATAAATCATGGAACATACGCAAAAGGTCACCCTTAATAATATGCCCGCATTTTTTATAGAATTCTGCCGGGAACCCGTCCGGTCCCGGTGCCTTATTTTGTTTCATTTGTGCTATTGCGTCAAACACCTCTTTCTCAGTAAATGGAGCTGATAGTACCTCATTCTCATCGGAATTGAGCTGAGGTATATCATGTTTTGTGCTCTCATCCAAAGAGACAAAATTCTCTTCTGGTGCACCAAATAATTTCTTGTAATATTCAGAAATGTATAATTTTAGGTTCTCATGTCCTACAATTGTTCCTTCATCTTGCTCAAGTTGAATTATTTTCTTCTTTCGATGTTTGCCATTTGCAATCATATGAAAGAATTGTGTGTTATCGTCCCCATGGATCACCTTCGTCACCTTGGCTCGAAGTGCCCATTTCATCTCCTCCTCTCTCAAAAGAGTTTGCAATTTTTCTCAGCCTCAATCTTATTATTCCTATCTGACATATTGAGAAGAGTGGACTCAGCTTTCACATCTAACTCATCAATCAGTCGAATAAGTCTCTCTTTTTCCACTTTGTATATTCCGCTCTGATTCTTGGCCCAGCCTCTCAAGAACTGGCGCAAGTGTCGTATTTTGTTTTGCCATCTTTCTATATTTGAAGATCCACCAGACCCCCTAGCCCATTCGGTAGCTATGAGATCCATGAATCCTTCTCTCTCGAACCAACTTAATTAAAAAGAGAATAACTTTCTATTACCCACATGATTGGCTTCCCCAGAGTCAACCATGAGAGGTGTGTGATCGGAGATGGCTCTTTGTAAAGCATGTACTGAAACCAGAGGGTACTTCTGTTCCCATTCCACACTGGTCAGTACCCGGTCCAACTTCTCATATGTTGGCACAGGTAGTGAGTTTGCCCATGTGAATTGTCTACCAGTGAGGTCAATCTCCCTCAAATCGAGACTCTCAATAACCATGTTGAACATAAGTGAACATCTTCCATCGAAGTTATCATTATTTTTTTCATCTTGTCTTCTAATGATATTAAAGTCTCCCCCAACAATAATGGGAAGTCTTTCTTCTCCACATATTCTCACTAAATCGGCGACAGTCTCTCCACCGCCGGCCGGTGTTTTCTCCGTCGGAATGGTACCGTTTTCCAGTTTCCAATGAAATCCACGAGGGTGAGCGCCGACAAACGTACCTTTGGTAGGGGTCCCTTCCATGGCCTTACCGCGGATGCCGACGTACGCCGGTGTACCACTCGCCGGAATACCTCAACCTTGTCGCCGCCACCGTCGCCCAGTCCATACCATGCGCTGTCGGTAGGAGGAACCAATCCGTCGATGCATTCCGCGATCTGCTCCTCGGGGTATCCCACCCTCAAGGATTCGCAGACGTAATCCGATGGCGTCGGGGAAGAGTCCCCTGCCACCACATCGACGAACTGATCCTCCTCGGCGTCCGAGTCTTCGTCTTTGTCCGATCTAGCCAACGCCCAAAACCTGCTGCCTCGATGAAGGAGAGCAGTCCTGGTCGTGGCCGTCGTGGCGTCGCCCGCGTTGCCTGCCTGGCGCGATCCATCAGACTCGCGGGTCGCCGGTGTCTGATCCACCGCGTGAGCACTCCTCCCAACCGCGTGCGCCGCCAGACGCCCAGGTCGGGATTGATGAACCCCAGCGCGACCCTGCGGCGAGGAGAGGAGCGACGCCGGTGCTAGTTCGGGCGGCGGGGGCGCGTGCGCCGGCGTCGCCCCGCCCGTCGCCTCACTCATTTTGGTCCGTCAAATATCCTAACATTGGGGGCTAAATCTCAAAATATTACTTTTTGGTTTAAAACTGAGAGAGCCCTGCCACTTCTCCCAAAATCCATGATAGAACAACAGCAGAACGGTCAGCGCAGTGACCGGTTGATCTTTCGCCGCTATAAAATTGTAACAAAACCTCACCCAATCCCTATCTCTTTGCCATTGTTGTCCCTTTTCCTGAAATCATTGTGGAACCCCTGATTTGCCACCACCTCCGCCTGAAAGTGTTTGTCCCTTTTCCTGAAATCACCCTGGAACTCCCGATTTGCCCCCGCCTTCGCCCGAATGTGTTGTCTCCGCTAGCTTCACTATCGTCGTCTGACTCGCCTCCGCCGTTAGATCCGTCGATGTCTTCGCAATGGTGAGGCGATCCGCACCCGCCGCTACACCTACTCATGCCAACACCTCTCGTCGGTAGTTGTGCGTGGAGCTATCAATGAGATTAAGGAGGTGTAGGTGGAGCAGCCCCATGTAGACACTGAATCGTCGGAAGGGAAGGCAAGGAGGGAGATGAGGTGGGAGAGGGGGAGTAGTCTCATGTTGGCGCGACAGTGCACGAAACCGGTGTAGTGGTGCCTTCCACCAAGGCGGGGGGGGGGGGGGGGGGGGGGGGGGAGCACCACGTTGTGGAGGCGCAGCTCTGCCGGACAAGTTGGTTGTCCGGTCGTCGCTGCCCTCCACGCCCACTATGGGGTGTGGGGGAACATCGTGCTACCGAGGCGTAGCTCACTGCCAAGTGTCAGGTATCACCACCGCCGCCGGTTGTCGCGAATATCGACACCGCAACCGCCACTGCCGTTGACGAGCGGATCGAAAAGATGCCTAGCGGTTCTATGAACTACTATGTATCACAATGTGGCTTTAATCTAGTTTTGAATTTGAGTTTCAAATGAGATATGTTTGGACTTAAGAAGTTAAATTTGAGAGTTCGGCCTAGGTTATTTGTACATTTTTAACTCCTAATATTTGAGGAGTTAGGATTTGATGAGCGAGATAGTATCATTCGACATTCGAGTGGGATCCGTTAGAGATGGCCCAGTTGTTAGAGCATCCGACGGCCACGATCGTAACTCCCAAGCAGAATCTGATGGGCCGCCCTGATGTCTCCGCGCCGATTGACGCCTGGCCGTAGCGCAAGCACCGGCCACTCCTCCTCGACTAGCTCGACAAAAAGGGCAGCGAGTAGCCCTAAGCCTTGACGCCGTTGCCTCCTATCCTATTCACGTCCTGAGGCTTCGTTTTGCACTGTACCACGGCGCGGTCCGTCGCCTACGTGGTGCCCCTACTCGTCGGCACGGCGTCGCCGTCCGCCACCACCTCCCGGCAGGCGCTGCGGGTGGTGGACTCGTTCGCCAGCCCGCAGCAGAACCTTTGTGCAGCCTCTTTTGTTCCCTAGTGTTTTTCACGATTGTATATGAACTGACATACAGTTTCCCCAGTTCATGTAGATAACTTCAATACAGGCCTTAATTGTGTTCACTGATGGATTAAACTTGCCTGGCTCTTTTATATTTTGAGATATTATTCATTCTGCTTGCCATTTTTAACCAACAAACTATATATGTTATTGGATTAGTAGTGAACTTGTTCTCCATAAAAAGTGTCGGTCTAGTTCCCCTGATAGTTAGAATGAGATGTTCCCTTGTTTCCCCTAAACTTAATATGTTGTTTTTTCTAACATACAAACGCATCTGCAGGACCTTCGAAACCTGTCCCAAGGAGTGCGCTGTGCGCACCCAAAGGATCTAACTGGGGAACTTCAGAAGCACATCCTAAACGCTATATTTGTAAGCAGCCTCTGCAGGTTTCTCACGAAATTAAAGCACTTGCATCGTTGCCTATATTGCATATCTTGACCATCTGTTTATGTGGGTATAAATGACCACAGAATGCAGAGATATGTCTTTTTCCCATTTAGTTCTAAAACCTGATGTATGACTTGTGTGAAACCCCTATCCTCTTTGCTATATTTACAGTATGGTGCTTAGTTCTGTAACCTGTACCACTTATGTTTGTCATTGTTGTAAACCAGGCTAATGGAACTTTGTATTTCACTTCAAAGATTGTATTTCACTAATTTTTAAAAGTTAATCTTGTCAACTATATCAAAATGCACTGGAAATTGGCAATTCTGCCCACTCTGCACTTGTGTGTTGATCGGCATGAGTCTGTGCGTGTGGGCTTCCTGATCAAAGTATGAACTCAGTTAGAGCTTGAAGAGTTGTTACAGGAATCATCTTTTAACTTTTCAATTGTGCGTGCTTACATCGATATCCATCATTCCGGGCACAAGGTCGTTACCCGTCTGTTTCCAGCTTTTTGTGCATTGCAAATTTGCAATGATGCAATATGGTAGCACATGTTTTAAGTTTCACAAATCACAGTGGCCAGGCAGTTTAGGTGTTACTTGTTCTCGGAAGATATGCTGCTATAGGTGTGATAGAACCAGCTTATGAAGTTGCGTGTAGTACCTAGCAAGAACAAAGAATATATATTCTCCTGTGTTAAATAGGTCTGGAATCATATCTATATTTTTTTAACATATCTTTGCAAATATTAGTGTGGTCACTTTATTCCACCATTAAACAACAATATCATATATAATTCTAAGGTGGAAAAAATTATACTATAGGTGTTAATATGCGATACGCGAATTTTATCCCCATAGGCAAACCTTTTTTTATGTCAGTAACGAATTAACGATGCTCATTGTCTTGCTCGTGTTGCACATGTGGGATGAGCAATGGGGAACTGACATGTGTCGCAACAAATGCTTTCACAAATATTAGTGCTCACCAGTCAGTTCGGTCACCTGCTTTAATAAAAGGTCTGTCAGCTGTCGATTCCTGTGACAAAAATCAACAGACATGTTCTTATAGTTGGAGGAAGTGAAGAGAAAAACAAGTCTGGATCACAATGATCGTGCGTGAAGAAAACGATCTAGCAGGGAATAAAAAGAGGATGGCATTGCTGAAGAGTTTCAGGAACCCATGATGGCCCAATAGCTAGTGCTTCTAATCATGTATTCCACTGCTAGGATGAAGTATAAGTTGTCTACATTGACACTACGGTGTGTTTCCAGTAGTAGCTATGTAATAACACGTCCCTCTTTTGAATTGCATGAGCTACAACATGCTTGCTCTCTGTTTTTCTGAAGACCAATGTGAGTCGTAGAACATGATATCAAACTACCTTGATTGTTATTATTAATATATGATTTTCTTTGATTAGTTGGTAGGTGCATGTTGTATACTTGTTCTGCATACTCATCCTGGCCAGGTTAATACTGTCGATCATACAGATTAAGCGGATGTGCACCGGCAGATTTGAGCAGGGAGGTGATACTGTCGATCTAATCATTGTACTGATCTGTGAGAGACTTGGCACATCATGAACAAGACGAAGGATCCAAGGCTTCAATGATCAGGTGCATTTTAGAAGCTCCACATCAGCGTTTGACATCCTCTTCATAGCAATCTGCTGTAAATAAAAACTAAAATATACTCCAGCTTTTAGCTAGTAGTGGAGCAGTGGGGCTTGTGGCATCTGCTTGTCGGGCCATAATTTGGCTGGGAATTTTTCTTCCTTTCTAGGGGAGCTATGGAGCCTCGTGCTCTTAACCACTGTCTTTCTATAAGTACCGCAAGCTCTCAATGTTGTTATTTGTGGGCTGCACTGCCTCCGGGGGCCAAGGTTCCAAGGATTCATCCAAGCTCTGCTCTCCCACACAGATTGCAATGGCAGCAGTCTCAATGGACGTTGAAGCGGCAAGAGAGGAGAAGGTATACAGGTGTGAGACATCGATACGAGTTAAATTTTCACATTTTTAGGGATTAATTTGTTGCTCTTAAAAACAGCAATCAATAATAATTGTATGTATGTACACAACTTAGTCCAACTCTGTCCTTCCTGCAGAAGAAGGGGTTCTACCAAGATCTGGTCCTAGCTTACAAGACTCTAGGCGTGGTCTTTGGTGGCCTTGTCACTTCACCTCTCTACGTTTATCCGTCGATGAATCTGAACAATCCCACCGAAGAAGACTACTTGGGGATATACAGCATCATGTTCTGGACCCTGACTCTGATCGGTGTCATCAAGTACATATGCATAGCTTTGAATGCCGATGATCATGGTGAAGGTGATAGAATTAACCAGAGATTCTCCCAAGCTGCCAATGATAGATAAGGCCAGGCCATATATTTCTTGATTTTTCACTTGATGGGAGTTATTTTTCTCATGCAGGTGGCACATTTGCCATGTATTCTCTGCTGTGCCAGCATGCCAACATCGGTATCCTCCCGTCCAAAAAGATTTACATCGAAGAAGAGGATCTGGTCTCCACTCAGCCTGCTGTGACCAGAAGGCCAAGCAGGTTGAGGAGATTCATCGAGCGCAGCATCGTCGCCAGGAGGCTGCTGCTCCTCACCGCCATATTGGGCATGTGCATGCTAATCGGAGATGGCATCCTCACACCTGCTATTTCAGTCTTGTCTGCAATAGATGGACTAAGAGGCCCTTTCCCATCCGTCAGTAAACGTATGCAGTTAGTCCATAGTAGTGGATGTCTTAGTTGGGACAAGGATCGTGATTAATTGTGTGTCTGGAAATAATGTTTTACAGCTGTGGTGGAGGCACTGTCTGCGGCGATCCTCATTGGGCTCTTCCTGCTGCAGAAGTACGGCACGTCGAAAGTTAGTTTCATATTCTCGCCGATCATGGCCGCCTGGACGTTCACCACACCGATCATAGGTATCTACAACATCTGGCGCTATTACCCTGGCATCTTCAAGGCCTTGTCGCCACACTACATCGTTATGTTCTTCGTGACCAAGCAGAAAAGGGGCTGGCAGCTGCTCGGTGGAACCGTTCTCTGCATCACCGGCATGTACATTAACCTCTTCTCTGTTTCACAGTTGGCTCTAATGTCCTCGATTGACAAACTTTTTGTTTTGATCATGCAGGTGCCGAGGCCATGTTTGCGGATCTTGGACACTTTAGCAAGAGGTCTATCCAGATTGCATTCCTCACCGGCATCTACCCCTCACTAGTCCTAACCTACGCTGGGCAGACGGCTTACCTGATCAACAACGTCGATGACTTCAGCGACGGGTTCTACAAGTTTGTGCCGCGGACCGTGTACTGGCCCATGTTCGTCATTGCGACGTTGGCAGCGATTGTGGCAAGCCAATCGCTTATCTCAGCCACCTTCTCCGTCATCAAGCAGTCGGTAGCCCTTGACTACTTCCCCCGTGTTAAGGTGGTGCACACCTCCAGGAACAAGGAAGGGGAGGTATACTCGCCCGAAACCAACTACATCCTGATGCTGTTCTGTGTTGGTGCCATCCTCGGCTTCGGCGATGGCAAGGACATCGGAAACGCGTTCGGGGTGGTGGTCATCATGGTAATGCTGATCACCACCGTCCTGCTCACCCTGGTGATGCTCATCATCTGGGAAACGCATGTGGTGCTGGTGGCACTCTACTTCGTGCCGTTCCTGATCCTCGAGGGCACCTATGTAAGCGCGGTGTGCACCAAGATCCTTAAGGGCGGGTGGATGCCATTCGCGGTGTCATTGTTGTTGGCCATTATCATGTTCGGCTGGTACTATGGCCGACAGAAGAAAGCCGAGTACGAGATGGCAAACAAGGTGACACTTGAGCGGCTTGGTGAGCTCCTTGCTGGTTCCGATGTGCACCGTGTCCCTGGGCTCTGCTTCTTCTATAGCAACATGCAGGACTGGCTCACCCCTGTGCTTGCGCACTACATCAGGAACTTGCGGTCACTGCACAAGGTGACCGTCTTCCTCACTCTCCGGTACCTGCTGGTGGCCAGGGTTGATGCCAAGGACCGGGTGGCCATCCGGCGGCTTGGTCCCAGCGGGGTTTACGGGTGCACAATACAGTACGGCTATGCCGACCCGCTCGACTTCGAGGAGGATGACCTTGCCGGCCAGGTGGTGAGCGTCCTCCGTGAGCACATCACTGTGGAGGAGGCCGCGCTACTTGAGGAGGCGAGGGAGGCTGGGGTGGTGCACGTCAGGGGCAAGATGAGGTTCAACGTCGGCAAGGACACGGGCTTCTTCGACCGTGTTCTGCTTGGATTCTACGAGTTCCTGCACAGCACGTGCCGGTCCGCGCTGCCAGCGCTCGGGATCCCTCTGCAGCAGCGCGTCGAGATCGGCATGCTCTACAAGGCCTGACGCTACGCGTTCACGCACTTGCAGATGTATAACGCAGTGCGTGCCAATAAGGGGTTTGTGTTTTCGGTTGTTTCAGCTACCTGCAGTAGCGACGCAGTGTCCTATGTAAGTGAACCTCAGTATAAAGGTTGCCATGGAATAAAGGATGTAATATATGCTGCGGAAGGTAAGCGTTTGCACCCATATATACCAAGTGTCGATTACTCTGGAAACTTTTAGCTCAAAATATTGCTTCCAAATTTCCTGTCCATCTCAATCGCATCATTTGTTTTTATATGCTTGAAAAATTACTTTCGGGTATAGGCGGATGACTTAAGAGTATTAATTATTTATAATTTTGCGGTGAATTCTTGTGGTTGTGGGTGATTTATGTTTGTCACCATGACTTTGCCGCAAATTCTGGGCCGCGATGATCTTGCCTTTATCAGGATTTTTTTCTTCGGGTTTTCGGCATTGCTACCAATTGGTTTCAAACATATGTACTATTGCAACATGTGGAGATACATTGACTATTTGGTGCATCTATTTAGAGATGGTAACAGGTGCTTCTTCTGCTTTATTTGGACTACAACCTCTTAATAGACTTTGTGATGCTTGATTTTGTATCACTTGTGTATTTTATTTTTTTTGTTCCCTGGAGTGAGAAATAAGTTGGTAGTAACTCTTTTTAGTTATATATCTATCTGCATCAGTTGTATATTCATCCGATGTAGAGGTCGGCGGCCACTTCTCTTTTTATATATATAAAATCTTCCAACCGACAGATCAAGGAGAAATATAATCAACTTTAAACCAGTGAGCTTAACCTTGATATATCTTTTAGAATTTTGAAACTTGAATCTTAACACTTATATTGGATTGGTCAACTTGACAGTTTCATCTTTAATTTCCAAATTATACCAAACTTCTAGGAAAAGAAAACCTTTCCAAAGCAAAATTAAACCTTCAAGCCATAATTTTCAGTTTTCAGCAAGAAGTGCAAGTAATTACCCAATTTGTTTTCCATTTGTAGGATGGATTCTTTCTATTAGCAAGTTTTTTAGATTTTTATTTGCTAATTCTAACTTGTTTCCATAGCTTATGGGTAGCTTTGAGATACTTGTTAAATGTGTGATTTTTACAACTTCTCCATGAATTTAGTTCTTTTTCTTTCATTTTGCCAAGTTTTCCTCTAAATTTATGTTTTTATAATTCCGAAATAATTCCACGACATGCGTGAAGCCCCTGTCATTTGCTAAAGTTATAGAAATCTTGTAACCTGTACCATCCATGTTACCATTGTTGTAAGCCATGCTAGCTAAACTTTGTTTCTGAGTCCAGAATTGTTAAATGCAGCCTGATCAAGTGTATCAAAATGCATGGGAAATTTGTTTCGCTTGCAGGGAGGCCCTACATAATTATGTGCACTCTGCCCCGACTCTTGTTTGTTGACATTATGATGGTGTGTTGATCGACACAAATCTGCACGTGTTGGGCTTTCTGATCAAATTATGTACTCGTTGGGAGTTTGAAGAGTTTAAAGTAGAATCATCTGCTTTTCCATTACGAGTTCTTGCATTGAATTCAATCCTTGTGAGGAGAAGGTTACCTGTGTGTTTCCAGCATTTGGAGCACTGCGAATTCGCATGCCATGCAGTATGTACCAGTTTTTCTGTTTTCGCAGCTCACAGTAACCATGAAAGCCAGACTGCATGCTGAACTTGAGTTTAGCTAAACCATTAATTCTTTATTTTGTCTAGGGCCGATGATCCCGGGACAAAAACACCATAGACTTTCTGATGTCGGTCACAACGGCTACAATTGGACGAGGACAAAGCAAATGAGTTTTTTTTTTTTTTGTGAAAACGGGCAAATGATTTGCCACGTATATTAATTAAGAGAGAATAGAGTTTGTGTTACAAACACCCCTTAACAATACAGGGGAGAATCACTCTCCCGGCATGATGGACCCTAGTTTCTTAGCTCCGATGGCGACCCAAAACGATGCCTCCCTTTTGATGTTGTCGAGGAGAACCGTCGGCGGAGCAGCCTTGTTGCGGAATACGCGGGCATTTCGCTCGTTCCAGATCGCCCATGTGGTGAGCATGGTGAGCGAGGCCATGGCCTTCCGGTTGGGGACGGAAGCATCGGTCAACCCAAGCCACCAATCTAAAGTGGAATGCCTCAGGGGCCAAGTGGAGGTATTAACGTGAATGAGTTGCAGCCACGCCTTGATCAAGCCCCATAGCCGGATGGTGAACCGGCATTTGAAGAAGAGATGGTCAACCGATTCACTCGCACGCATGCATAAGGGGCACGAGCCACAGTTTGGCCAACCGCGCTTGGCCAATCGATCCGCGGTCCATACTCTATTTTGGATGGCCAGTCAAGCAAAGAACTTGACCTTGGGTGGAGCCCAGATTTGCCACACGGCATGCTCCAAGGGAGATCGAATGAGGCCAAGAAATTGCGCTTTGTAGGCGGACTCCGCCGTGTAGAGGCCATTAGTTGAATGCTTCCAAACAATGTCGTCGTCAATATCCTCCTGTAGGTGGAAGTCCCGTATGGTGGCCCAGAGCTCGAGAAATTGCCTGAAGTGTTCTATAGTGAAACTGGACGACATGTTGATCTTTTTAACCCAAGCACCATCCTTTAGCGCTTCCCGCACCTTCCAATTCTTCCTCGTTGATGCCGCGTAGATGAGAGGGGCCATGTCCATGGGTTTGCGGTTGTGCACCCACGGAGAGTCCCAAAAGGGCGTGCGTGCGCCATTGCCCACGATAATAGTTGAGGAGGCATAGAAGAAGTTGTAGTCTGCGTCATCGCACGGGTTGCCCATGCCAACCCACATCTTAGTTGGCTCCTTCCACTCAAACCAAATCCAACGAAGCCTAAGCGCCCTAGCAAATTTCTCCGTGTTTAGCACTCCAAGACCCCCATTGGCGACTGGGCAACAAACGGTGTCCCAATTAACCTTGCATTTGGCCCCGGTGGTCTTGTTCGTTCCTTCCCAAAGGAACGCTCGCTCAAGCTTGTTGAGATTTTTGAGGGTGCTTGGAGGGGCGACGAGCGTAGTGATGAAGAAGGTGGCTTGGGAGGCAAGCACCGACTTGACCAAGGCTGTGCGTCCCATAGACCTGATGTTTTGCCCATCCCAAGGGACCAGCTTTGCCGCCGCCTTATCCTCCAAGAACTGAAAGTCCACCTTCCTGAGCCGCCACACAGAGAGCGGAAGGCCTAAGTATTTCATGGGGAAGGATCCGCGCGCCGCCGGAAGGTTTTGAAGGATGTCCGGCAGGTTGATGTGCCCACATCGAATCGGGACGACTTCGTCTTTTTGGCGATGTCACCGGTCTAGCAAATGAGATTTTCATGTGTACACTGTTGTCTCTGCCACATAGACGTTGTTGCTAAATATAGACAAATCTAACTTGCAAAGAATTTAAACTGCAGTCCAATTCCATGATTTCTGACGCTCCGGGAGCCGAAAAGGCCACTTGAGGCGAGGGGAACTTGTGAAACACTAGTACTGAAAATGGAGAATGAAGGCCCTGGCTTGTGTGTGGTAAGCATTTTTTTTCCTTCTTATATCTGAGCCTGTGTGATTTATCATTTTCTATGGTGGCTATAATTATAAATTGCATGCATGCTCATCTTTCTAAAGCATCCATTTCACCAGGCAAGAATCATCTATTTTTGGTACATGTTCCTTGTTCTGGGAAGATATGCTACTTTTGTAGTGCTAGAACCAGAATATGGAATTTTGACTAGGGGGAGTAGTAGCTAGCGAGAACAAAGAAATATATTTATTCTCATGCTCGAAATAGGCTGGAGATCACGTCTATAATTTTTTATCATGTATTTGTTCTGCTGGTGACTTTATTCCACCGTTAAACGTCAATATCACACCAACTCTAGGTTCAATAAACTAACACTGTAGGTATAATTTGATGAGTTTTAAATAGCTGGCTATAGCGGGGCTATAGCCTTGCTATAACCTTTTCAGCAGGGTGTCGTTAAATGGTCTCAAATACAAATAGGCCGCTATAGCTCCGGTATAGCTCCGCTATGGTTGATTTGAAGGTCAGCCGCTATTTGGCATAGTCCGCTATTTAAAACATTTATTTTATCCCATACACAAAAATTGTTGTTTATGTCAATAACGATGACACTATCTGCTCAGGATGCAAATCCAGGATAAGCAATGTTGTGAATCGGCATGTGCCAAAGCAAGTAATTTCCAATGCATGCATTCTCGCATTGTTTTATTGGTGTTTTGCTATCAGTATGCCCCTCGTGTCCGCTTCCTCCTCTCCGTGCTGACTCCTCTCCCTGTCCATTACCACCTTGCCAATCTGACCGTCCACCGGCTATGAGCCGTGAGGCAGGGCGTCGTGTCCTTACCCGTATGACTGCCGGTATGCTTCAGGGTGTGACAATCACCAGTCAAAATGGGCCCCATGCAGTAATACACTGGAAGCATAAATATATCTTAATGATAAGCATGATCAGGTCCCAGTCCTAACCACATGACAAACCACATAGTACATGCAAGAACTCTTCACACTCTACCGGTAATTTGAAGTTTGTGCTGAATTTGATCTGTGATCTCTAGAGCAATGAACACAGACGTGACATTTTTCATTCCTCAAGAGCAAAAAGTTGAGAAAATATAATTACGCTCTAAATAAGACAACCAAAAACTGATATGAAGCCCGCTCATGTGAGTTTGATATAGCCAACTAAGAGCATCTACAACCGGACCTCTCAAACACGCCTCAAACGCCCGGGCGGGCTGTCCGGTCAGTATCCGGTCAAAAAAAGTTGACCCAGACGGACCCCTCAAACGGGCCTCAAACGCCAGGACTGACCGGCACCCCCCATATCCAGCCCAAATATGGGGCGGATATGGGGTGGCCCGGGCACGCCCGGGCGCGTCCACCTGACAAGCCCGGCCCACCCCGACCCCACCCTGTCCCACTAAAAACCCCCGTCAGGCGAAACCCTAGCTCACTCACTCTCGCTCCATCCGCTCCTCTCCCCTCTCCACCCGCTCCTCTCCCCTCTCCGCCCGCTCCTCTCCGCCCGCCGACGAGCATGTCGAGCTCCGGCAGCGCCTCCGGCGACGCCGATCCGGAGTACAAGCTGGCTCTCCACATCGCGTTGGAACGGTCCAAGGCGGAGACCGGAGGCAGCTCCGGATCTGGAGCGTCCTCGAAGCCGCCCGCTCCCCGTCGGCGCATTTCGGACGCCGGCGCTGGCCCATCCCGTGCCATGGGCAGCGGCGACCGACGGCCAGCCCAGTCCGCGCCGGCGGGGCGGGCTCCCTCCCGCCGTGCCCTCCCTCCGCCCGCCGCTGCTCCCCCTGCGGGGCAGCAGTGGGTGCTTATGCCCGCCCCTCCGGCCCGGTCGCGCACGCCGGAGTCGGAGGCGCGCGCCGCCCGCCGCGAGAGGCAGCGGCGGAGGGAGAGGGAGGCCACGGAGACGGCCAAGGAGCGGGCGTGGTCTCTGGCGGATATGGATAAGGACGACCTCCTCGCGTGGGTCTGCCGCCGGTCGCTCACGACGGCGGAGTCGGACGCGAGGAGGCTCCGCCGCAAGAAAGCCAAGGCCCTCCGCATCGCCATTGAGGAGTCCGAGCGGCTCGCGGAGGTTACGGCGAAGGAGCGGGCGCGGCTGGCCAAGCTCAAGCGCTGGCAGGACCGGGCGGCGGAGCAGCTGAATGGCCTCGTCATCGTCTCCGACTCCTCCTCCGACCACGACGACGGCTCCTCCTCCTCCGACGACCAGCCCCCCGCCGCCGACGGCTAGAGCTAAGCCGGCGACCGCAAGGGGAAAGGTCCGGCCCGCAAGTACTAGTTAGATTTAGCTTAGGTTTAATTTTGTCCGTCGTCTGTATGAACTGGTGGAGCTTTTGTTGCAATGTGATGCTATCTCGTGTCCGTGTTTATATGTCCTGCGTTTGATCGACGTACTTTGATCCACGTTGCATGGGTAGTATGGAAATAGGGGGTCGAATATGAGGGAGACGGATGTGGACGAGCGGATTTGAGGCGCGACGCGTCCGCGGGCGTTTGAGGGGCCGGATTTGTCATATCCGGTTGTAGATGCTCTAACATGTTTGCATGAACAATGATGGCAACAACCATCTACCAAATGCATTTGGAACTAATTAAGGAGAGGCCCACAGGGGAAATCACCTTTTGTTAACTCCTGCGCACACAAGAAGCACGATAAATATATATGTAGGTGACCGCGGACAGGTTGGATAAACACTCAACCTCTAAGTCATCCAAGCTTGTTCTAGTTCCTCTAGTGAATGACGATCCAATTATCTCCTGGACAGTGTTCTTTTTCCGCCTGGGCACTATTGCTATCACCTACAGATCACACAAGCAATGACTTGCCGGTGAGCTATATAGGATTAGGATGTATCGGCAATTATGCTCAACCTTATTCTTTTCTAGTGCCAGCAACTTAGGGCTTCACATGATCATCAAGCTGCAGGGGCCGTACATCCTGTTGCCTATTCTCTCAGTCCATATACTTAAAAATGGCCCTGAGTTTCTTGGCACGACATGAAAATTCCCCGCGCTATGTTAGCACGAGCAATTATAGAAGGAGCTTACTACCTGATGAACGCTCCCCATGTTGCAATAGTCCAAAACGACACGCATAACTAGCACGTATGTAGCGCGTTCCTGGGCTAGCCTCTCCTCATAAACAAGTGTATTTGTATTAGCAAATATTGTCTTCAACCTTTAAATTCAAAATATTACACGAGCTGATGAGCCGTTATTGCACGAGACCTGATGAACCTCGGTTTGTAAAAATTTCGACATCTGACCAATTTCCCTACCGCCGTCGTCTTTGACGGTAGTATTACACCACCTACCATCATGGTTAATGACGGTAGGACTCAAATGTACCGTCAGCTTCATTTTGACCTGATCTCGAACGGTTATATCGGACCTGGCGATTTTGAGGGCGGCCTAGGGTTAGCCTCTCGGCCGCCGCCGGCAACCCGGCGCCGGCGTCTACCTCCGTTCTGCCTGTGTTGGTCTGCGGGGCGTCTCCATGCTGGTCGACGTCTTCTGTTCTGTACGATCGGTTGGCGCCTAGTCGCATCCGCGGCGGCTAGGGCGTACCTGGCGACGGCGACCTAGGTCGTCCTCGTGGTCTGGATGGAGCTTTGCTCCGATCCTCGTTGTCTTTGTGCAGGGATTCGGATTGCCTGCTGTCTGCGTATGTCTGAAGGTGTTTTGGGTTCGTCTGGGCCTGTGGCTAGATTGGGAACGATAAACTGTACCATCTTCAAGAAACTGGGGTGCATCATCATGAAGTACGTTGGTGTGGACTTTGGTCACAATTATATGTGGGTGACACATCTATCCCAGAGCTCAAGTAGTGAGGCACAGGTTGTTCATGGGGATATGAACATGGATGGAGAGGTGGATACGGAGGCGACCAGCCATGGGGCCGCTGGCAAACTGACGGGGCCAAATGTGGTGCCCCGTCAGGAGCAATGAATTGCTTAAGTTGGAACTGCCGGGGGGCGGGGAACCGCCGGACAGTTCATGAGGTGTTGGCCCTTGCAAAAGCCAACTTTTCCAAGTTTGTATTTCTTCCAGAGACTAGGCAAACTAAAGAAAAGATGGAGAAGCTTAAATGGCGTCTGGGACTAAAGGGTTTCAGTGGTGTTAGTAGTAATGGTAGAAGTGGAGGTTTGGCACTATTTTGGGATGAAGTTTTAACGGTGACTGTTTTGGATAGCTGTGCACGTTATATTGACGTGCACGTCATGGACTGTGGTACTGATGTCAGCTGGCAGGGTACTTTTATTTATGGTGAACCTAGGGTGGAAGATCGTCATTTGATGTGGGATCATCTAGCTAGATTACGAGCTGTTTCACAAGACCCGTGGTTTGTTTGCGGAGATTTTAATGAGGCTATGTGGCAACATGAACATCTATCCCGCTGTATGAGATCTGAAAATCAAATGTTGGCCTTCAGGGAGTGCTTGGAGGTGTGTGAGTTGCAGGATCTTGGTTTCTCTGGTTTCCCTATACATATGATAATGGACAGTCTGGGGATCATAACGTCCAAGTAAGGCTTGACCGGGCGGTTGCGGATGACGCGTGGCGGGACTTATTTCCTTCGGCAAAGGTGCTGCATCTAGCCTCGCCGTGCTCGGACCACTGTCTGGTACTTGTTCAGCTCGAGGTCGACGTTGAGCGTCCAGGACAATGCCCTCCGCTACGTTATGAAATAATGTGGGAGCGACATTCAGCGTTACCGGAAATTGTAGCTAATGCCTGGGCGAAATCAAGGCCTGCTGGTCACTTGGGGGAGGTTGCAATATCCCTTAAGTCGGTCATGACAAGCTTGCGCACGTGGAGTGCTGAGAACTTTGGTCACGTTACTAGAAAGATTGAGGAACTTAGAGCTGATCTTGAGGAGCTAAAATTGCAGTCAGCTGATCGTGACATTATCCGTGCAAAAATGAATGAGATGGATGAGTTACTGTATCGCGAGGAGATGCTCTGGCTACAGCGCTCGCGTATTACATGGTTGAAAGAAGGCGATCGTAATACTAAATACTTTTTCCAGCGAGCTGTTTAGCGGTCTCGTCGTAATTATAATAGACGGCTTCGTCGGATGGATGGTACTTGGTGTAATGTTCCGACTGATATGGAGCGTATGGCAGACTCGTATTTTAAAGAGGTTTATACCAAGGATCCCACCCTTTCCCGTGAGTCGGTGTTGGATTGTATTCTGCCTAAGGTGACAGCCAAAATGAATGCTTCTTTGTGTGAACCATATACAGAGAAAGAAATATCGGACGCCTTATTTCAGATCGGCCCACTCAAGGCGCCAGGTATGGATGGGTTCCCGGCACGTTTTTATCAACGCAATTGGGCGGTGCTGAAGGTTGAAATAGTTGCTGCTGTGCTTGAGTTTTTTCAAACAGGTGTCATGCCTGAAGGTGTCAACAACACGGCGATCGTCTTAATTCCCAAAGTTCAGCATCCTAAAGAACTAAAGGATTTTAGACCGATTAGTTTGTGTAATGTGTTATACAAAATAGTTTCGAAGTGCATGGTGAACAGATTACGTCCTTTGCTTCCGGATCTTATTTCAGATAATCAGAGTGCTTTTGTTCCGGGACGACATATCACGGATAATTCCATAATCGCATTTGAGTGCATTCATCATATACAGTCTTTGAAACAGGGCTCCCCTGCTTTGTGTGCATACAAGCTAGATTTATCGAAGGCGTATGATCGTGTGGATTGGGTCTTTTTGGAGAAAGCCCTTCTCAAATGGGGCTTTGATCAGGGGTGGATTAATCGCATCATGGCATGTGTTACTTCAGTGAAATATTCTGTCAAATTTAATGGTAAATTATTGGAGTCATTCACTCCTTCGAGAGGGCTGCGACAAGGTGATCCATTGTCTCCCTTCCTATTCCTTTTTGTTGCTGACGCATAATCTGCTCTGTTCAGTAAGTCTATCACTGATGAAGGATTAGAAGGAATCAAGATTTGTCGAAGAGCCCCAGTTATTTCACATCTCCTCTTTGCGGATGATTCATTGCTAGTTTTTTGTGCCTTTGTGGAGCAGGCTACGTTGGTGAGAGGTTTGTTGAACACTTATGCTTCGGCAACAGGGCAACTTATTAACCCTGCAAAGTGCTCCATCCTCTTCTCCGATAATTGTTTACTACCAGAAGCCACGAGTATTAAGTCAATATTGGAGGTTTCGCAAGAGGTTTTTGAGCCTAAGTACCTTGGTTTGCCAGTTCCTGAAGGAAGAATGCACAAGGGGAGATTTGAAACATTGCAGGACCGACTACGGAAGAGACTTGTTGACTGGAGTGAACAATATATGGCCACTTCAAGCAAGGAATTGTTAATTAAGTCGGTTGCACAAGCCATACCCACCTATGTGATGAGTGTGTTCCGGTTACCGGTGTCTGTTCTCGATGAACTTACACGGTTAATGCGGCAATATTGGTGGGGAGTTGAGAAAGGAAAAAGAAAGATGGCTTGGTTGAGTTGGGATAAAATGAGACTCCCGAAGTCCAAAGGTGGTATGGGTTTTCGTGATATGCGTGCATTTAATCAGGCGTTGCTTGCAAAGCTGGCCTGGCGACTACTTGATGCTCCGGACAGTATGGGTTTTCGTGATATGCGTGCATTTAATCAGTCGGTTGCACAAGCCATACCCACCTATGTGATACGTGCGAAGTACTACCCCAATGGGAATCTGTTGGATACAGTTTTTACTGGAAATTCTTCAGCTGTGTGGAAGGGAATTGAACATGGTCTAGAGCTGGTTAAAAAAGGGATCATTTGGCGGGTTGGAGATGGTTCTTCGATACTGACATGGAGGGACCCCACTAGTAGAAAAAGGGCCATTTGTCCCAGTTCGTAAGGGCCTTTAGTCCCGGTTCTGGAACCGGGACTAAAGGGTCGGGACTAAAGCCCAAAACCTTTAGTCCCGGTTCGCTTACGAACCGGGACCAAAGGGGCTCCACGTGGCCGCTGCGGGAAGCCCAGGCAGGAGGACCTTTAGTCCCGGTTGGTAACACCAACCGGGACCAAAAGGCATCCACGTGGCGCTGCTTGGGGCGGGGGAGGGAGGACCTTTAGTCCCGGTTGGTGTTACCAACCGGGACCAAAAGGCGGCCAAAAGGCGGCCACGCGTCAGCAGCTCGCAGTCGCTGGGTTTTTTTTTTGGAAGGGGGGGTTTTGGGGTTTTGGAGGGTTAATTTAGAGGTTTCATATTGTGTTAGCGAGCTAATAGAGAGAAGTGACCTCTCTTTTTCCGTGCTTGGTCAACGCTAACTACTACACATATAGAGAGAACTCGACGCTAGCTAGTAAGCAAATAAAGGAAACCATTAATTACACAAGATCGTCATGAACATATATAGAGAGAAGTGACATCTCTTTCTTCGTGCTTGGTCGAACAACAAGTTTTCGTATATCTATCCGACGCTGCTACATATGTACAATATATAACATCCCTTACAACAATTTCAATTTCACATGGTATTCTCCTTGTTCAGGTATGACGTGGTCAAGAAAGAATCCCGCCAATTCCTCTTGAATTGCTCGTATGCGATCATGTGGTAGGAGTTCATCCCTCATCTGCCATATCTAATTTAAAGAAGGGGTCAATACATATATATGAATGAAACTCAACACAATTGATGGTAATATATAAAATAAAATTGTGAATATTGTTTACGTACTTCAAATTGTTTCTCAGAGGAGGCCCGTTCAGAGGTATAGTAGCGAATGAACTCGCATACGTAGTATCCACATAAATGAGTGTTGGGTGCCTGCAACAAGCACTTTACGAGAATAGAGTTCAATCAAACTGATAAGCAAGCATGATAATGGTATTGATGAAACTAGAATCAATGAGAGATGCGCGGAACTAGCTAGTACTACTTACTTTGGGGTGTGTAAATCGCAGCTCCTTCTTCAGACCCGGAACCTTAGCGGTGAACATTTTCCAAACCCTGGCAGGCAAAGAAAATGATTACTTGATATCAGGAAATGAACGAAAGTTGCCGATATGGTCCCGGTATTGATTGAACTTACTTCTGGAGCATTGCAGTCATGTCCGCATAATACTTGGGATCTTTACGGAGCGAGTCTAAGACAGTTACTAATGCCCCGTCAAGGTTAATGGATAGCAGAATATAGTGGAAGCTGCGCACGCATAACTCATCAATTACATTACTTAACCACGAGTAAGCGGAACCGAATATGCAGAAGACAGTAACACTCACTTGAAGTTGTAAGGAATGTGTATTTCCCTTTTGTTTTGATGTTTAAGGAACGTTTGTAGTAAGTTGTTCTCGGTATCTTCAGCCGCCTTTCGTACCGACCATTCATTTACGGTATTTGGGCTAATGAACCCAACGTCGAAGATTCCTATTTTTTGGCATTCGACCATCTTCAATCTGCATAATATAGTGAGGATAATTATATATACATGCAATGAACGAGCTGAGCTAGAGACTTAATTATAGAAGTAATACTTACAGACAGTAGCAAGTCATGAGTTGTTTGTCGAGGGCCTTTTGATTGTATAATTGAAATAACTCCACAAATTCAACAGGCAGCAGGTCGACTCCAGGGAAGTCATGCTCTTTTTTAATTCCGACTAACAAACTGTCTTTCCCAGACTTCCTGCAGGTTTCCATGTACCAGTCATGCAATTTTTGCATCATCGTTGTTAGATGAGGATGATCAGGTTTGACGAGAGGCTTCCCGTGCTCGTATCTAAAGACGTCTACTACCTCAGCCGTTTCAAACTGTACATCATCGGGCAGGTAATCATCAAGAGTGGTACCGGGCAGTAGCACCGGATGATTAGCGATATCGCTAGACACCTTGAGCGGGGGGCACGATTGCTTCTCCTGTTCGCCGAGCTGGGGAATTGTTTTCCCACTTCTTCGTTTTTTCGCTCTTGCAGCACTGGAAGTACTTCCCGACTGCTGCGCTTTAGCATGTGTCTTAGTAATTATGCGGTCATAGTTGGAATCCGGCGGAGGCGGTGGTGGTCTCTTCAGGGCATCGATAGTGCGCTTCACTTTCACCGGATCTAGCTTCTCCTTCGGAGGTGGAGTTTTCTTTGCAAAATGGTCCCTCACTTCGGCACGACATATGTCCTCGTTTTCCTGCTCGGTCCTCTCATATGGTAACTTTTCCACAGGCTTGAGACATGGACCGTATCTGAATTGCCTCCCGCCTCTGCTTGTACTGCTAGCCGCCGGAGCGGCGGCGTCTCTCTTCCGTCGTTGCTGAGGAGGCGGAGAAGGAGGTGGAGTGCTCCGATGCGCCGGAGTAGGCGAAGGAGGAGGCGGAGTGCCCTCACGCGTCGGAGGAGCCGGAGAAGGAGGCGGAGTGCCCTGATCACTCGCCGGAGGAGGAGGAGGAGGAGGAGGAGGCGGAGTGCCCTGACTCGCCGGAGGAGGAGGAGGAGGCGGAGGCGTCCAGTTTGGAAGCTTGATGTACTCCTTCTGCCATAGACATGTACTCCTCATAGCACGAACCAGCTGATTCTCCCCTTCACCTGTAGAGTGGTAAAGCTCGAGCTCCTCAAATCCCTCCATTACTTCATCCACCATCACAACAGCATAGCCATGTGGAATCGTAAGGCAGTGAAAAGTTCCGTTGGGTTGAGGAGGTGCAACAGAGCCGAGAGCCGCCTTGAAAGTGAGGTTATGGCATTTCGTCATAAGCTCGCAATTTTGAGCCTCCGTGATAGTATCCACGGGGTAGATAGGCTCCGTGAAGTCAGTCTGAACGGGCTCCGTGGAAGCCACGCTGCTTCTCCGCTGAGATGGCGGGGTAGCTTCTGGGGTAGCTTCGTGCCGCTGAGATAGTTGGCCGGCAGCTCGCTGGCTCTCAGCTTCCTCTAGCTTTTGTAGTCTTGCACTCATCTTCTGCATGTCGCTCAGCTCCGCTTTCCTCTTTCTCTCCCGGCTTCTGTAACCGCCTGCGTCGGGAAACCCAAACTTCCACGGAACGGAGCCTGGTGTGCCTCGTGTTCGTCCAGGGTGCTCAGCATTCCCTAGGGCCTCAGTCAGCTCGTCCTTCTCTCTGTCGGGAATGAACGTCCCTTCCTGCGCAGCGGTGATATACTTCTGAAGCTTCGCGACGGGTATTGCAAGTTGCTCGTCCGTCCAACGGCACTTCCCTGTTTCAGGGTCCAAAGTTCCCCCAACCCCGAAGAACCAAGTCCTTGAACGGTCTGGCCAGTTCAATGTCTCTGGTTCGACCCCTTTAGCAATCAGGTCATTCTCAGCTTTGTCCCACAACGGCCGGGCTTTGAGGTAGCCACCTGACCCCGTGTGATGGTGATACTGCTTCTTTGCAGCGTTGTTCTTGTTTGTCTCTGACATTTTCTTACTCTTGTCTGATGTCTTGTAGGCCACAAATGCGGGCCAGTGATCTCTTATCTTCTCAAATCGGCCGATGAATTCTGGAGTCTCACCTTTGTCGACAAACTTTGATTTCAACTCCTTCTTCCACCTCCTGAATAGATCTGCCATCTTCTTAAGAGCACACGCCTTGACCAGTGGCTCTATAACGGGCTTATTCAGATCCTCCTCTGGCGGTAGGGTGAAATTTTCCTTCAGCAAGGTCCAAAGATCATCTTTCTGTCTATCGGTGACATAATCACCTTCAGGGGCGTCGTCCTTAGGCTTATTCCATTGCTTGATGCTGATCGGGATGTTGTCCCTAACAATAGCTCCGCACTGAGCAGAAAATGCGTCCTTGGTCCGCTTGGGTTCAATCGGTAGGCCATCGTCCGTGAGTGCTGTGATCGTGAACCTTTCATCCTTGCGCAACCTCTTCTTCGGGCCTCGTCTCCTTACCGAAGTTTGGCTCGATCCGGAGGGCTATAAAAGAAGAAAGAAGAGTTAATATATATATGTACATACCAAAACAATTAATGCATCAATTAGCTAGTCAGCACCTCCGGAGCCATCATGATCATGTCACCGGAGCCATCATGATCATGTCCTTCCTCCTCCATTGTTCCATCGGTGTCGTTGAGAAACGACAAGACAGCATCACCTCCGGCGAGGATTATCTCCCCCAACAATTGTTCTTGTTCCAAGTCTCTTTGATCCATAGTTTCTGCAAATATTACAACATGGCAATTAATATACAAACATGAATGTCCGACGTCCGGACTGCCTCTCTCATGAATGTCCGACGTCCGGACCGCCTCTCTCATGAATGTCAAACAAGGGATTCTCTTAACCTTTAAGGGATTTAACAAAATGGCGCCATTCTGAATGTGCAGAAAATGGTCCATATTTTTCCTGATCTCATCTACCCTTCTATATGTCACGTTGTCTAGTGTCAAAGGATTCAAGAAAACCAAGGCTTCATCATTAGCCGGAAGTAACAGGCGCATAATGGTACGAAGCTCTCCAAAATTGTTTTGGAACGGAGTCCCGGATAGGATAATTAATTAGCTTTTTGGTACGAAGTTCAGCAAGAGCCTTCCGAATATCGCTATTTGGAAGGCCTTTGCTGAAATTCGTACCAAAAAGCAAATTATTCTATCCGGAACTCCGTTCCAAAACAACTTTGAAGAGCTTCATAGCATCATACGCATGTTACTTCCGGCTAATGATGAAGCCATGGATTTCTTCAATACTTTGACAGACAACGTGACATATAAAAGAATATATATAGATGAGATCAAAAAAAATTGGATCAACTTGTGCACATCCATAATGGGGGCATTCTTGATAAATCTATGTTACCGGAGTTATCTATGTTACCGGAGGGGGTAGACGACAACGACGCTCACCCCTCATGTCATGTCCGACGTCCCCCCTCATGTCGAAGTTATCTTGGAGGGGGTAGACGACAACGACGCTCACCCCTCATGTCCGACGTCCGACGTCCCCCCTCATGTCATGTCGGACGTCCCCCTCATGTCGAAGTTATCGGGGAGGTGGCCTCGACAACGCTCTTTTAACTAGGTAAATTTGGGTGGCCTCGACAACTCTTCTAGGGTTTGGGGTGGCCTCAACAACGCTCTTTTAACTCATTTAACTTGGTAAATTTGGTTGGCCTCGACAACGCTTCTAGGGTTTGGGGTGGCCTCGACAACACTTCTAGGGTTTGGGGTGGCCTCGACAACGCTTTTTCAGTCCCGGTTTGGCGAGAGGGGGTTGATCGATCGACGTCCCCCCTCATGTTGGAGAGTTACCGGAGTTTTCTATGAACAAAAAAAATACTACCTATCACATCTCAGTCCCAGTTTGGGTGGACTCGAGTGTTTGGTCGGGCGAGAGGGGGTTGATCGACGTCCCCCCTCATGTCAAAGTTACCGGAGTTTTCTTCTAGGGGTTTGGCTGACCTCGAGAGTTTGTCAGGTAGGGGAGGGGGGGTAGGAGATCGACAACGCTTTTTTTCGAGGGTTTGCGTGGCCTCGAGAGTTGGTCGCCCGATATGTCCGACGTCCCCCCTCATGTCGATCTCCTCTCGAGAGTTTGTCGGGTAGGGGCGGGAGGGGGTAGGAGATCGAGGGCGACGGCGACATACATACATATAGCCACATACATACATGGAAAAAAATGCTATGAACAAAAAAATGCTATGAACAAAAAAATACATATAGCCACATATATGAAAAAAATACATATATGAACAAAAAAATGCTATGAACAAAAAAACATCATATATACATCCATCCATACATACATATAGCCACATACATATATACATTATATATGAACAAAAACATTCATCATATAAAAAAATCAACATATATATATAAAAAAAAATTGCACGGGCGGCGGCGGCTCACAGCGGGGGCGGCGGCGGCTCACAGCGGGGGCGGCGGCGGCTCACAACGGGGGCGGCGGCGGCTCACGGCGGGGGCGGCGACGGCTCACGGCGGGGGCGGCGACGGCGACGGCGACGGCGGGGGCGGGCCGGGGCAGGGGCGCGGCCGGGCGCGCTCGGGGGCGGGGCAGGGGCGTGTGCTCGGGGGCGGGGCAGGGCCGCGGGCTCGGGGACGACGACGGCGACGGTGACGACGGGGCAGGGGCGTGGGCTCGGGGGCGGGGCAGGGCCACGGGCTCGGGGACGACGACGGCGACGGCGACGGCGACGACGGGGCAGGGGCATGGGCTCCGGGGCGGGGCAGGGCCACGGGCTCGGGGACGACGACGGCGACGGCGACGACGGGGCTGGGGCCTGGCGATGGCGACGGCGTGGGCGGTGGACGGCGTCGGGGCAGCCTGGCGGCGTCGAGGAGGTCGGCGTCGTCGGGCGAAGTGGCGATGAAAACTGTGAAATTTCACAAGTGCTGGTTATATACACTCAGCATTGGTCCCGGTTGGTGGCCGGTCAGAGACCTTTGGTCCCGGTTGGTGGCACCAACCGGGACTAAAGGGTGGCATTGGTCCCGGTTGGTGCCACCAACCGGGACCAAAGGTGGGCATTGGTCCCGGTTGGTGCCACCAACCGGGACTAAAGGGTGGTGCTGCCCGGGGCCAAAAGTTTAGTCCCACCTCGCTAGCTGAGAGGGCTCGAGAGTGGTTTATAAGCGCTGCTGCGCACACCCTCTCGAGCTCCTCTCAGCAGCAGGCTTACGGGCCTAATCGCATGACCTCTGCCTGTGGGCCTTCTGGGCCTTCTACGGGCCTGAATCCTGGCCCAACTAGATGGTTGGGTTTCTAGTCGTATTCAGGCCGTGGTGGCCCAGTAGGCGGCATTTTTTTTTAATTTTTTTCTACTTTTTTTGTTTTCTTTTTTGCTTTATTTATTTTCTTTTGTTTCTACTTACAGTTTTTCAGTGATTCTTTTTGCTTTTAGGTCACAAAAATTATAAACTTTCTGTTAGTGCCATTAGTTTCCAAATTTGAATAGTTTAAATTTGAATTCTTTTAAATTGGTGTGAATCACTAGTTTGTGAATAACTTTACTATAAAAATAGATTTTTGAGTGATTCTTTTTTCCTGCTATTTAATATTACTGTGTTTTATCATTATATTCAATTTGGTAATTTTTAGGTAATTTTAAATGTCTGTTTTAACCAAAAACATATTTTGTTATTTTAGTTTGCTATTAAAGTTTCTAAAAAAATTCTTTATGAAAATTCTTTTTGCTATTAATGTTTTGAACAAAAAATACTTTGATAACTTTAGTTGCATAAATTTTATATAATTTAGTTTCATAAATACTAGAGGTTTATAAAATATTTTTAGTTGATTCCTTTTGCTATTAGAGTTTTATAAAAGCTTTTTAGTTGATTCTTTTTGCTATTGAAGAATATTATAGTTTTATTTTAGTTGATCATAACAGAATTTTTTAATTAATTATTTTTAGTTCATTATTTTTGCTATTAGAGTTTCATAAAGGTTTTCTAGTTCATTCTTTTTGCTATTAGTTCATTCTTTGAGCTAAATGACCCTGAAATTGAAAAGCACTTCAAATGAACTCTGAAAAGGTTGAAAGTTGGCATGGTATCATCATTACACCCACATAGCATGTTCTAAAAAGTTGAGAGGGTTACGGCAAAAACTGGATGCACTTCATGTACAAAATGGACAATCTCTTTCGAAGTATCAGGGTTTCGGACGAAAACTCGTCTGTTACAAAGGGATTTCATTTTTTTGAACTTATTTGAACTCCAGACTTTTTGTGTGTTCAAAATGCACCATTCAAAGCCACATCATCAATTTTCAACCCTTTCTGACTTCATTTCCTATTTTTCATGCATTTACTGATTTTTTTAAGCTAAATGACCCTGAAATTGAAAAGCACTACAAATGAACTCTGAACAGGTTGAAAGTTGGCATGGTATCATCATTTCACCCACATAGCATGTGCTAAAAAGTTGAGAGGGTTACGGCAAAAACTGGATGCACTTCGTGTACAAAACGGACAATCTCTTTCGAAGTATCAGGGTTTCGGACGAAAACTCATCTGTTACAAAAGGCATTTAATTTCTTCACATGTAAGTGCAATGATATAGTTGTGGAGAGAAAGTCTTCACTTTTTCTTTGCTTGTGTCCTTTGCTTATTGCGCCGTAACCATGGATAATCTTCATCGTTTAACAGGGTGCTTGGGTCAGCCTTGACTTTGAAGGGAGAAATTTCATGAAACTTTTCATAATCTTCAGACATGTCTGTCTTGCCCTCCAATCCCACGATCTCTCTTTTTCCTGAAAGAACTATGTGGCGCTTTGGCTCATCGTATGATGTATTCGCTTCCTTATCTTTTCTTTTTCTCGGTTTGGTAGACATGTCCTTCACATAGAAAACCTGCGCCACATCATTGGCTAGGACGAATGGTTCGTCTGTGTACCCAAGATTGTTGAGATCCACTGTTGTCATTCCGTACTGTGGGTCTACCTGTACCCCGCCTCCTAACAGATTGACCCATTTGCACTGAAACAAAGGGACCTTGAAATCATGTCCATAGTCAAGTTCCCATATGTCCACTATGTAACCATAATATGTGTCCTTTCCCCTCTTGGTTGCTGCAGCAAAGCGGACACCGCTGTTTTGGTTGGTGCTCTTTTGATCTTGGGCGATCGTGTAAAATGTATTCCCATTTATCTCGTACCCTTTGTAAGTCAATACAGTCGAAGATGGTCCCCTGGCCAACGAGTACAGCTCATCAGAAACAGTGTTGTCACCCATGAGACGTGTATGCAACCAACTGCCGAAAGTCCTGATGTGTTCATATGTAATCCAGTCGTCACACTGCTCCGGGTGTTTGGAGCGCAGAATATTCTTGTGTTCGTCGACATACGGGGTCACCAAGGTAGAATTCTGTAGAACTGTGTAGTGTGCTTGAGACCAAGAATGCCCGTCCCTACATATTATTGAGTCCGCTCCTAGCGTGCCTTTTCCAGTCAGTCTCCCCTCATACCGCGATTGAGGGAGACCAATCTTCTTAAGGTCAGGAATGAAGTCAACACAAAACCCAATGACATCCTCTGATTGATGGCCCATGGAGATGCTTGCTTCTGGCCTAGGGCGGTTACGAACATATTTCTTTAAGACTCCCATGAACCTCTCAAAGGGGAACATATTATGTAGAAATACAGGGCCCAGAACGACAATCTCGTCGACTAGATGAACTAGGACGTGCGTCATGATATTGAAGAAAGATGGTGGGAACACTAGCTCGAAACTAACAAGACATTGCACCAAATCACTCCTTAACCTTGACAGGATTTCTGGATCGATCACCTTCTGAGAGATTGCATTGAGGAATGCACATAGCTTCACAATGGCTAATCGAACGTTTTCCGGTAGAAGCCCCCTCAATGCAACCGGAAGCAGTTGCGTCATAATCACGTGGCAGTCATGAGACTTTAGGTTCTGGAACTTTTTCTCTGCCATATTTATTATTCCCTTTATATTCGACGAGAAGCCAGACGGGACCTTCATACTGAGCAGGCATTCAAAGAAGATTTCCTTCTCTTCTTTGGTAAGAGCGTAGCTGGCATGACCTTCATACTGCTTTGGATGCATGCCGTCTTTTTCATGCACACGTTGATGTTCCTCCCGTGCCTCCGGTGTATCTTTTGTCTTCCCATACACTCCCAAGAAGCTTAGCAGGTTCACGCAAAGATTCTTCGTCACGTGCATCACGTCGATTGCAGAGCGGACCTCTAGGTCTTTCCAATAGGGTAGGTCCCAAAATATAGATTTCTTCTTCCACATGGGTGCGCGTCCCGCATCGTCAGTCAGAACAGATAGTCCGCCAGGACCCTTTCCAAAGATTACTTGTAAATCATTGACCATATCAAGTATGTGATCACCAGTACGGAGGGCGGGCTTCTTCCGGTGATCTGCCTCACCTTTGAAATGCTTTCCTTTCTTTCGACATTGATGGTTGGTCGGAAGAAATCGACGATGCCCCAAGTACACATTCTTCCTGCATTTGTCCAAATATATACTGTCGGTGTCATCTAAACAGTGTGTGCATGCGTGGTATCCCTTGTTTGTCTGTCTTGAAAGGTTACTGAGAGCAGGCCAATCGTTGATGGTTACAAACAGCAACGCATGTAGGTCAAATTCCTCCTGTTTGTGCTCATCCCACACACGTACACCTTCTCCATTCCACAGCTGTAAAAGTTCTTCAACTAATGGCCTTAGGTACACATCAATGTCATTGCCGGGTTGCTTAGGGCCTTGGATGAGCACTGGCATCATAATGAACTTCCGCTTCATGCACAACCAAGGAGGAAGGTTATAGATACATAGAGTCACGGGCCAGGTGCTATGATTGCTGCTCTGCTCCCCAAAAGGATTAATGCCATCTGCACTTAAACCAAACCATACGTTCCTTGCTTCACCTGCAAAGTCCCCCCACCTTCTCTCGATTTTTCTCCACTGCGACCCGTCAGCGGGTGCTCTCAACTTCCCGTCTTTCTTACGGTCTTCTTTGTGCCATCGCATCAACTTGGCATGCTCTTTGTTTCTGAACAGACGTTTCAGCCGTGGTATTATAGGAGCATACCACATCACCTTGGCAGGAACCCTCTTCCTGGGGCGCTCGCCCTCAACATCACCAGGGTCATCTCGTCTGATCTTATACCGCAATGCACCGCATACCGGGCATGCGTTCAAATCCTCGTACTCACCGCGGTAGAGGATGCAGTCATTAGGGCATGCATGTATCTTCTGCACCTCCAATCCTAGAGGGCATGGAACCTTCTTTGCTTCGTACGTACTGCCGGGCAATTCGTTATCCTTTGGAAGCTTCTTCTTCATTATTTTCAGCAGCGAACTAAATCCCTTGTCAGATACACCATTGTCTGCCTTCCATTGCAGCAATTCCAGTGTGGTACCGAGCTTTCTGTTGTCATCTTCGCAATTTGGGTACAACCCTTTTTTGTGATCCTCTAACATGCGATCGAACTTCAACTTCTCCCTTTCACTTTCGCATTCTCTCTGTGCATCAACAATGACCCGGCGAAGATCATCATCGGGCACATCGTCTGGTTCCTCTTGATCTTCAGCTTCCCCCATTGCAGCATCACCGTATTCAGGGGGCGGGTAGTTGTCATCATCCTCTTCTTCTTCGTTGTCTTCCATCATAACCCCTCTTTCTCCGTGCTTGGTCCAAACATTATAGTGTGGCATAAAACCCTTCTCAAGCAGGTGGAAGTGAAGGGTTTTAGAGTTGGAGAAAGCCTTCATATTCTCACAGACAGTACATGGACAATGCATAAAACCATTCTGCTTGTTTGCCTCAGCCGCTTCGAGAAAATTATGCAGGCCCTTAATATACTCGGAGGTGCGTAGGTCACCGTACATCCATTGCCGGTTCATCTGCGTGCGTTATATAGTTCTTATTATTGAACAACATATAACTCTCTAGAGCATCTAATTAAAACACACAAATAAGAACTTTTTTCTTTTAGAAAGAAGATAAGAAGAAGAGGCTAACCACGGTGTTGCCGGCGCCGAGATGGGCGCGGGCGATCGACGGCGGTGAGGACGGGGACGGGACAGGACGGACCGCCAAACCTAGACAAATCTTGAGGAAAATGGAGCTTGGACAAGGAGCTTCGAGAGGAGAAAGCTTAAGTGTGGCTCGGGCATTTCATCGAACACCTCATGTGCATAGGAGGTGAGCTAGAGCACCACAAAAGCTCTCCCACGGCCGGGCAAAAAAACAGAGCAATGCATTGCTCTGCTCGCGGGCTATATATAGGCCAACCATTGGTCCCGGTTCCAGCCACAAACCGGGACCAATGGTTGTGGGCCAGGAGCGAGGCGCATTGGTCCCGGTTCGTGGCTGGAACCGGGACCAAAGGGGTCACCTTTAGTCCCAGTTCCAGCCACAAACCGGGACCAATGGTTGTGGGCCAGGAGCGAGGCGCATTGGTCCCGGTTCGTGTCTAGAACCGGGACAGAAGGGGTCAGACGAACCGGGACCAATACCCCACGAGGCCCGGCCGGCGCCCTGGCCTCACGAACCGGGACCGATGCCCCCATGGGTCCCGGTTCGTGAGTGAACCGGGACTAATGGGCTTCTCAGGGGTGGACCGATGCCCTGTTTTGTACTAGTGCCCTTGGATCCCCCGTGGCCATAATTTCCGACCGGTTACACCTAAAAGGAATTGTCGCTTCAATCGGGTGTCTGATTTTGTTGATGAGAATGGTGCATGGATGGTGCAACGATTGAATGCCCACTTTTGGCCTATGGATGTACGCGAAATCCTCAAAATCCGTACCTCACCGAGACAACGACAAGATTTCTTCGCCTGGCATCCGGAGAAGAATGGTCGGTTCTCTGTGAAAAGTGCGTATTACCTGGCGATGTCCGAGCATGATGAGCAGTTTGCCGGCGGGGCATCCAGCGCTAACCCTGAAGGGAACCGATCCATTTGGAACCTGATTTGGCAATCTTCTGTACCCCTGCGGATGAAGCACACGGCATGGCGAGTGGCTACAGGTGCTCTGCCTACTGCAGCGTGCATGCGGTATAGACATCTAGGGACGCGTAGTACATGCCCCATATGCGGTACTGCAGCCGAGGACAGCTACCATGCTTTGATTGCATGCAGCCTTGCACGTACAATCTGGAAGGCTATGAGGAATGTCTGGTCGCTTCCCCAGGATCATCTTCTCATTAACAGTGGCAAAGAATGGTTACTGAACGTGTTGCTTAATTGCACTGCCGCTGAACGTGACCGAACTCTTATGATTATTTGGCAATTACGAAATGATCTTACACATGATAAAGAAGTTCCTCCGGTCGCCACTACCGTTGATTTTTTGAACAGCTATATGAAGTCTATTGGAGATACTAGAAAGTATAGCACAGAGGAAATACTTAAAGGTAAAATGTCGGTTGCAGATTGAGCTTTGCCTGAAGTAAGAGTTACCCATGTTCCTAAATCTTGGTCGCCCCCATCTACTGAGTACGTTGCTTTGTCAGTCGATGGTTCATTCTCAGTGGAGTCCGGTGCGGCGGCGGCAGGAATGATTCTTCGTCGACATGATGGTTCACTTATTTTTGCAGCATATCGGTTTATTTTCAATTGTAATGATGCACTGGAAGCTGAGTTACATGCAATCATGCAAGGGATGGCGCTAGCTATACAACATTCCACCCTTCCGGTCATTGTCCAATCTGATTCTAGTGAGGCATTATCTTGTCTATCAGGGAACGGACTTGATCGTTCTGCCTATGGTCATCTCGTGGCTAAAATCAAGGAGTTGATGAGAGACAGGGAGTTTATTCCTCAGAAGTTGACTAGGGATCAAAATAGAGTTGCAGACCGTTTGGCAAACTATAGTCGTATGGAGTGTACCACGGCTGTGTGGATGCACGTAGGACCGCCATGTATTGAGGATCTTTTGCCTCTCGACTGTAATTCTTTCAATATGGAATAAAACTCCTTTCCCCTCGCAAAAAAAAAAAAAAAAAAAAAAAGCTTCATTTGACGTGAAAAATATCCTACCATCGGTGTCTTTGACCATAGGCTGTGTCACCCGGCCTATTGTCAAAGTCGTTGGCAGTAGCGCTGTAACTCTCTCATTTTTGCATGCATACTCTCTTATTTTTAGTTCTGTGTTTCCGTTTGTACCTAGCAGAACACATGTCACAGCTAGCTAGCTAGTCCCATAGATCACAGCTAGCTGGCCGGGCATGCATCTACATGCATAGGCATGTAGCTACCTAGGCTAGGGCTGCATGCATGCAGCACTTGCATGAAGAGCAGCACTCACATCGGTGGAACATGTATTTTCCCTCCATTTTTATTTACTCTATACAGTATATTAGAGTTGATCGAAATCAAACTTCGTAAAGTTTGACCATGTTTATAGTAAACAATATAAAAATTTACCGTAACAAATCCATATGATCTGAAAGTACATTCAATAATGAATCTGATGGTAATGATTTGTTATTGTATATGTTAATATTCTTGTCTATAAACTTTGTCAAAGTTTATAAAGTTTGACTTTGACCAAAACTAATATGCGGAGTAAATAAAAACAAAGTGAGCATTCTTTAAGTGAAAAGGACTAGTACGAATCGATGGAACATGCATGTGTCTGGTGTTCGTCTTTGCACTACAGGTTGCAGTTCATGTGTGCGCGCGCTTAGTGCAGGAGGGCTGCCGCCAAGGGGTGTGGCGGTAGGGTATTTTCTTGCGTCAAACGGACGTGATGGTGTAGTCAAGTGCTACCGTCATGATCAATGGCAGTAGGCAGTGATACCTACTGTCAATGATGATGCGGTAGAAAAAGGATCAGATCTCGAAATTTTATCAAAGCAGGATCAGATCTGACTGAAGTTTGGCAAAAGGGTCAAAACAACAAAATTAGACGTCCCTCGCATCCACTTCCTCCTCTCCATGTTGACTCCTTCCCCTCTCCATTACCACTTTGCCAATCTGACCGTCCACCGGCCATGAGCCTTGAGGTAGGGCGCCGGGTTTTTACCCATATGACTGTCGGTATGCTTCAGGGTGTGACGATCACAAGCCAAATGAGCGCTTTGATATAATACACTGGAAGCATAAATATATTTTAATGATAAGCATGATCTGTCCTATCCACATGAAAAACCACATCGTACATGCAAGAACTCTTCACACTCGACCAGTAATCTAAAGTTTGTGCCGAATTAGTTGATATGTGATCTCAAGAGCAATGCAACACAGATGTGATGTTTTTGATTCCTCAAGAGCAAGAACTTGAGATTATGTACTGATCATGCCATGAATAAAATCATAACAATATTGCTTTTCTATCAATTGCCTAACAGTAATTTGTGTACCCACCGTTGCTATATTCTTGAGAGAGATGCCTCTAGTGAAAGCTATGGCCCCCGGGTCCATTCTCATCATATTGCTAAAACCCTAAAATCCTCTAGACGGGAAGAGACCTTTGCAGTCCTACAGCAACGGGAGACAAGTGCAGGCATCCCAAACTGTTACCCGGTCAATCTCTGACCCGAGATACCCACATCCAAAGAATAAAATAACTCTGAACTTGTAGAGAAGTCGATGCATTTCCCCTTGCTCAAAGTAGCATAAATAGGTGGATTTTGCAGTCCAAAACTAACTACTAATAGGTTGTACTAGATCATGTAGTTCTATGTTTTATCTCCATACATAAGTCATATGTCTGATGCTGGAACAACAAGCTAGTTTGCCATGTTCATTTACCTCCATGTTAGTATTTTTTCAAACGAAATGCATTTCCATGTTCGGCTATGATCCTTTGAGCATTTTCTTTTGTTGAGGAAAATATTGGGTGTGTTTCGTGCAAGTTCTATCATGTTTATCTAGAAGAGTGATTTGCTTTTAATAGCGTAAAGGTATATACACACTTTATGTGCCGTAGGTTCTCATCGGTAGCATGCCTCCCAAACACAAACCAACATATTGCATATAGTGGACACATGATGGCTAGCCTGACAATGTACTTGAACCTACAACCAGTCTACCATATCATGTTGTGCTGAGTTGGTGGGAGGGGTAGTCTTGTTTCAGTTTGGATGGTTGTCTTGCTTTATACCACACATAAGGGTGAAGATATGAATCAATATTGACCCGAGAAGAGTACACAAGCCGTGCAATGCGGTGGGCCAGCATGGCACCTTCATGTCACCGGTTCCCAGCCGATAAATATTCGCCCGTGCCTCTCCGTTCCAAATCCTAGCAACATTTTGTATACAAAGAGTACAAAGCAAAGGTTGTATCTATGATGACCAGTTTCACAGGCTTGAAACACACGGGGAACTATTTTACAGCAATCAATTGCATAGACTTGGCAGGCACCAGGAATTATTTGAAGGCTGGAGGTTCCTGTGATGTGAGTAGCTGTTTCACTTCATCTTGTGGATTGTTTCTCTGCGGCAACTCGTCCGGACGGGAAGAGACCTCTGCGGTCCAGCAGCAGCGGGAAGCGAGTAGGGGCTTCGCTTCGCTTCCATCTCTGTTTCCCATGCCTCTACTGCTGCCGTCGCATGCTAATAGTAGTAGTAATTCAGAAACACTGAAATTCAGAACAAGACACTGAACTTGTTCGTCAGCTGTAGCAGTTTCCATCCAAGCCATGTTTTTCCCCCTTATTGAATATCCATTCAATCCATGTTACACCATCTTGGAGATGCTGTAACTAATTTTTTTTTTGTCATGCCCCAAATAAATCCTATATATAATTTCTAACCTGCCCCTGTAACTGTACCAGACCCAGATCAATAGAAAGAGATATTCAACGGGAGCGACACGTTCCCGTGGCTATCATCTCGGCGCCTCCGGTGTTTCGCGTGTGTGCGTGTTCCGTCGACTTGTGACATCGTTCGAACACGACAGCGGCTGGTTGCTTCTACGTGCATGTACTAGTTCACGGAAGAACCAATTCACCAGCTAGTCTGCTTGCTAGCTCCTTGTGTACGTACGAGGTGTCTCGACGGAATCAACTGACTAGCTTGTGTTAGCTAGCGGCTACTTACGTACGTGTACTCGTCGCTTACGTGTACTCGTCGTCCGACGCTCGAGTCAGGCCTCTGGCCAACAATTGATATTTAGAGCTTTGATGTATTAGTATGATTATCGAAAAGCAATCAAAAAATCATGTCGAACACAGGCAAAGAGATCATGCGGGCGGGAGCAGGACCACCGATGCCGATGATGAGGGGGGTCGCAATTCCCTCGCACGAATCGAGAGGACTGCGCACTATGGGCAATGAACATGGAGGCCCTAATGTCCTGCAAGTGCACAAGGCTGTCATAGTATTTTCGTGATAAGTCGAGTGTCAAATCCACAGAAAACGGATAGGAAGGCACTACAAATCCCATAACTACGTTGTCACTTAACGCAATTACGTACGCACCTAAATCTGAGTTTGGAAATACTCAACTCTAGAAGTTGCTAGGAAGACTGAATAAAAGATGTTACTGCACTAAGAACGTAAAGATACCAACAGGAATAAAACGAGACTAAGTTAATGGTGAAGGTGCTTGAGTAGTAAAGTGTTCTCTAGGACTTCGAAGTCATTACCACAAATATGACCCGTGCAACTAGTGCGAAGCAAACGCTCTTTTTCATATCCTCTATCCTCTCTTCATATGCATAAGTGGGTGATTTCCGATACAGAACATATTCTACTCTAACAGGAATCTTCGTGGACGCAGTCAGATATAGGTTTATCTGAACTCCCCTATCAACTTGCAAAGGCTAGGCATTGAGGTTTTACTCACCTCTAATTTCCTCAACAACCTAACTCATACAGTGACCGTAGTTCCTCTACGGCCAATCACGACAAAAGAGCGAGCAAGGCCTCCTCTCAACACTCGTGAGAATAAATACATGTGTATCCTTGGGAACCATAATGATTCTAATCATAAAGTAGTTCATATTGAATAACTTGGGAACCATAATGATTCTAATCATAAAGTAGTTCATCGGTATCCTTGAGAACAAATACATCTACTCAAACATGTTAATGGCACACATAGAGCAAATTACAAGCCGGCATCGAGCCGGTGAAGGCAGGAGGCATGGCGGTGATGATGGTGATGGCATCGTCGCGGTGAAGATGGTGGCGGTGATGGCGCTAGCATGGTGGAGAGGGCACCGGCCCGAAGGCCGGTGATCGTGTGGTGGAGCATCCTCTTCTTTCTCTTGATCTTGTCCCTCTTATATGGTGGTGGATGGAGCAACAATGGAGATGGAGATGGATGTGTTCTTGACGAATGGGTTGTGATATGGCGGCTAGGGTTGAGGATGACATATATAAGGAGGCTCCCTAGCCTCCTCTCTTGATGGGCTTCATCCAAGGGCTCTAGATGAGCAAAATCCTCTCCTGGTCTCTTCTTTATGAGCCAAGAATCTTGTCGGATCGAGCAGGGACGAAATCGGTGAAGAATCCCATTTGTAATGGCAACTTTCAGATCTATCTGCACGTCATTGATACGTCTCCAACGTATCGATAATTTATGAAGTATTCATGCCATGATTGCCTATGTTTACAATACTTTTATATGGTTTTGATGCACTTTACATGATTTATTTAGAACTAACCCGGACTGACGTTGTTTTCAGTAGAATTACCGTGGTGTTGTTTTTATACAGAAAATGAAAGTTCTCGGAATCGCCCGAAACTTTTTGGCAGTTTTTTTGGAACCAAAGAGGCACTAGAAGCTTCGTTGGAGGGCCAGAAGAGTCACAAGTTGGGCACAACCCACCAGGGCACGCCAGGCCCCTCTGGCGCGCCCTGGTGTCTTGTGGTCCACTCGTGGCCCATCTTCACGTGAAACCGACGCCCAAAAATCCTATATATTCAGAAACCCCCGGAAATAACCCTAGACGAGAAGTTCCGCTGTCGCAACTCTCTGTATCAACGAAAAACCAATATGGGGGCATTCCAGTACCCTACCGGAGAGGGTAGATCATCTCCGGTGGCCATCTTCATCATCCCGGCGGAGGCCATGACGAGGAGGGAGTAGTCCACCCTCGGGGCTGAGGGTATGTACCAGTAGCTATGTGTTCAATCTGTCTCTCTCGTGTTCTTGAGATGTCACGATCTTGATGTATCACGGCTTTTGTTAATATAGTCGGATCTTATGATGTTATTCCCTTGCTATCATATTGTGATGAACTGAATCTTTCCCTTTGAGATGTCGTTATGTTGGATGAATATTTTGGTTGAGAACACTTGATGTACGTCTTGTGTGGGATACCCATAGTGACATTGGGGTATTCTATTGATTCACTTGATATATGTTGAGGCATCAACTTGCGGATTCCGGTGACCTAGGGGATCTATGCATAGGGATTGATTGCATGTTTTCATACCATGTTCTCCGATAGAAATGTTAGGGCACTCTTTGAGGTTCTTTGTGTTGGATTGATTATTATGAATCTGAAATTGTTTGATGCGTATCGTATAATTAACTCATGGATACTTGTGGTGACATTGGAGTATCTAGATAACATTAGAGTTGGTTGATGCGTATTATATGGTGTTATTCTAGTACGAACTTTAGATAGATCGATCGGAAAGGATAACTTGTGTTATTTTAGTACGAACTCTTAGATAGATCGATCGGAAACTTTAAGGTGGTTTCGTACCCTACAAACAATTTCTTCTTATGTTCTCCGCTAGATAAGAACTTTGGAGTGATTCTTCGTTGCACGTTGAGGGATGGTTATGTGATCCAATTATATTAGCATTGTTAAGAGATTGCACTAGCGAAAGTACGGACCCTAGGCCTTGTTTTCAAGTATTGCAATACCGTTTGTGCTCACTTTTGTTACTTGCTACCTTGCTGTTTTTATATTTTCATATTACAAAAACCTATATCTATCATCCATATTGCACTTGTATCATCATCTATTTGCCGAACTAGTGCACCTATACAATTTTTCATTGTATTGGGTGTGTTGGGGACACAAGAGATTTCTTGTATTTGATTACAGGGTTGTTTGAGAGAGACCATCTTCATCCTACACCTCCCACGGATTGATAAACCTTAGGTCATCCACATGAGAGAAAATTGCTACTGTCCTACAAAACTCTGTGCTTGGAGGCCCAACACGAGTCTACAAGAATAAAGTTGCGTAGTAGACATCAGTCATACAACCGGCAAAACGATCGCCTGTGGTCGCATGAAACGCCGTCTTTTGTTCTGACCTTCTCCGGTAAAATAGTCGCCATTTCTTTATACGAACTCGGAATTTTACGTTCTTGGGCTCGTTGGGTTCATTTGAATGACTCCGATCCATTTATGATCTTGGATCTTGATTTGGAGAACTTTAAAAAAATCACATTTTCTGACTCTAGAATGGCTTAGTCTGGCTGCTGCTTGACTCCGTATTGAACCCATCCTTGGTCCTTTCATTGTGTTTGGTACTAGGTTGCTCCAAAGCATTGTAGACACAATAAAAAAAGAAAACTAATAAAACTAACTAAAATACCAAATGTGCAATGCTCACAAGGAAAAGTGTAAATACTGATAATCATGCATAATGGACAACTATTTGGTTTAGTGGAACATAATATATGAAGACAACATGCAACAAATGAGTTCTAAAAATGCGTAAAGTATAGAGCCATTAGCCGCGATGGAGGGCGCCGATCTTTAGAAAGCTGTCGAGGACGGCGGAGCTGAGTACGTGAAGGGCGCGGAAAAGTGTCAGAAGGATCGTCATGCGTTAATGGCGATCTACTCCGCCATGTCGAAGGATGTTCTACAACACCTCGTCGGAAAGAAAACGGTAAAGGAGGCATGGGAGACCATCGAGATCCTGCACCAGGGTCTTGACTGTGTCAAGGAAGCACACCTTTAGTCCTTGATGAGAAGCTATGACTGCCTGAAGATGGAGGAAAGTGAGATGGTTGATCGGTTTGCCCCCAATCTCAAGACCCTCGTCAACAGCATACGCAACTATGGTTCAACCCTAGAAGAATTTGCAATCGCCCAACGATTTTTGCACGCCGCGGCGACACTCTGCGTCTAGATCGTCACTTCGATCAGCAATGTCTCGACCTCAAGACTCTCACGGTCGAGGACCTTGTCGGAAGGTTCAAGGCCTACGATGAGAGAATTCGTCTCGGCTTCGACGATTCGAAAGAGAGTGGGTATCTCATGGTGACAAAGGTGCAATGAATTGCCCTGTCGAAAGAAAAGCAAGGAAGGTCCACGAGCAGTAGCAAGAAGGGAAAGGTGAATCAGGACTCGGCGAGAAAGAACTTCGCCGACTCGAACGACGTGGCTGCACCTACACCGTCGAGGAGGAAGTTTGACATTTGAAAAATGAGATGTCATAAATGTGGCCTCCTCGGTCACTTCGAGGCTGACTACGAGGAAGCACCGAAGCAGCGGACACTAATGGCTGAGGAAGAAGACGAAAGGGGATATAATAATGATGTGTGAACTAGTGGATGAGGGGGATCCAGACGATCACGATCAACTGGACACAGATCTGGTGACTGCATCCGCATGAATAAACTCAGGCAAAGTCCTGGCCCTAGAAGGGCAGGACACAAAGCGTGACAGTGTGATCGTTCTTGATGTGGCGTCAGAAGATCACGATGTGGCGTCAGAAAACGCGAAGATGTGGCGTCAGAAGACCACGATGCATGGTTGTTCGGTAATGTCGCGCCAAGCGACCACGGCGCACGGCGACTGTGTCGCTTGAACCCGGCGAGCGTGGTGAGTCAGGCAATACGGCGAGTAACGCACGGACGTGGTAAGTCCAGCCGCCGTTGCACCAAGCTTCGCGTCAATCTGTTGATGCATGCAGGCGGATGACACAAGGGGCGAGCTAGTAAATTAAAGTGACTAATCTATATCCCCTCATATGCGTTTGGAGTTGTGGCCGTCAGGCTCTCACAGGGGGGCACGTTTTTTGCTTATTTGGCTGACACGTTTTCCTCTTTTTTTAATTATTTTACCATCTCATAAGTATTTTTTTTTTCGAAACGGAGGCAAAAGATTTGCCTCATCTCATTAATAAAGAAGAAGAGAATTGTCTAGTTAATTAATGAAAAACCGGACGAAAACCGTTACAACACGCCCACGAAAACCGGGCACACTGGACGACCTGGCAACCCACACAAGAACGCACACACGCCGCCGAGAAGAAAGCATCGTCCAGGTTGCAACCCGGCGTCATCGTCATCACACCTTCGCGAGGGCGACTCCGACTCCACCATCGACGACCGCCTAAGAAGCCCTCACCGCAGACAAGCGTCGAGGCCTGCGTCGGCCGATGCCAAACGGTCAGCCACACACGCCGGCGACCAGACAGCTCCGACTCTGTCGTCGAGCATCGCAGGGAAAACAGTGTTGGGCTTGCGTCGAGCCAGCGCCAGAGCCAACCGCCCATCTCGTGTCATCGTCGCCGCAAGGGCCCCTCCTCAGCAGCTCCGACTTCAGGAAGACAAAGCGAAGCACGGCAACCCCTCGAACACGCCGGAAGAGACCGACTACCCATACCCATCAACAAGCCAACTCCGCTCGAAGCCGTCATCGTTGCCACACAGGAAGCCGCGCAAACCTCCACACATCGCCGGCCGGACACCTGCCGCCCGCAATGTCGCGAGTGTCCAGCCCATGAAGCGTGCAACCGGGACCAAGTGCTCTTCAAGGCGACGCCCCCAAGGGGGTAAGCGACGATGACGACGCCGTCGCCCGGCTCGAACGGGCCTTAGGCTTTCACCCGAAGAGCAAGATCCGAGGATGGCGGACACGAGGCTCCACGATGACGCCTCCAAGGAGGTGAAACGACGCCCACAGAAGCCGACGCCATCGGCCGGCAAGAATCCGGCAAGCTTTCGCCCGGAGCACCCATGACCACCGACACCCTCACGCAAAGCACCTCCACTGGCCCACCCACCTCCAAGAAAATACCGCGCCAGCGGTCTCGAAGAGCCACCACAAACCACTCCTCACCGGCAGCCGGAGCAGCACCGGTAAGCCAGATCTAGCCGCCTGCCATATCCTCAATCCCCCACCGACCAGCACGCACGCGAGCACACCATCCACGAGCAGGGGTAGGAGAGCCGCCACCACTCCGCACCCACGCCGGCCGAAACCAGATCCGCGCCGGAGCAGCCGCCGCCGCTGCCCACGAACAGGGGTAGGAGGGCCGCCACCCCACCTCACCCGCGCCGGCCGGACCTGGAGCGGAAGATCCGACGCCGAGCCGCCGGAGCCGCCACAGCCGCCGCCCACGAGCAGGGATAGGAGGGCCTCCACCCCACCACACCCGCGCCGGCCGGACCTGGAAGCGCCGGATCCAAGGCCGCCGCACCGGGGAGACGCCGCGGCAGGGCCGCCGAACCAGGGGACGAGCGCCTCCCACCACCGAGCAGGGATAGCAAGCTCCCCGCCGCCGCCGTCCGCGGCGCGGGCTTAGCCCGGCCGCATCTTCCGGCGGCGGCGAGGGGGGGAGGAGGGAGAGGGCGGCGCCGGCAGCCCGGCGGCTAGGGTTCCCCCGAGTCGCCTGGGGCTACGCGGGGGTCGGGCTCTCGTTTTTCTCATAGGTATTTACGTGCACATACACCTACGTTACGTACATGGGGCATGTGTTTATTTGCACCTGGAGATAACACCACCACGTACGCCGTGCACAATCAAACTCCGCGTTTTCCTCTCGTCCTGGCGGCTAGAGCAAGAAAGTCACACGGAATAAAATTACCTTATTAGTTTTCATTGTATAATTAACATGCTGATCTTATAAAATGGTAGATGCAGTTCTGTCTTAGAATAATCTCTCGAAGGTTAGTACTAAACCAAATCTATACTCCATAAAGTAGCACATAGTCAGTAATTCTATTTCATATAACTAACTGACCAAAGAGACACTACAGTTCCATCAAGGAGCACAAATTCCGTAATGTAATTCATAGCAGTACATGTTCGTTCCTGTGAATTGCATCAAGAAAGTGGAGAAAAGTAGAACAGGTTCCATGGTTCCATTGCAGGAAAAATCAGCGTTTGAGGCCCAAGGTTGCATGCTTCCAGGGTGGAAAAGAGGTTTGCAGCACCGTTGAAGGTTAAGGCAATGTGAAGCTTCAACAACGTAGTAATATTTTCAGATATGAGTAGTTCAAGTTTACTAGAAAAATCATGTGTCAGCAGAGAAAAACCACAAGACCTTGTTACTGATAATTGGTGTAATCGTGCGCCATGGCTCTCAAGTATTTGCAATTACAATTAAAAACGTCAAAATATCGCATGGTTCGCAAGTAGTTTGTTGATGCGGCGCAGTGAGTGGTGGTTTATGATCTCCCTCGCCACATTCTCATCAAGTTTTAATCCATCGCTTCCTGAAATAACAATGAAATTCATGCCAAAATCGAAATCTAATTAGTCGGACAAATAAACCTATGATTTGACCAAATCGAAAGGGTTGCAATCATCAATCTTGCCTTTTGATTGAGCTCCACAATGATCTAATTTCTAAGTCCATGTGATTTTTGTTGCTCTGTTTAATTGGTCTTTTCTATAGCTTTATCCATTTTTCCTTGAAACTAAGCTACATGAAAGGAAACATGCCTCCAATGCTTACCTTTCTGGATGATGGCCTTCTATGTGGACTACACAAACCGAAGGAAGCAAATGGTAGAATGACAACAAGGAAATAAAAGTAGCATATGAAGATGCAGATCTTGCAAGCTATCACCCAATCAAAACATAACTCTGACAAAACTGAAAAGTAAAACAGCATCATGTAAGGTTCAGAACAAGAGCACGCAGGAACATAATAAACAGGACACTAATCTTCTTGGATTTTTCAACCATAACCAAATGAACGAATTGGCCATGTTAAACACATATTGTGATTGTAATCTCTCGATTGTTATTCCTAACAACTTCAATGTAACACCTCGAGACGTCTCTCACCTAAGTCAATATAAACCACGCGGCTCTCCCTGTTGGAGAGTAGGAATGCTTCCATAGTTTACATGGTAATCAGAGCTATCTTCTTCCACCTCGTCTAGCTACCCAAACTCGACCATGTCGACATCTAGCTCGGTTGTTACCTCCGGCCTCAACAACAATGTTTCCGAACCACTTACCAGATCAAACTACATCCTTTGGCGTGTTCAAGCCCACTCCCAGATCATGGGAGCTGGACTCTTTGGATACATCGACAAAACCGTAGCCGGACCACCAAAAACCATAGTCACCAAAACCTCCGAGGGCAAAGACCAGGAAGTTCCAAATCCTGCTTATGCACCTTGGTTGATCCAAGATCAGCAGATCATCGCATACCTTCTTCGCAATCTTTCCAAGGAAGTGCTAATTCAGATTGTATCTCTTGAAACATCCCATGCCATATGGACAGCCCTTGCCAATATGTTCTTTGCCCAGTCCAGATCCAAAGCCAACCACGTTCGCATGTCTCTCACCAATGCCCAGAAAAGGAACCCAATCTGCCGCCGTGTACTTCGGGCACATGCGCGGCCTTGCCAATTAATTAGCTGCAGCAAACAAACCTATCATAGAAAATGAGCTTGTTTCCCACATCATAGCCAGTCTCGATATGGACTATCAACCAATCATCTCAGCTCTTGACGTGTCTCCTGATGATGTTACCGTCGATGAGCTCTTCGGCATGGTGGCCACCTTCGATCAGAGGGTGGAGATGTTCCAGGGCACGGGCGCTCGTGGCTTCAAGTCATCGGCCAACGCTGCATCGCGCAACTGTGGTGGTCTGACCAAAGGCTATCGCGGCAGCGGCCAGCAACACCGCGGCGATGGGAACGGCGGCCCTCGTCACGACTCTGGCAACAGCGGCCATGGCTACAATGGTGGTGGCGGCGAAGGCCACCATGGCGGCAGTCACTTCCCAAACAACGGTGGCGGTGGCGGCCCCAACTACAACAACAATCAGCAAGGTGGTCGACCCTTCTACAACAACAATAGGGGCGGCCAGAGAAACTACAACAACAACAACACTTTCCGTGGGTATGATGAATATGAGGGCAAGTGTCAGATTTGCAAGAAAACTAACCATATAGCTAAAGACTGCAAGTGGCGCTATGAGGAAAATTCTTAGAAGAAAAAGGTCGATGCGGCGGCCAACACATCCTATGGGTAGATACCAACTCGTATGTTGACTCCGGTGCAACCGACCACATCATCCATGAGCTTGAGAAGGTCACGATTCATGAAAGATACTAAGGGCATGATCAAGTTCACAATGCGGATGGTACAGGTATGGAGATAAGCAATATTGGTCATTCAGTTATTCATTCCCCTCATAAAGATATCCACCTTAATAACATTCATCATTACCCGAGTTCATCCAAAAATCTCATATCTGTTCATCGTATTGCTCTTGACAATCATTGCCCCGGTTCATCCAAAAATCTCCTATATGTTCTAGAGTTTCACCCATTCTTCTTTTTGATCAAGGATCGGGTCACGAAGCAAATTCTGTATCGAGGTAGATGTGTGGATGGACTCTACCCATTGATTCCCAGAGTTAGCAGATTCAATAAACAAGTGTGTAGTGCCATTAGACTTTCATTAGAAAGATGGCATGCTCGTCTAGGCCACCCTTCCTTTTCCATTGTCAAGCAAGTACTTAGCAAAAATAAACTCTCTGTTGTTGGAGAGCATAATTCTGAAACAATTTGTGATTCTTGCCAAAGAGCCAAAAGTCATCAGCTACCATACCCCATTTCAACCAGTGTTTCTACCAAACCCTTTCAACTTATATTTTCTGATGTATGGGCCCTGCTCCCACTTTGGTTGGTAGACATGCATATTATGTTAGCTTCATTGATGATTTTAGCAAATACACTTGGATATATCTTCTTAAGAAACGATCCGATGTGTTTCAAGTTTTTCACAACTTTCAAGCACTTGTCGGAAGAAAGTTTGATAGTAAAATCTTAGCCGTCCAATTTGACTGGGGTGGTGAATATGAAAAACTTAACTCTTTTTTTCAAAAGTTGGGCATCTCTCATCATGTTTCCTGTCCACATGCGCACCAACAAAATGGCTCCGCAGAACGCAAACACCGACACATTGTCGAAGTAGGTCTTGCCCTACTTGTCGCCGCATCCATGCCATTAAAATTTTGGGATGAAGCTTTTCTCACTGTTGTGCATCTTATCAATATTCTATCCAGTAGAGTCATCAAGAATGAAACTCCCACTGAGCGCCTCATGCATATCCAACCAGACTATACCCCTCTTCGTGTGTTTGGGTGTGCATGTTGGCCCAATCTTCGCCCCTACAATAATCGTAAACTTATGTTTCGCTCCAAGCAGTGTGTTTTTCTTGGTTATAGTGCCCAACAAAAAGGAGTGAAGTGTCTTGATGTCTCCACCGGTCGCGTCTATATCTCCCGAGATGTGGTGTTTGATGAAACACAATTTCCTTTTGCTACCCTCCATCCCAATGCGGGTGCCCTTCTTCGAAAAGAAATTCTTCTTTTACCTTCACATCTTTCTGGCATTGAACATGGGGAAGAAAATAATTGTAATGATCAATATTTGCCTAACCCTCCTAATGGTGTGCCTGAGTTTACTGTTTCGGAAATTACCAGAGAAGGCAGGACTGAAATTTGCATTGAAAATGAAGCTACCGTGTAACATTTTATGTGCACGAACTCCCCTGGAGCATCGTCTTCGGGATCCCCGGCTGTTGCCGCGCGATTGCCTTCGGGATCCACCCAGGTGCCGGTGACAGCCGCGGCAGGTGCAGCGCCTCGATCCGCTGCGGGATCCGTGTAGCCAGCGGGTCCTCCACCGGGATTCTCCACCCCTCCGCATGCACGCCGGCCTGGTCACTCCGAGGGCTCCGTGTGTCACTCCGCCACGCTTGGCCCCTCCACTCGCGCGGCCTCACCTGACCAGCATGTGGGTCTGGCCGGCCCGCTCTTTCCCGAGGCAAGCTAGCCCGAGACCCAGGTGGCCCCGTATGTTGTGTCACTTGATGCGGCCTCCGGATCAGGCGATGACAGCGCCCCCGGATCGTCTTCAGGATCCGTTCTGGTGGATTCTCCCCAGTCACCTGGATCTTCTGTGACGCCATCTCCTGCAGCAACTTTCACACCGCCACGTACCAGGTTACAAAAAGGGGTTACTAATAGAACCAATTACAAAAATATTTCCAAATACGGTCTCACTTGCCTGACAGGAGAATCTCGTGAACCAAAAACATTGGCTGCTGCCCTCGGTGACCCATGTTGGAAACACGCCATGGAAGAAGAATTTTCTGCTTTGCAACGCAACAAGACGTGGCATCTAGTTCCTCATCGCGCAGGTATAAATCTTATTGATTGCAAATGGGTTTATCGCATTAAGAGAAATTCTGATGGTACTATTGATCGCTACAAAGCTCGTCTAGTCGCCAAGGGTTTTAAGAAAGATATGGAATTGACTATGAGGACACCTTTAGTCCTGTGGTCAAAGCAGCAACTATTCGTCTTGTGCTCTCTATTGTTGTTTCTAGGGGATGGACTCTCAGATAGCTAGACGTGCAGAACATGTTTCTTCATGGTGTTCTAGAAGAAGAGGTTTACATGAAACAACCCCCTGGGTTTGAGGATAAAAATGCACTGTTCCATGTCTGCAAGCTTGATAAGGCCCTGTATGGACTGAAGCAAGCCCATAGAGCATGGTACTCTCTGTTAAGTATGAAAATGCAAGCACTTGGTTTTGTTCCATCAAAATATGACACATCACTATTCATTTACAACAAGTTTCAAACTGCAATTTTTGTTCTCATATATGTTGATGATATTATTGTCACTAGCTCCTCCAGTGAAGCGGCCACTGCATTATTGCATGATCTCATGTCAGAATTTGCCCTCAAAGATTTAGGAGATTTGCACTATTTCCTAGGCATTGAAGTACAGAAAACTGAACATGACATTCATTTATCACAAGGAAAGTATGTGACAGATCTTCTGAGAAGAGTTGGCATTCAGGATAGCAAACCCTCACCAACTCCTCTTTCGAGTTCAGAGACACTTTCCTTGATGGAGGGAGAACTTCTGAACCAGGATGACAGTACTAGCTATAGAAGCATTGTTGGTGCACTTCAGTATCTAACTCTTACTCGGCCTGACATTTCCTTTGCAGTAAATAAAGTTTTGCCAATTTCTGCATGCCCCTACGACAGCTCATTGGGCAGCAGCCAAACTTATCTTGAGGTATGTCAAGAATACAGTAAACATGGGTCTAACTATAAACAGATCATCCTCCACTCATGTCAGCGCCTTTTCTGATGCGGATTGGGCTGGTTGCTTGGATGATCGAAGGTCCACGGGGGGATTTGCCATTTTTCATGGACCTAACCTCATTTCATAGTGTGCAAAGAAACAAGCTATTGTTTCCAGGTCTAGTACTGAAGCAGAATATAAAGCATTGGCAAATGCTACATCTGAAATTATTTGGGTTCAAGCCATACTAAAAGAACTTGGAGTATCACAAATTCAAACTCCTTGTCTTTGGTGTGATAATCTTGGGCAACTTACTTGTCTGCTAATCCGGTCTTTCATGCCAGGACCAAGCACATTGAGATAGATTTTCACTTTGTCAGGGAAAGAGTTGCAAACAAAGAACTTGAGATCAGATTCATTCCTTCCAAAGATCAGCTTGTAGATGGAATTACAAAGGCACTTTCCACCAGAAGTTTTGAAGAATTTCGTCGTAATCTCAACCTAGCACGATTTTGATTATGGGGGAGTGTTAAACACAAATTGTGATTGTAATCTCTCGGTTGTTATTCCTAACAACCTCAATGTAATGCCTCGAGACGCCTCTTGCCTAAGTCAATATAAACCACGCGGCTCTCCCTGTTGGAGAGTAGGAACGCTTCCATAGTTTACAGGCCAAACAATTAGGAATGATTAAAGTAAACAAAAAGGATCACAATACTAAGAACTGAAGAAGAGAAGCAAATGTTTAGATAGAATAGCAGGGATTACATGATTACACAGCAAGACTGAGACCGCCTTAGAAGACCAAATTTCTTTGGTACCTTGGTAAGCCAACATCATCCTCAGGTGCACCATGTTCATGGCAGACACGCTCCACTACATCCTTGTGCTTTTTATCAATGAAGTCAGATCGTGTCGCGAGTCCTTTGCTCCAGCATGTTCCCCTCAACATGAATACCATCCATGTCCTTGCCTGCTACACTGATGCATTGCTCAGCCTCATTCATTTGATCTTCCAAAGTAGTAGCAGTAGCATGACTGGATGTACCCCATTTTTCGATGATGACTTGCACCTTTTACATAGCCATGTTCATCCACATCAATATCATCCTTGGCCTCCATTGTCGTCCTTCCCACACTCGTAGTCCTCTTGGTTGAGCGAGACGCGATGCGGTGGCGTGATGTGAGGGGGCGGCAGCGCGGAGACGACCACGTCTTGTTGCAGTCGAGGTAGCAGGGAGAAGCACCATCGTTGTTGAAGGAGACACGCGATAGGGAATGATGTGGTCGTGGCCACCGACGACGATCTGTGGGAGGAGATCGGGCACCCACCTTTTGTCGGGCTGCTCTGCTCGACGACGTGGAGGCTCTACGGCGGCTCCCAGGTCGGATCTGGCCACAAGGACCACCGAAGTGGCAAGACCATGCCTCTCCTTGCCTTGGATGAAGGGGGAAGGAGGCCGAGACCCGTGGCGGCGCCGCCATCGAGGAGGGTTGGGGGCTGCAAGGAATGAGGTGTTTGAGGATTGGATTTTCCTTTTGCGTCGGAAAAAAAAACGGTACGAAGGAAATACAAAGTAGTAGGGTCGGGGTGGTTGGAGGCGAAACGAAAAAAAGGACAGAAAAAACCAAACAAAATTAAATCATGGAACAGAGAATACCAACTCTTCCTTTTGGAGTAGAGATGGGAGAAGGGACAAAAAAAACAGACGAAAAAAAACCAGAGGAAGGTGGGAAGAGATATGGGAAAAAACCTGGAACGGAATGTTAATTAATGTAATTTGGTGATGTATGAAAATATTAATTAATGTGATTGAGCGACTTATGATAAGGTTAATTAATTCAGATTTGGTATTTAAAGATTCATTAGAAATTAATATTGATTGATTCTTTCACATAAGTAGATTACTAAATATATGATGATGGGAGGAGGGACGAAAAAAACAGACGAAGGTGGGAGGGGAGATGAAATAAAACCCTAGAATGGAATGTTAATTAATGTAATTTGGTGATGTATGGAAATATTAATTAACGTGATTGAGCGACTTATTGTAAGTTTAGTTAATTCAGATTTAGGCTTTAAAGATTCATTAGAAATTAATCTTGATTTATTTTTCACATAAATACATTGCTAAATATATGATGATGGGAGGAGGGATCAAAAAAATTAGACGGAAAAAAAACAAACGAAGATGGGAGGGGAAACGGAAAAAAAAACCTGAAACGGAAGCTACCAATTCCTTTTTTAGGTGCAGAGATGTTCAACCTATATTATAGCAGAAAATTTATATAAAAATTAAAATGTCAAAAATGAAAAAAGGAAAAAAGTAAAACCAAATCAGAAATAAAAGCAAAAAACTAAAAAAAACACAAGGAAATAAACAGCAGCAGCCAGCTTCGACTGCCTTGTCGACTGTCGGTCTTCGCATATCCGAGTGAGCCACACGACCGAGTGGATTGTCTGTCGAGTGACTCATGCGTCATGGTGATTTCAGTCGCAGTCTTCCTTGTAATCTTGTAATCTTTAAGTTCTCCAATGTGGTGTCCTTAGGTAGGGTATGTAGGTCAGTCTTAAGACCCTACCCTAGGTACATATCCCCAACAATCGTGCCGGTCTGTATTTCTTCTTAGCCTCATCACTTTGCCAGAAGAAACGAGATCTGTGAAAGTCTAATCTTTTTCGTACCCCTACTGGTACTTCAAAGAAAGACAAGAGGAACATCGGCAGGCTTGTTAAAACCGAATTTATTAACACCAGCCTCCCTCCATACGACATAAGCTTGCCCTTCCAGCAGCTTAGTCTTTTTTCAAATCTATCCTCAATACATTTCCATTCCTTATTCGTCAGTCCTCTATGATGAATAGGAATCCCAAGATAGCTAAACGGTAGTGATCCCATTTCACATCCAAATAGCTGCCTATAAGCATTTTGCTCCTCCTTTGCCTTCCCAAAGCAGAATAGTTCGCTTTTGTTAAAATTTATTTTTAGCCCAGATAACTGTTCAAATAAGCACAAAAGTAGTTTCATATTCCTTGCTTTTTCCATATCGTGTTCCATGAAAATGATCGTATCATCCGCATATTATAGTATGGACACACCCCCCTCTACCAGGTGTGGAACGAGTCCTCCTACTTGGCCCTTTTCTTTAGCCCTGCCAATGAGTATTGCCAACATATCTGCTACAATGTTGAACAATACCGGAGACATGGAGTCACCCTGTCTCAATCCCTTGTGTGTTTGAAAGAAATGACCTATGTCATCATTAACTTTAACCCCCACACTGCCTTTCTGAATGAAAGCATCCACCTGATCCCTCCAGGTTTCATTGAACCCTTTCATACGTAAGGCCTGTTGAAGAAATGGCCATTTGACTTTATCATACGCTTTTTCAAAACCCAATTTAAAGACAACCCCATCCAGTTTCTTTGTATGAATTTCGTGCAGTGTTTCATGCAAGACAACAACACCCTCTAAGATGTGTCTCCCAGGCATGAACGCCGTCTATGTCGGTTGGACTACCGAATGAGCTATCTTCGTCAATCTATTCGTGCCAACCTTTGTAAATATTTTGAAGCTGACATTGAGCAAACAAATCGGTCTAAACTGCTCAATGCGTACAGCCTCCGCCTTCTTTGGCAACAACGTGACCGTTCCGAAGTTAAGGTGGAAGAGCTGTAATTGGCCATTAAATAAATCATGGAACATACGCAAAAGGTCACCCTTAATAATATGCCAGCATTTTTTATAGAATTCCGCCGGGAACCCGTTCGGTCCCGGTGCCTTATTTTGTTTCATTTGTGCTATTGCGTCAAACACCTCTTTCTCAGTAAATGGAGCTGATAGTACCTCATTCTCATCGGAATTGAGCTGAGGTATATCATGTTTTGTGCTCTCATCCAAAGAGACAAAATTCTCTTCTGGTGCACCAAATAATTTCTTGTAATATTCAGAAATGTATAATTTTAGGTTCTCATGTCCTACAATTGTTCCTTCATCTTGCTCAAGTTGAATTATTTTCTTCTTTCGATGTTTGCCATTTGCAATCATATGAAAGAATTGTGTGTTATCGTCCCCATGGATCACCTTCGTCACCTTGGCTCGAAGTGCCCATTTCATCTCCTCCTCTCTCAAAAGCGTTTGCAATTTCTTCTCAGCCTCAATCTTATTATTCCTATCTGACATATTGAGAAGAGTGGACTCAGCTTTCACATCTAACTCATCAATCAGTCGAATAAGTCTCTCTTTTTCCACTTTGTATATTCCGCTCTGATTCTTGGCCCAGCCTCTCAAGAACTGGCGCAAGTGTCGTATTTTGTTTTGCCATCTTTCTATATTTGAAGATCCACCAGACCCCCTAGCCCATTCGGTAGCTATGAGATCCATGAATCCTTCTCTCTCGAACCAACTTAATTAAAAAGAGAATAAGTTTCTATTACCCACATGATTGGCTTCCCCAGAGTCAACCATGAGAGGTGTGTGATCGGAGATGGCTCTTTGTAAAGCATGTACTGAAACCAGAGGGTACTTCTGTTCCCATTCCACACTGGTCAGTACCCGGTCCAACTTCTCATATGTTGGCACAGGTAGTGAGTTTGCCCATGTGAATTGTCTACCAGTGAGGTCAATCTCCCTCAAATCGAGACTCTCAATAACCATGTTGAACATAAGTGAACATCTTCCATCGAAGTTATCATTATTTTTTTCATCTTGTCTTCTAATGATATTAAAGTCTCCCCCAACAATAATGGGAAGTCTTTCTTCTCCACATATTCTCACTAAATCGGCGACAGTCTCTCCACCGCCGGCCGGTGTTTTCTCCGTCGGAATGGTACCGTTTTCCAGTTTCCAATGAAATCCACGAGGGTGAGCGCCGACAAACGTACCTTTGGTAGGGGTCCCTTCCATGGCCTTACCGCGGATGCCGACGTACGCCGGTGTACCACTCGCCGGAATACCTCAACCTTGTCGCCGCCACCGTCGCCCAGTCCATACCATGCGCTGTTGGTAGGAGGAACCAATCCGTCGATGCATTCCGCGATCTGCTCCTCGGGGTATCCCACCCTCAAGGATTCGCAGACGTAATCCGATGGCGTCGGGGAAGAGTCCCCTGCCACCACATCGACGAACTGATCCTCCTCGGCGTCCGAGTCTTCGTCTTTGTCCGATCTAGCCAACGCCCAAAACCTGCTGCCTCGATGAAGGAGAGCAGTCCTGGTCGTGGCCGTCGTGGCGTCGCCCGCGTTGCCTGCCTGGCGCGATCCATCAGACTCGCGGGTCGCCGGTGTCTGATCCACCGCGTGAGCACTCCTCCCAACCGCATGCGCCGCCAGACGCCCAGGTCGGGATTGATGAACCCCAGCGCGACCCTGCGGCGAGGAGAGGAGCGACGCCGGTGCTAGTTCGGGCGGCGGGGGCGCGTGCGCCGGCGTCGCCCCGCCCGTCGCCTCACTCATTTTGGTCCGTCAAATATCCTAACATTGGGGGCTAAATCTCAAAATATTACTTTTTGGTTTAAAACTGAGAGAGCCCTGCCACTTCTCCCAAAATCCATGATAGAACAACAGCAGAACGGTCAGCGCAGTGACCGGTTGATCTTTCGCCACTATAAAATTGTAACAAAACCTCACCCAATCCCTATCTCTTTGCCATTGTTGTCCCTTTTCCTGAAATCATTGTGGAACCCCTGATTTGCCACCACCTCCGCCTGAAAGTGTTTGTCCCTTTTCCTGAAATCACCCTGGAACTCCCGATTTGCCCCCGCCTTCGCCCGAATGTGTTGTCTCCGCTAGCTTCACTATCGTCGTCTGACTCGCCTCCGCCGTTAGATCCGTCGATGTCTTCGCAATGGTGAGGCGATCCGCACCCGCCGCTACACCTACTCATGCCAACACCTCTCGTCGGTAGTTGTGCGTGGAGCTATCAATGAGATTAAGGAGGTGTAGGTGGAGCAGCCCCATGTAGACACTGAATCGTCAGAAGGGAAGGCAAGGAGGGAGATGAGGTGGGAGAGGGGGAGTAGTCTCATGTTGGCGCGACAGTGCACGAAACCGGTGTAGTGGTGCCTTCCACCAGGGCGGGGGGGGGGGGGGGGGGAGCACCACGTTGTGGAGGCGCAGCTCTGCCGGACAAGTTGGTTGTCCGGTCGTCGCTGCCCTCCACGCCCACTATGGGGTGTGGGGGAACATCGTGCTACCGAGGCGTAGCTCACTGCCAAGTGTCAGGCATCACCACCGCCGCCGGTTGTCGCGAATATCGACACCGCAACCGCCACTGTCGTTGACGAGCGGATCGAAAAGATGCCTAGCGGTTCTATGAACTACTATGTATCACAATGTGGCTTTAATCTAGTTTTGAATTTGAGTTTCAAATGAGATATGTTTGGACTTAAGAAGTTAAATTTGAGAGTTCGGCCTAGGTTATTTGTACATTTTTAACTCCTAATATTTGAGGAGTTAGGATTTGATGAGCGAGATAGTATCATTCGACATTCGAGTGGGATCCGTTAGAGATGGCCCAGTTGTTAGAGCATCCGACGGCCACGATCGTAACTCCCAAGCAGAATCTGATGGGCCGCCCTGATGTCTCCGCGCCGATTGACGCCTGGCCGTAGCGCAAGCACCGGCCACTCCTCCTCGACTAGCTCGACAAAAAGGGCAGCGAGTAGCCCTAAGCCTTGACGCCGTTGCCTCCTATCCTATTCACGTCCTGAGGCTTCGTTTTGCACTGTACCACGGCGCGGTCCGTCGCCTACGTGGTGCCCCTACTCGTCGGCACGGCGTCGCCGTCCGCCACCACCTCCCGGCAGGCGCTGCGGGTGGTGGACTCGTTCGCCAGCCCGCAGCAGAACCTTTGTGCAGCCTCTTTTGTTCCCTAGTGTTTTTCACGATTGTATATGAACTGACATACAGTTTCCCCAGTTCATGTAGATAACTTCAATACAGGCCTTAATTGTGTTCACTGATGGATTAAACTTGCCTGGCTCTTTTATATTTTGAGATATTATTCATTCTGCTTGCCATTTTTAACCAACAAACTATATATGTTATTGGATTAGTAGTGAACTTGTTCTCCATAAAAAGTGTCGGTCTAGTTCCCCTGATAGTTAGAATGAGATGTTCCCTTGTTTCCCCTAAACTTAATATGTTGTTTTTTCTAACATACAAACGCATCTGCAGGACCTTCGAAACCTGTCCCAAGGAGTGCGCTGTGCGCACCCAAAGGATCTAACTGGGGAACTTCAGAAGCACATCCTAAACGCTATATTTGTAAGCAGCCTCTGCAGGTTTCTCACGAAATTAAAGCACTTGCATCGTTGCCTATATTGCATATCTTGACCATCTGTTTATGTGGGTATAAATGACCGCAGAATGCAGAGATATGTCTTTTTCCCATTTAGTTCTAAAACCTGATGTATGACTTGTGTGAAACCCCTATCCTCTTTGCTATATTTACAGTATGGTGCTTAGTTCTGTAACCTGTACCACTTATGTTTGTCATTGTTGTAAACCAGGCTAATGGAACTTTGTATTTCACTTCAAAGATTGTATTTCACTAATTTTTAAAAGTTAATCTTGTCAACTATATCAAAATGCACTGGAAATTGGCAATTCTGCCCACTCTGCACTTGTGTGTTGATCGGCATGAGTCTGTGCGTGTGGGCTTCCTGATCAAAGTATGAACTCAGTTAGAGCTTGAAGAGTTGTTACAGGAATCATCTTTTAACTTTTCAATTGTGCGTGCTTACATCGATATCCATCATTCCGGGCACAAGGTCGTTACCCGTCTGTTTCCAGCTTTTTGTGCATTGCAAATTTGCAATGATGCAATATGGTAGCACATGTTTTAAGTTTCACAAATCACAGTGGCCAGGCAGTTTAGGTGTTACTTGTTCTCGGAAGATATGCTGCTATAGGTGTGATAGAACCAGCTTATGAAGTTGCGTGTAGTACCTAGCAAGAACAAAGAATATATATTCTCCTGTGTTAAATAGGTCTGGAATCATATCTATATTTTTTTAACATATCTTTGCAAATATTAGTGTGGTCACTTTATTCCACCATTAAACAACAATATCATATATAATTCTAAGGTGGAAAAAATTATACTATAGGTGTTAATATGCGATACGCGAATTTTATCCCCATAGGCAAACCTTTTTTTATGTCAGTAACGAATTAACGATGCTCATTGTCTTGCTCGTGTTGCACATGTGGGATGAGCAATGGGGAACTGACATGTGTCGCAACAAATGCTTTCACAAATATTAGTGCTCACCAGTCAGTTCGGTCACCTGCTTTAATAAAAGGTCTGTCAGCTGTCGATTCCTGTGACAAAAATCAACAGACATGTTCTTATAGTTGGAGGAAGTGAAGAGAAAAACAAGTCTGGATCACAATGATCGTGCGTGAAGAAAACGATCTAGCAGGGAATAAAAAGAGGATGGCATTGCTGAAGAGTTTCAGGAACCCATGATGGCCCAATAGCTAGTGCTTCTAATCATGTATTCCACTGCTAGGATGAAGTATAAGTTGTCTACATTGACACTACGGTGTGTTTCCAGTAGTAGCTATGTAATAACACGTCCCTCTTTTGAATTGCATGAGCTACAACATGCTTGCTCTCTGTTTTTCTGAAGACCAATGTGAGTCGTAGAACATGATATCAAACTACCTTGATTGTTATTATTAATATATGATTTTCTTTGATTAGTTGGTAGGTGCATGTTGTAGACTTGTTCTGCATACTCATCCTGGCCAGGTTAATACTGTCGATCATACAGATTAAGCGGATGTGCACCGGCAGATTTGAGCAGGGAGGTGATACTGTCGATCTAATCATTGTACTGATCTGTGAGAGACTTGGCACATCATGAACAAGACGAAGGATCCAAGGCTTCAATGATCAGGTGCATTTTAGAAGCTCCACATCAGCGTTTGACATCCTCTTCATAGCAATCTGCTGTAAATAAAAACTAAAATATACTCCAGCTTTTAGCTAGTAGTGGAGCAGTGGGGCTTGTGGCATCTGCTTGTCGGGCCATAATTTGGCTGGGAATTTTTCTTCCTTTCTAGGGGAGCTATGGAGCCTCGTGCTCTTAACCACTGTCTTTCTATAAGTACCGCAAGCTCTCAATGTTGTTATTTGTGGGCTGCACTGCCTCCGGGGGCCAAGGTTCCAAGGATTCATCCAAGCTCTGCTCTCCCACACAGATTGCAATGGCAGCAGTCTCAATGGACGTTGAAGCGGCAAGAGAGGAGAAGGTATACAGGTGTGAGACATCGATACGAGTTAAATTTTCACATTTTTAGGGATTAATTTGTTGCTCTTAAAAACAGCAATCAATAATAATTGTATGTATGTACACAACTTAGTCCAACTCTGTCCTTCCTGCAGAAGAAGGGGTTCTACCAAGATCTGGTCCTAGCTTACAAGACTCTAGGCGTGGTCTTTGGTGGCCTTGTCACTTCACCTCTCTACGTTTATCCGTCGATGAATCTGAACAATCCCACCGAAGAAGACTACTTGGGGATATACAGCATCATGTTCTGGACCCTGACTCTGATCGGTGTCATCAAGTACATATGCATAGCTTTGAATGCCGATGATCATGGTGAAGGTGATAGAATTAACCAGAGATTCTCCCAAGCTGCCAATGATAGATAAGGCCAGGCCATATATTTCTTGATTTTTCACTTGATGGGAGTTATTTTTCTCATGCAGGTGGCACATTTGCCATGTATTCTCTGCTGTGCCAGCATGCCAACATCGGTATCCTCCCGTCCAAAAAGATTTACATCGAAGAAGAGGATCTGGTCTCCACTCAGCCTGCTGTGACCAGAAGGCCAAGCAGGTTGAGGAGATTCATCGAGCGCAGCATCGTCGCCAGGAGGCTGCTGCTCCTCACCGCCATATTGGGCATGTGCATGCTAATCGGAGATGGCATCCTCACACCTGCTATTTCAGTCTTGTCTGCAATAGATGGACTAAGAGGCCCTTTCCCATCCGTCAGTAAACGTATGCAGTTAGTCCATAGTAGTGGATGTCTTAGTTGGGACAAGGATCGTGATTAATTGTGTGTCTGGAAATAATGTTTTACAGCTGTGGTGGAGGCACTGTCTGCGGCGATCCTCATTGGGCTCTTCCTGCTGCAGAAGTACGGCACGTCGAAAGTTAGTTTCATATTCTCGCCGATCATGGCCGCCTGGACGTTCACCACACCGATCATAGGTATCTACAACATCTGGCGCTATTACCCTGGCATCTTCAAGGCCTTGTCGCCACACTACATCGTTATGTTCTTCGTGACCAAGCAGAAAAGGGGCTGGCAGCTGCTCGGTGGAACCGTTCTCTGCATCACCGGCATGTACATTAACCTCTTCTCTGTTTCACAGTTGGCTCTAATGTCCTCGATTGACAAACTTTTTGTTTTGATCATGCAGGTGCCGAGGCCATGTTTGCAGATCTTGGACACTTTAGCAAGAGGTCTATCCAGATTGCATTCCTCACCGGCATCTACCCCTCACTAGTCCTAACCTACGCTGGGCAGACGGCTTACCTGATCAACAACGTCGATGACTTCAGCGACGGGTTCTACAAGTTTGTGCCGCGGACCGTGTACTGGCCCATGTTCGTCATTGCGACGTTGGCAGCGATTGTGGCAAGCCAATCGCTTATCTCAGCCACCTTCTCCGTCATCAAGCAGTCGGTAGCCCTTGACTACTTCCCCCGTGTTAAGGTGGTGCACACCTCCAGGAACAAGGAAGGGGAGGTATACTCGCCCGAAACCAACTACATCCTGATGCTGTTCTGTGTTGGTGCCATCCTCGGCTTCGGCGATGGCAAGGACATCGGAAACGCGTTCGGGGTGGTGGTCATCATGGTAATGCTGATCACCACCGTCCTGCTCACCCTGGTGATGCTCATCATCTGGGAAACGCATGTGGTGCTGGTGGCACTCTACTTCGTGCCGTTCCTGATCCTCGAGGGCACCTATGTAAGCGCGGTGTGCACCAAGATCCTTAAGGGCGGGTGGATGCCATTCGCGGTGTCATTGTTGTTGGCCATTATCATGTTCGGCTGGTACTATGGCCGACAGAAGAAAGCCGAGTACGAGATGGCAAACAAGGTGACACTTGAGCGGCTTGGTGAGCTCCTTGCTGGTTCCGATGTGCACCGTGTCCCTGGGCTCTGCTTCTTCTATAGCAACATGCAGGACTGGCTCACCCCTGTGCTTGCGCACTACATCAGGAACTTGCGGTCACTGCACAAGGTGACCGTCTTCCTCACTCTCCGGTACCTGCTGGTGGCCAGGGTTGATGCCAAGGACCGGGTGGCCATCCGGCGGCTTGGTCCCAGCGGGGTTTACGGGTGCACAATACAGTACGGCTATGCCGACCCGCTCGACTTCGAGGAGGATGACCTTGCCGGCCAGGTGGTGAGCGTCCTCCGTGAGCACATCACTGTGGAGGAGGCCGCGCTACTTGAGGAGGCGAGGGAGGCTGGGGTGGTGCACGTCAGGGGCAAGATGAGGTTCAACGTCGGCAAGGACACGGGCTTCTTCGACCGTGTTCTGCTTGGATTCTACGAGTTCCTGCACAGCACGTGCCGGTCCGCGCTGCCAGCGCTCGGGATCCCTCTGCAGCAGCGCGTCGAGATCGGCATGCTCTACAAGGCCTGACGCTACGCGTTCACGCACTTGCAGATGTATAACGCAGTGCGTGCCAATAAGGGGTTTGTGTTTTCGGTTGTTTCAGCTACCTGCAGTAGCGACGCAGTGTCCTATGTAAGTGAACCTCAGTATAAAGGTTGCCATGGAATAAAGGATGTAATATATGCTGCGGAAGGTAAGCGTTTGCACCCATATATACCAAGTGTCGATTACTCTGGAAACTTTTAGCTCAAAATATTGCTTCCAAATTTCCTGTCCATCTCAATCGCATCATTTGTTTTTATATGCTTGAAAAATTACTTTCGGGTATAGGCGGATGACTTAAGAGTATTAATTATTTATAATTTTGCGGTGAATTCTTGTGGTTGTGGGTGATTTATGTTTGTCACCATGACTTTGCCGCAAATTCTGGGCCGCGATGATCTTGCCTTTATCAGGATTTTTTTCTTCGGGTTTTCGGCATTGCTACCAATTGGTTTCAAACATATGTACTATTGCAACATGTGGAGATACATTGACTATTTGGTGCATCTATTTAGAGATGGTAACAGGTGCTTCTTCTGCTTTATTTGGACTACAACCTCTTAATAGACTTTGTGATGCTTGATTTTGTATCACTTGTGTATTTTATTTTTTTTGTTCCCTGGAGTGAGAAATAAGTTGGTAGTAACTCTTTTTAGTTATATATCTATCTGCATCAGTTGTATATTCATCCGATGTAGAGGTCGGCGGCCACTTCTCTTTTTATATATATAAAATCTTCCAACCGACAGATCAAGGAGAAATATAATCAACTTTAAACCAGTGAGCTTAACCTTGATATATCTTTTAGAATTTTGAAACTTGAATCTTAACACTTATATTGGATTGGTCAACTTGACAGTTTCATCTTTAATTTCCAAATTATACCAAACTTCTAGGAAAAGAAAACCTTTCCAAAGCAAAATTAAACCTTCAAGCCATAATTTTCAGTTTTCAGCAAGAAGTGCAAGTAATTACCCAATTTGTTTTCCATTTGTAGGATGGATTCTTTCTATTAGCAAGTTTTTTAGATTTTTATTTGCTAATTCTAACTTGTTTCCATAGCTTATGGGTAGCTTTGAGATACTTGTTAAATGTGTGATTTTTACAACTTCTCCATGAATTTAGTTCTTTTTCTTTCATTTTGCCAAGTTTTCCTCTAAATTTATGTTTTTATAATTCCGAAATAATTCCACGACATGCGTGAAGCCCCTGTCATTTGCTAAAGTTATAGAAATCTTGTAACCTGTACCATCCATGTTACCATTGTTGTAAGCCATGCTAGCTAAACTTTGTTTCTGAGTCCAGAATTGTTGCTCCTTCAGTGACCGGATTACCCAATTTTGTTAAATGCAGCCTGATCAAGTGTATCAAAATGCATGGGAAATTTGTTTCGCTTGCAGGGAGGCCCTACATAATTATGTGCACTCTGCCCCGACTCTTGTTTGTTGACATTATGATGGTGTGTTGATCGACACAAATCTGCACGTGTTGGGCTTTCTGATCAAATTATGTACTCGTTGGGAGTTTGAAGAGTTTAAAGTAGAATCATCTGCTTTTCCATTACGAGTTCTTGCATTGAATTCAATCCTTGTGAGGAGAAGGTTACCTGTGTGTTTCCAGCATTTGGAGCACTGCGAATTCGCATGCCATGCAGTATGTACCAGTTTTTCTGTTTTCGCAGCTCACAGTAACCATGAAAGCCAGACTGCATGCTGAACTTGAGTTTAGCTAAACCATTAATTCTTTATTTTGTCTAGGGCCGATGATCCCGGGACAAAAACACCATAGACTTTCTGATGTCGGTCACAACGGCTACAATTGGACGAGGACAAAGCAAATGAGTTTTTTTTTTTTTTTTGTGAAAACGGGCAAATGATTTGCCACGTATATTAATTAAGAGAGAATAGAGTTTGTGTTACAAACACCCCTTAACAATACAGGGGAGAATCACTCTCCCGGCATGATGGACCCTAGTTTCTTAGCTCCGATGGCGACCCAAAACGATGCCTCCCTTTTGATGTTGTCGAGGAGAACCGTCGGCGGAGCAGCCTTGTTGCGGAATACGCGGGCGTTTCGCTCGTTCCAGATCGCCCATGTGGTGAGCATGGTGAGCGAGGCCATGGCCTTCCGGTTGGGGACGGAAGCATCGGTCAACCCAAGCCACCAATCTAAAGTGGAATGCCTCAGGGGCCAAGTGGAGGTATTAACGTGAATGAGTTGCAGCCACGCCTTGATCAAGCCCCATAGCCGGATGGTGAACCGGCATTTGAAGAAGAGATGGTCAACCGATTCACTCGCACGCATGCATAAGGGGCACGAGCCACAGTTTGGCCAACCGCGCTTGGCCAATCGATCCGCGGTCCATACTCTATTTTGGATGGCCAGTCAAGCAAAGAACTTGACCTTGGGTGGAGCCCAGATTTGCCACACGGCATGCTCCAAGGGAGATCGAATGAGGCCAAGAAATTGCGCTTTGTAGGCGGACTCCGCCGTGTAGAGGCCATTAGTTGAATGCTTCCAAACAATGTCGTCGTCAATATCCTCCTGTAGGTGGAAGTCCCGTATGGTGGCCCAGAGCTCGAGAAATTGCTTGAAGTGTTCTATAGTGAAACTGGACGACATGTTGATCTTTTTAACCCAAGCACCATCCTTTAGCGCTTCCCGCACCTTCCAATTCTTCCTCGTTGATGCCGCGTAGATGAGAGGGGCCATGTCCATGGGTTTGCGGTTGTGCACCCACAGAGAGTCCCAAAAGGGCGTGCGTGCGCCATTGCCCACGATAATAGTTGAGGAGGCATAGAAGAAGTTGTAGTCTGCGTCATCGCACGGGTTGCCCATGCCAACCCACATCTTAGTTGGCTCCTTCCACTCAAACCAAATCCAACGAAGCCTAAGCGCCCTAGCAAATTTCTCCGTGTTTAGCACTCCAAGACCCCCATTGGCGACTGGGCGGCAAACGGTGTCCCAATTAACCTTGCATTTGGCCCCGGTGGTCTTGTTCATTCCTTCCCAAAGGAACGCTCGCTCAAGCTTGTTGAGATTTTTGAGGGTGCTTGGAGGGGCGACGAGCGTAGTGATGAAGAAGGTGGCTTGGGAGGCAAGCACCGACTTGACCAAGGCTGTGCGTCCCATAGACCTGATGTTTTGCCCATCCCAAGGGACCAGCTTTGCCGCCGCCTTATCCTCCAAGAACTGAAAGTCCACCTTCCTGAGCCGCCACACAGAGAGCGGAAGGCCTAAGTATTTCATGGGGAAGGATCCGCGCGCCGCCGGAAGGTTTTGAAGGATGTCCGGCAGGTTGATGTGCCCACATCGAATCGGGACGACTTCGTCTTTTTGGCGATGTCACCGGTCTAGCAAATGAGATTTTCATGTGTACACTGTTGTCTCTGCCACATAGACGTTGTTGCTAAATATAGACAAATCTAACTTGCAAAGAATTTAAACTGCAGTCCAATTCCATGATTTCTGACGCTCCGGGAGCCGAAAAGGCCACTTGAGGCGAGGGGAACTTGTGAAACACTAGTACTGAAAATGGAGAATGAAGGCCCTGGCTTGTGTGTGGTAAGCATTTTTTTTCCTTCTTATATCTGAGCCTGTGTGATTTATCATTTTCTATGGTGGCTATAATTATAAATTGCATGCATGCTCATCTTTCTAAAGCATCCATTTCACCAGGCAAGAATCATCTATTTTTGGTACATGTTCCTTGTTCTGGGAAGATATGCTACTTTTGTAGTGCTAGAACCAGAATATGGAATTTTGACTAGGGGGAGTAGTAGCTAGCGAGAACAAAGAAATATATTTATTCTCATGCTCGAAATAGGCTGGAGATCACGTCTATAATTTTTTATCATGTATTTGTTCTGCTGGTGACTTTATTCCACCGTTAAACGTCAATATCACACCAACTCTAGGTTCAATAAACTAACACTGTAGGTATAATTTGATGAGTTTTAAATAGCTGGCTATAGCGGGGCTATAGCCTTGCTATAACCTTTTCAGCAGGGTGTCGTTAAATGGTCTCAAATACAAATAGGCCGCTATAGCTCCGGTATAGCTCCGCTATGGTTGATTTGAAGGTCAGCCGCTATTTGGCATAGTCCGCTATTTAAAACATTTATTTTATCCCATACACAAAAACTGTTGTTTATGTCAATAACGATGACACTATCTGCTCAGGATGCAAATCCAGGATAAGCAATGTTGTGAATCGGCATGTGCCAAAGCAAGTAATTTCCAATGCATGCATTCTCGCATTGTTTTATTGGTGTTTTGCTATCAGTATGCCCCTCGTGTCCGCTTCCTCCTCTCCGTGCTGACTCCTCTCCCTGTCCATTACCACCTTGCCAATCTGACCGTCCACCGGCTATGAGCCGTGAGGCAGGGCGTCGTGTCCTTACCCGTATGACTGCCGGTATGCTTCAGGGTGTGACAATCACCAGTCAAAATGGGCCCCATGCAGTAATACACTGGAAGCATAAATATATCTTAATGATAAGCATGATCAGGTCCCAGTCCTAACCACATGACAAACCACATAGTACATGCAAGAACTCTTCACACTCTACCGGTAATTTGAAGTTTGTGCTGAATTTGATCTGTGATCTCTAGAGCAATGAACACAGACGTGACATTTTTCATTCCTCAAGAGCAAAAAGTTGAGAAAATATAATTACGCTCTAAATAAGACAACCAAAAACTGATATGAAGCCCGCTCATGTGAGTTTGATATAGCCAACTAAGAGCATCTACAACCGGACCTCTCAAACACGCCTCAAACGCCCGGGCGGGCTGTCCGGTCATTATCCGGTCAAAAAAAGTTGACCCAGACGGACCCCTCAAACGGGCCTCAAACGCCAGGACTGACCGGCACCCCCCATATCCAGCCCAAATATGGGGCGGATATGGGGTGGCCCGGGCACGCCCGGGCGCGTCCACCTGACAAGCCCGGCCCACCCCGACCCCACCCTGTCCCACTAAAAACCCCCGTCGGGCGAAACCCTAGCTCACTCACTCTCGCTCCATCCGCTCCTCTCCCCTCTCCACCCGCTCCTCTCCCATCTCCGCCCGCTCCTCTCCGCCCGCCGACGAGCATGTCGAGCTCCGGCAGCGCCTCCGGCGACGCCGATCCGGAGTACAAGCTGGCTCTCCACATCGCGTTGGAACGGTCCAAGGCGGAGACCGGAGGCAGCTCCGGATCTGGAGCGTCCTCGAAGCCGCCCGCTCCCCGTCGGCGCATTTCGGACGCCGGCGCTGGCCCGTCCCGTGCCATGGGCAGCGGCGACCGACGGCCAGCCCAGTCCGCGCCGGCGGGGCGGGCTCCCTCCCGCCGTGCCCTCCCTCCGCCCGCCGCTGCTCCCCCTGCGGGGCAGCGGTGGGTGCTTATGCCCGCCCCTCCGGCCCGGTCGCGCACGCCGGAGTCGGAGGCGCGCGCCGCCCGCCGCAAGAGGCAGCGGCGGAGGGAGAGGGAGGCCGCGGAGACGGCCAAGGAGCGGGCGTGGTCTCTGGCGGATATGGATAAGGACGACCTCCTCGCGTGGGTCTGCCGCCGGTCGCTCACGACGGCGGAGTCGGACGCGAGGAGGCTCCGCCGCAAGAACGCCAAGGCCCTCCGCATCGCCATTGAGGAGTCCGAGCGGGAGTCCAAGCGGCTCGCGGAGGTTACGGCGAAGGAGCGGGCGCGGCTGGCCAAGCTCAAGCGCTGGCAGGACCGGGCGGCGGAGCAGCTGAATGGCCTCGTCATCGTCTCCGACTCCTCCTCCGACCACGACGACGGCTCCTCCTCCAACGACGACCAGCCCCCCGCCGCCGACGGCTACAGCTAAGCCGGCGACCGCAAGGGGAATGGTCCGGCCCGCAAGTACTAGTTAGATTTAGCTTAGGTTTAATTTTGTCCGTCGTCTGTATGAACTGGTGGAGCTTTTGTTGCAATGTGATGCTATCTCGTGTCCGCGTTTATATGTCCTGCGTTTGATCGACGTACTTTGATCCACGTTGCATGGGTAGTATGGAAATAGGGGGTCGGATATGAGGGAGACGGATGTGGACGAGCGAATTTGAGGCGCGACGCGTCCGCGGGCGTTTGAGGGGCCGGATTTGTCATATCCGGTTGTAGATGCTCTAACATGTTTGCATGAACAATGATGGCAACAACCATCTACCAAATGCATTTGGAACTAATTAAGGAGAGGCCCACAGGGGAAATCACCTTTTGTTAACTCCTGCGCACACAAGAAGCACGATAAATATATATGTAGGTGACCGCGGACAGGTTGGATAAACACTCAACCTCTAAGTCATCCAAGCTTGTTCTAGTTCCTCTAGTGAATGACGATCCAATTATCGCCTGGACAGTGTTCTTTTTCCGCCTGGGCACTATTGCTATCACCTACAGATCACACAAGCAATGACTTGCCGGTGAGCTATATAGGATTAGGATGTATCGGCAATTATGCTCAACCTTATTCTTTTCTAGTGCCAGCAACTTAGGGCTTCACATGATCATCAAGCTGCAGGGGCCGTACATCCTGTTGCCTATTCTCTCAGTCCATATACTTAAAAATGGCCCTGAGTTTCTTGGCACGACATGAAAATTCCCCGCGCTATGTTAGCACGAGCAATTATAGAAGGAGCTTACTACCTGATGAACGCTCCCCATGTTGCAATAGTCCAAAACGACACGCATAACTAGCACGTATGTAGCGCGTTCCTGGGCTAGCCTCTCCTCATAAACAAGTGTATTTGTATTAGCAAATATTGTCTTCAACCTTTAAATTCAAAATATTACACGAGCTGATGAGCCGTTATTGCACGAGACCTGATGAACCTCGGTTTGTAAAAATTTCGACATCTGACCAATTTCCCTACCACCGTCGTCTTTGACGGTAGTATTACACCACCTACCATCATGGTTAATGACGGTAGGACTCAAATGTACCGTCAGCTTCATTTTGACCTGATCTCGAACGGTTATATCGGACCTGGCGATTTTGAGGGCGACCTAGGGTTAGCCTCTCGGCCGCCGCCGGCAACCCGGCGCCGGCGTCTACCTCCGTTCTGCCTGTGTTGGTTTGCGGGGCGTCTCCATGCTGGTCGACGTCTTCTGTTCTGTACGATCGGTTGGCGCCTAGTCGCATCCGCGGCGGCTAGGGCGTACCTGGCGACGGCGACCTAGGTCGTCCTCGTGGTCTGGATGGAGCTTTGCTCCGATCCTCGTTGTCTTTGTGCAGGGATTCGGATTGCCTGCTGTCTGCGTATGTCTGAAGGTGTTTTGGGTTCGTCTGGGCCTGTGGCTAGATTGGGAACGATAAACTGTACCATCTTCAAGAAACTGGGGTGCATCATCATGAAGTACGTTGGTGTGGACTTTGGTCACAATTATATGTGGGTGACACATCTATCCCAGAGCTCAAGTAGTGAGGCACAGGTTGTTCATGGGGATATGGACATGGATGGAGAGGTGGATACGGAGGCGACCAGCCATGGGGCCGCTGGCAAACTGACGGGGCCAAATGTGGTGCCCCGTCAAGAGCAATGAATTACTTAAGTTGGAACTGCCGGGGGGCGGGGAACCGCCGGACAGTTCATGAGGTGTTGGCCCTTGCAAAAGCCAACTTTTCCAAGTTTGTATTTCTTCCAGAGACTAGGCAAACTAAAGAAAAGATGGAGAAGCTTAAATGGCGTCTGGGACTAAAGGGTTTCAGTGGTGTTAGTAGTAATGGTAGAAGTGGAGGTTTGGCACTATTTTGGGATGAAGTTTTAACGGTGACTGTTTTGGATAGCTGTGCACGTTATATTGACGTGCACGTCATGGACTATGGTACTGATGTCAGCTGGCAGGGTACTTTTATTTATGGTGAACCTAGGGTGGAAGATCGTCATTTGATGTGGGATCATCTAGCTAGATTACGAGCTGTTTCACAAGACCCGTGGTTTGTTTGCGGAGATTTTAATGAGGCTATGTGGCAACATGAACATCTATCCCGCTGTATGAGATCTGAAAATCAAATGTTGGCCTTCAGGGAGTGCTTGGAGGTGTGTGAGTTGCAGGATCTTGGTTTCTCTGGTTTCCCCTATACATATGATAATGGACAGTCTGGGGATCATAACGTCCAAGTAAGGCTTGACCGGGCGGTTGCGGATGACGCGTGGCGGGACTTATTTCCTTCGGCAAAGGTGCTGCATCTAGCCTCGCCGTGCTCGGACCACTGTCTGGTACTTGTTCAGCTCGAGGTCGACGTTGAGCGTCCAAGACAATGCCCTCCGCTACGTTGTGAAATAATGTGGGAGCGACATTCAGCGTTACCGGAAATTGTAGCTAATGCCTGGGCGAAATCAAGGCCTGCTGGTCACTTGGGGGAGGTTGCAATATCCCTTAAGTCGGTCATGACAAGCTTGCGCACGTGGAGTGCTGAGAACTTTGGTCACGTTACTAGAAAGATTGAGGAACTTAGAGCTGATCTTGAGGAGCTAAAATTGCAGTCAGCTGATCGTGACATTATCCGTGCAAAAATGAATGAGATGGATGAGTTACTGTATCGCGAGGAGATGCTCTGGCTACAACGCTCGCGTATTACATGGTTGAAAGAAGGCGATCGTAATACTAAATACTTTTTCCAGCGAGCTGTTTAGCGGTCTCGTCGTAATTATAATAGACGGCTTCGTCGGATGGATGGTACTTGGTGTAATGTTCCGACTGATATGGAGCGTATGGCAGACTCGTATTTTAAAGAGGTTTATACCAAGGATCCCACCCTTTCCCGTGAGTCGGTGTTGGATTGTATTCTGCCTAAGGTGACAGCCGAAATGAATGCTTCTTTGTGTGAACCATATACAGAGAAAGAAATATCGGATGCCTTATTTCAGATCGGCCCACTCAAGGCGCCAGGTATGGATGGGTTCCCGGCACGTTTTTATCAACGCAATTGGGCGGTGCTGAAGGTTGAAATAGTTGCTGCTGTGCTTGAGTTTTTTCAAACAGGTGTCATGCCTGAAGGTGTCAACAACACGGCGATCGTCTTAATTCCCAAAGTTCAGCATCCTAAAGAACTAAAGGATTTTAGACCGATTAGTTTGTGTAATGTGTTATACAAAATAGTTTCGAAGTGCATGGTGAACAGATTACGTCCTTTGCTTCCGGATCTTATTTCAGATAATCAGAGTGCTTTTGTTCCGGGACGACATATCACGGATAATTCCATAATCGCATTTGAGTGCATTCATCATATACAGTCTTTGAAACAGGGCTCCCCTGCTTTGTGTGCATACAAGCTAGATTTATCGAAGGCGTATGATCGTGTGGATTGGGTCTTTTTGGAGAAAGCCCTTCTCAAATGGGGCTTTGATCAGGGGTGGATTAATCGCATCATGGCATGTGTTACTTCAGTGAAATATTCTGTCAAATTTAATGGTAAATTATTGGAGTCATTCACTCCTTCGAGAGGGCTGCGACAAGGTGATCCATTGTCTCCCTTCCTATTCCTTTTTGTTGCTGACGCATTATCTGCTCTGTTCAGTAACTCTATCACTGATGAAGGATTAGAAGGAATCAAGATTTGTCGAAGAGCCCCAGTTATTTCACATCTCCTCTTTGCGGATGATTCATTGCTATTTTTTCGTGCCTCTGTGGAGCAGGCTACGTTGGTGAGAGGTTTGTTGAACACTTATGCTTCGGCAACAGGGCAACTTATTAACCCTGCAAAGTGCTCCATCCTCTTCTCCGATAATTGTTTACTACCAGAAGCCACGAGTATTAAGTCAATATTGGAGGTTTCGCAAGAGGTTTTTGAGCCTAAGTACCTTGGTTTGCCAGTTCCTGAAGGAAGAATGCACAAGGGGAGATTTGAAACATTGCAGGACCGACTACGGAAGAGACTTGTTGACTGGAGTGAACAATATATGGCCACTTCAAGCAAGGAATTGTTAATTAAGTCGGTTGCACAAGCCATACCCACCTATGTGACGAGTGTGTTCCGGTTACCGGTGTCTGTTCTTGATGAACTTACACGGTTAATGCGGCAATATTGGTGGGGAGTTGAGAAAGGAAAAAGAAAGATGGCTTGGTTGAGTTGGGATAAAATGAGACTCCCGAAGTCCAAAGGTGGTATGGGTTTTCGTGATATGCGTGCATTTAATCAGGCGTTGCTTGCAAAGCAGGCCTGGCGACTACTTGATGCTCCCGACAGTTTGTGCGCTCACTTGTTACGTGCGAAGTACTACCCCAATGGGAATCTGTTGGATACAGTTTTTACTGGAAATTCTTCAGCTGTGTGGAAGGGAATTGAACATGGTCTAGAGCTGGTTAAAAAAGGGATCATTTGGCGGGTTGGAGATGGTTCTTCGATACGGACATGGAGGGACCCCACTAGTAGAAAAAGGGCCATTTGTCCCGGTTCGTAAGGGCCTTTAGTCCCGGTTCTGGAACCGGGACTAAAGGGTAGGGACTAAAGCCCAAAACCTTTAGTCCCGGTTCGCTTACGAACCGGGACCAAAGGGGCTCCACGTGGCCGCTGCGGGAAGCCCAGGCAGGAGGACCTTTAGTCCCGGTTGGTAACACCAACCGGGACCAAAAGGCATCCACGTGGCGCTGCCTGGGGCGGGGGAGGGAGGACCTTTAGTCCCGGTTGGTGTTACCAACCGGGACCAAAAGGCGGCCAAAAGGCGGCCACGCGTCAGCAGCTCGCAGTCGCTGGGTTTTGTTTTTTTTTTGGAAGGGGGGGTTTTGGGGTTTTGGAGGGTTAATTTAGGGGTTTCATATTGTGTTAGCGAGCTAATAGAGAGAAGTGACCTCTCTTTTTCCGTGCTTGGTCGACGCTAACTACTACACATATAGAGAGAACTCGACGCTAGCTAGTAAGCAAATAAAGGAAACCATTAATTACACAAGATCGTCATGAACATATATAGAGAGAAGTGACATCTCTTTCTTCGTGCTTGGTCGAACAACAAGTTTTCGTATATCTATCCGACGCTGCTACATATGTACAATATATAACATCCCTTACAACAATTTCAATTTCACATGGTATTCTCCTTGTTCAGGTATGACGTGGTCAAGAAAGAATCCCACCAATTCCTCTTGAATTGCTCGTATGCGATCATGTGGTAGGAGTTCATCCCGCATCTGCCAGATCTAATTTAAAGAAGGGGTCAATACATATATATGAATGAAACTCAACACAATTGATGGTAATATATAAAATAAAATTGTGAATATTGTTTACGTACTTCAAATTGTTTCTCAGAGGAGGCCCGTTCAGAGGTATAGTAGCGAATGAACTCGCATACGTAGTATCCACATAAATGAGTGTTGGGTGCCTGCAACAAGCACTTTACGAGAATAGAGTTCAATCAAACTGATAAGCAAGCATGATAATGGTATTGATGAAACTAGAATCAATGAGAGATGCGCGGAACTAGCTAGTACTACTTACTTTGGGGTGTGTAAATCGCAGCTCCTTCTTCAGACCCGGAATCTTAGCGGTGAACGTTTTCCAAACCCTGGCAGGCAAAGAAAATGATTACTTGATATCAGGAAATGAACGAAAGTTGCCGATATGGTCCCGGTATTGATTGAACTTACTTCTGGAGCATTGCAGTCATGTCCGCATAATACTTGGGATCTTTACGGAGCGAGTCTAAGACAGTTACTAATGCCCCGTCAAGGTTAATGGATAGCAGAATATAGTGGAAGCTGCGCACGCATAACTCATCAATTACATTACTTAACCACGAGTAAGCGGAACCGAATATGCAGAAGACAGGAACACTCACTTGAAGTTGTAAGGAAAGAGTATTTCCCTTTTGTTTTGATGTTTAAGGAACGTTTGTAGTAAGTTGTTCTCGGTATCTTCAGCCGCCTTTCGTACCGACCATTCATTTACGGTATTTGGGCTAATGAACCCAACGTCGAAGATTCCTATTTTTTGGCATTCGACCATCTTCAATCTGCATAATATAGTGAGGATAATTATATATACATGCAATGAACGAGCTGAGCTAGAGACTTAATTATAGAAGTAATACTTACAGACAGTAGCAAGTCATGAGTTGTTTGTCGAGGGCCTTTTGATTGTATAATTGAAATAACTCCACAAATTCAACAGGCAGCAGGTCGACTCCAGGGAAGTCATGCTCTTTTTTAATTCCGACTAACAAACTGTCTTTTCCAGACTTCCTGCAGGTTTCCATGTACCAGTCATGCAATTTTTGCATCATCGTTGTTAGATGAGGATGATCAGGTTTGACGAGAGGCTTCCCGTGCTCGTATCTAAAGACGTCTACTACCTCAGCCGTTTCAAACTGTACATCATCGGGCAGGTAATCATCAAGAGTGGTACCGGGCAGTAGCACCGGATGATTAGCGATATCGCTAGACACCTTGAGTGGGGGGCACGATTGCTTCTCCTGTTCGCCGAGCTGGGGAATTGTTTTCCCACTTCTTCGTTTTTTCGCTCTTGCAGCACTGGAAGTACTTCCCGACTGCTGCGCTTTAGCATGTGTCTTAGTAATTATGTGGTCATAGTTGGAATCCGGCGGAGGCGGTGGTGGTCACTTCAGGGCATCAATAGTGCGCTTCACTTTCACCGGATCTAGCTTCTCCTTCGGAGGTAGAGTTTTCTTTGCAAAATGGTCCCTCACTTCGGCACGACATATGTCCTCGTTTTCCTGCTCGGTCCTCTCATATGGTAACTTTTCCACAGGCTTGAGACATGGACCGTATCTGAATTGCCTCCCGCCTCTGCTTGTACTGCTAGCCGCCGGAGCGGCGGCGTCTCTCTTCCGTCATTGCTGAGGAGGCGGAGAAGGAGGCGGAGTGCTCTGACGCGCCGGAGTAGGCGAAGGAGGAGGCAGAGTGCCCTCACGCGTCGGAGGAGCCGGAGAAGGAGGCGGAGTGCCCTGATCACTCGCCGGAGGAGGAGGAGGAGGAGGCGGAGTGCCCTGACTCGCCGGAGGAGGAGGAGGAGGCGGAGGCGTCCAGTTTGGAAGCTTGATGTACTCCTTCTGCCATAGACATGTACTCCTCAGAGCACGAACCAGCTGATTCTCCCCTTCACCTGTAGAGTGGTAAAGCTCGAGCTCCTCAAATCCCTCCATTAGTTCATCCACCATCACAACAGCATAGCCATGTGGAATCGTAAGGCAGTGAAAAGTTCCGTTGGGTTGAGGAGGTGCAACAGAGCCGAGAGCCGCCTTGAAAGTGAGGTTATGGCATTTCGTCATAAGCTCGCAATTTTGAGCCTCCGTGATAGTATCCACGGGGTAGATAGGCTCCGTGAAGTCAGTCTGAACGGGCTCCGTGGAAGCCACGCTGCTTCTCCGCTGAGATGGCGGGGTAGCTTCTGGGGTAGCTTCGTGCCGCTGAGATAGTTGGCCGGCAGCTCGCTGGCTCTCAGCTTCCTCTAGCTTTTGTAGTCTTGCACTCATCTTCTGCATGTCGCTCAGCTCCGCTTTCCTCTTTCTCTCCCGGCTTCTGTAACCGCCTGCGTCGGGAAACCCAAACTTCCACGGAACGGAGCCTGGTGTGCCTCGTGTTCGTCCAGGGTGCTCAGCATTCCCTAGGGCCTCAGTCAGCTCGTCCTTCTTGTTGGGTAACGCAGCAGAAAACAAAAATTTTCCGACCTACGCACCAGCCCAGGACCACTATGGAGACTGCATACAAGGTTTGATCATTTTCGTTACCGACTCGTAGCGCAGCGGAAGTAGAGTCGATGACGAACGGCGGTGCAGATCCCCGCAGCTAGGATTTTACAACCTCCCAACCGCGAGGATTTATACCCTCATCTGCCCCGCGGACAGCCCTCCGGGAGGCGGTCGCACAGTCCCCCGGACGGTGTCGCGGACAGCCCTTCGGGAGGACCTCCGAAACTCGGACTGTCACTCGGACAGCCCTTCGGGAGGACCTCCAAAACTCGGACGGTCACACGGACAGCCCTTCGGGAGGCACTCTCGAACTAACACCGAAACTACGATCTCTCTACAGAGTTGCACACATACGGTGTCATCTATCCGGCAGGGCTTCGCCGTCCAGAACTAGTTCCCACCGGAACCCAGACAGCCTTTCGGCTCTACGAAACTATTTCGCTGGGAGGGAGAGAGAAGCCAGAAATGTCATGGCATGTGTATGTGAGAGCAAGGATGAAGCATATGGGGCTGCCTCCTCCCCTCTATTTATAGGAAAAACAAGGGGTAGGATGGGCATATCCAAAATGCCATGTCATCCCAAAATATCTTGGGAAGATATTTGTGGAAAGCCAACTTCCAACCATATCCATAAATCTGATTTCACTATTCACGACGACATTTTTCAGCGTCTGATCGAACTGAAAATATTCATGTGGGCTTAGAACATTTCCAGTACCCACCAAAATAATTTTCAACGCGAGCCGGAACAATTCCGGTTTAGTGATTTTCATCTGTGAAAAGCATCTGAAGCAGTTTCGGCAGCTCCGGAACATTTCCGGTTTTCATTCCGGAAAATTCCAGAAAGTTTCCAGAATGATTCTGGCACCCTCCAAGAATTATCAGGCATGTGCCGAAACCAATTTGACTTTATGGTGTACTCCGAAACAACTTTTCGGTTTAGTGATTTTCATCTGTGAAAAGCAACTAAAGCGGTTCCGGCAGTCCGGAACATTTCCGGTTTTTGTCTCTGAAAAATCTCAGAAGTTACCGGAACAATTCTGGTACCTTCCAATAATTTCCAGGCATGTGCCGAAACCAATTTGACTTTATGGAATACCCTGAAACAACTTTTCAGTTTCACCGGAACTATTCAGATATCCTCTCCGGAACGTTTCCGTTTCGTCCGAAACTTTTTCGGTGAATTTCTCTCAGACTCCCCGTCTAGTATTCAGCAGATAGATGACCCTTAAGCGTGTGACCCTATAGGTTCGGTGAAGTATAGACATGACCCGGAACACTTTCCGATCAATGATCAACATCGGAGCCGTGGACACCCATATTGACCCCTATACCCACACGAATGAATATTCGAGTGAACCTCCAGTTGCCGTGTGCTATTCCTGTTGCTTCGCGATATGTTACAAATACCCGAGGTGAGACATGTAGGCATCCCCGTGGATCAACAACTTGTCCACTATGCCAGTTACCTCGTTACCGGTATTGTTCTCTTTTCTCGTTCCCGTGTTCCGGCATCCCCGTGATCAAATCACAAAGTGTCTGGCCAGACGATGATGGATACCGTAACACCGAGAGGGCCCAGAGATATCTCTCCATCGTCGGAGGAGAAAATCCCAATCTTGAGCTATCAAGTTACTTGACATACTTTTCCATGAACCCGTAAGCCGCCGTAATAGCCACCCATTTACGGATGACGTTTAACAAACCCCAAAGTTCATGAAGCAAGCATGAAGAAACTCGATACTCTCATGGTCTAAGGAATCATGCAAACATTAACCATCTCTGTGTTATTAACCATTAACTAATGACGAATGTATCTCATAGCATAACATCAATTCGGGTCGATTCAACACAAGTGTTCTACCAACAATTGTGCCCTCAAAATTGCCGGCATAGTCATGCCCATGATCAGGAAAACAGGATCATCATGCAATACTTGAGCCAGTCATAGAGGCTTGACTAGGAATACTTTTTACCGTTTATTATCCCACACGTGCACATGAGTTTCCCTCCAAGCCTCGTTTTATTTGCAGACTCGAGAATCATTGCAGTTATAGCATGGAACATAAACATAATTATGAACAGGGAGATAATCAATAACATTTATTATTGCCTCTAGGGCAAATCTCCTACAGACTCCCACTTGCACTAGAGTCAATAATCTAGTCAATGCTAATGCACTTTACACCTATGGCATACTGGTGTAAAATATGCTTCGCATGTGGTATAGCCTGATGTCCAACGGATCTGACGACTTCAGCTCCGTGTGTAACTTTGCATATCCCCGCGTTTTCACGCTTTCACAAAATTCATATTTTGTGTGGACTTGGCTTTGCATATGTGTGAATCATTGGTCGAAACTTGATTCCTCAGACTGAGCTATGGAGCAGCTATCTGCAATAGTGTCCCATAGACCAAAGCCATCTTGGAACCATACTAAGTTCATGAATGAACTATATGATTCAACAACTTCTTTGTCACTTCTTAAGTGTCAACATACTTAGCCTTTGTTATAGAATTCGCCACAGTATCTTGTTTGGAACAATTTCCAACTACCGTGCCACCATGATGTGTATCACAAAACCCTCAACTTAAATCGAAAATCGCATGGAGCATCGATGAAGACTGTATCGATGTAACCTTTTACAACGAACTCTTCATGATCTCCACTTGCGAGAAACCATGTCATCGGTACTGCTCTAGTACTTAATGACATCTTTCACTGTTGTCCCATGATCAGTACTTTGATCACTATGGTATCTATACTCGCAACAACTTTGGAGTATTGGACATATCTGGTTGTTTTACATACCATGGAATACATGATTAATCCAAACACAAGAGTGTGTGGAATCACCATCATGTATTTTGCTCATCAGTGTTTTGAGACACCGAGTCTTGCAAAACCCTTTCCATGTGACTTCGGCAAGAATCACTCCTTGGCGTTTTAAATGCTAAAAGGTTTTTAGCACCTTGTCAATATGTATTCATAGCTTAGCCCCATTAGGTAAATCTATCTCCATAGATCATCATGCCTAATATTAAGGCTATTTAGCCTAAGCACTTCATCGAAAAACTATTTTCAAATGAAGTCCTAATTCGTGTCAAGAAATTTATTTCCAATTAACAATGTGTTAAGTACACAAGGTTTTTAGAAATATTATTATGCTCCCACTTACTTTCTTGAATCACAAGCATCTTCGATACCCATTTGATGAAGTCAAAAAACCCTTTTGACCATTCCATCAAAAACGAAGATTCCAACTTCACTTTGCTCTCTTCTGTCCATCGCTGGAACTCTGAAGTTTGCATACTTACTAGCATCCTCTGGATCGACAAATTACTTTGGACTGTATCACATACAAGTCCTAGGTTTCATTCCCATCAGATGGAAATCCTTTTTGTCATCCATGTTTCATATCTCATGATTGAAATATGTATTAATTGCTAGTTCAACCCGAACCGACTTCAAGCATCGCTACGGTGAGACAATCTCATCGTAGTCAACTCTTTGAACTTGTTTTTGCAACAAGTCGAGCTTTATGGATAAAACATTTTTATCCGTATCAATTTTAGTTCCATAAATATCCGTTAGATTCTAAGCCTTCCGAAAGGTGTATCAAGATTTTAATCTTGAAACATTGATATGGAAACTATCTCAGATTGTATTGGCATTTAGCCAATTCCGGAGTCAGGGCCCATCATCGCTTCCTTATGTATCGTAGGTATACTATTGTCCAACAACAATATCTCGTTTGCGCACCTGAGAGGTTTGCACGAGCCTTGCCTACGTGGTTCAGCTGCAAGTTCGACTGAAGTCCATACATTTTATTGTAGAGACTTCCGTATCAGTCGCAGTAGGAAACTCCGGAATCACTTCCAAGGTTTCTTTCCTTTGATCTGATGACGAAGATACTGGTTATCTCGTCGAGTAGCACTGTCCTCCCACTCGCCTTTTGTAAGAACTATTCTCTTTAAAAGCATACCGTTTTGCGGAAAAATCCTTTGCCTCGGTATAGTGGTGGGGAATACCCAATGACTTGGGATAACCTTACAAAGTAGCACTTGCCTGATTTGAAATAGGTTTGTAACCTTTTACACAAGCCCAATATTCCAAATGTTAAGAAAAGATATAACATGGTTGGGCGTACCATACCATGGCATCATTTCAACAGACCCGATGGAGCTCTTTTCAGTGTAAAAGCCGCAGTCTCTAAAGCATCACCTTTTTAAAAAGGGTAATGGCAAATTTATTTATGTCATCTTTGATCTTACCATGTCATGAATGGTTCGATTACATCTACACAGACTCTCCACTTGCAGTGGTGTTCCGGGAGGTGCAAGTTATGAAACCCCTTTCACAACTCATCAGACATTCGCTAAACTTGTAACTCAAATATTCCTTTCTGCAATCGAATTGTAGAAACATAATTTTCTTGTTACAATAACTTCTACTTCATTTTTGAAAACCTTCTGAATGAATTCAAAAGATCCAGACTTACGTCTCAACAAGTAAATATCCATATATCTACTTGAGTCATTTCTGAAGATAGATAAATCCACTACTTGCAACAACATTTATTGGACTACACACATCATAATGTATGATCACCAATATGTTCTTTGCTCGTTCCTTATGGCCTGTGAACGGTATTTCAGTCACTTCACTTTTCGGAGGAAAGTTGCAAGTGTCAGATGATTCAAAATCAAATGACTTTAAAATCCATCATAATGGAATTTTCCATGCGGGTTTCTCCAAAGTGACCAAATGCAGTGCCACACATATGTGGTATTCTTTTAGTCTTGCGACATTTAGCGTCAGTGTTATGGATGTATCATATTACCATCAATATTCATAACATACATCCCATCCTGGATGGAAGCATGGCCCTTCATGTTATTCATAACACCGAACATCAAAAGTTCTCTTATGAATAACCTCCTTGCAAGATACCTTATGCAAAGGGCTAGAGTGTATTGAAACTCTAAATGAATTATGAAAGTAAGTACAGAGGTAATGTATTATTATCATTATTCATAACATACTTCTCATTCATAATGAAAGTATGGCCCTTTTGTTATTCATAACTCCGAACATTAAAAGTTCTCTTATGAACAACCTTCTTGCAAGATACTTTATGCAATGGGCTAGAGTGTGTAAAACTCTAAAATGATTTATGAAAGTAAATACATAGGGAATACACCTATGGAAGGTATAGTAACATTTACTATGTTCCCTGCGTGTATCTAAACCTTATTCCTGGCTAGTCTTTCAAGCCATAGTAGTTCTTACATCGAGTTGCAACAGAATGCAATCGAGCGGGTATCTTTGTGATTAACTCACAATACCCAAGAATTAGTGATTAACATGTTTAACCATAATTCCAAAGAACTATATCTCTGACCAGCCTTCTATACATCAAAAACTTGTATGACATTCATACATGAGCTGGATATTCCAGTCTTCTTTCCTTTTGCCATTATACTTCTAACAGTTTCACTTTCAGTATTTCTCCTACTCTCAGAAGAAGCACCCAACTTAAGAGTGGCGTTAGCCCCGGACTTCCTAGGCGTGAAAGTTTCACTAACACCCTTCGGACACTTCCTTTCTCTTTAAGTTGTCGTTTTATTCACCATCATCATATGACAGGCGTTCTTCTGGATCCCCTCTTATCAGTCAAATGCCTAGTAAACACTTTTACTAATAGTTTGCAAACAAACATGGCTTTAGATATCTCATATCTTTCAGCCTTTGTTTGTATCTGAAAATTAATTTTCAGTTCCATGAATATCACATAACTATCCCACAACTTTCGAAGTTCGGGTCTCATGGAAGCAAACATATTTCACTTGACCGTAACGGAATTTTAGCTTTTGGATCGAAGGACGAGAGTCATATCATCCATAGCATTAGCGGGAGAATACCGAAAGTATGCGATAGGACAAAGTCCTTCTCGGCACTCTTGAGGACAATCCTCACATTACGTTACCAACCGTAAAGTTTTAACTAGATATTTAACAGCTATTCAATTTTAATAGGGAAGGTGGAAACGCGAGCCATTATTCTACTTATTATGCAAATCACACTTAGACAGTGTTCAAGATTAATTGCACTGAGAATTAAACAAGGTAATTCTACAGTGCGCTCCCACTCAAATCAATATCTCTCAAAATTGATTATGAGTGATACAAGACCCGATTTTTGATTGTTCGCCACGATGGTAGCATCACAGATGACGAAAAATCTCAACCGGTAGGCCAACTTGCCAATCACATCTCTATGTGACTCTTGTTCATCTTTCGATGTGTGTGTTCCGAGCTCATGACTTTCATGCCTGAACGTCAAGACAACCAAGTGATCTCGCTGCGAGGTCTCAACTCACCCGCCTCACACTTCTCTAATCGTTCGTGCCCATGTTAGCATGTGACACCCCGAAAAGTTAGGTGCCGTGACGGTGCTACACTTGGGAGAACACTAACTACTTGATATTTGTTGTGAGAGATCACCCTAATAAAAGCGACTACCGCGCAATCAAAAGGGTGCATCATAAGGGATAAACATCTCAGGCAATTCATAATAGCAAGATATGGTATAGCCCTTTCTGACGGAGAAGTCTTTCATTTCTTCGTCTTCGGCATTCGCGTCGGTGTTCACCTTCGCGAAGATTGCCACCACCTTGTCGATGCACCAGATAATATTGCTATCTCTATAGCTAATAAAATAAGTGCATTACTGAAGGTTGACACGCAGGTCATTAAAGTGACAATCATATGGCTCCAGCCATCATGCCGAATCATGACACGCAGGTCATGTTAATCAATTTACATTATATAGTCATCTCATACATAATCAAATTATAATGAGCACTGCTATACCACATCACATGCACATGCAAACCATCCTGCAAAACCAAGTTAGACGCCTCTAATCGGTTTATACAAGATTTTATTTTACGTGGCTTCTAAGGTTTCGAAACAAACCGAAGCTACCAACGTCCATCATCAAGCATGATAATCCAAGTCGCTAGATTAACATTGCGGGGTGTATGAAACACGAGATAATAAAATCTCGAGCCCCATACTAAACTTCGTCATACGCGTGACCCCCGTGCAGATCATATCTGCATTGCCCTTTCATCTGCGAATTTCATCTTTCATTTGACTATGGCGGAACCCAAAGAACTGAAGCACTTCGTTGATCAATCAGGATCGCGGATTGCCAGAACTTTGTGAAATTCCACCATACTGTCTCGAGATTGAGCAAACGCAAATTCTAGGGAAGCAACAAGAACATCGGGTAACAGACTTCATCTGCTACCCGCACAAATAATTTTCAGCAATAGATCTCATCTACTACCTAATTATATTGTGCAACACCCATACATCTCTATGTATTCTAGATCGCAACCTGCATCTACGCATAGCACGGCTCTTGATGCCACTGTTGGGTAACGCAGCAGAAAACAAAAATTTTCCGACCTACGCACCAGCCCAGGACCACTATGGAGACTGCATACAAGGTTTGATCATTTTCGTTACCGACTCGTAGCGCAGCGGAAGTAGAGTCGATGACGAACGGCGGTGCAGATCCCCGCAGCTAGGATTGTACAACCTCCTAACCGCGAGGATTTATACCCTCATCTGCCCCGCGGACAGCCCTCCGGGAGGCGGTCGCACAGTCCCCCGGACGGTGTCGTGGACAGCCCTTCGGGAGGACCTCCGAAACTCGGACTGTCACTCGGACAGCCCTTCGGGAGGACCTCCAAAACTCGGACGGTCACACGGACAGCCCTTCGGGAGGCACTCTCGAACTAAGACCGAAACTACGATCTCTCTACAGAGTTGCACACATACGGTGTCATCTATCCGGCAGGGCTTCGCCGTCCAGAACTAGTTCCCACCGGAACCCAGACAGCCTTTCGGCTCTACGAAACTATTTCGCTGGGAGGGAGAGAGAAGCCAGAAATGTCATGGCATGTGTATGTGAGAGCAAGGATGAAGCATATGGGGCTGCCTCCTCCCCTCTATTTATAGGAAAAACAAGGGGTAGGATGGGCATATCCAAAATGCCATGTCATCCCAAAATATCTTGGGAAGATATTTGTGGAAAGCCAACTTCCAACCATATCCATAAATCTGATTTCACTATTCACGACGACATTTTTCAGCGTCTGATCGAACTGAAAATATTCATGTGGGCTTAGAACATTTCCAGTACCCACCAAAATAATTTTCAACGCGAGCCGGAACAATTCCGGTTTAGTGATTTTCATCTGTGAAAAGCATCTGAAGCAGTTTTGGCAGCTCCGGAACATTTCCGGTTTTCATTCCGGAAAATTCCAGAAAGTTTCCAGAATGATTCTGGCACCCTCCAAGAATTATCAGGCATGTGCCGAAACCAATTTGACTTTATGGTGTACTCCGAAACAACTTTTCGGTTTAGTGATTTTCATCTGTGAAAAGCAACTAAAGCGGTTCCGGCAGTCCGGAACATTTCCGGTTTTTGTCTCTGAAAAATCTCAGAAGTTACCGGAACAATTCTGGTACCTTCCAATAATTTCCAGGCATGTGCCGAAACCAATTTGACTTTATGGAATACCCTGAAACAACTTTTCAGTTTCACCGGAACTATTCCGATATCCTCTCCGGAACGTTTCCGTTTCGTCCGAAACTTTTTCGGTGAATTTCTCTCAGACTCCCCGTCTAGTATTCAGCAGATAGATGACCCTTAAGCGTGTGACCCTATAGGTTCGGTGAAGTATAGACATGACCCGGAACACTTTCCGATCAATGATCAACATCGGAGCCGTGGACACCCATATTGACCCCTATACCCACACGAATGAATATTCGAGTGAACCTCCAGTTGCCGTGTGCTATTCTTGTTGCTTCGCGATATGTTACAAATACCCGAGGTGAGACATGTAGGCATCCCCGTGGATCAACAGCAGAACACATGTCACAGCTAGCTAGCTAGTCCCATAGATCACAGCTAGCTGGCCGGGCATGCATCTACATGCATAGGCATGTAGCTACCTAGGCTAGGGCTGCATGCATGCAGCACTTGCATGAAGAGCAGCACTCACATCGGTCGAACATGTATTTTCCCTCCATTTTTATTTACTCTATACAGTATATTAGAGTTGATCGAAATCAAACTTCAAAGTTTGACCATGTTTATAGTAAACAATATAAAAATTTACCGTAACAAATCCATATGATCTGAAAGTACATTCAATAATGAATCTGATGGTAATTATTTGTTATTGTATATGTTAATATTCTTGTCTATAAACTTTGTCAAAGTTTATAAAGTTTGACTTTGACCAAAACTAATATGCGGAGTAAATAAAAACGAAGTGAGTATTCTTTAAGTGAAAAGGACTAGTACGAATCGATGGAACATGCATGTGTCTGGTGTTCGTCTTTGCACTACAGGTTGCAGTTCATGTGTGCGCGCGCTTAGTGCAGGAGGGCTGCCGCCAAGGGGTGTGGCGGTAGGGTATTTTCTTGCGTCAAACGGACGTGATGGTGTAGTCAAGTGCTACCGTCATGATCAATGGCAGTAGGCAGTGATACCTACTGTCAATGATGATGCGGTAGAAAAAGGATCAGATCTCGAAATTTTATCAAAGCAGGATCAGATCTGACTGAAGTTTGGCAAAAGGGTCAAAACAACAAAATTAGACGTCCCTCGCATCCGCTTCCTCCTCTCCATGTTGACTCCTTCCCCTCTCCATTACCACTTTGCCAATCTGACCGTCCACCGGCCATGAGCCTTGAGGTAGGGCGCCGGGTTTTTACCCATATGACTGTCGGTATGCTTCAGGGTGTGACGATCACAAGCCAAATGAGCGCTTTGATATAATACACTGGAAGCATAAATATATTTTAATGATAAGCATGATCTGTCCTATCCACATGAAAAACCACATCGTACATGCAAGAACTCTTCACACTCGACCAGTAATCTAAAGTTTGTGCCGAATTAGTTGATATGTGATCTCAAGAGCAATGCAACACAGATGTGATGTTTTTGATTCCTCAAGAGCAAGAACTTGAGATTATGTACTGATCATGCCATGAATAAAATCATAACAATATTGCTTTTCTATCAATTGCCTAACAGTAATTTGTGTACCCACCGTTGCTATGTTCTTGAGAGAGATGCCTCTAGTGAAAGCTATGGCCCCCGGGTCCATTCTCATCATATTGCTAAAACCCTAAAATCCTCTAGACGGGAAGAGACCTTTGCAGTCCTACAGCAACGGGAGACAAGTGCAGGCATCCCAAACTGTTACCCGGTCAATCTCTGACCCGAGATACCCACATCCAAAGAATAAAATAACTCTGAACTTGTAGAGAAGTCGATGCATTTCCCCTTGTTCAAAGTAGCATAAATAGGTGGATTTTGCAGTCCAAAACTAACTACTAATAGGTTGTACTAGATCATGTAGTTCTATGTTTTATCTCCATACATAAGTCATATGTCTGATGCTGGAACAACAAGCTAGTTTGCCATGTTCATTTACCTCCATGTTAGTATTTTTTCAAACGAAATGCATTTCCATGTTCGGCTATGATCCTTTGAGCATTTTCTTTTGTTGAGGAAAATATTGGGTGTGTTTCGTGCAAGTTCTATCATGTTTATCTAGAAGAGTGATTTGCTTTTAATAGCGTAAATGTATATACACACTTTATGTGCCGTAGGTTCTCATCGGTAGCATGCCTCCCAAACACAAACCAACATATTGCATATAGTGGACACATGATGGCTAGCCTGACAATGTACTTGAACCTACAACCAGTCTACCATATCATGTTGTGCTGAGTTGGTGGGAGGGGTAGTCTTGTTTCAGTTTGGATGGTTGTCTTGCTTTATACCACACATAAGGGTGAAGATATGAATCAATATTGACCCGAGAAGAGTACACAAGCCGTGCAATGCGGTGGGCCATTTTTAAGCATGGCACCTTCATGTCACCGGTTCCCAGCCGATAAATATTCGCCCGTGCCTCTCCGTTCCAAATCCTAGCAACATTTTGTATACAAAGAGTACAAAGCAAAGGTTGTATCTATGATGACCAGTTTCACAGGCTTGAAACACACGGGGAACTATTTTACAGCAATCAATTGCATAGACTTGGCAGGCACCAGGAATTATTTGAAGGCTGGAGGTTCCTGTGATGTGAGTAGCTGTTTCACTTCATCTTGTGGATTGTTTCTCTGCGGCAACTCGTCCGGACGGGAAGAGACCTCTGCGGTCCAGCAGCAGCGGGAAGCGAGTAGGGGCTTCGCTTCGCTTCCATCTCTGTTTCCCATGCCTCTACTGCTGCCGTCGCATGCTAATAGTAGTAGTAATTCAGAAACACTGAAATTCAGAACAAGACACTGAACTTGTTCGTCAGCTGTAGCAGTTTCCATCCAAGCCATGTTTTTCCCCCTTATTGAATATCCATTCAATCCATGTTACACCATCTTGGAGATGCTGTAACTAATTTTTTTTTTGTCATGCCCCAAATAAATCCTATATATAATTTCTAACCTGCCCCTGTAACTGTACCAGACCCAGATCAATAGAAAGAGATATTCAACGGGAGCGACACGTTCCCGTGGCTATCATCTCGGCGCCTCCGGTGTTTCGCGTGTGTGCGTGTTCCGTCGACTTGTGACATCGTTCGAACACGACAGCGGCTGGTTGCTTCTACGTGCATGTACTAGTTCACGGAAGAACCAATTCACCAGCTAGTCTGCTTGCTAGCTCCTTGTGTACGTACGAGGTGTCTCGACGGAATCAACTGACTAGCTTGTGTTAGCTAGCGGCTACTTACGTACGTGTACTCGTCGCTTACGTGTACTCGTCGTCCGACGCTCGAGTCAGGCCTCTGGCCAACAATTGATATTTAGAGCTTTGATGTATTAGTATGATTATCGAAAAGCAATCAAAAAATCATGTCGAACACAGGCAAAGAGATCATGCGGGCGGGAGTAGGACCACCGATGCCGATGATGAGGGGGGTCGCAATTCCCTCGCACGAATCGAGAGGACTGCGCACTATGGGCAATGAACATGGAGGCCCTAATGTCCTGCAAGTGCACAAGGCTGTCATAGTATTTTCGTGATAAGTCGAGTGTCAAATCCACAGAAAACGGATAGGAAGGCACTACAAATCCCATAACTACGTTGTCACTTAACGCAATTACGTACGCACCTAAATCTGAGTTTGGAAATACTCAACTCTAGAAGTTGCTAGGAAGACTGAATAAAAGATGTTACTGCACTAAGAACGTAAAGATACCAACAGGAATAAAACGAGACTAAGTTAATGGTGAAGGTGCTTGAGTAGTAAAGTGTTCTCTAGGACTTCGAAGTCATTACCACAAATATGACCCGTGCAACTAGTGCGAAGCAAACGCTCTTTTTCATATCCTCTATCCTCTCTTCATATGCATAAGTGGGTGATTTCCGATACAGAACATATTCTACTCTAACAGGAATCTTCGTGGACGCAGTCAGATATAGGTTTATCTGAACTCCCCTATCAACTTGCAAAGGCTAGGCATTGAGGTTTTACTCACCTCTAATTTCCTCAACAACCTAACTCATACAGTGACCGTAGTTCCTCTACGGCCAATCACGACAAAAGAGCGAGCAAGGCCTCCTCTCAACACTCGTGAGAATAAATACATGTGTATCCTTGGGAACCATAATGATTCTAATCATAAAGTAGTTCATATTGAATAACTTGGGAACCATAATGATTCTAATCATAAAGTAGTTCATCGGTATCCTTGAGAACAAATACATCTACTCAAACATGTTAACGGCACACATAGAGCAAATTACAAGCCGGCATCGAGCCGGTGAAGGCAGGAGGCATGGCGGTGATGATGGTGATGGCATCGTCGCGGTGAAGATGGTGGCGGTGATGGCGCTAGCATGGTGGAGAGGGCACCGACCCGAAGGCCGGTGATCGTGTGGTGGAGCATCCTCTTCTTTCTCTTGATCTTGTCCCTCTTATATGGTGGTGGATGGAGCAACAATGGAGATGGAGATGGATGTGTTCTTGGCGAATGGGTTGTGATATGGCGGCTAGGGTTGAGGATGACATATATAAGGAGGCTCCCTAGCCTCCTCTCTTGATGGGCTTCATCCAAGGGCTCTAGATGAGCAAAATCCTCTCCTGGTCTCTTCTTTATGAGCCAAGAATCTTGTCGGATCGAGCAGGGACGAAATCGGTGAAGAATCCCATTTGTAATGGCAACTTTCAGATCTATCTGCACGTCATTGATACGTCTCCAACGTATCGATAATTTATGAAGTATTCATGCCATGATTGCCTATGTTTACAATACTTTTATATGGTTTTGATGCACTTTACATGATTTATTTAGAACTAACCCGGACTGACGTTGTTTTCAGCAGAATTACCGTGGTGTTGTTTTTATACAGAAAATGAAAGTTCTCGGAATCGCCCGAAACTTTTTGGCAGTTTTTTTGGAACCAAAGAGGCACTAGAAGCTTCGTTGGAGGGCCAGAAGAGTCACAAGGTGGGCACAACCCACCAGGGCACGCCAGGCCCCTCTGGCGCGCCCTGGTGTCTTGTGGTCCACTCGTGGCCCATCTTCACGTGAAACCGACGCCCAAAAATCCTATATATTCAGAAACCCCCGGAAATAACCCTAGACGAGAAGTTCCGCTGTCGCAACTCTCTGTATCAACGAAAAACCAATATGGGGGCATTCCAGTACCCTACCGGAGAGGGTAGATCATCTCCGGTGGCCATCTTCATCATCCCGGCGGAGGCCATGACGAGGAGGGAGTAGTCCACCCTCAGGGCTGAGGGTATGTACCAGTAGCTATGTGTTCAATCTGTCTCTCTCGTGTTCTTGAGATGTCACGATCTTGATGTATCACGGCCTTTGTTAATATAGTCGGATCTTATGATGTTATTCCCTTGCTATCATATTGTGATGAACTGAATCTTTCCCTTTGAGATGTCGTTATGTTGGATGAATATTTTGGTTGAGAACACTTGATGTACGTCTTGTGTGGGATACCCGTAGTGACATTGGGGTATTCTATTGATTCACTTGATATATGTTGAGGCATCAACTTGCGGATTCCGGTGACCTAGGGGATCTATGCATAGGGATTGATTGCATGTTTTCATACCATGTTCTCCGATAGAAATGTTAGGGCACTCTTTGAGGTTCTTTGTGTTGGATTGATTATTATGAATCTGAAATTGTTTGATGCGTATCGTATAATTAACTCATGGATACTTGTGGTGACATTGGAGTATCTAGGTAACATTAGAGTTGGTTGATGCGTATTATATGGTGTTATTCTAGTACGAACTTTAGATAGATCGATCGGAAAGGATAACTTGTGTTATTTTAGTACGAACTCTTAGATAGATCGATCGGAAACTTTAAGGTGGTTTCGTACCCTACAAACAATTTCTTCTTATGTTCTCCGCTAGATAAGAACTTTGGAGTGATTCTTCGTTGCACGTTGAGGGATGGTTATGTGATCCAATTATATTAGCATTGTTAAGAGATTGCACTAGCGAAAGTACGGACCCTAGGCCTTGTTTTCAAGCATTGCAATACCGTTTGTGCTCACTTTTGTTACTTGCTACCTTGCTGTTTTTATATTTTCATATTACAAAAACCTATATCTATCATCCATATTGCACTTGTATCATCATCTATTTGCCGAACTAGTGCACCTATACAATTTTTCATTGTATTGGGTGTGTTTGGGACACAAGAGATTTCTTGTATTTGATTAGAGGGTTGTTTGAGAGAGACCATCTTCATCCTACACCTCCCACGGATTGATAAACCTTAGGTCATCCACATGAGAGAAAATTGCTACTGTCCTACAAAACTCTGTGCTTGGAGGCCCAACACGAGTCTACAAGAATAAAGTTGCGTAGTAGACATCAGTCATACAACCGGCAAAACGATCGCCTGTGGTCGCATAAAACGCCGTCTTTTGTTCTGACCTTCTCCGGTAAAATAGTCGCCATTTCTTTATACGAACTCGGAATTTTACGTTCTTGGGCTCGTTGGGTTCATTTGAATGACTCGGATCCATTTATGATCTTGGATCTTGATTTGGAGAACTTTAAAAAAATCACATTTTCTGACTCTAGAATGGCTTAGTCTGGCTGCTGCTTGACTCCGTATTGAACCCATCCTTGGTCCTTTCATTGTGTTTGGTACTAGGTTGCTCCAAAGCATCTGTAGACACAATAAAAAAAGAAAACTAATAAAACTAACTAAAATACCAAATGTGCAATGCTCACAAGGAAAAGTGTAAATACTGATAATCATGCATAATGGACAACTATTTGGTTTAGTGGAACATAATATATGAAGAGAACATGCAACAAATGAGTTCTAAAAATGCGTAAAGTATAGAGCCATTAGCCGCGATGGAGGGCGCCGATCTTTAGAAAGCTGTCGAGGACGGCGGAGCTGAGTACGTGAAGGGCGCGGAAAAGTGTCAGAAGGATCGTCATGCGTTAATGGCGATCTACTCTGCCATGTCGAAGGATGTTCTACAACACCTCGTCGGAAAGAAAACGGTAAAGGAGGCATGGGAGACCATCGAGATCCTGCACCAGGGTCTTGACTGTGTCAAGGAAGCACACCTTTAGTCCTTGATGAGAAGCTATGACTGCCTGAAGATGGAGGAAAGTGAGATGGTTGATCGGTTTGCCCCCAATCTCAAGACCCTCGTCAACAGCATACGCAACTATGGTTCAACCCTAGAAGAATTTGCAATCGCCCAACGATTTTTGCACGCCGCGGCGACACTCTACGTCTAGATCGTCACTTCGATCAGCAATGTCTCGACCTCAAGACTCTCACGGTCGAGGACCTTGTCGGAAGGTTCAAGGCCTACGATGAGAGAATTCGTCTCGGCTTCGACGATTCGAAAGAGAGTGGGTATCTCATGGTGACAAAGGCGCAATGAATTGCCCTGTCGAAAGAAAAGCAAGGAAGGTCCACGAGCAGTAGCAAGAAGGGAAAGGTGAATCAGGACTCGGCGAGAAAGAACTTCGCCGACTCGAACGACGTGGCTGCACCTACACCGTCGAGGAGGAAGTTTGACATTTGAAAAATGAGATGTCATAAATGTGGCCTCCTCGGTCACTTCGAGGCTGACTACGAGGAAGCACCGAAGCAGCGGACACTAATGGCTGAGGAAGAAGACGAAAGGGGATATAATAATGATGTGTGAACTAGTGGATGAGGGGGATCCAGACGATCACGATCAACTGGACACAGATCTGGTGACTGCATCCGCATGAATAAACTCAGGCAAAGTCCTGGCCCTAGAAGGCCAGGACACAAAGCGTGACAGTGTGATCGTTCTTGATGTGGCGTCAGAAGATCACGATGTGGCGTCAGAAAACGCGAAGATGTGGCGTCAGAAGACCACGATGCATGGTTGTTCGGTAATGTCGCGCCAAGCGACCACGGCGCACGGCGACTGTGTCGCTTGAACCCGGCGAGCGTGGTGAGTCAGGCAATACGGCGAGTAACGCACGGACGTGGTAAGTCCAGCCGCCGTTGCACCAAGCTTCGCGTCAATCTGTTGATGCATGCAGGCGGATGACACAAGGGGCGAGCTAGTAAATTAAAGTGACTAATCTATATCCCCTCATATGCGTTTGGAGTTGTGGCCGTCAGGATCTCACAGGGGGGCACGTTTTTTGCTTATTTGGCTGACACGTTTTCCTCTTTTTTTAATTATTTTACCATCTCATAGGTATTTTTTTTTTCGAAACGAGAGGCAAAAGATTTGCCTCATCTCATTAATAAAGAAGAAGAGAATTGTCAAGTTAATTAATGGAAAACCGGACGAAAACCGTTACAACACGCCCACGAAAACCGGGCACACTGGACGACCTGGCAACCCACACAAGAACGCTCACACGCCGCCGAGAAGAAAGCATCGTCCAGGTTGCAACCCGGCGTCATCGTCATCACACCTTCGCGAGGGCGACTCCGACTCCACCATCGACGACCGCCTAAGAAGCCCTCACCGCAGACAAGCGTCGAGGCCTGCGTCGGCCGATGCCAAACGGTCAGCCACACACGCCGGCGACCAGACAGCTCCGACTCTGTCGTCGAGCATCGCAGGGAAAACAGTGTTGGGCTTGCGTCGAGCCAGCGCCAGAGCCAACCGCCCATCTCGTGTCATCGTCGCCGCAAGGGCCCCTCCTCAGCAGCTCCGACTTCAGGAAGACAAAGCGAAGCACGGCAACCCCTCGAACACGCCGGAAGAGACCGACTACCCAGACCCATCAACAAGCCAACTCCGCTCGAAGCCGTCATCGTTGCCACACAGGAAGCCGCGCAAACCTCCACACATCGCCGGCCGGACACCTGCCGCCCGCAATGTCGCGAGTGTCCAGCCCATGAAGCATGCAACCGGGACCAAGTGCTCTTCAAGGCGACGCCCCCAAGGGGGTAAGCGACGATGACGACGCCGTCGCCCGGCTCGAACGGGCCTTAGGCTTTCACCCGAAGAGCAAGATCCGAGGATGGCGGACACGAGGCTCCATGATGACGCCTCCAAGGAGGTGAAACGACGCCCACAGAAGCCGACGCCATCGGCCGGCAAGAATCCGGCAAGCTTTCGCCCGGAGCACCCATGACCACCGACACCCTCACGCAAAGCACCTCCACTGGCCCACCCACCTCCAAGAAAATACCGCGCCAGCGGTCTCGAAGAGCCACCACAAACCACTCCTCACCGGCAGCCGGAGCAGCACCGGTAAGCCAGATCTAGCCGCCTGCCAGATCCTCAATCCCCCACCGACCAGCACGCACGCGAGCACACCATCCACGAGCAGGGGTAGGAGAGCCGCCACCACTCCGCACCCACGCCGGCCGAAACCAGATCCGCGCCGGAGCAGCCGCCGCCGCTGCCCACGAACAGGGGTAGGAGGGCCGCCACCCCACCTCACCCGCGCCGGCCGGACCTGGAGCGGAAGATCCGACGCCGAGCCGCCGGAGCCGCCACAGCCGCCGCCCACGAGCAGGGATAGGAGGGCCTCCACCCCACCACACCCGCGCCGGCCGGACCTGGAAGCGCCGGATCCAAGGCCGCCGCACCGGGGAGACGCCGCGGCAGGGCCGCCGAACCAGGGGACGAGCGCCTCCCACCACCGAGCAGGGATAGCAAGCTCCCCGCCGCCGCCGTCCGCGGCGCGGGCTTAGCCCGGCCGCATCTTCCGGCGGCGGCGAGGGGGGGAGGAGGGAGAGGGCGGCGCCGGCAGCCCGGCGGCTAGGGTTCCCCCGAGTCGCCTGGGGCTACGCGGGGGTCGGGCTCTCGTTTTTCTCATAGGTATTTACGTGCACATACACCTACGTTACGTACATGGGGCATGTGTTTATTTGCACCTGGAGATAACACCACCACGTACGCCGTGCACAATCAAACTCCGCGTTTTCCTCTCGTCCTGGCGACTGGAACCCTAGCCGCCGTGAGGAGAGCAAGAAAGTCACACGGAATAAAATTACCTTATTAGTTTTCATTGTATAATTAACATGCTGATCTTATAAAATGGTAGATGCAGTTCTGTCTTAGAATAATCTCTCGAAGGTTAGTACTAAACCAAATCTATACTCCATAAAGTAGCACATAGTCAGTAATTCTATTTCATATAACTAACTGACCAAAGAGACACTACAGTTCCATCAAGGAGCACAAATTCCGTAATGTAATTCATAGCAGTACATGTTCGTTCCTGTGAATTGCATCAAGAAAGTGGAGAAAAGTAGAACAGGTTCCATGGTTCCATTGCAGGAAAAATCAGCGTTTGCGGCCCAAGGTTGCATGCTTCCAGGGTGGAAAAGAGGTTTGCAGCACCGTTGAAGGTTAAGGCAATGTGAAGCTTCAACAACGTAGTAATATTTTCAGATATGAGTAGTTCAAGTTTACTAGAAAAATCATGTGTCAGCAGAGAAAAACCACAAGACCTTGTTACTGATAATTGGTGTAATCGTGCGCCATGGCTCTCAAGTATTTGCAATTACAATTAAAAACGTCAAAATATCGCATGGTTCGCAAGTAGTTTGTTGATGCGGCGCAGTGAGTGGTGGTTTATGATCTCCCTCGCCACATTCTCATCAAGTTTTAATCCATCGCTTCCTGAAATAACAATGAAATTCATGCCAAAATCGAAATCTAATTAGTCGGACAAATAAACCTATGATTTGACCAAATCGAAAGGGTTGCAATCATCAATCTTGCCTTTTGATTGAGCTCCACAATGATCTAATTTCTAAGTCCATGTGATTTTTGTTGCTCTGTTTAATTGGTCTTTTCTATAGCTTTATCCATTTTTCCTTGAAACTAAGCTACATGAAAGGAAACATGCCTCCAATGCTTACCTTTCTGGATGATGGCCTTCTATGTGGACTACACAAACCGAAGGAAGCAAATGGTAGAATGACAACAAGGAAATAAAAGTAGCATATGAAGATGCAGATCTTGCAAGCTATCAGCCAATCAAAACATAACTCTGACAAAACTGAAAAGTAAAACAGCATCATGTAAGGTTCAGAACAAGAGCACGCAGGAACATAATAAACAGGACACTAATCTTCTTGGATTTTTCAACCATAACCAAATGAACGAATTGGCCATGTTAAACACATATTGTGATTGTAATCTCTCGATTGTTATTCCTAACAACCTCAATGTAACACCTCGAGACGTCTCTCACCTAAGTCAATATAAACCACGCGGCTCTCCCTGTTGGAGAGTAGGAACGCTTCCATAGTTTACATGGTAATCAGAGCTATCTTCTTCCACCTCGTCTAGCTACCCAAACTCGACCATGTCGACATCTAGCTCGGTTGTTACCTCCGGCCTCAACAACAATGTTTCCGAACCACTTACCAGATCAAACTACATCCTTTGGCGTGTTCAAGCCCACTCCCAGATCATGGGAGCTGGACTCTTTGGATACATCGACAAAACCGTAGCCGGACCACCAAAAACCATAGTCACCAAAACCTCCGAGGGCAAAGACCAGGAAGTTCCAAATCCTGCTTATGCACCTTGGTTGATCCAAGATCAGCAGATCATCGCATACCTTCTTCGCAATCTTTCCAAGGAAGTGCTAATTCAGATTGTATCTCTTGAAACATCCCATGCCATATGGACAGCCCTTGCCAATATGTTCTTTGCCCAGTCCAGATCCAAAGCCAACCACGTTCGCATGTCTCTCACCAATGCCCAGAAAAGGAACCCAATCTGCCGCCGTGTACTTCGGGCACATGCGCGGCCTTGCCAATTAATTAGCTGCAGCAAACAAACCTATCATAGAAAATGAGCTTGTTTCCCACATCATAGCCGGTCTCGATATGGACTATCAACCAATCATCTCAGCTCTTGACGTGTCTCCTGATGATGTTACCGTCGATGAGCTCTTCGGCATGGTGGCCACCTTCGATCAGAGGGTGGAGATGTTCCAGGGCACGGGCGCTCGTGGCTTCAAGTCATCGGCCAACGCTGCATCGCGCAACTGTGGTGGTCTGACCAAAGGCTATCGCGGCAGCGGCCAGCAACACCGCGGCGATGGGAACGGCGGCCCTCATCACGACTCTGGCAACAGCGGCCATGGCTACAATGGTAGTGGCGGCGAAGGCCACCATGGCGGCAGTCACTTCCCAAACAACGGTGGCGGTGGCGGCCCCAACTACAACAACAATCAGCAAGGTGGTCGACCCTTCTACAACAACAATAGGGGCGGCCAGAGAAACTACAACAACAACAACACTTTCCGTGGGTATGATGAATATGAGGGCAAGTGTCAGATTTGCAAGAAAACTAACCATATAGCTAAAGACTGCAAGTGGCGCTATGAGGAAAATTCTTAGAAGAAAAAGGTCGATGCGGCGGCCAACACATCCTATGGGTAGATACCAACTCGTATGTTGACTCCGGTGCAACCGACCACATCATCCATGAGCTTGAGAAGGTCACGATTCATGAAAGATACTAAGGGCATGATCAAGTTCACAATGCGGATGGTACAGGTATGGAGATAAGCAATATTGGTCATTCAGTTATTCATTCCCCTCATAAAGATATCCACCTTAATAACATTCATCATTACCCGAGTTCATCCAAAAATCTCATATCTGTTCATCGTATTGCTCTTGACAATCATTGCCCCGGTTCATCCAAAAATCTCCTATATGTTCTAGAGTTTCACCCATTCTTCTTTTTGATCAAGGATCGGGTCACGAAGCAAATTCTGTATCGAGGTAGATGTGTGGATGGACTCTACCCATTGATTCCCAGAGTTAGCAGATTCAATAAACAAGTGTGTAGTGCCATTAGACTTTCATTAGAAAGATGGCATGCTCGTCTAGGCCACCCTTCCTTTTCCATTGTCAAGCAAGTACTAAGCAAAAATAAACTCTCTGTTGTTGGAGAGCATAATTCTGAAACAATTTGTGATTCTTGCCAAAGAGCCAAAAGTCATCAGCTACCATACCCCATTTCAACCAGTGTTTCTACCAAACCCTTTCAACTTATATTTTCTGATGTATGGGCCCTGCTCCCACTTTGGTTGGTAGACATGCATATTATGTTAGCTTCATTGATGATTTTAGCAAATACACTTGGATATATCTTCTTAAGAAATGATCCGATGTGTTTCAAGTTTTTCACAACTTTCAAGCACTTGTCGGAAGAAAGTTTGATAGTAAAATCTTAGCCGTCCAATTTGACTGGGGTGGTGAATATGAAAAACTTAACTCTTTTTTTCAAAAGTTGGGCATCTCTCATCATGTTTCCTGTCCACATGCGTACCAACAAAATGGCTCCGCAGAACGCAAACACCGACACATTGTCGAAGTAGGTCTTGCCCTACTTGTCGCCGCATCCATGCCATTAAAATTTTGGGATGAAGCTTTTCTCACTGTTGTGCATCTTATCAATATTCTATCCAGTAGAGTCATCAAGAATGAAACTCCCACTGAGCGCCTCATGCATATCCAACCAGACTATACCCCTCTTCGTGTGTTTGGGTGTGCATGTTGGCCCAATCTTCGCCCCTACAATAATCGTAAACTTATGTTTCGCTCCAAGCAGTGTGTTTTTCTTGGTTATAGTGCCCAACAAAAAGGAGTGAAGTGTCTTGATGTCTCCACCGGTCGCGTCTATATCTCCCGAGATGTGGTGTTTGATGAAACACAATTTCCTTTTGCTACCCTCCATCCCAATGCGGGTGCCCTTCTTCGAAAAGAAATTCTTCTTTTACCTTCACATCTTTCTGGCATTGAACATGGGGAAGAAAATAATTGTAATGATCAATATTTGCCTAACCCTCCTAATGGTGTGCCTGAGTTTACTGTTTCGGAAATTACCAGAGAAGGCAGGACTGAAATTTGCATTGAAAATGAAGCTACCGTGTAACATTTTATGTGCACGAACTCCCCTGGAGCATCGTCTTCGGGATCCCCGGCTGTTGCCACGCGATTGCCTTCGGGATCCACCCAGGTGCCGGTGACAGCCGCGGCAGGTGCAGCGCCTCGATCCGCTGCGGGATCCGTGTAGCCAGCGGGTCCTCCACCGGGATTCTCCACCCCTCCGCATGCACGCCGGCCTGGTCACTCCGAGGGCTCCGTGTGTCACTCCGCCACGCTTGGCCCCTCCACTCGCGCGGCCTCACCTGACCAGCATGTGGGTCTGGCCGGCCCGCTCTTTCCCGAGGCAAGCTAGCCCGAGGCCCAGGTGGCCCCGTATGTTGTGTCACTTGATGCGGCCTCCGGATCAGGCGATGACAGCGCCCCCGGATCGTCTTCAGGATCCGTTCTGGTGGATTCTCCCCAGTCACCTGGATCTTCTGTGACGCCATCTCCTGCAGCAACTTTCACACCGCCACGTACCAGGTTACAAAAAGGGGTTACTAATAGAACCAATTACAAAAATATTTCCAAATACGGTCTCACTTGCCTGACAGGAGAATCTCGTGAACCAAAAACATTGGCTGCTGCCCTCGGTGACCCATGTTGGAAACACGCCATGGAAGAAGAATTTTCTGCTTTGCAACGCAACAAGACGTGGCATCTAGTTCCTCATCGCGCAGGTATAAATCTTATTGATTGCAAATGGGTTTATCGCATTAAGAGAAATTCTGATGGTACTATTGATCGCTACAAAGCTCGTCTAGTCGCCAAGGGTTTTAAGAAAGATATGGAATTGACTATGAGGACACCTTTAGTCCTGTGGTCAAAGCAGCAACTATTCGTCTTGTGCTCTCTATTGTTGTTTCCAGGGGATGGACTCTCAGATAGCTAGACGTGCAGAACATGTTTCTTCATGGTGTTCTAGAAGAAGAGGTTTACATGAAACAACCCCCTGGGTTTGAGGATAAAAATGCACTGTTCCATGTCTGCAAGCTTGATAAGGCCCTGTATGGACTGAAGCAAGCCCATAGAGCATGGTACTCTCTGTTAAGTATGAAAATGCAAGCACTTGGTTTTGTTCCATCAAAATATGACACATCACTATTCATTTACAACAAGTTTCAAACTGCAATTTTTGTTCTCATATATGTTGATGATATTATTGTCACTAGCTCCTCCAGTGAAGCGGCCACTGCATTATTGCATGATCTCATGTCAGAATTTGCCCTCAAAGATTTAGGAGATTTGCACTATTTCCTAGGCATTGAAGTACAGAAAACTGAACATGACATTCATTTATCACAAGGAAAGTATGTGACAGATCTTCTGAGCAGAGTTGGCATTCAGGATAGCAAACCCTCACCAACTCCTCTTTCGAGTTCAGAGACACTTTCCTTGATGGAGGGAGAACTTCTGAACCAGGATGACAGTACTAGCTATAGAAGCATTGTTGGTGCACTTCAGTATCTAACTCTTACTCGGCCTGACATTTCCTTTGCAGTAAATAAAGTTTTGCCAATTTCTGCATGCCCCTACGACAGCTCATTGGGCAGCAGCCAAACTTATCTTGAGGTATGTCAAGAATACAGTAAACATGGGTCTAACTATAAACAGATCATCCTCCACTCATGTCAGCGCCTTTTCTGATGCGGATTGGGCTGGTTGCTTGGATGATCGAAGGTCCACGGGGGGATTTGCCATTTTTCATGGACCTAACCTCATTTCATAGTGTGCAAAGAAACAAGCTATTGTTTCCAGGTCTAGTACTGAAGCAGAATATAAAGCATTGGCAAATGCTACATCTGAAATTATTTGGGTTCAAGCCATACTAAAAGAACTTGGAGTATCACAAATTCAAACTCCTTGTCTTTGGTGTGATAATCTTGGGCAACTTACTTGTCTGCTAATCCGGTCTTTCATGCCAGGACCAAGCACATTGAGATAGATTTTCACTTTGTCAGGGAAAGAGTTGCAAACAAAGAACTTGAGATCAGATTCATTCCTTCCAAAGATCAGCTTGTAGATGGAATTACAAAGGCACTTTCCACCAGAAGTTTTGAAGAATTTCGTCGTAATCTCAACCTAGCACGATTTTGATTATGGGGGAGTGTTAAACACAAATTGTGATTGTAATCTCTCTGTTGTTATTCCTAACAACCTCAATGTAATGCCTCGAGACGCCTCTTGCCTAAGTCAATATAAACCACGCGGCTCTCCCTGTTGGAGAGTAGGAACGCTTCCATAGTTTACAGGCCAAACAATTAGGAATGATTAAAGTAAACAAAAAGGATCACAATACTAAGAACTGAAGAAGAGAAGCAAATGTTTAGATAGAATAGCAGGGATTACATGATTACAGAGCAAGACTCAGACCGCCTTAGAAGACCAAATTTCTTTGGTACCTTGGTAAGCCAACATCATCCTTAGGTGCACCATGTTCATGGCAGACACGCTCCACTACATCCTTGTGCTTTTTATCAATGAAGTCAGATCGTGTCGCGAGTCCTTTGCTCCAGCATGTTCCCCTCAACATGAATACCATCCATGTCCTTGCCTGCTACACTGATGCATTGCTCAGCCTCATTCATTTGATCTTCCAAAGTAGTAGCAGTAGCATGACTGGATGTACCCCATTTTTCGATGATGACTTGCACCTTTTACATAGCCATGTTCATCCACATCAATATCATCCTTGGCCTCCATTGTCGTCCTTCCCACACTCGTAGTCCTCTTGGTTGAGCGAGACGCGATGCGGTGGCGTGATGTGAGGGGCGGCAGCGCGGAGACGACCATGACTTGTTGCAGTCGAGGTAGCAGGGAGAAGCACCATCGTTGTTGAAGGAGACACACGATAGGGAATGATGTGGTCGTGGCCACCGACGACGATCTGTGGGAGGAGATCGGGCACCCACCTTTTGTCGGGCTGCTCTGCTCGACGACGTGGAGGCTCTACGGCGGCTCCCAGGTAGGATCTGGCCACAAGGACCACCGAAGTGGCAAGACCATGCCTCTCCTTGCCTTGGATGAAGGGGGAAGGAGGCCGAGACCCGTGGCGGCGCCGCCATCGAGGAGGGTTGGGGGCTGCAAGGAATGAGGTGTTTGAGGATTGGATTTTCCTTTTGCGTCGGAAAAAAAAACGGTACGAAGGAAATACAAAGTAGTAGGGTCGGGGTGGTTGGAGGCGAAACGAAAAAAAGGACAGAAAAAACCAAACAAAATTAAATCATGGAACAGAGAATACCAACTCTTCCTTTTTTAGTAGAGATGGGAGAAGGGACAAAAAAAACAGACGAAAAAAAACCAGAGGAAGGTGGGAAGAGATATGGGAAAAAACCTGGAACGGAATGTTAATTAATGTAATTTGGTGATGTATGAAAATATTAATTAATGTGATTGAGCGACTTATGATAAGGTTAATTAATTCAGATTTGGTATTTAAAGATTCATTAGAAATTAATATTGATTGATTCTTTCACATAAGTAGATTACTAAATATATGATGATGGGAGGAGGGACGAAAAAAACAGACGAAGGTGGGAGGGGAGATGAAATAAAACCCTAGAATGGAATGTTAATTAATGTAATTTGGTGATGTATGGAAATATTAATTAACATGATTGAGCGACTTATTGTAAGTTTAGTTAATTCAGATTTAGGCTTTAAAGATTCATTAGAAATTAATCTTGATTTATTTTTCACATAAATACATTGCTAAATATATGATGATGGGAGGAGGGATCAAAAAAATTAGACGGAAAAAAAACAAACGAAGATGGGATGGGAAACGGAAAAAAAAACCTGAAACGGAAGCTACCAATTCCTTTTTTAGGTGCAGAGATGTTCAACCTATATTATAGCAGAAAATTTATATAAAAATTAAAATGTCAAAAATGAAAAAAGGAAAAAAGTAAAACCAAATCAGAAATAAAAGCAAAAAACTAAAAAAAACACAAGGAAATAAACAGCAGCAGCCAGCTTCGACTGCCTTGTCGACTGTCGGTCTTCGCATATCCGAGTGAGCCACACGACCGAGTGGATTGTCTGTCGAGTGACTCATGCGTCATGGTGATTTCAGTCGCAGTCTTCCTTGTAATCTTGTAATCTTTAAGTTCTCCAATGTGGTGTCCTTAGGTAGGGTATGTAGGTCAGTCTTAAGACCCTACCCTAGGTACATATCCCCAACAATCGTGCCAGTCTGTATTTCTTCTTAGCCTCATCACTTTGCCAGAAGAAACGAGATCTGTGAAAGTCTAATCTTTTTCGTACCCCTACTGGTACTTCAAAGAAAGACAAGAGGAACATCGGCAGGCTTGTTAAAACCGAATTTATTAACACCAGCCTCCCTCCATACGACATAAGCTTGCCCTTCCAGCAGCTTAGTCTTTTTTCAAATCTATCCTCAATACATTTCCATTCCTTATTCGTCAGTCCTCTATGATGAATAGGAATCCCAAGATAGCTAAACGGTAGTGATCCCATTTCACATCCAAATAGCTGCCTATAAGCATTTTGCTCCTCCTTTGCCTTCCCAAAGCAGAATAGTTCGCTTTTGTTAAAATTTATTTTTAGCCCAGATAACTGTTCAAATAAGCACAAAAGTAGTTTCATATTCCTTGCTTTTTCCATATCGTGTTCCATGAAAATGATCGTATCATCCGCATATTATAGTATGGACACACCCCCCTCTACCAGGTGTGGAACGAGTCCTCCTACTTGGCCCTTTTCTTTAGCCCTGCCAATGAGTATTGCCAACATATCTGCTACAATGTTGAACAATACCGGAGACATGGAGTCACCCTGTCTCAATCCCTTGTGTGTTTGAAAGAAATGACCTATGTCATCATTAACTTTAACCCCCACACTGCCTTTCTGAATGAAAGCATCCACCTGATCCCTCCAGGTTTCATTGAACCCTTTCATACGTAAGGCCTGTTGAAGAAATGGCCATTTGACTTTATCATACGCTTTTTCAAAACCCAATTTAAAGACAACCCCATCCAGTTTCTTTGTATGAATTTCGTGCAGTGTTTCATGCAAGACAACAACACCCTCTAAGATGTGTCTCCCAGGCATGAACGCCGTCTATGTCGGTTGGACTACCGAATGAGCTATCTTCGTCAATCTATTCGTGCCAACCTTTGTAAATATTTTGAAGCTGACATTGAGCAAACAAATCGGTCTAAACTGCTCAATGCGTACAGCCTCCGCCTTCTTTGGCAACAACGTGACTGTTCCGAAGTTAAGGTGGAAGAGCTGTAATTGGCCATTAAATAAATCATGGAACATACGCAAAAGGTCACCCTTAATAATATGCCAGCATTTTTTATAGAATTCCGCCGGGAACCCGTTCGGTCCCGGTGCCTTATTTTGTTTCATTTGTGCTATTGCGTCAAACACCTCTTTCTCAGTAAATGGAGCTGATAGTACCTCATTCTCATCGGAATTGAGCTGAGGTATATCATGTTTTGTGCTCTCATCCAAAGAGACAAAATTCTCTTCTGGTGCACCAAATAATTTCTTGTAATATTCAGAAATGTATAATTTTAGGTTCTCATGTCCTACAATTGTTCCTTCATCTTGCTCAAGTTGAATTATTTTCTTCTTTCGATGTTTGCCATTTGCAATCATATGAAAGAATTGTGTGTTATCGTCCCCATGGATCACCTTCGTCACCTTGGCTCGAAGTGCCCATTTCATCTCCTCCTCTCTCAAAAGCGTTTGCAATTTCTTCTCAGCCTCAATCTTATTATTCCTATCTGACATATTGAGAAGAGTGGACTCAGCTTTCACATCTAACTCATCAATCAGTCGAATAAGTCTCTCTTTTTCCACTTTGTATATTCCGCTCTGATTCTTGGCCCAGCCTCTCAAGAACTGGCGCAAGTGTCGTATTTTGTTTTGCCATCTTTCTATATTTGAAGATCCACCAGACCCCCTAGCCCATTCGGTAGCTATGAGATCCATGAATCCTTCTCTCTCGAACCAACTTAATTAAAAAGAGAATAAGTTTCTATTACCCACATGATTGGCTTCCCCAGAGTCAACCATGAGAGGTGTGTGATCGGAGATGGCTCTTTGTAAAGCATGTACTGAAACCAGAGGGTACTTCTGTTCCCATTCCACACTGGTCAGTACCCGGTCCAACTTCTCATATGTTGGCACAGGTAGTGAGTTTGCTCATGTGAATTGTCTACCAATGAGGTCAATCTCCCTCAAATCGAGACTCTCAATAACCATGTTGAACATAAGTGAACATCTTCCATCGAAGTTATCATTATTTTTTTCATCTTGTCTTCTAATGATATTAAAGTCTCCCCCAACAATAATGGGAAGTCTTTCTTCTCCACATATTCTCACTAAATCGGCGACAGTCTCTCCACCGCCGGCCGGTGTTTTCTCCGTCGGAATGGTATCGTTTTCCAGTTTCCAATGAAATCCACGAGGGTGAGCGCCGACAAACGTACCTTTGGTAGGGGTCCCTTCCATGGCCTTACCGCGGATGCCGACGTACGCCGGTGTACCACTCGCCGGAATACCTCAACCTTGTCGCCGCCATCGTCGCCCAGTCCATACCATGCGCTGTTGGTAGGAGGAACCAATCCGTCGATGCATTCCGCGATCTGCTCCTCGGGGTATCCCACCCTCAAGGATTCGCAGACGTAATCCGATGGCGTCGGGGAAGAGTCCCCTGCCACCACATCGACGAACTGATCCTCCTCGGCGTCCGAGTCTTCGTCTTTGTCCGATCTAGCCAACGCCCAAAACCTGCTGCCTCGATGAAGGAGAGCAGTCCTGGTCGTGGCCGTCGTGGCGTCGCCCGCGTTGCCTGCCTGGCGCGATCCATCAGACTCGCGGGTCGCCGGTGTCTGATCCACCGCGTGAGCACTCCTCCCAACCGCATGCGCCGCCAGACGCCCAGGTCGGGATTGATGAACCCCAGCGCGACCCTGCGGCGAGGAGAGGAGCGACGCCGGTGCTAGTTCGGGCGGCGGGGGCGCGTGCGCCGGCGTCGCCCCGCCCGTCGCCTCACTCATTTTGGTCCGTCAAATATCCTAACATTGGGGGCTAAATCTCAAAATATTACATTTTGGTTTAAAACTGAGAGAGCCCTGCCACTTCTCCCAAAATCCATGATAGAACAACAGCAGAACGGTCAGCGCAGTGACCGGTTGATCTTTCGCCGCTATAAAATTGTAACAAAACCTCACCCAATCCCTATCTCTTTGCCATTGTTGTCCCTTTTCCTGAAATCATTGTGGAACCCCTGATTTGCCACCACCTCCGCCTGAAAGTGTTTGTCCCTTTTCCTGAAATCACCCTGGAACTCCCGATTTGCCCCCGCCTTCGCCCGAATGTGTTGTCTCCGCTAGCTTCACTATCGTCGTCTGACTCGCCTCCGCCGTTAGATCCGTCGATGTCTTCGCAATGGTGAGGCGATCCGCACCCGCCGCTACACCTACTCATGCCAACACCTCTCGTCGGTAGTTGTGCGTGGAGCTATCAATGAGATTAAGGAGGTGTAGGTGGAGCAGCCCCATGTAGACACTGAATCGTCAGAAGGGAAGGCAAGGAGGGAGATGAGGTGGGAGAGGGGGAGTAGTCTCATGTTGCCGCGACAGTGCACGAAACCGGTGTAGTGGTGCCTTCCACCAGGGCGGGGGGGGGGGGGGGGGGGGGGGAGCACCACGTTGTGGAGGCGCAGCTCTGCCGGACAAGTTGGTTGTCCGGTCGTCGCTGCCCTCCACGCCCACTATGGGGTGTGGGGGAACATCGTGCTACCGAGGCGTAGCTCACTGCCAAGTGTCAGGCATCACCACCGCCGCCGGTTGTCGCGAATATCGACACCGCAACCGCCACTGTCGTTGACGAGCGGATCGAAAAGATGCCTAGCGGTTCTATGAACTACTATGTATCACAATGTGGCTTTAATCTAGTTTTGAATTTGAGTTTCAAATGAGATATGTTTGGACTTAAGAAGTTAAATTTGAGAGTTCGGCCTAGGTTATTTGTACATTTTTAACTCCTAATATTTGAGGAGTTAGGATTTGATGAGCGAGATAGTATCATTCGACATTCGAGTGGGATCCGTTAGAGATGGCCCAGTTGTTAGAGCATCCGACGGCCACGATCGTAACTCCCAAGCAGAATCTGATGGGCCGCCCTGATGTCTCCGCGCCGATTGACGCCTGGCCGTAGCGCAAGCACCGGCCACTCCTCCTCGACTAGCTCGACAAAAAGGGCAGCGAGTAGCCCTAAGCCTTGACGCCGTTGCCTCCTATCCTATTCACGTCCTGAGGCTTCGTTTTGCACTGTACCACGGCGCGGTCCGTTGCCTACGTGGTGCCCCTACTCGTCGGCACGGCGTCGCCGTCCGCCACCACCTCCCGGCAGGCGCTGCGGCTGGTGGACTCGTTCGCCAGCCCGCAGCAGAACCTTTGTGCAGCCTCTTTTGTTCCCTAGTGTTTTTCACGATTGTATATGAACTGACATACAGTTTCCCCAGTTCATGTAGATAACTTCAATACAGGCCTTAATTGTGTTCACTGATGGATTAAACTTGCCTGGCTCTTTTATATTTTGAGATATTATTCATTCTGCTTGCCATTTTTAACCAACAAACTATATATGTTATTGGATTAGTAGTGAACTTGTTCTCCATAAAAAGTGTCGGTCTAGTTCCCCTGATAGTTAGAATGAGATGTTCCCTTGTTTCCCCTAAACTTAATATGTTGTTTTTTCTAACATACAAACGCATCTGCAGGACCTTCGAAACCTGTCCCAAGGAGTGCGCTGTGCGCACCCAAAGGATCTAACTGGGGAACTTCAGAAGCACATCCTAAACGCTATATTTGTAAGCAGCCTCTGCAGGTTTCTCACGAAATTAAAGCACTTGCATCGTTGCCTATATTGCATATCTTGACCATCTGTTTATGTGGGTATAAATGACCACAGAATGCAGAGATATGTCTTTTTCCCATTTAGTTCTAAAACCTGATGTATGACTTGTGTGAAACCCCTATCCTCTTTGCTATATTTACAGTATGGTGCTTAGTTCTGTAACCTGTACCACTTATGTTTGTCATTGTTGTAAACCAGGCTAATGGAACTTTGTATTTCACTTCAAAGATTGTATTTCACTAATTTTTAAAAGTTAATCTTGTCAACTATATCAAAATGCACTGGAAATTGGCAATTCTGCCCACTCTGCACTTGTGTGTTGATCGGCATGAGTCTGTGCGTGTGGGCTTCCTGATCAAAGTATGAACTCAGTTAGAGCTTGAAGAGTTGTTACAGGAATCATCTTTTAACTTTTCAATTGTGCGTGCTTACATCGATATCCATCATTCCGGGCACAAGGTCGTTACCCGTCTGTTTCCAGCTTTTTGTGCATTGCAAATTTGCAATGATGCAATATGGTAGCACATGTTTTAAGTTTCACAAATCACAGTGGCCAGGCAGTTTAGGTGTTACTTGTTCTCGGAAGATATGCTGCTATAGGTGTGATAGAACCAGCTTATGAAGTTGCGTGTAGTACCTAGCAAGAACAAAGAATATATATTCTCCTGTGTTAAATAGGTCTGGAATCATATCTATATTTTTTTAACATATCTTTGCAAATATTAGTGTGGTCACTTTATTCCACCATTAAACAACAATATCATATATAATTCTAAGGTGGAAAAAATTATACTATAGGTGTTAATATGCGGTACGCGAATTTTATCCCCATAGGCAAACCTTTTTTTATGTCAGTAACGAATTAACGATGCTCATTGTCTTGCTCGTGTTGCACATGTGGGATGAGCAATGGGGAACTGACATGTGTCGCAACAAATGCTTTCACAAATATTAGTGCTCACCAGTCAGTTCGGTCACCTGCTTTAATAAAAGGTCTGTCAGCTGTCGATTCCTGTGACAAAAATCAACAGACATGTTCTTATAGTTGGAGGAAGTGAAGAGAAAAACAAGTCTGGATCACAATGATCGTGCGTGAAGAAAACGATCTAGCAGGGAATAAAAAGAGGATGGCATTGCTGAAGAGTTTCAGGAACCCATGATGGCCCAATAGCTAGTGCTTCTAATCATGTATTCCACTGCTAGGATGAAGTATAAGTTGTCTACATTGACACTACGGTGTGTTTCCAGTAGTAGCTATGTAATAACACGTCCCTCTTTTGAATTGCATGAGCTACAACATGCTTGCTCTCTGTTTTTCTGAAGACCAATGTGAGTCGTAGAACATGATATCAAACTACCTTGATTGTTATTATTAATATATGATTTTCTTTGATTAGTTGGTAGGTGCATGTTGTAGACTTGTTCTGCATACTCATCCTGGCCAGGTTAATACTGTCGATCATACAGATTAAGCGGATGTGCACCGGCAGATTTGAGCAGGGAGGTGATACTGTCGATCTAATCATTGTACTGATCTGTGAGAGACTTGGCACATCATGAACAAGACGAAGGATCCAAGGCTTCAATGATCAGGTGCATTTTAGAAGCTCCACATCAGCGTTTGACATCCTCTTCATAGCAATCTGCTGTAAATAAAAACTAAAATATACTCCAGCTTTTAGCTAGTAGTGGAGCAGTGGGGCTTGTGGCATCTGCTTGTCGGGCCATAATTTGGCTGGGAATTTTTCTTCCTTTCTAGGGGAGCTATGGAGCCTCGTGCTCTTAACCACTGTCTTTCTATAAGTACCGCAAGCTCTCAATGTTGTTATTTGTGGGCTGCACTGCCTCCGGGGGCCAAGGTTCCAAGGATTCATCCAAGCTCTGCTCTCCCACACAGATTGCAATGGCAGCAGTCTCAATGGACGTTGAAGCGGCAAGAGAGGAGAAGGTATACAGGTGTGAGACATCGATACGAGTTAAATTTTCACATTTTTAGGGATTAATTTGTTGCTCTTAAAAACAGAAATCAATAATAATTGTATGTATGTACACAACTTAGTCCAACTCTGTCCTTCCTGCAGAAGAAGGGGTTCTACCAAGATCTGGTCCTAGCTTACAAGACTCTAGGCGTGGTCTTTGGTGGCCTTGTCACTTCACCTCTCTACGTTTATCCGTCGATGAATCTGAACAATCCCACCGAAGAAGACTACTTGGGGATATACAGCATCATGTTCTGGACCCTGACTCTGATCGGTGTCATCAAGTACATATGCATAGCTTTGAATGCCGATGATCATGGTGAAGGTGATAGAATTAACCAGAGATTCTCCCAAGCTGCCAATGATAGATAAGGCCAGGCCATATATTTCTTGATTTTTCACTTGATGGGAGTTATTTTTCTCATGCAGGTGGCACATTTGCCATGTATTCTCTGCTGTGCCAGCATGCCAACATCGGTATCCTCCCGTCCAAAAAGATTTACATCGAAGAAGAGGATCTGGTCTCCACTCAGCCTGCTGTGACCAGAAGGCCAAGCAGGTTGAGGAGATTCATCGAGCGCAGCATCGTCGCCAGGAGGCTGCTGCTCCTCACCGCCATATTGGGCATGTGCATGCTAATCGGAGATGGCATCCTCACACCTGCTATTTCAGTCTTGTCTGCAATAGATGGACTAAGAGGCCCTTTCCCATCCGTCAGTAAACGTATGCAGTTAGTCCATAGTAGTGGATGTCTTAGTTGGGACAAGGATCGTGATTAATTGTGTGTCTGGAAATAATGTTTTACAGCTGTGGTGGAGGCACTGTCTGCGGCGATCCTCATTGGGCTCTTCCTGCTGCAGAAGTACGGCACGTCGAAAGTTAGTTTCATATTCTCGCCGATCATGGCCGCCTGGACGTTCACCACACCGATCATAGGTATCTACAACATCTGGCGCTATTACCCTGGCATCTTCCAGGCCTTGTCGCCACACTACATCGTTATGTTCTTCGTGACCAAGCAGAAAAGGGGCTGGCAGCTGCTCGGTGGAACCGTTCTCTGCATCACCGGCATGTACATTAACCTCTTCTCTGTTTCACAGTTGGCTCTAATGTCCTCGATTGACAAACTTTTTGTTTTGATCATGCAGGTGCCGAGGCCATGTTTGCGGATCTTGGACACTTTAGCAAGAGGTCTATCCAGATTGCATTCCTCACCGGCATCTACCCCTCACTAGTCCTAACCTACGCTGGGCAGACGGCTTACCTGATCAACAACGTCGATGACTTCAGCGACGGGTTCTACAAGTTTGTGCCGCGGACCGTGTACTGGCCCATGTTCGTCATTGCGACGTTGGCAGCGATTGTGGCAAGCCAATCGCTTATCTCAGCCACCTTCTCCGTCATCAAGCAGTCGGTAGCCCTTGACTACTTCCCCCGTGTTAAGGTGGTGCACACCTCCAGGAACAAGGAAGGGGAGGTATACTCGCCCGAAACCAACTACATCCTGATGCTGTTCTGTGTTGGTGCCATCCTCGGCTTCGGCGATGGCAAGGACATCGGAAACGCGTTCGGGGTGGTGGTCATCATGGTAATGCTGATCACCACCGTCCTGCTCACCCTGGTGATGCTCATCATCTGGGAAACGCATGTGGTGCTGGTGGCACTCTACTTCGTGCCGTTCCTGATCCTCGAGGGCACCTATGTAAGCGCGGTGTGCACCAAGATCCTTAAGGGCGGGTGGATGCCATTCGCGGTGTCATTGTTGTTGGCCATTATCATGTTCGGCTGGTACTATGGCCGACAGAAGAAAGCCGAGTACGAGATGGCAAACAAGGTGACACTTGAGCGGCTTGGTGAGCTCCTTGCTGGTTCCGATGTGCACCGTGTCCCTGGGCTCTGCTTCTTCTATAGCAACATGCAGGACTGGCTCACCCCTGTGCTTGCGCACTACATCAGGAACTTGCGGTCACTGCACAAGGTGACCGTCTTCCTCACTCTCCGGTACCTGCTGGTGGCCAGGGTTGATGCCAAGGACCGGGTGGCCATCCGGCGGCTTGGTCCCAGCGGGGTTTACGGGTGCACAATACAGTACGGCTATGCCGACCCGCTCGACTTCGAGGAGGATGACCTTGCCGGCCAGGTGGTGAGCGTCCTCCGTGAGCACATCACTGTGGAGGAGGCCGCGCTACTTGAGGAGGCGAGGGAGGCTGGGGTGGTGCACGTCAGGGGCAAGATGAGGTTCAACGTCGGCAAGGACACGGGCTTCTTCGACCGTGTTCTGCTTGGATTCTACGAGTTCCTGCACAGCACGTGCCGGTCCGCGCTGCCAGCGCTCGGGATCCCTCTGCAGCAGCGCGTCGAGATCGGCATGCTCTACAAGGCCTGACGCTACGCGTTCACGCACTTGCAGATGTATAACGCAGTGCGTGCCAATAAGGGGTTTGTGTTTTCGGTTGTTTCAGCTACCTGCAGTAGCGACGCAGTGTCCTATGTAAGTGAACCTCAGTATAAAGGTTGCCATGGAATAAAGGATGTAATATATGCTGCGGAAGGTAAGCGTTTGCACCCATATATACCAAGTGTCGATTACTCTGGAAACTTTTAGCTCAAAATATTGCTTCCAAATTTCCTGTCCATCTCAATCGCATCATTTGTTTTTATATGCTTGAAAAATTACTTTCGGGTATAGGCGGATGACTTAAGAGTATTAATTATTTATAATTTTGCGGTGAATTCTTGTGGTTGTGGGTGATTTATGTTTGTCACCATGACTTTGCCGCAAATTCTGGGCCGCGATGATCTTGCCTTTATCAGGATTTTTTTCTTCGGGTTTTCGGCATTGCTACCAATTGGTTTCAAACATATGTACTATTGCAACATGTGGAGATACATTGACTATTTGGTGCATCTATTTAGAGATGGTAACAGGTGCTTCTTCTGCTTTATTTGGACTACAACCTCTTAATAGACTTTGTGATGCTTGATTTTGTATCACTTGTGTATTTTATTTTTTTTGTTCCCTGGAGTGAGAAATAAGTTGGTAGTAACTCTTTTTAGTTATATATCTATCTGCATCAGTTGTATATTCATCCGATGTAGAGGTCGGCGGCCACTTCTCTTTTTATATATATAAAATCTTCCAACCGACAGATCAAGGAGAAATATAATCAACTTTAAACCAGTGAGCTTAACCTTGATATATCTTTTAGAATTTTGAAACTTGAATCTTAACACTTATATTGGATTGGTCAACTTGACAGTTTCATCTTTAATTTCCAAATTATACCAAACTTCTAGGAAAAGAAAACCTTTCCAAAGCAAAATTAAACCTTCAAGCCATAATTTTCAGTTTTCAGCAAGAAGTGCAAGTAATTACCCAATTTGTTTTCCATTTGTAGGATGGATTCTTTCTATTAGCAAGTTTTTTAGATTTTTATTTGCTAATTCTAACTTGTTTCCATAGCTTATGGGTAGCTTTGAGATACTTGTTAAATGTGTGATTTTTACAACTTCTCCATGAATTTAGTTCTTTTTCTTTCATTTTGCCAAGTTTTCCTCTAAATTTATGTTTTTATAATTCCGAAATAATTCCACGACATGCGTGAAGCCCCTGTCATTTGCTAAAGTTATAGAAATCTTGTAACCTGTACCATCCATGTTACCATTGTTGTAAGCCATGCTAGCTAAACTTTGTTTCTGAGTCCAGAATTGTTGCTCCTTCAGTGACCGGATTACCCAATTTTGTTAAATGCAGCCTGATCAAGTGTATCAAAATGCATGGGAAATTTGTTTCGCTTGCAGGGAGGCCCTACATAATTATGTGCACTCTGCCCCGACTCTTGTTTGTTGACATTATGATGGTGTGTTGATCGACACAAATCTGCACGTGTTGGGCTTTCTGATCAAATTATGTACTCGTTGGGAGTTTGAAGAGTTTAAAGTAGAATCATCTGCTTTTCCATTACGAGTTCTTGCATTGAATTCAATCCTTGTGAGGAGAAGGTTACCTGTGTGTTTCCAGCATTTGGAGCACTGCGAATTCGCATGCCATGCAGTATGTACCAGTTTTTCTGTTTTCGCAGCTCACAGTAACCATGAAAGCCAGACTGCATGCTGAACTTGAGTTTAGCTAAACCATTAATTCTTTATTTTGTCTAGGGCCGATGATCCCGGGACAAAAACACCATAGACTTTCTGATGTCGGTCACAACGGCTACAATTGGACGAGGACAAAGCAAATGAGTTTTTTTTTTTTTTTTTTGTGAAAACGGGCAAATGATTTGCCACGTATATTAATTAAGAGAGAATAGAGTTTGTGTTACAAACACCCCTTAACAATACAGGGGAGAATCACTCTCCCGGCATGATGGACCCTAGTTTCTTAGCTCCGATGGCGACCCAAAACGATGCCTCCCTTTTGATGTTGTCGAGGAGAACCGTCGGCGGAGCAGCCTTGTTGCGGAATACGCGGGCGTTTTGCTCGTTCCAGATCGCCCATGTGGTGAGCATGGTGAGCGAGGCCATGGCCTTCCGGTTGGGGACGGAAGCATCGGTCAACCCAAGCCACCAATCTAAAGTGGAATGCCTCAGGGGCCAAGTGGAGGTATTAACGTGAATGAGTTGCAGCCACGCCTTGATCAAGCCCCATAGCCGGATGGTGAACCGGCATTTGAAGAAGAGATGGTCAACCGATTCACTCGCACGCATGCATAAGGGGCACGAGCCACAGTTTGGCCAACCGCGCTTGGCCAATCGATCCGCGGTCCATACTCTATTTTGGATGGCCAGTCAAGCAAAGAACTTGACCTTGGGTGGAGCCCAGATTTGCCACACGGCATGCTCCAAGGGAGATCGAATGAGGCCAAGAAATTGCGCTTTGTAGGCGGACTCCGCCGTGTAGAGGCCATTAGTTGAATGCTTCCAAACAATGTCGTCGTCAATATCCTCCTGTAGGTGGAAGTCCCGTATGGTGGCCCAGAGCTCGAGAAATTGCCTGAAGTGTTCTATAGTGAAACTGGACGACATGTTGATCTTTTTAACCCAAGCACCATCCTTTAGCGCTTCCCGCACCTTCCAATTCTTCCTCGTTGATGCCGCGTAGATGAGAGGGGCCATGTCCATGGGTTTGCGGTTGTGCACCCACGGAGAGTCCCAAAAGGGCGTGCGTGCGCCATTGCCCACGATAATAGTTGAGGAGGCATAGAAGAAGTTGTAGTCTGCGTCATCGCACGGGTTGCCCATGCCAACCCACATCTTAGTTGGCTCCTTCCACTCAAACCAAATCCAACGAAGCCTAAGCGCCCTAGCAAATTTCTCCGTGTTTAGCACTCCAAGACCCCCATTGGCGACTGGGCGACAAACGGTGTCCCAATTAACCTTGCATTTGGCCCCGGTGGTCTTGTTCGTTCCTTCCCAAAGGAACGCTCGCTCAAGCTTGTTGAGATTTTTGAGGGTGCTTGGAGGGGCGACGAGCGTAGTGATGAAGAAGGTGGCTTGGGAGGCAAGCACCGACTTGACCAAGGCTGTGCGTCCCATAGACCTGATGTTTTGCCCATCCCAAGGGACCAGCTTTGCCGCCGCCTTATCCTCCAAGAACTGAAAGTCCACCTTCCTGAGCCGCCACACAGAGAGCGGAAGGCCTAAGTATTTCATGGGGAAGGATCCGCGCGCCACCGGAAGGTTTTGAAGGATGTCCGGCAGGTTGATGTGCCCACATCGAATCGGGACGACTTCGTCTTTTTGGCGATGTCACCGGTCTAGCAAATGAGATTTTCATGTGTACACTGTTGTCTCTGCCACATAGACGTTGTTGCTAAATATAGACAAATCTAACTTGCAAAGAATTTAAACTGCAGTCCAATTCCATGATTTCTGACGCTCCGGGGGCCGAAAAGGCCACTTGAGGCGAGGGGAACTTGTGAAACACTAGTACTGAAAATGGAGAATGAAGGCCCTGGCTTGTGTGTGGTAAGCATTTTTTTTCCTTCTTATATCTGAGCCTGTGTGATTTATCATTTTCTATGGTGGCTATAATTATAAATTGCATGCATGCTCATCTTTCTAAAGCATCCATTTCACCAGGCAAGAATCATCTATTTTTGGTACATGTTCCTTGTTCTGGGAAGATATGCTACTTTTGTAGTGCTAGAACCAGAATATGGAATTTTGACTAGGGGGAGTAGTAGCTAGCGAGAACAAAGAAATATATTTATTCTCATGCTCGAAATAGGCTGGAGATCACGTCTATAATTTTTTATCATGTATTTGTTCTGCTGGTGACTTTATTCCACCGTTAAACGTCAATATCACACCAACTCTAGGTTCAATAAACTAACACTGTAGGTATAATTTGATGAGTTTTAAATAGCTGGCTATAGCGGGGCTATAGCCTTGCTATAACCTTTTCAGCAGGGTGTCGTTAAATGGTCTCAAATACAAATAGGCCGCTATAGCTCCGGTATAGCTCCGCTATGGTTGATTTGAAAGTCAGCCGCTATTTGGCATAGTCCGCTATTTAAAACATTTATTTTATCCCATACACAAAAACTGTTGTTTATGTCAATAACGATGACACTATCTGCTCAGGATGCAAATCCAGGATAAGCAATGTTGTGAATCGGCATGTGCCAAAGCAAGTAATTTCCAATGCATGCATTCTCGCATTGTTTTATTGGTGTTTTGCTATCAGTATGCCCCTCGTGTCCGCTTCCTCCTCTCCGTGCTGACTCCTCTCCCTGTCCATTACCACCTTGCCAATCTGACCGTCCACCGGCTATGAGCCGTGAGGCAGGGCGTCGTGTCCTTACCCGTATGACTGCCGGTATGCTTCAGGGTGTGACAATCACCAGTCAAAATGGGCCCCATGCAGTAATACACTGGAAGCATAAATATATCTTAATGATAAGCATGATCAGGTCCCAGTCCTAACCACATGACAAACCACATAGTACATGCAAGAACTCTTCACACTCTACCGGTAATTTGAAGTTTGTGCTGAATTTGATCTGTGATCTCTAGAGCAATGAACACAGACGTGACATTTTTCATTCCTCAAGAGCTAAAAGTTGAGAAAATATAATTACGCTCTAAATAAGACAACCAAAAACTGATATGAAGCCCGCTCATGTGAGTTTGATATAGCCAACTAAGAGCATCTACAACCGGACCTCTCAAACACGCCTCAAACGCCCGGGCGGGCTGTCCGGTCAGTATCCGGTCAAAAAAAGTTGACCCAGACGGACCCCTCAAACGGGCCTCAAACGCCAGGACTGACCGGCACCCCCCATATCCAGCCCAAATATGGGGCGGATATGGGGTGGCCCGGGCACGCCCGGGCGCGTCCACCTGACAAGCCCGGCCCACCCCGACCCCACCCTGTCCCACTAAAAACCCCCGTCAGGCGAAACCCTAGCTCACTCACTCTCGCTCCATCCGCTCCTCTCCCCTCTCCACCCGCTCCTCTCCCCTCTCCGCCCGCTCCTCTCCGCCCGCCGACGAGCATGTCGAGCTCCGGCAGCGCCTCCGGCGACGCCGATCCGGAGTACAAGCTGGCTCTCCACATCGCGTTGGAACGGTCCAAGGCGGAGACCGGAGGCAGCTCCGGATCTGGAGCGTCCTCGAAGCCGCCCGCTCCCCGTCGGCGCATTTCGGACGCCGGCGCTGGCCCATCCCGTGCCATGGGCAGCGGCGACCGACGGCCAGCCCAGTCCGCGCCGGCGGGGCGGGCTCCCTCCCGCCGTGCCCTCCCTCCGCCCGCCGCTGCTCCCCCTGCGTGGCAGCAGTGGGTGCTTATGCCCGCCCCTCCGGCCCGGTCGCGCACGCCGGAGTCGGAGGCGCGCGCCGCCCGCCGCGAGAGGCAGCGGCGGAGGGAGAGGGAGGCCGCGGAGACGGCCAAGGAGCGGGCGTGGTCTCTGGCGGATATGGATAAGGACGACCTCCTCGCGTGGGTCTGCCGCCGGTCGCTCACGACGGCGGAGTCGGACGCGAGGAGGCTCCGCCGCAAGAACGCCAAGGCCCTCCGCATCGCCATTGAGGAGTCCGAGCGGCTCGCGGAGGTTACGGCGAAGGAGCGGGCGCGGCTGGCCAAGCTCAAGCGCTGGCAGGACCGGGCGGCGGAGCAGCTGAATGGCCTCGTCATCGTCTCCGACTCCTCCTCCGACCACGACGACGGCTCCTCCTCCTCCGACGACCAGCCCCCCGCCGCCGACGGCTAGAGCTAAGCCGGCGACCGCAAGGGGAAAGGTCCGGCCCGCAAGTACTAGTTAGATTTAGCTTAGGTTTAATTTTGTCCGTCGTCTGTATGAACTGGTGGAGCTTTTGTTGCAATGTGATGCTATCTCGTGTCCGTGTTTATATGTCCTGCGTTTGATCGATGTACTTTGATCCACGTTGCATGGGTAGTATGGAAATAGGGGGTCGAATATGAGGGAGACGGATGTGGACGAGCGGATTTGAGGCGCGACGCGTCCGCGGGCGTTTGAGGGGCCGGATTTGTCATATCCGGTTGTAGATGCTCTAACATGTTTGCATGAACAATGATGGCAACAACCATCTACCAAATGCATTTGGAACTAATTAAGGAGAGGCCCACAGGGGAAATCACCTTTTGTTAACTCCTGCGCACACAAGAAGCACGATAAATATATATGTAGGTGACCGCGGACAGGTTGGATAAACACTCAACCTCTAAGTCATCCAAGCTTGTTCTAGTTCCTCTAGTGAATGACGATCCAATTATCTCCTGGACAGTGTTCTTTTTCCGCCAGGGCACTATTGCTATCACCTACAGATCACACAAGCAATGACTTGCCGGTGAGCTATATAGGATTAGGATGTATCGGCAATTATGCTCAACCTTATTCTTTTCTAGTGCCAGCAACTTAGGGCTTCACATGATCATCAAGCTGCAGGGGCCGTACATCCTGTTGCCTATTCTCTCAGTCCATATACTTAAAAATGGCCCTGAGTTTCTTGGCACGACATGAAAATTCCCCGCGCTATGTTAGCACGAGCAATTATAGAAGGAGCTTACTACCTGATGAACGCTCCCCATGTTGCAATAGTCCAAAACGACACGCATAACTAGCACGTATGTAGCGCGTTCCTGGGCTAGCCTCTCCTCATAAACAAGTGTATTTGTATTAGCAAATATTGTCTTCAACCTTTAAATTCAAAATATTACACGAGCTGATGAGCCGTTATTGCACGAGACCTGATGAACCTCGGTTTGTAAAAATTTCGACATCTGACCAATTTTCCTACCGCCGTCGTCTTTGACGGTAGTATTACACCACCTACCATCATGGTTAATGACGGTAGGACTCAAATGTACCGTCAGCTTCATTTTGACCTGATCTCGAACGGTTATATCGGACCTGGCGATTTTGAGGGCGGCCTAGGGTTAGCCTCTCGGCCGCCGCCGGCAACCCGGCGCCGGCGTCTACCTCCGTTCTGCCTGTGTTGGTCTGCGGGGCGTCTCCATGCTGGTCGACGTCTTCTGTTCTGTACGATCGGTTGGCGCCTAGTCGCATCCGCGGCGGCTAGGGCGTACCTGGCGACGGCGACCTAGGTCGTCCTCGTGGTCTGGATGGAGCTTTGCTCCGATCCTCGTTGTCTTTGTGCAGGGATTCGGATTGCCTGCTGTCTGCGTATGTCTGAAGGTGTTTTGGGTTCGTCTGGGCCTGTGGCTAGATTGGGAACGATAAACTGTACCATCTTCAAGAAACTGGGGTGCATCATCATGAAGTACGTTGGTGTGGACTTTGGTCACAATTATATGTGGGTGACACATCTATCCCAGAGCTCAAGTAGTGAGGCACAGGTTGTTCATGGGGATATGAACATGGATGGAGAGGTGGATACGGAGGCGACCAGCCATGGGGCCGCTGGCAAACTGACGGGGCCAAATGTGGTGCCCCGTCAGGAGCAATGAATTGCTTAAGTTGGAACTGCCGGGGGGCGGGGAACCGCCGGACAGTTCATGAGGTGTTGGCCCTTGCAAAAGCCAACTTTTCCAAGTTTGTATTTCTTCCAGAGACTAGGCAAACTAAAGAAAAGATGGAGAAGCTTAAATGGCGTCTGGGACTAAAGGGTTTCAGTGGTGTTAGTAGTAATGGTAGAAGTGGAGGTTTGGCACTATTTTGGGATGAAGTTTTAACGGTGACTGTTTTGGATAGCTGTGCACGTTATATTGACGTGCACGTCATGGACTGTGGTACTGATGTCAGCTGGCAGGGTACTTTTATTTATGGTGAACCTAGGGTGGAAGATCGTCATTTGATGTGGGATCATCTAGCTAGATTACGAGCTGTTTCACAAGACCCGTGGTTTGTTTGCGGAGATTTTAATGAGGCTATGTGGCAACATGAACATCTATCCCGCTGTATGAGATCTGAAAATCAAATGTTGGCCTTCAGGGAGTGCTTGGAGGTGTGTGAGTTGCAGGATCTTGGTTTCTCTGGTTTCCCTATACATATGATAATGGACAGTCTGGGGATCATAACGTCCAAGTAAGGCTTGACCGGGCGGTTGCGGATGACGCGTGGCGGGACTTATTTCCTTCGGCAAAGGTGCTGCATCTAGCCTCGCCGTGCTCGGACCACTGTCTGGTACTTGTTCAGCTCGAGGTCGACGTTGAGCGTCCAGGACAATGCCCTCCGCTACGTTATGAAATAATGTGGGAGCGACATTCAGCATTACCGGAAATTGTAGCTAATGCCTGGGCGAAATCAAGGCCTGCTGGTCACTTGGGGGAGGTTGCAATATCCCTTAAGTCGGTCATGACAAGCTTGCGCACGTGGAGTGCTGAGAACTTTGGTCACGTTACTAGAAAGATTGAGGAACTTAGAGCTGATCTTGAGGAGCTAAAATTGCAGTCAGCTGATCGTGACATTATCCGTGCAAAAATGAATGAGATGGATGAGTTACTGTATCGCGAGGAGATGCTCTGGCTACAGCGCTCGCGTATTACATGGTTGAAAGAAGGCGATCGTAATACTAAATACTTTTTCCAGCGAGCTGTTTAGCGGTCTCGTCGTAATTATAATAGACGGCTTCGTCGGATGGATGGTACTTGGTGTAATGTTCCGACTGATATGGAGCGTATGGCAGACTCGTATTTTAAAGAGGTTTATACCAAGGATCCCACCCTTTCCCGTGAGTCGGTGTTGGATTGTATTCTGCCTAAGGTGACAGCCGAAATGAATGCTTCTTTGTGTGAACCATATACAGAGAAAGAAATATCGGACGCCTTATTTCAGATCGGCCCACTCAAGGCGCCAGGTATGGATGGGTTCCCGGCACGTTTCTATCAACGCAATTGGGCGGTGCTGAAGGTTGAAATAGTTGCTGCTGTGCTTGAGTTTTTTCAAACAGGTGTCATGCCTGAAGGTGTCAACAACACGGCGATCGTTTTAATTCCCAAAGTTCAGCATCCTAAAGAACTAAAGGATTTTAGACCGATTAGTTTGTGTAATGTGTTATACAAAATAGTTTCGAAGTGCATGGTGAACAGATTACGTCCTTTGCTTCCGGATCTTATTTCAGATAATCAGAGTGCTTTTGTTCCGGGACGACATATCACGGATAATTCCATAATCGCATTTGAGTGCATTCATCATATACAGTCTTTGAAACAGGGCTCCCCTGCTTTGTGTGCATACAAGCTAGATTTATCGAAGGCGTATGATCGTGTGGATTGGGTCTTTTTGGAGAAAGCCCTTCTCAAATGGGGCTTTGATCAGGGGTGGATTAATCGCATCATGGCATGTGTTACTTCAGTGAAATATTCTGTCAAATTTAATGGTAAATTATTGGAGTCATTCACTCCTTCGAGAGGGCTGCGACAAGGTGATCCATTGTCTCCCTTCCTATTCCTTTTTGTTGCTGACGCATTATCTGCTCTGTTCAGTAAGTCTATCACTGATGAAGGATTAGAAGGAATCAAGATTTGTCGAAGAGCCCCAGTTATTTCACATCTCCTCTTTGCGGATGATTCATTGCTAGTTTTTTGTGCCTCTGTGGAGCAGGCTACGTTGGTGAGAGGTTTGTTGAACACTTATGCTTCGGCAACAGGGCAACTTATTAACCCTGCAAAGTGCTCCATCCTCTTCTCCGATAATTGTTTACTACCAGAAGCCACGAGTATTAAGTCAATATTGGAGGTTTCGCAAGAGGTTTTTGAGCCTAAGTACCTTGGTTTGCCAGTTCCTGAAGGAAGAATGCACAAGGGGAGATTTGAAACATTGCAGGACCGACTACGGAAGAGACTTGTTGACTGGAGTGAACAATATATGGCCACTTCAAGCAAGGAATTGTTAATTAAGTCGGTTGCACAAGCCATACCCACCTATGTGATGAGTGTGTTCCGGTTACCGGTGTCTGTTCTCGATGAACTTACACGGTTAATGCGGCAATATTGGTGGGGAGTTGAGAAAGGAAAAAGAAAGATGGCTTGGTTGAGTTGGGATAAAATGAGACTCCCGAAGTCCAAAGGTGGTATGGGTTTTCGTGATATGCGTGCATTTAATCAGGCGTTTCTTGCAAAGCAGGCCTGGCGACTACTTGATGCTCCGGACAGTTTGTGCGCTCGCTTGTTACGTGCGAAGTACTACCCCAATGGGAATCTGTTGGATACAGTTTTTACTGGAAATTCTTCAGCTGTGTGGAAGGGAATTGAACATGGTCTAGAGCTGGTTAAAAAAGGGATCATTTGGCGGGTTGGAGATGGTTCTTCGATACTGACATGGAGGGACCCCACTAGTAGAAAAAGGGCCATTTGTCCCAGTTCGTAAGGGCCTTTAGTCCCGGTTCTGGAACCGGGACTAAAGGGTTTGGACTAAAGCCCAAAACCTTTAGTCCCGGTTCGCTTACGAACCGGGACCAAAGGGGCTCCACGTGGCCGCTGCGGGAAGCCCAGGCAGGAGGACCTTTAGTCCCGGTTGGTAACACCAACCGGGACCAAAAGGCATCCACGTGGCGCTGCTTGGGGCGGGGGAGGGAGGACCTTTAGTCCCGGTTGGTGTTACCAACCGGGACCAAAAGGCGGCCAAAAGGCGGCCACGCGTCAGCAGCTCGCAGTCGCTGGGTTTTTTTTTTTGGAAGGGGGGGTTTTGGGGTTTTGGAGGGTTAATTTAGAGGTTTCATATTGTGTTAGCGAGCTAATAGAGAGAAGTGACCTCTCTTTTTCCGTGCTTGGTCGACGCTAACTACTACACATATAGAGAGAACTCGACGCTAGCTAGTAAGCAAATAAAGGAAACCATTAATTACACAAGATCGTCATGAACATATATAGAGAGAAGTGACATCTCTTTCTTCGTGCTTGGTCGAACAACAAGTTTTCGTATATCTATCCGACGCTGCTACATATGTACAATATATAACATCCCTTACAACAATTTCAATTTCACATGGTATTCTCCTTGTTCAGGTATGACGTGGTCAAGAAAGAATCCCGCCAATTCCTCTTGAATTGCTCGTATGCGATCATGTGGTAGGAGTTCATCCCTCATCTGCCAGATCTAATTTAAAGAAGGGGTCAATACATATATATGAATGAAACTCAACACAATTGATGGTAATATATAAAATAAAATTGTGAATATTGTTTACGTACTTCAAATTGTTTCTCAGAGGAGGCCCGTTCAGAGGTATAGTAGCGAATGAACTCGCATACGTAGTATCCACATAAATGAGTGTTGGGTGCCTGCAACAAGCACTTTACGAGAATAGAGTTCAATCAAACTGATAAGCAAGCATGATAATGGTATTGATGAAACTAGAATCAATGAGAGATGCGCGGAACTAGCTAGTACTACTTACTTTGGGGTGTGTAAATCGCAGCTCCTTCTTCAGACCCGGAACCTTAGCGGTGAACATTTTCCAAACCCTGGCAGGCAAAGAAAATGATTACTTGATATCAGGAAATGAACGAAAGTTGCCGATATGGTCCCGGTATTGATTGAACTTACTTCTGGAGCATTGCAGTCATGTCCGCATAATACTTGGGATCTTTACGGAGCGAGTCTAAGACAGTTACTAATGCCCCGTCAAGGTTAATGGATAGCAGAATATAGTGGAAGCTGCGCACGCATAACTCATCAATTACATTACTTAACCACGAGTAAGCGGAACCGAATATGCAGAAGACAGTAACACTCACTTGAAGTTGTAAGGAAAGTGTATTTCCCTTTTGTTTTGATGTTTAAGGAACGTTTGTAGTAAGTTGTTCTCGGTATCTTCAGCCGCCTTTCGTACCGACCATTCATTTACGGTATTTGGGCTAATGAACCCAACGTCGAAGATTCCTATTTTTTGGCATTCGACCATCTTCAATCTGCATAATATAGTGAGGATAATTATATATACATGCAATGAACGAGCTGAGCTAGAGACTTAATTATAGAAGTAATACTTACAGACAGTAGCAAGTCATGAGTTGTTTGTCGAGGGCCTTTTGATTGTATAATTGAAATAACTCCACAAATTCAACAGGCAGCAGGTCGACTCCAGGGAAGTCATGCTCTTTTTTAATTCCGACTAACAAACTGTCTTTCCCAGACTTCCTGCAGGTTTCCATGTACCAGTCATGCAATTTTTGCATCATCGTTGTTAGATGAGGATGATCAGGTTTGACGAGAGGCTTCCCGTGCTCGTATCTAAAGACGTCTACTACCTCAGCCGTTTCCAACTGTACATCATCGGGCAGGTAATCATCAAGAGTGGTACCGGGCAGTAGCACCGGATGATTAGCGATATCGCTAGACACCTTGAGCGGGGGGCACGATTGCTTCTCCTGTTCGCCGAGCTGGGGAATTGTTTTCCCACTTCTTCGTTTTTTCGCTCTTGCAGCACTGGAAGTACTTCCCGACTGCTGCGCTTTAGCATGTGTCTTAGTAATTATGCGGTCATAGTTGGAATCCGGCGGAGGCGGTGGTGGTCGCTTCAGGGCATCGATAGTGCGCTTCACTTTCACCGGATCTAGCTTCTCCTTCGGAGGTGGAGTTTTCTTTGCAAAATGGTCCCTCACTTCGGCACGACATATGTCCTCGTTTTCCTGCTCGGTCCTCTCATATGGTAACTTTTCCACAGGCTTGAGACATGGACCGTATCTGAATTGCCTCCCGCCTCTGCTTGTACTGCTAGCCGCCGGAGCGGCGGCGTCTCTCTTCCGTCGTTGCTGAGGAGGCGGAGAAGGAGGTGGAGTGCTCCGATGCGCCGGAGTAGGCGAAGGAGGAGGCGGAGTGCCCTCACGCGTCGGAGGAGCCGGAGAAGGAGGCGGAGTGCCCTGATCACTCGCCGGAGGAGGAGGAGGAGGAGGAGGCGGAGTGCCCTGACTCGCCGGAGGAGGAGGAGGAGGCGGAGGCGTCCAGTTTGGAAGCTTGATGTACTCCTTCTGCCATAGACATGTACTCCTCATAGCACGAACCAGCTGATTCTCCCCTTCACCTGTAGAGTGGTAAAGCTCGAGCTCCTCAAATCCCTCCATTACTTCATCCACCATCACAACAGCATAGCCATGTGGAATCGTAAGGCAGTGAAAAGTTCCGTTGGGTTGAGGAGGTGCAACAGAGCCGAGACCGCCTTGAAAGTGAGGTTATGGCATTTCGTCATAAGCTCGCAATTTTGAGCCTCCGTGATAGTATCCACGGGGTAGATAGGCTCCGTGAAGTCAGTCTGAACGGGCTCCGTGGAAGCCACGCTGCTTCTCCGCTGAGATGGCGGGGTAGCTTCTGGGGTAGCTTCGTGCCGCTGAGATAGTTGGCCGGCAGCTCGCTGGCTCTCAGCTTCCTCTAGCTTTTGTAGTCTTGCACTCATCTTCTGCATGTCGCTCAGCTCCGCTTTCCTCTTTCTCTCCCGGCTTCTGTAACCGCCTGCGTCGGGAAACCCAAACTTCCACGGAACGGAGCCTGGTGTGCCTCGTGTTCGTCCAGGGTGCTCAGCATTCCCTAGGGCCTCAGTCAGCTCGTCCTTCTCTCTGTCGGGAATGAACGTCCCTTCCTGCGCTGCGGTGATATACTTCTGAAGCTTCGCGACGGGTATTGCAAGTTGCTCGTCCGTCCAACGGCACTTCCCTGTTTCAGGGTCCAAAGTTCCCCCAACCCCGAAGAACCAAGTCCTTGAACGGTCTGGCCAGTTCAATGTCTCTGGTTCGACCCCTTTAGCAATCAGGTCATTCTCAGCTTTGTCCCACAACGGCCGGGCTTTGAGGTAGCCACCTGACCCCGTGTGATGGTGATACTGCTTCTTTGCAGCGTTGTTCTTGTTTGTCTCAGACATTTTCTTACTCTTGTCTGATGTCTTGTAGGCCACAAATGCGGGCCAGTGATCTCTTATCTTCTCAAATCGGCCGATGAATTCTGGAGTCTCACCTTTGTCGACAAACTTTGATTTCAACTCCTTCTTCCACCTCCTGAATAGATCTGCCATCTTCTTAAGAGCACACGCCTTGACCAGTGGCTATATAACGGGCTTATTCAGATCCTCCTCTGGGGGTAGGGTGAAATTTTCCTTCAGCAAGGTCCAAAGATCATCTTTCTGTCTATCGGTGACATAATCACCTTCAGGGGCGTCGTCCTTAGGCTTATTCCATTGCTTGATGCTGATCGGGATGTTGTCCCTAACAATAGCTCCGCACTGAGCAGAAAATGCGTCCTTGGTCCGCTTGGGTTCAATCGGTAGGCCATCGTCCGCGAGTGCTGTAATCGTGAACCTTTCATCCTTGCGTAACCTCTTCTTCGGGCCTCGTCTCCTTACCGAAGTTTGGCTCGATCCGGAGGGCTATAAAAGAAGAAAGAAGAGTTAATATATATATGTACATACCAAAACAATTAATGCATCAATTAGCTAGTCAGCACCTCCGGAGCCATCATGATCATGTCACCGGAGCCATCATGATCATGTCCTTCCTCCTCCATTGTTCCATCGGTGTCGTTGAGAAACGACAAGACAGCATCACCTCCGGCGAGGATTATCTCCCCCAACAATTGTTCTTGTTCCAAGTCTCTTTGATCCATAGTTTCTGCAAATATTACAACATGGCAATTAATATACAAACATGAATGTCCGACGTCCGGACTGCCTCTCTCATGAATGTCCGACGTCCGGACCGCCTCTCTCATGAATGTCAAACAAGGGATTCTCTTAACCTTTAAGGGATTTAACAAAATGGCGCCATTCTGAATGTGCAGAAAATGGTCCATATTTTTCCTGATCTCATCTACCCTTCTATATGTCACGTTGTCTAGTGTCAAAGGATTCAAGAAAACCAAGGCTTCATCATTAGCCGGAAGTAACAGGCGCATAATGGTACGAAGCTCTCCAAAATTGTTTTGGAACGGAGTCCCGGATAGGATAATTAATTAGCTTTTTGGTACGAAGTTCAGCAAGAGCCTTCCGAATATCGCTATTTGGAAGGCCTTTGCTGAAATTCGTACCAAAAAGCAAATTATTCTATCCGGAACTCCGTTCCAAAACAACTTTGAAGAGCTTCATAGCATCATACGCATGTTACTTCCGGCTAATGATGAAGCCATGGATTTCTTCAATACTTTGACAGACAACGTGACATATAAAAGAATATATATAGATGAGATCAAAAAAAATTGGATCAACTTGTGCACATCCATAATGGGGGCATTCTTGATAAATCTATGTTACCGGAGTTATCTATGTTACCGGAGGGGGTAGACGACAACGACGCTCACCCCTCATGTCATGTCCGACGTCCCCCCTCATGTCGAAGTTATCTTGGAGGGGGTAGACGACAACGACGCTCACCCCTCATGTCCGACGTCCGACGTCCCCCCTCATGTCATGTCGGACGTCCCCCTCATGTCGAAGTTATCGGGGAGGTGGCCTCGACAACGCTCTTTTAACTAGGTAAATTTGGGTGGCCTCGACAACTCTTCTAGGGTTTGGGGTGGCCTCAACAACGCTCTTTTAACTCATTTAACTTGGTAAATTTGGTTGGCCTCGACAACGCTTCTAGGGTTTGGGGTGGCCTCGACAACACTTCTAGGGTTTGGGGTGGCCTCGACAACGCTTTTTCAGTCCCGGTTTGGCGAGAGGGGGTTGATCGATCGACGTCCCCCCTCATGTTGGAGAGTTACCGGAGTTTTCTATGAACAAAAAAAATACTACCTATCACATCTCAGTCCCAGTTTGGGTGGACTCGAGTGTTTGGTCGGGCGAGAGGGGGTTGATCGACGTCCCCCCTCATGTCAAAGTTACCGGAGTTTTCTTCTAGGGGTTTGGCTGACCTCGAGAGTTTGTCAGGTAGGGGAGGGGGGGTAGGAGATCGACAACGCTTTTTTTCGAGGGTTTGCGTGGCCTCGAGAGTTGGTCGCCCGATATGTCCGACGTCCCCCCTCATGTCGATCTCCTCTCGAGAGTTTGTCGGGTAGGGGCGGGAGGGGGTAGGAGATCGAGGGCGACGGCGACATACATACATATAGCCACATACATACATGGAAAAAAATGCTATGAACAAAAAAATGCTATGAACAAAAAAATACATATAGCCACATATATGAAAAAAATACATATATGAACAAAAAAATGCTATGAACAAAAAAACATCATATATACATCCATCCATACATACATATAGCCACATACATATATACATTATATATGAACAAAAACATTCATCATATAAAAAAATCAACATATATATATAAAAAAAATTGCACGGGCGGCGGCGGCTCACAGCGGGGGCGGCGGCGGCTCACAGCGGGGGCGGCGGCGGCTCACAGCGGGGGCGGCGACGGCGACGGCGACGGCGGGGGCGGGCCGGGGCAGGGGCGCGGCCGGGCGCGCTCGGGGGCGGGGCAGGGGCGTGGGCTCGGGGGCGGGGCAGGGCCGCGGGCTCGGGGACGACGACGGCGACGGTGACGGCGACGGCGGGGACGGGCCGGGGCAGGGGCGCGGCCGGGCGCGCTCGGGGGCGGGGCAGGGGCGTGGGCTCGGGGGCGGGGCAGGGCCACGGGCTCGGGGACGACGACGGCGACGGCGACGGCGACGACGGGGCAGGGGCATGGGCTCCGGGGCGGGGCAGGGCCACGGGCTCGGGGACGACGACGGCGACGGCGACGACGGGGCTGGGGCCTGGCGATGGCGACGGCGTGGGCGGTGGACGGCGTCGGGGCAGCCTGGCGGCGTCGAGGAGGTCGGCGTCGTCGGGCGAAGTGGCGATGAAAACTGTGAAATTTCACAAGTGCTGGTTATATACACTCAGCATTGGTCCCGGTTGGTGGCCGGTTGGTGCCACCAACCGGGACCAAAGGTCTCTTTTCGTCAGCCCAAAGGGCGGGAAGCAGAGACCTTTGGTCCCGGTTGGTGGCACCAACCGGGACTAAAGGGTGGCATTGGTCCCGGTTGGTGCCACCAACCGGGACCAAAGGTGGGCATTGGTCCCGGTTGGTGCCACCAACCGGAACTAAAGGGTGGTGCTGCCCGGGGCCAAAAGTTTAGTCCCACCTCGCTAGCTGAGAGGGCTCGAGAGTGGTTTATAAGCGCTGCTGCGCACACCCTCTCGAGCTCCTCTCAGCAGCAGGCTTACGGGCCTAATCGCATGACCTCTGCCTGTGGGCCTTCTGGGCCTTCTACGGGCCTGAATCCTGGCCCAACTAGATGGTTGGGTTTCTAGTCGTATTCAGGCCGTGGTGGCCCAGTAGGCGGCATTTTTTTTAATTTTTTTCTACTTTTTTTGTTTTCTTTTTTGCTTTATTTATTTTCTTTTGTTTCTACTTACAGTTTTTCAGTGATTCTTTTTGCTTTTAGGTCACAAAAATTATAAACTTTCTGTTAGTGCCATTAGTTTCCAAATTTGAATAGTTTAAATTTGAATTCTTTTAAATTGGTGTGAATCACTAGTTTGTGAATAACTTTACTATAAAAATAGATTTTTGAGTGATTCTTTTTCCTGCTATTTAATATTACTGTGTTTTATCATTATATTCAATTTGGTAATTTTTAGGTAATTTTAAATGTCTGTTTTAACCAAAAACATATTTTGTTATTTTAGTTTGCTATTAAAGTTTCTAAAAAAATTCTTTATGAAAATTCTTTTTGCTATTAATGTTTTGAACAAAAAATACTTTGATAACTTTAGTTGCATAAATTTTATATAATTTAGTTTCATAAATACTAGAGGTTTATAAAATATTTTTAGTTGATTCCTTTTGCTATTAGAGTTTTATAAAAGCTTTTTAGTTGATTCTTTTTGCTATTGAAGAATATTATAGTTTTATTTTAGTTGATCATAACAGAATTTTTTAATTAATTATTTTTAGTTCATTATTTTTGCTATTAGAGTTTCATAAAGGTTTTCTAGTTCATTCTTTTTGCTATTAGTTCATTCTTTGAGCTAAATGACCCTGAAATTGAAAAGCACTTCAAATGAACTCTGAAAAGGTTGAAAGTTGGCATGGTATCATCATTACACCCACATAGCATGTTCTAAAAAGTTGAGAGGGTTACGGCAAAAACTGGATGCACTTCATGTACAAAATGGACAATCTCTTTCGAAGTATCAGGGTTTCGGACGAAAACTCATCTGTTACAAAGGGATTTCATTTTTTTGAACTTATTTGAACTCCAGACTTTTTGTGTGTTCAAAATGCACCATTCAAAGCCACATCATCAATTTTCAACCCTTTCTGACTTCATTTCCTATTTTTCATGCATTTACTGATTTTTTTAAGCTAAATGACCCTGAAATTGAAAAGCACTACAAATGAACTCTGAACAGGTTGAAAGTTGGCATGGTATCATCATTTCACCCACATAGCATGTGCTAAAAAGTTGAGAGGGTTACGGCAAAAACTGGATGCACTTCGTGTACAAAACGGACAATCTCTTTCGAAGTATCAGGGTTTCGGACGAAAACTCATCTGTTACAAAAGGCATTTAATTTCTTCACATGTAAGTGCAATGATATAGTTGTGGAGAGAAAGTCTTCACTTTTTCTTTGCTTGTGTCCTTTGCTTATTGCGCCGTAACCATGGATAATCTTCATCGTTTAACAGGGTGCTTGGGTCAGCCTTGACTTTGAAGGGAGAAATTTCATGAAACTTTTCATAATCTTCAGACATGTCTGTCTTGCCCTCCAATCCCACGATCTCTCTTTTTCCTGAAAGAACTATGTGGCGCTTTGGCTCATCGTATGATGTATTCGCTTCCTTATCTTTTCTTTTTCTCGGTTTGGTAGACATGTCCTTCACATAGAAAACCTGCGCCACATCATTGGCTAGGACGAATGGTTCATCTGTGTACCCAAGATTGTTGAGATCCACTGTTGTCATTCCGTACTGTGGGTCTACCTGTACCCTGCCTCCTAACAGATTGACCCATTTGCACTGAAACAAAGGGACCTTGAAATCATGTCCATAGTCAAGTTCCCATATGTCCACTATGTAACCATAATATGTGTCCTTTCCCCTCTTGGTTGCTGCATCAAAGCGGATACCGCTGTTTTGGTTGGTGCTCTTTTGATCTTGGGCGATCGTGTAAAATGTATTCCCATTTATCTCGTACCCTTTGTAAGTCAATACAGTCGAAGATGGTCCCCTGGCCAACGAGTACAGCTCATCAGAAACAGTGTTGTCACCCATGAGACGTGTATGCAACCAACTGCCGAAAGTCCTGATGTGTTCATATGTAATCCAGTCGTCACACTGCTCCGGGTGTTTGGAGCGCAGAATATTCTTGTGTTCGTCGACATACGGGGTCATCAAGGTAGAATTCTGTAGAACTGTGTAGTGTGCTTGAGACCAAGAATGCCCGTCCCTACATATTATTGAGTCCGCTCCTAGCGTGCCTTTTCCAGTCAGTCTCCCCTCATACCGCGATTGAGGGAGACCAATCTTCTTAAGGTCAGGAATGAAGTCAACACAAAAGCCAATGACATCCTCTGATTGATGGCCCATGGAGATGCTTGCTTCTGGCCTAGCGCGGTTACGAACATATTTCTTTAAGACTCCCATGAACCTCTCAAAGGGGAACATATTGTGTAGAAATACAGGGCCCAGAACGACAATCTCGTCGACTAGATGAACTAGGACATGCGTCATGATATTGAAGAAAGATGGTGGGAACACCAGCTCGAAACTAACAAGACATTGCACCAAATCACTCCTTAACCTTGACAGGATTTCTGGATCGATCACCTTCTGAGAGATTGCATTGAGGAATGCACATAGCTTCACAATGGCTAATCGAACGTTTTCCGGTAGAAGCCCCCTCAATGCAACCGGAAGCAGTTGCGTCATAATCACGTGGCAGTCATGAGACTTTAGGTTCTGGAACTTTTTCTCTGCCATATTTATTATTCCCTTTATATTCGACGAGAAGCCAGACGGGACCTTCATACTGAGCAGGCATTCAAAGAAGATTTCCTTCTCTTCTTTGGTAAGAGCGTAGCTGGCAGGACCTTCATACTGCTTTGGATGCATGCCGTCTTTTTCATGCACACGTTGATGTTCCTCCCGTGCCTCTGGTGTATCTTTTGTCTTCCCATACACTCCCAAGAAGCCTAGCAGGTTCACGCAAAGATTCTTCGTCACGTGCATCACGTCGATTGCAGAGCGGACCTCTAGGTCTTTCCAATAGGGTAGGTCCCAAAATATAGATTTCTTCTTCCACATGGGTGCGCGTCCCGCATCGTCAGTCAGAACAGATAGTCCGCCAGGACCCTTTCCAAAGATTACTTGTAAATCATTGACCATATCAAGTATGTGATCACCAGTACGGAGGGCGGGCTTCTTCCGGTGATCTGCCTCACCTTTGAAATGCTTTCCTTTCTTTCGACATTGATGGTTGGTCGGAAGAAATCGACGATGCCCCAAGTACACATTCTTCCTGCATTTGTCCAAATATATACTGTCGGTGTCATCTAAACAGTGTGTGCATGCGTGGTATCCCTTGTTTGTCTGTCTTGAAAGGTTACTGAGAGCAGGCCAATCGTTGATGGTTACAAACAGCAACGCATGTAGGTCAAATTCCTCCTGTTTGTGCTCATCCCACACACGTACACCTTCTCCATTCCACAGCTGTAAAAGTTCTTCAACTAATGGCCTTAGGTACACATCAATGTCATTGCCGGGTTGCTTAGGGCCTTGGATGAGCACTGGCATCATAATGAACTTCCGCTTCATGCACAACCAAGGAGGAAGGTTATAGATACATAGAGTCACGGGCCAGGTGCTATGATTGCTGCTCTGCTCCCCAAAAGGATTAATGCCATCTGCACTTAAACCAAACCATACGTTCCTTGCTTCACCTGCAAAGTCCCCCCACCTTCTCTCGATTTTTCTCCACTGCGACCCGTCAGCGGGTGCTCTCAACTTCCCGTCTTTCTTACGGTCTTCTTTGTGCCATCGCATCAACTTGGCATGCTCTTTGTTTCTGAACAGACGTTTCAGCCGTGGTATTATAGGAGCATACCACATCACCTTGGCAGGAACCCTCTTCCTGGGGCGCTCGCCCTCAACATCACCAGGGTCATCTCGTCTGATCTTATACCGCAATGCACCGCATACCGGGCATGCGTTCAAATCCTCGTACTCACCGCGGTAGAGGATGCAGTCATTAGGGCATGCATGTATCTTCTGCACCTCCAATCCTAGAGGGCATGGAACCTTCTTTGCTTCGTACGTACTGCCGGGCAATTCGTTATCCTTTGGAAGCTTCTTCTTCATTATTTTCAGCAGCGAACTAAATCCCTTGTCAGATACACCATTGTCTGCCTTCCATTGCAGCAATTCCAGTGTGGTACCGAGCTTTCTGTTGTCATCTTCGCAATTTGGGTACAACCCTTTTTTGTGATCCTCTAACATGCGATCGAACTTCAACTTCTCCCTTTCACTTTCGCATTCTCTCTGTGCATCAACAATGACCCGGCGAAGATCATCATCGGGCACATCGTCTGGTTCCTCTTGATCTTCAGCTTCCCCCATTGCAGCATCACCGTATTCAGGGGGCGGGTAGTTGTCATCATCCTCTTCTTCTTCGTTATCTTCCATCATAACCCCTCTTTCTCCGTGCTTGGTCCAAACATTATAGTGTGGCATAAAACCCTTCTCAAGCAGGTGGAAGTGAAGGGTTTTAGAGTTGGAGAAAGCCTTCGTATTCTCACAGACAGTACATGGACAATGCATAAAACCATTCTGCTTGTTTGCCTCAGCCGCTTCGAGAAAATTATGCAGGCCCTTAATATACTCGGAGGTGCGTCGGTCACCGTACATCCATTGCCGGTTCATCTGCATGCGTTATATAGTTCTTATTATTGAACAACATATAACTCTCTAGAGCATCTAATTAAAACACACAAATAAGAACTTTTTTCTTTTAGAAAGAAGATAAGAAGAAGAGGCTAACCACGGTGTTGCCGGCGCCGAGATGGGCGCGGGCGATCGACGGCGGTGAGGACGGGGACGGGACAGGACGGATCGCCAAACCTAGACAAATCTTGAGGAAAATGGAGCTTGTACAAGGAGCTTCGAGAGGAGAAAGCTTAAGTGTGGCTCGGGCATTTCATCGAACACCTCATGTGCATAGGAGGTGAGCTAGAGCACCACAAAAGCTCTCCCACGGCCGGGCAAAAAAACAGAGCAATGCATTGCTCTGCTCGCGGGCTATATATAGGCCAACCATTGGTCCCGGTTCCAGCCACAAACCGGGACCAATGGTTGTGGGCCAGGAGCGAGGCGCATTGGTCCCGGTTCGTGGCTGGAACCGGGACCAAAGGGGTCACCTTTAGTCCCAGTTCCAGCCACAAACCGGGACCAATGGTTGTGGGCCAGGAGCGAGGCGCATTGGTCCCGGTTCGTGTCTAGAACCGGGACAGAAGGGGTCAGACGAACCGGGACCAATACCCCACGAGGCTCGGCCGGCGCCCTGGCCTCACGAACCGGGACCGATGCCCCCATGGGTCCCGGTTCGTGAGTGAACCGGGACTAATGGGCTTCTCAGGGGTGGACCGATGCCCTGTTTTGTACTAGTGCCCTTGGATCCCCCGTGGCCATAATTTCCGACCGGTTACACCTAAAAGGAATTGTCGCTTCAATCGGGTGTCTGATTTTGTTGATGAGAATGGTGCATGGATGGTGCAACGATTGAATGCCCACTTTTGGCCTATGGATGTACGCGAAATCCTCAAAATCCGTACCTCACCGAGACAACGACAAGATTTCTTCGCCTGGCATCCGGAGAAGAATGGTCGGTTCTCTGTGAAAAGTGCGTATTACCTGGCGATGTCCGAGCATGATGAGCAGTTTGCCGGCGGGGCATCCAGCGCTAACCCTGACGGGAACCGATCCATTTGGAACCTGATTTGGCAATCTTCTGTACCCCTGCGGATGAAGCACACGGCATGGCGAGTGGCTACAGGTGCTCTGCCTACTGCAGCGTGCATGCAGTATAGACATCTAGGGACGCGTAGTACATGCCCCATATGCGGTACTGCAGCCGAGGACAGCTACCATGCTTTGATTGCATGCAGCCATGCACGTACAATCTGGAAGGCTATGAGGAATGTCTGGTCGCTTCCCCAGGATCATCTTCTCATTAACAGTGGCAAAGAATGGTTACTGAACGTGTTGCTTAATTGCACTGCCGCTGAACGTGACCGAACTCTTATGATTATTTGGCAATTACGAAATGATCTTACACATGATAAAGAAGTTCCTCCGGTCGCCACTACCGTTGATTTTTTGAACAGCTATATGAAGTCTATTGGAGATACTAGAAAGTATAGCACAGAGGAAATACTTAAAGGTAAAATGTCGGTTGCAGATTGCGCTTTGCCTGAAGTAAGAGTTACCCATGTTCCTAAATCTTGGTCGCCCCCGTCTACTGAGTACGTTGCTTTGTCAGTCGATGGTTCATTCTCAGTGGAGTCCGGTGCGGCGGCGGCAGGAATGATTCTTCGTCGACATGATGGTTCACTTATTTTTGCAGCATATCGGTTTATTTTCAATTGTAATGATGCACTGGAAGCTGAGTTACATGCAATCATGCAAGGGATGGCGCTAGCTATACAACATTCCACCCTTCCGGTCATTGTCCAATCTGATTCTAGTGAGGCATTATCTTGTCTATCAGGGAACGGACTTGATCGTTCTGCCTATGGTCATCTCGTGGCTAAAATCAAGGAGTTGATGAGAGACAGGGAGTTTATTCCTCAGAAGTTGACTAGGGATCAAAATAGAGTTGCAGACCGTTTGGCAAACTATAGTCGTATGGAGTGTACCACGGCTGTGTGGATGCACGTAGGACCGCCATGTATTGAGGATCTTTTGCCTCTCGACTGTAATTCTTTCAATATGGAATAAAACTCCATTCCCCTCGCAAAAAAAAAAAAAAAAAAAAAAAAAAAAAAAAAAAACTTCATTTGACGTGAAAAATATCCTACCATCGGTGTCTTTGACCATAGGCTGTGTCACCCGGCCTATTGTCAAAGTCGTTGGCAGTAGCGCTGTAACTCTCTCATTTTTGCATGCATACTCTCTTATTTTTAGTTCTGTGTTTCCGTTTGTACCTAGCAGAACACATGTCACAGCTAGCTAGCTAGTCCCATAGATCACAGCTAGCTGGCCGGGCATGCATCTACATGCATAGGCATGTAGCTACCTAGGCTAGGGCTGCATGCATGCAGCACTTGCATGAAGAGCAGCACTCACATCGGTCGAACATGTATTTTCCCTCCATTTTTATTTACTCTATACAGTATATTAGAGTTGATCGAAATCAAACTTCGTAAAGTTTGACCATGTTTATAGTAAACAATATAAAAATTTACCGTAACAAATCCATATGATCTGAAAGTACATTCAATAATGAATCTGATGGTAATGATTTGTTATTGTATATGTTAATATTCTTGTCTATAAACTTTGTCAAAGTTTATAAAGTTTGACTTTGACCAAAACTAATATGCGGAGTAAATAAAAACGAAGTGAGCATTCTTTAAGTGAAAAGGACTAGTACGAATCGATGGAACATGCATGTGTCTGGTGTTCGTCTTTGCACTACAGGTTGCAGTTCATGTGTGCGCGCGCTTAGTGCAGGAGGGCTGCCGCCAAGGGGTGTGGCGGTAGGGTATTTTCTTGCGTCAAACGGACGTGATGGTGTAGTCAAGTGCTACCGTCATGATCAATGGCAGTAGGCAGTGATACCTACTGTCAATGATGATGCGGTAGAAAAAGGATCAGATCTCGAAATTTTATCAAAGCAGGATCAGATCTGACTGAAGTTTGGCAAAAGGGTCAAAACAACAAAATTAGACGTCCCTCGCATCCGCTTCCTCCTCTCCATGTTGACTCCTTCCCCTCTCCATTACCACTTTGCCAATCTGACCGTCCACCGGCCATGAGCCTTGAGGTAGGGCGCCGGGTTTTTACCCATATGACTGTCGGTATGCTTCAGGGTGTGACGATCACAAGCCAAATGAGCGCTTTGATATAATACACTGGAAGCATAAATATATTTTAATGATAAGCATGATCTGTCCTATCCACATGAAAAACCACATCGTACATGCAAGAACTCTTCACACTCGACCAGTAATCTAAAGTTTGTGCCGAATTAGTTGATATGTGATCTCAAGAGCAATGCAACACAGATGTGATGTTTTTGATTCCTCAAGAGCAAGAACTTGAGATTATGTACTGATCATGCCATGAATAAAATCATAACAATATTGCTTTTCTATCAATTGCCTAACAGTAATTTGTGTACCCACCGTTGCTATGTTCTTGAGAGAGATGCCTCTAGTGAAAGCTATGGCCCCCGGGTCCATTCTCATCATATTGCTAAAACCCTAAAATCCTCTAGACGGGAAGAGACCTTTGCAGTCCTACAGCAACGGGAGACAAGTGCAGGCATCCCAAACTGTTACCCGGTCAATCTCTGACCCGAGATACCCACATCCAAAGAATAAAATAACTCTGAACTTGTAGAGAAGTCGATGCATTTTCCCTTGTTCAAAGTAGCATAAATAGGTGGATTTTGCAGTCCAAAACTAACTACTAATAGGTTGTACTAGATCATGTAGTTCTATGTTTTATCTCCATACATAAGTCATATGTCTGATGCTGGAACAACAAGCTAGTTTGCCATGTTCATTTACCTCCATGTTAGTATTTTTTCAAACGAAATGCATTTCCATGTTCGGCTATGATCCTTTGAGCATTTTCTTTTGTTGAGGAAAATATTGGGTGTGTTTCGTGCAAGTTCTATCATGTTTATCTAGAAGAGTGATTTGCTTTTAATAGCGTAAAGGTATATACACACTTTATGTGCCGTAGGTTCTCATCGGTAGCATGCCTCCCAAACACAAACCAACATATTGCATATAGTGGACACATGATGGCTAGCCTGACAATGTACTTGAACCTACAACCAGTCTACCATATCATGTTGTGCTGAGTTGGTGGGAGGGGTAGTCTTGTTTCAGTTTGGATGGTTGTCTTGCTTTATACCACACATAAGGGTGAAGATATGAATCAATATTGACCCGAGAAGAGTACACAAGCCGTGCAATGCGGTGGGCCATTTTTAAGCATGGCACCTTCATGTCACCGGTTCCCAGCCGATAAATATTCGCCCGTGCCTCTCCGTTCCAAATCCTAGCAACATTTTGTATACAAAGAGTACAAAGCAAAGGTTGTATCTATGATGACCAGTTTCACAGGCTTGAAACACACGGGGAACTATTTTACAGCAATCAATTGCATAGACTTGGCAGGCACCAGGAATTATTTGAAGGCTGGAGGTTCCTGTGATGTGAGTAGCTGTTTCACTTCATCTTGTGGATTGTTTCTCTGCGGCAACTCGTCCGGACGGGAAGAGACCTCTGCGGTCCAGCAGCAGCGGGAAGCGAGTAGGGGCTTCGCTTCGCTTCCATCTCTGTTTCCCATGCCTCTACTGCTGCCGTCGCATGCTAATAGTAGTAGTAATTCAGAAACACTGCAATTCAGAACAAGACACTGAACTTGTTCGTCAGCTGTAGCAGTTTCCATCCAAGCCATGTTTTTCCCCCTTATTGAATATCCATTCAATCCATGTTACACCATCTTGGAGATGCTGTAACTAATTTTTTTTTTGTCATGCCCCAAATAAATCCTATATATAATTTCTAACCTGCCCCTGTAACTGTACCAGACCCAGATCAATAGAAAGAGATATTCAACGGGAGCGACACGTTCCCGTGGCTATCATCTCGGCGCCTCCGGTGTTTCGCGTGTGTGCGTGTTCCGTCGACTTGTGACATCGTTCGAACACGACAGCGGCTGGTTGCTTCTACGTGCATGTACTAGTTCACGGAAGAACCAATTCACCAGCTAGTCTGCTTGCTAGCTCCTTGTGTACGTACGAGGTGTCTCGACGGAATCAACTGACTAGCTTGTGTTAGCTAGCGGCTACTTACGTACGTGTACTCGTCGCTTACGTGTACTCGTCGTCCGACGCTCGAGTCAGGCCTCTGGCCAACAATTGATATTTAGAGCTTTGATGTATTAGTATGATTATCGAAAAGCAATCAAAAAATCATGTCGAACACAGGCAAAGAGATCATGCGGGCGGGAGTAGGACCACCGATGCCGATGATGAGGGGGGTCGCAATTCCCTCGCACGAATCGAGAGGACTGCACACTATGGGCAATGAACATGGAGGCCCTAATGTCCTGCAAGTGCACAAGGCTGTCATAGTATTTTCGTGATAAGTCGAGTGTCAAATCCACAGAAAACGGATAGGAAGGCACTACAAATCCCATAACTACGTTGTCACTTAACGCAATTACGTACGCACCTAAATCTGAGTTTGGAAATACTCAACTCTAGAAGTTGCTAGGAAGACTGAATAAAAGATGTTACTGCACTAAGAACGTAAAGATACCAACAGGAATAAAACGAGACTAAGTTAATGGTGAAGGTGCTTGAGTAGTAAAGTGTTCTCTAGGACTTCGAAGTCATTACCACAAATATGACCCGTGCAACTAGTGCGAAGCAAACGCTCTTTTTCATATCCTCTATCATCTCTTCATATGCATAAGTGGGTGATTTCCGATACAGAACATATTCTACTCTAACAGGAATCTTCGTGGACGCAGTCAGATATAGGTTTATCTGAACTCCCCTATCAACTTGCAAAGGCTAGGCATTGAGGTTTTACTCACCTCTAATTTCCTCAACAACCTAACTCATACAGTGACCGTAGTTCCTCTACGGCCAATCACGACAAAAGAGCGAGCAAGGCCTCCTCTCAACACTCGTGAGAATAAATACATGTGTATCCTTGGGAACCATAATGATTCTAATCATAAAGTAGTTCATATTGAATAACTTGGGAACCATAATGATTCTAATCATAAAGTAGTTCATCGGTATCCTTGAGAACAAATACATCTACTCAAACATGTTAATGGCACACATAGAGCAAATTACAAGCCGGCATCGAGCCGGTGAAGGCAGGAGGCATGGCGGTGATGATGGTGATGGCATCGTCGCGGTGAAGATGGTGGCGGTGATGGCGCTAGCATGGTGGAGAGGGCACCGGCCCGAAGGCCAGTGATCGTGTGGTGGAGCATCCTCTTCTTTCTCTTGATCTTGTCCCTCTTATATGGTGGTGGATGGAGCAACAATGGAGATGGAGATGGATGTGTTCTTGGCGAATGGGTTGTGATATGGCGGCTAGGGTTGAGGATGACATATATAAGGAGGCTCCCTAGCCTTCTCTCTTGATGGGCTTCATCCAAGGGCTCTAGATGAGCAAAATCCTCTCCTGGTCTCTTCTTTATGAGCCAAGAATCTTGTCGGATCGAGCAGGGACGAAATCGGTGAAGAATCCCATTTGTAATGGCAACTTTCAGATCTATCTGCACGTCATTGATACGTCTCCAACGTATCGATAATTTATGAAGTATTCATGCCATGATTGCCTATGTTTACAATACTTTTATATGGTTTTGATGCACTTTACATGATTTATTTAGAACTAACCCGGACTGACGTTGTTTTCAGCAGAATTACCGTGGTGTTGTTTTTATACAGAAAATGAAAGTTCTCGGAATCGCCCGAAACTTTTTGGCAGTTTTTTTGGAACAAAAGAGGCACTAGAAGCTTCGTTGGAGGGCCAGAAGAGTCACGAGGTGGGCACAACCCACCAGGGCACGCCAGGCCCCTCTGGCGCGCCCTGGTGTCTTGTGGTCCACTCGTGGCCCATCTTCACGTGAAACCGACGCCCAAAAATCCTATATATTCAGAAACCCCCGGAAATAACCCTAGACGAGAAGTTCCGCTGTCGCAACTCTCTGTATCAACGAAAAACCAATATGGGGGCATTCCAGTACCCTACCGGAGAGGGTAGATCATCTCCGGTGGCCATCTTCATCATCCCGGCGAAGGCCATGACGAGGAGGGAGTAGTCCACCCTCGGGGCTGAGGGTATGTACCAGTAGCTATGTGTTCAATCTGTCTCTCTCGTGTTCTTGAGATGTCACGATCTTGATGTATCACGGCCTTTGTTAATATAGTCGGATCATATGATGTTATTCCCTTGCTATCATATTGTGATGAACTGAATCTTTCCCTTTGAGATGTCGTTATGTTGGATGAATATTTTGGTTGAGAACACTTGATGTACGTCTTGTGTGGGATACCCGTAATGACATTGGGGTATTCTATTGATTCACTTGATATATGTTGAGGCATCAACTTGCGGATTTCGGTGACCTAGGGGATCTATGCATAGGGATTGATTGCATGTTTTCATACCATGTTCTCCGATAGAAATCTTAGGGCACTCTTTGAGGTTCTTTGTGTTGGATTGATTATTATGAATCTGAAATTGTTTGATGCGTATCGTATAATTAACTCATGGATACTTGTGGTGACATTGGAGTATCTAGGTGACATTAGAGTTGGTTGATGCGTATTATATGGTGTTATTCTAGTACGAACTCTAGATAGATCGATCGGAAAGGATAACTTGTGTTATTTTAGTACGAACTCTTAGATAGATCGATCGGAAACTTTAAGGTGGTTTCGTCCCCTACAAACAATTTCTTCTTATGTTCTCCGCTAGATAAGAACTTTGGAGTGATTCTTCGTTGCACGTTGAGGGATGGTTATGTGATCCAATTATATTAGCATTGTTAAGATATTGCACTAGCGAAAGTACGGACCATAGGCCTTGTTTTCAAGCATTGCAATACCGTTTGTGCTCACTTTTGTTACTTGCTACCTTGCTGTTTTTATATTTTCATATTACAAAAACCTATATCTATCATCCATATTGCACTTGTATCATCATCTATTTGCCGAACTAGTGCACCTATACAATTTTTCATTGTATTGGGTGTGTTGGGGACACAAGAGATTTCTTGTATTTGATTACAGGGTTGTTTGAGAGAGACCATCTTCATCCTACACCTCCCACGGATTGATAAACCTTAGGTCATCCACATGAGAGAAAATTGCTACTGTCCTACAAAACTCTGTGCTTGGAGGCCCAACACGAGTCTATAAGAATAAAGTTGCGTAGTAGACATCAGTCATACAACCGGCAAAACGATCGCCTGTGGTCGCATGAAACGCCGTCTTTTGTTCTGACCTTCTCCGGTAAAATAGTCGCCATTTCTTTATACGAACTCGGAATTTTACGTTCTTGGGCTCGTTGGGTTCATTTGAATGACTCGGATCCATTTATGATCTTGGATCTTGATTTGGAGAACTTTAAAAAAATCACATTTTCTGACTCTAGAATGGCTTAGTCTGGCTGCTGCTTGACTCCGTATTGAACCCATCCTTGGTCCTTTCATTGTGTTTGGTACTAGGTTGCTCCAAAGCATTGTAGACACAATAAAAAAAGAAAACTAATAAAACTAACTAAAATACCAAATGTGCAATGCTCACAAGGAAAAGTGTAAATACTGATAATCATGCATAATGGACAACTATTTGGTTTAGTGGAACATAATATATGAAGAGAACATGCAACAAATGAGTTCTAAAAATGCGTAAAGTATAGAGCCATTAGCCGCGATGGAGGGCGCCGATCTTTAGAAAGCTGTCGAGGACGGCGGAGCTGAGTACGTGAAGGGCGCGGAAAAGTGTCAGAAGGATCGTCATGCGTTAATGGCGATCTACTCCGCCATGTCGAAGGATGTTCTACAACACCTCGTCGGAAAGAAAACGGTAAAGGAGGCATGGGAGATCATCGAGATCCTGCACCAGGGTCTTGACTGTGTCAAGGAAGCACACCTTTAGTCCTTGATGAGAAGCTATGACTGCCTGAAGATGGAGGAAAGTGAGATGGTTGATCGGTTTGCCCCCAATCTCAAGACCCTCGTCAACAGCATACGCAAATATGGTTCAACCCTAGAAGAATTTGCAATCGCCCAACGATTTTTGCACGCCGCGGCGACACTCTACGTCTAGATCGTCACTTCGATCAGCAATGTCTCGACCTCAAGACTCTCACGGTCGAGGACCTTGTCGGAAGGTTCAAGGCCTACGATGAGAGAATTCGTCTCGGCTTCGACGATTCGAAAGAGAGTGGGTATCTCATGGTGACAAAGGCGCAATGAATTGCCCTGTCGAAAGAAAAGCAAGGAAGGTCCACGAGCAGTAGCAAGAAGGGAAAGGTGAATCAGGACTCGGCGAGAAAGAACTTCGCCGACTCGAACGACGTGGCTGCACCTACACCGTCGAGGAGGAAGTTTGACATTTGAAAAATGAGATGTCATAAATGTGGCCTCCTCGGTCACTTCGAGGCTGACTACGAGGAAGCACCGAAGCAGCGGACACTAATGGCTGAGGAAGAAGACGAAAGGGGATATAATAATGATGTGTGAACTAGTGGATGAGGGGGATCCAGACGATCACGATCAACTGGACACAGATCTGGTGACTGCATCCGCATGAATAAACTCAGGCAAAGTCCTGGCCCTAGAAGGCCAGGACACAAAGCGTGACAGTGTGATCGTTCTTGATGTGGCGTCAGAAGATCACGATGTGGCCTCAGAAAACGCGAAGATGTGGCGTCAGAAGACCACGATGCATGGTTGTTCGGTAATGTCGCGCCAAGCGACCACGGCGCACGGCGACTGTGTCGCTTGAACCCGGCGAGCGTGGTGAGTCAGGCAATACGGCGAGTAACGCACGGACGTGGTAAGTCCAGCCGCCGTTGCACCAAGCTTCGCGTCAATCTGTTGATGCATGCAGGCGGATGACACAAGGGGCGAGCTAGTAAATTAAAGTGACTAATCTATATCCCCTCATATGCGTTTGGAGTTGTGGCCGTCAGGCTCTCACAGGGGGGCACGTTTTTTGCTTATTTGGCTGACACGTTTTCCTCTTTTTTTAATTATTTTACCATCTCATAGGTATTTTTTTTTTCGAAACGGAGGCAAAAGATTTGCCTCATCTCATTAATAAAGAAGAAGAGAATTGTCCAGTTAATTAATGGAAAACCGGACGAAAACCGTTACAACACGCCCACGAAAACCGGGCACACTGGACGACCTGGCAACCCACACAAGAACGCACACACGCCGCCGAGAAGAAAGCATCGTCCAGGTTGCAACCCGGCGTCATCGTCATCACACCTTCGCGAGGGCGACTCCGACTCCACCATCGACGACCGCCTAAGAAGCCCTCACCACAGACAAGCGTCGAGGCCTGCGTCGGCCAATGCCAAACGGTCAGCCACACACGCCGGCGACCAGACAGCTCCGACTCTGTTGTCGAGCATCGCAGGGAAAACAGTGTTGGGCTTGCGTCGAGCCAGCGCCAGAGCCAACCGCCCATCTCGTGTCATCGTCGCCGCAAGGGCCCCTCCTCAGCAGCTCCGACTTCAGGAAGACAAAGCGAAGCACGGCAACCCCTCGAACACGCCGGAAGAGACCGACTACCCAGACCCATCAACAAGCCAACTCCGCTCGAAGCCGTCATCGTTGCCACACAGGAAGCCGCGCAAACCTCCACACATCGCCGGCCGGACACCTGCCGCCCGCAATGTCGCGAGTGTCCAGCCCATGAAGCGTGCAACCGGGACCAAGTGCTCTTCAAGGCGACGCCCCCAAGGGGGTAAGCGACGATGACGACGCCGTCGCCCGGCTCGAACGGGCCTTAGGCTTTCACCCGAAGAGCAAGATCCGAGGATGGCGGACACGAGGCTCCACGATGACGCCTCCAAGGAGGTGAAACGACGCCCACAGACGCCGACGCCATCGGCCGGCAAGAATCCGGCAAGCTTTCGCCTGGAGCACCCATGACCACCGACACCCTCACGCAAAGCACCTCCACTGGCCCACCCACCTCCAAGAAAATACCGCGCCAGCGGTCTCGAAGAGCCACCACAAACCACTCCTCACCGGCAGCCGGAGCAGCACCGGTAAGCCAGATCTAGCCGCCTGCCAGATCCTCAATCCCCCACCGACCAGCACGCACGCGAGCACACCATCCACGAGCAGGGGTAGGAGAGCCGCCACCACTCCGCACCCATGCCGGCCGAAACCAGATCCGCGCCGGAGCAGCCGCCGCCGCTGCCCACGAACAGGGGTAGGAGGGCCGCCACCCCACCTCACCCGCGCCGGCCGGACCTGGAGCGGAAGATCCGACGCCGAGCCGCCGGAGCCGCCACAGCCGCCGCCCACGAGCAGGGATAGGAGGGCCTCCACCCCACCACACCCGCGCCGGCCGGACCTAGAAGCGCCGGATCCAAGGCCGCCGCACCGGGGAGACGCCGCGGCAGGGCCGCCGAACCAGGGGACGAGCGCCTCCCACCACCGAGCAGGGATAGCAAGCTCCTCGCCGCCGCCGTCCGCGGCGCGGGCTTAGCCCGGCCGCATCTTCCGGCGGCGGCGAGGGGGGGAGGAGGGAGAGGGCGGCGCCGGCAGCCCGGCGGCTAGGGTTCCCCCGAGTCGCCTGGGGCTACGCGGGGGTCGGGCTCTCGTTTTTCTCATAGGTATTTACGTGCACATACACCTACGTTACGTACATGGGGCATGTGTTTATTTGCACCTGGAGATAACACCACCACGTACGCCGTGCACAATCAAACTCCGCGTTTTCCTCTCGTCCTGGCGACTGGAACCCTAGCCGCCGTGAGGAGAGCAAGAAAGTCACACGGAATAAAATTACCTTATTAGTTTTCATTGTATAATTAACATGCTGATCTTATAAAATGGTAGATGCAGTTCTGTCTTAGAATAATCTCTCGAAGGTTAGTACTAAACCAAATCTATACTCCATAAAGAAGCACATAGTCAGTAATTCTATTTCATATAACTAACTGACCAAAGAGACACTACAGTTCCATCAAGGAGCACAAATTCCGTAATGTAATTCATAGCAGTACATGTTCGTTCCTGTGAATTGCATCAAGAAAGTGGAGAAAAGTAGAACAGGTTCCATGGTTCCATTGCAGGAAAAATCAGCGTTTGCGGCCCAAGGTTGCATGCTTCCAGGGTGGAAAAGAGGTTTGCAGCACCGTTGAAGGTTAAGGCAATGTGAAGCTTCAACAACGTAGTAATATTTTCAGATATGAGTAGTTCAAGTTTACTAGAAAAATCATGTGTCAGCAGAGAAAAACCACAAGACCTTGTTACTGATAATTGGTGTAATCGTGCGCCATGGCTCTCAAGTATTTGCAATTACAATTAAAAACGTCAAAATATCGCATGGTTCGCAAGTAGTTTGTTGATGCGGCGCAGTGAGTGGTGGTTTATGATCTCCCTCGCCACATTCTCATCAAGTTTTAATCCATCGCTTCCTGAAATAACAATGAAATTCATGCCAAAATCGAAATCTAATTAGTCGGACAAATAAACCTATGATTTGACCAAATCGAAAGGGTTGCAATCATCAATCTTGCCTTTTGATTGAGCTCCACAATGATCTAATTTCTAAGTCCATGTGATTTTTGTTGCTCTGTTTAATTGGTCTTTTCTATAGCTTTATCCATTTTTCCTTGAAACTAAGCTACATGAAAGGAAACATGCCTCCAATGCTTACCTTTCTGGATGATGGCCTTCTATGTGGACTACACAAACCGAAGGAAGCAAATGGTAGAATGACAACAAGGAAATAAAAGTAGCATATGAAGATGCAGATCTTGCAAGCTATCAGCCAATCAAAACATAACTCTGACAAAACTGAAAAGTAAAACAGCATCATGTAAGGTTCAGAACAAGAGCACGCAGGAACATAATAAACAGGACACTAATCTTCTTGGATTTTTCAACCATAACCAAATGAACGAATTGGCCATGTTAAACACATATTGTGATTGTAATCTCTCGATTGTTATTCCTAACAACCTCAATGTAACACCTCGAGACGTCTCTCACCTAAGTCAATATAAACCACGCGGCTCTCCCTGTTGGAGAGTAGGAACGCTTCCATAGTTTACATGGTAATCAGAGCTATCTTCTTCCACCTCGTCTAGCTACCCAAACTCGACCATGTCGACAACTAGCTCGGTTGTTACCTCCGGCCTCAACAACAATGTTTCCGAACCACTTACCAGATCAAACTACATCCTTTGGCGTGTTCAAGCCCACTCCCAGATCATGGGAGCTGGACTCTTTGGATACATCGACAAAACCGTAGACGGACCACCAAAAACCATAGTCACCAAAACCTCCGAGGGCAAAGACCAGGAAGTTCCAAATCCTGCTTATGCACCTTGGTTGATCCAAGATCAGCAGATCATCGCATACCTTCTTCGCAATCTTTCCAAGGAAGTGCTAATTCAGATTGTATCTCTTGAAACATCCCATGCCATATGGACAGCCCTTGCCAATATGTTCTTTGCCCAGTCCAGATCCAAAGCCAACCACGTTCGCATGTCTCTCACCAATGCCCAGAAAAGGAACCCAATATGCCGCCGTGTACTTCGGGCACATGCGCGGCCTTGCCAATTAATTAGCTGCAGCAAACAAACCTATCATAGAAAATGAGCTTGTTTCCCACATCATAGCCGGTCTCGATATGGACTATCAACCAATCATCTCAGCTCTTGACGTGTCTCCTGATGATGTTACCGTCGATGAGCTCTTCGGCATGGTGGCCACCTTCGATCAGAGGGTGGAGATGTTCCAGGGCACGGGCGCTCGTGGCTTCAAGTCATCGGCCAACGCTGCATCGCGCAACTGTGGTGGTCTGACCAAAGGCTATCGCGGCAGCGGCCAGCAACACCGCGGCGATGGGAACGGCGGCCCTCGTCGCGACTCTGGCAACAGCGGCCATGGCTACAATGGTGGTGGCGGCGAAGGCCACCATGGCGGCAGTCACTTCCCAAACAACGGTGGCGGTGGCGGCCCCAACTACAACAACAATCAGCAAGGTGGTCGACCCTTCTACAACAACAATAGGGGCGGCCAGAGAAACTACAACAACAACAACACTTTCCGTGGGTATGATGAATATGAGGGCAAGTGTCAGATTTGCAAGAAAACTAACCATATAGCTAAAGACTGCAAGTGGCGCAATGAGGAAAATTCTTAGAAGAAAAAGGTCGATGCGGCGGCCAACACATCCTATGGGTAGATACCAACTCGTATGTTGACTCCGGTGCAACCGACCACATCATCCATGAGCTTGAGAAGGTCACGATTCATGAAAGATACTAAGGGCATGATCAAGTTCACAATGCGGATGGTACATGTATGGAGATAAGCAATATTGGTCATTCAGTTATTCATTCCCCTCATAAAGATATCCACCTTAATAACATTCATCATTACCCGAGTTCATCCAAAAATCTCATATCTGTTCATCGTATTGCTCTTGACAATCATTGCCCCGGTTCATCCAAAAATCTCCTATATGTTCTAGAGTTTCACCCATTCTTCTTTTTGATCAAGGATCGGGTCACGAAGCAAATTCTGTATCGAGGTAGATGTGTGGATGGACTCTACCCATTGATTCCCAGAGTTAGCAGATTCAATAAACAAGTGTGTAGTGCCATTAGACTTTCATTAGAAAGATGGCATGCTCGTCTAGGCCACCCTTCCTTTTCCATTGTCAAGCAAGTACTTAGCAAAAATAAACTCTCTGTTGTTGGAGAGCATAATTCTGAAACAATTTGTGATTCTTGCCAAAGAGCCAAAAGTCATCAGCTACCATACCCCATTTCAACCAGTGTTTCTACCAAACCCTTTCAACTTATATTTTCTGATGTATGGGCCCTGCTCCCACTTTGGTTGGTAGACATGCATATTATGTTAGCTTCATTGATGATTTTAGCAAATACACTTGGATATATCTTCTTAGGAAACGATCCGATGTGTTTCAAGTTTTTCACAACTTTCAAGCACTTGTCGGAAGAAAGTTTGATAGTAAAATCTTAGCCGTCCAATTTGACTGGGGTGGTGAATATGAAAAACTTAACTCTTTTTTTCAAAAGTTGGGCATCTCTCATCATGTTTCCTGTCCACATGCGCACCAACAAAATGGCTCCGCAGAATGCAAACACCGACACATTGTCGAAGTAGGTCTTGCCCTACTTGTCGCCGCATCCATGCCATTAAAATTTTGGGATGAAGCTTTTCTCACTGTTGTGCATCTTATCAATATTCTACCCAGTAGAGTCATCAAGAATGAAACTCCCACTGAGCGCCTCATGCATATCCAACCAGACTATACCCCTCTTCGTGTGTTTGGGTGTGCATGTTGGCCCAATCTTCGCCCCTACAATAATCGTAAACTTATGTTTCGCTCCAAGCAGTGTGTTTTTCTTGGTTATAGTGCCCAACAAAAAGGAGTGAAGTGTCTTGATGTCTCCACCGGTCGCGTCTATATCTCCCGAGATGTGGTGTTTGATGAAACACAATTTCCTTTTGCTACCCTCCATCCCAATGCGGGTGCCCTTCTTCGAAAAGAAATTCTTCTTTTACCTTCACATCTTTCTGGCATTGAACATGGGGAAGAAAATAATTGTAATGATCAATATTTGCCTAACCCTCCTAATGGTGTGCCTGAGTTTACTGTTTCGGAAATTACCAGAGAAGGCAGGACTGAAATTTGCATTGAAAATGAAGCTACCGTGTAACATTTTATGTGCACGAACTCCCCTGGAGCATCGTCTTCGGGATCCCCGGCTGTTGCCGCGCGATTGCCTTCGGGATCCACCCAGGTTCCGGTGACAGCCGCGGCAGGCGCAGCGCCTCGATCCGCTGCGGGATCCGTGTAGCCAGCGGGTCCTCCACCGGGATTCTCCACCCCTCCGCATGCACGCCGGTCTGGTCACTCCGAGGGCTCCGTGTGTCACTCCGCCACGCTTGGCCCCTCCACTCGCGCGGCCTCACCTGACCAGCATGTGGGTCTGGCCGGCCCGCTCTTTCCCGAGGCAAGCTAGCCCGAGGCCCAGGTGGCCCCGTATGTTGTGTCACTTGATGCGGCCTCCGGATCAGGCGATGACAGCGCCCCCGGATCGTCTTCAGGATCCGTTCTGGTGGATTCTCCCCAGTCACCTGGATCTTCTGTGACGCCATCTCCTGCAGCAACTTTCACACCGCCACGTACCAGGTTACAAAAAGGGGTTACTAATAGAACCAATTACAAAAATATTTCCAAATACGGTCTCACTTGCCTGACAGGAGAATCTCGTGAACCAAAAACATTGGCTGCTGCCCTCGGTGACCCATGTTGGAAACACGCCATGGAAGAAGAATTTTCTGCTTTGCAACGCAACAAGACGTGGCATCTAGTTCCTCATCGCGCAGGTATAAATCTTATTGATTGCAAATGGGTTTATCGCATTAAGAGAAATTCTGATGGTACTATTGATCGCTACAAAGCTCGTCTAGTCGCCAAGGGTTTTAAGAAAGATATGGAATTGACTATGAGGACACCTTTAGTCCTGTGGTCAAAGCAGCAACTATTCGTCTTGTGCTCTCTATTGTTGTTTCCAGGGGATGGACTCTCAGATAGCTAGACGTGCAGAACATGTTTCTTCATGGTGTTCTAGAAGAAGAGGTTTACATGAAACAACCCCCTGGGTTTGAGGATAAAAATGCACTGTTCCATGTCTGCAAGCTTGATAAGGCCATGTATGGACTGAAGCAAGCCCATAGAGCATGGTACTCTCTGTTAAGTATGAAAATGCAAGCACTTGGTTTTGTTCCATCAAAATATGACACATCACTATTCATTTACAACAAGTTTCAAACTGCAATTTTTGTTCTCATATATGTTGATGATATTATTGTCACTAGCTCCTCCAGTGAAGCGGCCACTGCATTATTGCATGATCTCATGTCAGAATTTGCCCTCAAAGATTTAGGAGATTTGCACTATTTCCTAGGCATTGAAGTACAGAAAACTGAACATGACATTCATTTATCACAAGGAAAGTATGTGACAGATCTTCTGAGCAGAGTTGGCATTCAGGATAGCAAACCCTCACCAACTCCTCTTTCGAGTTCAGAGACACTTTCCTTGATGGAGGGAGAACTTCTGAACCAGGATGACAGTACTAGCTATAGAAGCATTGTTGGTGCACTTCAGTATCTAACTCTTACTCGGCCTGACATTTCCTTTGCAGTAAATAAAGTTTTGCCAATTTCTGCATGCCCCTACGACAGCTCATTGGGCAGCAGCCAAACTTATCTTGAGGTATGTCAAGAATACAGTAAACATGGGTCTAACTATAAACAGATCATCCTCCACTCATGTCAGCGCCTTTTCTGATGCGGATTGGGCTAGTTGCTTGGATGATCGAAGGTCCACGGGGGGATTTGCCATTTTTCATGGACCTAACCTCATTTCATAGTGTGCAAAGAAACAAGCTATTGTTTCCAGGTCTAGTACTGAAGCAGAATATAAAGCATTGGCAAATGCTACATCTGAAATTATTTGGGTTCAAGCCATACTAAAAGAACTTGGAGTATCACAAATTCAAACTCCTTGTCTTTGGTGTGATAATCTTGGGCAACTTACTTGTCTGCTAATCCGGTCTTTCATGCCAGGACCAAGCACATTGAGATAGATTTTCACTTTGTCAGGGAAAGAGTTGCAAACAAAGAACTTGAGATCAGATTCATTCCTTCCAAAGATCAGCTTGTAGATGGAATTACAAAGGCACTTTCCACCAGAAGTTTTGAAGAATTTCGTCGTAATCTCAACCTAGCACGATTTTGATTATGGGGGAGTGTTAAACACAAATTGTGATTGTAATCTCTCGGTTGTTATTCCTAACAACCTCAATGTAATGCCTCGAGACGCCTCTTGCCTAAGTCAATATAAACCACGCGGCTCTCCCTGTTGGAGAGTAGGAACGCTTCCATAGTTTACAGGCCAAACAATTAGGAATGATTAAAGTAAACAAAAAGGATCACAATACTAAGAACTGAAGAAGAGAAGCAAATGTTTAGATAGAATAGCAGGGATTACATGATTACAGAGCAAGACTGAGACCGCCTTAGAAGACCAAATTTCTTTGGTACCTTGGTAAGCCAACATCATCCTCAGGTGCACCATGTTCATGGCAGACACGCTCCACTACATCCTTGTGCTTTTTATCAATGAAGTCAGATCGTGTCGCGAGTCCTTTGCTCCAGCATGTTCCCCTCAACATGAATACCATCCATGTCCTTGCCTGCTACACTGATGCATTGCTCAGCCTCATTCATTTGATCTTCCAAAGTAGTAGCAGTAGCATGACTGGATGTACCCCATTTTTCGATGATGACTTGCACCTTTTACATAGCCATGTTCATCCACATCAATATCATCCTTGGCCTCCATTGTCGTCCTTCCCACACTCGTAGTCCTCTTGGTTGAGCGAGACGCGATGCGGTGGTGTGATGTGAGGGGGCGGCAGCGCGGAGACGACCACGACTTGTTGCAGTCGAGGTAGCAGGGAGAAGCACCATCGTTGTTGAAGGAGACACGCGATAGGGAATGATGTGGTCGTGGCCACCGACGACGATCTGTGGGAGGAGATCGGGCACCCACCTTTTGTCGGGCTGCTCTGCTCGACGACGTGGAGGCTCTACGGCGGCTCCCAGGTCGGATCTGGCCACAAGGACCACCGAAGTGGCAAGACCATGCCTCTCCTTGCCTTGGATGAAGGGGGGAGGAGGCCGAGACCCGCGGCGGCGCCGCCATCGAGGAGGGTTGGGGGCTGCAAGGAATGAGGTGTTTGAGGATTGGATTTTCCTTTTGCGTCGGAAAAAAAACGGTACGAAGGAAATACAAAGTAGTAGGGTCGGGGTGGTTGGAGGCGAAACGAAAAAAAGGACAGAAAAAACCAAACAAAATTAAATCATGGAACAGAGAATACCAACTCTTCCTTTTGGAGTAGAGATGGGAGAAGGGACAAAAAAAACAGACGAAAAAAAACCAGAGGAAGGTGGGAAGAGATATGGGAAAAAACCTGGAACGGAATGTTAATTAATGTAATTTGGTGATGTATGAAAATATTAATTAATGTGATTGAGCGACTTATGATAAGGTTAATTAATTCAGATTTGGTATTTAAAGATTCATTAGAAATTAATATTGATTGATTCTTTCACATAAGTAGATTACTAAATATATGATGATGGGAGGAGGGACGAAAAAAACAGACGAAGGTGGGAGGGGAGATGAAATAAAACCCTAGAATGGAATGTTAATTAATGTAATTTGGTGATGTATGGAAATATTAATTAACGTGATTGAGCGACTTATTGTAAGTTTAGTTAATTCAGATTTAGGCTTTAAAGATTCATTAGAAATTAATCTTGATTTATTTTTCACATAAATACATTGCTAAATATATGATGATGGGAGGAGGGATCAAAAAAATTAGACGGAAAAAAAACAAACGAAGATGGGAGGGGAAACGAAAAAAAAAAACCTGAAACGGAAGCTACCAATTCCTTTTTTAGGTGCAGAGATGTTCAACCTATATTATAGCAGAAAATTTATATAAAAATTAAAATGTCAAAAATGAAAAAAGGAAAAAAGTAAAACCAAATCAGAAATAAAAGCAAAAAACTAAAAAAAACACAAGGAAATAAACAGCAGCAGCCAGCGACCGAAACCAAACAGCTGACGCACACGAACTAGGCCGGCCTATCTGGCTCAGCTGCGACCGTGGCTTCTGTAGGATTTGCCGGGAGCTCCTATACGACGCGCCTTGCGTCCGACTGCTTCGCGCCGCAGAGGAACAGCCTCTCGAATGGGCCGGCCCGTGATCGCGCTGAAAACGGTCCAAAAATGTTTACTATAGCCTAGTTTCGTATAGGAGCACTGTAGAACCGGTCTTTCCCGTGTATCTTTTTCTTTTTTCTTTTCGTTATTTGTTATTTTTCTTTTTCCCTCTTTCGTTTCTCTTTATTATTAAAACAAATGTTAGCGCTTTTAAAATCTTATTCAAAATAACAGAAAATAGTCATTGCGAACACCTAAAGAATGTACAGGCGCGGATCCTATTTTTTTCAAACTTTTAGACCATTCTTTTGGAAAATGTTCCTTTTCAAAAACAATGTTCCTTTTTTCAACCGGGAACATTTTTTCAAAAATTGTGCAGTTTTTTAATACGAGAACAATTTTTGAAACACGAACATTTTTTAAAATTTGTGAACATTTTTTGAAGAGGGAATATTTTTTAACTTGTGTACACTTTTTGAAACAGGAACATGTTTTGAACTTACGTACATTTTTTAGAAAATGAAGAACATTTTATAAATTTCCCGAACATTTTCAAATCATGAACAGTTTTAGAATTGGTGAAAAATTTTGAACAAGTTTCCAATTTTTGAATAAATTTTTAAAAAATAGAAACATTTTTCATAAAATAGGAACATTTTTTATAAAAATGTGAAAACAAGACAATTTTTTGAAAATTGTGACCAATTTATTAAAAAAGGAACATTTGTTTTGAAAAATCATGCAGTTTTTTTAATACAAGAACAATTTTTGAAACACGAACATTTTTTACAATATGGACACATTTTAAAAGCAATAACTGTTTTTGCAATTCCTGATTATGTTTTGAAGCACGAACATTTAAATATAAATTGTGAACAAAATTTTGAACAAGAGAACATTTTTTGGAAATTAAAAACAAATATTAGAAAATGTCAAACAGAAAAATAGGAAAGCGATAAAAAGAAAACAAACGGGAAGAAAATGATGAAAACGAAAACAATAACCTTTTTTAAAAAACAGTTGAACATTTTTTTTTAAATCCTGAACATTTTTGAAAATATTGAACATTTTTTAAAAATCCCTACATTGTTTTGAAAAACAGCGAGTATTTGAAATTTAGAACATTCTTATAAAAGCAAGATCATTTTCTGAATCTCGAGAACAGTTTTCGAACATGATCTTAGTTTTTAAATAAATAACTTTAGAAAAAAAAATAAAAAATAGAAACAAAAAAACGAAAAAAGAAAAGAAAACGAAAAAAACAAGAAAACCGGTTCAAGGAACCTCCTAGAAGGTTCCCAAAACCGGTGGTAAATGAAACTAGGCCGGGCCAAGTCTTCTCAGGGTGGTGTGCGAATCCTCGTTTATTCGACACAAAATGCGGCGAATAGGGTATATTCCGGATTTGCCATACACGATGCGCGGCTTCTATATGGCTCGTAGGTTTTTTTAGGGGGAATATGGCCCGTAAGTTGCTGGCTTGTGACGTATGGTGTATTCCTTGAGCGAAATCGCTAATTAAGGAGCTCTCTTTGCAAAGGTCACTCATAGCTTCCTAGGTTGCGACAAGTGACGGAGTTTTACTTTTTCGTAGATCCGTTTATTCAATATATTTTATCTCTTAAACCGTGCTTCCAAATCTCGAACCGTTTTCACTGTTGGATTTCTTGCATCGAGATATTCAAAACTAGATATCATGTTGATAGGCTTCGATGAACTTTTTTTTTCACGAAAATAATAGGACAGACAGAAACGTGTTTTTTTAGTTTCTGATAGGCACGGCCGTGCCTCTCGCGGAATCAAATCCATGCCTCTCGCGGAAGTAAAACCGTGCCTCTCGCAGAAGGGAAAAAGGAAAATACATTTTTTTCTCAGTTCAGAGAGGTACGGCCACCTCACGAAAGCAAATCGGTGCATCTCCCGGAAGGAAAAGACAAAAAGGAAACGCGTTTTTTGTCGTTTCAGAGAGACACCACCGTGCCTTTCGTGGAAGCAAATCCATGCCTCCCGCGAAAGCAAAATCGTGTCTCTCGCAAAGGAAAAACCTTGACCCTTGCGGAATTAAAAAAATGCGTCTTTTTCCGTTTAAGACAGGCAGGACTGTGACTCTCGCGGAAGCAAGACCGTGACTCTCTCGGAAGAAAAAACATGTTTTTTTGCGGAAAAAAATATGTTTTTGCCCATAAGCTAATGAAGACCGGTGGAAAATCGAAAAGCCAAAAAAACAAAAAAAAACTATCTAAAAAGCCGGAAACGCGTGCAAAAAAAAACAAAATCCTTAGTGATCCTTGGGAGGCTCGCCAAGGAGCGCTCCTTAGTTAGTTGCTCCCCTCATTGCACGGAGGTGTGCGTATTGGCCGGCCATTTTTTCTGTTTTTTCTTTCGTTTTTAACTTCTTTTCTTTTTTTTATCTTTTATCTTTTTCTATTCTGTTTTTTTTCTTCTTAAATTTTTCATTTGTTATGCCATTTTATTTTCAAAAAAATATTTACCAAATTTATATTTTGTTCATTGGATTTCAGAATTGTTCATAAAATAAAAATATTTACATAAAATTCAAAATATGTCCATCAAATAAAAAAATATTTTTAATTTCCCTTTTTAATTTTAAAAACACCTTTCAAATTCCTTAACATTTTTAAAATTTTGAACAGTTGTTGATATGATAAACATTCTTCTGAGATTTTCTTCATCATTTTTAAAAGTGCTCATCAAAATTCTAAAAAAATCATCAAATTAAAAAAAGGTTCGTAAATTCCAAATTTGTTCATAGATTTTCAGAATATGTTCATCAAATTCCAAATTGGTCATAGATTTTTCAGAATATGTTCATCCTTTAGGTGCCAAATAGGAGGTCCCTAAAGGATGGCCGGCGAATCTGATATGATGCCCGTATGGGTCATATAGTTGAGGATTACCTGCAGACTCCTACAGACGGGCTGGCCCATGTAATAGGTTTTCCTTTTTTTAGTTTTTATTTTTAATTTATATTTTATATTGTCATATTTGTTTTCTTATTTTTTTTGCACATTTTATTTATTAGTTTTTTTGCAATATAATAAACATGTTCTCCAAATATGGTGAACATTTATATAAATATACACTGAAAGTTTATAGTATATGGTGAACCTGTTTCAAATACATATTGATCATTTTTTCATACATTATGAAATTTTACGTTATATACAGTTGAAAAATATATATATATGATGAGCTTTAATTATACATGATTTTTTATTATACAGTGAACTTTTTTATAATTGAACTTTTATATAGAACACTAGAACAATTTTCTAAAATAAATTTTATATTTGTAATAGGATTTTAAACATATAGCTGCTAAAAAACAACGGAGAGTAAAAATAGAAAATAATGTTGACTGGCCAATTTTCCCTGGCTTCAGCGATGCCACCCCTAGTTAATGCACTCGGGCGTCCGGACAGCCCTCTGGTTTCTACATTAACAGAGTTTAATTTGTTTTTTGTTTCAGCATGGGAAGCAACCTGCTCCTTCGGTTAACCTATGAAAGCCCCCCCCCCCCCCCCCCCCCCCCTTACATATTATATAGGGCAGGATAGGTATGTTGCCTGGAAAGAAGTTCAGTGAGACGATTTTTCTAGCGGTTAGTGCTCATCTGTGCTTAACTTGAACGGTGATTTTAGTGAGAGATTGAGAGTTGGGACTTGGAAAGCTATCGATCAATACACGTATGGTGACATTATTTATGCCACAACAAGTAATGTTGAGGTCTCGAAGCCGCACTGCAATATCATCATGTTTACTGGTCAAATGGTCATTGCACAAAATAGTTTTACCATAGAATGCATAACACTGCAGCACACAATGCTTTTTGCTAACATTGATTCTGTGCCCTTGGGATTAAATTTTAAGCAGTTTTTTTTCTACTCGACTAGTTATATTGTTGCTCAAATCATATTATTGTTCTCGTGATTACAATGAACATGTTAATGATCGCGTCTTTGCATGTGTGTCAGTGTGTGCCATCTATGGACGCCATGCTACCAGATTGGGTTTACGGTCCTAGAAGACTTTTTTTAAGCGCAAACCGTGGAACAATAGTTCTACGATATTTTCATTAATTATAAAACAAAAAGTAGAAATATAAACAGGTAAGAACAAAAAAAAACTAAGAAATGAGGCAGATCAACCAATCAGACTGGGTAGCCCGTTTTGGTGGCCAATGATTTACCCGTGTCTTAATGAGTCTGAAAAAAGTGTGTCTTAGTGGAATATATGTACTTCATTATGGAACAAATATTTAAAAAGGTATAAGCATTTTTCATTGTATTCGTAGTTACACTAAGGGTCTAGAGTGTTTGTTCTCGTTTTTCAATTGAATCGGTATATGCTTGGGAGACATGCAAACGACAAGAACATGTGCCATGGCAAATATAAGGTTTTACCACACATAAATATGAAGATAGCAAATCAAAGCTCACAGAGAAGCGTACCCTCCCATGTGCTAAAACAGGAGTGGCGCACGCAAGCAATGCAATGCGGTGAGCCAGTGAGCCGCCACCTTCGCGTCACCAATTTCCAACCCATAAATACCGGTCTCTCCCTTGCCCCTCAGCTCCAAAATCCTCTAGCGGCGGTGAACAGAGATCGTCCATACAATAGTGGGAGAGATGATTTCGCGGCGGCCTCTCCCAGCAGCTATAGCGGCCGCCATAGCGGGCAATTGCGGCAAATAGCGGAATTGTTTTTGGTGGGAGAGATGATATCTAGAGGGTTTTGCTTATTTTTGAACCATTTAGAGGGATATGTGAATGATTTCGCGGCAACGGCCATAGCGTAGCGGCGAGGCTCCTGGGCAGCTATAGCGCAGCTATCGCGGCTATTTCGCGGGCTATTTTATTCTATGCCATACATGCAGAGAGTAAAATGCAATGCGTGTGTTATATCCACACGAGCTGCGTAGGCTTGAGAGGCATCCGGAACTATTCTACGGCGAGATAGCCACATGGCGGGACAGGATACCTTTCGGCGTCTACACCCTTTTGTCGACACGACAATTGGCCCAAACGGGAAGAGACTTTCGCCTCATGTCCTTCAACATCGCGACCACCTCTCACTTTCTGGCCTGGGACGCACACATCCCAGGCTGCGGCTACTAGCACATGGAAGAGGATGAAGATATGGATAGCCTATCCTGCTTCCGTTCCTCTAGCCACAAGCGCTTGTCACACCTTGTAAACCAGCTTCGCCGTACCGGGTGGCCCTCGCTCTTGAACATCATATAGCGCTGGGGAGCCAGCCACAGAAAGGGATGGAGGGATCAGCTTCAGGCCTTCCACATACGTTGGGTGACGGAGTGCAACCAACCAGCTGTGGCAGAGATCACGCAACAGGATGCATGAACCAACCATCTGACGTAACAGTCTCACAAGGGGATTGCTACTAGATGCCATCACCACTTTGTAAGATGCTTCATATGACAAGCTGGGCTATAGCTATAGCCATATTACATGTTTCGTATGACATCTTGTAAGAACGGTTGGAGAACACATCACTTCACGAATATTTCATATGGCAGTTCGAAAAATAGTTATAGACGAGTTAGAACTTAGAAGGAGCAGAACAATCTGATGGCAAACACTCTATTTTTATTGAACTTACTAATGATACTAGGCATCAAAGCCGTCTATATGGGAGAAGGGGAAGAGGAGCAAACAACAAACTAAAAGGGCGCGGAACCCATGGAGGCGATGATCTTGGGGAGAGAAAGAAAACATCGCAAGCACCACCATTGGTTCAATGTAGAAGATAAACAAAAAACCAGTCCCCAATTTGATCGGTCTCGCCCCCTTCACGGATCATCTAAGGGGGGCGCGCGATATATGTCGAATGTAAGACAACGCAAATTGAAAAGGCATTGTCTATTACAGGCCTAAAAATGCCACTCACGCTCCAACGCAGGCATCCTCCTCTCCCTCCGTTATTCCAAGCTTTCAGGGCACGAGACCTTCTGAGCATGGTGTTTTCTTTGGCATTAATGATGGCAGAAACCTGAGGAGAGCGGATCTTACAGGCTCTTGTATGCGGCGGTGATGGCTGTAGATCTTCCCAGAAGCAGCAGAACTTGCGCCGACTTGACTTGTGGCATAGCGTGGTGTTGGCGCTTGAGGAAGGCTACCATCTTGGTGCTCACCGGGGGGAGGGGTGTTCGCTTTCTTATAGTCTGCGTGGGTTGGTCATGTATTGAACCGGCACTAGAGCCAGCCGCTCATGGGCCCAATACAGACAAGAAGGCCAAACACAGAACGAGAGGAAGGGGGGGAATATATAAGCTGAAGAAGTCCAACCAGCCAGAAAGCCACTAACAACCGTTCATCCGATCCTGTGCTAACTCTAAATAGAAAGTTACTGCAGATTTAAATCTTACCGACAAGTGACATCTTATTAAAGTTAGATCTTTTATATATCGTACTGATATCAACATAACTGTTTTTTCTTTCTTGACTTGCTAAGCCTAAAATATTTGTACAATTGTTTGATCCCAAATGCTAGAAAACGCTTGGATGCTGGCTGTCGCGTTCGAGCATCCAGCGCGACAGCCGTCGGATCGCCGCGACGACGGATCGCCGCGACGACGGATCGCTAGCTTCCCCACGCGAAGAAACGCCGTGGCATTTATCCCGCGTTTAATAAGCCAACGAACATGACACATACTACATGAGGCCCACCACTACCCCCACGAGACGGTGTCGTTGGCCCGGTTTTTGACACTACCGAGCCAGGCGCTGCTCTCTCCCCCAAATGCCATCTCTCGACGTTTCTCGCTCGTCGTCGCCGCCGGGGGCCGGAGAAATTGGAGCGCCTGCCGGCTGCGGCAGAGGTCGTGGGTGGTCGTCGAGCGCGCGAGCTTCGGAGACGCCGGCGGTGGTCGCGGGGTCTGCAGAAGAAGGGCGCGCGCTGCTCTGTCTCTGATCCAAGGGTTTGTTGCATAGACTTAACAAGCAACAGAAATTATTTTATGGCCAAGTCGCCAGGTTTGGGTGCTTATTTGTCTTATTCATTCTCTCGCTTCTATCAATGTGGCAATTGGTCGGATGGAAGGATACCTTTGCAGTCCTACAGCAATAGGAGAGAAGTGCAGGCTCCGCAGCCTATTGCCTGGTCACTCATTGACTCTAGACACCCACATCCAGAGAATAAAATAACCCTGAACTTATAGAGAGGTCGATGTATTTTTCCCGTGTTCAAACCAAAGTTTTAAATAGCGCGCTAAGCCTCTTAGCGGCAGCCCAGCCAAAATCGGTGAAATGCTATAGCGCAGCTATAGCGTGCTAAACCCTATTTAGCGTTTCGGTATAAATCAATAAAATGTAAACAAATAAACATAGGATCAGTCATCAACTCAGCTTCGATATACTTGATAGTTGACATATATCAACTAGCCTACATCCAATGCAAAGAAATAACAAGGCAGCAGGCACATAACATACTGCAGTTCATTATCACAGCAAAGGTTGGCATAATGCTCAAGTTGCAGAGAAAAACCCTGTTTGGAAAGCTGATTCAGGGATTCCATATGCCTGAATAAGTTCAATGGCAACCATCTATATATTACAGACTACAGTGGGTCAATCGACCAGTACACACTACTTCATCTAGTTAATCCCATATGCCTGAATCTTTTCAATGTCAAATACTACCCGATGCAGCTCAAGTAACCTCCCGTGATATATAAATCTAATTAGTCAATCGACCAGTACACACCACTTTAGCATCCATTACAATATTCTGTACAGAGAAGCTTACCTGCTGGTGGAATTTCTTGGTCCATGGTCGCCTGGTGGACACCGTCGCCGCACAGAGCTGCGTCACCTAATGGATGTCGTCGCCGTTGCCTGCTGTGTGGCCGGGAGCGGCCGGGAGGAAGTGGCCAGGAGTTGCCTTGCCGTCGTCGAGATCTGACGTGTGGCCTTGTGGATGCCTTCGTCGCCGGGAACAGCTGCGCGGCCTTGTGGATGCCAAGGTCGCAGGGAGGGAGTGGTGAGGAAGCCCTGTCAGTCGCCGGAGTAGCAGGTCGCAGCCGCCGCCATAGCTGCTCGTTGGTTGTGCGCCGCCCCTGTTTTTGCTCGAGGGGGAGAAAGGGAGTAGGGTTTGCTCGATTGGGTTGGATGGGGTGTGTATCGGTAGGTTCGGGCTATTTGGGCTTTGGCCCGCGCGGCGATTTCGTTTCTGGAGCGAAATTTTTGGGCATCGAAGCGGGACGCTAACGCTATTTGGGTGCCACGCTAACTGCCTTTAGCGTGCTAATAGCGTGAAAACGCACGCGACCTGAAAACGTCCATATCGTAGCGCAACAAGTTTCCAGCGGCTATAGCGGCGCTATAGCGCGCTATTTAAAACTTTGGTTCAAACTAGTATAAATTGGTGGGTTTTGCAATGCGAACCTTTTTCCGCAACTATGTAAAGCTTGCATATATTTTCGTTGATAGATGAAGTTAGAACGAGTACAAGGAGGATACATCACATGACACAAATGCTAGATGGTGTGAGCATGGCTCCTGACTAGATAGGCATGGGATGCTCGGCCCAGCAGAGGATACAACACAATGCTAAACTCATCTAGCTTGACTCTAGTCAAGGAAGGCAAGGAAACAAGACGCAGGGCACCTGGACCGCGTCTTGACCAACACAAGGAACCTCTGTCGTGGGGACATGGCTCTAGAACAGATAAGATCAGCATACATGCCCCCCCCCCCCACCCACCCATCACCACCACCATCACAACCATATATAGGTGCTTAGAGAGTCGGCAAGTGGCGTGCAGGACCCGGACAGGCCAGAGGAAGAAGTCATGGATGAAGCACCGACGAAGTCATACACTGTGCCCCGAATGCTCACGCCAAAAGAAGCAACCCAAACCAACGCGATGTCCAAAATGTCCAAATCCAACACTAGGGTGTCACGAGAACACAAGAGAGTGCCTTCAAGAAGGGAACGGTGCCATAACAACGCCGCCATCCGATCTGAAGAACCGGACCTAGGGTTTCCCCTGGTGCTCGAAGAAGGGCATCGATAAAGGCCATGACAACACCTTCAAAAATGGGACGGCACCCGCACGTGTCACCGCTGCCAGCATCGTTGAGCCGAGCAGGGATTTCTCCCTAGCCTATTCCCCAGAAATCCCATAACTGCCAGATCATGGTCCAAAGATAAGGAAATCGGGTAGCTGGCTGGAACCGTCACCATAGGAAGGTGATTTCCGCCCGCTACGGAAGAAGAAGGTGCAACCTGGCGCTGTCGGACTCGCGAGCACTGGAACTGGCTTGGACATGGTTAGATGCTAGAGGAGACGTAGGTCCAAGACTACGAGAACTGGAGTCGCCCCGGCAAAGAATCCACCACAAAGCCACACACACACACACACACACACACACACACACACACACCGCACCTCTCGGAAACCAATGGGCCGTCAGCACCACCATAGACCGGATTTGGCTCGGAGCGGTGAACCCACCAACACCCTCAATGCCCCTCCTCGGCAAGAAGGAGCATCCAGGCGACAATAGTTTGAACCTAACTAATATGTTTAGTAGATCATGTAGTTCTCTACCTCCCAGTAAGTTAGTTTTTTGCAAAAAGAAAAATGCATTTCCAATGTGAGGTATGATCCTGTGGCATTTTCTCCTGTTGAGGAAAATGTGGGGCATGTCGCAAGTGCTAACATAATTAACTATAATAGTAATTTGATTTGCTAGCCATGATGTGTCCATATATGCAATATGGTGATTTATGTTTGGGAGGCGCGCAACTAATGAGAACCTATGACACAAAAAGTATATGTAGATTTGCCACGCATAAAGGTGAACATATGAATCAATATTGGCCACAGAAGAGTGCATAAGCCAAGCAATGCAGTGGGCCAGGCACCTTCATGTCACCGATTCCCCGCCTATAAATATCCGTCTCTCCCGTGCCTCTCAGTTCCGAATCCTAACAACGATGGACGGTACTTGTTCTTGTATCCAGAGAGTACGAAGCAGATATATGATCAGTTGCATAAGCTTGAAAGGCGTGCAAAATTATTTTACGTCAGACAGTTGCATAGACTTGGAAGGCATCAGGAATAATTTTACAGTTAGAAAGTCTAGTAATACAACCAGACTTTTGAGTACATCTTGTCCCTTGTTTAGACTCGGTGACTGCTCTGGACAGTAAGTGACCTTTGCGATGCAGCAGCATCGGGAAATGAGTACATGCCCCACCTTCTTCTCACGAGTCACTCTCTGGCCTGATAGTACAAGCACATCTGGCTGGGAACACATGGAAGAGGATGACGGCATGGATAGCCTATCTTGCTTATGTTCCTCGAGTCACAAGCACATGGCGGAATGTTACCATCTTGGTGGCATAGCATGGTGTTGGCGCTTGAGGAGGCTACCATCTTGGTGCTCTGCAGGGCTGGGGAGGGGGCTTCATCATGTATTGAACGACACGAGAATCTTCTTCTCTGCATTGTGTCCAATCTATCTATAAATATTCTGTAACACTATGCTCCCTATTTTAAAAAGATCACATTTAATTGAGGTCTCGAATTGTAATTGGGTCATCCGATTTTGACCAAGTCGACAATTTCATAAAACTCTCTCGTTTAATTTTTATATATTATACACTATGCTTCCTAATTTTTAAGGCCTCACAAGTAACTGAGGTCTTTAATTTAGAATTGGATCATTCGATTTTGATTGGGTCAACAATTTCTCAAGGAGCACACCCATTCAATACTTTTAATTGCTTATGTTCCCTAATTTTGAAGTTCCTTCATTCAATTGAGTTATTAAATTTTGTATTTGGTTTACGATTTTGACCGGACTAGTGATTTTTCAAATCAATTAGCAGCAACCGGCCCATCGCATCACCTAGAAAAAAGAAGTGTGGTCATGTGATACGGTAGCACCAATATAGTACATGCCAACGATACAAAATTCTCCACATAAATATAGGTTGGTTAGCGGATAACACGAAACCATCCCCACATTATAAATAAATATAAAACACACTTCATCATCTCCCCACCCATATAAGGGGTATTTGTTTTTTGGAAAGTCAAATTTCTTTAACTTTGACCAAGTTCAGGGTACAAAATATCGACATCCACAATATTGAATAAAAAATATAGAAATTCATTTCATGATGAATCTAATCATATCGATTTGATATTAAGGATTTTGATATGTTTCTCTATAAATTTAATCAAACTTAAAAGGTTCGACTTTCAAAAAATCAATACACCTTATATTTTAAAACAAAGAGAGTAACTTTTTTCCAAAACCCAACAACACCAATGGCGCAGCAAAGCGCACCTGGCCCTTCTAGTAAATACGCTATGGTCCCTAATTTGTAAAGCCTCGTAGTCAATTGAGGTCTTCTATTTGAAATTCTCTCGTCCGATTTTGACTGGGTCAATAAATTTTCAAGGGGCTCTCTCATTCGATGTTTTTAATTCCTAATGCTCCCTAATGTTGGAGCTTTCCCACTCAAAATTTGGTTTGATCGATCATTTTGACCGGGTCAATGATTTTTCAAATCAATCGGCAGCAACTAGCCTATAAAAACATATCAAACCCTTGCACCCTGTCACCACCTTAGAAAAAAAGCGCCAACAAGTGATATTGTAACACAAATATATGCAGCCACCGACGTAGAAAACATCCCTAGATAAGTATGAGTTTATTAACAGATAAAATATAATCACACCTCGAAAGTCCCACCAAAATACCTCTATAAATAAAAAGAGAACACTATACATCATCTCTCCCACTCGACAAACCAAATACTCCCTCAATTCCAAATATGAGGTGTATTAATTTTTTGAAAATTCGAGCTTCTTTAACTTTGACCAAGTTCAGAGCCAAAATTATCGATATCCACCATACTAAATAAATAAAATATGAAAATTCATTTCGTAGAGAATCTAATAATACCAATTGGATACGATGGATATTGATATTTTTTCTATATTTTTGGTCAAACTTAAAGAGGTTTGACATTTCAAAGAACTAATCAACTCATGTTTGAAATAAAGGAACTAATTTTTTTTATAAAAACCCAACAACATCATCGGCGCAGCAAAGTGCGCGCAACCCTTCTAGTAAAGAGGAGAAGGCTAAACAGTGAACAAGAAGGGAGGGGGAAACCATAAGCTGAAGGGTCCAACCAACCATAAAGGCACTGACGACCATTCATCTGATCCCGTCCTAACTCCTAAACAAAGAGTTGTTGCAAATTTTAATTTTACCTACAAGTGAGATCATATTAAAGTTCCTTCTTTGATCGTACTGATATCTTCACAATTAGGTTTTTTCTTTTGTTGCCTTGTTAAGTCTAAAATATTTTTATAATTGTTCGATCGTCAACTTTATTCCGCTCATAAAGAAACACAAAAATATCTCTTAACTAGCATAAGGCATGTGCCTTGCTATGGAATTACAAATAATTGGAAGTGTATCTAATTAGTGGTAGACTACAGCCAATGGACTTGCAACACTGCAAAGAAAAACTCAAACAAGCACGCCGCATTGCACAACCATGGGAGCACTGACATCTACTTATAAAAAAATTCTCATTCAAAACATGAGTGAGTTGGTCGCTTGCTGGTTTGATTGAGATGAGTGTAGATGAATGTGTGCGATTTGAGGCTTCGTCTATAAAAAAAAATTGAACAGGAGGGGTCTGGTGTGTTTTAGATGGATGAAGAAGATTGGATGGAGAACTCTTCAAAACTGGGAGACGCCTGGTGGGTTCTAGATGGATGAGGGAGATAGGAGATGGAGCGGGGAGTAGTGAACTCACCGCCGCCGCCACCAACTTCGGTTTGTAAGGTACTAGAGATTCTCATCATCAGGTGATCTTGGATTAGAAGAATGAATTTCGTTGTGGAAGACATAGGAGCATTACTGTGTGATATATTACTAACTATTGTTAGAAATAACATGTACTGAAGTTATATAACTAAATAAAAATAATATTTAGTTATATGTATTTCCAATTAAAGGGCTCCATTTTGTACATTGTAATGTATGTCCATTAGACGAATATTCATGGCTTAGAACTCAAGTTATGTCTAATCATGTCAAGGGCATGTGGGCCTATAACGTGGTAAAGATATGGTTCTAAAATAAAAGGTGAATATAGCAACTCAATTTACTAGAAGAAAAGCAATGTATGCGCTGAAATCGGAGGCACGTGTAGCTATACATGTCGATAAGTGCAATGTAATGAGCTCTTGAAACACCTTTGCATCAATAATTCCATATGGGACATAACTACATCCCAAACCTCTTAGGTCAAGTTCTTAAGTGATTGTGACAAAGATCATTTATATATTCAAATACTCATAGCATGTTATCTAAATCTGTTGCATAGGCTAGAGACGCATTGGAAATTATTGTGTGACAAAGCGGCAGAAACGTGTGAGCGATTTGGTCCCTTGGGCCTCCTTTACAAGATAAGAACTAGTAGTGTGTCTTTAATCTACATGTATGCGACATCAACAATGCATCAAATTGACGTCACAAGACTACATGGTGCTACATGTATGTCTGTCGCATCCTCCATTGTTCTAACTAGGTGATACCCCGCGCATTGTTGCGGGAACTCATAGCACATTACATGAGGAAGCTTGTAGAGTGAAAATAAGTAAACGATGAAAAACAAATATAAATATAAGTTTTTTAAACCATTGGTGGTATAGTTAGATTATGGAGTGAAAATAAGTAAACCATTAATATTTTTTGAACCTTTGATGGGATTTTGTGAAAAGTGAGAGAAATAGTATATCAGAGCATCTTCATATTTGCTTACTCCCTCCATTCCTAAATATAAGTCTTTTTAGAGATTCCACTACAAACTACATACGGATGTATATAAACATACTTTAGAGTGTAGATTCACTCATCTTGCTCCGTATATAGTCCATATTGAAATCTCTAAAAAGACTTATACTTAGGAATGAAGGGAGTAATTAGAACGTGTTGCCCTTTAGCGGGGAATTAAATGCATCACTAACATGAAAAAATACAGTATACGGTTTGATGAGAATTTCACTGTAAACATGACCAAGCCTAGTCTAAAGCTTAATATTTCACACAGGCCGATAAATGCCCAACACAAAGGCACTAATGCTTGTTGAGTTATTTGTAATAGGAGCACAATCCCTTGAAAAGGAAAGCAAAAAAATATTTTAAAAATCCAATAATAACATATCCATACGAGTTTATACATGGCCACGAACTAGTGGCGGACCCACCACTGGGGCGAGCTAGGGCGGCCGCCCCGGGTCGCCGGCGGCGGAGGGTCGACCCCCAGCTAGCTATAATTCCTCCGGCAGGACCAGTGGCGGCGGCGTTCTGTTTCAAGAGCGCTCTGTTTCGGCAGCGATCGAAGGGAAACAGCGACAAAGCGTTTTGGGCCGGTTGGGACTCACTGGGCTAGGTGGATACAGGCCCAAACAGCCACGTTCGCTCCTTTCCTCGGTGAAAAAAAGGAAATACCCAATCCAATCGATCCCGATTTTGGATCGAGCCGTGAGTCCTCATGCGCTGCTGCGCCGCCCCGCCGCCAGAGGTGCTGCGCTACCCCGCCGCCGATTCCCATTGCTCCGCCCGTCCACGGCCACCGCCCGGCCGCCAGAGGTACTGCGCCGCCCCGCCGCCCATTCCCACTGCTTGTTTGCTCCGGCCGTCCACGGCCACCGCCCCGCCGCGAGAGGCTTGACCAGCCCACGTTGCGGTGCTGCGCCGGCGCCGCCACCGGCGGCCTCACGCGCCCACTGCTGCGGACTGCGGTGCTGCTCCGCTGCGGCGCCGCCAGAGCCTAGAGGTGCTCCTGCAGTCCTGCTGAACTCGTTGAATGCGTCTAATTGCTGAACTCGTTGCAGGTGCTGTTTTGTGATGGATTCCGGTGAAGAAGAGGTGGATTGGACAGAGATAGCTGCTGCTGTCGAACTCGAAGAAGCCAAGGCTGAGGCTGCTGCTGTCGAAGAGGCTGAGGCTGCTGCTGTCAAAGAAGCTGCGGCTGTTGTGGCAGAGGCAGTAGCTTCGGCGACCAAACGCAAGCGACCTCCGGCATTTAGTTTAGCTGATGTGGATTCTGATCCTGGCACACGAAAGCAAATTGAAGAGTACGCAACTCAAGAAATTAGAGATGAAATGAGAAGGGCATATTTGTCGAAAGGTGTGGGGCATTTGTATGGTCATGATTTTCCTCGTACTCGTTTTGGGAAAGATTGGCGGAACTTCAAAGAAGCATGGTATAAAGATTATGACTGGCTAGAGTATAGTAAAGCGACAAAATCTGCCTATTGTTTTCATTGTTTTCTTTTCAAGCCTCCAAGCATTGGTGACAAGTTTGGCCATGATGTCTTCACTAACACAGGGTTTAAAAATTGGAAGAAGGCGGTGGAAATATTCAATGCTCATGTAGGTGAACCAAACAGCACTCACAACAATGCTAGAAGACGGTGTGAAGATTTCAAAAACCAAAAGCAAAGTGTGTCATATGCAATGACTTGTCATGTTGAGAAATCACATATTGAATATGAAGAGCGTTTGAGGGCTGTTGTAGGTGTGGTAAGGTTTCTTGTCTCTCAAGGTCTAGCTTTTCGTGGGCTGTTCTTGATACTACATCCGCTTCTTTGAAAAGATCTTTGGATGCAATGTTTGTTAAACATAATTTATCCATGTCTAGATTGAGAGGAAAAGGATATGATGGGGCCTCAAATATGCGTGGAGAACTTAATGGTTTGAAGAAATTGGTGCTAGATGTCAACCCGTATGCTTTTTATGTGCATTGTTTTGCCCATCAACTTCAATTGGTGGTTGTTGCTATTGTCAAGGGAGTTCTAGCTGTTAGTGATTTCTTTGGCCATACAAATAAGATTGTCAACATGGTTAGTGCTTAGTTCTTATAGTATATATCTAGCCATTATAAAATTCTAACCAAACTTACTCTTTTCTTGTAGGCAAGTTCCTCGTGTAAAAGGAAAGATGCATTGTTGCAGAAGCATCATGACAACCTGGTTGTACAGTTAGAGCATGGGGAGATTTTGTCGGGAAAAGGCCAGCATCAAGAGACAAGTTTAGCAAGACCCGGTGATACACGATGGGGGTCACACCACAAGACTCTAATCCGGATCTATCAAATGTGGGATTCCGTGGTTGAAGTACTACATGGTATTTCTCTTGATGGAGCAGATGCAGATGACAGAGGTTTGGCTTATGGCTTAATGATAAACATGGAAACTTTTGAATTTGTTCTTATCTTGCATATGATGCTTCGAGTGCTTGGTTTAACCAATGATTTGTCACAAGTATTGCAACAAAAAGATCAGAATATAGTTGGTGCTATGAATATGATTGTGTCAGTGAAAAGTCTATTACAAAAGTTGAGAGATGATGGATGGGAGCCTCTCTTGATATCTACTACTAACTTTTGTGTGGCAAGAAATATAATAGTGCCCAATATGGATGATAACATTTCAGCAAGGGGTTACCCAAGAAGATCACGCAAAATGGTTACTTGTCTCCATCATTACAAGGTAACTATATTCAATGAGGTATTGGATAGAAACATAGTTGAGATGAATAATCGATTTAGTGAAACTTCTACACGCTTGTTGAAGTGCATTGCTTGCCTTGATCCTAGAGACTCATTTAGCAACTTTGATCATGATAAGCTAGTTGAGCTTGCAAATATTTACTCTATTGATTTCTCTTCACAAGAGCGCTTTCTGTTGACTAATCAACTCAACATATATATTGATGTGATGAAAAGAAGTACTGAATTCTTGGCTTGCAATAGTTTGAGTTCTCTTGCTCTCAAGTTGGTTCAAAGTAGACAACATCTGGTATTTTCATTGGTTTATCGGCTCATCAGACTTGCATTGACATTACCAGTGGCAACTGCATCAGTTGAGAGGGTTTTCTCAGCCATGAATATTGTGAAGACAGATCTTCGAAACAAGATGGGTGATGAATGGCTTAATGATTTGATGGTTTGCTTTGTTGAGCGCGAGATATTTGCTAAAATTAGTGATAAAGAGATTATGGTTCATTTTCATGCCTTGAAGAGCCGTCAAGGTCATCTACCTCCACAACCACGTGTTCATCATGCAATTACATCTTAAAGGTATACTACCACCTAGTTACAATCAGATGACCATATCAAAGTATACAACTCTTATCACACTTGTGCTAATGCATTCATAATTTTGTAGGTCTCGTTTGGAAATTGGAATTATGAGATCATATTGTGGCATAAGTGAGCGTTTCAAGCGAAAAGAGTCAATGTTAGCAGTTTACTAGTTTTTAAGGCTGTTTATTCTTTTGTTGTCGAATGCTATGACTTTTGGTTGAATAGAGTTGCATTTGTACGGGAAAAAATTTGGAAATCAAATGTTCGCCCCAGCTAACTTAAATTCCTGGGTCCGCCACTGCCACGAACTACATACCTAAAACTATAAAAAGTGCATATAGATTAATACACATGAGGCCCTCACGACACAGATGCATCTCTTCGACATGCCTTCAGGGGAACAAAGTAGGCATGAAGATCTGGAACAAATAAACGGACCTCATTTTCCTGCCCCTTCCGTTGCAACAGAGGCACTACTTCGAATGGGATCCGGCTGACATGTTGGTGCCCCCATCATCAGATTGAGCTGATTGCTATCTAAAAGCAAGCTAGGTAGATTTGGCATGGCCAGCAGTAGTACTTGCCACTTTGCCACCTGTCATACATCACATGAGAAGGCCGCGTGCTGCCATGGTTGGACCCCTTGAGGTGTCATATGGTGTTCAAGCTAATAGCGGATTCCATTTTTTGTGGAATCAAGGGAAAAGAAGGCGATGTATTAAGATGACAACCAATTCCCATAAACTCAAAATGAAGAGGCTAAATAAATGTACTAACTAAGAACATACAAATAACAGAGAATTGTCTACATAAACAGCCTAACTTTGTAAATCGACACAAACTGAGGAAACTGTGAAAACTATTTCTATGAGTAGAAAGAAAGTTAGTCCAGTTACCTTTTCAAGCCAAATGCTTCTCTTGAGCTGATTCGCAGGATCCCTGAAGAATGCCTTTTGTTCTACAGAAGAATGATTTCTTGCTGCAGCAGCACCTTTTGTACTCTTGAGTTAAGGCAGAGGGGGAAATAGATGACTAATTGTATTTTACAAAGACATACAATTGCAACAGTTATCAGGAAATCTTATTACCTTAGTCACAACAACTCTTTGAGCAATTTGGCGTCTTGGTGTATAATCTTCATGTGCTTAGTATACAGTCCTGCTTTTAAAAGCCAAAAGCAACTATACAGATCTATATAGCAATTAAAAAAAGGCAGCTGGTAGTTTTCAAAAGTGAAGTAGATATACAGAGCTCCATAGTTAACTCTTAGGTATGCAGGGATCACTACAGGAAAATCACGTTTTACCGTGTGGCAAGCTATAAGTCGTGTTCTTTTTTTCGGGTACTCGGCTTATCTGAATCTAAGCCGTGTACACAAGGAAAAACACCCGGTAACAATAATGCACTCGGCTTATGCTATCCTATAAGCCGAGAGGGCACTCGGCTTATAGGTGCCACACAGTATATATGAAGAAAGCACTCGGCTTATAGCGCGCCACCCGGTAAAGGTACCTGCCACGTGTCTACAACAGCGGCGGCTGACGGCGCCGTCACGGCGTCAGCTATAAGCCGTGTGCTTGACAAGTACACACGGCTTACACGCACTATAAGCCGTGTGCTTGACAAGTACACACGGCTTACACGCACTATAAGCCGTGTGTTCCGCAAAAGCACTCGGTTTACATTTTATAGATTTTCAAATTCAAAAAAGTTCTAAAGTGATTTCCCTTGCATTTATCTTTAATACTTGAATGTTATTTATTTATTCATTTTACCACAGGAATGTCTCTCATGTCGACTATAGACCATGTGGGCCCTACGGTCCGGTGCATCACCGAAAACCGCGCGAGGGTGGGTAGAAAGACCGCACCCACATGGGTTTTACCAAATATATGTATGAAATGGTGGTGAGATATTTGAATACTCAATACAGCACTTTTGATGTGAGGGTAGAAAGAGCACACCCACCAACACGTGGCCCAAATATATTTATAAAAGGACGGTGCGATGTATACATAACTAATACAAACTTTTGATGTGACACTTGCCTAACAAACACAACAGTACCACGGAAAGGTTCTGCACCTATAATGTTGGTGCTGCACCTAGTGCCGTCGATTCAAACGGTTGGATCAGGCATGTCGCCGAGGTGAGTTCGCACCCCCGATGGCTGGGCCTGCCCCTCCCACGCCTGCACAAGGCATACCCATGTCACAAATACATCACATAGGATTTTCCATGCTGCTTCTAGGCATGATTTCATGTGTCGTCTTGCAGATCTGCAATTTCCGACGCTGAAACCCTAGAAGTGCAATAAATGTCTCAAATATTGTAGGCGGGCGGGTCAGAAAAATGTGGGGGCCTGACACGTGTCATTCGATGGCCTCCTTTGAGAGCACGAGGAGTTTCGATGCCAACGGAGCAACATAACCAACAGTTCCTTCACAAACCTGACATGTTCCCTCTCGATACCAAGAGACTACCTCGAAGATGGTGCAATTTACAAGCGGCCTCGGGCGAGGCCTACCCGGAACGCGCCCAAACTTTTACCACACCCTACAGGGGCCATGTGATGACGCCGTGCCTGATCCTAAGGATTTCTGGCATCGTACCATTTTCCGAGGCTTCAAACGGTTGGATCAGGCATGTCGCCCAGGTGATTTCGCACCCCCGATGGCTGGGGCTGCCCTCCCACGCCTGCACAAGGCATACCCATGTCACAAATACATCACATAGGATTTTCCATGCTGCTTCTGGCATGATTTCATGTGTCGCCTTGCAGATCTGCAATTTTCGACGCTGAAACCCTAGAAGAGCAATAAATGTCTCAAATATTGTAGGCGGGTCAGAAAAATGCGGGGGCCTGACACGTGTCATTCGATGGCCTCCTTTGAGAGCACGAGGAGTTTCGATGCCAACGGAGTAACATGACCAACACTTCCTTCACAAACCTGACACGTTCCCTCTCGATACCAAGAGACTACCTCGAAGATGGTGCAGTTTACAAGCGGCCTCGGGCGAGGCCCACCCGGAACGCGCCCAAACTTTTACCACACCCTACAGGGCCCTGTGATGACGCCGTGCCTGATCTTGACAATTTCTGGCATCGTACCATTTTCCGAGGCTTCAAACGGTTGGATCAGGCATGTCGCCCAGGTGATTTCGCACCCCCGATGGCTGGGGCTGCCCCTCCCACGCCTGCACAAGGCATACCCATGTCACAAATACATCACATAGGATTTTCCATGCTGCTTCTAGGCATGATTTCATGTGTCGCCTTGCAGATCTGCAATTTCCGACGCTGAAACCCTAGAAGTGCAATAAATGTCTCAAATATTGTAGGCGGGTCAGAAAAATGTGAGGGCCTGACACGTGTCATTCGATGGCCTCCTTTGAGAGCACGAGGAGTTTCGATGCCAACGGAGCAACATGACCAACACTTCCTTCACAAACCTGGCACGTTCCCTCTCGATACCAAGAGACTACCTCGAAGATGGTGCAGTTTACAAGTGGCCTCGGGCGAGGCCCACCCGAAACGCGCCCAAACTTTTACCACACCCTACAGGGGCCATGTCATGACGCCGTGCCTGATCCTGAGGATTTCTGGCATCGTACCATTTTCCGAGGATTCAAACGGTTGGATCAGGCATGTCGCCCAGGTAATTTCGCACCCCCGATGGCTGGGGCTGCCCCTCCCACGCCTGCACAAGGCATACCCATGTCACAAATACATCACATAGGATTTTCCATGCTGCTTCTAGGCATGATTTCATGTGTCGCCTTGCAGATCTGCAATTTCTGACGCTGAAACCCTAGAAGTGCAATAAATGTCTCAAATATTGTAGGCAAGTCAGAAAAATGCGGGGGCCTGACACGTGTCATTCGATGGCCTCCTTTGAGAGCACGAGGAGTTTCGATGCCAACGGAGCAACATGACCAACACTTCCTTCACAAACCTGACACGTTCCCTCTCGATACCAAGAGACTACCTCGAAGATGGTGCAGTTTACAAGCGGCCTCGGGTGAGGCCCACCTGGAACGTGCCCAAACTTTTACCACACCCTACAGGGGCCATGTCATGACGCCGTGCCTGATCCTGAGGATTTCTGGCATCATACCATTTTCCGAGGATTCAAACGGTTGGATCAGGCATGTCGCCCAGGTAATTTCGCACCCCCGATGGCTGGGCCTGCCCCTCCCACGCCTGCACAAGGCATACCCATGTCACAAATACATCACATAGGATTTTCCATGCTGCTTCTGGGCATGATATCATGTGTCGCCTTGCAGATCTGCAATTTCCGACGCTCAAACCCTAGAAGTGCAATAAATGTCTCAAATATTGTAGGCGGGTCAGAAAAATGCGGGGGCCTGACACGTGTCATTCGATGGCCTCCTTTGAGAGCACGAGAAGTTTCGATGCCAACGGAGCAACATGACCCGCACTTCCTTCACAAACCTGACACGTTGTCTCTCGATACCAAGAGACTACGTTGAAGATGGTGCAGTTTACAAGCGGCCTCAGGTGAGGTCTACTCAGAATGCGCCCAAACTTTTACCACACCCTGCAGGGGCCATGTGATGACGCCGTGCCTGATCCCGAGGATTTCCGGGATCGTACGATTTTCTGAGGATTAAAATGGTTGGATCAGGCATGCCACCGAGGTAATTTCACCCCCGATGGCTTGGCTTGCCCCTCCTGCATCTGCACAAGGCATACAAATATCACTAATACATCACATAGGACAGTTTACGGTCAAACCTCGCTCGAGTCCGGAAGAATTGAAGACGTAGATCGTGCCGGCCCTACGGATGTGTGAATCCCCGAAAACATAAGGACAATGAAATTAAAATACATAAAAGAATAAGTATAATAAAAATACAATAAAATAAAACACATAAAATTTTAGAAGTAAAGTGATGAACTTTTTATATAAAAATTAAGAAGGGTAAACCCTGTGTAACACTCGACTTACCCAATAACACCCGGCTTATATGTGAGCGCGGGACTTAGCAAAAATAGAGCGCGAAAATGGACCTGCCCGCGGGGTTTTTTCCCCAAATCCCCCAAAATCGGCTCCTCTCTCTATTTCCCCCCAAATCCCCGCGCCGCCCGCTCCCCATGCCGCCGCCCGCTCCCCGAGCCGCCGCCCCGCTCCCCGCGCCGCTCCCCACGCCGCCGCCCACTCCCCGAGCCGCCGCCTCGCTCCCCGCACCGCCGCCCACCGCACCTCCATCCACCTGCTCCCCGCGCCGCCCTGCTCCCCGCGCCGCCGCCTGCTCCCTGCGCCGCCGCCAGCTCCCCGCACCCGCCGTCGCCGTCACCACGAGTTGGCCCGAGCCGGCCTTCCCATCGGCACCGCTGCCCCTCCCCGTCTGCTAGGGTTGAGGTCGCCGCGGCACCTTCCCTCCGCCACGCCCCCGACTGCTCCGCCGCGCGACCTTCCCTCCGCCGGCAGGTACCCCTCCCCCTCCCTGCCACCGAGCCACCGCTGAGAAGGCCGCAGCCAGCCTATGATGTATTGTCGCGGCTGAAGTGCAGCACCTCCATACATGTTTGGAATTTGTTTCAAGCTTTCTTGGAGGATTGTAAATCAGATCTGCTAGCTAGGCATGTCCTTTAGCTTGGTCTGGAACTATAGATAGATTAATTCGTGCTAATAAGGTTGAGGTTTTGTTCATGAGCATATGATACGAGATTTTTGATGGAAAATTATAATCAAATTTATAACGAAAAGCTCCGAATGAACTAAAGTCAACAACTACAAGTGGATGCTCTTGAAAAAAATCCTAGCTGGACCACAATGATCAAAGGCAAGTTGAAAGTTGTGCTGTTTTACTTTGGTTGAACTGATTTTACTTTGTCATTAGGGACGCAGCGGAGCCAGTCAACCAGAGAGTTGGAGTCCCAGGATGTGTCAGAGCGGAGCAGTTACCAGTTCTGCAGCAGTTCTTATTGCTGGATAGGTGATTACTTCTGAACTCTTGCTAACAAGTCTAAGATATAAATCTTTAAATTTCTGTTTGATACAAGGACTACTATTTTCTGGCTTGAGTAGGCAGAGATGAGCATTTAAGTGAAATTTGCTAAAGATGAGTGATCCATGCATGTGGAGTTTTTTGAGGTTTCCAGGCTTCGAGCTGGTTTCAAGAGATTCAAGTACATGTCTCTATATCACAAACAGATAGCATTTTGTACATGTCTTAATTAGGCCAATATTTCTGAATTCTGTCTATGTGAAATGCAATGTGCAATCTCTACTTTCTGTGCATTCCATTGATAGTAATCCATCAATTTCTTGAATGTAGAATATGATCAGGATATGTTTACTAGAGTATTTTTTAGTGTAGAATATGAAAGCTTTAACATGGTATATTACAAAGGTTTGTGCATGTGAATTATGTTTGATTCTAGTTTGCACTTTATTGCAGGACACACATCAGTTTGACATTAGGACCGTTCTGGCAAGGCTTTTTGCTGGAGGGGCAACCGTAGCCGAGCACCTTTCGAGGGTAAGAATCATTCGCCTCGTAGGATTTATGTATGTGTAAATCATGTAGCTAGCCAATCGTGTTACCTATGCGTCTCCCGTTCGAAAGAGTTACATTATTTATAAATATGCAACTCTTTGCATATTTATAACCGTAAATCTTTTGAATTGTCCAGCGTTTTCCACGGACAGCCCGAGGATGTGTAGGCTGGCTTCGCTTTCATGCACTACTCCGATCCGACACATAATTTTGGCAGCGTCTCCCCGTTGTTCTCCGAATGCACATTCTCTCTGCTTATGTCGAGACGTGTATTTGGAGAACAGCGGGGAGGTGCTGCCGAAATTCCGTGTCGGATCGGAGTAGGGCATGAAAGCGAAGCCAGCCTACACATCCTCGGGTGGGATTAGGACCTATCCTTACCTATTAGGTAGTTTTGAGTTCATGCCGTAAAACCTGAACAATTGTAACTAATTGAACTAATACTGGATGAAACTACTTGGTCAATGAAAAACACATCAGATGGAGGATCGTGAGTGGATGTATAGTGGACGGCTGAGTGGAGGTGGTGTGCTTTCCGAATGGATTACAAAGACGAATCAGTTCTTGGAAGCAACATTTGCCAGGCACACGGGACGTGGTGGAGTGTGGTGCCCTTGCACCAGCTGTGGGAACAACAAGGAAAAAACAAAGGATGAAATGGGTCGGCACCTTCTTAAGAATGGGTTTATGCCAAACTACCATCGGTGGGTTGCGCATGGTGAGTTTGAGCCCCAGCGTGCGAGAGAGTCGGTGGTACGACAACGCACAGACTCACCTGAATATGTTACTCATGTTGAATTCATGCTAGATGACCTAGAAAATGCTGCAGCACCCGAAAATCCTACCGCGGGTGAAGAGGGAGCGGGGGAGGAGGATGAGGAGCAAATGACGAGTAAGTTCTATGAAACTTTGAATGGGGCACAGAGACCCCTACATGGGCATACAGAGGTCACTCAACTAGATGGCATCGCACGCCTGCTTGCCGTGAAGGCCAAGTTTGGCTGGACTAGATCTTCCTTCGATACACTTCTGACTGTTGTTCGCACTCTTTTGCCGAAAGACAACATTTTGCCAAAGAACATGTATGAGTCAAACAAAATCTTCCGTGAACTTAAGCTGCCATATGAGCGGATACATGTTTGTCCAAACACATGTATCTTATTTAGGAAAGAACACGCGAATGAAAATTACTGTCCAAAGTGCCAATCCTCTAGGTATATTGAGGTTGACGGTGATGATGGTCAGAAGAGGCAGCTCAAGATCCCACACAAGGTCCTTAGGTATCTTGATCCCATACCAAGGATCCAACGTCTCTTTATGTCCGCGGAATCTGCCCAAAACATGAAGTGGGAGGCAGAAGGGACTAGATACCGGCCTGGCATCGTGATACATCCGTCTGATGCTGAAGCGTGGAAGGCTTTTGTTAAGCGATACCCAACCAAAGCTGGTAAAGAGGACAGTGTAGCTATTGCTGTAACAACCGATGGGTTCAATCCATTTGGCTTCACTAACGCCACATACAGCTGTTGGCCTGTCTTTGTTATTCCGATGAATCTCCCCCCTGGCTTCTGCATGAAACGACAATACATGTTTCTGTCGCTGGTAATTCCAGGTCCTGGATATCCAGGGAAGAAGATGAGTTTGTACTTGGAGCCGCTTGTGGATGACTTGATGGTCGCTTGGGATAAAGGGATACGGACATACAACGCCCTAACAAAGAAGCACTTTGATATGTATGTTTGGTACTTCACATCCCTGCATGACCTACCGGCACGTGCAATTTTTTGCGGCTGGTGCGTACATGGGAAGTGGCCTTGCCCGGTGTGTATGCAGAATCTAATGTTCTATTGGCTGAAGAAAGGATGGAAGTATACATGCTTTGACAAACATCGCCAGTTCCTTCGTCCTGATCATAAATTCAGACGAGACATAAAAAACTTCGAGAAAGGTAAAGTTATTGATGCTCCACCACCACCTGTGATGACCGGTCACATGATCAAGGCTCAATTAGATGCTCTCCAGCCCAATGCCAATGGGTCAGGTTTTGTGGGATATGGAGAGACACATAACTGGACTCACATACCATGCCTATGGAGGCTCCCTTACTTTGCGGATCTCCTCCTCCCACATAACATTGATGTAATGCACACTGAGAAGAATATCGCGGAGGCCCTTTTCGGCACAATTTTCGACACTAAGAAGACGAAGGACAACGTCAAGGCTAGACTTGATCAAGAGAAACTCTGTGATAGGCCAGATTTAAAAATGGTCGAACCCGGACCAAGAAAAAAAGGGTGGAGCAAGCCACCAGCCCCGTTCTGCGTAATGATGCAGTGGGTCTTGGATAAATTGCGGTTCCCTGATGGGTATGCAGGAAATATAATGAAGGGAGTGAATATGAATACGTTGCGAATAGGGGGTCTCAAGAGCCATGATTATCACGTCTGGCTTGAGCGGGTGATGCCGGTGATGATTCGAGGCTTTGTCTCCGAGGAGATTTGGCGAGTGCTGGCAGAGTTGAGCTATTTCTTTCGTCAGCTTTGTGCTAAAGAGTTAGACCCAAAAGTTTGTTGAAAAGCTAGAGAAACAGGCACCAGAGTTGGTGTGCAAGCTAGAGAAGATCTTTCCACCAAGCTTCTTTAATCCGATGCAACATATGATCTTGCATCTTCCGTCTGAGGCACGTTTGGGGGGGCCTGTGCAGTACCGTTGGATGTATGGACCTGAGAGAGAAAATAAGAATCTTCGTGCCAAATGTAAGAATAAATGTCGTATTGAAGCATCTATAGTCGAGGCCTACCTCAACGAGGAGGTGTCAAACAACACGACAAAGTACTATGATGCCAATATTCCCACTCAGCATAATCCAATCCTTCGTTACAATGTCATCACCTCGGACGATCTACCCCGACTTAGCATCTTCTCAGGGGTAGGTGGCAGAGCAAGTGGTAGAAGAGCCAGACACATAAAACATCCAGAGTGGACGACTATTATGTCGTACGTTTTGACAAACATGCCTGAAGTACAACCGTACATTGAGTAAGTGCTTCCTATATTTTCCGCAAATAATCACAATTAAGTTTGTGTATGACTCAGCTTCCTTCTCATTGCCACAGAGAATTCACACTTGAATGCTGGAACCTAGAAAGGCCTCCTACCGAAGAGGAGAAGGAACATATCTTTAAAAAAGGCGGTAAAGGAAATGGCGGCTTCATTCCTTGGTTCGCGGCAAAAGTATGCCAATCTGTCCAACTTTCTTCTAGTGTCGACATTTCAAGTTGGTGTTGTTTTCAACTCATACATCAAACTTTTCTTATTGAACTTGTAGGCAAAAAGGGACCCTATGAGAGCCGATTTAAAAGATTTTGCCACAGGCTTCACATGTTCCGCCAAGAAATTAAATGCTTACGATGTGAATGGGTATCGCTTTCATACCCATTCTTACGACATGAGTCGGCCCGGTGTAAAGACAATAAATAGCGGGGTCGAAACATTAGGGACAGATGGACTTTACTACTATGGTAGAGTCGAGGAAATGATCGAGCTGGACTACGGTTTGGGCGACCAACTGAACCCTATTGTATTCAGATGCCATTGGTTTGACCCAACCAGAGTCAGGCGGCACCCAGACATTGGATGGGTCCAAATTCAGCGAGCATACAAGTATGACGGAGATGATGTCTATATTTTGGCTAACCAGGCCAAGCAGGTATTCTATCTACCGTACGCATGCCAAACTGTGAAGAACCTAAAGGGCTGGGATGTTGTGATCAATGTACCCACACATAGTAAGCCAGCTGCTCCAACCGATGAAGATTACCAACGCATAAACCCTAACACATATGAGGGTGAGTTCTATCAGGAAGATGGGCTCATAGGAGAATTTAGTATTCACTTGCCCACTGACGACGACGACATGGAAGTAGACGATCAGCAAGATGAAGATGAGGGCATGGAAGGAGGCGATGAGCCAGATGCTAATGAAATCATTGAAGACCCCATGGACCTGAATTTACTTGAACGAGTCTGTCTAGGTGAAGACGATGAGTCAGACGGTCCACCTCTAGACTACACTCCGGAATGGTGGGACGACATGCGCGACAGCGATGATGAAGCTCCCGGGCCAACTGATGATCCAAACGACGAGGACTATGACTTTTGAAACTTGTAACAACTCTATGTACCATGAACTTATACCAACAACACGTCTAATAGCGATGATGTACTTTTGGATGTAAACCAACTCTATGTACTATCTGCTCTTGCATGTAAACTTTGTTGAGTCTAAATACTTGATGTACTTCTAGTTGTAAGACAACTCTATGTTCTATGAACTTGTGCTTCTTGCCAAGAAGTTCTCGCCCTATGATTTTGAACTTTTGCATATGTTTTTTGGTGATAGCATATGAACTTTTAAACATGAACTTTTGTGATAGCATATGCTCTACTTTTGCAAATGAACTTTTAAACATGAACTAATCGCAATATTGTTTCTCGGAGCAGGTAACTGAAAGATGCCAGGCAACAAAAAGAACAAAGTTGTGAGACTTGGAAATGTGATTGAAAGGTGTGGCAAGGCGACGGGGGTCAAAAAGAAGGGCACCAGGGCGGCATGTTCCACACAGGTAGGCAGGGCCAAACCTGCACAGCAAGCCACAGTGGATGGTACCCGGGCTACACGAGTTGGTCGCACCCTTGTACCACGTGTTGCTAGCCCTATCCCCTCCGCCCATTCCGAGGAGGAGTCGGAGGAGGAGGAGAGTGAGGAGTCAGTTCTGGAGGATAGGGAGGAGGCGGAGGAGGAGAGGGAGGAGGCGGAGGAGGGGAGGGAGGAGGAGTTGGAGGAGAGGGAGGAGGAGTTGGAGGAGGGAGAGTATGCGGTGGAGGAATCGGCAAAGGACATGGAATGGCCGGTTCCTAAGGAGACCAAAATCTGGTTGCGTGGGGTGTCCACTCTCCCTTCGCGACCATATCCACAGATGGGGATCATTGTTAAACCAGCCGGTGTGAAGTAAGTGCTTCTGTGGACTCTTAACTATGTCTTTACATTCAAGTTTTCTGCTGATACCAACTTGCCTTTCCATTGTGCAGGGCCTTGGTGGTTATTCCAGAAGGCACAATCCCGCCACGCCAGCCAAGCACCATCATTGGTTGTCTTTGCAGGCATTATTACCCTGGCCTGGTTCCCATAGGAGACGGTGAGGAGGAGCCAGCTTGGTCTTGGGAGCATTGGAAACGCGCTCTAGATACCAAAGACAAGTGGGGCAGGGAATACCGCAATGCTGCAAAGCGGGTTGTCAACGATTTTTGGGTAAAATTCTTTGTCAATTTTCATAGTTATTTCTTTGCCAAAATCATTGCACCGATAACTGACTTATGTGTATTGATGCACTTTGGTAGGGCTTCTTTACTTGCGTTGAGGGTATGGAGGATGAAGCTAGTGATATTGTGAAGGAGATTGCCAAGAAGATTGTCCAAGACATGCCTAACGAGGCTCGCGTCAATTCCGTGGTGAAGTATTTCGCGTATGAACGCAAGATGCTTCTCCCAAAGGCGCTAGCCCGTAGAGTGCATCTCACCCGTTCCATGTACATGAAGGTACTTTCCATTTAGTTGTGATTGCTTAGATTAAAACAAGTTAGTTTCATTCCTAAGTTGGATGTATTTGACATGTTTCAGGCGATTCCTCTGTGGTGCAACAACAAGATTCCTTGCTACCAGTAAATCATATCCAGGTGGATAAACCCAGAGTGGAGGGCCACACACACAGCGGCTTCGGAGCGGCGTGCCTTGATGGGTGGTCCGGTACACCTTCAAGGCAACCTCAACCTCCACGCTTACGTGCAGAAGAAGGTAATAATATCATTCGGCTTATGAACTTCTCAACTTGTGCCCTTATGGATATTATTGCTTCTATTGCAGAATAGGGAAAGAGGCGAGGGTGAAGAGCCGCTCAATACCTTCACGGGATTATGTCTCGCTCGTAAGTCAAAGAAACTGGAAGGGGGGTGGGTCAACCCAGGTGCTGGCTTGAGGATTAATGCATATAGTGAGAAGTTCAAGGAGTGCAACGGGCCCGACTCTGATCCGGCCTCACAAGTCATTGACATTACGGTTTCCCTCAAGTCGGGAGAAGGCAAGAAGCGTGGCCGATTATATGTTAGTGACGGTTCCATTCGTAAGAAGGACATTCCAAAACTCGCCCACCTCCGTGCTACCACGTCGAGCTCAGGTCCTGCTATTGAGCGTCGCCCACAGCCTGGGATGGACATGCTGCATCAATTCCATGTATGCTTTGCTTCACTGATCTCCCTTCTGATTTCTTTTTTGCATTGCAACGATGGTGAACTTGTTGTGCTGGCATATTGTAGGTCCGCCTAGAGGAAGAAAGCAGGCTGCGGCAGGAAGAAACCAGGTTGCGGCTGGAGGCTCAGGCCAATGCCCTACTTCAACAGGAGCAAGCATGAAAATGCAGCAAGCCCTAATTCAGCAGCAGGAATTCATGGCTAAACAACAGGCAGCCCTGCAGGAGACGTTCGCTCGGTTCAGTAATAATATGCAGGGTTCTACTATGCCGGATCTTCCTCCTGTTCCGCCTCTTCCTACTTTCAGCTTTGTAAGTCTTCAACTTTTCAACCATGCATCTTACCATCATGTTTAAAGCATCTTACCATCTTACCGTCTCATGCTTGAAGTGTCCTCAGTCAGGAGAAGGCTCCAATAACTTTGTGGTTGGTGGATCTACAGTTGCCCAAGGAAGCCCAGTGACACGCACTTCGGCTCAAGATGCTTCAACCTCCACGCCAAAATGATCACTCGAGGTAGTTGTCTATGCTTGTGCATTGTTGATGCTTGTGTCTTGTCGTTGGTTGTGCCTCTCAACTCACAACTTGTGCATTGCTGATGGTAGAGCCCACAAGTGTTGATCCTTATATTATTCATACTTCTTAGCTTTAATTTGAAACTTATATATTGATGCTTGTTGACTCTTGTGCCTTATCGATCATTTGCAATTTAACTTTGGAAACTTATGCGTGTGGTAATGAACTTATAGGTTTGCATCCCGTATGCCATCGACGGTGGGCATACAAGCAGCGTTGAAAGCTCATATGTACGCATATTGTGAAACCATATTGGATATGTATGCGTGTGTGGACTTTGAACTCTTTGTCGGTTTGTTATGGTTGTGAACTTGTAATATATTGTTGTTGTGATCTTCGTTGGATATATATATATGTTGTTGATGCTCCCTTATATATATAATTGTTGTTGCTGTTCCCTGAAAAAATAAATAAATGCAAATGCCACCCAGATGGCCTATAAGCCGCGTGTCCCAGGGTGCGGCACCCGGCTTATAGGGCAGCTGGGCCTGTAAGCCGTGTGTCCCAGGGTGCGGCACCCGGCTTATAGGGCAGCTGGGCCTGTAAGCCGTGTGTCCCAGGGTGCGGCACCCGGCTTATAGAGCACATATGCCGTCATTTTTTAAATTTTAGCCGAGGGAAGGCACACGGCTTATGTATAAACCGCATAAACCGTGGGACTGAGCTCGGCCCTCGGTTTATATGTACCCCGTGTGACACATCACGGCCCTCGGTTTATATATAAACCGTGCGCGCAACATTGGCCCTCGGTTTATATGTAACCCGTGTGGGCGGATTCGGCCCTCGGTTTATACATAAACCGTGCGCCCCTCAGGCACTCGGCTTACGTAAACAGTGACGTGGCCTGCCATTAGGCCCAGGATGCCGTTACATATAAACCGTGTGTACGTTAGTACTCGGCTTACACGGCTTTACTCGGCTTATATGTAAGCCGAGTGTTTTCTCTGTTGCACTCGGCTTATACCTGGTAGCCCGGTCCTTAATAAGCCATGTGGTATAAGCCGGGGAAAACACTCGGCTTACATATAAACCGAGTGTAAACGGGTATAAGCCTAGTGTTTCGGGCACTCGGTTTATAAATGTTTTACTGTAGTGGATCTAGTGTAATCGATCCAACACATATGCGTGACAGATTACATATGAACAACATTTATTAGTAGGAAAATTGTACTATCATATACTCCACTAACACTAACTGTATCAAGAAGCCTATAACATGTAACTTCATCTTGCAAGAAAGCGCCACTTACTCTTAAAGATCAGCTAATTTTCATGTCAATTTTCGGGGATGGTAATGGATTAGTTCGCTTAGATCTTTCTGAGGTGTCAATCTTTATCTCTACTGTCAACCTCATCATCTTCCTTTACTTGAGAACCGCAGATGGGAAAGAACACCATTTTCAATCTAACAATGCATCCACTTTTGCAACAGCATGCAAGGAGGAGATGAGATTGCAGGCAACATGAATGTCATCGAGCCACCAAATGAACAACACATGGGGACTCCCGCTCTTGACCTTCCCAGCTAGTTTGACTGGAAATTAGATCTACCACGCTAAATAGAAAACACCATTCAGATCGAGGAAGTAGAGAGAAAAGAGACCACTTACCTTCGACAGTGGCAAAGCATGGCTGGCCGGAAGGTCGGATTGACGCCACGGCGTTGGTCCAACATAGCAACCGCTGGCAGCGATCATGGGGCTCCCGGACGGCGTCACGGCACAGATCTCTGTCGGTGACCGCCATAGAAGGCTTGGTCGGCGGCGGCGCAATATGGAAAGTGGCATAAATAAAAGAGGGGAGGAGAAGAATCGGGAAGACAGCTAGACATTTATTGATATGCGCGAATTATTCTGGAAAAGGTTCGGTCGCGGCAGTGGAAGAGATAGCAACGGCGACGAGAGTTACATCCGAGAAGACGACGGTGTGCGACCTAGTGCGGCTGTTGACATCCATACAACACACGTAGTACTTGGCTACGGGCAGCCCACGTGCACTCAATAAGCTGACTTCGTCGTACAGCCCGAGCACGGGACGATACGCGCACACAGCCGATTGCATTCAAAGTTGATCCAATGCCTAATAATAATTTGGGTGACATGGCTGCGTGAGAAGCCAGGAAAATCAGCTACTGGGGGCTCCTATTTAGATATAGAAGATTGCCCGATGTTGGTGATGACGTTCTTAAACTTTTTTGTTTCTAAGTTGCATAGTGTTTTAACTATGGCAACATTCTAGTGGAATCCGAAAAGGTTAGTTTATAAGTGGCATGTGCTTATGTTTAGACCATAATTTTGCACTAAGCCGACAATCCCTGGAGAGATTCAGTTTACTTGTTATCACTGAAATGATATGACAAATGTCGAGTTTGCCACCCTAGCAAATTAATATGGAAACCATCCCAGTGTGAAACTTGATGTTGGCTATTGTCCCAGATGCGAAAACGAAGGCTTTGATGACTTGCAGTTTGTAGAAACAAGTACAAACTATCTGACATGTGAGATTATTCACTTCCTGACCTTGGACACTCATATCTCAACCTGAAGCTACCAACATAAACAAGATGACACAATGGAGAGCCTATGTTGTGTATTTAAACTATAGCTAAACCTAGCGGTAGGCACAAGAGAAGACATTGTAATAAAGGATTTGGAGATAATTGCACTACTACAGAAGGGAAAATATCAGGTGCTCCGGGAGCACCTAAGCTCAGGTGCTCTCGCGCGAGCTCGGCCGTTGGATCTCAGATCCAAGGGCACTCGTGAGATGACGAACATTTTTGTAAAAAAAACCTTCAGGAGTCTACAAATTGCGTATAGGTACGACAACTACAGCAGCTCCCCAAAATGTCGTTGGATCTGAGATCCGACGGTTCGGGATCCCGTATCACGGGAGCACCTGAGCTCCCGTATCACAGGATACTCACCCTACTACAGAATACCCCTTTGGTGATAGGTCGTCAGTGACAGACTCAAAAAAACCTCACAAGTGCTACACCAATGGCATGATTTACCTGAAAATATCACTAGTGACGGCCCAAATGTGTGTCGATATTCTTGATGTAACTCTAATGATGGGCTTGATTTTGTGCTCGTTGCTTGTAATATTCGAGCACTAATGATGGTTTGAAAGAATACATTGTCGATGGTGGCCTGATCTCCACTAACAAGTTGATTAAAGGCATGTCACCACTAATATCTCATCCCATCCACGGCCAAAAGCCCATCAAGCAAATTTTCGCAACCCCCCCCCCCCCCCCCCCACACACACACACCTCATATTTAAAACCATCTTTCCAAAGGATAAGGTAAACAAAACTGGTTAGTACTTTCCATAGCATTTTCCTTTATGTGTCCAAAAAACTTATGACAACGTAAGGCTAAGAGCAAAATCATCATGGAGCATGCTTCATGACTACATAGGCTTAGGTGACATCCGGAAGGTATTGTCAGTACTAGTCCCCGTTTCTTTATCTGTTCTCATCGGTTGTCTTTGTTTCTTCCTCGGTTTTCTCGGTTTCATTACTTTGCATTGGTTTATTTGGTTATTTATTTATTTTCTTTTATTTTTATTTTTGGTTTCCATTATGGTTTTTACTGAGATTTGTAGTTTTTCCTTGATTGTTTTGTCCATTTTCATCGATTTCTTGTTTTGTTCAACACGTGCTAATTAAAAAAATTCAGTGCACTTTCAACATTTTTCTTATACATCAAAAACATTTTTATTATACATGCCTCACATTTTAAAATACATGAATACCATTTTTGGAAAAATTATATTCTTCTATGTATACTTTTTTCATAAACATTGTATATTTTTGCTATATATACAATAATGTTTTCTAATACATGTTTAACGTCTTTCAAAGTAAACTTCTAACATTGTTTACATTTTTTATACGCATTTAACATTTTTAAAATTCTTGATTAGCATTTTTCAAGTACAAGATTAATATTTGTTTAGTACATGGTCAAAAAAATCTAACCATATTTAACACTTTCAAATGCTTGATAAAAATTTTTCAAATACAAGATCAACATTCTATTAATACATGATAAACCTTTTTTCTATACACATTTAACATTATTTCAAATGCTTTATTACCATTTTGTAAAAACTTATTTGAGAAAATTCAAATGGTTGATTAACATTTTTTAAATAGCTGATCCATTTTTGTTACATACATTGTATATTTTTTTATATTTTTTTTGTATACATGAAAACATATTCTCTTTACAGATTTGACATTTTTCAAATGCTTGATTAACATTGGTTTCAAATGTTTTATATGAAGAATTTTTTTGTAATATATTTCTTAGAATATTTGGAACTATAGATAAAAGTAAGAATAGAAAAAATGAAAACAAAAGCGTGAAAAATGAAGAAAAACGAGGATTTGGCTCCCATGCACCCGGGCATGCTCATCTTGCCTTGCCTTCAGGCGAGAGTTACCTACGTCTCGCGGGAAGCGGGAAGCGAGACATAGGGCCGCCTGATGAATCATATATGATGCTTGCATGTGTCATATAGCGAAATCATTATTGAGGAATATTCTTTTTTTGACAGTCTAGGAATATTCTTTTAAAAGGTTACTCTTTCCAGGTTGTAATAAGTGGCACACTGCATGTGTACCACTTGTCGCAACCTGAAAGATTTCCTTTTTTTCGTAGATTTGTTATTTCAAAATATTTTATCTCTTAAACTGCACGTCCAAATCTCGAATCGTTTTCATCATTGGATTCCTTGCGTCGAGATATTCAAATCTAGATCCCATATTGATAGATTTTGATGAACATTTTTTCACAAAAAAAAAAACGTGCCTCTCGTAGAGGGTAAAAATCGCGCTTTTTCCATGCCTCTCACGGAAGCAAAACCGTGCCTCTCGTGAAAATGAAAAAAAAACGCATTTTTTCCGTTTCTGATAGGCACAGGTCGTGTCTCTCACGAAAGAAAATGAGTGCCTCTCGCGGAAGCATAACCGTGCCTCTCGTAGAAAAAAATAGAAAACGTGTTTTTTTAGTTCCGAGAGGCACTCTCGAAGAAGGAAAAAACGTGTTTTTTGTCGTTTCCGAGAGGCACGGCCGTGCCTCTCGCGAAAGCAAAATCGTGCCTCTCGAAGAAGGAAAAAAAAGAAATTATGTTTTTTTTTTCGTTTCCGAAAGGCACAGTGCCTCTCATGGAAGCAAAGCCGTGCCTTTCGCGGAAGAAAAACTGTGCCTCTCGAGAAATAAAAAAACGCATTTGTTCGCGCAAAATAAAAAAAATTGTCTGAAAGTTAAGAAAGACCGTTGGAAAACCGAAACACCAAAGAAAACGAAAAAAAATCATTCGAAAATCCCAAAACGCGTGCGAAAAATAATAAAAAATCCGGAGGAATCACCCAGAGCACGATACATGCATATTGACGGTTGAGAATGCGTCAAGTGACGCCGCCTGAGAATGACCCTTGGAAGGCTCCCGAAGGAGCACTCCTCAGATAGTTGCTCTCGTCATATAGACAAGGCTGAGCTGAAGAACCCTCCGGATGGGACGGCCTACGTAGCGGCCGTTATGTTTTGATTATTTTGTTTTTCTGTGTTCTTTTCTGTTTCTCTTTTCAGATGTTGGTTTTCTTTCTGTTTTTGCATTTTTTTATAGATTTTGTAATATACGGTGGATTGTTTTTCCATTATATAATGAATATTTTATAAAATACACACTGAACATTAGAATACATTTAATCTTTTTCAAATACATACTGAACATTGTTTAATATATGAATAACATTTTTTGTATACACTATATTTTTAATACACAATGAACTTTTTAAATTATAATAGGATTTTTTTTGTAAGACACACTGAACATTGTTTCAATATACGGTGAAATTTTTCTAATAAAAGAACTTTTATATAAAATACATACTGAACAATTTTCCAAAATATAATTTTCTCTTTTTAATAGATTTTGAAAATATACAGCTCCTAAAAACAATGAAGAGAAAGAAATTAAAAGAAAAGTTGCAAAGTCGGACGATTTTTCCAACTGTTCGATTGAAATCAAGAGGTTAGTGTTCATTTGTATTTATCTTGGACAGTGCTTTTGGTGAGAGGTTGAGAGTTAGGGCTTGGGAAGCTATCGGTCAATACACCTATGGTGACATTTTTTTGTGCCACAGCAAGTAATGTTGAAGTCTCAAAGGCACACTACAAGTTGAAGATGAGGAGCTTCATCGTGCCATCATGCTTACAGCTTACTGATCAAATGGCTATTGCACGAAATAGTTTTATCATAGAATGCATTACGTTGAAGCACGCAATGCTTTCTGCTAACATGGACTATGCGCCCTTGGGATTACAGAACTGTTGAAGCTTTTCCACTCGACTACTTATATTTAGCTCAAATCATCCTTTTGTCCTCATGATTCCAATGAACCTGCTCATGCTCGCGTCTTTGCGTGTGTGTGCCAGCCATCTATGGACGCCATGCTACCAGATTGGGTTGACGGTTCTACAAGATTGTGTAGCCCGTTTGGTGACGAATGATTTAGCCGTGTCTTAATGAGTCTAAAAAAAGTGTGTCTTAATGGCATATATGTGCTTCATTACGGAACAAATATTGAAAAAGGTAGGCATTTTTCATTGTATTCGTTGTTACACTAAGAGTCTAGAGTGCTTGGTCTCATTTTTCGGTTGAATCAGGATATGCTTGGGAGGCATGCAAATGTTAAGAACGTGTGACATGGAAAATATAAGGTTTTGCCACACATAAATGTAAAGATAGCAAAACAAAGCTGACAGAGAAGTGTACCCCCCATGTGCTAAAACAGGAGTAGCGCATGCAAGGAACGCAATGAGGTGGGAAAATTTCTAATCGATAAATATCGATCTCTCCCTTTTCTCTCAGTTCCAAAATCGTCAAGCAACGGTGAATGGAAATAGTCCATATATCCAGAGAGTAAAATGCGTGTGTTGTATCTATATGAGTCGCGTATGCTTGAGAGGCATCCGGAACTATTTTACGATGAGGAAGCCCCTTTGCTTGACTATGATCTTTTCCAGATCTTCTGCTTTGTGTTGACGTGGAAATTGGCCCGGGTAGGAAGAAAGTTTTACCGCATGTCCTACAGAACTAGGATCACCGGTCAACTTCTACCTGGGACGCACACATCGTCGTTCCCGATATAGAACTTAGGATCTGACGATGGCAGGCCCCTGAGACGATGGGCCTGGGACAGGCTCGCCCTGCGGTGAGTTGGATGGCGTGGGTTGTGGTGTACATGGCCATCCTACCATGGGTGTGGATGCTGAGACGACTGGCAAAAGTTATGCTCGGTGCATCCCGAACCGACGACGATGGCACCTGCAGGCATCGCTTCCTTCGTGGAGGTGTCATCGTTGTTGTTCTCGTCATCCTGCCCTCGTTGCTTCAGGAGAAACCCTAGGTCCAAGATTCTCGGACCAGGACAATGATGGCATCTTGATGTCGTGTTCCCTCTTGGGGGCACTGTCCTAGAGTTGGATCTAGCTGGAGAGACCCGTGGCTTGCATACTGGTAGTCGTCGGCTCGTGTTGCATCAACTATGTGGGTGTGCGACGATGGGGCTCCAGTGAGGCTGTGGTACTCGGCTCTGCGGCGTGTCCGGTTGCTCGTCGTGGTCTGTTTGCTGCGGTGGAGTCAAAGTTGCACGACGGGTCCCTGCGGCAACGATGACAGGCGGTGGATGGCCCTTCTTGATGATCCTTCACGGCGCCATCCGTGCATAGTGGTCCGTTGCTTGTCTATTCTCAGATCCGATTCTGCCATTTTGCAGACGAGTGTGTTCTTCATTTGGCGGAATCTTCACGTGGTCGCTTCTGCCTCTATAATGTGTGCATTGTCGTTTGATGCTTGTGGGGGAGTCGGAGGCTCTTACGTGAGGAGAAGTTGTGACGATGACGCCAAGGTGCAACCTCGTCAATGATTCCTTCGTAGTGGTTTGTGTGGTTTTATCACCTGTCCGTGATCAGCGGGTTGTGAAGGTTTCTACATGGTTTTCCTCTAATTAACCAGGCAACTCCCTTCTTCTGAATCAATGAAAATAGAAAATATTTGCCTCTTTTCAACAAAAAGATCCGTAAATGAAGCAATTTTGTTGTGAGAATTATGAGTTAGGAGGCGTGCAACTAATGAAAGACTATGACGTGACAAATATATGGTTTTGGCCCACATAAAGGCAAAGATAGCAAATCAAAAGCTGACTATGGAAAAGCACAACATGTGCTAAAATATTACACAAGCGACACAATGTGGTGGGTCGGCATGGCACCTTCATGTCACAACTTCTCAAGTCATAAATATCGGTCTCTCCCAGACCTCTTAATTCGTTGCAATTCCTGTAGCCACAATGAACGGGGATCGTCTATACATCAAGAGAGTAGAAAACGTGTGTTGTATCTATACAACTTGAATAGGCTAGATAGGCACCGGAAGTTATTTTATGGCTAGGTGGCCATGTTTTGGGATCAATTTGTCTTGTACATTCTCTCGGCTTCTGCCAATGTGGCAATTGGCTGGAAAGAAAGAGACATTTGCAGTTCTGCAGCAACAGGAGACAAGTGCAGGCGCTGCGACCTGTTGCCCGGTCACTCTCTGACCCGAGACACCCACATTCAAAGAATAAAATAACTCTGAACTTATAGAAAAGTCGATGTGTTTTGAGCATTTTCTTCTGTTGAGGAAAATATTGGGTGTGTTTTGTGCACGTTCTAACATGTTTAGCTAGAAGAGTGATTTGCTTTTAGTAAGACTTGGGAGGAGAAATGGATGTACACCATAACACCGACTCCTCCCACCAACTCAACACAACATGATACACTACACTGGTTTTAGGTTATGGTACACTATCTGGCTACCCATCATGTGTCCATTATATGCAATATGCTGGTTTATTTCTGGGAGGCGTGCAACCGATGAGAACCGAACCTACGACACCAAAAGTATATATAGCTTTTACCACACATAAAGGTGAAGATACAAATCAATATTGACAAGAGAAGAGTACACAAGCCATGCAATGCGGTGGGCCAGCGAGGCACCTTCATGTCACCAGTTCCCAACCGATAAATATCGGCCTCTCCCGTGCCTCTCAGTTCCAAATCCCAGCAGCTAGCGGCGAAAGGTGATTGTCCTTATATACAAAGAGCACAAATCGCTGTGTCTATATGTTCGGTTTCATAGGCTTGAAATGCAATGGGGATGGTGTTGGGTTATTTTACAGCAATCAGTTGTTGCATAGACTTGGAAGGCACCGGGAATTATTTCACGGCGAGAGAATGTTGCGACACCATCAAGCTTCTCACTTCATCTCGCCCCTCACCTCTGCTCGGTAACTTCTCCGGACGACAAGAGACCTTTGCGGTCCAGCAGCAGCCGGAAGCGACTACGGGCTTCGCCTCCACTTTGGAGTCACTTTCTGACCTGGGATGCACACATCCCAGGCTGTGGCTGGTAGCGCATGGAAGAGGATGAAGTTATGGATAGCCTATCTTGCTTCCGTTCCTCCAGCCACAAGCGTCTCTCACGCCTCGCAAACCAGCTTAGCCGTACCGGGTGGCCCTCGGCCTTCAACGGCGTATAGCGCAGGGGAGGCAGCCACACAAAGGGATGGAGAGATCAGCCTCATGCCTTCCACATACGTTGGGTGATGGGGTGCAACCAGCCATCTGCTGTAGAGATCAGGCAAGAGGATGCATGAACCACCCATCTGAGACAACAGCCCCAGAAGGGGATTGCTACCAGATGTCATCACCACTTTGTAAGATGCTTCATATAACAAGCTGGCCTACAGCTATAGCCGCATTTCATATTTCATATGACGATCTTGTAAGAACGGTTCAAGAACAAGACACTTCACACAAATATTTCATATACACTGTTGGGAAAATAGTTATAAACAAGTTAAAAAGGAACACAACAAGCTGATGGAAAACACTCTTATGTTTATTGCACTGATGATACTTTGCATCAAACCGTTTGTATGGAAGAAGGGGAAGATGAGCCGACTACAAGGACTAAAAGGGCGCATCAAAGCATAAAGCCCATGTAGACGATGATCTTGGGGAGAGAAAGAAGCATCGCAAGCACGACTATCAGTTCAATGGCAAACATAAACAAAAAACCAGTCCCCAATTTGATCGGTCTCGCCCCCTCAACGAATCATCCAAGGGGGGCGATATGTATCGAATGTAAGACGACGCAAATGGAAAAGGCATTGTTTATTACAGGCCTAAAAATACCACTCAGGCTCCGACGCAGGCATCCTCCTCTCCCTCCGTTATTCCAAGCTTTCTGGGCACGAGACCTTCACAAGTGTGTTGTTGTGTTCTTTGCCATCAATGATGACAGAACCTCGACGAGTGTGCTGGTCTTACAGGCTCTTGGCTGCGGCGATGACGTTCTCCGCGGTGATGCCGTACTCCTTGTAGATCTTCGGGGCAGGGGCACTGGCGCCGAACTTGTCGATGCCGATGGTCTTGCCCTTGGATCCGACGTACTTTTGCCATCCGAGGGTAGAGCCGGCTTCAATGCTGATCCTTGCGGTGACGGCCTCTGGGAGCACGCTCTCCTTGTATTCATCTGACTGCTCGTCGAAGAGCTCCCAGCAGACAAATGACACAACACGGACGGTCTTCCCCTCCTTCGTCAACTCTTCGGCAGCCTTTACAGCAATCTCTACTTCAGAACCAGTGCTCATTATGATGTAGTCAGGCTTGTTCCCGCTCGAGTTGTCGGAGATGGTGTATCCACCCTTCGCAACACCCTCAATTGAGGTACCAGGCAGATGAGGAAGCTTTTGCCTCGAGAGAGCCAGAATAGATGGCCTCTTCCTGTTGAGGACAGCCACCTTGTATGCCCCAGCAGTCTCCTTGCCATCAGCAGGACGGAGCATCAGCATGTTAGGCATTGCGCGGAAGCTCACCAAGTGCTCAATGGGTTGATGGGTCGGACCATCTTCACCCAGACCAATAGAGTCATGGGTCATGACATAGATAACTCCAGCTTCAGACAAGGCTGAGATCCTTATGGCACCTCTCATGTAGTCAGTGAAAACAAAGAAAGTTGCACAGTATGGAATGAGCCCTGGTGTGTGCAGCGCAATGCCGTTGCAGATGGCGCCCATGCCGTGCTCCCTGACTCCAAAGCGGACATTGCGCTCCTCAGGGGTATCCTTCTGGAAGTCTCCAAACATCTTAAGCAATGTCATGTTGGAGGACGCCAGATCAGCACTGCCTCCGATAAGACCAGGCACAACTTTAGCAAGTGCATTCAAGCATTGCTGGGAGAGATTCCTGGTGGCATCTGCTGGGCTCTCTGTAGTGTATTGCTGGAGAAATCAAACAATCTACCATCAGTAATCTCATTGTTCACATATCAGCTAAAGTATCACAAGTAAATATGGCAAACCACTTACAGGAAGAGCATCGGCCCAGCCAGCAGGCAACTCTCCCGTGATAATACTTTTCAAGGTGGCGGCGTCTTCTGGGTACTTCTGCTCATACTGTGCAAACTTAGCATCCCAGTCAGCCTCAAGTGCGGCACCTTGGGGAATATGGCGGCTCCAGTGGCTGCACAACAGTCCAGGCAAAAAGAGATGATAAGGTTGACACAAAGCAGGTTCACCACCTTCATTCAGATAACCAACACACACAGTAAACAAACCTCTTGACATCCTCAGGCACAAAGAATGGCTCATATGGCCATCCAAGGTTTGCCCTGGTTGCTTCGACCTCGCTGGTGCCCAATGCAGCTCCGTGCACAGCGTATGAGTTGGCCTTGTTGGGAGATCCAAAACCGATTGTGGTGGTCACCTAAAAAGAGCAAAATCTTGGCTAAATATGATGAACTGTACAACAACAACAACAACAACAAAACAGAGATGATTCTCAGATAATAAAAGAAAGTAACCTTGATCATTGTGGGCTTGTCGGTAACTGACTTTGCTTCCTGAATGGCTTTACGGATCTCGTCATAACCATCATTGCCGTTCTTAACCCAGAGTGTGTGCCACCCAAGAGCATCAAAGCGGCCACTCACATCCTCTGTAAACGCAATCTCTGTGTCTCCGTCAATGGAGATGTGGTTGTCATCGTAGAAAACAATAAGCTTGCCAAGACCCCAATGCCCAGCCAACGAGCAGGCTTCAGTCAAGATACCCTCCATGTTGCACCCATCTCCCACAATACAGTACCTATACGAAACACGCATAACAGGTTAACCCACTGCACCACTCAAACTAAACGGAAGACAACAAACAAGGTAAGAATATTACGTGTAGTGGTCAACGATTTCACTGTCGGGCTTGTTGAAACGAGCAGCCAGGTGCTTCTCAGCAAGCGCCAACCCGACGGCATTCGCGATACCCTGGCCAAGAGGACCTGCATAAGCCAAGCAAAAGAAGTCCAAATTAGTCTCCTGCTCCGGCATGGCAGGTCAGAGCTGCTGTGAGCTCAGCTGAGATGAACAGACCAGTGGTGACTTCAACTCCAGGAGTCTCGAAGTTCTCGGGGTGGCCCGGGGTGGAGCTTCCCCACTGTCTGAACTGCTTCAGGTCCTCTTCCTGCAGCAGAACAGGGGTCACGGTCACAACAAGATCAGTGGCGCCATAATAAGAGGTAAATCAGCCATGTTAATTAAACACCTAAGCAGATCACTCCAGGTTTTAGAAACTACTCCAGTAAGCATGAGTGAGGAATCCAAGGTGCACAATCTGAGATTCCAACAAATTTTTGGCAGGAGCTTTAAATTAAATATAACTGAACAGATCTCTGACAAGTGGACAAAGGCACGGCGTTTTCTACTAGGAAAGGATCAGCCCAAGAAAAACAGCAGCCAGGATCTGGGCTTTCGACTGTTCCACCTAACAAAGATCCAGCTTTGCACGAACCTGCCCCCGATTTCGCCGCCGCAACTAACAGAAATCAGCAGCGCAGGCGACAGGAAAGGCAGCGCGGCGGCGAGGAGAAGCAGAGCATCGCGGGACGGGGAGAGGGGCGGCTGGGTTTACCTTGACGGCGTCGTAGCCGGCGAGGTGGAGGAGGGCGTACTGGAGCATGCAGCCGTGGCCGGCGGAGAGGACGAAGCGGTCGCGGTTGAACCAGTAGGGGTTCTTGGGGTTGTAGCGCATGACCTCGTCGTAGAGGATGTGGCCCATGGGCGCGCAGCCCATGGGGAGGCCCGGGTGGCCGGAGACGGCCTTCTCGACGGCGTCGATGGCCAGGAACCGGATCGCGTTGACCGACTTGTCGAGCAGCTCGCCCGTGGCGGCCGCCTCGACGGTCTCGACGGCCGCGGAGGCGCGCACGCGGTGCTGGCCGCCTCTGCGGCGGGAGGAGGCGGCCGCGGCGGGGGAGGCCCGGCGGGCCGGGAGCGGCGAGCACAGGGCGCGGCCGGCGAGCGAGCTGAGGCGGAAGCCCAGGCGCTCGGCCGGGGCGGCGGCGGGGGAGGATGGCGCGGCGCCCGCGCGGGCCGCGATGGTGGCGTGCGCGGCGGCGACGGAGTGCGCTGCCATGGTGGTGTGTGGCGGACGGCGGAGATGGCGAGGTGGGTGGGGTGGGGAGGGACGGGGGTTGGAGGGGGGATGCTCGAGGGGTTATGTATAGATTTCCAGGTGCGTTTTGGGGGGCTCCTTGGGGTGGGGTGGAGACGGCTATGGGGTTCTCCGTGGACTTGGTGCATGGACCGTGGACCGTAGTGTCAATCTACCAATCCTAAGCCGCCGGTGGCTGCTGTGGCCTGTGAGGGTGATATTATTGTTTATTTTGCCTGATTTTTGTTTGGCCTGATTAGTGATTGGAAAGAGCGGTTCCAAAAAGTTGCAAGGGAAAATAGTTGGTATGGAGTTTCAATTTCAACAATCTCATTTAGTCGTTGTGAACAGGAATAGACTCGAGCCCACTCAATACGCGGGGCGTTTTCTTCCTTTCCTTTTGACGGTTAGGTTAACTTGTCCCGTCCAAGCTTCGCCGTCAAACCCATGGGTTTGTCTCTCTATGTCTGCCGCTCCGGCGGTCAATGAAGGGGAGGGGAATCCTGGTGCCTTGGCTCCAGCCAGTAGTTTAGGTCATGATGGCCTTTTTAGTCCTTCCCCACTTCATGTCGTGGCACTCGGGCACATGGTGACACTTTTTCTTTGAGTTGGTTTTCTGGGCTCCGATCCCCCCCCCCCCCCCCCCTCAAATTCGTCTGTCCGGATGGAGTCGACGGAAATTCGGCTTAGATTCTTGTCGTCTCCTTGGGTGGTGAGGTTAGGGTTTTTTGTCTTGCGTTTGCAATGTCGAGGTTTGTTGTAAGTTGCTTCAAATCGATTCAATGGTTCAACAACAACGCCTGATGCTTTAGGGCGTTGATCGTTATGGGCACACGGAGACTTCATGGTTGTCATCTATAGGGTTAGACCGGCCCATACAGGGGAGCGGCCATAAAGGTGTGTCGGTGGCTTGTTTTGATGGTGGTAGTGGCCATTCAATGATCGAGAAACCTAAATGTGATCTTTATTTTGGTTGTTGGTGTTCTAGGAACCTAAATGTAAATTTTATTATGTGATATTTTAGTTTCCTGTTAGGAAGAAATGAAAACTAAAATGGACAGATATTTCAATTTCTCAAACCTTCCACGAGCTCTCTCTCTCTCTCTCTCTCTCTCTCTCTCTCTCTCTCTCTCTCTCTCTCTCTCTCTCTCTCTCTCTCTCTCTCTCTCTCTCTCTTCCGTAGTACTTTGTACTTCTGATTACTTTTAATACATATGATTTTTTTTAAATCGCCGTGAACTTCACTAAAATCATTGAATAAGGGCTTATATTCGCCGCCGGTGGCTGCTACGAGGGTGATATTATTGTTTAATCAGCCTGAGTAGTGTGAACTGTTTGTCTGCTGAATAAAAAGAGTAAAGGAAAAAAAAAAGTTGGTACCATAGGTTTTCAACAATCTCATTTGGAACATCTACCCCCATTTCCTCTAAATGTTTGGCCGGACAACTTGAACACCACCTAGGCAAAAAAAAAATGTTACCCAACCGGACCCCTAGATCCATCTTGTACGTTTAGGTCGGCTCCTCTCCGCAAAGATACAGGAGGTTAGATTTACCCATTTCGGTTGTAGATGCCCTTGGTCCATGCGGTGATGTGAACTCCTGGTGAGTGAAACAAAATGTATAGATTACATGCTATGCTGTCCGTACAAAATAGCAGCCGGGGGCATAGGTCCATAAACAAATAACTGAACTAACCTTGTTGCTCGTCAGAGAACAATGGCTTTTGGCGTCATCAGGTTTTGGGTGCACCGTGCACGTATGGACTGGGCGCACGGGGAAAGGTGTGGTGAGGTGGGTTGGTGGATGAGGGGCTCGTCGGCGGCCGTCCATTGGACCAGACGAGCAGATCACGGCCGTCGGAAGGGGGTAGGAAACGACTGGATATTATAAAAGATATTTTTTTCCCCGGCCTTTTGTTTTTGTTGGCCCGGCGAGCCTTGGCCCTTTGCGCAGGTTGGGGGCGTCGCCGTCACGGTTGTTTCCATGGGCCATTCCAGCGCCGACGGCGATGTGTTTCATTTCATGACACACTATAGAATTTCAAGTCAGAAACGCTTCGTAGGTGCTGGTATGTTCCTGGTAATTAATTCTCACGCATGAAGTCCAGCCACACGAGAATAACAACAGAGCAATAATAGGATTGACATGCTATCCATCAGCACCAGGGATATGTGCATGGGAATATTCTTGCTGATTTTTATTTTGTTTTGGCAGAAGTGTCGATTCGAGACTTTTGTTAATTTTATTAAGGGGGCGGGATTTTGCGACTTGAAATGGCACCACGCAACGCTTCTGGTCGCAATCGGTGGCCGCCACGGTGGCAAGGGTGAGAGCTAGACCCGAGCCTATTCTGAGGTTTTTGTGAATTTTATTAGGGCGGGTGGATTTTGCGACTTGAAATGGCACCACACAACGCTTCTGGTGGCAATCGGTGGTCGCCACGGTGGCAAGGATTTATGCATGGGAATATTCTTGATATTTTTGCGGGGATGCTAATTCTATAATTTTATGGCTCTTGTAGCACCACACATCCCCTCAGCTCACTCGTGGGTCGCGGTCATTTCGTCGGCATATTGGCATGCATGCGCAGAAGCTTGATCAAGGGCCATGACGGTAGTGGCCATTCTATGTACAAGCTGTGCGGTCAGTTGAGCTCACAACTTTTGGGGAAAATAGGCTAAATTTACGATATGAAAAAAATCCAAAAAAAATAGAAATGACCCCACAACTTCTTTTGTCTAGCTTCATGGCGGCCCGTGCTCCATTCCGCTGGAGAGTCGGCAACATCCAAGTTTTGCCTACAGTGTTTAAATATGTCTCTAGTTCTCTAGTCATTGGAGGATGTCTATATGGTGCCCAAAATGTCGTTTCCGGCCGAAAAGAAGGTCAACATAATTAATCAAAAGGGTGTGGCTAGGTGTCAGTCGACTGAGATTGGCATAATATATAGTGAAAAGAAAAAAACTGAATTTTTTTTTACACGAATCTTAATATAAGATCTCACAGATATAGCATGGACCGAGTCTCACTCGAGTGAGATTTAGCAAGACTGTAATCAAAGGGAGTTTGCCAAGTTTTTGGTAACTGGTCTCTGTTAGAATTAGTAATTCTTTTTCTACCTGGCGCTAATAAACCTAGTGACAAGCCAAAAAATATGATGAAAATTGCAGAGAGCCAAAAAGTTTGTAGGAGGTATTTGGGCTAAAAACCCGGTGATCGGTCGCACCCTTCCGCCTCGCTTCATTTTGGGAACAAATACATTACTCTCTCTTTTTTTTTCTTCTCTTGCAAGAGTTATTTCATGGCCTATGTTATGTGGGGGTGCGATTCCGAGGAGCTCTAAGAGTTTAAGGTTTAAACAAACTTCACTCCTACTGCGACTGTATACAAGTACCGGTACACACTACATATGCATGCATGACGCATCCATGATCTGTCCTGGCTACTGCCGCGTTCAAGAGACCAACGGCGGCACGCCTCCACGCGCGGGAGCTGCTGCTACGCCTAGCAACCTTTGACCATTTGCAGAGTTCACCCTTTCAAAGCACAAAGGGATCAGGCAACGGGCCATCTGGGTACGTACGTGAGCGCATCGGTTTTGAGCTGGCTACTTGCTGCCCCAAGGACCATGCTGCAGACCATGAGATTCTGCCCGGCCGGAGACGTGCACCAAATGTGTAACTAGCACCACTTTGCTTGTTTCGCTGGGAGTTTCGACATCATGCAGTAACTGCTATAGCTATCTAGAGTCAAAAAAGGCATTAAAAAGCTTTGCGGTGTTCGCGGTGAAAGTGAAATCAGTCTTTGTTGCTTGCCAATTGCCAAAAGCTTCTTGCTCCGGTGTCGATCGGTCGACGATCGCGCCGGCCAACTAAACCAACGCAAGCACGTGCGCGTTTGGGGGGCTGGTTTTTTTTTTCTCCTCGTACCACGGTTAATTACACCATGCGTAAACGTAATATTTTGCAAGAAACTGACAAAGTTTCTACTGAAACTCAATTGCAAATATGTGGCCAAATATGAGAACACAACAATTGGCACTACTGAATTAACAGGTGAAATCACGTTGGCCCGAGTTTCTTGGCTGGTGGGATTCATTTTTTCTTTTAGAAAAAGAACAAGATCGGTTCGTGGATGCCATGAGAAAAGAGCAGAAGCAGTTTTTTTTTTTTTTTTTTTTTTTTGAGAAAACAGCAGCAGGTGCGCCGTGTACGGCAAGGAGCGCGTACATGGGCTGGGCGAGGGAGCAAGGCTTTAAAGCAGGCCTGGTTCAGGATCAGGTGAACCAAGGTTGGCCCATTAGCTAAGTCGTTTGTGCCTTTTTTTTAACAAGTGAGTAAAGGTTTTTTTTTGTGAGATATACAAGTGAATAAAGTTTTGCCAATATACAAACGGATTATAGGCCGATTAACTTGTGTGTGAGTGGCTAAACGAGACCTCTTTTGGTTCGTAGGATATATGAATATCATAGGAACATGGAATAAACTATAGCAATTGATATGGTAAGTATCTCTAATGATGTGAATAAATATAGGAAAGAGATATAATTTTGTTTGAGTGATAGTATTTATCCATTGGGTTTGGGTTAATGTTTCTTTTCTTCTGAAATATGACAATATGAATCAAACTTGTATAGGAATATAATTCTATTCCATACAAACCAATAGGCTCTAAAAGATTTTTTTTTTTGAAGAAATCATATCTATAAAATTCCCACAAAATTCATGTAAGCCGAAGCAGGTTTAAGTAATCTGGGAAACCTCGGCACGCAGGCCTCTCGGATGTCCAAGCCCCATAAGCTGCACAATTTCTGTACTTTTTTACATTTGGAGGGAGCTTAGGCTTCCAAATCACACGACACATGTGACTATGTGAGTGAGTATGGTGGCCACAAGTTACGCTATGTAAGTACGCTTTCCTTGGGCCGAACTAGGTACCTGAAGCGCATATAGAGGTGGGAATATTAGGGGCTTTTTTATTTGCATGATTCTAAAAACGTGGGAATAGGGTAAACATAGGATTGGAATGTAATGTGCATCTTAATCCTATAGGATTTTGACTTGTTTGATTGCCTCATAGAAAAAACAAAGGATTATTTCAAAGAGCTCTGAGTGGATGCCAGAAGTCCTATGAAAGTAGTACAAAAAATCCTTATAAAAAATCCTATACGATTCGATCACATGAATCAAACAACAAACATAGAAAAACTTCCTAAGGATTATAATCCTTCAAATTCCTATGAAAATCCTTTGAATCAAAGAAGCCCTTAACCGGGAACCAAACCTCTAAACCAAAAGAATCATACCAAAACCTAACATACTAAACATGAAATTCTGATACCTAATTTGGTCCTCTGTTTGTATAACCCAATTTAGTTCAGGAAGGCTTCATTTGTGATGATGTGATGATCTTATTTATTTTATTTTTATTGTTTGTGAAAAATATGAGGTGGTGATACTATTTTTTTTGCTACTATTGCTTGTGAAAAAATCGATGAAAATAGGGGAAGTGTTGGGGAAAAAATCCGAACTTTGTTACGTGTTGTATTGTCGGTACTCTGTTTATATCCAGTTAAAACTGATTACTAAACCAAACAACCTGTTCCAAAGTAATTTGGTTCTAGATCTATCAAAAAATTGACCGGTAAGGAAGGCACGGGTGACCTAACCCTAGCCCCCCCCCCCCCCCCCCCAATCTGATTTCTCACGTCGTCGGCAGGGTTAGTCACCGGGCAAAGCCCGTGCAGCGTTGGCTGCAGCGGGGAGCAAGGGCGAAGGAGCCGATAGGGCGAGGTGGGACAGCCGCCCCACCTTAATTTTCTACAAAAGCGTTTAATTATAGTTTGTACATGTATACACAATGTATACGTCATTGCCGGCTCCGTTGATTTCTTCGAGCAAGCGGTGGTCTCGTTGGAAAAAGGAGATAGACGGACAAGCAACCTTATTTGGGACATGAGCCCACTATATGAACTCTCGTTGCTGGGTTGTTGGCCATCCATTTAGCGCTTACAACTTAGCGAAGAGATGAAGCAAAATCTGAAATCACTAATTGAGAAGTACTTTCTCCAAAGGTCATTTCCACCTAGGTTGCGGTGCACTGCATGTGTGCCACTTGTCGCAACCTGAGAGTTTTTTCTTTTTTTCGTAGATTCATTTGTTCAAAATATTTTATCTCTTAAACCGTGCATTCAAATCTCGAACCATTTTTACCGTTGGATTCCTCATCTCGAGATCTTCAAAACTAGATCCCCATGTTGATAAGTTTTGACGAACTTTTTTCCCACGGAAAAAACCGGACGAAAAAACCATCGGTTCAAATCCGATAAAGGGCTTTTTAAATTAGTGGTAGAGTAATCTCGTGCTAAGATGTAAGTCATTGGTTCGAATCTGATAGAGTACTTTTCTACTAAATTGATTCGCTTTTTTCTTTGTTTTTGAAGCTTTCTCTATATTTTTAGAGAATTTTATGACTTAGTGCGGGATGAATGCATTTTTGGTCTGAACACTAAATGAAGCACGGAATGGAAATTCAAAAAAAAAATTGGACTCTTTTTCATCTTAGATCAATAAAATAACTACCTGTACTGAACTAATCTAGAATCCCTTTTAGTAATCCATATCTTATTCTATACATTTTAAATGAATTTCCCTAAAAGGTAGAGGATGATCCATGAATTAATCTAACCATCAACTAAAAAAAATCCTAGATGAAAACATAGCAGAAAAGTTAGAAAAACTCTTTGCTTTGGATCTAGTTATGCTTTTCGAGTATATTGACAATTCCAAAAAACCGCTCATACTATGATTATAGTATAATCACGAGCGGTTGTATATGGCCCTATCGTCTAGTGATGCCCCTATCGTCTAGTGGTTCAGGACATCTCTCTTTCAAGGAGGCAGCGGGGATTCGACTTCCCCTGGGGGTAGGGAGTATTATGAAAGGAGGTTAATCATAGATTATCAAAAACCCTAGAATAAATTCTTCCTGGGTCGATGCCCGAGTGGTTAATGGGGACGGACTGTAAATTCGTTGACAATGTCTACGCTGGTTCAAATCCAGCTCGGCCCAAAAATCTAGGGCTTCGTGAATATGAACTAAATCCTTTTGTTTTTCTCCCATAAAATAAAATGTCTGATCTATAGAAATAAAAGAGAAATAAAAAAGGGGAATTTTTTTTTCTAATCCATATCTCTCTCATTCCTTTCTTACAAACAAAAGAGTTTTTCTTGTTGAAGGGTGGATTATTATCCATTTTTAGTGATAAAAAATCACGACATACTAGTTATGTCACTCTCACTATACCCACATATAATATAATATGTGGGTATGTAGTATATGATTCGTCTATTTCTTAGAGTACGACAGACGAATCGAATCTTCTTATGGTTCTATTTAAGAATGGGTATGCCATACACCCCGCGGGGATTGTAGTTCAATTGGTCAGAGCACCGCCCTATCAAGGCGGAAGCTGCGGGTTCGAGCCCCGTCAGTCCCGAACTAGGGTTTAATGAATGGAGAAATTCATATTTCCTTTTTCCATGAAAAAAAAGGGGCAGGGAGCAAGATCAAATACCCATAGGGCACGACTGTGTGTCTCGCAGAAGGAAATATATGCCTCTCGCGGAAGCAAAATTGTGTCTCTAGCGAAAGAAAAAAAGGAAAACACATTTTTTTCCTTTTCCGAGAGGCGCGGTCGTGCCTCTCGCGGAAACAAATTTGTGCCTCTGGCGGAAGCAAAACCATGCCTCTTGAGGAAGGAAAAAAAGAAACACGTATTTTTCCGTTTTCAAGAGGCCGGACGTGCCTCTCGCGGAAGCAAAACCGTGCCTATGAAGAAAAAAACACGTTTTTTTTTCCATTTTCGAGAGGCACAGCCATGCCTCTCGCGGTAGCAAAACTGTGCCTCTCGAGAAAGAGAAAAAAACACGTTTTTTCGCACAAAAAATATTTTATTTGAAAAAATTTCATCCAAAAGTTAAGAAAGACCGGTGGAAAACCGAAAAGCCAAAAAAACCAAGAAAAAATCATTTAAAAAGCACAAAACATGTGCGGAAAAATAAAATCTGAATGGAACGTCCAGAACGCGACACAAGACGGCGGCTGAGAACCACGCCAAGTGGCGGTGCCTGAGAGTGATATTTGGAAAGTTCCCGAAAAAGCGCTCCTCACATGGTTGGTCCCAGCAAAATCCCTGTATGACGCTTATTACGTCGATCTGTTGGGGCTGCTCACAGGGAGAACAATTGAGCGTCCAGGGTGGGCCGGTCCGTTCAGCGTTCTAACGATCCCAGTTTTGGAAATTTTATAGCAGGTTCCTAGTCGGTTTTTCTAGTTTTGGGAACCTTCTAGAAGGTTCCTCAAGCATGTTTTTTCTTCGTCTGTTTCTTTTCTGTTCTTCCTTTTTCCAGTATCCTATTCTCTTTTATCATGTTTCTATTTTTCTTGTTTTTTATTTATTTTAAAAAATGTTCATGTTTTTTGAAAAAAGAATCTTAATTTATTAAATGTTTGCATTTTTCATAAATTGTTCAAAGTTCAAAAAATAATGTTTCTGATTTCAAATTCAAAAAATCTTTGCGCTTTTCATAAAAATGTCATAAGTTAAAATAATGTTCCTATTTTCAATTTATGTTCACAAATTTTAAAAATGTTCATGATTTTCAAAAAATATTTGCAAATTTGGAAAATGTTCTTATTTTCTAAATTTTGTTCTGAGTTTCAAAAAATGTTTCCATTTTTTCCAAAAATGTTCATGTTTTTTTAAACGTTCACATTTTTAGGGTTTTTTCATGTTTCCGAAAACAAAATTTGATTTTGAAATTTTACCGTTTTCCTTAATGTGTTCACAGCATTCATATTTTGTTCGTGTTTTCCTCAAATGTTGACATTTTTTAAATTTATACTGATACATGCATCGCTCGCAGATGCTGCTATTGGGCCGGCCCATTCGGGGGCACCCCCTATGTGGATCACACCGTAGTGGGCATTCGGTTTGTAAGTGCTTGTTTTATTGCATTGACTCAAACAACATCAGTCTACTCCCTCACAAAAAACTACCCCCACTAGCCCCCACTAGCACAATCGAGCTAGTACAATCGAGGTCTATTGTTGTCTAGTGCCCCCAACAAACCGTAGCCCTTGGGCCCGCCACTATTACCGGTAGTGACGAAAGTCTTTATGCTAGAGTTCGGCTACATCAAAAGAAATTCATCCTTTCGCACTAGCGGGGAGGCTGCAGGTCATCGGCAGCTCCATATGTAGGAGTTGGTGACAACAGTGATGCGTGGTCAGGCTGTGACTGTTAGCCGGCGATGCTCGACGACGACGTTGCTGATCAAGTGCAGTGATCTTCAACGACGAAACGACCTAGCTAGGCCACCTTAGAAGAGGGAGTCTATGCATGCTTCTGAATGGCAACGAGATTAACATCAGATCGAGACGTGGGCGAAGGATATTATATGTGATGACAGATTCACGAACAAGGAGCGGGCAATTATGGTCTCGATTATGTGGTCGGTTTGGCATTCAAGAACAAGCTGACTCATTGCAAGGATAGCCTTGATCCTGCTACTTCAGTGCGTTAGACTAGGGAGGCCCTAGCGCTTCTAGATATACCTCGACGCCATGCAATGGTGTTACCCGGACATGGTTGGCGACCCCCGGACCTTGAGCATGTCAATATTAGTACAAATGCGGCTATCAAGAGAGAGGACGACAGGGATAGAGGGGGTGGTGTAGCTCGTTCATCCAACTCTTTCAAAGGCGCATGGAGCAAGCCATATCCGGTGTAATGGATCCACTACTCATTGCGGAGGCGATGGTAGTGCGAGACGGTGTCATCTTCACTAAACTGAGGGGTTTTACAAAAGTTGTCCTTGAGACGGATTAATTGTTTGGAGGTGGTAAACCTCTCGATCACTTGCCATGATTCATGTTCAGTTGTGGCATCAGTTTTAGTAGAAATTGGAGAGGTTACTAGTAGTTTCTATTCTTTTGTTATTTAACAACATGTATCCTAGTTAGTTAATGGTCCGGCTCCACTAGTAGAAAACAGACCTTTTGTGCCGGTTCGAAAGGGCCTTTAGTGTCGGTTCTCCAACCGGCACTAAAGGGTGGGGGCTAAAGCCCCCCCCCCCCCCCTTTAGTCCCGGTTCAACACGGTCCGGCACTAAAAGCCCATCACGTGGCACCTGCCGGCGCCGTGGGCTGGGGGACCTTTAGTCCCGGTTGGTAACACCAACTGGGACTAAAAGTATTTAATTCTTTTAATTTTGGTTTATTTTTTCTTTTGATCCTTTAGGGGTTTATGAATTAATTATGGTTTATTTTTTCCTTTTAATTTTGTGTTTTCCATTTAATTATTTTTCATTTCAAACATATATTACGCTACTACATACTATACACGTTGTGCATATATATATAAATAGAATTTCTCGTAGAACCGATCATATATATATATATCATCGAATTTCTCGTACGACGACCATTCACATACATATATATATATATACAATTTGGTATATACAATTTCTCCTACAATTTGCGGATCATTACATATGCAGGCATTATTGCTTGATCTTGTAATGGTATTCTCCTTTGGAATCTATGACCTGGTCGACCAGAAATCTAGTTATTTCCTCTTGAATTGCTCGTACGCGAGCCGTTGGTAGGAGCTGGCTCCGCATCTCCGTCAGCTATAAGAAGGAGATCAAGATGAATATATTAGTTGTGTGTATATATATTAGTTAGATCATGATAAAAAAATTATGGATAGTGTTCTGGCAACCGTACCCAAAGATTTCTTTCGTTTCTGCTCCTTTCAGACGTGATCATGCGAATGTTCTCGCAAACGTAGTATGCGCATAAACTATTCCCCTGCTCCTGCCTCATGCACTTTACGAGAATAAAATTTAATCAGATAATAATTAATCAACCATGATAATGGTATTGGAACTAGAATTAAAGAGATGCACGGACGTAGCTAGCTAGTACTACTTAATTACCTTGGGTCGCACCCATGTCAGCTTTTGTTCCCAGTCGCCTGGGACCAGTTTGACGAACTTGGCCCAAGCCCTGCCCGCCGGCAAAGAAAATGAATAAAGGAGTTATTAACTAGTTGATATCAGGAAATGAAGTAAAGAGGCCGACATAGTGCGATAATGATTGAAATTACCTGTCGACCATCCCCCTCACGGTTGCGTATTCGGATGGATTCTTATATAGTGAGTCTAGTACTTCAACTTTTCCCTTGCCAACTTCAATGATTAACAAGATCCAGTGGTAACTGCATGCGCACACGTTTTGTATAATTAAGCGGGCATGTGCATAACTCATCAACTACACTTATTAACATCTAGTAAGCAAAAATAGAATTTGTAGTACAAGATATAGTAACACTCACCCGAAGTTGTAAGAAAGTAGTATTTCTGGTTGGGTGTTTAGTTGCTTCAAAAACTCTAGCAGGAATCTCTCTGTGTCTTTTCTCGAATATTCATCTTCCCATATCGCTTGATTAACCATATTTGGGTTAATGAACCCAATGCCATAGCGTCCAGCTTTTTTCATTTCATACATCTTCATTCTGCATAATACCACAGAAAAGAATATAGTGAGGATAATTACAGGTAATGAACGAGAGCACAACTAGCTAGCTAGAGGCTTAAATTACAGAAAGAAATCACTTACAGACAATAGCAACTGACGATAGATTTGTCGAGTGCGTCTTGATTAAATAACTGAAACAACTCTGAATAATGAATCCACAAATCTTTTTTATGGAAGTAATGCTTTCTCTTGACTTTCACCATGAGGTACTCTTGATTCGTATTTGCTATTTCTTGCATGTACCACGTATGCTAATTGTACAATCTCGTTGGTAGAAGCTGTTGGGGAACGTTGCATGGGAAACAAAAATTTTCCTACGCACACATAAGATCTATCCATGGTGATGAGCATCTACGAGAGGGAGAGTGAATCTACATACCCTTGTAGATCGCTAAGCGGAAGCGTTAATAAACGCGGTTGATGTAGTCGAACGTCTTCGCGATCCAAATCGCCGAGCGTCCCGCGATCCAATCACGATCCTTCCGATCTAGTGCCGAACGGACGGCACCTCCGCGTTCAACACACGTACGGCTTGATGACGCCTTCACCTCCTCGATCCAGCGAGCGATGGTGAAGTAGTGGTTGAGTTCCAGCAGCACGACGGCGTGGTGATGGTGGTGAGGAACAATCTCTGCAGGGCTTCGCCAAGCACTACGGAGATTATGACGGAGGAACTAGAGGGCTAGGGTTGCCGGCACACGGCTTGGGAAATCCTGATGTGTCCCGCGTGCTAGCCCTGCCCCTCTATTTATATGTTGAGCCTTGGGGTCTAAACTTGGAGTAAAAGCCTCATCCGGGTCGGTTTTGCCCGCACAAGGTCGGTTTGGCCCGCAGGGAAAGAGTCCAACTCGGATCCCTGCCGAACCGTGCACAGCCGCGCACAAGCGGTAGTACCGCTTCACACAAGCGGTAGTACCGCTTGGGCGGTAGTACCGCTTCACACAAGCGGTAGTACCGCTCGGGCGGTAGTACCGCTTCACCAAGCGGTAGTACCGCTTACGCGGCAGCAAAACTACTTTTGCACTTTCCAATACCTTGTGGGCTTTATCCCTTTGGCTCATATAAAGTGTTGCTGCACCCGAACACTTCGGTAAACATCCGGAATCCCTTCCGGTGAACTCCGGAACCCTTCCAGAGATCAAAACACTATTATCACATATATCAATCTTTACCTCCGGACTATTCCGGAGATCCTCGTCATGTCCGGGATCTTATCCGGGACTCCGAACAACTTTCGGTCACCAACATAATAACTCAATTATACTAATCGTCACCAAACGTTAAGTGTGTAGACCCTGCGGGTTCGAGAACTATGTAGACATGACCGAGACACCTCTACGGCCAATAACCAATAGCGGGACCTGGATGCCCATATTGGCTCCTACATATTCTACGAAGATCTTTATCGGTCGAACCTCTATGTCAAGGATTCAGTTAATCCCGTATGCTGTTCCCTTTGTTCTTCGGTATGTTACTTGCCCGAGATTCGATCGTCGGTATCACTATACCTAGTTCAATCTCGTTACCGGCAAGTCTCTTTACTCGTTCCGTAATACAAGATCTCGTGGCTAACACTTTAGTCACATTGCTTGCAAGGCTCATTGTGATGTTGTATTACCGAGTGGGCCCTGAGATACCTCTCCGTCATACGGAGTAACAAATCCCAGTCTTGATCCATGCCAACCCAACAGACACCCTCGGAGATACCTGTAGAGCACCTTTATAGTCACCCAGTTACGTTGCGACGTTTGATACACACAAGGTATTCCTCCGGTGTCAGTGAGTTGCATGATCTCATGGTCAAAGGAACAGATACTTGACATGCAGAAAACAATAGCAATAAACTGACACGATCACATGCTACGTTTACAGTTTGGGTCTTGTCCATCACATCATTCTCCTAATGATGTGATCCCGTTATCAAATGACATCTCATGTCAATGGCTAGGAAACCTTAACCATCTTTGATCAACGAGCTAGTCAACTAGAGGCTTACTAGGGACACAGTGTTGTCTATGTACCCACACATGTATTTGAGTTTCCAATCAATACAATTATAGCATGGATAATAAACGATTATCATTAACAAGGAAATATAATAATAACCAATTTATTATTGCCTCTAGGGCATATTTCCAACAGTCTCCCACTTGCACTAGAGTCAATAATCTAGTTCACATCACTATGTGATTTACATTGTAATGAATCGAACACCCATGCAGTTCTGGTGTTGTTCATGTTTAGCCCTTGGAAGAGGTTTAGTCAACGGATCTGCAACATTTAGATCCGTGTGTACTTTGCAAATATTTATGTCGTCCTCCTTGATGTAATCGCGGATGGAATTGAAACGTCGCTTTATGTGTCTGGTCCTCTTGTGAAATCTTGGTTCCTTGGCTAGAGCAATGGCACCAGTATTATCACAAAACAGAGTCATTGGGTTAAGTGCACTAGGCACTACTCCAAGATCTGTCATGAACTCCTTCATCCAGACACCTTCCTTCGCCGCCTCCGAGGCAGCGATGTACTCCGCTTCGCATGTAGAATCTGCTACCACGCTTTGCTTGGAACTGCACCAGCTAACCGCACCCCCATTAAGAATAAATACGTATCCGGTTTGCGACTTAGAGTCATCCGGATCAGTGTCAAAGCTTGCATCGACGTAACCCTTTACGACGAGCTCTTGATCACCTCCATAAACGAGAAACATGTCCTTAGTCCTTTTCAGGTACTTCAGGATATTCTTGACCGCCGTCCAGTGTTCCATTCCTGGATCACTTTGAAACCTTCCGACCATACTTATGGCAAGGCTGACATCGGGTCTTGTGCACAGCATTGCATACATGATAGAGCCTATGGCCGAAGCATAGGGGATGACACTCATCTTTTCTCTATCTTCTGCAGTCACTGGGCATTGAGTCTTACTCAACTTCACACCTTGCAAAACAGGCAAGAACCCCTTCTTGGACTGATCCATTTTGAACTTCTTCAAAATCTTATCAAGGTATGTGCTTTGTGAAAGTCCTATTAAGCGTCTTGATCTATCTCTATAGATCTTGATGCCTAATATGAAAGCAGCTTCTCCTAGGTCCTTCATTGAAAAACTCTTGTTCAAATATTCCTTTACGCTTTCCAGCATTTCTATATTGTTTCCAATCAGCAATATGTCATCCACATATAATATTAGAAACGCTATAGAGCTCCCACTCACTTTCTTGTAAATACAAGCTTCTCCGTAAACTTGTATAAACTCGAATGCTTTGATCACATCATCAAAACGAAGATTCCAACTCCGAGATGCTTGCACCAGTCCATAAATGGATCGCTGGAGTTTGCAAACTTTGTCAGCATTCTCTGGATCGACAAAACCTTCTGGTTGCATCATATACAACTCTTCCTTAAGGTAACCGTTAAGGAACGCTGTTTTGACATCCATCTGCCAAATTTCATAATCGAAAAAGGCAGCTATTGCTAACATGATTCTGACGGACTTAAGCATCGCTACGGGTGAGAAGGTCTCATCGTAGTCAACTCCTTGAACTTGTGAAAAACCCTTTGCCACAAGTCGAGCTTTATAGACGGTGACATTACCGTCCGCGTCCGTCTTCCTCTTAAAGATCCATTTGTTCTGAATGGCCTTACGCCCTTCAGGTAATACTTCCAAAGTCCATACTTTGTTTTCATACATGGATCCCATCTCGGATTTCATGGCCTCTAACCACTTCTCGGAATCCGGGCCCATCATCGCTTCTCCATAGCTCGTAGGTTCATCGTTGTTTAACAACATGACCTCTAAGACAGGGTTGCCGTACCACTCAGGAGCAGTACGCGTCCTTGTCGACCTACGAGGTTCGATAGCAACTTGATCCAAAGCTTCATGATCATCATCATTAACTTCCTCTTCAGCTAATGTAGGCTCGACAGAAACAACTTTCTGCGTTGCGCTACTCTTAGGTTGAAGTAAAGGTTCAATAACCTCATCAAGTTCTATCTTCCTCCCACTCAATTCTTTCGAGAGAAACTCTTTCTCAAGAAATGTTCCGTTTTTAGCGACAAACACTTTGCCTTCGGATCTGAGGTAGAAGGTATACCCAACTGTCTCTTTTGGGTATCCTATGAAGACGCATTTCTCCGCTTTGGGTTCCAGCTTTTCAGGCTGAAGCTTTTTGACATAAGCATCACATCCCCAAACTTTAAGAAACGACAGCTTTGGCTTCTTGCCAAACCAAAGTTCATATGGCGTCGTCTCAACGGATTTCGATGGTGCCCTATTTAAAGTGAATGCAGCTGTCTCTAATGCATAACCCCAAAACGATAGTGGCAAATCGGCAAGAGACATCATAGATCGCACCATATCCAATAAAGTTCGATTACGACGTTCGGACACACCATTACGCTGTGGTGTTCCAGGCGGTGTCAATTGTGAAACAATTCCACACTGTCTTAAGTGACTGCCAAACTCATAACTCAGATATTCTCCTCCTCGATCAGATCGTAGGAATTTAATCTTCTTGTTACGATGATTCTCAACTTCACTCTGAAATTGTTTGAACTTTTCAAATGTTTCAGACTTGTGTTTCATTAAGTAAATATACCCATATCTACTTAAGTCATCAGTGAAGGTGAGAAAGTAACGATAACCACCGCGCGCCTCAATACTCATCGGACCGCACACATCAGTATGTATGATTTCCAATAAGTCACTTGCCCGTTCCATTATTCCAGAGAACGGCGTTTTAGTCATCTTGCCCATGAGGCATGGCTCACATGTGTCAAGTGATTCAAAATCAAGTGACTCCAAAAGTCCATCAGCATGGAGCTTCCTCATGCGTTTTACGCCAATATGACCTAAACGGCAGTGCCACAAGAAAGTGGTATTATCATTATCAATTCTACATCTTTTGGCATCAATGTTATGAACATGTGTATCATTACTATCGAGATTCAATAAGAATAAACCCCTCACATCGGGTGCATGACCATAAAAGATATTACTCATATAAATAGAACAACCATTATTCTCTGATTTAAATGAGTAACCGTCTCGCAATAAACAAGATCCAGATATAATGTTCATGCTTAACGCAGGCACCAAATAACACTTATTTAGGTTCATCACTAATCCCGACGGTAATCGAATAGCGAGCGTGCCAACGGCGATCACATCAACCTTGGAACCATTTCCCACGCGCATCGTCACTTCGTCCTTTGCCAGCCTCCGTCTATTCCGCAGTTCCTGTTTTGAGTTGCAAATATGAGCAACCGCACCGGTATCAAATACCCAGGCACTACAACGAGAGTTGGTAAGGTACACATCAATAACATGTATATCATATATACCTTGTTTGTTGTTGGCCGCCTTCTTGTCAGCCAAATACTTGGGGCAATTCCGCTTCCAGTGTCCAGTTCCCTTGCAATGAAAACACACAGTTTCTGGTTTGGGTCCAGCCTTGGGTTTCTTCACGAGAGGAGCAACTGCTTTGCCACTCTGCTTGGAGTTACCCTTCTTACCCTTGCCATTTTTCTTGAAACTAGTGGTTTTATTGACCATCAACACTTGATGCTCCTTCTGAATTTCAGACTCAGCGGCTTTCAGCATCGCAAACAGCTCGGCGACTGACTTGTTCATCCCGTGCATGTTATAGTTCAACACGAAGCTCTTGTAGCTAGGTGGCAATGATTGAAGAACTCTGTCAGTGATAGCCTCTGGCGGAAGGGGCATCCCTAACTCAGCCAGACGGGTGGAGTACCCAGACATTCTGAGCACGTGATCACTGATAGACCCGTTCTCCTCCATCTTGCAAGCATAGAACTTATCGGAGATCTCATATCTCTCGATCCGGGCATTCTTCTGAAAGATAAACTTCAACTCCTGGAACATCTCATATGCTCCATGACGTTCAAAACGTCTTTGAAGTCCCGGTTCTAAGCCATACAACATTGCACATTGAACTATTGAGTAATCATCAGAACGAGCCTGCCAGGCGTTCACAACGTCTAGAGACTCAACTGGAGTGGGTGGATCACCAAGCGGTGCATCAAGGACATAAGCCTTCTGGGAAGCCGTGAGGATAATCCTTAGATTACGGGCCCAGTCCACAAAGTTACTTCCATCATCTTTCAACTTAGCTTTCTCTAGGAACGCATTAAAATTCAGGGGTGCTACTGCGCGAGCCATGATCTACAACATAAATATAGCAAAGACAACTTAGACTATTGTTCTTAGATAATGAGTTTAGTTAATCATATTTAAAAAAACTCCCACTCAAATTGACATCCCTCCGATCATTCGAGTGTAACATGATCCAAATCCACCAACTCAAGTCCGATCATCACGTGAGTTGAGGTGGTTTCAATGGTGAACATCTTCATGTTGATCATATCTACTATATGACTCATGTTCGACCTTTCGGTCTCTTGTGTTCCGAGGCCATGTCTGTACATGCTAGGCTCGTCAAGTTTAACCCGAGTGTTCCGCACGTGTAACATGGCTTACACCCGTTGTATGCGAACGTAGAGTCTATCACACCCGATCATCACGGCGTGTCTCGAAACGACGAACTTTCGCAACGGTGCACACTTGGGGAGAACACAATTTATCTTGAAATTTAAGTGAGGGATCACCTTATAATGCTACCGTCGTCCTAAGCAAAATAAGATGCATAAAAGGATTAACATCACATGCAAATCATAAGTGACATGATATGGCCATGAACTTGTGCTTTTGATCTCCATCTCCAAAGCACCGGCATGATCTCCATCGTCACCGGCATGACACCATGATCTCCATCATCTTGATCTCCATCAACGTGTCGCCATAAGGTTGTCGCGCCGACTGTTGCTTCCACGACTATAGCTAACGTTTAGCGATAAAGTAAAGCATTACATAGCGCTTAATGATTGACACGCAGGTCATACAATAATTAAAGACAACTCTATGGCTCCTGCCAGTTGCCGTACTCATCGACATGCAAGTCGTGATATTCTATACAAAACATGATCATCTCATACATCACATATATCTCATCATGTAATTGGCCATATCACATCACAACATACCCTGCAAAAACAAGTTAGACGTCCTCTAATTGTTGTTGCAAATTTTACGTGGCTGCTACGGGTTTGCAAGAACCGTTCTTACCTACGCAAAACCACAACGTGGTGTAGTGATTGCTTTTTGATCTTCTAAAAGAACCCTCTTCATTGAACCGATTCAACTAAAGTGAGAGAGACAGACACCCGCCAGTCACCTTTATGCAACAAGTGCACGCAGCGGTAAAACCAGTCTCGCGTAAGCGTACGCGTAATGTCGGTCCGGGCCGCTTCATCTCACAATGCCGCTGAATCAAGTATCAACTAGTAACGGCAAGCAATATGTATACACCCACGCCCACAACTCGTTTGTGTTCTACTCGAGATCTCATCTACGCATAGACCTAGCTCTGATACCACTGTTGGGGAACGTTGCATGGGAAACAAAAATTTTCCTACGCACACATAAGATCTATCCATGGTGATGAGCATCTACGAGAGGGAGAGTGAATCTACATACCCTTGTAGATCGCTAAGCGGAAGCGTTAATAAACGCGGTTGATGTAGTCGAACGTCTTCGCGATCCAAATCGCCGAGCGTCCCGCGATCCAATCACGATCCTTCCGATCTAGTGCCGAACGGACGGCACCTCCGCGTTCAACACACGTACGGCTTGATGACGCCTTCACCTCCTCGATCCAGCGAGCGATGGTGAAGTAGTGGTTGAGTTCCAGCAGCACGACGGCGTGGTGATGGTGGTGAGGAACAATCTCTGCAGGGCTTCGCCAAGCACTACGGAGATTATGACGGAGGAACTAGAGGGCTAGGGTTGCCGGCACACGGCTTGGGAAATCCTGATGTGTCCCGCGTGCTAGCCCTGCCCCTCTATTTATATGTTGAGCCTTGGGGTCTAAACTTGGAGTAAAAGCCTCCTCCGGGTCGGTTTTGCCCGCACAAGGTCGGTTTGGCCCGCAGGGAAAGAGTCCAACTCGGATCCCTGCCGAACCGTGCACAGCCGCGCACAAGCGGTAGTACCGCTTCACACAAGCGGTAGTACCGCTTGGGCGGTAGTACCGCTTCACACAAGCGGTAGTACCGCTCGGGCGGTAGTACCGCTTCACCAAGCGGTAGTACCGCTTACGCGGCAGCAAAACTACTTTTGCACTTTCCAATACCTTGTGGGCTTTATCCCTTTGGCTCATATAAAGTGTTGCTGCACCCGAACACTTCGGTAAACATCCGGAATCCCTTCCGGTGAACTCCGGAACCCTTCCAGAGATCAAAACACTATTATCACATATATCAATCTTTACCTCCGGACTATTCCGGAGATCCTCGTCATGTCCGGGATCTTATCCGGGACTCCGAACAACTTTCGGTCACCAACATAATAACTCAATTATACTAATCGTCACCAAACGTTAAGTGTGTAGACCCTGCGGGTTCGAGAACTATGTAGACATGACCGAGACACCTCTACGGCCAATAACCAATAGCGGGACCTGGATGCCCATATTGGCTCCTACATATTCTACGAAGATCTTTATCGGTCGAACCTCTATGTCAAGGATTCAGTTAATCCCGTATGCTGTTCCCTTTGTTCTTCGGTATGTTACTTGCCCGAGATTCGATCGTCGGTATCACTATACCTAGTTCAATCTCGTTACCGGCAAGTCTCTTTACTCGTTCCGTAATACAAGATCTCGTGGCTAACACTTTAGTCACATTGCTTGCAAGGCTCATTGTGATGTTGTATTACCGAGTGGGCCCTGAGATACCTCTCCGTCATACGGAGTAACAAATCCCAGTCTTGATCCATGCCAACCCAACAGACACCCTCGGAGATACCTGTAGAGCACCTTTATAGTCACCCAGTTACGTTGCGACGTTTGATACACACAAGGTATTCCTCCGGTGTCAGTGAGTTGCATGATCTCATGGTCAAAGGAACAGATACTTGACATGCAGAAAACAATAGCAATAAACTGACACGATCACATGCTACGTTTACAGTTTGGGTCTTGTCCATCACATCATTCTCCTAATGATGTGATCCCGTTATCAAATGACATCTCATGTCAATGGCTAGGAAACCTTAACCATCTTTGATCAACGAGCTAGTCAACTAGAGGCTTACTAGGGACACAGTGTTGTCTATGTACCCACACATGTATTTGAGTTTCCAATCAATACAATTATAGCATGGATAATAAACGATTATCATTAACAAGGAAATATAATAATAACCAATTTATTATTGCCTCTAGGGCATATTTCCAACAGAAGCTTGACATCGTCAGGCTTGACCAGAGGTTTGCCGTGGACATATTGGTATTTTACTTCCTCCTCTGTAATCCCGGGGATTTCCTCAAGGCCTAGGAGTTGTTCAACAGTGACACCGGCCTCTTTAGCCTGCCTTTTTATGATCATCGGTTATTACCAGCCGATCGGCGGTACTCACAGGTGTTTGTACAATGAGCGGGGGGGGGGGGGTCGATTGCACTGCCTGTTCTCCCAGCTGGGGAACAGTTTTCCCGCTTTTTTTTGCCAACTGCTTTGCTCGAGCTTGAGCTCGACTCCTTTTGTCCTGCTAAATATGACTTCTTGATAGACCACACATAGTCGGAGTCCTTCTGATTGTCAGCCGGTCAAGCCATATCAATAAAGTGTTGTGAGACATGCTCAGGTACTTTCTCCTTTGGCGGCGGGGGCTGTTTCGGTCCAAAATGGGCCTTCAATTGGGCATCCACTACGGTGTTGAGTTCCTCCTCAGTCAGGTGGTAAGACAACTTCGTAAGAGGCTTGAGGCTTGGACCATATTTGAAATTCTTGCCTGTTGTACCGCTAGCCGTCGTAGCTGCGGCCTTTCTCTTCCGCTGTTGCTTAGGCGACGGAGCACGCTGAGTCGACGGAGACGGCAGACGCGGTGCCGGACTTGGAGGAGGAGTCGGCTGACGCGGTGCCGGCGGACTTGGAGGAGGAGGAGTTGGCTGACGCCATGCCGGACTTGGAGGAGGAGGAGTCGACTGACGCGGCGGCGGACTTGGAGGAGGAGGAGTCGGTGGCCTTGGAAAGACGATGCAATCCTTTTTCCATAGAATGATACGATGTATGGCCTCTCCTAGTGTTCTCTCCTCATCACCTCCAAGAATGTCAAGTTGTAGCTCGTGATATCCTGACATCACTTCATCAACCCCGACACGAGCATAGCCAGCTGGAATGGGATTGCAATGGAAGGTTGCTTCAGGGGGATTTGCTAAAGCATAGCCGTCCGCCACCTTCATGGATAAGTTCTTCACTTTCATGTGTAGCTCACAGTTAGTCCTGTCTTTGATATCATCCACAGGGTAGCTAGCTAGCAGTGCATTATCGATATCGGCCGGGGCAGAACCCACGCTGCTTCTCGGCATAGATAGGACGGTGCTATCCAATGCTGGATCGATCTGCTCATGCTGCCGCTGAGACGCCCTTTCCTGGCTGAGTGAGTCGATCTGCTCCTGCTGCCGCCTGACAAATCGTTCCAACTCTAGGTGCTTTGATTCTAGGCCTTCAAGTCGGAGTGCTTCCTCCTCCTTCTTCTGCTCCTCCTGCATCTTCTTTCTCGCACGGCTTCTATAGTCCTCGTTCCAATCCGCAAACCCCTCAAACCACGGAACAACGCCTTTGCCTCGTGTTCTTCCCGGGTGTTCAGGATTCTTCAGGGCGCGCGTAAGCTCGTCTTTCTCTCTGTTGGGCGTGAACACCCCCGTTCGAGCTTCTTCTATTGCAATAAGTATTTCGTCTGTCGCTTCTTTAAGACTTGCCTTCACCATAACCAGCCTTGTCTCTGGGTCCAACTTCCCCCCATGCGCATAAAACCATGTCCTGCACCTAGGGGGCCATGTCAATGTAACTGGACTGACCCCTGCACTAATCATCTTTTGCTCAGATTGATCCCAGTTAGGCAGGGCCACCTGGTAGCCACCTGGCCCCAGAGTATGGTGCCACTTCTTTTTCGCAGCATTAATCTTGTTTTTTCTCGACCGTTCCTTAGCTTCTTCCGATTCCTTGAACTTCACGAAAGCGTCCCAGTGATCTTTTGCCTTCACCAGTGCTCCCGTGAATTCTGGAGTCTTCTTTTTTGATTCGACGTACTTAGTCCATGCATTTTTCTTGAAGGTGTTGAATGCGATCGCCATCTTTTTAAGAGCATAGTTTCTGACTTTCTTCAGATCTGCATCTGTCAAATTATCTGGTAGGGTGAAATGTTCCATGAGCGATGTCCAAAGCACATCTTTTGCTCTTTCGTCGACAAAAGTAACTCCTGCTCGATCTCCCTTTGCTGGTTTTTTCCATTCTTGAACAGAGATCGGGATTTGGTCCCTAACAATAACTCCGCATTGATTCTTGAACTTGGTCGCATTTTTCCTAGGTTCAAGCGGTTCGCCAATTGATGTTTTGATGGAATCGATGTTGAACTTTACGCCAGGATCCAACTTTCTGGCCGGGCCTCGAACTACCCTGTCGCTTGTAGAAGATTTGCTCGATCCGGAGGCCTAAAAGAAGAAAGATCAATTCGTTAATACATACAAATCAATTAAGACATGTAATGATCACCGGATGGCTTATATAATAAATATACCTCGCCGGTCTTTGTTATTTGAAAAACATTTTCTTCGTCAACATCGTTGTCGTCGCCTTCATCTATTCGTTCGTCTTCATCAAATATCATACAACCCTCACCGGAATTGTTCAGATATTGCGAGCCGTCATCATCTTCAGGTTCATGCTCTGGGCTCTTGGAGCGTATGATGTCGAACAGAGCCTCTTCTCCTTCTCTGCCGGTATTGTCCATAGCTTTTATTTAACTAATCCAGAAGAAAGATAAAACAATTTAATATTCAAATTAGAATGCATGCAATCAATAAGGAAAAACTGAATCATAGTACATAATATGCATCTCGAATAATTCATATAATATGCATCATCGAATATAATCTCGAATAAATCGTCTCGAATATTATCGAATATAATCTCGAATACATCTCGAGTATTATCACTAGCTAATACAGATCGAATATTATCGAAGAATCAAGTTCACTCACGGTTCCTGAGGCGTGGGCGGTGGACACCCAAAGAGAAGGAACCATCACAGGATCATAGCTCGGGTGAGATCCCTGAAGAACCTGCCAGGTATTGGAGAACCTGACGTCCAACGCATCCATGTAGCGACGGACGTGCTCGTCCTCCTCCCTGACACGGCGACGTACCACCTCCGGTGGGGCCGGCTGCCTCGGCACCGAAAGTGGCCCACGCGAACGCCACCAAAGAAGCTCCGGGTCGACGACGGGACCCGGGGCCGGGTTCCTCACCAAGCTGCGTGCCCCTGAAGATAGAACCTCCCAGTGCCAGCCCGGCGGAGCCCAGTCCCGAACGTTGCCCCTCTGAAGCAGGACGTCGTCGCGAACGAGTCGACGACGAGGATGCGGGCCGGGCATCGTTGACTCCGAGAAGAAATTCTATGCAAATTTAACATTTTTAAATGCTTGATTGTGATTTCTTATATACGAGGAACCTTGAGAATCCTAACGGATTCTCTTAACCTTTAAGGGATTTAACAAAATGGCGCCATTGTAGATGTGCAGAAAATGGTCCATATTTTTCCTGATCTCATCTACCCTTCTATATGTCACGTTGTCTAGCTAGTGTCAAAGGAAGAAAACCATGGCTTCATCATTAGCCGGAAGTAATAGGCGCATGATGGTACGAAGCTGTCCAAACTTGTTTTGGAACGGAGTCCCGGATAGGATAATTAGCTTTTTGGTACGAAGTTCAGCAAGAGCCTTCCGAATATCGCTATTTGGAAGGCCTTTGCTGAACTTCGTACCAAAAAAACTAATTATTCTATGAAGAACTCCGTTCCAAAACAACTTTGAAAAGCTGCATACCATCATGCGCCTGTTACTTCGAGCTAATGATGAAGCCATGGTTTTCTTGAATCCTTTGACACTAGCTAGCTAGACAAAACGTGACATATAGAAGGGTAGATGCATGAGATCAGAAAAAAATTGGATCAACTTGTGCACATCCATAATGGGGGCATTCTTGATAAATCCCTTAAAGGACTAAGAGAATCTATTGTATACATACATATACTAATTGCAAATACATAACAAACTTCAAATGTCAAAATTCATCAACTTTTTTCTATACATTGTATTCATACATATATATATATATACTAATTTCTATACATATTGGATCAAAATGTAAAAATTCCTCAACTGTCAAAATTCCTTCACTTTTTTCTATACATCTAATTAATCATCTAGTGAAAAAAAAATGTCAAAATTCTTGCATCTATGTCAAAATTCCTCAAATGTCAAAATTCCTTAACTTTTTTCTATACATCAAAATTCTTGCATCTAATCATCTATACATCTAATCATCTAATCATCTAGTGTGTGTGTGTGTGTGTGTGTGTGTGTTCATGCATATACGTGTGTGTGTGGGGGGGGCTCGGGGAGGGGCCGGCGGCCGCCATGGTGGCACAGGGGGCGAGGGAGAGGGGGGAGCTCACAGCGGGGCGACGGGGCGACGGCGAGGCGAGGCGAGTCGGGGGCGGCGACGGCGAGGAGCTCGGGGCCGGAGGAGCGGGCGCGGGCTCGGGGAGGAGCGGGCACGGGCGGCGTCGGGGATCGGCGCAAGGAGGCGCGGGCGGCCGGCGTCGGGGGCGGCGACGAGCTCCGGCGTCGGTGAGGCGAGACGGCGACGGCGCGGCGATGTTGAAGAGGTCGAAGAAAGCAGAGGAACTGAAATTTTTTGAAGTGTTGTATATATATAAGGAGGCCTTTAGTCCCGGTTGGAGCCACCAACCGGGACTAAAGGTGAATTTCACCAGCCGAAGCGGCGGGAAGCGACCCCCTTTAGTCGCGGTTGGTGGCTCCAACCGGGACTAAAGGGGGGCCTTTAGTCGCGGTTGGTGGCACCAACCGCGACTAAAGGCCTGGCTTCCCGTATTGAAATGTTTAGTCTCACCTCGCTAGTTGAGAGGAGCTCGCACCGGTTTATAAGCCCCGCCGCGGCTACCGTGTCGACCTCCTCTCTAATGCAGGCCTACTCGGCCTACCACACCTCTGCCGCCCAGTGGGGCCTACTGGGCCGTACGGGCCTGCATCCTGTCCCAACTAGAGATTGGGTTTCTAGTCGTATGCAGGCCGTGGCGGCTCAATAGGCGGGCTTTTTTTTAATTTATTTATTTTTCTGTTTTTTTTCTGCTTTATTTATTTTCTTTTGTTTCTGAGTTCTTTTTTGCTTTATTTAGAGTTTCTTTGTGAATCTTTTTGCTTTAGGTAAAAAAAAATATAAACTTTCTGTTAGTGCCAGTAGTTTTCAAATTTGAATAGTTTAAATTTGAATTATTTGAAATTTGTGTGAATCACTAGTTTGTGAATAACTTTATTTTAAAAGTAGATTTTTTAGTGATTCTTTTTTCTGCTGTTTAATATTAGCGTGTTTTATCATTATATTCAATTTGGTAATTCTTAGGTTATTTAAAAAATGAAATGCCTTAGTAACAGATGAGTTTTCGTCTGAAACCTGATAATTCGAAAGAGATTGTCCATTTTGTACACGAAGTGCATCCAGTTTTTGCCGTAACCCTCTCAACCTTTTCGCACATGCTATGTGGGTGAAATGATGATACCATGCCAACTTTCAACCTTTTCAGAGTTCATTTGTAGTGCTTTTCAATTTCAGGGTCATTTAGCTCAAAAAAATCAGTAAATACATGAAAAATAGCAAATGAAGTCAGAAAGGGTTGAAAATTGATGGCGTGGCTTCGAATGGTGCATACTGAACACACAAAAAGTCTGGAGTTGAAATAAGTTTAAAAAAATGAAATGCCTTAGTAACAGACGAGTTTTCGTGTGAAACCTTGATACTTCGAAAGAGATTGTCCATTTTGTACACGAAGTGCATCCAGTTTTTGCCGTAACCCTCTTAACTTTTTAGCACATGCTATGTGGGTGAAATGATGATACCATGCCAACTTTCAACCTTTTCAGAGTTCATTTGTAGTGCTTTTCAATGTCAGGGTCATTTAGCTCAAAAAAATCAGTAAATGCATGAAAAATAGCAAATGAAGTCAGAAAGGGTTGAAAATTGATGGCGTGGCTTCGAATGGTGCATACTGAACACACAAAAAGTTTGGAGTTGAAATAAGTTTTAAAACATGAAATGCCTTAGTAACAGACGAGTTTTCGTGTGAAACCCTGATACTTCGAAAGAGATTGTCCATTTTGTACACGAAGTGCATCCAGTTTTTGCCGTAACCCTCTCAATTTTTTAGCACATGCTATGTGGGTGAAATGATGATACCATGCCAACGTTCAACCTTTTCAGAGTTCATTTGTAGTGCTTTTCAATTTCAGGGTCATTTAGCTCAAAAAAATCAGTTAATGCATGAAAAATAGCAAATGAAGTCACAAAGGGTTGAAAATTGATGACATGGCTTTGGACATAATATTTCGACGCGTTTCAAATGCCAAAACACATAAGTACACTACTATTACAAAGATTCCCTCCGGTTTGTCCGAAGTGAGACTTTCCAGATATATAAGTCCGGAAACTAACTAAAGAAGCCGGTCACATCCCAGAGTGGGATCTTTGGGTATAAAAAAATTTCTTCGCGTGTGTCCCTTTGCGTTGTAACCATGGACAATCTTCATCATTTAACTTGATGCTCGGGTCAACATTCACTCTGAAGGGAGCAATTTCATGAAACTTTTCATAATCTTCTGACTTGTCTGTCTTGTCCTCCACTCCCACGATGTTTCTTTTCCCTGAAAGAACTATGTGGCGCTTTGGCTCATCGTAAGATGTATTCGCTTTCTTATCTTTTCTTTTTCTCGGCTTGGTAGACATGTCCTTCACATAGAAAACCTGCGCCACATCATTGGCTAGGACGAATGGTTCGTCTGCGTACCCAAGATTGTTGAGATCCACTGTTGTCATTCCGTACTGCGGGTCTTCCTTTACCCCGCCTCCTGTCAGATGACCCATTTGCACCGAAACAAAGGGACCTTCAAACCAAGTCCATAGTCAAGTTCCCATATCTCCTCTATGTAACCATAATATGTGTCCTTTGGCCTATTAGTGTTTGCTGCATCAAAGCGGACACCACTGTTTTGGTTGGCGCTCTTTTTATCTTGGGCGATCGTGTAAAATGTATTCCCATTTATCTCGTACCCTTTGAAAGTCAATATAGTCGAAGATGGTAACTTGGACAGCAAGTACAGGTCATCTGCAACAGTGTCGTCATGCATGAGACGTGTCTATAACCAACCGGCGAAAGTCACCGTTTGTTCATGTGTAATCCAGTCGTCAGACTGCTCCGGGTGTTTGGAGCGTAGAATATTCTTGTGTTGCTCGATATACGGAGCCACCAAGGCGGAACTTTATAGAACTGTGTAGTGTGCTTGCGCCAAAGAATGCCCGTCCCGGCATATTACTGAATTCTTTCCTAGCGTGCCTTTTCCACCCAGTCTGCCCTCATGCCGCGATTCACGAACACCAATCGGCTTAATGTCAGGAATAAAGTCAACACAAAACTCAATGACCTCCTCTGTTTCATGGCCCTTGGAGATGCTTCCTTCTGGCCTAGCACGATTATGAACATATTTCTTTAAGACTCCCATGAACCTCTCAAAGGAGAACATATTGTGTAGAAATACAGGACCCAGAATGGCAATCTCCTCGACTAGGTGAACTAGGACGTGCGTCATGATATTGAAGAAGGATGGTGGGAACACCAACTCGAAACTGACAAGACATTGCACCAAATCATTCTCTAAACTTGGTAGGATTTCTGGATCGATTACCTTCTGAGAGATTGCATTGAGGAATGCACATAGCTTCACAATGGCTAATTGAACATTTTCCGGTAGAAGCCCCCTCAATGCAACCGGAAGCAGTTGCGTCATAATCACGTGGCAGTCATGAGACTTTAGGTTCTGAAACTTTTTCTCTGCCATATTTATTATTCCCTTTATATTCGACGAGAAGCCAGACGGGACCTTCATACTGAGCAGGCATTCGAAGAAGATTTCCTTCTCTTCTTTGGTAAGAGCGTAGCTGGAATGACCCTGAAACTGCTTTGGATCCATGCCGTCTTCTCCGTGCATACGTTGCTGGTCCTCCCGTGCCTCCGGTGTATCTTTGTCTTCCCATACACGCCCAAGAAGCCTAGCAGGTTCACGCAAAGATTCTTCGTCACGTGCATCACATCGATTGCAGAGCGGACCTCTAGGTCTTTCCAATAGGGTAGGTCCCAAAATATAGATTTCTTCTTACACATGGGTGCGCGTCCGTCAGCATCATTCGGAATAGATTGTCCGCCAGGACCCTTTCCAAAGATTACTTTTAAATCCTTGACCATATCAAGTATATCATCACCAGTACGGTGGCGAGGCTTCTTCCGGTGATCTGCCTCACCTTTGAAATGCTTGCCTTTCTTTCTTACGGGATGCCTGCTCTGAAGAAATCGATGATGCCCTAGGTACACATTCTTATTACATTTATCCAAATGTATACTGTCGGTATCATCTAAACAGTGCGTGCATGCGTGGTATCCCTTGTTTGTCTGTCCTAAAAGGTTACTGAGAGCAGGCCAATCATTGATGGTTACAAACAGCAACGCATGTAGGTCAAATTCCTCCTGTTCTTTCTCATCCCACGCACGTACACCTTTTCCATTCCACAGCTGTAAAAGTTCTTCAACTAATGGCCTTAGGTACACATCAATGTCATTGCCGGGTTGCTTGGGGCTTTGGATGAGCACTGGCATCATAATGAACTTCCGCTTCATGCACGACCAAGGAGGAAGGTCATAGATACATAGAGTCACATGCCATGTGCTATGATTGCTGTTCTGCTCCCCAAAAAGATTAATGCCATCTGCACTTAAACCAAACCATATGTTCCTTGCGTCCTTTGCAAAGTCCTTCCACTTTCTCTCGATTTTTCTCCACTGCGATCCGTCAGTGGGTACTCTAAACTTCCCGTCTTTCTTACGGTCTTCGTTGTGCCATCGCATCAACTTGGCATGCTCTTTGTTTTGGAACAAATGTTTCAACCGTGGTATTATAGGAGCATACCACATCACCTTGGCAGGAATCTTCTTCCTGGGGCGCTCGCCCTCAACATCACCAGGGTCATCGTGGCCGATCTTATAGCGCAATGCACAGCATACCGGGCATGCATTCAAATCCTCGTACTCACCGCGGTAGAGGATGCAGTCATTAGGGCATGCATGTATCTTCTGCACCTCTAATCCTAGAGGGCAGACAACCTTCTTTGCTTCGTACCTATTGTCGGGCAATTCGTTGTCCTTTGGTAGCTTCTTCTTTAACATTATCAGCAACTTTTCAAATGCCTTGTCAGACACACCATTCTCTGCCTTCCATTGCAGCAATTCCAGTGTGGTACCTAGCTTTTTCTTGTCATCTTCGCAATTTGGGTACAACAATTTCTTGTGATCCTCTAACATGCGCTGCAACTTCAGCTTCTCCTTTTCACTTGCGCAGTTTCTCTTTGCATCGGCAATGGCCCGACCAAGATCATCAGCGGGCTCATCTGATGCCTCTTCTTCAGCTCCTTCCCGCATTGCCGGCTCAGCTTCTTCCCCCATTGTTGTACCATCGTATTCATGGAACCCATGGCCAGGATAGCTGTCGTCATCCTCTTCTTCTTCATTCTCTTCCATTAGGACCCCTCTTTCTCCGTGTTTGGTCCAACAGTTATAGCCGGACATGAAACCGGACTCAAACAGGTGGACGTGAATGGTTCTTGAGTTAGAGTAATTTCGATCATTCTTACAGCCAGCACATGGACAATACATAAAACCATCCGCCCGCTTGTTTGCCTCAGCCGCAACCAGAAAAGTATGCACGGCATTAATGAACTGGAGAGAGCATCGGTCATCGTACATCCATTGCCGGCTCATCTTCATTACACAACACCGAAAAGACCAAATTAATACAAGTTCATACATAAAGTTCATACACACTTGTTCTCATAAAACAACATACAAACTCTCTAGCTAAAGCATTTAAATGCAACAACAAATGCGATCAAGATCGCAACTAAGGTAACAATTGATCCAACAGCATAGTGATACCAAGCCTCACTATCAATGGCATATTTTTTAAATTTTCTAATCTTCAAGCGCATTGCATCCATCTTGATCTTGTGATCATCGACGACATCGGCAACATACAACTCCAGTTTCATCTTCTCTTCTTCAACTCTTTTCAATTTTTCTTTCAAATACTCGTTTTCTTTTTCAACTAAATTTAACTTCTTGACAAGAATATCTATGTCGGTTGCAATTTCCGGTTCACATACCTCCTAGATAAAAATATCTATGTCAACTTGATGGGCATAATTGTCATAAACACGAAATGCAACAAATAGTTATAAAAGCGAGTATATACCACATCCGAATCATAAACCGGACGAGGGCCGACGGGGACGGATATCAAAACCATGCCACTATGTATAACAAACAACCATATAGGTAAGAAAACTATACAAGTAACTATCTAAATCTTACAAACATGAATTTTTTTTATAAAAAGGATAAGAACAAGAGGCTCAACAAGGTGGTGCCGGCGACGGGACGGTGCGGGCGATCGACGGTGGTTAGGACGGGGATGGGAAGGCACTAAGTAAACCACACCTACACATGCAAAGTAAGAAGTTAATTTGAGCTCAAATTGCATATAAATCAAATAAACTACCACATATAAATACTCCCAAACTAAAACCCACAAATCACTATACTTATAGAGCATTGCAAGAGCTAATCTAGCAATGAGAGATGAAAGGACAAAGTTGCTAACCTTTGTGAACACTTGGATGGATGGGGTGCCTCAAAATCTTGACAAATTTTGGCAAAACGGAGGTGAGCTCGAGCAAGGGGAAGAACAAAGGAGAGGAAGAAGGGGAAAAACAGGGAGGAGTGTGCTCGGGCTGGCCGAAGGGTTCATATAGGGGATCTTTAGTCCCGGTTCGTGCCACGAACCGTGACTAAAGGTGAGCCTATAGTCCCGGTTCGTGGCACGAACCGGGACTAAAGGTGATCGTGGGCCCCAGGCTGACACCAGCCTGCCACCACCCCTTTAGTCCCGGTTCGTGTTACGAACCGGGACTATAGATCCGGAACGAACCGGGACTAATGATGCCCGTCCCGAACCTGGACTAATGGTCACATTAGTGCCGGTTCAAAACCAAACCGGGACTAATGCTTTGGACAAAAGGTCTGTTTTCTACTAGTGCTCGTATCTATGCGAAGCAAGCTTTCACGATTGACATGACTGAAAGCTGGCTTGACTACACTCCTAGCTTCCTAATCAGCAGCTTGTTGGCTAACTCTTCGGCAAACGTCTTTTTATATATTGAATATAAAGCTCTCAAGTACTCCTCGCAAAAAAAAAAATGTAAGGGAAAGAATTACACCGTAGTCACCGCGAATGTTAAGCCAGAACGTGTTGGGTCCCAGTTCCCGAACACATACATCTGATGCATGTTACAAGCAGCATCATTACCACGTGTCAATCGTGGTAAGCAATTCAAACTTGATGAAAACAAGCAGCGTCATTACCACCGTATGGGTCGTGAGTCGTCGCTTCCCGGCCTACCCGGGGGGTTGGTGGCGGCGGCGCCGGCGCATACCCACCACCACCACCTCCGGTAGGTACTGCGATGCTGGGCAGTTTTTCTCCAGAGAAAAACGGATATGCTTGGCAGTTGGCACCGATGGCACCAGATTCTTTTCGCATCTTGGCCAATGGCGATGTGGCATGCAGATCGTCAGTGTGGACGTGTGGCTCAAACGCGACCACTTTTTTTCATTACGGAAATGACTTAGAAAGTTAATGAATTGATCCACTATAAAGCATGTTGGCTTATTCAAAAGCCTATTTTGTATTGATTTTTTTTATCTATTTCATCAAACATCATGACAATATAAAGAACACAAGAAATAACAAAAATTACATCCATGTTCATAGACTATCTAGCGATAACTATAAATAGTACTAAGGTGCATCCTCTCGGATATGCCGGAGGAGACATCTAAGAAGAAGTGACTGACGATGACTATGTCCGTTTAATTAGCACTTTGCGTAGGACGAAACTTTGAATTTCTATACGACGAAAAATTTATGATGTAAACGGTCCTCCTAAACTTGTGTAGCGTTCTAGTTAATTAGTTTGGGTACGTCGAACTTTGATGTCGGTGCTACTACTAAGACAAGTAGTAGCAGCGCGGAATCGTACCTCGCCCTACTACTATATAATTAGCTGCAGCGCGCTAGCGCGGGTATGCATTTACTCCGCATCATTACTAGTCTTATCCCTAGTAGTGAGTGAAGCGAGCCGAAGATGCGCCGTCATCATCGCCCCACTCTCACCGAAGCCAGACAAATCTTGTTGTAGTAGACAGTTGGGAAGTTGTCATGCCAAGGGCATCTCGAACACTCACTCGCAAATTACCTTCTACACATCCGTCCGCAAACAGGGGGACCAGTCCGCGGATATGGATGCAGGAGTCGGCCATCCAACGTTGCCACGCATACAATTGAAACCAAGTTTGAACTAACCGTCTGAAATTCATGCAAACTAGTTGACTTTCATATAAATCAGACGAAATTCACTACATTTTGGACAATTTTTTAACTTAAACCTACTCTAAACCTGATCTAAATGATCTCTGGCTCCCGTTTCCCATGTCCGTCCGTGAGCCTCGAGAACTGAAGCTCCGGCTCTTGCCTTTGCCTTCCTCAGTTCAGTCTCTGCGCTCTCCAGCTCTGTCTCTGCATCCTCCACCACTTCAGCATGAGCGGCTAATTGGTCACCGATGATCAGTCCGCCCAGTTTAGCTTCGACGGGAGGGAAGGGGCGGTGGCCTTCTTGGGACCCGGGCGGCGACCTATCATGCACTATTCTTCCTCGCTGTCGGCGACCTCCGCTAACATGTCGACTTATTAGTCGTGGCGGCGGGGCGTGGCCGTGGCGGAGCTGGCGATGTCCTCCTCGTCGCCGATCTTGCCGAACACCTCGTCAGTCGCCTCGTCAATCTCCTTGTGGATAACCTATAATTCCGCCAGCGGTCGCAACAGATGTCGCGACCGAAGCGGTAGGACTCGAGCAACGCCTCCTGCTCCACGACGTCCACGTCCTACGCGATGGCCGTGCCGGCGGCGATTTGCTCCTCCGCGCGTTGGTGTTTGTCAAGGAGGACGAGGAATTGTAGGCCTGTCCGACCTGCGCCTGCCGAAACTTGGCCTCCTGCTCCTCCCGCACCATATCCATGTAGTGGGCACGTGCCTCGTCGATGGTGATGCCAGCATGCACCAGCGAGGAGGGGTAGCACCGGCTCGTCCTTGGACACATCCTTCATTGGGATGTCATCGGCCTCTCTCTGGCTGACAGCATGAAGAGGAGAAAATGACAACCATCTCCTTCTTCTGCTTGGACGAGAGGCTGCCCCAAAGGGCTTTGGAGCGCGAGGAAGCCATGGTGGGCATGGTATGGAGAGGAGAAAGGGACCAGAGGAGGATGACTGCGGCTATGACCGTGACTGCAGTTTATATAGCGGGCGGATGGCAATGAGCCGTAGCGGTGTGATTAATAGTAGGCGATAGAAGGATGGACAGGTGGCACCGGAGTAGGTTACACAGCAACCGCATATCATTAATGTAAGGCGACAGATCGACGGGGTGTCATTTGAATGCGGAGCAGTCGCCTCAACCGGGAAGTGGCGCGGGCGGTGCTCTCTCGGTCGGTGCGCCGCTTCAATGCCGACAGCACAGAGAGGTAGCATCTATTGTGGCTGGGCATGAATGCGGCGCTGACGCTCTAGAGCGGCTCTGCCCATTTCGGGCCGAAAGTGCGCGCGGACGAGGAAGGGGTTAAGGGTAGGCTAGGGTTGTCAGACGCGGACGTGGCAACGGTCCGGACGTCCACAAAGCCTCCCCCCACTTTGTTTCCAGTTTGTGGGAAATAGCACGCACGGACCGGTTGCGGACCCGATGCAAGACCACATGGATGGCAAAACACGTTCGGACCGCTTGGTCCAAACGTATGCGGGCGGTTTGAGGGTTGGCGAGATGCCCTAAAGCCCCAAAGTTCCAGCACACCAGAAACATCAAACGCCGCTAATAAGGATAAGCGTAGATCGAAAAAATCCAACCTATAGACACATGTACGCAGACGAACCACCCGTCATGCTTGAAGGTCATAAATTGCTACCCTTTTTCGCGGCTGCTCAGTGGAACGAAAAACTCCAAGAAATAGTTCACATGTGGGATGTTGTTCCGTAGACTTTATTTGTACTTTGAAAAGAGTAGAGTATTTTTGAAAATAAGTAGAGTGCATAGTTGGTAACAAGACTACGAAATGTGAACTAAAATGTTCATGGTTTTTTTGTCCAGAATTTTCAAATATTTACATTTTTTCACAAATTCTAAAATATGATTTATGCATTTGCATGTTTTTCTAAAAAATTTAAGCTTTCTAGGAATGCTGGCTCTTGGTGCGTCGGGGCTTTGGGGTCCGGTGATGGGCCCAATTATAAGTGGGTATTTTCCACGTTTTTGTTCGGACCCGTTCGTGAGCTGTCGTGGCGGTCAAATGATTCTATTGGTATTACATCTCCGTATTTGTGTGTTTTCTGATTATGGTCGATTGGTATTGTGGGCTCATGTGAGCACCATTTACCGCCACGGAAATTAAAACGTGTAATAATACTAAAGCCGGACACCCAAAAGTTAAACATTGCTTTCGAAACAAACACCACATGGAACAACAAGCCAACCCGGTACCAATGAAAGAAAACACCACCATGCACGACATAATTAAAGGCTATCCAATACAGAGAAAACTAAATCCTATCTATATATCTAAGAGAGTCATCCTAACTAATTTATTTATCTCAACATGTAAGCATAACACATCACCATACAAAGATAAGAATTATCTCCATGCAACCTTGCATGAGAAAAGACCCACCAACAATGCAATCAGCATGGAAAAAAAATTCATTATATTATTCTACTTATATTCAATAAATATTTTACAACTATACATAATCAAACACAGTAAGTTGTATGTATTTTTAATTTTGGTTCACGTGTTAATAGTTTCAATATTTATATGCCACACAATTAAATCTCATTGAAATATATTGCTACCGAGTCTGGCAGCAACACGCGGGGGTATCATCTAGTTAAAACAATAGACTGTAATAACCGATAATCTGAGAGCTCCAATCTCGCGTGTAACACACATGATAGCAAGCAACACACACTAGGCCACCACCAATGTAGCACTATGTGCATATTGTGTTGTCGATTTTTCTCGATAGGTTTTTAGTTGATTTTGGTTAGTTTCTCTACTAAAATACTTTCCAATTTTCTAAAAAGTATTTATGATTGCGAACAAACATGCAGGGATGCGACCCATGTACCACTATGTGTGTATTCGTTAGTGACCCCCCCCCCCCCCCCCGGTTTTTTAACTAATTTTTATTCCATTTATTTTCCTACTAAAATACTGTACAATTTTTTAAAAAATATTCTGAATTTTTTGTGAATTTCCAGAAGTGTTCACAAAATTTAGAAAAAAAAATCATGAATATCAACAATGTTGGTAAATTTAACAATTGTTTACATATATGAAAAATATATCCGTGAATTCCAAAAATATTTTAATGTGTTTTAAATTTTTCATGATTTTTAAAAGTGGCCAAAAGTTTAATAAATTATTTTCAGTATTTCTAAAAGTCTAAAAAATTAAATAAATTCACAATAACAAATTTCATTATTTTTTAAATGTTCACAATTTTGTGAAAATATTTATGATTTTTAAAACTGTTCATCAATTTAAATTATGTTCCTGGATGTTTAAAATAAATATGAAAAATATTGATGAACTTGAAATGAAAAAAAATAAAACTTATATAAAAACAAACCACTATAAAGTAGATGTGGGCCTACATATTTAAGCCATATATAAAAACAAACCACACATACTTAAGAAATGTGACGTGCACTAGTAAAATAGAGACATTTATGTTCTCGAATGTTTTGTTTGAAAAAAAGTAGAGTAGTATAGAGTTTTCTTTATTGAAGCCGTTTCAAAAAGTTGAGATAATTTAAATAATTCATTTAACCATCCAATCATAGTTTTGTTCACAACAAAAACCATGTTTATGCTAGATGTTTGTTTATTAAAAAACGTATTTTGTACACCAACACATACAAGGCTATTGAGATGGATCCAAGTTAGTGATCCTTGATTTAAAGTTCATGGATTGCTACGCCTTTCCGTAGTTGCCTAGTGGAATAGAAAAACTCCAAGAAAGCCCACATGTGTGAGTAAGCCAACGGTTGCTCGGTAGACTTGCGCTAATAAAAGTAGAGTATATTCACAAAAACTAATAGAGTACATAGTTGGTAACAAGACTATGAAACATCGACTAAAAGAAAGACTATGAAACACCGTGTTGTGGTAGGGCTGAACTTCTTCTGCTAGATCAGGCACCGAGGACGGTTAAAGGTAGTCACCTTAAGGTCTATTTGTTGAGTTGTGACTTGAAATGTCAAGATTACAAGAAGGATGGGTGGGGTAGGGGGAGGGGAGTATAGAACCATATGCGGAAGGCAGGGATGCAAGGGAGAGAGGGTTACATGATGGTGAAATACACACACCAAGTGTTGGTGTCACGTAGATGGTCAATACACAATCGAACGCATCAAAAAACAATCTGCCCTATCCACAATCTCCCTATACATAAGGTCATAGAGACCCACAATATTTTTCTCAAAACGATTGGTCTCATGAGCGACTGCAATGCTAGGCCAATCTAGCTAGCCAAGGATGAACTTGTTTATGCCGTTTGTTTCTCTTTATTAAGGTTGGCATATTCGTTGACCTCTCTTCACATTGACACTTTGGCTTAGTTTGTTCTTGTTGAAATATGACGTGTCCAACATAATTCATGATTTGTTGCAGAAAATGAAGACAAGAGAACGGAAAATCTCTATGGTGCAGTTTGGATGACTTATTAACACTCAAAATCAAAGAACGGAAATGATAAATCCCGAACGTTCGGGATTTAAGCTTTAGTTGACAGAAGGTGGCAACTTTAGTTGGCAAACGTGACAATTTTCCGAACTGAGACAAAGTGGCCATGTCTTAACACAACTAAAGTTGGCATCTAAAATTGTGATAAAAAACTGTTTGGGATGAAACGCTAAAATCCGAACGTTCGGGATTTATTGGATTCCTTAAAGAAGTGGCATGAAGTTTTTACAAAAAAGCCGTCCAAACATATTTCTATACAAACGTCAAATCAACACCATCGGTATGTTTAATTTTTCTATTATAGAAAATTAACTTGCAAAGCATGTTTATTTTTGGGACACAGCGTGCAAAGTATGTCCATGGCAACACCATATTACCCGTGAAAAAAAAAATGTCCATGGCAACACCAGCCACGGCTCGGATGGTACGATTAAGACGGTCATATGTTAAGGTTTGCGAATGAAATTGCAACGTGTGTAAGAGCAGAGCAGTTAAGTTGGGTTGTCAGTCAGCGTCAGCGGCGGGGAGGGGGAGGGGGTTGGTGGCGTTGCCAGCGGCGGCCCCGCCCCGTCCCCTACTTACCACCACCTCGCCTCGCCCTCCCTATTTCTCCCTCCCTTCCTTCCCTCGTCCCTCCCCCCGTCCACCCCACCAACCCGCCACCCGCCCAACCCCTCCCACCAACCGCGGCGGCACAGGCAATGGCGATGGCAGCCGCGGCGAGGATGGCCGCGTCCTCCAGCGCGGTGTCGCTCGACCGGGCCGCCACCGCAGCCCCGGCGCCCCCGCGCCGGCTCCGGATGCCGGCGGCCCGCCCGGCCCACCGGGGGGCGATGCGGCTGCGGCTGCGGGGGCGCGCGACGTCCGTGGCGGCCCCCGCGGCGCCCGCGGGCGCCGAGGAGGTCGTGCTGCAGCCCATCCGGGAGATCTCCGGCGCCGTGCAGCTGCCTGGGTCCAAGTCGCTCTCCAACCGGATCCTCCTCCTCTCCGCCCTCTCCGAGGTGAATCCCCCCGCTCTTCCCCTGGGCGAATGAATGAATGAATGAATGAAGCGAATTGGGCTCGGGTATGGGATTTTGTGGCTGGGGGGTTTAGGAGCGGCCGTATCTTGTCATGCTCACTGTCGTCTGCTAGATCATGCAATTTTAACTAGAGTTCGATCCAAATATAAGATTTTGCTGACAAGGGTAGCCAATTCACGCGTTTCTTTACCGGATCATTAGATTCTGTAGCTTGTATTTGGTTCAAGAGGATGCATCATAATAATCAGGCCACTAATTTTTCTTTTCTGATGGACCCTTTATGAATATATTATGTTGTAATGGTGTGATGAACGCTTGGAATTCATATATGTATACTCAAAATTATTATATGCAACCTAAAAGTCTATACACATTTTGTGACATGGCGTGACCATAAAGAGGCGACATTGTTTTAGATGACAAATCATTGATTTGCTGTTCGTAGCAGGGGCATTAGTTTTCATGAGCTATATATGTACCAAATCTAGGGAGGATCCTCCAGGCTTTATTCGGTTTACACTTATCAGGAAATTATAGCGCATCATGTCCTGTTATCTTATTTATTTATAGTAAGATGAGAAATTGGAGCTGGTATAGTTCACTCTCATCTCTAGCTGACCCGTAGCGTGTTTCTGATCATTAGGGAACAACGGTGGTCGATAACCTGTTGAACAGTGAGGATGTCCACTACATGCTCGAGGCCCTGGAAGCCCTCGGACTCTCTGTGGAAGCAGATAAAGTTGCAAAAAGAGCTGTGGTTGTTGGCTGTGGCGGCAGGTTCCCTGTCGAAAAGGATGCCAAAGAGGAAGTACAACTCTTCTTGGGAAATGCAGGAACTGCAATGCGACCATTGACGGCAGCTGTAGTAGCTGCTGGTGGAAATGCAACGTATGTTTTCTTTATCGTACTGGAAATAAGTATGAGATCCATGGGTATGTTTGGAGACTGATCGTGTCTTTTTTAAAAAAAAAAACTTCAGTTATGTGCTTGATGGAGTACCAAGAATGAGGGAGCGACCTATTGGTGACTTAGTTGTTGGTTTGCAACAACTCGGTGCAGATGTCGATTGTTTCCTTGGCACAAACTGCCCACCTGTCCGTATCAATGGCAAAGGAGGGCTACCTGGTGGCAAGGTTAGCTACTCATGAACTTGCATGTTATGTACCTGTGTGCACATTTCAGTTATTTGTCAAAGAGAAATTATTATTATGGCTAGTATGATGCAAGGCAACCTTACACCGTGCACAAAATTTTAAGAACCAATCAACATTGAACAATTTCAATACGTGAGTATTGCGTGATCTATCATTGGTTGGTGCTAAAGATTGAATAATTTCACAGGTTAAGCTCTCTGGTTCCATCAGCAGTCAATACTTGAGCTCCTTGCTGATGGCTGCTCCTTTGGCTCTTGGGGATGTCGAGATTGAAATCATTGATAAACTGATCTCCGTTCCTTACGTTGAAATGACACTGAAATTGATGGAGCGTTTTGGCGTGACCGCGGAGCATTCTGATAGTTGGGACAGATTCTACATTAAGGGAGGACAAAAATACAAGTAGGTTCTACATTGTTCTACTTCTTCTAATAGTAGAGTACTAAAAAATGATTCTAATTTTCAGTCTACCCAAATATTGATAGACGCATCCCCCTTTTGAATTATTGATAAACTAGGAAATAAATATTGTACAAAATCTGTTGACTGCTCAGTAGCTCTGAATGCGCACTGTAATAGGAAACCAGTGCCTACTGCCTAGGCAATCTACCCTGCTACTTACAATGCATTGCACAGTTATGTTTTCTGGTACATAGACTTGATCACACCAGAAGTACCATCCATCTTAAAAAGTTTTTTTTTCTGAGAAAACGCAAAAGAATTTGCATTTCATTGAACAGGAAGACATCAGGGGTACAACCTCCAGAAAGGAGGGACACACGCGCGCGCACACACACACACACACACACACACACACACACACACACACACGACCGTCCTCACCAAGTGACTACAACTAGGTTAGGAGGTGCCCTCAACTACAGACACGCAACGACATCAGGCCTCACCCAGCCTTGCCTCCAGCCACAAATGGTGTGGCGCCGAGACTCGGAGCAACAGGGCAGCGTCACCGCCATTGCCAGACACCTCCAGGGACGATTGCAACTATTCATCTTAAAAGTTGACTGAAAATTGGGAATATCGGCAGTTTAATGCCAATTGTTTGGCAATTAACATCTTTGCAGATGATTCTTGATTTTGCTTCTTTTGGCCATTTTCATGTTATGCCCTTGCTGCCATATGTCCCATCAGGATACACATCCATGCTTTTACTGAACATACTCCTCTTATGTACTCGGAAACTGTTAGTTCAAACTTCATAAAAGTTGAAATTACCTTTCCCTAAATGAGCCATCCGTTACACTGGATTGACAGGTCCCCTGGAAATGCCTATGTCGAAGGTGATGCCTCAAGTGCGAGCTATTTCTTGGCTGGTGCTGCCATCACCGGAGGGACTGTGACTGTCGAAGGTTGCGGCACCACCAGTTTGCAGGTAAAATTCTACTATCCATTTTTACCCTTTTGTTTGAGTATAGACATATTACATTATTGAATGTATACCTTTGTGAACCAAAACATGCTTCAAGTGGCTATTCGTAGCTGAATCTATCAAATACAGTATTGCAAGCGTCTTCCTTGTGCTGTCATTCTCCCCTGACGATGCGTAATATTGCAGGGTGATGTGAAATTTGCTGAGGTACTTGAGATGATGGGAGCGAAGGTTACATGGACTGACACTAGTGTAACTGTTACTGGCCCACCGCGTCAGCCCTTTGGAAGGAAACACCTAAAAGCTGTTGATGTCAACATGAACAAAATGCCCGATGTCGCAATGACTCTTGCTGTTGTTGCCCTGTTTGCCGATGGTCCAACTGCTATCAGAGATGGTAAACTTTCTATGGCCTCCCATACCTATCATGTGCGTAGCGATTACTCTGTTAGCATCAGGGAGGGGACAAAGGCCTTGAAAGCACCCTGTTATGTGTTGCTGTTGATTTGTTTTACATGTTTTGGTCCTGACACTTGTTCATTCTTTTCTGCAGTTGCCTCCTGGAGAGTGAAGGAAACCGAAAGAATGGTCGCGATCCGGACCGAGCTGACGAAGGTAATAATACACATGTCTCTTGTTCTTATATCTCAGCCTCCTGTTGCACCCCATGTGCTTACCTGTCCTGTGTCCTGTGCCCTGTGCCCTATAGCTGGGAGCAACGGTGGAGGAAGGCCCGGATTACTGCATCATCACGCCACCAGAGAAGCTGAACGTCACGGCGATCGACACCTACGACGACCACCGGATGGCGATGGCCTTCTCCCTGGCGGCCTGTGCCGAGGTGCCAGTCACCATCAGGGACCCCGGGTGCACCCGGAAGACCTTCCCCAACTACTTCGACGTGCTAAGCACCTTCGTCAAGAACTAGATCGGAGAATCTATGGCGAATTGCGCTTGTACTTTTGTAGCCTGTCCATGGTCTGAGGATTTTTCTCCCTTTTGTCTTCTCGTGAGATGGTGTATGAGTCTGTAATATTAGTTTTCTAGTGCGTTGGCTTTGAGGTAAAATGAAATGTATTGCGCACTGTATTCGTTTTTTGAATAAGAAATAAATTACCGTTGAGTGTTCTTGATGTCACGCTGCTGGTCGAGTAGGATCTTCAGCATGCAAGCTATAGGAAAGGAGGCAGCGCCCTCGCACAAAGAACTGCACAGCTCTCTCAACTGAGTGCTTCAATATAAGAGCTTCTACAGCCGCCCTCCTCAAATATCTGCCGGCCTCCTCAAATATCCATGGAAGTATCTGCCGGCCTTCTCAAATATCTATGGAAGTGCCTGGTCAATCCGTTATGTAGGACACGGCCCATTCTACATCATCTTTTCTCTTTTTTTTTTATTCTTTCGTTTCTTTCTTTCTCTTCATCTTCAACAATCACATGCAAATGACCGGACATATAAGAAAAATAAATAAAGAGTATGTCTGCATGTGCGGATAAATAGGGGCCCAAAATGAACACGTTGGAGCACTGATCGGGCGCGTCCGTTAATGTTTAGGGTTCTGATTTGTTAAGCCCAACTGTAGGGGCTCAAAATGAACACGTCGAAGCACTTATTGGGCACGTCCGTGAATGTTAAGGGGTCTTATTTGTTAAGCCCAACTGTAGATACTCTAATACTCAAACCTAAATGAAATAGTTCAGGTACGGATTCTCTATGTGAGATCCTACGGAGAAAGAGCGCGCCACCGGCACTGAAGATTGGTGTTCACTGTTGTTGCATTATGCGTTAAGCATGCTAATGGAACCTTAATTAGTGTTTGTAACGATATTACTAATGTACTGGGTGAAAATAGTTAGCATACACAAATGGGCCAGTTCATATTGAGAAAAAAACAACCGCGTCATTTCGGGATGTGCAATTTTCTATCTTGCACATAACAAATACTCTAGCGCCTGGAGGTGCAACCTTGGATGTGCGTATTTCGGGTTAGTGAGTGCGACTTCGCCGCAAGGCGGGGACTATATTTATCTCCTACGTTGGCTAGACCGCAAAGGTCTCCTCCGGTCCTGGCCGATCACTATCATCTTCACTAAGGCTAGATAAGAAAAATGAACTGGTTAACAAACTCCACCTCATTACCGTAAAATCATTCCTGGTGCCTTTCAAGCCTAAACAATTTGTAACCGATGCTTTTCACTCTCTATATACGGGTGGCCTTTGTTGATAGAGCAAATATGAATTGGAACTAAGAGGCACGCGAGAGATTGATCTCTCTCCATTGTTGCTAAAGGAAATAGGATTCGGAGTCGAGAGGCACGACATAGACTAGTATTTATTGGTTGGGTATGATGACACGAAGGTGCTATGCTGGCCCACCACATTGCATGTCTTTTATGTGCTTTCGGTACCATTTTAGCACATGGGCTACACATCTCTAGTCAGCTTTGATTTGCTATCTTCACCTTTATGTGTAGTAAAATCATATATTCACCACATCATAGGCTCACACCCGGTGCACTCCTCCACGGATAAACTACCGGTCATCAACATACTACAAAATCTGGTATGTAGCGCAACCACATAGCATGACTTCCATGGACGGATCATGAGCAGGTTTATTACAATCATAAGGAGAACTCACCCTAATGGTTTCATTTATTTTAATGAATCTTGAACTTTGTAGGATTCCTCATCCGATGTATGAATTCCCTCGAGGAAATGGGGAAACAAATCTAATTATTTTATTTAGATAGAAGCAACGACAATATCGAGGGAGAGTGTGGAAAAAATAGTGGAAGCGTGCGTGTTTATATAGATGGACAATGTACAAAATAGATGGCAGGTTGTTACAAGTCTTGACCTCTACTCCGAGCTATACAAGAGATAGAATCATATGTATGCTAACAACCTGCCTAGAGGTTACAAACAGAACGCACACACCCATCGTGACATATGTCACGTTACAACACAAGCCTATTGTTTAACATCCTCCCTCAATCTCAACATATCAAGGTTTAGATTGTTCTTAAAGGCTTGAAGTTGTCTGACTTGAAGTGGCTTAGTGAAACCATCAACCACTTGATCTCTAGTTGGAATAAACTTTATTTCCAACAACTTTTGTGCAACTCTTTCACGACGGTGTGAAAATCAATCCCTATGTGCTTTGTCCTTGCATGAAACACAGGGTTTGCAGAAAGATACGTCACACCAAGGTTATCACACCATAAGTATGGAACATGTGGTATGTGAACACAGTAGTGTTTCAATCCACATTACCTCAACAGTTTCATTTGCTAAGGACTTGTATTCTTCTTCAGTGCTGGAACGTGAGACAATTGCTTGTTTCTTTGCATTCCAAGATATGAGGTTAGAACCAAGAAAAACAGCAAAGCCTCCTGTGGATTTCCTATCATCTGGACATCCAGCCCAGTCTGCATCAGAGAAAGCACTTACTGTAGTTGATGGAGACTTGCATATTTTTAGGCCTGTTCCAACATTTCCTTGAATGTATCTCAAAATCCCTTTTACAGTTGTCCAATGTAAAGAGGTAGGTGCATGCAAGAACTGACATACCTTATTAACAGAAAATGATATATCAGGTCTTGTCCATGTTAGATACTGAAGTGCCCCAAGTATGCTTAGGTACCTAGTTCCCTCTTCTGGACTTAGCAATTTTCCCTCATATAAAAGACAATTTTTCAATTGTTGACATGGGTGTACTAGAAGGTTTGCAATCCTTCATTCCTACACGCCTTAGTATATCTGAAGCATACTTTTCTTGGGTGAGAAAAATGCCATCTTGTACTTTCTTTACCTCAATGCCTAGAAAGTAATGTAATTCTCCCAAATCTTTCAATGCAAATTCACTTTTTAAGTTTCTTAACAAGACTGAAGTAGCTTGTTGTGAAGAGCTAGCAACAATTATGTCATCAACATAAATTAACATAAATATGGTCACATTCTCTTTTCTGAAGAAAAACAAGGAGGTGTCCCCCTTTGATGGACGAAAACCAAGCTGTTGCAGTTTGTGACTCATCCTTGAATACCATGATCTGGGTGCCTGTTTCAGGCCATATAAGGCTTTGTCCAACCTGCATACATGATGTGGTTTAGAACCATCTTGAAAATCAGGTGGTTGTCGCATATAGACCTCTTCCTCGAGAACACCATGTAAGGCATTTTGTATATCCAGTTGGCGAGGACTCCATCCCCTGAAAACAACAATAGATAGAACAAGCCTGATACTAGTAGCTTTCACTACTGGACTAAAGGTGTCCTCATTGATAGGTGTCCTCATAATCAATGCCATAGCGTTGTTTAAATCCTTTAGCCACTAACCTAACTTTGTATCTATCTATTGTGCCATCAACTTTCTTCTTAATTTTGTATACCCACTTACAGTAAATAACATTCCTCCCTGACTTTGGTGGTACTAGATGCCATGTGCGATTTTTCATTAATGCATCACATTCATCATTCATAGCACTTTTCCAAGTTTTATCATTTAGTGCTTCTATCACATTTTCTGGTTCACCAGTAGCAGCAAGACTGGCAAACTTAAAGTTCTACTTATACCTGACCGCCCCGTCCTTGGGTACCAAAGGTTTAACAATACCTTGTTGTGATCGAGTCACCCGTGTAGTTGTGCTTGTGTCATAGGAGCCAACAGTTGTAGAAGCTCCGGTTCCTGTAGCCGCAGAAGATTCAGTCGAAGCCACAGGAGATCCGCCTCCTCGTATGACACAGGGGATTCCCCCTCGATGGCCACGTGATCGGCCAGCGTCGGATCCGACACATGTGGGGCAGCTGAAGGCGACCCACGAAGGGGCGACAAGTGGCCAGAGGCCCACGACGGGTCCTCGCCCTCATCATTATGTTTCGCGGTTGGCGTCTCACACCCAGCTGACTTGTGCCAGCTGTCGAGCCGCGACCCCTGTTCAAGAATTTGTCCGCTTAACCAGTTAACTTGTCGATTAATTCCTACTCGCAGGGTCACCGAGTAGCCGATAAACTGATAAATTGGTCGATTAATTGATTAAATGGCCGATTAACTTGCCGATTAGCCTATTAATCCCCTACTCGCCGGCCAACCGAGCGGTTACCAGTTAACGATTTCCTCAACGATGGCAGCGACAAAGGCGAGCTGATCCCGCTCGACTGCGCTGCTCCATCTGGTTGCGTGTCATGCGCGGGTGGGTTGTCGCTTGCGCGTGCGGCTGGTGGCGTCTGTTGGAAATATGCCCTAGAGGCAATAATAGAATGGTTATTATTATATTTCCTTGTTCATGATAAATGTTTATTATCCATGCTATAATTGTATTGACTGGAAACGCAAATACATGTGGGGTACATAGACAACACCATGTCCCTAGTGAGCCTCTATAGGACTAGCTCGTTGATCAAAGATGGTCAAGGTTTCCTAGCCATGGACAAGAGTTGTCATTTGATAATGGGATCACATCATTAGGAGAATGATGTGATGGACAAGACCCAAACTATGAACGCAACATATGATCGTGTCAGTTTATTGCTATTGTTTTCTGCATGTCAAGTATGTGTTCCTATGACCATGAGATCATGTAACTCACTGACACCGGAGGAGTACCTTGTGTGTATCAAACGTCACAACGTAACTGGGTGACTATAAAGATGCTCTACAGGTATCTCCGAAGGTGCCTGTTGAGTTGACATGGATCGAGACTGGGATTTGTTACTCCGTGTGATGGAGAGGTATCTCAGGGCCCACTCGGTAATACAACATCACAATAAGCCTTGCAAGCAAAGTGACTACAGTATTAGCCATAGGATCTTGTATTACGGAACGAGTAAAAAGACTTGCCGGTAACGAGATTGAACTAGGTATGGAGATATCGACGATCGAATCTCGGGCAAGTAACATACCGATAAACAAAGGGAACAACGTACGGGATTAACTGAATCCTTGACATAGAGGTTCAACCGATAAAGATCTTCGTAGATTATGTAGGAACCAATATGGGCATCCAAGTCCCGCTATTGGTTATTGACCGTAGAGGTGTCTCGGTCATGTCTACATAGTTCTCGAACCCGCAGGGTCTACACACTTAACGTTCGGTGATGTTTCGGTAGTATTGAGTTATGTAAGTTGGTGACCGAAGGTTGTTCGGAGTCCCAGATGAGATCCCGGATGTCACGAGGAGCTCCGGAATGGTCCGGAGGTAAAGATTCATATATGGGAAGTTGGTATTCGGGTTCCGGAATAGTTTCGGGGCTTGTCGGTTTTGGTTGGAAATGCCGGAAGGGGTTCCGGGGGTCCATCGGGGAGGTCCACCTGCCTCGGAGGACCCCATTGGCTGGGCCCATGCTGCTAAGGGTCGAGGTTTCCCTAGGGTGGCCGCCGCGCCCCTAGGGAAACCCTAAGGCAGTTCCCTAGGGTGGCCGCCGCGCCCCTAGGGAAACCCTGAGGCAGTTCCCTAGGGTGGCCGCCGCGCCCCTAGGGAAACCCTGAGGAAGTTCCCTAGGGCGCCGCCCCAACCCTAGGGAAACCGTGAACAGCCACCCCCTATATATATGAGGGGAGAGGGAGAGCAGCCGCACCCAAGCCACGGCACAACCCTCTCTCTCCCCCTCTAGATCGTTTCTCCTCTAGATTGGTTCGGTTTTGCTTAGCGAAGCTCTGCCGGATCAGCTCCACCACCACCGCCGCCACGCCGTCGTGCTGTCAGAGAACCCATCTACCTCTCCGCCCTCGCTTGCTGGATCAAGGAGGCGGAGATCGTCATCGAGCTGTACGTGTGCTGAACGCGGAGGTGCCGTCCGTTCGGCGCTAGATCGTGATTGGATCGCGGGACGGTTTGCGATTTGGATCGCGAAGACGTTCGATTACATCAACCGGGTTTCTTAACGCTTCCCGCTTGGCGATCTACAAGGGTATGTGGATCCGATCTCTCCTCTCGTAGATGCTCATCACCATGGATAGATCTTGTATGTGCGTAGAATTTTTTTTGTTTCCCATGCAATGTTCCCCAACAGTGGCATCATGAGCTAGGTCTATGCGTAGATGAGATCTCGAGTAGAACACAAAGGAGTTTGTGGGCGTTGATATTCATGAGCTAGGTCAGCGGTATTGTGGGATGAAGCGGCTCGGACCAACCTTACTTGTCCACGTACGAGAGACCGGTTCCATCGACTGACATGTAACTTTGTTACATAAGATGGCTGGCGGGTGTCTTTCTATCCCACTTTAGTTGAATCGGATTCGACAAAGGCGATCCTTGTAGAAGGTGAAATAGCAACTTGTATATCACCGTTGTGGTTATGCGTAGGTAAGAATCATTCTTGCTAGATACCCATAGCAGCCACGTAAAACATGCAACAACAAATTAGAGGACGTCTAACTTGTTTTTACAGGGTATGATGTGATATGATATGGCCAAAAACATGATGAGATATATGTGATGTATGAGATGATCATATTTTGTATAGATTATCACGACTTGCATGTCGTTCAGTATGGCAACCGGCAGGAGCCATAGGGTTGTCTTTAATTATTATGTGGCCTGCGTGTCACCCATTAAGCACTATGTAATGATTTACTTTATTGCTAAGTGGTAGCAATAGTAGTAGAAGCATGGTTGGCGTGACAACTCCGATGGCGACACGTTGATGGAGATCATGGTGTCATGCCGGTGACGATGGAGATCATGCCGGTGCTTTGGAGATGGAGATCAAAAGCACAAGTTCATGGCCATATCGTGTCACTTATGATTTGCATGTGATGTTAATCCTTTTATGCATCTTATTATGCTTAGGACGACGGTAGCATTATAAGGTGATCCATCACTAAAATTTCAAGATAAAATTGTGTTCTCCCCGAGTGTGCACCGTTGCGAAAGTTCGTCGTTTCGAGACACCTCGTGATGATCGGGTGTGATAGACTCTACGTTCGCATACAACGGGTGCAAGCCAGTGTTGCACGTGCGGAACACTCGGGTTAAACTTGACGAGCCTAGCATGTACAAGCATGACCTCGGAACACAAGAGACCGAAAGGTCGAACATGAGTCATATAGTAGATATGATCAACATGGAGATGTTCACCATTGAAACCACCTCATCTCACGTGATGATCGGACTTGGGTTGGTGAATTTGGATCATGTAGCACTCGGATGACCTGAGGGATGTCAATTTGAGTGGGAGTTTTTAAGTAATATGATTAAGTAAACTCATTATCTTGAACAATAGTCTAAGTTGTCTTTGCAAATTTTATGTTGTAGATCAATGGCTCGCGCAGTAGTTCCCCTGAATTTCAATGCGTTCCTAGAGAAAGCTAAGCTGAAAGATGATGGAAGTAACTTTGTAGACTGGGCTCGTAATCTGAGGATTATCCTCACGGCTTCCCAAAAGGCTTATGTCCTTGATGCACCGCTCGGTGAGCCACCCGCTCCAGTGTCGTCTCCAGATGTTGCGAACACCTGGCAGTCGCGTTCGGATGATTACTGAATAGTTCAGTGTGCTATGTTGTATGGCTTAGAACCGGGACTTCAAAGGCGTTTTGAACGTCATGGAGCATATGAGATGTTCTAGGAGTTGAAGTTTATCTTTGAGAAGAATGCCCGGATCAAGAGGTATGAGACCTCCGATAAGTTCTATGCTTGCAAGGTGGAGGAGAACGGGTCTGTTAGTGAGCACATACTCAGAATGTCTGGGTATTCCAACCGTCTGGCTGAGTTGGGAATTTCCCTCCCGCCGGAGGCGATCACTGACAGAGTTCTTTAATCACTTCCACCTAGCTACAAAAGCTTTGTGTTGAACTATAACATGCAAGGGATGAACAAGTCAGTCGCCGAGCTGTTTGCAATGCTGAAAGTCACTGAGTCTGAAATCTAGAAGGAGCATCAAGTGTTGATGGTCAATAAAACCACTAGTTTCAAGAAAAATGGCAAGGGCAAGAAGGGTAACTCCAAGAAGAGTGGCAAAGCAGTTGCCCCTCCCGTGAAGAAACCCAAGGCTGGACCCAAGCCAGAAACTGAGTGCTTTCATTGCAAGGGTACTGGCCACTGGAAGCGGAACTGCCCCAGGTATCTGGCCGACAAGAAGGCGGCCAACACCAAACAAGGTATATATGATATACGTGTTGTTGATGTGTACCTTACCAACTCTCGTTGTAGTGCCTGGGTATTTGATACCGGTTCGGTTATTCACATTTGCAACTCAAAATAGGAACTGCGGAATAAACGGAGGCTGGCAAAGGACGAAGTGACCATGCGCGTGGGAAATTGTTCCAAGGTTGATGTGATCGCCGTCGGCACGCTCGCTCTTCGATTACCATCGGGATTAGTGATAAACCTGAATAATTGTTATTTAGTGCCTGCGTTAAGCATGAACATTATATCTGGATCTTGTTTATTGCGAGACGGTTACTCATTTAAATCAAAGAATAATGGTTGTTCTATTTATATGAGTAATATCTTTTATGGTCATGCACCCAATGTGAGGGGTTTATTCTTATTGAATCTCGATAGTGATGTTACACATGTTCATAACATTGATGCCAAAAGATGTAGAATTGATAATGATAGTACCACTTTCTTGTGGCACTGCCGCTTAGATCATATTGGTGTAAAACGCATGAAGAAACTCCATGCTGATGGACTTTTGGAGTCACTTGATTTTGAATCACTTGACACATGCGAACCATGCCTCATGGGAAAGATGACTAAGACCCCGTTCTCTGAAACAATGGAACGGGCAAGTGACTTGTTGGAAATCATACATATTGATGTGTGCGGTCCGATGAGCATTGAGGCGCGCGGTGGATATCGTTATTTTCTCACCTTCACCGATGACTTAAGTAGATATGGGTATATTTACTTAATGAAACATAAGTCCGAAACGTTTGAAAAGTTCAAGCAATTTCAGAGTGAAGTTGAGAATCATCGTAACAAGAAGATTAAATTCCTACGATCTGATCGAGGAGGAGAATATCTGAGTTATGAGTTTGGCAATCACTTAAGACAATGTGGAATTGTTTCACAGTTGACGCCACCTGGAACACCACAGCGTAATGGTGTGTCCGAACGTCGTAATCGAACCTTATTGGATATGGTGCGGTCTATGATGTCTCTTGCCGATTTGCCACTATCGTTTTGGGGTTATGCGTTAGAGACAGTTGCATTCACTTTAAATAGGGCACCATCTAAATCCATTGAGACGACGCCATATGAGCTATGGTTTGGCAAGAAGCCGAAGTTGTCGTTTCTTAAAGTTTGGGGATGCGATGCTTATGTCAAAAAGCTTCAGCCTGAAAAGCTGGAACCCAGAGCGGAGAAATGCGTCTTCATAGGATACCCAAAGGAGACGGTTGGGTACACCTTCTATCTCAGATCCGAAGGCAAAGTGTTTGTCGCTAAGAACGGGTCATTTCTCGAGAAAGAGTTTCTCTCGAAAGAATTGAGTGGGAGGAAGATAGAACTTGATGAGGTTGTTGAACCTTCACTTCAGCCAGAGAGTAGTGCAGCGCAGAAAGATGTTTCTGTGGAGCCTACATCAGTTGAAGAGGAAGCTAATGATAGTGATCATGAAGCTTCGGATCAAGTTACTATCGAACCTCGTAGGTCGACAAGGGCACGTACTGCTCCTGAGTGGTACGGTAACCCTGTCTTGGAGGTCATGTTGTTGGACAACGATGAACCTACGAGCTATGGAGAAGCGATGGTGGGCCCGGATTCCGACAAATGGTTAGAGGCCATGAAATCCGAGATATGATCCATGTATGAAAACAAAGTGTGGACTTTGGAAGTATTACATGAAGGGCGAAAGGCCATTCAGAATAAATGGATCTTTAAGAGGAAGACGGACGCGGACGGTAATGTCACCGTCTATAAAGCTCGACTTGTGGCAAAGAATTTTTCACAAGTTCAAGGAATTGACTACGATGAGACTTTCTCTCCCGTAGTGATGCTTAAGTCCGTCAGAATCATGTTAGCAATAGCTGCATTTTTCGATTATGAAATTTGGCAGATGGATGTCAAAACAACGTTCCTCAACGGTTTCCTTGAGGAAGAGTTGTATATGATGCAACCAGAAGGTTTTGTCGATCTAGAGAATGCTAACAAAGTTTGCAAGCTCCAGCGATCCATTTATGGACTGGTGCAGGCATCTCGGAGGTGGAATAAGCGCTTTGATGAGGTGATCAAAGCGTTTGGGTTTATACAAGTTTACGGAGAAGCTTGTATTTACAAAAAAGTGAGTGGGAGCTCTATAGCGTTTCTAATATTATATGTGGATGACATATTGCTGATTGGAAACCATATAGAATTTTTGGAAAGCGTGAAGGAATATTTGAATAAGAGTTTTTCAATGAAGGACCTAGGAGAAGCTGCTTTCATATTAGGCATCAAGATCTATAGAGATAGATCAAGACGCTTAATAGGAATTTCACAGAGCACATACCTTGATAAAGTTTTGAAGAAGTTCAAAATGGATCAGTCCAAGAAAGGGTTCTTGCCTGTGTTACAAGGTGTAAAGTTGAGTAAGACTCAATGCCCAGTGACTGCAGAGGAAAGAGAAAAGATGAGTGTCATCCCCTATGCTTCTGCGATAGGCTCTATCATGTATGCAATGCTGTGCACGAGACCATACGTCAGCCTTGCCATAAGTATGGTCGGAAGGTTTCAAAGTAGTCCAGGAGTGGATCACTGGACGGCGGTCAAGAATATCCTAAAGTACCTGAAAAGCACTATGGAAATGTTTCTCGTTTATGGAGGTGATCAAGAGCTCGCCGTAAAGGGTTACGTGGATGCAAGCTTTGACACTGACCCGGATGACTCTAAGTCTCAAACCGGATACATATTTATTCTCAATGGAGGAGCGGTAAGCTGGTGCAGTTCCAAGCAAAGCTTCATAGCTGATTCTACATGCGAAGCGGAGTACATAGCTGCCTCGGAGGCGGTGAAGGAAGGTGTCTGGATGAAGCAGTTCATGACGGATCTTGGAGTTGTGCCCAGTGCACTGGACCCAATGACTCTGTTCTGTGACAACACTGGTGCCATTGCTCTAGCCAAGGAACCAAGGTTTCACAAGAGGACCAGACACATAAAGAGACGCTTCAATTCCATCGCGATTACATCGAGGGAGGAGACATAAGTATTTGCAAAGTACACATGGATCTGGATGTTACAGATCCGCTGACTAAGCCTCTTCCATGAGGGAAACATGATCAACACCAGAACTGTATGGGTGTTCGATTCATTACAATGTAAAATCACATAGTGATGTGAGCTAGATTATTGACTCTAGTGCAAGTGGGAGACTGTTGGAAATATGCCCTAAAGGCAATAATAAAATGGTTATTATTATATTTCCTTGTTCATGATAAATGTTTATTATCCATGCTATAATTGTATTGACTGGAAACACAAATACATGTGTGGGTACATAGACAACACCATGTCCCTAGTGAGCCTCTATAGGACTAGCTCGTTGATCAAAGATGGTCAAGGTTTCCTAGACATGGACAAGAGTTGTCATTTGATAACGGGATCACATCATTAGGAGAATGATGTGATGGACAAGACCCAAACTATGAACGCAGCATATGCTCGTGTCAGTTTATTGCTATTGTTTTCTGCATGTCAAGTATGTGTTCCTATGACCATGAGATCATGTATCTCACTGACACCGGAGGAGTACCTTGCGTGTATCAAACGTCACAACGTAACTGGGTGACTATAAAGATGCTCTACAGGTATCTCCGGAGGTGTCTGTTGAGTTGACATGGATCAAGACTGGGATTTGTTACTCCGTGTGACGGAGAGGTATCTCAGGGCCCACTCGGTAATACAACATCACAATAAGCCTTGCTAGCAAAGTGACTAAAGTATTAGCCACATGATCTTGTATTATGGAACGAGTAAAAAGACTTGCCGGTAACAAGATTGAACTAGGTATGGAGATACCGACGATCGAATCTCTGGCAAGTAACATACCGATAAACATAGGGAACATTGTAAGGGATTAACTGAATCCTTGACATAGAGGTTCAACCGATAAAGATCTTCTTAGAATATGTAGGAACCAACTGGGCATCCAGGTTCCGCTATTGGTTATTGACCGTAGAGGTGTCTCGGTCATGTCTACATAGTTCTCGAACCCGCAGGGTCTGCACACTTAACGTTCGGTGACATTTCGGTAGTATTGAATTAGGTAAGTTGGTGACCGAAGGTTGTTCGGAGTTCCGGATGAGATCCCGGATGTCACGAGGAGCTCCGGAGGTAAAGATTCATATATGGGAAGTTGGTATTCGGGTTCCGAAATAGTTTCGGGGCTTGTCGATTTTGGTTGGAAATGCCGGAAGGGGTTCCGGGGGTCCATCGGGGAGGTCCACCTGCCTCGGAGGACCCCATGGGCTGGGCCCATGCAGCTAAGGGCCGAGGTTTCCCTAGGGTGGCCGCTGCGCCCCTAGGTGAGGGAGTCCTGGACTAAGGGGTCCTCGGGCCGCTGGCCTATCTCTCATAGGCCGGCTTGGTGGGCCGCTCTCTGATTATCGCAGGAAGGGCCGGGATATGCGACGACCCCGTATTCAAGAAGGAAACCTCCGAAGATGCGGCGTGCACGCCAAGTCAAGATGAGGGGATCATCGTCTTTACTTCCGGCTGGAGGCTTATCATGTGTAAACCCTTGGTACCCCCGGTGTCTAAATAAACCAGGGGGTTTAGATCATAGAGGGAAGACAAGCTCATCTAGGGTTTTGGCTACTTGATCTCGAGGTAGATCGACTCTGTAATCTTCATACACATCACTACAACCAAGCAGGACGTAGGGTTTTACCTCCATAGGAGGGCCCGAACCTGGGTAAACATCGTCTCCTTCATCCCTTGTTACCCATCGATCCTAAACTCACAGCTCGGGACCCCCTACCCGAGATCCGCCGGTTTTGACACCGACATTGGTGCTTTCATTGAGAGTTCCACTGTGGGATCGCAAGAGGAATTGATGGCTCGCCTAATCATTAGCTATGAAGTCCATAACGGGGACTCCTTCGCCCCCGGACAGATTTTCGCTTTCGGCAACATCGTGCTGCACGCCAACCCGACTGGCCACCCTCGGAGTCTCGCCCCCGATCAAGAGATCAGATCTTGGAACCTAGAGTTCTCCGTAGACTCTAGGGGCGATCTTTCATTCACTGGGCTTGCGATCTCATCTGACGAGCCCGAAGTCTCCGAAGCCTTAACTTCGGATCTCCTTCTCGACTCCGCCCTTGGGTCTATCCCTGCCGATGATCTGGCTCTTAGTCCAGATCCGGTTACAGTACCTGATGGCCAGGGGTCGGCCCCTGCCGAACACACTCTTTGTACGGACACGTTGGAGATTAACTCCAAAAGTCCTAGGCAGATCGATCCGGTCGAGCTCTCGATGATCAACGAGGCGCTGGATCGGATCCTATCAATAAAAATCACAGACAACCCGACCTCGACCCATGCTCAGATCGGTCTGAAGGCGGGTCATGGGGAATTTTTCGACCTACCCACCACCCACTTGGTAGCCACTATCAAAGACTTAACCGATATGCTAGACTACGCCTCCGAGGAGGCAGAAGACATGGATGAAGAGGATGGCGCCCCCGCCCCTGTCAACACTGGGCGATGGACTGCCACCTCCACCTACGACGTCTACATGGTAGACACCCCCGACGATAAGGGCGATCGCACCCCTAAGAAGAATGGCGATAAATCTGGTGAGGAGCCTACAAGGTGCCGGAAACAGCGCAAACGATCTAAGGCAAACAAGGGAAGGGAAGCCATTGCAGGCACTGGGGAAAACAACACCCCGGAAGACCTCGGTGACCCTGAAGTCCCCGAACAACCACTGGAGGACCAGGAAAGGCCCGAAGATCGGCGCGACACCTGAGGATCTTAATGATTCCGAGGATGACAACTACCTTCCCCCTGTCGAGGAGGAGGACAGCCTGGAAGCCGAAGACTTCACCGTCCCCGAAAACCCTGCAGATCAGGAACGGTTTAGGTGGCAGCTTTTAGAAACCGCCCGAAGCCTGAAGGCAAAACAACAGCAGCTCAAAGCCGAACAAGACACCCTCAATGATAGATGGACGAGGGTCTTGACAGCCGAAGAAGGGTACGGTACCAATCTATCAGACCAACCCAAGAGCTACACACACCCGCGGCTGCTGCCGTAGTTCGATGACGAGGTCCTTGAAACATCGTCTCCCAGGCATACTCCATACGACCAGCCGGACCGCCCTCCCCGAGGACGGGATAGGACGGCCGGCGAGGTCGAGTACAGACCTGCAGTACCCCGCAGGAGAGGAAAAGAGCCAGCAGAGCCTGAGGACAGGTATGACTTACGACATGACCTGGATTATAGAGCAGGATACACAAGATCCATCTACGGATCTAGAGGGTACTCCCCCGCTAGACGGAACGGGTACCAGTCTTGGCTCGACCGCAACAATAGAGGTCGGGAACAAAACCGGTCCCGATCGACCACCGATCGTAGGCATGACATAGCTCGGGTCAGAGGCGCTGCCCATCCACTGTGCTTCACAGACGAGGTGATGCGACATCAGTTCCCTGAAGGTTTTAAACCCTTTAACATAGAGCAATACGACAGGACAACAGACCCAACCGTGTGGATTGAGGACTTCCTCCTCCACATTCATATGGCACGAGGAGATGATCTCCACGCCATCAAGTATCTGCCCCTAAAACTTAAGGGGCCAGCTCGACACTGGTTAAACAGTCTCCTCGAGAATTCCATCGGGAGCTGGGAAGAGCTCGAGGATGCCTTCCGATCAAACTTCCGGGGCACTTATGTCCGGCCACCGGACTCCTCCGACCTAAGCAATGTTGTCTAGAAAGTAGGTTAATCGGCTCGGCAATTCTGGAATCGGTTCCTGACCAAGAAAAACCAGATCGTTGATTGCCCGGACGCCGAGGCAATAGCCTCCTTCAGACATAATATCCTGGACGAGTGGCTAGCTCGTCAGCTCGGCCAGGACAAGCCGAGGACAATGTCCGCCCTTACCTCACTTATGACCCGCTTTTGCGCGGGTGAGGATAACTGGCTAGCTCGACGAGGCCATAACCCCGAAGACCCCGACACCTCCGAAGTCCGGGATGGAAATGGGAAACCACGACGTAACAAAAACAAACGCCGGCACAACAACGGCGATGCGGAGGACACGGCCGTTAATGCCGATTTCCGCAACCTAAAATCTGGACAGCGGAAGAAACCTTCTAGAGGAAATCGAGACGGACCTACCACGCTGGACAAAATCATGGATAGGCCCTGCCAGATCCATGGCACCCAAGACAAGCCCGCTACGCACACCAACCGTAATTGTTGGGTATTCAAACAAGCTGGCAAACTCGTAGCCGAGGAGCAAGGCAAGGGCCCACGCAGCGAGGACGATGACGAGCCCCGCGACACAAGCAATGGAGGACAAAAGCAGTTCCCTCGAGAGGTAAAAACTGTGAACATGATATATGCCACTCACATACCAAAAAAGGAGAGGAAGCGCGCCCTTCGGGAGGTCTACGCCGTAGAGCCCGTAGCCCCGAAGTATAACCCATGGTCGGCTTGCCCGATCACCTTCGACCGACGGGACCATTCGACCAGTATCCGTCACGGAGGTTCGGCAGCCCTCGTCCTAGACCCCATTATCGATGGGTATCACCTCACTAGAGTCCTAATGGACGGAGGAAGTAGCCTTAATCTGATTTACTCAGGCACGGTGAAAAAGATGGGTATAGATCCGTCAAGGATCAAACCTAGCAACACTACCTTTAAAGGAGTGATCCCAGGCGTCGAAGCCCGCTGCTCGGGCACCGTGAATCTGGAAGTAGTGTTCGGCTCGCCTGGCAACTTCCACAGCGAAGACTTGATCTTCGACATTGTCCCTTTTCGCAGCGGTTATCACGCCCTACTTGGCCGCACAGCATTCGCTCGCTTTAACGCCGTCCCCCACTACGCGTACCTGAAGCTCAAGATGCCCGGGCCCAAGGGGGTCATTACTGTCAACGGCAACATAGAACGCTCTCTCCGAACTGAGGAACTCACAGCGGCCCTGGCAGCCAAATTCCAGTACGGCGACGATAGGCCGACGTCCAAATCAGCCATAAAGGCACGTCAGGTTAGTAAACGAGCTCAGTCTCAACCCGAAGTCCCGGAATCATCTTCCGCCCAACAAAAATATGGATACGCCCCCCATAGCACAACCCTAGTTCCCGTAAAATATGTGCCAAGAAGGCACAACTTCACGCTCAAAATACCATGGAAAGCTGTGGGGACCCACTATCAAAGGGAAAGTGTTCGGCTGGACCGAACTACTGCCAACACATGTCTTCGGACAAAACCACAGGTACCATCTAGGACCTTCCAAGCGTAAAGCTCATCCACACTGCGGCGACTTCTCAAGATCTTCTTCCCAAGGTCCGTTCGCCGATAGCAATCACCTTTAACGGAACGCAACCCCCTCGGGAGCAAAGGAGCAGACATGCGACAGGGCACATTGAGGACGTCAAGCCACCCATCGAAGACCCCGGGTAAAACCTCTCCTTTGTAAACTTTATTTTTCATTTCAAAATATCTGTAACTTTTGCTTTGGCAGTTTGAGTTATAAGAATTCATCAGAAATAAAGACCATCCTTTATGGCCTCCTCGCTGTATTTTATGTCACATACTGTGTTCTCTACTCACCGACGCCAATAGCAAAAGCTGTTCGGTACATATTACGATGCGACCGGCTAATAGACCGGGGGCTTGACTATAAAAATCGCCCCATGCATCACCCCGACACTATTGTTTATGTGTTCAGCATCTCTGATGTTGCGTTATATGAATCGGTTCCGAATTATGTCTTGGGTCAATGGTTGGGTTGCCCGGCTCCTGTGTTTTCCCTCTTACGTTCCGCTCGTTCGGCTAAAAGGGTAAAGGGAGAACCACTGCGATTGTGCTTCCAGCTCGCCTGGTCAAGTACCTCAGTGGAGAAAGCCGAAAACTGACTGTCATAATAAGCGAGAACTGGTCTGCAATCCGAGCATAAGTGTCAAACTAAAAATCGATAGAGCTTATTCCGTGTTATACGAGGGGTTTGTACGATTACAAACCATGTGATGCTGGTTTCAACCTCGGTGCATCCGAATATCACAAAAACACTGGGGGCTAGTCATCAGCCCCCGCAGTCAAGCTCCTACGGCTAAGTGAAAGCACTAAAGCATCATAGTCCGATTGCCTTGTTCCCCTCGCACTACCGCCTTCGGGCACCGATACGTCGGCTAAGGGTCACAGTGTGGAGGTAAAAACACCTCGTGTAGTATCTACATGGGGGCTGAAGCCGACGACTCGCAACTTTCAGATAAAACGGCCACATAGGAGTCAAAATAATACAAAGCTTAAAGACATGATAAACCATGCAACCGCATTATAAAGCAGAATTGTCATCGGATACATGACAAAATGCTCATTCATAAATTACATCCTTAGGGCATTGGGCTTCTATTGCCCGATCACCATCCATGACGGTGGAAAAGTATTGCTCGGGGCGCCTATGCTCCTTCCCAGGGGGTGGAGGCACGGTGGCCATCTCGGTCGGCTTGAGCCTCGGCCAGTGCATCATGGTCCTTGCAAAGGCCATCCGAGCTCCCTCGATGCACGTAGAACGCTTTAGAGCGTCAATCCGAGGCGCAGTGTCGCACAGTTTCTGCACCAAGCCAAAGTAACTGCTCGGCAACGGCTCTGCAGGCCACAGCCGGATGCAAAGGTCCTTCATGGCCGGCTCTGCCATCCTGTGCAGCTCCATCAATTGTTTCATCTGATTGCTCAGGAGGGGAGGATGCTCGGGGGCTTGAAATTGCGCCCAGAACAGCCGAGGCTCCACATCCCCATCCCGAGAGGCGAAGTATTTGTTCGCGTACGCTGCACTCCTCGGGAGGTCCATAAAGGCGCCTGAGGAACGCCCCACCCGGGTGAGCAATGCAAACCTGTTACCACCAAAGGCACATTGCAGCAAGTACGGCATACCATCCGCGATCGCCTTGACTTGGCGGAGTTCTTCTTCAAAGTACCGCCTATCAACTCGCTCCGCTTTGAGCTCGGATTTCAGCGTGGATAGTTCGGTGGCCTGGTCTTCGTTCTTTTGCTCAAGGGCCTCACACTTTGTGCTGGCATCCTTGAGCTCCAGCTGCACCTCTGCCACCCGGGCCTCATGCTTGTCGCTCACGGCTTTTAACGCCGATAGTTCGGCTGCTGCTTGTTCGGCCACCGCCTTCTCATCCACGGCCTCCTGCCTCACCTTTTCCAACTCGGCCTTGAGGTTCTCGACCTCCACGGCCACAACTGTGGTAACAATGAGTAAATAACACTTAGGGATAACAATCCGGATATCTCAATCAATGAGGATAGACAATAGCCCGAATGATACAATTCAGACTCACCTTGCGTCTCGTCAAATCTCTTGTTCACACGATCGAGCTCCTCATCGGAGCTCTTGAGCTTCCGGTTTAGGTCGGCAAGCTCCACTGCGTTGGCGGCCGCCGCCGATGACGAGGCCTACAAAACAACTTATGTGCATTAAAACTCCCGATCTGTCAGATTCAGACCCTCTGCTAAGTACTCTTCGGAGCTCTTAGAATAATGAGGGACAAAGGGTGCCTTGAGCATCATTACTAATTTTCGGACACTTGACCCCAGGGCTCGGGGGCTACTACACTTATACGGATTGCATAAACTTGGTAAATTAACCTTTTCTGGAAAAAGAGTATAATGTGGCTCACCTTGAAGCCCGTCAAGAGACCGTTGAAGGCCTCTTTCAGTCCGCTATCAATGGGCTTAATGCCTTGCAAAACCACACCCATAAGGGCGTGGTGATCTTCGGCGATGGAGGAGCCGGATAAAGCTTCCTCCATCACGGCCGGCCACCCAGTCATGGGCGGCACCGGTGGTGACCTGCCAGCCCTCCCTTCGGTGGGGGATTGGGCTGGCAGCTCCGGAGGCATAGAGCGCTTCGGAGATGTCCTCGGAGGGGACTGGACCGGACTTCATCCCCCCTCTTTAGTTGCCAGGAGATGTTCCTCCTCCTGGTCTTCGGCGGCCGAGGTATTAACCTCAGCCATAACCTCGTCACCCTCGCCGCCGGTGTTCGGCTCAGAAGGAGCCTGGCACGATAACACCTCCGTGGCCTCCTTCGAGGCCTCAGGAGGCGTAGGATGTGACACAGTCCCGCTTTCCGCCAGGTCGGCGGCCAGAGACTCCCCGTCTGAGATTTGGTCGGTGGGGAGATCGCGTGGTGGGCTGCTAGTTGAAAGATGTTCGCCCATCTAGCATTAAAAGCTCTATATAAGTGACCCAGAGGGTCTTCGGATTCATACCTCTAGGCTGGGGGCTTAACCCTTGGGTTCCTTCAGGGAACCTTTTCAAAAGCCTCAGACTCCTTATCGGAGTCCGAGCTATCGTCGGCCAGGACTGCCTTTGTCCGGCATGTCCTCTTCGGGGCAGGAGGAGGTAGGTCCTCCGCGGCGTCCGCTGACGCCGCCCTTTTCCTTGTGAGGGGGGAGTCGCACTCCCCTTCGTCCTCGTGCTCTTCCTCGTGAGTGGAAGAGGCATGGGTCTTCTCGGACTTAGTGTCCGGAAGACCCCTTAGACGAAGACCCTCTCGGGCCTCCTTCTTCTCCCCTTTATTCTTCTTCTCCTTCTTCTCTGGCGCCGAATACGGCGCCACGACGAGCATCTCCGTCAACAGACCCGACCGAGGGTCTTCGGGCTGCGGGGCCGGACAGTCAATTTGCACGGCCTTGCTCAACCATTTCTGTGAAGATGAGGGAGAAGGGGTTCAGCTCTTTGTCAAAAAACAGAGCCGGGGAATTAAAGTTTTATCATACCTTGGTAGGAGGGGTTTCGGCATCAAGACCGGTGTCCTCCTCCTTGGTCGGCTAGCTCTTCTGGGGCTTGAATAGCACTTTCCACAATTTCTCGTTAGTAGTGCGGAAGAATTGACGCACGGTGGCCGGGTCCTCGAGCTGGTAAGCCCACATTGGGGAGGCCCGGTGCTGGCAGGGGAGGAGACGGCGGCGGAGCATGACCTGGATCACGTTGACTAGCTCAATTTTGGCCTCAATCATCGCGGAGATGCACTTCTGTAGCGATTTTACCTCGGCGGCTCCTACTTCTTGAGCATTCGTTGGTTTTCCCTTGAAGAGGAAAGGGTGATGCAGCAAAGTAGATAAGTATTTCCCTCAGTTGTTGAGAACCAAGGTATCAATCCAGTAGGAGATACAAGCAAGTCCCCAATAGATGTACCTACACAAATAATCAAACACTTGCACCCAGCGCTATAAAGGGGTTGTCAATCCCTTCACGGTTACTTGCAAGGATGAGATCTGATAGAGATAGATATAAAAGATTGCTAGAACGTAAAGTAAAACAAAAGTAAAAATAATGCAGCGAAGTATTTTTGGTGTTTTTGGTTTTTAGATCTGAAAATATAATATGGAAAATAGACCCAGGGGCCATAGGTTTCACTAGAGGCTTCTCTCATGAAGGAAAATAATACGGTGGGTGAACAAATTACTGTCGAGCAACTGATAGAAAAGCGAATAATTATGATGATATCCAAGGCAATGATTATGCATATAGGCATCACGTCCGTGTCAAGTAGACCGAAACGATTCTGCATGTACTACGATTACTCCACACATCGACCGACTCCTGCCTGCATCTAGAGTATTAAGTTCATGAAGAACAGAGTAACGCATTAGGTAAGATGACATGATGTAGAGGGATAAACTCAAGCAATATGATGAAAACCCCATCTTTTTATCGTCGATGGCAACAATACAAATACGTGCCTCGCTACCCCTACTTTGTCACTGGGTGAGGACACCGCAAGATTGAACCCAAAACTAAGCACTTCTCCCATTGCAAGAATTACCAATCTAGTTGGCCAAACCAAACCAATAACTTGAAGAGACTTGCAAAGATATGAAATCATGCATATAAGAATTCAGAGAAGATTCAAATAATATTCATAGATAAGCTGATCATAAACCCACAATTCATCGGATCTCGACAAACACACCGCAAAAGAGAATTACATCGGATAGATCTCCATGAAGATCATGAAGAACATGGTATTGAAGAACAAAGACAGAGAAGAAGCCATCTAGCTACTAGCTATGGACCCGAAGGTCTGTGGTAAACTACTCACGCATAATCGGAGGGGCAATGGAGTTGATGTAGATGCCCTCCGTGATCGAATCCCCCTCCGGCAGATTACCGGAAAAGGCTCCAAGATTGGATCTCACGGGAACAGAGGCTTCCGACGGCGGAAAAGTATTTTCGTGGCTCTTTTTAGTATCCAGGGAATATTTGGGAATTTATAGGCTGAAGAATAGGGTTAGGAGGGCTGTCATGGGGCCACAAGCAAGGGGGGCGCGCCCACCCTAGGGCGCGCCCTGGTGGCTTGTGACGCCACGGCAGGTCTCCTTCCTTCATCTCCAAGTCTACTGGGTTTCTTCTGGTCCAAGAAAAATCATTCCGAAGATTTTATTCTGTTTGGACTCTGTTTAATATTCCTTATCTGCAATACTCAAAAACAAGGAAAAACAGAAACTGGCACTAGGCTCTAGATTAATAGGTTAGTCCCAAAAATAATAAAAATAGCATATTAATGCATATAAAATATCCAAAACAGATAATATAATAGCATGGAACAATAAAAAATTATAGATACGTTGGAGACGTATCAAGCATCCCCAAGCTTAATTCCTGCTCGTCCTCGAGTAGGTAAATGATAAAAACAGAATTTTTGATGTGGAATGCTACCTAACATATTTATCCATGTAATATTCTTTATTGTGGCATGAATATTCAGATCCATAAGATTCAAAACAAAAGTCTAATATTGACATAAAAATAGTAATACTTCAAGCATACTAACAAGGCAATTGCGTACTTTCGAAATAACATGGCCTTAGAAAGTTATCCCTACAAAATCATATGGTCTGGCTATGCTCCATCTTCCCCACACAAAGTATCTAAATCATGTACAACCCCGATGACAAGTCAAGCAATTGTTTCACACCTTTTATGTTCTCAAACCTTTTCAACTCTCACGCAATACATGAGCGTGAGCCATGGATATAGCACTATAGGTGGAATAGAATATGGTGGAGGTTGTGAGGAAAAAGGAGAAGATAGTCTCACATCAACTAGGCGTATCAACGGGCTATGGAAATGCCCATCAATAGATATCGATGTGACTGAGTAGGGATTGCCATGCAACGAATGCACTAGAGCTATAAGTGTATGAAAGCTCAAAAAGAAAACTAAGTGGTTGTGCATAAGATGAAAAATTCCACTAGTTATATGAAAGTGACAAAATACGAGACTCTCTATCATGAAGATCATGGTGCTACTTTGAAGCACAAGTGTGGAAAAGATAGTAGCATTGTCTCTTCTCTCTTTCTCTCATTTTTTTTATGGTGGGCATCTTTGGCCTCATTTTTTTTATTTGGGCTTCGCTGGCCTCTTTTATTATTTGTAAAGTCCGAAGACTCATCTCAATTTGTGAGGGAGTCATAGCTTCCATCATCCTTTTCTCTCACGGGACAATGCTCTAATAATGAAGATCATCACACTTTTATTTACTTACAACTCGATACCTAGAACAAAATATGACTCTATATGCAATATGAAAGTGATGGTGCGTGTCATGAAAAATCGGAACGGTGGAAGTTGCATGGCAATATATCTCGGAATGGCCATGGAAATGCCATAATAGGTAGGTATGGTGGCTGTTTTGAGGAAAGTATATGGTGGCTGTTTTGAGGAAGGTGGGTTTGATGCACCGGCGAAAGTTGCGCGGTACTAGAGAGGCTTGCAAAGGTGGAAGGGTGAGAGTGCGTATAATCCATTGACTCAACATTAGTCATAAAGAACTCACATACTTATTGCAAAAGTCTATTAGTTATCGAAACAAAGCATTAGACGCATGCTCCTAGGGGAGAGGTTGGTAGGAGTTAACCATCGCGCGCTCCCGACCCTCACACAAAGGTTGACAATCATTAAGCAAATCATGCTCCGACTTCGTTACATAACGGTTCACCATACGTGCATGCTACGGGAATCAAAAACTTTAACACAAGTATTTCTACCAATTCACAATTACTCAGTAGCATGACTCTCATATTACCATCTTCATATCTCAAAACTATATGCAAGGAATCAAACTTCTCATAGTATCCAATGCACTTAATATGAAAGTTTTTATTATATCCCTCTTGGATGCCCATTATATTAGGACTAAATTCATAACCTAAACCAATTACCATGCTGTTTAAAGACTCTCAAAATAATATAAGTGAGGTACGAGAGTTCAATAATTTCTATAAAATAAAACACCACCGTGCTCTAAAAAGATATAAGTGAAGTACTAGAGCAACATTGCCTAGCTCAAAAGATATAAGTGAAGCACATAGAGTATTCTAATAAATTCACGATTAAATGCGTGTCCCCCTCAAAAGATGTGTACAGCAAGGATGATTGTGGCAAACTAAAAAGAAAAGACTCATATCATACAAGACGCTCCAAGCAAAACACATATCATGTGGTGAATAAAAATATAGCCTCAAGTAAATTTACCGATGGATTGAAGACGAAAGAGGGGATGCCTTCCGGGGCATCCCCAAGCTTAGGCTCTTTGGTATCCTTGAATATTCCTTGGGGTGCCTTGGGCATCCCCAATCTTAGGCTCTTGCCACTCCTTATTCCATAGTCCATCAAATCTTTACCCAAAACTTGAAAACTTCACAACACAAAACTCAACAGAAAACTCATGAGATCCGTTAGTATAAGAAAAATAAATCACCACTTTAGGTACTGTTGTGAACACATTCTTTATTTATATTTGTGTAATATCTACTGTATTCCAACTTCTCCATGGTTCATACCCCCCGATACAACCCATAGATACATCAAAGTAAGCAAACAACACAAAGAAAACAGAATCTGTCTAAAACAGAACAGTCTGTAGCAATCTATAGACTTAGAATACTTCTGTAACTCCAAAAATTCTGAAAAATTAGGACAATCAGGGAAATTTGTATATCAATCTTGTGTAAAAATTTAAGATCAAAATCACCTTCCAGTGAATTTACAAAATTGCTGGACTGATAGCAAAAGTTTCTGTTTTCAGCAAAATGAAATCACAAACACCGTAGACCATCCCAAAGGTCTTACTTGGCTCAAACACTAATTTAAACAAGAAAACACAATTACTACAGAGGTAATAATGTGCAAAACACTCAAAAACAGAATAAAAAACAAAAGCATAAAAATAAAATTGGGTTGCCTCCCAACAAGCGCTTTTGTTTAATGCCCCTAGCTAGGCGTAACACAATAGATCTAGGTATTGTCATCTTTGGTATGCAATCCATAAGTAGCTCTCATAATAGATTCATAAGGCAATTTTATTTTCTTTCTAGGAAAGTGCTCCATGACTTTCCTTAATGGAAATTGGAATCTAATATTTCCTTCCTTCATATCAATAATTGCACCAATCGTTCTAAGGAAAGGTCTACCAAGAATAATAAGACATGTAGGATTGCAATCTATATCAAGAACAATGAAATCTATGGGCACATAATTCCTATTTGCAACAATAAGAACATCATTAATCCTTCCCATAGGTTTCTTTATGGTGGAATCCGCTAGATTTAAATTTAAAGAGCAATCATCAAATTCACGGAAACCTAGCACATCACATAAAGTTTTTGGAATCGTGGAAACGCTAGCACCCAAATCACACAAAGCATGGCTCTCATAATCTTTAATTTTAATCTTAATAGTAGGTTCCCACTCATCATAAAGCTTCCTAGGTATAGAAACTTCCAACTCAAGTTTTTCTTCAAAAGATTTCATCATAGCATCCACGATATGTTTAGTAAAAGCTTTATTTTGATTATAAGCATGAGGAGAATTAAACATGGATTGCAACAAGGAAACATAATAAATCAAAGAACAACTATCATAATTACAGTCCTTGAAATCCAAAAGAGTGGGTTCATTGCTATTTAAAGTTTTGACCTCTTCAATCCCACTTTTATCAATCTTAGCATTAAGATCTATAAACTCCGAATCATTGGGACGCCTTTTAACTAAAGTTGACTTATCTCCAGTCCCATCTTTATCAATATTTACATTAGTAAACAAAGATTCAATAGGAGTAACATCAATCACTTTAAGATCTTCATCATTATTATCACGAGAACACACTTTTTCAAGCCATTCACGCTTAGCACGTATTCTAGCGGTTCTTTCCTTGCACTCATCAATAGAAATTCTCATAGATTTTAAAGACTCATTAATATCATGCTTGGGTAGAATAGATCTAATTTTCAAAGAATCAATCTCAAGAGAAATTCTATCAACGTTCCTAGCCAAATCATCAATCTTGAGCAATTTTTCTTCAATCATAGCATTGAAACCTTTTTGCGAGCTAATAAATTCTTTAATATTATTCTCAAGATCAGAGGGCATATTATTATAATTTCCATAAGAATTTTTTTTGGAATTTCCATAATTATTAGAGGAATTGCTAGGAAACGGCCTAGGATTGAAATTACCTCTATACGCGTTACTACCAAAATTGTTCCTACCAACAAAATTCACATCCATAGATTCATTATTATTTCCAATCAAAGAAGACAAAGGCATATCATTAGGATCAATAGGAGCACTCTTACTAGCAAACAATTTCATCAATTCATCCATCTTTTCACTCAAAGTATTTATTTCTTCAATAGCATGCACTTTTTTACTAGTAGGAGATCTTTCGGTATGCCATTGAGAGTAATTTGCCATAATATTATCTAGGAGTTTAGTAGCTTCTCCTAATGTGATTTCCATAAAAGTACCACCCGCGGCGGAATATAAAAGATTTCTAGAAGCAAAGTTCAATCCCGCATAGAAAATTTGTATAATCATCCATAAACTCAAACCATGCGCGGGGCAATTTCTAATCATTAGTTTCATCCTCTCCCATGATTGTGCAACATGCTCATGATCAAGTTGCTTAAAATTCATTATATCGTTCCTAAGGGAGATGATCTTAGCGGGTGGAAAGTACATGGAAATAAAAGCATCTTTACACTTATTCCATGAATCAATACTATTTTTAGGCAAAGATGAAAACCAAGTTTTAGCACGATCTCGTAGTGAGAACGGAAATAGCTTCAATTTAACAATATCATTATCCACATCTTTCTTCTTTTGCATATCACACAACTCAACGAAATTATTTAGATGGGATGCAGCATCTTCACTAGGAAGGCCGGAAAATTGTTCTTTCATAACAAGATTAAGCAAAGCGGCATTAATTTCATAAGATTCCGCACTAGTGGCGGGAGCAATAGGAGTACTAATAAAATCATTATTATTAGTATTAGAAAAGTCACACAACTTGGTATTCTCTTGAGTCATCGTGACAAAGCAAGCAATCTAGCACACAAGCAAACGAAAAGACGAACGGAAGAAGGGCGAATAAAAAGGCAAATCTTTTTGGTTTTTTCTGAAAATCGTTTTAGAAGTGGGGGAGAGGAAAACGAGAGGCAAATGGCAAATAATGTAAATGCAAGAGATGAGTTTGTGATGGGTACTTGGTAGGCTTGATGTAGATCATCCCCGGCAACGGCGCCAGAAATCCTTCTTGCTACTTCTTGAGCATGCGTTGGTTTTCCCTTGAAGAGGAAAGGGTGATGCAGCAAAGTAGATAAGTATTTTCCTCAGTTGTTGAGAACCAAGGTATCAATCCAGTAGGAGATACAAGCAAGTCCCCAATAGATGTACCTACACAAATAATTAAACACTTGCACCCAACGCTATAAAATGGTTGTCAATCCCTTCACGGTTACTTGCAAGGATGAGATCTGATAGAGATAGATATAAAAGATTGCTAGAACGTAAAGTAAAACAAAAGTAAAAATAATGCAGCGAATAATTTTTGGTGTTTTTGGTTTATAGATCTGAAAATATAATATGGAAAATAGACCCGGGGGCCATAGGTTTCACTAGAGGCTTATCTCTTGAAGGAAAATAATACGGTGGGTGAACAAATTACTGTCGAGCAATTGATAGAAAAACGCATAGTTATGACGATATCCAAGGCAATGATTATGCATATAGGCATCACGCCCGTATCAAGTAGACCGAAATGATTCTGCATCTACTACTATTACTCCAAACATCGACCGACTCCTGCCTGCATCTAGAGTATTAAGTTCATGAAGAACAGAGTAACACATTAAGTAAGATGACATGATGTAGAGGGATAAACTCAAGCAATATGATGAAAACCCCATCTTTTTATCCTTGATGGCAACAATACAAATACGTGCCTCGCTACCCCTACTTTGTCACTGGGTGAGGACACATCAAGATTGAACCCAAAACTAAGCACTTCTCCCATTGCAAGAATTACCAATCTAGTTGGCCAAACCAAACCAATAACTCGAAGAGACTTGCAAAGATATGAAATCATGCATATAAGAATTCAGAGAAGATTCAAATAATATTCATAGATAATCTGATCATAAACCCACAATTCATCGGATCTTGACAAACACACCGCAAAAGAATATTACATCGGATAGATCTTCATGAAGATCATGGAGAACATGGTATTGAAGATCATAGAGAGAGAAGAAGCCATCTAGCTACTAGCTATGGACCCGAAGGTCTGATGTGAACTACTCATGCATCATTGGAAGGGCAATGGTGTTGATGTAGATGCCCTCCGTGATCGAATCCCCCTCCGGCAGATTACCGGAAAAGGCCCCAAGATGGGATCTCACGGGAACAGAGGCTTGTGGCGGCGGAAAAGTATTATCATGGCTCTCTTTGGTATTGGGGGAATATTCCTGAATTTATAGGCGAAGAATTAGGGTTGGAGGAGCTACGGGGGCCCCACAAGCCAGGGGGGCGCCCCCCAGGGGCGCGCCCTGGTGGCTTGTGGCCCACTCGTAGGTCTTCTGGCCTCTTCTCGAAGCCTCCCGGGTTCCTTAAGGTCCAAGAAAAATCAGCGTAGAATTTTATTCCGTTTGGACTCCGTTGGATATTCCTTTTCTGCAATACTCAAAAACAAGGAAAAAATAAAAACTGGCACTGGGCACTAGGTTAATAGGTAAGTCCCAAAAATAATATAAAATAGCATATTAATGCATATAAAACATCCAAAACAGATAATATAATAGCATGGAGCAATCAAAAATTATAGATACTTTGGAGACGTATCACCCTTCGTCAGAGAGGTTGTCAGGAAATATTGTTCACACTTTGACGTTCGGCCTTCGAGGTTAAGCGACTTATCGCGTCCGGATAACTACATGTTCGGATAACTACATGTCATTGGCGGCCGGACTAGAGCCAGCCGATCATAAAGGGGGAAAAGAACTCACCCCGCAAGCCGGAGACTCTGATCACGCGAAGCTGCTAGTGTCATGACCCCTGGCGTTGGGGGCTAGTTCGGGGGCTACTGAGGGAGTCCTGGACTAAGGGGTCCTCGGGCCTCCGGCCTATCTCTCATAGGCCGGCTTGGTGGGCCGCTCTCTGATTATCGCAGGAAGGTCCGGGATATGCGACGACCCCGTATTCCAGAAGGAAACCTCCGAAGACGCGGCGTGCACTGCAAGTCAAGATGAGGGGATCAGCGTCTTTACTTCCGGCTGGAGGCTTATCATGTGTAAACCCTAGGTACCCCTGGTGTCTATATAAACCGGGGGGTTTAGATCGTAGAGGGAAGACAAGCTCATCTAGGGTTTTGGCTACTTGATCTCGAGGTAGATCGATTCTGTAATCTTCATACACATCAATACAACCAAGCAGGACGTAGGGTTTTACCTCCATAGGAGGGCCCGAACCTAGGTAAACATCGTCTCCTTCGTCCCTTGTTACCAATCGATCCTAAACTCACAGCTCGGGACCCCCTACCCGAGATCCGCCGGTTTTGACACCGACATTGGTGCTTTCATTGAGAGTTCCGCTGTGGGATCGCAAGAGGAATTGATGGCTCGCCTAATCATTAACGATGAAGTCCGTAATGGGGACTCCTTCGCCCTCAGACAGAATTTCGTTTTCGGCAGCATCGTGCTGCATGCCGACCCGACCGGCCACCCTGGTCGGATCGGAGTCTCGCCCCCAATCAAGAGATCAGATTCGGGAACCTAGAGTTCTCCGTAGACTCCCGGGGCGATCTTTCATTCGCCGGGCTCGCGATCTCATCTGACGAGCCCGAAATCTCCGAAGCCTTAACTTCAGATCTCCTTCTCGACTCCGCCCTCGGGTCTATCCCTGCCGATGATCCAGCTCTTAGTCCAGATCTGGTTACAGTACCTGAGGGCCAGGGTTCGGCCCCTGCCGAACACACTCTATGTACGGACATGTTGGAGGTTAACTCCGAAAGTCCTAGGCAGATCGATCCGGTCGAGCTCTCGACGATCAACGAGGCGCTGGATCGGATCCTATCAATAAAAATCACAGATAACCCAACCTCGACCCATGCTCAGATCGGTCTGAAGGCGGGTCATGGGGAATTTTTCGACCCACCCACCACCCACTTGGTAGCCACTATCGAAGACTTAACCAATATGCTGGACTACGCCTCCGAGGAGGCAGAAGACATGGATGAAGAGGACGGCGCCCCACCCCTGTCAACACTGGGCGATGGGCTGCCACCTCCACCTACGACGTCTACATGGTAGACACCCCCGACGATAAGGGCGATCGCACCCCTAAGAAGAATGGCGATAAATCCGGTGAGGAGCCGTGAAGGCGCCGGAAACAGCGCAAACGATCTAAGGCAAACAAGGGAAGGGAAGCCATTGCAGGCACCGGGGAAAACAACACCCCGGAAGACCTCGGTGACCCTGAAGTCCCTGAACAGCCACTGGAGGACCAGGAAAGGCCCGAAGATCGGCGCGACACCGAGGATCTTAATGATTTCGAGGACGACAACTACCTTCCCCCTGTCGAGGAGGAGGACAGCCTGGAAGGCGAAGACTTCTCCGTCCCCGAAGACCCTGCGGATCAGGAACGGTTTAGGCGGCAGCCTTTAGAAACCGCCTGAAGCCTGAAGGCAAAACAACAGCAGCTCAAAGCCGAACAAGACACCCTCAATGATAGATGGACGAGGGTCTTGACAGCCGAAGAAGGGTACGGTACCAATCTATCAGACCAACCCAAGAGCTACCCACGCCGACGGCTGCTGCCGCAGTTCGATGACGAGGTCCTTGAAACATCGTCTCCCAGGCATACTCCGTACGACCAGCCGGACCGCCCTCCCCGAGGACGGGATAGGACGGCCGGCGAGGCCGAGTACAGACCTGCGGTACCCCGCAGGAGAGGAAAAGAGCCAGCAGAGCCTGAGGACAAGTATGACTTACGACATGACCTGGATTATAGAGCAGGCCACACAAGATCCATCTACGGATCTAGAGGGTACTCCCCCGCTAGACGGAACGGGTACCAGTCTTGGCTCGACCGCAACAATAGAGGTCGGGAACAAAACCGGGCCCGATCGACCGCCGATCGTAGGCATGACATAGCTCGGGTCAGAGGCACTGCCCACCCACTGTGCTTCACAGACGAGGTGATGCGGCATCAGTTCCCTGAAGGTTTTAAACCCTTTAACATAGAGCAATACGACAGGACAACAGACCCAACCATGTGGATTGAGGACTTCCTCCTCCACATTCATATGGCACGAGGAGATGATCTCCATGCCATCAAGTATCTGCCCCTAAAACTTAAGGGGCCAGCTTGACACTGGTTAAACAGTCTCCCCGAGAATTCCATCGGGAGCTGGGAAGAGCTCGAGGATGCCTTCCGATCAAACTTCCGGGGCACTTATGTCCGGCCACCGGACTCCTCCGACCTGAGCAATGTTGTCCAGAAAGCAGGTTAATCGGCTCGGCAATTCTGGAATCGGTTCCTGACCAAGAAAAACCAGATCGTTGACTGCCCGGACGCCGAGGCAATAGCCTCCTTCAGACATAATATCCTGGACGAGTGGCTAGCTCGTCAGCTCGGCCAGGACAAGCCGAGGGCAATGTCCGCCCTTACCTCACTTATGACCCGCTTTTGCGCGGGTGAGGATAACTGGCTAGCTCGACGAGGCGAAAACCCCGAAGACCCCGACACCTCCAAAGTCCGGGATGGAAATGGGAAACCACGACGTAACAAAAACAAACGCCGCCACAACAACGGCGATGCGGAGGACACGGCCGTTAATGCCGGTTTCCGCAACCCAAAATCCGGACAGCGGAAGAAACCTTCTGGAGGAAATCGAGACGGACCTACCACGCTGGACAAAATCATGGATAGGCCCTGCCAGATCCATGGCACCCAAGACAAGCCCGCTACCCACACCAACCGTAATTGTTGGGTATTCCAACAAGCTGGCAAACTCGTAGCCGAGGAGCAAGGCAAGGGCCCATGCAGCGAGGACGATGACGAGCCCCGCGACACAAGCAATGGAGGACAAAAGCAGTTCCCTCGAGAGGTAAAAACTGTGAACATGATATATGCCACTCACATACCAAAAAAGGAGAGGAAGCGCGCCCTTCGGGAGGTCTACGCCGTAGAGCCCGTAGCCCCGAAGTATAACCCATGGTCGGCTTGCCCGATCACCTTCGACCGACGGGACCATCCGACCAGTATCCGTCACGGAGGTTTGGCAGCCCTCGTCCTAGACCCCATTATCGATGGGTATCACCTCACTAGAGTCCTAATGGACGGAGGAAGTAGCCTTAATCTGATTTACTCAGACACGGTGAAAAAGATGGGTATAGATCCGTCAAGGATCAAACTTAGCAACACTACCTTTAAAGGAGTGATCCCAGGCGTCGAAGCCCGCTGCTCGGGCACCGTGAATCTGGAAGTAGTGTTCGGCTCGCCTGGCAACTTCCACAGCGAAGACTTGATCTTCGACATTGTCCCTTTTCGCAGCGGTTATCATGCCCTACTCGGCCGCACATCATTCGCTCGCTTTAACGCCGTCCCCCACTACGCGTACCTGAAGCTCAAGATGCCCGGGCCCAAGGGGGTCATTACTGTCAACGGCAACACAGAACGCTCTCTCCGAACTGAGGAACACACAGCGGCCCTGGCAGCCAAATTCCAGTACGGCGACGATAGGCCGACGTCCAAATCAGCCATAAAGGCACGTCAGGTTAGTAAACGAGCTCAGTCTCAACCCGAACTCCCGGAATCATCTTCCGCCCAACAAAAATAGGGATACGCCCCCCATAGCACAACCCTAGTTCCCGTAAAATATGTGCCAAGAAGGCACAACTTCGCGCTCAAAATACGATGGACAGCTGTGGGGACCCACTATCAAAGGGAAAGTGTTCGGCTGGACCGAACTACTGCCAACACATGTCTTCGGACAAAACCACAGGTACCATCTAGGACCTTCCAAGCGTAAAGCTCATCCACACTGCGGCGACTTCTCAAGATCTTCTTCGCAAGGTCCGTTTGCTGATAGCAATCACCTTTAACGGAACGCAACCCCCTCGGGAGCAAAGGAGCAGACATGCGACAGGGCACATTGAGGACGTCAAGCCACCCATCGAAGACCCCGGGTAAAACCTCTCCTTTGTAAACTTTATTTTTCATTTCAAAATATCTGTAACTGTTGCTTCGGCAGTTTGAGTTATAAGAATTCATCAGAAATAAAGACCATCCTTTATGGCCTCCTCGCTGTATTTTATGTCACATACTCTATTCTCTACTCTCCGACGCCAATAGCAAAAGCTGTTGGGTACATATTACGATGCGACCGGCTAATAGACCGGGGGCTTGACTACAAAAATCGCCCCATGCATCACCCCGGCACTATTGTTTATGTGTTCGGCATCTCTGATGTTGCGTTATATGAATCGGTTCCGAATTATGTCTTGGGTCAATGGTTGGGTTGCCCGGCTCCTGTGTTTGCCCTCTTACGTTCCGCTCGTTCGGCTAAAAGGGTAAAGGGAGAACCACCGCGATTGTGCTTCCAGCTCGCCTGGTCAAGTACCTCAGTGGAGAAAGCCGAAAACTGACTGTCATAATAAGCAAGAACCGGTCTGCAATCCGAGCATAAGTGTCAAACTAAAAATCGATAGAGGTTATTCCGTGTTATACGAGGGGTTTGTACGATTACAAACCATGTGATGCTGGTTTCAACCTCGGTGCATCCGAATATCACAAAAACACTGGGGGCTAGTCATCAGCCCCCGCAGTCAAGCTCCTACGGCTAAGTGAAAGCACTAAAGCATCATAGTCCGATTGCCTTGTTCCCCTCACACTACCGCCTTCGGGCACCGATACGTCGGCTAAGGGTCACAGTGTGGAGGTAAAAACACCTCGCGTAGTATCTACATGGGGGCTGAAGCCGACGACTTGCAACTTTTAGATAAAACGGCCACATAGGAGTCAAAATAATACAAAGCTTAAAGACATGATAAACCATGCAACCGCATTATAAAGCAGAATAGTCATCGGATACATGACAAAACGCTCATTCATAAATTACATCCTTAGGGCATTGGGCTTCAATCGCCCGAGCACCATCCATCACTGTGGAAAAGTATTGCTCAGGGCGCCTATGCTCCTTCCCAGGGGGTGGAGGCGCGGTGGCCATCTCGGTCGGCTTGAGCCTTGGCCAGTGCATCATGGTCCTTGCAAAGGCCATCCAAGCTCCCTCGATGCATGTAGAACGCTTTAGAGCGTCAATCCGAGGCGCAGCGTCGCACAGTTTCTACACCAAGCCGAAGTAGCTGCTCGGCAACGGCTCTGAAGGCCACAACCGGATGCAAAGGTCCTTCATGGCCGGCTCCGCCATCCTGTGAAGCTCCATCAATTATTTCATCTGATTGCTCAGGAGGGGAGGATTCTCGGGGGCTTGAAATTGAGCCCAGAATAGCCGAGGCTCAACATCCCCATCCCGAGAGGTGAAGTATTTGTTCGCGTCCGCTGCACTCCTCGGGAGGTACGTAAAGGCGCCTGAGGAACGCCACACCCGGGTGAGCAATGCAAACCTGTTACCACCAAAGGCACATCTAAGTACGGCTTACCATCCGCAATTGTCCTGACTTGGTGGAGTTCTTCTTCAAAGAACCACCTATCAACTCGCTCCGCTTTGAGCTCGGATTTCAGCGTGGATAGTTCAGTGGCCTGGTCTTCATTCTTTTGCTCAAGGGCCTCGCACTTCATGCTGGCATCCTTGAGCTCCAGCTGCACCTCTGCCACCCGGGCCTCATGCTTGTCGCTCACGGCTTTTAACGCCGACAGTTCGGCTACTGCTTGTTCGGCCGCCGCCTTCTCATCCACGGCCTCCTGCCTCACCTTTTCCAACTCGGCCTTAAGGTTCTCGACCTCCACGGCCACAACTGTTTTAACAATGAGTAAATAACACTTAGGGATAACAATCCGGATATCTCAATCAATGAGGATAGACAATAGCCCGAATGATACAATTCAGACTCACCTTGCGTCTCGTCAAATCTCTTGTTCAGACGATCGAGCTCCTCATCGGAGCTCTTGAGCTTCCGGTTTAGCTCGGCAAGCTCCACTGCGTTGGCGGCCGCCGCCGATGACAAGGCCTACAAAACAACTTGTGTGCATTAAAACTCCCGAGCTGTTGGATTCAGACCCTCTGCTAAGTACTCTCCGGAGCTCTTAGAATAATGAGGGACAAAGGGTGCCTTGAGCATCATTACTAATTTTTGGACACTTGACCCCCGGGTGGGTTTTTCAAACCCACCCAGGGCTCGGGGGCTACTACATTTATAAGGATTGCATAAACTTGGTAAATTAACCTTTTCTGGAAAAAAGAGTATTGCGTGGCTCACCTTGAAGCCCGTCAAGAGACCTTTGAAGGCCTCTTTCAGTCCGCTATCAACGGACTGAATGCCTTGCAAAAACGCACCCATAAGGGCGCGGTGATCTTCGGCGATGGAGGAGCCGGATAAAGCTACCTCCATCACGGCCGGCCACCCAGTCATGGGTGGCACCGGTGGTGACCTGCCAGCCCTCCCTCCGGTGGTGGATTGGGCTGGCAGCTCCGGAGGCATAGAGCACTCCGGAGATGTCCTCGGAGGGGACTGGACCGGACTTCGTCCCCCCTCTTTAGTTGCCAGGAGATGTTCCTCCTCCTGGTCTTCGGCGGCCGAGGTATTAACCTCAGCCATAACCTCATCACCCTCGCCGTTGGTGTTCGGCTCAGAAGGAGCCTGGCGCGATAACACCTCCGCGGCCTCCTTCGAGACCTCAGGAGGCGTAGGATGTGACGCAGTCCCGCTTTCCACCAGGTCGGCGGGCAGAGACTCCCCGTATGAGATTTGGTCAGTGGGGAGATCGCGTGGTGGGCTGCAAGTTGTAAGACGTTCGCCCATCTAGCATTAAAAGCTCTATATAAGTGACCCAGAGGGTCTTCGGATTCATACCTCTAGGCTGGGGGCTTAACCCGTGGGTTCCTTCGGGGAACCTTTTCAAAAGCCTCAGACTCCTTATCGGAGTCCGAGCTATCGTCGGCCAGGACTGCCTTTGTCCGGCATGTCCTCTTTGGGGCAGGAGGTGGTAGGTCCTCCGCGGCGTCCGCTGACACTGCCCTTTTCCTTGTGAGGGGGGAGTCGCACTCCCCTTCGTCCTCATGCTCTTCCTCGTGAGTGGAAGAGGCATGGGTCTCCTCGGACTTAGTGTCCGGAAGACCCCTTAGACGAAGACCCTCTTGGGCCTCCTTATTCTCCCCTTTCTTCTTCTTCTCCTTCTTCTCTGACGCCGAATACGGCGCCACGACGAGCATCTCCGTCAATAGACCCGACCGAGGGTCTTCGGGCTGCGGGGCCGGACAGTCAATTTGCACGACCTTGCTCAGCCATTTCTATGAAGATGAGGGAGAAGGGGTTCAGCTCTTTGTCAAAAAACAGAGCCGGAGAATTAAAGTTTTATCATACCTTGATAGGAGGGGTTTCGGCGTCAAGACCGGTGTCCTGCTCCTCGGCCGGCCAGCTCTTCTGGGGCTTGAATAGCACTTTCCACAATTTCTCGTGGGTAGTGCGGAAGAATTGACGCACGGTGGCCGGGTCCTCGAGCTGCTAAGCCCACATTGGGGAGGCCCGGTGCTGGCAGGGGAGGAGACGGCGGCGGAGCATGACCTGGATCATGTTGGCCAGCTCGATTTTGGCCTCAATCATCGCGGAGATGCGCTTCTGCAGTGATTTTACCTCTGCGGCCGACCCCCAGTCCAGGCCTTTCTTGAGCCACGGGGTTAGCCTCCCGGGGGGTCCGGATCTGAACTCGGTAGGTGCCACCCAGTCCGCGCTCCTTGGTTCGGTGATGTAGAACCATTCCTTTTGCCAGATCTTGACCGTGTCGATTAAGGTGCCGTCCGGCCACTCGACACGTGGGAGCTTGCTGATTACCGCCCCTCCACAATCCGCATGCGCGCCCGCAACTGTCTTCGGCTTGACGTTGAACACTTTGAGCCACAGGCCGAAGTGGAGCTGTACCCGCAGGAAGGCTTCGCAGACGGTGATGAACGCCGAGATGTGCATGAAGGAGTTCGGGGGGAGGTCATGGAAATCTAACCCGTAAAAGAACATGAGCCCCCTAACGAAGGGGTGGAGCGGAAAGCCCAGTCCCCGGATGAAATGGGGGACGAACACCACCCTCTCGTCCGGTTTCGGTGTGGGAACCACCTGATTCGCCTATGGAGCGCGGTGTGCGATGTTGGCGGAGAGGTAGCCGGCACGCTTTAGCTCTCGAATGTCGTTGTCGGTGACGGAGGAGGCCTCCCACTTACCCATGCAGCCTGAACCAACCATGGCCGAACTTAGAGGGAAGATTGAGGAAGAACTGGATCTGGGCTCTCGGAACTTGGGAAGGTTGAGGAGGCAAAGGGTGCGAATTTGGAGCATGAATAGGCCTTGGGGGTTTTCTCCCTTTTATGGGGTGCCGTAATACCAAGAGCCTCCCTTTTACTGTGCCGCAGGCCTCGCCACTTCCCGAAACAATCGTGCCGTTATGCGCGCGTGGGATAACCTAGGGGATTAATCATAGCCCATAAGAAACGGGACACGATCTACACGTTGATAAGATGTCCCAATGGAGAAACAACCTCGAACCGCGAATCGAGTTTTTGTAACCGGCTCAGCGGTCGTGATAGGCCACGGCCCTTCGTCAGAGAGGTTGTCAGGAAATATTGTTCACACTTTGACGTTCGGCCTTCGAGGTTAAGCGACTGATGGCGTCCGGATAACTACATGTTCGGATAACTACATGTCATTGGCGGACGGACTAGAGCCAGCCGATCATAAAGGGGGAAAAGAACTCACCCCGCAAGCCGGAGACTCTGATCACGCGAAGCTGCTAGTGTCATGACCCCTGGCGTTCGGGGCTAGTTCGGGGGCTACTGAGGGAGTCCTGGACTAAGGGGTCCTCGGGCCGCCGGCCTATCATTCATAGGCCGGCTTGGTGGGCCGCTCTCTGATTATCGCAGGAAGGGCCGGGATATGCAACGACCCCGTATTCTAGAAGGAAACCTCCGAAGACGCGGCGTGCACTCCAAGTCAAGATGAGGGGATCAACATCTTTACTTCCGGCTGGAGGCTTATCATGTGTAAACCCTAGGTACCCCCGTGTCTATATAAACCGGGGGGTTTAGATTGTAGAGGGAAGACAAGCTCATCTAGGGTTTTGGCTACTTGATCTCAAGGTAGATCGACTCTGTAATCTTCATACACATCAATACAACCAAGCAGGACGTAGGTTTTTACCTCCATAGGAGGGCCCGAACCTGGGTAAACATCGTCTCCTTCGTCCCTTGTTACCCATCGATCCTAAACTCACAGCTCGGGATCCCCTACCCGAGATCCGCCGGTTTTGACACCGACACTAGGGAAACCCTAAGGCAGTTCCCTAGGATGGCCGCCGCGCCTCTAGGGAAATCCTGAGGCAATTCCCTAGGGTGGCCGCCGCGCCCCTAGGGAAACCCTGAGGAAGTTCCCTAGGGCGCCGCCCCAACCCTAGAGAAACCGCGACCAGCCACCCCCCTATATATATGTGGGGAGAGGTAGAGCAGCCGCACCCAAGCCACGGCACAGCCCTCTCTCTCCACCTCTAGATCGTTTCTCCTCTAGATTGGTTCGGTTTTGCTTAGCTAAGCTCTGCCAGAGCAGATCCACCACCACCGCCGCCACGCCGTCGTGCCGTCGGAGAACCCATCTACCTCTCTGCCCTCGCTTGCTGGATCAAGGAGGCGGAGATCGTCATCGAGCTGTACGTGTGCTGAACGCGGAGGTGCTGTCCGTTCGGCGCTAGATCGTGATTGGATCGCGGGACGGCTTGTGATTTGGATCGCGAATACGTTCGACTACATCAACCGCGTTTCTTAACGCTTCCCGCTTAGCGATCTACAAGGGTATGTGGATCTGATCTATCCTCTCATAGATGCTCATCACCATGGATAGATCTTGTATGTGCGTAGGAATTTTTTTGTTTCCCATGCAACGTTCCCCAACAGCGTCAGCGATTCCGCTGCGGGATCCGCACCTGCAGTAGGAAGCCCGCCTACGTCAGATCTCTTGGGATTGGCGCCGCCAGCAGGATCTGCTCGTGTCTGGCGCTTGTACACAAAGGGTTATGCATAAAATCACAGATTTGGGCAGCGTTTTTTTTGCTATTTCCATTAGTAGCATCAGGTTTCTGACTGTTAGCCAAATGATCATCAACATATTTATTACCCCCGTGATCAGAAGGGTTTAAGAGCTCCGGATACAAGAGAAGAATTTCGGCAAGGAGACGGGCATCGGCATTTGGATGCAACGTGGAGAAGGGAAAAGCCATTTCGTCAAAAACAACATCCCTGGAAATATAAACCCGCCTAGTAGAAATATCTAGGCACTTGAAACCTTTGTGTAGATTACTATAGCCTAGGAAGGCACATTGCTTAGAGCAAAATTGGAGTTTGTGAGTATTATAAGGACATAGATTCGGTCAGCAAGCACACCCAAAAATACGAAGTGAAGAGTAGTTGGGTTTTTCATGAAATAGTTTCTCGAGTGGAGTTTCAAAGTTGATAACTTTGCTTGGCAAACGGTTGATGAAGTAAGTGGCTACAATAAAGTCCTCATCCCAAAATTTAAGTGGCATGCAGGCTTGAGCTAGGAGAGAAAGCCCAGCCTTGACAATATGTCGATGTTTCCGTTTGGTTGACCCATTTTGTTGGTGTCCATGGGGACATGAGACATGGTGGGATATGCCAATCAATGTAAAAAAATGAATTCAGCTTCTCATATCCCCCCAATAAGATTGAAGGGCAAGAATTTTCCGATCAAATTGATGTTCAACGAGATTTTGAAAGTCATGAATTTTTTGAAAAACTTCTGACTTATGTTTGATTAAGTACATCCATGTGAACTTACTGAAATTATCTATGAAGCTCACATAGTATTTTTTTCTACCTACTGATACAGCAGCTGGTCCCCACACATCAGAAAAAACGAGTTCCAAAGGGAACTTTGATCCACTTATGGATTTTGGATAAGTCAATTGATGGCTTTTGCCTTGTTGACAAGAATCACAAACAAATTCATTATTAAACCACTTGACAAATGGGAACTTATTTTGACTAATTATTTTGCTAACGATGGTGGATGAAGGATGCCTTAGGCGCCGGAGCCACCTATCCGAGGTGGGTGTGACACTAAGCACTTGCTTCTTGGAGCCTTGTCCCATGTGTTTTACAGGGTATAGGCCTCTGCTACCCCTGCCTTGCAGAAGAATTCTCCTCGTTCCCCGATCCTTTACAAGAAAAGAATAAGGGTGTATTTCAATGAATGTATTGTTGTCAATGGCAAGTTGACTTGCAGAGATTAAACTCTTATTAGCCTCAGGCACATGTAGAACATTATTAAGAAGAAGATCACGTTCAGGGGTATAAATATGAGATTGACGAATATGTGCTATAGCCATACCGATCCACCTGCTGTGTAGATTTGTTCATCTCTAGTGTACCGATCTCGGACTGTGAGCTTCTCTAGGTCTCCCGTGATGTGGTTCGTTGCACCACTATCCAGGTACCAGTTGGTGTCAACCCCGTATTGGGGAGCCACCATGTTTGCGGAGCGCTCCTCCCCTCCTTGGTAGGAGGAGTCATATAGTTTCCAGCAATTCCATGCTGGATGCCCGAGCTTGCCACAAATCTGGCAGATCGGCTTGGCAGAGGGATTGTTGGTGTAGTTCCCACTGCCGCCGCCGTTGCAATTGTTCCCCTGTTCTCGCGGTTAGGAGAGTTTGGAGGCTTGGAGAAGTTTCCGCGGGCGCGACCACCACCACCAAGCTGTTTGTTTTGGAGGTTGCGGCCGCGGTCACCATCGCCGCCGTTGTTCTTGTTGAAGCGGCCGCGGGTTGCGGCGTTGGCAGACGACTGGGAGGATTCGCCGCGCAGACTCATGCGAGCCTCAAAGCTCAGCAGCTGTGAGTACATCTTCGGAACCGTGACCGGCTCGACCTTGGAGCACATGGCCGAAACCAGTGGGTCAAACTCCTCATGGAGTCCGCAAGCATGTGAGAGACAATGTCCTTATCATCAACCTTCTTCCCTAAATCCATTAGTTCATCTCACAAAGTTCTAACCTTACCAACATAATCGGTGATGCTGCTGTTGCCCTTTTGGAGATTCGCCAGCGCGATCTGGACATTGACAGTCCTTGCACGCATGTGGGAAGCCAGCATCCCTTGAACGGTTTTCAACATCTCTGCTGCGGTTTGGCATGTCGCCACTTGTTTCGCAATCTCACGAGGCAGAGAGGCCAGCAGGTAGGAGAACACCTGCTGATCCCGCGCGTACGACACAACAAACTCCGAGTTGGGAGCCTTGGACTTGGTTTTTCCGTCATCGGCGGTTACCTCAATGGTCATGGGCGACATCGTCCGCTCGATGTCGAGGAAATCCGCCATCTGAGCCCCCTGATCGCTGAGAGCACTCTGGCGCGCCATAGAGCCTCGTTCCCTATCGTAAGCTTCTCTATTGTGGCGTGCACAAAGGGAGAGGAGGGGAAGGAAGTGGAAGAGCTTGCCATGGATGATCTCAAGGCCGACTCTGATTACCATGAAAGAAATAGTGGAAGCGTATGCTCCATAGTAGGGACGCGTGCGTGTTTATATAGATGGACAATGCACAAGATAGATTTTTTTCTGATAAGGGGCGCTTTATTACTTAAAGATTTAAGCATTACACCCGGCCTCTGCATAACTAAGATGCACACAACCAATAAGGAGTCCACTCATAGAACAAAAAACAAAAAAACAAAGAGAGGTGCAATACACAGAAACATCTATAGTCTGTGTAATGCCTAAGTCATAGGGGGGCCAATCCTAAGATCATGCTGCCACCCATGTTGGGAAAAAGCATCCCTCGCCGTAGCCTTCAATCGTGTACACACCTCCGTAAACAGGTCACGACTCTCCACATGTTGTAGAGACGACCATAAACGAAGCGTCCCGGTACATAAGATAACCTGCATCAGAGAAGTACTTTTCCCGTTAAAGACCTTATCATTTCTACATAGCCAAAGCAACCAAATAACGGTGAGCGCTCCCACCCTGAGAAGAGTTCTAAACTTGTGTTCAATCCCATGTAACCAGTTTCCAAATATATTAGCAACACTACGAGGAGGATACATGCCAGAAGCTATTTGGGTGACTGACCATATAGAACGAGCCAATTTACATTGCAAGAACAAATGTTTTATTATCTCATCATGTTGACAAAAGACACATTGCGTACTTCCATGCCAATTCCTCTTAATAAGGTTATCTTTTGTAAGAATGACTCCGCAATGAAGATACCATGCAAAGATTTTATTCTTAAGAGGAATCTTCATCTTCCAGATTTTCTTGTTATTATCAACTGGCACATCGGATTGGAGCAGAGCTTTGTACATGGACTCCACTGAGAATTGTCCATTCCCAAGTAGGTTCCAACGAAATACATCGGACTCTTGTGACAATTGCACCGTGGACACCCGCTGGAGTAGGGTATTCCATGATTGAAGTCCGGGTCCAATTAAACTTCTTCTGAACGTCACCCTTGGCGGAAAAGATTCCAAAACCGTGGCGATAGTATCACCCTTGTGACGCAAAATATTGTACAGAGCATGATATTGTTCCCGGAGTGAGGCATTACCTAGCCACTTGTCCTCCCAGAATCTAATTTCCGAGCCGTCCTTAATTGAGAAGGAGCCATAGCGGAAGAAATATTTCTTCGTAGCCATTAAGCCCGCCCAAAAGTGAGAGTCACCAGGCTTCCAGTATACCTGGGATATCGCCTTTGATCCCACATATTTTCTCTTTAGGAGGTTTTGCCATACACCATCTTCTGTCAATAACTTAAATAACCATTTGCCGAGGAGGGCCTTATTCTTAACCTCAAGGTCATGAATGCCCAACCTGCCTTGGTCTTTGGGACGGCAAACCACACTCCATTTAGCCAGTCTATATTTCTTACTCTCGCTATCTCCTTGCCAAAACAATCTTGATCGGAAGTAATCCAATCTATGTAAAACTCCTTTCGGCAGCTGGAAGAAGGAAATCATATATAGTACCATATTGCTTAGTATTGAATTTATGAGTACCAATCTTCCGTCCAGAGATAGCAATTTTCCTTTCCAACTGCTTAGTCTCTTTTGTAATCTCTCCTCGACGTGTTTCCATTAAGCATTTGTGAGTCTCCGATAATGTATCGGTATCCCGAAATATGTGATCGAAAACTGGCCCAAACCGTAGCCGAACAAGTCAGCGTAGAGATGAGCCTCGTCTTGAGCCTCGCCGAAACAAAACAATTCACTTTTATGGAAGTTGCTCTTAAGACACGAGAGTTGCTCAAAAGCTGATAAAATTAACTTTAGATTTTTCGCTTTCTCTAGGTCATGATCCATGAAGAGAATCGTATCATCGGCATATTGAAGGATAGAGAGACCACCATCCACCAGATGATTTACTATCCCATCAATTTGGCCATCAGCCTTGGCAAGCTCAATCATGACAGCTAACATATCCGTCACTATATTAAATAGCATGGGCGATATTGAGTCACCCTGTCTTAATCCTTTTTTCGTTTGGAAATAGGGGCCCATGTTATCATTGACTTTAATGGCCACGCTACCTCCAGAAACAAAACTATGAATCATAGCACGCCACTCTACAGAAAAACCTTTCATTCTGAGAGTCTGCTGAAGAAAAGACCAGTTGACATTGTCATAAGCCTTTTCAAAGTCGATTTTTAGTACCACCCCATTTAGCTTTTTCCTATGTAGTTCGTGGACTGTTTCATGAAGGATAGCAAATCTGTCTAGGATGTTCCTTCCTTGCATAAAATCAGTATGTGAAGGACGAACCACATGTTCAGCAACCGAATTTAGCCTAATTGTCGCAACCTTGATGAAAATTTTAAAACTAACATTAAGGAGGAAGTTAGGTCTATATTGTTGTATCCTTTCAGCCTCATTAACCTTAGGTAATAAAATAATCTCACCAAAGTTTAAGAGAAACAATTCTAGTTGGCCAACATGTAGGTAACCAAACAAAAGTAGGAGATCCGATTTGATGACTTCCCAGAAGTTCTGATAGAACTCGGCAGGAAAACCATCCGGACCCGGGGCTTTGTTGTGCTCCATTAGGAAAACCGCCTTTCTAACTTCCTCCTCGGAATATGGAGCTATTAGAAGGGTATTTTACTCATCAGAGACCTGGGGGATGTCATCTGTTCGGGACTCATCCATCGAGAAGTTTCCTTCCTCGGGGGCTCCGAACAGATTTTTATAATAATTAGTGATGTAAGATATAAGTTTCTATCAAGCCCTCCTCCTGATGTAGTGAATGCATAAGTTTCTTCCGGTGTCTACCATTGGCGACACCATGGAAGTAGCTAGTATTCGAATCACCTTTCAGGATAAATTGAGAGTTTGAATGTTGGTACCATTTGAGCTCCTCTTCACGCAACCTGCGAGCTATCTGTGCATTCGATTGACTCTTGATCTCGATTTCATGCTCAAATAAAGGTCTGACCTCAGTGAGAGCTTCTAATTCATCAATAATAGATGAAAGACGAAGCTTCTCTTTTTTGAGGATACCCGCTGTATGCCTAGCCCAGCCACGTAGGAATTTACGTATTGCACGTATTTTTTTATTCCATTTGTGTATTGGGGTATGCCCGGCAACCGGTTTTTCCCACACCTCCTTGACCATGTCATGGAAGCCATCCCGATGCAACCAACCAAGTTCAAACTTGAACTTGTGTCTCTGTTGTGGGCGTGGCAAACCAGTAGTTAGGAGGATGGGTGCATGGTCTGATATAGCCTCGATACGAGGTAGAGCGCGAACAGAAACCATGGGAAATTTGAATTTCCAGTCGGTATCCATTAATACACGATCTAGTTTCTCATATGTCGGCTCCGGAAGACTATTCGCCCAAGTGAATTGTCTTCCAATCATGAAAACCTCTCGCAGATCTAGACTGTCGATGACATCGTTGAAAAGGAAAGGCCAATGATCATCAAACCTACCCTGGCTTTTCTCATTTGGAAATCTTAGCAAATTGAAATCACCACCAATAAGAATGGGGTATGGATTATCTTTCGCGAGATTAACCAATTCACGCAGAAAATCAGCCTTGAAATCATCCTGGGCTGCACCATACACGGCGACGAGAGTCCATGTGAAGTTATCGGTCTTGTTGCGAATATGGATTTTAATGTGAAACTCACCATCCGAACTAGCCAAAACATCCATAGTCCCTGTGTTTACGCCAAGTAAAATGCCCCCAGAACGACCACTAGGCGGCCATGAAATCCAAGTGTAGTCAATCCCGCCAGATAGACAGTTAAGCAGACTTAGTGAGAGATCGCGTCTCCCCGTTTCAGAGATAGCCAAAAAGTCTAAATTGAATTCCCTGTTGCATTCCGCAATGAATAGATGTTTAGCCAAGTCACCAAGACCTCTGCTATTAAAAAACATTCCATTCATGAGGAAACATTAGGAGATTTAGAAACTTTCTCCTTCTTTGAGGGCTTACGGCCTTTTTTGGAACGGGAGGCCTTTGAATTACGTCCGGAAGCTGTTAGCTCAATCAATGAACTAAGTCTAGGTTCATCTAGGCCCACATCCGATACCTGTCCTACTAAATGAGAGAGTAGCTGACCATCTGATGTGGCATGCAGCTCCTCCTCATCTTGATATGAGATAAAAGGCTTGCTAGAAACACGTGGCATAACCTTTAAACGGTCATATTCCAAATGTCTCAAGGCGTTTGTGTAAACAGAAATATCCTTCTCATTACTTCCTAGGCTAACACCCACATTATTCAACTTAGAAACGATGGTTGTAGCGAAAAAAGATAAAAAGGATTTGGTTGGCGACATCGTACCTTGGTTGTCTAGGTTCTACTCTGCTTTTTGTCGCATAGCCTTGGCCAAGGAGTCCTCATCAGTGTCCATCCTCCCGTCATCGGTAACTATATGCCGGTTACTCCGACGTGTGGGTGTCATTCCTGATGAAGGAAGTCGTACAAGATTCGCTGTCGGAGGAGGGGATGAGGTTGAAGTAGCAACGCCCTCCCCGACAGTCTCACAGGCCAGTGCAAATGGTCAGTCCTTTGTAGCCACCGGTTCGGCACCCGGGATTGGGGCGTACATGTCCCACTTGTTGGGCCAAATAAGCCACGTTGGGCGAGCCAGCGTGCGTGCAGGCGCGAGCTGGACGAGCAAGACACCGGTCCGAGCCGTGTCTGGGTCCGTGGCAGAGTGTGTGTGTGTGTGTCTAGGCATGCGTGTGTGCGTGCGTATGTTTGCTGGCGCAATAGGCGCGGGAGTGACCGCGTCGGGTGCTGGACCCGGCCGCGTCGGGCGCGTACGTGCGCGGCGAGCGCGCGGGCCGTGGAGCGCGGGACGTGGGGAGTACGCGAGTGGGGTGTGTTGGAGCGCGGCGTGGCGTGTCTGTGCGCGCACGCATAAAACCCTCTCCCTCCTGTGTATTACGTCAGGGCGATCGAGTTCGTGCTCGAGGAGAAAATCAGAAAACGCTGTTCGAGCGGCATGGTGTTTGTGCGCCCGGAAAAACTCTGTGTCTTCTCTCCCTCCGATCCTCCTTGTCTCCGGTGATCGCCGTGGTACGGTCGTTCCATTTTTCGGCTAACATTTGGTATCAGAGCCCGGTGGTGGAGGTGAGCGACGGCGGCCATGTCGCTGGTGCAGTACAGCGGCGGCGGCGGCGGGTCCACATCGATGCAGATCCCGCCATAGACGGCGACGAACTACACCCCCTAGGCGATCATGGTGGAGGCGATCCTTGATGCCCAGGGGCTGTGGGGCGTGGTGGCGCCGAAGGAGGGTGCGGCGATCGACGCCGGCAAGAGCAAGACGGCGCGGGCGATGTTGCTCGGGGCGCTGTCCGAGGAGGTGCTGATGCAGGTGGCGCCGAAACCCAGTGCGAAGGAGGCATGGGACTCCCTCAAGGTGCGTTTCGTCGGCGCCGATCGGGTGAGGGCCGCGCGACTGGCGACGCTGCGCGGCGAGTTTGATCGTCTCCGGATGGACGACGGCGACGAGCTCGACGCATACGCCGGCAAGGTCTACGGGATGGCGGCGAAGTACGCGGTGCTCGGAGCGACCCTCGACGATGCAGCCATGGTGAAGAAGCTGCTTGACACCGTGCCGGACCGGCTTTACTCCGTGGTGGCCGGCATCGAGCAGTTCTGCGACGTGGAAGAGATGGCGTTCGAGGAGGCTCTGGGGCAGCTGAAAGCGTTCGAGGAGTGGACGCGGCGACGCACACAGGCCGGCGGCGCGCGGGCGGATGGGCAACTCCTGCTCACTGCAGCCCAGTGGGAGGCGCGGCGATGACAGAAGGACGGCAGCTCCGACGACGACGGGGTGTCGAGCACGGCTTCAGGCAGCTAGAAGAAGAGGCGCGGGCGCTGCTACAACTGCGGGCAGCGGGGCCACTTCAAGCGCGACTGCCCCAAGCCGCGGAAGGCGCCGGCGGCGGAGCAAGCGTTGCTGGCAGACGTCGGCGACGACTTCGGCGGGCCGGGACTCCTCTAGGCCGTGGCTTAAGGGGGTGATTGTTGGGCCAAATAAGCCACGTTGGGCGAGCCAGCGTGCGTGCGGGCGCGAGCTGGACGAGCCAGACACCGGTCCGAGCCGTGTCTGGGTCCGTGGCAGAGTGTGTGTGTGTGTGTCTTGGCGTGCGTGTGTGCGTGCGTATGTATGTTGGCGCAATAGGCGCGGGAGTGACCGCGTCGGGCGCTGGACCCGGCCGCGTCGGGCGCGTACGTGCATGGCGAGCGCGCGGGCCGTGGAGCGCGGGACGTGGGGTGTGCGCGAGTGGGGTGTGTTGGAGCGCGGCGAGGCGCGTCTGTGCGCGCACGCATAAAACCCTCTCCCTCCTGTGTATTACGTCAGGGCGATTGAGTTCGTGCTCGAGGAGAAAATCAGAAAACGCCGTTCGAGCGACAGGGTGTTTGTGCGCCCGGAAAAACTCTGTGTCTTCTCTCCCTCCGATCCTCCTTGTCTCCGGTGATCGCCGTGGTACGGTCGTTCCATTTTCGGGCTAACACCACTCCACCTGTGTGTGCTGAATATTCGCTAGTGCATCAGTGCATGTATTGGCACCCACAAGCGAACCATTTGGTCCCAGTCCATGGTCAGCCATCACGGGCGGCTCCACATGACTAACAGCTAGCATAGCATGCACCGGCTCATGCACATGCACCTCGTGAGTGCACCCACTGGCTGGCTCCTCGTGAGCAGCAGCGAGCTCAGCCAGCTCGCCATGAGCAACACCCATCTTAGCCGGTTGAGCAGCAGCAAACATGGCAGGCTCCGCGTGAGCAGCTAGCCGTGCGGCCCGCAGCTGATGGCGTTCAGTAGACGCGGCCGTGCGCCCCGCCATGCCACCGGTGGCCTGCGCCGACGTAAGTACAGTGGTCTGTGGTGTTGCCGTTCGAGTCGGTGATGCCGGTTGCGATGCAGTCACTGTCCGCGGAGTGATATGCGACGAGGCCTCCTGCCGTTGCACCTGTGAAGACCTGTCGAGACATCCGCTTGATGTTGAGCGGGCGCGAAGTTCATCGACGAGCTTCTTGCCTCTCGGAGTTTGCGGGGAAGAGTTAAACGGGGTCACTGCCACAAGCATAGAACTACCTTTCGGTGCTTCACCCTTCACTACTAGAAAACAGGGCCGGGACCAAAGGGACTCCACGTGGCCGCTGCGGGGCACCCAGGCAGGAGGACCTTTAATCCCGGTTGGTAACACCAACCGGGATCAAAAGGCGGCCACGCGTCAGAAGCTCGCAGGCGCTGGGGTTTTATTTTTTGGAGGGTTAATTTAGGGGTTTCATATTGTGTTAGCTAGCTAATAGAGAGAAGTGACATCTCTTTCTTCTTGCTTGGTCGATGCTAGCTACTATACATATAGAGAGAATTCGACGCTAGCTAATAAGCAAATGAAGAAAACCATTAATTACACAAGATCGTCATGAACATATATAGAGAGAAGTGACATCTCTTTCTCCGTGCTTGGTCGAACAACAAGTTTTCGTATATCTATCCGACGCTACTACATATGTACAATAAAACATCTCTTACAATCCCTAACACCTAATATCTAATTTCACATGGTTCTCCGTGTTCTGGTATGACGTGGTCAAGAAATAATACTGCCAATTCCTCTTGAATTGCTCGTATGCGATCATGTGGTAGGAGTTCATCCCGCATCTGCCAGATCTAATTTAAAGAAGGGGGTCAATACATATATATGAATTAAACTCAACACAATTGATGGTAATATGTAAAATAAAATTGTGAATATTGTTTACGTACTTCAAATTGTTTCTCAGAGAAGCCCGCTCAGAGGTATAGTAGCGAATGAACTCGCATACGTAGTATCCACATAAAGTAGTCCCGGGTGACTGGTACAAGCACTTTACGAGAATAGAGTTCAATCAAACTGATAAGCAAGCATGATAATGGTATTGATGAAACTAGAATCAATGAGAGATGCGCGGAACTAGCTAGTACTACTTACTTTGGGGTGCGTAAATCGCAGCTCCTTCTTCAGACCCGGAACCATAGTGGTGAACTTTTTCCAAACCCTGGCAGGCAAAGAAAATGATTATTTGATATCAGGAAATGAACGAAAGTTGCCGATATGGTCCCGGTATTGATTGAACTTACTTCTGGAGCATTGCAGTCATGTCTGCATAATACTTGGGATCTTTACGGAAGGAGTCTAAGACAGTTACTAATGCCCTGTCAAGGTTAATGGATAGCATAATATAGTGGTAGCTGCGCACGCATAACTCATCAATTACATTACTTAACCTCGAGTAAGCGAAACCGAATATGCACAAGACAGTAACACTCACTCGAAGTTGTAAGGAAAGAGTATTTCCCTTTTGTTTTGATGTCTAAGGAACGATTCTAGCATGTTCTTCTCGGTATCTTTGGCCTCCTTTTGTACCGACCATTCATTTACGGTATTTGGGCTAATGAACCCAATGTCATAGATTTGTGCTTTTTCGCATTCGACCATCTTCAATCTGCATAATATAGTGAGGATAATTATATATACATGCAATGAACGAGCTGAGCTAGAGACTTAATTATAGAAGTAATACTTACAGACAGTAGCAAGTCATGAGTTGTTTGTCGAGGGCCTTTTGATTGTATAACTGAAATACCTCCACAAATTCAACAGGCAGCACCTCGACTCCAGGGAAGTCGTGCTCTTTTTTAATTCCGACAAACAAACTGTCGGTCCCGGACTTCCTGCAGGTTTCCATGTACCAGTCATGCAATTTTTGCATCATCGTTGTTAGATGAGGATGATCAGGTTTGACGAGAGGCTTCCCGTGCTCGTATCTAAAGTCGTCTACTACTACCTCAGCCGTTTCAATTTCTACATCATCGGGCAGGTAATCATCAAGAGTGGTACCGGGCAGTAGCACCGGATGATTAGCGATATCGCTAGACACCTTGAGCGGAGGGCACGATTGCATCTCCTGTTCGCCGAGCTGGGGAATTGTTTTCCCACTTCTTCGCTTTTTCTCTCTTGCAGCACTAGAAGTACTTCCCGACCGCTGCGCTTTAGTATGTGTCTTAGTAACTATGCGGTCATAGTTGGATAGCCGAGTCCGTGGTGGTCGCTTCAGGGCATGCAGAGTTCGCTTCGCTTTCACCAGATCTACCGTTTCCTTCGGAGGTGGATCTTTCCGCGCAAAATGGGCCTTCACTTCGGCTACACTGATTTCAGCGTTTTCCTCTTCGGACCTCTCATATGGTAACTTTTGAAGAGGCTTGAGGCTTGGACCATATTTGAATTTCGTCCCGCCTATTGTACTGCTAGCCGCCGGAGCGGCGGCGGCGACTCTCTTCCCCCGTTGTTGACGCGCAGGAGGAGGAGTAGTGCCCTGACGCGCCGGAGGAGGAGGAGGAGGAGGAGGAGGCGGAGTGCCCTGACGCGCCGGAGGAGGCGAAGGAGGAGGCGGAGTGCCCTGACGCGCCGGAGGAGCCGGAGTGCCCTGACGCGCCGGAGGAGAAGGAGGTGGCGGAGTGCCCTGACGCGCCGGAGGAGAAGGAGGCGGAGTCTACTGAGGCGTCCAGTTTGGATGCTTGATGTACTCTTTTCTCCATAGATAGGTACTCCTCAAAGCATTTTCCAAAAGAATAATATCCTCTTCACCTGTAGGGTTGTCAAGCTCCAGCCTTTCAAATACATTCATTATTTCATTCACCATCACAACAACATAGCCTTGTGGAATCGGACGGCAATGGAAAGTTCCCTCAGCTCGAGGAGGTACAACAGAGCCGACCGCCGCCTTGAAGGTCAGGTTCTGGCATTTCGTCATTAGCTCGCAATGTTCAGTCGCCGTGATACTATCCACGGGGTAGCGAGGAGCCGTGAAATCAGGCTGAACGAGCTCCATGGAAGCCATGCTGCTTCTTCGCTGAGATGGTGGGCTAGCGTCAAAGGAAGCATCTTCGTGCCGCTCAGATGGTTGGCCGGTAGCTCGCTGGCTCTCAAGTTCCTCTAGTTTTTCTAATCTTGCACTGAGCTTCTGCATTTCGCTTGCTTCCTGTTTCCTTTTTCTCTCTCGGCTTCTATAACCACCGCTGTCGGGAAACCCATGCTTCCACGGAACGGAGCCTGGTGTGCCTCGTGTTCGTCCAGGGTGTTCAGGATTCCCGAGGGCCTCTGTCAGCTCGTCCTTCTCTCTGTCAGGAATGAACGTCCCTTCCTGCGCTGCCTTGATTACTGCCTGAAGCTTCCGGAAGGGTATTGCAAGTTGCTTGTCAGTCCAAACACACTCCCCTGTTTCTGGGTCCAAAGTTCCCCCAACCCCGAAGAACCAAGTCCTTGAACGATCTGGCCAGTGCAATGTCGCTGGTTGGACATTCTTAGCAAGCAGATCTTGCTCAGCTTTGTCCCACAACATCCGGGCTTTGTAGTAGCCACCTGACCCCGTGTGATGGTGAAACTTCTTCCTTGTAGCATTTTTCTTGTTTGTCAGTGACCATTTCTTACCCTTCTCCGATTTCTTGTAGGCCACAAATTCGGGCCATTGATCTTTTATCTTCTCATATCGACCGACGAATTTCGGAGTCTCTTGTTTCTCGACAAACTTTGTGTTCAACTCTTTCTTCCAGTTCCTGAATAGTTCTGCCATCTTCTTAAGAGCAAACGCCTTGACCTTTCACTCTATAACAAGGTTATTCGGATCCTCCTCTCGCGGTAAGCTGAAATTTGCCATCAGCTCGGTCCAAAGATCATCTTTCAGTCTATCATGGACATAAGAAACTTCAGGGTCCTTATTATTCTTATTCCATTGATGGGTGTTGATCGAGACATGGTCCCTAACAACAACTCCACACTGATGTACAAATGCGTCCTTGGTCCGCTTGGGAGCAATCGGTTGGCCATGTATCGCGACTTCTGTGATCGTGAACCTTTCATCTGGGCACAACCTTTTCTTCGGGCCTCGTCTCCTTACCTCGTCGGACTTTGAAATAGTTGAGGCTCCCTTCTCCGTTCGGTCACCGGAGCCGTGATCATGATCTCCTTCCTCCGCCGTTCGGTCACCGGAGCCGTGATCATGATTTCCTTCCTCCGCCATTCGGCCACCGGAGCCGTCATGATCTCCTTCCTCCTCCATTGTTGGATCACCGGAGCCGTCATCCTCTCCTTCCTGATAATCGGAGTCGTTGAGATACGACAAGGGATGACCTCCGGCGTGGATTATATCTCCCAACAACTGTTCTTTTTCTAAGTCTCTTTGATCCATAGTTTCTGCAAATATTATACAACGTGGCAATATACTAACATGAGATATATATGCAAATCAATACAAGGCAATGCAACAATACGATCATAGCGCCTCTCAAGCAGGTGGTCGGCGGCGCCGAGTCGACGACGAGGATGTGGGCCGGGCATCGTCGACGTCGAGAACAAATTCTACAACTATTTAAATTCCTACCCTTGAATAAACTTTAATAAAGATGATTGCATTTGGCAACTATGACAATAATAACATATTTAACAACAATGACACATTTTCTACTTAAGCGATCGTCGGGGACTCCTCGGGTTCGCCGACTAAAAAAACTAAAACTTTTTTACAACTAAAACAACTAAAACAACAAATTAATAAAACAAACTAAAGCAACTAATAAAACAAACTACGGCGACGACGAGGACGGGCTCGGGGGCTGCGGCAACGACGAGGACGGGCTCGGGGACGGCGGCGACGACGAGGACGGGCTCGGGGGCGGCGGCGAGCTCCGGCAGCCTGGCGGCGTCGGGGCAGGGCGTCGGCGTCGGGGCGAATGGGAGAGATTGGGGGAAATTTCGACAAGTCCCGCCTTATATGCGAAAACCTTTGGTCCCGGTTGGTGGTTCCAACCGGGACTAATGCCCACCTTTAGTCCCGGTTGGTGCCACCAACCGGGACCAAAGGTCAATTTCAGCAGCCCAAAGGGCGGGAAGCAGAGACATTTGGTCCCGGTTGGAGCCACCAACCGGGACTAAAGGGTGTCATTAGTCCCGGTTGTAGCCACCAACCGGGACGAAAGGGTTGGTCCTGGCTGTGGTGGGAGTTTAGTCCCACCTCGCCAAGCGAGGAGCGCTCATACTGGTTTATAAGCCCGCCCCTCTCTGCCTTGTTGAGTTCCTCTCAAAGTGAAAATAGATTTCCTTATATGGGAAATTTGACCTGAAATCAAAGTGAATTTCACTCTGATTTCAGGTCGAATTTTCGCTATAAGTGCATCTATGTTCATTTTTGCTATTTTTTATGTTATTTTTTTGCATATTAAAAGTTCTTAACAAAAAATACTTTATGAATATTCCTTTTGCTATTAAAGTTTTTAACAAAAATAACTTTTGGAAGATGTCTATCTCGGACCGTATCGTCTATTACAAATAACCTTGGGAAAACACATCTATTACAAAGGGATTTCAATTTTTTTAAACATATTTTAACTCAAGACTTTTTCTGCATTCAATATGCACCATTCAAAGCCACATCATCACTTTTCAACCCTTTTCTGACCTCATTTACTATTTTTCATGCATTTCATGATTTATTTTGAGCTAAAATGACCCTCAATTGAAAAGCACTGCAAATGAACTCTGAAATGGTTGAAAGTTGGCATGGCATCATCATTTCACCCACATAGCATGTGCTAAAAAGTTGAGAGGGTTACGACAAAAACTGGATGCACTTCGTGTACAAAATGAACAATCTGTTTCAAAGTGTTAGGGTTTTGGACGGAAACTCATCAGTTACAAAAGGATTTCAATTTTTAAACATATTTCAACTCAAGACTTTTTATGCATTCAATATGCACCATTCAAAGCCACATCATCACTTTCAAATCTTTTCTGACTTCATTTGCTATTTTTCATGCATTTCATGATTTATTTTGAGCTAAGATGACCCTGAATTGAAAAGCACTGCAAATTACCTCTGAAATGGTTGAAAGTTGGCATGGTATCATCATTTCACCCACATAGCATGTGATAAAAAGTTGAGAGGGTTACGACAAAAACTGGATGCACTTCGTGTACAAAATGAACAATATCTTTCGAAGTGTCAGAGTTTTGGACGAAAACTCATCAGTTACAAAAGGATTTCAAAATTTTAAACATATTTCAACTCAAGACTTTTTATGCATTCAATATGCACCATTTGAAGCCACATCATCACTTTCCAAACCTTTTCTGACTTCATTTTCTATTTTCATGCGCATTTCATGATTTATTTTGAGCTAAGATGACCCTCAATTGAAAAGCACTGCAAATGAACTCTGAAATGGTTGAAAGTTGGGATGGCATCATCATTTCACCCACATAGCATGTGCTAAAAAGTTGAGAGGTTTACGGCAAAAACTGGATGCACTTCGTGTACAAAATGAACAATCTCTTTCGAAGTATCAGGGTTTCAGACGAAAACTCATCAGTTACAAAGGGCATTTCATCAGAATAGTTGTGGAGAGAAAGTCTTCACTTTTTCTTCGCATGTGTCCCTTTCTTATTGCGCCGTAACCATGGATAATCTTCATCGTTTAACAGGGTGCTTGGGTCAGCCTTCACTTTGAAGGGAGGAATTTCATGAAACTTTTCATAATCTTTAGACATGTCTATCTTGCCCTCCACTCTCACGATGTCTCTTTTCCCTGAAAGAACTATGTGGCGCTTTGGCTCATCGTATGATGTATTTGCTTCCTTATCTTTTCTTTTTCTCGGTTTGGTAGACATGTCCTTCACGTAGAAAACCTGCGCCACATCATTGGCTAGGACGAATGGTTCATCTGTGTACCCAAGATTGTTCAGATCCACTGTTGTCATTCCGTACTGCGGGTCTTCCTGCACCCCGCCTCCTAACAGATTGACCCATTTGCACCGAAACAAAGGGACCTTAAAATCATGTCCATAGTCAAGTTCCCATATGTCCACTATGTAACCATAATATGTGTCATTTCCCCTGTTGGTTGCTGCATCAAAGCGGACACCACTGTTTTGGTTGTTGCTCTTTTGATCTTGGGCGATCGTGTAAAATGTATTCCCATTTATCTCGTACCCTTTGTAAGTCAATATAGTCAAAGATGGTCCCCTGGCCAACGAGTACAGCTCATCTGCAACAGTGGTGTTACCCATGAGATGTGTTTGCAACCAACTGCCGAAAGTCCTGATGTGTTCACATGTAATCCAGTCGTCACACTGCTCCGGGTGTTTGGAGCGCATAATATTCTCGTGTTCATTGACATACGGGGTCACCAAGGTAGAATTCTGTAGAACAGTGTAGTGTGCTTGAGACCAAGAATACCCGTCCCTACATATTATTGAATTCGCTCCTAGCGTGCCTTTTCCAGTCAGTCTCCCCTCATACCGCGATTGAGGGAGACCAATCGGCTTAAGGTCAGGAATAAAGTCAACACAAAACCCAATGCTTTCCTCTGTTTGATGGCCCATGGAGATGCTTCCTTCTGGCCTAGCACGGTTACGAACATATTTCTTGAAGACTCCCATGAACCTCTCAAAGGGGAACATGTTGTGTAGAAATACAGGGCCCAGAATGCCAATCTCGTCGACTAGATGAACTAGGACGTGCGTCATGATATTGAAGAAGGATGGTGGGAACACCAGCTCGAAACTGACAAGACATTGCACCAAATCACTCTTTAACCTTGGTAGGATTTCTAGATCGATTACCTTCTGAGAGATTGCATTGAGGAATGCACATAGCTTCACAATGGCTAATCGAACGTTTTCCGGTAGAAGCCCCCTCAATGAAACCGGAAGCAGTTGCGTCATAATCATGTGGCAGTCATGAGACTTTAGGTTCTGGAACTTTTTCTCTACCATATTTATTATTCCCTTTATATTCGACGAGAAGCCAGACGGGACCTTCATACTGAGCAGGCATTCAAAGAAGATTTCCTTCTCTTCTGTGGTAAGAGCGTAGCTGGCAGGACCTTCATACTGCTTTGGATGCATGCCGTCTTTTTCGTGCACACGTTGCTGGTCCTCCCGTGCCTGTGGTGTATCTTTTGTCTTCCCATATACTCCCAAGAAGCCTAGCAGGTTCACGCAAAGATTCTACATCACGTGCATCACGTCGATTGCAGAGCGGACCTCTAGGTCTTTCCAATAGGGTAGGTCCCAAAATATAGATTTCTTCTTCCACATGGGTGCGCGTCCCTCAACGTCATTCGGAACAGATAGTCCGCCAGGACCCTTTCCAAAGATTACTTGTAAATCATTGACCATATCAAGTATGTGATCACCAGTACGGAGGGCGGCCTTCTTCCGGTGATCTGCCTCACCTTTGAAATGCTTTCCTTTCTTTCGACATTGATGGTTGGTCGGAAGAAATTGACGATGCCCCAGGTACACATTCTTCCTGCATTTGTCCAAATATATACTATCAGTGTCATCTAAACAGTGCGTGCATGCGTGGTATCCCTTGTTTGTCTGTCCTGAAAGGTTACTGAGAGCAGGCCAATCATTGATGGTTACAAACAGCAACGCATATAGGTCAAATTCCTCCTGTTCGTTCTCATCCCACACACGTACACCTTTTCCATTCCACAGTTGTAAAAGTTCATCAACTAATGGCCTTAGGTACACATCAACGTCATTGCCGGGTTGCTTAGGACCTTGGATGAGCACTGGCATCATAATGAACTTCCACTTCATGCACAACCAAGGAGGAAGGTTATACATACATAGAGTCACAGGCCATGTGCTATGCTTGCTGCTCTGATCCCCAAAAGGATTAACGCCATCTGCACTTAAACCAAACCATACGTTCCTTGGGTCACTTGTAAAGTCCCCCCACTTTCTCTCGATCTTTCTCCACTGCGACCCATCACCGGGTGCTCTCAACTTCCCGTCTTTCTTACGGTCTTCCTTGTGCCATCGCATCAACTTGGCATACTCTTTGTTTCTGAACAAACGTTTCAACCGTGGTATTATAGGAGCATACCACATCACCTTGGCAGGAACCCTCTTCCCGGTGCGCTGGCCCTCAACATCACCAGGGTCATCTCGTCTGATCTTATACCGCAATGCACAACATACCGGGCATGCGTTCAAATCCTCGTACGCACCGCGGTAGAGGATGCAATCATTAGGGCATGCATGTATCTTCTGCACCTCCAATCCTAGAGGGCAGACAACCTTTTTTGCTTCGTATGTACTGTCGGGCAATTCGTTGTCCTTTGGAAGCTTATTCTTCATTATTTTCAGCACCTTTTCAAATGCCTTGACAGATACACCATTCTCTGCCTTCCATTGCAGCAATTCCAGTGTGGTACCGAGCTTTGTGTTGTCATCTTCGCAATTTGGGTACAACCCTTTTTTGTGATCCTCTAACATGCGATCGAACTTCAACTTCTCCCTTTCACTTTGGCATTGTCTCTTTGCATCAACAATGACCCGGCGAAGATCATCATCGGGCACATCGTCTGGTTCTTCCTCTTGATCTTCAGCTTCCCCCATTGCAGCATTACCGTATTCAGGGGGCGGATAGTTGTCATCATCCTCTTCTTCTTCGTTGTCTTCCATCATAACCCCTCTTTCTCCGTGCTTGGTCTAAACATTATAGTGTGGCATGAAACCCTTCTCAAGAAAGTGGACGTGAAGGGTTCTCGAGTTAGAGTAATCCTTCGTATTCCCACAGATAGTACATGGACAATACATAAAACCATTCTGCTTGGTTGCCTCAGCCACTTCGAGAAAATTATGCAGGCCCTTAATGTACTCGGAGGTCCGTCGGTCACCGTACATCCATTGCCGGTTCATCTGCGTGCATTATATAATTAAGTGTATCAAAAACCATTACAAAACATCATGAATAGAGAAGTGACCAAATTAATAGAAGTTCATCATCACATTAAAATCAAAGTACAATAGTGACCAAAATAAATACATAAAATTCATACTTCTAGAGCATTTGAAATGAGCTAAACTACCAGTGAGAGATAAAACGATGAAGTTGTTAACCTTTTATTAGAACACTTGTGTAGTTGGTGCACCACCAAACCTAAACAAATCTTAGGGAAAATGTAGCTTGGAGGTCGAGCTTGGAGAGGAGAAAACTTAAGTGTGGCTGCGGCATTTCATCGAACACCTCATGTGCATAGGAGGTGAGAACAGAGAGCAACACACCTCCCAAACGCCGCCCGGCCAAAAAACAGAGGAGTGAGCGGGCAGGGGCGAGCATATATATAGGCGTTGTATAAGTCCCGGTTGGTGGCTAACACCGGGACTAAAGGTGAATCTTTAGTCCCGGTTCCATCCACCAACCGGGACTAAAGGGTAGCGAGGCCCTTTAGTCCCGGTTCGTGTCTGGAACCGGGACTAAAGGTGTCACACGAACCAGGACTGGTTCCAGCCGAGGCCCGGCTAGCGCCCTGGCCTCACGAACCGGGACTGATGCACCCATCAGTTCCGGTTCGTAACACGACCGGGAGTAATGCAATGTTCTGGCCCGTTTCAAAGCCCTGTTTTCTACTAGTGCTTGCATCTCCAAATGAACGGGACAAAGTCTGGATCCGGAACGTATCCTGCTGGTTCCCTCCTAAAAGTGAATGCATAGCCTTTAAGCTTAACTAACACATCTGTAGCAACAAAAGGGCCAACATCATCTTTGTCCTTCGATAAAATTTGAGTATTGGTCATAGCCACAAGGATACGCACAACCCCCCAGCGCCGCAGGCTAATAAGATCAACATCCAAGGTCTTGCCCATCAAGGTACCAACAGCCCATAAGCCCGAAAAATGACGAACGGTATGGGGAACGCCGTCGACATGAAGCCAAATCTGCTGAAGCTCGAGCTTATGTGGGATATCCTGTGACTTCCAAGCGGAAATAGTCATCTGGGCATTAACGGACGGCACGTTCATCTGAATACCATCCACCCTGTCCAAGTCCTCAAAAGACGGAAAGCTAACAAGATAAGCATCCGATCCATGTTGAATAGCCTCCCACTTCCATTGAGTCTGCACCGGACATCTCCTGGCGATCTGACTCTCGATAACGCTAGAAGGTACCATCAAACCACTGACCTGAACATGGGCGATCGGTGTCTGGGTCGGCGCCAATTGATCTTTCACTACGCAATCTGGCAACTGGGCAAAGTAAGTCTCCTCTGCACCAACTCCGGAAACAAAGGCATTCGGCCTAGGGAGCTTGAGAACCGGGCAGTGCAATGTTGGATGAGCACTTTTGTCACAAATATAACAATAATGTTGGACCGTGCAATCCTTCACTGCATGCGTATCAACCGCACACTTCCAGCAACCATCAAACCACTGACCTGCAAGATAGATGGCAGGTTGTTACAAGTCTTGACCTCTACTCCAAGCTATACAAGAGATAGAATCATATCTATGCGAACAACCTGCCTAGAGGTTACAAACACAACACACGCAACCATCGTGACATAAGTCACGTTACAACACAAGCCTATTGTTTAACAGATTGTACCACTTCACTCATGAAGTTAATACAAGTGGGGATTGATTTATGTTACTCATATAATTCAAAAGGGGAAGATCGTCTTCTCGAGGAAAACTGGCTTCTTGCTCTTGACACATATGCACCTGAGAATCTTCTCTACCTTCTTGCGCTGAGATACCAACAACTCTTTCCTAGGGAATCAGGTCAATATGTTGGCTATGGAAAGCAAGCTATAACAGATCGTATAGATAAAGAAGAATGTAATTTTCTTAGCTCTCTGAATGCATCCAGTATAATTCCTTTCTGAGCCCGATGTACAGGGGTGTCGTGTTCTCTTTACAATGGAGTGATCCTCCATCTAGGTTTGCATAATAGAAGGTTGGTTGCAACCTTTTCTTCCCCAATCTGTTGCTTGTTCGTTGTGAACAAAAGAAGATGATACCAGTAGAGGTTTTTATCCAATGGAGATTCAACTTGAGCTTCAATAAGACTAGTCGAGTAGAAAACCTTTAGCTACTTATGTTAATCCCAATGGCCCACATTCCATGCTAGGAGAAAACAACTGTCTACTTCAGTGCCATGCAAGCTAGGTAAGCAAACCATTAGGTAAGGAAACAATGCAACTTGCACAAAGAACATTGCACAGTACTATGCGAGAGCTCTTTCCTTCCCTTCCCCTCGACGACTAGGGTAAACTCTCCCTTCCAGGCTTCACTGGGGTGCCCATGGATTCACCTCTCGTTTGCCTGTCTCTCGGACAGCCGATGGCGGGAAGAGGAATCCCGCCGCCTCCACTTCGGCCGGTGGTGGGATTTTTAGACCTCGTGCACTCGCATGGATGGCGGCGCTTCTTCGAGTTTGTCTTTGGGACTTTGATCCTCCTCGAGTTTGTCTGGTTTGACATAGTCGACAAAACTCCGGTGTAGATTCCTGTTGTCTTATGAGTTATGACTGCCTGTTAGGGTTTCTCGTCATGCGTGCACGATTGCCATCGACAAGGTCAAGTCTGTTTCGGTAGGGGAGCGGTGACAACGACGCGTAGGTGACTCGTAGTGGCGGTGATACTGGTCGTTTGGTGGTTTGGGGACCTCGGTATAATTTTTATCATATATTTGAAATGCTTTGTCCTTCCGATGGACTTTTCTAATATATATTGATCATTTCTGCAATTTTTTTTACACAATACCCAAAGTGGCCTAGTTCTTGTTGCAAGAAAAAAGAAACATTGCTTCCTGAGATGAACAAAAGCTATCAAAACGGTGAAAATAAATGTTGCTCATCCTCTGACGATTACTTGTCTTGATTGCACAACAAAGATCCAAGAAGCATCAGATCACATCACACATCACATACTCATACTCCTTTCTCGATAGGCCAAGCCGATGGGCATAGAGCAGCACTGGCAAAAGATGATGGAGGTCACCAAAGTTGACCTCCGGGGGCTGGAGCCGGGCAAGCCAGGCTGGGAGCAAGACCAGGACGCGGTGACCGCTTCCATGGTGGCACACGGCTTCATCATCGTGGCGCTCGACGTGCTCCACATGAGCTAAGGTAGGCGGTGTTCGGCATCGGCATGCCGAAGGTGGCCTTCGTGCTCCCATCGGAGGCCAAGCGCCAGAATGCCTCTACCGAGGTACATCTCCAACATGAAATGGGACAACCTGCGGGTCCCCGATGCCACATATGCCACCGACGTACGCGGGTTTGTGGGCCTCCTCTGGCTGTGGCAGTGGAACCCTGCCTTCTTGTAATCAACGGAGGCTACATTCTCATCCATCATAGTTTCTAGTTTCTAGTTTCTCACAGTGACCGTTTTCGTCCGCGTGCCGCGACATGATCGTGTCGGTAGCCGAGGGCGTGTTCGAGCTGAAGTGTACGGTGGAGAGCATGGTCCTCGAAGGACTCGGCGTCCAAGAGGAGCACATCAACACCATGGTGTCCCGCCGGACGTTGGGACGGGAGCTGGCTCGGCGTGCTGCCTGATCTAGCGACCTTCAACTTCGTGGCCGGTAAGATGTTCATCACGGTAAGATAAGAAGAGTTAATGAGTCATGCGCGTGAAGGCCCTTTGTCTCGCGTTGCCGACTGTCTCCAGTTCTGATGCTGCAGGTGGTGAGGTGACCAACAGAAGGGTGCCGCTGCGCCTCTACCGACCACCATGCATGCGAGGACGCATAGGAACCGTGAGTGCCTATCGGCACTGTTCGTCTACCCGGGGAAGTATTGCGTCGTGCTGAGGTCCCTGGACGAGCCGTGGACGTAGACCACCCTCTGGCGCACCATCCGTGTACGAATGAACTACAGAAGGTTGCAACAATCCGACGAAGGGCGCAGGTTTGATGATCTAGTTAAGGCTTCCTAGGGATGGACAAGGACAACGGATCACCATGCTAAAATGAACCGAGGGATACCGTGTGATGTTGGGAATAATGGAAAGGCTTGCACAGATGCGACCGGGTACGCACTGGAGGAGACTTCCACACGGTCTCCACCGAACTTTTTTCTGACCTGTTGCACCCCTGTTGCACCCCTTGATGTTTAATCTGACCTGTCCATTGCCCTATAACTGGGAGCAATGGTGGAGGAAGGCCCGGACTACTGGATCATCATGCCGGCCGCCAGAGAAGCTGAACATGACGGCGATCGATGGCGATGGCCTTCTCCCTAGCGCCCTGTGTGCCGAGGTGCCAGTCACCATCAGGGACCCCGGATGCTCCCGCAAGACCTTCCTCAACTACTTCGATCGTGCTAAGAACTTTCGTCAAGAACTAGAATGGGACTTGTGCTTGTACTTTGTAGCCTGTCCATGGTCTGAAGATTGTTTTCCTCTTTTTTCGTCTTCTGAGCTTGTAATATTACTTTTGTAGCATGGTGTGGGACTTGAGGCAAAATGATTTTCTATTGAACCCATAATTCGTTTGAATAAGAAATAAATTAATGTACGTAGAAACTGGGCTGTGCCATATTTCCATTTCTTCAGCATCATGTATATTTTTAGGCTCTTTATTTGTATTTAGCACCCCATACAGAGTACGGATAATATCCCTCCAAAATTAGAAAGAATTTGGGAGTTTTTGTCGAATATTTGAAATTCCAGTCTTTCTGAGTTATATCTGAATTTTGAGTGAACATAGTAATTTATGGGAAATATTTCAAATTGAATCTGGAACGTTTGAAATGTTTCAGTGAAATGTCTGGATTGCATGTGTAACGATGCTTAAAACGCACTGAAATGTTCTAGATTGTTTCTGAAATGCAGTTTGCTTGCACTGAAATACAGTGCACTAGAATATTTCATCCATATTGTGCCGCGAGACGATTGTGTCGGCAGCCAAGAGCGTGTTCGAGCTGTTGAAAAGTTTATCATTTTCATGATTAATTCCACGAAATAATTTAAAAAGAAGACAATTGTAAGCATGCATAGCTCTATCATACTACATGAACAGGACAACAGAAACAACAACAACCATAATTAGAGATTGGATTAGATGAACGTACTGATCGTTTGTAGATGAAGTAGCCGTGACAGCTGCAGAGGCGATGTTGTTGATGACAACGTTAGTGAAGATCGGACAAGTAGATGGCTGCAGAGATGACAGTATGAGATGCAGCCCGACTTGGAAGGAAGACAAACCGTGTTGACGAACGTGTGCCCTAGCATGGTACTTCCAAAAACCTTTAATCGAGACCAGTGAATGGTATGAGTGATTGCAAAGACCTGCTCTCCGGCTCGTCGGTGTTTATTTGGCGGTGGTGGGTAAGTCATATATACATGAGAACCCATACGGTATCGTCAAGAAACCCATGTCCGGCCTGGCGAGGCGATGTGAGCGCACGCGTATGGTGTTCTCTTAGTGGAGTGGGAAGACTTCATTATTTAAGTTGGTTTCACACTAGAACTCTCAGGATGGGACGAAAATTTGCACCTCCAATTGCCATTTATTCATGGGTCTTTGAAATTTACTCGAGAACTCTTTGAAAATTCACATCGGCCAAGCCCATTAATCCTAACACGAGCTGCAGGTGAACGGTCAAGAGGATGATCCTCGAGGTGTTGGGAGCGCTCGTCTACGCGATCTCGCTATGCCGCTACAGCTTGCCGCCGGATGCGGAGAGCGGTGTGTCCATGCAGGCGCAACACGGCGACACCGTGATGGCCACCATCATGCAACACGAGGTGGAGGGACTGAAGATGTGGGCCGGGGACAGGAGCTGGCCCGCCGTGCTGCCAGTTCTAACGACCTTCACCTTCATGGCCAGCAAGATGTTCACAGTAAGACAAGAGCTGATGGCCCTCTCGCTCGCGATTGTAGCCCCATGTCCGGCTGTGCGTAAATCGGGCCAGGGAGTGACACTCATGTAGCTCAGATGCTGGACCGAGAAGATCTCTTCCGCCCGGGCCAATCGCCATATCCTTTTTCAAGTCAGGTCGGAGAGATAAAATAGGTTAACCAACACTACGCCTTTGTCGTAAGACAATTCCTGGTGCCTTTCAAGTCTACGTAGTTCGTGTAAATATGACGGATGCTTTCCACTCCATGGATGCATATGGACGATCTATGTTCATATTGCCATAGAACTTGGACATGGAACCAAGACTCTGGAGAGCTCGATATTTATCGATTGAGTATATGTGACGTGAAGGTGCCTCGCTGGCCCACCGCATTACATGGCTTGTGTGCACTTCTAGTACTGTGTTAGCACATGGGCTGCTCTTCTCTGACCAGCTTTGATTTTCCACTTCATCTGCCTGCATGATAAAACCATATATTGACTGCGCCATATGTTCACATCGGTTGCATGCCTTCCAGCCAGAACCCGACATAATTGAGAAGCGAGACCAAACATATGGAATTTTATTCTAGACATCGAATATGTTGTAAAATTATTACTAGATATTCCACTACGACATGGCAAAATCACATAGCATGGCTTCTGTGGACGATACCAACACTCAAAGGCGCGAGAGCATGAGCAGGTTTATTTCAATGACAAGGTCAACACACGTTTGAGCTTCAACAAGACTAGTTCAGAGGAAAAACTTCAGCAAGATGTCGATACCAACATTACTTGCTTCAACGTCATGCAATCTATGGCAAAAATAACTTGCCCAATGCTCATCTAATCATCATGCAAGATGTTGTGATGAAGCGATTACTCTGTAGTATCCAGTTGGGGATAGAGGACATGAATGCATAATTGGTTCGGGATAGATTGTTTTGTTTAGTAGTAACCCTCTTATGTGTTGTTGTTGGCTTCTTTGGCAAATTTTGGTACTGACTCTTGTTCATTATGTTCTGCAGTTGCCTCTTGGAGAGTGAACGAAAATGAGCGAATGGTAGCGATCCGGACCGAACTAACGAATGTAATAATACACACATCTCCTGATCTTATAACTCAGCCTCCTTTTGCATTCCTCGACGCTTCATCTGACCTACCCTTTGTCTTGTGCCCTACAGCTGGGAGCAGTGGTGGAGGAACGCCCAGACTACTGCATCATCATGCCGCCGGAGAAGCTAAACATCACTGCGATCGACACCTACGACGACCACCGGATGGCGATGGTCTTCTCCCTGGCGGCCTACGCTGAGGTGCTAGTCACTATCAGGGACCCCGGGTGCACCCGAAAGACCTTCCCCAACTACTTTGACGTGCTAGGCACCTTCGTCAAGAACTAGATCGGAGAATCTACGACGAATTTGCGCTTGTACTTTTGTAGCCTGTCCCTGGTCCGAGGAATTTCTGTTTTCCGTCTTCTCATGAGATGGTGTATGAGTCTGTAATATACTAATATTAGTTTTGTAGCGTGTTGGCCTTGAGGTAAAAATGAAATGTATTGCACACTGTATTCTTTTTTTGAATAAGAAATAAATTACCGTTCTGTCATCTAGATACCATGCTGCTAACCTATAGGAAAGGAGGAAGCATTCCCTCATCACAAAGAACACACAACTGTCTGACTGAATGCTTGAAAGACAATACGTCAAACCTAAAAGAAACAATTCATGTATGGAGCTCAACGTGAGATCCTACAGAAGGAGAGCATGCCACCAGCATAGATGATCGGTGGTCACTGTTGTTGCATGATGCGTTTAAATAGTGTTTTTAGTGGTATTAGAGCATCTCCAACAGCGGCTGCAAAAAGCACGCGCGCGGCAAAAGCGGGGTTTAGCTCGCACCGAGCGATTTTGCGCACTCCAGCGGGTGCGGGAAAGTCGCGCGGGAAAATATTGGGCGCGCACGCGAAAAGACGGCCCTACGCGCGCTAGTTTTGGCGCGCGGCACTCGGCGCGCTCTATAAAATCGAGCGCCCGAGACGCGCTCTCGCATCCTTTCCCACTCCTCCCGCGCTCTGCCGCCGCTCCACTCGCGCTCTGCCGCCGCTCCTCCCGCACTCTGCCGCCACTTCGCCGCAGTTCTTCTCGCGCCTTCGTCAGCTCGCCGCCATGCCGCCGCGCCGCCGGGGATCATCGGGCTTCCGCGGCGTCCGCGCGCGCCCCTCCGGCGCCTTCTCCGCCGAGATACGTTCCGGCGACATGCGCCTCGGCCTCGGCACTTTTGAGACCGCCGACCAGGCCGCCCGCGCTTACGACGCGGCGGCGTGGCGCCTCCGGCGGCCTCATCGGTTGATGAATTTTCCCGACGTGATGACGCGGGAGTGGACCAGCGTCTGGCGCCTCCCCCACGCCTTGTCACTGACGAGGACCGTCGCCAGAACCAGAGGCGCGAGCGCCACCTCGGCATCGCCGAGATGGACGAGGTGGCCATGGCAGCATGGCATGAAAGGTTCCCGCAGGACGTCATCGACGAGCGCGAGTTCTTCGCGCAAAGGAGGGCGGAGAGAAGGGCGCAGAGGAGGGAGGAGAGGAGGGTGGAGCGAGCCGCCTATCGCGAGGACAAGCGTACGCGGAAGGTGGCTGTGGAATTCAACATCGAGCTTGGAGAAGCGTCGACCTGGGACGCCAATGATGACCGATTTCTTGATGCCTTCATCGAGATTTCGGATACGGACATTTCGGAGGAGGACATTTTTACTACGGAGTCGGAGGAGGAAGAGGACGACGAGTAGTTTTTAGCACGTCTATGTATCTTTTTTATTTTATCTATGCATGTTTTTATTTTACATATATGTATCGTTGAACTATGCTATGTAATATTTGAACTATCTACTAGCTATGTTTGATCATAATGTATTCTGCGCGCTAGTTTAGCGCGTCTGCTGGAGCGCCGCGCGCACGCACAATTTTACGGCGGCCGCTGGAGCCAGCGCTGTCCGGCGCGTTAAAAAACGCTATGTGCGTGCTGCAAAACCATGTTTTACGCGCCGCGCGTTGCGCGCGTTGGAGATGCTCTTACTAATGTACCGGGTGAAATAGTTAGCGTACATACGTGGGCCCAGGTTCATGTTGAGGAAAACAATTGCGTCATGTATGGATGTGCAATTACCTATCCTGCACAAAACAAAGTGCAATTACATATCCTGCACAAAACAAATACTCTAGCGCGCGGAGGTGCAACCTCATGTCTGGATAAGTGTATTTTGGGTCAGTGACTGACACTTCCCCGAGCGCAGCGGCGACTATACTTGTCTCCCGTGTTGGCTAGCCCACAAAGGTCTCTTCCAGTCCCGGCCGATCACCATCTGCTCAATGAACGCTAGATCAGAGAATTCAACCGGTTAAGAGACTCCACCTCGTCACCGTAAAATCGTTCCCGGTGCCTTTCAAGCCTACACAATATAGAATGGATGCTTTTCACACTATATATACGAAGAATCTTTTGTTGATAGAGGAAATAGGAATTAGAACATGCGAGAGGCTGATCTCCGTCCATCGTTGCTAAAGGAAATTGGATTTGGAGTCGAGAGGCCCATGACATGATGGTATTTATTGGTTGCGCATGATGACATGAAGGTACCACACTGGCCCACCATATTAAACGTCTTTTGTGTGCTTTCGGCACTATTTTAGCACATGGACTACACATCTCTAGTCAGCTTTGATTAGCTATATTCACCTTTATACGTACTAAAATCATATATTCACCACATCATAGGCTCTCATTCGGTGCACTCCTCCACAGCTAATCACCGGTCATCAAACATGCTACAAATTCCGGTATGTGGGGCAACCACAACATGGCTTCCATGGACGGCGCTAACACACAAAGCGGTGAGATCACGAGCAAGTTAACTACAATCATGAGGATAAATCACCCTAAAAGTTTCATTGATTTGAATGGACCGTTATACTATTGTAGGAATCCTCATCCGAGGAATGAATTCCCTGGAGGAAGTGGGGAAAGAAATCATAAGTAGGGAAACAAATCCAATTATTTTATTTTGATAGAAGCAGTGAAAATATCGAGGGAGAGTCTATCACTTTACTCATGAAGTTAATACACGTGAGAATTGATATCTGGTATTCGTATAATTCAAAAGAGGAAGATCATCTTCTGGAGGGATACTAGCTTTCTCGCTCTAGACACACATGCTAATGCACATGAGATTCTTCTCTACCTTCTCGCGTTGAGATGCCAACAAACTCTTTCCTTGGGAATGGAGTCAATATGTTGGCCACAGAAATCAAGCTATAACATATTGTATAGAAAAGAATAGAATGGAGTTTTATTAGCTATTTGCACACATCTAGTATAATTCCTTTCCGAGACCCTATGTGAAGGGCGTCATGTTCTCTTTACAATGGGAGTGATTCTCCATCTAGGTTTTCATAAGTAAGGGTTGGTTGTAGTCTTTCTTTTCCAATCCGTTTCTTATTCGTTACCAACAAAAGAAGTTGACACTTGAAGAGGTGTTTATCCAATGGAGGTTCAACCTGAGCTTCAACAAGACTAGTCGAGAATTAAAACTTAAGCTACTTGAACTTTAGTTCCAATGGCGCATAATTCATACTCGAAGAAAACCATTGCCTACTTCAGTACCATGCAAGCTAAAGTGAGGAAACCCTAAGATAAGGAAACATTGCAACTCTCACAAAGAACATTACACAATACTGTGCGCAAAGAGTTTCCTTCCCTTTCCCTTGGCGATAAGGGTATAAACACTCCCCTCCAGGCTTCACTAACCAGCCCATGTATTCAACTCCCCTTTACCCGTGGCTTCAATGGCCGGTGGCAGGAAAAGGAATTCCGACGCCTCCGCTTTCTTGTCGTCGCAGGTGCGGTGCTCGGGAAGATGGTGACACTTCTTCTTCGACTTCATCTTTCGGGCTCCGATCCTCCTTGAGCTCTTTTGTCTGCCCATAGTTGACGGAGCTCTGGCGTAGATTTATGTTGTCTTATGGCTGTGATGATAGGGTTTCGTGCGTGCATTATGGCAAGATTTGGTGTAAGGTGCTTTAGATCTATTCAAGGGTTCAACGTGATGATGATGACTCTAGGGCGATGGTCTTTAGGGGAACGTGCATGAAAACTTTTTAGCTCTCATTGACAAGGTTAAGCTGGTCCCAGCAAGAGAGCAGCGACTCATTGTGGTGGAAATACTGGTCATTTGATGGTCCTGGTACCTTGGTATAGTTTTTATCAGATTCTCAGATGCTTTGTATTTTGGTGAAGTTTTATAATAGATATGGATTAAGAACTATACATAACAATAAATACTCTCTTCATCCCAAAATAAGTGACGTTGTTTTATATACTACTAGGCAAAACAATTACCGCAAACAAGGGGTCCCAGTTCGTGTTGCAAAAAAGGAAAGAAAACAGAACTGTTGCACCTTATGATGAAAAAAAGGTATCAAAATGATAAAAAAACTTTGCTCATCCTCTGACGGTTACATGTCTTGATGATCCAACAAAGATCCAACAAGCAGCACATATTCTTACCGCTTTCTTGAGAAGCAAAGTCAATGAGCACGGAGCAGTAGCAACAGCAGATGATGGAGATCACCAATGTCGACCTCCGGGGGACTGGATGTGGGCGGGCCAGGCTGGTAGCAAGACTGGGAAGCTATGCACGATTTAAGCTACAATGAATTAGTCAAGAAAAAAACTTCACATGGTTGAACTTTAATCCCAAGAGCGTATAATCCGTGTTGGGAGAAAGCATTGCATGATTCAGCATCATGCAGTCCATGCAAAAAACAACTCAATCAATGCATGTATGATTGATACGTCTCCAACGTATCTATAATTTATGAAGTATTCGAAATCGCCCGAAACTTTATTTTGACCATTTTTTTGGAACAAAAGAGGCACTAGAAGCTTCGTTGGAGGGCCAGAAGAGCCACGAGGTGGGCACAACCCACATGGGCGCGCCAAGCCCCTCTGGCGTGCCTTGGTGCCTTGTGGTCCACTCGTGGCCCATCTCCACGTGAAACCGCCGCCCAAAAATCCTATATATTCAGAAACCCTCAGAAATAACCCTAGACGAGAAGTTCCGCCGCCGCAACTCTCTGTATCGGCGAAAAACCAATCAGGAGGCATTCCAGTACCCTGCAGGAGAGGGTACACTATTAGAAAACAGGGCTTTGAAACGGGCCAGAATATTGCATTAGCCCCGGTCTTGTTACGAACTGGGACTAATGGGTGCATCAGTCCCGGTTCATGAGGCCAGGGCGCCGGTCGGGCCTCGGTAGGAACCAGTCCCGGTTCGTATGACCCCTTTAGTCCCGGTTCCAGACACGAACCGGGACTAAAGGGCCTCGCTCCTGGCCGAGGGACTAAAGATATGCCTATATATATGCTTGCCCCTGCCCGCTCACTCTGTTTTTTTGGCCGACCGGCGCATGTGAGGTGTGTGCTGCTCTGCTCTCACCTCCTATGCACACGAGGTGTTCGATGAAATGCCAGAGCCATGCTTAAGCTTTCTCCTCTCCAAGCTCGACCTCCAAGCTCCATTTTCCTCAAGATTTGTCTAGGTTTGGCGGTCCGTCACGTCCCATCCCCGTCCTCACCGTCGTCGATCGCCCGCGCCGATCTCATCGCCGGCACCACCGTGGTGAGCCTCTTGTTCTTATCTTTTTTTTAAAAGAAAAAAGTTCTTATTTGTATGATTTACATAGATACTTGTATAAATTTCTTAGTTTTATTATTGTTTGTTATTATATAGGTCCATGGTTATGGTATCCGCCCACGTCGGCCCTCGTCCGGTCTATGATTCGGATGTGGTATGTTATCTTTTATAACTATTTGTTTCATTTAGTGTTTATGACAATTATGCTGACCAACGTGACATAGATGTGTTTATTCTAGGAGGTATGTGAACCGGAAATTCCAACCGACCCTCTTGTCGAGAGGTTAAATTTAGTTGAAAAAGAAAACGAGGATTTGAAAGAAAACTTGAAAAGAATTGAGGAGGAGAAGGTGAAATTGGAGTTGCATGTTGCCGATGTCGTCCATGACCACAAGATCAAGATGGATGCAATGCGCTTGAAGATTAGAAAGATAAGAAAATATGCCATTGATAATGAGGCTTGGTATCATTATGCTGTTGGATCAATTGCTACCTTAGTTGCGATTATGATCGCATTTGTTGTTGTATTTAAATGTTTTACATAGTTGTATGTTAGTTTCAATTTATGTTTTAATTAGTTGCTCCAGAGAGCTATATGTTGTTCGATGAGAACTATGTATGAACTTTATGTATTTATTTTTTCCTCTATAACTTTTGGTCACTACTGTATTTTGGTTTTAATGTGATGATGAACTTGTATTAATTTGGTCACTTCTCTATTCATGATCTTCTGTAATGGTTTTTGATACATTAGCACATGCTATGTGGGTGAAATTATGATACCATGCCAATTTTCAACCATTTCAGAGTTCATTTGAAGTTCTTTTCAATTTCAAGGTCATCTTAGCTCAAAATAAATCATGAAATGCATGAAAAATAGCAAATGAAGTCAGAAAAGGGTTAAAAAGTGATGATGTGGCTTTGAATGGTGCATATTGAATGCAGAAAAAGTCTTGAGTTAAAATATGTTTAAAAAAATGAAATCCCTTTGTAATAGACGAGTTTTCGTCCGAAACCCTGATACTTCGAAGGAGATTGTTCAGTTTGTACAGGAAGTGCATCCAGTTTTTTCCGAAACCCTCTGAACTTTTTAGCACATGCTACGTGGGTGAAATTATGATACCATGCAAATTTTCAACCATTTCAGACTTCATTTGTAGTGCTTTTCAATTTCAGGGTCATCTTAGCTCAAAATAAATCATGAAATGCATGAAAAATAGCAAATGAAGTCAGAAAAGGGTTGAAAAGTGATGATGTGGCTTTGAATGGTGCATATTGAATGCAGAAAAAGTCTTGAGTTAAAATATGTTTTAAAAAATGAAATCCCATTGTAATAGACGAGTTTTCGTCCGAAATCCTGATACTTCGAAGGAGAATGTCCAGTTTGTACACGAAGTGCATCCAGTTTTTCCCGTAACCCTCTCAACTTTTTAGCATATGCTACGTGGGTGAAATTATGATACCATGCCAATTTTCAACCATTTCAGAGTTCATTTGCAGTGCTTTTCAATTTCAGTGTCATCTTAGCTCAAAATAAATCATGAAATGCATGAAAAATAGCAAATGAAGTCAGAAAAGGGTTGAAAAGTGATGATGTGGCTTTGAATGGTGCATATTGAATGTAGAAAAAGTCTTGCATTAAAATATGTTAAAAAAATGAAATCCCTTTGTAATAGACGAGTTTTCGTCCGAAACCCTCATACTTCGAAGGAGATTGTCATGTTTGTACACGAAGTGCATCCAGTTTTTCCCGTAACCCTCTCAACTTTTTAGCACATGCTACGTTGGTGAAATTATGATACCATGCCAATTTTCAACCATTTCAGAGTTCATTTGCAGTGCTTTTCAATTTCAGGGTCATCTTAGCACAAAATAAATCATGAAATGCGTGAAAAATAGCAAATGAAGTCAGAAAAGGGTTGAAAAGTGATGATGTGGCTTTGAATGGTGCATATTGAATGCAGAAAAAGTCTTCAGTTAAAATATGTTTAAAAATATGAAATCCCTTTGTAATAGACGAGTTTTCGTCCGAAACCCTGATACTTCGAAGGAGATTGTCCAGTTTGTACACGAAGTGCATCCAGTTTTTCCCGTAACCCTCTGAACTTTTTAGCACATGCTACGTGGGTGAAATTATTATACCATGCCAATTTTCAACCATTTCAGAGTTCATTTGCAGTGCTTTTCAATTTCAGGGTCATCTTAGCTCAAAATAAATCATGAAATGCGTGAAAAATAGCAAATAAAGTCAGAAAATGGTTGAAAAGTGATGATGTGGCTTTGAATGGTGCATGTTGAATGCAGAAAAAGTGTTGAGTTAAAATATGTTTAAAAAAATGAAATCCCTTTGTAATAGACGAGTTTTCGTCCGAAACACTGATACTTCGAAGGAGATTGTCCAGTTTGTACATGAAGTGCATCCAGTTTTTCCCGTAACCCTCTCAACTTTTTAGCACATGCTACGTGGGTGAAATTATGATACCATGCCAATTTTCAACCATTTCAGAGTTCATTTGCAGTGCTTTTCAATTTCAGGGTCATCTTAGCTCAAAATAAATCATGAAATGCGTGAAAATAGCAAATGAAGTCAGAAAAGGGTTGAAAAGTGATGATGTGGCTTTGAATGGTGCATATTGAATGCAGAAAAAGTCTTGTGTTAAGATATGTTTAAAAATATGAAATCCCTTTGTAATAGACGAGTTTTCGTCCGAAACCCTGATACTTCGAAGGAGATTGTCCAGTTTGTACACGAAGTCCATCTAGTTTTTCCCGTAACCCTCTCAACTTTTTAGCACATGCTACGTGGGTGAAATTATGATAGCATGCCAATTTTCAACCATTTCAGAGTTCATTTGCAGTGCTTTTCAATTTCGGGGTCATCTTAGCTCAAAATAAATCATGAAATGCATGAAAAATAGGAAATAAAGTCAGAAAAGGGTTGAAAAGTGATGATGTGGCTTTGAATGGTGCATATTGAATGCAGAAAATGTCTTGAGTTAAAATATGTTTAAAAAAATGAAATCCCTTTGTAATAGATGAGTTTTCGTCCGAAACCCTGATACTTCGAAGGAGATTGTCCAGTTTGTACACGAAGTGCATCCAGTTTTTCCCGTTACCCTCTCAACTTTTTAGCACATGCTATGTGGGTCACTACTAGAATTCAGCAATTTGACGTCTGCCAGCTCTTTGCCGTCTGCTGGCAGATGGCAAAGAGAGCCTTTGCCGTCAGCTGAGCAGGAACGTACGACAAAGAACAGGCTGACAGCAAAGAAACCATTTGCCATCTGCCAGGGCTTTGCCGTCAGCCAGCTGACGGCAAAGATCCAAAAGGCAGACGGCAAAGAACCCACCTGGGCCCCACTGGCCCCGTGGGGGTGGTGGGCCGTATGCTCGATCTTTGCCATCTGCGTGGGGACTCTTTGCCGTCCGCCAGCAGACGGCAAAGCTGACGGATAGTAACGGCTATAGCCCGACCCCCACCCCATCCCCTCTCACTCTCTTTGTTTGTCTCTCTCTCGCCCCGATTCCCCACCGCCGCCTCTCTCGCCTCGCCGCCGGCCGCCCCCGCACCCGCTGCCGGCAGCCCCGCCGCCGACCGCACCCGCCCCCGCCCCCGCACCCGCTGCTGGCCGCCCCGCACCCACTGCCGGCCGCCCCAGCACCCGCCCCCGGCCGCCCCAGCACCCGCCCCCGGCCGCCCCGTCGCCGGCCGCCCCCGCACCCGCCCCCGGCCGCCTCGCAGCCGGTCGCCCCGCCGGCAGAAGCCCCGTCGCCGGCCGCCTCACTGCCAGACGCCCCCGCACCTGCCACCGGTCGCCCCCCCGCCAGCCACGCCGACGCCAGATGCCCCCGCCCCCGCCACCGGCCGCCCCCGGCCTCGCCACCCCGCCGTCTCCGGTGAGTGCCGGGCCGCCCCCCTTACATTTTTTCCTGTTTTTTTAGTTAGTTTTTTTCTGTTTTTTTCTGTTAAATTAGATAGTTAGTTTATTTGGTAGGAAAAACTTAGATAGAAAAGAAAAAACTTAGAAGAAAAGTAGAAAGGAAAAAAACTAGAAGAAAAAAAAAAGAAGAAGAAGAAGAAGAAAGAGGAGGGGAGTAGAAGGAGAAGAGGAAAAGGAAAAGAAGAAGAAAAAGAAGAGAAGAAGAAGAAGAAGAAAGAAGAGAGGAGGAGAAGGAGAAGAGGAAAAAGGAAAAGAAGAAGAAAAAGAGGAGAAGAGGAGAAGAAGAAGAGGAAAAAGGAGGAGAAGAAGAAGAATAAGAAGAAGAAGAAGAGAAGAAGAAGAAGAAGAAAAGGGGAGAAGAGGTGAAGAGGAGAAGAAGAAGAGGAAAAAGGAAGAGAAGAAGAAGAAGAATAATAAGAAGAAGCTAACTAGTATGCGTCTGACCCCCGCACTCCGCACAACTGTTAATGCGCCACCCCCGACGCCACTAACCCCTGACCCCTGACACCTCTTCGGCCTCCTGTTAACCGAAAAGGTGCTCTTCGTCCTTCCAGAGGGCGACGGGGTCATAGTTTTGTAAATCATGTGTTAGGTCATATATTTTCTGATTTTGTTATGGAAAACATCATATTTGTGTTGATCGGGTGGATTTCAATGTGTAGTTGTTTCTTCGCTGCGAGGGTCTGTTGTTCGACGACCTCCCAGTGCGTTGGACGAGCTCCGCCCCTGCGTTCGTGGGTGAGCACAAATGACTTCTCCTCCTCCCCCCTTACTTTGCTCTATTCCGGTCTTCGTGCCGATGAAACTTGCTAGCTATAGGTGTCTTCAATCATCAGTATGTCTTTGCATATTTATAACCGCCGTCCTTTTGAATTGTCCAACGTTATGCATGGACAGCCCGAGTATGTGTAGATTGGATTCGTTTTCCCGTATGCTCTGCTCCGGATCCTATGCAGAATTTCGTCAGTGCCTCCCTGTTGTTCTCCGGGTACACATCCTCTCTGCTTATTGCCGAGACGTGTATCAGGAGAACAGCGGGGAGGTGCTGTCGAAATTCTGCGTCAGATCCGGAGCAGTGCATGGGAAAACGAACCCAATCTACACAAACTCGGGTGGGATTAGGACCTATCTTAACCTATTAGCGTGTAGGTTGCATGGACGTAATAAAACTGACAAACTTGATTAACTGATGAATATATATGCTGAAATATATATATATTTCTTGTGTGTCCAGTAGCTTGGCAAGATGATTGATCGTGCGTGGATGTACATCGGTCACACCAGTCAGAAAGAGATGACCAAAGAATGGTTAATAAATACCAAGGGGTTTGTGAGAGCCGCATTTGCAAATGGCCAGGAAAAAACATGGTGTCCCTTGTAGGAGATATGCCCTAGAGGCAATAATAAATGTTATTGATTATCTCCCTGTTCATAATTAGGTTTATGTTCCATGCTATAAATGCTATGGTTCTCGAGTCTGCAATAACCACGAGGCTCGGAGGAAGACTCATATGCACGTGTGGAATAATAAACGGTAAAATGTATTCCTAGTCTGGCCTCTAAGACTGGCTCAAGTATTGCATGATGATCCTGTTTTCCTGATCATGGGCATGGCTATGCCGGCAATTTTGAGGGCGCAATGTTGGTAGAACACTTGTGTTGAATCGACCCGAATTGATGTTATGCTATGAGATACATTCGTCACTAGTTAATGGTTTATAACACAGAGATAGTTAATGTTTGCATAATTCCTTAGACCATGAGAGTATCGAGTTCCTTCGTGCTTGCGTCGTGAACTTTGGGGTTTGTTAAACGTCATCCGTTACTGGGTGGCTATTACGGCGGCTTACGGGTTCACGGAAAAGTATGTCAAGTAACTTGATAGCTCAAGATTGGGATTTGCTCCTCCGACGATGCAGAGATATCTCTGGGCCCTCTCGGTGTTACGGTATCCATCATCGTCTGGCCAGACACTTTGTGATTTGATCACAGGGATGCCGGAACACGGGAACGAGAAAAGAGAACAATACCGGTAATGAGGTAACTGGGATAGTGGACAAATTGTTGATCCACGGGGATGCCAACATGTCTCACCTCAGGTATTTGTAACATATCGCGAAGCAACAGGAATAGCACACGGCAACTGGAGGTTCACTCGAATATTCATTCGTGTGGGTATAGGGGTCAATATGGGTGTCCACGGCTCCGATGTTGATCATTGATCGGAAGGGGTTTCGGGTCATGTCTATACTTCACCGAACCTATAGGGTCACACGCTTAAGGGTCATATATCTGCTGAATACTAGACAGGGAGTCTGAGAGAAATTCACCGAAAAAGTTTCAGAGACAACGGAAGAGTTCCGGAGAGAGAACACCGGAAGAGTTTCGGTAAAACCGAAAAGTTGTTTCGGAGTGTACCATAAAGTCAAATTGGTTTCGGCACATGCCTGGAAATTATTGGAAGGTACCAGAATTGTTCCGGTAACTTCTGAGATTTTTCAGAGACAAAAACCGGAAATGTTCCGGACTGCCGGAACCGCTTTAGTTGCTTTTAACAGATGAAAATCACTAAACTGAAAAGTTGTTTCGGAGTACACCATAAAGTCAAATTGGTTTCGGCACATGCCTGATAATTCTTGGAGGGTGCCAGAATCGTTCTGGAAACTTTCTGGAATTTTCCGGGATAAAAACCGGAAATGTTCCGGAGCTGCCGGAACCGCTTCAGATGCTTTTCGCAGAGGAAAATCACTAAACCGGAATTGTTTCGGATCGCGTTGAAAATTATTTTAGTGGGTACTGGAAATGTTCTAAGCCCACATGAATATTTTCAGTTCGAACGAACGCTGAAATATGTCGTCATGAATAGTGAAAGTGATTTTTGGATTACATTATGGAAAGCCATCTTTTGGGGCTTTACTCACAAATATCTTTAGGGATGACATGGAAGGATAAGGGCTGCCCACTTGCTGTTACCTTTGTGCCCTTGTGAAGGGCATTTTGGGTATTTCAAGTGTCACCCTACACCTTGGGTTTTCCTATTAATAGAGGTGGAGATGCACTCTCCACACTCACTCTTTCTCACATACACATGCCATCTGATGTTATCTGGCTTCTCTCTCCCTCCCAGCGAAATAGTTTCGTAGAGCCGAAAGGCTGTCTGGGTTCCGGTAGGAACTAGTTCTGGACGGCGAAGCCCTGCCGGATAGATGACACCGTATGTGTGCAACTCTGTAGAGAGATCGTAGTTTTGGTCTTAGTTCGAGAGTGCTTCCCGAAGGGCTGTCCGAGTGACTGTCCGAGTTTCGTGGGTCCTCCCGAAGGGCTGTCCGAGTGACTGTCTGAGTTTCGTTGGTCCTCCCGAAGGGCTGTCCGCGACACCGTCCGGGGGACTGTCCGACCGCCTCCCGGAGGACTGTCCGAGGGGCGGATGAGGGTTTACATCCTCGCGGTTGGGAGGTTGTAAATCCTAGCTGTGGGGATCTGCACCGCCGATCGTCATCGACTCTACTTCTGCTGCGCTACGAGTCGGTAACGAAAAGATCAGACCTTGTATGCAGTCTTCATAGTGGTCCTGGGCTGGTGCGTAGGTCGGAAATTTTTTGTTTTCTACTGCGTTTCCCTACAGTGGCATCATGAGGCGTGCTATGCGTAGATGCAGGTTGCGATCTAGAATACATAGAGATATATGGGTGTTGCACAATATAATTAGGTAGTAGATGAGTTCTATTACTGAAAATTATTTGTGCGGGTAGCAGATGAAATCTGTTAATCGATGTTCTTGTTGCTTCCCTGGAATTTGCATATTTCTGATCTTGATAACAGTATGGTGGAGTTTCAATGTTCTGACAATCCGCGATCCTGATTGATCAACGAAGTGCTAACAGTTCATTGAATTCCACCGTAGTTAAAAAGAAAGATGAAATTTTGCAAACGAAAGGGCAATGCAGATATGATCTGCACGGGGGTCACGCGTATGACAAAGTTTAGTATGGGGCTCGAGATTTTATTATCTTGTGTTTCATACACCCCGCAATGTTAATCTAGCGACTTGGATTATCATGCTTGATGATGGACGTTGGTAGCTTCGGTTTGTTTCGAAACCTTAGAAGCCACGTAAAACAAGTTTTTGCATGAACCGATTAGAGGCGTCTAACTTGGTTTTGCAGGATGGTTTGCATGTGCATGTGATGTGGTATAGCAGTGTTCATAATAATTTGATTATGTATGAGATGACTATATGATGTAAATTGATTAACATGACCTGCGTGTCATGATTCGGCATGATGGCTGGAGCCATATGATTGCACTTTAATGACCTGCGTGTCAACCTTATGTAATCCACTTATTTTATTAGCTATAGAGATAGCAATATTATCTGGTGCATCGACATGGTGGTGGCAATCTTCGCGAAGGTGAACACCGACGCGAATGCCGAAGACGAAGAAATGAAAGACTTCTCCGTCAGAAAGGGCTATACCATATCATGCTATTATGAATTGCCTAAGATGTTTATCCCTTATGATGCACCCTTCTTGATTGCGCGGTAGTCGCTTTTTATTAGGGTGATCTCTCACAAAAATATCAAGTAGTTAGTGTTCTCCCAAGTGTAGCACCGTCACGGCACCTAACTTTTCGGGGTGCGCCATGCTACCATGGGTACGAACGATTAGAGAAGTGTGAGGCGGGTGAGTTGAGACCTCGCAGCGAGATCACTTGGTTGTCTTGACGTTCAGGCATGAAAGTCATGAGCTCGGAACACACGCATCGAAAGATGAACAAGAGTCACATAGAGATGTGATTGGCAAGTTTGCCTACCGATTGAGATTTTCGTCATCTGTGATGCTACCATCAATGGCGTTGAATTGAAATGCGGATCTTGAATCACTCACAATCAATTATGAGAGATATTGATTTGAGTGGGAGCGCACTTTAGAATTAATTCTTTTAATTCTTAGTGCAATTAATTGTGAACACTCTCTAAGTGTTATATTCATAATAGTTGTAGAATAATGGCTCACAATTCCACCTTCCCTATTAAAATTGAATAGCTTTTATATATTTGGTTAAAACTTTACGGTTGGTAACATAATGTGAGGATTGTCCTCAAGAGTGCCGAGAAGGACTTTGTCCTATCGCGTGCTTTCGGTATTCCCCCGCTAATGATATGGATCATGTGACACTCGTCCTTCGATCCAAAAAGCTAGAATTCCATTTTCAGTCAAGTGCAATATGTTTGCTTCCATGAGACCCGAACTTCGAAAGTTTGGATAGTTATGTGATATTCATGGAATCTGAAAATCATTTTCAGAGACAGACAAAGGCTAAAAGATATGAGATATCCAAAGCAATGTTTGTTTGCAAACTATTAGTAAAGGAGTTTACTATGCCTTAGACTGATAAGAGAGGGATCCAGAAGAACGCCTGTCATATGATGATGGTGAATAAAACAACAACTTAAAGAGAAAGGAAGTGTCCGAAGGGTGTTAGTGAAACTTTCACGCCTAGGAAGTCCGGGGCTATCGCCACTCTTAAGTTGGGTGCTTCTTCTGAGAGTAGGAGAAATACTGAAAGTTAAACTGTTAGAAGTATAAAGGCAAAAGGAAAGAAGACTGGAATATCCAGCTCATGTATGAATGTCATACAGGTTTTTGATGTATAGAAGGCTGGTCAAAGATATAGTTCTTGGGAATTATGGTTAAACATGTTAATCACTAATTCTTGGGTATTGTGAGTTAATCACAATGATACCCGCTCGATTGCATTCTGTTGCAACTCGATGTAAGAACTACTATGTCCTGAAAGACTAGCCAGGAATGAGGTTTAGATACACACAGGGAACATAGTAAATGTTACTATGCCTTCCATAGGTGTATTCCCTATGTATTTACTTTCATAAATCATTTTAAAGTTTTACACACTCTAGCCCATTGCATAAAGTATCTTGCAAGAAGGTTGTTCATAAGAGAACTTTTAATGTTCGGAGTTATGAATAACAAAAGGGCCATACTTTCATTATGAATGAGAAGTATGTTATGAATATTGATAATAATACATTACCTCTGTATTTACTTTCATAAATTCATTTAGAGTTTCATACACTCTAGCCCTTTGCATAAGGTATCTTGCAAGGAGGTTATTCATAAGAGAACTTTTGATGTTCGGTGTTATGAATAACATGAAGGGCCATGCTTCCATCCAGGATGGGATGTATGTTATGAATATTGATGGTAATATGATAGATCCATAACACTGACGCTAAATGTTGCAAGACTAAAAGAATACCACATATGTGTGGTACTGCATTTGGTCACATTGGAGAAACCCGCATGGAAAATTCCATTATGATGGATTTTAAAGTCATTTGATTTTGAATCATCTGACACTTGCAACTTTCCTCCGAAAAGTGAAGTGACTGAAATACCGTTCACAGGCCATAAGGAACGAGCAACAAACTTATTGGTGATCATACATTTTGATGTGTGTAGTTCAATAAATGTTGTTGCAAGTAGTGGATTTATCTCTCTTCAGAAATGACTCAAGTAGATATATGGATATTTACTTGATGAGACGTAAGTCTGGATCTTTTGAATTCATTCATAAGGTTTTCAAAAATGAAGTAGAAGTTGTTGTAACAAGAAAATTATGTTTCTACAATTCGATTGCAGAAAGGAATATTTGAGTTACAAGTTTAGCGAATGTCTGATGAGTTGTGAAAGGGGTTTCATAACTTGCACCTCCCGGAGCACCACTACAAGTGGAGAGTCCGTGTAGATGTAATCGAACCATTCATGACATGGTAAGATCAAAGATGACATAAATAAATTTGCCATTATCCCTTTTAAAGTGATGCTTTAGAGACTGCGGCTTTTACACTGGAAAGAGCTCCATCGGGTCTGTTGAAATGACGCCATGGTATGGTACGCCCAACCATGTTATATCTTTTCTTAAACATTTGGAATATGGGGCTTGTCGAAAAGGTTACAAACCTATTCCAAATCAGACAAGTGCTACTTTGTAGGTTATCCCAAGTCATTGGGTATTTCCCCACCACAATACCGAGGCAAATAGGTTTGCCACAAAGAACGGTATGCTTTTTGAAGAAAATTCTTTCAAAAAGGTGAGTGGGAGAACAGTGCAACTCAACAAGATAAACAGTATCTTCGTCATCAGATCAAAGGAAAGAGACCTTCGAAGTAATTCCGGAGTTTCCTACTGCGACTGATACAGAAGTCTCTACAATAAAATGTATGGACTTTGGTCGAATTTGCAGCTGAACCACGTAGGCAAAGCTCGTGCAAACCTATCAGGTGCGCAAACGAGATATTGTTGTTAGACAACAGTATACCTATGATTCACAAGGAAGAGTTGATGGGCCCTGACTCCGGAATTGGCTAAATGCCAACACCATCCGAGATAGTTTCCATATAAGTGATTCAAGATTAAGATCTTGATACACCTTTCGGAAGACTTAGAGTCTAACGAATATTTATGGAACTAAAAACTGATACGGATAAAAATGTTTTATCCATAAAGCTCGACTTGTTGCAAGAACAAGTTCAAGGAGTTGACTAAGATGAGATTGTCTCACCGTAGCGATGCTTAAAGTCGGTTCGGGTTGAACTAGCAATTAATACATATTTAAATCATGAGATATGAAACATGGATGACAAAAGGATTTCCATCTGATGGAAATGAAACCTAGGACTTGTATGTGATACAGTCCAAAGTAATTTGTCGATCCATAGGATGCTAGTAAGTATGCAAACTTCAGAGTTCCAGCGATGGACAGAAGAGAGCAAAGTGGAGTTGGAATCTTCGTTTTTGATGGAATGGTCAAAGGGGTTTGACTTCATCAAATGGGTATCGAAGATGCTTGTGATTCAAGAAAGTAAGTGGGAGCATAATTATATTTCTAAAAACCTTGTGTACTTGACACATTGTTAATTGGAAATAAATTTCTTGACACGAATTAGGACTTCATTTGAAAATAGTTTTTCCGATGAAGTGCTTGGGCTAAATAGCCTCAATATTAGGCATGATGATCTATGGAGATAGATTTACCTAATGGGGCTAAGCAATGAATACATATTGACAAGATGCTAAAACTTTTTAGCATTTAAAACGCCAAGGAGTGATTCTTGCCGAAGTCACATGGAAAGAGTTTTTGCAAGACTCGGTGTCCCAAAACACTGATGAGTAAAATACATGATGGAGATTCCACACACTCTTGTGTTTGGATTAATCATGTATTCCATGGTATGTAAAACAACCAGATATGTCCAATACTCCAAAGTTGTTGCGAGTATAGATACCAAAGTGATCAAAAGTACTGATCATAGGACAACAGTGAAAGATGTCATTGAGTACTAGATTAGTGCTGATGACATGTTTTCTCGCAAGCAGAGATTATGAAGTGCTCATTGTAAGTAATTACATCGATACAGTCTTCATCAATGCTCCATGCGATTTTTGATTTAAGTTAAGGGTTTTTTGTGTAATACACAATATGGTGGCACGGTAGTTGGAAATTGTTCCAAACAAGATACTGTGGCGAATTCTATAACAAAGGCTAAGTATGTTGACGCTTAAGAAGCGACAAAGAAGTTGTTGAATCATATAGCTCATTCATGAACTTAGTATGGTTCCAAGATGGCTTTGGTCTATGGGACACTATTGCAGATAGTTGCTCCATAGCTCAGTCTGAGGAATCAGGTTTCGACCAATGATTCACACATATGCAAAGCCAAGTCCACACAAAATATGAATTTTGTGAAAGCGTGAAAATGCAAGGATATGCAATGTTACACAAGGAGCTGAAGTCGTCAGATCCGTTGGACATCAGGCTATACCACATGCGAAGCATATTTTACACCAGTATGCCATAGGTGTAAAGTGCATTAGCATTGACTAGATTATTGACTCTAGTGCAAGTGGGAGTCTGTAGGAGATATGCCCTAGAGGCAATAATAAATGTTATTGATTATCTCCCTGTTCATAATTAGGTTTATGTGCATTGCTATAACTGCTATGGTTCTCGAGTCTGCAATAACCACGAGGCTCGGAGGAAGACTCATATGCATGTGTGGAATAATAAACGGTAAAATGTATTCCTAGTCTGGCCTCTAAGACTACCTCAAGTATTGCATGATGATCCTGTTTTCCTGATCATGGGCATGGCTATGCCGGCAATTTTGAGGGCGCAATGTTGGTAGAACACTTGTGTTGAATCGACCCGAATTGATGTTATGCTATGAGATACATTCGAAACTAGTTAATGGTTTATAACACAGAGATAGTTAATGTTTGCATAATTCCTTAGACCATGAGAGTATCGAGTTCCTTCGGGCTTGCTTCGTGAACTTTGGGGTTTGTTAAACCTTATCCGTTACCGGGTGGCTATTACGGCGGCTTAGAGGTTCACGGAAAAGTATGTCAAGTAACTTGATAGCTCAAGACTGGGATTTGCTCCTCCGACGATGGAGAGATATCTCTGGGCCCTCTCGGTGTTACAATATCCATCATCATCTGGCCAGACACTTTGTGATTTGATCACAGGGATGCCGGAACACGGGAACGAGAAAAGAAAACAATACCGGTAACGAGGTAACTGGCATAGTGGACAAGTTGTTGATCCACGGGGATGCCAACATGTCTCACCTCGGGTATTTGTAACATATCGCGAAGCAACAGGAATAGCACACGGCAACTGGAGGTTCACTCAAATATTCATTCGTGTGGGTATAGGGGTCAATATGGGTGTCCACGGCTCCGATGTTGATCATTGATTGGAAGGGGTTCCGGGTCATGTCTATACTTCACCGAACCTACAGGGTCACACGCTTAAGGGTCACCTATCTGCTGAATACTAGACAGGGAGTCTGAGAGAAATTCACCGAAAAAGTTTCAGAGACAACGGAAGAGTTCCGGAGAGAGAACACCGGAAGAGTTTCGATAAAACCGAAAAGTTGTTTCGGAGTGTACCATAAAGTCAAATTGGTTTTGGCACATGCCTAGAAATTATTGGAAGGTACTAGAATTGTTCCGGTAACTTCTGAGATTTTTCAGAGACAAAAACCGGAAATGTTCCGGACTGCCGGAACCGCTTTAGTTGCTTTTCCCAGATGAAAATCACTAAACCGAAAAGTTGTTTCGGAGTACACCATAAAGTCAAATTGGTTTCGGCACATGCCTGATAATTCTTGGAGGGTGCCAGAATCGTTCTGGAAACTTTCTGGAATTTTCCGGGATGAAAACCGGAAATGTTCCGGAGCTGCCGGAACCGCATCAGATGCTTTCGCAGATGAAAATCACTAAACCGGAATTGTTTCGGATCACGTTGAAAATTATTTTAGTGGGTACTGGAAATGTTCCAAGCCCACATGAATATTTTCAGTTCGAACGGACGCTGAAATATGTCGTCGTGAATAGTGAAAGTGCTTTTTGGATTACTTTATGGAAAGCCACCATTTGGGGCTTTACTCACAAATATCTTTAGGGATGACATGGAAGGATAAGGGCTGCCCACTTGCCTTTACCTTTGTGCCCTTGTGAAGGGCATTTTGGGTATTTCAAGTGTCACCCTACCCCTTGGGTTTTCCTATAAATAGAGGTGGAGATGCACTCTCCACACTCACTCTTTCTCACATACACATGCCATCTGATGTTATCTGGCTTCTCTCTCCCTCCCAGCGAAATAGTTTCGTAGAGCCGAAAGGCTGTCTGGGTTTCGGTAGGAACTAGTTCTGGACGGCGAAGCCCTGCCGGATAGATGACACCGTATGTGTGCAACTCTGTAGAGAGATCATAGTTTCGGTCTTAGTTCGAGTGTGCCTCCCGAAGGGCTGTCCGAGTGTCTGTCCGAGTTTCGTGGGTCCTCCCGAAGGGCTGTCCGAGTGACTGTCTGAGTTTCGTTGGTCCTCCCGAAGGGCTGTCCGCAACACCGTCCGGGGGACGGTCCGACCGCCTCCCGGAGGGCTGTCCGAGGGGCGGATGAGGGTTTACATCCTCGCGGTTGGGAGGTTGTAAATCCTAGCTGCGGGGATCTGCACCGCCGATCGTCATCGACTCTACTTCCGCTGCACTACGAGTCGGTAACGAAAAGATCAGACCTTGTATGCAGTCTTCATAGTGGTCCTGGGCTGGTGCGTAGGTCGGAAATTTTTTGTTTTCTGTTGCGTTTCCCTACATCCCTGTCCCCGGTGCGACAACTATAAAAGGCAGACAGAGAGTGAAATGTTTAAACACCTGCAGAAGTGGGGTTTTAGGCCTAATTATACGGTGTGGACTTTTCATGGTGAGTCTGCCCAACGTGCCAGAGCTGAGGTGGTTCGTCATAGCACCGACGAGCATGGTACCGGGATCGAAGACATGGTGCGAGACTTTGATGATGCTCGGGATTCGGACGATGAGATGGAGGAATCAACAAAGGCATTCTATGAAATGTTGGAGTCTTCAAAACGTCCTCTCCACGAGCACACTGAGCTTTGTCAGCTGGATGCCATCACGCAAGTAATGGCTCTGAAGGCTCAAGTCAACCTGGGCAGAGAATGCTACGACGCGATGATGACAATATTTGGACGCTTTCTACCCAAAGGCCATGTATTGCCTGCAAACCTGTACTAGTCGGACAAAATTCTCCGTGTACTTAAGATGCCATATGAGAAGATAGATGCCTGTGAGAGTGGATGTGCCTTATTTAGGCTTGAGTATGCAGACTTGAACTATTGTCCCATTTGCAAGTCTTCCAGGTATGTTGTCGTAGACAATGGTATGGGTGAGAAGATGCAGACAAAAATTCCTGTTAACATTCTTCGCTATATGCCAATCGTACCAAGACTTCAACGTCTTTTCATGGTCGAAGAGACGGCCAGACAGATGACATGGCATAAATTGGGCAAAAGAACCGAACTAGATGCAGATGGGAATCAGATGTTGGTACACACTTCAGACGCTTTTGCGTGGAAGCACTTTGATGCATTAAGGATGAATTGCAACAAGCTTGGAATATGGAATCAAGACATACGACGCCGCTACCAAAAAAACCTTCAAAATGCATGTGTGGTACATGTACTCAACGCATGACTTGCCGGCGTATGCCCTATTCGTTGGCTGGTGTGTGCATGGAAGGTTCCCGTGCCCCACATGCAAGGCAGCTCTTCAGTTCCTTTGGCTGCAGGCGGGTCGCAAGTATTCTTGCTTCGACATGCATAGACAGTTCCTGGATCCTCGCCATAAGTTCAGAAAAGACAAGAAGAATTTCATGAAAGGTAGAGTTGTCAAAAACTCTACACCACCCGCGTTGACAGGCCAACAGCTCCTGGATCAGTTAAACGCTCTCGAGCCGGATCCAAAACGTCCTGGGTATTTCAAAGGGTATAATACGGAACACGCATGGACTCACAAGTCATGCTTATGGGATCTGCCTTACTTCAAAGACCTCCTTTCCCCACACAACATCGACGTGATGCACACTGAAAAGAATATCGCCGAGGCCATTTTTGGTACATTGTTCGGCATAGAGGGGAAGTCAAAGGATAATCCTAAGGCTAGAATCGATCAGGAGGCTCTATGTGACAGACCGTTACAAAACATGTGACAAGGGAAAGGAAAGCATAACTGGACTAAGCCAAAGGCATGGTTGAATCTTGGAAGGCTGGCTATGTGGGAAATGATCTTGTGGGTGAAAATGTAGTTGATGTTCCCCGATGGTTATGCAGCGAATCTAAAGAGGGGAGCGTGTCTTGACAAACTGAAGATATTTGGTCTCAAGAGTCATGATTGGCACATATGGCTTGAGCGGGTAATGCCGATGATGCTGCGTGGCTTTATCCATGAGGATGAATGGCTAGTACTGGCAGAGCTGAGCTATTTCTTCCGTTCTCTTTGTGCGAAAGAACTATCGCCTGGCGTGCTAGACGAAATCGAAGAGTTGGCGTCGGAGTTGATATGCAAGTTAGAGAATATCTTTCCACCGGGCTTCTTTAATCCAATGCAGCATTTGATTTTGGATCTCGCGACCGAGGCAAGATTGGGGGGGCCCATGCAAAATCGTTGGTGCTTCGCAACTGAGAGGATGCAGAAGACGCTTCGAGCAAAATTTAAAAATAAACGTAGAATTGAAGCATCGATGGCCGAGGCATTCATAACTGAGGAGGCGGCAAACTTTGTGACAGCACACTACGAAGCCAAAAATCGTCATTTGCATAATCCGAAGCCTCGGTACAATGATGGCGACCCAAAAAAAAGTCGATCCAACCTCAGCCTATTGAAAGGGAAGCTCGCACCAGCCGGTGCTTCTAAAGCAAAAGCGTTGGATGTCGATGAATGGCGGACCATTTCGTTGTATATCTTCAACAACCTAACAGAAGTGCGGCCGTACATCGAGTAAGTTGTCGGTACATTATTGTTTCGCAACTTGTAATTCCTTAGAACTGCTCTTATTCCTGGATATTTGATATGGTCGATACGTCGCCAAATTCTCGGATGGAGTGGTCATCCAAAAGGATTCCGTCGAAGAGTATGAGCTCCTGGCGAAGCATGAAGGCGGCTATCCCGGAGAATATATAGATGATCAAGATTATTATTAATTCATGTCAGGTAATCAACTTTTAGTTCATGTTAGGTATATGATGATAGACTTAAATTATATACATTTTATTATTCATGTCGGTATTCAATTTTATGTTGTACTAATTTCGTTTACTATTTGTCATGGCAGTTGTTGAAAGATGGTGGGAAAGGGTCGAGAGCACTCCGCGGCTCCTTCGTCAGAGGGTGGTGAGATGGGTACTTCCATTCCTGCCGACTCTCTCCGGAGAGCGTTGCTCTCTAGTCTGCATACACCGGTTGCCGCTTCTTCATCGACCCCCGTGAGAGGAGGTCGAGGGAAGAAGAGAGGTAGTAGAGGTGGGAGAGGAGGGAGAGGAGGCCGCGGCAAAGGTAGGGTGGCTGCTACGCCTTCCTCGCCGCCACCCCCGGCTGATTCACCCGAGCACAGGACTGGTAGGGTGGACCCGTCTGAGGACGAGGCTACGCGGACTCCAGTCCACGAGCCTCAGGTCGACGAGCCTTCGACCTACACGACTCCTGTCCCAGAGGCTTCGTCCCACGAGACTCCGCAGCAGAGTAGGGATGAGGGCACGTCCCGGCAGACCCCATGGGATACCTGGCCGGAGGAGCCTAGTGGCCATGTTGATGGTGGCGGGGATCGTTTTTCTGATAGCGACGAGGAGCTGCCTGAGGGCGCCACCGTCTACCAGCGTGGTATGACACGGCTCCCGCCCGTGCCGGCGACCCGCGAGCTGAGGTGGTTGATTAGGCCTGATGGGGAGAGGTAAGTGCATGTACTCTTTTTTAACCTTTTGCCTTCACGTTTTTTCAAATATCTAATGTGTTGGCTTTGTCATACTGCAGGGGTTGGCATCATCCCAATGATGCCCGCAGGCCCAACAGCATCCTTGGTGTCCTTGTCAGGCAAAACTTCCCGGGGTTTGTCACGTTACCCGGTGAGGGTTAGGTTCCAGAGTTAGGACTGACCTGGGAGCACTACTTGGCTGCACCGGCCCCGCCTGAGGAGAGGATCGACGGTGTTTTGTGCCACACGAGGGCGGAGATGGTGACCAGGCATTTTTGGGTAATTTCTCCTTTACACAATTAAAAATCAACAATAGCTAGTTATTGTACTAATAAGTGTTGTGTCGTTTGATTGCAGACCTTCTACAGGTGTCAGGAGGGATACGAGGAGGCCGCGGCAAAGGTTATCGATCAGCAATGCAAGCACCTACTGCAAAACTTTTGGCACGAGGCTCGGGTGCAGGCTGTTTGAGACTACTACGCCTCGCGGCGTATTAGGAAGGATAAGTCGACGTGCCGCGGAAAGAAGATGGAGAAGGAGCATTACATGAAGGTAATTACGTATTCTTAAGGCCTTGTACTTAGTTTTCTTCATTTGATTCCTACGCGTAGCGCTCAAATATCTCTTTATTAACTTAGGTGCCCCCAAGATGGTGTGCGGATATGATGGATTGTTGGGAGGCATTGGTGGATGAGTGGTGCTCAGAACAATGGCTATCCGTCCACAACAATGCCAAGGATCAGCGTAACAAAATGGTTGGTGTGCCACACCATCAAAGGAGCGCCAACTTAAATCAGTTTGGTCTGAACTGGGTATGTGGTTAGCTTCATGATTCATGCAATTCATTCTTGATTCTAGCTTGAGCCCTTTACTAATACTTTGTTCCTCTCTCTCTCTCTTTTAGGCGCATCACAATAAAACGGAGGTGCCACAGATGTACGACCTCTATGCGATGGCCCATACTGCCTCGTACAAGAAGGTCAAGGCATTCTCTGAGTCTGACCTCGATGATCCCTTGAAGTTCAGCAACATCTCCTCCCACAACAAGCTCGTGAGGTACAGAGATGAGGGGAAGGCGAGGAAAGGGGAGGACTTTAACCCAACCCAGGAGCCTATTCATCTAGAGCTGGTGATGATAGCTGGCGGCGGGAGGCCCCATGGCTCGATTGCCATTGGAGATGGCCTTATACGTTGTCCTAGCAACCTCCGGGAGATCAAGGCGCGCCAAACGAGCTCCTGTCCTGAGATAAAGCCTTGTCCACGGCCAGTCGAGCTCGCCATCGAGGTTAGTTATACGGACTCAGATATCTTTCCTCATTACGTTGTGTGTGTGAACAAAGATGATTACAATGCTAACGAGGAGTTGTGTTGCAGGCTGCTATTCTGAAAGAGAGAGAGGCAACACAGGCGCTTATGGCGGCGAAGGAGGAGATGGAGGAGAGGACGGCAAGGTTGTTGGAGGAGGAGAGGGCACGGTCCGATGCGTCTTACCGGGCCATCTACGAGCTCTTCGTGGTAAGATTCTTCTTCATATTTGTCAAATCTTGCATTTAATGTTTGTTTCATTAATAATGAATATCATTGACTTGTGAAAACCAAATGTGCAGACTATGTGCGAGAAGACCGGCCAGGCCGCTCCGTCGATGCCAGTCATTACCACGGCTGCAACGGTGAGTTTCATTTCAATCCAATGATCTTTGCAGTGTCATCATGCTAACGAGACATTGCAAATCATCTTTGGTGCAGCTTAACTCCGGAGTCACATCGCACGACCCTTCTCCAGGGCAGCCTTCTCCAGGTGAAACCGGTCCGAGCAACCGCGGTGCCTCTCCTCCGTGATGACGAGGACGGTAAGCCCCAAACTTAGCTCGTTTTCTCAAAGAAAGACAAACTTAGCACTTAGACAAACTTAGCTCCTTCCGAAATATTAGTGTTAGGGGAAACGACCATCACCAACTGTCGAAATATTAGTGTTAGGTACTGTCCACCAACATACACCACCATATAAGTGTGAGTGAGTGCTCACCATACACACCATGAGGCAAACCTCGAAAGACCTATCCTTCTTCCAATTTTGCCCGAATGACACAAATAAGCAATAAAAAGAAGAAAACAAGAGGAGAAAGATAGAGAGAAGAAAACCGCTTCTTCATCTTCTTCTTCTTATTCTAGTCTTCTTGATCTAACTTTCGTATTTCCCATTTTGTAGATTGGAGTCACTTCACGGAAGCTTGCATTGATGGAGTGCTTGTGATTTTGTATCGATGAACAATGTTAAACTTGCTACATATGTGAAACTTGTTACTATTGTAATATGGTGAACAATATGACATTTGTTTTGGTATGTTTGTTGGATACTTGTGCTTGTTGTTGGATGATCATCAGTAGGGTTATTGTGAAATATATACATATATAGCATATTTTGCCTGTGAAAATAGTTGGATATAAGAAAAAACAGAAAAAACTGGGGCAATATTGCCACTTTGCCGATGGCCACCGTCGGCATAGCTTCTTTGCCGTCGGGCACCGACGGCAAAGGTGACATGTGGCACTCACCTGTGCACCCTGGGAGTGCCAGGCCTGCTAGTTGGTACATTTGCCGTTCGGGGGCGGACGGCAAAGAAGCTATGCCAACGGTGGCCGTCGGCAAAGTGGCAATATTGCCCCAGTTTTTTCTGCGGACGGCAAATCAGGGGTGGCAGACGGCAAAGGCTGCGGACGGCAAAGGAAAGGGTGGCAGACGGCAAAGGCTGCGGACGGAAAAGAAGAGGGTGGCAGACGGCAAAGGCTGCGGACGGCAAAGGAGAGGGTGGCAGACGGCAAAGGCTCCGTTAGCCACTAACGAGGCTAACTCAAGTTTACGCCGTCCAGCCGCTTTGCCGTCTGCTGCCTGACGGCAAAAACACTTTGCCGTCCGCTGTACAAAGGCAGACGGCAAAGCACTCCTTTACCGGAGTTCCCAGTGCCAGAAATTTGGCCGTCTGCTGCCGGACGACAAAGACTTTGCCGTCGGTGGTCCTACCCTTTGCCATCCGCTATGGCAGACGGCAAAGTACCTGATTCCAGTAGTGAGTGAAATTATGATACCATGCCAATTTTCAACCATTTCAGAGTTCATTTGCAGTGCTTTTCAATTTCAGGGTCATCTTAGCTCAAAATAAAACACGAAATACATGAAAAATAGCAAATGAAGTCAGAAAAGGATTGAAAAGTGATGATGTGGCTTTGAATGGTGCATATTGAATGCAGAAAAAGTCTTGAGTTAAAATATGTTTAAAAAAATGAAATCCCTTTGTAATAGACGAGTTTTCGTCCCTGATACTTCGAAGGAGATTGTCCAGTTTGTACACGAAGAGCATCCAGTTTTTCCCGTAACCCTCTCAACTTTTTAGCACATGCTATGTGGCTGAAATTATGATACCATGCCAATTTTCAACCATTTCAGAGTTCATTTGCAGTGCTTTTCAATTTCAGGGTCATCTTAGCTCAAAATAAATCATGAAATGCATGAAAAATAGCAAATGAAGTCAGAAAAGGGTTGAAAAGTGATGATGTGGCTTTGAATGGTGCATATTGAATGCAGAAAAAGTCTTGAGTTAAAATATGTTAAAAAAAGAAATCCCTTTGTAATAGACGAGTTTTCGTCCGAAACCCTGATACTTCGAAGGAGATTGTCCAGTTTGTACACGAAGTGCATCTAGTTTTTCCTGTAACCCTCTCAACTTTTTAGCACATGCTATGTGGGTGAAATTATGATACCATGCCAATTTTCATCTATTTATAGTTCATTTGCAGTGCTTTTCAATTTCAGGGTTATCTTAGCTTAAAATAAAACATGAAATACATGAAAAATAGCAAATGAAGTCAGAAAAGGGTTGAAAAGAGATGATGTGGCTTTGAATGGTGCATATTAAATGCAAAAAAAGTCTTGAGTTAAAATATGTTTAAGAAAATGAAATCCCTTTGTAATAGACGAGTTTTCGTCCGAAACCCTGATACTTCGAAGCAGATTGTCCAGTTTGTACACGAAGTGCATCCAGTTTTTCCCGTAACCCTCACAACTTTTTAGCACATGCTATGTGGGTGAAATTATGATACCATGCCAATTTTCAACCATTTCAGAGTTCATTTGCAGTGCTTTTCAATTTCAGGGTCATCTTAGCTCAAAATAAATCATGAAATTGTTTGAAAAATAGCAAATGAAGTCAGAAAAGGGTTGAAAAGTGATGATGTGGCTTTGAATGATGCATATTGAATGCAGAAAAAGTCTTGAGTTAAAATATGTTAAAATAAAATGCAGAAAAAGTCTTTTATAAAACTGTAATAGCACAAAGAATGAACTAAAGAGAATGAATTAAATATAATATTCTTCATTAGCAAAAAAAAATAAAAATAATATTAACTAAAATTATCAAAGTATTTATTTGTTAAAAACTTTAATAGTAAAGTGAATTTTCATAAAGTATATTTTTTCACAAGCTTTAATACAAACTAAAAAGCTTTTATAAAACTCTAATAGCAAAAGGAATCAACTAAAAAGAATCAATAAAAAATAAAACTTATGCAACTAAAATTATATAAAATTTATGCAACTAAAATTATATAACTAAAAATAACATATGCAAAAAATAACATTAAAAATCATAATATATGAAAAAAATGGCCCGCCTTCTAGGCACGACGGCCTGCATACGACTAGAAACCATACAAATGTGCCAGGATGCAGGCCTGCAGTGCTAGCAGGCCCAACAGGGCGTCAGATAGGCTTGTACTGCCTGCATTAGAGAGGAGCTCGAGAGGGCAGCAGCAGCAGCGCTTATAAACCACTCCGAGCCCCTCTCGACTAGCGAGGTGGGACTAAACTTTTGGTACGGGAAGCACAACCCTTTAGTCCCGGTTGGTGCCACCAACCGGGACTAATGCCCCCCTTTAGTCCCCGTTGGTGCCACCAACCGGGACTAAAGGTCTCTGCTTCCCGCCCTTTGGGCTGCAGGAAATTGACCTTTAGTCCCAGTTGGTGGCACCAACCGGGACTAAAGGGGGGCATTAGTCCCGGTTGGAGCCACCAACCGGGAATAAAGGTCTCTGTATATAAACGGGAGTTGGGAAAATTTGCCAAAACACATCTGCAGTTCCGTCCCCGACACCGGCGACCACCTCGACGCCGCCAGGCTGCCCGAGCTCGCCGTCGCCTCCGAGCCATCCCCGAGCCTGCTCCTCGTCGCCGGACCTCCCCGCCGTCCTCGTCGCCGGACGTCCTCACCCTCCTCCCCGAACCTGCTCCTCGTCGCCGCCCCCGACGCCGTCCCCGAGCCTTGCTGACGCCGTCGCCTCGCTGTCGCCCCCGACGCCGTCCTCCTCCCGACGCCTCGCCGTCGCCCCCGACGCCATCGCCTCGTCGCCGCCCCCGACGCCGTCCCCGAGCCCTGCCCGACGCCGTCGCCCCCGACGTCGTCCTCCGCTCGATGCCTCGCCGTCGCCCCCGACGCCGTCGCCTCGTCGCCACCCCGGACGCCGTCCCCGAGCCCTGCCCGACACCGTCGCCTCGCCGTCGCCCCCGACATCGTGGGTACTGTCAAAAGAATTGGGGACAATATAGCTCCTTTTTGCAAATCAAAGAACATTTTTTTTGCATTATAGTTCATTTTGTCTTTGCTATGTTTCTGCCATGCCATGCTATGTTTGTTGCATCAAATATGTATGAGATGTTAGATGGATAGATATATATATATGTTTAGATGGATGGATGGATGTATACATATAGAAAATTAATGCAAGGAGCATCCTATAGGTGCAAAGAAGACACTTTGTTCCAATAATCATAATAATGTAACAAAGAGAGGTGCTTATCTGTTTTCATACATCGGGTTCCTCTAAGGCAATGCCTTTACCCTTGGCGTTTGATTTAGACATATTCAGATCTAGAGCAAGGGAGCCCGGCCGGTGAGGGTGCGAGGTAAGGCAGTATCAATCACTAACAGTGGGCACGAGAATCCCCCTCAAAAGCTGCATTTTGCATGAGGAGAGAGAGCGAGAGGGGGGAGCCAGGGGATGGCCGGAGAGGGGCTAAGATATTCACCCTCAAGAGCGGCATTATGTTGCACGGAGGAAGGAGGGAGAGGAGGAGGAAGAAGACGGAGAGAGTTGGTGAGCGGCGGCGGTGGAGCTAGCGTGGTGGGGTGGTCGAGTCCTTGTACGGCGTCGGCCACGCCATGGTCGGCCACGCCATGGTCTTTGCTATGTTTCTGCCATGACATGCTATGTTTGTTGCATCAAATATGTATGAGATGTTAGATGGATAGATAGATATGTTTAGATGGATGGATGTATATATATAGAAAATGTTGATATGATGAATTTTTTTTTGTTCATAGATTTTTTTGTCCATGTATGTATGTATATGTATAGATGGATGGATTGATGTATATAGAAAATGTTGTGATTAAGTCTATGTTTGCCACTAATCCATCTCTCATGGTTGTATACTGCCACGTTGTAATATTTGCAGAAACTAGGGACGACAGAGACTTAGAAAAAAGAAGAGTTGTTGGGGGATATAATCCGCGACGGAGGTGATATCGATCTCAACTGCTTGTCGTTTCTCAAAGAGACCGATGGTGAGGAAAGAGAGGATGGCGGCTCCGGTGAGGAGGAAGGAGATCATGACGGCTCCGGTGATCGAACTGCGGACGAAGGAGATCATGACGGCTCCGGTGATCGAATGGAGAAGGGAGCCATAACTGCTTCAAAGTCCGGCGAGGTATATATTAATTAATCCTCTGCTGACTAGATGCATTAATTTTTTTGTATGTACATATATTAACGCTTCTTTCTTCTTTTAATTAGCCATCCGGATCGAGCTCCACTTCGGTAAGGAGACGAGGCTCGATGAGAAGGTTGGGCGCGGAAGAAAGGTTCAAGATCGAAGAAGTCTCTCCAGAAGGCCAACCGATTGCTCCCTAACGGACCAAGAACAAATTTATACATCAGTGCGGAGTTATTGTTAGGGACATCGTCCCGATCAGCTGCCAAGAATGGAATAAGAAGAAGGATCCTCAAGTTCCTTATGTCAACGATAGACTGAAAGATGATCTTTGGACCAATCTGATGAGAAATTTCAGTCTACCGCCAGAGGAGGATCTGAATAACCCAGTTATACAACGAAAGGTCAGTGCGTTTGCTCTTAAGAAGATGGCAGAACTATTCAAGAACTGGAAGAAAGTATTGAACAGGAAGTTTGTCGAGAAAGACAAGACTCCAGAATTCAGAGGTCAATATGAGAAGATGAGAGATCACTAGCCCGCATTTGTGGCCTACAATAAATCAGAGAAGGCTAAGAATAGGTCACTTACAAATAAGAAAAATGCCGCAAGGAAGGAGTATCACCATGTTACGGGGTCAGGTGGCTACAGAAAAGCCCAGCCTACGTGGGACAAAGCTGAGCAAGACCTGCTTGCTAAAGATGTCTAACCAGCGACATTGCACTAGCCAGATCGGGCAAGGACTTGGTTCTTCGGGGTTGGGGGAACTTTGGACCCAGAAACAGGGAAGTGTGTCTGGACGAAAGCTCAACTTGCAATACCATTCAAAAAGCTTGAGGAAACAATGAAGAAATCGCTGGAAGGGACGTTCGTTCCCGACAGAGAGAAGGACGAGCTGTCATTTGCTCTCGAGAATCCTGAACACCCTGGACGAACACGAGGCACATCAGGCTCCGTTCCGTGAAAGGTTGGGTTTCCCGACAACGCTGGTTACAGAAGCCGACAGAGAAAGAAGAAAGAGGAAGCAAGCGAAATGCAGAAGTTGAATGAAAGATTAGCGAAACTAGAGGCACTTGAGAGCCAGCAAGCTACCGGCCAACCATCTCAGCGGCACGAAGATCCTTCATGGGAGCCTACCCACGATGCTACCCCACCATCTCAGCGGAGAAGCAGCGTGGCTTCCACTGAGCTCGTTCATCCTGATAGCACGGCTCCTCGCTACCCCGTGGATGGTATCACGAATAATGAACATTGTGTGCTAATGGCGAAATGTCATAACCTGACCTTGAAGGCGGCGGTCGGCTATGTCTTACCTCCTCGACTTGATGCAACTTTCCATTGCACTCCGGTTCCAGCTGGCTTTGCTATTGTCGGGGTGGATGAAATAATGGACGGATTTGATGGGCTGGAGCTTGAGTACACTACAGGTGAAGGGGAGCTTCTTCTTCGATATGCCTTAAGGACTACCTGTCTATGGAGAAAGGAACACATCGTGCTTCCATACTGGACGCCGCCTCAGCAGACTCAGGCGGAGGAGGCCCCGGTGCCTGAGTCATCTCCGGTGCATCAGCCGTCTCCGCTGCCTGAGTCATCTCCGGCGCGTCAGCCGTCTCCGACGGAGGAGGCCCCTCAGCATAATCCGCCTCCGCCTCAGCTGTCTCCGCCGCGTCATCGGACTCCGCCTCCTCCACCGCCTCAGCAACATCGGAAGACAGCCGCCGCCGCTCCGGCGGCTAGCATCAGTACGAAACAGAGGAGATTCAGATACGGCCCAAGCCTCAAGGCTCTTCCCAAGTTACCCTACGAGAGGTCTGAGGAGGAACTCAACGAGATCGTGGATGCCGAAGTGAAACGTCAGCTTGCACCGAAACGCCCACCTCAAGAGGAGAAAATAGATCCGGTGAAAGCAAAGCGAACTCTGGAGGCCCTTAGGCGACCACCACCGCCTCCGCCGCCATCAAACTATGACCGATGTATTCAAAAGACACATGATCAAGCGAGGCGGTTGGGAAGCTTAGGTAGCAGTGGCTCAAGAAGTGGGAAAACAATTCCCCAGCTCGGCGAACAAGGACTGCAATCGCGCCCTCCGCTCAAGGTGGTTACCGATATCGCTAATGATCCAGAGAAAGCGGCCACTGGTCTTGCTATCACTGCTGCTGATTACTTACCCGACTCGGTACAGTTTGAAAAGGTTGAGGTAGTACAAACCTTAAAATACGCAAACGGGAAGCCTCTCGTCACACGTGAAGAGCTCGACCGTCTACCAACGATGATGCGACGATTGCATGAATGGTACTTGAAAGCCTGCAAGGACGGGACTGGCAATATCTTTGTGGGAATTAAAGATGAGCACTTCTTCAATGGAGAGCAGGTGTTGTTCGTTGAATTTGAAGAAATATTTCAGTTATACAATCAAAAGTAACTCGACAAAACTATCGTCAGTTCCTTTTGTCTGTAAGTATTTTTTTCTGTAATTAAGTCTCTAGCTCAGCTCGTTCATTGCATGTATTAATTATCCTCACACTATATTATGCAGATTGAAGATCCTCGAATGCAAACAACAACAAATCTATGACATTCGGTTCATTGACCCAAATTTCATAAATGAACGTACGTTAAAAGATTTTCCCGCCGATACAGAGAAAAACTTGCTAAATGCGTTACTTGGACAACAAACCAGAAAGGAAATACTATTTCCTTACAACTTCAGGTGAGAGTTACTATCTTGTGCACATTCTGTTTCACTTACTCAAGGTTAAGTGCAATTAACGAGTTATGCGTGCGTAGTTTCGACTTTATTCTGCTAGACATTCAGCTTGAAGAGGGAAAAGTAACTGTCTTGGACTCGAGACATAAAGACCCTAAGGAGTGGACGAACATGAGGCAAATGCTTCAGAAGTAAGTTCAATCATTATCGCACCATATCGGCAACTTTCGTTCATTTTCTGATATCAAGTAATCATTTTCTTTGCCAGGCAGGGTTTGGAAGAAGTTCACCAAAAAGGTTAAGGGTGTTAGCTGGAAACCGGAGCTACAATTTGTACACCCCAAAGTAAGTACTACTCTAGTACCGCGCATCTCTCATTGATGCTAGTTTCAATACCATTATCATGCTTGGTTATCATTTTGATTGAACTCTATTCTCGTAAAGTGATTGTTGCAGGCACCCGGGACTAATTTATGTGCCTACTACATTTGCGAGTTCATTCGCCACTCGACCTCTGAGCGGGGCCGGGGCATATATTTACAACAATTTGAAGTACGTAAACAATATTCACATTTTTATTTTATTACCATCAATTGTGTTGAGTTTCATTCATATATTGACCCCCTTCTTTAAACTAGATCTGGCAGAAGCGGGACGAACTCCTACCAACTGATCGCATATGAGCAATTCAAGAGGAATTGGCGGGATTCTTTGTTGATCATGTCATACCTAAACATGGAGAATACCATAAGGAGATGATATGCGATGTTGGCAGTTAGATATTAAGATCGTAAGAGATGTTATATTGTATATATTGTATGTAATAGAGTCGAATAGATTTACGAAAACTTGTTGCCTTGTTCGACTAAGCACGGAGAAAGAGAGGTCACTTCTTCTCTCTATATATTGATCATGACGATGTTGTGTAATGGCGTTCTTTCATTTCTATATGTAGTAGCTAGCGTCGAGTTGAATGAAAAGCATAAAATAAAAATGGTAAACACAAAAATAAAAGGGGGAAACACAATATGAAAACCCCTAAACCCCTCCTTTCAAAAAAACAAAAAAACCCAGCGCCTGGCAGCTGCTGACGCGTGGCTGCCTTTTAGTCCCGGTCGGTGTTACCAACCGGGACTAAAGGTCCTCCTGCCAGGCGCCCCACGGCGGCCACGTGGAGCTCCTTTAGTCCCGGTTCATAGGCCAACCGGGACTAAAAGTGACGGGCATTAGTCCCGATCCTTTTGTCCCGGTTGTAGAACCGGGACTAAAGGCCCTCTGGAACCGGGACTGTTGCCCTGTTTTCTACTAGTGGTAGATCATCTCCGGTGGCCATCTTCATCATCCCGACGGAGGCCATGATGAGGAGGGAGTAGTCCACCCTCGGGGCTGAGGGTATGTACCAGTAGCTATGTGTTCAATCTCTCTCTCTTTCTCTCTCTCTCTTGCGTTCTTGAGATGTCACGATCTTGATGTATCATGGGCTTTGTTAATATAGTCGGATCATATGATGTTATTCCCTTGCTATCATGTTGTGATGAATTGAATCTTTCCCTTTGAGATGTCGTTATGTTGGATTGAATATTGGATTTGAGAACACTTGATATATGTCTTGCATATGGATATCCGTGGTGACAATGGGGTGTTCTATTGCTTCACTTGATGTATGTTTTGGTACTCAACTTGTGGATTCCCGAGGGGACATTGGGGTAATCTATGCATAGGGGTTGATGCACGTTCTTATCCTACGTTCTCCGATAGAAATCTTGGGACACTCTTTGAGGTTCTTTATGTTGGATTGAGTATTATGAATCTGAAATTGTTTGATGCGTATCGTATAATTAACTCATAGATACTTGTGGTGACATTGGAGTATCTAGGTGACATTAGAGTTGGTTGATGCATATCATATGGTGTTATTCTAGTACGAACTCTTAGATAGATCGATCGGAAAGGATAACTTAGTGCTATTTTAGTACGAACTCTTGGATAGATCGATCGGAAAGGATAAATTTAAGGTGGTTTCGTACCCTACAAACAATTTCTTCTTATGTTCTCCGCTAGATAAGAACTTTGGAGTGATTCTTCGTTGCACGTTGAGGGATGGTTATGTGATCCAATTATATTAGCATTGTTGAGAGATTTCACTAGCGAAAGTACGGACCCTAGGCCTTGTTTTCAAGCATTGCAATACCGTTTGTGCTCACTTTTGTTACTTGCTACATTGCTGTTTTTATATTTTCAGATTACAAAAACCTATATCTATCATCCATATTGCACTTGTATCACCATCTCTTCGCCGAACTAGTGCACCTATACAATTTGCCATTGTATTGGGTGTGTTGGGGACACAAGAGATTTCTTATATTAGATTGCAGAGTTGTTTGAGAGAGACCATCTTCATCCTACACTTCCCACGGATTGATAAACCTTAGGTCATCCACTTGAGGGAAAATTGCTACTGTCCTACAAAACTCTGCGCTTGGAGGCCCAACACGAGTCTACAAGAATAAAGTTGCGTAGTAGACATCAATGATCAACACGCGGGATGGCTTGATACAACTCCTCATCTTTAGCTTGCAGTACGGACATCGGAACCCTAATACTACTTGCCGCAACACAAATAACGTCACCAATAGTCCCCCGACCACCAACCCTCTCTCACTAAAAGCAACATTCAAGTTGAACACAATCTAACTTGTAGGGGTGGCTTCCAGGGATAAACGCAAGTAGCAGGTTGCTTCACCTAGTGTTAACATTTTAACTCTTATGTTTGTGGTCTTTCTATTCCCAAAAGTTGCCCATGCGAAAAGAAACAAGATAATCTGGGCCATATTTTTGCACAACCGCCATTTTCAAACAAGCCATATGGTGACCTCTTCGGTTTTGGGCTACACTTGCTCAACCATGCCCCGACAAATCCAATTAAAATCGAAAAAATGATCCGCAAAGGTTTCTTCCCATTCGGGGCAATTGCCATATTAGTTAAAGGGAGATGGCCAAAGAGATAAACTAGTCACACCACCATATGCATGTTTACATACTACTCCTTCGCACTAAAGTAATTCCCGGTGCCTTTCAAGCCTATGCAACTTGCACTGATACAAAATATGCTTTCTACTCACGATGTGTGGATTATCTCTGTTCATCGTTACTTGAGGAAATGAAATTGGAACTAACAGACATTGAAGATATTGGTATTTGTAGGTTCCTAATTGTTGACATTAAGGTTCCCCGCTGGCCAACCTCATTGCATGGCTTGTACTATTTCAGCATATGCAATATTCTTCTTTAGTGAGGTCAGATTTGGTATCACAACCATTATGTGTGGTAAAACCACTTATTTGCTGCGTCATATGCTCTCATCGGTCGCAGACTCCAAACCATAACCATGTCCATTTTACATATAGTGGATTTAAGCTTATAACCAGTCTACTCTTCATGGAAGGTTTATGACTTACTAGATGACCCATTGCGCCAAATGGCGCAGAGGCCGTTTGAAACCATGTGCGCGTTGAAAATAGTTGCATTTTTTGATAACTTTATGTTTGAGCAAGCATAAAGATCATGCGAAACCCTAAGTGTTGGTTAAATTAGGTTTTAGTCAAGTCACAAACTTTCTTAGGTTTCAGCAGTTGTACCGATTTTACCTATGTGAAAATCAAGTCCTGATTTTGGTATCACAAACATTTGACAAAGAAAACATCCAACATGAGATACTTTTTCTAAAATCGAAGATACATCATATACATGAACAACATCAGATTAAAGATAAGTATAGATCTTAATCTTGTGGAACCAAAATAAAACGAAATAAAAAGTGTGGACCGTATTCCCACACTGAGAACCAAAAAGAACAAAATATATGACCAAATAGAAGTGTGGACCGCAGTGCTATTCTCACCAGCATCGGTCGATTTTGAAAAAGTAGAAAAAAAACATCAAACATAGGAAGCTTATCACCCATCCAAAAAATCCTGGGTCTAATACAGAAAAACATCATACGCATGGCTATCATACATGATGTCCATCATATACGTCAGGAAGCTATTTTTTTAATTGAGAAACCACTATTGAGAAGCAACGTGATAATTAACTACAGCATGGTATTTCTCATCACACGACGAACATAAAATCACTATTCCATATAAACCCAATCACTACTCTCTCCAGCGTCTATTGCCCACAAAATTGGAGCTTCTCATGTACATCAGACCAACAATTGAAACTGCAGTTTTAAAAGTATTTTGGATTGACTGAAGCAAACACATCATAGCACATGATGCCTTCAAGCCCCCTGCTGCAGTCTAACAAATCTGACGTGTTTTAAAATTACATAAAAATTAACCGAGTCAATCAAGAAAAAGAGCTATAAAAGCAAAATATTCACAATCTTTGGTAATACCCAAAACACTTCGACTTTGCTTACTGCTATATGCAAGTAAGTCGAAATATGAACACAGTGAAGCAAACAAAAACATGAGAAAACAAAGGTAGTAAACACTACCGTTTTGCATAGCAGAACTACTATCCCACCCATTCGTCTGGATGTAGAAGAACTAATATTATGCCTTGCTAAATCAGTAACCACTAAACAGTACAACAATGTCATGTTGCTGAGACCAACAGTTTGTGCAGAACTACTATCCAACCCATTCCTTTGGATGTAGAAGAACGATTATTATACTTTCGCTAAATCAGTAATCAGTACAGAAATGTCATGTTAATGAAACAAGTAGTTTGTTTATCTTCATGATAGCTCCAGTGAACCACACCGAGAAAACAAAAACACAAGGCACTATTAACTCACCATCACAAAATGTGAGCCTGCAAAACAATCAGTAAGGCAATGCATAAGTAATCTATAGAGAAAGAGAGAGAGTGGAGGGGGGACGAAGAGGCATACCAGACGTGATGCTTCCTCTCTGCTCAAGGAGCCACCAGGGACCAAAGGAGGAGCGTGGACGTGGGCCGACCAGATCCAGTTGATGCTGCCACGGAGGAGCTCTCCACCAGCAAGTTCTAGCTGAGCAAAGTTGGATGGAACCAACCTAGGAGGCGTAAAAACATCTCCATCTCAGGATATGGTGAGACCCCCAACACCAAGGGGCAAACATCATCATAGCCATTTAGTAAAGAATAGAACTCATCAAGACACAATGGAAACAAACATGCTGTGTCCAGAAGTTAATTCGAAACATTGTTACTGATGGTCGCATCACTGCTGTGAAAGAAGCAATTGACATTTGTTCACTTCAGACAAAAGGAGTCACTACAAGCCAAATAAAAATAGGATAGCATAATTTTTTGTGTTTGAACCAGAAGAAAAACAAATACTTGAAAGCCTGGTTATCACAACATCAACCAAAAGGGATGTTTTACTCCAAACAGTAAATGACGGGTAGTGCTTAGGTTTTGTTGCTTAACATTACTGTACTTTGTGATGTTATTCCAGGGAGGTAGGTGAGCCTGGTTGGTTGAAGTGTAATCATTTCTGCTTCTAGAGAGAGTTGGGGGAGAAAGGCTAGTGGCCAGAACACGACTCAGATCGGATGTATGGAGGAATAAGGCAGGCGCGCAGAGTATGCAGGGAGAAAAGCTCTGCTTCTTCATTTTTTGTATCTGCACGTTATTGTACAGAGGTAAGGCAGGCGCGCAGACTCCTTGCCATCTTGTCCTGCCGCTGCAACAACGGCGAGGACCTCCACGTGGATCGAACCAATAATGCTAAACAACATCAACTTAGATCATAAGTCAGACCTGTTAAACCTCCTGGAAACAAATAAAAGAGAGTTAATGAGGAGGTTGATTTGATCTAGCTGAAATAAATAAGCAAAAAATGGCACACGCCAAACGGAGCAATTGTTCTGCTATGCATAATGTGGGATTTAATATAAATGGACCAAATTTATTTGAGCCTACAAATCAAAATCCTGAAATATGTCATGCAAATTGCACATATTGAGTCGACAGATCACTAATATATATGTCATTCAAAATTTCATTATTCGAATTTGCTAGCCTGCTAATTTCATTGGGGCACACTTTTAGAATAAGCTAATCTCATTTAATTTAACCTCACCATCGGAAGAACCAGTCTGGGAGATAAAACAATAATAGATTTATTTTCAATATGCTTCCATCAGCTTGGTCAAACAGGAACATAGCCACACTACACATCCATTGGCTCCAGCATTTGCCCAGAATGCTCACAAATCTGGACATTACCACTGTCCAGATGTTTATCCGCACCTTCGATCCATACCAGAGAGCAGAGGGGAGTGGCGAGTTGTACCTGAGTGGAGATATAGGGCTAGTAGCGAGGGAGAGGTATGACAGCGGCATGGGTCGAACAAATTCACAACTACATCTCAGATCAAGATCAATCCATCTAACAATCAAAAAATAAGGAGATAGGAGTTAGGAGTGCATACCTGAGCATCAGTTTTTTTATTTTTAATCGTGTGCAATGATTCGCGCATTAGATACAATTTTCGTAAAATAACCGTGTGTGATGCTAATCCAAATTTCACAAAGTTCTTATGTTGAATTGTGTGGAATGTACCGACTCCCCCCCCCCCCCCCCCCCTCCCCCCGCCCCAATCAGAAACAGTTTTGGTTGCGAGTGTAATGGACCCTCCTATCGCACACGCATGCAAGGTGAGGGTTTGAAACTATGTCACTGAAAGGGGGCAAAAATCGTTTGCTTAGGACGTCGCTGACCCAGTGGATGTGCTAAGCACGTTCGTCAAGAACTAGATCGGTGAATGTATGACGAATTGCGCTTGTACTTTGTATCTAGCCCATGGATTTTTCTCTTTTTTTTCTTCTCGCGAGATGGTTTATGAGTGTTGTAATATTGGTTTTGTAGTGTGTTGGCCTTGAGGTACAATGAAATGTTTTACACATTGTATTCATTTTTTGACTAAGAAATACATTACCGAGGAGGATCTTGAGCATGCAAGCCATAGGAAAGGGTGCATCATTACCTAATGCTTGAAATATACTCAAACCTAAATGAAACAATTCACGTACAGATCTCAACGGGAGATCCTATGGAGGGAGAGCGTGCTACCGGCATAGAAGATTAGTGGTCATTGTTGTTTATTGTGTGTTAGGCATGCTATGGAAGCTTAATTAGTGTGGATTTTTAACAGATACTACTAATGTGCTGGGCGCAATTGTCAGCGTAAACAAGTGGGCCAAGTTTGTGTTACAGAAAGAACAATTGCATCATGTGATGAACATTCCCTATCCTACACAAAATAAATACTCTAGCACACGGAAGTGCAATATCATGTTGGGATGTACGTATTTCGGGTCGGTGAGTATCACTTTGCCACTCGGTAGGGACTATATTTGTCTCCCACGGAGGCGTCCTACACATATCTATTCCAGTCCGGGCCGATCACCATCTTTTCCATGGAGACGATCTCGAAGAAGTGAACAGGTTAACAGACTCCCGGTACCTTCCAAGCCCACACACTTTATAATGGTCACTTTCCACTCTATATATATATGGACGGTCTTTTGTTGATAGAGGAAATAGGAATCATAACTAAGAGGCATGTGAGAGATTGATCTACGTTCATCGTTCCTAAAGGAAATTGAAATTGGAGTCAATAGGCACGGGAGAGACTGGTATTTATTGGTTGGGTATGGTGACATGCAGGTGCCTCGCTGCCGACCGCATTGCATGTTTTTTGTGTGCTTCCGATACTATTACAGCACATGGCTACACATCTCTAGTTAGCCTTGGTTTGTATCTTCACCTTTATGTATATATTCGTCACATCGTAGGCTCTCATACGCTCCACTCATCCACCACTATATCACCGGTCATCAAACATGCTACAAAATCTGGTAAGTAGAGCAACCACATAGAATGGTTTCCATGGATGGCACCAACACAAAAAGAGAGGAGATCATGAGAAAGTTTACTACAATCATGAGGATAACTCATTCTAGTGGTTTCATTGATTTGAATGGACCGTTGTAGGAATCCTCATCCAATGTATGAATCCCCAGGAGGAATTGGCGAAACAAATTAAATGAATGTGAGGAAACAAATCCTATTATTTTATTTTGATAAAAGCTGTGAAAATATTGAGGGAGAGTGTACCACTTTACTCATGAAGTTAACACACGCGAGGATTGATTTTTGTTTTCATATATTTCAAGAATATCGTCTTCTCTAGGAAAGCTGGCCATCTTGCTCTCGACACATACACATATCAGATTCTTCTCTACCTTCTTGCTTGAGATGCCAGCAACTCTTTCCCTAGGGAATCGGGTCAATATGATGGCTAGGGAAAGCAAGCTATATCAGATCATATGGATAAAGAAGAATTGATTATTGTTAGATATCTCGACGCATCCAATATTATTCCTTTCCGATCCTATGCACAAAGGGGTGTCGTGATCTCTTTACAGTGGGAGGTGATCCCCCATCAGGTTGGCATAAGTAAAGGTTGGTTGTAATGTTTTGTTCCACAATCTGTTGGTTGTTCGTTAGGAACAATAGAAGCCGATACCGAAGAGGTGTTTATCCAATGGAGGTTCAACATGAGCTTCAATACGACTAGTCGAGAAGAAAAACTTCAGACTTGAACTTTAATCGTACTGGGACATAATTCATGCTGGGAGGAAAGCGTTGCCTACTCAATGCCACGCAAGCTAGGTAAGTAAACATTGCAACTTGCACAATACTATTCACGAAGCATTTCCTTCCCTTCCCCTTGACAACTAGGGTAACCACTCCCCTCTAGGCTTCACCGACGAGCCAATGAATACACCTCCCCTTTGCATGCCACTATGGAGGATGATGGCGGGAAGAGGAATTTTGATACCGCCACTTTTGCTAGTATTTAGGTTAGGGATTTTTAGTCCTCGCGCGCTCGGGAGAATGGCATGCTTCTTCTTTTAGTTTGTCTTTGGGGCATCGATCCAACTTGAGTTCGCCCGTCTAGACGTAGTTGACTGAGCTCCGGTGTACATTGTTGTCATCTTATAACTATGATGTTCCGGTTTCTTGCCGAGTGTGCGTGATTGAGAGATTTGTTGTCAGGTGCTTCAGATCTTTTCATGGGTTCAACAACGACGATTGTGGATCCAGGACGATGGTCCTTTGGGTAACATGCATGAAGACTTCCCGACTGTCATCGATAAGGTTAAGCCGGTTCCGGTAGGAGAGTGGCGGCAACGACATGTCGGCAGCTCATTCTGGTGCCGATACTGCTCATTTGGTGGTCTATGGACCTCATATAGGTTTTATTAAATTGGAGATGCTTCGTACTTCTGGTGTGAACTTCTATAATAAATCTTGATAATTTTTTAATAGAAAAACAACACTACAGGAGGCTACTAGGGATCAGTCGGCTGATCTTATAGAAAGATCAACCGTCTGGCTAGCCATCCGATCACATTTTACAACCTTCTGATCAGTCGTGTTTCATCTTGTCCTTCATCACATATATACATGCCGTCTTAGCGCTTGGAGCAGCTGCACGACAACAGTTTGAGCACTTGGAGTAGCCACACGACTACACCTCCATTGGCCATTGCAGCCACACCACAGCAGAGGTCCAGACCCCTTCCCATCCAGCACCGGCGTACCCCGCAGACGACAGTGACTGGTTCATAGCACCATCACGCTTTCTGGCGAGCTGCATCGCAAAACTCCGCTGGTGTTTCGCAGCAACCATCGATCCTCCACCGACGATCGTTTTGTAGCATCGACACAATCTTCAGAAGCTGCATCACAACACTTCACCTACCCTCGCAGTAGTGCTTGCAGCATGATCGGTCACGTCACAACACGCTTCATCGCCATGGCCATTGAAGCATTGACGACATGTCGCAGCATGCCTCATCGCCATGTCGTTGAAGCACGCACCACCATGGCCACTGAAGCATCATAACGACCATTGAAGCCAGCCTCGTTGCATGGCCGTGATCGTCGATGTCATTACGACATGCCTCATCGCCATAGCCGTTAAATCATTGTGATGTATGTCGACGTTGTCGAAGCATTGCCATGGCCAATGAAGCACACCTCGTAGCATGGCCGTGGTCGTCGATGTTGTCACGACACACCTCATCGCCATGGTCGTTGAAGCATTGTCAAGGCCGTGGACATTGTCGACGCTTTGCCACAACCAATGAAGCACACCTTGCAGCATCGTCGAGGTCATCGATGCCATCATGACACGCCTCGTCGCCGTGGTCATCGAGGCATTATCGTGGTTGTCGACGTCATCGACGCACTGCCATGACCAAATGAAGCACGCCTTGCAGTATGGCCGCGGTCATCGACACCGTCATGACATGCCTCATAGCCGTATTTGACGAAGAATTGTCATGTCCGTCGACGTCACCGGAGCATTGCCACGACCAACGAAGCACGCCTTATAACATGACCACAGTCATCAACGCCGTCATGACACGCCTCGTCGCAATGGTCGTCGAAGCATTGTCGTGTCCTTCAACAGCGTCGAAGCGTTGCCAAGACCAATGAAGCATGCCTTGTAGCATGGCCACGTTCATCGATGTCGTCATGGCACGCCTCGTCGCCGTGGTCGTCAATGCATTGATGTGGCCGTCGACGTCGTTGAAGCATTGCCACAATCAATGATGCATGCTTTGCAGCATGACCACGGTCATCGACGCTGTCATGACACGCCTCGTCGCCCTGGTAATCGAAGCATTGTCGTGGCAATTGACGTCGCCGAAGGATTGCCATGACCAATGAAGCATGCCTTGGAGCATGGCGGCGGTCATCGACGTCATCATGACACGCCTCGTCGTCATGGTCGTCAAAGCATTGTCGTAGCCGTGGACGTCATCGAAGCATTGCCACAACCAATGACACACGCCTTGCAGATCGCCGTGGTCGTCGATCCATTGTTGAGGCCGCCGACATTTTTGAAGCATTGCCACGACTAGTGAAGCAAGCCTCACAACATGGCCCGGTCATCGACACGTTCGCAACACGCCTCGTCGCCGTGGTTTTCAAACCATTGCCGCTGTTGCCGGCATGGTCGTGGTTGCCTAAGCATTCACAACCATTGAAGCATGCCTCGCAACATGGCCTCGGAACATGGACGTAACGTCGCCATCGCGGCACACCTCGCTGCCATGGTCGTGGAAGCATCGCCTCTGCCATTTAATCATGCCTCACAACATCGACACTCCAATGTCGAGCAACCTCGAATCATCCATTCAATACCTGTCGGTGAGCGGCTTTGCAGCACCGGCGAGGGATGCATTCACCCCTCGGCTTTACAATGTTAGAGTTGTGTCGAATATTATTGTATAAGGTAGATTACAGTTGAACTTGGAGTCATGCGGTGTGTAGATAGGATATGATGTGGTGTCCTACACTCCTAGTAGGACTCTTGTATCCTAGACCTCTCATATAATGAGGGGTAGACACATGAAGTAATCGATGCCAACATAATAATACATACACGCAGGGGAGCCGGCGGCGTGTGCCAGCGCCCGAGTGATCGGGGTGCGGTATTGTGACGGTGTCGTGGGAAGGAGCGCCCATAATCAGGCCCCGCGATGTAGCCATATTGATGAACCTTGTTAATAAATCCCTGTGTCGTGTTCGTGTGTTTGCTCGGTCCTCGGAAGATTCACGACGTGCCTCGGATTAATTCTAACATACAGCACCTCGGCGCAGCAATAGCTCGATCATTCTCCTTGCAGCATCAGCAACTCCGTTGCTTAGCATCACCGGCGGCCATCGCGGAGTCGCCTAACATATATCACCTCGCAGCATCCTGAGGGCCGTCGCATCATCAGCACCCAGCAGCTACGGCGCCCGCCCCTTCGCCACGATTGGCTGCAGCACCGACGGCCGCAACCCTCGCAGCCCAGTGGCGTTGTAGCATCGACACCGTCACTGTAGCACGGCATTGTGCCCGGCGCGGACGCCACCCTTGCAACCCTCTCATTGCTCACTGGCTGCCACGCCCGGCGGCGCCCCACCGGATCACCGGATCTCGCCTGATCGTAACCCCGTACCGTACGTGCCCACTGACAAGTTACAACACCGGTTCGCGCCAGCTCGCAGCACCAGAGACGGCCCTCGTAGCAGCACGTGTGTGACGGCGAGCTGGCTGCTAGCCAGAGGTGAGAGAGGGGTATGAGCATGCATCGGTGGTGGAGATGACCAGAGGTGAGAGAGAGAGAGAGAGAGGAGCATGCTGCATGCATCGGTGGTGAAGATGGGAATGAGGAGTGATGGGCGAGATGGATAAGGCAGGGCTTGCTTGTATGACGGATAGAGAGTTCAACTGTACAACCCTGCAGGGACTGCTTGTTTCACGCGGCTGCTGGCCCACAAAGGTCTTTTCCCGTCTTGGCCGAACACCATCCTCTCCACCAGACGACATTGCTGATATATAAATAAAGTTAGCTGACTTCGCCGAGCTGTCGAAAATTCGTTCCCGATGCCTTTCAAACCTACACAGTTTAATTAATATAAATTTGACAAATGCTTTTCATTCTCTGGATATATGAATGGATCTAAGTCCATCATGGCTAGAGAGAAATGTAATTAGACCTGAGAGGCTCTGGAGAGATCGATATTTATCGATTGGGTAGACTCGCTGGTCCACCACATTAAATTCGCACATTGGATACTCTTCTGTAGCTGGTTTTAATATGCTATATGTTCACCTTTATGCCTAATAGTGGAGTTCTAAAAAATGATTTTAGTTTTAACATGCTATATGTTCACCTTTATGCCTAACTAGCAGGGTGGCCCTCGCAAATGCGAGGGCAACATCCTACCTGCATCTTAAGTGTTAAGTATTTGTTTTTAGCTCATGTTGATTCTTTATTGCATACACAATATTTTTGTTGTTGATACATTTCTGAAGTGTAATTTTACCTTTATTTTTCATATTAATATATGATTATGTTGCTATTAAATAACAAAAATAGACCATGCTACTTTTTCTAAAAACAATTTATGTCATTGAGATAATGTGTGGGAGACGTCTTTAATGAACTTTATTCTACAAAAATCTAAGTTTATTTGGTACGATATATTGTGTGGACAAATTAATGTGGATTTATGTCTAAACCTGCATGGAAATTTTGGATGCCTTATTACAGAAGTCTACGGAAACGTAACGTGCATATTATTCTAGGTCAATACATCCAAGTAATAGAGTCCGCTGCATGTGATGTACCAAATAAGGAATAACATAGTAGTACATGTAATTCGTAGATAAAATCAAATAAAAAGAGTATACCCTACATGCATAATCTTCTCTTCTAGAAATAATAGTTCCACCATTCGAGTAACATATAGACATTAAGCTGATTAGTTCACATTTTATAGATTAGCATATTTGTTAGTCGATCATTCACTATGTCTACGTGAATTTTGGATAAAACACATATGGATGGACATTTTTGTCTTGATTATAAGTGAGTTTCTTGTATGGGTTAAAGACAACGAAATGATAAATCACTCTAAGCCTTACATTAAATTAGAATGATTTATAAGAAAATAAATAATTGTACTCTTTCGATTGGAATGTACACTTGTACAATATATATGTACGTTGCTCTGTTACCACTACTATATGGTCATGTTTCTCTATAAAAATATTTCTATGTTAATTTTAGCTATATTGCAAAGATTTAATGATTGTGAGCATTGTGATTATGAACCAATGGCCAGATGTATAATCCTGAAGATTTATCACTTGTGATTATTCAATTTAAAGAAGGACATCATATTAATGGAATGACTTTGCTTTCACATTAGAGAGAGAGTGATATATTTTTCCTCATTTCACATTAGAGAGAGAGAGAGTGATATATTTTGATGTTTAAAAATATCTATTATCAGAGTTTATGACAATTCATAACATATATTTTGATGTTTAAAAATATCTATTGGGATTAATTCATATATTTTTCGTAGTTTTGTACTTGTGTAGTACATAGACAAAAGCACATGCACGTACGGGAGAAAATTCATAACTAACCATTGCTTAATTAATAATGGCCTTGTTTGCTAGTCCCGCATTATTAACTTTCAGACCAAAGACTGTAACGTAGATCCTTGTTTGCTACCACATCGTTAATTGTCCCATGTGCGTCTATGCTAGTTTTTACCAAGAAAAAATCTTTATGATACATGGAGAAGAGAGGCATACTCAAAACATGCTTGGGTACATGTTGTGTATATATAACGGGATGAGAGTAGATCTTTGTGTTTGCACAATTCGTGTGCATGGAGTAGCTTGTTAATGGTATCCCCCATGAAGCATGCAAACAAATAATAAATGGGAGAAGATCAAGTTGAATAGCTGCATTTAGGTCATGTATCACCAGGCTGACATAGATGGGTTATGTGCTTCATTGACTAACTTATCTGAATGTCTTCCTGACCTGCAAAGAAGCAGTTCCAACTTCGCACTTCAAAAGCTCGTCGATCTCCTGGATGAACCCGGGGGTCTTGAGTGACTACAAAGCCAAGAATCCCTCCCTCTGTTAACATGTTTGGATAGACATGTCGATACATGTTGATTCATGCAGCAGAGAACGACAACGACGTCCTTGGCCATGCTTCGACACGTGTGCACTTTCACGCGGAACCATCAAAAAATCGCATTGCGTCCATGAATTGCTCTACGCTGTTTTCTGGACTCGGAGACATGTTAGGCGACTCCGTGTGAGCAAGGGTTTTCGCAAGCTTCGCCTTGGCGAATCAATCGGAAATCGAGGTTGGACAGTGGGTTCTTGTTATAGTTAGCTCTTGATCCAGTTGTCGTCTCCAGTGCCGGAGTGCACGCAGATCCTATAGGTGAAGTACGTCCCGGATCACCTTTCAGGAATCAGGACACAAACAACGATAAAATATTGTGATTTAAATGAGTATTACTTTGTATCGATGCTAGAGATTGACAGATGGCAGATTGTACATGTACTGCAGGGAGAGATCATGTTGCTTTGCAAATTCACCGTGAGTTGCATGCTGGTGATCTGTCTTGATTGCATCTTGCTTGCATGATGGAGATCCCCTCTATTACTCCAATGTATATTTTACACCTCTATACTCACTGATTGGATGATGCTCGAGGAAAAAATCCTCCATACCAAAGGCAACAGTGATTATGGCGCTCGCCGCCCTATGAGCCGTGCCGGAGGTAAGGTGGAGAAACTGCTGGACTTGGATCGGAGATCGGAGAGGACGGCGGCGCCGGAGGGCGACTGAGGGCGACTGAGTAGTTTTTCTTTCTTTCCAATCACAGTTCACGGATGGTAGGATAATGTATAGGTTATACTGAACTTTTTTTTAACATATACTGTACGTCTTTTAGAGCATCTACAACCGGACCTCTCAAACCCGGCTCAAACGTCCGGGCAGGCCGCCCGGTCCCTGTCCGGTCACTTTTTTTTGACCCAGACGGACCCCTCAAACGGCCCTCAAACGCCCGGGCTGACCGGCACCCCCCATATCCAGCCCAAATATGAGACGGGTATGGGGGCGCCCGGACGCGCCCGGGCACGCCCGCCACGTCGGACTGAGGGCATGGCCCCACACGGACTTGCCGAGAAATCCGACGGTCCGACGGGCGCCTTGACCGTCGGCGCGGTGTGAACGCCGTGTGGCGCCGCGTGGCGCCGCTCAGCCTCCCCGCCCGAGGTTGGGGCCGGCTATTTAAGCCGGCCGGCGCCCCCCTGCCCTAACACACCCGCCTCCTCCCTCTTTCCACTGCCAGCCGAGCCCTTCCGCCTCCTCTCGCTGCTCCCTCTCCGTCAGGATGGTCCGCCGGCTCATCACCACCTACGCGCAGCTGACGCCGGAGCGGCGCCGACAAATCGAGAAGGAGTACCATGCTCGCCGCGCCGCCCGCATCGCTGCGGGTCTCCCTCCGGACTCGTCGGAGACGGAGGAGGAGGTGGAGGAGGAGGAGCTGCCGGAGGAGGAGGAGCCGGAGGCAATGGAGGAGGAGGAGCCGGAGCAGGAGGCTCCCGGCTTGACCATGGCGGAGGCGGACGCGGAGTTCGTCATCACCCAATCGGACGAGATGGCGGAGCAGCAGGCCATCCTGGATTCCATCCAGGATGAGGCCGAGGTGGAGGCCAACCGCCGGCTCATCCGGCAGAGGCGGGCGGAAGCCGACGCCCTCTTCGACGAGCTGGATGCCGAGATCGAGGCCGAGGAAGCCGCAACGGAGGGGGCAGCAGCGCCGGCACCGGAGGGAGCGGACCTGTGGCGCGCGCACATCTATCCGCCGGAGGGGACGAAGATCGTCCACATCTCCGACGAAGAGTAGATAGCTTTTCACGTAGTACGTAGCTTTTATTAGTTGCATGCTTTTGTATGGATTTGAGGAAGAAATATGAGATGTCCGGACGCAACGAGCTTTATTTGAGGCGTGACCGGTGACTGTCCGCGGACGCGCCCGGACGCGTCCGCGGGCGTTTGAGGGACCGGATTTGCAAGGTCCGGCTGTAGATGCTCTTAATAGGTGTGCATAGGTTATACGTTTGCATGGCATAGATGGGCCGGGGTTGGTTTGTGTTAGCCAACACGTGATGGACCTAGACTACATGTTTTTCACGTTTAGTTTGATCTGATTTAATTGAGTGCTTGGAAAAAATTCATGTTACGCTAGATCAACGGCTATAATAATCTGATTTATGAAGGTCCACGAGATGAAGGGTCGTTATTTTCTGATTAATGTGGGATTTTCCAGCATTTTCTCTTTATTACCTCCGTATTTTGCTTTTAGTAGATAATAGAAGATAGATAGTGGAGTTCTAAAAAATGATTTTAGTTTTAATATGCTATATGTTCACCTTTATGCCTAATATGGATCCGACCTCGTGGGCTCGCTGGTCGGCTAACGGATGTGTCGCCGTCAGCGTGAGTGTGAATTGATGTGCAGCTAAAGTTGTGGGCGGAGCTCGGTGTGAAACAGAGCAATGGCGATGGCTCCAGCCATCGTTTACCTTCTTGGAGCCATCGCGTCATTGTTGCCACACCCCTACTGTATGGACTCGATCGCCGTTGTAGCTCCGGCGGAAATCCTAGATCGTATGATCGGAAGATGGCGATGCCTCGGCACCATTTCCCCTCTCGAGGGCTTTGTCTTTAGAGCTAGACATCGGCAAATGGGACCAGTGGATGGCGTTGATGTTGAGGTTTCTTTGGCAACGACGACGGGTCAAGCGATGTTTGAGGATGGCAATGGTTGAGGTAGTCAGCTCTTCTCCCGTGTGTCCATGTGATTACCTCAGGTTGTTTTGTTCCAGTGAAGTTGGAGCTCTCGCAGCGGGTCCTCGATGGCAACGATGATAGGCAACAGGTGGTCTGTTCAGTGATCTTTAGCGGCGCTAACCTTGTGTAGTTTCTCCTCTGGAGCACTTCTCCAGAGTCGAAGTTGCGCTGTCCTCGTCTCGGCGGGTTAACTTTCTGGCAAGGGTCTTGTCGTGTTTCCACACTGCCAGATTGGGTCGACGTTCATCTTCGACAAAGTCAGATTGCTTGCTTGGAGTTTAGGGAGGGCGATGACGCCTCTTGGGGAGAAGTGATGATGATGATGCCGGTATGTGGTCTTGACGAGGCCCTCTATGTTGAGGTGAGTGTGGCGTATTATGTGAGTGCCGCTCAACAGTTTCTGACGGTTTTCGCCCAATTTTCTGTTAATTAACTGGACAATTCTCTTCTGCTTAATTAATGAATGGACAAATCTTTTGCCTTCATTTCCAAAAAGAAAATATTATACAAAATATGTTGACTACTCGCTAGCTATGAAAGCGCACCGTACGAGGAAAGCAGTGCCTACTGCATGTTGGGTGGATCCCTAGCCTGCTCTAGACAACAGTGGAAGAGAGACACACTGAAATTTATCCGGCGATGAACGCCCGGCCGCACATACAGCCGTTTTCTTTCCAGTGCTCAAACCCGTCAGCTAACACACACATATGCTGCCGTGGCTTTTGTAGGACCCGCTGAAGAGGCCTTGGCGAGGACGGTGGCACCGGATTGTCCGAGGCGCTGGTGCCATATGGTGGCAGTGACGGTGGTGGCGAGGTACCGGCAGGTTGGACGCCGGGCGGCACCATGTGGAAGAAGGGTGCCGGTGCTGGAGTGGGCAGGAGCGGGCGAGCGGCGTAGAACACCTGTGCCTGCGCCATAAGGGCGGCGCGGGCGGCGACGGGCGCCTGACGGGCCAGACGTTGCTCCTTGAGCTGAAGGAAGGTGCGGAGCTTGATGAAGGTGGGAAGGCGCCCGCTGGTCATGTGATGCACGGTGTGCTGGAAGCGGCCGTTGAGGCCGCGCAGCATGTTGTGGACGAGATCCCGATCCTTGATGCGATGCCCAAGGTCCCGGAGAGTGTCCGCCATCTGCTTGAGCTTGGAGTTGTAGTCGACAACGGAGAGCTAGCCCTGGATGAAGCCATGGAACTCGTCGAGGAGATAGGTGATGCAGGCGTCCCGGTTGCTACGGAAGAGGGAGCGGAGGGATCTCCAGAGCGTGTATGCCGTGTCCTTGCGGTCCACGACGATCTTCAGTGTCGAGGGAGTCATAGTGCCGTTGTACCATGAGAGGACGGCGAAGTCGGTGAGCACCCAGTCAAAGGTGGCATGCGCCGGCGAGCCGTCAACATGATGAGTGAGCCCGAACTTGGCGAGGGCATCGAGGAACTAACGACGCCACAAGCCGTAGTTCTCCTTCTCGAAGTCGAGGGTGACCATGACATGATCGTGGATGCGAAGGCTCTGGATTTGAAGAGTGGGGAGGCTCTGGGTGGCGACGGGAGAGTCGAACTCCTCGTCGGAATGGGAGCCGCCGGAAGAGAGGTCGGACGAGGAGCTCATGGTGTGAGGAAAGTGGCAGCGGAAGTTTAGGATCTAAAAAGCTGATACCATGTTAGAGTTGGAAAGACAGAAGGGAAAGGAAACTCGTGCAATTCTTTCTGTATTGATTGATTCGGAGATTACGCCATATATTCCCTCCGTTTCTAAATATAAATCTTTCTAGAGATTTCACTACCGAGTACATACGGAACAAAATGAGTGAATATATACTCTAAAATATGTCTATATACGTCCGTATGTAATCCATAGTGGGATCTTTAAAAAGATTTACATTTAAGAACCGAGGAAGTATAACTGTACATGCCTAACCATACACACAAAGCCAGCCTTAAGACTCGAGCCACTAACCCATGCCTAACGCACGTACGTGCACAGACGCACGACGTGTACACACACGTACGCTAACAGTGCAGTACGAGGTGGAGGGACTCGAGGTGCGGGCTGGGGACGGCAGCTGGCTCGCCGTGCCGCCAGATCCGACGACCTTCACCTTCGTGGCCAGCAAGATGTTCACGGCAAGACAAGAGCTTTCTGTCATCTCTCTCGCGATTGCAGCCTCATGTCGGGATGTGCGTAAATCGGGCCAGAGAGTGACACATGTATAGCTCAGGAGCTGGACCGCGAGGGTCTCTTCCACCTGGGCCAATTGCCATGTTGGTAGCAAGGTCAGGCTGGAGAGATAAAACAGGTTAACCCACTCTACCCATTTGTCGGAAGATATTCCTGGTTCCTTTGAAGCCTACGTAGTTCGTGTAAATAACTACTAGTACAAATGCCCGTGCGTTGCAACGGGCGAAAAAAATCGCAATACCTGCTACGCGTGCCATTACTCACCATTTCTTATATCCATTCTGATAAATGTGGTCATAAGTTTAAATTGATTATCACTTTTTGGAGCATGAATTGTGAACATGAAGATATCACCCTGATATCCTTCATTTGATGGAAGAGTAGTGGTGCGTTGATTAGTATGATTAATAACTTTTATCTTTTGCTCTTTGGAAAAACTGTGTGTTGCAACTTGTAAAGAAAAAATATATCAGATGTTCCTTCCCACAATAAGCATGACTCAAGACCTTCACAAGCCCATACAATTTCAAGACACATCCATTTGTGTTCCCACTTATTATTGCCCTTGCCATCCATGGCCTTTGAAGCGTTCCGCACGGCTAAGCTTAGCCGCTCAATCGACCTCATCGAACACTAGTAGAAAACAGACATTTTGTCCAAGGCATTAGTCCCGGTCTGGTTTTGAACCGGCACTAATGTGACCATTAGTCCCGGTTCCAACGGCTAGGGGGGCGGGCATCATTAGTCACGATTCGTTCCGGACATTTAGTCCCGGTTCGTAACACGAACCGGGACTACAGGGGTGGTGGCAGGCTGGTGTCAGCCTCGGGCCCCACGATCACCTTTAGTCCCGGTTCGTGGCACGAACCGGGACTATAGGCTCACCTTTAGTCCCGGTTTGTGTCACGAACCGGGACTAAAGATGTCCCTATATAAACCCTACCCCGAGCTCTCTCTTCTTCCCCTTTCCTCTCCTCTCTGTTCTTCCCCTCTTCCTCGAGCTCATCCTCCATTTTTGCCAAAAATTGTCAAGATTTGGAGGCACCCCATCCATCCAAGTGTTCACAAAGGTTAGCAACTTTGTCCTTTCATCTCTCATTGCTAGATTAGCTCTTGCAATGCTCTATCAGTATAGTGATTTGTGGGTTTTAGTTTGGGTGTATTTATATGTGGTAGTTTATTTGATTTATATGCAATTTGAGCTCAAATTAATTCTTACTTTGCAGGTGTAGGTGTGGTTTACTTAGTGCCTTCCCGTCCCCGTCCTAACCACCGTCGATCGCCCGCACCGTCCCGTCGCCGGCACCACCTTGTGAGCCTCTTGTTCTTATCCTTTTAATAAAAAAAATCATGTTTGTAAGATTTAGATAGTTACTGTATAGTTTTCTTACCTATATGGTTGTTTGTTATACATAGTGGCATGGTTTTGATATCCGTCCCCGTCGGCCCTCGTCCGGTTTATGATTCGGATGTGGTATATACTCTCTTTTATAACTATTTGTTGCATTTCATGTTTATGACAATTATGCCCATCAAGTTGACATAGATATTTTTATCTAGGAGATATGTGAACCGTAAATTGCAACCGACATATATATATTCTTGTCAAGAAGTTAAATTTAGTTGAAAAAGAAAACGAGTATTTGAAAGAAAATTTGAAAAGAGTTGAAGAAGAGAAGATGAAACTGGAGTTGTATGTTGCCGATGTCGTCGATGATCACAAGATCAAGATGGATGCAATGCGCTTGAAGATTAGAAAATTTAAAAAATATGCCATTGATAGTGAGGCTTGGTATCACTATGCTGTTGGATCAATTGTTACCTTAGTTGCGATCTTGATCGCATTTGCTGTTGCATTTAAATGCTTTAGCTAGAGAGTTTGTATGTTGTTTTATGAGAACAAGTGTGTATGAACATTATGTATGAACTTGTATTAATTTGGTCTTTTCGGTGTTGTGTAATGAAGATGAGCCGGCAATGGATGTACGATGACCGATGCTCTCCCCAGTTCATTAATGGTGTGCATACTTTTCTGGTTGCGGCTGAGGCAAACAAGCGGGCGGATGGTTTTATGTATTGTCCATGTGCTGGCTGTAAGAATGATCGAAATTACTCTAACTCAAGAACCATTCACGTCCACATGTTTGAGTCCGGTTTCATGTACGGCTATAACTGTTGGACCAAGCACGGAGAAAGAGGGGTCCTAATGGAAGAGAATGAGGAAGAAGAGGATGACGACAGCTATCCTGGCCATGGGTTCCATGAATACGATGGTACAACAATGGGGGAAGAAGCTGAGCCGGCAATGCAGGAAGGAGCTGAAGAAGAGGCATCAGATGAGCCCGCTGATGATCTTGGTCGGGCCATTGCCGATGCAAAGAGAAACTGCGCAAGTGAAAAGGAGAAGCTGAAGTTGCAGTGCATGTTAGAGGATCACAAGAAATTGTTGTACCCAAATTGCGAAGATGACAAGAAAAAGCTGGGTACCACACTAGAATTGCTGCAATGGAAGGCAGAGAATGGTGTATCTGACAAGGCATTTGAAAAGTTGTTTATAATGTTAAAGAAGAAGCTACCAATGGACAACGAATTGCCCGACAGTACGTACGAAGCAAAGAAGGCTGTCTGCCCTCTAGGATTACAGGTGCAGAAGATACATGCATGCCCTAATGACTGCATCCTCTACCGCGGTGAGTACGAGGATTTGAATGCATGCCCGGTATGCTATGCATTGCGCTATAAGATCGGCCACGATGACCCTGGTGATGTTGAGGGCGAGCGCCCCAGGAAGAAGATTCCTGCCAAGGTGATGTGGTATGCTCCTATAATACCACGGTTGAAACGTTTGTTCCAAAACAGAGAGCATGCCAAGTTGATGCGATGGCACAACGAAGACCGTAAGAAAGACGGGAAGTTGAGAGTACCCGCTGACGGATCGCAGTGGAGAAAAATCGAGAGAGAGTGGAAGTACTTTGCAAAGGACGCAAGGAACGTATGGTTTGGTTTAAGTGCAGATGGCATTAATTCTTTTGGGGAGCAGAACAGCAATCAGAGCACATGGCCTGTGACTCTATGTATCTATAACCTTCCTCCTTGGTTGTGCATGAAGCGGAAGTTCATTATGATGCCAGTGCTCATCCAAGGCCCCAAGCAACCCGGCAACGACATTGATGTGTACCTAAGGCCATTAGTTGAAGAACTTTTACAGCTATGAAATGGAAAAGGTGTACGTGCGTGGGATGAGAAAGAACAGGAGGAATTTGACCTACATGCGTTGCTGTTTGTAACCATCAATGATTGGCCTGCTCTCAGTAACCTTTCAGGACAGACAAACAAGGGATACCACGCATGCACGCACTGTTTAAATGATACCGAGAGTATATATTTGGATAAATGTAAGAAGAATGTGTACCTGGGGCATCGTCGATTTCTTCAGAGCAGGCATCCCGTAAGAAAGAAAGGCAAGCATTTCAAAGGTGAGGCAGATCACCGGAAGAAGCCTCGCCACCGTACTGGTGATGATATACTTGGTATGGTCAAGGATTTAAAAGTAATCTTTGGAAAGGGTCCTGGTGGACAATCTGTTCCGAATGACGCTGACGGACGCGCACCCATGTGAAAGAAGAAATCTATATTTTGGGACCTACCCTATTGGAAAGACCTAGAGGTCCGCTCTATAATCGACGTGATGCACGTGACGAAGAATCTTTGCGTGAACCTGCTAGGCTTCTTGCACTACTGGAATCAGCTTCTTTGCCGTCTGCCATGGCAGACGGCAAAGGCATGCCTGGCGGACGGCAAAGCCTTTGCCGTCTGCCAGCAGACGGCCAACAGTCCGGCCGAACAGCTAACAGCAAAGGCCCCTTTGCCGTCTGCTAGCAGACGGCAAAGACGCCAAGCTCTTTGCCGTCTGCTGGCAGACGGCAAAGAGCTGCAGCTGACGTCAGCTGACGTCAGGCGTCAGCTGGGCCAGCGCAGGCTCTTTGCCGTCTGCCAGCAGACGGCAAAGAGCTTGGCCTCTTTGCCGTCTGCTGGCAGACGGCAAACAGGCCAAATAGGCCAGCCCATACTGCACAGGCTGCTGCCACGTGGCCTCTTTGCCGTCTGCTAGCAGACGGCAAAGTGACTATATAGCCCCTGTTTTTACTGTTTTCTCTTATATCAATTCAGTTGCACAGAAATTCACACACATATATATATATTCAGAATCACATAATAAGGCAAACATTATGTCTAGTCCATCACATAAAATGTCTCATCCACCACATAATAAACAACACATATGCAAATAATATGCAAGCCATATGGATATGATCATCCAACACATACCAAATCAAAACATATGCAAGTCTCATCCATACATATGCAAGTTTCATTCATCTATACATACATATGCCAGTGTCAATTGTTGATCCTACAAAATCAAAACAAAATGGAAGGACAAGGATTCCATGAACGCAAGCCTCCGTGAAGTGAATCAAATCTGCAAAATGGGAAAGAAGGAAGTTAGAAGAAGAAGAAGACTAGAAGAAGAAGAAGAAAAAGAAGAAGAAGAAGACTAGAAGAAGAAGAAGAAAAAGAAGAAGAAGAAGACTTGTGTCATTTTTCTTCTCTTTCTTTTTCTTCTTCTTATTGCTTACTTGTGTCATTTTAGAGCTAACCTAGTTAAATAGGCCATTTTTGACCTAAATATGCTAAGTATGTCATAAATGAACTAAATAAGCTAAGTATAGGTCATTTCAGAGCTAACCTAGGTAATTATGTCATTTTTGAGCTAATTAAGCATATTAAGTCATTTTGGAGCTAAATAGGTCATTTCTTAAGCATATTATGTCATTTTTGAGCTAGCTAAGCATATTGAGTCATTTTGGAGGAATAAATGCTAAGTATAGATAACTTTAGAGCTATCCTAGGTTAAATAGGTCATTTTTGAGCTAATTAATGTTATTATGTCATTTTTGAGCTAGCTAACCATATAAATTCATTTTTGGAGGAATAAATGCTTAGTATATGTCATTTTAGAGCTTTCCTAGGTTAAATAGGTCATTTTGGAGCTAAATAGGTGATTTCTTAAGCTAAGCTAAGTATAGGTCATTTCAGAGCTATCCGTGGTAAAATTGGTCATTTTGGAGCTAATTAAGGTTATTATGTCATTTTGTAGGAAATAATGCTAAGTACAGGTCATTTTAGAGCTAAATATGTCATTTCTTAAGCTAAGCTAAGTATAGGTCATTTGAGAGCTATCCATGGTAAAATTGGTCATTTTGGAGCTAAGTAAGGTTATAATGTCATTTTCGAGAAAACTAAGCTAAGTATACGGCATTTTGGAGATAAATAGGTCATTTCTTAAGCTAAGTACGCATTTGTTATGCTAAACACTTGCGAAAACTTACCGTCATCACGGAGGTGTAGTTGTAGGTGTAGTTGTAGGACCGGTCGCGCCAGTGGCTGACAGAGGAGGATCGGTCGATGCTTGTCGGGAGTTATGCTGCACCAAAGATCATTTCCAATATATCGTTAGCATGATGCAACTCAAATGTGAAGACTAGTAACTAATGACCATTCAATTGAAACTCACCGTGCCTGCCGGAGCAATGACTGGCATCGGCGGAGGGGTCGTGCCGGCCTTCTCGCACAGGGTCTGCACATTTGGTTTTGACGAGTCAGTCATATTAGATACTACTGTAAGGAACATTACGTGCATGATTTGGCTAATATGCAGAAGAAACTTACCGCGAACATCTCGTATAGGGCCCGGTTAGCCATCATGTTCCGGTTCCTCTCCTCCTCCAACGCATTAGCCGTCCTGTCCTCAAGCTCCCTCTCCCTCTCCGCCGCCTGCCGGTCCCTCTCCTCTAGAATCTCCTGGGTCTTCGCTCTCTCTTCCTCAATAGCAGCCTGGGTCTTCGCTCTCTTTGCCTCAATAGCAGCCTGCAACACCACTCGTTAGCATTGTAATGATCGACGGTCGCACACACAATGTAATGAAGGAAAGGTATCTGAGTCCGTATAACTAACCTTGAATTCGAGCTCCACTGGCCGTGCACGAGGCAATATCTTAGGATCGGAGCTGGTCTGGCGCTTCTTGATCTGCGGGAGAGTGCTACTACAACGTATCAGTCCATCCCCAATGGCTAATGAGCCATGGGACCTCCCGCCATCAGATATCATCACCAGCTCTGGATCAAGAGGTTGCTGGCTCGGGTTAAAGTCCGGCCCTTTCCTCGCCTTCCCCTCGTCTCTGTACCTCACAAGCTTGTGGTGGGAGGCGCGGTTGGTGAATTTATTTGGATCATCGAGATCAGACTCAGAGAATGCCTTGGCCTTCTTGTACGAGGCAGTATTGGACATGGCATAGAGGTCGAACAGCTGTGGCACTGGAGCCTTGTTCTGTCGCGCCTAAAAGAGAGGAACATAGTATTAGTTGAGGGCTCAAGCTAGCATGAAGAATAAATTTGCATGAATCATGAAGCAAACCACATACCCAGTTTTCCCCGTACTGATGTAGGTTGACGCTGCCTAGATGGTGTGGGACACCTTTCATTTTGCCACGCTTGTCCTTTGCAGTGTCGTGGGTGGAGCGCCATTGGGGAGAGCACCACTCATCCACCAACGCCTGCCAACAGTCCATCCTATCCGCACACCATCTCGGGGGCACCTAAGTTAAGCAAGAGAAATTTGAGCGCTATGCCTACGAATCAAATCAAGGAAACTAAGTAGAAGGCCTTAAGAATAGGTAATTACCTTCATGTACTTCTCCTTACTCAGAAACTTCTCACGGCACTTCTCTCTTTTCCTCCTAATACCAGCCGAGGCGAAGTAGTCTCGAATAGCCTGCGTCCGAGCCTCGTGCCGAAAGTTTTGAAGTAGGCGCCTGCACTCGTTGTCGATAACCCGAGCCGCGGCCTCCTCCTGTCCCTCAGCACACCTGTAGAAGGTCTGCAATAAAACAAGAAAACACGGATTAGTACAATCACTAGGGTTGCCAATCAAAGAAGGAAACACAACGTAGACGGCAAAGGAGAAATTACCCAAAACGTCTGGATCACAATGTCGGCCACCTTGTGGCACTCGACATCGCCGATCCTATGCCCCGGCGGGGCCGGGGCAGCCAACTAGTGCTCCCAGGTCATTCCTAGTTCTGGAACCCGGCCCTCACCGGGCAACGTGACCCACCCCGGGAAGCTCTGGCGACAAATCACACCAAGTACACTGTTGGGCCTGCGGACATGAGGCTCGTATGTCCAAGACCTGCAGTATGACAAGGCCAACGCATTAGATATTCGAAGAAACGTGAAGGCAAAAGGTTTAAAAAGAGTAAATGCACTTACTTGGCCCCGTTAGGCGCAATCAACCACCTCTGGTCGGGGGTCGCCGGGGTGGGCGGGAGCTTTGTACCACCACGCTGGTAGACTTTGCGCCCCTCAACCCACTCACCCTCGCTATAGCTATCAGAACTATAGCCACCCTCAGCACGGCCACTCGACTCCGTCGAGTTCCGCTGCGACTCAGCGTGATCCCTGCTGAGCTCCGGAGTCTCGTGGGACGGAGTCTCGTGGGACGAAGGCTCGTCGGCCCAACGCTCGTCGGCCCGAGGCTCGTCTGCCATAGGCTCGTCGGCCCGAGGCTCATGGACCGGAGTCCGAGACGGGTCCACCTCAGGCGGCTCCATCTCAGACGGAGCACTCCTGTGGTCGGGTGAATCAGCTGGGGGTGGCGGCGAGGAAGGCGTAGTAGCAGCCTTCCTACCTCTCCCGCCGCCACGTCCACCTCTACCAGCCTTCTTCCCCCCCCCGACCTCTCCCGGACGAAGAAGAAGCGACCGCCGGTGGTGTCTGCAGACTGAGATCCAGCGCTCTCCGGAGGCTATGGGGTGGAATGGAACTACCCCTCCCACCACGCACCGAGGTAGGAGCCTCGGAGCGCTCTCGACCCGCGCCCACCATCTGTCAACACCTGCAATGACAAAGAGTAAACGAAATTACTACAACATAAAAAGAATGAATACCTGACATGAATAATATGTATATAATTTAAGTGTATCATCATCATGAACATAATAAAAAATTGAATACTTAATTTAAGTGTCGGGGTGTCGGGGTCGGGGTGTCGGGGTGTCGTGTCGGGGTCGGGGTGTCGGGTCGGGGTGTCGGGTCGGGGTGTCGTGGTGTCGGGGTGCCGTGTCGGGGTCGGGGTGTCGGGGTGTCTGGGTCAGGATGCCTTGTCGGGGTCGGGGTGTCGGGTCGGGGTCGGGGTGTCTGGTCGGGGTGTCGTGGTGTCGGGGTGTCGTGATGTCGGGGTCGGGGTGTCGGGTCGGGGTCGGGGTGTCGGGGGTGTCGTGTCTGGGTGTCGTGGTGTCGGGTGTCAGGGGTGTCGGGGTGTCGGGGTCGGGGTTCCGTGTCGGGGTCGGGGTGTCGGGGTGTCTGGGTCGGGGTGCCGTGTCGGGGTCGGGGTGTCGGGTCGGGGTCAGGGTGTCGGGTCGGGGTGTCGTGGTGTCGGGGTGTCGTGGTGTCGGGGTGTCGTGTCGGGGTCGGGGTGTCGGGGTGTCGTGTCGAGGTCGGGGTGTCGGGGGTGTCGTGTCTGGGTGTCGTGGTGTCGGGGTGTCAGGGGTGTCGGGGTCGGGGTGTCGGGGTGTCTGGGTCGGGGTGCCGTGTCGGGGTCGGGGTGTCGGGTCGGGGTCGGGGTGTCGTGGTGTCGGGGTGTCGTGTCGGGGTCGGGGTGTCGGGGTGTCGTGTCGGGGTCGGGGTGTCGGGGGTGTCGTGTCTGGGTGTCGTGGTGTCGGGGTGTCAGGGGTGTCGGGGTGTCGGGGTCGGGGTGCCGTGTCAGGGTCGGGGTGTCGGGTCGGGGTCGGGGTCGGGGTGCCGTGTCGGGGTCGGGGTGTCGGGTCGGAGTCGGGGTCGTGGTCGGGGTCGGGGTGTCGGGTCGGGGTCGGGGTGTCGGGGTCGGGGTGTCGGGTCGGGGTCGAGGTCGGGGTGTCGGGTCGGGGTCGGGGTTTTTCCTTTTTTTTCTTTTCTTCTTCTTCCTCTTCTTCCTTTTCTTCATTTTCTTCCTTTTTTTTCCTTCTTCTTCTTCTTCTTCCTCCTTTCCTTTTTCCTCTTCTTCTTCTCCTCCTCTCCTCTTTTTTCTTCTTCTCCTCCTCCTAACCTAATTAACCTAATTGATGTCGAAACCTGTAGCATCTAACTAATTAACCTACTAAAAAAACCTAATTAACAACATCTAACTAATTAACCTAATTGATGCATCTACTATCTACTAACAGTAGCATCTATATATCTATAATCGTGATATTAAAAAAAAGGAAAAAAACAGAAAAACAGAAAAAAGGGCAGAGGTGGGGGAGCTCACCGGAGGGGGTGCCGCCGGGGGGCTCGTCGGGGGGGTGCCGTCGGGGGGGGGCTCGCCGGGGGGTGCCGCCGGGGAGGGCTTGCCGGGGGGGGCTCGACAGGGCGGCGGCGCGTGGCCGCTGCGGCAGACTGCGGGGCGGGGCAGCGGAGGTGCGGGGCGGCGGCGCGGGGCGGCGGCGCGGGGCAGGGCGGGGCGGCGGCGGGGGCAGGGCAGGGCAGGGCGGGGCGGCGGCGCTGAGATAGAGAGGGAGAGAGAGATGTGTGTGTGAGAGAGAGAGGCTTTGGGCGCGGGGGCGAAAGTTAAGTCCCCCTCTTTGCCGTCTGCTGACAGACGGCAAATAATTCTTTGCCGTCTGCCAGCAGACGGCAAAGACGGTGACCGTTAGCCTGCCCCCGCCGTGACATTGTGCCCCCCCCCCTCACCTCTTTGCCGTCTGCTGGCAGACGGCAAAGAAGTGGTAGTTGGCAAAGAGCTTGACCTAGCTAGTGCCGTGCCCCGTGGGGCCCACTTTTGTCTTTGCCGTCTGCTGGCAGACGGCAAAGAGTTCTTTGCCGTCTGCCAGCAGACGGCAAAGAAGTGTAGATGGCAAAGACCCTCTTTGCCATCAGTTGGTTCTTTGCCGTCTGCTTTGGCAAGACAGACGGCAAACATCCTCTTTGCCGTCTGCCAGTAGACGGCAAAGGCCTGGCAGACGGCAAATGTTCTGATTCCAGTAGTGTTGGGCGTGTATGGGAAGACAAAAGATACACCGGAGGCACGGGAGATCCAGCAACGTATGCACGAAGAAGACGACATGGATCCAAAGCAGTTTCAGGGTCATGCCAGCTACGCTCTTACCAAAGAAGAGAAGGAAATCTTCTTCGAATGCATGCTCAGTATGAAGGTCCCGTCTGGCTTCTCGTCGAATATAAAGGGAATAATAAATATGGCAGAGAAAAAGTTCCAGAACCAAGTCTCATGACTGCCACGTGATTATGACGCAACTGCTTCCGGTTGCAATGAGGGGGCTTCTACCGGAAAACGTTCGATTAGCCATTGTGAAGCTATGTGCATTCCTCAATGCAATCTCTCAGAAGGTAATCGATCCAGAAATCCTACCAAGGTTAGAGAATGATTTGGTACAATGTCTTGTCATTTTTCGAGTTGGTGTTCCCACCATCCTTCTTCAATATCATGACGCACGTCCTAGTTCACCTAGTCGAGGAGATTGCCATTCTGGGTCCTGTATTTCTACACAATATGTTCCCCTTTGAGAGGTTCACGGGAGTCTTAAAGAAATATGTTCCTAATCGTGCTAGGCCAGAAGTAAGCATCTCCAAGGGCCATGAAACAGAGGAGGTCATTGAGTTTTGTGTTGACTTTATTCCTGACATTAAGCCGATTGGTGTTCCTGAATCGCAGCATGAGGGCAGACTGGGTGGAAAAGGCACGCTAGGAAAGAATTCAGTAATATGCCGGGACGGGCATTCTTTGGCGCAAGCACACTACACAGTTCTACAAAGTTCCGCCTTGGTGGCTCCGTATATCAAGCAACACAAGAATATTCTACGCTCCAAACACCCGGAGCAGTCTGACGACTGGATTACACATGAACAAACAGTGACTTTCGCCGGTTGGTTGCAGACACGTCTCATGCATGACGACACTGTTGCAGATGACCTGTACTTGCTGTCCAAGTTACCATCTTCGACTATATTGACTTTCAAAGGGTACGAGATAAATGGGAATACATTTTACACGATCGCCCAAGATAAAATGAGCGCCAACCAAAACAGTGGCGTCCGCTTTGATGCAGCAAGCACCAATAGGCCAAAGGACACATATTATGGTTACATAAAGGAGATATGGGAACTTGACTATGGACTTGGTTTGAAGGTCCCTTTGTTTCGGTGCAAATGGGTCAATCTGACACGAGGCGGGGTAAAGGAAGACCCGCAATACGGAATGACAACAGTGGATCTCAACAATCTTGGGTACGCAGACGAACCATTCGTCCTAGCCAATGATGTGGCGCAGGTTTTCTATGTGAAGGACATGTCTACCAAGCTGAGAAAAAGAAAAGATAAGGAAGCGAATACATCATACGATGAGCCAAAGCGCCACATAGTTCTTTCAGGAAAAAGAAACATCGTGGGAGTGGAGGACAAGACAGACATGTCAGAAGATTATGAAAAGTTTCATGAAATTGCTCCCTTCAGAGTGAATGTTGACCCGATCATCAAGTTAAAGGATGAAGATTGTCCATGGTTACGACGCAAAGGGACACACGTGAAGAAAACGTTTTATACCCAAAGATCCCACTCTGGGATGTGACCGGCTTCTCTAGTTAGTTTCCGGATTTATATATTTGGAAAGTCACACTTCGGACAAACCGGAGGGAATCTTTGTAATAGTAGTGTACTTATGTGTTTTGGCATTTGAGAGGGTTACGGCAAAAACTGGATGCACTTCGTGTACAAAATGGACAATCTCTTTTGAAGTATGAGGGTTTCAGACGAAAACTCATCTATTACTAAGGCATTTCATTTTTTTAAACTTATTTCAACTCCAGACCTTTTGTGCGTTCAGTATGCACCATTCGAAGCCACGTCATCAATTTTCAACCCTTTATGACTTCATTTGCTATTTTTCATGCATTTACTGATTTTTTTAACTAAATGACCCTGAAATTGAAAAGCACTACAAATAAACTCTGAAAAGGTTGAAAGTTGGCATGGTATCATCATTTCACCCACATAGAATGTGCTAAAAAGTTGAGAGGGTTACGACAAAAACTGGATGCACTTCGTGTACAAAATGGACAATCTCTTTCGAAGTATCAGGGTTTCAGACGAAAACTCGTCTGTTACAAAGGCATTTCATTTTTTTAAACTTATTTCAACTCCAGATTTTTGTGTGTTCAGTATGCACCATTCGAAGCCACGTCATCAATTTTCAACCCTTTCTGAATTCATTTGCTATTTTTCATGCATTTATTGATTTTTTTGAGCTAAATCACCCTGAAATTGAAAAGCACTACAAATAAACTCTGAAAAGGTTGAAAGTTGGCATGGTATCATCATTTCACCCACATAGCATGTGCTAAAAAGTTGAGAGGGTTAAGGCAAAAACTGGATGCACTACGTGTACAAAATGGACAATCTCTTTCGAAGTATCAGGGTTTCAGACGAAAACTCGTCTGTTACAAAGGCATTTCATTTTTTAAATAACCTAAGAATTACCAAATTGAATATAATGATAAAACACGCTAATATTAAACAGCAAAAAAAAGAATCACTGCAAAATCTATTTTTAAAGTAAAGTTATTCACAAACTAGTGATTCACAAATTTCAAATAATTCGAATTTAAACTATTCAAATTTGAAAACTACTTTCACTAACAGAAAGTTTATAATTTTTTTGACCTAACGCAAAAAGATTCACTCATTAACTCTAAATAAAGCAAAAAAAACTCAGAAACAAAAGAAAATAAATAAAACAGAAATTAAAAAAAACTGAAAAGTAAATAAAAAAAGCCCGCCTACTGGGCCACCACGACGTATTGGGCCAGGATGCAGGCCCAGTAGGCCCAACAGGGAAGCACAGGCGCGGTAGGCCCAGAAGGCCTGCATTAGAGAGGAGCTCGACACCGTAGCCGCGGCGGGGCTTATAAACCGGTGCGAGCTCCTCTCAACTAGCGAGGTGGGACTAAACATTCGACACGGGAAGCCAGACATTTAGTCGCGGTTGGTGGCTCCAACCGCGACTAAAGGCCCCCCTTTAGTCGCGGTTGGAGCCGCCTTTAGTCGCGGTTGGAGCCACCAACCGCGACCAAAGGCCTGCGCTTCCCGCCGCTTGGGCTGGCGAAATCGACCTTTAGTCGCGGTTGGTGGCTCCAACCGCGACTAAAGGTGCCTCCTATATATACAAACACTTACGAATTTTTCCCCAAATCGACGACGCCGAACGTACCACCACGCCGCCAGGCTGCCGGAGCTCGCCATCGCCGTCCGTCCGCGCGCCCCTGCCCCTCGATGTCGCCGTCCGTCCGTCCGCGCCCCTACCGCACCTCGACGCTGCCGTCTGTCCGCGCGCCCCTGCCCCTCGATGCCGCCGTCCGTCCGCGCGTCTGCTGGACCTCGACGTCGTGGCCGCCGCGCCCCTGCACCTCGCCATCGCCGTCGCCGTCCGTCCGCGCCCCTGCACCTCGACGCCGCCGTCGCCGTCCGTCCGCGCCCCTGCACCTCGACGCCGCCGTCCGTCCGCTGTGAGCTCGCGAGCCGCCCCCTCTGGCGATTTTTTTTTCACTAATTTTTTTTATACATGTATGCATGAATGTTTGATGTTTTATTTAGATGTTTTAGTTGTTTTAGATGATTATTTAGTATATATGTATGTATAGAAATATATGTATGTTTTTTATACATCTAACATTTCATCTAATACACACACACATTTTCTTAAGTTAAATGATTTATATGTATTTTTATATGTTTTAGTATATATGTATAGCAATTTTGACATTTGAGGAATTACTTACTATAATGTATGTATAGAAATTTTGAGGAAATTTGACATTTTTTATACTTTTAGATGAAATGTTAGATGAAATGTTAGACGAAATGTTAGTTTTTTTATACTTTTAGTTATAAAAATGTTAAATTTGCATAGAATTTCTTCTCGGAGTCAATGATGCCCGGCCCGCATCCTCGTCGTCGACTCGTTCGCGATGACGTCCTGCTTCAGAGGGGCAACGTTCGGGACTGGGCTCCGCCGGGCTGGCACTGGGAGGTGCTACCTTCAGGGGCGCGCATCTTGGTGAGGAACCTGTCCCCGGGTCCCGTCGTCGACCCGAAGCTTCTTTGGTGGCGTTCGCGTGGGCCACTTTCGGTGCGGAGGCAGCCGGCCCCGCCAGAGGTGGTACGTCGCCGTGTCAGGGAGGAGGGCGAGCACGTCCGTCGCTACATGGATGCGTTGGACGTCAGGTTCTCCAATACCTGACAGGTTCTTCAGGGATCTCACCCGAGCTATGATCCTGTGATGGTTCCTTCTCTTTGGGTGTCCACCGCCCGCGCCTCAGGAACCGCGAGTGAACTAGATTCTTCGATAATATTCGATCTGTATTAGCTAGTGATAATACTCGAGATGTATTCGAGATTATATTCGATAACATTCGAGACGATTTATTCGAGATTATATTCGATGATGCATATTATATGAATTATTCGAGATGCATATTATGTACTATGATTCAGTTTTTCCTTATTGATTGCATGCATTCTAATTTGAATACTAAATTGTTTTATCTTTCTTCTGGATTAGTTAAATAAAAGCTATGGACAATACCGGCAGAGAAGGAGAAGAGGCTCTGTTCGACATCATACGCTCCTCCCAGAGCCCAGAGCATGAACCTGAAGATGATGACGGCTCGCAATATCTGAACAGTTCCGGTGAGGGTTGTATGATATTTGATGAAGACGAACGAATAGATGAAGGCGATGACAACGATGTTGACGAAGAAAATGTTCTTCAAATAACAAAGACCGGCGAGGTATATTTATTATATAAGCCATCCGGTGATCATTACATGTCTTAATTGATTTGTATGTATTAACGAATCGATCTTTCTTCTTTTAGGTCTCCGGATCGAGCAAATCTTCTACAAGCGACAGGGTAGTTCGAGACCCGGCCAAAAAGTTGGATCCTGGCATAAAGTTCAACATCGATCCCATCAAAACATCAACTGGCGAACCGCTTGAACCTAGGAAAAATGCGACCAAGTTCAAGAATCAATGCAGAGTTATTGTCAGGGACCAAACCCCGATCTCCGTTCAAGAATGGAAAAAGCCAGCAAAGGGAGAGCGAGCAGGAGTTACTTTTGTTGACGAAAGAGCAAAAGATGTGCTTTGGGATACGCTCATGCGGCATTTCACCCTACCAGATAATTTGACAGATGCTGATATGAAGAAAGTCAGAAACTATGCTCTTAAAAAGATGGCGATCGCATTCAACACCTTCAAGAAAAATGCATGGACTAAATACGTCAAATCAAAAAAGAAGACTCCAGAATTCACGGGAGCACTGCTGAAGGCAAAAGATCACTGGGACGCTTTCGTGAAGTTCAAGGAATCGGAAGAAGCTAAGGAACGGTCGAGAATAAACAAGATTAATGCTGCGAAAACGAAGTGGCACCATACTCTGGGGCCAGGTGGCCCTGCCTAAGTGGGATCAATCTGAGCAAAAGATGATTAGTGCAGGGGTCAATTCAGTTACATTGACATGGCCCTCCAGGTGCAGGACATGGTTTTATGCGCATGGGGGGAAGTTGGACCCAGAGACAGGGTTGGTTATGGTGAAGGCAAGTCTTAAAGAAGCGACAGACGAAATACTTATTGCAATAGAAGAAGCTCGAACGGGGGTGTTCACGCCCAACAGAGAGAACGACGAGCTTATACGCGCCCTGAAGAATCGTGAACACCCCGGAAGAACACGAGGCAAAGGCGTTGTTCCGTGGTTTGAGGGTTTGCGGATTGGAACGATGACTATAGAAGCCGTGCGAGAAAGAAGATGCAGGAGGAGAAGAAGAAGAAGGAGGAAGCACTCCGCCTTGATGGCCTAGAATCAAAGTACCTGGAGTTGGAACGATTTGTCAGGCGGCAGCAGGAGCAGATCGACTCACTCAGCCAGGAAAGGGCGTCTCAGCGGCAGCATGAGCAGATCGATCCAGCATTGGATAGCACCGTCCCATCTATGCCGAGAAGCAGCGTGGGTTCCGCCCCGGCCGATATCGATAATTCATTGCTAGCTAGCTACCCTGTGGATGATATCAAAGACAGGACTAACTGTGAGCTACACATGAAAGTGAAGAACTTATCCATGAAGGTGGCGGATGGCTATGCTTTAGCAAATCCCCCTGAAGCAACCTTCCATTGCAATCCCATTCCAGCTGGCTATGCTCGTGTCGGGGTTGATGAAGTGATGTCAGAATATCACGAGCTACAACTTGACATTCTTGGAGGTGACGAGGAGAGAACACTAGGAGAGGCCATACATCGTATCATTCTATGGAAAAAGGATTGCATCGTCTTTCCAAGGCCACCGACTCCTCCTCCTCCAAGTCCGCCGCCGCGTCAATCGACTCCTCCTCCTCCAAGTCCGGCACCGCGTCAGCCGACTCCTCCTCCAAGTCCGGCACGGCGTCAGCCAACTCCCCCTCCTCCAAGTCCGCCGGCACCGCGTCAGCCGACTCCTCCTCCAAGTCCGGCATGGCGTCAGCCTCCTCCTCCTCCTCCAAGTCCGGCACCGCGTCAACCTAAGCAACAGCGGAAGAGAGAGGCCACAGCTACGACGGCTAGCGGTACAACAGGCAAGAAATTCAAATATGGTCCAAACCTCAAGCCTCTTCCGAAGTTGCCTTACCACCTGACTCCTGAGGAACTCGACATCGTAGTGGATGCCAAAGTGAAGGCCCATTTTGGACCAAAACCGCCCCCGCCGCCAAAGGAGAAAGTACCTGAGCATGTCTCACAACACTTTATTGATATGGCTCGACCGGCTGACAATCAGAAGGACTCCGACTATGTGCGGTCTATCAAGAAGTCATATTTGGCAGGACTAAAGGAGTCGAGCTCGAGCTCGAGCCAAGCAGTTGGCAAAAAAGCAGGAAAAATGTTCCCTAGCTGGGAGAACAGGCAGTGCAATCGATCCCCCCGCTCATTGTACAAACACCTGTGAGTACCGCCGATCGGCTGGTAATAACCGAAGATCATAAAAGGCAGGCTAAAGAGGCCGGTGTCACTGTTGAACAACTCCTAGGCCTTGAGGAAATCCCCGGGATTACAGAGGAGGAAGTAAAATACCAATATGTCCGCGGCAAACCTCTGGTCAAGCCTGACGATGTCAAGCTTCTACCAACGAGAATGTACGATTTGCATATGTGGTACATGCAAGAAACAGCAAATACCAATGAAGAGTCCCTCATGGTGAAAGTCAAGAGAAAGCATCACTTCCATAAAAAAGATGTGTGGATTCATTATTCAGAGTTGTTTCAGTTATTCAATCAAGACGCACTCGACAAATCTATCGTCAGTTGCTATTGTTTGTAAGTGATTTCTTTCTGTAATTTAACTCTCTAGCTAGCTAGCTGTGCTCTCGTTCATTACCTGTAATTATCCTCACTATATTCTTTTCTGTGGTATTATGCAGAATGAAGATGTATGAAATGAAAAAAGCTGGACGCTATGGCATTGGGTTCATTGACCCAAATACGGTTAATCAGGCGATATGGGAAGATCAATATTCGAGAAAAGACACAGAGAGATTCCTGCTAGAGTTTTTGAAGCAACTAAACACCAACCAGAAATACTACTTCCTTACAACTTCGGGTGAGTGTTACTATATCTTGTACTACAAATTCTATTTTTTTCTTAATTACTAGATGTTAATAAGTGTAGTTGATGAGTTATGCATGTGCCCGCTTATTTATACAAAACGAGTGCGCATGCAGTTACCACTGGATCTTGTTAATCATTGAAGTTGACAAGAGAAAAGTTGAAGTACTGGACTCACTATATAAGAATCCATCCGAATACGCAACCGTGAGGGGGATGGTCGACAGGTAATTTCAATCATTATCGCACTATGTCGGCCTCTTTACTTCATTTCCTAATATCAACTAGTTAATAACTCCTTTATTCATTTTCTTTGCCGGCGGGCAGGGTTTGGGCCAAGTTCGTCAAACAGGTCCCAGGCGACTGGGAACAAAAGCTGACATGGGTGCGACCCAAGGTAATTAAGTAGTACTAGCTAGCTACGTCCGTGCATCTCTTTAATTCTAGTTTCAATACCATTATCATGCTTGATTAATTATTACCTGATTGAATTTTATTTTCGTAAAGTGCATGAAGCAGGAGCAGGGAAATAGTTTATGCGCATACTACGTTTGCGAGAACATTCGCATGATCACGTCTAAAAGGAGCAGAAACGAAAGAAATCTTTGGGTAAGTTTGCCAGCACACTATTCATATTTTTTTTATCATGATCTAGCTAATATATATACACACAACTAATATATTTATCTTGATCTCCTGATTATAGCTAACGGAGATGCGGGGCCAGCTCCTACCAACAGCTCGCGTACGAGCAATTCAAGAGGAAATAGCTGGATTTCTGGTCGACCAGGTCATAGATCCCAATGGAGAATACCATTACAAGATCAAGCAGTAATGCCTGCATATGTAATGATCCGCAAATTGTAAGAGAAATTGTATATACCAAATTATATATATATATATATATATATATATATATATATATATATATATATATATATATATATGTATCTGAATGGTCGCCGTACGAGAAATTCGATGATATATATATATGATCGGTTCTACGAGAAATTCTATTTATATATATATGCACAACGTGTACAATATGTAGTAGCGTAATATAGGTTTGAAATGAAAAATAATTAAATGGAAAACACAAAATTAAAAGGAAAAATAAACCATAATTAATTCATAAACCCCTAAAGGATTAAAAGGAAAAATAAACCAAAATTAAAAGAATTAAATACTTTTAGTCCCGGTTGGTGTTACCAACCGGGACTAAAGGTCCCCCAGCCCACGGCGCCGGCAGGTATCACGTGGTGAGCCTTTAGTGCCGGGCCGTATTGAACCGGGACTAAAGGGGGGGGGAGCTTTAGTCCCCACCCTTTAGTGCCGGTTGGAGAACCGGCACTCCAACCGGCACTAAAGGCCCTTACGAACCGGCACTAAAGGCCCGTTTTCTACTAGTGGAAGTGTCCACCTCGTTCGTCGGCCGACCCTACCAGTGTATTATTCCTACGAGCTCTTTCTCAAACCTCCTCGGCAAGTTTCGGGGGCTCCTAATGGTTGTTTCAAATAATAAATAACTATAATCTAAATTATGTTGCATTTATTTATGATTTTGAGTGCCTTTTATCAATATGGATTTAAAACTAATGTGAATGTTTTAAAAGTGTGATCGCTTTGTACGTTAGATATTTATAGTATGGTACATCTGAAAAATGCAGACTTTTAGTTACAAACTTGTGTAAGTGACAAAGTATAATTTAAACTAATTATTGATCACAAATTCCCAATTATTGTAAGGTCGACATTATAAAAAAAAACTCAGAGCTTTTACAAAATAATGATGAAACTGCGTACACAGAAGACAACTTTCGGAAACAAATATACTATCTGATAGACGTTTCAGTGCAAGGCATAAGCTAGGTAGTAGTATATGCACCGCTAATTGCTAGGCTTGACTTGATTTCCTCTGCTTCCACGTTGTGGACGTTGGGACGGACTCGTACGCATCTAGCCTGCAATTTGCACTTTGCGCAGCGCCATTGGCAGAGACACCAGAAGGGAACTGCTGTGCGACTTGTCGTCGGCTCTCTGATCTTGGCCTGATCTTGCCTGCCCTGCTCGACCCTCACCGAGCCGCTGTAACTCGTGTCGTAAGCTCGATATCTGAATCTCTCTTACGCGCTCGTCATGCCCTTCTTCTTGCCTGATTTTTTCACCCGAGCCGGCCTGGACGCAATCGAACAGGTAGGAGGCCTACGGACACCGGTTATGCCAGTTGTGTTATTCCCACGTTTGCCATCCAACCTTCTGTTGGAGAGTTTATTCATCTGCTCCATGAGAAACATCAACTAATGTGATTGGCTAACACTCGGTCAATAAATATTAGCTCAGGTAAAACTGAAAAAATGTAGAGCAAAATTTGACAAATGGAAGAAGTTTGCTTAATGGGCTGGACGAAATAACATAGACATATGTAGCCTATCCTAAAAAATAGCATGGAGATGAGTTTGTATATTTTTGTGGAAACTGGAAATACCCTCACATGATTCAATATATTGAAAAATAGTTCAGAAAAATACATAACATGCACCCCGACTACGAATCCATGGCCTCCCTTATCATTAGAAAATCAATTAAACTAAGCCATGGACGTGAAGAGCATTACCCGCCCCAGACACTTCATGTTGTTTTCTCCTCCGTCCACAACAAAAAATATCAATAGAATGAAAACGAATGTAATGCATTTATTATTTTATTCTCTTGCTCTTTACAATCAGATAGCCATCTTTTTATTTAGAATCATACTAAGAAATAGCATCCTTCGATCATTTTTTCACTGTAGCATCCTAAAAGTTTCTCATGGCTTCCAGTACATTATCTTTTGTACAATCATCATATAGCTCTTAGTCTACATCCTCCCAACTTAATGCAGAGTGAACAAAATTAGATATCTATACATCTGTACACGGCTTAGCATATCCACCGTCCGTACATAGCTTGAAAAACGTTTTTATATTATGGGACGGAGGGAGTAATAGACAGAGTACTGTTTCAAATAATGGTCCCTATGAGAAAGGTTAATGTTCCCAACCAGAATTGTGAGCATCTTCCAGCAACATACAAGCCACGGGAGTGTAATTTGGATATCTCAAGTGTCAAAAATCTAGAGCTGAGCATAGCATCTCTACATGGACTAATAAAAGCAAAATAAATTTCAACATACCGCTGGTCTTATTACAGTGGCTGATAGTGAATTTGGTAGACGCCCACAAATGACAGTTTAGCAGTGTCTCCGACTCTCCATACATTTTGAGTCACATGTTTCTCCTTGGATACAATGAAATTTATGTTTCACAGGAGGATCTGCACAAAATAAATGAAGAACACTTAAGTTTCTTATCCTTGTAAGAAGAGGTAATTCTAACGAGAAATTGCCAAGGGCATTCAATCAATTCAGTTCATGAAAACTTGTGTCCATCGGAGCTTGTTATCCAAGGACACTCACATAACACAGATATGTCTGATTCTCCCGTTTGTTGTATTTCTTTATCCCCGTTAGAAATTGATGGACAGGGATCGAATGTGAAATGAATAGAACCTTGAAGAACAACATCAAATATACCTTCTTCATTCTCAGGTAATTAAAACCAAGGGAGAAAAGGAGACACAGAGGGTTCCTGTAGGATAACTATATTCATCTGCCAGCCTGTGCATCCATCACGGCCCCAAAATTGATCGACATAACCAGCCACAAAATTTACCTGCCTTGCTGTCCAGAAAGGAGGAACGCCAGAGAGCAGAATGTAGAGTATAACTCTAGCACTCCATATGCCATCATCGGCTCCATATCTCTGCTTCAGCACATCCGGAGCCACATAATAGGCACTCCCAAGAGTATCCCTGAACTTCTCACCTGCATTTCCATTATATCCCATTTAATCTTAAGCACAACATGAGCTTAGTTGCCAGAATTTAATTAAGGTAGCACTACATATACAATAGTAAATTGTAGAGACAACATGAACTAAGGGGAATAGTTGAGGTTTCTTCCCTTGTCCCTTCTCAGATAGTATGTTCAGTCAACCAATTAATTACTCACCGGGCTTGAAGAAGACGGAGAAGCTGAAATTAGTGGGCTTGAGAAAACACATACGTGTAATTTGTCCAACAAATTGACTGAAACATGCAGCGCAATACATCGTCAATGGTTTTCTCCTTGCTTCACCTTAACCAACACGCAGCGCAATACATCGTCAATAGTTTTCTCCTTGCTTCACCTTAACCAACACGCAGCGCAATACATCGTCAATGAAATGAGATTTCAACAAAGGAAGATGCTACTTAGTGAGTTTAAGGGGTTTCGGCCAAACATTGACTGAAACTGTTTCCGAGAAATTGGACCTACACCGAGATTGAACAATATACAGAGTATTCCCTGGAGTAAACGTTGGCTCTAAAAATTGTCTAAACGAAGCCGGCACGTCACAACCCTGAGATAAACATATCCAATAAAAAAACTCCATACATGAACAACTGTATGATCTAGCTGGGTGCGCAAATAGGTTTTAAAGAAACTCCCAGGAACAATCTTGGAGAGCGTAAGTAGATATTCAGTCAAATTAAAAGGCAAAGTCAGAGCAGGGAACAGTTGATCCGAAAGACCTGTCGTACCAATGCACAAACATTCGTATGTGTGTTCAGGAAGAAGAAGAAAAGCACAAAGATGTCATCTCCTATAGCTAGCTAATGTACCATGATAAAGACCATACATACTTTGGACGAGCAAGCGTTGCCTCTGGTGGCGAGGAAAGCAGCGGGGCAAGACCAACTGTCCCGGCAAGTCGAGTCAGGCAAACAGTCAAACGGCTGAGAGGTGGTCCTGACTCCTGAGTCCTGACGGCTGTGGACTCGGGCGGGGGCAGCTGAAACCTGAAGCACGTCCGGCCACCGCAGGGGAATGGGGATTGGGCAGGTGGCGACCTGAACCTGCGTGGAGTAGCGGACGCCGCACTTGGTCCTCCCGCAGTCTTCGTCGGTGGCTGTGTCAAGGCAGACGCAGGCGCAGCCGCAGTGGTACTCGGGCTTGCCAATCTTGCGGTCGATGACGTGCCGCATCACCACCACCAGCACACAGAGGAGAGTAGGGCATGGCCGGCACGGCCTCCTTGCGTCGCTCTCGCTGCCCGCCCTGCCCTGGAGTTCCACGATGGTGCGGCGCATGAGAGACGTCCGGGGGCGGCAGATCTAAGATATGGCCGGAGTGGCAAAGCTTTGTGACGGGAGGGGCGCAGCCCGACGCCGCCCACCCGGCCAGGGTGGGCCGACCCACCGCCATGCGCGCCACGGTGAGACGCCGTTGACAGCAGACCAACCCGCCGAATTTGGGGGGCGAGCTCCACGCGCGGACACAGATGGCCGGAGCACGGGACGCGCCACCCCCCGGTGCCCTCCCCACGCCCAAGAGCACCAACGGCGCGCACGAAGGAGCGACGTGCAGCCGTCGTCACCGCCGCACGAGCCCGCGCTCGTAGCCGAGCCGCTCTAGCGTGCCAGAGGCCCTGCCGCCGTCGGATCCGTGCGGGGGCTTTACCCGGCAGATGCAAACGGGCGACGGCGAGCGGAGGAGGAGAAGAAGGGGGGAGGCCACTGCGCAGGCGAGACGCGCCGTCGCCCTGCGGGGAGACGATCAGGGGCCTGTGGTTTCGACTACCACGGGTTCAATATTAGAAAGTTCAGGGTCAAAACGAAACGTTTTTTCTCAGGTAGCCACTTAAAATAGGACTGCGGGTTGAATACCAGAAAACACAGGGTCTTTTTTGCAAAAACACCGACGACGTACGATCTATGTTAATATTGCCAGAGAAATTTGACTTGGAACTAAGACTCCGGGGGGCTCGATATTTATTCATTGAGTATATGTGACGTGAAGGTGCCTCGCTGGCCCACCACATTACATGGCTTGTGTGCACTTCTAGTACTGTGTTAGCACATGGGGCGCTCTTCTCTCACCAGCTTTGTTTTTCCTTTCATCGTTACTGTATGCATGATAAAAACATATTACTGACTACGACATATGCTCTCATGGGTTGCATTTGCATGCCTTCCAACCAGAACCCGGCACAATTGAAAAGCGAGACCAAACATCTGGAATTTTATTCTAAACATTGAATATGTTGCAAAATTATTATTCCCTCTATAAAGAAATATAAAAGCGTTTAGATCATTGAAATATAAGCTCTTATATTTCTTTACAGTGGGAGTACTAGGTATTCCACTAAGACACGTCTAAATCACATAGCATGGATGCCGTAGACGACATCAACACTCAATTGCGTGAGAGCATGAGCAGGTTTATTCCAATCACAAGGACAAATCACGGTTTGAGCTTCAAGAAGACTAGTTCAGAGGCAAATCTTCAGCAGCTTGAACTTTAATCCCAGGGGCGCTTAATCCATGCCGGAGATAGCATTGCTGGCTTCAATGTCATGCAATCTGTGACAAAAATTACTTGCCCAATGCTCACTAATCATCATGCAAGATGTCGTGATGAAGCGATTACTCTATAGTATCTAGTTGAGGATAGAGCACTTGAAAGGATAATTGGCCGGGATACCCTCTTATGTGTTGTTGTTGTCTTCTTTTGCAAATTTTGGTCCCGACACTTGTTCATTCTGTTCTGCAGTTGCCTCTTGGAGAGTGAAGGAAAACTAGAGAGTGGTTGTGATCTGGACTGAGCTAACGAAGGTAATAATACACATGTCTTCTGTTCTTATGCGTTTCATTGACCTGTCGTGCCTATGCCCTATGACTGGGAGCAACAGTCAAGGAAGATCCGGACTACTGCATTATCACGCCACGAGAAAAGCTGAACGTGACGGCGATGGACACAAACGACAACCACCGGATGGCCATGTCCTTCTCCCTGGCGGCATGCACTGAGGTGCCAGTCACCACCAGGGACCCGGTGCACCGGCAAGACCTTCCCCAACTACTTTGACATGCTAAGCACCTTTGTGAAGAACTAGCCTAGGAAAATCACATCGAATTGTGCTTGTACTGTGTAGCCCGTCCGTAGTCTGAGATTTTTTTTCTCTTCTTCGTCTTCTCATAAGATGGCGTATGAGTCCATAATATTAGTTTTGTAGTGAGTGAGCCTTGAGGTAAAATAAAATGTATTGCACGCTGTATTCGTTTTTTGTACAAGAAATAAATTACCGCTCGGTGATCTAGATGTCATGTTGCCGATGAGGAGGATCTTCCGCATGCAAGCTATAGAAATGGGGGCAGCATTTCATAATGCTTAAAATATAATACTCGAACCTGAATGAAACAGTTTAGGCTCTCAATGCGAGATCCTATGGAGGCAGAGCGCCGGCATATAAGACCAGTGCTCACTATTCTACATTACGCGTTAGGCATGCTATGGAAGCTTAATTAATGTGGCTTTTTAACATATACTACTAATGTGCTAGGAGAAATAGTTAAAGTAAACAAGTAGGCCTAGCTCGTGTTGCGAAAAGAACAATTGCATCATATGACACACATTTCCTATCCTACACAAAAAAAATACTCTAGCGCGCAGAAGTGCAACCTCATGTCAGGATGTGCGTATTTTGGGTCAATGAGTGTCACTTCACCGTTTGGCGGGGACTATATTTGTCTCCCACGGTGGCTGTCCGCAGAGGTATATTCTAGTCCCGGCCGATCACTTTCTTCTCTACTAAGGCGAGGTGGAGGAAATAAACTGGTTGACAGACTCCACCTCATTATTGTAAAATCATTCCCGGTGCCTTCCAAGCCTACACACTTTATAACGGACACTGTCCACTCTATATATAGGACGGTCTTTGTTGGTAGAGGAAATAGGAACCAAAACTAAGAGGCACGCGAGAGATTGATCTCCGTCTATCGTTGCTACTGGCATGTGAGGGACTGGCATTTATTGGTTGGGTATAGTGACATAAAGGTGCCTCACTGGCCCACCGCATTGCGTGTTTTTTGTGTGCTTCTGGTACTATTTTAGTACATGGGCTACACGTCTCTAGCCAGCTCTGATTTGCTATATTCACCTTTATGCATAGTAAAATCATATATTCACCACATCATAATCTCTCGTCTGTTCCACCACTCTGCGGCTAAATAACCGGTCATCAAACATGCTACAGAATCTATTTTGTAGGGCAACCACATAACATGGCTTCCATGGACTGCACCAACACACAAAGGTGAGATCATGGGCAAGTTTAATTCAATCATGAGGATAACTCACCCTAATGCTTTCGATGATTTGAATGAACCGTTGTAGGAATCCTCATGCAATGTATGAATCCCCTGGAGGAAGCGGGGAAACAAATCGAAAGTGAGGAAGCAAATCCAATTATTTTATTTTGATGGAAGCAGTGACAATATCGAGGGAGATTCTTCTCTACCTTCCTGCCTTGAGATGCCAACAACTCTTTCCCGGGGAATCAGGTCAATATGTTGGCTAGGGAAACCAAGTTATATCAGATCATATAGATAAAGAAGAATGGGGTTTTGTGAGCTCTTTGCACACATCCAGTATGATTCCTTTCCGATACCCTCTAAAGGGGTGTCGTGTTCTCTTTACAATGGGGATGACCCCCACCCCCATCCAGGTTTGCATAAGAAAAGGTTGGTTATAAGTTGTAACCTTTTCTTTCCTAATATGTTGCTTGTTCGTTATGAACAATATAAGCCGATACCCGAAGAGGTGTTCATCCAATGGAGGTTAAACCTGAACTTCAATAAGACTAGTCGAGAAGAAAAACTTCAACTACTTGAACTTTAATCCCAATGAAACATAATTCATGCCGGGAGGAAAGCATTGCCTACTCAATGCCATGCAAGCCAGGTAAGGAAACATTGCAGCTTGCACAAAGAAAAATGCACAATACTATGTGCGAAGCATTTCCTTCCCTTATCCTCAACGACTAGGGTATACTCTCCCCTCAACGCTTCGCCGACGAGCCCATGGATACACATCGCCTTTTGCATGCCGCTCAGAAGGATGGTGGCAGGAAGAGTATCCGCGACGCTTAGGCGGATAGCGGTGCTTCTTCTTCGAGTTTGTCTTTGGGGCTTCGATCCTCCTCGAGTTCTTTCGATCTTGAAGTAGTTGACGGAGCCCCAGTGTAGATTCCTGTCGTCTTATGACTATGATGTTATGGTTTCTCGCCGTAAATTCGCAATGTCGAGATTTTGTGTCAGGTGTTTCCGATCTATCAATGGATTCAACAACGGCGATTGCGGCTCCAGGACGATGGTCCTTAGGGCAATGTGCACGAAGATTTTCCGGCTTTCATCGATAAGGTCAAGTCGGTTCCGGTAGGGGATAAGCAACAACGGCACGCCAACGGCTCATTATGGTAGTGGTACTAGTCATTTAATTTGGTGGTCTATGAACCTCGATATTTTTTATTAAGTTTGAGATGGTTTGTATTTCTGGAGAACTTTTATAACAGATCTGAATCATTTTTGCAGATTTTTTTTACATAATGCCCAAAACTAAGAACATTACACAATACTACTAGGCAAAACATTTATAGTAAACAAGTGTCCTGAGTTCATGTTGAAAAAAAGAAACGTTGTGTTCCGTGATGAACAAAAGCCACCATAACGCAGAGGAAAAAACGTCGTTGCTCATCTCCGAAACTCCGACGGTTATTTTTCTTGGTCGCACGACAAAGATTCAACAAGCATCACATCAAATATTCATACTCCTTTCTCGAGAAGCCAAACTGACGGGCATACAACAACAAGCAACAGAAGATGATGGAGGTCACCAAGGTCGACCTGGGGGGGTTGGAACCGGCGGGCCAGGCTGGGAGGAAGACTGGTACGCGGCGACCACATCCATGGTGGTTCACGTCATGGTGGCGCTCGGCCTAGAGCTACGGCCTGCGCTGTTCGGCCTCGCCATGCCGGAGATCTTCGCGCTCCCCTACATGAATTGGGACAACCTGCGCGTCCCCGACGCCAGGAATGCCGCCTGCGTCTGCGAGTTCGCGGTCCTCCTCTGGACTCTGGACTCAGCAGGAGAACCCTACCTTCTATGGTAATCAGAGGAGGAAACCTTCTGATCCACCGTCATTTCTAGTTTCTCGCCGTGACCATTTCGGCCTGTGTGCAGCGACACGATTGCGCCAGCAGCCAGGAACGTGTTCAAGATGTAGTCAGACGGTGGAAAGGATGCTCCTCGAGGGCCTCGGGGTCCAGGACGAGCGCATCGATACGTACCTGGGCATGCTCGCGCACGCCGTCCGGTTGTCGCACTAAGTACGGTTTCCAACCGGACACGGAGACCAGCGTGTCCATGCAGGCGCACCGGGACGATAGCGTGATCACCAAGATCGTACAACACAAGCTGGAGGGCCTTGAGGTGAACTCCATGGACGGGAGCTGGCTCGCCATGCCACCCGATCTGGCGACCTCCACGTTCGTGGCCGGCGAGATGTTCACTGAAAGACAAGACTGTTAGGTTGATCTCCTCCCGATCGGGCCCAACGGCTCGATCGGGCCCTTGCCTCGCGCCCTGATCGGGGGCGCTCAACCCATGCATGTATGGTTGACGGCCCCTGTCACGCGGGCTATATAAAGAGGTGGGGGGCCGGGGCACGCCAAACGAGGTTCGTCGCGCAGCCGCCAACCCCACCAACATAACCTACCGATCTAGGTTAACTCGAAGTGACGGGAAGCACCGCTACCTCCTCCTCTCTCTCTCTCTCTCTCTCTCCATCACCGACGCCACTGCCCTTACACACCCACTCTCACCCCGCCGCCATCTCCACCATGGCCACCGGAGTGGGCAGCTCAAGCCAAGGAGAAGGTAATCTCCATCTACTTCTCCGCACTACCGGTAATCGTCAACACACACGATCTACAGCAGATCTATCAATGGTTTCAGAGCCGGATTTGTGTTGGTATTGTGGTAGAAAGCAAAGGGAAGAGAAAATCCCCTCCATCCCTAGAACAGGGAAGAGAAAAACAGAGAGAAGAAACAAAAAAAAAAAGACGGAGAAAGCTCACCGGAGAAGGGCCTCGGGCCTCGCCGGCAAAGAGCGCCGCCGCAAGGCCGCGCCAGTTCCTCTCGATCCCCGCACGCATCGGCAAGCCGAGGTGCAGGGATGAAGAACAACCCATCCCGACAGGGGCAAAGGGCGCCGCTTGCCACACCGCTCGACGACGGCGCGCTCACCGCAAGGGGAACACGCCACCGGCGAGGGGGATGGAAACGGCTGCCACCTCCTGGTGCTCCGCCGCCGAACCGTTCCATCGTCCTTCACAGAATGGGGGCGGGCGGTGGAAGAAAGAAGGGGAAAAGGGAAGGGGGAAAGAAGAAGAGGAGAAGGCTCCGCGCGGCGCGGGAGCGGCCGACGCCGCCGCCGGCTCGCCGGCGGAGAGACAGAGCTACAACAGCGCGGGGCGTGCGAGGCGGGGAGGGGGGAAACTGAACTAGGGTTTCTCCCCCCGACGACGCTGGTAGTTTTGTTAGGCCGATCGATCCGCTGGCCCATTGGATCCCATCCGACGGCCAAGATCACCCTAAGCTAAGGCGCATGGGCCTTTTGGGCCGAAACAGTGGCGGACCAAGCAGGGCAGAGGCCGGCTCGCGCGGCGCGGCGCAAAGAGCAGGCCGTGGGCCGTGGGCCGGCGGGCTAAGCTGCTGTTTTTTTTGTTATTTCAGTAAAAAGAAAATTTTCTGCTATTTTTGTTTTTTAGAAAATAGAAAAGTTTCTGAAAAGAAAATAGAAAATTCTCTGAAAAGTTTCTGCTGTTAAAAGAATTTTTTTGTTTAGAAAATAGAAAATTAAAAAAAAAGTTTCTGAAAAGTAAAAAGTTCATGAATTTTGTATTCATGTTTTCCGCTATAAATAAATTTAAGAAATGCTCTTTTAAAAGTAAATAAAAGTTGTTTGAGAAATAAATTTTAAGAGCATGTTAAAGTGATTAATGAAAATATGATTATGTTATTTTATGACCAACGTAGTTAATAACATAATCATGATTTATTATTGTTATATGTGAATTTATTTCTATTTTCTGCCCAACGGTGATATAGTTTAAATTGCACAAACAGTTGTATGTTTTAATTTTAACCAACGTTGGATTATTGCATGCAATTGTTGCTATGGTCTCACCTCATTGTGATTTCAGGAGGTTACCACCTGATGAGTTGCCTAAAGGATGTTCCAACACTCAGAGGTGATAACTACACCGAATGGAGAAAGAAAGTTGATTTGGCCTTTGTCTGTGCTAAGGTGAACTGGGTTGTGGACACTCCACAGCCGGTCAGACCAACAGAGCCAGTCAGAGATGCAACTGATGATGATGCTGCGTGGGACAAAAAGAGGAGGGATTATGCTCCATTGGAGATGTCATATACCCTCGACAACCAAAAGTGGCTCACCGCCAATAAAAAGTGCATGGCTTTCATAAAAAACACAATTGAGAACGCCATTGTGGGCTCAATTGCAGAGTGTACTTCCATAGGGGAGTTTTTTTGCAAAGATAAAGAGCCAGTTCACTGGTTCTTCAAAGATATATGCCACCCAGTTGCTAAAGCAACTGGTGACAAAATACTACACAGGCGGTGGTCATGGCATAAGAGAGCACATCCTCAGGATGAGCAACATGTCAGCTAAGCTTAAACCCATGGATGCGGATTTGAAGCTCAAACCCGCGCTCCTGGTCCACCTGGTTATGGCTTCACTGCCAAAAGAGTTTGACACCTTTGTTGTCAACTACAACATGTCACCTGAAAACTGGGACATTGAAAAGACTATAGCCATGTGTGTCCAAGAAGAGGAAAGACTTAAAGCCTCACATGGTGGTTCTCTGAACTATGTGAAGGACAACAAGAAAAGGAATTACAATAAAAGTAGCAATGGTTCCCCTTCAAAGGCGCATGGAAAATCTCACATGCAGCATCAGCATCAGCAGAAGTCTTTTCCAGTGGACAAAGATACTTGCCTCCACTGTAAGAAGACTGGGCATTACAAGAAAGATTGCCCTGATTGGCTAAAGTCAATAATGGCAAAGAAAGGTAACAACATTGTTTCCTTTGTAAATGAATCCTTGTATACACAGTTTTCGAAATCTACTTTGTGGATTGACTCAGGTGCAACTGTTCATGTTGCAAATTCATTACAGGGATTCCATTCGACGCGGACTACGCAAAGAAGTGAAAGATGCATTGAAGTTGCAAATGGAATTCAAGCAGAAGTTGAAGCTGTCAGTGACATCTCCTTGGAGTAAGCTGATGGATTCAAGCTTCTACTTAGAGATGTTTTATATGTTCCTTCATGTCACAGAAACTTGATTAGTGTTTCCTGTTTGGACAAAGATCATTATGAATGTTATTTTGGAAATGGCAAGTGTTCCATATGGTTTAATAATACTCATGTGGGTGTTGCTTTCCTACACAATGAGCTTTATTTATTATCACTCCGTGAAAAAGTGTATTCTATGTGCAATGTGAATGAGCATGTTTCCACGTCGAATAAAGAACAAAAGAAAAGAAAGACAACTCATGACTCATCGAAATTATGGCACTGTTGCTTGGGCCATATTTCCAAGGGGAGAATAGAAAGACTAGTTAAAAGTGAAATTCTTCCTCTGTTAGAGTTCTCAGGCTTAGAACAATGCATAGATTGCATCAAAGGAAAGTATGTAAAACAAATCAAAAATGGTGCAATCCATAGCACAGGCACACTAGAAATCATTCACACTGACATTTGTGGACCATTTCCGGTGAAAAGTGTGGATGGATATGACTCGTTCATAACATTCACAGATGATTACTCTCGCTATGGTTATATTTATCCAATCAAAGAAAGATCTGAAGCATTGGATAAATTTAAGATATTCAAAGCAGAAGTTGAAAATCAGCATGATAAAAGAATAAAGATAGTAAGATCTGACCGTGGGGGTGGAGTACTACGGTCGACACACTCCATATGGCCAAGTCCCTGGACCTTTTGCAAAGTTCTTACAAGAGACTGGCATAGGGGCCAGTATTCAATGCCGGGCGAGCCTCAGCAAAATGGAGTAGCTGAAAGGCGCAACCGTACACTTATGGACATGGTGCGCAGCATGATGAGTTACTCCACCTTGCCATTGGGATTATGGATGGAGGCGCTTAAACCCGCCATTCACATTCTCAATAGAGTGCCAAGCAAGTCGGTGCCCAGAACACCGTACGAGCTATGGACAGGACGAGTGCCCTCCCTACAACACTTCAGGGTGTGGGGGTGCCCTGCTGAGGCCAAAATGTTTAATCCAAACATTGCAAAGTTAGATGCCAAAACAGTGAGTTGCCACTTCATTGGCTATCTAGACAAATCCAAGGGTTTTCGTTTCTACTGTCCAGACAGATATACAAAGTTTGTAGAAACAAGACATGCATTCTTCTTAGAAGACGAAATGATGAGGGGGAGCATGGTAGCTCGGAAAATTGATCTTGAGGAGAAGAGGGTGCATGCACCTAATCCGATGATTCAGGAGCCATTTTTCTCACTTCCAGCTATAACTCCACCCATGACAACTATGGCAGTAGACCCGGAACCTGTCCATCAGGAGCCGACTGAACCCGTTGTTGAGCATGAAAGGGAGGTGCAGCAACCAATTGTAGAAGATGTGCCGGAAGTTGAGGCACATAATGTGCCATAAACCGAGGTTCTTAGAAGATCTAATAGAACAAGAAGATCAGCTATTTCTACTGATTATAAAGTTTATAGCATAGAAATGGTTCATATGAAAGGTGACCCTACTACATATGAAGAAGCCATTAGAAGCCCTCACTCATCAAAATGGCTAGAGGCAATGGAAGATGAAATGAAATCGATGAGTTCCAAAGATGTTTGGGACTTAGAGGAAATTCCTAAAGGAGCCAAAACAATAGGCTGTAAATGGGTCTACAAAACTAAGTATGACCCTAATGGGAATGTAGAAAAGTATAAAGCACGACTTGTGGAAAAAGGATTTACACAAAGAGAAGGAATAGATTACAATGAGACTTTTTCCCCAGTCTCATGTAAGGACTCCTTCAGAATCATAATGGCATTAGTTGCACATTTTGATTTAGAGTTACATCAAATGGATGTAAAGACGACATTTCTGAATGGAGATTTAAAAGAAAAAGTATACATGAAACAACCCAAGGGTTTTATCATGGAAGGCAAGGAAAATATGGGATGTCGCCTGAAGAAATCTATCTATGGATTAAGGCAAGCCTCTAGACAGTGGTATCTAAAGTTTAATCAGACAATTAAAAGTTTTGGATTTAAAGAAAATATTGAGGATACCTGCATTTATGCAAGGTTTAAAAATGAGAAATATATTTTCCTAATCTTGTATGTGGATGATATCTTGCTTGCTAGCAGTGATGTTAGTCTACTACAAGAAACAAAGAAGTACTTATCCTCAAATTTTGACATAACGGACCTTGGTGAAGCATCATATGTTTTGGGCGTAGAAATTCACCGAGATAGGAAAAATGGAGTCTTAGGACTATCGCAGAAGGCATATTTAGAAAATGTTCTTGAAAAGTATAATATGCATGCGAATAAAGCCACACCTGCTCCTATAGTCAAGGGCGATAGTTTTGGGAGATTCCAATGTCCCAAGAACCAGTACGAGATCGATCTAATGAAAGCAGTACCATACGCTTCGACTGTTGGAAGCTTACAGTATGCACAAGTGTGCACTCGCCCTGACTTAGCTTTTGTCACGGGGGTACTCAGTAGATATCAAGAGAAACCAGGCATAGAGCACTGGAAGATGCTAAAGAAGGCATTGCGTTATGCGCAAGGCACGAAGGACTACATGCTAACATATAGGAGATCTGATTCCCTAGAGATAAGAGGGTATTCAGACGCAGATTTTGCGGGGGGTAGAGATGATAGAAAATCCACGTCAGGATACGTGTTCACTCTCGCTGGGGGAGCTATTTCGTGGAGAAGCTCCAAACAATCAATAGTTGCATCGTCCACGATGTATGCAGAATTTATAGCATGTTTTGAGGCCACGGGGCAGGCGATATGGTTAAAGAAATTTATACCCGACTTGAAAGTGGTAGATTGTATTCACAAACCACTAAAGATGTACTGTGACAACCAGCCCACAGTATTCTATGCTCACAACAACAAGTCGAGTAATGCTGCCAAAACAATAGAGATAAAGTATTATGTTGTGAAAGATAAAATCCAGGATCACACTATAAGTCAAGAGCATATAAGGACAAAGGAGATGCTTGCGGATCCGCTTACGAAAGGCTTACCACCCAATGTGTTCAAGGAACACTTAGCCGGCATGGGTTTAAGGGAAAGCCTATGATTCCTGGATCATGAGAGGCCCAAAAGGAACATAATTTGTTTCAGAACAGATAGGTATGTTGTAGCTGTCTGATTCTATCGGCAATTGAGATGTGACGATGAAACATGTTCTATGTATTGATCTGTGATCAAACGAGTAAAGTGAAAAGTATAAAGTTAAAAGTAAAGTTGAGATCAAGGGGGAGAATCTTAGGTTGATCTCCTCCCGATCGGGCCCAACGGCTCGATCGGGCCCTTGCCTCGCGCCCTGATCGGGGGCGCTCAACCCATCTATGGTTGACGGGCCCCTGTCACGCAGGCTATATAAAGAGGTGTGTGTGTGTGGGGGGGGGGGGGGGCACGCCACATGAGGTTCGTCGCGTAGCCACCAACCCCACCAACATAACCTACCGATCTAGGTTAGCTCGAAGTAACGGGAAGCACCGCCGCCTCATCCTCTCTCTCTCTCTCTCTCCATCACTGACGCCACTACCCTTAGACACCCACTCTCACCCCGCCGCCATCTCCACCATGGCCACCGGAGTGGGCAGCTCAAGCCAAGGAGAAGGTAATCTCCATCTACTTCTCTGCACTACCGTTAATCGTCAACACACACGATCTACAGCAGATCTATCAAAGACCCCTTTCTCTCGCGTTGCTAACCGTTGCCATCATTTTTTTGTGAACATGACTGTCTCCGTCCCGCTCTGTCGCCGTCGAACGCACGTCGCATGTCCTGACCAACGGGAGGGTGCCGCCGTGCCTCCACCATGTGAGGATGCCGTGCCACCGGGAGCACCTGCAGACGTTGTTAGAGCAACTTTGGAATAGTTACATGGGCTGATACTAGTGTAACTGTTACCGGCCCACCCCGTCAGCCCTTTAGAAGGAAACACCTAAAATCTGTTGATGTCAACATGAACAAAATGCCCGATGTCGCAATGAATCTTGTTGTCGTTTCCCTCTTTGCCGATGGTCCAACTGCTATCATAGACGGTAATTTTTTGTGGCTCCCCTATACTTATGATGCTCGTAGCGGTTACTCTGTACCATCAAGGAGGGGATAAAGGACCCGAAAGCACCCAGTTATGTGTTGCTGTTGATTTGTTTTGTAGGTTTTGGCCCTGACACTTGTTTGTTATCATCTGCAAGTACCTCCTGGAGAGTGAAGGAGACCGAGCGAATGGTAGCGATCCACACCGAGCTAACGAAGGTAATAATACACAATGTCTCCCATTGTTATATGTCAGCCTTCTGTTGAAGCCCATGTGCTTACCTGTCCTGCATACTATGCCCTATAGCTGGGAGCAACAGTGGAGGAAGTCCGGGACTACTGCATCAGCACGCCTCCCGAGAAGCTGAACGTCATGGCGATCGACATCTACGATGATCACCGGATGGCGATGGCCTTCTCCCTGGCGGCCCGTGCTGTAACGCCCAAGATGCGATCCTATCCTTATTTTGGCACGAGGGCCTCGACAGGGATAGAAGCGCATCTCGTCGTTTTGCAAGAATGGATATCATTACAAGTACATGTAAAGAATAGATGAGTATATGGAATTGGCTTACACTCGCCACAAGCTACATCAATATCACATCAATACAACAACATAAACAATCATCATACAGAAGAGCAGGGTCCGACTACGGATGAAATCAAACGATAAAATGACATCCATCCTTGCTATCCCAGGCCGCCGTCCTGGAACCCATCCTATGATCGATGAAGAAGAAGAAGAAGAAGAAGAACTCCAAATCAAAAAAGCATCGCTCTCACGTCAAATCATCGCATTACCTATACCTGCAACTTTTGTTGTAGTAATCTGTGAGCCATGGGGACTCAGCAATCTCATTTCCAAGGTGTCGTGGATTTGGCAAGGCAAGATGTCCGGGTTAACAGACTTAGGTGTGAGGCCATCGCAAGTATGTGTCGGCTTGAGAGGGGTTGGTTGGAATCGAGAGACGCGAATTTACCCTGGTTCGGCCCCTCCGATGGAGGTAAAAGCCTACGTCCTGCTTTGTGTGTATTGATGATGAGGATGATCTCTCGGTTACAAGGGTGTTGTCTTGCTACCTCTAATCTCGAGAGCCTCTAATCTGTCTATCTCTAATGACTTGTGTCTGTCTTCACCTCCCCCTCTAGGGGTGCCTTACCCCTCCTTATATAAGTGGAAGGGGTAGTTTTACATGTAGAGTCCTACTAGGAGTAGGATTAGGACTAGTCTCTCTTGAATCCTAATCCGGGTCTTGTTTCCTTTGTGAGGGAATCCTTTCTCTCCTTTGGGTCTTCTCTTGTGAGCCGCCCCTCCATGCCCGTCCACGAGCCGCCTTGCACCGGCTTGCTCGCTGGGCCCTGGGTCTTGTCGCTCGTCTGACCCGCCTGCCGGGTCACCAATGAACCGCCAAGTCTCGGCCGGGTCACCAATGAGTCGCCAAGTCCTGGCCGGGTCATACTTCCGGCCAGGTTATATCGCGGGGTATATCCCCGACACAAGGGTATCAAGACTATTAAAGCTTAATGGGTGAGGTATGGTTAAGTGGTAAGGCTGCAGCAAGCACTAAGCATTTAATTGAGTGGCTAACTTACGAGTACAAGAATAAAGGGGGATGATTGTCGAATAAACGGACATGAACTAGTAATGATCACTAAGTGATCCTGAACACCTACTTACGGTCAAACATAACCCCACCGTGTTCTCTCTCGGAAAAGGGCTCACGAGAAGAGACAGTCACGGTTACGCACACAGTTGGTGTATTTTATTTGAGTTTACTTCAAGTTTGCTATGACCGGGTGTTAAACAAAGTTTCCAAGTTGCCACGTAACCGCGGGCACGGCTTTCCGAAAGATTTAACCCTGCAGGGGTGCTCCAACTCATCCATCACAAACTAACCACACGCCGCGGGAATAACCTCGACCACGAATCCCGTGATTTCCTAGGCAATTCTATTGGAAAACCGTAACCTCAAGATAGCCTGAAGTATTCCCGGAATTCCTCGCACAAGACGTTCGAGAAAGCTAAAACAAATCCAGCAAGGCCTCCCGGTGAGCCAGATCCGCATCTAGAGCCGCGCGCTCTCTATCTACGGCCATCATCCGTCTATGCGAAGTGGACGGTAGCCTGAAAATGCCTCGAGTTGCCCCGAGGTGGCACCGCCGACTGCTAGGTAGGTGGACCAACACTCATGAGGAGCACTGGCCCAGGTTGTTGATTAGTTATCCACGGGGTCCAAAAAGTCCCTATGCAAGTTTTATTAGGTTGGCGAATGGTAAAACCAATGTTGGCCCTTGCCAGATAAGTTTTATCGCAAAACGAAAATCAAGGGGGTCCCAATAACAACCCCGAGCATGTTAGGAGCGCAAAATATGGAACATAACACCGGTACACAAGTAACTAGGATGGCAAAAGTGGAACAAAACACCGAGCAAAAGGCCAAGCCTTCCACCTTTTACCAAGTATATATGTGCATTAAATTAAATAGCAATAATATTGTGATATAACAAAAGGATATCCATGTTGGCACATGGAAACAATTGCACCTGCAACTAGAAACGCTATAAGAAGGGCTGAGTAAGCGGTAACATAGCCAAACAATGTTTTGTTGGGATGTGGAGGGGTTAGAGGCTTTTCATGGCAATTTGGGAGGCTTGACATACAAGTGGTAGGTAACGAGACAGCGATAGAAACGAGACAACTAGCATGGCAATGGTAGTAATGGTATCCAGGGAAATGATCATCTTGCCTGAGATCCCGCTTGGAAGAAGAACGAATCCATGAAGTAGACGAACCACGTAGTCGAACGGATCCTCACACTCCGAACGCTTTCGGAACTCTATCGAGAAGAAGCAATCTGGAAACAAAAATCAACACATGATAAACACGACAACAAATGCATGACATGATGCACAACAAGGATGACGCATGTTATGCATGACATGGGAAAACACAACAATCAACTCCTACACATTAAGTGAAGTTCAATATGCAACGAGTTGCATATTGACGAAACTCCACGTTCGAATCATTTAGTTCATTCCCGTTTAGGTACACAACAATATTAAATGTTTTTAAGCATGGCAAGAGGTGAAGCATAATTTAACTACACTATCTAGGCATCTTAACTGAGGTCGGAAACGACATATAGCATTTCCAAAATGACCCCATGTGTTAATTTCGAGATTGGTCCAGATCTGAACTAATCATGTTTTATATTTATTAAACCGGGAAATAAAATGCACAATGAGATTCTACTCGTCATTTTAGTCGATTTACATATAAGGAACATTTAAAACGGAGCTACGGTCTAAAAGATATGACACACACAAGATTAACATGGCATGAATGCAAAATGCATGCAAACATCAACCATAAACATGTCAAATCATGGATGCAACAAGATATTATGAAACTACATGAGATTCTAGTCAAGTTTCATGTGGAACATGTTCAAAACGGAGCTACGGTTCAACAATAACAAGCAACTCAAGTTTTAGTTCAAATCTGTCCAAAACAGCAAGATGTCATATTGCACACATGAAAACAACTAGCTACCACTAGTACAAAACAGGGCATTCGTCACAGGTCACCCAACACATTAGTCCCGGTTGCATTACGAACCGGGACTAATGTGAGCATTAGTCCCGGTTCGAGCAGCTAGGGCGCCGGTCGGGCATTAGTCCCGGTTCAAATGGGACCTTTAGTCCCGGTTGGAGACACCAACCGGGACTAAAGGGTCCGATACCCTTTAGTCCCGGTTGGTGTCTCCAACCGGGACTAAAGGTTGGGTTTAGGGTTTAGGGTTAGGGTTAAGCCTTCAGTCCCGGTTGGAGACACCAACCGGGACTAAAAGGGTTGAGGCTTTAGTCCCGGTTGGTGTCTCCAAGCGGGACTAAAGGTTAGACCTTTAGTCCCGGTTGGAGACACTAACCGGGACTAAAAGGGTTCTGAAAGTTTTTTTTATGTTTTTACAAGTGGGATCTGTTTTTAGTTTCTGTTTTAAATTGCTTATATCTTTTAGGAAATTTGATGTTTTTGAGTGATTCTTTTTGCATTAGATTCAAAATTTTGTCTAGTTTCTGTTTGTGCCATTAGTTTGCAAATTTGAATTGAATTTGTTCAAATTTGCTTCAAACCCTAGATTGTGAATAACTTGAGTTTACAAATAGTTTTTAATTTAATTCTTTTTGCTCCTAGTCACGTGTTAGATTGTTGTCACAGTAAGATTTATTTGGTTATTTTTAGAATAATTTAAAAATGAAATGCCTTTGTAACAGACGAGTTTTCGTCCGAAACCTTGATACTTCGAAGGAGATGGTCCAGTTTGTACACGAAGTGCATCCAGTTTTAGCCGTAACCCTCTCAACTTTGTAGCACATGCTATGTGGGTGAAATGATGATACCATGCCAAGTTTCAACCTTTTCAGAGTTCATTTGTAGGGCTGTTCAATTTCAGGGTCATTTAGCTGAAAAAATCATTAAATGCATGAAAAATAGCAAATGAAGTTAGAAAAGGTTGAAATTTGAGGATGTGGCTTTGAATGGTGCATATTGAATGCACAAAAAGTCTGGAGTTGAAATAAGTTAAAAAAAATGAAATGCCTTTGTAACAGATGGGTTTTCGTCCGAAACCTTGATACTTCGAAGGAGATGGTCCAGTTTGTACACGAAGTGCATCCAGTTTTTGCCGTAACCCTCTCAACTTTTTAGCACAAGCTATGTGGGTGAAATTATGATACCATGCCAAGTTTCAACCTTATCAGAGTTCATTTGTAGTGCTTTTCAAATTAAGGGCCATTTAGCTCAAAAAAATCATTAAATGCATGAAAAATAGCAAATGAAGTTAGAAAGGGTTGACTCTGGCTTGGTTAACCTTAGTTGTGACTCTGGCTGGGACGGTGCTAGTAGATGTAGTCGACGTTATGATTAGATGGACACCAACCGGACTAAAGGGGTTCTGAAATTTTCACGCCCCCCCCCCCCCCGTGGACCGCCTTTTTTAGTTTTGTAGAAAATAAACAAAAATGATATAATCTTCAAAAAATAAAATCCTTTGAGATGTAGTTAGGTTTTAGTGTCTAGTTGGTATAGAAATTTTGAAATATGAATTTTGACCGTTTCTGCAATAAAACGAAAAAAAATGTAAAACGGCCATAACTTTTGCATACGACGTCGAAAAAAAAAGTTTAATATATCAAAAAAAACTAGAGAAAAATTGGGACTCGATTTCACCCGGGTTTACCCGGTGAAGTTTTCTCAGATTCTCGAAATTCCAAAAGTAAAAAAAGTTATTTCAAATCAAAAAAAATTATCTTAATAATTTTAAAAATTAATTTTATTTAAAAATAATTAAATGATGTCATATTTGGATTCCTCACATTTTTCTGATAATAATGGATATATTATTTGTCGAATTTTGATTTACAGATTTAAAGATATTAATTATGCCATATTAAATGAATAAATGGCAAAAAAAATGAATAAAATAATATTATTACTTATTTTATTTTCATTGAAATTCAATATTATTAGTACTTATTTTGTTTATTTTAATAATTGTTTATAATTCAAAAAATTAAATCATGTGACATCAAGACCTAAGGGTTAATAGGATTGATAGCTTACTATTGTCAGGAAAACAACAAGTGCAGACTTGGAAACTATGGTCGATAGAACCAGGAAGTTAAGCGTGCTGGAGCTGGAGCAGTGAGAGGATGGGTGACCGGCCGGGAAGTTAGACGATTTGGAATGAGTGCTCCACGCTGGAGTAGTGAGGACGGGTGATTAGAGATTAAATTGTCAAATGACGGATGATTAGAGATTAAATTGTCAAATGACGGATGATTAGAGATTAAATTGTTAAATAATCCAAAGATTTGAAAATCGGAATAAAACTTAAAAAAAAATCAAATTTTTTTTTTAAAAAAAATTCAAAAAAAAATTCCTTTAGTCCCGGTTGGTGTCTCCAACCGGGACTAAAGGATTCACCTTTAGTCCCGGTTGGTAACACCAACCGGGACTAAAGGTCCTCCCTCCCCCGCCCCAGACAGCACCACGTGGAGGGCCTTTGGTCCCGGTTCATAAGCAAACCGGGACTAAAGGTTTTGGGCTTTAGTCCCGACCCTTTAGTCCCGGTTCCAGAACCGGGACTAAAGGCCCTTACGAATCGGGACAAATGGGCCCTTTCCTACTAGTGTACAAGATCCTAATATGCACAAACAAAGCATGGGGCAGTAGCATATAACACACACTTCATTTCATCTTCACATATCATACTCAAAAGAGTCATGGATCACATGGTAGGAAGCTCACAACATGGCAACGAAATATAGCAGATTAGGACTTAGTGATATTCACAGTTTTTAGCAGAGCAGATTTTCACGAAGGCATATTGGCAGCAGTAAAACTACATGCTACAGGTCATATAATGGCATGAAAATTTACAGCATGGTAGAGGACATGATGCACAACAAATCATTCCATGGTTGCAAGGTCTAATTATGCATAGAATCATAGCTAGCATCATCACATCATGGCATTATGAAGAAAACATATTCTCAGACTTAGAGAAAATTAGACTAGGCATGTGCAGCAGTTTACATCAGATTGACCTATTGGACAGCAGAAATAATTATGTTGCAAAACCTATACATGGCAACAAAAGGCACAACCTGGTAGCCAACAACATGCTTGAAAAAAGACTCCTTTGGAGCAACCAACAAAAACTCCTAGATCACTAGCAAATCACATGGCAACATGACAAAAAAATAACAGTTTCCGACTTAGAAATATTTAGACCCCTCAAAACAGCACTTTTATTATGGCATGTTGGCAACAAGAAAATAACACCTAAACATGGATTTCTATAGCAGCCAAAATTACCAGGGCCTAGCACACATGTCCAAGGGCATATCTCAGATTAGCAACTATCCCAAAATATGCATGGATTAAATCGCACGAAATAAGTAAAAGGGCATCATAGCAAAAATGACATGCACACACATTGCTCAAATGACAAAACTAATTGCACAGATAAATTCTATGGATTTTTCTACCCCAAAATCATATATAATATGTGGGTATTTACTACAAAACAAATGACACCACATATATGCGAGATTATGACATAAACCGTTTTAGCAAGCTATGTATGCAAAATAAATGCAACCAACACATCAAATATTTTTAGCATGCATGAAAAAGGCATATAACAATGCTACACATTTTACATATTTCAAATCTATAGTTTTTTTTACCTAGGATGGACGAATAATAATTATGCGCAATGCAACATGACATATAAGCAAATTATCACAAAAATGGCATTTAAACATTTTAAACATTTATGAAAGTGGGATATTAATAATCTACACGAAATTCTAAACATTTTACATATATAAAACATCTTAATACGATGCACGGTTATTAAGTTATTAACATTTTAAAACATGACATTTTTCTGTAATTATGAAATGTCCTGATAATTACCAAACTTCACAGTGCAGAAAAAAAAATGATCTGGGCCGAATCCGATAGCAAACGGGCCACCAGTACACGTCGTTGGATACTAGAACGCGCACATGAGCGTCAGATAGCGGGGGCGCTCACCAGAGGCCTCATGGGCCGGTCGGTGGGGCGGCTTGGGCGCTAGAGGCCCACACGAGAGTGCTGGCAGTCCATGAGGCCTGGAATGGGGGGGGGAGCGCTCCTTCGTTTCCCCCGTGCTCCAGGACGGGGCCATGGCGATGGAGCGGGACGGCGTTGACCTCCGGCGAGCAAGGCCGGCCAGATCCGGCTCGGAGGTGACCTCCCGCGGTGGTGGAAGGGCGGATCCGGTCGGGGGCGATTCGTTCAGGCCGCGGCGGACCGATTCGGCCGGGTGGCAGCGACTGCCATAGCCGGACTTGGTGCGGCAGCGGGGGAATCTCGAGCGCCGGCGGAGCTCCGATGCGAGGGCGGGCTCCGGCGATGCGGGGCTGGCTCGGGCGGACGATGGGGCTTGGGGCCCGAGGAGGCGCAGGCGAAGGCACGGGGGCGGCTCGGGAGGAGGCCGGGGAAGGGAGCTAGCGGGCGGCGGCGGCATGCTGCGGGCGCCTCGGCCCGGATCGGGCCTAGGGCGGGCTAGATCTGGGTCCGGCGGGCTGCGGCGGCTGGTGGGTGGCGCGGGTGATGTGGCGACTGGCGCTGGGTGGAACTAGGTGGTGGTTAGGGGCTGGGCATGCACATATTCCGAGGTGGGAGGCGGCGACTGGCTGCGGCTGGGTGGCGCGGAGCCCGAGGTGGGAGAGGGAGATGCCCAAAATGGCATGGGGAGGCTGATTATATAGGGAAGGGGGTTAGGGTTTTAGTCCGTTTTTTGACCCTCCGATCGAAATCGGACGGCTCCGGTTGCGAGGTTAGGTTAGGTCGGCTAGTTGGGCTGTGTAGTTGGGCTAGGTGGGGAAGAGAGGGAAGGCTTGGTGGCCCGACGACACGTTTATAAACCGAAACATCCGACGAATAATCCGATGACGGTGCTGCTACGGTCGACCGTTCGGGTATCAATTGAACTCTGATTGCGACGGAATTTGGTAGGCGGCCTATCTACAATATATTACGACCGCTCGCCAAGTTTCGACCCAATCAGAGAAGGTTTTATACACACTTTTAAAAACAAATTTTATCGATGCCGCGGGCGCGTGCGTGTGTGGTTGGTCTCGAAACGGTCGACGACAGGAACGGAGAGAACCGGCAACTACGACGGATGCAAGTTTTTCAAAAACGAGTGACGATGCTATGCAGATGATGCGAATGATGCGATGATGAATGCGACCAACAAACGAATCATACGAAGGCAACGGAATAGAACGGGAATCTTCTGGAGCGGCGGTCTTGGGCTGTTACAACTGTCCTCCACTTACAAGAGATCTCACCCCGAGATCTTAGAATGAGAAGGGGAAGAGGAAAAAGAAAGGAAGAGGTAAAACTTAGTTGCTTCTCTAACAAACGAGTGAAACCAAAAAAAAAGCTTGAAGGTTTCAATAAGATGATGAATGACATGAGGAACAAGCAAGAATTCACAAGAAAATTAGGCAACACTTCGGTTGAAATAGAAGGAAAAGATAACATAGGAAGAACTTGAAAAGAGGGCACAACACTCCGGTTAAACGGAAAAGCAAGGAAAGAACATGATCTTGACAAAACGAGATGATGGTCGAAGAGAGCACATCACAATGCCTCCGGAACAAAAGAATAGAAGATAGATCGTTAGGAAGAGAAGAACGGAAAAGAAAATGATAGCTTCTGCCACAATTGAATTTGGAAAGCATCATTACAAGAAGGATTGAACGGAGTTGTTGAAAAATCAACAACGAAAAGAATAAGCTTGTTGTGGGCTTATGGAAAACATCCCAACATTATGAGGTGATAACCGGCCACAAATGGAAAACAATTGATTGATTGAGATCAACAAAGATGCAAAAATCCTTTCATCGAGAGCATTTCTTGAGAACTTGGATCATAGATAAGCACCATGATAGCATCAATCCTTAGGAAAAGATTTAGGTGAAATCCAATCCAAGATAACTCCAAGAAAGAAATGATGGGTTTACATATTTAATTCTTTACAAATTCTCTTCGAGACTCCTCATGAATCAAGAATGCTATAACACCACCTCAAAAGATAAGCAAGAAATGAATTGCAGCTTGAAATGCAAGACAAAGAATACTTGAGCTCCACCAACAAGAATCTTGAAGAACACTTCGAGAATGAATAAAATCCTTGATGAACCACTATGAAGGACCTCCGTATACAAAAGAATGATCAAAAGAAATTAAGGTTGAAAGAATAAGATTATGACCTTGCAAGATTTAGATTGAACTTCGCGAAGAGATACTTGAGAAAGCATGGAACTCCGGAAAAGAAAAGATAAGCAACTATAAGTCAAGAATTTGATATCATGACAAACTCCGAAAGAATTATTGAAAACACCTCGATGAAACAAGAATAAGATTTATGTTATGCTTATCCTTCATCAAATTAAATTGATGACAAGCAATGGATTTAGCATACAACTTATCCTTCTTGAGAAGATTGAAGAGAGATATAGCACAAACTTGAAGAAGTCTTCAACACAACGTCAGAAAGGATTTGAAACGAATGAGAATATATACTTTGAATGAATGGATATGCATGAGAACGAAGAGATCACGATCCACGAATAGAAAACTTGAATGAAGCACCGGAATACTTGCGATACGAACGATGAGACAACCATTGAGAAGAATTTGAGAACGAAAGCTGAAAGCTGAGAACGAAGAAATCTTCTGAAATGATGGCCTTCGGAGGATCGAGAAATGAAAACAACACTCAAATGCTCCGGATAGATATGGAAGGAATAACTCAAGATTAAAAACAATTTGAGAGGATAGCACAAAGATGAAACCCTGAATCTTCAAGTGTCTGGACAAGGATTGAAGAGAAACACTCCCTCGGTCTTCAACATAGAGAATGATGGCGCGAAACACCACCAAGAATTACTCAGACACTCCGGAACAATGAATAAGGAAAGGTTAAGCCAATGATGGAAAAGATTTAGAAGTGATCTTCGAGAAGGAATAAGACTGATGGGATTCATTCTTACGTCATATTGACAAGCACTTGAGGACATCTCCGGAAAAGATTAGAAGAGCCAAGTAAGATCCTGGGGAAAAACCTGTGGGTTACGAGCCCACTCAAAGAGATCACCGTTGAAGCAATTGCTTAGGAAGAGAGATTGCACCGGTACAAATGAAAACTTGATGAGGTGAGACCTCAAAATTATTTGAAAGGATTTGAATGGGAACACGAATCTTCTGAGATATGCTGAAAACTCCGGATAGAATAGAGAGATGAATAAGCAAGAGAGGCTTGGATAAGAATTCCAACATGGGAGAGCAATTAGAGAATGAAAATGATATGATGAGCACCGAACACTTGAATTGAATCCACCGGAGAAGAAAACGAGAATGAAGAACAATGAACTTAGCACTTGAGGGTCTTCACAATGAATCACCGGAAGCATCAATGAAGAGAAAGGCACTTGGAAGAGAATCTAATTATTGACGAAAAAGGGCGGGAGTGTGGGAAAAACAAGGACAACTCAGATAGATGAAAAGAACTCCGGAAGAAATAAGAGGATAGATCTTGCTAATATTGGAAAGGATTCAATTCACTTGAAGAGAAGCACTCCGGATGGAAAGGAATTACATGAAAACTCCGGTTGAGCAAAAGGATTAGCATTCCAATAAAAATATGAGAACACCGCTTAGAAAAGATATGAAATCACCACTTGACATCGAAGCAACTTGAATTACCATACTCCAACAAAACAAAGGATGAGGCTTGAGAATTAAGCCGGAAACAAATACAAACCCATTTGCATTTGTTGGAAGGATAATCCTAGGTAAACTACTTGAATTCCCACCTTAGAACTTCCGAAATCTTTCTTGTTTATGCGATTCGGGTTGCGGACCCAGGAACGTACCCAAGGTAATCAGCTACAACTGCACCCGCTGTTAATATATTATATGATGCAAATTATAAGCGACATACACATGAGCCCAAATTATAGGTGACTATTTCATACGGTGAAAATAAACCAAATAAAAAATCTTATAGGTGGCAAACGCATGAGTCTAAATTATATAATTTATATACTGCAATTTATTTGAAAAACATGCGAAAATGTAGTACATGATAAGGAGAAGAAAAACTCTAGCCTATACAAAACACTCATATTTGGATTGTATATAATATATGGAGCTGCCATTTCATATCAATCCCGCACTGCAACAGTAACATTATCGTGCAACACCAAAGTGAATCAACACCAAAAAGATAATGTAAAACGAATTACTCCTACTAAGAGTGTGAACAACAGAAAATATTTAATATAATAATGCTAGCCCTCGCATTTGTGAGGGCCACCTTGCTAGTTATATACTAAAAGGAAAATACGGGTCAAATATAGAGAAATATTCTAGAAAATCCCACATTAATCAGAAATATCCGACCCTTAATGTGACAGATCAATTAAATATAACCGTTAGATCTATAAGTACTTTTAAGTTTTGTGGACCCATATTTTTATCACGTGGTGATTCATCAGAGATGGGAACTATGATTTTTTTTAAGACAATGTACGCTAGATAATATCCTAGGTCTCCGTACTAGAACCAAAGACAAACTCCACGTAAAACTTATCACCAGTTACTTTATGGGACATGGACTTTTTTCATTTGTTTATGCAAGACGTGATTGGGTGGGTAACTTGAGGTAAAAAAATACTCCCTCCGTTCCTAAATATAAGACCTTGTAGAGATTGCATTATAGACTACATACTAAACAAAATGTATGAATCTAGACTCTAAAATACGGCTACATACGGATGTATATAGTCCATAGTGGAATCGCTAAAAAGTCTCATATTTAGGAACGGAGGGAGTAGTAAACAATTTTCTGACCACATAGTACTAGAAACAGTGATCCACTATGAAGAGAGAAAAGAAGACTACTCGTACAAACTCCACACACATAGCCAGATTCCGTTCCATCAATTGTCTTTCCTTGACTAAATTCAATACACCGCTGCCCCGCCCCCCTCCCCCCTCCCCCCGCGATCGCTCGCCCGCCCCCCCTCGGGCGACGGGCGACCCCCCAGGTCCCCCCTCTTCTCCGGCCCCCTCCCCACCGCTCTCCCCTCCCGCCGCCGCTGGCATAGCCGCCGGGCCCTGCTCGCGCGGCTCTGGCGGCGGCGGGCTGTTCTTCCCCCGCGCGTGCGTAGGGCGGCGCGGGGGCCTCCCGATGGCGGCGGTGCAGCTCGGCCGGCGGCGGTGTGGCTCGGCGGCGTGGATCCCGTGGGCTGCGGTCCCTCGATGCGGCGACGCGGCCGTTGGTCGCGGCGCGGCGTGGCGGTGCTGGTGGCCGGCGGCGCCCGCGCGGCCCAGGTCTTGGCCCTTTTGGGACCCATCTGGGTTGGGCGGACCGGCGGCTCGACGCACGGCGGCGCGGCTCCCTAGTGGTAGTGGCGAGGCGGTGGTAGTCTATGGGTGGTGGCGGCTTCGTCGGCCGGTGAGCTGCAGCGGGGCGGCAGGGGTTGTCCGGATCCCGCCGGTACGTGGGCCTGGTAAGGCCGTGGCGTCGCGTCCGGTCGGCTCCGCGTTCGTGGGGGAGGCTGTCCCTCCCGTCGGCTGCGTTGTGGATGCCCCCGAGCCCCTTGTCTCCTCGTTCGTCTTCCAGGTCTCGTGCCGGTGGTCTCGGCGAGACGGCGTGGGAAGCTTCTCTATCGTGTTGGCGCGGTATGGTGGTCGGTATGGTGGCGGGCTCCGGCGCGCCCGAGGTGAAGGGTGGGATCGGGAGAAATCCTGGTCGGCCGGGCCGACACGGACGCGGCGGCGCCTGTGGGTGCCGCCGGACCTTCCTGGAGGGCGTCGGGGCTACCCTCTCCTTCTCCTCGCCGCGTACCGGGGGAAACCCTTGGCAACATCGTCGCCATCTTCGCGTCCCTCCTTGGAGGTGTTGATTGGTACCGGCACTTCGGAGTCTAGGAGCTTGGTGGGAGATCTTCGGTGGGCGCAGCGGTCGCGAGGCTTCTCCGTTTTTGTTGATCCGCCGTTGTCGGCATTTGTTCCTTTTTTATTTTCTCTCGATTGTTTTGGGCGTGACTGCGCTGCTTCCGCCACAGCACCTATCTTCTGTTGTATCGGTGTTGGTTGCTTTGTAATACAAAGCGGGGGGAAACCCTTTTTCGTCAATACAATACACCTAAATTGGCATGCTCTCTCCCATTAATTTGGGTGTTGTATGTTAAAATAATAGCCAGGTTATTTGCACACATTGGTCAAGGCAAAACATATTTTAATTGTTACCACACTTTTATACAAATGCTTCAGTATTTTAGTGTTTTGTTCAGGAAGACCTGACCAAAATGACAATGCGACAACATATGTAGATTATCTTTACTGTTTTCTCAGAATTCTCAACGCAGAACACACAATATTGCATGCGCTCAGTAGCTTTGAAGCTAGGTTCCTGAAACTTAAGATCTGGTTGCTATTTTTGTTTAATTATAGGGTGTTTCCAATGGTAACAATTGTTTAATTATAGACCGTGTTTGTTGTCTAAATTATTTTAGTCGGGTGATCATCACCTAAGAGAAAGTAAGTTGGGCAAACATGCACAATTTCTAGGATGGGAATCTTTGTCAATATTTTTATAGAAAATAGTACACCATTTAAGATATAATATTATGAAATATTTTTACTGATAATGTGTTATCCTAATAATCTATTTATTTGATGACGGCTTAACTGAAATTCGATCAAATGCATCGTTGGACTTAAGAAATACTTTAGTTGCATTCAATTTATTTTAAAAAATATGGTTTATTGTGTACTGTCAAATATATTGCAGAAAAATAGTTTCTAAAAAAGTACATTTTGCATGTGTTACTTCAGTATACGTTTCGAGTGAATTGCACAAAACTCTTTACTCGTATTAGATTCTAGAAGCTTTTGGAAGATTTTCATAGAACCACAACCTTTGCACTGCTAAACACCAAAATCATCCGATTGCTGCAAAATATGATATATTGGGCCAAGGTCACCACTTAAATTCATATGTATAACTCACACATACGGCGGCTACCTAATGGTGGTGTTACATAGTGCACATCCTCAAGTGCATTGTCAATTTGGTAATCCAGGCCAAACAACATGGTATCAAATAGGAGGTGGAATAGATTTACAGATTAAACGAAACATTGTATGTTAGGAAATAGCCAAAAAGTCTCAAAATAGAAGATAGGTAATTAATTAATGGAACCAGAGCTCCATAATTGTAGCCAAACACATCCAACCAGTGCTCTAGATGTATTACAAAATTGCACCCATTCGGTCCTCCTAATTGTACCTAAATCATCTAAATAGTGATATGTCACCCTTTGTTAGTAAGGAAAAACAATCGGTGTTATCCCTACATGTTATATCACATGTACGTATTGAGTATGATAATCTTGAGAGTTAATATAAAACATCGTTCATGTATATCTATCCGTATGAATTAAATTTAGTAAAAAAAGGGCTCTTTGTCAAGGGGAAGTTCCAAAGAAAACAATAAATAGTCCAAAAATGATGAATATCCTATTTTAAATTTGTGTCCTCAAATAATATAAGATTTAGCACCCTAAACTTAATTGGCCTTGACATTTTAATAACATGTGCAAACATAATGTGACCCCCCAAACAATGCACAACCTGACACAGTTGGGATCCAATCATTAATTCATCGTACTGATCTAATATTACCTAATGAAAAAAAAAATTCTCCTTTGCAAACCAATAAACAAGTCTACAACCCATAATGCAATTTTGTGGGCCAATATAATATACTGATGCAAAGTGCACATGTATTTTTCATTAAGCGTCGACACCACGTTTAACCATTCACAAATGAATACAATCACAAGTAGTCCAGGCCACACACATATCTAATATCATGGGCAAACAACATGTCCTCTCATTTATAAACTAACGCATTGTTTAAATCCATCCATACTTTTAGGTTTAGAGGATCGATTATTTTGTGTATTGATGCAATATCACATACAAATGACATCTTATGGTTTTGTGGCAATAGTGCATACCTAAGTAGGATATAGTAACTAAAAGATGATTAATAAGTGTCCCATAAAAGAATGATACGATGGATTTATTTCATATACTAATATAAAAGTGGGAGTGACATATTATGTATCATAGGGAGTGGATAAACTCAGTCAGCACTAGCGTATAGCCTGGCGATTTAGGGGCGATGCCCCAGCCGCCGCGGCCGCCGCCGGACTTCGTCCTGGCCGCCGCTGGTGATCTTCCCGTCTGCGTGCCTAGGTCGCATGTCGGGCCCGTTGCGGCCTCGTCCGCCTCTTCGCTGCTGGGTCTGCATGCCCGTAGCAGCTCCGCTATTTATGGATCTGGACAGGCCAGCGCCTCATCTGGTTGTCTGCCGCTATTCAAGTTTGGTGCACCGTCGAGTGGGAGAGGACATCCTCAATTAGACGGGGTTGGTCATGGAGAAGGCGCATACTTGGGTGAGGACCGTAGCAGTCCCCGTCCAGCCAGCGTACAGTTTGATTCCGGTGGCTCTACCAAGAACCCTAGTTCGATGCCGCACATGCCGATGGCTAAATCAGTTAACCCAAAAGTTGGTTGGGGTGAAAAAGGGGCATCCGGCGAGGACGCTACCCACCCGAAGCCAGCTGACGGAGGACCTTTATGCCATGCGGCGTCGGAGATACATGCAACGCATGTGTCTCGAACAAAGTTACCGGGAACACTAGTAGAAAAAGGGCCATCTGTCCCGGTTCTAGAGGCCCATTTGTCTCGGTTCTGGAACCGGGACTAAAGGGTCGGAACTAAAGCCCAAAACGTTTAGTCCCGGTTTGCTTATGAACCGGGACCAAAGGCCCTCCACGTGGCCGCTGCGGGGAGCCCAGGCGGGAGGATCTTTAGTCCCGGTTGGTAACACCAACCGGGACCAAAACGCATCCATGCATCAGCATCTGGAAGGAGCTGGGGTTTTTTTTTTTTTTTAAAGAGGGGTGGGGGGGGGTTTAGGGGGTTTTGGAGGGTTATTTTAGGGGTTTCATATTGTGTTAGCTAGCTAATAGAGAGAAGTGTCCTCTCTTTCTCCGTGCTTGGTCGACGGTAGCTACTATAGAGAGAACTCGACACGCTAGCTAGTAAGCAAATGAAGGAACCATTAAGTACACAAGATCGTCATGAACATATACAGAGAGAAGTGATCGACCTCTCTTTCTCCGAGAGATTGGTCGAACAACAATTTTTCGTATATCTATCCGACGCTACTAGCTACATATATACAATATAAGATCTCTTACAATCCCTAACATCTAATGTCAAATTCCAGATGGTATTCTCCGGCTTTATTTATGACGTGGTCAAGAAAGAATCCCGCCAATTCCTCTTGAATTGCTTGTATGCGATCATGTGGTAGGAGTTCATCCCACATCTGCCACATCTAATTTGAAGAAGGGGGTCAATACATATATATGAATGAAACTCAACACAAATCATGGTAATAAAATAAAATTGTGAATATTACTGCTTACGCACTTGAAATTGTTTTTCAGAGTAGCGTTGTAGATGAACTCGCAAACGTAGTATCCACAAAAATCATTCCCGGTTTCCTGCCACAAGCACTTTACGAGAAATAGAGTTCAATCAAACTGATAATCAAGCATGATAAATGGTATTGATGAAACTAGAATCAATGGGAGATGCGCGGAACTAGCTAGTAGTACTTACTTTCGGGTGTGTAAATCGCAGCTCCCTCGGCAGTGCCGGAAAAATTGCGGTGAACTCTTTCCAAACCCTGCCAGACAAAGAAAATAATTACTTGATATCAGGAAATGAACAAAGTTGCCGATATGATGCGATAATGATCGATTGAACTTACTTCTGGAGCATTTCAGTCATGTCCGCATATTCCTGGGGATCTTTTCGTTTCGAGTCTAAGACGATTTCTACTCCCCGCTCAAGCTTAATCTCTAGCAGAATAAAGTGAAACCTGCGCACGCATGCATAACTCATCAATTACATTACTATAACCTCGAGTAATAAGGGAAACCGAATATGCACAAGACAGTAACACTCACTTGAAGTTGTAAGGAAAGAGTATTGTCTCTTTGTTTTGATTTTTAAGCAACGATTGTAGCAAGTTGTCCTCGGTTTGTGTGACATTGTTTTTAACCGTAAACTCATGTATGATATTTGGGTTAATGAACCCAATGTCATAGATTTGTGCTTTTCTGCATTCGATGATCTTCAATCTGCATAATATAGTGAGGATAATTATATATACATGCAATGAAAGAGCTGAGCTATATATAGAGACTTAATTACAGAAGTAGTACTTATAGACAGTAGCAAGTCAAGATTGTTTTGTCGAGGGCCTTTTGATTGTATAACTGGAATAACTCATCAAATTCAACAGACAACTGATCCATTCCAACGAGGTCATGCTCCTCTTTAATTCTCAGCGTCAAAGTGTCCCTCCCAGACTCGCTGCAGGTTTTCATGTACCATTCATGGAATTTTCGCATCATCGTTGTTCGAGGAGGATGATCAGGTTTGACGAGAGGCTGCCCGTACCGGTAACTGAATTCGTCCACCTCCAACGGCTCAAACTGTACATCATCACTCAGGTAATCACCAGGATTGGTACCGGGCAACATCCCCGGATGATTAGCGACGATATGGCTAGACACCTTGAGAGGGGGGCACGATTGGTTCGCCTGTTCGCCGAGCTGGGGAATTTTTTCCCACTTCTTTGTTTTGCTAACCTTGCATCACTGGAAGTACTTCCCGACTGCCGCGCATCTTGATATGTCTTTTTAATACAGCGGACAAAGTTGGAATCCGGCGGAGGCGGTGGTGGTCGCTTCAGGGCATCGATAGTGCGCTTCACTTTCACCAGATCTAGCTTCTCCTTCGGAGGTGGAGTTTTCTTTGCAAAATGGTCCCTCACTTGGGCACGACATATCTCCTCGTTTTCAGACTCGGTCCTCTCATATGGTAACTTTTCCAGAGGCTTGAGAGATGGACCGTATCTGAATTGCCTCCCTCCTCTGCTTGTACTGCTAGCCGCTGGACCGGCGGCGTCTCTCTTCCGTCATTGCTTACGAGGCGGAGAAGGAGGCGGAGTGCTCCAACGCGTCGGAGGAGCCGGAGCGGCGGCGTCTGTCTTCCGCCGTTGCCGACGAGGCGGAGGAGGAGGCGGACTGCTCCGATGCGCCGGAGTAGGCGAAGGAGGAGACGGAGTGCCCTCACGCGTCGGAGAAGCCGGAGAAGGAGGCGGGGTGCCCTGATCACTCGCTGGAGGAGGAGGAGGAGGAGGAGGCGGAGTGCCCTGACTCGCCGGAGGAGGAGGAGGAGGCGGAGGCGTCCAGTTTGGAAGCTTGATGTACTCCTTCTGCCATAGACATGTACTCCTGAGAGCACGAACCAGCCGATTCTCCCCTTCACCTGTAGAGTGGTCAAGCTCGAGCTCCTCAAATCCCTCCATTACTTCATCCACCATCACAACAGCATAGCCATGTGGAATCGGAAGGCAGTCAAAAGTTCCATTGGGTTGAGGAGGTGCAACAGAGCCGACAGCCGCCTTGAAAGTGAGGTTCCGGTATTTCGTCATAAGCTCGCAATGTTGAGCCTCCGTGATAGTATCCATGGGGTAGCTAGGAGACGTGAAGTCAGGCTGAACGGGCTCCGTGGAAGCGACGCTGCTTCTCCGCTGAGATGGCGGGGTAGCTTCTGGGGTAGCTTCGTGCCGCTGAGATGGTTGGCCGGCAGCTCGCTGGCTCTCAGCTTTCTCTAGCTTTTGTATTCTTGCATTGATTTTCTGAATTTTGCTCAGCTCCGCTTTCCTCTTTCTCTCCCGGCTTCTGTAACCGCCTGCGTCGGGAAACCCAACCTTCCACGGAACGGAGCCTGGTGTGCCTCGTGTTCGTCCAGGGTGCTCAGCATTCCCTAGGGCCTCAGTCAGCTCGTCCTTCTCTCTGTCGGGAATGAACGTCCCTTCCTGCGCTGCGGTGATATACTTCTGAAGCTTCGTGACGGGTATTGCAAGTTGCTCGTCCGTCCAACGGCACTTCCCTGTTTCAGGGTCCAGAGTTCCCCCAACCCCGAAGAACCAAGTCCTTGAACGGTCTGGCCAGTTCAATGTCTGTGGTACGACCCCTTTAGCAATCAGGTCATTCTCAGCTTTGTCCCACAACGGCCGGGCTTTGAGGTAGCCACCTGACCTCGTGTGATGGTGATACTGCTTCTTTGCAGCGTTGTTCTTATTTGTCTCTGACATTTTCTTACTCTTGTCCAATGTCTTGTAGGCCACAAATGCGGGCCAGTGATCTCTTATCTTCTCAAATCGGCCGGTGAATTCTGGAGTCTTCCCTTTGTCGACAAACTTTGATATCAACTCATTCTTCCACCTCCTGAATAGATCTGCCATCTTCTTAAGAGCACACGCCTTGACCAGTGGCTCTATAACTGGCTTATTCGGATCCTCCTCTGGCGGTAGGGTGAAATTTGCCTTCAGCGCGGTCCAAAGATCATCTTTCTATCTATCGGTGACATAATCACCTTCATGGGCGTCGTCCTTAGGCTTATTCCATTGCTTGATGCTGATCGGGATGTTGTCCCTAACAATAGCTCCGCACTGAGCAGAAGATGCATCCTTGGTCCGCTTGGGTTCAATCGGATGGCCATCGTCCGCGAGTGCTGTGATCGTGAACCTTTCATCCTTGCACAACCTCTTCTTCGGGCCTCGTCTCGTTACCGAAGTTTGGCTCGATCCGGAGGGCTATAAAAGAAGAAAGAAGAGTTAATATATGTAAATACCAAAACAATTAATGCATCAATTAGCGAGTCAGCACAGGCCTAATTAATATATATACCTCGCCGGACTTTGCAATAGCTCCCTCCTCCGTTCGGTCATCGGAGCCGTCATCATGGTCTCCTTCTTCCTCCGGCATTCGGTCACCGGAGCCATCATGATCATGTCCTTCCTCCTCCATTGTTCGATCACCGGAGCCGTCATCCTCTCCTTCCAGACCATCAAGTCGTTGAGAAATGACAAGACATCACGTCCGCCGTGGATTATGTCCCCCAACAATTGTTCTTGTTACAAGTCTCTTGGATCCATAGTTTCTGCAAATATTACAACATGGCAATTAATATACAAACATGAATGTCCGACGTCCGGACCGCCTCTCTCATGAATGTCAAACAAGGGATTCTCTTAACCTTTAAGGGATTTAATTAACAAAATGGCGCCATTCTGAATGTGCAGAAAATGGTCCATATTTTTCCTGATCTCATCTACCCTTCTATATGTCACGTTGTCTAGTGTCAAAGGATTCAAGAAAACCATGGCTTCATCATTAGCCGGAAGTAACAGGCGCATAATGGTACGAAGCTCTCCAAAATTGTTTTGGAACGGAGTCCCGGATAGGATAATTAATTAGCTTTTTGGTACGAAGTTCAGCAAGAGCCTTCCGAATATCGCTATTTGGAAGGCCTTTGCTGAAATTCATACCAAAAAGCGAATTATTCTATCCGGAACTCTGTTCCAAAATAACTTTCAAGAGCTTCGTAGCATCATACGCATGTTACTTCCGGCTAATGATAAAGCCATGGATTTCTTCAATACTTTGACAGACAACGTGACATATAGAAGAATATATATATAGATGAGATCAGAAAAAAAATTGGATCAACTTGTGCACATCCATAATGGGGGCATTCTTGATAAATCTATGTTACCGGAGTTTTCTATATGAACAAAAAAAAATTCCACATGACATGTCCGATGTCCCCCTTCATGTCGAAGTTATCGGGGAGGGGGTAGACGACAATGACGCTCACCCCTCATGTCATGTCCAACGTCCCCCCTCATGTCGAAGTTATCGGGGAGGGGGTAGACAACAACGACGCTCACCCCTTATGTCATGTCCGACGTCCCCCCTCATGTCGAAGTTATCGGGGAGGGGGTAGACGACAACGACGCTCACCCCTCATGTCATGTCCGACGTCCCCCCTCATGTCGAAGTTATCGGGGAGGGGGTAGACGACAACGACGCTCACCCCTCATGTCATGTCCGATGTCCCCCCTCATGTCGAAGTTATCAGGGAGGGGGTAGACGACAACGACGCTCACCCCTCATGTCATGTCCGACGTCCCCCCTCATGTCGAAGTTATCGGGGAGGGGGTAGATCGACAACGACGTCGCTTGGTAAATTTTAACTAATTTCTAAGAACAAAAAAAATATTCTATGAATAAAAAAAAACATCATATGATCATTTTCTATATATATACATCCATCCACATCCATGCATACATATGAACAAAAAAACATCATATGATTATCTATGAACAAAAAGAACATCATATGATCATCTATGAACAAAAAAAATCATCATATATATGAACAAAAAAAATACATCAATGGACAAAAAAAGCATACATCAATGGATCATCCATACATCAACATACATTCATATATTTAGAAAAACATTATGCATACATATCCATTTACTAAAAATTTATATGAACAAAATTGTATGAAAAAAAATGCAGAGGGCGTCGGCGACGGAGGCGGTGGCGGGGAAGGGCACGGGCGCGGGGGAAGGCGGGGTGCTCACTGGGGGTGGCGATGGGAGAGGGCGACGGCGACGAGGAGCGGGTGGCGACGGGGCTTGGGAGGCAGGGGGCACGGCGACGACGACGAGGAGGTGCGGCGATGGGACAGGGGGACGGCGATGAGGAGGCGCGACGATGGGAGAGGACGACGGCGACGAGGAGCGGGCGGCGACGGGGCTGGGGAGGTAGGGGGCACGGCGACGGCGATGAGGAGGCGCGGCGATGGGAGAGGGGGACGGCGACGAGGAGGCGCGGCGATGGGAGAGGGGGACGGCGACGAGGAGGCGCAGCGACAAGGAGCGGGCGGCGACGAGGAGCGGGCGGCGACGGGGCTGGGGAGGCAGGGGGCACGGCGACGACGACGAGGAGGCGCGGCGATGGGAGAGGGGGACGGCGACGAGGAGGCGCGACGATGGGAGAGGGCGACGGCGACGAGGAGCGGGCGGCGACGGCGACAGCGACGAGGAGCAGCCGGGCGGCGTCGGGGGAGATGTTAGAATTTGGGGAAAAATTCCTAAGTGTTGGCTTATATAGCAAAGCCTTTAGTCCCGGTTGGTGGCACCAACCGGGACCAATGCCCCCCTTTGTTCCCGGTTGGTGCCACCAACCGGGACCAAAGGTCAGTTTTCAGCAGCCCAAAGGCCGCGAAACAGGGACCTTTGGTCCCGGTTGGTGGCACCAACTGGGACTAAAGGGTAGCATTGGTCCTGGTTGGTGCCACCAACCGGGACCAAAGGTCAGTTTTCAGCAGCCCAAAGGGCGGGAAACAGGGACCTTTGGTCCCGGTTGGTGGCACCAACCGGGACTAAAGGTGTGCATTTTTTGTTTTGTTTTTTGCTTTATTTATTTTATGAAAATTCTTTTTCTATTAATGTTTTGAACAAAAAATACGTTGATAATTTTGGTTGCATACATTTTATATAATTTTAGTTTCAAAAATATTAGATGTTTATAAAAGCTTTTTAGTTCATTCCTTTTGCTATTAGAGTTTTATAAAAGCTTTTTAGTTGATTCTTTTTGCTATTGAAGACTATTATAGTTTTGTTTTAGTTGATCATAACAGAATATTTTAATTGATTATTTTTAGTTCATTCTTTTTGCTATTAGAGTTTCATAAAAGTTTTCTAGTTCATTCTTTTTGCTATTAGTTCATTCTTTGAGCTAAATGACCCTGAAATTGAAAAACACTACAAATGAACTCTGAAAAGGTTGAAAGTTGGCATGGTATCAACATTTCACCCACATAGCATGTGCTAAAAAGTTGAAAGGGTTACGGCAAAAACTGGATGCATTTCGTGTACAAAACGGACAATCTCTTTCGAAGTATCAGGGCTTCGGACGAAAACTCATTTGTTACAAAGGGATTTCATTTTTTTAAACTTATTTGAACTCTAGACTTTTTGTGTGTTCAAAATGAACCATTCAAAGCCACATCATCAATTTTCAACCCTTTTTGACTTCATCTGGTATTTTTTATGCATTTACTGATTTTTTAAGCTAAATGACCCTGAAATTGAAAAGCACTACAAATGAACTCTGAAAAGGTTGAAAGTTGGCATGGTATCATCATTTCACCCATATAGCATGTGCTAAAACGTTGAGAGGGTTATGGCAAAAACTGGATGCACTTCGTGTACAAAACGGACAATCTCTTTCGAAGTATCAGGGTTTCAGACGAAAACTCATCTGTTACAAAGGGATTTCATTTTTTTAAACTTATTTGAACTCTAGAATTTTTGTGTGTTCAAAATGAACCATTCAAATCCACATCATCAATTTTCAACCCTTTCTGACTTCATCTGGTATTTTTCATGCATTTACTGATTTTTTTAAGCTAAATGACCCTGAAATTGAAAAGCACTACAAATGAACTCTGAAAAGGTTGAAAGTTGGCATGGTATCAACATTTCACCCACATAGCATGTTATAAAAAGTTGAGAGGGTTACGGCAAAAACTAGTTGCACTTCGTGTACAAAACGGACAATCTCTTTCGAAGTATCAGGGTTTCGGACGAAAACTCATCTGTTACAAAAGACATTTCATTTCTTCACATGTAACTGCAATGATATAGTTGTGGAGAGAAAGTCTTCACTTTTTCTTCGCTTGTGTCCTTTGCTTATTGCGCCGTAACCATGGATAATCTTCATCGTTTAACAGGGTGCCTGGGTCAGCCTTGACTTTGAAGGGAGGAATTTCATGAAACTTTTCATAATATTCAGACATGTCTGTCTTGCCCTCGAATCCCACGATGTCTCTTTTTCTTGAAAGAACTATGTGGCGCTTTGGCTCATCATATGATGTATTCGCTTCCTTATCTTTTCTTTTTCTCGGTTTGGTAGACATGTCCTTCACATAGAAAACCTGCGCCACATCATTGGCTAGGACGATGGTTCGTCTATGTACCCAAGATTGTTCAGATCCACTGTTGTCATTCCGTACTGTGGGTCTTCCTGTACCCCGCCTCCTGACAGATTGACCCATTTGCACTGAAACAAAGGTACCTTGAAATCATGTCCATAGTCAAGTTCCCATATGTGCACTATGTAACCATAATATGTGCCCTTTCCCCTATTGGTTGCTGCATCAAAGCGGACACCGCTGTTTTGGTTGGTGCTCTTCTGATCTTGGGCGATCGTGTAAAATGTATTCCCATTTATCTCGTACCCTTTGTAAGTCAATACAGTCGAAGATGGTCCCCTGGCCAACGAGTACAGCTCATCAGAAACAGTGTTGTCACCCATGAGACGTGTTTGCAACCAACCGCCGAATGTCCTGATGTGTTCATATGTAATCCAGTCGTCACACTGCTCCGGGTGTTTGGAGCGCAGAATATTCTTATGTTCATCAACATACGGGGTCACCAAGGTAGAATTCTGTAGAACTGTGTAGTGTGCTTGAGACCAAGAATGCCCGTCCCTACATATTATTGAGTCCGCTCCTAGCGTGCCTTTTCCAGTCAGTCTCCCTCATACCGCGATTGAGGGAGACCAATCTTCTTAAGGTCAAGAATGAAGTCAACACAAAACCCAATGACATCCTCTGTTTGATGGCCCATGGAGATGCTTGCTTCTGGCCTAGCACGGTTACGAACATATTTCTTTAAGACTCTCATGAACCTCTCAAAGGGGAACATATTGTGTAGAAATACAGGGCCCAGAACGACAATCTCGTCGAATAGATGAACTAGGACGTGCGTCATGATATTGAAGAAGGACGGTGGGAACACCAGCTCGAAACTAACAAGACATTGCACTAAATCACTCCTTAACCATGGCAGGATTTCTGGATCGATCACCTTCTGAGAGATTGCATTGAGGAATAGACATAGCTTCACAATGGCTAATCGAACGTTTTCCGGTAGAAGCCCCCTCAATGCAACCGGAAGCAGTTGCGTCATAATCATGTGGCTGTCATGAGACTTTAGGTTCTGGAACTTTTTCTCTGCCATATTTATTATTCCCTTTATATTCGACGAGAAGCCAGACGGGACCTTCATAATGAGCAGGCATTCAAATAAGATTTCCTTCTCTTCTTTGGTAAGAGCGTAGCTGGCAGGACCTTCATACTGCTTTGGATGCATGCCGTCTTTTTCATGCACACGATGATGTTCCTCCCGTGGCTCCGGTGTATCTTTTGTCTTCCCATACACTCCCAAGAAGCCTAGCAGGTTCACGCAAAGATTCTTCGTCACGTGCATCACGTCGATTGCAGAGCGGACCTCTAGGTCTTTCCAATAGGGTAGGTCCCAAAATATAGATTTCTTCTTCCACATGGGTGCGCGTCCCGCATCGTCAGTCGGAACAGATAGTCCGCCAGGATCCTTTCCAAAGATTACTTTTAAATCATTGACCATATCAAGTATGTGATCACCAGTACGGAGGGCGGGCTTCTTCCGGTGATCTGCCTCACCTTTGAAATGCTTTCCTTTCTTTCGACATTGATGGTTGGTCGGAAGAAATCGACGATGCCCCAGGTACACATTCTTCCTGCATTTGTCCAAATATATACTGTCGGTGTCATCTAAATAGTGTGTGCGTGCGTGGTATCCCTTGTTTGTCTGTCCTGAAAGGTTACTGAGAGCAGGCCAATCGTTGATGGTTACAAACAGCAATGCATGTAGGTCAAATTCCTCCTGTTCGTTCTCATCCCACACACGTACACCTCTTCCATTCCATAGTTGTAAAAGTTCATCAACTAATGGCCTTAGGTACACATCAATGTCATTGCCGGATTGCTTAGGCCCTTGGATGAGCACTGGCATCATAATGAACTTCCGCTTCATGCACAACCAAGGAGGAAGGTTATACATACATAGAGTCACAGGCCATGTGCTATGATTGCTGCTCTGATCCCCAAAAGGATTAACGCCATCTGCACTTAAACCAAACCATACGTTCCTCGGGTCACCTGTAAAGTCGCTCCACTTTCTCTCGATCTTTCTCCACTGTGACCCGTCAGCGGGTGCTCTCAACTTCCCGTCTTTCTTACGGTCTTTTATGTGCCATTGCATCAACTCGGCATGCTTTTTGTTTCTGAACAAATGTTTCAACCGTGGTATTATAGGAGCATACCACATCACCTTGGCAGGAACCCTCTTCCCGGTGCGCTGGCCCTCAACATCACCAGGGTCATCTCTTCTGATCTTATACCGCAATGCACCGCATACCGGGCATGCGTTCAAATCCTCGTACGCACCGTGGTAGAGGATGCAGTCATTAGGGCATGCATGTATCTTCTGCACCTCCAATCCTAGAGAGCATAGAACCTTCTTTGCTTCGTACGTACTGCCGGGCAATTCGTTATCCTTTGGAAGCTTCTTCTTCATTATTTTCAGTAGCGAACTAAATCCCTTGTGAGATAAACCATTCTCTGCCTTCCATTGCAGCAATTCCAGTGTGGTACCGAGCTTTCTGTTGTCATCTTCGCAATTTGGGTACAACCCTTGTTTGTGATCCTCTAACATGCGATCAAACTTCAACTTCTCCCTTTCACTTTCGCATTCTCTCTGTGCATCAAAAATGACCCGGCGAAGATCATCATCGGGCACATCGTCTGGTTCCTCTTGATCTTCAGCTTCCCCCATTGCAGCATCACCGTATTCAGGGGGCGGGTAGTTGTCATCATCCTCTTCTTCTTCGTTGTCTTCCATCATAACCCCTCTTTCTCCGTGCTTTGTCCAAACATTATAGTGTGGCATAAAACCCTTCTCAAGCAGGTGGAAGTGAAGGGTTTTAGAGTTGGAGAAAGCCTTCGTATTCTCACAGACAGTACATGGTCAATGCATAAAACCATTCTGCTTGTTTGCCTCAGCCGCTTCGAGAAAATTATGCAGGCCCTTAATATACTCGGAGGTGCGTCAGTCACCGTACATCCATTGCCGGTTCATCTGCGTGCGTTATATAATAAAGTGTATTAAAAACCAAATTAATAGAAATTCATCATCACATTAAAGCCAAAGTACTGTAGTGACCAAAATAAATACATAACGTTCATACATAGTTCTCATTATTGAACAACATATAGCTCTCTAGAGCATCTAATTAAAACATACATTGAAACTATATAAATTTAAATGCAACAACAAATGCGATCATAACCGCTACTAAGGTACCAATTGATCCAACGGCATAATGATACCAAGCCTCAGTATGAATGGCATATTTTCTAATCTTTCTAATCTTCAAGCGCATTGCATCCATCTTGATCTTGTGATCGTCGACGACATCGGCAACATGCAACTCCAACTTCATCTTCTCCTCTTCAACTCTTTGTAATTTTTCTTTCAAGTAATTGTTTTCTTTTTCAACCAAATTTAACTTCTCGACAAGAATTTCTATGTCGGTTGGAATTTCCGGTTCACATACCTCCTAGATTAAAAAATCTATGTCACGTTGGTCGGCATAATTGTCATAAACACTAAATAAAACAAATAGTTATAAAAGATAATATATACCACATCCGAATCATAGACAGGACGAGGGCCGACGGAGGCGGATACCAAAACCATCGCACTATATAATAACAAACAATAATAAAAGTAAGAAAATTACACAAGTATCTATCTAAATCATACAAGTAAGAACTTTTTTCTTTTAGAAAGAAGATAAGAAGAAGAGGCTAACCACGGTAGTGCCGGCGCCGAGATGGGCGCGGACGATCGACGACGGTGAGGACGGGGAGGGGACATGACGGACCGCCAAACCTAGACAAATCTTGAGGAAAATGGAGCTTGGACAAGGAGCTTCGAGAGGAGAAAGCTTAAGTGTGGCTCGGGCATTTCATCGAACAGCTCATGTGCATAGGAGGTGAGCTAGAGCACCACAAAGCTCTCCCAACGGCCGGCCAAAAAAACAGAGCAGTGTGCACTGCTCTGCTCGCGGGCAGGGGGTATATATAGGCCGACCATTGGTCCCGGTTTGTGGCTGGAACCGGGACTAAAGGGCATCATTTGGTCCTGGTTCCAGCCACAAACCGGGACCAATGGTTGTGGACTAGGAGCGAGGCCCATTGGTCCCGGTTCGTGTATGGAACCGGGACCAAAGGGGTCAGACGAACTGGGACCAATGGCCCACGAGGCCCGGCCGGCGCCCTGGCCTCGCCAACCGGGACCAATGCCCCCATTGGTCCTGGTTCGTGAGTGAACCGGGATTAATGGGATTTCAGGCCTGGACCAAAGCCCTGTTTTCTACTAGTGGAAACCAGACTAGCAACATGAACCTTTTGAGTTGGAACTGCAGAGGAAGAGGGAATTCTCGGACTGCTCGTGATCTTGTGAGCTTGGTGCAGACTCATTCCCCTAGTATTGTTTTCCTGTGTGAAACTAGGCAGTCGAAGGATAGAATGAAAAGATATATGCCTCGTCTAGGGTTATGTGGCTTTGATGCAGTCGATAGTGTTGGTCTGAGTGGAGGTCTTGCTCTCTATTGGCATGAGTCATTAACTCTTGATGTAAAATCTATGGACGAAAGACATATTGATGCGTACGTGAGTGGTGCGGCGGGTGAGCCCCCTTGGAGGCTTACTTGCGTCTACGGCGAGCCAAGGACGGAAAACCGACACCGCATGTGGTCTCTCCTTCGGGATCTTCACCAACAAGCAGACATGCAGTGGATGGTAATTGGAGACTTCAATGAGGCAAAGTGGGGATTCGAAGACTTCTCTGAGACTCCTCGTTCAGTAGGCCAGATGATTGATTTGCGTGATGTCTTAGAACTTTGTGGCCTTGGTGATCTTGGGTTTTCAGGCCTCCCTTACACCTATGACAACCACTGTCATGGAAGGGCGAATGTCAAGGTACGTCTCGACAGGGCGGTGGCTAATAACCACTGGCGTGATATTTTTGTGGATGCCAATGTTCAGCACCTGGTGGCTCCTACTTCGGACCATTCCCCCATCCTTCTCCGGTGCTTGACTGAACCACCTCGGCTGGACAATGGCAAGAGGTGCCGCCATTATGAGGTGGCCTGGGAACGGGATGCGGCACTGCCCAAGGTGATTGCGCAGGCCTGGGCAGCTGCTGGCGCCATGGGTAACCTCGGTGACGTGGCTGCTGCGCTAGGTGAGCTCATGCATGCTCTTCATGGCTGGAGCAAAAAGAAATTTGGTAATGTCGTTAAGGAAATTAAAAAACCCTGTACAAGACTTGATGAACTAATGGCTATGAATGCAGACCATAGAACCATCAGGGAGGTTACAGATCGTATGAATGAATTGCTTTACATGGAAGAAATGCTTTGGATGCAGCGGTCAAGGATTGACTGGTTACGGGAGGGTGACCGTAATACAAAATTCTTCCATCGTAGGGCGGTTTTGCGCGCGCGCAAAAATCGTATTAAATCTCTCGTGGATGAGGCTCGGGTAGTGCAAGAGGACTCGACCACTATGGCTGAGATGGTTACAAAATATTTCGCAACCCTGTTCACCTCTGATACTTCATTATGTGCAGACCCTATTATTGATCTTATTCATGCTAGAGTTACTGACATAATGAATGAAGGCCTATGGGCAGATTTTTCTGACAAGGAGATTGCAGACGCACTGTTCCAGATTGGGCCTCTCAAGGGCCCTGGACCTGACAGTTTCCCAGCTAGAATGTTTCAGAGAGACTGGTCAGTCATGAAGTATCACGTTATTGCTAGAGTGAAGGAGTTTTTCAGGACAGGGATTATGTCGGAGGGGGTCAATAACACCGCTATCGTGCTTATTCCTAAGGTTGACAACCCCGTAAAACTCACAGACTTCAGGCCTATCAATTTATGCAACGTTATTTATAAGGTGGTGTCAAAATGTCTGGTCAATAGGCTAAGGCCTATACTTGATGAGATTATCTCCCCAGAGCAGAGTGCTTTTGTGCCAAGCAGGATGATAACTGACAACGTGTTAGTTGCGTTTGAGTGCATACATCATATTCAGCAAGAGAAGGACCCTGCGAGAAGCTTCCGTGCATATAAATTAGACCTCTCAAAGGCATATGATCGGGTTGATTGGGTTTTCTTGAAGCGGACGATGCAAAAGTTGGGTTTCGCTTACCGATGGGTGAACTGGATTATGACTTGCGTCACCTCGGTTAGATACACTGTCAAATTTAATGGCACCTCTTGGATTTGTTCACCCCCTCGCGTGGGCTTCGTCAAGGTGATTCCCTCTCCCCGTTTTTGTTCCTGTTTATTGCTAATGGGCTTTCTGCTTTCTTGAAGGATGGAGAGTAAAAAGGATTATTAACATCTTTGAAGGTGTGTCGGCGGGCGCCTGGCATCTCCCACCTTATGTTCGCCGATGACACCCTCTAGTTTTTTAAGGCAGACTCGCACCAAGCTAATGGGGTACGCTCAATAATCACAACTTATGAAGGTGCCACACGGCAACTCATCAACCCAGCTAAATGCAGTATTATGTTTGGTAGAGCTTGCTCAGAGAATGACCAAAACAGTGTAAGAGCAGAGTTGCAGGTTCAACTCTCAACTTTTGAGGAGAAATATCTGGGACTCCCAACTCCTGATGGCAGAATGTCCAAAGGTAAATGTCAGAATCCACAAGCCCGATTGACAAAAAGAATTATTGCTTGGGGAGATACTTTATCCTTGGCAGGCAAGGAAATGATGATCAAGGCAGTCGCACAAGCTATACCCACTTATATTGTCGGGGGGATAACCCCGGGGTAGCCTCAGCTAGGCCTTTACCCCAGCCTTTCGAAAAACGACTACAAGGTGATCCGCCTCCCCCGATAGTCCGGCTCCGCGCGGCCGGCTGCGACGAGCCGGCCGGCCAGAGACGGAGACTCCTGGCTTTCTAGCCGACGGGTCATCTCCTGTCCCATCGCCACGCCTTGCCGGACGACGACCTGACGCCCGGCGCATCAGCAGTACCCCCGGTACCGCGGTCAGGGCACGCGTGGCTACAGCGGCCCCCGTCGCGTTGACGGTCAGCGCCCGCATGCCCACAATGGAGGCGACAGTGCCTCTGACCTCGGCCGACTACGAACGGGCGGGTGGCACAGTGCCGGCACGCCCTCAACCACTCCATTACCTGCCCCGGCATGGCCACAGTGCGGCCGGCCGTACCGCTGACCGCGGCCGGCTGCCACAAAACGATGCCCCGCAGGATGACCCGTGCCGCGACGTAACAGGCACGTGGGCCTGCCAAGCGGGCCCCTTCCGGCTCCCGACGGGACCCTGCAGCCGGCGGGCCCTACCAACGACAAGACTCCACAGCCGGGGGCCCCATGGCCGGCTAGAGAGACCGCCATCTGGGGCCCTCCAGCGCCTTCTACCCGTATTGTAATCCAGGGGGCTGGCCTATAAAACCCCCTGGAGTTCCCCCATGCACGGGGCGATCGATTCACATGCACACACACTCACCCTCACGTAGAAAGGCGAAGCGAGCCAGCTAGCTCCTTCTTCCTTCTCTATCTAGACAGCTCAAGGAGCACCATTGTACCTCCCATCGGTTCATTAACCAGACTAGCAGGACTAGGGGTGTTACCTCCCGCGGAGGGCCCCGAACCTGGGTACATCATGTGTCCCCCACTGCTTGTTCCCAATCCCGCCACCGTGTAACTCCCTGGTTTTCGCCCTCTGTTTTTTTCCTTTGCAGGATTTGACTCCCGTTTTTTTTCTCGGTGTTATCAGATTTCTCTAGCTCATGGGTATATGAAGATGGTCATTTAGCCTTGCTTTTCCCTATCCATCCAGAGATTCCCTCCAGTCCAACCATGCCAGCCAAGATCTTTGGCTTAGGGTTTTGCCGTCGAAACCCTACCTTCCGAGTTGCCGGAAGGGAAACCCTAATTCCTTCCGTTACAAAGGAACCCCAATTTCCTTTGATCTTCTGCCTCCCAAACTTTTCCCAGTGATCATCCTTTATCTATAAACCCTGGATATCCAAAATAATGCCAAGTCATTTGCAATATTTTTCATTTATAATTAATTCCTTTTTCTGCCAGTTAAAGGAATTAAATCCAGGAAAATATCTATCTATCTTCAAAGTTCATTAAAACTTGTGGAGGTATTCTTTGTGATCCTATTGAGATCCCACAAAAATATTAGCCACAATTAAATAAGGGAAATGGCATTTTCCTATTTAATGCCAATATTGCATTTTGGGCAGTTTCTATAGGAGCTACCATTTTGTTAGCTAGGAAAAATCCCAAATAATTTGTAGAGCTTCTCCTATCCATATCTTCACCATTTCCATCAAGAACCAAAGTTCCATAGTTCAAAGTTTGAGCACAACCTCAATTTGCAAATTATGTCCAGTTGGACAAATTGCAAAGGAAGTGCTTGAACCCTTGATCTATTTCTGCTGAAAGTTTTCATGGTGATTAACATTGCTAAATCATTCATGGAGGTATTCTTTGTGATCCTATTGAGCTCCCACAAAAACCAACTCAATCCATCTATCCATTTTCCCACGGTATTTGTCCTAAGTTTCTATCCATTTGGAACCTCTGTGATGCAAGTACCATTTTGGTGTACCCAAATGGTATGAAACATTTACAGTGGCTTCATATGTTCAAATAACTTCTCTCCACCAAATTTCAACTCATTTCATCTAGCCATTCTTCCCCAGCTTCCATTTCCAGTTTCTGGCCAGACTGCAATGCTACAAAGGAAGTGCTAGCTAGCCCTGCCCATTTGTGCTGAAATTTTGCTGTGATGGTCACCTGAGTGAGTGATCATACTCAGCCAAAGATCAGACCAAATGGAGTAGTGATCTAAGTACACCTCAGACCAAACACATTGCTGCCAGTCACTGTTGTACCATCGACCAGTCTCATTCGAGCTCCCTGTTTCTGTCTGATGGTTCAATTCAACTATTTGAGGTTGAAGACGCGTGTCAGACACGTTTTTGTCTCGGTTTAGTGCCCAGTCCACGTGGTGTCGGTGGTGACCACGCAAGGGCCAGGCCAAAACCGAGCTCCACCGTGCGCTGCCGCGTCTCTCCTCTGTTTCCCTTGCTGTCGCCTTGTGCCGACATCTGCAGCGGTGCCCTGGTGCCCCTATCCTCTCCCAGCCATCGTTGGAGCCAAGCCCGTTGGCCGGGGATGCCGACATTGATGCTCCACCGGAGCGCCGCCACCTCGCCACACATCCAGGAGCTTCGGTTAGAGCTAGCGCCGACCAGAGGCCTGCCCGAGCCTTCTCGAGCACACCCGAGGCCTCTCCCCTCCCCACGGACCTTCCCCGCGCCTCTTCCCCTCTCCCCGCGTGGCCTACGAGCTACAGAACGCCGGCCAACGCGTCGCCACGGCCACGCCCTTCCATCCTCGTCGCCCGGCTATAAATAGCCTTGCCCGAGTGCCTCGAGACGACTAGCCTCCTCCCCTTCACCTCCAGTTCATCCCCGTGCTCGCGGCCGGCCGAACCGCTCGCCGGAGCGCCGGAATTTGGCCGGAGCTAAACCACGGCCGCCGCGCCCAGTCCACCCTTCAGGCGGTCCCCGGCTCGGTCCGAGCCTACCCCCATGCGCGCCTCCCTCCGGCGACCACAACCGACCCCCTCTCCCTCGCCCCTAGCCCTCCCAATCGCCGGGACACCGCCGGAGCCGAGCCCCGTCCGCCGCGGTAGCCGCCTCTCTCGGCCTAGCGCTCCCCGACGGCTGCGCTACCATGGGGAGGGTGCGGCTCCTCGTGCTGGTCGCTCCGACGGTCCGAGCTCCGCCGGAGGTGGCCGGAGCTGCCGGGACGGGCACCGGCATGCGCCGCCCTCCTCTGTTCCTCGAGCAACCGGCGGGAGGAAGAAGGGATGAGGAGGAGAGGGTCAACGCCACGGGGCCCGCCCGTCAGCGAGACATCAATATTAACCCCGGGCCCGCGCATTTTTAAGTGGAAGCGTACTCCACCGGAGTACGTTTTCCCTACTGCGGAGGCGTATTCTCTAAAGTACACTTTCAGTTTTAACCAGCCGGCCGAATCTGCTATATTATGAACGTTCACTGGTTGAGAGCAGAAATAAATAATTTTTATTTATTTTCTGCCTAACGAATCAACGTCCGTACCTCCGCGACCGAGACTCCGATTGAGGTGATTCCAGCGCCCACGTCTTCAGTTCGTTGAGCCCGTCCCGATGGTATCATTTTCATAATGTTTTTACACTGTGAAAATGACCATTTTGCCCTTGCCTCTAAGCAGCCCTCTCCGAGAGAGAACGGTTTCCGGCGATCCTTTCCGCGGACTCTCCACACTTCTTCCCGGAGTATTCTTCGACCCCAGGCAAGCCGACCATCTGATATATGCCCTAAAGCATTGCTCTGTGTTACTCTTGCGTGTTTAATTAATGATTATGCCTGTGATAGAAATAATTAAACTTCTGTTAAGATTGCACTTACTGTTTACATTATTTTCATTTACTTGCTATATAATAATTCATAGTAAATAATTTAAATGCCTAGTTGCTGCCCTCATAAGTTATTGTGGTGAACCACATGCTTACTTAATGAAACTTAGCCGGTTGATCTAGAGTCACCTGTCCGGGCTTATCCGTGCAACCACATTTGCCGGTATGGGACGGCCTTGACTTGGTCTGATCGCGTGCTCTTTCACCGGTACCTCTAGACAGGGTAGGTAATGCGCGCATGCTACCCTGGCCCGGTAGGCGGCGATAACCTTGTGAGCCCAGTTGAGTTTTGTGCCGGCGTCCCTGTTTGGGACAGTTTAGTTTGGCCACAATGGTGGCAGGTGTCATGAGGTGACACAGGGGCCACCCAGGGCAGGACTCCAGGGGAGGATGAATGCTGGTTGTACGATGGGAGAGTCACCGGTCAGGTGGGTTTCGTTGGAGCAACGCTGGTCCACCCGAATGGGATCACGAGGCCAGGTGCTCCATGGTGTGGGTAAAGTGCGCAACCTCTGCAGAGTGAAGAATCTATTCGAATAGCCGCGTCCACGGTATTGGACAGTCCATCCAGGTCTCACTAGGTGGTCAACCGTAGTAATGAGAATAATGACGGAAGAACTCGCCCTATGATCAGAAGTACTCGATAACTCGTGAGTATTACGTGGGTTGTGGGACAACCCGGAAGAGAGTAAGTTGGATCTGGTTACGAGTTGGATTGGATCCTGAGATTATTCGGAGTATGGATTACTTTCTGGATATGCTTTACCTTAGTGTATTTCATAATAATTAATATTGCTAGATAGGTATGCTATGCCATGATAATTAATATTGCTCTAATAACAAATGCATGCTTGAATGCCATGGATTGCATTGCTTGGTGTATACGTTAGTTTGGTTTGCTTGCGAGTACATTCAAAAGTACTCAGCGGCCTTTAACATGGCTAGGTTCACATAAGGATTCGTCGTCCGTCGTCGAGGAGCCAGAGTGTTCGCGGGCTAGGAGAGTAACCCAGTCAGATCCCTGTGGATTGGAGCCTCACCAAGACCATGCTACCGTAGATAGAGCTTTTCCGCTGCCATCACCCTTGTAATATATCATGTAAGACTTATATATCCATTAATAGAAATGCCTGTGTTCATGATACTTGTTGTAACGCGCATGCCAGGGTGATTTCCTGGGCTGGCATGCGTGACGACCGTCTGGCTACGGTGGTAATCAGGTGGCGCGCCACAACGGATGGTATCAAAGCAGCCAGGCTGACTATAGGTTACCCTAGCCAGACTTCACTGCCTTGTGTTTAGTAGAAAGCCTAGATGGATTTCAGCCATCTTTGCCACCTGGCACGACTACTATTGATCATAAGGCAACCCCATAGGTCTTTGGCTCCATCAGACCCCAACTCTCGTGGCCCTTGCCTCCGGTGTGAAATGCTCGCACCAGGCAATGACCCATGAGCCCTGAAACCCCTAGGTAAACCGGATATCTTTACCCTGCTTGCTAACCATGGCATTTCTCTTCTTACTCTAGTTTCCTTTGGGAAACGCTTATAAATTCTATCTCTCCTCGACAACCTTAGGAACGTTGACTAAGCCACTTTGGCTATGGTCCTGCGTCGGGTGTGATGTTCTCTAAGGAAGTAGTAGGAGCTTGACACCACTGCTACCAGGAGCATTGTGTGGTTTTGCTTCTAAATCCTTAGAGGTACATCGAGTGCGCTATAATAGTTATACTAGTGGATCCTTGGCCACATGTGTAAGGTCCGAAAAAATTTGAGCTTTATTTGCTTGTTGGTTTTTCGCGGTTCTTGTTTCTTTTGTCGATTCCGTCCTTCCGCTCCGACTGGATCCATCCGCAAGAGTTGCCTAAGAAGACCAGCATGCAACTGGGATAATACCCAATAATCCCAACTCAGCAAGAGTCCTATCTAGCCAACTACCTGATATTCAGAACATTACCACCGGATCTGTCAGGAATGTAGAATGAGTCAAAAGCAGAATATATGTGCAACAGAGAAGGCCAGAATATACATGAGGAAATTGGCCTCATAACAGAACACACCTGAGGAACAGTCAGCTGAGTTATGAGGAATGAACACTAGTAAGGACAAATGATTCCATCTGCGATACAAGGATTATTTCAGTCAGTGGGGTGAACCTTGAGTCTTTTCTCAGTGGACCCAAGAATCATTTAGCACCCACCGAGGACATATTTCAAGAATGTGAATGTGCCAAGAGCAGCAACAAAACTCCGGTACATTGGTACCAATTGCAAAGCATATTTTGAAGGTCACCGGTGCAAATGCAAACTTTTCTGGGCACTGTGAACAAGGTTTGCGAGAAATATGGATAAGTTTACGGTTGCCCAGAATCAATGAGAACTTCACATGCTTGGAAGCTCAGCTGAACCAAATGGAATTATCTGTCAACTGCTTATTACCGGCAACACCTGGGTTGAATGCAAAGGGTATTCTGAATTAATTAACGACATGAAGTCTGCACTAGTTGTGCAACCTTTACAGCAACAATAATCAGACCAGCAGAAGGACAAGCGATGTGCATGACCAATGGAATATCTTCAGTAAAGGTATGGCCTATATCAAGTTTTGGCTCTGCTATGGGTAAAATTCCGGATACTTCGGAAGGAAGCCATAATTGGCCATATATTCGACTGTGTACACAAGGCTTCTGGTATAAGGAACCCAGCCTTCCCCCGCAAGCTACCGAGAAGAGCTTACGATACCAGATTGCCAATCTTCGTCGGTACGCCACTCGGTGAGAGATCCTTCTAGGATACGGCATTTCCATCTTCTACAACGGGCTACCGCGGAAAACTTCCGGCATAAGGCACCCAACCTTCCGCTGTAAGCCACATGAAGGAAAACTTTCGAGGCACGATACCCAGCCTTCCCCAGCACACTACCCTGGCAGAAGCTTCGAGCATAAGGAATTAAGTCTTCTTCAACACACCATGGTGTCTACAACAAGCTTGTCAGGAGCACGAACTAATCTGGACACACATCCGCCTCAGAACTCAGTGGTTATGAAAGGAATTATGTTACCCCTGCATGTGTTGTGAGCATGCAGTCCAGTGGATCAGTTCATGCGAGCCACTCGTACACGGGAATGACTGTGTTCAGAGAAACATTGGCCCCAGGTTTAAAAGAATAATATGAGCACATCAACCCCTGCGAGGTATGCAAGAGTAAGTTGTGAGAGACAAGCCCGACAAGCCGGGAAAACAATCAAGGAGCCGTATTGGCAGGTCATTACAGGTCCATCAAAGGAACCCTCAAGAACAAGGAAGTGGTGTACAAACAACCTCCGTGACGGTCAACAAGATGCAGTTTAACGAACACGGTTATAGTGATAATACTTGTCAGACTCTTGCATATACGGCCACAACAATGCAGCCTGCATGTCATACTCATCATAAATATGGGCTACCAACCAAGGTAAAAGGCTATGCTCCGAAAGATACACCAGATGATAGCAATACTATGCTTAGCTCAGTGGTCACAGCAAGGACTACAGAGGCTATATATATGACAGAGCCATCTCTACGAGCGGTAGAGTTTAAAACAAGACATTCGGATAGAATGGCTCAAAGCACGTCAGCAGCAACAACTCATAGACATCATGACATCATTGGAATAAGAAATTACTATCTATGATTACTTTGTGATTATGCCTGACATTTCAGTTGAGGATATAGCAGCAATAGCTCGGTCATGTTGATTCCTTGAATTATGGATCACCTAAGGGAAAAGTCAGGATGCATAAGCCAGAAGGAAACATCAGAATGGAAACCACAGCCAGACTGAGCATTCTGACACGGCAAAAAGAAAGCCACTCCCACTCACTCAAGACCATACGAGCACGTAAGCCTGGTACCAGGAAAGGATGTCTTGCCCATAACAGTCAGGGTATGAAGCATTACAATAAAACTGAAGCAGATACTTCCAGGCCCTGGAAATCGAGCTGTCTATTGGTATTACCCGCTACCCCACCCAACAATACCCCTACTAGGACAAAAGGTACACCTAATAGGAAAGAGAAGGATTCAAGGAAGCTGTGTGCAGAGACAACACATGGCCCCTGAGAAGAGGCAGTTAAAGGGTCAGTGAACCAACGAAGACAAGACCACTGATGGATCCAAGTCGCACACAGGTAAGTCCCCTTCCCCGGGAGGTAAGCCTAGAAATCTCGAGGACAAGATTTTCTTAAGGGGGGTAGGTTTGTAACACCCTAGTTTTCGCCCTCTGATTTTTTCCTTTGCGGGATTTTACTCCCGTCTTTTTTCTCGGTGTTATCGGATTTCTCTAGCTAATGGGTATATGAGGATGGTCATTTAGCCTTGCTTTTCCCTATCCAACCAAAGATTCTCTCCAGTCCAACGTTGCCACCCAAGATCTTTGGCTCAGGGTTTTGCCGTCGAAACCCTACCTTCCGAGTTGCCGGAAGGGAAACCCTAATTCCTTCTGTTACAAAGGAACCCCAATTTCCTTTGATCTTCTGCCTCCCAAACTTTCCCCAGTGATCATACTTTATCTATAAACCCTGGATATGCAAAAATATTGCCAAGTCATTTGCAATATTTTTCATTTATAATTAATTCCTTTTTCTGCCAGTTAAAGGAATTAAATCCAGGAAAATATCTATCTATCTCCAAAGTTCATTAAAACTTGTGGAGGTATTCTTTGTGATCATATTGAGATCCCACAAAAATATTGGCCATAATTAAATATGGGAAATGGCATTTTCCTATTTAATGCCAATATTGCATTTTGGGCAGTTTCAATAGGAGCTACCATTTTGGTAGCCAGGAAAAATCCCAAATAATTTGTGGAGCTTCTCCTATCCATATCTTCACCATTTCCATCAAGAACCAAAGTTCCAAAGTTCAAAGTTTGAGCACAACCTCAATTTGCAAATTCTGTCCAGTTGGACAAATTGCAAAGGAAGTGCTTGAACCCTTGATCTATTTGAGATGAAATTTTTCATGGTCATTAACATTGCTAAATCACTCATGGAAACCAAAAACCAGCTCAATACCTCTATCCATTTTCCCACAGCATTTTTCCTAAGTTTCTGTCCATTTGGAACCTCTGTGAAGCAAGTACCATTTTGGTGTACCCAAATGGTATGAAACTTTTACAGTGGCTTCATATGTTCAAATAACTTCTCTCCACCAAATTTCAACTCATTTCATCTAGCCATTCTTCCCCAGCTTCCATTACCAGTTTCTAGCCAGACTGCAATGTTACAGAGGAAGTGCTAGCTAGCCCTGCCCATTTGTGCTGAAATTTTGCTGTGATGGTCACCTGAGTGAGGGATCATACTCAGCCAAAGATCAGACCAAATGGAGTAGTGAGCTAAGTACATCTCAGACCAAACGGTATTTCAGTCACTTCACTTTTCAGAGGAAAGTTGCAAGTGTCAGATGATTCAAAATGAAATGACTTCAAAATCCATCATAATGGAATTTTCCATGCGGGTTTCTCCAATGTGACCAAATGCAGTGCCACACTTGTGTGGTATTCTTTTAGTCTTGCGACATTTAGCGTCAGTGTTATGGATGTATCATATTACCATCAATATTCATAGAATACATCCCATCCTGTATGGAAGCATGGCCCTTCATGTTTTTCATAACACCGAACATCAAAAGTTCTCTTATGAATAACCTTCTTGCAAAATACCTTATGCAAAGGGCTAGAGTGTATGAAACTCTAAATGAATTATGAAAGTAAATACAGAGGCAATGTATTAATATCAATATTCATAACACACGTCTCATTCATAATGAAAGTATGGCCCTTATGTTATTCATAACACCGAACATCAAAAGTTCTCTTATGAACAACCTTCTTGCAAGATACCTTATGCAAAGGGCTAGAGTGTATGAAACTCTAAATGAATTATGAAAGTAAATACAGAGGCAATGTATTAATATCAATATTCATAACATACGTCTCATTCATAATGAAAGTATGGCCCTTATGTTATTCATAACACCGAACATCAAAAGTTCTCTTATGAGCAACCTTCTTGCAAGATACCTTATGCAAAGGGCTAGAGTGTGAAACTCTAAAATGAATTATGAAAGTAAATACATAGGGAATACACCGATGGAAGGCATAGTAACTTTTACTATGTTCCCTATGTGTATCTTAACCTCTTTCCTGGCTAGTCTTTCAGGCCATAGTAGTTCTTACATCGAGTTGCAACAGAATGCAATCAAGCGGGTATCTTCGTGATTAACTCACAATACCCAAGAATTAGTGATTAACATGTTTAACCATAATTCCCAAGAACTATATCTTTGACCAGCCTTCTATACATCAAAAACTTGTATGACATTCATACATGAGCTGGGTATTCCAGTCTTCTTTCTTATTTGCCATTATACTTCTAACAGTTTAACTTTTAGTATTTCTCCTACTCTCAGAAGAAGCACCCAACTTAAGAGTGGCGATAGCCCCAGACTTCCTAGGCGTGAAAGTTTCACTAACACCCTTCGGACACTTCCTTTCTCTTTAAGTTGTTGTTTTATTCACCTTTCATCATATGACGGGCGTTCTCCTGGATCCCTCTCTTATCAGTCAAATGCCCAGTAAACACTTTTACTAATAGTTTGCAAACAAACAATGCTTTGGATATCTCATATCTTTTAGCCTTTGTCTATCTCTGAAAATGATTTTCAGATTCCATGAATATCACATAACTATCCAAACTTTCGAAGTTCGGGTCTCATGGAAGCAAACGTATTGTACTTGACTAAAACAGAATTCTGGCTTTTGGATCGAAGGACGAGAGCCACATGATCCATAGCATTTAGCGGGAGAATACCGAAAGTATGCGATAGGACAAAGTCCTTCTCGGCACTATTGAGGACAATCCTCACATTACGTTTACCAACCGTAACGTTTTAACCAAATATTTAACAGCTATTCAATTTTAATAGGGAAGGTGGAAACGCGAGCCATTATTCTACAACTATTATGCAAAACACACTTAGACAATGTTCAAAATTAATTGCACTGAGAATTAAAAGAATTCAATTCTACAGTGCGCTCCCACTCAAATCAATATCTCTCATAATTGATTGTGAGTGATTCAAGATCCAACTTTCAATTCAGCGTCAAGGATGCAACCATCTCAAGTGACGAGAATTTCAATTGGTAGGCCAACTTGCCAATCACATCTCTATGTGACTCTTGTTCATCTTTCGATGCGTGTGTTCCGAGATCATGACTTTCATGCCTGAACGTCAAGACAACCAAGTGATCTCGCTGCGAGGTCTCAACTCACCCGCCTCACACTTCTCTAATCGTTCGTACCCATGCAACCATGTGATACCCCGAAGAGATAGGTGCCGTGACGGTGCTACACTTGGGAGAACACTAACTACTTGATATTTAAGTGAGAGATCACCCTAATAAAAAGCGACTACCGCGCAATCAAAAGGGTGCAACATAAGGGATAAACATCTCAGGCAATTCATAATTAGCATGATATGGTATAGCCCTTTCTGACGGAGAAGTCTCGTATTTCTTCGTCTCCGGCATTCGCGTCGGTGTTCACCTTTGCGAAGATTGCCACCACCTTGTCGATGCACCAGATAATATTGCTATCTCTATAGCTAATAAAATAAGTGCATTACATAAGGTTGACACGCAGGTCATTAAAGTGCAATCATATGGCTCCAGCCATCATGCCAAATCATGACACGCAGGTCATGTTAATTAAATTACATCATATAGCCATCTCATACATAATCAAATTAATATGAGCACTGCTATACCACATCATATGCACATGCAAACCATCCTGCAAAACCAAGTTAGACGCCTCTAATCGGTTCATGCAAAATTTTATTTTACGTGGCTTCTAAGGTTTCGAAACAAACCGAAGCTACCAACGTCCATCATCAAGCATGATAATCCAAGTTGCTAGATTAACTTTCCAGGGTGTATGAAACACGAGATAATAAAATCTCGAGCCCCATACTAAACTTCGTCATACGCGTGACCCCCGTGCAGATCATATCTGCATTGCCCTTTCGTCTGCGAAACAACCATCTTTCTCAACTATGGTGGAACCCAAAGAACTGTTAGCACTTCGTTGATCTGTCAATCAGCATACTCAGGAGCAGCATGAAAGGATTGCGGATTGCCAGAACTTTGTGAGATTCCACCATGCCGTCAAGATCAGGACTACGCAAATTCAGGGGAAGCAACAGGAACAACGGGTAACAGATTTCATCTGCTACCCGCACAAATAATTTTCAGCAATAGATCTCATCTACTACCTAATTATATTGTGCAACACCCATACATGTCTATGTATTCTAGATCGCAACCTGCATCTACGCATAGCACGGCTCTTGATGCCACTGTAGGGTAACGCAGCAGAAAACAAAAATTTTCCGACCTACGCACCAGCCCAGGACCACTATGGAGACTGCATACAAGGTTTGATCATTTTCGTTACCGACTCGTAGCGCAGCGGAAGTAGAGTCGATGACGAACGGCGGTGCAGATCCCCGCAGCTAGGATTTGACAACCTCCCAACCGTGAGGATGTATACCCTCATCTGCCCCGTGGACAGCTCTCCGGGAGGCGGTCGCACAGTCCCCCGGACGGTGTCACGGACAGCCCTTCGGGAGGACCTCCGAAACTCGGACTGTCACTCGGATAGCCCTTCGGGAGGACCTCCAAAACTCGGACGGTCACACGGACAGCCCTTCGGGAGGCACTCTCGAACTAAGACCGAAACTACGATCTCTCTACAGATTTTCACACATACGGTGTCATCTATCCGGCAGGGCTTCGCCGTCCAGAACTAGTTCTTGCCGGAACCCAGACAGCCTTTCGGCTCTACGAAACTATTTCGCTGGGAGGGAGAGAGAATGCCAGATCATGCATGGCTTGTGTATGAGAGTCAGGATGTGTCTTATGGCAGCCCACACACCTCCTATTTATAGGAAAAACTCAAGGGGTAGAGCACATTTGGTCATACCAAAAATGTCCTCACAAAAATGACCTTCTCAAGGGCATAAATGGGAGGGAAGAGGATAAGTGGGGCTGCTTGGAGCAGCCCCAAAACCTGGCCGGCCACACCATGTGGGGCCCCCCAAAAGGGGTTCCCTCCTTCCCAAGTCTTCTCCTAGATCTTTTAAGCAAAGCCCCAAAAGGTGGCTTTCCAAACATATCCCAAAAAGCACTTTCACTATTCACGACGACATTTTTCAGCGTCTGATCGAACTGAAAATATTCATGTGGGCTTAGAACATTTCCTGTACCCACCAAAATAATTTTCAATGCGAGCCGGAACAATTCCGGTTTAGTGATTTTCATCTGCGAAAAGCATCTGAAGCGGTTTCGGCAGCTCCGGAAAATTTCCGGTTTTCATTCCGGAAAATTCCAGAAAGTTTCCAGAATGATTCTGGCACCCTCCAAGAATTATCAGGCATGTGCCAAAACCAATTTGACTTTATGGTATCCCCTGAAACAACTTTTCAGTTTTACCGAAACAGTTCCGGTGTTCTCTCTGCGGAACTTTTCCGCTGTCCGAAACTTTTCCGGCGTCCGAAAACTTTTTCACTGATTTTCTCTCAAACTCCCTGTCTAGTATTCAGCAGATAGATGACCCTTAAGCGTGTGACCCTATAGGTTCGGTGAAGCATAGACATGACCCGGAACCCCTTCCGATCAATGATCAACATCGGAGCCGTGGACACCCATATTGATCCCTATACCCACACGAATGAATATTCGAGTGAACCTCCAGTTGCCGTGAGCTATTCCTGTTGCTTCGCGATATGTTACAATTACCCGAGGTGAGACATGTTGGCATCCCCGTGGATCAACACCTTGTCCAATATGCCAGTTACCTCGTTACCGGTATTGTTCTCTTTTCTCGTTCCCGTGTTCCGGCATCCCCGTGATCAAATCACAAAGTGTCTGGCCAGACGATGATGGATACCGTAACACCGAGAGGGCACAGAGATATCTCTCCATCATCGGAGGAGCAAATCCCAATCTTGAGCTATCAAGTTACTTGACATACTTTTCCATGAACCGGTAAGCCGCCGTAATAGCCACCCATTTACGGATGATGTTTAACAAACCCCAAAGTTCATGAAGCAAGCATGAAGAAACTCGATACTTTCATGGTGTGAGGAATCATGCAAACGTTAACCATCTCTGTGTTATTAACCATTAACTTATGATGAATGTATCTCATAGCATAACATCAATCGGGTCGATTCAACACAAGTGTTCTACCAACAATCATGCCCTCAAAATTGCCGGCATAGCCATGCCCATGATCAGGAAAACAGGATCATCATGCAATACTTGAGCCAGTCATAGAGGCTTGACTAGGAATACATTTTACCGTTTATTATCCCACACGTGCTCATGAGTTTCCCTCCAAGCCTCGTTTTATTTGTAGACTCGAGAATCATTGCAGTTATAGCATGGAACATAAACTTAATTATGAACAGGGAGATAATCAATAACATTTATTATTGCCTCTAGGGCATATCTCCTACAGACTCCCACTTGCACTAGAGTCAATAATCTAGTCAATGCTAATGCACTTTACACCTATGGCATACTGGTGTAAAATATGCTTCGCTTGTGGTATAGCCTGATGTCCAACGGATCTGACAACTTCAGCTCCGTGTGTAACTTTGCATATCCTCGCATTTTCACGCTTTCACAAAATTCATATTTTGTGTGGACTTGGCTTTGCATATGTGTGAATCATTGGTCGAAACCTGATTCCTCAGACTGAGCTATGTAGCAACTATCTGCAATAGTGTCCCATAGACCAAAGCCATCTTGGAATCATACTAAGTTCTTGAATGAACTATATGATTCAACAACTTCTTTGTCGCTTCTCAAGCGTCAACATACTTAGCCTTTGTTATAGAATTCGCCATAGTATCTTGTTTGGAACAATTTCCAACTACCGTGCCACCATGTTGTGTTTTACACAAAACCCTTAACTTAAATCGAAAATCGCATGGAGCATTGATGAAGACTGTATCGATGTAATTACTTACAACGAGCACTTCATAATCTCTGCTTGCGAGAAAACATGTCATCAGTACTACTCTAGTACTCAGCGACATCTTTCACTGTTGTCCTATGATCAGTACTTTGATCACTTTGGTATCTATACTCGCAACAACTTTTGGAGTATCGGACATATCTGGTTGTTTTACATACCATGGAATACATGATTAATCCAAACACAAGAGTGTGTGAAATCCCCATCATGCATTTTACTCATCAGTGTTTTGGGACACCGAGTCTTGCAAAAACTCTTTCCATGTGACTTCAGCAAGAATCACTCCTTGGCGTTTTAAATGCTAAACGGTTTTAGCATCTTGTCAATATGTATTCATTGTTTAGCCCCATTAGGTAAATCTATCTCCATAGATCATCATGCCTAATATTGAGGCTATTTAGCCTAAGCACTTCATCGAAAAAACTATTTTCAAATGAAGTCCTAATTCGTGTCAAGAAATTTATTTCCAATTAACAATGTGTCAAGTACACACGGTTTTTAGAAATATTATTATGCTCCCACTTACTTTCTTGAATCACAAGCATCTTCGATACCCATTTGATGAAGTCAAACCCCTTTGACCATTCCATCAAAAACGAAGATTCCAACTCCACTTTGCTCTCTTCTGTCCATCGCTGGAACTCTGAAGTTTGCATACTTACTAGCATCCTCTGGATTGACAAATTACTTTGGACTGTATCACATACAAGTCCTAGGTTTCATTTCCATCAGATGGAAATCTTTTTGTCATCCATGTTTCATATCTCATGATTGAAATATGTATTAATTGCTAGTTCAACCCGAACCGACTTTAAGCATCTCTACGGTGAGACAATCTCATCTTAGTCAACTCCTTGAACTTGTTATTGCAACAAGTCGAGCTTTATGGATAAAACTTTTTTATCCGTATCAGTTTTAGTTCCATAAATATTCGTTAGACTCTAAGTCTTCCGAAAGGTGTATCAAGATTTTAATCTCGAATCACTTATATGGAAACTATCTCGAATTGTATTGGCATTTAGCCAATTCCGGAGTCAGGGCCCATCATCGCTACCTTATGTATCGTAGGTATACTGTTGTCCAACAACAATATCTCGTTTGCGCACCTGAGAGGTTTGCACGAGCCTTGCCTATGTGGTTCAGCTGCAAGTTCGACTGAAGTCCATACATTTTATTGTAGAGACTTCCGTATCAGTCGCAGTAGGAAACTCCGGAATCACTTCCAAGGTTTCTTTCCTTTGATCTGATGACGAAGATACTGGTTATCTCGTCGAGTTGCACTGTCCTCCCACTCGCCTTTTGTAAGAACTATTCTCTTTAAAAGCATACCGTTTTGCGGCAAAATCCTTTGCCTCGGTATAGTGGTGGGGAATACCCAATGACTTGGGATAACCTTACAAAGTAGCACTTGTTTGATTTGGAATAGGTTTGTAACCTTTTACACAAGCCCCATATTCCAAATGTTAAGAAAAGATATAACATGGTTGGGCGTACCATACCATGGCATCATTTCAACAGACCTGATGGAGCTCTTTTCAGTGTAAAAGCCGCAGTTTCTAAAGCATTACTTTAAAAGGGATAATGGCAATTTTATTTATGTCATCTTTGATCTTACCATGTCATAAATGGTTTGATTACATCTTCACGGACTTTCCACTTGCAGTGGTGTTCCAGGAGGTGCAAGTTATGAAACCCCTTTCATAACTCATCAGACATTCGCTAAAGTTGTAACTCAAATATTCCTTTCTGCAATCGAATTGTAGAAACATAATTTTCTTGTTACAATAACTTCTACTTCATTTTGAAAACCTTTCGAATGATTTCAAAAGATCCAGACTCACGTCTCATCAAGTAAATATCCATATATCTACTTGAGTCATTTCTGAAGATAGATAAATCCACTACTTGCAACAACATTTATTGGACTACACACATCATAATGTATGATCACCAATATGTTCTATGCTCATTCCTTATGGCCTATGAACGGTATTTCAGTCACTTCACTTTTCAGAGGAAAGTTGCAAGTGTCAGATGATTCAAAATCAAATGACTTCAAAATCCATCATAATGGAATTTTCCATGCGGGTTTCTCCAATGTGACCAAATGCAGTGCCACACTTGTGTGGTATTCTTTTAGTCTTGCGACATTTAGCGTCAGTGTTATGGATGTATCATATTACCATCAATACTCATAGCATACATCCCATCCTGTATGGAAGCATGGCCCTTCATGTTTTTCATAACACCGAACATCAAAAGTTCTCTTATGAATAACCTTCTTGCAAAATACCTTATGCAAAGGGCTAGAGTGTATGAAACTCTAAATGAATTATGAAAGTAAATACAGAGGCAATGTATTAATATCAATATTCATAACACACATCTCATTCATAATGAAAGTATGGCCCTTATGTTATTCATAACACCGAACATCAAAAGTTCTCTTATGAACAACCTTCTTGCAAGATACCTTATGCAAAGGGCTAGAGTGTATGAAACTCTAAATGAATTATGAAAGTAAATACAGAGGCAATGTATTAATATCAATATTCATAACATACGTCTCATTCATAATGAAAGTATGGCCCTTATGTTATTCATAACACCGAACATCAAAAGTTCTCTTATGAACAACCTTCTTGCAAGATACCTTATGCAAAGGGCTAGAGTGTGAAACTCTAAAATGAATTATGAAAGTAAATACATAGGGAATACACCGATGGAAGGCATAGTAACTTTTACTATGTTCCCTATGTGTATCTTAACCTCATTCTTGGCTAGTCTTTCAGGCCATAGTAGTTCTTACATCGAGTTGCAACAGAATGCAATCAAGCGGGTATCTTTGTGATTAACTCACAATACCCAAGAATTAGTGATTAACATGTTTAACCATAATTCCCAAGAACTATATCTTTGACCAGCCTTCTATACATCAAAAACTTGTATGACCTTCATACATGAGCTGGATATTCCAGTCTTCTTTCTTATTTGCCATTATACTCCTAACAGTTTAACTTTTAGTATTTCTCCTACTCTCAGAAGAAGCACCCAACTTAAGAGTGGCGATAGCCCCGGACTTCCTAGGCGTGAAAGTTTCACTAACACCCTTCGGACACTTCCTTTCTCTTTAAGTTGTTGTTTTATTCACCTTTCATCATATGACGGGCGTTCTCCTGGATCCCTCTCTTATCAGTCAAATGCCCAGTAAACACTTTTACTAATAGTTTGCAAACAAACAATGCTTTGGATATCTCATATCTTTTAGCCTTTGTCTGTCTCTGAAAATGATTTTCAGATTCCATGAATATCACATAACTATCCAAACTTTCGAAGTTCGGGTCTCATGGAAGCAAACGTATTGTACTTGACTGAAACAGAATTCTAGCTTTTGGATCGAAGGACGAGAGCCACATGATCCATAGCATTTAGCGGGAGAATACCGAAAGTATGCGATAGGACAAAGTCCTTCTCGGCACTATTGAGGACAATCCTCACATTACGTTTACCAACCGTAACGTTTTAACCAGATATTTAACAGCTATTCAATTTTAATAGGGAAGGTGGAAACGCGAGCCATTATTCTACAACTATTATGCAAAACACACTTAGACAATGTTCAAAATTAATTGCACTGAGAATTAAAAGAATTCAATTCTACAGTGCGCTCCCACTCAAATCAATATCTCTCATAATTGATTGTGAGTGATTCAAGATCCAACTTTCAATTCAGCGTCAAGGATGCAACCATCTCAAGTGACCAGAATTTCAATTGGTAGGCCAACTTGCCAATCACATCTCTATGTGACTCTTGTTCATCTTTCGATGCGTGTGTTCCGAGATCATGACTTTCATGCCTGAACGTCAAGACAACCAAGTGATCTCGCTGCGAGGTCTCAACTCACCCGCCTCACACTTCTCTAATCGTTCGTACCCATGCAACCATGTGATACCCCGAAGAGATAGGTGCCGTGACGGTGCTACACTTGGGAGAACACTAACTACTTGATATTTAAGTGAGAGATCACCCTAATAAAAAGCGACTACCGCGCAATCAAAAGGGTGCAACATAAGGGATAAACATCTTAGGCAATTCATAATTAGCATGATATGGTATAGCCCTTTCTGACGGAGAAGTCTCGTATTTCTTCGTCTCCGGCATTCGCGTCGGTGTTCACCTTTGCGAAGATTGCCACCACCTTGTCGATGCACCAGATAATATTGCTATCTCTATAGCTAATAAAATAAGTGCATTACATAAAGTTGATACGCAGGTCATTAAAGTGCAATCATATGGCTCCAGCCATCATGCCGAATCATGACACGCAGGTCATGTTAATTAAATTACATCATATAGCCATCTCATACATAATCAAATTAATATGAGCACTGCTATACCACATCATATGCACATGCAAACCATCCTGCAAAACCAAGTTAGACGCCTCTAATCGGTTCATGCAAAATTTTATTTTACGTTGCTTCTAAGGTTTCGAAACAAACCGAAGCTACCAACGTCCATCATCAAGCATGATAATCCAAGTTGCTAGATTAAGTTTCCAGGGTGTATGAAACACGAGATAATAAAATCTCGAGCCCCATACTAAACTTCGTCATACGCGTGACCCCCGTGCAGATCATATCTGCATTGCCCTTTCGTCTGCGAAACAACCATCTTTCTCAACTATGGTGGAACCCAAAGAACTGTTAGCACTTCGTTGATCTGTCAATCAGCATACTCAGGAGCAGCATGAAAGGATCGCGGATTGCCAGAACTTTGTGAGATTCCACCATGCCGTCAAGATCAGGACTACGCAAATTCAGGGGAAGCAACAGGAACAACGGGTAACAGATTTCATCTGCTACCCGCACAAATAATTTTCAGCAATAGATCTCATCTACTACCTAATTATATTGTGCAACACCCATACATGTCTATGTATTCTAGATCGCAACCTGCATCTACGCATAGCACGGCTCTTGATGCCACTGTATTGTAACGCAGCAGAAAACAAAAAATTTCCGACCTACGCACCAGCCCAGGACCACTATGGAGACTGCATACAAGGTTTGATCATTTTCGTTACCGACTCGTAGCGCAGCGGAAGTAGAGTCGATGACGAACGGCGGTGCAGATCCCCGCAGCTAGGATTTTACAACCTCCCAACCGCGAGGATGTATACCCTCATCTGCCCCGCGGACAGCCCTCCGGGAGGCGGTCGCACAGTCCCCCGGACGGTGTCGCGGACAGCCCTTCGGGAGGACCTCCGAAACTCGGACTGTCACTCGGACAGCCCTTCGGGAGGACCTCCAGAACTCGGACGGTCACACGGACAGCCCTTCGGGAGGCACTCTCGAACTAAGACCGAAACTACGATCTCTCTACAAAGTTGCACACATACGGTGTCATCTATCCGGCAGGGCTTCGCCGTCCAGAACTAGTTCCTGCCGGAACCCAGACAGCCTTTCGGCTCTACGAAACTATTTCGCTGGGAGGGAGAGAGAATGCCAGATCATGCATGGCTTGTGTATGAGAGTCAGGATGTGTTTTATGGCAGCCCACACACCTCCTATTTATAGGAAAAACTCAAGGGGTAGAGCACATTTGGTCATACCAAACATGTCCTCACAAAAATGACCTTCTCAAGGGCATAAATGGGAGGGAAGAGGATAAGTGGGGCTGCTTGGAGCAGCCCCAAAACCTGGCCGGCCACACCATGTGGGGACCCCCAAAAGGGGTTCCCTCCTTCCCAAGTCTTCTCCTAGATCTTTTAAGCAAAGCCCCAAAAGGTGGCTTTCCAAAAATATCCCAAAAAGCACTTTCACTATTCACGACGACATTTTTCAGCGTCTGATCGAACTGAAAATATTCATGTGGGCTTAGAACATTTCCAGTACCCACCAAAATAATTTTCAACGCGAGCCGGAACAATTCTGGTTTAGTGATTTTCATCTGCGAAAAGCATCTGAAGCGGTTTCGGCAGCTTCGGAACATTTCCGGTTTTCATTCCGGAAAATTCCAGAAAGTTTCCAGAATGATTCTGGCACCCTCCAAGAATTATCAGGCATGTGCCAAAACCAATTTGACTTTATGGTATCCCCTGAAACAACTTTTCAGTTTTACTGAAACTGTTCCAGTGTTCTCTCTGCGGAACTTTTCCGCTGTCCGAAACTTTTCCGGTGTCCGAAAACTTTTTCGGTGATTTTCTCTCAGACTCCCTGTCTAGTATTCAGCAGATAGATGACCCTTAAGCGTGTGACCCTATAGGTTCGGTGAAGCATAGACATGACCCGGAACCCCTTCCGATGAATGATCAACATCGGAGCCGTGGACACCCATATTGATCCCTATACCCACACGAATGAATATTCGAGTGAACCTCCAGTTGCTGTGAGCTATTCCTGTTGCTTCGCGATATGTTACAATTACCCGAGGTGAGACATGTTGGCATCCCCGTGGATCAACACCTTGTCCACTATGCCAGTTACCTCGTTACCGGTATTGTTCTCTTTTCTCGTTCCCGTGTTCCGGCATCCCCGTGATCAAATCACAAAGTGTCTGGCCAGACGATGATGGATACCGTAACACCGAGAGGGCCTAGAGATATCTTTCCATCGTCGGAGGAGCAAATCCCAATCTTGAGCTATCAAGTTACTTGACATACTTTTCCATGAACCCGTAAGCCGCCGTAATAGCCACCCATTTACGGATGACGTTTAACAAACCCCAAAGTTCATGAAGCAAGCATGAAGAAACTCGATACTCTCATGGTCAGAGGAATCATGCAAACGTTAACCATCTCTGTGTTATTAACCATTAACTTATGACGAATGTATCTCATAGCATAACATCAATCGGGTCGATTCAACACAAGTGTTCTACCAACAATCATGCCCTCAAAATTGCCGGCATAGCCATGCCCATGATCAGGAAAACATGATCATCATGCAATACTTGAGCCAGTCATAGAGGCTTGACTAGGAATACATTTTACCGTTTATTATCCCACATGTGCACATGAGTTTCCCTCCAAGCATCGTTTTATTTGTAGACTCGAGAATCATTGCAGTTATAGCATCGAACATAAACTTAATTTTGAACAGGGAGATAATCAATAACATTTATTATTGCCTCTAGGGCATATCTCCTACACTTCGGTTGTAGCTAGCGCCGACCAGAGGCCTGCCCGAGCCTTCTCGAGCACACCCGAGGCCTCTCCCTCCCCATGGACCTTCTCGGCGCCTCTTCCCCTCTCCCCGCGTGGCCTCCAAGCTACAGAACGCCGGCCAACGCGTCGCCACGGCCGCGCCCTTCCATCCTCGTCGCCCGGCTATAAATAGCCTTGCCCGAGTCCCTTGAGACGACCAGCCTCCTCCCCTTCACCTCCAGTTCATCCCCGTGCTCGCGGCCGGCCGAACCGCTCGCCGGAGCGCCGGAATTTGGCCGGAGCTAAACCACGGCCGCCGCGCCTAGTCCACCCTTCCAGCGGTCCACGGCTCCGTGCGAGCCTACCCCCGTGCGTGCCTCACTTTGGCGACCTCAACCGACCCCCTCGCCCTCGCCCCTAGCCCTCCCAGTCGCCGGGACCCCGCTGGAGCCGAGCCCTGTCCGTCGCGGTAGCCGCCTCTGTCGGCCTAGCGCTCCCCGACGGCTGCGCTACCATGGGGCGGGTGCGGCTCCTCGTGCTGGTCGCTCCGACGGTCCGAGCTCCGCCTGAGGTGGCCGGAGCTGTGGGGACAGGCACCGGCGTGCGCCGCCCTCCTGTGTTCCTCGGGCAACCGGCGGGAGGAAGAAGGGATGAGGAGGAGAGGGTCAACGCCACGGGGCCCGCCCGTTAGCGAGACAGCAATATTGACCCCGGGCCCGCGCGTTTTTAAGTGGAAGCGTACTCCACCGGAGTACGTTTTCCCTGCTATGGAGGCATATTCTCTAAAGTACGCTTTCAGTTTTAACCAGCCTGTCGAATCTGCTATATTGTGAACGTTCACTGGTTAAGAGCAGAAATAAATAGTTTTTATTTATTTTCTGCCTAACGAATGATCGTCCGTACCTCCGCGACCGAGACTCCGATTGAGGAGATTCCAGCGCCCACGTCCTCAGTTCGTCGAGCCCGTCCCGATGGTATCATTTTCATAATGTTTTCACACTGTGAAAATAACCATTTTGCCCTTGCCTCTAAGCAGCCCTCTCCAGGAGAGAACGGTTTCGGGTGATCCTTTCCGCGGACTCTCCGCACTTCTTCCTGGAGTATTCTTCGACCCCAGGCAAGCCGACCATCAGATATATGCCCTAAAGCATTGCTCTGTGTTATTATTGCGTGTTTAATTAATGATTATGCCTGTGATAGAAATAATTAAACTTCTGTTAATATTGCACTTACTGTTTACATTATTTTCATTTACTTGCTATATAATAATTCATAGTAAATAATTTAAATGCCTAGTTACTGCCCTCATAAGTTATTGTGGTGAACCATGCTTACTTAATGAAGCTTAGCCGGTTGATCTAGAGTCACCTGTCGGGGCTTATCCGTGGAACCACATTTGCCGGTATGGGACGGCCTTGACTTGGTCTGATCGCATGCTCTTTCACCGGTACCTCCAGACAGGGAAGGTAATGCGCGCGCTACCCTGGCCTGGTAGGCGGCGATAACCTTGTGAACCCAGTTGAGTTTTGTGCCGGCGTCCCCGTTTGGGACCGTTTAGTTTGGCCACAACGGTGGCAGGTGTCACGAGGTGACACAGGGGCCACCCAGGGCAGGATGAATGCCGGTGGTATGATGGGAGAGTCACCGGTCAGGCGGGTTTCGTTGGAGCAACGCTGGTCCACCCGAATGGGATCACGAGGCCAGGTGCTCCATGGTGTGGGTAAAGTGCGCAACCTCTGCAGAGTGAAGAATCTATTCGAATAGTCGCGTCCACGGTATCGGACAGTCCGTCCAGGCCTCACTAGGTGGTCAACCGTAGTAATGAGAATAATGATGGAAGAACTCGTCCTATGATCAGAAGTACTCAATAACTCGTGAGTATTCCGAGGGTTGTGGGACAACCCGGAAGAGAGTAAGTTGGATCTGGTTAAGAGTTGGATTGGATCCTGAGATTATTCGGAGTATGGATTACTTACTGGATATGCTTTACCTTATTGTATTTCATAATAATTAATATTGCTAGATAGGTATGCTATGCCATGGTAATTAATATTGCTCTAATAACAAATGCATGCTTGAATGCCATGGATTGCATTGCTTGGTGTATATGTTAGTTTGGTTTGCTTGCGAGTACATTCAAAAGTACTCAGCGGCCTTTAACATGGCCAGGTTCACATAAGGATCCGTCGTCCGTCGTAGAGGAGACGGAGTGTTCGCGGGCTAGGAGAGTAACCCAGTCAGATCCCTGTGGATTGGAGCCGCACCAAGACCATGCTGCTGTAGATAGAGATTTTCCGCTGCCATCACCCTTGTAATATATCATGTAAGACTTATATATCCATTAATAGAAATGCCTGTGTTCATGATACTTGTTGTAACGCGCATGCCAGGGTGATTTCCTGGGCTGGCATGTGTGGCGACCGTCTGGCTACGGTGGTAATCAGGCGGGGCGCCACACACCGGATCCCACCAGCATCCTTCGGCCCCAACCACTCTCGATAAGCCACCCCATGGCATCTGTCATGAGAAAACGACGAAAGTTGGCGCCCACCGTGGGGCCGTCCGCGGCGCCGGCCGGAGTCACCCTCCGGGCGGGAACCTTCACCACCTCCCGCGGCCGCCCCGTGACTGGGCGGAACTGCATGCTCGTGGGGCTTGCTCTCGCGGGGCGGAACCCCATTCCAGCCGGCCCTGCGGGCATCTCTGCCGAACTCTCCGACGAGGGGCGCAGCGGCGACCCTCTCTCCGACGTCGCCGTCCTCACCGAGCACTTCGGTAGGCTCGGCCTCACCGGCGAACCAGCCGCCGATGAGTACCCTAGCAAGGTGCTCGACTGCCTCGACCCACCCTCGTTCGTGGGCACACTCGCCCCGGGCGATGCTGATGACTCCTGCGTCCGCGCGGGGGTAATAGCCACCGGCTCCTCCATGACCTCCGGCCGCGTCAGGGCGGAGGCGGAGGCGGCCGCCGCGGCCGCCTGCGCCGGCACCTCCGACCCCCTCGTCTCTGTGCTTCGGACCCACTCCGACCCCCCAGTAGGCCCGACTCGATGACGCCAACGTCGGCTCCGAGATTCCCGTCCCCCAGGGGGACGCCCCGCCAACTACTGCCCAGCGCCAGCCGGTCCAACAAGCTTCTTCCCCCCGCGGCTCCGGCCGGCGGGGCAGTGGGTCCCATAACGGATGCTCCCGACAGGGAGACGAGTCGCCGGCCGTCAACAGCCGGTGCAACGACGCTCCGGCTGGCAGCAGCCGGCATAGCCGGTACCATACCCCGCCCCCGCGGCGGGAGCGCGCACGCTCGCCTGCCCCGGCTGTCCGTCCCGAGCTCGCCGCTCGGCTCGGCCCGTGCGTCCCGCGGAGTGAGAACGACGCCCGGACCCGCATCGACCGGCTGGCGCAATCCGCCCTCCTGGAGGAGGAGGGTCCGATCGGCCCGGCGTGCTTCGGCCCATGGATCCGCAACGAGCCATTCCCAACCGGCTTCACGCTCCCCAGCGATACCCCGAAGTACAACGGCACCGCCAAGCCGGAGGACTGGCTAGTCGACTACACCACCGCGGTCGGCATAGCCAGGGGGAACAAGCGCGTAGCCGTGCGCTACGTCCCCCTCATGTTGATCGGCTCGGCTCGGACCTGGCTGAACAGCCTGTCCGCCAGCAGCATCAACACCTCGACAGACTTTGAGGAGGCGTTCGTCTGCAATTTCACCGGCACCTACAAGCGGCCCGGCCGGCCCCGCGAGCTAGCCATGTGCGTCCAGGGGGCGGACGAGTCCCTCCGTGCCTACCTCACGCGCTGGACCGAGCTCCGCAACTCCTGCGAGGGGGTACACGAGGTGCAGGCCATCCAGTACTTCATCAAGGGCTGCCGCGATAGCACCCACCTCAAGCACAAGCTCTTGTGCTCCGAGCCGGCAACCCTGGCGGATCTAATGGCCAAGGCGGACAAGTACGCCCGCCACGGCCATTTCCGCGATGCGGATCAAGGTCACCACGCCTGCCAAACCAACCCCGCCGCCTGCCGCGCCGCGGGCGGCTGCCGACAATCGGCAGCAGCAGAACAACAAGCGCAAAACCGACCAGCCGGATCCCCGCTATGGGAGCTGGCAGGTCGCCAATATCGAAGAAGAGCAGCCGGCTGCCCAGGCACCCAGCCAGCGCCAGCGAACCGGCAAGAACGCCTAGTAGCCCAAGCTCACCTTCGAGCAGATGCTCGACGCTCTGTGCAAAATGCACTCCAGGGCGAAGCCGGCCACGCACACGCTGCGATAGTGCAGCTTCTCCTAGCGGCTAGCCCGAGGCGAGGGCCTTCCGGTTCCTCCGCCTCCGGCTCTCCGCGCTCCAGCCCCAGCCCCGGCACCGCCGCCAGCTCCGGCTCTGGCTGCCAACGACGGCCGCCTTGACGACCAGTTCCCTGACCAGGACGGGGCCTACGTCGTCTTCACCAGCGAGGGGACCGACAAGCATAGCCCGCGCCAGCGCCGACACGAGGTGAACGCCACCGTCCCCTCGGCCCCCCAGTATATGCACTGGTCCGAGAAGCTGGTCACCTGGAGCCGGGCGGACCACCCGGCCGTGATGCCAAACCCCGGCAGCTACGCCCTCGTCCTCGATTCCACCATCGCCTTCGAGAGGCTCACCTGTCGCTTCTCGCGGGTGCTGATGGACGGGGGTAGCAGCATCAATATCCTCTACCGCGATACACTGCTCAAGCTGGGACTCAAGGAGAAAGACCTGCAGTCGAGCCAGACGACTTTCCACGGCATTGTGCCAGGGAAATCCTGCACCCCCATCGGCAAAATCTGGCTCGACGTCCTCTTCGGCAACAAGAGCCACTTCCGCCGCGAGCCGATATGGTTCGAGGTGGTGGACCTCAGCAGTCCCTACCACGCGCTGTTGGGCAGGCCGGCCCTCGTTAAATTCATGGCGGTCCTCCATTACGCCTACCTCAAGCTCAAGATGCCGGGTCGCAAGGGCAGCATCACTGTCGACGGTGACTACAAGAAGTCAATCGAGTGCGCGCGCGATAGCAACTGGCTGGCCAAGGCGCTGGAGATAGTTGAGGAGAAGTGGCAGGTCGATCGGCTCGTGGCTCACGCCTCTGACCAGCCGGCCGTACCGACTCCTCCGTCCCAGTCGGCCAGCGAGGCGTCGTTCCAGCCGTCCAAGGACACCAAGCAGGTGCAACTCGACCCGGCCAACCACAAGCAGTGCGTCACCATCGGCGCCCACCTCAACAACAAATAGGAAGGCGAGCTCGTCGACTTCCTCCGTGAGAATCGAGACATCTTCGCATGGTCTCCAAAAGACATGCCGGGTGTTCCGAGGAAGTACGCCGAGCACAAACTTCATGTGCGGCCGACCGCCAAGCCGGTCAAGCAACCCCTGCGCCTTTTCTCCGAGGAGAAGCGGCGTACAATAGGAGAGGAGATCGCCCGGCTGCTCGTAGCCGGCTTCATCATGGAAGTATTCCACCCGGACTGGCTGGCCAACCCAGTCCTGGTGCTGAAGAAGAACAAGACTTGGCGCATGTGTATCGACTACACCAGCTTGAACAAGGCCTGCCCCAAGGACCCTTTCGCCCTGCCGCGGATCGATCAAGTCATCGACTCCATGGCCGGCTGCGATTTGCTGTCCTTCCTGGACGCCTATTCCGGCTACCACCAGATCAAGCTGGACCCAGCCGACCGGCTGAAGACCTCCTTCATCACCCCTTTCGGGTCCTACTGCTACATCACCATGTCCTTCGGCCTGAAGAATGCAGGCGCCACCTTCCTGCGTTGCATGCAGAAATGCCTCCTGCCCCAGATCGGCAGGAACGTCCACGTCTACGTGGACGACATCGTCATCAAAACCAAGAAGCATTTCAGCCTCCTGTACGATCTCCGAGAGACCTTCACCAACCTGCGCGAGTACAAGGTCAAGCTCAATCCGAAGAAATGTGTTTTCAGCGTGCCCGCCGGCCAGCTCCTGGGTTTCTTCGTGTCCGCCCACGGCATCGAAGCTCACCCGAAGAAAATCAGAGCCATCGAGCGCATGCACAAGCCGACCAAGCTCCGCGACGTCCAGAAGTTTGCTAGTCGCCTTGCCTCGCTCAGCCGGTTCATCAGCCGGCTGGGCGAGAAGGCCCTGCCCCTCTATCAGCTCATGAAGAAGACCGCCAAAATCGAGCCGGGCCACGACCCGTCGAAGAAGCCGGCCACGTTTGAGTGGACCGACCAGGCGGACGAAGCATTCCGCGAACTCAAGCACGCCCTCTCCAGCGTACCCGTCCTGGTAGCTCTTGCCGAGAAGGAGCCCTGGCTCGCGTACATCGCGGCAACCATGCGCGTGATGAGTGTCGTCCTCGTGGTGGAGCGACCAGAGGAAGGCAGGGCGCTGCCGGTCCAGCGTCCCGTCTACTACCCAGCGAGGTCCTCTCTACCAGAAGATGTGCTACGGCATATACTTCGCCGCCAAAAAGGTCAAGCAGTACTTCCAGGAGCACACCATCACTGTGGTGAGCATGGCGCCGCTCGGAGAAATCATGAGTGGCCGGGACGCCACCGGTCGGATCGCCAAATGGGCCATTGCCCTCGCTGACTACGAAATCTGGTACGAGCCGCGCACCGCCATCAAGTCGCAGACGATGGCCGATTTCCTCGTCGACTGGGCGGAGACCCAGTTTGTGCCGCCTCCTCCGGACTCACGCACTGGCGAATGCACTTCGACGGCTCGAAAATGCGGACCGGCTTGGGAGCCGACATCGTCCTGTCATCCCCGAAAGGGGACAAGCTCAAGTACGCGCTCCAGATCCTCTTCACTGCCTCCAACAACGTAGCCGAATACGAGGCGCTCGTCCACAGCCTCCGCCTAGCCAAGGAAATCGGCATCCGGCGCATCCTCTGTTTCGGCGACTCGGATGTCGTGGTGCAGTAGGTCTCTGGCGAATGGGACGCCAGGGACGCCAACATGGCCAGGTACCGCTTCCTCGTCCAACAGCTCACCGGCTCCTTCGAGGGGTGTGAGTTCCACCACGTCCCCCGGGTGAACAACGAGGCAGCGGACACGCTGGCTAAAATCGGCTCCACCCAGCGGGCAATCCCAGCCGGCGTCTCCCTCGAGCGGCTACTCAAGCCGTCGATCAAACCCTTTGCTTAATCGGAGTCCATCTTCGTGTCGGCCGACCCCGCCGGCACCCCGCCGGTTCCGCCAAACCTGCCGGCTCCAACAGCCGGTTCGGCCCAGCCGGCTTTGACAACCGACGATCCCACGGCAGTCCTCATGACGATCGGCCTGCCGGCCCCGGGGACTGACGGCCCGGCCCCGGGGGCTTAACCTCTGGGCACGGGGGCTACAGCCGGCCCCGAGAGCCACCTCGAAGCCGGTGCCGGCTCCCGTCACGGCTCCCACCTGGGCCCAGCCCATCCTGGCCTTCCTCTTGCACGGCGAACTCCCTCCCGACGAGGCCACCGCCCGGCAAATCCAGCGCCGGGCCCCCGCCTATAGCATCATCAACCACGAGTTGGTCCATCGAAGCACAACCGGCGTGTTCCAGCGCCGCGTCGAGCCGGAACGGGGGCAAGAGATCCTCTGAGACATCCACCAGGGTGAGTGCGGGTATCACGCCGCCTCCAGGACCCTGGTGGCCAAGGCATTCCGCCACGGTTTCTATTGGCCGACGACCCTAGAAGAAGCAAAGCAGCTGGTCGACAAGTGCGAAGGGAGCCAGCGCTTCAGCGCACAGAGCCACCTGCCGGCTACGGCACACCAGACCATCCCCCTCTCCTGGCCCTTCGCGGTCTGGGGCCTCGACATGGTGGGACCCTTCAAGACCGCCCGAGGCGGCATGACGCATCTATTGGTAGCCATCGACAAGTTCACCAAGTGGATCGAGGCCAGACCCATCAAGAAGCTGGACAGCCCCACGGCCGTCCGGTTCATCGAAGACATCACAGTCCGCTACGGCGTCCCGCATAGCATCATCACCGCCAACGGCACCAATTTCGCCAAGGGCGCGCTAGCGCGCTTCTGCGCCAAACAAGGCATCCGGCTCGACCTCGTATCGGTCGCCCACCCGCAGTCGAACTGCCAGGCAGAGAGAGCAAACGGCTTGATCTTGTCCGGCATAAAGCCCCAGCTCGTGGCACCGCTCGTTCGGTCAGCCGGCTGCTGGATCGAAGAGCTGCCGGCCGTCCTGTGGAGCCTCAGAACCACGCCCAACCGCTCAACCGGCTTCACGCCCTTCTTTCTCGTGTACGGATCTGAGGCAGTCATCCCCACGAACATCGAGTTCGACTCGCCTCGCGTCACGCTGTACACGGAGGCGGACGAAAAGGAGGCAAGGGAAGACGGCGTCGACCTCCTCGAGGAGGCCCGCAAGCTAGCACTGAGCCGAGCGGCTATCTACCAACAGAAGCTCCGACACTACCACAGCAAGCGGATCCGGCCCCTCTCCTTCCGCGAGGGGGACCTGGTCCTCAGGCGGATCCAGCGGACCGCTGGCTAGCACAAGCTGTCCTCCCCATGGGAGGGCCCGTTCATCGTTAGCATGGCGCGGCACAACAACGCGTACTACCTAATAGACGCCCAGAAGCCGCAGAAGCGCTAGAGAGACGCCTCCGGCGAGGAGACAGAGCGCCCATGAATGCGGCGCTCCTCCGTCCGTTTTACTGCTAAGAAGGACCAGTGTATGTATATACCCTCCCTTTTGGGCTTATGAATGTAACGGCTGCCCCGAGCCAGCACTTGGGGCACACCTCATTCGTTTCCTCCCAAAGCAGTTCGCCCCACACACCGGCTCCCATACACGGTTCCACGGTCCCGGGGGCTCGCCGGCTAGCCTTGACATCACTCCCCAAAGCCGGTCGAGTAATGTGAGCTAAGGAAAAAAAACCCTCCCCCCCCTCCCAGCTACAGACCGGCTCCCGGCTATCCGGTTGAGGGGTTCTCGGGATGGAAAACTTAGCGCACACGAAAAACGGTCATAAGGGAGTCGCCGGCTAGGGCTAGCCGGATCACCTTTCTTAGCCTCTGTCAAACTCACCTTGGCCAATACGTCCTCGCGACTCGCAAACTCACGACCGACTCCCCCGAGGCGGATGTCCCGTCCCAGCTACAGACCAGCTCCCGGCTGTCCGGCTAGCGGGGCCGAAGCCGAAGGGGACAAGGCCTTGGGCAGAAGGAGTCAAAGGGGCAAAAAGCTAAGGCCGAGTCGGCATGCACAAAAAACTTTGGCAAGACAAAAGCATCAACTCATATACAAAAGCATAGTGGCCCACGGCCACACGTTCATTACATTGTACACCCGAGTGGGTGGAACTGCAGTCAAACAAAAGCAGCAAGAAAAAAAAGGATCCTAGCTAGTGGCGGCGCCGCCTCCTCTCCCGGCGCCCTCCGCGGCGGCTGAGGTAGAAGCCCCGTCCTTGGCCACGTCATGCTCCGCATCGGCTCTCGCGTCCAAGTCCTGAGCCGGCTCAGAGTCGACGTAGTCGTCGGTGCTGGACCCGGTGTCTTCATCGTCCGTCTCGCCGGCGCTTCCCTCCGGGTCGTCAAGGGCAAGCATGTACCGGTCCTCCGGGATCACCTCGCCGTCCGCCGTGCGCTCCAGGACGTACTTGTCCCACAGAGAAAAAGACACGAGATCACTGGCCCGCACGGCCAGCACGTCGGCAACCGTGTCCAGCTCCGCGTCGGTGTCAGCACGCTGGGCCATAAGCAGCCCCAAGTCCAGCTCGAGGTACCATGACCTCGCGATGCGAAGCGCCATGGCCGCTCCGGCGCGCGCGGCGGAAGCCCTCCAGGCGTTCACCCGCGCGGTCTCGTCTTCCAGCCACCTCGACAGCCGACTCATGGAGGCCGGCTCCACCGCACCCGGCCCAAGGGTGCGAACCACTGCGAGCCGGCGCCCTGGAGTCGCTTCATGGACCGGACCACCTCAGTCAGACGCGCCTTGGTGGCAATCCCCACCTTGTCCACGGTCCAGGCGGCAAGCCGCCGACGAGGATCCCCTGTGCCCGCTGATCCTTGCGATGAGCCTCCACGGCGAACTCCGCGACTTCTTGCGTACCCGGAAAGAGGCCTATGGAAGAAGGGGGTGCGGGGTGAGCGACAAAGGAAACGCCGGCCCGGATCCGACACACGAAGACAAGAGAAACGGCAAAATTTACCAGCCAGAAGCCGGTCCACCGCGCGAGCCTCCTCCTCCAGCACGGCATCCCTGGCCGACCACTCCTCGATCTGGCGCTCGTGCTCAGCCTATGCCGCCTGCGCGTCCTCGGCCGCCTTCGCCAACGAGGCATCCCTGGCCTCCAGCTCCCGGCGATGGGCCGTCTCCCGCTCCTCCAGCTCTCGGCAGTGGGTCGCCTCCCGCTCCTCCAGTTCCTGGGGGTGGGTCGCCTCGCGACCTTCTGTCTCCGACTGCGCCCGATCCGCCTCCTGGCGGAGCCGGTCGCACTCCGTGGACAGGAGGTCCTGCGGTTCACCAAGCTGCACCACCTGGCGACGGAGGCAGACCGTCTCGGTATGGGTGGCTGCTCGGCACGAGGACGCTTCTGTTAGCAAGCAAGCAAAGATGGGGATTCAGCCCGCCTTCGGAGTAGCCGGCCTGAATCCCGGGGGTGACACCCAGTGGGTGCGCTCGCGCACCCCCACTGGAATCTCACAAGATGCGTACCTTGCAGATCCGCGGACACGACGGCCAGGCGGTTTTCGGATCCCCGATACAAGCCCAGCAGCGTGTTGTACACAGCCACCCGTCGGTCGTGGACGGCCTGCGAGTGACACGGAGACAAAGACGCAGCGCGATTAGACTCGACCCACCTGCGTCCCAGCCAGCCCGAGTCTCGGGGGCTACACCCAGTGGGTGCACTTGTGCGCCCCCACTGGAAAGACAAAAAGATCAAAGCAATAAAGACAAGACCTCAAGCCCTTACCGCAACGGACTGTTCGAGGTGCACCAGCCGGTTGCTAGCGGCCTGGGCCTCCTGCACCGCCTGGGCACGGCAGGCGGCAAACTCAGCAACGACCGCGGCCACCGCAGCCCCGAGGGCGCTCGGTGCGTCATTTATGGCCGTGCCACCGGCTGTGGCCCAGGTCTCCTGCGGCCGACCCCCGTCAGCGGGCTCGGACGGACCCCGTGTCATGACGACTATGGGACCTGCCCTCCCCAGCGCTGCAGTTCCGGGCCCGGCTGGCGAGCCGGTGGCGGCCGCCCCTCTGGGCGCTGCGGCCACGATCTCCGGTGCGCCGCCTCCGGCGGCGCTTCCTCGGCTCGCCTCCGGAGCCGGGACCTCCGCCTCCGGAACGACGACCTCCGGAGGCTCATCGGCGCCCCGTGGCGCGTCGTCCGCCCCTGGCGGTGTCGCGTTGCGGTCCGATTCCGTCCTTTTGGCGGCATCGGCCGCGCGCGCCTCTTCCTCGGCCCATGCATCCGCCTCCGCCCGTCGTGCGGGGTCATGCTTGTCCTTGGACCTCCTCTCCCGGCCGATGGGAAATGGCTCCCACGACTGGCCGGCCGCCTCCGTGCTGGCCTTCCCTGGCGGCTGCTTCCGCGCCGCCTCCTCCCACGGGCGGTGCTCCTCCTGCACCGCCTTCAGCTCTTTGGTGGAGAGCCGGCAGGGGTCATGTCGTCCACCCATCTGGCAGATGAGGTGCGGCCGGCGCTGCAGCGGCTGCACCAGGCGTGCCACCATCGCGGTCAGGAGGTCCACCGCCGTTAGCCCTTCCGTCTTGGTCATCACCATCAGGCGCTCGCAGAGCCGGTCCGCCGTCTCGGGTGCCTGGGGTGGACGCGTCCTCCAGTTTAGCATTATGACCGGCGGCTGGTCGACGAAGTCGGGGTGGTTGATGTAGTCCTCCTTCGGCTTCACGTTCTTCACATAGAAGAACCCCTTCTACCAACTCTTCACTGAGTCCTGCAGGGGAAGCTGCGGGAACCCGGCTCCGGGGCGATAATGGATCAGGGCGGCTCCGTAGGCGGTCATCACCTTCTAGCCGGTTGCCTGGACCTTCACCATCTGGCGCTTCAAGTAGAAGAGCCGACACCAGAGGTCGAGGCGCGCCTCCACTCCCAGGAAGCCCTCGCAGAGGGTGACGAATGCCACCAGTTGCAGAATGGCGTTGGCGCTAAGGTGGTGCGGTTGTAGCCCAAAGCGCGTGAGGAAGCGCCGGAAGAACGCGCTCGCCGGCAGGTCGAGCCCGCGGGCGAAGTGCTCGGCGAAGACCACCACCTCGCCCTCACACGGGGCCGGCGCATTCTCTGCCTCGGCAATGCGCTCCTCTAGGTTCTCCGCCGGCGGCAGCTTGCGGCGGTAGCGGAGGTGCTCGATGTAGGCCTCGTCAACATCTCTGCCGTCCCAGGCCCCCTTGCCGCCATGCGCCTCGAAGAAGTCTTGGTCGCGGCGGCGGGGCGCGTGGGCTCGGTCGCGTCGCAACTCCCGACGGCGGCGGACGGCGGTGCAGCGGAGGAGCGGCCTCTGCTCTCTCTCCCTCTCTCGGTGCAGGGAGGGGGACGGGTGACGAAGACGACGTACGGGGGCAGGGGAGCGAATGCCCCGTTCCGCTCCTCTCCCCTCCTATTTAAACCCCATGCGGGGTAGTGGGGAGCGGATCCGTCACGCACAAACCCCACCACTTCCGCCACGCGCGGGAAAGGCGTTAAGGCGTTTCGGAAACGCCACCCGACGGTCCGGGCCGCAGAAGATCCACGCGCGCCCGGGCCAAGGCCGCGGCCGAAGTAGGCCCTGCCCCACGGCCCGGTCTTGTCCTCCGCGTGGCCTGTCAGGGCGCGGCCCGCCGCGCTCCCCATGTGGCGCGCCTCCTCTGCCCCTGGGGGTGGTCGGGGCGCCTGGCGAAGTGTCAGCCGGCTGCGGGGTTGGCCACCGCGAGCCCACTTCTTCTGGCTCCGGGACCGCCCCGCGGCCCTAAAACTCGTGACTCAAGCCGGTGTGGTTCGCCGCGGCTCATCGGCGGGCCCCCCCACTTCGGGGACTACTGTCGGGGGGATAAACCCGGGGTAGCCTCAGCTGGGCCTTTACCCCAGCTTTTCGAAAAACGACTACAGGGTGATCCGCCTCCCCCTGTAGTCCGGCTCCGCGCGGCCGGCTGCGACCAGCCGGCCGGCCAGAGGCGGAAACTCCTGGCTTTCTAGCCGGCGGGTTAGCTCCCGTCCCATCGCCATGCCTCGCTGGACGACGACCTGACGCCCGGCGCATCAGCAGTGCCCCCGGTACCGCAGTCAGGGCACGCGTGGCTACAGCGGCCCCCGTCGCGTCGACGGTCAGCGCCTGCATGGCCACAGTGGAGGCGACAGTGCCTCTGACCCCAGCCGACTGCGACCGGGCGGGCGGCACAGTGCCGGTACGCCCTCAACCACTCCATTACCTGCCCCGGCATGGCCACAGTGCGGCCGGCCGTACCGCTGACCACGGCCGGCTGCCACAAGACGACGCCCCGCAGGACGACCCGTGCCGCAACGTGACAGGCACGTGGGCCTACCAAGCGGGCCCCTTCCGGCTCCCGACGGGACCCTGCAGCCGGCGGGCCCTACCAACGACAAGAATCCACAGCCGGGGGCCCCATGGCCGGCTAGAGAGACCGCCATCTGGGGCCCTCCGGCGCCTTCTACCCGTATTGTAATCCAGGGGGCTGGTCTATAAAACCCCCTGGAGCTCCCCCATGCACGGGGCGATCGATTCACACGCACACACACTCACCCTCACGTAGAGAGGCGAAGCGAGCCAGCTAGCTCCTTCTTCCTTCTCTATCCAGACAGCTCAAGGAGCACCATTGTAGCTCCCATCGGTTCATCAACCAGACTAGCAGGACTAGGGGTGTTACCTCCCGCGAAGGGCCCCGAACCTGGGTACATCGTGTGTCCCCCACTACTTGTGCCCAATCCCGCCAATGGAGCCCGCCGGCGTCCTTCGGCCCCAACCACTCTCGATAAGCCACCCCATGGCATCTGTTGTGAGAAAACGACGACATATATGATGGGCGTTTTCAAGCTTCCCATGTCTGTTTGTGATGATCTTAACAGGATGGTCCGTAATTTTTGGTGGCGGTCATCGAAGGGGAAGCGGAAAACAGACTGGCAAGCTTGCCCAAAAATTCAGAGGCATAAGTTGTTTGGTGGACTGGGCTTTCGAGATTTCAGGGTGTTCAATCAGGCCCTACTGGCTAGGCAGGTTTGGAGGTTATTAACTAAACCTGACAGTCTTTGTGCGCAGCATCGGTGACTTGGCAATCCTTCCAGTATGGCCTCGACCTTTTGAAGAAAGGGCTTATATGGCGGGTGGGCAGTGGTAAGCAAATCCGCATTTGGCGGGATAGGTGGCTGCATCAAGAACCATCTGGCCAACTTATCACGCCCCAGGGAACGTGCCGACTCCGGCGTGTGTCCGACCTGTTGGGCGCAAATGGGGCCTGGAAGGTCGATGTTCTCCGCCAATATTTTCTTCCGGTAGACGTAGACACCATCACCAGCATAAAGACTTCCCCTCGTGCCTCGGGAGATGTTCTGGCATGGGCCCCGGAGAAATCCGGCGTCTTCTCCGTCCGTTCAGCATACCGCTTTGCCATGGACGAGCGCGAACGTCCACTGGCAAGCGCATCGAGCAGGGCACCGGATGGTCGTCGCGCCATCTGGAAGACCATATGGGGGTGCCCTGCTCCCCAAAGGTACGAGTCTTTGCATGGAGGCTGGTGTCTAATTCTCTCGCTATGTGGGCAAATAAATTTACGCGCAATCTGGAGCTTAATGATCTTTGTCCCCTATGTGGTGTGGAACGCGAGGATGGCTTCCACGCTATGTGCAGATGCCCTCGAGCGAGGGACCTGTGGAGAGCTGTGGCAAGGGATTGACCCCTTCCACACGTCGACGAGGTGCGCAACACAGGACCAGAATGGCTTCTCGGCGTGCTCGATCAGCTACCCGATATTAGCCGTACTAGTTATCTACCCGTGCACCTGCACGGCCTAGCAATTATAGGCGTACATAGTAATTAATAAAATTACAATTATCTGTAAAACGCAAGTGTTTAAGTTTTGGATATCATACAATTGGACTGATATTAATTCACTGAACAATGACAAAACGTAATATCAAATGTATTGTAAGCTTCATTGTAGGGAAATGTGCATCTGTTTTCTCCTTTATCTTCCGCAAACTTTAATCATTGGTCTAAACGAAGCCTTCATGTCTTGGTAGCAAGAAACACATCTATGTGAATTTTACACAACCTACTAAGGGATCGATAAAGTATGAATTAATTTGATCCATATGGCAAGATACACATCTTCCCGGCTAGTTCGATCCACATTGCAACATATATAACACAACTCAACAAAGTTGGACAAATATACATTACACACACCTCCCTCTCAACAAAAATCAAAGCGTGAGAGGTATGTACTACATGGTTAATTTCATTTTTCATATTATTTGCATATCAATTATTTGATATATAACAATATTTGAGGCATTGGGCCTTTTTAAAGTTAATTGTAATGACAATTGCTTAGGTTAATTTGTGTTCCCTTGAGTTACAGATGCAAATGATGATGTCTACTCAAATGTTTGTATAAACTAAAACAGAAAAAGATGGTTTTCTTAAATATAATTAAGTGACTACTGTTTCAGAGGATACATTTTCCATTTAGTGTCGGATTCCTTTTTATTAGATGTGGTATTACTTTATCATGGTCGGCGTACATATATACCCCAACTACAATGGTACTCATATCTTTTACGTACTCTATGTTTCTTTTCGTGCATTAGGAAGTGCTCCCACTTAACTTTCTATAAATGTTATACTTCGTTCAGAATGTATTTACCTAGAATGAGATAATCATAGTAGATAGTAGTATCTCGTAATACTTGAAAAAATATTTACACCTAAATATTTAAATTTTTATTAATCCGGTTGTGAAATAATCAAGAGTCTGTCTTACCAATACCTAGCACGAAAATTAATATATTCCTTCAATTGATATTTATTAGCGGGTTTGTATTCGTATTTTCTTATGCATGAAAAATTTATGCTATTTTGCTACTTGTGTATTATAAGACATTTGTAGTCCTGGTATATTAGAGAGCCATTCCGGAGATATTTTTGTATGTTTGTGCCTAGTTTATTTTATCAGGGCTAGGTCTTCTTTCTGTACGATGAGATTTAATTATTATTTTTCAATCAGGCATACGCTCAGTTTTTCTAGCCAAGGCTTGAGGACTCCTTCGTTGTACGCGGCATTCCTCTTTTTCTTGTTTTTTGACGGGCTGGCAATTGATTTTATTTCATGGGAATTGGTTTGGTAATGTTTTTTTAGTTATACGTGTCTTCTTGTTTGCAAAGGAGAACGCACATTTTTTTTTCTAGGAACAAACGTGTGTGTTGAGGATCTTTTTGCTTTGGCCGTGTGGGATCTTTTATTTCAGGTACGATTTTTTTGTGGGGTTTATTTCACCGTACGTGGTGAGAACTCGGTTTCTGGCATGATTTTTTTTGTACGTGAGTGCTGAGAACTCTTTTATTGGACGTGTCAGCTATGTGGGGAGGTATTTTGATATACATGACTCCTATTTTTTTAAACGTGTTGGTTTGATCCCTTGTCTACGTAATTGTTTCTTAATAAGGCACGTCCTTCTAACAGATCTTGACCATTAAATTTCAAATCTAATGGTTATATTATTCTTCATGATGTGGATTAACATGATGGCTTGAAAGATGCCTTCAATTATTGGCACGTCCTTCTAACAGATCTTGACCATAAAATTTCAAGTCTAATGGTTATATTAATCTTGATAGTGTGGATTAACATGATGGCTTGAAAGGTGTCTCTAATTCTTACATTCTTACATAATATATATATATATATATATAATAATAAAGCACGGATCGCTTCTTACCCCGGATTTTCGATCGTTTCGTTCGTCCGTCGTTCGTACGTCCGTCGTTCGCACATATGTATCGTTCAGAATGGAGAAAGGCTAAGCGAACGAACCAGCCCATGAGCTGGCACAGTGAATCAGGCCCACCTGTCCCGGTTAAGGTTTTTGACGGCCCGAGGCAAAAAATTCCTCCGGGCGTTCCTGGAGTCAATGCTTAATGTCACAGCCAACTAAGCTACATCACACTGCGTGTACAAAGTAATAATAGTCCCACCTCGGTCCGTTTCACTCAATCCCATCAATTTTTATACATCGGACGCCTTGCTGCATCAGAAGTCAAGAAGCAGAGGATGGAAACAAAACAAAGTAACTAATCATGCAAGTGAGAAGAGGTAGCAAAGGAATAAGGATTTACAAACAAATCCGCACAATCTTGGGAATACAAAATAATCGGCAGGAGGCCCTTGAAACAGCTACTGCTTTGACTCAATTTGCTCGGCTGCATATCATCGGTAAAGAAAGTAGAGATGCAGATGGGATGAAGAATGAACGCAAAGAAATCAATCCTGGTCGCCGTCGTAGCATCTGTCGTCACCACGCCCGCCCGTCGGAGCAACGTCTCAGTCCGCCTCATGCGAGCGAGGCGAGGGACGGCCCGGGACGGTCGGCGGCGGTGGCTCACTGCGTGCTCCTGCTCATAGGGGAATGAAGAGAGGAAGAAGGAGAAGGAGGTGCTGCCCGTGGGGCGGCATGCGCGAGGGCTCGGTGGTGGCCTCGATCCGATCTGGATCGAAAGCTCTGCGGGGAGGCCTTGAAACAGTTCAAGAAAGGAAAGAAATCGGGAGTGTGTGTGTGTGTGGGGGGGGGGGGGGGGGGGGGGGGATACGAGGATGAGGACGGCTTAGAAGATAAGATTGGAGGTATATATAGAGAGCTATGTGTGTGTGGTCAGACGACACGCGTGGCGCCGTGGCCCACACGAGGGCTGGTGTTGTCTTGCAACGAGCAGTCAAGCACACGAGCGGGTTGGACACAAAAGCACTCACCTGAATATTAGATTAGCTAGATTTAACTATAGGTAGACTAATTAGCTAGGAGGAACACGCTCCTTTACCCATCAAATCGGTTGATTCTCGTCATTTTTTCTTCTCCGAATCTGCATGCACGCAATTGCCAGGTTTGCTTCTACAGTTTCTAAAAGTTGTATGCCCCATAAATAAATATATAAATTATCTCCGGGCGCTGCTGATTCCGGTTTATACGAGTACATAATAAACCATCGACGTTAAAACACAGGCATTTATATGTCATTTTCATAGAGTTTTTAATTGTCCTCAATAAAGTTGTTGTTCCGGATCTGAAAAAAATGCCATGCTTCATGTCCCTAAAGATGGTCATGTTGAAGATGGTACAGAGGAACGAGGCAACCACCTTATGCATCCTTTTGACCCAAACACTGACGCTATGGAGAAACAAGAACATTGCATCCACGTTACTTTGAAAGTGTTGCATGTACGCCATTTTTATTCTCTGATGTTAGTGCAATGGTTAATTTGCCGGTGTGGTATGCTTTGAAAAGCGTCGTGAAGCTTATCGACTAAATAAAAGAACTAAAGATTTGACCCAATTGCAAAAAAAAAAATACACACAAGGAAATAAGAAATATGCAAACATGAAGCCAACACAGAAGATAAAAAAAGTGCGCATGGGAAAGGCAGAAAGATGAAAAATATGCAATCAGAACAAAAAAAGCTAGATTACAGCAAACTATAGCTAACCGCGAATTGAGGTACAACACATTAAGCAAAGATTCAATTACGATGAAGAACCCTACATATATCATGACAGAATAGAAAGTTATACATCTATATGACAAGGACTTCATGGTTAGCAGACACGCAACATGCTTGGGAGCTAGGCGAAGTATACATCATTTTTACTGTGTGATATCAGTAACTCAACACAATTGCTGGGTATATGATTTTTTTATCATTAGTACGATGGTTAATTTGCTGGTTAGATATGTGTTGTTACTACATATTGATCGTCTAATCTACAACGTCATATTGAATTCAGGCGAAAAACATCATGTGTGCTCTTAAAAAATCCATTAAATTAGTAACTGAACTTTTGAAGAATGTGCTTCAAAGTCGAGAAAAATGCACTCGGTGGAACTCCTCCGTGCACCACCCTCTCTCCAACTACTGCCCCTCCGCGCCGTAGCAACGCACGGGCATTTTTGCTAGTAGTAAATAAGAGATGGTGTTGTTGATGGTTCTTTGGCGTATTTGGCACGTAAGAAATGAGATCACACATGACAAAGCTCCGCCGCCGACGGAATCTTCCAGACGCTTCCTTCAAAGCTACATAAACTCTTTGTTATGTATCAAGCAATTTCCGCAGGAGGACCAAGTCAAAGGGAAGATGGTGCTTTCACTGGACAGTGTACGCTTTGCTCCAAACCAAGTGAAAAAGCAACGTGCGTGTGACGCAGAGATGCAACATTGGTCACGGCCGCCGGATGGTTGGACTAAGCTAAATACGGATGGTAGTTATGTCGCTGCTAATCGTACAGCTGGGTGTGGTATGGTGCTGCGGGACGCCCATGGTGAAATTATTTCACAGCATGCCGGCAGCTCTTTGCATGTGATAACGCCCTTGATGCTGAACTAGAGGCATGCAACGAAGGCCTCGCGCTTGCACTGGAGCGCACGACCTGCCCCATCCAGGTGGAGTTGGACTGCTCGGAAGCAGTGGTGATGCTACAGGCCACTGAACGAAACCGGTCGAGACATATGACCATTGTGAGTGAAATTCAGGAGATGTTAAAAGTTGATAGGGATATCTCAGTTACTCTTATTAGCCGTACCAAAAATAAAGTTAGTCATAGTCTAGCTGCCTACGGGCGTTGTACTCCTCGGACTGCGGTGTGGTTAGGAGGAGGTACGGACGAAATTGTAAACTTGTGCAAGGATGATGCACCACCTTAGTAATGAGATTTTCCTTCCCCCCGCAAAAAAAATAAGGAGTGGATAAATATATATTTCAATAGAGTAAATATGTCGCCCTCGCATTTGAGAGGGTCACCTTGCTAGTTCCCTTGAACGAAGAGCAACACAGCTCTCAACTGAATGCACGAAGGACAACACAACTCTCAACTGAGTGCTTGGAAATATAATGCTCAACCAAAGTGAAACAATTCGGGTGCACATCTGAATGCGATGAGATCCTACGGAGGGAGTGCGTGTCACTGGAACAAAAGATAAATGCTTGTTCTTGTTGCATTATATGTTACAATAGTTAGGGAAGCTTAATCAGTGTGACCTTTTCACAGTACTACAACTGTACTAGGCGAAACAGTTAACATAAACAAGTATGCCCCGTTCGTCCTGAGAAAAAACGAGAGTGATGAACAGTCCCTATCATAAACAAAATAAATACTGTAGCGAGCAGAGTTGCGACTTCATGTTCGGGCACTGAGATTCAGTAACTTTGAAGAGCTAAATCTCAACGTGACTTAGCTATAGTTGGTGACTGTCATTTCGCAATTAAATGATCCAGATAAAAATGAACAGTACCCATACTACAAGACACATGTACAGGACAGAAGTTACATGACTATCTTGGGTTAGAGAGTGTCACTTCACCATCCGCAGGGATTGTACTTGTCTCTCATGGCTGCTAGACCGCAAAGGTTTTTTCCTGTCTGGGCTGATCCCCATCTCCTCTACCAGGCTGTACCAGGTCAAATTGGTCAAGATCATATACAGCCGGGCTTCTCAAACCGACCTCAAATGCTGTCTGGGAAGGCAGACCGGTCACTGACCGGTAAACAAATCCGACCCATCCGGACGCCTCAAACCGGTCTCAAATGCCCGGGCTGTCCGGAGCCATTTATATCCGGCACAAATATAGGAAAGATATGGGGCGGTCCATGCGCGTCCACCATGTTTGCCTGACCCACCGCCGACCCCCGTCCGCCCCCACAAAAACCCCAATCCGGAAACCCTACACTCACTTCGCTCCGCGCCATCTCTCTCTACCCCTTCTACGATTCGATCGATCGAATCCAATCTCTGACGAGCATGTCGAGCTCCGGCAGCTGCTCCGATGGCTCCATCGATGACGAGGACGAGGTGTCCCTCCGCATTATAATGGAGAGATCCTGGGTGGACACAGCGTACAGTTTCAGATCTGGTACGTCGCAGCTCGCCCGTCGACGCAGTGCTGACGCCATAGCTGGCACCCCAGACCCACACGCAGTTCCATGCAGGCTGCTCAATCCACACCGCCCTTCCGTCATCCACCTCTCCCGCAGGTCGCTGCTCCGCAAGGGCAGCAGTGGGTTCTAGTGCCCACTCCGCCGGCGCCACAGGAGCGCACACCGAAGTCGGAGGCACGTGCCGCCCACCGCGTGGGCAGCGGGAAGGGTAGAGGGAGACGATCGAGCAATCCGTTCGCCGCCACCGCGGATTGCCGGCGGTGCTCGACGATGAGGAGCAGCTCCTCGCGTGGATCTACCGCAGGTCACTTACGACTACGGAGACGGACACTCGCCGGCTCCGGAGCAAGTACACCAAGGCACTTCGGCTAGCCATTGAGCAGTTCGAGCACGAGGCGACGTAGGCGGCGAAGGTGTCCAAGCCGAAACACAACCATGACTCGGATGCCCGACGTTTGAAGGGATGCATCATCATCTCCTCTTCTCCCAAAAACTCCGACGACCTGCCTCCTACTACGGACGCCTACCTGGACGCCTAATCCAGCGCCGGCAACCAGAAGAGCAAAGGGTCGTAGGGAAAGTGGTGAAGCTGGCCGGCAGCAAGTCCCAATCTAGGGTTGCTGCCGGCCAGCAGGGGCGCCGGGCTGGGCGTGGGGCTCGGCGGCAGGACTACTTCGTGGCGGATGCGTGATCTCTCTGGTGGGGTGTGCCGGCGGTGGTCGGGCCTCTAGATCCGGCGGCGGCTGGATCTGGATCCCGGCGGCGGCAGGTGACACGGATGGTGGTGGATCTGGTCACCTCCCTCCATGCTCAGTGTGCTTTCCTCCGTACGGATCTGGGTCGCGATGTGTGGCTTGCTGGTCCTTGATGCGGATGAAACTGGAGGTGGGATTCAGATCGAGAGAAATCCTTTGCCGGCCCTGGTTGGTGACGACGGCGGCGACACCCGAGGGCGCCGTTTCTTCTTCAAGGAGACGCTCGTCAGATCTGTCTATATCTCCACCACGTCCTTTTGTCTCCTGGGTGAAAGCCCTAACTGCGGTGGGCGACGACGGCGTCTTTGACGTCATTCCCTTCTTGAAGGCGCCGCCTTGGGAGCTATGTGACTAGTGGACACTGTTTGATTGGAATTGGAGGTGATCTGGATCAAGGGGGTGGTGCGACGTGGCATCTACCGCGTCGATGACGGCGGGTCCCGACAGCATGGTGCAGCAGAGTCTCGGCGTTGGATGCGTCTTGATGGACGTGCGTAGGGAGGTGGCGTTGTCTGGCGTCGTGGTGACGTCGACGGCATGGCATGGTTGATGCGTCAGTACCTGCACTGAAGATGGATCTGTGGAAGACGGCGGCGGCGGACTCTGAGAGTGTGCCAGACCAGTGTGTGCCCCAGACTCGGCAAGCAGCTTGGTTGGGACCTCCGGCTTTAGATGTTAGGCTTTGGTGCGAGGTCTGTTTGGTATTTGGCTCGGATTCTCGGCACCCCTTCATCAACTGGATAAGAGTAGCGACAGATGTTGCCAAGATGGTGGCTTCAGACTTACTGATGTATTATTTTGTAAGGTCTTTGTGAATAATTAATAAAATGGCTGCATGCATCGCCCAGATGCAGAGCCCGGGGGTCATCCTCCTTTTCTAAAAAAACCATGGAGTAGCTCGTGGACGGCGACAACCCCTGGCATACTGTCCATGTACGAACAAGGACGACAACAAGTTCCGGCACTCCAACAATGGCACAGATTCGGAGACCCACCGAAGGCTTTCTTCGGGGTGGACAAGGACGACTGGTCACCACTGCTAGAATGATGGCACCGTATCAGAGGAGGAAGCCCACGTCAGCTACATCTTAGTTGGATCTTGGAAGGCTATTAAAATGTCTTATTTTGATTTTACAAGTTGGCTGGAATCTGCAGCAGCAGGAATTACCTTCTGCAATAAAACATAGCAAAATGATTTTGATGGCCAATAAGTGCAACCAAAATCGATACTCTAGCAAAGAGTTTCAAACTCATGTGAGGGTGTGACTGAATAGAGAGTTCCTCGATACCCCCCTGCAGGGACTGTGCTTCTCCACGGTGGCTGCTGGCCCCCAAAGGTCTCTTCCCCTCTAGGCGGAACACCATCCTCTCCACCGGGCGAGATTGCAGAAATATATCAGGTTAGGTGAATCCGCCAAGCAGCTTAAAAAACCGTTCCCGATGCCTTTCAAACCTACACAAGTTATTTCAAATAAATTTGACAAACGCGCTTTCATTCTCTGGATATATGGATGGATCAGCGTTTTGGATACCGCCCGAGAAAAACGGTTACCGGGCGGTTACCGAGTTTCTCGCCACCCCACGAGAAAGAAGTATCCCGAGCAAAAAATTCCGAATTTTTTGAATTTAAACGCTCAAGGTATAATAAAATAAGATAACGTCTCAGATGTTTTGTGAGACACCATTGTGGCGTGGTGGTCACCATCTATTGCCCGCATCGAGGGGTAGGTGGTTCCAGTCCCCTTCGTTGCCCCTTTTTTTTTGGTTTACTTTCCAGAATACATATACATGAAAAAAATAAGGACCCATCAAGAGTCGAACTCGCGACCACCTATCACCTGGAGGCGCGTACAAGACGTACCACTGAGCTAGTAGCACCTTGCTGGTCAATTACTTCTCAAGCCTTATCTATATCTAGTTTAAAAAAATTTGAATTCAAAATTCAATTATAAATTTCGTCCGAAATCTGTCCGGTATTTCTCGGTAACCGTGGTAACCGAGAATCTCGCGCCCCCACGAGAAAATTTCTGCGTTCGGAATCCAAAACCTTGGGATGGATATTTATCCATCGTGGCTAGTGGGAAATGTAATTAGAACTTAGAGGCCCCGGAGAGATCGATATTTATCGATTGGGTAGACTCGCTGGTCTACCACATTAATTTAGCACATGGCAGACTCTTTTCTAGCTTGCTTTAGTAAACTATAAAAATGTTTCTAGTTTTCAGTTTGCCCAAATATTTATAGACGGCACCCCCATTTCAATTATAGATAAACTAGGAAATAAATATTGTACAAAATCTGGGTCTGGTACTATCACGAGTCCATTCGCTCCCGCGCGGGTCCTTCGGCCACACCTGGGCAGCCAGATGTAGCCACCTAGGAGCTCCCCTGCCCTCCCATTCCCCTCGCCGTCGCCGGACGTCGTCGCTGGGCAAAGCCCGCACGGGCGGCGGCATGGCCTTCCCGTGGTGCGGCAGTTCGTGGAGCTAGGCGTCAGGTCGACTGCGTTTCCTGGCAAGTTGGCGAGTGGCGGCGAGGCAGCTCCGTGTGCACGGAGTTGCTTCTCAGTCGGGTAGGCATGGTGCTGGCTGATCTATCGTGTTACACAGGCGCCGCTCGTCAAGATGCACGATGTTGCGGCGGTTGCTGAGGAGGCGCGGTGGTCCTGTGGGTGACGGCGTGGAGCAGTGGTGCGGGTTCATCAGGGTGGTGCCGGTGTCCGGTGCTGGTGATACCGGAGGCTGTGGGGTGCTGTTGTCATGGGGCTTGGACCTGCGTCCTCCACTACCGAGCGGGCTGTCGATGTGCTCGTGGTGGCCATGGCACATGGCACATGAGGTCTGGGTACGGCGCCCATGGCACATGAGTTCTGGGTACGGCGTTCTTGCACTCGGATCATGCAGTTGCGGTTGTGGCTACGCGAACGCACCAGGATGGGGCTGTGGCAGCGGCCCCAGATTGCGAAGCGTTTTGGGCATTGACGCGGCTTCTTGAAGTTGGTCTGGTTGTGGCTGAGCGTAGTGTGGTGGAGGCAATGCAGCGACGATTGATCTGATGCAGATGAGTTCGACGGTTGTGCAGAGGTCGCCTATGCAGTGTCCTGGTGAAGAGGTCCGAAGGTGGGCTAGATCGGTCAGATCTGGCCGTGTGGGCTCGCTGGCGGGTTTGTAGATGCTTCGGACCCGACATCGGCATGGATTGATGTGCGGCTAAGGGTGTGGGCGGACCTCGGGGTGGAGGCATTGCGTCATTGCTGCCACACCCCTACCGGGTGGACTCGGTCATCGTCGCAGCTCCAGGGGAAGCCCTAGATCCTATTGATCGGACGATGGCGACCCCTCGACGCCGTTTCCCCTCTCAAGGTATTCGTGTTGGGACCTGGACATCGACAAACGGGACCAGTTGATGGTATTGGTGTCAACACTTCTCTGGTAACGATGACGAGGCGAGCTATCTTGAAGGCATGGCAATGGTAGAGGTAGTCATTTTTTCTCCGGCTTGTCTATGTGACTACCTCGGGTTGTTTTGTTGCGGTGAAGTCATAGCTGTGATGGTAGTGCCCCGGTGGCAACGATGATAGGCAGCAGGTGGTATGTTCGGTGATCTTCAACGTCGCCAGTCTTGTCTATAGTTTCTCCTTCGAAGCTCTACTTCAGAGTCAGAGCTGCGTTGTCGTCAACGCGGGTGGCTGAGTTTCGGGCATAGGTTTTCTCATGTTCCACACTGCCTCTACGGTGAGGATTGGGTCGACGTTCGTCTTTGTTAAAGTCGGAGTCGCTTGCTCTAAATTATGGATGGTGATGACACCTATTGAGGAGAATTGATGATGATGACGATGACACCGGTGTGAGGTCTTGACGAAGCCCTCTATGTTGAGTTATGTGTGGAGTATTATGTGAGTGCCCCTCAGTGGTTTGTGATGGTTTTCGCCTCATTTTCCGTTAATTTTCGGTGCAATTTTCATCTGCTTAATCAATAAATAAGGCAATACTTTTACGCTTTTCAAAAAATAAAATATTAAACACAATCAGCTGACTGCTCAGTAGCTGTGAATATGAAGGCGCACTGTACCAGGAAAGCCGTACCTACTGCCTAAGCAATTGACCCTGCTACTTACAATGCATTGCATAGTTATGTTTTTTTTTGGAATCGACATGTCCCGTGGAAATACCTATGTCGAAGTTGATGCCTCAAGTGCGAGCACTTTCTTGGCTGGAGGTGCTATCACCTGAAGGACTGTGCATGTCGAAGGTTTTCCATAAAACAACCTTGTGGTACAAAAATAAAAAAAATCGATCTGGACCGTCAGATACAACATGGATGGCCCATATTCTAGCGGATACATCCCACATCCCAGGCACTTAATGAACATTTTATGAAAAAAACCCTGACAATGTATGCATATAAAACATAACTTTTACAGTAATGACCCCAACTTTCTCATATTCAATCGTTCTGTCCTCAGGAAATAAGACTAATTTTCAAATCCTCTCAACATTGATGCTCCATCTCATTGATTACCCATGAAAATTGAACTTGTTGGCCCCTAAAAACTTTGTGAATATATATCACAATATTTGTATACAAATAAAATTTAAGTCATCTCATTCAAGTATATGTCAAACTGGACCATCCCACACATAATCGGTAACCAAATGAACAGAAGTGACTCAAGTGGAAACATGCATCATCCAAAGTTCAAAAAAACAACATCCAAACACAGTAGCTCTTATATGCAGGAACACAGTACTTCTTTCCAACAGCAAAAGCATGACCGGAAGCGAAACTACCAAGATCCGACAATACTTTACACATTACAAAATTGTTTCACGCTCCGTCCCAAAATGAGTGACTCAAAATAAGTGACTCAAAATTAATAAGTAGAAACATGCATACAGCTAGTTAACAACTACTCCCTCCGTCCCAAAATAAGTGACTCAAAAATGACTCAATTTTGTACAAATTGAGTCATTTTTGAGTCACTTATTTTGGGACGGAGGGAGTACCATATACAGAATTATATAATTCTCATCAATTCTCAGTGAGGACTGGTCCATGATCTACAAGTCTGATATAAACCCAGTGCATAGCAGAGTGGATAGACCACTCAGTTACAGTGGGTTTGTCAGCAAGCAAGACTAGCTCTCTCCTCATAATGTCGCAACATGGACATGAGCATCTTCCGTGTTGGTGCTTCTTGCTCTATGTGTTGAAACGATGACACCAAAGAAAATCATACTTCGAATATTTGCTCCTGACCTAATCTAACGAGTCTGCATTAACAATACCATTTCAATAGCAGGAAGAAAATTGTGCGTTGCATATAGCCATTTGTAGACTTTACTTAATATCATCACTAAACTTGCAATAAAAATTTGGCCGGATATAATTACTGCCATAGGGGAGATGAAATTTCCTACCACGTTTTCTCAATATGTTAGTGGAAAGATGATTCCAATGCAATATAACCAGCTAAATCATTTGGGTATTGCTACTACCTAGAACAAACATGATATGTATTTATGGGCGATTCATTTCTGTAAGGGTCAAAAGGGGAAAATACCCATATTTATGAACAAATATTTCTTCATAAAACAGAGACCATATAAACTGCTTCCTGAATTGGACATTCCCAACCATGACAATACATGTTAACTAGCATGCAACCACATTTCGTTTAAGAATAAATTTGTGTTTGTTCAAGGTTTGATTGTGTTGACCGCTCAAAGATATTTAGGGCGGGGATCTCATATTATAGGAAATTATGTGAGCCTAGAGCAAAATGGCAATGAAGAGTGCTATGTTTGATCAGGTCCCATTTCACTCTTACACCAATGTACACAACGACATACTAGTTTCCTACATCTACATAACAAAGCATAAACAGTAAGGAGAAAGAAATGGTTTTCATTTTTTAAATGGAGTTTTATGACTATTTTTTAGATGGCGGATTAATAGTGTTAACAAATAATTTTATGGCATCCATTATAGTAAGACAGAAAAGTGGTTCTCTTCGATGCAAGAAGAATCACAAACCTCTACTCTTGTGTCATATGATTCATAGAGCATGTCCTGCATCATGGAATAGCACTTTTTTACAAATGCTGCATTTGCGTGCGACTTTTTGATGAATTCCTAGCCTTCTTTTCTTGTCACCAGACCCACCCCTCACACCATCCCTGTGCCCCTTTATTCTAGAGCATGTGTCCCTTCCATTGATATCAAAAGGTGTGAGGATGGTGACATCCTTTGGAATGATGCTACCAATAAACGACTCCTCCTTTTCTTGTGAATTGCATGGTACGACCGGTACTAGCTGGTTCAAACCCAACTCAGCCTTGAACAAGCTGGTGTGGAGAAATTCAATTCCTTCAATGGAACACTTAGCAGTCCGTATGAGATCTTCTAGCTTATTCCCGATAGCAGATATCTTTCTTCTCACGACCATGTCAATTGGGTGTAGGAAATTCTCTTCAAGCACGCTTCCTTCCCCATCGAACATAATGTCCTTAGGAAATAAATCACACCATGACACGTGTCAAGGCAAATAAGCATTAACTCTTCTAAATCTAAATTGAAAGAAATATACCTTCTTCAATTTTTCTCAACCCGCTTAAGAACATAAATCCTAGGTAATTCATTTATTTTTGCACCCCTCAGTACTCAGATAATGTGGCGGCACACAATTCCTTTGGACTCAAAAAGCTTGCAAGAACACTTAGTAACCATGGTTGTTGTATCGCAACACACTTCTCGAATCTTGTTGTATTGATCGCTAACAGACATTACTTTAATACCCTCACCATTTCTTGTGTTTTGAACATCACAATCATCCCTTGCAGCAAGCACCTAAGCGTGAAACAATTCAAAAATCTCATGTGTGAATACCTCCCTGCCTTGTTTCTCTATTCCCCATGATGTGAACAATTCACTTGTTGTGTATTCGCATGTGTTATCATCAATTAACTCATTTTGACTCTGACATTTCGAAGTTGTGTCAAACCTTAGGAAAAACTCAACAAAAGTAAGCTTGCGACATACGAAACGCTTAATGAACGAGAGTTTGCACTCTCTAAGAAGACCAGCTAAGGGAATATCAATGAAGTATGCTGGTATCCATGTCGCACGAAGCTGATACCTTCTAGCGAACCACTCATGGTCCTCCAACTGAAACTCTGTAATAAAATACTTCCATCTACCCTCAAATTCAGCAGGTGTTTCAGAATTCCAGACACAATGTTTCAACCTATCATAGAAACCAAGGTCATTCCTCAATTCAGGATAGACCTTCCCAGGAACCTTTTCCATAATGTGCTACATACACAATCGATGGTTGCTGTTCGGTAGAATTTTTTTAATAGTGTTCCTCATCCTAATACACTCATCAGTTATGATCACACTAGGAGCAATCCCACCCATTGCTTTAATAAATGCCTTGAACAACCAAACATAAGATTCTTTTGTCTCATGAAGTAGAAATCCCGCCCCAAAAAAGACGCTTTGCATATGATGGTTTACTCCAGTGAAGGATGCAAAGGTGTATTCATATTGGTTAGTGTTGTATGTTGAATCAAAAGAGAGCACATCATTAAAATGACCATAATTTTCCCTACTCGTTGCATTTGTCCAAACAAAATGTACTAACCTCGTCAACTTTATACTCAAAGAAAAAAGCAGGATTCAGAGCCTTCAATCTACCAAGTTGGTCCACAAGCATTTTAGCGTCACAATTTTTTTATTTTATTCTTCAATACACCATAGTGATTTTGTAGGTCCTTTTGTGTCCAGCCAACATGGTCAAAACCCCATGCACCAACATGCAGAAACCTATATGCTAAGGCGGTACCGATACTAGCTTTCTGACAATTGTGGAGTGTTGACTTCACTCTCTCACTAACTTGTCGATTAGATTTAATTAATCAAGTGTTGCTAGCTAGGTGGCACAAAACGTTTGTACCTCTTGAGAGAACGATTGTTTCTTTTTTGGTGTATTAGAATCATCAATGAGAAGCATTGGAGAATTAATCTCTCCAAATGAGGTAGCATCACTGAAAACTTTATTTTGGGCACTGTTGACCGATTCCACAGCTGCAAATAATTTTTCGGCAAACAACATCAAAGAAGGGATTAACAGAATAATAATTAATGTCAAGATATTATTGCCTTTTGGACCATGTGTTCTGACCTCATAGTGTTGGTACACAATTTCCAATTATTGGAACTGTGGGCTCCCCTAAAGGTGACGTCGCACTACTTCCCTCCATTTCAGATCGAGATGTACCAAAAGAACAGTGGAGGCCAACATAGTAGTCAACGAGCGCTACTTCCCTCTATCCACCATACCCAAACCAGAATTGTGTTCTATGCCAAAATCCAAATAGCACATTGTTCAGTCACCTTGAATGCAACAAAATAAGAAATCGGCCCAATTACAGGATTGCAAAGTTAAGGTTGCGCATTAAAGAGATGCACACAAGAAGACTTATTTTTACATGCAAAAAGGTAAAAAAAATAGTTGCAGGTTTCTTTTAAAATCAGTGTGTACAACTAAATGAGGAAGAGCAATGAGCGGACACAATTGTTTCACAGCAGCAAAACTAGCATGATTTTTGGTTTCATTGCCATTACTGGACAAATAGATAGTTAGCTCTCAAAAAACAGTGAGTGGTACATATTGCAAGTGTGTAATAAATTTCAGTCTTGTGCTTACAAGCACTTCACTTTGTTGGCCCAGACCCGAGCTCGTACGATCAGACGTCTTTTGTGACGAGTACTTTCCGTCGAGACAACCACGTACGTAGCAGCCGCTAGCTAGCCTTGTCTTGATCAATCAGCAGCCTATGCAAAACACACGTACACGAGAGAACACAACACGGCAACTTGATGGCTAAAGGCCCGTATCGAGCCTCTGGTTTGTATTGCTTTTCAATCTGATTTTACAAGGGGTAGGTTACACGAGTATATAAAGACCTAAAGCTAGCCTAATACATAATCGAGTCGGTTGATTGTTCCAGTCAAACCCGGACACGGACATCGTGGTTATTTCCAGCAATCACCCCCTAAACATGATGTCCTCACGTCACAGCTTGGACACCGATCCTTCGTCGCATCTTCACGAACTTCTGTCGTCCCAAAGATCTGGTTAGGATATCCGCAAGCTGATCATGGGTGCAAACATAGTTGACGTCAATTTTACTTTCTTCCACGCACTCCCGTAGGTACTGATACCTCGTATCGATGTGCTTGCGTCTATCACGACGCACTGAATTCTTCCACCGAGAGATTATAGACTTGTCGTCAACATTGAGCACCACTCTTTCCGGTTCCTTACCTGTGAGGTCACCGAGTAGTCTTCCTAGGCAAACACCTTGACACACCGCGGTTGCAACTGCAATATACTCCGCTTCGCGAGAGGATAATGTGACCACTTTCTGCTCCAACTCACTATATTTTCTCCCAAGAAATATACCACTCCCGAGGTACTTCTACGGTCATCCATATCTCCTGACATGTCGCTATCACTATAGCCCAGTAGCTCCAGCATCTCCTTTTTCTTCTCTCTCAAATAGACACAACCGAAGTTTGTTGTCCCTTTGATGTACCTGAGTATATGTTTCAGAGCTTCCCAATGCTCTGTCGTGGGTGCTTCCATGAAGCGACACACTATGCCAACGAAATATGCCAAGTCCGGTCTTGTATTCGTGAGATACCTTAATTTTTGGACCACACTTCTATACTCCGTTGCATCAACCACGGGAGCTTCACTTTTCTTGGTTAGTGTAAGACGAGGCTTCATCGGAACATGACTTGGATTGCAGTTTTTAATGCCACATCTTTCAAGTAGCTTCTTTGCGTATGCCTCCTGACATAATGTGATCTCCTCCGGCTTTTGCTGTACCTCGATCCCAAGGTAGTAACTCAAGAGCCCTAGATCAGTCATCTTGAATAGCTCCTTCATTTGTAGCTTGAAGTTTGCAATCACCTCTTCGTCAGCTCCAGTTATCAACAGATCATCCACATAGATGTCCACTAAGAGACGATCCTTGCCTTTACCTCGCTTATACATCGTATTCTCTAGTGGACTCTTCTCAAATCCAAGAAAAAATAATGTACGGTCAAGCTTAATGTTCCTTGCCCGAGGAGCTTGTCATAGCCCGTACAACGCCTTGTGTAGCTTCAATACCTTGTGTTCCTCTCCTTTGATGTACCCCGATGGTTGCTTCACATACAATTCTTCTTCTAACTCCCCAGTCAAAAACGCGGAGTTCACATCCATGTGATGTATCCTCCAAGATTCTTGAGCCGCGAGAGCAATAAGTAGCCTCACCGAGTCCATCCTTGCAACTGGAGCAAACACTTCTTTGATGTCCACACCTTGCTCTTGCACGCTTGATTTAGCTACGAGACTTGTTTTATGCTTCACCAAGTCTCCTTCAGCATCTTTCTTGACTTTGTACACCCATTTGAGCTCTATGATATTATGGCCGTTGGGAAGATCCACGAGCTCCCATACTTTGTTGTCTCGTATCGATCCCAACTCTTCATCCATAGCACGGCGCCAACGCTCTCCCATATTAGCATCTTCAAAAATTTCCGGTTCCTCGATGTGCAAACATCGTTTCTCTTTATTCTTCATCTTCACCGAATTTATTTGAAGCGCTTCATCTGGTTCATGTGGCCATTCTTCCGTCTCCAATGCTGTCGAAGGAGACGACACATCTTCTGAAGTTGCCAAACTTCTCGTTTCTGGCATTTTATCCTCCTCCAAACTGCTCACTAGAGAACCTGCAACACTAGATGGGCTGGTATTTTTAGGCACGTCTCTTTTTCCTAGACGTTGCTCATCTTGTGGCAACTCCACAAGCCCACATGCCGGTGTGCTCCATCGTGAAGCTGCTACATGCACATTGTACTGGCCACCACCATCCTGCTTGCCCGCTATGCACTGCACGCTAGCGAGCAAAACAGCCCCATAAGTGCCCCCTGTACAGCGTCCACCTTTGTTCGATGCTTGGCCGATGTATGCGTCGGCTCGCTCATCCGGCACAGCATCGGCTCCGTGCGCCGAGGCATGCGATGTGCATGAGCTCTCCTGATCCAGTCGATCTTCTAACGTAATAGATGTGTCTATACTTGGAACGTCCGCACAACTCGCCATAGATCTGACCAACACCACGTATGCGCCAAGTTCATCTGGTCCCAGTGAAGCTCACCCCATGTCACGTTCTTCTGGCGTGACCACTCCATCACATCCATCACCGTGTTCTTCTGGCGACACATCTTCGCCTTGTTCTAGCACGATCACACCGTCACGCATTGTGTCATGGTCTTCTGGCACAACAACTTTACCTGCTTCTTGCGTGACCACACCATCATGCCTTTTGTCATGGTCAACTGGTGCCACGACTTCGCCTGGGTTTACTAGCGCGATCACACCGTCACACCTTGCATCATGGTCTTCTGACGCCACGACATCGCTTGGGTTTACTGACACGGATGCACTCACCAGACATGTGTCCAGCAGATCGTGATCATCTGGATCCTCTTTGTCCACTAGCTCGCACATCAGCATCATATCCCCATCGTCTCCTTCCTCGGCCATGAGCGCCTGTTGCTTCGGTGCTTCTTCGCAGTCAGCATTGAAGTGACCGAGGATTCCACAATTGTGACACCTTACTTTTTTATGTCAAATTTTCTCCTTGGTTTTCTAGCCTTTTCTTCCTGTCCAGCGAGGTCCTTTTTCGCCGGGCTTTGCTTCTCCTTTGCTTTACTGCCGCTCATGGATCCACCTTTCTTTCCTTTCGACAGGGCCATCCATTGCGCCATTGTAAGCATGAGATGCTCACTCTCCTTCGAATCGCCGAAGCTGAGACGAATTCTCTCGTCGTGGGCCTTGAACCTTCCGACTAGATCCTCGACCGTGAGAGTGTTCAGGTCAAGACATTGCTCGATCGACGTGACGATTTGGATGTAGCGTGCCAGCGCGGCGCCCAAAAATCGTCGGACGAACGCAACTTCTTCTAGGGTTGAACCATAGCCGCATATGCCGTTGACGAGGGTCTTGAGACGGGCGGCAAACTAATCAACCGTCTCTCTTTCCTCCATCTTCAGGCACTCGTAGCTTCTCATCAGGGACTCGAAGGTGTGCTTCCTTGACACGGTCATGACCCTGGTGCAGTATCTTGATGGTCTCCCATGGCTCCTTCGCCAATTTCCTTCCGACGAGGTGCTGTAGCACATCCTTCGGCATGGCGGAGTAGATCGCCGTTAACGCCTGACGATCCGTCCGGTACTTCGCCGCACCCTTCGCGGACTCGGCGCCGCCAGGGTCGACGGCTTCCCAGAACTCAGCGCCCTCCATCGCGACCTCCATGTTCATCGCCCACAGTGCGTTGTCCTCTCGATCCAGCCGGGGGAATTGCGACACTCCCACCATCGGCATCGGTCCTGAAGCTCCCGCCACAACGATCTCCTTGCCTGGGTTCAACATGATCCTTCGATTGCTTTCCGAAAATCACGCCAATAAACCAAGCTCTGATACCAATTGTTGGCCCAGACCCGAGCTCGTACATCGAACGTCTTTTGTGACGAGTACTTTCCGTCGAGACAACCACGTACGTAGCAGCCGCTAGCAAAGCTAGCTAGCCTTGTCTTGATCAATCAGCAGGCTATGTAAAACACAAGAGAACACAACACGGCGACTTGATGGCTAACGGCCCGTATCGAGCCTCTCGTTTGTATTGCTTTTCAATCTGATTTTACAAGGGGTAGGTTACACGAGTATATAAAGAGCTAAAGCTAGCCTAATACATAATCGAGTCAATTGATTGTTCCAGTCCAACCCGGACACGGACATCGTTGTTATTTCCAACACACTTTCAAGTAATTTAACAGATAGATGAGACTAGTTCGTTCTCATGTATAGTTCCAGCAAATTAACAAAGTTTCACAATACCAAATTGCTTGATAAATCTAGCCCAAGCAAAATATAGCAAGCTGACTGGGTATAAGAAAAATAACCCGTACATCCAATTAGAAGATAGTTACCCATTGGATGATCTTGTATTCGCAAAATGATACTCCAGTCTATTAGTTAGTTTTCATGCTCTTTTCATCTACATTCCATCACATGTACGAGGGGTCTCCACAGGTCCAGAAAATAATCAAGTGTGGCTTTCTTAATGCAACAACTAGGATGGGTCCAGTATAACGTTTTCTACAATTTCAAATAATGGAACATGCTTAATAAGGCGGCCACCAGAGCTGAAGATTCTTATATGATGGAACAATAAAAAGGGCGATCTGGCTTATTGTAGGTTAAGAGTTTACCCGACTGACTTTGCTCTAGCTTTTACCCGGTTGAGTTAGCTCTAGCTTTTCAAAGTACTTTTGTAGGGGTGGGCAAGTCCAGATGTATGATTTGGATGCTGTGAAAATTAGTCTGACCGAGAAAATGTTGATCAGTGCCATGAGTTCACAATTTTGGTTTACTGGTGCGTTGCTCTTGTTTTTAAGCAATGATCTTGAGCTACCTGGCTCGCTGTACATCTCACGTTTTAAGCAATTCCTACACGTTTTACACTACATCAAAGACTGAATGCTTGCCTAGAAAGGAACATGGATGTATCATCAAGCATCAAGCATCAATCATAACGATGCACTACTGTCCTAATTTCATCTAAGTTGGCAGAAGTAATTCAGAGCATGGCAAACCTGCATTCGTGAAGACTCAAGATTTCTTCTCTGTCGTCAGCTGATGTCAGAGCTAGGCACGCAGGGGGAGGGGGGAGCCTTGTCGAGTTGAGCTACCGAGACAAACATACATGGAGTTCAGTTTGTTGCAATGGCAATGATGCCTTCAAATCTGTAGCGTTATAGCAATATCAACCACGGAATATAACACCTCCAGATCTTGTCGATTGTACTGGGGGTAAGACAAATGGTAGATCGGCGTTGGGGAATGGTAACTGGAGATTTGCTCAGCCAGCGTCGCGGCACTGCATAGGAGAGGTCCACCCGTGCAGTCCGACCGTCGGCGGTGAGATGACTAGGATTCCTCTGGTAGTCAAGGTCGCACAGCTAGGTACAGCTTGGGGCAGAGATGGAAAGCTTCCTCCAGCAGCCAAGGTAGCCCAGCTAGGTACAGGATCTACGCCGCTGTCGCCATTCGCAAGCCATTAGGGTTGAGGGATTTGCTGGACCTCACCCGTCGCGGCTTGATTTGGAAGAAGAAGGATATGAGCAGTCAAAAATATGTTGATATCGGGAGAAAAATAACTGGACATGTGGGGCTATTTTGTAAAGAAGAGCGCACAGATCCCCTACCAAATTATGGGCCATCCATGCTGGATCCGACGGTCCAGGTCGGTTTTCTCTATTTTTGTACCACGAGGCTGTTTTCTATTGTCGCTGCTACAGGATCTATGCCGACATCGCCATTCGCAAGCCATTAGGGTTGGGGGATTTGCTGGACCTCACCCGCCGTGGCTCGATTTGGAAGAAGGATATGAGCAGCCAAAAACATGTGTATATCGGGAGAAAAATAACTAGAAATAAGGGGCTATTTTGTAAAGAAGAGCGCACAGATCCCCCACTAAATTATGGGCCATCCATGTTGGATCCGACAGTCCAGGTCGATTTTTTCTATTTTTGTATCACGAGGCTGTTTTCTTGTAGTTGCTCCCTTGCGAGTTTTCTATCCGCAGTCCTTTTGTCGAGTTTTAAGTGTATGCTTTACATTTGCTCTATGCAATTAATATGTGTTTAAAAAAAATGCATCCATCCATGACCCGTAGTCCCGTTAATTGTTGGACACCCGGATGTATTAATTGCAGCGCATATTCCTGTAGATTCCGTTTTTAAGAGCCAATTAACCCACCATGCAGCGCATCCAGATAGCCAATTAGCCAAGCATTTTTTTATTTCATGTAAGAGTTTTAGTCCTGCATGATAAGAAACAGATAAATAATGTGTCAATGCAAGTAAAAAATGTTAATGAATATTTTTAAGATCAATATGATGGCACCAAATCACCATATAATTAACATAATTTTCCATGCCTATTTTGATATATAGCAAATTGAATTCTTCAATTTTTGGTCACAGGTAAGATGAAGAGTAACATATGTAATCCACCCTCTAAAGATTAACAGAATGAAATATATTTTTCATACAGGAATTAAGAGCAAACTATACATGGTTGTGAACAATTATATTCCTAAAGAAAGTAAATAAATGGGAAAATATATATGGCCATCATACTTTATGTTTTGCTTTATACAACTACCAGCCCGTGCAGGAGCACGAGTTGACGACTAGTATATATAAAAGAATTTAATGAAAGAGTTTTGAAAAATTGGTGACCCGGTCAAAATCGAATGACTCAATTGTAATTGAAGACCTTAATTGAACGTGGGTTTTTAAAATTATGGAGCTTTATGTCATAGAGGATAACCACAACAAAGGAAAAAACATAGATTGCCAACGGAGTTAAAATAGGCAAGCCGGTCTAACATCAATCCGCAGAACCGCACATGCATTTGACAATTGAAAAACTCTAAAAAAGAAAAAAACTAATTGTAAATACTTCACCAACCTTCACTTGTGTAAATACCGTGATACTTTTCTATATATAACTATATCTCCACACAGAGCCTATTGTAAGGTTCAGTCGTTCGTGCCTCCACACTTCAGTAGGCACTCCTCCTTTCATTTGCATGCCAAAGGTAAAGAACACATAAGCAGGGAACCAAAGAGCACAACCACTTGTGAATGAGAGGCATCAGGAGAAAAAAAATTCTTACCCGGTGAATCCAATGGCCTTTAAGGTAACAAACGTCTCTACAGAATTCAGGAGAGAGGGCTCCTCTTACCAAAAGGTCAGCGTTCGCGTCCGGTCACACGAGAGTTTCTGAAAGCACTGCTTCTACCCTCCGTGTTCACGTGAAGGCGTCGAATTATTGATCTCCAACTAGCAGAAGTACTTTGGTACTTTGAATGTCTCATGGGTCCCAAGTAGCAGAAGTACTTTGCTTCCTAGAACGATGGCCAGACTCGCACGACTTTATCTCCTTTTTTAAAAAACTTAATGTGTATATTACCTGAGTATATAGCTCATCAAGCTAGCAACCAGTAGTACGCACTTGTTCACAGTGCTGTTTAACCCAACTGAAACTGAACCTTAAATGTACTTGAGCGAGCCATCAATCTCAAGTCTTAACCGCTGCCTATGCAAACACATAGTTTCTTGCGCGCTCTTTCCAAAACGGCGAGGCCTACGACTCTTAAGCATAGCCCTCAGATGCAGCTCGCTAGGAGAGAGAGATCGCGATTCTTGGGCGATGTCCAGTTGGAGAATTATCAACAAGGCGGCGTTGAGTTGAAGGTTAGATTTGGAGAATAGACTGTTACTCCACTTGGAAATATGCAAGATTGTTTTCTTGAGCTTATGGAACAAGATCTAGCACGACTCAAGGTGGGTGGATGGTTCTTGCCAAGCATGCTGCACAATATCCATGAATCCCGACATCCTTGTTCTTGTCTACGATTAACATTCCTCTTGTTCTTGTCTCTTGCCTGGTAGATTTATTTGAAGTCGCCCAAAGCTAACCATTTAATGCCGGTATTGGGTTTGAGTGCAACACCATCTGCAAAGAAATCATCCTACCGGGCAGAGCCGGCTAGACCATAGACAGACATAATTTGAAAGTGCGCAATCGAGTTGCAAACATTGACAGTGACGCAAAGATAGAATTCAGTTGTTACAACGTTCAAAACATGCATCAGGAGCCCACCCCGGCGTCATTTTGTCTCATGCAGACACACGATGTGTCAGGTGGATGTTGCAATAGTTTCATGGACCGTCGAGCGCCTATCTGGACTGTTCAACTCATTCTAGCTTAGGAGATTGACCAAACAGCAGCCACAAGCAGTTTTCACGAAACAACTACATGAGATACATGCAGGAGTAACAGCCTTGAACACAGGAACAAAAGCATGCCTCCTCGAAAGGCTTGGGTGCTAACATCACTACATCAGTAAAAAAAACATAAAATGGCACGAACAAAGGCCAGCGTCTTGCGCCTGTTGGTGAGTTTCCTTGGTGGCGACGATGCAGGCAACTGCAGAAGTGGTGCCTAGCTCGCACGCACAGAGGCGCCAAGATTTTTCCAGCCGGGCTCACACCCCTTTCCATTAATCACTTAACGGAAATACATCAGTCAATTCTGTGTTCCATATTCTCCAAGAACCAATCAGTTACGACCAAAAGGAAACTAGCACCACATACGCTATCTAGGAGACTGAAAGGGGAGGAGCGAGCTGGTGCATCGACAGGAAACCCATCTGTGAATGCCTCTAAAACGAAACATTCACCGTGGGGCGAAAACATGTCGACACAAACCATCACGTATCAAAAGACAACAGAAATATCACGAAATCGATCCACTCCCTGAGGAACTAACTAACTGCAGTAGCAAAATGGAACATAACCTCAGCGGGCATCAAACCCCAATGAGAGTAACACGTGACTGCCCATTCACCCAACCTGGGTTCCGCCACCTTGCCCCAGCGTGATTCTGCCTCTTGAACGGTTAGTCAGCGATGCCGCCACCTATGCCATCATACGCACTCCCACCTGAAGCTTAGCTTTGTCATTGTCCTTCAGAAGCCCTGACCAGTACATCAAAAAAGAGCAAGCAGTGAAAACAGCTTCTAATGGATTCCTAACGACATATTTCTCAAAGGTAACCTTATTACGAGTACACCATATACTCCAGCATAAAGCAGCCAAAATCATCATATAAAACTTTTCGCCCCCAGGGAGAAATCTATATAACCAGGCCCAGGATTGCCAAATCGAGCGGGGGCAACAGGATGCACCTATAGCAAATCCTACAGATCCCCAAACAGATCGAGCCAAAGCACACCCGAAAAACAGATGTTCTGCCATCTCAACATTCTGATAGAAGGAGCATAATGGATTCCCAGGCCAGTTCCTTCTCCTCATGTTGTCTCTAGTAAGAACAGCATTTTGGTACAATTGCCACATGAAGATTTTAATTTTCAGAGGAATTTTAGCTTTCCACACCCATTTATAATTAGGACCTGCAAGATCTTTTTCCAGCCATCAGTACACCGATTTGACAGAAAACAGTTTATTAAACGTATGTTTCCACACCACCTTGTCAGGAGTAGCCGATAGTACCAAACTCCGAGCATCACCAACAATCTCTTCCCATCACTAGTAGGAAAGGGCCCATTTGTCCCGGTTCGTAAGGGCCTTTAGTCCCGGTTCTGGAACCGGGACTAAAGGGTCGGGACTAAAGCCCAAAACCTTTAGTCCCGGTTTGCTTACGAACCGGGACCAAAGGCCCTCCACGTGGCGCTGTTTGAGGCGGGGGAGGGAGGACCTTTAGTCCCGGTTTGAACCGGGATTATTTAACAATTTAATCTCTAATCATCCGTCATTTGACAATTTAATCTCTAATCATCCGTCATTTGACAATTTAATCTCTAATCACCCGTCCTCACTACTCCAGCGTGGAGCACTCATTCCAAATCGTCTAACTTCCCGGCCGGTCACCCATCCTCTCACTGCTCCAGCTCCAGCACGCTTAACTTCCTGGTTCTATCGACCATAGTTTCCAAGTCTGCACTTGTTGTTTTCCTGACAATAGTAAGCTATCAATCCTATTAACCCTTAGGTCTTGATGTCACATGATTTAATTTTTTGAATTATAAACAATTATTAAAATAAACAAAATAAGTACTAATAATATTGAATTTCAATGAAAATAAAATAAGTAATAATATTATTTTATTCATTTTTTTGCCATTTATTCATTTAATATGGCATAATTAATATCTTTAAATCTGTAAATCAAAATTCGACAAATAATATATCCATTATTATCAGAAAAATGTGAGGAATCCAAATATGACATCATTTAATTATTTTTAAATAAAATTAATTTTTAAAATTATTAAGATAATTTTTTTTGATTTGAAATAACTTTTTTTACTTTTGGAATTTCGAGAATCTGAGAAAACTTCACCGGATAAACCCGGGTGAAATCGAGTCCCAATTTTTCTCTAGTTTTTTTTGATATATTAAACTTTTTTTTTCGACGTCGTATGCAAAAGTTATGGTTGTTTTACTTTTTTTTTGTTTTATTGCAGAAACGGTCAAAATTCATATTTCAAAATTTCTATACCAACTAGACACTAAAACCTAACTACATCTCAAAGGATTTTATTTTTTGAAGATTATATCATTTTTGTTTATTTTCTACAAAACTAAAAAAGGCGGTCCACCGGGGGGGGGGGGGAGTGTGAAAATTTCAGAACCCCTTTAGTCCGGGTTGGTGTCCATCCAATCATAACGTCGACTGCATCTACTAGCACCGTCCCAGCCAGAGTCACAACTAAGGTTAACCAAGCCAGAGTCAACCCTTTCTAACTTCATTTGCTATTTTTCATGCATTTAATGATTTTTTTGAGCTAAATGGCCCTTAATTTGAAAAGCACTACAAATGAACTCTGAAAAGGTTGAAACTTGGCATGGTATCATAATTTCACCCACATAGCTTGTGCTAAAAAGTTGAGAGGGTTACGGCAAAAACTGGATGCACTTCGTGTACAAACTGGACCATCTCCTTCGAAGTATCAAGGTTTCGGACGAAAACCCATCTGTTACAAAGGCATTTCATTTTTTTTAACTTATTTCAACTCCAGACTTTTTGTGCATTCAATATGCACCATTCAAAGCCACATCCTCAAATTTCAACCTTTTCTAACTTCATTTGCTATTTTTCATGGATTTAATGATTTTTTGAGCTAAATGACCCTGAAATTGAAAAGCCCTACAAATGAACTCTGAAAAGGTTGAAACTTGGCATGGTATCATCATTTCACCCACATAGCATGTGCTACAAAGTTGAGAGGGTTACAGCAAAAACTGGATGCACTTCGTGTACAAACTGGACCATCTCCTTCGAAGTATCAAGGTTTCGGACGAAAACTCGTCTGTTACAAAGGCATTTCATTTTTAAATTATTCTAAAAATAACCAAATAAATCTTACTGTGACAACAATCTAACACGTGACTAGGAGCAAAAAGAATTAAATTAAAAACTATTTGTAAACTCAAGTTATTCACAATCTAGGGTTTGAAGCAAATTTGAACAAATTCAAATTTAAACATTCAAATTTGCAAACTAATGGCACAAACAGAAACTAGACAAAATTTTGAATCTAATGCAAAAAGAATCACTCAAAAACATCAAATTTCCTAAAAGATATAAGCAATTTAAAACAGAAACTAAAAACAGATCCCACTTGTAAAAACATAAAAAAATCTTTCAGAACCCTTTTAGTCCCGGTTGGTGTCTCCAACCGGGACTAAAGGTCTAACCTTTAGTCCCGCTTGGAGACACCAACCGGGACTAAAGCCTCAACCCTTTTAGTCCCGGTTGGTGTCTCCAACCGGGACTAAAGGCTTAACCTTTAGTCCCGGTTGGAGACACCAATCGGGACTAAAGGGTATCGGACCCTTTAGTCCCGGTTGGTGTCTCCAACCGGGACTAAAGGTCCCATTTGAACCGGGACTAATGCCCGACCGGCGCCCTAGCTGCTCGAACCGGGACTAATGCTCACATTAGTCCCGGTTCGTAATGCAACCGGGACTAATGTGTTGGGTGACCTGTGACGAATGCCCTGTTTTGTACTAGTGCATTGGTGCGCCAGTTCTCCAAAGAGGTTACGTCTAAATCTAATCACATATTTTTTGTTAGAAAAGGTAGCAAGGGTGCACTCCCGATCATCACAAATATCAAAGAGCACAGGATATTTATCTTTTAAGGGTATGTCATCCAACCAGGGGTCATGCCAAAGTCTCATGAGACTCCCATCGCGGAGAATGATCTCCCTACCAGCCATATAAACTTCTCTGACCTTCATGATTGCTTTCCAGCAAGGAGAGTCATTAAACCGGGGCTGAATATTCGCAACAGTTTTTCTCTTAAAATATCTTGCTCGCACAATTTGTTGCCATAGGCCTCCCCCCGTCTCCAGCTTCCAGCACCACTTAACTAGTAAGCTAATATTCTGTTTATGCAGATCTTTAATTCCCAGGCCCCCAATATTCTTAGAGCGGCAAACCCTTGCCCACTTAACCATATGGTACGCTCGCTTTCTCCTACCTTTCCTCCAAAAGAATTGTCTATGGTGACCATTCATCTTCTCAACAAAAGTCTTATTCAAAAGGAACATAGACATAAAGAATGATGGAATACCATCCAAGCTGGAATCAAGCAGGGTAAGCCTAGCGCCAGAGGAGGCAGAATATCCTATCCAGGCTGATAAGCGCTTGATCAGTTTGTCATCAAGAAACTTCCAATCTATTGTTTTCAGGTTAGCATATGTTACACGAACCCCCAAGTATTTCATAGGAAGCTTACCCACTTGGCAGCAAAACATATCCGCGTACATCTGATCAATGTTGTTATCTCCCCCAATAGTAAAAACCTCACTCTTTTCAAAATTAATTTTCAAGCCTAACATCAGCTCAAACAGATAAAGGAGAAGTTTGACATTCAAAGCTTTCTCACTATCATGTGAAAAGCAGATAACAGTATCGTCCGCATACTGAAGGATCCCCACACCCCCCTCTATCAAGTCCGGGGCTAAACCTTGGAACAAATTATTGCGCTGGGCGGCCAACGCCATCTTGGTGAGGCATTCCGCAGCCATATTGAAAAGAAAAGGAGAAAAGGGATCTCCTTGTCGGACCCCCTTAGCACTTTGGACATACGGCCCAAGCTCATGATTGATCTTAACACTAACAGTGCCATTACAAAGAACCTGAGAAACCCAACTGCACCATTTCTCACCAAAGCCTCTTTTGGCGTGACAGTCAAGGAGAAAGTCCCAGTTCACCTTATCATACGTTTTTTCGAAATCAAGTTTAAGCACCACCCCTACTTGCTTTTTAACATGAGGATAATGCATGATTTCGTGAAGAGACAGAATACCATCCATAATGCTTCTACCTTTAATAAAGGCATTCTGTTGTATACTGAACAATTTGGGGGCGTAAATACTAACTCTCCTATCCATCACTTTAGTGATAAGCTTATAGGGACACCGCAGCAAGCAAATGGGTCTGTATTGTTGAATTTTATTGGCCTCAGATGACTTGGGGAGTAGAGTAATAATACCATAATTGAGCCTCTGGACATCTAATTTCCCTTCATGAAACCACTCAAACATTTTGAATAAGTCTGCACTCACCACCTCCCAACAATGCTGATACAATTCCGCAGGTATATTGTCTGGACCAGGGGCACGGTTAGTGTCCATGGCAAACAAGGCTTCTTTGATTTCTTCTAAGGAAAAAGGCCTAGTCAGACATATATTTTCCTCCTCAGTTAAGAATTTTGATTCAGACCACAAGGAAGCATCGATAGAACATATATTACCAGGGGCAGGACCAAAAAGCTCTTTATAGAAGTTAGTGGCATGGGACAGGAGGTTTTTAGTCCCTTCAATGATCACCCCTCCACATTCAAGAGAATAAATGGTGTTTTTCCTACGCCTCCCGTTAGCAACCTTATGGAAGAAGTCAGTGTTATTATCCCCTTTCAACAACCACCTTTCATGAGATTTTTGGTGCCAATATAGTTCTTCTTCCTCATACATAGCATATAGCTCTACCAAAATATCCAACTTCCTAACGTAGGCTGCTCCACATAAATCTTCGCTTTCTTCAAGCAACTCCAGTTCCTGGAGTTCCAACTTGAGGATATTACGCCTAATTTTGTTACTACCAAAGATGTTGGACCCCCATCCTTTAAAAAAATTCTTGACACTTTTCAGCTTAATATTGAGCGTGTCAATAGGATCATTCGTATACGTAGGCTTCGACCAAATCTTATCAACCAAAGGAAGGAAGTCCGGATTGCTCAACCAGGTCACATCAAACTTGAAACATCTACTACCACTTGCTCTAGATGAAGCTACACCTCCATCCAACAGCAAAGGGTTATGATCCGACCATTCTTTTACTAGTTTGTGAACAGACACTAGAGGGTAAAGGTCCTCCCAATCTGAGGACATCAACACCCGATCCAGTTTTTCTAATGTGGGATGTTCCTGTTTGTTGGACAAGGTATAACATCCACCAGACATGAAAATCTATCTCAACCCCATCAAGTGAATAATAGAGTTAAAAACATCAGAAAAATGAGACAAAACTGACTGTTTGTTTTTCTCCCCACAATATCTCAAGATATTGAAATCACCTCCCACCAAAAATGGGGTATCGATCTTGCTACAGAACGAAGATAATTCAGCTAAAAATTCAGGTTTCCTGTCATCTTGGGCAGCACCATAAACCACAAGCAAAGTCCACTTGCAGTTTTTATTTTTATCGAAAAGATTGATTTGAAGGATATACTTCCCACTAACCGTACTGATGATATCAAACTTATCTACTTTTAGACCACATAGGATCCCTCCTGACTTGCCCTCCGAGGGCACCCATTCCCAATGAAAGCGAGACATGGGATCAATCTTTCTGAAAAAGGAAGGGTCAAAATTCTTCTTCATGGTCTCTTGAAGACCCACAAAGTCCACATTATTGGTGTCTATAATGTCAAGAAGGCCTGAAGTCCTACCTTTTTTACCCACACCCCTACAGTTCCAAAAGAGACCTATCATTTATTATGGGCAGGTTTGTCTCGCACTCTGGTTGATCTGCCAGGATCCAGGGCAGACTCACCATTTTTTTCTTTTTCTTTCATAAACTTCCTGGTCACAGGTCTAGACGAATGTGCAGATGGTGAAACTACCACATTCTTTTTCCTCCCCTTTTGTTTTCTCTTCCCTTTAGATTGAACAGGAGAAAAGGTTTCATCCTCTACATCCTCATGATCCCCCCATGTCAAAGAGAGAGGAGTGTTATTACCCAAGTAGTCATTTATAGATATATCTACAGGCTCAGAGTTTTTTTCCCTGAGGATTTCCCTAGACTCTTCAAGTTCTCGAAGAATATTTATAGTGGCAAAATTATCATCAGGGATATCCACCCCCATCAAAGACGCACGAAGCATAATAGCAGAGTTTGATAGAACAGAAAATTTATTATGAGCATGAGGTTCATTTGTACCTTCCAGGTTTCGTTTCTTCATCCTTCCTACAGCCGCTTCTTCCACCCTTGTCAGGTTCTGATACTTGTTGCACGTAGCAGCTGCATACGGCCGTGTGTGCAATCCCTCATGCAAAGGAGACCCCTCTGGTGATTCAACAGTGTAGTTACTGTCTATGGTGCCCACAATTTTAGATCCTTCCTCCAATTCGACAACTCTGGCAAAGCCGGCCACACATTGTAGTCTGATAGAGGAGAAAAGGGGCCCATACTAACATTATCAAAGTTGTACAAGAAAGCTGGTGATGGCGGAACAGGAGTAATAGCCCAAGCACCTGATTTTTCTCTTTCACCCCCAGCAGGGGAGGCACTCGAGGAGACAACCTCCAGTCCCTGACTGCATTTATCCGAGCCCACATCAGTATCAAGAGAGCATTGGTCACTACCTTCCAAGGATGCAAAATCTTTAGCCATGGTATCAATCAATAGTTCAGTGTGATTCCCCTCATCACTTTCCTCCTCCTCCTCAGTTTCAGAAACTGTGGGCAGCCTAGTATGCTCATTATAGTTTTGTGAAGAGTTACCCGCAGTAGAATATCCCATAGCAGAAGTACTGCCCCCCCCCCCCCCCCCCCTTGATCAGTGGATGTCTCAGATATGAAATCAAACTTGGCTTTTTTATTGACAGAAGGAGATGCACTACTGTCAACAGGAACATGAGATTTAGCTTTGTCAGGAGCTCCAACCACCACCCTTTCTACTTCATAAAAGAAGTCATAGAACTTTCCGTTTCGTCCCCAGTCCGGCGAGGAAGCAGCAGGCTACGGTGGAGCCTCCGACCCCGTCGGCGGCTGGAGACGACGCAAAACCAGGGCGCTCGACGCCCGCAGGCTGCTCCAGGACCACAGAGACTCGACCTCGCCCCCAGCCCAGCGACAGTCGCGCCGGCCATTTTTGCGCTGTCCCTCGTCACTCACAACATCTCTTCCTCACACGATGGCTATCCGCAGCGCACGAGCGGCTGCGGAAGAAGCTGTCTGACCATGAGGAGTGGCGGTCAGCGTTGCGGCCACGACGGTCTTCAGTGGTGTCCCTGTCGCGGCGGCGCCTGTCGTCGTCATCTGCACGGCCGCGGCGGTCAGAGAGGATGATCCTCGAGGCGTTGGCGTCATGGAGCGCTCGTCTACGCGGTCTTGCTGTGACGCTACGGCATGTTGCCGGACGCGGCGTCCGTCGAATCCATGCTGGCGCAGCGCGGCGACAGCGTGATGACCACCATCATGCAGTACGAGGTGGAGGGACTCATGGTGCGGGCCGGGGACGGGAGCTGGCTCGCCGTGCCACCAGATCGGACGGCCTTCACCTTCGTGGCCAACAGGATGTTCACGTGAAGGTAAGAGCTGCCCGTCCCCTCTTTCACGATTGCAGCCCCATGTCAGAATGTGAGTCAATCGGGCCAGAGAATGACACTAGTGCTGCTCAGCTTCTGGACCGAGAAGGTCTCTTTCGCCCGGGCCAATCACCATGGCGCTATCCAAATCAGGGGGGAGAGATTCAACAGGTTAAGCCACTGTACCCTTTTGTCGTAAGACAATTCCTGGTGCCTTTCAAGCCTACGTAGTTCTTGTAAATATGACGGACGCTTTCCACACCATGGATGGCTGGATGCACATGGACCATCTATTCATATTGACAGAGAAATTGGACCTGGAACCAAGACTCTAGAGAGCGCAATATTTATCGATTCAGTATACGTGAAGTGAGTATATATGCATGTACATGAGCGTTTGCGTCTGTACTGTGTTTAAAAATAATATATATACACAACATGAAGGTGCCTCCCTGGCCCACCACATTACATGGCTTGTGTGCACTTCTATTAGTGTGTTAGCACACGGGGTGCTATTCTCTAACTATTAGTGTGTATATGTGCATGTTCATCTACTCGACATAAGTGAAAACGGAGGCCAAACATATGGAATTTTATTCTTGACGTCGAATGTGTTCTAAAAGTATTACTAGATATTCCACTAAGACACGGCTAAATTACATAGAATGGCTTCCGTAGAGTACGACACCAACACTGAAAGACGCGAGAGCATAAGCAGGTTTATTTCAGTCGCGAGGACAAAGCACGGTTTAGCTTCAATACGACTAGTTCAGAGGAAAAACTTGAGCATCGTGTGTAGAAAACGAAGGGTTAAGCGTATGCCTTGCAGGTACGCGATGCGTATTGATATATGCAGCGAGGAGATTACAGAAGTTGTTAGGGCGTGGATTGATCTCCAAGATACAATCCAACCGACCTAACCAAATACAACTCAAGCATAATTTTCTATCTAAACTGTTTATACATCACCGTATGTTACATTGTTTAACACTCCCCCTCAATCACAACTATCCAAGTTGAGATTGTGTCTAAAGGCTTCCAGTTGCCGCACTGACAATGGTTTAGTAAACCCATCTGCAATTTGATCACCAGTAGAAATGAATCTGATGTTCAACTGTTTATTGGCTAACCTTTCACAAACAAAATGATAGTCAATCTCAATGTGTTTGGTCCTGGCATGGAAAATAGGATTAGCAGACAAGTACGTAGCGCCAAGGTTATCACACCAGAGAGATGCTGCCTTTGGTTGTTGAACACCCAACTCTGTCAACATATTTTGTACCCATATAATTTCAGCAGTGGCATTTGCTAATGCCTTATATTCAGCTTCTGTGCTTGATCTAGACATATAGTAGCTTGCTTGCGAGCACTCCAGGATATTAAGTTACTCCCCAAAAATACTGCAAATCCCTCTTTTGATCTCCTATCATCTGGACATTTTGCCCAGTCTGCATCTGAAAAGTCACTTACCAACATTGAGTCTGACTTGCTGAGCCTAAGTCCATGGCCCTTTGTTGCTTGAAGATACCTGGGTATCCTTTTTACTGCTGTAAAGTGTAAACTAGTAGGAGCATGCAAGAACTAACAAACCCTATTAACTGAGTATGAGATATCTGGCCTAGTCAATTTAAAATACTGCAACTCCTACAATGCTTCTATACTTAGTGGAATCTTCTGATTCAAGTGTATCTCCATCATGAAGTGACAACTTTTCAGAGATAGACAAAGGGGTAGGTGATGGCTTGCATCCTGTCATACCTACTCGCTGGAGTATGTCCTGAACACAATTCCATCTTTTACATTCTTTAACTCAATGCCCAGAAAATAGTGTAGACTCCCTAGATCCTTGAGAGAAAAATCCATGCGAAGGTCCTTGAGAAGAGCTTCAAGTGCTTGTGAGGATGAGCTTGTAACAATTATATCATCAACATAAATAAACATAAAAATGGTGATTCCATGCCGATGATAAAAGAACAATGAGGTGTCTCCTTTTGAGGGAACAAAACCAAGGGATCGCAACTTGGAGGAGAGTCGAGAGTATCACACTTTTCGTGCTTGTTTCAACCCATACAGTTGTTGGAAATATGCCCTAGAGGCAATAATAAATTGGTTATTATCATATTTCCTTGTTCATGATAATCGTTTATTATCCATTCTAGAATTGTATTGACCGGAAACTTAGATACATGTGTGGATACATAAACAACACCGTGTCCCTAGTGAGCCTCTACTAGACTAGCTCGTTGATCAAAGATGGTTAAGGTTTCCTAACCATAGGCATGAGTTGCCATTTGATAATGGGATCACATCATTACGAGAATGATGTGTTGGACAAGATGCAACCGTAAACATAGCATTTGATCGTATCACTTAGTTTATTGCTACTACTTTCTTCATGTCAAGTATATGTTCCTAAGAGCATGAGATCATGCAACTCCCTGACACTTGAGGAATACCTTGTGTGCTATCAAACGTCACTTCGTAACTGGGTGATCATAAAGGTGATCTACAGTTATCTCCGAGGGTGTCTGTTGGGTTGGCATGGATCGAGACTGAGATTTGTCACTCCGTATGACGGAGAGGTATCTCTGGGCCCTCTCGGTAATACAACATCACAAGAAGATTGCAAGCAATGTGACTAACGAGTTAATCATGAGATCTTGTATTATAGAACGAGTAAAGAGACTTGCTGGTAACGAGATTGAACTAGGTATGGAGATACCGACGATCGAATCTCGGGCAAGTAACATACCGATGGACAAAGGGAACTGCATACGGGATTGACTGAATCCTTGACATCGTGGTTCGACCGATGAAGATCTTTGTGAAATATGTAGGAGACACTATGGGCATCCACGTGCCACTATTAGTTATTCGTCGGAGAGGTGTCTCAGTCATGTCTACATGATTCTCGAACCAGCAGGGTCCGCACGCTTAACGTTCGGTGACGCTAGATTAGTATTGGGATATTTACGTTGGTGACCGAATGTTGTTCGAAGTTCCAAATGAGATCCTGGACGTCATGAGGAGTTCCAGAATGGTCTGGAGGTAAATAATTACATATGGTTAGTCCTATTTTTGTCACCGGAAAAGTTCCGGGCATTGCCGGTAGTGTACCGGGGTGCCAAAAAGTGTTCCAGGGGTCCACCTGCCCCGGGGGCCCACATGGGCCATAGGGGTGCGCCTTAGCCAGCATTGGCCAGGTGCACCATCCCCTAGAGGCGCATAAGTCTTGGGGGAAAGAGTCCCAAAGGGACAAGGCACCCCGGATGTGCCTTGGAGGAGGGGGACTCCTCCCTAGCCGTCGGCCCTCCTTGGAGGAGGGGCCAAGAGCTGCGCCCCAACCCTGAGCCTTGCCTCCTATATATAGTAGAGGAGAGGGGGAGGGGTGCATACAACAATCCCACGCCCCGGTGAGAGCCCTCCCTCTCCCAATACTCTGTTTTCTCCTCAGATCGCATCTACGGTAACACTTGGCGAAGACCTGCCGGTATGGCTCCACCACCATATCCACCACGCCATCGTGCTGGTTGAGATCCCATATACTTCTGCTCCCTCACTCACTGGATCAAGAAGGAGGAGACGCCATCGAGCCGCACGTGTGCTGAATGCAAAGGTGTGGTCCGTTCGGCGCTTGATCGGGACAGATCACAATTGGATCGTGAAGATGTACGACTACATCAACCGCGTATTTAATGCTTCCGCTTAGAGATCTACAAGGGTATGTAGACACACTCTGATTCGTTCATTTTGCATCATGATTTCCTACTGTTATTTATTATGTTTTGTTAAATAATAATGCTTTGGGGAGTGATTCTAATGCCTTTTCTCTCATCATATGCAAGGTTTACACAAACAGGGAGAATACCGGCAGCTGGAATTCTGGACCTAAGAAAAGCACATTAGAGATACCTATTCTGTACAACTCCAATGAAGCTGAAATTTTACGGAGATTATATTTGAATTAAATAAAAAATACTGGAGTAGAAAACTACCAGAGGGGGGTTGCCTGGTGGGCACAACCCACCAGGGCGCGCCAGACCCCCCTGGGCGTGCCCTGATGGGTTGTGTGTTGGGGAACGCGACAGCAAACAAAAAAATCGGTACTGCGGGCACGCCCAGGATCACTAAGGAGATGCATACAAGGTTTGATCTCATCATTACCGACTCGTAGCGCAGCGGAAGTAGAGTCGATGTTGATCATCAGTGCGGATCCCCGCAGCTAGGATTTACAACCTCCCAACCGCGAGGATGTACTCCCTTGTCGGACAGCCCTTCGGGAGGCGGTTGGACAGTCCCCCGAACGATGTCACGGACAGCCCTTCGGGAAGACCCTCGAAGCTGGAATGGTAACCCGGACAACCCTTCGGGAGGACCCTCGAATAGCCCCTCAGGCAAAAGATCGAACCCCTCTCTACGGGGTTGCACACATACGGTGTCAGCTATCCAGCAGGGCTTCGCCATCCAGAACTAGTTCCTGCCGGAACCCAGACAGCCTTTCGGCTCTATGAAACTATTTCGCTGGGAGGGAGAGAGAAAGCCAGATCATGCATGGCATGTGTATGTGAGAGAGAGTGAGTGTGGAGAGTGCATCTCCACCTCTATTTATAGGAGGAGCAAGGGATGAAAAGACCAAAAGGGGTTTGGATATTTCACCATGCCACATAAGGAGGGCTTGATCTTATCCACCAAATGGTGTAAGGAAGCCCCATGGGCCCCCCAAGCCCATGAACGAAAATGGCTGCCCCCTTGGGGGGGGCCCACCACCTTCCATCCACCTTATCCTCACTCCAAAAATAGGGAATTCCTCCTAGAAGAAAACCCCATTAAAACCAGCCCATAAAGTGCTTTTCACTATTCATGAAACCATTTTTTCGTGGCCGTTAAATCCGAAAATATTTCTCTGGGTCTTAGAATAATTCCAGTACCCACTAAAACAATTCTGGATGTGTTCCGAAACATTTTTAGATCAAAGATTTTCATCTGCGAAAAGCAACCAAAGCGGTTCCGGCAGTCCGGAACATTTCCGGTTTTTGTCTCCGAAAAATCCCAGAAGTTATCGGAACAATTCTGGTACCCTCCAATAATTTCCAGGCATATGCCGAAACCAATTTGACTTAATGGTATACTCCGAAACAACTTTTCGGTTTTACCGAAACTCTTCCGGTGTTCTCTCTCCGGAACTCTTCCGTTGTCCCCGAAACTTTTCCGGTGATTTTCTCTCAGACTCCCTGTCTAGTATTCAGCAGATAGATGACCCTTATGTGTGCGACCCTATAGGTTCGGTGAAGTATAGACATGACCCGGAACACCTTCCGATCAATGATCAACATCGGAGCCGTGGACACCCACATTGACCCCTATACCCACAGTTGTTGTGTGCTATTCCTTTTACTTTGCGATATGTTACAAGACCCGAGTGAATCTCAAGTTGTTGTGTGCTATTCCTTTTACTTCGCGATATGTTACAAAACCCGAGGTGAGATTTAGCGACATCCCCGTGGATCAACACTTGTCAACAATGCCAGTTTCCTCATTGCCGGTTTTGTTATCTTTTCTCGTTTCCGCATTCCGGCATCCCCGTGATCGACTCACAATGTGTCTGGCCAGACGATGATGGATACCGTAACACCGAGAGGGCCCGAGAATATCTCTCCATCGTCGTAGGAGCAAATCCCAATCTTGAGCTATCAAGTTACTTGTCATACTTTTCCATGAACCCGTAAGCCGCCGTAATAGCCATCCAGTTCCGGATGACGTTTAACAAACCCCAAAGTTCATGAAGAAACTCGATACTCTCATGGTCTAAGGAATTATGCAAACGTTAACTTCCTCTGTGTTATTTACCATTAACTTGTAACAAAAGTATCTCATAGCATAACATCAATTCGGGTCGATTCAACACAAATGTTCTTCTAACATTGTGCCCTCAAAGTAGCCGGGATAGCCATGCCTATGATCAGGAAAACAGAACCATCATGCAACACTTGAGCTAGTCTTAGAGGCCAGACTAGGAATACATTTTACCCTTTATTATTCACACGTGCATATGAGTCTTCCTCCGAGCCTCGTGGTTATTGTAGACTCGAGAACCATGGCAGTTATAGCATGGAATATAAACTTAATTAGGAACATGGGGATAAATAATAACATGTATTATTGCCTCTAGGGCATATCTCCTACAGACTCACACTTGCACTAGAGTCAATAATCTAGTCAATGCTAATGCACTTTACACCTATGGCATACTGGTGTAAAATATGCTTCGCTTGTGGTATAGCCTGGTGTCCAACGGATCTGACAATTTCAGCTCCGTGTGTATCTTTGCATATCCTCGCGTTTTCACGCTTTCACAAAATTCATATTTTGTGTGGACTTGGCTTTGTATATATGTGAATCACAGTTCAAACCTTGATTCCTCAGACTGAGCTATGGAGCAACTATCTGCAATAGTGTCCCATTGACCAAAGCCATCTTGGAACCATACTAAGTTCATGAATGAACTATATGATTCAACATCTTCTTTGTTGCTTCCAAAACGTCAACATACTTAGCCTTTATTATAGAATTCGCCACAATAACCTGTTTAGAACAATTCCAACTTACCGTGCCACCATATTGTGTATTACACAAAACCTTAACTTAAATCGAAAATCGCATGGAGCATTGATGAAGACTGTATCGATGTAATTTCTTACAACGAGCACTTCATAATCTCTGCTTGCGAGAAAACATGTCATCAGTGCTACTTTAGTACTCAATGACATTTTTCACTGTTGTCATATGATCAGTACATTGATCACTTTGGTATCTATACTCGCAACAGTTTGGGAGTATCGGACATATCTGGTTGATTTACATACCATGGAATACATGATTAATCCAAACATAGAGGTGTGTGGAATATCCATCATGTATTTTGGTCATCAATGTTTTTAGGACACCGAGTCTTGCAAAAACTCTTTCCATGTGACTTCGGCAAGAATCACTCCTTGGCGGTTTTAGTGCTAAATGATTTTAGCATCTTGTCAATATGTATTTTTGATTAGCCCCATTAGGCAAATCTATCTCCATAGATCATTATGCCTAATAGCAAGGCTATTTAGCCCAAGCACTTCATCGAAAAACTATTTTCAAATGAAGTCCTAATTCGTGTCAAGAAATTTATTTCCAATTAACAATGTGTCAAGCACACAAGGTTTTTAGAAATATTATTATGCTCCCACTTACTTTCTTGAAACCACAAGCATCTTCATTATCCATTGATGAAATCAAACTCTTTTGATCATTTCATCAAAACGAAGATTCCAACTCTATTTTGCACTCTTCTGTCCATTGCTGGATCTCTGAAGTTTGCATACTCACTAGCATCCTTTGGATCGACAAAATACTTTGGACTGTATCACATACAAATCCTAGTTTGTATTCCCATTTCATGGAAATTCTTTCGCCATCCATGTTTCATATCTCATGATTGAAATATGTATTAATTGCTAGTTTAACCCGAATCGACTTTAAGCATCCCTACGGTGAAACAACCTTATCGTAGTCAACTCCTTGAACTTGTTATTGCAACAAGTCGAGCTTTATGGATAAAACATTTTATCCACATCAGTTTATAGTTTCATAAAAATTCGTTAGACTCTAAGTCTTCTAAAAGGTGTATGAAAGTTTTAATCTTGAATCACTTATATGGAAACTATCTCGGATTGTATTGCCATTTAGCCAATTCCGGAGTCAGGGCCCATCAATGCCTCCTTGTGTATCATAGGTATACAGTTGTTTAACAACAATATCTCGTTTGCGCACCTGAGAGGTTTGCACGAGCTTTGCCTACGTTGTTCAGCTGCATGTTCGACCGAAGTCCATACATCTCATGTAGAGGCTTCCGTATCAGTCGCGGTAGGAAACTCTGGAATCACTTCCAAGGTTCCTTTCCTTTGATCCGATGACGAAGATACTTATTATCTCGTCGAGTTGCACTGTCCTCCCAGTCACCTTTTTGCAAGAACTATTCTCTTTAAAAGCATACCGTTTTGTAGCAAAATCCTTTACCTCGGTATTGTGGTGGGGGAATACCCAACATTATGGGATAACCTACAAAGTAGCACTTGTCTGATTTGGAATAGGTTTGTAACCTTTTACACAAGCCCCTTATTCCAAATGTTAAGAAAAGATATAACATGGTTGGGCGTACCATACCATGGCGTCATTTCAACAAACCCGATGGAGCTCTTTTCAGTGTAAAAGCCGCAGTCTCTAAAGCATTACTCTAAAAAGGGATAAAGGCAAATTGATTTATGTCATCTTTGATCTCACCATGTCATAAATGGTTTGATTACATCTTCACGGACATTCCACTTACTGTGGTGTTCCGGGAGATGTAAGTTATGAAACTCTTTTCACAACTAATCAGACATTCGCTAAACTTGTAACTCAAAATATTCCTTTCCGCAATCTAATTGTAGAAACATAATTTTTTTGGTACAATAATTTCTACTTCATTTTTGAAAAACCTTTTGAATGATTTCAAAAGATCCATACTTACGTCTCATCAAGTAAATATCCTATATCTACTTGAGTCATTTCAGAAGATAGACAAATCCACTGCTAGCAACAACATTTACCGGACTACACACATCACGATGTATGATCACCAATAAGTTTGTTGCTTGTTCCTTATGCCCTGTGAACGGTATTTCAGTCACTTCACTTTTCGGAGGAAAGTTGCAAGTGTCAGATGATTCATAATCAAACGACTTCAAAATCCATCATTATGGAATTTCTCCATGCGGGTTTCTCCAATGTGACCAAATGCAGTGCCACACATATGTGGTCTTCTTTTAGTCTTGTGACATTTAGTGTCAGTGTTACAAATGTATCATATTACCATCAATATTCATAACATACATCCCATCCTTGATGGAAGCATGGTCCTTATGTTATTCATGATACTGAACAACAATTGTTCTTTTGTGAATAACACTCTTGCAACAAAAATTATGCAAATGGGCTAGAGTTTGTAAAACTCTAAAATGAATTATGAAAGTAAATATAGAGGTAATGAATTATTATCAATATTCATAACATACATCTCATTCATAATGAAAGTATGGCCTTTATTCATAACACTGAACATCAAAAGTTCTCTTATGAACAACCTTCTTGCAATATACTTTCTGCAATGGGCTAGAGTGTGTAAAACTCTAAAATGAATTATGAAAATAAATACAGACGGTAATACACAGATGGAAGGTATAGTAACTTTTACTATGTTCCCAGCGCGTATCTAAACCTCATTACTGGGAAGTCTTTTAGGCCGTAGTAGTTCTTGTATAGAGTTGCAAGAGAATGCAATCGAACGGGTATTCCTGTGATCAAAAGTCAATCACAATACCCAAGAATCAGTGACTAACAGTTTAATCACAATTCCCAAGAACTATTTCTTTTTGACCAGCCTTCCAAACATCAATAACTTGTATGACTTTCATACATGAGCTGGACATTCCAGACTTCTTTCCTTTTGCCTTTATACTTCTAACAGTTTTACTTTCAGTCTTTCTCCTACTCCCAGAAGAAGCACCCAACTTAAGAGTGGCATTAGGCCCGGTCTTCCTAGGTGTGTAAGTCACACTAACACCCTTTGGACATTTCCTTTCTCTTTAAGTTGTTTGTTTTATTCACCTTCATTAACATGACAGGCGTTCTCCTGGATCCCTCTCTTACCAGTCAAATGAACAGCAAACACTTTACTAACACCTTGCAAACAAACATTGCTTTGGATATCTCATATCTTTTAGCCTTTGTTTGTATCTGAAAATAATTTTCAGTTCCATCAGTATCACATAACTATCCCAAACTTTTTAAGTTTGGGTTTTATGGAAGCAAACGTATTGCACTTGACCATAACAGTATTCTAGTTTTTGGACCGAAGGACGATAGTCACATCATCCATAGCATCAACGGGAGAATACCGAAAGCATGCGATAGGACAAAGTCCTTCTCGGCACTCTTGAGGACAATCCTCACATTACTTTACCAATCATAAAGTTTTAACCAGGTAAATAACAGCTTATTCAATTTTAATAGGGAAGGTGGAAACGCGAGCCATTATTCTACAACTATTATGCAAATTCCACTTAGACGATGTCCATAATTAATTGCACCGAGAATTAAACAAGTTAATTCTACAGTGCGCTCCCACTCAAATCAATATCTGTCATAATTGATTGTGAGTGATTCAAGACCCACATTTCCATTCAATGCCATTGTTCGAGATGAACACTGATGGCACGAACTTCAATTGGTAGGCAAACTTGCCAATCACATCTCCATGTGACTCTTGTTCATCTTTCGATGCGTGTGTTCCGAGCTCGGGACGATCCTGCCATGAACATCAAGATAACCAAGTGATCTTGATGTGAGGTCTGACCTCACCCACCTTACACCCGTACAATCGTTCGTACCCATGTAGATCGTGGCGCACCTCGAAAGGAAGGATGCTGTGACGGTGCTACACTTGGGAGATCACTAACTACTTGATATTTTTGTGAGAGATCACCCTAATAAAAGCGACTACCGCGCAATCAAGAAGGGTGCATCAAGAGGGATAAACATCTCAGGCAATTCATAATAGCATGATATGGTATAGCCCTTTCTGACGGAGAAGTCATTAATTTCTTCGTCTTCGGCATTTGCATCGGTGTTCACCTTCGCGAAGTTTGCCACCACCTTGTCGATGCACCAGATAATATTGCTATCTCTATAGCTAATAAAATAAGTGCATTACATAAGGTTGAAACGCAGGTCATTAAAGTGACAATCATATGGCTCCAGCCATCATGCCGAAACATGACACGCAGGTCATCTTAATTTACATTGTATAGTCATCTCATACATAATCAAATTAAATATGAGAACTGCTATACCACATCACATGCACACCTCATGTCATCCTGCAAAACCAAGTTAGATGCCTCTAATCGGTTTATGCAAAATTCTATTTTACGTGGCTTCTAAGGATTCAACCAAACCGCAGCTACCAACGTTTATCATCAAGCATGATCATTCAAGTTGCTATATTAACTTTGCGGGGCGTATGAAATCTCGAGCCCCATACTAAACTTCGTCATATGCATGACCCCCGTGCAGATCATATCTGCATTGCCCTTTCGTCTGCGAAACATCCATCTTTCTCAACTATGGCGGAATCGAAAGACACTGAAGCACTTCGTTGATCTGTCAATCAGCATACTCAGGAGCAGCATGAAAGGATCGCGGATTGCCAGAACTTTGTCAGATTCCACCATGCCGTCAAGATCAGGACTACACAAATTCAAGGGAAGCAACAAGAATATCGGGTAATAGATTTCATCTACTACCCGCACAAATAATTTTCAGCAATAGATCTTATCTACTACAAAATTATACTATGCTATACCCATACATCTCATGTATTCTAGATCGTAACCTGCATCTACGCATAGCCTGGCTCATGATGCAACTGTTGGGGAACGCGACAGAAAACAAAAAAATTCGGTACTGCGAGCATGCCCAGGATCACTAAGGAGATGCATACAAGGTTTGATCTGATCATTACCGACTCGTAGCGCAGCGGAAGTAGAGTCGAGGTTGATCATCGGTGCACATCCCCGCAGCTAGGGTTTACAACCTCCCAACCACGAGGATGTACTCCCTCGTCGGACAGCCCTTCGGGAGGCGGTCGGACAGTCCCCCGGACGATGTCACGGACAGCCCTTCGGGAAGAGCCTCGAAGCTCGAACGGTAACTCGGACAGCCCTTCGGGAGGACCCTCGAACAGCCCCTTAGGCAAAAGATCGAACCTATGACCTCTTTACAGGGTTGCACACATACGGTGTCAGCTATCCGGCAGGGTGATACGTCTCCGTCGTATCTATAATTTGTGATTGTTTCATGCCAATATTCTACAACTCTCATATGCTTTTGGCAACTTTTTATACTATTTTTGGGACTAACATATTGATCCAGTGCCCAGTGTCAGTTCCTGTTTGTTGCATGTTTTTTGTTTCGCAGAAAATCCATATCAAACGATGTCCAAACGGGATAAAAACTTACGGAGATTTTTTTTGGAATATATGTGAATTTTGGGGAAAATAATCAACGCAAGACGATGCTGGGCGCGCCAGGCTGGCTTGTGGCCACCCCGTAAGACGGTTTGTGCCCTTCTTTCGCTGCTAGAAAGCTAATATCCGAATAAAAATCGTGTTAAAATTTCAGCCTAATCATAGTTACGGATCTCCGGGAATTTAAGAAACGGTGAAAGGCCAGAATCTGGAACGCAGAAACAGAAGGAAACAGAGAGAGAGATCCAATCTCGGAGGGGCTCTCGCCCCTCCGCCGCCATGGAAGCCAAGGACCAGAGGGGAAACCCTCCTCCCATCTAGGGGGGAGGCCAAGGAAGAATAAGAAGGAGGGGGGCTCTCTTCCCCTCTCTCCCGGTGGCACCGAAATGCCGTCGGGGCCATCATCGTGACGGCGATCTACTCCAACAACTCCGTCATCTTCACCAACACCTCCATCACCTTCCCCCATCTATCTACAGCGGTCCACTCTCCCGCAACCCGCTGTACCCTCTACTTGAACATGGTGCTTTATGATTCATATTATTATCCAATGATGTGTTGCCATCCTATGATGTCTGAGTAGATTTTTGTTGTCCTATGGGTTGATTGATGATCATGATTGGTTTGAGTTGCATGTTTTATTATTGGTGCTGTCCTATGGTGCTCTCCGTGTCGCGCAAGTGTGAGGGATCCCCGTTGTAGGGTGTTGCAATGTGTTCATGATTTGCCTATGGTGGGTTGCTTGAGTGATAGAAGCATAAACCCAAGTAGGTGGGTTGTTGCATATGGGAGTAATGAGGACTTTATACCTTATAATGCTATAGTTGGGTTTTACCTTAATGATCTTTAGTAGTTGCGGATGCTTGTTAGAGTTCCAATCATAAGTGCATATGATCCAAGTAGAGAAAGTATATTAGCTTATGCCTCTCCCTCATATAAAATTGCAATAATGATTACCGGTCTAGTTATCGATTGCCTAGGGACAATTCCGCAACTCCTACCACCACTTTTCCACACTCGTTAAACTAACTTAGTTGTTTCTTTATCTAAGCAGCCCCTAGTTTTTATTTACGTGCTCTTTATTATCTTGCAAACCTACCCTATCACACCTACAAAGTACTTCTAGTTTGATACTTGTTCTAGGTAAAGCGAACGTTAAGTGTGCGTAGAGTTGTATCGGTGGTCGATAGAACTTGAGGGAATATTTGTTCTACCTTTAGCTCCTCGTTGGGTTCGACACTCTTACTTATCGAGAAAGGCTACAATTGATCCCCTATACTTGTGGGTTATCACAGGGCTTCGCCGTCCAGAACTAGTTCCTGCCGGAACCCAGACAGCCTTTCGGCTCTACGAAACTATTTCGCTGGAAGGGAGAGAGAAAGCCAAATCTTGTATGGCATGTGTATGTGAGAGAGAGTGAGTGTGGAGAGTGCATCTCCACCTCTATTTATAGGAGGAGCAAGGGGTAGTGGCAAGGGGTGAAAAGACCAAAAGGGGTTTGGATATTTCACCATGGCACATAAGGAGGGCTTGATCTTATCCACCAAATGGTGGATGGAAGCCCCATGGGGCCCCCCAAGCCCATGAACGAAAATGGCTGCCCCCTTGGGGGGGGGGGCCACCACCTTCCATCCACCTTATCCTCACTCCAAAAATAGGGAATTCCTCCTAGAAGAAAACCCCATTAAAATCAGCCCATAAAGTGCTTTTCACTATTCATGAAACCATTTTTTCATGGCCGTTAAATCCGAAAATATTTCTGTGGGTCTTAGAATAATTCGAGTACCCACTAAAACAATTCTGGATGCGTTCCGAAACATTTTCAGATCAATGATTTTCATCTGCGAAAAGCAACCATGGCGGTTCCGGCAGTCCGGAACATTTCCGGTTTTTGTCTCCGAAAAATCCCAGAAGTTACCGGAACAATTCTGGTACCCTCCAATAATTTCCAGGCATATGCCGAAACCAATTTGACTTAATGGTATACTCCGAAACAACTTTTCGGTTTTAGCGAAACTCTTCCGGTGTTCTCTCTCCAGAACTCTTCCGTTGTCCCCGAAACTTTTCCGGTGATTTTCTCTCAGACTCCCTATCTAGTATTCAGCTGATAGATGACCCTTAAGTGTGTGACCCTATAGGTTCGGTGAAGTATAGACATGACCCGGAACACCTTCCGATCAATGATCAACATCGGAGCCGTGGACACCCATATTGACCCCTATACCCACACGAATGAATATTCGAGTGAACCTCCAGTTGTTGTGTGCTATTCCTTTTACTTCGTGAAATGTTACAAAACCCGAGGTGAGATTTATCGACATCCCCATGGATCAACACTTGTCCACAATGCCAGTTTCCTCGTTGCCGGTTTTGTTCTCTTTTCTCGTATCCGCATTCCGGCATCCCCGTGATCAAATCACAATGTGTCTTGCCAGACGATGATGGATACTGTAACACCGAGAGGGCCCGAGAATATCTCTCCATCGTCGGAGGAGCAAATCCCAATCTTGAGCTATCAAGTTACTTGTCATACTTTTCCATGAACCCGCAAGCCGCCGTAATAGCCATCCAGTTACGGATGACGTTTAACAAACCCCAAAGTTCATGAAGCAAGCATGAAGAAACTCGATACTCTCAGGGTCTAAGGAATTATGCAAATGTTAACTTCCTTTGTGTTATTTTCCAATAACTTGTAATGAAAGTATCTCATAGCATAACATCAATTCGTGTCGATTCAACACAAATGTTCTTCTAAAATTGTGCCCTCAAAGTTGCCGGCTTAGCCATGCCTATGATCAGGAAAACAAAACCATCATGCAACACTTGAGCTAGTCTTAGAGGCCAGACTAGGAATACATTTTACCGTTTATTATTCCACACGTGCATATGAGTCTTCCTCCGAGCCTCGTGGTTATTGTAGACTCGAGAACCATAGCAGTTATAGCATGGAATATAAACTTAATTAGGAACATGGAGATAAATAATAACATGTATTATTGCCTCTAGGGCACATCTCCTACATTGTGGCCACCTCGGCCCACCTCCAATGCCCATCTTCTGGTATATAGTCACATTTGACCTAGAAAAAATAAGAGGAGGACTTTCGGGATGAAGCGTCGCCGCCTCGAGGTGGAACTTGGGCAGGAGCACTTTTGCCCTCCGGCGAAGCGATTCCGCCGGGGGAACTTCCCTCCCGGAGGGGGAAATCGAAGATATCATCACCACCAACACCTCTCTCATCTTCGGGAGGCCAATCTTCATCAACATCTTCAACAGCACCATCTCCTCTCAAACCCTAGTTCATCTCTTGTGTTCAATCTTTGTACCGGAAGCTCAGATTGGTACCTGTGGGTGACTAGTAGTGTTGATTACCTTGCGTAGTTGATTACTGTATGTTTTATTTGGTGGAAGATTATATGTTCAGATCCATTATGCTATTCAATACCTCTCTGATCTTGAGCATGTTTATTATTTGTGAGTAGTTACCTTTGCTCTTGAGGTCACGGGAGAAGTCATGTTGCAAGTAATCATGTGAATTTGATATGTGTTTGATATTTTGATGATATGTATGTTGTGATTCCCTAAGTGGTGTCATGTGAACGTCGACTACATGACACTTCACCATTGATGGGCCTAAGGGGATGCATTGTGTAGTAGTTATTAGATGATGGGTTGCTAGAGTGACAGAAGCTTAAACCCTAGTTTATGCGCTACTTCGTAAGGGGCTGATTTGGATCCAAATGTTTAATGCTATGGTTATATTTTATCTTAATACTTTTCTCGTAGTTGAGGATTCTTGCGAGGGGGTTAATCATCAGTGGGAGGTTGTTCAAGTAAGAACAGCACCCAAGCACCGGTCCACCCACATATCAAATTATCAAAGTAGCGAACACGAATCAAACCAACATGATAAAAGTGACTAGATGAATTCCCGTGTACCCTCAAGAACACTTTGCCTATTACTAGAGATTGTTCTGGCCTGTCCTTTGCCTCAAAAGGATTAGGCTACCTTGTTGCACCTTATTTATCGTTACCGTTACTTGCTCGTTACAAATTACCTTGCTATCAAACTATCTGTTACCTACAATTTCAGTGCTTGCAGAGATTACCTTGCTGAAAACCGCTTGTCATTTCCTTCTGCTCCTCGTTGGGTTCGACACTCTTACTTATCGAAAGGACTACGATTGATCCTCTATACTTGTGGGTCATCACCCCTGGTGGGTTGTGCCCACCTAGGGGGCCTCCTCCGGTAGTTTTCAGCTCCAGTAATTTTTATTAAATATAAAAATAATCTCCGTAAATTTTCAGCTTCATTGGAGTTGTGCAGAATAGGTATCTCTGACGTGCTTTTCTTGGGTCCAGAATTCCAGCTGCCGGTATTCTCCCTCTTTGTGTAATCCTTGCATATTATGAGAGAAAAGGCATTAGAATCACTCCCCAGAGCATTATTATTCAACAAAACAAAGTAAATAACAGTAGGAAATCATGATGCAAAATGGACGTATCAACTCCACCAAGCTTAGACCTCGCTTGTCCTCAAGCGAAAGCCGATATTGAAAAGCATGTCCACATGGTTTGAGACAGAAGTGTCGATAAAAACAAAATACGGACATAGAAGCACCATGCTTATTAACATAACAGCAACAAACTTATTTCAATACATTTTTATCATAAAGCTTCTCATGAACAAGTAACAATTCATCACAACATAGAAGTATGAAGCATAAACCTTATTGGAAACCAACAAACTATGTTCTCAGTCAACTTTGCAACTACAATTCATCATATTTTCAGGAAGGGTCTCATGTCGGAGCCTTTTGGCAAGTCCACATACTCAACTATCATTTAGTCTTCTATGATTGCTAACGCTCACGGCATACCCATGAACAAAAACTTTCAACCAGCCACGTAGGAAGATAGGGGCTTATAGTTTTGCCTCCCAACTCACTCACCTCAAGGGTGATGTCAACAATAATAACTCATGCCCACCCATATCCAACTGGATATATGTGCCTAGATCTTTCCTCACCACATGATGCTTGCAAAATAAAAAGTAAAAAGGAATAGGGGAGAATACTTCGACTCTTGTATAAAAGTAAGTGCATGAAAGTAAAAGATAGGCCCTTCGCAGAGGGAAGCAGAGGTTGTCATGCACTTATTGGTTTGTATGCCCAATCCCTTAGTGTAAAAGAATGTCACGCTATATTGCCCCCTAAGATAGCAACCTTTATTATGCAGTCCGTCGCTTTTATTACTTTGCCATCATAAGTTCGTATAACGCTCAATTTTCTCTTACACTAATTGATCAAAACACTTTTAGAAGCAATTTTTATTGCCTTGTTGCACCGATGACAACTTACTTGAAGGATCTTTGTTGATCCATAGGTACGTATGGTGGACACTCAAGGAAAGAGTTTGGGTTTGGGTTTTTGGATGCACAACTAGGATCTCTACTTAGTGCGGAATTTTTGGCTAGCAAAGATATTGGGCAAGCACCACATGTTGAAGGATCTATGACAATATAACTTCTATGTGAATATGAACAAACATAAATCATTACATTGTCTTCCTTGTCCAACGTCAACAATTTTGACATATAATATTTGATGGGGGCTCACAATCATAAAAGATGTCCAAGATAGTGTATTTGCATGTGAATCTTCTCTTCCCTAATTAATTCTTTCATGAATTGCATCATTGACCAATGCTATGTTTGTCAATCTCCAATAAATTTTACTACTTATACTTTTCCTTATATGATGTCATTACTCACCATAAGATTTAGCATATGATTCCTTTCATTTCTTTCTTTCTTTTATTTGATTGCAACAAGAAAGTAGAGAAGCAAAAACTCAAACTAAACTTTATTATATAACTTTCACTCGATTACATAGATAGGAAGGCCACGAAACTAACACACGAAAATAGATCATGCTAAACTTTTATTCAACTAAAGCAAAGGGAAACTAAAGATAGAACAAAAATAGGTAAAGGTGAGTAAAAGTGGTGATGATACGATACCAGGGCACCTTCCCCAAGCTTGGCTCAAGCCAAGGGGAGTGCCCATACCCATGTGCTCAAGTCTCCTTTGGTGGTGATGAAGAAGGTGGAGGTGTTGATGCGGGTGGTGGTGAGGCGATGTCACACTTTAGCTTCAGAAGATGCTCCAATTTGCGGATAACTCTCCTAAGGTTGTCGATGTGTTCTTGCAACAAGATATTTTCACGGATGAGAAATTTATTCTGAACACGAACAACTTCGAAGGCTCTAAAGGCTTCGATTTCAATAGGGGTGAGACGACTGTAATAAGGTTGAAGGATATCTTCTTCCTCTCCCTCCTTTGCTGGCGTGAATTGATCTCCTTTAGGGAGATAATCCACCTTAGCTTCATTCTCCTTCTCCTCCTTGTAGGATTCTTCCAGCTACTCCCTCTTCAACTCTATCTTCATTAGCCAGGCATCTTCTTCCACATTGTTAGGAGAGGGGGAAGACATGATGCCTGACTTGACAGACCTGATAGGAAAACAGCAAGAAACAAGAACAGAGGATTTTCCTGCAATGCGGTCGTCAAAACAGTCGGGGGTATATATAGAGATTTTTTATTCTTGGTAAACAAGTATTTGGAAGGCAAACGGAGTCGGGAAGGCATCCGAGGTGGGCACAACCCATCAGGGTGCACCCAGGGGTGCCTGGCGCGCCCTGGTGTATCGTGCTCACCTCGATCACCTTACGGTTTATTTTTTTTATTTCCAAAATTCTAAAATATTCGGAAACTGACAGAAAATATTTTTGTGGATTTTTCGGAGTCCGTTTACTTACCGTATCACATACCTCCTATTTTTAGGTATTCTGGAGTGTTCTGGAAGGTTTCCTTTATGTGTTCCTCCGGTGTCATGGTTTGGATAACATTGCTTTCAACGTTAATAGGCGTACCTGAGATATAATGCTTAATTCTTTGTCCATTGACTACCTTCGGGTTAGTACCTTTGGCGTTATTAATCTTGATAGCTCCAGAACGATAAACCTCTTCAATAATATATGTTCCTTCCCATTTTGAGAGAAGCTTTCCTGCAAAAAATCTTAAACGAGAGTTGAACAAAAGAACATGATCTCCTATTTTGAATTCCCGCTTTTGGATTCTTTTATCATGCCATCTTTTTACTTTTTCTTTGAATAGCTTGGCATTTTCATACGCTTGGGTTCTCCATTCATCTAGTGAGCTAATATCAAATAGCCTCTTCTCACCGGCAAGTTTGAAATCATAGTTGAGTTCTTTAATTGCCCAAAATGCTTTGTGTTCTAGTTCTAGAGGAAAATGACAAGCTTTTCCATACACCATTTTATATGGAGACATACTCATAGGATTTTTATAAGTTGTTCTATAGGCCCAAAGTGCATCATCTAATTTCTTAGACCAATTCTTACGAGACCTATTGACAGTTTTTTGTAATATTAATTTTATTTCTCTATTGCTAATTTCTACTTGACCACTAGATTGAGGATGATAGGGTGATGCAATTCTATGGTTAACATCATATTTAGCAAGCATCTTACGGAAAGCACCATGAATAAAGTGTGAGCCACCATCGGTCATTAAATATCTAGGGACTCCAAACCTCGGAAAGATAACCTCTTTAAGCATTTTAATGGAGGTGTGGTGATCAGCACTACTAGTTGGAATAGCTTCTACCCACTTAGTGACATAATCAACTGCAACTAAAATATGAGTGTACCCGTTAGAGGAAGGAAAAGGCCCCATATAATCAAAACCCCAAACGTCAAATGGTTCAACAACAAGTGCATAATTCATAGGCATTTCTTGACGCTTACCGATATTACCAATTCTTTGACATTCATCACAAGATAAGACAAACTTACGGGCATCCTTGAAGAGAGTAGGCCAATAAAAACCTGATTGTAATACCTTATGAGTAGTTCTATCTCCCGCATGATGTCCTCCATAAGCTTCAGAATGACATTTCCATAGGATTTGTTCCTGTTCATGCTCAGGTACACAACGTCTAATAATACCATCTACTCCTTCTTTATAAAGATGTGGGTCATCCCAAAACTAATGTCTCAAGTCATAGAAGATTTTTTTCATTTGTTGATATGTGAAGCTAGGTGGTATATATTTAGCAACAATGCAATTAGCATAAACAGCATACCAAGGTGTATTGCGTGAGACACTTATTGCAGCTAGCTGTTCGTCAGGGAAACTATCATCAATAGGTAGTGGGTCATCAAGAATATTTTCTAACCGAGATAAGTTATCAGCTACGGGGTTCTCAGCTCCTTTCCTATCAACGATATGTAAGTCAAATTCTTGAAGCAAAAGAACCCACCTAATGAGTCTAGGTTTAGCATCTTTCTTTTCCATAAGATATTTTATAGCAGCATCATCGGTGTGAACAATAACTTTGGAGTCAACAATATAGGATCTAAATTTATCACAAGCAAACACAACTGCTAAAAATTCTTGTTCAATAGTGGCATAATTTCGTTGGGCACTGTCTAGAGTTTTACTAGCATAATGGATAACATTCAATTTCTTATCAACTCTTTGTCCTAGGACACCACCAACAGCATAATCAGCAGCATCACACATAATTTCAAAAGGCAAGTTCCAATCAGGTGGTTGAACGATGGGTGCAGAGGTTAAGGCTTTCTTGAGTGTTTCAAAGGCTACCACACAATCATCATCAAAATAAAAGGAATTTCCTTTTGCAAAAGATTAGTAAGAGGCCTAGAAATTTTAGAGAAGTCTTTAATGAACCTCCTATAAATACTAGCAAGACCAGGGAAACTTCGAATACCTTTAATATCTTTAGGACATGGCATTTTCTCAATTGCATCAACTTTAGCGTTATCCACCTCAATACCTCGTTCAGATATTTTATGCCCCAAGACAATTCCTTCATTAACCATAAAGTGGTACTTCTCCCAATTCAAGACAAGATTAGTTTGTTCACATCTCTGCAAAACTCGATCAAGGTTGCTTAAGCAATCATCAAAAGAAGTTCCGTAAACGAAAAATCATCCATGAAAACCTCCACAATCTTTTCACAAAAGTCAGAGAATATAGCAGTCATACATCTTTGAAAGGTAGCAGGTGCATTACATAAACCAAAAGGCATACGTCTATAAGCATAGGTTCCAAAAGGGCAAGTAAAGGTGGTTTTCTCTTGATCGGATTGTGACACAGGTATTTGAGAGAAACCAGAATATCCATCTAGGAAACAAAAGTGTGTGTGCTTAGATAGTCTCTCTAGCATTTGATCAATGAACGGTAGAGGGTAATGATCTTTCCTAGTAGCTTTATTTAATTTTCTAAAATCAATTGCCATTCTATAGCCAGTGACAATTCTTTGTGGAATGAGTTCATTCTTATCATTGGGAACAACGGTAATACCTCCTTTCTTAGGGACACAATGAACGGGACTTACCCATCTACTATCAGCTATGGGATAGATTATACCTGCTTCCAGAAGCTGTAAATATTTCAGTTCTTACCACTTCTTTCATCTTAGGATTCAATCGCCGTTGGTGATCAACAACGGGTTTAGCATCAGGTTCCATATTGATCTTGCGCTGACATAGAGTGGGACTAATGCCCTTAAGATCATCAAGAGTATATCCAATAGCAGCCCGATGCTTCCTTAGAACTTTCAATAATCTTTCTTCTTCATGTTCTGAAAGGTTAGCACTAATAATAACAAGATATATCTTTTTCTCAACAAGATAAGCAAACTTCAAAGTGTCAGGCAATTGTTTCAATTCAAACACGGGATCACCTTTAGGTGGAGGAGGACCTCCAAGAGTTTCAACAGGCAAATTGTGTTTCAAGAGAGGTTGTTGTTCGAAGAAAATTTGATCTATTTCATTTCTTTCACGCAGGTGCATATCATTTTCATGGTCGAGCAAATATTGTTCTAACGGATCAGTAGGAGGCACATCAATAGAAGCAAGACCAATTATTGGTAACGTTTTATCACGAGGTTGTCTAATAAACTTGGAAAAATTAAACTCATGAGACACATTACCAAAACTGACACCGACGGTTTGTTTTTCACAATCTATCTTAGCATTGACGGTGCTAAAGAAAGGTCTACCAAAGATAATGGGACAAAAGTCATCCTGTGGGGAACCAAGAACTAGAAAATCAGTAGGATATTTTACTTTCCCACACAAGACTTCAACATCTCTAACAATCCCAAGTGGTGTGATAGTGTCTCTGTTATCAAGTTTAATAGTAACATCAATATCTTCCATTTCAGCAGGTACTATTTCATCTATAATTTCTTAGTATAAGGTAAACGGGATAACACTCACACTAGCACCTAAATCACATAAACCATGGTAGCAATGATCTCCTATTTTAACTGAGACAACGGGCAAGCCTTCTATAGGTCTATGTTTATCTTTTTAATCAGGTTTAGCAATTCTAGCAGCTTCATCACAAAGGTAGATGACATGCCCATCAACATTTTCTACCAAGAGATCTTTAACCATAGCAACACTAGGTTATACTTTAATTTACTCAGGGGGTTTTGGTGCTCTTATATTACTCTTACGAACCACATTTGACACCTTTGCATGTTCCTTTATCCTAATAGGGAAAGGTGGTTTTTCAATATAAGCAGTAGGCACAACTGGATCAACATTGTAAAAGATGGTTTCTTCTTTAGCTATGACCGGTTCTTTAATTTCTTCTTTAATAGGGGGATGATATTTAAACCACTTCTCCTAAGGGAGATCAACGTGAGTAGCAAATGCTTCGCAGAAAGAGGCTACTATCTCAGAGTCAAGTCCGTATTTAGTGCTAAACTTGTGAAAAGTATCGGTATTCATAAAAGATTTAACACAATCAAATTCAAGCTTTATACCTAACTCATTACCTTCGTCGAGTTCCCGATCTTCATAGTTGCGTTTAATTATTTCTAAGAGATCCCACTTGAAATCAATAGTCTTCTTCATATAAGAACCAGCGCAAGAAGTATCGAGCATGGATTGATCATTATGAGAAAGCCGAGCATAAAAATTCTGAACGATAGCTTCCCTCGGAATGTCATGATTGGGGCATGAATATAACATTGACTTAAGCCTCCCCCAAGCTAGAGCGATACTTTCTCCTTCACGAGGCCAAAAATTATATATATAATTCCGATCACGATGAACTAGATACATAGGATAAAACTTTTGATGGAATTCCAATTGCAAACGATTCCAGTTCCACGATCCAAGATCATAACAAAGCCTAAATAATCCAAAGATAAAGGGAAAACCTTCTTCTTAACTTCATCTCCGGGTAAACCTGCAAGCTTAAATAATCCACATATTTTGTTCACATATAAAAGATGCATATCAGGATGTTCAGTTCCATCTCCTGCATAAGGTTTAGCAAGCAGTTGTTCTAGCATACCCGAAGGAATTTCATAAGTAACATTTTCAGTAGGTGTTGTAGGTTGAGGGGTAACTAATTGTGGTTCCGATCGAGGTGAAGATACCCCGAACAAACCCCTCAAAGGATTGTTCTCCATAGTAGCAAGTAGCAATAAATTTCAGCACGTAGTATAAGTTTTTCCTTACCGATTTCCACTTACCAAGAGCGCTTCACTGCCATGCAACGACGCCACAAAAGAGTTTTGATGACCCACAAGTGTAGGGGATCAATCATAGTCCTTTCGTTAAGTAAGAGTGTCGATCCCACCGAGGAGAAGGAAATGACAAGCGGTTTTCAGCAAGGTAATTTCTGTAAGCACTGATATTGTAGGCAACAGATAGTTTGATAGCAAGATAATTGGTAACGAGCAAGTAACGGTAATGGTAAACAAGGTGCAGCAAGGTAGCCCAATCCTTTTGAGGCAAAGGACAGGCCAGAACAATCACTAGTAATAAGCAAAGTGTTCTTGAGGGTACACGGGAATTTCGTCAAGTCACTTTTATCATGTTGGTTTGATTCGTGTTCGCTAATTTGATAATTTGATATGTGGGTGGACCGGTGCTAAGGTGCTGTTCTTACTTGAACTAACAACCTACTTATGATTAACCCCCTCGCAAGCATTCGCAACTACGAGAAAAATATTAAGACAAAGTCTAAACATAGCATTAAACATGTGGATCCAAATCAGCCCCTTACGAAGTAGCGCATAAACTTGGGTTTAAGCTTCTGTCACTCTAGCAACCCATCATCTAATAACTACTCCACAATGCATTCCCTTAGGCCCATGAATGGTGAAGTGTCATGTAGTGCACGTTCACATGACACCACTAAGGGAATCACAACATACATATCATCAAAATATCGAACACATATCAAATTCACATGATTACTCGCAACATGACTTCTCCCGTGACCTCAAGAACAAAGGTAACTACTCACAAATAATAATCATGATCAAGATCAGAGGAGTATTAAATAGCATAATGGATCTGAACATATAATCTTCCACCAAATAAACCATATAGTAATCAACTACGCAAGGTAATCAACACTACTAGTCAACCACAGGTAACAATCTGAGGTTCCGATACAAAGATTGAACAGAAGAGATGAAATAGGGTTTGAGAGGAGATGGTGCTGTTGAAGATGTTGATGAAGATTGGCCTCCCAAAGATGAGAGGGGTGTTGGTGGTGACGATAGCTTCGATTTCCCCCTCCGGGAGGGAAGTTCCCCCGGCGGAATCGCTCCGCCGGAGGGCAAAAATGCTCCTGCCCAAGTTCCGCCTCGAGGCGGCGGCGCTTCATCCCGAAAGTCCTCCTCTTAATTTTTTTAGGTTTTTTTTGTGAATTTATACCAGAAGATGGGCACCGGAAGCAGGCCAGGCTGGGCACAACCCATCAGGGCGCGCCCAGGGGGGCCTGGCTTGCCCTGGTGGGTTGTGCCCACCTGGGGGCCCTCCTCCGGTAGTTTTCAGCTCCAATATTTTTTATTAAATATAAAAATAATCTCCGTAAATTTTCAGCTTCATTGGAGTTGTCCAGAATAGGTATCTCTGATGTGCTTTTCTTGGGTCCAGAATTCCAGCTGCCGGTATTCTCCCTCTATGTGTAAACCTTGCATATTATGAGAGAAAAGGCATTAGAATCACTCGCCAAAGCATTATTATTCAACAAAACAAAGTAAATAATAGTAGGAAATCATGATGGAAAATGGAGGTATCAATCTCCCTAAGGAGAAGTAGTTTAAATGTCATCCCCCTATTAAAGAAGAAATTAAAGAACCTGTCGTAGCTAAAGAAGAAACTATCATTTACAATGTTGATCCAGTTGTGCCTACCACTTATATTGAAAAACCACCTTTCCCTGTTAGGATAAAGGAACATGCTAAGGTATGAAATGTGGTTCGTAAGAGTAATCTAAAAACATCTAAGCCCCCTGAGAAAATCAAAGTAGAACTTAGTTTTGCTATGGTTAAAGATCTCTTGGTAGAAAATATTGATGGGCATGTTATCTACTTCTGTGATGAAGCTGCTAGAATTGCTAAAGTAGATGAAAAAGATAAACATAGACCCATAGAAGGCATGCATGTTGTCTCAGTCAAAATAGGAGATCATTGCTATCATGGTTTATGTGATTTGGGTGCTAGTGTGAGTGATATCCCTTTTACCTTATACCAAGAAATTATGGATGAAATAGCACCTGCTGAAATAGAAGACATTGATGTTACTATTAAACTTGCTAATAGAGACACCATCACACCACTTGGGATTGTTAGAGATGTTGAAGTCTTGTGTGGGAAAGTGAAATACCCTACTGATTTTCTAGTCCTTGGTTCCCCACAAGATGACTTTTGTCCCATTATCTTTGGTACACCTTTCTTGAGCACCGTCAATGCTAATATAGATTGTGAAAAACAAACTATCGGTGTCAGTTTTGGTAGTGTGTCTCATGAGTTTAATTTTTCCAAGTTTAGTAGACAACCTCGTGATAAAGCGTTACCTAGTAAAGATGAAATAATTGGTCTTGATTCTATTGCCGTGCCTCCCACTGATCCATTAGAACAATATTTGCTTGACCATTAAAATGATATGCACTTGCGTGAAAGAAATAAAATAGATCAAATTTTCTTTGAACAACAACCTCTCTTGAAACACAATTTGCCTATTGAAACTCTTGGAGGCCCTCCTCCACCTAAAGGTGATCCTGTGTTTGAATTGAAACAATTGCCTGACACTTTGAAGTATGCTTATCTTGATGAGAAAAGGATATATCCTATTATTATTAGTGCTAACCTTTCAGAACATGAAGAAGAAAGATTGTTAAAAGTTCTAAGGAAGCACCGGGCTGCTATTGGATATACTCTTGATGATCTTAAGGGCATTAGTCCCACTCTATGTCAGCACAAGTTTAATATGGAACCTGATGCTAAACCCGTTGTTGATCACCAACGACGATTGAATCCTAAGACGAAGGAAGTGGAAAGAGTTGAAATATTAAAACTTCTAGAAGCAGGTATAATCTATCCTATTGCTGATAGTAGATGGGTAAGTCTCATTCATTGTGTCCCTAAGAAAGGAGGTATTACCGTTGTTCCTAATGATAAGAATGAACTCATTCCACAAAGAATTGTTACTGGCTATAGAATGGTAATTGATTTTAGAAAATTAAATAACTTTACTAGGAAGGATCATTACCCTCTGCCTTCCATTGATCAAATGCTAGAAAGATTATCTAAGCACACACACTTTTGCTTCCTAGATGGATATTCTGGTTTCTCTCAAATACCTGTGTCACAATCCGATCAAGAGAAAACCACCTTTACTTGCCCTTTAGGAACCTATGCTTATAGACGTATGCTTTTTGGTTTATGCAATGCACGTGCCACCTTTCAAAGATGTATGACTACTATATTCTCTGATTTTTGTGAAAAGATTGTGGAGGTTTTCAGGGTTGATTTTTTCGTTTACGGAACTTCTTTTGATGATTGCTTAAGCAACCTTGATCAAGTTTTGCAGAGATGTGAACAAACTAATCTTGTCTTGAATTCGGAGAAGTGCCACTTTACGGTTAATGAAGGCATTGTCTTGGGGCCTAAAATATCCGAAGGAGGTATTGAGGTGGATAAAGCTAAAGTTGATGCAATTGAGAAAATGACATGTCCTAAAGATATAGAGAGAAGTGACATCTCTTTCTCCATGCTTGGTCGAACAACAAGTTTTCATATATCTATCCGACGCTACTACATATGTACATTATAACATCTCTTACAATCCCTAACATCATCTACCTAAGACCATTGCAATTCCACATGGTATTCTCCGTGTTCAGGTATGACGTGATCAAGAAAGAATCCCGCCAATTCCTGTTGAATTGCTCGTATGCGATCATGTGGTAGGAGTTCATCCCGCATCTGCCAGATCTAATTTAAAGAAGGGGGTCAATACATATATATGAATCAAACTCAACACAATTGATGGTGATATATAAAATAAAATTGTGAATATTGTTTATGTACTTCAAATTGTTTCTCAGAGAAGCCCCGCTCAGAGGTATAGTGGCGAATGAACTCACATACGTAGTATCCACATAAATGATTCTCGGGTGCCTGGTACAAGCACTTTACGAGAATAGAGTTCAATCAAACTGATAAGCAAGCATGATAATGGTATTGATGAAACTAGAATCAATGAGAGATGCGCGGAACTAGCTAGTACTACTTACTCTGGGGTGTGTAAATCGAAGCTCGTTGTTTAGACCGGTAACCATTCGGGTGTACTTTTTCCAAACCCTGGCAGGCAAAGAAAATTATTACTTGATATCAGGAAATGAACGAAAGTTGCCGATATGGTCCCGGTATTGATTGAACTTACTTCTGGAGCATTGCAGCCATGTCCGCATAATTCTCGGGATCTTTACGTCTCGAGTCTAAGACAGTTACTAATGCCCCGTCAAGCTTAATGGATAGCAGAATAAAGTGGAAGCTGTGCACGCATAACTCATCAATTACATTACTTAACCTCGAGTAAGCGAAACCAAATATGCACAAGACAGTAACACTCACTTGAAGACGTAAGGAAAGAGTATTTCCCTTTTGTTTTGATGTCTAAGGAACGCTTCTAGCAAGTTCTCCTCGGTATCTTTGGCGGCCTTTTGTACCGACCATTCATTTACGGTATTTGGGCTAATGAACCCAATGTCATAGATTTGTTCTTTTTTGCATTCGACCATCTTCAATCTGCATAATATAGTGAGGATAATTATATATACATGCAATGAACGAGCTGAGCTAGAGACTTAATTATAGAAGTATTACTTACAGACACTAGCAAGCCATGAGTTGTTTGTCGAGGGCCTCTTGATTGTATAACTGAAATAACTCCACAAATTTAACAGGCATCAGGTCGACTCCAATGAAGTCGTGCTCTTTTTTAATTCTGATCATCAAACTGTCTTTCCCAGACTTCCTGCAGGTTTCCATGTACCACTCATGCAATTTTTGCATCATCGTTGTTAGACGAGGATGATCAGGTTTGACGAGAGGCTTCCCGTGCTCGTATCTAAAGACGTCCTCTGCTGCTACTACCTCAGCCGTTTCAAACTGTACATCATCGCCCACGTAATCACCAAGAGTGGTACCTGGCAGTAGCACCAGATGATTAGCGATATCGCTAGACACCTTGAGCAGGGGGCACTATTGCTTCTCCTGTTCGCCGAGCTAGGGAATTGCTTTCCCACTTCTTCGTTTTTTGTCTCTTGCAGCACTGGAAGTACTTCCCGACCGCAGCGCTTCATCATGTGTCTTTGTAATTATGCGGTCATAGTTGGATAGCCGAGGCGGTGGTGGTCGCTTCAGGGCATGCAGAGTGCGCTTCGCTTTCACTGGATCTACAGTTTCCTTCGGTGGTGGATGTTTCCGTGCAAAATGGGCCTTCACTTCGGCTGCACTGATTTCAGCACGTTCCTCGTCAGTCCTCTCATATGGTAACTTTGGAAGAGGCTTGAGGCTTTGACCAAATTTGTATTTCTTCCCGCCTATTGTACTGCTAGCCGCCGAAACGGCGGCGTCGACTCTCTTCCGCCGTTGCTGACGCGCTGGAGGCGGCAGAGTGCCCTGACGCACCGGAGGAGGAGGAGGAGAAGGCGGAGTGCCCTGACGCGTCGGAGGAGGCGGAGTGCCCTGACGCGCCGGAGGAGGAGAAGGAGGAGGCGGAGTGCCCTGACGCGCCGGAGGAGGAGGAGGAGGCGGAGTGCCCTGACGCGCCGGAGGAAGCTGAGTCTGCTGAGGCGTCCAGTTTGGAAGCTTGATGTACTCCTTTCTCCATAGACAGGTACTCCTCAAAGCATTTTCCAGAAGAATAATATCCTCTTCACCTGTAGGGTTGTCAAGCTCCAGCCCCTCAAATCTATCCATTATTTCATCCACCGTCACAACAGCATAGCCATGTGGAATCGGACGACAATGGAAAGTTCCCTCAGCTCGAGGAGGTACAACACAGCCGACCGCAGCCTTGAAGCTCAGGTTCTGGCATTCCGTCATTAGCTCGCAATGTTCAGCCTGCGTGATACTATCCACGGGGTAGCGAGGAACCGTGAAATCAGGTAAGAGCGTAGCTGGCAGGACCTTCATACTGCTTTGGATCCATGCCGTCTTTTTCGTGTACACATTGCTGGTCCTCCCGTGCCTCCGGTGTATCTTTTGTCTTCCCATACACTCCCAAGAAGCCTAGCAGGTTCACGCAAAGATTCTTCGTCACGTGCATCACATCGATTGCAGAGCGGACCTCTAGGTCTTTCCAATAGGGTAGGTCCCAAAATATAGATTTCTTCTTCCACATGGGTGCGCGTCCCTCAGCGTCATTCGGAACAGATAGTCCGCCAGGACCCTTTCCAAAGATTACTTGTAAATCATTGACCATATCAAGTATGTCATCACCAGTATGGAGGGCGGGCTTCTTCCGGTGATCTGCCTCACCTTTGAAATGCTTTCCTTTCTTTCGACATTGATGGTTGGTCGGAAGAAATCGACGATGCCCCAGGTACACATTCTTCCTGCATTTGTCGAAATAAATACTTTCGGTGTCATCTAAACAGTGCGTGCATGCATGGTATCCCTTGTTTGACTGTCCTGAAATGTTACTAAGAGCAGGCCAACCATTGATGGTTACAAACAGCAACGCTCGTAGGTCAAATTCCTCTTGTGCATGCTCATCCCACACACGTACACCTTTTCCATTCCACAGTTGTAAAAGTTCATCAACTAATGGCCTTAGGAACACATCAATGTCATTGCCGGGTTGCTTAGGGCCTTGGATGAGCACTGGCATCATAATGAACTTCCGCTTCATGCACAACCAAGGAGGAAGGTTATACATACATAGAGTCACAGGCCATGTGCTATGCTTGCTGCTCTGCTCCCCAAAAGGATTAACGCCATCTGCACTTAAACCAAACCATACGTTCCTTGGGTCACTTGTAAAGTCCCCCCACTTTCTCTCGATCTTTCTCCACTGCGACCCATCACCAAGTGCTCTCAACTTCCCGTCATTCTTATGGTCTTCCTTGTGCCATCGCATCAACTTGGCATGCTCTTTTTTCCTGAACAAACGTTTCAACCGTGGTATTATAGGAGCATACCACATCACCTTGGCAGGAACCCTCTTCCCGGTGCGCTGGCCCTCAACATCACCAGGGTCATCTCGTCGGATCTTATACCGCAATGCACAGCATACCGGGCATGCGTTCAAATTCTCGTACGCACCGCGGTAGGGGATGCAGTCATTAGGGCATGCATGTATCTTGTGCACCTCCAATCCTAGAGGGCAGACAACCTTCTTTGCTTCGTATGTACTGTCGGGCAATTCGTTGTCCTTTGGAAGCTTATTCTTCATTATTTTTAGCACCTTTTCATATGCCTTGTCAGATACACCATTCTCTGCCTTCCATTGCAGCAATTCCAGTGTGGTACCGAGGTTTGTGTTGTCATCTTCGCAATTTGGGTACAACCCTTTTTTGTGATTCTCTAACATGCGATCGAACTTCAACTTCTCCCTTTCACTTTGGCATTGTCCCTTTGCATCAACAATGACCCGGCAAAGATCATCATCGGGCACATCGTCTGGTTCCTCTTGATCTTCAGCTTCCCCCATTGCAGCATCAACGTATTCAAGGGGCGGATAGTTGTCATCATCCTCTTCTTCTTCGTTGTCTTCCATCATAACCCCGCTTTCTCCGTGCTTGGTCCAAACATTATAGTGTGTCATGAAACCCTTCTCAAGCAGGTGGACGTGAAGGGTTTTCGAGTTAGATTAATCCTTTGTATTCCCACAGATAGTACATGGACAATACATAAAACCATTCTGCTTGGTTGCCTCAGCCACTTCAAGAAAATTATGCAGGCCCTTAATGTACTCGGAGGTGCGTCGGTCACCATACATCCATTGCCGGTTCATCTTCGTGCATTATATAATTAAGTGTATGAAATACCATTACAGAACATCATGAATAGAGAAGTGACCAAATTAATAGAAGTTCATCATCACATTAAAACCAAAGTACAGTAGTGACCAAAATAAATACATAAAGTTTATGCATAGTTCTCATTGAACAACATATAGCTCTCTAGAGCGTCTAATTAAAACATACATTGAAACTATGTAAAACATTTAAATGCAACAAAAAATCCGATCATAACCGCAACTAAGGTACCAATTGATCCAATGGCATATTTTCTAATCTTTCTAATCTTCAAGCGCATTGCATCCATCTTGATCTTGTGATCTTTGACGACATCGGCAACATGCAACTCCAATTCCATCTTCTCCTCCTCAATTCTTTTCAATTTTTTCTTCAAGTAATTGTTTTCTTTTTCAACTAAATTTAACCTCTCGACAAGAGGGTCGGTTCGAATTTCCGGTTCACATACCTCCTAGATAAAAACATCTATGTCATGTTGGTCGGCATAATTGTCATAAACACTAAATGAAACAAATAGTTATAAAAGATAATATACCACATCCGAATCATAGACAGGACGAGGGCCGATGGGGCCGGATACCAAAACCATGGCACTATATAATAACAAACAATAATAAAAGTAAGAAAATTATACAAGTATCTATCTAAATCATACAAGTAAGAATTTTTTTCTTTTAGAAAGAAGATAAAAACAAGAGGCTCACCACGGTGGTGCCGGCGACGAGCTCGGCGCGGGCGATCGACGGCGGTGAGGACGGGGACGGGACAGGACGGACTGCCAAACCTAGACAAATCTTGAGAAAAATGGAGCTTGGAGGTCGAGCTTGGAGAGGAGAAAGCTTAAGTGTGGCTCGGGCATTTCATCGAACACCTCATGTGCATAGGAGGTGAGAGCTAGAGCAACACACACCTACACACGCCGGCCGGCCAAAAAACAGAGTGAGCGGGCAGGGGCGGGGGTATATATAAGCTTATCTTTAGTCCCGGTTGTTGGCCAGAACCGGGACAGAAGACCGACCTTTGGTCCCGGTTCCAGCCACCAACCGGGACTAAAGGTGCCAGGCCAGGAGCGAGGCCCATTGGTCCTGGTTTGTGTCTGGAACTGGGACCAAAAGTGTCAGACGAACTGGGACCAATGGCTCCCGAGGCCCGGCCGGCGCCCTGGCCTCACGAACCGGGACTAGTGCACCCTTTGGTCCCGGTTCGTAAGTGAACCGGGATTAATGCTCTTGTCCTGCCCTCAACCAAAGCCCTGTTTTCTACCAGTGGTAATTATTTTAATTTGTTCTGCACATTTGAAAATCTAGCCCGTGCAGCTGCACGGGTTGATGACTAGTGGACACAACACATATTGGTCATACTACTCTTACCACCCCCACTTGATCTCTTGAACTAAACAATGTTCTTCATGCTCCCCAATCCGATCATAGCTTAGTTTCTGGTTATAAACTTATCAAAGACAATCATGCTTTTCTTGAGATTTACCATGAAATTTTATTTTTGAAGGATTGGACCAATTGGAGAACAATTCTTTAAGGCAAGAGTAGAGGTGGCTTGTTTCCTGTCTCCGGTCTCCAAGATGTTCCTTCACGTCATGTGCTAGGAGTTTCAACACCATCCACATATCGGGGGCTTAGGCGCCTAGGATAACCTTCGTTACCGGTAGTTCAGAAAATTCTGCGTGATTTCAATCTTCTTGTGTCAAATAAAAAGGATCATCACTTAGTTTGTGATGCGTGTTAGATGGCCAAGAGCCATCAACTTCCTTATTCTCGATCAACTAGTGAGTCAAAGGCTCCTTTAGAGCTTGTTTTTTCAGATGTGTGGGGTCCTGGCCCAATCTATGTAGGCAGACATAAATATTATGCGAGCTTTATTGCTGATTTTAGAAAATTTAGTTGGATTTATTTACTCAAGAATAAGTTCGGTGTGTTTGAGAAATTTCATCTCTCTTAACAACATGTCGAACGCCTTTTTGATCGCAAAATTCTTGCCATGCAAACCGATTGGGGGGGGGCCTGAATACCAAAAACTTAATTCTTTTTTTGAGCGCATTGGTATCACTCATCATGTTTCATGCACTTATGCGCACCAACAGAATGGATCTGCTGTACGGAAACATAGACACATTGCTGAGGTTGGTTTGTCTCTTCTTGCTCATGCGTTTATGACATTAAAATTCTAGGATGAGGCATTCCTTACCATGGTCTATCTTATCAACCGTGTTCCCAGTCAAGTCATCAACAACCAAAATCCTCTAGAGCGTCTCTTTGACAATAAACCGAACTACACGTTTCTTCGTATTTTTGGTTGTGCGGTGTGGCCATACATACGCTCCTTTCAACAAACATAAGCTCAAATTTCACACCAAAAAATGCGTGTTCCTAGGATATAACAATCTCCATAAAGGGTACAAATGTCTAGATGTCTCTTCTTGACGTATTTACATCTCACGAGATGTGGTTTTTGATGAACATGTTTTCCCCTTTGCAACACTACACCCTAATGCCGGTGCCCAACTCCGCATGGAACTTGTCCTCCTTCCATCTCATCTCCTTCCCACGCCACACTTCATACCAGGGGGTAGACCATGACCATATGTCTTTGTCACATAACCTTGTTGCAAGTGTGCAGGAATTTGGAGAAGAAATTGGCGAGAATTCTCATGATTTTATGCAGCAAACAAACTCTACAGCAGCAGATGATGCAGAAGATCCAAACCTCAATCCCGGAGCTTCCTCGAGCGGGAGTATCTCCTTGGGATCTCGAGCTGGCGCTGCACCAGGCGGATCTCCCTTGGGATCAGGGCTGGCACAAGGTAGGCCAGCTGGCAGCTGCTCTGTCCCTTGGTCGATCCCCGCCCAGGACCGCAGCGGACGGGACACACACGTGGGGCTAGTCGACCTGCCTCCGCGAACCGGACCGACCCACGTGGCCCGGGTGGTGCGACAGGCCCGTTTGGTGGGGCGTCCCCGTTCGACCACTCGAGCGCTGCCTCTCAGGAACTGCCAGATGGCAGTTTTGGGGAGGTCCTTCACTCGGTGGCGGCTGATTCGCAGCAGGTGGATCCGATCTGTCCGAGGCACCTGACAGAGGATCTTCTATGGCCGCTGGATCCACTTCATCTCCTTTGTCAAACCGGCTACTACAGCAGCTTGCTCGGCCACATGCACCACCTCCTGAGGATCTCCACACAAGATCACAAAGTGATATTGCCAAACCTAAAATTTATAGAGATGGCCGCATTCGTTGGGGATATTTTTGTGCTACAGGTGAACCACAAAATTTGGGAGAAGCACTTGGTACATCCAAGTGGAAAGCTCCTATGGACGAGGAGTATGCAACACTCATGGACAATAAAACATGACCCTTTGTTCGTCCAGTCACGGGCAGAAATGTGATTGACTGTAAATGGGTTTACAAGGTAAAAAGAATGGCACTATTGACAAGTAGAAGGCACGTTTAGTTTCTAAAGGTTTTAAGAAGAGGTATGAGATTAACTATGAAGACACTTTTAGTCCTGTAGTAAAGGCTGCTACTCTCACATTAATTCTTTCGGTTGTAGTATCTAGAAATTGGTGTATGCGACAGCTAGATGTGATGAACGCGTTCTTGCATGTTGTTCTAGAAGAGGAAGTATTTATGAAGCAACCTGCTGGGTATGAGCATCCAAGATTACCACAACATGTTTGCAATCGTGACAAAGCACTGTTGTTGGGGAACGTTGCATGTGAAACAAAAAAATTCCTACGCACACGCAAGATCTATCCATGGAGATGCATAGCTACGAGAGGGGGAGTGTGATGACCCAAAAGTATAGGGGATCAACCATAGTCCTTTCGATAAGTAAGAGTGTCGAACCCAGCGAGGAGCAGAAGGAAATGACAAGCGGTTTTCAGCAAGGTAATCTCTGCAAGCACTGAAATTGTAGGTAACAGATAGTTTGATAGCAAGGTAATTTGTAACGAGCAACTAACGGTAATGATAAATAAGGTGCAGCAAGGTAGCCCAATCCTTTTGAGGCAAAGGACAGGCCAGAACAATCTCTAGTAATAGGCAAAGTGTTCTTGAGGGTACACGGGAAATCATCTAGTCACTTTTATCATGTTGGTTTGATTTGTGTTCGCTACTTTGATAATTTGATATGTGGGTGGACCGGTGCTTGGGTGCTGTTCTTACTTGAACAACCTCCCACTTATGATTAACCCACTCGCAAGCATCCGCAACTACGAGAAAAGTATTAAGATAAAATCTAACCATAGCATTAAACGTTTGGATCAAAATCAGCCCCTTACGAAGTAGCGCATAAACTAGGGTTTAAGCTTCTGTCACTCTAGTACCCATCATCTAATAACTACTCAATAATGCATCCCCTTAGGCCCATGAATGGTGAAGTGTCATGTAGTCGACGTTCACATGACACCACTAAGGGAATCACACCATACATATCATCAAAATATCGAACACATATCAATTTCACATGATTACTTGCAACATGACTTCTCCTGTGACCTCAAGAACAAAGGTAACTACTCACAAATAATAAACATGCTCAAGATCAGAGAGGTATTGAATAGCATAATGGATCTGAACATATAATCTTCCACCAAATAAATCATATAGTAATCAACTACGCAAGGTAATCAACACTACTAGTCACCCACAGGTACCAATCTGAGGTTTCGGTACAAAGATTGAACACAAGAGATGAACTAGGGTTTGAGAGGAGATGATGCTGTTGAATATGTTGATGAAGATTGGCCTCCCAAAGATGAGAGGGGTGTTGGTGATGACGATAGCTTCGATTTCCCCCTCCGGGAGGGAAGTTCCCCCGGAAGAATCGCTCCGCTGGAGGGCAAAAGTGCTCCTGCCCAAGTTCCACCTCGAGGCAACGGAGCTTCGTCTCGAAAGTCCTCCTCTGATTTTTTGCTAGGTGAAATGTGACTATATACCAGAAGATGGGCACCGGAGGTGGGCCGAGATGGCCACAACCAATCAGGGCGCGCCCACGGGGGTCTGGCGCGCCCTGGTGGGTTGTGTCCACCAGGCAGGCCCCCTCTGGTAGTTTTCTGCTCCAGTATTTTTTTATTTAATTCGAAAATAATCTCCGTAAAATTTCAGCTTCATTGGAGTTGTGCATAATAGGTATCTCTGATGTGCTTTTCTTAGGTCCAGAATTCCAGCTGCCGGTATTCTCCCTCTTTGTGTAAACCTTGCATATTATGAGAGAAAAGGCATTAGAATCACTCTCCAAAGCATTATTATTCAACAAAACATAAAAATAATAGTAGGAAATCATGATGCAAAATGGACGTATAAACTCCCCCAAGCTTAGACCTCGCTTGTCCTCAAGAGAAAATCGATATTGAAAAGCATGTCCACATGTTTTGAGAGAGAGGTGTCGATAAAAAAAAAATACGGACATAGTAGCATCATGCTTATTAACATAACAGCAACAAACTCTATCATAAAACTTATTCAATACACTTTTATCATATAACTTCTCATGAATAAGTAACAATTCATCACAACATAGAAGTATGAAGCATAAACCTTATTGAAAACCAACAAACTATGTTCTCAGTCAACTTTGCAACTACAATTCATCATATTTTTAGGAAGGGTCTCATGTCAGAGCCTTTTGGCAAGTTCACATACTCAACCATCATTTAGTCTTCTATGATTGCTAACACTAATGGCATACCCATGAACAAAAAGTTTCAACTGGACACATAGGAGGATAGGGGCTTATAGTTTCGCCTCCCAACGTATTCACCTCAAGGGTGATGTCAACAATAATAACTCATGCCCACCCATATCCAACTGGATATATGTGCCTAGATCTTTCTTCACCACATGATGCGTGCAAAAGAGAAAAACTAAAAGATATAGGGAAGAATACTTTGACTCTTTGCATAAAAGTAAATACATAAAAGTAAAAGATAGTCCCTTCACAGAGGGAAGCAGAGGTTTTCATGCGCTTTTTGGTTTCTATGCCTAATCCCTTAATGTAAAAGAACGTCACGCTATATTGCCCCCTATGATAGCAACCTTTATTATGCAGTCCGTCGCTTTTATTACTTTGCCATCATAAGTTCGTATAGCGCTCAATTTTCTCTTACACTAATTGATCAAAACACTTTTAGAAGCAATTTTATTGCCTTATTACACCGATGACAACTTACTTGAAGGATCTTTCTCGATCCGTAGGTAGGTATGGTGGACTCTCAAAAATGAGTTTGGTTCTGGGTTTTTGGATGCACAAGTAGTATCTCTACTTAGTGCGGAATTTTTGGCTAGCAAAGATATTGGGCAAGCACCACATGTTGAAGGATCTATGACAATATAACTTCTATGTGAATATGAACAAACATAAATCATTACATTGTCTTCCTTGTCCAACATCAACAGTTTTGACATATAATATTTGATGGGGGCTCACAATCATAAAAGATGTCCAAGATAGTGTATTTGGATGTGAATCTTCTCTTCTCGTATTAATTCTTTCATGAATTGCATCATTGACCAATGCTATGTTTGTCAATCTCCAATAAATTTTACTACTTATACTTTTCCTTATGTGATGTCATTACTCACCATAAGATTAGCATATGATTCTTTTCTTTTATTTTTTTTTCTTTTTATTTTGATTGCAACAAGAGAGTAGAGAGACAAAAATTCAAACTAAACTTTATTATATAACTTTCACTCGATTACATAGATAGATAGGCCACGAGACTAACACACGAAAATAGATCATACTAAACTTTTATTCAACTAAAGCAAAGGGACAGTAAGGATCAAACTAAAATAGGTAAAGGTGAATAAAAGTGATGGTGATATGATACCGGGGCACCTCCCCCAAGCTTGGCTCAAGCCAATGGGAGTGCTCATACCCGTGTGCTCAAGTCTCCTTTGGTGGTGGTGATGAAGAAGGTGGTGGTGATGATGGAGTATGCTTGTTCTCCAGCTTCCAAGGCAAAGGCTCCCCATCATAAGTTGACACAAGAGTTCCCTGAGTCCTTCAACTGGCAGCTAAACTCATACCTTTAAATCTTGCCTCATATTCAAAGACCTGGTTTTGAAGATCATAAACTTGACTCTGCAGAAAATTAGTTTGCTCGTTGAGGGTGGAGATGACGTCCTTCACTGATCGGCCATCAACCACCTGATCACGAGTGAATTCCGTGATCATGGAGTGATTGGCACTAAGTCCGCGCTCCACCATCTTCTGGCACTTGAAAACTTCCTGTTCCACAGCCTCGAGCCTAGCCTCCACGCTTCCGGTCTTCTTGGGTCCCTGAACATCGCGGATCTGGAGCACCCCCTCACGTATCTCAATGGCTTGAGGGTGCTTCATCACTTCCGGCAAGTACGGGTTGATGACCTTCTCAAAGAACTTGCCCTTGGAGGAGCTTGGTGGAGCCATGGAGATCTCGATCTGACGAGAAAACAGCAAGATACAAGAATAGAGGACTTTTCTGCGATGCGTTCATCAAAACAGTCGGGGGTATATATCGAGAATTTTTATTCTTGGAAAACAAGCATATGGAAGGAAAACGGAGTCGGGAAGGTGTCCGAGGTGGGCACAACCCACCAGGGCGCGCCCAGGGGTGCCTGGCGCGCCCTGGTGTATCGTGCTCACCTCGATCACCTTCCGGTTTATTTCTTTATTTCCAAAATTTTCTAATATTCCAAAACTGACAAAAAATATTTTTCGGATTTTTCGGAGTCCGTTTACTTACCGTATCATGTACCTCCTATTTTTAAGAATTCTGGAGTGTTCCAAAAGGTTTCTTTTATGTGTTCCTCCGGTGACATGGTTTGGATAACATTGCTTTCAACGTTAATAGGCGTACCTGAGATATAATGCTTAATTCTTTGTCCATTGACCACCTTCGGGTTAGTACCTTCGGCGTTATTAATATGGGTAGCTCCAGAACGATAAACCTCTTCGATAATATAAGGTCCTTCCCATTTGGAGAGAACTTAACTGCAAAAAATCTTAAACGAGAGTTGAACAAAAGAACATAGTCTCCTATTTTAAATTCCCTCTTTTGGATTCTTTGTCATGCCATATTTTTACTTTTTCTTTAAATAACTTGGCATTCTCATAGTCTTGGGTTCTCCATTCATCAAGTGAGCTAATATCAAATATCCTCTTCTCACCGGCAAGTTTGAAATCATAGTTAAGTTCTTTAATTGCCCAAAATGCTTTATGTTCTAATTCTAGAGGCAAATGACAAGCTTTACCATATACCATTTTGTATGGAGACATACCCATAGGATTTTTATAAGTTGTTCTATAGGCCCAAAGTGCATCATCTAATTTCTTAGACCAATTCTTACGAGACCTATTGACAGTTTTTTGTAATATCAATTTTATTTCTCTATTGCAAAGTTCAACTTGACCTCTAGATTGAGGATGATAGGGTGATGCAATTCTATGGTTAACATCATATTTAGCAAGCATCTTACAGAAAGCACCATGAATGAAATGTGAACCACCATCAGTCATTAAGTATCTAGGGACTCCAAACCTCGGGAAAATAACCTCTTTAAGCATTTTAATGGAGTTATGGTGATCAGCACTACTAGTTGGAATAGCTTCTACCCACTTAGTGACATAATCAACAGCAACCAAAATATGAGTGTACCCATTAGAGGAAGGAAAAGGTCCCATATAATCAAAACCCCAAACATCAAATGGTTCAACAACAAGTGAATAATTCATAGGCATTTCCTGACACTTACCTATATTACCAATTCTTTGACATTCATCACAAGACAAGACAAACTTAGGAGCATCTTTGAAGAGAGTAGGCCAATAAAAACCAGATTGCAATACCTAGTGAGCAGTGCTATCTCCCGCATGATGTCCTCCATAAGCTTCGGAATGACATTTTCGTAGGATTTGTTCGGGTTCATGCTCAGGTACACAACGCCTAATAATACCATCTACTCCTTCTTTATAAAGATGTGGGTCATCCGAAAAGTAATGTCTTAAGTCATAGAAGAATTTTTTCTTTTGTTGGTATGTGAAGCTTGGTGGTATCTATTTAGCGACAATGTAATTAGCATAATCAGCATACTAAGGAGTGTTTTGAGAAACATGTATTGTAGCTAACTCTTCGTAAGGGAAACTATCATCAATAGGTAGTGGGTCATCAAGAATATTTTCTAACCTAGAGAAGTTATCAGCTACGGGGTTCTCAGCTCCCTTCCTATCAACAATATGCAAGTCAAATTCTTGGAGCGAGAGGACCCGCCTAATAAGTCTAGGTTTAGCATCTTTCTTTTACATATATATTTTGTAGCAGCATGGTCGATGTGAACAATTACTTTTGAGTCGACAATATAGGATCTATATTTATCACAAGCAAACACGACCTCTAAAAATTCCTCTTTAGTAGTAGCATAATTTCGTTGAGCACTGTCTAGAGTTTTACTAGCATAATGGATAACATTCAATTTCTTATCTACTCTTTGTCCTAGAACAACACCAACAGCATAATCGCTAGCATCACACATAATTTCAAAAGGTAAGTTCCAATCAGGTGGTTGAACAATAGGTGCAGAGGTTAAGGCTTTCTTGAGTGTTTCAAAGGCTTCCACACAATCATCATCAAAAACAAAAGGAATATCCTTTTGTAAAAGATTAGTAATAGGACTAGAAATTTTAGAGAAGTCTTTAATGAACCTCCTATAGAAACCAGCATGACCAAGGAAACTGTGAATACCTTTAATATATGTTCATGACGATCTTGTGTAATTAATGGTTTCCTTCATTTGCTTACTAGCTAGCGTCGAGTTCTCTCTATATGTATAGTAGCTAGCGTCGACCAAGCACGGAGAAAGAGAGGTCACTTCTCTCTATTAGCTAGCTAACACAATATGAAACCCCTAAATTAACCCTCCAAAACCCCTAAACCCCCCTTCCAAAAAAAAACAAAAACCCCCAGCGCCTGCGAGCTGCTGACGCGTGGCTGCCTTTTGGTCCCGGTTGGTGTTACCAACCGGGACTAACGGTCCTCCTGCCTGGCGCCCCGCAGTGGCCACGTGGAGCCCCTTTGGTCCCGGTTCGTAAGCAAACCGGGACTAAAGGTTTTCGGTATTAGTCCCATTTGTTTTGTCCCTGTTCCAGAACCGGGACTAAAGGCCCTCTGGAACCGGAACTAGTACCCTGTTTTCTACTAGTGTACATCCATTATACATGAATCTGTTAAGAATTCGAAATATTGTGAAATGTAGAAAAGTAGCATGAAAAACTATCACTAAGTCTTTGCATTAGTATTTGTCATATGGAAAAAGAAAAATTTATCCGTTGGGTTTAATAGCTAGTTCGATGGTCCTTGTAATCTTAGGTAACATGAAGATCAAATTAATAGGTTGTGTGACAAAGATTCATTGAAGTAACACTTATTAACAAAGTGGAAATGATCATATAATGGTTTCCATTCATCCATATAGGTTTACAGTTGCGGTCAAAGAAAATGAAACTATGATGAAAGAAGCATAAAAGTGAATTTTTTTCATTTGAAATTATAAACCAAGGGTTATTTCCCATCAGCATAGAGGAGAAAAATAAAAACATGGCGGTCTTCTTATTCCTATATAGCTGGCAGGACCTTCATACTGCTTTGGATGCATGCCGTCTTTTTCATGCACACGATGATGTTCCTCCCGTGGCTCCGGTGTATCTTTTGTCTTCCCATACACTCCCAAGAAGCCTAGCAGGTTCACGCAAAGATTCTTCGTCACGTGCATCACGTCGATTGCAGAGCGGACCTCTAGGTCTTTCCAATAGGGTAGGTCCCAAAATATAGATTTCTTCTTCCACATGGGTGCGCGTCCCGCATCGTCAGTCGGAACAGATAGTCCGCCAGGATCCTTTCCAAAGATTACTTTTAAATCATTGACCATATCAAGTATGTGATCACCAGTACGGAGGGCGGGCTTCTTCCGGTGATCTGCCTCACCTTTGAAATGCTTTCCTTTCTTTCGACATTGATGGTTGGTCGGAAGAAATCGACGATGCCCCAGGTACACATTCTTCCTGCATTTGTCCAAATATATACTGTCGGTGTCATCTAAATAGTGTGTGCGTGCGTGGTATCCCTTGTTTGTCTGTCCTGAAAAGTTACTGAGAGCAGGCCAATCGTTGATGGTTACAAACAGCAATGCATGTAGGTCAAATTCCTCCTGTTCGTTCTCATCCCACACACGTACACCTCTTCCATTCCATAGTTGTAAAAGTTCATCAACTAATGGCCTTAGGTACACATCAATGTCATTGCCGGATTGCTTAGGCCCTTGGATGAGCACTGGCATCATAATGAACTTCCGCTTCATGCACAACCAAGGAGGAAGGTTATACATACATAGAGTCACAGGCCATGTGCTATGATTGCTGCTCTGATCCCCAAAAGGATTAACGCCATCTGCACTTAAACCAAACCATACGTTCCTCGGGTCACCTGTAAAGTCGCTCCACTTTCTCTCGATCTTTCTCCACTGCGACCCGTCAGCGGGTGCTCTCAACTTCCCGTCTTTCTTACGGTCTTTTATGTGCCATTGCATCAACTCGGCATGCTTTTTGTTTCTGAACAAATGTTTCAACCGTGGTATTATAGGAGCATACCACATCACCTTGGCAGGAACCCTCTTCCCGGTGCGCTGGCCCTCAACATCACCAGGGTCATCTCTTCTGATCTTATACCGCAATGCACCGCATACCGGGCATGCGTTCAAATCCTCGTACGCACCGTGGTAGAGGATGCAGTCATTAGGGCATGCATGTATCTTCTGCACCTCCAATCCTAGAGGGCATAGAACCTTCTTTGCTTCGTACGTACTGCCGGGCAATTCGTTATCCTTTGGAAGCTTCTTCTTCATTATTTTCAGTAGCGAACTAAATCCCTTGTGAGATAAACCATTCTCTGCCTTCCATTGCAGCAATTCCAGTGTGGTACCGAGCTTTCTGTTGTCATCTTCGCAATTTGGGTACAACCCTTGTTTGTGATCCTCTAACATGCGATCAAACTTCAACTTCTCCCTTTCACTTTCGCATTCTCTCTGTGCATCAAAAATGACCCGGCGAAGATCATCATCGGGCACATCGTCTGGTTCCTCTTGATCTTCAGCTTCCCCCATTGCAGCATCACCGTATTCAGGGGGCGGGTAGTTGTCATCATCCTCTTCTTCTTCGTTGTCTTCCATCATAACCCCTCTTTCTCCGTGCTTTGTCCAAACATTATAGTGTGGCATAAAACCCTTCTCAAGCAGGTGGAAGTGAAGGGTTTTAGAGTTGGAGAAAGCCTTCGTATTCTCACAGACAGTACATGGTCAATGCATAAAACCATTCTGCTTGTTTGCCTCAGCCGCTTCGAGAAAATTATGCAGGCCCTTAATATACTCGGAGGTGCGTCGGTCACCGTACATCCATTGCCGGTTCATCTGCGTGCGTTATATAATAAAGTGTATTAAAAACCAAATTAATAGAAATTCATCATCACATTAAAGCCAAAGTACAGTAGTGACCAAAATAAATACATAACGTTCATACATAGTTCTCATTATTGAACAACATATAGCTCTCTAGAGCATCTAATTAAAACATACATTGAAACTATATAAATTTAAATGCAACAACAAATGCGATCATAACCGCTACTAAGGTACCAATTGATCCAACGGCATAATGATACCAAGCCTCAGTATGAATGGCATATTTTCTAATCTTTCTAATCTTCAAGCGCATTGCATCCATCTTGATCTTGTGATCGTCGACGACATCGGCAACATGCAACTCCAACTTCATCTTCTCCTCTTCAACTCTTTGTAATTTTTCTTTCAAGTAATTGTTTTCTTTTTCAACCAAATTTAACTTCTCGACAAGAATTTCTATGTCGGTTGGAATTTCCGGTTCACATACCTCCTAGATTAAAAAATCTATGTCACGTTGGTCGGCATAATTGTCATAAACACTAAATAAAACAAATAGTTATAAAAGATAATATATACCACATCCGAATCATAGACAGGACGAGGGCCGACGGAGGCGGATACCAAAACCATCGCACTATATAATAACAAACAATAATAAAAGTAAGAAAATTACACAAGTATCTATCTAAATCATACAAGTAAGAACTTTTTTCTTTTAGAAAGAAGATAAGAAGAAGAGGCTAACCACGGTAGTGCCGGCGCCGAGATGGGCGCGGACGATCGACGACGGTGAGGACGGGGAGGGGACATGACGGACCGCCAAACCTAGACAAATCTTGAGGAAAATGGAGCTTGGACAAGGAGCTTCGAGAGGAGAAAGCTTAAGTGTGGCTCGGGCATTTCATCGAACAGCTCATGTGCATAGGAGGTGAGCTAGAGCACCACAAAGCTCTCCCAACGGCCGGCCAAAAAAACAGAGCAGTGTGCACTGCTCTGCTCGCGGGCAGGGGGTATATATAGGCCGACCATTGGTCCCGGTTTGTGGCTGGAACCGGGACTAAAGGGCATCATTTGGTCCTGGTTCCAGCCACAAACCGGGACCAATGGTTGTGGACTAGGAGCGAGGCCCATTGGTCCCGGTTCGTGTATGGAACCGGGACCAAAGGGGTCAGACGAACTGGGACCAATGGCCCACGAGGCCCGGCCGGCGCCCTGGCCTCGCGAACCGGGACCAATGCCCCCATTGGTCCTGGTTCGTGAGTGAACTGGGATTAATGGGATTTCAGGCCTGGACCAAAGCCCTGTTTTCTACTAGTGGAAACCAGACTAGCAACATGAACCTTTTGAGTTGGAACTGCAGAGGAAGAGGGAATTCTCGGACTGCTCGTGATCTTGTGAGCTTGGTGCAGACTCATTCCCCTAGTATTGTTTTCCTGTGTGAAACTAGGCAGTCGAAGGATAGAATGAAAAGATATATGCCTCGTCTAGGGTTATATGGCTTTGATGCAGTCGATAGTGTTGGTCTGAGTGGAGGTCTTGCTCTCTATTGGCATGAGTCTTTAACTCTCGATGTAAAATCTATGGACGAAAGACATATTGATGCGTACGTGAGTGGTGCGGCGGGTGAGCCCCCTTGGAGGCTTACTTGCGTCTACGGCGAGCCAAGGACGGAAAACCGACACCGCATGTGGTCTCTCCTTCGGGATCTTCACCAACAAGCAGACATGCAGTGGATGGTAATTGGAGACTTCAATGAGGCAAAGTGGGGATTCGAAGACTTCTCTGAGACTCCTCGTTCAGTAGGCCAGATGATTGATTTGCGTGATGTCTTAGAACTTTGTGGCCTTGGTGATCTTGGGTTTTCAGGCCTCCCTTACACCTATGACAACCACTGTCATGGAAGGGCGAATGTCAAGGTACGTCTCGACAGGGCGGTGGCTAATAACCACTGGCGTGATATTTTTGTGGATGCCAATGTTCAGCACCTGGTGGCTCCTACTTCGGACCATTCCCCCATCCTTCTCCGGTGCTTGACTGAACCACCTCGGCTGGACAATGGCAAGAGGTGCCGCCATTATGAGGTGGCCTGGGAACGGGATGCGGCACTGCCCAAGGTGATTGCGCAGGCCTGGGCAGCTGCTGGCGCCATGGGTAACCTCGGTGACGTGGCTGCTGCGCTAGGTGAGCTCATGCATGCTCTTCATGGCTGGAGCAAAAAGAAATTTGGTAATGTCGTTAAGGAAATTAAAAAACCCTGTACAAGACTTGATGAACTAATGGCTATGAATGCAGACCATAGAACCATCAGGGAGGTTACAGATCGTATGAATGAATTGCTTTACATGGAAGAAATGCTTTGGATGCAGCGGTCAAGGATTGACTGGTTACGGGAGGGTGACCGTAATACAAAATTCTTCCATCGTAGGGCGGTTTTGCGCGCGCGCAAAAATCGTATTAAATCTCTCGTGGATGAGGCTCGGGTAGTGCAAGAGGACTCGACCACTATGGCTGAGATGGTTACAAAATATTTCGCAACCCTGTTCACCTCTGATACTTCATTATGTGCAGACCCTATTATTGATCTTATTCATGCTAGAGTTACTGACATAATGAATGAAGGCCTATGGGCAGATTTTTCTGACAAGGAGATTGCAGACGCACTGTTCCAGATTGGGCCTCTCAAGGGCCCTGGACCTGACAGTTTCCCAGCTAGAATGTTTCAAAGAGACTGGTCAGTCATGAAGTATCACGTTATTGCTGGAGTGAAGGAGTTTTTCAGGACAGGGATTATGTCGGAGGGGGTCAATAACACCGCTATCGTGCTTATTCCTAAGGTTGACAACCCCGTAAAACTCACAGACTTCAGGCCTATCAATTTATGCAACGTTATTTATAAGGTGGTGTCAAAATGTCTGGTCAATAGGCTAAGGCCTATACTTGATGAGATTATCTCCCCAGAGCAGAGTGCTTTTGTGCCAAGCAGGATGATAACTGACAACGTGTTAGTTGCGTTTGAGTGCATACATCATATTCAGCAAGAGAAGGACCCTGCGAGAAGCTTCCGTGCATATAAATTAGACCTCTCAAAGGCATATGATCGGGTTGATTGGGTTTTCTTGAAGCGGACGATGCAAAAGTTGGGTTTCGCTTACCGATGGGTGAACTGGATTATGACTTGCGTCACCTCGGTTAGATACACTGTCAAATTTAATGGCACCTCTTGGATTTGTTCACCCCCTCGCGTGGGCTTCGTCAAGGTGATTCCCTCTCCCCGTTTTTGTTCCTGTTTATTGCTAATGGGCTTTCTGCTTTCTTGAAGGATGGAGAGTAAAAAGGATTATTAACATCTTTGAAGGTGTGTCGGCGGGCGCCTGGCATCTCCCACCTTATGTTCGCCGATGACACCCTCTAGTTTTTTAAGGCAGACTCGCACCAAGCTAATGGGGTACGCTCAATAATCACAACTTATGAAGGTGCCACACGGCAACTCATCAACCCAGCTAAATGCAGTATTATGTTTGGTAGAGCTTGCTCAGAGAATGACCAAAACAGTGTAAGAGCAGAGTTGCAGGTTCAACTCTCAACTTTTGAGGAGAAATATCTGGGACTCCCAACTCCTGATGGCAGAATGTCCAAAGGTAAATGTCAGAATCCACAAGCCCGATTGACAAAAAGAATTATTGCTTGGGGAGATACTTTATCCTTGGCAGGCAAGGAAATGATGATCAAGGCAGTCGCACAAGCTATACCCACTTATATTGTCGGGGGGATAACCCCGGGGTAGCCTCAGCTAGGCCTTTACCCCAGCCTTTCGAAAAACGACTACAAGGTGATCCGCCTCCCCCGATAGTCCGGCTCCGCGCGGCCGGCTGCGACGAGCCGGCCGGCCAGAGACGGAGACTCCTGGCTTTCTAGCCGACGGGTCATCTCCTGTCCCATCGCCACGCCTTGCCGGACGACGACCTGACGCCCGGCGCATCAGCAGTACCCCCGGTACCGCGGTCAGGGCACGCGTGGCTACAGCGGCCCCCGTCGCGTTGACGGTCAGCGCCCGCATGCCCACAATGGAGGCGACAGTGCCTCTGACCTCGGCCGACTACGAACGGGCGGGTGGCACAGTGCCGGCACGCCCTCAACCACTCCATTACCTGCCCCGGCATGGCCACAGTGCGGCCGGCCGTACCGCTGACCGCGGCCGGCTGCCACAAAACGATGCCCCGCAGGATGACCCGTGCCGCGACGTAACAGGCACGTGGGCCTGCCAAGCGGGCCCCTTCCGGCTCCCGACGGGACCCTGCAGCCGGCGGGCCCTACCAACGACAAGACTCCACAGCCGGGGGCCCCATGGCCGGCTAGAGAGACCGCCATCTGGGGCCCTCCAGCGCCTTCTACCCGTATTGTAATCCAGGGGGCTGGCCTATAAAACCCCCTGGAGCTCCCCCATGCACGGGGCGATCGATTCACATGCACACACACTCACCCTCACGTAGAAAGGCGAAGCGAGCCAGCTAGCTCCTTCTTCCTTCTCTATCTAGACAGCTCAAGGAGCACCATTGTACCTCCCATCGGTTCATTAACCAGACTAGCAGGACTAGGGGTGTTACCTCCCGCGGAGGGCCCCGAACCTGGGTACATCATGTGTCCCCCACTGCTTGTTCCCAATCCCGCCACCGTGTAACTCCCTGGTTTTCGCCCTCTGTTTTTTTTCCTTTGCAGGATTTGACTCCCGTTTTTTTTCTCGGTGTTATCAGATTTCTCTAGCTCATGGGTATATGAAGATAGTCATTTAGCCTTGCTTTTCCCTATCCATCCAGAGATTCCCTCCAGTCCAACCATGCCAGCCAAGATCTTTGGCTCAGGGTTTTGCCGTCGAAACCCTACCTTCCGAGTTGCCGGAAGGGAAACCCTAATTCCTTCCGTTACAAAGGAACCCCAATTTCCTTTGATCTTCTGCCTCCCAAACTTTTCCCAGTGATCATCCTTTATCTATAAACCCTGGATATCCAAAATAATGCCAAGTCATTTGCAATATTTTTCATTTATAATTAATTCCTTTTTCTGCCAGTTAAAGGAATTAAATCCAGGAAAATATCTATCTATCTTCAAAGTTCATTAAAACTTGTGGAGGTATTCTTTGTGATCCTATTGAGCTCCCACAAAAATATTAGCCATAATTAAATAAGGGAAATGGCATTTTCCTATTTAATGCCAATATTGCATTTTGGGCAGTTTCTATAGGAGCTACCATTTTGGTAGCTAGGAAAAATCCCAAATAATTTGTAGAGCTTCTCCTATCCATATCTTCACCATTTCCATCAAGAACCAAAGTTCCATAGTTCAAAGTTTGAGCACAACCTCAATTTGCAAATTATGTCCAGTTGGACAAATTGCAAAGGAAGTGCTTGAACCCTTGATCTATTTCTGCTGAAAGTTTTCATGGTGATTAACATTGCTAAATCATTCATGGAGGTATTCTTTGTGATCCTATTGAGCTCCCACAAAAACCAGCTCAATCCATCTATCCATTTTCCCACGGTATTTGTCCTAAGTTTCTATCCATTTGGAACCTCTGTGATGCAAGTACCATTTTGGTGTACCCAAATGGTATGAAACATTTACAGTGGCTTCATATGTTCAAATAACTTCTCTCCACCAAATTTCAACTCATTTCATCTAGCCATTCTTCCCCAGCTTCCATTTCCAGTTTCTGGCCAGACTGCAATGCTACAAAGGAAGTGCTAGCTAGCCCTGCCCATTTGTGCTGAAATTTTGCTGTGATGGTCACCTGAGTGAGTGATCATACTCAGCCAAAGATCAGACCAAATGGAGTAGTGATCTAAGTACACCTCAGACCAAACACATTGCTGCCAGTCACTGTTGTACCATCGATCAGTCTCATTCGAGCTCCCTGTTTCTGTCTGATGGTTCAATTCAACTATTTGAGGTTGAAGACGCGTGTCAGACACGTTTTTGTCTCGGTTTAGTGCCCAGTCCACGTGGTGTCGGTGGTGACCACGCAAGGGCCAGGCCAAAACCGAGCTCCACCGTGCGCTGCCGCGTCTCTCCTCTGTTTCCCTTGCTGTCGCCTTGTGCCGACATCTGCAGCGGTGCCCTGGTGCCCCTATCCTCTCCCAGCCATCGTTGGAGCCAAGCCCGTTGGCCGGGGATGCCGACATTGATGCTCCACCGGAGCGCCGCCACCTCGCCGCACATCCAGGAGCTTCGGTTAGAGCTAGCGCCGACCAGAGGCCTGCCCGAGCATTCTCGAGCACACCCGAGGCCTCTCCCCTCCCCACGGACCTTCCCCGCGCCTCTTCCCCTCTCCCCGCGTGGCCTACGAGCTACAGAACGCCGGCCAACGCGTCGCCACGGCCACGCCCTTCCATCCTCGTCGCCCGGCTATAAATAGCCTTGCCCGAGTCCCTCGAGACGACTAGCCTCCTCCCCTTCACCTCCAGTTCATCCCCGTGCTCGTGGCCGGCCGAACCGCTCGCCGGAGCGCCGGAATTTGGCCGGAGCTAAACCACGGCCGCCGCGCCCAGTCCACCCTTCAGGCGGTCCCCGGCTCGGTCCGAGCCTACCCCCGTGCGCGCCTCCCTCCGGCGACCACAACCGACCCCCTCTTCCTCGCCCCTAGCCCTCCCAATCGCCGGGACACCGCCGGAGCCGAGCCCCGTCCGCCGCGGTAGCCGCCTCTCTCGGCCTAGCGCTCCCCGACGGCTGCGCTACCATGGGGAGGGTGCGGCTCCTCGTGCTGGTCGCTCCGACAGTCCGAGCTCCGCCGGAGGTGGCCGGAGCTGCCGGGACGGGCACCGGCATGCGCCGCCCTCCTCTGTTCCTCGAGCAACCGGCGGGAGGAAGAAGGGATGAGGAGGAGAGGGTCAACGCCACGGGGCCCGCCCGTCAGCGAGACATCAATATTAACCCCGGGCCCGCGCATTTTTAAGTGGAAGCGTACTCCACCGGAGTACGTTTTCCCTACTGCGGAGGCGTATTCTCTAAAGTACACTTTCAGTTTTAACCAGCCGGCCGAATCTGCTATATTATGAACGTTCACTGGTTGAGAGCAGAAATAAATAATTTTTATTTATTTTCTGCCTAACGAATCAACGTCCGTACCTCCGCGACCGAGACTCCGATTGAGGTGATTCCAGCGCCCACGTCTTCAGTTCGTTGAGCCCGTCCCGATGGTATCATTTTCATAATGTTTTTACACTGTGAAAATGACCATTTTGCCCTTGCCTCTAAGCAGCCCTCTCCGAGAGAGAACGGTTTCCGGCGATCCTTTCCGCGGACTCTCCACACTTCTTCCCGGAGTATTCTTCGACCCCAGGCAAGCCGACCATCTGATATATGCCCTAAAGCATTGCTCTGTGTTACTCTTGCGTGTTTAATTAATGATTATGCCTGTGATAGAAATAATTAAACTTCTGTTAAGATTGCACTTACTGTTTACATTATTTTCATTTACTTGCTATATAATAATTCATAGTAAATAATTTAAATGCCTAGTTGCTGCCCTCATAAGTTATTGTGGTGAACCACATGCTTACTTAATGAAACTTAGCCGGTTGATCTAGAGTCACCTGTCCGGGCTTATCCGTGGAACCACATTTGCCGGTATGGGACGGCCCTGACTTGGTCTGATCGCGTGCTCTTTCACCGGTACCTCTAGACAGGGTAGGTAATGCGCGCATGCTACCCTGGCCCGGTAGGCGGCGATAACCTTGTGAGCCCAGTTGAGTTTTGTGCCGGCGTCCCTGTTTGGGACAGTTTAGTTTGGCCACAATGGTGGCAGGTGTCATGAGGTGACACAGGGGCCACCCAGGGCAGGACTCCAGGGGAGGATGAATGCCGGTTGTACGATGGGAGAGTCACCGGTCAGGTGGGTTTCGTTGGAGCAACGCTGGTCCACCCGAATGGGATCACGAGGCCAGGTGCTCCATGGTGTGGGTAAAGTGCGCAACCTCTGCAGAGTGAAGAATCTATTCGAATAGCCGCGTCCACGGTATTGGACAGTCCATCCAGGTCTCACTAGGTGGTCAACCGTAGTAATGAGAATAATGACGGAAGAACTCGCCCTATGATCAGAAGTACTCGATAACTCGTGAGTATTACGTGGGTTGTGGGACAACCCGGAAGAGAGTAAGTTGGATCTGGTTACGAGTTGGATTGGATCCTGAGATTATTCGGAGTATGGATTACTTTCTGGATATGCTTTACCTTAGTGTATTTCATAATAATTAATATTGCTAGATAGGTATGCTATGCCATGATAATTAATATTGCTCTAATAACAAATGCATGCTTGAATGCCATGGATTGCATTGCTTGGTGTATACGTTAGTTTGGTTTGCTTGCGAGTACATTCAAAAGTACTCAGCGGCCTTTAACATGGCTAGGTTCACATAAGGATTCGTCGTCCGTCGTCGAGGAGCCAGAGTGTTCGCGGGCTAGGAGAGTAACCCAGTCAGATCCCTGTGGATTGGAGCCTCACCAAGACCATGCTACCGTAGATAGAGCTTTTCCGCTGCCATCACCCTTGTAATATATCATGTAAGACTTATATATCCATTAATAGAAATGCCTGTGTTCATGATACTTGTTGTAACGCGCATGCCAGGGTGATTTCCTGGGCTGGCATGCGTGACGACCGTCTGGCTACGGTGGTAATCAGGTGGCGCGCCACAACGGATGGTATCAGAGCAGCCAGGCTGACTATAGGTTACCCTAGCCAGACTTCACTGCCTTGTGTTTAGTAGAAAGCCTAGATGAATTTCAGCCATCTTTGCCACCTGGCACGACTACTATTGATCATAAGGCAACCCCATAGGTCTTTGGCTCCATCAGACCCCAACTCTCGTGGCCCTTGCCTCCGGTGTGAAATGCTCGCACCAGGCAATGACCCATGAGCCCTGAAACCCCTAGGTAAACCGGATATCTTTACCCTGCTTGCTAACCATGGCATTTCTCTTCTTACTCTAGTTTCCTTTGGGAAACGCTTATAAATTCTATCTCTCCTCGACAACCTTAGGAACGTTGACTAAGCCACTTTGGCTATGGTCCTGCGTCGGGTGTGATGTTCTCTAAGGAAGTAGTAGGAGCTTGACACCACTGCTACCAGGAGCATTGTGTGGTTTTGCTTCTAAATCCTTAGAGGTACATCGAGTGCGCTATAATAGTTATACTAGTGGATCCTTGGCCACATGTGTAAGGTCCGAAAAAATTTGAGCTTTATTTGCTTGTTGGTTTTTCGCGGTTCTTGTTTCTTTTGTCGATTCCGTCCTTCCGCTCCGACTGGATCCATCCGCAAGAGTTGCCTAAGAAGACCAGCATGCAACTGGGATAATACCCAATAATCCCAACTCAGCAAGAGTCCTATCTAGCCAACTACCTGATATTCAGAACATTACCACCGGATCTGTCAGGAATGTAGAATGAGTCAAAAGCAGAATATATGTGCAACAGAGAAGGCCAGAATATACATGAGGAAATTGGCCTCATAACAGAACACACCTGAGGAACAGTCAGCTGAGTTATGAGGAATGAACACTAGTAAGGACAAATGATTCCATCTGCGATACAAGGATTATTTCAGTCAGTGGGGTGAACCTTGAGTCTTTTCTCAGTGGACCCAAGAATCATTTATCACCCACCGAGGACATATTTCAAGAATGTGAATGTGCCAAGAGCAGCAACAAAACTCCGGTACATTGGTACCAATTGCAAAGCATATTTTGAAGGTCACCGGTGCAAATGCAAACTTTTCTGGGCACTGTGAACAAGGTTTGCGAGAAATATGGATAAGTTTACGGTTGCCCAGAATCAATGAGAACTTCACATGCTTGGAAGCTCAGCTGAACCAAATGGAATTATCTGTCAACTGCTTATTACCGGCAACACCTGGGTTGAATGCAAAGGGTATTCTGAATTAATTAACGACATGAAGTCTGCACTAGTTGTGCAACCTTTACAGCAACAATAATCAGACCAGCAGAAGGACAAGCGATGTGCATGACCAATGGAATATCTTCAGTAAAGGTATGGCCTATATCAAGTTTTGGCTCTGCTATGGGTAAAATTCCGGATACTTCGGAAGGAAGCCATAATTGGCCATATATCCGACTGTGTACACAAGGCTTCTGGTATAAGGAACCCAGCCTTCCCCCGCAAGCTACCGAGAAGAGCTTACGATACCAGATTGCCAATCTTCGTCGGTACACCACTCGGTGAGAGATCCTTCTAGGATACGGCATTTCCATCTTCTACAACGGGCTACCGCGGAAAACTTCCGGCATAAGGCACCCGACCTTCCGCTGTAAGCCACATGAAGGAAAACTTTCGAGGCACGATACCCAGCCTTCCCCAGCACACTACCCTGGCAGAAGCTTCGAGCATAAGGAATTAAGTCTTCTTCAACACACCATGGTGTCTACAACAAGCTTGTCAGGAGCACGAACTAGTCTGGACACACATCCGCCTCAGAACTCAGTGGTTATGAAAGGAATTATCTTACCCCTGCATGTGTTGTGAGCATGCAGTCCAGTGGATCAGTTCATGCGAGCCACTCGTACACGGGAATGACTGTGTTCAGAGAAACATTGGCCCCAGGTTTAAAAGAATAATATGAGCACATCAACCCCTGCGAGGTATGCAAGAGTAAGTTGTGAGAGACAAGCCCGACAAGCCGGGAAAACAATCAAGGAGCCGTATTGGCAGGTCATTACAGGTCCATCAAAGGAACCCTCAAGAACAAGGAAGTGGTGTACAAACAACCTCCATGACGGTCAACAAGATGCAGTTTAACGAACACGGTTATAGTGATAATACTTGTCAGACTCTTGCATATACGGCCACAACAATGCAGCCTGCATGTCATACTCATCATAAATATGGGCTACCAACCAAGGTAAAAGGCTATGCTCCGAAAGATACACCAGATGATAGCAATACTATGCTTAGCTCAGTGGTCACAGCAAGGACTACAGAGGCTATATATATGACAGAGCCATCTCTACGAGCGGTAGAGTTTAAAACAAGACATTCGGATAGAATGGCTCAAAGCACGTCAGCAGCAACAACTCATAGACATCATGACATCATTGGAATAAGAAATTACTATCTATGATTACTTTGTGATTATGCCTGACATTTCAGTTGAGGATATAGCAGCAATAGCTCGGTCATGTTGATTCCTTGAATTATGGATCACCTAAGGGAAAAGTCAGGATGCATAAGCCAGAAGGAAACATCAGAATGGAAACCACAGCCAGACTGAGCATTCTGACACGGCAAAAAGAAAGCCACTCCCACTCACTCAAGACCATACGAGCACGTAAGCCTGGTACCAGGAAAGGATGTCTTGCCCATAACAGTCAGGGTATGAAGCATTACAATAAAACTGAAGCAGATACTTCCAGGCCCTGGAAATCGAGCTGTCTATTGGTATTACCCGCTACCCCACCCAACAATACCCCTACTAGGACAAAAGGTACACCTAATAGGAAAGAGAAGGATTCAAGGAAGCTGTGTGCAGAGACAACACATGGTCCCTGAGAAGAGGCAGTTAAAGGGTCAGTGAACCAACGAAGACAAGACCACTGATGGATCCAAGTCGCACACAGGTAAGTCCCCTTCCCCGGGAGGTAAGCCTAGAAATCTCGAGGACAAGATTTTCTTAAGGGGGGTAGGTTTGTAACACCCTAGTTTTCGCCCTCTGATTTTTTCCTTTGCGGGATTTTACTCCCGTCTTTTTTCTCGGTGTTATCGGATTTCTCTAGCTAATGGGTATATGAGGATGGTCATTTAGCCTTGCTTTTCCCTATCCAACCAGAGATTCTCTCCAGTCCAACGTTGCCACCCAAGATCTTTGGCTCAGGGTTTTGCCGTCGAAACCCTACCTTCCGACTTGCCGGAAGGGAAACCCTAATTCCTTCTGTTACAAAGGAACCCCAATTTCCTTTGATCTTCTGCCTCCCAAACTTTCCCCAGTGATCATACTTTATCTATAAACCCTGGATATGCAAAAATATTGCCAAGTCATTTGCAATATTTTTCATTTATAATTAATTCCTTTTTCTGCCAGTTAAAGGAATTAAATCCAGGAAAATATCTATCTATCTCCAAAGTTCATTAAAACTTGTGGAGGTATTCTTTGTGATCATATTGAGATCCCACAAAAATATTGGCCATAATTAAATATGGGAAATGGCATTTTCCTATTTAATGCCAATATTGCATTTTGGGCAGTTTCAATAGGAGCTACCATTTTGGTAGCCAGGAAAAATCCCAAATAATTTGTGGAGCTTCTCCTATCCATATCTTCACCATTTCCATCAAGAACCAAAGTTCCAAAGTTCAAAGTTTGAGCACAACCTCAATTTGCAAATTCTGTCCAGTTGGACAAATTGCAAAGGAAGTGCTTGAACCCTTGATCTATTTGAGATGAAATTTTTCATGGTCATTAACATTGCTAAATCACTCATGGAAACCAAAAACCAGCTCAATACCTCTATCCATTTTCCCACAGCATTTTTCCTAAGTTTCTGTCCATTTGGAACCTCTGTGAAGCAAGTACCATTTTGGTGTACCCAAATGGTATGAAACTTTTACAGTGGCTTCATATGTTCAAATAACTTCTCTCCACCAAATTTCAACTCATTTCATCTAGCCATTCTTCCCCAGCTTCCATTACCAGTTTCTAGCCAGACTGCAATGTTACAGAGGAAGTGCTAGCTAGCCCTGCCCATTTGTGCTGAAATTTTGCTGTGATGGTCACCTGAGTGAGGGATCATACTCAGCCAAAGATCAGACCAAATGGAGTAGTGAGCTAAGTACATCTCAGACCAAACGGTATTTCAGTGACTTCACTTTTCAGAGGAAAGTTGCAAGTGTCAGATGATTCAAAATCAAATGACTTCAAAATCCATCATAATGGAATTTTCCATGCGGGTTTCTCCAATGTGACCAAATGCAGTGCCACACTTGTGTGGTATTCTTTTAGTCTTGCGACATTTAGCGTCAGTGTTATGGATGTATCATATTACCATCAATATTCATAGAATACATCCCATCCTGTATGGAAGCATGGCCCTTCATGTTTTTCATAACACCGAACATCAAAAGTTCTCTTATGAATAACCTTCTTGCAAAATACCTTATGCAAAGGGCTAGAGTGTATGAAACTCTAAATGAATTATGAAAGTAAATACAGAGGCAATGTATTAATATCAATATTCATAACACACGTCTCATTCATAATGAAAGTATGGCCCTTATGTTATTCATAACACCGAACATCAAAAGTTCTCTTATGAACAACCTTCTTGCAAGATACCTTATGCAAAGGGCTAGAGTGTATGAAACTCTAAATGAATTATGAAAGTAAATACAGAGGCAATGTATTAATATCAATATTCATAACATACATCTCATTCATAATGAAAGTATGGCCCTTATGTTATTCATAACACCGAACATCAAAAGTTCGCTTATGAGCAACCTTCTTGCAAGATACCTTATGCAAAGGGCTAGAGTGTGAAACTCTAAAATGAATTATGAAAGTAAATACATAGGGAATACACCGATGGAAGGCATAGTAACTTTTACTATGTTCCCTATGTGTATCTTAACCTCTTTCCTGGCTAGTCTTTCAGGCCATAGTAGTTCTTACATCGAGTTGCAACAGAATGCAATCAAGCGGGTATCTTCGTGATTAACTCACAATACCCAAGAATTAGTGATTAACATGTTTAACCATAATTCCCAAGAACTATATCTTTGACCAGCCTTCTATACATCAAAAACTTGTATGACATTCATACATGAGCTGGGTATTCCAGTCTTCTTTCTTATTTGCCATTATACTTCTAACAGTTTAACTTTTAGTATTTCTCCTACTCTCAGAAGAAGCACCCAACTTAAGAGTGGCGATAGCCCCAGACTTCCTAGGCGTGAAAGTTTCACTAACACCCTTCGGACACTTCCTTTCTCTTTAAGTTGTTGTTTTATTCACCTTTCATCATATGACGGGCGTTCTCCTGGATCCCTCTCTTATCAGTCAAATGCCCAGTAAACACTTTTACTAATAGTTTGCAAACAAACAATGCTTTGGATATCTCATATCTTTTAGCCTTTGTCTATCTCTGAAAATGATTTTCAGATTCCATGAATATCACATAACTATCCAAACTTTCGAAGTTCGGGTCTCATGGAAGCAAACGTATTGTACTTGACTGAAACAGAATTCTAGCTTTTGGATCGAAGGACGAGAGCCACATGATCCATAGCATTTAGCGGGAGAATACCGAAAGTATGCGATAGGATAAAGTCCTTCTCGGCACTATTGAGGACAATCCTCACATTACGTTTACCAACCGTAACGTTTTAACCAAATATTTAACAGCTATTCAATTTTAATAGGGAAGGTGGAAACGCGAGCCATTATTCTACAACTATTATGCAAAACACACTTAGACAATGTTCAAAATTAATTGCACTGAGAATTAAAAGAATTCAATTCTACAGTGCGCTCCCACTCAAATCAATATCTCTCATAATTGATTGTGAGTGATTCAAGATCCAACTTTCAATTCAGCGTCAAGGATGCAACCATCTCAAGTGACGAGAATTTCAATTGGTAGGCCAACTTGCCAATCACATCTCTATGTGACTCTTGTTCATCTTTCGATGCGTGTGTTCCGAGATCATGACTTTCATGCCTGAACGTCAAGACAACCAAGTGATCTCGCTGCGAGGTCTCAACTCACCCGCCTCACACTTCTCTAATCGTTCGTACCCATGCAACCATGTGATACCCCGAAGAGATAGGTGCCGTGACGGTGCTACACTTGGGAGAACACTAACTACTTGATATTTAAGTGAGAGATCACCCTAATAAAAAGCGACTACCGCGCAATCAAAAGGGTGCAACATAAGGGATAAACATCTCAGGCAATTCATAATTAGCATGATATGGTATAGCCCTTTCTGACGGAGAAGTCTCGTATTTCTTCGTCTCCGGCATTCGCGTCGGTGTTCACCTTTGCGAAGATTGCCACCACCTTGTCGATGCACCAGATAATATTGCTATCTCTATAGCTAATAAAATAAGTGCATTACATAAGGTTGACACGCAGGTCATTAAAGTGCAATCATATGGCTCCAGCCATCATGCCAAATCATGACATGCAGGTCATGTTAATTAAATTACATCATATAGCCATCTCATACATAATCAAATTAATAAGAGCACTGCTATACCACATCATATGCACATGCAAACCATCCTGCAAAACCAAGTTAGACGCCTCTAATCGGTTCATGCAAAATTTTATTTTACGTGGCTTCTAAGGTTTCGAAACAAACCGAAGCTACCAACGTCCATCATCAAGCATGATAATCCAAGTTGCTAGATTAACTTTCCAGGGTGTATGAAACACGAGATAATAAAATCTCGAGCCCCATACTAAACTTCGTCATACGCGTGACCCCCGTGCAGATCATATCTACATTGCCCTTTCGTCTGCGAAACAACCATCTTTCTCAACTATGGTGGAACCCAAAGAACTGTTAGCACTTCGTTGATCTGTCAATCAGCATACTCAGGAGCAGCATGAAAGGATTGCGGATTGCCAGAACTTTGTGAGATTCCACCATGCCGTCAAGATCAGGACTACGCAAATTCAGGGGAAGCAACAGGAACAACGGGTAACAGATTTCATCTGCTACCCGCACAAATAATTTTCAGCAATAGATCTCATCTACTACCTAATTATATTGTGCAACACCCATACATGTCTATGTATTCTAGATCGCAACCTGCATCTACGCATAGCACGGCTCTTGATGCCACTGTAGGGTAACGCAGCAGAAAACAAAAAATTTCCGACCTACGCACCAGCCCAGAACCACTATGGAGACTGCATACAAGGTTTGATCATTTTCGTTACCGACTCGTAGCGCAGCGGAAGTAGAGTCGATGACGAACGGCGGTGCAGATCCCCGCGGCTAGGATTTGACAACCTCCCAACCGTGAGGATGTATACCCTCATCTGCCCCGTGGACAGCTCTCCGGGAGGCGGTCGCACAGTCCCCCGGACGGTGTCGCGGACAGCCCTTCGGGAGGACCTCCGAAACTCGGACTGTCACTCGGATAGCCCTTCGGGAGGACCTCCAAAACTCGGACGGTCACACGGACAGCCCTTCGGGAGGCACTCTCGAACTAAGACCGAAACTACGATCTCTCTACAGAGTTTCACACATACGGTGTCATCTATCCGGCAGGGCTTCGCCGTCCAGAACTAGTTCCTGCCGGAACCCAGACAGCCTTTCGGCTCTACGAAACTATTTCGCTGGGAGGGAGAGAGAATGCCAGATCATGCATGGCTTGTGTATGAGAGTCAGGATGTGTCTTATGGCAGCCCACACACCTCTTATTTATAGGAAAAACTCAAGGGGTAGAGCACATTTGGTCATACCAAAAATGTCCTCACAAAAATGACCTTCTCAAGGGCATAAATGGGAGGGAAGAGGATAAGTGGGGCTGCTTGGAGCAGCCCCAAAACCTGGCCGGCCACACCATGTGGGCCCCCCCAAAAGGGGTTCCCTCCTTCCCAAGTCTTCTCCTAGATCTTTTAAGCAAAGCCCCAAAAGGTGGCTTTCCAAACATATCCCAAAATGCACTTTCACTATTCACGACGACATTTTTCAGCGTCTGATCGAACTGAAAATATTCATGTGGGCTTAGAACATTTCCTGTACCCACCAAAATAATTTTCAATGCGAGCCGGAACAATTCCGGTTTAGTGATTTTCATCTGCGAAAAGCATCTGAAGCGGTTTCGGCAGCTCCGGAAAATTTCCGGTTTTCATTCCGGAAAATTCCAGAAAGTTTCCAGAATGATTCTGGCACCCTCCAAGAATTATCAGGCATGTGCCAAAACCAATTTGACTTTATGGTATCCCCTGAAACAACTTTTCAGTTTTACCGAAACAGTTCCGGTGTTCTCTCTGCGGAACTTTTCCGCTGTCCGAAACTTTTCCGGCGTCCGAAAACTTTTTCACTGATTTTCTCTCAAACTCCCTGTCTAGTATTCAGCAGATAGATGACCCTTAAGCGTGTGACCCTATAGGTTCGGTGAAGCATAGACATGACCCGGAACCCCTTCCGATCAATGATCAACATCGGAGCCGTGGACACCCATATTGATCCCTATACCCACACGAATGAATATTCGAGTGAACCTCCAGTTGCCGTGAGCTATTCCTGTTGCTTCGCGATATGTTACAATTACCCGAGGTGAGACATGTTGGCATCCCCGTGGATCAACACCTTGTCCAATATGCCAGTTACCTCGTTACCGGTATTGTTCTCTTTTCTCGTTCCCGTGTTCCGGCATCCCCGTGATCAAATCACAAAGTGTCTGGCCAGACGATGATGGATACCGTAACACCGAGAGGGCACAGAGATATCTCTCCATCGTCGGAGGAGCAAATCCCAATCTTGAGCTATCAAGTTACTTGACATACTTTTCCATGAACCCGTAAGCCGCCGTAATAGCCACCCATTTACGGATGATGTTTAACAAACCCCAAAGTTCATGAAGCAAGCATGAAGAAACTCGATACTTTCATGGTGTGAGGAATCATGCAAACGTTAACCATCTCTGTGTTATTAACCATTAACTTATGATGAATGTATCTCATAGCATAACATCAATCGGGTCGATTCAACACAAGTGTTCTACCAACAATCATGCCCTCAAAATTGCCGGCATAGCCATGCCCATGATCAGGAAAACAGGATCATCATGCAATACTTGAGCCAGTCATAGAGGCTTGACTAGGAATACATTTTACCGTTTATTATCCCACACGTGCTCATGAGTTTCCCTCCAAGCCTCGTTTTATTTGTAGACTCGAGAATCATTGCAGTTATAGCATGGAACATAAACTTAGTTATGAACAGGGAGATAATCAATAACATTTATTATTGCCTCTAGGGCATATCTCCTACAGACTCCCACTTGCACTAGAGTCAATAATCTAGTCAATGCTAATGCACTTTACACCTATGGCATACTGGTGTAAAATATGCTTCGCTTGTGGTATAGCCTGATGTCCAACGGATCTGACAACTTCAGCTCCGTGTGTAACTTTGCATATCCTCGCATTTTCACGCTTTCACAAAATTCATATTTTGTGTGGACTTGGCTTTGCATATGTGTGAATCATTGGTCGAAACCTGATTCCTCAGACTGAGCTATGTAGCAACTATCTGCAATAGTGTCCCATAGACCAAAGCCATCTTGGAATCATACTAAGTTCTTGAATGAACTATATGATTCAACAACTTCTTTGTCGCTTCTCAAGCGTCAACATACTTAGCCTTTGTTATAGAATTCGCCATAGTATCTTGTTTGGAACAATTTCCAACTACCGTGCCACCATGTTGTGTTTTACACAAAACCCTTAACTTAAATCGAAAATCGCATGGAGCATTGATGAAGACTGTATCGATGTAATTACTTACAACGAGCACTTCATAATCTCTGCTTGCGAGAAAACATGTCATCAGTACTACTCTAGTACTCAGCGACATCTTTCACTGTTGTCCTATGATCAGTACTTTGATCACTTTGGTATCTATACTCGCAACAACTTTTGGAGTATCGGACATATCTGGTTGTTTTACATACCATGGAATACATGATTAATCCAAACACAAGAGTGTGTGAAATCCCCATCATGCATTTTACTCATCAGTGTTTTGGGACACCGAGTCTTGCAAAAACTCTTTCCATGTGACTTCGGCAAGAATCACTCCTTGGCGTTTTAAATGCTAAACGGTTTTAGCATCTTGTCAATATGTATTCATTGTTTAGCCCCATTAGGTAAATCTATCTCCATAGATCATCATGCCTAATATTGAGGCTATTTAGCCTAAGCACTTCATCGAAAAAACTATTTTCAAATGAAGTCCTAATTCGTGTCAAGAAATTTATTTCCAATTAACAATGTGTCAAGTACACACGGTTTTTAGAAATATTATTATGCTCCCACTTACTTTCTTGAATCACAAGCATCTTCGATACCCATTTGATGAAGTCAAACCCCTTTGACCATTCCATCAAAAACGAAGATTCCAACTCCACTTTGCTCTCTTCTGTCCATCGCTGGAACTCTGAAGTTTGCATACTTACTAGCATCCTCTGGATTGACAAATTACTTTGGACTGTATCACATACAAGTCCTAGGTTTCATTTCCATCAGATGGAAATCTTTTTGTCATCCATGTTTCATATCTCATGATTGAAATATGTATTAATTGCTAGTTCAACCCGAACCGACTTTAAGCATCTCTACGGTGAGACAATCTCATCGTAGTCAACTCCTTGAACTTGTTATTGCAACAAGTCGAGCTTTATGGATAAAACTTTTTTATCCGTATCAGTTTTAGTTCCATAAATATTCGTTAGACTCTAAGTCTTCCGAAAGGTGTATCAAGATTTTAATCTCGAATCACTTATATGGAAACTATCTCGAATTGTATTGGCATTTAGCCAATTCCGGAGTCAGGGCCCATCATCGCTACCTTATGTATCGTAGGTATACTGTTGTCCAACAACAATATCTCGTTTGCGCACCTGAGAGGTTTGCACGAGCCTTGCCTATGTGGTTCAGCTGCAAGTTCGACTGAAGTCCATACATTTTATTGTAGAGGCTTCCGTATCAGTCGCAGTAGGAAACTCCGGAATCACTTCCAAGGTTTCTTTCCTTTGATCTGATGACGAAGATACTGGTTATCTCGTCGAGTTGCACTGTCCTCCCACTCGCCTTTTGTAAGAACTATTCTCTTTAAAAGCATACCGTTTTGCGGCAAAATCCTTTGCCTCGGTATAGTGGTGGGGAATACCCAATGACTTGGGATAACCTTACAAAGTAGCACTTGTTTGATTTGGAATAGGTTTGTAACCTTTTACACAAGCCCCATATTCCAAATGTTAAGAAAAGATATAACATGGTTGGGCGTACCATACCATGGCATCATTTCAACAGACCTGATGGAGCTCTTTTCAGTGTAAAAGCCGCAGTTTCTAAAGCATTACTTTAAAAGGGATAATGGCAATTTTATTTATGTCATCTTTGATCTTACCATGTCATAAATGGTTTGATTACATCTTCACGGACTTTCCACTTGCAGTGGTGTTCCAGGAGGTGCAAGTTATGAAACCCCTTTCATAACTCATCAGACATTCGCTAAAGTTGTAACTCAAATATTCCTTTCTGCAATCGAATTGTAGAAACATAATTTTCTTGTTACAATAACTTCTACTTCATTTTGAAAACCTTTCGAATGATTTCAAAAGATCCAGACTCACGTCTCATCAAGTAAATATCCATATATCTACTTGAGTCATTTCTGAAGATAGATAAATCCACTACTTGCAACAACATTTATTGGACTACACACATCATAATGTATGATCACCAATATGTTCTATGCTCATTCCTTATGGCCTATGAACGGTATTTCAGTCACTTCACTTTTCAGAGGAAAGTTGCAAGTGTCAGATGATTCAAAATCAAATGACTTCAAAATCCATCATAATGGAATTTTCCATGCGGGTTTCTCCAATGTGACCAATTGCAGTGCCACACTTGTGTGGTATTCTTTTAGTCTTGCGACATTTAGCGTCAGTGTTATGGATGTATCATATTACCATCAATACTCATAGCATACATCCCATCCTGTATGGAAGCATGGCCCTTCATGTTTTTCATAACACCGAACATCAAAAGTTCTCTTATGAATAACCTTCTTGCAAAATACCTTATGCAAAGGGCTAGAGTGTATGAAACTCTAAATGAATTATGAAAGTAAATACAGAGGCAATGTATTAATATCAATATTCATAACACACGTCTCATTCATAATGAAAGTATGGCCCTTATGTTATTCATAACACCGAACATCAAAAGTTCTCTTATGAACAACCTTCTTGCAAGATACCTTATGCAAAGGGCTAGAGTGTATGAAACTCTAAATGAATTATGAAAGTAAATACAGAGGCAATGTATTAATATCAATATTCATAACATACGTCTCATTCATAATGAAAGTATGGCCCTTATGTTATTCATAACACCGAACATCAAAAGTTCTCTTATGAACAACCTTCTTGCAAGATACCTTATGCAAAGGGCTAGAGTGTGAAACTCTAAAATGAATTATGAAAGTAAATACATAGGGAATACACCGATGGAAGGCATAGTAACTTTTACTATGTTCCCTATGTGTATCTTAACCTCATTCTTGGCTAGTCTTTCAGGCCATAGTAGTTCTTACATCGAGTTGCAACAGAATGCAGTCAAGCGGGTATCTTTGTGATTAACTCACAATACCCAAGAATTAGTGATTAACATGTTTAACCATAATTCCCAAGAACTATATCTCTGACCAGCCTTCTATACATCAAAAACTTGTATGACCTTCATACATGAGCTGGATATTCCAGTCTTCTTTCTTATTTGCCATTATACTTCTAACAGTTTAACTTTTAGTATTTCTCCTACTCTCAGAAGAAGCACCCAACTTAAGAGTGGCGATAGCCCCGGACTTCCTAGGCGTGAAAGTTTCACTAACACCCTTCGGACACTTCCTTTCTCTTTAAGTTGTTGTTTTATTCACCTTTCATCATATGACGGGCGTTCTCCTGGATCCCTCTCTTATCAGTCAAATGCCCAGTAAACACTTTTACTAATAGTTTGCAAACAAACAATGCTTTGGATATCTCATATCTTTTAGCCTTTGTCTGTCTCTGAAAATGATTTTCAGATTCCATGAATATCACATAACTATCCAAACTTTCGAAGTTCGGGTCTCATGGAAGCAAACGTATTGTACTTGACTGAAACAGAATTCTAGCTTTTGGATCGAAGGACGAGAGCCACATGATCCATAGCATTTAGCGGGAGAATACCGAAAGTATGCGATAGGACAAAGTCCTTCTCGGCACTATTGAGGACAATCCTCACATTACGTTTACCAACCGTAACGTTTTAACTAGATATTTAACAGCTATTCAATTTTAATAGGGAAGGTGGAAACGCGAGCCATTATTCTACAACTATTATGCAAAACACACTTAGACAATGTTCAAAATTAATTGCACTGAGAATTAAAAGAATTCAATTCTACAGTGCGCTCCCACTCAAATCAATATCTCTCATAATTGATTGTGAGTGATTCAAGATCCAACTTTCAATTCAGCGTCAAGGATGCAACCATCTCAAGTGACCAGAATTTCAATTGGTAGGCCAACTTGCCAATCACATCTCTATGTGACTCTTGTTCATCTTTCGATGCGTGTGTTCCGAGATCATGACTTTCATGCCTGAACGTCAAGACAACCAAGTGATCTCGCTGCGAGGTCTCAACTCACCCGCCTCACACTTCTCTAATCGTTCGTACCCATGCAACCATGTGATACCCCGAAGAGATAGGTGCCGTGACGGTGCTACACTTGGGAGAACACTAACTACTTGATATTTAAGTGAGAGATCACCCTAATAAAAAGCGACTACCGCGCAATCAAAAGGGTGCAACATAAGGGATAAACATCTTAGGCAATTCATAATTAGCATGATATGGTATAGCCCTTTCTGACGGAGAAGTCTCGTATTTCTTCGTCTCCGGCATTCGCGTCGGTGTTCACCTTTGCGAAGATTGCCACCACCTTGTCGATGCACCAGATAATATTGCTATCTCTATAGCTAATAAAATAAGTGCATTACATAAGGTTGATACGCAGGTCATTAAAGTGCAATCATATGGCTCCAGCCATCATGCCGAATCATGACACGCAGGTCATGTTAATTAAATTACATCATATAGCCATCTCATACATAATCAAATTAATATGAGCACTGCTATACCACATCATATGCACATGCAAACCATCCTGCAAAACCAAGTTAGACGCCTCTAATCGGTTCATGCAAAATTTTATTTTACGTGGCTTCTAAGGTTTCGAAACAAACCGAAGCTACCAACGTCCATCATCAAGCATGATAATCCAAGTTGCTAGATTAAGTTTCCAGGGTGTATGAAACACGAGATAATAAAATCTCGAGCCCCATACTAAACTTCATCATACGCGTGACCCCCGTGCAGATCATATCTGCATTGCCCTTTCGTCTGCGAAACAACCATCTTTCTCAACTATGGTGGAACCCAAAGAACTGTTAGCACTTCGTTGATCTGTCAATCAGCATACTCAGGAGCAGCATGAAAGGATCGCGGATTGCCAGAACTTTGTGAGATTCCACCATGCCGTCAAGATCAGGACTACGCAAATTCAGGGGAAGCAACAGGAACAACGGGTAACAGATTTCATCTGCTACCCGCACAAATAATTTTCAGCAATAGATCTCATCTACTACCTAATTATATTGTGCAACACCCATACATGTCTATGTATTCTAGATCGCAACCTGCATCTACGCATAGCACGGCTCTTGATGCCACTGTATTGTAACGCAGCAGAAAACAAAAAATTTCCGACCTACGCACCAGCCCAGGACCACTATGGAGACTGCATACAAGGTTTGATCATTTTCGTTACCGACTCGTAGCGCAGCGGAAGTAGAGTCGATGACGAACGGCGGTGCAGATCCCCGCAGCTAGGATTTTACAACCTCCCAACCGCGAGGATGTATACCCTCATCTGCCCCGCGGACAGCCCTCCGGGAGGCGGTCGCACAGTCCCCCGGACGGTGTCGCGGACAGCCCTTCGGGAGGACCTCCGAAACTCGGACTGTCACTCGGACAGCCCTTCGGGAGGACCTCCAAAACTCGGACGGTCACACGGACAGCCCTTCGGGAGGCACTCTCGAACTAAGACCGAAACTACGATCTCTCTACAAAGTTGCACACATACGGTGTCATCTATCCGGCAGGGCTTCGCCGTCCAGAACTAGTTCCTGCCGGAACCCAGACAGCCTTTCGGCTCTACGAAACTATTTCGCTGGGAGGGAGAGAGAATGCCAGATCATGCATGGCTTGTGTATGAGAGTCAGGATGTGTCTTATGGCAGCCCACACACCTCCTATTTATAGGAAAAACTCAAGGGGTAGAGCACATTTGGTCATACCAAACATGTCCTCACAAAAATGACCTTCTCAAGGGCATAAATGGGAGGGAAGAGGATAAGTGGGGCTGCTTGGAGCAGCCCCAAAACCTGGCCGGCCACACCATGTGGGGACCCCCAAAAGGGGTTCCCTCCTTCCCAAGTCTTCTCCTAGATCTTTTAAGCAAAGCCCCAAAAGGTGGCTTTCCAAAAATATCCCAAAAAGCACTTTCACTATTCACGACGACATTTTTCAGCGTCTGATCGAACTGAAAATATTCATGTGGGCTTAGAACATTTCCAGTACCCACCAAAATAATTTTCAACGCGAGCCGGAACAATTCTGGTTTAGTGATTTTCATCTGCGAAAAGCATCTGAAGCGGTTTCGGCAGCTTCGGAACATTTCCGGTTTTCATTCCGGAAAATTCCAGAAAGTTTCCAGAATGATTCTGGCACCCTCCAAGAATTATCAGGCATGTGCCAAAACCAATTTGACTTTATGGTATCCCCTGAAACAACTTTTCAGTTTTACTGAAACTGTTCCAGTGTTCTCTCTGCGGAACTTTTCCGCTGTCCGAAACTTTTCCGGTGTCCGAAAACTTTTTCGGTGATTTTCTCTCAGACTCCCTGTCTAGTATTCAGCAGATAGATGACCCTTAAGCGTGTGACCCTATAGGTTCGGTGAAGCATAGACATGACCCGGAACCCCTTCCGATCAATGATCAACATCGGAGCCGTGGACACCCATATTGATCCCTATACCCACACGAATGAATATTCGAGTGAACCTCCAGTTGCCGTGAGCTATTCCTGTTGCTTCGCGATATGTTACAATTACCCGAGGTGAGACATGTTGGCATCCCCGTGGATCAACACCTTGTCCACTATGCCAGTTACCTCGTTACCGGTATTGTTCTCTTTTCTCGTTCCCGTGTTCCGGCATCCCCGTGATCAAATCACAAAGTGTCTGGCCAGACGATGATGGATACCGTAACACCGAGAGGGCCTAGAGATATCTCTCCATCGTCGGAGGAGCAAATCCCAATCTTGAGCTATCAAGTTACTTGACATACTTTTCCATGAACCCGTAAGCCGCCGTAATAGCCACCCATTTACGGATGACGTTTAACAAACCCCAAAGTTCATGAAGCAAGCATGAAGAAACTCGATACTCTCATGGTCAGAGGAATCATGCAAACGTTAACCATCTCTGTGTTATTAACCATTAACTTATGACGAATGTATCTCATAGCATAACATCAATCGGGTCGATTCAACACAAGTGTTCTACCAACAATCATGCCCTCAAAATTGCCGGCATAGCCATGCCCATGATCAGGAAAACATGATCATCATGCAATACTTGAGCCAGTCATAGAGGCTTGACTAGGAATACATTTTACCGTTTATTATCCCACATGTGCACATGAGTTTCCCTCCAAGCATCGTTTTATTTGTAGACTCGAGAATCATTGCAGTTATAGCATCGAACATAAACTTAATTTTGAACAGGGAGATAATCAATAACATTTATTATTGCCTCTAGGGCATATCTCCTACACTTCGGTTGTAGCTAGCGCCGACCAGAGGCCTGCCCGAGCCTTCTCGAGCACACCCGAGGCCTCTCCCTCCCCATGGACCTTCTCGGCGCCTCTTCCCCTCTCCCCGCGTGGCCTCCAAGCTACAGAACGCCGGCCAACGCGTCGCCACGGCCGCGCCCTTCCATCCTCGTCGCCCGGCTATAAATAGCCTTGCCCGAGTCCCTTGAGACGACCAGCCTCCTCCCCTTCACCTCCAGTTCATCCTCGTGCTCGCGGCCGGCCGAACCGCTCGCCGGAGCGCCGGAATTTGGCCGGAGCTAAACCACGGCCGCCGCGCCTAGTCCACCCTTCCAGCGGTCCACGGCTCCGTGCGAGCCTACCCCCGTGCGTGCCTCCCTTTGGCGACCTCAACCGACCCCCTCGCCCTCGCCCCTAGCCCTCCCAGTCGCCGGGACCCCGCTGGAGCCGAGCCCTGTCCGTCGCGGTAGCCGCCTCTGTCGGCCTAGTGCTCCCCGACGGCTGCGCTACCATGGGGCGGGTGTGGCTCCTCGTGCTGGTCGCTCCGACGGTCCGAGCTCCGCCTGAGGTGGCCGGAGCTGTGGGGACAGGCACCGGCGTGCGCCGCCCTCCTGTGTTCCTCGGGCAACCGGCGGGAGGAAGAAGGGATGAGGAGGAGAGGGTCAACGCCACGGGGCCCGCCCGTTAGCGAGACAGCAATATTGACCCCGGGCCCGCGCGTTTTTAAGTGGAAGCGTACTCCACCGGAGTACGTTTTCCCTGCTATGGAGGCATATTCTCTACAGTACGCTTTCAGTTTTAACCAGCCTGTCGAATCTGCTATATTGTGAACGTTCACTGGTTAAGAGCAGAAATAAATAGTTTTTATTTATTTTCTGCCTAACGAATGAACGTCCGTACCTCCGCGACCGAGACTCCGATTAAGGAGATTCCAGCGCCCACGTCTTCAGTTCGTCGAGCCCGTCCCGATGGTATCATTTTCATAATGTTTTCACACTGTGAAAATGACCATTTTGCCCTTGCCTCTAAGAAGCCCTCTCCAAGAGAGAACGGTTTCGGGTGATCCTTTCCGCGGACTCTCCGCACTTCTTCCTGGAGTATTCTTCGACCCCAGGCAAGCCGACCATCAGATATATGCCCTAAAGCATTGCTCTGTGTTATTATTGCGTGTTTAATTAATGATTATGCCTGTGATAGAAATAATTAAACTTCTGTTAATATTGCACTTACTGTTTACATTATTTTCATTTACTTCCTATATAATAATTCATAGTAAATAATTTAAATGCCTAGTTACTGCCCTCATAAGTTATTGTGGTGAACCATGCTTACTTAATGAAGCTTAGCCGGTTGATCTAGAGTCACCTGTCGGGGCTTATCCGTGGAACCACATTTGCCGGTATGGGACGGCCTTGACTTGGTCTGATCGCATGATCTTTCACCGGTACCTCCAGACAGGGAAGGTAATGCGCGCGCTACCCTGGCCTGGTAGGCGGCGATAACCTTGTGAGCCCAGTTGAGTTTTGTGCCGGCGTCCCCGTTTGGGACCGTTTAGTTTGGCCACAACGGTGGCAGGTGTCACGAGGTGACACAGGGGCCACCCAGGGCAGGATGAATGCCGGTGGTATGATGGGAGAGTCACCGGTCAGGCGGGTTTCGTTGGAGCAACGCTGGTCCACCCGAATGGGATCACGAGGCCAGGTGCTCCATGGTGTGGGTAAAGTGCGCAACCTCTGCAGAGTGAAGAATCTGTTCGAATAGTCGCGTCCACGGTATCGGACAGTCCGTCCAGGCCTCACTAGGTGGTCAACCGTAGTAATGAGAATAATGATGGAAGAACTCGTCCTATGATCAGAAGTACTCAATAACTCGTGAGTATTCCGAGGGTTGTGGGACAACCCGGAAGAGAGTAAGTTGGATCTGGTTAAGAGTTGGATTGGATCCTGAGATTATTCGGAGTATGGATTACTTACTGGATATGCTTTACCTTATTGTATTTCATAATAATTAATATTGCTAGATAGGTATGCTATGCCATGGTAATTAATATTGCTCTAATAACAAATGCATGCTTGAATGCCATGGATTGCATTGCTTGGTGTATATGTTAGTTTGGTTTGCTTGCGAGTACATTCAAAAGTACTCAGCGGCCTTTAACATGGCCAGGTTCACATAAGGATCCGTCGTCCGTCGTAGAGGAGACGGAGTGTTCGCGGGCTAGGAGAGTAACCCAGTCAGATCCCTGTGGATTGGAGCCGCACCAAGACCATGCTGCTGTAGATAGAGATTTTCCGCTGCCATCACCCTTGTAATATATCATGTAAGACTTATATATCCATTAATAGAAATGCCTGTGTTCATGATACTTGTTGTAACGCGCATGCCAGGGTGATTTCCTGGGCTGGCATGTGTGGCGACCGTCTGGCTACGGTGGTAATCAGGCGGGGCGCCACACACCGGATCCCACCAGCATCCTTCGGCCCCAACCACTCTCGATAAGCCACCCCATGGCATCTGTCATGAGAAAACGACGAAAGTTGGCGCCCACCGTGGGGCCGTCCGCGGCGCCGGCCGGAGTCACCCTCCGGGCGGGAACCTTCACCACCTCCCGCGGCCGCCCCGTGACTGGGCGGAACTGCATGCTCGTGGGGCTTGCTCTCGCGGGGCGGAACCCCATTCCAGCCGGCCCTGCGGGCATCTCTGCCGAACTCTCCGACGAGGGGCGCAGCGGCGACCCTCTCTCCGACGTCGCCGTCCTCACCGAGCACTTCGGTAGGCTCGGCCTCACCGGCGAACCAGCCGCCGATGAGTACCCTAGCAAGGTGCTCGACTGCCTCGACCCACCCTCGTTCGTGGGCACACTCGCCCCGGGCGATGCTGATGACTCCTGCGTCCGCGCGGGGGTAATAGCCACCGGCTCCTCCATGACCTCCGGCCGCGTCAGTGCGGAGGCGGAGGCGGCCGCCGCGGCCGCCTGCGCCGGCACCTCCGACCCCCTCGTCTCTGTGCTTCGGACCCACTCCGACCCCCCAGTAGGCCCGACTCGATGACGCCAACGTCGGCTCCGAGATTCCCGTCCCCCAGGGGGACGCCCCGCCAACTACTGCCCAGCGCCGGCCGGTCCAACAAGCTTCTTCCCCCCGCGGCTCCGGCCGGCGGGGCAGTGGGTCCCATAACGGATGCTCCCGACAGGGAGACGAGTCGCCGGCCGTCAACAGCCGGTGCAACGACGCTCCGGCTGGCAGCAGCCGGCATAGCCGGGACCATACCCCGCCCCCGCGGCGGGAGCGCGCACGCTCGCCTGCCCCGGCTGTCCGTCCCGAGCTCGCCGCTCGGCTCGGCCCGTGCGTCCCGCGGAGTGAGAACGACGCCCGGACCCGCATCGACCGGCTGGCGCAATCCGCCCTCCTGGAGGAGGAGGGTCCGATCGGCCCGGCGTGCTTCGGCCCATGGATCCGCAACGAGCCATTCCCAACCGGCTTCACGCTCCCCAGCGATACCCCGAAGTACAACGGCACCGCCAAGCCGGAGGACTGGCTAGTCGACTACACCACCGCGGTCGGCATAGCCAGGGGGAACAAGCGCGTAGCCGTGCGCTACGTCCCCCTCATGTTGATCGGCTCGGCTCGGACCTGGCTGAACAGCCTGTCCGCCAGCAGCATCAACACCTCGACAGACTTTGAGGAGGCGTTCGTCTGCAATTTCACCGGCACCTACAAGCGGCCCGGCCGGCCCCGCGAGCTAGCCATGTGCGTCCAGGGGGCGGACGAGTCCCTCCGTGCCTACCTCACGCGCTGGACCGAGCTCCGCAACTCCTGCGAGGGGGTACACGAGGTGCAGGCCATCCAGTACTTCATCAAGGGCTGCCGCGATAGCACCCACCTCAAGCACAAGCTCTTGTGCTCCGAGCCGGCAAACCTGGCGGATCTAATGGCCAAGGCGGACAAGTACACCCGCCACGGCCGTTTCCGCGATGCGGATCAAGGTCACCACGCCTGCCAAACCAACCCCGCCGCCTGCCGCGCCGCGGGCGGCTGCCGACAATCGGCAGCAGCAGAACAACAAGCGCAAAACCGACCAGCCGGATCCCCGCTATGGGAGCTGGCAGGTCGCCAATATCGAAGAAGAGCAGCCGGCTGCCCAGGCACCCAGCCAGCGCCAGCGAACCGGCAAGAACGCCTAGTAGCCCAAGCTCACCTTCGAGCAGATGCTCGACGCTCTGTGCAAAATGCACTCCAGGGCGAAGCCGGCCACGCACACGCTGCGATAGTGCAGCTTCTCCTAGCGGCTAGCCCGAGGCGAGGGCCTTCCGGTTCCTCCGCCTCCGGCTCTCCGCGCTCCAGCCCCAGCCCCGGCACCGCCGCCAGCTCCGGCTCTGGCTGCCAACGACGGCCGCCTTGACGACCAGTTCCCTGACCAGGACGGGGCCTACGTCGTCTTCACCAGCGAGGGGACCGACAAGCATAGCCCGCGCCAGCGCCGACACGAGGTGAACGCCACCGTCCCCTCGGCCCCCCAGTATATGCACTGGTCCGAGAAGCTGGTCACCTGGAGCCGGGCGGACCACCCGGCCGTGATGCCAAACCCCGGCAGCTACGCCCTCGTCCTCGATTCCACCATCGCCTTCGAGAGGCTCACCTGTCGCTTCTCGCGGGTGCTGATGGACGGGGGTAGCAGCATCAGTATCCTCTACCGCGATACACTGCTCAAGCTGGGACTCAAGGAGAAAGACCTGCAGTCGAGCCAGACGACTTTCCACGGCATTGTGCCAGGGAAATCCTGCACCCCCATCGGCAAAATCCGGCTCGACGTCCTCTTCGGCAACAAGAGCCACTTCCGCCGCGAGCCGATATGGTTCGAGGTGGTGGACCTCAGCAGTCCCTACCACGCGCTGTTGGGCAGGCCGGCCCTCGTTAAATTCATGGCGGTCCTCCATTACGCCTACCTCAAGCTCAAGATGCCGGGTCGCAAGGGCAGCATCACTGTCGACGGTGACTACAAGAAGTCAATCGAGTGCGCGCGCGATAGCAACTGGCTGGCCAAGGCGCTGGAGATAGTTGAGGAGAAGTGGCAGGTCGATCGGCTCGTGGCTCACGCCTCTGACCAGCCGGCCGTACCGACTCCTCCATCCCAGTCGGCCAGCGAGGCGTCGTTCCAGCCGTCCAAGGACACCAAGCAGGTGCAACTCGACCCGGCCAACCACAAGCAGTGCGTCACCATCGGCGCCCACCTCAACAGCAAATAGGAAGGCGAGCTCGTCGACTTCCTCCGTGAGAATCGAGACATCTTCGCATGGTCTCCAAAAGACATGCCGGGTGTTCCGAGGAAGTACGCCGAGCACAAACTTCATGTGCGGCCGACCGCCAAGCCGGTCAAGCAACCCCTGCGCCTTTTCTCCGAGGAGAAGCGGCGTACAATAGGAGAGGAGATCGCCCGGCTGCTCGTAGCCGGCTTCATCATGGAAGTATTCCACCCGGACTGGCTGGCCAACCCAGTCCTGGTGCTGAAGAAGAACAAGACTTGGCGCATGTGTATTGACTACACCAGCTTGAACAAGGCCTGACCCAAGGACCCTTTCGCCCTGCCGCGGATCGATCAAGTCATCGACTCCATGGCCGGCTGCGATTTGCTGTCCTTCCTGGACGCCTATTCCGGCTACCACCAGATCAAGCTGGACCCAGCCGACCGGCTGAAGACCTCCTTCATCACCCCTTTCGGGTCCTACTGCTACATCACCATGTCCTTCGGCCTGAAGAATGCAGGCGCCACCTTCCTGCGTTGCATGCAGAAATGCCTCCTGCCCCAGATCGGCAGGAACGTCCACGTCTACGTGGACGACATCGTCATCAAAACCAAGAAGAATTTCAGCCTCCTGTACGATCTCCGAGAGACCTTCACCAACCTGCGCGAGTACAAGGTCAAGCTCAATCCGAAGAAATGTGTTTTCAGCGTGCCCGCCGGCCAGCTCCTGGGTTTCTTCGTGTCCGCCCACGGCATCGAAGCTCACCCGAAGAAAATCAGAGCCATCGAGCGCATGCACAAGCCGACCAAGCTCCGCGACGTCCAGAAGTTTGCTAGTCGCCTTGCCTCGCTCAGCCGGTTCATCAGCCGGCTGGGCGAGAAGGCCCTGCCCCTCTATCAGCTCATGAAGAAGACCGCCAAAATCGAGCCGGGCCACGACCCGTCGAAGAAGCCGGCCAAGTTTGAGTGGACCGACCAGGCGGACGAAGCATTCCGCGAACTCAAGCACGCCCTCTCCAGCGTACCCGTCCTGGTAGCTCCTGCCGAGAAGGAGCCCTGGCTCGCGTACATCGCGGCAACCATGCGCGTGATGAGTGTCGTCCTCGTGGTGGAGCGACCAGAGGAAGGCAGGGCGCTGCCGGTCCAGCGTCCCGTCTACTACCCAGCGAGGTCCTCTCTACCAGAAGATGTGCTACGGCATATACTTCGCCGCCAAAAAGGTCAAGCAGTACTTCCAGGAGCACACCATCACTGTGGTGAGCATGGCGCCGCTCGGAGAAATCATGAGTGGCCGGGACGCCACCGGTCGGATCGCCAAATGGGCCATTGCCCTCGCTGACTACGAAATCTGGTACGAGCCGCGCACCGCCATCAAGTCGCAGACGATGGCCGATTTCCTCGTCGACTGGGCGGAGACCCAGTTTGTGCCGCCTCCTCCGGACTCACGCACTGGCGAATGCACTTCGACGGCTCGAAAATGCGGACCGGCTTGGGAGCCGACATCGTCCTGTCATCCCCGAAAGGGGACAAGCTCAAGTACGCACTCCAGATCCTCTTCACCGCCTCCAACAACGTAGCCGAATACGAGGCGCTCGTCCACAGCCTCCGCCTAGCCAAGGAAATCGGCATCCGGCGCATCCTCTGTTTCGGCGACTCGGATGTCGTGGTGCAGTAGGTCTCTGGCGAATGGGACGCCAGGGACGCCAACATGGCCAGGTACCGCTTCCTCGTCCAACAGCTCACCGGCTCCTTCGAGGGGTGTGAGTTCCACCACGTCCCCCGGGTGAACAACGAGGCAGAGGACACGCTGGCTAAAATCGGCTCCACCCAGCGGGCAATCCCAGCCGGCGTCTCCCTCGAGCGGCTACTCAAGCCGTCGATCAAACCCTTTGCTTAATCGGAGTCCATCTTCGTGTCGGCCGACCCCGCCGGTTCCGCCAAACCCGCCGGCTCCAACAGCCGGTTCGGCCCAGCCGGCTTTGACAACCGACGATCCCACGGCAGTCCTCATGACAATCGGCCTGCCGGCCCCGGGGACTGACGGCCCGGCCCCGGGGGCTTAACCTCTGGGCACGGGGGCTACAGCCGGTCCCGAGAGCCACCTCGAAGCCGGTGCCGGCTCCCGTCACGGCTCCCACCTGGGCCCAGCCCATCCTAGCCTTCCTCTTGCACGGCGAACTCCCTCCCGACGAGGCCACCGCCCGGCAAATCCAGCGCCGGGCCCCCGCCTATAGCATCATCAACCACGAGTTGGTCCATCGAAGCACAACCGGCGTGTTCCAGCGCCGCGTCGAGCCGGAACGGGGGCAAGAGATCCTCTGAGACATCCACCAGGGTGAGTGCGGGTATCACGCCGCCTCCAGGACCCTGGTGGCCAAGGCATTCCGCCACGGTTTCTATTGGCCGACGACCCTAGAAGAAGCAAAGCAGCTGGTCGACAAGTGCGAAGGGAGCCAGCGCTTCAGCGCACAGAGCCACCTGCCGGCTACGGCACACCAGACCATCCCCCTCTCCTGGCCCTTCGCGGTCTGGGGCCTCGACGTGGTGGGACCCTTCAAGACCGCCCGAGGCGGCATGACGCATCTATTGGTAGCCATCGACAAGTTCACCAAGTGGATCGAGGCCAGACCCATCAAGAAGCTGGACAGCCCCACGGCCGTCCGGTTCATCGAAGACATCACAGTCCGCTACGGCGTCCCGCATAGCATCATCACCGCCAACGGCACCAATTTCGCCAAGGGCGCGCTAGCGCGCTTCTGCGCCAAACAAGGCATCCGGCTCGACCTCGCATCGGTCGCCCACCCGCAGTCGAACTGCCAGGCAGAGAGAGCAAACGGGTTGATCTTGTCCGGCATAAAGCCCCAGCTCGTGGCACCGCTCGTTCGGTCAGCCGGCTGCTGGATCGAAGAGCTGCCGGCCGTCCTGTGGAGCCTCAGAACCACGCCCAACCGCTCAACCGGCTTCACGCCCTTCTTTCTCGTGTACGGATCTGAGGCAGTCATCCCCACGAACATCGAGTTCGACTCGCCTCGCGTCACGCTGTACACGGAGGCGGACGAAAAGGAGGCAAGGGAAGACGGCGTCGACCTCCTCGAGGAGGCCCGCAAGCTAGCACTGAGCCGAGCGGCTATCTACCAACAGAAGCTCCGACACTACCACAGCAAGCGGATCCGGCCCCTCTCCTTCCGCGAGGGGGACCTGGTCCTCAGGCGGATCCAGCGGACCGCTGGCTAGCACAAGCTGTCCTCCCCATGGGAGGGCCCGTTCATCGTTAGCATGGCGCGGCACAACAACGCGTACTACCTAATAGACGCCCAGAAGCCGCAGAAGCGCTAGAGAGACGCCTCCGGCGAGGAGACAGAGCGCCCATGAATGCAGCGCTCCTCCGTCCGTTTTACTGCTAAGAAGGACCAGTGTATGTATATACCCTCCCTTTTGGGCTTATGAATGTAACGGCTGCCCCGAGCCAGCACTTGGGGCACACCTCATTCGTTTCCTCCCAAAGCAGTTCGCCCCACACACCGGCTCCCATACCCGGTTCCACGGTCCCGGGGGCTCGCCGGCTAGCCTTGACATCACTCCCCAAAGCCGGTCGAGTAATGTGAGCTAAGGAAAAAAAACCCTCCCCCCCCTCCCAGCTACAGACCGGCTCCCGGCTATCCGGTTGACGGGTTCTCGGGATGGAAAACTTAGCGCACACGAAAAACGGTCATAAGGGAGTCGCCGGCTAGGGCTAGCCGGATCACCTTTCTTAGCCTCTGTCAAACTCACCTTGGCCAATACGTCCTCGCGACTCGCAAACTCACGACCGACTCCCCCGAGGCGGATGTCCCGTCCCAGCTACAGACCAGCTCCCGGCTGTCCGGCTAGCGGGGCCGAAGCCGAAGGGGACAAGGCCTTGGGCAGAAGGAGTCAAAGGGGCAAAAAGCTAAGGCCGAGTCGGCATGCACAAAAAACTTTGGCAAGACAAAAGCATCAACTCATATACAAAAGCATAGTGGCCCACGGCCACACGTTCATTACATTGTACACCCGAGTGGGTGGAACTGCAGTCAAACAAAAGCAGCAGGAAAAAAAAGGATCCTAGCTAGTGGCGGCGCCGCCTCCTCTCCCGGCGCCCTCCGCGGCGGCTGAGGTAGAAGCCCCGTCCTTGGCCACGTCATGCTCCGCATCGGCTCTCGCGTCCAAGTCCTGAGCCGGCTCAGAGTCGACGTAGTCGTCGGTGCTGGACCCGGTGTCTTCATCGTCCGTCTCGCCGGCGCTTCCCTCCGGGTCGTCAAGGGCAAGCATGTACCGGTCCTCCGGGATCACCTCGCCGTCCGCCGTGCGCTCCAGGACGTACTTGTCCCACAGAGAAAAAGACACGAGATCACTGGCCCGCACGGCCAGCACGTCGGCAACCGTGTCCAGCTCCGCGTCGGTGTCAGCACGCTGGGCCATAAGCAGCCCCAAGTCCAGCTCGAGGTACCATGACCTCGCGATGCGAAGCGCCATGGCCGCTCCGGCGCGCGCGGCGGAAGCCCTCCAGGCGTTCACCCGCGCGCTCTCGTCTTCCAGCCACCTCGACAGCCGACTCATGGAGGCCGGCTCCACCGCACCCGGCCCAAGGGTGCGAACCACTGCGAGCCGGCGCCCTGGAGTCGCTTCATGGACCGGACCACCTCAGTCAGACGCGCCTTGGTGGCAATCCCCACCTTGTCCACGGTCCAGGCGGCAAGCCGCCGACGAGGATCCCCTGTGCCCGCTGATCCTTGCGATGAGCCTCCACGGCGAACTCCGCGACTTCTTGCGTACCCGGAAAGAGGCCTATGGAAGAAGGGGGTGCGGGGTGAGCGACAAAGGAAACACCGGCCCGGATCCGACACACGAAGACAAGAGAAACGGCAAAATTTACCAGCCAGAAGCCGGTCCACCGCGCGCGCCTCCTCCTCCAGCACGGCATCCCTGGCCGACCACTCCTCGATCTGGCGCTCGTGCTCAGCCTATGCCGCCTGCGCGTCCTCGGCCGCCTTCGCCAACGAGGCATCCCTGGCCTCCAGCTCCCGGCGATGGGCCGTCTCCCGCTCCTCCAGCTCTCGGCAGTGGGTCGCCTCCCGCTCCTCCAGTTCCTTGGGGTGGGTCGCCTCGCGACCTTCTGTCTCCGACTGCGCCCGATCCGCCTCCTGGCGGAGCCGGTCGCACTCCGTGGACAGGAGGTCCTGCGGTTCACCAAGCTGCACCACCTGGCGACGGAGGCAGACCGTCTCGGTATGGGTGGCTGCTCGGCACGAGGACGCTTCTGTTAGCAAGCAAGCAAAGATGGGGATTCAGCCCGCCTTCGGAGTAGCCGGCCTGAATCCCGGGGGCGACACCCAGTGGGTGCGCTCGCGCACCCCCACTGGAATCTCACAAGATGCGTACCTTGCAGATCCGCGGACACGACGGCCAGGCGGTTTTCGGATCCCCGATACAAGCCCAGCAGCGTGTTGTACACAGCCACCCGTCGGTCGTGGACGGCCTGCGAGTGACACGGAGACAAAGACGCAGCGCGATTAGACTCGACCCACCTGCGTCCCAGCCGGCCCGAGTCTCGGGGGCTACACCCAGTGGGTGCACTTGTGCGCCCCCACTGGAAAGACAAAAAGATCAAAGCAATAAAGACAAGACCTCGAGCCCTTACCGCAACGGACTGTTCGAGGTGCACCAGCCGGTTGCTAGCGGCCTGGGCCTCCTGCACCGCCTGGGCGCGGCAGGCGGCAAACTCAGCAACGACCGCGGCCACCGCAGCCCCGAGGGCGCTCGGTGCGTCATTTATGGCCGTGACACCGGCTGTGGCCCAGGTCTCCTGTGGCCGACCCCCGTCAGCGGGCTCGGACGGACCCCGTGTCATGACGACTATGGGACCTGCCCTCCCCAGCGCTGCAGTTCCGGGCCCGGCTGGCGAGCCGGTGGTGGCCGCCCCTCTGGGCGCTGCGGCCACGATCTCCGGTGCGCCGCCTCCGGCAGCGCTTCCTCGGCTCGCCTCCGGAGCCGGGACCTCCGCCTCCGGAACGACGACCTCCGGAGGCTCATCGGCGCCCCGTGGCGCGTCGTCCGCCCCTGGCGGTGTCGCGTTGCGGTCCGATTCCGTCCTTTTGGCGGCATCGGCCGCGCGCGCCTCTTCCTCGGCCCGTGCATCCGCCTCCGCCCGTCGTGCGGGGTCATGCTTGTCCTTGGACCTCCTCTCTCGGCCGATGGGAAATGGCTCCCACGACTGGCCGGCCGCCTCCGTGCTGGCCTTCCCTGGCGGCTGCTTCCGCGCCGCCTCCTCCCACGGGCGGTGCTCCTCCTGCACCGCCTTTAGCTCTTTGGTGGAGAGCCGGCAGGGGTCATGTCGTCCACCCATCTGGCAGATGAGGTGCGGCCGGCGCTGCAGCGGCTGCACCAGGCGTGCCACCATCACGGTCAGGAGGTCCACCGCCGTTAGCCCTTCCGTCTTGGTCATCACCATCAGGCGCTCGCAGAGCCGGTCCGCCGTCTCGGGTGCCTGGGGTGGACGCGTCCTCCAGTTTAGCATTATGACCGGCGGCTGGTCGACGAAGTCGGGGTGGTTGATGTAGTCCTCCTTCGGCTTCACGTTCTTCACATAGAAGAACCCCTTCTACCAACTCTTCACTGAGTCCTGCAGGGGAAGCTGCGGGAACCCGGCTCCGGGGCGATAATGGATCAGGGCGGCTCCGTAGGCGGTCATCACCTTCTAGCCGGTTGCCTGGACCTTCACCATCTGGCACTTCAAGTAGAAGAGCCGACACCAGAGGTCGAGGCGCGCCTCCACTCCCAGGAAGCCCTCGCAGAGGGTGACGAATGCCACCAGTTGCAGAATGGCGTTGGCGCTAAGGTGGTGCGGTTGTAGCCCAAAGCGCGTGAGGAAGCGCCGGAAGAACGCGCTCGCCGGCAGGTCGAGCCCGCGGGTGAAGTGCTCGGCGAAGACCACCACCTCGCCCTCACACGGGGCCGGCGCATTCTCTGCCTCGGCAATGCGCTCCTCTAGGTTCTCCGCCGGCGGCAGCTTGCGGCGGTAGCGGAGGTGCTCGATGTAGGCCTCGTCAACATCTCTGCCGTCCCAGGCCCCCTTGCCGCCATGCGCCTCGAAGAAGTCTTGGTCGCGGCGGCGGGGCGCGTGGGCTCGGTCGCGTCGCAACTCCCGACGGCGGTGCAGCGGAGGAGCGGCCTCTACTCTCTCTCCCTCTCTCGGTGCAGGGAGGGGGACGGGTGACGAAGACGACGTACGGGGGCAGGGGAGCGAATGCCCCGTTCCGCTCCTCTCCCCTCCTATTTAAACCCCATGCGGGGTAGTGGGGAGCGGATCCGTCACGCACAAACCCCACCACTTCCGCCACGCGCGGGAAAGGCGTTAAGGCGTTTCGGGAACGCCACCCGACGGTCCGGGCCGCAGAAGATCCACGCGCGCCCGGGCCAAGGCCGCGGCCGAAGTAGGCCCTGCCCCACGGCCCGGTCTTGTCCTCCGCGTGGCCTGTCAGGGCGCGGCCCGCCGCGCTCCCCACGTGGCGCGCCTCCTCTGCCCCTCGGGGTGGTCGGGGCGCCTGGCGAAGTGTCAGCCGGCTGCGGGGTTGGCCACCGCGAGCCCACTTCTTCTGGCTCCGGGACCGCCCCGCGGCCCTAAAACTCGTGACTCAAGCCGGTGTGGTTCGCCGCGGCTCATCGGCGGGCCCCCCCACTTCGGGGACTACTGTCGGGGGGATAAACCCGGGGTAGCCTCAGCTGGGCCTTTACCCCAGCTTTTCGAAAAACGACTACAGGGTGATCCGCCTCCCCCTGTAGTCCGGCTCCGCGCGGCCGGCTGCGACCAGCCGGCCGGCCAGAGGCGGAAACTCCTGGCTTTCTAGCCGGCGGGTTAGCTCCCGTCCCATCGCCATGCCTCGCTGGACGACGACCTGACGCCCGGCGCATCAGCAGTGCCCCCGGTACCGCAGTCAGGGCACGCGTGGCTACAGCGGCCCCCATCGCGTCGACGGTCAGCGCCTGCATGGCCACAGTGGAGGCGACAGTGCCTCTGACCCCAGCCGACTGCGACCGGGCGGGCGGCACAGTGCCGGTACGCCCTCAACCACTCCATTACCTGCCCCGGCATGGCCACAGTGCGGCCGGCCGTACCGCTGACCACGGCCGGCTGCCACAAGACGACGCCCCGCAGGACGACCCGTGCCGCAACGTGACAGGCACGTGGGCCTACCAAGCGGGCCCCTTCCGGCTCCCGACGGGACCCTGCAGCCGGCGGGCCCTACCAACGACAAGAATCCACAGCCGGGGGCCCCATGGCCGGCTAGAGAGACCGCCATCTGGGGCCCTCCGGCGCCTTCTACCCGTATTGTAATCCAGGGGGCTGGTCTATAAAACCCCCTGGAGCTCCCCCATGCACGGGGCGATCGATTCACACGCACACACACTCACCCTCACGTAGAGAGGCGAAGCGAGCCAGCTAGCTCCTTCTTCCTTCTCTATCCAGACAGCTCAAGGAGCACCATTGTAGCTCCCATCGGTTCATCAACCAGACTAGCAGGACTAGGGGTGTTACCTCCCGCGAAGGGCCCCGAACCTGGGTACATCGTGTGTCCCCCACTACTTGTGCCCAATCCCGCCAATGGAGCCCGCCGGCGTCCTTCGGCCCCAACCACTCTCGATAAGCCACCCCATGGCATCTGTTGTGAGAAAACGACGACATATATGATGGGCGTTTTCAAGCTTCCCATGTCTGTTTGTGATGATCTTAACAGGATGGTCCGTAATTTTTGGTGGCGGTCATCGAAGGGGAAGCGGAAAACAGACTGGCAAGCTTGCCCAAAAATTCAGAGGCATAAGTTGTTTGGTGGACTGGGCTTTCGAGATTTCAGGGTGTTCAATCAGGCCCTACTGGCTAGGCAGGTTTGGAGGTTATTAACTAAACCTGACAGTCTTTGTGCGCAGCATCGGTGACTTGGCAATCCTTCCAGTATGGCCTCGACCTTTTGAAGAAAGGGCTTATATGGCGGGTGGGCAGTGGTAAGCAAATCCGCATTTGGCGGGATAGGTGGCTGCATCAAGAACCATCTGGCCAACTTATCACGCCCCAGGGAACGTGCCGACTCCGGCGTGTGTCCGACCTGTTGGGCGCAAATGGGGCCTGGAAGGTCGATGTTCTCCGCCAATATTTTCTTCCGGTAGACGTAGACACCATCACCAGCATAAAGACTTCCCCTCGTGCCTCGGGAGATGTTCTGGCATGGGCCCCGGAGAAATCCGGCGTCTTCTCCGTCCGTTCAGCATACCGCTTTGCCATGGACGAGCGCGAACGTCCACTGGCAAGCGCATCGAGCAGGGCACCGGATGGTCGTCGCGCCATCTGGAAGACCATATGGGGGTGCCCTGCTCCCCAAAGGTACGAGTCTTTGCATGGAGGCTGGTGTCTAATTCTCTCGCTATGTGGGCAAATAAATTTACGCGCAATCTGGAGCTTAATGATCTTTGTCCCCTATGTGGTGTGGAACGCGAGGATGGCTTCCACGCTATGTGCAGATGCCCTCGAGCGAGGGACCTGTGGAGAGCTGTGGCAAGGGATTGACCCCTTCCACACGTCGACGAGGTGCGCAACACAGGACCAATGGCTTCTCGGCGTGCTCGATCAGCTACCCGATATTAGCCGTACTAGTTATCTACCCGTGCACCTGCACGGCCTAGCAATTATAGGCGTACATAGTAATTAATAAAATTACAATTATCTGTAAAACGCAAGTGTTTAAGTTTTGGATATCATACAATTGGACTGATATTAATTCACTGAACAATGACAAAACGTAATATCAAATGTATTGTAAGCTTCATTGTAGGGAAATGTGCATCTGTTTTCTCCTTTATCTTCCGCAAACTTTAATCATTGGTCTAAACGAAGCCTTCATGTCTTGGTAGCAAGAAACACATCTATGTGAATTTTACACAACCTACTAAGGGATCGATAAAGTATGAATTAATTTGATCCATATGGCAAGATACACATCTTCCCGGCTAGTTCGATCCACATTGCAACATATATAACACAACTCAACAAAGTTGGACAAATATACATTACACACACCTCCCTCTCAACAAAAATCAAAGCGTGAGAGGTATGTACTACATGGTTAATTTCATTTTTCATATTATTTGCATATCAATTATTTGATATATAACAATATTTGAGGCATTGGGCCTTTTTAAAGTTAATTGTAATGACAATTGCTTAGGTTAATTTGTGTTCCCTTGAGTTACAGATGCAAATGATGATGTCTACTCAAATGTTTGTATAAACTAAAACAGAAAAAGATGGTTTTCTTAAATATAATTAAGTGACTACTGTTTCAGAGGATACATTTTCCATTTAGTGTCGGATTCCTTTTTATTAGATGTGGTATTACTTTATCATGGTCGGCGTACATATATACCCCAACTACAATGGTACTCATATCTTTTACGTACTCTATGTTTCTTTTCGTGCATTAGGAAGTGCTCCCACTTAACTTTCTATAAATGTTATACTTCGTTCAGAATGTATTTACCTAGAATGAGATAATCATAGTAGATAGTAGTATCTCGTAATACTTGAAAAAATATTTACACCTAAATATTTAAATTTTTATTAATCCGGTTGTGAAATAATCAAGAGTCTGTCTTACCAATACCTAGCACGAAAATTAATATATTCCTTCAATTGATATTTATTAGCGGGTTTGTATTCGTATTTTCTTATGCATGAAAAATTTATGCTATTTTGCTACTTGTGTATTATAAGACATTTGTAGTCCTGGTATATTAGAGAGCCATTCCGGAGATATTTTTGTATGTTTGTGCCTAGTTTATTTTATCAGGGCTAGGTCTTCTTTCTGTACGATGAGATTTAATTATTATTTTTCAATCAGGCATACGCTCAGTTTTTCTAGCCAAGGCTTGAGGACTCCTTCGTTGTACGCGGCATTCCTCTTTTTCTTGTTTTTTGACGGGCTGGCAATTGATTTTATTTCATGGGAATTGGTTTGGTAATGTTTTTTTAGTTATACGTGTCTTCTTGTTTGCAAAGGAGAACGCACATTTTTTTTTCTAGGAACAAACGTGTGTGTTGAGGATCTTTTTGCTTTGGCCGTGTGGGATCTTTTATTTCAGGTACGATTTTTTTGTGGGGTTTATTTCACCGTACGTGGTGAGAACTCGGTTTCTGGCATGATTTTTTTTGTACGTGAGTGCTGAGAACTCTTTTATTGGACGTGTCAGCTATGTGGGGAGGTATTTTGATATACATGACTCCTATTTTTTTAAACGTGTTGGTTTGATCCCTTGTCTACGTAATTGTTTCTTAATAAGGCACGTCCTTCTAACAGATCTTGACCATTAAATTTCAAATCTAATGGTTATATTATTCTTGATGATGTGGATTAACATGATGGCTTGAAAGATGCCTTCAATTATTGGCACGTCCTTCTAACAGATCTTGACCATAAAATTTCAAGTCTAATGGTTATATTAATCTTGATAATGTGGATTAACATGATGGCTTGAAAGGTGTCTCTAATTCTTACATTCTTACATAATATATATATATATATAATAATAAAGCACGGATCGCTTCTTACCCCGGATTTTCGATCGTTTCGTTCGTCCGTCGTTCGTACGTCCGTCGTTCGCACATATGTATCGTTCAGAATGGAGAAAGGCTAAGCGAACGAACCAGCCCATGAGCTGGCACAGTGAATCAGGCCCACCTGTCCCGGTTAAGGTTTTTGACGGCCCGAGGCAAAAAATTCCTCCGGGCGTTCCTGGAGTCAATGCTTAATGTCACAGCCAACTAAGCTACATCACACTGCGTGTACAAAGTAATAATAGTCCCACCTCGGTCCGTTTCACTCAATCCCATCAATTTTTATACATCGGACGCCTTGCTGCATCAGAAGTCAAGAAGCAGAGGATGGAAACAAAACAAAGTAACTAATCATGCAAGTGAGAAGAGGTAGCAAAGGAATAAGGATTTACAAACAAATCCGCACAATCTTGGGAATACAAAATAATCGGCAGGAGGCCCTTGAAACAGCTACTGCTTTGACTCAATTTGCTCGGCTGCATATCATCGGTAAAGAAAGTAGAGATGCAGATGGGATGAAGAATGAACGCAAAGAAATCAATCCTGGTCGCCGTCGTAGCATCTGTCGTCACCACGCCCGCCCGTCGGAGCAACGTCTCAGTCCGCCTCATGCGAGCGAGGCGAGGGACGGCCCGGGACGGTCGGCGGCGGTGGCTCACTGCGTGCTCCTGCTCATAGGGGAATGAAGAGAGGAAGAAGGAGAAGGAGGTGCTGCCCGTGGGGCGGCATGCGCGAGGGCTCGGTGGTGGCCTCGATCCGATCTGGATCGAAAGCTCTGCGGGGAGGCCTTGAAACAGTTCAAGAAAGGAAAGAAATCGGGAGTGTGTGTGTGGGGGGGGGGGGGGGGGGGGGATACGAGGATGAGGACGGCTTAGAAGATAAGATTGGAGGTATATATAGAGAGCTATGTGTGTGTGGTCAGACGACACGCGTGGCGCCGTGGCCCACACGAGGGCTGGTGTTGTCTTGCAACGAGCAGTCAAGCACACGAGCGGGTTGGACACAAAAGCACTCACCTGAATATTAGATTAGCTAGATTTAACTATAGGTAGACTAATTAGCTAGGAGGAACACGCTCCTTTACCCATCAAATCGGTTGATTCTCGTCATTTTTTCTTCTCCGAATCTGCATGCACGCAATTGCCAGGTTTGCTTCTACAGTTTCTAAAAGTTGTATGCCCCATAAATAAATATATAAATTATCTCCGGGCGCTGCTGATTCCGGTTTATACGAGTACATAATAAACCATCGACGTTAAAACACAGGCATTTATATGTCATTTTCATAGAGTTTTTAATTGTCCTCAATAAAGTTGTTGTTCCGGATCTGAAAAAAATGCCATGCTTCATGTCCCTAAAGATGGTCATGTTGAAGATGGTACAGAGGAACGAGGCAACCACCTTATGCATCCTTTTGACCCAAACACTGACGCTATGGAGAAACAAGAACATTGCATCCACGTAAAATTACTTTGAAAGTGTTGCATGTACGCCATTTTTATTCTCTGATGTTAGTGCAATGGTTAATTTGCCGGTGTGGTATGCTTTGAAAAGCGTCGTGAAGCTTATCGACTAAATAAAAGAACTAAAGATTTGACCCAATTGCAAAAAAAAAAAAATACACACAAGGAAATAAGAAATATGCAAACATGAAGCCAACACAGAAGATAAAAAAAGTGCGCATGGGAAAGGCAGAAAGATGAAAAATATGCAATCAGAACAAAAAAAGCTAGATTACAGCAAACTATAGCTAACCGCGAATTGAGGTACAACACATTAAGCAAAGATTCAATTACGATGAAGAACCCTACATATATCATGACAGAATAGAAAGTTATACATCTATATGACAAGGACTTCATGGTTAGCAGACACGCAACATGCTTGGGAGCTAGGCGAAGTATACATCATTTTTACTGTGTGATATCAGTAACTCAACACAATTGCTGGGTATATGATTTTTTTATCATTAGTACGATGGTTAATTTGCTGGTTAGATATGTGTTGTTACTACATATTGATCGTCTAATCTACAACGTCATATTGAATTCAGGCGAAAAACATCATGTGTGCTCTTAAAAAATCCATTAAATTAGTAACTGAACTTTTGAAGAATGTGCTTCAAAGTCGAGAAAAATGCACTCGGTGGAACTCCTCCGTGCACCACCCTCTCTCCAACTACTGCCCCTCCGCGCCGTAGCAACGCACGGGCATTTTTGCTAGTAGTAAATAAGAGATGGTGTTGTTGATGGTTCTTTGGCGTATTTGGCACGTAAGAAATGAGATCACACATGACAAAGCTCCGCCGCCGACGGAATCTTCCAGACGCTTCCTTCAAAGCTACATAAACTCTTTGTTATGTATCAAGCAATTTCCGCAGGAGGACCAAGTCAAAGGGAAGATGGTGCTTTCACTGGACAGTGTACGCTTTGCTCCAAACCAAGTGAAAAAGCAACGTGCGTGTGACGCAGAGATGCAACATTGGTCACGGCCGCCGGATGGTTGGACTAAGCTAAATACGGATGGTAGTTATGTCGCTGCTAATCGTACAGCTGGGTGTGGTATGGTGCTGCGGGACGCCCATGGTGAAATTATTTCACAGCATGCCGGCAGCTCTTTGCATGTGATAACGCCCTTGATGCTGAACTAGAGGCATGCAACGAAGGCCTCGCGCTTGCACTGGAGCGCACGACCTGCCCCATCCAGGTGGAGTTGGACTGCTCGGAAGCAGTGGTGATGCTACAGGCCACTGAACGAAACCGGTCGAGACATATGACCATTGTGAGTGAAATTCAGGAGATGTTAAAAGTTGATAGGGATATCTCAGTTACTCTTATTAGCCGTACCAAAAATAAAGTTAGTCATAGTCTAGCTGCCTACGGGCGTTGTACTCCTCGGACTGCGGTGTGGTTAGGAGGAGGTACGGACGAAATTGTAAACTTGTGCAAGGATGATGCACCACCTTAGTAATGAGATTTTCCTTCCCCCCGCAAAAAAAATAAGGAGTGGATAAATATATATTTCAATAGAGTAAATATGTCGCCCTCGCATTTGAGAGGGTCACCTTGCTAGTTCCCTTGAACGAAGAGCAACACAGCTCTCAACTGAATGCACGAAGGACAACACAACTCTCAACTGAGTGCTTGGAAATATAATGCTCAACCAAAGTGAAACAATTCGGGTGCACATCTGAATGCGATGAGATCCTACGGAGGGAGTGCGTGTCACTGGAACAAAAGATAAATGCTTGTTCTTGTTGCATTATATGTTACAATAGTTAGGGAAGCTTAATCAGTGTGACCTTTTCACAGTACTACAACTGTACTAGGCGAAACAGTTAACATAAACAAGTATGCCCCGTTCGTCCTGAGAAAAAACGAGAGTGATGAACAGTCCCTATCATAAACAAAATAAATACTGTAGCGAGCAGAGTTGCGACTTCATGTTCGGGCACTGAGATTCAGTAACTTTGAAGAACTAAATCTCAACGTGACTTAGCTATAGTTGGTGACTGTCATTTCGCAATTAAATGATCCAGATAAAAATGAACAGTACCCATACTACAAGACACATGTACAGGACAGAAGTTACATGACTATCTTGGGTTAGAGAGTGTCACTTCACCATCCGCAGGGATTGTACTTGTCTCTCATGGCTGCTAGACCGCAAAGGTTTTTTCCTGTCTGGGCTGATCCCCATCTCCTCTACCAGGCTGTACCAGGTCAAATTGGTCAAGATCATATACAGCCGGGCTTCTCAAACCGACCTCAAATGCTATCTGGGAAGGCAGACCGGTCACTGACCGGTAAACAAATCCGACCCATCCGGACGCCTCAAACCGGTCTCAAATGCCCGGGCTGTCCGGAGCCATTTATATCCGGCACAAATATAGGAAAGATATGGGGCGGTCCATGCGCGTCCACCATGTTTGCCTGACCCACCGCCGACCCCCGTCCGCCCCCACAAAAACCCCAATCCGGAAACCCTACACTCACTTCGCTCCGCGCCATCTCTCTCTACCCCTTCTCCGATTCGATCGATCGAATCCAATCTCTGACGAGCATGTCGAGCTCCGGCAGCTGCTCCGATGGCTCCATCGATGACGAGGACGAGGTGTCCCTCCGCATTATAATGGAGAGATCCTGGGTGGACACAGCGTACAGTTTCAGATCTGGTACGTCGCAGCTCGCCCGTCGACGCAGTGCTGACGCCATAGCTGGCACCCCCAGACCCACACGCAGTTCCATGCAGGCTGCTCAATCCACACCGCCCTTCCGTCATCCACCTCTCCCGCAGGTCGCTGCTCCGCAAGGGCAGCAGTGGGTTCTAGTGCCCACTCCGCCGGCGCCACAGGAGCGCACACCGAAGTCGGAGGCACGTGCCGCCCACCGCGTGGGCAGCGGGAAGGGTAGAGGGAGACGATCGAGCAATCCGTTCGCCGCCACCGCGGATTGCCGGCGGTGCTCGACGATGAGGAGCAGCTCCTCGCGTGGATCTACCGCAGGTCACTTACGACTACGGAGACGGACACTCGCCGGCTCCGGAGCAAGTACACCAAGGCACTTCGGCTAGCCATTGAGCAGTTCGAGCACGAGGCGACGTAGGCGGCGAAGGTGTCCAAGCCGAAACACAACCATGACTCGGATGCCCGACGTTTGAAGGGATGCATCATCATCTCCTCTTCTCCCAAAAACTCCGACGACCTGCCTCCTACTACGGACGCCTACCTGGACGCCTAATCCAGCGCCGGCAACCAGAAGAGCAAAGGGTCGTAGGGAAAGTGGTGAAGCTCTGCCGTCTCCATCTTTAACTTAATATTTTTAGTAATCTAGTTAAACTTGTCCATCATTTATGTGGAGTATGTGAACTTTGGCAATCTTTTGGAGATTTGTTGGTGATCCGAATTTGCATTTCTATGTCCGATTCTAAGCCTGTTTGATGATATACATATTTCTATTCACGTTGCATGGTTTAGTATAGATATATGGCACCAGATTTGAGATACATAGATGTGGACAACGAGATTTGAGGAATGCCCGGCCAGTGCTCGTGGACACGCCCGGACGCCTTCACGCGCGTTTGAGGGGACGGATTTGATGACCACGTCTGTAGATGCTCTAACCCACTTTGCCTCATGAGCACAAAATTGTTCCTGGTGCCTTTCAAGCCTACACAGTTCACAACTGACCCTTTCCACTCTCTAGATATATTGACGATGTCTCGTTGCTAGAGGAAATAGGAACTGGAACTGCGAGGAGAGAGAGAGAGAGAGAGACTGATCTCCATCCATCCTTGCTAGAGGAAATTGAAATTGGAGTCGAGAGGCACGGGAAATACTGATATTTATTGGTTGGGTATGGTGACATGAAGGTCCACCACTTGCCAATCCTCTTGCATATCTTTTGTGTGCTTCTGGTACTATTTTAGGACATGGGCCATGCTTCTCTAGCCAGTTTTTGATTTGCTATCTTCACCTTTGTGCGTAGTAAACTCATATAGATGCCATGTCATAGGCTATCATCATACCCAACTAATAAATATTAATATGGGATGACAAAAGTACAAGCAAGTTCTACGTTGCTCTACTTCTTCTAATTGGCTTTTGACCGTTTTATTCTCATCTGCGGTGGTCTCTTGGATAGCTAAGTAAATCGAAAGAATGGTGGCGATCCGGCATCTCAGCCTCCTATTGCACCCTCTTGGTACTTAATCTGACCTGTTGTGTGCCGTGTGCCTTATAATTGGGAGCAACGGTGCAGGAAGGGCCGGACTACTGCATCACCATGCCGTCGGAGAAGCTGAATGTGGCGGCGATTGACGCGTACGACAACCACCAGATGGCGATGGCCTTCTCCCTGGCGGCCTGCGCCGAGGTACCAGTCACCATCAAGGACCCAGGTGCACCCACAAGACCTTTCCCAACTACTACGACGTGCTAAGCACCTTCGTCAAAGAACTAGATTGGGACTTGCGCTTGTACTTTGTAGCCTGTCCATCGTCTAGAAAATGGCATAGCCCAGTTTCTGAAATGCAGTTTGCTTGCACCGAAATACCACCAGATTATTTCGTCCATATATGTGCGCACGAGACGATTGTGTCGGCGGCCAAGAGCGTATTTGAGCTGTTGGAAAGTCAGTAAATTTCGTGATTAATTCCACTACATAATTGAAAAGTAAAAGAATTATAAGCATGCATTGCTTTATCATACCACATGAACAGGACAACAAAAACAACAACAACAACAACCATAATTAGAGATTGGATTAGATCACGATGCATGTACTGGTAGTTTGTAGATGAAGTAGCCGTGACTGTTGCGGAGGCGATGTTGTTCATGACAACATTTGTGAACACCCGACAAGTAGACGGCGGCAGAGATGACAGTATGCGATGTCACCAAACTTGGAATAAAGACTGACCCGTGTTCATGAACGTGAACTATCGCGTGGCGCATCCCAAAATCTTTAGTCAATACCAGTAAATGGGACGAGTGCTTCCAAAGACCTGCTCTCCCACTCGTCGATGTGTATTTGGGGGTGGTCGGTAAGTCATATATATAGGAGAACCCACGTGGTATCGTCATGAAACCCATGCCTGGCCCGGAAATGGGATGTGAGCGCATGCTTGTGGTATTCTTTTAGAGTAACTCCAGCCGATCTCCTAAAATACTATAGAGGCGTAAAATGTTTTACTCCTCTAACCGGCACCTAGGCGATCTCCTAAACCGGTTAAAGGAGTAAAATTTTTACTCCTTGGCCTATCTAATGAGTAAATTTACTTTGCCTGGAGGCGGCCAACTAAAATCTGGTGGCTCTCCTCGCTCCCCTCCTACCACAAATCCGTCGCCGCCGCCGGGTCCCATCACCAGCTCTGCCCCGGGCCGCCACCTCTACCACGTCCCCCCCCCCCCCCCCCCCCCCTATGCCACCATTGCCGGAGTTATGCAGCCACCGGAGAGGTGGTTGTAGTAGATGCTCAGCATGCCTGCCAGCGACGGGAGCTTACTGAGCTAAGGAGGAGTGATGCCCGTGAGGGAATTGGACGACAGGTCGAGCAACTACAGGCCTCCCATCTGCAGCAGGGCGACGGCCGACATCCGACGGGAGAACCCATTGTTCGAAAGGAGCAGCCCCTTGCACCACCTGATCGCCGCCGTGGAAGGTCGCAGAGCAAGGCAAGCGATCCCAGCTCGGACTGGAGATACCCGGGCAGGTTCTTCCCCTCGACAGCCACGCCGGTGACGCGTGACTCGGAGGACGGGTGTGGCCACGCGTGACTCGGAGCACGAGGTGTTGACTCAGGCCACACCCGTCCAGCGGCATGGGTCGGTGTCCTCGGCCGAGCATGCTGACAACACTGAAGTCGAGTCATTAGTCGCTACAGTTTTGAACTCCAGCTGCGTGAGGAGCAACGCTGCCAGCCGTTGCTACTATGTTATTGTGTGCACTGACGTGGAACGTCCGGCGTGTCCGATGTACTCACCAGTGTTGCTGGCGTGGTTACCCTCATCGCGGAGTCGCATAGCAGATGTTCGATAAAATTTATGAACCAAACGTAACTATTATACTCAGTTATATTTAGAGTATCAGATAGAACCGCACAAAAGCTAGTGGAGTAAAAATACTTCACTAAGATTTACTCGGCCATTTACTCCTCTATTTTTAAGGAGATCGGCTAGAGTTGCTCCTTTTTTTGAATAATTTAGATTGCTTACCACATATATCATGTGGTGGCTAGAGTTGCTCTTAGTGGAGTGAGAAGACACCATTGGTTAAGTTGGTTTCACACCGCTGCACTCTCCGGATGGGATGGGACTAAAATTTGCACCTCCCCATTCATGGGCCTTTAAAATTTATTTGAGAACATCCTGAAAATTCACATGGGACAAGCCTGTTAATTCTGACACGAGTTGCAGTGAACGGCGGAGAGGATGATCCTCGAGGCGTTGGCTGGGAGCGCTCGTCCACGCGGTTCGGCTCTGCTGCTCACGCGGAGACCGGTGTGTCCATGCAGGCGCAACGCGGCAACAGCGTGATGACTGATGAATTGTGCAGCACGAGGTGGAGGGACTCGAGGTGCGGGCCGGGGACGGGAGGTGGCTAGGTGTCCCTGCAGATCCGTCGACCTTCACCTTCGTGGCCAGCAAGATGTTCATGGTAAGACAAGAGCTGCCCGCCCTTCCGGACGCGATCGCAGCCTCATGTCGGGATGTGCGTAAATTGGGCCAGGGAGGGACACTCATGTAGCTCAGGTGCTGGACCGAGAAGGTCCTTTCCGCCCGGGCCAATCGCCGTGTCCTTTTTCAAGTCAGGTCGGAGAGATAAAACAGGTTAAGACATTGTAGCCCGTTATCGTAAGACAATTCCTGGTGCCTTTCAAGCCTACGCAGTTCGTGTAAATATGACAGACGTTTTCCACTCTCTAGATGGCTGAATCCATATGGACGATCTATGTTCATATTGACAGAGATATTGGAATTGGAACCAAGACTTTGGAGAGCCCGACATTTATCGATCGAGTATATGTGTTATGTGAAGATGCCTCGCTGGCCCATCGCATTACATGGCTTGTGTGCACTTCTAGTACTGTGCTAGCACATGGGGTCCTCTTCTCTGACCAGCTTTGATTTTCCTTTTCATCTGTCTACGTGATAAAAACCATATATTGACTACGCCATATGTTCTAATCGGTTGCATGCCTTCCAGCGAGAAACCGACATAATTGAAAAGCGAGACCAAACATATGGAATTTTATTATAGACATTGAATATGTTGTAAAATTATTACTAGGTGTTCCATTAAGACAATCACATGGCAGGGCTTCCGTAGACGACACCAACACTCAGACTACCCACAGTGGGAGTAACATAGCACACACCTAAGCAAAAAAATGATGTGACGGCTAATTAATGAGAAAGACAAACTGAATAACATAGCTAGTTACTCACTCTATGAATAACATCACACATATCAAAACAAGATGAGTCTATAACATAATAAATAAAGTGTTGCATGACATCATATATATGTTACTCCCCACTATAGAGGTAGTAACATAGACTGGTAACATATGCATGATACTAGTCTAAGTTACTCCCCATTGTGGGTCTCAAAAGGCGCAAGAGCATGTACGGGTTTATTTCAATCGAAAGGACCAGGCACGATTTAGCTTCAATAAGACTAGTTCAAAGGAAAAACTTCAGCAGCTTGAAGTTTAATCCCAAGGGCCCATAATCCATGGTGGGAGATAGCATTGCTTGCTTCTGCGTCATGCAATTTGTGACAAAATAAATTGCCCAATGCTCATCTAATCATCACGCAAGATTTCGTGATGAAGCGATTACTCTGTAGTATCAGGTTGGGCATTTTCTCCGATAAAGATCAGGTTGGGCATAGAGTACTCAAAAGCATAATTGGTCGGCATACGCTGTTTTGTGTAGTAATAACCCTCTTATGTGTTGATGTTGATTTCATTTTCATATTTTGGTCCTTACACTTGTCTCTTCTCATCTGCAGGTTGCCTCCTGGATAGTGAAGGAAACCTAGCGATGGCCTTCTCCCTGGCGGATTGCGCCAAGGTGCCAATCACCATCAGGGACCTCGGGTGCACCCGCAAGACCTTCCCCAACAACTTCGACGTGTTAAGCACCTTCGTTAAGAACTACATCGGAGAATCTATGACAAATTGCACTTGTACTTTGTAGCATGTCCATAGTTTTGTAGCGCGTGTGCCTTGAGGTAAAATGAAATGTATTGCACATTGTATTTGTTATTTTTTTTGCATAAGAAATAGATTACCATTTAGTGATCTATATGTCATGCTGGAAGGAGGAAGCATTCCCTTGCACAAAGAACTCACATCTCTCATCTGAATGCACGAAGGACAGCACAACTCTCAACTCAATGCTTGAAAATGCTCAACCGGAATGAAATAAATTTGTGCGCACATCTCCATGTGACGAGATCCTATGGAGGGAGTGAGTCCCACTGGCACAGAAGATAGATGCTCGCTGTTGTTGCATTATGTGTCAAAATACTTATGAAAGCTTAATCAGTGTGATTTTTTCATATTACTACAAAACTGTATCAGGCGAACAGTTAGTGTAAACAAGTAGGCCCGTTCGTGTTGACAAAAACAAGAGTGATGAACAATCCCTACCATAGACAAAATAAATACTCTAGCGAGCGGAGGTGCGACTTCATGCCCGGGCACTGAGACTTAGTATGTTTGAAGAGCTAAGTCTCAACGTGAATCAGCAATAGCTGTTCACAGTGAGATCACAAATAAATGGTCAAGATCAAAATGAACGGCGCCCATGCTACAAGACACATGTACAGTACGCAAGCTACATGATTCTCTAATGTACAACACATACAGTGATGCCTCCTATAGGATTCAATCAAAACACTTGCCAGCTCGAAGTGACCCCATATCAGGAGTGCATATCTTAGGTGAGAGAGTGTCACATCACTATCCCGCGGGGATACTTGTCTCCCATGGCAGCTGGCCCGCAAAGGTCTATTCCTGTTCAGACTGGTCGCCATCTCCTCTACGAGGTGAGGTTAAAGAAATAAATTGATTAACAGACTTTGCTTCATCACCGTGTCGTTCCAGGTGCGGAGGTGCCTTTTAAGCCTACACAACTCACAACTGATCTCCGTCCAAGAGGAAATTGCAGTTGGGGTCTGAGATGCATGGGAGATACTGGTGTTTATTGGTTGGGTAAGGTGACATGTAGGTGCCACCACTAGCCCATCCTATTGAATGTCTTTTGTATTAATCTGGCACTATTTAGCACATGGTTTGCTTCTCTAGGCAATTTTGATTTTCTAAGTTCACCTTTGTGGGTAGTGAAAGCATATATACGCCACGCCATAGGCTTTCATCGGTGAGCCTCTATAGCTAAATCACTGGTCATATCATGGCTTTCCTGGACGACATCAACACACAAAGGGGCCAGAGCATGAACAGCTTTATTCAATCATTAGGAGAACTCACCCTAGTGTTTTTGTTTATTTGAATGGATTGATACGCCGTGCCATTGTAGGAATCCTCATCTGATGTATGAATCCCCCTAAGGAAGTGGGCAAACAAATCAAATTATACAATTTTGATAGGAGCAATGACAATATCGAGGGAAACTCTATCGCTTACTCACGAAGTTAATACATGTGAGGATTGGTTTATATCGTTCACAAAATTGAAAAGAGGAAGATCATCTTCTCGAGGAAGACTGCCCTTCTTGCAATAAACTATAATTGATCGTATAGGCCCGGCCTTGAGGGGGGGGGGGGGGGGGGGGGGGGAGCGTAGGACCCCCCTAGATCCAGGTATATGCTATAGTAGAGCCTTCCAGCTCTTCGACGAGCCCAAACGTTCGAGGCGGGGCGGCATGACAAGCGCACATGCATGCCCAGATCAGAGGGGATCGCCTTCCTTTGAACAGACGACGATTCAGGAGGTCATGCTTTATCTCCCGTTCCTTGTAGTTCTGTTTCTCCAGAGACATCCCTAGGCCATAGCTGCCAGGTCCAGCTACGATCTAAAAAAAACATGGTTTACTTTATGAATGATCTCCTCATCGCACATGTGATGTCTAGAGGGTGGGATTTGAGGACTCAGTACAGTATATGAAGGGCTGCTATTTGGTATAGGTATATCTTCTTTTTTTCTCGATGTTCCTTGGGGTCTACTCAATGTTTTAAATAGCGGGCTATGACAAATAGCGGCGGACCTCTAAAAAGGCTATAGCGAAGCTATAGCGGGCTATAGCGTGCATTTTGTACATGAGCCTATTTAGCGGCACCCTGCTGAAAAGGCTATAGCAAGGCTATAGCGGGGCTATAGCGGGCTATTTAAAACTATGGGTCTACTTAGTTGCCGTTGTCATGTTTCTTAAATTTCTTGCCTAGATTCTTGTGGATTAGGGGTGATTATTTGGTCAGGAAGCAAAGCACGTTTCGTAGTCTCTGAACGTGGTTGTTGGGTTTGTTCGCTTCCCCAATTACTCATTGATCTAGAATCTGAGGAAAATTGAAGTGTGAGGCAAAGTGGTTTTCTAGTTTTTTCCCTTACAATAGTTCATCTGGTATGTTCCTCGTACCTACTTTGCATCTCCCTCGATGAATTATTGTAGGCTTATCCTCTTCCGGCGATGCCTCCGCCTTCTCTTCTTCCGGTAAGCATCGCGCATTCACGCTCTCCCTCCTCGTAGTAATAATATTGATTATACGGAAAACTGCATCGCGAGCATTCGCCATATGATGTAATGTGATCTTGTCACCGGAAAGATGTGCAGCCTGCTGCTTAGGTCACGATGACATCCCAGATGACTTGTTTGTGTTTACAGCTGTCACTACATATGCCCGTCACTTTGTAGTGTTTCCCATTGATTATTTCAATGTTTATATTAGGGGCCCCTTAGTTCTACCTTCGCCCCAGGCCTCCAAAATCTCAAGACCGGCCCTTTGCACACATTTCTAGCCCTACGTAAAGGTGTGTCATCTTCCCTTTACAATGGGGACTATCCTCCAATTCGTTGTGTGTTTTTATACCAGAAGAGGTGTTTATCCAACGGTGGTTTGATTTGTGCTTCAATTAAACTAGTCAAGAAGAAAAACTTCAGTTGCTTCAACTTTCATTCCAGTAGGGCATAATTCATGTTGGGAGAAAGCATTGCTTGCTTTGGTGCCATGGAAATTTCGTAGGATCAAAATAGTGCAACTTGCACCAAAAACATAACACAATAAGAATAACAGATATATTCTACTAGTGTACTAGACTAAACATTTTTTTCTTCCGCTGAAGTGTTACTTGGCGAAACTGCTACGGTGAACAAGTGGCCCTAGTTCCTGTTGCAAAAAAATGACAAAACATTTGTTGTGCCCGGTGATGTGCTAGCTATCGTATAGCTCACCCACTGATGGTTACATGTCTTGATAGTACAGACACAGGATCCAGTGAGCATCACATCACACGTTCATACACCTCGAGAAGTCAAACTGACTACAGAGTAGCAGCGACCGATAGGTCACCTCGGAGGGCCGAAGCCCGGCCGTCCAATCTGGGGCGAAGTCCGAGACGTGGTGACCGCATCCATGTTGATGCACAATTCGTCGTCGCGGACAATGAGCTTGATCTGCAGCTATGTCAGGCGCTGTTCGGCACTTCGGCAGCGCCATGCCATAGATCTTCGCGCTCCCGTCGGAAGCCAAGCATCAGAACAGATCAGCCTTCCTCTCGAGCTGCTAACTGTTTGCTTCCATTTCTGACGCCGTGGCAGGTTGTGACCAATTGGAGGGAAAAAGTCTAATATAAACCCTAAACTTGTAGACGAAAGCTAAATCAAACCCCAAATTTTGAATCCCTGAAATCAGCACACCAAACTTTAAAATAGACCGGGATTAGAGAATTCGGTGTGCTGATTTCAGGGATTTAAAGTTTAGGGTTTGATTTACCTTTCATCTATGAGTTCAAGGTTTATTTTAGACTTTTCCCTAATTAGAGGGGTGCCGCTATGCATCCACCGTGGAGGACGCTGAGCAACCACGAGCGCCTGTCGGTGTTGTTCGGCTGCCTGGCGGCGTCGTGGTGGCCACCATGGAGTAGCTCGTCCGCGTAGCCCCCGCGCGGCGGCCGGACGGGCCTCTCTCCCCCGGCCTCCTCCCTCTCCTCCAGCCTTCTCCCTCCCCCCGCCGCCGCCTGGGCGCGCCGCCGGGTGAAGCCCGGCTGGTGTGGGCGGCGGCGGGGCTCTTCTGCCCTCCTCGCTTGGTGGCGGTGGCACGGGTTGCTGCCGGCCAGCAGGGGCGCCGGGCTGGGCGTGGGGCTCGGCGGCAGGACTACTTCGTGGCGGATGCGTGATCTCTCTGGTGGGGTGTGCCGGCGGTGGTCGGGCCTCCAGATCCGGCGGCGGCTGGATCTGGATCCCGGCGGCGGCAGGTGACACGGATGGTGGTGGATCTGGTCACCTCCCTCCATGCTCAGTGTGCTTTCCTCCGTACGGATCTGGGTCGCGATGTGTGGCTTGCTGGTCCTTGATGCGGATGAAACTGGAGGTGGGATTCAGATCGAGAGAAATCCTTTGCCGGCCCTGGTTGGTGACGACAGCGGCGACACCCGAGGGCGCCGTTTCTTCTTCAAGGAGACGCTCGTCAGATCTGCCTATATCTCCACCACGTCCTTTTGTCTCCTGGGTGAAAGCCCTAACTGCGGTGGGCGACGACGGCGTCTTTGACGTCATTCCCTTCTTGAAGGCGCCGCCTTGGGAGCTATGTGACTAGTGGACACTGTTTGATTGGAATTGGAGGTGATCTGGATCAAGGGGGTGGTGCGACGTGGCATCTACCGCGTCGATGACGGCGGGTCCCGACAGCATGGTGCAGCAGAGTCTCGGCGTTGGATGCGTCTTGATGGACGTGCGTAGGGAGGTGGCGTTGTCTGGCGTCGTGGTGACGTCGACGGCATGGCATGGTTGATGCGTCAGTACCTGCACTGAAGATGGATCTGTGGAAGACGGCGGCGGCGGACTCTGAGAGTGTGCCAGACCAGTGTGTGCCCCAGACTCGGCAAGCAGCTTGGTTGGGACCTCCGGCTTTAGATGTTAGGCTTTGGTGCGAGGTCTGTTTGGTATTTGGCTCGGATTCTCGGCATCCCTTCATCAACTGGATAAGAGTAGCGACAGATGTTGCCAAGATGGTGGCTTCAGACTTACTGATGTATTATTTTGTAAGGTCTTTGTGAATAATTAATAAAATGGCTGCATGCATCGCCCAGATGCAGAGCCCGGGGGTCATCCTCCTTTTTTTAAAAAAACCATGGAGTAGCTCGTGGACGGCGACAACCCCTGGCATACTGTCCATGTACGAACAAGGACGACAACAAGTTCCGGCACTCCAACAATGGCACAGATTCGGAGACCCACCGAAGGCTTTCTTCGGGGTGGACAAGGACGACTGGTCACCACTGCTAGAATGATGGCACCGTATCAGAGGAGGAAGCCCACGTCAGCTACATCTTAGTTGGATCTTGGAAGGCTATTAAAATGTCTTATTTTGATTTTACAAGTTGGCTGGAATCTGCAGCAGCAGGAATTACCTTCTGCAATAAAACATAGCAAAATGATTTTGATGGCCAATAAGTGCAACCAAAATCGATACTCTAGCAAAGAGTTTCAAACTCATGTGAGGGTGTGACTGAATAGAGAGTTCCTCGATACCCCCCTGCAGGGACTGTGCTTCTCCACGGTGGCTGCTGGCCCCCAAAGGTCTCTTCCCCTCTAGGCGGAACACCATCCTCTCCACCGGGCGAGATTGCAGAAATATATCCGGTTAGGTGAATCCGCCAAGCAGCTTAAAAAACCGTTCCCGATGCCTTTCAAACCTACACAAGTTATTTCAAATAAATTTGACAAACGCGCTTTCATTCTCTGGATATATGGATGGATCAGCGTTTTGGATACCGCCCGAGAAAAACGGTTACCGGGCGGTTACCGAGTTTCTCGCCACCCCACGAGAAAGAAGTATCCCGAGCAAAAAATTCCGAATTTTTTGAATTTAAACGCTCAAGGTATAATAAAATAAGATAACGTCTCAGATGTTTTGTGAGACACCATTGTGGCGTGGTGGTCACCATCTATTGCCCGCATCGAGGGGTAGGTGGTTCCAGTCCCCTTCGTTGCCCCTTTTTTTTTGGTTTACTTTCCAGAATACATATACATGAAAAAAATAAGGACCCATCAAGAGTCGAACTCGCGACCACCTATCACCTGGAGGCGCGTACAAGACGTACCACTGAGCTAGTAGCACCTTGCTGGTCAATTACTTCTCAAGCCTTATCTATATCTAGTTTAAAAAAATTTGAATTCAAAATTCAATTATAAATTTCGTCCGAAATCTGTCCGGTATTTCTCGGTAACCGTGGTAACCGAGAATCTCGCGCCCCCACGAGAAAATTTCTGCGTTCGGAATCCAAAACCTTGGGATGGATATTTATCCATCGTGGCTAGTGGGAAATGTAATTAGAACTTAGAGGCCCCGGAGAGATCGATATTTATCGATTGGGTAGACTCGCTGGTCCACCACATTAATTTAGCACATGGCAGACTCTTTTCTAGCTTGCTTTAGTAAACTATAAAAATGTTTCTAGTTTTCAGTTTGCCCAAATATTTATAGACGGCACCCCCATTTCAATTATAGATAAACTAGGAAATAAATATTGTACAAAATCTGGGTCTGGTACTATCACGAGTCCATTCGCTCCCGCGCGGGTCCTTCGGCCACACCTGGGCAGCCAGATGTAGCCACCTAGGAGCTCCCCTGCCCTCCCATTCCCCTCGCCGTCGCCGGACGTCGTCGCTGGGCAAAGCCCGCACGGGCGGCGGCATGGCCTTCCCGTGGTGCGGCAGTTCGTGGAGCTAGGCGTCAGGTCGACTGCGTTTCCTGGCAAGTTGGCGAGTGGCGGCGAGGCAGCTCCGTGTGCACGGAGTTGCTTCTCAGTCGGGTAGGCATGGTGCTGGCTGATCTATCGTGTTACACAGGCGCCGCTCGTCAAGATGCACGATGTTGCGGCGGTTGCTGAGGAGGCGCGGTGGTCCTGTGGGTGACGGCGTGGAGCTGTGGTGCGGGTTCATCAGGGTGGTGCCGGTGTCCGGTGCTGGTGATACCGGAGGCTGTGGGGTGCTGTTGTCATGGGGCTTGGACCTGCGTCCTCCACTACCGAGCGGGCTGTCGATGTGCTCGTGGTGGCCATGGCACATGGCACATGAGGTCTGGGTACGGCGCCCATGGCACATGAGTTCTGGGTACGGCGTTCTTGCACTCGGATCATGCAGTTGCGGTTGTGGCTACGCGAACGCACCAGGATGGGGCTGTGGCAGCGGCCCCAGATTGCGAAGCGTTTTGGGCATTGACGCGGCTTCTTGAAGTTGGTCTGGTTGTGGCTGAGCGTAGTGTGGTGGAGGCAATGCAGCGACGATTGATCTGATGCAGATGAGTTCGACGGTTGTGCAGAGGTCGCCTATGCAGTGTCCTGGTGAAGAGGTCCGAAGGTGGGCTAGATCGGTCAGATCTGGCCGTGTGGGCTCGCTGGCGGGTTTGTAGATGCTTCGGACCCGACATCGGCATGGATTGATGTGCGGCTAAGGGTGTGGGCGGACCTCGGGGTGGAGGCATTGCGTCATTGCTGCCACACCCCTACCGGGTGGACTCGGTCATCGTCGCAGCTCCAGGGGAAGCCCTAGATCCTATTGATCGGACGATGGCGACCCCTCGACGCCGTTTCCCCTCTCAAGGTATTCGTGTTGGGACCTGGACATCGACAAACGGGACCAGTTGATGGTATTGGTGTCAACACTTCTCTGGTAACGATGACGAGGCGAGCTATCTTGAAGGCATGGCAATGGTAGAGGTAGTCATTTTTTCTCCGGCTTGTCTATGTGACTACCTCGGGTTGTTTTGTTGCGGTGAAGTCATAGCTGTGATGGTAGTGCCCCGGTGGCAACGATGATAGGCAGCAGGTGGTATGTTCGGTGATCTTCAACGTCGCCAGTCTTGTCTATAGTTTCTCCTTCGAAGCTCTACTTCAGAGTCAGAGCTGCGTTGTCGTCAACGCGGGTGGCTGAGTTTCGGGCATAGGTTTTCTCATGTTCCACACTGCCTCTACGGTGAGGATTGGGTCGACGTTCGTCTTTGTTAAAGTCGGAGTCGCTTGCTCTAAATTATGGATGGTGATGACACCTATTGAGGAGAATTGATGATGATGACGATGACACCGGTGTGAGGTCTTGACGAAGCCCTCTATGTTGAGTTATGTGTGGAGTATTATGTGAGTGCCCCTCAGTGGTTTGTGATGGTTTTCGCCTCATTTTCCGTTAATTTTCGGTGCAATTTTCATCTGCTTAATCAATAAATAAGGCAATACTTTTACGCTTTTCAAAAAATAAAATATTAAACACAATCAGCTGACTGCTCAGTAGCTGTGAATATGAAGGCGCACTGTACCAGGAAAGCCGTACCTACTGCCTAGGCAATTGACCCTGCTACTTACAATGCATTGCATAGTTATGTTTTTTTTTGGAATCGACATGTCCCGTGGAAATACCTATGTCGAAGTTGATGCCTCAAGTGCGAGCACTTTCTTGGCTGGAGGTGCTATCACCTGAAGGACTGTGCATGTCGAAGGTTTTCCATAAAACAACCTTGTGGTACAAAAATAAAAAAAATTGATCTGGACCGTCAGATACAACATGGATGGCCCATATTCTAGCGGATACATCCCACATCCCAGGCACTTAATGGACATTTTATGAAAAAAACCCTGACAATGTATGCATATAAAACATAACTTTTACAGTAATGACCCCAACTTTCTCATATTCAATCGTTCTGTCCTCAGGAAATAAGACTAATTTTCAAATCCTCTCAACATTGATGCTCCATCTCATTGATTACCCATGAAAATTGAACTTGTTGGCCCCTAAAAACTTTGTGAATATATATCACAATATTTGTATACAAATAAAATTTAAGTCATCTCATTCAAGTATATGTCAAACTGGACCATCCCACACATAATCGGTAACCAAATGAACAGAAGTGACTCAAGTGGAAACATGCATCATCCAAAGTTCAAAAAAACAACATCCAAACACAGTAGCTCTTATATGCAGGAACACAGTACTTCTTTCCAACAGCAAAAGCATGACCGGAAGCGAAACTACCAAGATCCGACAATACTTTACACATTACAAAATTGTTTCACGCTCCGTCCCAAAATGAGTGACTCAAAATAAGTGACTCAAAATTAATAAGTAGAAACATGCATACAGCTAGTTAACAACTACTCCCTCCGTCCCAAAATAAGTGACTCAAAAATGACTCAATTTTGTACAAATTGAGTCATTTTTGAGTCACTTATTTTGGGACGGAGGGAGTACCATATACAGAATTATATAATTCTCATCAATTCTCAGTGAGGACTGGTCCATGATCTACAAGTCTGATATAAACCCAGTGCAAAGCAGAGTGGATAGACCACTCAGTTACAGTGGGTTTGTCAGCAAGCAAGACTAGCTCTCTCCTCATAATGTCGCAACATGGACATGAGCATCTTCCGTGTTGGTGCTTCTTGCTCTATGTGTTGAAACGATGACACCAAAGAAAATCATACTTCGAATATTTGCTCCTGACCTAATCTAACGAGTCTGCATTAACAATACCATTTCACTAGCAGGAAGAAAATTGTGCGTTGCATATAGCCATTTGTAGACTTTACTTAATATCATCACTAAACTTGCAATAAAAATTTGGCCGGATATAATTACTGCCATAGGGGAGATGAAATTTCCTACCACGTTTTCTCAATATGTTAGTGGAAAGATGATTCCAATGCAATATAACCAGCTAAATCATTTGGGTATTGCTACTACCTAGAACAAACATGATATGTATTTATGGGCGATTCATTTCTGTAAGGGTCAAAAGGGGAAAATACCCATATTTATGAACAAATATTTCTTCATAAAACAGAGACCATATAAACTGCTTCCTGAATTGGACATTCCCAACCATGACAATACATGTTAACTAGCATGCAGCCACATTTCGTTTAAGAATAAATTTGTGTTTGTTCAAGGTTTGATTGTGTTGACCGCTCAAAGATATTTAGGGCGGGGATCTCATATTATAGGAAATTATGTGAGCCTAGAGCAAAATGGCAATGAAGAGTGCTATGTTTGATCAGGTCCCATTTCACTCTTACACCAATGTACACAACGACATACTAGTTTCCTACATCTACATAACAAAGCATAAACAGTAAGGAGAAAGAAATGGTTTTCATTTTTTAAATGGAGTTTTATGACTATTTTTTAGATGGCGGATTAATAGTGTTAACAAATAATTTTATGGCATCCATTATAGTAAGACAGAAAAGTGGTTCTCTTCGATGCAAGAAGAATCACAAACCTCTACTCTTGTGTCATATGATTCATAGAGCATGTCCTGCATCATGGAATAGCACTTTTTTACAAATGCTGCATTTGCGTGCGACTTTTTGATGAATTCCTAGCCTTCTTTTCTTGTCACCAGACCCACCCCTCACACCATCCCTGTGCCCCTTTATTCTAGAGCATGTGTCCCTTCCATTGATATCAAAAGGTGTGAGGATGGTGACATCCTTTGGAATGATGCTACCAATAAACGACTCCTCCTTTTCTTGTGAATTGCATGGTACGACCGGTACTAGCTGGTTCAAACCCAACTCAGCCTTGAACAAGCTGGTGTGGAGAAATTCAATTCCTTCAATGGAACACTTAGCAGTCCGTATGAGATCTTCTAGCTTATTCCCGATAGCAGATATCTTTCTTCTCACGACCATGTCAATTGGGTGTAGGAAATTCTCTTCAAGCACGCTTCCTTCCCCATCGAACATAATGTCCTTAGGAAATAAATCACACCATGACACGTGTCAAGGCAAATAAGCATTAACTCTTCTAAATCTAAATTGAAAGAAATATACCTTCTTCAATTTTTCTCAACCCGCTTAAGAACATAAATCCTAGGTAATTCATTTATTTTTGCACCCCTCAATACTCAGATAATGTGGCGGCACACAATTCCTTTGGACTCAAAAAGCTTGCAAGAACACTTAGTAACCATGGTTGTTGTATCGCAACACACTTCTCGAATCTTGTTGTATTGATCGCTAACAGACATTACTTTAATACCCTCACCATTTCTTGTGTTTTGAACATCACAATCATCCCTTGCAGCAAGCACCTAAGCGTGAAACAATTCAAAAATCTCATGTGTGAATACCTCCCTGCCTTGTTTCTCTATTCCCCATGATGTGAACAATTCACTTGTTGTGTATTCGCATGTGTTATCATCAATTAACTCATTTTGACTCTGACATTTCGAAGTTGTGTCAAACCTTAGGAAAAACTCAACAAAAGTAAGCTTGCGACATACGAAACGCTTAATGAACGAGAGTTTGCACTCTCTAAGAAGACCAGCTAAGGGAATATCAATGAAGTATGCTGGTATCCATGTCGCACGAAGCTGATACCTTCTAGCGAACCACTCATGGTCCTCCAACTGAAACTCTGTAATAAAATACTTCCATCTACCCTCAAATTCAGCAGGTGTTTCAGAATTCCAGACACAATGGTTCAACCTATCATAGAAACCAAGGTCATTCCTCAATTCAGGATAGACCTTCCCAGGAACCTTTTCCATAATGTGCTACATACACAATCGATGGTTGCTGTTCGGTAGAATTTCTTTAATAGTGTTCCTCATCCTAATACACTCATCAGTTATGATCACACTAGGAGCAATCCCACCCATTGCTTTAATAAATGCCTTGAACAACCAAACATAAGATTCTTTTGTCTCATGAAGTAGAAATCCCGCCCCAAAAAAGACGCTTTGCATATGATGGTTTACTCCAGTGAAGGATGCAAAGGTGTATTCATATTGGTTAGTGTTGTATGTTGAATCAAAAGAGAGCACATCATTAAAATGACCATAATTTTCCCTACTCGTTGCATTTGTCCAAACAAAATGTACTAACCTCGTCAACTTTATACTCAAAGAAAAAAGCAGGATTCAGAGCCTTCAATCTACCAAGTTGGTCCACAAGCATTTTAGCGTCACAATTTTTTTATTTTATTCTTCAATACACCATAGTGATTTTGTAGGTCCTTTTGTGTCCAGCCAACATGGTCAAAACCCCATGCACCAACATGCAGAAACCTATATGCTAAGGCGGTACCGATACTAGCTTTCTGACAATTGTGGAGTGTTGACTTCACTCTCTCACTAACTTGTCGATTAGATTTAATTAATCAAGTGTTGCTAGCTAGGTGGCACAAAACGTTTGTACCTCTTGAGAGAACGATTGTTTCTTTTTTGGTGTATTAGAATCATCAATGAGAAGCATTGGAGAATTAATCTCTCCAAATGAGGTAGCATCACTGAAAACTTTATTTTGGGCACTGTTGACCGATTCCACAGCTGCAAATAATTTTTCGGCAAACAACATCAAAGAAGGGATTAACAGAATAATAATTAATGTCAAGATATTATTGCCTTTTGGACCATGTGTTCTGACCTCATAGTGTTGGTACACAATTTCCAATTATTGGAACTGTGGGCTCCCCTAAAGGTGACGTCGCACTACTTCCCTCCATTTCAGATCGAGATGTACCAAAAGAACAGTGGAGGCCAACATAGTAGTCAACGAGCGCTACTTCCCTCTATCCACCATACCCAAACCAGAATTGTGTTCTATGCCAAAATCCAAATAGCACATTGTTCAGTCACCTTGAATGCAACAAAATAAGAAATCGGCCCAATTACAGGATTGCAAAGTTAAGGTTGCGCATTAAAGAGATGCACACAAGAAGACTTATTTTTACATGCAAAAAGGTAAAAAAAATAGTTGCAGGTTTCTTTTAAAATCAGTGTGTACAACTAAATGAGGAAGAGCAATGAGCGGACACAATTGTTTCACAGCAGCAAAACTAGCATGATTTTTGGTTCATTGCCATTACTGGACAAATAGATAGTTAGCTCTCAAAAAACAGTGAGTGGTACATATTGCAAGTGGGTAATAAATTTCAGTCTTGTGCTTACAAGCACTTCACTTTGTTGGCCCAGACCCGAGCTCGTACGATCAGACGTCTTTTGTGACGAGTACTTTCCGTCGAGACAACCACGTACGTAGCAGCCGCTAGCTAGCCTTGTCTTGATCAATCAGCAGCCTATGCAAAACACACGTACACGAGAGAACACAACACGGCAACTTGATGGCTAAAGGCCCGTATCGAGCCTCTGGTTTGTATTGCTTTTCAATCTGATTTTACAAGGGGTAGGTTACACGAGTATATAAAGACCTAAAGCTAGCCTAATACATAATCGAGTCGGTTGATTGTTCCAGTCAAACCCGGACACGGACATCGTGGTTATTTCCAGCAATCACCCCCTAAACATGATGTCCTCACGTCACAGCTTGGACACCGATCCTTCGTCGCATCTTCACGAACTTCTGTCGTCCTAAAGATCTGGTTAGGATATCCGCAAGCTGATCGTGGGTGCAAACATAGTTGACGTCAATTTTACTTTCTTCCACGCACTCCCGTAGGTACTGATACCTCGTATCGATGTGCTTGCGTCTATCACGACGCACTGAATTCTTCCACCGAGAGATTATAGACTTGTCGTCAACATTGAGCACCACTCTTTCCGGTTCCTTACCTGTGAGGTCACCGAGTAGTCTTCCTAGGCAAACACCTTGACACACCGCGGTTGCAACTGCAATATACTCCGCTTCGCGAGAGGATAATGTGACCACTTTCTGCTCCAACTCACTATATTTTCTCCCAAGAAATATACCACTCCCGAGGTACTTCTACGGTCATCCATATCTCCTGACATGTCGCTATCACTATAGCCCAGTAGCTCCAGCATCTCCTTTTTCTTCTCTCTCAAATAGACACAACCGAAGTTTGTTGTCCCTTTGATGTACCTGAGTATATGTTTCAGAGCTTCCCAATGCTCTGTCGTGGGTGCTTCCATGAAGCGACACACTATGCCAACGAAATAGGCCAAGTCCGGTCTTGTATTCGTGAGATACCTTAATTTTTGGACCACACTTCTATACTCCGTTGCATCAACCACGGGAGCTTCACTTTTCTTGGTTAGTGTAAGACGAGGCTTCATCGGAACATGACTTGGATTGCAGTTTTTAATGCCACATCTTTCAAGTAGCTTCTTTGCGTATGCCTCCTGACATAATGTGATCTCCCCCGGCTTTTGCTGTACCTCGATCCCAAGGTAGTAACTCAAGAGCCCTAGATCAGTCATCTTGAATAGCTCCTTCATTTGTAGCTTGAAGTTTGCAATCACCTCTTCGTCAGCTCCAGTTATCAACAGATCATCCACATAGATGTCCACTAAGAGACGATCCTTGCCTTTACCTCGCTTATACATCGTATTCTCTAGTGGACTCTTCTCAAATCCAAGAAAAAATAATGTACGGTCAAGCTTAATGTTCCTTGCCCGAGGAGCTTGTCATAGCCCGTACAACGCCTTGTGTAGCTTCAATACCTTGTGTTCCTCTCCTTTGATGTACCCCGATGGTTGCTTCACATACAATTCTTCTTCTAACTCCCCAGTCAAAAACGCGGAGTTCACATCCATGTGATGTATCCTCCAAGATTCTTGAGCCGCGAGAGCAATAAGTAGCCTCACCGAGTCCATCCTTGCAACTGGAGCAAACACTTCTTTGATGTCCACACCTTGCTCTTGCACGCTTGATTTAGCTACGAGACTTGTTTTATGCTTCACCAAGTCTCCTTCAGCATCTTTCTTGACTTTGTACACCCATTTGAGCTCTATGATATTATGGCCGTTGGGAAGATCCACGAGCTCCCATACTTTGTTGTCTCGTATCGATCCCAACTCTTCATCCATAGCACGGCGCCAACGCTCTCCCATATTAGCATCTTCAAAAATTTCCGGTTCCTCGATGTGCAAACATCGTTTCTCTTTATTCTTCATCTTCACCGAATTTATTTGAAGCGCTTCATCTGGTTCATGTGGCCATTCTTCCGTCTCCAATGCTGTCGAAGGAGACGACACATCTTCTGAAGTTGCCAAACTTCTCGTTTCTGGCATTTTATCCTCCTCCAAACTGCTCACTAGAGAACCTGCAACACTAGATGGGCTGGTATTTTTAGGCACGTCTCTTTTTCCTAGACGTTGCTCATCTTGTGGCAACTCCACAAGCCCACATGCCGGTGTGCTCCATCGTGAAGCTGCTACATGCACATTGTACTGGCCACCACCATCCTGCTTGCCCGCTATGCACTGCACGCTAGCGAGCAAAACAGCCCCATAAGTGCCCCCTGTACAGCGTCCACCTTTGTTCGATGCTTGGCCGATGTATGCGTCGGCTCGCTCATCCGGCACAGCATCGGCTCCGTGCGCCGAGGCATGCGATGTGCATGAGCTCTCCTGATCCAGTCGATCTTCTAACGTAATAGATGTGTCTATACTTGGAACGTCCGCACAACTCGCCATAGATCTGACCAACACCACGTATGCGCCAAGTTCATCTGGTCCCAGTGAAGCTCACCCCATGTCACGTTCTTCTGGCGTGACCACTCCATCACATCCATCACCGTGTTCTTCTGGCGACACATCTTCGCCTTGTTCTAGCATGATCACACCGTCACGCATTGTGTCATGGTCTTCTGGCACAACAACTTTACCTGCTTCTTGCGTGACCACACCATCATGCCTTTTGTCATGGTCAACTGGTGCCACGACTTCGCCTGGGTTTACTAGCGCGATCACACCGTCACACCTTGCATCATGGTCTTCTGACGCCACGACATCGCTTGGGTTTACTGACACGGATGCACTCACCAGACATGTGTCCAGCAGATCGTGATCATCTGGATCCTCTTTGTCCACTAGCTCGCACATCAGCATCATATCCCCATCGTCTCCTTCCTCGGCCATGAGCGCCTGTTGCTTCGGTGCTTCTTCGCAGTCAGCATTGAAGTGACCGAGGATTCCACAATTGTGACACCTTACTTTTTTATGTCAAATTTTCTCCTTGGTTTTCTAGCCTTTTCTTCCTGTCCAGCGAGGTCCTTTTTCGCCGGGCTTTGCTTCTCCTTTGCTTTACTGCCGCTCATGGATCCACCTTTCTTTCCTTTCGACAGGGCCATCCATTGCGCCATTGTAAGCATGAGATGCTCACTCTCCTTCGAATCGCCGAAGCTGAGACGAATTCTCTCGTCGTGGGCCTTGAACCTTCCGACTAGATCCTCGACCGTGAGAGTGTTCAGGTCAAGACATTGCTCGATCGACGTGACGATTTGGATGTAGCGTGCCAGCGCGGCGCCCAAAAATCGTCGGACGAACGCAACTTCTTCTAGGGTTGAACCATAGCCGCATATGCCGTTGACGAGGGTCTTGAGACGGGCGGCAAACTAATCAACCGTCTCTCTTTCCTCCATCTTCAGGCACTCGTAGCTTCTCATCAGGGACTCGAAGGTGTGCTTCCTTGACACGGTCATGACCCTGGTGCAGTATCTTGATGGTCTCCCATGGCTCCTTCGCCAATTTCCTTCCGACGAGGTGCTGTAGCACATCCTTCGGCATGGCGGAGTAGATCGCCGTTAACGCCTGACGATCCATCCGGTACTTCGCCGCACCCTTCGCGGACTCGGCGCCGCCAGGGTCGACGGCTTCCCAGAACTCAGCGCCCTCCATCGCGACCTCCATGTTCATCGCCCACAGTGCGTTGTCCTCTCGATCCAGCCGGGGGAATTGCGACACTCCCACCATCGGCATCGGTGCTGAAGCTCCCGCCACAACGATCTCCTTGCCTGGGTTCAACATGATCCTTCGATTGCTTTCCGAAAATCACGCCAATAAACCAAGCTCTGATACCAATTGTTGGCCCAGACCCGAGCTCGTACATCGAACGTCTTTTGTGACGAGTACTTTCCGTCAAGACAACCACGTACGTAGCAGCCGCTAGCAAAGCTAGCTAGCCTTGTCTTGATCAATCAGCAGGCTATGTAAAACACAAGAGAACACAACACGGCGACTTGATGGCTAACGGCCCGTATCGAGCCTCTCGTTTGTATTGCTTTTCAATCTGATTTTACAAGGGGTAGGTTACACGAGTATATAAAGAGCTAAAGCTAGCCTAATACATAATCGAGTCAATTGATTGTTCCAGTCCAACCCGGACACGGACATCGTTGTTATTTCCAACACACTTTCAAGTAATTTAACAGATAGATGAGACTAGTTCGTTCTCATGTATAGTTCCAGCAAATTAACAAAGTTTCACAATACCAAATTGCTTGATAAATCTAGCCCAAGCAAAATATAGCAAGCTGACTGGGTATAAGAAAAATAACCCGTACATCCAATTAGAAGATAGTTACCCATTGGATGATCTTGTATTCGCAAAATGATACTCCAGTCTATTAGTTAGTTTTCATGCTCTTTTCATCTACATTCCATCACATGTACGAGGGGTCTCCACAGGTCCAGAAAATAATCAAGTGTGGCTTTCTTAATGCAACAACTAGGATGGGTCCAGTATAACGTTTTCTACAATTTCAAATAATGGAACATGCTTAATAAGGCGGCCACCAGAGCTGAAGATTCTTATATGATGGAACAATAAAAAGGGCGATCTGGCTTATTGTAGGTTAAGAGTTTACCCGACTGACTTTGCTCTAGCTTTTACCCGGTTGAGTTAGCTCTAGCTTTTCAAAGTACTTTTGTAGGGGTGGGCAAGTCCAGATGTATGATTTGGATGCTGTGAAAATTAGTCTGACCGAGAAAATGTTGATCAGTGCCATGAGTTCACAATTTTGGTTTACTGGTGCGTTGCTCTTGTTTTTAAGCAATGATCTTGAGCTACCTGGCTCGCTGTACATCTCACGTTTTAAGCAATTCCTACACGTTTTACACTACATCAAAGACTGAATGCTTGCCTAGAAAGGAACATGGATGTATCATCAAGCATCAAGCATCAATCATAACGATGCACTACTGTCCTAATTTCATCTAAGTTGGCAGAAGTAATTCAGAGCATGGCAAACCTGCATTCGTGAAGACTCAAGATTTCTTCTCTGTCGTCAGCTGATGTCAGAGCTAGGCACGCAGGGGGAGGGGGGAGCCTTGTCGAGTTGAGCTACCGAGACAAACATACATGGAGTTCAGTTTGTTGCAATGGCAATGATGCCTTCAAATCTGTAGCGTTATAGCAATATCAACCACGGAATATAACACCTCCAGATCTTGTCGATTGTACTGGGGGTAAGACAAATGGTAGATCGGCGTTGGGGAATGGTAACTGGAGATTTGCTCAGCCAGCGTCGCGGCACTGCATAGGAGAGGTCCACCCGTGCAGTCCGACCGTCGGCGGTGAGATGACTAGGATTCCTCTGGTAGTCAAGGTCGCACAGCTAGGTACAGCTTGGGGCAGAGATGGAAAGCTTCCTCCAGCAGCCAAGGTAGCCCAGCTAGGTACAGGATCTACGCCGCTGTCGCCATTCGCAAGCCATTAGGGTTGAGGGATTTGCTGGACCTCACCCGTCGCGGCTTGATTTGGAAGAAGAAGGATATGAGCAGTCAAAAATATGTTGATATCGGGAGAAAAATAACTGGACATGTGGGGCTATTTTGTAAAGAAGAGCGCACAGATCCCCTACCAAATTATGGGCCATCCATGCTGGATCCGACGGTCCAGGTCGGTTTTCTCTATTTTTGTACCACGATGCTGTTTTCTATTGTCGCTGCTACAGGATCTATGCCGCCATCGCCATTCGCAAGCCATTAGGGTTGGGGGATTTGCTGGACCTCACCCGCCGTGGCTCGATTTGGAAGAAGGATATGAGCAGCCAAAAACATGTGTATATCGGGAGAAAAATAACTAGAAATAAGGGGCTATTTTGTAAAGAAGAGCGCACAGATCCCCCACTAAATTATGGGCCATCCATGTTGGATCCGACAGTCCAGGTCGATTTTTTCTATTTTTGTATCACGAGGCTGTTTTCTTGTAGTTGCTCCCTTGCGAGTTTTCTATCCGCAGTCCTTTTGTCGAGTTTTAAGTGTATGCTTTACATTTGCTCTATGCAATTAATATGTGTTTAAAAAAAATGCATCCATCCATGACCCGTAGTCCCGTTAATTGTTGGACACCCGGATGTATTAATTGCAGCGCATATTCCTGTAGATTCCGTTTTTAAGAGCCAATTAACCCACCATGCAGCGCATCCAGATAGCCAATTAGCCAAGCATTTTTTTATTTCATGTAAGAGTTTTAGTCCTGCATGATAAGAAACAGATAAATAATGTGTCAATGCAAGTAAAAAATGTTAATGAATATTTTTAAGATCAATATGATGGCACCAAATCACCATATAATTAACATAATTTTCCATGCCTATTTTGATATATAGCAAATTGAATTCTTCAATTTTTGGTCACAGGTAAGATGAAGAGTAACATATGTAATCCACCCTCTAAAGATTAACAGAATGAAATATATTTTTCATACAGGAATTAAGAGCAAACTATACATGGTTGTGAACAATTATATTCCTAAAGAAAGTAAATAAATGGGAAAATATATATGGCCATCATACTTTATGTTTTGCTTTATACAACTACCAGCCCGTGCAGGAGCATGAGTTGACGACTAGTATATATAAAAGAATTTAATGAAAGAGTTTTGAAAAATTGTTGACCCGGTCAAAATCGAATGATTCAATTGTAATTGAAGACCTTAATTGAACGTGGGTTTTTAAAATTATGGAGCTTTATGTCATAGAGGATAACCACAACAAAGGAAAAAACATAGATTGCCAACGGAGTTAAAATAGGCAAGCCGGTCTAACATCAATCCGCAGAACCGCACATGCATTTGACAATTGAAAAACTCTAAAAAAGAAAAAAACTAATTGTAAATACTTCACCAACCTTCACTTGTGTAAATACCGTGATACTTTTCTATATATAACTATATCTCCACACAGAGCCTATTGTAAGGTTCAGTCGTTCGTGCCTCCACACTTCAGTAGGCACTCCTCCTTTCATTTGCATGCCAAAGGTAAAGAACACATAAGCAGGGAACCAAAGAGCACAACCACTTGTGAATGAGAGGCATCAGGAGAAAAAAAATTCTTACCCGGTGAATCCAATGGCCTTTAAGGTAACAAACGTCTCTACAGAATTCAGGAGAGAGGGCTCCTCTTACCAAAAGGTCAGCGTTCGCGTCCGGTCACACGAGAGTTTCTGAAAGCACTGCTTCTACCCTCCGTGTTCACGTGAAGGCGTCGAATTATTGATCTCCAACTAGCAGAAGTACTTTGGTACTTTGAATGTCTCATGGGTCCCAAGTAGCAGAAGTACTTTGCTTCCTAGAACGATGGCCAGACTCGCACGACTTTATCTCCTTTTTTAAAAAACTTAATGTGTATATTACCTGAGTATATAGCTCATCAAGCTAGCAACCAGTAGTACGCACTTGTTCACAGTGCTGTTTAACCCAACTGAAACTGAACCTTAAATGTACTTGAGCGAGCCATCAATCTCAAGTCTTAACCGCTGCCTATGCAAACACATAGTTTCTTGCGCGCTCTTTCCAAAACGGCGAGGCCTACGACTCTTAAGCATAGCCCTCAGATGCAGCTCGCTAGGAGAGAGAGATCGCGATTCTTGGGCGATGTCCAGTTGGAGAATTATCAACAAGGCGGCGTTGAGTTGAAGGTTAGATTTGGAGAATAGACTGTTACTCCACTTGGAAATATGCAAGATTGTTTTCTTGAGCTTATGGAACAAGATCTAGCACGACTCAAGGTGGGTGGATGGTTCTTGCCAAGCATGCTGCACAATATCCATGAATCCCGACATCCTTGTTCTTGTCTACGATTAACATTCCTCTTGTTCTTGTCTCTTGCCTGGTAGATTTATTTGAAGTCGCCCAAAGCTAACCATTTAATGCCGGTATTGGGTTTGAGTGCAACACCATCTGCAAAGAAATCATCCTACCGGGCAGAGCCGGCTAGACCATAGACAGACATAATTTGAAAGTGCGCAATCGAGTTGCAAACATTGACAGTGACGCAAAGATAGAATTCAGTTGTTACAACGTTCAAAACATGCATCAGGAGCCCACCCCGGCGTCATTTTGTCTCATGCAGACACACGATGTGTCAGGTGGATGTTGCAATAGTTTCATGGACCGTCGAGCGCCTATCTGGACTGTTCAACTCATTCTAGCTTAGGAGATTGACCAAACAGCAGCCACAAGCAGTTTTCACGAAACAACTACATGAGATACATGCAGGAGTAACAGCCTTGAACACAGGAACAAAAGTATGCCTCCTCGAAAGGCTTGGGTGCTAACATCACTACATCAGTAAAAAAAACATAAAATGGCACGAACAAAGGCCAGCGTCTTGCGCCTGTTGGTGAGTTTCCTTGGTGGCGACGATGCAGGCAACTGCAGAAGTGGTGCCTAGCTCGCACGCACAGAGGCGCCAAGATTTTTCCAGCCGGGCTCACACCCCTTTCCATTAATCACTTAACGGAAATACATCAGTCAATTCTGTGTTCCATATTCTCCAAGAACCAATCAGTTACGACCAAAAGGAAACTAGCACCACATACGCTATCTAGGAGACTGAAAGGGGAGGAGCGAGCTGGTGCATCGACAGGAAACCCATCTGTGAATGCCTCTAAAACGAAACATTCACCGTGGGGCGAAAACATGTCGACACAAACCATCACGTATCAAAAGACAACAGAAATATCACGAGATCGATCCACTCCCTGAGGAACTAACTGCAGTAGCAAAATGGAACATAACCTCAGCGGGCATCAAACCCCAGTGAGAGTAACACGTGACTGCCCATTCACCCAACCTGGGTTCCGCCACCTTGCCCCAGCGTGATTCTGCCTCTTGAACGGTTAGTCAGCGATGCCGCCACCTATGCCATCATACGCACTCCCACCTGAAGCTTAGCTTTGTCATTGTCCTTCAGAAGCCCTGACCAGTACATCAAAAAAGAGCAAGCAGTGAAAACAGCTTCTAATGGATTCCTAACGACATATTTCTCAAAGGTAACCTTATTACGAGTACACCATATACTCCAGCATAAAGCAGCCAAAATCATCATATAAAACTTTTCGCCCCCAGGGAGAAATCTATATAACCAGGCCCAGGATTGCCAAATCGAGCGGGGGCAACAGGATGCACCTATAGCAAATCCTACAGATCCCCAAACAGATCGAGCCAAAGCACACCCGAAAAACAGATGTTCTGCCATCTCAACATTCTGATAGAAGGAGCATAATGGATTCCCAGGCCAGTTCCTTCTCCTCATGTTGTCTCTAGTAAGAACAGCATTTTGGTACCTGCAAGATCTTTTTCCAGCCATCAGTACACCGATTTGACAGAAAACAGTTTATTAAACGTATGTTTCCACACCACCTTGTCAGGAGTAGCCGATAGTACCAAACTCCGAGCATCACCAACAATCTCTTCCCATCACTAGTAGGAAAGGGCCCATTTGTCCCGGTTCGTAAGGGCCTTTAGTCCCGGTTCTGGAACCGGGACTAAAGGGTCGGGACTAAAGCCCAAAACCTTTAGTCCCGGTTTGCTTACGAACCGGGACCAAAGGCCCTCCACGTAGCGCTGTTTGAGGCGGGGGAGGGAGGACCTTTAGTCCCGGTTTGAACCGGGATTATTTAACAATTTAATCTCTAATCATCCGTCATTTGACAATTTAATCTCTAATCATCCGTCATTTGACAATTTAATCTCTAATCACCCGTCCTCACTACTCCAGCGTGGAGCACTCATTCCAAATCGTCTAACTTCCCGGCCGGTCACCCTGCTCCAGCTCCAGCACGCTTAACTTCCTGGTTCTATCGACCATAGTTTCCAAATCTGCACTTGTTGTTTTCCTGACAATAGTAAGCTATCAATCCTATTAACCCTTAGGTCTTGATGTCACATGATTTAATTTTTTGAATTATAAACAATTATTAAAATAAACAAAATAAGTACTAATAATATTGAATTTCAATGAAAATAAAATAAGTAATAATATTATTTTATTCATTTTTTTGCCATTTATTCATTTAATATGGCATAATTAATATCTTTAAATCTGTAAATCAAAATTCGACAAATAATATATCCATTATTATCAGAAAAATGTGAGGAATCCAAATATGACATCATTTAATTATTTTTAAATAAAATTAATTTTTAAAATTATTAAGATAATTTTTTTTGATTTGAAATAACTTTTTTTACTTTTGGAATTTCGAGAATCTGAGAAAACTTCACCGGATAAACCCGGGTGAAATCGAGTCCCAATTTTTCTCTAGTTTTTTTTTTGATATATTAAACTTTTTTTTTCGACGTCGTATGCAAAAGTTATGGCTGTTTTACTTTTTTTTTGTTTTATTGCAGAAACGGTCAAAATTCATATTTCAAAATTTCTATACCAACTAGACACTAAAACCTAACTACATCTCAAAGGATTTTATTTTTTGAAGATTATATCATTTTTGTTTATTTTCTACAAAACTAAAAAAGGCGGTCCACGGGGGGGGGGGGGGGGAGTGTGAAAATTTCAGAACCCCTTTAGTCCGGGTTGGTGTCCATCCAATCATAACGTCGACTGCATCTACTAGCACCGTCCCAGCCAGAGTCACAACTAAGGTTAACCAAGCCAGAGTCAACCCTTTCTAACTTCATTTGCTATTTTTCATGCATTTAATGATTTTTTTGAGCTAAATGGCCCTTAATTTGAAAAGCACTACAAATGAACTCTGAAAAGGTTGAAACTTGGCATGGTATCATAATTTCACCCACATAGCTTGTGCTAAAAAGTTGAGAGGGTTACGGCAAAAACTGGATGCACTTCGTGTACAAACTGGACCATCTCCTTCGAAGTATCAAGGTTTCGGACGAAAACCCATCTGTTACAAAGGCATTTCATTTTTTTTTAACTTATTTCAACTCCAGACTTTTTGTGCATTCAATATGCACCATTCAAAGCCACATCCTCAAATTTCAACCTTTTCTAACTTCATTTGCTATTTTTCATGGATTTAATGATTTTTTGAGCTAAATGACCCTGAAATTGAAAAGCCCTACAAATGAACTCTGAAAAGGTTGAAACTTGGCATGGTATCATCATTTCACCCACATAGCATGTGCTACAAAGTTGAGAGGGTTACGGCAAAAACTGGATGCACTTCGTGTACAAACTGGACCATCTCCTTCGAAGTATCAAGGTTTCGGACGAAAACTCGTCTGTTACAAAGGCATTTCATTTTTAAATTATTCTAAAAATAACCAAATAAATCTTACTGTGACAACAATCTAACACGTGACTAGGAGCAAAAAGAATTAAATTAAAAACTATTTGTAAACTCAAGTTATTCACAATCTAGGGTTTGAAGCAAATTTGAACAAATTCAAATTTAAACATTCAAATTTGCAAACTAATGGCACAAACAGAAACTAGACAAAATTTTGAATCTAATGCAAAAAGAATCACTCAAAAACATCAAATTTCCTAAAAGATATAAGCAATTTAAAACAGAAACTAAAAACAGATCCCACTTGTAAAAACATAAAAAAATCTTTCAGAACCCTTTTAGTCCCGGTTGGAGACACCAACCGGGACTAAAGCCTCAACCCTTTTAGTCCCGGTTGGTGTCTCCAACCGGGACTAAAGGCTTAACCTTTAGTCCCGGTTGGAGACACCAATCGGGACTAAAGGGTATCGGACCCTTTAGTCCCGGTTGGTGTCTCCAACCGGGACTAAAGGTCCCATTTGAACCGGGACTAATGCCCGACCGGCGCCCTAGCTGCTCGAACCGGGACTAATGCTCACATTAGTCCCGGTTCGTAATGCAACCGGGACTAATGTGTTGGGTGACCTGTGACGAATGCCCTGTTTTGTACTAGTGCATTGGTGCGCCAGTTCTCCAAAGAGGTTACGTCTAAATCTAATCACATATTTTTTGTTAGAAAAGGTAGCAAGGGTGCACTCCCGATCATCACAAATATCAAAGAGCACAGGATATTTATCTTTTAAGGGTATGTCATCCAACCAGGGGTCATGCCAAAGTCTCATGAGACTCCCATCGCGGAGAATGATCTCCCTACCAGCCATATAAACTTCTCTGACCTTCATGATTGCTTTCCAGCAAGGAGAGTCATTAAACCGGGGCTGAATATTCGCAACAGTTTTTCTCTTAAAATATCTTGCTCGCACAATTTGTTGCCATAGGCCTCCCCCCGTCTCCAGCTTCCACCACCACTTAACTAGTAAGCTAATATTCTGTTTATGCAGATCTTTAATTCCCAGGCCCCCAATATTCTTAGAGCGGCAAACCCTTGCCCACTTAACCATATGGTACGCTCGCTTTCTCCTACCTTTCCTCCAAAAGAATTGTCTATGGTGACCATTCATCTTCTCAACAAAAGTCTTATTCAAAAGGAACATAGACATAAAGAATGATGGAATACCATCCAAGCTGGAATCAAGCAGGGTAAGCCTAGCGCCAGAGGAGGCAGAATATCCTATCCAGGCTGATAAGCGCTTGATCAGTTTGTCATCAAGAAACTTCCAATCTATTGTTTTCAGGTTAGCATATGTTACACGAACCCCCAAGTATTTCATAGGAAGCTTACCCACTTGGCAGCAAAACATATCCGCGTACATCTGATCAATGTTGTTATCTCCCCCAATAGTAAAAACCTCACTCTTTTCAAAATTAATTTTCAAGCCTGACATCAGCTCAAACAGATAAAGGAGAAGTTTGACATTCAAAGCTTTCTCACTATCATGTGAAAAGCAGATAACAGTATCGTCCGCATACTGAAGGATCCCCACACCCCCCTCTATCAAGTCCGGGGCTAAACCTTGGAACAAATTATTGCGCTGGGCGGCCAACGCCATCTTGGTGAGGCATTCCGCAGCCATATTGAAAAGAAAAGGAGAAAAGGGATCTCCTTGTCGGACCCCCTTAGCACTTTGGACATACGGCCCAAGCTCATCATTGATCTTAACACTAACAGTGCCATTACAAAGAACCTGAGAAACCCAACTGCACCATTTCTCACCAAAGCCTCTTTTGGCGTGACAGTCAAGGAGAAAGTCCCAGTTCACCTTATCATACGTTTTTTCGAAATCAAGTTTAAGCACCACCCCTACTTGCTTTTTAACATGAGGATAATGCATGATTTCGTGAAGAGACAGAATACCATCCATAATGCTTCTACCTTTAATAAAGGCATTCTGTTGTATACTGAACAATTTGGGGGCGTAAATACTAACTCTCCTATCCATCACTTTAGTGATAAGCTTATAGGGACACCGCAGCAAGCAAATGGGTCTGTATTGTTGAATTTTATTGGCCTCAGATGACTTGGGGAGTAGAGTAATAATACCATAATTGAGCCTCTGGACATCTAATTTCCCTTCATGAAACCACTCAAACATTTTGAATAAGTCTGCACTCACCACCTCCCAACAATGCTGATACAATTCCGCAGGTATATTGTCTGGACCAGGGGCACGGTTAGTGTCCATGGCAAACAAGGCTTCTTTGATTTCTTCTAAGGAAAAAGGCCTAGTCAGACATATATTTTCCTCCTCAGTTAAGAATTTTGATTCAGACCACAAGGAAGCATCGATAGAACATATATTACCAGGGGCAGGACCAAAAAGCTCTTTATAGAAGTTAGTGGCATGGGACAGGAGGTTTTTAGTCCCTTCAATGATCACCCCTCCACATTCAAGAGAATAAATGGTGTTTTTCCTACGCCTCCCGTTAGCAACCTTATGGAAGAAGTCAGTGTTATTATCCCCTTTCAACAACCACCTTTCATGAGATTTTTGGTGCCAATATAGTTCTTCTTCCTCATACATAGCATATAGCTCTACCAAAATATCCAACTTCCTAACGTAGGCTGCTCCACATAAATCTTCGCTTTCTTCAAGCAACTCCAGTTCCTGGAGTTCCAACTTGAGGATATTACGCCTAATTTTGTTACTACCAAAGATGTTGGACCCCCATCCTTTAAAAAAAATTCTTGACACTTTTCAGCTTAATATTGAGCGTGTCAATAGGATCATTCGTATATGTAGGCTTCGACCAAATCTTATCAACCAAAGGAAGGAAGTCCGGATTGCTCAACCAGGTCACATCAAACTTGAAACATCTACTACCACTTGCTCTAGATGAAGCTACACCTCCATCCAACAGCAAAGGGTTATGATCCGACCATTCTTTTACTAGTTTGTGAACAGACACTAGAGGGTAAAGGTCCTCCCAATCTGAGGACATCAACACCCGATCCAGTTTTTCTAATGTGGGATGTTCCTGTTTGTTGGACAAGGTATAACATCCACCAGACATGAAAATCTATCTCAACCCCATCAAGTGAATAATAGAGTTAAAAACATCAGAAAAATGAGACAAAACTGACTGTTTGTTTTTCTCCCCACAATATCTCAAGATATTGAAATCACCTCCCACCAAAAATGGGGTATCGATCTTGCTACAGAACGAAGATAATTCAGCTAAAAATTCAGGTTTCCTGTCATCTTGGGCAGCACCATAAACCACAAGCAAAGTCCACTTGCAGTTTTTATTTTTATCGAAAAGATTGATTTGAAGGATATACTTCCCACTAACCGTACTGATGATATCAAACTTATCTACTTTTAGACCACATAGGATCCCTCCTGACTTGCCCTCCGAGGGCACCCATTCCCAATGAAAGCGAGACATGGGATCAATCTTTCTGAAAAAGGAAGGGTCAAAATTCTTCTTCATGGTCTCTTGAAGACCCACAAAGTCCACATTATTGGTGTCTATAATGTCAAGAAGGCCTGAAGTCCTACCTTTTTTACCCACACCCCTACAGTTCCAAAAGAGACCTATCATTTATTATGGGCAGGTTTGTCTCGCACTCTGGTTGATCTGCCAGGATCCAGGGCAGACTCACCATTTTTTTCTTTTTCTTTCATAAACTTCCTGGTCACAGGTCTAGACGAATGTGCAGATGGTGAAACTACCACATTCTTTTTCCTCCCCTTTTGTTTTCTCTTCCCTTTAGATTGAACAGGAGAAAAGGTTTCATCCTCTACATCCTCATGATCCCCCCATGTCAAAGAGAGAGGAGTGTTATTACCCAAGTAGTCATTTATAGATATATCTACAGGCTCAGAGTTTTTTTCCCTGAGGATTTCCCTAGACTCTTCAAGTTCTCGAAGAATATTTATAGTGGCAAAATTATCATCAGGGATATCCACCCCCATCAAAGACGCACGAAGCATAATAGCAGAGTTTGATAGAACAGAAAATTTATTATGAGCATGAGGTTCATTTGTACCTTCCAGGTTTCGTTTCTTCATCCTTCCTACAGCCGCTTCTTCCACCCTTGTCAGGTTCTGATACTTGTTGCACGTAGCAGCTGCATACGGCCGTGTGTGCAATCCCTCATGCAAAGGAGACCCCTCTGGTGATTCAACAGTGTAGTTACTGTCTATGGTGCCCACAATTTTAGATCCTTCCTCCAATTCGACAACTCTGGCAAAGCCGGCCACACATTGTAGTCTGATAGAGGAGAAAAGGGGCCCATACTAACATTATCAATGTTGTACAAGAAAGCTGGTGATGGCGGAACAGGAGTAATAGCCCAAGCACCTGATTTTTCTCTTTCACCCCCAGCAGGGGAGGCACTCGAGGAGACAACCTCCAGTCCCTGACTGCATTTATCCGAGCCCACATCAGTATCAAGAGAGCATTGGTCACTACCTTCCAAGGATGCAAAATCTTTAGCCATGGTATCAATCAATAGTTCAGTGTGATTCCCCTCATCACTTTCCTCCTCCTCCTCAGTTTCAGAAACTGTGGGCAGCCTAGTATGCTCATTATAGTTTTGTGAAGAGTTACCCGCAGTAGAATATCCCATAGCAGAAGCACTGCCCCCCCCCCCCCCCCTTGATCAGTGGATGTCTCAGATATGAAATCAAACTTGGCTTTTTTATTGACAGAAGGAGATGCACTACTGTCAACAGGAACATGAGATTTAGCTTTGTCAGGAGCTCCAACCACCACCCTTTCTACTTCATAAAAGAAGTCATAGAACTTTCCGTTTCGTCCCCAGTCCGGCGAGGAAGCAGCAGGCTACGGTGGAGCCTCCGACCCCGTCGGCGGCTGGAGACGACGCAAAACCAGGGCGCTCGACGCCCGCAGGCTGCTCCAGGACCACAGAGACTCGACCTCGCCCCCAGCCCAGCGACAGTCGCGCCGGCCATTTTTGCGCTGTCCCTCGTCACTCACAACATCTCTTCCTCACACGATGGCTATCCGCAGCGCACGAGCGGCTGCGGAAGAAGCTGTCTGACCATGAGGAGTGGCGGTCAGCGTTGCGGCCACGACGGTCTTCAGTGGTGTCCCTGTCGCGGCGGCGCCTGTCGTCGTCATCTGCACGGCCGCGGCGGTCAGAGAGGATGATCCTCGAGGCGTTGGCGTCATGGAGCGCTCGTCTACGCGGTCTTGCTGTGCCGCTACGGCATGTTGCCGGACGCGGCGTCCGTCGAATCCATGCTGGCGCAGCGCGGCGACAGCGTGATGACCACCATCATGCAGTACGAGGTGGAGGGACTCATGGTGCGGGCCGGGGACGGGAGCTGGCTCGCCGTGCCACCAGATCGGACGGCCTTCACCTTCGTGGCCAACAGGATGTTCACGTGAAGGTAAGAGCTGCCCGTCCCCTCTTTCACGATTGCAGCCCCATGTCAGAATGTGAGTCAATCGGGCCAGAGAATGACACTAGTGCTGCTCAGCTTCTGGACCGAGAAGGTCTCTTTCGCCCGGGCCAATCACCATGGCGCTATCCAAATCAGGGGGGAGAGATTCAACAGGTTAAGCCACTGTACCCTTTTGTCGTAAGACAATTCCTGGTGCCTTTCAAGCCTACGTAGTTCTTGTAAATATGACGGACGCTTTCCACACCATGGATGGCTGGATGCACATGGACCATCTATTCATATTGACAGAGAAATTGGACCTGGAACCAAGACTCTAGAGAGCGCAATATTTATCGATTCAGTATACGTGAAGTGAGTATATATGCATGTACATGAGCGTTTGCGTCTGTACTGTGTTTAAAAATAATATATATACACAACATGAAGGTGCCTCCCTGGCCCACCACATTACATGGCTTGTGTGCACTTCTATTAGTGTGTTAGCACACGGGGTGCTATTCTCTAACTATTAGTGTGTATATGTGCATGTTCATCTACTCGACATAAGTGAAAACGGAGGCCAAACATATGGAATTTTATTCTTGACGTCGAATGTGTTGTAAAAGTATTACTAGATATTCCACTAAGACACGGCTAAATCACATAGAATGGCTTCCGTAGAGTACGACACCAACACTGAAAGACGCGAGAGCATAAGCAGGTTTATTTCAGTCGCGAGGACAAAGCACGGTTTAGCTTCAATACGACTAGTTCAGAGGAAAAACTTGAGCATCGTGTGTAGAAAACGAAGGGTTAAGCGTATGCCTTGCAGGTACGCGATGCGTATTGATATATGCAGCGAGGAGATTACAGAAGTTGTTAGGGCGTGGATTGATCTCCAAGATACAATCCAACCGACCTAACCAAATACAACTCAAGCATAATTTTCTATCTAAACTGTTTATACATCACCGTATGTTACATTGTTTAACACTCCCCCTCAATCACAACTATCCAAGTTGAGATTGTGTCTAAAGGCTTCCAGTTGCCGCACTGACAATGGTTTAGTAAACCCATCTGCAATTTGATCACCAGTAGAAATGAATCTGATGTTCAACTGTTTATTGGCTAACCTTTCACAAACAAAATGATAGTCAATCTCAATGTGTTTGGTCCTGGCATGGAAAATAGGATTAGCAGACAAGTACGTAGCGCCAAGGTTATCACACCAGAGAGATGCTGCCTTTGGTTGTTGAACACCCAACTCTGTCAACATATTTTGTACCCATATAATTTCAGCAGTGGCATTTGCTAATGCCTTATATTCAGCTTCTGTGCTTGATCTAGACATATAGTAGCTTGCTTGCGAGCACTCCAGGATATTAAGTTACTCCCCAAAAATACTGCAAATCCCTCTTTTGATCTCCTATCATCTGGACATTTTGCCCAGTCTGCATCTGAAAAGTCACTTACCAACATTGAGTCTGACTTGCTGAGCCTAAGTCCATGGCCCTTTGTTGCTTGAAGATACCTGGGTATCCTTTTTACTGCTGTAAAGTGTAAACTAGTAGGAGCATGCAAGAACTAACAAACCCTATTAACTGAGTATGAGATATCTGGCCTAGTCAATTTAAAATACTGCAACTCCTACAATGCTTCTATACTTAGTGGAATCTTCTGATTCAAGTGTATCTCCATCATGAAGTGACAACTTTTCAGAGATAGACAAAGGGGTAGGTGATGGCTTGCATCCTGTCATACCTACTCGCTGGAGTATGTCCTGAACACAATTCCATCTTTTACATTCTTTAACTCAATGCCCAGAAAATAGTGTAGACTCCCTAGATCCTTGAGAGAAAAATCCATGCGAAGGTCCTTGAGAAGAGCTTCAAGTGCTTGTGAGGATGAGCTTGTAACAATTATATCATCAACATAAATAAACATAAAAATGGTGATTCCATGCCGATGATAAAAGAACAATGAGGTGTCTCCTTTTGAGGGAACAAAACCAAGGGATCGCAACTTGGAGGAGAGTCGAGAGTATCACACTTTTCGTGCTTGTTTCAACCCATACAGTTGTTGAAAATATGCCCTAGAGGCAATAATAAATTGGTTATTATCATATTTCCTTGTTCATGATAATCGTTTATTATCCATTCTAGAATTGTATTGACCGGAAACTTAGATACATGTGTGGATACATAAACAACACCGTGTCCCTAGTGAGCCTCTACTAGACTAGCTCGTTGATCAAAGATGGTTAAGGTTTCCTAACCATAGGCATGAGTTGCCATTTGATAATGGGATCACATCATTACGAGAATGATGTGTTGGACAAGATGCAACCGTAAACATAGCATTTGATCGTATCACTTAGTTTATTGCTACTACTTTCTTCATGTCAAGTATATGTTCCTAAGAGCATGAGATCATGCAACTCCCTGACACTTGAGGAATACCTTGTGTGCTATCAAACGTCACTTCGTAACTGGGTGATCATAAAGGTGATCTACAGTTATCTCCGAGGGTGTCTGTTGGGTTGGCATGGATCGAGACTGAGATTTGTCACTCCGTATGACGGAGAGGTATCTCTGGGCCCTCTCGGTAATACAACATCACAAGAAGATTGCAAGCAATGTGACTAACGAGTTAATCATGAGATCTTGTATTATAGAACGAGTAAAGAGACTTGCTGGTAACGAGATTGAACTAGGTATGGAGATACCGACGATCGAATCTCGGGCAAGTAACATACCGATGGACAAAGGGAACTGCATACGGGATTGACTGAATCCTTGACATCGTGGTTCGACCGATGAAGATCTTTGTGAAATATGTAGGAGACACTATGGGCATCCACGTGCCACTATTAGTTATTCGTCGGAGAGGTGTCTCAGTCATGTCTACATGATTCTCGAACCAGCAGGGTCCGCACGCTTAACGTTCGGTGACGCTAGATTAGTATTGGGATATTTACGTTGGTGACCGAATGTTGTTCGAAGTTCCAAATGAGATCCTGGACGTCATGAGGAGTTCCAGAATGGTCTGGAGGTAAATAATTACATATGGTTAGTCCTATTTTTGTCACCGGAAAAGTTCCGGGCATTGCCGGTAGTGTACCGGGGTGCCAAAAAGTGTTCCAGGGGTCCACCTGCCCCGGGGGCCCACATGGGCCATAGGGGTGCGCCTTAGCCAGCATTGGCCAGGTGCACCATCCCCTAGAGGCGCATAAGTCTTGGGGGAAAGAGTCCCAAAGGGACAAGGCACCCCGGATGTGCCTTGGAGGAGGGGGACTCCTCCCTAGCCGTCGGCCCTCCTTGGAGGAGGGGCCAAGAGCTGCGCCCCAACCCTGAGCCTTGCCTCCTATATATAGTAGAGGAGAGGGGGAGGGGTGCATACAACAATCCCACGCCCCGGTGAGAGCCCTCCCTCTCCCAATACTCTGTTTTCTCCTCAGATCGCATCTACGGTAACACTTGGCGAAGACCTGCCGGTATGGCTCCACCACCATATCCACCACGCCATCGTGCTGGTTGAGATCCCATATACTTCTGCTCCCTCACTCACTGGATCAAGAAGGAGGAGACGCGATCGAGCCGCACGTGTGCTGAATGCAAAGGTGTGGTCCGTTCGGCGCTTGATCGGGACAGATCACAATTGGATCGTGAAGATGTACGACTACATCAACCGCGTATTTAATGCTTCCGCTTAGAGATCTACAAGGGTATGTAGACACACTCTGATTCGTTCATTTTGCATCATGATTTCCTACTGTTATTTATTATGTTTTGTTAAATAATAATGCTTTGGGGAGTGATTCTAATGCCTTTTCTCTCATCATATGCAAGGTTTACACAAACAGGGAGAATACCGGCAGCTGGAATTCTGGACCTAAGAAAAGCACATTAGAGATACCTATTCTGTACAACTCCAATGAAGCTGAAATTTTACGGAGATTATATTTGAATTAAATAAAAAATACTGGAGTAGAAAACTACCAGAGGGGGGTTGCCTGGTGGGCACAACCCACCAGGGCGCGCCAGACCCCCCTGGGCGTGCCCTGATGGGTTGTGTGTTGGGGAACGCGACAGCAAACAAAAAAATCGGTACTGCGGGCACGCCCAGGATCACTAAGGAGATGCATACAAGGTTTGATCTCATCATTACCGACTCGTAGCGCAGCGGAAGTAGAGTCGATGTTGATCATCAGTGCGGATCCCCGCAGCTAGGATTTACAACCTCCCAACCGCGAGGATGTACTCCCTTGTCGGACAGCCCTTCGGGAGGCGGTTGGACAGTCCCCCGAACGATGTCACGGACAGCCCTTCGGGAAGACCCTCGAAGCTGGAATGGTAACCCGGACAACCCTTCGGGAGGACCCTCGAACAGCCCCTCAGGCAAAAGATCGAACCCCTCTCTACGGGGTTGCACACATACGGTGTCAGCTATCCAGCAGGGCTTCGCCATCCAGAACTAGTTCCTGCCGGAACCCAGACAGCCTTTCGGCTCTACGAAACTATTTCGCTGGGAGGGAGAGAGAAAGCCAGATCATGCATGGCATGTGTATGTGAGAGAGAGTGAGTGTGGAGAGTGCATCTCCACCTCTATTTATAGGAGGAGCAAGGGGTAGTGGCAAGGGATGAAAAGACCAAAAGGGGTTTGGATATTTCACCATGCCACATAAGGAGGGCTTGATCTTATCCACCAAATGGTGGAAGGAAGCCCCATGGGCCCCCCAAGCCCATGAACGAAAATGGCTGCCCCCTTGGGGGGGGCCCACCACCTTCCATCCACCTTATCCTCACTCCAAAAATAGGGAATTCCTCCTAGAAGAAAACCCCATTAAAACCAGCCCATAAAGTGCTTTTCACTATTCATGAAACCATTTTTTCGTGGCCGTTAAATCCGAAAATATTTCTGTGGGTCTTAGAATAATTCCAGTACCCACTAAAACAATTCTGGATGTGTTCCGAAACATTTTTAGATCAAAGATTTTCATCTGCGAAAAGCAACCAAAGCGGTTCCGGCAGTCCGGAACATTTCCGGTTTTTGTCTCCGAAAAATCCCAGAAGTTACCGGAACAATTCTGGTACCCTCCAATAATTTCCAGGCATATGCCGAAACCAATTTGACTTAATGGTATACTCCGAAACAACTTTTCGGTTTTACCGAAACTCTTCCGGTGTTCTCTCTCCGGAACTCTTCCGTTGTCCTCGAAACTTTTCCGGTGATTTTCTCTCAGACTCCCTGTCTAGTATTCAGCCGATAGATGACCCTTATGTGTGCGACCCTATAGGTTCGGTGAAGTATAGACATGACCCAGAACACCTTCCGATCAATGATCAACATCGGAGCCGTGGACACCCACATTGACCCCTATACCCACAGTTGTTGTGTGCTATTCCTTTTACTTTGCGATATGTTACAAGACCCGAGTGAATCTCAAGTTGTTGTGTGCTATTCCTTTTACTTCGCGATATGTTACAAAACCCGAGGTGAGATTTAGCGACATCCCCGTGGATCAACACTTGTCAACAATGCCAGTTTCCTCATTGCCGGTTTTGTTATCTTTTCTCGTTTCCGCATTCCGGCATCCCCGTGATCGAATCACAATGTGTCTGGCCAGACGATGATGGATACCGTAACACCGAGAGGGCCCGAGAATATCTCTCCATCGTCGTAGGAGCAAATCCCAATCTTGAGCTATCAAGTTACTTGTCATACTTTTCCATGAACCCGTAAGCCGCCGTAATAGCCATCCAGTTCCGGATGACGTTTAACAAACCCCAAAGTTCATGAAGAAACTCGATACTCTCATGGTCTAAGGAATTATGCAAACGTTAACTTCCTCTGTGTTATTTACCATTAACTTGTAACAAAAGTATCTCATAGCATAACATCAATTCGGGTCGATTCAACACAAATGTTCTTCTAACATTGTGCCCTCAAAGTAGCCGGGATAGCCATGCCTATGATCAGGAAAACAGAACCATCATGCAACACTTGAGCTAGTCTTAGAGGCCAGACTAGAATACATTTTACCCTTTATTATTCACACGTGCATATGAGTCTTCCTCCGAGCCTCGTGGTTATTGTAGACTCGAGAACCATGGCAGTTATAGCATGGAATATAAACTTAATTAGGAACATGGGGATAAATAATAACATGTATTATTGCCTCTAGGGCGTATCTCCTACAGACTCACACTTGCACTAGAGTCAATAATCTAGTCAATGCTAATGCACTTTACACCTATGGCATACTGGTGTAAAATATGCTTCGCTTGTGGTATAGCCTGGTGTCCAACGGATCTGACAATTTCAGCTCCGTGTGTATCTTTGCATATCCTCGCGTTTTCACGCTTTCACAAAATTCATATTTTGTGTGGACTTGGCTTTGTATATATGTGAATCACAGTTCAAACCTTGATTCCTCAGACTGAGCTATGGAGCAACTATCTGCAATAGTGTCCCATTGACCAAAGCCATCTTGGAACCATACTAAGTTCATGAATGAACTATATGATTCAACATCTTCTTTGTTGCTTCCAAAACGTCAACATACTTAGCCTTTATTATAGAATTCGCCACAATAACCTGTTTAGAACAATTCCAACTTACCGTGCCACCATATTGTGTATTACACAAAACCTTAACTTAAATCGAAAATCGCATGGAGCATTGATGAAGACTGTATCGATGTAATTTCTTACAACGAGCACTTCATAATCTCTGCTTGCGAGAAAACATGTCATCAGTGCTACTTTAGTACTCAATGACATTTTTCACTGTTGTCATATGATCAGTACATTGATCACTTTGGTATCTATACTCGCAACAGTTTGGGAGTATCGGACATATCTGGTTGATTTACATACCATGGAATACATGATTAATCCAAACACAGAGGTGTGTGGAATATCCATCATGTATTTTGGTCATCAATGTTTTTAGGACACCGAGTCTTGCAAAAACTCTTTCCATGTGACTTCGGCAAGAATCACTCCTTGGCGGTTTTAGTGCTAAATGATTTTAGCATCTTGTCAATATGTATTTTTGATTAGCCCCATTAGGCAAATCTATCTCCATAGATCATTATGCCTAATAGCAAGGCTATTTAGCCCAAGCACTTCATCGAAAAACTATTTTCAAATGAAGTCCTAATTCGTGTCAAGAAATTTATTTCCAATTAACAATGTGTCAAACACACAAGGTTTTTAGAAATATTATTATGCTCCCACTTACTTTCTTGAAACCACAAGCATCTTCATTATCCATTGATGAAATCAAACTCTTTTGATCATTTCATCAAAACGAAGATTCCAACTCTATTTTGCACTCTTCTGTCCATTGCTGGATCTCTGAAGTTTGCATACTCACTAGCATCCTTTGGATCGACAAAATACTTTGGACTGTATCACATACAAATCCTAGTTTGTATTCCCATTTCATGGAAATTCTTTCGCCATCCATGTTTCATATCTCATGATTGAAATATGTATTAATTGCTAGTTTAACCCGAATCGACTTTAAGCATCCCTACGGTGAAACAACCTTATCGTAGTCAACTCCTTGAACTTGTTATTGCAACAAGTCAAGCTTTATGGATAAAACATTTTATCCACATCAGTTTATAGTTTCATAAAAATTCGTTAGACTCTAAGTCTTCTAAAAGGTGTATGAAAGTTTTAATCTTGAATCACTTATATGGAAACTATCTCGGATTGTATTGCCATTTAGCCAATTCCGGAGTCAGGGCCCATCAATGCCTCCTTGTGTATCATAGGTATACAGTTGTTTAACAACAATATCTCGTTTGCGCACCTGAGAGGTTTGCACGAGCTTTGCCTACGTTGTTCAGCTGCATGTTCGACCGAAGTCCATACATCTCATGTAGAGGCTTCCGTATCAGTCGCGGTAGGAAACTCTGGAATCACTTCCAAGGTTCCTTTCCTTTGATCCGATGACGAAGATACTTATTATCTCGTCGAGTTGCACTGTCCTCCCAGTCACCTTTTTGCAAGAACTATTCTCTTTAAAAGCATACCGTTTTGTAGCAAAATCCTTTACCTCGGTATTGTGGTGGGGGAATACCCAACATTATGGGATAACCTACAAAGTAGCACTTGTCTGATTTGGAATAGGTTTGTAACCTTTTACACAAGCCCCTTATTCCAAATGTTAAGAAAAGATATAACATGGTTGGGCGTAACATACCATGGCGTCATTTCAACAAACCCGATGGAGCTCTTTTCAGTGTAAAAGCCGCAGTCTCTAAAGCATTACTCTAAAAAGGGATAAAGGCAAATTGATTTATGTCATCTTTGATCTCACCATGTCATAAATGGTTTGATTACATCTTCACGGACATTCCACTTACTGTGGTGTTCCGGGAGATGTAAGTTATGAAACTCTTTTCACAACTAATCAGACATTCGCTAAACTTGTAACTCAAAATATTCCTTTCCGCAATCTAATTGTAGAAACATAATTTTTTTGGTACAATAATTTCTACTTCATTTTTGAAAAACCTTTTGAATGATTTCAAAAGATCCATACTTACGTCTCATCAAGTAAATATCCTATATCTACTTGAGTCATTTCAGAAGATAGACAAATCCACTGCTAGCAACAACATTTACCGGACTACACACATCACGATGTATGATCACCAATAAGTTTGTTGCTTGTTCCTTATGCCCTGTGAACGGTATTTCAGTCACTTCACTTTTCGGAGGAAAGTTGCAAGTGTCAGATGATTCATAATCAAACGACTTCAAAATCCATCATTATGGAATTTCTCCATGCGGGTTTCTCCAATGTGACCAAATGCAGTGCCACACATATGTGGTCTTCTTTTAGTCTTGTGACATTTAGTGTCAGTGTTACAAATGTATCATATTACCATCAATATTCATAACATACATCCCATCCTTGATGGAAGCATGGTCCTTATGTTATTCATGATACTGAACAACAATTGTTCTTTTGTGAATAACACTCTTGCAACAAAAATTATGCAAATGGGCTAGAGTTTGTAAAACTCTAAAATGAATTATGAAAGTAAATATAGAGGTAATGAATTATTATCAATATTCATAACATACATCTCATTCATAATGAAAGTATGGCCTTTATTCATAACACTGAACATCAAAAGTTCTCTTATGAACAACCTTCTTGCAATATACTTTCTGCAATGGGCTAGAGTGTGTAAAACTCTAAAATGAATTATGAAAATAAATACAGACGGTAATACACAGATGGAAGGTATAGTAACTTTTACTATGTTCCCAGCGCGTATCTAAACCTCATTACTGGGAAGTCTTTTAGGCCGTAGTAGTTCTTGTATAGAGTTGCAAGAGAATGCAATCGAACGGTTATTCCTGTGATCAAAAGTCAATCACAATACCCAAGAATCAGTGACTAACAGTTTAATCACAATTCCCAAGAACTATTTCTTTTTGACCAGCCTTCCAAACATCAATAACTTGTATGACTTTCATACATGAGCTGGACATTCCAGACTTCTTTCCTTTTGCCTTTATACTTCTAACAGTTTTACTTTCAGTCTTTCTCCTACTCCCAGAAGAAGCACCCAACTTAAGAGTGGCATTAGGCCCGGTCTTCCTAGGTGTGTAAGTCACACTAACACCCTTTGGACATTTCCTTTCTCTTTAAGTTGTTTGTTTTATTCACCTTCATTAACATGACAGGCGTTCTCCTGGATCCCTCTCTTACCAGTCAAATGAACAGCAAACACTTTACTAACACCTTGCAAACAAACATTGCTTTGGATATCTCATATCTTTTAGCCTTTGTTTGTATCTGAAAATAATTTTCAGTTCCATCAGTATCACATAACTATCCCAAACTTTTTAAGTTTGGGTTTTATGGAAGCAAACGTATTGCACTTGACCATAACAGTATTCTAGTTTTTGGACCGAAGGACGATAGTCACATCATCCATAGCATCAACGGGAGAATACCGAAAGCATGCGATAGGACAAAGTCCTTCTCGGCACTCTTGAGGACAATCCTCACATTACTTTACCAATCATAAAGTTTTAACCAGGTAAATAACAGCTTATTCAATTTTAATAGGGAAGGTGGAAACGCGAGCCATTATTCTACAACTATTATGCAAATTCCACTTAGACGATGTCCATAATTAATTGCACCGAGAATTAAACAAGTTAATTCTACAGTGCGCTCCCACTCAAATCAATATCTGTCATAATTGATTGTGAGTGATTCAAGACCCACATTTCCATTCAATGCCATTGTTCGAGATGAACACTGATGGCACGAACTTCAATTGGTAGGCAAACTTGCCAATCACATCTCCATGTGACTCTTGTTCATCTTTCGATGCGTGTGTTCCGAGCTCGGGACGATCCTGCCATGAACATCAAGATAACCAAGTGATCTTGATGTGAGGTCTGACCTCACCCACCTTACACCCGTACAATCGTTCGTACCCATGTAGATCGTGGCGCACCTCGAAAGGAAGGATGCTGTGACGGTGCTACACTTGGGAGATCACTAACTACTTGATATTTTTGTGAGAGATCACCCTAATAAAAGCGACTACCGCGCAATCAAGAAGGGTGCATCAAGAGGGATAAACATCTCAGGCAATTCATAATAGCATGATATGGTATAGCCCTTTCTGACGGAGAAGTCATTAATTTCTTCGTCTTCGGCATTTGCATCGGTGTTCACCTTCGCGAAGTTTGCCACCACCTTGTCGATGCACCAGATAATATTGCTATCTCTATAGCTAATAAAATAAGTGCATTACATAAGGTTGAAACGCAGGTCATTAAAGTGACAATCATATGGCTCCAGCCATCATGCCGAAACATGACACGCAGGTCATCTTAATTTACATTGTATAGTCATCTCATACATAATCAAATTAAATATGAGAACTGCTATACCACATCACATGCACACCTCATGTCATCCTGCAAAACCAAGTTAGATGCCTCTAATCGGTTTATGCAAAATTCTATTTTACGTGGCTTCTAAGGTTTCAACCAAACCGCAGCTACCAACGTTTATCATCAAGCATGATCATTCAAGTTGCTATATTAACTTTGCGGGGCGTATGAAATCTCGAGCCCCATACTAAACTTCGTCATATGCATGACCCCCGTGCAGATCATATCTGCATTGCCCTTTCGTCTGCGAAACATCCATCTTTCTCAACTATGGCTGAATCGAAAGACACTGAAGCACTTCGTTGATCTGTCAATCAGCATACTCAGGAGCAGCATGAAAGGATCGCGGATTGCCAGAACTTTGTCAGATTCCACCATGCCGTCAAGATCAGGACTACACAAATTCAAGGGAAGCAACAAGAATATCGGGTAATAGATTTCATCTACTACCCGCACAAATAATTTTCAGCAATAGATCTTATCTACTACAAAATTATACTATGCTATACCCATACATCTCATGTATTCTAGATCGTAACCTGCATCTACGCATAGCCTGGCTCATGATGCCACTGTTTGGGAACGCGACAGAAAACAAAAAAATTCGGTACTGCGAGCATGCCCAGGATCACTAAGGAGATGCATACAAGGTTTGATCTGATCATTACCGACTCGTAGCGCAGCGGAAGTAGAGTCGAGGTTGATCATCGGTGCACATCCCATCAGCTAGGGTTTACAACCTCCCAACCACGAGGATGTACTCCCTCGTCGGACAGCCCTTCGGGAGGCGGTCGGACAGTCCCCCGGACGATGTCACGGACAGCCCTTCGGGAAGACCCTCGAAGCTCGAACGGTAACTCGGACAGCCCTTCGGGAGGACCCTCGAACAGCCCCTTAGGCAAAAGATCGAACCTATGACCTCTTTACGGGGTTGCACACATACGGTGTCAGCTATCCGGCAGGGTGATACGTCTCCGTCGTATCTATATTTGTGATTGTTTCATGCCAATATTCTACAACTCTCATATGCTTTTGGCAACTTTTTATACTATTTTTGGGACTAACATATTGATCCAGTGCCCAGTGTCAGTTCCTGTTTGTTGCATGTTTTTTGTTTCGCAGAAAATCCATATCAAACGATGTCCAAACGGGATAAAAACTTACGGAGATTTTTTTTGGAATATATGTGAATTTTGGGGAAAATAATCAACGCAAGACGATGCTGGGCGCGCCAGGCTGGCTTGTGGCCACCCCGTAAGACGGTTTGTGCCCTTCTTTCGCTGCTAGAAAGCTAATATCCGAATAAAAATCGTGTTAAAATTTCAGCCTAATCATAGTTACGGATCTCCGGGAATTTAAGAAACGGTGAAAGGCCAGAATCTGGAACGCAGAAACAGAAGGAAACAGAGAGAGAGATCCAATCTCGGAGGGGCTCTCGCCCCTCCGCCGCCATGGAAGCCAAGGACCAGAGGGGAAACCCTCCTCCCATCTAGGGGGGAGGCCAAGGAAGAAGAAGAAGGAGGGGGGCTCTCTTCCCCTCTCTCCCGGTGGCACCGAAACGCCGTCGGGGCCATCATCGTGACGGCGATCTACTCCAACAACTCCGTCATCTTCACCAACACCTCCATCACCTTCCCCCATCTATCTACAGCGGTCCACTCTCCCGCAACCCGCTGTACCCTCTACTTGAACATGGTGCTTTATGATTCATATTATTATCCAATGATGTGTTGCCATCCTATGATGTCTGAGTAGATTTTTGTTGTCCTATGGGTTGATTGATGATCATGATTGGTTTGAGTTGCATGTTTTATTATTGGTGCTGTCCTATGGTGCTCTCCGTGTCGCGCAAGTGTGAGGGATCCCCGTTGTAGGGTGTTGCAATGTGTTCATGATTTGCCTATGGTGGGTTGCTTGAGTGATAGAAGCATAAACCCGAGTAGGTGGGTTGTTGCATATGGGAGTAACGAGGACTTTATACCTTATAATGCTATAGTTGGGTTTTACCTTAATGATCTTTAGTAGTTGCGGATGCTTGTTAGAGTTCCAATCATAAGTGCATATGATCCAAGTAGAGAAAGTATATTAGCTTATGCCTCTCCCTCATATAAAATTGCAATAATGATTACCGGTCTAGTTATCGATTGCCTAGGGACAATTCCGCAACTCCTACCACCACTTTTCCACACTCGTTAAACTAACTTAGTTGTTTCTTTATCTAAGCAGCCCCTAGTTTTTATTTACGTGCTCTTTATTATCTTGCAAACCTACCCTATCACACCTACAAAGTACTTCTAGTTTGATACTTGTCCCTAGGTAAAGCGAACGTTAAGTGTGCGTAGAGTTGTATCGGTGGTCGATAGAACTTGAGGGAATATTTGTTCTACCTTTAGCTCCTCGTTGGGTTCGACACTCTTACTTATCGAGAAAGGCTACAATTGATCCCCTATACTTGTGGGTTATCACAGGGCTTCGCCGTCCAGAACTAGTTCCTGCCGGAACCCAGACAGCCTTTCGGCTCTACGAAACTATTTCGCTGGAAGGGAGAGAGAAAGCCAAATCTTGTATGGCATGTGTATGTGAGAGAGAGTGAGTGTGGAGAGTGCATCTCCACCTCTATTTATAGGAGGAGCAAGGGGTAGTGGCCAGGGGTGAAAAGACCAAAAGGGGTTTGGATATTTCACCATGGCACATAAGGAGGGCTTGATCTTATCCACCAAATGGTGGATGGAAGCCCCATGGGGCCCCCCAAGCCCATGAACGAAAATGGCTGCCCCCTTGGGGGGGGGGGCCACCACCTTCCATCCACCTTATCCTCACTCCAAAAATAGGGAATTCCTCCTAGAAGAAAACCCCATTAAAATCAGCCCATAAAGTGCTTTTCACTATTCATGAAACCATTTTTTCATGGCCGTTAAATCCGAAAATATTTCTGTGGGTCTTAGAATAATTCGAGTACCCACTAAAACAATTCTGGATGCGTTCCGAAACATTTTCAGATCAATGATTTTCATCTGCAAAAAGCAACCATGGCGGTTCCGGCAGTCCGGAACATTTCCGGTTTTTGTCTCCGAAAAATCCCAGAAGTTACCGGAACAATTCTGGTACCCTCCAATAATTTCCAGGCATATGCCGAAACCAATTTGACTTAATGGTATACTCCGAAACAACTTTTCGGTTTTAGCGAAACTCTTCCGGTGTTCTCTCTCCAGAACTCTTCCGTTGTCCCCGAAACTTTTCCGGTGATTTTCTCTCAGACTCCCTATCTAGTATTCAGCTGATAGATGACCCTTAAGTGTGTGACCCTATAGGTTCGGTGAAGTATAGACATGACCCGGAACACCTTCCGATCAATGATCAACATCGGAGCCGTGGACACCCATATTGACCCCTATACCCACACGAATGAATATTCGAGTGAACCTCCAGTTGTTGTGTGCTATTCCTTTTACTTCGTGAAATGTTACAAAACCCGAGGTGAGATTTATCGACATCCCCGTGGATCAACACTTGTCCACAATGCCAGTTTCCTCGTTGCCGGTTTTGTTCTCTTTTCTCGTATCCGCATTCCGGCATCCCCGTGATCAAATCACAATGTGTCTTGCCAGACGATGATGGATACTGTAACACCGAGAGGGCCCGAGAATATCTCTCCATCGTCGGAGGAGCAAATCCCAATCTTGAGCTATCAAGTTACTTGTCATACTTTTCCATGAACCCGCAAGCCGCCGTAATAGCCATCCAGTTACGGATGACGTTTAACAAACCCCAAAGTTCATGAAGCAAGCATGAAGAAACTCGATACTCTCAGGGTCTAAGGAATTATGCAAATGTTAACTTCCTTTGTGTTATTTTCCAATAACTTGTAATGAAAGTATCTCATAGCATAACATCAATTCGTGTCGATTCAACACAAATGTTCTTCTAAAATTGTGCCCTCAAAGTTGCCGGCTTAGCCATGCCTATGATCAGGAAAACAAAACCATCATGCAACACTTGAGCTAGTCTTAGAGGCCAGACTAGGAATACATTTTACCGTTTATTATTCCACACGTGCATATGAGTCTTCCTCCGAGCCTCGTGGTTATTGTAGACTCGAGAACCATAGCAGTTATAGCATGGAATATAAACTTAATTAGGAACATGGAGATAAATAATAACATGTATTATTGCCTCTAGGGCACATCTCCTACATTGTGGCCACCTCGGCCCACCTCCAATGCCCATCTTCTGGTATATAGTCACATTTGACCTAGAAAAAATAAGAGGAGGACTTTCGGGATGAAGCGTCGCCGCCTCGAGGTGGAACTTGGGCAGGAGCACTTTTGCCCTCCGGCGAAGCGATTCTGCCGGGGGAACTTCCCTCCCGGAGGGGGAAATCGAAGATATCATCACCACCAACACCTCTCTCATCTTCGGGAGGCCAATCTTCATCAACATCTTCAACAGCACCATCTCCTCTCAAACCCTAGTTCATCTCTTGTGTTCAATCTTTGTACCGGAAGCTCAGATTGGTACCTGTGGGTGACTAGTAGTGTTGATTACCTTGCGTAGTTGATTACTATATGTTTTATTTTGTGGAAGATTATATGTTCAGATCCATTATGCTATTCAATACCTCTCTGATCTTGAGCATGTTTATTATTTGTGAGTAGTTACCTTTGCTCTTGAGGTCACGGGAGAAGTCATGTTGCAAGTAATCATGTGAATTTGATATGTGTTTGATATTTTGATGATATGTATGTTGTGATTCCCTAAGTGGTGTCATGTGAACGTCGACTACATGACACTTCACCATTGATGGGCCTAAGGGGATGCATTGTGTAGTAGTTATTAGATGATGGGTTGCTAGAGTGACAGAAGCTTAAACCCTAGTTTATGCGCTACTTCGTAAGGGGCTGATTTGGATCCAAATGTTTAATGCTATGGTTATATTTTATCTTAATACTTTTCTCGTAGTTGAGGATTCTTGCGAGGGGGTTAATCATCAGTGGGAGGTTGTTCAAGTAAGAACAGCACCCAAGCACCGGTCCACCCACATATCAAATTATCAAAGTAGCGAACACGAATCAAACCAACATGATAAAAGTGACTAGATGAATTCCCGTGTACCCTCAAGAACACTTTGCCTATTACTAGAGATTGTTCTGGCCTGTCCTTTGCCTCAAAAGGATTGGGCTACCTTGTTGCACCTTATTTATCGTTACCGTTACTTGCTCGTTACAAATTACCTTGCTATCAAACTATCTGTTACCTACAATTTCAGTGCTTGCAGAGATTACCTTGCTGAAAACCGCTTGTCATTTCCTTCTGCTCCTCGTTGGGTTCGACACTCTTACTTATCGAAAGGACTACGATTGATCCCCTATACTTGTGGGTCATCACCCCTGGTGGGTTGTGTCCACCTAGGGGGCCTCCTCCGGTAGTTTTCAGCTCCAGTAATTTTTATTAAATATAAAAATAATCTCCGTAAATTTTCAGCTTCATTGGAGTTGTGCAGAATAGGTATCTCTGACGTGCTTTTCTTGGGTCCAGAATTCCAGCTGCCGGTATTCTCCCTCTTTGTGTAATCCTTGCATATTATGAGAGAAAAGGCATTAGAATCACTCCCCAGAGCATTATTATTCAACAAAACAAAGTAAATAACAGTAGGAAATCATGATGCAAAATGGACGTATCAACTCCACCAAGCTTAGACCTCGCTTGTCCTCAAGCGAAAGCCGATATTGAAAAGCATGTCCACATGGTTTGAGACAGAAGTGTCGATAAAAACAAAATACGGACATAGAAGCACCATGCTTATTAACATAACAGCAACAAACTTATTTCAATACATTTTTATCATAAAGCTTCTCATGAACAAGTAACAATTCATCACAACATAGAAGTATGAAGCATAAACCTTATTGGAAACCAACAAACTATGTTCTCAGTCAACTTTGCAACTACAATTCATCATATTTTCAGGAAGGGTCTCATGTCGGAGCCTTTTGGCAAGTCCACATACTCAACTATCATTTAGTCTTCTATGATTGCTAACGCTCACGGCATACCCATGAACAAAAACTTTCAACCAGCCACGTAGGAAGATAGGGGCTTATAGTTTTGCCTCCCAACTCACTCACCTCAAGGGTGATGTCAACAATAATAACTCATGCCCACCCATATCCAACTGGATATATGTGCCTAGATCTTTCCTCACCACATGATGCTTGCAAAATAAAAAGTAAAAAGGAATAGGGGAGAATACTTCGACTCTTGTATAAAAGTAAGTGCATGAAAGTAAAAGATAGGCCCTTCGCAGAGGGAAGCAGAGGTTGTCATGCGCTTATTGGTTTGTATGCCCAATCCCTTAGTGTAAAAGAATGTCACGCTATATTGCCCCCTAAGATAGCAACCTTTATTATGCAGTCCGTCGCTTTTATTACTTTGCCATCATAAGTTCGTATAACGCTCAATTTTCTCTTACACTAATTGATCAAAACACTTTTAGAAGCAATTTTTATTGCCTTGTTGCACCGATGACAACTTACTTGAAGGATCTTTGTTGATCCATAGGTACGTATGGTGGACACTCAAGGAAAGAGTTTGGGTTTGGGTTTTTGGATGCACAACTAGGATCTCTACTTAGTGCGGAATTTTTGGCTAGCAAAGATATTGGGCAAGCACCACATGTTGAAGGATCTATGACAATATAACTTCTATGTGAATATGAACAAACATAAATCATTACATTGTCTTCCTTGTCCAACGTCAACAATTTTGACATATAATATTTGATGGGGGCTCACAATCATAAAAGATGTCCAAGATAGTGTATTTGCATGTGAATCTTCTCTTCCCTAATTAATTCTTTCATGAATTGCATCATTGACCAATGCTATGTTTGTCAATCTCCAATAAATTTTACTACTTATACTTTTCCTTATATGATGTCATTACTCACCATAAGATTTAGCATATGATTCCTTTCATTTCTTTCTTTCTTTTATTTGATTGCAACAAGAAAGTAGAGAAGCAAAAACTCAAACTAAACTTTATTATATAACTTTCACTCGATTACATAGATAGGAAGGCCACGAAACTAACACACGAAAATAGATCATGCTAAACTTTTATTCAACTAAAGCAAAGGGAAACTAAAGATAGAACAAAAATAGGTAAAGGTGAGTAAAAGTGGTGATGATACGATACCAGGGCACCTTCCCCAAGCTTGGCTCAAGCCAAGGGGAGTGCCCATACCCATGTGCTCAAGTCTCCTTTGGTGGTGATGAAGAAGGTGGAGGTGTTGATGCGGGTGGTGGTGAGGCGATGTCACACTTTAGCTTCAGAAGATGCTCCAATTTGCGGATAACTCTCCTAAGGTTGTCGATGTGTTCTTGCAACAAGATATTTTCACGGATGAGAAATTTATTCTGAACACGAACAACTTCGAAGGCTCTAAAGGCTTCGATTTCAATAGGGGTGAGACGACTGTAATAAGGTTGAAGGATATCTTCTTCCTCTCCCTCCTTTGCTGGCGTGAATTGATCTCCTTTAGGGAGATAATCCACCTTAGCTTCATTCTCCTTCTCCTCCTTGTAGGCTTCTTCCAGCTACTCCCTCTTCAACTCTATCTTCATTAGCCAGGCATCTTCTTCCACATTGTTAGGAGAGGGGGAAGACATGATGCCTGACTTGACAGACCTGATAGGAAAACAGCAAGAAACAAGAACAGAGGATTTTCCTGCAATGCGGTCGTCAAAACAGTCGGGGGTATATATAGAGATTTTTTATTCTTGGTAAACAAGTATTTGGAAGGCAAACGGAGTCGGGAAGGCATCCGAGGTGGGCACAACCCATCAGGGTGCACCCAGGGGTGCCTGGCGCGCCCTGGTGTATCGTGCTCACCTCGATCACCTTACGGTTTATTTTTTTTATTTCCAAAATTCTAAAATATTCGGAAACTGACAGAAAATATTTTTGTGGATTTTTCGGAGTCCGTTTACTTACCGTATCACATACCTCCTATTTTTAGGTATTCTGGAGTGTTCTGGAAGGTTTCCTTTATGTGTTCCTCCGGTGTCATGGTTTGGATAACATTGCTTTCAACGTTAATAGGCGTACCTGAGATATAATGCTTAATTCTTTGTCCATTGACTACCTTCGGGTTAGTACCTTTGGCGTTATTAATCTTGATAGCTCCAGAACGATAAACCTCTTCAATAATATATGTTCCTTCCCATTTTGAGAGAAGCTTTCCTGCAAAAAATCTTAAACGAGAGTTGAACAAAAGAACATGATCTCCTATTTTGAATTCCCGCTTTTGGATTCTTTTATCATGCCATCTTTTTACTTTTTCTTTGAATAGCTTGGCATTTTCATACGCTTGGGTTCTCCATTCATCTAGTGAGCTAATATCAAATAGCCTCTTCTCACCGGCAAGTTTGAAATCATAGTTGAGTTCTTTAATTGCCCAAAATGCTTTGTGTTCTAGTTCTAGAGGAAAATGACAAGCTTTTCCATACACCATTTTATATGGAGACATACTCATAGGATTTTTATAAGTTGTTCTATAGGCCCAAAGTGCATCATCTAATTTCTTAGACCAATTCTTACGAGACCTATTGACAGTTTTTTGTAATATTAATTTTATTTCTCTATTGCTAATTTCTACTTGACCACTAGATTGAGGATGATAGGGTGATGCAATTCTATGGTTAACATCATATTTAGCAAGCATCTTACGGAAAGCACCATGAATAAAGTGTGAGCCACCATCGGTCATTAAATATCTAGGGACTCCAAACCTCGGAAAGATAACCTCTTTAAGCATTTTAATGGAGGTGTGGTGATCAGCACTACTAGTTGGAATAGCTTCTACCCACTTAGTGACATAATCAACTGCAACTAAAATATGAGTGTACCCGTTAGAGGAAGGAAAAGGCCCCATATAATCAAAACCCCAAACGTCAAATGGTTCAACAACAAGTGCATAATTCATAGGCATTTCTTGACGCTTACCGATATTACCAATTCTTTGACATTCATCACAAGATAAGACAAACTTACGGGCATCCTTGAAGAGAGTAGGCCAATAAAAACCTGATTGTAATACCTTATGAGTAGTTCTATCTCCCGCATGATGTCCTCCATAAGCTTCAGAATGACATTTCCATAGGATTTGTTCCTGTTCATGCTCAGGTACACAACGTCTAATAATACCATCTACTCCTTCTTTATAAAGATGTGGGTCATCCCAAAACTAATGTCTCAAGTTATAGAAGATTTTTTTCATTTGTTGATATGTGAAGCTAGGTGGTATATATTTAGCAACAATGCAATTAGCATAAACAGCATACCAAGGTGTATTGCGTGAGACACTTATTGCAGCTAGCTGTTCGTCAGGGAAACTATCATCAATAGGTAGTGGGTCATCAAGAATATTTTCTAACCGAGATAAGTTATCAGCTACGGGGTTCTCAGCTCCTTTCCTATCAACGATATGTAAGTCAAATTCTTGAAGCAAAAGAACCCACCTAATGAGTCTAGGTTTAGCATCTTTCTTTTCCATAAGATATTTTATAGCAGCATCATCGGTGTGAACAATAACTTTGGAGTCAACAATATAGGATCTAAATTTATCACAAGCAAACACAACTGCTAAAAATTCTTGTTCAATAGTGGCATAATTTCGTTGGGCACTGTCTAGAGTTTTACTAGCATAATGGATAACATTCAATTTCTTATCAACTCTTTGTCCTAGGACACCACCAACAGCATAATCAGCAGCATCACACATAATTTCAAAAGGCAAGTTCCAATCAGGTGGTTGAACGATGGGTGCAGAGGTTAAGGCTTTCTTGAGTGTTTCAAAGGCTACCACACAATCATCATCAAAATAAAAGGAATTTCCTTTTGCAAAAGATTAGTAAGAGGCCTAGAAATTTTAGAGAAGTCTTTAATGAACCTCCTATAAATACTAGCAAGACCAGGGAAACTTCGAATACCTTTAATATCTTTAGGACATGGCATTTTCTCAATTGCATCAACTTTAGCGTTATCCACCTCAATACCTCGTTCAGATATTTTATGCCCCAAGACAATTCCTTCATTAACCATAAAGTGGTACTTCTCCCAATTCAAGACAAGATTAGTTTGTTCACATCTCTGCAAAACTCGATCAAGGTTGCTTAAGCAATCATCAAAAGAAGTTCCGTAAACGAAAAATCATCCATGAAAACCTCCACAATCTTTTCACAAAAGTCAGAGAATATAGCAGTCATACATCTTTGAAAGGTAGCAGGTGCATTACATAAACCAAAAGGCATACGTCTATAAGCATAGGTTCCAAAAGGGCAAGTAAAGGTGGTTTTCTCTTGATCGGATTGTGACACAGGTATTTGAGAGAAACCAGAATATCCATCTAGGAAACAAAAGTGTGTGTGCTTAGATAGTCTCTCTAGCATTTGATCAATGAACGGTAGAGGGTAATGATCTTTCCTAGTAGCTTTATTTAATTTTCTAAAATCAATTGCCATTCTATAGCCAGTGACAATTCTTTGTGGAATGAGTTCATTCTTATCATTGGGAACAACGGTAATACCTCCTTTCTTAGGGACACAATGAACGGGACTTACCCATCTACTATCAGCTATGGGATAGATTATACCTGCTTCCAGAAGCTTTAAATATTTCAGTTCTTACCACTTCTTTCATCTTAGGATTCAATCGCCGTTGGTGATCAACAACGGGTTTAGCATCAGGTTCCATATTGATCTTGCGCTGACATAGAGTGGGACTAATGCCCTTAAGATCATCAAGAGTATATCCAATAGCAGCCCGATGCTTCCTTAGAACTTTCAATAATCTTTCTTCTTCATGTTCTGAAAGGTTAGCACTAATAATAACAAGATATATCTTTTTCTCAACAAGATAAGCAAACTTCAAAGTGTCAGGCAATTGTTTCAATTCAAACACGGGATCACCTTTAGGTGGAGGAGGACCTCCAAGAGTTTCAACAGGCAAATTGTGTTTCAAGAGAGGTTGTTGTTCGAAGAAAATTTGATCTATTTCATTTCTTTCACGCAGGTGCATATCATTTTCATGGTCGAGCAAATATTGTTCTAACGGATCAGTAGGAGGCACATCAATAGAAGCAAGACCAATTATTTCATCCTTACTAGGTAACGTTTTATCACGAGGTTGTCTAATAAACTTGGAAAAATTAAACTCATGAGACACATTACCAAAACTGACACCGACGGTTTGTTTTTCACAATCTATCTTAGCATTGACGGTGCTAAAGAAAGGTCTACCAAAGATAATGGGACAAAAGTCATCCTGTGGGGAACCAAGAACTAGAAAATCAGTAGGGTATTTTACTTTCCCACACAAGACTTCAACATCTCTAACAATCCCAAGTGGTGTGATAGTGTCTCTGTTATCAAGTTTAATAGTAACATCAATATCTTCCATTTCCGCAGGTACTATTTCATCTATAATTTCTTAGTATAAGGTAAACGGGATAACACTCACACTAGCACCTAAATCACATAAACCATGGTAGCAATGATCTCCTATTTTAACTGAGACAACGGGCAAGCCTTCTATAGGTCTATGTTTATCTTTTTAATCAGGTTTAGCAATTCTAGCAGCTTCATCACAAAGGTAGATGACATGCCCATCAACATTTTCTACCAAGAGATCTTTAACCATAGCAACACTAGGTTATACTTTAATTTACTCAGGGGGTTTAGGTGCTCTTATATTACTCTTACGAACCACATTTGACACCTTTGCATGTTCCTTTATCCTAATAGGGAAAGGTGGTTTTTCAATATAAGCAGTAGGCACAACTGGATCAACATTGTAAAAGATGGTTTCTTCTTTAGCTATGACCGGTTCTTTAATTTCTTCTTTAATAGGGGGATGATATTTAAACCACTTCTCCTAAGGGAGATCAACGTGAGTAGCAAATGCTTCGCAGAAAGAGGCTACTATCTCAGAGTCAAGTCCGTATTTAGTGCTAAACTTGTGAAAAGTATCGGTATTCATAAAAGATTTAACACAATCAAATTCAAGCTTTATACCTAACTCATTACCTTCGTCGAGTTCCCGATCTTCATAGTTGCGTTTAATTATTTCTAAGAGATCCCACTTGAAATCAATAGTCTTCTTCATATAAGAACCAGCGCAAGAAGTATCGAGCATGGATTGATCATTATGAGAAAGCCGAGCATAAAAATTCTGAACGATAGCTTCCCTCGGAATGTCATGATTGGGGCATGAATATAACATTGACTTAAGCCTCCCCCAAGCTAGAGCGATACTTTCTCCTTCACGAGGCCAAAAATTATATATATAATTCCGATCACGATGAACTAGATACATAGGATAAAACTTTTGATGGAATTCCAATTGCAAACGATTCCAGTTCCACGATCCAAGATCATAACAAAGCCTAAATAATCCAAAGATAAAGGGAAAACTTTCTTCTTAACTTCATCTCCGGGTAAACCTGCAAGCTTAAATAATCCACATATTTTGTTCACATATAAAAGATGCATATCAGGATGTTCAGTTCCATCTCCTGCATAAGGTTTAGCAAGCAGTTGTTCTAGCATACCCGAAGGAATTTCATAAGTAACATTTTCAGTAGGTGTTGTAGGTTGAGGGGTAACTAATTGTGGTTCCGATCGAGGTGAAGATACCCCGAACAAACCCCTCAAAGGATTGTTCTCCATAGTAGCAAGTAGCAATAAATTTCAGCACGTAGTATAAGTTTTTCCTTACCGATTTCCACTTACCAAGAGCGCTTCACTGCCACGCAACGACGCCACAAAAGAGTTTTGATGACCCACAAGTGTAGGGGATCAATCATAGTCCTTTCGTTAAGTAAGAGTGTCGATCCCACCGAGGAGAAGGAAATGACAAGCGGTTTTCAGCAAGGTAATTTCTGTAAGCACTGATATTGTAGGCAACAGATAGTTTGATAGCAAGATAATTGGTCACGAGCAAGTAACGGTAATGGTAAACAAGGTGCAGCAAGGTAGCCCAATCCTTTTGAGGCAAAGGACAGGCCAGAACAATCACTAGTAATAAGCAAAGTGTTCTTGAGGGTACACGGGAATTTCGTCAAGTCACTTTTATCATGTTGGTTTGATTCGTGTTCGCTAATTTGATAATTTGATATGTGGGTGGACCGGTGCTAAGGTGCTGTTCTTACTTGAACTAACAACCTACTTATGATTAACCCCCTCGCAAGCATTCGCAACTACGAGAAAAATATTAAGACAAAGTCTAAACATAGCATTAAACATGTGGATCCAAATCAGCCCCTTACGAAGTAGCGCATAAACTTGGGTTTAAGCTTCTGTCACTCTAGCAACGCATCATCTAATAACTACTCCACAATGCATTCCCTTAGGCCCATGAATGGTGAAGTGTCATGTAGTGCACGTTCACATGACACCACTAAGGGAATCACAACATACATATCATCAAAATATCGAACACATATCAAATTCACATGATTACTCGCAACATGACTTCTCCCGTGACCTCAAGAACAAAGGTAACTACTCACAAATAATAATCATGATCAAGATCAGAGGAGTATTAAATAGCATAATGGATCTGAACATATAATCTTCCACCAAATAAACCATATAGTAATCAACTACGCAAGGTAATCAACACTACTAGTCAACCACAGGTAACAATCTGAGGTTCCGATACAAAGATTGAACAGAAGAGATGAAATAGGGTTTGAGAGGAGATGGTGCTGTTGAAGATGTTGATGAAAATTGGCCTCCCAAAGATGAGAGGGGTGTTGGTGGTGACGATAGCTTCGATTTCCCCCTCCGGGAGGGAAGTTCCCCCGGCGGAATCGCTCCGCCGGAGGGCAAAAATGCTCCTGCCCAAGTTCCGCCTCGAGGCGGCGGCGCTTCATCCCGAAAGTCCTCCTCTTAATTTTTTTAGTTTTTTTTTGTGAATTTATACCAGAAGATGGGCACCGGAAGCAGGCCAGGCTGGGCACAACCCATCAGGGCGCGCCCAGGGGGGCCTGGCTTGCCCTGGTGGGTTGTGCCCACCTGGGGGCCCTCCTCCGGTAGTTTTCAGCTCCAATATTTTTTATTAAATATAAAAATAATCTCCGTAAATTTTCAGCTACATTGGAGTTGTCCAGAATAGGTATCTCTGATGTGCTTTTCTTGGGTCCAGAATTCCAGCTGCCGGTATTCTCCCTCTATGTGTAAACCTTGCATATTATGAGAGAAAAGGCATTAGAATCACTCGCCAAAGCATTATTATTCAACAAAACAAAGTAAATAATAGTAGGAAATCATGATGGAAAATGGAGGTATCAATCTCCCTAAGGAGAAGTAGTTTAAATGTCATCCCCCTATTAAAGAAGAAATTAAAGAACCTGTCGTAGCTAAAGAAGAAACTATCATTTACAATGTTGATCCAGTTGTGCCTACCACTTATATTGAAAAACCACCTTTCCCTGTTAGGATAAAGGAACATGCTAAGGTATGAAATGTGGTTCGTAAGAGTAATCTAAAAACATCTAAGCCCCCTGAGAAAATCAAAGTAGAACTTAGTTTTGCTATGGTTAAAGATCTCTTGGTAGAAAATATTGATGGGCATGTTATCTACTTCTGTGATGAAGCTGCTAGAATTGCTAAAGCAGATGAAAAAGATAAACATAGACCCATAGAAGGCATGCATGTTGTCTCAGTCAAAATAGGAGATCATTGCTATCATGGTTTATGTGATTTGGGTGCTAGTGTGAGTGATATCCCTTTTACCTTATACCAAGAAATTATGGATGAAATAGCACCTGCTGAAATAGAAGACATTGATGTTACTATTAAACTTGCTAATAGAGACACCATCACACCACTTGGGATTGTTAGAGATGTTGAAGTCTTGTGTGGGAAAGTGAAATACCCTACTGATTTTCTAGTCCTTGGTTCCCCACAAGATGACTTTTGTCCCATTATCTTTGGTACACCTTTCTTGAGCACCGTCAATGCTAATATAGATTGTGAAAAACAAACTATCGGTGTCAGTTTTGGTAGTGTGTCTCATGAGTTTAATTTTTCCAAGTTTAGTAGACAACCTCGTGATAAAGCGTTACCTAGTAAAGATGAAATAATTGGTCTTGCTTCTATTGCCGTGCCTCCCACTGATCCATTAGAACAATATTAGCTTGACCATTAAAATGATATGCACTTGCGTGAAAGAAATAAAATAGATCAAATTTTCTTTGAACAACAACCTCTCTTGAAACACAATTTGCCTATTGAAACTCTTGGAGGCCCTCCTCCACCTAAAGGTGATCCTGTGTTTGAATTGAAACAATTGCCTGACACTTTGAAGTATGCTTATCTTGATGAGAAAAGGATATATCCTATTATTATTAGTGCTAACCTTTCAGAACATGAAGAAGAAAGATTGTTAAAAGTTCTAAGGAAGCACCGGGCTGCTATTGGATATACTCTTGATGATCTTAAGGGCATTAGTCCCACTCTATGTCAGCACAAGTTTAATATGGAACCTGATGCTAAACCCGTTGTTGATCACCAACGACGATTGAATCCTAAGACGAAGGAAGTGGAAAGAGTTGAAATATTAAAACTTCTAGAAGCAGGTATAATCTATCCTATTGCTGATAGTAGATGGGTAAGTCTCATTCATTGTGTCCCTAAGAAAGGAGGTATTACCGTTGTTCCTAATGATAAGAATGAACTCATTCCACAAAGAATTGTTACTGGCTATAGAATGGTAATTGATTTTAGAAAATTAAATAACTTTACTAGGAAGGATCATTACCCTCTGCCTTCCATTGATCAAATGCTAGAAAGATTATCTAAGCACACACACTTTTGCTTCCTAGATGGATATTCTGGTTTCTCTCAAATACCTGTGTCACAATCCGATCAAGAGAAAACCACCTTTACTTGCCCTTTAGGAACCTATGCTTATAGACGTATGCTTTTTGGTTTATGCAATGCACGTGCCACCTTTCAAAGATGTATGACTACTATATTCTCTGATTTTTGTGAAAAGATTGTGGAGGTTTTCAGGGTTGATTTTTTCGTTTACGGAACTTCTTTTGATGATTGCTTAAGCAACCTTGATCAAGTTTTGCAGAGATGTGAACAAACTAATCTTGTCTTGAATTCGGAGAAGTGCCACTTTACGGTTAATGAAGGCATTGTCTTGGGGCCTAAAATATCCGAAGGAGGTATTGAGGTGGATAAAGCTAAAGTTGATGCAATTGAGAAAATGACATGTCCTAAAGATATAGAGAGAAGTGACATCTCTTTCTCCATGCTTGGTCGAACAACAAGTTTTCATATATCTATCCGACGCTACTACATATGTACATTATAACATCTCTTACAATCCCTAACATCATCTACCTAAGACCATTGCAATTCCACATGGTATTCTCCGTGTTCAGGTATGACGTGATCAAGAAAGAATCCCGCCAATTCCTGTTGAATTGCTCGTATGCGATCATGTGGTAGGAGTTCATCCCGCATCTGCCAGATCTAATTTAAAGAAGGGGGTCAATACATATATATGAATCAAACTCAACACAATTGATGGTGATATATAAAATAAAATTGTGAATATTGTTTACGTACTTCAAATTGTTTCTCAGAGAAGCCCCGCTCAGAGGTATAGTGGCGAATGAACTCACATACGTAGTATCCACATAAATGATTCTCGGGTGCCTGGTACAAGCACTTTACGAGAATAGAGTTCAATCAAACTGATAAGCAAGCATGATAATGGTATTGATGAAACTAGAATCAATGAGAGATGCGCGGAACTAGCTAGTACTACTTACTCTGGGGTGTGTAAATCGAAGCTCGTTGTTTAGACCGGTAACCATTCGGGTGTACTTTTTCCAAACCCTGGCAGGCAAAGAAAGTTGCCGATATGGTCCCGGTATTGATTGAACTTACTTCTGGAGCATTGCAGCCATGTCCGCATAATTCTCGGGATCTTTACGTCTCGAGTCTAAGACAGTTACTAATGCCCCGTCAAGCTTAATGGATAGCAGAATAAAGTGGAAGCTGTGCACGCATAACTCATCAATTACATTACTTAACCTCGAGTAAGCGAAACCAAATATGCACAAGACAGTAACACTCACTTGAAGACGTAAGGAAAGAGTATTTCCCTTTTGTTTTGATGTCTAAGGAACGCTTCTAGCAAGTTCTCCTCGGTATCTTTGGCGGCCTTTTGTACCGACCATTCATTTACGGTATTTGGGCTAATGAACCCAATGTCATAGATTTGTTCTTTTTTGCATTCGACCATCTTCAATCTGCATAATATAGTGAGGATAATTATATATACATGCAATGAACGAGCTGAGCTAGAGACTTAATTATAGAAGTAATACTTACAGACACTAGCAAGCCATGAGTTGTTTGTCGAGGGCCTCTTGATTGTATAACTGAAATAACTCCACAAATTCAACAGGCATCAGGTCGACTCCAATGAAGTCGTGCTCTTTTTTAATTCTGATCATCAAACTGTCTTTCCCAGACTTCCTGCAGGTTTCCATGTACCACTCATGCAATTTTTGCATCATCGTTGTTAGACGAGGATGATCAGGTTTGACGAGAGGCTTCCCGTGCTCGTATCTAAAGACGTCCTCTGCTGCTACTACCTCAGCCGTTTCAAACTGTACATCATCACCCACGTAATCACCAAGAGTGGTACCTGGCAGTAGCACCAGATGATTAGCGATATCGCTAGACACCTTGAGCAGGGGGCACTATTGCTTCTCCTGTTCGCCGAGCTAGGGAATTGCTTTCCCACTTCTTCGTTTTTTGTCTCTTGCAGCACTGGAAGTACTTCCCGACCGCAGCGCTTCATCATGTGTCTTTGTAATTATGCGGTCATAGTTGGATAGCCGAGGCGGTGGTGGTCGCTTCAGGGCATGCAGAGTGCGCTTCGCTTTCACTGGATCTACAGTTTCCTTCGGTGGTGGATGTTTCCGTGCAAAATGGGCCTTCACTTCGGCTGCACTGATTTCAGCACGTTCCTCGTCAGTCCTCTCATATGGTAACTTTGGAAGAGGCTTGAGGCTTTGACCAAATTTGTATTTCTTCCCGCCTATTGTACTGCTAGCCGCCGAAACGGCGGCGTCGACTCTCTTCCGCCGTTGCTGACGCGCTGGAGGCGGCGGAGTGCCTTGACGCACCGGAGGAGGAGGAGGAGAAGGCGGAGTGCCCTGACGCGCCGGAGGAGGCGGAGTGCCCTGACGCGCCGGAGGAGGCGGAGTGCCCTGACGCGCCGGAGGAGAAGGAGGAGGCGGAGTGCCCTGACGCGCCGGAGGAGGAGGAGGAGGCGGAGTGCCCTGACACGCCGGAGGAAGCTGAGTCTGCTGAGGCGTCCAGTTTGGAAGCTTGATGTACTCCTTTCTCCATAGACAGGTACTCCTCAAAGCATTTTCCAGAAGAATAATATCCTCTTCACCTGTAGGGTTGTCAAGCTCCAGCCCCTCAAATCTATCCATTATTTCATCCACCGTCACAACAGCATAGCCATGTGGAATCGGACGACAATGGAAAGTTCCCTCAGCTCGAGGAGGTACAACACAGCCGACCGCAGCCTTGAAGCTCAGGTTCTGGCATTCCGTCATTAGCTCGCAATGTTCAGCCTGCGTGATACTATCCATGGGGTAGCGAGGAACCGTGAAATCAGGTAAGAGCGTAGCTGGCAGGACCTTCATACTGCTTTGGATCCATGCCGTCTTTTTCGTGTACACGTTGCTGGTCCTCCCGTGCCTCCGGTGTATCTTTTGTCTTCCCATACACTCCCAAGAAGCCTAGCAGGTTCACACAAAGATTCTTCGTCACGTGCATCACATCGATTGCAGAGCGGACCTCTAGGTCTTTCCAATAGGGTAGGTCCCAAAATATAGATTTCTTCTTCCACATGGGTGCGCGTCCCTCAGCGTCATTCGGAACAGATAGTCCGCCAGGACCCTTTCCAAAGATTACTTGTAAATCATTGACCATATCAAGTATGTCATCACCAGTATGGAGGGCGGGCTTCTTCCGGTGATCTGCCTCACCTTTTAAATGCTTTCCTTTCTTTCGACATTGATGGTTGGTCGGAAGAAATCGACGATGCCCCAGGTACACATTCTTCCTGCATTTGTCGAAATAAATACTTTCGGTGTCATCTAAACAGTGCGTGCATGCATGGTATCCCTTGTTTGACTGTCCTGAAATGTTACTAAGAGCAGGCCAACCATTGATGGTTACAAACAGCAACGCTCGTAGGTCAAATTCCTCTTGTGCATGCTCATCCCACACACGTACACCTTTTCCATTCCACAGTTGTAAAAGTTCATCAACTAATGGCCTTAGGAAAACATCAATGTCATTGCCGGGTTGCTTAGGGCCTTGGATGAGCACTGGCATCATAATGAACTTCCGCTTCATGCACAACCAAGGAGGAAGGTTATACATACATAGAGTCACAGGCCATGTGCTATGCTTGCTGCTCTGCTCCCCAAAAGGATTAACGCCATCTGCACTTAAACCAAACCATACGTTCCTTGGGTCACTTGTAAAGTCCCCCCACTTTCTCTCGATCTTTCTCCACTGCGACCCATCACCAAGTGCTCTCAACTTCCCGTCATTCTTATGGTCTTCCTTGTGCCATCGCATCAACTTGGCATGCTCTTTTTTCCTGAACAAACGTTTCAACCGTGGTATTATAGGAGCATACCACATCACCTTGGCAGGAACCCTCTTCCCGGTGCGCTGGCCCTCAACATCACCAGGGTCATCTCGTCGGATCTTATACCGCAATGCACAGCATACTGGGCATGCGTTCAAATTCTCGTACGCACCGCGGTAGCGGATGCAGTCATTAGGGCATGCATGTATCTTGTGCACCTCCAATCCTAGAGGGCAGACAACCTTCTTTGCTTCGTATGTACTGTCGGGCAATTCGTTGTCCTTTGGAAGCTTATTCTTCATTATTTTTAGCACCTTTTCATATGCCTTGTCAGATACACCATTCTCTGCCTTCCATTGCAGCAATTCCAGTGTGGTACCGAGGTTTGTGTTGTCATCTTCGCAATTTGGGTACAACCCTTTTTTGTGATTCTCTAACATGCGATCGAACTTCAACTTCTCCCTTTCACTTTGGCATTGTCCCTTTGCATCAACAATGACCTGGCAAAGATCATCATCGGGCACATCGTCTGGTTCCTCTTGATCTTCAGCTTCCCCCATTGCAGCATCAACGTATTCAAGGGGCGGATAGTTGTCATCATCCTCTTCTTCTTCGTTGTCTTCCATCATAACCCCTCTTTCTCCGTGCTTGGTCCAAACATTATAGTGTGTCATGAAACCCTTCTCAAGCAGGTGGACGTGAAGGGTTTTCGAGTTAGATTAATCCTTTGTATTCCCACAGATAGTACATGGACAATACATAAAACCATTCTGCTTGGTTGCCTCAGCCACTTCAAGAAAATTATGCAGGCCCTTAATGTACTCGGAGGTGCGTCGGTCACCATACATCCATTGCCGGTTCATCTTCGTGCATTATATAATTAAGTGTATGAAATACCATTACAGAACATCATGAATAGAGAAGTGACCAAATTAATAGAAGTTCATCATCACATTAAAACCAAAGTACAGTAGTGACCAAAATAAATACATAAAGTTTATGCATAGTTCTCATTGAACAACATATAGCTCTCTAGAGCGTCTAATTAAAACATACATTGAAACTATGTAAAACATTTAAATGCAACAAAAAATGCGATCATAACCGCAACTAAGGTACCAATTGATCCAATGGCATATTTTCTAATCTTTCTAATCTTCAAGCGCATTGCATCCATCTTGATCTTGTGATCTTTGACGACATCGGCAACATGCAACTCCAATTCCATCTTCTCCTCCTCAATTCTTTTCAATTTTTTCTTCAAGTAATTGTTTTCTTTTTCAACTAAATTTAACCTCTCGACAAGAGGGTCGGTTCGAATTTCCGGTTCACATACCTCCTAGATAAAAACATCTATGTCATGTTGGTCGGCATAATTGTCATAAGCACTAAATGAAACAAATAGTTATAAAAGATAATATACCACATCCGAATCATAGACAGGACGAGGGCCGATGGGGCCGGATACCAAAACCATGGCACTATATAATAACAAACAATAATAAAAGTAAGAAAATTATACAAGTATCTATCTAAATCATACAAGTAAGAATTTTTTTCTTTTAGAAAGAAGATAAAAACAAGAGGCTCACCACGGTGGTGCCGGCGACGAGCTCGGCGCGGGCGATCGACGGCGGTGAGGACGGGGACGGGACAGGACGGACTGCCAAACCTAGACAAATCTTGAGAAAAATGGAGCTTGGAGGTCGAGCTTGGAGAGGAGAAAGCTTAAGTGTGGCTCGGGCATTTCATCGAACACCTCATGTGCATAGGAGGTGAGAGCTAGAGCAACACACACCTACACACGCCGGCCGGCCAAAAAACAGAGTGAGCGGGCAGGGGCGGGGGTATATATAAGCTTATCTTTAGTCCCGGTTGTTGGCCAGAACCGGGACAGAAGACCGACCTTTGGTCCCGGTTCCAGCCACCAACCGGGACTAAAGGTGCCAGGCCAGGAGCGAGGCCCATTGGTCCTGGTTTGTGTCTGGAACTGGGACCAAAAGTGTCAGACGAACTGGGACCAATGGCTCCCGAGGCCCGACCGGCGCCCTGGCCTCACGAACCGGGACTAGTGCACCCTTTGGTCCCGGTTCGTAAGTGAACCGGGATTAATGCTCTTGTCCTGCCCTCAACCAAAGCCCTGTTTTCTACCAGTGGTAATTATTTTAATTTGTTCTGCACATTTGAAAATCTAGCCCGTGCAGCTGCACGGGTTGATGACTAGTGGACACAACACATATTGGTCATACTACTCTTACCACCCCCACTTGATCTCTTGAACTAAACAATGTTCTTCATGCTCCCCAATCCGATCAAAGCTTAGTTTCTGGTTATAAACTTATCAAAGACAATCATGCTTTTCTTGAGATTTACCATGAAATTTTATTTTTGAAGGATTGGGCCAATTGGAGAACAATTCTTTAATGCAAGAGTAGAGGTGGCTTGTTTCCTGTCTCCGGTCTCCAAGATGTTCCTTCACGTCATGTGCTAGGAGTTTCAACACCATCCACATATCGGGGGCTTAGGCGCCTAGGATAACCTTCGTTACCGGTAGTTCAGAAAATTCTGCGTGATTTCAATCTTCTTGTGTCAAATAAAAAGGATCATCACTTAGTTTGTGATGCGTGTTAGATGGCCAAGAGCCATCAACTTCCTTATTCTCGATCAACTAGTGAGTCAAAGGCTCCTTTAGAGCTTGTTTTTTCAGATGTGTGGGGTCCTGGCCCAATCTATGTAGGCAGACATAAATATTATGCGACTTTATTGCTGATTTTAGAAAATTTAGTTGGATTTATTTACTCAAGAATAAGTTCGGTGTGTTTGAGAAATTTCATCTCTCTTAACAACATGTCGAACGCCTTTTTGATCGCAAAATTCTTGCCATGCAAACCGATTGGGGGGGGGGGGTGAATACCAAAAACTTAATTCTTTTTTTGAGCGCATTGGTATCACTCATCATGTTTCATGCACTTATGCGCACCAACAGAATGGATCTGCTGTACGGAAACATAGACACATTGCTGAGGTTGGTTTGTCTCTTCTTGCTCATGCGTTTATGACATTAAAATTCTAGGATGAGGCATTCCTTACCATGGTCTATCTTATCAACCGTGTTCCCAGTCAAGTCATCAACAACCAAAATCCTCTAGAGCGTCTCTTTGACAATAAACCGAACTACACGTTTCTTCGTATTTTTGGTTGTGCGGTGTGGCCATACATACGCTCCTTTCAACAAACATAAGCTCAAATTTCACACCAAAAAATGCGTGTTCCTAGGATATAACAATCTCCATAAAGGGTACAAATGTCTAGATGTCTCTTCTTGACGTATTTACATCTCACGAGATGTGGTTTTTGATGAACATGTTTTCCCCTTTGCAACACTACACCCTAATGCCGGTGCCCAACTCCGCATGGAACTTGTCCTCCTTCCATCTCATCTCCTTCCCACGCCACACTTCATACCAGGGGGTAGACCATGACCATATGTCTTTGTCACATAACCTTGTTGCAAGTGTGCAGGAATTTGGAGAAGAAATTGGCGAGAATTCTCATGATTTTATGCAGCAAACAAACTCTACAGCAGCAGATGATGCAGAAGATCCAAACCTCAATCCCGGAGCTTCCTCGAGCGGGAGTATCTCCTTGGGATCTCGAGCTGGCGCTGCACCAGGCGGATCTCCCTTGGGATCAGGGCTGGCACAAGGTAGGCCAGCTGGCAGCTGCTCTGTCCCTTGGTCGGTCCCCGCCCAGGACCGCAGCGGACGGGACACACACGTGGGGCTAGTCGACCTGCCTCCGCGAACCGGACCGACCCACGTGGCCCGGGTGGTGCGACAGGCCCGTTTGGTGGGGCGTCCCCGTTCGACCGCTCGAGCGCTGCCTCTCAGGAACTGCCAGATGGCAGTTTTGGGGAGGTCCTTCACTCGGTGGCGGCTGATTCGCAGCAGGTGGATCCGATCTGTCCGAGGCACCTGACAGAGGATCTTCTATGGCCGCTGGATCCACTTCATCTCCTTTGTCAAACCGGCTACTACAGCAGCTTGCTCGGCCACATGCACCACCTCCTGAGGATCTCCACACAAGATCACAAAGTGATATTGCCAAACCTAAAATTTATAGAGATGGCCGCATTCGTTGGGGATCTTTTTGTGCTACAGGTGAACCACAAAATTTGGGAGAAGCACTTGGTACATCCAAGTGGAAAGCTCCTATGGACGAGGAGTATGCAACACTCATGGACAATAAAACATGACCCTTTGTTCGTCCAGTCACGGGCAGAAATGTGATTGACTGTAAATGGGTTTACAAGGTAAAAAGAATGGCACTATTGACAAGTAGAAGGCACGTTTAGTTTCTAAAGGTTTTAAGAAGAGGTATGAGATTGACTATGAAGACACTTTTAGTCCTGTAGTAAAGGCTGCTACTCTCACATTAATTCTTTCGGTTGTAGTATCTAGAAATTGGTGTATGCGACAGCTAGATGTGATGAACGCGTTCTTGCATGTTGTTCTAGAAGAGGAAGTATTTATGAAGCAACCTGCTGGGTATGAGCATCCAAGATTACCACAACATGTTTGCAATCGTGACAAAGCACTGTTGTTGGGGAACGTTGCATGTGAAACAAAAAAATTCCTACGCACACGCAAGATCTATCCATGGAGATGCATAGCTACGAGAGGGGGAGTGTGATGACCCAAAAGTATAGGGGATCAACCGTAGTCCTTTCGATAAGTAAGAGTGTCGAACCCAGCGAGGAGCAGAAGGAAATGACAAGCGGTTTTCAGCAAGGTAATCTCTGCAAGCACTGAAATTGTAGGTAACAGATAGTTTGATAGCAAGGTAATTTGTAACGAGCAACTAACGGTAATGATAAATAAGGTGCAGCAAGGTAGCCCAATCCTTTTGAGGCAAAGGACAGGCCAGAACAATCTCTAGTAATAGGCAAAGTGTTCTTGAGGGTACACGGGAAATCATCTAGTCACTTTTATCATGTTGGTTTGATTTGTGTTCGCTACTTTGATAATTTGATATGTGGGTGGACCGGTGCTTGGGTGCTGTTCTTACTTGAACAACCTCCCACTTATGATTAACCCACTCGCAAGCATCCGCAACTACGAGAAAAGTATTAAGATAAAATCTAACCATAGCATTAAACGTTTGGATCAAAATCAGCCCCTTACGAAGTAGCGCATAAACTAGGGTTTAAGCTTCTGTCACTCTAGTACCCATCATCTAATAACTACTCAATAATGCATCCCCTTAGGCCCATGAATGGTGAAGTGTCATGTAGTCGACGTTCACATGACACCACTAAGGGAATCACACCATACATATCATCAAAATATCGAACACATATCAATTTCACATGATTACTTGCAACATGACTTCTCCTGTGACCTCAAGAACAAAGGTAACTACTCACAAATAATAAACATGCTCAAGATCAGAGAGGTATTGAATAGCATAATGGATCTGAACATATAATCTTCCACCAAATAAATCATATAGTAATCAACTACGCAAGGTAATCAACACTACTAGTCACCCACAGGTACCAATCTGAGGTTTCGGTACAAAGATTGAACACAAGAGATGAACTAGGGTTTGAGAGGAGATGATGCTGTTGAATATGTTGATGAAGATTGGCCTCCCAAAGATGAGAGGGGTGTTGGTGATGACGATAGCTTCGATTTCCCCCTCCGGGAGGGAAGTTCCCCCGGAAGAATCGCTCCGCTGGAGGGCAAAAGTGCTCCTGCCCAAGTTCCACCTCGAGGCAGCGGAGCTTCGTCTCGAAAGTCCTCCTCTGATTTTTTGCTAGGTGAAATGTGACTATATACCAGAAGATGGGCACCGGAGGTGGGCCGAGATGGCCACAACCAATCAGGGCGCGCCCACGGGGGTCTGGCGCGCCCTGGTGGGTTGTGTCCACCAGGCAGGCCCCCTCTGGTAGTTTTCTGCTCCAGTATTTTTTTATTTAATTCAAAAATAATCTCCGTAAAATTTCAGCTTCATTGGAGTTGTGCATAATAGGTATCTCTGATGTGCTTTTCTTAGGTCCAGAATTCCAGCTGCCGGTATTCTCCCTCTTTGTGTAAACCTTGCATATTATGAGAGAAAAGGCATTAGAATCACTCCCCAAAGCATTATTATTCAACAAAACATAAAAATAACAGTAGGAAATCATGATGCAAAATGGACGTATAAACTCCCCCAAGCTTAGACCTCGCTTGTCCTCAAGAGAAAATCGATATTGAAAAGCATGTCCACATGTTTTGAGAGAGAGGTGTCGATAAAAACAAAATACGGACATAGTAGCATCATGCTTATTAACATAACAGCAACAAACTCTATCATAAAACTTATTCAATACACTTTTATCATATAACTTCTCATGAATAAGTAACAATTCATCACAACATAGAAGTATGAAGCATAAACCTTATTGAAAACCAACAAACTATGTTCTCAGTCAACTTTGCAACTACAATTCATCATATTTTTAGGAAGGGTCTCATGTCAGAGCCTTTTGGCAAGTTCACATACTCAACCATCATTTAGTCTTCTATGATTGCTAACACTAATGGCATACCCATGAACAAAAAGTTTCAACTGGACACATAGGAAGATAGGGGCTTATAGTTTTGCCTCCCAACGTATTCACCTCAAGGGTGATGTCAACAATAATAACTCATGCCCACCCATATCCAACTGGATATATGTGCCTAGATCTTTCCTCACCACATGATGCGTGCAAAAGAGAAAAACTAAAAGAAATAGGGAAGAATACTTTGACTCTTTGCATAAAAGTAAATACATAAAAGTAAAAGATAGTCCCTTCACAGAGGGAAGCAGAGGTTTTCATGCGCTTTTTGGTTTCTATGCCTAATCCCTTAATGTAAAAGAACGTCACGCTATATTGCCCCCTATGATAGCAACCTTTATTATGCAGTCCGTCGCTTTTATTACTTTGCCATCATAAGTTCGTATAGCGCTCAATTTTCTCTTACACTAATTGATCAAAACACTTTTAGAAGCAATTTTATTGCCTTATTACACCGATGACAACTTACTTGAAGGATCTTTCTCGATCCGTAGGTAGGTATGGTGGACTCTCAAAAATGAGTTTGGTTCTGGGTTTTTGGATGCACAAGTAGTATCTCTACTTAGTGCGGAATTTTTGGCTAGCAAAGATATTGGGCAAGCACCACATGTTGAAGGATCTATGACAATATAACTTCTATGTGAATATGAACAAACATAAATCATTACATTGTCTTCCTTGTCCAACATCAACAGTTTTGACATATAATATTTGATGGGGGCTCACAATCATAAAAGATGTCCAAGATAGTGTATTTGGATGTGAATCTTCTCTTCTCGTATTAATTCTTTCATGAATTGCATCATTGACCAATGCTATGTTTGTCAATCTCCAATAAATTTTACTACTTATACTTTTCCTTATGTGATGTCATTACTCACCATAAGATTAGCATATGATTCTTTTCTTTTATTTTTCTTTCTTTTTATTTTGATTGCAACAAGAGAGTAGAGAGACAAAAATTCAAACTAAACTTTATTATATAACTTTCACTCGATTACATAGATAGATAGGCCACGAGACTAACACACGAAAATAGATCATACTAAACTTTTATTTAACTAAAGCAAAGGGACAGTAAGGATCAAACTAAAATAGGTAAAGGTGAATAAAAGTGATGGTGATATGATACCGGGGCACCTCCCCCAAGCTTGGCTCAAGCCAATGGGAGTGCTCATACCCGTGTGCTCAAGTCTCCTTTGGTGGTGGTGATGAAGAAGGTGGTGGTGATGATGGAGTATGCTTGTTCTCCAGCTTCCAAGGCAAAGGCTCCCCATCATAAGTTGACACAAGAGTTCCCTGAGTCCTGCAACTGGCAGCTAAACTCATACCTTTAAATCTTGCCTCATATTCAAAGACCTGGTTTTGAAGATCATAAACTTGACTCTGCAGAAAATTAGTTTGCTCGTTGAGGGTGGAGATGACGTCCTTCACTGATCGGCCATCAACCACCTGATCAGGAGTGAATTCCGTGATCATGGAGTGATTGGCACTAAGTCCGCGCTCCACCATCTTCTGGCACTTGAAAACTTCCTGTTCCACAGCCTCGAGCCTAGCCTCCACGCTTCCGGTCTTCTTGGGTCCCTGAACATCGCGGATCTGGAGCACCCCCTCACGTATCTCAATGGCTTGAGGGTGCTTCATCACTTCCGGCAAGTACGGGTTGATGACCTTCTCAAAGAACTTGCCCTTGGAGGAGCTTGGTGGAGCCATGGAGATCTCGATCTGACGAGAAAACAGCAAGAAACAAGAACAGAGGACTTTTCTGCGATGCGTTCATCAAAACAGTCGGGGGTATATATCGAGAATTTTTATTCTTGGAAAACAAGCATATGGAAGGAAAACGGAGTCGGGAAGGTGTCCGAGGTGGGCACAACCCACCAGGGCGCGCCCAGGGGTGCCTGGCGCGCCCTGGTGTATCGTGCTCACCTCGATCACCTTCCGGTTTATTTCTTTATTTCCAAAATTTTCTAATATTCCAAAACTGACAAAAAATATTTTTCGGATTTTTCGGAGTCCGTTTACTTACCGTATCATGTACCTCCTATTTTTAAGAATTCTGGAGTGTTCCAAAAGGTTTCTTTTATGTGTTCCTCCGGTGACATGGTTTGGATAACATTGCTTTCAACGTTAATAGGCGTACCTGAGATATAATGCTTAATTCTTTGTCCATTGACCACCTTCGGGTTAGTACCTTCGGCGTTATTAATATGGGTAGCTCCAGAACGATAAACCTCTTCGATAATATAAGGTCCTTCCCATTTGGAGAGAACTTAACTGCAAAAAATCTTAAACGAGAGTTGAACAAAAGAACATAGTCTCCTATTTTAAATTCCCTCTTTTGGATTCTTTGTCATGCCATATTTTTACTTTTTCTTTAAATAACTTGGCATTCTCATAGTCTTGGGTTCTCCATTCATCAAGTGAGCTAATATCAAATATCCCCTTCTCACCGGCAAGTTTGAAATCATAGTTAAGTTCTTTAATTGCCCAAAATGCTTTATGTTCTAATTCTAGAGGCAAATGACAAGCTTTACCATATACCATTTTGTATGGAGACATACCCATAGGATTTTTATAAGTTGTTCTATAGGCCCAAAGTGCATCATCTAATTTCTTAGACCAATTCTTACGAGACCTATTGACAGTTTTTTGTAATATCAATTTTATTTCTCTATTGCAAAGTTCAACTTGACCTCTAGATTGAGGATGATAGGGTGATGCAATTCTATGGTTAACATCATATTTAGCAAGCATCTTACGGAAAGCACCATGAATGAAATGTGAACCACCATCAGTCATTAAGTATCTAGGGACTCCAAACCTCGGGAAAATAACCTCTTTAAGCATTTTAATGGAGTTATGGTGATCAGCACTACTAGTTGGAATAGCTTCTACCCACTTAGTGACATAATCAACAGCAACCAAAATATGAGTGTACCCATTAGAGGAAGGAAAAGGTCCCATATAATCAAAACCCCAAACATCAAATGGTTCAACAACAAGTGAATAATTCATAGGCATTTCCTGACACTTACCTATATTACCAATTCTTTGACATTCATCACAAGACAAGACAAACTTACGAGCATCTTTGAAGAGAGTAGGCCAATAAAAACCAGATTGCAATACCTAGTGAGCAGTGCTATCTCCCGCATGATGTCCTCCATAAGCTTCGGAATGACATTTTCGTAGGATTTGTTCGGGTTCATGCTCAGGTACACAACGCCTAATAATACCATCTACTCCTTCTTTATAAAGATGTGGGTCATCCGAAAAGTAATGTCTTAAGTCATAGAAGAATTTTTTCTTTTGTTGGTATGTGAAGCTTGGTGGTATCTATTTAGCGACAATGTAATTAGCATAATCAGCATACTAAGGAGTGTTTTGAGAAACATGTATTGTAGCTAACTCTTCGTAAGGGAAACTATCATCAATAGGTAGTGGGTCATCAAGAATATTTTCTAACCTAGAGAAGTTATCAGCTACGGGGTTCTCAGCTCCCTTCCTATCAACAATATGCAAGTCAAATTCTTGGAGCGAGAGGACCCGCCTAATAAGTCTAGGTTTAGCATCTTTCTTTTACATATATATTTTGTAGCAGCATGGTCGATGTGAACAATTACTTTTGAGTCGACAATATAGGATCTATATTTATCACAAGCAAACACGACCTCTAAAAACTCCTCTTCAGTAGTAGCATAATTTCGTTGAGCACTGTCTAGAGTTTTACTAGCATAATGGATAACATTCAATTTCTTATCTACTCTTTGTCCTAGAACAACACCAACAGCATAATCGCTAGCATCACACATAATTTCAAAAGGTAAGTTCCAATCAGGTGGTTGAACAATAGGTGCAGAGGTTAAGGCTTTCTTGAGTGTTTCAAAGGCTTCCACACAATCATCATCAAAAACAAAAGGAATATCCTTTTGTAAAAGATTAGTAAGAGGACTAGAAATTTTAGAGAAGTCTTTAATGAACCTCCTATAGAAACCAGCATGACCAAGGAAACTGTGAATACCTTTAATATATGTTCATGACGATCTTGTGTAATTAATGGTTTCCTTCATTTGCTTACTAGCTAGCGTCGAGTTCTCTCTATATGTATAGTAGCTAGTGTCGACCAAGCACGGAGAAAGAGAGGTCACTTCTCTCTATTAGCTAGCTAACACAATATGAAACCCCTAAATTAACCCTCCAAAACCCCTAAACCCCCCTTCCAAAAAAAACAAAAACCCCCAGCGCCTGCGAGCTGCTGACGCGTGGCTGCCTTTTGGTCCCGGTTGGTGTTACCAACCGGGACTAACGGTCCTCCTGCCTGGCGCCCCGCAGTGGCCACGTGGAGCCCCTTTGGTCCCGGTTCGTAAGCAAACCGGGACTAAAGGTTTTCGGTATTAGTCCCGTTTGTTTTGTCCCTGTTCCAGAACCGGGACTAAAGGCCCTCTGGAACCGGAGCTAGTACCCTGTTTTCTACTAGTGTACATCCATTATACATGAATCTGTTAAGAATTCGAAATATTGTGAAATGTAGAAAAGTAGCATGAAAAACTATCACTAAGTCTTTGCATTAGTATTTGTCATATGGAAAAAGAAAAATTTATCCGTTGGGTTTAATAGCTAGTTCGATGGTCCTTGTAATCTTAGGTAACATGAAGATCAAATTAATAGGTTGTGTGACAAAGATTCATTGAAGTAACACTTATTAACAAAGTGGAAATGATCATATAATGGTTTCCATTCATCCATATAGGTTTACAGTTGCGGTCAAAGAAAATGAAACTATGATGAAAGAAGCATAAAAGTGAATTTTTTTCATTTGAAATTATAAACCAAGGGTTATTTCCCATCAGCATAGAGGAGAAAAATAAAAACATGGCGGTCTTCTTATTCCTATATAAATTTGGAAAACATATCCTTTTGTGTACCAAATATACCCTATATTTCTAGTAACTACACATTTAAGTTACTAAACTCTATGAGATTGGATGGATTTTTTGAAGGAACAACACAATGCTAACATTCTTGAATCCTACCCCAAGAAGCCAATTATTAGTTTGATGAGAGTTCTGTTTAGTCCAACCAATGTCTCACCAAAGAAATTATAGTAATAATGTCAGAAAACAGGAACCCGTCTAACCACAAACATAAAGTTTGCAATTAGTTCATCCCTAAATCTATTTGGAAGTAAAATCTGACTAATAGAGCTAAAACATCCAAATAAGAATTATTAGCATAAATAGATTTTAATGGCACCTTTTGAAGAGGAGTATATATAGCCGATGGTTAGCATACATATACACCGGAAAAAAATCCACTCTTGCAAATTTATCGACATGGGACCAAAATAGCATTAATTAAGTGTTTCTCAAAAATAACCTTGTAATATTCCAGTGTTGCCTGGTTCAACAAAAATATAGTCCATTATATATTCGCGTGAAATCCGATCTCATTGGAGGCATTGTTTTCTATACATGGATGTAGAACATCCTAGATACCTTCCAACGCATGTAATTGTGTTTCTCTTCTAACACCTAGTAGCATGGTATTAGAAAATTAAATAAAAGCACTTCAGAGAAACAATCGTGTGTGGATGTGTTTTTCTTCATTGGTTGCACATGAGGCCGAGATCTTTTTTCTTGTACGTGATCGGTTTTGGATGTGGGGCTGATAACTTTTTTTGTGCGTGATCGTTTTCATTTTTATGTGCTGGAACTTGGCAATGGGTGTGGAGGACTCTTCTTTGTACATGTACGGGGTGTTTTTTGGACGTGATGTTTTTGAGCCCGAGCTCAAATGAGCTCGGGTGTACAGTACCGCCTAAAAATATTCAAAAAATGTTTAAAAAAATTCTGAATTTTGTTTCGTGCAAACATTGACAAAAGTTCTCAGTTCTCATAAAATTTCGTCAAAAAATAACATTTCTAGAAGTCGTAGCAAAAAAAACAAAATTGATGCTCCAAAAGTGTTATTTTCGATAACATTTTGGAGTACTGATTTTTTTTTCCCACGACTTCTAGGAATGTTATTTTTTAATGAAATTTTGCAAGCGTTGAAAACTTTTATCAATGGTTGCACCCAAAAAAATTTGGAATTTTTTGAGATGTTTTTCATTTATTTTCGAATTTACTGTTCATCCCGAGCTCAAATGAGCTCGGGTGCAGAACATGACTTTACGTGTTTTTTTCCCTTCTGTTATTGTACGTTGGTGCTGAGGAGTTTTTTTACATGATGGACTACTTATTTATTTTTGCACAATCGTTTTTTTCATATTTTGGAACTTGGACGTGGTGTGGGGGACTCCTTTTTGTACATGTACGCAATATCTTTTTTCTTCAATTTTTTTTGAGGGTTAATGTATCTTTTTTTTTTGAATTATTGGGCGTGGGTGCTGAGAACTTTTTTCTACGTGATGGATTTCATTTTTTTTGCTGCAGCTTGAAGCGTGGATGTGGAGGACTCCTCTTTTTACATATACCTGGTGTTTTGTTTATAAGTAGAGACGTGGGTGTTTTTTTAGGAGAAACGTGGGTGTTGAGGACTCCTTTTTATTTACGTGAATGGTTTCATTTTTTTCTTTAACTTTTTGCTGGAGGACACGGGTGTCAAGGACTTCTTTTTTTTACTCGTAGATCTATTTCCTTTTAGTGTACGTATGTACGTGCTGATTTTATTTACAACTAAATAAGTAACGTTGTTTTAATAGATCATAACCATTAAATTTCTAATCTAACGGCTAATCTAATCTTGTTGATGTGGATTAACGTGGAAGCTCGTATGGTGCATCCAATTAGTAATAAGAAGATACATTGACCACTTGTCGTGTGGATTTGATCCGTGCCGGTGTATCGATCACGGACAACAGGTTTCTCCAGGTCACCTGTCACATGATCCGTCATGCCCGTGTCCAGGTACCAATTTGTGTCCATGCCATAGGAGTGAACCGCGTTGGCAGAACGGTTTCCGCCTCCACCACCAACAGGGTGACGGACGTTGTTGTTGTAGCCACGGTTGTAGCGCTTTTCACAACGCCATGTACCGTGCCCCATCTCCTTGCAGATCTGGCACTTTTCTTGGATGCGGTCACCATGTAGGACCGAAAGTATGTCTAGAGGGGAGGTGATTAGACTACTTGAGCAAATAAAAATCTAGCCTTTTCCCAATTTGTAGTGTTGGCAGATTTTAGCATTCATAGCAAGTCAAGTACACCCTACACATGCATGTCTAAGAGTATAGCAACGGAAAGTAACAACAAGCATGAGTAGAAAGGAAGGTAAGAGGATCAAACGCAATTTGTAGACACGATGATTTTTCCCGTGGTTCCGATAGGTGGTGCTATCGTACGTCCACGTTTATGGAGTCTTCAACCCACGGAGGGTAACGGTCGTGAGAGTCCACGGAGGGCTCCACCCACGAAGGGTCCACGAATATCAACCTTGACTATTCCATAACGGCTTCCGTCCACGAAGGACTAGCCTCACTATGGGTAGATCTTCACGAAGTAGGCGATCTCCTTGCCCTTACAAACTTCTTGGTTCAACTCCACAACACAAAGAAGGAGGCTCCCAAGCGACACCTAACCAATCTAGGAGGCACCACCCTCCAAAAGGTAATAGGCTCGGCAATGTCGATGAACTCCTTGCTCTTGTGCTTCAAGATGATAGACTCCTCAATACACAATCACTCTCTCACAGATTTGGCTTGGTGGAAGAGATTGGATTGGTGGAAAGCAACTTGGGGAGGCTAGAGATCAAGATTCATATGGTTGGAATGGAATGGTATGATCTCAACACATGAATAGGTGGCTCTCTCTCAGAAAATTGGATGGGGCAAGTATGGAATAGTTCTGAGTGCTTCACTTTCGAGTAGGTGGTGGTGAAGGGGTATATATAGGCATCTCCAAAAATCCAACCGTTACACCTAAAATGACCAACTCGGTGACACCGATGTGTTAATCTCGGTGGTACCGAAGTGACCAAAAGGCATTCACTTTTCAATCTCGGTGAGACCGATATATAAAACTCGGTTGCACCGATAAGGTGACCAACGGTCAGATTGCCCAATCTCGGTGACGCCGATTCCACAAACTCGGTCGGACCGATTTTGTGAAATTGGGTAACAGAAAGTTGGCAACCCAAACTCGGTGGCACCGAAGCAGAATCGGTTGCACCGAAAGGCTAGGGTTTGGCTTAGGTCTGTCTGAGTATGGGAATCGGTAGCACCGAGTGGAAAGTGTTGGTTTCACCGATTTTGGATATTTGACTTTGGACAGACTTTTGTGGAAGAGCTTGTGGGTGTTTTTGGTGACTATCACTTGTGCACGTATGAGCATTTTGTTCACCAACAATACCTTACCCCCTTTTAATAGTATTGGTTTTCCTATGGACTCAAAGTGATTTCTCACAAAGTAAATGTAGAGTCCTCTTGCTTGAAGCTTTGACAATCCATTTCCTTGCATCTTGGGGTTTCTCCACAATCTCCACAGTCCTTTTGCCAATCCTATCATTGAACTTTTCCTGAAATATGCTTAGTGGAGACATTAGTCCAATGACTTATATGTTGTTATTAATTACCAAAACCACCAAGGGAGCAAATGTGCTTTCACACCATCGTCACCGCGGTTACCTCCTCCTTGCCGCGGTGCCCCATCAGAGCCGCTGTCGCCAAGGTTGTCAGAGTAGCGGCCACCCATGTAATTGTTGTTGTAGCCACGGGGGCCACCGCTACAGCCGATGTTTCCACCAGGGCGACTAGAGTTGCCGCGGCCTCCACCTCGAGATGCATGGTTCGCGGAGTGGCTCGCAGGGAAGGAGGTGTTCTACGCGGCGATGCGTGATTCAGCGGCAAGTAGCAGGGTGAAGAGCTCCCAATAAGGCCGATCGGTTGATCAGCGGCGGTGTGGGTGAAGATGGCCGAGACGAAGCCGTTGTAGTCGGATTCGTGGAGGAGGCCTTGCAGGATGTGGGAGACCACGTTGTCCTCATTCATGGGCTTGCTGGCAGCTGCCAGCTCGTCGGTGATGCTCACCATCATGGTGTAGTACGCCGCAGCAGACATGTCTCCTTTGCGGGTGTGCCTGATCATGGTGCGATGCTGGATTATCCTTGCCCTCGACTGCGAGTCAAAACTCTGCAGTAGGGCATTCCAGATCGTGGCGGAGGTGGTGAACGAGCTGACCTGCAGCAGCACTTCTCGAGAGAGAGATGTGATCAAAAACGTAAGAACTTGCTGATCTTGGGTAACCCATATGGCATCCTCTGGGTTCGGTGTGATCTCTTTCTTCCCGGAGATATCCTTCTCCGAGAGGATCACGGCGGGAGGCTCTTTGATGGAGCCGTCCAAGTAGCCCATCATCCCTGCGGCTTTGATGTGCGGCAGGACTTGCGCTTTCCGGACAAGGAAATTCTCTTGCGTCAACTTCTCAGAGATGGTGTGACCGAGGGAGGCGAGAGAGGGGGCAGCCATGGCGACAGATGAGGAGGAGCTCGACATCTAGATGCGATGGGAAGGGTAGGCTCTGAATACCATGTAGAAAATGACGGTTTAAGCGTATGCCTTGCAGGGACGCGATGTGTGTTAATATATGTAGCGAGGAGATTACAGAAGTTGTTAGGCATGGATTGATCTCCAAGATACAATCCCAACAGACCTAACCAAATACAACATAAGCATCCTTATCTATCTAAACGGTTTATACATCACCGTATGTTACATTGTTTAACACCATGAACTTTAACCCCAAGGGCCCATAATCCATGCTCGGAGATAGCCTTCACCTTCACGCTATGGCACGAGCTGCTCACCCCTCTCTCGCGATTGCAGCTTCATGTCGGGATGTGCCTAAATTGAGGGAGAGAGTGACAGTTTGGCAGCTCAGGTGCTGGACCGCGAAGGTCTCTTCCGCCCGGGCCAATCGCTAGATGGCTGTCCCAGTCAGGTCGGAGAGAGAAAACGGGTTAACCCATTGTACCCTTTTGTCGTAAGACAATTCCTGGTGCCTTTCAAGCCTAAGCAGTTTGTGTAAATAACTATACATGATGGACGCTCTCGAGCTCATCAGGTTGAAAACCTTTTCCACATAAGCGTCGCAGCCCCAAACATTAAGAAATGACAGCTTAGGTTTCTGCCAAACCAAAATTCATACGGTGTCATCTCAACGGACTTAGATGGTGCCCCCTTTTAAAGTGAATGTAGTTGCCTCTAATGCATAACCCCAAAACGATAGTGGCAAATCGATAAGAGACATCATAGTACGCACCATATCCAATAGAGCACGACTACGACGTTCGGACACACCATCACACTATGGTGTTCCAGGTGGCGTGAGTTGTGAAACAACTTCCACATTGTCTTAAGTTGTATACCAAACTCGTAACTCAGACATTTACCTCTACGATCATATCGTAGATATTTTATCTTCTTGTCACGATGATCTCAAACTTCACTCTGAATTTGTTTGAACTTTTCAAATGTTTCAGACTTGTGTTTCATTAAGTAAATATCCCCATATGTACTCAAATCATCAGTGAAGGTAGGAAAATAATGATATCCACCGCACGCTACAACACTCATTGGACCGAATACATCAATATGTATCATTTCCAATAAGTCACTTGCCCGCTCCATCATACCGGAAAACGGGGTCTTAGTCATCTTGCCCATGAGGCATGGTCCGCATGTCTCAACCGATTCGAAATCGAATGAGTCCAAAGATCCATCAGCATGGAGTTTCTTCATGCGTTTTACACCAATATGACATTTAGCGGCAGTGCCACAAGTATGTGGTACTATCATTATTAACTTTGTATCTTTTGGCATCAATATTATGAACATGTGTATCACTATGATCAAGATTCAATAAACCATTCTCATTGGGTGCATGACCATTGAAGGTATTATTCATGTAAACAGAATAGCCATTATTCTCTAACTTGAATGAATAACCGTATTGCAATAAACATGATCTAATCATGTTCATGCTCAACGCAAACACCAAATAACATTTATTTAGGTTCATCACTAATCCCGAAGGTAGAGAGAGCGTGCGATGGTGATCACATCAACCTTGGAAACACTTCCAACACTCATCGTCACCTCACCCTTAGCTAGCCTCCGTTTATTCCGTAGCTTTTATTTCGAGTTACTAACATTTAGCAACCGAACCGGTATCCAATACCCAGGTGCTACTAGGAGTACTAGCAAGGTACACATCAATAACACGTATATCAAATATACTTCTGTCGACGTTGCCAACCTTCTTATCTACCAAGTATCTAGGGTTGTTCCACTTCAGCGACCGTTCTCCTCATAATAGAAGCACTTAGTCTCGGGTTTGGGTTCAACCTTGGGTTTCTTCACTGGAGCAGCAACTGACTTGCCATCCATGAAGTTTCCCTCCTTGCCCTTGCCCTTCTCGAAACTAGTGGTTTCACTAACCATCAACACTTGATGCTCCTTCTTGATTTCTACCTTCGCGGTGTCAAACATTGCGAACATCTCAGGGATCATTATTTCCATCTCTGGCCTTTTATAGTTCATCACGAAGCTCTAGTAGCTTAGTGACAGTGACTTGGAGAACTATATCAATCACTATCTTATCTGGAAGATCAACTCCCACTCGATTCAAGCGATTGTAGCACCCAGACAATCTGAGCACATGCTCAACGATTGAGCTATTCTCCATCATCTTGCAGGCAAAGAATCTTGTTGGAGGTCTCATACCTCTCAACACGGGCACGAGCCTGAGATCCCAATTTCAGCTCTTAGAACATCTCATATGTTCCGTGATGTTCAAAACGTTTTGGAGCCTCAATTCTAAGCCGTAATGCATGACGCACTGAACTATCAAGTAGTCATCAGAACGTGCCTGTCAGATGTTCACAACATCTACAGACGACGCTTGAGGGGGTGGCGCACTGAGCGGTGCATTAAGGACATAAGCCTTCTGTGCAGCAATGAGGACAATCCTCAGATCACGGACCCAGTCCGCATTATTGCTACCATCATCTTTCAAATCTATTTCTCTAGGAACATATAAAAATTAAGGGAGCTACCGCGCGAGCTAGTAATCTACAACATAATTTGCAAAGACATTTTGAGTATGTTCATGATAATGAGTTTAGTTAATCATATTACTTAAAAACTCCCACTCAAATTGACATCCCTCCGGTCATTCGAGTGACACATGATCCAAATCCACCAACTCAAGTCCGATCATCACGTGAGTTGAGGTGGTTTCAATGGTGAACATCTTCATGTTGATCATATCTACTATATGACTCATGTTCGACCTTTCGGTCTCTTGTGTTCCGAGGCCATGTCTGTACATGCTAGGCTCGTCAAGTTTAACCCGAGTGTTCCGCACGTGCAACACTGGCTTGCACCCGTTGTATGTGAACGTAGAATCTATCACACCCGATCATCACGTGGTGTCTCAAAACGACGAACTTTCGCAACGGTGCACACTCGGGGAGAACACAATTTTATCTTGAAATTTTAGTGAGGGATCACCTTATAATGCTACCGTCGTCCTAAGCAAAATAAGATGCATAAAAGGATTAACATCACATGCAAATCATAGGTGACATGATATGGCCATGAACTTGTGCTTTTGATCTCCATCTACAAAGCACCGGCATGATCTCCATCGTCACCGGCATAACACCATGATCTCCATCATCTTGATCTCCATCAATGTGTCGCCATGAGGTTGTCGCGCCGACTGTTGCTTCCACGACTATTGCTAACTCATAGCGATAAAGTAAAGCAAAAACGGCGAAAATAATTGAAGACAACCCTATGGCTCCTGTCGGTTGCCGTACTCATCGACATGCAAGTCGTGATATTCTATACAATACATGATCATCTCATACATCACATATATCTCATCATGTAATTGGCCATATCACATCACAACATACCCTGCAAAAACAAGTTAGACGTCCTCTAATTGTTGTTGCAAGTTTTACGTGGCTGCTACGGGTATCTAGCAAGAACAATTCTTACCTATGCAAAAACCACAACGGTGATACAAAAATTGCTATTCAACCTTCTCAAGGACCGCCTTTGTCAAATCCGATCCGACTAAAGTAGGAGAGACAGACACCCGCCAGCCATCTTTATGCAACGAAGTTACATGTCAGTTGATGGAACCGGTCTCTCATAAGCGTACGAGTAATGTTGGTCCGGGCCGCTTCATCCCACAATACCGCCGAATCAAGAAAAGACCAAGGGAGGAAGCAATCTGAATATCAACGCCCACAAACTCCTTTCTGTTCTACTCGAGATCTCATCTACACATAGACCTAGCTCATGATGCCACTGTTGGGGAACGTTGCATGGGAAACAAAAAATTTCCTACGCACACGCAAGATCTATCCATGGTTATGAGCATCTACGAGAGGGAGAGTGGATCTACATACCCTTGTAGATCGCTAAGCGGAAACGTTAAGAAACGCGGTTGATGTAGTCGAACGTCTTCGCGATCCAAATCGCCGAGCGTCCCGCGATCCAATCATGATCGGTCTCGCGATCCAATCACGATCCGTCCCGCGATCCCATCACGATCCGTCCCGCGATCGAATCACGAACCGTCTCGCGATCTTGATCACGGTCCTTCCGATCTAGCGCCGAACGGACGGCACCTCCGCGTTCAGCACACGTACAGCTCGATGACGTTCTCCGCCTTCTTGATCCAGCAATAGGGGCGGAGAGGTAGAAGAGTTCTCCGGCAACGCGATGGCGTGGTGGCGATGGTGGTGGAACTAATTCCAGCAGGGCTTCGCCTAAGCACCGCTGAAACAATCTAGAGGAGAAACTGCGATCTAGAGGAGAGGTTAGCACGTGGCTATTAGGGTTATTTTTTCTCCTCTAAATCCTCTAGTATATATAGGAGGGAGGGAGGGGAGGAGGCAGCCTCAAACCCTCAAGGGCTGGCCGAAATTGGAGGTGGAGGAGTCCTACTCCAATCCTACTAGGAGTAGGATTCCTCCTCTCCACTTGGAAACACTTTCCACCTTTCCACCTTTGGGTTTTTTCCACCTCCAGCCACATGGGCCTTAGTGGGGGGCTTGGCCAGCCCACTAAGGGCTGGCTTGACTCCTCCCACAGCCCATGAGGCCCCTTGGGTCGAAATACCCCTCCCGATGGTCCCCGGTACCCCTCCCGGCACTCCCGGTACACTACCGAAGTACCCGAAACTTTTCCGGTGACCAAAACGGGACTTCCTATATATCAATCTTTACCTCCGGACCATTCCGGAGCTCCTCGTGACGTCCGGGATCTCATCCGGGACTCCGAACAACCTTCGGTCACCACCATACATAACTCTACTATACCGAAACGTCACCGAACCTTAAGTGTGCAGACCCTGCGGGTTCGAGAACTATGTAGACATGACCGAGACACCTCTACGGCCAATAACCAATAGCGGGACCTGGATGCCCATATTGGTTCCTACATATTCTACGAAGAACTTTATCGGTTGAACCTCTATGTCAAGGATTCAGTTAATCCCGTATGATGTTCCCTTTGTTTATCGGTATGTTACTTGCCCGAGATTCGATCGTCGGTATCTCTATACCTAGTTCAATCTCGTTACTGGCAAGTCTCTTTACTCGTTCCGTAATACAAGATCCCGTGGCTAACACTTTAGTCACATTGCTTGCAAGGCTTATAGTGATGTTGTATTACCGAGTGGGCCCTGAGATACCTCTCCGTCACACTGAGTAACAAATCCCAGTCTTGATCCATGCCAATTCAACAGACACCCTCAGAGATACCTGTAGAGCATCTTTATAGTCACCCAGTTACGTTGTGACGTTTGATACACACAAGGTATTCCTCCGGTGTCAGTGAGTTGCATGATCTCATGGTCATAGGAACAGATACTTTGACATGCAGAAAACAATAGCAATAAACTGACACGATCATATGCTATGTTCATAGTTTGGGTCTTGTCCATCACATCATTCTCCTAATGATGTGATCCCATTATCAAATGACATCTCATGTCTATGGCTAGGAAACCTTGACCATCTTTGATCAACGAGCTAGTCTATTAGAGGCATACTAGGGACACAGTGTTGTCTATGTACCCACACATGTATTTGAGTTTCCAATCAATACAATTATAGCATGGATAATAAACGATTATCATGAACAAGGAAATATGATAATAACTAAATTATTATTGCCTCTAGGGCATATTTCCAACATTCCTATGGACTCAAAGTGATTTCTCACAAAGTAAAATGTAGAGTCCTCTTGCTTGAAGCTTTGCCAATCCATTTCCTTGCATCTTGGGGTTTCTCCACAATCTCCACAGTCCTTTTACAAATCCTATCATTGAACTTTTCCTGAAATATGCTTAGTGGAGACATTAGTCCAATGACTTATATGTTGTTATTAATTACCAAAACCACCAAGGGAGCAAATGTGCTTTCAATCTCCCCCTTTTTGGTAATTGATGACAACATATAGATCAAAGCTTCGACATATGATATAATCAATGAATATAATCGTCGCTTTGAGAAGTATGTGATAAGCAAGAGCTCCCCCTAAATTTGTGCATTATTTTAAAATTTGCGTTTGAATGCAAATACACAATCGATTAGGTACATGGGGCACTTCTTCCATGTCACATACATCTTGGTGTTGTGCGAGAATAATAAGAGTGAATATCATAGCACAACACAATCAAGCAAAGGTGAATGATCATCTCATAAGCAACATAATGATAGGAAATAGTAGCAACACGCATTAAGCGTATGCTCAAACACCACATAGTTCAACACAAACAACTCAAAAGATCAACTGTTTTTGAAAAGGCGATAAAAACCAAACGCTCTCTCACTCGAAGCCTAAATATCTATATACACTTCTCCCCCTTTGGCAAAAAGTTACCAAAAAGTTCAAAGAGATATAGCTAAACGTTCTTGGGCTGATATCCTCCGGTTGTTGATGAAGGAGTCGAGAGAACTGCGTCGACGAAGATCTCAGCTGATGTCCTGGATGGAATTGGTGTAGCAACGGGAGGAACTGGAGCTGATGGAGCTGAGGAGACAGTAGCAGGTGCTGATGAAGAAGGCCTCAAATCTGGAGTTGGCACTGTGGCTGATCTGGCCTGGGTAGTGAAGTATGTGCCTGGCCTGAGAGGAGAGTCATCCTCATCATCATCATCATCATCATCATCATCATCTGTAGACTGAGGAAGAGGCACAGAGTCAACTTCCTTCTTGAGCTCATTGCCTGTCTTGGTCAGCCCATCTACCTTGTCATTAAGGGTCTTGATCATGTTCTCAAAGATCCTGACAAGACTGTTTTGATTGTCCAGTATGTCCTTGATGTCCTTCTGCATGCCCTGAACGGATGAGATCAAGAGATCCATTTGCTCGTTCCTGGATCTAGGGACCTAAGCACTAGTGGCTCTAGCTGCCTCTGCCTTTGCCTGTGCTTGAGCTGCAGCTGATGTGAGATGTTCTGGGTCCATCACCACAACGTTGTCCTCTAAATCTGGCTGTAGGGGCAAATGGGGTATGTCCAGAGCAAAGATGTGCTTCTCCAGCTTGGAGTTGATGAGCATCTGAATGTAGGGTGCATAGCAGCATGAGCGCTTCTGATCAGCAGCTACCCTCTTCACTGTCTCCACAATCAGATCCATTACTCTTATCCTAGTGTGTCTATCAAGATGGATCAGCATGTTGATTGAATGGCCTCGAATCATCTTCTCATCTCCTGACTTAGGCATCAAAGTATGCCTCAATATGGTGTTCATGGTGCGGAGGCCAGCCTAGAGGAAGTAAATAGATCCTAACTTGTGTGATTTCAAGTTAGCAGCAGGGATAGCATTGTACATATCCTTCATAGCATCTTGGCTCTCCTTGGATTCAGAGTAGACATCCAAGTCACCATCCTGCACCTCTGGGACTCCTAAGATGGCAGCCCATTCATCAACAGTAGACTCGTATCTTGCTCCTTCTATCATCCATACAATTGTACCATCTCCATAGAAGTGAGCAGTGGAGTAGAATTGCATGATCATCTCATCGTTCCATGCAGTGAACTCTTTGCCAACAAACTCATCTAGGCTAATGCAATGAAAATTATCTTGAACATTTGGAAAGAAATCTTCATTAGCCTTGATGTACTTCCAATCAACATATCTCATATCGCTCACAGCTGGACTCTTGTCAAGCAGCACAGTCTCATAGAAATCCTGTTGCTCCTTGGTGTAGAATCTGAAGTCCACAGCTGTTTTTCTCCTCTGGGCATAAGGATCAATAGCTCTCCATGCCCTCAATCCAGAATCCTTCCTCTTCTTCATGTCTTCAGCAAGTGGATGGCTGGCATTGTGTTCAGGAAGGTGTGGTCTAAGCTTCATCAAAGCAGACATGGCATCCTCATCCTCAACTCTGTAGGTAGTTCCTTTGTTCTTCTCAGAAGCTGGAATCTGTCTGGATGACCTCTTGGATTTTTCAGCAGCAGCCTTCTTGGGGGCAGACTTGGTGCTCTTGGAGGGACCTTGCTTTGGCATAGCATCTGCCAAAAGCTTCTTTTGCCTCTTCTTGGGAGGGGCCTTGACAACATGCTCTTCCTCCTCCTCCTCATCAGCAGCACCAGCAGTCTCCTCTGGGTCATCAAACATAGAGTTTTGCCTGCCAACAACATGGATTACCTTTTCCTGGACTTCTTCTCTCCTACCTTCTTAGGCAATGACCTCCTTGGGGACTCAATGGTCATGGTAGCCCTAGCACTCTCAGGTGCTCTCATAGCTTCAGAGCTAGCATATACCTTGCTGACAGTTCTTCTGGAAAAGGTGGCTTCATTAGCAGACTTCTTAGCAGTTTTGTCTTGCTTCTTGGCAAGAACTTCCTCTGGCACAAAATCTGAATCCTCCTCATCTGAATTCAGTTTCTACCTGGCCCTAGTAGCAGCCTTGGGCAACCCATGAGAACTGGGGGTGCCTGGATCTGAAAATGAACTAGACTCAGGACTAGTGCCTGAATTCAAATCAACACTATGCTCTCTGAAGCTGTTCTCACTGTCCTCAGCCTCTGACATATCTGACCCTTTGTATAGAGTATAGAGGAGCAGAAGAAGATGAGTCATCACAAAATGCAGCTATTTTTGAAAGATTGAACAGAAAAATCTTAGATGTAGTTCACAGCAAAAAAGGATTTCGGTGTCACCGAGTCAACATTTTCGGTGCTGCTGAGACTCACAATACTCTTAACAGAAACTTGGCAGCAGTTTCGGTGGGACCGAAAACTACCACTCGGTTTCACCGAGTACTGTCCTCAGTAACACAAAAAATAAATCGGTGGGACCGATTTTTCTGACTCGGTATCACCGAGATGCGATTTTGCGGGCAACTAAATATAAAACAATTCGATTCGCTAATCTACTGGAACTTTTAGAGGATAGGGAGGATTGCACATGGTGGATTATCGATGAAATAAGCTTCAGCGCACAAGATTCGGATGAGGAGCGCAATGAAGGGTCGGATCCATACCCTAACTCGGTGGCGGATCCGCTACCGCGAAGACGGCGGTGAAGATGCCCGTCGACGGCGAGGATCCCAGCGGCGGGGGAGCGCGGGGAGACAAGGGCGACGACCAGGGGGTCCTGTTCGGCAGCTTAGGGTTTTGGGGCGCGACGGTTTGAAGATTGATTTTCAAAGCGTCGGGTCCACAGCTTATATACCCCTTGCTGTCGGTGACACCGATTCTAAATTTTCGGTGTCACTGAGTTCCTCAACTGTCAGCTGACAGGGAAACTCGGTGTAACCAAGAATATGGAATCGGTAGTACCGAGATTGAGAACCAGATCAACTCTAGGCATTCGGTGAGACCGAGAATTTTGGGTTGGTTCCACCGAGATGCACTTGGGAGGTTTTAATGGTCAGTCCTTTGTCGATACGGAACTCCGAGTGCTCCACACACAGAGGGATCGAAAAGTACTTGTTCAAATTTTGTGATGCAGCATGAATAGAATATGAGGTGAGAAAGCATAGATAGCTAGAGAGTGGTCCTAGGCATTCTTGTCCATCCAATTGGCAAAAGAAAAATCAAAAGCCAAATAGCAACAATTGGATGTCCTTGAATGGGTAAATAAATGCAGACCAACATGCTCACACAATAAGATGTCAAATGAAATCATGGCAAACATGCACATACATACTAGCATCTAACAAGCACTTTGGCGATGAAGGAGTCATCTATATATGAGTATATTGACTTAGGAGCCAAGTAAGAATACTTGATCATAGGTCATACTCATCATTTAAGCACAAGTGGAGTTACCACTTTTACATAAAGCATTTAATGTTGTCACATACTAAGAGATGCTTTAACTCAAGTCTTAGAGTAAAGCTCCCCCTTGATGTGACATCCCCCCTTAGGAGGGATAAACTAACCTTGGGTTTTGTCGATGAAGACTTCATGTTGGTGAGGTAGTGATGGATGCTCAAGGTTGATGAAGATCACCAAGAGTTGGGAGCATCCTTGTTGTTTCCTTACTCTTCTCACCTACATGGGTTAGTCCCAACACACAAGAGACAAATACAAGGATATCTATGGACATGGAGTGCAAAGCATGTGTAATGATGTCCATTGATTTGTTGATTACCTTGTCCCTTGCTTACCTTTGAGGGAATGTGTGACTCCTTGAACTATTGCATAGAGTTGATGTTGATTGCAAATAATTCTTGCCAATAATGAATGTGAGTGTATTACATTGGCGGAGTCACCCCTCAAGAACTCTCTAGTTCTTCTTCTTGGGGACCCACATCAACTTGATGGGGATCCTTGGTGTTGAAGTAGCCTTTGTAGATGTTGAGCTTGAATTTGCCTTGGGAACCCACTCCACCAAAGCTAGGGATTCATCTTCATATGAGTCAAAGTCCTCTTGAAGCTTGTTCTTGCCCTTGAGCTTGTGGTCTTGTGGTGGAAGGTCATCTTGAGTGTTTGTTCCCTTGGGAAGACTATTTTCATACTTCTCCTTTTGAGGAACAAACTTGGGCTTGGGGTATTGACCTTCTTCCCATTCAACTCCATTAGCGTTGAAGTAGCCAATGCCATGGTTCTTCCGGTATCCTCCGTGCTTGCGTACAATTTCCTCAAATTGCTTACACCCGGCAAGACTCTTGTAGATACCTTTCTATATAATTCCTTTCAATAAAGCATTTTCTTGCTCAAGTGTAACTTGGCTAAGAGAATCCTCAATAGTGGTATCAATAGAACTACTAGAAGCAACATCATTAGGTTTAGCATTTTTATTATTGCTACTAGATGAAGAACCTTTCTTGCCTTTGTTACTAGTTTGTTTGGATTTAACTTGTGGCATGAATGTAGACAAGAGTAGTCGTTTGGCTAGATAGGATGAAGTCTTCTTTCGGAGATCGTCAATGATAGCTTTAAGAAACTCATGCTCTTGCTCCAAGTTGAGCTTCTCGAAGCGTAGCTTCTCATGAGTCCTTACAAGCTCTCTATGATCTTCGAGGGTAGATTCATGGGCTAACTTAAGAGTGTTTAGTTCTTTAGTTAGTTGTTCTATTTTCATCTTATCTTCATCAATTGACTTATCTTGACTAGCATGAGAATTATCAAGTTCATTTTGACTAACATCACTAGTTTCATCAAAGTGCAAGTCATCATCATATAGCAAGTCATCTTCATCACTACCGAAATCAAGATATTCGGGGTGTGATACCTTGGGGCCTTTAGCCATGAAGCAATTTCCACTCCCTTCGTTTGGTGAGTCAAATAGATCATAGTAGTTGGTAGTCAATACTGCAAGTCCGGCAACACCTTCATCTTGACTATAGTCGGAGTTGGAGTGATAGCTTCTCTCGCAGTTGTTGTCGGAGTCGGAGCCGGAAACCCATTCACCAACATGAGCTTGATGTTTTCTTCTTGTGTAGCTCTTGGTGTACTTGTCCTTCTTCTCCGAATCCCTACTTCTCCTTGAGGGTCTTCGTTCATAACGATCATCTCTACTCCTTCTCTCTCTTTGAGGTGATTCATTCCTTGAGCTTCGTCTTCTAGATGACTCTTCTCTTCGTTTGTAGGGAGCCGTGCACTCATTGGAGTAGTGTCCGGGCTTCCCACAGTTGTAGCAATTGCGGTCACGACTTGACAAACGCATCTCATCATATCTTGAGTTGGAGCTTCGTTCTTTTTTTCTATTCCTGTAGAACTTGTTGAATTTCTTGACCATGAGGCTTATCTCTTCATTGGTGACAAGGTTGTCGCTTGAAGTTGCGGGAGCATCACTTGTGGCTTTGTAAGCACCGCTAGACTTGTTGTGAAGCTCTTCTTTGTCTTTGAGTGTCATCTCATGAGCAACAATCCTTCCAACGACTTCCGTAGGCTTGAGATCTTTGTAGTTGGGCATCATTTGGATCAAAGTGCACACGGTGTCGTATCTCTCATCCAAAGCTCGAAGAATCTTCTTGATGATGAATTTGTCGGTCATTTCTTCGCTTCCTAAGCCGGCAATCTCATTGGTGATGAGAGCTAGCCTAGAGTACATCTCCGCGACTCCTTCACCCTCCTTCATCTTGAACTTGTCAAGCTGACTTTGAAGAACATCCGACATGGATTCTCTCACGGACTCGGTACCTTCGTGCATATCAACCAAAGTATCCCAAATCTCTTTTGCATTCTCGAGACGGCTGATTTTGTTGAATTCTTTGGGGCATAGGCAGTTATAGAGAATGTCGCATGCTTGAGCGTTGTATTGCAACATCTTCAATTCATCCGCGGTCGCTTCACGATCCGGTTCCTTTCCATCACCAAAGAATTCACCTTGCAAGCCAACACGAACAACAGCCCATACTGCGGGGTTATGACCAAGAATATGCATTTTCATTTTGTGCTTCCAACTAGCAAAATTAGTGCCATCAAAGTACGGACCTCTACGATGATAATTTCCCTCACTAGACGCCATACTCTCCTAGGTTGTGAAACCAATGCCATGGAGACCAAAGCTCTGATACCATTTGTAGGACCGAAAGCATGTCTAGAGGGGGGGTGATTAGACTACTTGACCAAATAAAAATCTAGCCTTTTCCCAATTTTAGTGTTGGCAGATTTTAGCATTCATAGCAAGTCAAGTACACCCTACACATGCATGTCTAAGAGTATAGCAGCGGAAAGTAACAACAAGCATGAGTAGAAAGGAACGGTAAGAGGATCAAACGCAATTTGTAGACACGATGATTTTTCCCGTGGTTCCGATAGGTGGTGCTATCGTACGTCCACGTTTATGGAGTCTTCAACCCACGGAGGGTAACGGTCGCGAGAGTCCACGGAGGGCTCCACCCACGAAGGGTCCACGAAGTAGCAACCTTAAATATTCCATAACGGCTTCCGTCCACGAAGGACTAGCCTCACTATGGGTAGATCTTCACGAAGTAGGCGATCTCCTTGCCCGTACAAACTTCTTGGTTCAACTTCACAACACGAAGAAAGAGGCTCCCAAGCGACACCTAACCAATCTAGGAGGCACCACCCTCCAAAAGGTAATAGGCTCGGCAATGTCGATGAACTCCTTGCTCTTGTGCTTCAAGATGATAGACTCCTCAATACACAATCACTCTCTCACAGATTTGGCTTGGTGGCAGAGATTGGATTGGTGGAAAGCAACTTGGGGAGGCTAGAGATCAAGATTCATATGGTTGGAATGGAATGGCATGATCTCAACACATGAGTAGGTGGCTCTCTCTCAGAAAATTGGATGGGGCAAGTATGGAATAGTTCTGAGTGCTTCACTTTCGAGTAGGTGATGGTGAAGGGGTATATATAGGCATCTCCAAAAATCCAACCGTTACACCTAAAATGACCAACTCCGTGACACCGATGTGTTAATCTCGGTGGTACCGAAGTGACCAAAAGGCATTCACTTTTCAATCTCGGTGAGACCGATATATAAAACTCGGTTGCACCGATAAGGTGACCAACGGTCAAATTGCCCAATTTCGGTGACGCCGATTCCACAAACTCGGTCGGACCGATTTTGTGAAATTGGGTAATAGAAAGTTGGCAACCCAAACTCGGTGGCACCGAAGCAGAATCGGTTGCACCGAAATGCTAGGGTTTGGCTTAGGTCTGTCTGAGTATGGGAATCGGTGGCACCGAGTGGAAAGTATTGGTTTCACCGATTTTGGATATTTGACTTTAGACAGACTTTTGTGGAAGAGCTTGTGGGTGTTTTTGGTGACTATCACTTGTGCACGTATGAGCATTTTGTTCACCAACAATACCTTACCCCCTTTTAATAGTATTGGTTTTCTTATGGACTCAAAGTGATTTCTCACAAAGTAAATGTAGAGTCCTCTTGCTTGAAGCTTTGACAATCCATTTGTGATAAAAAAAATAGCTTGCCCAATGTTCATCTAATCATGACGCAACATGGCGTAATGAAGTGATTACTCTGTAGTATCAGGTTGGGCATAGAGGACTCGAAAGCATAATTGGTCAGGATATGTTGTCAATTGTAGTTATAACAAGTAACCCTCTTATGGTTTGCTGTTTATTTCTTTTACATGTTTTTGTCCTGACACTAATTCCTTCTCATCTGCAGTTGCCTCCTGGAGAGTGAAGAAAACCGAGCGATTGCCTTCCCCCTGGCAGCTTCCAGGGACTCGGGTGCACCCGCAAGACCTTCCCAACCTAGTTTGATGTGCTAAGCACCTTCGTCAAGAACTAGATCAGAGAATCTACCGTGAATTGCACTTGTACTTGGTAGCTTGTCCATAGTTTGAGGAAATTTTGTCTTCATCTTCTCACGAGATGGTGTATGAGTCTGTAATATTAGTTTTGTACCGAGTGTGCCTTGAGGTAAAATGAAATGTATTGCACACTGTAATCGTTTTTATGAATAAGAAATAAATTAACGTTTAGTAATCAAAATGTCAGGCTGGAGGGAGGAAGCATTCCCTTGCACGAAGAACAACACAGGTCTCATCTGAATGCTTGAAAATGCTCAACCGAAATGGAACAAACTCGGACGCACATCTCCATGCGATGTGTGTGCCACTGGCACATAAGCTAACTGCTCGTTGTTGTTGCATTATGTGTTAAAATAGTTATGGAAGCTTAATCAGTGTGACATTTTCAGAGTACTACAACTGTACTAGGCGAAATAGTTAGTGTAAACAAGTAGGCCCTGTTCGTGTTGAGAACAAACAAGAGTGATGAGCAGTCCCTATCATAGACAAAATAAATAGTCTAGCGAGCGGAATTGCTGACTTAATGGCGAAGAGCTAAGTCTCAACGTGACTCAGCGATAGCTGTTCACTGTCAGACCACAAATAAATGGTCAAGATCAAAATGAACAGTGCCCATGCTACAAGACACATGTACATTGCACAAGCTACAGGATTCACTAGTGTACAAGACATACAATGCTGCCTCCTATAGGATTCAATCAAGGCACTAGCCAGCTTGATGTGACTGAATCTCAATCCCATGTCAGGATGTGCGTATCTTGGGTGAGAGAGGGTCACTTCACCATCTCGCGGGGATTGTACTTGTCTCCGACGGCTGCTGGCCCGCAAAGGCCTCTTCCTGTTCAGGCGGATCGCCATCTCCTCTACCAGGTGACGTTAGAGAAATTAATTGGTTAACAAACTTTTCCTCATCACTGTGAAAATCGTTCCCGGTGCCTTTCAAGCCTACACAATTCACAACAGATGAAACAGGAATTGGAACCAGGAGGCATGAGAGAGATTGATCTATGTCCAAGTTGCTAGAGGAAATTGCAGTTTGGGTTGAGAGGCACGGGAGATACTGATATTTATTTGGTTGGGTATGGTGACATGTAGGTGCCACCACTAGCCTACCCTATTGCATGTCTTTTCTATTAACTAGATTATGCCCTGCGCGTTGCTGTAGGAAACTTGTTAAAAGTATATGAATAAATGGTAAAAAATTAATGTTAATGCAAAAACAAATATAAAAATGTCTTACATAACTTAATTACCTAGCAAAAATTCATGCATGAGGGTATGTTTTGCATGAGATTAATGGAAAAAGTAACTTATGACTACATGCATGACTTGGTGATGTGGCATTGTTGCATGTAGAGGAAAATTTGGTAGTGAGTTGTAGCTATTTAAGAATAGAAGATCCGGCACTATTCAGCACATGGGTTCGCAGCATATATTCGTGATGCCATAAGATCTCATCGGGTGATCCTCCATAGCTAAAACACTGGTCATATCATGGCTTCCGTTGATGATATCAACAAACAAATAGGCCAGACCATGACCATGTTTATTACAATCGTTAGGAGAACTCACCCTAGCGTAAGAAAATGTTTGCATAAGAAAATGTTGGTTGTAAGCTGTAACCTTTTCTTCCCCAGTTTGTTGCTTGTTCGTTACAAACAAAATAAGTCGATTCCATAAGTGGTGTTTATCCGTCTCTCTATAATATTGTACAACGTAAGGAGGCGTATGTTGCCACGATACTATAGTCAAATCCTCTAAATTTTCAATTTCGACAAGCTTTGATAGGTCATCGATGGGAGGCTTGGTTACACTTAGTCAGAAGGCTCATGGATATTCAGTTATCGAACGAGTCTGATAGGCTTCATTGGAAGCTAACAACTAATGTCATCTTTTCAGTGAAATCGATGTATTTGAACCTTATTGACACAACAACAATCTCCAAGTCGATTCATATTTGGACGGTCAAAGTACCCTTAAGAATCAAAGTCTTCATGTGGTTTGTTCACAAGAAGGTGATTCTCACTAAGGATAATTTGGCAAAGCACAATTGGGAGGGAAGTACACGATGTAGCTTTTGTGATCATGATGAAACCATCAAAAACCTTTTTCTCCAATGTCCGCTAGCAAAAGTTTTATGGCAAACAGTTCATATAGCATTTAATATCATACCTCCAGATAGCATTGACACGTTGTTTGGTACGTGGCTAAATGGGGTGGACATAATTACCGCTAGACATATTCATGTAGAAGTATGTGCACTACTTTGGGCTATATGTAACTTCAGGAATGACATGGGTTTTAACAGACAAACACATATAAATGTTTTGTAGGTACTTTACAGGGCATCGACGTTGATCCGTACAAGGTCGTTCCTCACTCCTGCGGAAACCAGGGAGCCTTTGGTTATTAGCTCTACCCGGTGGGAGACGGTAGCTCGGCATATCTACAACCGGTTTGGATGGAGATCCAGCAATAGGATAGATGGTTAGGCATCTAGGCCTATTTTAGCCGATTGTGGCATCCTTTTTTTATCAATGACCGGGGACCTTGAGAGTTGGAGGGCGAGGAGAGGTCCAAGGCAGTGCCCCAATATGAACACAACACCCACAAGCCTTGTCGACACCGGCACCGAAGAGTAAAGTTTTCGCTCGACCATACCTCCCACCACATAGAGGAAACACCATGACAGAGACCCCATCACGACGAACCAGAAGCACCAGATCCGGATTAGGGCTAAGCTGCCATCAAGGACGACCTCTATTCCAAGATCTCACACCACCACGCACCTCGCCACTCACATGGCGAAAGTACACGACCTACACCTGCCACCACGCCACTCACCGAGAGCCAAAACATGTAGCCCGCCATCTAAGGCAACTGCCCCGACATCCAAAAGTGTCTGCTCATTGCCGCAAGACTATGAGATCTTCCCCAAAGTTGCACCATGGCATGGACATCACTGACATAAGGTTGGACCCCAGTTCACATGATGAGGGGACCACCGGCGTTGGGGGCCCGATCCCATCTGAATCTAGCCCCCAAAATGAATGATGTGACCGGGGACCTGGCTCACCAAAGACAGCTAGCAGCAGCCTACAGGCCACCTACCCATATGCTGCCACCGAAGCCATGCAACGTCGGATACCCGGGACAACCGACCTCCACCTAACCAGATATGGTAGGTCCGGATCAGGCCGGGGAGCACACCCTAAAGGCTCGTGGTTCCATGTCCTAGGAGCCCCATTGGAACTCCGTCGGCCCGTCCCGTGCTGCCGCCCTCAGGTTACAATGCCACCGTCCATGTAGCCCCTCCAGATCCTCCATCTTGTGATGGCGTTGGGGTTTTCCCCAAAGAGAAAGGGTGATGTAGTAAAGTAGCAAACAATATTTTCCTCAGTTAAGACCCAAGGTTTATCAAACCAATAGTAAACCACGTAAACAAACGGTCGACAGTACCTGCACACACAAAAGCAAATACTTGCACGCTACGCGGAAAAGAGGGTTGTCAATCCCTTGTACTCGTTAATTGTAAGGATTAACTGTGATAGTGTAGGATAGATAATTAAAAATATAAATATAATAAATAAAAGCAAGTATTTTTTTTGATAAATATAATAGGAAGATGGAACCGGGGGCCATCGCATTCACTAGAGGCATCTCTCTCATGAGCATAGTAGCGGTAGGTGCAAAAATTACTGTTGCTCAATTGATAGAAAAACAAATAATTATGTTGTTATTCATGGCATGATCAGTACATAGGCATTACGTCCATGATAAGTAGACCGAAACGATTCTGCATCTACTACTATTGCTTCACCAATCGACCGCTATCCAGCATGCATTTACGGTATTATATTCATAACAAACAGTGTAATGCTTGGAGTAAGATGACATAATGTAGACAAAGTAAGACGAATTAATATGTTCAGACCCGTTGTTTTATCCTTAGAAGCAACAATATGAATACGTGCCACGCTACTCCTCCTGTCACAGAGCGAGAACACCGCAAGATTGAACCTACTACTATGCATCACCCCCTCTGAAGATCTACTCATCTACTTGGTCAAAGCAAATTATAGATAGGAAAGCATACATGGCTATATGAAATCACATATAATAAATCTCAGATTGGATATATTACTTTCAATAAATAATCTAAACATAAACTCACAATTCACCAGATACCAACAAATACATTGCAAAGATTACGTTGAATAATTCACCAAAGAGATCATTGTATTGAAGATCAAACGAGAGAGAGAGAGAGAGAGAGAGAGAGAGAGAGAGAGAGAGAGAGAGAGAGAGAGAGAGAGAGAGAGAGAGAGAGAGAGAGAGAGAGATCTAGGTACTGCTATGGACCTGTAGGTCCTGTCGGAATTATGCACACATCATTAGAGAGGCAGCAAGGTTGACGAAGATGGGTTCCCCCTTCGACAGATTACCGAAAAAGGCCTCCAGATGGGATCGCCTAAGAGCAGAGACTTCCGGTGGCAGAGAAATTGTTTTGGGTGCTCTCTAGGGTTATTGGGATATATGTGAATTTATAGGCTAGAGAAACGGTCGATCGGAGCCATAGGGGGAGCACAAGGTGCAGGGCGCACCCTACCCCCCAGGGCGCATCCCGCTGCCTTGTCGTATGCGGCATATGTACTCCCTCCGAAGCTTCCATGGTCTCTTTTCGTCCAGAAAAAATCGTCAATAAGTTTTTTGTCACGTTTGGACTCCGTTTGGTACAGATTTTCTGAAAAGTCAATAATAAGCAGGAAACAACAACTGGCACTTGGCACTGGGTTATTAGATTAGTTCTCAAAAATGATATAAAATGATGTATAAAGCATACAAAATTGATAGAATAATAGCATGAAACAATTAAGAATTATAGATACGTTGGAGACGTATCAAGGAAGCCACTATGCACCCCAGCTGTGAGAAGGACAACACGGGTCGCTCCAAGATGCGGTAGCAAGCTGCCTCCCCGAGCATGTCAAATCTCGCCATTGCACTTACAAAGAAGGCCAAACCGCCACCACCACGAACTAGGAGAGCCTCCGCGTCGCAGGTCCTACAGACGTCGCCCACGTCTACAAGTCCATCAGGCTTCTCTGGTCAAAACAGGGGAACTATACTTTCTGGTAAACAAGATTGGCCACATTCATTGAGGATTCCCACTTCTCCGCCATGCTGACCGTGTATGTGTAGCGAGACGATCATTGCGGCTGCAAGGAATGTGTTGAACTGCAGCGGGCAGTTCAGAGGATGGACTTCAAGGGAATCATCGTCGGGGAGGCGCGCATAGACCGGAACGTGGGCGTGCAGTGGTGGAAGCAGAAATTGAACATAGCCAGGGCGAAAGTTAAGGTTCAAGTTTTCAGATATAAGTTCAAGTATACGCAACTAAAACCTATAATTTTGACTACTAAAACACAAAATTGTATTAAAAAGTGTTAGAAATTATTTTGACGAAAAAGGATTTCCCCCCGCTTTATATCATAAAGCAACAACCAACCGATACAATCAGCTTGCCGGGGCCGCAGCACAAACAAGCCCAAAGAAAAAAGAAAGAAAGAGAAGAGAAACAAATGCCAACGCCAGCAGCTCAACTAAGCAAAGATGGTCGACAACCGTTGCACCCTCCGGAGAAGTACCACCACATGCCAAGCACTCCGAAGCCTCGCGAACCAAGCAACACCTTCAGGAAGGAAAGCGACGACGACGCCGCTGCTGCCTGGACAAGTCCTAGGGTTTCCCTCGGTACACGGATGGCAGTGGGGAAGGGGGTATCACCGACGCCCCTCAGGAAGGTTTGGCGACGCCCACGGGCGCAGCCGCGTCGGTGGCGGACAAGCCGCCAGGGATTTCTCCCGCCCCGAAGCCACCACTGTCACCCCGGACAATTGGAAGTGCACCGCCCACCATGCCACCCACAAGCCTATGCCACCTCGGTCACCACACCAACTTCACCGTCTCACTGAGGCCATTAACACGAGACCTGGAGGGAGGACGAGGAGATACCGGGCTCGGGAGCAACCGCAACGCAGCCGACCGGAGGGGACATCCTCCACCGCCGCGCGGAGCCGACCGGACGTAGCGGCAGGGACTTGCCAGGACATCACAGGCCCGGCCGGACCCCAACGGGTACGGACAGTCCCAGCTGCCATGCTGCAGCAAGCCGGCCGTCGGAGCCATCACCACTACAGCCACCGCCGCCTCGCCGCACCACCAGGGAGCAGCGCCGCCGCGACCCGAACCGCCGGCCTGCCCCATCCCAGATGAGGCCCGAAAGGGCCCAAATCTGGGCCGAGCGGGCGTCGCCGGCCAGCCGCACACCGCGGCGCCGCGTCAAGGGCGCCCGTGGCCTGCGGGATCTCCACCGCCGTGGCCGAGCAGGACTGCCGCCGTCAAGGGGCCCCCGCGCCCCCCAACACATGCGCGGGGAAAAGCATGCCTGTCGGGGATATTACCCCGCGATATAACCCGGCCTGGAGTATGACCCGGCCGGGACTCAGCGACTCACTGCTGCGCTAGCTGAGCTTGGCGACTCATTGGTAACCCGGCGGGAGGTATGACCCGGCAGGAGGTATGACCCGGCCCATTGTATGGCGGCTCATAGGTCACCTCTATTACCGGGTCACAAGACGACCAGGCCCAAGGCCCAGCGTGTAAGCCGGCGTCAGACGGCTCACAGAGAAAGCCCACGGAAAGGAAAGACTCCCTTACAAGAGAAACAAGACCCGGGTTAGGACTCAAGAGAGACTAGTCCTAATCCTATTCCTAGTAGGACTCTACATGTAAACCTACCCCTTCCACTTATATAAGGAGGGGTAGAACACCCCTAGAGGGACAAGTTCAAGTCATTAGAGATAGACAGATTAGAGGTAGCGATCCCGCACCCTTGTAAACAAGATCGTCGTCATCATCAATATAGACACAAAGCAGGACGTAGGCTTTTACCTCCATCGGAGGGGCCGAACCTGGGTAAACTCGTGTCTCTTGATTCCGACCAACCCCTCTCAAGCCGCCACATAGTTGCGATGGCCTCACACCTAAGTTCTCTCACGAGGACATCTGGCCATGACAAAACCACGACAGTTGGCGCCCACCGTGGGGCAGCGCACGATGGAATTATGTTCTTGAAGGGATCTTTTCAGGGATCGAGAAGCTCGTAACACGCCAGATGAAGAAGAGCCAGCGCAGAAGGATCACATCGTCAACGTGCAGTTGGAACAGCGTATACAAATTTGAGACTGAGAGATTTTAGGGTTGCGCATTGTGCGGCCGTCGCACGCGTGATGATGATCCGCCGAATCGGCGACAAGAATACTTTATGGTGGCCGTTTTTGACGGTCCGTCGATCGCAAGCTGCATCGAGACATACATAAAATTTTCGTGGCAGTCGTTCTATATGATCCGCCGAGGTACGGGAGCAACTCCACGTCCTTACATCTACTTCAAGTCACGAGCAAAAGAAAAGAAAAGTGGTCCGATCCAGTTGGGCAAGCCGGTTGTCTGGTCAGGTTGACCTCGTTTCATCATCTCTGAGTCTGCAAAGCCGAGTTGTATCACGACATCTTCAGGTGATCGGATGGGGATAAAAAGTTGTCCCTCTCCGAGCCGGCCACGTCGGGTTACGACCTCGCCTCGGCTTGAGCCGCCGCTCCCGCCAGCGCCTGCCTCGCCGTCGCGGCCTCGGTTCCGAGCTGGCCTTGTCTCCGGGTCGACCTCGCCTCGCCTCGAGCCGCCACCCCTGCCAGCGCCTGCCACACCCACCTGAGCTCGCTTCGCAGCAGCGGCTTCGCTTCGAGTCGTCCCCGCCCCGTCCACACCGGCCTCGACCCGCCGCGCCTGCCGCCGCCACCGTGGCTTGCGCCGCCTCAGTCTCGCCCCGGGACGGGTCTCCACCGCGGCCTCGCCTGCCTACCCGCATCCGCCGTGGCTCGCCTCGCGCTGAGCCGGCCTCGCCTCGCATCGCCGGATCGCCGACCTCACCTCGCACCCTTACAGATGCAAACCTGCGGCGAGGTCCAACCCGGCGCTTCTTCTTTACACGGGGGGCCCCTAGACTCCTCATCCGCCGGCCCGCTGGAGATGGGGTTCGAGCTCATGTACCGCGGCGGCGCGGCGTCCCCGTCCGCGAGCGCCGCCGGCGCCGCCGGCGAGTACTCGTCCGTGAAGCCCTCCAGCTCCAAGCCGCTCGCGTGGCTGCCCCGCGCCGCCCGCTCTTCGCCCTCGTTGGCATGTTCTTCGCCGCCGCCGTCTTCTGCCCTCACTAGCCTTCACCTTGGAGAACCACAGCCTATCTGAGTCGGCCGTGCATACTATCTTCAAAGATTGCAAGAAGCTGCGGGGTCTTTCTCTGAGAAACTATCACTCTCGCCCGACCTCCATCCTAGCGATAGACTCACCGCCCTCGGAGCTCTTGACCTTGGAACTTCAAAGTTGACACTACCAAGAGTTGAACTTGTTCAGGTTCCAAACCTTGAACAGCTACATTGTGATGCTTGGGATCATGACAACCGCCCCCCCTTTGGTCTTGGCTACGTTCCTCGTCTTCATACTATCACATTGGTTAACAAATATCTTGATTGGCAAGAGCCATTCTCGTTGAGTGAGTGGCTGACCAATTGAAACGGAAGCAGTTTGTTCCCTACATTAGGCTAGCCATTAAACATGCTGTCAGTTTGAAGATAATACGCTTGGTTGCACAAGACATCAACTGTATGGATGAGCTACCATTACATGATAGTGAAGAGCAATTGTACAGAGAGAGACTCACCGATGGGGTCCTACTACTACTTTCAAAGTGCATCTAGATGGTCGTTTGACTACATCCACTATTATTCAACGCCGGTGTCTGCATTCATCCGACAAAAATATCAGGTGACATTTATCCTATCTATTTTTCAGTATATGTTTCATCCGAGAACAATTACTTTGGCCTGCAATATTTTTACGCAGGACAATTATTTAAGTGGCTTTATACCACGGAGATGGAGCGCGCGCCAGCATCGTTCTGTACTGATGTTCGTCCGTGTCGCGTTGTTCAACGGACACGCGCAAGACATCGTCCTGCGATCCAGTCTACATCGACATGCTGGGGCCGCGAACGCCCATACGAGCCGCCCAATGGACGCTCGTGAGTCGCCGCTCCGCGGTCCGGTTTACATCAACATGCCACAAATGACCCGCCCGACTGCACTGGCTTACAATACCGAGGCCGTCTCTCGCGACCGCACCGGCTTACAATGCCGTGGCCGTTTTTCGCGACTGCACCGGCTTACAACGCCGCGGCCGTCTCTTGCAACCGCGCCGCCCCCGCGGTCTGATCTACATCAACATAACATTGCAGTGTTCGCCTATACAAGCCGCCCAACGGACGTGTGCAAGACGCCGCCTCCGCAGTCTGATCTACATCAACATAACGGTGCAGTGCTCGTCTATACGAGCCGCCCAACGGACGTGCGCAAGACGCCGCCCCCGCGGTCCGGTCTACATCGACATGCTGGTGTCGTGCTTGCTCGTTCAAGCCGCCCAACGGACACTCATGAGTCGCCGCCCTGCGATCCGGATTACACCAACATGCTGGTGTCGTGCTTGCTCGTTCAAGCCGCCCAACGGACGCTCATGAGTCGCCGCCCTGTGATCCGGTCTATTCCAATGACTTTGAAGCAAGTCATGATATATTATCAGCCTTTGCCTCTACCGGATGGTTCAATGGATAGGCATGCAAGTCGCCGCCACTACGTTTTGGTTAACTTCAACAACCAGCAGGGATGAATCGCTGGCCGAATGACTGACGAAGATCATATGGGATCATTTATAACCCGCCATCTCAATATTCTGCGGGTTCATATTGCGTTATCAAAACGCCAAGGACGTACAATGAGTGTTGCGAAGATCATCAACTCGCCATACGCCTTTGGCTTCAATAAATTTCAGTTATCAGCCGTCAACCATATGCCGGTTTATGCCGCAGTCAACTATGAAGACTCTCAAGCCGCCTCTTCGAGTCGACTTAAGACTCGGGGGCTACACAGACATAACTCGGCAGATACAACCGGGCTCAAATATTCTGGAACCCCAGGTCATTGCAGGAAAGATAACCTGGTCCCGGGGGTTACTACATTATTGGCGGAGGATTTAAAGTAGCCCAAGAGGACGAGTCGCCATGTTGCGACCGTTCAAACATGGGTGCACTACCTTATTGCTGGAAGAATTAAAGTCGCCCAAGAGGACGAGCCGCCATGTTGCGACCGTTCAAACATGGGTGCCCGGATTTATTGGATCATCATATGGTCACTTGGGGGCTTCCAACTCTATGAGTTTAGCTTTCATACCCTCTTGGCCTGGCTTTATATGCCGTGTTCAAGTTAAACCTGCCTGTTTGCAACTTGCTACTCCGCCATGTGACCCGCCGAACTCTTGACAGTTATTCTTGATAAGAGACCCTGAACATTTATAAGTTATTCTCGCACGAAGACCCTGAACTTGTCAAGGTTTAAACGATGGTTTTGTCACGAGAGAGCCGGCTTACAGTGAGCGAGGATAAACTCGTCTTGTCTACCGTAATCCCTCCGCTATGTGGCCCGTTCGTACTCTTAGCAATGTCAATCTTTTAAAGACCCTGAACTTGCTAAGGTTTAAACGATGGATTTATGTAACGTGAGGCCCGGTTTACAAGTTTTCAGGCTTTCCGCCTAGTTTCTTCGGAAACAAAATTTTTTCATAAAAAACAACAGTTATCTTGTCCCACCGCGTCTTTAAAGCCGGCTTATAGGACGAGACATACATCATCATACATTGCATCATACATTGCATCATCATTGCATCATCATATCATGCATCATATATGCATGGATATCCTGGTTTACATTGCAGGAACCGGTTGTCAAACCGGGTTACATATTCCAATCCTTAATAGCCAACATGGCTGGATTTTCATTATGGTTGTTATAACCAGTATTGAGTAATTGAGGTTTTCAAACCGGGTTATATTATTCAAATCTTAAATAGCCAATGTGGCTGGATTTTCATTATGGTTTTCATAACCTATATTGGATGATTGAGGTTTTCAAAGCCCCTTCAGAGTAATGGCTGTTATTCCATCATCCAAAAATACCATGTCACAACAGGGAGCATGGTTCAACATTGATATGCCAAGCATTCAGCAATATCGTCCATATAATGGATATGATTTATTCTGCAATGGAAAGAGTAGTCCCGAGTCGCTGCGGGCATACGACCCGGCACTTGGGGGCTACATTATTCAAATCAAGATTATATCAAGTATGCAAGTCTCATGTCGCTGCAAGCATGCACCATGGTACTTGGGGGCTAATGCAAGTTGTTTTTTCAACTCATCACATTATCAACGAACCCGGTTATCTCAGGGAGATGAGCCGGCCTTCAATCATTTTCTAAGTCTCAGCCCAGTATTATTTTACAGAGCCGACCCTTGGGGGCTACACATTGCTCATCAAGTCTACATAAATCAGCTCTACAGAAGTCCCTGCTCATTATTGCATAATGACCCGGTCCTTGGGGGCTACACCACTCAGATCAAAATTTCTAAAAAGTCCCAAATCGCTGCCGGCATGCGACCCGGCACTTGGGGGGCTACAGTATTCAGCTGTCTAAATAGATTATGAGGTCCAAATTGAAGACCCGGCCCATCACACCCTGATGAGCCGGCCCTTGGGGGCTACACATGTGAAATTCAAGTCATTCAACCACATCGGGCGACTTAGATGACAACCCGAATTTTCTCCAAAGCTATATATCTACAATATTCAACACCAAGTTCAAAGTTCCAGGCTGTTGTAGACAAAGCAACCCGGCGCTTGGGGGCTACACTGGCTGAAGTTTTATAAGTATAAGATAATTACAAGTTCCAGGCTGCTGCAGGCAAGACAACCCGGAACTTGGGGGCTACATAGTCCAATATATTATTTTAAAGCACCAAGTCATCATCGATAAACTTGGAGCTTGGGGGCTACAGGTAATATGGAGATAAAAAATAGAAGAATATCTTCAAGCTATCAATTTTGAGTGAGCTAGGTCTCATGTTTTGGTGGAGCTGAAGCATTGAAAGCCGGCTCAGCATCACCCGGGTTTCTTTATTCCCAATAATTTTATCAAGTCAACTGGAGTCCACTTGTTTTGACCCGGCGTCACCAACGATCATGACCCGGCATTTCAAAAATCATGACCCGGCAGATTCTATATAAACAACCCGGCTTCACAGGTTGAAGTGGTTTAACAATGAATGAAATTCTATTTTCCAATATTTTTATCAAGCCGAAGCAATGGAAGCCGGCTCAACTTCATATGGTTTTCTTATCTCCAATAATTTCATCAAAGCCAAAGCATTGGCGGCCGACTCAACGGCATATGGGTGTTTTATTCTCAATATTTTGCAAAGAACATGGACCCGCTATATGATTGTGAAGACGGCTCGTTAATATGAAGAAACCGGGATCTTCAAGGAGCTACTTCATTAAACCGGCCAGTGAAGCAAGCTGATCCTTTAACATATTTGTTATTCTTATTTCAGGAGCTTACCATGAATAAATTCAAGCTAACCTGGGGGCTAATATCGGTGATATTACCCCGCGATATAACCCGGCCTGGAGTATGACCCGGCCGGGACTCGGCGACTCACTACTGTGCTAGCTGAGCTTGGCGACTCATTGGTAACCCGGCGGGAGGTATGACCCGGCAGGAGGTATGACCCGGCCCATTGTATGGCGGCTCATAGGTCACCTCTATTACCGGGTCACAGGACGATCAGGCCCAAGGGCCAGCGTGTAAGCCGGCGTCAGACGGCTCACAGAGAAAGCCCACGGAAAGGAAAGACTCCCTTACAAGAGAAACAAGACCCGGATTAGGACTCAAGAGAGACTAGTCCTAATCCTACTCCTAGTAGGAATCTACATGTAAACCTACCCCTTCCACTTATATAAGGAGGGGTAGAACACCCCTAGAGGGACAAGTTCAAGTCATTAGAGATAGACAGATTAGAGGTTCTCGAGATTAGAGGTAGCGATCCCGCTCCCTTGTAATCGAGATCGTCGTCATCATCAATATAGAGACAAAGCAGGACGTAGACTTTTACCTCCATCGGAGGGGCCGAACCTGGGTAAACTCGCGTCTCTCGATTCCGACCAACCCCTCTCAAGCCGCCACATAGTTGCGATGGCCTCACACCTAAGTTCTCTCACGAGAACATCTGGCCATGACAAAACCACGACAATGCCCGCCGCCACCAGCGCCGCACGGGCAGGGCCCGGCGGACCACGCCGACGGCGGCGGCCGGGGGGGACGGAGGGGAGGAGAGCGGGAGGCGCAGGGGATCGGGATCCGCCCGTCGCCCGGGGGGGCGAGCGGAGCGGACACGGGGGGGGGGGGTATTCTAGAAATTATTTTCAGTGTGCAGCAGTGGACAACGACGCAGTCGCAATGGCATGGGCCCAAGCCCGAAGCTGGTAGCGGTGCAACGTCAGGTATGGAGTGCCACAGAACCAGAGCGATGTGTTTTTTTTTAGACAGACATAGTGGTAGGTTGTTGCGCTGCGGCGACTACGGGAGCGAACTGCTTGTGAAAGGAAGCCAATGATAGACCCAGGATGACCACCCCTGCTCGCCTCGGTGGTAAATCCACCACTGGAGAGTTGAGCCAAAAAAAACTACTCCAACAGATCCTTTTTCCCTAATAAATTATTGGTGACCAGCAATAAAACATCACGTCTTCCTCCAAATGAAAGCCGATTTATAGTATGACTCCCAATATTGCGAACCCTCCGCCATAAATGATGACCCGGACAGTCACCCCCACCGCCGAATCACCGCTGAGGCGCTAAACCACCGCCAGACTGCCGCCGCCAAACCACTGCCAGACTGGCACCTCGACTTCCGGAACGCCGGAGTCACCATCAGACCACCACCAAATAGCCGGCACTGCCACCAGACCACCATTGGTCAGCCACCGCACTACCGGACCATTGTCGGATTGTCGCTGTCGCCACCGAATTGTTGTCGGCACACCACCTGGCTATCATGGTTGTCACCGCCACCCGCTAGACCACCGCCATAGCCACCAAAGCTCCGTCATGTCGTCGCCTATAGATGGAAAGTGGGCCTTGTATGTAAGGCTGGTTACTGGGGATCTGCTGGAGCTTCCGTCCCAAATAACAAAAAAAAGTGAATTTTTTTGATATGTTGCTGGAGATGCTCTAAGTATCAACATGTCTTAACCATAGCTGCTGACGGTCAGATCGAATATCAATGGTCCAGGTCAAAATGAGCAGTGCCCATGCTACATGACACGTGTACACTAAGCATGCTACAAGACTATCTACAGTACATAAGATACAGTGCTTACTCCTAAATGATTCAATCTAGACCATCCATTTTTCATTCAGCGGTAAAGTCACGTCAACACTCAACTGCTCTAAGTCACTGAATCATGGTCGCATGTCAGGATGTGCATATCTTGGGTCAAAGATTGTCACTTCACCATCCCGCGGAGATTGTACTTCTCTCCGCTGCTCCTGAACCGCAAAGGCCTCTTCCCGTTCGAGCCTATCGCTATATATCTCCTCCACCAAGTGAGGTTTTGGAAATAAATTGTTTAACACACTTTGCCTCATGACCATAAAACCGTTCCCACTGCCTTTCAAGCCTACACTATTCACAGCAGATGCTTTTCACTCTGTGGATATATGGACAATCTCCCATTCGTAGAGGAAATAGGAATTGGAACTGAGAAGCATGGGAGAGACTGATCTCCCACTAGTACATAACAGGGCTTTGGTCCAGCCCTGAGAACCCCATTAGTCCCGGTTCACTCACGAACCGGGACCCATGGGGGCATTGGTCCCGGTTCGTGAGGCCAGGGCGCCGGCCGGGCCTCGTGGACCATTGGTCCCGGTTCGTTCGACCCCTTTGGTCCCGGTTCCAGACACGAACTGGGACCAATGGGCCTGGCTCCTGGCCCACAACCATTGGTCCCGGTTTGTGGCTGGAACCGGGACCAAATGGTGTCCTTTAGTCCCGGTTCCAGCCACAAACCGGGACCAATGGTCGGCCTATATATACCCTGCCCGCGAGCAGAGCAATGCACTGCTCACTTTTTTTTGGCCGGCCGTGGGAGAGCTTTGTGGTGCTCTAGCTCACCTCCTATGCACATGATGTGTTCGATGAAATGTCCGAACCATACTTAAGCTTTCTTCTCTCGAAGCTCCTTGTCCAAGCTCCATTTTCCTCAAGATTTGTTTAGGTTTGGCGGTCCGTCATGTCCCGTCCCCGTCCTCACCGCCGTCGATTGCCCGCGCCCATCTCGGCGCCGGCACCACCGTGGTTAGCTTCTTCTTCTTATCTTCTTTCTAAAAGAAAAAAGATCTTACTTGTATCATTTAGATAGATACTTGTGTAATTTTCTTACTTTTATTATTGTTTGTCATTATATAGTGCCATGGTCATGGTATCCGCCCACGTCGGCCCTCGTCCGGTCTATGATTCGGATGTGGTATATATTATCTTTTATAACTATTTGTTTTATTTAGTGTTTATGACAATTATGCCGACCAACGTGACATAGATTTTTTAATCTAGGAGGTATGTGAACCGGAAATTCCAACCGACATAGAAATTCTTGTCGAGAAGTTAAATTTGGTTGAAAAAGAAAACAATTACTTGAAAGAAAAATTATAAAGAGTTGAAGAGGAGAAGATGAAGTTGGAGTTGCATGTTGCCGATGTCGTCGACGATCACAAGATCAAGATGGATGCAATGCGCTTGAAGATTAGAAAGATTAGAAAATATGCCATTCATACTGAGGCTTGGTATCATTATGCCGTTGGATCAATTGGTACCTTAGTTGCGGTTATGATCGCATTTGTTGTTGCATTTAAATTTTATAGTTTCAATGTATGTTTTAATTAGATGCTCTAGAGAGCTATATGTTGTTCAATAATGAGAACTATGTATGAACGTTATGTATTTATTTTGGTCACTACTGTACTTTGGCTTTAATGTGATGATGAATTTCTATTAATTTGGTCACTTCTCTATTCATGATATGCACGCAGATGAACCGGCAATGGATGTACGGTGACCGACGCACCTCCGAGTATATTAAGGGCCTGCATAATTTTCTTGAAGCGGCTGAGGCAAACAAGCAGAATGGTTTTATGCATTGTCCATGTACTGTCTGTGAGAATACGAAGGCTTTCTCCAACTATAAAACCCTTCACTTCCACCTGCTTCAGAAGGGTTTTATGCCACACTATAATGTTTGGACCAAGCACGGAGAAAGAGGGGTTATGATGGAAGACAACGAAGAAGAAGAGGATGATGACAACTACCCGCCCCCTGAATACGGTGATGCTGCAATGGGGGAAGCTGAAGATCAAGAGGAACCAGACGATGTGCCCGATGATGATCTTTGCCGGGTCATTGTTGATGCACAGAGAGAATGCGAAAGTGAAAGGGAGAAGTTGAAGTTCGATCGCATGTTAGAGGATCACAAAAAAGGGTTGTACCCAAATTGCGAAGATGACAACAGAAAGCTCGGTACCACACTGGAATTGCTGCAATGGAAGGCAGACAATGGTGTATCTGACAAGGGATTTAGTTTGCTACTGAAAATAATGAAGAAGAAGCTTCCAAAGGATAACGAATTGCCCGGCAGTACGTACGAAGCAAAGAAGGTTCTATGCCCTCTAGGATTGGAGGTGCAGAAGATACATGCATGCCCTAATAACTGCATCCTCTACCGCGGTGCGTACGAGGATTTGAACGCATGCCCGGTATGCGGTGCATTGCGGTATAAGATCAGAAGAGATGACCCTGGTGATGTTGACGGCCAGCGCACCAGGAAGAGGGTTCCTGCCAAGGTGATGTGGTATGCTCCTATAATACCACGGTTGAAACGTCTGTTCTGAAACAAAAAGCATGCCGAGTTGATGCAATGGCACAAAAAAGACCGTAAGAAAGACGGGAAGTTGAGAGCACCCGCTGACGGGTCGCAGTGGAGAAAGATCGAGAGAAAGTGGAGCGACTTTACAGGTGACCCGAGGAACGTATGGTTTGGTTTAAGTGCAGATGGCGTTAATCCTTTTGGGGAGCAGAGCAGCAAGCATAGCACATGGCCTGTGACTCTATGTATGTATAACCTTCCTCCTTGGTTGTGCATGAAGCGGAAGTTCATTATGATGCCAGTGCTCATCCAAGGCCCTAAGCAACCCGGCAATGACATTGATGTGTACCTAAGGCCATTAGTTGATGAACTTTTACAGCTATGGAATGGAAGAGGTGTACGTGTGTGGGATGAGAACGAACAGGAGGAATTTGACCTACATGCGTTGCTGTTTCTAACCATCAACGATTGGCCTGCTCTCAGTAACCTTTCAGGACAGACAAACAAGGGATACCACGCATGCACACACTGTTTAGATGGCACTGACAGTATATATTTGGACAAATGCAGGAAGAATGTGTACCTGGGGCATCGTCGATTTCTTCCGACCAACCATCAATGTCGAAAGAAAGGAAAGCATTTCAAAGGTGGGGCTGATCACCGGAAGAAGCCCGACCTCCGTACTGGTGATCACATACTTGATATGGTCAATGATTTACAAGTAATATTTGGAAAGGGTCCTGGCGGACTATCTGTTCCGACTGACGATGCGGGACGCGCACCCTTGTGGAAGAAGAAATCTATATTTTGGGACCTACCCTATTGGAAAGACCTAGAGGTCCGCTCTGCAATCGACGTGATGCACGTGACAAAGAATCTTTGCGTGAACCTGCTAGGCTTCTTGGGAGTGTATGGGAAGACAAAAGATACACCGGAGGCACGGGAGGAACACCAACGTGTGCATGAAAAAGACGGCATGCATCCAAAGCAGTATGAAGGTCTTGTCAGATACGCTCTTACCAAAGAAGAGAAGGAAATCTTCTTTGAATGCCTGCTCAGTATGAAGGTCCTGTCTGGCTTCTCGTCGAATATAAAGGGAATAATAAATATGGCAGAGAAAAAGTTCCAGAACCTAAAGTCTCATGACTGCCACGTGATTATGACGCAACTGCTTCCGGTTGCATTGAGGGGGCTTCTACCGGAAAACGTTCGATTAGCCATTGTGAAGTTATGTGCATTCCTCAATGCAATCTCTCAGAAGGTGATCGATCCAGAAATCCTGCCAAGGTTAAGGAGTGATTTGGTGCAATGTCTTGTTAGTTTTGAGCTGGTGTTCCCACCGTCCTTCTTCAATATCATGACGCACGTCCTAGTTCATCTAGTCGACGAGATTGTCGTTCTGGGCCCTGTATTTCTACACAATAAGTTCCCCTTTGAGAGGTTCATGGGAGTCTTAAAGAAATATGTTCGTAACCGCGCTAGGCCAGAAGCAAGCATCTCCATGGGCCATCAAACAGAGGATGTCATTGGGTTTTGTTCCTGACCTTAAGAAGATTGGTCTCCCTCAATCACGGTATGAGGGGAGACTGACGGGAAAAGGCACGCTAGGAGCGGACTCAATAATATGTAGGGACGGGCATTCTTGGTCTCAAGCACACTACACAGTTCTACAGAATTCTACCTTGGTGACCCCGTATGTCGATGAACACAAGAATATTCTGCGCTCCAAACACCCGGAGCAGTGTGACGACTGGATTACATATGAACACATCAGGACTTTCGGCAGTTGGTTGCAAACACGTCTCATGGGTGACAACACTGTTTCTGATGAGTTGTACTCGTTGGCCAGGGGACCATCTTCGACTGTATTGACTTACAAAGGGTATGAGATAAATGGGAATACATTTTACACGATCTCCCAAGATCAAAAGAGCACCAACCAAAACAGCGGTGTCCGCTTTGATGCAGCAACCAATAGGGGAAAGGACACATATTATGGTTACATAGTGGACATATGGGAACTTGACTATGGACATGATTTCAAGGTCCCTTTGTTTCAGTGCAAATGGGTCAATCTGTCAGGAGGCGGGGTATAGGAAGACCCACAGTACGGAATGACAACAGTGGATCTGAACAATCTTGGGTACACAGACGAATCATTCGTCCTAGCCAATGATGTGGCGCAGGTTTTCTATGTGAAGGACATGTCTACCAAACCGAGAAAAAGAGAAGATAAGGAAGCGAATACATCATACGATGAGCCAAAGCGCCACATAGTTCTTTCAGGAAAAAGAGACATCGTGGGATTGGAGGGCAAGACAGACATGTCTGAAGATTATGAAAAGTTTCATGAAATTCCTCCCTTCAAAGTCAAGGCTGACCCAAGCACCCTCTTAAACGATGAAGATTATCCATGGTTACGGCGCAATAAGCAAAGGACACAAGCGAAGAAAAAGTGAAGACTTTCTCTCCACAACTAGTATGATGATGCCTTTGATCTAGAATATCACTGCAGTTACATGTGAAGAAATGAAATGCCTTTTGTAACAGATGAGTTTTCGTATGAAACCCTGATACTTCGAAAGAGATTGTCCGTTTTGTACACGAAGTGTATCTAGTTTTTGTTGTAACCCTCTCAACTTTTTATAACATGCTATGTGGGTGAAATGATGATACCATGCCAACTTTCAACCTTTGCAGAGTTCATTTGTAGTGCTTTTCAATTTCAGGGTCATTTAGCTCAAAAAAATCAGTAAATGCATGAAAAATACCAGATGAAGTCAGAAAGGGTTGAAAATTGATGATGTGGCTTTGATTGGTGCATTTTGAACACACAAAAATTCTGTTATGATCAACTAAAACAAAACTATAATATTCTTCAATAGCAAAAAGAATCAACTAAAAAGCTTTTATAAAACTCTAATAGCAAAAGGAATCAACTAAAAAGCTTTTATAAACCTCTAGTATTTTTGAAACTAAAATTATATAAAATTTATGCAACTAAAATTATCAAAGAATTTTTTGTTCAAAACATTAATAGCAAAAAGAATTTTCATAAAGAATTTTTTTGTTAGAAACTTTAATAGCAAACTAAAATAACGAAATATGTTTTTGATCAAAAACAAACATTTAAAATAACCTAAAACTTACCAAATTGAATATAATGATAAAACACAGTAATATTAAATAGCAGGAAAAAGAATCACTCGAAAATCTATTTTATTATTAAAGTTATTCACAAACTAGTGATTCACACAAATTTCAAAAAATTCAAATTTAAACTATTCAAATTTGAAAACTAATGGCACTAACAGAAAGTTTATAATTTTTGTGACCTAACAGCAAAAAGAATTAAAAACAATAAAGCACAAAACAAAAGAAAATAAATAATGCAAAAAACAAAACAAAAAAACTGGAAAAATTTAAAAAAAATGCCGCCTACTGGGCCACCACGGCCTGAATACGACTAGCAAACCAACCAGCCAGTTGGGCTAGGATTCAGGCCCGCAGAAGAGCCCAATAGGCCCACAGGCAGATATAGAGTGGTTAGGCCCGTAAGCCTGCTTTAGAGAGGAGCTCGAATGCTCTGGCGCACCACGCCTTATAAACAGGTGCGGCACTCTCTCAACTAGCGAGGTGGGACTAAACTCCCACCACGCAGCTGTGCAAGGCCATTGGTCCCGGTTGGTGGCACCAACCAGGACCAATGCCACACTTGGTCACCAATGCCCACCTTTAGTCCCGGTTGGTGCCACCAACCGGGACCAAAGTTCTCTGCTTCCCGCCCTTTGTGCTGACGAAAAGAGACCTTTGGTCCCGGTTGGTGGCACCAACCGGGACCAAACGGTGGCATTGGTCCCGGTTGGTGCCACCAACCGGGACCAAAGGCTTTGCTATATAAGCCAACACTTAGCGTTTTTCAGATTTCATCTCTCAGTTGCCCCCGACGCCGCCGCCAGGCTGCCCAATCGAGCTCGCCGTCGACGTCGTCGCCGCCCTGTGCCCCGTCGACGCCCTCTGCCCCGACCTCGCCGTCGATGCCCTCTGCCCCGACATCGCCGTCGACGCCCTCTGCCCCGCCCTCTGCCCCGTCGACGCCCTCTGCCCCAACGACCTCGCCGTCGCCGCCCTCTGCCCCGACCTCGCCGTCGACGCCCTCTGCCCCGACCTCGCCGTCGACGCCCTCTGCCCCGCCCTCTGCCCCGTCGACGCCCTCTGCCCCGACCTCGCCGTCGCCGCCCTCTGCCCCGCCATGCCTCTGCCCCCGCCCCCAGTGAGCCTTCCCTTCCCCCGCGCCGCCGCCCCTGCCTGCTCTGCTTGCCGCGCGCCGCCGCCGTCGCCCCGGCCTGCTCTCTGCTGCCTTTTTTTTCATACATTTTTTTGTTCATTGATGTATGTATATGGATGTTGTATGTATATGTATATGCAGATGTATGTATGATCCATGGATATGTATGCATTGATGTATGATTTTTTTTTGTTCATAGAATTTTTTTTGTCAATTGATGTATGCTTTTTTTGTTCATAGAAAGTTTTTTGTTCATAGAAATTTTTGTGTTCATAGAAAGTTTTTTGTCAATTGATGTATATGTTCATATATATGTGCATTTTTAGAAAAAAATTGTGTATATATGTTCATATATGCAAAAGTTACATTTAAGAAAAAAAGAAAATGTATGTATTATGTTCATATGCAAAGAATATGCAAAAGTTATAATTTTGGTCCCGGTTCGTGCCACCCAAACCCCTAGAAGAAAACTCCGGTAACTTCGACATGAGGGGGGACGTCGGACATATCGGGTGACCAACTCCCGAGGCCACCCAAACCCTAGAAAAAAAAGCGTTGTCGATCTCCTACCCCCTCCCGCCCCTACCCGACAAACTCACGAGGCCACCCAAACCCCTAGAAGAAAACTCCGGTAACTTCGACATGAGGGGGGACGTCGGACATATCGGGCGACCAACTCTCGAGCCCTCGCCGACGCGCCGGGACTGAGATGTGATAGGTAGTATTTTTTTTTTGTTCATAGAAAACTCCGGTAACTCTCTAACATGAGGGGGGACGTCGATCGATCAACCCCCTTTCACCAAACAGGGACTGAAAAAGCGTTGTCGAGGCCACCCCAAACCCTAGAAGTGTTGTCGAGGCCACCCCAAACCCTAGAAGCGTTGTCGAGGCCACCCAAATTTACCAAGTTAAATGAAGAAAACTCCGGTAACATAGATTTATCAAGAATGCCCCCATTATGGATGTGCACAAGTTGATCCAATTTTTTGCCATGTTGTAATATTTGCAGAAACTATGGATCAAAGAGACTTGGAACAAGAACAGTTGTTGGGGGATATAATCCGCGACGGACGTGATGCCATGTCGTTTCTCAACGACACCGATGGTCTGGAAGGAGAGGATGACGGCTCCGGTGATCGAACAATGGAGGAGGAAGGACATGATCATGCAGGCTCTGGTGACCGAATGCCGGAGGAAGAAGGAGACCATGATGACGGCTCCGGTGACCGAACGGAGGAGGGAGCTGTTGCAAAGTCCGGCGAGGTATATATATTAATTAAGCCTGTGTTGACTAGCTAATTGATGCATTAATTGTTTTGATATATTAACTCTTCTTTCTTCTTTTATAGCCCTCCGGATCGAGCCAAACTTCGGTAACGAGACGAGGCCCGAAGAAGAGGTTGCGCAAGGATGAAAAGTTCACGATCACAGCACTCGCGCACGATGGCCATCCGATTGAACCCAAGCGGACCAAGGACGCATTTTCTGCTCAGTGCGGAGCTATTGTTAGGGACTACATCCCGATCAGCATCGAGCAATGGAATAAGCCTAAGGACGGCGCCCCTGATGGTGATTATGTCACCGATAGACAGAAAGATGATATTTGGACCGCACTGAAGGCAAATTTCACCCTAGCGCCAGAGGAGGATCCGAATAAGCCAGTTATAGAGCCACTGGTCAAGGCGTGTGCTCTTAAGAAGATGGCAGATCTATTCAGGAGGTGGAAGAATGAGTTGAAATCAAAGTTTGTCGACAAAGGGAAGACTCCAGAATTCACCGGCCGATTTGAGAAGATAGGAGATCACTGGCCCGCATTTGTGGCCTACAAGACATCGGACAAGAGTAAGAAAATGTCAGAGACAAACAAGATCAATGCTGCAAAGAAGCAGTATCACCATCACACGGGGTCAGGTGGCTACCTCAAAGCCCGGCCGTTGTGGGACAAAGCTGAGAATGACCTGATTGCTAAAAACGTCGTACCACAGACATTGAACTGGCCAGACCGTTCAAGGACTTGGTTCTTCGGGGTTGGGGGAACTTTGGACCCTGAAACAGGGAAGTGCCACTGGACGAACGAGCAACTTGCAATACCCATGAACAAGCTTCAGGAGTATATCACCGCAGCGCAGGCAGGGACGTTCATTCCCGACAGAGAGAAGGACGAGCTGACTGAGGCCCTAGGGAATGCTGAGCACCCTGGACGAACACGAGGCACACCAGGCTCCATTCTGTGGAAGGTTGGGTTTCCCGACGCAGGCGGTTACAGAAGTCGGGAGAGAAAGAGGAAAGCGGAGCTGAGCGAAATTCAGAAGCTCAATGCAAGACTACAAAAGCTAGAGGAAGCTGAGAGCCAGCGAGCTGCCGGCCAACCATCTCAGCGGCACGAAGCTACCCCAGAAGCTACCCCGCCATCTCAGCGGAGAAGCAGCGTCGCTTCCACAGAGCCCGTTCAGCCTGACTTCACGTCTCCTAGCTACCCCGTGGATACTATCACGGAGGCTCAATATTGCGAGCTTATGACGAAATGCCGGAACCTCACTTTATTGGTGGCTGTCGGCTCTGTTGCACCTCCTCAACCCAACGGAACTTTTCACTGCCGTCCGATTCCACATGGCTATGCTGTTGTGATGGTGGATGAAGTAGTGGAGGGATTTGCGGAGCTCGAGCTTGACCACTCTACAGGTGAAGGGGAGAATCGACTGGGTCGTGCCCTGAGGAGTACATGTCTATGGCAGAAGGAGTACATCAAGCTTCCAAACTGGACGCCTCCGCCTCCTCCTCCTCCTCCGGCGAGTCAGGGCACTCCGCCTCCTCCTCCTCCTCCTCCTCCTCCTCCGGCGAGTGATCAGGGGACCCCGCCTCCTTCTCCGGCTCCTCCGACGCGTGAGGGCACTCCGCCTCCTCCTTCGCCTACTCCGGCACGTCGGAGCAGTACGCCTCCTCCTCAGCCTCGTCGGCAACGGCGGAAGACAGACGCCGCCGCTCCAGCTCCTCCGGTGCGTCGGAGCACTCCGCCTCCTTCTCCGCCTCATAAGCAACGACGGAAGAGAAACGCCGCCGCTCCGGTGGCTAGCAGTACAAGCAGAGGCGGGAGGGAATACAGATACGGTCCATCTCTCAAGCCTCTGGAAAAGTTACCATATGAGAGGACCGAGTCTGAAAACGAGGAGATATGTCAGGAGCAATTGAGGGCCCATTTTGCAAAGAAAACTCCACCTCCGAAGGAGAAGCTAGATCCGGTGAAAGCGAAGTGCACTATCGATGCCCTGAAGCGACCACCACCGCCTCCGCCGGATTCCAACTATGACCGCATAATTACTAAGACACATGCTGAAGCGCAGCAGTCGGGAAGTACTTCCAGTGCTGCAAGAGCGAAAAAACGAAGAAGTGGGAAAACAATTCCCCAGCTCGGTGAACAGGAGAAGCAATCGTGCCCCCCTCTCAAGGTGTCTAGCGATATCGCTAATCATCCGGTGCTACTGCCCGGTACCACTCTTGATGATTACCTGCCCGATGATGTACAGTTTGAAACGGCTGAGGTAGTAGATGTCTTTAGATACGAGCACGGGAAGCCTCTCGTCAAACCTGATCATCCTCATCTAACAACGATGATGCAAAAATTGCATGACTGGTACATGGAAACCTGCAGGAAGTCTGGGAAAGACAGTTTGTTTGTCGGAATTAAAAAAGAGCATGACTTCCCTGGAGTCGACCTGCTGCCTGTTGAATTTGTGGAGTTATTTCAATTATACAATCAAAAGGCCCTCGACAAACAACTCATGACTTGCTACTGTCTGTAAGTATTACTTCTATAATTAAGTCTCTAGCTCAGCTCGTTCATTGCATGTATATATAATTATCCTCACTATATTATGCAGATTGAAGATGGTCGAATGCAAAAAAACAGGAATCTTCGACGTTGGGTTCATTAGCCCAAATACCGTAAATGAATGGTCGGTACGAAAGGCGGCTGCAGCTACCGAGAACAACTTCCTAGAAACGTTCCTTAGACATCAAAACAAAAGGGAAATACTCTTTCCTTACAACTTCAAATGAGTGTTACTGTCTTCTGCATATTCGGTTTCGCTTACTCGTGGTTAAGTAATGTAATTGATGAGTTATGTGTGCGCAGCTTCCACTATATTCTGCTATCCATTAACCTTGACGGGGCATTAGTAACTGTCTTAGACTCGCTCCGTAAAGATCCCAAGTATTATGCGGACATGACTGCAATGCTCCAGAAGTAAGTTCAATCAATACCGGGACCATATCGGCAACTTTCGTTCATTTCCTGATATCAAGTAATCATTTTCTTTGCCTGCCAGGGTTTGGAAAACTTTTACCGCTATGGTTCCGGGTCTGAAGAAGGAGCTGCGATTTACACACCCCAAAGTAAGTAGTACTAGCTAGTTCCGCGCATCTTTCATTGATTCTAGTTTCATCAATACCATTATCATGCTTGCTTATCAGTTTGATTGAACTCTATTCTCGTAAAGTGCTTGTTGCAGGCACCCAACACTCATTTATGTGGATACTACGTATGCGAGTTCATTCGCTACTATACCTCTGAACGGGCCTCCTCTGAGAAACAATTTGAAGTACGTAAACAATATTCACAATTTTATTTTATATATTACCATCAATTGTGTTGAGTTTCATTCATATATATGTATTGACCCCCTTCTTTAAATTAGATCTGGCAGATGCGGGATGAACTCCTAGCACATGATCGCATACGAGCAATTCAAGAGGAATTGGCGGGATTCTTTCTTGACCACGTCATACCTGAACACGGAGAATACCATGTGAAATTGAAAAGGTTGTAAGGGATGTTATATATTGTACATATGTAGCAGCGTCGGATAGATATACGAAAACTTGTTGTTCGACCAAGCACGAAGAAAGAGATGTCACATCTCTCTATATATGTTCATGACGATCTTGTGTAATTAATGGTTTCCTTTATTTGCTTACTAGCTAGCGTCGAGTTTTCTCTATATGTGTAGTAGCTAGCGTCGACCAAGCACGGAAAAAGAGAGGTCACTTCTCTCTATTAGCTCGCTAACACAATATGAAACCCCTAAATTAACCCTCCAAAACCCCAAAACCCTCCCTTCCAAAAAAAAAAAAAACCCCAGCGGCTGCGAGCTGCTGACGCGTGGCTGCCCTTTGGTCCCGGTTGGTATTACCAATCGGGACTAAAGGTCCTCCTGCCTGGGCTCCCGCAGCGGCCACGTGGAGGGCCTTTGGTCCCGGTTCGTAAGCAAACCGGGACTAAAGGTTTTGAACTTTAGTCCCGACCCTTTAGTCCCGGTTCCAGAACCGGGACTAAAGGCCCTTACGAACCTGTTCGGGCCAAATGGGCCGTTTCCTACTAGTGTCCGTCCATCATTGCTAGAGGAAATTGAAATGGGAGTCGAGGAGCACTGGAGATATTAATATTTATTGGCTGGTATGGTGACATGAAGGTGCCACCACTTGCCCACCGTATTGCACGTCTTTTGTTTTGTGACTGCATTTATTGCATATTAGCTATTGTCACTCGAACAGATGGTGCAGGAAGCATATGTAGTGCAACTTCGCTTGCAAAATTTGCATCCGCAAAGTTGTGGCTACTCCCGGAATCAATCAAAGCAAGCATTACATGATTACCAACCAAACCACGCAGACGAATTGTTTCACCAACTTTCACGCCTGAAACTGCGTTCAAAGATAACTAACAATGTTCAACAAGTTCAAGTTTAGTTAATAATTCCAATGCTGAACAACGTCTTCAATTAATATCTCACCGTACTCAGCCCACTCTAATGCTGTGTTTTCATTTTTGGCCAGAAAAAACAGATTTCGTCCATCTCGGCCTGGGGTAGAAAGTACCTTCCAGCTGAAAAAAAATATTTTTTGTCAAATGTGTTCAAATTTCATCAAAATTTCACTCAACTTTTTGTGAAATTTTAGCCGGTATTTTTTAAATGGCTGAAATTCGGCCATCTTAGCAATGGGGCGGAAAATAAATCAAAAACCGAAAATGAAAACTCTGCTTGAATGCTCAGCAACTTCATACCCTTCTTACACTGATTCTCTTTACTGTATTTGTCTTCACGTAGATAACATCAGGGCCAGGCCGGCAAAATCAGGGACCCTGTGCCAAACCATAAAATGAGGCCTAAATTGAGTGCATAATTTTCTTTGAAAGATTTGCCAAGCAATTTCGTAAAATTGAATCGTAAGTGCTAGAAAAAGGATGGCTTGTTCTTTGGTTTGCACTAGATTTACTACTGAACTATTCTTGGCAAGTTGTGAACTTGTAATCATGAGTGCTTGGGAAGAAAAGTTAATCACAAGTGAGCACGGCATCGCACCAGTTTAGACGAAGAGAAGAATACGTTTCTGTGTCACTGACGAACCCAGCACCACCCGCAGAGTCAGTTGCGTGCCGCCGCATGGCACTTCGATCTCCCTCCTCATGGGAAAGTACCAAGTAGAGCTACGTGCGGTTTCAATGTTCCCGCCCCCCCGGAAGGGTCCGGTGCCTGTTTTGTTCATGACGCTGGTTCTCGCAGACTACTACACAGGTGACGGCGCCCTTCACGACCTTCTCCCTTACTCCTTGCAATGAGATGCGTTGCGGCCATGCGGCGCTAGAGGAGTCCTCAAGTGGTCGTCTGCACACATCTGCTTTTGGACTCAAGGGCCCCCGATTGATCCTAACGTGTAGTCGTGCAGACGACGGGATTAATGGGCCAGTAGCATCTAGACCGCGCTCGGAAATTTGGGGCCCTATGCCGTCGGCATCGGCTGCACATCACCAGGCCCGGGCCTGGATAACATAAGCCATCGGCTCCCCGAAAAATGCATAATTGTCTCTCTGCCAAAATCATATGCTGGTTTCTGAGCTATTGTATTGGCCTGAACTAGGTTTGGTGGTGCATTTTTCCTAACGAAAGGCACCACTCACGGACGTCTAGGACATTATAGTTCAAATCCCTCCTCTTGAATTCGAGCAAAGGCCACTGCTGTCGTGACACTCGTTGGTTCTTCCAAACGGACCGCAGCTTGTAATTCATCTTTTTGTCCAAACACGAATCATGCATGCGCCTTTCTCTTTTTCGAAAAGGGGCGCTTTATTACTTAAAAGGTTTAAGCATTACACCCGGTCTCTGCATAACTGAGATGCACACAGCCAAACAAGGTCTCCTCATAAAACAATTAAAATAAAAAGGCGAAATACAAGAAACATGTAGAGTGTGTATAACGCCTAAAGTGGAGGGGCACCAATCCTAAGATCATGCTGCCACCCATGTTGGGTAAAAGTATCCCTCGCCGTAGCCTCCAATCGTGTACACACCTCCGTAAACAGGTCTCGATTCTCCACACGTTGTAGAGAGGACCATAAACGAAAAATCCCGGTACATCTGTAGATAACCTGCAACGGAGAAGTACTTTTATCGTTAAAAACCTTATCATTTCTACATAGCCAAAGTGACCAAATAACGGCAAGCGCTCCCACCCTTAGAAGAATTCTGAACCTGTGATCAATCCCATGTAACCAGTTGCCAAATATATTAGCAACACTACATGGAGGATACAAGCCAGAAGCTATTTGGATGATTGACCATATAGAACGAGCCAATTTGCATTGGAAGAATAAATGTTTTATTGTCTCATCATGGTGACAAAAGACACATTGTGGATTTCCATGCCAATTCCTCTTAATAAGGTTATCTTTAGTAAGAATGACTCCGCGACGAAGATACTATGCAAAACTTTTGTTCTTAAGAGGTATCTTCATCTTCCAGATCTTCTTGTTATTATCAACTGGCACATCAGACTGGATTAACGCTCTATACATAGATTCCACTGAGAATTTTCCATTCTCATGGAGGTTCCATCGGAATACATCAGACCCATGTGACAATTGCACCGTGGACAATCGTTGGAGAAGAATATTCCATGATTGGAGTCTGGGTCCTATTAAATCTCTTCTGAACGTCACATTTGGCGGAAACGATTCCATTACCGTGGCGATAGTATCACCCTTGTGACGCACAATATTGTATAGAGCCGGATATTGTTCCCGGAGTGTGGCATTTCCTAGCCACTTGTCCTCCCAGAATCTAATTTCTGAGCCGTCCTTAATCGAGAAGGATCCATAGCAGAAGAAATATTTCTTCGTAGCCATTAGACCTGCCCAAAAGTTGGAGTCCCCAGGCTTCCAGTATACTTGGGATACCGCCTTAGAACCCACATATTTCCTCCTCAGGAGGGTTTGCCATACACCATCTTCTGTCAATAATTTAAACAACCATTTGCCGAGGAGGGCCCTATTCTTAACCTCAAGGTCATGAATGCCCAACCTGCCTTGGTCTTTGGGACGGCAAACCACGCTCCATTTAGCCGGTCGATATTTCTTTCTCTCACTATCTCCTTGCCAAAAGAATCTTGATTGGAAGTAATCCAATCTATGTAAAACTCCTTTCGGCAATTGGAAGAAGGAAATCATATATAGTACCATATTACTTAGTGGACCAATCTTCCACCCAGAGACAGCACTTTACCTTTCCAACTGCTAAGTCTTTTTTGCAGTCTCTCCTCAACGTGTTTCCATTCAGCATTTGTGAGTCTCCGATAATGTATCGGTATCCCCAAATATGTGATCGGAAACTGGCCCAACCCGCATCCGAACAGTTCAGCGTACAGGTGGGCCTCGTCTTGAGCCTCGCCAAAGCAAAACAATTCACTTTTATGAAAATTGATTTTAAGACCCGAGATTTGCTCGAATGCTGATAAAATCAGTTTCAGATTTCTTGCTTTCTCAAGGTCATGATCCATGAAGAGAATTGTATCGTCGGCATATTGAAGTATAGAGAGACCACCATCTCTTGCGTTGTTGATTCTCTCAAATTTTAACGCCACAGGTGGTGACCAACGAAAGGGTGTCAGTGTTCCTCCACCGTGTGAGGAGTGAGGACGCTGAGAAACCATGAGCAGTTGTCCCTACTGCTCCACTCCTAGCGGAAGGATGCAGATGTGTTGAGCGCCATGGAAGAGGTTGTGGAGAGCGACCACCATCGGCTTACCATCTTTCGTGGGAATGTCCCTGACAATAGAACTAGGGGTACGAATGGAGGGGCGAAGTCTAGCTACGGCGGAGGTGTGACACTCGGATGTGTACGAGTTCAGGCCCCACTCGGAAGTGGTAAAAGCCCTACGTCTCGAGCCCTGAGGCTGGTGTTGTTTTAGCTTATGGGTGTATATGGGAATACAGGTGTCGGAACCTTGCTATGGCATCCGGTGGTGGCTTATATAGAGTGCGCCACCACCAGCCGAGCGCCCGCATTGAATGCTAGTTAAAGCTAGTTACAGAAACTGCCGCTTTAACTAGTACGTTACAGGTAACGCCTGACTGATCAATCCCGGAGGACGTCCTTTCATATAACTCAACGCTACGTCTCCTGACCGTTGAGTTCTCGTTGTCCGAGTGCGTCTTCATGTCCATCCGAGTGAACCTTCAAATCTTACCGAGTGCACTTCTTCTTTTGAGCTCCGATGCTGACATGGAACCATTGGTGGGCCCTAGATGTCAGGTCCATTACCCTACCCAGGGTAGGCATCCTCATCAGTAGCCCCCGAATCCATGAGGTTTTATCAGTCGAGTGATCGACACTCGGAAACATCGATGATCTTTCGGAGAAGATCGAGAAACGATCGTGTCGTCTCCCACTCGGCCTCAAACCAAGATGGATTCAGGATCAATGTTTTCGATGAAAACCATAATGTTGTTTAATCCGAGTGGTCAGCTGGTGAGAGCCGATCACTCGGTTCATAGGAAGGTGTCACCAGGATTATCCGCGACATAGAGCTCCTCTCCTTTGAGCACGGAGAGATTTCCGCGCGTTCGAAATCGCCGAGACTGCGCGTGGGCGCGCAGCGGAACGGCCGTGTCCCAAAGTTTTTGGGGAAATGGGCACGACGCCTCGAGAACCGCGCCGAAAATCACACCACGCGTTCCCGATACCCTGAACAGTGGATTCACAGATCTTCCTTCGTTCGCGGATTAACGGCCTGAGATTACGCCGGATCTTTGGTATAAATAGCGGGAAGTACTGTTTGGGCGAGAACAGATCTCATTTCTCCAATTCCTCGTCTTCTCCGATGCCCACCTGCGCTCCTCCTTTCTCTCCACCGTCGAAGGCTGTCTTGAGCTCCCCGGCGAAGATGCGCACGGCGTTCGCGACCGCGAAGGTCGAGCGAGCGAAGAAGAGCGCGCGCGCATCTTCCTCCAGCACCGGAGCGCCGGCTGGATGTACGCAAGGTAAGTGGCTCCCATCGCGGGTGACCAAGGCCCGGATGCTCGATCTGGAGGTTCAAGGACTCGTGCGTGAGGGGAGCTGGCGGCTGCCGGGGCCGGACGAAGAGGAGCCATCGCCGAAGGGGGACGAGCGTGTGCTCTTGGTGACCCACCTCGAGCGAGGTTTTTCTCTGCCGCCACACCCTTTCTTCCAAAGGTTTCTGAGCTTCTTCGGTGCTCAGCTTCATCACCTTCCCCCAAATGCGGTAGTGTACTTAGCTGCATTTATCTCTTTGTGCGAAAACTTCTTGGGTTGCCACCCCCATTGGGGTTTGTTTAAACATCTCTTCACTTGCCGAGTGATGACCGTGAAGAAACCCACTCGGTCGGAGGATAAGACCAATGTGGCCCAACTGTGCGGGGGACTCGGAATCCAACTGCGAGACAAGGGATGTTTTCCTAAGTTGACATTCCCTGACTCGGTAATGGGGTGGCAGGAGAACTGGTTCTACTGCCATGACATTCCAGTCAGTGAGGGTCAACCAGGTCTCCCGCCGTATACTTCGGATCGCATTCGGCCAGTTTCCCGACTGACAGTGACCAAGGAAGAGAAGACTGAAGTAGACATCTTAGTGATAGCGTTAGTAGCTCTGGTGCAAAAAGGTGTTAATGGTCTCGACCTGCTGGAGGTCTTCTTCCAGAGGAGGATCCAGCCGCTGCAAGCCAGAGGTCACCCCATGTTGGAATACTCCGGGCCGGATGATTCCACTCGAACTCACCTGGAGGAGCTCAAGGAAGAAGAGGTGGAGGCCAAGATCAAGGCGATCACACCAGCGCGCGACAACCCCAGGGGGAGTCGGCTAGTGGATCCACTCTCATTGGAGAACCCGGCGAACGAGGTAAATTCCGAGTGCCCATCTTCGAGTGAAATTCGTATGTATGTTGAAATTGATCCGACTGTCCTTGCCTTTCATTCGGCAGGCCTTCACACAAATGAGCAGTCTGGTGCCACTCGTGGTTAGAGTTCCGGTTGATGTCGCCAGCGACACTGACCATCCGGACGACATGGCCGAAGCTGGAGAGTGTGAAGAGTCCGGTGAAGGCGAGGATGATGAGGAAGACGACGAAGAGGGCTCAGAAGACGACGACGAAGTGGAGTCGTCGCGTTCATAAGACCGAGTGCATGAAACTCGCTCCAAGGCGCACCATGACTCGGGAATCCATGGTGGCGGACCCAAAGGATCGAGGACTGCCAAACCGAGTGGATCCGCCCTTCCAACACGTGTTGCAAAGCGCGGGCGTGGAGAGCTTGTCTCTTCCCCTGAGAAGATGGCGAAGCAGCCCAAAATTGTTGCAACCAAACCTCGAAAGGCGGTCCTCATCCCGAAGATCAAGATGGCTATCCCAGTGGCTTCATCGTAAGTGATTCTATTCTTGATAGTAGCTGTGTATACCTATCCGAATGACAAAAAATCTGAGTGTTCTCTTTGCAGGGCTGATACTTGATACGTCTCCAACGTATCTATAATTTATGAAGTATTCATGCCATGTTTACAATAATTTTATATGATTTTGGTATGATTTGATTAGAACTAACCCGGACTGACGCTGTTTTCAGCAGAACAACCGTGGTGTTGTTTTTGTGCAGAAATAAAAGTTCTCGGAATGAGTTGAAAATTTACGGAGAATATTTTTGGAAAATATAAAAAATACTGGAGCCAAAAGTCACCGGAGAGGAAGGCCGAGGAAGTCACAAGGGTGGGGGGCGCCCCCCCCCTAGGGCGCGCCCCCTGGCTTGTCACCTCCTCGGGAACCTTCTGGACGTGGGACCAACGCCAAAAACTCTTATAAATATAGAAATCTCCGAAAAGAAACCTAGATCGGAAGTTCCGCCGCCGCAAGTCTCTGTAGCCACGAAAGATCAATCTTGGCCCTCTCCGGCACCCTGCCGGAGGGGGTCACCATCACCGGAGGCCATGGAGGAGGAAGACGGAGGGGCCATCATCACCATGGAGGCCAAGGACCAGAGGGAGAACCTCTCCCCACCTAGGGGGGAGGCCATGGAGGACGAAGCACAAGGGGGAGACCCTCTCCCCCTCTATCCCGGTGGTGCTGGAGTGCCACCAGGGGAACCATCGCCGCGGTGATCGTCTTCATCAACATCACCTTCCTCATCACCATCCTCATCTCCTTTCAGCGGTCCACTCTCCCGCACCCCGCTGTAATCCCCTACTTGAACATGGTGCTTTATGCCACATATTATGATCCAATGATGTGTTGCTATCCTATGATGTTTTGAGTAGATTTCTTTTGTCCTTTGGGTTGATTGATGATCTAGATTGGTTTGAGTTGTATGTTTATTTTGGTGCTGTCCTATGGTGCCTTCTGTGTCGCGCACACGTGAAGGATTCCCGCTGTAGGGTGTTGCAATACGTTCATGATTCGCTTATAGTGGGTTGCTTGAGTGACAGAAGCATAAACCCGAGTAGGTAGGTTGTTGCGTATGGGATAAAGGGGACTTGATGCTTTAATGCTATGGTTGGGTTTTACCTTAATGATCTTTAGTAGTTGCGGAAGCTTGCTAGAGTTTCAATCATAAGTGCATATGATCCAAGTAGAGAAAGTATGTTAGCTTATGCCTCTCCCTCATATAAAATTGCAATAATGATTACCGATCTTGTTAACAATTGCCTAGGACAATTCCGCACACCGACTCATCATTATTCCGCACTCGCTATTTGTAATACATTGTAATATATTCTAACTTTATGATAACAGCACCTATTTTTATGTTTTAGTTCGCCGATATCATGCAAAGCTATTCTCTTCATACCCACAACGTAGTTTTATTTCTCGTTTCTAGTTGGAAGCAATCATTCGGCGTACGTAGAGTCGTATCAGTGGCAGATAGGACTTGAGAGAATATTGATCTTACCTTTAGCTCCTTGTGGGTTTGACACTCCATACTTATCACTTCCACCTTTGGAAATTGCTACGATGATTCCTTGCACTTGGGTATTATCAATACTTCGACCGCATCACCTGACCCCCAGACCCTGGAGAAAGAGCTGGCCGATGCTGATGTTGCGTCCTCGAAGGGTAAGTGCTGAACTCACTCGGTAACCAAGTATATTTCCGAGTACCTTCGAGTGGCTTGATTATTTGCAGCTCCGCGAGAGGGGATCGACCTTGATGCAACCGACAAGACTGACCCAAAGAACACTCCGGCAGACGCGGACGTCATGATGTAGGAGCCATCACTTGCCGATACTTTGGTGCCCACACAAGAGGTCAGCTCGGGATCCGGGGCAGCACTCGGTACCGGGTCTTCATCTCAATTGTTGACTTCTTCTACGCCCAATATTTTTGCGCTACACCATGTCCCGGAGGACCAAGTGGGAGCAAGCAAAGAGGCGCTAGTGCAACTGGAAATAATGAGCGACCGACTGAAGACGGCGTATGATGCGAGTGAAGCCCTGAAGAAGAATGTCCGAGTAAGTACTCTTGTAAGTATCCTTTTCAATTTTCTGTCTTGTGAGGATCTGAAACCGAGTTTAAGTACACCCGTTGAGTGTGCTTGAGTTCCAGTGGGGGCACGCTGAGTGCACCCACTGGGTGTAGTCCCCGAGACTGCCGTCGACTGAAGCAGTCGGCGGGAGTCTTAGAGTCCGAGTGAATACCATGTTCAATCCATCCGAATGAATACTTTGTTTTTTATTTTCCAGTGGGGGCGCGCTGAGCGCACCCACTGGGTGTAGTCCCCGAGACTGCCGTCGACTGAAGCAGTCGGCGGTAGTCTTAGAGTCCGGGTCAAAGTCCTGACCAATATGCTTTGCTTTAAATCTGTTTTGCAGTCTGTTTGCGAGCTCGGAAGCCACTACAAGACTCTGGAGAAGGAGGTGCTGGACCTGCGCATTAGCCTCGACGCTGAGAAGACCAAGAACGCCCGACTGAAGAGGAGAAAAAGGCCATTGAAGGTAATATCTTCCTACTCGACTTTAATGGTAGTTGTTCCTTTTCCCATCCGACTGAGTATGCTTCATCAGATTTTCGTAGAGAAAATCGTTAACTTGTCAAGAGGCTGAGGAATTCTATTTCTTTAGAAACTGTGAAGACTACTCTTGAGAAGAAGCACACTGAACTTGTGGCCGCTCAGAAGGAAGCCAGCCGAAAGGCCAAGGAGGCCGAGGAAAAACTGAAGTCAGTCGGAAAGCTGGAGGAGGAGAAGAAAGTATTGGAGGTTGCCGTCCAGAAGTCCAACGAAGAACTTGTTGAATTGAAGAGGCTTCAAACCGAGTGGCAGACCAAACTCAACCTTATTGCTTCCAAGAAAGTTGAGCTGGAGGAATACGTCGAGGAATTCAGTGGCGAGGCCAATGAAAAGCTCAAAGGTAATTCGTCCGAGTGATTTCCATTGAACTCGGTTAAGTTGAGTGAAATTTGTATGTCCCTGACTTCTTTCTTCATTTGTCTGAATCCAGCATTTTGCGACGATGTGGCGGAGGAGACGGACAAAATCGAGAAGGAGCTGGATCCCAACCAAGGTTTACTCAAGGACAGTGCTGCCATGAGCGTGCTCCGATTGGAGGAGTGCGTTGAGCAAGTGGCCATGTATATCAGGGAGCTGGGCACCGCCATCTCTGCGATTGATCATGACGTGTTTCCTCACGACAAGCCTTCGAAGGATCTGGAAACTGTGTTAGCTCGAGTGAAGGCAGTGCCAAGCCGAGTGAAAGACTGGAAAAAATCTGCGGCCCGGGCCGGTGCTGACATAGCTCTCTCGTTGGTCTGTATCCACTACAAGGGGGTGGACGAGAAGAAACTGAAGTCTCTCAAGGTGGCTAACAAGAAGAACGCCAAGATTGATGACTTCATGGAGATGTTCATGGAGGCTGCCACTCGGATAGCGGACAACATCGACCTGGACACCTTCGTGGAAGCAGTGCCTCCGCCCGAGTGACCATCTAGTTTTAACTCTTTTTAAGTATTTGCCTCGGAATGCCGAGTGTTTGCTATAACCATGAAACTTTAAGTGAGCCTGAGGCTCCAACCCTTTGAACCTTTATCCGTACTCTTCGATCCAAATGATGTAGTTCTCGTTTGTTTTGGCTTTTATTCGATCTTTGGTTCCGGATGGTTCTAACTTAGGCGATGCGGAGTCGCGGGTAAGTCCCCGAGTGTGGGCTGGACCCTCACTCGAAGAAATTTGTCCTTGGATGAACAATGATAGTCCTGTTCATCTTGACAACCGAGTGTGGAGGATGTCCTACTCGTAAGGTTTCTAACTTAGGCGATGCGGGATCGCGGCTAAGTCCCCGAGTGTGGGCTGGACCCTCACTTGGAGTAGTTTGTCCTTAGATGAACAATTATGGTCCTGTTCATCTTGACAACCAAGTGTGGAGGGTGTCCACACTCAGAGTGATTTCTAGCTTAGGTGACGCGGAGCCGCGGCTAAGCCCCCGAGTGTGGGCTGGACCCTCACTCGGAATAGTTTGTCCTTAGACGAACAATGATGGTCATGTTCATCTTGACAACCGAGTGTGGAGGGTGTCCACACACAGAGTGATTTCTAACTTAGGCGATGCGGAGCCGCGGCTAAGCCCCCGAGTGTGGGCTGGACCCTCACTCGGAGTAGTTTGTCCTTAGACGAACAATGATGGTCCTGTTCATCTTGACAACCGAGTGTGGAGGGTGTCCACACTCAGAGTGATTTCTAACTTAGGCGACGCGGAGCCGCGGCTAAGCCCCCAAGTGTGGGTTGGACCCTCACTCGGAGTAGTTTGTCCTTAGACGAACAATGGTGGTCATGTTCATCTTGACAACCGAGTGTGGAGGGTGTCCACACTCGGAGTGATTTCTAACTTAGGCGACGCGGAGCCGCGGCTAAGCCCCCGAGTGTGGGCTGGACCCTCACTCGGAGTAGTTTGTCCTTAGACGAACAATGATGGTCCTGTTCATCTTGACAACCGAGTGTGGAGGATGTCCACACTCAGAGTGATTTTTAACTTAGGCGACACAGAGCCGCGGCTAAGCCCCCGAGTGAGGGCGAGACCCACACTCGGAGTAGTTTGTACTTAGGCAAAATCAGGTTTCTGGCTAAGTGTTTTTCATACCCACTGGGGGTAGCAGTCAAATTTCAACAAGATATAATGAAATAAAACTTTATTCATCGAGATCACTCGGATTCACTACTGGAATAATAAACTAAAGATAGTTGTGTTCTAGGTGTAGAACTTGCGAAGCAGGTCCGCATTCCAAGTTCGGGGCTCTTCTACTCCATCTTTGATGTTGTAAAGCCGGTAAGCTCCGTTATGCAAGACTTTGGAGATTGCATACGGCCCCTGCCACGGAGGCGCGAGTTTGTGGGGTCTCTGCTGATCCAGTCAGACAACAAGATCCCCTTATTGAAAGGCTCGGGGCTAGATGTGTCTGTCATGATAGCGCCTCAAATCTTGCTGATAGAGTGTCGATCTGATGAGGGCCGGCTCTCTTTCTTCCTCCAGAAGGTCGAGGCCGTCTTGCCGAGCGGTTTCGGCTTCAGCTTCATCATATAGTTCCACTCGGGGGGAATTGTGTTGAAGATCACTCGGTAGTACTGCCTCTGACCCATACACCATGAAGAAAGGTGTGCGCTTCATAGAGCGGTTTGGAGTTGTCCGAATGCCCCATAAGACGGAAGGCAATTCTTCAACCCAAGCTCCAGCAGCATACTTTAAGTCTCTCATCAATCGAGGCTTCAGGCCTTGCAGAATCATTCCGTTGGCGCGCTCGGCTTGACCATTCGACTGCGGGTGAGCCACTGAGGCGTTAATTAACCCGAATGCCTTGAAGAAACAAAATTGCTTGAATTCGTCCGCGTCAAAGTTCTTCCCATTATCTGTGATGATATCATGAGGCACGCCGAACCTGAAGATGATTTGCCGAATGAAACTGACAGCTATGCCTGCATCCAAGCTCTTGATAGGTTTTGCTTCAACCCACTTGGTGAACTTATCAACCACGATGAGCAGATGCGTGAATCCACTCGACCCAGTCTGTAAGGGGTCGACCATGTCTAGGCCCCACACTGCAAACGACCAAGTGATCGGAATTGTCTTGAGCGCGGACGCTGGCTTGTGAGACTTGTTCTTGTAAAACTGACATCCAACACACATGTCAACCAGGTCCTTTGCTGCTTCATTGGCTCAGGGCCAATAAAAACCCGCTCGGAAAGCTTTAGCGACCAAAGTCCGAGAGGATGCGTGGTGGCCGCAAGTTCCCGAGTGGACTTCATGTAAGATTTGAAGTCCCTCCTCTGGAGAGATGAATTTCTGGATGACTCATGTGGTGCTTTTCTTGTACAACTGATCTCCCATAACTTCGAATGACTTGGATCGACGGACGATCCGACGGGCTTCTTCTTCGTCTTCTGGGAGTTCTTGCCTGAGCAAATATGCCAAATAAGGTTGAGTCCACTCGGGAGTGATTACCAGTATTTCGTGGACAAGATCCACTATAGCTGGAACTTCAACCTCAGTCGGATCGGAAGGACCGACTGCTTGCGGGGGCTCCTCTGTAAAAGGGTCTTTTGCGATGGTCGGAGCACGCAGATGTTCAAGGAATATGTCTTTCGGGACTGCTCGGCGAGTGGATCCGATCTTCGCCAGATCGTCTGCTGCTTGAGTCTTCGCACGAGGGATGTGATGCAGCTCCAGGCCTTCAAAATTCTTCTCCACCTTCCTGACTGCATTGCAGTATCCGGTCATTGCTGGACTCTGAATGTCCCACTCCTTCATCACTTGATTGACAACAAGGTCCGAGTCACCGTAAACCATCAACCGACGAATGCCGAGTGAGATGGCCATGCGGAGCCCGTACAAGAGGGCTTCATATTCGGCCTCATTGTTCGATCAGTCAAAATGGATCTGGAGAACATAGTTCAGTCGGTCTCCTTTGGGAGAGACAAGAACCACGCCAGCCCCCGAGCCATTGAGCATCTTGCAACCGTCGAAGAACATGGTCCAGTGTTCGGGAACACTCGGGATTGGTTGCTCCTGCTCAATCCACTCGGCCATAAAATCAACCAATGCTTGGGAATTGATTGCTTTCTTGGCTTCGAATTTGATTTCCAGCGGAAGGAGCTCGATTGCCCACTTCGCCACTCGGTCAGCGGCGTCCCTGTTGTGCAAGATCACTGACAGGGGAGCGCTGCTGACGACCGTGACCGAGTGATCTTGGAAGTAATGGACTACCTTCTTTGCAGTCAGGTAAATACCATAAACCAGCTTCTGGTAGTGCGGGTACCTCTGCTTGGAAGGAGTTAGCACTTCTGAGATGTAATATATGGGTCTTTGGACTTTGAATGCCTTTCCTGGCTCTTCTCGCTCCACTGCAAGGACTGTGCTCACCACCTGGCTGGTCGCTGCGATATACAGGAGTAAAGGTTCCTGGCTGCCCAGAGCAGCTAACACCGGCTGGGTGGAAAGCAATGCTTTGAGCTCAGCGAATGCGGCTTGCGCTTCATTGGTCCACTCGAATTTATCAGATTTCTTCATCAATCGGTAGATAGGAAGAGCCTTCTCTCCGAGTCTTGAGATGAATCGGCTCAGGGCCGCAAGGCATCCTGTCAACTTCTGCACATCATGTAGGCGCTCTGGCTGCTTCATTCGGACTATAGCGCCGATTTTGTCAGGGTTAGCATCAATTCCCCGTTCGGAAACGAGAAAACCGAGTAACTTTTCGGCGGGCACTCCGAATGTGCACTTAGCTGGATTCAACTTGATCCCGAAACGGCATAGGTTTGTGAAGGTTTCGGCGAGGTCAGTTAGGAGGTCGGAACCTTTCCTAGACTTGACCACGATGTCGTCCATATAAGCCTCCACATTCCGACTGATTTGCTTCTGTAAACACTTTTGGATCATGCGCTGGAAAGTGGCTCCAGCATTCTTCAAACCGAATGGCATCGTGATATAGCAAAAACACCCGAATGGGGTGATGAAGGCTGTTTTTATTTCATTAGGGCCGAACATTCGGATATGTGATACCCGGAGTACGCATCCAGGAACGACAGACGTTCACATCCGGCTGTTGAGTCCACTATTTGATCTATCCTAGGTAAAGTAAAATGATCTTTCGGGCAGGCCCGATTGAGGTGTTTGAAGTCAATGCACATACGGAGTGACTTATCCTTCTTCGGCACCAGGACCACATTCGCGAGCCACTCGGAGTGGTAGATCTCACGACTGAACTCAGCAGCGAGAAGCCGAGCTATCTCTTCACCAATCGCCTTGCGCTTCTCGACGGAGGATCGACGCAAGTACTCCTTAATTGGCTTGGCCTTGGGATCGGTTCGGAGTCGGTGCTCAGCCAGTTCCCTGGGTACACCAGGCATGTCAAAGGGCTTCCATGCGAAGATGTCCCAGTTCTCACGGAGGAACTGGATGAGCTCGGCTTCCTATTTGTCCCCGAGTGAAGTGGAGATGTTCGTCGGGGCGGTATTTGGGTCACTCGGATGGACATGAACTTGTTTAGTCTCACCAGACGATTGGAAAGCTGATTCTGCAGCTGGCCGCTTCGACCTGAGCAAATCAGCCGTGTCCACCTCCTTCTTGTATCCTTCAAGTTCGGCTGCCAGCACTTGTTCACTGGCTATCTTCGTGCCCTGCTGAAGACACTCTTCGGCTACTTTCCGATCACCAGTGACTGTAATCACGCCCTTAGGCCCTGGCATCTTGAGCTTGAGATACACGTAGCATGGTCTGGCCATGAAACGTGCGTAGGCAGGCCTACCCAGGATGGCGTGGTACGCACTGCGGAAGTCGACCACTTCAAAAGTCAGTTTTTCCTTCGGAAATTCTTCTCGCCGCCGAATACCACGTCAAGCGCGATCTGACCGAGTGATTCGGCTTTCTTCCCAGGGACTATCCCATGGAAATGCATGTTGCTCTTGCTCAATCGGGACATCGGGATGCCCATAGCGCTGAGCGTGTCGGCATATATGATGTTAAGTCCACTGCCTCCATCCATTAGGACTTTGCGCAGTCGGACACCACCCACTGCGGGGTCAACGACCAGCGCTTGCCTCCCAGGGGTGGCAATATCGGGCGGATGATCCGACTAGTCGAAGGTAACAGGCATCTTCGTCCAGTTGAGGTATTTGGTAGTAGTCGGAACTGCCATATTAACCTCCCGATTGATTACTTTGAATTGTCTTCTACTTTCAACGTCAGCGAAAATCACGTTGATGACCTTGTCGATTTTCGGATACTCGGAAGTATCTTCCTCTTCCTCGACATCGACCTTCTCACCCGAGGGTTCAGCGCCCATCTCCTGCTTGAGCAGGCGACATTCCCGAGTGGAGTGCTTCGGAAGCACAACGTTGCCTTCTTCATCCGTCTTGGTATGAATCTGGCACGGTTGGTCAAGGATGTCGGATTTATACTCGGACTTCTTCTTGGGAGTCCATTCTTTCTTCTTCTTTTTAGGCTTTGGCTTGCCTTGCCCCTATCCTTGGACAGCTACGACTTCAGCTTTGCCAGAAGTGTCGGCTTTCCGCTTCTGATTTTTTTCGGCGTTTCCTCCCGATTGAGGGGCGTTGCCGGCTCTGGCTTTGCCACTTCAGAGGCGGTCTTCTTCTTCGCCATTGGCATATTTGTTTGCAATCTCCATGGCCCGACTGAGGGACAGATCCCCAGACCGACCGAACTTCAGGACTAACTCCCGATACCGAGTGCCTGCCTTGAAGGCGCACACGGCCTAGTGCTCGGTGACATTCTCCACAATGTGGTCCAGCGCTGTATGTACTCTCGGAGAGTCTCATTGTTCTTCTGAACACAGTGCTGGAGTTCCGTCAGTCCACCCGGACGCTTGTAGGTGCCTTCGAATGTTTTGACAAACACTCGGGCCAAGTCATCCCAGCAGTAAATACAATTGGCGGGCAACTGATTTAGCCACGCCCGTGCGGACCCTTCCAACATGAGCGGAAGGTGCTTCATGGCGACGTAATCATTGCCGCCGCCGATTTGGACGGCGACTCGATAATCTTCGAGCCAAGTCTCTGGCTTGGACTCGCCATTGAACTTTCCAATCCCGGTTGCTAGTCGGTAATTGGGGGGTATCTCCGCCTCCTGGATGTATCTGCTGAAACATCCGAGACCGGTAACTCCCCAGCCACTCGCCCGGTCCCTGTCATATCTGTTCTGATCGACCACTCGTTGAGTGATGTCCGATCGGGCGGCATAGCCTCTGTGTCTGACAGGGCTCCGCTCATGGTTTCTCCCGAGTGGATAGCCCCCGTCATACGGACGTTGACCATGCGGACCACCCCACGGAGGGGGAGTCCGACTGAAATCGCGGTTGTCGCGCCCGCGTACTCCATACTGGCCTCTCGGATGAGGAGGAGTCCGCGGGTCTCTCCTCGGCGCAAGAGGACTGTGAGCTGACTGCACAGTATCTGCCCGAGGGGATTCGTTATGAATGCGCTGGTGAGATTGCGATACCTCTGAATTTTGCTGAAGGGCGGTCTTCAGCAGCGCCTGGATCTGCCGAATGCCCTCGCCTGCCGCTGAATTGGACGGCTGGATCGAATCAGCGATCCGAGTGGCCGCGGCCAGGTTCATCAAAGGGGTACGCATCGTTGGGATGGTGTACGGGCGTTCCTTTGTGAACGTCAACTGGCGGCGGCTACGGCTGGAACTGGGAAAATCCATTGCCGCGCGCTCGTCGAGTGACTGTTGTAGCCGCTCGAGACGCTCGCGCTCGGCCAGAGTGGCTTGGCGAGCGACCTCAAGGGCTATCTGCTCGGGGGTGTTCCCCGCAATAGGTGTCTGAAGAACTTCATCGTTTCTGCGCCTGAGTTCCTCTCGCTACTCCCGAGTGAGCGGTCGGGGGATGTAGCCGTCGGTACTGGCGTCACGATGATCGCCGTCTCGATCACAGGCGCCTCCGGCCGAGTGCCCTGGAGGTACAACGTCGCGGGACGGACCGGCCATGAAGACCTCCGCCACATCTCCGCTGCTCTCGAAATCGGCGGCATCGGAGGAATCATCACCCGAAGAAGAGAATAGACAATGCACTGCCTCGTCGGCTTCGAGTGCAGTCACTCGCTGCCCCGCGGCCTGCGCCACCACAGCGTGTTTGATCCAACGCTGCAGCCCGGAGAGCCCTGAGCGTCGGCGAAATGCCGCGAGACGTGTAGGGGAGACCGGTCGATAAGGCGTGGACGGTTGCCCGAGAAGAACTCCGAACGTCGCCGCGCTAAAGTGCACGGCGTCGCGAGCGGGCAGTGCCTCCGCGTCCAGCGGCGCTTCCTGCAGCCACGCCGAATCGTCGACGGCGAAGCTGAATGACCCGAAGAAGATCTCGCCGCCGAAAGTGTTCATGATGAACGAGAAGATGGAAATTCCACCTGCGCCGGAATTTGCTAGATGCGCAGGCCCCACGGTGGGCGCCAACTGTCGTGGGAATGTCCCTGACAATAGAACTAGGGGTACGAATGGAGGGGCGAAGTCTAGCTACGGCGGAGGTGTGACACTCGGATGTGTACGAGTTCAGGCCCCACTCGGAAGTGGTAAAAGCCCTACGTCTCGAGCCCTGAGGCTGGTGTTGTTTTAGCTTATGGGTGTATATGGGAATACAGGTGTCGGAACCTTGCTACGGCGTCCGGTGGTGGCTTATATAGAGTGCGCCACCACCAGCCGAGCACCGCATTGAATGCTAGTTAAAGCTAGTTACAGAAACTGCCGCTTTAACTAGTACGTTACAGGTAACGCCTGACTGATCAATCCCGGAGGACGTCCTTTCATATAACTCAACGCTACGTCTCCTGACCGTTGAGTTCTCGTTGTCCGAGTGCGGATGTGATCATCCGAGTGCGTCTTCATGTCCATCCGAGTGAACCTTCAGATCTTACCGAGTGCACTTCTTCTTCTAAGCTCCGATGCTGACATGGAACCATTGGTGGGCCCTAGATGTCAGGTCCATGACCCTACCCAGGGTAGGCATCCTCATCACCATCTCTTTTCAATAGGCGAGGTCCCAGAGATAAAATTGATAAACATATTTTGCCCCATAGTCGTACAATCATTTTCGGCGCCTTTCAAGCCTACACAATTCCTATGTCAAATCTTTTCCACTCTCTCTAGATATATAGGGAGATCTCTATCGATCATTGCTAGAGGAAATTCGAATTTGAACTGAGAAATTGGGGGGATACCGAATATTTATCGATTGGGTATAGTAACATGCCTCGTTGGCCCACCACATTAATTTAACACATAGTCTACACTTCTCATGCCATTTTAATTTGTTATCTTTGCATTTATGTGTGTAGTAAAGCCATATATTTCCGCAGCATATAGGCCTCCATCGGGTGCACACTTCACAGCCTATCTCAACCACAACCACAACCAAATACAATCGGGAAGCGAGACTGAACACTTTCGACTCTTAGCCAAACAGGGAATACAAAAATTATCTTAAGTTTGTAAAACGTTTGTTTTGGAATATGGAATATATTCCAACAAGACACAACCAAATTATCGGTCATCAAATGGGCTACAAAATTTGGTACGTCCGTCAACCACATAGCATGGTTTCCGCAGACAGCGCCAATACCCAAAGGCATAACAGCATGAACAGGTTTATTACAATCAAGAGGACAAAACACGATTTTAGGTTCTAAGAAACTAGTCCTTCAGATGCTTGAACTTTAATCCCATTGGCGCATAATCCATGCTGGGAGAAAGCATTTCTTGCTTGAGCGTCATGTGGTCCGTGGCAATAGTAACTCGGCCCATGCCCATCAGACCAGTAAGCAGGATGCTGCAATGGAATGCCTTGACTTCAGCTTGTGTTGTCTACTTGAACATAAAGACGCGCGCTGCTGCGCCTGCCCATTTCGAAAAAGTGATACAAATATTTGAGAAAAGTGTGCTATGAAAATATTTGATAAAAATCTAGAACTTTTTGAGTTAGAATTGACCCATTCAGAGAATTGTTCTTTATATCGCGTTCATGAGAAGCCCCGCGGGAACAGAGAGGCCCCGCCGCCGCCACCACCGCACAGGCTTTGCCCGGCGGTGGCCTCTGGCGGCGGCGAGGGGGAGAAGTAGGCAACGGGGGCCGGAGTTGGTGGACATCGGATCACCGCCCGTTTCGCCGGTGGCTCGCTTCTTTCAAGAAGGCATTACCTGTTACCAACCAAAGCACGCACACGAAATGTTTCACTAGCTTCAGCGCCTGAAACTGCGTTCAGAGATAACTTACAACATTCAGCAAGTTCAGGTTTAGTTAACAGTTCCAATGCTTGAACAACCTCTCCAGTCAACACATGGCCGTACTCAGCTCGCTTGAATAGTCAGCAGCTGCATATGTTTCTTACAAGATGCTCTTTACTGTATTTGTCTCCACATCTATAACATAACCATTGGCTAATCGAAATTCTCTTAATTGTCTCTCTCTGCCAAAATCATCTTTTTGTGTCCAAACTATTGTATTGTCCTGAACTGGATTTGGAAATGCATTCTTCCTGATTTGGTGATGCTTCACTGGTTTGACATCATAATCCCGATCCCACTATGGATAGTAGTTAGGGCGGTGGTCGAGTACCTGCTCCTGCTGTGGCTCTTGTACCACCTCGAGTTGCTCCACGGGAGAATTCGGCGCAATGATGAATGCAACCGTTGTTGTTTGTTCTTCTGGTGTCTCCATTAGCGGGGCTTGCTTGTTGACCAGGTTTATGTTGCCGACGAGGTCCCATACTTCCCATTCTCCATACCGTTGGGGTGGAGCCCATCCATGCGCAGCTGGGTGCTTGCCCGCGTTGTCGGGCTGTCGCGCTACGGTTGTGACGCAGGAGCAGGACACAGAGACTGGCGTGTCATGATTATGCAGGCAGTGTACAGGGACCGTTTTGCCACACTGCCCGATCCGGCGACCTTCACCTTCGCGGCCGACGAGATGTTCACGGTAAGATAAGAAGAGTCAATGGGTCATGCGCGTGCTTTGGCCCTTTCTCTCGCATTGCTGATTGTCTCCAGTTCTGACGCCGCAGGTCGTGACGAACGGAAGGGTGCCACCGTGTATCCACCTTGTGACTTGTGACTTGTGAGGACACCAAACAAACGTGAAGTTTGTGACTGTGTGTTGGCGATGTTCGGCTCCTGGGTAGGGGCAGGCCCAGAATTTGATGTGTGTGTATTCAACATTTTAAAGGCTATCCTTTTTAGTCTAAACTCTTGTTTTTGGCGTGTATACCTGGTTATATATAGAAAACATATATATATATAGAACTGTAGCGTACAAATTAATTATATAGCACAAAATGGCAAAAAACTATACATGATGTCCTAGATTCAGAGAATTGATAATAACTCGAAATTCTTGAGCATACAGAAGTTGCAAAATCTTACCCGCGGAACATGAAAGAATGAGTGGAAAAATCTATGATATAGAGAAGATAGAAATATAAAATGTTAAGAAAACTTACACGTTACAAGATAACTTTCCTATCCTTGATGCTTTTTAGAGAAAAGGCGCGAGCCTAACCCAACTTTGAATTAACAAAGTCATCAACCGGTCAGAAGATTACAATTGACACCAAACGAAGAGGAAATAAGAGAAACATCAAAAGGTACAAACTGGTCCAAACATCAAACAGGATACATACGCACGACAAGCAAACATATATAGAGCTAAGACACTAAGAAGCTTGGAGACGATGAAGCGCTTAGCATGAACACACCACCGCACAGAACCATCAGCAAGACCTTGTCGACATGAAGCGCCAACCGGTGACGAGGCACTCTCGTCTGCTCGAAGGGCTCTGGCCGACATGATGACATCCTCCTCCATCTTCGAAGGGGGCACCCTTCCCTCTCGCCCTGGCACGAAGGGCGCCAATCCGTTAAGAGATGGACATGCTCCCTTGAGAGCTAAGAAGTGAACCAAGGTCATTCCCATGGAAGCCAAAGCAGATCACCAAGACAACATCATTTTTTTTTAGAAAAGGAGTGTTACCTCCGGCCTCTGCATCAGCGTGATGCATACGGCCACTTTATTAAAAGTGCTAAAACAAATAGTCTGCAGATCCAAGCACGCTCGGAAGGAGCGAAGTTACAAAAATATGATAAAACAATATTGGCCACAACCGGCGAAAATAGACCTAGATGCCTAACCATCTATCCTATTAGTGGACCGCCATCCAAACCGGTTGAATATATCCTGCGCTACCATCTCCCATCGGGCACACCCAGTAACCAAAGGCTCCCTGCTCTCCGCAGGAGTGAGTAACGACCACGTACGGATCAATGCCGACGCCCTGTGTAGTACCTGCAAGAAATGCATATGTGTTGTCCTGTTAAAAACCAAATCATTCCTGCAATTCCATATAGCCCATAGTAAAGCACAGACTCCTATGCGAATATGTCGAGCCATGTTAGTATCAACTCCGTTTAGCCATGCACCAAACAGTGTATCAATGCTATCCGGAGGATCAATATTAAAAGTTACTCGAACAGTTTGCCATAATAGTTTTGCTAGCGGGCATTGGAGAAAAAGGTGTTTGATGGTTTCCTGATCACTACAGAAGCAACATCTTGTATTGCCTGGCCAATTGCGCTTAGCTAAATTGTCCTTAGTGAGAATCACCCTCTTGTGAACAAACCACATAAAGACTTTGATTCTCAAAGGGACCTTGACCTTCCAAACGTGTTTGGACTTGGGTATCTCCGTTGTGTCAATTAGGTCAAGGTACATGGATTTGACTGTAAAAATGCCTGACTCTGTGAGCTTCCACGTAATTGTATCGGGCTCATCCGATAGCTGAACCTCCATTAGGCGTCTGACTAAGTGCAGCCACTCTGCCCAGCGATGGCCTATCAGAGTTTGCCGGAACTGGATGTTGAGTGGGGTCGACTGAAATATTGTGGCAACATACGCGTCTTTGCGTTGCACAATATTATACAGTGCAGGGTATTGTAAAGCCAAGGGCGTCTCCCCCAGCCACGTATCCTCCCAGAACCTTGTAGCACCTCCATTCCCAATTATGAACCGAGTCCTATGGAAGAAGTGTGCCTTGACCTTCATCAAGCCCTTCCAGAAAGGAGAGTCGGTCGGTCGAACGGTAACTTGGGCTAATGTTTTCGAGTGAAGGTATTTATTACGTAGAATCTGTGCCCACATTCCTTCAATCTCCATTGTGTAGGGTAGCGAAGCAGAAAACAAAAAAATTCGACCTACGCACTAGCCCAGGATCACTATGGAGACTGCATACAAGGTTTGATCCGTTTCGTTACCGACTCGTAGCGCAGCGGAAGTAGAGTCGATGACGATCGGCGGTGCAGATCCCCGCAGCTAGGATTTTACAACCTCCCAACCGCGAGGATGTACTCCCTCGTCAGCTCACCGGACGGATCTCCGGGCAGCCCTTCGAGAGGCCTCGGGAGAGTCCCTCGGATAGTCCCACCAGACGGATCCTCGGACAGCCCTCCGGGAGGCCTCTGGACAATCTTTCGGATAGTCCCACCGGAAGGATCCTCGGACAGCCCTCCGGGAGGCCTCTGGACAGTCTTTCGGATAGTCCCACCGGACGGATCCTCGGACAGCCCTCCGGGAGGCCTCACGGACAGCCCTTCGGGAGGACCCCCGAAACTCGGACAGAAACTCGGACAGCCCTTCGGGAGGACCCTCGAACAGCCCCTCGGGCAAAAAGATCGAACCTACGACCTCTCTACGGGGTTGCACACATACGGTGTCATCTATCCGGTAGGGCTTCGCCGTCCAAAACTAGTTCCCACCGGAACCCAGACAGCCTTTCGGCTCTACGAAACTATTTCGCTGGGAGGGAGAGAGAAGCCAGAAATGTCATGGCACTCGTATGTGAGAAGGAGTTGAGTGTGGAGGCAGCCCCTCCACCTCTATTTATAGGAAATCCAAGGGGTAGGGTTGCTTGGCCCCCAAGCCTTCTAGAAACCTTTTGGGAAAATATCTCAAAAGGTGACTTTTCCATAAATATCCCAAAAAGCACTTTCACTATTCACGACGACATTTTTCAGCGTCTGATCGAACTGAAAATATTCATGTGGGCTTAGAACATTTCCAGTACCCACCAAAATAATTTTCAACGCGAGCCGGAACAATTCCGGTTTAGTGATTTTCATCTGCGAAAAGCATCTGAAGCGGTTCCGGCAGCTCCGGAACATTTCCGGTTTTCATCCCGGAAAATTCCAGAAAGTTTCCAGAACGATTCTGGCACCCTCCAAGAATTATCAGGCATGTGCCGAAACCATTTTGACTTTATGGTGTACTCCGAAAAACAACTTTTCGGTTTCATCGGAACTATTCCGATATCCTCTCCGGAAGGTTTCCGTTTCGTCCGAAACTTTTTCGGTGATTTTCTCTCAGACTCCCCATCTAGTATTCAGCAGATAGATGACCCTTAAGCGTGTGACCCTATAGGTTCGGTGAAGCATAGACATGACCCGGAACCCCTTCCGATCAATGATCAACATCGGAGCCGTGGACACCCATATTGACCCCTATACCCACACGAATGAATATTCGAGTGAACCTCCAGTTGCCGTGTGCTATTCCTGTTGCTTCGCGATATGTTACAAATACCCGAGGTGAGACATGTTGGCATCCCCGCGGATCAACAACTTGTCCACTATGCCAGTTACCTCGTTACCGGTATTGTTCTCTTTTCTCGTTCCCGTGTTCCGGCATCCCCGTGATCAAATCACAAAGTGTCTGGCCAGACGATGATGGATACCGTAACACCGAGAGGTCCCAGAGATATCTCTCCATCGTCGGAGGAGCAAATCCCAATCTTGAGCTATCAAGTTACTTGACATACTTTTCCATGAACCCGTAAGCCGCCGTAATAGCCACCCATTTACGGATGACGTTTAACAAACCCCAAAGTTCATGAAGCAAGCATGAAGTAACTCGATACTCTCATGGTCTAAGGAATTATGCAAACGTTAACCATCTCTGTGTTATTAACCATTAACTTATGACGAATGAATCTCATAGCATAACATCAATTCGGGTCGATTCAACACAAATGTTCTTCTAACATTGTGCCCTCAAAATTGCCGGCATAGCCATGCCCATGATCAGGAAAACAGGATCATCATGCAATACTTGAGCCAGTCTTAGAGGCCATACTAGGAATACATTTTACCGTTTATTATTCCACACGTGCATATGAGTCTTCCTCCGAGCCTCGTGGTTATTGTAGACTCGAGAACCATAGCAGTTATAGCATGGAACATAAACCTAATTATGAACAGGGAGATAATCAATAACATTTATTATTGCCTCTAGGGCATATCTCCTACAGACTCCCACTTGCACTAGAGTCAATAATCTAGTCAATGCTAATGCACTTTACACCTATGGCATACTGGTGTAAAAAATGCTTCGCATGTGGTATAGCCTGATGTCCAACGGATCTGAAGACTTCAGCTCCGTGTGTAACTTTGCATATCCTCGCGTTTTCACGCTTTCACAAAATTCATATTTTGTGTGGACTTGGCTTTGCATATGTGTGAATCATTGGTCGAAACCTGATTCCTCAGACTGAGCTATGGAGCAACTATCTGCAATAGTGTCCCATAGACCAAAGCCATCTTGGAACCATACTAAGTTCATGAATGAACTATATGATTCAACAACTTCTTTGTCGCTTCTTAAGCGTCAACATACTTAGCCTTTGTTATAGAATTCGCCACAGTATCTTGTTTGGAACAATTTCCAACTACCGTGCCATCATATTGTGTATTACACAAAACCCTTAACATAAATCGAAAATCGCATGGAGCATTGATGAAGACTGTATCGATGTAATTACTTACAACGAGCACTTCATAATCTCTGCTTGCGAGAAAACATGTCATCACTACTACTCTAGTACTCAATGACATCTTTCACTGTTGTCCTATGATCAGTACTTTGATCACTTTGGTATCCATACTCGCAACAACTTTTGGAGTATCGGACATATCTGGTTGTTTTACATACCATGGAATACATGATTAATCCAAACACAAGAGTGTGTGGAATCTCCATCATGTATTTTACTCATCAGTGTTTTGGGACACCGAGTCTTGCAAAAACTCTTTCCATGTGACTTCGCCAAGAATCACTCCTTGGCGTTTTAAATGCTAAAAAGTTTTAGCATCTTGTCAATATGTATTCATTGCTTAGCCCCATTAGGTAAATCTATCTCCATGGATCATCATGCCTAATATTGAGGCTATTTAGCCCAAGCACTTCATCGGAAAAACTATTTTCAAATGAAGTCCTAATTCGTGTCAAGAAATTTATTTCCAATTAACAATGTGTCAAGTACACAAGGTTTTTAGAAATATTATTATGCTCCCACTTACTTTCTTGAATCACAAGCATCTTCGATACCCATTTGATGAAGTCAAAACCCTTTTGACCATTCCATCAAAAACGAAGATTCCAACTCCACTTTGCTCTCCTCTGTCCATCGCTGGAACTCTGAAGTTTGCATACTTACTAGCATCCTCTGGATCGACAAATTACTTTGGACTGTATCACATACAAGTCCTAGGTTTCATTTCCATCACATGGAAATCCTTTTGTCATCCATGTTTCATATCTCATGATTGAAATATGTATTAATTGCTAGTTCAATCCGAACCGACTTTAAGCATCGCTACGGTGAGACAATCTCATCGTAGTCAACTCCTTGAACTTGTTATTGCAACAAGTCGAGCTTTATGGATAAAACATTTTATCCGTATCAGTTTTTAGTTCCATAAATATTCGTTAGACTCTAAGTCTTCCGAAAGGTGTATCAAGATCTTAATCTTGAATCACTTATATGGAAACTATCTCGGATTGTATTGGCATTTAGCCAATTCCGGAGTCAGGGCCCATCAACGCTTCCTTGTGAATCGTAGGTATACTGTTGTCTAACAACAATATCTCGTTTGCACACCTGATAGGTTTGCACGAGCTTTGCGTACGTGGTTCAGCTGCAAGTTTGACCGAAGTCCATACATTTTATTGTAGAGACTTCCGTATCAGTCGCAGTAGGAAACTCCGGAATTACTTCCAAGGTCTCTTTCCTTTGATCTGATGACGATGATACTGTTTATCTCGTCGAGTTGCACTGTTCTCCCACTCACCTTTTTGAAAGAACCATTTTCTTCAAAAAAGCATACCGTTCTTTGTGGCAAACCTATTTGCCTCGGTATTGTGGTGGGGAAATACCCAATGACTTGGGATAACCTGCAAAGTAGCACTTGTCTGATTTGAATAGGTTTGTAACCTTTTACACAAGCCCCATATTCCAAATGTTAAGAAAAGATATAATATGGTTGGGCGTACCATACCATGGCGTCATTTCAACAGACCCGATGGAGCTCTTTTCAGTGTAAAAGCCGCAGTCTCTAAAGCATCACTTTAAAAGGGATAATGGCAAATTTATTTATGTCATCTTTGATCTTACCATGTCATGAATGGTTCGATTACATCTACACGGACTCTCCACTTGCAGTGGTGCTCCGGGAGGTGCAAGTTATGAAACCCCTTTCACAACTTATCAGACATTCGCTAAACTTGTAACTTAAATATTCCTTTCTGCAATCGAATTGTAGAAACATAATTTTCTTGTTACAACAACTTCTACTTCATTTTTCAAAACCTTATGAATGAATTCAAAAGATCCAGACTTACGTCTCATCAAGTAAATATCAATATATCTATTTGAGTCATTTCTGAAGATAGATAAATCCACTACTTGCAACAACATTTATTGAACTACACACATCAAAATGTATGATCACCAATAAGTTTGTTGCTCGTTCCTTATGGCCTGTGAACGGTATTTCAGTCACTTCACTTTTCGTAGGAAAGTTGCAAGTGTCAGATGATTCAAAATCAAATGACTTTAAAATCCATCATAATGGAATTTTCCATGCGGGTTTCTCCAATGTGACCAAATGCAGTGCCACACATATGTGGTATTCTTTTAGTCTTGCGACATTTAGCGTTAGTGTTATGGATGTATCATATTACCATCAATATTCATAACATACATCCCATCCTGGATGGAAGCATGGCCCTTCATGTTATTCATAACACCGAACATCAAAAGTTCTCTTATGAATAACCTCCTTGCAAGATACCTTATGCAAAGGGCTAGAGTGTATAAAACTCTGAAATGATTTATGAAAGTAAATACATAGGGAATACACCTATGGAAGGCATAGTAACATTTACTATGTTCCCTGCGTGTATCTAAACCTCATTCCTGGCTAGTCTTTCAGGCCATAGTAGTTCTTACATCGAGTTGCAACAGAATGCAATCGAGTGGGTATCTTTGTGATTAACTCACAATACCCAAGAATTAGTAATTAACATGTTTAACCATAATTCCCAAGAACTATATCTTTGACCAGCTTTCTATACATCAAAAACTTGTATGACATTCATACATGAGCTGGATATTCCAGTCTTCTTTCCTTTTGCCTTTATACTTCTAACAGTTTAACTTTCGGTATTTCTCCTACTCTCAGAAGAAGCACCCAACTTAAGAGTGGCGATAGCCCCAGACTTCCTAGGCGTGAAAGTCTTACTAACACCCTTCGGACACTTCCTTTCTCTTTAAGTTTTTGTTTTATTCACCTTTCATCATATGACAGGCGTTCTCCTGGATCCCTCTCTTATCAGTCTAATGCATAGTAAACTCCTTTACTAATAGTTTGCAAACAAACATTGCTTTGGATATCTTATATCTTTTAGCCTTTGTCTGTCTCTGAAAATGATTTTCAGATTCCATGAATATCACATAACTATCCAAACTTTCGAAGTTCGGGTCTCATGGAAGCAAACATTTTGTACTTTGACTGAAAAGGAATTCTAGCTTTTGGATCGAAGGACGAGAGTCATATGATCCATAGCATTAGCGGGAGAATACCGAAAGCATGCGATAGGACAAAATCCTTCTCGGCACTCTAGAGGACAATCCTCACATTACGTTACCAACCGTAAAGTTTTAACCAGATATTTAACAGCTATTCAATTTTAATTGGGAAGGTGGAAACGCGAGCCATTCTTCTACAACTTTTATGCAAACCACACTTGGACAATGTTCAAAATTAATTGCACTGAGATTTAAACAAGTTAATTCTACAGTGCGCTCCCACTCAAATCAATATCTCTCATAATTGATTGTGAGTGATACAAGACCCGCATTGTCATTCAACGCCATTGAACGAGATGAACACTGATGGCGCGAACTTCAATCGGTAGGCAAACTTGCCGATCACATCTCTATGTGATTCTTGTTCATCTTTCGATGCGTGTGTTCCGAGCTCAGGGAGATCCTTCCAGAACGTCAAGACAACCAAGTGATCTCGCTGCGAGGTCTCAACTCACCCGCCTCACACTTCTCTAATCGTTCGTACCCAGGGAGATCCTGTGATACCCCGAAAAGTTAGGTGCCGTGACGGTGCAACACTTGGGAGAACACTAACTACTTGATATTTTTGTGAGAGATCACCCTAATAAAAGAGACTACCGCGCAATCAAGAAGGGTGCATCGTAAGGGATAAACATCTCAGGCAATTCATAATAGCATGATATGGTATAGCCCTTTCTGACGGAGAAGTCTTTCATTTCTACGTCTTCGGCATTCGCGTCGGTGTTCACCTTCGCGAAGATTGCCACCACCTTGTCGATGCACCAGATAATATTGCTATCTCTATAGCTAATAAAATAAGTGCATTACATAAGGTTGACACGCAGGTCATTAAAGTGCAATCATATGGCTCCAGCCATCATGCCGAATCATGACACGCAGGTCATGTTAATCAATTTACATCATATAGTCATCTCATACATAATCAAATTATTATGAACACTGCTATACCACATCATATGCACATGCAAACCATCCTGCAAAACCAAGTTAGACGCCTCTAATCGGTTCATGCAAAATTTTATTTTACGTGGCTTCTAAGGTTTCGAAACAAACCGAAGCTACCAACGTCCATCATCAAGCATGATAATCCAAGTCGCTAGATTAACATTGCGGGGTGTATGAAACACGAGATAATAAAATCTCGAGCCCCATACTAAACTTCGTCATACGCGTGACCCCCGTGCAGATCATATCTGCATTGCCCTTTCGTCTGCGAAATTTCATCTTTCTTTTTAACTACGGTGGAATTCAATGAACTGTTAGCACTTCGTTGATCAATCAGGATCGCGGATTGCCAGAACATTGAAACTCCACCATACTGTTATCAAGATCAGAAATATGCAAATTCCAGGGAAGCAACAAGAACATCGGGTAACAGATTTCATCTGCTACCCGCACAAATAATTTTCAGTAATAGAACTCATCTACTACCTAATTATATTGTGCAATACCCATACATCTCTATGTATTCTAGATCGCAACCTGCATCTACGCATAGCACGGCTCTTGATGCCACTATAGGGTAACGAAGCAGAAAACAAAAAAATTCGACCTACGCACCAGCCCAGGATCACTATGGAGACTGCATACAAGGTTTGATCTGTTTCGTTACCGACTCGTAGCGCAGCGGAAGTAGAGTCGATGACGATCGGCGGTGCAGATCCCCGCAGCTAGGATTTTACAACCTCCCAACCGCGAGGATGTACTCCCTCGTCAGCTCACCGGACGGATCTCCGGGCAGCCCTTCGAGAGGCCTCGGGAGAGTCCCTCGGATAGTCCCACCGGACGGATCCTCGGACAGCCCTCCGAGAGGCCTCTGGACAGTCTTTCGGATAGTCCCACCGGACGGATCCTCGGACAGCCCTCCGGGAGGCCTCTGGACAGTCTTTCGGATAGTCCCACCGGACGGATCCTCGGACAGCCCTCCGGGAGGCCTCACGGACAGCCCTTCGGGAGGACCCCCGAAACTCAGACAGAAACTCGGACAGCCCTTCGGGAGGACCCTCGAACAGCCCCTCGGGCAAAAAGATCGAACCTACGACCTCTCTACGGGGTTGCACACATACGGTGTCATCTATCCGGCAGGGCTTCGCCGTCCAGAACTAGTTCCCACCGGAACCCAGACAGCCTTTCGGCTCTACGAAACTATTTCGCTGGGAGGGAGAGAGAAGCCAGAAATGTCATGGCACTTGTATGTGAGAAGGAGTTGAGTGTGGACGCAGCCCCTCCACCTCTATTTATAGGAAATCCAAGGGGTAGGGTTGCTTGGCCCCCAAGCCTTCTAGAAACCTTTTGGGAAAATATCTCAAAAGGTGACTTTTCCATAAATATCCCAAAAAGCACTTTCACTATTCACGACATGTTTCAGCGTCTGATCGAACTGAAAATATTCATGTGGGCTTAGAACATTTCCAGTACCCACCAAAATAATTTTCAACGCGAGCCGGAACAATTCCGGTTTAGTGATTTTCATCTGCGAAAAGCATCTGAAGCGGTTCCGGCAGCTCCGGAACATTTCCGGTTTTCATCCCGGAAAATTCCACAAAGTTTCCAGAACGATTCTGGCACCCTCCAAGAATTATCAGGCATGTGCCGAAACCATTTTGACTTTATGGTGTACTCCGAAACAACTTTTCGGTTTCACCGGAACTATTCCGATATCCTCTCCGGAACGTTTCCGTTTCGTCCGAAACTTTTTCGGTGATTTTCTCTCAGACTCCCCGTCTAGTATTCAGCAGATAGATGACCCTTAAGCGTGTGACCCTATAGGTTCGGTGAAGCATAGACATGACCCGGAACCCCTTCCGATCAATGATCAACATCGGAGCCGTGGACACCCATATTGACCCTATACCCACACGAATGAATATTCGAGTGAACCTCCAGTTGCCGTGTGCTATTCCTGTTGCTTCGCGATATGTTACAAATACCCGAGGTGAGACATGTTGGCATCCCCGCGGATCAACAACTTGTCCACTATGCCAGTTACCTCGTTACCGGTATTGTTCTCTTTTCTCGTTCCCGTGTTCCGGCATCCCCGTGATCAAATCACAAAGTGTCTGGCCAGACGATGATGGATACCGTAACACCGAGAGGGCCCAGAGATATCTCTCCATCGTCGGAGGAGCAAATCCCAATCTTGAGCTATCAAGTTACTTGACATACTTTTCCATGAACCCGTAAGCCGCCGTAATAGCCACCCATTTACGGATGACGTTTAACAAACCCCAAAGTTCATGAAGCAAGCATGAAGTAACTCGATACTCTCATGGTCTAAGGAATTATGCAAACGTTAACCATCTCTGTGTTATTAACCATTAACTTATGACGAATGAATCTCATAGCATAACATCAATTCGGGTCGATTCAACACAAATGTTCTTCTAACATTGTGCCCTCAAAATTGTCGGCATAGCCATGCCCATGATCAGGAAAACAGAATCATCATGCAATACTTGAGCCAGTCTTAGAGGCCAGACTAGGAATACATTTTACCGTTTATTATTCCACACGTGCATATGAGTCTTCCTCCGAGCCTCGTGGTTATTGTAGACTCGAGAACCATAGCAGTTATAGCATGGAACATAAACCTAATTATGAACAGGGAGATAATCAATAACATTTATTATTACCTCTAGGGCATATCTCCTACACATTGATAGTCTGTATAGCCACTTACTCAGGAGACATCTATTCTTAACCTCTAAGTTTTCAATCCCCAAACCTCCCTGGTCTCTGGGTCTGCAAATTATGTCCCATCTAGTAAGTCTATATTTTTTCTTAACTTCATCACTCTGCCAGAAGAACCTCGATCGATAAAAGTCCAGTCTTTGACTTACCCCTACTGGTATCTCAAAGAAAGAAAGGAGAAACATGGGCATACTCGTAAGCACCGAGTTAATCAGTATAAGCCTGCCTCCATAAGACAGAAGCTTCCCTTTCCAGCAGCTTAGCTTCTTCTCAAAATGATCCTCTATACACTTCCACTCTTGGTTCGTTAGCTTTCGATGATGAATTGGTATGCCCAAGTAACTAAATGGCAAGCTACCCAACTCACAACCAAATAACTGTTTATAATCATCTTGTGCTTCTTTGGCTCTTCCAAAGCAGAACAGTTCACTCTTGTGGAAGTTGATTTTTAACCCCGATAGCTGTTCAAACAGGCAGAGGATAAGTTTCATGTTTCTTGCTTTCGCCATGTCATGCTCCATAAAAAGTATAGTGTCATCAGCATATTGTAGGATAGACACACCATCATCCACTAGATGTGGCACTAGCCCACCCACTAGGCCTTCCTGTTTCGCCCTTCCTATTAGAATTGCAAGCATATCCGCAACGGCATTGAATAGGATTGGGGACATTGGACCACCCTGCCGGAGACCTTTATGAGTTTGGAAAAAATGACCGATGTCATCATTCACTTTAATTCCACCACTCCCCTGCTGTATAAAGGCTTGAACTTGCCTCCTCCATATCTCGTCAAAACCTTTCATACGCAGAGCTTGTTGTAAGAAAGGCCATTTAACTTTATCATATGCTTTCTCGAAATCCACTTTGAAGATGACCCCGTCGAGTTCAAGCCTTGAAAGGAGGCTTCAACATCATGCCAAGCGCATTGAAAGGAGGCTTCAACCTTGTCAAGGAACCTGCACACGAGGAGAAGCAATGGAACGAAAGGATTGGCTGAAGACCAAGCAACAGTGGAAGGAGGACGCGAGACAGAGCTCCAAGATGACACCTTGTCCGCAGAGACGAGCTCCGAGCTCCCGCCATTCACAAATGGCCATGGAGTAGCCAAAAAGAGCAAATAGGAGTATCCCCACCACACAGAGACACCGGCCGACGAGCTCCGACCACGTCATCACCCACCATTAGACAACCAGAACGACAAATACACTCCCAAAATCACCAAAAACGGCACCCCGAGAAGGTTGGGACGCCAACAGCGCTGTTGTCGCCCAACAAATAATTTTGATTTTGACCCAGTACATGAGTAGGGTGGAAAGGGACAACCTTGACGACACCAACATGAAAGGAATGGTGTCCCAGAGCGTCGTCGCCATCGTAGCCGGATCAACCAGCCTCGGAATTTTCCCCAGTGTACCTACCCGCCTCCAGCCTCCACGTAAGAACAGCACTGGCAGCCAAAGACCGCCCTGAGCTACCTCCGGCAAGAGGACGCCATTTTTTTTAGAAAAGGAGGATGACCCCCGGCCTCTGCATCTGGAAGATGCATGCAGCCACTTTATTAATTATTCACAAAGATCTTACAAAGCAATACACCAATATGTCTGAAGCCGCCCTCTTGGCAACATCTGTCGCTATTCCTATCCAATGATGAAGGGGTGCAGAAAGTGTGAGCCACATACCCAGACCTCTCACCTAGCCTAACATCTAAAGCCGGAGGCCCGACCGAGCCACATACCGGGTCAGGGGCACAAACCGGTCCGACGCACCCTCATAGGTCGTCGCCGCCGCCTTCCATCAATCCATCTTCAGAACAGTTACTGACGCATCAACCTTGCAAGGCCTGCCGTCGACGCCCCCACGGTGCCACACAGAGCTTCCTCCCTACGCGCGCTCATCATCACACATCCGTCGCCGATACTTTGCTGCGCCTCGCCGCCGAGACTCCACGACGTCGATGTGTCATAGGGAACGCCGCTCCACCGTAGATGCCGACCAATGGTCCCTCGAGCCCGTGTGTACCTCCATGAATGACGCCCCCAAGGGGGAAACGACACCAGAGCGTCGCCGTCATCTAATCTACTGATCTAGGGTTTCCCCCGGAGGTAGCAGAGAGTGGCCTTGAACTTCTCCTCGGCGATGCCTTCAGGAAGGGAACGACGTAGACAGTGCCGCCATCGCGGGCCTTGGCAGTAGCCGAAAGCAAGCTTTCACCCAGATCTGTTCGAAGAACACATCTCTCCTGCACGGGCCACCACATCCTGCGACGTCCCCGGGAGTGGGATCCCAAGATCCGCCGCCACCGGCGACGCCACAAGGACCCACCACCTGGCCGTCATCCCTGACGAAGGGGATGACGCCACCACCTTGTTCAGATCCAGCAGCACGCCAACGCCTCCTGCTGCCCCCAATCACATCGGTGAAGGAGGACAGTCAACGCGCGCGCCCACCACCGCTTAGGGCCGCCGGACGGCGCCCGAGCCCGACCACCCGGAGGAGAACCGATCTAGGGTGCGGAACCCCAGATCCGCGGCCGCCAGCCCCCGCAGCACCGCCGGGATCCCATCGGGCCGCCGCCCGAGCGCGCCAACTCCGCCTCCATGCCGTACGCCCAGGGGTGCCGTTGCATCTCAGCCAGAGGATCCCCTCATGAAGAAGGGAGGAAGGCCCGCCGTCCGCCGTCCGCCGGGCGAGCTTCGCTCGCCGGCCTCCTCTGGCGGCGTCGGGGAAGCAGGGGAGGAGGGAGGTCGAGGGCGGCGGCAGCTAGGGCGCTCGAGTCGCCCCCCTGGAGGCGACGCGAGCGGAGGCCGTTTCCCGAAATATTCTCTGAAGGCCAGCGAGATAATCGCAAGAGGACGCCATGCATGTTGAGGATGGAGCCATCAAATCAGAAACAGGCCCGGCCGAGAAGTCCCGCACCACTGCCACCACCTGCCAATACCTAGCCCCCAATGGCAGATGGCCAACACCAGCAGGAAGCGAGGAACCAGTCACTGAAGCGGTGCCGACCCACCAGCCATGGCTGCCACCTTCCTCGACAGTCACGCGACGCACCGGCTGTCCCTTTGGTGGTGTTGAGGAGGAGAGAAGGGGATGGGAAGCCGGCGACGGCTGCTAGGGTTGGCTGCCCGTGTCACCCCTGTTCGGGTGACGCGGCAGTGAGGTGCCAAGGGTTTTCACATGATACTTCATGGTTTGGAACGATAAATGAAAACAACATGAAAAACATGGGTGACGCGGAGGTGAGGGGGCTTGTTTTTTCACATGATACTAGATGGTTTGGAACGATAAATGAAAACAAGATGAAAAACATGGGCGATGCAGGGGCGAGGGGGGCGGGGGTTTTCACATGATACTTAATGGTTTGGAACGATAAATGAAAACAACATGAAAAACAGGGGCGACGCGGGGCGAGGGTTTTCACATGATACTTGATGGTTTGGAATGATAAATGACAACAACGTGAAAAACATGTGTTTTCGCATGATACTTGATGGTTTGGAACGATAAATGAAAATAACTTGAAAAGAAAAGAGCGTGATGCCTACGGGATACATGTATATGAGTTTAGCACTTTAGCTCAACTATGATTCAGCATTAGGTAGCAACGAGTCTAGTTTGGCGGTGGGAGGATTAATGTAAGAGGAACTTAGGATACATGAGTAGATCAAATTATCAACCAAACATTAACTTGTGGCTTTGGAATTCGGAAACTGCCCCTCAGATGCCAGCGGGGAGAAGGATGTATGCCGCCGCATTGCTTCCGCCGTGCTACCCGTTGTACCCACCAACGCTGCGCCACGCTCAGCCGTCCGATCAGACAATCAGCCCTGCCGGCTTGCTAGGCCCATCCCGATCAGAATAAACGAGGGGAATCGCCGGTTTGTCCAGTCGTATCTCTTGCCTGTTGTGCGCTGATGGACTGTAGCGGTTTCATAAAGCAAATTACAAATTGGGCTGTGAGGAGTTCCACATCAGATGGGGGAGGGGGGACCAGGAAGATGGACTCTCTTGAGATGAAAAATGCTTGGTAATCTGATAGTTTGCCTCGATTTTATTTTCCTGTATATCTGCATGATATATAAAATGTATACACAGACAAAAATAATGCAGTTGAATACGCATGAATTGAAGTGGGCCCGCCCTTGCCTCGGGGAGGAGGTTGGCATAGTCTTGAGCGTCATGGACGTGCCGTGGACGGAGACCACCCTCTTCCGCGCCTTCCGTGTACTTATGACGACTACATAAAGGTTCGAACACTCCTACGAAGGGTGCAGGGAGGACAAACCACCCATGCTAGAAAGAACTGAGCAATATTGTGCAATGTTGGGAATGGAAAGTTGTGCGTAGATGCGATCAGGTCCGACAGACCACTGGTCTTTTTAACATATCAGAGGGCGGAGGCCCACATCGGCCACACCTCACTTGGAATAAGCTGACAAGAAGTCTCTCCCCGTCCATGCAAATCACAATGATTTTCCTTTGGTCAGGCCAGAATAATAAAATTGGTTATGAAACCTCACCCCATAGCCATATAACCGTTCCCGGTGTCTTTCAAGCCTACACAATTCGTATGACAGACGCTTTCCACTCTCTAGATGTATGGACAATCTCTATCCATCATGGCTAAAGGAAATTGGAATTCCAACTGAGAAGTTGTCGACAGACTGATATGTATTTATCGACTGGGTATAGCGACATAAAGGTGCCTCCTTGGCCCACAACATTATTTTAGCACGTCTCTGACCAGTTTAATTTGATATCTTTGCATTTATTCCTAGTAAAGTCATATATTCTTCGTGTAATAGGCCCTTATCAGGTGCACACCTCCCAACTATTCTAAACCATAACTTGATACAATTGGAGAGCGAGAATGAACACATAGACCTTTAGCTATCTAAGCCGATACATGGTATTCAAAGATTCCTTTTACCCCTTTAAAATATATTTTTGGAATGGAATATAATCCACTAAGATACCACAAAATCACCTGTCAGTAAATAGGATACAAAATATGGTACACCCGTTAACCACGTAGAATAACTTCCGTGGCGCCAGCGCCCAAAGATGCAAGAGGGTGAGCGAGTTTATTACAATAAAGAGGAGATCACACGATTTGAGATTCAATGAAACTAATCAAGTGTAAAAACTTCATATGGTTGAACTTTAATTGGATGGGAGCATAATCCCTGCCAGGAGAAAGCAATGCTTGCTTCAATGTAATGCAGTTAGTGGCGAAAAGAACTCGCCCAGTGCCCATCAGATCAGTAAGCAGGATGGTGCGACGAAGTGCCTCAACAGCAAGTTGTATTTTGTATTTGTGTCGTAACTAAAATATGATCACCATACATGTCATAGCTCCTCAACCACCAGCCATCAATCTCTAACTAAATGGAGCGTCCAAGTTGAACATAAAACAAACCGACTTCTGCAATGACATGATATTAATACCTAGTCGAAACATTAGGGATGCACACAGCCAAAAATAGAGAAAAAGAACAAAAAAATATAGTCGCCGCGACAAACGACACACAACAAGCAAACACCGATAACACCACTGCTAATGACAACACCTGAACTATGAGGGAGTTCCTCCGAAAACAACGCCTTTAGGAACAGAATGACTCCCATGGGCCACCGTCTCCCGATCACACTGCTAAAAGAAGATCTTGGCTTTAATACTAGACAACATTTTTTAGGCATCTCCAAAGATATGCCCTCAAGAAAGACGTGAAACATAAACACCGCCAATGTCAGTTTCAACCAACAAAGGTTAGACCTCGGGTGACACCCCGAGATTCGAGATGTTGTATGTTGCCGCCACCAGTTAACAAAAAAGACGATGTTGGATGGAGGGGTGCATCCACACATCATTATCACACCACGGAATGTGTGTTTGGAGATAGCTGTTTGCATGCATCTCCCTGGCATGGACATCACCACACATTCAAAACCATGTCTATGAACGCAGAGGAGGAGATCGGCGGGGATTGCTGCCGGTGGTTGGAGAGCAGAGGTTCATCGGTCGCCCCAAGGCCAAAGTGCGAGCACTGGAGCCGCGGTGATGACTATGAAGACATGAACGAATGAAGAAGAACAAATGAAAGAGAATTAATTACACGCAAAAAATTAAAGATCCACATGTCAAATTTATATGGAGCATTAGATTGCCAAACGAAAAGTGGTAGGGTTATAATAGTTTTGGAATATGGAACACTTGTTAAAAATAGTGGCGTTCAAAATATATAGTACGACAAGTTCACATTTTAGGAATAGCGGTTCGACAGAAGAAAATATGTTCAAATCTGCTATATCAAATTGTGCAGCCTATTTTTTTTAGATTCAAATTCTGCAACCTTGATAAAGAAAATAACGTTCACACCATGGAAAAGTGCAACCATGAATCTTTTTGTACTTAAGATGTATAAAGTACTAAATAAAAGTGCAAGCATGAAAACGGAAAAAATAAATTATGTGCAATTTCAGTATAAGTGAAAGTGTAACCATGAAAAGAAAAGAGATGCGTGAAGAAAATTAAGAACTTTAATACGATTATAATAAAAATGTATAAAGTTATGAATCAATAATAATAATTTTCTTGAAAATAAAATAAATGGAAATATGGGCTGAACGATTGTAAATTTTATGGGTATATATGGTTAGTTTCACAAAATAAGTATGGGAAACAAAAGAGCTAAGGGAAACATAAATTTCATGACGAATTGCACATTTTCTACATAGCAACAATTGTGTGACGGGGAGAAGCACATTGACACTGCGACAATTGTGTGATTAACATGATGTTTACAACACGAGGTGGAGGGCCTTGAGGTGCATGTTTGGCACGGGGGATAGCTCGTTGTGCCGTCCGATTGGGCGACCTCCACCTTCCTGGCCAGCGAGATGATCACGGTGAGACACGAGCCCTCTCTCGTAAGTTGTTGATTCTGACACCATAGGGTTGTCGTGTCACGATGGTACGTAAGCCGTAGGTCTGTGACCAACGGCCGCTAAACCAGCAGAGCTCTATCCTTGTCTGGGACCATTGCCGAAAATGATTCCCGGTACCTTTCAAGCCTACACAATTCGTACAAATATGACTGATGATTTCCACTCTCTGGATAAATTTATGTTCTTTCGCCATCATTGCCTGAGGAAACTGGAACTGGAATTGAGAAGCTCCAAAGAGACTAATATTTATGGATTCGATATCTGTGACATGAATGTGCCTTGCTGGCCCACCACACTTGGACATGGTCTTCTTCTTCTTCTTCCTTCTCCTTTTTGTCTTGAGTGTGCACCACCGCGACGGTCTACACAGGAGGAGTCACGAGCGGGACGACTGGGAGACATGCCGGGAGAAGAGCTCCCGTAGCAACGACTCGTAGGTAGGTGGTGCCCAGCGCTCCGATCCACTCCTTGATAGGAGCTAGCGTCTCTTTCCTCGATACGAACATAGACGAAGGAAGACCGGATCCAAGCGGATCCACCGAATACAAACGTCGACCGAATCTAGTGAGATCCGTCGAAGATAAACCACCACATGCCCTTCGACGACACTAGAAGCACCACCGGGGCGGGGGCTAGACAAGAAGAAACTTATTCCATCTTCAAAAAGCCGCCGCCGCCTCGTCTTCCTGAGAAGGACAGAAACTTTACTAAAACTCAAAAAAAAATACTAAAACTGAGCCCTAAGGCCAGAGGACACGGCCGGGGGGGGGGGTGTGCAGCCAAACTCTAGCGCTGGATGCGTGAGGACGAGGGGGTACTAGCTTCAATAATACTTTGCCATATGCTTGAACTATAGTCCCAGTGGCACGTAATCCATGCTAGGAGAAAGCATTCACTGCTTCAACATCATCCAGGCCGTGGAAAAAATAACTCACCCAATGCCCGTTTGATTTGCATGCATGAGTGGCGTGATAGAGTGCATCCACTTGCAGTGCAAAGGTGAACAGAGGAAGATGGGACGCCCGTAAAAAATGCACCTGATCCGGTTTTCACGGACAGGCGATTTCGCATCTACAGCAACCGCGCCTGTTGGACGGCCTGCACATCGCCACCTCTCACTGAATCGCCATGGGTCACCGCGTGGATCCATGAGCGGCTCCAGCAGGTTGCTCTCGGTGGCAACAGTGGACGTACACGGCGCCTCTGTCCTCTCCTCGCGTTCTGGAACAGGCTCGTCCCCTTGGTGCTCCTGATGAATACTCTACCAACAGGTGAGGCCGTGGGCCTAGATCATCCATCTCGGTCTGGCAAGTGGCCGGCGCGTGGAGGGTTGGGCGGCGCCTGTCGTGCATGTGACAGTTCTGGAGCTCAACTGCGGCGTGATCTTGTGCGGCGGTCGCCTGAGAATATATGACCGCAGGGAGGCGGTGCTCCGGATGATAGAGACGGGATGGGAGGCATCGGACTACGTAGAAGGCGGCGCTGATGGCCTCCGTTCATCGCTGCTCGACGAGTGGCGATGGTCGGATCATGTGAGGTCTAGAATCGATGGTCGTGGCGGCCTCCACCGGTCACCGCATTTGGGGTGATGGCCCTCGACGAGCACGCCATGGAGATCGAGAGGCACTACGACGCATGGACACGCGCATTGGCATATTTGTAGGCATAGTGGTTGCATGTGCAGCCAACTTCAAGCATCTAACACCAGGGCAGCGGCCCGACAATATTGAGGATGCTTCAGCATGACTCACGTCGGTGTGGAGTGACAATAGTCTCTTCCGCGCTGAGGTATGGGCGTCCCCTGATGGGCATGGAGATAGCATAAGGTGAAAAGTCGTCTCACCAATCTGCTAGTGTTTTTTCATCCTAGCCTGTAGTACAGGCAGATGCAAATATCGAATGTTATGTCTTTAAGATGTTAAATGAAATACCAGTTCATTTTTGTATGAAAATTCTTGTCCTTACTTTTATTGGTTGGGCTCAGCAGCGATTGTGCCATTATCTTATTGAAGGCGTTGTCTCTTTGTTGTTCGGCTGGTCTTCATTGACTGTTCTTGACAGCTACGATGAAAATCCTTGTCTAGGTCGGTCCAACTAGGATGAAAATCCTTGTCTAGGTCGTCTCCAACCGAACGTGATGACGTTGGTGAGGATGTTTATCCCATTGGCGAGGATGTTTATCCCTACCTGGAGGCGTGGCTAGGAAAAAAGTCAACGTAGTCGTACGTGTTTATTTCATATCTTGTAATGGTCAAATCATGATTGCATTTGTTTATACTCTACTTAATAATAAATAAAAATGGTCAAATCAATGCAGAGGCCGGAGGTTTTCCCTCCTTTTCAGAGGTAAAAAAGAAAAAGAACTTGCACTGCAAACATGACGACCTCGATAAATTCTTTCGCAACACGTAACATGACCGCTAGGTCCCCAACCACCATCCCTCAATCTCTCACTAAAAGCACTGTTCAGGTTGAACATAATATAATCTGTATGGATGGCTTCCAGGGATCAACCAAAGTAGCAAGTTGTTTCACCTTTTTTAACATTTTAAACTCATATTCATAGTCTACTTTATTCTCAATAGTTGCCATGAAAAGAAATTAAGATAGTTTGGGCCCTTTTTCTGAGAGGGGTCGCCTTCTCTCAGGCCAACAGATTGCTCTATAATGACGCGGCATCTTTTTATGGTCTATGCTTGCTCGACCATCCTGCGACCATGCTCGACCATGCTGCAGGTGTCGGTGTTACGATGCACAACCTTGGGTTAGTGCTCTGTGTGTCTCATGTCGTGGAGCGACTGGATAGTATAGTGTGGAGCGACTAGATAGCATATTGTGGAGCTTGTACGTGTTTCCCATAGCCGCAAGACCAAAAGGCTTCCCACCCAGGGCAATTACCACGCCGGTTAAAGCGAGAGGCCAAAGAGATAAACTGGCCACACACAACTTCTCAAGTTGGGATGTATGTGTCCCACCAGATAGCAGATTCTTGACTTTGTATTTGTTTCCCGCCATCTGCATCACCGCCAAGGTTTCTTCTCATCATGGCAATTTTCATGGCAATTAAAGGGAGAGGCCGGATAGATAAACTTGTCACATGACTACTTGGATGGTGTCTACCGACTGCCTTGCATTAAAATAGATCCCGATGCCTTTCAAGCCTATGCATATTGTATTGACACAACACATGCTTTCCACTTTCTGGATGTATGGATTGTCGCCATTCATCGGTTGTAGAGAAATGATATTGGATCTAGAAGGCAAGGGAGAGATTGATCTTTATTAGTTAGGAATTGGTGACATGAAGGTGCCTCACTGACTCGGTGCATTGCATGACTTGCATGCGCTTATACTATTTCCAGATATCCAATATCTTTACTGGGCTATAATTTGCTATCATCACCATTATGTGTGGTAAAACCACATATTTACTGGCTTGTAGGCTCTCATTTTCTGTACAACTTCCCAACCACAACCATGTATATTCCTTATAACGGATTTAAGCCTACAACCAATCAACCGTATCATGTTGTGGTGAGCTCGTTGGAGGTTTCAGTGTTATTGTATACCACCCTTCGTTTCAAGACGTTGTTTCAATTTTCGCACATATGTCTTATTAAACGGAATTTTACTGTTCTAGTCAAACACACTAGAACTTGCACAACACGCACGCGTGCTCACATGCTCGTCATGGGCACGGGGGCGCGTGCCCACACACACACCCAAAATAGAAAGAATATGGTAACAGTCATTTTGTGGAAAAAGACTGGGACGTAATTAAACAGGACAGGTAACATGATTTACCTCGACCTACACGGCAGCTGGTGATGAATAAATGTAGGTATACTACTTTATTCTTGAGAGATGGGATAGGGGTGCAGATAGATTGTGCTGCCCATTGGCAGCAGGAAAAATGGCATTCACTAATGAACTCTTCGGAGGTCTTCAATTTACTCCTTGCAATCAGCGGCATGAAGGGAGCCCAGCTGAAACAGCCACTGGGCGGACACCCTGCACAGCAGCATGCATGATGGATAATAAAACCTAAACAAGCGATAAATCAGGATTCGCAGGCATGTGTAGTGCGTCCAATGCCTTCTGCGTGGTTGAACTTTTGTTTGTCGACCTCTCTCTACTGGGCCCAAGAGCGGTTGACCGTAGCCTTGTTCAATACATGAGCCTCGCTGTGTTGGGCCCTCCCGAGTAGACTATAGGAGACAAAGTCCCTACTACGGAGGATCAAGATGGGAAGCATTTCTCAAGTGTGGGTTCAATTCGGGATTTTTCTAGGAAAGTTTAAGGAAGAAATTGGATGCTATGCCACCATAAACTCGGCGCAAGTTCTCCTTCTGGGAAGATCATCATGGGGAGCATCGTCACAGCAGCCAAGAGCATGTAAGACACACTCTTCGAGAGTTTTTCACCGTTGACGGCTTGATGCCATGGAACAACACACTTGGGACTCGTACCCCAAAGCTTGGAATAACTGAGCGAGAGGATGCCTGTGTCATTTCGTGAGTGGTATTTTAGGCCAGTAATAATCAATGCATTTCCATTTGAGTTGCCTTAGATTCGACATCGCTGCTTAGATGATTCATGAAGGGCAAGCCTGATCAAACTGAGGCTGGTTTTTGTTTTTGTGTTTTGTATTGAACTGATAGTCGTGCTTGTGATGTTCCTTTCTCTCCTGATAGCATCGACTCCATGGATTTATGCTATGGTGCGCCCTGTACTTTTCTCCTCCTCTCCTTCTCCCATACAAAAGGTTCTTTAACCTTATAGAGGTTTCCCCTTGCCCCAACTTTTATTAACCCAAAGGCAAGCAACCAAGCATCCAACGGTTTAACAGCTCTTGGCGCATACCAAAAGTGTTGCATCAGAATAAGGGTTTTTTCACCCAGGGGAAACAAACATATAGGATACTCAACAGAATTACAACATTTTTAGAACACAAAATAAGCATATCGAGCCCCCAGCTTAGTCACTGGACTAAGCTATCCTAAGCAACCCCCCTCTCTGATGATCTAACAACCTTAAGCACCGGAGAATAAGAGCACCCTGAGCGTCTGAACATAAGATCTTTCACTGCATGTACAAAAGATTTTTATGCCTACTATCGTCAGTGCAATAAGACACAGTGTTTTCCCTTAGTTTGTTATATCTTGGTCTAGTCATGTCAAATATCAGTGAAGTGTCTTGTTTTTTTTTTAATTTTTTTTTTAGAAAAGGAGGTTATCCTCCGGCCTCTGCATCAAAAAGATGCATGCGGCCACTTTATTAACGAGTAAAATGTTCAACAAAGTATCCAAGTCTCAAACAAAACAAAGCTCACAACAGAGCCGAAATCCAAAAACAGGATAGCCACAACCGGCGGTGTACAGAAGAATAGGACGACTAAACACCTATCCTATTACATGACCGCCATCCAAACCGGTTGAAGATAGCCCGTGCTACCGTCTCCCAACGGATAGACCCAGTAACCATACGCACCCTGGCCTCCATCGGAGTAAGTAGCGACCACATACGGATTAACATAGTGGCCCGGAAGACAACCTGCAAGAAATGAACATTTGTTGTTCTGTTAAAAACCAAATCATTCCTGCAATTCCAGATAGACCATAATAAAGCACATACGCCTACACGGATGTGTCTCGCTATTTCTATCTCAACTCCGTTTAGCCACGTCCCAAATAACGTGTTGATACTAGTAGGAGGGGCAATGTTAAACGCTATATTAACAGATCGCCATAAAATTTTGGCCATTGGGCAATCAAGAAAGAGGTGTTTGATAGATTCATCCTGATCACAGAAGCTACATCTTCGAGACCCTGTCCAGTTACGTTTAGCCAAATTGTCTTTAGTGAGAATGACTTTTTGTGCATAAACCACATGAACACTTTAATTTTTAGAGGCACTTTGACCTTCCAAATATGCACTGACCGAGGGATAGAAGCCGAGTTGATCATGTCCAAATACATGGATTTCACGGAAAACACTCCATTCTTAGTTAGTTTCCAGTGTATCTGATCTGGCTGTTGATTAAGGTGGACATACATCAATCTTCTCACAAGATGGAGCCATGCTTCCCAACGGTTTCCCACTAAAGTCCTTCTGAATTGAATATTTAGAGGAGTTGACTGCAATACTGTTGCAACATAGGCATCTCTACGCTGTGCAATATTATAGAGGGAAGGATATTGGATAGCCAGAGGCGTCTCCCCCAGCCACATATCCTCCCAGAATCTCGTGGAAGTACCATTACCAACAATAAACTTTGTCCTGTGGAAAAAGACTGATTTCACTTTCATCAGTCCTTTTCAAAACGGCGAATCCGTTGGTCTGACCGTCACCTGTGCTAAGGTCTTGGACTGCAGGTACTTATTGCGCAGAATCTGGGCCCATGTGGCGTCGGTCTCTACAGATAACTTGTAAAGCCATTTGCTGAGTAAGCATCTGTTCTTCACCTCTAAACTTTCAATACCAAGACCACCTTGGTCCTTTGGCCTACAAATAATGTCCCACTTAGCAAGTCGGTATTTCCGTTTTAATTCGTCACTCTGCCAAAAGAAGCGTGATCGATAGAAGTCCAGTCTTTTCCGTACCCCTACTGGTACCTCGAAGAAGGACAAGAGAAACATTGGCATACTCGTGAGCACCGAATTAATAAGAATTAACCGGCCTCCATATGACATAAGTTTGCCCTTCCAGCAACTAAGTTTCTTTTCAAAACGATCGTCAATGCACTTCCAATCTTTGTTGGAAAGCTTGCGATGGTGAATCGGAATACCCAGATATGTGAAAGGCATCGATCCAATTTCATATCCAAACAGTTGTTTGTAAGCTTCTTGTTCGTCTTTAGCTCTCCCAAAGCAGAACAATTCACTTTTATGGAAGTTAATCTTCAACCCGACAACTGCTCAAATAGGCATAAGTGTCTTGTTCTCCGTTCGTTCTTACAAGCTGGAATCACATCTTGTAGCAATTTCTTGATGGGTGTTGCTCTGTATTGTTTGTGCATGCACTCGTGTCTAATCTCTACTCTGCTACCGTGGCTGGAGGAACACAGACTATCGATATTGCCATCTTGTTTCGTGCGTCCACAGCTCATATCGGGATGCGCATATCTCACCCGGTTCAGAAGGTGAGACTGTACAAACCAGCACAGATTATCCTTGTGCTCTGCAGCTACAGGACTACAAAGGTTTGTTCTCGCCCTGGCCAGTTGCGACGTCCTTCACGGGGTGAAGTCGGAGAGATATAGCTGGTTACCCAAATCTACCCGATTGTAATAAAACAACTTCTGATGCCTTTCAAGCCTACACATTTTTTGTGTAAATATAGCGGACGCTTTCCGCTCTCTAGATATCTGGAGTTATGTGTTGAACATGTAGACTCTGCGTAACATGTTTATAGGTCTTGGTTGTATATTGCACCTGTCACGTCTCCCTCTCTTTGTATTCTGTATGTAACTTGGAAGACAAGACATGAGTTGCACCCCTTGTACCTATATATATGTGCCTAGCGCACCATCAATGAGAATCATCGATGCATGCAATCCCTAACTTACATGGTATCAGATAGCACACCGATCATTCCTCCTCCGCTGCCCTAGCCGCCGCCGCCGCCTCGTGCAGCCGCCGCCGCTCCCCAAGCCGCCGCCGCCGCTTCCTGCCGCCGCCGCCGCCGCCGCTTACCCTAAACTCTAATCCTCCACCCCAACTTCCCTCCCCAGCCGCCGCCGCCTCCTCTTGCCGCCGCCGCCGCTTACCCTAAACCCTACTCCTCCACCCCAACTTCCCTCCCCAGCCGCCGCCGCCGCCTCTTGCCGCAGCATCTTGCCGCCGCATCTTGCCCCCGCATCTTGCCGCCGCCGCCTCTTGCCGCCGCATCTTGCCCCCGCATCTTGCCGCCGTCGCCTCTTGCCGCCGCATCTTGCCGCCGCATCTTGCCGCAGCATCTTGCCGCCGCCTCTTGCCGCCGCATCTCGCCGCCGCATCTTGCCGCCGCATCTTGCCCGCCACATCTTGCCGCCGCATCTTGCCGCCGCCTCTTGCCGCCGCATCTGCCGTCATCATGTCGGTCCACTCCTTCCAATCCGGCAACACCAACCCCTTCGCCGGCCCCGATCCCGCCGACATCCGCAACCTCAACATTCATGGGCGCGTCCCCGTCACTCTCGACCCCCATGACTCCTCGTACTACGCGTGGAAGACTTACTTCTAGCTCGTCTTCCGCGAGTACAACGTCGTGGATCACATCGACGGCTCCGTTCACTCCATCGACATGAAGGACGACTCCGAGTGGACCGCCATCGACGCCACCCTAATCCGGTGGTTCTTCCTCACCATCTCCAAGGATCTCTTCCACACCGTCATCAGCGAGGGCGATGATGCGCACGCCGTCTGGGTCAAACTCAACGGCCTCTTCACCGACAACAAGCTTCAGCGCCGTGTCTTTCTGCAGCAAGAATTCTTTGGCTGTCACCAAGATGACCAGTCCATCGACGACTACTGCCGCCGCCTCAAGACGTTGTCCGATGAACTCCGCGACATCGGCGCCACAATCGATGATGACACCCTCCTCAGCACGCTCACCGCCGGCCTCAACGAGGACTTCGGAAACGCCGCCTCCAACCTCACCTTGATGCCGAATCCCTCGTTCCCCAAGTTCGTCGCCTACCTTCGCTTGGAGGAACGCCGGATGAAGCAGGTTAAGCGGCGGGTCCAGCACACCGCCCTCGCCGCGGGTCTCTCAAGCGGCGCTCCGCCTCCCGCGCCTCGGCCTTCGGCTCCGGCTGTTCCACCGGGGTTCTTCCCTCTCCCGCCGCCGCAGCAGCAAGGCGGTGGCGGTGGCGGCAGTGGCCGGCGAAACAATCGCCGCGGCGGCGGCCGTCCGAAGCAGCAGCAGCAGCAGCAGCCGCCGTACGGGGGGCCTCATCCGCAGCAGCCTACCCCGCCATGGACCTACGGCCCGAACCCGTGGACTGGAGTCGTCCACGCTTACTCGATGCCGGTGCCTCGGCCCCCTACGCCGAGTCTCCTCGGGCCCCCTCCGCCGCGCCACCAGGCCTACTTCGGCACCACCGGACCTACCGGTCTCCCGGCCCTGCCTGCCCCGCCGATGCCCGGCGGCTACCCCGCTGCACCGACGCCGCCCTACGGAGGGACCCCCTACGGCGGGACCCTCCCACTGCAGGCGCCTGCGCCATGGGATCCCGCCCTGCTGGTGGCACTTCACTCCGCCCCCTCTCCCAACAACTATGGGGGCGGTGGTGACTGGTACATGGACTCGGGTGCCACCGCGCATATGACCTCTCATCCCGGTAACCTCATCTCCTCCACCCCCGTTCATACTCCTACTCGCATCACCGTTGGTAACGGTTCATCCCTACCCATCACCCATATAGGTCATACATCGTTTCCCTCTTCGTCTACACCTATCAACATGTCTAATGTTCTTGTTTCTCCTGACTTACTCACGAATCTTTGTTCTGTTCGTTGTCTTGCCCCTGAGAATCCTCTCACTGTTGAATTTGACGCTATCGGTTTTTCGGTGAAGGACGCCCGTACCCGGATGGTGCTGCACCGATGTGACAGCCCTGAAGATCTCTACCCGGTGCATTCCACTACCGCCACCTCCACCAGACCCGTCTCCCTCGCCGCTGGCGTCGATCTTTGGCATGCTCGCCTGGGCCACCCAAACTCCACCGTTTTGCGTCATATTCTTCAGAGTTTTTCCTTTTCATGTAATAAGGTTGATAACCACACTTGTGAGGCTTGCCGTCTTGGCAAACACGTTCGTCAACCCTTTAGTGCTTCTACCACTATTGCTACTTTTCCGTTTCAGTTAATACATAGCGATGTCTGGACATCCCCGGTTGCAAGCAACACGGGCTATCTATATTACTTGGTGATTTTGGATGACTTCTCTCACTATGTGTGGACGTTTCCTCTTCGTCGCAAGTCTGACGCATTGGCCACGCTCACCGCCTTTTATTCCTATGTCACCACCCAATTTGGTCGTCCCATCCTAGCACTCCAGACTGATAACGGAAAAGAGTTTGACAACGCTGCCGTTCGCCACCTTCTTGCCACCCACGGCACCATCTTCCGCCTCACATGTCCTTACACGTCTCAACAGAACGGTCGCGCCGAGCGCATCCTCCGCACTCTTAATGACTGCGTCCGCACATTACTCTTCCACTCTAATGTGCCTCCCCGGTTTTGGCCGGACGCCCTCGCCACCGCCACACTTCTCATTAACATCCACCCATGTCGTCCGCGTTGGAACTACGCACCTCATCAGCTTCTCTTTGGTGCGCCTCCATCTTACGATGGTCTTCGCATCTTCGGCTGTCTCTGTTATCCTAGTACCGCGTCCACCACCCCTCATAAGCTCGCGCCTAGGTCTGTTCCCTGCATTTTCCTTGGCTATCCTCCTAACACCAAAGGTTACCGGTGCTATGATCCCGTGTCCCACCGCGTCTACACCTCGCAGCACGTGTACTTTGACGAGATGGTCTTCCCTTTTCAGCAGGTACTTTCTCCAGTCGAGCCACCCACGGCCTCTCAGGCCGCCCTCCCGTGGCACAGGGACTCGTCGCAGCCCGCCTCTACATCATCTTCTGGTCGGCTGCCGTCACCGAGTCGCACCCCGGCCCCCCGTGCGGCGTCCCCTAGCCTGCCGGGCATGCCGGGCTTGCCGGGCCTGCCGGTTGCCGGGCCTTCGGACGTCTCGGGCTCCGCCGCGGTGACTTTGCCCCCGACGGTCCCTTCAGATGTCTCGGGCTCCGCCGCCTCCTCTGACGCCGCCACCCCCGGCTCTCTGGTCCCTACACCGGTGGCTGGCCCCGCCGGGCCTCCTTCCGGGGTTGTCACCCGGGCTCGCACCGGGACACTCCGGCCTAGTACACGTTACCCCCCCCCCCCCCCCCGGCGAGTATGCATGTGCTGCCTCGACATCTTCACCGTCACCACTCCCGTCCTCTGCTCGCGCAGCCCTTCGGGATCAGAACTGGCTTGCGGCGATGCAAGAGGAGTTTGACGCTCTTCAGCGCAACGACAATTGGCAGCTTCTTCCCCGGCCACCACATGCCAACGTCATCACCGGCAAGTGGGTCTTCCGTCACAAGACTCGCCCAGATGGATCTCTTGAGCGCCATAAGGCGCGCTGGGTGGTACGCGGCTTTCGACAGCGCGCTGGAGTCGACTTCACCGACACTTTCGCTCCGGTTGTTAAACCGGGCACCATCCGCACTGTCCTCCAGCTGGCAGTCTCCCGTGCGTGGCCCATTCACCAGCTGGACGTGTCCAACGCCTTTCTACACGGTCATGTTCAGGAGCAGGTCTTCTGCCAGCAGCCAACCGGGTTCGTCGACGCCGCACACCCAGATCATGTGTGTTTGCTTTCCAGGTCACTCTATGGCTTGAAGCAGGCACCTCGGGCATGCTACCAACGCATGGCGGCCTTTCTTCAGCAGATGGGGTTTCGGTCCTCACGATCCGACGCCTCCCTCTTCATTTATCATCAAGGCGTCGGTACTGCGTACCTCCTCCTATACGTCGACGACATCATCCTGACAGCATCCTCCTCTGCGCTCCTCCAGCAGGTCACTGCTCATCTCAGCGCTGAGTTTGCTCTCAAGGATTTGGGAGCTCTGCACTACTTCCTCGGTGTTGAGGTCACTCGCCATCCCACCGGCTTCTTTCTGCATCAGCAGAAGTACGCCCATGAGATTCTGGAGCGAGCAGGCATGCTTAACTGCAAGGCTGCTACCACACCTATTGACACGAAGGCCAAGGTGTCCGCTGTTGAGGGAACTCCAGCGTCCGACGCCGCCTTCTACAGATCCATCGTTGGTGCTCTGCAGTATCTCACACTCACGTGGCCGGATCTTCAGTATACTGTCGGACATGTGTGCCTTCATATGCACTCTCCGCGCGACACGCACTGGGCATTGGTGAGGCGTATTCTTTGATACATCCGCGGCACTATGGCCATGGGTCTCACCTTGACAGCCTCCTCCGCCACCGACCTTGTCGCCTACTCTGACGCGTATTGGGCCGGCTGCCCAGACACACGCCGCTCCACCTCTGGCTACTGTGTTTACCTCGGGCCCTCTTTGATATCGTGGTCGTCTAAACGACAACCCACGGTGTCTCGCTCAAGTGCCGAGGCGGAGTACCGCGCTGTGGCAAACGCTGTTGCGGAGTGTTCCTGGCTACGACAGCTGCTGCAGGAGTTGATGCTCGAGGTTCCTAAGGCCACACTTGTCTTCTGTGACAATGTGTCTGCCGTCTACCTCTCGGCCAACCCAGTTCATCATCGACGCACCAAACACATTGAGCTCGACATTCACTTCGTTCGCGAGCAGGTAGCGCTTGGTCGCATTCGAGTCTTACACGTACCCACCGATCAACAGTTCGCCGACGTCATGACAAAGGGACTACCAACCTCCACGTTTGAGGGCTTTCGGTCCAGTCTCTGCGTCTCCGGCGACGCTTTGACTGCGGGGGGGTGTTGAACATGTACACTCTGCGTAACATGTCTATAGGTCTTGGTTGTATATTGCACCTGTCACGTCTCCCTCTCTTTGCATTCTGTATGTAACTTGGGAGACAAGACATGAGTTGCACCCCTTGTACCTATATATGTGCCTAGCGCACCATCAATGAGAATCATCGATGCATGCAATCCCTAACTTACATTATGAACCATCTATATTCATCGTTGCTAGAGAAAACTGAAACTGGAACTGAGAGGCTCCATGTACACCAATATTTATCGATTGGGTATTCCTGCCATGAAGTGTATTGTTGGCCCACCACATTACATGGCTTGTGCCTGCTTGTAGTACCATGTTAGCACACGGGATGCTCTTCTCTAATAAGCTTTGGTATTATACGTGTACCTTTATGTGTGATAAAACCATATTTAGTTGGGCCATATATACGCTCTCGTCGGATGAAGGCCCTCCAACCATAACCCGACACAACGGGGAAGCTAGAACAAACATCTGGAATCTTAGTCTAAGACATGAAACACATTGAAAAGTTATTTCTAGAAATTCCACCACGCACGCACGGACGTCCATCTGCACTCCCACACACACACATACTCGTGCGCCCTCACACGCACAACTCACACAACACACACACAGAATATAGAAGGAATGCGAATCCAATAATATATGTTTTGCCGGGGCTTGTGAAGTAAGCCGAGTGCATCTCTGATTCAACTTCCGCAAGCAGAAAGAGCAAAGTATGGCAAGCATATTGCAAAGAACTAACCCCCTTGTATAAGATGCAGTACCAAACCTCTTAGGTGACTGCTTTCATAGTTCTATTCAAAATTGTAGACAGTACATATTTTAATAGGTTAAAAAGCATTTTTTATGCGAAATTTCTAAGTTTGAAGTTGAACTTAATTGAACAAGTCTAGAAATACTATATTTCTATTTGCTCGCAATCACAAGAAATTTGCCTCCCCCATTCCTTTTCTTCCCCGCTGCTTTGTCCACTAATCAGTTGAATCTATGCGCGGAGAGAAAGAAGTTCAAGAGACAAACCTTGTGTCGTAGAGCATGTACAACCGGATTTGGCAAATCCAGCCGCCTAAATGTTCGCGGACGCGCCCACGGATGGGCACAGATGTCCCTTCATATTGGTTGTCGGACAGATACAATCATCAAATGCAAACCAACAAATACATGCAATCCATGAAAGTAGATCATATAGCACGAATTCATCACAATTCAATAGTTCAACAACACAAGAAAAACAAATCATAGTTCAACAATCCAGGTATGCCAAAATAAAACTCAAGTGTAAGCATGACAGATCAATTGCCGGACGGATCACTCGTCGGACGCCATTCGTGTTGCCTCCTCTGTCGCGGCCATCCCTGCCGCCTTCTCTGAATCCATCTGTGCCACCTGCTCCGATGTTGCCATCGCCTTTCTTACCGCCTTGTACTCCCTGTGTTCATTAATCTCCTTGTTCCACCCAACGAGCTATATTTTTTCATGCTCATCCAACAGACTTGCGTTCATCAACATTATCCTCGAATCATCCGCGTCTCGAGCAACTTGAAACCTCTCCTTCTAAATCTCTATTGATCCAAAGGCCTAGACATTCTTGATCTCCCATACGAGACACACCTCTTTCTTCTCCAGCTCTATCTTCTCCCTCTCAATTGCCAACTTTTGGTGACCCTATGTCGGTCCTAATCGATCCTTTCGTTTTGCGCCTCCAACATGAAATTGTACCTCTCCTATTTATTGTTCTCCCTTTTGGAAAAAAAATGCATGTCCATGTTGTGGGCATTTTTATCGCCGCGGCATCACAAACGCCCCTCCCCTTCTCCCACTTGTTTTCCATCACTTGCCGGTTATTCCCTTCCTTGGCACGGTGGTTTTTCCATTTTCCCCTACAACTACTCCCTCTTCTTCATCCAACCCAATTGATTGGTGGGAGGTTGAGCCATCATTCTTCCTATTGTCGGCCTTGAGATCTTCCACAAGTTGTGTTCACTTTGGTTTGCCATCCAATGGCACCCAACAATGGCCAAAACTGAATGGCTTGTTCTCCGTTTGTTGGAACATAGTGGTCGCCACCACCGTCTAGCAAACAATTGTTTAACAATGAGAATGCAACAAAGAAACAAGAAGTTCAAATGATGAAAAAATGAAGTAATTAAACTTGCGTGAGTTTACACTCCCATCTCACTTTGAGGGAGACCAGTCATTTCTGCATAGCAGCCAACATATTCGTTCACTTCTCATTAAATGATCTCCCATCGATGTTGGAGAGATGCCACATTGCGGGTGGTCACGATAAGATGCGGCTCCGCATATTTCTTGTGTTCATAATAGTGTTTGTGGATGTTCTCCCAATACCCCTTGACCTTTTGCTCTATGCCACATATAGGGTCCATGCTTGTTGCCAAGCAAGCTTTATGCAATAATATATCCTCAAAATTTGTTAATGTCGGCCCTCTTGCCTTAGACATCTTTTCCTTTCTTTTCTTGTTGGGGTTAGGGTTTGATGTTCCGCCAACTTCAAACGTAGGAAAATTTGGATCTCCCAAGTCATAGTCCATTTGAATAGGTTCTTGATTATCATTGATCATGTTCGACACGATATTCTCCTTAAATTATCATGATTTCAAATAAACTAACACTTTATGCAACTAATTGATAATGACATATGCAAGGTAATTATCGGAAAGGACCAAAAATGTATTTAGTCCCGCTGTGTCATTCAGTCGAACAGGACGTGGGCAAACCGGGCGCCGCCACTGCCTATACTTGTCTGCGCACGTTGGAGATGCGGCGAGTAACACGCGTTGCCTGTGGTCGGCTACGTTGGTAGAAATGGTCTGGAATGCCCCTAAATGGTCGTCGGATCTTGCTCGGTCGTGGCCGGGTCGAACAACGCGATCCTCGTCGGCGGCTGGATGGACGGGGTTTGGGGGCGGCAGAGGGGACACCTCCTCCTCAAGGTCCAAAATTGGAACTCTCTGCGATATCAATTTTCCCTCTCGCGCTACCACCTTTGTCGGTCCCTCCATACTACGGTCTCTGTGTTGTAGGCCGAAGCCAAGGACCGGAGCCCCATGGATGATGCTGAGGTAATATCCGTGGCGGCGGTGGGGTACGAGGTGGACAACATCTAGGGCGGCGGATGGGGGCCGGCGGCGAGGATAGGGGAAGAAAGGTGGACGACGGTGACGGCTCTAATGCGGGAAATGACGGACGTACGAGGAGGGTGATGGCTTTGGAGGACTTGGGGATTTGGTGCAATTTGCGGTTGGTCTGGCATGGCTGGTCCGATGTGGCGGACGCGTCCGGACTCACCCAATCCTCCTCATAGCCGTCCTAGAATTGGGCTGGTTATGAGGTTGTCGGTCAGCACTAACGTATAATGCTGGTATGAGGCGTTCGTCTGGATCGGGTTTTTTGACATGTCGGATTAGTGATCGGGCCATATGCCAGGGCGTTTCGAGCCGGTTTGGGGCAGCCGACTGTAGATGCTCTTAAGCATACTATAAACATTACCCCAGAAAAAAAGCAGGCTATGACTTTTACATTTAAAAAAACAGACTATGAAGAGTTCCAAGTATAATTAGTGACTTTTTTAAACAGATACTACTACTACTGTACACGGCAAAACAGTTAGCATAAACAAGTGGCACAAGTTCGTAGTCCGGTAGCTCTTTCGTTTAGTTATATAATACTCCTTCCATTCCGTAATGTAGTGCGTTCCGCTTTTTGAGATTTAAGTTTGATCATAAATTTAATCAACACAGGTAATTGTGGCGGGAGCAAAGATTATACCATTGAAAACTTCTTTAGGATACGAATTCAATAGTATAGTTTTTGCACCCGCCTCTATCGTCCATGTTAATTAAATTTGCGGTTAAACTTAAATCTGAAAAAATGCGGACGCATTACATTATGAAATGGAGGGAGAAGCATCACATCACACAATCATACTCCGTCGTCCCTTGAGAAGCGAACCCGATGGGTTGGAGCGACAGCTCAGAGCGGCATCAGCTGATGGAGGTCGCCAGAGTCAGGTGTAGGGGCTACCAAGCTGGACCTCCGCGGGCTGGAGCCCAGCGGGCTAGGCTGGGAGCAAGCCTGGGACGCGGCGACTGTGTCCGTGGCGATGCACGACGCGCTCGGCTGGGACTCCGGCGCTCGGCCGCACCATGCCGGAGGCCAAGCAGCGGAACGCCTTCACCGCGCGCCCTATCAGGGGCTACATCTCCGACTCCCCGACCCTGCCGACGTCGGCGCCCCCGTCCACGTGTTCACCGGCCTCCTCTCGCTGCCGCATGGAATCCTGCCTTCTGCCAATCAACCAAGGCTACCATCCATTCTGACTTCCTCGCGGTGAGCCCGTGGCTGTGTCCGTCCGTGTATGTACAGCAGACGCCTTCAAGCTGCATCAACGTGCACCTAGGCGTGCTCGCTCGCGCCGTCCGACTGTCGGGCTACCTTGTGCCGCCGGAAGCAGAGACTGGCGTGTGTGTCCATGCAGGCGCACCGCGACGACAGTGTGATCACCATGGTCGTCTAGCACGAGGTGGAGGGCCTCGAGGTGCCGCGGACGGGAGCTGGCTCGCCGTGCCGCCCGATCACGATCCGGCGACCTTCGGCCGAAAAAATTGTTCCCGGTGCCTTTCAAACCTACACAACTCAATTCGTATGGATTTGTCAAACATTTTTCGCTCTTTGGATTTATGGATAGACCTCTATCCATGGTTGCTAGAGGGATTAGGAATTAGAACTGAGGGGCTCTAGAGAGATCAATATTTATCGATTGGGGAGACATGAAGGTGTCTCGCTGGCCCACCACATTATTTCAGCACATGTGGTACTCTTCTCTAGCCAATTTTCATATGCTATATTCACCTTTATGTGTGGTAAAATCATGTACTGAATAGTACTACTATGTCATGGGCGACTCCGATGGAGCTAACAAAGGTAATAGTAATACACATGTCACCTATTCTTGTATTGTAGCCGCATGTTTCCCCCTCTGTGCTTAGTCTCACGTGTCATGTGGCATGTGCCCTACAGATGGAGCAACTGTGGAGGAAGGACCGGACTACATCATCATCACACCACCAGAGAAGCTGAACGTGACAGTGATCGACGCCTACGATGGCCACCGGATGGTGATGGCCTTCTCCCTGGACGTCTGCGTCGAGGTACCACCGTACCAGTCACCATCAGCGACCTCAGGTGCACCCGCGGGATCTCCCCAACATCTTCGACGTGCTAAGCACCTTCATCGAGAACTAGATTGGAATGTTATATAAGAGCATCTACAGCCGGACCCCTCATATCCGTCTCAAACGCCCGGGCAGGCTGCCCGAACACTGACTGGTCACAAAAAATCGACCCAGCCGGATCCCTCATACCCATTTCAAATGCCCGGACTGATCGGCACCCCTCATATCCATCTTAAATATGAGGACGATATGAGGGCTCGCGGACGCGCCCGAGCACGCCCGGTCAGTCCGCCACGTAGGATGTGACCCCATCCCGGACCACCTTTTCTCTTTCTTTATTCATTATTTTCTTTCTCTCTCTTCTTCTTCACCAATCACGTACAAGTGACCGGACATATGAGGAAAAATATGAGAAGTGTGGCTGGGCGGACGAAAAATTAGGGGCTCAAAACGGACACGCCCGGTCAGTGGACGTTTGAGGGGACGGATTTGCAAGTTCCGGCTGTAGATGCTCTAAGCTTGTACTTTGTAGTCTTGTCCAAAGAAATTTTACTGTTTGTCTTCTTGCAAGATGATGTATGAGCATGTAATATTAGTTTCATAGCATGGTGTGGGCCTGAGGTAAAATGAGTTGTATTGGACATTGTATTCTTTTTTAATAAGAAATCAATCACCACCCAGTTACCCAAATGTCATGATGTTCGAGGAGGGTCTTTAACATGCAAGCTAGGGGAGGAGGCAACATTCCCTCACGCTCCCAAGTAACCAAGGATTCAACCAATGGTGCCCAAATAGTGCAGCTTGCAAAAAGAGTAGCACAACTCTCAACTGCTTGAAAATGTAATACTCAACAAAAATGGAACAATTTAGGTACACATCACAGTGCGAGATCCTACAAAGCGAGTGTGTGACGCTAGCATAGGAGATCGATGCTCATTGTTATTGCATTGTGCGTGAAGCACGCTATGAAAGCTTAATTAATGTGACTCTTTAACATGTACGTACTACTATCTTTTCTAGAATCACATGTACTACTACTATTGTGTCTAGGCAAAGCAGTTGGCATAAACAAGTTGACCTTGGGACATGGAGGAGCAGCCTCATGTCAGGATGTGGGTATCTTGGGTTCGGAGTGTCACTTCAGCATTCTGTGGAGACTGTACTTGTCTCCCGCGGTTGTTGGCCCGCAAAAGGTCCCTTTTTTCCTGTCCAGGCTGATCGCCATCTCCTCTACCAGGTGAGCTTCAAGAAGTGAAGTTGTTAACAGACTTTGCCTCATCAACATAAATTCGTTCCTGGTGCCTTTCAAGCCTACACAATTCATAACCAATGCTTTTCACTCTCTAGATATATGGAGGATTTTCTCATTGTTAGACGAAATAGGAATTGGAACTGAGAGGCACGGGGGAGATTGAACTTCGTCCATCATTGCTAGAGAATATTGGAATGGGGTCGAGAGGCACTGGAGATACTGAGATTTATTGGTTGGGTATGGTGAGATGAAGGTGCCACCAGCCACATCGCATGTCTTTTGTGTGCTTGTTATACTATTTTAGCACATGGGTTACACTTCTCTACTTAGCTTTAATTTGCTATCTTCACCTTTATGCATAGTAAAATCATTTATTCGTCGTGCCATAGGCTCTGATCGGGTGCATGCCTCCATTGCTAAATCCCTGGCCATCCTACAAAAATTGGTATGCATGGCAACCACATAGCATGGCTTCAGTGGATGACACCAGCACGCAAAGAGACGAGAGCATGAGCAGGTTCATTACAATCATAATAAGAACTCACCCTAGTGGTTCCATTGATTTTGAATTTTGATGGATTGATCCGTTGTAGCCTTGTAGGAATCCTCGTCATATCACTAGTAGAAAACAGGGCACTAGTCCCGGTTCCTGAGGGCCTTTAGTCCCGGTTCTGGAACCGGGACAAAACGATCGGGACTAATGCCCAAAACCTTTAGTCCTGGTTTGCTTACGAACCGGGACCAAAGGGCCTCCACGTGGCCGCTGCGGGGCGCCCAGGCAGGAGGACCTTTAGTCCCGGTTGGTAACACCAACCGGGACCAAAAGGCAGCCACGCGTCAGCAGCTCGCAGGCGCTGGGGTTTTTTTTTTGAAGGGGGGGTTTAGGGGTTTTGGAGGGTTAATTTAGGGGTTTCATGTTGTGTTAGCTAGCTAATAGAGAGAAGTGATCTCTCTTTCTCCGTGCTTGGTCGACGCTAGCTACTATACATATAGAGAGAACTCGACACTAGCTAGTAATAAAATGAAGGAAACCATTAATTACACAAGATCGTCATGAACATATATAGAGAGAAGTGACATCTCTTTCTCCGTGCTTGGTCGAACAACAAGTTTTCGTATATCTATCCGACGCTACTACATATGTACAATATAACATCTCTTACAATCCCTAACACCTAAGATCCATTTGCAATTTCACATGGTATTCTCCGTGTTCAGGTATGACGTGGTCAAGAAAGAATTCCGCCAATTCTTCTTGAATTGCTCGTATGCGATCATGTGGTAGGAGTTCATGCCGCATCTGCCAGATCTAATTTAAAGAAGGGGTCAATACGTATATATGAATGAAACTCAACACAATTGATGGTAATATATAAAATAAAATTGTGAATATTGTTTACGTACTTCAAATTGTTTCTCAAAGAAGCCCCGCTCAGAGGTATAGTGGCGAATGAACTCGCATACGTAGTATCCACATAAATGAGTCCCGGGTGCCTGGTACAAGCACTTTACGAGAATAGGGTTCAATCAAACTGATAAGCAAGCATGATAATGGTATTGATGAAACTAGAATCAATGAGAGATGCGCGAAACTAGCTAGTACTACTTACTTTGGGGTGTGTAAATCGCAGCTCCTTCAGACCCGGAACCATAGTGGTGAACTTTTTCCAAACCCTGGCAGGCAAAGAAAATGATTACTTGATATCAGGAAATGAACGAAAGTTGCCAATATGGTCCCGGTATTGATTGAACTTACTTCTGGAGCATTGCAGTCAAGGTTAATGGATAGCAGAATATAGTGGAAGCTGCGCACGCATAACTCATCAATTACATTACTTAACCTCGAGTAAGCGAAACCGAATATGCACAAGACAGTAACACTCACTTGAAGTTGTAAGGAAAGAGTATTTCCCTTTTGTTTTGATGTCTAAGGAACGCTTCTAGCAAGTTGTCCTCGGTATCTTTGGCCTCGTTTTGTACCGACCATTCATTTACGGTATTTGGGCTAATGAACCCAATGTCATAGATTTGTTCTTTTTTGCATTCGACCATCTTCAATCTGCATAATATAGTGAGGATAATTATATATACATGCAATGAACGAGCTGAGCTAGAGACTTAATTATAGAAGTAATACTTACAGATAGTAGCAAGTCATGAGTTGTTTGTCGAGGGCCTCTTGATTGTATAACTGAAATAACTCCACAAATTCAAAAGGCATCAGGTCGACTCCAAGGAAGTCGTGCTATTTTTTAATTCCGATCATCAAACTGTCGGTCCCAGACTTCCTGCAGGTTTCCATGTACCACTCATGCAATTTTTGCATCATCGTTGTTAGATGAGGATGATCAGGTTTGACGAGAGGCTTCCCGTGCTCGTATCTAAAGACGTCCTCTGCTGCTACTACCTCAGCCGTTTCAAACTATACATCATCGGGCAGGTAATCATCAAGAGTGGTACCGGGAAGTAGCACCGGATGATTAGCGATATCGCTAGACACCTTGAGCGGGGGGCACGATTGCTTCTCCTGTTCGCCGAGCTGGGGAATTGTTTTCCCACTACTTCGTTTTTTGTCTCTTGCAGCACTGGAAGTACTTCCCGACCGCTGCGCTTCATCATGTGTCTTAGTAATTATGCGGTCATAGTTGGATAGCCGAGTCCGTGGTGGTCGCTTCAGGGCATGCAGAGTGCGCTTCGCTTTCACCGGATCTACCGTTTCCTTCGGAGGTGGATCTTTCCGTGCAAAATGGGCCTTCACTTCGGCTGCACTGATTTCAGCGTTTTCCTCTTCGGTCATGTCATATGGTAACTTCGGAAGAGGCTTGAGGCTTGGACCAAATTTGTATTTCTTCCCGCCTATTGTACTGCTAGCCGCCAGAGCGGCGGTGGCGACTCTCTTCCGCCGTTGCTGATGCGCCGGAGGAGGCGTAGTGCCCTGACGCGCCGGAGGAGGAGGAGGAGGAGGCGGAGTGCCCTGACGCGCCGGAGGAGGCAGAGTGCCCTGACGCGCCGGAGGAGGCAAAGGAGGAGGTGGAGTGCCCTGACGCGCCGGAGGAGGCGAAGGAGGAGGCGGAGTGCCCTTACGCGCCGGAGGAGGCGGAGTGCCCTAACGCGCCGGAGGAGGAGAAGGAGGAGGCGGAGTGCACTTACGCGCCGGAGGAGGAGGAGGAGGAGGCGGAGTGCCCATACGCGCCGGAGGAGGCTGAGTCTGCTGAGGCGTCCAGTTTGGAAGCTTGATGTACTCTTTTCTCCATAGACAGGTACTCCTCAAAGCATTTTCCAGAAGAATAATATCCTCTTCACCTGTAGGGTTGTCAAGCTCCAGCCCCTCAAATCCATCCATTATTTCATCCACCGTCACAACAGCATAGCCATGTGGAATTGGACGGCAATGGAAAGTTCCCTCAGCTCGAGGAGGTACAACAGAGCCGACCGCCACCTTGAAGGTCAGGTTCTGGCATTTCGTCATTAGCTCGCAATGTTCAGTCGCCGTGATACTATCCACGGGGTAGCAAGGAGCCGTGAAATCAGACTGAACGAGCTCCGTGGAAGCCACGCTGCTTCTCCGCTGAGATGGTGGGGTAGCGTCGAAGGAAGGATCTCTGTGCCGCTCAGATGGTTGGCCGGTAGCTCGCTGGCTCTCAAGTTCCTCTAGTTTTGCTAATCTTGCACTGAGCTTCTGCATTTCGCTTGCTTCATGTTTCTTTTTTCTCTCTCGGCTTCTATAACCACCGCTGTCGGGAAACCCATGCTTCCACGGAACGGAGCCTGGTGTGCCTCGTGTTCGTCCAGGCTGTTCAGGATTCCCGAGGGCCTCTGTCAGCTCGTCCTTCTCTCTGTCGGGAATGAACGTCCCTTCCTGCGCTGCCTTGATTGTTGCCTGAAGCTTCCGGAAGGGTATTGCAAGTTGCTCGTCCGTCCAAACACACTCCCCTGTTTCTGGGTCCAAAGTTCCCCCAACCCCGAAGAACCAAGTCCTTGAACGATCTGGCCAGTGCAATGTCGCTGGTTGGACATTCTTCGCAAGCAGGTCTTGCTCAGCTTTGTCCCACAACTGTCGGGCTTTGTAGTAGCCACCTGACCCCGTGTGATGGTGATACTTCTTCTTTGCAGCATTTTTCTTGTTTGTCAGTGACCATTTCTTACCCTTCTCCGATTTCTTGTAGGCCACAAATTCGGGCCATTGATCTCTTATCTTCTCATATCGACCGATGAATTTCGGAGTCTCCTCTTTCTCGACAAACTTTGTGTTCAACTCTTTCTTCCAGTTCCTGAATAGTTCTGCCATCTTCTTAAGAGCAAACGCCTTGACCTTTCGCTCTATAACTGGGTTATTCGGATCCTCCTCTCGCGGTAGGCGGAAATTTTTCATCAGCTCGGTCCAAAGATCATCTTTCAGTCTATCATGTACATAAGAAACTTCAGGGTCCTTATTATTCTTATTCCATTGCTGGGTGTTGATCGAGACATAGTCCCTAACAACAACTCCACACTGATGTACAAATGCGTCCTTGGTCCGCTTGGGAGCAATCGGTTGGGCATCTTTCGTGACTTCTGTGATCGTGAACCTTTCATCCGGGCGCAACCTTTTCTTCGGGCCTCGTCTCCTTACCTCGTCGGACTTTGAAACAGTTGAGGCTCCCTCCTCCGTTCGGTCACCGGAGCCGTGATCATGATCTCCTTCCTCCGCCATTCGGTCACCGGAGCCGTCATGATCTCCTTCCTCCTCCATTGTTGGATCATCGGAGCCGTCATCCTCTCCTTCCTGACAATCGGTGTCGTTGAGATACGACAAGGGATCACCTCCGGCGAGGATTATATCCCCCAACAACTGTTCTTTTTCTAAGTCTCTGTGATCCATAGTTTCTGCAAATATTATACAACATGGCAATATACAAACATGAGATATGCAAATCAATACAAGGCAATGCAACAATACGATCATATAATATCACTAATACATCATCGAATAGTATCGCTAATACATCATCGAATATTATCATTAATACATCTCGAATATTATTATATAATATCACTAATACAGATATAGTTGACGTCTCGCGGCGCAGGCGGTGGACACCCAAAGAGAAGGAACTATGACAGGATCATAGCTCGGATGAGATCCCTGAAGAACCTGCCAGGTATGGGAGAACCTGGCGTCCAACGCAGCCATGTAGCGTCGGACGTACTCGTCCTCCTCCCTGACACGGCGACGTACCACCTCCGCGGGGGCCGGCTCCCTCTGCACCGACAGTGGTCCACGCGACCGCCACCAAAGAACCTCCGGGTCGACGACGGGACCCTCATTCCTCACCAAGCTGGGCGCCCCGGAAGGCAGCACCTCCCGATGCCAGCCCGGCGGAGCCCAGTCCCGGACATGGCGCCTCTCAAGCAGGTGGTCGCCGGCGCTGAGTCGACGACGAGGATGCGGGCCGGGCATCGTCGACGTCGAGAACAAATTCTACAACTATTTAAATTCCTACTATTTAATAAACTTTAATAAAGATGATTGCATTTCACAACTATGACAATAATAACATATTTAACAACAATGACACATTTTCTACTTAAGCGATCGTCGGGGACTCCTCCCCGGCGATCGTCGGGGACTCCTCCCCGACGATCCTCGGGGACTCCTCGGGTTCGCCGACTAAAACAACTAAAACTTTTTTACAACTAAAACAACAAACTAATAAAACAAACTAAAACAACTAATAAAACAAACTAAAACAACTAATAAAAATACTAAAACAGACAAAAAAACTAAAACGCGGGCGAGGGCCGGGGCAGGCCAGCGGCGCCAGCGCACGCGGCCGCGATGGCCGCGGAGGAGGGGGCAGGAGCTCACCGGCGACGACGGGCTCGGGGAGGAGGCGCGGGCGGCGACGACGGGGCTCGGGGAGGTGGCGCGGGTGGCGGCCGGCGTCGGGGGCGGCGACGACGTCGACGAGGACAAGGAGGCGCGCGAGGACGGGCTCGGGGCGGCGGCGAGGTCAGGCTCGGGGGCGGCGGCGACGACGGGCTCGGGGGCAGCGGTTAGGACGGGCTCGGGGGCGGCGGCGACGACGAGGACGGGCTCGGGGACGGCGGCGACGACGAGGACGGGCTCGGGGACGGCGGTGACGACGAGGACGGGCTCGGGGGCGGCGGCGAGCTCCGGCAGCCTGGCGGCGTCGGGGCAGGGCGTCGGCGTCGGGGTGAATGGGAGAGGTTGGGGGAGAATTCGACAAGTCCCGCCTTATATGTGAACACCTTTGGTCCCGGTTGGTGGCTCCAACCGGGACTAATTCCCCCCTTTAGTCCCGGTTGGTGCCACCAACCGGGACCAAAGGTCAATTTCAGCAGCCCAAAGGGCGGGAAGCAGAGACCTTTGGTCCCGGTTGGTGGCACCAACCAACCGGGACTAAAGGGGGGCATTTGTCCCGGTTGGAGCCACCAACCGGGACTAAAGGGGGAAATTTGTCCCGGTTGGAGCCACCAACCGGGACTAAAGGGTTGGTCCTGGCTGTGCTGAGATTTTAGTCCCACCTCGCTAGTTGAGCAGCACGACGACCAGCTTATAAGCCCCGCTGTGAGAGAGGCAGCACGAGCCTCTCTCAAACCGAACAAAAGTGAAAATAGATGCTTCTTATAGAGAAGATTCAAGCTGAATTCAAAGCGCTAGTGTGGTAACACTAGCTTACTACACTAGCACTTTGAATTTAGGTTGAATTTTCTCTATAAGCGCATCTAATTTCACTTTTGCTATTTTTTTATGTTATTTTTTTGCATATTAGAAGTTCTTAACAAAAAAAAACTGGATGCACCTCATGTACAAACTAAATTAGATGCGCTTGTGGTAACACTAGCTTACTACACTAGCACTTTGAATTTAGGTTGAATTTTCTCTATAAGCGCAGCTAAGATGACCCTGAATTAAAAAGCACTGCAAATGAACTCTGAAATGGTTGAAAGTTGGCATGGTATCATCATTTCACCCACATAGCATGTGCTAAAAAGTTGAGAGGGTTACAGGAAAAACTGGATGCACTTCGTGTACAAACTGGACAATCTCTTTCGAAGTATCAGGGTTTCGGACGAAAACTCGTCTCTTACAAAGAGATTTCAATTTTTTAAACATATTTTAACTCAAGACTTTTTATGCATTCAATATGCACCATTCAAAGCCACATCATCACTTTTCAAACCTTTTCTTCATTTGCTATTTTTCATGCATTCATGATTTATTTTGACCTAAGATGACCCTGAATTGAAAAGCACTGCAAATGAACTCTGAAATGGTTGCAAGTTGGCATGGTATCATCATTTCACCCACATAGCATGTGCTAAAAAGTTGAGAGGGTTACGGCAAAAACTGGATGCACTTCGTGTACAAAATGAACAATCTCTTTCGAAGTGTCAGGGTTTCGGATGAAAACTCATCTGTTACAAAAGGATTTCAATTTTTTAAACATATTTGAATTGAAGACTTTTTCTGCATTCAATATGCACTATTCAAAGCCACATCATCACTTTTGAAACCTTTTCTGACTTCATTTGCTATTCTTCATGCATTTCATGATTTATTTTGAGCTAAAATGACCCTGAATTGAAAAGCACTGCAAATGAACTCTGAAATGGTTGAAAGTTGGCATGGTATCATCATTTCACCCACATAGCATGTGCTAAAAAGTTGAGAGGGTTACGGCAAAAACTGGATGCACTTCGTATACAAACTGGACAATCTCTTTCGAAGTATCAGGGTTTCAGACGAAAACTCATCTGTTACAAAAGGCATTTCATTTCTTGACATGTAACTGCAGTGATATTCTAGATCAAAGCCATCATCAGAATAGTTGTGGAGAGAAAGTCTTCACTTTTTCTTCGCGTGTGTCCCTTGCTTATTGCGCCGTAACCATGGATAATCTTCATCGTTTAACAGGGTGCTTGGGTCAGCCTTCACTTTGAAGGGAGGAATTTCATGAAACTGTTCATAATCTTCAGACATGTCTGTCTTTCCCTCCACTCCCACGATGTCTTTTTTCCCTGAAAGAACTATGTGGCACTTTGGCTCATCGTATGATGTATTCGCTTCCTTATCTTTTCTTTTTCTCGGTTTGGTAGACATGTCCTTCACATAGAAAACCTACGCCACATCATTGGCTAGGACGAATGGTTCGTCTGTGTACCCAAGATTGTTCAGATCCACTGTTGTCATTCCGTACTGCGGGTCTACCTGTACCCCGCCTCCTGACAAATTGACCCATTTGCACCGAAACAAAGGGACCTTAAAGTCATGTCCATAGTCAAGTTCCCATATGTCCACTATGTAACCATAATATGTGTCATTTCCCCTGTTGGTTGTTGCATCAAAGCGGACACCACTGTTTTGGTTGGTGCTCTTTTGATCTTGGGCGATCGTGTAAAATGTATTCCCATCTATCTCGTACCCTTTGTAAGTCAATACAGTCGAAGATGGTCCCCTGGCCAACGAGTATAGCTCATCTGCAACAGTGGTGTTACCCATGAGATGTGTTTGCAACCAACTGCCGAAAGTCCTGATGTGTTCATATGTAATCCAGTCGTCACACTGCTCCGGGTGTTTGGAGCGCAGAATATTCTGGTGTTCATTGACATACGGGGTCACCAAGGTAGAATTCTGTCGAACTGTGTAGTGTGCTTGAGACCAAGAATGCCCGTCCTTACATATTATTGAATTCGCTCCTAGCATGCCTTTTCCAGTCAGTCTCCCCTCATACCGCGATCGAGGGAGACCAATCGGCTTAAGGTCAGGAATAAAGTCAACACAAAACCCAATACTTTCCTCTGTTTGATGGCCCATGGAGATGCTTCCTTCTGGCCTAGCACGGTTATGAACATATTTCTTTAAGACTCCCATGAACCTCTCAAAGGGAAACATGTTGTGTAGAAATACAGGGCCCAGAATGCCAATCTCGTCGACTAGATGAACTAGGACGTGCGTCATGATATTGAAGAAGGATGGTGGGAACACCAGCTCGAAACTGACAAGACATTGCACCAAATCACTCTTTAACCTTGGTAGGATTTCTGGATCGATTACCTTCTGAGAGATTGCATTGAGGAATGCACATAGCTTCACAATGGCTAATCGAACGTTTTCCGGTAGAAGCCCCCTCAATGCAACCGGAAGCAGTTGCGTCATAATCACGTGGCAGTCATGAGACTTTAGGTTCTGGAACTTTTTCTCTGCCATATTTATTATTCCCTTTATATTCGACGAGAAGCCAGACGGGACCTTCATACTGAGCAGGCATTCAAAGAAGATTTCCTTCTCTTCTTTGGTAAGAGCGTAGCTGGCAGGACCTTCATACTGCTTTGGATGCATGCCGTCTTTTTCGTGCACACGTTGCTGGTCCTCCCGTGCCTCCGGTGTATCTTTTGTCTTCCCATACACTCCCAAGAAGCCTAGCAGGTTCACGCAAAGATTCTTCGTCACGTGCATCACGTCGATTGCAGAGCGGACCTCTAGGTCTTTCCAATAGGGTAGGTCCCAAAATATAGATTTCTTCTTCCACATGGGTGCGCGTCCCTCAGCGTCATTCGGAACAGATAGTCCGCCAGGACCCTTTCCAAAGATTACTTGTAAATCATTGACCATATCAAGTATGTGATCACCAGTACGGAGGGCGGGCTTCTTCCGGTGATCTACCTCACCTTTGAAATGCTTTCCTTTCTTTCGACATTGATGGTTGGTCGGAAGAAATCGACGATGCCCCAGGTACACATTCTTCCTGCATTTGTCCAAATATATACTTTCGGTGTCATCTAAACAATGCGTGCATGCGTGGTATCCCTTGTTTGTCTGTCCTGAAAGGTTACTGAGAGCAGGCCAATCATTGATGGTTACAAACAGCAACGCATATAGGTCAAATTCCTCCTGTTCGTTCTCATCCCACACACGTACACCTTTTCCATTCCACAGTTGTAAAAGTTCATCAACTAATGGCCTTAGGTACACATCAATGTCATTGTCGGGTTGCTTAGGGCCTTGGATGAGCACTGGCATCATAATGAACTTCCGCTTCATGCACAACCAAGGAGGAAGGTTATACATACATAGAGTCACAGGCCATGTGCTATGCTTGCTGCTCTGGTCCCCAAAAGGATTAACGCCATCTGCACTTAAACCAAACCATACGTTCATTGGGTCACCTGTAAAGTCCCCCCACTTTCTCTCGATCTTTCTCCACTGCGACCCATCACCGGGTGCTCTCAACTTCCCATCTTTCTTACGGTCTTCCTTGTGCCATCGCATCAACTTGGCATGCTCTTTGTTTCTGAACAAACGTTTCAACCGTGGTATTATAGGAGCATACCACATCACCTTGGCAGGAACCCTCTTCCCGGTGCGCTGGCCCTCAACATCACCAGGGTCATCTCGTCTGATCTTATACCGCAATGCACAGCATACCGGGCATGCGTTCAAATCCTCGTACTCACCGCGGTAGAGGATGCAGTCATTAGGGCATGCATGTATCTTCTGCACCTCCAATCCTAGAGGGCAGACAACCTTCTTTGCTTCGTATGTACTGTCAGGCAATTCGTTGTCCTTTGGAAGCTTATTCTTCATTATTTTCAGCACCTTTTCAAATGCCTTGTCAGATACACCATTGTCTGCCTTCCATTGCAGCAATTCCAGTGTGGTACCGAGCTTTGTGTTGTCATCTTCGCAATTTGGGTACAACCCTTTTTTGTGATCCTCTAACATGCGATCGAACTTCAACTTCTCCCTTTCACTTTGGCATTGTGTCTTTGCATCAACAATGACCCGGCGAAGATCATCATCGGGCACATCGTCTGGTTCCTCTTGATCTTCAGCTTCCCCCATTGCAGCATCGCCGTGTTCAGGGGGTGGATAGTTGTCATCATCCTCTTCTTCTCCGTTGTCTTCCATCATAACCCCTCTTTCTCCGTGCTTGGTCCAAACATTATAGTGTGGCATGAAACCCTTCTCAAGCAGGTGGACGTGAAGGGTTTTCGAGTTAGAGTAATCCTTCGTATTCCCACATATAGTACATGGACAATACATAAAACCATTCTGCTTGGTTGCCTCAGTCACTTTGGGAAAATTATGCAGGCCCTTAATGTACTCGGAGGTGCGTCGGTCACCGTACATCCATTGTCGGTTCATCTACGTGCATTATATAATTAAGTGTATCAAAAACCATTACAGAACATCATCAATAGAGAAGTGACCAAATTAATAGAAGTTCATCATCACATTAAAACCAAAGTACAGTAGTGACCAAAATAAATACATAAAGTTCATACATAGTTCTCTAGAGCATCTAATTAAAACATACATTGAAACTATGTAAAACATTTAAATGCAACAACAAATGCGATCATAACCGCAACTAAGGTACCAATTGATCCAACGGCATAATGATACCAAGCCTCGGTATGAATGGCATATTTTCTAATCTTTCTAATCTTCAAGCGCATTGCATCCATCTTGATCTTGTGATCTTCGACGACATCGGCAACATGCAACTCCAATTCCATCTTCTCCTCCTCAATTCTTTTCAATTTTTTCTTCAAGTAATTGTTTTCTTTTTCAACTAAATTTAACCTCTCGACAAGAGGGTCGGTTCGAATTTCCGGTTCACATACCTCCTAGATAAAAACATCTATGTCACGTTGGTCGGCATAATTGTCATACACACTAAATGAAACAAATAGTTATAAAAGATAATATACCACATCCGAATCATAGACAGGACGAGGGCCGATGGGGGCGGATACCAAAACCATGGCACTATATAATAACAAACAATAATAAAAGTAAGAAAATTATACAAGTATCTATCTAAATCATACAAGTAAGATTTTTTTCTTTTAGAAAGAAGGTAAGAACAAGAGGCTCACCACGGTGGTGCCGGCGACGAGATCGACGCGGGCGATCGACGGCGGTGAGGACGGGGACGGGGACGGCACCCTACACATGTGCAGACTCTAAGAAGTTAATTTCAGCTCTAATTGTGCGTCTAAATCAAAAGAACTCCCACATACACTCCTCCACTAAAACCCACAAACCACACTCTACTTCTAGAGCATTTGAAATGAGCTAAACTAGCAGTGAGAGATAAAACGATGAAGTCGTTAACCTTTTAGAACACTTGTGTAGTTGGTGCACCGCCAAACCTAAACAAATCTTAGGGAAAATGTAGCTTGGAGGTCAAGCTTGGAGAGGAGAAAACTTAAGTGTGGCTGTGGCATTTCATCGAACACCTCATGTGCATAGGAGGTGAGAAGAGAGAGCAACACACCTCCCAAATGCCGGTCGGCCAAAAAACAGAGGAGTGAGCGGGTAGGGGTGAGCATATATATAGGCGTTGTATAAGTCCCGGTTGGTGGCTAGCACCGGGACTAAAGGTGCCTCTTTAGTCCCGGTTCCAGCCACCAACCGGGACTAAAGGGGCTCGGCCAGGAGCGAGGCCCTTTAGTCCCGGTTCGTGTCTGGAACCGGGACTAAAGGGGTCATACGAACCGGGACTGGTTCCCGCCGAGGCCCGGCCGGCGCCCTGGCCTCACGAACCGGGACTGATGCACCCATTAGTCCCGGTTCGTAATACGACCGGGACTAATGCGATATTCTGGCCCGTTTCAAAGCCCTGTTTTCTACTAGTGTATGTATGAATCCTCCGAAGGAAGTGAGGAAACAAATCCATTTATTTTATTTTGATATGAGAGGTGACAATATCAAGGGAAATTGTATCTCTCCACTCATGAAGTTAATACATGTGAGGATTGATTGTTGTTATTCATATAATTCAAAATAGGAATATTATCTCGATAAAGACTGGACTTCTCACTCGGCACATCTATGTCTAGGTTTTTCACTAACTTCTTGCATTGAGATGCCGACAACTCTTTCCTAGAGAATCATGTCATATGTTGGTTATGAAAAATCAAACTATAACAGATCACATAGATCAAAAGGAATGCAGTTTTATTAGTTCTCCACACACATCCAATATAACGCCTTCCTGAGCCCTGCGTAAAGGGGTGTCGTGTTCTATTTACAATGAGGATTCGATGATCCTCCAGTATGTTGCTGGTTTGTTAAGAACATAAGAAGACGATACTAGAAGAGGTATTTATCCAATGGAGGTTAGACTTGAGCTTCAATAAAACTAGTCGAGAAGAGAAACTTCAGTTGCTTGAAATTTAATTCCAATTGCGTGTAATTCTTGCTGGGACAAAGCATTGCTTTCTTGAGTGCCATACAAGCTTGATAAGGGAACACCATGGCTCTCAACTGAATGCTTTAAATATAATGCTCAACCCAAATGAAACAATTAAAGTATGGATCTCAAAGCGAGATCCTATGGAGAGAGAGCATGCCACCGACATAGAAGATCAATGCTCATTGTTGCATTATGTGTGAAGCACGCTGTGGAAGTTTAATTAGTGTGATTTTTTAACAGATACAACTGGGCGAAACAATTAGCATAAGCAAGTGGGCCCAATTCGTATTGAGAAAAAACAAGGGCGCTCGCGTGGTGAACAATCCATATTCTACACAAACCAAATACTCTAACAAGAGGAGGTGTGACCACAGGCCGAGATGCCTGATTGCCGGGTCAGAGTGTCACTTCACCTTGTGGCAGGGATTGTACATGTCTCCCGCAGCTACTGACCCGCTAAGCTCTCTTCCCGTCGGGGCCGATTGCCAACTCCTCTATTAAATGGGGTTGGAGAAATAAACTGTTGTAACAAACAGAACCTTGTTTCCGTACAATTGTTTACGGTGCCTTTCAAACCTACACAATTCAGAACAACCACTCGATCATCACTCTCTAGCTATATGGACGATCTCTCATTGCTAGAAGAAATTGGAATTGGAACGAAGAGACATGGGAGAGATTGATCTATTGTTGCTAGATGAAATTGGAGTGGAGAGGCGGGGGTGGGGGGGGGGGGCTGATATTTATTGGTTGGGTATGGTGACATGAAGGTGCTACGCTAGCCCACCGCATTGCATGTCTTTTGTGTGCTTCCGAGTACTATTTTAGCACATGGGTTACGCTTCTCTAATCGTCTTTGAATTTGCGTAGTAAAATCATATATTCACCGCGTTACATGCTCTCATTCGGTGCACACCTCCACAACTAAGTCATCGATCATCAAAGAAGCTACAAAATCTGGTATATAGGGAAACCACATGGCATGGCTTCGGTGGAGGGCACCAACACACAAAGTGGTGAAAGCACAAGCGGGTTTGTTACAATCATGAGGAGAACTCACCCTAATGGTTTCACTTATCTGAATGGATTAAACTGTTGTACTATTGTAGGAATCCTCATCCACTGTATGAATACCCTTGAGGAAGTGAGGAAGAAAATCTAATTGTTTTGTTTTGATAGGAGCAGTTACAATATCGAAGGAAAGTGCATCTCTTCATTCATGAAGCTAATACAAGTGATGATTGATTTCTGTTATTCATATAATTCAAAAGTGGAAGATCATCTTTTCGAGGAAGACTGGCATTGTCTCTCTCGGGGCATCTGCACTTGAGATTCTTCTCCACCTTCTTGTGTTGAGATGCCAACAACTATGACATATCTTGGGTATGGAAAAGCAAACCATAACAGATGATATAGATAAACGGGAAATGGAGTTTTATTAGCTCTCTGCACACATTCCGAGCCCCTACATAAAGGGGTGTCATGCTCTCTTTACAATGGGGTGATCCTCCATCCATGTTTCCAAAAGAAAAGATTGGTGCTAACTTGTAACTTTTTCTATCGATAATCGCCGATATGTTTCTTGTTTATTACAAACAAAAGAAGTTGATACTAGAAGTTGTGGTTATCCAATGCAAGCTCCACTTGAGCTTCGATACAACTAGTCGATAAGAAAAGTTTCAACTGCCTGAACTTTAATTACAATAGCACATAATTCTGCCTGAACTTTAATTACAATAGCACAGAATTCATGTTGGGAGGAAGCATTGCCTGCTTAAGTGACATGCAAAGGACGTAAGAAAACGGTACAACTTGCACAAAGAACAGTTACAGTTTGTGTTGCGAAAAGAAAGGCAAACAAACGTTGTGTCCAGTGATGAGCAAGCTACCCTACGACTCATCCGTTGACCGTTACACGGACCCAAGAAGATAACATCAAACGTTCATACTCCCTGAGAAGCTAAACCGAAGAGATGGAGCAAGAGCAACTGAGCACGACCACGTGGTGTTTACGGGCAGGTGGCGTCGCATGGAGCGGCCACGACCTAGGGAGCAGCGGCGTGGGCATGAAAGGGCGGATGCGCGTCCAACGGTGCCCCGAGTGTAGTAACTGGCCTCGGAGCGGGAGGTACGGGCGAATAAAAGAAGCGATTTGTTTGGCATATGAGTGGAACCCAAAATACAAGGGGGCCTAATAAACCCGGACGGAGGTAGTAGATAGATAATAGGTAGATAAAGTTGTTTTTTATAAAGTTTGCATACCCAATCGGGAAATTTAAAACCGTCGGAATGAGCGGTTAGTGTTTGTAGTCGTCGCTAGGTGGTCCACGGACATAGTTGTAATTTTTAGTACCTCTGTTGTTCTTTGTACTGCCATGATTGAAGATGAATAGATTGGAAGTTTCTCGCAAAAAAAGCTATCAAAAAATAGAAATTTAAAGAAAAGAAAATAAAGAGGGATGCTTTGGTAGACGGCCCAGATACTTTCCCCACCCCGAACCCCCCATCGATTCTCGTCTCCCTTCCACCCGCGCGGCGGCGCACATCTGGGGCTCCGCCGGCGGCCGGACTACTTGAGTGAGTCCCTCGGCTTCTCTTCTCCCTCTGTTCTTCTCTCTGCGCACAGGGCGAGAGGCAGAGCGCCGCGGCGCGCGCGAGCGGGGCAGGCAGAGCAACCGCTTGCTTGGCCGGCAGCAGGTAGCGGGGCTGCTGCTCGCCGGCGGTGTGGTAGTAGCGGGGGCAGGTCCTTGGTGTTTGGCATTTCATTAGGTGTGCGTTTTTTGCTGCAGGAGCAGGAGCAGGAGCAGGAGCGTCATGGACAACAAGCGCGCATGAGCTTCACGGCAACGGCGCCTTGATTTCCTCCCGCAAATCCGAGGTTATTTGTCCCGCCCTCAATCCTAGTCTTCCTCTTAGCACTAGTGCTTGGCAGAGAATGTGCATGCTGTTGATTTTCCATCTAAATATTGCTCAACTGTTCTTCAAGCTAGATGTAGATGGACACCAAGACAAATATGTTAGTAATCAATTTATTACGCTTGGAGGAGCACCTTCCTTCTGATTCTGACAACTCTTTAGGGACCGCGAGTTGCTTGTTTGTTACTGTATCTATGAGAAGCAAACCATTGGACACAAAATTACAAGGTCAACGCAGTGGCTACAGAACGGAAGACGCGGGAAGGCGGGGCTTACCGAGCTCGATGCGGGCGTAGTCAGGGGAGCGTCACCCGACTGGGAAGGCGCCTCCGACGCAGGTGTCCCCACCTTGAGCACCGATACCATGACTGTTGCCCCGGTATCATTTCGGCCTTTGAACCGGCAAAATTGTTTCTAGAAAACCAGCCAAGACTTTGTCAAAACACTAGGAGTAAAGTAGTGGGAAAGTTCAAGGCGGGCACTTATCGTGAGTACCTCCACCCTCTTGTCCTCCATGTCGATTGGAGGGAGGGCGGAACGTTAGGGTTTCTCTTTATCCAAGATTTCTTGGGGCGTACCACTGGTCCAACTTCTCCTAGATGACCTCCTCTGGTACCTCCACGAAAGGCGATGTGTGTGTGTATGTGTGTGTTTTGAGAAGGAGAGGGAGAGGGAGAGATTTGTCGACGATGAAGAAGGGCACCCGAGCGGGAGAAAGGGAACTGCTGAACAACTTACCGGTCCCAGCTTGGCATGGGTCATGCCAACCTTGTATGCCCACGCTTCGCCCATTCCTTGATAATTGGAAACTATAGCCTGCACATATGATCATTGTCCAATCAAGGTTGCAAGTTATTTGGAATTCTAGGAGCATCATGTGTATGAATAATTTGAGGAAATACAGGAACATAGAATTATTTACAGAAGCCAGTCAAGCAGAATATCATTGTCTTCATCAGAAATGCTACTAGTGCAAGTATTGTGCTCCTATTTTTGTTTTTAATCCTTTTTTGGCTTTTTGTTACCTTCCATTTCATTAATCATAGATGTATTACATCCGGTCTATCTTGTAACTATTGCAACTTTACTGAACAATTCTTTGTCTTGCTCCCTTTGTTATTTATAGGACATAATGGCGGATATCCAGTTAGGCTGTTACACTATAAAGTCCCATGGAGCCAAAATTGCAAGACTCCACATGTATGACTGGATAATACTTATCCTCCTTGCTGTCTTAGATGGACTGTTGAATATAATTGAGCCTTTTCACCGTTTCGTTGGGAAGGACATGATGACTGACTTGAGATATCCCTTAAAGGGCAATACTGTGCCCTTTTGGGCTGTTCCGGTGTGTTCTTGTGCTGCTAATTTTGGACTTTCCATCGTTTACATCATTGTTCTGCCATTCAAAAAGATAGTTCCAGTTTTGTAACTTACATGATTTGCAGCTCATTGGAATTGTCTTGCCCTGTGCCATCTTTGGCGGAATTTACTTCAAGAAGAAGAATTTCTATGATTTGCACCATGGCATACTGGGTATCTACATATTCTTAGGCCTATGAATATGTTGATATTGTATGTACAAGACATAATTCGAAACACATATATTTTTGTAGGTATTCTTTATTCGGTGCTCATAACTGCGGTGATTACTGATGCAATTAAGGATGGAGTTGGCCGACCACGTCCTGATTTCTTCTGGCGCTGTTTCCCAGATGGAAAGGATGTAAGATTACTAGCTAAGAACTTCACTTTTTCCAATCACAAGTTCATCTTTGTTGAGCTTCCCATTGTTCAGTTCTTATTATCTATGGAGTCCATATTGACCAAAACTCATCGAAGGACTCTTTTCAGCTTTATGATAATGTCACTACTGGCGTTCTGTGCCATGGGGAGAAGAGTGTCATCAAGGAAGGTCACAAGAGCTTCCCAAGTGGACACTCATCATGTAAGTTATTTAATATACCTAATGTTTCCTTTGGTGGCATTTTGTCAGCTATGCCTATGGAATTCTTTAAAACTCAGTTACATACTTGAAGTCATTTTTTTACACCCTTGTGATAATCCATTTTGACACAAACCGTGCTGGGACCTGGGAACAAGTGATGGCTACCTGTTGTTTTGTGGTTGATTGGGCTGCTTGTGTTAGCTGGCTTAGGAGGCCTTGTACATCTACATTGGGTTGGTTGGTTGGGCTGCTTGTGTTAGCTGGCTTAGGAGGCCTTATACTAGTTCTGGAACTACTCCACGGCATAAAAACATTGGTTTTGTCATGTGTACCATTTTGTGGAGGTATATGTATACATCTTATAATGGACAATGCAGACCTCACAAAATTGGCCTAGCCTTAGCCTTGTCTCAAGGTTGCAGCCAAAACATGCCTGTGGTGAAATGCGAGTCTTATCAGAAGCATTTTTCTAGGTAAAAGCGGTAAGTCTTCAGGCCAATTCAGTATCAAAACTGGGGGTCTCAGTCTTTTATTACCCACATGTACAGTCTATATATGTTGTAGTTCTGTTACAATTGCGTCAAATAGGTCATGGCTAGATCACCTAACTAGACCATCGATATAATAACCTGTTTTCTTTCACCTTGTGCTAATAATCAATCTATTCCAGGGTCTTTCGCCGGCCTGGGCTTCCTCACGTGGTACCTAACTGGGAAAATCGCAGTTTTCGATCGTAAAGGCCACATCGCAAAGCTGTGCATCATTGTTCTGCCTCTACTTACTGCTGCTCTCGTTGCCATTTCTCGAGTGGATGACTACTGGCATCACTGGCAAGATGTGTTTGCAGGAGCTATCATAGGTTTGTTTGCCATTTGCCATTGTTGCGTAAACTAGTTATTCAGGTGACCTTCTAGACGCGCATAATTGACTAATCAAAATATATTCTCCTGTTGCCCTTTGCAGGCCTCACAGTGGCCTCATTCTGTTACCTGCAATTTTTCCCATATCCTTTCGACGCAGACGGTGCCTCCTCCTTTCACCGATCGAGTTTCGAGCCTTCCGTGGTCTCTCAATGGTAATACTTAGCAAGTAATGATCTCCATTGTTGCAGGATTGTGGCCTCATGAGTACAACACCCTCCAGCTAGCCGAGGCGGGCATTGCAGCAAACTCCTTCGGCGTGCGGCCCACGGAGGAGACGGAGGAGACGGTGGAAGAAGGGCAAGGCCAGGGTGGGATCACCCTGAGAGACGCCCTAAGATGTGAAAGCTAGGACCGGAAGGATCCGACGACCCCCTAACTACATTGATCCATCTGTGGGCTTGATGTTTTTCATGCGCATCACAGGCGGCTACCCGGGAGCTGTTTTTCGAATGCGCAGTTTGGTTGATTGGTTGGTGTGTACAGACCTGCTGGCTATGTATGTATGTATGGGTTTTCACCGTTTGTCTGTTAGAGGTTGACTGGATAGTTAGGCCAGTGAGGATCTGGGTTGTACATTACCTAGTTAGTGGTAGTGGAGTGGGTGAGTACATTGTGCATTAATTTTTTCTTGCTTTTTCAGCAAGCAGATTGTATATATAATTGATTTGCTATTATCCAAGGTGTGCTATTGATTGACTGCTCAGATCAACTTAGTTGAATTACCCATTGCAAAGATGGAACTATGCAAAGATGCAATCAGAAATTTTGCTAACATGCAGGAATTCTCAGTACTATCCCTCTGTTCATACATATAAGATGTTTTCAATAATCTGATTCAAAGAAAAGTTAGAACATCTAAGTTATACTCCCTCCGTCTGAAAATACTTGTTGAAGAGATGAATGTATCATATTTCTTCCTCCGTCCGAAAATACTTGTCAAAGAAATGAATGTATCGTATTCTAGATACATCCATTTTTATACTTTTCACCGACAAATATTTCCAAATGAAGGGAGTACCTCTGATTCAGAAAAAAAAAGAGAACATCTTAAGTTATACTCCCTCCGTACCAAATTAAGTACCTACAAGTCAATACTCCCTCGGACCTCCGATCCATAATAGTAAGCTCAAGGTGGAAAAGGGTATCTAAATGTTATTAAGCCTCGCTATTTTGTTCTCAGGCAAATGATATGTTGCTTGAGCCAAAACATTTAGAAATGATTTGTTAACCAACAGCTTTTGATAAGACCATTTTGCTCAAGGCAGAGATTCCACTTCCACACTGTCCAACACAAATCACCAAAGATATGAAGAAACGCTACCAAATCTCATAGATAAATAGCAATCCATGTATAAACATCAAACCTAGCACAGACCAGGGCAGCGAACGAAAATTGACAAGAGATAACTTGAGACGATAGGCGCTTGGAATCACGAAGCAAAGAACCTAGTCATACAAAACCCAGTCCTCATACTACAGAAAGTTTCAAAAATATCTTGGTGTCTCTCCACCCTTGTAAAAAGATTTAAAGACACATATCATGGGGGTAGCATAACTACTGGTCGCTGATAGTCACTTCGACCTCGACGCCGGGCTCAATGGTGATAGAGGTGATCTGCTTGACGACGTCCGGGGAGCTGACGAGGTCGATCACCCTCTTGTGCACCCGCATCTCAAACCGATCCCAGGTGTTGGTACCTGTTTTACCAGACCAAGAACGAGTAGTTAAGACTGAGTTCATCTCTGAATTTTATTTTGAAGAGAAAAAAAAATGCGCAGCAAGATTATCAGACAAGTGATTTGTGATGAGCTGAGCATCAGGTTTAAAAAGCTCGATTTTGAAACATCAAATGGATCAGACTAATCATATGAATCATCATTTGCTCAGCGCATCTACTAATTGCAAATGCTTCATTCTTGGTAAGACAAGATGTTAAATGGTTAACATAAGCTACAATCATGCGGTACTGGTTATAAAATGTGCAGAGGACTAGGTGCAAAGAAGAAAATAATCACAAGACAGGCTAGCCATCAGTCTTAAAAAGCTCGATTTTGTATTCCTCAAAGAAAATCTCAGGAATATGTTGTTTTAGCAACATCTGACCAGCCCATCATAAAACAAAATCCAAAAATTAACACCGCACACTAGCAACCGCTATGAATGGGACCGCTGCTAGATTCAGTGTGCTATGGACTTCAACTGACAAACAGATGACACCTATGCAGTATGACCAACAACCAACAACAATAGACTCTCACTCAACTAATTTACCAGCACCAGATAAACCGAGCATCAGTTTTAAAAAGCTCGGTTTAAGATACTTCATCGACGTAACATCTCAGTAGCATCTCCTTGTAACATCATATGCTCAGCCGACAAGCAATTCATATGCAACTCCTCTACATTATACCACACCAACACACAGAGCTGCATCTCTAGACACACGAGAACAAAGCGGTACATTGATGGCATGCCAGGCATCAGTTTTAAAAAGCTCGATTTTAGATCATCAAAGGCCAGAAAGGCCTCAGCGGTCTAAATGTTTCACATCCCCTGCTCGGCACATCACCGACGAAATACCATGAGCGTGACTGCGCACGATGCGACCGATACACGGCAGGTGGGCAGAAAAAATGGGATCAAGCAGAGATGCGCGAGAGGGAGGTGGGTGGCTACCTTCTCCGCAGGGGGACTTCCTGGTGGTGATGTTGAGCACCTTGGTGGGCATCCTGACGGGGCCCTTGACCTTGAGCTGCTTCTCCTTGGCGCCCTTCACCAGATCCGAGCACACTGTTCAACAACACACGGACGGATCAGATACACAGCCGGCCGGCCCGGAACGGGGAGGAGGAGGAGGAGGAAGAGAGATCGCCGGGCGGGGGCGGGGCCTTACCCTTCTCGAGGTTCTTGACGGACTTGGAGGAGAGGGTGATGCGGATCCGGTGCTGCACCTCCTGCGTGCCCTCGAAGCCGAGCTTGCCGGACTTCATCGGCGGCGCGTAGGCCAGCTCCGTCGCCATGGCTGCTGCTGGCGGGTGGGGGGGATGGGAGGAGGCCGCTCCGCTGCTAGGGTTGGGGCGCGAGGGAGGCGGCGGCGCTGGACTGGAGGGCTCTAGGTTTTGCGGATGGGGCTGCTGCTGGGCTTTTATGTAGAGACTGGATGCTACCGACCGTCGGATGGCCGTTGGATCGGCTGCTCCGCGCGATCCGGCCGTTCGTTCCTTGGGGGCGAGGGGCTTCGTGCTGCGTGTATGACTGTGGGCCCGGCTTGTCAGTAAGAGCTCACAGCCGCAGTACAAACCACAGAATATTGCACGCGTGCATTTTCAGAAATACCAAAAAAGTCGTATGTGTGGAAGTATATGTATTTTTTAAACACGATACGATCTCAGATGCTCACATATATGCATGTACACCCATCCCTATAAACACACACGCGAACATCTTATTCTTATGAGCACCTCCGAGACATTGAGATTGACAAAGTTACCACACTCGCCCCATAGTCGACATGAGCTTCTTCATCGGAAAAACTGAAATAGATCCAGAAAAATGCGAGTACCAGTGCAAGTTTATGACTTGGGTTGATTCCATCACGAGGAAGTATGTATTGTCACCCATGAAACTTTTCAAGTGGTAAATGTGTTGTGATGCACGAAACTTTTCAAAGTGGAATTGTGTGTGTGTCGCCCTTCCGCATCGCCTCTCACCCCCGCCGTATGAGAAAAACACACCGCGGGTTCATGGCAGTCTCCCACCGTCATCGCATCATGCAACGCGCTTTGTCGTTGACAGTTGTCGGCGAGCGCAACGTTGACAGTTGTCGCCGTGCTCTGTTGCACTCGCCGTCTGATGATGATGAATTTTCTTGAAACCACCGTACAATGCATCTGGTCATCACATCATAAACCAAATTTGCTGCTCCAATAACATCTGGTCAGTGGTCACCATCGTCATACACAGGTTTTGCACACCAGTACAAGGTCCCTCTCATACACCAGGGTTACATGATGAAACCACGGCTCTTTTGCACAACACGGTTGGTTTCCTTTTCGGCAAGGAGAAACTTGCCGGGCAGCACATTCATCCCAAGTTTTCGCTGAGCGAGAGGACGTGCAGGACTCCGGTGCTACGGCAAGGTCTCCTCTACCTCTGGAACGGTATCGGTGCACGTCCTGGCCATGTTTCGATCTTCTCGAAGTACTTGACAGGGACGACGCCGTCGAAGCCCTCCGTCAGGATCACCTTGTTGTCTGAGATGTATAGCTTCATCCCGTCTGGGAAACGGATTCGGAAACCAAATGTTAGCCTCTAGTCTAGAGAGGTAGTGAATGGGGAACCCAAATCATTTGCTGCTATTTACATGCGGCAGTCATACCTTGCAGTGCCTTTCTGACATTCAAATATATCAATATGTTTGCGCTAGTCCGCATACCTGAAGAAGACAGACCGTTAGTCCATGACAAGGCAGAGGTGGAAGAAACATTAGACCACGGCCTGGGAATAAATAATTATGGGGTATGAGTTGATGATGCACCTAAATAATGGAGAACAACAATAACTGGGAGCACATCAGATTTACATTGGAAAGATAAATATGGATATTTTCAGCATGATTTTACTTGGAAGAACAGCTTTAGTCCTTCTATTTGTTTCCATAAGAATAAACTCAATAATAGTATGTTTGAAATGGAAAACCATACCACTAATAACTCCCCCATCTGATGGTAAACCACTTGAGAAATGTACATGTAGCCTTGCCATACGTTTAAGCCCATATTTCAATATTGAATCAACATTTTTCCTGTAAGTACCATGGACACAGACTGTGGATAGAAAAAATTAGCACAAACGCCAGCCATTCAGGAGAGGACGCAAACACGAGTGTTAAAATCAAATACCTGAGACTTCATCAGCCGATAGAATTGGTTTCAACAAGCTCTCTGATGTAACAGTCTGCAAGAGGTTTACTTGGTTATTATAAAGGCAAACTTGATTCACTAATTCCACTAAGCTGGTTACTTGCAAGTACAATTCACTTGATGCTAGAATAAGGTAGCAGATCACATGCCACAAACCACCCCAACACGGAAACAGAACAGGAACTCTGCACTCAGAAATATGCAAAAATAAGAATGAAGATACATTGGAATTATGTGTCTTCTGATTAAATTAGGGTATTTGGCATATGACCTCAAGAACTGCATTGGAACATGTAACAATGAAGACAAGTCGCTAAAAGATAAGTTGATTGTATTCTCTGACTTAAGATCAGATATGATTTCTTTCAAAACATACCCAGAGGTTACAAAGCTACATTAGTACAATCCTGTAATAGCTTAGGCATCAGATAGGACAGGAGCGTCTTAAATCTTAATTATTAACATGGAAGCTCAACCATAGTGCAACAGAAGAACATACACTATAAATGTATGCCTGTATAGCAAATCGAAGAAGCCAGACCAGGATAAGTCCAAGCCATTCTAAGCACGATGAATTGCAACTTCATTCCTAGTACGGGCCAACAAGGACCAACGATATAATTCTTATGATTAGTTAATAATAGGAAACTAACACCGAGATTATAATACTGTAAAACATTCACATCTCGAGCTAAAGCACACAATGCCCCATATGGAATTGATTCAAAAAATAGTCTGTATGAAAATCCCAAAGAGGGTGCATGCCACTATTAGGGCCCCTTTTATATGTCTGATTTTCTCAGAAGTTACAGAAAAACAATGGTTACAAGGCAGATGATCATGAACATGATAAACACACCATACTTGTAGAAAAAAGAATACATTAGTGCAGGGGGGTTCAGGCAGAGAACATACTGTCACAGTGTGCCCCTGGTTAGCTCGAATCAACAGCTCGCCATCCTCCTCCAACAGACCAAACCTCTGCTTGTTGTCTCGCCTGACCGCCTACATGCAAAATTGCAGAATTTTACTCAAAGTAGCTTACAACTCACAACAAGTTCAATAGTAACCTGATTAATTGTACAACTTAGAGATATTTCCTAATTTAAGCACAAGGTGCTAGCTAACAAGATGAAAACAACATGTAGCAGGCACAAGTACACCAGGGTGCTTAGAAAGATCATCCAAGGGCAGACCCAGACAAAATTAGGAGTGGGGGCAAATCAATTAATTGGGGGCATACTTTGTGTAAATTTGTAAAATCTGAAGAAATATCTATAAAACATGGACAAATACTCTAGGAATTCAAAATTTTGAGTGGGGGCATAGGCCCCCACTGAGCTACACTTGGGTCCGCCCCTGAGATCATCTACTGTTAAGCAGGAAGATGAGGCATGAGCAATATTACCTCCCTGATTTCGTCCACCGTGTGGGAGTTGAGCGGAACGTTGGCGAAAGTCTGCAGGTTGAGACGGAGCAGGTCGCGGACCCGCACGTACCCGTCACTCCTCATGTCCAGCCTCAGCTCCGGCGCCATGTGCCGCAAGACCCTTGTCCTGAGAAGAGAAGCACAGAAGCACTAGTGAGTACACGGCTAGCATCGACGCGATTGCAGAGAGGGGAGCTGGGGCTTTGTGCCGGCGTATTACAGAAGGCGGCCGAGGGCATCGATGCGGTTTCCGCCGTCGCCACCACCGCCACGTCCACCCGGTCGCCTGGCGCCGCCACGGCCGCCGCGCGGCTGGTGCGCGGAGGCGAAGGCGGCAGCACTGGAGCGGTAGCCAGAGGAGGAGGAGGGGTTCATGGCGAGAGGGAGGCGGAGGGTCGAGGGGAAGGAGAGGTGGAGGAGCAGGAGGCCGCGTATCGGGGAGGAGATTGTAGCAGCCGTGAGGGCTCTCATAAGCAGCAGAAGTGGCGGTGGTGACACGACCGGCGACGCGCGGTGGCGGTCGGGCGACCCCTGCTGATGCAGGCGGGTGAGCTGAGCTGGATCGCTGCCTGGGCTTGCGCTATGGTAACCTGGAAGATTAAAAACATAGAATGTTGTCACAATTACAAAATTTCAAATTCCACCTACACTTTCAAATGCTAAAAAGAAAAGGCTATAAAAGTGAATATATAGTAACCAGCTTAATGCTCGCAGCACAATCCTCTCTTTTATTTGTTATTAATTGCGTCAACTGAATTTTAACTTAAACTTGTGACACAGTAAACACACCATGTGACTCTACTTGAATTTTTCTGTCAGTTTTCTTACGACATTATAATTGCAGTTACTACTACGTGGCTTGGAAACACATAGGGCAATAATGAGATAACACGACGGCACATGGTAGATGTATGCATGTATGTTCAGACTATATGAGAATCAAGTTCAGAAACAAGTAATACCAAAAAAGAAAGCCAGGCAAAACTACCGTGGGCCTAGTGATTGCCTAAACAAGTACTGGTCATATACAACAAGTAAAGCACGGATGAAACCCTAGACATCAATCGATCTTGTAAAGTTGTAAGAAAGTGAACACTGGTGGATGATAGAAGCAACGTGGCGCATCAGCCCGGGGCGCTCGGCTGAAGGGGAACTAACGAACGATTCCGCAGACAAGTCTCACTGGATTCGGAAGTAGGAAGCGGCGATACAGGAACCTGATGGACGCACCTCACGGGCTCCTCCCTGGCCTGGAAGAACGAGGTGGCCGCGGAGGCGGCGGCGGGGGAGGCGGGCACGCGCGGCGGAGCAGCAGCGGGGCGGCGCGGGTGGCTGAGGGGAACGCGCGCGGCATCCGAGGGGACGGCGTGGGACGTCTAGGAGGAGGGCGCGCGCGGCGGAGGAGCGGCGTGCGGGGCGGGGCGGCGCTGGTCGGGGGCGGCGGCGGAGCGAGGAGATGCGCGGCGAGGGACGGAGCGAGGGGAACAAATCCTGCTACGGCCGTGCGTGCCCGAGGCGCGATTTTTTTTTTCTCTTTTTCTGATCGTGCGAGCCCGATTCGCGATTTTTTTTCCTTCTCTTTTTTTCTCCCTACAAATGATAACGCCCACACCTATGATACTCGAAGTCCAAACACAATCATCACCGTTCGTTTTGATTTGCACGAATCTTGCAACAATTGTCATCTAAGGACGGAGCCACGTAAGCACCCAACGTTGTGTGGGTGAACCGCTCCTCGTCCACACGGACACCATCCAGTCCATTAGCGTACGGGTCGCTGTGTGGGTGAACCACTCCTCGCCCACACGGACATCATCCAGTCCATTAGCGCACGGCTGCTCGCGACATCGTATGGGTGAACCGCTCTTCGACCACACGGCGCTCGCACGATGATAGATGACAACTACAGTTGTGTATATGTGGCAACTATTTAATCACACATGGTAAGTATGGTTGACCATACATGGCAACTATGGTTTGACTACACGTGGCAACTAGTTAATCACACATGGCAACTATGGTTGACCATATTTGACAACTATGGTTTGACCACACGTGGCAACTAATTAATCATACATGGCAACTATGGTTTGATCACACGTGACAACTGCCATTAATTAGACATGACAACTATAGTTAACCAAATGATAAGTACCACACGTGTAGCATGATGTAACACTGTCCTGACGTTTTTACAACTAAAGTTGTCATCCAAGAAAAAAAGGAAACCGAAAAATAACTGAAACTTGTCATCCAAAACAGAGAAGTTGATGTGCTTTACAACTAAAGTTGCCATCCCCGAGTAATTAAAGTTGCCATAAAAAATGTCAGGGCAGAATTGCTTCATGCCACAGGTGCGGGGGTGGGGTGAGTAGTTGTTGTTGGTTCGATGTGTGGCACGAAGTAGTTGCGCCCGGACGTGTGAGCAGTTATAATGTTTGCCCACACAGGATCGTGTGGGCTGTCTCCTGGGTATGCCACACAGGGTCGTGTGGTCGGGTGTCCATCATGCCACACGTGTGATGAATATGAGTCAATTGCAAAAAAAAACACCACATTTGTGGCTAGGTTTGTAGGAAACTACCAAGTCGTTAATCCGTTGCAGAAAACACCGGAAAATCTCTTAAGTCGTTGCAAAAAAAACACTGATCGGCCGTTTAGGCTCATTTGACCTCCTTTCCGACAGGTGGGACCGGAAATCGCTGATGTGGCCTAACGGCTGGCTTCACGGCGTCGTTAGGACAAACCGGGTCAAGACCCCGTGCCTATCGCACTAGGTGAGACAGTTTCCCCCCGATCCCCCATCTCTCGCCCTCGCGCCCCTCTCCTCTCTCGCCCTGCTCGCCGCCGGTGACCAGTCTGCTCGCTGCCGTCCGTCTGCCGCCATGGTTTCCTGGTCAGAAAGCAGTGACGACTCGGCCGCCCAGTACATCTCCTCCGGTGGATCCCCTCTCTAGGTCAGTGCTTTCTAGGGTTGCTCTGTTCGATCTAGGGTTTCGAATGGGGGATTTTTTTGTCTGGCTCGATTTGAACTTGCTAGTTCAATGTAGATCCCAACTACAATCGAGGACCCGAGCTACACTGGTGTTGATGATGATTTGATGGTGATGTGTGAGCATGGCAAGCCGGCCGAGAAGAAAGTTGCATTCTAAGGGATTAGCACTGGGAGGAGGTTCCTGGCTTGTTCACTTGATGTAAGTTCCAGCAAATTTCTGTACTTTTTCAGTTAATAGCCATGATTTTCAGCAGAATAGTTGGAGTGTTCATCTTCACTGTTGATGTGTTCTTATGGACTGTTCATTGTTCAACTTTACTGTTCATTTTTCATTGTTCATCTCCACAGTGTAGGTAGATGTACCTTGATGTACCATTCAGTTTGTAGCCAAGATTTTCAGCTAAGATGACCCAGTTTAGTTTACTATGATGTATAGTATAAATTTCAATGTTGAATTTAGTTGTGATGTAGTAAAGATTTCATATATACTACCGTAGTAAAGATTTCATATATGGAATAAGCTTCAATTTCAATGATGAATTTAATTGAATTTAAAATAAGTTGCCAGAGATAGAAATATATAGTATAAGTTTGATTTAATTTCATCACTGCAATTAAGTGGCCAGAGCTAGTTCGGTTGGTAAATTTGTACTGTTTGTTTTGCAGCAAGTTAGCAGTTGTGGTATAGTTCACTGGGTGGATGAGGAGTGGCCAGAGCACTTGCAGAATGCTCTTCACAAATTGTGGCTTATGTATGAGCAAAGCAAGCATAATAATAGGATGGCATGCCTGGATCATTCATCTACTGTCCACAATCTGATAGAACAAAAAAACAAGTTGCAGGAGACTTATGAGAAGCTTGTAGAAGATGTGAATAACCTTCTTAATTCACATGATAACCTTCCACAGCCCCCTCCACAACCAGATCACCAGAAGGATGTTGAGAACATTACAACCAGTGTGGACAGCAGCATGGGAAACATAAAGGAACAACTTGTTGCAAAGGATGCTGAGATCACTAAATTGAAGGCTGTTGTTGACCAGTTGAAGTTCATTCATGTTGCTCAAGGCAATTGCATTAGAAATATGAAGCACGATCATCTTAAAGAGAAGGAAAAGATGAGCACTGATAACAGGACTTTGAAGGTTTGCTGTGGTGACCTGAAGAAAGAGAAGGAGAAGCTGGATGGTTGTATTGCTGAGCTGATGAAAGACAAGGAGAAGTGGAGCATTGAGAAGAGTGCTATGGAGTGCTACATTGCTGACCTGAAGAAAGCAGGTGAAAATAACAACAGGAAGCTGAAGGAGATCAAGTGTATTTGTGATGAAGATTAAATTGTGATGTGATATGACCATGTGGGTCATTGTCTTTATTTAAGCTTTGAACTATGGCTTGCAATGTGTGAACTTTGAATCTCATCATGGGTTACTTTTGTAGCTTTGAACCATGGCTTGTATGTTGTTGGTTGAATACTTTAATTAAGGTCAGTTTGTGTGTGATGAATTATGCTATGGATTATGTGATGAATTATGATATGAATTATGTGATGAATTATGATATGAATTATGTGATGCATTATGTGATGAATTGTGCGATGAACCGTCGACGTCGAGGGACCCTATATCCTATTACAATGGCAGCCTCTTTCATCATTATTAGAAATGGAGAAACATCAAAATTGGAGCCACATCACAGCTCAAATTAACAGCCCAAAATTGGAGCCACATCACATCCCAAATTAACAGCCCAAAATTGGATCCACATCACAGCCCAAATTAACAAACCAAATTCAAGCAGCCACATCACAGAAGCATCAAAGTAACCATCGAGTCCAACACAAGCAGATTCCACATTAACAACCCAAATTCAAGCAGGTTTCATGAAAGGTCTCATGACAAACAAATTCAAGCAGGTTTCCACATCACAGCCCAACACAAGCAGTATCCAAAATAAAGATGTTTTGAACATCATCAGCTCAACACAAGCAACATACAGCTTTGATCATAGCCCAACACAAATTAACACAACTTCACTTGCTCCCCTTAGAACAGTTGAACCACTCAGACATCTTGTAGGATGGCTTCCTCACTCTTCCACTACCTGCAGCTCTTGGGGGCATGAACTTGTTTCTTCCTCTTGGCCTAACAACAGTAGAGGAACTTGGACCAGCACAGGTAGTAGAAGTAGCAGTCCCTGTTGATGCCATTGTTGTTTTAGCTCTCTTTGTTGCCCTTGTACCAGCAGGAGCTGGAGCTGCAGCAGGAGCAGAAGGAGCTGTTCTTGCTGCCCTGGGAGCAGCAACAGGAGCAGAAGGAGCTCTTCTCCTTGGTGCCCTGGGAGCTGGAGTAGTAGCAGCAGGAGGAGTAGGAGCTCTCCTAGCTGGCCTTGGAGCAGCAGCTGTAGTTGGAGCTGCAGCAAAAGCAGTAGGAGCAGCAGCAGGAGCTCTTCTCCTTTGTGCCATGGGAGCAACAGGAGCAGAAACAATTGTGGGTGCATCGGCTCTTCTTTTTTCCTGCAATTACAAAATAGAAATGTTAGGAACTGCTATGTGAGATTAATATAGAGAAAGTTGGAAGAACAATTACCTGATGTTGGTTAATTCTCATTGCTAGGGCTCGTTTAGGAGCCTGCATGCAACTAGTGTATCTATGCTCAGCACTGTTGCAATTGCTACAATTGATAGTACCCATCCTAGAAGTATCCTTTGGAGCTGGCTTTTCAAATTTGCTCTTTCTCCTCTTTGTCTCTTTATTTCCTGCCTTCTCTTTGAAAACTAGTTGTTCAATGTCAGGTGTCTTAGTCTTTGGCCACAAATTTTGCCCAGGCACAGGGAAAACTATTGGACTGTATGCTGCCTTATACATGGGTTTCTTGAAGAAATCATTAACAAAATCTTCTGGGTGTAGTTTTGCCTTGTTGATTGCTGAAACACCATGATTGCAAGGAACTCCACACATGTCCCACTTCCTACAACCACATGTATGCAGCAACAAGTTAACTGCACATGTGCTTTCTCCACTTGTCACATGAAAGAGATCAGGTCCAGCTTTGATAGACTGACGAAACCTAGAATGATGTTTTGACTCCTCTAACTTCTCAGCATATGTTGGGCATATCTGCCACTTAGCAGTCTCAGTCTTTGTCCTTTTTTCATTGAACTTCACTAACAGCTTTGTTCTGATCCCATCTACCATAGTCATCTTGTTAAAAACCTCACTTATATTGTTGACTACCAAGTCAGTTTTGCAATTGTTGTCCATTGTACGCCTAGCCCGTGTATGTTTTGGTATCCTAGAAAGCCATTTCCAAGCTGGCTCACACTCCTTTTTCATGCCTTCCATTGTTGTTACATAACCATGCTCAGTATAGGAATAACTTGCCTGATACATGTATTTCTTCAACTCTTCTCCTCTAAACCCAGCTGTTTGAAAATTCTGATAAATATGTCTAACGCAGAATCTTTGTGGGCAATTGGGGAATACATTGTTTATGGCTGTAAGAAGGCCCTGTTTGAATGAACTACAATTTGAGAATACTTGAACAGTACATGATTGAAATTAATAAGAAATTGCAAACTAACAAATACATGATTGGAGTAGAGAGTACCTTTTGCTTGTCAGATATAATTGTGTAGTAGCCATACTTGCCTGACTCACCACCAACGACATATTTTAGCTGGGTAAGAAACCAAGACCAGCTTGAAGTGTTTTCCTTGTCCACTATTGAAAAAGCAATGGGAAATATGTTATTATTTCCATCTCTTCCAGTGGCAGCCAAGATTTGTTGTCCTGTTGTCAACTTTATAAAGCAACCATCAACACCTATCACACCACATCACAAGTTAATTAGAAACAAACTAGTGGGTATGAATATGTTGAGTGACTAGTTAATTAGAAACAAAGTAGTGGGTAATACCTATGAATGGCCTGCAACCATTAAGGAAACCCTCTTTGCGAGCATTGAGGCACATGAACAAGCCATGGAATCTTGGATTTTTGCTGGGATGGTGTTTAAGATGCTTTGTTCTCACAATGCATCTACTTCCTGGATTGGTTTCTAACACAGCTTCTAGGTAATCCCTTATCCTGTGGTATTGTGCCTTCTGATCTCCTAGGACTACATTTTTAGCTAGCTTTCTTGCCCTATAGGCCATATGTATAGATACTTCTATTCCATGCTTCTGCTTCAAGTTTGAAATTATAGTCTGGACAGGACAGTTGGGGTCTGTCCTCAATTGTTGCTCACATTCATGTGCCAACCACTTAGCAGTCACTTTTGTGCTTTCTCCTACTACCGGGCAACTGTGGTGCAAGTTCAGTTTCTTTATACAGAAAGTCCTCTCATGCGCAATCTGAGAAACTGCAATGAAGAATGGACAATCCTCAAAAGTGTAGACTGCTATAATCCTATCTGGACAGTTCCTGTGAAAGGCATAATTCCTATTCTGTGAGATGTGAAAAGTAAGAAGTGCCCTCCTAAACTGGGTCACATCTAGGAAACAAAGTTTCTTCATAAATTGCGCATCTGGGTTCTCCCTTTGATCATCATGCCAAACTCTGGGCTTCTTCTTTTTAGCCCTGCTCTTCCTATCACCTGGAAGCTTAACACATAGTTTTTGAGCCCCATCATTGTCCTCCTCAATTAGATCACCAGGGTTGCTCTCTGTTGGAAATATGTCCTAGAGGTAATAATAAAGTGATTATTATTATATTTCCTTGTTCATGATAATCGTTTATTGTCCATGCTACAATTGTATTTATTGGAAACTCAAATACATGTGTGGATACATAGACAACACCGTGTCCCTAGTGAGCCTCTAAAGGACTAGCTCGTTGATCAAAGATGGTCAAGGTTTCCTGGCCATAGACATGAGTTGTCATTTGATAACGGGATCACATCATTAGGAGAATGATGTGATGGACAAGACCCAAACTATGAACGTAGCATATGATCATGTCAAGTTCATTGCTATTGTTTTCTACATGTCAAGTATCTGTTCCTATGACCATGAGATCATGCAACTCACTGACACCGGAGGAGTACCTTGTGCGTATCAAATGTCGCAACGTAACTAGGTGACTATAAAGATGCTCTACAGGTATTTCCGAGGGTGTCTGTTGAGTTGGCATGGATCAAGACTGGGATTTGTTACTCCGTATGACGGAGAGGTATCTCGGGGCCCACTCAGTAATACAACATCATAATGAGCTTGCAAGCAAAGTGACTAAAGAGTTAGCCACAGGATCTTGTATCACGGAACGAGTAAAGAGACTTGCCGGTAACGAGATTGAACTAGGTATGGAGTGATACGTCTCCAACGTATCGATAATTTATGAAGTATTCATGCCATATTCACCTATGTTTACAATACTTTTATATGGTTTTGATGCACTTTATATAATTTATTTAGAACTAACCCGAACTGATGATGTTTTCAGCAGAATTACCGTGGTGTTGTTTTTGTGCAGAAAATGAAAGTTCTCGGAATCGCCCGAAACTTTTTGGTGATTTTTTCTGGACCAAATAAGCAATATTGGAGCGAAGAACCACCGGAGAAGAGCCACGAGGTGGGCACAACCCACCAGGGCGCGCCAGAGGGCCCATGCGCGCCCTGGTGTATCGTGCCCTCCTCGTGGCCCATCTTGGCGTGAAACTGACGCCCAAAAATCCTATAAATATAGAAACCATCAGAAAGAACCCTAGACTCTCCGTTCCGCCGCCGCAACTCTCCGTATCGACGAAAAACCAATCTGGAGGCATTCCAGTACCCTTCCGGAGAGGGCAGATCATCTCCGGTGGCCATCTTCATCATCCCGGCGGAGGCCATGATGAGGAGGGAGTAGTCCACCCTCGGGGCTGAGGGTATGTACCAGTAGCTATGTGTTCAATCACTCTCTCTCGTGTTCTTCAGATGTCACGATCTTGATGTATCACGGGCTTTGTTAATATAGTCAGATCACATGATGTTATTCTCTCTCTATCTTGTTGTGATGAATTGAGTATTATATTCCCTTTGAGATTTCGTTACCGGATTGAATACTTTTATGGATTTGAGAACACTTGATATATGTCTTGCATGCGGATACCCGTGGTGACAATGGGGTGTTCTATTGATTCACTTGATATATGTTTTGGTACTCAACTTGCGGATTCCTGCGATGACATTGGGGTAATCTATGCATAGGGGTTGATACACGTTCTTGTCCTACTTTCTCCGATAGAAATCTTGGGGTACTCTTTGAGGTTCTTTGTGTGGATTGAGTATTATGAATCTGAAATTGTTTGATGCGTATCGTATAATTAACTCATGGATACTTGTGGTGACATTGGAGTATCTAGGTGACATTAGAGTTGGTTGATGCGTATCATATGGTGTTATTCTAGTACGAACTCTTAGATAGATCAAACGGAAAGGATAACTTGATGTTATCTTAGTACGAACTCTTGAATAGATCGATCGGAAAGGATAACTTTAAGGTGGTTTCGTACCCTACAAACAATTTCTTCTTATGTTCTCCGCTAGATAAGAACTTTGGAGTGATTCTTCGTTGCACGTTGAGGGATGGTTATGTGATCCAATTATATTAGCATTGTTGAGAGATTGCACTAGCGAAAGTACGGACCCTAGGCCTTGTTTTCAAGCATTGCAATACCGTTTGTGCTCACTTTTGTCACTTGCTACCTTGCTGTTTTTATATTTTCAGATTACAAAAATCAATATCTACTATCATTATTGCACTTGTATCACCATCTCTTCGCCGAACTAGTGCACCTATACAATTTGCCATTGTATTGGGTGTGTTGGGGACACAAGAGATTTCTTGTATTTGATTGCAGGGTTGTTTGAGAGAGACAATCTTCATCCTACACCTCCCACGGATTGATAAACCTTAGGTCATCCACTTGAGGGAAAATTGCTACTGTCCTACAAAACTCTGCGCTTGGAGGCCCAACACGAGTCTCCAAGAATAAAATTGCGTAGTAGACATCAAGCTCTTTTCTGGCGCCGTTGCCGGGAGGTGAGTGCTTGAAGGTATATCTTTAGATCTTGCAATTGAATCTTTTAGTTTCTTGTTTTTCACTAGTTTGGTTTTATAAAAGAAAACTACAAAAAAATGGAGTTTAGGTTGCATCATTTGTTTCGTCTCTATAATGTCTTTCGTGAAAATGATGGTTTGGAAAATTGTGCTCAATTGGTAGAGGAAGAATTTATGAAAATACTTAATGAGAATTCCTTGAATGATGAGCATGATAGCAATATTGTTAGTATGACTTCTCTGAATATCCATGATGCTAATGATATGCAAAGCCACAAGCTTGGGGATGCCATGTTTGATGAAGATGATATTTTTAGTCCCCCATGTTTTGAATGATCAAATTGTTATGATGATTGCATGCCTCCTATTTATGATGATTGCGATATTTATGAAAGTGGGTTTGGAAGAGTGTCAACTTTAGATAATTATTATCCCACCATTTTGGAGGGTGTTGAATTTTATTATAATGATAAAAGTGGATTTGGAGAGGTCATGACTTTATTTAGTAATGATTCCACTATTTCGGAAGATGTTTCACTTGACTATGATGAGAACAAAGTTGCTACTTATGATGATTATTGTGATGATACTTATGTTATAAAAAGTAGTGATAATTATTGTCATAATTTTGAATATCCCTTTACTGAACATTACTCTTTTAATGTGGAAACAATTTATAGTATTCGAGTTTCATTTGATGCTCCCACTATTATGAATGAGAAGAAATATGCTTATGTGGAGAGTAATAAATTTTCTATGCTTGTAGATCATGAAAAGAATGCTTTATGTGATAGTTATATTGTTAAATTCCTTCATGATGCTACTGAAAATTATTATGAGGGAGGAACATGTGCATGTAGGAATTGCAATAACATCAAGTTTCATCTCTATGTGTTCAAAGTTTTGAAGTTGCACTTGTTTTGCCTTCCTATGCTAGTTGATTCTTGCTCCCATAAATTGTTTGCTCACAAAATACCTATGCATAGGAAGTGAGTTAGACTTAAATGTGTTTGTCATGAGATTCATGATACTCTTTTGCATGTTTTAATTATTATTCCTATGTGAGCATCATTGAAATCATCATGCCTAGCTAAAAGGCATTAAAGAAAAGCGCTTGTTGGGAGACAACCCAACACTTTTACTTTTTGTTTTTGTGCGTTCACATGATTAATCTACTGTATTAATCGTGTTTTGTGTCTTTTATTTCAATAAAGTGCCAAGTAAAGCCTTTGGGATGACTCACAAGATGAGTAGAATTGATGCTGAACCAAAACAGAAACTTTTGACTCCAGTACAGGAATTTTAATTTTTTACTAGAGCATGATAATGATCTGAAATTTTTACACCGTCTTAATATACAAATTATTCAGGTTTTCCTAATTTTTCAGAATTTTTAGAGACAGGGAAGTATGGTTATACTACATATCTTCACAGGCTGTTCTGTTTTTGACAGATTCTGTTTTGCATGCATAGTTTGCTTGTTTTAGTGTTCCCATAGCTTATATTTAGTGGTATAAATTATGGGAATGATAGAATACAGTAGGTATCATGTGGTAACAATTATGAATCTTGTATTGACAGTACCTAAGTGAATGATTTATCTTTATTACACTAACCCTTCTCACGAAGTTCCGTTAAGTTTTGTGTGATTGAAGTTTTCAAGTTTTGGGTGAGACACCGATATGAGGAGAATAAGGAGTGAAAAGAACCTAAGCTTGGGGATGCCCAAGGCACTCCCAAGGTAATATCCATGGAAGACTCAAGCGCCTAAGCTTGGGGATGCCCCGGAAGGCATCCCCTCTTTCGTCTTCAACATTATCGGTATATCTTACTTAGAGCTATATTTTTATTCGTCACATAATATGTGCTTTGCTTGGATCGTCATTATATTTTGTTTTTATCCATTAGGTGTTATTTATAATCTTGATTTTCAATAAAAAGTTCCAAGAATTGTCTTAGGATGCTTGCATTGCATGTTTTGATGTGTGCTGTGTAAAAACAGAAACTTTTGCTATAGTGTTTGAATTTTCATATTTTACTGGAACGTGAAAAGTTTCTGAAATTTTTACACAGTGTTGTCATATAAATTATTTAGAATTTCCTAAATTTTCATAATTTTTTGAGTTACAGAAGTACACTATTTTCATAAATTGCTACAGACTGTTCTGTTTGGACAGATTGCTGTCATAGTTTTGTTATCTGCTTATCCTATAGTTTCCATAGCCTATATTGGTAGATATAAATTGTGGAAATGATAGTAAAAAGTAGATGATGTTTTAAATTATGATGCAACTTGTCTTGGCAGTACATAAAGAGTTGATTTATTATTATGTGCACTAACCTATCTCACGAGTTCTTTTCGAGTTTTGTGTGGATGAAGTTTTTGAGAATAGGTGAAACCATGATATGAGAGGATTGAACGAGATACAAAAGCTCAAGCTTGGGGATGCCCATGGCACCCCAAGTAAATATTTCAAGAAGTCTCAAGCATCTAAGCTTGGGGATGCTACGCATCCCACCTCTCTTCATCAACAATTATCGGTTAGCCTATGTTGAGCCTAAATTTTTATTCGTTCACATGATGCGTGTTTCTTGGAGTGCTATTTTTGTTTAGTTTGTTGTTTGAATAAAATACTCAGATCTGAAAATCTTTATTGAGAGAGTGAGTCCTCACATAGCTACCTAATTGTTTGACTACTCATTGATCTTCACTTATATCTTTTGAGAGTAGTTTGATGTTTACTCTTGTGCTTCACTTATATCCTAAGAGTAAATTGTGAATGAATTGAATATCATAAATATGAAATTATCAATTTGCTTTATGCTTAGTAGTAGCTTCACATCTGGTTTAGAAAGTAAAATCTATTGAAGTTTGACAATCACAATATTGGTCATACAAGCAATTCTTGAATGATTAGTATAAGGAAGAGAACTTTCACATGCAAATATATTATCTTGGACATCTTCTATGATTGTGAATACCCATTAATTATTTTCAAACCTGAGCAAATTAGTTGAAGTTGGACAAGGAAGACAACGTAATGAGTTATGGTTGTGTATATTTGCATAGAAGTTATATTGTTATGGATCCTCCAACATGTGGTACTTGTTTAGAACCTTTTGCTAGCCAACACTTCGTACTAAGTAGAGATACTACTTGTGCATCCAAATCCTTGAGCCAAGTTTCTTCCATAAGAGTCCACCATACCTACCTATATGCAGTATTACCCTGCCGTTCCAAGTAAATTTGCATGTGCCACCTCTAAAATTTCAAATGAGCATCTGTTTTGTGTGCCTGGACCGCTCATGGAGCAACAGGGGGCGGTCAGTATCTTCCATGTTAAGCGGGTTATTCTCATGATGAGTGTTTATTCACTCGTCCTTGCACGAGAAGGGCGGTAATAGGGATTCCCAGCCCCGAAATAAAAAAATTGCAAATAATTAAACAAAACTCCCCCAGGAATGTTGTTGGTATGGACGGTACCCGTGGATTCGGCTAGTCGTGGACTGTGTTTGTTGGTGGAGGGGGAGTAAACCTTTACTTTTACCGCTTGGGAACCGCCGCTAATGTGTTTAGCATGGAAGATATTGATAACTCTTGGTCGTAACGTTGACAGGAAGGGTGTGCCTCCCAAAATTATATTCATCTCTGTTTTAAACAATGAGCTCTGGCACATATGCAAATCCCTGCTTCCCTCTGCGAAGGGCCAATCTATTTACTTTCATGTTATTTACTATTCATGTTGAGTCAACTTCTTCTTCCAACCTCAATCTATTAGTTGGCAAGCATCATGTGGTGGGGAAAGATCCAAACACATATATCCAGTTGAATATATTTGATCATGATTCATTATTGTTGACAATTATCTTTATGATAAGTATGTCGGGAGGCGAAACATTAAGCCCCTATCTTTCTCTGTGTTCGATGGATGTTGTTTGTTCTAAAAATATGCTTTGAGTACTAGCAATCATAGAAGACTATATGATGATTGAGTATGTGGAGCTCTTACTAAGACATTGTTGAGAATAAGTTGAATTGCAATTGTTTGGTGACTAAGAACATAGGTTGTTAAGTTTCAAGAGAATTCATTGTTTGAACCATAACATGTGAATTGGTTGCTACTTTATCATGATGATCTTTATGAGAAAAAGTTGCTGGTTATGATGCTAGAAAAGTGGTTGAAATTATCATTGATCCAACTTATGCACTATGCTAGCATTCACACTTCATAAATTAGTTCTTTTATCATTTACCTACTCGAGGACGAGTAGGAATTAAGCTTGGGGATGCTGATACGTCTCCAACGTATCGATAATTTATGAAGTATTCAGCCATATTCACCTATATTTACAATACTTTTATATGGATTTGATGCACTTTATATGATTTATTTAGAACTAACCCGGACTGACGCTGTTTTCAGTAGAATTACCATGGTGTTGTTTTTGTGCAGAAAATGAAAGTTCTCGGAATCGCCCGAAACTTTTTGGTGATTTTTTCTGGACCAAATAAGCAATATTGGAGCGAAAAACCACCGGAGAAGAGCCACGATGTGGGCACAACCCACCAGGGCGCGCCAGAGGGCCCAGGCGCGCCCTGGTGTATCGTGCCCTCCTCGTGGCCCATCTTGGCGTGAAACCGACGCCCAAAATTCCTATAAATATAGAAACCATCAGAAATAACCTTAGACTCTCCGTTCCGCCGCCGCAACTCTCCGTATCGACGAAAAACCAATCTAGAGGCGTTCCAGTACCTTGCCGGAGAGGGTAGATCATCTCCGGTGGCCATCTTCATCATCCCGGCGGAGGCCATGATGAGGAGGGAGTGGTCCACCCTCGGGGCTGAGGGTATGTACCAGTAGCTATGTGTTCAATCCCTCTCTCTCGTGTTCTTGAGATGTCAAGATCTTGATGTATCATGGGCTTTCTTAATATAGTCGGATCACATGATGTTATTCCCTCTCTATCTTGTTGTGATGAATTGAGTATTATATTCCCATTGAGATTTCGTTACCGGATTGAATACTTTTATGGATTTGAGAACACTTGATATATGTCTTGCATGCGGATACCCGTGGTGACAATGGGGTGTTCTATTGATTCACTTGATATACGTTTTGGTACTCAACTTGCGGATTCCCGCGGTGACATTGGGGTAATCTATGCATAGGGGTTGATACACGTTCTTGTCCTACTTTCTCCGATAGAAATCTTGGGGTACTCTTTGAGGTTCTTTGTGTGGATTGAGTATTATGAATCTGAAATTGTTTGATGCGTATCGTATAATTAACTCATGGATACTTGTGGTGACATTGGAGTATCTAGGTGACATTAGAGTTGGTTGATGCGTATCATATGGTGTTATTCTAGTACGAACTCTTAGATAGATCGAACGGAAATGATAACTTGATGTTATCTTAGTATGAACTCTTGAATAGATCGATCGGAAAGGATAACTTTAAGGTGGTTTCGTACCCTACAAACAATTTCTTCTTATGTTCTCCGCTAGATAAGAACTTTGGAGTGATTCTTCGTTGCACGTTGAGGGATGTTTATGTGATCCAATTATATTAGCATTGTTGAGAGATTGCACTAGCGAAAGTACGGACCCTAGGCCTTGTTTTCAAGCATTGCAATACCGTTTGTGCTCACTTTTGTCACTTGCTACCTTGCTGTTTTTATATTTTCAGATTACAAAAATCAATATCTACTATCATTATTGCAGTTATATCACCATCTCTTCGCCGAACTAGTGCACCTATACAATTTGCCATTGTATTGGGTGTGTTGGGGACACAAGAGATTTCTTGTATTTGATTGCAGGGTTGTTTGAGAGAGACCATCTTCATCCTACACCTCCCACGGATTGATAAACCTTAGGTCATCCACTTGAGGGAAAATTGCTACTGTCCTACAAAACTATGCGCTTGGAGGCCCAACACGAGTCTACAAGAATAAAGTTGCGTAGTAGACATCATGGAGATACCGACGATCGAATCTCGGGCAAGTAACATACCGATGAACAGAGGGAACTATGTACGGGATTAACCGAATCCTTGACATCGTGGTTCGACCGATAAAGATCTTCGTAGAATATGTAGGAACCAATATGGGCATCCAGGTCCCGCTATTGGTTATTGACCGTGGAGGAGTCTCGGTCATGTCTGCATAGTTCTCGAACCCGCAGGGTCTACACACTTAATGTTTGGTGACGATATAAGATAGTCGAGTTATTATGTTGGTGACCGAAAGTTGTTCGGAGTCCCGGATGAGATCCTGGACGTCACGAGGAACTCCGGAATGGTCCGGATGTGAAGATTGATATATAGGATGAAGGGTATTGGAGTCCGGAAGTGTTCCGGAGTAAACCGAGGTTTTGACGGAATACCGAAAGGAGTTTCGAGGGCCCCGACAAGTGTTTTGGGACCTCATGGGCCAAGGAAAGGGGGCGCACCAGCCCACTAGGGGGATGGGCGCCGCCCAAGCCCTAGCCCAATTCGGCCAAGGGGTGGCCGCACCCCTAGGGCCGTCGACCTCCCTGACTTGGGAGGCAAGGCGCCTTGGGGGGGGGGGGCACCCAAACCGTGACCGCACCCCTCTCGACCGCCGGCCCCTAGGGGAAACCCTAGGGCATCCTCCCCTCCTCCCTTCCCCCTATATATAGATAGGGAGAGAGAGGGCAGCCGCACCACAACTTGCCACGACGCTGCCCCTCCTCTCCCTCGTAGTTCTTCTCCTCTCATAACGCACGGCGAAGCCGTGCTGAGATTCTTCCACCACCACCTCACCACGCCGTCGTGCTGTCGGAGGACTCGGGCTACTACTTCACCATCACTCGCTGGATCGAGGAGGTGAAGGCATCATCAAGCTGTACGTGTGTTGAACGCGGAGGTGCCGTTCGTTCGGCACTTGATCGGAAGTTTGCGGGACGGATCGTGATTGGATCGCGAAGACGTTCGACTACATCAACCGCGTTTCTTAACGCTTTCGCTTAGCGATCTACAATGGTATGTAGATGCAATCTCTCCTCTAGTAGATGGTCATCTCCTAGATTGATCATGGTGAAGCGTAGGAATTTTTTTGTTTCCCATGCAACGTTCCCTAACAGTGGCATCATGAGCTAGGTCTATGTGTAGATGACATCACGAGTAGAACACAAAGGAGTTTGTGGGCGTTGATATTCAGATTGCTTCCTTCCTTAGTCTTATTTTGATTCAGCGGTATTGTCGGATGAAGCGGCCTGGACCAACTTTACATGTCCACGTACATGAGACCGGTTCCATCGAGTGACATGTAACTTTGTTGCATAAGATGTCCGGTGGGTGTCTGTCTCTCCCACCTTAGTTGAATCGGATTCGACAAATGCGGTCCTTGTAGAAGGTTAAATAGCAACTTGTATATCACCGTTGTGGTTTTGCGTAGGTAAGAATCGTTCTTGCTAGATACCTATAGCAGCCACGTAAAACATGCAACAACAAATTAGAGGACGTCTTACTTGTTTTTGCAGGGTATGTTGTGATATGATATGGCCAAAAGACATGATGATATATATTTGATGTATGAGAGGATCATGTTTTGTAATAGTTTATATCGACTTGCATGTTGATACGGCAACCGACAGGAGCCCACTACAAGAAATATGGTAATCCATGACGTATTTCGGATGATGTTCCTCTAATCCGTCATCGATTATGACGATTTACCATCATCCGTCACTCGTACCGTCACCGATTAATAACGCGCGATTGGGCCGAAAAGCAGCAGGCCCTTGATGACGGACGTCCTCTGTAGGAGATATGCCCTAGAGGCAATAATAAATGTTATTGATTATCTCCATGTTCATAATTAGGTTTATGTTCCATGCTATAACTGCTATGGTTCTCGAGTCTGCAATAACCACGAGGCTTGGAGGAAGACTCATATGCACGTGTGGAATAATAAACGGTAAAATGTATTCCTAGTCTGGCCTCTAAGACTGGCTCAAGTATTGCATGATGATCCTGTTTTCCTGATCATGGGCATGGCTATGCCGGCAATTTTGAGGGCACAATGTTAGAAGAACATTTGTGTTGAATCGACCCGAATTGATGTTATGCTATGAGATTCATTCGTCATAAGTTAATGGTTAATAACACATAGATGGTTAACGTTTGCATAATTCCTTAGACCATGAGAGTATCGAGTTTCTTCATGCTTGCTTCATGAACTTTGGGGTTTGTTAAACGTCATCCGTAAATGGGTGGCTATTACGGCGGCTTACGGGTTCATGGAAAAGTATGTCAAGTAACTTGATAGCTCAAGATTGGGATTTGCTCCTCCGACGATGGAGAGATATCTCTGGGCCCTCTCGGTGTTACGGTATCCATCATCGTCTGGGCAGACACTTTGTGATTTGATCACGGGGATGCCGGAACACGGGAACGAGAAAAGAGAACAATACCGGTAACGAGGTAACTGGCATAGTGGACAAGATGTTGATCCACGGGGATGCCAACATGTCTCACCTCGGGTATTTGTAACATATCGCGAAGCAACAGGAATAGCACACGGCAACTGGAGGTTCACTCGAATATTCATTCGTGTGGGTATAGGGATCAATATGGGTGTCCACGGCTCAGATGTTGATCATTGATCGGAAGGGGTTCCGGGTCATGTCTATGCTTCACCGAACCTATAGGGTCACACGCTTAAGGGTCATCTATCTGCTGAATACTAGACAGGGAGTCTGAGAGAAAATCACCGAAAAAGTTTTCGGACACCGGAAAAGTTTCGGACAGCGGAAAAGTTCCGCAGAGAGAACACCGGAACAGTTTCGGTAAAACTGAAAAGTTGTTTCAGGGGATACCATAAAGTCAAATTGGTTTTGGCACATGCCTGATAATTCTTGGAGGGTGCCAGAATCATTCTGGAAACTTTCTGGAATTTTCCGGGATGAAAACCGGAAATGTGCCGGAGCTGCCGAAACCGCTTCAGATGCTTTTCGCAGATGAAAATCACTAAACCGGAATTGTTCTGGATCGCATTGAAAATTATTTTAGTGGGTACTGGAAATGTTCTAAGCCCACATAAATATTTTCAGTTCGACCGGACGCTGAAAAATGTCGTCGCGAATAGTGAAAGTGCTTTTTGGGATATTTATGCAAAAGGTTTCTAGAAGGCTTGGGGGCTAAGAAACCCTACCCCTTGGATTTCCTATAAATAGAGGTGGAGGGGCTGCCTCCACACTCACTCCTTCTCACATAAAAGTGCCATGACATTTCTGGCTTCTCTCTCCCTCCCAGCGAAATAGTTTCGTAGAGCCGAAAGGCTGTCTGGGTTCCGGTGGGAACTAGTTCTGGACGGCGAAGCCCTGCCGGATAGATGACACCGTATGTGTGCAACTCTGTAGAGAGATCGTAGTTTCGGTCTTAGTTCGAGAGTGCCTCCCGAAGGGCTGTCCGAGTTACTGTCCATGTTTCGGGGGTCCTCCCGAAGGGCTGTCCGAGTGACCCGCCCGAAGGGCTGTCAGTGAGGCCTCCCGGAGGGCTGTCCGAGGATCCGTCCAGTGGGACTATCCGAAGGACTGTCCAGAGGCCTCCCGGAGGGCTGTCCGAGGATCTGTCCAGTGGGACTATCCGAGGGACTATCCAGAGGCCTCCCGAAGGGCTGTCCGAGGATCCGTCCGGTGGGACTATCCGAGGGACTGTCCTGAGGTCTCCCGAAGGGCTGCCCGAAGATCCGTCCGGTGAGCTGACGAGGGAGTACATCCTCGCGGTTGGGAGGTTGTAAATCCTAGCTGCGGGGATCTGCACCGCCGATCGTCATTGACTCTACTTCCGCTGCGCTACGAGTCGGTAACGAAAAGATCAAACCTTGTATGCAGTCTTCATAGTGGTCCTGGGCTGGTGCGTAGGTCGGAAAATGTTCGTTTTCTGCTGCGTTACCCTACAGTGGCATCAAGAGCCGTGCTATGCGTAGATGCAGGTTGCGATCTAGAATACATAGAGATGTATGGGTGTCTCACAAAGTTCTGGCAATCCGCGATCCTTTCATGCTGCTCCTGAGTATGCTGATTGACAGATCAACGAAGTGCTAACAGTTCTTTGGGTTCCACCATAGTTGAGAAAGATGGATGTTTCGCAGACGAAAGGGCAATGCAGATATGATCTGCACGGGGGTCACGCGTATGACGAAGTTCAGTATGGGGCTCGAGATTTTATTATCTCGTGTTTCATACATCCCGCAATGTTAATCTAGCGACTTGGATTATCATGCTTGATGATGGACGTTGGTAGCTTCGGTTTGTTTCGAAACCTTAGAAGCCACGTAAAATAAAATTTTGCATGAACCGATTAGAGGCGTCTAACTTGGTTTTGCAGGATGGTTTGCATGTGCATATGATGTGGTATAGCAGTGTTCATAATAATTTGATTATGTATGAGATGACTATATGATGTAAATTGATTAACATGACCTGCGTGTCATGATTCGGCATGATGGCTGGAGCCATATGATTGCACTTTAATGACCTGCGTGTCAACCTTATGTAATGCACTTATTTTATTAGCTATAGAGATAGCAATATTATCTGGTGCATCGACAAGGTGGTGGCAATCTTCGCGAAGGTGAACACCGACGCGAATGCCGAAGACGTAGAAATGAAAGACTTCTCCGTCAGAAAGGGCTATACCATATCATGCTATTATGAATTGCCTGAGATGTTTATCCCTTATGATGACCCTTCTTGATTGCGCGGTAGTCGCTTTTATTAGGGTGATCTCTCACAAAAATATCAAGTAGTTAGTGTTCTCCCAAGTGTAGCACCGTCACGGCACCTAACTTTTCGGGGTACGACATGTACACATGAGTACGAACGATTAGGGATGTGTGAGGCGAGTGAGGTCAGACCTCGCAGCGAGATCACTTGGTTGTCTTGACGTTCAGGCAGGACAATCCTGAGCTCGGAACACACGCATTGAAAGATGAACAAGAGTCACATAGAGATGTGATTGGCAAGTTGACCTACCGATTGAAATTCACGTCATCAGTGATGAACCCGTCAATGGCGTCGAATTGAAATGCGGATCTTGTATCACTCACAATCAATTATGAGAGATATTGATTTGAGTAGGAGCGCACTGTTGAATGAACTTCTTTTAATTCTCAGTGCAATTAATTTTGAACACCGTCTAAGTGTGATTTGCAAAATAGTTGTAGAATAATGGCTCGCGTTTCCACCTTCCCTATTAAAATTGAATAGCTGTTAAATATCTGGTTAAAACTTTACGGTTGGTAACGTAATGTGAGGATTGTCCTCAAGAGTGCCGAGAAGGACTTTGTCCTATCGCATGCTTTCGGTATTCTCCCGCTAATGCTATGGATCATGTGACTCTCGTCCTTCGATCCAAAAGCTAGAATTCCTTTTCAGTCAAAGTGCAATATGTTTGCTTCCATGAGACCCGAACTTCGAAAGTTTGGATAGTTATGTGATATTCATGGAATCTGAAAATCATTTTCAGAGACAGACAAAGGCTAAAAGATATGAGATATCCAAAGCAATGTTTGTTTGAGAACTGTTAGTAAAAGAGTTTACTATGCATTAGACTGATAAGAGAGGGATCCAGGAGAACGCCTGTCATATGATGAAAGGTGAATAAAACAACAACTTAAAGAGAAAGGAAGTGTCCGAAGGGTGTTAGTAAGACTTTCACGCCTAGGAAGTCCGAGGCTAACGCCACTCTCAAGTTGGATGCTTCTTCTGAGAGTAGGAGAAATACTAAAAGTTAAACTGTTAGAAGTATAAAGGCAAAAGGAAAGAAGACTGGAATATCCAGCTCATGTATGAATGTCATACAAGTTTTTGATGTATAGAAGGCTGGTCAAAGATATAGTTCTTGGGAATTATGGTTAAACATGTTAATCACTAATTCTTGGGTATTGTGAGTTGATCACAAAGATACCCGCTCGATTGCATTCTGTTGCAACTCGATGTAAGAACTACTATGGCCTGAAAGACTAGCCAGGAATGAGGTTTAGATACACGCAGGGAACATAGTAAATGTTACTATGCCTTCCATCGGTGTATTCCCTATGTATTTACTTTCATAATTCATTTTAGAGTTTCACACTCTAGCCCTTTTGCATAAGGTATCTTGCAAGAAGGTTGTTCATAAGAGAACTTTTGATGTTCGGTGTTGTGAATAACATAAGGGCCATACTTTCATTATGAATGAGACGTATGTTATGAATATTGATAATAATACATTACCTCTGGGTTTACTTTCATAATTCATTTTAGAGTTTCATATACTCTAGCCCTTTGCATAAGGTATCTTGCAAGAAGGTTATTCATAAGAGAACTTTTGATGTTCGGTGTTATGAATAACATGAAGGGCCATGCTTCCATCCAGGATGGGATGTATGTTGTGAATATTGATGGTAATATGATACATCCATAACACTGACGCTAAATGTCGCAAGACTAAAAGAATACCACATATGTGTGGCACTGCATTTGGTCACATTGGAAAACCCCGCATGGAAAATTCCATTATGATGGATTTTGATGTCGTTTGATTTTGAATCATCTGACACTTGCAACTTTCCTCTGAAAAGTGAAGTGACTGAAATACCGTTCACAGGCCATAAGGAACGAGCAAAGAACATATTGGTGATCATACATTATGATGTGTGTAGTCCAATAAATGTTGTTGCAAGTAGTGGATTTATCTATCTTCAGAAATGACTCAAGTAGATATATGGATATTTACTTGATGAGACGTAAGTCTGGATCTTTTGAATTCATTCATAAAGTTTTCAAAAATGAAGTAGAAGTTATTGTAACAAGAAAATTATGTTTCTACAATTCGATTGCAGAAAGGAATATTTGAGTTACAAGTTTAGCGAATGTCTGATGAGTTATGAAAGGGGTTTCATAACTTGCACCTCCCGGAACACCACTGCAAGTGGAAAGTCCGTGAAGATGTAATCGAACCATTTATGACATGGTAAGATCAAAGATGACATAAATAAATTTGCCATTACCCCTTTTAAAGAGTGATGCTTCAGAGACTGCGGCTTTTACACTGAAAAGAGATCCATCAGGCCTATTGAAATGACGCCATGGTATGGTACGCCCAACCATGTGATATCTTTTCTTAACATTTGGAATATGGGGCTTGTGTAAAAGATTACAAACCTATTCCAAATCAGACAAGTGCTACTTTGTAGGTTATCCCAAGTCATTGGGTATTCCCCCACCACTATACCGAGGCAAAGGATTTTGCCACAAAACGGTATGATTTTAAAGAGAATAGTTCTTACAAAAGGCGAGTGGGAGGACAGTGCAACTCGACGAGATAACCAGTATCTTCGTCATCAGATCAAAGGAAAGAAACCTTGGAAGTGATTCCGGAGTTTCCTACTGCGACTAATACGGAAGTCTCTACAATAAAATGTATGGACTTCGGTCGAACTTGCAGCTGAACCACGTAGGCAAAGCTCGTGCAAACCTATCAGGTGCGCAAACGAGATATTGTTGTTAGACAACAGTATACCTACGATACACAAGGAAGCGTTGATGGGCCCTGACTCCGGAATTGGCTAAATGCCAATACAATCCGAGATAGTTTCCATATATGTGATTCAAGATTAAAACCTTGATACACCTTTCGGAAGACTTAGAGTCTAACGAATATTTATGAAACTATAAACTGATGTGGATAAAATGTTTTATCCATAAAGCTCGACTTGTTGCAATAACAAGTTCAAGGAGTTGACTACGATGAGGTTGTTTCACCGTAGCGATGCTTAAAGTCGGTTTTGGTTGAACTAGCAATTAATACATATTTCAATCATGAGATATGAAACATGGATGACAAAAGGATTTCCATCTAATGGAAATGAAACCTAGGACTTGTATGTGATACAGTCCAAAGTAATTTGTCGATCCAGAGGATGCTGGTAAGTATGCAAACTTCAGAGTTCCAGCGATGGACAGAAGAGAGCAAAGTGGAGTTGGAATCTTCGTTTTTGATGGAATGGTCAAAGGGGTTTGACTTCATCAAATGGGTATCGAAGATGCTTGTGATTCAAGAAAGTAAGTGGGAGCATAATAATATTTCTAAAAACCGTTTGTACATGACACATTGTTAATTAGAAATAAATTTCTTGACACGAATTAGGACTTCATTTGAAAATAGTTTTTCGATGAAGTGCTTAGGCTAAATAAGCCTCAATATTAGGCATGATGATCTATGGAGATAGATTTACCTAATGGGGCTAAGCTATGAATACATATTGACAAGATGCTAAAACCTTTTAGCATTTAAAACGCCAAGGAGTGATTCTTGCCGAAGTCACATGGAAAGAGTTTTTGCAAGACTTGGTGTCCCAAAACACTGTTGAGCAAAATACATGATGGTGATTCCACACACTCTTGTGTTTGGATTAATCATGTATTCCATGGTATGTAAAAACAACCAGATATGTCCAATACTCCAAAGTCGTTGCGAGTATAGATACCATTGTGATCAAAGTACTGATCATGGGACAACAGTGAAAGATGTCATTAAGTACTAGAGCAGTACTGATGACATGTTTTCTCGCAAGCGGAGATCATGAAGAGTTCGTTGTAAAAGGTTACATCGATACAGTCTTCATCAATGCTCCATGCGATTTTCGATTTAAATTGAGGGTTTTGTGATACACAACATGGTGGCACGGTAGTTGGAAATTGTTCCAAACAAAATACTGTGGTGAATTCTATAACAAAGGCTAAGTATGTTGACGCTTTAGAAGCGACAAAGAAGATGTTGAATCATATAGTTCATTCATGAACTTAGTATGGTTCCAAGATGGCTTTGGTCGATGGGACACTATTGCAGATAGTTGCTCCATAGCTCAGTCTGAGGAATCAAGGTTTGACCTGTGATTCACATATATACAAAACCAAATCCACACAAAATATGAATTTTATGAAAGCGTGAAAACGCGAGGATATGTAAAGTTACACACGGAGCTGAAGTTGTCAGATCCGTTGGACATCAGGCTATACCACAAGCGAAGCATATTTTACACCAGTATGCCATAGGTGTAAAGTGCATTAGCATTGACTAGATTATTGACTCTAGTGCAAGTGGGAGATTGTAGGTGATATGCCCTAGAGGCAATAATAAATGTTATTGATTATCTCCATGTTCATAATTAGGTTTATGTTCCATGCTATAACTGCTATGGTTCTCGAGTCTGCAATAACCACGAGGCTTGGAGGAAGACTCATATGCACGTGTGGAATAATAAACGGTAAAATGTATTCCTAGTCTGGCCTCTAAGACTGGCTCAAGTATTGCATGATGATCCTGTTTTCCTGATCATGGGCATGGCTATGCCGGCAATTTTGAGGGCACAATGTTAGAAGAACATTTGTGTTGAATCGACCCGAATTGATGTTATGCTATGAGATTCATTCGTCATAAGTTAATGGTTAATAACACAGAGATGGTTAACGTTTGCATAATTCCTTAGACCATGAGAGTATCGAGTTTCTTCATGCTTGCTTCATGAACTTTGGGGTTTGTTAAACGTCATCCGTAAATGGGTGGCTATTACGGCGGCTTACGGGTTCATGGAAAAGTATGTCAAGTAACTTGATAGCTCAAGATTGGGATTTGCTCCTCCGACGATGGAGAGATATCTCTGGGCCCTCTCGGTGTTACGGTATCCATCATCGTCTGGCCAGACACTTTGTGATTTGATCACGGGGATGCCGGAACACGGGAACGAGAAAAGAGAACAATACCGGTAACGAGGTAACTGGCATAGTGGACAAGATGTTGATCCACGGGGATGCCAACATGTCTCACCTCGGGTATTTGTAACATATCGCGAAGCAACAGGAATAGCACACGGCAACTGGAGGTTCACTCGAATATTCATTCGTGTGGGTATAGGGATCAATATGGGTGTCCACGGCTCCGATGTTGATCATTGATCGGAAGGGGTTCTGGGTCATGTCTATGCTTCACCGAACCTATAGGGTCACACGCTTAAGGGTCATCTATCTGCTGAATACTAGACAGGGAGTCTGAGAGAAAATCACCGAAAAAGTTTTCGGACACCGGAAAAGTTTCGGACAGCGGAAAAGTTCCGCAGAGAGAACACCGGAACAGTTTCGGTAAAACTGAAAAGTTGTTTCAGGGGATACCATAAAGTCAAATTGGTTTTGGCACATGCCTGATAATTCTTGGAGGGTGCCAGAATCATTCTGGAAACTTTCTGGAATTTTTCGGGATGAAAACCGGAAATGTTCCGGAGCTGCCGAAACCGCTTCAGATGCTTTTCGCAGATGAAAATCACTAAACCAGAATTGTTCCGGATCGCATTGAAAATTATTTTAGTGGGTACTGGAAATGTTCTAAGCCCACATAAATATTTTCAGTTCGACCGGACGCTGAAAAATGTCGTCGTGAATAGTGAAAGTGCTTTTTGGGATATTTATGCAAAAGGTTTCTAGAAGGCTTGGGGGCTAAGAAACCCTACCCCTTGGATTTCCTATAAATAGAGGTGGAGGGGCTGCCTCCACACTCACTCCTTCTCACATACAAGTGCCATGACATTTCTGGCTTCTCTCTCCCTCCCAGCGAAATAGTTTCGTAGAGCCGAAAGGCTGTCTGGGTTCCGATGGGAACTAGTTCTGGACGGCGAAGCCCTACCGGATAGATGACACCGTATGTGTGCAACTCTGTAGAGAGATCCTAGTTTCGGTCTTAGTTCGAGAGTGCCTCCCGAAGGGCTGTCCGAGTTACTGTCCGTGTTTCGGGGGTCCTCCCGAAGGGCTGTCCGAGTGACCCGCCCGAAGGGCTGTCAGTGAGGCCTCCCGGAGGGCTGTCCGAGGATCCGTCCGGTGGGACTATCCGAAGGACTGTCCAGAGGACTCCCGGAGGGCTGTCCGAGGATCCGTCCGGTGGGACTATCCGAGGGACTGTCCAGAGGCCTCCCGAAGGGCTGTCCGAGGATCCGTCCGGTGGGACTATCCGAGGGACTGTCCTGAGGTCTCCCGAAGGGCTGCCCGAAGATCCGTCCGGTGAGCTGACGAGGGAGTACATCCTCGCGGTTGGGAGGTTGTAAATCTTAGCTGTGGGGATCTGCACCGCCGATCGTCATTGACTCTACTTCCGCTGCGCTACGAGTCGGTAACGAGAAGATCAAACCTTGTATGCAGTCTCCATAGTGGTCCTGGGCTGGTGCGTAGGTCGGAAAATGTTCGTTTTCTGCTGCGTTACCCTACATCCTCCTGTTGTCACTGAAACTGTCACGAATCACCCAAGTGGGCTTAGTCGGGCCTGCCATTTTTTTCATATACACCATCTAGACCATCATGGATTGTGCTCCTGCTGATGTGGCGTACATGCCCCTTCTTTGGCCCACATGTCGGTTGGACCATACGTTTTTCCAAAAAAAAACTGTGAGGATACGTGGGTGCCATTGTATGCCCCCACATGACAGTGTGTTTGGATTATATTGCTTCCCGTAAAAAAAACAGTGGAGGCAATTATCTTTTCCCTGATTCTCAGATCGAGGGTTATCCCCGTGGCGCCGCCGATGTCTCCTACAGAAATCATCTCTCTCCTTCAGAATTTGTTGATTAAATATTGTGATTTGCAAGCGGAGGTGAACCAAGTATGCATACAAAGATAATTTGAGATGGATTTCCCATCCTTAATATTGCTATTCCATTATAGTTGTATGGATTGAGGTGAATTTTTTTTTGGGGGGGGGGGGGGGGGGGGGTAGGGGATCTAGGATAACAGTGCTTGGCCAAATGATTTAAATGTACGCATAGATTAAAAGATGGGGTTGTGTTGTGTTTTACTCTCCGGATCTTATATATCATGTGATCCGAAATCCCAGTTACCTTGTGTAATCTGCAAGTGATTTATGCATGCTTAAGCTTGGTGTTTTGTTGGCAGAATTTGCCTAGAATCTGATCCTGCCTAAGTACAAAATCTGTTGCTTCTGTTGGTACAAAATGCCTTAAGTCCAGAACATGCTGCTTCTATTGGTACAAAATGCCCAGAATCTGCTTCTGCCTTAAATCCTTAATTCTTGTGACTACCTGGTTGTGTTGTGCAGAAGAGATTGGCTACATGCAGCTCCCTCTATTCTAACTTGTTGCTATTTTATTTATCTGGCCATTAAAAGTCTTCACTTATGGTTGTATGTTATTTCCATCTTGCTAGTAAACATGTTGCCTGTGTAGAGCGATAAGTCTGATCCATATGCCCCTTGTAATATTGGGATTACTTGTAAGTTGTTGTAGTCATGTCTCTTCAGTGATGATATATCTTTGATTCTTTTTCGGCAATGCAGATGGATAGACGTTGGATTCATCGTACATTGTTTTCCCGTGAGTACATCGAAGGTGTCAAAGAATTTATGAACTTCATTCAAGAGAAATTCAGCGAGGATGATAAGATACTCTGCCCATGTAGAAATTGCCTTAATCATAAATACCAGCATCAGACCCTTGTGAACACACACATATTGACGTATGGCATGGAAAGTACATATACTCGCTGGATATATCATGGAGAAGACTTTGATGTTGATGTGATTGAAGATCCTGTTGATGTGCATGACACCGCCGATGGTAACAATGGTGCTGATCGATTTGAGGAGATGTTTGGAGACCTACGCACAACAGTAGAACAAGTTGAAAGTGAAACTGAAAATCCTTCCGAGCATGAGTCGTTTTTGAAGAACGTGATGAAAGAGGCAAAGCAGCAACTTTATCATGGTTGTACCAAGTTTTCGAGGTTCTCCTTTGTGGTAAAGCTTCTTGATTTGAAGTCATACCATAGGATCACAAATAGTGCCTTTACTGATATATTGAAGATATTGGCTGAAGCATTCCCTAAACCCAACACGCTCCCAAAATCATACGAGGAAGCAAAGAACCTTCTGAAGGAATTAGGCCTTGGGTATGAGTCTATACATGCGTGCTTTAATAATTGCATTTTGTTCAGAAAGCAATATGCCAATCATGACAACTGCCCTGTTTGTGGCTTATCAAGGTGGAAAGACCCTGCTAGAAAGAAGATTCCACAGAAAGTGTTGAGGCATTTTCCATTGGTGCCTAGGCTGAGGAGGACGTTTCTTTCCAAAAAAGGAGCAGCAGAAGCACAATGGCACAAGCTAAAGAGGCAGCCCAGTGAGAAGGAATTGACTCATCCGGTTGACGGTGATGCATGGAAAGATTTTGATAAACAATATCCAGAATTTGCAAAAGATGCCAGAAACTTTAGACTTGGCATTGCCACTGATGGGTTCAATCCTTTTGGAAACTTTAACACAACCTATAGTATGTGGCCCGTGTTTGTTATACCATACAACCTTCCACCTTGGGCATGCATGGATCAGTCAAATTTCATGATGGCTTTGCTAATTCCAGGTCCTAAATCACCTGGCAAGCACTTCGATGTCTTTCTACAACCACTTGTAGAAGAATTAGTTGAGCTCTGGGAGGGTGTGCGTACATATGATGCTCTTAGTGAAAAAATGTTTGATCTCCATGCTGCAGTTCTATGGTGCATTCATGATTACCCGGCTCTAAGCACTCTTTCAGGGCGTACCACAAGAGGCTATTTTGCATGTATTCATTGTGACAAACACCCTATTTCTTACAGCCTAAGGAAAAAAATTGGGTATATTGGTCACTATCGTTTCCTTCCAAAGGGACATCGTTTGCGGATAAATAATGAATTTGTTGGTCTTCATGAAAGCAATGACCGGCCAGATAAATTCTCTGAGAAAGAGCTGCAAGAAGAATTGGAGAAGTTTAGACCTGGGCGGCAACAAGAAAGCAGGAAAAGGAAGCGTTCTGACTTGGGCAGCAAGAAGGCTGATGTGCCAATTTGGAGCCGCAGGGTTTGTTTGTGGGATTTGGAGTATTGGGGGAAATTGAAGCTGAGGCACAATCTTGATGTCATGCACATCGAGAAAAAACATATGTGAAAACCTCATTGGGACAATTCTGAACTTAGAGGGGAAGACAAAGGACACACTCAATGCCAGGATTGATCTCCAAGATTTGAATATTAAAGAGGAGTTGAAATTGAGGAAGGAAGGAAACTCATATGTGATGCCTCGGGCACGATATACCTTGTCCAAAGAACAAGTGATTGCATTTTGTCAATTTTTACGGGAGTTAAAGTTTCCGGATGGATTTGCTTCCAACATATCAAGATGTACAAGTGCTGATGGTACCAAGGTACAAGGATGATTGTCACATTCTTCTGCAAAGAATCTTACCTGCTGGCATGAGAGGATTTTTGGACAGTGATATATATCAAGAAATAGCTGAGTTAGGCAAGTTTTTCAGGGAACTATGCAGCAAAACTCTTCGGGTAAATTTGATATATGCCACTATAAAGTTTTCAGTTTTGAAATATGCCATTACTATTCTTTGATTCGGAAATATGCCACTGCAAAGTTCACTAGCTTTGAAATATGCCACTGCATACCGTTTTGGAGGATTAGACACACTAACACGTATGTATAACTCTTCATAAATTGTACATGGACAAAAGTACCCCTTGGTCAACTCAACCACACCACCGATTCATCATCAGATAAAAAAAAGAACAGCCTCGATCCCCTTTTCCTCTCGTCTTTCTCTGTCTCCTCTTCCCGGCTCCCGGCCGCCGCGCCTCCTCCTATCCCGGCCACCGCGCCTCGATTCGCTGCACCTGGCCTCCTCCTCCTCCTCTAGTCCTTATCCCCGCAGTCGCGCCCAGCTCTCCTGACCAACGCCCCAGTGGTGGTGGGAGGAGCGTTTGATTCCCGCAACTCCACGTGTGGAACATGGAAGAATCCAACCCCCTTCCCCCTTCCTTGTGAGTTTACTAATCCTCTAAAGCAGCAATTTATTATTTACTTTAGTTGCAGTTTGTGTGTGTGACCATTTTTTTGGAATTATTCATTCTTGTTCTATAGGTCTGGACAACCAGATTTGTTTGCGTTGGATCTCAAAGTTGAGTCATTTAGCACTAATCATCCGTCGGGCTTGAAATCTTACTTCAAGGGCAGAGTGTTGAAATGGGTTGTCGATCGCAAGTCGTTGACCGTCGATGCTATGATGCCCGATTTAGCTGGTGTTCTTAAGTTTGGGGTTAATCAGAGGGCTCATGTTTGGTATTCCGATAGGAGCAAGCGCGAATCTGTGTGTCTAAACCATGAGTCCCAACTTCCTGTTATGTTTGACATGCATCTATCAGAGAGGTTCATAGAGCTTGTTGTGAATGTTTCTAACATTCTTGCTCAAAATGATGAAACAATTCAGAATGAGCCCACTCAAGATGAACCATCTGCAGTAGCACATGAAGATATTTCTCAAGACATTCCAACTCAAGCAAATTCAGAAACTGAATACACAGACGACATTGGTCCATTCGACTTACCAGAGGAGTATGTAGGTGTTGACGATGAGCACATATATGGTGTCGAGCCTAAGACCGTTCATGTGCCTGTTGTTCAAATGTTGGATGATGATGAACCAGCTGTCGATGGGGATATTCGGGAGGTGGCTATAGATGATGATGATGATCCTAGTGAGCTGATAATTGCCCATGACCCACAAGACCCAGTTATTAAAGAGAATGATTTATTTCCAGACATGGTCACTTTCAGAAAATATCGTGGGCCAGTTTTCACGAAGAACTTGTACCCGGCTGCAAGGGCATTCAAAGAAAGTAAGTTCAGATTTCACATGGAAAAGATCATGACAGAGTGCCCAGAGGCTATTGAGTATCTAGAGACTTACCATGCAAGATTGTGGTACAGATGTGGCTTTGGAGAAGGCAGCAAAGTTGATTACCTTACGAACAATGTTTCCGAGAGCTTTAATAAGTAGATCAAGGACTTCAAAGGTTTGAATCTTTCTGAGTTCGTGGATGAAATATATCACCTAATCCTAGATAAGTTTTGCATCAGAAGGGAAGTTGGGAGAGAGTTGGTTGGCAAAATATTACCTTCAGTTATTAAACAAATGAATGCACTTAGCAGATTTGCAGGAAGTGCCACTGTATGTAGAAATGATGATTTGGAAGGAGAGGTAAGCTTACCAGACAGAAAGAACATTATTAGGAGGTTCACGGTGGACCTAAAGAAATGGATTTGTTCATCCAAAGTGTGGCAAATTACCGGGAAGCCTTGCATTCATGCTCTAGCTTTTATTTGCTCGTTGAGAGGGCTTAAAATCCAAGACTTTGTCCATGAATATTATTCCGTGAAGAGATTTCAAGCTGCATATGCTGGGGTGATTGCATCAATAATAGATAAATCCGAGTGGCCAGAAGTTGATCTAGGATTCAAGGTACACCCTCCTGTACAAACGAAGAATGTACCGGGTAGGCCTAGGAAGGTGAGGATTAGAGGTTGGATGGAACCTATGAGAAGAACTGTGAAGTGCAAGAGATGTAAAGGATTTGGCCATCAACAGAAAACTTGCAAACTTCCTTTTCAATTAGATGATGGAGAGCAAGAAGAGCCAGATGATGGGGAGAAACAAGAGCCAAATGACGGAGAGCAACAAGAACAACAAGAACAAGATGGTGGGGAGCAAGAAGCAAGTGAGGAGGTGGATCCAGCCCCTAAAGAGGTGCAACCAGCCAAAAAAAGGTATTACAATCCCGTTGTATCTTTTTTAGTTACATTCATCCTGTAATTTGTATTTTGATCATACTTTTAATTTGTAGGAGGAAAGGTGCAGCTAAATCCCCAATCAATGGAGTTTCTCAACCAAAAGGCAAGAAGAACAGCGTATCAAACTCGGCTAAATCTCCAGCTGAAGGCAAGGAAAAGGAAGCAGCTAAAACTCCATTAAAGGGTGGGAAGGGAAAGCCAAAGGGTACTGCACCTACAAAGGAAACTGGGTCTGCAACCATTACAGTGATGCCAAAAGTCGGAGCCACAAGGAAGTTGAGTGATTTGATTAGAGAGAAGTAGTTGCTTGTAATTCGTGATTTAGTTTTATCAAAACCTTCATGCGACAATTGATTCTCTGAACTGGTAGTCATGAAATGTGTGACGTTATTTTGCCAAGAATTGGGGGAATTTAGGATGTGCACTGATGTTATTTGGCCAAGTGGTGTTATATTCAACTTAAGTTGTCAATTGATGCTTGCTTGTACAATTTGCATGCATTTCACACAGTACAAACAGAGCTCCCAGTTGCTGTCAATTTTGTAGTACAAACATATCCTGATTTTGCTGTCAATTTTGGAGTACGAGCAGATCCTAATTGGAACAGCAAGCATATCCAATTTTGCTTCCTGTGGCTACATGCTTCAGGATTTCCATTTGCTAGCCATTGCTACAGGCTTCAGGCCTTCTTGTAGTGCCTCTACAGCTGCTATGTTTCGTCGCAGCACGCATCAACTACTTGTTGTTGTTCCCGGCTGTCGTCATCGTCGCCAACGCTGAGTACCAACGGCTAGCCATGAACAACAAGGTGCCGGACACGGCGTGCACACGCCCAACTGTCATGCTGCCATTCCGTCCAGCTGCCATGCTGCCGTTCCGTCCAGCGTGGCGCATCTCCGTCGTGCCGCCGTTCTTGGCCATCAGCTATGTGGAGGTGGAGAAGCTCCGGGAGAACAAATATGAGGAGGTTGGGAAGCTCGCGGCTGGAAGCAGCAACGGCGGCGGCGGCGGCGGACGGGAGTAGCGGAGGGCCAACGTTGGCTGTTTTGAGAGAGACGAGAAGGAAAAAGGATAAGGGAGTCGGGAGCTGCGGCCGTTGACTTGGCCCGAGGGCAACTTTGTCCATGTACAGAATACAAAAGCAAATACACACGTGTTAGTGTGTCTAATCCTCTAAAACGGTATGCAGTGGCATATTTCAAAGCTAGTGAACTTTGTAGTGGCATATTTCTAAATCAGAGAATAGTAATGGCATATTTCAAAACTGAAAACTTTATAGTGGCATATATCAAATTTACCCAAACTCTTAATAGGGATGTGTTGGCTGAAATGAAGAAAGAAATCCCTGTAATTTTGTGCAAGCTTGAGAAAATTCCCCCCTTGCTTTCTTTGATGTGATGGTGCACCTTGCGGTACATTTACCTCAAGAGGCATTGCTTCGAGGTCCCGTACAATATGGGTGGATGTACCCAGTTGAAAGAAGGCTATATACTTTAAAGTGCTATGTGAGGAATAGGGCACGACCAGAAGGTTCGATTGCTGAAGCATATGTTGCGGATGAGTGCCTGACATTTTGCTCCAAGTACATGGATGATGTTGAAACAATATTTAATCGGAACCCAAGAAATATAGGTTTTTCAGATGAAGAAGCCTATGGTGTTGATGTTTTTGGACATGGAGTTAATTTTACTTCAGGATATGATTATGAATATGTACACGAGGAAAAAGAATTTGATCAGATGGTGTGGTATGTGTTGAACAATTGTGATCAAGCTAAGAAATATATCGAGTATGTTGTCACTTCTGAACTTGTTTATGTTGTTTGTGTTGTACTTATGTGATCTATTGACTAATATGTTTTACTTTACAGAATATTCAGAGATGAGTTAAAGAGAAAACGGGTGCCGGACAGTGATAAGGAGCATCAAAAAACTTTTCCAACATGGTTCAAGAACTATGTTAGTTTTCATTCACATCTAGTTTTTGGTTGTCACATTTCACTACAGATTCTAATGTATGTGTTTGCGTGTGTTGTTGCAGATGATAAGGATGCAGGATGAGGTTGGTGAAGAGGTAGACGAAGATCTCTTTGCCTTGGCATGTGGTCCTGATCGGAGAGTCCGGAAATTCTCATCATGCATAGTGAATGGGATTAGATTTAGCACTGTTGATCGTGATAGCAACAGGAGAACGCAAAACAGTGGAGTCATGACCGAAGGTGAACATGACCATAAGCTCATAAATTTTTATGGAACATTGAAAGAGATCATTCAGTTAGACTACAACTTGGATGACAGGTCAGTTGTTTTGTTTAAATGTGACTGGTTTAAACTTGATGGAAAGAAGACCGAGCTTAAAAATGATGGTTTTTTCGAAAGCATAAATGTTGGAAGTATGTGGTACAAGGACGATTCTTTGATTCTGGCTACGCAGGCTAGAAAGGTCTTTTATCTGCCAGACATGAAGTATGGGAAGAATTGGCAAGTTGTGCAAACATTTGAACATAGGCATCTCTTCAATATTAGTGAAACCGAGGGTGCACCTTTTACTGGTCCCGCATATCAAGAGGACGAGTGTTGTGATGAGGAGGGTAGGAGAATGTATGTTTCTGAGCTTACATCCGAGAAGCCTTTGCATAGAGATGATGAGCAAGACATTGTTTTTGAAGCTGATGTAGTTGCTCGTTTGATGAAAGAAAAAAGCACAGAAGTGTATGAAGGTGGCAATGAAGAGGAAGAAGATACGGGTCTGGAGTATTGCAGCGAAGACGAAGGAGGTGCCATGGATGTCGACAACGATAATGAGTAGATGTTTTAATATAGAGGTACTATCTTCATTCTTCATTTAGTTGCTGTTTCCTATTGTCTACATGGAGTTTATGTTCAGTACAGGGTTAACACAAGTTTCCCATGATTTAGTTTATGTTCAGTACAGTTTTAAAGAGAGTGAGGTGTTTATGCACTACATGGAGTTTTCGTTCAGTACATTACCTACTGCTATTTCCTAAAATATTTTTTCATCTCACTGAATCATGTAGTCAATGTGCTGGCCGGTGTGTTAGAGGATTAGAATCGTAGTATCTGAGTTTTATCTTGGTTGCCTTAACAGAGTTTTAGTCTGTCAGTGTTTGTTCAGTACAGTGCAGGAGAGTGTGATGTGTTTTTCTTCTCACTGATACATAGTTTTGTTCAGTTCAGTACATGGGAAACTGAGGTGTTTATGCACTACATGTTTGTTCACTTCAGTACAACGTCTCTTTATGATTATCTACAGTTTGAATGCACTTCTAATTTTGAAATGTTCGACAGGCATTTTATTTTGAAACTGACGAGGCTGAGAAGGAGATGCTCAAAAATGGTTGTGCTGCAAGCTTAAGTTGGTCTGGAGTTTTATTTTGTTTGCCTTGATACGGCAATGACCGGTGATCCTTGTTGTGATCCGTAACATAGTTGTTTGCCTTCATAGGCCAATGACCGATGATCCTTGTTGTGATCCGTATCAGAGTTATAGTCTGTCAGTGTGTTAGCCAAGTCATTGTGGTTGTAATCCTTGTTGTATGCCTGACAATATATCATCTATGTACCGGCTGTTGTGAGGATGGCATATGTCTGTTGTCATTGGCTATTCAGTTTCACAAATAATTCCTGAAATTCATAAGGCTCATGTATGTTTATAATATAGAGCTTTGTGAAGCGACCCCAAGCTAGCCAACAGTCCTGGCCGTGTAAATTGGCAAAATGACACTCCTTACTACCCTGGCCATCTACCCAAAACCTCTGGACAAATTACCCTATGGAAGGCCAGTGCAGCAGGCATCAAAGTTTGCCGCAGAAACTGATTTTCTTCCAAACAGTGCACCTATCCTTAGCCATTAACATCTAGCTTCTTTGTATACCCTAATTGAGCATAGAAGCACATTGTGACACGGTCAGTTTCTTCAACTAATTCACAGAGAGGGAGAGCGCGTGGTGACCATTGCCCCGGCATGCAATAATGGCGCCCTGTGCGTTTCTGGCAGCGCCACGCGCGACTCAGGCCCCTACTCGTCCACCCCTCTCGCCTGTAGTTCTCTCCCGGACCCGCGATCATTTCCCCCCTGCTGGAGCCAACGGGAGCTGCTCTGCCGTGCCGGCCGGTGCGACGCCCACGGCCCAGGGTCCGGCACCGTCCAACCCCCCATGGCGCCAAGGTCTCATCCCACCTGCCCCCTCCAACACGTGAAAAGGAAAGAGGAATAGGGGCACCAGATCGTGGGAAAGAAGGATCAAAGGAAACAGAAAAAAGGATCGAAGGGGGAGGAGGAGGATCTCCCGCGGCGCAACCCACCAGACCGGTGTCTGATCCATCGCGCGAGCCCTACGCTCTTCCGCGTATAGCGTATATTACTTCTTTTTTTTAAGTCGGATAACGTATATTACTTTTAGCGTATATTACTGAAATATGTGATCGACGTGGCCCCTCTTTTTCTTTGACTTGGTACTTCTATTGACCAAACTTTGATTATCTGCAACTTTTAAACCACAAATACAAATGGCCTGATTATTTTTGCATTTTTTTAAATTAAACTGATATTTATATAGGAAGTTGGTAGCATATTTTTACCTACTTAAGTAGTGTACGTATCATATGTCGGCACGACGCCCGCGGCCCGAGGTCAAGTACAACCCGGGGTCCGGCACTAGCCAATTCCCCCTGAACGTCCACGTGTCTCGGAGAGGCACATGGTTGTCCGATTTCGGGGGCCCATGCCGGAGCCCATGCCGCCCAATAATCGACACGTTTCAACGCCCAACAACACCCATGTGATCACTAACGTCGCCTCCGATGATCGGGTCGCCGTCGACGACCGGGTCGACTCCGGTCGCGGCTTTGTCGAAAGCTTTCCACATCGCGCGCTCCATTCCCGAGCTCTCCGTCCATCCACCCCGGAGCCCATGCCGCCCAACAATCGACACGTATCAACGTCCAACAACACCCATGTGATAACTAACGTCGCCTCCAATGATCGGGTCGCCATCGTCGACCGGGTCGACCCCAGTCGCGGTTCTGTCGAAAGCTTTCCACATCGCGCGCTCCATTCCCGAGCTCTCCGTCCCTCCACCCCGGAGCCCATGCCGCCCAACAATCGACACGTATCAACGTACAACAACACCCATGTGATAACTAACGTCGCCTCCGATGATCGGGTCGCCGTCGTCGACCGGGTCTCCGTCCATCCACCCCTGAGCCCATGCCGCCCACTAATCGACGCGTATTCAACGTCCTGCACCTCCATGTGATCACTAATGTCGCCTCCGATGATCGGGTAGCCCTTGACGACCGGGTCGACTACAGTCGCGGCTCTGCCGAAAGCTTTCCAAGACCATGCACTCCATTCCCGAGCTCTCCGTCCATCCACCCCCGGAGCCCATGCCGCCCACCAATCCACACGCACCTCCCTCCGTCCCAAAATAATTATTTCATAAATACATAGTGTGTAATTAAATACTCCCCCCGTCCCAAAATAATTATTTTATAAATACATATTGTGTAATTAGATACTCCACCGTCTCAAAATAAATGACTCAAAGTTGAGTCATTTTTGAGTCACTTATTTTGGGACGGAGGGAGTATATGGCTTACTAACTATAGAAACAAATAACTTGCTTGTGATGTATTCTCTAGAATTTTTTTAGATCAATTCTCTTTCTTTTTGAGTGGAGAGATCAATTCTCTAAATGTTCTAAATTGGCCCGGCGGCAAGAAAATGCGCGCGGGGGACATGGTTTTCGCTCCACCCGCGCCAAGGCAAAAAGAACCATCTTGAATTGACCCTATTGCCTACCAACGTTCCAGAAAATTACACAAAGATATTCTTCCATCAGTACCATACGAAGGGACAACATTGTAATTTGACACACACATAATCCCTAACCCCGCCGTCCCTAGCCCCAAATCGCCAAATCACCTCGCCGCACGGCAGCCCCTAACCCCAGATCCGCTTCCACCGCCCGCACCACCTCCTCCACCGTCGGCATCACCTCCTCCACCGCCGAGCACGAGTCCTGTCCCTCTTCCACCCCCACCGCCGGTCACAACCCCTCCCTCACTGCTGGCCAAGACCCCCTCCCCCCACCCCCGCCTCCGCTCCACCGAACCCTAGAACACGACTCCGCCACCGCCGGTCACCTCCGCCACCGCCGAGCACGACTCCCCTTCCTCTTCCGCCTCCACCCCCGGTCACAACCCCACACTCACTGCCGGCCACGAACTCCCTCCCCCCTCCTCCCCTCCACCAAACCCGAGAAACAAGCTGTCGCCGCCACCACATTGCGCCGCTTCAAGGGCCTCGCCGCCACCACACTTCGCCGCTTCAAGGGCCTCTCCGACACCTCACTGGACATCTACACGACACACCGATGGGGAAGAATATTGCAACGAAGAAATCCCGAGGACGAAAGATGATACGTCTCCAACGTATCTATAATTTTTGCTTGTTCCATGCTGTTATATTATCATTCTTGGATGTTTTACAATCATTTTATAACAACTTTATATCATTTTTTGGGACTAACCTATTGACATAGTGCCAAAGTGCCAGTTGCTGATTTTGCTTGTTTTTTTACTTCGCGGAATATCAGTACCAAACGCAGTCCAATTGCGACAAAACTTTTTGGAGATTTTTTCTGGACCAGAAGACACCCAGTGGGCCAAAGAAGAGCCAGGAAGGTGGGATGTGGAGAGCACAACCCATCAGGTCGCGCCAGGGGGCCCCCGGCATGCCCTGATGGGTTGTGCCCTCCACGGGGCCCCTCTCCACTGCCTTTGATGCCTATAAATTCCCAAATATTCCAAAAACCCTAGGGGAGTCAACGAAACAAAATTCCAGCCACCGCAAGTTCCAGAACCTCGAGATCCAATCTAAACACCATCACAGAGGGGTTCATCTTCTTCATAGGTGCCTCTCCGATGATGCGTGAGTAGTCCACCATAGACCTACGGGTCCGTAGGCAGTAGCTAGATGGCTTCCTCTCTCTCTCTCTCTCTCTCTTATGATTCTCAATACAATGGTCTCTTGGAGATCTATTTGATGTAAACTTTTGCGATGTGTTTGTTGGGATCCGATGAATTTTGAGTTCATGACCAGTTTCTATCCATGAATATTATTTGAGTCTTCTTTGATCTCTTATATGCATGATTACTTATAGCCTCGTATTTCTTTTTCGAATCTTTGGTTTTGTTAGGCCGACTAGATTGATTTTTCTTGCCATGGGAAGAGGTGCTTTGTGATGGGTTCGATCTTGCGGTGTCCTTTCCCAATGACAGAAGGGGCAGCAAGGCACGCATGTATCGTTGCCATTAAGGATAACAAGATGGGGTCTATTCCTACATGAATAGATCTTGTCTACATCATGTCATCGTTCTTATTGCATTACTCCGTTTTTCCATGAACTTAATACACTAGATGCATGCTGGATAGCGGTCGATGTGTGGAGTAATAGTGGTAGATTGATACGTCTCCAACGTATCTATAATTTTTGCTTGTTCCATGTTGTTATATTATCATTCTTGGATGTTTTACAATCATTTTACCACAATTTTATACTATTTTTGGGACTAACCTATTAACCTAGAGCCTAGTGCCAGTTTCTGTATTTTCCGTGTTTTTGGGTTTTACAGAAAAAGAATATCAAACGGAGTCCAAACGGAATAAAAATCTACGGTGATTTTTTATGGACCAGAAGAAGCCCAGGGAGCATTGGAGTTGGGCCAGAAGAGCCACGGGGCCACCACAAGCCTGGGGGGAGCGCCCCCCTGGCTTGTCGCCGCCTCGTGGCCCACCTTGACTTGTTTCCGACGCCAAAAATTCTTATAAATATAGAAACCCCCCACAAACAAACCTAGATTGGGAGTTCCGCCGCCGCAAGCCTCTGTAGCCACGAAAAACCAATCGGGAGCCCGTTCTGGCACCCTGCCGGAGGGGGAAACCATCACCGGAGGCCATCTTCATCATCCCGGCGGTCTCCATGACGAGGAGGGAGTAGTTCACCCTCGGGGCTGAGGGTATGTACCAGTAGCTATGTGTTTGATCTCTCTCTCGTGTTCTTGAGATGGCACGATCTTGATGTATCGCGAGCTTTATTGATATAGATGAATCATATGGAGTTTTTCCCTCTCTATCTTCTTGTGATGAATTGAGTTTTCCCTTTGAAGTTTACTTATCGGATTGAGTCTTTAAGGATTTGAGAACACTTGATGTATGTCTTGCGATGGGATATCCGTGGTGACAATGGGATGTTCTATTGATCCACTTGATGTATGTTTTGGTGATCAACGTGTGGGTTCCGTGACCTTGGGAATCTATGCATAGGGGCTGGCACACGTTTTCGTCTTCACTCTCCGGTAGAAACTTTGGGGCACTCTTCGAAGTTCTTTGTGTTGGATTGAACATGATGAATCTGAAATTGTGTGATGCATATCGTATAATCAAGCCCATGGGTACTCGTGGTGACATTGGAGTATCTAGGTGACATTAGGGTTTTGGTTGATGTGTATCTTAAGGTGTTATTTTAGTACGAACTCTAGGGCTGTTCATGACACTTATAGGGATAGCTCATACGATTGATCGGAAAAGATAACTTTGAGGTGGTTTCCTACCCTACAATAATTTCTTCGTTTGTTCTCCGCTATTTGTGACTTTGGAGTGAACTCTTTGTCGCACGTGAGGGATTTACATATGATTCAACTATGTCAGTATTGTTGAGAGAACTTGCACTAGTGAAAGTATGAACCCTAGGCCTTGTTTTCAAGCATTGCAGTACCGTTTGTGCTCACTTTTATCATTAGTTACCTTGCTGTTTTTGTATTTTCAGATTACAAAAAGCTATATCTACCATCCATATTGCACTTGTATCACCATCTCTTTGCCGAACTAGTGCACCTATACAATTTGCCATTGTATTGGGTGTGTTGGGGACACAAGAGATTTCTTGTATTTGATTGCAGGGTTGTTTGAGAGAGACCATCTTCATCCTACGCCTCCCACGGATTGATAAACTTTAGGTCATCAACTTGAGGGAAATTTGCTACTGTCCTACAAAACTCTGCGCTTGGAGGCCCAACACGAGTCTACAAGAATAAAGTTGTGTAGTAGACATCAAGCTCTTTTCTGGCGCCGTTGCCGGGGAGGTGAGTGCTTGAAGGTATATCTTTAGATCTTGCAATTGAATCTTTTAGTTTCTTGTTTTATTACTAGTTTGGTTTTATAAAAGAAAACTACAAAAAAAATGGAATTGAGGTTGCCTCATATGCTTTATCTTTTTAATGTCTTTCGTGAAAATGATGGAAAGGAAAATTGTGCTCAAGAGTTAGAAGAAGAAGTTATTAAAATGTTTGGCAATAAATCTTTGAATGATGAGCATGATAGAAATATTGTTAGTATGAATTCTCTGAATATTCATGATGCTAATGATATGCAAAGCCACAAGCTTGGGGATGCTATGTTTGATGAATATGATATTTTTAGTCCCCCAAGTTTTGATGAGCAAAACTATTATGATGGTGGCATGCCTCCTATCTATGATGATTATTGTGATGACACGTATGCTATAAAGAGTGATAGTAATCATGAAACTTGTCATCATGACTTTAATATTCAAAGTGGTTATGTCAATCAAGTATCTCATCATAGTTATTTTGTTGAGTTTACTCCCACTATTAGTCATGAGAAGAAATTTTCTTGTGTGGAGAGTAGTAAAATTTCTATGCTTGTAGATCATGAAAAGAATGCTTTATGTGCTGGTTATATTGTGAAATTCCTTCATGATGCTACTGAAAATTATTATGAGGGAGGAACATATACTTGTAGGAATTGCAATAATATCAAGTTTCCTCTCTATGTGTTCAAAGTTTTGAAGTTATGCTTGTTTTGCCTTCCTATGCTAGTTGATTCTTGCTCCTTTAAATTATTTTCTCACAAAATCCCTATGCATAGGAAGTGGGTTAGGCTTAAATGTGCTTCTCATGAGATTCATGATGCTCTCTTGCATGTTTCAATTACTACTTTTTATGTGAGCATCATTGAAATCATCATGCCTAGCTAAAAGGCATTAAAGAAAAGCGTTTGTTAGGAGACAATCCAATATTTATCCCTACTGTTTTTGTGTGTTCACATGATTAAGCTACTGTAGTAATCATGTTTTGTGTCTTTTATTTCAATAAAGTGCCAAGTAAAGCCTTTGGGATGACTCACAAGATGAGTAGAATTGATGCTGAACCAAAACAGAAACTTTTGACTCCAGTACAGGAATTTTAATTTTTTACCGGAGCGTGATAATGATCTGAAATTTTTATAAAGTCTTGATATACAAATTATTCAGGTTGTCCTAATTTTTCAGAATTGTTAGAGACAGGGAAGTATAGTTACACTACAGATCTTCACAGACTGTTCTGTTTTTGACAGATTCTGTTTTGCATGCATAGTTTGCTTGTTTTAGTGTTTCCATAGCTTATATTTAGTGGTATAAATTATGGGAATGATAGAATACACTAGGTATCATGTGGGAACAATTATGAATCTTGTCTTGACAGTACCAAAGTGAATGATCTTTATTTATTATACTAACCCATCTCACGAAGGTCCGTTAAGTTTTGTGTGATTGAAGTTTTCAAGTTTTGGGTGAGACACCGATATGAGGAGAATAAGGAGTGAAAAGAACCTAAGCTTGGGGATGCCCAAGGCACCCCCAAGGTAATATCCAAGAAGACTCAAGCGCCTAAGCTTGGGGATGCCCCGGAAGGCATCCCCTCTTTCGTCTTCAACATTATCGGTATATCTTACTTGGAGCTATATTTTTATTCGTCACATAAAATGAGTTTTGCTTGGAGCGTCATTTTATTTTCTTGTTTTATGTTAGGTGTTATTTATAATCTTGTTTTTTTTCAATAAAAAGTTCCAAGAATTGTCTTAGGATGCTTGCATTGCATGTTTTGATATGTGCTGTGTAAAAACAGAAACTTTTTCTGTAGTGTTTGAATTTTCATATTTTACTGGAACGTGGGAAGTTTCTGAAATTTTTACACAGTATTGTAATATAATTTATTTAGCATTTCCTAAATTTTCATAATTTTTTGAGTTACATAAGTACACTGTTTTCATAAATTGCTACAGACTGTTCTGTTTGGACAGATTGCTGTCATAGTTTTGTTATCTACTTATCCTATAGTTTCCATAGCCTATATTGGTAGATATAAATTGTGGAAATGATAGTATACAGTACCTAATGTTTGAAAATTATTGTGCAACTTGTCTTGGCAGCACATAAGGAGTTGATTTATTCTTATGTGTACTAACCTATCTCACGAGTTCTTTTCAAGTTTTGTGTGGAAGATGTTTTTGAGAATAGGTGAAACCATGATATGAGAGGATTGAACGAGATACAAGAGCTCAAGCTTGGGGATGCCCAAGGCACCCCAAGTAAATATTTCAAGAAGTCTCAAGCATCTAAGCTTGGGGATGCTACGCATCCCACCTCTCTTCATCAACAATTATCGGTTAGCCTATGTTAAGCCTAAATTTTTATTCGTTCACATGATGCGTGCTATTCTTGGAGTGCTATTTTACTTTTGTTTGCTATTGAATAAAATACTCAGATCTGAAAATAGTTATTGAGAGAGAGAGAGAGAGAGTCCTCACATAGCTACTTAATTGTTTGACTACTCATTGATCTTCACTTATATCTTTTGAGAGTAGCTTGTCATTTCCTCTCATGCTTCACTTATATCTTTTTGGGAGATGAAAATTTTATGCTCTTGTACTTCACTTAAATTTGTTTGAGCTTGCCAAAAAGCAATGGCAATATATGAAACTAGTCCCAAAGTGATAGATATCCAAGGAGGATATAATAAAAACTTTCATGAAGATCATGGGACAAATTAAACTTGATTCCTTGTAATAGTTTTGAAACATGATGATAATAATATGTGAGTCATGTTAGTGAGTAATTATGCTTAGTAGGAATATTGGTGTTAAGGTTTTTGATTCCCTATGCATGCACGAAAGTCAATAGTTATGCAATGAAGTTACATCCTACTTGTGGTGCATTATTCGGTGTTAGTTATGACTCAATGCTCACTTATGTGAATTTTCGTTTCTTGGTTTGGTTGCTTCCCAATCTATTTGCTAGCCTCCATTTGTACTAAGTAGAAATACTACTTGTGCATCCAAAATCCTTAAACCAAGTTTTGCCTTATGAGTCCACCATACCTACCTATATGCGGTATTTCCATGCCGTTCCAAGCAAATTTGTATGTGCCATCTCTAAATTTTCAAAATAAATTTTCTCTTTTGTGTGCCCGTACCGCTCATGAAATGGTGGGGAGTATCCAATATTTTTCCATGCTAGGTGTGTTATTCTCACGATATGTGTTGATTCACTATCATTCACGAGAAAGTGACTGGTATTCGGGATGCCCAGTTCCATGCTCAAAAATCAAATCAAAATATAATGAAACAAAACTCCCCAGGATTGTTGTTTGTATGGACGGTACCCGTGGATTCGGCTCGCCATGGAGTGTGATTGATTGGTGGAGGGGGAGTAAAAACTTTACCATTCTGTTTGGGAACCGCCTATAATGTATCTAGCATGGAAAGTATTGTGAGCTACTTTGTCGTTTTCGTTGACAGGAAAAGCATGCCACTCAAAATATTTTTCTCTCTCAATTTAAACCTTGAGCTCTGGCACCTCTACAAATCCCTACTTCCCTCTGCGATGGGCCTATCAATTTACTTTATGCAATTTTTATTTTTGCTTTGAGTCTCCATCTTCTCTTATAAGCACCAACTAGGGGGCACTATGATCGTACTTGAGCATTGAGCATAGCTAATATTTGAGTGTGTTTCATGAATGGATCAATGATTGAGCATGATGGGCTTGGGATAACTTTCTTTAGTGTTGATATTTTGAAAGACATGGTTGCTTGTTGACATGTTTGAGTATTGGAGTCATTATGTTAAAACTAGACTATTGCTTTGAATCATTTACTAGTCCAAATGTCCATGCTATACAAAGAACATAAGAATATGATGAACATGTTAGGCAGCATTCCACATCAAAAATTCTGTTTTTATCATTTACCTACTCGAGGACGAGTAGGAATTAAGCTTGGGGATGCTGATACGTCTCCAACGTATCTATAATTTTTGCTTGTTCCATGCTGTTATATTATCATTCTTGGATGTTTTACAATCATTTTACTACAATTTTATACTATTTTTGGGACTAACCTATTAACCTAGAGCCTAGTGCCAGTTTCTGTTTTTTCCGTGTTTTTGGGTTTTACAGAAAAAGAATATCAAACGGAGTCCAAACGGAATAAAAATCTACAGTGATTTTTGATGGACCAGAAGAAGCCCAGGGAGAGTTGGAGTTGGGCCAGAAGAGCCACGAGGCCACCACAAGCCTGGGGGGCGCCCCCCCCTAGGGCGCGCCCCCCTGGCTTGTCGCCACCTCGTGGCCCACCTTGACTTGCTTCCGACGCCAAAAAATCTTATAAATATAGAAACCCCCAGAAACAAACCTAGATCGGGAGTTCCGCCGCCGCAAGCCTCTGTAGCCACGAAAAACCAATCGGGAGCCCGTTCCGGCACCCTGCCGGAGGGGGAAACCATCACCGGAGGCCATCTTCATCATCCCGGCGGTCTCCATGACGAGGAGGGAGTAGTTCACCCTCGGGGCTGAGGGTATGTACCAGTAGCTATGTGTTTGATCTCTCTCTCTCTCGTGTTCTTGAGATGGCACGATCTTGATGTATCGCGAGCTTTATTGATATAGATGAATCATATGGAGTTTTCCCCTCTCTATCTTCTTGTGATGAATTGAGTTTTCCCTTTGAAGTTTACTTATCGGATTGAGTCTTTAAGGATTTGAGAACAGTTGATGTATGTCTTGCGATGGGATATCCGTGGTGACAATGGGATGTTCTATTGATCCACTTGATGTATGTTTTGGTGATCAACTTGCGGCTTCCGTGACCTTGGGAATCTATGCATAGGGGTTGGCACACGTTTTCGTCATGACTCTCCGGTAGAAACTTTGGGGCATTCTTTGAAGTTCTTTGTGTTGGATTGAACATGATGAATCTGAAATTGTGTGATGCATATCGTATAATCAAGCCCATGGGTACTCGTGGTGACATTGGAGTATCTAGGTGACATTAGGGTTTTGGTTGATGTGTATCTTAAGGTGTTATTTTAGTACGAACTCTAGGGCTGTTCGTGACACTTATAGGGATAGCTCATACGATTGATCAGAAAAGATAACTTTGAGGTGGTTTCCTACCCTACAATAATTTCTTCGTTTGTTCTCCGCTATTTGTGACTTTGGAGTGAACTCTTTGTCGCACGTGAGGGATTTACATATGATTCAACTATGTCAGTATTGTTGAGAGAACTTGCACTAGTGAAAGTATGAACCCTAGGCCTTGTTTTCAAGCATTGCAATACCATTTGTGCTCACTTTTATCATTAGTTACCTTGCTGTTTTTATATTTTCAGATTACAAAAACCTATATCTACCATCCATATTGCACTTGTATCACCATCTCTTTGCCGAACTAGTGCACCTATACAATTTGCCATTGTATTGGGTGTGTTGGGGACACAAGAGATTTCTTGTATTTGATTGCAGGGTTGTTTGAGAGAGACCATCTTCATCCTACGCCTCCCACGGATTGATAAACCTTAGGTCATCCACTTTAGGGAAATTTGCTACTGTCCTACAAAACTCTGCGCTTGGAGGCCCAACATGAGTCTACAAGAATAAAGTTGTGTAGTAGACATCATAGATGCAGGCAGGAGTCGGTCTACTTATCTTGGAAGTGATGCCTATATAATGATCATCGCCTTGGATATCGTCATGACTATTCGATTTTCTATCAATTGCCCAACAGTAATTTGTTCACCCACCGCGCGCTATACTCAGGAGAGTAGCCACTAGTGAATCCTTCGCCCCCCCGGGTCCTCCCCTCCACCAAACCCGAGAAACAAGCTGTCGCCGCTACCACATTGCGCCGCTTCAAGGGCCTCGCCGCCACCACAATTTGCTGCTTCAAGGGCCTCTCCGACACCTCACTGGACATCTGCACGAGACACTGATGGGGAAGAAGATTGCAGCGAAGAAATCCCGAGGACGCAAGATAGCAGGTATAATCTTCTTAACCCACTCCATGCCTGCTATTTGCTGCAACTACATATGTATGTCTAGTTGCTGGGTGCTAATACTGTTTTTGATTGTTCTGGTTCATTAGGGTTCTAGCCAGTGAGGGCCTTGTACTCAGCTAATACTTCAATTGCTAGTGTTTCTGAAGCTAATACTTCAATTGCTAGTGTTTCTGGTTCATTAGGGTTCTAGCCATACCTATGAAATAAGGGTCTTGTACTGTCAAGTGTAGATTTGGGTCGCTTGTGCAAACATAAACATACCAAGTAGTAATTTGTTATTAAGTACATATTATACACATAGTAATTCGTGTTCATGTGTTAACTCGTCTTAGAACCACCACTATATCCTATGGACAAGTCGCGCCTCAAATCATGCATAAGGAACAATTCAATGCTACAAGCACTCGGAATTCCTGCATTATCAACATTGTTTGCAACCAAAACTGTCATTACACCTGGAAAAAAAGGCTCAAGAATAGTACCGATGAATCTGAAGCTGAGTACAATCCTAATGAGAACGATACCAGTGAAGGAGAGTTGTTCGATGATAGTTTAGTACATGAGACAGAAGCATTGCATGAATTTAAGTCCACACCTGCTGCTAGCTCAAACACCAAGGTGCTAAATTCCTTCTTCTAGTCATTGCTAGATATGTTGCTTGTTGGTCATTGCTGCAGATTTTTTGTTAAAGGTTGTTGATTAAACCATGTTTTCATTTCTATCAGGGCTTGAAGGACTGTAAAAAACCCAGTCAGGAATCTTGTAAAAAAAGATCTGCTGCCATGCCCCCTGGTGGAGTCAAGCCTCGGCCTCCTAAGAGAGTTCTCGCGGACGTCCCAACTAGTATGCGAGTTACAAGGTCGAAGAAAGTACCATCACAAAATGCTGATGCAAGTGCTCAAAGTGAAGAGATGTATGATCCTAAACAGTAGACACCAAGTGCCATTCATAAGCCAATTGCTTCTGTGGCTCATGACCACCAATCTAAAGAATTTGTTCCAAACTCTGATGAACATTGTGTTGAAGGCAAGTTTCTTACTATTGTGTCATATCATGCTCATGTTCTGTCCTTTGAATTGCTAGCCTTGTCTATTAGCTTTGATTGCATAATGAACATACTCTCACTGGATGCCTTCTTCTAAAAAGATGATGACCTTGCACATTGTGATGACGGCAACTGGATGGCCAATGGAGCTGATCTCATTGCCCATCGTGATGATGAGAACCAGAGGGACAACGAAGCTGGTGGTAGTACCCAACCTCATCAGCAAACTCAACCTGACAATAACTTTGAAGGCAAGTTACAAACCTGAATCTTTCTTGCATTTATTTGATTGTTAATGAGGCTATGCTTATTTAGTAATGACACTGTGACATAGCAAATTAAGTGCAATATTGCAATCCAAAGATCATTTCCTTTGACATGTTCTTGTAGGCTTCATTCATTCTAACCCCGAGATAACCTCCCTTGTTATCTATGAAAGAAGAAGCAAGATTCTAAACTTCTTGTTTAATCTATTGTTCTATGCATCTTTCTGTCTTAAATATACTTGATATAAACCATAACGAAGCTTGGCAGATCAACTATTAGTGCATACATCATTAGCTTCTCTTGTCACCGTTTTACACTGTTTCTCTTTAATTGCTCCTGCCATCGGTTACTAGTATATTGTCTTGGCCTTCTTGTGAGCTTAATACTATCCTTGATTTTACCTTCTCTGTAGGTCCACAATCCTATGAGGAGCCAAGGGAAAGGGGGCCCAATTTGGGAAAAGGCCTGGAAAGGATCACTCGACACCGATAGGGCAAACTGCTGCTTGTCATTCCAGAAGGGAGCATACGGCCGGAGGCACCTCTTCTTGCTGCAAAGTTTGCAACTGAATGCAATGTCATAGTCAGACACCATATGCCTGTGTTTAAGCACTGGAAGGATTACAAGGACCCAAATGGAAATATCCGAGATGGGATCTTCAGGAACTTTGTAGGCAAAGTTGGTGTAAGTACATAATCCTGGCCTTTCTCGCTCAAATTGCTAGGAACCTGTCAATCTTCTGCTATTTTGTCTATGTTCAATCATGATACTTATCCATGTTTTTGATCTTACTAGAACAAGTTTTAGATGGACCTAGAGGCGGTGCCAGTGAGGAAGGCTTGTACAGAAATGCTGAAAAGCGCGACACGTCAACAACGATACAGGCTCAAGAAAGAGTATTTTGATCCTCAGGCGCCCCATTTGGTGAGGAGAACTTCTCCGGTCCCCTCGATGACTGATGACCAGTGGAACGAGCTGGTGGAAAGCTGGAAGGATCCCAAAAAGATGGTATGTCTCTTCCTGCAAACTGATCTCGCCCTCTACATGCTAATCTAGAAACTGTGCCTTACATGTATTTGGTCTCCTAATGTAGGGGATATCTCAAATTAACAAAGCTAATCGAGCTCAAGTTAAGTTCCACCAAACTACTAGCGCGCGCAGCTACCCTGTGCACTGTGGAAATCTAGTAAGTCAAACATGTGGCTGTGGATGTGCAAGATGTATCTGTGCACTGTCATAAGGTGTTTTCGGATTGCTTCCATGTAGTGACGGTATATGATGCTCCCTTGCCTTCATATCTGTTGTTTTCAGGGAGATGAATACAAGGATAAAGAACCAAATGCAGTGGATTTGTTCAAGGCGTGCCACTACAGCAAGAAAAAGAAATGCTACACCAATGTTGTGCTGAATGCAATTGTAAGTCAGCTTTCAAAGAGTACCAACCATCAAAGTTTTAACTTTTACGCGACTAGAACAAATATTGTTTCAGTCACTCTAATAAGCAAATGCCAGTGCATGTTAATTGGAAATGTTAATTCACTTGATTATCTTGCAATAGATTGTCCTATATTGTAGTTTTGGCCATCCTCAGTGTCTATCTTGTAGTATATATAAAATAATTAGATTTAAACATTAGTTGCTTGTATTTACTTGATATAATTTAGCATGTACAGTTGAGTGTTTCTTCTGGCCACTTTGTTGTTGATGAATAATCTGAGTCAACTCTGCACAGAAAAAAGTTTAATCTGACAATGTTCTCATAAAATAAGGATGCATGCTAGATTTCCTAATGCATGTTAACTTGCTGATGATGTCTTCTCTACTTGTGCTTAAGTTGTCTCATAACCATGTTTGTTGCTTGCATTGCTAGACCGAGATGGAAAACAAGATTTCTAAACCTACCAAAGATGGTCAGGAATCGAGCTCTGCAACTGAGGTGGCAACCGAGGCTGTAGCTGAAGTGCTTGCTAAGCACACTAAGAAGCCGAGGTTTCTTCAGCACGTGGGGATCCAGCATGTCTATGCGAGATCCAGTGCTAGCAACCGTGAAGCAGAATTGGCAGCGGAGAAGGTGAATGTTGAGCTCCAGGCGCGTGTTGACACCTTTACCAAGAAGTTGAAGGAATCTGAAGAAGAAAGGGCCAGGCAAGCTGAGGAGTACAGGAAGCGAGACGAGGAGAACAGGAAGAAACAAGCTGGGATAGATGCAAAACTAGACTTATTGCTAAGTCAGATGCCATCAAGATCAGCTGAAGGGTAAGTTGTTTGTCCAAAAAGCTGCTGGAAGCTATGTGAATGTGAGATATGCCGCTGGATCCTACCTTGGTATTTTGTCAACCTTTTGTTGTGCAAACGGCATACTGTTGGATGCAAACTGGTTGCATTTTGGTGCCTGATGGTTGTTGGATGTGGAGATGTAAGCTGAATGCTATGCTGGATGTGTTATGCAGGATCAGTACTTGCGTAATGTGACTTGTGCATTGTTATGCTGTGCCTCTTTTTAGTGTTAATATTTTTTTGCGGGTTTTATGTGTTAATATTGTACAAATAATGAATAGTTTTCACTGTCTAGTGCTGAATTGTTCTGTGGAAAAATCACAAATGGGTTGAGTTGGGTAAACATAACACTGATGGGCTGGATGGAGCCCACTGGTCCATAAGTTTAATGGGCTGATGTGCTCGTTGGACCATTACAAAACATAGACAATTAAAAAAATAGTCTGGACCAAAACAAATGGGCCAAAACTTACTAGGCCGAAGGCTACATGGGCCTAGGCGGCGCCACGTCAGATCAGACATGAGCGTTGTTGATGCCACGTCATGATGTAAATCCGTGACGGAAAGGTCCGTCACAGTGGCCCCGGGCCTGGGCGGGCCGGGCGGGCTTAGGGTTCGATCGGTGATGGTAGTTGGCCATCATGGTTTGCTCGATATCGATGACGGAACGGCCAATCCGTCATGGTTTGTGGGGTGGGCAAATTATGATGCGATATACATGACGGACAGAGCGTCCGTCACCGACGACTATCCTTGACAGTTTGAGGGCTGTTGATGACGGATTTCGACTGTCACAGATTAACAGATTTCTTGTAGTGGCCATAGGGTTGTCTTTAATTATTATGTGGCCTGCGTGTCGCTCATTAAGCGCTATGTAATACTTTACTTTATCGCTAAGCAGTAGCAATGGTAGTAGAAGCATGGTGGGTGCGACAACCCCGATGGCAACACAATGATGGAGATCATGATGATGGGGATCATGGTGTTATGCCGGTGACGATGGAGATCATGCCGGTGCTTTGGAGATGGAGATCAAAAGCACAAGTTCATGGCCATATAATGTCACTTATGATTTGCATGTGATGTTAATCCCTTTTATGCATCTTATTTTGCTTAGGACGACGGTAGCATTATAAGGTGATCCCTCACTAAAATTTCAAGATAAAATTGTGTTCTCCCCGAGTGTGCACTGTTGCGAAAGTTCGTCGTTTCGAAGCACCACGTGATGATCGGGTGTGACAGACTCTACGTTCACATACAACGGGTGCAAGCTAGTTTTGCACATGCAGAACACTCGGGTTAAACTTGACGAGCCTAGCATGTACAGAAATGGCCTCGGAACACAAGAGACCGAAAGGTCGAACATGAGTCATATAGTAGATATGATCAACATGGAGATGTTCACCATTGAAACAACCTCATCTCACGTGATGATCGGACTTGGGTTGGTGAAATTGGATCATGTAGCACTCGGATGACCGGAGGGATGTCAATTTGAGTGGGAGTTTTAAGTAATATGATTAACTAAACTCATTATATTGAACAATAGTCTAAGTAATCTTTGCAAATTTATGTTGTAGATCAATGGCTCGCGCAGTAGCTCCCCTGAATTTCAATGCGTTCCTAGAGAAAGCCAAACTGAAAGATGATGGAAGTAACTTTGTAGACTGGGCCCGTAATCTGAGGATTATCCTCATGGCTTCCCAAAAGGCTTATGTCCTTGATGCACCGCTCGGTGCGCCACCCGCTCCAGTGTCGTCTGCAGACGTTGCGAACGCCTGGCAGGCGCGTTCTGATGACTAAATAGTTTAGTGTGCTATGTTGTATGGCTTGGAACCGGGACTTCAAAGACGTTTTGAACGTCATGGAGCATATTAGATGTTCCAGGAGTTGAAGTTTATTTTTGAGAAAAATGCCCGGATCGAGAGGTATGAGACCTCCGATAAGTTCTAAGCTTGCAAGATGGAGGAGAACAGGTCTGTCAGTGAGCACATACCCAGAATGTCTGGGTATTCCAACCGTCTGGCTGAGTTGGGAATTACGCTCCCGCCAGAGGCGATCACTAACAGAGTTATTCAATCACTGCCACCTAGCTACAAAGACTTTGTGTTGAACTATAACATGCAAGGGATGAACAAATCAGTCGCCGAGCTGTTTGCGATGCTGAAAATCGCTGAGTCAGAAATACAGAAGGAGCATCAAGTGTTGATGGTCAATAAAACCACTAGTTTCAAGAAGAATGGCAAGGGCAAGAAGGGTAACTCCAAGAAGAGTGGCAAAGCAGTTGCCCCTCCGGTGAAGAAACCCAAGACTGGACCCAAGCCGAAAACCGAGTGCTTTCATTGCAAGGGAACTGGCCACTGGAAGCGGAATTGCCCCAAGTATCTGGCCGACAAGAAGGCAGCCAACACCAAACAAGGTATATATGATATACATGTTATTGATGTGTACCTTACCAACTCTCATTGTAGTGCCTGGGTATTTGATACCGGTTCTGTTGCTCACATTTGCAACTCAAAGCAGGAACTACGGAATAGACGGAGGCTGGCAAAGGATGAAGTGACGATGCGCGTGGGAAATGGTTCCAAGGTTGATGTGATCGCCGTCGGCATGCTCGCTCTTCGATTACCATAGGGATTAGTGATGAGCCTGAATAATTGTTATTTAGTGCGTGCGTTGAGCATGAACATTATATCTGGATCTTGTCTAATGCGAGACGGTTACTCATTTAAATCACAGAATAATTTATGGTCATGCACCCAATGTGAGGGGTTTATTCTTATTGAATCTCGATAGTGATGATACACATGTTCATAACATTGATGCCAAAAGATGTAGAGTTGATAATGATAGTACCACTTTCTTGTGGCACTGCCGCTTAGGTCATATTGGTGTAAAATGCATGAAGAAGCTCCATGCTGATGGACTTTTGGAGTCACTTGATTTTGAATCACTTGACACATGTGAACCATGCCTCATGGGCAACATGACTAAGACCCCGTCCTCTGGAACAATGGAACGGGCAAGTGACTTGTTGGAAATCATACATACTGATGTGTGCGGTCCGATGAGCATTGAGGCGCGCGGTTGATACGTCTCCAACGTATCTATAATTTTTGATTGTTCCATGCTATTATATTATCTGTTTTGGATGTTTTATATGCATTAATATGCTATTTTATATTATTTTTGGGACTAACCTATTAATCTAGTGCCTAGTGCCAGTTTCTGTTTTTCCTTGTTTTTGAGTATTGCAGATAAGGAATATTAAAGAGAGTCCAAACGGAATAAAATCTTCGGAATGATTTTTCTTGGACCAGAAGAAACCTGCCAGACTTGGAGATGAAGGCAGAAGACCTGCCGTGTGGCGACAAGCCACCAGGGCGCGCCCTAGTGTGTGTGTGTGGGGGGGGGGGGGGGGGGGCGCCCCCTGGCTTGTGGCCCCACGGCAGACCTCCTAACCCTATTCTTCGGCCTATAAATTCCCAAATATTCCCCCAATATCAAAAAGAGCCACGAAAATACTTTTCCGCCGCCGGAAGCCTCTGTTCCCGTGAGATCCCATCTTGGAGCCTTTTCCGGTAATCTGCCGGAGGGGGATTCGATCACGGAGGGCATCTACATCAACTCCATTGCCTCTCCGATGATGCGTGAGTAGTTCACCACAGACCTTCGGGTCCATAGCTAGTAGCTAGATGGCTTCTTCTCTCTCTTTTTTCTTCAATACCATGTTCTTCATGATCTTCATGAAGATCTATCCGATGTAATACTCTTTTGCGGTGTGTTTGTCGAGATCCGATGAATTGTGGGTTTATGATCAGATTATCTATGAATATTATTTGAATCTTCTTTGAATTCTTATATGCATGATTTCATATCCTTGCAAGTCTCTTCGAGTTATTGGTTAGGTTTGGACAACTAGATTGGTAATTCTTGCAATGGGAGAAGTGCTTGGTTTTGGGTTCAATCTTGCGGTGTCCTCACCCAGTGACAAAGTAGGGGTAGCGATGCACGTATTTGTATTGTTGCCATCGAGGATAAAAAGATGGGGTTTTCATCATATTGCTTGAGTTTATCCCTCTACATCATGTCATCTTACCTAATGCGTTACTCTGTTCTTCATGAACTTAATACTCTAGATGCAAGCAGGAGTCGGTCGATGTGTGGAGTAATAGTAGTAGATGCAGAATCATTTCGGTCTACTTGACACGGACGTGATGCCTATATGCATAATCATTGCCTTGGATATCGTCATAATTATTCGCTTTTCTATCAATTGCTTGACAGTAATTTGTTCACCCACCGTATTATTTTCCTTCAAGAGAGAAGCCTCTAGTGAAACCTATGGCCCCCGGGTCTATTTTCCATATTATATTTTCAGATCTATAAACCAAAAATACCAAAAATACTTTGCTGCAATCTTTTTACTTTTGTTTTACTTTCCGTTCTAGCAATCTTCTATATCTATCTCTATCAGATCTCATCCTTGCAAATAACCGTGAAGGGATTGACAACCCCTTTATAGCGTTGGGTGCAAGTGTTTGATTATTTGTGTAGGTACATCTATTGGGGACTTGCTTGTATCTCCTACTGGATTGATACCTTGGTTCTCAACAACTGAGGGAAATACTTATCTACTTTGCTGCATCACCCTTTCCTCTTCAAGGGAAAACCAACGCATGCTCAAGAAGTAGCAAGAAGGATTTCTGGCGCCGTTGCCGGGGAGATCTACATCAAGCCTACCAAGTACCCATCACAAACTCATCTCTTGCATTTACATTATTTGCCATTTGCCTCTCGTTTTCCTCTCCCCCACTTCTAAAACGATTTTCAGAAAAAATTGCCTTTTTATTCGCCCTTCTTCCGTTTGTCTTTTCGTTTGCCTTTTGTTTGCTCGTGTGTTAGAACGCTTGAACTCATGGCTAGCCTTACTACTATCGTTAGCACTCCCGAAAGTGTAGTTATTAACTTTAAGCAGAGGGAGGGAGAAAACTAAAAAGATGCTTGGTATAGAATTTGCAATGCACAAAATAGATCTACTCGTAAGCAATCTACTACCGTTCTCCTTCGCAATTTTTATGTGGGTGTTTCTCCTTGGAATAGATATGTTTTGGACACCATTACGGGAGGAAATTTCTTGGGAAGCCATACTTTTGATTCTTATAATGCTATGACTAATTTGGTAGGCTCACCCCCACTCGTGGTTAATGAAACAATCTTAACTTTGGAACATGTGATGCGAAGACTTGATGTTATTGAAAATAAAGTTGCTACTATAGAGCTCATTGAAAACTTGGATAAAAAGATTCATAATCATATTACTCAATATGGATCTAAGGTAGGAGTTACTTTAAAAAACCTAAGGGAAAAAGAACCCATAGTTAATGAAAAACTAGATCAAGATTCCTCTAGAATTGGAAAGCTAGAGGACATCATTACCAACTTGGGTTCTGCTTTTGCCTCTGTTCAAACCACTCCAAAATTTTCTCCTTCTAAGACTGCCAAGTTTGTTTATGTTCCTAAAAATAAGGGTGAATCCTCTAGGAAAGAGGATGAAGATCTTAAGATGATAAGAGTTCACCCCAGCTTTATCAATATTGTTAGGGAACCTATTACCACAAGTGAATCTCTTTATTTCTTGCCTAGGAGCATTATTATTGATAAGAACAAAGAACCTCCTAGGGTTTATAAGTGTGGAATTGAGGAGTTGCATACCAAAGAGGACAATACCTAGATCTATTGCGTTATGCCTAGCTAGGGGCGTTAAACAATAGCGCTTGTTGGGAGGCAACCCAATTTTATTGTATGTTTCTGTTTTTTGCTTCTGTTCTTGAGTGTTTTGCACATTATTACCTCTGTAGTAATGGTGTTTTATTGTTTTAATTAGTGTTTGTTCCAAGTAAGACCTTTGGGATGGTTTACGGTGATTGTTGATTTGGTTTTGCTGAAAAACAGAAACTTTTGCGCTCAGTCCAGGAATTTTATAAATTCACCAGAGCGTTAACTGGATCTGAATTTTTTACACAAGATTGATATACAAATTTTCCTGATTTTCCTAAATTTTCAGAATTTTTGGAGTTACAGAAGTATTCGAAGTCTACAGATTTCTACAGACTGTTCTGTTTTTGACAGATTCTGTTTTCTTTGTGTTGTTTGCTTATTTTGATGTATCTATGGGTTGTATCGGGGGGTATGAACCATGGAGAAGTTAGAATACAGTATATATTACATCAATATAAATAAAGAATGAGTTCACAACAGTACCTAAAGTGGTGATTTATTTTTCTTATACTAACGGATCTCATGAGTTTTCTGTTGAGTTTTGTGTTGTGAAGTTTTCAAGTTTTGGGTAAAGATTTGATGGACTATGGAATAAGGAGTGGCAAGAGCCTAAGCTTGGGGATGCCCAAGGCACCCCAAGACATATTCAAGGATACCAAAGAGCCTAAGCTTGGGGATGCCCCGGAAGGCATCCCCTCTTTCGTCTTCAATCCATCGGTAAATTTACTTGAGGCTATATTTTTATTCACCACATGATATGTGTTTTGCTTGGAGCGTCTTGTATGATATGAGTCTTTGCTTTTTAGTTTGCCACAATCATCCTTGCTGCACACATATTTTTAGAGGGACACGCATTAATCGTGAATTTATTAGAATACTCTATGTGCTTCACTTATATCTTTTGAGCTAGGCAATGTTGCTCTAGTGCTTCACTTATACCTTTTTAGAGCACGGTGGTGTTTTATTTTATAGAAATAATTGAACTCTCGTACCTCACTTATATTATTTTTAGAGTCTCTTTAAACAGCATGGTAATTGGTTTAGGTTATGAATTTAGTCCTAATATAATGGGCATCCAAGAGGGATATAATAAAAACTTTCATATAAAGTGCATTGAATACTATGAGAAGTTGGATTCCTTGCATATAGTTTTGAGATATAAAGATGGTGATGCTAGAGTCATGCTAGTGAGTAATTGTGGAATGGTAAAAATACTTGTGTTGAAGTTTGTGACTCCCGTAGCATGCACGTATGGTGAACCGTTATGTAACGAAGTCGGAGCATGATTTGTTTAATGATTGTCATCCTTTGTGTGAGGGTCGGGAGCGCGCGATGGTTTACTCCTACCAACCTCTCCCCTAGGAGCATGCATCTAAAACTTTGCTTCGATAACTAATAGATTTTTGCAATAAGTATGTGAGTTCTTTATGACTAATGTGAGTCCATGGATTATACGCACTCTCACCCTTCCACCTTTGCTAGCCTCTCTAGTACCGCGCAACTTTAGCCGGTGCATTAAACCCACCTTCCTCAAAACAGCCAACATATACCTTCCTCAAAACAGCCACCATACCTTCCTATTATGGCATTTCCATAGCCATTCTGAGATATATTGCCATGCAACTTCCACCGTTCCGTTTTTTATGACACGCACCATCATTGTCATATTGCTTTGCATGATTGTAAGACAGCTAGCATGATGTTTTCATGGCTTGTTCGTTTTTTGATGTCATTTGCTATGCTAGATCGTTGCACATCCCGGTACATCACCGGAAGCATTCATATAGAGTCATATCTTGTTGTAGGTATCGAGTTGTAAGTAAATAAAAGTGTGATGATCTTCAATATTAGAGCATTATCCCATGTGAGGAAAGGATGATGGAAGCTATGATTCCCTCACAAGAAGGGATGAGTCTCCGGACTTTACAAATAATAAAAGAGGCCAATGATGCCCAAATAAAAAAAAGAGGCCAAAGATGCCCACCAAAAAAAAATGAGAGAAAAGAGAGAAGGGACAATGTTACTATCTTTTTTCCACACTTGTGCTTCAAAGTAGCACCTTGATCTTCATGATAGAGAGTCTCTTATTTTGTCACTTTCATATACTATTGGGAATTTTTCATTATATAACTTGGCTTGTATATTCCAATGATGGGCTTCCTCAAATTGCCCTAGGTCTTCGTGAGCAAGCGAGTTGGATGCACACCCACTTAGTTTCTTTTTGAGCTTTCATACACTTATAACTCTAGTGCATCCGTTGCATGGCAATCCCTACTCACTCACATTGATATCTATTGATGGGTATCTCCATAGCCCATTGATACGCCTAGTTGATGTGAGACTATCTTCTCCTTTTTCCATACAACCTCCACCATATTCTATTCCACCCATAGTGCTATATCCATGGCTCACGCTCATGTATTGCGTGAAAGTTGAAAAGGTTTGAGAACATAAAAGGGGTGAAACAATTGCTTGACTTGTCATCGGGGGTGTGCATGATTTAGATACTTTGTGTGGGGAAGATGGAGCATAGCCAGACTATATGATATTGTAGGGATAACTTTCTAAGGCCATGTTATTTTGAAAGGACACAATTGTTTGTTAGTATGCTTGAAGTATTACTGTTTTATGTCAATATTGAGCTTTTGTTTCGAATCTTATGGATCTGAATATTCATGCCACAATAAAGAATATTACATGGATAAATATGTTAGGTAGCATTATATTCCACATCAAAAATTCTGTTTTTATCATTTACCTACTCGAGGACGAGCAGGAATTAAGCTTGGGGATGCTTGATACGTCTCCAATGTATCTATAATTTTTGATTGTTCCATGCTATTATATTATTTGTTTTGGATGTTTTATATGCATTAACATGCTATTTTATATTATTTTTGGGACTAACCTATTAATCTAGTGCCTAGTGCCAGTTTGTGTTTTTTCCTTATTTTTGAGTATTGCAGATAAGGAATATTAAACGGAGTCCAAACGGAATAAAATCTTCGGAATGATTTTTCTTGGACCAGAAGAAACCTGCCAGACTTGGAGATGAAGGCAGATGACCTGCCGTGTGGCGACAAGCCACCAGGGCGCGCCCTAGGGGGGGGCCCTGGCTTGTGGCCCCACGGCAGACCTCCTAACCCTATTCTTCGGCCTATAAATTCCCAAATATTCCCCCAATACCAAAAAGAGCCACGAAAATACTTTTCCGCCGCCGGAAGCCTCTGTTCCCGTGAGATCCCATCTTGGAGCCTTTTCCGGTAATCTGCCGGAGGGGGATTCGATCACGGAGGGCATCTACATCAACTCCATTGCCTCTCCGATGATGCGTGAGTAGTTAGATGGCTTCTTCTCTCTCTTTGGGTCCATAGCTAGTAGCTAGATGGCTTCTTCTCTCTCTTTGTTCTTCAATACCATGTTCTTCATGATCTTCATGAAGATCTATCCGATGTAATACTCTTTTGCGGTGTGTTTGTCGAGATCCAATGAATTGTGGGTTTATGATCAGATTATCTATGAATATTATTTGAATCTTCTCTGAATTCTTATATGCATGATTTCATATCCTTGCAAGTCTCTTCGAGTTATTGGTTTGGTTTGGCCAACTAGATTGGTAATTCTTGCAATGGGAGAAGTGCTTGGTTTTGGGTTCAATCTTGCGGTGTCCTCACCCAGTGACAAAGTAGGGGTAGCGAGGCACGTATTTGTATTGTTGCCATCGAGGATAAAAAGATGGGGTTTTCATCATATTGCTTGAGTTTATCCCTCTACATCATGTCATCTTACCTAATGCGTTACTCTGTTCTTCATGAACTTAATACTCTAGATGCAGGCAGGAGTCAGTCGATGTGTGGAGTAATAGTAGTAGATGCAGAATCGTTTCGGTCTACTTGACACGGACGTGATGCCTATATGCATAATCATTGCCTTGGATATCGTCATAATTATTCGCTTTTCTATCAATTGCTTGACAGTAATTTGTTCACCCACTGTATTATTTTCCTTCAAGAGAGAAGCCTCTAGTGAAACCTATGGCCCCCGGGTCTATTTTCCATATTATATTTTCAGATCTATAAACCAAAAATACCAAAAATACTTTGCTGCAATCTTTTTACTTTTGTTTTACTTTCCGTTCTAGCAATCTTCTATATCTATCTCTATCAGATCTCATCCTTGCAAATAACCGTGAAGGGATTGACAACCCCTTTATAGCGTTGGGTGCAAGTGTTTGATTATTTGTGTAGGTACATCTATTGGGGACTTGCTTGTATCTCCTACTGGATTGATACCTTGGTTCTCAACAACCGAGGGAAATACTTTTCTACTTTGCTGCATCACCCTTTCCTCTTCAAGGGAAAACCAACGCATGCTCAAGAAGTAGCAGCGGTGTATATCGTTACTTTCTCACCTTCACCGATGACTTAAGTAGATATGGGTATATTTACTTAATGAAACACAAGTCTGAAACGTTTGAAAAGTTCAAGCAGTTTCAGAGTGAAGTTGAGAATCATCGTAACAAGAAGATTAAATTCCTACGATCTGATTGAGGAGGAGAATATCTGAGTTATGAGTTTGGCAATCACTTAAGACAATGTGGAATTGTTTCATAGTTGACGCCACCTGGAACACCACAACGTAATGGTGTGTCCGAACGTCGTAATCGAACCTTATTGGATATGGTGCGTTCTATGACGTCTCTTGCCGATTTGCCACTATTATTTTGGGGTTATGCATTAGAGACAGTTGCATTTACTTTAAATAGGGCACCATCTAAATCCGTTGAGACGACGCCGTATGAACTGTGGTTTGGCAAGAAACCAAAGTTGTCGTTTCTTAAAGTTTGGGGATGCGATGCTTATGTCAAAAGTCTTCAGCCAGAAAAGCTCAAACCCAAAGCAGACAAATGCATCTTCATAGGATACCCAAAAGAGATGGTTGGGTACACCTTCTATCTCAGATCTGAAGGCAAAGTGTTTGTCGCTAAAAACGGATCATTTCTCGAGAAAGAGTTCCTCTCGAAAGAATTGAGTGGGAGGAAGATAGAACTTGATGAGGTTGTTGAACCTTTGCTTCAACCAGAGAGTAGCGCAGCGCAGAAAGATGTTTTTGTGCAACCTACAGTTGAAGAGGAAGTCAATGATGGTGATCATGAAGCTTCGGATCAAGTTACTATCGAACCTCGTAGGTCGACAAGGACACGTACAACTCCTGAATGGTACGGTAACCCTATCTTAGAGGTCATGTTGTTGGACAAAGATTGAGGGAATCCGGGATTAAGGGGTCCTCGGGTTGTTGACTTATCTCTTATGGTCCAGCCCGGTGGGCCGCCTTGTGGCATCTTTGGGAAGGCTGGACCACAGAATGACCCTAGGCTTAGGGGGGAATATTTCAAAGACTTGGTGTGTCCTCCAAGTAAGAATGGGCGTATCTATGCCCGGATGGAAACTGACCATGTGTAACCCTAGGTACCCCTGGTGTCTATATAAACCAGGGGGCTTAGGTCGTAGAGGAACAAGTCAACTCATATAGGGTTTAGCTCATTTGATCTCGAGGTAGATCTACTCTGTAACCCTCATACTCATCAATAAAATCAAGCAGGACGTAGGGTTTTACCTCTTCACGAGGGCCCGAACCTGGGTAAACACCATCTCCTTCGTCCCATGTTACCATCAATCCTAGATTCATAGTTCGGGACCCCCTACCCGAGATCCGCCAGTTTTGACACCGACATTGGTGCTTTCATTGAGAGTTCCGCTGTGAGATCACCTGTGGATTGATGGCTCGCTTAATCATCAACGAACAGGCCCGTAACGAGGACATCTTCGTCCCCGGACAGGTCTTCGCATTTGGCAGCGTTGTGCTATGTGCTGACTCGACCGGCCATCTAGGTCAGATCGAAAATTTCGCCCACGGTCAGGAGATCAGGTTCGGGAACCTAGAGTTCGCCACTGACTTCTGTGGCGATCGGTTCCTTGTGGGGCCCTCGGTTTCGTCCGATGGACCCAAAAATCCCGGAGCTTTAACTTCGGGTCACCTATTCGGCTCGACCCTCAGATCTATCTCCGCCGGAGGTCCGGCCTTGAGCCCGGACCCGTTGATAGTACCTGAATATCAGGGTTCGGCCTGTGCCGAACACGCCCATCCCGAAGACACCTTGGAGCTTAACTCCAAGGGCTCTCAGAAAACTGATCTGGTCGTCCTCTCGTGGTTGAACGGGGCGCTAGACCAGATCCAGTCGATGGAAATCGAGGATGATCGTACCTCGACCCACGTTGTGGTCGACCTAGAGGCCGGTTACGGGGAATTTTATGACCCACCCGCCGCCCACTTAGTAGCCACTGTCGAAGACTTAACCGACATGTTGGACTACGCCTCCGAGGAGGCAGAACACATGGATGAAGAGATCGGCGACCCCGCCCCCGTGACCACTGATGACCCACAAGTATAGGGGATCAATCGTAGTCCTTTCGATAATTAAGAGTGTCGAACCCAACGAGGAGCAGAAGGAAATGACAAGCGGTTTTCAGTAAGGTAATTTCTGCAAGCACTGAAATTGTAGGTAACAGATAGTTTGATAGCAAGATAATTGGTAACGAGCAAGTAACGGTAACGATAAGTAAGGTGCAGCAAGGTAGCCCAATCCTTTTGTGGCAAAGGACAGGCCAGAACAGTCTCTAGTAATAGGCAAAGTGTTCTTGAGGGTACACGGGAATTTCATCTAGTCACTTTTATCATGTTGGTTTGATTCGTGTTCGCTACTTTGATTATTTGATATGTGGGTGGACCGGTGCTTGGGTGCTGTTCTTACTTGAACAACCTCCCACTTATGATTAACCCCCTCGCAAGCATCCGCAACTATGAGAAAAGTATCAAGATAAAATCTAACCATAACATTAAACGTTTGGATCCAAATCAGCCCCTTACGAAGTAGCGCATAAACTAGGGTTTAAGCTTCTGTCACTCTAGCAACCCATCATCTAATAACTACTCCACAATGCATTCCCTTAGGCCCATGAATGGTGAAGTGTCATGTAGTCGACGTTCACATGACACCACTAAGGGAATCAAACATTCATATCATCAAAATATCGAACACATATCAAATTCACATGATTACTTGCAACATGACTTCTCCCGTGACCTCAAGAACAAAGGTAACTACTCCCAAATAATAAACATGCTCAAGATCAGAGGGGTATTGAATAACATAATGGATCTGAACATATAATCTTCCACCAAATAAACCATATAGTAATCAACTACGCAAGGTAATCAACACTACTAGTCACCCACAGGTACCACTGTGAGGTTCCGGTACAAAGATTGAACACAAGAGATGAACTATGGTTTGAGAGGAGATGGTGTTGTTGAAGATGTTGACGTGGCTTGAGACTACGTCGGTATTTCCCCAAAGAGGAAGGGATGATGCAGCACAATGATGGTAAGTATTTCCCTCAGTTATGAAACCAAGGTTATCGAACCAGTAGGAGGATCACCACCACCCAATAAGCACCACCTGCACACAAACAACAAATACTTGCAACCCAACGCGAAAGAGTGGTTGTCAATCTCTCTACGGTAAAAAGATAGATTAGGTAATGATAGATAGGAGAGATAGATCTCTCAAGAACACAAAATAAAAAGGGCAAATAAAAAGTGCCGCAATTTTTTTTGGGTTTTTGGTATAGTAGATCTGAAAACAAAGAGGCAAAAAGATAGATCGGAAAGCAATATGTTGGAAAAGTAGACCCGGGGGCCGTAGGTTTCACTTCGGGAATGGTCATCCCTATTACCGCCGCACTCTCGTGCAATGACAAGTGAATAAACACTCATCTTTGAGAATAACACATCTAGCATGGAAAAATATTGGACACTCCCCACCGTTTCATGAGTGGTACGGGCACACAAAAGAGAAAATTTATTTTGAAAATTTAGAGATGGCACATACAAATTTTCTTGGAACGGCATGGAAATACCGCATATAGGTAGGTATGGTGGACTCATAAGGCAAAACTTGGTTTAAGGATTTTGGATGCACAAGTAGTATTTGTACTTAGTACAAATGGAGGCTAGCAAATAGATTGGGAAGCAACCAAACCAAGAAACGAAAATTCACATAAGCGAGCATTGAGCATAACTAACACCGAATAATGCACCATAAGTAGGATGTAATTTCATTGCATAACTATTGACTTTCGTGCATGCATAGGGAATCACAAACCTTAACACCAATATTCCTACTAAGCATAATTACTCACTAACATGACTCACATATTACTATCATCATGTTTGAAAACTATTACAAGGAATCAAGTTTAATTTGTCCAATGATCTTCATGAAAGTTTTTATTATATCCTCCTTGGATATCTATCACTTTGGGACTAGTTTTCATATATTGCCATTGCTTTTTGGCAAGCTCAAACAAATTTAAGTGAAGCACATGAGCATAAAGATTTCATCTCTCAAAAAGGTATAAGTGAAGTATGAGAGGATTTCTCCAAAATTTACTAACTCTCAAATTAATCTAAGTGAAGCATGAGAGTATTTCTACAAAAATTTCCAAGCACACCGTGCTCAAAAAGATATAAGTGAAGCACTAGAGCAATTCTATAGCTCAAAAAGTTTAATTGAAGCACATAGAGCAATTCTAACAAATCATAGCATGGTTTTGGCTTTCTCAAATAGGTGTGTCCAGCAAGGATAAAAGTGACAAACTAACAAACAAAGCAAGCAAAGATACGAGATGCTCCAAGCAAAACTCATGATATGTGACGAATAAAAATATAGCTCCAAGTAAAATACCGATGGTCGTTAGAAGAAAGAGGGGATGCCACTCGGGGGCATCCCCAAGCTTAGTTGCTTGTTTCTCTTTGGATATATATTGGGGGTGCGGTAGCATCCCCAAGCTTAGGCTTTTTTCACTCCTTATTCCTTTATCCATCGTGATCTCACCCAAAACTTGAAAACTTCAATCACACAAAACTCAACAAAATCTTCGTGAGATCCGTTAGTATAATAAAGCAAATCACTACTTTAGGTACTGTTGCAAACCCATTCATATTTTATTATTGCATTATACCTATTGTATTTTAACTTTACCATGGCTCATACCCTTCAATATAACTCATAGATTCATCAAAACAAGCACACAATGCAACGAAAACAGAATCTATCTTAAACAGAATAGTCTGTAGTAATCTGTACTCTAACCATACTTCTGTAAATCTAAAAATTCTGAAAAATTAGGATAACGTAAGGAATTTGTATAGCAACACTGTGTTGAAATTTCAGCTCAACATCACATTCCAGCAAAAAATGTAAAAAAATATTGGACGCAAAGTTTCTGTTTCAGATTCAGCATCGCTTCTACTCATCCTACGAATCATCCTAAAGGCTTTACTTGGCACAAACACTAAATAAACCATAAAAACACAATCATAACAGAGGCATAATTGTGTAAACACTCAAAAACAGAAAGGAAAAAGCAAAAAATCATTTATTCATTGGGTTGCCTCCCAACAAGCGCTATAGTTTTACGCCCCTAGCTAGGCATAACGCATAGATTCAAGTATTGTCATCTTTGGTTTTAGCCACTTTTGTGAGGGCCTTCTCGAATCCGGGGGGCTCTTTCCACTTCCCCAAATTTTCAGGAAAAGAAACCATCTTAAGATCCAAAATATCCAAACGCTTATTGCAAAGGGTAATCAAAGTGTTCAAGCGATTGAGGTTCCCACTAATATGTTTGACGGGTTCGTGATATTTTTGTAACTCGACCAAGTGCTTGTGTAAGTCACCCAATTTGTCAAGAATTTGAACTCCCTCTTGTGAAAAAGCAAGCCCTTTTTTTGGTGGAGGAACCCCCAAAATTCCTTCCAAAACTTCATAAGCGGTGTTTGCTTCAAGTTCAATAAAATTCCCCTTTGAGGCGAAATCCAAAAGCTCTCTATGATGCAAAGCCAATCCAATGTAAAAATTTCTAAGCAAAACTTTTGCGTCTCCTTTTAGATTGGAAATATGATAGGATTCCATTAGCCTATGCCAGGCATCTTTCAAATTTTCCCCTTGTTTTTGTTTGAAGTATAGAACTTCAAAATCTGGGGACAAAGGGGGAGTAGTAACGCTAGTCATAGCAACAAGCAAGAGATCCGGCGAGAACAAGGCAAGCGAAAAAGAGGGCGAATAAAACGGCAATTTGGGGAGAGGAAAACGAGAGGCAAATGGCAAATAATGTAATTGCAAGGACATGAGATTTGTGATTAGGAACCTGGTAGATGATGATGGAGTCCCCTCGGCGCCTACGATAGGCACGTAGAAGAGACCGCTTCCTCCCCGGCAACGGCACCAGAAATTCCTTTGACGTGGCTTGAGACTGCGTCGGTATTTCCCCAAAGAGGAAGGGATGATGCAGCACAGCGACGGTAAGTATTTCCCTCAGTTATGAAACCAAGGTTATCGAACCAGTAGGAGGATCACCACCACCCAATAAGCAGCACTTGCACACAAACAACAAATACTTGCAACCCGACGCGAAAGATAGGTTGTCAATCTCTCTACGGTAAAAAGATAGATTAGGTAGTGATAGATAGGAGAGATAGATCTCTCAAGAACACAAAATAAAAAGAGCAAATATGCAAAAATATGTTTTTGGGTTTTTGGTTTTGTAGATCTGAAAACAAAGATTGCAAAAAAAGTAGACCGGAAAGCAATATGTTGGAAAAGTAGACCCGGGGGCCATAGGGTTCACTAGTGGCTTCTCTCATGAGTATAGCGCACGGTGGGTGAACAAATTACTGTTGGGCAATTGATAGAAAATCGAATAGTCATGACGATATCCATGGTGATGATCATTATATAGGCATCATGTCCAAGATAAGTAGACCGACTCCTGCCTGCATCTACCACTATTACTCCACACATCGACCGCTATCCAGCATGCATCTAGTGTATTACGTTCATGGAAAAACGGAGTAATGCAATAAGAACGATGACATGATGTAGGCAAGATCTATTCATGTAGGAATAGACCCCATCTTGTTATCCTTAATAGCAACGATACATGCGTGTCTTGCTGCCCCTTCTGTCACTGGGAAAGAACACCGCAAGATCGAACCCATCACAAAGCATCACTTCCCATGGCAAGAAAAATCGATCTAGTCAGCTTAACTAAACCAAAGATTCGGAGAAGAAATACGAGGCCATAAGTAATCATGCATATAAGAGATCAAAGAAGACTCAAATAATATTCATGGATAGAAACTGATCATGAACTCAAAATTCATCGGATCCCAACAAACACACCGCAAAAGTTTACATCAAATAGATCTCCAAGAGACCACTGTATTGAGAATCATAAGAGAGAGAGAGGAAGCCATCTAGCTACTGCCTACGGACCCGTAGGTCTATGGTGGACTACTCACGCATCATCGGAGATGCACCTATGAGGAAGATGAACCCCTCCATGATGGTGTTTAGATTGGATCTCGAGGTTCTGGAACTTGCGGCGACTGGAATTGTGTTTCGTCGACTCCCCTAGGGTTTTTGGAATATTTGGGAATTTATAGGCATCAGAGGCGGTGGAGAGGGGCCCCGAGGAGGGCACAACCCATGAGGGCGCGCCGGGGCCCCCCTAGCGAGCCCTGGTGGGTTGTGGTCTCCTCGGCCCACTCCCCCGGCACTTCTTTGGCCCACTGGGTGTCTTCTGGTCTAGAAAAAATCTCCAAAAAGTTTCGTCGTGATTGGACTCCGTTTGGTATTGATTTTCTACGAAGTAAAAAACAAGCAAAAACAACAACTGGCACTTTGGCACTATGTCAATAGGTTAGTCCCAAAAATGATATAAAGTTGTTATAAAATGATTGTAAAACATCCAAGAATGATAATATAACAGCATGGAACAAGAAAAAATTATAGATACATTGGAGACGTATCAGATGTTCATGAAGATTGGCCTCCCAAAGATGAGAGGGGTGTTGGTGATGATGATGGATTCGATTTCCCCCTCCGGGAGGGAAGTTCCCCCGGCGGAATCGCTCCGCCGGAGTGCAAAAGTGCTCCTGCCCAAGTTCCGCCTCGAGGCGGCGGCGCTTCGTCCCGAAAGTCCTCCTCTGATTTTTTCTAGGTCAAAAGTGATTTATACCAGAAGATGGGCGCCGGAGGTGGGCCGAGGAGGGCACAATCCACCATGGCGTGCCCAGGGGGGTCTGGCGCGCCCTGGTGTCTTGTGCCCACCAGGTTGGCCCCATCCGGTAGTTCTTTGCTTCAGTATTTTTTATTAATTCCATAAATAATCTCCGTAAAGTTTTAGCTTCATTGGAGTTGTGTAGAATAGGTATCTCTCATGTGTTTTTTTCAGGTCCAGAATTCCAACTGCCGGTATTCTCCCTCTTTGTGTAATCCTTGCATATTATGAGAGAAAAGGCATTAGAATCACTCCCTAAAGCATTATTATTCAACAAAACATAATAAATAATAGTAGGAAATCATGATGCAAAATGGACGTATCAACCACCGGGCGGTGGACAGCCACCTCGACCTATGATGTCTATATGGTGGATACCCCTAACGATAGGGACAACCACACCCCCAGGAGGAACGGCGAAAAATCCGGCAAAGCGTCAAAGCGCCGAAAACAACGCAAGGGATCCAAGACCAACAAGGGAAGGGAAGCCATCGCAGGCATCGGGGAAATTGACACCCCGGAGGACCTCGGCGATCCTGAAGCCCCCGAGGAGCCGCTAGAGGACACGGAAAGGTTAACGGATCAACAGGACACCGAGAACCTCAATGATTCTGATGATGATAACTACCTCCCACCCGTTGAGGAGGGGGTGAGCCTCGAAGCCGAAGACTTCACCGTCCCCGAAAACCCCGAGGACCAAGAACGATTCAGGCAACAGCTCATAGCCATCGCTCGGAGCCTAAAGGCAAAGCAACAGCAGCTCAAAGCCGAACAAGATACCATCAACAATAGATGGACCAAAGTCCTGGCAGCCGAAGAAGGATTCGGCATTGAATGGACCAACCAACACAAGAGTTACCCGCGCCAGCACCTGTTGCCGCAATTCAACGACGAGGCCCTTGAGCCCGAATCTCCCAGGCGCGCCCAGTACGACCAGCCGGACCGCCCCCCTAGAGGACGGGACAGGGTGGCTAGAGACGCCGAATACTGGCCCACGTCACCTCGTAGGAGGGGAAAGGGGCCAGTACAGCCTGATGATCAATACGATCTACGGCAGGACCTGGACTATAGGGCAGGTCACACTAGATCCATTTACGGATCTAGGGGACGCTCCCCCGCTAGACGAGATGGCTACCAATCGTGGCTCGACCGCAATCACAGAAGCCGGGAACAATACCGGGCCCAGCCAACAACCGACTTCCGGCGTGACGTAGCCCGGGTCAGAGGCGCCGCGCACCCACTGTGTTTCATAGACGAGGTTATGCAGCACCAGTTCCCCAAAGGGTTTAAACCCGTAAACATAGAATCATATGACGAAACAACGGACCCGGCCGTATGGATCGAGGACTTCCTTCTCCACATCCATATGGCCAGAGGAGACGATCTCCATGCCATCAAATACCTACCACTCAAACTGAAGGGACCAGCTCGGCACTGGTTAAACAGTCTCCCTGAAAACTCCATTGGAAGTTGGGAGGAGCTCGAGGACGCCTTCCTGTCTAACTTCCAAGGCACTTACGTCCGCCCCCCGGACTCTTCCGACTTAAGCAACGTCGTCTAGAAGGCTGGCGAGTCAGCCAGGCAGTTCTGGAATTGGTTCTTGACTAAGAAGAACCAGATTGTCGACTGTCTGGACGCCGAGGCGATAGCCTCGTTCAGACACAACATACGAGACGAATGGCTAGCTCGCCAACTCGGCCAGGATAAGCCGAGAACAATGTCTGCCCTCACCTCACTTATGGCCCGCTTTTGCGCGGGCGAAGACAATTGGCTAGGTCGCCGAAGCCACAATCCCGAAGACCTCGGCACCTGTGAAGTGAGGGACGGTAACGGAAAGCCAAGGCGGAACAAAAGTAAACGCCGCCATAGAAATGGCGACTCAGAAGACACGGTCGTAAACGTCGGTTTCCGCAATTCAAAACCCGGACAACGGAAGAAGCCCTCTAAAGGGAACAGGGATGGACCTACCGCTCTGGACAAAATCATGGATAGGCCCTGCCAGATCCACGTCACACAAGACAAGCCGTCCACCCACACTAATAGAAACTGTTGGGTGTCCAAACAAGCTGGCAAGCTCGCAGCCGAGGAACAGAGCAAGAGCCCGCGCAGCAAGGACGATGAAGAACCTCGCGGGGCGAACAATGGCGGGCAGAAGCAATTCCCTCCCGAGGTCAAAACTGTGAACATGATATATGTCACACATATACCAAAAAAGGAGAGAAAACGTGCCCTTCGGGAGGTCTACGCCGTAGAGCCCATAGCCCTGAAGTTTAATCCATGGTCGGCTTGCCCGATCACCTTCGATCGTAGGGATCACCCGACCAATATCCGTCATGAAGGCTCAGACGCCCTCGTTCTGGACCCCATCATCGATGGGTACCACCTGACTAGAGTCCTTATGGATGGAGGAAGCAGCCTTAACCTGATTTACTCAGACACAGTAAAAAAGATGGGTATCGACCCTTTGAGAATTAAATCCAGCAACACCACCTTCAAGGGAGTCATCCCCGGTGTCGAAGCACGCTGCTCGGGTACCATGACGCTGGAAGTAGTGTTTGGCTCGCCCGATAACTTTCGTAGCGAAGACTTGATCTTCGATATCGTGCCTTTCCGCAGCGGCTATCATGCACTGCTCGGCCGTACAGCATTCGCTCGCTTTAACACTGTTCCCCACTACACATACCTGAAGCCCAAGATGCCTGGGCCAAAGGGGGTCATCACCGTCAACGGCAACACAGAACGCTCACTCCGTACTAAGGAACACACAACGGTTCTAGCGGCCGAATTCTAGTTCGGCATCGAAGCACCAAGACCCCAACCAGGCGACAAGCTGTGACAGGCGAACAAGCGGGTTCGAGCACGACCCTAATCCTCGGAGCAATCTCCTGTTCATCACAAATAGGGACACGCCCCCCACAGCATGGCCCCGCTCCCCGTCAGGTACGTACCAAGAAGGCACAATTTCGCACTTAAAATACCATGGGAAGCTGCGCGGGGGGGGGGGGGGGGGACACCCTATCAAAACCTAGTGGTCGGTTCGATCGAACTACTCTCAACACAGCAGGCGTCAAGCTCATGCATGTCTCGGCGATTAAACATGTACCTCTCTCAAAGGTCCGTTCGCCGATTATAACCACCTTTAAAGGAGCACGTTACTCTTCAAGAGCAAAGGAGCGGAGGCGCACCGTGATACGTCAAGGTCATCAAGCCGCCTATCAAGAACCCCGGGCGAACCTCCCCCTTGTATACATTTGTTTCTAAAGCAAAATACCTGTAACAGTTGTGTCCGTAGTAAGAATTGTAAAAATTCACCATATATAAAGATCGCCTTTCACGGTCTGGTTATGGCATTTTACAAAGTGTTTTTTAACCCCCCGGAAACAAAATTGTTCGGTATATGTTTGATGCAATCGGCTAATGGACCGGGGGGCTTAGTTATAAAGCTCGTCCCAAGCATCGTCCCGGCATTATCTTTTATATGTCCGGTGTCTCGGATTTTTGCGTTATATGCGTCGGTTTCGAATTATGTCTTACGTCAAAGGATGGGTTGCCCGGCTCCTGTGCTTATCCTCTTACGTTCCGCTCGTTCGACTAAAAGGGAAAAGGGAGAACCACTGCGATTGTATTTCCAGCTCGCCTGGTCAAGTACCTCAGTGGAGAATGCCGAAAATCGACCGTCATAATAAGCAAGAACTGGTCTGCAATCCGAGCACAAGTGTCAAACTAAAAATCGATAGAGATTATTCCATGTCATATGAGGGGTTTGCATTTTCGCAAGCCATGTGGTAATGGTTTTTACCCCGGTACACCCGAATATCACACAACCCTGGGGGCTAGTAACCAGCCCTCGCAGTCAAGCTCCTCCGGCTAAGTGAAAGCACTAAAGCCACATAGTCTGATTGCCTCGTTCCCATCTCTTGAACCACCGCCTCTGGGTTCCGATAATTCAGCTAAGGATAATACTTCGGATGACGGAACACCCCTTGTAATAATTACATGGGGTTAAAGACGACGACTGGCAACTTTCAGTTCCAAAACGGCCACATAGGAGTCAAAATAATCCAAACACCAAAGCATGATAAACCATGCGTACGCGTTATAAAACAAAGTATTCATCGGACATACAATAAATGTGTTTATTCGAGAATTGCATCCTTAGGGCATTGGGTCTCTACCGACCGAGTGACGTGGCTTGAGACCGCGTCGGTATTTCCCCAAAGAGGAAGGGATGATGCAGCACAGCGACGGTAAGTATTTCCCTCAGTTATGAAACCAAGGTATCGAACCAGTAGGAGGTTCACCACCACCTAATAAGCAGCACCTGCACACAAATAACAAATACTTGCAACCCGTAGCGAAAGAGAGGTTTTCAATCTCTCTACGGTAAAAAGATAGATTAGGTAATGATAGATAGGAGAGATAGATCTCTCAAGAACACAAAATAAAAAGGGCAAATAAAAAGTGCAACAATATATTTTTGGGTTTTTGTTATAGTAGATCTGAAAACAAAGAGGCAAAAAGATAGATCGGAAAGCAATATGTTGGAAAAGTAGACCCGGGGGCCGTAGGTTTCACTAGTGGCTTCTCTCATGAGTATAGCACACGGTGGGTGAACAAATTACTGTTGGGCGATTGATAGAAGATCAAATAATCATGACGATATCCAAGGTGATGATCATTATATAGGCATCACGTCCAAGATAATTAGACGGACTCCTGCCTGCATCTACCACTATTACACCACACATCGACCGCTATCCAGCATGTATCTAGTGTATTAAGTTCATGGAAAAATGGAGTAATGCAATAAGAACGATGACATGATGTAGACAAGATCTATTCATGTATGAATAGACCCCATCTTGTTATCCTTAATGGCAATGATACAGGCGTGCCTTGCTGCCCCTTCTGTCACTGGGAAAGGACACCGCAAGATCGAACCCATCACAAAGCACCTCTTCCCATGGCAAGAAAAATCGATCTAGTCGGCCTAACTAAACCAAAGATTCGAAGAAGAAATACGAGGCTATAAGTAATCATGCATATAAGATATCAAAGAAGACTCAAATAATATTCATGGATAGAAACTGACCATGAACTCAAAATTCATCGGATCCCAACAAACACACCGCAAAAGTTTACATCAAATAGATCTCCAAGAGACCATTGTATTGAGAATCAAAAGAGAGAGAGGATGCCATCGAGCTACTACCTACGGACCCGTAGGTCTATGGTGGACTACTCACGCATTATCGGAGAGGCACCTATGAAGAAGATGAACCCATCCGTGATGGTGTTAGATTGGATCTTGAGGCTTCTAGACCTTGCGGCGGCTGGATGTGTTTTTCGTCGACTCCCCTAGGGTTTTCTGAATATTTGGGTATTTATAAGCATCAGAGGCGGTGGAGGGGGGGGGTCTCGTGGAGGGCACAACCCATCAGGGCGCGCCGGGGGCCCCCTGGCGTGCCCTGGTGGGTTGTGGCCTCTGAGGGAGTCCTGGATTAAGGGGTCCTCGGGAGGCCGACCTATTTCTTATGGGCCAAATTGTATGGGTCGTTCGCCGGACACTGGATGGATCGAAGACCCTGTCTCCAGGATGGAAGCCTCGAGGATCGTGGCTTATCCTCCAAGTTTAAAGTATTGAATAGGCATGTTTATCCCTTCGACGTGTAACCGACCATGTGTAAACCCTAGGTACCCTCGGCATCTATATAAGCCGGAGGGTTTTAGGTTGTAGACCAACAGAACTCATCTAGGGTTTTAGCTATACGATCTCGAGGTAGATCAACTCTGTAACCCTTATACCATCAATATAATCAAGCAGGATGTAGGGTATTACCTCCATAGGAGGGCCCGAACCTGGGTAAAACCTCGTGTCCCTCATCTCCTGTTACCATCGATTCTAGTCTCACAGCTCGGGACCCCCTACCCGAGATCCGCCGGTTTTGACACCGACATTGGTGCTTTCATTGAGAGTTCCGCTGTGATTGTTAAAGGAATTGATGGCTCGCCTTGTCATCAACGAAGAGGTCCGCACTACGGGCACTTTCGTCCCCGGACAGATGTTCGCTTTCGGCAGCATTGTGCTGCACGCCGACCCGACCGGCCATCTAGGCCGTGTTGGGAGTTTCGCCCCTGATCAACAGATCAGATTCGGGAACCTAGAGTTCTCTGTAGACTCTCGAGGCGACCTGTCACTAACCGGGCTCGCAGTCTTGCCTGCCACGCCCGAGGACTCTGAGGCTTTAACCTCAGACCCATCTTTCGGCCCCGCCCACGGGATCTACCCCGGCGAGGACCCGACTCACAGTCCGGATCCGGTCATAGTGCGAGACGTCCGGACACCTGTTCTTACCGAACACTCCCCCTGCGCGGACGCATCGGAGGTTAACTCCGGAAGCTCTGAGCAGGCCGATCCGATCGAGCTCTCGATACTCAACGAGGCCCTAGATCGGATCTCGTCGATGAAGAGTGCCGACGACCCAACCCTGATCTATGCTCCGATCGGGCCTAAGACGGGTCAGGACAAATTTTTTGTCCCACCCACCACCCACTTGATAGCCACTGTCGAGGATTTAACCGACATGTTGGACTATGCCTCCGATGAGGCAGATTACATGGACGAGGAGGATCGCGCCCTCACCCCCGTTAACACCGGGCGGTGGACTGCCACCTTCACATACGACGTCTACATGGTGGACACTCCGAAGAACGATGGCGACAAGTCGGATGAAGCGCCGTCAAGACGCCGAAAGCCGCACAAATGGTCAAAAGGGAAAAAGGGAAGAAGAGCTATCGATGGCACCGGGGACGGAGACACCCCGGAAGACCCCGACAATCCCGAAGTCCCCGAACACCCGTTAGAGGGTCAGGAGAGGCCGGAAGACCGGCGCAATCCCGACGATCTAGATGATCCCGGGGACGACGACTACCTCCGCTCTGTCGAGGGGGAGGACAATGCGGAAGCCGATGACTTCGCCATCCCTGATAATCCCGAAGATCAGGAGCTGTTCAGGCAACAGCTTATAGCCACGGCCCGCAGCCTGAAAGCAAAAGAACGGCAGCTTAAAGCCGAACAAGACGACCTCAACAATCGATGGACGAGAGTCCTCTCAGCTGAGGAAGGATACGGTACCGGTCTATCGGACCAACCTAAGAGCTATCCGCACAGAAGGCTGCTGCCACAATTCGATGACGAGCTCACTGATACGCCGTCTCCCGAACATACCCCATATGACAAGCCAGACCGCCCTCCTCGAGGACGAGATAGGACGGCTGACAACACTGGCTATAGGCCGACGATACCCCGTAGACGAGGAAAGGAGCCGCAAGAGCCCGATGACAGGTTCGACCTGCGACAAGACCTTGACCACAGAGCTGGTCGTACGCGATCCATCTACGGATCCAGAGGATTCTCACCCGATAGACGGGAAGGGTACCGGCCCTGGCTCGACCGCAACCATAACGGACGGGAACAAAACCGGGCAAGGATAGACGCCGATCACCGGCGCGTCATAGCTCGGGTTAGAGGCGCTGCCCACCCATTGTGCTTCACGGACGAGGTGATGCAGCATCAGTTCCCGGAGGGGTTTAAACCCGTAAACATAGAACAATACGATGGGACAACTGACCCAACCGTATGGATCGAGGATTTCCTCCTCCACATCCACATGGCATGAGGAGATGACCTCCATGCCATCAAGTACCTACCCCTGAAGCTCAAGGGGCCAGCTCGGCACTGGTTAAATAGCCTTCCCGAAAACTCTATTGGGTGCTGGGAGGACCTAGAGGATGCATTCCGATCTAACTTCCAGGGCACTTATGTTCGGCCGCCGGACTCCTCTGACCTAAGTAACATCGTCCAGAAGCCAGGAGAGACCGCACGGCTATTCTGGAATCGTTTCTTGACAAATAAAAACTAGATCGTGGACTGCCCGGACACCGAAGCAATAGCCTCTTTCCGGCACAATATTCGGGATGAATGGCTGGCTCGTCAGCTCGGCCAGGACAAAGCAAGGACAATGTCCGCCCTCACATCACTCATGACCCGCTTTTGCGCGGGCGAGGATAACTGGCTAGCAAGACGTAGCCACAACCCCGAAGACCCCGGAACCTCCGAAGTTCGGGATGGGAACGGGAAACCGAAGCGCAACAAGAACAAGCGCCGACACAATAATAGTGATGCTGATGACACGGCTGTCAACGCCGGCTTCCGCAACTCCCGGCCTGGGCAGCGAAAGAAGCCTCCTAAAGGCAAACATGACGGACCCACCCCGCTGGACAAGATCCTGGAGAGGCCTTGCCAGATCCACAGCACTCAAGAGAAGCCCGCCAACCACACCAACCATAACTGTTGGGTCTTCAAACAGGTCGGCAAGCTCGCTCCCGAGGACCAAGGCAAGAGCCCGCGCAGCGAGGACTAGGATGAACCCCGTGGTCCGATCAGTGGCAATCAAAAGAAATTCCCTCCGGAGGTGAAGACAGTAAACATGATATACGCCACTCATATACCCAAGAAGGAGAGGAAGCGTGCCCTTCGGGACGTCTACGCCGTAGAGCCTTTAGCCCCGAAGTATAACCCATGGTCGGCATACCCGATCACCTTCGATCGCCGTGACCACCCGACCAGTATCCGTCATGGAGGTTCGGCCGCCCTCGTCCTCGACCCCATCATAGACGGGTATCACCTCACTAAAGTCCTAATGGATGGAGGAAGTAGCATCAATCTGATTTATTCAGATACGGTGAAAAAGATGGGCATAGTTCCGTCAAGGATCAAGCCCAGCAACACTACCTTTAAAGGAGTGATCCCAGGCGTCGAAGCCCGGTGCACAGGCTCTGTAAGCCTGGAAGTAGTGTTCGACTCGCCCGATAACTTTCGAAGCGAGGACTTGATCTTCGACATCGTACCTTTCCGCAGCGGCTATCACGCCCTTCTCGGTGGTACAAAGTTCGCCCGCTTCAACGCCGTCCCGCACTACGCATACCTCAAGCTCAAGATGCCCGGCCCCAAGGGGGTCATTACTGTCAACGGCAACACAGAGCGCTCCCTCCGAACTGAGGAACATGCGTTGGCCCTGGCGGCCGAATTCCATTACACTGATGATCGGCAAACGCCGACATCTGCCGTAAAGGCACCCAAGGCTGGGAAGCGAGCTCGGTTTCAACCCGAAGTCCCAGAACCTTCTTCTCCCCATAAATAGGGACTCGCCCCCCATCGCATGGCCCTAGAACCAGCGAAGTACGTGCCGAGGAGGCACAACTTCGCGCTTAAAATTCCATGGGCGGCGGTGGGGAAACACTATCAAAGGGTAAGTGTTCGGCTAGACCGAACTATCACCATCAACATGTCTTCGGACACACTACAGGTACCATAAAGTACCTGCTACGGCGTAAAGCTCATTCATCGGCGACTTCTCAAGACCTTTTTCCAAAGTCCGTTCGCCGAACAGTACACCTATAGCGGTATACAACTCCTTGGGAGACGCAGGAGCGGACAAGCGACAGGGCACATCGAGGACGTCAGGTCACCTATCGAAGACCCTTGGTACAACCCCTCCTTTAAGGTTTATATTTCATTTTTTATACCTGTAAACAGTTGTATCGGCACTTTGAATAATATAAGAGTTGTCGAGCAAAATACAGATCCTTTATGTATGATCGTTTCGCTGTCTTTTTTTGGACACACCCTCTATTTTCTCCCTCTTCTTGCGAACCTGTTTCGGTATATTTCATGATGCAACCGGCTAATAGACTGGGGGCTCGAGCTTACAAAATCGCCCTAAGCACAACTGATTTTGCGTCCTGTGTCTTGGAAATCCGCTTTATATGCATTGGTTCCGAACTATGTCTTGGGTCAATAGTTGGGTTGCCCGGCTCCTGTGCTTGCCCCTTTATGTTCCGCTCGTTTGGCTAAAAGGGCAAAGGGAGAACCGCTGCGATTGTGCTTCCGGCTAGCCTGGTCAAGCACCTCAGCGGAGAAAGCCGAAAACTGACTGTCATGGTATGCGAGAACCGGTCTGCGAATCCGAGCTTAACTAAATCTCGTCAGAGGTTATTCCATGTCATACGATGGGTTTGGTATTAGTACAAACCATGTGATATAGGCTTTGGCCACGGCTCATCCGAACATCACAAACACCTGGGGGCTAGTCATCAGCCCCCCGCACTCCTTTCTCGCGCCCCTACGGCTAAGTGAAAGCAATAAAGCACTATGGTCCGATTGCCTCGTCCGCCCCACACTACCGCCTTTGGGTACCGATAGCTCGGCTAAGGGTCACAGTGCGTTGGCAGGGACACCCCACGTAGTATCTACATGGGGGTTGAAGCCGACGACTCGCAGCTTTCAGTTTTAACGGCCACACAGGAGTTATAAAGGATGCAAAACACTAAAGACATGATAAACCATGCACCTTAAATATAAACGCGTTAAAAACGTCTTCGGACATATTACAACGCTTTACTCATACACGTTTTCTCTCGAACATTGCGCCTCTATTGACCGAGCACCCTCCATTACGCCGGAGAAGTATAGCTCGGGACGCCTATGCTCTTTTCCAGGAGGCGGAGGGGCGGTGGCTATCTTCATCGGATCCAGCCCCGGCTAGTGCACCTTGGCCTTCGCAAAGGCCATCCGAGCCCCCTCGATGCAGGAGGACTGCCTTAGTGCGTCAATCCGCGGCGAGGCGTCTCTCAGCTTCTGCACCAGGCCGAAGTAGCTGCCCGACAGTGGCTCGTTGGGCCATAGCCGGATGCAGAGATCCTTCATGGCCGGCTCCGCCATCCGGTGTAGCTCCATCAGCCGCTTCAGCTGCTCAACAAGTAGAGGGGAGCGCTCGGGGGCTTCGAACTGCGCCCAAAACTGCTGAGCTTCATCTTCCTCTCCCCGCGAAGCATAGAACTGATTCGCGTCCGCTGTGCTCTTTTGGAGGTCCGAGCAGGCGCCTGAGGAACGCCACACTTGGGTAAGCAATTTGAACTTGCTATCCCCGAAGACACACTGCAATAAATATGGCTTACCATCCATGATAGCCTTTGCCTGGCTGACTTGCTCTTCAAAAGACCGCCTATCCACCCGCTCCTTTTGGAGATTGGTTTTCAGGGTAGATAGTTCGGCGGCCTACTCCTTGCCTTTCCGCTCAAGGTCCTCACACTTTTGGCCAGCGTCCTTGAGCTCCTGTTGGATTTCCTCCACCCGAGCCTCATGCTTGTCGCTGGTAGCTCTCAAGGCGGATAGAGCGGTTGCCGCTTCTTTGGCCACCGCCCTCTCAACAATAGCCTCCTGCTTCGCCTTCTCAAGCTCAGCCTTGAGCTTCTCAATTTCCTTCGCCGAGGCTGCGTAAGCATTAAACATATCAACAATACTGCTTTGACAGTACGGTAATGGAGAATTTGGATACTCCAATCCGGCTTACCTTGCGCCTCGTCGAATCTCTTGTGCAGAGCATCAAGCTCGTCTTCGGAGCCCTTGAGCTTCCGATTTAGTTCATCTAGTTCGGCGGCATTAGCAGCCGCCGCTGTCAACGAAGCCTGTACAAAACAAAACCATATCAAGTTACATGGGTTCATAACTTCCGGGCAGTCATAAAAATGATCCTATGACCGGTCCTCTTAAAGGGCTATTAGACCATTCCGAACAAATATTGTCCTATACATAGTTCGGATGACGATCTAGGATTGACCCCAGGTAAGTTTTTTCCAAACTCACCTAGGGCTCGGGGGCTGCCGTGTATATAATGATAACCCAAATTAATTAATATTCCAAAGAACAAAGCATTACGTGGCTCACCTGAAAGCCCGTCAGGAGACCGTTGAAGGCCTCCTTCAGTCCGTTGTCCACGGACTGAATGCTCTGCAATACCGCACCCATAGCCGGCCACCCGGTGGTCGGCGACGCCGGTGGGGATCGGTTGATCCGACCTCCAACCGGAGATTGAACCGGTGCCTCCGGAGGCATAGTGCGCTCCGGAGACAGCCTTGGAGGTGACTGGACATCTCCTCGTCCGGTCTCCTCAGTATCGGGAGGGGCTTCTCCCCCCGGTCTTCGGCGGCCGAGGTGTTAGCCTCGACCATGACGTCGTCGCCCCCACCTCCAGTGTTCAGCTCCAAAGGAGCCTGTTGGGATGACACCTCCGTGCTATCCTTCGTGGCGCCCGGAGGAGAGGGGTGCGACGCGGACCCGCTCTCCGCTAGCTCGGCGGGCGGGGTCTCCCCGTCCGAAACCTGATCGGTGGGGAGAACACGCGGTGGGCTGCAAGTCAATAAGGCGCTCACATGTTAATCGTGTTCAAAACTTAGCACTAATAGCTCGGGAGGTCTTCGGATCTGTACCTTCGAGGTGGGGGCTTGATCCTGAGGTTCCTTCGTGGAACCCTCTCGAAGTCCTCGGACTCGGTGTCCGAGTCTGAACTGTCGTCGGGCAGGACTACCTGTGTCTGACGCGCTTTCTTCTGGGCGGGAGGATGTACATCCTCTGAGGCGTCCGATGGCACCGCCCTCTTTCCTGTGAGGGGGGAATCGCCTCCCCCCTCGACCTCGTGCTCCTCCTCTTGATTTGAGGAGGCATGGGTTTCCTCGGACATAGCCCCTGGCTGGTCCCTGATGCGCATGCCTGCTCGGCCTGGCTTCTTCTTTTCCTTCTTTTCTGGCGCCTTGTAAGGCGCCACGACGAGCATCTCCGACAGCAGCTGGGACCTAGGGTCTTCGGGCTGCGGAGCCGGGCACTTGATGCCCGTGGCCTTGCTCAACCATTCCTGTGGAAGTGATCGGAAAGCACTTAGAGTTTCTTCAGGAAAACGACACCGATCAAATAAAAACTATGTCATACCTCGGAAGGGAGCTTGTCGGCGCAAAGACCCTGGTCCTCCTTCTTGGCTGGCCAATTTTCCCGCGCCTTGAACAGCGCCTTCCATAGCTTCTCCCGAGTGGTACGGAAGAGCTGACGGATCGTGGGATCGTCGTCAGGCCGATAAGTCCACATAGGAGAGCCCCGGCGCTGGCAGGGTAGAATGCGCCGCCGGAGCATAATTTGGACCACGTTGGTCAGCTCGATGTTGTCCTTGATGATGGAGGCGACGCGCCTCTACAGGTCGTCCACCTCTGTGTCCGACCCCCAATCGAGGCGCTTTCTGGTCCACGAGGTCAATCTGGCCGGGGGGCCGGATCTGAATTCGGCAGGAACGGTTCCGAATTCAGCAGGAACAGTTCCGCCCTCCTTCCTTAGCTCGGTGATGTAAAACCACTCTTTTTGCCAAGTTTTGATGGTGTCGATGAAGGTGTCGGACGGCCATACTACGCGGGGAAGCTTGCTGATGACCGCACCGCCGCAGTCTGCGTGTTCGCCTGCGACACACTTCGGCTTGATGTTGAATACCTTGAGCCATAGTCCGAAGTGTGGCTCGACCCGTAAGAAGGACTCGCAGACGATGATGAAGACCGATATATGCATGAAAGAGTTCGGCGGGAGGTCGTGGAAGTCGAGTCCGTAGAAAAACATGAGGCCCCTAACAAAGGGGTGGAGCGGGAAGCTCAATCCTCGGATAAAATGAGGAATGAAGACCACCCTCTCGCCTGGTTTGGGGGTGGGGATCACCTGTCCCTCCTCTACAGCGCGGTGGAAGATATTGGTGGGGAGGTAGCCGGCGTCCTTGAGGTCCCGGATGTCCTGGTCTGTGACCGTGGAAGGCTCCCACTTGCCGCTGGCCATGGCTGAGCTTGGAGGAGAAAGGGTGGAAAACCTAGATCTGGGCTCTGGAGGCTCAGGTGACTGGGGAAGCGGGGATGCGAATGGGAAGTGCGGTTAAGCCTTGGGGTTTTCTTCCCCTTTTATTGGGCTTGTTGCCGGTTAGCCTCCCTTCACTGCGCCGTGAATCCCTCCGCTTCCCAAGACGTGCGTGCCGTTATACGCGCATGATTAAACATATCCCATGTGAAACGGAGCACGATCTGTGCATTGATGGATCGTGCTAATGAAAACGGCCTCGAACCGCGAATCGAGTCTTTACGACTGGTTTAGCGGTCGTGGTGGGCCGTGACCCTTCGTCAGAAAGGTTGTCAGGGAGCACTATTTACCCCTTGACGTTTGGCCTTCGTGGCCGAGCTATTCATGGTGCTCGGATGATCAATGATCGGGAAAAATACATGTCGTCGGAGGCCGAACTAAACTCGGCCGATCGCTATTTGGAGAAAGGAACTCACCTCGCAAGCCGAAGACTCTGATTATATGAAGCAGCTGGAGCTAAGACCCTTGGCGTTGGAGGCTAGTTCGGGGGCTACTGAGGGAGTCCTGGATTAAGGGGTCCTCGGGAGGCCGACCTATTTCTTCTGGGCCGAACTGTATGGGCCGTTCGCCGGACACTGGATGGATCGAAGACCCTGTCTCCAGGATGGAAGCCTCGAGGATCGTGGCTTATCCTCCAAGTTTAAAGTATTGAATAGGCATGTTTATCCCTTCGACGTGTAACCGACCATGTGTAAACCCTAGGTACCCTCGGCGTCTATATAAGCCGGAGGGTTTTAGGTTGTAGACCAACAGAACTCATCTAGGGTTTTAGCTATACGATCTCGAGGTAGATCAACTCTGTAACCCTTATACCATCAATATAATCAAGCAAGACGTATGGTATTACCTCCATAGGAGGGCCCGAACCTGGGTAAAACCTCGTGTCCCTCATCTCCTGTTACCATCGATTCTAGTCTCACAGCTCGGGACCCCCTACCCGAGATCCGCCGGTTTTGACACCGACAGCCTCCACGGTCCACCTCTATGGCACTTCTTTGGGCCACTGGGTGTATTCTGGTCCAAAACAAATCTCCAAAAAGTTTTGTCGTGATTGGACTCCGTTTGGTACTGATATTATGTGAAGTAAAAAACAAGCAAAAACAGCAACTGGCACTTTGGCACTATGTCAATAGGTTAGTCCCAAAAAATGATATAAAATTGCTATAAAGTGATTGTAGAACATCCAAAAATGATAATATAACAGCATGGAACAAGCAAAAATTATAGATACGTTGGAGACGTATCTGCATCCCCAAGCTTAATTCCTACTCGTCCTCGAGTAGGTAAATGATAAAATCAGAATTTTTGATGTGGAATGCTGCCTAACATGTTCATCTCATATTTTTTTCTTTGTAGCATGGACATTTGGACTTTTAGATAATTCAAAGCAATAGTCTAGTTTTAACATAATGACTTGAATACTCAAGCATGCCAACAAGCAACCAAGTCTTTCAAAATATCAACACTAAAGAAAGTTATCCCTAGCCCATCATGCTCAATCATTGATCCATTCATGAAACACACTCAAATATTAGCTATACCCAATGCTCAAGTACGATCATAGTGCCCCCTAGTTGGTGCTTTATAAGAGAAGATGGAGACTCAAAGTAAAAATAAAAATTGCATAAAGTAAATAGATAGGCCCTTCGCAGATGGAAGTAGGGATTTGTAGAGGTGCCAGGGCTCAAAGTTTTAAATTGAGAGAGAAAAATATTTTGGCTGGCATGCCTTTCCTGTAAACGAAAACGACAAAGTAGCTCACAATACTTTCCATGCTAGATATATCATAGGCGGTTCCCAAACAAAAAATAAAGTTTATTCCTTTTTCCACCATTCTTTCACATTCCATGGCGGGCCGTATCCACGGTTGCCTTCCATACCAACACTTTCCAAGGAATTTATTATTTGACAACATAAAGTAAATATTTTTTCTTTTTCATTTAGGGAATGGGCATCCCTATTACCGCCGCACTCTCGTGCAATGACAAGTGAATAAACACTCATCCTGAGAACAACACATCTAGCATGGAAAAATATTGGACACTCCCCACCGTTTCATGAGAGGTACGAGCACACAAAAAGGAAGTTTATTTTGAAAATTAGGGATGGCACATACAAATTTGCTTGGAACGGCATGGAAATGCCACAAATAGGTTGGTATGGTGGACTCATAAGGCAAAACTTGGTTTAAGGATTTTGGATGCACAAGTAGTATTTCTACTTAGTACAAATGGAGTCTAGCAAATAGATTGAGAAGCAACCAAACCAAGAAACGAAAATTCACATAAGCGAGCATTGAGCATAACTAACACCGAATAATGCACCATAAGTAGGATGTAATTTCATTGCATAACTATTGACTTTCATACTTGCATAGGGAATCACAAACCTTAACACCAATATTCCTACTAAAGCATAATTACTCACTAACATGACTCACATATTACTATCATCATGTTTCAAAACTATTACAAGGAATCAAGTTTAGTTTGTCCAATGTTCTTCGTGAAAGTTTTTATTATATCCTCCTTGGATATCTATCACTTTGGGACTAGTTTCATATATTGCCATTGCTTTTGACAAGCTCAAATAAATTTAAGTGAAGCACATGAGCATAGAGTTTTCGTCTCTCAAAAAGGTATAAGTGAAGCATGAGAGGATTTCTTCAAAATTTACTAACTCTCAAATTAATCTAAGTGAAGCATGAGAGTATTTCTACAAAAATTTCCAAGCACACCGTGCTCAAAAAGATATAAGTGAAACACTAGAGCAATTCTATAGCTCAAAAAAAGTTGAAGTGAAGCATATAGAGCAATTCTAACAAATCATAGCATAATTGGCTCTCCCAAATAGGTGTGTACAGCAAGGATACAAGTGACAAACTAACAAGCAAAGCAAGCAAAGACTGAAATGATACAAGACGCTCCAAGCAAAACTCATGATATGTGACGAATAAAAATATAGTTCCAAGTAAAATACCGATGGTCGTTAGAAGAAAGAGGGCATGCCACTCGGGGGCATCCCCAAGCTTAGTTGCTTGTTTCTCTTTGGATATATCTTGTGGGTGCTGTAGCATCCCCAAGCAGGCTCTTTTCACTCCTTATTCCTTCATCCATCGTGATCTCACCCAAAACTTGAAAACTTCAATCACACAAAACTCAACAAAATCTTCGTGAGATCCGTTAGTATAATAAAGCAAATCACTACTTTAAGTACTATTGCAAACCCATTCATATTTTGTTATTGCATTATACCTACTGTATTTTAACTTTACCATGGCTCGTACCCTTTAATATAACCCATAGATTCATCAAAACAAGCACACAATGCAGCGAAAACAGAATCTGTCTTAAACATAAAAGTCTGTAGTAATCTGTACTCTAACCATACTTCTGTAACTCTAAAATTTCTGAAAAATTAGGAAAACTTAAAGAATTTATATAGCAACACTGTGTTAAAATTTCAGCTCAATATCACGTTCCAGTAAAAACTGAAAATTCGAACACGGGACGCAAAGTTTCTGTTTCAGATTCAGCATCGCTTGTACTCATCTTATGAATCATCCTAAAGGCTCTACTTGGCCCAAAACTAAATAACCCATAAAAACACAATCATAACAGAGGTATAATTGTGTCAGCACTCAAAAACAGAAAGGAAAAAGCAAAAATAAATTTATTCATTGGGTTGCCTCCCAATAAGCACTATCGTTTCACGCACCTAGCTAGGCATAATGCATAGTTTCAAGTATTATCATCTTTGGTTTTCAACTCCTGAATCACACAACTAGAATTTTTCAAGGATTTAGCATGCATGCTCTCAATGACAACACTTCTAGTAAAAAGACCAAAGAATTCATTTTTATAAATAGGGTCTCTTACCATTTCAACAAAGTCGGGATGAATACTAATCATTTTAAGATCTCCCTTGTGGCCACTAGGTGTAACAACTTTGTTCTTAGTGATTTGCGAGGTTTTGCAAATTTTTATGGGAGTTTTTTCAATAGTTTTGACAGAAGAAAAAGCCAAACCCAAGTTACTAAAAATCTCTTCCAACTGATCAATCTGGTAAGGACTCTCTTCTACCCTTTCATTAACTACGGTTTCTTTTACCTTTAGCAATTTAAAGGCATCTCCCGACTTAGCCCCAATTTTATTAGCAAGATTATGCATTTTATTATCCAAATCTTCAAGATGTTCTTTGGTAATCATATTCTTTTCAATAACATCTAATCTCTTCATAACATGTTCAAGAGTTAAAGTTGTTTCATTGATAATAAGAGGTGGTGATCCCACTAAACTTCCCAAAGCATTAAAAGCATCCAAAGATGGTCACATCAAGAAATTCCCACCGGTAATCGTATCAAGGACGAATCTATACCAAGTGGTGATGCCCACATAAAAACTGCGAAGAAGAAGAATGGTAGATTGCTTATGGATAGATCTATTATGAGCATTGCAAATCCTATACCAAGCATCTTTTAGGTTGTCTCCTCCCCTTTGCTTAAAATTAAGAACCTCATTATCGGGAGTGCACGCAATAAACAAAGAACTAGCCATAATGACAAGGCAAGAGATCTGACGAGAAAAAGGCAAACGAAAAAGACGACAAATAAAACGGCAAATTGGTGAAGTGGGGGAGACGAAACGAGAGGCAAATGGCAAATAATGTAATTGCAAGGAGATGAGATTTGTGATTAGGAACCTGGTAGATGATGATGGTGTCTCCTCGACGCCAGAGATTGGCACGTAGAAGAGACCGCTTCCTCCCCAGCAACGGCGCCAGAAATTCCTTTGACGTGGCTTGAGACTGCGTCGGTATTTCCCCAAAGAGGAAGGGATGATGCAGCACAGCGACGGTAAGTATTTCCCTCAGTTATGAAACCAAGGTATCGAACCAGTAGGAGGATCACCACCACCTAACAAGCAGCACCTACACACAAATAACAAGTACTTGCAACCCGACGCGAAAGAGAGGTTGTCAATCTCTCTACGGTAAAAAGATAGATTAGGTAATGATAGATAGGAGAGATAGATCTCTCAAGAACACAAAATAAAAAGGGCAAATAAAAAGTGCAGCAATATATTTTTGGGTTTTTGCTATAGTCGATCTGAAAACAAAGAGGCAAAAAGATAGATCGGAAAGCAATATGTTGGAAAAGTAGACCTGGGGGCCGTAGGTTTCACTAGTGGCTTCTCTCATGGGTATAGCACACAGTGGGTGAACAAATTACTATTGGGCAATTGATAGAAGATCAAATAATCATGACAATATCCAAGGCGATGATCATTATATAGGCATCACGTGCAAGATTAGTAGACCGACTCCTTCCTGCATCTACCACTATTACTCCACACATCGACCGCTATCCAGCATGCATCTAGTGTATTAAGTTCATGGAAAAATGGAGTAATGCAATAAGAACGATGACATCATGTAAACAAGATCTATTCATGTAGGAATAGACCCCATCTTGTTATCCTTAATGGCAACGATACATGCGTGCCTTGCTTCCCCTTCTGTCACTGGGAAAGGACACCGCAAGATCGAACCCATCACAAAGCACCTCTTCCCATGGCAAGAAAAATCGATCTAGTCGGCCTAACTAAACCAAAGATTCCAAGAAGAAATACGAGGCTATAAGTAATCATGCATATAAGAGATCAAAGAAGACTCAAATAATATTCATGGATAGAAACTGACCATGAACTCAAAATTCATCGGATCCCAACAAACACACCGCAAAAGTTTACATCAAATAGATCTCCAAGAGACCATTGTATTGAGAATCAAAAGAGAGAGAGGAAGCCATCTAGCTACTGCCTATGGACCCGTAGGTCTATGGTGGACTACGCACGCATCATCGGAGAGGCACCTATGAAGAGGATGAACCCATCCGTGATGGTTTTAGATTGGATCTTGAGGCTTTTGGAACTTGCGGCGGCTGGATGTGTTTTTCGTCGACTCCCCGAGGGTTTTATGAATATTTGGGTATTTATAGGCATCAGAGGTGGTGGAGGGGGGTCCCGTGGAGGGCACAACCCATCAGGGCGCGCTGGGCCCCCCCTGGCGTGCCCTGGTGGGTTGTGGCCTCCACGGCCCACCTCTCTGGCACTTCTTTGGCCACTGGGTGTCTTCTGGTCCAAAAAAAAATCTCCAAAAAGTTTCGTCGTGATTGGACTCCGTTTGGTACTGATATTCTACGAAGTAAAAAACGAGCAAAAACAGCAACTGGCACTTTGGCACTATGTCAATAGGTTAGTCCCAAAAAATGATATAAAATTGCTATAAAGTGATTGTAGAACATCCAAAAATGATAATATAACAGCATGGAACAAGCAAAAATTATAGATACGTTGGAGACGTATCTGCATCATCAAGCTTAATTCCTACTCCTTCTCGAGTAGGTAAATGATAAAAACAGAATTTTTGATGTGGAATGCTGCCTAACATGTTCATCTCATATTTGTTTTCTTTGTAGCATGGACATTTGGACTTAATGCATACAGAGCGCTTCAGGACCTTCCATCGCAGCGGCGAAGTACAATTCGGGGCGCCTATGCTCCTTCCCAGGCGGCGGCGGCGCTGTAGCCATCTCGAGCGGTTTCATCCCTGGCCAGTGCATCATAGTCCTCGTAAAAGCCATCCGCGCTCCCTCAATGCATACAGAGCGCTTCAGGACCTCAATGCGGGAGGAGGCATCACAAAGCTTCTGCACCAGGCCGAAATAATTGCTCGGCAATGGCTCTGAAGGCCACAACCGAATGCAGAGGTCCTTTAAGGCCGGCTCCGCCATTCGATGTAGCTCCATCAGTTGCTTCATCTGATAACTAAGAAGGGGACGGGGTTCGTGGGTCTGAAATTGTGCCCAGAACAGCCTCTGTTCCGCATCCCCGTCCCGAGCCGCAAAATGCTTGGCCGCGTCCGCCGCACTCATCGGAAGATCCGTAAAGGCGCCGGCGGAACGCCACAGCCGTGTAAGATGAGCAAACCTGTTACCACCAAAGGCACCCTGCAGTAAGTACGGCTTACCATCCGCGATCGTCTTGACTTGGCGGAGTTCTTCCTCAAAAGACCGCCTATCTACACGCTCTGATTTAAGCTCGGAAGATAACGTGGACAGCTCGGCCGCTTGGTCCCTGGTCTTCTGCTCAAGAGCCTCGCACTTAGTGCTTGCGTCTTGGAGCTCTTGCTGCACCTCGGCCACCCAAGCCTCGTGCTTGTCACTGGCAACCTTCAGGAGCTTAGCTCGGCAGCTGTTTGCTCGGCCGCCATGTTATGATCGGCGGCCTCTTGCTTGACCTTCTCCAGCTCAGCCTTGAGGCTCTCGACCTCGGAAGTAACGGCTGCAAATACAATGGAAAGCCAAATTTCAGGAATTTCAAAACTCAGGAACCTCAGTCAATGAGGATTAGACAGGGTCTCCGAGATAAAATTCCAACTTACTTTGCATTTCTTCAAACCGCTTGTTCAGACGGTCAAGTTCCCCGTCGGAGCTCTTGAGCTTCCGGTTGAGCTCGGCCAGCTCCACGTCATGGACAGCCGCCGCCGATGACGAGGCCTGCAAAAGCAAATTTGTGTGAGACACACCTCCGAGCTGTCGGTCCGCAACCCTTTCTCGCCAAGAACATCTTCGGTACCAATCAATTCCCCTAGAACTCGGATCGTTTTTGCTCGGAACCTGAGTTTTCTTTGATCCCCGGGTAAGTTTCTTAAACTCACCCAGGGCTCGGGGGACTACTATACCTGTCCGGAATATAAATACCTCACAAACAAATTTCACTTAGAGAGAGGAGCATTACATGGCTTACCTTGAAGCCCGTCGAAAGACCGCCGAAGGCCTCCTTCAGTCCGCTATCAACAGACTGAATGCCTTTCAGAACCGCACCCATAAGGATGCGGTGGTCTTCGGCGATGACGGAGCTGTGCAAGGCCTCCTCCATCGCGGCTGGCCACCCGATTGTGGCCTGTCCCGTCACGGGCGGCACCGGTGGCGGCACCGCAGCTCCTTGATACGTCTCCAACGTATCTATAATTTTTGCCTGTTCCATGCTGTTATATTATCATTCTTGGATGTTTTACAATCATTTTATAAAAACTTTATATCATTTTTTGGGACTAACCTATTGGCATAGTGCCAAAGTGCCAGTTGCTGTTTTTTCTTGTTTTTTTACTTCGCAGAAAATCAATACCAAACGGAGCCCAATCGCGACGAAACTTTTTGGAGAAATTTTCTGGACCAGAAGACACCCACTGGGCCAAAGAAGAGCCAGGAACGTGGGCTGTGGAGAGCACAACCCACCAGGGCGCGCCAGGGGGGCCCCGGCGCGCCCTGATGGGTTGTGCCCTCCACGGGGCCCCTCCGCACCGCCTCTGATGCCTATAAATTTCCAAATATTCCAAAACCCTTGGGGAGTCGACAAAACACAATTCCAGCCGCCGCAAGTTCCAGAACCTCGAGATCCAATCTAAACACCATCACGGAGGGGTTCATCTTCCTCATAGGTGCCTCTCCGATGATGCGTGAGTAGTCCACCATAGACCTACGGGTCTGTAGGCAGTAGCTAGATGGCTTCCTCTCTCTCTCTCTCTCTTATGATTCTAAATACAATGGTCTCTTGGAGATCTATTTGATGTAAACTTTTGCGGTGTGTTTGTTGGGATCCGATGAATTTTGAGTTCATGATCAGTTTCTATCCATGAATATTATTTGAGTCTTCTTTGATCTCTTATATGCATGATTACTTATAGCTTCGTATTTCTTCTCCGAATCTTTGGTTCGGTTAGGCCGACTAGATCGATTTTTCTTGCCATGGGAAGAGGTGCTTTGTGATGGGTTCGATCTTGCGGTGTTCTTTCCCAGTGACAGAAGGGACAGCAAGACATGCATGTATCGTTGCTATTAAGGATAACAAGATGGGGTCTATTCCTACATGAATAGATCTTGTCTACACCATGTCATCATTCTTATTGCATTACTCTGTTTTTCCATGAACTTAATACACTAGATGCATGCTGGATAGCGGTCGATGTGTGGAGTAATAGAGGTAGATGCAGGCAGGAGTCGGTCTATCTATCTTGGACGTGATGCCTATATAATGATCATCGCCTTGGATATCGTCATGACTATTCAATTTTCTATCATTTGCCAAACAGTAATTTGTTCACCCACCGTGCGCTATACTCATGAGAGAAGCCACTAGTGAACCCTACGGCCCCCGGGTCTACTTTTCTATCATATTGCTTTCCATTCTACGTTTTTGCACCCTTTGTTTTCAGATCTACAAAACCAAAAAACCAAAAATATAATGCTGCATATTTACTCTTTTTATTTGTGTTCTTGAGAGATCTATCTCTCCTATCTATCGCTACCTAATCTATCTTATTACTGTAGAGAGATTGACAACCTCTCTTTCGCGTTGGGTTGCAAGTATTTGTTGTTTGTGTGCGGGTGCTACTTATTGGGTGGTGGTGATCCTCCTACTGGTTCGATAACCTTGGTTTCATAACTGAGAGAAATACTTACCATGGCTATGCTGCATCATCCCTTCCTCTTTGGGGAAATACTGACGCAGTTTCAAGCCACGTCATAGGAATTTCTGGCGCCGTTGCCGGGGAGGAAGCGGTCTCTTCTACATGCCTATCGTAGGCGCCAAGGGGACTCTATCATCATCTACCAGGTTCCTAATCGCAAATCTCATCTCCTTGCAATTACATTATTTGCCATTTGCCTCTCGTTTTCCTCTCCCCCACTTCACCAATTTGCCGTTTTATTCTCCCTCTTTTTCGTTTGCCTTTTTCTCCTCAGATCTCTTGCCTTGTCATTATGGCTAGTTCTTCCTTTATTGCGTGCACTCCCGATAATGAGGTTCTTAATTTTAAGCAAAGGGGAGGGGAGAACCTAAAAGATGCTTGGTATAGGATTTGCAATGCTCATAATAGATCTATCCATAAGCAATCTACCGTTGTTCTTCTTCGCAGTTTTTATGTGGGCATCACCACTTGGTATAGATTCATCCTTGATACGATTACCGGTGGGAATTTCTTGATGTGTCCTTCTTTAGATGCTTTTAATGCTTTGGGAAGTTTAGTGGGATCACCACCTATCATGATCAATGAAACAACTTTGACCCTCGAACATGTTATGGAGAGATTAGATGCTATTGAAAAGAAGATGATTACTAAAGGACATCTTGATGATCTAGATAAAAAAGATGCATAATCTTGCTAATAAATTGGGTCTAAGGCGGGAGATGCTCTTAAATTGCTTAAGGAAAAAGAAACCGTAGTTAACAAAAGGGTAGAAGAGAGCCCTTACCGGATTGATAAGATAGAAGAGATTTTTAGTAATTTGGGTTCAGCTTTTTCTTCTATCAAAACTATTGAAAAAACTCCCATAAAGATTGGCAAGATTACGCAAATTACGCAAGTCACTAAGAACAAAGTTGCTACACCTAGTAGTCACAAGGGGGATTAGTATTCATCCCGACTTTGTTGAAATCATAAGAGACCCTATCTACAAGAATGATTTTTTTGGGTTTCTTCCTAGGAGTGTTGTCATCAAAAACATGCATGCTAAACCCTTAAAGAAATCTAGTTGTGTGATTGAAGAGTTGAAAACCAAGGATGACAATACTTGAATCTATGCGTTATGCCTACCTAGGGGCGTAAAACGATACGCTTGTTGGGAGGCAACCCAATGAATAAATAAATTTTTGCTTTTTTCCTTTCTGTTTTTGTGTGTTGACACAATTATGCCTCTGTTATGATTGTGTTTTTATGGTTTATTTATTGTTTGTGCCAAGTAAAGCCTTTAGGATGATTCATAGGATGAGTAGAAGTGATGCTGAATCTGAAACATAAACTTTATGTCCAGTATATGAATTTTCATTTTTTGCTGGACGTGATCTTGAGCTGCAATTTTAACATAGTGTTTATATACAAATTCCTTACGTTGTCCTAATTTTTCAGAATTTTTAGAGTTACAGAAGTATGGGTAGAGTACAAATTACTACGGACTGTTCTGTTTAAGACAGATTCTGTTTTCGTTGCATTGTGTGCTTGTTTTGATGAATCTATGGGTTATATTGAAGAGTATAATCCACGGTAAAGTTAAAATACAGTAGGTATAATGCAATAATAAAATATGAATGGGTTTGCAACAGTACCTAAAGTAGTGATTTGCTTTATTATACTAACGGATCTCACGAAGATTTTGTTGAGTTTTGTGTGATTGAAGTTTTTAAGTTTTGGGTGAGATCACGATGGATAAAGGAATAAGGAGTGATAAAAGCCTAAGCTTGGGGATGCTACCGCACCCCCAATATATATCCAAAGACAAACAAGCAACTAAGCTTGGGGGATGCCCCCGAGTGGCATCCCCTCTTTCTTCTAACGACCATCGGTATTTTACTTGGAGCTATATTTTTATTCGTCACATATCATGAGTTTTTCTTGGAGCGTCTTGTATCTTTGCTTGCTTTGTTTGTTAGTTTTTCCTTTGTGTCCTTGCTGGACACACCTATTTGAGAAAGCCAAAATCATGCTATGATTTGTTAGAATTGCTCTATGTGCTTCACTTAAACTTTTTGAGCTATAGAATTGCTCTAGTGCTTCACTTATATCTTTTTGAGCACGGTGTGCTTGGAAATTTTTGTAAAAATACTGTCATGCTTCACTTAGATCAATTTGAGAGTTAGTAAATTTTGAAGAAATCCTCTCATGCTTCACTTATACCTTTTTGAGAGCTGAAATCTTTATGCTCATGTGCTTCACTTAAATTTGTTCGAGCTTGCCAAAAAGCAATGGCAATATATGAAACTAGTCCCAAAGTGATAGATATCCAGGGAGGATATAATTAAAACTTTCATGAAGATCATTGGACAAATTAAACTTGATTCCTTGTAATAGTTTTGAAACATGATGATAGTAATATGTGAGTCATGTTAGTGAGTAATTATGCTTAGTAGGAATATTGGTGTTAAGGTTTGTGATTCCCTATGCATGCACGAAAGTCAATAGTTATGCAATGAAGTTACATCCTACTTGTGGTGCATTATTCGGTGTTAGTTATGTTCAATGCTCGCTTATGTGAATTTTCGTTTCTTGGTTTGGTTGCTTCCCAATCTATTTGCTAGCCTCCATTTGTACTAAGTAGAAATGCTACTTGTGCATCCAAAATCCTTAAACCAAGTTTTGCCTTATGAGTCCACCATACCTACCTATATGCGGTATTTCCATGCCATTCCAAGCAAAGTTGTATGTTCCATCTCTAAATTTTCTAAATAAATTTTCTCTTTTGTGTGCCCGTACCGCTCATGAAATGGTGGGGAGTGTCCAATATTTTTCCATGCTAGATGTGTTATTCTCAAGATGAGTGTTTATTCACTTGTCATTGCACGAGAGTGCGGCGGTAATAGGGATGCCCATTCCCGAAATGAAAAAGAAAAAGAAAATATTTACTTTATGTTGTCAAATAATAAATTCCTTGGAAAGTGTTGGTATGGAAGGCAACCGTGGATACGGTCCGCCATGGAAAGTGAAAGTTTGATGGAAAAAGGAATAAACTTTATTTTCTGTTTGGGAACCGCCTATGATATATCTAGCATGGAAAGTATTGTGAGCTACTTTGTCGTTTTTGTTGACAGGAAAAGCATGCCACCCAAAATATTTTCTCTCTCTCAATTTAAAACTTGAGCTCTGGCACCTCTACAAATCCCTACTTCCCTCTTCGAAGGGCCTATCTATTTACTTTATGCAATTTTTATTTTTGCTTTGAGTCTCCATCTTCTCTTATAAGCACCAACTAGGGGGCACTATGATCATACTTGAGAATTGGGCATAGCTAATATTTGAGTGTGTTTCATGAATGGATCAATGATTGAGCATGATGGGCTAGGGATAACTTTCTTTAGTGTTGATATTTTGAAAGACATGGTTGCTTGTTGACATGGTTGAGTATCGAAGTCATTATGTTAAAACTAGACTATTGCTTTGAATCATTATAAGTCCAAATGTCCATGCTATACCAAAGAAAAGAATATGAGATCAACATGTTAGGCGGCATTTCACATCAAAAATTCTGTTTTTATCATTTACCTACTCGAGGACGAGTAGGAATTAAGCTTGGGGATGCTGATACGTCTCCAACATATCTATAATTTTTGCTTGTTCCATGCTGTTATATTATCATTCTTGGATGTTTTACAATAATTTTATAACAACTTTATATCATTTTTTGGGACTAACCTATTGACATAGTGCCAAAGTGCTAGTTGTTGTTTTTTGCCTTTTTTTACTTCGCAGAAAATCAATACCAAACGGAGTCAAATCACGACAAAACTTTTTGGAAATTTTTTCTGGACCAGAAGACACCTAGTGGGCCAAAGAAGAGCTAGGAAGGTGGGCTGTAGAGAGCACAACCCACCAGGGCATGCCAGGGTGCCCCCGACGCGCCCTGATGGGTTGTGCCCTCCACGGAGCCCCTCCGCACCGCCTCTGATGCCTATGAATTCCCAAATATTCCAAAAACCCTAGGGGAGTCGACGAAACACAATTCCAGCCGCCGCAAGTTCCAGAACCTCGAGATGCAATCTAAACACCATCACGGAGGGGTTCATCTTCCTCATAGGTGCCTCTCCGATGATGCGTGAGTAGTCCACCATAGACCTACGGGTCCGCAGGCAGTAGCTAGATGGCTTCCTCTCCCTCTCTTATGATTCTCAATACAATGGTCTCTTGGAGATCTATTTGATGTAAACTTTTGCGGTGTGTTTGTTGGGATCCGATGAATTTTGAGTTCATGATCAGTTTCTATCCATGAATATTATTTGAGTCTTCTTTGATCTCTTGTATGCATGATTACTTATAGCCTCGTATATCTTCTCCGAATCTTTAGTTTAGTAAGGCCGACTAGATCGATTTTTCTTGCCATGGGAAGAGGTGATTTGTGATGGGTTCGATCTTGCGGTGTTCTTTCCCAGTGACAGAAGGGGCAGCAAGACACACATGTATCGTTGCTATTAAGGATAACAAGATGGGGTCTATTCCTACATGAATAGATCTTGTCTACATCATGTCATAGTTCTTATTGCATTACTCCGTTTTTCAATGAACTTAATAGACTAGATGCATGCTGGATAGCGGTCGATTTGTGGAGTAATAGAGGTAGATGCAGGCAGGAGTCGGTCTATCTATCTTGGACGTGATGCCTATATAATGATCATCGCCTTGGATATCGTCATGACTATTCAATTTTCTATCAATTTCCCAACAGTAATTTGTTCACCCACCGTGCGCTATACTCATGAGAGAAGCCACTAGTGAACCCTACGGCACCCGGGTCTACTTTTCCATCATATTGCTTTCCGATCTACGTTTTTGCACTCTTTGTTTTCAGATCTACAAAACCAAAAACCAAAAAATATATTGCTACATATTTACTCTTTTTATTTGTGTTCTTGAGAGATCTATCTCTCCTATCTATCACTACCTAATCTATCTTATTACCGTAGAGAGATTGACAACCTCGCTTTCGCGTCGGGTTGCAAATATTTGTTGTTTGTGTGCAGGTGGTGCTTATTGGGTGGTGGTGATCCTCCTACTGGTTCGATAACCTTGGTTTCATAACTGAGGGAAATACTTACCGTCGCTATGCTGCATCATCCCTTCCTCTTTGGGGAAATACCGACGCAGTTTCAAGCCACGTCACTCCTCCTTCTTGTGAAGGTAGAGTCGCCGATATCGGAGACTTGGTAGTCTCCGGAGCCGTCTTCGGAGGGAGCTCCGATGACTCACGGCCTCCCTCTTTGTTTACCAGGAGGGGCTCGGCCTCCTGGTCTTCGGCCATCGAGGTCTGGGCCTCGGTCATGACCTCCTCACCCTCAGTATTCGGCCGAGGAGCGGCCCGCCGCCGGGATATCGCCTCCATGGCCTCTCCAGCGGCCTGGGGAGGAGAAGTGCGGGACGAAGTTCCGCTTTCTGCTAGCTCGGCTGGCGGGGGATCTCCCTCTAAGACCTGTTCGGTCGGGGGATCACGGGCTGGGCTGCAGTATGGAAGACATTAGTCCGGTCGGTAACAGAAACCTTGTATAAGCAATGTATTCGGAATCGGTACCTCTGGGCTACAGGCTTGTCCCTGGGGATCCTCCATGGGATCCTCTCAAATGCCTCGGATTCCTCATCGGAATCCGGGCTGACATCGGGCAAGGTCACCTTGGCCCTGCAGGGCCTCTTCGGAGAAGGTGGATCTGAGTCCTCCTCGGCATCCACAAATGCTGCCCTTTTCCTTGGCTGGGGGGAATCGATTTCCCCCTTCCTCCATCTGCTCCTCCTCGTGAGCGGAGGAGGCCTGGGTCTCCCCGGACCTAGCGTCCGGAGGGCCTCTTAGGCGGAGACCATCTCGGGTCTCCTTCTTCTCACCCTTCTTCTTCTTGTCCTTCTTCTCTGGTGCCGAATACGGCGCCTCGACCAGCATCGCCGTCAACAGGGCCGACCTGGGGGCTTCGGGCAGCGGGGCAGGGCCATTGATCTGCATGGCCTTAGCTAGCCAGCCCTATGGAGACCAGGAGAGGAGAGGTTAAAATCCTTGCTAAAAGATTGAACCTGAAGATAAAAATTGAAACTTTACCTTAAGCGGAGGGTGTTCGGCGTCCAGGCCGGTGTCTTACTCCTTGGCCGGCCACTCCTCCTGAGGCTTGAACAACGCCTTCCACAGCTTCTCCCGAGTAGTGCGGTAAAACTTGCGCACGGTGGGGCGGGGGGGTTCATCGGACTTATAGGCCCACATCGGTGTGGCCCGGAGCTGGCAAGGGAGGAGGCGACGGCAAAGCATGACCTGGACCACATTGGTCAGGCCGATGTTTGCTTCCAGCATCTTTCGGATGCGATCCTGCAGCGCCTTTACCTCTATGGCCAACCCCTAGTCCAGCCCTTTCCTGATCCTTGAGGTCAGCCTCGCGGGAGGTCCAGATCTGAATTCGGGAGGGGCCGCCCAATCTGCGGCACGTGGTTCAGTAATATAGAACCACTCCTTTTGCCAGGTTTTGATGGTGTCGATGAAGGTGCCCTCTGGCCACTGGACCCGAGGGTGCTTGCTGATCACCGCCCCCACACAGTCCGCGTGCTGGCTGCTTACGGTCTTCGACTTGATGTTGAAGACCTTCAGCCATAAGCCGAAGTGCGGCTGGACCCGTAGAAAGGCCTCGCAGACGATGATGAAGGCCGAAATTTGCATGATGGAGTTTGGGGGAAGGTCGTGGAAGTCCAACCCATAAAATAACATCAAGCCCCTTACAAAGGGATGCAGCGGGAAGCTCAGTCCCCGGATGAAGTGGGGAATGAACACCACCCGCTCCCCGGGCTTTGGCGTAGGGACTACTTGGCCCTCTTCGGGGGCGCGGTGGGCGACGTCGACCGGAAGGTAACCGGTGCGCTTCATTTTCTCGATGTCATCCTCGGTGACGCACGACGCCTCCCACTTGCCTTGTGAGCCTGAACCAGCCATGACCGTGCTCGGGGAAGAAGGATGGGTGTCTTGGGAGGGGTTGGAGAGAGGCTAGATCTGTGCGCTCGGAGCAAGGAAGGTTTGAGAGAGCAAATCTGGGGAGCGTGGAAAGGCTATGGAGATGCTTTCCTCCCTTTTATGGAAGGCCGTAACACCAAGCGTCCCCTTACTGCGCCGCAAGCTGCGCCAGTTCCCGAAGCGACCGTCCCGTTATGCGCGCGTGGGATAGGCCAAATCATTGATCATATCCCGTAAAAAATGGAGCACGATCTTCATGTCTATTGAACATGCCAATAAAGAGGCGGCTTCAAACCGCGAATCGAGTTTTTGTAACTGGTTAAGTGGCCACGACCCGTCTGAGCCTTTCGTCAAGAAAGTTTTCAGGAAGGGCACTATTCACACTCGGGCTCTTGGCCTTCGAGGCTAAGCAGGGTATGTTCGGAAGCAGGGTGTCATCGGTGGCCGAGCTAAGGGTGGCCGAAGCATGAAGGGAAAAAAGGAACTCGCCCCGCAAGCCGAACACTCTGGACGTGCGGATCGAGCAGCTGGATGTCCTGAAGACCGGTGTTGGAGGCTAGTTCAGGGGCTACTAAGGGAGTCCGGGATTAAGGGGTCCTCGGGTTGTTGACTTATCTCTTATGGTCCAGCCCGGTGGGCCGCCTTGTGGCATCTTCGGGAAGGCTGGACCATAGAATGACCCTAGGCTTAGGGGCGAATATTCCGAAGACTTGGTGTGTCCTCCAAATAAGAATGGGCGTATCTATGCCCGGATGGAAACCGACCATATGTAGCCCTAGGTACCCCTGGTGTCTATATAAACCAGGGGGCTTAGGCCGTAGAGGAACAAGTCAACTCATATAGGGTCTAGATCATTTGATCTCGAGGTAGATCTACTCTGTAACCCTCATACTCATCAATACAATCAAGTAGGACATAGGGTTTTACCTCTTCACGAGGGCCCAAACCTGGGTAAACACCGTCTCCTTCGTCCCCTGTTACCATCGATCCTAGATTCATAGTTCGGGACCCCCTACCCGAGATCCGCCGGTTTTGACACCGACAACGATGAACCTATGAGCTATGGAGAAGCGATGGTGGGCCCGGATTCCAACAAATGGTTAGAGGCCATGAAATCCGAGATAGGATCCATTTATGAAAACAAAGTGTGGACTTTGGAAGTATTACCTGAAGGGCAAAAGGCCATTCAGAATAAATGGATCTTTAAGAAGAAGATGGACGCGGACGGTAATGTCACCGTCTATAAAGCTCGACTTGTGGCAAAGGGTTTTTCACAAGTTCAAGGAGTTGACTACAATGAGACCTTCTCACCCGTAGCGATGCTTAAGTCCGTCAGAATCATGTTAGCAATAGCTGCATTTTTCGATTATGAGATTTGGCAGATGGATGTCAAAACAGCATTCCTTAATGGTTTCCTTAAGGAAGAGTTGTATATGATGCAACCAGAAGGTTTTGTCGATCCAGAGAATGCTGACAAAGTTTGCAAACTCTAGCAATCCATTTATTGACTGGTGCAAGCATCTCGGAGTTGGAATCTTCGCTTTGATGAGGTGATCAAAGCGTTTGGGTTTATACAAGTTTACGGAGAAGCTTGTATTTACAAGAAAGTGAGTGGGAGCTCTATAGCGTTTCTAATATTATATGTGGATGACATATTGCTGATTGGAAATAGTATATATTTTTTGGAAAGTGTGAAGGAATATTTGAACAAGAGTTTTTCAATGAAGGACCTAGGAGAAGCTGCTTTCATATTAGGCATCAAGATCTATAGAGATAGATCAAGACGCTTAATAGGACTTTCACAGAGCACATACCTTGATAAAGTTTTGAAGAAGTTCAAAATGGATCAGTCCGAGAAGGGGTTCTTGCCTGTATTACAAGGTGTGAAGTTCAGTAGGACTCAATGCCAGTGACTGCAGAGGATAGAGAAAAGATGTGTGCCATCCCCTATGCTTCTTCCATAGGCTCTATCATGTATGCAATGCTGTGCACAAGACCAGATGTCAGCCTTGCCATAAGTATGGCCGGAAGGTTTCAAAGTGATCCAAGAGTGGAACACTGGACGGCGGTCAAGAATATCCTTAAGTTCCTGAAAAGTACTAAGGAAATGTTTCTCGTTTATGGAGGTGATCAAGAGCTCGTCGTAAAGGGTTACGTCGATGCAAGCTTTGACACTGATCCTGATGACTCTAAGTCGCAAACCGGATACGTATTTATTCTCAATGGAGGAGCGGTAAGCTGGTGCAGTTCCAAGCAAAGCGTGGCAGTTGATTCTACATGTGAAGCGGAGTACATAGCTGTCGGAGGCGGCAAAGGAAGGTGTCTGGATGAAGCAGTTCATGATAGATCTTGGAGTTGTGCCCAGTGCACTGGACCCAATGACTTTGTTCTGTGACAACACGGGTGCCATTGCTCTAGCCAAGGAACCAAGGTTTCACAAGAGGACCAGACACATAAAGCGACGCTTCAATTCCATCCGCGATTACATCAAAGAGGAGGACATAAATATTTGCAAAGTGCACACGGATCTGAATGTCGCAGACCCGTTGACTAAGCCTCTTCCATGAGCAAAACATGATAAACACCAGAACTGTATGGGTGTTAGATTCATTACAATGTAAATCACATGGCGATGTGAGCTAGATTATTGACTTTAGTGCAAGTGGGAGACTATTGGAAATATGCCCTAGAGGCAATAATAAAGTGATTATTATTATATTTCCTTGTTCATGATAATCGTTTATTGTCCATGCTACAATTGTATTTATTGGAAACTCAAATACATGTGTGGATACATAGACAACACCGTGCCCCTAGTGAGCCTCTAAATGACTAGCTCGTTGATCAAAGATGGTCAAGGTTTCCTGGCCATAGACATGAGTTGTCATTTGATAACGGGATCACATCATTATGAGAATGATGTGATGGACAAGACCCAAACTATGAACGTAGCATATGATCGTGTCAAGTTTATTGCTATTGTTTTCTACATGTCAAGTATCTGTTCCTATGACCATGTGATCATGCAACTCACTGACACCGGAGGAGTACCTTGTGTGTATCAAACGTTGCAACGTAACTGGGTGACTATAAAGATGCTCTACAGGTATTTCCGAGGGTGTCTGTTGAGTTGGCATGGATCAAGACTGGGATTTGTTACTCCGTATGACGGAGAGGTATCTCGGGGCCCACTCAGTAATACAACATCATAATGAGCTTGCAAGCAAAGTGACTAAAGAGTTAGCCACATGATCTTGTATCACGGAACGAGTAAAGAGACTTGCCGGTAACGAGATGGAACTAGGTATGGAGATACCGACGATCGAATCTCGGGCAAGTAACATACCGATGAACAAAGGGAACTGTGTACATGATTAACTGAATCCTTGACATCGTGGTTCGACCGATAAAGATCTTCGTAGAATATGTAGGAACCAATATGGGCATCCAGGTCCCGCTATTGGTTATTGACCGTGGAGGAGTCTCGGTCATGTCTGCATGGTTCTCGAACCTGTAGGGTCTACACACTTAACGTTTGGTGACGATATAAGTATAGTCGAGTTATTATGTTGGTGACCGAAAGTTGTTCGGAGTCCCGGATGAGATCCCGGACATGACGAGGAACTCCGGAATGGTCCGGAGGTGAAGATTGATATATAGGATGAAGGGTATTGGAGTCTGGAAGTGTTCCGGAGTGAACCGAGGTTTCGACGGAATACCGAAAGGAGTTTCGGGGGCCCCGACAAGTGTTGGGGGCCCTCATGGGCCAAGGAGAGGGGGCGCACCAGCCCACTAGGGGGCTGGGTGCCGCCCAAGCCCCAGCCCAATTCGGCCAAGGGGTGGCCGCACCCCTAGGGCCGCCGACCTCCCTGACTTGGGAGGCAAGGCGCCTTGGGGGGGGGGCACCCAAATCCTGGCCGCACCCCCTCGGCCGCCGGCCCCTAGGGGAAACCCTAGGGCACCCTCCCCTCCTCCCTTCCCCCTATATATAGAGAGGGAGAGAGAGGGCAGCCGCACCACAACTTGCCACGACGCTGCCCCTCCTCTCCCTCGTAGTTCTTCTCCTCTCATAACGCACGACGAAGCCCTGCTGAGATTCTTCCACCACCACCTCACCACGCCGTCGTGTTGCCGGAGGACTCGGGCTACTACTTCACCATCGCTCGCTGGATCGAGGAGGTGAAGGCGTCATCAAGCTGTACGTGTGTTGAACACGGAGGTGCCGTTCGTTCGGCACTTGATTGGGAGTTCGCGGGACGGATCGTGATTGGATCGCGAAGATGTTCGGCTACATCAACCGCGTTTCTTAACGCTTCCGCTTAGCGATCTACAAGGGTATGTAGATGCAATCTCTCCTCTTGTAGATGGTCATCTCCTAGATTGATCTTGGTGAAGTGTAGGAAATTTTTTGTTTCCCATGCAACGTTCCCCAACACTCTCCTCATCAGATGAAGGCAACCAATCCTCCTCAACAATTTCATCTAAACTAGAATGAGATCTTGTGGTTGGCCCCATTCTTTTACTTCCAATGCTACTTCCTCCTCTGCTGCTCCCTTCCTCCTCCTCCTCCTCTGGTGCATTCTCCTCCTCTGCTACCTCCTCCTCCTCATCTTCTTCATAAAGCTCATCCACATCAGTGCCCCCTTCAATATGATGAAGTGCATCATCTCTATGCTTCTTCATTGCCTCAATCCTAGCAATTATATCCTCATCAGCTACTAAATCTGTGTCACTGTCACTATCAGTGAAATCTTGAGCCATTAGCTCTGGAAGTTTTCTTTTAGATTTCTTGTATTTCCCTTTTTCTTTGCTATTTTTCCTGAACATCTCAATCTCTTCATTCCTCTTCTGCTCCATCATTTGCTCAATTTGCTCTTGATCTTGGTCTTCCTCCATGAATTACTCATGCCTCTCTTCACCAATGTCCATTGCAAATTCTGGTACTGCTGGACACTTCTGCTTCAAATATGAACTCTCCTGTGTGTTAATGACCTGCACTGGCACTGGTTGTGGCTTTCTTGGGCTAGGAAACAATACTCCTGTTGTATCTATCTCATACACCACTGGCACACCAATTTCAGACAATGGAACTTGGTCTTCACAAACATGACCAATGTTCAAATCACTAGGCCTTGGAGCATCACTTCTGATGACTGTTATGTTCACCACCTTCTCACCTTTGACAGCTAGGTCATCCAACATTTCCTCCACCTTATCATCATCTGTAAGTTCTTCCATTCCTGAAATCCCAACACCTGGATCTCTAACATAATACATATAGTCTGTCATACTATATCCTTCTAGCTCTATTATTGCAACCAGATTATAAAATGTTATATCATCCACATTTAGGCTTCTTTCAAGATTGTCTCTATCATGGAAATGGAATCTGACTTCCCACACTTCATCATTCAATCTATAAATAAAACAGTGCAAAATTTCAGTAAACAAGTAAATAAAACAGTAAAAGTTTAGTTAAAATATTCAGTTAACAAGTCATTAAAAAAATCAGTACAACGTTTCAGTAAATAATTCAGTAAAAAAGTTTGAGTAAACAAGTAAATAAAACAGTAAAAGTTCATTTAATAATTCAGTAAAAAGTTTCATTTAACAATTCAGTAAAAGGTTTTAGTTAAAGTTTCAGTATAAAGTTTCAGAGTATAAAGTTTCAGTATAAAATTTCAGTTTCATCTGCCTACTAACACTTCAGTTTCATCTGACCACATAAACAACCTAGAAAAATAATCCTAGAACGCTATAATTACATATACTTAGAACCCTAACCCTAGAACCCTAACCCTAGAAACCAAATCGGGGTAGGGAAAGAAATGACTTACGAGACACCGTCGAAGGACGATGCGTAGTGCTGGCTCCCCTCTGGATCTTCCTTCACGGCCATGGAGAACGCCCTCGCCGTCGCGTATTCATGATAGTACGGTGGGGACGGCGGATGCAGAGGAGGAGCCTGAGATGGGTTCGAACTACCGCAGACCTCCGCTGGATCTGCAGGAGCACCGCCGCCACCAGATGCATCACCAGCACCAACGCCGCCGCCATCGTCACTGCCACTCGACGTGGCCATCACCGGCGGCGAGCAGGGCGAGAGAGGAGAGGGGCGCGAGGGCGAGAGACGGGGGTGCGGCGGAACTGTCTGACCTGGTGCGACAGGCGCGGGGTGTTGACCCGATTTGTCCTAACGGCGCCGTGAAGCCAGCCGTTAGGCCACGTCAACGATTTCTGGTCCCACCCGTCAGAAAGGAGGTCAAATGAGCCTAAACGTCCGATCAGTGTTTTTTGCAACGGCTTAAGAGATTTTCCGGTGTTTTCTGCAACGGATTAACGACTTGGTAGTTTCGTGCAAACCTAGGCACAAATGTGGTGGTTTTTTGCAATTGACTCGATGCATATCGTTTTTTTGGGGTAAATAAGGTGATTTTCTTTCAAAATGACAGTTATCCTGCATTTGTTAGGAAGGAAAAAAATTGATCAGTTAATCGAGGAAAAACCGAGCGAAACCCAGGTTGACCATGTTCATTACGGAGAACCGGGCAAAAATCATCACAATTGCTAGGCGGCACACATATGAAACCTCACGCACCACTCCAAGAGGGTCTTGCCGAAACAGCACATAGGCGTCATCGTCATCACTCCTCCCTTAAAGGCGTCATCGTCATCTCTAAACACTGAGCAAACGACTCCGACTTCGTCGTAGGCAATCGTCAACTCAACCCACACTGAAGAGGTCGTGTCGATATGCATGAAGGCCTGCGCCAGACTCAACCACCGGTGGCCAGACAGCGTAACTCCGACTCTTTGAAGAACTACGAAGGAGAACTAAGAACAGTTGGCGTCGCAGAAGATCATCAAACGAACCACCTGCTGCCCGTCATTGTATACCATGGCAGTTTCGACTTCACACCAACGAACAAGCCATGTAGATGACGAGAAAATATGCCATGTTTCTCTCACATATGTTTTTACTGAGCATGACACTTTGCCCTTGGTGGTGGTAGCCGGCCGGGATCATGCGGATACAAGATAGGTTATGTCTCACTAAACTAAACTTAACTTGAGAGTAAATTATGGCATATAATGTAGGTAATACCTATATGATTGCTTTTCAGTTTTCCAACGACCACGTTTTTCGATTCTCATCCAACAATTCATATCAATCTCTTAGACCTAGCCTTGTTGACCAGAGGGCGATACCGATGATTCCCTTCATCCGACAGGCCTTTCTTTCGCCGCTCCCGCCATCCTCCTCTTGGTCTATTGTTGCTGAATTGTCTACCGACACTTAGTACTTTGCTGTCTCTGATGTCTCCTTAATGAGAAAGGTATGGCTGCTCCTGGGGTACACCTACAGTACCGTTGGTGTAAATTTAGAAAAAAATCCAAAAAATCTGAAACTTTTTGAAATCAAACATGGTCAAGCATAAATTAAGAAAAAAAAAGGTGCTTGCAAAAATTCGTCTCTCATCCTCAAATCACTCCAATTGCTGCTCCACCACCTCCGCGCGTCGATAGCTAGCCCGCTCCGCCGTGGCTCACCATCTTTGAAGAAGGGCGTCGAAAATACAACCTTAATTTTTTTTGGGACGTGGCGTGGTGCATGGTACGCAAATCCTTGGTTTAATCAAATATTGATCCAGCGCGTGCTGCGTGCCCCATTAGTTTACTAACTGCCTATGATCTTGCGACGTGCTGAACTGCTGATAACATATATAAATGCAAATTGTAGGTATACTACTACTACTATATGTCTACAGGTCAGGGTTCTTAAAAGGCTGCGTATATATCCGGCCAGCGAATTATAGTTAAGCAAGCATTTCCCCTGACCTGGCAAACGACTAACCAATTCGTTGCATTTTTTTTTTTTTGAAAAGGGGCGCTTTATTACTTAAAAGATTTAAGCATTACACCCGGCCTCTGCATAACTAAGATGCACACAGCCAAACAAGTTCCTCACACACAAACGAAAAAATAAAAAGGCGGAATACAAAGAAACATGTAGAGTTCGTATAACGCCTAAAGCGAAGGGGGGCCAATCCTAAGATCATGCTGCCACCCATGCTGGTTAAAAGTATCCCTCGCTGTAGCCTCCAATCGTGTACACACCTCCGTAAACAGGTCTCGATTCTCCACGCGTTGTAGAGAGGACCATAAACGAAGAGTCCCGATACATCTGTAGATAACCTGCAACAGAGAAGTACTTTTATCGTTGAAAACCTTATCATTTCTACATAGCCAAAGCGACCAAATAACGGCAAGCGCTCCCACCCTGAGAAGAGTTCTAAACCTGTGATCAATCCCATGTAACCAGTTGCCAAATACATTAGCAACACTACAGGGAGGATACAAGCCAGAAGCTATTTGGATGACTGACCATATAGAACGAGCGAATTTGCATTGGAAGAATAAATGTTTTATTGTCTCCTCATGGTGACAAAAGACACATTGCGGACTTCCATGCCAATTCCTCTTAATAAGGTTATCTTTAGTAAGAATGACCCCGCGACGAAGATACCATGCAAAGATTTTATTCTTAAGAGGTATCTTCATCTTCCAGATCTTCTTGTTATTCTCAACTGGCACATCAGACTGGATTAATGCTCTATACATAGAATCCACAGAGAATTGCCCATTCCCATGGAGGTTCCATCGAAATACATCAGACCCATGTGACAATTGCATCGTGGACAACCGTTGGAGCAGGATGTTCCACGATTGGAGTCTGGGTCCAATTAAATCTCTCCGGAACGTCACATTTGGCGGAAATGATTCCATTACCGTGGCGATTGTATCACCCTTGTGGCGCACAATATTGTATAGAGCCGGATATTGTTCCCGGAGGGTGGCATTTCCTAGCCACTTGTCCTCCCAGAATCTAATTTCCGAGCCGTCCTTAATCGAGAAGGATCCATAGCAGAAGAAATATTGCTTCGTGGCCATTGGACCTGCCCAAAAGTGGGAATCCCCAGGCTTCCAGTATACTTGGGATACCGCCTTCGAACCCACATATTTCCTCCTTAGAAGGGTTTGCCATATACCATCTTCCGTTAGTAATTTAAACAACCATTTGCCAAGGAGGGCCCTATTCTTAACCTCAAGGTCATGAATGCCCAACCCGCCTTGGTCTTTGGGACGGCAAACCACACTCCATTTAGCCAGTCGATATTTCTTTCTCTCGCTATCTCCTTGCCAAAAGAATCTTGATCGGAAGTAATCCAATCTATGTAAAACTCCTTTCGGCAACTGGAAGAAGGAAATCATATATAGTACCATATTACTTAGTACTGAATTTATGAGGACCAATCTTCCACCCAGAGACAACAGTTTACCTTTCCAACTGCTAAGCCTTTTTTGTAGTCTCTCCTCGACGTGTTTCCATTCAGCATTTGTGAGTCTCCGATAATGTATCGGTATCCCCAAATATGTGATCGAAAACTGGCCCAACCCGCATCCGAATAGTTCAGCGTACAGGTGGGCCTCGTCTTGAGCCTCGCCAAAGCAAAACAATTCACTTTTATGAAAATTGATCTTAAGACCCGAGAGTTGCTCGAATGCTGATAAAATCAGTTTCAGATTTCTCGCTTTCTCGAGGTCATGATCCATGAAGAGAATCGTATCATCGGCATATTGAAGTATAGAGAGACCACCATCAACTAGATGATTTACTACCCCATCAATTTGGCCATCAACCTTGGCACGCTCAATCATGACCGCTAGCATATCCGCCACTATATTGAATAGCATGGGCGATACCGAGTCACCTTGTCGCAATCCCTTCTTCGTTTGGAAATAGTGTCCAACATCATCATTGACCTTAATGGCAACACTACCTCCGGAAACGAAGCTATGGATCATGGCACACCACTCTGCAGAAAATCCTTTCATTCTGAGAGTCTGTTGGAGAAAGGGCCACTTGACCTTGTCATAAGCCTTTTCAAAGTCTATTTTGAGGACCACCCCATTCAACTTTTTCCGGTGTAATTCATGGACTGTTTCATGAAGGATAACAACTCCATCTAGGATGTGTCTACCTTGCATAAAAGCTGTCTGTGAAGGCCGAACCACATGTTCAGCAACAGAATTTAGCCTAATAGTCGCAACCTTCGTGAATATTTTAAAACTAACATTAAGGAGGCAAATGGGTCTATACTGTTGTATCCTTTCTGCCTCATTAACCTTAGGTAATAAAATAATCTCACCAAAGTTTAAGCGAAACAATTCTAATTGGCCAGCATGTAGATCGCTAAACAAAAGTAGTAGATCCGGTTTGATGACTTCCCAGAAGTTCTGATAGAACTCAGCGGGAAAACCATCCGGACCTGGGGCTTTGTTATGCTCCATTAGGAAAACCGCCTTTCTAACTTCCTCCTCAGAGTATGGGGCTATTAGAAGGCTGTTTTCCTCATCAGAGACCTGGGGGATGTCATCTGTTCGGGACTCATCCATCGAGAAGTTTCCTTCCTCTGGGGCTCCGAACAGATTTTTATAATAACTAGTGATGTATGATTTAAGTTGCTCATGCCCCTCAATCACGCCCTCATCCTGTTGTAGGGAATGAATAATTTTCTTCCGGTGTCTGCCATTGGCGACTCCATGGAAATATCTAGTATTCGAATCACCTTTCAGGATAAATTGAGAGTTAGAATGTTGGTACCATTTGAGTTCCTCTTCACGCAGCATGTTAGCTATCTGTGCATTCGAATGATTCTTGATCTCGATTTCATGCTCAGATAGAGGTCTAACTTCTGCCAAAGCTTCTAATTCATCAATGATAGACGAAAGACGAAGCTTCTCTTTTTTGAGGATACCCACTGTATGCCTGGCCCAACCACCAAGGAATTTACGTAAGGCACGCATTTTGTTATTCCATCTGTGTATTGGGGTAGGCCCGGCGACCGGTTTCTCCCACACCTCCTTGACCATGTCATGGAAGCCATCCCGAAGCAACCACCCAAGTTCGAACTTGAACTTGCGTCTATGTTGTGGTCGTGGCAACCCAGTAGTTAGAAGAATGGGTGCGTGGTCTGATATAGCCTCGATACGAGGTAGAGCACGAATAGAAACCATAGGAAATTTTGATTCCCAGTCGGTATCCATTAAAACGCGATCTAGTTTCTCATATGTCGGTTCCGGAAGACTGTTCGCCCATGTGAATTGTCTTCCAATCATAGAAACCTCTCGCAAATCTAGATTGTCGATGACAGCATTGAAAAGGAAAGGCCAATGATTATCGAACCTACCACGACTTTTCTCATTTGGAAATCGAAGCAAGTTGAAATCCCCACCTATAAGAATGGGATAGGGATTATCTTTCGCCAGATTAACCAATTCACGGAGAAAATCAGCCTTGAACTCATCCTGGGCTGCCCCATACATGGCGACGAGGGTCCATGTGAAGTTGTCGGCCTTGTTGCGAATATGGAGTTTAACGTGAAACTCACCATTCGAACTAGCCAAAACATCCATAGTCCCTGTATTTACGCCAAGTAAAATGCCCCCAGAACGACCTCTAGGCGGTCGTGAAACCCAAGTAAAGTCTATCCCGCCAGAAAGACGGTTAAGCAGACTTACTGAGAAATCACGTCTCCCCGTTTCAGAGATAGCCAAAAAATCTAAATTGTATTCCCTATTACATTCCGCAATGAATAAATGTTTAGCCAAGTCACGAAGACCTCTGCTATTAAAAAACATTCCATTCATGAGGAAACAATAGGAGATTTAGAACACTTTGCCCTCTTATGGGACTTACTATCTTTTTTCGAACGTGCGATCTTTGATTTACGTCCGGATGCTGTAAGCTCAATCAATGAACTAAGCCCGGGTTCATCTAGACCCACGTCCGAAACCGCCCCTACTAAATGAGAGAGTAGCTGACCATCTGATGTGGCATGCAGCTCCTCCTCATCAGTATGGGAGACATAAGACTTGCTAGAAACATGTGGAGTAACTTTTAATCGGTCATATTCCAAATGTTTCAAAGCGTTAGTCGAAATAGAAATCTCCTTCTGATTCTTTCCAATACTAACACCCACATTATTCAGCTTAGAAACGATGGCGGTGTTGGAAAAGGCTAAAAAGGATTTGGATGACGACGTAATACCTTGATTGTCGAGGTTGTGTGCTGCTTTACGCCGCATAGCCTTGGCCAAGGAGTCCTCATCTGTGTCCGTAGAACCATCTTCGGCAACCGTATGCCGACAACTTCGGCGTGTAGGAGTCAACCCCAAATGTGGTCGTGGCGCCGGCTGTACTGCCGAAGGAGGGGATGATGGTGAAGTAGCAACCCCCTCCCCGACAGTCTCAACCGCCGGCTCTAGCGGCGAGGCCGCCTTCAGAAGCGTGTTAGGGACCGACGTTACCTCGGACGATGGTTGTTGCGTGTGTGTGGCTGCCGGCGGAGGGGATGACGGTGGTGAAGAAATCGCCTCTCCAACAGCAACCGTCGAAGACATGAATGTTGGTGTCGTAGCGGTCGGTGTAGAAGGGGTCGTCGTCGTCGACGATGAAGCGGCTCTGCACGGCTCCACCATCTCCTGAACAGGAACGGTCGGGTCGGGGACGCAGCCTCCCAGGTCCGGACCTTCCAGACCACCTGCTGTGTCCGCCACCTGGACGTTTGTCGGCTGGGCGGGTGCAACCTGCGTGCTGCCCAGCTGCTCGGTTGGCTGGAATGGCATCGGCCCGAGCGCATGCATGTGGGATGGCTGGGTGTTGCCCAGCTGCTCGGTCGGCTGGAATGGCACCGGACGTAGTGCATGCATGTGAGATGGCTGGACATGCACGTCCTTTGGATTACCCATCAGCTCGTACTGCATGGTTGGCATCCGTCCAGTTCGTTGCATATTAATACAGCTTGCTTATAGTGCGCTTACTTGATTCATCTGTTGATCCGTCCAGCTAATTAACTATATACTTCCTCCGTTCTCAAAATAAATGTCATTGTCTAGTATAAAATTTGTACTAATTTAGTATTAAATCTGCGACACTTATTTTGAAGCGGAGGGAGTATCTCCACTACTATGAAAAGAGCAAACTTTAACTTTTCTATGTCCACCAAAACTACTGTACACAGATCAACCAGCACCCTTTGATCTAATCCACTTAACAAGATCTAAGCATCCATATCATTCCAATGGTCTGCCATTTGATCAGACGGCTCGGATGCAATGTTCTGCCGAGCAGACTGCCCCTCGCGCGAGACGCTCTACTCGCATCGCAACTCGCAAATCACGGAATAGCACCAAAACCGTTTTGTTATTCAGCCCCGAAACTTGCGGGCTCTTTCCATCGTGAGGCCCGTTCCCCTCGCGAGTTTCGAGTCTGAAACCCACGCCCTCCAACGCCGCCTCTCCCCATCTTCGACGCGCACCACGAGGCGCCTCGCCAACATCTCCAGGCTCACCAACGCCACCTCCCCTCCATCCAACGTCGCCGTCTTCATGGCGTTCACCCCTCCGCTCCCTCCAACAGGTCGCGCGTCGCGTCCATGTACAGCGACATGCAAACGATCCACGCATGTATTTGCTCCTGCTTCACGCTCGCCGCCGGCGGCGGAGCATGGCAAGGCCAATCACCTGGCGGCGTAGAACGGCGCTGTCAGAGGGTTAATGCGGGGCGTCGTGGCGTGCATGGTGATGGGTAGCCTCACGGTGTTGCCCATGTCCGCATTGTTGGGATTCCGCCCTCAGGATCGATCACATCAAAACACGACGAACACGCGCACACAAAAACTGATAGCCAAGGGCCCTTGTCGTGCCCTCTTTCTCTTTATTCCTTTTCTGTTTTTCTCACCACGGTGTTCTAATACAAAACTCACGCAGGACTATGCATATATATATGCATAACCGGCCAGCACAAACCGACTCAAAGTAGACCTAAACCTACACGTACAAGCTACCTAGTCCGGTCCTGAGTCCTAAGACGTTTGACTCACGGACATGCAAGCCTTGTACTAGTAGAACATCCTAGCTAATTACACGGCAACGTTGATCACAAATTTACCAAACTCAGCTACTAACTCTAGGTATGACTCGGACAAAACACATGTACCACAACTTTGAAAACCTAGACAAGATTATACTAACAATCTCCCCCTAATCTTGACTCTATGTCATCCGCGCTCCTCCGATCTTGACTCGTTGACGATTCATCCCTTGTCGACTCATCCGCTCGCACCACGACAAGTCAAATTGCCGGCTAGATCGTTTGCAACAATCTCCCCTCCAATTTCGACTTGGCGAATTTACGGACCACTTCAAATATGCCTTGGACTACCCAGCCTCGCTAGAAACCTTGTGGAATACACCACCCTGTGGACTTCACCATCCACCCTAGCGAGATACATGCCGGCTCCTTGTGGATCACACCACCCTGTGGACTACACCGCCCACTCCAGCCTCATGTAGAGACATGGCCTCATCGAAGAGACTCACCTTCACTGGTTTACCGCCCGCACATAGTTGAACTTGATCCTCCCGTCGAGAAACATAGACGACCTGAGCTTCATCTTCAACGCCTCCTCACAGAGACGAGCACTTGGACATGACGACGACTCACAGACGACGACGACCAAACGTGCAAACTAGCACGCACTTGACTGCTCTATCTTCCTCGGAACACGATCTTGATGAGCTCCTGCACCGCACCTCGGCACCACCACATCCATCAACGATCACCTTCCACCACCTTGCCGACGACATCCCGCCGTCTTCCTCCATGTCGCTCCGCCGAACGACAATCACCCGATCCTCCTCGTCGCTGCACCACCCAGCGACTATATCGCCCGCCCCGAGGCGCTAGTCGGGTCGCCTCCCCGGAGCAAGCGCAGCTTCACCTCGACCTTGCTCTGATACCAATTGTTGGAATATTCGCCCACAGGATCGATCACATCAAAACACGACGAACACGCGCACACAAAAACTGATAGCCAAGGGCCCTTGTCGTGCCCTCTTTCTCTTTATTCCTTTTCTGTTTTTCTCACCACGGTGTTCTAATACAAAACTCACGCAGGACTATGCATATATATATGCATAACCGGCCAGCACAAACCGACTCAAAGTAGACCTAAACCTACACGTACAAGCTACCTAGTCCGGTCCTGAGTCCTAAGACGTTTGACTCACGGACGTGCAAGCCTTGTACTAGTAGAACATCCTAGCTAATTACATGGCAACGTTGATCACAAATTTACCAAAATCAGCTACTAACTCTAGGTATGACTCGGACAAAACACATGTAGCACAACTTTGAAAACCTAGACAAGATTATACTAACAATCTCCCCCTAATCTTGACTCTATGTCATCCGCGCTCCTCCGATCTTGACTCGTTGACGATTCAACCCTTGTCGACTCATCCGCTCGCACCACGACAAGTCAAATTGCCGGCTAGATCGTTTGCAACAATCTCCCCTCCAATTTCGACTTGGCGAATTTACGGACCACTTCAAATATGCCTTGGACTACCCAGCCTCGCTAGAAACCTTGTGGAATACACCACCCTGTGGACTTCACCATCCACCCTAGCGAGATACATGCCGGCTCCTTGTGGATCACACCACCCTGTGGACTACACCGCCCACTCCAGCCTCATGTAGAGACATGGCCTCATCGAAGAGACTCACCTTCACTGGTTTACCGCCCCCACATAGTTGAACTTGATCCTCCCGTCGAGAAACATAGACGACCTGAGCTTCATCTTCAACGCCTCCTCACAGAGACGAGCACTTGGACATGACGACGACTCACAGACGACGACGACCAAACGTGCAAACTAGCACGCACTTGACTGCTCTATCTTCCGCGGAACACGATCTTGATGAGCTCCTGCACCGCACCTCGGCACCACCACATCCATCAACGATCACCTTCCACCACCTTGCCGACGACATCCCGCCGTCTTCCTCCACGTCGCTCCGCCGAACGACAATCACCCGATCCTCCTCGTCGCTGCACCACCCAGCGACTATATCGCCCACCCCGAGGCGCTAGTCGGGTCGCCTGCCCCGAGGCGCTAGTCGGGTCGCCTCCCCGGGGCAAGCGCAGCTTCACCTCGACCTTGCTCTGATACCAATTGTTGGAATATTCGCCCACAGGATCGATCACATCAAAACACGACGAACACACGCACACAAAAACTGATAGCCAAGGGCCCTTGTCGTGCCCTCTTTCTCTTTATTCCTTTTCTGTTTTTCTCACCACGGTGTTCTAATACAAAACTCACGCAGGACTATGCATATATATATGCATAACCGGCCAGCACAAACCGACTCAAAGTAGACCTAAACCTACACGTACAAGCTACCTAGTCCGGTCCTGAGTCCTAAGACGTTTGACTCACGGACGTGCAAGCCTTGTACTAGTAGAACATCCTAGCTAATTACACGGCAACGTTGATCACAAATTTACCAAACTCAGCTACTAACTCTAGGTATGACTCGGACAAAACACATGTACCACAACTTTGAAAACCTAGACAAGATTATACTAACACGCATCTCCAGCATCATGCTACTGAACACCTTCGCGGTGGCAGATCTCGGCGACTTGCAGGAGAAGACCGTGCAGATCGGCTACAAGGATGTGTGTGAGATCAATCTATCAGTTTGTTTTTTTCAGGATGGTAGCGCACACTGCCAGTCCGGGGCGGAGGTACTTGGTGACTCCCTGATGCACAGGCGTCAGGGTAAATAATTTTGTTTAGTGCTAGCTAGGAGCTATACTCTGCATCTGCATTAGGTAATACAAGTTGTTGTGCATCAGGGTGAAGCTAATTTGTTGCAGGCTAGCAATCGGTCCTTCAAGTTTGCCAGAGCAGCGCACGTTCATTGCAAACCAGGCTGGCGCAGACGCACACGCACTGCTCCACGAATCCACGAACCACAGTGCAGCTGAGGCATGCTGCAGTGCCGCAGTAGGCGGAAGCAACATACATCGTTTGTATGCTCTCTTGCTCTTATCCTTTTGACTTTAATAATTAATCTAGATTTAGTTTGATTCTTTGTGTTAATTGGATCAGTTGTCAGCATTTTAAACTCTACTAGGCCTGATGTGTCATACACGAAGGGTATAGAAGATATCTGCACAATATATGAAAGTTAGTGACCACTTGATTGCATATATATATATATTCTCAGCCTATATGAAATACAGATACAGTGCTACCGAGTTCTCAGCTTAAAGAAAGGGAATTATGGGATGTTGGAGGGGAGAAAATATCAGACATTTTCTCACTTTGATGTGCATGATGCGAAAAAATAGATTGAAAATTAATGCTAAATTTTGGTAGAGAGTTGAATGCATACTGGTAGACAAAATTGAGGTGAAACCTAACATGGTTCCTGTTGTATAAATAATATTTAACTATCTTTTACAGGTTTAGAATTTAGAGCACTTGATTTGGTTTATATATAGTGATACATTGCAATGATTTAGAAAGGCGACCTATTTTCATGTGAACTTACATGTTCTTTGCTATTAGACATAATTTTTTATCTTCCAATTGTGGTGTTAATTGATTCATCTGCGGTTGTGCTCTTCTGACAAGGCCGTCCATCAAGTCCCGAGAGAACTACTAATAGCTGGAAAAATGTTTTATAGAATTTGTTTGGAGGTACATAATGAAACCTCATAAGTTCTACTTTGCTGATTCTTTCAGAAAATTGTTTCGTTACTAATGCGCTGCACCTGACATGTCTTAACTTATTTATACATGAATCACAAATTCTTTGAATGTGGCGTCCAGGTTTGGCTACAGATGCAGACAAAATCACTCTAAAATCCTTCTCCGTAGTTGATTCTCAAACTACGCTCAGGGCCAGCTCTGAACCTCGAATGCCATGGGCACATGAAGTTTTGGTGTAATATTCCCGGAAACAAGTGATCCAGGCAACAAGGTATTGATTGATGCAACTCTGTTGTACTGTTTTGTTATTGTTTCAGTGACTTTTAATTAAGTTTTATGAAAGATAACCAATTCAGACGATACCAAAGGGGTTCTGGATGGGGGATTCTGATTTCTCCATTATGCAATTCAAAATTTTCAGTACTAAAAGTATTTTCAGGTTATCTAAATTGAGGTACTCCCCTTGTAAACTAATATAAGACATTTTAGGTCATGAAAGTAGTGACCTAAAACGTCTTGTATTAGTTACAGTGGGAGTATTATTCATGTTGAAGTTCTTTAATCATCCTATTGACATTGCCTAAATCCAGAACTTCCTCAAATTCGCTCAACCCACCTGCTAGCCTGCTCGGGAGGATCACCATGATGCCCCACGGTCTGGTCATACTGGATTGGATGCAGTTGGTTGTGGGGTTTGATCTGTCTGTGGGAATACATGATGGGAGGACCGAGCGTGGGCAGTGGCCGGGGGCGGAGGTGGATGGGATGGTCGTGCCTAATAGTTATAAAGATAACCTGAGTTGTTTGGTTCTGTGCCAATTTTGGTTCAGTGTCTCAGTAACTCAAATATCTCACATATGCAGAATATTTTACGAAATTATTCAATTTAAGTACGATATTGGAGCCTGGTTAACACCAAAAATGCCTACCATGACTGCACATTTCAGCTCTGACCTTCTGTATTATGTTCATCATCTACTTTATTTATGTTGTCTTTTAGTTTTCAAGCACATAACTTTATTACACAAGATCTATTTATATTTGCACTTCTTTTTAGTTGAGAATCAGTTTCTGTTGTAAGAAAACTGCAATAGATATGTTGCGTTCCCCTTATTTTGGAAACTCGGGTGATTTTATGTGTAGCATAGGTGCAAAATGTGATCTGGCATGGCTTGTTTCTGTTGCATGTTCGTGGGTTTGATTTTGTTAGCTTTCCTCCTTTTTATGTTTGGTTCTGCTTCTAACATTCGTGAGGTTTATTCCAGGTCTATATAATTATTATGAATGGGAGGATATGGTGTTCGACAGCATATCTGCATCCTTCAATGTTGACTTTGAGGATGGTACTGTTGGGGAGGAAATTATTTTTTCTTTTGTCATGTTAAGCCCAACTCTATGCTCTTAACTAGGTCTGGATCTTTGAGGGTATCCTTCATGGTGAATATGGAGTAATGAATATCCGAGGAAGCACTTGTTGTGGCTGAAAGGGTACACCTGCTCTAACCAAAGGACCTTTAGATGCTTGGCCCAGTTCACCCATTGTATTTGACTGTCACTACTGCAGTTTCTATTGTCATTTTTAGAAAACTCTGTCCATATGTATTTCACTTATTAGTTTAATTTCCATCCACAACTAAATATTTTTGTTTGAAACCTGCCAAGGACAATGCCTACAAATTGTGGGTCTATGCCACTATTACATTTTGCTTACTGAATTTATAATGAAGATTGCCGTTTTCGTACTACATTGTTGAGTGATGCAAAGAAATCACATATGGTTGGAGGTTCTCCGATGATGCTATATACCCCCTCTGTAAAGAAATATAAAAGCATTTAGACCACTATATATTTCTTTACAGAGGGAGTACTATTAATTCAGAGTTCCTGAACACATTTATCTATGCAATCTTGCAATGTATTTTTTCTATGTTTTTTGTCAATGAAACCTGATTTTCTCAGTGATATATTTTTGGATTTTTCATGGAAATGATGGGGATCCTGGATTTGAATCAAGTGATACATTTAATGTGTAATGATATTACTTCAGTGACAATAGCAAATTTCTGAACCATTCACCTGTGCGCGTTTGCTTGCTTGTCCAGAATGGTGATGGACATTTTAAAATATTTTTGTTTTCCTGGAAGGATTTCTGAATTATGAATAATTATGCACTTCACATCAAATTTCCAAGATAGTTATTGTAATACTTTTATGAGAATGGCTTTGGTTGATATATGTATATAATTTTCCTTGTATTATGTTATGCTTAATTACTATATATTGGTAGAGACGTGTATTGCACGTGCACACTTACTAGTATAGTTAAATAAGCAAGTTGTAACCTGTGCTCACTTCCGTTTCCATATCCGAACGCGATCTATAAAACGGACTCGAGGAACAGCAAGGGGCTCCAAATGAAAGTAAACCGATCCAACACACAGCTTCGAAGCAGCATCTCCTCTGCAGCTACGATCCATGGCCATCGCGACGACGAAGCTGGCGACGGTGGCCGGCGCGGTCCAGGTGGTGGTGATGGTGGCAGTGGTGCTGGTAGCGGTGGCGTTGTTAATATTAATCTTAACATGCAGTTGCAGGAACTTGCGGGCGTGCGGCAGCGAGCCATGCGGCCGGCGCGCGTGGATGTGTTGGGTAAACGTGAGCTCGCGTGATGGCCGGGTCTTCAGGATCACTACTGTGGTTGTTAGTGCATGCATGGCTGTTGGTTGCGTATAGTGGACATGCATGTAGCTAGGAATCAGTTAGTGGGTTAGTGGCCGATGTGGTGGCCGGGTCATGCGTGGTGGCCAAGACGTGGCTGCTAGCTAGGTGTGTGCAGAAGCCTGGATATAAAAGCCCTCCATGTACTGATGTAAAGAGCGCCGGTCTGTTGCCGTGCCACGGTGACGGTATGTGCCGAGCCGAAGGGAGGGGCCTAAGGAAGATGTAGTCTCCGTCGGGACCGTGGTATGCGCCCGGTCGACGTGAGAGTTCTTCCGGGGTTATGCTGCGTGTGTGCGTGTGTACCTCCATGTATGTGTGTTCGAGGGAGTTGAGATGGATAGATGCCAACATACAGGCCGTTCGTCGGCCGGGGCGTTCGTCGCCGGAATTGTATTTTGTTCATCGTCTTCTACCTTTGTCCGGCGTTTGTGTCGCCGGAGGCAGCTCGGCGTGTGTCGCCGGTGGGTTTGTCCCGGCAGGCGTTCTCCGTCGAGTCCAATACGGACGGCTGCCGCTACATCGACCCGACGGCGGGGAGGACATGCGAGCTCGCGGCGGGCGGCGCCATCCCGGGGCTCCTCGGGCACTGCTGCGCCATCTTGTCCGACGACCGGGACAACTGCCTGCACTGCCAGCTGCGGGAGCTGCTCGCCGGGAGGGAGCAGCCCCTCACGGAGATCTTCCCGTGCATCGCCGAGGAGGCCGCCTGCCAGCGCGCGGGTCCAACCGGTGATCGACCACTCCTGTTGTCAGCTGGCGTTTGATTTGCGCTTGATAGCCAATCTCTCCGGGCTCCAGCTCCATACGGTCTACGCTCCATGCCTGATTTTGAAGAAAGACATCAGATTGCTCCATGCCTGATCGAACTCATAAAATCAACCCGTGCGATTGCACGGGCTAGAAATATAGAAACCATATTTATACTCAAGAAATGTTTTAGAAAATTGGTTTGCTCATTGATTTTGGCAACTGAAAATATGAAAAAAACAACATACTACTGAAAAATATTTAGTAACATGTAGTATTTCCATTCATGTATAGCAACTATCAGTAGTTTTCCTTCACTATATGTTCCTAATTACACTCTATTTATTAGTTAAAGTGGGTAATAGTAACTGTATTATTTATTTAATTTATATGTGTACTTAATTCAGGGACTTATGGCTGAGGCTGTAGAAAACTAACACACATGAATATACAGACTTTACAACATACACTGTCACGTGTAATTTATTTCCGAGAATATAGTAACCCATGTTAATGTTTTCTAGTTCAGACCGAAACGGGTCGGTCGATATCGACCAGCACTTTCTTGTTATTCCTCAAAATATTGATGGATGTACCCTAAAAAGATAAGAAAAAGAATAAACATTTATCATGGACCAAAGTTCTTGATGTAAAAAATTATAAACACAGGAGGAAGAACTCATTACTGCCTTCAATCAAACTATCAGAACGCCAAGCTATGAATTTGTAACTCGCTAGTCAATTAGACACATGATATATATGTGACACACCTGGAAATATTGCAGTCCGGTATTCTTTTAATATATAGATGAACAAAATGTCCCACTTTGAAATTATACCAAGAAAAAAAATCCTATCTGGACAAAGAATAATGAAAAATATGTACAAATTAATTCCCTTCATATTCTGCTAGGCCACTCCTCTCACAACCCCGATGAAAAGAATTCAGAGTTTCCTTTTAAATTCTCATACATCATGAATCTCCTTGCATTATTCATTCTTTCTTCACAATACTATAAACATGTAAACCATGATAATGTTATACTCAATTATTTACTTACTCTTCTTTTACGATGTAGTACACATCCACTGAAGCAGTGCCAAACTGGGTAAGCAATGAATTTTAATCATAATCTATCAGAAAGAAAAAAAATAGTGTTTAGCAATAGCATTCGAACAAATCTAAATATCAAAAAATAGAGATTCAAAGGCTAGAGAACAATCAGGAGAGCTAGACATGATTTTTTGGATCCTACCTGAAACTGAGATTCAAGGCTAGAGAGGAACACGACCAGGAGAGCCGGAGATGGGCTGTCAGACATGATTGATTGGATCGTATCTGCTAAATCAACCAATATTAGAAATAAATGACGTACTTGAATATACGTAGATGTAATTTATTGGGAGCAGAGAAATTTAAAATTGCAGAAATACTCCCCTGGTGAGTGTGCATAATAGCGACCAGTTTCAAAGTTGTATGTCATCAAGGATGTTGGAACTTCGATTTGGTTGTGTTTTTTCATTCAATGGGTGGGGCTGCGAACTTTTTTTTGTACGTGGATTTAATTTTTCTTGCTAGAACTTGGACGTGGGGTTGAAGGACTCTATTTTTGTACATGTACGTGGTGTGTTTTTTCCTTGGATGCTTGGACGTGGGTGCTGATGACTTCTGTTCATGTACGTGATGGAGTTTTTTTTTTTTTTGCTTAAAATTGGATCGTAGTTGTGCAGGACTATATTTTTTACATTTCTTCTTTTTCTTGAATGGACGTGGGTGTCATGGACTCTTGTTTTTTTTTTTTTTTTTTTTGAGATAAGTCATGGACTCTTGTTTTATACGTGTAGGTCTAGTTCCTTTTAATGTATGTATGCACATGGTGATTTTCTTTAACAAATAAAGGAAAAAAGTTATTTTTTTTTCTTGTTGGAGAGATACGTGAGACTGGATTACGTGCTAGTTTTTTGAGGTATTTACGTGAGATTGGTTACGTGCTAGTTTTTTGAGGTGTTTTTTTCCCTGAGGATTATAAGAATTAATCTACACCGTTATAACTCGGTCCCATTAGATTAACGGCTCTTAATTTCTGATTAAGGTGGGAATTTATGGAGAGTGCCTAATTAGCACTACACCACGACACCACATTCCCTACTGACGTTGGTCGGGAAATGTCAGCATACACCAACACACAGTTAGTTGGCAATGTTTCTATCTAACTGTTGGTTGGTAATTCTCGTAGAGGCAACTGACTGTTGGTCGGGAATAATCAGACATTTAGTGTCTCATCGTCGGACGGCAATACGCTTACACCCAGCCAACCATCGGTCGGGAAACAATACCGACCGACCGTTCGTTGGGCCAGCGAAATAGCCCGCGCCAATCGTTTGGGCCAGCGAAATTTAGCTCGCGCGCGGGGCGAAAAAGGCTTCGCGCCAACCAGCTCGAAAAATCCTCCAACCAGCTTTTCTCCCCTTCCCCTACCAGCCACCACACAGTAACCCTATCCCCACCCACGCGCTCTTTCCGGCGACGGCGCCGCCATTCTCTTCTTCTCTTCTCCGTGCACCGCCCTCCGCCCCATTTCCTCCTCACCTGCCTCACCTTATCCCCTCCTCCTCCCACTCTCTCTGCCTTTCTGTGCTCCCGTGCTCCTAGTGCCTCCTCCCGGCTCCCGCATCCAGATGCGGCCGCCTAGGGTTCGCTGCCGCCGGAGATGGCTACCATGGAGGTCGCCCCCTTCAGATCTAGCGGCTTAGTCCTCTACCAGGTGTCGTAGTCAAGGAGGACGCAGCGCTGTCACCAGGCTGGTGCTGGGTGCGCTCTGGCCCTCCTTCCGGCCCGTGTGTACCTTGCCCTGACTCCTCGGGCAGAGCCGAGCAACGGCGGCGACTACAAGCAGCAGCAGAAGCGGCGCATGGCCAAGGATCTAGGCCTCCGACCATTGGTGGTTGTTGTTGTGGCAGAAGCGGCGGTACAGAGTTCGCGCCTCCGCCCAGTTCAGCCTTGCCTCCATCAGCTCTGGAACCCCCGGTAAGCATATTCATAATCCTGTCTTCATTGTGATTGTGGCAAAAGCTGGATATGGACGACGACGATGACCAAGGGCAGCTTTTGTATATCTGCTAGCTTTACATCCGTTTTTTTTCTGTAGTTTATTTTTTGCCACGTGAAGCAGGATGGGTTTAGATTTGTTCATGAAATTGGATGGGATAGAGATAGGACTGTAATGCCCAGATGTATTTTCAAGTGGATACCTACTGCCTAAACTACAAGAACACTTACAGAAAGTCACTGAATCCAATTTTATGTTCTGGAGCTCCCAAATAGACACCGTGCTTCAGAATCAGCTCCAAATTCTCAATCCTGTAACACAAACATCATTTGATAAAACAATAGAAATATGTTTCACAACAATAGCGGTACATGATAAAAACCATATGCATATGGTGAAACAAAAAGCGGCACCCAAATCAAGTGCATACCATTCTTAATCCTGTCTCTGGTTATTTTAATTTCCAAGAAAGTCTGACCCTCAACAACCTTATTATTTTGAGTGATTCCTGATCTTCCATCAAAGAATATCAATTCATTGCAAATACAGCACCATTATTATCGATTTCTTCATTGCTATCATTCTATTAGGATTTTACCGTTGATTCATTTCCAGTACTTCCATTAACTCTATGCATCCTCTGGTTCTGCTATTATTCTATTAGGATTTTACCGTTGATTCCAACATGCTGGTTATTTAGCTTTTTTCTGCCTTGAGTTATTTGGCAAGAAATTCGTAGCTATTCTGTGGGTGCTCCTTCAGTAAATATATTCTTACCTCCGCCATGTCAGGGGCACTTAGACACGAAAGGAGATGTTTCATATATGAAGGTATAAAAATATACAAAGCATCATCAAGCAATGGAGGAAGCTATAGCAGAACTCAAAATCAACAAAAAGAAATGCAGAACTTAATTAGTTCCTGGAGCATATACCTAGATGATCATAGATCGTGCAGGTTCATAACATGGAAATGCTCTTAGAAAGGTTGTTTACATGAATGTTGTCCTTTGTTTGTCTAAACAAAAGTATGGCGAATGTTACTACAATGTAGTAGTTACACTGTCGTTCATTTATAGTAGGATAGTAAAGTGATTATTTTTCGCTTCTGCTTCACATGGTTGTTGGTTGGAAAAAAAGTTTAAATCTTTTGTGCTACATTAGTTTGCTCCATTCCCATGGAATTTGTAACTGGACTGTCTCGGCCGTTGTTGTGTATATTTGTTTCTTTCTAAAAAATAGGTTTTTTATGCAACCCTTCGTAGACACTACCGCGGATGTCGAGTGGCGAAATGTTTTTTTTAACCTTCGAGTGGCGAAATGGTATTCCTTAATTAGGTTCATGAAATGGGAAAAAATCATATGAGTTTAATTTTCTAGATTACTGCATCAATAATGTAAGCAAATAAGTTCTCCTTTGTTAGACCCCTCCAGTTATGTACTTTTGCTGCCACTAATTGTGAACTATATGCAGCATTGAGCATTCTAATTATTCTTCTGCATTGTTCTCTATCTCGACAACTACTGTAGTGCAGGCTGAAGCGATGGCATGTATGATTGATGTAGTTTCATCTCAATAAGAACTATTTGGTGCATAGTATATTGGTCCCAGCCTACTTGCTGTAACTCCTGATTTTGATGGATTTTGTTCATGGCTTTGATTCTACAATCTAGAATTTGTACCCTTTTGAGGCAAATTCAAGAGAGTATATCATCCAATACTAACGATTTCAATTATCATGGTGTATTCAAGTCAAAGCTAAATACTAGTCTGTGTCCGCCTACCTTGGCAAGGATAGCAGGTTAATCTACTTTGGTCCTGTAGCTTCTTTTCTTCTTACTCTTATTTTTTACATTTCATTTCTTATTCCTATTTCCATTTAGGGCCGAAAATGCTGGGAACTGTTTGGTTTACACATGTACCTTTTAAGTGTTCTCCCTTCCTGCCCAAAACAATGTTAGGTGAGCTAATATAATACTTTTAGGCGTTCAGAAAGAGTCACATCTATAATTAGCTTTCAGCTTGCTATATCCAGTGTGAACTTCTAGAAATTTGTACATCTACTGAAAGAGTCACAGTTATATATATTCAGCTTTCAGCTCACTGTATCCACTATCTGTAAAGTTGTATGTTTATTGTTTTGGAAATAATTGTTGGAATATTGGCTGCTGGTACCTATGTACAGTAACTTAAATATATCCCCGGGAACACTATATGCTCAGCAATCGTACAAAGTAAATGATGCATTTCCTTTCAATGGATAGACAAAAAGTGGATGGAGGGCTTCTATGCCACATCCATGGCTACTGCTGGAAGTCGATTGGCGGTCTGCATGTCCTGAAATCCTAGTTTTATAGATTAGGTAAAGTAAGTGTATTCTTCATTTTATGCTGTTGTGTGTGCACAGTGCACATGTGAATTTTGTATGCATTCAATTTCATAGATTAATTGAGCATTCTAAAAATTGAGACTTGTTTAACTTTGTAGGAAGCAAACGTAAGGACTGGACTCACAAAGAACCATGAAGCCAGCGGTCCACGTCAACTGGATGTTTGAGCTTTCATTTTGTACAACTGATGTCTCATACTTGCATCTTTTATCTGTCCTTTTTTGAACCTGATGTATGGTGTCTTGGTGGTTATGTTTAGAACAGACTGAAGTGTATGTATGTGACAATTAGTTAATGGAATAAAAAATATTTGGTGCACCCTAAATACTGTGTCTTGGTGATTATGCTTAGAACGCATGAACTATGTGTATGTGACAGCCAGTACAATAGCTTAATTAAAGCTGTGGTTGGCTAAACAAAATGTTGATGACTTATTTGGTTGGCAAAGGAAAACACTGTCTGATTGTTGGTTGGCAAAACAAACACGGTCGGTCGGGAAAGCCCAACACCAGGCCCATCAGAATGTTGGTCGGGAAAGCCCCATGGCTACCCCAACAGACTGTTGGTCGGGAATGGCCCATTGCTGCCCCAACGGACTGTTGGTCGGAAAAGGCCCATAGCAGGCCCAATAGAGTGTTGGTCGGGAAAGGTACACAATAGCCATCAAGCAGTCGGTCGGGAAAGATATGTCGGTCGGGAAAGGGTTTTCCCGTCTGGACTTTTCCCAACAGACAGGGTCGGTCGGCAATAGTCTTTCCCGACCGACTGTCTGTCGGCGAAAGCTGTATTCCCAACCAACCTGGCTGTCGGGGATATAGTGCTATGGTGTAGTGTAGTATAGGTATAGAGGTATAGATTCAGGCAACTCTTAAACAAGCTGTATATATTCTGATGTAAAATTGTGGATACTGTGAGTGACTGCAAAAAACCACCAAGTTGTCACTTGGATTTGCCACCACATTTCTAGCGCGTCACAAAAATCCACCATTTTCCTTGTTAGTTTTCTCAATAAACTCAAATGACCGATTTGAAGCAGTTAACCACGGTTTCTCATATGGGTAGCTCACCGGTCAGGTGCCACGTCGGACAAGCGAGACGGCGAGGGGGTTCACGGTCGTTAGTGCCGCTAGGTAAGCCCGCCCTCTCTCTGTCTGATTCCTCTTTTCCTCCCCCATTTTCTCTCTCTCTCTCTCTCTCTCTCTCTCTCTCTCTCTCTCTCTCTCTCGCCATGGCGGCGGCGGCTAAACCTAGCGGTGAGGGCGATACGGTAGGCGGCAGAGGGACGGGAGACGATAGTGACGGCTTCTATGAGGTGGACAACTGGCTCGGTAGCAGTAGCTTGCCGACGCAGCGAGCTGCTTCGCCCGCCGGAGTTTGATATCGAGTAGCGGGCGGCGGCGGACCTGGCCCGCAAGATAAGGGCTTTCGACGTCGGCTAATGTCATCAGTGGGCTTCTGCTTTCGGCGGCGTCTGGTAAGTCTTTCTGCTCCTCCCTCTCTTTGTTGCATTTTAGGTTTTGTCTGATTTAGTGTTAGTGATTATTTGATTTATATGGAGAGTTAGGGATTAGGGTTTGTGACACTAGGTTAGGATATGGAGTACCTTCTTCGGTCTCCCTCCACCCCCTTCGTTTGTTGTGGGTCTCACCGCAGGCACTTAATGAATGAGTAGTTAGAGTGTAGGGTTAGTGATTGTTTTATGCATTGTTTTATTGATTGACCTGTTAAATTACATATGTTTATGTGCCATGTAGTAATTCTGTTTAGTAAAGAAAATAATTATTTATGTTACATCTAAAGTAGATTGATGGATAAATATATGCTTAAATAATAATAATTAATAGACAGTGATGGATAAATATATGATTCAGTTATAACTCAATCTAATAGACAATGATTCAAATTAAATAAATTAGTAATTCTACTTACTTTTGTGTAGTTTGAATGATGAGATGGGAAATTAGGTTCCATTTCCAAGGCAGCGGCAATTTGGAGAGGACCATTTCTCTTTCAGAAATAACCTTCATTAACATGTTAGCACTAATGGTGACTTAGGAGGGATATATTGAAGCTGACTACATGTTCTATTTGAAAGATCAGGGAAAGGGGGCAGCAGGATTGCAGGTCATAGACGGTGAAGATGCGGTAGAGGAGATGCTTGACCAGTATGCTGATAAGAAGTTGTTGAACATCACTGTAATTAAGGCTACCGAGCCTAATCCAGGTGATTTGAATAGGGGAAACTTTGTTGAGGAACAATTACCTATAGACAAGGTTGGGCAATCCAACATAATCAATATAGACGAGCATGGGGTATTGTTTCCCTTTGAAAAAGCTAACAGTGAGGAGTTGTATGTTGTGCCTATTTGTACTACACAACCATGTGGAGATCTTGTTTATGTTAACACATAGGAGAGCATGAATTTACAAAAGGCCAAGGGCAAAGAGAAAGTACATGAATACTATGTCCCCTCTGATGATGAAGGATTTGTTGATTTCAACCGTTGTGAGTACAAACCAGAAGATCATGACAAAGTTGTAGAGGAGGAAAATAAGATTATTGAGCAGCTGAGGCAGAGGAGAAACAGAGAGAAGATCCTATGATTCACTTTGAAGGAGACACAGAGATTGAAGAGATGTGCCCAGAGGTAGAGGACTCAGACACAGAACCTGAGACACCGCTTCCTCAAACATTTAAGAAAGTTGGAAAAGCAGGACTAACTACAAGATCTCACCATCAGGCTGAGATAGAGGTCATTCCTGATTTCATTCCATCTGATGATTCATGTTGTTTCCCTGTAGACTATGACATCAGTGATTCAGATGATGATGCTGGTATAGAAGCTCTACCACTTCCTTGTGGAAGAAAGAGCGAAGCCAAGAGGGCCATGACTAGGAAGTGGTATGATGAGACAAGGCCAGATGCTCATGAGCAACTCTGCTTGAAATTATGCTTTACTGATGTCTATCAGTTTAGAAGAGCACTTAGGAACTATCATATCAGGGTACTTAGAAAGTTTCATTACCATAGGAACTGTAAATATAGGATCATTATGTGGTTCATAGAAAGGGAAAGTGGTTGTCTTTTTTACATGGCTGCATAAAAAATTGCTCATGAGAAGACATTCTGCATTAAGAAGGTGAAGCTACAGCACACATGTGGTGCACATGGAGAGAAAACCAAAGTGACAGTAGATTTGATGGCCAAAACTTGTGAGAAGCAACTAAGGGAAGATCCAAGGGCTGGAGTCGATGCAATACTTAAGAGGACAAAGACAAAGTTTGGAGTGGAAGTGCCAAAGAGCAAAGGCCTACAAGGCAACGTCAATGGCAATTGAAGTGGTGCAAGGTGACATGAAAGGACAATACACAAGGTTTAGGGATTATTTTCAAGAAGTGCTTGATACTAACCCTGGGAGCAGATGCATTGTCACAACCACAGATCTTGAGCTCCATCCTAGTCCTAATCCAAGGCTCCACTATATGTTTTATTTCTTGAATGCTTCCAAGGAGTTTTTTAATGGGTGTAAACCCTTCATAGGTATGATTTCTTGTTTCCTAATTGTCATTGTTGTTTATGCTTTGTTTCTCAAATATTTCAATTGAATGTTCCAGGATTAGATGGGTGCTTCATCAAACTTACTACTGGGCAACATATACTGGCTGCCACTGGTAGGGATGGGACTAACAGCATATTTCCAATTGCTATTGGCACAAGGAGGACAAGGATAGCTAGACTTGGTTTCTCAGTCAACTCAGGGCATGTATTGGAGAGGGGAGCAAATAGGGCAACTACACAATCATCTGTGACAGACAAAAGGTATGAATGATCTTCACCTCATAGTTGTAAAATCAAATAATTATGCATTCAAATAAGTATCTTCACTAGACATTGACCAAAATAAGTATCTACAAATAGGGGTTGCTCAATGCTATACAAGCCGTGTTCCCACACTCACCTTAATTAAAGATATTGTTCGAGACATATCTATGCCAATTTTCAATCAGCTGGCTTTAGGGGTAGGAACTGAAAAAACACATGGACAATTTTGCATACTCATATACCAAGCATGGTTTTGAGGTTGCAATGGAGGAACTGAGGAAGGAGGATGAAGAAGCTTAGAAGTTGTTGTCCAAAATCCATAAGGAGACCTGGGCTAGGCATGCCATGGATTACAACTGCAAGACGGATCTGGTAGTGAACAATTTGTCAGAAGTGTTCAACAAAATGATATTAGATATCAGGTCCAAGCCTATCAGGAGTTGTGTTGATGGTTCTAGAACTAAACTAATGATCAAATCAATCAATTAGAGAGAAGACAGAGAGCAGTAGGTCGGAAATCACACCCACCTACATGGAAAAGTTATAGGAATCAAATAAGTACTCCAGGCATTGCACTGCTTACATGGCAGGTCCTGACATTTGTCAAGTCACAAGTGGGGAGGCAACTTACTGTGTGAACCTGGAGAAATGGAGTTGTGACTGCAATAAATGGGACTTAACGTTTGTGCCATGCAACCATGCAGTCTCTGCCATTACTAGATTGAAGCTACAGCTAGAAGACTTTGTACATGATTTCTTTAAGAAACCATTGTATAAAGAAACCTACAAACACATCATCTACCTTGTACCTGGAGCTGACTATTGGCAAAGGACACCCAGTCAAGATATAGATCCACCTGTGTTTAAGGAGCGGAAGGGTAGGAAACAAACTGCTAGAAGAAAGGGTCAATTTGAGGTACCAACACCTAAGGATACATCAAGGATGACCACTATCACCTGTAGCAACTGCAACATGTAGAAACATAGGTACACCTGTAGGAGATATGCCCTAGAGGCAGTAATAACAGTTACTTTGTATCTCCTGGTTTGTAATAAATGTTTATGATCCATGCTATAACTGCAATGATTCTCGAGTCTACAATATCCACGAGGCTCGGAGGGAAACTCATGTGCATCGTGTGGTACAATAAACGGTAAAAAGTATTCCTAGTCATGCCTCTAAGACTAGCTCAAGTATTGCATGATGATCCTGTTTTCCTGATCATGGGCATGTCTATGCCAGCAATTTTGAGGGCACATTGTTGGTAGAACACTTGTGTTGAATCGACCCGAATTGATGTTATGCTATGAGATACATTCGTCACAAGTTAATGGTTAATAACACAGAGATAGTTAACGTTTGCATAATTCCTTAGACCATGAGAGTATCGAGTTCCTTCGTACTTGCTTCGTGAACTTTGGGGTTTGTTAAACGTCACCTGTACAAGGGTGGCTATTACGGCGGCTTACGAGTTCACGGAAAAGTATGACAAGTAACTTGGTAGCTCAAGATTGGGATTTGCTCCTCCGACGATGGAGAGATATTCTTGGGCCCTCTCGGTGTTACGGTATCCATCATCGTCTGGCCAGACACAATGTGATTTGATCACAGGGATGCCGAAACACGGAAATGAGTAAGGAGAACAAAACCGGTAACGAGGTAACTGGCATAGTGGACAAGTTGTTGATCCATGGGGATGCTGACAAGTCTCACCTCGGGTGTTTGTATCATATCGCGAAGCAACAGGAATAGCACACGGCAAACTAATGGTTCACTCGAATATTTATTCGTGTGGGTATAGGGGTCAATATGGGTGTCCACGGCTCCGATGTTGATCATTGATCGGAAAGTGTTCCCCTCATGTCTATACTTCACCGAACCTATAGGGTCACACGCTTAAGGGTCATCTATCTGTTGAATACTAGACAGGGTGTGTGAGAGAAAATCACCGGAAAAGTTTCGGGGACAACGAAAGAGTTCCGGAGAAAGAACACTGGAAGAGTTTCGGTAAAACCGAAAAGTTGTTTCGGAGTATACCATTAAGTCAAATTGGTTTCGACATATGCCCGGAAATTATTGGAGGGTACCAGAATTGTTCCGGTAACTTCTGAGATTTTTCGGAGACAAAAACCAGAAATGTTCCGGACTGCCGGAACCGCTTTGGTTGCTTTTCACAGATGAAAATCACTGATCTGAAAATGTTTCGGAACGTGTCCATAATTGTTTTAGTGGGTACTGGAATTATTCTAAGACCCATAGAAATATTTTCGGATTTATCGGTCGCGAAAAATTGGTTTCGTGAATAGTGAAATAGCATTTATGGTTATGGTTGGAAGTTGACCTTCCACAAAATATCTGGAGGTGATGACATGGAAGGATAAGGGCACCCATTTGGGGAGCCCTAGGAGGGGTGGCCGGCCAAGGTGGGCTCCACCATGGAGCCTCACTTGCCCCACTTGCTTTCCCTTTATGCCCTTGTGAAGGACTCCTTTCATGGGGTTTTTGGGTATTTCAAGTCCCACCCTACCCCTTGAGTTTTCCTATAAATAGAGGTGGAGATGCACTCTCCACTCTCACTCTTTCTCAACATACGAATGCCATGGATGATCTGGCCTTCTCTCTCCCTCCCCGCAAAATAGTTTCGTAGAGCCGAAAGGCTGTCTGGGTTCCGGTAGGAACTAGTTCTAGACGGCGAAGCCCTGCCGGATAGCTGACACCGTATGTGTGCAACCCTGTAGAGAGGTCATAGTTTCGATCTTTTGCCCGAGGGGCTGTTCGAGCACTAGTAGAAAACAGGCCATTAGTCCCGGTTGGGAAGGGCCTTTAGTCCCGGTTCCCCAACCGGGACTAAAGTATAGAGACTAAAGCGTCCAAGCCTTTAGTCCCGGTTGGCTACGAACCGGGACTAAACCCTGGCCATGTGGTCGGCAGCGCGCGCCAGGGCATGGGGACCTTTGGTCCCTGTTGGTAACACCAACCGGGACTAAAGGTTTAGGGGTTTAGGTGTTTAGGGGTTTAATTAGTATTTATTGTTTATTTTTCCTTTTCATTTTGTGTTTTCCATTTAATTCTTTTTCATTTCAAACATATTTTACGCCACTACATATTGTACACATTATGCATATATAATAGAATTTCTCGTAGAACCGATCATATATCATAAAATTTCTCGTACAAGCAATCATATATATATATATATATCATAGAATTTCTCGTACGACCACATGCATACACACACATATATATATATATACAATTTGGTATATACAATTTATCGTACAATTTGCAGATCATTTGCGGATCCGGTAATGGTATTCTCCGTCGGGAGATATGACCTGCTGAAGCAAAAATCCCGCAATTTCCTCTTGAATTGCTCATATGCGTTCCGTTGGTAGGAGCTTATCCCGCATCTCGTGCATCTTTAAAGAAGGAGATCAATATGAACATGTTAGTTGTGAGTATATGTATTAGATCATGAAAAAAAATATGTATGGTGTTTACGTACCCAAAGATCTCTTGCACTCTTGTTGCTTTCAGTCATAAAGCGAATGTTCTCGCAAACGTAATATGCACATATTTCAGTCCCCTGTGCTTGCCTCATGCACTTTACGAGAATAGAATTCAATCAGATAATAATGAAGCATGACAATGGTATTGAAACTAGAATTAAAGAGATGCGCGGACGTAGCTAATACTACTTAATTACCCTGGGCTTTCGCCATCTCAGCTCCTCTTTCCATTCACCTCTAACATCTTTGGTGAACTTTTCCCAAACCTTGCCCGGCAAACAAAATGAATATAGGAGTTATTAATTACTTGCTATCAGGAAATGAACTAATAAAGAAGCCAACACAGTGCGTCAATGATTGAAATTACCTTTCGAGCAACAAATGCAAGCTTTTGTAATCTTCAGGGTCTTTACTTAGTGAGTCCAGTACTTCAACAGTTCCATCGTCAACTCTAATGATTAGAAGGATCCAGTGGTAGCTGCGCACACGATTTGTATAAGCGGGCATGCATAACTCATCAACTACACTTAACATCGAGTATATATATATATAAGCAAAAATAGAATTTGTAGTACAAGAAAGTAACACTCACTGGAAGTTCCAAGGTAAAATTATTTCTGCTTTGTACTTTAGGGCCTTCAAAAACCATAGAAGCAATTTCTCCGTGTCTTTAGGGTGCCTTCTCAACACTTCTTCATTGACGGTATTTGGGTCAATGAACCCAATGCCATAGACTCCAGCTCTTTTCAATTCAAAAATCTTCATTCTGCATAATACCACACAAAAGAATATAGTGAGTATAATAACAGGCAATGAACGAGCTGAGCTAGAGACTTAAATTACAGAAAGAAATCACTTATAGACAATAGCAACTGACGATAGATTTGTCGAGTGCTTTTTGATTGAATAACTGAAAAAATTCTTCATTTTCAATCCACAAATCTTTTGCATGGACGTAATGCTCTTTCTCGACTTTCACCATGAGGCTCTCCATCCCGTCCTTTATTTCTCTCATGTACCAGTCATGCAATTTGTACATTTGCGTTGTTAGAAGCTTCTCGTCATCAGGACTGACCAGAGGTTGCCCGGGGACATATTGCCGTTCTATTTCCTTCTGATCTAACGGTGGAAATTCCTCGATCTCTAGGAATTGTTCAACGGTGATACCGAGCATTCTAGCATTCTCTCTATCAGCGTCGGTTATTACCACGTTATTAGCACTCACCTTGAGCGGGCTGATCGATTGGACTGCCTGTTCTCCGAGCTGGGGAACAGTTTTCCCGCATTTACTGCTACCGCTAGACTTCTGTCTTTTCTGGGATGCATAGGACTTGGTAATACAACGTTCATAGTCTGATACCGGTCTTTTCTCCGCCGGTTTAGCTGCATCAATAAAGTGTTGTACGACCTCGTCGGGTATTTTCTCCTTTGGCGGCGGGGGCGCTTTCGGTCCAAAATGGGCCCGCAAAGCGAGATTCACTGATTCATCGAGTTCCTTGTCAGTCTTCTCGTAAGATAACTTCTTTTTGTCAGGAGGCTCGGCTGGTTTCTTCTGTGTTCTCTTCCGCTTTGGAGACGCTGTTTTTTGATATCGCGGACGTCTCGCGCTAGGCTCTGTCTCGGGGTGGGATGGACTCTGCTGACGTGGCGGAGATTGATATCGCGGACTCGCCATGCGCTCCGTCTCTGGGTGGGATGGATTCGGCTGGCGCGGCGGAGATGGATTCGAAGGACTCACCCTGCGCTCCGTCTTGGGAAGGGTTGGAGTCTGCTGACGCGGCGGACTTGGAGGAGGAGTCGGTGGCCTTGGCACCGAGTTTGGAAACACGATACATTCCTTTTTCCATAAAATGACACAACGCCTGGCTTCTCCCAGTGTCCGCTCCCCTTCACCTCCAGGGTAGTCAAGATCTAGTGTTTCATATGCTGACACAACTTGATCCACCCTGACACGAGCATAGCCAGGTGTAATCGGATTGCCGTGGAAAGTTGCTTCATGTCCACTCGGTAAAGCAAAGCCGTCCGCCGCCTTCATGGATATGTTCTTCAGTTTCACGTGTAGCTCACAAGGTGTCGACTCTAAGATATCATCCACGGGGTAGCGAGCCAGCAGTGCATCATCGGCCGGGACCTCCGTGGAACCCACGCTGCTTTTCGGCATAGATGATGGAATGGTACCATCCAATGCTGGATCTGGTTGCTGCTGCTGCTGAGACGCGCCTTGCTGTCTAAGTTTGTTGATTTGCTCCTGCTGCATGTTATATTTGCGTTCCAAGTCCTGAATCCGATCTACTTCATGCTTCTTCTTTCTGTCACGACTTATGTAGCTATCGTTCCAATCCGCAAACCCCAGAAACCACGGAACCATGCCTTTGCCTCGTGTTCGTCCCGGGTGTTCAGGATTCTTGAGGGCGCGCGAAAGCTCGTCCTTCTCTCTCTCGGGCTCGTACACACCCGCTCGAGCTTCTGCTATTGCTTTAAGTAACTCGTCCGTGGCTTCTTTAAGACTTGCTAGTTCAAGAACCTCCCCTGTCTTTGGGTCCAACTTTCCCCCATGTGCATAAAACCAAGTCCTGCACCTATCGGGCCAAGTCTCTGTTACTGGAGTGACCCCTGCAGCCTTCATGTTTCTCTCCGATTCATCCCATACTTGTAGTCGCCTGGCCCCAGACTTGTAGCCGCCTGGCCCTAGACGATGGTGCCACTTTTTTTGTTGGCATTTATCTTGTTTATTCTCGACCGTTTCTTAGCTTCTTCTGATTCCTTGAACTTCACAAATTCGTCCCAGTCATCTGCTAACTTCACATATTCTCCTTTGAATTCTGGAGTCTTCCTTTCGTTTTCCACGTAACTTTTCCATAATCTTTTCTTCCAAGACTGGAATTGTGTGGCCATCTTCTTAAGAGCACACTTCTTGACTTTCTCCCGTCGGAGATCTGTGAGACCCTCTGGTAGGGTGAAATGTTTCATGAGCTCCTCCCAAAGCAGATCTTTTGCTCTTTGGCTGACAAAAGAAACTGCTTGGGTATCTTTAGGCTGATTCCATTATTGAACGGTGATCGGGATTTGGTCCCTAACGATAACTCCGCATTGACGTATAAATTTGTCCGCATTCTCTTTAGGAGCAATCAGTTCGCCATCTGCTCTGATTTGATCGATGTTAAACTTTACGCCTTGTTTCAACTTTTTTGTCGGGCCACGTCTAACCCTTGTAGAAGATTTGCTCGATCCGGAGGGCTAAAAGGAAGAAAGATTCGTTAATATATACAAATCAATCAATACATCTGATGATCACCAGAGGGCAAATTAATACCTCGCCGGACTCTGTTAAATGGACAAAAATTTCTTCGCCATCATCATTGTCAGCTGGTTCGCCTTTGTCTCTTGGTTGTTCTTCCTCAATTCCCTCACCGGATGGGTTAAGGTATTGTGAGCCATCATCTACTTCATTCTCTTCGTTTCCGGAGCGTATCAGGTCGTACATGGCATTCTCTTGATCATGGTCTCTGTCTCTACCGTCCATAGCTTAACTAATCCAGAACAAATATAAAACAATTAGAATGCATTCAATAAGTAGAACCGGAGATATGCAAATCAATACAAGGCAATGCAACAACAAATGCGATCATATAATATCACTAATACATCATCGAATAGTATCACTAATACATCATCGAATATAATATCACTAATACATCATCAGAATAGTTGACGTCTCGCGGCGAAGGCGGTGGACACCCAAAGATAAGGAACTATGACAGGATCATAGCTCGGGTGTGATCCCTGAAGAACCTACCAGGTATTGGAGAACCTGGCATCCAACACAGCCATGTAGCGTCAGACGTGCTCGTCCTCCTCCCTGACACGGTGACGTACCACCTCCGCGGGGGCAGGCTCCCTCTGCACCGACTGTGGTCCACACGACTGCTACCAAATAACCTCCGGGTCGACGACGGGACCCTCATTCCTCACCAAGCTTCGCGCCCCGGAAGGCAGCACCTCCCAGTGCCAGCCCGGCGGAGCCCAGTTCCGGACATGGCGCCTCTCAAGCAGGTGGTCGCCGCCGACTCGACGACGAGGATGCGGGATGGGCATCGTCGACTCGAGAACTAAAACAACTAAAACAACTAAAACATAAAACAACTAAATTAACTAAAACATAAAAAAACTAAACAACTAAAACATAAACCAACTAAATTAACTAAAACAATATGAACACTTAATTACCTAAAACAACTAAAACTAAAATTTAACAAAATCATCTAACAATATCAATCTACTTATCCATCTTCTACAATTTTCTTAACACATTATTTAATGAAAAAATGTTGCATACCAACCACAAAAATTTTCATAACACTAAAAAGATGTTCTAACAATTAGAAAATATTTGCACGTTTTTAAACAATGTGTGTGTGTGTGTGTGTGTGTGTGTGTGTGTGTGTGTGTGTGTGTGTGTTTGCGGCACCGGCGGGGCTCCTACGTCGGAGATGGACGGGGCGGCGGGGCTCCTACTGGAGATGGATGGAGCGGCGGCTCTCGAGCATCTCCGGTTGTGGCTAGGTGGGGGATGGGCTCGGGGAGGGGCGGCCATGGCGGCAATGGCGGACGGGGAGGGGGGCTTCAGGAGGAGAGGGAGGAGAGGGAGGAGAGTGGCTCGCAGCGGTCTCGGCGGCGAGGTCGAGGCGACAGCGGGCTCGATGGCGAGGTCGAGGCGACGGTGAGGTCGAGGCGACGGCGAGGTCGAGGGAGAAGAGGGGCCAGAGGGGACGGCGATCTCCGGCGGGAGGTTGAAGACGGGCAGCCTGGCAGCGCGACGGCGAGGTCGAGGGAGAAGAGGCGCGCGGGAAGCTCCGGCAGCCTAGCGGCGTCGGGGCAGGGGCGGCGTCAGGGGGTAGAATGGGAGAGGTTGGGGCAGAAACGGCAAAGTCCTGCATATATAGAGAGACTCTTTAGTCCCAGTTGGTGGCTCCAACCGGGACTAAAGGTCCTCCCTTTAGTCCCGCTTGGATCCACCAACCGGGACTAAAGGCCCATCTTTTCGGCGGCCCAAATTCCGCGCGGGAAGGGACCTTTAGTCCCGGTTGGTAGGACCAACCGGGACTAAAGGTGTATTTTCCCTTTTTTGTTTTGTTTTGTTTTTCTAATTTCTGTTTTTAGATTTGGAATAACTGTTAGAATATTTATAGTTTTTTAATGAATCTTTTCGCTTTAGGTCAAAACAATTACAAAATTTCTGTTAGTGCCAGTAGTTTTCAAATTTAAATAGTTTAAATTTGAATTCATTTGAAATTTGTGTGAAACAGTAATATGTGAATAACTTTAGTTTAAAAATAGATTTTTGAGTGATTGTTTTTCCTGTTGTTTAATATTAGTATGTTTTATCATTATGTTAAAGTTGGGAATTTTTAGGATAATTTAAATAGGTGTTTTAATCAAAATCAGATTCTGTTTAACTCTTTTAGTTTTATACCTTCATTTGTTTTAATCAAAATCACCCAAATGAACTCCAGACTTTTTGTGCATTCAATATGCACCATTCTAAGCCACATCTTCAAATTTCAACCCTATCTAACTTCATTTGCTATTTTTCATGCATTTAATGATTTTTTTTGAGCTAAATGACCCTGAAATTAAAAAGCACTACAAATGAACTCTGAAAAGGTTGAAACTTGGCATGGTATCATCATTTCACCCACATAGCATGTCCTAAAAAGTTGAGAGGGTTACAGCAAAAACTGGATGCACTTCGTGTACAAACAAGACCATCTCCTTCGAAGTATGAGGGTTTCGGACGAAAACTCATCTGTTACAAAGGCATTTCATTTTTTTAAACTAGTTTCAACTCCAGACTTTTTGTGCATTCAATATGCACCATTCTAAGCCACATATTCAAATTTCAACCCTTTCTAACTTCATTTGCCATTTTTTCATGCATTTAATGATTTTTTTGAGCTAAACGACCCTGGAATTAAAAAACACCACAAATGAACTTTGAAAAGGTTGAAACTTGGCATGGTATCATCATTTCACCCACATAGCATGTGCTAAAAAGTTGAGAGGGTTACGGAAAAATCTGGATGCACTTCGTGTACAAACTAGACCATCTCCTTCGAAGTATGAGGGTTTCGGACGAAACTCATGTGTTACAAAGGCATTTCATTTTTTAAAACTAGTTTCAACTCCAGACTTTTTGTGCATTCAATATGCACCATTCTAAGCCACATCTTCAAATTTCAACCCTATCTAACTTCATTTGCTATTTTTCATGCATTTAATGATTTTTTTGAGCTAAACGACCCTGAAATTAAAAAGAACCACAAATGAACTCTGAAAAGGTTGAAACTTGGCATGGTATCATCATTTCACCCACATAGCATGTGCTAAAAAGTTGAGAGGGTTACGGCAAAAACTGGATGCACTTCGTGTACAAACGAGACCATCTCCTTCGAAGTATGAGGGTTTCGGACGAAAACTCATCTGTTACAAAGGCATTTCATTTTTTTAAACTAGTTTCAACTCCAGACTTTTTGTGCATTCAATATGCACCATTCTAAGCCACATCTTCAAATTTCAACCCTATCTAACTTCATTTGCTATTTTTCATGCATTTAATGATTTTTTTGAGCTAAACGACCCTGAAATTAAAAAGCTCCACAAATGAACTCTGAAAGGGTTGAAACTTGGCATGGTATCATCATTTCACCCACATAGCATGTGCTAAAAAGTTGAGAGGGTTACAACAAAAACTGGATGCACTTCGTGTACAAAACTGGACCATCCCGGCTACTTACTAGAGAAGAAAAGTGATGACGGTGCAGCCAATCACATCCCAGAGTGGGATCTTGGGGTATAATTTTTTTTCTTCACGTGTGTCCCTTGATTATTGCGCCGTAACCATGGACAATCTTCATCATTTAACAGGATGCTTTGGTTAGTCTTCACTGCGAAGGGAGGAATTTCATCAAACTTTTCATAATCTTGTGACATGTCTGTCTTGTCCTCCACTCCCATGATGTTTCTTTTCCCAGAAAGCACTATGTGGCGCTTTGGCTCATCGTATGATATATCCGCTTTCTTATCTTTCCTTTTCTCGGTTTGGTAGACATGTCCTTCACATAGAAAACTTGCGCCACATCATTGGCTTGAACGAATGGTTCGTCTGTGTGCCTAAGATTGTTGAGATCCACTGTTGTCATTCCGTACTGCGGGTCTACCATTACCCCTCCTCCAGTCAGATTGGCCCATTTGCACCGGAACAAAGGGACCTTCAAATCACCTCCATAGTCAAGTTCCCATATCTCCTCTATGTAACCATAATATGTGTCCTTCTCCTTGCTGTTTGCCGCATCGTCAAAGCAGACACCACTGTTTTGGTTGGTGCTCTTTTTATCTTGGGCGATCATGTAAAATGTATTCCCATTTATCTTGTACCCTTGGAAAGTCAATATAGTCGAAGATGGTCTCTTGGCCAACAAGTACAAGTCATCTTCAACATTGTCGTCATTCATGAAATGTGTTCGCAACCAACCGCCGAAAGCCTCAATGTGTGTACGATGAATCCGGGTTCTTCGAGCGTATAATATCCATGTGTTTCTCGATATACGGGGTCACCAAGGTAGAATTTTGTAGAACTGTGTAGTGTGCTTGCGCCCAATAATGCCCGTCCCTACATATTATTGATTTTTGTCCAAGCGTGCCTTTTCCACGCAGTCACCCCTCATGCTGCGATTGAGGAACACCAATCGGCTTAATGTCAGGAAAAAGTCAACACAAAACTCAATAACCTCCTCTGTTTCATGGCCCTTGGAGATGCTTCCTTCTGGCCTAGCATGGTTACGAACATATTTCTTTAAGACTCCCATGAACCTCTCAAAGGGGAACATATTGTGTAGAAATACAGGACCCAGAATGGCAATCTCTTCGACTAGGTGAACTAGGACGTGCGTCATAATATTGAAGAAGGATGGTGGGAACACCAACTCGAAACTGACAAGACATTGGATCAAATCATTCTGTAAGCTTGGTAGGATTTCCGGATCGATTACCTTCTGAGAAATTGCATTGAGGAATGAACATAGCTTCACAATGGCTAATCGAACATTTTCTGGCAGAAGCCCCCTCAACGCAACCGGAAGCAATTGCGTCATGATCACGTGGCAGTCATGAGACTTTAGGTTCTGGAATTTTTTATCTATCATATTTATTATTCCCTTTATATTCGACGAGAAGCCAGACGGGACCTTCATACTGAGCAGGAATTCAAAGAAGATTTCCTTCTCTGCTTTGGTAAGAGCGTAGCTGGCAGGACCTTGATACTGCTTTGGATGCATGCCGTCGTTTTCGTGCACACGTTGCTGGTCCTCCCGTGCCTCCGATGTATCTTTTGTCTTCCCATACACGCCCAGGAAGCCTAGCAGGTTCACGCAAAGATTCTTCGTCATGTGCATCACGTCGATTGCAGAGCGGACCTCTAGGACTTTCCAATATTCTAGCTCCCAAAATATAGATTTCTTCTTCCACATGGGTGCGCGTCCCTCGGCGTCAGTCAGAACAGATTGTCCGCCAGGACCCTTTCCAAATATTACTTGTAAATCCTTGACCATATCAAGTATGTCATCACCAGTACGGAGGACGGGCTTCTTCCGGTGTTCTGCCTCACCTTTGAAATGCTTGCCTTTCTTTCTTAAGGCATGCTTGGTCGGAAGAAATCGACGATGTCCCAGGTACACATTCTTCTTACATTTGTCCAAATATATACTTTCAGTCTCATCTAAATAGTGCATGCATGCATGGTATCCCTTGTTTGTCTGTCCTGAAAGGTTACTAAGAGCAGGCCAATCATTGACGGTTACAAATAGCAACGCTCGCAGGTCAAATTCCTGCTGTTTGTGCTCATCCCACGCACGTACACCTTTTTTATTCCACAGTTGTAAAAGTTCATCAACTAATGGCCTTAGGTACACATCAATGTCGTTGCCGGGTTGCTTAGGGCCTTGGATGAGCACTGGCATCATAATGAACTTCCGCTTCATGCACAACCAAGGAGGAAGGTTATAGATACATAGAGTCACAGGCCATGTGCTATGCTTGCTGCTCTGCTCCCCAAATGGATTAATGCCATCTGCACTTAAACCAAACCATAAGTTCCTTGGGTCATCTGCAAAGTCCGGCCACTCTCTCTCGATTTTTCTCCACTGCGACCCATCAGCGGGTACTCTCAACTTCCCGTCTTTCTTACAGTCTTCTTTGTGCCATCGCAACGAATTGGCATGCTATTTGTTTTGGAACAAACGTTTCAACCGTGGTATTATAGGAGCATACCACATCACCTTGGCAGGAATCCTCTTCCTGGGGCGCTCGCCCTATACATCATCACTAGGGTCATCACGACCGATCTTATATCGCAATGCATTGCATATCGGGCATGCATTCAAATTCTCGTACTCACCGCGGTAGAGGATGCAGTCATTAGGGCATGCATGTATCTTCTGCACCTCCAATCCTAGAGGGCAGACAACCTTTTTTGCTTCGTATGTACTGTCGGGCAATTCGTTGTCCTTTGGAAGCTTATTCTTCATTATTTTCAGCAACTTTTCAAATGCCTTGTCAGGTACACCATTCTCTGCCTTCCATTGCAGCAATTCCAGTGTGGTGCCGAGCTTTGTGTTTTCATCTTCGCAATTTGGGTGCAACCCTTTTTTTTTATCCTCTAACATGCGCTGCAACTTCAACTTCTCCTTTTCACTTTCGTAGTTTCTCTTTGCATCAGCAATGGCCCGACCAAGATCATCAGCGGGCTCATATGATGCCTCGGCTTTTCTTCTTCATTCTCTTCCCCCATTGTAGTACCATCATATTCAGGACATCCAGGATAGTTGTCGTCATCCTCTTCTTCTTCATTCTCTTCCATCAGAACCCCTCTTTCTCCATGCTTGGTCCAACAATTATAGCCGGACATGAAATCGGACGTAAACAGGTGGACGTGAATCTGTTTTGAGCTAGAGTAAGTCTTATCATTCTTACACACACCACATGGACAACACATAAAACCATCCCGCTTGTTTGCCTCAGCCGCACGCAAAAAACTCTGCACGCCATTAATGAACTGGGGAGAGCGTCGGTCATCATACATCCATTGCCGGTTCATCTTCATTACACAACACCGAAAAGACCAAATTAATACAAGTTCATACACACTTATTTTCTCATAAAACAACATACAACTATCTAGATAAAACATTTAAATGCAACAACAAATGCGATCAAAATCGCAACTAAGGTAGCAATTCATCCAACAGCATAATGATACCAAGCCTCTTTATTAATGGCATATTTTCTAATCTTTCTAATCTTCAAGCGCATTGCATCCATCTTGATCTTGTGATCATCGACGACATCAGCAACGTACAACTCCAATTTCATCTTCTCTTCTTCAACTCTTTTCAATTTTCCTTTCAAATCCTCGTTTTCTTTTTCAACTAAATTTAACTTCTCGACAATAGGTTCGGTTGGCATTTCTGGTTCAACTACCTCCTAGATAAAAATATCTATGTCAACTTGATGGGCATAATTGTCATTAACACGAAATGCAACAAATAGTTATAAAAGAGAATATACCACATCCGAATCATAAACCAGACGAGGGCCGACGGGCACGGATATCATAACCACGGCACTATATATAACAACAATCATACAAGTAAGAAAATTATGCAAATAACTATCTAAATCATACAAATAAGATTTTTTTAATAAAAATGGTAAGAACACAAGAAGAGGCTCACCAAGGTGGTGCCAGCGATGGGACGGTGCGGGCAATCGACGGTGATTAGGACGGGGATGGGACGGCACACTAAGTAAACCACACCTACACATATGCAAACTAAGGAGTTAATTTGAGCTCAAATTGCATATAAATCAAAAAAACTACAACATAATTACACCCAAACTAAAACCCACAAATCACTATACTTATAAAGCATTGCACGAGCTGATCTAGCAATAACAAATGAAAGGACAAAGTTGCTAACCTTTGTGGACACTTGGATGGATTGGGGTGCCTCAAATCTTGACAAATCTTGGCAAAAATGGAGGGAGGAGCTCGAGCTAGGGGAAACACAGAGAGGGGAATTCGAATGGAGAAAACAGAGAAATGGAGTCGGGCTAGACGAAGGGTTTATATAGGGAAAGCTTTAGTCCCGGTTGGTTATACAAACCGGGACTAAAGGTCCACCTATAGTCCCGGTTTGTATCACCAACCGGGACTAAAAGGGCTCGTGGGGGCCCCAGGCTGACACCAGCCTGCCACCACCCCTTTAGTCCCGGTTTGTGATACAAACCGGGACTATAGGTCCCAAATGAACCGGGACTAATGGTGCCCCTGCCCCCCGACCGCTCCTAGCTGTTGGAACCGGGACTAATGGTCACATTTGTCCCGGGCCAAAAGCCAAACCGGGACTAAAGGGTTAAACGGAAGGCCTGTTTTCTACTAGTGGAGGGTCCTCCCGAAGGGCTGTCCGAGTTTCCGTTCGAGCTTCGAGGGTCTTCCCGAAGGGCTGTCCATGACATTGTCCGAGGGACTGTCCGACCGCCTCCCGAAGGGCTGTCCGACGAGGGAGAACATCCTCGCGGTTGGGAGGTTGTAAATCCTAGCTGCGGGTATCTGCACCACCGATCTTCATCGACTCTACTTCCGTTGCGCTACGAGTCGGTACGGATCAGATCAAACCTTGTATGCATCTCCATAGTGATCCTGGGCGTGCTCGCAGTACCGAATTTTTTTGTTTTCTGCCGCGTTCCCCAACAACACCTACTGTCCCCAGCCTCTGAAGCCTCATCTTCAGGCAAGAAAGAACAAGCATAAGCAGGTATGTACTGGCAGAAAGAACAAGCCTCTGAATTTTCTGTTTTTTAATTCGTTGATGGATTTTTCCTAATTGTAGTGATGTGATGTTTGCTTTAATAGACAACTAGGACTCACTACCATGAGGCTGGAGGCGGTTCTTCAGCTGCTAATGCCACTTGTACACTAGATGCACAGCTTGCAGCCAGTGCACCACCTGTTGCATCTACCAGGGCAAGAAGGACAACTGCTGCTTCTACTACTCCTACACAACCTGCTACTTCCACAAGACAAAGAAGGAAAACTGCTGCTTCTACTACTCCTGCCCAACCTGCTACTTCCACAACGCCAAGAAGGACAACTAAGGCTTCTACAAGGGCAAGAACTACAACAGATGATTTTACTACTCCTTCCTAGGCTGCAACAAGAGCTTCAGGTTCAAGCAATGCACCCATTAGTAGAGGTGGAAGGCCATACATAGCACCTAGGGCTACAACTGCATCAGATGGAGCAATAGTTGGGCCCAAAAGGAAGAGGTTCCACAACACAAGGATGATGGGTTACTTTTATGCCAGTGGCGACTAGTTTGGGTCTTGTCTATTTAAACATCTGCGTGTGAGAACTATGAGAAATTTGAGAACTTTGAGTCAGAACACTTGGCTCCAGTTGGTTTAGAACCTGTGAGAACTATTTGCAAGTATTTTGTGTTGAACTATGTAGCAACATTGTGACTACTGTGTTGTTGACATTTATGTGCCTGCTATGATGTTGAATTTGGTCATCTAGCTAGTGAAAATGATGTTGATGTTGCCAAGATGTTGAAAATTCTGTGCCTGTTGTGATGTTGCAAATTTTGTGCCTGCTCTCAAGTTGTTGTTATTGTCATGTTGTTTTAGTGATGTTGCAAAATTCTGTGTCTTGGCCAATTTGGTCATTTTGACTAGACTCGAGATCGACTCGAAAAGAAATGAGCCATCCCTAAGGTCTAGCCCATTTTGTCATTTTGACTCGACTCGAAATCGACTAAAAAAGAATTGAGCCACCACTTAGGTCTAGCCCATCTGGTCATTGACTCGACTCGAGATTGACTCGAAAAGAAATGAGACACCTCTTTTGGTCTTGGCCCATTTGGTCAATTTGACTCGACTCGAGATCGACTCGAAAAGAAATGACCCACCTCTTTGGTCTTGGCCCATTTGGTCATTTTGACTCGACTCGAGATCGACTCGAAAAGAATTGAGACACCTCTTTGGTCTTGGCCCATTTAGCCATTTTGACTCGACTCGAGATCTACTCGAAAAGAATTGAGACACCTCTTTTGGTCTTGGCCAATTTTGATCATTTTGGCATGTTTCTGGTTGGTATTAGCATGTTTGATCATCTATTACCATGTTTTTGACTTCTTTGTCAGAGCACTAGTATCCATTTGGCTAGGTCCAATAGGTTCTTTCAAATAACAAACATCAAGAGATTCATAATAGAAAACCAGAAACTCATTACATAACTTAATATATGCTTAAGTAGTACTTCTACTTCATCAAGTAGTCATTACATAACTGGGGATAGTTTTGCAGCTCGTCATTACATAACTTAACAGTGGATAGTTTTGCAGATAGGGGATTCCCAAAATATACATTCCCAAAGCCGGCTACATTGTTCCAAGGCCACATATTAACTTAACATAACTAATAACTGAGGTGAGGAACATCATTGTTCACTCATGAAGGATTGACTTTATCTTGTCAAGCTTGTCCTTGTTGCCATGGCCAGCTTCATAAGATCTTCAACCAGAAACTATATCTTCCTCTTCTCCTCTTTCAGCCAATCTCTCTCTTTCTGCATCTCATCCCTCTCCTTCCTGGTGTTCCTAATGATCTCTCCCTGATATCTAGCAATGCACTTAAGCTCCTTGTGTTCCTCAGCCAACTTCTCCATCTCCTTCATCTTGCCAATGGCAGCCTTATCCTTCTCCTTCTCCTTGGTGATAGCTAGCTTCTCCATGTCCTTGTCCACATCCATCTCCTTCTGCTTGAGCTCTTCATCAGTCATCTCCTTATTGTTCTTTTCTGCCCAATCAAACATTTTGGTGACATCCTCAACCAGCTGGTTGTATCGATCCCCAAGTTGTTCCAACTGCTTGTTCACCTTGGCCAACTCTTTCTTATGCTTCTCATGGTCCATAACTCTACCACAGTTCTCCTCATGAAACATCTCCCATATCTTCACCAAGCATCTTTGCATAATATAAGGCCATGGGGCATCAACCCACTCAACAACTCCACAGTCAATACCATCCTGCATCAAGTATTACTAAATAAATAAGCTAACTTAAACAAGAAGTGAATCAACCAGACAATACATTTTCTATTAACTACATTAAACAAACAATTGTCGTACCAACAAAGATTCAGTTATTCAGTCACACTTGCAGTTACAACAGAGATTCAGTCAACTAGCAGTTAAAGCAAATGTTTAGTCACATTAGCAGAGATTCAGATTCAGTCACACTTGAGATTCAGATTCAGTCACACTTAGAGCAGACATCCACTTAACTAGAGCTATAATTCATACAAATAAACACTGAAAAGAGCATGTCTAATCTTGTGAAACTACAACATTCTAGTCTAAGAATTTTGCCACTAATAGTAACTGGATTTGCTAACAGATATTGCTATAGTACCAATGCCACTAAAACAAACCTGAAACCCACATCCATAGAACCTCCTCCCAGTGTCCTTTCCTTCAAATGCAACACATTTCAAGCATGGGGCAAGGTGAAGCCTGCATTTGATGCTTGGATCTGCAGCTCTACCACAGAATGATGCATCTATAGTGGTGTCAGAGTTGGCCTGCATTGTAGCACACGACTTAACCGGAGAACAAAGAAGAACTACTCACAAGATGGTCTCAAATCCAAGAACATATGAACCCTACCTCTAACCCTAGGTGCAAAGCAGAGCACTTACCCATTGCTCCATGTCCATGCCGACCAACTCCTCCTCGCTTCTCTCCTCTCCATCATTCCACGATGGCATCCTGGATGGCGGATTTCGTAGCAACGACGAGAGCTCCGGTGGCGACAGAGAGGGGAGAGAGCAGAGAGGGGAGAGAGTAGAGTAGGGGGAGAGTGAGCAAGTGGAGTGAATCGGGCCAGTGCGCCCTGTGACCTAGTGAGCGAGACCTATCGGCCGTCAACCCCCTCGCCGTCTCACTTGTCCGACATGGCACCTGACCGGTGGGCCACCCGTGTCAAAAATCGTGGTTCACTGCTTCAAATCGATCATTTGAGTTTATTGAGAAAATTAACAGGAAAAGTGGTGGATTTTTATGACACGCTAGAAATGTGGTGGCAAATCCAGGTGACAACTTTAAATGTGGTGGTTTTTTGCAATTCACTCGGATACTATAAAAGAGCTGACTATTTACTTATATTTTCCTACTGTTTCCCTGTCAAAAGAAAATGAAAAATGAAAATCGGGCGGCCAAAGCATTAAAAAAATGCGAGGAATATTCAACATATATAAGTTCTTTCCCCCCCAAAAAAGAAACAAACAAAGACACAATTTTTGTATTGACGGTGACCATTGTGGTGTAGTGCATGGTCGTAGATGACGCGCACGCGTGGATGTGTATTACACCGCTTTGAAGCTGTTAACCTAGTTGTGTTGGGATGCTTGGTAGTACTACTAGACAGTTTCTTATCGAGTTTGTCTAGATTTCTGTTTAGCAAAACCATCATGTGTGAGTCACTGAGTTCTAAACCGGAATGCGGTGTTTGGATCAAATTATCTTGTGGGGGCAAGTCTCGTTTGTTGGTATGTAAATTCCTAGGCAAATTTTACATGCTCCTTCTTACTCCTTCTTTTTACATGTAAGGTAAGAAGGTAATAGTTAATTAGACCACTAATTAATGAGACCAACAACTTAGATTTATTATATACTCTTACCACTCATGTGAAAAGAGTAGGTATGGGAAAGCATGTTAAAACCGCTCAAATTCCTAGTATATAGACCGAAGAAAGAGGTGAAGAGGTGCTAGGGTTGTGCACCACCGAAATTTCTTGGTGGAAACCTTGAGGAAGTCGAGATCATGGAGAAGTTTTTCCGCTCGAAGATTGACAATTCATGTACATAATTGGCATACTCGAGCAACTTACCGATACATCAAGAATATGATCATAAGCTAGGCAACCACTCACATGCGAACATGGGAGGAGGAGACGACCGACTCTTGTATTCGCTTGTTAACTGCGAGGCTCCAAGTAGCAAATGAAGGTGCGACAGTGTTGAAAGCTCTAATTATAAGAAACGCAATGGACCACCGGCAAAATCAAAGGAAAAAAAGGCAAGCCACAAGGTTATGGTTGAATAAAACTCCATTTTCTGCGCAAAACAAAAAATAATCAGAACATGCCATGGTATCTAGACAGAAGTGCATGTAAACATGATGGGGTGCACCAAAAAAATCCTTGAGCTAGACCTCAATGTTCAAGGCTCGACAAAAAATTGGTAATGGTTCAACTGTTGAGATTTTCAAGAAAAGGTTCACGTCGTTCGACTGTCTTACATAAAAACATCGCATATATACTCATCGGAATATATATTATATTCCATGACTTTGTAACAACATCATCTCCATCAGGAAAAAATACCGACATCTACACTAATTGCTCATAGATGGTGCTGGACATGGAGATGGGTGCTGGTGTTGTGGATGGAATTGATGGTGATGGAGTGAATGAAGATGCTCCTAGTGAGGCCTTGAAGTTGGTGCAATGGCTCCACGAGTCTAAGGAAACATACCTGACAAGATCAATCCTCAAGGATGAAATATATGGTTATTTGTTCCTTTCAAGCAACGAAAAACTATAGCAAAAGTTCTATAGGACACACGACGATGGCATGTAAAAGGAAGCAACAAGGGGAACAATGTGGTCCCTACACACCCTACACATGCATTTTGGGCCTAGGGATCTTGGGCCCACATGCCAACATATCGACTATTGTATTTTTACTTCAAGTATGACTATTGTATTTTTTTGCTTTATTTTCTCACTCTAAAAAGTGTTTTTTCATGAAACCTTAATTTTCCGCCTCTAATAGCTTTCCCGTCCCCCTTCCATGTAACCTTGCAATAAGAGAGAAAGCAGAGATAAAATTACAGAATGATAGTTGAGTACAAAAAAATGATTTTTTAGCATTTTTTTAATTTAAAGTGGATATTTGGAGAGATGGGCAATCAGCAATGTGAATAGATGTTCTTTTCATTTCAAACACCCCTAGATTCGAGAAAAACTACAATGTTTGCCACTGAGGGTATATTCGCACTTTCCTCCCTTGATTTTCCTCTCCTCTCCCGACCCGTCTCCATACGCGACGGAGCGGCCGCAGCCCGCTCCCTGCGGCCGCCGTGCCCTCCCCGCCGACCAGACCTCCGCCACGCCGGCTGCCTCTCTGTCCCCCGAAGAGCCCTGCACCTCCCGACTCGCGCCGCTGGCCCCATCCGTGCCCCTCTGGCCCCCGAAGCCCAAAGGTGATTTTTTTCTTCTTGTCATGCCTGTATCTCCTGAAATATCAGAAGTAATTGCATCCGTCTGTTGCTCGTGTGTAAGAAATTCCATGCCAACTTGTCATACAATTGATGAATTGTCTGAAATTTCATCTTCAACTGAACCTTTGTTCTAGAGTTTGTGTTCTTCTGAACCAGAAATCCTTGGGGCCTCTTGTTTGCATAATTATCCGTGTATGTATTCTCGATGAAGTGAGAACGAATTATATCTGCGGAGTTAAATATTTGATATATATATCTTCCAGTACTAGAATGTAATTTCTTCTTCTTCTAAAATGCAGTGTCATTGCTGGACAACTTAGGAAGCATGACAGAGGGTGGTATTGTGGTGGCCATCTGCCAACACGGCGGGGAGTTCACTTCTGGCCCCAATGGGAATTTGGTCTACAAAGGGGGCGAAGCGCACGCCGTTGACGTCTCTCGGGAGATGCCACTGGACAGCTTCAAGGACGAGGTGTCCAAGGTGTTCCATGTCGATGTCACCGATATGTCGTTCAAATACTTTCTGCCGAACAACAACAGAACGCTCATCACAATCTCATGTGATCGAGATTTGCAACGGATGGTTGATTTTACTGCTAGTGCTGCACACGTAGACGTTTTTGTCATTGGTACAGGGGAGAATAGGTTTGTCTTGTTCTACTCTTTTGTGTACCTTTTTATAGTTCATCTAGGAGAGCCAATATCAAGCATCTCCTGATGTGATGCACATTTTTTGTTATACTGGCCAGGAGTGTCGTAACTTACACTGGACCTTCCACTGTTAAAGCTGGATCTAATGCACAGGGTGACAAAAGGAAAAGGCTACCTTCCAAAAACAAGTAGGTGCTACTGTCCTGATTCTGTTTTTCTAGTGTTATTTTTACTCTTTTCACATTATACTAAATGGTCTGTGTGTGTGTGTGTGTGTGTGTGTGTCCAGGGCATCCAAAAGTAACAAGAAGACCCCAAATGCTACTGGTGCTGCAGTTCAAGCTAATACTCATGATGTCAATCAACCAAGACCGGTGGCGACTATAAATGATTACAATGAGTACATTTCTGTTGCTACATCTTTGCATTTATGTTGTGCCCTTGGTTGCTACCTATTATGACATGTACCTTGGTTACAATCTATTGTGACCTTCAAAACAGAAATCGGAAATTTAGAATCCCTATTTTTTAATGTAGCCCATTCTGCAGTCAATTAAATATATGCCTACATCAAGAGGCACAGATTGTCAAGTTGTGGTTAGCACAGAAAATTGTCGGCCTACATTATTTGCTGGAGTATATAGTTCTGCCACTAATTCCATCATTTTCATTTATTCATGTTTGGTGAAATCTCTAGTTAAATCTCGCCAGTACCTTGGTTTATAGCATCATTTTGTTTATGAAACAGATCATGCCACTGAAGAAGTAGTTAAGCCATGGACACATAACATGGTTTTATAGGCATTTCACTAATTTCTTTCTTCCCCCTTCTTTCAATTATGGCAAGTGCTAATACATACCTACTCGTACGTAGCCCCTGTTATAGCTGTTGATTCTCACCTGGTTTCCCGTATGACGCTTTCTGTACTTCACATTGTTACTTGAATGGTTTTATGTTCTGATTGCATGCCTTCTTTTTTGCAGTCTCTGCATTTTGCTGTTCCTCTTTCATTTCAAGGAGTCACAGATTTGTTTTTATGAACCTCTTTGCTGTTACTGCTACTTTTGCAGTCTCTGCATTTTGCTGTTACTTAGTTTGATCAGTTAATGCTTAGTGAACTGTTAGTTCATCGTAGATAGATGCCCCTCTTGCAGTGTATATTATCCGTTGGTTAGACTGTTATGCATGATTACTTTACTTGTAGATTGTAAGGGTCAATCATTCTACTTGTGATATGATGCTGTTTGAAAGAAATAATTTATTGTCCTTGATGAAACTAGGGATTTTCAACTAGAATTTGGGCGTGATGTTGCCTTTGCCACCACAGCCGAAGCTGTTTCCTCTGCTCCAGATGTTATGAGTCAGGAGAAGCTTGCTCTCGTTGATACCACACAAAGGTAGTCATCTAGTCAAATTCTGTCTTGTGCTTTACAAAGTTTGTAAAAAAGCAAGTTCCAAATATGCTTGCGTGGCTTTTGCAGGGAACTAATTGGGCCTTTTGATGATTCAATCAATGCATATGATGGTTCCGAGATCATAATAGATCCTCCGCAGGAACTTACCAATAACCCTACTATGTTCTGGGATGACATTATTAAAGGTGTTGGTCAAGAATTTGATAATGTGAAGGATTTCCGAGCTCAGTTGTGCAAGTATTCCATCAGTAAAGGATTTGCGTACCGATTCATAAAAAATGAAACCACCAGAGTCACTGTGAAGTGTGTTGGGGATGGCTGCACCTGGCGATTGCATGCATCCGAGTCATCTCGTAGCAAGAAGTTTGTTATCAAGAAAATGACTGATGTGCACACATGTGGAGGAGAAGGTGGAGAGGGTCAGCGACGAGCAACAAGGCAGTGGCTGACTACCATCATTAAGGAGAAACTGCGTGTGAACTCGTTACTCAAGCCGAAGGACCTTGTCAAGGAAATATATGAAGAATATGGAGTTCTGCTGACCTATTCACAGGTTTGGCGAGGTAGAGAAGTGGCACAGAAGGAGATGTTTCATGTTATGAGGGAGACATTTGGCCATTTGCCCTGGTACCGGGATAGACTTTTTCAGACTAACCCAGGGAGCTCACTTGAATTGTCTCAGACAGTGGATACACGCCGTGTTTTTATCGCATTCCATGCTTCTTTGCACGGTTTTGCAAGTGGATGCAGGCCCCTCCTTTTTCTTGACAAGGTTCCGCTCAAGGCGACAAATGAGTGCAAGTTGCTGGTTGCAGCTGCAGTTGATGCAGATGATGGTATCTTTCCAGTGGCATTTAATGTGGTTGAAGATGAAAGTTATGACAGCTGGGTTTGGTTCTTGATGCAGCTGAGGATTGCTCTCCAATATCACAACTACCCATTCAATGCTATGACATTCTTGTCCAATGGACGAAAGGGTCTGGATGCTGCTGTCCCACATGTGTTTGAAGATAGCCACCACGCCTTCTGTTTACATTATATCATGGAGGAATTCAGAGGAGAACTGAGGAAGGGACCATGGTCGCAACAGATAAGAGATGCGATGGTCGAGGATTTTACTCGTGCAGCCGAAGCATGTAGCATTGATGAGTTTAATGCATCAATTGAGAGGATAAGGAATATATCCACTGAAGCTGCCGACTGGATCATTGCGAGTAAGCCAGAGCATTGGTCAGATGCCGTCTTCAGAGGCTGTCGGTATGACCATTTCTCATCGGACATTGTGGATGCATTTAATAACTGGATACCGACAAAGAAGGAGGGGTCGATGGTGCTGATGATAGACTCTCTGAGAATAAAAATAGCGGAGATAATGGAAGCAAGGCGTGAAGCCTGCAAGTCATGGGAAGGGCCTTTAACGCCTTCCATGGATTTCAAAGTGCAGGGTGAGATGTCGAAGGCTAGTAAGCTGACCGTGCTGTGCTCTTCCGAGACTGTGTTTGAAGTGCGGGGAAGTGGTATTTTTGTTGTTAATCTTGGAAATTGGGAATGCACATGTCGGAGGTGGCAACTTTCCGGCCTCCCTTGTATGCATGCTGTTGCTGTGTTCAACAGGATTGGGCGATCTTTCTACGACTACTGTTCCAAGTTTTTTAAAATAGAGAGCTACCATATGACATACTCAGGAACAATCCTCCCAATTCCTGACATGGATACCTTGGATTTTAGTGCTGGGGCAACGATCCCACCTCCCAAGCCACGTACATCAGATAAACCGAGAAGAAAGAGGTTTAATCCCAACAAGGTAACCACTCTTACACGGCTCTGTAGCAGGTGCAAGCAGGCAGGCCACAACAAGGCAACATGTGAAGCTCTTCTGTAGACAAAGCAAATTCTTCATCTGCAGTATGTATAGCAGGTATATCTTGTCTTTTAACCTGCATTTTCTCCAATAAAAGAACCACTTTTCTTGATCTATCCAGTTAGGAACGTCATGTCCAAATTGGTCAATTTTGCTGGAAAAGTGACATCTTAAATAGTGGATGGAATTCCTCAGTGATGTTCAGAGTGATTGCTGTACATGAAACGAGCTCCAGATTGACTCAAAACATCAATATCGATAGTTGAGGGTGCCCACATTAAATGGTATTGGAGTTCAGAATATGATTTGACTCTGAGAAGCAATATTCCAACGATTTAAGAGGGGGCAAAACATTGCATAGCATTTATCAATTGCAAACACTGTTTTTATTTGGTAAAATCGATCTGTTTTTCTTGAATTTTGAGTGCTTGCTAGCAACTATTGTATCATTGGCTTTCATATTTTCTCTGGGTAGAATCCTACTGCTGAACTAATTACTTTCCACTGGTAGCACGGAGGATCACACCGATGAATGGAATTCAGACTGCTGTTGTTTGTCCAGCAGCCTGCTTGCCTAACCAAACACGTATTTATCGTTGCAGGTTCACTTAGAGGTCTGATGTGATGAAAGAGAGTTTATGGTGGTGGCTGCTGTGTAGACGGAAGGATGGCGATAATGAGACATCAGTTGAATCACTTGTTTATATGAAGGGTGTAACTTGAAGTTCTGTAGGGATGGACTAGAGGTGGTGATAAGGTGCTAGCTTCTGGACAGTGTCAGCTGAAAACAGAGTAGCCGATGGTTAGCTGTTTAGTTATAGCTGTAGGTATTTTTATCCTAGTGTCATGGTATATTCTCAAATTTTTGTGTAGGTCATAGTTATTCTAGTCATATTGATCTACTGCAGAGAGTTCCAACTCCAGACGCTGGTATGCTCTTCTTTCACCATTATGATTTCTGTGTTAATATTTTTCATCAAGCAAAAATTCTGATCGGTTATTACCAGTTTTGCAATTGGCAAAAATGTTGCCTGTTGTGTGAAGTTTCCTCTGGCCAAGTGACTGCTGTTACTTGTTGCATACAAATAAATAGATTTTAGCTGTCTATTGTGGTCAAAGATAATTTTCCTTTTGTTGTCCCTCAAACTTTGCTCTCTGTTCTGTCGGGGTGCACATGTAAATAACAATTTTCTTGATGTTAAATGAGTGTTTCAATACTGAGGAAAAATATATACATTACTGTGGTAACTGAAGTTGCATTCAAAATACAAATTGGATTACGGTACATAGTCGTGAAGCATAATTTTGCATTGCATAAGTATTCCATTTTTTTTTGAAACATGAGTAAAGGTAATGTGCTGTTAGGTTTAATGTGAGTAAGAGAGCGATTCTTTGAATTCGAAGACTAAGAGCCTCTCAAGCAGATTTTGTAAAAGGGGCATCCGGAATAATAACCGCCGATTTAGCAAACGAGGGCGTTTTTACTGTCCCGAGCAGATCCTGCAAAATCAGCCATACATGTAATTTTTTTTTGCGGGATCCTGCATATTTCGGGCCTTGTCCTGCAGATAATCCGGATTGGAGCCCTATTTTACAGTAAAACAAAAAACGGTTGACGGCAGGGAACTTTCAGCTCCCACGCCTTCCTTCCTTAGCTACCGCTGCCACAGTCCGAGCTCGATTCCGGCCATCCCTGCCACCGGCGACCAGGGGAGCGGACCGGGCTGGCCTCCTACCGACAGTGCTTGCGTTCCTACAACTCGTATTGTTTGCCCACGGCTAGCCGCTCCCCCCCCCTCCCCCCCCCCCCCCCCCCCCCCCGCGTTGGCCAAACCCGCCCGCAGCTCTCGGCTCAACCTGCGGTGCTCTCCCTAGCTCGAATGAGCAGACATGGGCATTCCTATAGCTCGTCTTCTTTGCCCACGGCCTTGGTGTGGCCGCCGCTCCTGCCCCCCCCCCCCCCCCCCACACACACACCCCCAAAACTCGGCCGCCGCTCCCGGCTCCGCCCATGTAGGCCAAACTCGGTTGTCGCTCCCGGCTCCCCCAGCAGCGCCCTCCGATGCTATCGACGCGATAGACGAGCTGGAGCTCAAGGCGCCCGGTGGGGCAGACGAGTGGAGCTCGAGGCGATGCGGCAGGTCACGAGGTCACAATTGTAATTTAGATTTTGTTTCTAGGGGGCATTATGGTATTTTGCAACAATTTATACGAGATCTGTTCTGCCGACACACGTATCCATATCGTAAAAGCTCCTAAAAACGATTTACGATACCCTTTAAAATGATTTTGCGGGACGAACTTTTAGAGGATCTGCTAGAGATTCTCTGAACCATCGGTGTCTAGAGCAAGTTGTTGCGAAATGCTATGCTTCTCTTAGTTGCATCTGCGAATTTTCACCGCAGTGGAGAGTGACACCATTGTTGTACGAAACGGAGATGGTGTCGACAGTGAGATCTATGGTGAGCAGGAATTGCTAAATGAGGGAACCCAACACCAAGAAAAGAATAAAGAACACAAAGTTTAATGGGAGAAATATAAACTCTGGATACAAAAATCATCAAGGCAATGGTCTCGTTCACAGATACTAACATCACACCAACATTGGCTTGACAAAGAATCATACAAAGATAGAAACTGTAGATTATATTGTATGCACATGATGCAAGGATCTTCTTAGTGGCCCTACTATTTTAATCAAGGAAATAAGCAGCAACTCGCTTTGATTGGGAAACAAAAAAATGTACTCCCTCCGTTCCATAATATAAAAGCGTTTTGCAAGCTAGCATAGCTTGCAAAACGCTCTTATATTGTGGGATGGAGGGAGTATTACATAGTTGTTTGAGCCAAAATCATTTGCAGATGGTACAGAAAAGTCGATTTTTAATCTGTTATGACAACTGATATCCACTGGCCATCTATATGTAGGCAGACAACGTTGATCAGACCTTCAAATCACCTCTATTAAACCATCACATCTGGAACAACAAAAAACTTTACATATGCTCATTATCTTGTGAAAATACGTAAATGTTACGTACTTGCCACTCCAAAATATGTCATCACTATTCCAAAATAGAGATCGAAGAACAATATTCCCAACTTCTCTTGAAAGGTTTAAGTAGACGAGCTGTAGGAAAGAGCCAATTGTAGATCTACCTTCAGGTCAAATCTCATGGGATCTTCTGTATCAAACTCAATGATGTCTCTGCCATTGTTTGAAATCATGATGTTGAGAGCTTACCAACACCTCCGATGCCTATCAGTACTTGCAGAGCAAAGCTAAAGATGACAAACATGAAACATTATTTAGGTGGGAGGGAAAGCAAACCACTAGTTGAGTGGCATAAGCAAGAGCAAGGATGACATATAAGGAGGTTAGAACTGTACTGTCTCCATTACTAGGCAATTTGTTGGTTAGGTATAGTAGGTGAGTCATTGCTTCACTGGAAATAGTTATGTATAGTTTTGACATTCATTTTAATAGAATAAATAGTTCACCAAAGAGTCTATAGTTGTTGCCTATGATCGTTAATTGTACATATATATAATTATTTTTGTAACACAACAACCGTGTTGCCTTGTGTCGATATTTATAATAGATCGAGGAGTATGTGTGCTCATCCTGCTATAAAATTCTGCAAAAAGCATTAGTGTCCTATTCGTAATACAAAGGGAAACCTTTTCCAATTCTTTACTTAGTACCAAACATGACATATGTATATGAATTGTTTAGATTATGACCGCCAATAATTTTTCATCAGTTTCACATGATCATTTAATAGTGAAATCACGAGCAATTAATTAGTCCAAGAACCCGGCACCATTATGTTTTAGTGAGGCGACTTGGAGAGACAAACCATAGAGTTAATGGATCAGCGTCCTAGGAAACAAAGGCCCAATTTATATTTGTCATGCACTTTTGTTCTCGCTGTAGAATTCTACTACTGAAATAACTGGTTCCCATTGCTAGCGTTGAAAGAAATTCAGATTGTTGTTTAAACATGTTTTTACCATTGCAGTTTCACTTAGAGAGGTATGATCTTCTGAAAGAGGGTTTATGTTGCTGGCTGCTGTATTAGGGCGGAGATAATGAGACATCAATAAATACCATTTTGTTTATATGAAGGGTCAAGGGTGTAACTTGAAGATCTTTAGATCATCTATAACTAGACATACCACGCAGACAGTGACCGGTCAATCTTCAAATCGTCGCATCCATAGCCGTGTACCTCATATCGGATACCCTATATCCATACTACACACGCAACGTGAAAGATAGTACATAGATGATCAAAATAAACACACATAGAGAAAGCAGACATAGAAATCTACATAATCCGGACCAAAAGAGCATCATAGTTCAGCCAACGGACATAGTTCTAAACTAAAAATATTAAAAACAAAAATAAAGACAGAGATGGCCGAGCTTCTTCTCCACTTCCTTGCCGGTCCTTTGCCCTTCCGGTCACCAATGCGACTGTAGCCCTTCGTGTAGGCATCGGTGGCAAGAGTTGGGTGGGGGTCATCAGAGCCGTCGCCGGAGCCATCGGTGACGTCGGACAAAGACGAGATGAAGCCGGCCATCCTCTGGACGACACGGTTATGCTGCCTCATGAGCTTCGCTGCTCTCGCGGACGCACCACCGCCTCCTTCTATGATTGCTCGATACTGAGCCGGAGGGCCTGACGTTCTTTCGATGAAGCCAGTCAGTGTACGTCTCTGCCGTCATCAATGACCTATGGTAGAAAGCCCGAGGAGCTCCTCCTCCTCATCGGGTAAAGCCGATAGTCCGCCTCGCCGGTGGGAGGACTATACGACTGCCTCTGATGTCGCCGCCCTCTCCCTAGCCCACTGCCTCTCGCGGTGGGTGGTGCGCTCCTCTAAATTGGGTGTCCGCGTCCGTGACTCTGACGACGCGGGCACGAGAACCCACCAATGTCCTTGAGGACCAGCGACTGGAGGGTTAGGAGGGCGAAGGGTGAGCGACGAAGAGCTGTGCGCGGTGCGGTACGGGACATGTCCGCCCCGGTGTCCGCACTGCGGTGGCGGGCGGAGCATAGCCGAAGCTGTCGCCCGTGTCGACCCACGAGTGCTCACTACTGCAGGAATGCCTAGCAGTGACGGGTGGAAAATGTCTAGCAGTGGCGGGCAAGGCTGTCGGGGGCGCCCGCCACTGACCTCCCGCCACTGCTAACATGGCATCAGTGGCGGACGGGGGTCCGTCACTTATGTGTCTATTGTAGTTGCGGGCGAATTGTAGTTCCCGCCACACCTATTATAGCTAGCAATTGCTACATTCCTCTTTGCCCGCCACTGCTGTGCATAGCAGCAGAGGCAGGCACTCGTGGCGCCTGCCACTGGTAGTGATCTAGGCCTATAGAAGAATTGTTGCCGGGACAACGTTTTTTTGCTGCTGTGGCAGCATTTTAATGACGCGGTCGCAGTAATTTGCACTTGATCATCAAATTACATTACATATATAGAATGTTGTCTCAACATTCAAACAATCATCCACACGCATACAACATATTTATTACATCGTCGATACAATAATTAAGAGTATTAGTGAAGCAAACATATAGTATAAAAAGTGCAGGGCAACAAACATGCATGTCTCAACACAATAAGTTTTGAAGCCGTGTCTGTAGCGACTTGGCTAGTTGCTGGCAATCGATGACCACAATACGTCTTCGACTCGGTAAAATCGTTCTGCAAACTTCCCATCCTTATTTACAACCTCCTAGTTGATTATTTTGGCCAACACCTTTTGGAGGCGCTCATGCTCTCTTAAGAACTCCCCTATGTCCATGTCACTTTCCATCTCCTCGGACCACTTGATGATCTGACTATGATTTTGCAAATATTGGATTTTCTTCAAAAAGTCGTCCATGTTTGCCATGACCAAGTAGCCAGACCTATGGGGTTTTTTGTTGGGGAACGGAGCATGAATTTCAAAAAATTTCCTACGCTCACACAAGATCTATCCATGGAGATGCATTGCTACGAGAGGGGAGAGTGTGTCTACGTACCCTCGTAGACCGTTAGCGGAAGCGTCTCACAACGCGGTTGATGTAGTCGAACAATCCTTCGAGCTCCACCGATCGAGTACCGAACGTACGGCACCTCCGAGTTCTACACACGTGCAGCTCGGTGACGATCCTCGCCTTCTTGATCCAGCAAGACGTCGAGGAAGTAGATGAGTTCCGTCAGCACGGCGGTGTGGCGACGGTGACGGTGAAGTGATTCCGGCAGGGCTTCGCCTAAGCTCTCCGAAAATATGACCGAGGTGGAAAACGGAGATCGGGGCACCGCACACGGCTATGTGACAATTGTGTACTTTGGGGTGCCCCCTTGCCCCGGTATATAAAGGATGAGAGGGAGGAGGCCGGCCCCCTAGGGGTGCGCCAAGTGTGGGGAGTCCTACTAGGACTCCTTAGTCCTAGTAGGATTCCACCTCCCATACGGAGTAGGAAAGGGGGAAGGGAGAGGGAAAGGAAAGAGGGGGCTGCGCCCCCTCCCCTAGTCCAATTCGGTTTGGGCAAGGGGGGGCGCGCGCCTCCTCACGTGGCCTGCCTCTCCTTTTCCCGTATGGCCCAATAAGGCCCATTATTTCTCCCGGTGAATTCCCGTAACTCCCCGGTACTCCGAAAAATACCCGAATCACTCGGAACCTTTCCGACGTCCGAATATAGCCTTCCAATATATGAATCTTTACCTCTCGGACATTCCGAGACTTCACGTCATGTCTGTGATCTCATCCGGGACTCCGAACAACATTCGGTCACCAATCACATAACTCATATAATACTATTTCGTCATCGACCCTTAAGTGTGCGGACCCTACGGGTTCGGGAATGATGTAGACATGACCGAGACAACTCTCTGGTCAATAACCAACAGCGGGACCTGGATGCTCATATTGGTTCCTACATATTCCACGAAGATCTTTATCGGTGAACCTCATATGACAACATACGTTGTTCCCTTTGTCCGGCGGTATGTTACTTGCCCGAGATTCGATCGTCGGTATCCAATACCTAGTTCAATCTCGTTACCGGCAAGTCTCTTTACTCGTTCCGTAATACATCATCTTGCAACTAACTCTTTAGTCACGGTGCTTGCAAGGCTTCTGTGATGCTGTATTACCGAGAGGGCCCAGAGATACCTCTCCGATAGTCGGAGTGACAAATCCCAATCTTGATCCATGCCAACTCAACAAACACTTTCGGAGATACCTGTAGTGCACCTTTATAATCACCCAGTTACATTGTGACGTTTGATACACCCAAAGTATTCCTACGGTATCCGGGAGTTGCATGATCTCATGGTCAGAGGAACGTGTATTTGACATAGTGAAAGCAATAGCATTAAACTGAACGATCATATGCTATGCTGACGGTTGGGTCAAGTCCATCACATCATTCTCCTAATGATGTGATCCCGTTATCAAATGACAACTCATGTCCATGGTCAGGAAATCTTGACCATCTTTTGATCAACGAGCTAGTCTAGTAGAGGCTTACTAGGGACTCAGTATTTGTTTATCTATTCACACATGTATTAAGTTTCCGGTCAATACAATTCTAGCATGAATAATAAACCATTATCATGAACGGGGAAATATGATAATAATAAACACTTTATTAATTGCCTCTAGGGCATATTTCCAACAGTCTCCCACTTGCACTAGAGTCAATTACATTTTAATGAATCTAACACCCATCGCATTCTGGTGCTGATCATGTTTTGCTCGTGGAAGAGGTTTAGTCAACGGGTCTTCCACATTCAGATCTGTGTGTACTTTGCAAATCTCTATGTCTCCATCCTTAATCAAATTCCGAATGGATTTGAAGCGACGCTTTATATGCTTGGTTCTCTTGTGAAACCTGGGCTCCTTTGCTATAGCAATTGCTCCAGTGTTGTCACATAAGATAGTCATTGGACCCGATGCACTAGGTATGACACCTAGATCGGATATGAACTCCTTCATCCAGACTCCTTCATGTGCTGCTTCGGAAGCAGCTATGTATTCCGCCTCATATCTAGATCCCGCCAGGACGCTCTGCTTGGAACTGCACCAACTGACCGCTCCACCATTAAGAATAAATACGTATCCAGATTGTGACTTAGAGTCATCTGGATCTGTGTCAAAGCTAGCATCGACGTAACCCTTTACGACGAGCTCTTTGTCACCTCCATAAACGAGAAACATGTCCTTGGTCCTTTTCAGGTACTTCAGGATATTCTTGACCGCTGTCCAGTGATCTATTCCTGGATCACTTTGGTACCTCCCCACCAAGCTTATAGCGAGGCACACATCAGGTCTGGTACACAACATGGCATACATAATAGAGCCTATGGCTGAAGCATAGGGGATGACACTCATCTTCTCTTTATCTTCTGCCGTGGTCGGGCATTGAGTCTTACTCAATCTCATACCTTGCAATACAGGCAAGAACCCTTTCTTTGACTGATCCATTTTGAACTTCTTCAAAATCTTGTCAAGGTATGTGCTTTGTGAAAGTCCAATGAGGCGTCTTGATCTATCCCTATAGATCTTGATGCCTAATATGTAAGCAGCTTCTCCGAGATCCTTCATCGAAAAACTTTTGTTCAAATAACCCTTTAGGCTTTCCAGAAATTCTATGTCATTTCCCATCAACAATATGTCATCTACATATAATATGAGAAATGCCACAGAGCTCCCACTCACTTTCTTGTAAATACAAGCTTCTCCATAAGTTTGTATAAACCCAAACGCTTTGATCACTTCATCAAAGCGAGTATTCCAGCTCCGAGATGCTTGCACCAGTCCATAGATGGATCGCTGGAGCTTGCATACTTTGTTAGCGCCTTTAGGATCGACAAAACCTTCCGGCTGCATCATATACAATTCTTCCTTAAGGAATCCATTAAGGAATTCCGTTTTGACGTCCATTTGCCAGATTTCATAATCATAAAACGCGGCAATTGCTAACATAATTCTGACAGACTTTAGCATCGCTACGGGTGAGAAAGTCTCATCGTAGTCAACTCCTTGAACTTGTCGATAACCTTTAGCAACAAGTCGAGCTTTATAGATGATGATATTACCATCAGCGTCCGTCTTCTTCTTAAAGATCCATTTATTTTCAATAGCTTGCCGTTCATCGGGCAAGTCTACCAAAGTCCACACTTTGTTCTTATACATGGATCCTATCTCGGATTTCATGGCCTCAAGCCATTTCTCGGAATCCGGTCTCGCCATAGCTTCTTCATAATTCGAAGGTTCACCGTTGTCTAACAACATAACCTCCAAGACTGGATTTCCGTACCACTCTGGTGCGGAACGTGTCCTGGTTGACCTTCGAGGTTCAGTAGCAACTTGCTCCGAAGTTTCATGATCATCATCATTATCTTCTTCTCTGGTCTGTGTTGGTGTCACGGAAATTTCTTTCTGTGGCGTACTACTATCCAGAGGAGGTACAATTACCTCATCAAGTTCTACTTTCCTCCCACTCACTTCTTTTGAGAGAAACTCCTTCTCTAGAAAGGATCCATTCTTAGCAACGAAAACTTTGCCTTCGGATCTGTGGTAGAAGGTGTACCCAACAGTTTCTTTTGGGTATCCTATGAAGACGCACTTATCCGCTTTGGGTTCAAGCTTATCAGGCTGAAGCCTTTTGACATAAGCATCGCAGCCCCAAACTTTCAGAAACGACAGCTTAGGTTTCTTTCCAAACCACAATTCATACGGTGTCGTCTCAACGGATTTAGATGGTGCCCTATTTAAAGTGAATGCAGCTGTCTCTAATGCATAACCCCAAAATGATAGTGGCAAATCGGTAAGAGACATCATAGAACGTACCATATCCAATAGAGTACGATTACGACGTTCGGACACACCATTACGCTGTGGTGTTCCAGGTGGTGTTAACTGTGAAACAATTCCACATTGTCTTAAGTGAGTGCCAAACTTGCAACTCAAATATTCTCCTCCACGATCAGATCGTAAGAACTTTATTTTCTTGTTACGATAGTTCTCTACTTCACTCTGAAATTCTTTGAACTTTTCAAACGTTTCAGACTTATGTTTCATTAACTAGACATAACCATATCTACTCAAATCATCTGTGAACGTGAGAACATAACGATATCCACCGCGCGCCTCAACACTCATCGGACCGCATACATCGGTATGTATTATTTCCAACAAGTCTGTTGCTCGCTCCATTGTTCCGGAGAACGGAGTCTTAGTCATCTTGCCCATGAGGCATGGTTCGCACGTCTCAAATGATTCATAATCAAGTGATTCCAAAAGTCCATCTGTATGGAGTTTCTTCATGCGTTTTACACCAATATGACCTAAGCGGCAGTGCCACAAATATGTGGTACTATCATTATCAATTTTGCGTCTTTTGGCATCAATATTATGGATGTGTGTATCACCACGATCGAGATTCAACAAGAATAAACCATTCACAAGCGGTGCATGACCATAAAAGATATTATTCATCAAAATAGAACAACCTTTATTCTCTGATTTAAATGAATAACCATCTCGCAATAAACAAGATCCAGATATAATGTTCATGCTCAACGCAGGCACCAAATAACAATTATTTAGGTTCATCACCAATCCCGAGGGTAGATGTAGAGGTAGCGTGCCGACGGCGATAACTTCAACTCTTGAACCGTTCCCGACGCGCATCGTCACCTCGTCCTTAGCCAATCTTCGTTTATTCCGTAGCTCCTGTTTCGAGTTACAAATATGAGCAACCGAACCAGTATCAAATACCCAGGTGCTACTACGAGCATTGGTAAGGTACACATCAATAACATGTATATCAAATATACCTTTGTTGATGTTGCCAGCCTTCTTATCTGCCAGGTACTTGGGGCAGTTCCGCTTCCAGTGACCAGTCCCCTTGCAGTAGAAACACTCAGTCTCGGGTTTGGGTACAGACTTGGGTTTCTTCGTGGGAGCAGCAACTGATTTGCCGTTCTTCTTGAAGTTCCCCTTCTTTCCCTTGCCCTTCTTGAAACTAGTGCTCTTCTTTACCATCAACACTTGATGCTCCTTCTTGACTTCTACCTCCGCAGCTTTGAGCATAGCGAAGAGCTCGGAAATAGACTTTTCCATTCCTTGCATATTATAGTTCATCACAAAGCCCTTATAGCTTGGTGGCAGTGATTGGAGAATTCTGTCAATAACCAAATCATCTGGAAGATTAACTCCCAACTGAGTCAAGCGGTTATGCAACCCAGACATCTTGAGTATATGCTCACTGACAGAACTATTCTCCTCCATCTTACAGCTAAAGAACTTGTCGGAGACATCATATCTCTCGACCCGGGCATGAGCTTGAAATACAAGTTTTAGCTCTTGGAACATCTCATATGCTCCGTGATGCTCAAAACGTCTTTGGAGCCCTGGTTCTAAGACGTAAAGCATGGCACACTGAACTATCGAGTAGTCATCAACACGTGTCTGCCAGGCGTTCATAACGTCGACAGACGAGGGAGGGGGTGCGACACCTAGCGGTGCATCAAGGACATAAGCCTTCTGTGCAGCAATGAGGATGATCCTCAGATTACGGACCCAGTCCGCATAGTTGCTTCCATCATCTTTCAACTTAGCTTTCTCTAGGAACGCATTAAAATTCAGTGGAACTACAGCGCGGGCCATTGATGTACAACATACAATTGCAAAGATTATTTAGACTATGTTCATGATAATTGAAGTTCAATTAATCAAATTATTTAAGAACTCCCACTTAGATTAACATCCCTCGAGTTGTCTAAGTGTAACATGATCCACATCAACTAAGCCACGTCCGATCATCACGTGAGGTGGATTAGTTATCAATGGTGAACATCTTTCATGTTGATCATATCTACTATATGACTCATGTTCGACTTTTCAGTCTCTTGTGTTCCGAGGCCATATCTGTATATGCTAGGCTCGTCAAGTTTAACCCAAGTATTTTGCGTGTGTAAAACTGGCTTACACCCGTTGTATGCGAACGAAAGAATCCATCACACCCGATCATCACGTGGTGCTTATAAGCGTCGAACCTTCGCAACGGTGCATACTAGGGGAGAACACTTTATCTTGAAATTTAGTGAAGGGATCATCTTATAATGCTACCGTCGTCCTAAGCAAAATAAGATGCATAAAAGGATTAACATCACATGCAATTCAATATATGTGACATGATATGGCCATCAACGTCTTGTGCCTTTGATCTCCATCAGCAAAGCACCGTCATGATCTCCATTGTCACCGGGTTGACACCTTGATCTCCATCGTAGCGTCGTGACACCTTGATCTCCATCGCAGCGTCGTGGTCGTCTCGCCGGCTATTGCTACTACTACTGCTGCTAACTCATAGCGGTAAAGAAAAGCAATTACATAGCGTTGGCATTGCATACAATAAAGAGACAACCATAAGGCTCCTGCCGGTTGCCTGATAACTTTACAAAACATGATCATCTCATACAACAACTTATATCACATCATGTCTTGACCATATCACATCACCAGCATACCCTGCAAAAACAAGTTAGACGTCCTCTACTTTGTTGTTGCTGTTGGAAATATGCCCTAGAGGCAATTAATAAAGTGTTTATTATCATATTTCTCCATTCATAATAATGGTTTATTATTCATGCTAGAATTGTATAGACCGGAAACTTAATACATGTGTGGATAATAGACAAAATACTAAGTCCCTAGTAAGCCTCTACTAGACTAGCTCGTTGATCAAAAGATGGTCAAGATTTCCTGACCATGGATATGAGTTGTCATTTGATAACGGGATCACATCATTAGGAGAATGATGTGATGGACTTGACCCAACCGTTACCATAGCAAATGATCGTTCAGTTTATTGCTATTGCTTTCACTATGTCAAATACACGTTCCTCTGACCATGAGATCATGCAACTCCCGGATACCGTAGGAATACTTTGGGTGTATCAAACGTCACAACGTAACTGGGTGATTATAAAGGTGCACTGCAGGTATCTCCGAAAGTGTTTGTTGAGTTGGCATGGATCGAGATTGGGATTTGTCACTCCGACTATCGGAGAGGTATCTCTGGGCCCTCTCGGTAATACAGCATCACAGAAGCCTTGCAAGCACCGTGACTAAAGAGTTAGTTGCAAGATGATGTATTACGGAACGAGTAAAGAGACTTGCCGGTAACGAGATTGAACTAGGTATTGGATACCGACGATCGAATCTCGGGCAAGTAACATACCGCCGGACAAAGGGAACAACGTATGTTGTCATATGAGGTTCACCGATAAACATCTTCGTGGAATGTGTAGGAACTAATATGAGCATCCAGGTCCCGCTTTTGGTTATTGACCGGAGAGTTGTCTTGGTCATGTCTACATCATTCCCGAACCCGAAGGGTCCGCACACTTAAGGTTCGATGACGATATAGTATTATATGAGTTATGTGATTGGTGACCGAATGTTGTTCGGAGTCCCGGATGAGATCACGGACATGACGAGGAGTCTCGGAATGTCCGAGAGGTAAAGATTCATATATTGGAAGGCTATATTCGGACGTCGGAAAGGTTCCGAGTGATTCGGGTATTTTTCGTAGTACCGGGGAGTTACGGGAATTCACCGGGAGAAGTAATGGGCCTTATTGGGCCATACGGGAAAAGGAGAGGCAGGCCACGTGAGGAGGCGCGCGCCCCCCCTTGCCCAAACCGAATTGGACTAGGGGAGGGGGCGCGGCCCCCTCTTTCCTTTCCCTCTCCCTTCCCCCTTTCCTACTCCGTATGGGAGGTGGAATCCTACTAGGACTAAGGAGTCCTAGTAGGACTCCCCACTCTTGGCGCAGCCCCTAGGGCCAGCCTCCTCCCCTCTCCCTCCTTTATATACGGAGGAGGGGCACCCCTTGGATACACACAATTGTCCCATAGCCGTGTGCGGTGCCCCGATCTCTGTTTTCCACCTCGGTCATATTTTCGGAGAGCTTAGGCGAAGCCCTGCCGGAATCACTTCACCGTCACCGTGGCCACACCGTCGTGCTGACGGAACTCATCTACTACCTCGACGTCTTGCTGGATCAAGCAGGCGAGGAACGTCACCGAGCTGCACGTGTGTAGAACTCGGAGGTGCCGTACGTTCGGTACTCGATCGGTGGAGCTCGAAGCATTGTTCGACTACATCAACCGCGTTGTGAGACGCTTCCGCTAACGGTCTACGAGGGTACGTAGACACACTCTCCCCTCTCGTAGCGATGCATCTCCATGGATAGATCTTGCATGAGCGTAGATTTTTTTTTGAAATTCATGCTCCGTTCCCCAACAGTGGCATCCGAGCCAGGTCTATGCGTAGATGTGTTTTGCACGAGTAGAACACAAGTGAGTTGTGGGCGTGGGTGTATACATATTGCTTGCCGTTACTAGTTGATACTTGATTCGGCGGTATTGTGAGATGAAGCGGCCCGGACCGACATTACGCGTACGCTTACGCGAGACAGGTTTCACCGCTACGTGCACTCGTTGCATAAAGGTGACTGGCGGGTGTCTGTCTCTCTCACTTTAGTTGAATCCGTTTCAATGAAGAGGGTTCTTTTAGAAGATCAAAAAGCAATCACTACACCACGTTGTGGTTTTGCGTAGGTAAGAACGGTTCTTGCAAACCCGTAGCAGCCACGTAAAACTTGCAACAACAAAGTAGAGGACGTCTAACTTGTTTTTGCAGGGTATGCTGGTGATGTGATATGGTCAAGACATGATGTGATATAAGTTGTTGTATGAGATGATCATGTTTTGTAAAGTTATCAGGCAACCGGCAGGAGCCTTATGGTTGTCTCTTTATTGTATGCAATGCCAACGCTATGTAATTGCTTTACTTTACCGCTATGAGTTAGCAGTAGTAGTAGTAGCAATAGCCGGCGAGACGACCACGACGCTGCGATGGAGATCAAGGTGTCACGACGCTACGATGGAGATCAAGGTGTCAACCCGGTGACAATGGAGATCATGACGGTGCTTTGCTGATGGAGATCAAAGGCACAAGACGTTGATGGCCATATCATGTCACATATATTGAATTGCATGTGATGTTAATCCTTTTATGCATCTTATTTTGCTTAGGACGACGGTAGCATTATAAGATGATCCCTTCACTAAATTTCAAGATAAAGTGTTCTCCCCTAGTATGCACCGTTGCGAAGGTTCGACACTTCTAAGCACCACGTGATGATCGGGTGTGATGGATTCTTTCGTTCGCATACAACGGGTGTAAGCCAGTTTTACACACGCAGAATACTTGGGTTAAACTTGACGAGCCTAGCATATATAGATATGGCCTCGGAACACAAGAGACTGAAAAGTCGAACATGATTCATATAGTAGATATGATCAACATGAAAGATGTTCACCATTGATAACTAATCCACCTCACGTGATGATCGGACGTGGATTAGTTTGATGTGGATCATGTTACACTTAGACAACTTGAGGGATGTTAATCTAAGTGGGAGTTCTTAAGTAATTTGATTAATTGAACTTCAATTATCATGAACATAGTCAAAAGTGTCTTAGCAAGTTTATGTTGTAGATCGATAGACCACGCTGTAGCTCCCCTGTATTTTTAATATGTTCCTAGAGAAAGTTAAGTTGAAAGTTGATGGAAGCAACTATGCGGACTGGGTCCGTATTCTAAGGATTGTCCTCACTGCTGCACAGAAGGCTTATGTCTTTGATGCACCGCTCGGTGAGCAACCCCTATGGCTTTGTCTGAGGACGTTATGAACGTCTGGTAGATAAGAAAAGATGACTACTCGATAGTTCAGTGCGCCATACTTTACGGCTTAGAACCGGAGCTCCAAATATGTTTTGAGCAACACGGAGCATATGAGATGTTCCAAGAGCTGAAAATTTGTTTTTCAAAGCTCACACCCGGGTCGAGAGGTATGACACCTTCGACAAGTTCTATAGCTACAAGATGGAGGAGAACAGCTCCGTTAGTGAGCATGTACTCAGAATGTCTGAGTACTTCAAACACTTGAATCAAGTGGGAGTTAGACTTCCGAATAAAGTGGTGATTGATAGAGTTCTCTAGTCACTATCACTAAGCTACTGGATCTTCGTGATGAACTATAAACATGCAAGGGATAGAAGATCCTTAAGCTATTCGCGATGCTACAAGCTGCGGATGTAGAAATCAAAAAGGGAGCATCAAGTATTGATGGTTAATAAGACCACTAGTTTCAAGAAGGGCAAGGGAAAGAAAAGGGAACTTCAAGAAGAACGGTAAAACAGTTGCCGCTCACGCGAAGAAACCCAAGGCTGAACCAAACCCGAGACTTAGTGCTCCCATTGCAAAGGGAAATGTCACAGGGAGCGGATCTTCCCCAAAGTAACTGGCAGATAATAAGACTGGCAATGTCAACGAAGATATTTGATATACATGTTATTGATGTGTACCTTACTAGTACTCGTAGGAGCACCTGGTTATTTGATACTTGTTCAGTTGCTTGCAACTTGAAACATGGAGCTTCGGAATAAACGAGGGCTAGCTAAGAACTAGGTGACGATGTGCATTGGAAGTGTCTCCAAGGTTGATGTGATCACCATCGCCACGCCCTCTCTACCTTCAGGATTAGTGATGAACCTAAATAATTGTTATTTGGTGCTTGCGTTAAGCATGAACATTATATCTGATAGTGTTTATTGCAAGACGGTTATTCAAATTCAGAGAATAATTGTTATTTGGATAATATCATTGATGATCATGTACTTAAAATGAAAGGTTTATTGAATCTTGATCGTAGTAATACACATGTTCATAACACAAATGCCAAAAGATAATGATAGTACCACATATTTGTGGCACTGCCGCTTAGGTCATATCAGTGTTAAACACATGAAGAAACTCCATGTAGATGGGTTTTTGGAATCTCTTGATTATGAATCATTTGAGACATGTGAACCATGCCTTATTGGCAAGATGACTAAAACTCCGTTCTCCGGAACAATGGAGCGAGCAACCAACTTATTGGAAATAATACATACCGATGTATGCGGTCCGATGAGTGTTGAGGCGCGCGGTGGATATCGTTATGTTCTCACGTTCACAGATGATTTGAGTAGATATGGCTATGTCTACTTGATGAAGCATAAATCTGAAACATTTGAAAAGTTCAAAGAATTTCAGAGTGAAGTAGAGAACCATCGTAACAAGAAAATAAAGTTCTTATGATCTGATCGTGGAGGAGAATATTTGAGTTACGAGTTTGGCACTCACTTAAGACAATGTGGAATTGTTTCACAGTTAACGCCACCTGGAACACCACAGCGTAATGGTGTGTCCAAACGTCGTAATCGTACTCTATTGGATATGGTACGTTCTATGATGTCTCTTACCGATTTGCCACTATCGTTTTGGGGTTATGCATTAGAGACAGCTGCATTCACTTTAAATAGGGCACCGTCTAAATCCGTTGAGACGACACCGTATGAATTGTGGTTTGGAAAGAAACCTAAGCTATCGTTTCTGAAAGTTTGGGGCTGCGATGCTTATGTCAAAAGGCTTCAGTCTGATAAGCTTGAACCCAAAGCGGATAAGTGCGTCTTCATAGGATACCCAAAAGAAACTGTTGGGTACACCTTCTACCACAGATCCGAAGGCAAAGTTTTCGTTGCTAAGAATGGATCCTTTCTAGAGAAGGAGTTTCTCTCGAAAGAAGTGAGTGGGAGGAAAGTAGAACTTGATGAGGTAATTGTACCTCCTCTGGATAGTAGTACGCCACAGAAAGAAATTTCTGTGACACCAACACAGACCAGAGAAGAAGATAATGATGATGATCATGAAACTTCAGAGCAAGTTGCTACTGAACCTCGAAGGTCAACCAGGACACGTTCCGCACCAGAGTGGTACGGAAATCCAGTCTTGGAGGTTATGTTGTTAGACAACGGTGAACCTTCGAATTATGAAGAAGCTATGGCGAGCCCGGATTCCGAGAAATGGCTTGAGGCCATGAAATCCGAGATAGGATCCATGTATGAGAACAAAGTGTGGACTTTGGTAGACTTGCCCGATGAACGGCGAGCTATTGAAAATAAATGGATCTTTAAGAAGAAGACGGACGCTGATGGTAATATCACCGTCTATAAAGCTCGACTTGTTGCTAAAGGTTATCGACAAGTTCAAGGAGTTGACTACGATGAAACTTTCTCACCCGTAGCGATGCTAAAGTCTGTCAGAATTATGTTAGCAATTGCCGCGTTTTATGATTATGAAATCTGGCAAATGGACGTCAAAACGGCATTCCTTAATGGATTCCTTAAGGAAGAATTGTATATGATGCAGCCGGAAGGTTTTGTCGATCGTAAAGGCGCTAACAAAGTATGCAAGCTCCAGCGAGCCATCTATGGACTGGTGCAAGCATCTCGGAGCTGGAATACTCGCTTTGATGAAGTGATCAAAGCGTTTGGGTTTATACAAACTTATGGAGAAGCTTGTATTTACAAGAAAGTGAGTGGGAGCTCTATGGCATTTCTCATATTATATGTAGATGACATATTGTTGATGGGAAATGACATAGAATTTCTGGAAAGCATAAAGGGTTATTTGAACAAAAGTTTTTTGATGAAGGATCTCGGAGAAGCTGCTTACATATTAGGCATCAAGATCTATAGGGATAGATCAAGACGCCTCATTGGACTTTCACAAAGCACATACCTTGACAAGATTTTGAAGAAGTTCAAAATGGATCAGTCAAAGAAAGGGTTCTTGCCTGTATTGCAAGGTATGAGATTGAGTAAGACTCAATGCCCGACCACGGCAGAAGATAAAGAGAAGATGAGTGTCATCCCCTATGCTTCAGCCATAGGCTCTATTTTGTATGCCATGCTGTGTACTAGACCTGATGTGTGCCTCGCTATTAGCTTGGTGGGAAGGTACCAAAGTGATCCAGGAGTAGATCACTGGACAGCGGTCAAGAATATCCTGAAGTACCTGAAAAGGACTAAGGAGGAATTTCTCGGGAATAGAGGTGATAAAGAGTTCGTTGTAAAGGGTTACGTCGATGCAAGCTTTAAACACCGATCCGGAAGACTATGAGTCTCAGACCGGATACGTAAAGTGGGACAGTCGTTTTTTTGGAGTAGCTCCAAGCAGAGTGTGGTAGCAGCATCTACATATGACATAGAGATTTGCCAAGAACACACGGATCTGAATATTGCAGACCCGTTGACTAAAACCTCTCTCACAAGCAAAACATGATCAGCCCTAGAACTGATTGGATGTTAATTACATGGAGATGTAAACTAGATTATTGACTCTAGTGCAAGTGGGAGACTGTTGGAAATATGCCCTAGAGACAATTAATAAAGTGTTTATTATCATATTTCTCCGTTCATAATAATGGTTTATTATTCATGCTAGAATTGTATTGACCGGAAACTTAATACATGTGTGGATAATAGACAAAATACTGAGTCCCTAGTAAGCCTCTACTAGAGTAGCTCATTGATCAAAAGATGGTCAAGATTTCCCGACCATGGACATGAGTTGTCATTTGATAACGGGATCACATCATTAGGAGAATGATGTGATGGACTTGACCCAACCGTTAGCATAGCAAATGATCGTTCAGTTTATTGCTATTGCTTTCACTATGTCAAATACACGTTCCTCTGACCATGAGATCATGCAACTCCCGGATACCGTAGGAATACTTTGGGTGTATCAAACATCACAACGTAACTGGGTGATTATAAAGGTGCACTACAGGTATCTCCGAAAGTGTTTGTTGAGTTGGCATGGATCGAGATTGGGATTTGTCACTCCGTCTATCGGAGAGGTATCTCTGGGCCCTCTCGGTAATACAGCATCACAGAAGCCTTGCAAGCACCGTGACTAAAGAGTTAGTTGCAAGATGATGTATTACAGAACGAGTAAAGAGACTTGCCGGTAACGAGATTGAACTAGGTATTGGATACCGACGATCGAATCTCGGGCAAGTAACATACCGCCGGACAAAGGGAACAACGTATGTTGTCATATGAGGTTCACCGATAAAGATCTTCGTGGAATGTGTAGGAACTAATATGAGCATCCATGTCCCGCTGTTGGTTATTGACCGGAGAGTTGTCTCGGTCATGTCTACATCATTCCCGAACCCGAAGGGTCCGCACACTTAAGGTTCGATGACGATATAGTATTATATGAGTTATGTGATTGGTGACCGAATGTTGTTCGGAGTCCCGGATGAGATCACGGACATGACGAGGAGTCTCGGAATGTCCGAGAGGTAAAGATTCATATATTGGAAGGCTATATTCGGACGTCGGAAAGGTTCCGAGTGATTCGGGTATTTTTCGGAGTACCAGGGAGTTACGGCAATTCACCGGGAGAAGTAATGGGCCTTATTGGGCCATACGGGAAAAGGAGAGGCAGGCCACGTGAGGAGGTGCGCGCCCCCCCTTGCCCAAACCGAATTGGACTAGGGGAGGGGGCGCGGCCCCCTCTTTCCTTTCCCTCTCCCTTCCCCCTTTCCTACTCCGTATGGGAGGTGGAATCCTACTAGGACTAAGGAGTCCTAGTAGGACTCCCCACTCTTGGCGCAGCCCCTAGGGCCAGCCTCCTCCCCTCTCCCTCCTTTATATACGGAGGAGGGGCACCCCTTGGAGACACACAATTGTCCCATAGCCGTGTGCGGTGCCCCGATCTCTGTTTTCCACCTCGGTCATATTTTCGGAGAGCTTAGGCGAAGCCCTGCCGAAATCACTTCACCGTCACCGTCGCCACGCCGTCAATGTTGGGGAACGGAGCATGAATTTCAAAAAAATTCCTACGCTCACGCAAGATCTATCCATGGAGATGCATCGCTACGAGAGGGGAGAGTGTGTCTACGTACCCTCGTAGACCGTTAGCGGAAGCGTCTCACAACGCGGTTGATGTAGTCGAACAATCCTCCGAGCTCCACCGATCGAGTACCGAACGTACGGCACCTCCGAGTTCTACACACGTGCAGCTCGGTGATGTTCCTCGCCTTCTTGATCCAGCAAGACGTCGAGGTAGTAGATGAGTTCCGTCAGCACGACGGCGTGGCGACGGTGACGGTGAAGTGATTTCGGCAGGGCTTCGCCTAAGCTCTCCGAAAATATGACCAAGGTGGAAAACGGAGATCGGGGCACCGCACACGGCTATGACCAAGGTCGAAACATATGCCTGCAAGGATGGGGTGGGTGCAGTCCTAATGCAACAAGGTCACCCCATAGCTTACCTCAGCAAAGCTCTCTCTCACAAGAACAAGGCTCTCAACACTTATGAGAAGGAATGTCTCGCAATCTTGATGGCAGTGGACAAGTGGGACCCTACTTACAACATCAGCACTTTGTCATTCGTATGGATCAACAGGCACTCTTGCATCTGACAGAGCAACGTTTGAGTACAGGGATTCAGCATAAAGCATTTGTTAAGCTTATGGGGCTCAACTATACAATCCAGTATAAGAAAGGGATCACTCATGCTGCAGCTGATGCGCTGTCGCGCCGCGGGCACGACGTTCCCTTGCTGGCCATATCAGCTGCCATTCCCTCGTGGTTGGAGACACTGGTGGCCAGCTATTCCGAGGACCCGTCTGATCAAAAACTGCTACAGGAGCTGTCACTAACCACACCCAATGATCGAGGGTACTCACTAGATAATGGAGTGATCCGTTAAAAGAATCGTATTTGGGTGGGTCACAATCTTTTGGCTCAACAACACATGCTGCAGTCCCTGCATGCCAGCGCGCTGGGCGGGCACTCCGGGGTATTGCCCACATACCAACGTGTGAAGAAGTTATTTGCATGGCCAAAATTGAAGCAGTCAGTTACTACCTTTGTGCAAAGTTGTGACACATGCCAGCGGGCTAAGACAGAGCACTACCGCAAGCCAGGCCTTCTTCATCCACATGAGATTCCTCCTCACCCTTGGCACACGATCAGTTGGGATTTCATTGAGGGTCTGCCATCTTCACAGGGTTATCAAGTCATCCTCGTGGTCATTGACAAGGTCACAAAATTTTCCCATTTTCTGCCCCTAAAACACCCATACACGGCGCTGCAAGTTGCTCAAGTATTCTTCGATCAAGTCTACCGACTTCACGGTATGCCTACTCGCATCATCTCCGACCGCGACCCGGTGTTCACCAGTTTGTTTTGGCAAGAACTATTCAGACTGTCTGACACGATCCTGAATATGAGCTCGGCCCGACACCCGGAGACTGACGGCCAGACTGAACGGTTGAACCACTGCTTGGAGGCCTTCCTGCGCTGCTCCACGCATGACGCGCCAGCCAAGTGGGCAAAATGGCTCTCACTGGCAGAACATTGGTATAATACCACCTATCATACTTCAGCCGGCATCACTCCATTCGAAGCTTTGTACGGTTATCAACCTCGTCCGTTTGGTATCACTACACTAGCCACGAGTGGCGATCTGCAAGAGCTAATCGACGAGCGTGCCTCCATGACTGAGCTTCTCCGGCAGCACTTACAACGAGCTCAGCATCGCATGAAGGCACAGGCTGATAAAAGCCGGAGCGAGCGCTCTTTCAAGGTGGGCGACCAAGTTTTCCTCAAAGTCCAACCATACTTGCAAAATTCCCTTGCTGCTCGTCGCAATCAGAAGCTAGCTCTGAAGTACTATGGACCTTATACTGTGCTGAGCCGTATTGGGGCAGTTGCATACAAGCTGGACTTGCTAGCCAGTTCCAGGATTCACAATGTAATACACGTCTCACAGCTCAAGAAGCAAGTTCCTCCCAAGACCACTATCGAGTCAGATATCAGTGTGATGACTCCACGGTCACTATGTCTTCTTCAACCAGCAGCAGTGGTGAAAACCAGACTCATTCAGCGAGGCGGCAAGCTCACACCTCTCCTCAAGGTACGTTGGTCAGACCGCTCTGCAGATCATGATTCGTGGGAGGAGGTATTTCTGCTACATCGCCGGTTCCCTGCTCTGCCGGCTTGGGGTCAAGCCGCGCCGCAAGGAGTGGGGAATGTTATGTGGTGGCCCAGCCCAGGAAGACGGCCCAAGGCCTCCCGACGCAATCGCCAGCTGGATAGGGCCTGGCGAGCCCAGCAAGCTGTCCAACGCAGAGAAGCAACCAGGCAGGAGGAAGATAAGAGGTGAGAGAACAGAAGAGAGAGTGGTCGAGCAACAGAACACTTTTCCCCTTAGGCATTTCTTCTCCCAGTTCCTCTTGTATCCTGATTCTGACCTCTAATAGAGGAAGAACCCTAGCAGGATCATAGCAAGTAGCTTCCAATACGGCGGGCCTGCACTCCTTCCAGGGAAGATGGGACCGGCTCCCAAGCTCGTGCCGACGAAATTGAAGGCACTGGGAGCGGCTGCACCCAGTTGAGAATGACACTCTTTAATGGCGTCCACAAGCAGCGATGGCAGGCACTATAGTGCCAATCTGCCCACCCCCGCAAAGCTCTCACTGGATCTTGAAGTTGTAGCCCTACGTGGAATGCTGGCGTGGCTCCTAACACCGTCTTCATAGCCTCCAGCTGCTGTATGTACCTCGCAAATGACGCCCAAAGCACCACGGGAACTGAACCCCGCCGCCGCCATTAGCGGCGCGGGCAAGCCCGGCGGCGCCGACAAACGGCGGCGAGGGAGGGCAGAAGGTGATGGCTGCGGGAAAAGTGGATCGAGTCGCCGCCAGAGTCGCTCATGCGGACGACGCAGGGGGCAGTTTTTATCCTAGTGTCATGGTATCATTACGAAATGAAAAACTAGCGGTCCGGGTTTCTACCGGACAGTGGGATGGCACACATTTCGTTGGGATATGTGCGTACACAATCAAATACGAAGTATTTCAATCATTTTGCTTCAACACATGTGACTTCTTTTTCTTTTTCTGGGGCCCAATCACTGTTTGACAACAATAATTTATTGCACACAACTTATTTTATTCTTTCAGCCCAGTATCACCCATCCATACTTTTAGTTTGATTCCACACTCCATAACACTTTTAACTCTTAAACCAATGATCCGTTTTTCAATCTGTTTGCAGATCTGAGTTCGTGACATTTAAATCTTCAAAACAAGATCAATTTTGAACATGATTTAAACAAGTTCAAAATTCGAATGTTGATACAATAATTAAACTTACATGATACTTCCCACATCCACATATATAGGGCCTAATACATCTTTCTAAATAGTCTTCGATCAATGATAAAATTATTAATAGATGAGATGTTTGATATAAAAATTATATCATCACAAACTCCTTTCACATATGAATTCGAGAGGATGCTTTGTGTGACATGCATGTCATATAATATTGTGGGTGGAGGGAGTATACCGGATAGTACATGGCATTTAAATTTTTAAAACAAGATCAATTTTGGACATGGTTCGAACAAGTTTAAATTGAAATGTTGATACAATAATGAAACTTATATGATACTCCCTCCATCCACATATATAGGGCCTAATATGCCTTTTGAGGTCGCCTTTGACTAATGGTAAAAATATTAATATATGAGATGTATGATATAAAAATTATATCATCACAAACTCCTTTCACATATGAGTTCGAGGCTATGCTTTTTGTGACATGCATGTCATATAATACCGTGGAGGGAGAGCGTATATCGGATGGTACAATAATGAAACATGCAAAAGAGAGTGCATGAAAGAAAATAATGAAAACATGTAAAATAGCCGTGCCACAGAAATGAAATCGTATGGAAAACTCAGCCCAACCATGAAAAATAATTTGACAAAATGATATGAAATTTTTATTTCAAGACTTCAAAAATAGGAATGAAACCTCAATGAAACAGTACCTGGTACCCGGAATGAAAAAGCAATGAACACATGCAATGAAAAAATAATTTGAATTTAAAAAAAATTCAACCGTGTCCAAAAATGATTTTGTTTTGAAGATTTAAATATCATGAGTACTAATATTCAAACTGTTTGTCAATCAAATATTTTGTTTAAAAGATATAAATGATACAAATTATGTACCTAGACTAAAAAGCATGGGTGGATGGGATGTAATACTACTTTTTTTACTTCAAACATACCCGCTAGTCACTCTGTCGTGGGCCCTCCTCGCTAGTTGTCCCACACGTCACAAAGATGGGTAAGAAATTAGCTGGATTGAAGAAAAGAAAGAAGACAATGTGATATATATGTGTGTGACAATGTGTGTACTGTCATAATAAAGCAATACCTGCACATATCCCCAGCCAATATGTGCGCCATCGCGGTACCTGGTAGAAGCCGGGACCGCTAGAAAAACCACTCTCTGGAATCATTCTCAAATTGTTGTATATGTCATAGGTATTGTAGTCAATAATTTCTCTCCGTCTTATTGATCTGCTGGCGAATATACGTTGTGTTTCCTTGTGAGTGTTCCAACTCTAGACACTGGTAGCTCTTGTTTCAAATGTGACGGCGTGACGCTGGTGCAGATTAAATGAGAGAAACTTGATTTCTTTCCACAACGTTTTTACGGCATCCATGATGTGTTTTCCATAGTCAGGCCATTTACAAAAATCACTTTATTCATTCTCCAGGACATGCATGCAACCATGCAGATGCAGATAATTAATTAATTCACCTCTTACAAACAAAGGTTGCCTGTTTTCTTTTGCTCACCAACATCAACATATATGCACAGAGCTAAAAAATTGCAACGGCGTGGAACCAGCGAAGTAGGGAGCTTCAGCTGGACTTTCCTAGATGGGTTTCACTTGACAAGCAAATTAAGTTGATGTGTAAATTAAATCCTACCCAACACTGTGCACTCCTCTGCCATTGTTTTATCTCACGAAGCGAATTAAACTGATGATCACCCGCAAAAAATAAAAATTAAACTGGTGATGCCTCGTGATCTCACATCATGAGCAGTGTGTATGCAATTCTTCTCCATTAAGTTTATATTTGGAATGAGGTTCTGACCACACCTTCGAGTACCACATGACGGCCTTTTCACACTAGTTTTCTTGATTTCTCCAAACATGACAAGCAGTGATGTATATTTTCTTGACACCTCTCATTCCTATATAGGATGTGCGTGTAACAGATTGTACAACAAACGATCATAGGAGATTGCGGTGCAAGAAAGTTCCTACATTTTATTTTCTAACTTGATTTCTACTTGCGAGCGAGAGGAGATGGTGAGGAAGACAAACTGAAGGAGAAATGAAGGTTCTACGAAGATATATATTGTTGAGCCAACAGAGTGGTTGAAGTATGACATTGCAGACTCATCAATGAAAGGTAGACATATCACATGTCATTGATGAGACAATTCTAACATCAATAGTAGGCAGCCTTGCCAAATCAAAGACCCAATATATGAAAAAAAGGAAAAGACAAAGAAGGGTGCAAAGTTCCTGTAGACCTACATATGGGAAACAGATGTTTTGCCCACCTTTCCCAGAACACTCACAATTTGCGCGCATTTTCAATGTAGTTGGGGCAGATATTGTGTACCACCAAAGTTTGCCTGCAACTATCATTTGCTCTTTTCAAAAGGCTTTACACAATTTTGCAGATAACACGATAAATCTGATTACCAAAATACCTCTCGGAACTGAACCTGCCCTAATTGGTTGAATTCTATCGTGACCAATTCCCTCCCCTTTAATGTTGGCTCCCGATCCCCATTCCTTGATCGTGCCCTTCCCGAGCGACTCACCGCGTTGTGCTGCTCCCCTCGCTGATTGTTGCTCCGCCTGGCCCTCTTCCTGTGTTGCGCTGCCACTCCTCTTCTCCGTGTGCTATACTGCTGTTCCCCTCCTTAGCTCTTCTGCACTTTTGTGCCAATGGGCTGTTGTCCCCTTCATGTGCAGGAGCTCTGGTGTCGTCGATGTCCGGCCGACGGAGCTCCACCAGAGAGGGAGGGTGAGGGGAATCGATCTTGTCTTGGTCACATTCACCATCTTCAAGTAAGGATAGTGGAAGTGGTTCAAAAACAGTTATTCAAACACTTGGTTTCTTGCATGTAGTCCAAGGTTTCAAATATTCATTCGTCCTTATGGCACTTAGGCCGCGAGCGGATTTGTACACGCAGGTGGGTGGGGGGGGGGGGGGGGGCACGCAACCCGCTGCTTATTTTTCCTTTTGATTTTCAATATTTCATATCTTTTGAATCAAAAGTACAATTAAATTTGATTTTCATATTCATGTTTTTCTGGTGACGAGGGGTTTAAAATGAGATCCATTTTGGATATGTTTTGATGAGTTTTCAAAATTCCGTTAAGTTTCAGCTTCTGAAACTTGGTACGTGTACCCGAAAAAATTGGAAGCTTCAGAGTGTGCGATCGACAACATAACAAGTTTTTAGTTTTAACTCTAAAACTTGGTATGGTCGACCGACCAAATCATAACTCTCAGAAGCTGTGATTGACAAAATCCTAAGTTTCAGTAAGAAAAACTTAAAATTTGTTGTGCCCTTGTACATAATCCAACAATTTTGCGGATCGTGAGGCGGCTTGTCACATCTGGGAAGGTTCATGCCCATGCAAATTTCCTCCCTAAGGCTGAGTGATGCACAACATTTAACCCACACATTCCTCACTGGGGATATTCTTTATTTGGCTAACTTAGAAATGACGTTAGAGTAGATGACAGCGAATAATGCAAATGGAAATATGAATACAAATGAATTGAATATTGCTTACTTTGGAAGACTTGCGTTTACTTTTTTAGTAAGGTTAGTGCTACGTATTTGTAGACTGCAGAGGAGGTGTAGCCCATTTCTCAGTAGAAGGCCTAGTTGGGCAGCCCGCCGCGCAGCCCCCAAGCAAGTGGCTCGCTGTCCTTCACTGGTGGGCTCTGTGCTTTGCCGCTCCAGCGGCTGGCGCAAGCCCCGAAGAAAGCCGGACTGGGAGCCCATATGTCTCGCTTGTTAAGATTAATTAATATAGTAATTACGAGATTAATCCCTGCTTATAATAACTGTTGACGGTTGCTTTCTGCAATCGTTGCATCGGTTCTGTCCGAACCGACGTCCCGACACCCCCTTGTAAAACGCCTGTTCCGGTGCTATACATAGCACTTCATCTAATGCAAAGAGAGATAGTTTTTATCTCAAACACGTTATCAGCACGCCTCTTGCAGAGAGCAATTAGGCCAAGATCGGCAACAGAGAAAGGGAATCGGGGCATGACCCAGCCTGTCTGCTCCGCCCGTTCGCCGCGCCGCGCCCGGCGCCCGGCAGAGCCGCACCACGCTCCTCGTGCTCCGCGTTCCCCGGCAGAGCCACGCCGCGCCCCGTGGCCGCGCTCCCCGTGCTCCGCCGCCTCGGAGCCGAGATGGAGGGAGCCGACACGACCACTCCGCCTCAGCCGGAGATGGCCATGGGCTCGTGCAGCCCCGCGGAGAGGCGCTTCGGCTGCCTCTTCGGGCGCGCCGTGGCCGCCATCGACCGCCGCCCCGTCCGCCGCGCCGGCTCGTGGGCTCCGGCGAACCTTGGCCTCGGCGCTGCTCGTCACGCCCCCGTCGTCGTCTCTTCTTCCTCGGACGAAGAGGCCTCGTGGGTGTCGCGCCGCTGACCACCGGAGATGCGAGGGGAGGCGCCGGCGCTCGCTCCAACTGCCGGCGACTGAGTCTTCTGCTCCCCGCGAGCGCTGGAGGTGGGGGGATTGAGCGGCGGTGTGGGTCGGGGCGAACCCTTATCCGTAACCGCCCCACCCCTCGCTTTCTCTTATGCGGTGCGGGAGGCTGCGGGCCGGCCAAAGGTCGTGGCGGCCCAGGCCCACGCGCCCGGCTGCCTGTTTCTCTTAATAATAGTTCTAGCAGTGGATTCATTCCTGTTTTAGACCTATTAAAATTTGATGTGATATATTTCCACGTTGCTCATGTGTCGAGATTAATTACGTCTATTTGCAATTTGAGATTTTTAATCTCTTACAAAGATAATTTCAGTACCTCTACAGTATTGATTTGCGATTGAGAATTTTCTTCTCTCGCAAAACAATTTCATTGCGATTGAGATTAATTTTCTCTCGCAAAATATTAATTCACCCTGCTGAATTATCTTGCAATTTGATACAAGATCATCTCATTTAATTTGAGGTCTATACTATTCAAGTTTTTCACTTGAGCATCAAATTTGCAACATCATTACTATTCATTGCAATAGTAGTGTATATCTGTAGAGTACCTTGTACTCCAGAATAAATTGTGATGTAATAAATTTCCATGTTATTCTACATGTCGAGATTATTTACATCTGTTATTTGCAATTGCGATTATTAATTTCTTGCAAATAAAAATCAATTCATCTTAATTGAGCATTTGGCTTGATACATGCAAGAATTGATATGCAAAATTTCTAAGTGTTGTTTTTCAAATTGATGTTTTGGGATCACACGGTAGTGTGTAGATCTACTGCTTTGCAGATTATCACCACTACTGTTAAAGCCTACATTTTGTCATTTCGACATTATGATTTCTTTACAAAGTGCTCTCCCACACATTTTTCTGAGTCATGACATAAGGCATTACAAGTGAGTATCTACTGATTTCACCAGATTATACTCCCTAGTGCTGCGAGATCTACTCCATTTTGGAGATTATCTTCAAGGTGTCATACTTAGAAATTTGAGATTCACATTAATGGCTTCAAGATAACTTCTTGAAATACCCATTAATTTTGCTAAGTTCATTACAACATCAGCCATGATGGTCTTTAATTTACTAACTGTAAATTGATTATCTCTGGTTTACCCATAGAGGTAACATATGGCTATAGAATTTGAGGCATTCGCCCTCAATGGCCACCACTGCCCTATCTGGGCCATGGACATCATGATCGCTCTTGTGTCTCGTGGGATAATGTGTGCAATCCAGGATTCACTTCTGGTCAGGATCACACCGCTAACAGAAAAATGTTGTCTTTTACATTATAAGGCATTAGATTCATATCTCAGCATCTGGTTATTCTGTATCAGCAATTCCTGGGATACAATAAACTCAAGGGTAAAGGTTTGAAGCTCACTTCAACCTTCAACCTGACATCACCAATGATGACGGGATCCTATGGGCACGGAGAACGTGTGGTTCAATATGCTTCAACCGACATGTTTGGGTACTATGAATAGTCTCTCAGTCTCCTGAGTGGTCAATATAATTTATGTCCATTCATGATGTTGTAACAGTAACATAAATATTGTTGTTATCATATATTGTGTATCACAGCATAAAAATATATTGTATCAGCACTTTGATACAAATACATTTGTATGTATTCTATATATCTGACAGTGATTTTCATATTGAGAATCTTCATGTCTATATATAGATTTCTATGGGAGTCAATCCGATGAAAGATGATATGTGCCTTGTGGACATATGCACCACAAACTCTATACTCAGGGAAGTCCAATGTTTCCACTCTCATTGAGAGAAATGAGATATTTTAAAATCGCTAGACGCGATGAGGTATTTGTTGGCTCAACTCGAGTCATATTTACTATCCCTGTGGGTACTCGAGTAATGCCGGGATACTTTATTGCTTCCCAGGTTTAACTCGTGCCCTACTAAACTATAGAGGTATCCGTCAAAATAGTTTCCATAGCGAAACCTATAATGGCAACAAAGAGAAATAACTTCTCTTTACCATATGCAACGGATATGGCAAGCACATTCTCTATGGATCATCTGGATTGTACTACACATACGACACAACCCGTGGCACATGTTGCGTACGAGATAGTTTTCCAGAGTGTCTTGGACATGACAAACTTGGCATACTCGCCTTGGTCATCGAGACATTGGGTTGAAATCGAAACTATCAGCAATTCCAATAGTTTATGATTATTATGATGCTAAATTCTAACAACATTTGGATTTTATGTGCACTACAAGTGACACAGGGAAGCTAATTTTAAGGCTCGCGCACCTTAAAGTCTACGCTGAACCACTCAGACTCCTTGAATGCATCAAGTCGAGGTAAGTGGCTCTTCCCATCCATTGACTAGACTATTCAGATATTCCATGGTTCTAAAAGACATATCTACGTGATGGTCTTAAGTGTGTGCTTTATTCACACGAAACCATTGGCTCATAATCCTGACATCGATTTCGAGCAAATCGAATGGATAACATTGCAGAATTCTCCTTGAGTGCCTTCTCTATGGCCCTTGGATTGAAGTTTAGCAATTTGTCCTAATGTCTAGAGTCCAAATGGTTTGGTAGAATCCTTTATCCAAAGAGTTAAGCCCATTGCATTATCTTTACATTGAAATTGCAACTTACCAACTTTACGTTGGAGTCATGCAGTTTTATACGCTCATGACAGAACTGCATAATATTATTCCCCTCTATCTTTGGTACGTGGAAATCTATCAAGTATTTCCCATCTACGGTAATTCGGCTGTATACCGATATCACCACCCGACATACATCATTGGCCCCTCAACATATAGTAGGGATCTATGTGAGGAATAATTGTATTTCCGTTAATACCTCAAGCCCCTCGCATGGGGAGTTATTCAAGGCCAGTATGCTGATTCATGAGGAATATTTCCAGGCATTAGGGGGAGAATTCAAGTATCATAAAGAATACCAGGAAATTAGTGGAATGTTCAACACATTTCTGCCTCAAATCCACGTACTCAAAGAGCTGAACCATGCGTTCAAAAGGTTTGCAACTGATGACCCACAAGTATAGGGGATCAATCGTAGTCCTTTCGATAAGTAAGAGTGTCGAACCCAATGAGGAGCAGAAGGAAATGACAAGCGGTTTTCAGTAAGGTAATTTCTGCAAGCACTGAAATTGTAGGTAACAGATAGTTTGATAGCAAGGTAATTGGTAACGAGCAAGTAACGGTAACGGTAAATAAGGTGCAACAAGGTAGCCCAATCCTTTTGCGGCAAAGGACAGGCTAGAACAATCTCTAGTAATAGGCAAAGTGTTCTTGAGGGTACACGGGAATTTCATCTAGTCACTTTTATCATGTTGGTTTGATTCGTGTTCGCTACTTTGATAATTTGATATGTGGGTGGACCGGTGCTTGGGTGCTGTTCTTACTTGAACAACCTCTCACTTATGATTAACCCCCTCGCAAGCATCTGCAACTACGAGAAAAGTTTTAAGATAAAATATAACCATATCATTAAACGTTTGGATCCAAATCAGCCCCTTACGAAGCAGCGCATAAACTAGGGTTTAAGCTTCTGCCACTCTAGCAATCCATCATCTAATAACTACTTCACAATGCATCCCCTTAGGCCCATGAATGGTGAAGTGTCATGTAGTCGACGTTCACATGACACCACTAAGGGAATCACAACATACATATCATCAAAATATCGAACACATATCAAATTCACATGATTACTTGCAACATGACTTCTCCCGTAACCTCAAGAACAAAGGTAACTACTCACAAATAATAATCATGCTCAAGATCAGAGGAGTATTAAATAGCATAATGGATCTGAACATATAATCTTCCTCCGAATAAACCATATAGTAATCAACTATGCAAGGTAATCAACACTACTAGTCACCCACATGTACCAATCTGAGGTTCCGGTACAAAGATTGAACACAAGAGATGAACTAGGGTTTGAGAGGAGATGGTGCTGTTGAAGATGTTGATGAAGATTGGCCTCCCAAAGATGAGAGGGGTGTTGGTGATGACGATGGCTTCGATTTCCCCCTCCGGGAGGGAAGTTCCCCCGGCGGAATCGCTCCGCCGGAGGGCAAAAGTGCTCCTGCCCAAGTTCCGCCTTGAGGCGGCGGCGCTTCGTCCCGAAAGTCCTCCCCTGATTTTTTCTAGGTTAAATGTGACTATATACCAGAAGATGGGCACCGGAGGTGGGCCGAGGAGGCCACAACCCATCAGGGCGCGCCCTGGTGGGTTGTGCCCACCAAATTTGCCCCTCCGGTAGTTTTCTGCTCCAGTATTTTTTATTTATTCCAAAAATAATCTCCATAAAATTTCAGCTTCATTGGAGTTGTGCAGAATAGGTATCTCTGATGTGCTTTTCTTGCGTCCAGAATTCCAGCTGCCGGTATTCTCCCTCTTTGTGTAAACCTTGCATATTATGAGAGAAAAGGCATTAGAATCACTCCCCAAAGCATTATTATTCAACAAAACATAATAAATAACAGTAGGAAATCATGATGCAAAATGGATGTATCAACTCCCCCAAGCTTAGACCTCGCTTGTTCTCAAGCGAAAACCGATATTGAAAAGCATGTCCACATGATTTGAGAGAGAGGTGGCGATAAAAACAAAATACGGACATAGTAGCATCATGCTTATTATCATAACAGCAACAAACTCTATCATAAAACTTATTCAATACACTTTTATCATATAACTTCTCATGAACAAGTAACAATTCATCACAACATAGAAGTATGAAGCATAAACCTTATTGAAAACCAACAAACTATGTTCTCAGTTAACTTTGCAACTACAATTCATCATATTTTCAGGAAGGGTCTCATGTCGGAGCCTTTTGGCAAGTCCACATACTCAACCATCATTTATTCTTCTATGATTACTAACACTCACGGCATACCCATGAACAAAAAGTTTCAACCGGACACATAGGAAGATAGGGGCTTATAGTTTCACCTCCCAACGTATTCACCTCAAGGGTGATGTCAACAATAATAACTCATGCCCACCCATATCCAACTGGATATATGTGCCTAGATCTTTCCTCACCACATGATGCTTACAAAAGGGAAAAGTAAAAAGGAATAGGGAAGAATACTTCGACTCTTTGCATAAAAGTAAATACATAAAAGTAAAAGATAGTCCCTTCACAGAGGGAAGCAGAGGTTGTCATGCGCTTTTTGGTTCGTATGCCCAATCGCTTAATGTAAAAGAACGTCACGCTATATTGCGCCCTATGATAGCAACCTTTATTATGCAGTCCGTCGCTTTTATTACTTTGCCATCATAAGTTCGTATAGCGCTCAATTTTCTCTTAGACTAATTGATCAAAACACTTTTAGCAGCAATTTTTATTGCCTTATTGCACCGATGACAACTTACTTGAAGGATCTTTCTCGATCCATAGGTAGGTATGGTGGACTCTCAAAGAATGAGTTTGGTTTTGGGTTTTTGGATGCACAAGTAGTATCTCTACATAGTGCGGAATTTTTGGCTAGCAAAGATATTGGGCAAGCACCACATGTTGAAGGATCTATGACAATATAACTTCTATGTGGATATGGACAAACATAAATCATTACGTTGTCTTCCTTGTCCAACGTCAACAATTTTGACATATAATATTTAATGGGGGATCACAATCATAAAAGATGTCCAAGATAGTGTATTTGCATGTGAATCTTCTCTTCCCTTATTAATTGTTTCATGAATTGTGATACGTCCATTTTGCATCATGATTTCCTACTGTTATATATTATGTTTTGTTGAATAATAATGCCTTGGGGAGTGGTTCTAATGCCTTTTCTCTCATAATATGTAAGGTTTACACAAATAGGGAGAATACCGGCAGCTAGAATTCTGGACCCAAGAAAAACACATCAGAGATACCTATTCTGCACAACTTCAATGAAACTGAAATTTTACGGAGATTATTTTTGGATTAAATAAAAATTACTGGAGCAGAAATCTACCAGAGGGGGCCAACCTGGTGGACACAACCCACTAGGGCGCGCCAGACCCCCCTGGCCGCGCCCTGATGGGTAGTGGCCTCCTCGGCCCACCTCCGGTGCCCATCTTCTGGTATATAGTCACATTTGACCTAGAAAAAAAAATTAGAGGAGGACTTCCGGGACGAAGCGCCGCCGCCTCAAGGCGGAACTTGGGCAGGAGCACTTTTGCCCTCCGGCGGAGCGATTCCGCCGGGGGAACTTCCCTCCCGGAGGGGGAAATCGAAGCCATCGTCATCACCAACACGCCTCTCATCTTTGGGAGGACAATCTTCATCAACATCTTCAACAACACTATCTCCTCTCAAAACCTAGTTCATCTATTGTGTTCAATCTTTGTACCGGAACCTCAGATTGGTACCTGTGGGTGACTAGTAGTGTTGATTACCTTGCGTAGTTGATTACTATATGGTTTATTTGGTGGAAGATTATTTGTTCAGATCCATTATGATATTTAATACTCCTCTGTTCTTGAGCATGATTATTATTTGTGAGTAGTTACCTTTGTTCTTGAGGTCACGGGAGAAGTCATGTTGCAAGTAATCATGTGAATTTGATATGTGTTCGATATTTTGATGATATGTATGTTGTGATTCCCTTAGTGGTGTCATGTGAACGTCGACTACATGACACTTCACCATTCATGGGCCTAAGGGAAATCTATTGTGGAGTAGTTATTAGATGATGGGTTGCTAGAGTGACAGAAGCTTAAACCTTGTTTATGCGCTACTTCGTAAGGGGCTGATTTGGATCCAAACGTTTAATGCTATGGTTAGATTTTATCTTAATACTTTTCTCGTAGTTGCGGATGCTTGCGAGTGGGTTAATCATAAGTGGGAGGTTGTTCAAATAAGAACAGCACCCAAGCACCGGTCCACCCAGAAATCAAATTGTCAATGTAGCGAACACGAATCAAACCAACATGATAAAAGTGACTAGATGAAATTCCCGTGTACCCTCAAGAACACTTTGCCTATTACTAGAGATTGTTCTGGCCTGTCCTTTGCCTCAAAAGGATTGGGCTACCTTGCTGCACCTTATTTACCGTTACCGTTACTCGCTCGTTACCAATTACCTTGCTATAAAACTATCCGTTACCTACAATTTCAGTGCTTGCAGAAATTACCTTGCCGAAAACCGCTTGTCATTTCCTTCTGCTCCTCGTTGGGTTCGACACTCTTACTTATCGAAAGGACTACAATTGATCCCCTATACTTGTGGGTCATCAAGACTCTTTTCTAGCGCCGTTGCCGGGGAGTGAAGCGCTCTTGGTAAGTGAAAACCGGTAAGGAAAAACTTATACTACATGCTGAAATTTATTGCTACTTGCTACTATAGAGAACAATCCTTTGAGGGGTTTATTCGGGGTATCTTCACCTCGACCGGAACCACAATTAGTTGCCCCTCAACCTACTGCACCTACTGAAAATATTGGTTATGAAATTCCTTCGGGTATGGTAGAACAACTGCTTGCTAAACCTTTTGTAGGAGATGGAACTGAACATCCTGATATGCATCTATTATATGTGAACAAAATTTGTGGATTATTTCAGTTTGCAAGTTTACCCGGAGATGAAGTTAATAAGAAGGTTTTCCCTTTATATTTGGAGGGAAAAGCATTGACTTGGTATAGGCTGTGTGATGATCTTGGATCGTGGAACTGGAATCGTTTGCAATTGGAATTCCACAAAAAGTTTTATCCCATGCATCTAGTTCATCGTGATCGGAATTGTATATATAATTTTTGGCCTCGTGAAGGAGAAAGTATCGCTCTAGCTTTTGGGAGGCTTAAGTCAATGCTATATTCATGCCCCAATCATGACATTCCGAGAGAAGTTATTATTCAGAATTTTTATGCCCGGCTTTCTCATAATGATCAATCCATGCTCGATACTTCTTGTGCTGGTTCTTATATGAAGAAGACTATTGAATTCAAGTGGGATCTCTTAGAAAGGATTAAACGCAACTCTGAAGATTGGGAACTCGACGAAGGTAATGAGTCAGGTATAAAGCTTGAGTTCGATTGTGTTAAATCATTTATGAATACCGATACTTTTCACAAGTTTAGCACTAAATATGGACTTGACTCTGAGATAGTAGCCTCTTTTTGCGAAGCATTTGCTACTCACGTTGATCTCCCTAAGGAGAAGTGGTTTAAATATCATCCCCCTATTAAAGAAGAAATTAAAGAACCGGTCATAGCTAAAGAAGAAACCATCATTTACAATGTTGATCCAGTTGTGCCTACCACTTATATTGAAAAACCACCTTTCCCTGTTAGGATAAAGGAACATGCTAAGGTATCAACTGTGGTTCGTAAGAGTAATCTAAAAACATCTAAGCCCCCTGAGCAAATTAAAGTAGAACCTAGTGTTGCTATGGTTAAAGATCTCTTGGAAGAAAATATTGATGGGCATGTTATCTAATTTTGTGATGAAGCTGCTAGAATTGCTAAACCCGATGAAAAAGATAAACATAAACCCATAGGAGGCATGCCTGTTGTCTCAGTCAAAATAGGAGATCATTGCTATCATGGTTTATGCGATTTGGGTGCTAGTGTGAGTGCTATCCCTTTTACCTTATACCAAGAAATTATGGATGAAATAGCACCTCCTGAAATAGAAGACATTGATGTTACTATTAAACTTGCTAATAGAGACACCATCACACCACTTGGGATTGTTAGTGATGTTGAAGTCTTGTGTGGGAAAGTAAAATACCCTACTGATTTTCTAGTCCTTGGTTCCCCACAAGATGACTTTTGTCCCATTATCTTTGGTAGGCCTTTCTTGAGCACCGTCAATGCTAAGATAGATTGTGAAAAACAAACTGTCGGTGTCAGTTTTGGTGGTGTGTCTCATGAGTTTAATTTTTCCAAGTTTAGTAGACAACCTCGTGATAAAGCGTTATCTAGTAAAGATGAAATAATTGGTCTTGCTTCTATTGTTGTGCCTCCTACTGATCCATTAGAACAATATTTGCTTGAGCATGAAAATGATATGCACTTGTGTGAAAGAAATGAAATAGATCAAATTTTCTTTGAACAACAACCTCTCCTGAAACACAATTTGCCTATTGAAACTCTTGGAGGTCCTCCTCCACCTAAAGGTGATCCTGTGTTTGAATTGAAACAATTGCCTGACACTTTGAAGTATGCTTATCTTGATGAGAAAAAGATATATCCTGTTATTATTAGTGCTAACCTTTCAGAACATGAAGAAGAAAGATTGTTAAAAGTTCTAAGGAAGCACCGGGCTGCTATTGGATATACTCTTGATGATCTTAAGGGCATTAGTCCCACTCTATGTCAGCACAAGATTAATATGGAACCTGATGCTAAACCCGTTGTTGATCACCAACGGCGATTGAATCCTAAGATGAAGGAAGTGGTAAGAACTGAAATATTAAAACTTCTGGAAGTAGGTATAATCTATCCTATTGCTGATAGTAGATGGGTAAGTGCCGTTCATTGTGTCCCTAAGAAAGGAGGTATTACCGTTGTTCCTAATGATAAGAATGAACTCATTCCACAAAGAATTGTTACAGGCTATAGAATGGTAACTGATTTTAGAAAATTAAATAAAGCTACTAGGAATGATCACTACCCTCTGCCTTTCATTGATCAAATGTTAGAAAGATTATCTAAGCACACACTCTTTTGCTTCCTAGATGGATATTCTGGTTTCTCTCAAATACCCGTGTCACAATCCGATCAAGAAAAAACCACCTTTACTTGCCCTTTTGGAACCTATGCTTATAGACGTATGCCTTTTGGTTTATGCAATGCACCTGCTACCTTTCAAAGATGTATGACTGCTATATTCTCTGATTTTTGTGAAAAGATTGTGGAGGTTTTCTTGGATGATTTCACCGTTTACGGAACTTCTTTTGACGATTGCTTAAGCAACCTTGATCGAGTTTTGCAGAGATGTGAAAAAACTAATCTTGTCTAGAATTGGGAGAAGTGCCACTTTATGGTTAATGAAGGCATTGCCTTGGGGCACAAAATATCTGAACGAGGTATTGAGGTGGATAAAGCTAAAGTTGATGCAATTGAGAAAATGCCATGTCCCAAAGATATTAATGGTATTTGCAGTTTCCTTGGTCATGCTGGTTTCTATAGGAGGTTCATTAAAGACTTCTCTAAAATTTCTAGGGCTCTTACTATTCTTTTGCAAAAGGACATTCCTTTTGTTTTTGATGATTATTGTGTGAAAGCCTTTGAAACACTCAAGAAAGCCTTAACCTCTACACCTATCGTTCAACCACCAGATTGGAACTTGCCTTTTGAAATTATGTGTGATGCTAGTGATTATGCTGTTGGTGCTGTTCTAGGACAAAGAGTTGATAAGAAATTGAATGTTATCCATTATGCTAGCAAAACTCAAGACAATGCTCAACGAAATTATGCTACAACTGAAAAAGAATTTTTAGCGGTCGTGTTTGCTTGTGATAAATTTAGATCCTATATTATTGACTCAAAAGTAATTGTTCACACCGACCATGCTGCTATAAAATATCTTATGGAAAAGAAAGATGCTAAACCTAGACTTATTAGGTGGGTTCTCTTGCTTCAAGAATTTGACTTGCATATCGTTGATAGGAAGGGAACTGAGAACCCCATAGCTGATAACTTGTCTAGGTTAGAAAAGTTTCTTGATGACCCACTACCTATTGATGATAGTTTCCCTAATGAACAGTTAGCTGCAATAAATGTTTCTCAAAACACTCCTTGGTATGCTGATTATGCTAATTACATTGTCGCTAAATATATACCACCTAGCTTCACATACCAACAAAAGAAAAAATTCTTCTATGACTTGAGACATTACTTTTGGGATGACCCACATCTTTATAAAGACGGAGTAGATGGTATTATTAGATGTTGTGTACCTGAGCATGAACAGGAACAAATCCTACGGAAATGTCATTCCGAAGCTTACGGAGGACATCATGCGGGAGATAGAACTGCTCATAAGGTATTGCAATCTGGTTTTTATTGGCCAACTCTCTTCAAAGATGCCCGTAAGATTGTCTTTTCTTGTGATGAATGTCAAAGAATTGGTAATATCGGTAAGCATCAGGAAATGCCTATGAATTATTCACTTGTTGTTGAACCATTTGATGTTTGGGGTTTTGATTATATGGGACCTTTTCCTTCCTCTAATGGGTACACTCATATTTTGGTTGCTGTTGATTACGTCACTAAGTGGGTAGAAGCTATTCCAACTAGTAGTGCTGATCACCACACCTCCATTAAAATGCTTAAAGAGGTTATCTTCCCGAGGTTTGGAGTCCCTAGATATTTAATGACTGATGGTGGTTCACACTTTATTCATGGTGCTTTCCGTAAGATGCTTGCTAAATATGATGTTAACCATAGAATTGCATCACCCTATCATCCTCAATCTAGTGGTCATGTTGAACTTAGCAATAGAGAAATAAAATTGATATTACAAAAAACTGTCAATAGGTCTCGTAAGAATTGGTCTAAGAAATTAGATGATGCACTTTGGGACTATAGAACAGCTTATAAAAATCCTATGGGTATGTCTCCATACAAAATGGTATATGGTAAAGCTTGTCATTTGCCTCTAGAATTAGAACATAAAGCATTTTGGGCAATTAAAGAACTTAACTATGATTTCAAACTTGACGGTGAGAAGAGGCTATTTGATATTAGCTCACTTGATGAATGGAGAACCCAAGCCTATGAGAATGCCAAGTTATTTAAAGAAAAAGTAAAAAGATGGCATGACAAAAGAATCCAAATACGGGAATTTAAAATAGGATACTATGTTCTTTTGTTCAACTCTCGTTTAAGATTTTTTGCAGGTAAGCTTCTCTCCAAATGGGAAGGACCTTATATTATCGAAGAGGTTTATTGTTCTGGAGCAATCAAGATTAATAACGCCGACGGTACTAACCCGAAGGTGGTAAATGGACAAAGAATTAAGCATTATATCTCAGGTACGCCTATTAACGTTGAAAGCAATGTTATACAAACCATGACACCGGAGGAACACATAAAAGAAACCTTCCAGAACACTCTAGAATTTTGAAAAATAGGAGGTACGTGATACGGTAAGTAAACCGACTCCGAAAAATCCGCAAAAATATTTTTCGTCAGTTTTGGAATATTAGAAAATTTTGGAAATAAAGAAGTAAACCGGAAGGTGATCGAGGTGAGCACGATACACCAGGGCGCGCCAGGCACCCCTGGGTGTGCCCTGGTGGGTTGTGCCCACCTCGGATACCTTCCCGACTCCGTTTTCCTTCCATATGCTTGTTTTCCAAGAATAAAAATTCTCTATATATACCCCTGACTATTTCGACGACCGCATCACAGAAAAATCCTCTGTTCTTGTTTCGTGCTATTTTCCTGGCAGATCTGAAAATATGTCATCTCAAGGTTCAGAGGGGGGTCACTATGTTGCAGACCCAAGGATCTTTGGGGAAATTTAACCCTACCTTTGGGCATCTGAAGAAGAAGGAGATACCGATTTGGAGGAGATAGTGGATGCTTGTCCGGACGTCAACTCTAAGGAAGAGGATGTCCCTCTACCTCAGCCGGGAGACATGCATGTGGAATTCAAGAAGTCAAGCCTCCCTAAAAGATACAAACCTGAGGTCCAATTTATCCCATCTCGTTTTCTGCAGGAGAGCAAGGATGCATTATGCAAAAAGATATTAAAGCTCGACTTGGAGAATGACGATCTAAGGGAGGAAAATTTTACGTTTAAATATAAGTTGAAGAAGAAGGCTGCATCATCACCACCACCTTCTTCAGCACCACCACCAAAGGAGACTTGAGCGCACGGGTATGGGCACTCCCCTTGGCTTGAGCCAAGCTTGGGGGAGGTGCCCCGGTATCGTATCACCGTCACTTTTATTCATCTTTACCTATTTTAGTTCGATCTTTAGTTTCCCTTTGCTTTAGTTGAATAAAAGTTTAGCATGATCCATTTTCGTGTGCTAGTTTCGTGGCCTATCTATCTATGTAATCGAGTGAGAGTTATATAATAAAGTTTAGTTTGAGTTTTTGTCTCTCTACTTTCTTGTTGCAATCAAAATAAAAAGAAAGAAAAATAAATGAAAAGAATCATATGCTAATCTTATCGTGAGTAATGACATCACATAAGGAAAAGTATAAACGGTAAAATTTATTGGAGATTGACAAACATAGCATTGGTCAATGATGCAATTCATGAAAGAATTAATAAGGGAAGAGAAGATTCACATGCAAATACACTATCTTGGACATCTTTTATGATTGTGAGCCCCCATTAAATATTATATGTCAAAATTGTTGACGTTGGACAAGGAAGACAACGTAATGATTTATGTTTGTTCATATCCACATAGAAGCTATATTTTCATAGATCCTTCAACATGTGGTGCTTGCCCAATATCTTTGCTAGCCAAAAATTCCGCACTAAGTAGAGATACTACTTGTGCATCCAAAAACCCAAAACTAAATTCATTCTTTGAGAGTCCACCATGCCTACCTATGGATCGAGAAAGATCCTTCAAGTAAGTTGTCATTGGTGCAATAAGGCAATAAAAATTGCTTCTAAAAGTGTTTTGATAAATTAGTGTAAGAGAAAATTAAGCGCTATACGAACTTATGATGGCAAAGTAATAAAAGCGACGGACTGCATAATAATGGTTGCTATCATAGGGGGCAATATAGCATGACGTTCTTTTACATTAAGCGATTGGGCATACAAACCAAAAAGCGCATGACAACCTCTGCTTCCCTCTGTGAAGGGACTATCTTTTACTTTTATGTATTTACTTTTATGCAAAGAGTCAAAGTATTCTTCCCTATTCCTTTTTACTTTTTTCCTTTTGCAAGCATCATGTGGTGAGGAAAAATCTAGGCACATATATCCAGTTGGATATGGGTGGGCATGAGTTATTATTGTTGACATCACCCTTGAGGTGAATACGTTGGGAGGCGAAACTATAAGCCCCTATCTTCCTATGTGTCCGGTTGAAACTTTTTGTTCATGGGTATGCCGTGAGTGTTAGCAATCATAGAAGAATAAATGATGGTTGAGTATGTGGACTTGCCAAAAGGCTCCGACATGAGACCCTTCCTGAAAATATGATGAATTGTAGTTGCAAAGTTGACTGAGAACATAGTTTGTTGGTTTTCAATAAGGTTTATGCTTCATACTTCTATGTTGTGATGAATTGTTACTTGTTCATGAGAAGTTATATGATAGAAGTGTATTGAATAAGTTTTATGATAGAGTTTGTTGCTGTTATGATAATAAGCATGATGCTACTATGTCCATATTTTGTTTTTATCGACACCTCTCTCTCAAATCATGTGGACATGCTTTTCAATATCGGTTTTCGCTTGAGGACAAGTGAGGTCTAAGCTTGGGGGAGTTGATACGTCCATTTTGCATCATGATTTCCTATAGTTATTTATTATGTTTTGTTGAATAATAATGCCTTGGGGAGTGATTCCAATGCCTTTTCTCTCATAATATGCAAGGTTTACACAAAGAGGGAGAATACCGGCAGCTGGAATTCTGGACCCAAGAAAAGCACATCAGAGATACCTATTCTGCACAACTCCAATGAAGCTGAAATTTTACGGAGATTATTTTTGGATTCAATAAAAAATACTGGAGCAGAAAACTACCAGAGGGGGCCAACCTAGTGGGCACAACCCATCAGGGCGCGCCAGACCCCCTTGGGCGTGCCCTGATGGGTTGTGGCCTCCTCGGCCCACCTCCGGTGCCCATCTTCTGGTATACAGTCACATTTGAGCTAGAAAAAAAAATCAGAGGAGGACTTTCGGGATGAAGCGCCGCCGCCTCGAAGTGGAACTTGGGCAGGAGCACTTTTGCCCTCCGGCGAAGCGATTCCGCCGGGGGATCTTCCCTCCCGGAGGGGGAAATCGAAGCCATCGTCATCAACAACACCCCTCTCATCTTTGGGAGGCCAATCTTCATCAACATCTTCAACAACAACATCTCCTCTCAAACCCTAGTTCATATCTTGTGTTCAATCTTTGTACCGGAACCTCAGATTGGTACTTGTGGGTGACTAGTAGTGTTGATTACCTTGCGTAGTTGATTACTATATGGTTTATTTGGTGGAAGATTATATGTTCAGATCCATTATGCTAATTAATACCCCTCTGATCTTGAGCATGATTATTATTTGTGAGTAGTTACCTTTGTTCTTGAGGTCACGGGAGAAGTCATGTTGCAAGTAATCATGTGAATTTGATATGTGTTCGATATTTTGATGATATGTATGTTGTGATTCCCTTAGTGGTGTCATGTGAACGTCGACTACATGACACTTCACCATTCATGGGCCTAGAGGAATGCATTGTGAAGTAGTTATTAGATGATGGGTTGCTAGAGTGACAGAAGCTTAAACCCTAGTTTATGCGCTACTTCTTAAGGGGCTGATTTGGATCCAAACATTTAATGCTATGGTTAGATTTTATCTTAATACTTTTCTCGTAGTTGCGGATGCTTGCGAGTGGGTTAATCATAAGTGGGAGGTTGTTCAAGTAAGAACAGCACCGAAGCACCGGTCCACCCACATATCAAATTATCAAAGTAGCGAACACGAATCAAACCAACATGATAAAAGTGACTAGATGAAATTCCCGTGTACCCTCAAGAACACTTTGCCTATTACTAGAGATTGTTCTAGCCTGTCCTTTACCTCAAAAGGATTGGGCTACCTTGCTGCACCTTATTTACCGTTACTGTTACTTGCTCGTTACCAATTACCTTGCTATCAAACTATCCGTTACCTACAATTTCAGTGCTTGCAGAAATTACCATTTACCTCCCCAAAGCTTGGCTCAAGGCAAGGGGAGTGCCCATACCCATGTGCTCAAGTCTCCTTTGGTGGTGGTGATGAAGAAGGTGGTGGTGATGATGCAACCTTCTTCTGCATCTTATATTTAAGCATAAAATTTTCCTCCCTTAGATCGTCGTTCTCCAACTCGAGTTTTAATACCTTTTTGCATAATGCAACCTTGCTCTCCTGCAGAAAACGAGATGGGTTAAATTGGACCTCAGGTTTGTATCTTTTAGGGAGGCTTGACTTCTTGAATTCCACATGCATGTCTCCTGGCTAAGGTAGAGGGACATCCTCTTCCTCAGAGTTGGCGTCCGGACAAGCATCCACTATCTCCTCCAAATCGGTATCTCCTTCTTCTTCACATGCCCAAAGATAGGGGTAAATTTCCCTAAAGATCTTTGGGTCATCAACATAGTGACCCCCCTCTGAACCTTGAGACGACATATTTTCAGATCTGCTAGGAAAACAGCACGAAACAAAAACAGATGATATTTCTGCGATGCGGTCGTCAAAACAGTCGGGGGTATATATAGATAATTTTTATTCTTGGAAAACAAGCATATGGAAGGAAAACAGAGTTGGGAAGGTGTCCGAGGTGGGCACAACCCACCAAGGCATGCCCAGAGGTGCCTGGCGCGCCCTGGTGTATCGTGCTCACCTCGATCACCTTCCGGTTTATTTCTTTATTTCCAAAATTTTCTAATATTCCAAAACTGACAAAAAATATTTTTGTGGATTTTTCGGAGTCCGTTTACTTACCGTATCACGTACCTCCTATTTTTCAGAATTCTGGTGTGTTCCGGAAGGTTTCTTTTATGTGTTCCTCCGGTGTCATGCTTTGGATAACATTGCTTTCAACGTTAATAGGCGTACCTGAGATATAATGCTTAATTCTTTGTCCATTGACCACCTTCGGGTTAGTACCTTCGGCGTTATTAATCTTGATAGCTCCAGAACGATGAACCTCTTCGATAATATAAGGTCCTTCCCATTTGGAGAGAAGCTTACCTGCAAAAAATCTTAAACGAGAGTTGATCAAAAGAACATAGTCCCCTATTTTAAATTCCCGCTTTTGGATTCTTTTGTCATGCCATCTTTTTACTTTTTCTTTAAATAACTTGGCATTCTCATAGGCTTGGGTTCTCCATTCATCAAGAGCTAATATCAAATAGCCTCTTCTCACCGGCAAGTTTGAAATCATAGTTAAGTTCTTTAATTGCCCAAAATGCTTTATGTTCTAATTCTAGAGGCAAATGACAAGCTTTACCATATACCATTTTGTATGGAGACATACACATAGGATTTTTATAAGCTGTTCTATTGTCCCAAAGTGCATCATCTAATTTCTTAGACCAATTCTTACGAGACCTATCGACAGTTTTTTGTAATATCAATTTTATTTCTCTATTGCCAAATTCAACTTGACCACTAGATTGAGGATGATAGGGTGATGCAATTCTATGGTTAACATCATATTTAGCAAGCATCTTACGGAAAGCACCATGAATAAAGTGTGAACCACCATCAGTCATTAAATATCTAGGGACTCCAAACCTTGGGAAGATAACCTCTATAAGCATTTTAATGGAGGTGTGGTGATCAGCACTACTAGTTGGAATAGCTTCTCCCACTTAGTGACATAATCAATAGCAACCAAGATATTAGTGTACCCATTAGAGGAACGAAAAGGTCCGATATAATCAAAACCCCAAACATCAAATGGTTTAACAACAAGTGAATAATTCATAGGCATTTCCTGACGCTTACCGATATTACCAATTCGTTGACATTCATCACAAGACAAGACAAACTTACGGGCATCCTTGAAGAGAGTAGGCCAATAAAAACCGGATTGCAATACCTTATGAGCATTTCTATCTCCCGCATGATGTCCTCCGTAAACTTCGGAATGACATTTCCGTAGGATTTGTTCCTGTTCATGCTCAGGTACACAACGTCTAATAATACCATCTACTCCTTCTTTATAAAGATGTGGGCATCCCAAAAGTAATGTCTCAAGTCATAGAAGAATTTTTTCTTTTGTTGGTATGTGAAGCTAGGTGGTATATTTTAGCGACAATGTAATTAGCATAATCAACATACCAACGAGTGTTTTGAGAAATATTTATTCTAACTAACTGTTCATCAGGGAAACTATCTTCAATAGGTAGTGGGACATCAAGAATATTTTCTAACCTAGACAAGTTATCAGCTACGGGGTTCTCAGCTCCCTTCCTATTAACAATATGCAAGTCAAATTCTGGAAGCAAGAGAACCCACCTAATGAGTCTAAGTTTAGCATCTTTCTTTTCCATAAGATATTTTATAGCATCATGGTCGGTGTGAACAATTACTTTTGAGTCAACAATATAGGATCTAAATTTATCACAAGCAAACAAGACCGCTAAAAATTCTTTTTCAGTTGTAGCATAATTTCGTTGAGCACTGTCTAGAGTTTTGCTAGCATAATGGATAACATTCAATTTCTTATCAACTCTTTATCCTAAAACAGCACCAAAAGCATAATCACTAGCATCACACATAATTTCAAAAGGCAAGTTCCAATCAGGTGGTTGAACGATAGGTGCAGAGGTTAAGGCTTTTTTGAGTGTTTCAAAGGCTTCCACACAATCATCATCAAAAACAAAAGGAATATCCTTTTGCAAAATATTAGTAAGAGGCCTAGAGATTTTAGAGAAGTCTTTAATGAACCTCCTATAGAAACCAGCATGACCAAGGAAACTGCGAATACCTTTAATATCTTTAGGACATGGCATTTTCTCAATTGCATCAACTTTAGCTTTATCCACCTAAATACCTCATTCAGATATTTTGTGCCCCAAGAAAATGCCTTCATTAACCATAAAGTGGCACTTCACCCAATTCAAGACAAGATTATTTTGTTCACATCTCTGCAAAACTCGATCAAGGTTGCTTAAGCAATCATCAAAAGAGGTTCCGTAAACGGAAAAATCATCCATGATAACCTCCACAATCTTTTCACAAAAATCAGAGAATATAGCAGTCATACATCTTTGAAAGGTAGGACGTGCATTACATAAACCAAAAGGCATACGTCTATAAGCATAGGTTCCAAAAGGGCAAGTAAAGGTGGTTTTCTCTTGATCGGATTATGACACTGGTATTTGAGAGAAAACAAAATATCCATCTAGGAAGCAAAAGTGTGTGTGCTTAGATAATCTTTCTAACATTTGATCAATGAAAGGCAGAGGGTAATGATCCTTCCTAGTAGCTTTATTTAATTTTCTAAAATCAATTACCATTCTATAGCATGTAACAATTCTTTGTGGAATGAGTTCATTCTTATCATTAGGAACAACGGTAATACCTCCTTTCTTAGGGACACAATGAACGGGACTTACCCATCTACTATCAGCAATAGGATAGATTATACCTGCTTCCAGAAGTTTTAATATTTCAGTTCTTACCACTTCCTTCATCTTAGGATTCAGTCATCGTTGGTGATCAACAACGGGTTTAGCATCAGGTTCCATATTAATCTTGTGCTGACATAGAGTGGGACTAATGCCCTTAAGATCATCAAGAGTATATCCAATAGCAGCCCGGTGCTTCCTTAGAACTTTTAACAATCTTTCTTCTTCATGTTCTGAAAGGTTAGCACTAATAATAACAGGATATATCTTTTTCTCATCAAGATAAGCATACTTCAAAGTGTCATTCAATTGTTTCAATTCAAACACAGGATCACCTTTAGGTCGAGGAAGACCTCCAAGAGTTTCAATAGGCAAATTGTGTTTCAGGAGAGGTTGTTGTTCAAAGAAAATTTGATCTATTTCATTTCTTTCATGCAAGTGCATATCATTTTCATGGTCAAGCAAATATTGTTCTAAAGGATCAGTAGGAGGCACATCAATAGAAGCAAGACCAATTATTTCATCCTCACTAGGTAACGCTTTATCACGAGGTTGTCTACTAAACTTGGAAAAATTAAACTCGTGAGACACACCACCAAAACTGACACCGACAGTTTGTTTTTCGCAATCTATCTTAGCATTGACGGTGCTCAAGAAAGGTCTACCAAATATAATTGGACAGAAGTCATCTCGTGGGGAACCAAGAACTAGAAAATCAGTAGGGTATTTCACTTTCCCACACAAGACTTCAACATCTCTAACAATCCCAAGTGGTGTGATGGTGTCTCTATTAGCAAGTTTAATAGTAACATCAATGTCTTCTATTTTAGTAGGTGCTATTTCATCCATAATTTCTTGGTATAAGGTAAAAGGGATAGCACTCACACTAGCACCCAAATCACATAAACCATGATAGCAATGATCTCCTATTTTGACAACATTTGCGCATTTGGATGCTACTACCGTACTTTCCAGAGGATGAGACAACAGCCATGCCTCCTATGGGTCTATGTTTATCTTTTTCATCGGGTTTAGCAATTCTAGCAGCTTCATCACAGAAGTAGATAACCCCATCAATATTTTATACCAAGAGATCTTTAACCATAGCAACACTAGGTTCAACTTTGATTTGCTCAGGGGACTTAGATGTTTTTAGATTACTCTTACGAACCACAGTTGATACCTTAGCATGTTCCTTTATCCTAACAGGGAAAGGTGGTTTTTCAATATAAGCGGTAGGCACAACTGGATCAACATTGTAAATGATGGTTTCTTCTTTAGCTATGATCGGTTCTCTAATTTCTTCTTTAATAGGGGGATGATATGTAAATCACTTCCCCTTAGGGAGATCAACGTGAGTAGCAAATGCTTCGCAAAAAGAGGCTACTATCTCAGAGTCAAGTCCATATTTAGTGCTAAACTTGTGAAAAGTATCGGTATTCATAAATGATTTAACACAATTAAACTCAAGCTTTATACCTGACTCATTACCTTCGTCGAGTTCCCAATCTTCAGAGTTGCGTTTAATTCTTTCTAAGAGATCCCACTTGAATTCAATAGTCTTCTTCATATAAGAACCAGCACAAGAAGTATCGAGCATGGATTGATCATTATGAGAAAGCCGAGCATACAAATTCTGAATGATAACTTCCCTCGGAATGTCATAATTGGGGCATGAATATAGCATTAACTTAAGCCCCCCAATCTAGAGCGATACTTTCTCCTTCACGAGGCCAAAAATTATATATATAATTCCGATCACGATGAACTAGATGCATGGGATAAAACTTTTGGTGGAATTCCAATTGCAAACGATTCCAGTTCCACGATCCAAGATCATCACATAGCCTATACCATGTCAACGCTTTTCCCTCCAAAGATAAAGGGAAAACCTTCTTCGTAAGTTCATCTCCGGTAAACCTGCAGGCTTAAATAATCCACAAATTTCGTTCACATATAATAGATGCATATCAGGATGTTCAGTTCCATCTCCTCCATAAGGTTTAGCAAGCAGTTGTTCTACCATACCCGAAGGAATTTCATAAACAATATTTTCAGTAGGTGCAGTAGGTTGAGGGGCAACTAATTGTGGTTCCGGTCGAGGTGAAGATACCCTGAACAAACCCCTCAAAGGATTGTTTTCCATGGTAGCAAGTAGCAATAAATTTCAGCACATAGTATAAGTTTTTCCTTACTGATTTCCACTTACCAAGAGCGTTTCACTCCCCGGCAACGACGCCAGAAAAGAGTCTTGATGAGCCACAAGTATAGGGGATCAATCATAGTCCTTTCGATAAGTAAGAGCGTCCAACCCAACGAGGAGCAGAAGGAAATGACAAGCAGTTTTGAGCAAGGTAACTTCTGCAAGCACTGAAATTGTAGGTAACAGATAGTTTGATAGCAAGGTAATTGGTAACGAGCAAGTAACGGTAACGGTAAATAAGGTGCTTCAAGGTAGCCCAATCCTTTTGTGGCAAAGGACAGGCCAGAACAATCTCTAGTAATAGGCAAAGTGTTCTTGAGGGTACACGGGAATTTCATCTAGTCACTTTTATCATGTTGGTTTGATTCGTGTTCGCTACTTTGATAATTTTATATGTGGGTGGACCGGTGCTTGGGTGTTGTTCTTACTTGAACAACCTCCCACTTACGATTGACCCCTCGCAAGCATCCGCAACTATGAGAAAAGTATTAAGATAAAATCTAACCATAGCATTAAACGTTTGGATCCGAATCAGCCCCTTACGAAGCAGCGCATAAACTAGGGTTTAAGCTTCTGTCACTTTAGCAACCCATCATATAATAACTACTCCACAATGCATCCCCTTAGGCTCATGAATGGTGAAGTGTCATGTAGTCGACGTTCACATGACACCACTAAGGGAATCACAACATACATATCATCAAAATATCGAACACATATCAAATTCACATGATTACTTGCAACATGACTTCTCCCGTAGCCTTAAGAACAAAGGTAACTACTCACAAATAATAATCATGCTCAAGATTAGAGGAGTATTAAATAGCATAATGGATCTGAACATATAATCTTCCACCGAATAAACCATATAGTAATCAACTACGCAAGGTAATCAACACTACTAGTCACCCACACGTACCAATCTGAGGTTTCGGTACAAAGATTGAACACAAGAGATGAACTAGGGTTTGAGAGGAGATGGTGCTGTTGAAGATGTTGATGAAGATTGGCCTCCCAAAGATGAGAGGGGTGTTGGTGATGACGATGGCTTTGATTTCCCCCTCCGGGAGGGAAGTTCCCCCGGCAGAATCGCTCCGCCGGAGGGCAAAAGTGCTCCTGCCCAAGTTCCGCCTCGAGGCGGTGGCACTTCATCCCAAAAGTCCTCCTCTGATTTTTTCTAGGTTAAATGGGACTATATACCAGAAGATGGGCACCAAAGGTGGGCCGAGGAGGCCACAACCCATCAGGGCGCGCCCAGGGGGGTTTGGCGCGCCCTGGTGGGTTATGCCCACCAGGTTTGCCCCCTCCGGTAATTTTCGGCTCCAGTATTTTTTATTTATTCCAAAAATAATATCCGTAAAATTTCAGCTTCATTGGAGTTGTGCAGAATAGGTATGTTTGATGTGCTTTTTCTTGGGTCCAGAATTCCAACTGCCGGTATTCTCCCTCTTTGTGTAAACCTTGCATATTATGAGAGAAAAGGCATTAGAATCACTCCCCAAATCATTATTATTCAACAAAACATAATAAATAACAGTAGGAAATCATGATGCAAAATGGACGTATCAGCAACACATTGCAAATAACCTGCCAGATTCATTTACTGACTAAAAGGTGTCACACGATCCGACAATCCTGCAAAAGTACGTCGGAAAGAGTGGAGGTACCAACTAAAACCACTCAAATCCCCGTTCAAAGCAACAGGGGGAGAAGTACGATGATGGTATATCAGGATTCAGCTTCTCGCAAGTAAGGATCAAGGCCTCTGAATCAGTAAATGCAAGTCAACATCACGTTGACAGACACCTAATGGGTAGTATACACCCAATGGATGGGAAACGTCCATAAACCCAGGTCATAGTGCACACAATGACCGGGATATCGGAATACCCGACTCAATCGCATTGGGAAATCGCGAGTAGTCACCATGGGTAACGATATTTCCATCAACTATATGTTGATATATAGATTCTGGAGAAACATATAACCGGAAGTCTACAATTGTCGACATACATTTCTCAACTAGATTGTAAAAACCTTTCAAGTGATTCAGATCCAAAGACCATGGCCATGGCAAAGTGTGAACAACACTCGGACTGAACTCAAGCAAAGGGTATAATCTAGGTAGAAATAATGTTGCTCAATAATGGGAAGGTATTCATAAGCAATACCTACACCAGTTTTCTTCTGGAAACAGAATTGAGAACAAAGAGGTGGTGAAACAAAGGCAAGTATTGTAGCACAAGGGTTCACGTAGATACCCAACTATTCCCCAGAGGTGGAATCCCCTTCCGATAACTTATATCATTGGCAGTACAAAATCATCTATCTATGCAGTTGATAGATGTAGTGATCACATATCCATGTGGCTCACTAGATTCAGACATATATGATTGATTTCCAATGGAATCTCAATTTTGAATCAAACTCCAAAATGCAACATACATTGTGTAAAATTAGTAAGTCACCATACGACTTATTGTTGTCGGTACATATGGTACAACCGACGTAGTGAGATCCTTATACATAAGGATTACTCCTACAATGATGATTATCCATGTTTGTGTGTCTGCAATGACGACACATGTAATCATCTAAAAGACGGAGTTTAAAATGAAGGATTTGGGTAAACCAAAATACCGCTCGTTACTACAACTTGAGCACCTTCATTCATACATTATGGTATATTATGTTGTCTATATCCATAATATATTGTAGGAATTCATTGTGGACAAATCTTATCCATCCATAACTCTCATGGTAGTTCATTCTCTAGACGTAGAGAAAGATCTATTTGGACCAAGAGATGATGGAAATGAGATGTTGGGACTCAACGTTCCATAATGCCATTGGATCCACCAAACACAATTGGTCGGTACTCAAGAATATCTTTCGATATCTCCAAGGCATCAAACATCTTGTCCTGGTTTTTCAGTTTCACAAAAATGTGAACACCGATATCATTGGATACATCGATCAGATCCCCACTATGTCAGATCATAGAGAAGCTTAGTGTTCCTACTAGGTGTGGTAGCCCTCTCATGAAGAGTCTTCGAAACAGACCTCAAGGCTACATCCACCAACCATTATCTCAATGCTAATGTCACTTGTGTTGCCCGGATGCAAACATGTTACGTAATAAGCAATATCGTCATATTGCATATCTTGCGAGTCAAATCATGTGACTGATTTCTTCACCAAGTCTCTACCAACTTTGACATTCCAGAAATATGTTCATGGAGTTGGTATGTGATGGCTTCGGAATTTGCAAGAATCAGGGGGAGCATCTTCCTGAATTGTTCCTGTTCAAAGCATCATATTATACTATTTTTCCCTTCATGAGTTTACTTTACAGGTTCTCATAAAGGTTTTTTAATGAGGTAATATCAACACAAGACCATATGTCATATTTTTCTGTTTTCCCCACTGGGGCTTTTAAGAAAGTATATACGACATATTTATTGTCCTCTAAACTCTATGGGTTATCTTGTATTGAGTTAAAAGAGACAATAACCGTTATATGTCGCATCATTTTCTCCTTATTTTCCCACCGGATTTGAAGGAGTTTTAGCAACATATTCTACACTACTCATATTTTTCCCACAGGGTTTTTGGAGGAGACTCTTTCAAGATGATGATGCTACCTGGACAAGCATGGATTAGGGGGAGTGTTAAGATTAATTAATATAGTAATTATGGGATTAATCCCTGCTTGTAATAACTGTTGGCGGTTGCTTTCTACAATCGTTGCATCGGTTCTGTCTGAACCGAGGTCCTGACACTCCCTTGTAAAACGCCTGTTCCAGTGCTATATATAGCACTTCATCTAATGCAAAGAGAGATAGTTTTTGATCTCAAACATCGCTAACAGCGAGACCGAGGGATGCCGAGAGCAACTAGTTGGCGAGCACTCTTCCAGGAGCCTCCGAAAGATCACTTCCAGGCGCCGTCACTTGGCGTGTTCTCAGCCGTCGTCACGTATCGCGTTCTGAACGTTTTCTTTGGATTTTTTTTATTTTTATTTTTCCGCACGCGTTTTTGATTTTTTAGGTGGTTTTTTTCTAGTTTTTTTCAATGTCCCGGTTTTTCACCTGTCTTTCTTAGCTTTTGGACAAAAAAAATCTAATTTTTTTTGCTAAAAAATACATTTTTTTCTTTCTCGAAAAGCACGGGTTTTCTTCCGCGAGATGCACAGATTTGCTTTCGCGAGAGGCACGGCATGTCTCTCGAATACGAAAAAAACATGTTTTCGTTTTTTTCTTATTCGAGAGGTATGGATTTGCTTTCGCGAGAGGCACGACCGTGCCTCTTGGAAACGTTTTTCTTCTTTCGCGAGAGGCACAATTTTGCTTTCGCGAGAGGCTCGACCGTGCCCCTCGAAAAAACATGTTTTCTATTTTTTTTCTTTCGTGAGAGGCAAGATTTTGCTGCTGCGAGAGGCACAGGTTTGCTTCCGCGAGAGGCACGGTTTTCCGTCAAGTTTTTTCGTCTGTTTTTTTCAAAAAAAAAGTTTGTCCTAATCTATCAACATGATATCTAGTTTTGAAGATCTCGGCGCGAGGATTCCAACGGTGAAAACGGTTCAAAAGAGATAAAATGTTTTAAAAATAATGATCTACAAAAAAGGGAAATTCCGAGGTTGCGACAAGTGGCACACATATAGTGCGCCACTTGTCGCAACCTGGGGATGTGAGAGTGATCTCTGAAATGAGTACTTCTCAATTAGTAATTTCGAGGGATGCCACGCCAGACGGGCCGGCCCATCCGCACGGAGGCCACAACTTCGTTTCTTTGATTTCATTTTATCTTATTATTTTATTTTTCTTTATACTTTCAAACATTCTAAATAAATATTTTAAACAATATTTTACATAATGTTTTAATAAAAATGTTAACCAAGCATTTCGAAATGTTTTATGTGTATAGAGAAAATGTTTCACTTGTGTACGAAAAATGTATACCAAAAATATATGATGTGTGTGAAAAAATATGATCATGTATTTAAAAAATGTTAAAAATATATTTTAAAAAGTATTTTATCAACCAGTGGGAACAAGTATTTTAATCAAGAAGTTGAAAAAAATGTTTAAAAATTATTTAATCAAGTAGTTGAAAAATGTTTAAAACATATTTAATCAATCAGATGATCTTGTGTTTTAAAAAGTATTTAATAAAGCAATTGAAAAATGTTAATCAAGCATGTTAATCACGTACGTTATTCACAAATTATGGAACTTGAATTTTTTAAATTTTAACCCAGCATTTGAAAATGTTAAATTTAGATACAAAAAATGTTGACTATCTATTTAAAAATGTTAATATTGCATTTGAAAAATGTTAATCAAGCATTCAAAAAATATTAAATGCGTATAGAAAACATGTTTACCAGGCGTTAAAAAATGTGTATCTTATATCAGAAAAATGTTAATCAAACATTTGAAAGTGTTTAAGAGAGTGTATGGGAAAAATGTTGACCATGTATTAAAAAATGTTAATCTTGTATTAAAAAATAATTAATCAAGCATTTGAAAATGTTTTAAATACTGTACAGGAAAAATATTGAAGATGTATACAACAAATATTAATCTTGTATTTAAAAATGTGAATCAAGCATTTGAAACTGTTTTAAAATGTGTATAGGAAAAATGTTCACTGTGTATGAAAAATGTTATTCTTGTTTTTGAAAAATGTTAATCAAGCTTTTGATTTTTTAAAATGTGTATAAGAAAAATGTTAACCTTGTATTACAAAATGTGAATATTGTATTTTATATTTTTACTCGAGCATTTAAAAAAGGTTACTTAAGCATTTAAAATGTTTAAAATATATAAAGAAAAATTACTCACATGACATGTGCCACTTATCAACTTGATCCGAATGCCCCCATAACCACTCATCTTGTCACATCATCACATGCATGCATAAACAACGAAACAGATGAGGTCAGCTGAATGTTTTAGGTTTTTCGAACTTTAAAATGTTTTGAAAGTCCGATTTAAAATCCATTTTCATACTTCAATCCGTCTCGACGAGATTTTCAAAACTAGATCCCACATGGATATGTTTAGCCGAGTTTTTTTTGGGCCAAAGTTGCCATAATGTTTGCACTAAAGTTCTCATAGTGGTTACACTAACTTGCCATGATATGTTCCGTCTATTTTTCTTCTGCTATGTTTTAAATCTCCCATTGTATTTGAACTACATGTCACGGAAATTTTTATTAATTGACCATGAATTTTTTCGTAATTAACAGTCGCAAAATTACTTCATGGATCATGGCAATTTTTAGTAATTCATCATGGCAATTTTAGCTTATATATCATGGCAATTATAGGATTCTGACCATGTCAATTTTAATATTTTGACCATGGTAATTATTTTTTGTATGAACGATGGCATATTTAGTGCATGAATTATGTGAAATTTAAGTAATTCACCATGGAAATTTTGATCCATGGTTAAAGCCAAATTTGCGCCATTGATCATGCATTTTTAAAGTAACTAAGGACGGATTTATTTTTAATTATGAACCACATAAAAATTATTTCATGGATCATTTTTATAGTAACAAGTCAACGTTTAACCAATCTTTTTTTGTCAAAACATATCGATATAACATCTAGTTCTGAAGATCTCGTCGCAGCACCACACGTGTGATACTTACTGGGGTACAAAAATTTTTGACCACGTACTGAACAAATATTCAACGTGTATTAGAATTTTTGTTTGAGATATAAGTAAAACGTAAAATGAAAACCAAGAAAAACAGAAAACCTGAAAAGGAAGGAAAACCGATAAAAGCAATGAAAGAAACAAAGAAAAAACAAAATAACAAAAAGAAAAGTAACAAAATGGAGGGTTGAAAAAGGAATAAAACAAAAGAAAAAAATTGTGAAAAAAGAAAGAAACAAAGAAAAACCATGAAAAACAAATGCAAAACCGGCTCTTTTACTCTTAACTAGGATAACCATAGTCTTGTACACTAAAGGTAGCGTAGTGGTCAGCTGTGTTGCTTGTCGTATACCAGACCTTAGATCGAATCCTATTCCTCCCTCTTTTGTGCTTTTATACATAAGCTAACGGGGACAGTAGCTATAGTATATGTACGTTAACGGGCCGGCCCAAGAGCTACAACGCAGGGGTATTCTCTTTTGCGTGACGGAACTAGTACTCGCTTAAAGCGAGATATAACGCTCGCGAGCTGAACTAGTACTGCTCCAATCAGGAATCAATCGCTTCCTTGTCTAAAGAAAAGGAATCTACCGCTTGGGGCAAAAAAAAAGAAAAGAAAAAAAGCAGACGACGTAGGTGCGTGCGCGGGAGCAAACACCACCGCCGCTGTACGCATGCATGCTCCATCGCCGGCATGCAAGCACGCTCGGCCGCCTCACGCGCGCTCCATGCTGCACGACCCCGCCAGAAACATCAGGAGCTGGGCGTTGTTCGTCGGGTTGTCCCTGTTGAGCGGAGGAGGGTGATGGCGTTGTCCATGAGATCGTCAAACTCGACATCTCTGCGCCCCTAAAGCCCCTAGAAACCAACACGAGGCGCCACATGGACCACCTTCTCCAAGTCAGGTCATCCTTGAGCCTCATCCAGTCTTGTTGATGAACTACGAGTACCACACTGATTCAGTCTCATTGATGTGAAAAATTGAAGTAGCCTTTGTGTGTACTACGTAAAAAGTAGTAGTATATGCTACACTAAAGTTAGTATATATATACTATCCTACAATAACCGTTTCCAATTTTTTACTTAGTAACCCAGAGGAACATCAAGTTCAGCTTGGCCCAACAATTCACCCGAATTTCACCCCCCTTGCATTATTTTGTCCATTATCAAATTTCATCTTGTGTGAAATAGTGGAAGAAGAGCCACCTTTAAGATGCACCATGCATGCTACACACATTTAATAAATATGCTACAACTATACACTAATAAATAAATATGAGTTATATGTATTCTAGTATCAATTCTTATATATTATTAATGTAAATATTAATGTTTCACAAAAAAATCTCATTGAAATAATCTTTACAGAAATCCACAAAAAATGAAGGGTATCATCACGGGTCTACCTAAATAGGTTATTTCCAGTATCTCTAATTCTATCAGTGTGCAACTGTGGCAACTCAAACATGCCAGCTTGTATGGAAAAGGAACTACAACCAACTCCCACAACGCGTGCGGTGTAATCTATAGTTAATTCAGAATTCTAGCTCACTTGAATTTTTTGCGTTTATTGTTGGGAAATAAACATCTCAAGCAATGTAAAGATTGATTTGAATTGAATTTGTACGCACATATGCTAAGCCTGGTAGGGAAGCCTAACTCATCTCTAAAATACGTAGATGCCGTTAATACATTTCCATACTTTTTGTGCGGCGAAGTATAGGGCTATACGAATTGTGTCTTTTCCACACATGGAGATCATGATCCCCTTTCTAAACAATAATGTGATTGGGATACAAAACTATATGAGATGGCGCAAAGGGAGATGATTTACGAAAGTTCATGACAGTGTGTTGGATGAGAAGTAATCCATTCCTAACTTATGAAATCCTGCACTGGCATATAGTAGTTTTTCTTCTCTCTCCTACATATTCTACCTCATTTTCAAATATCTTCGCATTCCTAAAACCTTCCCCATGTTGTTAAATAATAACAACAAATTGATTATCACAAAAAAAACAGCTGAGATCCAGTACATATTAAAAGAACAAGTTTCTTTTGTCAGCCCCTGATCTATCTCAAGCTGATATGCAAGAGAAAAAACAACATTCCTAATGCCCGCCACCATGTGATCCCTTGGTGGTACTGCGTTGCATAACCCAAGAAGAACAATAGATGGATGATGTACATACACTCAGGGAAAGGCTCATCTTCGATAACTTTGAGAGACAATTTGGTTATTCTAGAAAATATGGAAACTAGCGACATAATGAGAAGCATGCACACGATTCTCCGTCATGGAGTATGCATTGAGATTGAGCCTCTCAGTACCTCCTGGATTACCACACTTCGTGACTCTTCATAATAGTTGCCTGACGATTCCTTAATGTCGCATAAGTAGACATGACGTTGTTCTATATACTGTTTACACCTCTCATTCCAACATATATGTGTGTGTATCTGGTCGGGAACAAACGAGCATTGGAGATTGTGCAGCAAGGGAGATCACAGACATTAATTTTCTAACTAGATGTCAACTTGTGAAACGGGAAGAGATGATAGACGAAGATAGTCACATGTGGGAGGGCGTAGATTCTGTGAAGATATATAGTCTTGGGCGAACGCATGTGGTTGAGACGTGACATTGGACTCAGTAATGAAAGCTAGATACCACATGCCCCCTTAATTGAACCAGCGGTTGAGATTAAAGCATACCCATTGATACGAAAGGGTATGATGCTCAACCAAAAAGCTAATTAATTCATTAGTCACCATGGGTCAAACCACATTAAACCCACTATTTATAGACTATTCACCAACCTGTGCGTCTGCACATGCTAGCTTATTTCTAGATAGATAGCTTATTCTTTTGTTAACATTTGTTGTCTGCAATATTTGTTTGAAATTAACATGTTAATACTAATTAATTGTTGAAACTAATAACATGCAATGATGCATATTGGACACCACATGTCGAACTGATCTACTCTTTTGAATAAATTCTTGGTCATATAACTTACACATATGTATGGTTTACCAATTATGTTACATTAATATTATATGGACTTCCTATATATTTTTGAACTGGCTGGTACCTGTTTACTCATACTATACATATGTCAATGAAAGGAGAAGATAGTACCTGGTAACATGAAAATATTCACTAATCTTCATTTTATATTTACTAATTGAGTGTCCTCGAGTAAAATGATAAAAATGTAGATTTTCCCTAAGTTAAAATTTTGTTAATTTTTTTATTTGTATCTTACACCAAATAAAAATGCATGCATCATTTTTATCTATTATTTCCTATTGCAGATTAACGCATTAGTTAATTTGCCTAAATCGCAAGAAAAAATAAATTTAATTAAATGTTAAATATATATAGTTGACATTTATATTTACAAAATTAACTGGACTTTTGATTTAAAGAAACACTTTAAATTTTTAATTTTTACATTTTGGCTATTGGAAGCCTAGGAGCAAAATATTGGCACTCGATATAGTGTTACAAAATTTATGAATGATACTAAAGATAAAATATTAAACATACATCTAAAAAAGTTTGATTGCTATCACAAATATTGGTCAACATTTTGCCGTCCCTAATAATACAATAGATCATATTTTACACGCGCCCAGTTAAATTGTAAAAACATGTAACTTTTTATTTGGTTGAACTTATTTAAATGTACAATAAATTATATGGACAAACTATTGGCTTTTATAAAGAGGGAGTACTATATGTTTTATGTAGTGCATGCTATACATTCCTACCATGCCCAAAATCATGTCTGATGTGTCCTGGATGGATTTGTTTCTTTTTTATTTGCATTTTTTTCTATGTTTGTAGTGCTTAGGAAGTTCCATAGATGGATTGTTTAATTTTTATATACACCATTTCATAGGTGTTCATTTTTACTACACGTAAACATGAGAATTACTTAGAACTCCACACTCTTGCAAACAATTTGATGCTTCCCTATGCTTCACACAAACATAGTTCAGTCCGATAGGATTCATGTTGTCTTCACATTATAATCCTACATGTTTTCGCTCTTCCATATTTTAGAATTATATGAATATGAAAGAACCCCATACTTTGTATATAGTAAGGTTACCTGAAGCGAGATTTTCAATAAGGTACAATCTCCTAAATAATGAGCTCCATCACTCAAATAACCCTAACAATAAATCGTGATTTTCCAAAACACTTGAGAATATGTGGATTAACATCTAGTGGCAGCTAGAGACCCGTAAATATATAAGACACAAATTAGTAGGAAGAAAAGGAAAACCAATTAGGGCTAATTACGTCCTACCAAAGTGCAATCCTCAGGGTCAATGTAAAATCATGAAAACAGATGTAGTAGCACAAAGCATATTTCACTGTAAAGAACACTCAAGTGCAACTTCGTAGGAAGTCAGTGTGCACATGCAAAAAATAATGGAAATGATTATGTACTTTGACATCGAATTATGCATGTGGCAATCAATGAAATTATATTAGTCGTTCAGCAGTGGATCAAATAATCAATTAAGCACCAGTTCAGGCCAGACCAAGGGATCACGCCACAAAATGTAGCAACGAACCGTTAGCCTAATACCCACATAAGTCCATCGATTACGTCCTAATAGTGACCTAACTGTTCTCCATAAAAGTGTGCACTAAATCATTTTAAATATCCATATCTTCCCAACATTTAATTTTTTCACACTGTCACTAATGATGAACCTACTACAACGAAACCACATCGCTAATTCAAGGCTTGTTCAAATGAATATACTGCCCAATAATATCCTCTTGAAAGGATCAAGGCTGCCATGTACGCGCGTGTAGTTAGCTAGTTCAAGCTAGCTTCACGTGCTAGTTAGCCTGAAGAGAAATCGATCAAGGCTGCCGAGAATCAGTGATTTCTGGTCCAAATTTGTAAACTGGTGTTTTCCGCCAACCCAGGCGTCAATGTGGTCGTTTTCTATAATTCACCCCCCCTAATGATTAATAACATGGATAGAAATAACAGAGAATTATAAGGTAGTGAAATATGATATGTTATCTCAGCAGAAGACCAGCCGGGCATCAACATCGGCATGTGCCCATCAGGTGACCAACCTTGTCAAATGGAGAACAACATCGTCTTCAGAATCAGGAGGAGTGATAGTTTAAGATCCCTCAAAACAACATCATTCATTTGATTCCACAACTTCCATCATTAAAGAAAGACCGCGACAGGAGCTATGATGACGCTGACCAGAAGATGCATTGACACCGACCAAAAGGCCGATGAAAAGGCATTCGGGGATGTGGTCAGCATGTCTGGTCCGCATGCACCGATCAAAAGGTGGGTTGACACTCCCAACAAAGCGCTACAAGCTAGGGGCTAAGCGACCTGTGAATCCTAGTCGACTGTCTACTCCCTGGGCAGAGAGGGCACCCGACTTTGTTGGCTTCGACGATTCCCTTTCTGAACAAGTCCTTCGTGGTTGCGCATCTTTGAGCAAGCAGCCATCTGAACAATTTGATAAGGGGAGCCATGCAGTTTCTCAAGACGAAAGAGACAAAGACATCATTTTCGCCACTGAAGTGACACAATTTGTAGAGCTGGGCAGTCATGAGTGTGTTTGCGGCCGTCCGGTAGTGGAGGAGCTGCATGCCTTCCTCACACATGGGGCGGAGGTGATCAAGACCGGTTTCAACAAATTTTCCAATATTCCGATGTCTCCAATTCCCATATGCATGTCCTTACATCTCATCTCTCTCATTTCCTCATCTTCTTCTCTTATTATGTGGTTGTAACCTATATATGTGCTAATATGTAAGTCTAGTAGATAACAAGTTAATGTATGATCCCAGATGGATGAATAATGTAGCTTCCGACTTATGTCGAGGAAAATGACTTGTTACTTTCTTCGGTGAAGATGGCTCATATGTATAGAGGAAAGATGGAGCTCATTATTCAAACAAATATGACAGATGGTTGGTGGACTATATTCATTGTGAGTTGTAATGAATGACTATGGATTGCTATTGCAATGATAATGAAAGTGGGTTTGGAAGAGTGTCAAGTCTAGGTACTAATGATCCCACTACATTGGAGGGTGTTGAATCTTTTTACAATTATAAAATTTGATCCAGAGAGGTCATAACTTTATTTAGTGATGACTCCACTATTTTGGAAGAGGTTTCAATTGATTATGATGAGAACAAAATTGCTACTTATGATGATTATTGTGATGAAACTTATATTATAAGAATACTAATAATTATTTTTGTAAATTTCAAATAATTATGAATATCCTTTTACTGAACATTATTATTTTAATGTGGAATGAATTTATAGTGTTCAAGTTATATACGAAACTCCCACTGTTATGAATGATAAACTTGTTTATGTGGAGAGTAATAAAACTTATATGCTTGTTGATCATGAAAAGAATTCTTTGTGTGATAGCTATATGGTTGAATTTGTTCATAATGCTATTGAAAATTATTATGAGGGAGGAACATATGCTTATAGATATCTCAATAATAACAAGTTTCCTCTCTATGTGTTGAAATCCTTAAAGTTGCACTTGTTATGCCTTCCTATGCTAGTTACTTTGTCCTTAATAAATTATTTTCTTGCAAGTTTCCTATGCATATGAAATGAGTTAGGCTTAATTGTGTTTTATATGTGATTTATGAGGCTGCCTTAATTTTCAATTCTTTACTTTTACGTGAGCATCGTTGAAATTATCAATGCCTAGCTAAAAGGCTTTAAATAAAAACGCTTGTTCAGAGACAACCCAATAGTTGTCCTTTCTGTTTTTGTGAGTTTACATGATTAAGATACAATAGTAATCATTTTTAGTATCTTTTATTAAAATATAAAGTGCCAAGTACAACATTTGGGATAGTGTGGATACTTGTTTATTTGATTCTGTGCAAAAAGAAAAACTTTGTGTCTACTTTTTGAACGCCCCAAAGGCCTCTGTCTACTAGAGTATGATTATTTTCTGAAATTTTTAGACAGTACTGTGATACAAATTGCCTATGTTATCCTATTTTTTTAGAATTTTTAGATTTAGGGAAGTATGGTTTTAGTTCAGCTTTGTACAAACTGTTCTGTTTTTTAGCGATTCTGTTTTGCATGCACAGTTTGCTTGTTTTAGTGTTTCCATAGCTTATATTAAGTGATATAAATTATGGAAATGATAGAATACAGTAGGCATTATGTTAGAACAATTATGTTAGAAGCATTTTTTTGTTTGGCTATTGGAAGCCTAGGAGCAAAATATTTACACTCGATATAGCGTTACAATAATTTATGAATGATACTAAAGATAAAATATTAAACATCCATCTTGAAAAGTTTATTGCTATCACAAATATGTGGAGGACGTGTTTTGCCGTCCCTAATAATACTATACATCATCTTTTACATGCGCCAGTTAAATTATAAAAATAGGTAGCTTTTTATCTGGTGGAACTTATTTATATGGACAACAAATTAGATGGAAAAACTATTGGCTATTATAAAGAGGTAGTACTATATGTTTTCTGTAGTGCATGCCATATATTTACACCATGTCCAAAAATCATGTCTGATGTGTCCTGGATGGATTTGTTTCTTTTTTATTTGCATTTTTTTTGGGGAACGCGACAGAAAACAAAAAAATTCGGTACAACGAGCACGCCCAGGACCACTATGGAGACTGCATACAAGTTCGATATGATCCGTACCGACTCGAAGCGCAGCGGAAGAAGAGTCGGTGGAGATCGTTGGTGCAGATACCCGCAGCTAGGATTTACAACCTCCCAACTGCGAGGATGTACTCCCTCGTCGGACAGCCCTTCGAGAGGCGGTCGGACAGTCCCTCGGACGATGTCGCGAACAGCCCTTCGGGAGGACCCTCGAAACTCGAACGGAAACTCGGACAGCCCTTCGGGAGGACACACGAACAGCCCCTCGGGCAAAAGATCGAAACTACGACCTCTCTACGGGGTTGCACACATACGGTGTCAGCTATCCGGCAGGGCTTCACCGTCCAGAACTAGTTCCTGCCGGAACCCAGACAGCCTTTCGGCTCTATGAAACTATTTCGCGGGGAGGGAGAGAGAAGCCAGACAAGTCAAATGGCATGTGTATGTGAGAAGGGATGAGCTTTGGGCAGCCCCCTCACGTCCTATTTATAGGAAACCCAAGGGGTAGGGTGGTTTTACAAGAAAACCCAAAACCCACATGAAATGGAGTCCTTCCCAAGGACCTAAAAGTGAGAACCAAGGGGCAAGTGGGGCTCCAAGGGAGAGCCCCACATGTGGCCGGCCACACCCTAGTGGGACCCCCCCAAAGGGGGACCTATCCATCCATGTCATCCCCTTAGATCTTTTGAGTAAAGCCCCAAAAGGTGGATTTCCATAAAGTAATCCAAAAAGCACTTTCACTATTCACGACGACATTTTTCAGCGTCCGTTCGAATTGAAAATATTTATGTGGGCTTAGAACATTTCCAGTACCCACTAAAATAATTTTCAACGCGTTCCGAAACAATTCCGGATTAGTGATTTTCATCTGCGAAAAGCATTTGAAGTGGTTCCGGCAGCTCCGGAACATTTCCGGTTTTTATCCCGGAAAATTCCCAGAAGTTTCCAGAAGGATTCTCGCACCCTCCAAGAATTATCAGGCATGTGCGGAAACCAATTTGACTTAATGGTATCCCCTGAAACAACTTTTCAGTTTCACCGAAACTCATCCGGTGACCTCTCTCTTCGGAACTTTTCCGCTGTCTCCGAAACTTTTTCCGGAGACTTAAGCGTGTGACACTATAGGTTCGGTGAAGTATAGACATGACCCGGAACCCCTTCCGATCAATGATCAAGATCGGAGCCGTGGACACCCATATTGACCCCTATACCCACACGAATGAATATCCGAGTGAACCTCCAGTTGCCGTGTGCTATTCCTGTTGCTTCGCGATATGTTACAAACACCCGAGGTGAGATTTTCTGCATCCCCATGGATCAATAACTTGTCCACTATGCAAGTTACCTCGTTACCGGTTTTGTTCTCTTTTCTCGTTTTCGTGTTCCGGCATCCCTGTGATCAAATCACATTGTGTCTGGCCAGACGATGATGGATACCGTAACACCGAGAGGGCCCGAGAATATCTCTCCATCGTCGGAGGAGAAAATCCCAATCTTGAGCTATCTTGTTACTTGCCATACTTTTCCGTGAACCCGTAAGCCGCCGTAATAGCCACCCAGTAACGGATGACGTTTAACAAACCCCAAAGTTCACGAAGCAAGCACGAAGGAACTCGATACTCTCAGGGTCTAAGGAATTATGCAAACATTAACCATCTCTGTGTTATTAACCATTCACTTGTGACGAATGTATCTCATAGCATAACATCAATTCGGGTTGATTCAACACAAGTGTTCTACCAACATTGTGCCCTCAAAATTGCCGGCATAGCCATGCCCATGATCAGGAAAATAGGATCATCATACAATACTTGAGCCAGTCTTAGAGGCAAGACTAGGAATACAATTTACCGTTTATTATACCACACATGCACATGAGTTTCCCTCTAAGCCTCGTGGTTATTGTAGACTCGAGAATCATTGCAGTTATAGCATGGAACATAAACATTCATTACAAACTTGGAGATACAAAATAACTGTTATTACTGCCTCTAGGGCATATCTCCTACAGACTCCCACTTGCACTAGAGTCATAATCTAGTTACATGGCTTCCCTAACACCAATGGCTATCCGGTGTTGCTCGTGCTTTGCTCGTGGTAGAGGCTTTGTCATCGGGTCTGACACGTTCAGATCCGTGTGAACTTTGCGTACTTTCACTAAACCTTCTTCGACATGATGTCGAATGAGTTTATATTTGCGTTGAATATGCATTGTCTTATGGTGCGAACTTGGCTCCCTTGCCTGAGCCACGGCACCACTATTATCACAATAGATCTCCACTGGGTCCAGCGCACTTGGGACCACACCAAGGTCTTCAAGTAATTGCTTGATCCCGACAGCCTGCTTGGAGGCTTCTGAAGCAGCAACATATTCCGCCTCCGTTGTAGAATCCGCCACAGTCTTTTGTTTGGAACTTTTCCAATCAACTGCACCACCGTTTAATATGAAAAGATAGCCAGATTGAGATTTGAAGTCATTTGGGTCAGTCATGAAGCCTGCATCAGTGTAACCACTTACACAAGGAGTAAATCGTTGGTCCTTCTGAGGTACTTAAGAATACCCTTGACTGCGGCCCAGTGTTCCAATCCTGGATCACTTTGGTACCGGCTGCTAACACTTAGCGCATAGGAAACATCCGGTCTTGTACATATCATGGCATACATGATAGAACCAACTGCCGAAGCATATGGAACATCATTCATTTGTACTCGTTCATCGAGGGTCTGAGGACACTGATTCTTGCAAAGCACCGTGCCAGGTGACATGGGGCGTAGGCCTTTCTTGGAGTTCTCCATGTTGAACCTTTTCAACACCTTGTCAATCTACGTGCTTTGGCTAAGCGCTATCAGGCGTTTTGATCTATCTCTATAGATCCTGATGCCCAATACATATGCCGCTTCGCCTAAGTCTTTCATTGAAAAACTCTTCTTCAACGAGTCTTTTATTTCACTAAGAAAATTCACGTCATTTCCAATCAACAATATGTCATCCACATGCAGGATTAGAAATGCTTTTGCGCTCCCACTAAACTTCTTGTAAACACAAGATTCTTCGTCATTCCTGATGAAGCCAAACTCTTTGACCACTTCATCAAAACGAATGATCCAGCTCCTTGACGCTTGCTTCACACCATAAATGGCTTTCTGAAGTTTGCATACCTTTCCAGCATCCTTATGAATGACAAAACCTTCTGGCTGTATCATGGATACATCCTCTTTGAGGTTTCCATGTAGGAAAGCCATTTTGACATCCATCTGCCATATTTCATAATCGAAATAAGCAGCAATTGCTAGTAATATCCGAACAGACCTAAGCATAGCTACGGGCGAGAAAGTCTCGTCATAGTCTACCCCTAGAACTTGCGTGAACCCTTTCGCAACAAGTCTAGCTTTGTGAATAGTAATGTTACCATCCGCGTCCGTCTTTCTTTTGAAAATCCATTTACAACCAATGGGTTTTACGCCATCTGGAAGTTCTTCCAAGTTCCAAACTTGGTTTTCGTACATGGATTCCATTTCGGATTTCATGGCCTTGTGCCATTCCCTTGAGCTAGGCCCCGCCATCGCTTCCTTGTAGTGCGCAGGTTCATCGTCTTCAAGAATGAAGATTTCGTTATGAAACCACTCAGGTGGCTAGATAGCCCTACCTGATTTGCGCGGTTCAGTCACAACATTGTATGAAGTTTCCGCATCACATGCGACAACTTCCGGCTCGGTTGTAGGGATAATTTGCGGAATTACTTCCGGTTCCTTAGCCATATTAATGGTTGCCAAAGATTCACTAATCTCATCAAGTTGTACTGTCCTCCCACTCACTTCTTTAGCGAGAAACTCTTTCTCAAGAAATTGTCCATTTCTTGCAACAAACACCTTTTTATCGGACGGGTGGTAGAAGGAATACCCAATTGTTTCCTTGGGATAACCTACAAAGTAACATTTGTCTGATCTGGGATCAAGTTTGGTAGGTTGTAAACGTTTTACGTATACCTCACAACCCCAAATCCTGAGATGCGACAAACCGGGTTTCTTCCCGTTCATAACTCAGATGGTGTCGTCTCAACTGACGTAGACGGTGCTCTGTTAAGTGTGTGAGCGGCAGTAAGTAGTGCGTGACCCCAAAAATATATCGGTAGATCTGCAAGAGACATCATCGACCTTACCATGTCTAACAGGGTTCTGTTTCGTCTTTCCAACACTCCGTTTCGCTGTGGAGTTCCGGGAGGCGTAAGCTGTGAAACGATTCCACGGTCACTCAGATGTTGGCCAAACTCATGACTAAGATATTCGCCTCCGCGATCAGACCGCAGAAACTTAATCTTTTTGTTACGATGATTTTCTACCTCATTCTGAAATTCTTTGAACTTTTCAAAGGTTTCCGACTTATGCTTCATTAAGTAGATATAGCCATACCTACTCAAATCATCAGTAAAAGTCACGAAGTAGAAATACCCACCCCGTGCGATTGTGCTCATTGGACCACATACATCACTATGTATTATTTCCAACAATTCACTCGCCCGTTTAGGATGACCCGTGAACGGCGTCTTGGTCATTTTCCCCATCAAGCAAGATTCACATGTGTCAAATGATTCAAAATCAAAAGACGGTAAAACTCCATCTTTATGGAGTCTTTGCATGCGTTTCTTTCCGATGTGGCGAAGCCGAGAGTGCCACATGAAAGTGGTGGTGGTATCAGCCTTCTTAAGGCGTTTAGCATTCACGTTAAAGACATCATTTCCACATTCAAGGTTTAGAATGAAAAGGCCCCCAACAATGGTCGCAAATCCATAAAATATATCCTTACAATAAAGTGAACAACCATTGTTCTCAGACTTGTACGAATACCCATCGTGTACTAAACATGATCCAGAGATAATGTTTCTACACAGCAGCGGAACAAAATAACAGTTACTGAGTTCCAAAATAAATCCTGATGGGAGACGTAGAGGCATAATGCCGACGGCTTGAGCGGAGATCCCAACACTGTTCCCGACACGCTTCACGACTTCATTCTTTGTCAGCTTGCGCACCTTCTGAAGCCCCTGTATCGAGTTGCAAATGTGAGCAACCGATTGTTGGGAACGCGACAGAAAACAAAAAATTTCGGTACAGCGAGCACGCCCAGGATCACTATGGAGACTGCATACAAGGTTTGATCTGATCCGTACCAACTCGAAGCGCAGCGGAAGAAGAGTCGGTGTAGATCGTCGGTGCAGATCCCTGCAGCTAGGATTTACAACCTCCCAACCGCAAGGATGTACTCCCACTCCGGTCAGCCCTTCGGGAGGCGGTCAGACAGTCCCCCGGACAATGTCGCGGACAGCCCTTCGGGAGGACCCTCGGAACCCGAACAGTAACCCGGACAGCCCTTCGGGAGGACGCCGGAAACTCGAACGGTAACTCGAACAGCCCTTCGGGCAAAAGATCGAAACTACAATCTCTCTACGGGGTTGCACACATCCGGTGTCAGCTATCCGGCAGGGCTTCGCCGTCCAGAGCTAGTTCCTGCCGAAACCCAGACAGCCTTTCGGCTCTACGAAAAACTCTTTTCGTGGGAGGGAGAGAGAGAGCTAGCAAAGCATAGCATGTGTATGAGAATAAGGATGAAGCATATGGGGATGCCCCCTCCCCTCTATTTTTAGGAAAAACAAGGGGTAAAAATGGTATTCACAAATACCAAAAGTGCCCCCACTTTATGCCTTTTCTAAAAAGAATAAAGCAAAGAAGGGTGGCAAGTGGAGCTCCATGGAGCCCCACCTCCCTTGGCCGGCCACCCTTGGGGGGTCCCCCATGAGGAGCTTGCTTGCTCCCCAATCCCTTCTAGAAGCCTTTTTGGAAATATCCAAAAAGGTGTTTTTCCACAAATATCCAAAAAGCACTTTCACTATTCACGACGACATTTTTCAGCGTCTGATCGAACTGAAAATATTCATGTGGGCTTAGAACAATTCCAGTACCCACCAAAATAATTTTCAACGTGAGCCGGAACAATTCTGGTTTAGTGATTTCATCTGCGAAAAGCATCTGAAGCGGTTTCGGCAGCTCCGGAACATTTCCGGTTTTCATTCCAGAAAATTCCAAAAAGTTTCCAGAACGATTCTGGCACCCTCCAAGAATTATCAGGCATGTGCCAAGACCAATTTGACTTTATGGTATCCCCTGAAACAACTTTTCAGTTTTACCGGAACGTTTCCGTTTCGTCCGAAACTTTTCCGGTGAATTTCTCTCAGACTCCCCGTCTAGTATTCAGCAGATAGATGACCCTTAAGCGTGTTACCCTATAGGTTTGGTGAAGTATAGACATGACCCGGAACACTTTCCGATCAATGATCAACATCGGAGCCGTGGACACCCATATTGAACCCTATACCCACACGAATGAATATTCGAGTGAACCTCCAGTTGCCGTGTGCTATTCCTGTTGCTTCACGATATATTACAAAACCCGAGGTGAGATTTATGCATCCCCATGGATCAACAACTTGTCCATTATGCAAGTTACCTCGTAACCGGTTTTGTTCTCTTTACTCGTTTCCGTGTTCCGGCATCCCAGTGATCAAATCACAATGTGTCTGGCCAGACGATGATGGATACCGTAACACCGAGAGGGCCCGAGAATATCTCTCCATCGTCGGAGGAGCAAATCCCAATCTTGAGCTATCAAGTTACTTGACATACTTTTCCATGAACCCGTAAGCCTCCGTAATAGCCACCCATTTACGGATGACGTTTAACAAACCCCAAAGTTCATGAAGCAAGCATGAAGAAACTCGACACTCTCATGGTCTAAGGAATTATGCAAACAATAACTATCTCTGTGTTATTAACCATTAACTCATGACGAATGTATCTCATAGCATAACATCAATTTGGGTCGATTCAACACAAGTGTTCTATTAACATTGTGCCCTCAAAATTGCCAGCATAGCCGTGCCCATGATCAGGAAAACAGGATCATCATGCAATACTTGAGCCAGTCATAGAGGCATGACTAGGAATACTTTTCCATTTATTATACCACACGTGCACATGAGTTTCCGTCCAAGCCTCGTGGTTATTGTAGACTCGAGAATCATTACAGTTATAGCATGGATCATAAACATTCATTACAAACTCGGAGATACAAAATAACTGTTATTACTGCCTCTAGGGCATATCTCCTACAGTCTCCCACTTGCACTAGAGTCATAATCCAGTTACATGGCTTCCCTAACACCAATGGCTATCCGGTGTTGCTCATGCTTTGCTCGTGGTAGAGGCTTTGTCATCGGGTCTGACACATTCAGATCCGTGTGAACTTTGCGTACTTTCACTAAACCTTCTTCGACATGATGTCGAATGAGTTTATATTTGCGTTGAATATGCATTGTCTTATGGTGCGAACATGGCTCCCTTGCCTGAGCCACGGCGCCACTATTATCATAATAGATCTCCACCGGGTCCAGAGCACTTGGAACCACACCAAGGTCTTCAAGAAATTGCTTGATTCCGACAGCCTGCTTGGAGGCTTCTGAAGCAGCAACATATTCCGCCTCCGTTGTAGAATCCGCCACAGTCTTTTGTTTGGAACTTTTCCAATCAACTGCGCCGCCGTTCAATATGAAAACATAGCCAGATTGAGATTTAAAGTCATCTGGGTCAGTCATGAAGCCTGCATCAGTGTAACAACTTACAATGAGCTCTTCATCACCTCCGTACAAAAGGAGTAAATCCTTGGTCCTTCTGAGGTACTTAAGAATACCCTTGACTGCGGCCCAGTGCTCCAATCCTGGATCACCTTGGTACCGGCTGCTAACACTTAGCGCATAGGAAACATCCGGTCTTGTACATAGCATGGCATACATAATAGAACCAACTGCCGAAGCATATGGAATATCATTCATGTAGGGTAACGCAGCAGAAAACAAAAAATTTCCGACCTACGTACCAGCCCAGGATCACTATGGAGACTGCATACAAGGTTTGATCTCTTTCGTTACCGACTCGTAGCGCAGCGGAAGTAGAGTCGATGACGAACGGCGGTGCAGATCCCCGCAGCTAGGATTTACAACCTCCCAACCGCGAGGATGTACTCCCACGTCAGCTCACCGGACGGATCTCCGGGCAACCCTTCGGGAGGCATCGGGACAGTCCCTCGGATAGTCCCACCGGACGGATCCTCGGACAGCCCTTCGGGAGGCCCCTGGACAGTCCCTCGGATAGTCCCACCGGACGGATCCTCGGACAGCCCTCCGGGAGGCCTCGGGACAGTCCTTCGGATAGTCCCACCGGACGGATCCTCGGATAGTCCCACTTACTTTCTTGAATCACAAGCATCTTCGATACCCATTTGATGAAGTCAAAAACCCTTTTGACCATTCCATCAAAAACGAAGATTCCAACTCCACTTTGCTCTCTTTTGTCCATCGCTGGAACTCTGAAGTTTGCATATTTACTAGCATCCTCTGGATCGACAAATTACTTTGGACTGTATCACATACAAGTCCTAGGTTTCATTTCCATCAGATGGAAATCCCTTTGTCATCCATGTTTCATATCTCATGATTGAAATATGTATTAATTGCTAGTTCAACCCGAACCGACATCAAGCATCGCTACGGTGAGACAATCTCATCGTAGTCAACTCCTTGAACTTGTTTATTGCAACAAGTCGAGCTTTATGGATAAAACATTTTATCCGTATCAGTTTTTAGTTTCAATAAATATTCGTTAGACTCTAAGTCTTCTAAAAGGTGTATCAAGATCTTAATCTTGAATCACTTATATGGAAACTATCTCGGATTGTATTGGCATTTAGCCAATTCCGGAGTCAGGGCCCATCAACGCTTCCTTGTGTATTGTAGGTATACTGTTGTCTAACAACAATATCTCGTTTGCGCACCTGATAGGTTAGCACGAGCTTTGCCTACGTGGTTCAACTGCAAGTTCGATCGAAGTCCATACATTTTATTGTAGAGACTTCCGTATCAGTCGCAGTAGGAAACTTCGGAATCACTTCCAAGGTTTCTTTCCTTTGATCTGATAACGAAGATACTGGTTATCTTGTCGAGTTGCACTGTCCTCCCACTCACCTTTTGTAAGAACTATTCTCTTTAAAAGCATACCGTTTTGCGGCAAAGTCCTTTGCCTCGGTATAGTGGTGGGGAATACCCAATGACTTGGGATAACCTTACAAAGTAGCACTTGTCTGATTTGGAATAGGTTTGTAACCTTTTACACAAGCCCCATATTCCAAATGTTAAGAAAAGATATAACATGGTTGGGCATACCATACCATGGCGTCATTTCAACAGACCTGATGGATCTCTTTTCAGTGTAAAAGCCGCAGTCTCTAAAGCATTACTCTTTAAAATGGGTAATGGAAAATTTATTTATGTCATCTTTGATCTTACCATGTCATAAATGGTTCGATTACATCTTCACGGACTTTCCACTTGCAGTGGTGTTCCGGGAGGTGCAAGTTATGAAACCCCTTTCACAACTCATCAGACATTCGCTAAACCTGTAACTCAAATATTCCTTTCTACAATCGAATTGTAGAAACATAATTTTCTTGTTAATACAACTTCTACTTCAATTTTTGAAAACCTTATGAATGAATTCAAAAGATCCTAGACTTACGTCTCAGCAAGTAAATATCCATATATCTACTTGAGTCAATTTTTGAAGGTAGACAAATCCACTGTTTGCAACAACATTCATTGGACTACACACATCATAGTGTATGATCACCAATATGTTCTTTGCTCGTTCCTTATGGCCTGTGAACGGTATTTCAGTCACTTCACTTTTCAGAGGAAAGTTGCAAGTGTCAGATGATTCAAAATTAAATGACTTCAAAATCCATCATAATGGAATTTTCCATGCGGGTTTCTCCAATGTGACCAAATGCAGTGCCACACTTGTGTGGTATTCTTTTAGTCTTGCGACATTTAGCGTCAGTGTTATGGATGTATCATATTACCATCAATATTCATAGCATACATCCCATCTTGTATGGAAGCTTGACCCTTCAAGTTATTCATAACACCGAACATGAAAAGTTCTTTTATGAATAACCTTCTTGCAAGATACCTTATGCAAAGGGCTAGAGTATATGAAACTCTAAAATAAATTATGAAAGTAAATACAGAGGTAATGTATTAATATCAATATTCATAACATACATCTCATTCATAATGAAAATATGGCCCTTATGTTATTCATAACATCGAACATCAAAAGTTCTCTTATGAATAACCTTCTTGCAAGATACTTTATGCAATGGGCTAGAGTGTGTAAAACTCTAAAATGAATTATGAAAGTAAATACATAGGGAATACACCGTTGGAAGGTATAGTAACATTTACTATGTTCCCTACGTGTATCTAAACCTCATTCCTGGCTAGTCTTTCAGGCCATAGTAGTTCTTCAATCGAGCTGCAACAGAATGCAATCGAGCGGGTATCTTTGTGATTTACTCACAATACCCAAGAATTAGTGATTAACATGTTTAACCATAATTCCTAAGAACTATATCTTTGACCAGCCTTCTTTACATCAAAAACTTGTATGACATTCATACATGAGCTGGATATTCCAGTCTTCTTTCCTTTTGCCATTATACTTCTAACAGTTTAACTTTCAGTATTTCTCCTACTCTCAGAAGAAGCACCCAACTTAAGAGTGGCGATAGCCCCGGACTTCCTAGGCGTGAAAGTTTCACTAACACCCTTCGGACACTTCCTTTCTCTTTAAGTTGTTGTTTTATTCACCATCATCATATGACTGGCGTTCTTCTGGATCCCTCTCTTATCAGTCTAATGCATAGTAAACTCCTTTACTAACAGTTTGCAAACAAATATTGCTTTGGATATCTCATATCTTTTAGCTTTTGTCTGTCTCTGAAAATGATTTTCAGATTCCATGAATATCACATAACTATCCAAACTTTTGAAGTTCGGGTCTCATGGAAGCAAACGCATTGCACTTGACTAAAACAGAATTCTAGCTTTTGGATCAAAGGACGAGAGTCACATGATCCATAGCATTAGCGGGAGAATACCGAAAGTATGCGATAGGACAAAGTCCTTCTCGGCACTCTAGAGGACAATCCTCACATTACGTTACCAGCCGTAAAGTTTTAACCAGATATTTAACAGCTATTCAATTTTAATAGGGAAGGTGGAAACGCGAGCCATTATTCTACAACTATTATGCAAACCACACTTAGACAGTGTTCAAAATTAATTGCACTGAGAATTTAAACAAGTTAATTCTATAATGCGCTCCCACTCAAATCAATATCTCTCATAATTGATTGTGAGCGATTCAAGATCCAAATTACAATTCAACGCCAAGGATGTATCCATCTCAAGTGACGAGAATTGCAATCGGTAGGCCAACTTGCCAATCACATCTCTATGTGACTCTTGTTCATCTTTCGATGCGTGTGTTCCGAGCTCATGACTTTCATGCCTGAACGTCAAGACAACCAAGTGATCTCGCTGCGAGGTCTGAACTCACCCGCCTCACACATCCCTAATCGTTCGTACCCATGTATCCATGTGATACCCCGAAAAGTTAGGTGCCGTGACGGTGCTACACTTGGGAGAACACTAACTACTTGATATTTTTGTGAGAGATCACCCTAATAAAAGCGACTACCGCGCAATCAAAAGGGTGCATCATAAGGGATAAACATCTCAGGCAATTCATAATAGCAAGATATGGTATAGCCCTTTCTGACGGAGAACTCTTGTATTTCTTCGTCTCCGGCATTCGCGTCGGTGTTCACCTTCGCGAAGATTGCCACCACCTTGTCGATGCACCAGATAATATTGCTATCTCTATAGCTAATAAAATAAGTGCATTACTTAAGGTTGACACACAGGTCATTAAAGTGACAATCATATGGCTCCAGCCATCATGCCGAATCATGACACGCAGGTCATGTTAATTTACATCATATAGTCATCTCATACATAATCGAATTAATATGAGCACTGCTATACCACATCATATGCACATGCAAACCATCCTGCAAAACCAAGTTAGACGCCTCTAGTTGGTTTATGCAAATTTCATTTTACGTGGCTTCTAAGGTTTCGAACAAACCGAAGCTACCTACGTATTATCATCAAGTATGATAATTCAAGTCGCTAGATTAACATCGCGGGGTGTATGAAACACGAGATAATTAAATCTCGAGCCCCATACTAAACTTCGTCATACGCATGACCCCTGTGCAGATCATATCTGCAATGCCCTTTCATCTGCGAATTTCATCTTTCTTTTGACTATGGCGGAACCCAAAGAACTGAAGCACTTCGTTGATCAATCAGGATCGCGGATTGCCAGAACTTTGTGAAATTCCACCATACTGTATCGAGATTGAGCAAACGCAAATTCTAGGGAAGCAACAAGAACATCGGGTAACAGACTTCATCTGTCACCCGCACAAATAATTTTCAGCAATAGAACTCATCTACTACCTAATTATATTGTGCAACACCCATACATCTCATGTATTCTAGATCGTAACCTGCATCTTCGCATAGCACGGCTCTTGATGCCACTGTACGGTAACGCAGCAGAAAACAAAAAATTTCCGACCTACGTACCAGCCCAGGATCACTATGGAGACTGCATACAAGGTTTGATCTCTTTCGTTACCGACTCGTAGCGCAGCGGAAGTAGAGTCGATGACGAACGGCGGTGCAGATCCCCGCAGCTAGGATTTACAACCTCCCAACCGCGAGGATGTACTCCCACGTCAGCTCACCGGACGGATCTCCGGGCAACCCTTCGGGAGGCATCGGGACAGTCCCTCGGATAGTCCCACCGGACGGATCCTCGGACAGCCCTTCGGGAGGCCCCTGGACAGTCCCTCGGATAGTCCCACCGGACGGATCCTCGGACAGCCCTCCGGGAGGCCTCGGGACAGTCCTTCGGATAGTCCCACCGGACGGATCCTCGGACAGCCCTTCGGGCGGGTCACTCGGACAGCCCTTCGGGAGGACACCCGAAACTCAAACTGTAACTCGGACAGCCCTTCGGGAGGCACTCTCGAACTAAGACCGAAACTACGATCTCTCTACAGAGTTGCACACATACGGTGTCATCTATCCGGCAGGGCTTCGCCGTCCAGAACTAGTTCCCACCGGAACCCAGACAGCCTTTCGGCTCTACGAAACTATTTCGCTGGGAGGGAGAGAGAAGCCAGAAATGTCATGGCATGTGTATGTGAGAGCAAGGATGTAGCATATGGGGCTGCCTCCTCCCCTCTATTTATAGGAAAAACAAGGGGTAGGATGGGCATATCCAAAATGCCATGTCATCCCAAAATATCTTGGGAAGATATTTGTGGAAAGCCAACTTCCAACCATATCCATAAATCTGATTTCACTATTCACGACGACATTTTTCAGCGTCTGATCGAACTGAAAATATTCATGTGGGCTTAGAACATTTCCAGTACCCACCAAAATAATTTTCAACGCGAGCCGGAACAATTCCGGTTTAGTGATTTTCATCTGCGAAAAGCATCTGAAGCGGTTTCGGCAGCTCCGGAACATTTCCGGTTTTCATTCCGGAAAATTCCAGAAAGTTTCCAGAATGATTCTGGCACCCTCCAAGAATTATCAGGCATGTGCCGAAACCAATTTGACTTTATGGTGTACTCCGAAACAACTTTTCGGTTTAGTGATTTTCATCTGTGAAAAGCAACTAAAGCGGTTCCGGCAGTCCGGAACATTTCCGGTTTTCGTCTCTGAAAAATCTCAGAAGTTACCGGAACAATTCTGGTACCTTCCAATAATTTCCAGGCATGTGCCGAAACCAATTTGACTTTATGGAATACCCTGAAACAACTTTTCAGTTTCACCGGAACTATTCCGATATCCTCTCCGGAACGTTTCCGTTTCGTCCGAAACTTTTTCGGTGAATTTCTCTCAGACTCCCCGTCTAGTATTCAGCAGATAGATGACCCTTAAGCGTGTGACCCTATAGGTTCGGTGAAGTATAGACATGACCCGGAACACTTTCCGATCAATGATCAACATCGGAGCCGTGGACACCCATATTGACCCCTATACCCACACGAATGAATATTCGAGTGAACCTCCAGTTGCCGTGTGCTATTCCTGTTGCTTCGCGATATGTTACAAATACCCGAGGTGAGACATGTAGGCATCCCCGTGGATCAACAACTTGTCCACTATGCCAGTTACCTCGTTACCGGTATTGTTCTCTTTTCTCGTTCCCGTGTTCCGGCATCCCCGTGATCAAATCACAAAGTGTCTGGCCAGACGATGATGGATACCGTAACACCGAGAGGGCCCAGAGATATCTCTCCATCGTCGGAGGAGCAAATCCCAATCTTGAGCTATCAAGTTACTTGACATACTTTTCCATGAACCCGTAAGCCGCCGTAATAGCCACCCATTTACGGATGACGTTTAACAAACCCCAAAGTTCATGAAGCAAGCATGAAGAAACTCGATACTCTCATGGTCTAAGGAATCATGCAAACATTAACCATCTCTGTGTTATTAACCATTAACTAATGACGAATGTATCTCATAGCATAACATCAATTCGGGTCGATTCAACACAAGTGTTCTACCAACAATTGTGCCCTCAAAATTGCCGGCATAGTCATGCCCATGATCAGGAAAACAGGATCATCATGCAATACTTGAGCCAGTCATAGAGGCTTGACTAGGAATACTTTTTACCGTTTATTATCCCACACGTGCACATGAGTTTCCCTCCAAGCCTCGTTTTATTTGCAGACTCGAGAATCATTGCAGTTATAGCATGGAACATAAACATAATTATGAACAGGGAGATAATCAATAACATTTATTATTGCCTCTAGGGCATATCTCCTACAGACTCCCACTTGCACTAGAGTCAATAATCTAGTCAATGCTAATGCACTTTACACCTATGGCATACTGGTGTAAAATATGCTTCGCATGTGGTATAGCCTGATGTCCAACGGATCTGACGACTTCAGCTCCGTGTGTAACTTTGCATATCCTCGCGTTTTCACGCTTTCACAAAATTCATATTTTGTGTGGACTTGGCTTTGCATATGTGTGAATCATTGGTCGAAACCTGATTCCTCAGACTGAGCTATGGAGCAGCTATCTGCAATAGTGTCCCATAGACCAAAGCCATCTTGGAACCATACTAAGTTCATGAATGAACTATATGATTCAACAACTTCTTTGTCGCTTCTTAAGCGTCAACATACTTAGCCTTTGTTATAGAATTCGCCACAGTATCTTGTTTGGAACAATTTCCAACTACCGTGCCACCATATTGTGTATTACACAAAACCCTTAACTTAAATCGAAAATCGCATGGAGCATTGATGAAGACTGTATCGATGTAATTACTTACAACGAGCACTTCATAATCTCTGCTTGCGAGAAAACATGTCATCAGCACTACTTTAGTACTTAATGACATCCTTCACTGTTGTCCCATGATCAGTACTTTGATCACTTTGGTATCTATACTCGCAACAACTTTGGAGTATTGGACATATCTGGTTGTTTTTACATACCATGGAATACATGATTAATCCAAACACAAGAGTGTGTGGAATCACCATCATGTATTTTGCTCATCAGTGTTTTGAGACACCGAGTCTTGCAAAACCCTTTCCATGTGACTTCGGCAAGAATCACTCCTTGGCGTTTTAAATGCTAAAAGGTTTTAGCACCTTGTCAATATGTATTCACAGCTTAGCCCCATTAGGTAAATCTATCTCCATAGATCATCATGCCTAATATTAAGGCTATTTAGCCTAAGCACTTCATCGAAAAATTATTTTCAAATGAAGTCCTAATTCGTGTCAAGAAATTTATTTCCAATTAACAATGTGTTAAGTATACAAGGTTTTTAGAAATATTATTATGCTCCCACTTACTTTCTTGAATCACAAGCATCTTCGATACCCATTTGATGAAGTCAAAAACCCTTTTGACCATTCCATCAAAAACGAAGATTCCAACTCCACTTTGCTCTCTTTTGTCCATCGCTGGAACTCTGAAGTTTGCATATTTACTAGCATCCTCTGGATCGACAAATTACTTTGGACTGTATCACATACAAGTCCTAGGTTTCATTTCCATCAGATGGAAATCCCTTTGTCATCCATGTTTCATATCTCATGATTGAAATATGTATTAATTGCTAGTTCAACCCGAACCGACATCAAGCATCGCTACGGTGAGACAATCTCATCGTAGTCAACTCCTTGAACTTGTTTATTGCAACAAGTCGAGCTTTATGGATAAAACATTTTATCCGTATCAGTTTTTAGTTTCAATAAATATTCGTTAGACTCTAAGTCTTCTAAAAGGTGTATCAAGATCTTAATCTTGAATCACTTATATGGAAACTATCTCGGATTGTATTGGCATTTAGCCAATTCCGGAGTCAGGGCCCATCAACGCTTCCTTGTGTATTGTAGGTATACTGTTGTCTAACAACAATATCTCGTTTGCGCACCTGATAGGTTAGCACGAGCTTTGCCTACGTGGTTCAACTGCAAGTTCGATCGAAGTCCATACATTTTATTGTAGAGACTTCCGTATCAGTCGCAGTAGGAAACTTCGGAATCACTTCCAAGGTTTCTTTCCTTTGATCTGATAACGAAGATACTGGTTATCTTGTCGAGTTGCACTGTCCTCCCACTCACCTTTTGTAAGAACTATTCTCTTTAAAAGCATACCGTTTTGCGGCAAAGTCCTTTGCCTCGGTATAGTGGTGGGGAATACCCAATGACTTGGGATAACCTTACAAAGTAGCACTTGTCTGATTTGGAATAGGTTTGTAACCTTTTACACAAGCCCCATATTCCAAATGTTAAGAAAAGATATAACATGGTTGGGCATACCATACCATGGCGTCATTTCAACAGACCTGATGGATCTCTTTTCAGTGTAAAAGCCGCAGTCTCTAAAGCATTACTCTTTAAAATGGGTAATGGAAAATTTATTTATGTCATCTTTGATCTTACCATGTCATAAATGGTTCGATTACATCTTCACGGACTTTCCACTTGCAGTGGTGTTCCGGGAGGTGCAAGTTATGAAACCCCTTTCACAACTCATCAGACATTCGCTAAACCTGTAACTCAAATATTCCTTTCTACAATCGAATTGTAGAAACATAATTTTCTTGTTAATACAACTTCTACTTCAATTTTTGAAAACCTTATGAATGAATTCAAAAGATCCTAGACTTACGTCTCAGCAAGTAAATATCCATATATCTACTTGAGTCAATTTTTGAAGGTAGACAAATCCACTGTTTGCAACAACATTCATTGGACTACACACATCATAGTGTATGATCACCAATATGTTCTTTGCTCGTTCCTTATGGCCTGTGAACGGTATTTCAGTCACTTCACTTTTCAGAGGAAAGTTGCAAGTGTCAGATGATTCAAAATTAAATGACTTCAAAATCCATCATAATGGAATTTTCCATGCGGGTTTCTCCAATGTGACCAAATGCAGTGCCACACTTGTGTGGTATTCTTTTAGTCTTGCGACATTTAGCGTCAGTGTTATGGATGTATCATATTACCATCAATATTCATAGCATACATCCCATCTTGTATGGAAGCTTGACCCTTCAAGTTATTCATAACACCGAACATGAAAAGTTCTTTTATGAATAACCTTCTTGCAAGATACCTTATGCAAAGGGCTAGAGTATATGAAACTCTAAAATAAATTATGAAAGTAAATACAGAGGTAATGTATTAATATCAATATTCATAACATACATCTCATTCATAATGAAAATATGGCCCTTATGTTATTCATAACATCGAACATCAAAAGTTCTCTTATGAATAACCTTCTTGCAAGATACTTTATGCAATGGGCTAGAGTGTGTAAAACTCTAAAATGAATTATGAAAGTAAATACATAGGGAATACACCGTTGGAAGGTATAGTAACATTTACTATGTTCCCTACGTGTATCTAAACCTCATTCCTGGCTAGTCTTTCAGGCCATAGTAGTTCTTCAATCGAGCTGCAACAGAATGCAATCGAGCGGGTATCTTTGTGATTTACTCACAATACCCAAGAATTAGTGATTAACATGTTTAACCATAATTCCTAAGAACTATATCTTTGACCAGCCTTCTTTACATCAAAAACTTGTATGACATTCATACATGAGCTGGATATTCCAGTCTTCTTTCCTTTTGCCATTATACTTCTAACAGTTTAACTTTCAGTATTTCTCCTACTCTCAGAAGAAGCACCCAACTTAAGAGTGGCGATAGCCCCGGACTTCCTAGGCGTGAAAGTTTCACTAACACCCTTCGGACACTTCCTTTCTCTTTAAGTTGTTGTTTTATTCACCATCATCATATGACTGGCGTTCTTCTGGATCCCTCTCTTATCAGTCTAATGCATAGTAAACTCCTTTACTAACAGTTTGCAAACAAATATTGCTTTGGATATCTCATATCTTTTAGCTTTTGTCTGTCTCTGAAAATGATTTTCAGATTCCATGAATATCACATAACTATCCAAACTTTTGAAGTTCGGGTCTCATGGAAGCAAACACATTGCACTTGACTAAAACAGAATTCTAGCTTTTGGATCAAAGGACGAGAGTCACATGATCCATAGCATTAGCGGGAGAATACCGAAAGTATGCGATAGGACAAAGTCCTTCTCGGCACTCTAGAGGACAATCCTCACATTACGTTACCAGCCGTAAAGTTTTAACCAGATATTTAACAGCTATTCAATTTTAATAGGGAAGGTGGAAACGCGAGCCATTATTCTACAACTATTATGCAAACCACACTTAGACAGTGTTCAAAATTAATTGCACTGAGAATTTAAACAAGTTAATTCTATAATGCGCTCCCACTCAAATCAATATCTCTCATAATTGATTGTGAGCGATTCAAGATCCAAATTACAATTCAACGCCAAGGATGTATCCATCTCAAGTGACGAGAATTGCAATCGGTAGGCCAACTTGCCAATCACATCTCTATGTGACTCTTGTTCATCTTTCGATGCGTGTGTTCCGAGCTCATGACTTTCATGCCTGAACGTCAAGACAACCAAGTGATCTCGCTGCGAGGTCTGAACTCACCCGCCTCACACATCCCTAATCGTTCGTACCCATGTATCCATGTGATACCCCGAAAAGTTAGGTGCCGTGACGGTGCTACACTTGGGAGAACACTAACTACTTGATATTTTTGTGAGAGATCACCCTAATAAAAGCGACTACCGCGCAATCAAAAGGGTGCATCATAAGGGATAAACATCTCAGGCAATTCATAATAGCAAGATATGGTATAGCCCTTTCTGACGGAGAACTCTTGTATTTCTTCGTCTCCGGCATTCGCGTCGGTGTTCACCTTCGCGAAGATTGCCACCACCTTGTCGATGCACCAGATAATATTGCTATCTCTATAGCTAATAAAATAAGTGCATTACTTAAGGTTGACACACAGGTCATTAAAGTGACAATCATATGGCTCCAGCCATCATGCCGAATCATGACACGCAGGTCATGTTAATTTACATCATATAGTCATCTCATACATAATCGAATTAATATGAGCACTGCTATACCACATCATATGCACATGCAAACCATCCTGCAAAACCAAGTTAGACGCCTCTAGTTGGTTTATGCAAATTTCATTTTACGTGGCTTCTAAGGTTTCGAACAAACCGAAGCTACCTACGTATTATCATCAAGTATGATAATTCAAGTCGCTAGATTAACATCGCGGGGTGTATGAAACACGAGATAATTAAATCTCGAGCCCCATACTAAACTTCGTCATACGCATGACCCCTGTGCAGATCATATCTGCAATGCCCTTTCATCTGCGAATTTCATCTTTCTTTTGACTATGGCGGAACCCAAAGAACTGAAGCACTTCGTTGATCAATCAGGATCGCGGATTGCCAGAACTTTGTGAAATTCCACCATACTGTATCGAGATTGAGCAAACGCAAATTCTAGGGAAGCAACAAGAACATCGGGTAACAGACTTCATCTGTCACCCGCACAAATAATTTTCAGCAATAGAACTCATCTACTACCTAATTATATTGTGCAACACCCATACATCTCATGTATTCTAGATCGTAACCTGCATCTTCGCATAGCACGGCTCTTGATGCCACTGTACGGTAACGCAGCAGAAAACAAAAAATTTCCGACCTACGTACCAGCCCAGGATCACTATGGAGACTGCATACAAGGTTTGATCTCTTTCGTTACCGACTCGTAGCGCAGCGGAAGTAGAGTCAATGACGAACGGCGGTGCAGATCCCCGCAGCTAGGATTTACAACCTCCCAACCGCGAGGATGTACTCCCACGTCAGCTCACCGGACGGATCTCCGGGCAACCCTTCGGGAGGCATCGGGACAGTCCCTCGGATAGTCCCACCGGACGGATCCTCGGACAGCCCTTCGGGAGGCCCCTGGACAGTCCCTCGGATAGTCCCACCGGACGGATCCTCGGACAGCCCTCCGGGAGGCCTCGGGACAGTCCTTCGGATAGTCCCACCGGACGGATCCTCGGACAGCCCTTCGGGCGGGTCACTCGGACAGCCCTTCGGGAGGACACCCGAAACTCAAACTGTAACTCGGACAGCCCTTCGGGAGGCACTCTCGAACTAAGACCGAAACTACGATCTCTCTACAGAGTTGCACACATACGGTGTCATCTATCCGGCAGGGCTTCGCCGTCCAGAACTAGTTCCCACCGGAACCCAGACAGCCTTTCGGCTCTACGAAACTATTTCGCTGGGAGGGAGAGAGAAGCCAGAAATGTCATGGCATGTGTATGTGAGAGCAAGGATGTAGCATATGGGGCTGCCTCCTCCCCTCTATTTATAGGAAAAACAAGGGGTAGGATGGGCATATCCAAAATGCCATGTCATCCCAAAATATCTTGGGAAGATATTTGTGGAAAGCCAACTTCCAACCATATCCATAAATCTGATTTCACTATTCACGACGACATTTTTCAGCGTCTGATCGAACTGAAAATATTCATGTGGGCTTAGAACATTTCCAGTACCCACCAAAATAATTTTCAACGCGAGCCGGAACAATTCCGGTTTAGTGATTTTCATCTGCGAAAAGCATCTGAAGCGGTTTCGGCAGCTCCGGAACATTTCCGGTTTTCATTCCGGAAAATTCCAGAAAGTTTCCAGAATGATTCTGGCACCCTCCAAGAATTATCAGGCATGTGCCGAAACCAATTTGACTTTATGGTGTACTCCGAAACAACTTTTCGGTTTAGTGATTTTCATCTGTGAAAAGCAACTAAAGCGGTTCCGGCAGTCCGGAACATTTCCGGTTTTCGTCTCTGAAAAATCTCAGAAGTTACCGGAACAATTCTGGTACCTTCCAATAATTTCCAGGCATGTGCCGAAACCAATTTGACTTTATCGAATACCCTGAAACAACTTTTCAGTTTCACCGGAACTATTCCGATATCCTCTCCGGAACGTTTCCGTTTCGTCCGAAACTTTTTCGGTGAATTTCTCTCAGACTCCCCGTCTAGTATTCAGCAGATAGATGACCCTTAAGCGTGTGACCCTATAGGTTCGGTGAAGTATAGACATGACCCGGAACACTTTCCGATCAATGATCAACATCGGAGCCGTGGACACCCATATTGACCCCTATACCCACACGAATGAATATTCGAGTGAACCTCCAGTTGCCGTGTGCTATTCCTGTTGCTTCGCGATATGTTACAAATACCCGAGGTGAGACATGTAGGCATCCCCGTGGATCAACAACTTGTCCACTATGCCAGTTACCTCGTTACCGGTATTGTTCTCTTTTCTCGTTCCCGTGTTCCGGCATCCCCGTGATCAAATCACAAAGTGTCTGGCCAGACGATGATGGATACCGTAACACCGAGAGGGCCCAGAGATATCTCTCCATCGTCGGAGGAGCAAATCCCAATCTTGAGCTATCAAGTTACTTGACATACTTTTCCATGAACCCGTAAGCCGCCGTAATAGCCACCCATTTACGGATGACGTTTAACAAACCCCAAAGTTCATGAAGCAAGCATGAAGAAACTCGATACTCTCATGGTCTAAGGAATCATGCAAACATTAACCATCTCTGTGTTATTAACCATTAACTAATGACGAATGTATCTCATAGCATAACATCAATTCGGGTCGATTCAACACAAGTGTTCTACCAACAATTGTGCCCTCAAAATTGCCGGCATAGTCATGCCCATGATCAGGAAAACAGGATCATCATGCAATACTTGAGCCAGTCATAGAGGCTTGACTAGGAATACTTTTTACCGTTTATTATCCCACACGTGCACATGAGTTTCCCTCCAAGCCTCGTTTTATTTGCAGACTGGAGAATCATTGCAGTTATAGCATGGAACATAAACATAATTATGAACAGGGAGATAATCAATAACATTTATTATTGCCTCTAGGGCATATCTCCTACAATTCATTTGTACTCGCTCATCGACTGTCCGAGGACACTGATTCTTGCAAAGCACTGTGCCAGGTGACATGGGGAGTAGGCCTTTCTTGGAGTTCTCCATGTTGAACCTTTTCAACATATTGTCAATGTACGTGCTTTGGCTAAGCGCTATCAGGCGTCTTGATCTATCTCTATAGATTCTGATGCCCAATACATATGCCGCTTTGCCTAAGTCTTTCATTGAAACACTCTTCTTCAATGAGTCTTTTATTTCGCTAAGAAAATTCACGTCATTTCCAATCAACAATATGTCATCCACATACAAGATTAGAAATGCTTTTGCGCTCCCACTAAACTTCTTGTGAACACAAGATTCTTCGTCGTTCCTGATGAAGCCAAACTCTTTGATCACTTCATCAAAACGAATGTTCCAGCTCCTTGATGCTTGCTTCAGACCATAAATGGCTTTCTGAAGCTTACACACCTTTCCAGCATTCTTAGGATGGACAAAACCTTCTGGCTGTATCATGTATACATCCTGTTCGAGGTTTCCATTTAGGAAAGCCGTTTTGACATCCATCTGCCATATTTCATAATCGAAATAAGCAGCAATTGCTAGTAATATCCGAACAGACCTTAGCATAGCTACGGGCGAGAAAGTCTCGTCGTAGGCTACCCCTAGAACTTGCGCGAACCCTTTCGCGACAAGTCTAGCTTTGTGGATAGTAATGTTACCATCCGCGTCTGTCTTTCTTTTGAAAATCCATTTACAACCAATGGGTTTTACGCCATCTGGAAGTTCTTCCAAGTTCCAAACTTGGTTTTCGTACATGGATTTCATTTCGGATTTCATGGCCTTGTGCCATTCCCTTGAGCTAGGCCCCGCCATCGCTTCCTTGTAGTGCGCAGGTTCATCGTCTTCAAGAATGGACATTTCGTTATGAAACCACTCAGGTGGCTGGATAGCCCTACCTGATCTGCGCGGTTCAGTTACAACATTGTTTGAAGTTTCCGCATCACATGCGACAACTTCCGGCTCGGTTGTAGGGATAATTTGCGGAATTACTTCCGGTTCCTTATCCATATCAACGGTTGCCGAAGATTCACTAATCTCATCAAGTTGTACTGTCCTTCCACTCAATTCTTTAGCGAGAAACTCTTTCTCAAGAAAGACTCCATTTTTAGCGACAAACACTTTGCACTCGGAGGGTTGGTAGAAGAAATACCCAATTGTTTCCTTGGGATAACCTACAAAGTTACATTTGTCTGATCTGGGATCGAGTTTGCTCGGTTGTAAACGTTTTACATAAGCTTCACAACCCCAAACTTTGAGATGCGACAAATTGGGTTTCTTCCCATGCCATAACTCGTACGGTGTCGTCTCAACAGACTTAGACGGTGCTCTGTTTAGTGTGTGAGCGGCAGTAAGTAGTGCGTGACCCCAAAAAGATATCGGTAGATCTGTAAGAGACATCATCGACCTTACCATGTCTAACAGGGTTCGGTTACGTCTTTCCGACACTCCGTTTCGCTGTGGAGTTCCGGGAGGCGTAAGCTGTGAAACGATTCCACGGTCACTCAGATGTTGGCCAAACTCAAGACTAAGATATTCGCCTCCGCGATCAGACCGCAGAAACTTAATCTTTTTGTTACGATGATTTTCCACCTCATTCTGAAAATCTTTGAACTTTTCAAAGGTTTCCGACTAATGCTTCATCAAGTAGATATAGCCATACCTACTTAAATCATCAGTAAAAGTCACGAAGTAGAAATACCCACCCCGTGCGATTGTGCTCATTGGACCACATACATCACTATGTATTATTTCCAATAAATCACTCGCCCGTTCAGGATGACCCGTGAACGGCGTCCTGGTCATTTTTCCCATCAAGCAAGCTTCACATGTGTCAAATGATTCAAAATCAAAGGACGGTAAAACTCCATTTTTATGGAGTCTTTGCATGCGTTTCTTAACGATATGGCCAAGCCGACAGTGCCACAAGTAAGTGGTGGTGGTATCAGCCTTCTTAAGGCGTTTAGCATTTATGTTAAAAACACCATTTTCACATTCAAGATTTAGTATGAAAAGGCCCCCAACAATGGGTGCAAATCCATAAAACATATCCTTACAATAAAGTGAACAACCATTGTTCTCAGACTTGTAGGAGTACCCATCGTGTACTAAACATGATCCAGAGATAATGTTTCTACACAACAACGGAACAAAATAACAGTTACTAAGTTCCAAAATAAATCCTAAAGGGAGACGTAGAGGCATAATGCCGACGGCTTGAGCGGCGATCCCAGCGCCGTTCCCGACACGCATCACGACTTCATTCTTTGCCAGCTTGCGCACCTTCTGAAGCCCCTGTATCGAGTTGCAAATGTGAGCAACCGATCCGGTATCAAATACCCAAGACTTAGATTTTTTGCTAGCAACCAAAACGTCAATGACATTAACTTGTATAACAATTATACCTTTTCCGGTTTTCCCGGACTTCTTATCTTCCAGATACTTCTTGCAGTTTCTCTTCCAGTGTCCTGTGCCCTTGCTGTAGAAGCACCCAGTTTCATTCTTAGCTCCGCCATTAGATTTGCGTTGGAAGCCGGTCTTACCGGCGCCCTTGCCCTTCCTTGGCTTGCCTTTCTTTTTGAAACTGGCAGTTTTGTTCACAAGCAACACTTGCTTGCGATTTTTCCGCAGTCCTCCTTCAGCAGTTTTCAGCATGGCAAGCACCTCATTTGTTGTTTTGTCCATCCCATTCATGTTGTAGTTCATGATAAAACCGTTGTAAGACGGGGGGAGTGAACCGAGCAACATGTCCATAACATGCTCTGGCAGAAGTGGAAATTCCAGGGTTTTAAGCCTTTCAGCGTAGCCAATCATATTGACTACGTGCTCGCCAACTGAACTGCCCTCAGCCATCTTGGTCTCCATCATCATCTTCATGATATCAAAACGTTCAGACCGTGCATTAAACTTGTACAGAGCATCCAGATCTTTGATCATATCAAAGGAGTTATGGAATTCAAAACATTTTTGAAGCTCTGAACTCATGCAAGACAGCATGAGGCACTGCACTAAGTTGAAATCATCATCCTTAGTGGCCCAGACATTTTGTTCGTCTGCCGGGGCTGTTTTCGCCGGCTTAGGTGGAAGAGGTCCGTCAAGCACGTACACTTTCTTAGCACTCCTGAGGACAATCCTCAGGGTACGGACCCAGTCCGCATAGTTGTTTCCATTCGCAGCTAACTTCTCTTTCTCTAACATCGGGCCTAAGTTGAACGCGCTATTGCGAGCCATTTGATCTACAACGGAAAACACAAGTTCACTAAGACTTTGTTCATAATGATTTTTGCACTAGTGAATAAACAATTTTATTCTAAAGTGCGCTCCCACTCAAATCAATATCTCTCAAAATTGATTATGAGTGATACAAGACCCACATTTAATTCAACGCCATTGATGTGGACATCACTGATGACGAGAATTTCAATCGGTAGGCAAACTTGCCGATCACATCTCCATGTGACTCTTGTTCATCTTTCGATGGGTGTGTTCCGAGCTTAGGACGATCCTGCCTGAACGTCAAAGACAACCAAGTGATCTTGCTGCGAGGTCTGACCTCAGCCGCCTCATTCCTCTCGATTCGTTCGTACCCATGTGGACATGGCGCACCCCGAAAAGATACGAATTTCAGACGGTGCTACACTTGGGTGAACACTAACTACTTTGATAATTTTGTGAGAGATAACCCTAATAAAAAGCGACTACCGCGCAATCAAGAAGGGTGCATCAAGAGGGATAAACATCTCAGGCAATTCATAATAGCATGATATGGTATAGCCCCTTCTGACGGAGAAGTCATGTATTCTTCGTCTTCGGCATTCGCGTCGGTGTTCACCTTTGCGAAGATTGCCACCACCTTGTCGATGCACCAGAAAATATTGCTATCTCTATAGCTAATAAAATAAGTGCATTACATTAGGTTGACACACAGGTCATTAAAGTGCAATCATATGGCTCCAGCCATCATGCCGAATCATGACACGCAGGTCATGTTAACAAATTTACATCATATAGTCATCTCATACATAATCGAATTCATATGAGCTTTGCTATACCACATCACATGTACATCCTGCAAAACCAAGTTAGACGACTCTAATCAGTTTATGCAAAATTTCATTTTACGTGGCTTCTAAGGTTTTGACTTAAACCGCAGCTACCAACGTTTTATCATCAAGTATGATAATTCAAAATTGCTAGATTAACATCTCGGTGTGTATGAAACACGAGATAATTAAATCTCGAGCCCCATACTAAACTTTGTCATACGCGTGACCCCCGTGCAGATCATATCTGCAATGCCCTTTCATCTGCGAATTTCATCTTTCTGTTGACTATGGTGGAACCCAAAGAGCTGATAGCACTTCGTTGATCAATCAGGATCGCGGATTGCCAGAACTTTGTGAAATTCCACCATGCTATCTCGAGATTGAGCAAACGCAAATTCCAGGGAAGCACCAAGAACATCGGGTAACAGACTTCATCTGCTACCCACATAAATAATTTTCAGCAATAGATCTCATCTACTCCAAAATTATATTATGCAATACCCATACATCACCATGTATTCTAGATCGTAACCTGCATCTACGCATAGCCTGGCTCTGATACCACTGTTGGGAACACGACAGAAAACAAAAATTTTCGGTACAGCGAGCACGCCCAGGATCACTATGGAGACTGCATACAAGGTTTGATCTGATCCGTACCAACTCAAAGCGCAGCGGAAGAAGAGTCGGTGTAGATCCCTGCAGCTAGGATTTACAACCTCCCAACCGCAAGGATGTACTGCCACTCCGGACAGCCCTTCGGGAGGTGGTCGGACAGTCCCCCGGACAATGTCGCGGACAGCCCTTCGGGAGGACCCTCGGAACCCGAACAGTAACCCGGACAGCCCTTCGGGAGGACGCCGGAAACTCGAACGGTAACTCGAACAGCCCTTCGGGCAAAAGATCGAAACTACAATCTCTCTACGGGGTTGCACACATACGGTGTCAGCTATCCGGCAGGGCTTCGCCGTCCAGAGCTAGTTCCTGCCGGAACCTAGACAGCCTTTCGGCTCTACGAAAAACTCTTTTCGTGGGAGGGAGAGAGAGAGCTAGCAAAGCATAGCATGTGTATGAGAGCAAGGATGAAGCATATGGGGCTGCCCCCTCCCCTCTATTTTTAGGAAAAACAAGGGGTAAAAATGGTTTTCACAAATACCAAAAGTGCCCCCACTTTATGCCTTTTCTAAAAAGAATAAAGCAAAGAAGGGTGGCAAGTGGAGCTCCATGGAGCCCCACCTCCCTTGGCCGGCCACCCTTGGGGGGTCCCCCATGAGGAGCTTGCTTGCTCCCCAATCCCTTCTAGAAGCCTTTTTGGAAATATCCAAAAAGGTGTTTTTCCACAAATATCCAAAAAGCACTTTCACTATTCACGACGACATTTTTCAGCGTCTGATCGAACTGAAAATATTCATGTGGGCTTAGAACAATTCCAGTACCCACCAAAATAATTTTCAACGTGAGCCGGAACAATTCCGGTTTAGTGATTTCATCTGCGAAAAGCATCTGAAGCGGTTTCGGCAGCTCCGGAACATTTCCGGTTTTCATTCCAGAAAATTCCAAAAAGTTTCCAGAACGATTCTGGCACCCTCCAAGAATTATCAGGCATGTGCCAAGACCAATTTGACTTTATGGTATCCCCTGAAACAACTTTTCAGTTTTACCGGAACTATTCCGATATCCTCTCCGGAACGTTTCCGTTTCGTCCGAAATTTTTCCGGTGAATTTCTCTCAGACTCCCCGTCTAGTATTCAGCAGATAGATGACCCTTAAGCATGTGACCCTATAGGTTCGGTGAAGTATAGACATGACCCGGAGCACTTTCCGATCAATGATCAACATCGGAGCCGTGGACACCCATATTGAACCCTATACCCACACGAATGAATATTCGAGTGAACCTCCAGTTGCCGTGTGCTATTCCTGTTGCTTCACGATATATTAGAAAACCCGAGGTGAGATTTATGCATCCCCGTGGATCAACAACTTGTCCATTATGCAAGTTACCTCGTAACCGGTTTTGTTCTCTTTACTCGTTTCCGTGTTCCGGCATCCCAGTGATCAAATCACAATGTGTCTGGCCAGACGATGATGGATACCGTAACACCGAGAGGGCCCCAGAATATCTCTCCATCGTCGGAGGAGCAAATCCCAATCTTGAGCTATCAAGTTACTTGACATACTTTTCCATGAACCCGTAAGCCGCCGTAATAGCCACCCATTTACGGATGACGTTTACCAAACCCCAAAGTTCATGAAGCAAGCATGAAGAAACTCGACACTCTCATGGTCTAAGGAATTATGCAAACAATAACTATCTCTGTGTTATTAACCATTAACTCATGACGAATGTATCTCATAGCATAACATCAATTTGGGTTGATTCAACACAAGTGCTCTACTAACATTGTGCCCTCAAAATTGCCGGCATAGCCATGCCCATGATCAGGAAAACAGGATCATCATGCAATACTTGAGCCAGTCATAGAGGCATGACTAGGAATACTTTTCCATTTATTATACCACACGTGCACATGAGTTTCCCTCCAAGCCTCGTGGTTATTGTAGACTCGAGAATCATTGCAGTTATAGCATGGATCATAAACATTCATTACAAACTCGGAGATACAAAATAACTGTTATTACTGCCTCTAGGGCATATCTCCTACACCGATCCGGTATCAAATACCCAAGACTTAGAATTTTCGCTAGCAAGCAAAACGTCAATGACATTAACTTGTATAACAATTATACCTTTTCCGGTTTTCCCGGACTTCTTATCTTCCAGATACTTCTTGCAGTTTCTCTTCCAGTGTCCTGTGACCTTGCAGTAGAAGCACTCAGTTTCATTCTTGGCTCCGCCCTTAGATTTGCTTTGGGAGCCGGTCTTACCGGCGCCCTTGCCCTTCTTTGGCTTGCCTTTCTTTTTGAACTGGCAGTTTTATTCACAAGCAACACTTGCTTGCGATTTTTCCGCAGTCCTCCTTCAGCAGTTTTCAGCATGGCAAGCACCTCATTTGTTGTTTTGTCCATCCCATTCATGTTGTAGTTCATGATAAAACCGTTGTAAGACGGGGGTAGTGAACCGAGCAACATGTCCATAACATGCTCTGGCGGAAGTGGAAATTCCATGGTTTTAAGCCTTTCAGCGTAGCCAATCATATTGACTACGTGCTCGCCAACTGAACTGCCCTCAGCCATCTTGGTCTCCATCATCATCTTCATGATATCAAAACGTTCAGACCGTGCATTAAACTTGTACAGAGCATCCAGTTCCTTTATCAAATCAAAGGAGTTATGGAATTCAAAACGTTTTTGAAGCTCTGAACTCATGCAAGACAGCATGAGGCACTGCACTAAGTTGAAGTCATCATCCTTAGTGGCCCAGACATTTTGTTCATCTGCCGGGGCGGTTGCCGCTGGCTTAGGTGGAAGAGGTCCGTCAAGCACGTACACTTTCTTAGCACTCCCGAGGACAATCCTCAGGGTACGGACCCAGTCTGCATGGTTGTTTCCATTCGCAGCTAACTTCTCTTTCTCTAACATCGGGCCTAAGTTGAACGGGTTGTTGCGAGCCATTTGTTCTACAACGGTAAACACAAAATTCACATTAGACTTTTGTTCATAATAAATTTTGCACTAGTGAATAAACAAATTTATTCTAAAGTGCGCTCCCACTTAAATCAATATCTCTCATAATTGATTGTGAGTGATTCAAGATCCGTATTTCAATTCGACGTCATTGACAGGTTCATCACTGATGACGTGAATTTCAATCGGTAGGCCAACTTGCCAATCACATCTCTATGTGACTCTTGTCCATCTTTCGATGCACGTGTTCCGAGCTCTGGACTTTCCTGCCTGAACGTCAAGACAACCAAGTGATCACGCAGTGAGGTCTGACCTTCACCCGTCTTGCACCGCTCTAATCGTTTGTGATCATGTGTACATGGCGCACCCCGAAAAGATACGTGTTGTAGACGGTGCTACACTTGGGAGAACACTAACTACTTGATATTTTTAAGTGAGAGATCACCCTAATAAAAAGTGACTACCGCGCAATCAAGAAGGGTGCATCATAAGGGATAAACATCTCAAGCAATTCATAATTAGCATGACATGGTATAGCCCCTTCTGACGGAGAAGTCAAACATTTCTTCGTCTTCGGCGTTCGCGTCGGTGTACACCTTTGCGAAGATTGCCACCACCTTGTCGATGCACCAAATAATATTGCTATCTCTATAGCTAATAAAATAAGTGCATTACATAAGGTTGACACGCATGTCATTAAAGAGACAATCATATGGCTCCAGCCATCATGCCGAATCATGACACGCAGGTCATGTTAATTTACATTATATAGTCATCTCATACATAATCAAATTGAATATGAGCATTGCTATACCACATCTCATGCACATCCTGCAAAACCAAGTTAGACGCCTCTAATCGGTTTATGCAAAATTTTATTTTACGTGGCTTCTAAGGTTTTGACTTAAACCGCAGCTACCAACGTTCATCATCAAGTATGATTATTCAAGTTGCTAGATTAACTTTCCAGGGTGCATGAAACACGAGATAATAAAATCTCGAGCCCCATACTAAACTTTGTCATACGCATGACCCCCGTGCAGATCACGTCTGCATTGCCCTTTTTTCTGCGAAACATCCATCTTTCTCAACTATGGTGGAACCCAAAGACACTGAAGCACATCGTTGATCTGTCAATCTGCATACTCAGGAGCAGCATGAAAGGATCGCGGATTGCCAGACCTTTGTCAGATTCCACCATGCCGTCAAGATCAGGACTACGCAAATTCACGGGAAGCAACAAGGATATTGGGTAATAGATTTCATCTGCTACCCGCATAAATAATTTTCAGCAATAGATCTCATCTACTGCAAAATTATATTATGCAATACCCATACATCTCCATGTTTTCTATATCGTAACCTGCATCTACGCATAGCACGGCTCTTGATGCCACTGTTGGGGAACGCGACAGAAAACAAAAAAATTCGGTACAGCGAGCACGCCCAGGACCACTATGGAGACTACATACAAGGTTTGATCTGATCCGTACCGACTCGAAGCGCAGCGGAAGAAGAGTCGGTGGAGGTCGTTGGTGCAGATCCCCGCAGCTAGGATTTACAACCTCCCAACCACGAGGATGTACTCCCTCGTCGGACAGCCTTTCGGGAGGCGGTCGGACAGTCCCTCGGACGATGTCGCGGACAGCCCTTCGGGAGGACCCTCGAAACTCGAACGGAAACTCGGACAGCCCTTCGGGAGGACACACGAACAGCCCCTCGGGCAAAAGATCGAAACTACGACCTCTCTACGGGGTTGCACACATACGGTGTCAGCTATCCGGCAGGGCTTCGCCGTCCAGAACTAGTTCCTGCCGGAACCCACACAGCCTTTCGGCTGTACGAAACTATTTCGCGGGGAGGGAGAGAGAAGCCTGACAAGTCAAATGGCATGTGTATGTGAGAATGGATGAGCTTTGGGCAGCCCCCTCACCTCCTATTTATAGGAAACCCAAGGGGTAGGGTGGTTTTACAAGAAAACCCAAAACCCACATGAAATGGAGTCCTTCCCAAGGACCTAAAAGTGAGAACCAAGGGGCAAGTGGGGCTCCAAGGGAGAGCCCCACATGTGGCCGGCCACACCCTAGTGGGACCCCCCAAAGGGGGTCCTATCCATCCATGTCATCCCCTTAGATCTTTTGAGTAAAGCCCCAAAAGGTGGCTTATCATAAAGTAATCCAAAAGGCACTTTCACTATTCACGACGACATTTTTCAGCGTCCGTTCGAACTGAAAATATTTATGTGGGCTTAGAACATTTCCAGTACCCACTAAAATAATTTTCAACGCGTTCCGAAACAATTCCGGATTAGTGATTTTCATCTGCGAAAAGCATCTGAAGTGGTTCCGGCAGCTCCGGAACATTTCCGGTTTTTATCCCGGAAAATTCCCAGAAGTTTCCAGAAGGATTCTCGCACCCTCCAAGTATTATCAGGCATGTGCCGAAACCAATTTGACTTAATGGTATCCCCTGAAACAACTTTTCAGTTTCACCGAAACTCATCCGGTGACCTCTCTCTTCGGAACTTTTCCGCTGTCTCCGAAACTTTTTCCGGAGACTTTCTCTCAGACTCCCTGTCTAGTATTCAGCAGATAGATGACCCTTAAGCGTGTGACCCTATAGGTTCGGTGAAGTATAGACATGACCCGGAACCCCTTCCGATCAATGATCAACATCGGAGCCGTGGACACCCATATTGACCCCTATACCCACACGAATGAATATCCGAGTGAACCTCCAGTTGCCGTGTGCTATTCATGTTGCTTCGCGATATGTTACAAACACCCGAGGTGGGATTTTCTGCATCCCCGTGGATCAACAACTTGTCCACTATGCAAGTTACCTCGTTACCGGTTTTGTTCTCTTTTTTCGTTTTCGTGTTCCTGCATCCCTGTGATCAAATCACACTGTGTCTGGCTAGACGATGATGGATACCGTAACACCGAGAGGGCCCGAGAATATCTCTCCATCGTCGGAGGAGAAAATCCCAATCTTGAGCTATCTTGTTACTTGCCATACTTTTCCGTGAGCCCGTAAGCCGCCGTAATAGCCACCGAGTAACAGAGGACGTTTAACAAACCCCAAAGTTCACGAAGCAAGCACGAAGGAACTCGATACTCTCATGGTCTAAGGAATTATGCAAACATTAACCATCTCTGTGTTATTAACCATTAACTTGTGACGAATGTATCTCATAGCATAACATCAATTCGGTTTGATTCAACACAAGTGTTCTACCAACATTGTGCCCTCAAAATTGCCGGCATAGCCATGCCCATGATCAGGAAAACAGGATCATCATCAATACTTGAGCCAGTCTTAGAGGCAAGACTAGGAATACAATTTACCGTTTATTATACCACACGTGCACATGAGTTTCCCTCCAAGCCTCGTGGTTATTGTAGACTCGAGAATCATTGCAGTTATACCATGGAACATAAACATTCATTACAAACTTGGAGATACAAAATAACTGTTATTACTGCCTCTAGGGCATATCTCCTACATTTTTTTCTATATTTGTAGTGCTTTAGGAAGTTCCATAGATGGATTTTTAATTTGTTCAATCTATACCATTTCATAGGTATTCATTTTTACTACACTTAAACATGAGAATTACTTATAACTCCACACTCTTGCAAACAATTTGATGCTCTTACAAACATAGTTCCGTCTGATAGGATTCACGTTGTCTTGACATTATAATCCTACATGTTTTGTCTCTTCCATATTTTATAATTATATGAATATATAAGACGTCCTATACTTTGTATATAATAAGGTTACCTAAAGAGAGATTTTCAGTAAGGTACAATATCCTAAACTACAGAAATAGTAATGAGCTCCATCTATTTGAGCAACAAGTAATTTGTATCTGAGTGAGTATTGATTTGACAGGTACGGACTCCCATCTTGAATTACTAAAGTAGTTCTCATGGTATGTGTTTGTCAAACCATGAGTCACACAAATCATTTTATAAGCAACTGGATTCTTTCGCAAGCCGTCAAAAATGTAGCAGTCAACTCAGGAACTGAACTAAGCAGATGCGCGGAGAGCCAATATGAAGTTTTTTTAAGGTATGGTGGGCAGAGCTTATCCGTGAAGATGTACGAGCGGAAAGCTTCTCACCTTCTCAGAAAGTTGGAACACATAAATTTGAAATTTGCAAGAAATCTTGTGTTCCAAGCTGTCTTGAACCCTTTTCTTTTGTTTATCATTCAACACAAGCACTAGTCCATACAAGCTAGCTCAGTTTGGTCACACATGACATACTGTGATACTGATAATGCAGTAAAGTACTGTGATGAGCTTGCTCCATCTAACCACTGGGATTGTGCTAAGTTTCCCTGACTTTTAGCCGCTCATGCCACCCGCCGTTGGACGCTGCACATTATATATGCGCAGATTAAGTGTTGGAATTCTCGTGCCTCGTCAAGTTAACCATTCCTGAAGCAGGGAAAGAGCAACCTTGGGGATCAACGACAATGTCGACGACACCACCAGTTGTCTCTCCGCTCGGGTATAGTGGTAGTGACAACAAAGGAATGTCAATACAAATCAAGACAGGAGCGACACGCTCCTGTGGCCATCAAACAATCTGAGTGCGTGCATTGCTAGGAGCTTGTTCGATCAAAGGATCGATCGGCTGGTTGTCTACGTGCGTATATTGTGTGTTGTTCCGGCCAGAAGTACTAGTAGTACTACTACCACACGTCCACGCAAGGATCGATTGCTAGCTTGAGGCTAGCTTTACACTGAGGGTGGATCGATCACAAGCCAGCGTTGCTTCGCTACTTCGTCGTTCGTCGTTGGTCGTCGCGTGTCGTCGGTAAGTACTCGACGGCGCGGTCTGGGCCAACAATTGGTATCTAGAACAAGGTTGATCTTCTAGTAACGGAAGATCATGTCGGACGACGAGAGGGACAAGCAGCTGGCGATGTACTCGGTGCGGCTAATGTATTTGCTGCTCCGGCGAGTTCGTCGTATCCCCGGTTTGATCGCGAGAAGCATATAACCGGAAGTCTACAATTGTTGACATACATTTCTCAACTAGATTGTAAAAACCTTTCAAGTGATTCAGATCCAAAGACCATGGCCATGGCAAAGTGTGAACAACACTCGGACTGAACTCAAGCAAAGGGTATAATCTAGGTAGAAATAATGTTGCTCAATAATGGGAAGGTATTCATAAGCAATACCTGCACTAGTTTTCTTCTGGAAACTGAATTGAGAACAAAGAGGTGGTGAAACAAAGAACAAGTATTGTAGCACAAGGGTTCACGTAGATACCCAACTATTCCCCAGAGGTGGAATCTCCTTCCGATAACTTATATCATTGGCAGTACAAAATCATCTATCTATGCAGTTGATAGATGTAGTGATCACATATCCATGTGGCTCACTAGATTCAGACATATATGGTTGATTTCCAATGGAATCTCAATTTTGAATCAAACTCCAAAATGCAACATACATTGTGTAAAATCAGTAAGTCACCATACAACTTATTGTTGTCGGTACATATGGTACAACCGACGTAGTGAGATCCTTATACACAAGGATTACTCCTACAATGATGATTATCCATGTTTGTGTGTCTGCCATGACGACACATGTAATCATCTAAAAGACGGAGTTTAAAATGAAGGATTTGGGTAAACCAAAATACCGCTCGTTACTACAACTTGAGCACCTTCATTCATACATTATGGTATATTATGTTGTCTATATCCATAATATATTGGAGGAATTCATTGTGGACAAATCTTATCCATCCATAACTCTCATGGTAGTTCATTCTCTAGACGTAGAGAAAGATCTATTTGGACCAAGAGATGATGGAAATGAGATGTTGGGACTCAACGTTCCATAATGCCATTGGATCCACCAAACACAATTGGTTGGTACTCAAGAATATCTTTCGATATCTCCAAGGCATCAAACATCTTGTCCTGGTTTTTCAGTTTCACAAAAATGTGAACACCGATATCATTGGATACATCGATCAGATCCCCACTATGTCAGATCATAGACAAGCTTAGTGTTCCTACTAGGTGTGGTAGCCCTCTCATGAAGAGTCTTCGAAACAGACCTCAAGGCTACATCCACCAACCATTATCTCAATGCTAATGTCACTTGTGTTGCCCGGATGCCAACATGTTACGTAATAAGCAATATCGTCCTATTGCATATCTTGCGAGTCAAATCATGTGACTGATTTGTTCACCAAGTCTCTACCAACTTCGACATTCCAGAAATATGTTCATGGACTTGGTATGTGATGGCTTCGGAATTTGCAAGAATCAGGGGGAGCATCTTCCTGAATTGTTCCTGTTCAAAGCATCATATTATACTATTTTTCCCTTCATGAGTTTACTTTACAGGTTTTCATAAAGGTTTTTTAATGAGGTAATATCAACACAAGACCATATGTCATATTTTTCTGTTTTCCCCATTGGGGCTTTTAAGAAAGTATATACGACATATTTATTGTCCTCTAAACTCTATGGGTTATCTTGTATTGAGTTAAAAGAGACAATAACCGTTATATGTCGCATCATTTTCTCCTTATTTTCCCACCGGGTTTGAAGGAGTTTTAGCAACATATTCTACACTACTCCTCATATTTTTCCCACAGGGTTTTTGGAGGAGACTCTTTCAAGATGATGATGCTACCTGGACAAGCATGGATTAGGGGGAGTGTTAAGATTAATTAATATAGTAATTATGGGATTAATCCCTGCTTGTAATAACTGTTGGCGGTTGCTTTCTACAATCGTTGCATCGGTTCTGTCTGAACCGAGGTCCTGACACTCCCTTGTAAAACGCCTGTTCCAGTGCTATATATAGCACTTCATCTAATGCAAAGAGAGATAGTTTTTGATCTCAAACATCGCTTACAGCGAGACAGAGGGATGCCGAGAGCAACTAGTTGGCGAGCACTCTTCCAGGAGCCTCCGAAAGATCACTTCCAGGCGCCGTCACTTGGCGTGTTCTCAGCCGTCGTCACGTATCGCGTTCTGAACGTTTTCTTTGGATTTTTTTTATTTTTATTTTTCCGCACGCGTTTTTGATTTTTTTAGGTGGTTTTTTTCCAGTTTTTTTCAATGTCCCGGTTTTTCACCTGTCTTTCTTAGCTTTTGGACAAAAAAAATCTAATTTTTTTTGCTAAAAAATACATTTTTTTCTTTCTCGAAAAGCACGGGTTTTCTTACGCGAGATGCACAGATTTGCTTTCGCGAGAGGCACGGCATGTCTCTCGAATACGAAAAAAACATGTTTTCTTTTTTTTTCTTACTCGAGAGGTATGGATTTGCTTTCGCGAGAGGCACGACCGTGCCTCTTGGAAACGTTTTTCTTCTTTCGCGAGAGGCACAATTTTGCTTTCGCGAGAGGCACGACCGTGCCCCTAAAAAAACATGTTTTCTATTTTTTTTCTTTCGTGAGAGGCAAGATTTTGCTGCTGCGAGAGGCACAGGTTTGCTTCCGCGAGAGGCACGGTTTTTCCGTCAAGTTTTTTCGTCTGTTTTTTTCATAAAAAAAGTTTGTCAAAATCTATCAACATGATATCTAGTTTTGAAGATCTCGGCGCGAGGATTCCAACGGTGAAAACGGTTCAAAAGAGATAAAATGTTTTAAAAATAATGATCTACGAAAAAGGGAAATTCCGAGGTTGCGGCAAGTGACACACATATAGTGCGCCACTTGTCGCAACCTGGGGATGTGAGAGTGATCTCTGAAATGAGTACTTCTCAATTAGTAATTTTGAGGGATGCCACGCCTCGGGGGCGCACCAGACGGGCCGGCCCATCCGCACGGAGGCCACAACTTCGTTTCTTTGATTTTTCTTTGATTTCATTTTATCTTATTATTTTATTTTTGTTTATACTTTCAAACATTCTAAATAAATATATTAAACAATATTTTACATAATGTTTTAATAAAAATGTTAACCAAGCATTTCGATATGTTTTATGTGTATAGAGAAAATGTTTCACCTGTGTACGAAAAATGTATACCAAAAATATATGATGTGTGTGAAAAAATATGATCATGTATTTAAAAAATGTTAAAAATATATTTTAAAAAGTATTTTATCAACCAGTGGGAACAAGTATTTTAATCAAGAAGTTGAAAAAAATGTTTAAAAATTATTTAATCAAGTAGTTGAAAAATGTTTAAAACACATTTAATCAATCAGATGATCTTGTGTTTTAAAAAGTATTTAATAAAGCAATTGAAATTTTTTAATCAAGCATGTTAATCACGTATGTTATTCACAAATTATGGAACTTGAATTTTCAAAATTTTAACCCAGCATTTGAAAATGTTAAATTTAGATACAAAAAATGTTGACTATCTATTTAAAAATGTTAATATTGCATTTGAAAAATGTTAATCAAGAATTCAAAAAATATTAAATGCGTATAGAAAACATGTTTACCATGCGTTAAAAAATATGTATCTTATATCAGAAAAATGTTAATCAAACATTTGAAAGTGTTTAAGAGAGTGTATGGGAAAAATGTTGACCATGTATTCAAAAATGTTAATCTTGTATTAAAAAATAATTAATCAAGCATTTGAAAATGTTTTAAATAGTGTACAGGAAAAATATTGACCATGTATTCAACAAATATTAATCTTGTATTTAAAAATGTGAATCAAGCATTTGAAACTGTTTTAAAATGTGTATAGGAAAAATGTTCACTGTGTATGAAAAATGTTATTCTTGTTTTTGAAAAATGTTAATCAAGCTTTTGATTTTTTTAAATGTGTATAAGAAAAATGTTGACCTTGTATTACAAAATGTGAATATTGTATTTTATATTTTTACTCGAGCATTTAAAAAAGCTTACTTAAGCATTTAAAATGTTTAAAATATGTATAGAAAAATTACTCACATAACATGTGCCACTTATCAACTTGATCCGAATGCCCCCATAACCACTCATCTTGTCACATCATCACATGCATGCATAAACAACGAAACAGATGAGGTCAGCTGAATGTTTTAGGTTTTTCGAACTTTAAAATGTTTTGAAAGTCCGATTTAAAATCCATTTTCATACTTCAATCCGTCTCGACGAGATTTTCAAAACTAGACCCCACATGGATATGTTTAGCCGAGTTTTTTTTGGGCCAAAAGTTGCCATAATGTTTGCACTAAAGTTCTCATAGTGGTTACGCTAACTTGCCATGATATGTTCCGTCTATTTTTCTTCTGCTATGTTTTAAATCTCCCATTGTATTTGAACTACATGTCACGGAAATTTTTATTAATTGACCATGAATTTTTTCGTAATTAACAGTCGCAAAATTACTTCATGGATCATGGCAATTTTTAGTAATTCCTCATGGCAATTTTAGCTTATATATCATAGCAATTATAGGATTCTGACCATGTCAATTTTAATATTTTGACCATGGTAATTATTTTTTGTATGAACGATGGCATATTTAGTGCATGAATTATGTGAAATTTAAGTAATTCACCATGGAAATTTTAGTCCATGGTTAATGCTAAATTTGCGCCATTGATCATGCATTTTTAAAGTAACTAAGGACGGATTTATTTTTAATTGTGAACCACATAAAAATTATTTCATGTATCATGGCAAATTTTTGTAATTCACCATGGCAAGTTTTAGTTTATTAATTCGCTTTTTAATAACATGTCATTTACTTTAAATGTAGAAGAAAAAGTAGTTGTACATATCTTGACAACTTCAGTGTAAACACCAGACAATTTATGTGCAATAAACAAGTCAACGTTTAACCAATTTTTTTTTGTCAAAACATATCGATATAACATCTAGTTCTGAAGATCTCGTCGCAGCACCACACGTGTGATACTTACTGGGGTACAAAAATTATTGACCACGTACTGAACAAATATTCAACGTGTATTAGAATTTTTGTTTGAGATATAAGTAAAACAAAATCAAGAAAAACAGAAAACCTGAAAAGGAAGGAAAACCGATAAAAGCAATGAAAGAAACAAAGAAAAAACAAAATAACAAAAAGAAAAGTAACAAAATGGAGGGTTGAAAAAGGAATAAAAGAAAAGAAAAAAATTGTGAAAAAAGAAAGAAACAAAGAAAAACCATGAAAAACAAATGCAAAACCGGCTCTTTTTCTCTTAACTAGGACAACCATAGTCTTGTACACTAAAGGTAGCGTAGTGGTCAGCTGTGTTGCTTGTCGTATACCAGACCTTAGATCGAATCCTATTTCTCCCTCTTTTGTGCTTTTATACGTAAGCTAACGGGGACAGTAGCTATAGTATATGTACGTTAACGGGCCGGCCTAGGAGCTACAACGCAGGGGTATTCTCTTTTGCGTGACGGAACTAGTACTCGCTTAAAGCGAGATATAACGCTCGCGAGCTGAACTAGTACTGCTCCTATCAGGAATCGATCGCTTCCTTGTCTAAAGAAAAGGAATCTACCGCTTGGGGCAAAAAAAAAAAAAGAAAAGAAAAAAAGCAGACGACGTAGGTGCGTGCGCGGGAGCAAACGCCACCGCCGCTGTACGCATGCATGCTCCATCGCCGGCATGCAAGCACGCTCGGCCGCCTCACGCGCGCTCCATGCTGCACGACCCCGCCGGAAACGTCAGGAGCTGGGCGTTGTTCGTCGGGTTGTCCCTGTTGAGCGGAGGAGGGTGATGGCGTTGTCCATGAGATCGTCAAACTCGACATCTCTGCGCCCCTAAAGCCCCTAGAAACCAACACAAGGCGCCACATGGACCACCTTCTCCAAGTCAGGTCATCCTTGAGCCTCATCCAATCTTGTTGATGAACTACGAGTACCACACTGATTCAGTCTCATTGATGTGAGAAATTGAAGTAGCCTTTGTGTATACTACGTAAAAAGTAGTAGTATATGCTACACTAAAGTTAGTATATATACACTATCCTACAATAACCTTTTCCAATTTTTTACTTAGTAACCCAGAGGAACATCAAGTTCAGCTTGGCCCAACAATTCACCCGAATTTCACCCCCCCTTGCATTATTTTGTCCATTATCAAATTTCATCTTATGTGAAATAGTGGAACAAGAGCCACCTTTAAGATGCACCATGCATGCTACACACATTTAATAAATATGCTACAACTATACACTAATAAATAAATATGAGTTATATGTATTCTAGTATCAATTCTTATATATTATTAATGTAAATATTAATGTTTCACAAAAAAATCTCATTGAAATAATCTTTACAAAAATCCACAAAAAATGAAGGGTATCATCACGGGTCTACCTAAATAGGTTATTTCCAGTATCTCTAATTCTATCAGTGTGCAACTGTGGCAACTCAAACATGCCAGCTTGTATGGAAAAGGAACTACAACCAACTCCCACAACGCGTGCGGTGTAATCTATAGTTAATTCAGAATTCTAGCTCACTTGAATTTTTTGCGTTTATTGTTGGGAAATAAACATCTCAAGCAATGTAAAGATTGATTTGAATTGAATTTGTACGCACATATGCTAAGCCTGGTAGGGAAGCCTAACTCATCTCTAAAATACGTAGATGCCGTTAATACATTTCCATACTTTTTGTGCGGCGAAGTATAGGGCTATACGAATTGTGTCTTTTCCACACATGGAGATCATGATCCCCTTTCTAAACAATAATGTGATTGGGATACAAAACTATATGAGATGGCGCAAAGGGAGATGATTTACGAAAGTTCATGACAGTGTGTTGGATGAGAAGTAATCCATTCCTAACTTATGAAATCCTGCACTGGCATATAGTAGTTTTTCTTCTCTCTCCTACATATTCTACCTCATTTTCAAATATCTTCGCATTCCTAAAACCTTCCCCATGTTGTTAAATAATAACAACAAATTGATTATCACAAATAAAACAGCTGAGATCCAGTACATATTAAAAGAACAAGTTTCTTTTGTCAGCCCCTGATCTATCTCAAGCTGATATGCAAGAGAAAAAACAACATTCCTAATGCCCGCCACCATGTGATCCCTTGGTGGTACTGCGTTGCATAACCCAAGAAGAACAATAGATGGATGATGTACATACACTCAGGGAAAGGCTCATCTTCGATAACTTTGAGAGACAATTTGGTTATTCTAGAAAATATGGAAACTAGAGACATAATGAGAAGCATGCACACGATTCTCCTTCATGGAGTATGCATTGAGATTGAGCCTCTCAGTACCTCCTGGATTACCACACTTCGTGACTCTTCATAATAGTTGCCTGACGATTCCTTAATGTCGCATAAGTAGACATGACGTTGTTCTATATACTGTTTACACCTCTCATTCCAACATATATGTGTGTGTATCTGGTCGGGAACAAACGAGCATTGGAGATTGTGCAGCAAGGGAGATCACAGACATTAATTTTCTAACTAGATGTCAACTTGTGAAACGGGAAGAGATGATAGACGAAGATAGTCACATGTGGGAGGGCGTAGATTCTGTGAAGATATATAGTCTTGGGCGAACGCATGTGGTTGAGACGTGACATTGGACTCAGTAATGAAAGCTAGATACCACATGCCCCCTTAATTGAACCAGCGGTTGAGATTAAAGCATACCCATTGATACGAAAGGGTATGATGCTCAACCAAAAAGCTAATTAATTCATTAGTCACCATGAGTCAAACCACATTAAACCCACTATTTATAGACTATTCACCAACCTGTGCGTCTGCACATGCTAGCTTATTTCTAGATAGATAGCTTATTCTTTTGTTAACATTTGTTGTCTGCAATATTTGTTTGAAATTAACATGTTAATACTAATTAATTGTTGAAACTAATAACATGCAATGATGCATATTGGACACCACATGTCGAACTGATCTACTCTTTTGAATAAATTCTTGGTCATATAACTTACACATATGTATGGTTTACCAATTATGTTACATTAATATTATATGGACTTCCTATATATTTTTGAACTGGCTGGTACCTGTTTACTCATACTATACATATGTCAATGAAAGGAGAAGATAGTACCTGGTAACATGAAAATATTCACTAATCTTCATTTTATATTTACTAATTGAGTGTCCTCGAGTAAAATGATAAAAATGTAGATTTTCCCTAAGTTAAAATTTTGTTAATTTTTTTATTTGTATCTTACACCAAATAAAAATGCATGCATCGTTTTTATCTATTATTTCCTATTGCAGATTAACGCATTAGTTAATTTGCCTAAATCGCAAGAAAAAATAAATTTAATTAAATGTTAAATATATATAGTTGACATTTATATTTACAAAATTAACTGGACTTTTGATTTAAAGAAACACTTTAAATTTTTAATTTTTACATTTTGGCTATTGGAAGCCTAGGAGCAAAATATTGGCACTCGATATAGTGTTACAAAATTTATGAATGATACTAAAGATAAAATATTAAACATACATCTAAAAAAGTTTGATTGCTATCACAAATATTGGTCAACATTTTGCCGTCCCTAATAATACAATAGATCATATTTTACACGCGCCCAGTTAAATTGTAAAAACATGTAACTTTTTATTTGGTTGAACTTATTTAAATGTACAATAAATTATATGGACAGACTATTGGCTTTTATAAAGAGGGAGTACTATATGTTTTATGTAGTGCATGCTATACATTCCTACCATGCCCAAAATCATGTCTGATGTGTCCTGGATGGATTTGTTTCTTTTTTATTTGCATTTTTTTCTATGTTTGTAGTGCTTAGGAAGTTCCATAGATGGATTGTTTAATTTTTATATACACCATTTCATAGGTGTTCATTTTTACTACACGTAAACATGAGAATTACTTAGAACTCCACACTCTTGCAAACAATTTGATGCTTCCCTATGCTTCACACAAACATAGTTCAGTCCGATAGGATTCATGTTGTCTTGACATTATAATCCTACATGTTTTCGCTCTTCCATATTTTAGAATTATATGAATATGAAAGAACCCCATACTTTGTATATAGTAAGGTTACCTGAAGAGAGATTTTCAATAAGGTACAATCTCCTAAATAATGAGCTCCATCACTCAAATAACCCTAACAATAAATCGTGATTTTCCAAAACACTTGAGAATATGTGGATTAACATCTAGTGGCAGCTAGAGACCCGTAAATATATAAGACACAAATTAGTAGGAAGAAAAGGAAAACCAATTAGGGCTAATTACGTCCTACCAAAGTGCAAACCTCGGGGTCAATGTAAAATCATGAAAACAGATGTAGTAGCACAAAGCATATTTGACTGTAAAGAACACTCAAGTGCAACTTCGTAGGAAGTCAGTGTGCACATGCAAAAAATAATGGAAATGATTATGTACTTTGACATCGAATTATGCATGTGGCAATCAATGAAATTATATTAGTCGTTCAGCGGTGGATCAAATAATCAATTAAGCACCAGTTCAGGCCAGACCAAGGGATCACGCCACAAAATGTAGCAACGAACCGTTAGCCTAATACCCACATAAGTCCATCGATTACGTCCTAATAGTGACCTAACTGTTCTCCATAAAAGTGTGCACTAAATCATTTTAAATATCCATATCTTCCCAACATTTAATTTTTTCACACTGTCACTAATGATGAACCTACTACAACGAAACCACATCGCTAATTCAAGGCTTGTTCAAATGAATATACTGCCCAATAATATCCTCTTGAAAGGATCAAGGCTGCCATGTACGCGCGTGTAGTTAGCTAGTTCAAGCTAGCTTCACGTGCTAGTTAGCCTGAAGAGAAATCGATCAAGGCTGCCGAGAATCAGTGATTTCTGGTCCAAATTTGTAAACTGGTGTTTTCCGCCAACCCAGGTGTCAATGTGGTCGTTTTCTATAATTCACTCCCCCTAATGATTAATAACATGGATAGAAATAACAGAGAATTATAAGGTAGTGAAATATGATATGTTATCTCAGCAGAAGACCAGCCGGGCATCAACATCGGCATGTGCCCAGCAGGTGACCAACCTTGTCAAATGGAGAACAACATCGTCTTCAGAATCAGGAGGAGTGATAGTTTAAGATCCCTCAAAACAACATCATTCATTTGATTCCACAACTTCCATCATTAAAGAAAGACCGCGATAGGAGCTATGATGACGCTGACCAGAAGATGCATTGACACCGACCAAAAGGCCGATGAAAAGGCATTCGGGGATGTGGTCAGCATGTCTGGTCCGCAAGCACCGATCAAAAGGTGGGTTGACACTCCCAACAAAGCGCTACAAGCTAGGGACTAAGCGACCTGTGAATCCTAGTCGACTGTCTACTCCCTGGGCAGAGAGGGCACCCGACTTTGTTGGCTTCGACGATTCCCTTTTTGAACAAGTCCTTCGTGTTTGCGCATCTTTGAGCAAGCAGCCATCTGAACAATTTGATAAGGGGAGGCATGCAGTTTCTCAAGACGAAAGAGACAAAGACATCATTTTCGCCACCGAAGTGACACAATTTGTAGAGCTGGGCAGTCATGAGTGTGTTTGTGGTCGTCCGGTAGTGGAGGAGCTGCCTGCCTACCTCACACATGGGGTGGAGGTGATCAAGACCGGTTTCAACAAATTTTCCAATATTCCGATGTCTCCAATTCCCATATGCATGTCCTTACATCTCATCTCTCTCATTTCCTAATCTTCTTCTCTTATTATGTGGTTGTAACCTATATATGTGCTAATATGTAAGTCTAGTAGATAACAAGTTGATGTATGATCCCAGATGGATGAATAATGTAGCTTCCGACTTATGTCGAGGAAAATGACTTGTTACTTTCTTCGGTGAAGATGGCTCATATGTATAGTGGAAAGATGGAGCTCATTATTCAAACAAATATGACAGATGGTTGGTGGACTATATTCATTGTGACTTGTAATGAATGACTATGGATTGCTATTGCAATGATAATGAAAGTGGGTTTGGAAGAGTGTCAAGTCTAGGTACTAATGATCCCACTACATTGGAGGGTGTTGAATCTTTTTACAATGATAAAATTCGATCCAGAGAGGTCATAACTCTATTTAGTGATGACTCCACTATTTCGGAAGAGGTTTCAATTGATTATGATGAGAACAAAATTGCTACTTATGATGATTATTGTGATGAAACTTATATTATAAGAAGTACTAATAATTATTTTTATAAATTTCAAATAATTATGAATATCCTTTCACTGAACATTATTATTTTAATGTGGAATGAATTTATAGTGTTCAAGTTATATACGAAACTCCCACAATTATGAATGATAAACTTGTTTATGTGGATAGAAATAAAACTTATATGCTTGTTGATCATGAAAAGAATTCTTTGTGTGATAGCTATATGGTTGAATTTGTTCATAATGCTACTGAAAATTATTATGAGGGAGGAACATATGCTTATAGATATCTCAATAATAACAAGTTTCCTCTCTATGTGTTGAAATCCTTAAAGTTGCACTTGTTATGCCTTCCTATGCTAGTTACTTTGTTCTTAATAAATTATTTTCATGCAAGTTTCCTATGCATATGAAATGAGTTAGGCTTAATTGTGTTTTATATGTGATTTATGAGGCTGCCTTAATTTTCAATTCTTTACTTTTACGTGAGCATCGTTGAAATTATCAATGCCTAGCTAAAAGGCTTTAAATAAAAACGCTTGTTCAGAGACAACCCAATAGTTGTCCTTTCTTTTTTTGTGAGTTTACTTGATTAAGATACAATAGTAATCATTTTTAGTATCTTTTATTAAAATATAAAGTGCCAAGTACAACATTTGGGATAGTGTGGATACTTATTGATTTGATTCTGTGCAAAAAGAAAAACTTTGTGTCTAGTTTTTGAATGCCCCAAAGGCCTCTCTCTACTAGAGTATGATTATTTTCTGAAATTTTTAGACAGTACTGTGATACAAATTGCCTATGTTATCCTATTTTTTTAGAATTTTTAGATTTAGGGAAGTATGGTTTTAGTTCAGCTTTGTACAAACTGTTCTGTTTTTTAGCGATTCTGTTTTGCATGCACAGTTTGCTTGTTTTAGTGTTTCCATAGCTTATATTAAGTGATATAAATTATGGAAATGATAAAATACAGTAGGCATTATGTTAGAACAATTATGTTAGAAGCATTTTTTTTGTTTGGCTATTGGAAGCCTAGGAGCAAAATATTTACACTCGATATAGCGTTACAATAATTTATGAATGATACTAAAGATAAAATATTAAACATCCATCTTGAAAAGTTTATTGCTATCACAAATATGTGGAGGACGTGTTTTGCCGTCCCTAATAATACTATACATCATCTTTTACATGCGCCAGTTAAATTATAAAAATAGGTAACTTTTTATCTGGTGGAACTTATTTATATGGACAACAAATTAGATGGAAAAACTATTGGCTATTATAAAGAGGTAGTACTATATGTTTTCTGTAGTGCATGGCATATAATTACACCATGTATGTGTCCTGGATGGATTTGTTTCTTTTTTATTTGCATTTTTTTCTATATTTGTAGTGCTTTAGGAAGTTCCATAGATGGATTTTTAATTTGTTCAATCTATACCATTTCATAGGTATTCATTTTTACTACACTTAAACATGAGAATTACTTATAACTCCACACTCTTGCAAACAATTTGATGCTTCCGTATGCTGCACACAAACATAGTTCCGTCTGATAGGATTCACGTTGTCTTGACATTATAATCCTACATGTTTTGTCTCTTCCATAATTTACAATTATATGAATATATAAGACGTCCTATACTTTGTATATAATAAGGTTACCTAAAGAGAGATTTCAGTAAGGTACAATATCCTAAACTACAGAAATAGTAATGAGCTCCATCTATTTGAGCAACAAGTAATTTGTATCTGAGTGAGTATTGATTTGACAGGTACGGACTCCCATCTTGAATTACTAAAGTAGTTCTCATGGTATGTGTTTGTCAAACCATGAGTCACACAAATCATTTTATAAGCAACTGGATTCTTTCGCAAGCCGTCAAAAATGTAGCAGTCAACTCAGGAACTGAACTAAGCAGATGCGCGGAGAGCCAATATGAAGTTTTTTTAAGGTATGGTGGGCAGAGCTTATCCGTGAAGATGTACGAGCGGAAAGCTTCTCACCTTCTCAGAAAGTTGGAACACATAAATTTGAAATTTGCAAGAAATCTTGTGTTCCAAGCTGTCTTGAACCCTTTTCTTTTGTTTATCATTCAACACAAGCACTAGTCCATACAAGCTAGCTCAGTTTGGTCACACATGACATACTGTGATACTGATAATGCAGTAAAGTACTGTGATGAGATTGCTCCATCTAACCACTGGGATTGTGCTAAGTTTCCCTGACTTTTAGCCGCTCATGCCACCCGCCGTTGGACGCTGCACATTATATATGCGCAGATTAAGTGTTGGAGTTCTCGTGCCTCGTCAAGTTAACCACTCTTGAAGCAGGGAAAGAGCAACCTTGGGGATCAACGACAATGTCGACGACACCACCAGTTGTCTCTCCGCTCGGGTATAGTGGTAGTGACAACAAAGGAATGTCAATACAAATCAAGACAGGAGCGACACGCTCCTGTGGCCATCAAACAATCTGAGTGCGTGCGTTGCTAGGAGCTTGTTCGATCAAAGCATAGATCGATCGGCTGGTTGTCTACGTGCGTATATTGTGTGTTGTTCCGGCCAGAAGTACTAGTAGTACTACTACCACACGTCCACGCAAGGATCGATTGCTAGCTTGAGGCTAGCTTTACACTGAGGGTGGATCGATCACAAGCCAGCGTTGCTTCGCTACTTCGTCGTTCGTCGTCGGTCGTCACGTGTCGTCGGAAAGTACTCGACGGCGCGGTCTGGGCCAACAATTGGTATCAAGAACAAGGTTGATCTTCTAGTAACGGAAGATCATGTCGGACGACGAGATGGACAAGCAGCTGGCGATGTACTCCGGTGCGGCTAAAGTATTGGCTGCTCCGGCGAGTTTGTCGTATCCCCGGTTTGATCGCGAGAACTTCGGAGTCTGGAAGGCCTTGATGGAGTGTGGTCTTCGCGCCAACGAGTTGTGGGACGTAGTCGATCCAGGAGGCGACGCTTTCAAGAAGGAGGGAGCCGAGCACCGGAAGGATCGGCAGGCGGCGTCGGCGATTTATTCGGTGATGCCGATGGATGTCCTTCAACACCTAATCGCCAAAGAAACGGCGAAAGAGGCGTGGGATACCTTGAAGCTCATGTTCGAGGGACACACCCGCGTCAAGCAAGCCAATCTCCAAACTCTCTTAAGGAACTATGGGACTTTGGTCATGGGTGACAATGAGTCCGTGGACGCGTTCGCTTCACGGGTAGCTACTCTCGTCAATTGGATCCGTGCACTTGGAGAAAACCTGACGGAGGACTCGGTTGTCCGTCGGTTCTTGCGCGCGGCTCCTTCCCGGTACCTGCAAATTGTCACGGCGATCGAACAGTGCATCGATCTCACGACCCTCTCCATTGATGATATTGTCAGACGCTACAAGGCTCACGACCAGCGTATGCGGTACAGTCTCGGGGACGGGAGGAACGATGAGCTTGTCAGGCTCACCCGGGCTCAGTGGCAGGCGCTGGACTCAAGGAGAGAAGGTGAGGGCTCTAGCAGTTACACTCGCCAAGATCGTGCGCCAAACGAACAAAGTCAGAAGAACGCCGGCGATGGCGCTCCGAAGAAGAAGTTCGACAAGCGCAAGATCAAGTGTCACAATTGTGGCATCATGTGGCACTTCAAATCGGAGTGCAAGAATCCCTCGAATGAGAAGGCGCTCATGGCCCAGCAAGGAGATGAAGGTGACATGACGTTGATGTGTGAACTCGTGGACGAAGAGGATCCAGTTCTTCAAGTGTCGGCTAAAGAAATTGCTGCGGTCCGTGAAGGAAAAGTTTGCTCTCAAGATCATGGTTCGGAAACTCGTGTCGATGCTACGGATGCGGGGGGTGATTCCGAAACTTACGATAATGCTACAGGCGTAAGTGCTATCTTTGCTGGAGCGAAAGCAGCGATTGCCACGTGTTCTCGGCCATGGAGAAACAGTCCTTGTGTGATGCGTCCAGAAAATATGAAGATAGACAAAGACGTGGCGTCAGAAGTCCAAGACACGAGGCAAGAAGATCCATGTGCGGCTGTCACTGTGGAGAGTCCAGGTGCTCATATAGGAATGTATGTACGAGGGGTGACAGCTACAGTGCCCAAAGGAAGCAACAGTGAGGCACCAAGAAGCAACGGCGCGACGCGTGACGCATCATCTCAGTCGGCTGCGTTCGTCGAGCCAGTGAGCAACACGCCTGGCGCTGCAAGCGGCAGTTGTGGTCACCAGGATGGGGCACATGTGCATTTTCATGAAGCTGCACAAGTTCTAGCAGCCAACACCCTTGTTCAAGGGAGCACGTCACTACGTGGAGGCCTAGTTGATGGACTAAAAGGTGCTACACGTCCAGAAAAGAAAAAAGGGCCGAAGTGCCCAGCAAACAGCGACTCGGTTGGCAGCGAAAACGGTACTGCATGCCTCTGAGGAGCAGCAAGGAAGACGTGGCGTTGGATCTACTAGTAGCTCTTGCCGTGAAGGTGTGCTGGAAGAGACCCCGGCTGCACCAGCAAAATTGTACGCAGTGCAAGGGATTCTTTTTTCTCCGACTGTACTGGAGGAAAGGGCATCATCATCTACACCCAAACGTCTACAACCGATGTTCGGCATACATCCGGCGAAATCTCTTCGGACAATTGACCCGGGAATGGTCAAAGGGAGTGGATGACGGTGTGTAGCAAGCGCCGAGGAACCGGCAGAATTGAAGGGCGCAAATACGAAGGAGTATTTGCGTGAGGCTATGGAAGAGTTGGGGTTAATCAACGACAACAATGCATGGAAGCTCGTCGATCTTCGCAACAACCATAAACCCATAGAGCTCAAGTGGGAATTTAAGATCAAGCAAGATGCCGAAGGAAATTGTGTGAAGCACAAGGCAAAGCTAGTGGCCAAAGGATACATGCAAGAGAAAGGTGTGGACTTCGAAGAAGTGTTCGTTCCGTTGCAAGGATGGAATCGGTGAGATTACTCATCGCTCTCGCGGTTCAAGAATCATGGAAAATACATCACATGGATGTAAAATCCACGTTTTTGAACGATGAGATAGAAGGAGATGTGTATGTGAATCAACCACCGAGATTCATCAAAGAGGAAGAAGAGCACAAGGTACTGAAGCTGCACAAAGTCTTGTACGGGCTACAGCAAGGCCCTCGGGCATAGAACATCAAACTTGATCAGACGATGATTTCTCTTGGGTTTGAGAAAGCCCCACTGGAGCATGCAATGTACAAGAGAGGTCAAGAAAGGGATCGTCTACTAGTTGGCATCTACGACGACGATCTATTTATAACTGGAGCAGATGAAGAGGTGATTACAAAGTTCAAGCTGCAAATGAAGAAGCTTTTCAAGATGGATGACCTAGGGTTATTGAGTTACTACCTCGGGTTCGAGGTAAAGCAAAAGCCAAAAGGGATCATGTTATGCGAGGAGGCATATGCAAGAAAGGTACTTGAAAGCTGTGGCATGAAAGATTGCAATCCAAATGATGCTTCAATGATACCTCGTCTTGAGCTAAGCAAGAAGGAGATGGTGAAACTACCCAGCTACAATGCTAGTGACAAGGAAGGGATTGTTCATGAGTGTAAGAGTACCTCGGGCATGACATATTTCCTTGGTGGAAGCATAGTAAGCTGGCTATCACGAAAGCAGAAAGTGGTGACATCAACTTCAAGTGAACCAAAGTGTCAAGGTGTGTGGTTAGGGAGACTACACGGTGATCTCATGAATCGAGATCCGAAACAAGAGGTGTTCAACGTTGACAGTGAGTCTACAACTTTTCTACGCGAGGATCCAGTGCGGCATGACAGGAGCAAGCACATGGATACAATGTATCACTACATGAAGGATGGCGTGGAAGAAGGTATGGCGGAGGTCAACTATATTCGCACCGATGATCAGCTGGCGGACATGCTAACCAAGGCTTTGGATGAAGAGAGTTCTTGGAAAAGCAAAGAAGAATGGGCGTCAGAGCGGTGACATGACGATGTCGTGCTTAGGGGGTTGATTGTTGGAAATAACCACGACGTGGTTCGTGTCCGGTTTGTACACGCTCAATCACCTAGTTGTAGTTGTAGTAGGATTAGAATTTCTAGCCGAGTTTGACTAGATTGAATCGGTCCTAGCTGCTGCTATATATACATCCGTATACCTCTGTACTTTGTAACACCGTGGATTTGTGAAGTCAATACAAATCAAGACAGGAGCGACACGCTCCTGTGGCCATCAAACAATCTGAGTGCGTGCGTTGCTAGGAGCTTGTTCGATCAAAGCATAGATCGATCGGCTGGTTGTCTACGTGCGTATATTGTGTGTTGTTCCGGCCAGAAGTACTAGTAGTAGTACTACTACCACACGTCCACGCAAGGATCGATTGCTAGCTTGAGGCTAGCTTTACACTGAGGGTGGATCGATCACAAGCCAGCGTTGCTTCGCTACTTCGTCGTTCGTCGTCGGTCGTCGCGTGTCGTCGGAAAGTACTCGACGGCGCGGTCTGGGCCAACAGAAAGCACACCTGAACCTGGCCTTCACAGTGTCGTTGCCGACGCTCAAGGCATGCCCTCCCCTGGCGCTTCCAGTGGCAGTGGAGGTGGTGGTGGTGCTGCTGCTCAAAGCAACCTCCAAGACGGTGGCCCTATTTTTGTCAGCCGTGACCGTGAGTACATATAATTTTGCTTTCCTTAATCAGTGCACATCGAATTTGCTTCAGGAAACAAATAGGAACTACACACTTCTCTTGTGTTATTTGACCATTATAGTGTTATACTAATTGTTACTCAAGCGATTTGATTGTGTTCGACACCTTGCAAAAATCAACTACAAAAGAAATCTTGTGCTATTTGTACTACTATACAAGTGTTATAACAGCCGATTTGCTGGATGCTTGTGGCTGCAGACAATCCGTTTGCCGGCGGACCTCCCGTCAACTGCTCATAACAAGCCCTTGCTCTGCTCCCGTCAATCATGTGCTAGTTAAAATGTGTGGATGGAACAATATTTGATCCCAGTATGGTTAAGGGCTTGTTGCCCTCTTGTTAATGAGAGATTGTGGAGTCAAGAATGTATTAGCACATTTTATTATTACCGTGTTCGTTTGTATAACTTGTGGGAGTACGGATCAACATATGTCTCAGCATATACATATCCGGCCAATACGCTTTCTTAAAGAAGGTTGAAACACCCGGCATCTTTCATCATTGTGATGCACATATTCATTTTTATTATTAATTATTAAGTAAAGTACATAACAAAGCAGGACCGAAACGTTACAATATAAGACAAAAATACTAACAACTAAGTTGACTTCTTCTTTAACAATGCCTTCAAGAAGGGATAACTGAGTCACCCGGCGGAGAGTAACGCCTCAACGGTGAGGTGCTCCGCCACCACATGTGGGTCGGCAAGTGGACACCCATATTGACCCCTATACCCACACGAATGAATATCCGAGTGAACCTCCAGTTGCCGTGTGCTATTCCTGTTGCTTCGCGATATGTTACAAACACCCGAGGTGAGATTTTCTGCATCCCCATCGATCAACAACTTGTCCACTATGCAAGTTACCTCGTTACCGGTTTTGTTCTCTTTTCTCGTTTTCGTGTTCCGGCATCCCTGTGAACAAATCACACTGTGTCTGGCCAGACGATGATGGATACCGTAACACCGAGAGGGCCCGAGAATATCTCTCCATCGTCGGAGGAGCAAATCCCAATCTTGAGCTATCTTGTTACTTGCCATACTTTTCCGTGAACCCGTAAGCCGCCGTAATAGCCACCCAGTAACGGATGACGTTTAACAAACCCCAAAGTTCACGAAGCAAGCACGAAGGAACTCGATACTCTCAGGGTCTAAGGAATTATGCAAACATTAACCATCTCTGTGTTATTAACCATTAACTTGTGACGAATGTATCTCATAGCATAACATCAATTCGGGTTGATTCAACACAAGTGTTCTACCAACATTGTGCCCTCAAAATTGCCGGCATAGCCATGCCCATGATCAGGAAAACAGGATCATCATACAATACTTGAGCCAGTCTTAGAGGCAAGACTAGGAATACAATTTACCGTTTATTATACCACACATGCACATGAGTTTCCCTCTAAGCCTCGTGGTTATTGTAGACTCGAGAATCATTGCAGTTATAGCATGGAACATAAACATTCATTACAAACTTGGAGATACAAAATAACTGTTATTACTGCCTCTAGGGCATATCTCCTACAGACTCCCACTTGCACTAGAGTCATAATCTAGTTACATGGCTTCCCTAACACCAATGGCTATCCGGTGTTGCTCGTGCTTTGCTCGTGGTAGAGGCTTTGTCATCGGGTCTGACACGTTCAGATCCGTGTGAACTTTGCGTACTTTCACTAAACCTTCTTCGACATGATGTCGAATGAGTTTATATTTGCGTTGAATATGCATTGTCTTATGGTGCGAACTTGGCTCCCTTGCCTGAGCCACGGCACCACTATTATCACAATAGATCTCCACTGGGTCCAGCGCACTTGGGACCACACCAAGGTCTTCAAGTAATTGCTTGATCCCGACAGCCTGCTTGGAGGCTTCTGAAGCAGCAACATATTCCGCCTCCGTTGTAGAATCCGCCACAGTCTTTTGTTTGGAACTTTTCCAATCAACTGCACCACCGTGCAATATGAAAAGATAGCCAGATTGAGATTTGAAGTCATCTGGGTCAGTCATGATGCCTGCATCAGTGTAACCACTTACAATGAGCTCTTCATCACCTTCGTACACAAGGAGTAAATCCTTGGTCCTTCTGAGGTACTTAAGAATACCCTTGACTGCGGCCCAGTGTTCCAATCTTGGATCACTTTGGTACCGGCTGCTAACACTTAGCGCATAGGAAACATCCGGTCTTGTACATATCATGGCATACATAATAGAACCAACTGCCGAAGCATATGGAACATCATTCATTTGTACTCGTTCATCGAGGGTCTGAGGACACTGATTCTTGCAAAGCACCGTGCCAGGTGACATGGGGCGTAGGCCTTTCTTGGAGTTCTCCATGTTGAACCTTTTCAACACCTTGTCAATCTACGTGCTTTGGCTAAGCGCTATCAGGCGTTTTGATCTATCTCTATAGATCCTGATGCCCAATACATATGCCGCTTCGCCTAAGTCTTTCATTGAAAAACTCTTCTTCAATGAGTCTTTTATTTCACTAAGAAAATTCACGTCATTTCCAATCAACAATATGTCATCCACATGCAGGATTAGAAATGCTTTTGCGCTCCCACTAAACTTCTTGTAAACACAAGATTCTTCGTCATTCCTGATGAAGCCAAACTCTTTGACCACTTCATCAAAACGAATGTTCCAGCTCCTTGACGCTTGCTTCAAACCATAAATGGCTTTCTGAAGTTTGCATACCTTTCCAGCATCCTTATGAATGACAAAACCTTCTGGCTGTATCATGGATACATCCTCTTTGAGGTTTCCATGTAGGAAAGCCGTTTTGACATCCATCTGCCATATTTCATAATCGAAATAAGCAGCAATTGCTAGTAATATCCGAACAGACCTAAGCATAGCTACGGGCGAGAAAGTCTCGTCGTAGTCTACCCCTAGAACTTGCGTGAACCCTTTCGCAACAAGTCTAGCTTTGTGGATAGTAATGTTACCATCCGCGTCCGTCTTTCTTTTGAAAATCCATTTACAACCAATGGGTTTTACGCCATCTGGAAGTTCTTCCAAGTTCCAAACTTGGTTTTCGTACATGGATTCCATTTCGGATTTCATGGCCTTATGCCATTCCCTTGAGCTAGGCCCCGCCATCGCTTCCTTGTAGTGCGCAGGTTCATCGTCTTCAAGAATGAAGATTTCGTTATGAAACCACTCAGGTGGCTAGATAGCCCTACCTGATTTGCGCGGTTCAGTCACAACATTGTATGAAGTTTCCGCATCACATGCGACAACTTCCGGCTCGGTTGTAGGGATAATTTGCGGGATTACTTCCGGTTCCTTAGCCATATTAATGGTTGCCAAAGATTCACTAATCTCATCAAGTTGTACTGTCCTCCCACTCACTTCTTTAGCGAGAAACTCTTTCTCAAGAAATTGTCCATTTCTTGCAACAAACACCTTTTTATCGGACGGGTGGTAGAAGGAATACCCAATTGTTTCCTTGGGATAACCTACAAAGTAACATTTGTCTGATCTGGGATCAAGTTTGGTAGGTTGTAAACGTTTTACGTATACCTCACAACCCCAAATCCTGAGATGCGACAAACCGGGTTTCTTCCCGTTCCATAACTCAGATGGTGTCGTCTCAACTGACGTAGACGGTGCTCTGTTAAGTGTGTGAGCGGCAGTAAGTAGTGCGTGACCCCAAAAAGATATCGGTAGATCTGCAAGAGACAACATCGACCTTACCATGTCTAACAGGGTTCTGTTACGTCTTTCCAACACTCCGTTTCACTGTGGAGTTCCGGGAGGCGTAAGCTGTGAAACGATTCCACGGTCACTCAGATGTTGGCCAAACTCATGACTAAGATATTCGCCTCCGCGATCAGACCGCAGAAACTTAATCTTTTTGTTACGATGATTTTCTACCTCATTCTGAAATTCTTTGAACTTTTCAAAGGTTTCCGACTTATGCTTCATTAAGTAGATATAGCCATACCTACTCAAATCATCAGTAAAAGTCACGAAGTAGAAATACCCACCCCGTGCGATTGTGCTCATTGGACCACATACATCACTATGTATTATTTCCAACAATTCACTCGCCCGTTTAGGATGACCCGTGAACGGCGTCTTGGTCATTTTCCCCATCAAGCAAGCTTCACATGTGTCAAATGATTCAAAATCAAAAGAAGGTAAAACTCCATCTTTATGGAGTCTTTGCATGCGTTTCTTTCCGATGTGGCCAAGCCGAGAGTGCCACATGAAAGTGGTGGTGGTATCAGCCTTCTTAAGGTGTTTAGCATTCACGTTAAAGACATCATTTCCACATTCAAGGTTTAGAATGAAAAGGCCCCCAACAATGGTCGCAAATCCATAAAACATATCCTTACAATAAAGTGAACAACCATTGTTCTCAGACTTGTACGAATACCCATCGTGTACTAAACATGATCCAGAGATAATGTTTCTACACAACAGCAGAACAAAATAACAGTTACTTAGTTCCAAAATAAATCCTGAAGGGAGACGTAGAGGCATAATGCCGACGGCTTGAGCGGAGATCCCAACACTGTTCCCGACACGCTTCACGACTTCATTCTTTGTCAGCTTGCGCACCTTCTGAAGCCCCTGTATCGAGTTGCAAATGTGAGCAACCGATTGTTGGGAACGCGACAGAAAACAAAAAAATTCGGTACAGCGAGCACGCCCAGGATCACTATGGAGACTGCATACAAGGTTTGATCTGATCCGTACCAACTCGAAGCGCAGCGGAAGAAGAGTCGGTGTAGATCGTCGGTGCAGATCCCTGCAGCTAGGATTTACAACCTCCCAACCGCAAGGATGTACTCCCACTCCGGACAGCCCTTCGGGAGGCGGTCGGACAGTCCCCCGGACAATGTCGCGGACAGCCCTTCGGGAGGACCCTCAGAACCCGAATAGTAACCCGGACAGCCCTTCGGGAGGACGCCGGAAACTCGAACGGTAACTCGAACAGCCCTTCGGGCAAAAGATCGAAACTACAATCTCTCTACAGGGTTGCACACATACGGTGTCAGCTATCCGGCAGGGCTTCGCCGTCCAGAGCTAGTTCCTGCCGGAACCCAGACAGCCTTTCGGCTCTACGAAAAACTCTTTTCGTGGGAGGGAGAGAGAGAGCTAGCAAAGCATAGCATGTGTATGAGAGCAAGGATGAAGCATATGGGGCTGCCCCCTCCCCTCTATTTTTAGGAAAAACAAGGGGTAAAAATGGTTTTCACAAATACCAAAAGTGCCCCCACTTTATGCCTTTTCTAAAAAGAATAAAGCAAAGAAGGGTGGCAAGTGGAGCTCCATGGAGCCCCACCTCCCTTGGCCGGCCACCCTTGGGGGGTCCCCCATGAGGAGCTTGCTTGCTCCCCAATCCCTTCTACAAGCCTTTTTGGAAATATCCAAAAAGGTGTTTTTCCACAAATATCCAAAAAGCACTTTCACTATTCACGACGACATTTTTCAGCGTCTGATCGAACTGAAAATATTCATGTGGGCTTAGAACAATTCCAGTACCCACCAAAATAATTTTCAACGCGAGCCGGAACAATTCCGGTTTAGTGATTTCATCTGCGAAAAGCATCTGAAGCGGTTTCGGCAGCTCCGGAACATTTCCGGTTTTCATTCCAGAAAATTCCAAAAAGTTTCCAGAACGATTCTGGCACCCTCCAAGAATTATCAGGAATGTGCCAAGACCAATTTGACTTTATGGTATCCCCTGAAACAACTTTTTATTTTTACCGGAACTATTCCGATATCCTCTCCGGAACGTTTCCGTTTCGTCCGAAACTTTTCCGGTGAATTTCTTTCAGACTCCCCGTCTAGTATTCAGCAGATAGATGACCCTTAAGCGTGTGACCCTATAGGTTCGGTGAAGTATAGACATGACCCGGAACACTTTCCGATCAATGATCAACATCGGAGCCGTGGACACCCATATTGAACCCTATACCAACACGAATGAATATTCGAGTGAACCTCCAGTTGCCGTGTGCTATTCATGTTGCTTCACGATATATTACAAAACCCGAGGTGAGATTTATGCATCCCCATGGATCAACAACTTGTCCATTATGCAAGTTACCTCGTAACCGGTTTTGTTCTCTTTACTCGTTTCCGTGTTCCGGCATCCCAGTGATCAAATCACAATGTGTCTGGCCAGACGATGATGGATACCGTAACACCGAGAGGGCCCGAGAATATCTCTCCATCGTCGGAGGAGCAAATCCCAATCTTGAGCTATCAAGTTACTTGACATACTTTTCCATGAACCCGTAAGCCGCCGTAATAGCCACCCATTTACGGATGACGTTTAACAAACCCCAAAGTTCATGAAGCAAGCATGAAGAAACTCGACACTCTCATGGTCTAAGAAATTATGCAAACAATAACTATCTCTGTGTTATTAACCATTAACTCATGACGAATGTATCTCATAGCATAACATCAATTTGGGTCGATTCAACACAAGTGTTCTACTAACATTGTGCCCTAAAAATTGCCGGCATAGCCGTGCCCATGATCAGGAAAACAGGATCATCATGCAATACTTGAGCCAGTCATAGAGGCATGACTAGGAATACTTTTCCATTTATTATACCACACGTGCACATGAGTTTCCCTCCAAGCCTCGTGGTTATTGTAGACTCGAGAATCATTGCAGTTATAGCATGGATCATAAACATTCATTACAAACTCAGAGATACAAAATAACTGTTATTACTGCCTCTAGGGCATATCTCCTACAGTCTCCCACTTGCACTAGAGTCATAATCCAGTTACATGGCTTCCCTAACACCAATGGCTATCCGGTGTTGCTCATGCTTTGCTCGTGGTAGAGGCTTTGTCATCGGGTCTGACACATTCAGATCCGTGTGAACTTTGCGTACTTTCACTAAACCTTCTTCGACATGATGTCGAATGAGTTTATATTTGCGTTGAATATGCATTGTCTTATGGTGCGAACATGGCTCCCTTGCCTGAGCCACGGCGCCACTATTATCACAATAGATCTCCACCGGGTTCAGAGCACTTGGAACCACACCAAGGTCTTCAAGAAATTGCTTGATTCCGACAGCCTGCTTGGAGGCTTCTGAAGCAGCAACATATTCCGCCTCCGTTGTAGAATCCGCCACAGTCTTTTGTTTGGAACTTTTCCAATCAACTGCGCCGCCGTTCAATATGAAAACATAGCCAGATTGAGATTTAAAGTCATCTGGGTCAGTCATGAAGCCTGCATCAGTGTAACAACTTACAATGAGCTCTTCATCACCTCCGTACACAAGGAGTAAATCCTTGGTCCTTCTGAGGTACTTAAGAATACCCTTGACTGCGGCCCAGTGCTCCAATCCTGGATCACCTTGGTACCGGCTGCTAACACTTAGCGCATAGGAAACATCCGGTCTTGTACATAGCATGGCATACATAATAGAACCAACTGCCGAAGCATATGGAATATCATTCATTTGTACTCGCTCATCGACTGTCCGAGGACACTGATTCTTGCAAAGCACTGTGCCAGGTGACATGGGGAGTAGGCCTTTCTTGGAGTTCTCCATGTTGAACCTTTTCAACACCTTGTCAATGTACGTGCTTTGGCTAAGCGCTATCACGCGTCTTGATCTATCTCTATAGATTCTGATGCCCAATACATATGCCGCTTCGCCTAAGTCTTTCATTGCAAAACTGTTCTTCAATGAGTCTTTTATTTCGCTAAGAAAATTCACGTCATTTCCAATAAACAATATGTCATCCACATACAAGATCAGAAATGCTTTTGCGCTCCCACTAAACTTCTTGTAAACACAAGATTCTTCGTCGTTCCTGATGAAGCCAAACTCTTTGACCACTTCATCAAAACGAATGTTCCAGCTCCTTGATGCTTGCTTCAGACCATAAATGGCTTTCTGAAGCTTACACACCTTTCCAGCATTCTTAGGATCAACAAAACCTTCTGGCTGTATCATGTATACATCCTGTTCAAGGTTTCCATTTAGGAAAGCCGTTTTGACATCCATCTGCCATATTTCATAATTGAAATAAGCAGCAATTGCTAGTAATATCCGAACAGACCTTAGCATAGCTACGCGCGAGAAAGTCTCGTCGTAGTCTACCCCTAGAACTTGCGCGAACCCTTTCGCGACAAGTCTAGCTTTGTGGATAGTAATGTTACCATCCGCGTCTGTCTTTCTTTTGAAAATCCATTTACAACCAATGGGTTTTACGCCATCTGGAAGTTCTTCCAAGTTCCAAACTTGGTTTTCGTACATGGATTTCATTTCGGATTTCATGGCCTTGTGCCATTCCCTTGAGCTAGGCCCCGCCATCGCTTCCTTGTAGTGCGCAGGTTCATCGTCTTCAAGAATGAAGATTTCGTTATGAAACCACTCAGGTGGCTGGATAGCCCTACCTGATCTGCGCAGTTCAGTTACAACATTGTTTGAAGTTTCCGCATCACATGCGACAACTTCCGGCTCGGTTGTAGGGATAATTTGCGGAATTACTTCCGGTTCCTTAGCCATATCAACGGTTGCCGAAGATTCACTAATCTCATCAAGTTGTACTGTCCTTCCACTCAATTCTTTAGCGAGAAACTCTTTCTCAAGAAAGACTCCATTTTTAGCGACAAACACTTTGCACTCGGAGGGTTGGTAGAAGAAATACCCAATTGTTTCCTTGGGATAACCTACAAAGTTACATTTGTCTCATCTGGGATCGAGTTTGCTCGGTTGTAAACGTTTTACATAAGCTTCACAACCCCAAACTTTGAGATGCGACAAATTGGGTTTCTTCCCAAGCCATAACTCGTATGGTGTCGTCTCAACAGACTTATACGGTGCTCTGTTTAGTGTGTGAGCGGCAGTAAGTAGTGCGTGACCCCAAAAAGATATCGGTAGATCTGTAAGAGACATCATCGACCTTACCATGTCTAACAGGGTTCGGTTACGTCTTTCCGACACTCCGTTTCGCTGTGGAGTTCCGGGAGGCGTAAGCTGTGAAACGATTCCACGGTCACTCAGATGTTGGCCAAACTCATGACTAAGATATTCGGCTCCGCGATCAGACCGCAGAAACTTAATCTTTTTGTTACGATGATTTTCCACCTCATTCTGAAAATCTTTGAACTTTTCAAAGGTTTCCGACTTATGCTTCATCAAGTAGATATAGCCATACCTACTTAAATCATCAGTAAAAGTCACGAAGTAGAAATACCCACCCCGTGCGATTGTGCTCATTGGACCACATACATCACTATGTATTATTTCCAATAAATCACTCGCCCGTTCAGGATGACCCGTGAACGGCGTCTTGGTCATTTTTCCCATCAAGCAAGCTTCACATGTGTCAAATGATTCAAAATCAAAGGACGGTAAAACTCCATTTTTATGGAGTCTTTGCATGCGTTTCTTTCCGATGTGGCCAAGCCGACAGTGCCACAAGTAAGTGGTGGTGGTATCAGCCTTCTTAAGGCGTTTAGCATTTATGTTAAAAACACCATTTTCACATTCAAGATTTAGTATGAAAAGCCCCCCAACAATGGGTGCAAATCCATAAAACATATCCTTACAATAAAGTGAACAACCATTGTTCTCAGACTTGTAGGAGTACCCATCGTGTACTAAACATGATCCAGAGATAATGTTTCTACACAACAACGGAACAAAATAACAGTTACTAAGTTCCAAAATAAATCCTAAAGGGAGACGTAGAGGCATAATGCCGACGGCTTGAGCGGCGATCCCAGCGCCGTTCCCGACACGCATCACGACTTCATTCTTTGCCAGCTTGCGCATCTTCTGAAGCCCCTGTATCTAGTTGCAAATGTGAGCAACCGATCTGGTATCAAATACCCAAGACTTAGAATTTTTGCTAGCAAGCAAAACGTCAATGACATTAACTTGTATAACAATTATACCTTTTCCGGTTTTCCCGGACTTCTTATCTTCCAGATACTTCTTGCAGTTTCTCTTCCAGTGTCCTGTGCCCTTGCTGTAGAAGCACTCAGTTTCATTCTTAGCTCCGCCATTAGATTTGCGTTGGAAGCCGGTCTTACCGGCGCCCTTGCCCTTCTTTGGCTTGCCTTTCTTTTTGAAACTGGCAGTTTTATTCACAAGCAACACTTGCTTGCGATTTTTCCGCAGTCCTCCTTCAGCAGTTTTCAGCATGGCAAGCACCTCATTTGTTGTTTTGTCCATCCCATTCATGTTGTAGTTCATGATAAAACCGTTGTAAGACGGGGGGAGTGAACCGAGCAACATGTCCATAACATGCTCTGGCGGAAGTGGAAATTCCAGGGTTTTAAGCCTTTCAGCGTAGCCAATCATATTGACTACGTGCACGCCAACTGAACTGCCCTCAGCCATCTTGGTCTCCATCATCATCTTCATGATATCAAAACGTTCAGACCGTGCATTAAACTTGTACAGAGCATCCAGATCTTTGATCATATCAAAGGAGTTATGGAATTCAAAACGTTTTTGAAGCTCTGAACTCATGCAAGACAGCATGAGGCACTGCACTAAGTTGAAATCATCATCCTTAGTGGCCCAGACATTTTGTTCGTCTGCCGGGGCTGTTTTCGCCGGCTTAGGTGGAAGAGGTCCGTCAAGCACGTACACTTTCTTAGCACTCCTGAGGACAATCCTCAGGGTACGGACCCAGTCCGCATAGTTGTTTCCATTCGCAGCTAACTTCTCTTTCTCTAACATCGGGCCTAAGTTGAACGCGCTATTGCGAGCCATTTGATCTACAACGGAAAACACAAGTTCACTTAGACTTTGTTCATAATGATTTTTGCACTAGTGAATAAACAATTTTATTCTAAAGTGCGCTCCCACTCAAATCAATATCTCTCAAAATTGATTATGAGTGATACAAGACCCACATTTAATTCAATGCCATTGATGTGGACATCACTGATGACGAGAATTTCAATCGGTAGGCAAACTTGCCGATCACATCTCCATGTGACTCTTGTTCATCTTTCGATGGGTGTGTTCCGAGCTTAGGACGATCCTGCCTGAACATCAAAGACAACCAAGTGATCTTGCTGCGAGGTCTGACCTCACCCGCCTCATTCCTCTCGATTCGTTCGTACCCATGTGGACATGGCGCACCCCGAAAAGATTCGAATTTCAGACGGTGCTACACTTGGGTGAACACTAACTACTTTGATAATTTTGTGAGAGATCACCCTAATAAAAAGCGACTACCGCGCAATCAAGAAGGGTGCATCAAGAGGGATAAACATCTCAGGCAATTCATAATAGCATGATATGGTATAGCCCCTTCTGACGGATAAGTCATGTATTCTTCGTCTTCGGCATTCGCGTCGGTGTTCACCTTTGCGAAGATTGCCACCACCTTGTCGATGCACCAGATAATATTGCTATCCCTATAGCTAATAAAATAAGTGCATTACATTAGGTTGACACACAGGTCATTAAAGTGCAATCATATGGCTCCAGCCATCATGCCGAATCATGACACGCAGGTCATGTTAACAAATTTACATCATATAGTCATCTCATACATAATCGAATTCATATGAGCTTTGCTATACCACATCACATGTACATCCTGCAAAACCAAGTTAGACGACTCTAATCGGTTTATGCAAAATTTCATTTTACGTGGCTTCTAAGGTTTTGACTTAAACCGCAGCTACCAACGTTTTATCATCAAGTATGATAATTCAAAATTGCTAGATTAACATCTCGGGGTGTATGAAACACGAGATAATTAAATCTCGAGCCCCATACTAAACGTCGTCATACGCGTGACCCCCGTGCAGATCATATCTGCAATGCCCTTTCATCTGCGAATTTCATCTTTCTGTTGACTATGGTGGAACCCAAAGAACTGATAGCACTTCGTTGATCAATCAGGATCGCGGATTGCCAGAACTTTGTGAAATTCCACCATGCTGTCTCGAGATTGAGCAAACGCAAATTCCAGGGAAGCAACAAGAACATCGGGTAACAGACTTCATCTGCTACCCGCATAAATAGTTTCCAGCAATAGATCTCATCTACTCCAAAATTATATTATGCAATACCCATACATCACCATGTATTCTAGATCGTAACCTGCATCTACGCATAGCCTGGCTCTGATACCACTGTTGGGAACGCGACAGAAAACAAAAAATTTCGGTACAGCGAGCACGCCCAGGATCACTATGGAGACTGCATACAAGGTTTGATCTGATCCGTACCAACTCGAAGCGCAGCGGAAGAAGAGTCGGTGTAGATCGTCGGTGCAGATCCCTGCAGCTAGGATTTACAACCTCCCAACCGCAAGGATGTACTCCCACTCCGGACAGCCCTTCGGGAGGCGGTCGGACAGTCCCCCGGACAATGTCGCGGACAGCCCTTCGGGAGGACCCTCGAAACCCGAACAGTAACCCGGACAGCCCTTCGGGAGGACGCCGGAAACTCGAACGGTAACTCGAACAGCCCTTCGGGCAAAAGATCGAAACTACAATCTCTCTACGGGGTTGCACACATACGGTGTCAGCTATCCGGCAGGGCTTCGCCGTCCAGTGCTAGTTCCTGCCGGAACCCAGACAGCCTTTCGGCTCTACGAAAAACTCTTTTCGTGGGAGGGAGAGAGAGAGCTAGCAAAGCATAGCATGTGTATGAGAGCAAGGATGAAGCATATGGGGCTGCCCCCTCCCCTCTATTTTTAGGAAAAACAAGGGGTAAAAATGGTATTCACAAATACCAAAAGTGCCCCCACTTTATGCCTTTTTTAAAAAGAATAAAGCAAAGAAGGGTGGCAAGTGGAGCTCCATGGAGCCCCACCTCCCTTGGCCGGCCACCCTTGGGGGGTCGCCCATGAGGAGCTTGCTTGCTCCCCAATCCCTTCTAGAAGCCTTTTTGGAAATATCCAAAAAGGTGTTTTTCCACAAATATCCAAAAAGCACTTTCACTATTCACGACGACATTTTTCAGCGTCTGATCGAACTGAAAATATTCATGTGGGCTTAGAACAATTCCAGTACCCACCAAAATAATTTTTAACGCGAGCCGGAACAATTCCGGTTTAGTGATTTCATCTGCGAAAAGCATCTGAAGCGGTTTCGGCAGCTCCGGAACATTTCCGGTTTTCATTCCAGAAAATTCCAAAAAGTTTCCAGAACGATTCTGGCACCCTCCAAGAATTATCAGGCATGTGCCAAGACCAATTTGACTTTATGGTATCCCCTGAAACAACTTTTCAGTTTTACCGGAACTATTCCGATATCCTCTCCGGAACGTTTCCGTTTCGTCCGAAACTTTTCCGGTGAATTTCTCTCAGACTCCCCGTCTAGTATTCAGCAGATAGATGACCCTTAAGCGTGTGACCCTATAGGTTCGGTGAAGTATAGACATGACCCGGAACACTTTCCAATCAATGATCAACATCGGAGCCGTGGACACCCATATTGAACCCTATACCCACACGAATGAATATTCGAGTGAACCTCCAGTTGCCGTGTGCTATTCCTGTTGCTTCACGATATATTACAAAACCCGAGGTGAGATTTATGCATCCCCGTGGATCAACAACTTGTCCATTATGCAAGTTACCTCGTAACTGGTTTTGTTCTCTTTACTCGTTTCCGTGTTCCGGCATCCCAGTGATCAAATCACAATGTGTCTGGCCAGACGATGACGAATACCGTAACACCGAGAGGGCCCGAGAATATCTCTCCATCGTCGGAGGAGCAAATCCCAATCTTGAGCTATCAAGTTACTTGACATACTTTTCCATGAACCCGTAAGCCGCCGTAATAGCCACCCATTTACGGATGACGTTTAACAAACCTCAAAGTTCATGAAGCAAGCATGAAGAAACTCGACACTCTCATGGTCTAAGGAATTATGCAAACAATAACTATCTCTGTGTTATTAACCATTAACTCATGACGAATGTATCTCATAGCATAACATCAATTTGGGTCGAATCAACACAAGTGCTCTACTAACATTGTGCCCTCAAAATTGCCGGCATAGCCATGCCCATGATCAGGAAAACAGGATCATCATGCAATACTTGAGCCAGTCATAGAGGCATGACTAGGAATACTTTTCCATTTATTATACCACACGTGCACATGAGTTTCCCTCCAAGCCTCGTGGTTATTGTAGACTCGAGAATCATTGCAGTTATAGCATGGATCATAAACATTCATTACAAACTCGGAGATACAAAATAACTGTTATTACTGCCTCTAGGGCATATCTCCTACACCGATCCGGTATCAAATACCCAAGACTTAGAATTTTCGCTAGCAAGCAAAACGTCAATGACATTAACTTGTATAACAATTATACCTTTTCCGGTTTTCCCGGACTTCTTATCTTCCAGATACTTCTTGCAGTTTCTCTTCCAGTGTCCTGTGACCTTGCATTAGAAGCACTCAGTTTCATTCTTGGCTCCGCCCTTAGATTTGCTTTGGGAGCCGGTCTTACCGGCGCCCTTGCCCTTCTTTGGCTTGCCTTTCTTTTTGAAACTGGCAGATTTATTCACAAGCAACACTTGCTTGCGATTTTTCCGCAGTCCTCCTTCAGCAGTTTTCAGCATGGCAAGCACCTCATTTGTTGTTTTGTCCATCCCATTCATGTTGTAGTTCATGATAAAACCGTTGTAAGACGGGGGGAGTGAACCGAGCAACATGTCCATAACATGCTCTGGCGGAAGTGGAAATTCCAGGGTTTTAAGCCTTTCAGCGTAGCCAATCATATTGACTACGTGCTCGCCAACTGAACTACCCTCAGCCATCTTGGTCTCCATCATCATCTTCATGATATCAAAACGTTCAGACCGTGCATTAAACTTGTACAGAGCATCCAGTTCCTTTATCAAATCAAAGGAGTTATGGAATTCAAAACGTTTTTGAAGCTCTGAACTCATGCAAGACAGCATGAGGCACTGCACTAAGTTGAAGTCATCATCCTTAGTGGCCCAGACATTTTGTTCATCTGCCGGGGCGGTTGCCGCTGGCTTAGGTGGAAGAGGTCCGTCAAGCACGTACACTTTCTTAGCACTCCCGAGGACAATCCTCAGGGTACGGACCCAGTCCGCATGGTTGTTTCCATTCGCAGCTAACTTCTCTTTCTCTAACATCGGGCCTAAGTTGAATGGGTTGTTGCGAGCCATTTGTTCTACAACGGTGAACACAAAATTCACATTAGACTTTTGTTCATAATAAATTTTGCACTAGTGAATAAACAAATTTATTCTAAAGTGCGCTCCCACTTAAATCAATATCTCTCATAATTGATTGTGAGTGATTCAAGATCCGTATTTCAATTCGACGTCATTGACAGGTTCATCACTGATGACGTGAATTTCAATCGGTAGGCCAACTTGCCAATCACATCTCTATGTGACTCTTGTCCATCTTTCGATGCACGTGTTCCGAGCTCTGGACTTTCCTGCCTGAACGTCAAGACAACCAAGTGATCACGCAGTGAGGTCTGACCTTCACCCGTCTTGCACCTCTCTAATCGTTCGTGATCATGTGTACATGGCGCACCCCGAAAAGATACGTGTTGTAGACGTTGCTACACTTGGAGAACACTAACTACTTGATATTTTTAAGTGAGAGATCACCCTAATAAAAAGTGACTACCGCGCAATCAAGAAGGGTGCATCATAAGGGATAAACATCTCAGGCAATTCATAATTAGCATGACATGGTATAGCCCCTTCTGACGGAGAAGTCAAACATTTCTTCGTCTTCGGCGTTCGCGTCGGTGTACACCTTTGCGAAGATTGCCACCGCCTTGTCGATGCACCAGATAATATTGCTATCTCTATAGCTAATAAAATAAGTGCATTACATAAGGTTGACACGCATGTCATTAAAGAGACAATCATATGGCTCCAGCCATCATGCCGAATCATGACACGCAGGTCATGTTAATTTACATTATATAGTCATCTCATACATAATCAAATTGAATATGAGCATTGCTATACCACATCTCATGCACATCCTGCAAAACCAAGTTAGACGCCTCTAATCGGTTTATGCAAAATTTTATTTTACGTGGCTTCTAAGGTTTTGACTTAAACCGCAGCTACCAACGTTCATCATCAAGTATGATTATTCAAGTTGCTAGATTAACTTTCCAGGGTGCATGAAACACGAGATAATAAAATCTCGAGCCCCATACTAAACTTTGTCATACGCATGACCCCCGTGCAGATCACGTCTGCATTGCCCTTTTTTCTGCGAAACATCCATCTTTCTCAACTATGGTGGAACCCAAAGACACTAAAGCACATCGTTGATCTGTCAATCAGCATACTCAGGAGCAGCATGAAAGGATCGCGGATTGCCAGACCTTTGTCAGATTCCACCATGCCGTCAAGATCAGGACTACGCAAATTCACAGGAAGCAACAAGGATATTGGGTAATAGATTTCATCTGCTACCCGCATAAATAATTTTCAGCAATAGATCTCATCTACTGCAAAATTATATTATGCAATACCCATACATCTCCATGTTTTCTATATCGTAACCTGCATCTACGCATAGCACGGCTCTTGATGCCACTGTTGGGGAACGCGACAGAAAACAAAAAAATTCGGTACCGCGAGCACGCCCAGGACCACTATGGAGACTGCATACAAGGTTTGATCTGATTCGTACCGACTCGAAGCGCAGCGGAAGAAGAGTCGGTGGAGATCGTTGGTACAGATCCCCGCAGCTAGGATTTACAACCTCCCAACCACGAGGATGTACTCCCTCGTCGGACAGCCTTTCGGGAGGCGGTCGGACAGTCCCTCAGACGATGTCGCGGACAGCCCTTCGGGAGGACCCTCGAAACTCGAACGGAAACTCGGACAGCCCTTCGGGAGGACACACGAACAGCCCCTCGGGCAAAAGATCGAAACTACGACCTCTCTACGGGGTTGCACACATACGGTGTCAGCTATCCGGCAGGGCTTCGCCGTCCAGAACTAGTTCCTGCCGGAACCCAGACAGCCTTTCGGCTGTACGAAACTATTTCGCGGGGAGGGAGAGTGAAGCCAGACAAGTCAAATGGCATGTGTATGTGAGAAGGGATGAGCTTTGGGCAGCCCCCTCACCTCCTATTTATAGGAAACCCAAGGGGTGGGGTGGTTTTACAAGAAAACCCAAAACCCACATGAAATGGAGTCCTTCCCAAGGACCTAAAAGTGAGAACCAAGGGGCAAGTGGGGCTCCAAGGGAGAGCCCCACATGTGGCCGGCCACACCCTAGTGGGACCCCCCAAAGGGGGTCCTATCCATCCATGTCATCCCCTTAGATCTTTTGAGTAAAGCCCCAAAAGGTGGCTTTCCATAAAGTAATCCAAAAGGCACTTTCACTATTCACGACGACATTTTTCAGCGTCCGTTCGAACTGAAAATATTTATGTGGGCTTAGAACATTTCCAGTACCCACTAAAATAATTTTCAACGCGTTCTGAAACAATTCCGGATTAGTGATTTTCATCTGCGAAAAGCATCTGAAGTGGTTCCGGCAGCTCCGGAACATTTCCGGTTTTTATCCCGGAAAATTCCCAGAAGTTTCCAGAAGGATTCTTGCACCCTCCAAGAATTATTAGGCATGTGCCGAAACCAATTTGACTTAATGGTATCCCCTGAAACAACTTTTCAGTTTCACCGAAACTCATCCGGTGACCTCTCTCTTCGGAACTTTTCCGCTGTCTCCGAAACTTTTTCCGGAGACTTTCTCTCAGACTCCCTGTCTAGTATTCAGCAGATAGATGACCCTTAAGCGTGTGACCCTATAGGTTCAGTGAAGTATAGACATGACCCGGAACCCCTTCCGATCAATGATCAACATCGGAGCCATGGACACCCATATTGACCCCTATACCCACACGAATGAATATCCGAGTGAACCTCCAGTTGCCGTGTGCTATTCATGTTGCTTCGCGATATGTTACAAACACCTGAGGTGGGATTTTCTGCATCCCCGTGGATCAACAACTTGTCCACTATGCAAGTTACCTCGTTACCGGTTTTGTTCTCTTTTTTCGTTTTCGTGTTCCTGCATCCCTGTGATCAAATCACACTGTGTCTGGCTAGACGATGATGGATACCGTAACACCGAGAGGGCCCGAGAATATCTCTCCATCGTCGGAGGAGGAAATCCCAATCTTGAGCTATCTTGTTACTTGCCATACTTTTCCGTGAACCCGTAAGCCGCCGTAATAGCCACCGAGTAATGGATGACGTTTAACAAACCCCAAAGTTCACGAAGCAAGCATGAAGGAACTCGATACTCTCATGGTCTAAGGAATTATGCAAACATTAACCATCTCTGTGTTATTAACCATTAACTTGTGACGAATGTATCTCATAGCATAACATCAATTCGGGTTGATTCAACACAAGTGTTCTACCAACATTGTGCCCTCAAAATTGCCGGCATAGCCATGCCCATGATCAGGAAAACAGGATCATCATCAATACTTGAGCCAGTCTTAGAGGCAAGACTAGGAATACAATTTACCGTTTATTATACCACACGTGCACATGAGTTTCCCTCCAAGCCTCGTGGTTATTGTAGACTCGAGAATCATTGCAGTTATACCATGGAACATAAACATTCATTACAAACTTGGAGATACAAAATAACTGTTATTACTGCCTCTAGGGCATATCTCCTACATTTTTTTCTATATTTGTAGTGCTTTAGGAAGTTCCATAGATGGATTTTTAATTTGTTCAATCTATACCATTTCATAGGTATTCATTTTTACTACACTTAAACATAAGAATTACTTATAACTCCACACTCTTGCAAACAATTTGATGCTCACACAAACATAGTTTCGTCTGATAGGATTCACGTTGTCTTGACATTATAATCCTACATGTTTTGTCTCTTCCATATTTTACAATTATATGAATATATAAGACGTCCTATACTTTGTATATAATAAGGTTACCTAAAGAGAGATTTTCAGTAAGGTACAATATCCTAAACTACAGAAATAGTAATGAGCTCCATCTATTTGAGCAACAAGTAATTTGTATCTGAGTGAGTATTGATTTGACAGGTACGGACTCCCATCTTGAATTACTAAAGTAGTTCTCATGGTATGTGTTTGTCAAACCATGAGTCACACAAATCATTTTATAAGCAACTGGATTCTTTCGCAAGCCGTCAAAAATGTAGCAGTCAACTCAGGAACTGAACTAAGCAGATGCGCGGAGAGCCAATATGAAGTTTTTTTAAGGTATGGTGGGCAGAGCTTATCCGTGAAGATGTACGAGCGGAAAGCTTCTCACCTTCTCAGAAAGTTGGACCACATAAATTTGAAATTTGCAAGAAATCTTGTGTTCCAAGCTGTCTTGAACCCTTTTCTTTTGTTTATCATTCAACACAAGCACTAGTCCATACAAGCTAGCTCAGTTTGGTCACACATGACATACTGTGATACTGATAATGCAGTAAAGTACTGTGATGAGATTGCTCCATCTAACCACTGGGATTGTGCTAAGTTTCCCTGACTTTTAGCCGCTCATGCCACCCGCCGTTGGACGCTGCACATTATATATGCGCAGATTAAGTGTTGGAGTTCTCGTGCCTCGTCAAGTTAACCACTCCTGAAGCAGGGAAAGAGCAACCTTGGGGATCAACGACAATGTCGACGACACCACCAGTTGTCTCTCCGCTCGGGTATAGTGGTAATGACAACAAAGGAATGTCAATACAAATCAAGACAGGAGCGACACGCTCCTGTGGCCATCAAACAATCTGAGTGCGTGCGTTGCTAGGAGCTTGTTCGATCAAAGCATAGATCGATCGGCTGGTTGTCTACGTGCGTATATTGTGTGTTGTTCCGGCCAGAAGTACTAGTAGTAGTACTACTACCACACGTCCACGCAAGGATCGATTGCTAGCTTGAGGCTAGCTTTACACTGAGGGTGGATCGATCACAAGCCAGCGTTGCTTCGCTACTTCGTCGTTCGTCGTCGGTCGTCGCGTGTCGTCGGAAAGTACTCGACGGCGTGGTCTGGGCCAACAATTGGTATCTAGAACAAGGTTGATCTTCTAGTAATGGAAGATCATGTCGGACGACGAGAGGGACAAGCAGCTGGCGATGTACTCCGGTGCGGCTAAAGTATTGGCTGCTCCGGCGAGTTTGTCGTATCCCCGGTTTGATCGCGAGAACTTCGGAGTCTGGAAGGCCTTGATGGAGTGTGGTCTTCGCGCCAACGAGTTGTGGGACGTAGTCGATCCAGGAGGCGACGCTTTCAAGAAGGAGGGAGCCGAGCACCGGAAGGATCGGCAGGCGGCGTCGGCGATTTATTCGGTGATGTCGATGGATGTCCTTCAACACCTAATCGCCAAAGAAACGGCAAAAGAGGCGTGGGATACCTTGAAGCTCATGTTCGAGGGACACACCCGCGTCAAGCAAGCCAATCTCCAAACTCTCTTAAGGAACTATGAGACTTTGGTCATGGGTGACAATGAGTCCGTGGACGCGTTCGCTCCACGGGTAGCTACTCTCGTCAATCGGATCCGTGCACTTGGAGAAAACCTGACGGAGGACTCGGTTGTCCGTCGGTTCTTGCGCGCGGCTCCTTCCCGGTACCTGCAAATTGTCACGGCGATCGAACAGTGCATCGATCTCGCGACCCTCTCCATTGATGATATTGTCAGACGCTACAAGGCTCACGACTAGCGTATGCGGTACAGTCTCGGGGACGGGAGGAACGATGAGCTTGTCAGGCTCACCCGGGCTCAGTGGCAGGCGCTGGACTCAAGGAGAGAAGGTGAGGGCTCTAGCAGTTACACTCGCCAAGATCGTGCGCCAAACGAACAAAGTCAGAAGAACGCCGGCGATGGCGCTCCGAAGAAGAAGTTCGACAAGCGCAAGATCAAGTGTCACAATTGTGGCATCATGTGGCACTTCAAATCGGAGTGCAAGAATCCCTCGAATGAGAAGGCGCTCATGGCCCAGCAAGGAGATGAAGGTGACATGACGTTGATGTGTGAACTCGTGGACGAAGAGGATCCAGTTCTTCAAGTGTCGGCTAAAGAAATTGCTGCGGTCCGTGAAGGAAAAGTTTGCTCTCAAGATCATGGTTCGGAAACTCGTGTCGATGCTACGGATGCGGGGGGTGATTCCGAAACTTACGATAATGCTACAGGCGTAAGTGCTATCTTTGCTGGAGCGAAAGCAGCGATTGCCACGTGTTCTCGGCCATGGAGAAACAGTCCTTGTGTGATGCGTCCAGAAAATATGAAGATAGACAAAGACGTGGCGTCAGAAGTCCAAGACACGAGGCAAGAAGATCCATGTGCGGCTGTCACTGTGGAGAGTCCAGGTGCTCATATAGGAATGTATGTACGAGGGGTGACAGCTACAGTGCCCAAAGGAAGCAACAGTGAGGCACCAACAAGCAACGGCGCGACGCGTGACGCATCATCTCAGTCGGCTGCGTTCGTCGAGCCAGTGAGCAACACGCCTGGCGCTGCAAGCGGCAGTTGTGGTCACCAGGATGGGGCACATGTGCATTTTCATGAAGCTGCACAAGTTCTAGCAGCCAACACCCTTGTTCAAGGGAGCACGTCACTACGTGGAGGCCTAGTTGATGGACTAAAAGGTGCTACACGTCCAGAAAAGAAAAAAGGGCCGAAGTGCCCAGCAAACAGCGACTCGGTTGGCAGCGAAAACGGTACTGCATGCCTCTGAGGAGCAGCAAGGAAGACGTGGCGTTGGATCTACTAGTAGCTCTTGCCGTGAAGGTGTGCTGGAAGAGACCCCGGCTGCACCAGCAAAATTGCACGCAGTGCAAGAGATTCTTTTTTCTCCGACTGTACTGGAGGAAAGGGCATCATCATCTACACCCAAACGTCTACAACCGATGTTCGGCATACAACCGGAGAAATCTCTTCGGACAATTGACCCGGGAATGGTCAAAGGGAGTGGACGACGGTGTGTAGCAAGCGCCGAGGAACCGGCAGAATTGAAGGGCGCAAAGACGAAGGAGTATTGGCGTGAGGCTATGGAAGAGTTGGTGTTAATCAACGACAACAATGCATGGAAGCTCGTCGATCTTCGCAACAACCATAAACCCATAGAGCTCAAGTGGGAATTTAAGATCAAGCAAGATGCCGAAGGAAATTGTGTGAAGCACAAGGCAAAGCTAGTGGCCAAAGGATACATGCAAGAGAAAGGTGTGGACTTCGAAGAAGTGTTCGTTCCCGTTGCAAGGATGGAATCGGTGAGATTACTCATCGCTCTCGCGGTTCAAGAATCATGGAAAATACATCACATGGATGTAAAATCCACGTTTTTGAACGATGAGATAGAAGGAGATGTGTATGTGAATCAACCACCGAGATTTTCATCAAAGAGGAAGAAGAGCACAAGGTACTGAAGCTGCACAAAGTCTTGTACGGGCTACAGCAAGGCCCTCGGGCATAGAACATCAAACTTGATCAGACGATATTGTGTGTTGTTCCGGCCAGAAGTACTAGTAGTACTACTACCACACGTCCACGCAAGGATCGATTGCTAGCTTGAGGCTAGCTTTACACTGAGGGTGGATCGATCACAAGCCAGCGTTGCTTCGCTACTTCGTCGTTCGTCATTGGTCGTCGCGTGTCGTCGGAAAGTACTCGACGGCGCGGTCTGGGCCAACAATTGGTATCTAGAACAAGGTTGATCTTCTAGTAACGGAAGATCATGTCGGACGACGAGAGGGACAAGCAGCTGGCGATGTACTCGGTGCGGCTAATGTATTTGCTGCTCCGGCGAGTTCGTCGTATCCCCGGTTTGATCGCGAGAAGCATATAACCGGAAGTCTACAATTGTTGACATACATTTCTCAACTAGATTGTAAAAACCTTTCAAGTGATTCAGATCCAAAGACCATGGCCATGGCAAAGTGTGAACAACACTCGGACTGAACTCAAGCAAAGGGTATAATCTAGGTAGAAATAATGTTGCTCAATAATGGGAAGGTATTCATAAGCAATACCTGCACCAGTTTTCTTCTGGAAACTGAATTGAGAACAAAGAGGTGGTGAAACAAAGAGCAAGTATTGTAGCACAAGGGTTCACGTAGATACCCAACTATTCCCCAGAGGTGGAATCTCCTTCCGATAACTTATATCATTGGCAGTACAAAATCATCTATCTATGCAGTTGATAGATGTAGTGATCACATATCCATGTGGCTCACTAGATTCAGACATATATGGTTGATTTCCAATGGAATCTCAATTTTGAATCAAACTCCAAAATGCAACATACATTGTGTAAAATCAGTAAGTCACCATACAACTTATTGTTGTCGGTACATATGGTACAACCGACGTAGTGAGATCCTTATACACAAGGATTACTCCTACAATGATGATTATCCATGTTTGTGTGTCTGCCATGACGACACATGTAATCATCTAAAAGACGGAGTTTAAAATGAAGGATTTGGGTAAACCAAAATACCGCTCGTTACTACAACTTGAGCACCTTCATTCATACATTATGGTATATTATGTTGTCTATATCCATAATATATTGGAGGAATTCATTGTGGACAAATCTTATCCATCCATAACTCTCATGGTAGTTCATTCTCTAGACGTAGAGAAAGATCTATTTGGACCAAGAGATGATGGAAATGAGATGTTGGGACTCAACGTTCCATAATGCCATTGGATCCACCAAACACAATTGGTTGGTACTCAAGAATATCTTTCGATATCTCCAAGGCATCAAACATCTTGTCCTGGTTTTTCAGTTTCACAAAAATGTGAACACCGATATCATTGGATACATCGATCAGATCCCCACTATGTCAGATCATAGACAAGCTTAGTGTTCCTACTAGGTGTGGTAGCCCTCTCATGAAGAGTCTTCGAAACAGACCTCAAGGCTACATCCACCAACCATTATCTCAATGCTAATGTCACTTGTGTTGCCCGGATGCCAACATGTTACGTAATAAGCAATATCGTCCTATTGCATATCTTGCGAGTCAAATCATGTGACTGATTTGTTCATCAAGTCTCTACCAACTTCGACATTCCAGAAATATGTTCATGGACTTGGTATGTGATGGCTTCGGAATTTGCAAGAATCAGGGGGAGCATCTTCCTGAATTGTTCCTGTTCAAAGCATCATATTATACTATTTTTCCCTTCATGAGTTTACTTTACAGGTTCTCATAAAGGTTTTTTAATGAGGTAATATCGACACAAGACCATATGTCATATTTTTCTGTTTTCCCCACTGGGGCTTTTAAGAAAGTATATACGACATATTTATTGTCCTCTAAACTCTATGGGTTATCTTGTATTGAGTTAAAAGAGACAATAACCGTTATATGTCGCATCATTTTCTCCTTATTTTCCCACCGGGTTTGAAGGAGTTTTAGCAACATATTCTACACTACTCCTCATATTTTTCCCACAGGGTTTTTGGAGGAGACTCTTTCAAGATGATGATGCTACCTGGACAAGCATGGATTAGGGGGAGTGTTAAGATTAATTAATATAGTAATTACGGGATTAATCCCTGCTTGTAATAACTGTTGGCGGTTGCTTTCTACAATCGTTGCATCGGTTCTGTCTGAACCGAGGTCCTGACACTCCCTTGTAAAACGCCTGTTCCAGTGCTATATATAGCACTTCCTCTAATGCAAAGAGAGATAGTTTTTGATCTCAAACATCGCTTACAGCGAGACAGAGGGATGCCGAGAGCAACTAGTTGGCGAGCACTCTTCCAGGAGCCTCCGAAAGATCACTTCCAGGCGCCGTCACTTGGCGTGTTCTCAGCCGTCGTCACGTATCGCGTTCTGAACGTTTTCTTTGGATTTTTTTATTTTTATTTTTCCGCACGCGTTTTTGATTTTTTTAGGTGGTTTTTTTCCAGTTTTTTTCAATGTCCCGGTTTTTCACCTGTCTTTCTTAGCTTTTGGACAAAAAAAATCTAATTTTTTTTGCTAAAAAATACATTTTTTTCTTTCTCGAAAAGCACTGGTTTTCTTACGCGAGATGCACAGATTTGCTTTCGCGAGAGGCACGGCATGTCTCTCGAATACGAAAAAAACATGTTTTCTTTTTTTTTCTTACTCGAGAGGTATGGATTTGCTTTCGCGAGAGGCACGACCGTGCCTCTTGGAAACGTTTTTCTTCTTTCGCGAGAGGCACAATTTTGCTTTCGCGAGAGGCACGACCGTGCCCCTAAAAAAAACATGTTTTCTATTTTTTTTCTTTCGTGAGAGGCAAGATTTTGCTGCTGCGAGAGGCACAGGTTTGCTTCCGCGAGAGGCACGGTTTTTCCGTCAAGTTTTTTCGTCTGTTTTTTTCATAAAAAAAGTTTGTCAAAATCTATCAACATGATATCTAGTTTTGAAGATCTCGGCGCGAGGATTCCAACGGTGAAAACGGTTCAAAAGAGATAAAATGTTTTAAAAATAATGATCTACGAAAAAGGGAAATTCCGAGGTTGCGACAAGTGACACACATATAGTGCGCCACTTGTCGCAACCTGGGGATGTGAGAGTGATCTCTGAAATGAGTACTTCTCAATTAGTAATTATGAGGATGCCACGCCTCGGGGGCGCACCAGACGGGCCGGCCCATCCGCACGGAGGCCACAACTTCGTTTCTTTGATTTTTCTTTGATTTCATTTTATCTTATTATTTTATTTTTGTTTATACTTTCAAACATTCTAAATAAATATATTAAACAATATTTTACATAATGTTTTAATAAAAATGTTAACCAAGCATTTCGATATGTTTTATGTGTATAGAGAAAATGTTTCACTTGTGTACGAAAAATGTATACCAAAAATATATGATGTGTGTGAAAAAATATGATCATGTATTTAAAAAATGTTAAAAATATATTTTAAAAAGTATTTTATCAACCAGTGGGAACAAGTATTTTAATCAAGAAGTTGAAAAAAATGTTTAAAAATTATTTAATCAAGTAGTTGAAAAATGTTTAAAACACATTTAATCAATCAGATGATCTTGTGTTTTAAAAAGTATTTAATAAAGCAATTGAAATTTTTTTATCAAGCATGTTAATCACGTATGTTATTCACAAATTATGGAACTTGAATTTTCAAAATTTTAACCCAGCATTTGAAAATGTTAAATTTAGATACAAAAAATGTTGACTATCTATTTAAAAATGTTAATATTGCATTTGAAAAATGTTAATCAAGAATTCAAAAAATATTAAATGCCTATAGAAAACATGTTTACCATGCGTTAAAAAATATGTATCTTATATCAGAAAAATGTTAATCAAACATTTGAAAGTGTTTAAGAGAGTGTATGGGAAAAATGTTGACCATGTATTCAAAAATGTTAATCTTGTATTAAAAAATAATTAATCAAGCATTTGAAAATGTTTTAAATAGTGTACAGGAAAAATATTGACCATGTATTCAACAAATATTAATCTTGTATTTAAAAATGTGAATCAAGCATTTGAAACTGTTTTAAAATGTGTATAGGAAAAATGTTCACTGTGTATGAAAAATGTTATTCTTGTTTTTGAAAAATGTTAATCAAGCTTTTGATTTTTTTAAATGTGTATAAGAAAAATGTTGACCTTGTATTACAAAATGTGAATATTGTATTTTATATTTTTACTCGAGCATTTAAAAAAGCTTACTTAAGCATTTAAAATGTTTTAAATATGTATAGAAAAATTACTCACATAACATGTGCCACTTATCAACTTGATCCGAATGCCCCCATAACCACTCATCTTGTCACATCATCACATGCATGCATAAACAACGAAACAGATGAGGTCAGCTGAATGTTTTAGGTTTTTCGAACTTTAAAATGTTTTGAAAGTCCGATTTAAAATCCATTTTCATACTTCAATCCGTCTCGACGAGATTTTCAAAACTAGATCCCACATGGATATGTTTAGCCGAGTTTTTTTTGGGCCAAAAGTTGCCATAATGTTTGCACTAAAGTTCTCATAGTGGTTACGCTAACTTGCCATGATATGTTCCGTCTATTTTTCTTCTGCTATGTTTTAAATCTCCCATTGTATTTGAACTACATGTCACGGAAAATTTTATTAATTGACCATGAATTTTTTCGTAATTAACAGTCGCAAAATTACTTCATGGATCATGGCAATTTTTAGTAATTCCTCATGGCAATTTTAGCTTATATATCATAGCAATTATAGGATTCTGACCATGTCAATTTTAATATTTTGACCATGGTAATTATTTTTTGTATGAACGATGGCATATTTAGTGCATGAATTATGTGAAATTTAAGTAATTCACCATGGAAATTTTAGTCCATGGTTAATGCCAAATTTGCGCCATTGATCATGCATTTTTAAAGTAACTAAGGACGGATTTATTTTTAATTATGAACCACATAAAAATTATTTCATGTATCATGGCAAATTTTTGTAATTCACCATGGCAAGTTTTAGTTTATTAATTCGCTTTTTAATAACATGTCATTTACTTTAAATCTAGAAGAAAAAGTAGTTGTACATATCTTGACAACTTCAGTGTAAACACCAGACAATTTATGTGCAATAAACAAGTCAACGTTTAACCAATTTTTTTTTGTCAAAACATATCGATATAACATCTAGTTCTGAAGATCTCGTCACAGCACCACACGTGTGATACTTACTGGGGTACAAAAATTATTGACCACGTACTGAACAAATATTCAACGTGTATTAGAATTTTTGTTTGAGATATAAGTAAAACGTAAAATGAAAATCAAGAAAAACAGAAAACCTGAAAAGGAAGGAAAACCGATAAAAGCAATGAAAGAAACAAAGAAAAAAAAATAACAAAAAGAAAAGTAACAAAATGGAGGGTTGAAAAAGGAATAAAAGAAAAGAAAAAATTGTGAAAAAAGAAAGAAACAAAGAAAAACCATGAAAAACAAATGCAAAACCGGCTCTTTTTCTCTTAACTAGGACAACCATAGTCTTGTACACTAAAGGTAGCGTAGTGGTCAGCTGTGTTGCTTGTCGTATACCAGACCTTAGATCGAATCCTATTTCTCCCTCTTTTGTGCTTTTATACGTAAGCTAACGGGGACAGTAGCTATAGTATATGTACGTTAACGGGCCGGCCTAGGAGCTACAACGCAGGGGTATTCTCTTTTGCGTGACGGAACTAGTACTCGCTTAAAGCGAGATATAACGCTCGCGAGCTGAACTAGTACTGCTCCTATCAGGAATCGATCCCTTCCTTGTCTAAAGAAAAGGAATCTACCGCTTGGGGCAAAAAAAAAAAAGAAAAGAAAAAAAGCAGACGACGTAGGTGCGTGCGCGGGAGCAAACGCCACCGCCGCTGTACGCATGCATGCTCCATCGCCGGCATGCAAGCACGCTCGGCCGCCTCACGCGCGCTCCATGCTGCACGACCCCGCCGGAAACGTCAGGAGCTGGGCGTTGTTCGTCGGGTTGTCCCTGTTGAGCGGAGGAGGGTGATGGCGTTGTCCATGAGATCGTCAAACTCGACATCTCTGCGCCCCTAAAGCCCCTAGAAACCAACACGAGGCGCCACATGGACCACCTTCTCCAAGTCAGGTCATCCTTGAGCCTCATCCAGTCTTGTTGATGAACTACGAGTACCACACTGATTCAGTCTCATTGATGTGAAAAATTGAAGTAGCCTTTGTGTATACTACGTAAAAAGTAGTAGTATATGCTACACTAAAGTTAGTATATATATACTATCCTACAATAACCTTTTCCAATTTTTTACTTAGTAACCCAGAGGAACATCAAGTTCAGCTTGGCCCAACAATTCACCCGAATTTCACCCCCCCTTGCATTATTTTGTCCATTATCAAATTTCATCTTATGTGAAATAGTGGAACAAGAGCCACCTTTAAGATGCACCATGCATGCTACACACATTTAATAAATATGCTACAACTATACACTAATAAATAAATATGAGTTATATGTATTCTAGTATCAATTCTTATATATTATTAATGTAAATATTAATGTTTCACAAAAAAATCTCATTGAAATAATCTTTACAAAAATCCACAAAAAATGAAGGGTATCATCACGGGTCTACCTAAATAGGTTATTTCCAGTATCTCTAATTCTATCAGTGTGCAACTGTGGCAACTCAAACATGCCAGCTTGTATGGAAAAGGAACTACAACCAACTCCCACAACGCGTGCGGTGTAATCTATAGTTAATTCAGAATTATAGCTCACTTGAATTTTTTGCGTTTATTGTTGGGAAATAAACATCTCAAGCAATGTAAAGATTGATTTGAATTGAATTTGTACGCACATATGCTAAGCCTGGTAGGGAAGCCTAACTCATCTCTAAAATACGTAGATGCCGTTAATACATTTCCATACTTTTTGTGCGGCGAAGTATAGGGCTATACGAATTGTGTCTTTTCCACACATGGAGATCATGATCCCCTTTCTAAACAATAATGTGATTGGGATACAAAACTATATGAGATGGCGCAAAGGGAGATGATTTACGAAAGTTCATGACAGTGTGTTGGATGAGAAGTAATCCATTCCTAACTTATGAAATCCTGCACTGGCATATAGTAGTTTTTCTTCTCTCTCCTACATATTCTACCTCATTTTCAAATATCTTCGCATTCCTAAAACCTTCCCCATGTTGTTAAATAATAACAACAAATTGATTATCACAAATAAAACAGCTGAGATCCAGTACATATTAAAAGAACAAGTTTCTTTTGTCAGCCCCTGATCTATCTCAAGCTGATATGCAAGAGAAAAAACAACATTCCTAATGCCCGCCACCATGTGATCCCTTGGTGGTACTGCGTTGCATAACCCAAGAAGAACAATAGATGGATGATGTACATACACTCAGGGAAAGGCTCATCTTCGATAACTTTGAGAGACAATTTGGTTATTCTAGAAAATATGGAAACTAGAGACATAATGAGAAGCATGCACACGATTCTCCTTCATGGAGTATGCATTGAGATTGAGCCTCTCAGTACCTCCTGGATTACCACACTTCGTGACTCTTCATAATAGTTGCCTGACGATTCCTTAATGTCGCATAAGTAGACATGACGTTGTTCTATATACTGTTTACACCTCTCATTCCAACATATATGTGTGTGTATCTGGTCGGGAACAAACGAGCATTGGAGATTGTGCAGCAAGGGAGATCACAGACATTAATTTTCTAACTAGATGTCAACTTGTGAAACGGGAAGAGATGATAGACGAAGATAGTCACATGTGGGAGGGCGTAGATTCTGTGAAGATATATAGTCTTGGGCGAACGCATGTGGTTGAGACGTGACATTGGACTCAGTAATGAAAGCTAGATACCACATGCCCCCTTAATTGAACCAGCGGTTGAGATTAAAGCATACCCATTGATACGAAAGGGTATGATGCTCAACCAAAAAGCTAATTAATTCATTAGTCACCATGAGTCAAACCACATTAAACCCACTATTTATAGACTATTCACCAACCTGTGCGTCTGCACATGCTAGCTTATTTCTAGATAGATAGCTTATTCTTTTGTTAACATTTGTTGTCTGCAATATTTGTTTGAAATTAACATGTTAATACTAATTAATTGTTGAAACTAATAACATGCAATGATGCATATTGGACACCACATGTCGAACTGATCTACTCTTTTGAATAAATTCTTGGTCATATAACTTACACATATGTATGGTTTACCAATTATGTTACATTAATATTATATGGACTTCCTATATATTTTTGAACTGGCTGGTACCTGTTTACTCATACTATACATATGTCAATGAAAGGAGAAGATAGTACCTGGTAACATGAAAATATTCACTAATCTTCATTTTATATTTACTAATTGAGTGTCCTCGAGTAAAATGATAAAAATGTAGATTTTCCCTAAGTTAAAATTTTGTTAATTTTTTTATTTGTATCTTACACCAAATAAAAATGCATGCATCGTTTTTATCTATTATTTCCTATTGCAGATTAACGCATTAGTTAATTTGCCTAAATCGCAAGAAAAAATAAATTTAATTAAATGTTAAATATATATAGTTGACATTTATATTTACAAAATTAACTGGACTTTTGATTTAAAGAAACACTTTAAATTTTTAATTTTTACATTTTGGCTATTGGAAGCCTAGGAGCAAAATATTGGCACTCGATATAGTGTTACAAAATTTATGAATGATACTAAAGATAAAATATTAAACATACATCTAAAAAAGTTTGATTGCTATGACAAATATTGGTCAACATTTTGCCGTCCCTAATAATACAATAGATCATATTTTACACGCGCCCAGTTAAATTGTAAAAACATGTAACTTTTTATTTGGTTGAACTTATTTAAATGTACAATAAATTATATGGACAAACTATTGGCTTTTATAAAGAGGGAGTACTATCTGTTTTATGTAGTGCATGCTATACATTCCGACCATGCCCAAAATCATGTCTGATGTGTCCTGGATGCATTTGTTTCTTTTTTATTTGCATTTTTTTCTATGTTTGTAGTGCTTAGGAAGTTCCATAGATGGATTGTTTAATTTTTATATACACCATTTCATAGGTGTTCATTTTTACTACACGTAAATATGAGAATTACTTAGAACTCCACACTCTTGCAAACAATTTGATGCTTCCCTATGCTTCACACAAACATAGTTCAGTCCGATAGGATTCATGTTGTCTTGACATTATAATCCTACATGTTTTCGCTCTTCCATATTTTAGAATTATATGAATATGAAAGAACCCCATACTTTGTATATAGTAAGGTTACCTGAAGAGAGATTTTCAATAAGGTACAATCTCCTAAATAATGAGCTCCATCACTCAAATAACCCTAACAATAAATCGTGATTTTCCAAAACACTTGAGAATATGTGGATTAACATCTAGTGGCAGCTAGAGACCCGTAAATATATAAGACACAAATTAGTAGGAAGAAAAGGAAAACCAATTAGGGCTAATTACGTCCTACCAAAGTGCAAACCTCAGGGTCAATGTAAAATCATGAAAACAGATGTAGTAGCACAAAGCATATTTGACTGTAAAGAACACTCAAGTGCAACTTCGTAGGAAGTCAGTGTGCACATGCAAAAAATAATGGAAATGATTATGTACTTTGACATCGAATTATGCATGTGGCAATCAATGAAATTATATTAGTCGTTTAGCGGTGGATCAAATAATCAATTAAGCACCAGTTCAGGCCAGACCAAGGGATCACGCCACAAAATGTAGCAACGAACCGTTAGCCTAATACCCACATAAGTCCATCGATTACGTCCTAATAGTGACCTAACTGTTCTCCATAAAAGTGTGCACTAAATCATTTTAATATCCATATCTTCCCAACATTTAATTTTTTCACACTGTCACTAATGATGAACCTACTACAACGAAACCACATCGCTAATTCAAGGCTTGTTCAAATGAATATACTTCCCAATAATATCCTCTTGAAAGGATCAAGGCTGCCATGTACGCGCGTGTAGTTAGCCAGTTCAAGCTAGCTTCACGTGCTAGTTAGCTTGAAGAGAAATCGATCAAGGCTGCCGAGAATCAGTGATTTCTGGTCCAAATTTGTAAACTGGTGTTTTCCGCCAACCCAGGCGTCAATGTGGTCGTTTTCTATAATTCACTCCCCCTAATGATTAATAACATGGATAGAAATAACAGAGAATTATAAGGTAGTGAAATATGATATGTTATCTCAGCAGAAGACCAGCCGGGCATCAACATCGGCATGTGCCCAGCAGGTGACCAACCTTGTCAAATGGAGAACAACATCGTCTTCAGAATTAGGAGGAGTGATAGTTTAAGATCCCTCAAAACAACATCATTCATTTGATTCCACAACTTCCATCATTAAAGAAAGACCGCGATAGGAGCTATGATGACGCTGACCAGAAGATGCATTGACACCGACCAAAAGGCCGATGAAAAGGCATTCGGGGATGTGGTCAGCATGTCTGGTCCGCATGTCTGGTCCGCATGCACCGATCAAAAGGTGGGTTGACACTCCCAACAAAGCGCTACAAGCTAGGGGCTAAGCGACCTGTGAATCCTAGTCGACTGTCTACTCCCTGGGCAGAGAGGGCACCCGACTTTGTTGGCTTCGACGATTCCCTTTTTGAACAAGTCCTTCGTGTTTGCGCATCTTTGAGCAAGCAGCCATCTGAACAATTTGATAAGGGGAGGCATGCAGTTTCTCAAGACGAAAGAGACAAAGACATCATTTTCGCCACCGAAGTGACACAATTTGTAGAGCTGGGCAGTCATGAGTGTGTTTGTGGTCGTCCGGTAGTGGAGGAGCTGCCTGCCTACCTCACACATGGGGTGGAGGTGATCAAGACCGGTTTCAACAAATTTTCCAATATTCCGATGTCTCCAATTCCCATATGCATGTCCTTACATCTCATCTCTCTCATTTCCTAATCTTCTTCTCTTATTATGTGGTTGTAACCTATATATGTGCTAATATGTAAGTCTAGTAGATAACAAGTTGATGTATGATCCCAGATGGATGAATAATGTAGCTTCCGACTTATGTCGAGGAAAATGACTTGTTACTTTCTTCGGTGAAGATGGCTCATATGTATAGAGGAAAGATGGAGCTCATTATTCAAACAAATATGACAGATGGTTGGTGGACTATATTCATTGTGAGTTGTAATGAATGACTATGGATTGCTATTGCAATGATAATGAAAGTGGGTTTGGAAGAGTGTCAAGTCTAGGTACTAATGATCCCACTACATTGGAGGGTGTTGAATCTTTTTACAATGATAAAATTCGATCCAGAGAGGTCATAACTTTATTTAGTGATGACTCCACTATTTCGGAAGAGGTTTCAATTGATTATGATGAGAACAAAATTGCTACTTATGATGATTATTGTGATGAAACTTATATTATAAGAAGTACTAATAATTATTTTTATAAATTTCAAATAATTATGAATATCCTTTCACTGAACATTATTATTTTAATGTGGAATGAATTTATAGTGTTCAAGTTATATACGAAACTCCCACTGTTATGAATGATAAACTTGTTTATGTGGATAGAAATAAAACTTATATGCTTGTTGATCATGAAAAGAATTCTTTGTGTGATAGCTATATGGTTGAATTTGGTCATAATGCTACTGAAAATTATTATGAGGGAGGAACATATGCTTATAGATATCTCAATAATAACAAGTTTCCTCTCTATGTGTTGAAATCCTTAAAGTTGCACTTGTTATGCCTTCCTATGCTAGTTACTTTGTTCTTAATAAATTATTTTCCTGCAAGTTTCCTATGCATATGAAATGAGTTAGGCTTAATTGTGTTTTATATGTGATTTATGAGGCTGCCTTAATTTTCAATTCTTTACTTTTACGTGAGCATCGTTGAAATTATCAATGCCTAGCTAAAAGGCTTTAAATAAAAACGCTTGTTCAGAGACAACCCAATAGTTGTCCTTTCTTTTTTTGTGAGTTTACTTGATTAAGATACAATAGTAATCATTTTTAGTATCTTTTATTAAAATATAAAGTGCCAAGTACAACATTTGGGATAGTGTGGATACTTATTGATTTGATTCTGTGCAAAAAGAAAAACTTTGTGTCTAGTTTTTGAATGCCCCAAAGGCCTCTCTCTACTAGAGTATGATTATTTTCTGAAATTTTTAGACAGTACTGTGATACAAATTGCCTATGTTATCCTATTTTTTTAGAATTTTTAGATTTAGGGAAGTATGGTTTTAGTTCAGCTTTGTACAAACTGTTCTGTTTTTTAGCGATTCTGTTTTGCATGCACAGTTTGCTTGTTTTAGTGTTTCCATAGCTTATATTAAGTGATATAAATTATGGAAATGATAAAATACAGTAGGCATTATGTTAGAACAATTATGTTAGAAGCATTTTTTTTGTTTGGCTATTGGAAGCCTAGGAGCAAAATATTTACACTCGATATAGCGTTACAATAATTTATGAATGATACTAAAGATAAAATATTAAACATCCATCTTGAAAAGTTTATTGCTATCACAAATATGTGGAGGACGTGTTTTGCCGTCCCTAATAATACTATACATCATCTTTTACATGCGCCAGTTAAATTATAAAAATAGGTAACTTTTTATCTGGTGGAACTTATTTATATGGACAACAAATTAGATGGAAAAACTATTGGCTATTATAAAGAGGTAGTACTATATGTTTTCTGTAGTGCATGGCATATATTTACACCATGTATGTGTCCTGGATGGATTTGTTTCTTTTTTATTTGCATTTTTTTCTATATTTGTAGTGCTTTAGGAAGTTCCATAGATGGATTTTTAATTTGTTCAATCTATACCATTTCATAGGTATTCATTTTTACTACACTTAAACATGAGAATTACTTATAACTCCACACTCTTGCAAACAATTTGATGCTTCCGTATGCTGCACACAAACATAGTTCCGTCTGATAGGATTCACGTTGTCTTGACATTATAATCCTACATGTTTTGTCTCTTCCATATTTTACAATTATATGAATATATAAGACGTCCTATACTTTGTATATAATAAGGTTACCTAAAGAGAGATTTTCAGTAAGGTACAATATCCTAAACTACAGAAATAGTAATGAGCTCCATCTATTTGAGCAACAAGTAATTTGTATCTGAGTGAGTATTGATTTGACAGGTACGGACTCCCATCTTGAATTACTAATGTAGTTCTCATGGTATGTGTTTGTCAAACCATGAGTCACACAAATCATTTTATAAGCAACTGGATTCTTTCGCAAGCCGTCAAAAATGTAGCAGTCAACTCAGGAACTGAACTAAGCAGATGCGCGGAGAGCCAATATGAAGTTTTTTTAAGGTATGGTGGGCAGAGCTTATCCGTGAAGATGTACGAGCGGAAAGCTTCTCACCTTCTCAGAAAGTTGGAACACATAAATTTGAAATTTGCAAGAAATCTTGTGTTCCAAGCTGTCTTGAACCCTTTTCTTTTGTTTATCATTCAACACAAGCACTAGTCCATACAAGCTAGCTCAGTTTGGTCACACATGACATACTGTGATACTGATAATGCAGTAAAGTACTGTGATGAGATTGCTCCATCTAACCACTGGGATTGTGCTAAGTTTCCCTGACTTTTAGCCGCTCATGCCACCCGCCGTTGGACGCTGCACATTATATATGCGCAGATTAAGTGTTGGAGTTCTCGTGCCTCGTCAAGTTAACCACTCCTGAAGCAGGGAAAGAGCAACCTTGGGGATCAACGACAATGTCGACGACACCACCAGTTGTCTCTCCGCTCGGGTATAGTGGTAGTGACAACAAAGGAATGTCAATACAAATCAAGACAGGAGCGACACGCTCCTGTGGCCATCAAACAATCTGAGTGCGTGCGTTGCTAGGAGCTTGTTCGATCAAAGCATAGATCGATCGGCTGGTTGTCTACGTGCGTATATTGTGTGTTGTTCCGGCCAGAAGTACTAGTAGTACTACTACCACACGTCCACGCAAGGATCGATTGCTAGCTTGAGGCTAGCTTTACACTGAGGGTGGATCGATCACAAGCCAGCGTTGCTTCGCTACTTCGTCGTTCGTCGTCGGTCGTCACGTGTCGTCGGAAAGTACTCGACGGCGCGGTCTGGGCCAACAATTGGTATCTAGAACAAGGTTGATCTTCTAGTAACGGAAGATCATGTCGGACGACGAGAGGGACAAGCAGCTGGCGATGTACTCCGGTGCGGCTAAAGTATTGGCTGCTCTGGCGAGTTTGTCGTATCCCCGGTTTGATCGCGACAACTTCGGAGTCTGGAAGGCCTTGATGGAGTGTGGTCTTCGCGCCAACGAGTTGTGGGACGTAGTCGATCCAGGAGGCGACGCTTTCAAGAAGGAGGGAGCCGAGCACCGGAAGGATCGGGAGGCGGCGTCGGCGATTTATTCGGTGGTGCCGATGGATGTCCTTCAACACCTAATCGCCAAAGAAACGGCGAAAGAGGCGTGGGATACCTTGAAGCTCATGTTCGAGGGACACACCCACGTCAAGCAAGCCAATCTCCAAACTCTCTTAAGGAACTATGAGACTTTGGTCATGGGTGACAATGAGTCCGTGGACGCGTTCGCTTCACGGGTAGCTACTCTCGTCAATCGGATCCGTGCACTTGGAGAAAACCTGACGGAGGACTCGGTTGTCCGTCGGTTCTTGCGCGCGGCTCCTTCCCGGTACCTGCAAATTGTCACGGCGATCGAACAGTGCATCGATCTCGCGACCCTCTCCATTGATGATATTGTCGGACGCTACAAGGCTCACGACCAGCGTATGCGGTACAGTCTCGGGGACGGGAGGAACGATGAGCTTGTCAGGCTCACCCGGGCTCAGTGGCAGGCGCTGGACTCAAGGAGAGAAGGTGAGGGCTCTAGCAGTTACACTCGCCAAGATCGTGCGCCAAACGAACAAAGTCAGAAGAACGCCGGCGATGGCGCTCCGAAGAAGAAGTTCGACAAGCGCAAGATCAAGTGTCACAATTGTGGCATCATGTGGCACTTCAAATCGGAGTGCAAGAATCCCTCGAATGAGAAGGCGCTCATGGCCCAGCAAGGAGATGAAGGTGACATGACGTTGATGTGTGAACTCGTGGACGAAGAGGATCCAGTTCTTCAAGTGTCGGCTAAAGAAATTGCTGCGGTCCGTGAAGGAAAAGTTTGCTCTCAAGATCATGGTTCGGAAACTCGTGTCGATGCTACGGATGCGGGGGGTGATTCCGAAACTTACGATAATGCTACAGGCGTAAGTGCTATCTTTGCTGGAGCGAAAGCAGCGATTGCCACGTGTTCTCGGCCATGGAGAAACAGTCCTTGTGTGATGCGTCCAGAAAATATGAAGATAGACAAAGACGTGGCGTCAGAAGTCCAAGACACGAGGCAAGAAGATCCATGTGCGGCTGTCACTGTGGAGAGTCCAGGTGCTCATATAGGAATGTATGTACGAGGGGTGACAGCTACAGTGCCCAAAGGAAGCAACAGTGAGGCACCAAGAAGCAACGGCGCGACGCGTGACGCATCATCTCAGTCGGCTGCGTTCGTCGAGCCAGTGAGCAACACGCCTGGCGCTGCAAGCGGCAGTTGTGGTCACCAGGATGGGGCACATGTGCATTTTCATGAAGCTGCACAAGTTCTAGCAGCCAATACCCTTGTTCAAGGGAGCACGTCACTACGTGGAGGCCTAGTTGATGGACTAAAAGGTGCTACACGTCCAGAAAAGAAAAAAGGGCCGAAGTGCCCAGCAAACAGCGACTCGGTTGGCAGCGAAAACGGTACTGCATGCCTCTGAGGAGCAGCAAGGAAGACGTGGCGTTGGATCTACTAGTAGCTCTTGCCGTGAAGGTGTGCTGGAAGAGACCCCGGCTGCACCAGCAAAATTGCACGCAGTGCAAGAGATTCTTTTTTCTCCGACTGTACTGGAGGAAAGGGCATCATCATCTACACCCAAACGTCTACAACCGATGTTCGGCATACAACCGGAGAAATCTCTTCGGACAATTGACCCGGGAATGGTCAAAGGGAGTGGACGACGGTGTGTAGCAAGCGCCGAGGAACCGGCAGAATTGAAGGGCGCAAATACGAAGGAGTATTGGCGTGAGGCTATGGAAGAGTTGGTGTTAATCAACGACAACAATGCATGGAAGCTCGTCGATCTTCGCAACAACCATAAACCCATAGAGCTCAAGTGGGAATTTAAGATCAAGCAAGACGCCGAAGGAAATTGTGTGAAGCACAAGGCAAAGCAAGTGGCCAAAGGATACATGCAAGAGAAAGGTGTGGACTTCGAAGAAGTGTTCGTTCCCGTTGCAAGGATGGAATCGGTGAGATTACTCATCGCTCTCGCGGTTCAAGAATCATGGAAAATACATCACATGGATGTAAAATCCACGTTTTTGAACGATGAGATAGAAGGAGATGTGTATGTGAATCAACCACCGAGATTCATCAACGAGGGAGAAGAGCACAAGGTACTGAAGCTGCACAAAGTCTTGTACGGGCTACAGGAAGGCCCTCGGGCATAGAACATCAAACTTGATCAGACGATGATTTCTCTTGGGTTTGAGAAAGCCCCACTGGAGCATGCAATGTACAAGAGAGGTCAAGAAAGGGATCGTCTACTAGTTGGCATCTACGACGACGATCTATTTATAACTGGAGCAGATGAAGAGGTGATTGCAAAGTTCAAGCTGCAAATGAAGAAGCTTTTCAAGATGGATGACCTAGGGTTATTGAGTTACTACCTCGGGTTGGAGGTAAAGCAAAAGCCAAAAGGGATCATGTTATGCGAGGAGGCATATGCAAGAAAGGTACTTGAAAGCTGTGGCATGAAAGATTGCAATCCAAATGATGCTTCAATGATACCTCGTCTTGAGCTAAGCAAGAAGGAGATGGTGAAACTACCCAGCTACAATGCTAGTGACAAGGAAGGGATTGTTCATGAGTGTAAGAGTACCTCGGGCATGACATATTTCCTTGGTGGAAGCATAGTAAGCTGGCTATCACGAAAGCAGAAAGTGGTGACATCAACTTCAAGTGAAACAAAGTGTCAAGGTGTGTGGTTAGGGAGACTACACGGTGATCTCATGAATCGAGATCCGAAACAAGAGGTGTTCAACGTTGACAGTGAGTCTACAACTTTTCTACGCGAGGATCCAGTGCGGCATGACAGGAGCAAGCACATGGATACAATGTATCACTACATGAAGGACGGCGTGGAAGAAGGTATGGCGGAGGTCAACTACATTCGCACCGATGATCAGCTGGCGGACATGCTAACCAAGGCTTTGGATGAAGAGAGTTCTTGGAAAAGCAAAGAAGAATCGGCGTCAGAGCGGTGACATGACGACGTCGTGCTTAGGGGTTGATTGTTGGAAATAACCACGACGTGGTTCGTGTCCGGTTTGTACACGCTCAATCACCTAGTTGTAGTTGTAGTAGGATTAGAATTTCTAGCCGAGTTTGACTAGATTGAATCGGTCCTAGCTGCTGCTATATATACATCCGTATACCTCTGTACTTTGTAACACCGTGGATTTGTGAAGTCAATACAAATCAAGACAGGAGCGACACGCTCCTGTGGCCATCAAACAATCTGAGTGCGTGCGTTGCTAGGAGCTTGTTCGATCAAAGCATAGATCGATCGGCTGGTTGTCTACGTGCGTATATTGTGTGTTGTTCCGGCCAGAAGTACTAGTAGTAGTACTACTACCACACGTCCACGCAAGGATCGATTGCTAGCTTGAGGCTAGCTTTACACTGAGGGTGGATCGATCACAAGCCAGCGTTGCTTCGCTACTTCGTCGTTCGTCGTCGGTCGTCGCGTGTCGTCGGAAAGTACTCGACGGCGCGGTCTGGGCCAACAGAAAGCACACCTGAACCTGGCCTTCACAGTGTCGTTGCCGACGCTCAAGGCATGCCCTCCCCTGGCGCTTCCAGTGGCAGTGGAGGTGGTGGTGGTGCTGCTGCTCAAAGCAACCTCCAAGACGGTGGCCCTATTTTTGTCAGCCGTGACCGTGAGTACATATAATTTTGCTTTCCTTAATCAGTGCACATCGAATTTGCTTCAGGAAACAAATAGGAACTACACACTTCTCTTGTGTTATTTGACCATTATAGTGTTATACTAATTGTTACTCAAGCGATTTGATTGTGTTCGACACCTTGCAAAAATCAACTACAAAAGAAATCTTGTGCTATTTGTACTACTATACAAGTGTTATAACAGCCGATTTGCTGGATGCTTGTGGCTGCAGACAATCCGTTTGCCGGCGGACCTCCCGTCAACTGCTCATAACAAGCCCTTGCTCTGCTCCCGTCAATCATGTGCTAGTTAAAATGTGTGGATGGAACAATATTTGATCCCAGTATGGTTAAGGGCTTGTTGCCCTCTTGTTAATGAGAGATTGTGGAGTCAAGAATGTATTAGCACATTTTATTATTACCGTGTTCGTTTGTATAACTTGTGGGAGTACGGATCAACATATGTCTCAGCATATACATATCCGGCCAATACGCTTTCTTAAAGAAGGTTGAAACACCCGGCATCTTTCATCATTGTGATGCACATATTCATTTTTATTATTAATTATTAAGTAAAGTACATAACAAAGCAGGACCGAAACGTTACAATATAAGACAAAAATACTAACGACTAAGTTGACTTCTTCTTTAACAATGCCTTCAAGAAGGGATAACTGAGTCACCCGGCGGAGAGTAACGCCTCAACGGTGAGGTGCTCCGCCACCACATGTGGGTCGGCAAGTGGACACCCATATTGACCCCTATACCCACACGAATGAATATCCGAGTGAACCTCCAGTTGCCGTGTGCTATTCCTGTTGCTTCGCGATATGTTACAAACACCCGAGGTGAGATTTTCTGCATCCCCATGGATCAACAACTTGTCCACTATGCAAGTTACCTCGTTACCGGTTTTGTTCTCTTTTCTCGTTTTCGTGTTCCGGCATCCCTGTGAACAAATCACACTGTGTCTGGCCAGACGATGATGGATACCGTAACACCGAGAGGGCCCGAGAATATCTCTCCATCGTCGGAGGAACAAATCCCAATCTTGAGCTATCTTGTTACTTGCCATACTTTTCCGTGAACCCGTAAGCCGCCGTAATAGCCACCCAGTAACGGATGACGTTTAACAAACCCCAAAGTTCACGAAGCAAGCACGAAGGAACTCGATACTCTCAGGGTCTAAGGAATTATGCAAACATTAACCATCTCTGTGTTATTAACCATTAACTTGTGACGAATGTATCTCATAGCATAACATCAATTCGGGTTGATTCAACACAAGTGTTCTACCAACATTGTGCCCTCAAAATTGCCGGCATAGCCATGCCCATGATCAGGAAAACAGGATCATCATACAATACTTGAGCCAGTCTTAGAGGCAAGACTAGGAATACAATTTACCGTTTATTATACCACACATGCACATGAGTTTCCCTCTAAGCCTCGTGGTTATTGTAGACTCGAGAATCATTGCAGTTATAGCATGGAACATAAACATTCATTACAAACTTGGAGATACAAAATAACTGTTATTACTGCCTCTAGGGCATATCTCCTACAGACTCCCACTTGCACTAGAGTCATAATCTAGTTACATGGCTTCCCTAACACCAATGGCTATCCGGTGTTGCTCGTGCTTTGCTCGTGGTAGAGGCTTTGTCATCGGGTCTGACACGTTCAGATCCGTGTGAACTTTGCGTACTTTCACTAAACCTTCTTCGACATGATGTCGAATGAGTTTATATTTGCGTTGAATATGCATTGTCTTATGGTGCGAACTTGGCTCCCTTGCCTGAGCCACGGCGCCACTATTATCACAATAGATCTCCACTGGGTCCAGCACACTTGGGACCACACCAAGGTCTTCAAGTAATTGCTTGATCCCGACAGCCTGCTTGGAGGCTTCTGAAGCAGCAACATATTCCGCCTCCGTTGTAGAATCCGCCACAGTCTTTTGTTTGGAACTTTTCCAATCAACTGCACCACCGTGCAATATGAAAAGATAGCCAGATTGAGATTTGAAGTCATCTGGGTCAGTCATGATGCCTGCATCAGTGTAACCACTTACAATGAGCTCTTCATCACCTTCGTACACAAGGAGTAAATCCTTGGTCCTTCTGAGGTACTTAAGAATACCCTTGACTGCGGCCCAGTGTTCCAATCTTGGATCACTTTGGTACCGGCTGCTAACACTTAGCGCATAGGAAACATCCGGTCTTGTACATATCATGGCATACATAATAGAACCAACTGCCGAAGCATATGGAACATCATTCATTTGTACTCGTTCATCGAGGGTCTGAGGACACTGATTCTTGCAAAGCACCGTGCCAGGTGACATGGGGCGTAGGCCTTTCTTGGAGTTCTCCATGTTGAACCTTTTCAACACCTTGTCAATCTACGTGCTTTGGCTAAGCGCTATCAGGCGTTTTGATCTATCTCTATAGATCCTGATGCCCAATACATATGCCGCTTCGCCTAAGTCTTTCATTGAAAAACTCTTCTTCAATGAGTCTTTTATTTCACTAAGAAAATTCACGTCATTTCCAATCAACAATATGTCATCCACATGCAGGATTAGAAATGCTTTTGCGCTCCCACTAAACTTCTTGTAAACACAAGATTCTTCGTCATTCCTGATGAAGCCAAACTCTTTGACCACTTCATCAAAACGAATGTTCCAGCTCCTTGACGCTTGCTTCAAACCATAAATGGCTTTCTGAAGTTTGCATACCTTTCCAGCATCCTTATGAATGACAAAACCTTCTGGCTGTATCATGGATACATCCTCTTTGAGGTTTCCATGTAGGAAAGCCGTTTTGACATCCATCTGCCATATTTCATAATCGAAATAAGCAGCAATTGCTAGTAATATCCGAACAGACCTAAGCATAGCTACGGGCGAGAAAGTCTCGTCGTAGTCTACCCCTAGAACTTGCGTGAACCCTTTCGCAACAAGTCTAGTTTTGTGGATAGTAATGTTACCATCCGCGTCCGTCTTTCTTTTGAAAATCCATTTACAACCAATGGGTTTTACGCCATCTGGAAGTTCTTCCAAGTTCCAAACTTGGTTTTCGTACATGGATTCCATTTCGGATTTCATGGCCTTATGCCATTCCCTTGAGCTAGGCCCCGCCATCGCTTCCTTGTAGTGCGCAGGTTCATCGTCTTCAAGAATGAAGATTTCGTTATGAAACCACTCAGGTGGCTAGATAGCCCTACCTGATTTGCGCGGTTCAGTCACAACATTGTATGAAGTTTCCGCATCACATGCGACAACTTCCGGCTCGGTTGTAGGGATAATTTGCGGGATTACTTCCGGTTCCTTAGCCATATTAATGGTTGCCAAAGATTCACTAATCTCATCAAGTTGTACTGTCCTCCCACTCACTTCTTTAGCGAGAAACTCTTTCTCAAGAAATTGTCCATTTCTTGCAACAAACACCTTTTTATCGGACGGGTGGTAGAAGGAATACCCAATTGTTTCCTTGGGATAACCTACAAAGTAACATTTGTCTGATCTGGGATCAAGTTTGGTAGGTTGTAAACGTTTTACGTATACCTCACAACCCCAAATCCTGAGATGCGACAAACCGGGTTTCTTCCCGTTCCATAACTCAGATGGTGTCGTCTCAACTGACGTAGACGGTGCTCTGTTAAGTGTGTGAGCGGCAGTAAGTAGTGCGTGACCCCAAAAAGATATCGGTAGATCTGCAAGAGACAACATCGACCTTACCATGTCTAACAGGGTTCTGTTACGTCTTTCCAACACTCCGTTTCACTGTGGAGTTCCGGGAGGCGTAAGCTGTGAAACGATTCCACGGTCACTCAGATGTTGGCCAAACTCATGACTAAGATATTCGCCTCCGCGATCAGACCGCAGAAACTTAATCTTTTTGTTACGATGATTTTCTACCTCATTCTGAAATTCTTTGAACTTTTCAAAGGTTTCCGACTTATGCTTCATTAAGTCGATATAGCCATACCTACTCAAATCATCAGTAAAAGTCACGAAGTAGAAATACCCACCCCGTGCGATTGTGCTCATTGGACCACATACATCACTATGTATTATTTCCAACAATTCACTCGCCCGTTTAGGATGACCCGTGAACGGCGTCTTGGTCATTTTCCCCATCAAGCAAGCTTCACATGTGTCAAATGATTCAAAATCAAAAGAAGGTAAAACTCCATCTTTATGGAGTCTTTGCATGCGTTTCTTTCCGATGTGGCCAAGCCGAGAGTGCCACATGAAAGTGGTGGTGGTATCAGCCTTCTTAAGGTGTTTAGCATTCACGTTAAAGACATCATTTACACATTCAAGGTTTAGAATGAAAAGGCCCCCAACAATGGTCGCAAATCCATAAAACATATCCTTACAATAAAGTGAACAACCATTGTTCTCAGACTTGTACGAATACCCATCGTGTACTAAACATGATCCAGAGATAATGTTTCTACACAACAGCAGAACAAAATAACAGTTACTTAGTTCCAAAATAAATCCTGAAGGGAGACGTAGAGGCATAATGCCGACGGCTTGAGCGGAGATCCCAACACTGTTCCCGACACGCTTCACGACTTCATTCTTTGTCAGCTTGCGCACCTTCTGAAGCCCTTGTATCGAGTTGCAAATGTGAGCAACCGATTGTTGGGAACGCGACAGAAAACAAAAAAATTCGGTACAGCGAGCACGCCCAGGATCACTATGGAGACTGCATACAAGGTTTGATCTGATCCGTACCAACTCGAAGCGCAGCGGAAGAAGAGTCGGTGTAGATCGTCGGTGCAGATCCCTGCAGCTAGGATTTACAACCTCCCAACCGCAAGGATGTACTCCCACTCCGGACAGCCCTTCGGGAGGCGGTCGGACAGTCCCCCGGACAATGTCGCGGACAGCCCTTCGGGAGGACCCTCAGAACCCGAATAGTAACCCGGACAGCCCTTCGGGAGGACGCCGGAAACTCGAACGGTAACTCGTACAGCCCTTCGGGCAAAAGATCGAAACTACAATCTCTCTACGGGGTTGCACACATACGGTGTCAGCTATCCGGCAGGGCTTCGCCGTCCAGAGCTAGTTCCTGCCGGAACCCAGACAGCCTTTCGGCTCTACGAAAAACTCTTTTCGTGGGAGGGAGAGAGAGAGCTAGCAAAGCATAGCATGTGTATGAGAGCAAGGATGAAGCATATGGGGCTGCCCCCTCCCCTCTATTTTTAGGAAAAACAAGGGGTAAAAATGGTTTTCACAAATACCAAAAGTGCCCCCACTTTATGCCTTTTCTAAAAAGAATAAAGCAAAGAAGGGTGGCAAGTGGAGCTCCATGGAGCCCCACCTCCCTTGGCCGGCCACCCTTGGGGGGTCCCCCATGAGGAGCTTGCTTGCTCCCCAATCCCTTCTAGAAGCCTTTTTGGAAATATCCAAAAAGGTGTTTTTCCACAAATATCCAAAAAGCACTTTCACTATTCACGACGACATTTTTCAGCGTCTGATCGAACTGAAAATATTCATGTGGGCTTAGAACAATTCCAGTACCCACCAAAATAATTTTCAACGCGAGCCGGAACAATTCCGGTTTAGTGATTTCATCTGCGAAAAGCATCTGAAGCGGTTTCGGCAGCTCCGGAACATTTCCGGTTTTCATTCCAGAAAATTCCAAAAAGTTTCCAGAACGATTCTGGCACCCTCCAAGAATTATCAGGAATGTGCCAAGACCAATTTGACTTTATGGTATCCCCTGAAACAACTTTTTATTTTTACCGGAACTATTCCGATATCCTCTCCGGAACGTTTCCGTTTCGTCCGAAACTTTTCCGGTGAATTTCTTTCAGACTCCCCGTCTAGTATTCAGCAGATAGATGACCCTTAAGCGTGTGACCCTATAGGTTCGGTGAAGTATAGACATGACCCGGAACACTTTCCGATCAATGATCAACATCGGAGCCGTGGACACCCATATTGAACCCTATACCAACACGAATGAATATTCGAGTGAACCTCCAGTTGCCGTGTGCTATTCCTGTTGCTTCACGATATATTACAAAACCCGAGGTGAGATTTATGCATCCCCATGGATCAACAACTTGTCCATTATGCAAGTCACCTCGTAACCGGTTTTGTTCTCTTTACTCGTTTCCGTGTTCCGGCATCCCAGTGATCAAATCACAATGTGTCTGGCCAGACGATGATGGATACCGTAACACCGAGAGGGCCCGAGAATATCTCTCCATCGTCGGAGGAGCAAATCCCAATCTTGAGCTATCAAGTTACTTGACATACTTTTCCATGAACCCGTAAGCCGCCGTAATAGCCACCCATTTACGGATGACGTTTAACAAACCCCAAAGTTCATGAAGCAAGCATCAAAGAAACTCGACACTCTCATGGTCTAAGAAATTATGCAAACAATAACTATCTCTGTGTTATTAACCATTAACTCATGACGAATGTATCTCATAGCATAACATCAATTTGGGTCGATTCAACACAAGTGTTCTACTAACATTGTGCCCTCAAAATTGCCGGCATAGCCGTGCCCATGATTAGGAAAACAGGATCATCATGCAATACTTGAGCCAGTCATAGAGGCATGACTAGGAATACTTTTCCATTTATTATACCACACGTGCACATGAGTTTCCCTCCAAGCCTCGTGGTTATTGTAGACTCGAGAATCATTGCAGTTATAGCATGGATCATAAACATTCATTACAAACTCAGAGATACAAAATAACTGTTATTACTGCCTCTAGGGCATATCTCCTACAGTCTCCCACTTGCACTAGAGTCATAATCCAGTTACATGGCTTCCCTAACACCAATGGCTATCCGGTGTTGCTCATGCTTTGCTCGTGGTAGAGGCTTTGTCATCGGGTCTGACACATTCAGATCCGTGTGAACTTTGCGTACTTTCACTAAACCTTCTTCGACATGATGTCGAATGAGTTTATATTTGCGTTGAATATGCATTGTCTTATGGTGCGAACATGGCTCCCTTGCCTGAGCCACGGCGCCACTATTATCACAATAGATCTCCACCGGGTTCAGAGCACTTGGAACCACACCAAGGTCTTCAAGAAATTGCTTGATTCCGACAGCCTGCTTGGAGGCTTCTGAAGCAGCAACATATTCCGCCTCCGTTGTAGAATCCGCCACAGTCTTTTGTTTGGAACTTTTCCAATCAACTGCGCCGCCGTTCAATATGAAAACATAGCCAGATTGAGATTTAAAGTCATCTGGGTCAGTCATGAAGCCTGCATCAGTGTAACAACTTACAATGAGCTCTTCATCACCTCCGTACACAAGGAGTAAATCCTTGGTCCTTCTGAGGTACTTAAGAATACCCTTGACTGCGGCCCAGTGCTCCAATCCTGGATCACCTTGGTACCGGCTGCTAACACTTAGCGCATAGGAAACATCCGGTCTTGTACATAGCATGGCATACATAATAGAACCAACTGCCGAAGCATATGGAATATCATTCATTTGTACTCGCTCATCGACTGTCCGAGGACACTGATTCTTGCAAAGCACTGTGCCAGGTGACATGGGGAGTAGGCCTTTCTTGGAGTTCTCCATGTTGAACCTTTTCAACACCTTGTCAATGTACGTGCTTTGGCTAAGCGCTATCACGCGTCTTGATCTATCTCTATAGATTCTGATGCCCAATACATATGCCGCTTCGCCTAAGTCTTTCATTGCAAAACTGTTCTTCAATGAGTCTTTTATTTCGCTAAGAAAATTCACGTCATTTCCAATAAACAATATGTCATCCACATACAAGATCAGAAATGCTTTTGCGCTCCCACTAAACTTCTTGTAAACACAAGATTCTTCGTCGTTCCTGATGAAGCCAAACTCTTTGACCACTTCATCAAAACGAATGTTCCAGCTCCTTGATGCTTGCTTCAGACCATAAATGGCTTTCTGAAGCTTACACACCTTTCCAGCATTCTTAGGATCAAAAAAACCTTCTGGCTGTATCATGTATACATCCTGTTCAAGGTTTCCATTTAGGAAAGCCGTTTTGACATCCATCTGCCATATTTCATAATCGAAATAAGCAGCAATTGCTAGTAATATCCGAACAGACCTTAGCATAGCTACGCGCGAGAAAGTCTCGTCGTAGTCTACCCCTAGAACTTGCGCGAACCCTTTCGCGACAAGTCTAGCTTTGTGGATAGTAATGTTACCATCCGCGTCTGTCTTTCTTTTGAAAATCCATTTACAACCAATGGGTTTTACGCCATCTGGAAGTTCTTCCAAGTTCCAAACTTGGTTTTCGTACATGGATTTCATTTCGGATTTCATGGCCTTGTGCCATTCCCTTGAGCTAGGCCCCGCCATCGCTTCCTTGTAGTGCGCAGGTTCATCGTCTTCAAGAATGAAGATTTTGTTATGAAACCACTCAGGTGGCTGGATAGCCCTACCTGATCTGCGCAGTTCAGTTACAACATTGTTTGAAGTTTCCGCATCACATGCGACAACTTCCGGCTCGGTTGTAGGGATAATTTGCGGAATTACTTCCGGTTCCTTAGCCATATCAACGGTTGCCGAAGATTCACTAATCTCATCAAGTTGTACTGTCCTTCCACTCAATTCTTTAGCGAGAAACTCTTTCTCAAGAAAGACTCCATTTTTAGCGACAAACACTTTGCACTCGGAGGGTTGGTAGAAGAAATACCCAATTGTTTCCTTGGGATAACCTACAAAGTTACATTTGTCTCATCTGGGATCGAGTTTGCTCGGTTGTAAACGTTTTACATAAGCTTCACAACCCCAAACTTTGAGATGCGACAAATTGGGTTTCTTCCCATGCCATAACTCGTATGGTGTCGTCTCAACAGACTTATACGGTGCTCTGTTTAGTGTGTGAGCGGCAGTAAGTAGTGCGTGACCCCAAAAAGATATCGGTAGATCTGTAAGAGACATCATCGACCTTACCATGTCTAACAGGGTTCGGTTACGTCTTTCCGACACTCCGTTTCGCTGTGGAGTTCCGGGAGGCGTAAGCTGTGAAACGATTCCACGGTCACTCAGATGTTGGCCAAACTCATGACTAAGATATTCGGCTCCGCGATCAGACCGCAGAAACTTAATCTTTTTGTTACGATGATTTTCCACCTCATTCTGAAAATCTTTGAACTTTTCAAAGGTTTCCGACTTATGCTTCATCAAGTAGATATAGCCATACCTACTTAAATCATCAGTAAAAGTCACGAAGTAGAAATACCCACCCCGTGCGATTGTGCTCATTGGACCACATACATCACTATGTATTATTTCCAATAAATCACTCGCCCGTTCAGGATGACCCGTGAACGGCGTCTTGGTCATTTTTCCCATCAAGCAAGCTTCACATGTGTCAAATGATTCAAAATCAAAGGACGGTAAAACTCCATTTTTATGGAGTCTTTGCATGCGTTTCTTTCCGATGTGGCCAAGCCGACAGTGCCACAAGTAAGTGGTGGTGGTATCAGCCTTCTTAAGGCGTTTAGCATTTATGTTAAAAACACCATTTTCACATTCAAGATTTAGTATGAAAAGCCCCCCAACAATGGGTGCAAATCCATAAAACATATCCTTACAATAAAGTGAACAACCATTGTTCTCAGACTTGTAGGAGTACCCATCGTGTACTAAACATGATCCAGAGATAATGTTTCTACACAACAACGGAACAAAATAACAGTTACTAAGTTCCAAAATAAATCCTAAAGGGAGACGTAGAGGCATAATGCCGACGGCTTGAGCGGCGATCCCAGCGCCGTTCCCGACACGCATCATGACTTCATTCTTTGCCAGCTTGCGCATCTTCTGAAGCCCCTGTATCTAGTTGCAAATGTGAGCAACCGATCTGGTATCAAATACCCAAGACTTAGAATTTTTGCTAGCAAGCAAAACGTCAATGACATTAACTTGTATAACAATTATACCTTTTTCGGTTTTCCCGGACTTCTTATCTTCCAGATACTTCTTGCAGTTTCTCTTCCAGTGTCCTGTGCCCTTGCTGTAGAAGCACTCAGTTTCATTCTTAGCTCCGCCATTAGATTTGCGTTGGAAGCCGGTCTTACCGGCGCCCTTGCCCTTCTTTGGCTTGCCTTTCTTTTTGAAACTGGCAGTTTTATTCACAAGCAACACTTGCTTGCGATTTTTCCGCAGTCCTCCTTCAGCAGTTTTCAGCATGGCAAGCACCTCATTTGTTGTTTTGTCCATCCCATTCATGTTGTAGTTCATGATAAAACCGTTGTAAGACGGGGGGAGTGAACCGAGCAACATGTCCATAACATGCTCTGGCGGAAGTGGAAATTCCAGGGTTTTAAGCCTTTCAGCGTAGCCAATCATATTGACTACGTGCACGCCAACTGAACTGCCCTCAGCCATCTTGGTCTCCATCATCATCTTCATGATATCAAAACGTTCAGACCGTGCATTAAACTTGTACAGAGAATCCAGATCTTTGATCATATCACAGGAGTTATGGAATTCAAAACGTTTTTGAAGCACTGAACTCATGCAAGACAGCATGAGGCACTGCACTAAGTTGAAATCATCATCCTTAGTGGCCCAGACATTTTGTTCGTCTGCCGGGGCTGTTTTCGCCGGCTTAGGTGGAAGAGGTCCGTCAAGCACGTACACTTTCTTAGCACTCCTGAGGACAATCCTCAGGGTACGGACCCAGTCCGCATAGTTGTTTCCATTCGCAGCTAACTTCTCTTTCTCTAACATCGGGCCTAAGTTGAACGCGCTATTGCGAGCCATTTGATCTACAACGGAAAACACAAGTTCACTTAGACTTTGTTCATAATGATTTTTGCACTAGTGAATAAACAATTTTATTCTAAAGTGCGCTCCCACTCAAATCAATATCTCTCAAAATTGATTATGAGTGATACAAGACCCACATTTAATTCAACGCCATTGATGTGGACATCACTGATGACGAGAATTTCAATCGGTAGGCAAACTTGCCGATCACATCTCCATGTGACTCTTGTTCATCTTTCGATGGGTGTGTTCCGAGCTTAGGACGATCCTGCCTGAACATCAAAGACAACCAAGTGATCTTGCTGCGAGGTCTGACCTCACCCGCCTCATTCCTCTCGATTCGTTCGTACCCATGTGGACATAGCGCACCCCGAAAAGATTCGAATTTCAGACGGTGCTACACTTGGGTGAACACTAACTACTTTGATAATTTTGTGAGAGATCACCCTAATAAAAAGCGACTACCGCGCAATCAAGAAGGGTGCATCAAGAGGGATAAACATCTCAGGCAATTCATAATAGCATGATATGGTATAGCCCCTTCTGACGGAGAAGTCATGTATTCTTCGTCTTCGGCATTCGCGTCGGTGTTCACCTTTGCGAAGATTGCCACCACCTTGTCGATGCACCAGATAATATTGCTATCTCTATAGCTAATAAAATAAGTGCATTACATTAGGTTGACACACAGGTCATTAAAGTGCAATCATATGGCTCCAGCCATCATGCCGAATCATGACACGCAGGTCATGTTAACAAATTTACATCATATAGTCATCTCATACATAATCGAATTCATATGAGCTTTGCTATACCACATCACATGTACATCCTGCAAAACCAAGTTAGACGACTCTAATCGGTTTATGCAAAATTTCATTTTACGTGGCTTCTAAGGTTTTGACTTAAACCGCAGCTACCAACGTTTTATCATCAAGTATGATAATTCAAAATTGCTAGATTAACATCTCGGGGTGTATGAAACACGAGATAATTAAATCTCGAGCCCCATACTAAACGTCGTCATACGCGTGACCCCCGTGCAGATCATATCTGCAATGCCCTTTCATCTGCGAATTTCATCTTTCTGTTGACTATGGTGGAACCCAAAGAACTGATAGCACTTCGTTGATCAATCAGGATCGCGGATTGCCAGAACTTTGTGAAATTCCACCATGCTGTCTCGAGATTGAGCAAACGCAAATTCCAGGGAAGCAACAAGAACATCGGGTAACAGACTTCATCTGCTACCCGCATAAATAATTTCTAGCAATAGATCTCATCTACTCCAAAATTATATTATGCAATACCCATACATCACCATGTATTCTAGATCGTAACCTGCATCTACGCATAGCCTGGCTCTGATACCACTGTTGGGAACGCGACAGAAAACAAAAAATTTCGGTACAGCGAGCACGCCCAGGATCACTATGGAGACTGCATACAAGGTTTGATCTGATCCGTACCAACTCGAAGCGCAGCGGAAGAAGAGTCGGTGTAGATCGTCGGTGCAGATCCCTGCAGCTAGGATTTACAACCTCCCAACCGCAAGGATGTACTCCCACTCCGGACAGCCCTTCGGGAGGCGGTCGGACAGTCCCCCGGACAATGTCGCGGACAGCCCTTCGGGAGGACCCTCGGAACCCGAACAGTAACCCGGACAGCCCTTCGGGAGGACGCCGGAAACTCGAACGGTAACTCGAACAGCCCTTCGGGCAAAAGATCGAAACTACAATCTCTCTACGGGGTTGCACACATACGGTGTCAGCTATCCGGCAGGGCTTCGCCGTCCAGTGCTAGTTCCTGCCGGAACCCAGACAGCCTTTCGGCTCTACGAAAAACTCTTTTCGTGGGAGGGAGAGAGAGCTAGCAAAGCATAGCATGTGTATGAGAGCAAGGATGAAGCATATGGGGCTGCCCCCTCCCCTCTATTTTTAGGAAAAACAAGGGGTAAAAATGGTATTCACAAATACCAAAAGTGCCCCCACTTTATGCCTTTTTTAAAAAGAATAAAGCAAAGAAGGGTGGCAAGTGGAGCTCCATGGAGCCCCACCTCCCTTGGCCGGCCACCCTTGGGGGGTCGCCCATGAGGAGCTTGCTTGCTCCCCAATCCCTTCTAGAAGCCTTTTTGGAAATATCCAAAAAGGTGTTTTTCCACAAATATCCAAAAAGCACTTTCACTATTCACGACGACATTTTTCAGCGTCTGATCGAACTGAAAATATTCATGTGGGCTTAGAACAATTCCAGTACCCACCAAAATAATTTTTAACGCGAGCCGGAACAATTCCGGTTTAGTGATTTCATCTGCGAAAAGCATCTGAAGCGGTTTCGGCAGCTCCGGAACATTTCCGGTTTTCATTCCAGAAAATTCCAAAAAGTTTCCAGAACGATTCTGGCACCCTCCAAGAATTATCAGGCATGTGCCAAGACCAATTTGACTTTATGGTATCCCCTGAAACAACTTTTCAGTTTTACCGGAACTATTCTGATATCCTCTCCGGAACGTTTCCGTTTCGTCCGAAACTTTTCCGGTGAATTTCTCTCAGACTCCCCGTCTAGTATTCAGCAGATAGATGACCCTTAAGCGTGTGACCCTATAGGTTCGGTGAAGTATAGACATGACCCGGAACACTTTCCGATCAATGATCAACATCGGAGCCGTGGACACCCATATTGAACCCTATACCCACACGAATGAATATTCGAGTGAACCTCCAGTTGCCGTGTGCTATTCCTGTTGCTTCACGATATATTACAAAACCCGAGGTGAGATTTATGCATCCCCGTGGATCAACAACTTGTCCATTATGCAAGTTACCTCGTAACTGGTTTTGTTCTCTTTACTCGTTTCCGTGTTCCGGCATCCCAGTGATCAAATCACAATGTGTCTGGCCAGACGATGACGAATACCGTAACACCGAGAGGGCCCGAGAATATCTCTCCATCGTCGGAGGAGCAAATCCCAATCTTGAGCTATCAAGTTACTTGACATACTTTTCCATGAACCCGTAAGCCGCCGTAATAGCAACCCATTTACGGATGACGTTTAACAAACCTCAAAGTTCATGAAGCAAGCATGAAGAAACTCGACACTCTCATGGTCTAAGGAATTATGCAAACAATAACTATCTCTGTGTTATTAACCATTAACTCATGACGAATGTATCTCATAGCATAACATCAATTTGGGTCGAATCAACACAAGTGCTCTACTAACATTGTGCCCTCAAAATTGCCGGCATAGCCATGCCCATGATCAGGAAAACAGGATCATCATGCAATACTTGAGCCAGTCATAGAGGCATGACTAGGAATACTTTTCCATTTATTATACCACACGTGCACATGAGTTTCCCTCCAAGCCTCGTGGTTATTGTAGACTCGAGAATCATTGTAGTTATAGCATGGATCATAAACATTCATTACAAACTCGGAGATACAAAATAACTGTTATTACTGCCTCTAGGGCATATCTCCTACACCGATCCGGTATCAAATACCCAAGACTTAGAATTTTCGCTAGCAAGCAAAACGTCAATGACATTAACTTGTATAACAATTATACCTTTTCCGGTTTTCCCGGACTTCTTATCTTCCAGATACTTCTTGCAGTTTCTCTTCCAGTGTCCTGTGACCTTGCAGTAGAAGCACTCAGTTTCATTCTTGGCTCCGCCCTTAGATTTGCTTTGGGAGCCGGTCTTACCGGCGCCCTTGCCCTTCTTTGGCTTGCCTTTCTTTTTGAAACTGGCAGATTTATTCACAAGCAACACTTGCTTGCGATTTTTCCGCAGTCCTCCTTCAGCAGTTTTCAGCATGGCAAGCACCTCATTTGTTGTTTTGTCCATCCCATTCATGTTGTAGTTCATGATAAAACCGTTGTAAGACGGGGGGAGTGAACCGAGCAACATGTCCATAACATGCTCTGGCGGAAGTGGAAATTCCAGGGTTTTAAGCCTTTCAGCGTAGCCAATCATATTGACTACGTGCTCGCCAACTGAACTGCCCTCAGCCATCTTGGTCTCCATCATCATCTTCATGATATCAAAACGTTCAGACCGTGCATTAAACTTGTACAGAGCATCCAGTTCCTTTATCAAATCAAAGGAGTTATGGAATTCAAAACGTTTTTGAAGCTCTGAACTCATGCAAGACAGCATGAGGCACTGCACTAAGTTGAAGTCATCATCCTTAGTGGCCCAGACATTTTGTTCATCTGCCGGGGCGGTTGCCGCTGGCTTAGGTGGAAGAGGTCCGTCAAGCACGTACACTTTCTTAGCACTCCCGAGGACAATCCTCAGGGTACGGACCCAGTCCGCATGGTTGTTTCCATTCGCAGCTAACTTCTCTTTCTCTAACATCGGGCCTAAGTTGAACGGGTTGTTGCGAGCCATTTGTTCTACAACGGTGAACACAAAATTCACATTAGACTTTTGTTCATAATAAATTTTGCACTAGTGAATAAACAAATTTATTCTAAAGTGCGCTCCCACTTAAATCAATATCTCTCATAATTGATTGTGAGTGATTCAAGATCCGTATTTCAATTCGACGTCATTGACAGGTTCATCACTGATGACGTGAATTTCAATCGGTAGGCCAACTTGCCAATCACATCTCTATGTGACTCTTGTCCATCTTTCGATGCACGTGTTCCGAGCTCTGGACTTTCCTGCCTGAACGTCAAGACAACCAAGTGATCACGCAGTGAGGTCTGACCTTCACCCGTCTTGCACCTCTCTAATCGTTCGTGATCATGTGTACATGGCGCACCCCGAAAAGATACGTGTTGTAGACGTTGCTACACTTGGAGAACACTAACTACTTGATATTTTTAAGTGAGAGATCACCCTAATAAAAAGTGACTACCGCGCAATCAAGAAGGGTGCATCATAAGGGATAAACATCTCAGGCAATTCATAATTAGCATGACATGGTATAGCCCCTTCTGACGGAGAAGTCAAACATTTCTTCGTCTTCGGCGTTCGCGTCGGTGTACACCTTTGCGAAGATTGCCACCGCCTTGTCGATGCACCAGATAATATTGCTATCTCTATAGCTAATAAAATAAGTGCATTACATAAGGTTGACACGCATGTCATTAAAGAGACAATCATATGGCTCCAGCCATCATGCCGAATCATGACACGCAGGTCATGTTAATTTACATTATATAGTCATCTCATACATAATCAAATTGAATATGAGCATTGCTATACCACATCTCATGCACATCCTGCAAAACCAAGTTAGACGCCTCTAATCGGTTTATGCAAAATTTTATTTTACGTGGCTTCTAAGGTTTTGACTTAAACCGCAGCTACCAACGTTCATCATCAAGTATGATTATTCAAGTTGCTAGATTAACTTTCCAGGGTGCATGAAACACGAGATAATAAAATCTCGAGCCCCATACTAAACTTTGTCATACGCATGACCCCCGTGCAGATCACGTCTGCATTGCCCTTTTTTCTGCGAAACATCCATCTTTCTCAACTATGGTGGAACCCAAAGACACTGAAGCACATCGTTGATCTGTCAATCAGCATACTCAGGAGCAGCATGAAAGGATCGCGGATTGCCAGACCTTTGTCAGATTCCACCATGCCGTCAAGATCAGGACTACGCAAATTCACAGGAAGCAACAAGGATATTGGGTAATAGATTTCATCTGCTACCCGCATAAATAATTTTCAGCAATAGATCTCATCTACTGCAAAATTATATTATGCAATACCCATACATCTCCATGTTTTCTATATCGTAACCTGCATCTACGCATAGCACGGCTCTTGATGCCACTGTTTGGGAACGCGACAGAAAACAAAAAAATTCGGTACCGCGAGCACGCCCAGGACCACTATGGAGACTGCATACAAGGTTTGATCTGATTCGTACCGACTCGAAGCGCAGCGGAAGAAGAGTCGGTGGAGATCGTTGGTACAGATCCCCGCAGCTAGGATTTACAACCTCCCAACCACGAGGATGTACTCCCTCGTCGGACAGCCTTTCGGGAGGCGGTCGGACAGTCCCTCAGACGATGTCGCGGACAGCCCTTCGGGAGGACCCTCGAAACTCGAACGGAAACTCGGACAGCCCTTCGGGAGGACACACGAACAGCCCCTCGGGCAAAAGATCGAAACTACGACCTCTCTACGGGGTTGCACACATACGGTGTCAGCTATCCGGCAGGGCTTCGCCGTCCAGAACTAGTTCCTGCCGGAACCCAGACAGCCTTTCGGCTGTACGAAACTATTTCGCGGGGAGGGAGAGTGAAGCCAGACAAGTCAAATGGCATGTGTATGTGAGAAGGGATGAGCTTTGGGCAGCCCCCTCACCTCCTATTTATAGGAAACCCAAGGGGTGGGGTGGTTTTACAAGAAAACCCAAAACCCACATGAAATGGAGTCCTTCCCAAGGACCTAAAAGTGAGAACCAAGGGGCAAGTGGGGCTCCAAGGGAGAGCCCCACATGTGGCCGGCCACACCCTAGTGGGACCCCCCAAAGGGGGTCCTATCCATCCATGTCATCCCCTTAGATCTTTTGAGTAAAGCCCCAAAAGGTGGCTTTCCATAAAGTAATCCAAAAGGCACTTTCACTATTCACGACGACATTTTTCAGCGTCCGTTCGAACTGAAAATATTTATGTGGGCTTAGAACATTTCCAGTACCCACTAAAATAATTTTCAACGCGTTCTGAAACAATTCCGGATTAGTGATTTTCATCTGCGAAAAGCATCTGAAGTGGTTCCGGCAGCTCCGGAACATTTCCGGTTTTTATCCCGGAAAATTCCCAGAAGTTTCCAGAAGGATTCTCGCACCCTCCAAGAATTATTAGGCATGTGCCGAAACCAATTTGACTTAATGGTATCCCCTGAAACAACTTTTCAGTTTCACCGAAACTCATCCGGTGACCTCTCTCTTCGGAACTTTTCCGCTGTCTCCGAAACTTTTTCCGGAGACTTTCTCTCAGACTCCCTGTCTAGTATTCAGCAGATAGATGACCCTTAAGCGTGTGACCCTATAGGTTCAGTGAAGTATAGACATGACCCGGAACCCCTTCCGATCAATGATCAACATCGGAGCCATGGACACCCATATTGACCCCTATACCCACACGAATGAATATCCGAGTGAACCTCCAGTTGCCGTGTGCTATTCATGTTGCTTCGCGATATGTTACAAACACCTGAGGTGGGATTTTCTGCATCCCCGTGGATCAACAACTTGTCCACTATGCAAGTTACCTCGTTACCGGTTTTGTTCTCTTTTTTCGTTTTCGTGTTCCTGCATCCCTGTGATCAAATCACACTGTGTCTGGCTAGACGATGATGGATACCGTAACACCGAGAGGGCCCGAGAATATCTCTCCATCGTCGGAGGAGGAAATCCCAATCTTGAGCTATCTTGTTACTTGCCATACTTTTCCGTGAACCCGTAAGCCGCCGTAATAGCCACCGAGTAATGGATGACGTTTAACAAACCCCAAAGTTCACGAAGCAAGCACGAAGGAACTCGATACTCTCATGGTCTAAGGAATTATGCAAACATTAACCATCTCTGTGTTATTAACCATTAACTTGTGACGAATGTATCTCATAGCATAACATCAATTCGGGTTGATTCAACACAAGTGTTCTACCAACATTGTGCCCTCAAAATTGCCGGCATAGCCATGCCCATGATCAGGAAAACAGGATCATCATCAATACTTGAGCCAGTCTTAGAGGCAAGACTAGGAATACAATTTACCGTTTATTATACCACACGTGCACATGAGTTTCCCTCCAAGCCTCGTGGTTATTGTAGACTCGAGAATCATTGCAGTTATACCATGGAACATAAACATTCATTACAAACTTGGAGATACAAAATAACTGTTATTACTGCCTCTAGGGCATATCTCCTACATTTTTTTCTATATTTGTAGTGCTTTAGGAAGTTCCATAGATGGATTTTTAATTTGTTCAATCTATACCATTTCATAGGTATTCATTTTTACTACACTTAAACATGAGAATTACTTATAACTCCACACTCTTGCAAACAATTTGATGCTCACACAAACATAGTTCCGTCTGATAGGATTCACGTTGTCTTGACATTATAATCCTACATGTTTTGTCTCTTCCATATTTTACAATTATATGAATATATAAGACGTCCTATACTTTGTATATAATAAGGTTACCTAAAGAGAGATTTTCAGTAAGGTACAATATCCTAAACTACAGAAATAGTAATGAGCTCCATCTATTTGAGCAACAAGTAATTTGTATCTGAGTGAGTATTGATTTGACAGGTACGGACTCCCATCTTGAATTACTAAAGTAGTTCTCATGGTATGTGTTTGTCAAACCATGAGTCACACAAATCATTTTATAAGCAACTGGATTCTTTCGCAAGCCGTCAAAAATGTAGCAGTCAACTCAGGAACTGAACTAAGCAGATGCGCGGAGAGCCAATATGAAGTTTTTTTAAGGTATGGTGGGCAGAGCTTATCCGTGAAGATGTACGAGCGGAAAGCTTCTCACCTTCTCAGAAAGTTGGAACACATAAATTTGAAATTTGCAAGAAATCTTGTGTTCCAAGCTGTCTTGAACCCTTTTCTTTTGTTTATCATTCAACACAAGCACTAGTCCATACAAGCTAGCTCAGTTTGGTCACACATGACATACTGTGATACTGATAATGCAGTAAAGTACTGTGATGAGATTGCTCCATCTAACCACTGGGATTGTGCTAAGTTTCCCTGACTTTTAGCCGCTCATGCCACCCGCCGTTGGACGCTGCACATTATATATGCGCAGATTAAGTGTTGGAGTTCTCGTGCCTCGTCAAGTTAACCACTCCTGAAGCAGGGAAAGAGCAACCTTGGGGATCAACGACAATGTCGACGACACCACCAGTTGTCTCTCCGCTCGGGTATAGTGGTAGTGACAACAAAGGAATGTCAATACAAATCAAGACAGGAGCGACACGCTCCTGTGGCCATCAAACAATCTGAGTGCGTGCGTTGCTAGGAGCTTGTTCGATCAAAGCATAGATCGATCGGCTGGTTGTCTACGTGCGTATATTGTGTGTTGTTCCGGCCAGAAGTACTAGTAGTACTACTACCACACGTCCACGCAAGGATCGATTGCTAGCTTGAGGCTAGCTTTACACTGAGGGTGGATCGATCACAAGCCAGCGTTGCTTCGCTACTTCGTCGTTCGTCGTCGGTCGTCGCGTGTCGTCGGAAAGTACTCGACGGCGTGGTCTGGGCCAACAATTGGTATCTAGAACAAGGTTGATCTTCTAGTAACGGAAGATCATGTCGGACGACGAGAGGGACAAGCAGCTGGCGATGTACTCCGGTGCGGCTAAAGTATTGGCTGCTCCGGCGAGTTTGTCGTATCCCCGGTTTGATCGCGAGAACTTCGGAGTCAGGAATGCCTTGATGGAGTGTGGTCTTCGCGCCAACGAGTTGTGGGACGTAGTCGATCCAGGAGGCGACGCTTTCAAGAAGGAGGGAGCCGAGCACCGGAAGGATCGGCAGGCGGCGTCGGCGATTTATTCGGTGATGCCGATGGATGTCCTTCAACACCTAATCGCCAAAGAAACGGCAAAAGAGGCGTGGGATACCTTGAAGCTCATGTTCGAGGGACACACCCGCGTCAAGCAAGCCAATCTCCAAACTCTCTTAAGGAACTATGAGACTTTGGTCATGGGTGACAATGAGTCCGTGGACGCGTTCGCTTCACGGGTAGCTACTCTCGTCAATCGGATCCGTGCACTTGGAGAAAACCTGACGGAGGACTCGGTTGTCCGTCGGTTCTTGCGCGCGGCTCCTTCCCGGTACCTGCAAATTGTCACGGCGATCGAACAGTGCATCGATCTCGCGACCCTCTCCATTGATGATATTGTCAGACGCTACAAGGCTCACGACTAGCGTATGCGGTACAGTCTCGGGGACGGGAGGAACGATGAGCTTGTCAGGCTCACCCGGGCTCAGTGGCAGGCGCTGGACTCAAGGAGAGAAGGTGAGGGCTCTAGCAGTTACACTCGCCAAGATCGTGCGCCAAACGAACAAAGTCAGAAGAACGCCGGCGATGGCGCTCCGAAGAAGAAGTTCGACAAGCGCAAGATCAAGTGTCACAATTGTGGCATCATGTGGCACTTCAAATCGGAGTGCAAGAATCCCTCGAATGAGAAGGCGCTCATGGCCCAGCAAGGAGATGAAGGTGACATGACGTTGATGTGTGAACTCGTGGACGAAGAGGATCCAGTTCTTCAAGTGTCGGCTAAAGAAATTGCTGCGGTCCGTGAAGGAAAAGTTTGCTCTCAAGATCATGGTTCGGAAACTCGTGTCGATGCTACGGATGCGGGGGGTGATTCCGAAACTTACGATAATGCTACAGGCGTAAGTGCTATCTTTGCTGGAGCGAAAGCAGCGATTGCCACGTGTTCTCGGCCATGGAGAAACAGTCCTTGTGTGATGCGTCCAGAAAATATGAAGATAGACAAAGACGTGGCGTCAGAAGTCCAAGACACGAGGCAAGAAGATCCATGTGCGGCTGTCACTGTGGAGAGTCCAGGTGCTCATATAGGAATGTATGTACGAGGGGTGACAGCTACAGTGCCCAAAGGAAGCAACAGTGAGGCACCAAGAAGCAACGGCGCGACGCGTGACGCATCATCTCAGTCGGCTGCGTTCGTCGAGCCAGTGAGCAACACGCCTGGCGCTGCAAGCGGCAGTTGTGGTCACCAGGATGGGGCACATGTGCATTTTCATGAAGCTGCACAAGTTCTAGCAGCCAACACCCTTGTTCAAGGGAGCACGTCACTACGTGGAGGCCTAGTTGATGGACTAAAAGGTGCTACACGTCCAGAAAAGAAAAAAGGGCCGAAGTGCCCAGCAAACAGCGACTCGGTTGGCAGCGAAAACTGTACTGCATGCCTCTGAGGAGCAGCAAGGAAGACGTGGCGTTGGATCTACTAGTAGCTCTTGCCGTGAAGGTGTGCTGGAAGAGACCCCGGCTGCACCAGCAAAATTGTACGCAGTGCAAGAGATTCTTTTTTCTCCGACTGTACTGGAGGAAAGGGCATCATCATCTACACCCAAACGTCTACAACCGATGTTCGGCATACAACCGGAGAAATCTCTTCGGACAATTGACCCGGGAATGGTCAAAGGGAGTGGACGACGGTGTGTAGCAAGCGCCGAGGAACCGGCAGAATTGAAGGGCGCAAATACGAAGGAGTATTGGCGTGAGGCTATGGAAGAGTTGGTGTTAATCAACGACAACAATGCATGGAAGCTCGTCGATCTTCGCAACAACCATAAATCCATAGAGCTCAAGTGGGAATTTAAGATCAAGCAAGATGCCGAAGGAAATTGTGTGAAGCACAAGGCAAAGCTAGTGGCCAAAGGATACATGCAAGAGAAAGGTGTGGACTTCGAAGAAGTGTTCGTTCCCGTTGCAAGGATGGAATCGGTGAGATTACTCATCGCTCTCGCGGTTCAAGAATCATGGAAAATACATCACATGGATGTAAAATCCACGTTTTTGAACGATGAGATAGAAGGAGATGTGTATGTGAATCAACCACCGAGATTCATCAACGAGGGAGAAGAGCACAAGGTACTGAAGCTGCACAAAGTCTTGTACGGGCTACAGGAAGGCCCTCGGGCATAGAACATCAAACTTGATCAGACGATGATTTCTCTTGGGTTTGAGAAAGCCCCACTGGAGCATGCAATGTACAAGAGAGGTCAAGAAAGGGATCGTCTACTAGTTGGCATCTACGACGACGATCTATTTATAACTGGAGCAGATGAAGAGGTGATTGCAAAGTTCAAGCTGCAAATGAAGAAGCTTTTCAAGATGGATGACCTAGGGTTATTGAGTTACTACCTCGGGTTGGAGGTAAAGCAAAAGCCAAAAGGGATCATGTTATGCGAGGAGGCATATGCAAGAAAGGTACTTGAAAGCTGTGGCATGAAAGATTGCAATCCAAATGATTCATCAAAGAGGAAGAAGAGCACAAGGTACTGAAGCTGCACAAAGTCTTGTACGGGCTACAGCAAGGCCCTCGGGCATAGAACATCAAACTTGATCAGACGATATTGTGTGTTGTTCCGGCCAGAAGTACTAGTAGTACTACTACCACACGTCCACGCAAGGATCGATTGCTAGCTTGAGGCTAGCTTTACACTGAGGGTGGATCGATCACAAGCCAGCGTTGCTTCGCTACTTCGTCGTTCGTCGTTGGTCGTCGCGTGTCGTCGGTAAGTACTCGACGGCGCGGTCTGGGCCAACAATTGGTATCTAGAACAAGGTTGATCTTCTAGTAACGGAAGATCATGTCGGACGACGAGAGGGACAAGCAGCTGGCGATGTACTCGGTGCGGCTAATGTATTTGCTGCTCCGGCGAGTTCGTCGTATCCCCGGTTTGATCGCGAGAAGCATATAACCGGAAGTCTACAATTGTTGACATACATTTCTCAACTAGATTGTAAAAACCTTTCAAGTGATTCAGATCCAAAGACCATGGCCATGGCAAAGTGTGAACAACACTCGGACTGAACTCAAGCAAAGGGTATAATCTAGGTAGAAATAATGTTGCTCAATAATGGGAAGGTATTCATAAGCAATACCTGCACTAGTTTTCTTCTGGAAACTGAATTGAGAACAAAGAGGTGGTGAAACAAAGAGCAAGTATTGTAGCACAAGGGTTCACGTAGATACCCAACTATTCCCCAGAGGTGGAATCTCCTTCCGATAACTTATATCATTGGCAGTACAAAATCATCTATCTATGCAGTTGATAGATGTAGTGATCACATATCCATGTGGCTCACTAGATTCAGACATATATGGTTGATTTCCAATGGAATCTCAATTTTGAATCAAACTCCAAAATGCAACATACATTGTGTAAAATCAGTAAGTCACCATACAACTTATTGTTGTCGGTACATATGGTACAACCGACGTAGTGAGATCCTTATACACAAGGATTACTCCTACAATGATGATTATCCATGTTTGTGTGTCTGCCATGACGACACATGTAATCATCTAAAAGACGGCGTTTAAAATGAAGGATTTGGGTAAACCAAAATACCGCTCGTTACTACAACTTGAGCACCTTCATTCATACATTATGGTATATTATGTTGTCTATATCCATAATATATTGGAGGAATTCATTGTGGACAAATCTTATCCATCCATAACTCTCATGGTAGTTCATTCTCTAGACGTAGAGAAAGATCTATTTGGACCAAGAGATGATGAAAATGAGATGTTGGGACTCAACGTTCCATAATGCCATTGGATCCACCAAACACAATTGGTTGGTACTCAAGAATATCTTTCGATATCTCCAAGGCATCAAACATCTTGTCCTGGTTTTTCAGTTTCACAAAAATGTGAACACCGATATCATTGGATACATCGATCAGATCCCCACTATGTCAGATCATAGACAAGCTTAGTGTTCCTACTAGGTGTGGTAGCCCTCTCATGAAGAGTCTTCGAAACAGACCTCAAGGCTACATCCACCAACCATTATCTCAATGCTAATGTCACTTGTGTTGCCCGGATGCCAACATGTTACGTAATAAGCAATATCGTCCTATTGCATATCTTGCGAGTCAAATCATGTGACTGATTTGTTCACCAAGTCTCTACCAACTTCGACATTCCAGAAATATGTTCATGGACTTGGTATGTGATGGCTTCGGAATTTGCAAGAATCAGGGGGAGCATCTTCCTGAATTGTTCCTGTTCAAAGCATCATATTATACTATTTTTCCCTTCATGAGTTTACTTTACAGGTTCTCATAAAGGTTTTTTAATGAGGTAATATCAACACAAGACCATATGTCATATTTTTCTGTTTTCCCCACTGGGGCTTTTAAGAAAGTATATACGACATATTTATTGTCCTCTAAACTCTATGGGTTATCTTGTATTGAGTTAAAAGAGACAATAACCGTTATATGTCGCATCATTTTCTCCTTATTTTCCCACCGGGTTTGAAGGAGTTTTAGCAACATATTCTACACTACTCCTCATATTTTTCCCACAGGGTTTTTGGAGGAGACTCTTTCAAGATGATGATGCTACCTGGACAAGCATGGATTAGGGGGAGTGTTAAGATTAATTAATATAGTAATTACGGGATTAATCCCTGCTTGTAATAACTGTTGGCGGTTGCTTTCTACAATCGTTGCATCGGTTCTGTCTGAACCGAGGTCCTGACACTCCCTTGTAAAACGCCTGTTCCAGTGCTATATATAGCACTTCATCTAATGCAAAGAGAGATAGTTTTTGATCTCAAACATCGCTTACAGCGAGACAGAGGGATGCCGAGAGCAACTAGTTGGCGAGCACTCTTCCAGGAGCCTCCGAAAGATCACTTCCAGGCGCCGTCACTTGACGTGTTCTCAGCCGTCGTCACGTATCGCGTTCTGAACGTTTTCTTTGGATTTTTTTATTTTTATTTTTCCGCACGCGTTTTTGATTTTTTTTAGGTGGTTTTTTTCCAGTTTTTTTCAATGTCCCGGTTTTTCACCTGTCTTTCTTAGCTTTTGGACAAAAAAAATCTAATTTTTTTTGCTAAAAAATACATTTTTTTCTTTCTCGAAAAGCACGGCTTTTCTTACGCGAGATGCACAGATTTGCTTTCGCGAGAGGCACGGCATGTCTCTCGAATACGAAAAAAACATGTTTTCTTTTTTTTTCTTACTCGAGAGGTATGGATTTGCTTTCGCGAGAGGCACGACCGTGCCTCTTGGAAACGTTTTTCTTCTTTCGCGAGAGGCACAATTTTGCTTTCGCGAGAGGCACGACCGTGCCCCTAAAAAAAACATGTTTTCTATTTTTTTTCTTTCGTGAGAGGCAAGATTTTGCTGCTGCGAGAGGCACAGGTTTGCTTCCGCGAGAGGCACGGTTTTTCCGTCAAGTTTTTTCGTCTGTTTTTTTCATAAAAAAAGTTTGTCAAAATCTATCAACATGATATCTAGTTTTGAAGATCTCGGCGCGAGGATTCCAACGATGAAAACGGTTCAAAAGAGATAAAATGTTTTAAAAATAATGATCTACGAAAAAGGGAAATTCCGAGGTTGCGACAAGTGACACACATATAGTGCGCCACTTGTCGCAACCTGGGGATGTGAGAGTGATCTCTGAAATGAGTACTTCTCAATTAGTAATTATGAGGATGCCACGCCTCGGGGGCGCACCAGACGGGCCGGCCCATCCGCACGGAGGCCACAACTTCGTTTCTTTGATTTTTCTTTGATTTCATTTTATCTTATTATTTTATTTTTGTTTATACTTTCAAACATTCTAAATAAATATATTAAACAATATTTTACATAATGTTTTAATAAAAATGTTAACCAAGCATTTCGATATGTTTTATGTGTATAGAGAAAATGTTTCACTTGTGTACGAAAAATGTATACCAAAAATATATGATGTGTGTGAAAAAATATGATCATGTATTTAAAAAATGTTAAAAATATATTTTAAAAAGTATTTTATCAACCAGTGGGAACAAGTATTTTAATCAAGAAGTTGAAAAAAATGTTTAAAAATTATTTAATCAAGTAGTTGAAAAATGTTTAAAACACATTTAATCAATCAGATGATCTTGTGTTTTAAAAAGTATTTAATAAAGCAATTGAAATTTTTTTATCAAGCATGTTAATCACGTATGTTATTCACAAATTATGGAACTTGAATTTTCAAAATTTTAACCCAGCATTTGAAAATGTTAAATTTAGATACAAAAAATGTTGACTATCTATTTAAAAATGTTAATATTGCATTTGAAAAATGTTAATCAAGAATTCAAAAAATATTAAATGCCTATAGAAAACATGTTTACCATGCGTTAAAAAATATGTATCTTATATCAGAAAAATGTTAATCAAACATTTGAAAGTGTTTAAGAGAGTGTATGGGAAAAATGTTGACCATGTATTCAAAAATGTTAATCTTGTATTAAAAAATAATTAATCAAGCATTTGAAAATGTTTTAAATAGTGTACAGGAAAAATATTGACCATGTATTCAACAAATATTAATCTTGTATTTAAAAATGTGAATCAAGCATTTGAAACTGTTTTAAAATGTGTATAGGAAAAATGTTCACTGTGTATGAAAAATGTTATTCTTGTTTTTGAAAAATGTTAATCAAGCTTTTGATTTTTTTAAATGTGTATAAGAAAAATGTTGACCTTGTATTACAAAATGTGAATATTGTATTTTATATTTTTACTCGAGCATTTAAAAAAGCTTACTTAAGCATTTAAAATGTTTTAAATATGTATAGAAAAATTACTCACATAACATGTGCCACTTATCAACTTGATCCGAATGCCCCCATAACCACTCATCTTGTCACATCATCACATGCATGCATAAACAACGAAACAGATGAGGTCAGCTGAATGTTTTAGGTTTTTCGAACTTTAAAATGTTTTGAAAGTCCGATTTAAAATCCATTTTCATACTTCAATCCGTCTCGACGAGATTTTCAAAACTAGATCCCACATGGATATGTTTAGCCGAGTTTTTTTTGGGCCAAAAGTTGCCATAATGTTTGCACTAAAGTTCTCATAGTGGTTACGCTAACTTGCCATGATATGTTCCGTCTATTTTTCTTCTGCTATGTTTTAAATCTCCCATTGTATTTGAACTACATGTCACGGAAAATTTTATTAATTGACCATGAATTTTTTCGTAATTAACAGTCGCAAAATTACTTCATGGATCATGGCAATTTTTAGTAATTCCTCATGGCAATTTTAGCTTATATATCATAGCAATTATAGGATTCTGACCATGTCAATTTTAATATTTTGACCATGGTAATTATTTTTTGTATGAACGATGGCATATTTAGTGCATGAATTATGTGAAATTTAAGTAATTCACCATGGAAATTTTAGTCCATGGTTAATGCCAAATTTGCGCCATTGATCATGCATTTTTAAAGTAACTAAGGACGGATTTATTTTTAATTATGAACCACATAAAAATTATTTCATGTATCATGGCAAATTTTTGTAATTCACCATGGCAAGTTTTAGTTTATTAATTCGCTTTTTAATAACATGTCATTTACTTTAAATCTAGAAGAAAAAGTAGTTGTACATATCTTGACAACTTCAGTGTAAACACCAGACAATTTATGTGCAATAAACAAGTCAACGTTTAACCAATTTTTTTTTGTCAAAACATATCGATATAACATCTAGTTCTGAAGATCTCGTCACAGCACCACACGTGTGATACTTACTGGGGTACAAAAATTATTGACCACGTACTGAACAAATATTCAACGTGTATTAGAATTTTTGTTTGAGATATAAGTAAAACGTAAAATGAAAATCAAGAAAAACAGAAAACCTGAAAAGGAAGGAAAACCGATAAAAGCAATGAAAGAAACAAAGAAAAAAAAAATAACAAAAAGAAAAGTAACAAAATGGAGGGTTGAAAAAGGAATAAAAGAAAAGAAAAAATTGTGAAAAAAGAAAGAAACAAAGAAAAACCATGAAAAACAAATGCAAAACCGGCTCTTTTTCTCTTAACTAGGACAACCATAGTCTTGTACACTAAAGGTAGCGTAGTGGTCAGCTGTGTTGCTTGTCGTATACCTGACCTTAGATCGAATCCTATTTCTCCCTCTTTTGTGCTTTTATACGTAAGCTAACGGGGACAGTAGCTATAGTATATGTACGTTAACGGGCCGGCCTAGGAGCTACAACGCAGGGGTATTCTCTTTTGCGTGACGGAACTAGTACTCGCTTAAAGCGAGATATAACGCTCGCGAGCTGAACTAGTACTGCTCCTATCAGGAATCGATCCCTTCCTTGTCTAAAGAAAAGGAATCTACCGCTTGGGGCAAAAAAAAAAAAGAAAAGAAAAAAAGCAGACGACGTAGGTGCGTGCGCGGGAGCAAACGCCACCGCCGCTGTACGCATGCATGCTCCATCGCCGGCATGCAAGCACGCTCGGCCGCCTCACGCGCGCTCCATGCTGCACGACCCCGCCGGAAACGTCAGGAGCTGGGCGTTGTTCGTCGGGTTGTCCCTGTTGAGCGGAGGAGGGTGATGGCGTTGTCCATGAGATCGTCAAACTCGACATCTCTGCGCCCCTAAAGCCCCTAGAAACCAACACGAGGCGCCACATGGACCACCTTCTCCAAGTCAGGTCATCCTTGAGCCTCATCCAGTCTTGTTGATGAACTACGAGTACCACACTGATTCAGTCTCATTGATGTGAAAAATTGAAGTAGCCTTTGTGTATACTACGTAAAAAGTAGTAGTATATGCTACACTAAAGTTAGTATATATATACTATCCTACAATAACCTTTTCCAATTTTTTACTTAGTAACCCAGAGGAACATCAAGTTCAGCTTGGCCCAACAATTCACCCGAATTTCACCCCCCCTTGCATTATTTTGTCCATTATCAAATTTCATCTTATGTGAAATAGTGGAACAAGAGCCACCTTTAAGATGCACCATGCATGCTACACACATTTAATAAATATGCTACAACTATACACTAATAAATAAATATGAGTTATATGTATTCTAGTATCAATTCTTATATATTATTAATGTAAATATTAATGTTTCACAAAAAAATCTCATTGAAATAATCTTTACAAAAATCCACAAAAAATGAAGGGTATCATCACGGGTCTACCTAAATAGGTTATTTCCAGTATCTCTAATTCTATCAGTGTGCAACTGTGGCAACTCAAACATGCCAGCTTGTATGGAAAAGGAACTACAACCAACTCCCACAACGCGTGCGGTGTAATCTATAGTTAATTCAGAATTATAGCTCACTTGAATTTTTTGCGTTTATTGTTGGGAAATAAACATCTCAAGCAATGTAAAGATTGATTTGAATTGAATTTGTACGCACATATGCTAAGCCTGGTAGGGAAGCCTAACTCATCTCTAAAATACGTAGATGCCGTTAATACATTTCCATACTTTTTGTGCGGCGAAGTATAGGGCTATACGAATTGTGTCTTTTCCACACATGGAGATCATGATCCCCTTTCTAAACAATAATGTGATTGGGATACAAAACTATATGAGATGGCGCAAAGGGAGATGATTTACGAAAGTTCATGACAGTGTGTTGGATGAGAAGTAATCCATTCCTAACTTATGAAATCCTGCACTGGCATATAGTAGTTTTTCTTCTCTCTCCTACATATTCTACCTCATTTTCAAATATCTTCGCATTCCTAAAACCTTCCCCATGTTGTTAAATAATAACAACAAATTGATTATCACAAATAAAACAGCTGAGATCCAGTACATATTAAAAGAACAAGTTTCTTTTGTCAGCCCCTGATCTATCTCAAGCTGATATGCAAGAGAAAAAACAACATTCCTAATGCCCGCCACCATGTGATCCCTTGGTGGTACTGCGTTGCATAACCCAAGAAGAACAATAGATGGATGATGTACATACACTCAGGGAAAGGCTCATCTTCGATAACTTTGAGAGACAATTTGGTTATTCTAGAAAATATGGAAACTAGAGACATAATGAGAAGCATGCACACGATTCTCCTTCATGGAGTATGCATTGAGATTGAGCCTCTCAGTACCTCCTGGATTACCACACTTCGTGACTCTTCATAATAGTTGCCTGACGATTCCTTAATGTCGCATAAGTAGACATGACGTTGTTCTATATACTGTTTACACCTCTCATTCCAACATATATGTGTGTGTATCTGGTCGGGAACAAACGAGCATTGGAGATTGTGCAGCAAGGGAGATCACAGACATTAATTTTCTAACTAGATGTCAACTTGTGAAACGGGAAGAGATGATAGACGAAGATAGTCACATGTGGGAGGGCGTAGATTCTGTGAAGATATATAGTCTTGGGCGAACGCATGTGGTTGAGACGTGACATTGGACTCAGTAATGAAAGCTAGATACCACATGCCCCCTTAATTGAACCGGCGGTTGAGATTAAACATACCCATTGATACGAAAGGGTATGATGCTCAACCAAAAAGCTAATTAATTCATTAGTCACCATGAGTCAAACCACATTAAACCCACTATTTATAGACTATTCACCAACCTGTGCGTCTGCACATGCTAGCTTATTTCTAGATAGATAGCTTATTCTTTTGTTAACATTTGTTGTCTGCAATATTTGTTTGAAATTAACATGTTAATACTAATTAATTGTTGAAACTAATAACATGCAATGATGCATATTGGACACCACATGTCGAACTGATCTACTCTTTTGAATAAATTCTTGGTCATATAACTTACACATATGTATGGTTTACCAATTATGTTACATTAATATTATATGGACTTCCTATATATTTTTGAACTGGCTGGTACCTGTTTACTCATACTATACATATGTCAATGAAAGGAGAAGATAGTACCTGGTAACATGAAAATATTCACTAATCTTCATTTTATATTTACTAATTGAGTGTCCTCGAGTAAAATGATAAAAATGTAGATTTTCCCTAAGTTAAAATTTTGTTAATTTTTTTATTTGTATCTTACACCAAATAAAAATGCATGCATCGTTTTTATCTATTATTTCCTATTGCAGATTAACGCATTAGTTAATTTGCCTAAATCACAAGAAAAAATAAATTTAATTAAATGTTAAATATATATAGTTGACATTTATATTTACAAAATTAACTGGACTTTTGATTTAAAGAAACACTTTAAATTTTTAATTTTTACATTTTGGCTATTGGAAGCCTAGGAGCAAAATATTGGCACTCGATATAGTGTTACAAAATTTATGAATGATACTAAAGATAAAATATTAAACATACATCTAAAAAAGTTTGATTGCTATGACAAATATTGGTCAACATTTTGCCGTCCCTAATAATACAATAGATCATATTTTACACGCGCCCAGTTAAATTGTAAAAACATGTAACTTTTTATTTGGTTGAACTTATTTAAATGTACAATAAATTATATGGACAAACTATTGGCTTTTATAAAGAGGGAGTACTATCTGTTTTATGTAGTGCATGCTATACATTCCGACCATGCCCAAAATCATGTCTGATGTGTCCTGGATGCATTTGTTTCTTTTTTATTTGCATTTTTTTCTATGTTTGTAGTGCTTAGGAAGTTCCATAGATGGATTGTTTAATTTTTATATACACCATTTCATAGGTGTTCATTTTTACTACACGTAAACATGAGAATTACTTAGAACTCCACACTCTTGCAAACAATTTGATGCTTCCCTATGCTTCACACAAACATAGTTCAGTCCGATAGGATTCATGTTGTCTTGACATTATAATCCTACATGTTTTCGCTCTTCCATATTTTAGAATTATATGAATATGAAAGAACCCCATACTTTGTATATAGTAAGGTTACCTGAAGAGAGATTTTCAATAAGGTACAATCTCCTAAATAATGAGCTCCATCACTCAAATAACCCTAACAATAAATCGTGATTTTCCAAAACACTTGAGAATATGTGGATTAACATCTAGTGGCAGCTAGAGACCCGTAAATATATAAGACACAAATTAGTAGGAAGAAAAGGAAAACCAATTAGGGCTAATTACGTCCTACCAAAGTGCAAACCTCAGGGTCAATGTAAAATCATGAAAACAGATGTAGTAGCACAAAGCATATTTGACTGTAAAGAACACTCAAGTGCAACTTCGTAGGAAGTCAGTGTGCACATGCAAAAAATAATGGAAATGATTATGTACTTTGACATCGAATTATGCATGTGGCAATCAATGAAATTATATTAGTCGTTTAGCGGTGGATCAAATAATCAATTAAGCACCAGTTCAGGCCAGACCAAGGGATCACGCCACAAAATGTAGCAACGAACCGTTAGCCTAATACCCACATAAGTCCATCGATTACGTCCTAATAGTGACCTAACTGTTCTCCATAAAAGTGTGCACTAAATCATTTTAATATCCATATCTTCCCAACATTTAATTTTTTCACACTGTCACTAATGATGAACCTACTACAACGAAACCACATCGCTAATTCAAGGCTTGTTCAAATGAATATACTTCCCAATAATATCCTCTTGAAAGGATCAAGGCTGCCATGTACGCGCGTGTAGTTAGCCAGTTCAAGCTAGCTTCACGTGCTAGTTAGCCTGAAGAGAAATCGATCAAGGCTGCCGAGAATCAGTGATTTCTGGTCCAAATTTGTAAACTGGTGTTTTCCGCCAACCCAGGCGTCAATGTGGTCGTTTTCTATAATTCACTCCCCCTAATGATTAATAACATGGATAGAAATAACAGAGAATTATAAGGTAGTGAAATATGATATGTTATCTCAGCAGAAGACCAGCCGGGCATCAACATCGGCATGTGCCCAGCAGGTGACCAACCTTGTCAAATGGAGAACAACATCGTCTTCAGAATCAGGAGGAGTGATAGTTTAAGATCCCTCAAAACAACATCATTCATTTGATTCCACAACTTCCATCATTAAAGAAAGACCGCGATAGGAGCTATGATGACGCTGACCAGAAGATGCATTGACACTGACCAAAAGGCCGATGAAAAGGCATTCGGGGATGTGGTCAGCATGTCTGGTCCGCATGCACCGATCAAAAGGTGGGTTGACACTCCCAACAAAGCGCTACAAGCTAGGGGCTAAGCGACCTGTGAATCCTAGTCGACTGTCTACTCCCTGGGCAGAGAGGGCACCCGACTTTGTTGGCTTCGACGATTCCCTTTTTGAACAAGTCCTTCGTGTTTGCGCATCTTTGAGCAAGCAGCCATCTGAACAATTTGATAAGGGGAGGCATGCAGTTTCTCAAGACGAAAGAGACAAAGACATCATTTTCGCCACCGAAGTGACACAATTTGTAGAGCTGGGCAGTCATGAGTGTGTTTGTGGTCGTCCGGTAGTGGAGGAGCTGCCTGCCTACCTCACACATGGGGTGCAGGTGATCAAGACCGGTTTCAACAAATTTTCCAATATTCCGATGTCTCCAATTCCCATATGCATGTCCTTACATCTCATCTCTCTCATTTCCTAATCTTCTTCTCTTATTATGTGGTTGTAACCTATATATGTGCTAATATGTAAGTCTAGTAGATAACAAGTTGATGTATGATCCCAGATGGATGAATAATGTAGCTTCCGACTTATGTCGAGGAAAATGACTTGTTACTTTCTTCGGTGAAGATGGCTCATATGTATAGAGGAAAGATGGAGCTCATTATTCAAACAAATATGACAGATGGTTGGTGGACTATATTCATTGTGAGTTGTAATGAATGACTATGGATTGCTATTGCAATGATAATGAAAGTGGGTTTGGAAGAGTGTCAAGTCTAGGTACTAATGATCCCACTACATTGGAGGGTGTTGAATCTTTTTACAATGATAAAATTCGATCCAAAGAGGTCATAACTTTATTTAGTGATGACTCCACTATTTCGGAAGAGGTTTCAATTGATTATGATGAGAACAAAATTGCTACTTATGATGATTATTGTGATGAAACTTATATTATAAGAAGTACTAATAATTATTTTTATAAATTTCAAAAAATTATGAATATCCTTTCACTGAACATTATTATTTTAATGTGGAATGAATTTATAGTGTTCAAGTTATATACGAAACTCCCACTGTTATGAATGATAAACTTGTTTATGTGGATAGAAATAAAACTTATATGCTTGTTGATCATGAAAAGAATTCTTTGTGTGATATCTATATGGTTGAATTTGTTCATAATGCTACTGAAAATTATTATGAGGGAGGAACATATGCTTATAGATATCTCAATAATAACAAGTTTCCTCTCTATGTGTTGAAATCCTTAAAGTTGCACTTGTTATGCCTTCCTATGCTAGTTACTTTGTTCTTAATAAATTATTTTCCTGCAAGTTTCCTATGCATATGAAATGAGTTAGGCTTAATTGTGTTTTATATGTGATTTATGAGGCTGCCTTAATTTTCAATTCTTTACTTTTACGTGAGCATCGTTGAAATTATCAATGCCTAGCTAAAAGGCTTTAAATAAAAACGCTTGTTCAGAGACAACCCAATAGTTGTCCTTTCTTTTTTTGTGAGTTTACTTGATTAAGATACAATAGTAATCATTTTTAGTATCTTTTATTAAAATATAAAGTGCCAAGTACAACATTTGGGATAGTGTGGATACTTATTGATTTGATTCTGTGCAAAAAGAAAAACTTTGTGTCTAGTTTTTGAATGCCCCAAAGGCCTCTCTCTACTAGAGTATGATTATTTTCTGAAATTTTTAGACAGTACTGTGATACAAATTGCCTATGTTATCCTATTTTTTTAGAATTTTTAGATTTAGGGAAGTATGGTTTTAGTTCAGCTTTGTACAAACTGTTCTGTTTTTTAGCGATTCTGTTTTGCATGCACAGTTTGCTTGTTTTAGTGTTTCCATAGCTTATATTAAGTGATATAAATTATGGAAATGATAAAATACAGTAGGCATTATGTTAGAACAATTATGTTAGAAGCATTTTTTTTGTTTGGCTATTGGAAGCCTAGGAGCAAAATATTTACACTCGATATAGCGTTACAATAATTTATGAATGATACTAAAGATAAAATATTAAACATCCATCTTGAAAAGTTTATTGCTATCACAAATATGTGGAGGACGTGTTTTGCCGTCCCTAATAATACTATACATCATCTTTTACATGCGCCAGTTAAATTATAAAAATAGGTAACTTTTTATCTGGTGGAACTTATTTATATGGACAACAAATTAGATGGAAAAACTATTGGCTATTATAAAGAGGTAGTACTATATGTTTTCTGTAGTGCATGGCATATATTTACACCATGTATGTGTCCTGGATGGATTTGTTTCTTTTTTATTTGCATTTTTTTCTATATTTGTAGTGCTTTAGGAAGTTCCATAGATGGATTTTTAATTTGTTCAATCTATACCATTTCATAGGTATTCATTTTTACTACACTTAAACATGAGAATTACTTATAACTCCACACTCTTGCAAACAATTTGATGCTTCCGTATGCTGCACACAAACATAGTTCCGTCTGATAGGATTCACGTTGTCTTGACATTATAATCCTACATGTTTTGTCTCTTCCATATTTTACAATTATATGAATATATAAGACGTCCTATACTTTGTATATAATAAGGTTACCTAAAGAGAGATTTTCAGTAAGGTACAATATCCTAAACTACAGAAATAGTAATGAGCTCCATCTATTTGAGCAACAAGTAATTTGTATCTGAGTGAGTATTGATTTGACAGGTACGGACTCCCATCTTGAATTACTAATGTAGTTCTCATGGTATGTGTTTGTCAAACCATGAGTCACACAAATCATTTTATAAGCAACTGGATTCTTTCGCAAGCCGTCAAAAATGTAGCAGTCAACTCAGGAACTGAACTAAGCAGATGCGTGGAGAGCCAATATGAAGTTTTTTTAAGGTATGGTGGGCAGAGCTTATCCGTGAAGATGTACGAGCGGAAAGCTTCTCACCTTCTCAGAAAGTTGGAACACATAAATTTGAAATTTGCAAGAAATCTTGTGTTCCAAGCTGTCTTGAACCCTTTTCTTTTGTTTATCATTCAACACAAGCACTAGTCCATACAAGCTAGCTCAGTTTGGTCACACATGACATACTGTGATACTGATAATGCAGTAAAGTACTGTGATGAGATTGCTCCATCTAACCACTGGGATTGTGCTAAGTTTCCCTGACTTTTAGCCGCTCATGCCACCCGCCGTTGGACGCTGCACATTATATATGCGCAGATTAAGTGTTGGAGTTCTCGTGCCTCGTCAAGTTAACCACTCCTGAAGCAGGGAAAGAGCAACCTTGGGGATCAACGACAATGTCGACGACACCACCAGTTGTCTCTCCGCTCGGGTATAGTGGTAGTGACAACAAAGGAATGTCAATACAAATCAAGACAGGAGCGACACGCTCCTGTGGCCATCAAACAATCTGAGTGCGTGCGTTGCTAGGAGCTTGTTCGATCAAAGCATAGATCGATCGGCTGGTTGTCTACGTGCGTATATTGTGTGTTGTTCCGGCCAGAAGTACTAGTAGTACTACTACCACACGTCCACGCAAGGATCGATTGCTAGCTTGAGGCTAGCTTTACACTGAGGGTGGATCGATCACAAGCCAGCGTTGCTTCGCTACTTCGTCGTTCGTCGTCGGTCGTCGCGTGTCGTCGGAAAGTACTCGACGGCGCGGTCTGGGCCAACAATTGGTATCTAGAACAAGGTTGATCTTCTAGTAACGGAAGATCATGTCGGACGACGAGAGGGACAAGCAGCTGGCGATGTACTCCGGTGCGGCTAAAGTATTGGCTGCTCTGGCGAGTTTGTCGTATCCCCGGTTTGATCGCGAGAACTTCGGAGTCAGGAATGCCTTGATGGAGTGTGGTCTTCGCGCCAACGAGTTGTGGGACGTAGTCGATCCAGGAGGCGACGCTTTCAAGAAGGAGGGAGCCGAGCACCGGAAGGATCGGCAGGCGGCGTCGGCGATTTATTCGGTGGTGCCGATGGATGTCCTTCAACACCTAATCGCCAAAGAAACGGCGAAAGAGGCGTGGGATACCTTGAAGCTCATGTTCGAGGGACACACCCACGTCAAGCAAGCCAATCTCCAAACTCTCTTAAGGAACTATGAGACTTTGGTCATGGGTGACAATGAGTCCGTGGACGCGTTCGCTTCACGGGTAGCTACTCTCGTCAATCGGATCCGTGCACTTGGAGAAAACCTGACGGAGGACTCGGTTGTCCGTCGGTTCTTGCGCGCGGCTCCTTCCCGGTACCTGCAAATTGTCACGGCGATCGAACAGTGCATCGATCTCGCGACCCTCTCCATTGATGATATTGTCGGACGCTACAAGGCTCACGACCAGCGTATGCGGTACAGTCTCGGGGACGGGAGGAACGATGAGCTTGTCAGGCTCACCCGGGCTCAGTGGCAGGCGCTGGACTCAAGGAGAGAAGGTGAGGGCTCTAGCAGTTACACTCGCCAAGATCGTGCGCCAAACGAACAAAGTCAGAAGAACGCCGGCGATGGCGCTCCGAAGAAGAAGTTCGACAAGCGCAAGATCAAGTGTCACAATTGTGGCATCATGTGGCACTTCAAATCGGAGTGCAAGAATCCCTCGAATGAGAAGGCGCTCATGGCCCAGCAAGGAGATGAAGGTGACATGACGTTGATGTGTGAACTCGTGGACGAAGAGGATCCAGTTCTTCAAGTGTCGGCTAAAGAAATTGCTGCGGTCCGTGAAGGAAAAGTTTGCTCTCAAGATCATGGTTCGGAAACTCGTGTCGATGCTACGGATGCGGGGGGTGATTCCGAAACTTACGATAATGCTACAGGCGTAAGTGCTATCTTTGCTGGAGCGAAAGCAGCGATTGCCACGTGTTCTCGGCCATGGAGAAACAGTCCTTGTGTGATGCGTCCAGAAAATATGAAGATAGACAAAGACGTGGCGTCAGAAGTCCAAGACACGAGGCAAGAAGATCCATGTGCGGCTGTCACTGTGGAGAGTCCAGGTGCTCATATAGGAATGTATGTACGAGGGGTGACAGCTACAGTGCCCAAAGGAAGCAACAGTGAGGCACCAACAAGCAACGGCGCGACGCGTGACGCATCATCTCAGTCGGCTGCGTTCGTCGAGCCAGTGAGCAACACGCCTGGCGCTGCAAGCGGCAGTTGTCGTCACCAGGATGGGGCACATGTGCATTTTCATGAAGCTGCACAAGTTCTAGCAGCCAACACCCTTGTTCAAGGGAGCACGTCACTACGTGGAGGCCTAGTTGATGGACTAAAAGGTGCTACACGTCCAGAAAAGAAAAAAGGGCCGAAGTGCCCAGCAAACAGCGACTCGGTTGGCAGCGAAAACGGTACTGCATGCCTCTGAGGAGCAGCAAGGAAGACGTGGCGTTGGATCTACTAGTAGCTCTTGCCGTGAAGGTGTGCTGGAAGAGACCCCGGCTGCACCAGCAAAATTGCACGCAGTGCAAGAGATTCTTTTTTCTCCGACTGTACTGGAGGAAAGGGCATCATCATCTACACCCAAACGTCTACAACCGATGTTCGGCATACAACCGGAGAAATCTCTTCGGACAATTGACCCGGGAATGGTCAAAGGGAGTGGACGACGGTGTGTAGCAAGCGCCGAGGAACCGGCAGAATTGAAGGGCGCAAATACGAAGGAGTATTGGCGTGAGGCTATGGAAGAGTTGGTGTTAATCAACGACAACAATGCATGGAAGCTCGTCGATCTTCGCAACAACCATAAACCCATAGAGCTCAAGTGGGAATTTAAGATCAAGCAAGACGCCGAAGGAAATTGTGTGAAGCACAAGGCAAAGCAAGTGGCCAAAGGATACATGCAAGAGAAAGGTGTGGACTTCGAAGAAGTGTTCGTTCCCGTTGCAAGGATGGAATCGGTGAGATTACTCATCGCTCTCGCGGTTCAAGAATCATGGAAAATACATCACATGGATGTAAAATCCACGTTTTTGAACGATGAGATAGAAGGAGATGTGTATGTGAATCAACCACCGAGATTCATCAACGAGGGAGAAGAGCACAAGGTACTGAAGCTGCACAAAGTCTTGTACGGGCTACAGGAAGGCCCTCGGGCATAGAACATCAAACTTGATCAGACGATGATTTCTCTTGGGTTTGAGAAAGCCCCACTGGAGCATGCAATGTACAAGAGAGGTCAAGAAAGGGATCGTCTACTAGTTGGCATCTACGACGACGATCTATTTATAACTGGAGCAGATGAAGAGGTGATTGCAAAGTTCAAGCTGCAAATGAAGAAGCTTTTCAAGATGGATGACCTAGGGTTATTGAGTTACTACCTCGGGTTGGAGGTAAAGCAAAAGCCAAAAGGGATCATGTTATGCGAGGAGGCATATGCAAGAAAGGTACTTGAAAGCTGTGGCATGAAAGATTGCAATCCAAATGATGCTTCAATGATACCTCGTCTTGAGCTAAGCAAGAAGGAGATGGTGAAACTACCCAGCTACAATGCTAGTGACAAGGAAGGGATTGTTCATGAGTGTAAGAGTACCTCGGGCATGACATATTTCCTTGGTGGAAGCATAGTAAGCTGGCTATCACGAAAGCAGAAAGTGGTGACATCAACTTCAAGTGAAACAAAGTGTCAAGGTGTGTGGTTAGGGAGACTACACGGTGATCTCATGAATCGAGATCCGAAACAAGAGGTGTTCAACGTTGACAGTGAGTCTACAACTTTTCTACGCGAGGATCCAGTGCGGCATGACAGGAGCAAGCACATGGATACAATGTATCACTACATGAAGGACGGCGTGGAAGAAGGTATGGCGGAGGTCAACTACATTCGCACCGATGATCAGCTCGCGGACATGCTAACCAAGGCTTTGGATGAAGAGAGTTCTTGGAAAAGCAAAGAAGAATCGGCGTCAGAGCGGTGACATGACGACGTCGTGCTTAGGGGGTTGATTGTTGGAAATAACCACGACGTGGTTCGTGTCCGGTTTGTACACGCTCAATCACCTAGTTGTAGTTGTAGTAGGATTAGAATTTCTAGCCGAGTTTGACTAGATTGAATCGGTCCTAGCTGCTGCTATATATACATCCGTATACCTCTGTACTTTGTAACACCGTGGATTTGTGAAGTCAATACAAATCAAGACAGGAGCGACACGCTCCTGTGGCCATCAAACAATCTGAGTGCGTGCGTTGCTAGGAGCTTGTTCGATCAAAGCATAGATCGATCGGCTGGTTGTCTACGTGCGTATATTGTGTGTTGTTCCGGCCAGAAGTACTAGTAGTAGTACTACTACCACACGTCCACGCAAGGATCGATTGCTAGCTTGAGGCTAGCTTTACACTGAGGGTGGATCGATCACAAGCCAGCGTTGCTTCGCTACTTTGTCGTTCGTCGTCGGTCGTCGCGTGTCGTCGGAAAGTACTCGACGGCGCGGTCTGGGCCAACAGAAAGCACACCTGAACCTGGCCTTCACAGTGTCGTTGCCGACGCTCAAGGCATGCCCTCCCCTGGCGCTTCCAGTGGCAGTGGAGGTGGTGGTGGTGCTGCTGCTCAAAGCAACCTCCAAGACGGTGGCCCTATTTTTGTCAGCCGTGACCGTGAGTACATATAATTTTGCTTTCCTTAATCAGTGCACATCGAATTTGCTTCAGGAAACAAATAGGAACTACACACTTCTCTTGTGTTATTTGACCATTATAGTGTTATACTAATTGTTACTCAAGCGATTTGATTGTGTTCGACACCTTGCAAAAATCAACTACAAAAGAAATCTTGTGCTATTTGTACTACTATACAAGTGTTATAACAGCCGATTTGCTGGATGCTTGTGGCTGCAGACAATCCGTTTGCCGGCGGACCTCCCGTCAACTGCTCATAACAAGCCCTTGCTCTGCTCCCGTCAATCATGTGCTAGTTAAAATGTGTGGATGGAACAATATTTGATCCCAGTATGGTTAAGGGCTTGTTGCCCTCTTGTTAATGAGATATTGTGGAGTCAAGAATGTATTAGCACATTTTATTATTACCGTGTTCGTTTGTATAACTTGTGGGAGTACGGATCAACATATGTCTCAGCATATACATATCCGGCCAATACGCTTTCTTAAAGAAGGTTGAAACACCCGGCATCTTTCATCATTGTGATGCACATATTCATTTTTATTATTAATTATTAAGTAAAGTACATAACAAAGCAGGACCGAAACGTTACAATATAAGACAAAAATACTAACGACTAAGTTGACTTCTTCTTTAACAATGCCTTCAAGAAGGGATAACTGAGTCACCCGGCGGAGAGTAATGCCTCAACGGTGAGGTGCTCCGCCACCACATGTGGGTCGGCAAGTAGAGTGTCGATGACCTCAACATTGGCATGCTCCGCGGCAAGCTGTACCTCGGCGGCGAGGTTCTCCTCCTCCCCGAACAGTCGGAGGGGCACGACAGCGACGTCGTACCGGCGTGGGGCAGCTCCCCCTCTACCAGTGGTAGATTGTGTAAAATATAAAGGGCGGCTAAACAGCAGCACATGCCAAAACAGACTAGGGAGATTAGATAGGCCGAGTAATTAGAAGTGAGTTTAGCAGTAGGATTATATTCTATTGGCATCAAATTCTTTCAAGGGGAGCAGGACCCGAGATGGTCCTGCCAACGCTCCGCATCTGCCCTCTATCTCCCTCTCCTTATCCTCCATGGAGCTCAACTCTAAAACCTCCTCGTTGTCCGAGCTTGAGGAATCGTCTCGCACGACGATGGCCGAGAGGTAATGGGACAAGTAGGCAAAATTGTGGGTCAGGAGAAGCCTCACCATGTCAAATTTGGGCCCAATTATGACGCAATTTGGAAATAATGGGTGGTGGCGGGGAAGAGCTCGGGTTTGTGGAGGGTGATGGTGGGAATTTATAACGGCGGGGAGATGAATCAACCTCGCGTAAGCCGGTGAGCCACTTTGTCGAGGAAGCGGAGCCGAATCGGTGATCCGTGGAATTAAGAACGCCTTTAAGTTTTAGTGGTACACAATAAATAACACACATGATCGACCGTTGACTAAAAACTAGTTAGTGATATAAAATTATCAGAGCCTAGATACTACTTAACACCAGTCTATGATAAGTTAGGGGCATATATAACTCATCAATCTCTGACCGGCCTTAAAATAGCCGGTCAGTGATGAGTTTCTAGGATAGCCCCTGGACATCCATCACTAAGACACTAACGCATCCCCACTGGGCAATCGGTGATGACCCTCATCACTGACGTGTATTCAATGGCTTGTAAGTGAGGAGGGGTCAGTAGTCTTCGATATGTAGTAGTGATATTGGAAGAGTTTAATTAGTGTGGTACTACGAATAATGGGACAGTGGCAAGAAAATATTTGAAGGCAAACTCATAGTTCCTTCATTATTAGACCTTAACACTTTCTCTACATTCAACATACACCATAACATCATTCATGTCAGAATTTGGAATTACTTTGAATACATTTACAATTTATAAGGCACTAAATGGATTTTTTTTCGTACCATTCTTCATGAGAGATGATTCAGTTAGTAAGGACCTCCATCACAGCTTTCATGCAACTCTCTCAAATTCTGACCACAACCTCCAGAGGTCACATCATAACAACATGTCAAGTTTCATAATTTTTGGAATTGATTTAAAATTTTATAAATTAAATCAACCTTCATTAAATACTAAAGCCATAACTTTGACATGAAATTTCTAGTGATCTAGTGTAGAAATTTTTTGGGCCATAAACCTAGACCTAAAACACTAAAACAATAACATTACAAAGAATACCAATAGCAGGCTAGCCAAGGAGAACACCGTTGGTATTTTCCACCCATGGGTAAGTCGGACCCTAGTTACAAGTGACGGGCACCGATTCATACCTTCCACCCATGGGTAAATCGGACCCTTGTTACCGGTGGCGGGCACCAATTCATGCCCCCACTGGTATTTTTGGCCCTTGACTACTGATGAGGATATGTACCTAGGGTAGGGTCTTAGGCCTGACCTACATACCCTACCTAAGGACACTACATTGGAGAACTTAAAGATTACAAGGAAGATTCCAACTGAAATCACCATGGCGCATGAGTCACTCGACAGAACATCCACTTGGAGGTTTCTCCCTCCATTCGACAATTGCCTTTCACTCGGAAGAACCAGAAGTCAGTCGACCACAGAAGACCAGAAGCCACTCCAGGGAGGCCAACGGGCAGGCGTTCGACTGGTCGCCATAAGTAGCATTTATTACATACGTTATCAGTAACGTTCGCCTTTATTACCACGATCGAACCCTTGGTTGCCGGGTATTCATGAGGGGCAGCGCACTCTATATAAGCCACCCCTCCCCTCTGGCACAAGGGTTCGCACCTCCTATAACTCACACATTCCACACGACAGAAGCTCCCGAGCACTGAGACGTAGGGCTGTTACCTCCACGAGAGGGGCCTGAACTCATACATCCGTGTGTACAATCTCGCCGTAGCTAGGACTCTGCTCCCTCTTTACGTACCCCTAACCTCTACTGTCAGGCTCGTTCCCACGACAGTTGGCGTCCACCGTGGGGCTGGCGTCTAAGCGACTTCCGGCGAGTTTGCAATTTTCTTCTTCGTCATGTCTTCCGGCGGCGGTTTGTTCCTGGGCCACGAGATCCGTCTCGGTGCGCTCACCTTCATCGCCGACGACTCGGCATGGCTTCAGGAAGCGCCTCTGGACGTTGAGGCGCTCTCGATCCGCGGGGCGACGCACTTCCGTGCAAGCTCCTGCGGCGTTCTTCTTCGGCAGCCGTCGACTCCGTATCTGTCGACTCCGGCATCGTTTGCTCTCACCGCCGTTCGTCGCCGCAAGAGTTCTGGTCGCTCGCGGCTCCAGCGTTGGGTGAGGCATGCGACGGCTCGCCAAGCGTCATCTCCGTAGATCGCGGCTATCGAACCCGCCGAATCACTTCACGGCGTGTTCGACTCGGCGTCGGATCAGTCTGACGTTCCTTCCGAGTGCGAGAGCTACGATCCAGCGGCTGAGGTTCTTATGGCGGGTTCACAGCAAAGCCCGCCTAGCTACGGCCGCGGCGGGCACGAGGTTGGAGGACCGTCGAATGAGTAGCAGCGCCGAGATGAGGATATTCTCCATACGCCCATCGTCGGTGCGACTGCCGAAGCCCAGGCCTTGGAGGCCACGCGCCTTCGGCTCGAAGAGATGCAGAGGGCACTCGACGAGCGTACCCGCCAGCGTCCTCAATTTTCCAGTCGACGTCAATGACAGTTGATTCCGAGTGGATCTCAGAACAACGTCAAGGTATTCCGTACTCCAGTTCTGAATGTTGCAGCCGCTGCTAGGATTGCAGATTCCATTCAACCATCACGTTCAGAGGCTAGCAGAGGTTTGCAGCAGATCCGAGTGTTGCTTGATGCGGCGCAACAGCAGAATTCGGCTGTTTCTCAGTCGCGTAATAGGTTACACGGTAATTCACCCAAGGCAGACACAGTTCAGTCAGCTCACAGCCCGGGGTCACCTCTGCGTCGCAGGGGCGGAGGTTACCGTGAAGATCAGTACCGAGATCAGGGGCGAGATCAGTTTGCTCCTCGTTATCACCGTGATGACCGCCGTCGAGTGCCTACTCCCCCGCGGAGTGGTTCATATGTGCCCCGACACTATGACGATAGGCGCCCGTTCGGCGATGAGCGGAATCCTGGGTTCGATGCGAGGAATGTCCTCTTACAGAAGCGGATTGACAGGGGCAGGGCTCACAGGGATGGTTATGATAGAGATCATCCGAGTGGAAGTGGTGCCGTTGTCTCTGGGCCCGAGTGTTTCAGCAGAGCCATTCGATCCGCTGAGATTCCCCCCAACTTCAGGTTGGCGGCTGGAATAAGCAAGTTCACTGGTGAGTCGAAGCCGGAAACATGGCTAGACGATTACCGAGTGGCGGTGCAGATCGGTGGAGGAAATGACAATATAGCCATGAGCGTGGCTGAATCAGTTGGCTCCTTCTAGCATCTACTGCTGGGAGAATCTTGCCCGAGTGTTCATCAGAACTTTCGACGGCACATGCAAGCGTCCCGCTGGTTTGTTTGAGCTGCAGCACTGCGTGCAGAAACCGAATGAAACTTTGAGGGATTACATTCAGCGTTGGACCACCCTCCATCACACGGTGGAAAATGTTTCCGAGCACCAAGCCGTCTGCGCCTTCAAGGCCGGTGTTAGGTACAGAGAGCTTTATCTGAAGTTTGGTCGGACCGGAGATATGTCCCTGAGCAAGATGATGGAGATTGCCACTCGGTACGCCAATGGCGAAGAGGAGGACCGCCTTCGTAGCGGCAAGGGAAAGGCAGTCAACAATGATGCTGGCGGCAGCAATTCCGGTCAGAAACAAAAGCGCAAAGCCGATAGTTCTGCTCAAGCAGAGGCAGCCGCCCTGGCGGCACAAGGAAAGAATAAGGGGAAACCCAAAGGGCAATTTACCCCCAAGAAATCAAAGAATCAGTCAGGAACGGACGTCCTAGATATGCCGTGTGCAATCCACACGAAGAAGGATGAGGAAGGCAATTTGATATTGCCAAAACACACCACTCGACAATGCAGATTACTGATCCAACAGTTCAAGGAAGGACAGTCGAGTGGGAAAACTCCTGAAAAGGAAGATGATGAAGATAAAGAGGATTTTCCTGAGGTCAATGCCACTTTGATGATTTTTGCTGATGTAGAAAGCAAAAGTCGACTGAAAGTTATTAACAGGGAGGTCAACATGGCTGTTCCTGCCACCCCCACATACCTCAAGTGGTCTCATACTCCTATCACCTTTGACCAGTCAGACCACCCTGCTCATGTTGCTACCCCCAGTCGGCAAGCTCTGGTGGTGGATCCTGTTGTGGGAGGCACTCGACTCCGCAAGGTTCTCATGGACGGAGGGAGTGGATTGAACATCTTGTATGCAGATACCCTCAAGGGCATGGGCATTCCGATGTCCCGACTCAGTTAGAGCAACATGCAGTTCCATGGAGTCATCCCTAGGAAGAAGGCCAAGTCACTCGGTCAGATTGCGTTGGATGTCGTGTTCGGCACCGACAAGAATTTTCGCAAGGAAAAGTTGACGTTTGAAGTTGTAGACTTCCAGAGCGCATATCACGCCATCCTTGGTCGACCGGCTTATGTCCGTTTCATGGCCCATTCATGTTACGTGTACCTCAAGCTGAAGATGCCCGGGCCCAAGGGTGTGATCACAGTCACAGGGAATCGACAGAGGGCTGAGGAGTGCCTTCAGCAAGGCTCCAAGATTGCCGACCATCAAATGGCTATGGTTGAATTGGAAGAATACAAGAGGAATACTGATCCTGCCGATCTGCTATGTTCCAAGAAGCCCGCGTCTGAGTCTGCTTTTCAGTCGGCAGGTGACGTGAAGCAAGTGAACGTTCACCCTACAGATCCTAATGCTGCCCCGACCAACATCTCGACGACACTCGACGGCAAATAGTAAGCCGCGCTCATCCAGTTCCTCCGTGAGAAATGGGACATCTTCGCATGGAAGCCTTCTGACATGCCGGGTGTACCCAGGGAACTGGCTGAGCACCGACTGAGAGTTGACCCGAAGGCCAAGCCTGTCAAAGAGCACTTGCGTCGGTCGGCGGCAGAGAAGTGGAAGGCAATCGGCGAGGAGGTGGCTCGACTCTTGGCGGCTGAGTTCATACGCGAGATTTACCACTCCGAGTGGCTCGCGAACGTCGTCATGGTCCCCAAAAAAGACAAGTCACTCCGCATGTGTATTGACTTTAAACATATCAATCGGGCCTGCCCGAAAGATCATTTTCCGCTCCCCCGCATCGATCAGATTGTCGACTCAACTGCGGGATGCGAGCGTTTATCTTTTCTCGATGCATACTCTGGTTACCATCAGATCCGTCTGTTTGGTCCAGATGAAATAAAGACGGCCTTCATCACCCCTTTCGGGTGTTTCTGTTATATCACCATGCCTTTTGGTCTGAAAAATGCTGGCGCTACTTTCATGCGTATGATTCAGAAATGCCTGCTCAAGCAAATCAGTCGGAATGTCGAGGCTTATATGGATGATATTGTAGTCAAGTTTCGCAAAGGTTTCGACCTGCTGACTGACTTGGCAGAAACATTCGCCAACCTAAGGAAATATGATATCAAGTTAAACCCGACCAAGTGCAGTTTTGGAGTTCCTGGTGGCAAGTTGCTCGGTTTCCTCGTTTCCGAATGGGGGATTGACGTCAATCCCGAGAAGATCGGCGCCATCGTCCGAATGAAACGCCCCGAGCGTGTGCACGATGTCCAGAAGCTCACGGGTTGCCTGGCGGCATTGAGTAGATTTATTTCTCGTCTCGGAGAGAAGGCATTGCCTTTATACCGATTGATGAAGAAATCCGATACGTTCGAGTGGACTCCTGAGGCAGAAGCAGCGTTTGTTGAGCTCAAAGCCCTGCTTTCCACCCAGCCGGTGCTTGCTGTTCCACACAGCAAAGACCCCCTGCTCCTGTACATTGCAGCCACTAACCAAGTCGTCAGTATGGTTCTCACTGTCGAGCGAGAAGAAGAGGGCAAGGCTTATAAAGTCCAACGTCCAGTTTACTATATCTCTGAGGTGTTGACTCCTTCAAAGCAAAGGTACCCTCATTATCAGAAGCTCGTCTATGGTATCTATCTATCAGCGAAGAAGGTGGCACACTACTTCCAAGATCACTCAGTCTCAGTCGTCAGCGATGCTCCATTGTCTGAGATCCTTAACAATCGAGACGCGACTGGTCGAGTGGCCAAATGGGCTATTGAGATCCTATAGTTTGATATCAAGTTTGAAGCAAAGAAGGCAATCAAATCTCAAGCGCTTGCTGACTTCATGGCCGAGTGGATAGAACAGCAGCAGCCAACTCAAATCCACTCGGCGCACTGGACCATGTTCTTTGATGGTTCTAAGATGCTGAATGGGTCTGGTGCTGGTCTGGTATTGGTATCTCCAAAGGGTGACAGGCTCAGTTATGTCCTCCAGATTCACTTTGATTCCTCCCATAATGAAGCTGAATACGAGGCACTCCTTTACGGGTTACGTATGGCCATCTCACTCGGCGTCCGACGCTTGATGGTATACGGTGATTCAGATTTGGTGGTTAATCAGGTGATGAAGGAGTGGGATGTCAGGAACCCTGCCATGACTGGATATTGCCATGCAGTGAGAAAGCTTGAGAAGAAATTTGAAGGTTTTGAACTCCACCATATTCCCCGAGTGAAGAATCAAGCAGCTGATGATTTAGCAAAGATCGGATCCACTCAGAGGCCTGTACCTAGCAATGTGTTTCTGGAACACCTACATTCTCCTTCGGTGCAAGAGGATCCCTTCACGGAAGAGCCCCCGCAAGCAATAAGCGCCTCCAATCCGACTGAGGTTGATGTCCCGGCAGTCATAGATCTGGTCATGGAGATTCTGGTGATTACGCCCGATTGGACGGTGCCATATATTGCATTCATACTGAGGCAAGAACTCCCAGAAGACGAGGTTGAAGCTCGACAGATCGTCCGCAGGTCCAAGGCCTTTACTGTGATGGATGGACAGCTTTACAGAGAAAGCATAACTGGCGTAACTCAGCGGTTCATCTCTCCAAAGGAAGGTCGACTGATTCTGGAGGAAATTCACTCGGGGACTTGTGGTCATCAAGCGTCCTCTTGGACGATTGTTGCCAAAGCATACCGAGCTGGTTTCTTCTGGCCGCGCACCAACGAAATGGCTATGGAAATTGTTGAACACTGCGAAGGATGCCAGTTTTACGCAAACTTGTCACATAAGCCTGTGTCCGCCCTGAAGACTATTCCAATCATCTGGCCATTCGCTGTATGGGGTTTGGATATGGTCGGTCCTCTCCGAATAGGCCAGAGTGGATTCACGCATCTGCTTGTAGCAGTCGACAAGTTCACCAAGTGGATTGAGGCTAAACCCATAAAGAAGCTGAATTCGCGCACTTCTATCAAATTCATGAAAGATATAATGTTCCGGTATGGAGTTCCCCACAGTATCATAAGAGACAATGGTTCAAACTTAGACTCGGAAGAATTCAGATACTTTTTCTCCGCCCAAGGCACTCGGGTGGATTACGCATCTGTTGCGCACCCCAGACTAATGGTCAAGCTGAGCGAGCAAATGGCCTTATCCTTCAAGGGTTGAAGCCTCGACTCATGCGAGATCTTGAACATGCAGCTGGAGCTTGGGTTACTGAATTGCCGTCTGATCTGTGGGGCTTGAGGACGACTCCTAACCGGTCGACTGGGCGCACTCCTTTCTTCATGGTGTATGGAGCCGAGGCCGTTTTGCCAAGTGATCTCCTTCACAATTCTCCCCGTGTAGATCTTTACTCAGAGGCTGAGGCTGAACAAGCACGACAGGACAGTGTAAATCTCCTGGAAGAAGAACGTGAAATGGCTCTGATTCGGTCGACTGTGTACCAGCAAGATCTGCGTCACTTCCATGCAAGGCACGTCAGGAGTCGGTCGTTCCATGAAGGTGATCTTGTGCTTCGAGTGGATCAGCAGCGGCCTCACAAGCTTGCCCCCGCGTGGGAAGGTCCTTTCGTCATCACCAAAGTACTGAACAATGGAGCCTACCACCTCTTCAACCTCAAGAAGAATATCGACGAACCACGTGCTTGGAATGCGGATTTACTTTGACGTTTTTATACCTGACGACTGGGTTGTTTGATGTAATAAGAGTACTCTAGACAATGTTGTTTATCAAAGTTATGACTCCCGCAGTCTTTTGTCGATTCCGATCGCGCAATCTCATATTCAAAAACACTCCGAGTGGTGAGCGACCCTCTCACTCGGGGGCTTAGCTGCGAACCAGTCTTCGCCTAAGTTTAAAAAACACTCCGAGTGGTGAGCGACCCTCTCACTCAGGGGCTTACCCGCGAACAAGTTTTCGCCTAAGTTAAAAATCCTGCCGAGTGAATAGCATCCAATTCACTCAGGAACTTAGCTGTGAACCAGTCTTCGTCTAAGTTAAAAACTCTCCGAGTGGTGAGCGACCCTCTCACTCGAGGGCTTAGCCGCGAACAAGTTTTTCTCAAGCACCGGTGGGGCTCGCGGGCTCGACGAAGCTGTCCAGATCAATCCCATCGGCGATCCGAGTGGCTGCTTCGATGAAGGTCTCCATGAAGCCTTCGAATTGAAGTTTCTTCGTGTTGACCACCTGGAGAGCCTTCAGCTTATCCTCCCTGGCCTCCTTGCAATGGACACGGACGAGTGAAAGCGCCACGTCAGCTCCACAGCGAGCAACAGATTTTTTCCATGCCTATACTCGACCGGGAATCTCGTTGAGGCGGGTCATCATCGACTCGAGGTCAGTCTGGAGAGTATCTTCTGGCCACAATTCTTTGTCGATCTTCACCAGCGCAGCCCTCAGTCGAGTGAAATACCCTTGAACACTTCTAAGACGAGCGTCAAGCCGAAACATGTTCATGGCCACAACGTCCCCGACGGGTGACTTGGTGGGCTCCAGACTTGGCTTGATCTCCTCATTCTCCTTATCAAAGTCTTGGCAGAATTCTAAACGAAGTGGAAATGAAAGGTTGGCCACGCTACTGTTCTGTGGAAATTAAGGAAATTCACTCAACGGAAGAAAGTTACCTTCAAGCATGCCGAACATCTTCTTCGCAAAGTCTCCCAAGTAGTTCTCCAGACCGCTCCTTCTCTTGGTCAGCTGTTCAACCTTTTTGATCCAATCGGCCCGTTCTTGCTTGAGTTTGGTGTTCTCTTCGTCCAACTTACTGGCTGCGGCAAGCTTCTTCTCAGCGGCCTCGGTTTTCTCCCTCGCCACCTTCTGAGCATCAGCGAGTGCCTTGTCTTTATCTTCAAGCACCTTCTTCATGGTATCTAAAGAAATAACTTTGTTGAGTCGCACATGGAGTCGGCGGTTGTCATCACGCACGTCTGTTCGAGTGAGGACACTCGGTTCAAAGGATAGAAGATGAAAGTGATAGTGCAGTTGGTCGACAAAGATTACCTCCCAGGGTCTTCAGCTCGGTCTGTGCACGGTCTAGGTCGTTCTTGGTCACCTCCAGATCCAGCTGAAGCTGTTTTTTCTCCTTCTCCAGGTCGACGTACTGAATCCCGAGCTCACAGGCATTCTGAAATCAGCAAAGAAGTAGTTTAGTCGACACTAATATTTCTCCACTCCCGAGTGGAAAAGAGCAAGTTCAGTCGACTGGATGGCGGCCCGCCGCCCCACCCCACACCCCTGCAAAGCGTCATATCATGGTTGATGGAAATGATGTCCATGAAACCTGCAGGATAGGTCTTGCCAGTTCGGATCTTTTCCATCCCTAAGACAAGCATTCAGAGGTGGAGCTACTAAGAAAAAGAACTCACTCGACGGACCGAGTGACAAGCGTACTCCAAATACGAAAAAGGACCCCGAGTCCAAGTTCTTAAGACTACTGCCAATCGTAAACGATCGACAGTAGTCTCGGGGACTACACCCAGTGGGTGCACTCAGCGTGCCCCCACTGGATACAAAACCACTCAACCAGGTCCGACCTGTCCGAGTTAAAAAAAAGAGAGCAAAGATGCAAACATTGTCTCTATCAGACCCCCCCGATGCAAGCACTCGACGGCGGTCTCGGGGAGTACACCCAGTCGGTGCACTCAGCGTGCCCCCACTGTACTTACTATCACTCGACCTGTCGAGTGACAAGCGACTATCAAAGCAAATCTAAGACCCCTGCCGATGTCACCACCATTCGACAGCGGTCTCGGGGACTACCCCTAGTGGATGCACTCAGCTTGTCCCCACTGGACCAGAAACCACTCGACTAAGACCTGATCTACTCGAGGGGGAAACAAGCAAGTATGCACCAAAAGAAAACACCCAGTGGGTGTAGAGTCAAGATGGACGAGAATTCAATCAGAAATGAACTTACAATCGCACTTACTCGGACATTGGCACGAAGCGCTGAGCTGGCATCATAAGCAAACTTGCTGGCCTCGTATGCCTCCTTCGTACGCAGCATCATTTGCTCAGCCTGGATCATGGCCTCTTTACCAGCTCCAGTCTGGTCCTCTGGGACGCGGTACAGAGGGAACTCGAGCGTTGGATGAGTCGGTGCTGCAGCTGGGGTCAGAAGAGTTCCCGGAGGTTGCCCAATTGGCGCTGAGACCATAAGAGTTGAAGTTGTTGGCGGGGCACTCGACAGCGGAACCTCAAGTCTAGCCCTAGCTCAGGAAGAGTTGCCAAGTTCTTGGGACGATGCAGCAATCGACTTACGAGGCGCCTGCCCCGACGATGTCCTCCGATCGCGTACACGTGGGGTGCCCAAAGTCACGCCTTCATCACCCGCACCCTGAAGTGGCTCCTCATCATCTTCAACGTGGATGACGTCTGCAGCTGCCAATCAACAACGTTAACTTATTCAATCGACGATTCTTCTCCAAAAAACAGAGCAAAGTGAAGATTTGTTATACCTCGTTGAGAGGTGGCCGCGTCAGCAGTGTCCACTTCCATGTGCTCCTCTTCATCTCGCGGAGGCGACGTCACCGAGGTAGCAGCTCTGGCAAACAAATTCCACTCGATCAGCAAAGACATGAAGTTCCACAACAGCAGAAAAAGGAAAATGAACACTCACGTTGAAGCGACGGGCACGGTGATCTTCATACGGGGCAGAGCCTTCCGAGGTTTTGGTGCGTCAGACCTGGGCTGTTTCGCAGCCTTTTGAGTCGACTCAGATGTTGCAGCACGGTCGCGCTTCGGATTCCTGGTGCTCGATGTCAAGGTTCTGCTTGGGACGGCCGCTGGGTCTTGGCGCTGCTTGGAACAATGCTCGGTGCGCGGAGGAGACTGAACCTCTTCCTCGCTTTCCTCCGAGTCGTCGTCACTGCCTTCACTGTTCTCGACGTAATCAACGTCTACGCTGCCGTCTGCGCTCTCTTCTCCGTCCTCAGGCTGTTCTCCGTTTGGCACGGGCCATATATTGCATTCATACTGAGGCTAGGAGTCCCAGAAGACGAGGTTGAAGCTCGACAGATCGTCCGCAGGTCCATGGCCTTTACTGTGATGGATGGACAGCATTACAGAGAAAGCATAACTGGCGTAACTCAGCGGTTCATCTCTCCTAAGGAAGGTCGACTGATTCTGGAGGAAATTCACTCGGGGACCTGTGGTCATCATGCGTCCTCTTGGACGATTGTTGCCAAAGCATACCAAGCTGGTTTCTTCTGGCCGCGCACCAACGAAATGGCTAACGAAATTGTTGAACACTGCGAAGGATGCGAGTTTTACGCAAACTTGTCACATAACCCCGCGTCCGCCCTGAAGATTATTGCCCTCATCTGGCCATTCGCTGTATGGGGTTTGGATATGGTTGGTCCTCTCTGAATAGGCCAGAGTGGATTCACGCATCTGCTTGTAGCAGTCGACAAGTTCACCAAGTGGATTGAGGCTAAACCCATAAAGAAGCTGAATTCGCGCACTTCTATCAAATTCATGAAAGATATAATGTTCCGGTATGGAGTTCCCCACAGTATCATAAGAGACAATGGTTCAAACTTAGACTCGGAAGAATTCAGATACTTTTTCTCCGCCCAAGGCACTCGGGTGGATTACGCATCTGTTGCGCACCCCAGACTAATGGTCAAGCTGAGCGAGCAAATGGCCTTATCCTTCAAGGGTTGAAGCCTCGACTCATCCGAGATCTTGAACATGCAGCTGGAGCTTGGGTTACTGAATTGCCGTCTGTTCTGTGGGGCTTGAGGACGACTCCTAACCGGTCGACTGGGCGCACTCCTTTCTTCATGGTGTATGGAGCCGAGGCTGTTTTGCCAAGTGATCTCCTTCACAATTCTCCCCGTGTAGATCTTTACTCAGAGGCTGAGGCTGAACAAGCACGACAGGACGGTGTAGATCTCCTGGAAGAAGAACGTGAAATGGCTATGATTCGGTCGACTATGTACCAGCAAGATCTGCGTCGCTTCCATGCAAGGGACGTTAGGAGTCGGTCGTTCCATGAAGGTGATCTTGTGCTCCGAGTGGATCAGCAGCGGCCTCACAAGCTTGCCCCCGCGTGGGAAGGTCCTTTCATTGTCACCAAAGTACTGAACAATGGAGCCTACCACCTCTTCAACCTCAAGAAGAATATCGACGAACCACGTGCTTGGAACGCGGATTTACTTCGACATTTTTATACCTGACGACTGGGTTGTTTGATGTAATAAGAGTACTCTAGACAATGTTGTTTATCAAAGTTATGACTCCCGCAGTCTTTTGTCGATTCCGATCGCGCAATCTCATATTCAAAAACACTCCGAGTGGTGAGCGACCCTCTCACTCGGGGGCTTAGCTGCGAACCAGTCTTCGCCTAAGTTTAAAAAACACTCCGAGTGGTGAGCGACCCTCTCACTCAGGGGCTTACCCGCGAACAAGTTTTTGCCTAAGTTAAAAATCGTGCCGAGTGAATAGCATCCAATTCACTCGGGAACTTAGCTGTGAACCAGTCTTCGTCTAAGTTAAAAACTCTCCGAGAGGTGAGCGACCCTCTCACTCGAGGGCTTAGCCACGAACAAGTTTTTCTCAAGCACAGGTGGGGCTCGCGGGCTCGACGAAGGTGTCCAGATCAATCCCATCGGCGATCCGAGTGGCTGCTTCGATGAAGGTCTCCATGAAGCCTTCGAATTGAAGTTTCTTCGTGTTGACCACCTGGAGAGCCTTCAGCTTATCCTCCTTGGCCTCCTTGCAATGGACACGGACGAGTGAAAGCGCCACGTCAGCTCCACAGCGAGCAGCAGATTTTTTCCATGCCTATACTCGACCGGGAATCTCGTTGAGGCGGGTCATCATCGACTCGAGGTCAGTCTGGAGAGTATCTTCTGGCCACAATTCTTTGTCGATCTTCACCAGCGCAGCCCTTAGTCGAGTGAAATACCCTTGAACACTTCTAAGACGAGCGTCAAGCCGAAACATGTTCATGGCCACAACGTCCCCGACGGGTGACTTGGTGGGGTCCAGACTTGGCTTGATCTCCTCATTCTCCTTATCAAAGTCTTGGCAGAATTCTAAACGAAGTGGAAATGAAAGGTTGGCCACGCTACTGTTCTGTGGAAATTAAGGAAATTCACTCAACGGAACAAAGTTACCTTCAAGGATGCCGAACATCTTCTTCGCAAAGTCTCCCAAGTAGTTCTCCAGACCGCTCCTTCTCTTGGTCAGCTGTTCAACCTTTTTGATCCAATCGGCCCGTTCTTGCTTGAGTTTGGTGTTCTCTTTGTCCAACTTACTGGCTGCGGCAAGCTTCTTCTCAGCGGCCTCGGTTTTCTCCCTCGCCACCTTCTGAGCATCAGCGAGTGCCTTGTCTTTATCTTCAAGCACCTTCTTCATGGTATCTAAAGAAATAACTTTGTTGAGTCGCACATGGAGTCGGCGGTTGTCATCACGCACGTCTGTTCGAGTGAGGACACTCGGTTCAAAGGATAGAAGATGAAAGTGATAGTGCAGTTGGTTGACAAGGATTACCTCCCAGGGTCTTCAGCTCGGTCTGTGCACGGTCTAGGTCGTTCTTGGTCACCTCCAGATCCAGCTGAAGCTGTTTTTTCTCCTTCTCCAGGTCGACGTACTGAATCCCGAGCTCACAGGCATTCTGAAATCAGCAAAGAAGTAGTTTAGTCGACACTAATATTTCTCCACTCCCGTGTGGAAAAGAGCAAGTTCAGTCGACTGGATGGCGGCCCGCCGCCCCACCCCACACCCCTGCAAAGCGTCATATCATGGTTGATGGAAATGATGTCCATGAAACCTGCAGGATAGGTCTTGCCAGTTCGGATCTTTTCCATCCCTAAGACAAGCATTCAGAGGTGGAGCTACTAAGAAAAAGAACTCACTCGACGGACCGAGTGACAAGCGTACTCCAAATACGAAAAAGGACCCCGAGTCCAAGTTCTTAAGACTACTGCCAATCGTAAACGATCGATAGTAGTCTCAGGGACTACACCCAGTGGGTGCACTCAGCGTGCCCCCACTGGATACAAAACCACTCAACCAGGTCCGACCTGTCCGAGTTAAAAAAAAAAAGAGCAAAGATGCAAACATTGTCTCTATCAGACCCCCCCGATGCAAGCACTCGACGGCGGTCTCGGGGAGTACACCCAGTCGGTGCACTCAGCGTGCCCCCACTGTACTTACTATCACTCGACCTGTCGAGTGACAAGCGACTATCAAAGCAAATCTAAGACCGCTGCCGATGTCACCACCATTCGACAGCGGTCTCGGGGACTACCCCTAGTGGATGCACTCAGCTTGTCCCCACTGGACCAGAAACCACTCGACTAAGACCTGATCTACTCGAGGGGGAAACAAGCAAGTATGCACCAAAAGAAAACACCCAGTGGATGTAGAGTCAAGATGGACGAGAATTCAATCAGAAATGAACTTACAATCGCACTTACTCGGACATTGGCACGAAGCGCTGAGCTGGCATCATAAGCAAACTTGCTGGCCTCGTATGCCTCCTTCGTACGCAGCATCATTTGCTCAGCCTGGATCATGGCCTCTTTACCAGCTCCAGTCTGGTCCTCTGGGACGCGGTACAGAGGGAACTCGAGCGTCGGATGAGTCGGTGCTGCAGCTGGGGTCAGAAGAGTTCCCGGAGGTTGCCCAATTGGCGCTGAGACCATAAGAGTTGAAGTTGTTGGCGGGGCACTCGACAGCGGAACCTCAAGTCTAGCCCTAGCTCAGGAAGAGTTGCCAAGTTCTTGGGACGATGCAGCAATCGACTTACGAGGCGCCTGCCCCGACGATGTCCTCCGAGCGCGTACACGTGGGGTGCCCAAAGTCATGCCTTCATCACCCGCACCCTGAAGTGGCTCCTCATCGTCTTCAACGTGGATGACGTCTGCAGCTGCCAATCAACAACGTTAACTTATTCAATCGACGATTCTTCTCCAAAATACAGAGCAAAGTGAAGATTTGTTATACCTCGTTGAGAGGTGGCCGCGTCAGCAGTGTCCACTTCCATGTGCTCCTCTTCATCTCGCGGAGGCGACGTCACCGAGGTAGCAGCTCTGGCAAACAAATTCCACTCGATCAGCAAAGACATGAAGTTCCACAACAGCAGAAAAAGGAAAATGAACACTCACGTTGAAGCGACGGGCACGGTGATCTTCATACGGGGCAGAGCCTTCCGAGGTTTTGGTGCGTCAGACCTGGGCTGTTTCGCAGCCTTTTCAGTCGACTCAGATGTTGCAGCACGGTCGCGCTTCGGATTCCTGGTGCTCGATGTCAAGGTTCTGCTTGGGACGGCCGCTGGGTCTTGGCGCTGCTTGGAACAATGCTCGGTGCGCGGAGGAGACTGAACCTCTTCCTCGCTTTCCTCCGAGTCGTCGTCACTGCCTTCACTGTTCTCGACGTAATCAACGTCTACGCTGCCGTCTGCGCTCTCTTCTCCGTCATCAGGCTGTTCTCCGTTTGGCACGGGCCATATATTGCATTCATACTGAGGCTAGGAGTCCCAGAAGACGAGGTTGAAGCTCGACAGATCGTCCGCAGGTCCATGGCCTTTACTGTGATGGATGGACAGCATTACAGAGAAAGCATAACTGGCGTAACTCAGCAGTTCATCTCTCCTAAGGAAGGTCGACTGATTCTGGAGGAAATTCACTCGGGGACCTGTGGTCATCATGCGTCCTCTTGGACGATTGTTGCCAAAGCATACCAAGCTGGTTTCTTCTGGCCGCGCACCAACGAAATGGCTAACGAAATTGTTGAACACTGCGAAGGATGCGAGTTTTACGCAAACTTGTCACATAACCCCGCGTCCGCCCTGAAGATTATTGCCCTCATCTGGCCATTCGCTGTATGGGGTTTGGATATGGTTGGTCCTCTCTGAATAGGCCAGAGTGGATTCACGCATCTACTTGTAGCAGTCGACAAGTTCACCAAGTGGATTGAGGCTAAACCCATAAAGAAGCTGAATTCGCGCACTTCTATCAAATTCATGAAAGATATAATGTTTCGGTATGGAGTTCCCCACAGTATCATAAGAGACAATGGTTCAAACTTAGACTCGGAAGAATTCAGATACTTTTTCTCCGCCCAAGGCACTCGGGTGGATTACGCATCTGTTGCGCACCCCAGACTAATGGTCAAGCTGAGCGAGCAAATGGCCTTATCCTTCAAGGGTTGAAGCCTCGACTCATCCGAGATCTTGAACATGCAGCTGGAGCTTGGGTTACTGAATTGCCGTCTGTTCTGTGGGGCTTGAGGACGACTCCTAACCGGTCGACTGGGCGCACTCCTTTCTTCATGGTGTATGGAGCCGAGGCTGTTTTGCCAAGTGATCTCCTTCACAATTCTCCCCGTGTAGATCTTTACTCAGAGGCTGAGGCTGAACAAGCACGACAGGACGGTGTAGATCTCCTGGAAGAAGAACGTGAAATGGCTATGATTCGGTCGACTATGTACCAGCAAGATCTGCGTCGCTTCCATGCAAGGGACGTTAGGAGTCGGTCGTTCCATGAAGGTGATCTTGTGCTCCGAGTGGATCAGCAGCGGCCTCACAAGCTTGCCCCCGCGTGGGAAGGTCCTTTCGTTGTCACCAAAGTACTGAACAATGGAGCCTACCACCTCTTCAACCTCAAGAAGAATATCGACGAACCACGTGCTTGGAACGCGGATTTACTTTGACGTTTTTATACCTGACGACTGGGTTGTTTGATGTAATAAGAGTACTCTAGACAATGTTGTTTATCAAAGTTATGACTCCCGCAGTCTTTTGTCGATTCCGATCGCGCAATCTCATATTCAAAAACACTCCGAGGGGTGAGCGACCCTCTCACTCGGGGGCTTAGCTGCGAACCAGTCTTCGCCTAAGTTTAAAGAACACTCCGAGTGGTGAGCGACCCTCTCAATCAGGGGCTTACCCGCGAACAAGTTTTCGCCTAAGTTAAAAATCCTGCCGAGTGAATAGCATCCTATTCACTCGGGAACTTAGCTGTGAACCAGTCTTCGTCTAAGTTAAAAACTCTCCGAGTGGTGAGCGACCCTCTCACTCGAGGGCTTAGCCGCGAACAAGTTTTCGCCTAAGTTAAAAATCCTGCCGAGTGAATAGCATCCTATTCACTCGGAAACTTAGCTGCGAACCAGTCTTCGTCTAAGTTAAAAACTCTCCCGAGTGACGAGCAATCCTCTCACTCAGGGGCTTAACTGCGAACCAGTCTTCGCCTAAGTTCAAAAAACACTCCGAGTGGTGAGCGACCCTCTCACTCGGGGGCGTAGCCACAAACAAGTTTTTGACTAAGTTAAAAATCCTGCCGAGTGAATAGCATCCTATTCACTCGGGAACATAGCTGCTAACCAGTCTTTGTCTAAGTTAAAAACTCTCCGAGTGGTGAGTGACCCTCTCACTTGAGGGCTTAGCCGCGAACAAGTTTTCGCCTAACTTAAAAATCCTGCCGAGTAAATAGCATCCTATTCACTCGGAAACTTAGCTGCGAACCTGTCTTCGTCTAAGTCAAAAACTCTCCCGAGTGATGAGCACTCCTCTCACTCGGGGGCTTAGCCGCGAACAAGTTTTCGCCTAAGTTAAAAACCCTGCCGAGTGAATAGCATCCTATTCACCCGGGAACTTAGTTGCAAACCAGTCTTCGTCTAAGTTAAAAACTCTCCCGAGTGAAAAGCGCTCCTCTCACTCGGGGGCTTAGCTGCGAACAAGTTTTCGCCTAAGTTAAAAACCCTGCCGAGTGAATAGAATCCTATTCACTCGGAAACTTAGCTGCGAACCGGTCTTCGTCTAAGTTAAAAACTCTCCCGAGTGAAAAGCGCTCCTCTCACTCGGGGGCTTAGCTGCGAACAAGTTTTCGCCTAAGTTAAAAACCCTGCCGAGTGAATAGCATCCCATTCACTCGGAAACTTAGCTGTGAACCGGTCTTCGTCTAAGTTAAAAACTCTCCCGAGTGACGAGCACTCCTGTCACTCGAGGACTTAGCCGCGAGTTAGACCTCGCTTAAGTTAAAGGCTGTTCCGAGTTACAGGCAACACTTTCACTCGGAAACTTAGTTGCGAACCAGTTTTCGCCTAAGTTCAAAATTCTTCCGAGTAATGAGCATCAATCTCACTCGGAAACCAAACAAACTTAGCCAGGCAAAGGATTGGAAAGCAAAATGCAGATAAATCCAGGATCTCTAGCGCGGATAAAAGTTGTCCACGCAAACGGAAGTACTCAGGCTTAAGGCCTGAACGAAGTTTTAAAAGGTTACACCATCACTCGGCATACCGAGGCAAATAAAGTTTCAACTGCAAGCAAAGTTTTTCTCAAGCACCGGTGGGGCTCGCGGGCTCGACGAAGGTGTCCAGATCAATCCCATCGGCGATCTGAGTGGCTGCTTCGATGAAGGTCTCCATGAAGTCTTCGAATTGAAGTTTCTTTGTGTTGACCACCTGGAGAGCCTTCAGCTTATCCTCCTTGGCCTCCTTGCAATGGACACGGACGAGTGAAAGCGCCACATCAGCTCCACAGCGAGCAACAGATTTTTTCCATGCCTGTTCTCGATCAGGAATCTCGTTGAGCCGGGTCATCATCGACTCGAGGTCAGTCTGGAGGGTATCTTCTGGCCACAATTCTTTGTCGATCTTCACCAGCGCAGCCCTCAGTCGAGTGATATACCCTTGAACACTTCTAAGACGAGTGTCAAGCCGAAACATGTTCATGGCCACAACGTCCCCGACGGGTGACTTGGTGGGGTCCAGACTTGGCTCGATTTCCTCAGTCTCCTTATCAAAGTCTTGGCAGAATTCTACACGAAGTGGAAATGAAAGGTTGGTCACGCTACTGTTCTGTGGAAATTAAGGAAATTCACTCGACGGAAGAAAGTTACCTTCAAGCATGCCGAACATCTTCTTCGCAAAATCTCCCAAGTAGTTCTCCAGACCGCTCCTTCTCTTGGTCAGCTGTTCAACCTTTTTGATCCAATCGGCCCGTTCTTGCTTGACTTTGGTGTTCTCTTCGTCCAACTTACTGGCTGCGGCTAGCTTCTTCTCAGCGGCCTCGGTTTTCTCCCTCGCCACCTTCTGAGCATCAACGAGTGCCTTGTCTTTATCTTCAAGCGCCTTCTTCTCCAAAAAACAGAGCAAAGTGAAGATTTGTTATACCTCGTTGAGAGGTGGCCGCGTCAGCAGTGTCCACTTCCATGTGCTCCTCTTCATCTCGCGGAGGCGACGTCACCGAGGTAGCAGCTCTGGCAAACAAATTCCACTCGATCAGCAAAGACATGAAGTTCCACAACAGCAGAAAAAGGAAAATGAACACTCACGTTGAAGCGACGGGCACGGTGATCTTCATACGGGGCAGAGCCTTCCGAGGTTTTGGTGCGTCAGACCTGGGCTGTTTCGCAGCCTTTTCAGTCGACTCAGATGTTGCAGCACGGTCGCGCTTCGGATTCCTGGTGCTCGATGTCAAGGTTCTGCTTGGGACGGCCGCTGGGTCTTGGCGCTGCTTGGAACAATGCTCGGTGCGCGGAGGAGACTGAACCTCTTCCTCGCTTTCCTCCGAGTCGTCGTCACTGCCTTCACTGTTCTCGACGTAATCAACGTCTACGCTGCCGTCTGCGCTCTCTTCTCCGTCATCAGGCTGTTCTCCGTTTGGCACGGGCCATATATTGCATTCATACTGAGGCTAGGAGTCCCAGAAGACGAGGTTGAAGCTCGACAGATCGTCCGCAGGTCCATGGCCTTTACTGTGATGGATGGACAGCATTACAGAGAAAGCATAACTGGCGTAACTCAGCGGTTCATCTCTCCTAAGGAAGGTCGACTGATTCTGGAGGAAATTCACTCGGGGACCTGTGGTCATCATGCGTCCTCTTGGACGATTGTTGCCAAAGCATACCAAGCTGGTTTCTTCTGGCCGCGCACCAACGAAATGGCTAACGAAATTGTTGAACACTGCGAAGGATGCGAGTTTTACGCAAACTTGTCACATAACCCCGCGTCCGCCCTGAAGATTATTGCCCTCATCTGGCCATTCGCTGTATGGGGTTTGGATATGGTTGGTCCTCTCTGAATAGGCCAGAGTGGATTCACGCATCTACTTGTAGCAGTCGACAAGTTCACCAAGTGGATTGAGGCTAAACCCATAAAGAAGCTGAATTCGCGCACTTCTATCAAATTCATGAAAGATATAATGTTTCGGTATGGAGTTCCCCACAGTATCATAAGAGACAATGGTTCAAACTTAGACTCGGAAGAATTCAGATACTTTTTCTCCGCCCAAGGCACTCGGGTGGATTACGCATCTGTTGCGCACCCCAGACTAATGGTCAAGCTGAGCGAGCAAATGGCCTTATCCTTCAAGGGTTGAAGCCTCGACTCATGCGAGATCTTGAACATGCAGCTGGAGCTTGGGTTACTGAATTGCCGTCTGTTCTGTGGGGATTGAGGACGACTCCTAACCGGTCGACTGGGCGCACTCCTTTCTTCATGGTGTATGGAGCCGAGGCTGTTTTGCCAAGTGATCTCCTTCACAATTCTCCCCGTGTAGATCTTTACTCAGAGGCTGAGGCTGAACAAGCACGACAGGACGGTGTAGATCTCCTGGAAGAAGAACGTGAAATGGCTATGATTCGGTCGACTATGTACCAGCAAGATCTGCGTCGCTTCCATGCAAGGGACGTTAGGAGTCGGTCGTTCCATGAAGGTGATCTTGTGCTCCGAGTGGATCAGCAGCGGCCTCACAAGCTTGCCCCCGCGTGGGAAGGTCCTTTCGTTGTCACCAAAGTACTGAACAATGGAGCCTACCACCTCTTCAACCTCAAGAAGAATATCGACGAACCACGTGCTTGGAACGCGGATTTACTTTGACGTTTTTATACCTGACGACTGGGTTGTTTGATGTAATAAGAGTACTCTAGACAATGTTGTTTATCAAAGTTATGACTCCCGCAGTCTTTTGTCGATTCCGATCGCGCAATCTCATATTCAAAAACACTCCGAGGGGTGAGCGACCCTCTCACTCGGGGGCTTAGCTGCGAACCAGTCTTCGCCTAAGTTTAAAGAACACTCCGAGTGGTGAGCGACCCTCTCACTCAGGGGCTTACCCGCGAACAAGTTTTCGCCTAAGTTAAAAATCCTGCCGAGTGAATAGCATCCTATTCACTCGGGAACTTAGCTGTGAACCAGTCTTCGTCTAAGTTAAAAACTCTCCGAGTGGTGAGCGACCCTCTCACTCGAGGGCTTAGCCGCGAACAAGTTTTCGCCTAAGTTAAAAATCCTGCCGAGTGAATAGCATCCTATTCACTCGGAAACTTAGCTGCGAACCAGTCTTCGTCTAAGTTAAAAACTCTCCCGAGTGACGAGCAATCCTCTCACTCAGGGGCTTAACTGCGAACCAGTCTTCGCCTAAGTTCAAAAAACACTCCGAGTGGTGAGCGACCCTCTCACTCGGGGGCGTAGCCGCAAACAAGTTTTTGACTAAGTTAAAAATCCTGCCGAGTGAATAGCATCCTATTCACTCGGGAACTTAGCTGCTAACCAGTCTTTGTCTAAGTTAAAAACTCTCCGAGTGGTGAGCGACCCTCTCACTTGAGGGCTTAGCCGCGAACAAGTTTTCGCCTAACTTAAAAATCCTGCCGAGTAAATAGCATCCTATTCACTCGGAAACTTAGCTGCGAACCTGTCTTCGTCTAAGTCAAAAACTCTCCCGAGTGATGAGCACTCCTCTCACTCGGGGGCTTAGCCGCGAACAAGTTTTCGCCTAAGTTAAAAACCCTGCCGAGTGAATAGCATCCTATTCACCCGGGAACTTAGTTGCAAACCAGTCTTCGTCTAAGTTAAAAACTCTCCCGAGTGAAAAGCGCTCCTCTCACTCGGGGGCTTAGCTGCGAACAAGTTTTCGCCTAAGTTAAAAACCCTGCCGAGTGAATAGAATCCTATTCACTCGGAAACTTAGCTGCGAACCGGTCTTCGTCTAAGTTAAAAACTCTCCCGAGTGAAAAGCGCTCCTCTCACTCGGGGGCTTAGCTGCGAACAAGTTTTCGCCTAAGTTAAAAACCCTGCCGAGTGAATAGCATCCCATTCACTCGGAAACTTAGCTGTGAACCGGTCTTCGTCTAAGTTAAAAACTCTCCCGAGTGACGAGCACTCCTGTCACTCGAGGACTTAGCCGCGAGTTAGACCTCGCTTAAGTTAAAGGCTGTTCCGAGTTACAGGCAACACTTTCACTCGGAAACTTAGTTGCGAACCAGTTTTCGCCTAAGTTCAAAATTCTTCCGAGTAATGAGCATCAATCTCACTCGGAAACCAAACAAACTTAGCCAGGCAAAGGATTGGAAAGCAAAATGCAGATAAATCCAGGATCTCTAGCGCGGATAAAAGTTGTCCACGCAAACGGAAGTACTCAGGCTTAAGGCCTGAACGAAGTTTTAAAAGGTTACACCATCACTCGGCATACCGAGGCAAATAAAGTTTCAACTGCAAGCAAAGTTTTTCTCAAGCACCGGTGGGGCTCGCGGGCTCGACGAAGGTGTCCAGATCAATCCCATCGGCGATCTGAGTGGCTGCTTCGATGAAGGTCTCCATGAAGTCTTCGAATTGAAGTTTCTTTGTGTTGACCACCTGGAGAGCCTTCAGCTTATCCTCCTTGGCCTCCTTGCAATGGACACGGACGAGTGAAAGCGCCACATCAGCTCCACAGCGAGCAACAGATTTTTTCCATGCCTGTTCTCGATCAGGAATCTCGTTGAGCCGGGTCATCATCGACTCGAGGTCAGTCTGGAGGGTATCTTCTGGCCACAATTCTTTGTCGATCTTCACCAGCGCAGCCCTCAGTCGAGTGATATACCCTTGAACACTTCTAAGACGAGTGTCAAGCCGAAACATGTTCATGGCCACAACGTCCCCGACGGGTGACTTGGTGGGGTCCAGACTTGGCTCGATTTCCTCAGTCTCCTTATCAAAGTCTTGGCAGAATTCTACACGAAGTGGAAATGAAAGGTTGGTCACGCTACTGTTCTGTGGAAATTAAGGAAATTCACTCGACGGAAGAAAGTTACCTTCAAGCATGCCGAACATCTTCTTCGCAAAATCTCCCAAGTAGTTCTCCAGACCGCTCCTTCTCTTGGTCAGCTGTTCAACCTTTTTGATCCAATCGGCCCGTTCTTGCTTGACTTTGGTGTTCTCTTCGTCCAACTTACTGGCTGCGGCTAGCTTCTTCTCAGCGGCCTCGGTTTTCTCCCTCGCCACCTTCTGAGCATCAACGAGTGCCTTGTCTTTATCTTCAAGCGCCTTCTTCATGGTATCTAAAGAAATAACATTGTTGAGTCGCACTTGGAGTCGGCGGTTCTCATCACGCACGTCTGTTCGAGTGAGGACACTCGGTTCAAAGGATAGAAGATGAAAGTGATAGTGCAGTTGGTCACCTCCAGATCCAGCTGAAGCTGTTTTTTCTCCTTCTCCAGGTCGACGTACTGAGTCCCGAGCTCACAGGCTTTCTGAAATCAGCAAAGAAGTAGTTCAGTCGACACTAATATTTCTCCACTCCCGAGTGGAAAAGAGCAAGTTCAGTCGACTGGATGGCGGCCCGCCGCCCCACCCCACACCCCCGCAAACCGTCATATCATGGTTGATGGAAATGATGTCCATGAAACCTGCAGTATAGGTCTTGCCAGTTCGGATCTTTTCCATCCCTAAGACAAGCATTCAGAGGTGGAGCAACTAAGAAAAAAACTCACTCGACGGACCGAGTGACAAGCGTACTCCAAGTACGAAAAAGGACCCCGAGTCCAAGTTCTTAAGACTACTGCCAATCGTAAACGATCGACAGTAGTCTCGGGGACTACACCCAGTAGGTGCACTCAGCGTGCCCCCACTGGATACAAAACCACTCGACCAGGTCCGACCTGTCCGAGTTAAAAAAAAGAGCAAACATGAAAACATTGTCTCTATCAGACCCCCGCCGATGCAAGCACTCGACGGCGGTCTCGGGGACTACACCCAGTGGGTGCACTCAGCGTGCCCCCACTGGACTTACTATCACTCGACCTGTCGAGTGACAAGCGACTATCAAAGCAAATCTAAGACCCCTGCCGATGTCACCAACATTCGACAACGGTCTCGGGGACTACCCCAGTGGGTGCACTCTGCGTGCCCCCACTGGACCAGAAACCACTCGACTAAGACCTGATCTACTCGAGGGGGAAACAAGCAAGTGTGCACCAAAAGAAAACACCCAGTGGGTGTAGAGTCTAGATGGACGAGAATTCAATCAGAAATGAACTTACAATCGCACTTACTCGGACATTGGCAAGAAGCGCTGAGCTGGCATCATAAGCCAACTTGCTGGCCTCGTATGCCTCCTTCGTACGCATCATCATTTGCTCAGCCTGGATCATGTCCTCTTTGCCAGCTCCAGTCTGGTCCTCTGGGACGCGGTACAGAGGGAACTCGAGCGTCGGATGAGTCGGTGCTGCAGCTGGGGTCACAAGAGTTGCCGGAGGTTGGCCAATTGGCGCTGAGACCATAAGAGTTGAAATTGCTGGCGGGGCACTCGACAGCGGAACCTCAAGTCTAGCCCTAGCTCGGGAAGAGTCGCCAAGTTCTTGAGACGATGCATCAATCGACTTACGAGGCGCCTGCCCCGACGATGTCCTCTGAGCGCGTACACGTGGGGTGCCCAAAGTCACGCCTTCATCCCCCGCACCCTGCTGTGGCTCCTCATCATCTTCAACGTGGATGACGTCTGCAGCTGCCAATCGACAACGTTAACTTATTCAATCGACGATTCTTCTCCAAAAAACAGAGCAGAGTGAAGATTTGTTATACCTCGTTGAGTGGTGGCCGCGTCAGCAGTGTCCACTTCCATGTGCTCCTCTTCGTCTCGCGGAGGCGACGTCACCGAGGTAGCAGCCCTGGCAAACAAATTCCACTCGATCAGCAAAGACATGAAATTCCACAACAACAGAAAAAGGAAAATGAACACTCACGTTGAAGCGACGGGCACGGTGATCTTCATACGGGGCACAGCCTTCCGAGGTTTTGGTGCGTCAGATCTGGGCTGTTTCGCGGCCTTTTCAGTCAACTCAGATGTTGCAGCACGGTCGCGCTTCGGATTCCTGGTGCTCGATGCCAAGGTTCTGCTTGGGACGGCCGCTGGGTCTTGGCGCTGCTTGGAACGATGCTCGGTGCGCGGAGGAGACTGAACCTCTTCCTTGCTTTCCTCCGAGTCGTCGTCACTGCCTTCACTGTTCTCGACGTAATCAACGTCTACGCTGCCGTCTGCGCTCTCTTCTCCGTCATCAGGCTGTTCTCCGTTTGGCACGGGCCATATATTGCATTCATACTGAGGCAAGAACTCCCAGAAGACGAGGTTGAAGCTCGACAGATCGTCCGCGGGTCCAAGGCCTTTACTGTGATGGATGGACAGCTTTACAGAGAAAGCATAACTGGCGTAACTCACCGGTTCATCTCTCCTAAGGAAGGTCGACTGATTCTGGAGGAAATTCACTCGGGGACCTGTGGTCATCATGCGTCCTCTTGGACGATTGTTGCCAAAGCATACCGAGCTGGTTTCTTCTGGCCGCGCACCAACGAAATGGCAAAGGAAATTGTTGAACACTGCGAAGGATGCCAGTTTTACGCAAACTTCTCACATAAGCCCGCGTCCGCCCTGAAGACTATTCCACTCATCTGGCCGTTCGCTGTATGGGGTTTGGATATGGTCGGTCCTCTCCGAACAGGCCAGAGTGGATTCACGCATCTGCTTGTAGCAGTCGACAAGTTCACCAAGTGGATTGAGGCTAAACCCATAAAGAAGCTGAATTCGCGCACTTCTATCAAATTCATGAAAGAGATAATGTTCCGGTATGGAGTTCCCCACAGTATCATAACAGAGAATGGTTCAAACTTTGACTCGGAAGAATTCAGATACTTTTGCTCTGCCCAAGGCACTTGGGTGGATTACGCATCCGTTGCGCACCCGCAGACTAATGGTCAAGCTGAGCGAGCAAATGGCCTTATCCTTCAAGGGTTGAAGCCTCGACTCATGCGAGATCTTGAACATGCAGCTAGAGCTTGGGTTACTAAATTGCCGTCTGTTCTGTGGGGCTTGAGGACGACTCCTAACCGGTCGACTGGGCGCACTCCTTTCTTCATGGTGTATGGAGCCGAGGCCGTTTTGCCAAGTGATCTCCTTCACAATTCTCCCCGTGTAGATCTTTACTCAGAGGCTGAGGCTGAACAAGCACGACAGGACGGTATAGATCTCCTGGAAGAAGAACGTGAAATGGCTCTGATTCGGTCGACTGTGTACCAGCAAGATCTGCGTCGCTTCCATGCAAGGCACGTCAGGAGTCGGTCGTTCCATGAAGGTGATCTTGTGCTCCGAGTGGATCAGCAGCGGCCTCACAAGCTTGCCCCCGCATGGGAAGGTCCTTTCGTCGTCACCAAAGTACTGAACAATGGAGCCTACCACCTCTTCAACCTCAAGAAGAATATCGACGAACCACGTGCTTGGAACGCGAATTTACTTCGATGTTTTTATACCTGACGACTGGGTTGTTTGATGTAATAAGAGTACTCTAGACAATGTTGTCTATCAAAGTTATGACTCCCGTAGTCTTTTGTCGATTCCGATCGCGCAATCTCATATTCAAAAACACTCCGAGTGGTGAGCGACCCTCTCACTCGGGGGCTTAACTGCGAACCAGTCTTCGCCTAAGTTTAAAAAACACTCCGAGTGGTGAGCGACCCTCTCACTCTGGGGCTTAGCCGCGAACAAGTTTTCGCCTAAGTTAAAAATCCCGCCTAGTGAATAACATCCTATTCAATCGGGAACTTAGCTGTGAACCAGTCTTCGTCTAAGTTAAAAACTCTCCGAGTGGTGAGCGACCCTCTCACTCGAGGGCTTAGCCGCGATCAAGTTTTCGCCTAAGTTAAAAATCCTGCCGAGTGAATAGCATCCTATTCACTCAGAAACTTAGCTGCGAACCAGTCTTCGTCTAAGTTAAAAACTCTCCCGAGTGACGAGCACTCCTCTCACTCGGGGGCTTAACTGTGAACCAGTCTTCGCCTAAGTTTAAGAAACACTCCGAGTAGTGAGCGACCCTCTCACTCGGGGGCTTAGCCGCGAACAAGTTTTCGCCTAAGTTAAAAATCCTGCCGAGTGAATAGCATCCTATTCACTCGGGAACTTAGCTGCGAACCAGTCTTCGTCTAAGTTAAATACTCTCCGAGTGCTAAGCGACCCTCTCACTCTAGGGTTTAGCTGTGAACAAGTTTTCGTCTAAGTTAAAAATCCTGCCGAGTGAATAGCATCCTATTCACTCGGAAACTTAGCTGCGAACCAGTCTTCGTCTAAGTTAAAAACTCTCCCGAGTGACGAGCACTCCTCTCACTCGCGGGCTTAGCCGCGAACAAGTTTTCACCTAAGTTAGAAACCCTGCCGAGTGAATAGCATCCTATTCACCCGGGAACTTAGCTGCGAACCAGTCTTCGTCTAAGTTAAATACTCTCCGAGTGCTAAGCGACCCTCTCACTCTAGGGTTTAGCTGTGAACAAGTTTTCGTCTAAGTTAAAAATCCTGCCGAGTGAATAGCATCCTATTCACTCGGAAACTTAGCTGCGAACCAGTCTTCGTCTAAGTTAAAAACTCTCCCGAGTGACGAGCACTCCTCTCACTCGCGGGCTTAGCCGCGAACAAGTTTTCACCTAAGTTAGAAACCCTGCCGAGTGAATAGCATCCTATTCACCCGGGAACTTAGCTGCGAACCAGTCTTCGTCTAAGTTAAAAACTCTCCCGAGTGAAAAGCGCTCCTCTCACTCGGGGGCTTAGCTGCGAACAAGTTTTCACCTAAGTTAAAAACCCTGCCGAGTGAATAGCATCCCATTCACTCGGAAACTTAGCTGCGAACCGGTCTTCGTCTAAGTTAAAAACTCTCCCAAGTGAAAAGCGCTCCTCTCACTCGGGGGCTTAGCTGCGAACAAGTTTTCGCCTAAGTTAAAAACCCTGCCGAGTGAATAGCATCCCATTCACTCGGAAACTTAGCTGCGAACCGGTCTTCGTCTAAGTTAAAAACTCTCCCGAGTGACGAGCACTCCTCTCACTCGAGGACTTAGCCGCGAGTTAGACCTCACTTAAGTTAAAGGCTGTTCCGAGTGACAGGCAACACATTCACTCAGAAACTTAGTTGCGAACCAGTTTTCGCCTAAGTTCAAAATTCTTCCGAGTAATGAGCATTAATCTCACTCGAAAACCAAACAAACTTAGCCAGGCAAAGGATTGGAAAGCAAAATGCAGATAAATCCAGGATCTCTAGCGCGGATAAAAGTTGTCCACGCAAACGGAAGTACTCAGGCTTAAGGCCTGAACGAATTTTTAAAAGGTTACACCATCACTCTGCATACCGAGGCAAATAAAGTTTCAACTGCAAGCAAAGCTTTTCTAAAGCACCGGTGGGGCTCGCGGGCTCGACGAAGGTGTCCAGATCAATCCCATCGGCGATCCGAGTGGCTGCTTCGATGAAGGTCTCCATGAAGTCTTCGAATTGAAGTTTCTTCGTGTTGACCACCTGGAGAGCCTTCAGCTTATCCTCCTTGGCCTCCTTGCAATGGACACGGACGAGTGGAAGCGCCACGTCAGCTCCACAGCGAGCAGTAGATTTTTTCCATGCCTGTACTCGACCGGGAATCTCGTTGAGGCAGGTCATCATCGACTCGAGGTCAGTCTGGAGGGTATCTTCTGGCCACAATTCTTTGTCGATCTTCACCAGCGCAGCCCTCAGTCGAGTGATATACCCTTGAACACTTCTAAGACGAGCGTCAAGCCTAAACATGTTCATGGCCACAACGTCCCCGATGGGTGACTTGGTGGGGTCCAGACTTGGCTCGATCTCCTCAGTCTCCTTATCAAAGTCTTGGCAGAATTCTACACGAAGTGGAAATGAAAGGTTGGTCACGCTACTGTTCTGTGGAAATTAAGGAAACTCACTCGACGGAAGAAAGTTACCTTCAAGCATGCCGAACATCTTCTTCGCAAAGTCTCCCAAGTAGTTCTCCAGACCGCTCCTTCTCTTGGTCAGCTGTTCAACCTTTTTGATCCAATCGGCCCGTTCTTGCTTGAGTTTGGTTTTCTCTTCGTCCAACTTACTAGCTGTGGCAAGCTTCTTCTCAGCGGCCTCGGTTTTCTCCCTCGCCACCTTCTGAGCATCAGCGAGTGCCTTGTCTTTCTCTTCAAGCGCCTTCTTCATGGTATCTAAAGAAATAACTTTGTTGAGTCGCACTTGGAGTCGGCAGTTCTCATCACGCACGTCTGTTCGAGTGAGGACACTCGGTTCAAAGGATAGAAGATGAAAGTGATAGTGCAGTTGGTCGACAAGGATTACCTCCCAGGGTCTTCAGCTCGGTCTGTGCACGGTCTAGGTCGTTCTTGGTCACCTCCAGATCCAGCTGAAGCTGTTTTTTATCCTTCTCCAGGTCGACGTACTGAGTCCCGAGCTCACAGGCTTTCTGAAATCAGCAAAGAAGTAGTTCAGTCGACACTAATATTTCTCCACTCCCGAGTGGAAAAGAGCAAGTACAGTCGACTGGATGGCGGCCCGCCGCCCCACCCCACACCCCTGCAAAGCGTCATATCATGGTTGATGGAAATGATGTCCATGAAACCTGCAGGATAGGTCTTGCCAGATCAGATCTTTTCCATCCCTAAGACAAGCATTCAGAGGTGGAGCTACTAAGAAAAAAACTCACTCAACGGACTGAGTGACAAGCGTACTCCAAGTACGAAAAAGGAGCCCGAGTCCAAGTTCTTAAGACTACTGCCAATCGTAAACAATCGACAGTAGTCTCGGGGACTACACCCAGTGGGTGCACTCAGCGTGCCCCCACTGGATACAAAACCACTTGACCAGGTCCGACCTGTCCGAGTTAAAAAAAGAGCAAACATGCAAACATTGTCTCTATCAGACCCCCGCCGATGCAAGGACTCGATGGCGGTCTCGGGGACTACCCCCAGTGGGTGCACTCAGTGTGCCCCCACTGGAATTACTATCACTCGACCTGTCGAGTGACAAGCGACTATCAAAGCAAATCTAAGACCCCTGCCGATGTCACCACCATTCGACAGCGGTCTCGGGGACTACCCCCAGTGGGTGCACTCAGCGTGCCCCCACTGGACCAGAAACCACTCGACTAAGACCTGATCTACTCGAGGGGGAAACAAGCAAGTATGCACCAAAAGAAAACACCCAGTGGGTGTAGAGTCAAGATGGACGATAATTCAATCAGAAATGAACTTACAATCGCAGTTACTCGGACATTGGCACGAAGCGCTGAGCTGGCATCATGAGCCAACTTGCTGGTCTCGTATGCCTCCTTCGTACGCAGCATCATCTGCTCAGCCTGGATCATGGCCTCTTTGCCAGCTCCAGTCTGGTCCTCTGGGACGCGGTACAGAGGGAACTCGAGCGTCGGATGAGTCGGTGCTGCAGCTGGGATCACAAGAGTTGCCGGAGGTTGCCCAATTGGCGCTGAGACCATAAGAGTTGAAGTTGCTGGCGGGGCACTCGACAGCGGAACCTCAAGTCTAGCCCTAGCTTGGGAAGAGTCGCCAAGTTCTTGGGACGATGCAGCAATCGACTTACGAGGTTTTGGTGCGTCAGACCTGGGCTGTTTCGCAGCCTTTTCCATCGACTCAGATGTTGCAGCACGGTCGCGCTTCGGATTCCTGGTGCTCGATGCCAAGGTTCTGCTTGGGACGGCCGCTGGGTCTTGGCGCTGCTTGGAACGATGCTCGGTGCACGGAGGAGACTGAACCTCTTCCTTGCTTTCCTCCGAGTCGTCGTCACTGCCTTCACTGTTCTCGACGTAATCAACATCTACGCTGCCGTCTGCGCTCTCTTCTCCATCATCAGGCTGTCCTCCGTTTGGCACGGGCGGATACATGTTCGTTAACTCCTGCAAGATACGAACAGTAAAGTCAGTCGGCTGAAGATCCAATCACTCGACGAAGTATGAAAGCATTCGACAAAGATATAACTCACCAGGTTCGGCGGCGGGTTCGCGGCAGTGAAGGGCAAGATTCGCTTGGCTCCCAGAGGGTTGTCACAGGCTCCGGTGATGCTTCTGAGCCACTGTGCAACAGTCTCCTTAGAGACTTCCTCTGGATGTGTCCGAGTGGTGTCTTCGGCGCCCGAATAGTGCCACATAGTGTGGTCCCTCGCTTGAAGGGGCTGGATTCGCCGACTGAGAAACACCTCTAGTAGGTCCATACCAGTCACTCCGCCACGAATTAAATCTACTACTGCATTCACTAAAATTCCTACCTGGGCTTTCTCTCCCTCTGTCACGTACAATGTTCTGGGAGTAGTCGGTCGCTCTAATGTGAAGGGGGGAAGGCCAGTCGACATATTGGGAGATGCAACATCTTTGCAGTAAAACCAAGTCGACTGCCAGCCCCGAACAGATTCAGGAAAGGTCATTGACGGAAACGCACTCCTGCTCCTCTTTTGGAGTCCCAGGCCACCGCATAGCTGGATGACGTGGGTCTTACTATCACTGGGGTTGGCCTTTTTGACTGACTGAGACCGGATGGTGAAGATGTGTTTGAATAAGCCCAGTGAGGGGGACAGCCCAAGAAGCATTCACACAGAGTTATGAACGCAGCAAGATACGCTATGGCATTCGGAGGGAAATGGTGAAGTTGTGCTCCGAAGAAATTCAAGAACCCACGGATGAATGGATGGGGAGGCAGAGAAAAACCTCGCTCGACGTGGGTGAGGAGGAGGACTCGCTCGCCTTCGCGCAGCTCTGGCTCGGTCTCTCCCTCCGGCATCCTCCACGACCCGTCGGTTATCAGCCCGTCGGCGACGAGGTTCTGGATGTCCTCCGCCGTGACGGTCGACCGAAGGAAATCCCCTTCGATCCACCCCGGTGGCGCCGAGGACCGGGTGCCCGACGGCTTCTTCGTCTTGGCTCCCTTCCTGGCGCGCTCGAGCTTCTCCGTCTTCCCCTTCGTCATCACGGCGGCGGTCGTCGAGGCGGAGCTGAACGTCGCGCGTGGAGCAGAGGAGGCGGAGAAAAAGAGGGGAATGGAAGAGGAGCACTGTACCGGCCCTTGCGCCGTCCCGTCTTATAGCTGCTCGAGTGGGTCGCTGACCTGCGGGCCCGCCGGATCTCTGTTTATCCCGATTGCAGAAGAAGCGCAGTACGTGGCGTTAAAGACGGCGCGAAAATTGAGGCGTCATGCCCCCACTTGCCCCAGTCGTTGCGTCATCGTCGCGCGGCGCGTGCTTACCAAATTTTCGAATCCCGTAAAATCCGGGCCTGACGAAGCGACCCGTCACATCAAGAGACCCTGTTGACCACTCGGACCTGAGTCCGCGTTCAAGTTCACTCGGACGCATTACAAGACAGAATCGATCAGGGTGAATGACAAAGACTCCAATCGACGCATACTTCTGTGAAGCCCTAAAATGCATTCGGAATTTGTGTGTCGTATCAGAACCTGCATCGACCCCTTTTTCACTCGAACCCCGATCCATTCGGGGGCTAATGATGAGGATATGTACCTAGGGTAGGGTCTTAGGCCTGACCTACATACCCTACCTAAGGACACTACATTGGAGAACTTAAAGATTACAAGGAAGAATCCAACTGAAATCACCATGGCGCATGAGTCACTCGACAGAACATCCACTCGGAGGTTTCTCCCTCCATTCGACAGTTGCCTTTCACTCGGAAGAACCAGAAGTCAGTCGACCGCAGAAGACCAGAAGACACTCCAGGGAGGCCAACGGGCAGGCGTTTGACTGGTCGCCATAAGTAGCATTTATTACATACGTTATCAGTAACGTACACCTTTATTACCACGATTGAACCCTTGGTTGCCGGGTATTCATGAGGGGCTGCGCACTCTATATAAGCCACCCCTCCCCTCTGGCACAAGGGTTCGCACCTCCTGTAACTCACACATTCCACACGACAGAAGCTCCCGAGCACTGAGACGTAGGGCTGTTACACCTCCACGAGAGGGGCCTGAACTCATACATCCGTGTGTACAATCTCGCCGTAGCTAGGACTCTGCCCCCTCTTTACGTACCCCGAAGCTCTACTGTCAGGCTCGTTCCCACGACAACTACTTTGGAGCAAAATACTAATGTTGGTCTCTTATTTCTTCCCGTCACCTCACTGATAACTCAAGTACTAGTCACATAAGCGATTTTGTGTCTGCCACCGGTAATTTTGACCTACGGCTAATATGGGGTAATTTTACCAGTGTCGTTTGCAACGTGGAACCATCACTCGTAAATGGCCAGATTACCAGTGGCGGCTGTCACGCCTGCCCGTTACTAATGTTACCCTCCCGAGTAAGCAGTTTTGAATAATGTCACTGAAAGAATATTCCACCTTTCTAACACATCAAAGCGTCAAATTTGGGCTTCAACCCCTAATGGGCTGGGGGTATCACTGCCCTCTTAACTATCCAGCGACATGTTGGTTCTGAAAAGAGTAATTAGTTGCTACCTCTAGCGCATATACAATGTGCTACCTTCTAATATTCGTTGAGGAGGCGAGCCATTGTCAGGGTTCTAGCACGGGCTTTGCTATACCTACGTAAATATTCTACGTACGGTTATGTGAAAGCTGGCTTGTAATGATTTGACTGAAAGAAAAAGATGGTCCGGTCCCCATCCCGTGAAATTCAAGTGGGGTGGGGGGGGGGGGGGGGGGGGTGAGAATTTAGATTACGGAGATGTAGGATTATTGGGTCTAGCCCCACTCACCTGTCTCCACCCCTGCTAACTCCGTGATCAATAAATTTTGAATATTTCATAACTTAAATGGTTGGATTCCAGATGATAACACTTGGACCATGACCTTACAACCCATTCACAGTTTGGTTCAAATGTGACACAGGTGCAGATTTAAAGTGAGAAACTTGATTTCTTTCCACAACGTTTTTACAACATGCATGATTTGTTTGCCAAAGTCAAGCCATCAACATTAAATCAATTTACTCATTGCCCACGACATGCATGCAGCCATGCAGATGCAGATAATTAATACACCTGTTACGAGGATGTATGTCATCTCCAATGAAGGTAATACGCGAAGATATATGATCACAGGAGGGCACACATCTGAACCCCACGTAGCTTAGCTTTGACGGCTCAAGGCAAAACACAGCCTCCCGCCACCGGTGCCCCCTGCCGCCGCTGCCACCGGCCCTTGCTTACGGTGAGGGTTCAAGGTCTCGTGTGTTGCTTACGGTGAGGGTTCTTGATTGGTCATCCACGGTGGAGTTGAAGTCGCTTGCTCGGGGAGAAATGATGACGATGACAGTTTAGTGGCAACCTCGAAGTTGTTCCTCTCTTTGATAGTATGCATATCTTTGTGGGTAGCCAGATCGTCGGGTGCCCTGTATTATGGGTGTGTTGTGACGGTTTTCATCTAGGTTTTCGTAAATTAACTGGACAACTCTCTTCTATCTCTTTAATGAATCGGTTCCTAAGGGACACCGTTTCATAAACAAGATGCTTGATTATTATTTTTGTGGGTGAAGATATTTGGTTAAGAGATTATATTTTCTTTTGCTCATCAAAATATATGCACAGAGCTGAAAAATGCAAAAACCCCTGCATTTCAAGGATGTCCAGAAACAACATGCTCTCATACGGAGCCTCCTGACTTACCGGAACACCCTTCGTTGAACATGCTCTATCTTTGGACATGCTTCAAATGACCAAAACTTTTGAAAGCAGGTGGGCATGCCCATGTTGGACATCCATGTCAGTTTTGCATGATTTCCGACACAGTATGCAAGTTGTGACACGTCCGACCATTTATCAACTTTTTTTATCGAGAAAACTCCAAAATATGCAGGCTTGTCGAAACCCCAAATAACTTGGCATTGTGCCTTGAACTAGTCATACTAGACCACGCAATAAAATTAGGGCCATTTCAAAGATGTTGAGAAACAGCGTGCTCTTAGATGAAGCCTTCTGACCTACCCGAACACTCTCCGTTGACCATGGTCCATATTTGGACATTCTTCAAATAACGCCAACTTATGCAAGAAGGTGGGCATGCCCATGGTAGGTATCCATGTCAGTTTTGAACGATGTCCGACACCGTAACACCGTATGTAAGTGCGACAGTCCGGGCATTTTTCAGCCTTCTTTGACCGAGAAAAATCCAGAAAATGTAAAACTCATAGAACACCCAAACAAATTGACATTGTACCTTGAATTGGTCAAATAAGACCATGTTAAAAAATTAAGGTCATTTCAAGGATGTCAAGAAACAACATGTTCTCATAATTAAACATGTACTTAAAACGGTTATTCTAAGTTTAACATAACTAATAAAATACAAAGGGATAAAATTAAAATATTTGAAGAAGAATATTTTAAAATTATAACTGCGAAAAAATAACTAAAAATTGTTGTCCTGGTATTCCAGACAATATTTCAGAATTGCGAACCGGTTTCAAAGGAATAACAAATTGCAAATAGGGGAAACATAACTTAGCGAAAAAAAAGAGAAGAAGAAACAAGAAAGTGAAAATAGAAAAAAATGCTAATGCTTTGGCCTAACCACGCGATAGTTTCGCTCGCGTCGGACGCCTATGAGGCCGGCCCAAGCGCTCACGAATATGAAAAAGGTTCATCGATTCCAAAATGTCACGAATTCATAAAATGTTCGCGGAGTTTCAAATAATGTTCGCACTTACAAAATCTGTTTGAAATTAAAAAAATGTTGCCATTTTCAAATATTTTATACGCATATCCAAAAAAAATAAAAAAATGATCATATTAAAAAAATTGGTCACAGTTTTGAAAGTTCTATTTTTTGACATTTTGAGTAATTTTGAAAGGCACTATTTTTTAATTTTCTGTACAATTTTTTTTAAATGTGAATATTTGTATTTTTCAAAATGAAATTTTAAAAAAGTGATTCTTTTTTTGAAATTATGAACAAACACATAAAAAGAAAAGATGACGTAAAAAGATGAGAAATATAACGAACAGGAAAAAAAGAATTACTACGAAAAGACCGGCTTCTTTACCCTCAAGTAAATCAAGCTGGATAGGTTGCAGTGGCCTGGTGGTATGCGGCCTTGCTTATTAACAAGGATACTTGAGATCGATCCCTCCTTCTCCCTCTTAGTTATATCTATTATCTATTTCTTTTAATAAAGTGTACCGTAATGGGTAGGAAGAAGTCATATTCGTTCTGGGTATGGGCCGGTCCATTACTGTTCCGCTTCAGCAAGAGGGCGTATACGTTTTGGGTACAATTTATCAAAGTTCTGTATTACTCTTTATACCTGCAAAGGGTTTATACCGAAGTGGGACTCTAAATCCTAGTGTGGTGGTAATATTCTCAAGTTGTTGTTCATGTCGTAGTTATTGTAGTAAAGCGTTGGTTTGCGTCGTATTTGATCTTTTGGACCACGTGAGTTGTGTTGCCTTGTTCTGCCCTTGCGATTTCCGTGTTAAATATTTTCCATGATGTATAAAATTCTCTTCACATGTGAGTAAGTGTCGGTTCTCTCAGTTGTGCCTAGTAGGTTTTTGCTCCAGCCCAAGCCAATGGAGAGTGGCGCTGTTGTCACTGGAGGCGTTGACGGTGGCAATGTGCATGAATAACTAAATATTGCCCAATAATTATCAAAGTAGCCAAGGAATATGGTCACTAGATGTCTGCAAAGGAGTGCGGGGGAAATGTTCCTGACATATTCTACTTAGACAAGTTATCTATCGAGAGCTTAATTGTATCACCTCTACCGTGCAAAGAATTAATAATCTTTGCAAGTCTCTAGCTAGGCAGACAACATTGATTGGATTTTCTAATCATCACCGTTGAACAATAGAGGACCACACATGTTTCACTATATCGTAAAAACACGTAAACAATACATGACATCACAAGCAAATCCGTATCTGAGGAGCAACAATATCCCTAGCTTATTCGAAAATAGAGGTAGGAGCCACAATATCCCTAACTTATTAGAGGAGATTGTCAAGAGCACTCTAGTGGAACCACCCTCATGTAACATGACCTGGCAGATGTACTTGATGAAATCCCATGTGTTCTTCCATATAAAACTCAACAACATCTCTATCGCTACTTGTCAACGTGTTGTTGAGTGCTTCCCAATACTTTCAATTCCTATGAGTACTTCAGGAGCTAAGCAACTGATGGCACATTATTTTTGGTGGGACAGAGAGTAAACCGCTTGTTCAGCTGCACAAGTAAGAGTAAGGATGGTATATGAGGAACCTGGAATCGTACCATCTCCATTACTACACGATAGTAGGTGTGTCCAGTTTCAATAAGTTTTCCCAGCTCTTAGGCATCATTTGATCTTGTCCGTACTCAGACCCTTTCAGTCTTCCACTGTCATGATGTATGTTGGGCCGTGTGGTCTTTGTGTGTAATGATTTTGGATCTTTGAGATGTCTATTTGGTAGTAGTAGAATTGTTGTGATATTCAATTTGTTAAGTTTGTGTCATATGATAGTGTGTGTATGCAGTGGTGAACTTACGTGTAAGCTGTGGGGTCACTGATCCCACAACTTTTTTGAAAAATAGGCTAAAAACATTGTACATATACAGTTCATTCTGAAGAAAAATATCATTGACCCCACAAATATTTTAGGCTGGCTTCGCCGCTGCATGTATGGTACGAAGTCATATGCTTATGGCGGCTTTGTATACTTTTCTATTCTGAAAATGGACCCTGAGGTTTATGTTTAGAATAGTATCACTTGGCTTATCGGTAACACCGTCCCCGAGCGGTCAAGCACTTCCGTGATGGCCAGATGGCACAAACCATTTGCCAGGGTGGCTATGTACGCCGTGCTCTTTTTGTGGTATATGCCAAGCGTTTTCTATAAGCCAAACATAATTTTTGTCATGCTCGGCTTACGGCCTTATAAGCCGAGTTCATATTTGTTGCAGTCTTTTCACCTTTTTTTATACTTGGAGTTTTGGCTTTTAAGCCAGGTACCTGTGAATTTACGCTCGGTTTACATCTTAATACATGGCTACTTTTGATTTTTCTGTTGTGGTATGTGTGTGTTGGGGAAGACCGCCAAGAGGGTCGAAGAAAAATAAGAGCAGCCTTTGTAGCTAGCTAGATGCAAATTGCTCTATGCGAGTGTTTTAGCTTGATTAGTACGGATTTGTGAGCAAGACCTCGCTTTGTGAATGGGTTCGGGGGAGGGGTTGAACTTCTGTTGACTAAGTAGGTTGATTGATTGCTCTACCTGTTGCTTTTGGACACATGATTATATTTATAATTGATTTGACAGGTTAGGAACTCCCAGCTTGAATCACTAAGGGCATCTCCAACGTTGACTCGCAAATTGGACACTGCATTCGTCCGCGGATGCAACATGTGATCATCCAAAGCTATCCGCATACATTTCAAATATTTCTGAATTAACCGGACAAAATTCAATCAAACCAAACAGAATTCATTAAAATTTGATCATAATATACATAAACGATCGATATTTCGGCCATTGTACTGAAAACTAAATAACAATCTACAGCCTGTACCAGACGACTAACTGGTAGGCGTGGCCGCCCTGCCCAACCGCATGGTTGTTGCCGTCTGTTCCGTCGTCGTTGTGCCTTCAACGGCGGTAGGGTGCAGGTTGACCGTGGTAGCCTTGACCGGTCACAGCCTGGCGCTCATGGAGGAGCCGCTTCGCTTCCTCCTGCGCGGTGCAGAGGGTTGTCGCGGCCAATGCCGACGACGCACACGAAGCCCTAGAATGCGGAGCGAGCGTTGGATGGAAAGCGTGGGAGAGGCGGGTGTTTTTTTGGTAATCCAGGGCAATCAGAAGCGGGTGTGGCAGCATCCGGCCGCAAAGGCCCCTTAGTTTGTTTTCGGTTTGCGAGAAAAATCACATCCGGACCGGTCGACGGACCGATACAGATCCGCGTTGAATGACAAAATACGTCCGAACCATGTGGCCGGACGGTTTGAGAGACAGCGTTGAAGAATGCCCTAAAGTAGCTTTCATGGTATGCGTTTGTCAAATGATGAGTCACACGAATCATTTTATAAGGCCCCGGAAGCATTCGCGAGACGCCGGAAACGGAGTAGTCAAACTCAGGAACTTTTTAATAAATAGTATGGTGAACAACTCGTAGGCAGAGCTTACTATCTTTGAATAAGTACGTGCGGAAAGTTGGAACACACGAATCTGAATTCTATAAGAAATCGTGTGTTTCAAGCTGTGCTCAACACTTTTCTTCTGTTTATCATTCAGCACAAGCATTAGTCCATACAAGCTAGCTCAGTTTTGTCACACATGACATACTGTGATACTGATAATCCAGTAAATTACCGTGATGAGATTGCTCCATCCAACCACTGTGCTTGTGATAAGTTTCTCTGACTTTGAACTCCTCAAGGAATGACCGCTCATGCCGCCCGCCATTGGACGATCCACATTATATATGCACAGGTTATGTGTTGGAGTTCTCGTGCCTTGTCAAGTAAACTACTCCTGTAGCAGGGATAGAACGACCTTAGGGATCAACGACAATGGCGACGACACCACCAGTTGTCTCTCCGCTCTTGCCGTCTCCTGCTGCTCAAGGCACACCTGAACCTGGCCTTCCCAGTGTTGTCGGTGACGCTCAAGGCATGCCTTCCCCTGGCGCTACCAGTGGCAGTGGTGGTGGTACTGCTGTTGCTCAAAGCAACCTCCAAGACGGTGGCCCTATTTTTGGCAGCCGTGAGTACATACAATTTTGCTTTTCTTACTCAGTTCGCATCGAGTTTGCTTCAGGAAACAAATACGAACTATATGACACTTCTCTTGTGTTATTTGACCATTATAGTGTTATATACTAATTGTTACTCAAGCGGTTTGATAGTGGTCGACACCTTGCAAAAATTAACTACAAAAGAATTCTTGTGTTATTTGTACTACTGTACGAGTGTTATAACAACCGATTTGCTGGATATTTGTGGTTGCAGACAATCCGTATGCCGGCGGACCTCCCGTCAACCGCTCATAGCAAAGCTCTTGCTCTGCTCCTGAGGTCTCACCGGTTCATGTGCTGGTTAAAATGTGTGGATGGAACAATATTTGATCCCAGTATGGTTAAGGGCTTGTAGCCGTCTTGTTCATCAGAGATTGTGAAGTCAAGATTGTATCAGCACAATTTATTATTTACTGTGTTCGTTCCTGTAACTTGTGGGAGGATGGATGGACATATGTCTCCTACATACACATCCGGCCAATACGCCTTTCTTTAAGGAGGTTGAAACACGCGGTGTCTTTCCACATTGTAATGCACACATTCATTATTATTATTAATTATTAAATAAAGTACATAACAAATCAGACCGAAAGGTTACAATATATGAGAAAAAACAGTTACGACTAAGTTGACTTTTTCCGCAACAATGCCTTTAAGAAGGGATAAATGTCATCACGCCATCGTACGTCCGACCACAGATGGCCTAGACAAAGAATCTTCCATTCTTAAATAATTGACCCCAATTCTTTTTTTTGAAGTGAAATTGACCCCAATTCTGTCAACATGCAAAGTGTCCACCTCAATGTCCCCGATAAGTCATACATTTAAGTCTTCTCTCCATTAAGCCACGCATTTTAACTATGCCACATAAGCAAGCCATGCATTTGAATTATAAATTATATTATTTTTGTATTAGTCTATGCATGTAACACTGCCACATCATACATGCATGTTAGTCATTCTTCTCATTTTTGTTCGACATGACATTTTTAACTATAATACAAAAAGTTTGTTTTCCTATTTTTAGACATTTATTTACTTATTTTCATTCATATTTTTTTCATTAGATTTAGTTATTTTTAGCAATCATTTATGCAGTTTTTAACAAAGTTACCCAGCAACGCAAGGGGGATCATCTAGTTTCATCCGTTGCCGACACAAGCCAGTGAAGACGGGCATCACAACCACTTCAAGAAGCTAATTCTCCTCCCAGTTCCTGACATGGATACCATCGATTTTAGTGGTGGGGCAACGATCCCACCTCCCAAGCCACGTACATCAGATAAACCGAGAAGAAAGAGGTTTAATCCCAACGAGGTAACCACTCTTATACGACTCTGTAGCAGGTGCAAGCAGGCAGGCCACAACAAGACAACATGTGAAGCTCTTCTATAGACAAAGAAAATTCTTCATCTGCAGTATGTATAGCTGGCATATCTTGTCTTTTGACATGCATTTTCTTCAATAAAATAACCACTTACCTTGATCTATCCAGTTAGGAACGTCATATTCAAATTGGTCAATTTTGCTGGAAAAATGACATCTTAAATCGTGTATGGAATTCCTATGTGATGTTCATTGTGATTGCTGTATATGAAACGAGCCCCAGATTGACTCAAAACATCAACGTTGATAGTTGACGGTGCACACATTAAATGGTATTGAAGTTCAGGATATGATTTGACTCTGAGTAGCAATATTTCTACGATTTAAGAGGGAGTAAAACATTGCATAGCATTTATCAATTGCACACACTGTTTTTATTTGATAAAATCAATATGGTTTTCTTGAATTTTGAGTGCTTGATAACAACTATTGTATCATTGGCTTGCATATTTTCTCTGGGTAGAATCCTACTGCTGAACTAATTGCTTTCCACTGGTAGCACGAACACCGATGAATGGAATTCAGATTGTTAATTTTTGTCCAACCTGCTTGGCTAACCAAACAAGTATTTACCATTGCAGGCTCACTTAGAGGTCTGATGTGGTGAAAGAGAGTTTATGGTGGTGGCTGCTGTGTAGAGGAAAGGATGACGATAATGAGACATCAGTTGATATCACTTTGTTTATATAAAGGGTGTAACTTGAAGTTCTGTAGGGATCGACTGGAGGTGGAGATAAGGTGCTAGCTTCTGGACAGTCTCAGCTGAAAACAGAGTAGCTGATGGTGCTGTTTAGTGATAGCTGTAGGTATTTTATCCTAGTGTCAAGGTATATTCTCAAATTGCTGTGTAGGGCATAGCTATTCTAGTTAGCTGTCTCTCTGTGTCATATTGATCTACTGGAGAGTGTTCCAACTCCAGACACCGCTATGCTCTTCTTTCACCATTGCGATTTCTGCGTTAATATTTTTCATCAAGCAAAATTTCTGATAGGTTATTACCAGTTTTGCAATCTGCGAAAATGTTGCCTGTTGTCTGAGGTTTCCTCTGGCCAAGCGACTGTTGTTACTTGTTGCATACGAGTAAATAGACTTTTGCTGTCTATTGAGGTGAAAGATAATTTCCCTTTTGTTGTCCATCAAACTCTGCTCTCTGTTCTGTCAGGCTACACATGTAAATAACAATTTTCTTGATGCTAAATGATTTTGTCAATACTGAGGAAGGATACATACATTACCATGGCAGCTGAAACTCCATTCAGAATACAAATTGGATTATGGGTGCATAGTCGTGAATTTTGCATCGGGCAAGTATTCCAATGGTTGAAACATGAATAAAGGATCTAATGTGCTGTTAGGTTTACTGTGAGTAAGAGAACAATTCTTTGGATTTGAAGACTAGACCAACAATTCTCTTCATCAGTGTCAAGAGCAAGTTGTTGCGAAATGCTTTGCCTCTCTCAGTTCTCTTAGTTGCATTTGTGATTTTTCACCCACAATGGAGAGTGACACCATTGTCATAGGAGATGGTGTTGACATCTAGTGAGATCTACAGTGAACAGGAATTGCTAAATCAAAGAACCCAACAACAAGAAAAGAATAAAGATTACAACGGTTCATGGGAGAAATATAAACTCTGTGGAAACAAATCATCAAGGCAATGGTCTCCTTCAAAAATACTAACATCGCACCAACATTGGCCTCATAGAGAATCGTACGAAGACAGAAAATGGAGATTATATTGTATACACATGATGCAAGGATCTTCTTGGTGGCACTATGATTTTATCCAAGGCAATAAGAAGCAACTCTCTATGATTGGGAAACACAATTATGTACTAGTGACCTAAAACGTCTTATATTTGTTTACAGAGGGCATATGTATTAGTATTACATACTCTCTCTATACACCAATGTAGGACGTTTTCTTCTATTCGAATGTATATAGATGCATTTCATTGTGTTTATTCACTCATTTCAGTCTGTATGTAATCCATATCGAATGAAAAAAAGTCACATTTGTGACAAAGGGAGTAGTTTGAACCAAAGTCTTTTGCAAAGGTTACAAACAAGCCAATTTCTAGGCTGCCATGACATGATATCCACAAGCTATCTCTATCTAGGGAGACAACATTGATCAGACCTGCTAATCATCCTCGTGAAATCATCTGACCTGAAACAATGGTGGACCATACATGTGACATTATCTTGTGAAAATACATAAACAATATGTGACGCTGCAAAACATGTCACCACTATTCCAAAATAGGGATAGGAACAAGAGTATCCCCTAATCAATTTTGAAAGGTCTAAGTAGATGAGCTGCAGGAAAGATGCCCAATGTAGAACTACCCTTGGGTAAAGTGATCAGTTAAATGTGCTTACATATATGTGTGTGTATCTGGTCGGGAACAAACGAGCATTGGAGATTGTGCAGCAAGGGAGATCACAGACATTAATTATTAACTAGATGTCAACTTGTGAAACGGGAAGAGATGATAGATGAAGATAGTCACATGTGGGAGGGCGTAGATTCTGTGAAGATATATAGTCTTGGGCGAACGCATGTGGTTGAGACGTGACATTGGACTCAGTAATGAAAGCTAGATACCACATGCCCCCTTAATTGAACCAGCGGTTGAGATTAAAGCATACCCATTGATACGAAAGGGTATGATGCTCAACCGAAAAACTAATTAATTCATTAGTCACCATCAGTCAAACCACATTAAACCCACTATTTATAGACTATTCACCAACCTGTGCGTCTGCACATGCTAGCTTATTTCTAGATAGATAGCTTATTCTTTTGTTAACATTTGTTGTCTGCAATATTTGTTTGAAATTAACATGTTAATACTAATTAATTGTTGAAACTAATAACATGCAATGATGCATATTGGACACCACATGTCGAACTGATCTACTCTTTTGAATAAATTCTTGGTCGTATAACTTACACATATGTATAGTTTACCAATTATGTTACATTAATATTATATCAACTTCCTATATATTTTTGAACTGGCTTGTACCTGTTTACTCATACTATACATATGTTAATGAAAGGAGAAGATAGTACCTGGTAACATGAAAATATTCACTAATCTTCATTTTATATTTACTAATTGAGTGTCCTCGAGTAAAATGATAAAAATGTAGATTTTCCCTAAGTTAAATTTTTGTTAATTTCTTTATTTGTATCTTACACCAAATAAAAATGCATGCATCGTTTTTATCTATTATTTCCTATTGCAGATTAACGCATTAGTTAATTTGCCTAAATCGCAAGAAAAAATAAATTTAATTAAATGTTAAATATACATAGTTGACATTTATATTTACAAAATTAACTGGACTTTTGATTTAAAGAAACACTTTAAATTTTTAATTTTTACATTTTGGCTATTGGAAGCCTAGGAGCAAAATATTGGCACTCGATATAGTGTTACAAAATTTCTGAATGATACTAAAGATAAAATATTAAACATACATCTAAAAAAGTTTGATTGCTATCACAAATATTGGTCAACATTTTGCTGTCCCTAATAATACAATAGATCATCTTTTACACGCGCCCAGTTAAATTGTAAAAACATGTAACTTTTTATTTGGCTGAACTTATTTAAATGTACAATAAATTATATGGACAAACTATTGGCTTTTATAAAGAGGGAGTACTATATGTTTTATGTAGTGCATGCCATACATTCCTACCATGCCCAAAATCATGTCTGATGTGTCCTGGATGGATTTGTTTCTTTTTTATTTGCATTTTTTTCTATGTTTGTAGTGCTTAGGAAGTTCCATAGATGGATTTTTTAATTTTTATATACACCATTTCATAGGTGTTCATTTTGACTACACGTAAACATGAGAATTACTTAGAACTCCACACTCTTGCAAACAATTTGATGCTTCCCTATGCTTCACACAAACATAGTTCAGTCCGATAGGATTCATGTTGTCTTGACATTATAATCCTACATGTTTTCGCTCTTCCATATTTTAGAATTATATGAATATGAAAGAACCCCATACTTTGTATATAGTAAGGTTACCTGAAGAGAGATTTTCAATAAGGTACAATCTCCTAAATAATGAGCTCCATCACTCAAATAACCCTAACAATAAATCGTGATTTTCCAAAACAATTGAGAATATGTGGATTAACATCTAGTGGCAGCTAGAGACCCGTAAATATATAAGACACAAATTAGTAGGAAGAAAAGGAAAACCAATTAGGGCTAATTACGTCCTACCAAAGTGCAAACCTCAGGGTCAATGTAAAATCATGAAAACAGATGTAGTAGCACAAATCATATTTGACTGTAAAGAACACTCAAGTGCAACTTCGTAGGAAGTCAGTGTGCACATGCAAAAAATAATGGAAACGATTATGTACTTTGACATCGAATTATGCATGTGGCAATCAATGAAATTATATTAGTCGTTCAGCGGTGGATCAAATAATCAATTAAGCACCAGTTCAGGCCAGACCAAGGGATCACGCCGCAAAATGTAGCAACGAACCGTTAGCCTAATACCCACATAAGTCCATCGATTACGTCCTAATAGTGACCTAACTGTTCTCCATAAAAGTGTGCACTAAATCATTTTAAATATCCATATCTTCCCAACATTTATTTTTTTCACACTATCACTAATGATGAACCTACTACAACGAAACCACATCGCTAATTCAAGGCTTGTTCAAATGAATATACTGCCCAATAATATCCTCTTGAAAGGATCAAGGCTGCCATGTACGCGCGTGTAGTTAGCTAGTTCAAGCTAGCTTCACGTGCTAGTTAGCCTGAAGAGAAATCGATCAAGGCTGCCGAGAATCAGTGATTTCTGGTCCAAATTTGTAAACTGGTGTTTTCCGCCAACCCAGGCGTCAATGTGATCGTTTTCTATAATTCACTCCCCCTAATGATTAATAACATGGATAGAAATAACAGAGAATTATAAGGTAGTGAAATATGATATGTTATCTCAGCAGAAGACCAGCCGGGCATCAACATCGGCATGTGCCCAGCAGGTGACCAACCTTGTCAAATGGAGAACAACATCGTCTTCAGAATCAGGAGGAGTGATAGTTTAAGATCCCTCAAAACAACATCATTCATTTGATTCCACAACTTCCATCATTAAAGAAAGACCGCGACAGGAACTATGATGACGCTGACCAGGAGATGCATTGACACCGACCAAAAGGCCGATGAAAAGGCATTCGGGGATGTGGTCAGCATGTCTGGTCCGCATGCACCGAGCAAAAGGTGGGTTGACACTCCCAACAAAGCGCTACAAGCTAGGGGCTAAGCAACCTGTGAATCCTAGTCGACTGTCTACTCCCTGGGCAGAGAGGGCACCCGACTTTGTTGGCTTCGACGATTCCCTTTCTGAACAAGTCCTTCGTGTTTGCGCATCTTTGAGCAAGCAGCCATCTGAACAATTTGATAAGGGGAGGCATGCAGTTTCTCAAGACGAAAGAGACAAATACATCATTTTCGCCACCGAAGTGACACAATTTGTAGAGCTGGGTAGTCATGAGTGTGTTTGCGGTCGTCCGGTAGTGGAGGAGCTGCCTGCCTGCCTCACACATGGGGCGGAGGTGATCAAGACCGTTTCAACAAATTTTCCAATATTCCGATGTCTCCAATTCCCATATGCATGTGCTTACATCTCATCTCTCTCATTTCCTCATCTTCTTCTCTTATTATGTGGTTGTAACCTATATATGTGCTAATATGTAAGTCTAGTAGATAACAAGTTGATGTATGATCCCAGATGGATGAATAATGTAGCTTCCGACTTATGTCGAGGAAAATGACTTGTTACTTTCTTCGGTGAAGATGGCTCATATGTATAGAGGAAAGATGGAGCTCATTATTCAAACAAATATGACATATGGTTGGTGGACTATATTCATTGTGAGTTGTAATGAATGACTATGGATTGCTATTGCAATGATAATGAAAGTGGGTTTGGAAGAGTGTCAAGTCTAGGTACTAAGGATCCCACTACATTGGAGGGTGTTGAATCTTTTTACAATGATAAAATTCGATTCAGAGAGGTCATAACTTTATTTAGTGATGACTCCACTATTTCGGAAGAGGTTTCAATTGATTATGATGAGAACAAAATTGCTACTTATGATGATTATTGTGATGAAACTTCTATTATAAGAAGTACTAATAATATTTTTTATAAATTTCAAATAATTATGAATATCCTTTTACTGAACATTATTATTTTAATGTGGAATGAATTTATAGTGTTCAAGTTATATACGAAACTCCCACTGTTATGAATGATAAACTTGTTTATGTGGAGAGTAATAAAACTTATATGCTTGTTGATCATGAAAAGAATTCTTTGTGTGATAGCTATATGGTTGAATTTGTTCATAATGCTACTGAAAATTATTATGAGGGAGGAACATATGCTTATATATATCTCAATAATAACAAGTTTCCTCTCTGTGTGTTGAAATCCTTAAAGTTGCACTTGTTATGCCTTCCTATGCTAGTTACTTTGTCCTTAATAAATTATTTTCTTGCAAGTTTCCTATGCATATGAAATGAGTTAGGCTTAATTGTGTTTTATATGTGATTTATGAGGCTGCCTTAATTTTCAATTCTTTACTTTTACGTGAGCATCGTTGAAATTACCAATGCCTAGCTAAAAGGCTTTAAATAAAAACGCTTGTTCAGAGACAACCCAATAGTTGTCCTTTCTGTTTTTGTGAGTTTACATGATTAAGATACAATAGTAATAATTTTTAATATCTTTTATTAAAATATAAAGTGCCAAGTACAACATTTGGGATAGTGTGGATACTTGTTGATTTGATTCTGTGCAAAAAGAAAAACTTTGTGTCTAGTTTTTGAACGCCCCAAAGGCCTCTCTCCACTAGAGTATGATTATTTTCTGAAATTTTTAGACACTACTGTGATACAAATTGCCTATGTTATCCTATTTTTTTTTAGAATTTTTAGATTGAGGAAAGTATGGTTTTAGTTCAGCTTTGTACAAACTGTTCTGTTTTTTAGCGATTCTGTTTTGCATGCACAGTTTGCTTGTTTTAGTGTTTCCATAGCTTATATTAAGTGATATAAATTATGGAAATGATAGAATACAGTAGGCATTATGTTAGAACAATTATGTTAGAAGCATTTTTTTGTTTGGCTATTGGAAGCCTAGGAGCAAAATATTTACACTCGATATAGCGTTACAATAATTTATGAATGATACTAAAGATAAAATATTAAACATCCATCTTGAAAAGTTTATTGCTATCACAAATATGTGGAGGACGTGTTTTGCCGTCCCTAATAATACTATACATCATCTTTTACATGCGCCAGTTAAATTATAAAAATAGGTAACATTTTATCTGGTGGAACTTATTTATATGGACAACAAATTAGATGGAAAAACTATTGGCTATTATAAAGAGGTAGTACTATATGTTTTCTGTAGTGCATGCCATATATTTACACCATGTCCAAAAATCATGTCTGATGTGTCCTGGATGGATTTGTTTCTTTTTTATTTGCATTTTTTTCTATATTTGTAGTGCTTTAGGAAGTTCCATAGATGGATTTTTAATTTGTTCAATCTATACGATTTCATAGGTATTCATTTTTACTACACTTAAACATGAGAATTACTTATAACTCCACACTCTTGCAAACAATTTGATGCTTCCGTATGCTGCACACAAACATAGTTCCGTCTGATAGGATTCACGTTGTCTTGACATTATAATCCTACCTGTTTTGTCTCTTCCATATTTTACAATTATATGAATATATAAGACGTCCTATACTTTGTATATAATAAGGTTACCTAAAGAGAGATTTTCAGTAAGGTACAATATCCTAAACTACAGAAATTGTAATGAGCTCCATCTATTTGAGCAACAAGTAATTTGTATCTGAGTGAGTATTGATTTGACAGGTACGGACTCCCATCTTGAATTACTAAAGTAGTTCTCATGGTATGTGTTTGTCAAACCATGAGTCACACAAATCATTTTATAAGTAACTGGATTCTTTCGCAAGCCGTCAAAAATGTAGCAGTCAACTCAGGAACTGAACTAAGCAGATGCGCGGAGAGCCAATATGAAGTTTTTTTAAGGTATGGTGGGCAGAGCTTATCCGTGAAGATGTACGAGCGGAAAGCTTCTCACCTTCTCAGAAAGTTGGAACACATAAATTTGAAATTTGCAAGAAATCTTGTGTTCCAAGCTGTCTTGAACCCTTTTCTTTTGTTTATCATTCAACACAAGCACTAGTCCATACAAGCTAGGTCAGTTTGATCACACATGACATACTGTGATACTGATAATGCAGTAAAGTACTGTGATGAGATTGCTCCATCTAACCACTGGGATTGTGCTAAGTTTCTCTGACTTTTAGCCGCTCATGCCACCCGCCGTTGGGCGCTGCACATTATATATGTGCAGATTAAGTGTTGGAGTTCTCGTGCCTCGTCAAGTTAACCACTCCTGAAGCAGGGAAAGAGCAACCTTGGGGATCAACGACAATGTCGACGACACCACCAGTTGTCTCTCCGCTCGGGTATAGTGGTAGTGAGAACAAAGGAATGTCAATACAAATCAAGACAGGAGCGACACGCTCCTGTGGCCATCAAACAATCTGAGTGCGTGCGTTGCTAGGAGCTTGTTCGATCAAAGCATAGATCGATCGGCTGGTTGTCTACGTGCGTATATTGTGTGTTGTTCCGGCCAGAAGTACTAGTAGTACTACTACCACACGTCCACGCAAGGATCGATTGCTAGCTTGAGGCTAGCTTTACACTGAGGGTGGATCGATCACAAGCCAGCGTTGCTTCGCTACTTCGTCGTTCGTCGTCGGTCGTCGCGTGTCGTCGGAAAGTACTCGACGGCGCGGTCTGGGCCAACAATTGGTATCTAGAGCAAGGTTGATCTTCTAGTAATGGAAGATCATGTCGGACGACGAGAGGGACAAGCAGCTGGCGATGTACTCCGGTGCGGCTAAAGTATTTGCTGCTCCGGCGAGTTCGTCGTATCCCCGGTTTGATCGCGAGAACTTCGGAGTCTGGAAGGCCTTGATGGAGTGTGGTCTTCACGCCAACGAGTTGTGGGACGCAGTCGATCCAGGAGGCGACGCTTTCAAGAAGGAGGGAGCCGAGCACCGGAAGGATCGGCAGGCGGCGTCGGCGATTTATTCGGTGATGCCAATGGAGGTCCTTCAACACCTAATCGCCAAAGAAACGGCGAAAGAGGCGTGGGATACCTTGAAGCTCATGTTCGAGGGACACACCCGTGTCAAACAAGCCAATCTCCAAACTCTCTTAAGGAACTATGAGACTTTGGTCATGGGTGACAATGAGTCCGTGGACGCGTTCGCTTCACGGGTAGCTACTCTCGTCAATCGGATCCGTGCACTTGGAGAAAACCTGACGGAGGACTCGGTTGTCCGTCGGTTCTTGCGCGCGGCTCCTTCCCGGTACCTGCAAATTGTCACGGCGATCGAACAGTGCATCGATCTCGCGACCCTCTCCATTGATGATCTTGTCGGACGCTACAAGGCTCACGGCCAGCGTATGCGGTACAGTCTCGGGGACGGGAGGAACGATGAGCTTGTCATGCTCACCCGGGCTCAGTGGCAGGCGCTGGACTCAAGGAGAGAAGGTGAGGGCTCTAGCAGTTACACTCGCCAAGATCGTGCGCGAAACGAACAAAGTCAGAAGAACGCCGGCGATGGCGCTCCGAAGAAGAACAAGTTCGACAAGCACAAGATCAAGTGTCACAATTGTGGCATCATGGGGCACTTCAAATCGGAGTGCAAGAATCCCTCGAATGAGAAGGCGCTCATGGCCCAGCAAGGAGATGATGGTGACATGACGTTGATGTGTGAACTCGTGGACGAAGAGGATCCAGTTCTTCAAGTGTCGGCTAAAGAAATTGCTGCGGTCCGTGAAGGAAAAGTTTGCTCTCAAGATCATGGTTCGGAAACTCGTGTCGATGCTACGGATGCGGGGGGTGATTCCGAAACTTACGATAATGCTACAGGCGTAAGTGCTATCTTTGCTGGAGCGAAAGCAGCGATTGCCACGTGTTCTCGGCCATGGAGAAACAGTCCTTGTGTGATGCGTCCAGAAAATATGAAGATAGACAAAGACGTGGCGTCAGAAGTCCAAGACACGAGGCAAGAAGATCCATGTGCGGCTGTCACTGTGGAGAGTCCAGGTGCTCATATAGGAATGTATGTACGAGGGGTGACAGCTACAGTGCCCAAAGGAAGCAACAGTGAGGCACCAAGAAGCAACGGCGCGACGCGTGACGCATCATCTCAGTCGGCTGCGTTCGTCGAGCCAGTGAGCAACACGCCTGGCGCTGCAAGCGGCAGTTGTGGTCACCAGGATGGGGCACATGTGCATTTTCATGAAGCTGCACAAGTTCTAGCAGCCAATACCCTTGTTCAAGGGAGCACGTCACTACGTGGAGGCCTAGTTGATGGACTAAAAGGTGCTACACGTCCAGAAAAGAAAAAAGGGCCGAAGTGCCCAGCAAACAGCGACTCGGTTGGCAGCGAAAACGGTACTGCATGCCTCTGAGGAGCAGCAAGGAAGACGTGGCGTTGGATCTACTAGTAGCTCTTGCCGTGAAGGTGTGCTGGAAGAGACCCCGGCTGCACCAGCAAAATTGCACGCAGTGCAAGAGATTCTTTTTTCTCCGACTGTACTGGAGGAAAGGGCATCATCATCTACACCCAAACGTCTACAACCGATGTTCGGCATACAACCGGAGAAATCTCTTCGGACAATTGACCCGGGAATGGTCAAAGGGAGTGGACGACGGTGTGTAGCAAGCGCCGAGGAACCGGCAGAATTGAAGGGCGCAAATACGAAGGAGTATTGGCGTGAGGCTATGGAAGAGTTGGTGTTAATCAACGACAACAATGCATGGAAGCTCGTCGATCTTCGCAACAACCATAAACCCATAGAGCTCAAGTGGGAATTTAAGATCAAGCAAGACGCCGAAGGAAATTGTGTGAAGCACAAGGCAAAGCAAGTGGCCAAAGGATACATGCAAGAGAAAGGTGTGGACTTCGAAGAAGTGTTCGTTCCCGTTGCAAGGATGGAATCGGTGAGATTACTCATCGCTCTCGCGGTTCAAGAATCATGGAAAATACATCACATGGATGTAAAATCCACGTTTTTGAACGATGAGATAGAAGGAGATGTGTATGTGAATCAACCACCGAGATTCATCAACGAGGGAGAAGAGCACAAGGTACTGAAGCTGCACAAAGTCTTGTACGGGCTACAGGAAGGCCCTCGGGCATAGAACATCAAACTTGATCAGACGATGATTTCTCTTGGGTTTGAGAAAGCCCCACTGGAGCATGCAATGTACAAGAGAGGTCAAGAAAGGGATCGTCTACTAGTTGGCATCTACGACGACGATCTATTTATAACTGGAGCAGATGAAGAGGTGATTGCAAAGTTCAAGTTGCAAATGAAGAAGCTTTTCAAGATGGATGACCTAGGGTTATTGAGTTACTACCTCGGGTTCGAGGTAAAGCAAAAGCCAAAAGGGATCATGTTATGCGAGGAGGCATATGCAAGAAAGGTACTTGAAAGCTGTGGCATGAAAGATTGCAATCCAAATGATGCTTCAATGATACCTCGTCTTGAGCTAAGCAAGAAGGAGATGGTGAAACTACCCAGCTACAATGCTAGTGACAAGGAAGGGATTGTTCATGAGTGTAAGAGTACCTCGGGCATGACATATTTCCTTGGTGGAAGCATAGTAAGCTGGCTATCACGAAAGCAGAAAGTGGTGACATCAACTTCAAGTGAAACAAAGTGTCAAGGTGTGTGGTTAGGGAGACTACACGGTGATCTCATGAATCGAGATCCGAAACAAGAGGTGTTCAACGTTGACAGTGAGTCTACAACTTTTCTACGCGAGGATCCAGTGCGGCATGACAGGAGCAAGCACATGGATACAATGTATCACTACATGAAGGACGGCGTGGAAGAAGGTATGGCGGAGGTCAACTACATTCGCACCGATGATCAGCTGGCGGACATGCTAACCAAGGCTTTGGATGAAGAGAGTTCTTGGAAAAGCAAAGAAGAATCGGCGTCAGAGCGGTGACATGACGACGTCGTGCTTAGGGGGTTGATTGTTGGAAATAACCACGACGTGGTTCGTGTCCGGTTTGTACACGCTCAATCACCTAGTTGTAGTTGTAGTAGGATTAGAATTTCTAGCCGAGTTTGACTAGATTGAATCGGTCCTAGCTGCTGCTATATATACATCCGTATACCTCTGTACTTTGTAACACCGTGGATTTGTGAAGTCAATACAAATCAAGACAGGAGCGACACGCTCCTGTGGCCATCAAACAATCTGAGTGCGTGCGTTGCTAGGAGCTTGTTCGATCAAAGCATAGATCGATCGGCTGGTTGTCTACGTGCGTATATTGTGTGTTGTTCCGGCCAGAAGTACTAGTAGTAGTACTACTACCACACGTCCACGCAAGGATCGATTGCTAGCTTGAGGCTAGCTTTACACTGAGGGTGGATCGATCACAAGCCAGCGTTGCTTCGCTACTTTGTCGTTCGTCGTCGGTCGTCGCGTGTCGTCGGAAAGTACTCGACGGCGCGGTCTGGGCCAACAGAAAGCACACCTGAACCTGGCCTTCACAGTGTCGTTGCCGACGCTCAAGGCATGCCCTCCCCTGGCGCTTCCAGTGGCAGTGGAGGTGGTGGTGGTGCTGCTGCTCAAAGCAACCTCCAAGACGGTGGCCCTATTTTTGTCAGCCGTGACCGTGAGTACATATAATTTTGCTTTCCTTAATCAGTGCACATCGAATTTGCTTCAGGAAACAAATAGGAACTACACACTTCTCTTGTGTTATTTGACCATTATAGTGTTATACTAATTGTTACTCAAGCGATTTGATTGTGGTCGACACCTTGCAAAAATCAACTACAAAAGAAATCTTGTGCTATTTGTACTACTATACAAGTGTTATAACAGCCGATTTGCTGGATGCTTGTGGCTGCAGACAATCCGTTTGCCGGCGGACCTCCCGTCAACTGCTCATAACAAGCCCTTGCTCTGCTCCCGTCAATCATGTGCTAGTTAAAATGTGTGGATGGAACAATATTTGATCCCAGTATGGTTAAGGGCTTGTTGCCCTCTTGTTAATGAGAGATTGTGGAGTCAAGAATGTATTAGCACATTTTATTATTACCGTGTTCGTTTGTATAACTTGTGGAGTACGGATCAACATATGTCTCAGCATATACATATCCGGCCAATACGCTTTCTTAAAGAAGGTTGAAACACCCGGCATCTTTCGTCATTGTGATGCACATATTCATTTTTATTATTAATTATTAAGTAAAGTACATAACAAAGCAGGACCGAAACGTTACAATATAAGACAAAAATACTAACGACTAAGTTGACTTCTTCTTTAACAATGCCTTCAAGAAGGGATAACTGAGTCACCCGGCGGAGAGTAACGCCTCAACGGTGAGGTGCTCCGCCACCACATGTGGGTCGGCAAGTAGCGTTCTGGTCGCTCGCGGCTCCAGCGTTGGGTGAGGCATGCGACGGCTCGCCAAGCGTCATCTCTGTAGATCGCGGCTATCGAACCCGCCGAATCACTTCACGGCGTGTTCGACTCGGCGTCGGATCAGTCTGACGTTCCTTCCGAGTGCGAGAGCTACGATCCAGTGGCTGAGGTTCTTATGGCGGGTTCACAGCAAAGCCCGCCTGGCTACGGCCGCGGCGGGCACGAGGTTGGAGGACCGTCGAATGAGTAGCACCGCCGAGATGAGGATATTCTCCATACGCCATCGTCGGTGCGACTGCCGAAGCCCAGGCCTTGGAGGCCACGCGCCTTCGGCTCGAAGAGATGCACAGGGCACTCGACGAGCGTACCCGCTAGCGTCCACAAGTTTCCAGTCGACGTCAATGACAGTTGATTCCGAGTGGATCTTAGAACAACGTCGAGGTATTCCGTACTCCAGTTCTGAATGTTGCAGCCGCTGCTAGGATTGCAGATTCCATTCAACCATCACGTTCAGAGGCTAGCAGAGGTTTGCAGCAGATCCGAGTGTTGCTTGATGCGGCGCAACAGCAGAATTCGGTTGTTTCTCAGTCGCGTAATAGGTTACACAGTAATTCACCCAAGGCAGACACAGTTCAGTCAGCTCACAGCCCGGGGTCATCTCTGCGTCGCAGGGGCGGAGGTTACCGTGAAGATCAGTACCGAGATCAGGGGCGAGATTAGTTTGCTCCTCGTTCTCACCGTGATGACCGCCGTCGAGTGCCTACTCCCCCGCGGAGTGGTTCATATGTGCCCCGGCACTATGACGATAGGCGCCCGTTCGGCGATGAGCGGAATCCTGGGTTCGATGCGAGGAATGTCCTCTTACAGAAGCGGATTGACAGGGGCAGGGCTCACAGGGATGGTTATGATAGAGATCATCTGAGTGGAAGTGGTGCCGTTGTCTCTGGGCCCGAGTGTTTCAGCAGAGCCATTCGATCCGCTGAGATTCCCCCCAACTTCAGGTTGGTGGCTGGAATAAGCAAGTTCACTGGTGAGTCGAAGCCGGAAACATGGCTAGACGATTACCGAGTGGCGGTGCAGATCGGTGGAGGAAATGACAATATAGCCATGAAGCATTTGTCTTTGATGTTGGATGGTTCGGCCCGAGCGTGGCTGAATCAGTTGGCTCCTTCTAGCATCTACTGCTGGGAGAATCTTGCCCGAGTGTTCATCAGAACTTTCGACGGCACATGCAAGCGTCCCGCTGGTTTGTCTGAGCTGCAGCACTGCGTGCAGAAACCGAATGAAACTTTGAGGGATTACATTCAGCGTTGGACCACCCTCCATCACACGGTGGAAAATGTTTCCGAGCACCAAGCCGTCTGCGCCTTCAAGGCCGGTGTTAGGTACAGAGAGCTTTATCTGAAGTTTGGTCGGACCGGAGATATGTCCCTGAGCAAGATGATGGAGATTGCCACTCGGTACGCCAATGGCGAAGAGGAGGACCGCCTCCTTAGCGGCAAGGGAAAGGCAGTCAACAATGATGCTGGCGGCGGCAATTCCAGTCGGAAACAAAAGCGCAAAGCCGATAGTTCTGCTCAGGCAGAGGCAGCCGCCCTGGCGGCACAAGGAAAGAATAAGGGGAAACCCAAAGGGCAATTTACCCCGAAGAAATCAAAGAATCAGTCAGGAACGGACGTCCTAGATATGCCGTGTGCAATCCACACGAAGAAGGATGAGGAAGGCAATTTGATATTGCCAAAACACACCACTCGACAATGCAGATTACTGATCCAACAGTTCAAGGAAGGACAGTCGAGTGGGAAAACTCCTGAAAAGGAAGATGATGAAGATAAAGAGGATTTTCCTGAGGTCAATGCCACTTTGATGATTTTTGCCGATGTAGAAAGCAAAAGTCGACTGAAAGTTATTAACAGGGAGGTCAACATGGCTGTTCCTGCTACCCCCACATACCTTAAGTGGTCTCATACTCCTATCACCTTTGACCAGTCAGACCACCCAGCTCATGTTGCTACCCCCAGTCGGCAAGCTCTGGTGGTGGATCCTGTTGTGCGAGGCACTCGACTCCGCAAGGTTCCCATGGACGGAGGGAGTGGATTGAACATCTTGTATGCAGATACGCTCAAGGGGATGGGCATTCCGATGTCCCGATTCAGTGAGAGCAACATGCAGTTCCACGGAGTCATCCCTGGGAAGAAGGCCAAGTCACTCGGTCAGATTGCGTTGGATGTCGTGTTCGGCATCGACAAGAATTTTCGCAAGGAAAAGTTGACGTTTGAAGTTGTAGACTTCCAGAGCGCATATCACGCCATCCTTGGTCGATCGGCTTATGTCCGTTTCATGGCCCGTTCATGTTACGTGTACCTCAAGCTGAAGATGCCCGGGCCCAAGGGTGTGATCACAGTCACAGGGAATCAACAGAGGGCTGAGGAGTGCCTTCAGCAAGGCTCCAAGATTGCCGACCATCAAATGGCTATGGTTGAATTGGAAGAATACAAGAGGAATACTAATCCTGCCGATCTGCTGTGTTCCAAGAAGGCCGCCTCTGAGTCTGCTTTTCAGTCGGCAGGCGACGTGAAGCAAGTGAACGTTCACCCGACAGATCCTAATGCTGCCCCGACCAACATCTCGACGACACTCGACGGCAAATAGGAAGCCGCGCTCATCCAGTTCCTCCGTGAGAACTGGGACATCTTCGCATGGAAGCCTTCTGACATGCCGGGTGTACCCAGGGAACTGGCTGAGCACCGACTGAGAGTTGACCCGAAGGCCAAGCCTGTCAAAGAGCACTTGCGTCGGTCGGCGGCAGAGAAGCGGAAGGCAATCGGCGAGGAGGTGGCTCGACTCTTGGCGGCTGAGTTCATACGCGAGATTTACCACTCCGAGTGGCTCGCGAACGTCGTCATGGTCCCCAAAAAAGACAAGTCACTCCGCATGTGTATTGACTTTAAACATATCAATCGGGCCTGCCCGAAAGATCATTTTCCGCTCCCCCGCATCGATCAGATTGTCGACTCGACTGCGGGATGCGAGCGTTTATCTTTTCTCGATGCATACTCTGGTTACCATCAGATCCGTCTGTTTGGTCCAGATGAAATAAAGACGGCCTTCATCACCCCTTTCGGGTGTTTCTGTTATATCACCTTGCCTTTTGGTCTGAAAAATGCTGGCGCTACTTTCATGCGTATGATTCAGAAATGCCTGCTCAAGCAAATCAATCGGAATGTCGAGGCTTATATGGATGATATTGTAGTCAAGTTTCGCAAAGGTTTCGACCTGCTGACTGACTTGGCAGAAACATTCGCCAACCTAAGGAAATATGATATCAAGTTAAACCCGACCAAGTGCAGTTTTGGAGTTCCTGGTGGCAAGTTGCTCGGTTTCCTCATTTCCGAACGGGGGATTGACGTCAATCCGGAGAAGATCGGCGCCATCGTCCGAATGAAACGCCCCGAGCGTGTGTACGATGTCCAGAAGCTCACGGGTTGCCTGGCGGCATTGAGTAGATTTATTTCTCGTCTCGGAGAGAAGGCATTGCCTTTATACCGACTGATGAAGAAATCCGATACGTTCGAGTGGACTCCTGAGGCAGAAGCAGCGTTTGTTGAGCTCAAAGCCCTACTTTCCACCCAGCCGGTGCTTGCTGCTCCGCACAGCAAAGAACCCCTGCTCCTGTACATTCCAGCCACTAACCAAGTCGTCAGTATGGTTCTCACTGTCGAGCGAGAAGAAGAGGGCAAGGCTTATAAAGTCCAACGTCCAGTTTACTATATCTCTGAAGTGTTGACTCCTTCAAAGCAAAGGTACCCTCATTATCAGAAGCTCGTCTATGGTATCTATCTATCAGCGAAAAGGTGGCACACTACTTCCAAGATCACTCAGTCTCAGTCGTCAGCGATGCTCCATTGTCTGAGATCCTTAACAATCGAGACGCGACTGGTTGAGTGGCCAAATGGGCTATTGAGATCCTATACTTTGATATCAAGTTTGAAGCAAAGAAGGCAATCAAATCTCAAGCGCTTGCTGACTTCATGGCCGAGTGGATAGAACAGCAGCATCCAACTCAAATCCACTCGGCGCACTGGACCATGTTCTTTGATGGTTCTAAGATGCTGAATGGGTCTGGTGCTGGTGTGGTATTGGTATCTCCAAAGGGTGACAGGCTCAGTTATGTCCTCCAGATTCACTTTGATTCCTCCAATAATAAAGCTGAATACGAGGCACTCCTTTACGGGTTACGTATGGCCATCTCACTCGGCGTCCGGCGCTTGATGGTATACGGTGATTCAGATTTGGTGGTTAATCAGGTGATGAAGGAGTGGGATGTCAGGAACCCTGCCATGACTGGATATTGCCATGCAGTGAGAAATCTTGAGATGAAATTTGAAGGTTTGGAACTCCACCATATTCCCCGAGTGAAGAATCAAGCAGCTGATGATTTAGCAAAGATCGGATCCACTCAGAGGCCTGTACCTAGCAATGTGTTTCTGGAACACCTACATTCTCCTTCGGTGCAAGAGGATCCCTTCACTGAAGAGCCCCCGCAAGCAATAAGCGCCTCCAATCCGACTGAGGTTGATGTCCCGGCAGTCATAGATCTGGTCATGGAGATTCTGGTGATTACGCCCGATTGGACGGTGCCATATATTGCATTCATACTGAGGCAATAACTCCCAGAAGACGAGGTTGAAGCTCGACAGATCGTCCGCAGGTCCAAGGCCTTTACTGTGATGGATGGACAGCTTTACAGAGAAAGCATAACTGGCGTAACTCAGCGGTTCATCTCTCCAAAGGAAGGTCGACTGATTCTGGAGGAAATTCACTCGGGGACCTGTGGTCATCATGCGTCCTCTTGGACGATTGTTGCCAAAGCATACCGAGCTGGTTTCTTCTGGCCGCGCACCAACGAAATGGCTAAGGAAATTGTTAAACACTGCGAAGGATGCCAGTTTTACGCAAACTTGTCACATAAGCCCGCGTCCGCCCTGAAGACTATTCCACTCATCTGGCCGTTCGCTGTAAGGGGTTTGGATATGGTCGGTCCTCTCCGAACAGGCCAGAGTGGATTCACGCATCTGCTTGTAGCAGTCGACAAGTTCACCAAGTGGATTGAGGCTAAACCCATAAAGAAGCTGAATTCCCGCACTTCTATCAAATTCATGAAAGAGATAATGTTCCGGTATGGAGTTCCCCACAGTATCATGACAAACAATGGTTCAAACTTTGATTCGGAAGAATTCAGATACTTTTGCTCCGCCCAAGGCACTCGGGTGGATTATGCATCCGTTGCGCACCCCCAGACTAATGGTCAAGCTGAGCGAGCAAATGGCCTTATCCTTCAAGGGTTGAAGCCTCGACTCATGCGAGATCTTGAACATGCAGCTGGAGCTTGGGTTACTGAATTGCCGTCTGTTCTGTGGGGCTTGAGGACGACTCCTAACCGGTCCACTGGGCGCACTCCTTTCTTCATGGTGTATGGAGCCGAGGCCGTTTTGCCAAGTGATCTCCTTCACAATTCTCCCCGTGTAGATCTTTACTCAGAGGCTGAGGCTGAACAAACACGACATGACGGTGTAGATCTCCTGGAAGAAGAACGTGAAATGGCTCTGATTCGGTCGACTGTGTACCAGCAAGATCTGCGTCACTTCCATGCAAGGCACGTCAGGAGTCGGTCATTCCATGAAGGTGATCTTGTGCTTCGAGTGGATCAGCAGCGGCCTCACAAGCTTGCCCCCGCGTGGGAAGGTCCTTTCATCGTCACCAAAGTACTAAACAATGGAGCCTACCACCTCTTCAACCTCAAGATGAATATCGACGAACCACGTGCTTGGAATGCGGATTCACTTCGACGTTTTTATACCTGACGACTGGGTTGTTTGATGTAATAAGAGTACTCTAGACAATGTTGTTTATCAAAGTTATGAATCCCGCAGTCTTTTGTTGATTCCGATCGCGCAATCTCATATTAAAAAACACTCCGAGTGGTGAGCGACCCTCTCACTTGGGGGCTTAGCTGCGAACCAGTCTTCGCCTAAGTTTAAAAAACACTCCGAGTGGTGAGCGACCCTCTCACTCTGGGGCTTAGCCGCGAACAAGTTTTCGCCTAAGTTAAAAATCATGCCGAGTGAATAGCATCCTATTCACTCGGGAACTTAGCTGTGAACCAGTCTTCGTCTAAGTTAAAAACTCTCCGAGTGGTGAGCGACCCTCTCACTCGAGGGCTTAGCCGCGAACAAGTTTTCGCCTAAGTTAAAAATGCTGCCGAGTGAATAGCATCCTATTCACTCGGAAACTTAGCTGCGAACCAGTCTTTGTCTAAGTTAAAAACTCTCCCGAGTGACGAGCACTCCTCTCACTCGGGGGCTTAACTGCGAACTAGTCTTCGCCTAAGTATAAAAAACACTCCGAGTGGTGAGCGACCCTCTCACTCGGGGGCTTAGCCGCGAACAAGTTTTCGCCTAAGTTAAAAATCGTGCCGAGTGAATAGCATCCTATTCACTCGGGAACTTAGCTGCGAACCAGTCTTCGTCTAAGTTAAAAACTCTCCAAGTGGTGAGTGACCCTCTCACTTGAGGGCTTAGCCGCGAAAGTTTTCGCCTAAGTTAAAAATCCTGCCAAGTGAATAGCATCCTATTCACTCGGAAACTTAGCTGCGAACCAGTCTTCGTCTAAGTTAAAAACTCTCCCGAGTGACGAGCACTCCTCTCACTCGGGGGCTTAGCCACGAACAAGTTTTCGCCTAAGTTAAAAACCCTGCCGAGTGAATAGCATCCTATACACCCGGGAACTTGGCTGCGAACCAGTCTTCGTCTAAGTTAAAAACTCTCCCGAGTGAAAAGCGCTCCTCTCACTCGGGGGCTTAGCTGCGAACAAGTTTTCGCCAAAGTTAAAAACCCTGCCGAGTGAATAGCATCCCATTCACTCGAAACTTAGCTGCGAACCGGTCTTCGTCTAAGTTAAAAACTCTCCCGAGTGACGAGCACTCCTCTCACTCGAGGACTTAGCCGCGAGTTAGACCTCGCTTAAGTTAAAGGCTGTTCCGAGTGACAGGCAACACTTTCACTCGGAAACTTAGTTGCGAACCAGTTTTCACCTAAGTTCAAAATTCTTCCGAGTAATGAGCATCAATCTCACTCGGAAACCAAACAAACTTAGCTAGGCAAAGGATTGGAAAGCAAAATGCAGATAAATCCAGGATCTCTAGCGCGGATAAAAGTTGTCCACGCAAACGGAAGAACTCAGGCTTAAGGCTTGAACGAAGTTTTAAAAGGTTACACCATCACTCGGCATACCGAGGCAAATAAAGTTTCAACTGCAAGCAAAGTTTTTCTCAAGCACCGGTGGGGCTCGCGGGCTCGACAAAGGTGTCCAGATCAATCCCATCGGCGATCCGAGTGGCTGCTTCGATGAAGGTCTCCATGAAGTCTTCGAATTGAAGTTTCTTCGTGTTGACCACCTGGAGAGCCTTCAGCTTATCCTCCTTGGCCTCCTTGCAATGGACACGGACGAGTGAAAGCGCCACGTCAGCTCCACAGCGAGCATCAGATTTTTTCCATGCCTGTACTCGACCGGGAATCTCGTTGAGGCGGGTCATCATCGACTCGAGGTCAGTCTGGAGGGTATCTTCTGGCCACAATTCTTTGTCGATCTTCACCAGCACAGCCCTCAGTCGAGTGATATACCCTTGAACACTTCTAAGACGAGCGTCAAGCCGAAACATGTTCATGGCCACAACGTCCCCGACGGGTGACTTGGTGGGGTCCAGACTTGGCTCGATCTCCTCAGTCTCCTTATCAAAGTCTTGGCAGAATTCTACACGAAGTGGAAATGAAAGGTTGGTCACGCTACTGTTCTGTGGAAATTAAGGAAATTCACTCGACGGAAGAAAGTGACCTTCAAGCATGCCGAACATCTTCTTCGCAAAGTCTCCCAAGTAGTTCTCCAGACCGCTCCTTCTCTTGGTCAGTTGTTCAACCTTTTTGACCCAATCGGCCCGTTCTTGCTTGAGTTTGGTGTTCTCTTCGTCCAACTTACTGGCTGCGGCAAGCTTCTTCTCAGCGGCCTCGGTTTTCACCCTCGCCACCTTCTGAGCATCAGCGAGTGCCTTGTCTTTATCTTCAAGCACCTTCTTCATGGTATCTAAAGAAATGACTTTGTTGAGTCGCACTTGGAGTCGGCGGTTCTCATCACGCACGTCTGTTCGAGTGAGGACACTCGGTTCAAAGGATAGAAGATGAAAGTGATAGTGCAGTTGGTCGACAAGGATTACCTCCCAGGGTCTTCAGCTCGGTCTGTGCACGGTCTAGGTCGTTCTTGGTCACCTCCAGATCCAGCTGAAGCTGTTTTTTCTCCTTCTCCAGGTCGACGTACTGAGTCCCGAGCTCACAGGCTTTCTGAAATCAGCAAAGAAGTAGTTCAGTCGACACTAATATTTCTCCACTCCCGAGTGGAAAAGAGCAAGTTCAGTCGACTGGATGGCGGCCCGCCGCCCCACCCCACACCCCTGCAAAGCATCATATCATGGTTGATGGAAATGATGTCCATGAAACCTGCAGGATAGGTCTTGCTAGTTCGGATCTTTTCCATCCCTAAGACAAGCATTCAGAGGTGGAGCTACTAAGAAAAAGAACTCACTCGACGGACCGAGTGACAAGCGTACTCCAAGTACGAAAAAGGACCCCGAGTCCAAGTTCTTAAGACTACTGCCAATCGTAAACGATCGACAGTAGTCTCGGGGACTACACCCAGTGGGTGCACTCAGCGTGCCCCCACTGGATACAAAACCACTCAACCAGGTCCGACCTGTCCGAGTTAAAAAAAAAGAGCAAAGATGCAAACATTGTCTCTATCAGACCCCCGCCGATGCAAGCACTCGACGGCGGTCTCGGGGACTACACCCAGTCGGTGCACTCAGCGTGCCCCCACTGGACTTACTATCACTCGACCTATCGAGTGACAAGCGACTATCAAAGCAAATCTCAGACCCCTGCCGATGTCACCACCATTCGACAGCGGTCTCGGGGACTACCCCCAGTGGATGCACTCAGCTTGCCCCCACTGGACCAGAAACCACTCAACTAAGACCTGATCTACTCGAGGGGGAAACAAGCAAGTATGCACCAAAAGAAAACACCCAGTGGGTGTAGAGTCAAGATGGACGAGAATTCAATCAGAAATGAACTTACAATCGCACTTACTCGGACATTGGCACGAAGCGCTGAGCTGGCATCATAAGCCAACTTGCTGGCCTCGTATGCCTCCTTCGTACGCAGCATCATTTGCTCAGCCTGGATCATGGCCTCTTTGCCAGCTCCAGTCTGGTCCTCTGGGACGCGGTACAGAGGGAACTCGAGCGTCGGATGAGTCGGTGCTGCAGCTGGGGTCACAAGAGTTCCCGGAGGTTGCCCAATTGGCGCTGAGACCATAAGAGTTGAAGTTGTTGGCGGGGCACTCGACAGCGGAACCTCAAGTCTAGCCCTAGCTCAGGAAGAGTTGCCAAGTTCTTGGGACGATGCAGCAATCGACTTACGAGGCGCCTGCCCCGACGATGTCCTCCGACCGCGTACACGTGGGGTGCCCAAAGTCACGCCTTCATCCCCCGCACCCTGTTGTGGCTCCTCATCGTCTTCAACGTGGATGACGTCTGCAGCTGCCAATCAACAACGTTAACTTATTCAATCGACGATTCTTCTCCAAAAAACAGAGCAGAGTGAAGATTTGTTATACCTCGTTGAGAGGTGGCCGCGTCAGCAGTGTCCACTTCCATGTGATCCTCTTCATCTCGCGGAGGCGATGTCACCGAGGTAGAAGCTCTGGCAAACAAATTCCACTCGATCAGCAAAGACATGAAGTTCCACAACAGCAGAAAAAGGATAATGAACACTCACGTTGAAGCGACGGGCACGGTGATCTTCATACGGGGCAGAGCCTTCCGAGGTTTTGGTGCGTCAGACCTGATCTATTTTGCAGCCTTTTCAGTCGACTCAGATGTTGCAGCACGGTTGCGCTTCGGATTCCTGGTGCTCGATGCCAAGGTTCTGCTTGGGACGGCCGCTGGGTCTTGGCGCTGCTTGGAACAATGCTCGGTGCGCGGAGGAGACTGAACCTCTTCCTCGCTTTCCTCCGAGTCGTCGTCACTGCCTTCACTGTTCTCGATGTAATCAACGTCTATGCTGCCGTCTGCGCTCTCTTCTCCGTCATCAGGCTGTTCTCCGTTTGGCACGGGCCATATATTGCATTCATACTGAGGCAAGAACTCCCAGAAGACGAGGTTGAAGCTCGACAGATCGTCCGCAGGTCCATGGCCTTTACTGTGATGGATGGACAGCTTTACAGAGAAAGCATAACTAGCGTAACTCAGCGGTTCATCTCTCCTAAGGAAGGTCGACTGATTCTGGAGGAAAATCACTCGGGGACATGTGGTCATCATGCGTCCTCTTGGACGATTGTTGCCAAAGCATACCGAGCTGGTTTCTTCTGGCCGCGCACCAACGAAATGGCTAAGGAAATTGTTGAACACTGCGAAGGATGCGAGTTTTACGCAAACTTGTCACATAAGCCCGCGTCCGCCCTGAAGATTATTCCCCTCATCTGGCCATTCGCTGTATGGGGTTTGGATATGGTCGGTCCTCTCCGAACAGGCCAGAGTGGATTCACGCATCTGCTTGTAGCAGTTGACAAGTTCACCAAGTGGATTGAGGTTAAACCCATTCAGAAGCTGAATTCGCGCACTTCTATCAAATTCATGAAAGAGATAATGTTCCGGTATGGAGTTCCCCATAGTATCATAACAGACAATGGTTCAAACTTTGACTCGGAAGAATTCAGATACTTTTGCTCCACCCAAGGCACTCGGGTGGATTACGCATCCGTTGTGCACCCCCAGACTAATGGTCAAGCTGAGCGAGCAAATGGCCTTATCCTTCGAGGGTTGAAGCCTCGACTCATGCGAGATCTTGAACATGCAGCTGGAGCTTGGGTTACCGAATTGCCGTCTGTTCTGTGGGGCTTGAGGACGACTCCTAACCGGTCGACTGGGCGCACTCCTTTCTTCATGGTGTATGAAGCCGAGACCGTTTTGTCAAGTGATCTCCTTCACAATTCTCCCCGTGTAGATCTTTACTCAGAGGCTGAGGCTGAACAAGCACGACAGGACGGTGTAGATCTCCTGGAAGAAGAACGTGAAATGGCTCTGATTCGGTCGACTATGTACCAGCAAGATCTGCGTTGCTTCCATGCAAGGCACGTTAGGAGTCGGTCGTTCCATGAAGGTGATCTTGTGCTCCGAGTGGATCAGCAGCGGCCTCACAAGCTTGCCCCCCCGTGGGAAGGTCCTTTCGTCGTCACCAAAGTACTGAACAATGGAGCCTACCACCTCTTCAACCTCAAGAAGAATATCGACGAACCACGTGCTTGGAACGCGGATTTACTTTGACGTTTTTATACCTGACGACTGGGTTGTTTGATGTAATAAGAGTACTCTAGACAATGTTGTTTATCAAAGTTATGACTCCCGCAGTCTTTTGTCGATTCCGATCGCGCAATCTCATATTCAAAAACACTCCGAGTGGTGAGCGACCCTCTCACTCGGGGGCTTAGCTGCGAACCAGTCTTCGCCTAAGTTTAAAAAACACTCCGAGTGGTGAGCGACCCTCTCACTCTGGGGCTTAGCCGCGAACAAGTTTTCGGCTAAGTTAAAAATCCTGCTGAGTGAATAGCATCCTATTCACTCGGGAACTTAGCTGTGAACCAGTCTTCGTCCAAGTTAAAAACTATCCGAGTGGTGAGCGACCCTCTCACTCGAGGGCTTAGCCGCGAACAAGTTTTCGCCTAAGTTAAAAATCCTGCCGAGTGAATAGCATCCTATTCACTCGGAAACTTAGCTGCGAACCAGTCTTCGTCTAAGTTAAAAACTCTCCCGAGTGACGAGCATTCCTCTCACTCAGGGGCTTAACTACTAACCAGTCTTCGCCTAAGTTTAAAAAACACTCCGAGTGGTGAGCGACCCTCTCACTCGGGGGCTTAGCCGCGAACAAGTTTTTGCCTAAGTTAAAAATCCTGCCGAGTGAATAGCATCCTATTCACTCGGGAACTTAGCTGCTAACCAGTCTTCGTCTAAGTTAAAAACCCTTCGAGTGGTGAGCGACCCTCTCACTTGAGGGCTTAGCCGCGAACAAGTTTTCGCCTAACTTAAAAATCCTGCCGAGTAAATAGCATCCTATTCACTCGGAAACTTAGCTGCGAACCTGTCTTCGTCTAAGTTAAAAACTCTCCTGAGTGATGAGCACTCCTCTCACTCGGGGGCTTAGCCGCGAACAAGTTTTCGCCTAAGCTAAAAACCCTGCCGAGTGAATAGCATCCTATTCACCCGGGAACTTAGTTGCAAACCAGTCTTCGTCTAAGTTAAAAACTATCCCGAGTGAAAAGCGCGCCTCTCACTCGGGGGCTTAGCTGCGAACAAGTTTTCGCCTAAGTTAAAAACACTGCCGAGTGAATAGCATCCCATTCACACGGAAACTTAGCTGCGAACCGGTCTTCGTCTAAGTTAAAAACTCTCCCGAGTGAAAAGCGCTCCTCTCACTCGCGGGCTTAGCTGGGAGCCGGTCTTCGTCTAAGTTAAAAACTCTCCCGAGTGACGAGCACTCCTCTCACTCGAGGACTTAGCCGCGAGTTAGACCTCGCTTAAGTTAAAGGCTGTTCCGAGTTACAGGCAACACTTTCACTCGGAAACTTAGTTGCGAACCAGTTTTCGCCTAAGTTCAAAATTCTTCCGAGTAATGAGCATCAATCTCACTCGGAAACCAAACAAACTTAGCCAGGCAAAGGATTGGAAAGCAAAATGCAGATAAATCCAGGATCTCTAGCGCGGATAAAAGTTGTCCACGCAAACGGAAGTACTCAGGCTTAAGGCCTGAACGAATTTTTAAAAGGTTACACCATCACTCGGCATACCGAGGCAAATAAAGTTTCAACTGCAAGCAAAGTTTTTCTCAAGCACCGGTGGGGCTCGCGGGCTCGACGAAGGTGTCCAGATCAATCCCATCGGCGATCCGAGTGGCTGCTTCGATGAAGGTCTCCATGAAGTCTTCGAATTGAAGTTTCTTCGTGTTGACCACCTGGTGAGCCTTCAGCCTATCCTCCTTGGCCTCCTTGCAATGGACACGGACGAGTGAAAGCGCCACATCAGCTCCACAGCGAGCAACAGATTTTTTCCATGCCTGTACTCGATCGGGAATCTCGTTGAGGCGGGTCATCATCGACTCGAGGTCAGTCTGGAGGGTATCTTCTGGCCACAATTCTTTGTCGATCTTCACCAGCGCAGCCCTCAGTCAAGTGATATACCCTTGAACACTTCTAAGACGAGCGTCAAGCCGAAACATGTTCATGGCCACAACGTCCCCGACGGTTGACTTGGTGGGGTCCTGACTTGGCTCGATCTCCTCAGTCTCCTTATCAAAGTCTTGGCAGAATTCTACACGAAGTGGAAATGAAAGGTTGGTCACGCTACTGTTCTGTGGAAATTAAGGAAATTCACTCGACGGAAGAAAGTTACCTTCAAGCATGCCGAACATCTTCTTCGCAAAGTCTCCCAAGTAGTTCTCCAGACCGCTCCTTCTCTTGGTCAGCTGTTCAACCTTTTTGATCCAATCGGCCTGTTCTTGCTTGAGTTTGGTTTTCTCTTCGTCCAACTTACTGGCTGCGGCAAGCTTCTTCTCAGCGGCCTCGGTTTTCTCCCTCGCCACCTTCTGAGCATCAGCGAGTTTCTTGTCTTTATCTTCAAGCGCCTTCTTCATGGTATCTAAAGAAATAACTTTGTTGAGTCGCACTTGGAGTCGGCGGTTCTCATCACGCACGTCTGTTCGAGTGAGGACACTCGGTTCAAAGGATAGAAGATGAAAGTGATAGTGCAGTTGGTCGACAAGGATTACCTCCCAGGGTCTTCAGCTCAGTCTGTGCACGGTCTAGGTCGTTCTTGGTCACCTCCAGATCCAGCTGAAGCTGTTTTTTCTCCTTCTCCAGGTCGACGTACTGAGTCCCGAGCTCACAGGCTTTCTGAAATCAGCAAAGAATTAGTTCAGTCGACACTAATATTTCTCCACTCCCGAGTGGAAAAGAGCAAGTTCAGTCGACTGGATGGCGGCCCGCCGCCCCACCCCACACCCCTGCAAAGCGTCATATCATGGTTGATGGAAATGATGTCCATGAAACCTGCAGGATAGGTCTTGCCAGATCAGATCTTTTCCATCCCTAAGACAAGCATTCAGAGGTGGAGCTACTAAGAAAAAGAACTCACGCAACGGACCGAGTGACAAGCGTACTCCAAGTACGAAAAAGGACCCCGAGTCCATGTTCTTAAGACTACTGCCAATCGTAAACAATCGACAGTAGTCTCGGGGACTACACCCAGTGGGTGCACTCAGCGTGCCCCCACTGGATACAAAACCACTCGACCAGGTCCGACCTGTCCGAGTTAAAAAAAAGAGCAAACATGCAAACATTGTCTCTATCAGACCCCCGCCGATGCAAGGACTCGACAGCGGTCTCGGGGACTACACCCAGTGGGTGCACTCAGTGTGCCCCCACTGGAATTACTATCACTCGACCTGTCGAGTGACAAGCGACTATCAAAGCAAATCTAAGACCCCTGCCGATGTCACCACCATTCGACAGCGGTCTCGGGGACTACCCCCAGTGGGTGCACTCTGCGTGGCCCCACTGGACCAGAAACCACTCGACTAAGACCTGATCTACTCGAGGGGGAAACAAGCAAGTATGCACCAAAAGAAAACACCCAGTGGGTATAGAGTCAAGATGGACGAGAATTCAATCAGAAATGAACTTACAATCGCACTTACTCGGACATTGGCACGAAGCGCTGAGCTGGCATCATAAGACAACTTGCTGGCCTCGTATGCCTCCTTCGTACGCAGCATCATCTGCTCAGCCTGGATCATGGCCTCTTTGCCAGCTCCAGTCTGGTCCTCTGGGACGCGGTACAGAGGGAACTCGAGCGTCGGATGAGTCGGTGCTGCAGCTGGGGTCACAAGAGTTGCCGGAGGTTGCCCAATTGGCGCTGAGACCATAAGAGTTGAAGTTGCTGGCGGGGCACTCGACAGCGGAACCTCAAGTCTAGCCCTAGCTTGGGAAGAGTCGCCAAGTTCTTGGGACGATGCAGCAATCGACTTACGAGGTTTTGGTGCGTCAGACCTGGGCTGTTTCGCGGACTTTTCAGTCGACTCAGATGTTGCAGCACGGTCGCGCTTCGGATTCCTGGTGCTCGATGCCAAGGTTCTGCTTGGGACGGCCGCTGGGTCTTGGCGCTGCTTGGAACGATGCTCGGTGCACGGAGGAGACTGAACCTCTTCCTCGCTTTCCTCCGAGTCGTCGTCACTGCCTTCACTGTTCTTGACGTAATCAACATCTACGCTGCCGTCTGCGCTCTCTTCTCCGTTATCAGGCTGTTCTCCGTTTGGCACGGGCGAATACATGTTCGTTAACTCCTGCAAGATACAAACAGTAAAGTCAGTCGGCTGAAGATCCAATCACTCGACGAAGTATGAAAGCATTCGACAAAGATATAACTCACCAGGTTCGGCGGCTGGTTCGCGGCAGAGAAGGGCAAGATTCGCTTGGCTCCCAGAGGGTTGTCACAGGCTCCGGTGATGCTTCTGAGCCACTGTGCAACAGTCTCCTCAGAGACTTCCTCTGGATGTGTCCGAGTGATGTCTTCGGCGCCCGAATAGTGCCACATAGTGTGGTCCCTCACTTGAAGGGGCTGGATTCGCTGACTGAGAAACACCTCTAGTAGGTCCATACCAGTCACTCCTCCACGAATCAAATCTACTACTGCATTCACTAAAATTCCTACCTGGGCTTTCTCTCCCTCTGTCACGTACAATGTTCTGGGAGTAGTCGGTCGCTCTAATGTGAAGGGGGGAAGGCCAGTCGACATATTGGGAGATGCAACATCTTTGCAGTAAAACCAAGTCGACTGCCAGCCCCGAACAGATTCAGGAAAGGTCATCGACGGAAACGCACTCCTGCTCCTCTTTTGGAGTCCCAGGCCGCCGCATAGCTGGATGACGTGGGTCTTACTATCACTGGGGTTGTCCTTTTTGACTGACTGAGACCGCATGGTGAAGATGTGTTTGAATAAGCCCAGTGAGGGGGACAGCCCAAGAAGCATTCACACAGAGTTATGAACGCAGCAAGATACGCTATGGCATTCGGAGGGAAATGGTGAAGTTGTGCTCCGAAGAAATTCAAGAACCCACGGATGAATGGATGGGGAGGCAGAGAAAAACCTCGCTCGACGTGGGTGAGGAGGAGGACTCGCTCGCCTTCGCGCAGCTCTGGCTCGGTCTCTCCCTCCGGCAGCCTCCACGACCCGTCGGTTATCAGCCCGTCGGCGACGAGGTTCTGGACGTCCTCCGCCGTGACGGTCGACCGAAGGAAATCCCCTTGGATCCACCCCGGCGGCGCCGAGGACCGGGCGCCCGACGGCTTCTTCGTCTTGGCTCCCTTCCTGGCGCGCTCGAGCTTCTCCGTCTTCCCCTTCGTCATCACGGCGGCGGTCGTCGAGGCGGAGCTGAACGGCGCGCGTGGAGCAGAGGAGGCGGAGAAAAAGAGGGGAATGGAAGAGGAGCACTGTACCGGCCCTTGCGCCGTCCCGTCTTATAGCTGCTCGAGTGGGTCGCTGACCTGCGGGCCCGCCGGATCTCTGTTTATCCCGATTGCAGAAGAAGCGCAGTACGTGGCGTTAAAGACGGCGCGAAAATTGAGGCGTTATGCCCCCACTTGCCCCAGTCGTTGCGTCATCGTCGCGCGGCGCGTGCTTACCAAATTTTCGAATCCCGTAAAATCCGGGCCTGACGAAGAGACCCGTCACATCAAGAGACCCTGTTGACCACTCGGACCTGAGTCCGCGTTCAAGTTCACTCGGACGCATTCCAAGACAAAATCGATCAGGGTGAATGACAAAGACTCCAATCGACGCATACTTCTGTGAAGCCCTAAAATGCATTCGGAATTTGTGTGTCGTATCAGAACCTGCATCGACCCCTTTTTCACTCGAACCCCGATCCATTCGGGGGCTAATGATGAGGATATGTACCTAGGGTAGGGTCTTAGGCCTGACCTAAATACCCTACCTAAGGACACTACATTGGAGAACTTAAAGATTACAAGGAAGATTCCAACTGAAATCACCATGGCGCATGAGTCACTCGACAGAACATCCACTCGGAGGTTTCTCCCTCCATTCGACAGTTGCCTTTCACTCGGAAGAACCAGAAGTCAGTCGACCGCAGAAGACCAGAAGACACTCCAGGGAGGCCAACGGGCAGGCGTTCGACTGGTCACCATAAGTAGCATTTATTACATACGTTATCAGTAACGTTCACCTTTATTACCACGATCGAACCCTTGGTTGCCGGGTATTCATGAGGGGCTGCGCACTCTATATAAGCCACCCCTCCCCTCTGGCACAAGGGTTCGCACCTCCTGTAACTCACACATTCCACACGACAGAAGCTCCCGAGCACTGAGACGTAGGGTTGTTACCTCCATGAGAGGGGCCTGAACTCATACATCCGTGTGTACAATCTCGCCGTAGCTAGGACTCTGCCCCCACTTTACGTACCCGTAACCTCTACTGTCAGGCTCGTTCCCACGACAACTACTTTGGAGCAAAATACTAATGTTGGTCTCTTATTTCTTCCCGTCACCTCACTGATAACTCAAGTACTAGTCACATAAGCGATTTTGTGTCTGCCACCGGTAATTTTGACCTACGGCTAATATGGGGTAATTTTACCAGTGTCGTTTGCAACGTGGAACCATCACTCGTAAATGGCCAGATTACCAGTGGCGGCTGTCACGCCTGCCCGTCACTAATGTTACCCTCCCGAGTAAGCAGTTTTGAATAATGTCACTGAAAGAATATTCCACCTTTCTAACACATCAAAGCGTCAAATTTGGGCTTCAACCCCTAATGGGCCGGGGGTATCACTGCCCTCTTAACTATCCAGCGACATGTTGGTTCTGAAAAGAGTAATTAGTTGCTACCACTAGCGCATATACAATGTGCTACCTTCTAATATTCGTTGAGGAGGCGAGCCATTGTCAGGGTTCTAGCACGGGCTTTGCTATACCTACGTAAATATTCTACGTACGGTTATGTGAAAGCTGGCTTGTAATGATTTGATTGAAAGAAAAAGATGGTCCGGTCCCCATCCCGTGAAATTCAAGTGGGGGGGGGTGAGAATTTAGATTAGGACGTTTAAGTAAGATTACGTAGGTAGTTACGGAGATGTAGGATTATTGGGTCTAGCCCCACTCACCTGTCTCCACCCCTGCTAACTCCGTGATCAATAAATTTTGAATATTTCATAACTTAAATGGTTGGATTCCAGATGATAACACTTGGACCACACTAGTAGAAAAATGACCTATAGTGCCGGTTGGGGAGGGCCTTTAGTGCCGGTTCTCTAACCGGCACTAAAGGGTGGGGACTAAAGGACCCCCCCCCTTTAGTGCCGGTTCAACACGGCCCGGCACTAAAGGCCCACCACGTGGCGCTGTCTGCGACGGGGGGTGCAGGACCTTTAGTCCCGGTTGGTGTTACCAACCGGGACTAAAGGGGAGCCTTTAGTCCCGGTTGGTAACACGAACCGGGACTAAAGGCTCCCCTTTAGTCCCGGTTGGTAACACCAACCGGGACTAAAGGAAATTTTTTTGATATTTTTTTTTGGAATTTTTTTTTTCAAATTTTTTTTTTGAATTTTTTTTTGTTTTTATTTTTTTCTGATTTTCAAATCTTTGAATTAATTGATAATTTATTCTCTAATCACCCCTCCTCACTGCTCCACACTCATTCCAAATCGTCTAACTTCCCGACCGGTCACCCATCCTCTCACTACTCCAGCCCCAGCACGCTTAACTTTCAGGTTCTATCTCCACTAGTTTCCAAGTCTGCACTTGTTGTTTTCCTGACAATCTTAAGCTATCAATCCTGTTAACCCTTAGGTCTTGATGTCACATGATTTAATTTTTTGAATTCTAAACAATTATTAAAATAAACAAAATAAGTACTAATAATATTGAATTTCAATGAAAATAAAATAAGTAATAATATTATTTTATTCATTTTTTTGCCATTTATTCATTTAATATGACATAATTAATATCTTTAAATCTGTAAATCGAAATTCGACAAATAATATATCCATTATTATCAGAAAAATGTGAGGAATCCAAATATGACATCATTCATTTATTTTTAAATTCAAAAATTAATTTTTTTATTTTTTTATTTTTTTTTGGATTTGAAATAACTTTTTTTCCTTTTGGAATTTTGAGAATCTGAGAAAACTTCACCGGGTAAACCCTGGTGAAATCGAGTCCGAATTTTTCTCTAGTTTTTTTTTATGTATTAAACTTTTTTTTTCGACATCGTATGCAAAAGTTATGGCCGTTTTACATTGTTTTTGCGTTTTTTTGCAAAAAGGTCAAAATTCATATTTCAAAATTTCTATACCAACTAGACACTAAAACCTAACTACATCTCAAAGGATTTTATTTTTTGAAGATTTAATCATTTTCGTTTATTTTCTACAAAGCTAAAAAAGGCGGTCCACGGGGGGGGTACAGTTTGAGCTAAATGACCCTGAAATGGAAAAGCACTACAAATGAACTCTGAAAAGGTTGAAACTTGGCATGGTATCATCATTTCACCCACATAGCATGTGCTAAAAAGTTGAGAGGGTTACGGCAAAAACTGGATGCACTTCGTGTACAAAATGGACAATCTCTTTCGAAGTATCAGGGTTTTAGGCAAAAACTCGTCTGTTACAAAGGCATTTCATTTTTTTAAACTTATTTCAACTCCAGACTTTTTGTGTGTTCAGTATGCACCATTCGAAGCCACGCCATCAATTTTCAACCCTTTCTGACTCCATTTGCTATTTTTCATGCATTTAATGTTTTTTTTAGCTAAATGACCCTGAAATAGAAAAGCCCTACAAATGAACTCTGAAAAGGTTGAAAGTTGGCATGGTATCATCATTTCACCCACATAGCATGTGCTAAAAAGTTGAGAGGGTTACGGCAAAAACTGGATGCACTTCGTGCACAAACTGGACCATCTCCTTCGAAGTATCAAGGTTTCGGACGAAAATCGTCTGTTACAAAGGCATTTCATTTTTTTAAATTATTCCAAAAATAACCAAATAAATCTTACTGTGACAACAATCTAACACGTGACTAGGAGCAAAAAGAATTAAATTAAAAACTATTTGTAAACTCAAGTTATTCACAATCTAGGGTTTGAAGCAAATTTGAACAAATTAAAATTTAAACCATTCAAATTTGAAAACTAATGGCACAAACAGAAACTAGACAAAATTTTGAATCTAATGCAAAAAGAATCACTCAAAAACATCAAATATCTTAAAAGATATAAGCATTTTAAAACAGAAACTAAAAACAGAAAAATAAAAAAATTCAGAACCCCTTTAGTCCCGGTTGGTGTTTCCAACCGGGACTAAAGGTCCAACCTTTAGTCCCGGTTGGAGACACCAACCGGGACTAAAGCCTCAACCCTTTAGTCCCGGTTGGTGTTACCAACCGGGACTAAAGGGGGGGCCTTTAGTCCCGGTTGGTGATACAAACCGGGACTAAAGGGGCTCGTGGGGGCCCCAGCCTGGCACAACCCCTTTAGTCCCGGTTCGTGTTACGAACCGGGACTAAAGGTCCGGAACGAACCGCGACTAATGATGCCCGTCCCGAACCGGGACTAATGGTCACATTAGTGCCGGTTCAAATCCAAACCGGGACTAAAGCTGCGGACAAAAGGTCTGTTTTCTACTAGTGCCATGACCTTACAACCCATTCACAGTTTGGTTCAAATGTGACACAGGTGCAGATTTAAAGTGAGAAACTTGATTTCTTTCCACAACGTTTTTACAACATGCATGATTTGTTTGCCAAAGTCAAGCCATCAACATTAAATCAATTTACTCATTGCCCACGACATGCATGCAGCCATGCAGATGCAGATAATTAATACACCTGTTACGAGGATGTATGTCATCTCCAATGAAGGTAATACGCGAAGATATATGATCACAGGAGGGCACACATCTGAACCCCACGTAGCTTAGCTTTGACGGCTCAAGGCAAAACACAGCCTCCCGCCACCGGTGCCCCCTGCCGCCGCTGCCACCGGCCCTTGCTTACGGTGAGGGTTCAAGGTCTCGTGTGTTGCTTACGGTGAGGGTTCTTGATTGGTCATCCACGGTGGAGTTGAAGTCGCTTGCTCGGGGAGAAATGATGACGATGACAGTTTAGTGGCAACCTCGAAGTTGTTCCTCTCTTTGATAGTATGCATATCTTTGTGGGTAGCCAGATCGTCGGGTGCCCTGTATTATGGGTGTGTTGTGACGGTTTTCATCTAGGTTTTCGTAAATTAACTGGACAACTCTCTTCTATCTCTTTAATGAATCGGTTCCTAAGGGACACCGTTTCATAAACAAGATGCTTGATTATTATTTTTGTGGGTGAAGATATTTGGTTAAGAGATTATATTTTCTTTTGCTCATCAAAATATATGCACAGAGCTGAAAAATGCAAAAACCCCTGCATTTCAAGGATGTCCAGAAACAACATGCTCTCATACGGAGCCTCCTGACTTACCGGAACACCCTTCGTTGAACATGCTCTATCTTTGGACATGCTTCAAATGACCAAAACTTTTGAAAGCAGGTGGGCATGCCCATGTTGGACATCCATGTCAGTTTTGCATGATTTCCGACACAGTATGCAAGTTGTGACACGTCCGACCATTTATCAACTTTTTTTATCGAGAAAACTCCAAAATATGCAGGCTTGTCGAAACCCCAAATAACTTGGCATTGTGCCTTGAACTAGTCATACTAGACCACGCAATAAAATTAGGGCCATTTCAAAGATGTTGAGAAACAACGTGCTCTTAGATGAAGCCTTCTGACCTATCCGAACACTCTCCGTTGACCGTGGTCCATATTTGGACATTCTTCAAATAACGCCAACTTATGCAAGAAGGTGGGCATGCCCATGGTAGGTATCCATGTCAGTTTTGAACGATGTCCGACACCGTAACACCGTATGTAAGTGCGACAGTCCGGGCATTTTTCAGCCTTCTTTGACCGAGAAAAATCCAGAAAATGTAAAACTCATAGAACACCCAAACAAATTGACATTGTACCTTGAATTGGTCAAATAAGACCATGTTAAAAAATTAAGGTCATTTCAAGGATGTCAAGAAACAACATGTTCTCATAATTAAACATGTACTTAAAACGGTTATTCTAAGTTTAACATAACTAATAAAATACAAAGGGATAAAATTAAAATATTTGAAGAAGAATATTTTAAAATTATAAATGCGAAAAAATAACTAAAAATTGTTGTCTTGGTATTCCAGACAATATTTCAGAATTGCGAACCGGTTTCAGAAGGAATAATAAATTGCAAAAAGGGGAAACATAACTTAGCGAAAAAAAAACAGAAGAAGAAACAAGAAAGTGAAAATAGAAAAAAATGCTAATGCTTTGGCCTAACCACGCGATAGTTTCGCTCGCGTCGGACGCCTATGAGGCCGGCCCAAGCACTCACGAATATGAAAAAGGTTCATCGATTCCAAAATGTCACGAATTCATAAAATGTTCGCGGAGTTTCAAATAATGTTCGCGCTTACAAAATCTGTTTGAAATTAAAAAAATGTTGCCATTTTCAAATATTTTATACGCATATCCAAAAAAAATAAAAAAAATGATCGTATTAAAAAAATTGGTCACAGTTTTGAAAGTTCCATTTTTTGACATTTTGAGTAATTTTGAAAGGCACTATTTTTTAATTTTCTGTACAATTTTTTTTAAATGTGAATATTTGTATTTTTCAAAATGAAATTTTAAAAAAGTGATTCTTTTTTTGAAATTATGAACAAACACATAAAAAGAAAAGATGAAGTAAAAAGATGAGAAATATAACGAACAGGAAAAAAAGAATTACTACGAAAAGACCGGCTTCTTTACCCTCAAGTAAATCAAGCTGGATAGGTTGCAGTGGCCTGGTGGCATGCGGCTTGCTTATTAACAAGGATACTTGAGATCGATCCCTCCTTCTCCATCTATTTCTTTTAATAAAGTGTACCGTAATGGGTAGGAAGAAGTCATATTCGTTCTGGGTATGGGCCGGTCCATTACTGTTCCGCTTCAGCAAGATGGCGTATACGTTTTGGGTACAATTTATCAAAGTTCTGTATTACTCTTTATACCTTTAGCAAAGGGGTTATACCGAAGTGGGACTCTAAATCCTAGTGTGGTGGTAATATTCTCAAGTTGTTGTTCATGTCGTAGTTATTGTAGTAAAGCGTTGGTTTGCGTCGTATTTGATCTTTTGGACCACGTGAGTTGTGTTGCCTTGTTCTGCCCTTGCGATTTCCGTGTTAAATATTTTCCATGACGTATAAAATTCTCTTCACATGTGAGTAAGTGTCGGTTCTCTCAGTTGTGCCTAGTAGGTTTTTGCTCCAGCCCAAGCCAATGGAGAGTGGCGCTGTTGTCACTGGAGGCGTTGACGGTGGCAATGTGCATGAATCACTAAATATTGCCCAATAATTATCAAAGTAGCCAAGGAATATGGTCACTAGATGTCTGCAAAGGAGTGCGGGGGAAATGTTCCTGACATATTCTACTTAGACAAATTATCTATCGAGAGCTTAATTGTATCACCTCTACCGTGCAAAGAATTAATAATCTTTGCAAGTCTCTAGCTAGGCAGACAACATTGATTGGATTTTCTAATCATCACCGTTGAACAATAGAGGACCACACATGTTTCACTATATCGTAAAAACACGTAAACAATACATGACATCACAAGCAAATCCGTATCTGAGGAGCAACAATATCCCTAGCTTATTCGAAAATAGAGGTAGGAGCCACAATATCCCTAACTTATTAGAGGAGATTGTCAAGAGCACTCTAGTGGAACCACCCTCATGTAACATGACCTGGCAGATGTACTTGATGAAATCCCATGTGTTCTTCCATATAAAACTCAACAACATCTCTATCGCTACTTGTCAACGTGTTGTTGAGTGCTTCCCAATACTTTCAATTCCTATGAGTACTTCAGGAGCTAAGCAACTGATGGCACATTATTTTTGGTGGGACAGAGAGTAAACCGCTTGTTCAGCTGCACAAGTAAGAGTAAGGATGGTATATGAGGAACCTGGAATCGTACCATCTCCATTACTACACGATAGTAGGTGTGTCCAGTTTCAATAAGTTTTCCCAGCTCTTAGGCATCATTTGATCTTGTCCGTACTCAGACCCTTTCAGTCTTCCACTGTCATGATGTATGTTGGGCCGTGTGGTCTTTGTGTGTAATGATTTTGGATCTTTGAGATGTCTATTTGGTAGTAGTAGAATTGTTGTGATATTCAATTTGTTAAGTTTGTGTCATATGATAGTGTGTGTATGCAGTGGTGAACTTACGTGTAAGCTGTGGGGTCACTGATCCCACAACTTTTTTGAAAAATAGGCTAAAAACATTGTACATATACAGTTCATTCTGAAGAAAAATATCATTGACCCCACAAATATTTTAGGCTGGCTTCGCCGCTGCATGTATGGTACGAAGTCATATGCTTATGGCGGCTTTGTATACTTTTCTATTCTGAAAATGGACCCTGAGGTTTATGTTTAGAATAGTATCACTTGGCTTATCGGTAACACCGTCCCCGAGCGGTCAAGCACTTCCGTGATGGCCAGATGGCACAAACCATTTGCCAGGGTGGCTATGTACGCCGTGCTCTTTTTGTGGTATATGCCAAGCGTTTTCTATAAGCCAAACATAATTTTTGTCATGCTCGGCTTACGGCCTTATAAGCCGAGTTCATATTTGTTGCAGTCTTTTCACCTTTTTTTATACTTGGAGTTTTGGCTTTTAAGCCAGGTACCTGTGAATTTACGCTCGGTTTACATCTTAATACATGGCTACTTTTGATTTTTCTGTTGTGGTATGTGTGTGTTGGGGAAGACCGCCAAGAGGGTCGAAGAAAAATAAGAGCAGCCTTTGTAGCTAGCTAGATGCAAATTGCTCTATGCGAGTGTTTTAGCTTGATTAGTACGGATTTGTGAGCAAGACCTCGCTTTGTGAATGGGTTCGGGGGAGGGGTTGAACTTCTGTTGACTAAGTAGGTTGATTCATTGCTCTACCTGTTGCTTTTGGACACATGATTATATTTATAATTCATTTGACAGGTTAGGAACTCCCAGCTTGAATCACTAAGGGCATCTCCAACGTTGACTCGCAAATTGGACACTGCATTCGTCCGCGGACCGGGTTGGGAGAGGGGGGGGGGGGGGGGGGGCGACTCCGTGAAAACGGATGCAACATGTGATCATCCAAAGCTATCCGCATACATTTCAAATATTTCTGAATTAACCGGACAAAATTCAATCAAACCAAACAGAATTCATTAAAATTTGATCATAATATACATAAACGATCGATATTTCGGCCATTGTACTGAAAACTAAATAACAATCTACAGCCTGTACCAGACGACTAACTGGTACGCGTGGCCGCCCTGCCCAACCGCATGGTTGTTGCCGTCTGTTCCGTCGTCGTTGTGCCTTCAACGGCGGTAGGGTGCAGGTTGACCGTGGTAGCCTTGACCGGTCACAGCCTGGCGCTCATGGAGGAGCCGCTTCGCTTCCTCCTGCGCGGTGCAGAGGGTTGTCGCGGCCAATGCCGACGACGCACACGAAGCCCTAGAATGCGGAGCGAGCGTTGGATGGAAAGCGTGGGAGAGGCGGGTGGTTTTTTGGTAATCCAGGGCAATCAGAAGCGGGTGTGGCAGCATCCGGACGCCCGCAAAGGCCCCTTAGTTTGTTTTCGGTTTGCGAGAAAAATCACGTCCGGACCGGTCGACGGACCGATACAGATCCGCGTTGAATGACAAAATACGTCCGAACCATGTGGCCGGACGGTTTGAGAGTCAGCGTTGAAGAATGCCCTAAAGTAGCTTTCATGGTATGTGTTTGTCAAATGATGAGTCACACGAATCATTTTATAAGGCCCCGGAAGCATTCGCGAGACGCCGGAAACGGAGTAGTCAAACTCAGGAACTTTTTAATAAATAGTATGGTGAACAACTCGTAGCCAGAGCTTACTATCTTTGAATAAGTACGTGCGGAAAGTTGGAACACACGAATCTGAATTCTACAAGAAATCGTGTGTTTCAAGCTGTGCTCAACACTTTTCTTCTGTTTATCATTCAGCACAAGCATTAGTCCATACAAGCTAGCTCAGTTTTGTCACACATGACATACGGTGATACTGATAATCCAGTAAAGTACCGTGATGAGATTGCTCCATCCAACCACTGTGCTTGTGATAAGTTTCTCTGACTTTTAACTCCTCAAGGAATGACCGCTCATGCCGCACGCCATTGGACGATCCACATTATATATGCACAGGTTATGTGTTGGAGTTCTCGTGCCTTGTCAAGTAAACTACTCCTGTAGCAGGGATAGAACGACCTTAGGGATCAACGACAATGGCGACGACACCACCAGTTGTCTCTCCGCTCTTGCCGTCTCCTGCTGCTCAAGGCACACCTGAACCTGGCCTTCCCAGTGTTGTCGGTGACGCTCAAGGCATGCCTTCCCCTGGCGCTTCCAGTGGCAGTGGTGGTGGTACTGCTGTTGCTCAAAGCAACCTCCAAGACGGTGGCCCTATTTTTGGCAGCCGTGAGTACATACAATTTTGCTTTTCTTACTCAGTTCGCATGGAGTTTGCTTCAGGAAACAAATACGAACTATATGACACTTCTCTTGTGTTATTTGACCATTATAGTGTTATATACTAATTGTTACTCAAGCGGTTTGATAGTGGTCGACACCTTGCAAAAATTAACTACAAAAGAATTCTTGTGTTATTTGTACTACTGTACGAGTGTTATAACAACCGATTTGCTGGATATTTGTGGTTGCAGACAATCCGTATGCCGGCGGACCTCCCGTCAACCGCTCATAGCAAAGCTCTTGCTCTGCTCCTGAGGTCTCACCGGTTCATGTGCTAGTTAAAATGTGTGGATGGAACAATATTTGATCCCAGTATGGTTCAGGGCTTGTAGCCGTCTTGTTCATCAGAGATTGTGAAGTCAAGATTGTATCAGCACAATTTATTATTTACTGTGTTCGTTCCTGTAACTTCTGGGAGGATGGATGGACATATGTCTCCTACATACACATCCGGCCAATACGCCTTTCTTTAAGGAGGTTGAAACACGCGGTGTCTTTCATCATTGTAATGCACACATTCATTATTATTATTAATTATTAAATAAAGTACATAACAAATCAGACCGAAAGGTTACAATATATGAGAAAAAACAGTTACGACTAAGTTGACTTTTTCCGCAACAATGCCTTTAAGAAGGGATAAATGTCATCACCCCATCGTACGTCCGACCACAGATGGCCTAGACAAAGAATCTTCCATTCTTAAATAATTGACCCCAATTCTTTTTTTTTGAAGTGACATTGACCCCAATTCTGTCAACATGCAAAGTGTCCACCTCAACGTCCCCGATAAGTCATACATTTAAGTCTTCTCTCCATTAAGCCACGCATTTTAACTATGCCACATAAGCAAACCATGCATTTGAATTATAAATTATATTATTTTTGTATTAGTCTATGCATGTAACACTGCCACATCATACATGCATGTTAGTCATTCTTCTCATTTTTGTTCGACATGACATTTTTAACTATAATACAAAAGTTTGTTTTCCTATTTTTAGACATTTATTTACTTATTTTCATTCATATTTTTTTTCATTAGATTTAGTTATTTTTAGCAATCATTTATGCAGTTTTTAACAAAGTTACCCAGCAACGCAAGGGGGATCATCTAGTTTCATCCGTTGCCGACACAAGCCAGTGAAGACGGGCATCACAACCACTTCAAGAAGCTAATTCTGCTCCCAATTCCTGACATGGATACCATCGATTTTAGTGGTGGGGCAACGATCCCACCTCCCAAGCCACGTACATCAGATAAACCGAGAAGAAAGAGGTTTAATCCCAACGAGGTAACCACTCTTATACGACTCTGTAGCAGGTGCAAGCAGGCAGGCCACAACAAGACAACATGTGAAGCTCTTCTATAGACAAAGAAAATTCTTCATCTGCAGTATGTATAGCTGGCATATCTTGTCTTTTGACATGCATTTTCTTCAATAAAATAACCACTTACCTTGATCTATCCAGTTAGGAACGTCATATTCAAATTGGTCAATTTTGCTGGAAAAATGACATCTTAAATCGTGTATGGAATTCCTATGTGATGTTCATTGTGATTGCTGTATATGAAACGAGCCCCAGATTGACTCAAAACATCAACGTTGATAGTTGACGGTGCACACATTAAATGGTATTGAAGTTCAGGGTATGATTTGACTCTGAGAAGCAATATTTCTACGATTTAAGAGGGGGTAAAACATTGCATAGCATTTATCAATTGCACACACTGTTTTTATTTGATAAAATCAATATGGTTTTCTTGAATTTTGAGTGCTTGATAACAACTATTGTATCATTGGCTTGCATATTTTCTCTGGGTAGAATCCTACTGCTGAACTAATTGCTTTCCACTGGTAGCACGAACACCGATGAATGGAATTCAGATTGTTAATTTTTGTCCAACCTGCTTGGCTAACCAAACAAGTATTTACCATTGCAGGCTCACTTAGAGGTCTGATGTGGTGAAAGAGACTTTATGGTGGTGGCTGCTGTGTAGAGGAAAGGATGACGATAATGAGACATCAGTTGATACCACTTTGTTTATATAAAGGGTGTAACTTGAAGTTCTGTAGGGATCGACTGGAGGTGGAGATAAGGTGCTAGCTTCTGGACAGTCTCAGCTGAAAACAGAGTAGCTGATGGTGCTGTTTAGTGATAGCTGTAGGTATTTTATCCTAGTGTCAAGGTATATTCTCAAATTGCTGTGTAGGGCATAGCTATTCTAGTTAGCTGTCTCTCTGTGTCATATTGATCTACTGGAGAGTGTTCCAACTCCAGACACCGCTATGCTCTTCTTTCACCCTTGCGATTTCTGCGTTAATATTTTTCATCAAGCAAAAATTCTGATAGGTTATTACCAGTTTTGCAATCTGCGAAAATGTTGCCTGTTGTGTGAGGTTTCCTCTGGCCAAGCGACTGTTGTTACTTGTTGCATACGAGTAAATAGACTTTTGCTGTCTATTGAGGTCAAAGATAATTTCCCTTTTGTTGTCCATCAAACTCTGCTCTCTGTTCTGTCAGGCTACACATGTAAATAACAATTTTCTTGATGCTAAATGATTTTGTCAATACTGAGGAAGGATACATACATTACCATGGCAGCTGAAACTTCATTCAGAATACAAATTGGATTATGGGTGCATAGTCGTGAATTTTGCATCGGGCAAGTATTCCAATGGTTGAAACATGAATAAAGGATCTAATGTGCTGTTAGGTTTACTGTGAGTAAGAGAACAATTCTTTGGATTTGAAGACTAGACCAACAATTCTCTTCATCAGTGTCAAGAGCAAGTTGTTGCGAAATGCTTTGCCTCTCTCAGTTCTCTTAGTTGCATTTGTGATTTTTCACCCACAATGGAGAGTGACACCATTGTCATAGGAGATGGTGTTGACATCTAGTGAGATCTACAGTGAACAGGAATTGCTAAATCAAAGAACCCAACAACAAGAAAAGAATTAAGATTACAACGGTTCATGGGAGAAATATAAACTCTGTGGAAACAAATCATCAAGGCAATGGTCTCCTTCAAAAATACTAACATCGCACCAACATTGGCCTCATAGAGAATCGTACGAAGACAGAAAATGGAGATTATATTGTATACACATGATGCAAGGGTCTTCTTGGTGGCACTATGATTTTATCCAAGGCAATAAGCAGCAACTCTCTATGATTGGGAAACACAATTATGTACTAGTGACCTAAAACGTCTTATATTTGTTTATAGAGGGCATATGTATTAGTATTACATACTCTCTCTATACACCAATGTAAGACGTTTTCTTCTATTCGAATGTATATAGATGCATTTCATTGTGTTTATTCACTCATTTCAGTCTGTATGTAATCCATATCGAATGAAAAAAAGTCACATTTGTGACAAAGGGAGTAGTTTGAACCAAAGTCTTTTGCAAAGGTTACAAACAAGCCGATTTCTAGGCTGCCACGACATGATATCCACAAGCTATCTCTATCTAGGGAGACAACATTGATCAGACCTGCTAATCATCCTCGTGAAATCATCTGACCTGAAACAATGGTGGACCATACATGTGACATTATCTTGTGAAAATACATAAACAATATGTGACGCTGCAAAACATGTCACCACTATTCCAAAATAGGGATAGGAACAAGAGTATCCCCTAATCAATTTTGAAAGGTCTAAGTAGAGGAGCTGCAGGAAAGATGCCCAATGTAGAACTACCCTTGGGTAAAGTGATCAGTTAAATGTACTTACATATATGTGTGTGTATCTGGTCGGGAACAAACGAGCATTGGAGATTGTGCAGCAAGGGAGATCACTGACATTAATTATTAACTAGATGTCAACTTGTGAAACGGGAAGAGATGATAGACGAAGATAGTCACATGTGGGAGGGCGTAGATTCTGTGAAGATATATAGTCTTGGGCGAACGCATGTGGTTGAGACGTGACATTGGACTCAGTAATGAAAGCTAGATACCACATGCCCCCTTAATTGAACCAGCGGTTGAGATTAAAGCATACCCATTGATACGAAAGGGTATGATGCTCAACCGAAAAACTAATTAATTCATTAGTCACCATCAGTCAAACCACATTAAACCCACTATTTATAGACTATTCACCAACCTGTGTGTCTGCACATGCTAGCTTATTTCTAGATAGATAGCTTATTCTTTTGTTAACATTTGTTGTCTGCAATATTTGTTTGAAATTAACATGTTAATACTAATTAATTGTTGAAACTAATAACATGCAATGATGCATATTGGACACCACATGTCGAACTGATCTACTCTTTTGAATAAATTCTTGGTCATATAACTTACACATGTGTATGGTTTACCAATTATGTTACATTAATATTATATCGACTTCCTATATATTTTTGAACTGGCCTGTACCTGTTTACTCATACTATACATATGTCAATGAAAGGAGAAGATAGTACCTGGTAACATGAAAATATTCACTAATCTTCATTTTATATTTACTAATTGAGTGTCCTCGAGTAAAATGATAAAAATGTAGAATTTCCCTAAGTTAAATTTTTGTTAATTTCTTTATTTGTATCTTACACCAAATAAAAATGCATGCATCGTTTTTATCTATTATTTCCTATTGCAGATTAACGCATTAGTTAATTTGCCTAAATCGCAAGAAAAAATAAATTTAATTAAATGTTAAATATACATAGTTGACATTTATATTTACAAAATTAACTGGACTTTTGATTTAAAGAAACACTTTAAATTTTTAATTTTTACATTTTGGCTATTGGAAGCCTAGGAGCAAAATATTGGCACTCGATATAGTGTTACAAAATTTCTGAATGATACTAAAGATAAAATATTAAACATACATCTAAAAAAGTTTGATTGCTATCACAAATATTGGTCAACATTTTGCCGTCCCTAATAATACAATAGATCATCTTTTACACGCGCCCAGTTAAATTGTAAAAACATGTAACTTTTTATTTGGCTGAACTTATTTAAATGTACAATAAATTATATGGACAAACTATTGGCTTTTATAAAGAGGGAGTACTATATGTTTTATGTAGTGCATGCCATACATTCCTACCATGCCCAAAATCATGTCTGATGTGTCCTGGATGGATTTGTTTCTTTTTTATTTGCATTTTTTTCTATGTTTGTAGTGCTTAGGAAGTTCCATAGATGGATTTTTTAATTTTTATATACACCATTTCATAGGTGTTCATTTTGACTACACGTAAACATGAGAATTACTTAGAACTCCACACTCTTGCAAACAATTTGATGCTTCCCTATGCTTCACACAAACATAGTTCAGTCCGATAGGATTCATGTTGTCTTGACATTATAATCCTACATGTTTTCGCTCTTCCATATTTTAGAATTATATGAATGTGAAAGAACCCCATACTTTGTATATAGTAAGGTTACCTGAAGAGAGATTTTCAATAAGGTACAATCTCCTAAATAATGAGCTCCATCACTCAAATAACCCTAACAATAAATCGTGATTTTCCAAAACAATTGAGAATATGTGGATTAACATCTAGTGGCAGCTAGAGACCCGTAAATATATAAGACACAAATTAGTAGGAAGAAAAGGAAAACCAATTAGGGCTAATTACGTCCTACCAAAGTGCAAACCTCAGGGTCAATGTAAAATCATGAAAACAAATGTAGTAGCACAAAGCATATTTGACTGTAAAGAATACTCAAGTGCAACTTCGTAGGAAGTCAGTGTGCACATGCAAAAAATAATGGAAATGATTATGTACTTTGACATCGAATTATGCATGTGGCAATCAATGAAATTATATTAGTCGTTCAGCGGTGGATCAAATAATCAATTAAGCACCAGTTCAGGCCAGACCAAGGGATCACGCCGCAAAATGTAGCAACGAACCGTTAGCCTAATACCCACATAAGTCCATCGATTACGTCCTAATAGTGACCTAACTGTTCTCCATAAAAGTGTGCACTAAATCATTTTAAATATCCATATCTTCCCAACATTTAATTTTTTCACACTGTCACTAATGATGAACCTACTACAACGAAACCACATCGCTAATTCAAGGCTTGTTCAAATGAATATACTGCCCAATAATATTCTCTTGAAAGGATCAAGGCTGCCATGTACGCGCGTGTAGTTAGCTAGTTCAAGCTAGCTTCACGTGCTAGTTAGCCTGAAGAGAAATTATTATGAGGGAGGAACATATGCTTATATATATCTCAATAATAACAAGTTTCCTCTCTGTGTGTTGAAATCCTTAAAGTTGCACTTGTTATGCCTTCCTATGCTAGTTACTTTGTCCTTAATAAATTATTTTCTTGCAAGTTTCCTATGCATATGAAATGAGTGAGGCTTAATTGTGTTTTATATGTGATTTATGAGGCTGCCTTAATTTTCAATTCTTTACTTTTACGTGAGCATCGTTGAAATTACCAATGCCTAGCTAAAAGGCTTTAAATAAAAACGCTTGTTCAGAGACAACCCAATAGTTGTCCTTTCTGTTTTTGTGAGTTTACATGATTAAGATACAATAGTAATCATTTTTAATATCTTTTATTAAAATATAAAGTGCCAAGTACAACATTTGGGATAGTGTGGATACTTGTTGATTTGATTCTGTGCAAAAAGAAAAACTTTGTGTCTAGTTTTTGAACGCCCCAAAGGCCTCTCTCTACTAGAGTATGATTATTTTCTGAAATTTTTAGACACTACTGTGATACAAATTGCCTATGTTATCCTATTTTTTTTTAGAATTTTTAGATTTAGGGAAGTATGGTTTTAGTTCAGCTTTGTACAAACTGTTCTGTTTTTTAGCGATTCTGTTTTGCATGCACAGTTTGCTTGTTTTAGTGTTTCCATAGCTTATATTAAGTGATATAAATTATGGAAATGATAGAATACAGTAGGCATTATGTTAGAACAATTATGTTAGAAGCATTTTTTTTGTTTGGCTATTGGAAGCCTAGGAGCAAAGTATTTACACTCGATATAGCGTTACAATAATTTATGAATGATACTAAAGATAAAATATTAAACATCCATCTTGAAAAGTTTATTGCTATCACAAATATGTGGAGGACGTGTTTTGCCGTCCCTAATAATACTATACATCATCTTTTACATGCGCCAGTTAAATTATAAAAATAGGTAACTTTTTATCTGGTGGAACTTATTTATATGGACAACAAATTAGATGGAAAAACTATTGGCTATTATAAAGAGGTAGTACTATATGTTTTCTGTAGTGCATGCCATATATTTACACCATGTCCAAAAATCATGTCTGATGTGTCCTGGATGGATTTGTTTCTTTTTTATTTGCATTTTTTTCTATGTTTGTAGTGCTTAGGAAGTTCCATAGATGGATTTTTTAATTTTTATATACACCATTTCATAGGTGTTCATTTTGACTACACGTAAACATGAGAATTACTTAGAACTCCACACTCTTGCAAACAATTTGATGCTTCCCTATGCTTCACACAAACATAGTTCAGTCCGATAGGATTCATGTTGTCTTGACATTATAATCCTACATGTTTTCGCTCTTCCATATTTTAGGAAAACCAATTAGGGCTAATTACATCCTACCAAAGTGCAAACCTCAGGGTCATTGTAAAATCATGAAAACAGATGTAGTAGCACAAAGCATATTTGACTGTAAAGAACACTCAAGTGCAACTTCGTAGGAAGTCAGTGTGCACATGCAAAAAATAATGGAAATGATTATGTACTTTGACATCGAATTATGCATGTGGCAATCAATGAAATTATATTAGTCGTTCAGCGGTGGATCAAATAATCAATTAAGCACCAGTTCAGGCCAGACCAAGGGATCACGCCGCAAAATGTAGCAACAAACCGTTAGCCTAATACCCACATAAGTCCATCGATTACGTCCTAATAGTGACCTAACTGTTCTCCATAAAAGTGTGCACTAAATCATTTTAAATATCCATATCTTCCCAACATTTAATTTTTTCACACTGTCACTAATGATGAACCTACTACAACGAAACCACATCGCTAATTCAAGGCTTGTTCAAATGAATATACTACCCAATAATATCCTCTTGAAAGGATCAAGGCTGCCATGTACACGCGTGTAGTTAGCTAGTTCAAGCTAGTTTCACGTGCTAGTTAGCCTGAAGAGAAATCGATCAAGGCTGCCGAGAATCAGTGATTTCTGGTCCAAATTTGTAAACTGGTGTTTTCCGCCAACCCAGGCGTCAATGTGATCGTTTTCTATAATTCACTCCCCCTAATGATTAATAACATGGATAGAAATAACAGAGAATTATAAGGTAGTGAAATATGATATGTTATCTCAACAGAAGACCAGCCGGGCATCAACATCGGCATGTGCCCAGCAGGTGACCAACCTTGTCAAATGGAGAACAACATCGTCTTCAGAATCAGGAGGAGTGATAGTTTAAGATCCCTCAAAACAACATCATTCATTTGATTCCACAACTTCCATCATTAAAGAAAGACCGCGACAACTATGATGACGCTGACCAGGAGATGCATTGACACCGACCAAAAGGCCGATGAAAAGGCATTCGGGGATGTGGTCAGCATGTCTGGTCCGCATGCACCGATCAAAAGGTGGGTTGACACTCCCAACAAAGCGCTACAAGCTAGGGGCTAAGCAACCTGTGAATCCTAGTCGACTGTCTACTCCCTGGGCAGAGAGGGCACCCGACTTTGTTGGCTTCGACGATTCCCTTTCTGAACAAGTCCTTCGTGTTTGCGCATCTTTGAGCAAGCAGCCATCTGAACAATTTGATAAGGGGAGGCATGCCGTTTCTCAAGACGAAAGAGACAAATACATCATTTTCGCCACCGAAGTGACACAATTTGTAGAGCTGGGTAGTCATGAGTGTGTTTGCGGTCGTCCGGTAGTGGAGGAGCTGCCTGCCTGCCTCACACATGGGGCGGAGGTGATCAAGACCGGTTTCAACAAATTTTCCAATATTCCGATGTCTCCAATTCCCATATGCATGTGCTTACATCTCATCTCTCTCATTTCCTCATCTTCTTCTCTTATTATGTGGTTGTAACCTATATATGTGCTAATATGTAAGTCTAGTAGATAACAAGTTGATGTATGATCCCAGATGGATGAATAATGTAGCTTCCGACTTATGTCGAGGAAAATGACTTGTTACTTTCTTCGGTGAAGATGGCTCATATGTATAGAGGAAAGATGGAGCTCATTATTCAAACAAATATGACATATGGTTGGTGGACTATATTCATTGTGAGTTCTAATGAATGACTATGGATTGCTATTGCAATGATAATGAAAGTGGGTTTGGAAGAGTGTCAAGTCTAGGTACTAAGGATCCCACTACATTGGAGGGTGTTGAATCTTTTTACAATGATAAAATTCGATCCAGAGAGGTCATAACTTTATTTAGTGATGACTCCACTATTTCGGAAGAGGTTTCAATTGATTATGATGAGAACAAAATTGCTACTTATGATGATTATTGTGATGAAACTTATATTATAAGAAGTACTAATAATTATTTTTATAAATTCAAATAATTATGAATATCCTTTTACTGAACATTATTATTTTAATGTGGAATGAATTTATAGTGTTCAAGTTATATACGAAACTCCCACTGTTATGAATGATAAACTTGTTTATGTGGAGAGTAATAAAACTTATATGCTTGTTGATCATGAAAAGAATTCTTTGTGTGATAGCTATACGGTTGAATTTGTTCATAATGCTACTGAAAATTATTATGAGGGAGGAACATATGCTTATAGATATCTCAATAATAACAAGTTTCCTCTCTGTGTGTTGAAATCCTTAAAGTTGCACTTGTTATGCCTTCCTATGCTAGTTACTTTGTCCTTAATAAATTATTTTCTTGCAAGTTTCCTATGCATATGAAATGAGTGAGGCTTAATTGTGTTTTATATGTGATTTATGAGGCTGCCTTAATTTTCAATTCTTTACTTTTACGTGATCATCGTTGAAATTACCAATGCCTAGCTAAAAGGCTTTAAATAAAAACGCTTGTTCAGAGACAACCCAATAGTTGTCCTTTCTGTTTTTGTGAGTTTACATGATTAAGATACAATAGTAATCATTTTTAATATCTTTTATTAAAATATAAAGTGCCAAGTACAACATTTGGGATAGTGTGGATACTTGTTGATTTGATTCTGTGCAAAAAGAAAAACTTTGTGTCTAGTTTTTGAACGCCCCAAAGGCCTCTCTCTACTAGAGTATGATTATTTTCTGAAATTTTTAGACACTACTGTGATACAAATTGCCTATGTTATCCTATTTTTTTTTAGAATTTTTAGATTTAGGGAAGTATGGTTTTAGTTCAGCTTTGTACAAACTGTTCTGTTTTTTAGCGATTCTGTTTTGCATGCACAGTTTGCTTGTTTTAGTGTTTCCATAGCTTATATTAAGTGATATAAATTATGGAAATGATAGAATACAGTAGGCATTATGTTAGAACAATTATGTTAGAAGCATTTTTTTTGTTTGGCTATTGGAAGCCTAGGAGCAAAGTATTTACACTCGATATAGCGTTACAATAATTTATGAATGATACTAAAGATAAAATATTAAACATCCATCTTGAAAAGTTTATTGCTATCACAAATATGTGGAGGACGTGTTTTGCCGTCCCTAATAATACTATACATCATCTTTTACATGCGCCAGTTAAATTATAAAAATAGGTAACTTTTTATCTGGTGGAACTTATTTATATGGACAACAAATTAGATGGAAAAACTATTGGCTATTATAAAGAGGTAGTACTATATGTTTTCTGTAGTGCATGCCATATATTTACACCATGTCCAAAAATCATGTCTGATGTGTCCTGGATGGATTTGTTTCTTTTTTATTTGCATTTTTTTTCTATATTTGTAGTGCTTTAGGAAGTTCCATAGATGGATTTTTAATTTGTTCAATCTATACGATTTCATAGGTATTCATTTTTACTACACTTAAACATGAGAATTACTTATAACTCCACACTCTTGCAAACAATTTGATGCTTCCGTATGCTGCACACAAACATAGTTCCGTCTGATAGGATTCACGTTGTCTTGACATTATAATCCTACCTGTTTTGTCTCTTCCATATTTTACAATTATATGAATATATAAGACGTCCTATACTTTGTATATAATAAGGTTACCTAAAGAGAGATTTTCAGTAAGGTACAATATCCTAAACTACAGAAATAGTAATGAGCTCCATCTATTTGAGCAACAAGTAATTTGTATCTGAGTGAGTATTGATTTGACAGGTACGGACTCCCATCTTGAATTACTAAAGTAGTTCTCATGGTATGTGTTTGTCAAACCATGAGTCACACAAATCATTTTATAAGTAAATGGATTCTTTCGCAAGCCGTCAAAAATGTAGCAGTCAATTCAGGAACTAAACTAAGCAGATGCGCGGAGAGCCAATATGAAGTTTTTTTAAGGTATGGTGGGCAGAGCTTATCCGTGAAGATGTACGAGCGGAAAGCTTCTCACCTTCTCAGAAAGTTGGAACACATAAATTTGAAATTTGCAAGAAATCTTGTGTTCCAAGCTGTCTTGGACCCTTTTCTTTTGTTTATCATTCAACACAAGCACTAGTCCATACAAGCTAGGTCAGTTTGATCACACATGACATACTGTGATACTGATAATGCAGTAAAGTACTGTGATGAGATTGCTCCATCTAACCACTGGGATTGTGCTAAGTTTCTCTGACTTTTAGCCGCTCATGCCACCCGCCGTTGGACGCTGCACATTATATATGCGCAGATTAAGTGTTGGAGTTCTCGTGCCTCGTCAAGTTAACCACTCCTGAAGCAGGGAAAGAGCAACCTTGGGGATCAACGACAATGTCGACGACACCACCAGTTGTCTCTCCGCTCGGGTATAGTGGTAGTGACAACAAAGGAATGTCAATACAAATCAAGACAGGAGCGACACACTCCTGTGGCCATCAAACAATCTGAGTGCGTGCGTTGCTAGCAGCTTGTTCGATCAAAGCATAGATCGATCGGCTGGTTGTCTACGTGCGTATATTGTGTGTTGTTCCGGCCAGAAGTACTAGTAGTACTACTACCACACGTCCACGCAAGGATCGATTGCTAGCTTGAGGCTAGCTTTACACTGAGGGTGGATCAATCACAAGCCAGCGTTGCTTCGCTACTTCGTCGTTCGTCGTCGGTCGTCGCGTGTCGTCGGAAAGTACTCGACGGCGCGGTCTGGGCCAACAATTGGTATCTAGAGCAAGGTTGATCTTCTAGTAACGGAAGATCATGTCGGACGACGAGAGGGACAAGCAGCTGGCGATGTACTCCGGTGCGGCTAAAGTATTTGCTGCTCCGGTGAGTTCGTCGTATCCCCGGTTTGATCGCGAGAACTTCGGAGTCTGGAAGGCCTTGATGGAGTGTGGTCTTCACGCCAACGAGTTGTGGGACGCAGTCGATCCAGGAGGCGACGCTTTCAAGAAGGAGGGAGCCGAACACCGGAAGGATCGGCAGGCGGCGTCGGCGATTTATTCGGTGATGCCGATGGATGTCCTTCAACACCTAATCGCCAAAGAAACGTCGAAAGAGGCGTGGGATACCTTGAAGCTCATGTTCGAGGGACACACCCGTGTCAAGCAAGCCAATCTCCAAACTCTCTTAAGGAACTACGAGACTTTGGTCATGGGTGACAATGAGTCCGTGGACGCGTTCGCTTCACGGGTAGCTACTCTCGTCAATCAGATCCGTGCACTTGGAGAAAACCTGACGGAGGACTCGGTTGTCCGTCGGTTCTTGCGCGCGGCTCCTTCCCGGTACCTGCAAATTGTCACGGCGATCGAACAGTGCATCGATCTCGCGACCCTCTCCATTGATGATCTTGTCGGATGCTACAAGGCTCACGACCAGCGTATGCGGTACAGTCTCGGGGACGGGAGGAACGATGAGCTTGTCATGCTCACCCGGGCTCAGTGGCAGGCGCTGGACTCAAGGAGAGAAGGTGAGGGCTCTAGCAGTTACACTCGCCAAGATCGTGCGCGAAACGAACAAAGTCAGAAGAACGCCGGCGATGGCGCTCCGAAGAAGAACAAGTTCGACAAACGCAAGATCAAGTGTCACAATTGTGGCATCATGGGGCACTTCAAATCGGAGAGCAAGAATCCCTCAAAGGAGAAGGCGCTCATGGCCCAGCAAGGAGATGAAGGTGACATGACGTTGATGTGTGAACTCGTGGACGAAGAGGATCCAGTTCTTCAAGTGTCGGCTAAAGAAATTGCCGCGCTCCGTGAAGGAAAAGTTTGCTCTCAAGATCATGGTTCGAAAACTCGTGTCGATGCTATGGATGCGGGGGGTGATTCCGAAACTTACGATAATGTTACAGGCGTAAGTCCTATGTTTGCTGGAGCGAAAGCAGCGATTGCCACGTGTTCTCGGCCATGGAGAAACAGTCCTTGTGTGATGCGTCCAGAAAATATGAAGATAGACAAAGACGTGGCGTCAGAAGTCCAAGACACGAGGCAAGAAGATCCATGTGCGGCTGTCACTGTGGAGAGTCCAGGTGCTCATATAGGAATGTATGTACGAGGGGTGACAGCTACAGTGCCCAAAGGAAGCAACAGTGAGGCACCAAGAAGCAACGGCGCGACGCGTGACGCATCATCTCAGTCGGCTGCGTTCGTCGAGCCAGTGAGCAACACGCCTGGCGCTGCAAGCGGCAGTTGTGGTCACCAGGATGGGGCACATGTGCATTTTCATGAAGCTGCACAAGTTCTAGCAGCCAACACCCTTGTTCAAGGGAGCACGTTGATAGTTTGGAGAATAATAACTTGTATTGATTGGGGCCTCAAAGGACTGTTTATATAGATTACAAGACTTGGGCTCCAAGACTAATAGAGATAGATTACAATTCCAAACCTTGCCGGATATGGTAACGTAACCGACCTATACTCTAATATCCCCCCGCAGTCTCAGCGTCAGGAGTAACGATGTTGAGACTGGAGCGTATGTCGGTGAAAGATGCAGTCGGAAGTCCTTTGGTGAAAATGTCAGCAAATTGAGCACTGGTAGGTACATGAAGAACGCGAACCTCGCCAAGAGCCACCCTCTCTCGAACGAAGTGTATGTCAATCTCAATATGCTTGGTGCGACGATGCTGAACTGGATTGGAAGCCACGTATACTGCGGAGATGTTATCACAATAAACGATGGTGGCACGATCCAGTGGGCGATGAAGTTCCACGAGAAGCTGACGCAGCCACACCGCTTCAGCCACAGCATGAGCAACTGACTTATACTCAGCCTCAGCAGAAGACCTGGAAACTGTTGCCTGCCTGTTAGAACTCCAAGAAACAAGATTATCACCCAAATAAACACAAAATCCGGATGTGGACCGTCGAGTATCTGGACAACCTGCCCAGTCTGCATCAGAATAAACTGTCAAGCTTGTCGGGGAAGAAGAATTAATGAGAAGACCATGATCAAGAGTTCCTTTTAAATAGCGAAGAATGCGGTGGACGTGAGCAAGGTGAGGAGCACGAGGATCATGCATAAAAAGACAGGCTTGCTGAACGGAGTAGGAAATGTTGGGCCTAGTGAGAGTGGCATATTGGAGAGCACCAGTGATGCTACGATACAAAGTGGGATCAGAAATTGGATCACCGTCAGCCGACAACTTGGCACCAACGTCGGCCGGTGTACGAGTGGGTTGACAATCAGACATACCAGCACGAGAAAGCAAGTCTAAAAGATAGGATCATCAAGAAACGGTAACGCCAAGAAAATGATGAAGAGGACCAAGATCAGTCATGGAAAATTCATGATTAAGAGAAGAGATTATATGTTGAAGAAAAGAGTCAGAGCTAGCAGTGAGAACTATATCATCAACATAGAGCAAGAGATAGGCAATGTGGGAAGATGAGCGAAAAATAAATAAGGAAGAATCAGATTTGGAGGGAATGAAGCCTACTGTTTGAATAAAGGTAGCAAAACGTTGAAACCATGCACGAGGAGCTTGTTTAAGACCATAAAGAGATTTGTGAAGAAGGCAAATAGAATTGGGAGAAGAGGGATCCTCAAAACCAGAGGGGTGCTGACAATAAACAGTTTCATTAAGAGTGCCGTGAAGAAAAGCATTTTTAACGTCTAGCTGATGAATGGGCCAAGAGGAGGAAACAGCAAGACTAAGAACAACTCGAATAGTACTGGGTTTAACAACAGGAGAAAAAGTTTCATCAAAATCAATGCCCTGTTGCTGAGAGAAACCACGACACACCCATCTGGCTTTGTAACGAGCAAGAGTGCCATCAGAATGAAATTTATGACGAAAAACCCATTTTCCAGAAACAACATTAACGCCAGGAGGTGTGGGAACAAGAGTCCATATATTATTTTGCTGAAGAGCGTTAAATTCATCGCGCATAGCTGAGAGCCAAAGAGGATCAAGAAGAGCTCGTTTGTAAGAAGAGGGAATAGGAGAAAGGGCCGAGGTTGCCGGGGTTGCCGTGCTTGGCGAAGCCGGGGTTGCCGGGGTTGCTGTGAGGTTGAGACGTTTGGTGGGTAGAAGAAATCCGCGTTTGCCGCGGGTGCACATGACGTGATCATTGGTGGGTGGTGGAATGGGGACGGCGTTGGGTGGTAGTGGCGGCGGGGAGGTTGGCGGTGCCGAGGTTGCCGGGGTTGCCGGACTTGTCGGGCGTGCCGGGCTTGCCGGGACCGGGCTTGCCGGGACCGTGCTTGCCGGGTCTGCTGGTGGCGTGGTTGCCAGGCTTGCCGGACTTGCAGGGTCCGGTCTTGCCGGTTCCTGGCTTGCCGGGCCTGTCGGTGCTGTGATGGGCGAGCTGGCCAGACTTGCCGGGTTTGGGCTTGCCGGTCGGGCCGGTGCCAGGCTTGTCGGGCTGCCCAGGCTTGCCGGCCTTGCTGCGGGAGAGGGAGTGGTGGGAGGGATTGATGCGGTGTGAGTGACAGAAAAAGGAAACGTGTTTTCATCAAATGTGACGTGGCGAGAGACAAACACGCGACCAGAAGATGGATCAAAACAGCAATATCCTTTGTGATCATCAGAAAGACCAAGATGAATGCAAGGAAGTGAACGGGGTTCGAGTTTGTTGGAGGCGGTAGAGGCAGTGTTCGGGAAACAAAGACAGCCAAAAACACGGAAAAAAGAATAATCGGGATGAGAGAGAAAAAGAGATTGAAAAGGCGAATAAAGAGGACAAGTCTTAGTGGGACGAATATTTAGAAGTAGAGTGGCAGTGCGGAGGGCTTCGGCCCAAAAACGAGAGGGTAGAGAAGCTTGTAGGAGCAAGGTGCGAAGAATATCATTAATGGAGCGAAGAGAACGTTCAGCTTTACCGTTTTGAGGGGAGGTATAAGGGCAAGAAAAACGAAGAAGAATGCCTTGAGAGAGAAAGAAGGTGCGGTTTTGAGTGTTGTCAAATTCTCGACCATTATCACACTGAATAAATCTAAGGGGCAAGCCAAAGTGTGTAAGAACATATTGTCGAAAATTGAGAAAGATAGCATGTGCTTCAGATTTAGCGCGGAGAGGAAAAGTCCAAATATAATGAGAGTAGTCATCCAAAATCACAAGATAATATTTGTAACCAGAGACACTTGGAACGGGAGAAGTCCATAAATCACAGTGAATTAACTCAAAAGGAAAAGTGCTAATGGTAGTAGAGGTTACAAAAGGTAATCTAACATTTTTGCCGCATTGACAGGCAGTACAAAGAGAGGGATTATGAGGAACACTAGAACTAGGGATACAAAATTCTTGCAGCAAAGATGACAAGGTGGATTTATTGGGGTGTCATAGACGACGATGCCACAAGTCCACTGAAGCAAGCATGGCGCGGGGAGTGGACGTGGGTGTGCCATGAAGCGGATAAAGATCGCCCGTGCTATTGGACCGAGCGAGTACCTCCCCCGTTGCCAGATCCTTCACAGACAAACCAAAAGGGTCAAAAGCCAAAATTACTCGATTGTCAATACAAAATTGGCGAACAGAAATAAGATTTTTGATGAAGGAAGGAGAAACAAGAATATTGCGAAGAAGAAAATTGCCGAAAGAGGAAGGGATGTAAGAGTGACCGGTGGCGGAAACAGGTATGGTGGAACCATCACCAATGGTGATCGTAGAAAAAATAGAAGGAGAGCAAGCTGACAGCAAATTCATATTTGAAGACATATGCGAGGAAGCACCAGAATCGAAAATCCAATCCGTACCTTCGTTATTGAGTGTAAACTTGTTCATGGCGTTGAGAAAGGCGGCTTGATCCCAGGCCGGCTGCTGGGGAGGAGCAGAGGGGCCAGGAGCGTGCATGGGAGCGTAGGGCAGGGTCGGCGACTGGAAGTATGCCGTCGGGGCCGGCAAGCCCGGCAAGCCCGGCAAGGTGCCGTAAGAGGCCGGCAAGCCCGGCAAGCCCGGCAAGGTGCCGTAAGAAGCCAGCAAGGTATAGTAGGGTGGCGGTAGTCCTGGCGTGCTGGAAGGTGGCGTAGGAGTGGCGGTGTAGACATGCGCCGGCGGCTTGGGCCCAAGGAGTCCAGGAGAGCCGGTTGCCGGACGGAGGCCAGGGCTCCACGTGCCCGTGTAAGCAGGCGGGGCACCGTACGGCGAAGGAGCCGACCAGGGCATCGGCCAAGCTTGAACAAGGCCAGTCCAGGGATCGTGTGGAGGCTGCCACGTGGAGGGGGCCGGTGGCGATGGAGAGGCCGATGGCGGAGCTGGGGCAGTGCCGGCAGAACGAGATGCAGGGGGCCGGTAGATCGGATTCTTGCCCCGGTAGTTCGGGCTCGTGCGCCAGCCTGGAGGCGGTGTAGTAGCTGCTGCCGCCGCGGTAGGAGGGGAGGGTGCGGCAGATTGGTGCGGCACGCCAGGCGCGGCCCCGGCAAGCCCGGCCCCGGCAAGCCCGACCCCGGCAAGCCTGGCCGCGGCAGAAGCGGCAGCGTGAAACACCTGCGGCGGCCGTTGCGCCTTGCGAGCTTGATTCTTCTCTTCTTGCTGGAGGAGGGAGCGAACCTCCTTGAAGGTGGGGTAGGGCTTGAGCATGGGGATGAAGGACTGCTGCTTCTCGAACTGCTCGCCGAGGCCGACGAGGAGAGCGTTGATGAGGGCGCGATCGTCGATGTGATCGCCGAGTTCACGAAGTTCATCGCCGATCGCCTTGATTCGCTGGCAGAAAACGGTGACCGGGGCGTCTCCTTGGACGATCGTACGGAGCTCGGTGTTGAGGGCGTTAATGCGCGCGTCGGAGTTGTCCTGGAACAGCTGCTGAAGTGACGCCCAAAGCCCGGCGGCGGTGGCGTCGTCGGAGGAGACAAGATTGAAGAGCTCCGTGGAGATGCGTGTGTAAATCCACTGGATGATGGTGAGATCATCTTTCACCCAGCGAGGATCGGCGTGCTGCGGAGGGTAGGATGGATCTATGTGGTGGCGGAGGCCGCAGCGGCCGAGATGGATGGTGAAGAGGTGGCGCCAATGGTAGTAGTTGTGGGCGCCAAGATCTAACGAGATCGGGATGAAGGGGGAGACGTCGGCAATGGTGTCGGCGAGGGAGATAATTGGGAATTGAGGAGGAGATATTTGGGTAGTTGTGGAGGAGGAAGAAGAGGTGGGGGCGCCGGCGGCGCGGAACTCGGTCATGGAGAGGAGGGGCCGAGTCGGCCGGGGCGGCGGCACGGGTGGCGGTGCCATGCCAGGTGCGGAAAACCTAGGCGTCTGATACCATGATAGTTTGGAGAATAATAACTTGTATTGATTGGGGCCTCAAAGGGCTGTTTATATAGATTACAAGACTTGGGCTCCAAGACTAATAGAGATAGATTACAATTCCAAACCTTGCCGGATATGGCAACGTAACCGACCTATACTCTAATACACGTCACTACGTGGAGGCCTAGTTGATGGACTAAAAGGTGCTACACGTCCAGAAAAGAAAAAAGGGCCGAAGTGCCCAGCAAACAGCGACTCGGTTGGCAGCGAAAACGGTACTGCATGCCTCTGAGGAGCAGCAAGGAAGACGTGGCGTTGGATCTACTAGTAGCTCTTGCCGTGAAGGTGTGCTGGAAGAGACCCCGGCTGCACCAGCTAAATTGCACGCAGTGCAAGAGATTCTTTTTTCTCCGACTGTACTGGAGGAAAGGGCATCATCATCTACACCCAAACGTCTACATCCGATGTTCGGCATACAACCGGAGAAATCTCTTCGGACAATTGACCCGGGAATGGTCAAAGGGAGTGGACGACGGTGTGTAGCAAGCGCCGAGGAACCGGCAGAATTGAAGGGCGCAAATACGAAGGAGTATTGGCGTGAGGCTATGGAAGAGTTGGGGTTAATCAACGACAACAATGCATGGAAGCTCGTCGATCTTCGCAACAACCATAAACCCATAGAGCTCAAGTGGGAATTTAAGATCAAGCAAGATGCCGAAGGAAATTGTGTGAAGCACAAGGCAAAGCTAGTGGCCAAAGGATACATGCAAGAGAAAGGTGTGGACTTCGAAGAAGTGTTCGTTACCGTTGCAAGGATGGAATCGGTGAGATTACTCATCGCTCTCGCGGTTCAAGAATCATGGAAAATACATCACATGGATGTAAAATCCACGTTTTTGAACGATGAGATAGAAGGAGATGTGTATGTGAATCAACCACCGAGATTCATCAACGAGGGAGAAGAGCACAAGGTACTGAAGCTGCACAAAGTCTTGTACGGGCTACAGCAAGGCCCTCGGGCATAGAACATCAAACTTGATCAGACGATGATTTCTCTTGGGTTTGAGAAAGCCCCACTGGAGCATGCAATGTACAAGAGAGGTCAAGAAAGGGATCGTCTACTAGTTGGCATCTATGTCGACGATCTATTTATAACTGGAGCAGATGAAGAGGTGATTGCAAAGTTCAAGCTGCAAATGAAGAAGCTTTTCAAGATGGATGACCTAGGGTTATTGAGTTACTACCTCGGGTTCGAGGTAAAGCAAAAGCCAAAAGGGATCATGTTATGCGAGGAGGCATATGCAAGAAAGGTACTTGAAAGCTGTGGCATGAAAGATTGCAATCCAAATGATGCTTCAATGATACCTCGTCTTGAGCTAAGCAAGAAGGAGATGGTGAAACTACCCAGCTACAATGCTAGTGACAAGGAAGGGATTGTTCATGAGTGTAAGAGTACCTCGGGCATGACATATTTCCTTGGTGGAAGCATAGTAAGCTGGCTATCACGAAAGCAGAAAGTGGTGACATCAACTTCAAGTGAAACAAAGTGTCAAGGTGTGTGGTTAGGGAGACTACACGGTGATCTCATGAATCGAGATCCGAAACAAGAGGTGTTCAACGTTGACAGTGAGTCTACAACTTTTCTACGCGAGGATCCAGTGCGGCATGACAGGAGCAAGCACATGGATACAATGTATCAATACATGAAGGACGGCGTGGAAGAAGGTATGGCGGAGGTCAACTACATTCGCACCGATGATCAGCTGGCGGACATGCTAACCAAGGCTTTGGATGAAGAGAGTTCTTGGATCAAGGTGTGATGGTGGGAATTTATAACGGCGGGGAGATGAATCAACCTCGCGTAAGCCGGTGAGCCACTTTGTCGAGGAAGCGGAGCCGAATCGGTGATCCGTGGAATTAAGAACGCCTTTAAGTTTTAGTGGTACACAATAAATAACACACATGATGGACCGTTGACTAAAAACTAGTTAGTGATATAAAATTATCAGAGCCTAGATACTACTTAACACCAGTCTATGATAAGTTAGGGCCATATATAACTCATCAATCTCTGACCGGCCTTAAAATAGCCGGTCAGTGATGAGTTTCTAGGATAGCCCCTGGACATCCATCACTAAGACAATAACGCATCCCCACTGGGCAATCGGTGATGACCCTCATCACTGACGTGTATTCAATGGCTTGTAAGTGAGGAGGGGTCAGTAGTCTTCGATATGTAGTAGTGATATTGGAAGAGTTTAATTAGTGTGGTACTACGAATAATGGGACAGTGGCAAGAAAATATTTGAAGGCAAACTCATAGTTCCTTCATTATTAGACCTTAACACTTTCTCTACATTCAACATACACCATAACATCATTCATGTCAGAATTTGGAATTACTTTGAATACATTTACAATTTATAAGGCACTAAATGGATTTTTTTCGTACGATTCTTCATGAGAGATGATTCCGTTAGTAAGGACCTCCATCACAGCTTTCATGCAACTCTCTCAAATTTTGACCACAACCTCCAGAGGTCACATCATAACAACATGTCAAGTTTCATAATTTTTGGAATTGATTTAAACTTTTCTAAATTAAATCAACCTTCATTAAATACTAAAGCCATAACTTTGACATGAAATTTCTAGTGATCTAGTGTAGAAATTTTTTGGGCCATAAACCTAGACCTAAAACACTAAAACAATAACATTACAAAGAATACCAATAGCAGGCTAGCCAAGGAGAACACCGTTGGTATTTTCCACCCATGGGTATGTCGGACCCTAGTTACAAGTGACGGGCACCGATTCATACCTTCCACCCATGGGTAAATCGGACCCTTGTTACCAGTGGCGGGCACCAATTCACGCCCCCACTGGTATTTTTGGCCCTTGACTACTGATGAGGATATGTACCTAGGGTAGGGTCTTAGGCCTGACCTACATACCCTACCTAAGGACACTACATTGGAGAACTTAAAGATTACAAGGAAGATTCCAACTGAAATCACCATGGCGCATGAGTCACTCGACAGAACATCCACTCGGAGGTTTCTCCCTCCATTCGACAGTTGCCTTTCACTCGGAAGAACTAGAAATCAGTCGACCGCAGAAGACCAGAAGCCATTCCAGGGAGGCCAACGGCCAGGCGTTCGACTGGTCGCCATAAGTAGCATTTATTACATACGTTATCAGTAACGTTCGCCTTTATTACCACGATCGAACCCTTGGTTGCCGGGTATTCATGAGGGGCAGCGCACTCTATATAAGCCACCCCTCCCCTCTGGCACAAGGGTTCGCACCTCCTGTAACTCACACATTCCACACGACAGAAGCTCCCGAGCACTGAGACGTAGGGCTGTTATCTCCACGAGAGGGGCCTGAACTCATACATCCGTGTGTACAATCTCGCCGTAGCTAGGACTCTGCCCCCTCTTTACGTACCCCTAACCTCTACTGCCAGGCTCGTTCCCACGATAGTTGGCGCCCACCGTGCGGCTGGCGTCTAAGCGACTTCCGGCGAGTTTGCAATTTTCTTCTTCGTCATGTCTTCCGGCGGCGGTTTGTTCCTGGGCCACGAGATCCGTCTCGGTGCGCTCACCTTCGTCGCCGACGACTCGGCATGGCTTCAGGAAGCGCCTCTGGACGTTGAGGCGCTCCCGATCCGCGGGGCGACGCACTTCCGTGCAAGCTCCTGCGGCGTTCTTCTTCGGCAGCCGTCGACTCTGTATCTGTCGACTCCGGCATCGTTTGCTCTCACCGCCGTTCGTCGCCGCAAGCGTTCTGGTCGCTCGCGGCTCCAGCGTTGGGTGAGGCATGCGACGGCTCGCCAAGCGTCATCTCCGCAGATCCCGGCTATCGAACCCGCCGAATCACTTCACGGCGTGTTCGACTCGGCGTCGGATCAGTCTGACGTTCCTTCCGAGTACGAGAGCTGCGATCCAGCGGCTGAGGTTCTTATGGCGGGTTCACAGCAAAGCCCGCCTGGCTACGGCCACGGCGGGCACGAGGTTGGAGGACCGTCGAATGAGCAGCAGGGCCGAGATGAGGATATTCTCCATACGCCCATCGTCGGTGCGACTGCCGAAGCCCAGGCCTTGGAGGCCACGCGCCTTCGGCTCGAAGAGATGCAGAGGGCACTCGACGAGCGTACCCGCCAGCGTCCACAAGTTTCCAGTCGACGTCAATGACAGTTGATTCCGAGTGGATCTCAGAACAACGTCAAGGTATTCCGTACTCCAGTTCTGAATGTTGCAGCCGCTGCTAGGATTGCAGATTCCATTCAACCATCACGTTCAGAGGCTAGCAGAGGTTTGCAGCAGATCCGAGTGTTGCTTGATGCGGCGCAACAGCAGAATTCGGCTGTTTCTCAGTCGCGTAATAGCTTACGCAGTAATTCACCCAAGGCAGACACAGTTCAGTCAGCTCACAGCCCGTGGTCACCTCTGTGTCGCAGGGGCGGAGGTTAGCTTGAAGATCAGTACCGAGATCAGGGGCGAGATCAGTTTGCTCCTCGTTATCACCGTGATGACCGCCGTCGAGTGCCTACTCCCCCGCGGAGTGGTTCATATGTGCCCCGGCACTATGACGATAGGCGCCCGTTCGGCGATGAGCGGAATCCTGGGTTCGATGCGAGGAATGTCCTCTTATAGAAGCGGATTGACAAGGGCAGGGCTCACAGGGATGGTTATGATAGAGATCATCCGAGTGGAAGTGGTGTCGTTGTCTCTGGGCCCGAGTGTTTCAGCAGAGCCATTCGATCCGCTGAAATTCCCCCCAACTTCAGGTTGGCGGCTGGAATAAGCAAGTTCACTGGTGATTCGAAGCCAGAAACATGGCTAGACGATTACCGAGTGGCGGTGCAGATCGGTGGAGGAAATGACAATATAGCCATGAAGCATTTGTCTTTGATGTTGGATGGTTCGGCCCGAGCGTGGCTGAATCAGTTGGCTCCTTCTAGCATCTACTGCTGGGAGAATCTTGCCCGAGTGTTCATCAGAACTTTTGACGGCACATGCAAGCGTCCCGCTGGTTTGTCTGAGCTACAGCACTGCCTGCAGAAACCGAATGAAACTTTGAGGGATTACATTCAGCGTTGGACCACCCTCCATCACACGGTGGAAAATGTTTCCGAGCACCAAGCCGTCTGCGCCTTCAAGGCCGGTGTTAGGTACATAGAGATTTATCTGAAGTTTGGTCGGACCGGAGATATGTCCCTGAGCAAGATGATGGAGATTGCCACTCGGTACGCCAATGGCGAAGAGGAGGGCCACCTCCGCAGCGGCAAGGGAAAGGCAGTCAACAATGATGCTGGCGGCGTCAATTCCAGTCGGAAACAAAAGCGCAAAGCCGATAGTTCTGCTCAGGCAGAGGCAGCCGCCCTGGCGGCGCAAGGAAAGAATAAGGGGAAACCCAAAGGGCAATTTACCCCCAAGAAATCAAAGAATCAGTCAGGAACGAACGTCCTAGATATGCCGTGTGCAATCCACACGAAGAAGGATGAGGAAGGCAATTTGATATTGCCAAAACACACCACTCGACAATGCAGATTACTGCTCCAACAGTTCAAGGAAGGACAGTCGAGTGGGAAAACTCCTGAAAATGAAGATGATGAAGATAAAGAGGATTTTCCTGAGGTCAATGCCACTTTGATGATTTTTGCCGATGTAGAAAGCAAAAGTCGACTGAAAGTTATTAACAGGGAGGTCAACATGGCTGTTCCTGCCACCCCCACATACCTCAAGTGGTCCCAGACTCCTATCACCTTTGACCAGTCAGACCACCCTGCTCATGTTGCTACCCCCGGTCGGCAAGCTCTGGTGATGGATCCTGTTTTGGGAGGCACTCGACTCCGCAAGGTTCTCATGGACGGAGGGAGTGGATTGAACATCTTGTATGCAGATACCCTCAAGGGGATGGGCATTCCGATGTCCCGACTCAGTGAGAGCAACATGCAGTTCCACGGAGTCATCCCTGGGAAGAAGGCCAAGTCACTCGGTCAGATTGCGTTGGATGTGGTGTTCGGCACCGACAAGAATTTTCGCAAGGAAAAGTTGACGTTTGAAGTTGTAGACTTCCAGAGAGCATATCACGCCATCCTTGGTCGACCGGCTTATGTCCGTTTCATGGCCTGTCCATGTTACGTGTACCTCAAGCTGAAGATGCCCGGGCCCAAGGGTGTGATCACAGTCATAGGGAATCGACAGAGGGCTGAGGAGTGCCTTCAGCAAGGCTCCAAGATTGCCGACCATCAAATGGTTGTGGTCGAATTGGAAGAATACAAGAGGAATACTAATCCTGCCGATCTGCTGTGTTCCAAGAAGCCCGCCTCTGAGTCTGCTTTTCAGTCGGCAGGTGACGTGAAGCAAGTGAACGTTCACCCGACAGATCCTAATGCTGCCCCGACCAACAATTCGACGACACTCGACGGAAAATAGGAAGCCGCGCTCATCCAGTTCCTCCGTGAGAACTGGGACATCTTCGCATGGAAGCCTTCTGACATGCCGGGTGTACCCAGGGAACTGGCTGAGCACCGACTGAGAGTTGACCCGAAGGCCAAGCCTGTCAACGAGCACTTGCGTCGGTCGGCGGCAGAGAAGCGGAAGGCAATCGGAGAGGAGGTGGCTCGACTCTTGGCGGCTGAGTTCATACGTGAGATTTACCACTCCGAGTGGCTCGCGAACGTCGTCATGGTCACCAAAAAAGACAAGTCACTCCGCATGTGTATTGACTTTAAACATATCAATCGGGCCTACCCGAAAGATCATTTTCCGCTCCCCCTCATCGATCAGATTGTCGACTCGACTGCGGGATGCGAGCGTTTATCTTTTCTCGATGCATACTTTGGTTACCATCAGATCCATCTGTTTGGTCCAGATGACATAAAGGCGGCCTTCATCACCCCTTTCGGGTGTTTCTATTATATCACCATGCCTTTTGGTCTGAAAAATGCTGGCGCTACTTTCATGCGTATGATTCAGAAATGCCTGCTCAAGCAAATCAGTCGGAATGTCGAGGCTTATATGGATGATATTGTAGTCAAGTTTCGCAAAGGTTTCGACCTGCTGACTGACTTGGCAGAAACATTCGCCAACCTAAGGAAATATGATATCAATTTAAACCCGACCAAGTGCACTTTTGGAGTTCCTGGTGGCAAGTTGCTCGGTTTCCTCGTTCCCGAACGGGGGATTGACGTCAATCCCGAGAAGATCGGCGCCATCGTCCGAATGAAACGCCCCGAGCGTGTGCACGATGTCCAGAAGCTCACGGGTTGCCTGGCGGCATTGAGTAGATTTATTTCTCGTCTCAGAGAGAAGGCATTGCCTTTATACCGACTGATGAAGAAATCCGATACGTTCGAGTGGACTCCTGAGGCAGAAGCAGCGTTTGTCGATCTCAAAGCCCTGCTTTCCACCCAGCCGGTGCTTGCTGCTCCGCACAGCAAAGAACCCCTGCTCCTGTACATTGCAGCCACTAACCAAGTCGTCAGTACGGTTCTCACTGTCGAGCGAGAAGAAGAGGGCAAGGCTTATAAAGTCCAACGTCTAGTTTACTATATCTCTGAAGTGTTGACTCCTTCAAAGCAAAGGTACCCTCATTATCAGAAGCTCGTCTATGGTATCTATCTATCAGCGAAGAAGGTGGCACACTACGTCCAAGATCACTCAGTCTCAATCGTCAGCGATGCTCCATTGTCTGAGATCCTTAACAATCGAGACGCGACTTGTCGAGTGGCCAAATGGGCTATTGAGCTCCTATACTTTGATATCAAGTTTGAAGCAAAGAAGGCAATCAAATCTCAAGCGCTTGCTGACTTCATGGCCGAGTGGATAGAACAGCAGCAGCCAACTCAAATCCACTCGGCGCACTGGACCATGTTCTTTGATGGTTCTAAGATGCTGAATGGGTCTGGTGCTGGTGTGGTATTGGTATCTCCAAAGGGTGACAGGCCCAGTTATGTCCTCCAGATTCACTTTGATTCCTCCAATAATGAAGCTGAATACGAGGCACTCCTTTACGGGTTATGTATGGCCATCTCACTTGGCGTCCGGCGCTTGATGGTATACGGTGATTCAGATTTGGTGGTTAATCAGGTGATGAAGGAGTGGGATGTCAGGAACCCTGCCATGACTGGATATTGCCATGCAGTGAGAAATCTTGAGAAGAAATTTGAAGGTTTGGAACTCCACCATATTCCCCGAGTGAAGAATCAAGCAGCTGATGATTTAGCAAAGATCGGATCCACTCGGAGGCCTGTACCTAGCAATGTGTTTCTGGAACACCTACATTCTCCTTCGGTGCAAGAGGATCCCTTCACTGAAGAGCCCCCGCAAGCAATAAGCGCCTCCAATCCGACTGAGGTTGATGTTCCGGCAGTCATAGATCTGGTCATGGAGATTCTGGTGATTACGCCCGATTGGACGGTGCCATATATTGCATTCATACTGAGGCAAGAACTCCCAGAAGATGAGGTTGAAGCTCGACAGATCGTCCGCAGGTCCAAGGCCTTTAGTGTGATGGATGGACAGCTTTACAGAGAAAGCATAACTGGCGTAACTCAGCGGTTCATCTCTCCTAAGGAAGGTGGACTGATTCTGGAGGAAATTCACTCGGGGACCTGTGGTCATCATACGTCCTCTTGGACGATTGTTGCCAAAGCATACCGAGCTGGTTTCTTCTGGCCGCGCACCAACGAAATGGCTAAGGAAATTGTTGAACACTGTGAAGGATGCCAGTTTTACGCAAACTTGTCACATAAGCCCGCGTCCGCCCTGAAGACTATTCCACTCATCTGGCCGTTCGCTGTATGGGGTTTGGATATGGTCGGTCCTCTCCGAACAGGCCAGAGTGGATTCATGCATCTGGTTGTAGCAGTCGACAAGTTCACCAAGTGGATTGAGGCTAAACCCATAAAGAAGCTGAATTCGCGCACTTCTATCAAATTCATGAAAGAGATAATGTTCCGGTATGGAGTTCTCCACAGTATCATAACAGACAATGGTTCAAACTTTGACTCGGAAGAATTCAGATACTTTTGCTCCACCCAAGGCACTCGGGTGGATTACGCATCCGTTGTGCACCCCCAGACTAATGGTCAAGCTGAGCGAGCAAATGGCCTTATCCTTCCAGGGTTGAAGCCTCGACTCATGCGAGATCTTGAATATGCAGCTGGAGCTTGGGTTACTGAATTGCCGTCTGTTCCGTGGGGCTTGAGGACGACTCCTAACCGGTCGACTGGGCGCACTCCTTTCTTCATGGTGTATGGAGCCGAGGCCGTTTTGCCAAGTGATCTCCTTCACAATTCTCCCCGTGTAGATCTTTACTCAGAGGCTGAGGTTGAACAAGCACGACAGGACGGTGTAGATCTCCTAGAAGAAGAACGTGAAATGGCTCTGATTCGGTCGACTGTGTACCAGCAAGATCTGCGTCGCTTCCATGCAAGGCACGTCAGGAGTCGGTCGTTCCATGAAGGTGATCTTGTGCTCCGAGTGGATCAGCAGCGGCCTCACAAGCTTGCCCCCGCGTGGGAAGGTCCTTTCGTTGTCACCAAAGTACTGAACAATGGAGCCTACCACCTCTTCAACCTCAAGAAGAATATCGGCGAACCACGTGCTTGGAACGCGGATTTACTTCGACGTTTTTATACCTGATGACTGGGTTGTTTGATGTAAAAAGAGTACTCTAGACAATGTTGTTTATCAAAGTTATGACTCCCGCAGTCTTTTCTCGATTCCGATCGCGCAATCTCATATTCAAAAACACTCCGAGTGGTGAGCGACCCTCTCACTCGGGGCTTAGCTGCGAACCAGTCTTCGCCTAAGTTTAAAAAACACTCCGAGTGGTGAGCGACCCTCTCACTCTGGGGCTTAGCCGCGAACAAGTTTTCGCCTAAGTTAAAAATCCTGCCGAGTGAATAGCATCCAATTCACTCGGAAACTTAGCTGCGAACCAGTCTTCGTCTAAATTAAAAACTCTCCCGAGTGACGAGCACTCCTCTCACTCGGGGGCTTAACTGCGAACCAGTCTTCGTCTAAGTTTAAAAAACACTCCGAGTGGTGAGCGACCCTCTCACTCGAGGGCTTAGCCGCGAACAAGTTTTCGCCTAAGTTAAAAATCCTGCCGAGTGAATAGCATCCTATTCACTTGGAAACTTAGCTGCGAACCAGTCTTCGTCTAAGTTAAAAACTCTCCCGAGTGACGAGCACTCCTCTCACTCGGGGGCTTAACTGCGAACCAGTCTTCGTCTAAGTTTAAAAAACACTCCGAGTGGTGAGCGACCCTCTCACTCGGGGGCTTAGCCGCGAACAAGTTTTCGCCTAAGTTAAAAATCCTGCAGAGTGAATAGCATCCTATTCACTCGGGAACTTAGCTGCGAACCAGTCTTCGTCTAAGTTAAAAACTCTTCGAGTGGTGAGCTACCCTCTCACTTGACGGCTTAGCCGCGAACAAGTTTTCGCCTAAGTTAAAAATCCTGCTGACTGAATAGCATCCTATTCACTCGGAAACTTAGCTGCGAACCAGTCTTCGTCTAAGTTAAAAACTCTCCCGAGTGACGAGCACTCCTCTCACTCGGGGGCTTAGCCGCGAACAAGTTTTCGCCTAAGTTAAAAACCCTGCCGAGTGAATAGCATCCTATTCACCCGGGAACTTAGCTGCGAACCAGTCTTCGTCTAAGTTAAAAACTCTCCCGAGTGAAAAGCGCTCCTCTCACTCGGGGGCTTAGCTGCGAACAAGTTTTCGCCTAAGTTAAAAACCCTGCCGAGTGAATAGCATCCCATTCACTCGGAAACTTAGCTGCGAACCGGTCTTCGTCTAAGTTAAAAACTTTCTCGAGTGAAAAGCGCTCCTCTCACTCGGGGGCTTAGCTGCGAGCAAGTTTTTGCCTAAGTTAAAAACCCTGCCGAGTGAATAGCATCCCATTCACTCGGAAACTTAGCTGCGAACCTGTCTTCGTCTAAGTTAAAAACTCTCCCGAGTGATGAGCACTCCTCTCACTCGAGGACTTAGCCGCGAGTTAGACCTCGCTTAAGTTAAATTCTGTTCCGAGTGATAGGCAACACTTTCACTCAGAAACTTAGTTGCGAACCAGTTTTCGCCTAAGTTCAAAATTCTTCCGAGTAATGAGCATCAATCTCACTTGGAAACCAAACAAACTTAGCCAGGCAAAGGATTGGAAAGCAAAATGCAGATAAATCCAGGATCTCTAGCGCGGATAAAAGTTGTCCACGCAAACGGAAGTACTCAGGCTTAAGGCCTGAACGAAGTTTTAAAAGGTTACACCATCACTCGGCATACCGAGGCAAATAAAGTTTCAACTGCAAGCAAAGTTTTTCTCAAGCACCGGTGGGGCTCGCGGGCTCGACGAAGGTGTCCAGATCAATCCCATCGGCGATCCGAGTGGCTGCTTCGATGAAGGTCTCCATGAAGCCTTCAAATTGAAGTTTCTTCGTGTTGACCACCTGGAGAGCCTTCAGCTTATCCTCCTTGGCCTCCTTGCAATGGACACGGACGAGTGAAAGCGCCACGTCAGCTCCACAGCGTGCAACAGATTTTTTGCATGCCTGTACTCGACCGGGAAACTCATTGAGGCGGGTCATCATCGACTCGAGGTCAGTCTCGAGGGTATCTTTTGGACACAATTCTTTGTCGATCTTCACCAGCGCAGCCCTCAGTCGAGTGATATACCCTTGAACACTTCTATGACGAGCGTCAAGCCGAAACATGTTCATGGCCACAACGTCCCCGACGGGTAACTTGGTGGGGTCCAGACTTGGCTCGATCTCCTCAGTCTCCTTATCAAAGTCTTGGCAGAATTCTACACGAAGTGGAAATGAAAGGTTGGTCACGCTACTGTTCTGTGGAAATTAAGGAAATTCACTCGACGGAAGAAAGTTACCTTCAAGCATGCCGAACATCTTCTTCGCAAAATCTACCAAGTAGTTCTCCAGACCGCTCCTTCTCTTGGTCAGCTGTTCAACCTTTTTGATCCAATCCGCCCGTTCTTGCTTGAGTTTGGTGTTCTCTTCGTCCAACTTACTGGCTGCGGCAAGCTTCTTCTCAGCGGCCTCAGTTTTCTCCCTCGCCACCTTCTGAGCATCAGCGAGTGCCTTGTCTTTATCTTCAAGTGCCTTCTTCATGGTATCTAAAGAAATAACATTGTTGAGTCGCACTTGGAGTCGGCGGTTCTCATCACGCACGTCTGTTCGAGTGAGGACACTCGGTTCAAAGGATAGAAGATGAAAGTGATAGTGCAGTTGGTCGACAAGGATTACCTCCCAGGGTCTTCAGCTCGGTCTGTGCACGGTCTAGGTCATTCTTGGTCACCTCCAGATCCAGCTGAAGCTGTTTTTTCTCCTTCTCCAGGTCGACGTACTGAGTCCTGAGCTCACAGGCTTTCTGAAATCAGCAAAGAAGTAGTTCAGTCGACACTAATATTTCTCCACTCCCGAGTGGAAAAGAGCAAGTTCAGTCGACTGGATGGCGGCCCGCCGCCCCACCTCACACCCCTGCAAAGCGTCATATCATGGTTGATGGAAATGATGTCCATGAAACCTGCAGGATAGGTCTTGCCAGTTCGGATCTTTTCCATCCCTAAGACAAGCAGTCAGAGGTGAAGCTACTAAGAAAAAGAACTCACTCGACGGACCGAGTGACAAGCGTACTCCAAGTACGAAAAAGGACCCCGAGTCCAAGTTCTTAAGACTACTGCCAATCGTAAACGATCGACAGTAGTCTCGGGGACTACACCCAGTGGGTGCACTCAGCGTGCCCCACTGGATACAAAACCACTCGATCAGGTCCGACCTGTCCGAGTTAAAAAAAAGAGCAAACATGCAAACATTGTCTCTATCAGACCCCCGCCGTTGCAACACTCGACGGCGGTCTCGGGGACTACTCCCAGTGGGTGCAGTCAGCGTGCCCCCACTGGACTTACTATCACTCGACCTGTCGAGTGACAAGCGACTATCAAAGCAAATCTAAGACCCCTGCCGATGTCACCACCATTCGACAACGGTCTCGGGGACTACCCCCAGTGGGTGCACTCAGCGTGCCCCCACTGGACCAGAAACCACTCGACTAAGACCTGATCTACTCGAGGGGGAAACAAGCAAGTATGCACCAAAAGAAAACACCCAGTGGGTGTAGAGTCAAGATGGACGAGAATTCAATCAGAAATGAACTCACAATCGCACTTACTCGGACATTGGCACGAAGCGCTGAGCTGGCATCATAAGCCAACTTGCTGGCCTCGTATGCCTCCTTCGTACGCAGCATCATTTGCTCAGCCTGGATCATGGCCTCTTTGCCAGCTCTAGTCTGGTCCTCTGGGACGCGGCACAGAGGGAACTCGAGCGTCGGATGAGTCGGTGCTGCAGCTGGGGTCACAAGAGTTGTCGGAGGTTGCCCAATTGGCGCTGAGACCATAAGAGTTGAAGTTGCTGGCGGGGCTCTCGACAGCGTAACCTCAAGTCTAGCCCTAGCTCGGGAAGAGTCGCCAAGTTCTTGGGACGATGCAGCAATAGACTTACGAGGCGCCTGCCCCGACGATGTCCTCTGAGCGCGTACACGTGGGGTGCCCAAAGTCACGCCTTCATCCCCCGCACCCTGCTGTGGCTCCTCATCGTCTTCAACGTGGATGACGTCTGCAGCTGCCAATCGACAACGTTAACTTATTCAATCGACGATTCTTCTCCAAAAAACAGAGCAGAGTGAAGATTTGTTATACCTCGTTGAGAGGTGGCCGCGTCAGCAGTGTCCACTTCCATGTGCTCCTCTTCATCTCGCGGAGGCGACGTCACCGAGGTAGCAGCTCTGGCAAACAAATTCCACTCGATCAGCAAAGACATGAAGTTCCACAACAACAGCAAAAGGAAAATGAACACTCACGTTGAAGCGACGGGCACGGTGATCTTCATACGGGGCAGAGCCTTCCGAGGTTTTGGTGCGTCAGACCTGGGCTGTTTCGCGGCCTTTTCAGTCGACTCAGATGTTGCAGCACGGTCGCACTTCGGATTCCTGGCGCTCGATGCCAAGGTTCTGCTTGGGACGGCCGCTGGGTCTTGGCGCTGCTTGGAATGATGCTCGGTGCGCGGAGGAGACTGAACCTCTTCCTCGCTTTCCTCCGAGTCGTCATCACTGCCTTCACTGTTCTCGACGTAATCAACGTCTACGCTGCCGACTGCGCTCTCTTCTCCGTCATCAGGCTGTTCTCCATTTGGCACGGGCGAATACATGTTCGTTAACTCCTGCAAGATACAAACAGTAAAGTCAGTCAGCTGAAGATCCAATCACTCGACGAAGTATGAAAGCATTCGACAAAGATATAACTCACCAGGTTCGGCGGCGGGTTCGCGGCAGAGAAGGGCAAGATTCGCTTGGCTCCCAGAGGGTTGTCACAGGCTCCGGTGATGCTTCTGAGCCACTGTGCAACAGTCTCCTCAGAGACTTCCTCTGGATGTGTCCGAGTGGTGTCTTCGGCGCCCGAATAGTTCCACATAGTGTGGTCCCTCGCTTGAAGGGGCTGGATTCGCCGACTTAGAAACGCCTCTAGTAGGTCCATACCAGTCACTCCGCCACGGATCAAATCTACTACTGCATTCACTAAAATTCCTACCTGGGCTTTCTCTCCCTCTGTCACGTACAATGTTCTGGGAGTAGTGGGTCGCTCCAATGTGAAGGGGGGAAGGCCAGTCGACATATTGGGAAATGCAACATCTTTGCAGTAAAACCAAGTCGACTGCCAGCCCCGAACAGATTCAGGAAAGGTCATCGACGGAAACGCACTGCTGCTCCTCTTTTGGAGTCCCAGGCCACCGCATAGCTGGATGACATGGGTCTTACTATCACTGGTGTTGGCCTTTCTGACTGACTGAGACCGGATGGTGAAGATGTGTTTGAATAAGCCCAGTGAGGGGGACAGCCCAAGAAGCATTCACACAGAGTTATGAACGCAGCAAGATACGCTATGGCATTCGGAGGGAAATGGTGAAGTTGTGCTCCGAAGAAATTCAAGAACCCACAGATGAATGGATGGGGAGGCAGAGAAAAACCTCGCTCGACGTGGGTGAGGAGGAGGACTCGCTCGCCTTCGCGCAGCTCCGGCTCGGTCTCTCCCTCCGGCAGCCTCCACGACCCGTCGGTTATCAGCCCATCGGCGACGAGGTTCTGGACGTCCTCCGCCGTGACGGTCGACCGAAGGAAATCTCCTTGGATCCACCCCGGCGGCGCCGAGGACCGGGCGCCCGACGGCTTCCTCGTCTTGGCGCGCTCGAGCTTCTCCGTCTTCCCCTTCGTCATCACGGCGGCGGTCGTCGACGCGGAGCTGAACAGCGCGCGTGCAGCAGAGGAGGCGGAGAAAACGAGGGGAATGGAAGAGGAGCACTGTACCGGCCCTTGCGCCGTCCCGTCTTATAGCTGCTCGAGTGGGTCGCTGACCTGCGGGCCCGCCGGATCTCTGTTTATCCCGATTGCAGAAGAAGCGCAGGACGTGGCGTTAAAGACGGCGCGAAAATCGAGGCGTCATGCCCCCACTTGCCCCAGTCGTTGCGTCATCGTCGCGCGGCGCGTGCTTACCAAATTTTCGAATCCCGTAAAATCCGGGCCTGACGAAGCGACCCGTCACATCAAGAGACCCTGTTGACCACTCGGACCTGAGTCCGCGTTCAAGTTCACTCGGACGCATTTCAAGACAGAATCGATCAGGGTGAATGACAAAGACTCCAATCGACGCATACTTCTGTGAAGCCCTAAAATGCATTCGGAATTTGTGTGTCTTATCAGAACCTGCATCGACCCCTTTTTCACTCGAACCCCGATCCATTCGGGGGCTAATGATGAGGATATGTACCTAGGGTAGGGTCTTAGGCCTGACCTACATACCGTACCTAAGGACACTACATTGGAGAACTTAAAGATTACAAGGAAGATTCCAACTGAAATCACCATGGCGCATGAGTCACTCGATAGAACATCCACTCGGAGGTTTCTCCCTCCATTCGACAGTTGCCTTTCACTCGGAAGAACCAGAAGTCAGTCGACCGCAGAAGACCAGAAGCCACTCTAGGGAGGCCAACGGGCAGGCGTTCGACTGGTCGCCATAAGTAGCATTTATTACATACGCTATCAGTAACGTTCGCCTTTATTACCACGATCGAACCCTTGGTTGCCGGGTATTCATGAGGGGCAGCGCACTCTATATAAGCCACCCCTCCCCTCTGGCACAAGGGTTCGCACCTCCTGTAACTCACACATTCCACACGACAGAAGCTCCCGAGCACTGAGACGTAGGGCTGTTACCTCCACGAGATGGGCCTGAACTCATACATCCGTGTGTACAATCTCGCCGTAGCTAGGACTCTACCCCCTCTTTACGTACCCCTAATCTCTACTGTCAGGCTCGTTCACGCCAACTACTTTGGAGCAAAATACTAATGTTGGTCTCTTATTTCTTCCCATGACCTCACTGATAACTCAAGTACTAGTCACATAAGCGATTTTGTGTCTGCCACCGGTAATTTTGACCTACGGCTAATATGGGGTAATTTTACCAGTGTCGTTTGTAACGTGGAACCATCACTCATAAATGGCCAGATGACCAGTGGCGGCTGTCACGCCTGCCCATCACTAATGTTACCCTCCCGAGTAAGCAGTTTTGAATAATGTCACTGAAAGAATATTCCACCTTTCTAACACATCAAAGCGTCAAATTTGGGCTTCAACCCCTAATGGGCCAGGGGTATCACTGCCCTCTTAACTATCCAGCGACATGTTGGTTCTGAAAAGAGTAATTAGTTGCTACCACTAGCGCATATACAATGTGCTACCTTCTAATATTCGTTGAGGAGGCGAGCCATTGTCAGGGTTCTAGCATGGGCTTTGCTATACCTACGTAAATATTCTACGTACGGTTATGTGAAAGCTGGCTTGTAATGATTTGATTGAAAGAAAAAGATGGTCCGGTCCCCATCCCGTGAAATTCAAGTGGGGGGGGGGTGAGAATTTAGATTAGGACGTTTAAGTAAGATTACGTAGGTAGTTACGGAGATGTAGGATTATTGGGTCTAGCCCCACTCACCTGTCTCCACCCCTGCTAACTCCGTGATCAATAAATTTTGAATATTTCATAACTTAAATGGTTGGATTCCAGATGATAACACTTGGACCATGACCTTACAACCCATTCACAGTTTGGTTCAAATGTGACACAGGTGCAGATTTAAAGTGAGAAACTTGATTTCTTTCCACAACGTTTTTACAACATGCATGATTTGTTTGCCAAAGTCAAGCCATCAACATTAAATCAATTTACTCATTGTCTTTTTTTTTTTTGCGGGAAAAACTTCCGATCTATTCATTTTCAATCATGGTAGTACAACGAACACTAGAAATAATAAAAATTACATTCAGATCCGTAGACCACCTAGCGACGACTACAAGCACTGAAGCGAGCCGAAGGCGCGCCGCCGTCATCGCCCCTCCTTCACCGGAGCCGGGCAAAACTTGTTGTAGTAGACAGTCGGGAAGTCGTCGTGCTAAGGCCCCATAGAACCAACGCAACAGAACAGCAACCGCCACCGATGAAGAGTGTAGATCAGAAGGATCCAACCTGAAGACACACGAACAAAGACGAACGACGAACAGATCCGAGCAAATCCACCAAAGATAGATCCACCGGAGACATACCTCCACACGCCCATCGACGATGCTAGACGCATCACCGGAACGGGGGCTAGGCGGGGAGACCTTTATTCCATCTTCAGGGAGCCGCCACCGTCTCGCCTTCCTGAACAGGACACAAACCCTAACAAAACTCGAAAAAAGATCTAAAAACGGAGCCCTCCCACCGGCAAGAGCCGGGATCCACTCCGCCCCCATGGCCCTCAGGCCACCGGAGACGGGGCGGACCGGCGCCGACACCGGCGGGAGGCAAAAGAACCCTAGCTTTTTGGGAGGCGGCGGCTGGCTAGGTTACGTACAGAAGAAAAACCTCGTCAATTTACTCATTGTCCACGACATGCATGCAGCCATGCAGATGCAGATAATTAATACACCTGTTACGAGGATGTATGTCATCTCCAATGAAGGTAATACGCGAAGATATATGATCACAGGAGGGCAAACATCTGAACCCCACGTAGCTTAGCTTTGACGGCTCAAGGCAAAACACAGCCTCCCGCCACCGGTGCCCCCTGCCGCCGCTGCCACCGGCCCTTGCTTATGGTGAGGGTTCAAGGTCTCGTGTGTTGCTTACGGTGAGGGTTCTTGATTGGTCATCCACGGTGGAGTTGAAGTCGCTTGCTTGGGGAGAAGTGATGACGATGACAGTTTAGTGGCAACCTCGAAGTTGTTCCTCTCGTTGATAGTATGCGTATCTTTGTGGGTAGCCAGATCGTCGGGTGCCCTGTCTTATGGGTGTGTTGTGATGGTTTTGATCTAGGTTTTCGTAAATTAACTGGACAACTCTCTTCTATCTCTTTAATGAATCGGTTCCTAAGGGACACCGTTTCATAAACAAGATGCTTGATTATTATTTTTGTGGGTGAAGATATTTGGTTAAGAGATGATATTTTCTTTTGCTCATCAAAATATATGCACAGAGCTGAAAAATGCAAAAACCCCTGCATTTCAAGGATGTCCAGAAACAACATGCTCTCATACGGAGCCTCCTGACTTACCGGAACACCCTTCGTTGAACATGCTCTATCTTTGGACATGCTTCAAATGACCAAAACTTTTGAAAGCAGGTGGGCATGCCCATGTTGGACATCCATGTTAGTTTTGCATGATTTCCGACACAGTATGCAAGTTGTGACACGTCCGACCATTTATCAACTTTTTTTATCGAGAAAACTCCAAAATATGCAGGCTTGTCGAAACCCCAAATAACTTGGCATTGTGCCTTGAACTAGTCATACTAGACCACGCAATAAAATTAGGGCCATTTCAAAGATGTTGAGAAACAACGTGCTCTTAGATGAAGCCTTCTGACCTACCCGAACACTCTCCGTTGACCATGGTCCATATTTGGACATTCTTCAAATAACCCCAACTTATGCAAGAAGGTGGGCATGCCCATGGTAGGTATCCATGTCAGTTTTGAACGATGTCCGACACGGAAACACCGTATGTAAGTGCGGCAGTCCGGGCATTTTTCAGCCTTCTTTGACCGAGAAAAATCCAGAAATTGTAAAACTCATAGAACACCCAAACAAATTGACATTGTACCTTGAATTGGTCAAATAAGACCATGTTAAAAAATTAAGGTCATTTCAAGGATGTCAAGAAACAACATGTTCTCATAATTAAACATGTACTTAAAACGGTTATTCTAAGTTTAACATAACTAATAAAATACAAAGGGATAAAATTAAAATATTTGAAGAAGAATATTTTAAAATTATAAATGCGAAAAAATAACTAAAAATTGTTGTCTTGGTATTCCAGACAATATTTCAGAATTGCGAACCGGTTTCAGAAGGAATAATAAATTGCAAAAAGGGGAAACATAACTTAGCGAAAAAAAACAGAAGAAGAAACAAGAAAGTGAAAATAGAAAAAAATGCTAATGCTTTGGCCTAACCACGCGATAGTTTCGCTCGCGTCGGACGCCTATGAGGCCGGCCCAAGCGCTCACGAATATGAAAAAGGTTCATCGATTCCAAAATGTCACGAATTCATAAAATGTTCGCGGAGTTTCAAATAATGTTCGCGCTTACAAAATCTGTTTGAAATTAAAAAAATGTTGCCATTTTCAAATATTTTATACGCATATCCAAAAAAAATAAAAAAAATGATCATATTAAAAAAATTGGTCACAGTTTTGAAAGTTCCATTTTTTGACATTTTGAGTAATTTTGAAAGGCACTATTTTTTAATTTTCTGTACAATTTTTTTTAAATGTGAATATTTGTATTTTTCAAAATGAAATTTTAAAAAAGTGATTCTTTTTTTGAAATTATGAACAAACACATAAAAAGAAAAGATGACGTAAAAAGATGAGAAATATAACGAACAGGAAAAAAAGAATTACTACGAAAAGACCGGCTTCTTTACCCTCAAGTAAATCAAGCTGGATACGTTGCAGTGGCCTGGTGGCATGCGGCCTTGCTTATTAACAAGGATACTTGAGATCGATCCCTCCTTCTCCATCTATTTCTTTTAATAAAGTGTACCGTAATGGGTAGGAAGAAGTCATATTCGTTCTGGGTATGGGCCGGTCCATTACTGTTCCGCTTCAGCAAGATGGCGTATACGTTTTGGGTACAATTTATCAAAGTTCTGTATTACTCTTTATACCTTTAGCAAAGGGGTTATACCGAAGTGGGACTCTAAATCCTAGTGTGGTGGTAATATTCTCAAGTTGTTGTTCATGTCGTAGTTATTGTAGTAAAGCGTTGGTTTGCGTCGTATTTGATCTTTTGGACCACGTGAGTTGTGTTGCCTTGTTCTGCCCTTGCGATTTCCGTGTTAAATATTTTCCATGACGTATAAAATTCTCTTCACATGTGAGTAAGTGTCGGTTCTCTCAGTTGTGCCTAGTAGGTTTTTGCTCCAGCCCAAGCCAATGGAGAGTGGCGCTGTTGTCACTGGAGGCGTTGACGGTGGCAATGTGCATGAATCACTAAATATTGCCCAATAATTATCAAAGTAGCCAAGGAATATGGTCACTAGATGTCTGCAAAGGAGTGCGGGGGAAATGTTCCTGACATATTCTACTTAGACAAATTATCTATCGAGAGCTTAATTGTATCACCTCTACCGTGCAAAGAATTAATAATCTTTGCAAGTCTCTAGCTAGGCAGACAACATTGATTGGATTTTCTAATCATCACCGTTGAACAATAGAGGACCACACATGTTTCACTATATCGTAAAAACACGTAAACAATACATGACATCACAAGCAAATCCGTATCTGAGGAGCAACAATATCCCTAGCTTATTCGAAAATAGAGGTAGGAGCCACAATATCCCTAACTTATTAGAGGAGATTGTCAAGAGCACTCTAGTGGAACCACCCTCATGTAACATGACCTGGCAGATGTACTTGATGAAATCCCATGTGTTCTTCCATATAAAACTCAACAACATCTCTATCGCTACTTGTCAACGTGTTGTTGAGTGCTTCCCAATACTTTCAATTCCTATGAGTACTTCAGGAGCTAAGCAACTGATGGCACATTATTTTTGGTGGGACAGAGAGTAAACCGCTTGTTCAGCTGCACAAGTAAGAGTAAGGATGGTATATGAGGAACCTGGAATCGTACCATCTCCATTACTACACGATAGTAGGTGTGTCCAGTTTCAATAAGTTTTCCCAGCTCTTAGGCATCATTTGATCTTGTCCGTACTCAGACCCTTTCAGTCTTCCACTGTCATGATGTATGTTGGGCCGTGTGGTCTTTGTGTGTAATGATTTTGGATCTTTGAGATGTCTATTTGGTAGTAGTAGAATTGTTGTGATATTCAATTTGTTAAGTTTGTGTCATATGATAGTGTGTGTATGCAGTGGTGAACTTACGTGTAAGCTGTGGGGTCACTGATCCCACAACTTTTTTGAAAAATAGGCTAAAAACATTGTACATATACAGTTCATTCTGAAGAAAAATATCATTGACCCCACAAATATTTTAGGCTGGCTTCGCCGCTGCATGTATGGTACGAAGTCATATGCTTATGGCGGCTTTGTATACTTTTCTATTCTGAAAATGGACCCTGAGGTTTATGTTTACAATAGTATCACTTGGCTTATCGGTAACACCGTCCCCGAGCGGTCAAGCACTTCCGTGATGGCCAGATGGCAGAAACCATTTGCCAGGGTGGCTATGTACGCCGTGCTCTTTTTGTGGTATATGCCAAGCGTTTTCTATAAGCCAAACATAATTTTTGTCATGCTCGGCTTACGGCCTTATAAGCCGAGTTCATATTTGTTGCAGTCTTTTCACCTTTTTTTATACTTGGAGTTTTGGCTTTTAAGCCAGGTACCTGTGAATTTACGCTCGGTTTACATCTTAATACATGGCTACTTTTGATTTTTCTGTTGTGGTATGTGTGTGTTGGGGAAGACCGCCAAGAGGGTCGAAGAAAAATAAGAGCAGCCTTTGTAGCTAGCTAGATGCAAATTGCTCTATGCGAGTGTTTTAGCTTGATTAGTACGGATTTGTGAGCAAGACCTCGCTTTGTGAATGGGTTCGGGGGAGGGGTTGAACTTCTGTTGACTAAGTAGGTTGATTCATTGCTCTACCTGTTGCTTTTGGACACATGATTATATTTATAATTGATTTGACAGGTTAGGAACTCCCAGCTTGAATCACTAAGGGCATCTCCAACGTTGACTCGCAAATTGGACACTGCATTCGTCCGCGGACCGGGTTGGGAGGGGGGGGGGGGGGGGGCGACTCCGTGAAAACGGATGCAACATGTGATCATCCAAAGCTATCCGCATACATTTCAAATATTTCTGAATTAACCGGACAAAATTCAATCAAACCAAACAGAATTCATTAAAATTTGATCATAATATACATAAACGATCGATATTTCGGCCATTGTACTGAAAACTAAATAACAATCTACAGCCTGTACCAGACGACTAACTGGTACGCGTGGCCGCCCTGCCCAACCGCATGGTTGTTGCCGTCTGTTCCGTCGTCGTTGTGCCTTCAACGGCGGTAGGGTGCAGGTTGACCGTGGTAGCCTTGACCGGTCACAGCCTGGCGCTCATGGAGGAGCCGCTTCGCTTCCTCCTGCGCGATGCAGAGGGTTGTCGCGGCCAATGCCGACGACGCACACGAAGCCCTAGAATGCGGAGCGAGCGTTGGATGGAAAGTGCGGGAGAGGCGGGTGTTTTTTTGGTAATCCAGGGCAATCAGAAGCGGGTGTGGCAGCATCCGGACGCCCGCAAAGGCCCCTTAGTTTGTTTTCGGTTTGCGAGAAAAATCAAGTCCGGACCGGTCGACGGACCGATACAGATCCGCGTTGAATGACAAAATACATCCGAACCATGTGGCCGGACGGTTTGAGAGTCAGCGTTGAAGAATGCCCTAAAGTAGCTTTCATGGTATGCGTTTGTCAAATGATGAGTCACACGAATCATTTTATAAGGCCCCGGAAGCATTCGCGAGACGCCGGAAACGGAGTAGTCAAACTCAGGAACTTTTTAATAAATAGTATGGTGAACAACTCGTAGGCAGAGCTTACTATCTATGAATAAGTACGTGCGGAAAGTTGGAACACACGAATCTGAATTCTATAAGAAATCGTGTGTTTCAAGCTGTGCTCAACACTTTTCTTCTGTTTATCATTCAGCACAAGCATTAGTCCATACAAGCTAGCTCAGTTTTGTCACACATGACATACTGTGATACTGATAATCCAGTAAAGTACCGTGATGAGATTGCTCCATCCAACCACTGTGCTTGTGATAAGTTTCTCTGACTTTTTAACTCCTCAAGGAATGACCGCTCATGCCGCCCGCCATTGGACGATCCACATTATATATGCACAGGTTATGTCTTGGAGTTCTCGTGCCTTGTCAAGTAAACTACTCCTGTAGCAGGGATAGAACGACCTTAGGGATCAACGACAATGGCGACGACACCACCAGTTGTCTCTCCGCTATTGCCGTCTCCTGCTGCTCAAGGCACACCTGAACCTGGCCTTCCCAGTGTTGTCGGTGACGCTCAAGGCATGCCTTCCCCTGGCGCTTCCAGTGGCAGTGGTGGTGGTACTGCTGTTGCTCAAAGCAACCTCCAAGACGGTGGCCCTATTTTTGGCAGCCGTGAGTACATACAATTTTGCTTTTCTTACTCAGTTCGCATCGAGTTTGCTTCAGGAAACAAATACGAACTATATGACACTTCTCTTGTGTTATTTGACCATTATAGTGTTATATACTAATTGTTACTCAAGCGGTTTGATAGTGGTCGACACCTTGCAAAAATTAACTACAAAAGAATTCTTGTGTTATTTGTACTACTGTACGAGTGTTATAACAACCGATTTGCTGGATATTTGTGGTTGCAGACAATCCGTATGCCGGCGGACCTCCCGTCAACCGCTCATAGCAAAGCTCTTGCTCTGCTCCTGAGGTCTCACCGGTTCATGTGCTGGTTAAAATGTGTGGATGGAACAATATTTGATCCCAGTATGGTTAAGGGCTTGTAGCTGTCTTGTTCATCAGAGATTGTGAAGTCAAGATTGTATCAGCACAATTTATTATTTACTGTGTTCGTTCCTGTAACTTCTGGGAGGATGGATGGACATATGTCTCCTACATACACATCCGGCCAATACGCCTTTCTTTAAGGAGGTTGAAACACGCGGTGTCTTTCATCATTGTAATGCACACATTCATTATTATTATTAATTATTAAATAAAGTACATAACAAATCAGACCGAAAGGTTACAATATATGAGAAAAAACAGTTACGACTAAGTTGACTTTTTCCGCAACAATGCCTTTAAGAAGGGATAAATGTCATCACCCCATCGTACGTCCGACCACAGATGGCCTAGACAAAGAATCTTCCATTCTTAAATAATTGACCCCAATTCTTTTTTTTGAAGTGAAATTGACCCCAATTCTGTCAACATGCAAAGTGTCCACCTCAACGTCCCCGATAAGTCATACATTTAAGTCTTCTCTCCATTAAGCCACGCATTTTAACTATGCCACATAAGCAAGCCATGCATTTGAATTATAAATTATATTATTTTTGTATTAGTCTATGCATGTAACACTGCCACATCATACATGCATGTTAGTCATTCTTCTCATTTTTGTTCGACATGACATTTTTAACTATAATACAAAAGTTTGTTTTCCTATTTTTAGACATTTATTTACTTATTTTCATTCATATTTTTTTTCATTAGATTTAGTTATTTTTAGCAATCATTTATGCAGTTTTTAACAAAGTTACCCAGCAACGCAAGGGGGATCATCTAGTTTCATCCGTTGCTGACACAAGCCAGTGAAGACGGGCATCACAACCACTTCAAGAAGCTAATTCTCCTCCCAATTCCTGACATGGATACCATCGATTTTAGTGGTGGGGCAACGATCCCACCTCCCAAGCCACGTACATCAGATAAACCGAGAAGAAAGAGGTTTAATCCCAACGAGGTAACCACTCTTATACGACTCTGTAGCAGGTGCAAGCAGGCAGGCCACAACAAGACAACATGTGAAGCTCTTCTATAGACAAAGAAAATTCTTCATCTGCAGTATGTATAGCTGGCATATCTTGTCTTTTGACATGCATTTTCTTCAATAAAATAACCACTTACCTTGATCTATCCAGTTAGGAACGTCATATTCAAATTGGTCAATTTTGCTGGAAAAATGACATCTTAAATCGTGTATGGAATTCCTATGTGATGTTCATTGTGATTGCTGTATATGAAACGAGCCCCAGATTGACTCAAAACATCAACGTTGATAGTTGACGGTGCACACATTAAATGGTATTGAAGTTCAGGATATGATTTGACTCTGAGAAGCAATATTTCTACGATTTAAGAGGGGGTAAAACATTGCATAGCATTTATCAATTGCACACACTGTTTTTATTTGATAAAATCAATATGGTTTTCTTGAATTTTGAGTGCTTGATAACAACTATTGTATCATTGGCTTGCATATTTTCTCTGGGTAGAATCCTACTGATGAACTAATTGCTTTCCACTGGTAGCACGAACACCGATGAATGGAATTCAGATTGTTAATTTTTGTCCAACCTGCTTGGCTAACCAAACAAGTATTTACCATTGCAGGCTCACTTAGAGGTCTGATGTGGTGAAAGAGAGTTTATGGTGGTGGCTGCTGTGTAGAGGAAAGGATGACGATAATGAGACATCAGTTGATACCACTTTGTTTATATAAAGGGTGTAACTTGAAGTTCTGTAGGGATCGACTGGAGGTGGAGATAAGGTGCTAGCTTCTGGACAGTCTCAGCTGAAAACAGAGTAGCTGATGGTGCTGTTTAGTGATAGCTGTAGGTATTTTATCCTAGTGTCAAGGTATATTCTCAAATTGCTGTGTAGGGCATAGCTATTCTAGTTAGCTGTCTCTCTGTGTCATATTGATCTACTGGAGAGTGTTCCAACTCCAGACACCGCTATGCTCTTCTTTCACCCTTGCGATTTCTGCGTTAATATTTTTCATCAAGCAAAAATTCTGATAGGTTATTACCAGTTTTGCAATCTGCGAAAATGTTGCCTGTTGTGTGAGGTTTCCTCTGGCCAAGCGACTGTTGTTACTTGTTGCATACGAGTAAATAGACTTTTGTTGTCTATTGAGGTCAAAGATAATTTCCCTTTTGTTGTCCATCAAACTCTGCTCTCTGTTCTGTCAGGCTACACATGTAAATAACAATTTTCTTGATGCTAAATGATTTTGTCAATACTGAGGAAGGATACATACATTACCATGGCAGCTGAAACTCCATTCAGAATACAAATTGGATTATGGGTGCATAGTCGTGAATTTTGCATCGGGCAAGTATTCCAATGGTTGAAACATGAATAAAGGATCTAATGTGCTGTTAGGTTTACTGTGAGTAAGAGAACAATTCTTTGGATTTGAAGACTAGACCAACAATTCTCTTCATCAGTGTCAAGAGCAAGTTGTTGCGAAATGCTTTGCCTCTCTCAGTTCTCTTAGTTGCATTTGTGATTTTTCACCCACAATGGAGAGTGACACCATTGTCATAGGAGATGGTGTTGACATCTAGTGAGATCTACAGTGAACAGGAATTGCTAAATCAAAGAACCCAACAACAAGAAAAGAATAAAGATTACAACGGTTCCTGGGAGAAATATAAACTCTGTGGAAACAAATCATCAAGGCAATGGTCTCCTTCAAAAATACTAACATCACACCAACATTGGCCTCATAGAGAATCGAACGAAGACAGAAAATGGAGATTATATTGTATACACATGATGCAAGGGTCTTCTTGGTGGCACTATGATTTTATCCAAGGCAATAAGCAGCAACTCTCTATGATTGGGAAACACAATTATGTACTAGTGACCTAAAACCTCTTATATTTGTTTACAGAGGGCATATGTATTAGTATTACATACTCTCTCTATACACCAATGTAAGACGTTTTCTTCTATTCGAATGTATATAGATGCATTTCATTGTGTTTATTCACTCATTTCAGTCTGTATGTAATCCATATCGAATGAAAAAAAGTCACATTTGTGACAAAGGGAGTAGTTTGAACCAAAGTCTTTTGCAAAGGTTACAAACAAGCCGATTTCTAGGCTGCCACGACATGATATCCACAAGCTATCTCTATCTAGGGAGACAACATTGATGAGACCTGCTAATCATCCTCGTGAAATCATCTGACCTGAAACAATGGTGGACCATACATGTGACATTATCTTGTGAAAATACATAAACAATATGTGACGCTGCAAAACATGTCACCACTATTCCAAAATAGGGATAGGAACAAGAGTATCCCCTAATCAATTTTGAAAGGTCTAAGTAGATGAGCTGCAGGAAAGATGCCCAATGTAGAACTACCCTTGGGTAAAGTGATCAGTTAAATGTACTTACATATATGTGTGTGTGTCCGGTCGGGAACAAACGAGCATTGGAGATTGTGCAGCAAGGGAGATCACAGACATTAATTATTAACTAGATGTCAACTTGTGAAACGGGAAGAGATGATAGACGAAGATAGTCACATGTGGGAGGGCGTAGATTCTGTGAAGATATATAGTCTTGGGCGAACGCATGTGGTTGAGACGTGACATTGGACTCAGTAATGAAAGCTAGATACCACATGCCCCCTTAATTGAACCAGCGGTTGAGATTAAAGCATACCCATTGATACGAAAGGGTATGATGCTCAACCGAAAAACTAATTAATTCATTAGTCACCATCAGTCAAACCACATTAAACCCACTATTTATAGACTATTCACCAACCTGTGTGTCTGCACATGCTAGCTTATTTCTAGATAGATAGCTTATTCTTTTGTTAACATTTGTTGTCTGCAATATTTGTTTGAAATTAACATGTTAATACTAATTAATTGTTGAAACTAATAACATGCAATGATGCATATTGGACACCACATGTCGAACTGATCTACTCTTTTGAATAAATTCTTGGTCATATAACTTACACATATGTATGGTTTACCAATTATGTTACATTAATATTATATCGACTTCCTATATATTTTTGAACTGGCTTGTACCTGTTTACTCATACTATACATATGTCAATGAAAGGAGAAGATAGTACCTGGTAACATGAAAATATTCACTAATCTTCATTTTATATTTACTAATTGAGTGTCCTCGAGTAAAATGATAAAAATGTAGAATTTCCCTAAGTTAAATTTTTGTTAATTTCTTTATTTGTATCTTACACCAAATAAAAATGCATGCATCGTTTTTATCTATTATTTCCTATTGCAGATTAACGCATTAGTTAATTTGCCTAAATCGCAAGAAAAAATAAATTTAATTAAATGTTAAATATACATAGTTGACATTTATATTTACAAAATTAACTGGACTTTTGATTTAAAGAAACACTTTAAATTTTTAATTTTTACATTTTGGCTATTGGAAGCCTAGGAGCAAAATATTGGCACTCGATATAGTGTTACAAAATTTCTGAATGATACTAAAGATAAAATATTAAACATACATCTAAAAAAGTTTGATTGCTATCACAAATATTGGTCAACATTTTGCCGTCCCTAATAATACAATAGATCATCTTTTACACGCGCCCAGTTAAATTGTAAAAACATGTAACTTTTTATTTGGCTGAACTTATTTAAATGTACAATAAATTATATGGACAAACTATTGGCTTTTATAAAGAGGGAGTACTATATGTTTTATGTAGTGCATGCCATACATTCCTACCATGCCCAAAATCATGTCTGATGTGTCCTGGATGGATTTGTTTCTTTTTTATTTGCATTTTTTTCTATGTTTGTAGTGCTTAGGAAGTTCCATAGATGGATTTTTTAATTTTTATATACACCATTTCATAGGTGTTCATTTTGACTACACGTAAACATGAGAATTACTTAGAACTCCACACTCTTGCAAACAATTTGATGCTTCCCTATGCTTCACACAAACATAGTTCAGTCCGATAGGATTCATATTGTCTTGACATTATAATCCTACATGTTTTCGCTCTTCCATATTTTAGAATTATATGAATATGAAAGAACCCCATACTTTGTATATAGTAAGGTTACCTGAAGAGAGATTTTCAATAAGGTACAATCTCCTAAATAATGAGCTCCATCACTCAAATAACCCTAACAATAAATCGTGATTTTCCAAAACAATTGAGAATATGTGGATTAACATCTAGTGGCAGCTAGAGACCCGTAAATATATAAGACACAAATTAGTAGGAAGAAAAGGAAAACCAATTAGGGCTAATTACGTCCTACCAAAGTGCAAACCTCAGGGTCAATGTAAAATCATGAAAACAAATGTAGTAGCACAAAGCATAGTTGACTGTAAAGAATACTCAAGTGCAACTTCGTAGGAAGTCAGTGTGCACATGCAAAAAATAATGGAAATGATTATGTACTTTGACATCGAATTATGCATGTGGCAATCAATGAAATTATATTAGTCGTTCAGCGGTGGATCAAATAATCAATTAAGCACCAGTTCAGGCCAGACCAAGGGATCACGCCGCAAAATGTAGCAACGAACCGTTAGCCTAATACCCACATAAGTCCATCGATTACGTCCTAATAGTGACCTAACTGTTCTCCATAAAAGTGTGCACTAAATCATTTTAAATATCCATATCTTCCCAACATTTAATTTTTTCACACTGTCACTAATGATGAACCTACTACAACGAAACCACATCGCTAATTCAAGGCTTGTTCAAATGAATATACTGCCCAATAATATCCTCTTGAAAGGATCAAGGCTGCCATGTACGCGCGTGTAGTTAGCTAGTTCAAGCTAGCTTCACGTGCTAGTTAGCCTGAAGAGAAATCGATCAAGGCTGCCGAGAATCAGTGATTTCTGGTCCAAATTTGTAAACTGGTGTTTTCCGCCAACCCAGGCGTCAATGTGATCGTTTTCTATAATTCACTCCCCCTAATGATTAATAACATGGATAGAAATAACAGAGAATTATAAGGTAGTGAAATATGATATGTTATCTCAGCAGAAGACCAGCCGGGCATCAACATCGGCATGTGCCCAGCAGGTGACCAACCTTGTCAAATGGAGAACAACATCGTCTTCAGAATCAGGAGGAGTGATAGTTTAAGATCCCTCAAAACAACATCATTCATTTGATTCCACAACTTCCATCATTAAAGAAAGACCGCGACAGGAACTATGATGACGCTGACCAGGAGATGCATTGACACCGACCAAAAGGCCGATGAAATGGCATTCGGGGATGTGGTCAGCATGTCTGGTCCGCATGCACCGATCAAAAGGTGGGTTGACACTCCCAACAAAGCGCTACAAGCTAGGGGCTAAGCAACCTGTGAATCCTAGTCGACTGTCTACTCCCTGGGCAGAGAGGGCACCCGACTTTGTTGGCTTCAACGATTCCCTTTCTGAACAAGTCCTTCGTGTTTGCGCATCTTTGAGCAAGCAGCCATCTGAACAATTTGATAAGGGGAGGCATGCCGTTTCTCAAGACGAAAGAGACAAATACATCATTTTCGCCACCGAAGTGACACAATTTGTAGAGCTGGGTAGTCATGAGTGTGTTTGCGGTCGTCCGGTAGTGGAGGAGCTGCCTGCCTGCCTCACACATGGGGCGGAGGTGATCAAGACCGGTTTCAACAAATTTTCCAATATTCCGATGTCTCCAATTCCCATATGCATGTGCTTACATCTCATCTCTCTCATTTCCTCATCTTCTTCTCTTATTATGTGGTTGTAACCTATATATGTGCTAATATGTAAGTCTAGTAGATAACAAGTTGATGTATGATCCCAGATGGATGAATAATGTAGCTTCCGACTTATGTCGAGGAAAATGACTTGTTACTTTCTTCGGTGAAGATGGCTCATATGTATAGAGGAAAGATGGAGCTCATTATTCAAAGAAATATGACATATGGTTGGTGGACTATATTCATTGTGAGTTGTAATGAATGACTATGGATTGCTATTGCAATGATAATGAAAGTGGGTTTGGAAGAGTGTCAAGTCTAGGTACTAAGGATCCCACTACGTTGGAGGGTGTTGAATCTTTTTACAATGATAAAATTCGATCCAGAGAGGTCATAACTTTATTTAGTGATGACTCCACTATTTCGGAAGAGGTTTCAATTGATTATGATGAGAACAAAATTGCTACTTATGATGATTATTGTGATGAAACTTATATTATAAGAAGTACTAATAATTATTTTTATAAATTCAAATAATTATGAATATCCTTTTACTGAACATTATTATTTTAATGTGGAATGAATTTATAGTGTTCAAGTTATATACGAAACTCCCACTGTTATGAATGATAAACTTGTTTATGTGGAGAGTAATAAAACTTATATGCTTGTTGATCATGAAAAGAATTCTTTGTGTGATAGCTATACGGTTGAATTTGTTCATAATGCTACTGAAAATTATTATGAGGGAGGAACATATGCTTATAGATATCTCAATAATAACAAGTTTCCTCTGTGTGTGTTGAAATCCTTAAAGTTGCACTTGTTATGCCTTCCTATGCTAGTTACTTTGTCCTTAATAAATTATTTTCTTGCAAGTTTCCTATGCATATGAAATGAGTTAGGCTTAATTGTGTTCTATATGTGATTTATGAGGCTGCCTTAATTTTCAATTCTTTACTTTTACGTGAGCATCGTTGAAATTACCAATGCCTAGCTAAAAGGCTTTAAATAAAAACGCTTGTTGAGAGACAACCCAATAGTTGTCCTTTCTGTTTTTGTGAGTTTACATGATTAAGATACAATAGTAATCATTTTTAATATCTTTTATTTAAATATAAAGTGCCAAGTACAACATTTGGGATAGTGTGGATACTTGTTGATTTGATTCTGTGCAAAAAGAAAAACTTTGTGTCTAGTTTTTGAACGCCCCAAAGGCCTCTCTCTACTAGAGTATGATTATTTTCTGAAATTTTTAGACACTACTGTGATACAAATTGCCTATGTTATCCTATTTTTTTTTTAGAATTTTTAGATTTAGGGAAGTATGGTTTTAGTTCAGCTTTGTACAAACTGTTCTGTTTTTTAGCGATTCTGTTTTGCATGTACAGTTTGCTTGTTTTAGTGTTTCCATAGCTTGTATTAAGTGATATAAATTATGGAAATGATAGAATACAGTAGGCATTATGTTAGAACAATTATGTTAGAAGCATTTTTTTTGTTTGGCTATTGGAAGCCTAGGAGCAAAGTATTTACACTCGATATAGCGTTACAATAATTTATGAATGATACTAAAGATAAAATATTAAACATCCATCTTGAAAAGTTTATTGCTATCACAAATATGTGGAGGACGTGTTTTGCCGTCCCTAATAATACTATACATCATCTTTTACATGTGCCAGTTAAATTATAAAAATAGGTAACTTTTTATCTGGTGGAACTTATTTATATGGACAACAAATTAGATGGAAAAACTATTGGCTATTATAAAGAGGTAGTACTATATGTTTTCTGTAGTGCATGCCATATATTTACACCATGTCCAAAAATCATGTCTGATGTGTCCTGGATGGATTTGTTTCTCTTTTATTTGCATTTTTTTCTATATTTGTAGTGCTTTAGGAAGTTCCATAGATGGATTTTTAATTTGTTCAATCTATACGATTTCATAGGTATTCATTTTTACTACACTTAAACATGAGAATTACTTATAACTCCACACTCTTGCAAACAATTTGATGCTTCCGTATGCTGCACACAAACATAGTTCCGTCTGATAGGATTCACGTTGTCTTGACATTATAATCCTACCTGTTTTGTCTCTTCCATATTTTACAATTATATGAATATATAAGACGTCCTATACTTTGTATATAATAAGGTTACCTAAAGAGAGATTTTCAGTAAGGTACAATATCCTAAACTACAGAAATAGTAATGAGCTCCATCTATTTGAGCAACAAGTAATTTGTATCTGAGTGAGTATTGATTTGACAGGTACGGACTCCCATCTTGAATTACTAAAGTAGTTCTCATGGTATGTGTTTGTCAAACCATGAGTCACACAAATCATTTTATAAGTAAATGGATTCTTTCGCAAGCCGTCAAAAATGTAGCAGTCAATTCAGGAACTAAACTAAGCAGATGCGCGGAGAGCCAATATGAAGTTTTTTTAAGGTATGGTGGGCAGAGCTTATCCGTGAAGATGTACGAGCGGAAAGCTTCTCACCTTCTCAGAAAGTTGGAACACATAAATTTGAAATTTGCAAGAAATCTTGTGTTCCAAGCTGTCCTGGACCCTTTTCTTTTGTTTATCATTCAACACAAGCACTAGTCCATACAAGCTAGGTCAGTTTGATCACACATGACATACTGTGATACTGATAATGCAGTAAAGTACTGTGATGAGATTGCTCCATCTAACCACTGGGATTGTGCTAAGTTTCTCTGACTTTTAGCCGCTCATGCCACCCGCCGTTGGACGCTGCACATTATATATGCGCAGATTAAGTGTTGGAGTTCTCGTGCCTCGTCAAGTTAACCACTCCTGAAGCAGGGAAAGAGCAACCTTGGGGATCAACGACAATGTCGACGACACCACCAGTTGTCTCTCCGCTCGGGTATAGTGGTAGTGACAACAAAGGAATGTCAATACAAATCAAGACAGGAGCGACACACTCCTGTGGCCATCAAACAATCTGAGTGCGTGCGTTGCTAGGAGCTTGTTCGATCAAAGCATAGATCGATCGGCTGGTTGTCTACGTGCGTATATTGTGTGTTGTTCCGGCCAGAAGTACTAGTAGTACTACTACCACACGTCCACGCAAGGATCGATTGCTAGTTTGAGGCTAGCTTTACACTGAGGGTGGATCGATCACAAGCCAGCGTTGCTTCGCTACTTCGTCGTTCGTCGTCGGTCGTCGCGTGTCGTCGGAAAGTACTCGACGGCGCGGTCTGGGCCAACAATTGGTATCTAGAGCAAGGTTGATCTTCTAGTAACGGAAGATCATGTCGGACGACGAGAGGGACAAGCAGCTGGCGATGTACTCCGGTGCGGCTAAAGTATTTGCTGCTCCGGTGAGTTCGTCGTATCCCCGGTTTGATCGCGAGAACTTCGGAGTCTGGAAGGCCTTGATGGAGTGTGGTCTTCACGCCAACGAGTTGTGGGACGCAGTAGATCCAGGAGGCGACGCTTTCAAGAAGGAGGGAGCCGAGCACCGGAAGGATCGGCAGGCGGCGTCGGCGATTTATTCGGTGATGTCGATGGATGTCCTTCAACACCTAATCGCCAAAGAAACGTCGAAAGAGGCGTGGGATACCTTGAAGCTCATGTTCGAGGGACACACCCGTGTCAAGCAAGCCAATCTCCAAACTCTCTTAAGGAACTATGAGACTTTGGTCATGGGTGACAATGAGTCCGTGGGCGCGTTCGCTTCACGGGTAGCTACTCTCGTCAATCGGATCCGTGCACTTGGAGAAAACCTGACAGAGGACTCGGTTGTCCGTCGGTTCTTGCGCGCGGCTCCTTCCCGGTACCTGCAAATTGTCACGGCGATCGAACAGTGCATCGATCTCGCGACCCTCTCCATTGATGATCTTGTCGGACGCTACAAGGCTCACGACCAGCGTATGCGGTACAGTCTCGGGGACGGGAGGAACGATGAGCTTGTCATGCTCACCCGGGCTCAGTGGCAGGCGCTGGACTCAAGGAGAGAAGGTGAGGGCTCTAGCAGTTACACTCGCCAAGATCGTGCGCGAAACGAACAAAGTCAGAAGAACGCCGGCGATGGCGCTCCGAAGAAGAACAAGTTCGACAAGCGCAAGATCAAGTGTCACAATTGTGGCATCATGGGGCACTTCAAATCGGAGTGCAAGAATCACTCAAAGGAGAAGGCGCTCATGGCCCAGCAAGGAGATGAAGGTGACATGACGTTGATGTGTGAACTCGTGGATGAAGAGGATCCAGTTCTTCAAGTGTCGGCTAAAGAAATTGCCGCGCTCCGTGAAGGAAAAGTTTGCTCTCAAGATCGTGGTTCGGAAACTCGTGTCGATGCTATGGATGCGGGGGATGATTCCGAAACTTACGATAATGCTACAGGCGTAAGTCCTATCTTTGCTGGAGCGAAAGCAGCGATTGCCACGTGTTCTCGGCCATGGAGAAACAGTCCTTGTGTGATGCGTCCAGAAAATATGAAGATAGACAAAGACGTGGCGTCAGAAGTCCAAGACACGAGGCAAGAAGATCCATGTGCGGCTGTCACTGTGGAGAGTCCAGGTGCTCATATAGTAATGTATGTACGAGGGGTGACAGCTACAGTGCCCAAAGGAAGCAACAGTGAGGCACCAAGATGCAACGGCGCGACGCGTGACGCATCATCTCAGTCGGCTGCGTTCGTCGAGCCAGTGAGCAACATGCCTGGCGCTGCAAGCGGCAGTTGTGGTCACCAGGATGGGGCACATGTGCATTTTCATGAAGCTGCACAAGTTCTAGCAGCCTAACACCCTTGTTCAAGGGAGCACGTTGATAGTTTGGAGAATAATAACTTGTATTGATTGGGGCCTCAAAGGGCTGTTTATATAGATTACAAGACTTGGGCTCCAAGACTAATAGAGATAGATTACAATTCCAAACCTTGCCGGATATGGTAACGTAACCGACCTATACTCTAATATCCCCTCGCAGTCTCAGCGTCAGGAGTAACGATGTTGAGACTGGAACGTATGTCGGTGAAAGATGCAGTCGGAAGTCCTTTGGTGAAAATGTCAGCAAATTGAGCACTGGTAGGTACATGAAGAACGCGAACCTCGCCAAGAGCCACCTTCTCTCGAACGAAGTGTATGTCAATCTCAATATGCTTGGTGCGACGATGCTGAACTGGATTGGAAGCCATGTATACTGCGGAGATGTTATCACAATAAACGATGGTGGCACGATCCAGTGGGCGATGAAGTTCCACGAGAAGCTGACGCAGCCACACCGCTTCAGCCACAGCATGAGCAACCGACCTATACTCAGCCTCAGCAGAAGACCTGGAAACTGTTGCCTGCCTGTTAGAACTCCAAGAAACAAGATTGTCACCCAAATAAACACAAAATCCGGATGTGGGCCGTCGAGTATCTGGACAACCTGCCCGGTCTGCATCAGAATAAACTGTCAAGCTTGTCGGGGAAGAAGAATTAATGAGAAGACCATGATCAAGAGTTCCTTTTAAATAGCGAAGAATGCGGTGGACGTGAGCAAGGTGAGGAGCACGAGGATCATGCATAAAAAGACAGGCTTGCTGAACGGAGTAGGAAATGTCGGGCCTAGTGAGAGTGGCATATTGGAGAGCACCAGTGATGCTACGATACAAAGTGGGATCAGAAATTGGATCACCGTCAGCCGACAACTTGGCACCAACGTCGGCCGGTGTACGAGTGGGTTGACAATCAGACATACCAGCACGAGAAAGCAAGTCTAAAAGATAGGATCGTTGAGAGAGAAAAAGAGAAGATTTTGTACGAGAAACGGTAACGCCAAGAAAATGATGAAGAGGACCAAGATCAGTCATGGAAAATTCATGATTAAGAGAAGAGATTATATGTTGAAGAAAAGAGTCAGAGCTAGTAGTGAGAACTATATCATCAACATAGAGCAAGAGATAGGCAATGTGGGAAGATGAGCGAAAAATAAATAAGGAAGAATCAGATTTGGAGGGAATGAAGCCTACTGTTTGAATAAAGGTAGCAAAACGTTGAAACCATGCACGAGGAGCTTGTTTAAGACCATAAAGAGATTTGTGAAGAAGGCAAACAGAATTGGGAGAAGAGGGATCCTCAAAACCAGAGGGTTGCTGACAATAAACAGTTTCATTAAGAGTGCCGTGAAGAAAAGCATTTTTAACGTCTAGCTGATGAATGGGCCAAGAGGAGGAAACAACAAGACTAAGAACAACTCGAATAGTACTGGGTTTAACAACAGGAGAAAAAGTTTCATCAAAATCAATGCCCTGTTGCTGAGAGAAACCACGACACACCCATCTGGCTTTGTAACGAGCAAGAGTGCCATCAGAATGAAATTTATGACGAAAAACCCATTTTCCAGAAACAACATTAACGCCAGGAGGTCTGGGAACAAGAGTCCATATATTATTTTGCTGAAGAGCGTTAAATTCATCGCGCATAGCTGAGAGCCAAAGAGGATCAAGAAGAGCTCGTTTGTAAGAAGAGGGAATAGGAGAAAGGGCCGAGGTTGCCGGGGTTGCCGTGCTTGGCGAAGCCGGGGTTGCCGGGGTTGCTGTGAGGTTGAGACGTTTGGTGGGTAGAAGAAATCCGCGTTTGCCGCGGGTGCACATGACGTGATCATTGGTGGGTGGTGGAATGGGGACGGCGTTGGGTGGTAGTGACGGCGGGGAGGTTGGCGGGGCCGAGGTTGCCGGGGTTGCCGGACTTGTCGGGCGTGCCGGGCTTGCCGGGACCGGGCTTGCCGGGACCGTGCTTGCTGGGTCTGCTAGTGGCGTGGTTGCCAGGCTTGCCGGACTTGCAGGGTCCGGTCTTGCCGGTTCCTGGCTTGCCGGGTCTGGGCTTGCCGGGCCTGTCGGTGCTGTGATGGGTGAGCTGGCCAGACTTGCCGGGTTTGGGCTTGCCGGTCGGGCCGGTGCCAGGCTTGTCGGGCTGCCCAGGCTTGCCGGACTTGCTGCGGGAGAGGGAGTGGTGGGAGGGATTGATGCGGTGTGAGTGACAGAAAAAAGAAACGTGTTTTCATCAAATGTGACGTGGCGAGAGACAAACACGCGACCAGAAGATGGATCAAAATAGCGATATCCTTTGTGATCATCAGAAAGACCAAGATGAATGCAAGGAAGTGAACGGGGTTTGAGTTTGTTGGAGGCGGTAGAGGCAGTGTTCGGGAAACAAAGACAGCCAAAAACACGGAAAAAAGAATAATCGGGATGAGAGAGAAAAAGAGATTGAAAAGGCGAATAAAGAGGACAAATCTTAGTGGGACGAATATTTAGAAGTAGAGTGGCAGTGCGGAGGGCTTCGGCCCAAAAACGAGAGGGTAGAGAAGCTTGTAGGAGCAAGGTGCGAAGAATATCATTAATGGAGCGAAGAGAACGTTCAGCTTTACCATTTTGAGGGGAGGTATAAGGGCAGGAAAAACGAAGAAGAATGCCTTGAGAGAGAAAGAAGGTGCGGTTTTGAGTGTTGTCAAATTCTCGACCATTATCACATTGAATAAATCTAAGGGGCAAGCCAAAGTGTGTAAGAACATATTGTCAAAAATTGAGAAAGATGGCATGTGCTTCAGATTTAGCGCGGAGAGGAAAAGTCCAAATATAATGAGAGTAGTCATCCAAAATCACAAGATAATATTTGTAACCAGAGACACTTGGAACGGGAGAAGTCCATAAATCACAGTGAATTAACTCAAAAGGAAAAGTGCTAATGGTAGTAGAGGTTCCAAAAGGTAATCTAACATTTTTGCCGCATTGACAGGCAGTACAAAGAGAGGGATTATGAGGAACACTAGAACTAGGGATACAAAATTCTTGCAGCAAAGATGACAAGGTGGATTTATTGGGGTGTCCTAGACGACGATGCCACAAGTCCACTGAAGCAAGCATGGCGCGGGGAGTGGACGTGGGTGTGCCATGAAGCGGATAAAGATCGCCCATGCTATTGTACCGAGCGAGTACCTCCCCCGTTGCCAGATCCTTCACAGACAAACCAAAAGGGTCAAAATCCAAAATTACTCGATTGTCAATACAAAATTGGCGAACAGAAATAAGATTTTTGATGAGGGAAGGAGAAACAAGAATATTGCGAAGAAGAAAATTGCCGAAAGAGGAAGGGATGTAAGAGTGACCGGTGGCAGAAACAGGTATGGTGGAACCATCACCAATGGTGATCGTAGAAAAAATAGAAGGAGAGCAAGCTGACAGCAAATTCATATTTGAAGACATATGCGAGGAAGCACCAGAATCGAAAATCCAATCCGTACCTTCGTTATTGAGTGTAAAGTTGTTCATGGCGTTGAGAAAGGCGGCTTGATCCCAGGCCGGCTGCTGGGGAGGAGCAGAGGGGCCAGGAGCGTGCATGGGAGCGTAGGGCAGGGTCGGCGACTGGAAGTATGCCGTCGGGGCCGGCAAGCCCGGCAAGCCCGGCAAGGTGCCGTAAGAGGCCGGCAAGCCCGGCAAGGTGCCGTAAGAAGCCGGCAAGGTATAGTAGGGTGGCGGTAGTCCTGGCGCGCTGGAAGGTGGCGTAGGAGTGGCGGTGTAGACATGCGCCGGCGGCTTGGGCCCAAGGAGTCCAGGAGAGCCGGTTGCCGGACGGAGGCCAGGGCTCCACGTGCCCGTGTAAGCAGGCGGGGCACCGTACGGCGAAGGAGCCGACCAGGGCATCGGCCAAGCTTGAACAAGGCCAGTCCAGGGATCGTGCGGAGGCTGCCACGTGGAGGGGGCCGGTGGCGATGGAGAGGCCGATGGCGGAGCTGGGGCAGTGCCGGCAGAACGAGATGCAGGGGGCCGGTAGATCGGATTCTTGCCCCGGTAGTTCGGGCTCGTGCGCCAGCCTGGAGGCGGTGTAGTAGCTGCTGCCGCCGCGGTAGGAGGGGAGGGTGCGGCAGATTGGTGCGGCACGCCAGGCGCGGCCCCGGCAAGCCCGGCCCCGGCAAGCCCGACCCCGGCAAGCCTGGCCGCGGCAGAAGCGGCAGCGTGAAACACCTGCGGCGGCCGTTGCGCCTTGCGAGCTTGATTCTTCTCTTCTTGCTGGAGGAGGGAGCGAACCTCCTTGAAGGTGGGGTAGGGCTTGAGCATGGGGATGAAGGACTGCTGCTTCTCGAACTGCTCGCCGAGGCCGACGAGGAGAGCGTTGATGAGGGCGCGATTGTCGATGTGATCGCCGAGTTCACGAAGTTCGTCGCCGATCGCCTTGATTCGCTGGCAGAAAACGGTGACCGGGGCGTCTCCTTGGACGATCGTACGGAGCTCGGTGTTGAGGGCGTTAATGCGCGCGTCGGAGTTGTCCTGGAACAGCTGCTGAAGTGACGCCCAAAGCTCGGCGGCGGTGGCGTCGTCGGAGGAGACAAGATTGAAGAGCTCCGTGGAGATGCGTGTGTAAATCCACTGGATGATGGTGAGATCATCTTTCACCCAGCGAGGATCGGCGTGCTGCGGAGGGTAGGATGGATCTATGTGGTGTCGGAGGCCGCAGCGGCCGAGATGGATGGTGAAGAGGTGGCGCCAATGGTAGTAGTTGTGGGCGCCAAGATCTAACGAGATCGGGATGAAGGGGGAGACGTCGGCAATGGTGTCGACGAGGGAGATAATTGGGAATTGAGGAGGAGATATTTGGGTAGTTGTGGGGGAGGAAGAAGAGGTGGGGGCGCCGGCGGCGCAGAACTCGGTCATGGAGAGGAGGGGCCGAGTCGGCCGGGGCGGCGGCACGGGTGGCGGTGCCATGCCAGGTGCGGAAAACCTAGGCGTCTTATACCATGATAGTTTGGAGAATAATAACTTGTATTGATTGGGGCCTCAAAGGGCTGTTTATATAGATTACAAGACTTGGGCTCCAAGACTAATAGAGATAGATTACAATTCCAAACCTTGCCGGATATGGTAACGTAACCGACCTATACTCTAATACACGTCACTACGTGGAGGCCTAGTTGATGGACTAAAAGGTGCTACACGTCCAGAAAAGAAAAAAGGGCCGAAGTGCCCAGCAAACAGCGACTCGGTTGGCAGCGAAAACGGTACTGCATGCCTCTGAGGAGCAGCAAGGAAGACGTGGCGTTGGATCTACTAGTAGCTCTTGCCGTGAAGGTGTGCTGGAAGAGACCCCGGCTGCACCAGCAAAATTGTACGCAGTGCAAGAGATTCTTTTTTCTCCGACTGTACTGGAGGAAAGGGCATCATCATCTACACCCAAACGTCTACAACCGATGTTCGGCATACAACCGGAGAAATCTCTTCGGACAATTGACCCGGGAATGATCAAAGGGAGTGGACGACGGTGTGTAGCAAGCGCCGAGGAACCGGCAGAATTGAAGGGCGCAAATACGAAGGAGTATTGGCGTGAGGCTATGGAAGAGTTGGGGTTAATCAACGACAACAATGCATGGAAGCTCGTCAATCTTCGCAACAACCATAAACCCATAGAGCTCAAGTGGGAATTTAAGATCAAGCAAGATGCCGAAGGAAATTGTGTGAAGCACAAGGCAAAGCTAGTGGCCAATGGATACATGCAAGAGAAAGGTGTGGACTTCGAAGAAGTGTTCGTTCCCGTTGCAAGGATGGAATCGGTGAGATTACTCATCGCTCTCACGGTTCAAGAATCATGGAAAATACATCACATGGATGTAAAATCCACGTTTTTGAACGATGAGATAGAAGGAGATGTGTATGTGAATCAACCACCGAGATTCATCAAAGAGGGAGAAGAGCACAAGGTAGTGAAGCTGCACAAAGTCTTGTACGGGCTACAGCAAGGCCCTTGGGCATGGAACATCAAACTTGACTAGACGATGATTTCTCTTGGGTTTGAGAAAGCCCCACTGGAGCATGCAATGTACAAGAGTGGTCAAGAAAGGGATCGTCTACTAGTTGGCATCTACGACGACGATCTATTTATAACTGGAGCAGATGAAGAGGTGATTGCAAAGTTCAAGCTGCAAATGAAGAAGCTTTTCAAGATGGATGACCTAGGGTTATTGAGTTACTACCTCGGGTTCGAGGTAAAGCAAAAGCCAAAAGGGATCATGTTATGCGAGGAGGCATATGCAAGAAAGGTACTTGAAAGTTGTGGCATGAAAGATTGCAATCCAAATGATGCTTCAATGATACCTCGTCTTGAGCTAAGCAAGAAGGAGATGGTGAAACTACCCAGCTACAATGCTAGTGACAAGGAAGGGATTATTCATGAGTGTAAGAGTACCTCGGGCATGACATATTTCCTTGGTGGAAGCATAGTAAGTTGGCTATCACGAAAGCAGAAAGTGGTGACATCAACTTCAAGTGAAACAAAGTGTCAAGGTGTGTGGTTAGGGAGACTACACGGTGATCTCATGAATCGAGATCCGAAACAAGAGGTGTTCAACGTTGACAGTGAGTCTACAATTTTTCTACGCGAGGATCCAGTGCGGCATGACAGGAGCAAGCACATGGATACAATGTATCACTACATGAAGGACGGCGTGGAAGAAGGTATGGCGGAGGTCAACTACATTCGCACTGATGATCAGCTGGCGGACATGCTAACCAAGGCTTTGGATGAAGAGAGTTCTTGGAAAAGCAAAGAAGAATCGGCGTCAGAGCGGTGACATGACGACGTCGTGCTTAGGGGGTTGATTGTTGGAAATAACCACGACGTGGTTCGTGTCCGGTTTGTACACGCTCAATCACCTAGTTGTAGTTGTAGTAGGATTAGAATTTCTAGCCGAGTTTGACTTTGTAACACCGTGGATTTGTGAAGTCAATACAAATCAAGACAGGAGCGACACGCTCCTGTGGCCATCAAACAATCTGAGTGCGTGCGTTGCTAGGAGCTTGTTCGATCAAAGCATAGATCGATCGGCTGGTTGTCTACGTGCGTATATTGTGTGTTGTTCCGGCCAGAAGTACTAGTAGTAGTACTACTACCAGACGTCCACGCAAGGATCGAGTGCTAGCTTGAGGCTAGCTTTACACTGAGGGTGGATCGATCACAAGCCAGCGTTGCTTCGCTACTTCGTCGTTCGTCGTCGGTCGTCGCGTGTCGTCGGATAGTACTCGACGGCGTGGTCTGGGCCAACAGAAAGCACACCTGAACCTGGCCTTCACAGTGTCGTTGCCGACGCTCAAGGCATGCCCTCCCCTGGCGCTTCCAGTGGCAGTGGAGGTGGTGGTGGTGCTGCTGCTCAAAGCAACCTCCAAGACGGTGGCCCTATTTTTGTCAGCCGTGACCGTGAGTACATATAATTTTGCTTTCCTTAATCAGTGCACATCGAATTTGCTTCAGGAAACAAATAGGAACTACACACTTCTCTTGTGTTATTTGACCATTATAGTGTTATACTAATTGTTACTCAAGCGATTTGATTGTGGTCGACACCTTGCAAAAATCAACTACAAAAGAAATCTTGTGCTATTTGTACTACTATACAAGTGTTATAACAGCCGATTTGCTGGATGCTTGTGGCTGCAGACAATCCGTTTGCCGGCGGACCTCCCGTCAACTGCTCATAACAAGCCCTTGCTCTGCTCCCGTCAATCATGTGCTAGTTAAAATGTGTGGATGGAACAATATTTGATCCCAGTATGGTTAAGGGCTTGTTGCCCTCTTGTTAATGAGAGATTGTGGAGTCAAGAATGTATTAGCACATTTTATTATTACCGTGTTCGTTTGTATAACTTGTGGGAGTACGGATCAACATATGTCTCAGCATATACATATCCGGCCAATACGCTTTCTTAAAGAAGGTTGAAACACCCGGCATCTTTCATCATTGTGATGCACATATTCATTTTTATTATTAATTATTAAGTAAAGTACATAACAAAGCAGGACCAAAACGTTACAATATAAGACAAAAATACTAACGACTAAATTGACTTCTTCTGTAACAATGCCTTCAAGAAGGACAACTAAGTCACCCGGCGGAGAGTAACGCCTCAACGGTGAGGTGCTCCGCCACCACATGTGGGTCGGCAAGTAGAGTGTCGATGACCACAACATTGGCATGCTCCGCGGCAAGCTGTACCTCGGCGGCGAGGTTCTCCTCCTCCCCGAACAGTCGGAGGGGCACGACAGCGACGTCGTACCGGCGTGGGGCAGCTCCCCCTCTACCAGTGGTAGATTGTGAAAAATATAAAGGGCGGCTAAATAGCAGCACATGCCAAAACAGACTAGGGAGATTAGATAGGCCGAGTAATTAGAAGTGAGTTTAGCAGTAGGATTATATTCTATTGGCATCAAATTCTTTCAAGGGGAGCAGGACCCGAGATGGTCCTGCCAACGCTCCGCATCTGCCCTCTATCGCCCTCTCCTTATCCTCCATGGAGCTCAACTCTAAAACCTCCTCGTTGTCCGAGCTTGAGGAATCGTCTCGCACGACGATGGCCGAGAGGTAATGGGACAAGTAGGCAAAATTGTGGGTCAGGAGAAGCCTCACCATGTCAAATTTGGGCCCAATTATGACGCAATTTGGAAATAATGGGTGGTGGCGGGGAAGAGCTCGGGTTTGTGGAGGGTGATGGTGGGAATTTATAACGGCGGGGAGATGAATCAACCTCGCGTAAGCCGGTGAGCCACTTTGTCGAGGAAGCGGAGCCGAATCGGTGATCCGTGGAATTAAGAACGCCTTTAAGTTTTAGTGGTACACAATAAATAACACACATGATCGACCGTTGACTAAAAACTAGTTAGTGATATAAAATTATCAGAGCCTAGATACTACTTAACACCAGTCTATGATAAGTTAGGGCCATATATAACTCATCAATCTCTGACCGGCCTTAAAATAGCCGGTCAGTGATGAGTTTCTAGGATAGCCCCTGGACATCCATCACTAAGACACTAACGCATCCCCACTGGGCAATCGGTGATGACCCTCATCACTGACGTGTATTCAATGGCTTGTAAGTGAGGAGGGGTCAGTAGTCTTCGATATGTAGTAGTGATATTGGAAGAGTTTAATTAGTGTGGTACTACGAATAATGGGACAGTGGCAAGAAAATATTTGAAGGCAAACTCATAGTTCCTTCATTATTAGACCTTAACACTTTCTCTACATTCAACATACACCATAACATCATTCATGTCAGAATTTGGAATTACTTTGAATACATTTACAATTTATAAGGCACTAAATGGATTTTTTTCGTACGATTCTTCATGAGAGATGATTCAGTTAGTAAGGACCTCCATCACAGCTTTCATGCAACTCTCTCAAATTTTAACCACAACCTCCAGAGGTCACATCATAACAACATGTCAAGTTTCATAATTTTTGGAATTGATTAAAACTTTTCTAAATTAAATCAACCTTCATTAAATACTAAAGCCATAACTTTGACATGAAATTTCTAGTGATCTAGTCTAGAAATTTTTTGGGCCATAAACCTAGACCTAAAACACTAAAACAATAACATTACAAAGAATACCAATAGCAGGCTAGCCAAGGAGAACACCGTTGGTATTTTCCACCCATGGGTATGTCGGACCCTAGTTACAAGTGACGGGCACCGATTCATACCTTCCACCCATGGGTAAATCGGACCCTTGTGACCAGTGGCGGGCACCAATTCACGCCTCCACTGGTATTTTTGGCCCTTGACTACTGATGAGGATATGTACCTAGGGTAGGGTCTTAGGCCTGACCTACATACCCTACCTAAGGACACTACATTGGAGAACTTAAAGATTACAAGGAAGATTCCAACTGAAATCACCATGGCGCATGAGTCACTCGACAGAACATCCACTCGGAGGTTTCTCCCTCCATTCGACAGTTGCCTTTCACTCGGAAGAACCAGAAGTCAGTCGACCGCAGAAGACCAGAAGCCATTCCAGGGAGGCCAACGGCCAGGCGTTCGACTGGTCGCCATAAGTAGCATTTATTACATACGTTATCAGTAACGTTCGCCTTTATTACCACGATCGAACCCTTGGTTGCCGGCTATTCATGAGGGGCAGCGCACTCTATATAAGCCACCCCTCCCCTCTGGCACAAGGGTTCGCACCTCCTGTAACTCACACATTCCACACGACAGAAGCTCCCGAGCACTGAGACGTAGGCCTGTTACCTCCACGAGAGGGGCCTGAACTCATACATCCGTGTGTACAATCTCGTCGTAGCTAGGACTCTGCCCCCTCTTGACGTACCCCTAACCTCTACTGTCAGGCTCGTTCCCACGACAGTTGGCGCCCACCGTGGGGCTGGCGTCTAAGCGACTTCCGGCGAGTTTGCACTTTTCTTCTTCGTCATGTCTTCCGGCGGCGGTTTGTTCCTGGGCCACGAGATCCGTCTCGGTGCGCTCACCTTCGTCGCCGACGACTCGGCATGGCTTCAGGAAGCGCCTCTGGACGTTGAGGCGCTCCCGATCCGCGGGGCGACGCACTTCCGTGCAAGCTCCTGCGGCGTTCTTCTTCGGCAGCCGTCGACTCTGTATCTGTCGACTCCGGCATCGTTTGCTCTCACCGCCGTTCGTCGCCGCAAACGTTCTGGTCGCTCGCGGCTCCAGCGTTGGGTGAGGCATGCGACGGCTCGCCAAGCGTCATCTCCGCAGATCGCGGCTATCGAACCCGCCGAATCACTTCACGGCGTGTTCGACTCGGCGTCGGATCAGTCTGACGTTCCTTCCGAGTGCGAGAGCTGCGATCCAGCGGCTGAGGTTCTTATGGCGGGTTCACAGCAAAGCCTGCCTGGCTACGGCCACGGCGGGCACGAGGTTGGAGGACCGTCGAATGAGCAGCAGGGCCGAGATGAGGATATTCTCCATACGCCCATCGTCGGTGCGACTGTCGAAGCCCAGGCCTTGGAGGCCACGCGCCTTCGGCTCGAAGAGATGCAGAGGGCACTCGACGAGCGTACCCGCCAGCGTCCACAAGTTTCCAGTCGACGTCAATGACAGTTGATTCCGAGTGGATCTCAGAACAACGTCAAGGTATTCCGTACTCCAGTTCTGAATGTTGCAGCCGCTGCTAGGATTGCAGATTCCATTCAACCATCACGTTCAGAGGCTAGCAGAGGTTTGCAGCAGATCCGAGTGTTGCTTGATGCGGCGCAACAGCAGAATTCGGCTGTTTCTCAGTCGCGTAATAGGTTACGCAGTAATTCACCCAAGGTAGACACAGTTCAGTCAGCTCACAGCCCGGGGTCACCTCTGCGTCGCAGGGGCGGAGGTTAGCGTGAAGATCAGTACCGAGATCAGGGGCGAGATCAGTTTGCTCCTCGTTATCACCGTGATGACCGCCGTCGAGTGCCTACTCCCCCGCGGAGTGGTTCATATGTGCCCCGGCACTATGACGATAGGCGCCCGTTCGGCGATGAGCGGAATCCTGGGTTCGATGCGAGGAATGTCCTCTTATAGAAGCGGATTGACAGGGGCAGGGCTCACAGGGATGGTTATGATAGAGATCATCCGAGTGGAAGTGGTGCCGTTGTCTCTGGGCCCGAGTGTTTCAGCAGAGCCATTCGATCCGCTGAGATTCCCCCCAACTTCAGGTTGGCGGCTGGAATAAGCAAGTTCACTGGTGATTCGAAGCCAGAAACATGGCTAGACGATTACCGAGTGGCGGTGCAGATCGGTGGAGGAAATGACAATATAGCCATGAAGCATTTGTCTTTGATGTTGGATGGTTCGGCCCGAGCGTGGCTGAATCAGTTGGCTCCTTCTATCATCTACTGCTGGGAGAATCTTGCCCGAGTGTTCATCAGAACTTTTGACGGCACATGCAAGCGTCCCGCTGGTTTGTCTGAGCTGCAGCACTGCGTGTAGAAACCGAATGAAACTTTGAGGGATTACATTCAGCGTTGGACCACCCTCCATCACACGGTGGAAAATGTTTCCGAGCACCAAGCCGTCTGCGCCTTCAAGGCCGGTGTTAGGTACATAGAGCTTTGTCTGAAGTTTGGTTGGACCGGAGATATGTCCCTGAGCAAGATGATGGAGATTGCCACTCGGTACGCCAATGGCGAAGAGGAGGACCGCCTCCGCAGCGGCAAGGGAAAGGCAGTCAACAATGATGCTGGCGGCGGCAATTCCAGTCGGAAACAAAAGCGCAAAGCCGATAGTTCTGCTCAGGCAGAGGCAGCCGCCCTGGCGGCGCAAGGAAAGAATAAGGGGAAACCCAAAGGGCAATTTACCCCCAAGAAATCAAAGAATCAGTCAGGAACGGACGTCCTAGATATGCCGTGTGCAAGCCACACGAAGAAGGATGAGGAAGGCAATTTGATATTGCCAAAACACACCACTCGACAATGCAGATTACTGATCCAACAGTTCAAGGAAGGACAGTCAAGTGGGAAAACTCCTGAAAAGGAAGATGATGAAGATAAAGAGGATTTTCCTGAGGTCAATCCCACTTTGATTTTTTTTGCCGATGTAGAAAGCAAAAGTCGACTGAAAGTTATTAACAGGGAGGTCAACATGGCTGTTCCTGCCACCCCCACATACCTCAAGTGGTCTCAGACTCCTATCACCTTTGACCAGTTAGACCACCCTGCTCATGTTGCTACCCCCGGTCGGCAAGCTCTGGTGATGGATCCTGTTGTGGGAGGCACTCGACTCCGCAAGGTTCTCATGGACGGAGGGAGTGGATTGAACATCTTGTATGCAGATACCCTCAAGGGGATGGGCATTCCGATGTCCCGACTCAGTGAGAGCAACATGCAGTTCCACGGAGTCATCCCTGGGAAGAAGGCCAAGTCACTCGGTCAGATTGCGTTGGATGTGGTGTTCGGCACCGACAAGAATTTTCGCAAGGAAAAGTTGATGTTTGAAGTTGTAGACTTCCAGAGAGCATATCACGCCATCCTTGGTCGACCGGCTTATGTCCGTTTCATGGCCTGTCCATGTTACGTGTACCTCAAGCTGAAGATGCCCGGGCCCAAGGGTGTGATCACAGTCATAGGGAATCGACAGAGGGCTGAGGAGTGCCTTCAGCAAGGCTCCAAGATTGCCGACCATCAAATGATTGTGGCCTGTCAACGAGCACTTGCGTCGGTCGGCGGCAGAGAAGCGGAAGGCAATCGGCGAGGAGGTGGCTCGACTCTTGGCAGCTGAGTTCATACGCGAGATTTACCACTCCGAGTGGCTCGCGAACGTCGTCATGGTCCCCAAAAAAGACAAGTCACTCCGCATGTGTATTGACTTTAAACATATCAATCGGGCCTGCCCGAAAGATCATTTTCCGCTCCCCCTCATCGATCAGATTGTCGACTCGACTGCGGGATGCGAGCGTTTATCTTTTCTCGATGCATACTCTGGTTACCATCAGATCCGTATATTTGGTCCAGATGAAATAAAGACGGCCTTCATCACCCCTTTCGGGTGTTTCTATTATATCACCATGCCTTTTGGTCTGAAAAATGCTGGCGCTACTTTCATGCGTATGATTCAGAAATGCCTGCTCAAGCAAATCAGTCGGAATGTCGAGGCTTATATGGATGATATTGTAGTCAAGTTTCGCAAAGGTTTCGACCTGCTGACTGACTTGGCAGAAACATTCGCCAACCTAAGGAAATATGATATCAATTTAAACCCGACTAAGTGCACTTTTGGAGTTCCTGGTGGCAAGTTGCTCGGTTTCCTCGTTTCCGAACGGGGGATTGACGTCAATCCCGAGAAGATCGGCGCCATCGTCCGAATGAAATGCCCCGAGCGTGTGCACGATGTCCAGAAGCTCACGGGTTGCCTGGCGGCATTGAGTAGATTTATTTCTCGTCTCGGAGAGAAGGCATTGCCTTTATACCGACTGATGTAGAAATCCGATACGTTCGAGTGGACTCCTGAGGCAGAAGCAGCGTTTGTCGAGCTCAAAGCCCTGCTTCCACCCAGCCGGTGCTTGCTGCTCCGCACAGCAAAGAACCCCTGCTCCTGTACATTGCAGCCACTAACCAAGTCGTCAGTACGGTTCTCACTGTCGAGCGAGAAGAAGAGGGCAAGGCTTATAAAGTCCAACGTCCAGTTTACTATATCTCTGAAGTGTTGACTCCTTCAAAGCAAAGGTACCCTCATTATCAGAAGCTCGTCTATGGTATCTATCTATCAGCGAAGAAGGTGGCACACTACGTCCAAGATCACTCAGTCTCAGTCGTCAGCGATGCTCCATTGTCTGAGATGCTTAACAATCGAGACGCGACTTGTCGAGTGGCCAAATGGGCTATTGAGCTCCTATACTTTGATATCAAGTTTGAAGCAAAGAAGGCAATCAAATCTCAAGCGCTTGCTGACTTCATGGCCGAGTGGATAGAACAGCAGCAGCCAACTCAAATCCACTCGGCGCACTGGACCATGTTCTTTGATGGTTCTAAGATGCTGAATGGGTCTGGTGCTAGTGTGGTATTGGTATCTCCAAAGGGTGACAGGCCCAGTTATGTCCTCCAGATTCACTTTGATTCCTCCAATAATGAAGCTGAATACGAGGCACTCCTTTACGGGTTATGTATGGCCATCTCACTTGGCGTCCGGCGCTTGATGGTATACGGTGATTCAGATTTGGTGGTTAATCAGGTGATGAAGGAGTGGGATGTCAGGAACCCTACCATGACTGGATATTGCCATGCATTGAGAAAGCTTGAGAAGAAATTTGAAGGTTTGGAACTCCACCATATTCCCCGAGTGAAGAATCAAGCAACTGATGATTTAGCAAAGATCGGATCCACTCGGAGGCCTATACCTAGCAATGTGTTTCTGGAACACCTACATTCTCCTTCGGTGCAAGAGGATCCCTTCACTGAAGAGCCCCCGCAAGCAATAAGCGCCTCCAATCCGACTGAGGTTGATGTCCCGGCAGTCATAGATCTGGTCATGGAGATTCTGGTGATTACACCCGATTGGACGGTGCCATATATTGCATTCATACTGAGGCAAGAACTCCCAGAAGACGAGGTTGAAGCTCGACAGATCGTCCGCAGGTCCAAGGCCTTTAATGTGATGGATGGACAACTTTACAGAGAAAGCATAACTGGCGTAACTCAGCGGTTCATCTCTCCTAAGGAAGGTGGACTGATTCTGGAGGAAATTCACTCGGGGACCTGTGGTCATCATACGTCCTCTTGGACGATTGTTGCCAAAGCATACCGAGCTGGTTTCTTCTGGCCGCGCACCAACGAAATGGCTAAGGAAATTGTTGAACACTGCGAAGGATGCCAGTTTTACGCAAACTTGTCACATAAGCCCGCGTCCGCCCTGAAGACTATTCCACTCATCTGGCCGTTCGCTGTATGGGGTTTGGATATGGTCGGTCCTCTCCGAACAGGCCAGAGTGGATTCATGCATCTGCTTGTAGCATTCGACAAGTTCACCAAGTGGATTGAGGCTAAACCCATAAAGAAGCTGAATTCGCGCACTTCTATCAAATTCATGAGATAATGTTCCGGTATGGAGTTCCCCACAGTATCATAACAGACAATGGTTCAAACTTTGACTCGGAAGAATTCAGATACTTTTGCTCCGCCCAAGGCACTCGGGTGGATTACGCATCCGTTGCGCACCCCCAGACTAATGGTCAAGCTGAGCGAGCAAATGGCCTTATCCTTCCAGGGTTGAAGCCTCGACTCATGCGAGATCTTGAACATGCAGCTGGAGCTTGGGTTACTGAATTGCCATCTGTTCTGTGGGGCTTGAGGACGACTCCTAACCGGTCGACTGGGCGCACTCCTTTCTTCATGGTGTATGGAGCCGAGGCCGTTTTGCCAAGTGATCTCCTTCACAATTCTCCCCGTGTAGATCTTTACTCAGAGGCTGAGGCTGAACAAGCACGACAAGACGGTGTAGATCTCCTGGAAGAAGAACGTGAAATGGCTCTGATTCGGTCGACTGTGTACCAGCAAGATCTGCGTCGCTTCCATGCAAGGCAAGTCAGGAGTCGGTCGTTCCATGAAGGTGATCTTGTGCTCCGAGTGGATCAGCAGCGGCCTCACAAGCTTGCCCCCGCGTGGGAAGGTCCTTTCGTCGTCACCAAAGTACTGAACAATGGAGCCTACCACCTCTTCAACCTCAAGAAGAATATCGACGAACCACGTGCTTGGAACGCAGATTTACTTCGACGTTTTTATACCTGACGACTGGGTTGTTTGATGTAAAAAGAGTACTCTAGACAATGTTGTTTGTCAAAGTTATGACTCCCGCAGTCTTTTCTCGATTCCGATCGCGCAATCTCATATTCAAAAACACTCCGAGTGGTGAGCGACCCTCTCACTTGGGGGCTTAGCTGCGAACCAGTCTTCGCCTAAGTTTAAAAAACACTCCGAGTGGTGAGCGACCCTCTCACTCTGGGGCTTAGCCGCGAACAAGTTTTCGCCTAAGTTAAAAATCCTGCCGAGTGAATAGCATCCTATTCACTCGGAAACTTAGCTGCGAACCAGTCTTCGTCTAAATTAAAAACTCTCCCGAGTGACGAGTACTCCTCTCACTCGGGGGCTTAACTGCGAACCAGTCTTCGTCTAAGTTTAAAAAACACTCCGAGTGGTGAGCGACCCTCTCACTCGAGGGCTTAGCCGCGAACAAGTTTTCGCCTAAGTTAAAAATCCTGCCGAGCGAATAGCATCCTATTCACTCGGAAACTTAGCTGCGAACCAGTCTTCGTCTAAGTTAAAAACTCTCCCGAGTGACGAGCACTCCTCTCACTCGGGGGCTTAACTGCGAACCAGTCTTCGTCTAAGTTTAAAAAACACTCCGAGTGGTGAGCGACCCTCTCCCTCGGGGGCTTAGCCGCGAACAAGTTTTCGCCTAAGTTAAAAATCCTGCAGAGTGAATAGCATCCTATTCACTCGGGAACTTAGCTGCGAACCAGTCTTCTTCTAAGTTAAAAACTCTTCGAGTGGTGAGCTACCCTCTCACTTGAGGGCTTAGCCGCGAACAAGTTTTCGCCTAAGTTAAAAATCCTGCCGACTGAATAGCATCCTATTCACTCGGAAACTTAGCTGCGAACCAGTCTTCGTCTAAGTTAAAAACTCTCCCGAGTGACGAGCACTCCTCTCACTCGGGGGCTTAGCCGCGAACAAGTTTTCGCCTAAGTTAAAAACCCTGCCGAGTGAATAGCATCCTATTCACCCGGGAACTTAGCTGCGAACCAGTCTTCGTCTAAGTTAAAAACTCTCCCGAGTGAAAAGTGCTCCTCTCACTCGGGGGCTTAGCTGCGTACAAGTTTTCGCCTAAGTTAAAAACCCTGCCGAGTGAATAGCATCCCATTCACTCGGAAACTTAGCTGCGAACCGGTCTTCGTCTAAGTTAAAAACTTTCCCGAGTGAAAAGTGCTCCTCTCACTCGGGGGCTTAGCTGCGAGCAAGTTTTCGCCTAATTTAAAAACCCTGCCGAGTGAATAGCATCCCATTCACTCTGAAACTTAGCTGCGAACCGGTCTTCGTCTAAGTTAAAAACTCTCCCGAGTGATGAGCACTCCTCTCACTCGAGGACTTAGCCGCGAGTTAGACCTCGCTTAAGTTAAAGGCTGTTCCGAGTGATAGGCAACACTTTCACTCAGAAACTTAGTTGCGAACCAGTTTTCGCCTAAGTTCAAAATTCTTCCGAGTAATGAGCATCAATCTCACTCGGAAACCAAACAAACTTAGCCAGGCAAAGGATTGGAAAGCAAAATGCAGATAAATCCAGGATCTCTAGCGCGGATAAAAGTTGTCCACGCAAACGGAAGTACTCAGGCTTAAGGCCTGAACGAAGTTTTAAAAGGTTACACCATCACTCGGCATACCGAGGCAAATAAAGTTTCAACTGCAAGCAAAGTTTTTCTCAAGCACCGGTGGGGCTCGCGGGCTCGACGAAGGTGTCCAGATCAATCCCATCGGCGATCCGAGTGGCTGCTTCGATGAAGGTCTCCATGAAGCCTTCAAATTGATGTTTCTTCGTGTTGACCACCTGGAGAGCCTTCAGCTTATCCTCCTTGGCCTCCTTGCAATGGACACGGACGAGTGAAAGCGCCACGTCAGCTCCACAGCGTGCAGCAGATTTTTTGCATGCCTGTACTCGACCGGGAAACTCATTGAGGCGGGTCATCATCGACTCGAGGTCAGTCTCGAGGGTATCTTTTGGCCACAATTCTTTGTCGATCTTCACCAGCGCAGCCCTCAGTCCAGTGATATACAATTGAACACTTCTATGACGAGCGTCAAGCCGAAACATGTTCATGGCCACAACGTCCCCGACGGGTAACTTGGTGGGGTCCAGACTTGGCTCGATCTCCTCAGTCTCCTTATCAAAGTCTTGGCAGAATTCTACACGAAGTGGAAATGAAAGGTTGGTCACGCTACTGTTCTGTGGAAATTAAGGAAATTCACTCGACGGAAGAAAGTTACCTTCAAGCATGCCGAACATCTTCTTCGCAAAGTCTACCAAGTAGTTCTCCAGACCGCTCCTTCTCTTGGTCAGCTGTTCAACCTTTTTGATCCAATCCGCCCGTTCTTGCTTGAGTTTGGTGTTCTCTTCGTCCAACTTACTGGCTGGGGCAAGCTTCTTCTCAGCGGCCTCAGTTTTCTCCCTCGCCACCTTCTGAGCATCAGCGAGTGCCTTGTCTTTATCTTCAAGCGCCTTCTTCATGGTATCTAAAGAAATAACATTGTTGAGTCGCACTTGGAGTCGGCGGTTCTCATCACGCGCGTCTGTTCGAGTGAGGACACTCGGTTCAAAGGATAGAAGATGAAAGTGATAGTGCAGTTGGTCGACAAGGATTACCTCCCAGGGTCTTCAGCTCGGTCTGTGCACGGTCTAGGTCGTTCTTGGTCACCTCCAGATCCAGCTGAAGCTGTTTTTTCTCCTTCTCCAGGTCGACGTACTGAGTCCTGAGCTCACAGGCTTTCTAAAATCAGCAAAGAAGTAGTTCAGTCGACACTAATATTTCTCCACTCCCGAGTGGAAAAGAGCAAGTTCAGTCGACTGGATGGCGGCCCGCCGCCCCACCCCACACCCCTGCAAAGCGTCATATCATGGTTGATGGAAATGATGTCCATGAAACCTGCAGGATAGGTCTTGCCAGTTCGGATCTTTTCCATCCCTAAGACAAGCAGTCAGAGGTGGAGCTACTAAGAAAAAGAACTCACTCGACGGACCGAGTGACAAGCGTACTCCAAGTACGAAAAAGGACCCCGAGTCCAAGTTCTTAAGACTACTGCCAATCGTAAACGATCGACAGTAGTCTCGGGGACTACACCCAGTGGGTGCACTCAGCGTGCCCCACTGGATACAAAACCACTCGATCAGGTCCGACCTGTCCGAGTTAAAAAAAAGAGCAAACATGCGAACATTGTCTCTATCAGACCCCCGCCGATGCAAGCACTCGACGGCGGTCTCGGGGACTACTCCCAGTGGGTGCACTCAGCGTGCCCCCACTGGACTTACTATCACTCGATCTGTCGAGTGACAAGCGACTATCAAAGCAAATCTAAGACCCCTGCCGATGTCACCACCATTCGACAGCGGTCTCGGGGACTACCCCCAGTGGGTGCACTCAGCGTGCCCCCACTGGACCAGAAACCACTCGACTAAGACCTGATCTACTCGAGAGGGAAACAAGCAAGTATGCACCAAAAGAAAACACCCAGTGGGTGTAGAGTCAAGATGGACGAGAATTCAATCAGAAATGAACTTACAATCGCACTTACTCGGACATTGGCACGAAGCGCTGAGCTGGCATCATAAGCCAACTTGCTGGCCTCGTATGCCTCCTTCGTACGCAGCATCATTTGCTCAGCCTGGATCATGGCCTCTTTGCCAGCTCTAGTCTGGTCCTCTGGGACGCGGTACAGAGGGAACTCGAGCGTCGGATGAGTCGGTGCTGCAGCTGGGGTCACAAGAGTTGTTGGAGGTTGCCCAATTGGCGCTGAGACCATAAGAGTTGAAGTTGCTGGCGGGGCACTCGACAGCGTAACCTCAAGTCTAGCCCTAGCTCGGGACGATGCAGCAATAGACTTACGAGGCGCCTGCCCCGACGATGTCCTCTGAGCGCGTACACGTGGGGTGCCCAAAGTCACGCCTTCATCCCCCGCACCCTGCCGTGGCTCCTCATCGTCTTCAACGTGGATGACGTCTGCAGCTGCCAATCGACAACGTTAACTTATTCAATCGACGATTCTTCTCCAAAAAACAGAGCAGAGTGAAGATTTGTTATACCTCGTTGAGAGGTGGCCGCGTCAGCAGTGTCCACTTCCATGTGCTCCTCTTCATCTCGCGGAGGCGACGTCACCGAGGTAGCAGCTCTGGCAAACAAATTCCACTCGATCAGCAAAGACATGAAGTTCCACAACAACAGAAAAAGGAAAATGAACACTCACGTTGAAGCGACGGGCACGGTGATCTTCATACGGGGCAGAGCCTTCCGAGGTTTTGGTGCGTCAGACCTGGGCTGTTTCGCGGCCTTTTCAGTCGACTCAGATGTTGCAGCACGGTCGCACTTCGGATTCCTGGTGCTCGATGCCAAGGTTCTGCTTGGGACGGCCGCTGGGTCTTGGCGCTGCTTGGAATGATGCTCGGTGCGCGGAGGAGACTGAACCTCTTCCTCGCTTTCCTCCGAGTCGTCATCACTGCCTTCACTGTTCTCGACGTAATCAACGTCTACGCTGCCGTCTGCGCTCTCTTCTCCTTCATCAGGCTGTTCTCCATTTGGCACGGGCGAATACATGTTCGTTAACTCCTGCAAGATACAAACAGTAAAGTCAATCAGCTGAAGATCCAATCACTCGACGAAGTATGAAAGCATTCGACAAAGATATAACTCACCAGGTTCGGCAGCGGGTTCGCGGCAGAGAAGGGCAAGATTCGCTTGGCTCCCAGAGGGTTGTCACAGGCTCCGGTGATGCTTCTGAGCCACTGTGCAACAGTCTCCTCAGAGACTTCCTCTGAGTGTGTCCGAGTGGTGTCTTCGGCGCCCGAATAGTTCCACATAGTGTGGTCCCTCGCTTGAAGGGGCTGGATTCGCCGACCTAGAAACGCCTCTAGTAGGTCCATACCAGTCACTCCGCCACGGATCAAATCTACTACTGCATTCACTAAAATTCCTACCTGGGCTTTCTCTCCCTCTGTCACGTACAATGTTCTGGGAGTAGTGGGTCGCTCCAATGTGAAGGGGGGAAGGCCAGTCGACATATTGGGAGATGCAACATCTTTGCAGTAAAACCAAGTCGACTGCCAGCCCCGAACAGATTCAGGAAAGGTCATCGACGGAAACGCACTCCTGCTCCTCTTTTGGAGTCCCAGGCCACCGCATAGCTGGATGACATGGGTCTTACTATCACTGGGGTTGGCCTTTCTGACTGACTGAGACCGGATGGTGAAGATGTGTTTGAATAAGCCCAGTGAGGGGGACAGCCCAAGAAGCATTCACACAGAGTTATGAACGCAGCAAGATACGCTATGGCATTCGGAGGGAAATGGTGAAGTTGTGCGCTGAAGAAATTCAAGAACCCACGGATGAATGGATGGGGAGGCAGAGAAAAACCTCGCTCGACGTGGGTGAGGAGGAGGACTCGCTCGCCTTCGCGCAACTCCGGCTCGGTCTCTCCCTCCGGCAGCCTCCACGACCCGTCGGTTATCAGCCCGTCGGCGACGAGGTTCTGGACGTCCTCCGCCGTGACGGTCGACCGAAGGAAATCTCCTTGGATCCACCCCGGCGGCGCCGAGGACCGGGCGCCCGACGGCTTCTTCGTCTTGGCTCCCTTCTTGGCGCGCTCGAGCTTCTCCGTCTTCCCCTTCGTCATCACGGCGGCGGTCGTCGACGCGGAGCTGAACAGCGCGCGTGGAGCAGAGGAGGCGGAGAAAACGAGGGGAATGGAAGAGGAGCACTGTACCGGCCCTTGCGCCGTCCCGTCTTATAGCTGCTCGAGTGGGTCGCTGACCTGCGGGCCCGCCGGATCTCTGTTTATCCCGATTGCAGAAGAAGCGCAGTACGTGGCGTTAAAGACGGCGCGAAAATCGAGGCGTCATGCCCCCACTTGCCCCAGTCGTTGCGTCATCGTCGCACGACGCGTGCTTACCAAATTTTCGAATCCCGTAAAATCCGGGCCTGACGAAGCGACCCGTCACATCAAGAGACCCTGTTGACCACTCGGACCTGAGTCCGCGTTCAAGTTCACTCGGACACATTTCAAGACAGAATCGATCAGGGTGAATGACAAAGACTCCAATCGACGCATACTTCTGTGAAGCCCTAAAATGCATTCGGAATTTGTGTGTCTTATCAGAACCTGCATCGACCCCTTTTTCACTCGAACCCCGATCCATTCGGGGGCTAATGATGAGGATATGTACCTAGGGTAGGGTCTTAGGCCTGACCTACATACCGTACCTAAGGACACTACATTGGAGAACTTAAAGATTACAAGGAAGATTCCAATTGAAATCACCATGGCGCATGAGTCACTCGATAGAACATCCACTCGGAGGTTTCTCCCTCCATTCGACAGTTTTCTTTCACTCGGAAGAACCAAAAGTCAGTCGACCGCAGAAGACCAGAAGCCACTCCAGGGAGGCCAACGGGCAGGCGTTCGACTGGTCGCCATAAGTAGCATTTATTACATACGTTATCAGTAACGTTCGCCTTTATTACCACGATCGAACCCTTGGTTGCCGGGTATTCATGAGGGGCAGCGCACTCTATATAAGCCACCCCTCCCCTCTGGCACAAGGGTTCGCACCTCCTGTAACTCACACATTCCACACGACAGAAGCTCCCGAGCACTGAGACGTAGGGCTGTTACCTCCACGAGAGGGGCCTGAACTCATACATCCGTGTGTACAATCTCGCCGTAGCTAGGACTCTACCCCCTCTTTACGTACCCCTAATCTCTACTGTCAGGCTCGTTCCCACGCCAACTACTTTGGAGCAAAATACTAATGTTGGTCTCTTATTTCTTCCCATGACCTCACTGATAACTCAAGTACTAGTCACATAAGCGATTTTGTGTCTGCCACCGGTAATTTTGACCTACGGCTAATATGGGGTAATTTTACCAGTGTCGTTTGCAACGTGGAACCATCACTCATAAATGGCCAGATGACCAGTGGCGGCTGTCACGCCTGCCCATCACTAATGTTACCCTCCCGAGTAAGCAGTTTTGAATAATGTCACTGAAAGAATATTCCACCTTTCTAACACATCAAAGCGTCAAATTTGGGCTTCAACCCCTAATGGGCCAGGGGTATCACTGCCCTCTTAACTATCCAGCGACATGTTGGTTCTGAAAAGAGTAATTAGATGCTACCACTAGCGCATATACAATGTGCTACCTTCTAATATTCGTTGAGGAGGCGAGCCATTGTCAGGGTTCTAGCATGGGCTTTGATATACCTACGTAAATATTATACGTACGGTTATGTGAAAGCTGGCTTGTAATGATTTGATTGAAAGAAAAAGATGGTCCGGTCCCCATCCCGTGAAATTCAAGTGGGGGGGGGGGGGGGGGGGGGTGAGAATTTAGATTAGGACGTTTAAGTAAGATTACGTAGGTAGTTACGGAGATGTAGGATTATTGGGTCTAGCCCCACTCACCTGTCTCCACCCCTGCTAACTCCGTGATCAATAAATTTTGAATATTTCATAACTTAAATGGTTGGATTCCAGATGATAACACTTGGACCATGACCTTACAACCCATTCACAGTTTGGTTCAAATGTGACACAGGTGCAGATTTAAAGTGAGAAACTTGATTTCTTTCCACAACGTTTTTACAACATGCATGATTTGTTTGCCAAAGTCAAGCCATCAACATTAAATCAATTTACTCATTGTCTTTTTTTTTTGCGGGAAAAACTTCCGATCTATTCATTTTCAATCATGGTAGTACAACGAACACTAGAAATAATAAAAATTACATTCAGATCCGTAGACCACCTAGCGACGACTACAAGCACCGAAGCGAGCCGAAGGCGCGCCGCCGTCATCGCCCCTCCTTCACCGGAGCCGGGCAAAACTTGTTGTAGTAGACAGTCGGGAAGTCGTCGTGCTAAGGCCCCATAGAACCAACGCAACAGAACAGCAACCGCCACCGATGAAGAGTGTAGATCAGAAGGATCCAACCTGAAGACACACGAACAAAGACGAACGACGAACAGATCCGAGCAAATCCACCAAAGACAGATCCACCGGAGACATACCTCCACACGCCCATCGACGATGCTAGACGCATCACCGGAACGGGGGCTAGGCGGGGAGACCTTTATTCCATCTTCAGGGAGCCACCACCGTCTCGCCTTCCAGAACAGGACACAAACCCTAACAAAACTCGAAAAAAGATCTAAAAACGGAGCCCTCCCACCGGCAAGGGCCGGGATCCACTCCGCCCCCATGGCCCTCAGGCCACCGGAGACGGGGCGGACCGGCGCCGACGCCGGCGGGAGGCATAAGAACCCTAGCTTTTTGGGAGGCGGCGGCTGGCTAGGTTACGTACAGAAGAAAAACCTCGTCAATTTACTCATTGTCCACGACATGCATGCAGCCATGCAGATGCAGATAATTAATACACCTGTTACGAGGATGTATGTCATCTCCAATGAAGGTAATACGCGAAGATATATGATCACAGGAGGGCAAACATCTGAACCCCACGTAGCTTAGCTTTGACTGCTCAAGGCAAAACACAGCCTCCCGCCACCGGTGCCCCCTGCCGCCGCTGCCACCGGCCCTTGCTTACGGTGAGGGTTCAAGGTCTCGTGTGTTGCTTACGGTGAGGGTTCTTGATTGGTCATCCACGGTGGAGTTGAAGTCGCTTGCTTGGGGAGAAGTGATGACGATGACAGTTTAGTGGCAACCTCGAAGTTGTTCCTCTCTTTGATAGTATGCGTATCTTTGTGGGTAGCCAGATCGTCAGGTGCCCTGTCTTATGGGTGTGTTGTGACGGTTTTCATCTAGGTTTTCGTAAATTAACTGGACAACTCTCTTCTATCTCTTTAATGAATCGGTTCCTAAGGGACACCGTTTCATAAACAAGATGCTTGATTATTATTTTTGTGGGTGAAGATATTTGGTTAAGAGATGATATTTTCTTTTGCTCATCAAAATATATGCACAGAGCTGAAAAATGCAAAAACCCCTGCATTTCAAGGATGTCCAGAAACAACATGCTCTCATACGGAGCCTCCTGACTTACCGGAACACCCTTCGTTGAACATGCTCTATCTTTGGACATGCTTCAAATGACCAAAACTTTTGAAAGCAGGTGGGCATGCCCATGTTGGACATCCATGTCAGTTTTGCATGATTTCCGACACCGTATGCAAGTTGTGACACGTCCGACCATTTATCAACTTTTTTTATCGAGAAAACTCCAAAATATGCAGGCTTGTCGAAACCCCAAATAACTTGGCATTGTGCCTTGAACTAGTCATACTAGACCACGCAATAAAATTAGGGCCATTTCAAAGATGTTGAGAAACAACGTGCTCTTAGATGAAGCCTTCTGACCTACCCGAACACTCTCCGTTGACCATGCTCCATATTTGGACATTCTTCAAATAACGCCAACTTATGCAAGAAGATGGGCATGCCCATGGTAGGTATCCATGTCAGTTTTGAACGATGTCCGACACGGTAACACCGTATGTAAGTGCGGCAGTCCGGGCATTTTTCAGCCTTCTTTGACCGAGAAAAATCCAGAAAATGTAAAACTCATAGAACACCCAAACAAATTGACATTGTACCTTGAATTGGTCAAATAAGACCATGTTAAAAAATTAAGGTCATTTCAAGGATGTCAAGAAACAACATGTTCTCATAATTAAACATGTACTTAAAACGGTTATTCTAAGTTTAACATAACTAATAAAATACAAAGGGATAAAATTAAAATATTTGAAGAAAAATATTTTAAAATTATAAATGCGAAAAAATAACTAAAAATGGTTGTCTTGGTATTCGAGACAATATTTCAGAATTGCGAACCGGTTTCAGAAGGAATAATAAATTTCAAAAAGGGGAAACATAAATTAGCGAAAAAAAACAGAAGAAGAAACAAGAAAGTGAAAATAGAAAAAAATGCTAATGCTTTGGCCTAACCACGCAATAATTTCGCTCACCTCGGACGCCTATGAGGCCGGCCCAAGCGCTCACGAATATGAAAAAGGTTCATCGATTCCAAAATGTCACGAATTCATAAAATGTTCGCGGAGTTTCAAATAATGTTCGCGCTTACAAAATCTGTTTGAAATTAAAAAAATGTTGCCATTTTCAAATATTTTATACGCATATCCAAAAAAAATAAAAAAATGATCATATTAAAAAAATTGGTCACAGTTTTGCAAGTTCCATTTTTTGACATTTTGAGTAATTTTGAAAGGCACTATTTTTTAATTTTCTGTACAATTTTTTTTAAATGTGAATATTTGTATTTTTCAAAATGAAATTTGAAAAAAGTGATTCTTTTTTTGAAATTATGAACAAACACATAAAAAGAAAAGATGACGTAAAAAGATGAGAAATATAACGAACAGGAAAAAAAGAATTACTACGAAAAGACCGGCTTCTTTACCCTCAAGTAAATCAAGCTGGATACGTTGCAGTGGCCTGGTGGCATGCGGCCTTGCTTATTAACAAGGATACTTGAGATCGATCCCTCCTTCTCCATCTATTTCTTTTAATAAAGTGTACCGTAATGGGTAGGAAGAAGTCATATTCGTTCTGGGTATGGGCCGGTCCATTACTGTTCCGCTTCAGCAAGATGGCGTATACGTTTTGGGTACAATTTATCAAAGTTCTGTATTACTCTTTATACCTTTAGCAAAGGGGTTGTACCGAAGTGGGACTCTAAATCCTAGTGTGGTGGTAATATTCTCAAGTTGTTGTTCATGTCGTAGTTATTGTAGTAAAGCGTTGGTTTGCGTCGTATTTGATCTTTTGGACCACGTGAGTTGTGTTGCCTTGTTCTGCGCTTGCGATTTCCGTGTTAAATATTTTCCATGACGTATAAAATTCTCTTCACATGTGAGTAAGTGTCGGTTCTCTCAGTTGTGCCTAGTAGGTTTTTGCTCCAGCCCAAGCCAATGGAGAGTGGCGCTGTTGTCACTGGAGGCGTTGACGGTGGCAATGTGCATGAATCACTAAATATTGCCCAATAATTATCAAAGTAGCCAAGGAATATGGTCACTAGATGTCTGCAAAGGAGTGCGGGGGAAATGTTCCTGACATATTCTACTTAGACAAATTATCTATCGAGAGCTTAATTGTATCACCTCTACCGTGCAAAGAATTAATAATCTTTGCAAGTCTCTAGCTAGGCAGACAACATTGATTGGATTTTCTAATCATCACCGTTGAACAATAGAGGACCACACATGTTTCACTATATCGTAAAAACACGTAAACAATACATGACATCACAAGCAAATCCGTATCTGAGGAGCAACAATATCCCTAGCTTATTCGAAAATAGAGGTAGGAGCCACAATATCCCTAACTTATTAGAGGAGATTGTCAAGAGCACTCTAGTGGAACCACCCTCATGTAACATGACCTGGCAGATGTACTTGATGAAATCCCATGTGTTCTTCCATATAAAACTCAACAACATCTCTATCGCTACTTGTCAACGTGTTGTTGAGTGCTTCCCAATACTTTCAATTCCTATGAGTACTTCAGGAGCTAAGCAACTGATGGCACATTATTTTTGGTGGGACAGAGAGTAAACCGCTTGTTCAGCTGCACAAGTAAGAGTAAGGATGGTATATGAGGAACCTGGAATCGTACCATCTCCATTACTACACGATAGTAGGTGTGTCCAGTTTCAATAAGTTTTCCCAGCTCTTAGGCATCATTTGATCTTGTCCGTACTCAGACCCTTTCAGTCTTCCACTGTCATGATGTATGTTGGGCCGTGTGGTCTTTGTGTGTAATGATTTTGGATCTTTGAGATGTCTATTTGGTAGTAGTAGAATTGTTGTGATATTCAATTTGTTAAGTTTGTGTCATATGATAGTGTGTGTATGCAGTGGTGAACTTACGTGTAAGCTGTGGGGTCACTGATCCCACAACTTTTTTGAAAAATAGGCTAAAAACATTGTACATATACAGTTCATTCTGAAGAAAAATATCATTGACCCCACAAATATTTTAGGCTGGCTTCGCCGCTGCATGTATGGTACGAAGTCATATGCTTATGGCGGCTTTGTATACTTTTCTATTCTGAAAATGGACCCTGAGGTTTATGTTTAGAATAGTATCACTTGGCTTATCGGTAACACCGTCCCCGAGCGGTCAAGCACTTCCGTGATGGCCAGATGGCACAAACCATTTGCCAGGGTGGCTATGTACGCCGTGCTCTTTTTGTGGTATATGCCAAGCGTTTTCTATAAGCCAAACATAATTTTTGTCATGCTCGGCTTACGGCCTTATAAGCCGAGTTCATATTTGTTGCAGTCTTTTCACCTTTTTTTATACTTGGAGTTTTGGCTTTTAAGCCAGGTACCTGTGAATTTACGCTCGGTTTACATCTTAATACATGGCTACTTTTGATTTTTCTGTTGTGGTATGTGTGTGTTGGGGAAGACCGCCAAGAGGGTCGAAGAAAAATAAGAGCAGCCTTTGTAGCTAGCTAGATGCAAATTGCTCTATGCGAGTGTTTTAGCTTGATTAGTACGGATTTGTGAGCAAGACCTCGCTTTGTGAATGGGTTCGGGGGAGGGGTTGAACTTCTGTTGACTAAGTAGGTTGATTCATTGCTCTACCTGTTGCTTTTGGACACATGATTATATTTATAATTGATTTGACAGGTTAGGAACTCCCAGCTTGAATCACTAAGGGCATCTCCAACGTTTACTCGCAAATTGGACACTGCATTCGTCCGCGGACCGGGTTGGGAGAGGGGGGGGAGAGGGGGGGGGGGGGGGGGCGACTCCGTGAAAACGGATGCAACATGTGATCATCCAAAGCTATCCGCATACATTACAAATATTTCTGAATTAACCGGACAAAATTCAATCAAACCAAACAGAATTCATTAAAATTTGATCATAATATACATAAACGATAGATATTTCGGCCATTGTACTGAAAACTAAATAACAATCTACAGCCTGTACCAGACGACTAACTGGTACGCGTGGCCGCCCTGCCCAACCGCATGGTTGTTGCCGTCTGTTCCGTCGTCGTTGTGCCTTCAACGGCGGTAGGGTGCAGGTTGACCGTGGTAGCCTTGACCGGTCACAGCCTGGCGCTCATGGAGGAGCCGCTTCGCTTCCTCCTGCGCGGTGCAGAGGGTTGTCGCGGCCAATGCCGACGACGCACACGAAGCCCTAGAATGCGGAGCGAGCGTTGGATGGAAAGCGTGGGAGAGGCGGGTGTTTTTTTGGTAATCCGGGGCAATCAGAAGCGGGTGTGGCAGCATCCGGACGCCCGCAAAGGCCCCTTAGTTTGTTTTCGGTTTGCGAGAAAAATTACGTTCGGACCGGTCGACGGACCGATACAGATCCGCGTTGAATGACAAAATACGTCCGAACCATGTGGCCGGACGGTTTGAGAGTCAGCGTTGAAGAATGCCCTAAAGTAGCTTTCATGGTATGCGTTTGTCAAATGATGAGTCACACGAATCATTTTATAAGGCCCCGGAAGCATTCGCGAGACGCCGGAAACGGAGTAATCAAACTCAGGAACTTTTTAATAAATAGTATGGTGAACAACTCGTAGGCAGAGCTTACTATCTTTGAATAAGTACGTGCGGAAAGTTGGAACACACGAATCTGAATTCTATAAGAAATTGTGTGTTTCAAGCTGTGCTCAACACTTTTCTTCTGTTTATCATTCAGCACAAGCATTAGTCCATACAAGCTAGCTCAGTTTTGTCACACATGACATACTGTGATACTGATAATCCAGTAAAGTACCGTGATGAGATTGCTCCATCCAACCACTGTGCTTGTGATAAGTTTCTCTGACTGTTTAACTCCTCAAGGAATGACCGCTCATGCCGCCCGCCATTGGACGATCCACATTATATATGCACAAGTTATGTGTTGGAGTTCTCGTGCCTTGTCAAGTAAACTACTCCTGTAGCAGGGATAGAACGACCTTAGGGATCAACGACAATGGCGACGACACCACCAGTTGTCTCTCCGCTATTGCCGTCTCCTGCTGCTCAAGGCACACCTGAACCTGGCCTTCCCAGTGTTGTCGGTGACGCTCAAGGCATGCCTTCCCCTGGCGCTTCCAGTGGCAGTGGTGGTGGTACTGCTGTTGCTCAAAGCAACCTCCAAGACGGTGGCCCTATTTTTGGCAGCCGTGAGTACATACAATTTTGCTTTTCTTACTCAGTTCGCATCGAGTTTGCTTCAGGAAACAAATACGAACTATATGACACTTCTCTTGTGTTATTTGACCATTATAGTGTTATATACTAATTGTTACTCAAGCGGTTTGATAGTGGTCGACACCTTGCAAAAATTAACTACAAAAGAATTCTTGTGTTATTTGTACTACTGTACGAGTGTTATAACAACCGATTTGCTGGATATTTGTGGTTGCAGACAATCCGTATGCCGGCGGACCTCCCGTCAACCGCTCATAGCAAAGCTCTTGCTCTGCTCCTGAGGTCTCACCGGTTCATGTGCTAGTTAAAATGTGTGGATGGAACAATATTTGATCCTGATGGCTCTGCCCAAGGTAGGAGATGAACTCACGCACACAAGATAGAAAAAGAGTACACGGGAGTTTTGGCACCGCACAACTTGTGCCTTTTCTGACTCTCTTTCTCTTGAGTTAACAACCTGGGTACAATGGTTTAAATAGGGAAACATGCAACGCACTGGCCAAGCCACAACCGGCTTGATCCGACTTTTACTCCACTACTACCTATACACACGCACACGTTGAGTCACTACCAAGTCTGCAGTTTAGGAGCTAGTCCAGCGGCACCACACCTGCATCGATCCGCTTCTAGCTGCACGTCCAACTGCTCGCTGACTTAGATGCTGGTACTCCACGTGTACGTGCATGCAGCTGAACATGACCACTAATCTCCTTGACTAATTCTTGCCAACATGTGTATGCAAGTACTCGACTAATGGCTGGCAGTCTAGCCGCTGCACTGCACTCCCTCTATCGCTGCGTGCTGTGCTCTCTTGGCGATGCCCCTCTGCCATATTTACATGCATATAGCTAGCTCTAACATCATGCAATCAGAAATAAACATGAAACTAAACCTATACAACAAGATTAACACCAACAATCACCCCCTTAATCTTGTTGTCTTTTATTGGGAACTCCCATGCCGTAGCATCACAGCAGCCCCGGCTCGTCGGCGGCGGTCACGTCGGTGAGAAGCGCCCGCTCGTTCTTCGGCTCGGTACAGTCCCTGGAGTAATGCCCGTACTCTTGGCAAGTGTAGCAGCGGACCTTGCGAATGTCGAAGTTTCCCTTCTTCTTGCCGGCGCCTCTGCGGTGGCGAGCAAGCCACTCCTCCTCCATGAGGAGCAGGCGACTCCCACCACCCTGGTCTTAGTTGCTGGCGCCCTCGTCCAAGTCGCTCCGGTCCTCCGCCGTTTTGAGCCTTCCCACAAGCTCTTCCATGGACATGGTTTTAAGATCAAGAAGTTGTTCAATGGCAATAGCTACCTGGGTATACTTGGACGGCACGATGCGGAGAAGCTTCTTCATGACCTTCACCTCGTCGAGGTTCTCGCCGAGCGTGCGCAGCTTGTTGGCGATCCCGTTCATGCGCATGGCGAGCTCGTCGAGGGTCTCGCCGCTCCTCATGCGGATGGCATCAAACTCCTTGAGGAGAGTCTGCGCCTTGGCCTCACGGACGCGGGCATCGCCGACCCGCATGATCTTGATGGCATCCCATGCCTCCTTTGCCGTCGCCTTCACGGCAAGCGTGGAGTGCATCTCCTACGGCACGGCTCGCAAAATTGCCGCAAGCGCCGCCCTGTCCTGGCTGAAGCTCCCGCCTCCCTCGATGGCGGCCCACACGCGTTGGGCCTCCATGTTCACCTTCATGATCAGCGACCACTTGAAGTAGTTCGTCGCCGTCAGCAGCGGGTAGACGACGGTGCTGCTGGCCTGGTGGACGACCTCCTGCTGCACCACCACCTCGCGGCAACCACGCCGTGTCGGGCTCCGGCCGCGGCGCACCTGCGAGGCCGAGACACGGCGGCGACCTGGTGACGGAGTGCGCGAACCTTCACTCACCATGGCTCTGATGCCAATTGATGGCTCTGCCCAAGGTAGGAGATGAACTCACGCACACAAGATAGAAGAAGAGTACACGCGAGTTTTGGAACCGCACAACTTGTGCCTTTTCTGACTCTCTTTCTCTTGAGTTAACAACCTGGGTACAATGGTTTAAATAGGGAAACATGCAACGCACTGGCCAAGCCACAACAGGCTTGATCCGACTTTTACTCCACTACTACCTATACACACGCACACGTTGAGTCACTACCAAGTCTGCAGTTTAGGAGCTAGTCCAGCGGCACCACACCTGCATCGATCCGCTTCTAGCTCCACGTCCAACTGCTCACTGACTTAGATGCTGGTACTCCACATGTACGCGCATGAAGCTGAACATGACCACTAATCTCCTTGACTAATTCTTGCCAACATGTGTATGCAAGTACTCGACTAATGGCTGGCAGTCTAGCCGCTGCACTGCACTCCCTCTAGCGCTGCGTGCTGTGCTCTCTTGCCGATGCCCCTCTGCCATATTTACATGCATACAGCTAGCTCTAACATCATGCAATCAGAAATAAACATGAAACTAAACCTATACAACAAGATTAACACCAACAGATCCTAGTATGGTTAAGGGCTTTTTGCCCTCTTGTTAATGAGAGATTGTGGAGTCAAGAATGTATTAGCACATTTTATTTTTACCGTGTTCGTTTGTATAACTTGTGGGAGTACGGATCAACATATGTCTCACATATACATATCTGGCCAATACGCTTTCTTAAAGAAGGTTGAAACACCCGGCATCTTTCATCATTGTGATGCACATATTCATTTTTATTATTAATTGTCAAGTAAAGTACATAACAAAGCAGGACCAAAACGTTACAATACAAGACAAAAATACTAGCGACTAAGTTGACTTCTTCCGCAACAATGCCTTCAAGAAGGGATAACGGAGTCACCCGGCGGAGAGTAGCGCCTCAACGGCGAGGTGCTCCGCCACCACATGCGGGTCGGCAAGTAGAGTGTCGATGACCACAACATTGGCATGCTCCGCGGCAAGCTGTACCTCGGCGGCGAGGTTCTCCTCCTCCACGAACAGTCGGAGGGGCCCGACAGCGACGTCGTACCGGCGTGGGGCAGCTCCACCTCTACCAGTGGTAGATTGTGAAAAATATAAAGGGCGGCTAAACAGGGGCACATGCCAAAAACGGCTAGGGAGATTAGATAGGCCGAGTAATTAGAAGTTAGTTTAGCAGTAGGATTATATCCTACTAGTCGCCGACCCGTGCCCTTGCACGGGCTAGTATCAATTGGAAAATCGAAATCCAATCATATTTAACTTTCTTAGAATTTTGTTTCATTAACATTTTTTATGAATTTTAAATTCAATTTTATCTTTAATTATACACAACCAAATAAAAGTAGTTTGAAAATTCAAACCTTTACACAATCGTTTGAAAGATGAGTAGTAAGGAAAGGTTATCCGGCCAGTTTTCTAACTCCAAAGGGTCATCTAGTTCCAATGCTCACTGACAAAGAGAACAAAGTAATTCTTCACCATATGACTACGTGGAAGCATAATAATAAGATGATATTTTAGGGCGGATTTGCAATTACAGCCAGAGAACAACAGCAATAGCCATATGCGTACCCCAAATGGTCCCATTGCTTTGTTGCACACATAAAATACAGTATATTAGATGGGTTTCCTTCTCTAAAGAAGGTTGGCCAAAAGAGAGTATCAATTAACAATTATATTTTGAATAAGACAATAATACAATTGATGATAGAAAATTTGCATATAGGAAGAAGTAGAATGACTTTAGGGCTAGAGAATATAAGTCATAAGGCGTGCTTCCATACACTCCATATAAACATTGTTTCTTCATGCTTACAACCAATCTGGGCCATAGAAAAGAAAAGCACACGTCTATATATTATTTATTTTAGCAATTTTGTGAAGTATAATGTAATACATTCGAATTTCAGTGGAAATAATATGCTTTAATGTATACCATTTTATTTTAGCTTATGATGTGTTTTAATGTGGAAGTACACAAATCTCTCCCATAAAATTGAAATGAATAGAATGGTATCGTGATGAAACCATATGTTTCTTCTTAATTTAATAATTGATTTAAATCGGATGTGGACATATAGTCAGTACATAACCTAAAAAATAAAACATCGCTAGAATTGGCATAAAACACAGAAAAAATCAAGCTGAAAACATTGCAGCATATCAGATTAGCGGAGTTTTCCGATATGGTGATGCTGCAAGGAGAAATATGAAACAACAAATTACTTAACCATAAAACTGTACATGAGAGCATACAGTTAACCTACCATAAGTGATCGGACTAACACAGATTGCATTTGACCCGGGTAAAGCTTACACTCATGATATCTGATATCTATGTTTTTGCTCCTGGTTTTATTAATAATAATTGATCTAAATTATTTGAAATAAATGAGTCTAAAGATGTTCCAGACTTTCAGCATATATATGCTTGCAAATGGCTAGGGCGCATTAACTGGCCACCATACTCAGAAAGAATGGATGCATTTACACATAATACGTGCAGCTTATGGTAGCCTCATAGAAACTCATAAAGATCTTACAACTAAACAGGGTGATCTCCTTTATTAAAAAAATAGGTACCTGCAGCTAGGGGTCGTGCCAAAAAAACAGGTTCTTATTCATCTAGATCAAGGTCTAGACATGTCAGAATAATCTTAGAAGCAAAGAAATCATACAGATCAGAAACCCAAGAGTAAAGGAAGTATAATATTCTGATAGAGAAGCGATGGACTATGAAGAAAAGAACGAACCTGGGATAGAAACACTGAAAATTATCCATACCAAAAACTATTTTGGAGAAGAATCTGGGAAGAAGAAATCAAATCCAAGTAGGCGAAAAATGATCTAGCGGCTGCTTACTCTTGACCGTTCCTTCCAAATAGCCACCATCTGAATTCATTCAAGCACAGTTGATGAGGAAAAAATATAAAAATATCACCATTTATTTCTCGATTATCTACTTGGTGCAAGAAGAAACATTAATCATTTTGGAGGTGCAGCTATTTTTTATACGAAAACATGAGATAGATACTGGTCGATTTCGTTTGCAGCAATAATAAAACAATTGACAATTGACAAACTATTTAATATGGCCATAACACAACAGCTATTGCATTTAATGTTTATAAAAAATCTGTATAATTCATTTGCAGCAATAAGAATCTGCAAGCATGCAGAAAATATACCTGCAAAACGGTAGCTATGCATTGCAGCCTATACCATGCAATGCACCTTATCATAAATTAGAATTAGGACCTTGACCACTAATATGAGGCATATATTGCTAGCTTCTATATTTTTTTATTGCTTTTTCAACTGTAAAACAGCAGAAACATCTGAAGAGAAATACCCCATGCATAGCTACATTCTCTAAACAGTACCTAATACACATTATGAGCAGGTCCAACAGTTACAGAACTAAACTGAGATGAGATTATTGAAACTGGCAGAAAAAGGGTATGGTGCAAATGTTTAATGTATTGTGCTGAGCGGAGTAATACATACGGATGGGGGTCGACCTTGTCCTTGTTATGTCGTAGACAACATAGTCAAGATGTTGCTGCTTGAAAGAAACATATGCATGGTGGGCGTCTTGTTGTGGTTGCAGGCCATGCTGACCTTCAATTGGCAGCATGTTCCTAGATCTTCCTTGATCAACTATATGATACATCTGCATGCAAACCCATAGCCGTCACATGAGATAACAGAAAAATTGATTTGCAGTTCAAAACTCATAGTAGAAGTAATTGTAGCATATCCCTACCTTTTCCTTGTCCACCTTCATGGTCTTTTCCTGCAGCACACTGAGGTCCTTAAAGCCCAATAGTTAGATCGTTGTGAAACGCTGGAGTCATCATGAGCTAGTTCGCAACACGTGCGTGGTCGTGGCTGTTCCGGCTGGGGCTTTGCCGAGGTAGACCCTCAGCAGCTCGGACTATGGGGGAGGCGAAGGCTGGGCTGAGGTGCCTCATACGTGGTTGGGAGGAGGAAGCCATGTGAGAAACATGGAAACAAATCAGTGGCAGAAACCTAACCAAGGAGAAGAGCTGGGGGTGAGGTCGATATTCACTCCATGAAGAACATGCAAACAAAATTGAATCTGAATTCAAAGAAAACTTATGGTGGATTCAAGTGTAAACCGGCGAGAAAGCAAATCAATAAAGCACACGGGATCAATGCCCTAGATTGCTGGCTTCAGTTTGAGGGAGAGTCGATGGATTTGTTTTTCACGTGAGGTGGATTTGTTTTCCACGGGAGGAGAGAGAGACCATGGTACAGATGTCCAGCCGTCAGCTTTGCTTGAGGTTGTTGTTATTCCTTTAAACGGGGAGAGATAGATTGAGATGGTCGTTGTGCCATGGGAGAGAGATACGTGAGAGCTTTTTACATGAGAGTTTCTTAGATTGCATATACGTGAGAGATTGAGATTGAAAGAGTAAATTCATGGGAGAGAGATACGTGTTTTTTTCTTCTTCTGTGTGTCAATCCACACTGTAATAATTCGGTCCCACCAGATTAACGGCTCATAAAATCTAATTAACGTGGTAATTTCTAGGGAGTGTCAAATTAGTATAGGTATAGATATAGATAGATAGATTGGCATCAAATTCTTTCAAGGGGAGCAGGACCCGAGATGGTCCTGCCAACGCTCCGCATCTGCACTCTATCTCCCGCCTCCTTATCATCCAAGGAGCTCAACTCTAAAACCTCCTTGTCCGAGCTTCAGGAATCGTCTCACACGACGATGGCCGAGAGGTGATGGGACAAGTAGGCAAAATTGTTGGTCAGGAGAAGTCTCACCATGTCAAATTTGGGCCCAATTATGGGTGGTGGCGGGCAAGAGCTCGGGTTTGTGGAGGGTGATGGTGGGAATTTATAACGGTGGGGAGATGAATCAACGTCGTGTAAGCCGGTGAGCCACTTTGTCGAGGAAGCGAAGCCGAATCGGATCCGTGGAATTTAGTACGCCTTTAAGTCTTTAGTGGTACACAATAAATAACACACATGATCGACCATTGACTAAAAACTAGTTAGTGATATAAAATTATCAGAGCCTAGATACTACTTAACACCGGTCAATGATAAGTTAGGACCATATATAACCCATCAATCTCTGACCGGCCTTAAAATAGCCGGTCAGTGATGAGTTTCTAGGATAGGCCCTGGACATCCATCACTAAGACACTAACGCATCCCCACTGGGCAATCGGTGACGACCCTCATCAGTGACGTGTATTCAATGGCTAGTAAGTGAGGAGGGGTCAGTAGTCTTTTTGATATGTAGTAGTGATATTGGAAGAGTTTAATTAGTGTGGTACTATGAATAATGGGACAGTGACAAGAAAATAATTGAAGGCGAACTCACAGTCCCTTCATTATTAGACCTTAACGCCGATTCATACCTTCCACCCATGGGTAAATCGGACCCTAGTTACCAGTGGCGGGCACCAATTCACGCCCCCACTGGTATTTTTGGCCCTTGACTACTTTGGAGCAAAATACTAATGTTGGTCTCTTATTTCTTCCCTCATATCTCTGATAACTCGAGTAATAGTCACACAAGCGATTTTGTGTCTGCCACCGGTAATTCTAACCCACGGCTAATATGGGGTAATTTTACCAGTGTCGTTTGCGACGTGGAACCATCACTCGTAAATGGCCAGATTACCAGTGGCGACTGTCACGCCTGCCCGTCACTAATGTTACCCCCCGAGTAAGCAGTTTTGAATAATGTCACTGAAAGAATATTCCACCTTATACGACTCTGTAGCAGGCAAGGTTTTTAATTTTGGAAACAAAATAATTTCGGTCCTCATGAAATATGCGAAATTTCAGAATTTTCGCATATTTCAGAAATTATTTCGGATATTGCGATTTCAAATTTTAGTCAATTTTAATGAATTCTAACATAATTTAAATTTATTTTCAAATCAGTTAGAAAATGCCTTGAAATTTTGGTATTAAAAATATATCGGACCCCACTGAAATATATGAAATTTTGTTGAAATTTTTAACCCTGGTAGCAGGTGCAAGCACGCAGGCCACAACAAGGCAACATGTGAAGCTCTTCTGTAGACAAAGCAAATTATTCATCTGCAGTATGTATAGCAGGTATATCTTGTCTTTTAACCTGCATTTTCTCCAATAAAATAACGACTTTCCTTGATCTATCCAGTTAGGAACGTCATGTTCAAATTGCTCAATTTTTCTGGAAAAGTGACATCTTAAATAGTGGATGGAATTCCTCAGTGATGTTCAGAGTGATTGCTGTATATGAAACGAGCCCCAGATTGACTCAAAACATCAATGTCTATAGTTGAGGGTGCCCACATTAAATGGTATTGAAGTTCAGGATATGATTTGACTCTGAGAAGCAATATTCCAACGATTAAAGAGGGTTCAAAACATTGCATAGCATTTATCAATTGTACACACTGTTTTTATTTGATAAAATCGATCTGTTTTTCTTGAATTTTGAGTGCTTGCTAGCAACTATTGTACCATTGGCTTTCATATTTTCTCTGGGTAGAATCCTACTGCTGAACTAATTGCTTTCCACTGGTAGCACGGCGGATCACACCGATGAATGGAATTCAGACTGCTGTTGTTTGTCCAGCAGCCTGCTTGCCTAACCAAACATGTATTTATCGTTGCAGGTTCACTTAGAGGTCTGATGTGGTGAAAGAGACCTGTTAATACATGACGGATTTTGGGTGACATTCTCGGAAACCGTCACAACTGATGACGATTTCTCTGATCTGTCATGAGATCCATCATGAATCAGTGAGACGTGAATGGCCCCCTAAAATGGTAGCCACATTATGACGGATATTGAAGGACCGTCACGTAAATCATCATGCATAGACCTGCTGGGCCTAGCCTTTTCTTTCTTTATACACCATCTGGACCATCACCGATGGCTGGTGCTGATGTGTCCTACGTGCGTCCATGTTTGGTCCACATGTTAGTTGGATGCAGTCAACATTAAGCAAGGCGAGCCTGAAATTGCTAGAGCGCGCGTGCAAAATTTTAAGTCGCCGCGTCGGGTGGCAATTTTTTTGAGCCAGCATTTTAACCCCACGCCCACTATATCCACACACATCTAACCATAATCCCCATTCTGCTCGGTTGCCTCAGCCGCCATAACTGCTTGCTCCCGATTCCGGCGATTCCGGCAGCTAACGCCGGTGCGGAGCACACCACCGAGCTCGCCTCGCTCGTGTCCTTCCTCCCCTCCGGCAAGATTTTCCCCTCCTGGCCTCTACCGCTCGTCCAAAACCCACACCCATGCTAGGGTTTCGGCCTCTGCCATCGCCTTCCGCATCTCCGACGGCCTCTAGCGGCTCTTCTCCGTCGTCTACAGCGCCCCCACGCGCGCCCTCGCTTCCTGATTGTCCACGTCGACCAGGGCAGCGCGGAGGACCTCCTCCAACAGGAACTGCAGCGAACCCTACAGTCCTCGGTCCGGGACGAGGACGGGCAGGGCTGCCTTGTCCTACTCGACGACGGTGGCGGTTAACGCCGGTGCTCCTCCACGTTTTCGATATCCATGGAGGAACGCCGGTACGGCACAAGCACGCCCTGCCCCTGAACCCCCTTCTCCACACAGCCGGCAGCGTGCTGGACGTCGTCCTCCTCGACGCGGCCATCCCCGACGAGCTCTCTTGGCCGGAGGAGGTGGAGCAGCAAGGCTCCTATCCTCCAGTGCGTGGGCCAACGGCTGCATCCTCCTGCCCTCCTAGCGTGTTGAGCTTCCCCTCTCCCCCCCCCCCCCCCCCCTTTACCCCAAATCTGGATGATACTTGCAATTGTGGAACTATGTATGAAACGAATTAGGTCTTTGTTCAGTTTGTATGTTTTGATTCGGTTGAACCTTGCTGAAACTGAAGCATCAGTTTTGGATGTTCAATTTTCATTTGTATGCAATAATTGTTGGTTCAAATAAATTGCTTGATAGTTGATACAATTGTAACTGGAGCATCTCTGTATGGTTCAAGCTCCAGCACAATCTCTGTACTTTCTGGAACATAGAAGAAAACAAAGCACAAAGTGTTTCAGAGATACACACACGCACAGTTTCAGATATACACACAGTTTCATAGATGATCAGTAATAAAGTATGCAGCTGCTCAGTTAGTAACCAAGCACGGAATGTTCCTGTAAAAGGGGTTCATTTCTTTTACATACATGTAGGACCATATATTCAGGAATCTTGATCACTAGATGGTTAACACATCAAGTAGTGTGCATCCATTCATGCAACGCCACTGATTCTACAACCACAACTTGCTTTTGTAAGAGAGATAATTAGCTTCATGTAAATCTGGCTGACATTTGCAATTGTACAGCTTTGACTGAAACTGGATGTTAAGTTTTTATTAGTGTGCACTACTTATTGGTTCAGTTTGGTTCAACACACAGCTTTGGATGTTCAATTTGCTTGTGCATATGATTGAAATCTGACTAAACCTGATATCACTTGCATCTGTACATGCATATGAATAAGCACCATCTTTTTGTTCAGTTTGTATGTGTCAATTTGGCTGAACTCTGACTGAAACTGGAGCATCCTGTTTGAATGTTCAGTTTTTATTATTATGCAGCACTGATTTTTTCAATTTGTTGTAGGTGGATAGTTCAACTTTCACTAATACTGGAGCCTCCCTTTTGGATGTTCAACTTCCATGAATATGTAGTGCTGCTTGGTCAAACAAAATTGATGTCGCGTGAAGCAGAGGACTGAGGTCAAGCAACAGAGGAGGCATGTTGCGTGGATGGGTCCAGGACTGGCCGTGCCACGAGATGGGTGGCCTCCCACGCGTGTGGCCGCTGGCAGTGTAGGTCGGGCTCGGTCTCGTAGTTTTCGTCGCCATGCTCGATGGCAACACCTAAACACGTTGAAGGTGATTACTCTCGAGTCTCTCCTCTCCCTTGCTTTGAGCATGTGGCACTTGCAGGTGTACGTACATATGAATAAGCACCAAAATTTGGTTCAGTTTCTATGTGTCAATTTGGTTGAACTTTGACTGAAACTGGAGCATCCCGTTTCAATGTTCAATTTTTCTGAGTATGTTGCACTGTTTGGTTCAATTTTGTTCAATAAACAGCTATATGAATACACATCACATGTTGGTTCAATTTATATGTGCATGGTTAAACTTTCACTGAAACTAGAACCTTTCTTTTCGATGTTCAACTTACATGAGTATGAGTGCACGGACGCGGCGCACCCTGCAGCCACTGGTGTAGGACGAGGGTGGGCATAGCGGCATTGTCCTACTCTACGACGGTGGCGGCGAACGCCGGTCTCCTCCTCATCCTCGACCTCAAGTAACTATATTTTTGCTTGAACAGATGTGGCCTTTAATTATGCCTCATTTGTGGTGATGACTGAATGCAAGTGCAACAAGTTACAATCTTATTGATGAGTTTTTTTCTAATCGCTGTATACTATAGTACTTATTTCACTTGCAATATTAGATTCTCTGATGATCCTTTGTTTAGTCGAGTTTACTTTTCATTTTCTGCAGAGAGAGTATTTAATATCACAGCTGGTTTTGTATAACCTGCTCCAACTTAGTGTAGACCTCATGTTGCCACATATTTAGTTGAATACCCTGCTCCAACTATACACATTATTGGGACATGCACAAAGGACATGGTTTTACTGCGACGTGCACATATTGAGTTAGGACGTGGAGGCTTACTCTATCTACTTTTGGGTTATTTTGTTGATTGCTTTTGAGTTTAGTTTTCATTATCTACAAAATTGTATTTAATATTGCAGCTGGTTTTGCGTACCTTTCTCAAACTTAGAACTACCTAATATGCGTAAAGGCCATAGTATTTAATACCACAATTGTTTTTATATGCCCTGCTCCAACGTAACACCACATGGATATGCATAAAGGCCATAGTGTAAGCTCTGATGTTTCCATTTATTTAATTGGATACCTTGCTCCAACTATATTTATTAGTGGGACACGCACAAATGACATAGGTTTGTTGGTGATATTCGGTGTAAATTCCAAAATGAAAAAATCATGCTAAACATCCTGTCATGCCTCGGTTCTCATGATACACCTGCATCCTTACCCTTCCAGATGACAGGGGCGTCGTGCGAGCTAAGATGGGTGGGGCGACCTTCGGTGAGAGCTATGATGGTGGAGTGGAGACGTGGATGCAACCAAGGACACTGGAGTCGTACTGCCATCGATGTTATAGGAGTCGCGCCATCCACCGTGGAAGGATGGGGTGTGGTGGGCCTCTGAGAAGCATTATGACGCTGGAGCGGAGAGGCGGTCGTGGTTGTACTGGATGTTTGGGGCTTGTTTGTAATTTTTATTTTACAGGAACTCATTTTGCTTATGTTCCTGGCTGTAAATTTTATTTTTGTAATTTATCTTCTATTAAGTTTTTTAGGGAAGCCTTTCATTAAGTGAAATATTAAAAAACATATTGGATTAAAATGTTAATTAACCAAAATTAGTGGGCTACTAATATGGACTAAAGTCAATGGGCTAAAGATGTCTTAGCCCCAATCGCCTATAAACCTAATTAGGCTGAATACAATATGGGCCACACAATATAGGCCACAACTGAATTAAGTGGACCAACATCCTAATTTGGCTGATTATTGTATGGGCCAAATGAGAATTGGGCTGATTTCACATGGGCTGTCACATCAGATCCATGTTGGATGCCATGTTAGACGATGATGTGTTTGGCAAGGTAACGCCGTTATCACCATGTCAACTGTGACGGTCATGAGCAGTCATGATTGGGGAGAAAATCTATGATGGTTTTGGATTTCCGTCATGATCTGCACGGTGGTCAAATTATGACGCGATATACATGACGGATTGAATCTGTCATGGATTAACAGATTTCTTGTAGTGTGGTTGTTGTGTGTAGACGGAAGGGCGGCGATAATGAGACATCAGTTGATATAACTTTGTTTATATGAAGGGTGTAACTTGAAGTTCTGTAGGGATGGACTAGAGGTGGTGATAAGGTGCTAGCTTCTGGACAGTGTCAGCTGAAAACAGAGTAGCCGATGGTTAGCTATTTAGTTATAGCTGTAGGTATTTTTATCTTAGTGTCATGGTATATTCTCAAATTGTTGTGTAGATCATAATTATTCTAGTCAGCTGTCTCTCTGTGTCATATTGATCAACTGGAGAGTGTTCCAACTCCAGGCGCCGGTATGCTCTTCTTTCACCCTTGCGATTTCTGCGTGAGTATTTTTCATCAAGCAAAAATTCTGATCGGTTATTACCAGTTTTTGCAATTGGCAAAAATGTTGCCTCTCCTATGAGGTTTCTTCTGGCCAAACGACTACTGTTAATTGTTGTTGCATACGAATAAATAGATTTTAGCTGTCTATTGAGGTCAAAGATAGTTTTCTTTTCGTTGCACATCAAACTCTGCTCTCTGTTCTGTCGGAGTACACATGTAAATAAAAAATTTCTTGATGCTAAATGATTTTGTCAATACCGAGGAAAAATACACACATTATCATGGTAGCTGAAGCTCCATTCAGAATACAAATTGGATTACGGGCGCATAGTCAAGCATGATTTTTCATCGGGCAAGTATTCCAATGGTGGAAACATGAATAAAGGAACCAATGTGCTGTTAGGTTTACTGTGAGTCAGGGAACAATTCTTTGGATTTGAAGACTAGACCAAGAATTCTCTTCATCAATGTCTAGAGCAAGTTGTTGCGAAATGCTTTGCTTCTCTCAGTTCTCTTAGTTGCATCTATGAATTTTCACCCACAATGGAGAGTGACACCATTGTCATAGGAGATGGTGTCGACATCTAGTGAGATCTACAGTGAGGAGGAATTGCTAAATCAAAGAACCCAACAACAAGAAAAGAATAAAGAGTACAAAGGTTCATGGGAGAAATCTAAACTCTGGAAACAAAATCATCAACGCAATGGTCTCCTTCATAAATAATAACATCGCACCAACATTGGCTTCATAGAGAATAGTACAAAGATAGACAATGGAGATTACATTGTATACACATGATGCAAGGGTCTTGGAGGCACTATGATTTTATTCAAGGCAATAAGCAGCAACTCTATGATTGGGAAACATAATTATGTAAGTAGTGACCTAAAACGTCTTACATTTGTTTACAGAGGGTGTATGTGTAGTATTACATACTCCCTCTATACACCAATGTAAGACGCTTTCTTCTATTCGAATGTATATAGATGCATTTCAACGTGTTTATTCAGTCATTTCAGTCCGTATGTAGTCCATATCGAATCTCAAAAAAGTCACATTTGTGACAGAGGGAGTAGTTTGAGCCAAAGTCATTTGCAAAGGGTAAGCAAGTCGATTTCTAGGCTGCCACGACATGATATCCACAAGCCATCTCTATCTAGGGAGACAACATTGATCAGACCTTCTAATCATCTTTATGAAATCATCTGACCTGAAACATTGGAAGACCATACAAGCGCACATTATCTTGTGAAAATACATAAACAGTATGTGACGCTGCAAAACATGTCATCACTATTCCAAAATAGAGATAGGAACAACAGTATCCCCTAACCATTTTTAAAAAGGTCTAAGTAGATTAGCTGCAGGAAAGATGCCGAATGTAGAACTACCCTTGGGTAAAGTGACCAGCTAAATGTACTTACTGATATCTCATGGGATCTTCCATATCAAACACAATGACGTCTCTACCACTGTTTGAAAGCATCATGTTGAGAGTTTCCCGACACCTCCAATGCCTAGAAATGCTTGAGGAGCAAAGGAAATGATGACAAGCAGTCAAACATGACACCTTTTTTTAGAACAACATGACACGTTATTTAGGTGGGAGGAGAGCAAACTGCTAGTTCAGTGGCACAGGTAAGAGCAAGGATGATATATAAGAAGCTCAGAACTGTACCATCTCCATGACTAGGCAATATCTCCATTACTAGGCAATATCACCATTACTAGGCAATAAGTAAGGTGCCTTTAGTAGGTGAGTCATGACTTCGTCGGAAGTAGTTGTGTCTAATTTCGATCCATGTTTACCGAGTTTAATACAATAATTAGTTCACCCAAGGGTCTACAGTTGTTGGCTATGATCGTTAATTGTACATATGCTAAGCTATCATTATTATTCTAATAGCACAATAAGCAGGTTGCCTTGGTTAAATATTTACAATAGACCAAGGAGTATGTATCTTCATCTTACAATAATCTTTTCCAAAAGTTATTAATGTCCTACTTGTAACACATATGGCAACTTTTTCTCAATTGTTTACTCAGTAGCAATCATGACATATGTATATGATTACTGTGATTATAATCATCAGTACTTTTTTCATCAGTTCCACGAGATCATTAAATAGTGCAACCATGAACAATTAATTAATCAATCAAAGAACCCACAACCGTTATTTTTTTGGTGAGAGAACTTTGAGAGACAAACCCTAGAACTAACACGTCATCATAGAACAAAGGTCCAAATCATAATATTGTATCATTCTTGTGCATGTTTTTTCCGCATGATGAAATTTTACTATTGAAATAACTACTTTCCACTAGCAGCACTGATAATGATGAAAGTAATTCGGACTGATGTTTAAACATGTTTTTACCATTGCAAGTTCACTTAGAGAGGCCTCATGTGCTGGAAGATAGTTTACAGCAGTGGTTGTTGTATGTACACGGAAATGGCGGGGATAATGACACAACAATCAAATATCATTTCGTTTATATGAAGGGTGTAACTTGAAGATCTTTAGCTATGGACTATAGAGGTGATGGAAAGGTGCTAGCTTTTGGACTATGTCAGCTGAAAACATAGTAGACGATGGTTAGCCGTTTATCTATAGTTGTAGGTACAATTATTTTATCCTAGTGTCACGGTAATATTCTCAAATTGTTGTGTATGTCGGTCCTCAACATGTGAGTCTGTGTTATATTTTTCATCAAGTAGAAACTTCTCATTATTAGTGCCTGGAGTAAGTGTTGATTCTCTTAGTTGTCGTAGGAGAAGGCAACATTGCCAACATCCAACAAGACAATTATTACATCTGTAGTTAGAAGGAATTGCATAATCAGAGAACCAGATAACAATAAAAGAAGAGTGAAATGCGCCACTAGTCCATGGACTGAAACTGATTGCACATTTTAGGCCAACAACTCAGGAAGTGATCAGATTTAGTGCATAAACTCATTTATTTGGTCAATTAAGGCCACAAATGATTAGAGAGGGGGAAAACCGACCACGTGGCTGCCACGTCGGCGTTCGCAAGACTGTCCTGTAACCAATTCGTTATACTAAGTGAGATATTATTACTAGAATGTATTGTTTGCGATTGCGCAAAGAGAGGTTTTTCAAGTTGACTTGCTTGGGTGGTCATATAGGATGGGGATTTCGGTGCGCACAAATATGTAGTTTTGTAATGTATCCATAGCACATGCTCTACCGTTGAGGAAGCAAGTTGATGTTTCTCTGGAAATCAAGCAACAATACAGTCTCCTCTATCATCCTGAATAGACCCCACCAATTTCACTACAAATTAGCTGGTATTGGATGCTTGCAAGGGAGTGTTTGAGTGAATATATACCACAACTATTTGCACAATTAATATATATGCATTTCTCTTTAAGTAAAATCAGTTTCATCTCCATATAGGGGCAATGCTCTACAAATAAGAGTCATATCCATATAGGGGTCCATGCCTTACTCGGGGCAATTTGGAATTGTCAGACTGACTATGCTTTTAACCGATCACGTTGTATAAACTTTTTGCAGGTTATCTTCCGGTCTACCGCGTCGATCTTTGTGTGTTCATCTCTTTAGCGTGTGGACGCTCATGAGCTTATGGCTTTTGGGTGCAACTGTCAGGGGATGGTCGCACATGCACTTTTCAACCGGTTTGATTGGCATCTTACTAATAGATTATGTGGTTAAGTCATTTAACACTTTTTAATGATTCGTTGTGGTCTTCCTTCTTGATTTAGTTGACTTTTGTGAACTACTCAAAATACTTCTAGCTTAATAAAGATGTTTGTGTGCATCTTGATAACGCAGAGGTCCGGGCAATCCCCTTTTAAAGAAAATCACCATTACTAGGCAACATGTACGGTAGGTATAGTAGGCGACTAATTACTTCATCAAAAGTAGGTGTGTCTACTTTTGATATATGTTTACCGAGTTGACTAGAATAACTAGCTTACCCAAGAGTCTACAGTTGTTGCCTATGATCGTTAATTGTACTTGTATTAAGCCACCACCATAAACCCTTCTTTTATAACACAACAACCAGGTTGCCTTGGGTTAATATTTATAATAGACCAAGGAGTGTGTATATTCATCCCACAATAATCTTCTCCAAAAGTCATTAGCGTCCACATGATAGTTGTAACACATATGACAACTTTTTCCAATCCTGTACTCAGTAGCAAACATGATAAATGTATAAGAATTATAGAGATTATGACCATAAACTCTTGTTCATCAGGTCTACGTGATCATTAAATAGTGCAACCATGAACAATTACTCAATCCAAGAATCCGCAATGGTTTTTTGTTAGTGAGGTGACTATGAGAGGCAAACCTTAGAGCTAAAGGAATAGTGTAAACAAACAGCCGAACCAAAATATTTAACCACTGTTTTACATACTTTTTTACGGTACAATTCTACTACTAAAATAAATGCTTCCGACTGTTAGCCCATAACATCATAATGATGAAACGAATACATACTGATGTTTAAACATGTTTTTACCATTGTAGTTCACTTAGAGAGGTTAATGTGCTGGAAGAGGGTTTATGGTGGTGGCTGTTGTACGTACATGGAAGGGCGGGGACAATAAGACATCAATAAAACATCATTTTTTTGTATCAAGGGTATAACTTGAAGAGCTTTAGCTGTGTTCTACATGGAGGATGAAGAGGTGCTAGCTTTTGGATAGCGTCAGGTGATAATAATAGAACATGGTTAGCTTTTATGTATACATGTAGGTACAATTACTTTATACCAGTGTCATGTTAATATTGTTGGAAATATGCCCTAGAGGCAATAATAAATTGGTTATTATTATATTTCCTTGTTCATGATAATCGTTTATTATCCATGCTATAATTGTATTGATTGGAAACTCAAATACATGTGTGGGTACATAGACAACACTGTGTCCCTAGTAAGCCTCTAGTTGACTAGCTTGTTGATCAAAGATGGTTAAGGTTTCCTAGCCATGGACATGAGATGTCATTTGATAACGGGATCACATCATTAGGAGAATGATGTGATGGACAAGACCCAAACTGTAAACGTAGCATTTGATCGTGTCAGTTTATTGCTATTGTTTTCTGCATGTCAAGTATCTGTTCCTTTGACCATGAGATCATGCAACTCACTGACACCGGAGGAATACCTTGTGTGTATCAAACGTCGCAACGTAACTGGGTGACTATAAAGGTGCTCTACAGATATCTCCGAGGGTGTCTGTTGGGTTGGCATGGATCAAGACTGGGATTTGTTACTCCGTATGACGGAGAGGTATCTCAGGGCCCACTCGGTAATACAACATCACAATGAGCCTTGCAAGCAATGTGACTAAAAGTGTTAGCCACGAGATCTGGTATTACGGAACGAGTAAAGAGACTTGCCGGTAACGAGATTGAACTAGGTATAGAGATACCGACGATCGAATCTCGGGCAAGTAACATACCGAAGAACAAAGGGAACAGCATACGGGATTAACTGAATCCTTGACATAGAGGTTCGACCGATAAAGATCTTCGTAGAATATGTAGGAGCCAATATGGGCATCCAGGTCCCGCTATTGGTTATTGGCCGTAGAGGTGTCTCGGTCATGTCTACATAGTTCTCGAACCCGCAGGGTCTACACACTTAACGTTTGGTGACGATTAGTATAATTGAGTTATTATGTTGGTGACCGAAAGTTGTTCGGAGTCCCGGATAAGATCCCGGACATGACGAGGATCTCCGGAATAGTCCGGAGGTAAAGATTGATATATGTGATAATAGTGTTTTGATCTCCGGAAGAGTTCCGAAGTTCACCGGAAGGGGTTCCGGATGTTTACCGAAGTGTTCGGGTGCAGCAACACTTTATATGAGCCAAAGGGATAAAGCCCACAAGGTATTAGAAAGTGCAAAAGTAGTTTTGCTGCCGCGTAAGCGGTACTACCGCTTGGTGAAGCGGTACTACCGCCCGAGCGGTACTACCGCTTGTGTGAAGCGGTACTACCGCCCAAGCGGTACTACCGCTTGTGTGAAGCGGTACTACCGCTTGTGCGCGGCTGTGCACGGTTCGGCAGGGATCCGAGTTGGACTCTTTCCCTGCAGGCCAAACCGACCTTGTGCGGGTAAAACCGACCTGGAGGAGGCTTTTACTCCAAGTTTAGACCCCAAGGCTCAACATATAAATAGAGGGGCAGGGCTAGCACACGGGATACATCAGGATTTCCCAAGCCGTGTGCCGGCAACCCTAGCCCTCTAGTTCCTCCGTCATAATCTCCGTAGTGCTTGGCGAAGCCCTGCAGAGATTGTTCCTCACCACCATCACCACGCCGTCGTGCTGCTGGAACTCAACCACTACTTCACCATCGCTCGCTGGATCGAGGAGGTGAAGGCGTCATCAAGCCGTACGTGTGTTGAACGCGGAGGTGCCGTCCGTTCGGCACTAGACCGGAAGGATCGTGATTGGATCGCGGGACGCTCGGCGATTTGGATCGCGAAGACGTTCGACTACATCAACCGCGTTTATTAACGCTTCCGCTTAGCGATCTACAAGGGTATGTAGATTCACTCTCCCTCTCGTAGATGCTCATCACCATGGATAGATCTTGTGTGTGCGTAGGAAAATTTTTGTTTCCCATGCAACGTTCTCCTACAAATATTATCAAATTGTTTATGTCATAGTTAGGCTGTGTTTGTTTGGGCTTTAGTTTCAACAGTTTCAGCTGTGGACTTGCTGTGCTGGCAAAACTGCTGTGCTGAGGAAACAACTGTAGTGAAGGTTAGTTGTTTGGCAACGCAGCTGTGGAAACGACTGTGGGCTGGTGAAAAGTCTGAAATGCCCTTAGAGTACTAAGATCGGTGTAACTTGTTGATTCGGTGGTAATAAATTGTTTAAATGGTATTTTGACTGACATGGAATGATTTTTTGTATGATAATGCATAAAATATTTCATAATAATAGTTCTCTCACTTTCTTAATCATATATACATAGAATAATAGTGAGCAAAAGATAGTCCATATAACTAATAATCCGTACAAAAGAGAGCTCACAATCCATACACATAATCAGTTGTCCGTACAAATACTAATCTATGTAGCTTGTCGCGCACTAAACAAAGAGTTCACAATCCTATCACGTGTATCGTTCATGTTGCCTTCATCAGAGGAAGTGGGAACGACATCGCCAAGCAAAGGTGTTGACCGCGAGGCACTGGATAAGTAGCATCATACTTCTCGATACTGTGATGGAAAATCCGTGTGTCATGTACTGACCCCGCCCAACCGGCAACAACAAAGGTGAATCTCATGTCAAAGTCACAAACTGCCAACAAATTTTGACTTGTGTAACTATGTCGTCCCATATAGTTACAGGTCTCTTTTGTGGGAACTATTGGGTGGTCCTCCATTCCTATAATTTGCATAATCCGGGTGTTTCTGAAAATAGCAAAAGAGCAAAAGGTCAGATAAATGGATAATTAAGATAATATAAAACCCAATGTAAATACTATGAGTAACATGAAATTACCATTAGGTGAGTGTTCCACCAGTCAGTATCAGCATCAATGGTTCCTAGCTTAGCATTCCATCCAAGTCCAGATGCGTCAATTTGTAATTGTTTCCATTGACAATGCATAGTTTTGAGATTTTCCCATCTATTCTTGAATTGCATCCTCACATAACTTTTCTTAGTTATCTGCAACCAGCTCTCCCCTAAATTCTTATATCCTCTAGGACTCAAGAACGCCCCCGTCCCGTTTCCTGCTTCAACTTCCCTCGCACACAACTCGCAATATCCTAGTATGGTATGCATCCCAAAGTGCCTTGTCTGCCTTTGCTGCCTTCTTCAATGCCTTTGCTGCCTTCTCCATCTAATTCATGTTCACCATAATTTATACCAGCATACAAAATATGTCCAACATGTATAGCAACTAATCAACCAGAGCATCCACAACATATACAGCAAGCAGAAGAGCATATACACCAAGCAAAATTTCTGCCAAGACATGCTCGCCCCAACTAACGACATGGGTGCACGAGGGGGTGGGCATTGTTCTCCAGGAGTGGAGGCCGGCAGTTGATGATGGCGCGTGGAGGCGGATGATGGCGAGTGGTGGCGGCTCTTGCGGCGACGGAGGGGGCGAGTGCGTCGGTGGCGGAGGGGGCGAGCGCGTCGGCGGAGGAGGGGGCGAGCGTGGCGGCGGCGGCGGAACCCTAGGTTTCTCTCCCTCTTTGTTCTATGCGTGGATCTGCTCTGTACCGAGAAAGAAGAGATGAGATCAGGGGATCACTAGGCACCTGTGGCATTCTATCCGTAAATTGCCTGGAGTGACAAGGGCACCGGTGGGAAAAAGACCGAGGGAAACCAGTTTCCCTGTGGAAGTACGTCTCGGCTCGCTTTGACCTATAACACGTAAAAGCACCCGAAGCTGCTCTGGGCTGTTGACTCAAAACTGTTCTGTTTTAGCTGTTTGTTGCGGTTTCAGTTTTGCCCAGTGTGAAACTGCCTCCAAAAGCTATAACAAACACAGCCTTATTGCAGTCCGTTGTCAGTCCTCATCGTGTTCAATCTATTGCAGTATGCAAGTTGTGCTACTTTGTATGTTTTTGTTTCACCCTTATGATTTTCATGCTATAATTTTCATAAAGTATAACTTCTCTTCATTACTGCCTGGAGCAAGTGTTGATTCTCTTAGTTGTCACAGAAGAAGGCAATGCTGTCAACGTCCCACAAAGTCAACTGTTACATCTACATTTAGAAGGAATTGCTAAATCAGAGAACCCAATAACAATAAAGGATAGAGGGTACAACTTCATTGGAGATATATGAACTATGTAGTACGTACACAAAATCATCACGGCAATGGTATCCTTCACAAGTATTAGTAGCCACCCCTTCGAATCGAACCAAGAAGTTGGTTCAGTATATGGAATCTTTCCTCCGACCCTAGTTGCTTGTACCTGACAATGGCCGTGTTCTTTGTGTCATTACCCCAACTAAGGCATTGTCCAGAATAGATTTTTAGGGTGTAAACACACTGTTTGATACTCAGTAGAATATCTCCACTCACTTCGCTTTGTGATTTTTCCCTTCTACCTGGGCATAGCTTCCGTCTTGTATGACTTTGCTCTTTGCCGACATGATCCTCTATGTGTGTGTCCGCTCGCGCGCGTGTTGGTTGTGTGCATCCTATTTATGCAGGGGACGAGTGTGTATTCAATGAGATTGCCCCCACGATGTTACAATATGAGTCAATAAAAGTACCCGTTATTGAAAATAAGAAATATTTCCCTTGAATTCATTTTCTCCAATGCGTTGACCCAGTTCAAACCTGGCTTTGATCACTTTTGTACAACACTAGTATGATCCAAGAAGCCTGGATGCCATGTCAAAAAACAAGAAGAAGCCTGATGCAGAATGATCCAAAATCCGTGTAATTATTCAAATGTAATTAATAAAATCTCAATGGTTCTTCTGTATTAAACCCAATGACAGCTCTATCACTACTTGAAAAAGCGTTGTTCTTTGTTTCCCGACACATCCAATGCCTATAAGTACACGAGGAGCAAAATAAAGGATGACAAGATTTGCTGCATTATCTATGTGAGAAGGAGAGCAAACCACTAGTTCAGTGTCGCGTGTAACAGCAAGGATAATATAGGGATCTCAAAATTGTAGCATCTCCATTACCGGGCAATATATAAGGTAGGTATAGTAGGTGACTCATGACTTCATCAAAAATAATTGTGCATATATGTTTAGTAAGATTAATAAAAGAACTAGTTCACACAAGAGTCTAGAGTGAGAGTGCATATGATCATTGGTTGCACATATACTAAGCTACCATTATGCATCTTATAATTGCAACAACCATGTTGCATTGTGTCATTATTAACAATAGATCAAGACTCAGGTTGTATATGCTTTCATGCTAGAATAATCTTCTCCAAAAGTCAATAATGTTCTATTCTTAACACACAAGGTAAAGTTAAAATTCAATTTACTTCGTAACAAACATGACATGTATATGAATTGTTCAGAATATGACTATAAATGTTTATATGTTTCACATGATCATCAAAGAGTACAACCATCATAATTAATTATTCACTACTACAGATCCGAACACTACTGATCCTCATCATTGACCGACCACAAGCCACACCTCACTGATGTGCATTTACATTGACCGGCCTTGAAAGGGGCGTCAGTAATATGGACATGTAGGTTGGGAAAGATGGTTATCACAGATGGGTCTAAAACTAGCTAGTCAGTGATAGCTTGTACCGATGTTCAAATAACACCAAAGGTTATCACTAACTGGCCGCTAAATTTGATCCGTGTGTGTAGCACATTCAAATCAGACTCGTCGTTTGCCCACAGGTCAGTTTGGCGCTGTACGCAACCCTCACTGCCCGTCCTCAACACCACTATCTCTTTACCCTTTATGTCACTACTCTTAGTCGGCCATCACCGTTCCCGGCCACCATTTGTATTTTTTCCGCTTTTACTTCCCCTCTATATTGGCTCTGTCTCGTAGGGAAATTCTGGCGCTACTATCGTCATTGTGCGGCCCAAAGATGTAGATCCACCATCGCCCGATGCCATCACAACACAGCGGTGTCCGTCCCATCTGGTAGTTGCATTCCGCCCCGGTCGTCGGACGCCAGGTCTCCCGCGTATGTGTGCGCGGTCATAAACCTGGCATGCATTTCATCATTCTTCGGTCGCGACCACGACCGTGATGGTGAGCTCTATTCCCTTATATTAGTGTCCAAATTTGAAGTTTGCTAGATCTTGTGGATGACACATTATTATTGTGCTATAAAAATGTATGTAAGTTTACTATGAAAGTTAGCATGTTTTTGTGCGCATTAAGACTAGATTTAGAACATTAAGGACTCACTATACAGATTTTTAACAATTTTGCAGTCTGCAAAGATGTTGTCTGTCATGTGAAACAATTTCTTTGCTAATTTTGCTCATGCAGAGTAGACAGATTCTAGTAGATGTCTATTGTGTTCAAGATCACTTTCCTTTTGTTGTCCATGAAGACATGCTCACTGTTCTATTGGGATCATGTATAGTTGATAGTAATGATTTTGTTGTCCATGGAGCCCTGCTCTCTGCTAGTTTGCCGGTGCCCTATCAGGAGCAGCCCATGGACTATGAGCCGGCGATTTGCTGCGCCAGCTGTGGGTGGAAGGCGCCGCAGTGGATACCATGGAGTCTGGCAAACCCTGGAAAGAGGTATTATGCATGCGTTGAAGCTTAGGTAAGCTTGATTCGACATTTGACAGGTTCCTCTGCTCTGTGTTCTTTCCGTTGGCTATTTCTCTGAAAGTATTTTTTGTTAATTGAACAACACGGTTTTATCGAGTGCCGTGGTGGTCCTACATCTGCATTTCTTTGTGGATTGCTAGGAGATCCTTGCGATAGGGTATGGAATCTAGAGGATTTTGTTGCTGCATTAGGTAATGGAGATGGAGATGATGGTGATTTCACTGTGGAACTCCAGAACAAAAATCATGAAAATGTTGGAGTATTAGTTTGTAACAAAAGTGTTAGTTAAAAGATGTTGTTTTGTGGCATCATGCTATTTTTCTCTGGTTTAGCTGTTGGGATGCCCTTATCTTAGTTTTTCTGGTTGTGAGTCAATGTACTAAATTTAATCCTAGTTGTTGGCAAATGTGTAATGGATGACAATAAGTGTATTGAACTTTAGTCATGTTTCAGTAATATTCAGTTTGCAAATTTGGTCATGACAACAAAAACTATCATTTGTGTTTAATGAAATCCAGTTTGCAAATTTGCAATATGCAATATATCAGGTTTGAAGTGTCAATTTTTGCAGCAACAAGATCAATTGTTTACAATATAGCAAGAGCAACAAGATGAATTCTCGACAGCATTTTGGACAACACACATATAGCAAGTACTAGTTCACTTAGCATAGCACATAATAACAAGTTCACAGGGACACACACATCCAGAATAACACAGGCTCAGTAGTTCAGTATTACCATAACACATAGTAACACTTGGCAACAAAAATCACCAGCAAATCGACCGATTGGGGCCCTTGATTTCCATGTCCCCACCCTTCGAAAACCCTAAACCCAACCGGGACAGAACGATGAAGATAGACCGGGCGTACCTTCCTTCTTTCTATTGGAGTGGTCGGCGGCGGCCCCCGCGATCATCTGCCCGTCAACGTCGCTGCCATGGAGGAGGAACCGAGGCATCGCGGGAGAGGAAGGGGCGAACAGGAAAACGAGGGATGTGAGCGAGTTGGTCCAGCTTGACCAGGTTTTAGCCTGAGACCCCACCCGTAGAAGCTGACTCAGCCCATTCCCAGCCTTTCCCGAGCAACGTACGAATCTCGACGTTTGGATTTGCACACAATCCTCAAAAAGACCGGGATCAGAGAGGTTGGGGTACCAACTTCTGGAATTTGGACGTGGGGGTTCATTTGCGACGCCGCCTAACGATGAGGTTTATTTCAAACTGCACTCGTAGGCCGACAACGTTGATCAGACCTTCTAATCATCTCTATTAAACCATTACATCTGGAACAATAAAATACTTTACATATGCTCATTATCTTGTGAGAATACATAAATAGTAATTGCTGCTCCAAAATGTGTCATCACTATTCCAAAAAAGAGATCGAAGAACAAGATTCCCAACTTTTTTTGAAAGGTGTAAGTAGACGAGCTGTAGGAAAGAGCCAATTGTAGATCGACCTTCAGGTCAAATCCCATGGGATCTTCTGTATCAAACTCCATGACGTCTCTGCCATTGTTTGAAATCATGTTGTTGAGAGCTTCCCAACACCTCCGATGCCTATCAGTACTTGCAAAGCAAAGCTAAAGATGACAAACATGAAACATTATTTTGGTGGGAGGGAAAGCAAACCGCTAGTTGAGTGGCATAAGTAGAGCAAGGATGACATACAAGGTTCCGCTTAAAGCGACAAATGAGTACAAGTTGCTGGTTGCAGCTGCAGTTGATGCAGACGATGGTGTCTTTCCATTGGCATTTAATGTGGTTGAAGATGAAAGTTCCGACAGCTGGGTTTGGTTCTTCATGCAGTTGAGGATGTCTCTCCAGTATCACAACTACCCTTTCAATGCTATGACATTCTTGTCCAATGAACAAAAGGATCTACGCATTCAATGTAGTTGAGGATTTCCCACATGTGTTTGAAGATGGCCACCATGCCTTCTATTTATATCATATCATGGAGGAATTCATAGAGAACCGAGGAAGGGACCATGGTCGCAACAGATAAGAGCTGCGATACTCGAGGATTTTACTCGTGTGCAGAAGCATGCAGCATGGATGAGTTTAATGCATCAATTGAGAGCATAGGAAATATATCCACCAAAGCTGCCGACCGGATAATTGCGAGTAAGCCAGAGCATTGGTCAGATGCCGTCTTCACAGTTTTTGTTTTCTCGTTCTGTTTCTTTTCTTTTCCAAAAATTCTCAACTTTTTTCACATATTTGATTTTTTTTCAATATCATTATTTTTTTACAAATTCGTGTACTTTTTAAAAGAACCGATGAACTTTTTCAAATAGATGATTTTTTTCATATCTATGAGCTTTTTTTGAAAATCGATGAATGTCTTTCACGAAAATTTATGAAGTTTTTTAAAAAAATGGATGTACTTCTTATATTTCTCTTTTTTTCAAAATCGGTGAATTTTTTTCAAAATTGATTTGTTTTTTTTCAAAACCGATGTACTTTTCCCCAAATCTACGAACTCTTTTAAAAATTTTTAAGTTTGGGAACATCCTTTTTTCGAAAGTCAATGGTTGATTGGTCAAGTGGTCAATCATTGACCGGTCAACTGTTGGCCGACTAAATAAAAACGTAAAACGAAAACTAGACTGCTTAGCGAGAATTACCAGCGAGACACGGAGAGGACTTTGCTAAGCCGGGGCCCACTTGGAACATAGGTGGGCACTGACTCAAGATTTTGGGGGAGCGTCTAAGTAAGGAGCGTTCCTTCGTGAGGTTATCTGGGTGGGGCTGAGTGCACGTCAGTTGGCGCGATCTCAGCCGCCGCCACGTGACACGCTCCCTCCTATTTTTTTATTTTTCCGCACGCGTTTCCATCTTTTTTCATGGTTTTTTCGGGTTTTTTGGTTTTTTGGTTTTCCACCTGTCTTTCTTAGATTTAGGACAAAAAATATATATTTTTGCGCAAGTAAACACATGTTCTTTTTTTCTTCTGCAAGAGGCACAAATTTGCTTCCGCGAGAGGCACGGCCATGCCTCTCGGTAACAGAAAAAACAGTTTCCTTTTTTTTCCTTCCATTAGAGGCACGGCCGTGCCTCTCGGTAACGAAAAAAACGCATTTTTTCTTTCCGCGAGAGGCACAATTTTTTTTCCAAGAGGTACGGATTTGATTCCGCAAGAGGCACGACGATGCTTCTGGGAAATGGAAAAAATATGTTTTTTTTCCTTCCGCGAGCGTGCCTCTTGGAAACGAAAAAAACATGTTTTTCTTTCCTTCCGCGAAAGGCACGGTTTGCTTCTGGTGGAGGCACAGATTTGCTACCGCGAGAGGCACAATCGTGCCTTTTTCAGGAAGGGAAAAAAACATGTTCCCGTTCGGTTATTTCGTCCGTTTTTGTGTGTGAAAAAAAGTTCATCAAACCTTATCAACATGGGATCTAGTGTTGAAGATCTCGGCACAAGGAATTCAACGGTAAGAACGGTTCGAGATATGGACGCACAGTTTAAGAGATAAATGTATTTTTAAAACGGATCTACGAAAAAGGGAAAACTCACATGTTACAACAAGTGACGCACATGCAATGCGCCACATGTCGCAACCAGAGGATGGGAAATGCCCTTGGAAAAGAGTGCTCCTTAATTAATGATTTCGAAGTTTCTAGCGCTGAAGGCACCCTATAGGATCACCCATGCAAACACGCAAAGTAGTTAAGAAAAGAAACCGGAGCAAACACGCAGGCGCTCAGATCATGCATCAGGCCATATTGCAGGTGACCCTCATCGTGTAACCTAAAATGGGTCATGCCCATGTACTGGTACAACCAAAGTAGTTTAGATATGTTTGTCACAAATATAAATACATTTTAATTAAAAAGGGAAATAAATTTTTTAAAAATTCATGATTTTTTTTCAATAATTTATAGAAACAACATTTAAAATTTTAAAAACAGTTTGATTCAAAATATTCCTGAATTGAAAAATCATAAATTTAGAAAAGGTTCTTCCAAAATCTAACTTTTTATAGAATTATTTAAATAAGCTCTGGAAGTGAAGAAAAGTGTTTACATTTTTTAAAAATTGTTCCCTAATTGTATATTTCATGAAAGTAGGAAAAAATCACGGATTTTAAAGAACTTCATGAATTAAGGAAGTGTTCATAAACTAAAAAGTAAAAAAATATGCACATGGAAACAAACAAAAATGTTGAGAACAATTAACAGTAAAAACAGAAAACAAAACTGCAATAACCAGAAAGCCGAAGGAAAAAACCAACAGAAAAATCATGGGCACCGAAGGAAAATAATCGGCAACTAATGACCTAATGGGTGGTCCATGGGCGATGTGATAGTTTTACAGTTTTCTTTGGACAAGCCCTTCGTTGGGATATCAATGACGCCTCAATGTGTGAACAAATTACATATATTTTAGACCTCGGCATTGCGCGCATGTGATAATAGCCTTGGATTTTCAAGAAGTGGTTAACAATCTAAACAAGGACACTGCAGGAATATATGCAAGTATAGTCAAGAAGAATAGAGCAACTTCGACTCAGTTGCAATGATGTTCCTTCATCTTCGAAGGACGTGAATCAAATAGAGAGGCGCATAGCCTAGCTAAACATACGTTAGGGCTTCCTCTAGGATGCCACGTGTGGCACCTAAATCCCCTTGATATATCATGTATTTCCATGTATTTGGACCTTGATCAATAAAGAGAAATATTTCTAGACTTGAAATAAGGAATTACATATATTTTAGCTCTAAATTTGACATGGGTAATCGATCGATTGTAGCACTCGACGCCATATCGGATTGAGCCACCAAAGAGTTGTGCACCCGCTTCTCACGGCAATGTTCACGCGTTGCCATTGGTTTCGGGGCAATCTTTTAGAGTCATGCTGCCGCTCTATATCCACCCGAGTCTTTATAAATCGGCAGGGAAGTAAATGCAAATGACGCCCCCCCCCCCCCCCCACCCCACAATTACTCTGAAATTCGTCGGTCTTTGCGGCGGTAGAAACATTAATCCCGATAGCCGATGGTGAACAAGATTGACGCGGCCACCAATCACAGAGACGTCATTACGGAGGGATCTTCAGTCATGCCGCATTAAGAACTAGTTTTGCTAAAAATATACTCACTACAATCCAAAATAAGTGTCATGGATTTAGTTCAAAATTTAACCCATGACACTTATTTTGGATCGGACCGAGTTTTATATAAGCCGAGCGTCGAGTAGATACACTTGGTTTATCGGCAACAACACCCTTTTTGTGGCACGAACCTTTTGAAGGTTTTCCGTGCAAGTCAACCATTTGATTGTTTGACCAGGAATATAGAATAAACTAACGACATCTAAAATACCAAATAGATAAAATATGAAACTACTTTTCATGATGAATCAAATGGTATAAATTTCGTATTGTGGATATTGATATATTTTTCTAAAAACTTGGTCAAACATGGCCTCGTTTGATTTAAAAAAAAACAAATACACCTTATATAAAGGAACGGAGGGAATATATGCTAAGCGTTTCCTATAAGCCGAGCATATTTTTTGTCATGCTCGGCTTACGGCCTTATATGGCAAGGTCATATTTGTTGCCGTCTTTCTGCCTTTTTAAACTCGGCGTACATGCTTATAAGCCGGGTACCCGTGAATTTAGACTCGGCTTACATCTATATACACGTCAACTTCTGATTTTCTTGTAGTGGTGTGTGTGTGTGTTAGGGGTCGACAGAAAAATAAGAGCAGCGTGGGTTGCTAGCAAGATGGAAATTGCTTTACGCGAGTGTTTTACCTTGATTAGTATGGATTTCCGAGGAAGACCTCGCTTTGTGTATGGGTGTGGGTTGGGGTGGGAGGGGGGGTGGTGGTGGAACGTCTGGGTCAGCACTCCAAATGGAAGAAGCTGCTGAGTTGGTTGAGACATTGTCCGATGCTCTCTCTGAATATCTCTACTTGTTGCTTTCGGATACATAATTATATTTAGGAGCTCTTTTACTAAGTAAAAAACCTCTGTATTTATAATTGTTTTGTAAGGTTAGGAACTCCCAGCTTGAATCACTAAAGTAGTTTTCATGGTATGCGTTTGTCAAATCAAGAGTCATACGAATCATTTTATAAGCCCCCGGAATCGTTCACAAGACGCCAGAAATGGAGTAGTCAAACTCAGGAACTGAATTAAGCGGATGCGCGGAAAGCCAATATGATTTTTTTTTGTGAAAAGGTATGGTGAAGAACTCCTAGGCAGAGCTTATGTTTGAAAAAGTACATGCGGAAAGCTTCGCACCTTCTCAGAAAGTTAGAACACATGAATCTGAATTTACACGAAATCTTGTGTTTCAAGCTGTGCTCAACTCTTTTATTCTGTTTATCATTCAGCACAAGCATTAATTAGTCCATACAAGCTAGCTCAGTTTTGTCATACTCTGATACTGATAATGCAGTAAAGTACCGTGATCAGATTGCTCCATCCAACCACTGTGATTGTGATAAGTTTCTCTGACTTTTAACTCCTCAAGGAATGACCGCTCATGCCGCCGGCCAGTGAACGATCCACATTATATATGCACAGATTATGTGTTGGAGTTCTCTTACCGGTAGGGGTACGCAAAAGATTGGACTTTTATCGATCACGATTCTTCTGGCAGAGTGATGAAGATAAGAAGAAGTATAGGCTCACTAGATGGGATATTATTTGCAGGGGCCAAAGGACCAGGGAGGTCTAGGGATTGAGAACTTAGAGGTAAAGAACAGATGTCTGCTCAGTAAATGATTGTCCAGACTATCTGTAGAGACAGAAGGCATGTGGGTACAAATTTTACGTAATAAGTACTTACACCCTAAGACCTTGGCACAGGTCACTGCCAGACCCAATGATTCACCATTTTGGAAAGGTTTGATGCAAATGAAACCAGCCTTTTTCCATAGAACTAAATTTCTCATTGGAAATGGTTAGTCAACGAGATTCTGGGAGGATACGTGGTTAGGGGAGACGTCTCTAGCGACACAGTATCCAACTCTCTATAATATTGTGCAACGAAAGGAGGCGTTCGTCGCCACAATTTTACAATCAAATCCTCTTAATATTCAATTCCGACGGGCTTTGGTGGGTCATCACTGGGAAGCTTGGGTACACCTTGTCCGAAGACTCATGGAGGTTCATTTATCAGATGAGTCCGATAGGCTTCATTGGAAGCTAACCTCTAGTGGTCTTTTCTCAGTGAGATCAATGTATTTGCATCTTATTGATACTGGACCAATCACCACGTCAATCCATATTTGGAAGGTCAAAGTACCCTTACGAATCAAAGTTTTCATGTGGTTTGTTCACAGGAAGGTGATTCTCACTAAGGATAATTTGGCAAAGCGGAATTGGAAGGGAAGTAAAGGATGCAGCTTTTGTGATCAAGATGAATCTATCAAACACCTTTTTCTCCATTGTCCATTAGCAAAAAATTTGTGGCAAACAGTTCGTATAACTTTCAATATCATCCCTCCAAATAGCATTTACACGTTGTTTGGGACGTGGTTAAATGGAGTTGACACTAACATTGCAAGGCATATTCGTATAGGAGTATGTGCGCTATTTTGGGCTATATGGAATTGTAGGAATGACATGGTTTTTAACAGACAAACACGTATAAATTTTTTGCAGGTATTGCACAGGGCATGGTAGCCTTTGGTTACTGGGTCTGCCTGGTGGGAGATGGTAGCTCGGGATATCTACAACCGGTTTGGATGGCGGTTCAGTAATAGGATAGATGGTTAGGCATCAAGTCCTATTTTCGCCGGTTGTGGCATTTTTCTTTCTATTGGATTATTTTGCAGCTCTTCACGAGCTTGTTCGGAACCACATACACTAGTAGAAAACAGGGCTTTGGTCTAGGCCGGGTCAGCCCATTAGTCCCGGTTCAGTCACGAACCGGGACCAATGGGGGCAACGGTCCCGGTTCGTGAGGCCAGGGGGCCGGCCGGGCCTCGTGGGGCATTGGTCCCGGTTCGTCTGGACCCTTTAGTCCCGGTTCCAGACACGAACCGGGACCAATGTGCCTCGCTCCTGGCCCACAACCATTGGTCCCGGTTCGTGGCTGGAACCGGGACCAAAGGGGGTCCTTTAGTCCCGTTTCCAGCCACGAACCGGGACCAATGAGATGCCTATATATACCGCCCTCGCCAGCGAGCAGAGCACTCCACACTGCTCTGTTTTTCTGGCCGGCGAGGGGAGAGCTTTGTGGTGCTCTAGCTCACCTCCTATGCACATGAGGTGTTCGATGAAATGCCCGAGCCATACTTAAGCTTTCTCCTCTGGAAGCTCCTTGTCCAAGCTCCATTTTCCTCAAGATTTGTCTAGGTTGGCGGTTCATCCTGTCCCGTCCCCGTCCTCACCGCCGTCGATCGCCCGCGCCCATCTCGGCGCCGGCACCACCGTGGTTAGCCTCTTCTTCTTATCTTCTTTCTAAAAGAAAAAAGTTCTTACTTGTATGATTTAGATAGATACTTGTGTAACTTTCTTACTTTTATTATTGTTTGTTATTATATAGTGCGATGGTTTTGGTTATATGTTGTTCTAGATAGTTATTACTTGTATGATTTAATTAGATGCTCTAGAGAGTTATATGTTGTTCAATAATGAGAACTATATAACGCACGCAGATGAACCGGCACTGGATGTACGGTGACCGACGCACCTCCGAGTATATTAAGGGCCTGCATAATTTTCTCGAAGCGGCTGAGGCAAACAAGCAGAATGGTTTTATGCATTGTCCATGTACTGTCTGTGAGAATACGAAGGCTTTCTCCAACTCTAAAACCCTTCACTTCCACCTGCTTGAGAAGGGTTTTATGCCACGCTATAATGTTTGGACCAAGCACGGAGAAAGAGGGGTTATGATGGAAGACAACGAAGAAGAAGAGGATGATGACAACTACCCGCCCCCTGAATACGGTGATGCTGCAATGGGGGAAGCTGAAGATCAAGAGGAACCAGACGATGTGCCTGATGATGATCTTCGCCGGGTCATTGTTGATGCACAGAGAGAATGCGAAAGTGAAAGGGAGAAGTTGAAGTTCGATCGCATGTTAGAGGATCACAAAAAAGGGTTGTACCCAAATTGCGAAGATGACAACAGAAAGCTCGGTACCACACTGGAATTGCTGCAATGGAAGGCAGACAATGGTGTATCTGACAAGAGATTTAGTTCGCTACTTAAAATAATGAAGAAGAAGCTTCCAAAGGATAACGAATTGCCCGGCAGTACGTATGAGCAAAGAAGGTTCTATGCCCTCTAGGATTGGAGGTGCAGAAGATACATGCATGCCCTAATGACTGCATCCTCTACCACGGTGCGTACGAGGATTTGAACGCATGCCCGGTATGCGGTGCATTGCGGTATAAGATTAGAAGAGATGACCCTGGTGATGTTGAGGGCCAGAGCACCGGGAAGAGGGTTCCTGCCAAGGTGATGTGGTATGCTCCTATAATACCACGGTTGAAACGTCTGTTCAGAAACAAAAAGCATGCCGAGTTGATGCAATGGCACAAAAAAGACCGGAAGAAAGACGGGAAGTTGAGAGCACCCGCTGACGGGTCGCAGTGGAGAAAGATCGAGAGAAAGTGGAGCAACTTTACAGATGACCCAAGGAATGTATGGTTTGGTTTAAGTGCAGATGGCGTTAATCCTTTTGGGGATCAGAGCAGCAAGCATAGCACATGGCCTGTGACTCTATGTATGTATAACCTTCCTCCTTGGTTGTGCATGAAGCGGAAGTTCATTATGATGCCAGTGCTCATCCAAGGCCCTAAGCAACCCGGCAATGACATTGATGTGTACCTAAGGCCATTAGTTGATGAACTTTTACAGCTATGGAATGGAAGAGGTGTACGTGTGTGGGATGAGAACGAACAGGAGGAATTTGACCTACATGCGTTGCTGTTTGTAACCATCAACGATTGGCCTGCTCTCAGTAACCTTTCAGGACAGACAAACAAGGGATACCACGCATGCACACACTGTTTAGATGACACCGACAGTATATATTTGGACAAATGCAGGAAGAATGTGTACCTGGGGCATCGTCGATTTCTTCCGACCAACCATCAATGTCGAAAGAAAGGAAAGCATTTCAAAGGTGAGGCAGATCACCGGAAGAAGCCTGCCCTCCGTACTGGTGATCACAAACTTGATATGGTCAATGATTTACAAGTAATCTTTGGAAAGGGTCCTGGCGGACTATCTGTTCCGACTGACGATGCAGGACGCTCACCCATGTGGAAGAAGAAATCTATATTCTGGGACCTACCCTATTGGAAAGACCTAGAGGTCCGCTCTGCAATCGACGTGATGCACGTGATGAATAATCTTTGCGTGAACCTGCTAGGCTTCTTGGGAGTGTATGGGAAGACAAAAGATACACCGGAGGCACGGGAGGAACAGCAACGTGTGCATGAAAAAGACGGCATGCATCCAAAGCAGTATGAAGGTCCTGCCAGCTACGCTCTTACCAAAGAAGAGAAGGAAATATTCTTTGAATGCCTGCTCAGTATGAAGGTCCCGTCTGGCTTCTCGTCGAATATAAAGGGAATAATAAATATGGCAGAGAAAAAGTTCCAGAACCTAAAGTCTCATGACTGCCACGTGATTATGACGCAACTGCTTCCGGTTGCATTGATGGGGCTTCTACCGGAAAACGTTCGATTAGCCATTGTGAAGCTATGTGCATTCCTCAATGCAATCTCACAGAAGGTGATCGATCCAGAAATCCTGCTAAGGTTAAGGAGTGATTTGGTGCAATGTCTTGTTAGTTTCGAGCTGGTGTTCCCACCGTCCTTCTTCAATATCATGACGCACGTCCTAGTTCATCTAGTCGACGAGATTGTCGTTCTGGGCACTGTATTTCTACACAATATGTTCCCCTTTGAGAGGTTCATGGGAGTCTTAAAGAAATATGTTCGTAACCGCGCTAGGCCAGAAGGAAGCATCTCCATGGGCCATCAAACAGAGGATGTCATTGGGTTTTGTGTTGACTTCATTCCTGACCTTAAGAAGATTGGTCTCCCTCAATCACGGTATGAGGGGACACTGACTGGAAAAGGCACGCTAGGAGCGGACTCAATAATATGTTGGGACGGGCATTCTTGGTCTCAAGCACACTACACAGTTCTATAGAATTCTACCTTGGTGACCCCGTATGTCGATGAACACAAGAATATTCTGCGCTCCAAGCACCCGGAGCAGTGTGATGACTGGATTACATATGAACACATCAGGACTTTCGGCAGTTGGTTGCAAACACGTCTCATGGGTGACAACACTGTTTCTGATGAGTTGTACTCGTTGGCCAGGGGACCATCTTCGACTGTATTGACTTACAAAGGGTACGAGATAAATGGGAATACATTTTACACGATCGCCCAAGATCAAAAGAGCACCAACCAAAACAGCGGTGTTCGCTTTGATGCAGCAACCAATAGGGGAAAGGACACATATTATGGTTACATAGTGGACATATGGGAACTTGACTATGGACATGATTTCAAGGTCCCTTTGTTTCAGTGCAAATGGGTCAATCTGTCAGGAGGCGGGGTACAGGAAGACCCACAGTACGGAATGACAACAGTGGATCTGAACAATCTTGGGTACACAGACGAACCATTCGTCCTAGCCAATGATGTGGCGCAAGTTTTCTATGTGAAGGACATGTCTACCAAACCAAGAAAAAGAAAAGATAAGGAAGCGAATACATCATACGATGAGCCAAAGCGCCACATAGTTCTTTCAGGAAAAAGAGACATCGTGGGATTGGAGGGCAAGATAGACATGTCCGAAGATTATGAAAAGTTTCATGAAATTCCTCCCTTCAAATTCAAGGCTGACCCAAGCACCCTGTTAAACGATGAAGATTATCCATGGTTACGGCGCAATAAGCAAAGGACACAAGCGAAAAATAAGTGAAGACTTTCTCTTCACAACTATATCATTGCAGTTACATGTGAAGAAATGAAATGCCTTTTGTAACAGATGAGTTCATTTGTAGTGCTTTTCAATTTCAGGGTCATTTAGCTCAAAAAATCAGTAAATGCATGCAAAATACCAAATGAAGTCAGAAAGGGTTGAAAATTGATGATGTGGCTTTGAATGGTGCATTTTGAACACACAAAAAGTCTAAAGTTCAAATAAGTTCAAAAAAATGAAATCCCTTTGTAACAGATGAGTTTTCGTCCGAAACCATGATACTTCGAAAGAGATTGTCCATTTTGTACACGAAGTGCATCCAGTTTTTGCCGTAACCCTCTCAACTTTTTAGCACATGCTATGTGGGTGAAATGATGATACCATGCCAAGTTTCAACCTTTTCAGAGTTCATTTGTAGTGCTTTTCAATTTCAGGGTCATTTAGCTCAAAAAAATCAGTAAATGCATGCAAAATACCAAATGAAGTCAGAAAGGGTTGAAAATTGATGATGTGGCTTTGAATGGTGCATTTTGAACACACAAAAAGTCTGGAGTTCAAATAAGTTCAAAAAAATGAAATCCCTTTGTAACAGATGAGTTTTCGTCCGAAACCCTGATACTTCGAAAGAGATTGTCCATTTTGTACACGAAGTGCATCCAGTTTTGCCGTAACCCTCTCAACTTTTTAGCACATGCTATGTGGGTGAAATGATGATACCATGCCAAGTTTCAACCTTTTCAGAGTTCATTTGTAGTGCTTTTCAATTTCAGGGTCATTTATCTCAAAAAAATCAGTAAATGCATGAAAAATACCAAATGAAGTCAGAAAGGGTTGAAAATTGATGATGTGGCTTTGAATGGTGCATTTTGAACACACAAAAAGTCTGGAGTTCAAATAAGTTCAAAAAAAAGAAATCCCTTTGTAACAGATGAGTTTTCGTCCGAAACCCTCATACTTTGAATGAGATTGTCCATTTTGTACACGAAGTGCATCCAGTTTTCGATAATTATATAAAATAATCAAAAATAATAGCAAAAAGAATGAACTAAAAATAATCAATTAAAATATTTTTGAAACTAAAATTATATAAAATTTATGCAACTAAAATTATCAAAGTATTTTTTGTTCAAAACATTAATAGCAAAAAGAATTTTCATAAAGAATTTTTTTGTTAGAAACTTTAATAGCAAACTTTAATAGCACTAACAGAAAGTTTATAATTTTTGTGACCTAACAGCAAAAAGAATTAAAAAAAATAAAGCAAAAAAGAAAAGAAATAAATAATGCAAAAAACAAAACAAAAAAACTGCAAAAATATTAAAAAAATGCCCGCCTACTGGGCCACCACGGCCTGAATACGACTAGAAACCCAACCAGCCAGTTGGGCCAGGATTCAGGCCCGCAGAAGACCCAGTAGGCCCACAGGCAGATACAGAGTGGTTAGGCCAGTAAGCCTGCTTTAGAGAGGAGCACGAAGCCTCTGACGCACCGCGCCTTATAAACAGGTGCGGCACTCTCTAAAGTAGCGAGGTGGGACTAAACTCCCACCACGCCGCTGTGCAAGGCCATTGGTCCCGGTTGGTGGCACCAACCGGGACCAAAGGTCTCTGCTTCCCGCCCTTTGGGCTGCTGAAAAGAGACCTTTGGTCCCGGTTGGTGGCACCAACCGGGACTAAAGGGGTGCATTAGTCCCGGTTGGTGGGATCAATGCTGTGTGTATATAAGCAGCACTTGTGAAAATTTTCATTTTCATCTCGCAGTTCACCCCGACGACGCCGACCTCCTCGACGCCGCCAGGCTGCCCCGACGCCGTCGCCGGCCCCGTCGCCTCCCCGAGCCGCCGTCCTCGTCCCCGTCGCCGCCGTCCTCGTCCCCGTCGCCTCCCCGTCGCCTCCCCGAGCCGCCGTCCTCGTCCCCGTCGCCGCCGTCCTCGTCCCCGTCGCCTCCCCGAGCCGTCGTCCTCGTCCCCGTCCCCGTCGCCTCCCGTCGCCGCCGTCCTCGTCCCCGTCGCCGCCGTACTCGTCCCCGTCGCCTCCCCGAGCCGCCGTCCTCGTCCCCGTCGCCGCCGTCCTCGTCCCCGTCACCGGCCTCCAGCCATCGCCGCCCCCCCCCCAGTGAGCCCCCCCCCCCTTTCCCATGGTGTGCCGCCCCGTCATCGTTTAGGGTTTTTTTTGCGGGCATGTATATGTGTATATGTTCATGTATATGTTTTTTTTCATGTATATGTATATATGTTCATGTATATGTGTGTATATGTTCATGTAAAAGGTCTTCGTTGTTTTTCATATGTACGAAAATGTAGAGTGAAAACGAAAACAAACATATAAGAAAAAACAGAGGAAAAAATGAAGAAGGAAAAGAAAACCGCCCGGCCCGGCCACCACCGCATTTTCATAAAGTTTTTCCACCGAGTCCACGTCGCACCGAGCACCCGCGGCGAAGCAAGTCTTTTTTTGAAGGTAGTTTTTTTGTTAAATGAAAATGTTGGCATCGGCTCTATCATCACGTTGGCATCGGCTCTATCTATCAACAAGGCCACGGGAGCACCCCGGCCCCCTATCATCACGTTGGCATTGGCTCCCCGAGAGCTTTCCAACGGATCCGGAATGTCTGTCGTTGTTGATATACCCCCTCCCCGATAACTTCGACATGAGGGGGGGGGTCGATATACCCCCTCCCCGATAACATTTTTTTTCTAAGTTACTAAGGTAAAATGTTCACCCCCCTCTCGATATATCGGGCGACCAACTCTCGAGGCCACCCAAACCCTAGAAAAAAAGCGTTGTCGACATACCCCCTCCCCGATAACATTTTTTTCTAAGTTACTAAGGTAAAATGTTCACCCCCCTCTCGATATACCGGGCGGCCAACTCTCGAGGCCACACAAACCCTAGAAAAAAAGCGTTGTCGATATACCCCCTCCCCGATAACTTTTTTTTTTCTAAGTTACTAAGGTAAAATGTTCACCCCCCTCTCGATATACCGGGTGACCAACTCTCAAGGCCACCCAAAACCTAGAAAAAAAGCGTTGTCGATCTCCTACCCCCTCCCGCCCCTACCCGACAATCTCTCGAGGCCACCCAAACCACTAGAAGAAAACTCCGGTAACTTCGACATGAGGGGGGACGTCGATCAACCCCCTCTCGCCCGAACAAGTCTATGTATCATTTGTTAATTAAATCCCTTAAAGGTTAAGAGAATCCCTTGTTTGACATTCATGAGAGAGGCGGTCCGGACGTCGGACATTCATGAGAGAGGCAGTCCGGACGTCGTACACTCATGTTTGTATATTAATTGCCATGTTGTAATATTTGCAGAAACTATGGCTCAAAGAGACTTGGAACAAGAACAGTTGTTGGGGGAGATAATCCTCGGCGGACGTGATGTCTTGTCGTTTCTCAACGACACCGATGGTCTGGAAGGAGAGGATGACGGCTCCGGTGATCGAACAGTTGAGGAGGAAGGACATGATCATGATGGCTCCGGTGACCGAATGCCGGAGGAAGAAGGAGACCATGATGACGGCTCCGTTGACCGAACGGAGGAGGGAGCTGTTGCAAAGTCCGGCGAGGTATATATATTAATTAAGCATGTGCTGACTAGCTAATTGATGCATTAATTGTTTTGGTATGTACATATATTAACTCTTCTTTCTTCTTTTATAGCCCTCCGGATCGAGCCAAACTTCGGTAACGAGACAAGGCCCGAAGAAGAGGTTGCGCAAGGATGAAAGGTTCACGATCACAGCACTCGCAGACGATGGCCATCCGATTGAACCCAAGCGTACCAAGGACGCATTTTCTGCTCAGTGCGGAGTTATTGTTACGGACAACATCCCGATTAGCATCAAGCAATGGAATAAGCCTAAGGACGACGCCCCTCAAGGTGATTATTTCACCGATAGACAGAAAGATGATCTTTGGACCGCGCTAAAGGCAAATTTCACCCTACCGCCAGAGGAGGATCCGAATAAGCCAGTTATAGAGCCACTAGTCAAGGAGTGTGCTCTTAAGAAGATGGCAGATCTATTCAGGAGGTGGAAGAAGGAGTTGAAATCAAAGTTTGTCGACAAAGGGAAGACTCCAGAATTCACCGGCCGATTTGAGAAGATAAGAGATCACTGGCCCGCATTTGTGGCCTACAAGACATCAGACAAGAGTAAGAAAATGTCAGAGACAAATAAGAACAACGCTGCAAAGAAGCAGTATCACCATCACACGGGGTCAGGTGGCTACCTCAAAGCCCGACCGTTGTGGGACAAAGCTGAGAATGACCTGATTGCTAAAGGGGTCGAACCACAGACATTGAACTGGCCAGACCATTCAAGGACTTGGTTCTTCGGGGTTGGGGAAACTTTGGACCCTGAAACAGGGAAGTGCCGTTGGACGGACGAGCAACTTGCAATACCCGTCACGAAGCTTCAGAAGTATATCACCGCAGCGCAGGAAGGGACGTTCATTCCCGACAGAGAGAAGGACGAGCTGACTGAGGCCCTAGGGAATGCTGAGCACCCTGGATGAACACGAGGCACACCAGGCTCCGTTCCGTGGAAGTTTGGGTTTCCCGACGCAGGTGGTTACAAAAGCCGGGAGAGAAAGAGGAAAGAGGAGCTGAGCGACATGCAGAAGCTCAATGCAAGACTACAAAAGCTAGAGGAAGCTGAGAGCCAGCGAGCTGCCGACCAACCATCTCAGCGGCACGAAGCTACCCCAGAAGCTACCCCGCCATCTCAACGGAGAAGCAGCGTGGCTTCCACGGAGCCCGTTCAGCCTGACTTCACGTCTCCTAGCTACCCCGTGGATACTATCACGGAGGCTCAACATTGGGAGCTTATGACGAAATGCCGGAACATCACTTTCAAGGCGGCTGTCGGCTCTGTTGCACCTCCTCAACCCAACGGAACTTTTCATTGCCGTCCGATTCCACATGACTATGCTGTTGTGATGGTGGATGAAGTAATGGAGGGATTTGAGGAGCTCGAGCTTGACCACTCTACAGGTGAAGGGGAGAATCGGTTGGTTCATGCTCTGAGGAGTACATGTCTATGGCAGAAGGAGTACATCAAGCTTCCAAACTGGACGCCTCCGCCTCCTCCTCCTCCTCCGGCGAGTCAGGGCACTCCGCCTCCTCCTCCTCCTCCTCCTCCTCCGGCGAGTGATCAGGGCACTCCGCCTCCTTCTCCGGCTCCTCCGACGCGTGAGGGCACTCCGCCTCCTCCTTCACCTACTCCGGCGCGTCGGAGCAGTCCGCCTCCTCCTCAGCCTCGTCGGCAATGGCGGAAGACAAACGCCGCCGCTCCGGCTCCTCCGGCACGTCAGATTTCTCCGCCTCGTCAGCAACGACGGAAGAGAGACGCCGCCGCTCCGGCGGCTAGCAGTACAAGCAGAGGCGGGAGCCAATTCAGATACGGTCCATCTCTCAAGCCTTTGGAAAAGTTACCATATGAGATGACCGAGCAGGAAAATGAGGACATATGTCGTGCCCAACTGAGGGACCATTTTGCAAAGAAAACTCCACCTCCGAAGGAGAAGGTAGATCCGGTGAAAGTGAAGCGCACTATCAATGCCCTGAAGCGACCACCACCGCCTCCGCCGGATTCCAACTATGACCACATAATTACTAAGACACATGCTAAAGCGTAGCAGTCGGGAAGTACTTCCAGTGCTGCAAGAGTGAAAAAACGAAGAAGTGGGAAAACAATTCCCCAGCTCGGCGAACAGGAGAAGCAATCGTGCCCCCCGCTCAAGGTGTCTAGCGATATCACTAATCATCCGGTGCTACTGCCCGGTACCACTCTTGATGATTACCTGCCCGATTATGTACAGTTTGAAACGGCTGAGGTAGTAGACGTATTTAGATACGAGCACGGGAAGCCTCTCGTCAAACCTGATCATCCTCATCTAACAACGATGATGCAAAAATTGCATGACTGGTACACGGAAACCTGCAGGAAGTCTGGGAAAGACAGTTTGTTAGTCGGAATTAAAAAAGAGCATGACTTCCCTGGAGTCGACCTGCTGCCTGTTGAATTTGTGGAGTTATTTCAATTATACAATCAAAAGGCCCTCGACAAACAACTCATGACTTGCTACTGTCTGTAAGTATTACTTCTATAATTAAGTCTCTAGCTCAGCTCGTTCATTGCATATATATATAATTATCCTCACTATATTATGCAGATTGAAGATGGTCGAATGCAAAAAAATAGGAATCTTCGACGTTGGGTTCATTAGCCCAAATACCGTAAATGAATGGTCGGTACGAAAGGCGGCTGAAGATACCGAGAACAACTTACTACAAACGTTCCTTACACATCAAAACAAAAGGGAAATACTCTTTCCTTACAACTTCAAGTGAGTGTTACTGTCTTCTGCATATTCGGTTCCGCTTACTCGTGGTTAAGTAATGTAATTGATGAGTTATGCGTGCGCAGCTTCCACTATATTCTGCTATCCATTAACCTTGACGGGGCATTAGTAACTGTCTTAGACTCGCTCCGTAAAGATCCCAAGTATTATGCGGACATGACTGCAATGCTCCAGAAGTAAGTTCAATCAATACCGGGACCATATCGGCAACTTTCGTTCATTTCCTGATATCAAGTAATCATTTTCTTTGCCTGCCAGGGTTTGGAAAACGTTCACCGCTAAGGTTCCGGGTCTGAAGAAGGAGCTGCGATTTACACACCCCAAAGTAAGTAGTACTAGCTAGTTCCGCGCATCTCTCATTGATTCTAGTTTCATCAATACCATTATCATGCTTGCTTATCAGTTTGATTGAACTCTATTCTCGTAAAGTGCTTGTTGCAGGCACCCAACACTCATTTATGTGGATACTACGTATGCGAGTTCATTCGCTACTATACCTCTGAACGGGCCTCCTCTGAGAAACAATTTGATGTACGTAAACAATATTCACAATTTTATTTTATATATTACCATCAATTGTGTTGAGTTTCATTCATATATATGTATTGACCCCTTCTTTAAATTAGATCTGGCAGATGCGGGATGAACTCCTACCACATGATCGCATACGAGCAATTCAAGAGGAATTGGCGGGATTCTTTCTTGACCACGTCATACCTGAACAAGGAGAATACCATGTGAAATTGAAATTGTTGTAAGGGATGTTATATATTGTACATATGTAGCAGCGTCGGATAGATATACGAAAACTTGTTGTTCGACCAAGCACGAAGAAAGAGATGTCACTTCTCTCTATATATGTTCATGACGATCTTGTGTAATTAATGGTTTCCTTTATTTGCTTACTAGCTAGCGTCGAGTTCTCTCTATATGTGTAGTAGCTAGCGTCGACCAAGCACGGAAAAAGAGAGGTCACTTCTCTCTATTAGCTCGCTAACACAATATGAAACCCCTAAATTAACCCTCCAAAACCCCAAAAGCCCCCCTTCCAAAAAACAACAAAACCCCCAGCGACTGCGAGCTGCTGACGCGTGGCCACCTTTTGGTCCCGGTTGGTAACACCAACCGGGACTAAAGGTCCTCCCTCCCCCGCCCCAGGCAACGCCACGTGGAGGGCCTTTGGTCCCGGTTCGTAAGCAAACCGGGACTAAAGGTTTTGGGTATTAGTCCCGACCCTTTAGACCCGGTTCCAGAACCGGGACTAAAGGCCCTTACGAACCGGGACAAATGGCCCTTTTTCTACTAGTGATACGACTTATTTGCTTGCTTTAATAAAAGGGCCGCATGCATCAATTGATGCAGAGGTCGGACTATGTGTTGGAGTTATCTTACCGGTAGGGGTACGCAAAAGATTGGACTTTTATCGATCACGATTCTTCTGGCAGAGTGATGAAGATAAGAAGAAGTATAGGCTCACTAGATGGGATATTATTTGCAGGGGCCAAAGGACCAGGGAGGTCTAGGGATTGAGAACTTAGAGGTAAATAACAGATGTATGCTCAGTAAATGATTGTTCAGACTATCTGTAGAGACAGAAGGCATGTGGGTACAAATTTTATGTAATAAGTACTTACACTCTAAGACCTTGGCACAGGTCACTGCCAGACCCAATGATTCACCATTTTGGAAAGGTTTGATGCAAATGAAACCAGCCTTTTTCCATAGAACTAAATTTCTCATTGGAAATGGTTAGTCAACGAGATTCTGGGAGGATACGTGGTTAGGGGAGACGTCTCTAGCAACACAGTATCCAACTCTCTATAATATTGTGCAACGAAAGGAGGCGTTCGTCGCCACAATTTTACAATCAAATCCTCTTAATATTCAATTCCGACGGGCTTTGGTGGGTCATCGCTGGGAAGCTTGGGTACACCTTGTCCGAAGACTCATGGAGGTTCATTTATCAGATGAGTCCGATAGGCTTCATTGGAAGCTAACCTCTAGTTGTCTTTTCTCAGTGAGATCAATGTATTTGCATCTTATTGATACTGGACCAATCACCAGGTCAATCCATATTTGGAAGGTCAAAGTACCCTTACGAATCAAAGTTTTCATGTGGTTTGTTCACAAGAAGGTGATTCTCACTAAGGATAATTTGGCAAAGCGGAATTGGAAGGGAAGTAAACGATGCAGCTTTTGTGATCAAGATGAATCTATCAAACACCTTTTTCTCCATTGTCCATTAGCAAAAAATTTGTGGCAAACAGTTCGTATAGCTTTCAATATCATCCCTCCAGATAGCATTTACACGTTGTTTGGGACGTGGTTAAATGGAGTTGACACTAACATTGCAAGGCATATTCGTATAGGAGTATGTGCGCTATTTTGGGCTATATGGAATTGTAGGAATGACATGGTTTTTTACAGACAAACACGTATAAATTTTTTGCAGGTATTGCATAGGGCATCGGCGTTGATCTGTACATGGTCGTTACTCACTCCTGCGGAAACCGGGGAGCCTTTGGTTACTGGGTCTGCCTGGTGGGAGATGGTAGCTCGGAATATCTACAACCGGTTTGGATGGCGGTTCAGTAATAGGATAGATGGTTAGGCATCAAGTCCTATTTTCGCCGGTTGTGGCATTTTTCTTTCTATTGGATTATTTTGCAGCTCTTCACGAGCTTGTTCGGAACCACATACAACTTATTTGCTTGCTTTAATAATGGGGCCGCATGCATCAATTGATGCAGAGGCCGAAGGTAATCCTCCTATTCTAAAAAAATGCGTTGGAGTTCTCGTGCCTTGTCAAGTAAACTACTCCTGTAACAGGGAAAGAACGACCTTAGGGATCAACGACAATGGCGACGACACCACCAGTTGTCTCTCCGCTCTTGCCGTCTCCTACTGCTCCTCAAAGCACCCCTGATCTGGGCTTCCCAGTGTTGTCGCCGACACTCAAGGCATGCCTTCCCCTGGCGCTTCCACTGGCAGTGGGGCTGCTGCTGCTGCTCAAAGCAACCTCCAAGACGGTGGCCCTATTTTTGGCAGCCGTGAGTGCATATAATTTTGCTTTTCTTACTCAGTTCCGATCGAATTTGCTTCAGGAAACAAATACGAACTATATGACACTTCCCTTGTGTTATTTGACCATTATAGTGTTATACTGATTATTACTCAAGCGGTTTGATTGTGGTCAACACCTTGCAAAAATCAACTACAAAAGAAATCTTGTGTCATTTGTCCTACTGTACTAGTGTTATAACAGCCGACTTGCTGGATGCTTGTGGTTGCAGACAATCCGTATGCCGGCGGACCTCCCGTCAACCGCTCATAGCAAAGCTCTTGCTCTGCTCCTGAGGACCCATCTGTTCATGTGCTAGTTAAAATGTGTACATGGAAGATGGAACAACATTTGATCCCAGTATGGTTAAGGGCTTGTTGCCCTCTTGTTTATCAGACATTGTGAAGTCAAGAATGTATCAGCACAATTTATTAGTTACCGTGTTCGTTCGTATAACTTGTGGGAGTACGGATAACCATATGTCTCGTATATACACATCCGGCCAATACGCCCTCTTTGAAACGAGGTTGAAACACCCAGGGTCTTTCATCATTGTGATGCACGCATTCATTTTTATTATTACTTATTAAGGAAATACATAACAAACCAGAACCGAAACGTCATCAGGCCATTGCACGTCCGGCCGCAGATGGCCTGGACAAGGAATTTCATCCGTTTCTGAGACAAACCAGTGAAGATGACACCTTCAACAAGCTAATCCTCCTAATCGGAGGAGATGCTATGCGTGACCGGCACGGTTCCGGAGCCCGATATCTCGCCATTGGTGCCCCCGGGCTTTGTCCTCACCGGTTTTTCGTCGTCGTCGTCACTATCACCAAGGTTTGGAACAACAGGAGTCACTCGACGGAGAGTTGCGCCTCAAAGGTGAGGTGATGTATATATTCTTGACACCTCTCATACCGAGATACAATGTGTGTGTAACAGATTGTACCACAAACGGCCATACGGGATTGTGGTGCAAGACAACTACTAAATTTTATTTTCTAACTCGATGTCTACTTGCGAACGATAGGAGATGGTAGAGGAAGACAGACTGATGGGGAGATGAAGGTTCAAAGGAAGATATATATTGTTGAGCCAACAGAGTGGTTGAGGTATGACATTACAGACTCATGAATGAAAGGTAGACATGTCACATGTGATTGATAAGACAATTCTTGCATCTATTGTAGGCTGTAATTGCCAAATCAAAAGACCCAATATATATAGGAAAAAGGAAAAAATAAGGTGCCAACTTCATTGGACACATAAAAATGTGAAACGGATATTTTGCCCACCTTTCCCAAAACACTAACAATCTACGCTGGTTTGCATTTTATAGTTGAGACTGATAAAAAAGAAAGATATGGCGTATCACCAAAATTTGCATGGCACTATCATTTGGTCTTTTAGAAAGACTTTTACAATTTCTCGGAATACACAATAACTCTGGTAGCTAAAATACCCATGTGAGGCAAACCTACCCAAATTGGTTGAATCGGACCGTGACCATTTCCCATGCTTGAGCGCTAGCTCCCATGCCCATTCCTCTTTCATGCCCTCCCCCGGTGACTCACCTGCTGTGCCTTGCCGTTTGTTGCTCCACCTGCCCACCTTCCTGTTTTTTGCTGCCACTCCTCTTATCCCCTCGCTCTAATGCTACTCCCTAGCCGCCACACCCTGCTGCTCCCCTCCCGAGCTCTGCTTCATTTTTATGCACATTGGTAGATGTTGCTCTCCTCATGCAGCTTCTCCAGTGCCCTCGATGTCGGGCCGCAACAAAAACATCGGAGAGGGAGTGTGAGGGGGAATCGATCATGTCTTGGCCACATACACTGTCTCCGGCAATGAAATATCGAAGTGTTTCGAATGGAGTTCTTCAAACTCATGGTTGCTTGGTTCTAGTCCATCTCTTCGAATATTTAATCGTTCTCGTGTCTCTTAGGGCCCTATAGCAACTCTATTGGGAGAGGAGCTGCAACTGAAGAAAGCAAATTTTCGAAAGACTTGTTTCTTTAAGGAAGACTTACTTTTTCCCATATTTACCGGGCTAGTCCTCAAGATCCGTCGACCAATCTAAGCCCAGAGTGGTCACCGCGCGGGCCGTTGGGTAGAGTTAAGGCCGGGCATATGGGAGTGCGAGCCCACACAAGGCTTCTAGTTTTGAGGGACCCCAGCTTTTCTAAACACATTGAAGAGGATATGTAGCTTACGAATAAAAGGCCCGGTTAGGCAGCTAGGCGCGCAACCCCCAAATGGTGAAAACTCTTATTTGACGCTCTCTGCATCAAACTGTCATGTGAACGAACACGTAAAACCATCGAGCACTAGCAATGTGCCAACTTTCAAGAGAGACCAACCTTTTTAGAATTGTCAGATTTAGGGAAGTATGGTTTTAGTTCAGCTTTGTGCAGACTGTTCTGTTTTGCAAGCATAGTTTGCTTGTTTTAGTATTTCCATAGCTTATATTGAGTGATATAAATTATGAAAATGATAGAATACAATAGGCATTATGTTAGAACAATCATGTTAATTAGAAGCACTTTATTTCATATTTTTTATTGTTTGGCTATTGGAAGCCTAGGAGGAAAATATTTACACTCGATATGGCGTTACAAATATTTATAAATATGCTAAGGATCAAATATTAAACATCAATCTTGAAAAGTTTATTCATATCACAAATATGTGGTTGACGTGTTTTGTCGTCCCTAATAATACTATACATCATCTTTTACATGCGCTAGTTAAATTATAAAAATAGGTAAGTTTTTATCTGGTGGACCTTATTTATATGGACAATAAATTAGATGGAAAAACTATTGGCTATTATAAAGAGGTAGTACTATATGTTTTATGTAGTGCATGCCATATATTTACACCATGTCCAAAAATCATGTCTGATGTGTCCTAGATGGATTTGTTTCTTTTGTATTTGCATTTTTTTCTATATTTGTAGTGCTTTAGGAAGTTCCATAGATGGATTTTTAATTTGTTCTATCTATAACATTTCATAGGTATTCATTTTTACTACACTTAAACATGAGAATTACTTATAACTCCACACTCTTGCAAACAATTTGATGCTTCCGTATGCTGCACACAAACATAGTTCCGTCTGGATAGGCTTCACGTTTCTTGACATTATAATCCTACATGTTTTGTCTCTTCCATATTTTAGAATTATATGAATATATAAGACGTCCTATACTTTGTATATAATAAGGGTACCTGAAGAGAGATTTTCAGTAAGGTACAATATCCTAAAGATGAGCTCCATCACTCAAATAACCCTAACAATAAATTATAATTATCCAAAACAATAGAGAAGATGTGGATTAACATCTAGTGGCAGGTAGGGAGCCTGAAATTAGTAAATAGTATATAAGACACAAATTAGTAGGAAGAAAAGGAAAACCAATTAGGGCTAATTACATCGTACCAAAGTGAATACCTCACGGTCAATGTAAAATCATGAAAACAGATGTAGTAGCACAAAGCATATTTGACGTAAAGAACAATCAAGTGCAACTTCGTAGGAAGTCAGTGTGCACATGCAAAAAATAATGGAAGTGAATATGTACCTTGAGTCTTTGACATCTAATTATGCATGTGGCAATCAGTGAAATTATATTAGTCGTTCAGCGGCGGATCAGTAATCAGTTAAGCACCGGTTCAGGCCGGACAAAGGGATCACGCCGCAAAGTGTAGCAAGGGACCATTAGCGTTATACCCACATAAGTCCATCAGTTACTTCCTAATAGTGACCTAACTGCTTTCCATAAAAGTGTGCACTAAATCATTTTAAATATCCATATCTTCCCAACATTTATTTGTTTCACACTGTCACCAATGATGAACCTACAACGAAACCACATTGTAAAGTCCCAAATCCAAGGCTTGTTCAAATGAACATCCTGCCCAATAATATAATCTTGAAAGGATCAAGGCTGCCGTGTACGCGCGTGTAGTTAGCTAGTTCAAGCTAGCTTCACGTGCTAGTTAGCCTGAAGAGATATTGATCAAGGTGGTCGGCTTGTGCACTTGTATCTCTCGGCGAAATTAAGTCCATGTGCTACGTACGATATAGTCTGCATACGGACAGAAAGTACATGGCCCGTTCGGCGACTAGGTGCGTGCTCTCGACGGAGAGTAATCGTCTACGAGCGATGTACGTTTGGGCCTGTGCCAACAGTGGGACGCGGGGTGATGATATTTTTTGCAGCATTTCTCGGGCTCCCCGGGCGGGGTAGCCTTGCATCCGAGGATGGTTGTCATCGGCAGCGCTCGACATAAGGGCACGCGAAGGCACATGGGCGCGCGAGAGCTGGGAAGAACAGCGCTTGGGAGAGAAAGAGTGGTGGGATGTGCTCTGTGGGAGAGAATAATCGAGGGAGGACATGAGATGGAGAAGAAGGGAATGTGTGGATGCACGTAGCTCCCTTGGAGAGAGGAATCAGAGAGAAGATGAGACGAAGAAGTGAAGGTGTAGATGCGCGTTTCTGAGGGAGGATAAGGGAGAGGAGCTCTCTCTCATGAGCCCCAGTAGACACATTCGGCTATACGAGCAAGGCAGCACTAGGAGCCACGTAGCAACACACACATGAGCTAACACTAAGCTTGATCGGCCGGCCGATTTCCGTCCCTTTCCCTTTTGTAAGAGGTGCTGATAGCTGAGTTTGGATTTTTTTTCTGTAGTTTATTATAGTCATTACTATTTCAGACAGCCTTTGACCCCCCCCCCCCCCCCCCCCCGCCAGCTAACGACCGTATGAAATATATACTCCCTCCGTTCATAAATATAAATCAAGATTTCACTACGGACTACATACGGAGCAAAATGAATGAATCTACATTCTAAAGTATGTCTATATACATCCATATGTAGTTCGTAGTGAAATCTTTTAAAAGACTTATATTTAGGAACGGAGGAAGTAGTTAGTTTAATCAACCTCTTCACCCCTCAAAGCCACAGGTCCACAATCAACATAAACATACAAATTCGAGCAGCAGCACCACGGAATGTAATTGAAGTGTCTTGATTAGTATGGATTTCTGAGCATGTCCTGGCTTTCTGCATGGGTGTGGGTTGGGGGGGGGGGGGATGAATTCTGTCAACACTCCAAATGGAAGAAGTTGGTAACTTGGTTGAGACATTGTCCAATGCTCTCTCTATGTATCGATGTCTAGCTGCAGCTTTTGGATACATGATTATATTTATTACACCCTCCGATGCAAATTAGTTGTCGCTCAAACGGATGTATCTAGACCAGTACTTTAAATAGCGGGCTATGTCAAATAGCGGCGGAGGAACTCCAAATAAGCTATAGCGGCCAATTTGTACACGAGACCATTTAGCGGCACCCTGCTGAAAAGGCTATGCGGGGCTGTAGCCGGCTATTTAAAACTATGATCTAGACATATTTCACTGATAGATCCATCTATTTGAGCAACAAGTAATTTGTATCGGAGTGAGTATTGATTTGACAGGTACGGACTCCCATCTTGAATTACTAAAGTAGTTCTCATGGTATGTGTTTGTCAAACCATGAGTCACACAAATCATTTTATAAGCAACTGGAATCTTTCGCAAGCCGTAAAAAATGGAGCAGTCAACTCATGAACTGAACTAAGTGGATGCGCGGAGAGTCAATATGAAGTTTTTCTAAGGTATGGTGAACAACTCCTAGGCAGAGCTTATCTTTGAAGATGTACGAGCGGAAAGCTTCTCACCATCTCAGAAAGTTGGAACGCATCAATCTGAAATTTGCAAGAAATCTTGTGTTCCAAGCTGTCTTGAACTCTTTTCTTTTGTTTATCATTCAGCACAAGCACTAGTCCTTACAAGCTTGCTCAGTTTTGTCACACATGACATACTGTGATACTGATAATCAACTAAAGTACTGTGATGAGATTGCTCCATCTAACCACAGTGATTGTGCTAAGTTTCTTTGACTTTTAGCCGCTCATGCCACCCGCCGTTGGACGCAGCACATTATATATACGCCGATTAAGTGTTGGAGTTCTTGTACCTCGTCAAGTTAACCACTCCTGAAGCAGGGAAAGAGCAACCTTGGGGTTCAACGACAATGTCGACGACACCACCAGTTGTCTCTCCGCTCTTGGCCTCTCCTGCTGCTCAAAGCACACCTGAAACTGGCCTTCCCAGTGTTGTCGGCGACGCTCAAGGCCTGCCCTCCCCTGGCGCTTCCAGTGGCAGTGGTGGTGGTGGTGCTGCTGCTCAAAGCAACCTCCAAGACGGTGGCCCTATTTTTGGCAGCCGTGAGTACATATAATTTTGCTTTTCTTACTCAGTTCACATCGAGAATTTGCTTCAGGAAACAAATACGTACTATATTTGATTGTGATCCACACCTTGCAAAAATCAACTACAAAAGAATTCTTGTGTTATTTGTACGAAGACAGTTGAAGTGTTATAACAGTCGATTTGCTGGATGCTTTGTGGTTGCAGACAATCCGTTTGCGGGCGGACCTTCCGTCAACCGCTCATAGCAAAGCTCTTGCTCCGCTTCTGCGGTACCACCTGTTCATGTGCTTGTTAAAATGTGTGGATGGAAGATGGAACAACATTTGATCCCAGTATGGTTAAGAGCTTGTTGCCCTCTTGTTTATGAGAGATTGTGGAGTCAAGAATGTATCAGCACAATCTTGATGGATCTTTTTACGAGCATATGTACGCATGCTGTTGGATGGTCCAATTTTGCTATTGGTGATTGCTGCAGGAACACACAGGTAGCTTATCTTAGCACAGTTGATTAATTTTGCTTGATCAGCTAAAGCTCACGCTCTGTCTGCAACATGCCGTTCATTAATTCGGAAGGACAACCTTATATTAGGAAAATTAATGATCTATATTTTGATCTGCACTTTGTGGATTACTTTTTTCTTTCTTTGACAACTTGATTTCTTGATGTTTCAGGTCAGCCAGTGGCCAGCGATTTTTAGATTCTTGCTATGCCCTGGCCTAAGGGTGTTCACCTACCTGTGTTGTGCTCAGGACGATACACAAATGCAGGATTGGTCTTTGTATTTCCTTTTTCTTTTTCTTGGTATGCATATCTCTGAATATTGTGAGCCGTGATTTACATGCTACCGTGTGTGCCATTGTGCCCGTATAATGATTCTTATTATTTTCTCGAACGGGTATAGTGATTCTTACCGAGCCACCACTGCTACTCAATTTTCTTATCAAAATTGATGCAAGAAATAACAAACTAATACAGGGAAAGGAGTACAATTTTTTACACAATAATCTATATATGCCCTGCAGTACCCGTGAGCCTGCAGATAGGTAGAGATTGATAAATTGTGTAGCTTCACGTTCCTGTTTTTTCCATTGAAATTTTGGATTTGGAAGCTAATCATGGATTGTTTCAATTTCTTGCAATATATTACCAAATGCGATGAAGGAAAAGATGTTGCCACTGATGATGACGACACTGGGTGAGATATTTCATGGTTGCATTCTTGTGTTAGTAACTTCCTGTAGCATACTCCATGAAATATTTGGTAAGATGACATATTCCATGAATTTTGTTTCTCATATTGATATATAACAGTCGCTGAACTGAAGATCTGGGCGCAGGGTAGAATTCTTGGTTGATTCTAGAATTTCTTCGTTGATTAGTTGGATCAACAGCTTTTATGAAGTTCAAGGTGTCTTTTAGCGGACTATGCCATATTTGTCTTATCTCTATACTAACAATTTTTCTGCATCATCAACTGATAGAAATCATTTGGGACCAGTGATATCTTCCCCGCGCTGGGTGCTTCCCTATTATGAACAACTATAGAGACATTGGATTCCACAAGGTGGCAGGCTTGTGTCATTGTTGTTGATATCATCATGCATTATCATGAAATTTTTATTCCTTGATCAAATGTGGGGATCATATTTCAGATAGGTGCAGAGGTCACAGTTGCTAAGTTTGTCAAATGGCATATGTTCCCTTGGAAGGCACGGCTTGTTTGATAGATGTACTGCACTCCTTGAAGTCAAGTGTGAGTAGCCTTGCTTCAAGAGTCTAGGTGATTTCGGTTCTTTTAATGTAAAAATCTTATGATGGGGCCTGATACAACAAAGTGTAATCATGTACGTTGGTGACTCAGGAAATCCAAAAAAAGCACCTGGTCTTGCAGGTTCATGGCATAACTTGAAGAAAAGTTCCTTTTTTTACTGCTCAAGCATGTAGATGATACATTGTTGGCAACTGGATCAATAACCATGTCATTAGTAAGAAAAAAAGCTGTAGATCCATAGACTAATACTCCTATATTGGTTTGGTTTCTTATGTATTTATTACCCCTTCACACATATAACTTGTGTCTCTTGCTTCTTAAGATTATTGCCTGGTATGGTGTCCAATAAATTCAGAGATTGCATCTGCAGTGGTCTGTAGCTACAAAGATGATAATTTAGAAAAAAAATAGATGAGGACTATCCATTGAGAAGCATAATAATGTTTTTATTTCTTCTTCATGACAATCAAGGTCAAACGAATATCTTCATGTTTATCAGAATAAATTGAATTGATGGACAGTGCCACTCCATTAATAACTAGAGCTAGCGGCGTGTTCACCTAGATGGTTACATTTTCTTCTTAGAATAATATACAATGCATGAATTAGTCTGTGCATTAGAATTGTAATCGTTAGTGACAAATTACCTCATAAAGTGTTAGATTATTATCTAACAATCGTATATCAACCAGCCGCGAGATGGTCAAAATCTTCACGCACTCGACACTCATTGTATTGATTTTTTTAACAATACTCATTGTAATAAGTGGTCAATACATAGTTTGGTTACCCCGTTGCAACGCACGGGCCCTTTTGCTAGTTTTAATAAAAGGGCTATTGCTTCTGCCCGTTCACCGTCATCCTCTTTTTTTTTTACGTTCGTTTCATTCGCACAAAAAGGTTGGCACCAATGGGACTTGAACTCAGAACCTCGCGTAACATCCCACACGCAACAACCAGCTAAGCTAGCTACCTGATGCGAACAGAAACAAGTTTTATGTACTTATACCTTCTGCGAACTATTTATACAAAGAGAAAACAACGTCCGGCTGCTGTACGTGCGTAGGCCCATTTAAGTGACACATGCGGCCCGATTACAGTGCAAAAATATTGCTCTCAAATAGGGTCAATATACCTATTGAATAGTCCCACCTTGCTCCCTTACACTCAATTCATGTAACTTATATACGTTTTTATGTTTTTTGAGATATCAAATAGGCTGGCTCCGGAATAAAAAAACTGAGTGGGTCGCATCTCTAAAGAGGATTAATATAAAGAGGGAAGAGAAAGAAGGCTCTAGACGGACCATTACAAAATTTGCACGCACGACAAATGAATTTCAATGTGATGGCCGGCCGGTGGCTGCATGGACCCAAATAATTAGAGATCTCTAATTAAACATGACTTGATGGTTGGGTAATATAACGGGATTCATTTGAGATATGAGTTGACTGCTGGATGATAATCCGTGGGGGGGGGGGGGACGTACTTGGCGCAAGAGAAAAAAGGTGATGCTATTGAGCAGCAGGCCAGCTCCGAAACGAAGGCAAATAAAATAGCCGCAGACACCATGAGAGATCGGAAAATGAATAACCGAGGCGCTAGACACGGAAACGACGATCCAAATTCGGTTAACGATTGGCTTAAAAATATCGTTTAATAATGATAAAAACAGAAAGCGAAATAAACTGTACCGTTTGATTTTAGTTTCGATTTGGTGTTTGGTTCGTTGGTTTTTATGCCTACCCTGCAGACATCAATGCTGCACAAAGCTGCTCGGCCTAATATTTTAGAGCGGATTAAAAAATCAAGACGTGATTACACTGTCATATTTCTTCTAATGGCTTCTATAATTGTTTATCTCATCGTGGCATATGTTCGCGTGACGGATATACCCAATCTCATCAGCATTTTGCACGTACCCAGACTGAATAAAACAAAAAATGCCTAGGCGTCGGAGGCAATTTGATGGTGCGACCTCATCAACAATTTTCACGTTAACCTGGACCAATCAATAATTGGAACGTCAAGGCTATGAGTCAATCTGATGGTGCGAGGGCATGCTACGCTAGAACATAGGTCGACGAAGGTCTGCACTCGAGAATTCTTAGAAGTTCTTTTATTTCTATCACATGTGCAGCCTGATTCTTACCCTTGGGCGATGTGTTCTTTTAGAACGAGAGTGATGTTTTTTTTTTCTCCCGTTGCAACGCACGGGCATGTTTGCTAGTAATAATAAAGTGGTTATTGCTTCCGTCGGGTTCACCGTCATTAAGCTTATAATCTATATGAGGTGGTACTAAAAAAATCGTATCTCGCTAAAGAGGTACGTAAACTTCCCGCCTGGGCCAATGTTGTCGTCTCATTGGGCCTCTGCACGCGCGATGCTCATGTTTGTTCACCTCACATGGATTTTTGGCCTACTTGGGAGCAGCGATGGGACGAGTTGGGCCTGCTTCGGAGCAGCAACAAAATGTTGAGCTCGGATGAGATTCGAACTCAATACTCCCTGCTAGGTAGAGGAGCTAGACACTAGCCGATCTACCAGATTCTGGTGCTACAAAGAGGGTTTCTTCGATAATAGTAACACCCCGATTATTTGCATCAAAATCCACCAATTTATATAGGTTTGCAAGTTGACTTTAATATCAGCAAGGTATCGGAAAACTAAGAAACAGAAGGAAAGGCGTGTCAATAATGTTGCCTCACATGTCCAAAGGAGCGGGGTCCTGTCCGAAGAGCAGCATGACAAAGAGATTTATGTAAGAAAGGAAAGGTACTTCCTTGTGAGCAGTGTTGTGAGCAGCGTCTACACGTTCAAAAATGGCCTAAGGAACAAGGATTAGAAAAGCGAAAATAAACCTTCTGCCTTGCCCAAGGAGCGGTCTCTACGGGTGTACACATGATGCATGCTCTCTCTTTGGAAGGATTCTAAATAAAGAATGGGGACATAATGGATGGCTAATTAAACAGGATAAATTAGCCCTTAGCTATAACATAATCATCCACATGCATGAGTAAACGAGACAAAGCGGGTGTACAAAATCGATGGGGTGGGCATTTTGTTTAGCAAAGGAAACTAGCTTTTTGTTCTAGCAAACAACTATACTCATTCTCACTAAATTTAAAGATACACGCTAATTTTGTCGCCCGTTGAAACACATTGGTGCAAATTGATCATCTTTCTTTGCATACTGGGATAAGATAATTGGGCAACACAATTAATAGCAAAGGACTTGAGCGGCTACATGTAGTTAATTATTAATATACACAATTAATTAGAGAAAAAGATTTACTTATTAATATACACAATTAATTAGAGAAAATGTATGCGCGTTCGTTGGCAAAAGTTGAGCTTCAAAACTTGCTCTATCTTTATCGCAGTGTCCTTGATATGGGAGAATTGAAAATTGCCCTGTTAAAATAGATGGAAGAAGTATGATTTATATATGATATAGATAATCTAATGATTCTACTGCAGTTTGATTTATTTATGGATGGTGTCAACATAATGGTCATGCACAAATCGTAACAATGCATGGCTGATATACATTTCTGCTAGAACTTGGCATGTGCCTCTCTGATGCCGCATGGTAGCACCATCTAAATGTTGTCATGTGACGTTGTTGGATGTTTTGATGGACACCTTAATTACCTTTCCCCCCGTAGCAACGCACGGACATATGTGCTAGTTTAGCTAATATAAATACTTTTTTACCCCCCCTGTAATCACATCCAAAAAAGCAATAAAGATTCCCTAAAAAAAGCAATAAAGAAACGTTGGACCGACACAGCCCTATTGCCATCAACTCGATTGTGTTCTCGCGTACACTCATCGCCGACAATGGACCGGTAGAAGGCAGCGTCGGACGCCGGAGATCCCTCGATGGCGGACACCTTGGCCTTCGTATCGACAGGCGTAGAAGCAGGCTTGCAGTTAAGCATGCCAGGTCGCTCCAGAAGCTCGTGGGCGTACTTCTGCTAATGCAGAAAGAAGCCTGTAGTGCGACGGACGACCTCGATGCCGAGGAAGTAATGCAGGTCCCCCAAGTCCTTAAGAGCAAACTCGGCGCTGAGACGAGCAGTGATCTGCTAGAGTAGCGCGGAAGATGATGTTGTCAGGGTGATGTCGTCGACATAGAGCAGGACATACGCAGTGCCAGCGCCCTGATGATAGACGAACAAAGAGGCGTCGGAGCGGGTGGACCGAAACCCCATCTGATGTCGCTGACTCATAGTATTGACAGTGTAAGTTAGGAAAAGAGGGATTGCATGCATCGATAATTTCATTCATCGTGCACTGGGCACATATATAAATACAAGGGGGTGCATTTCATGTCTTGTCTCCCAAAATACATACAAGTTACAAAGAGAGGGAGACGTGACAGATGCAATATACAAAACCCAGACCTATATACATACACGCTGAGTATGCATGTTCAACAGGCAGCACGTGACATTCCATGCATGTGCAGACGTCGAATCGATCTAATGGTAGTAGATGCAGCAAGTAGCCGGCGAATCCATCTAAGAGAGTAGTAGTAAGCAAGCATTACGTGAACAATCAATCAAGTTGCTTGTAGTAGCTAGCTAGCTTTGTACGTACAACCAATCAAGCTGCTTGTGCTAGCTAGCTAGCTTTGTATGTTTGGACTACACAATAATCAGTCGGATTGAAAGGGAATTATTCACCGATGGGCTGGGCTAAAACTCTTAGTACATGTAGTTAAAATAATGCAGTTTGGAAGGGGGGGGTCACGACCCCGCTTGGTCTCCACGAGGCTCCGCCAGTGACGGTAAGGATCACACATACGGAGACGGTGTGTAGCTGAGTAGCTGGTAAGGAATTTGTAGAAACATGAGCAAGAATTTTGGTTGTACAAACCCGAAATTTAAACATAACTATATAGAAATCGAACTAGCTTCCCTATGGGGCTTGGTAAGAAGGTTCAGCTTGACTCGATCAAAACAAAACCAAGCCAAGCCAACTAGCATATTTTCTTTCAGCCTGTGAATCTGTGACACAGAACCCTACGTCTTGTGCTGATCACAAGGTAGATATTTGTTCTTTTCCTTTAGAACTAAGAACCCAAGGCTGGAACAAAGCAAACGCGAATGGCTGGTGCGACACGGCAAGCAGTGCCGATCCATTAGGCTGAGCGTATTGCCGGCGTTATGCATATGCTCCAGAGCGTAATGGCCAAGTTCCTGATTCCTCCCAGTCCCTGGACCCCGTGACTCGTGAGTGAAATACAAGCTCCAAGAGCAAAACCATAACAAAAGACGAACAATAATATTAAAGCATGTGTCTCAACTGATTTTTCGTGGTTCGATAAAGAATGAATAATGGGGAGAAAGAGACACATTGCCTGTGAAACTAGGACCAGTGTGGATTGCTACTTTCTTTAATAAAGACCCAGGGTCCCCTATCTTGTGTGTCATCATGAAGCATCGTGTGAGTTAATGGGCTAGTGGCGCATTTCACTTCATATATTGTGGTGGATAGAAAGCCTAGCTCAGTTTGCTCAATAGTTTGAGCTACCTTATTTAGGAGGATCGTGAGCCGAGGATCTCCTTAACTTTATGAGTATGATGGATGAGTTCAGATATCAAAATGCAACAAAATTATTCGATTGGAAATAACCAACACGTATGTTAGCAACTAGCTAAGGAAGACTAATAAATCACCATGGATTGAAATTCGGCCGGGGAATTGCTCCGGAGAGGAGTCGAATTGGCTAGTCACTCTCTATTTTATTTACAAGCCAACGTCAGAGCCGTTCAAGCAATAGCCAAGTTCCACCTCACCTCGGGGACTCATCAGACGCATACTGCTGGGCTGGTTGCCTCAATCTCATCTTGGGCTCAATCTCTTCTTGGGCTTCGTTACTTGGGTCTGTAGGTGTTCGGCCTGTAACAACGTATCGATAAGTAAGCCATAAATACTTACAACATAGATCCAACGACCCTACGAAATCACTAGTTAGCGAGTACACCTTCCAACGATTACTCCCACCTTCCCAGGTTGTGACAAGTGGCGCACTGCATGCGTGCCACTTGTCGCAACCTGGGAGTTTTCCCTTTTTTCGTAGATCCGTATTTTTAAAACGTTTTATCTCCTAAACCGTGCGTCCAAATCTCGAACCGTTTTCACTGTTGGCTTTCTCGCATCGAGATCTTCAAAACTAGATCCCATGTTGATAGGTTTTGACGAACTTTTTTTTTCACGAAAAAACCGTGCCTCACGCGATAGAAAAAAAACAGAAAACGAGTTTTTTTTCCTTTCCGAGAGGCACGGGTCGTGCCTCTCGCGAAGGCAAAACCGTGCCTCTCGCGGAAGCAAAACCGTGCCTCTCGTGGAAAAAAAGAGAGCAGAAAACGCGTTTTTTTCCCTTTCGGAAGAGGCACGGCCGTGCCTCTCACGATAGCAAAACCGTGCCTCTCGCGGAAGCAAAACCGTGCCTCTCGCAGAAAAAAAAAGAGAGCAGAAAACGCGTTTTTTTCCCTTTCCGAGAGGCACGGCCGTACCTCTCGCGAAGGCAAAACCGTTCCTTTCGCGGAAGCAAAACCGTGCCTCTCGCAAAAAAAAACACCAGAAAACGCGTTTTTTTCCCTTTCCGAGAGGCACGGCCGTGCCTCTCGCGAAGGCAAAACCGTGCCTCTCGCAGAAGCAAAACCATGCCTCTCGCAAAAAAATAAACAGAAAATGCGTTTTTTCGCGTATAAAAAAACAGAAAACGCGGTTTTTCGCGCAAAAAATATTTTTTTGGAATTTTTTTTTCGTCCAAAAGCTACGAAAGACCGGTGAAAACCCGGAACAAACCACTACAAAAAGGCGAAAACGCGTGCGAAAAAATAAAAAAACAAAATTCGAAGGGAACGCTCAGAGCGCGACACGTGGCGGCGACTGGGAACGCGCCAAGTGGCGGCGCGTGGGAGTGATCGCTGGAACGCTTGTGAGGGAGTGCTCGCTAACTAGTTGCTCCCCCCTAGGTCCGGCAGGATATATTAGGAGATACCAAGGGTTCAGATAGCGGCCACTATATATTATTAAAGGCCCGCATGCTGCTTTACTGCGCTCCACCATGATCCTGCCAAAATGCAGTTTCCATTGTGTGTTCATCATTCCAAATAGGATGTACACTGCCTAGCGGATCAACGGCATTGTCTAACTATAGACTTTATCCGATATGTAAGAGACTGTCGGTAACGGTGGAGCACCCATAATTCTATCGGAAAAAGTGTGACATTGTCTGCTAATCTAAGACCAACCTTGTTTACTACTTCCTTTGAAAAGACCCAAAGTCCACTACCTCGTGTGTCCTCATTAAGCATCGTGTTGCCTTCAGAGTTACTTATATTGTGGTGGATAGGGATCCTACATTGAGTTTGCTTGTTTGGTCGATCCTGAGCTGAGGATGCCCTTAACATTATGAATATGGATGAGTTCACATATCAAAATGCAAATATATTATTAGATGAAAATTTAAGCATGTATCAATAAATACTTATTCCCTTCCTTCAGGTTTATAGTGCTTACCTTAAAAAAATATTTTCCCATTATATAAGCCTGAATTTTCTTGGTCCCATTCGCATGTTCAGATTTCAAGAGCATTAAACCCTTGCATGCAAGGATTAAGAGAAAACACACCAATAATGCATGTAAAAGTTTTTGGTGATTTATTTGTCACGCATGCATGCATTGTAATTAATACACTTGTAAACACAATTTTAACGTGAACACAATTTTTGAATCCCTCGATCGGATACCTTCTTCCCCTCCGCCCTCCTCTGGCGCTCCCGCAGCCGACATGGGAGGCAACCCGCCGCCACACGTGCCCGAGCCCCCCCCCCCCCCCCTTTCTTCCTCTCTCCTTTCCGTCACCCTGGTATGCCGGCGGGCGAAGTCTGCCTAGTGTGGGCGGCGGCGGGGAGCCTTCTCCCCCTCGTGTGGCGATATCAACGCGGGTCGATCTTACCTGGCTGGGGCGCTTAGCAATTCGGCGTAGGGCTTGAAGTTGCCAACCGTGCCATCGAAAAACCTCTAACACCTATCATGCAAGGCATGAAAATGGTCGGCGGCATCTGCGCACGCGTCTTCAAGGGTGGCCTTGACGGCTAAGTCGGCCAGGATGTTGGGGTCGGCGAGCATGGCCTCGTCTGTGCACGAGGCCGTAATTTGGTTCTCAGGTTCTCATCGACAAAAGCTCCGCGAGCCCTCTGGTGTGCGGTGTGGACCAAATCAATGCCTGCCGGCGGCGAATGGTAGGGTTTGGATGGGATTTGGAGGAAAGGTTGTCTCGGGGGTTTGGTTGGGCCATCAAGAAGGAGCAGCAGCTTACCACGAAGTTATATAGTCGAGCAAGAGAGAATCCATTGACGGTCGCCGACGAAGCATTGGATAAGGGAGGAAGGACCGCTTGGAGGCAGAAGGCAGTGCAAATCTATCCTAGAGGCAATAATAAATGTATTATTATATTTACATGTTCATTATTAAGTTTATGTTTCTATGCTACAATTGTATTAGTTCATGAATATGAGATTCAGAGGAAAACCTAAATACATGTGTGGAAATATAGACACCAAGTGATCCCTAGTCTAGCCTCTAAGACTTGCTTATATATTGACTGGTGTTCTTATTTTTCCTCGTCATGAGCATTCTTAATGTAACAAGGATGCTATCAATATATGAGAACACTGTTTGTCACGAGAACAACGGAGTTTGATAGACCCCACTTATGAATTAATGAGAGATGTCATCGTTGCTATGTCAACAGTACTTCATAAGACCTCTTCATGTTTGCATTTTTCCTTAGACCAGGAGAATATTGCATACCAACACGTCGGATGGATACTTTGGGGTTTACCACATGTCACTCCGTAATCGGATGTTAATATAGCTGATTTACAGGTATACCGGAAAAGTACGTCTCGGTAGCGATAGTTCAAGACTGGGATTTGGTACTCTCGCGAAAGAGAGATACTCTCTGGGTCCACTCGTTGTTATTGTGTCATTATCATCTGGTCAGACACTTGTGATTATGACACGGGATGACAAAACACGAACATGAGTAAAGAGAACGAATCGGGTAAAGAGGATAGTCGGTATAGTGATAAAGGAGTTGTTCACGAGGATACTCATAATCTCTCATCGGATTTAGTAAATGTACAGTGAAGCAAAGGGAATGGTATTCGTAAACAAAGGTTTTCTCGACAACTTTTTGATATGCATGAGTTAATAAGGGTGTCTAGATCCCGTTGTTAACTGTTGCCCTGAAGGAGTTCCGGGTCATGTCCGCTTATTTTCGGACCTATAGGGACACACTTCTAACTATAACCATATAACTATATAAAATGTTCGGCTTGACTCGATCAAAACAAAACCAGGCCAAGCCAACTAGCCAAGCCGACTTGAACATATTTTCTTTCAGCCTGCGAATCTGTGACACAGAACCCCACGTCTTGTGCTGATCACAAGGTTGATATTTGTTCTTTTCCTTTCCTGCCTAGTTGGCTGCTGCGCCACCGCAACCAGTGCCAATCCATTAGGCTGAACGTACTGTCCGCATTATGCATCTGCGCCAGGACGTAATGTCCAAGTTCCTGATTCCTCCCAGTCCCTGCACCCCTCGACTCGTGAGTGGGATACAAACTGCAACAGCAAAATCATAACAAAAGACGAAGAATAATATTAAAGCCTGTGTCGACTGATTTTTGTTGGTTCGATAAAGAATGAATGATGGAGAGAAAGAGCGACATTGCCTGTGAAACTAAGACCGGTCTAGCTTGCTACTTTCTTTAATAAAGATCCCGGGTCCCCTACCTCAGCGTGTCATCATAAAGCATCGTTTGAGTTAATGGACTAGTGACACATTTCATTCCATATATTGTGGCGGATAGAAAGTCTAGCTCAGGCGAACCAACCTGTGGTTGGATGGTTAGAGGGACTGTAGTATCTCCCCAGCCCACCAGGGTTCAAACCCTGGTGCTCGCATTTATTCCTGGATTTATTTCAGGATTTCCGGCGATGCGCATTCAGTGGGAGGAGACGTTCCCGTCGACGACGAGGTGCCTACGGTGACTTCCACTACTAGAAATCCCCATAGTTCCGACGGTGAAATCTAATAGCCGACGGGCCGACGGTTCTTGTCAACTCCCATGTATTACCACTAATACCTGACGGTATACTAGAATGCCCGACGGTGAAAATACACCCCTCGGGTATCCAACTTAATGCCTGACGGTTCAATCTAAAGCCCGACGGTTAAAGCTACACCCACAGAAATTACCTGCAATGACCTACGGTTCATAGTAATGCCCGACGGTTTTTGGTGCACCCTAGGGGATTGCATGTAATGCCCGACGGTTTTTGGTGCACCCTAGGGGATTGCATGTAATGCCCGACGGTGGAATCTAATATCCGAAGGTGGATATAGAACTTTCATCCATGAGTGTAAATGGCCGACGGTATATTTGTGACTCTAGGTTATTTGAGAAAATACCCGACGGGGGATTGCAATAACCGACGGTTAACTTGCACTGTCGGTGATATGTTTCAATGGTCAACATCGATAAAATTGAGCGATACTATATTCCAGATAATTTCAGTGTAAGAATATTTCCACACCTGCTAGCCCAAGGCAGGGTGGCCATTTCTTTCTTCCTCCGACCAAAGGAAAGTAAAAGGGATCGGCCCCTTGCTTCAAGGAGTCTGTGATATGGAGTTACAGAGACCTTGGCATGCCATCCCGAGTGGTGTCGTCTCCTGTCCTTCTATAAATTAGATAAGTCTCCTATCGTCAACCATTTCACTCCGGTAGAGGTAGAATAGGAGTTTGCTTTTAGAGATCAATGGTGACAGCGCCGCGTCGAAATAATTTGCTTCTGCTCTTCCTCCATCTTGGTGGCACTCTAATAGGTGGCGTCGGGAAGCAGGTAGCTCGTTCTTCTAGTCCGTCTTTGGATCTGGTAAGATTTGTGTATGACGGTCGACGCTCAACTCTCTCGGGTGGCGTTGGTGTTGATGTCGTTGCGGTTCTGTTTGGTTTTTTGTTGTGGGGATACGTGCATGCCGGCATACAACAGCGTTTCTCTTCTTCGATCGTGTCGGATGAAGTTGACGACGTTGGGATCTAGCGGGCACAGGGAAGAACCCGGATCGACATGCCACAAAGTCTCGGTCTCGTCGCTTGCGGCGGTCCGATTCATCGGCTCGAAAAGCATCCTTGTATGCAAAGGTGCTCCTCCAGATCTTGGTTTGATAACATTTTCCCTCTTTCTTCAATGTTGCCTCAGTGGCGGAGTAGGACGATTGTGGATGACATTTTGGCATGGCACAAGATTTTGTCGAGGTGAAATTCAAGTTTTACTTCTTGCAAAGTCTTTGATGCAATATTGCGAGACATTTATTTATGTCTCATGTAATGATCACATGTGTACTCTTTATAATACATTTATCTAATAGAATATATCCTGGGATTATTTAATAAAGTAGGCGCACAGCTGCTACATTACTACTAGTATTCCTTGGGTGCTAATGTTTGAGCAACATATGCTACTAGTACTCCATGCATGGCCAACTAGAACTCCATGCTTGGACTGGCAGTACTCCAGGCATGACCAGCTAGTAGTATTGTTAGAGCATATACAACCGGACTTAGTAAATATGACCCCGTAAACGTCCGCAGACGTGCCCGGTAAGTGACCGTGCGTGTTTCCTATTTGTCCGTTCGCGCAGCCCCACTCTTTATTTTCTTTCTTATATATCCGTTCACTTGCACGTGATTGGTGGAAAGGAAGAAAAAGAAAGAAAACAATGAATAAAAAAAAGGTGGTCCGGGGTGGGGTCGCGTCTTACATGGCAGACTGACCGGGCGCGCCCGGACGGGTCCCCGAGCCCTTATATCCTCCCTATATTTGTCATCAATATGAGGGTTTGCGGACAGTCCGGACGTATAAGGATGATATGAGGGGTCCGATTGGGTCATTTCTTTCCTTCTCTCTTGTCCGGTCACTCACCGGGTGAGTCCGTGGACGTATGAGATGTCGTTTGAGACATCCAATTGTAGATGCTCTTACCATATTTATTTGGACATTTCGATGTTATAGGAGAAAGACAACAAAGACCAACCACTACATGATTACTCCTGAATTTTTTTTTTTGAACCGAAGAAGGCACCAACAGGTGCCAATATATTCAGCTCATCTCAGTCATTGTGCATGAAAGTTTACATGATCTGTCATGAAATAGAAGAAGAGGAGAACATCAGAGACAGTGGAGCTGAATACAAGTCCTAGAGAGCAGTTAGGGAGAAAATCCCAAACTGATGAACCGCATGACTATAGAGCAGCTGTGGCCTGGAGAGAAAAATATGCAAAACTTGACCACACTACAAGCCACAAAACAGAGAAGTAAATGTAGAAAAGGAGGAGCAGCTACTTAGACGAAATAAATCTGCTTGCCAAAGGAGCTGAAGAGAGCCGCGCGGGGCATCAGACCAAACGAGGCTGTTGTCTGATGAGGCGCGCCAGAGAAGGCTCAGTGCTGGTGGACTGAATTAAAGATTGGCAATTTGAGTACATTAAATAATTGTGACGTGTGTCCCATCAGGTTTTATTCTTTATTATACATAGAGAATTCTAGATTGCTGTTGACCAACACCGCTGAACAGTTCACTCAGTCCCATGTGTCCTGCCGCTTACATCCATCCGCTCACATTCACCAACTCAACTCTCTCACCGCCGGTCACCGCCGATGTGTCACCTACCCTCACCTGACTTGCCTCCCTCTCCCCCTCCACTCTCCTCTCAAATTGGACCTCAAAGCCAAGTTTTCAAGTGGCAGGCAGCAGCAGCAGGTTCCCGTGCAGCCATGAGATGGCTGGGGAAGCTGTGGTTGGGTGGGGAGAGGCCACTGGCGCAGAAGGCCGACCACGACTGCCCCCCTGGGAGCTACCTCGCGCAGTTCGCCGCCGCGTCCTGTCCGACCCTGCCTCCTGCAAGCACGGCGACTTCTTCGACACCGTCTGGGTGCGCGACGAATAACCACGCCCAATCTCTTCAGGTCAGTACAGTACATCAGGCAAAAAAAAAACTGAAATTGAGAAAATTTTGACACAATTAAATCTGGAGACTGATTTGTTTGGTCGATTTAGTAACCAACACGAAAATAGAGACAATTTGTTGCAACATTGTCACGACTATGTGCTGTAGAGATAATGAGTTCGAACTCTGACCTATACCCTGTTTTAAGTGGGACAATATAATCGACTTAGTTGTCCACAGCCAAAAAATCTGGTGATTCTGTTGAATCCGTTGAGGAGGCGTCGTGGTTATCTATTTTTTTCGTGTTTCTCGCGTAGTGGGTAGTGCCCACCCCGCAGCTGTGGACTCCTGTTACCGAATTTTTGGGCGATCTGGCGCTGATTTCTTGGCGCGCCCACCAAAATATTCTCGCGCGCCGGCGCACCACGCACCAAATCAGGTCCTAACTAACTGCCATAGTCTCCTTATCCTCTTAGAAAACAAACACGTCCTGATTCCCCAAACCAATCTAAGGCCGTTCATCCCCTGCTAGCTCTTGGAGGGGTGCCCAGGCATCCCTCTGCTTCCACTCCGACGGGTGCTCAGGAGAATCTCTGCGATGGCTGATCAATCGGCACGCAGCGATCATAGTGGGGCATCCACGGTACTCTCTTCTCCCTCCTCCTCTTTCTTCGTCTCTGTCACACCCCCTTCGGTACTTTTATTTCTGTCTTGTATGATTGTGCTGACTGTATGTTGTTTATACAATTGCAATTTATTTTTTGCACGATCCATTAGTAATGATTTGTTGGTTGTTCATAATTTTAGTTTGGCACCTTTTCTTGTTGTACGAGTGATATTGTTTTCTTTCTTTCTAAACTAAGTTAGCCATGAACTAATTTTGTGAGAAACAGAAAGAATATTTGTAGAACCTCAAAGCTAAGATTTATCTGGCATGCTCACAAAAAGTACTAGTTTATGTGTTTTAAACTATGAATGTTTCATATGATCTCCACTTTTGATTCACATCACAATTAGATAGTACGCCACATGGAAAAGTAACTTATCTGCTACTAGTATGTGCTTCTGATGGCCATGGCGAACTTGAAAAATTCCCTCGGTTTGTGGTTCAGAAACTTGAAATAGGTATTAATAAGCATGCACATGAATTAGCTTATTTGGATAGAGCTCCTCCTAATTACCATATTGTTAGTTATGACCAATGTAGGCCAAATATAGGATTGTTTGATTGATATTCTCGCTTTTACAATCTAATTAATGTATATTACACTTTAAATTCATGATTAAATATAATGATTATACTATACCTCCTGCTACCATACTTAACTAATGTATAAAACCCAACCTCTTCTACATTTTTGTAGCGATGTAGATGCCAACCGTAGTTGGATGTACACAGAGAGACAGGGGAAGTTGATTAGTGAAGCTTGGCAAAATGGACTAGATAGTTTTCTAGATCATGCGTTCTCATTGCCCGATGCTGCTGTAAACGGGGAATCCCATTGTCCTTGCAGCAAGTGCTTTTGCCGTCATAAGCGCACAAGGGATGTCATGACCATACACTTGTGCAACAATGGGTTCATGTTAGGATACGAGAGATGGACTAGCCACGGGGAGTCTGATGTACCTGAAAATTTAGAGCATGATAATGTGGGGGATGGAGATAGAATGAATGACATGCTAGTTGATGCAATTGTTGCTGAAGGAGTTTCTAAAGGTGATGAGCCAACAAAAGCTGCGAAAAAATTCTATGAAATGTTGATGGAAGCCGACAAACCATTGCATGAGAAGACCACACAATCACGTCTATCCATTGTAGGAAGGCTAATGACCATTAAAACACAACATAACCTGTCAGAAGCTTGTTACAATGAGATGATGTCTCTTATACATGACATTGTTGGGGACGATGCTGCAAAAGATCTCCCAGCAAACTTCCATAGGTCCAAGAAGCTTGTGCATAGTCTAGCAATGCCTTACGTCAAAATTCATGCATGCCCCAATAATTGTATGATTTATTATAAAGAGAATGAAAATAAAGAAAAATGCACTATCTGTAAAGAACCTAGATATGAGGAAACAACCGCAGGAAATAAATCTCCGAAGATACCAAGAAAAGTTCTACGCTATCTCCCAATTACCCCTAGGCTACAACGGTTGTACATGTCACAAAGCACTGCCAAGCACATGGACTATCATGCAAGGCCTCATAACAGTGATGAAGTAATGGTTCACCCTTCTCATGGAGAAGCTTGGAAGGAATTTGATAAGGAATTTAAAAGGTTTGCTGAGGAAGTAAGGAATATAAGGCTATGTCTAGCGACTGACGGTTTCACACCTTTTGGTATTAAAGCAGCCTCCTACTCTTGTTGGCCAGTATTTGTTGTACCTTATAATCTTCCACCAGAAATGTGCATGAAGCAGAGTAACCTGATCCTTGCACTAGTTATTCTTGGTCCAGATCATCCAGGAAAGAACCTAAATGTTTTTATGCAGCCTCTAGTTGACGAACTTGATGATTTGTGGAGAAATGGTGTAGAAACTTATGATAGTTATCGAAAGCAAAATTTCACCTTAAAGGCAGCTTTGCTTTGGACTATTCATGACTTTCCAGCTTATGGATTAGTAGCGTGCTGGAGCACTCATGGAAAGCTTGCTTGCCCTATATGTGGATCTGACATAAAGACATTCTCATTGAAGAATGGGAGAAAGCCATGCTGGTTTGACTGCCATAGGAGATTCCTTCCCACTGACCATGCATTTCGTAGGAGTGTGAAATGTTTTCGCAAGAAAAAAACAGTTTTAAGTCGTCCACCAAAGCCCTTGTCTGGAGAAGAGGTGTATGAAGAACTCCAAAGTCTTGTCCATGATGAAACCGGCAAGAGTAAATTTGAGGGGTTTGGGAAGGAGCAAAATTGGATCACTATAAGTGGTTTGTGGCAGCTAGAGTATTTTCGGAAGTTGCTCCTTCGCCATAACATTGATGTAATGCACAATGAGAAAAATGTATGTGAGGCTTTACTAAACACATGCCTTGATATTCCTGAGAAAACTAAGGATAACAACAAAGCACGCCTTGATGTTGCTTTGTATTGTGATCGACCAAAGCTACACCTGAACAAGAATTCAAGGGGTGTGTGGAAGAAACCTAGAGCAAAATATTGTGTTAGCAAGGAAGATAAAATGACCATCCTTAAGTGGTTTAAAGAAGTGAAGTTCTCCGATGGGTTTGCTGCTAATTTGAGTAAAATAGTCAACTTGAATAAATAAAAATTCATTGGGCTGAAAAGCCATGACCACCACATCATCATGGAGTGCCTCCTGCCAGTTGCCCTACGAGGGTTCATCCCAGAACCTGAATGGAAGGTCATAGCAGAGTTAAGTTTTTTTTATCGGCAATTGTGTGCCAAAGAAATTGCTCCAAAACGGATGCGTGAACTTGAGGAGGAGGTTCCTGTTCTATTATGCAAGCTTGAGAAAATGTTCCCACCGGGCTTCTTCAATGTAATGCAACACCTGATAGTGCATCTTCCATATGAGGCAAGGGTTGGCGGCCCTGTGGCATATCCTTGGATGTATGTTTTTGAGAGGTATGTCGGACTATATAATATTGATCTGTACATTGTGTTTTGATATATTTATGTCATTTATCACTGAAACTTCTAATAATTTGTTATAGGGCAATGCACTATCTTCGTTTAAATTGTGAAACAAGGCAAGAGTGGAGGGTTCAATCGTTGAAGCTTGTATTGTGCAGGAGATCACGAATTGTGTTTCTCTTTACTTTAGTGATCATGTTCGTACTATATGGAAGAAGAATCCTCGATATAATAATGGAGGAACACGCGTGCAGAATGATGGTTGTACCTTAGATGTGTTTCAGCATGAAGGAAACCTGCATGGAAGGCCTACTGCTCGAGAACTATCGCGTGAAGAGTTGAATGCAGCAAGGCTGTACATTTTGACTAACTGCTCTGCTGTTGATAGATTTAGAGAGTAAGTGATGAATAATTTGCACTTTTAGAATTGTAGTGTGCAAGATGTTTATAATCATACGCTGATTTGCAGAGAATTTCAGGATGAAAAATATGCAAGGCATCCCAACTTGACATCGGAGGGCCTTGATAAAATGATGGCATCCGAATTTGTGGAATGGTTCGAGATTGCTGTAAGCACATTTTAATTAGCATTTTATCCTCTCCATTAAACTACTACTATGTTTCATAATCCGAGTTTTTTTTTCATTTCATTGTAGTGCAAAGAAGATCCCAATACTGATGAGGACTTGTGGAATTTAGCTAATGGATGCAGCTCTAGATCCTATTCCTATAGCTCGTATGATGTGAATGGCTTTCGCTTTAGGTCAGAGATGTCTGAGAAAAAACGTAGAACGTTGAAAACGGTGAACACAGGGGTTTGTTTGTCCTCCTTCATCTCAGAGACTGAACATCTTGAGTACTATGGTGTCATTGAGGAAATTATCAAACTATCCTTCACAGCTGGTAGAAAAATTGAGATGGTACTCTTCAAATGTCGTTGGTTTGATCCGATCCAAGGTGTGAAGCCAAATGCAAAATTAGGTTTGGTGGAGATAAAGTGGTCTTCAAGGCTTATTAATTTCGAACCATTTTCCATGCCTCACGAAGCTACACAAGCTTATTACTTGAAGTACGCATCCCCCAGGAGAGATCTTCGTGATTGGAGGGTTGTGTACACTATTCAGCCAAGTAGCAGATTGAGTAACCTTGATGACTGCACAAATGACCCATCTACCACGGATGAATATTTCCAGGAAGGTGGTGAGCTGGGTAGTTTTTCTGTAGATATTGATAAGTTTGTTGATGAATCTACCGAGTCAAGAAAGGAGTCAGATGATGTTGTGCTTGATCCCTCTGAAATTGAAATGCTAGAAAATCAAGACAATAATGATGAGGGAGAAGAACCTTTAGAAGATGAATTATATGGGAGTACTGATGAGGAGGAAGAAGAAGATTTACCGCAAGAGGAAGGACAAGAAGAGACAAATGAGACCGAAGATGAGGATGATGCAATAGAGCATAACTCTGAATATGACGATGATGATTATTGAACATTTATAGCTTTTGCACTTGTCATTTTATTTCTTGGTACAAATAAATATTATATAGTGATGCAACTAGTGAATAATATAGTATGATTACTACTGGTAGTAGTACATCTTATATAGTTATTTGGTGACACAACTATTGAACAATATATTATGGTTGATAGTATTTCGAGTTTAGTTGTTACATAATGTTTCCTTCTGTTTTCTTCTTCTACTTTCATGCCTTTGGTAATCATTTACTACTTGTTATTTTTTAAAGTAACTAATAAGCATGCATTTGTCACTATGTAAATAGGATGGGGCGCTTGAATCATAGGAGTTTCTCGATGCCTAGGTCGAACATGTCTTCTTCCAGTGCCTCCGTAGCAAACAATGGATCATCTCAGTCAACTGCCAAGGCTAAAAAAGCTAGAACACCAAGAACTAGGACTTCGGCCGGTCTCAGACTAGAGGAAATTGACCGACCGCTTATAATTCCCATTGGCATGTAAGTATTAGATATTCCAATTGATTTACTTGTTGGAGCAATACTCATGTGCTAACTGTCTTTGATATTTTATAATAACAGGTTATGGGAAAGGCACCCATTCACCGCTCGTGATCCATCGACGGTGCAAGGTGCCTTAGTGCGGTAGATGTATCCACCGCTAATTGGTCCAAAAAATGATCAGAAACCGGTATTGTGTTGGGAGGACTACAAGTGGTCCCCTGGTCCAGAAGTCAGAACAACAGCTTCCAAAGTTGTGGAAGAATTTTGGGTAAGTACATGCAAACACATTTATCCTTTGAGAATTTTGAATCAGTTTTACTAGTACCTAGAATTCGAGGTGAACATATTATTGTTTAGATAAGAATTATAAATCTGGTGGGTGGGAGGTAGTTACTGAAACCACAGTACGTGTGTATATATCTGGAGAAAAGTGCAGAGTAAGAGTGGTGCTCTGTTGCTACGTAAAAGAAAGTAGATGATGCTACTCCAGCAGCAACACAAATGGGCAACTTGATATTAGCTTCTGCTCTCCATCTACAAAGGATCTGGCTCCATAGACTGCTTCTAAACATTACATATCTGCCAATCTGACTACTATAATAGTTTACAAAATATGGCAATTACAGATTATTAACTAATAATCTGACACTAGTCAACAAAATATGGCAATTAAAGATTATAAGACTAATTTAATTCATTGTCATGTGATTCTCTATCAAAGATAGCCTGATAACAATCGGTTCTTGTGGAACACCATGGAATGGATCAACCTGATGTGAGAACGTGCAAGTGTTTCTGAATAAACATTCACTTTGTTTGCTAGCACTCTATTTTTTTAGAGATTACTTGTTACTCTCCATTTGATGCTGCCATTATATTTGTAGCTGTTTGTGATCAAATAATGACTATTGCGTATGCCATTATCCAACTTCCGCAAATTGAAATCAGTTTGAGTGTCCCATGTGTTGCCTGCCCTTATATGCCCATAACCAGCCATATCCAAACTGCTTTCTCTGTAAACCCAAACCAAACCAAACTTAAAAAGCCAAAACCCAATAAAACCTAAACCAGTCAAAGTCCAGTACAAAACCAAACCATTTAAACCAGTTTTTCTAAAACCATTCTCAGATTTATTGTGCATATGCTCACTTCCACAGATGCACAAGTAACTAACAAATATATTTTGGTATGATTTTGGCAGTGGCGTTTCAAGTGTGACCCATCAGAGCAAGAGAAGGCAGATGGTGTTCTAGAGGAGAACTTGACTAGGAAAGTGAAGCAGATGCTACATGAGGAAAAGGCGGCCGCCATCAAAAGGTTACAGAAGAAGGGACAATTGCCTACAGAACTAACAGAAGTGGATGAGGACGGTAACCGCTGGCCAACTAAGGAAGCTTTAATTTCTGCAAAGAGAGTTGACTTTGGTACTGATGTTGGTTGGCGTCTACTATGTGAGCACTGGAGTAGTGCTGAATTTAGAGGGTTATTATTAACCAACAAGAGGAACAGACTTGCTAATGGGGATACGGTCTTCCATTGTAGTGGTGCGAGAAATGTTGTTGCCACACGTCAATTTCTGGTACTCTATTTCCTCAAGCATCTTCGTGCTTACCATTGAATAAGAAAGTACCATTTACATTGGATTATGTGTCACACTCTTGAAATGCAGAAACTCAAAACCGGGAAAGACCCTGGAATCTCTGGTGCTTGGCTTCACACGCACAAATTGCATCGTGGGACTGATCAAGAGCAGATATGCAGTAAAAGAACTGCTGATCATTGGGTTAGTAAAATCTTACGACTTGGTTCATTATAATCATCATGAAACTATATACATAATACTGCAGTTTACCATTAATTTTTTATTTAAAAAGGAGGATTTTGATAACGCAATGACAAGTGCCCATGGAGAAAATTGGGAAGAGGAGCACCCAGATTTAGATGGACAAATCATCTATGAAGCAGCAGGTAGAATGCCACATGGCAGGCTGGGAATTGCTAATGAGTTATTTAGCAAAGCAGAGAAGGCGAAATTTAAGTCTAAAAGGGTGATGGCCTCACAACCGGGGCGGTCTGCTAAGGAGGATCGTCTAGAAAGGGAGAACAAAAATTTGCAGCAGGAAATCAAGAGACTTCGAGGCATTGAGCTTGTTGTTCAGGTAATCTTGTCTTCTCTTATAAATTGGAGTCTAGGTGAATAGGTTTGTAGTGACATGTTGATGTTTATAGTCTTTGGCTGAGAAAGGGGGAGTCGACTTTGATGGCATAATGCAATCTGCAACACGTGATTTGGTAAGTTAAACCCATCTCGATGGTATGCTTCCAGCAATGGAACCATTAATTAATGTTTCTTTTGTCTATGATACATAGTCGACATCTGAAGGCGGATTTCAGAGGGAACGAGGTGATGTGACTCAACACCAAAACGAAAAGGTTAGCTCATTGTCATTGTGCCTACAAGTCTGGCAATGGCCCCTCCTCGTTCCTCCATTTTTGTATTTCTCTTTGCTTTTGTCTTTGCCATCTGCTTCGATTCTGAAGACACCCTTAAACTAAAAGCGGAAGAGAAATTCTGTTAGGCACTTGACTGACCACAAGTGGAGTTTGGTTCGCTTATGTTACTGAAATATCATATCATGTCAATGCACTAAAGGGCTTGGTCCATTATTTAGATTTTAAATGCTTCGCTTTGACGAATTTGTACCTAGCAAAAAGGACTCTAAAACCTTCACGTACTTCTACCCCTTGACTGTGATGGATATATCTTGCTGTAGTGGTGTGCTAAGCAATCACATAATGTTGCATGATTTCTGTAGAGTTGACGCAACCTGTAATCTTTTTTGCAGTGGTGTGCTAAGCAATCACACAATGTTGCATGATTTCTGTAGAGTTGACGCAACCTGTAATCTTGTACTCATTTTTCCATGTACGCCTGAACTGTCTCAAATTTCACTTGGAATACCAGTCTCAGGTGGTGTCAGTGTCACTATTTAATTCGCATGATCTGTTTGTGTTATACACATCAGTCATATGATTTTGACCTTTTGGCCGGTTGAAGGGTCAAGGTTGTATGTCAGTGTTAGACTATCATGCATGAACGCTGAAACAAGCTTGAATACCTTTCTTTTATCTTAGTATCTTCGGCAATTCAAATTGGGCAACAAATAAAGCAGTTCATAGTTAACTAGCTCATTTTTCTTTGACTATGGTCATGATCTCTTGAAATAATAGGAATGTATCAGAAGAAAAGCTTTTCAACTGAGTGCACATAAGTTTCCTGATGCTTACATGTGGCCATGTTGAAATATAGATCATTTATCTAACTGAACATTAATATGTGCTTTAGCAAAGTGGAAGAAATATGTTTTATAATTTGGGAAATATATGTATCGCAGTGCAGAACTAAATAGTGTTGCCCTGGCATGGAACTCATGTTTACACTTTAACTATTTCCATAATTAACTGTTTGCCTTCTGTCACCTGATATTTAATATTGATAGAGCATGTAGAAGCACCTCATTAGTCCCTTGACGAGTGCTTAAGAAAAATAGGAGAGTTCATATGGTTGTTTGTTCTGCTTCTCTGTTTCCCTAAGAATTAATGTGTTTGATTCCTCACAGAGTGATTTAAAGACCATGTATATTTAATAAAACTTGAGACCATGTTAATATTTTGTAGTTCATCATCTTATGTAGATGTGGCATTCCCACTATTGTTCGTGCGTATCCAATTGTACTTTAGACACTAACTTGTAAAGTTAGATAGCAGCTAGCAGCTAACCTGTCGATTAGCTCACTTAAATTTTAGCCACATTATATTTTTGTGTGTCTCACTTACAACTATTATTATCATTTCTTAGGGAATGGGAAGCAGGACAGGAGGCAGTCCAAGTCATGGAAATGATGATGATGATGATGATGGCGATGATGGCACCTATGGTGCGGGTGATCTGTATGGTGATGATGATTACTATGGTGATGATCCGTATGATAACTATGGTGGTCAGCCATATGATAACTACTATGGTGATGATTGCTACTGAGCAATGTGATAACTATGGCGATGATCGGATATAGATTTGATGATGTTCAAGTCATGCCAAACTGATGTTCAGCTAGATATTTGAAACACTTTAGCTTATGATTTTTTTTATCTTAGTGGACAATTTAGCTTATGTAAAAAGTGATCCTTCTATGTTCTGCATTTGATATTTCCTAGATGGATGATTCTGGTTAATGTGATTTCGATGCAACTCAACACTTTTTGGGGATATGCTAAATATAATATATGAACAATGGCATCTGCCTGTGTATGAGATTTATTTGATATATGCTAGTATTATGAAATATTGGCCATTGTACTTCTGATATGCCGGCTCAGTCTCTCGGAGGTGCTCATAGGGGTAGGGTGTGCGTGTGTGCGTTCATAGGGGTGAGTGTATGCGCGTCTATATGAGCGCTTACGTCTGTACTGTGTTCAAAAAAAAAAATCTAGCTCAGTTCGCTGAATAGTTTGAGCTAGCTCATTTAGGTGGATCGTGAGCTGAGGATCTCCTTCACTTTATGAGTATGTTGGATGAGTTAAGATATAAAAAGCAACAAAATTATTCGATGAAAAATAACCAACACGTATCCATAAGTACGGCATAAATACGTAGAACATAGATCCAACGACCCTAGGTCCAGCAAGATATATTAGGAGGTACCAAGGGTTCGGATAGTGGCCACGATATCTTATTAAAGGCCCGCACGGGGTTTAACCGCACTCCACCATGATCCCGCCAAAATGCAAGTTCTATTCTTTGTTGATCATTCCAAATAGGGTGTACACAGCCGAGCAGATCAACGGCATTGTTTGACTGGAGACTTTATCCGATATGAAAGAGATTGTCGGTAACGACGGAGTACCCATAGTTCCAGAGTAAAAAGTGTGACATTGTCTGCTAATTTAAGACCACGTGTTTACTACTTCCTTTAAAAAATCCAAACCCAAAGTCCACTACCTCGTGTGTCATCATCAAGCATCGTGTTGCCTTGACAGTTACTTATATTGTGGTGGATAGGGACGCTACATCAGTTTGCTCAATTTCTTGAGTTAGCTTGTTTGGTCGATCGTGAGCAGAGGATGCCCTTACCATTATGAATATGGATGAGTTCGCATATCAAAATGCAAATATATTATTAGATGAAAAATTAGGCATGTAACGATAAATACTTACTCCCTCCCTTCCGGTTTATATTGTTTATCTTTAAAAAAAAATATTCTCATTTTATAGCGCTCCCTGACAGATGGTGAGCCGGCGCAGGCGGCTGACCCTAGCACCACCAGCGGCGTCTGCTGGGACGGCGACGTCGCCGACGTCGGAGGGCCCGTCTGGCTCAAGATTCTCCTGCCTGGGTTCAGAGTTTGGTTCCTCAGACGGGGAGGATGCGCCGGCTGTTGGCGTGCAGCTGGCCCTTGAGGTACTTGGGGAGAACGTTGAAGGCAGAGAGTGGAGCACGGTGACTCGCCGGAAGAAGAAAACGGAGGCGGAGTTAGTCCAGGAGTTCTGGGTCGATGCGGGATTCCCGACGCCGGCGTCTCGTTTCTGGGAACATCGGTCGCCGTCGTCGCCGGGGTCGTGTGCGCCGTCCTGCAGGGAACAGGAGAGGATCGCCGATGCGGAGGGCTCGGAGCTGGATGTTTCGGCGTTGCCGTCGGGATCGGCGGCACGGGACCTCTCCAGCCTGAAACCTGTGCCGTCTCCGTTCGGTTTGAGCGTGGCTCGGCCACCGCGTTTGGGACCTTGGCGTGGACCCATGCCGCCGCGCCGGGTGACGCCCCCGCCGGTGCTGGGACAATTCATTGACGCGGCCAGGCACTGCCAGCCGGCGACGGATGCTTCGCCGAGATCTGAAGCCGATCGGGCGCCGGGTCCGGAGGCGAGATCGCAGGGAATTTGTTCGCAACTTTCCTCGGGCGTCGGGCCCATGCACGCCCAGAAGGACTCGGGCCAAGATGTATTTTCTTGGGCCTTTCTAAGGACACGCATGAAGGCGATCTGGGAAGGTTTCCCTAAGCATCAGGCCGCGATCGCTTCTTCGTCCTCCTCGTATCCTGCCGCACAGCCTTCGATCGCCGCCGAGCCTCTGCACACCTCACGGACGCCATCTTCATCTCCGGCATCACCTCCCTGCGCCAGGGTCGCCCGCTCCTACGCGGCGGCGCTTCAGCACGCCATGGCAGGTGCTCCCCCGACCAATCGTGGCACTGCAGCCATGGGAGGGCCAAACCCTCGCCCACCTCCAGTCATGGGTGAGACTCCCGCTCCTTCGCATCCTCCGGCGCAAGCGCCGGGATACTCTGGTCCACCACATCAGCAGCGAAGACCGGCGCCCATCTACAACTATGGTCCATCCATACAGCAGCCCCATGTTTATGTCCAGGGAGGACAGTACGTCTCGCCGTACGGTACAGCCGTCGTCGGAGGGCAACAACCCATTTACGGGGTTACGCCAACCGGGGTTTCTGCCCCTCCGCAATTCCATCCAGGTGGGGCGATGGCTCAGCCGGCTCTAAAACGCAAAAAAAAAAAAAAAGCCGCCGTCGCAGCAGGTTGTGGCTGGAGCTTTGCAACACGGTATTCATCACACTTCACAACACGTGCCGGTTCAGCAACAATTTCAGCAGCAACCCATACCGCAACAACATGTGCAGTCATATCACAATGGCCAATATCAGCAGCTTGTGCAGACAAAGAATCCTCATATGCCACAGGGGCCTGCTACTATTGATGCCCCACCACTGGCGGCTCCATTGTCTGGTGTGCAGGTGGATACATCGCCCAAGCGCAAAGTTAAGAAAAGGGTTCTTGCTGGAAGTGTGCGGTTGATACACATGCGGCGAAGGATTGCGTTGTGCAACATTACTGCTATATTTGTGACAAACTCGCTCATTCAACATTGCGGTGTCCGTTCCTCAAACTCCCTAGGCCCAATGCTTTTGTTTCAGGAATTGGTGCCGAGGAGACGTACTTTGCCCAGTTGCCTGATTGCGTGGTGCACTAGTAGAAAACAGGGCTTTCGTCCTAGCCGGATCGGAGCAATAGTCCCGGTCGCGTTAAGAACCGGGACTAATGTAAGCATTAGTCCCGGTTCGAGCGGCTAGGACGCCGGATGGGGCTCAACAAGCATCAGTCCCGGTTCGAACGGGACGTTTAGTCCTGGTTGGAGACACCAACCGGTACAAAAGGGTATCACCCCCTTTAGTCCCGGTTGGTGTCTCCAACCGGGACTAAAGGTACCTTTAGTCCCGGTTGGAGACACCAACCGGGACTAAACCTTTAGTCCCGGTTGGAGACACAACCGGGACTAAAGGGTATCACCCCCTTTTTCCAGTTTTTTTTGTTTTTTGCTTTATTTATTTTATTTTGTTTGTACTTACAGCGAAATATTTAGAGTTTTTTAGTGAATCTTTTTGCTTTAGGTCACAAAAATTATAAACTTTCTGTTAGTGCCAGTAGTTTTCAAATTTGAATAGTTTAAATTTGAATTCTTTGAAATTTGTGTGAATCACTAGTTTGTGAATAACTTTACTTTGAAAATAGATTTTTGAGTGATTCTTTTTCCTGCTGTTTAATATTAGTGTGCTTTATCATTATATTCAATTTGATAATTTTTAGGTTATTTTAAATAGGTGTTTTAATCAAAAACAGATTATGTTTAGCTCTTTTAGTTTTATAGCTCAAAAAAATTAATAAATGCATGAAAAATAGCGAATGAAGTGGGAAAGGGTTGAAAATTGATGATGTGGCTTTGAATGGTGCATGTTGAACGCAGAAAAAGTCTGCAGTTGAAATAAGGTTAAAAAAATGAAATGCCTTTGTAACAGATGAGTTTTCGTCCGAAACCCTGATACTTCGAAAGGGATTGTCCAGTTTGTACACGAAGTGCATCCAGTTTTTCCCGTAACCCTCTCAACTTTTTAGCACATGCTATGTAAGTGAAATGATGATACCATGTCATGTTTCAACCTTTTCAGAGTTCATTTGTAGTGCCTTTCATGCATTTATTGAATTAAAAAGTAAAACGGCTATAACTTTTGCATACGATGTCGAAAAAAAAGTTTAATATATCAAAATGTTCAGCACGAGAAACCGGTTTCGATGGCAACCGCCATAGAATCCTCAAATTCCGAAAGGAAAAAAAAGTTATCCTCAAATTTAAGTTTTTTTGAGTTTTTTGGTCAAACTACTTATTCAAATAATTATGGTTTTTTAGAATAATAGTTTCAAACTCAAATGATGAAACATGTGACATCATGCTCAAGGGCTTAATAGGATTGATATGATACATATAACATAAATTAATTGAATAAGTAGTTTATTTTTTTAAATGTTTTTGAAATTCGAAAAGAATAAAAATTCAGTTTTTAAAAATTAATTTTATTTTTAAAAATAAATAAATGATGTCATATTTGTATTCCCCACATTTTTCTGATAATAATGGATATATTATTTGTCAAATTTCGATTTACAGATTTAAAGATATTAATTATGCCTTATTAAATAAATAAATGGCAAAAATGAATAAAATATTATTATTACTTATTTTATTTTCAATGAAATTCAATATTATTATTACTTATTTTATTATTTTGGTTTTTTTTTATTTTTTGTTTTTTGAGAATTTTTGAGTTTTTTTGAAATTTTTGCCTTTTTTGAAGTTTTTTGGAGTTTTTAAATTAATCATTGTTGTTTATTTTAATAATTGTTTAGAATTCAAAAAATTAAATCATGTGACATCAAGACCTAAGGGTTAATAGGATTGATAGCTTAGTATTGTTAAGAAAACATCAAGTGCAGACTTGGAAACTAGGGGAGATAGAATTCGAAAGTTAAGCGTGCTGGGGTTGGAGCAGTGAGAGGATGGGTGACCGGCCGGGAAGTTAGACGATTTGGAATGAGTGTTCCACGCTGAAGCAGTGAGGAGGGGTGATTTGAGATTAAATTGTCAAATAATTCAAGAGCAGTAAGGAGGGGTGATTAGAGATTAAATCATCAAATAATTCAAAGATTTGAAAATCAGAAGAAAAAAATAAAAAAAATGTCAAATTTTTTTTAAAAAAAAATAGCTTTAGTCCTGGTTGGTAACACCAACCGGGACTAAAGGTCCTCCAGCCCCCGCTCTAGAAAGCTGCCACGCGGAGCCCCTTTAGTCCCTGTTCGTAATCCAACCGGGACTAAAAGTGGAGGCCTTTAGTCCCGATTGCTTAGTCCCGGTTGGAAAACCGGGACTAAAGGCCCTTACGAACCGGGACTAAAGGCCCATTTTCTACTAGTGGTGAAAGACCACTTAGCGCCGACACAGTCTCCAATCGCCCGAGTTCAGGTTACGGGTTCGATGGTACCGGCTAGTGTTGTCGAGAGCCAGATTGCCAGGAGATGCCCGGTACATGCTCAATGGAAATGGGAGGCTATTCAACACTCGCCTGATGCTTACCTTGTTAGCTTCCCGTCTTTCGAGGACTTGGACAGGGTGGATGGCATTCAGATGACCGTTCCTTCAGTTAATGCTCAGATGACCGTGACCGCATGGAGGTCTCAGGAGGTCCCACATAAGCTCGAGCTTCAGCAGATTTGGCTCCATGTCGAGGGGGTTCCCCATACCGTTCGCCATTTTTTGGGCTTATGGGTAGTTGGTACTTTGATGGGCAAGACATTGGATGTGGATCTTATTAGTCTGCGTCGCCGTGGAATTGTCCGTATTCTTGTGGCTATGACCAACTCTCAGATTTTGGCGAAGGACAAGGACGACGCCGGACCTTTTGTTGCAACTGATGTGGTGGTTAACCTCAAGGGCTACGCTTTCACGTTCAGGAAGGAGCCGACGGGTTACATTCCGGACCCTGACTTTGTCCCGTTCGCTTGGAAACGCAAGGGTGATGATGCTGATGATGATAACGGCGCCAAAGAGAAGGATGATGAGATGGACACATCGGAACACACCGGAAACCCATCCATCCATCCGTCGTCTAGTTCAGCCCCGGCAGAAAACACTCATGTGACTCAAGTTCAAAGATGGGAGTTGTCGATTGTTGGGTCTGGTGCTGCGACGGGAGGTGGTTCTGTGCTGTTGGCGGTCACACCATTTAACTCTTCGCCGCAGACGCCAAGAGGCATAGAGCTTTCTGCAAATCTTAGAGTCAACTCCACGTTACGTGGATGTCTCGAAAGAGATTTTTTTTGGAAATAGTACTTTTTCTGAACAAATTCGGAAAATAAGATCCAAAAATCAGATATTGCAAATCCTAGAGTCAACTCCTACTGACGTTGCAGCCACTGGCGTTGTAGCCGTCGATGTGGACGCACCAGCAGTATCACCACCAACGGTAAGAGTGGGACAATATTTCATCCTGTGGCCATATCCAGCGCATAGCAAACATTGTCTAGTACACCCACCAGCTTCAGATTTGTCCATATCATTACGGATGCGACATACCTTCCTTCTACCTCTACTTGTCCGCATCATATCTGGGTCTGGGATGTATTGCCTGTCATCCGGGTTAACCGTGTTGAAGTTACCCATAACTCTAAATCCAACCATCTCACCGGTCCAAGCATTCTGCACCGACTCTTTTAGATAATATTCAGACACGAAAGAGATCGCGTCCATTTTTAACTGGCCACATGAAGCCAACACATGTGAGCAAGGCAAGTGGAGCAGCTTCGGTTTGTTGCATGTGCACTCACATGTTGGCCTGACTCCACTTCCAATTTTCACCTCGTGTGTCTTCAACTCATTTGCAGAACCGAATCTATCGGTAGGTAGGCGCACCTCATACCTCCTTTCTTGATTACCAATGGTTGTGACAGTGTGCAACTTTGCTTTTTTGAGCTTCTTCGCCATGTACCGCATAATCTTTTCACAGTAAGGTGTTTCGGGTTTCTTCTTAATATGCTTCTCAGATTTCAAGCGCCTATCTCTGAAATACCTCACCGTGCCATGAAAAACACCCTCGACAATTGCTGTTAGTGGCATACCCCTGTTCCCTCTGAGGACAAAGTTATAAACCTCGGCAAGGTTGGTTGTCATGGTGCCATACCTCGCTCCATGGGTGTCATGAAGCAAAGACCACTTCACGGGAGGCTCTTTCTCTATCCACTGTGAAAAAATCTTTATTGCCCTCCCCTTCTTTCTCTTCGTACCGGGCGGGTCAAATGCTGGCAAGTCACAAAGCTCAATTGGCTCTAGTTCTGTGTTAGTTGGTTGCTTAGCCTGTGCAGCTCTCCTTTCCTTAACATGTGCCTTCGTGAACTCATTGAGCTTCTTCCACAAAAAATCATACTTTTTTTTTTGGTTTTGTGCGCACAGCTTTTTGAACATATTCATGAGGCGCTTATTCTTGAACTGGGAGTAAAAATTAGCCCGAAGATGGTGCATGCACCATCGGCTCTGCATGTCCTGCCATGGTGCTGGTTCGTTCGAACCTGGCGTCTGCAGTGCCCGAATGGCAGCTAGTATACCCGGATGCCTGTCATGAAGGATGCACTCATTTGGCCGGTCCTTCACAATTGCAATTTTTAGCTGCCTGAAGAACCATAGCCAACTCTCCAAGTTCTCACCCTCCACGAAGGCCATAGCAAGTGGGAGGATCTGATTGTTGCCGTCCACGCCTATAGCGGTCAGGATCTGACCCCTGTACTTACCAATGAGAAACGTACCATCCACACACAACATAGGCAGGCAATGACAGAAAGCTTCGATGCATATAGCGAAAGAGAAGAACACTCGATGCAGCACCTTATAATCTGGGAATTCGGGCAGCGTAAAGTGCTGGATGTCGATATGTGTGCCAGGATTCCTCGCCTGCAATGTGTGCAGGAGACGGACAACATTATCATACGAGTCGATGAATGTCCCAAACCTCTTCTCCATCGCTCTCTGCTTGGCCCTCCAAGCCTTCCCATACGGAATTTCGTAACTATATCTGCTCTTAATTGCATTGTGAATGTGTTTCGCTTCCATGTCTTTCTTGCTCACTATCTCACTGAACATGACTTCCGCCATGAGACTTGAAGTAAGGTTTGGATGATCCACCAGCGTATATTTCATCACACAATTGTGGGGCACAACCTTCGTCACAACCCAAGTCACGTCCCACTTTGGAACGTGGGCGTGCACCTTCGCGGGACAACTATTCATAATACATGACAAAGTCAAGTATTTTTTTGTTGATACGTCCGTTTGAAAAATCCTTTGCGTGGACATTGCCCACTCTGTCACGGCTGCCTTCAGATTTTTCTTTGTGGTATACATACCCCCTATTTCGACTTTGCTCCGATGATACTCCCAGGAAGATTCATGACCATCGTTCACGGTCATGCCGGTCGAGAGGCTCTGATTCCATGAAGCAGGAATCGGTACCTCCTCGTCGTTCTCTTCACCATCTTCTTCATTTGAGTTCTCGGAATCAAGATCCTCCGCCAATCCATCCTCGTCTTCCTCTTCCATCAGATTCTGCATTTCCGATCCTTCCTCATCCCCATCAGCCTCGCCACTATCAGGATCTCCTATGTTCTGACTACTCTCCCCTGCATCGTAGTCCCCTCCAACGTGTGACCCATAATCTGACCGACCTTCGAGTTCAGTACCACCCATATGTTCTGACCCAGCTACATCCATCTCATCAATCGGCTGACTGACCTGGCCAGACTCGTAACCACCGCCGCCTTGTACAAGAGGATCCTCCATGGGGATGGGGAGCACTAAGGCAACGGGGTGAGTCCTCCGGCGTTTGCAGGATTCTAACCAGGTCACCCACTTATGTGTCCTATCTATCGGAACCAACTCCCAGAAAATTTCTGTACGGGATTTCGTCCACACTGACTGAATACTGACAGTGCACACATTGGGATCAAGCGAGAAATTTGTTGTCAACCAGTGTTTCAACTGACTAATGTTCACTTTTTCTGGATCGGTCATTGCAACTCCACATATGCAAACTCAGTCAGATCAACCCCACTCTCATTTGATCAGACATTACCAGGACCATAGTAAACAACAAATTTGACTGATTCAGACATGTCTCCTGCCATAAAAATTCATACCCATCAACCACTAAGTACCACATAATTTTTTATACAATAACCGGAATGTCTGCCACATATACATGACTACCACTAAGCAAACAATCGATCAAATGAACTAAAATTTCAGGCATGTCTCCTGCAATTAAATTTCATATTCCCGTCAACCACTACATACCCATAATTTTTTTTACACTAACAGAAATGTCTACCACGTATACATGACTACCACAAAGTAAATAACCGATCTAACGAATTAAACAATCGTCATTTATATTATGAACTAAACAAAAAAAATTTACACTAACAAAAAAGTGAAGCTCATTAAACCTAAAATAAAAATGCACTAAACAAAAATGTGAGGTTATACCTTTGACGCGTGCTTCTCCGGCGAGTTCCTGTCCTCCGCGCTAATCCGACCACCGAGCTGCCCAGGGAAAATGAAACGTGTGAGTCTCAGGCCTCCATCGGTCCACTAAGCATGTGAGCAGTGACCTGTCGTAACCGAAACGTTTGTGCTTCTCTCTGTACTCATCGATGTCCTCATCGCCCTCCTCAGATGCTGGGATGTGAACCCACTCCTCTCTAGTGGCCTCAACCATACGTGCCAAAGGTAAAAGTCCTGCCCAAGCCAGCCTGCAAAATAAGAATGCAAAATTCAATTAGTGTGTGCATATTTTCAGGTACTACTGGAATAAGAACGACACATACCTATTAGCCCAATCGGGGTGTATCATCCAGTAAGACTTTGGAGTGCGAGTGACCAACACAGGGAGCTCATGGCCAGCCTCCATATGTTTAGCCCGATGTTTTTCATCAATCGTAGGATTGAGCAAAGGATACAGAGCCATTTCTGCACAAAGTAAAACATAGTCTGCACATATTACAAAGTAAAACATAGTCCGCACATATTACAAAGTTAAACATAGTCCTCACATATTACAAAGTTAAACATAGTCCGCACATATTACAAAGTTAAACATAGTCCGCACATATTACAAAGTAAAACATAGTCCGCACATAGTACAAAGTAAAACATACTCTCTCTCCCTCACCCTCTCCCTCCCCGTCGTCCTCGACTGTCTCGGCCACGTCCACGCCTTCCTACTGACGTTGCAGCCACTAGCGTTGTAGCCATCGATGTGGACGCACCAGCAGTATCACCACCAACGGTAAGAGTGGGACAATATTTCATCTTGTGGCCATATCCAGCGCATAGCAAACATTGTCTAGTACACCCACCAGCTTCAGATTCGTCCATATCATTACGGATGCGACATACCTTCCTTCTACCTCTACTTGTCCGCATCATATCTGGGTTTGGGATGTATTGCCTGTCATCCGGGTTAACCGTGTTGAAGTTACCCATAAGTAAAGAGAACGAATCGGGTAAAGAGGATAGTCGGTATAGTGATAAAGGAGTTGTTCACGAGGATACTCATAATCTCTCATCGGATTTAGTAAATGTACAGTGAAGCAAAGGGAATGGTATTCGTAAACAAAGGTTTTCTCGACAACTTTTTGATATGCATGAGTTAATAAGGGTGTCTAGATCCCGTTGTTAACTGTTGCCCTGAAGGAGTTCCGGGTCATGTCCGCTTATTTTTGAACCTATAGGGACACACTTGTAACTATAACCATATAACTATATAAAATGTTCGGCTTGACTCGATCAAAACAAAACCAGGCCAAGCCAACTAGCCAAGCCGACTTGAACATATTTTCTTTCAGCCTGCGAATCTGTGACACAGAACCCCACGTCTTGTGCTGATCACAAGGTTGATATTTGTACTTTTCCTTTCCTGCCTAGTTGGCTGCTGCGCCACCGCAACCAGTGCCAATCCATTAGGCTGAACGTACTGTCCGCATTATGCATCTGCGCCAGGACGTAATGTCCAAGTTCCTGATTCCTCCCAGTCCCTGCACCCCTCGACTCGTGAGTGGGATACAAACTGCAACAGCAAAATCATAACAAAAGACGAAGAATAATATTAAAGCCTGTGTCGACTGATTTTTGTTGGTTCGATAAAGAATGAATGATGGAGAGAAAGAGCGACATTGCCTGTGAAACTAAGACCGGTCTAGCTTACTTTCTTTAATAAAGATCCCGGGTCCCCTACCTCAGCGTGTCATCATAAAGCATCGTTTGAGTTAATGGACTAGTGACACATTTCATTCCATATATTGTGGCGGATAGAAAGTCGAGCTCAGGCGAACCAACCAGTGGTTGGATGGTTAGAGGGACTGTAGTATCCCCAGCCCACCAGGGTTCAAACCCTGGTGCTCGCATTTATTCCTGGATTTATTTCAGGATTTCCGGCGATGCGCATTCAGTGGGAGGAGACGTTCCCGTCGACGACGAGGTGCCTACGGTGACTTCCACTACTAGAAATCCCCATATTTCCGACGGTGAAATCTAATAGCCGACGGGCCGACGGTTCTTGTCAACTCCCATGTATTACCACTAATACCTGACGGTATACTAGAATGCCCGACGGTGAAAATACACCCCTCGGGTATCCAACTTAATGCCCGACGGTTCAATCTAAAGCCCGACGGTTAAAGCTACACCCACAGAAATTACCTGCAATGACCTACGGTTCATAGTAATGCCCGACGGTTTTTGGTGCACCCTAGGGGATTGCATGTAATGCCCGACGGTTTTTGGTGCACCCTAGGGGATTGCATGTAATGCCCGACGGTGGAATCTAATATCCGAAGGTGGATATAGAACCTTCATCCATGAGTGTAAATGGCCGACGGTATATTTGTCACTCTAGGTTATTTGAGAAAATACCCGACGGGGGATTGCAATAACCGACGGTTAACTTGCACTGTCGGTGATATGTTTCAATGGTCAACATCGATAAAATTGAGCGATACTATATTCCAGATAATTTCAGTGTAAGAATATTTCCACACCTGCTAGCCCAAGGCAGGGTGGCCATTTCTTTCTTCCTCCGACCAAAGGAAAGTAAAAGGGATCGGCCCCTTGCTTCAAGGAGTCTGTGATATGGAGTTACAGAGACCTTGGCATGCCATCCCGAGTGGTGTCGTCTCCTGTCCTTCTATAAATTAGATAAGTCTCCTATCGTCAACCATTTCACTCCGGTAGAGGTAGAATAGGAGTTTGCTTTTAGAGATCAATGGTGGGGACGGCGCCGCGTCGAAATAATTTGCTTCTGCTCTTCCTCCATCTTGGTGGCACTCTAATAGGTGGCGTCGGGAAGCAGGTAGCTCGTTCTTCTAGTCCGTCTTTGGATCTGGTAAGATTTGTGTATGACGGTCGACGCTCAACTCTCTCGGGTGGCGTTGGTGTTGATGTCGTTGCGGTTCTGTTTGGTTTTTTGTTGTGGGGATACGTGCATGCCGGCATACAACAGCGTTTCTCTTCTTCGATCGTGTCGGATGAAGTTGACGACGTTGGGATCTAGCGGGCACAGGGAAGAACCCGGATCGACATGCCACAAAGTCTCGGTCTCGTCGCTTGCGGCGGTCCGATTCATCGGCTCAAAAAGCATCCTTGTATGCAAAGGTGCTCCTCCAGATCTTGGTTTGATAACATTTTCCCTCTTTCTTCAATGTTGCCTCAGTGGCGGAGTAGGACGATTGTGGATGACATTTTGGCATGGCACAAGATTTTGTGGTGAAATTCAAGTTTTACTTCTTGCAAAGTCTTTGATGCAATATTGCGAGACATTTATTTATGTCTCATGTAATGATCACATGTGTACTCTTTATAATACATTTATCTAATAGAATATATCCTGGGATTATTTAATAAAGTAGGCGCGCAGCTGCTACATTACTACTTGTACTCCTTGGGTGCTAATGTTTGAGCAACATATGCTACTAGTACTCCATGCATGGCCAACTAGAACTCCATGCTTGGACTGGCAGTACTCCAGGCATGACCAGCTAGTAGTATTGTTAGAGCATATACAACCGGACTTAGTAAATATGACCCCGTAAACGTCCGCAGATGTGCCCGGTAAGTGACCGTGCGTGTTTCCTATTTGTCCGTTCGCGCAGCCCCACTCTTTATTTTCTTTCTTATATATCCGTTCACTTGCACGTGATTGGTGGAAAGGAAGAAAAAGAAAGAAAATAATGAATAAAAAAAAGGTGGTCCGGGGTGGGGTCGCGTCTTACATGGCAGACTGACCGGGCGCGCCCGGACGGGTCCCCGAGCCCTTATATCCTCCCTATATTTGTCATCAATATGAGGGTTTGCGGACAGTCCGGACGTATAAGGATGATATGAGGGGTCCGATTGGGTCATTTCTTTCCTTCTCTCTTGTCCGGTCACTCACCGGGTGAGTCCGTGGACGTATGAGATGTCGTTTGAGACATCCAATTGTAGATGCTCTTACCATATTTATTTGGGCATTTCGATGTTATAGGAGAAAGACAACAAAGACCAACCACTACATGATTACTCCTGAATTTTTTTTTTTGAACCGAAGAAGGCACCAACAGGTGCCAATATATTCAGCTCATCTCAGTCATTGTGCATGAAAGTTTACATGATCTGTCATGAAATAGAAGAAGAGGAGAACATCAGAGACAGTGGAGCTGAATACAAGTCCTAGAGAGCAGTTAGGGAGAAAATCCCAAACTGATGAACCGCATGACTATAGAGCAGCTGTGGCCTGGAGAGAAAAATATGCAAAACTTGACCACACTACAAGCCACAAAACAGAGAAGTAAATGTAGAAAAGGAGGAGCAGCTACTTAGACGAAATAAATCTGCTTGCCAAAGGAGCTGAAGAGAGCCGCGCGGGGCATCAGACCAAACGAGGCTGTTGTCTGATGAGGCGCGCCAGAGAAGCCTCAGTGCTGGTGGACTGAATTAAAGATTGGCAATTTGAGTACATTAAATAATTGTGACGTGTGTCCCATCAGGTTTTATTCTTTATTATACATAGAGAATTCTAGATTGCTGTTGACCAGCACCGCTGAACAGTTCACTCAGTCCCATGTGTCCTGCCGCTTACATCCATCCGCTCACATTCACCAACTCAACTCTCTCACCGCCGGTCACCGCCGATGTGTCACCTACCCTCACCTGACTTGCCTCCCTCTCCCCCTCCACTCTCCTCTCAAATTGGACCTCAAAGCCAAGTTTTCAAGTGACAGGCAGCAGCAGCAGGTTCCCGTGCCGCCATGAGATGGCTGGGGAAGCCGTGGTTGGGTGGGGAGAGGCCACTGGCGCAGAAGGCCGACGACGACTGCCCCCCCCGGGAGCTACCTCGCGCAGTTCGCCGCCGCGTCCTGTCCGACCCTGTCTCCTGCAAGCACGGCGACTTCTTCGACACCGTCTGGGTGCGCGACGAATAACCACGCCCAATCTCTTCAGGTCAGTACAGTACATCAGGCAAAAAAAAAACTGAAATTGAGAAAATTTTGACACAATTAAATCTGGAGACTGATTTGTTTGGTCGATTTAGTAACCAACACGAAAATAGAGACAATTTGTTGCAACATTGTCACGACTATGTGCTGTAGAGATAATGAGTTCGAACTCTGACCTATACCCTGTTTTAAGTGGGACAATATAATCGACTTAGTTGTCCACAGCCAAAAAATCTGGTGATTCTGTTGAATCCGTTGAGGAGGCATCGTGGTTATCTATTTTTTTCGTGTTTCTCACGTAGTGGGTAGTGCCCACCCCGCAGCTGTGGACTCCTGTTACCGAATTTTTGGGCGATCTGGCGCTGATTTCTTGGCGCGCCCACCAAAATATTCTCGCGCGCCGGCGCACCACGCACCAAATCAGGTCCTAACTAACTGCCATAGTCTCCTTATCCTCTTAGAAAACAAACACGTCCTGATTCCCCAAACCAATCTAAGGTCGTTCATCCCCTGCTAGCTCTCGGAGGGGTGCCCAGGCATCCCTCTGCTTCCACTCCGACGGGTGCTCAGGAGAATCTCTGCGATGGCTGATCAATCGGCACGCAGCGATCATAGTGGGGCACCACGGTACTCTCTTCTCCCTCCTCCTCTTTCTTCGTCTCTGTCACACCCCCTTCGGTACTTTTCTTTCTGTCTTGTATGATTGTGCTGACTGTATGTTGTTTATACAATTGCAATTTATTTTTTGCACGATCCATTAGTAATGATTTGTTGGTTGTTCATAATTTTAGTTTGGCACCTTTTCTTGTTGTATGAGTGATATTGTTTTCTTTCTTTCTAAACTAAGTTAGCCATGAACTAATTTTGTGAGAAACAGAAAGAATATTTGTAGAACCTCAAAGCTAAGATTTAGCTGGCATGCTAACAAAAAGTACTGGTTTATGTGTTTTAAACTATGAATGTTTCATATGATCTCCACTTTTGATTCACATCACAATTAGATAGTACGCCACATGGAAAAGTAACTTATCTGCTACTAGTATGTGCTTCTGATGGCCATGGCGAACTTGAAAAATTCCCTCGGTTTGTAGTTCAGAAACTTGAAATAGGTATTAATAAGCATGCACATGAATTAGCTTATTTGGATAGAGCTCCTCCTAATGACCATATTGTTAGTTATGACCAATGTAGGCCAAATATAGGATTGTTTGATTGATATTCTTGCTTTTACAATCTAATTAATATATATTACACTTTAAATTCATGATTAAATATAATGATTATACTATACCTCCTGCTACCATACTTAACTAATGTATAAAACCCAACCTCTTCTACATTTTTGTAGCGATGTAGATGCCAACCGTAGTTGGATGTACACAGAGAGACAGGGGAAGTTGATTAGTGAAGCTTGGCAAAATGGACTAGATAGTTTTCTAGATCATGCGTTCTCATTGCCCGATGCTGCTGTAAACGGGGAATCCCATTGTCCTTGCAGCAAGTGCTTTTGCCGTCATAAGCGCACAAGGGATGTCATGACCATACACTTGTGCAACAATGGGTTCATGTTAGGATACGAGAGATGGACTAGCCACGGGGAGTCTGATGTACCTGAAAATTTAGAGCATGATAATGTGGGGGATGGAGATAGAATGAATGACATGCTAGTTGATGCAATTGTTGCTGAAGGAGTTTCTAAAGGTGATGAGCCAACAAAAGCTGCGAAAAAATTCTATGAAATGTTGATGGAAGCCGACAAACCATTGCATGAGAAGACCACACAATCACGTCTATCCATTGTAGGAAGGCTAATGACCATTAAAACACAACATAACCTGTCAGAAGCTTGTTACAATGAGATGATGTCTCTTATACATGACATTGTTGGGGACGATGCTGCAAAAGATCTCCCAGCAAACTTCCATAGGTCCAAGAAGCTTGTGCATAGTCTAGCAATGCCTTACGTCAAAATTTATGCATGCCCCAATAATTGTATGATTTATTATAAAGAGAATGAAAATAAAGAAAAATGCACTATCTGTAAAGAACCTAGATATGAGGAAACAACCGCAGGAAATAAATCTCCGAAGATACCAAGAAAAGTTCTACGCTATCTCCCAATTACCCCTAGGCTACAACGGTTGTACATGTCACAAAGCACTGCCAAGCACATGGACTATCATGCAAGGCCTCATAACAGTGATGAAGTAATGGTTCACCCTTCTCATGGAGAAGCTTGGAAGGAATTTGATAAGGAATTTAAAAGGTTTGCTGAGGAAGTAAGGAATATAAGGCTATGTCTAGCGACTGACGGTTTCACACCTTCTGGTATTAAAGCAGCCTCCTACTCTTGTTGGCCAGTATTTGTTGTACCTTATAATCTTCCACCAGAAATGTGCATGAAGCAGAGTAACCCGATCCTTGCACTAGTTATTCCTGGTCCAGATCATCCAGGAAAGAACCTAAATGTTTTTATGCAGCCTCTAGTTGACGAACTTGATGATTTGTGGAGAAATGGTGTAGAAACTTATGATAGTTATCGAAAGCAAAATTTCACCTTAAAGGCAGCTTTGCTTTGGACTATTCATGACTTTCCAGCTTATGGATTAGTAGCGTGCTGGAGCACTCATGGAAAGCTTGCTTGCCCTATATGTGGATCTGACATAAAGACATTCTCATTGAAGAATGGGAGAAAGCCATGCTGGTTTGACTGCCATAGGAGATTCCTTCCCACTGACCATGCATTTCGTAGGAGTGTGAAATGTTTTCGCAAGAAAAAAACAGTTTTAAGTCGTCCACCAAAGCCCTTGTCTGGAGAAGAGGTGTATGAAGAACTCCAAAGTCTTGTCCATGATGAAACCGGCAAGAGTAAATTTGAGGGGTTTGGGAAGGAGCACAATTGGATCACTATAAGTGGTTTGTGGCAGCTAGAGTATTTTCGGAAGTTGCTCCTTCGCCATAACATTGATGTAATGCACAATGAGAAAAATGTATGTGAGGCTTTACTAAACACATGCCTTGATATTCCTGAGAAAACTAAGGATAACAACAAAGCACGCCTTGATGTTGCTTTGTATTGTGATCGACCAAAGCTACACCTGAACAAGAATTCAAGGGGTGTGTGGAAGAAACCTAGAGCAAAATATTGTGTTAGCAAGGAAGATAAAATGACCATCCTTAAGTGGTTTAAAGAAGTGAAGTTCTCCGATGGGTTTGCTGCTAATTTGAGTAAAACAGTCAACTTGAATAAATAAAAATTCATTGGGCTGAAAAGCCATGACCACCACATCATCATGGAGTGCCTCCTGCCAGTTGCCCTACGAGGGTTCATCCCAGAACCTGAATGGAAGGTCATAGCAGAGTTAAGTTTTTTTTATCGGCAATTGTGTGCCAAAGAAATTGCTCCAAAACGGATGCGTGAACTTGAGGAGGAGGTTCCTGTTCTATTATGCAAGCTTGAGAAAATGTTGCCACCGGGCTTCTTCAATGTAATGCAACACCTGATAGTGCATCTTCCATATGAGGCAAGGGTTGGCGGCCCTGTGGCATATCGTTGGATGTATGTTTTTGAGAGGTATGTCGGACTATATAATATTGATCTGTACATTGTGTTTTGATATATTTATGTCATTTATCACTGAAACTTCTAATAATTTGTTATAGGGCAATGCACTATCTTCGTTTGAAGTGCGAAACAAGGCAAGAGTGGAGGGTTCAATCGTTGAAGCTTGTATTGTGCAGGAGATCACGAATTGTGTTTCTCTTTACTTTAGTGATCATGTTCGTACTATATGGAAGAAGAATCCTCGATATAATAATGGAGGAACACGCGTGCAGAATGATGGTTGTACCTTAGATGTGTATCAGCATGAAGGAAACCTGCATGGAAGGCCTACTGCTCGAGAACTATCGCGTGAAGAGTTGAATGCAGCAAGGCTGTACATTTTGACTAACTGCTCTGCTGTTGATAGATTTCGAGAGTAAGTGATGAATAATTTGCACTTTTCGAATTGTAGTGTGCAAGATGTTTATAATCATACGCTGATTTGCAGAGAATTTGAGGATGAAAAATATGCAAGGCATCCCAACTTGACATCGGAGGGCCTTGATAAAATGATGGCATCCGAATTTGTGGAATGGTTCGAGATTGCTGTAAGCACATTTTAATTAGCATTTTATCCTCTCCATTAAACTACTACTATGTTTCATAATCCGAGTTTTTTTTTCATTTCATTGTAGTGCAAAGAAGATCCCAATACTGATGAGGACTTGTGGAATTTAGCTAATGGATGCAGCTCTAGAGCCTATTCCTATAGCTCGTATGATGTGAATAGCTTTCGCTTTAGGTCAGAGATGTCTGAGAAAAAACGTAGAACGTTGAAAACGGTGAACACAGGGGTTTGTTTGTCCTCCTTCATCTCAGAGACTGAACATCTTGAGTACTATGGTGTCATTGAGGAAATTATCAAACTATCCTTCACAGCTGGTAGAAAAATTGAGATGGTACTCTTCAAATGTCGTTGATTTGATCCGATCCAAGGTGTGAAGCCAAATGCAAAATTAGGTTTGGTGGAGATAAAGTGGTCTTCAAGGCTTATTAATTTCGAACCATTTTCCATGGCTCACGAAGCTACACAAGCTTATTACTTGAAGTACGCATCCCCCAGGAGAGATCTTCGTGATTGGAGGGTTGTGTACACTATTCAGCCAAGTAGCAGATTGAGTAACCTTGATGACTGCACAAATGACCCATCTACCACGGATGAATATTTCCAGGAAGGTGGTGAGCTGGGTAGTTTTTCTGTAGATATTGATAAGTTTGTTGATGAATCTACCGAGTCAAGAAAGGAGTCAGATGATGTTGTGCTTGATCCCTCTGAAATTGAAATGCTAGAAAATCAAGACAATAATGATGAGGGAGAAGAACCTTTAGAAGATGAATTATATGGGAGTACTGATGAGGAGGAAGAAGAAGATTTACCGCAAGAGGAAGGACAAGAAGAGACATATGAGACCGAAGATGAGGATGATGCAATAGAGCATAACTTTGAATATGACAATGATGATTATTGAACATTTATAGCTTTTGCACTTGTCATTTTATTTCTTGGTACAAATAAATATTATATAGTGATGCAACTAGTGAATAATATAGTATGATTACTACTGGTAGTAGTACATCTTATATAGTTATTTGGTGACACAACTATTGAACAATATATTATGGTTGATAGTATTTCGAGTTTAGTTGTTACATAATGTTTCCTTCTGTTTTCTTCTTCTACTTTCATGCCTTTGGTAATCATTTACTACTTGTTATTTTTTAAAGTAACTAATAAGCATGCATTTGTCACTATGTAAATAGGATGGGGCGCTTGAATCATAGGAGTTTCTCGATGCCTAGGTCGAACATGTCTTCTTCCAGTGCCTCCGTAGCAAACAATGGATCATCTCAGTCAACTGCCAAGGCTAAAAAAGCTAGAACACCAAGAACTAGGACTTCGGCCGGTCTCAGACTAGAGGAAATTGACCGACCGCTTATAATTCCCATTGGCATGTAAGTATTAGATATTCCAATTGATTTACTTGTTGGAGCAATACTCATGTGCTAACTGTCTTTGATATTTTATAATAACAGGTTATGGGAAAGGCACCCATTCACCGCTCGTGATCCATCGACGGTGCAAGGTGCCTTAGTGCGGCAGATGTATCCACCGCCAATTGGTCCAAAAAATGATCAAAACCGGTATTGTGTTGGGAGGACTACAAGTGGTCCCCTGGTCCAGAAGTCAGAACAACAGCTTCCAAAGTTGTGGAAGAATTTTGGGTAAGTACATGCAAACACATTTATCCTTTGAGAATTTTGAATCAGTTTTACTAGGACCTAGAATTCGAGGTGAACATATTATTGTTTAGATAAGAATTATAAATCTGGTGGGTGGGAGGTAGTTATTGAAACCACAGTACGTGTGTATATATCTGGAGAAAAGTGCAGAGTAAGAGTGGTGCTCTGTTGCTACATAAAAGAAAGTAGATGATGCTACTCCAGCAGCAACACAAATGGGCAACTTGATATTAGCTTCTGCTCTCCATCTACAAAGGATCTGGCTCCATAGACTGCTTCTAAACATTACATATCTGCCAATCTGACTACTATAATAGTTTACAAAATATGGCAATTACAGATTATTAACTAATAATCTGACACTAGTCAACAAAATATGGCAATTAAAGATTATAAGACTAATTTAATTCACTGTCATGTGATTCTCTATCAAAGATAGCCTGATAACAATCGGTTCTTGTGGAACACCATGGAATGGATCAACCTGATGTGAGAACGTGCAAGTGTTTCTGAATAAACATTCACTTTGTTTGCTAGCACTCTATTTTTTTAGAGATTACTTGTTACTCTCCATTTGATGCTGCCATTATATTTGTAGCTGTTTGTGATCAAATAATGACTATTGCGTATGCCATTATCCAACTTCCGCAAATTGAAATCAGTTTGAGTGTCCCATGTGTTGCCTGCCCTTATATGCCCATAACCAGCCATATCCAAACTGCTTTCTCTGTAAACCCAAACCAAACCAAACTTAAAAAGCCAAAACCCAATAAAACCTAAACTAGTCAAAGTCCAGTACAAAACCAAACCATTTAAACCAGTTTTTCTAAAACCATTCTCAGATTTATTGTGCATATGCTCACTTCCACAGATGCACAAGTAACTAACAAATATATTTTGGTATGATTTTGGCAGTGGCGTTTCAAGTGTGACCCATCAGAGCAAGAGAAGGCAGATGGTGTTCTAGAGGAGAACTTGACTAGGAAAGTGAAGCAGATGCTACATGAGGAAAAGGCGGCCGCCATCAAAAGGTTACAGAAGAAGGGACAATTGCCTACAGAACTAACAGAAGTGGATGAGGACGGTAACCGCTGGCCAACTAAGGAAGCTTTAATTTCTGCAAAGAGAGTTGACTTTGGTACTGATGTTGGTTGGCGTCTACTATGTGAGCACTGGAGTAGTGCTAAATTTAGAGGGTTATCATTAACCAACAAGAGGAACAGACTTGCTAATGGGGATACGGTCTTCCATTGTAGTGGTGCGAGAAATGTTGTTGCCACACGTCAATTTCTGGTACTCTATTTCCTCAAGCATCTTCGTGCTTACCATTGAATAAGAAAGTACCATTTACATTGGATTATGTGTCACACTCTTGAAATGCAGAAACTCAAAACCGGGAAAGACCCTGGAATCTCTGGTGCTTGGCTTCACACGCACAAATTGCATCGTGGGACTGATCAAGAGCAGATATGCAGTAAAAGAACTGCTGATCATTGGGTTAGTAAAATCTTACGACTTGGTTCATTATAATCATCATGAAACTATATACATAATACTGCAGTTTACCATTAATTTTTTATTTAAAAAGGAGGATTTTGATAACGCAATGACAAGTGCCCATGGAGAAAATTGGGAAGAGGAGCACCCAGATTTAGATGGACAAATCATCTATGAAGCAGCAGGTAGAATGCCACATGGCAGGCTGGGAATTGCTAATGAGTTATTTAGCAAAGCAGAGAAGGCGAAATTTAAGTCTAAAAGGGTGATGGCCTCACAACCGGGGCGGTCTGCTAAGGAGGATCGTCTAGAAAGGGAGAACAAAAATTTGCAGCAGGAAATCAAGAGACTTCGAGGCATTGAGCTTGTTGTTCAGGTAATCTTGTCTTCTCTTATAAATTGGAGTCTAGGTGAATAGGTTTGTAGTGACATGTTGATGTTTATAGTCTTTGGCTGAGAAAGGGGGAGTCGACTTTGATGGCATAATGCAATCTGCAACACGTGATTTGGTAAGTTAAACCCATCTCGATGGTATGCTTCCAGCAATGGAACCATTAATTAATGTTTCTTTTGTCTATGATACATAGTCGACATCATGTTCTGAAGGCGGATTTCAGAGGGAACGAGGTGATGTGACTCAACACCAAAACGAAAAGGTTAGCTCATTGTCATTGTGCCTACAAGTCTGACAATGGCCCCTCCTCGTTCCTCCATTTTTGTATTTCTCTTTGCTTTTGTCTTTGCCATCTGCTTCGATTCTGAAGACACCCTTAAACTAAAAGCGGAAGAGAAATTCTGTTAGGCACTTGACTGACCACAAGTGGAGTTTGGTTCGCTTATGTTACTGAAATATCATATCATGTCAATGCACTAAAGGGCTTGGTCCATTATTTAGATTTTAAATGCTTCGCTTTGACGAATTTGTACCTAGCAAAAAGGACTCTAAAACCTTCACGTACTTCTACCCCTTGACTGTGATGGATATATCTTGCTGCAGTGGTGTGCTAAGCAATCACATAATGTTGCATGATTTCTGTAGAGTTGACGCAACCTGTAATCTTGTTTGCAGTGGTGTGCTAAGCAATCACACAATGTTGCATGATTTCTGTAGAGTTGACGCAACCTGTAATCTTGTACTCATTTTTCCATGTACGCCTGAACTGTCTCAAATTTCACTTGGAATACCAGTCTCAGGTGGTGTCAGTGTCACTATTTAATTCGCATGATCTGTTTGTGTTATACACATCAGTCATATGATTTTGACCTTTTGGCCGGTTGAAGGGTCAAGGTTGTATGTCAGTGTTAGACTATCATGCATGAACGCTGAAACAAGCTTGAATACCTTTCTTTTATCTTAGTATCTTCGGCAATTCAAATTGGGCAACAAATAAAGCAGTTCATAGTTAACTAGCTCATTTTTCTTTGACTATGGTCATGATCTCTTGAAATAATAGGAATGTATCAGAAGAAAAGCTTTTCAACTGAGTGCACATAAGTTTCCTGATGCTTACATGTGGCCATGTTGAAATATAGATCATTTATCTAACTGAACATTAATATGTGCTTTAGCAAAGTGGAAGAAATATGTTTTATAATTTGGGAAATATATGTATCGCAGTGCAGAACTAAATAGTGTTGCCCTGGCATGGAACTCATGTTTACACTTTAACTATTTCCATAATTAACTGTTTGCCTTCTGTCACCTGATATTTAATATTGATAGAGCATGTAGAAGCACCTCATTAGTCCCTTGACGAGTGCTTAAGAAAAATAGGAGAGTTCATATGGTTGTTTGTTCTGCTTCTCTGTTTCCCTAAGAATTAATGTGTTTGATTCCTCACAGAGTGATTTAAAGACCATGTATATTTAATAAAACTTGAGACCATGTTAATATTTTGTAGTTCATCATCTTATGTAGATGTGGCATTCCCACTATTGTTCGTGCGTATCCAATTGTACTTTAGACACTAACTTGTAAAGTTAGATAGCAGCTAGCAGCTAACCTGTCGATTAGCTCACTTAAATTTTAGCCACATTATATTTTTGTGTGTCTCACTTACAACTATTATTATCATTTCTTAGGGAATGGGAAGCAGGACAGGAGGCAGTCCAAGTCATGGAAATGATGATGATGATGATGATGGCGATGATGGCACCTATGGTGCGGGTGATCTGTATGGTGATGATGATTACTATGGTGATGATCCGTATGATAACTATGGTGGTCAGCCATATGATAACTACTATGGTGATGATTGCTACTGAGCAATGTGATAACTATGGCGATGATCGGATATAGATTTGATGATGTTCAAGTCATGCCAAACTGATGTTCAGCTAGATATTTGAAACACTTTAGCTTATGATTTTTTTTATCTTAGTGGACAATTTAGCTTATGTAAAAAGTGATCCTTCTATGTTCTGCATTTGATATTTCCTAGATGGATGATTCTGGTTAATGTGATTTCGATGCAACTCAACACTTTTTGGGGATATGCTAAATATAATATATGAACAATGGCATCTGCCTGTGTATGAGATTTATTTGATATATGCTAGTATTATGAAATATTGGCCATTGTACTTCTGATATAGCGTAACACCCCTTGGAGAAAGTAATGTATGAGAGGTGAGTAATGCCCTCGGGTATACAATCAGCCAAAGGGGACTTCAGATTGTTAGTAAATATATAAATTGACGGTGTTCACTTGCCCCTCGACTAAATTGATCCCCGAAGGGATGTGTGCACTATCGGCCATTGTACTAACTGACGGTTTGGTTCTCCTCATAGTCATGACTAACTCCGACGGTTCAAATATACCGTCGACTATTACGAACACTGACAGGAAGCAATAACCCTTGGACAATAAATACCTGATGGGAAACCGTCGGCTATACGCGTCGTCGGGATAGTGCAAGATAGCTGGTGGGCTTAACATGTCTGACGGCTCACCGTCGGCTTATAACCGTGGGCAAAGCTATTACCCGACCGTACCGTCGGCCATTGGTGTAATGGCCGTCGAAGCATAACCGACGGTAGATTGCCGACGGTGTACCGTCGGTTTTAGTGTTATTCGACGGGGAACAAATATATCCGACGGTGAGTTCACCGTCGGAAATAAGGGGATTTCTAGTAGTGTTCGTAAATTTCAAGATGATATGCCGGCTCAGTCTCTCGGAGGTGCTCATAGGGGTAGGGTGTGCGTGTGTGCGTTCATAGGGGTGAGTGTATGCGCGTCTATATGAGCGCTTACGCCCGCACGGGGTTTAACCGCACTCCACCATGATCCCGCCAAAATGCAAGTTCTATTCTTTGTTGATCATTCCAAATAGGGTGTACACAGCCGAGCAGATCAACGGCATTGTTTGACTGGAGACTTTATCCGATATGAAAGAGATTGTCGGTAACGACGGAGTACCCATAGTTCCAGAGTAAAAAGTGTGACATTGTCTGCTAATTTAAGACCACGTGTTTACTACTTCCTTTAAAAAATCCAAACCCAAAGTCCACTACCTCGTGTGTCATCATCAAGCATCGTGTTGCCTTGACAGTTACTTATATTGTGGTGGATAGGGACGCTACATCAGTTTGCTCAATTTCTTGAGTTAGCTTGTTTGGTCGATCGTGAGCAGAGGATGCCCTTACCATTATGAATATGGATGAGTTCGCATATCAAAATGCAAATATATTATTAGATGAAAAATTAGGCATGTAACGATAAATACTTACTCCCTCCCTTCCGGTTTATATTGTTTATCTTTAAAAAAAAATATTCTCATTTTATAGCGCTCCCTGACAGATGGTGAGCCGGCGCAGGCGGCTGACCCTGGCACCACCAGCGGCGTCTGCTGGGACGGCGACGTCGCCGACGTCGGAGGGCCCGTCTGGCTCAAGATTCTCCTGCCTGGGTTCAGAGTTCGGTTCCTCAGACGGGGAGGATGCGCCGGCTGTTGGCGTGCAGCTGGCCCTTGAGGTGCTTGGGGAGAACGTTGAAGGCAGAGAGTGGAGCACGGTGACTCGCCGGAAGAAGAAAACGGAGGCGGAGTTAGTCCAGGAGTTCTGGGTCGATGCGGGATTCCCGATGCCGGCGTCTCGTTTCTGGGAACATCGGTCGCCGTCGTCGCCGGGGTCGGGTGCGCCGTCCTGCAGGGAACAGGAGAGGATCGCCGATGCGGAGGGCTCGGAGCTGGATGTTTCGGCGTTGCCGTCGGGATCGGCGGCACGGGACCTCTCCAGCCTGAAACCTGTGCCGTCTCCGTTCGGTTTGAGGGTGGCTCGGCCACCGCGTTTGGGACCTTGGCGTGGACCCATGCCGCCGCGCCGGGTGACGCCCCCGCCGGTGCTGGGACAATTCATTGACGCGGCCAGGCACTGCCAGCCGGCGACGGATGCTTCGCCGAGATCTGAAGCCGATCGGGCGCCGGGTCCGGAGGCGAGATCGCAGGGAATTTGTTCGCAACTTTCCTCGGGCGTCGGGCCCATGCACGCCCAGAAGGACTCGGGCCAAGATGTATTTTCTTGGGCCTTTCTAAGGACACGCATGAAGGCGATCTGGGAAGGTTTCCCTAAGCATCAGGCCGCGATCGCTTCTTCGTCCTCCTCGTATCCTGCCGCACAGCCTTCGATCGCCGCCGAGCCTCTGCACACCTCACGGACGCCATCTTCATCTCCGGCATCACCTCCCTGCGCCAGGGTCGCCCGCTCCTACGCGGCGGCGCTTCAGCACGCCATGGCAGGTGCTCCCCCGACCAATCGTGGCACTGCAGCCATGGGAGGGCCAAACCTCCAGTCATGGGTGAGACTCCCGCTCCTTCGCATCCTCCGGCGCAAGCGCCGGGATACTCTGGTCCACCACATCAGCAGCGAAGACCGGCGCCCATCTACAACTATGGTCCATCCATACAGCAGCCCCATGTTTATGTCCAGGGAGGACAGTACGTCTCGCCATACGGTACAGCCGTCGCCGGAGGGCAACAACCCATTTACGGGGTTACGCCAACCGGGGTGTCTGCCCCTCCGCAATTCCATCCAGGTGGGGCGATGGCTCAACCGGCTCTAAAACGCAAAAAAAAAAAAGCCGCCGTCGCAGCTGGTTGTGGCTGGAGCTTTGCAACACGGTATTCATCACACTTCACAACACGTGCCGGTTCAGCAACAATTTCAGCAGCAACCCATACCGCAACAACATGTGCAGTCATATCACAATGGCCAATATCAGCAGCTTGTGCAGACAAAGAATCCTCATATGCCACAGGGGCCTGCTACTATTGATGCCCCACCACTGGCGGCTCCATTGTCTGGTGTGCAGGTGGATACATCGCCCAAGCGCAAAGTTAAGAAAAGGGTTCTTGCTGGAAGTGTGCGGTTGATACACATGCGGCGAAGGATTGCGTTGTGCAACATTACTGCTATATTTGTGACAAACTCGCTCATTCAACATTGCGGTGTCCGGTCCTCAAACTCCCTAGGCCCAATGCTTTTGTTTTAGGAATTGGTGCCGAGGAGACGTACTTTGCCCAGTTGCCTGATTGCGTGGTGCACTAGTAGAAAACAGGGCTTTCGTCCTAGCCGGATCGGAGCAATAGTCCCGGTCGCGTTAAGAACCGGGACTAATGTAAGCATTAGTCCTGGTTGGAGACACCAACCGGTACAAAAGGGTATCACCCCCTTTAGTCCCGGTTGGTGTCTCCAACCGGGACTAAAGGTACCTTTAGTCCCGGTTGGAGACACCAACCGGGACTAAACCTTTAGTCCCGGTTGGAGACACCAACCGGGACTAAAGGGTATCACCCCCTTTTTCCAGTTTTTTTTGTTTTTTGCTTTATTTATTTTCTTTTGTTTGTACTTACAGCGAAATATTTAGAGTTTTTTAGTGAATCTTTTTGCTTTAGGTCACAAAAATTATAAACTTTCTGTTAGTGCCAGTAGTTTTCAAATTTGAATAGTTTAAATTTGAATTCTTTGAAATTTGTGTGAATCACTAGTTTGTGAATAACTTTACTTTGAAAATAGATTTTTGAGTGATTCTTTTTCCTGCTGTTTAATATTAGTGTGCTTTATCATTATATTCAATTTGGTAATTTTTAGGTTATTTTAAATAGATGTTTTAATCAAAAACAGATTATGTTTAGCTCTTTTAGTTTTATAGCTCAAAAAAATTAATAAATGCATGAAAAATAGCGAATGAAGTGGGAAAGGGTTGAAAATTGATGATGTGGCTTTGAATGGTGCATGTTGAACGCAGAAAAAGTCTGCAGTTGAAATAAGGTTAAAAAAATGAAATGCCTTTGTAACAGATGAGTTTTCGTCCGAAACCCTGATACTTCGAAAGGGATTGTCCAGTTTGTACACGAAGTGCATCCAGTTTTTCCCGTAACCCTCTCAACTTTTTAGCACATGCTATGTAAGTGAAATGATGATACCATGTCATGTTTCAACCTTTTCAGAGTTCATTTGTAGTGCCTTTCATGCATTTATTGAATTAAAAAGTAAAACGGCTATAACTTTTGCATACGATGTCGAAAAAAAAAGTTTAATATATCAAAATGTTCAGCACGAGAAACCGGTTTCGATGGCAACCGCCATAGGCTGTTTTGTAAATTTTTAGAATCCTCAAATTCCGAAAGGAAAAAAAAGTTATCCTCAAATTTAAGTTTTTTTGATTTTTTGGTCAAACTACTTATTCAAATAATTATGGTTTTTTAGAATAATAGTTTCAAACTCAAATGATGAAACTTGTGACATCATGCTCAAGGGCTTAATAGGATTGATATGATACATATAACATAAATTAATTGAATAAGTAGTTTATTTTTTTAAATGTTTTTGAAATTCGAAAAGAATAAAAATTCAGTTTTTAAAAATTAATTTTATTTTTAAAAATAAATAAATGATGTCATATTTGTATTCCTCACATTTTTGTGATAATAATGGATATATTATTTGTCAAATTTCGATTTACAGATTTAAAGATATTAATTATGCCTTATTAAATAAATAAATGGCAAAAATGAATAAAATATTATTATTACTTATTTTATTTTCAATGAAATTCAATATTATTATTACTTATTTTATTTTGAACATTTTATTATTTTGGTTTTTTTTTATTTTTTGTTTTTTGAGAATTTTTGAGTTTTTTTGAAATTTTTGCCTTTTTTGAAGTTTTTTGGAGTTTTTAAATTAATCATTGTTGTTTGTTAATCATTGTTGTTTATTTTAATAATTGTTTAGAATTCAAAAAATTAAATCATGTGACATCAAGACCTAAGGGTTAATAGGATTGATAGCTTAGTATTGTTAAGAAAACAACAAGTGCAGACTTGGAAACTAGGGGAGATAGAACTCGAAAGTTAAGCGTGCTGGGGTTGGAGCAGTGAGAGGATGGGTGACCGGTCGGGAAGTTAGACGATTTGGAATGAGTGCTCCACGCTGAAGTAGTGAGGAGGGGTGATTTGAGATTAAATTGTCAAATAATTCAAGAGCAGTAAGGAGGGGTGATTAGAGATTAAATCATCAAATAATTCAAAGATTTGAAAATCAGAAGAAAAAAATAAAAAAAATGTCGAATTTTTTTTTTAAAAAAATAGCTTTAGTCCCGGTTGGTAACACCAACCGGGACTAAAGGTCCTCCAGCCCCCGCTCTAGAAAGCTGCCACGCGGAGCCCCTTTAGTCCCTGTTCGTAATCCAACCGGGACTAAAAGTGGAGGCCTTTGGTCCCGATTGCTTAGTCCCGGTTGGAAAACCGGGACTAAAGGCCCTTACGAACCGGGACTAAAGGCCCATTTTCTACTAGTGGTGAAAGACCACTTAGCGCCGACACAGTCTCCAATCGCTCGAGTTCAGGTTACGGGTTCGATGGTACCGGCTAGTGTTGTCGAGAGCCAGATTGCCAGGAGATGCCCGGTACATGCTCAATGGAAATGGGAGGCTATTCAACACTCGCCTGATGCTTACCTTGTTAGCTTCCCGTCTTTCGAGGACTTGGACAGGGTGGATGGCATTCAGATGACCGTTCCTTCAGTTAATGCTCAGATGACCGTGACCGCATGGAGGTCTCAGGAGGTCCCACATAAGCTCGAGCTTCAGCAGATTTGGCTCCATGTCGAGGGGGTTCCCCATACCGTTCGCCATTTTTTGGGCTTATGGGTAGTTGGTACTTTGATGGGAAAGACATTGGATGTGGATCTTATTAGTCTGCGTTGCCGTGGAATTGTCCGTATTCTTGTGGCTATGACCAACTCTCAGATTTTGGCGAAGGACAAGGACGACGCCGGGCCTTTTGTTGCAACTGATGTGGTGGTTAACCTCAAGGGCTACGCTTTCACGTTCAGGAAGGAGCCGACGGGTTACATTCCGGACCCTGACTTTGTCCCGTTCGCTTGGAAACGCAAGGGTGATGATGCTGATGATGATAATGGCGCCAAAGAGAAGGATGATGATATGGACACATCGGAACACACCGGAAACCCATCCATCCATCCGTCGTCTAGTTCAGCCCCGGCAGAAAACACTCATGTGACTCAAGTTCAAAGATGGGAGTTGTCGACTATTGGGTCTGGTGCTGCGACGGGAGGTGGTTCTGTGCTGTTGGCGGTCACACCATTTAACTCTTCGCCGCAGACGCCAAGAGGCATAGAGCTTTCTGCAAATCTTAGAGTCAACTCCACGTTACGTGGATGTCTCGAAAGAGATTTTTTTTGGAAATAGTACTTTTTTCTGAACAAATTCGGAAAATAAGATCCAAAAATCAGATATTGCAAATCTTAGAGTCAACTCCTACTGACGTTGCAGCCACTGGCGTTGTAGCCGTCGATGTGGACGCACCAGCAGTATCACCACCAACGGTAAGAGTGGGACAATATTTCATCCTGTCGCCATATCCAGCGCATAGCAAACATTGTCTAGTACACCCACCAGCTTCAGATTCGTCCATATCATTACGGATGCGACATACCTTCCTTCTTCCTCTACTTGTCCGCATCATATCTGGGTCTGGGATGTATTGCCTGTCATCCGGGTTAACCGTGTTGAAGTTACCCATAACTCTAAATCCAACCATCTCACCGGTCCAAGCATTCTGCACCGACTCTTTTAGATAATATTCAGACACGAAAGAGATCGCGTCCATTTTTAACTGGCCACATGCAGCCAACACATGCGAGCAAGGCAAGTGGAGCAGCTTCGGTTTGTTGCATGTGCACTCACATGTTGGCCTGACTCCACTTCCAATTTTCACCTCGTGTGTCTTCAACTCATTTGCAGAACCGAATCTATCGGTAGGTAGGCGCACTTCATACCTCCTTTCTTGATTACCAATGGTTGTGACAGTGTGCAACTTTGCTTTTTTGAGCTTCTTCGCCATGTACCGCATAATCTTTTCACAGTAAGGTGTTTTGGGTTTCTTCTTAATATGCTTCTCAGATTTCAAGCGCCTATCTCTGAAATACCTCACCGTGCCATGAAAAACACCCTCGACAATTGCTGTTAGTGGCATACCCCTATTCCCTCTGAGGACAAAGTTATAAACCTCAGCAAGGTTGGTTGTCATGGTGCCATACCTCGCTCCATGGGTGTCATGAAGCAAAGACCACTTCACGGGAGGCTCTTTCTCTATCCACTGTGAAAAAATCTTTATTGCCCTCCCCTTCTTTCACTTCGTACCGGGCGGGTCAAATGCTGGCAAGTCATAAAGCTCAATTGGCTCTAGTTCTGTGTTAGTTGGTTGCTTAGCCTGTGCAGCTCTCCTTTCCTTAACATGTGCCTTCGTGAACTCATTGAGCTTCTTCCACAAAAAATCATACTTTTTTTGTTGGTTTTGTGCGCACAGCTTTTTGAACATATTCATGAGGCGCTTATTCTTCAACTGGGAGTAAAAATTAGCCTCAAGATGGTGCATGCACCATCGGCTCTGCATGTCCTGCCATGGTGCTGGTTCGTTCGAACCTGGCGTCTGCAGTGCCCGAATGGCAGCTAGTATACCCGGATGCCTGTCATGAAGGATGCACTCATTTGGCCGGTCCTTCACAATTGCAATTTTTAGCTGCCTGAAGAACCATAGCCAACTCTCCAAGTTCTCACCCTCCACGAAGGCCATAGCAAGTGGGAGGATCTGATTGTTGCCGTCCACGCCTATAGCGGTCAGGATCTGACCCCTGTACTTACCAGTGAGAAACGTACCATCCACACACAACACAGACAGGCAATGACTGAAAGCTTCGATGCATATAGCGAAAGAGAAGAACACTCGATGCAGCACCTTATAATCTGGGAATTCGGGCAGCGTAAAGTGCTGGATGTCGATATGTGTGCCAGGATTCCTCGCCTGCAATGTGTGCAGGAGACGGACAACATTATCATACGAGTCGATGAATGTCCCAAACCTCTTCTCCATCGCTCTCTGCTTGGCCCTCCAAGCCTTCCCATACGGAATTTCGTAACTATATCTGCTCTTAATTGCATTCTGAATGTGTTTCGCTTCCATGTCTTTCTTGCTCACTATCTCACTGAACATGACTTCCGCCATGAGACTTGAAGTAAGGTTTGGATGATCCACCAGCGTATATTTCATCACACAACTGTGGGGCACAACCTTCGTCACAACCCAAGTCACGTCCCACTTTGGAACGTGGGCGTGCACCTTCGCGGGACAACTATTCATAATACATGACAAAGTCAAGTATTTTTTTGTTGATACGTTCGTTTGAAAAATCCTGTGCGTGGACATTGCCCACTCTGTCACGGCTGCCTTTAGATTTTTCTTTGTGGTATACATACCCCCTATTTCGACTTTGCTCCGATGATACACCCAGGAAGATTCATGATCATCGTTCACGGTCATGCCGGTCGAGAGGCTCTGATTCCATGAAGCAGGAATCGGTACCTCCTCGTCGTTCTCTTCACCATCTTCTTCATTTGAGTTCTCGGAATCAAGATCCTCCGCCAATCCATCCTCGTCTTCCTCTTCCATCAGATTCTGCATTTCCGATCCTCCCTCATCCCAATCAGCCTCGCCACTATCAGGATCTCCTATGTTCTGACTACTCTCCCCTGCATAGTAGTCCCCTCCAACGTGTGACCCATAATCTGACCGACCCTCGAGTTCAGTACCACCCATATGTTCTGACCCAGCTACATCCATCTCATCAATCGGCTGACTGACCTGGCCAGGCTCGTAACCACCGCCGCCTTGTACAAGAGGATCCTCCATCGGGATTGGGAGCACTAAGGCAACGGGGTGAGTCCTCCGGCGTTTGCAGGATTCTAACCAGGTCACCCACTTATGTGTCCTATCTATCGGAACCAACTCCCAGAAAAATTGTGTACGGGATTTCGTCCACACTGACTGAATACTGACGGTGCACACATTGGTATCAAGCGAGAAATTTGTTGTCAACCAGTGTTTCAACTGACTAATGTTCACTTTTTCTGGATCGGTCAGTTGCAACTCCACATATGCAAACTCAGTCAGATCAACCACACTCTCGTTTGATCGGACATTACCAGGACCATAGTAAACAACAAATTTGACTGATTCAGACATGTCTCCTACCATAAAAATTCATACCCATCAACCACTAAGTACCACATAATTTTTTATACAATAACCGGAATGTCTGCCACATATACATGACTACCACTAAGCAAACAATCGATCAAACGAACTAAAATTTCAGGCATGTCTCCTGCAATTAAATTTCATATTCCCGTCAACCACTACGTACCCATAATTTTTTTTTACACTAACAGAAATGTCTACCACGTATACATGACTACCACAAAGTAAATAACCGATCTAACGAATTAAACAATCGTCATTTATATTATGAACTAAACAAAAAAAAATTACACTAACAAAAAAGTGAAGCTCATTAAACCTAAAATAAAAATGCACTAAACAAAAATGTGAGGTTATACCTTTGACGCGTGCTTCTCCGGCGAGTTCCTGTCCTCCGCGCTAATCCGACCACCGAGCTGCCCAGGGAAAATGAAACGTGTGAGTCTCAGGCCTCCATCGGTCCACTAACCATGTGAGCAGTGACCTGTCGTAACCGAAACGTTTTTGCTTCTCTCTGTACTCATCGATGTCCTCATCGCCCTCCTCAGATGCTGGGATGTGAACCCACTCCTCTCTAGTGGCCTCAACCATACGTGCCAAAGGTAAAAGTCCTGCCCAAGCCAGCCTGCAAAATAAGAATGCAAAATTCAATTAGTGTGTGCATATTTTCAGGTACTACTGGAATAAGAACGACACATACCTATCAGCCCAATCAGGGTGTATCATCCAGTCAGACTTTGGAGTGCGAGTGACCAACACAGGGAGCTCATGGCCAGCCTCCATATGTTTAGCCCGATGTTTTACATCAATCGTAGGATTGAGCAAAGGATACAGAGCCATTTCTGCACAAAGTAAAACATAGTCCGCACATATTACAAAGTAAAACATAGTCCGCACATATTACAAAGTTAAACATAGTCCGCACATATTACAAAGTTAAACATAGTCCGCACATATTACAAAGTAAAACATAGTCCGCACATAGTACAAAGTAAAACATAGTCTCTCTCCCTCACCCTCTCCCTCCCCGTCGTCCTCGACTGCCTCGGCCACGTCCACGCCTTCCTACTGACGTTGCAGCCACTGGCGTTGTAGCCGTCGATGTGGACGCACCAGCAGTATCACCACCAACGGTAAGAGTGGGACAATATTTCATCCTGTGGCCATATCCAGCGCATAGCAAACATTGTCTAGTACACCCACCAGCTTCAGATTCGTCCATATCACTACGGATGCGACATACCTTCCTTCTACGTCTACTTGTCCGCATCATATCTGGGTCTGGGATGTATTGTCTGTCATCCGGGTTAACCGTGTTGAAGTTACCCATAACTCTAAATCCAACCATCTCACCGGTCCAAGCATTCAGCACCAACTCTTTTAGATAATACTCAGCCACGAAAGAGATCGCGTCCATTTTTAACTGGCCACATGCAGCCAACACAAGTGAGCAAGGCAAGTGGAGCAGCTTCGGTTTGTTGCATGTGCACTCACATGTTGGCCTGACTCCACTTCCAATTTTCACCTCGTGTGTCTTCAACTCATTTGCAGAACCGAATCTATCGGTAGGTAGGCGCACCTCATACCTCCTTTCTTGATTACCAATGGCTGTGATAGTGTGCAACTTTGCTTTTTTAAGCTTCTTCGCCATGTACCGCATAATTTTTTCACAGTAAGGTGTTTCGGGTTTCTTCTTAATATGCTTCTCAGATTTCAAGCGCCTATCTCTGAAATGCCTCACCGTGCCATGAAAAACACCCTCGACAATTGCTGTTAGTGGCATACCCCTATTCTCTCTGAGGACAAAGTTATAAACCTCAGCAAGGTTGATTGTCATGGTGCCATACCTCGCTCCATGGGTGTCATGAAGCAAAGACCACTTCACGGGAGGCTCTTTCTCTATCCACTGTGAAAAATTCTTTATTGCCCTCCCCTTCTTTCTCTTCGTACCGGGCGGGTCAAATGCTGGCAAGTCACAAAGCTCAATTGGCTCTAGCTCTATGTTAGTTGGTTGTTTAGCCTGTGCAGCTCTCCTTTCCTTAACCTGTGCCTTTGTTAACTCATCGAGCTTCTTCCACAAAAAATCATACTTTTTTTGTTGGTTTTGTGCGCACAGCTTTTTGAACATATTCATGAGGCGCTTATTCTTGAACTAGGAGTAAAAATTAGCCCCAAGATGGCGCATGCACCATCGGCTCTGCATGTCCTGCCATAGTGCTGGTTCGTTCGAACCTGGCGTCTGCAGTGCCCGAATGGCAGCTAGTATACCAGGATGCCTGTCATGAAGGATGCACACATTTGGCCGGTCCTTCACAATTGCAATTTTTAGCTGCCTGAAGAACCATAGCCAACTCTCCAAGTTCTCACCCTCCACGAAGGCCATAGCAAGTGGGAGGATCTGATTGTTGCCGTCCACGCCTATAGCGGTCAGGATCTGACCCCTGTACTTACCAATGAGAAACGTACCATCCACACACAACATAGGCAGGCAATGACTGAAAGCTTCGATGCATATAGCGAAAGAGAAGAACACTCGATGCAGCACCTTATAATCTGGGAATTTGGGCAGCGTAAAGTGCTGGATGTCGATATGTGTGCCAGGATTCCTCGCCTGCAATGTGTGCAGGAGACGGACAACATTATCATACGAGTCGATGAATGTCCCAAACCTCTTATCCATCGCTCTCTGCTTGGCCCTCCAAGCCTTCCCATACGGAATTTCGTAACTATATCTGCTCTTAATTGCATTCTGAATGTGTTTCGCTTCCATGTCTTTCTTGCTCACTATCTCACTGAACATGACTTCCGCCATGAGACTTGAAGTAAGGTTTGGATGATCCACCAGCGTATATTTCATCACACAATTGTGGGGCACAACCTTCGTCAGAACCCAAGTCACGTCCCACTTTGGAACGTGGGCGTGTACCTTCGCGGGACAACTATTCATAATACATGACAAAGTCAAGTATTTTTTTGTTGATACGTCCGTTTGAAAAATCCTTTGCGTGGACATTGCCCACTCTGTCACGGCTGCCTTCAGATTTTTCTTTGTGGTATACATACCCCCTATTTCGACTTTGCTCCGATGATACTGCCAGGAAGATTCATGACCATCGTTCACGGTCATGCCGGTCGAGAGGCTCTGATTCCATGAAGCAGGAATCGGTACCTCCTCGTCGTTCTCTTCACCATCTTCTTCATTTGAGTTCTCGGAATCAAGATCCTCCGCCAATCCATCCTCGTCTTCCTCTTCCATCAGATTCTGCATTTCCGATCCTTCCTCATCCCCATCAGCCTCGCCACTATCAGGATCTCCTATGTTCTGACTACTCTCCCCTGCATCGTAGTCCCCTCCAACGTGTGACCCATAATCTGACCGACCTTCGAGTTTAGTACCACCCATATGTTCTGACCCAGCTACATCCATCTCATCAATCGGCTGACTGACCTGGCCAGACTCGTAACCACCGCCGCCTTGTACAAGAGGATCCTCCATGGGGATGGGGAGCACTAAGGCAACGGGGTGAGTCCTCCGGCGTTTGCAGGATTCTAACCAGGTCACCCACTTATGTGTCCTATCTATCGGAACCAACTCCCAGAAAATTTCTGTACGGGATTTCGTCCACACTGACTGAATACTGACAGTGCACACATTGGGATCAAGCGAGAAATTTGTTGTCAACCAGTGTTTCAACTGACTAATGTTCACTTTTTCTGGATCGGTCATTGCAACTCCACATATGCAAACTCAGTCAGATCAACCCCACTCTCATTTGATCAGACATTACCAGGACCATAGTAAACAACAAATTTGACTGATTCAGACATGTCTCCTGCCATAAAAATTCATACCCATCAACCACTAAGTACCACATAATTTTTTATACAATAACCGGAATGTCTGCCACATATACATGACTACCACTAAGCAAACAATCGATCAAATGAACTAAAATTTCAGGCATGTCTCCTGCAATTAAATTTCATATTCCCGTCAACCACTACATACCCATAATTTTTTTTACACTAACAGAAATGTCTACCACGTATACATGACTACCACAAAGTAAATAACCGATCTAACGAATTAAACAATCGTCATTTATATTATGAACTAAACAAAAAAAATTTACACTAACAAAAAAGTGAAGCTCATTAAACCTAAAATAAAAATGCACTAAACAAACATGTGAGGTTATACCTTTGACGCGTGCTTCTCCGGCGAGTTCCTGTCCTCCGCGCTAATCCGACCACCGAGCTGCCCAGGGAAAATGAAACGTGTGAGTGTCAGGCCTCCATCGGTCCACTAAGCATGTGAGCAGTGACCTGTCGTAACCGAAACGTTTGTGCTTCTCTCTGTACTCATCGATGTCCTCATCGCCCTCCTCAGATGCTGGGATGTGAACCCACTCCTCTCTAGTGGCCTCAACCATACGTGCCAAAGGTAAAAGTCCTGCCCAAGCCAGCCTGCAAAATAAGAATGCAAAATTCAATTAGTGTGTGCATATTTTCAGGTACTACTGGAATAAGAACGACACATACCTATTAGCCCAATCAGGGTGTATCATCCAGTAAGACTTTGGAGTGCGAGTGACCAACACAGGGAGCTCATGGCCAGCCTCCATATGTTTAGCCCGATGTTTTTCATCAATCGTAGGATTGAGCAAAGGATACAGAGCCATTTCTGCACAAAGTAAAACATAGTCTGCACATATTACAAAGTAAAACATAGTCCGCACATATTACAAAGTTAAACATAGTCCTCACATATTACAAAGTTAAACATAGTCCGCACATATTACAAAGTTAAACATAGTCCGCACATATTACAAAGTAAAACATACTCTCTCTCCCTCACCCTCTCCCTCCCCGTCGTCCTCGACTGTCTCGGCCACGTCCACGCCTTCCTACTGACGTTGCAGCCACTAGCGTTGTAGCCATCGATGTGGACGCACCAGCAGTATCACCACCAATGGTAAGAGTGGGACAATATTTCATCTTGTGGCCATATCCAGCGCATAGCAAACATTGTCTAGTACACCCACCAGCTTCAGATTCGTCCATATCATTACGGATGCGACATACCTTCCTTCTACCTCTACTTGTCCGCATCATATCTGGGTTTGGGATGTATTGCCTGTCATCCGGGTTAACCGTGTTGAAGTTACCCATAAGTAAAGAGAACGAATCGGGTAAAGAGGATAGTCGGTATAGTGATAAAGGAGTTGTTCACGAGGATACTCATAATCTCTCATCGGATTTAGTAAATGTACAGTGAAGCAAAGGGAATGGTATTCGTAAACAAAGGTTTTCTCGACAACTTTTTGATATGCATGAGTTAATAAGGGTGTCTAGATCCCGTTGTTAACTGTTGCCCTGAAGGAGTTCCGGGTCATGTCCGCTTATTTTTGAACCTATAGGGACACACTTGTAACTATAACCATATAACTATATAAAATGTTCGGCTTGACTCGATCAAAACAAAACCAGGCCAAGCCAACTAGCCAAGCCGACTTGAACATATTTTCTTTCAGCCTGCGAATCTGTGACACAGAACCCCACGTCTTGTGCTGATCACAAGGTTGATATTTGTACTTTTCCTTTCCTGCCTAGTTGGCTGCTGCGCCACCGCAACCAGTGCCAATCCATTAGGCTGAACGTACTGTCCGCATTATGCATCTGCGCCAGGACGTAATGTCCAAGTTCCTGATTCCTCCCAGTCCCTGCACCCCTCGACTCGTGAGTGGGATACAAACTGCAACAGCAAAATCATAACAAAAGACGAAGAATAATATTAAAGCCTGTGTCGACTGATTTTTGTTGGTTCGATAAAGAATGAATGATGGAGAGAAAGAGCGACATTGCCTGTGAAACTAAGACCGGTCTAGCTTACTTTCTTTAATAAAGATCCCGGGTCCCCTACCTCAGCGTGTCATCATAAAGCATCGTTTGAGTTAATGGACTAGTGACACATTTCATTCCATATATTGTGGCGGATAGAAAGTCGAGCTCAGGCGAACCAACCAGTGGTTGGATGGTTAGAGGGACTGTAGTATCCCCAGCCCACCAGGGTTCAAACCCTGGTGCTCGCATTTATTCCTGGATTTATTTCAGGATTTCCGGCGATGCGCATTCAGTGGGAGGAGACGTTCCCGTCGACGACGAGGTGCCTACGGTGACTTCCACTACTAGAAATCCCCATATTTCCGACGGTGAAATCTAATAGCCGACGGGCCGACGGTTCTTGTCAACTCCCATGTATTACCACTAATACCTGACGGTATACTAGAATGCCCGACGGTGAAAATACACCCCTCGGGTATCCAACTTAATGCCCGACGGTTCAATCTAAAGCCCGACGGTTAAAGCTACACCCACAGAAATTACCTGCAATGACCTACGGTTCATAGTAATGCCCGACGGTTTTTGATGCACCCTAGGGGATTGCATGTAATGCCCGACGGTTTTTGGTGCACCCTAGGGGATTGCATGTAATGCCCGACGGTGGAATCTAATATCCGAAGGTGGATATAGAACTTTCATCCATGAGTGTAAATGGCCGACGGTATATTTGTCACTCTAGGTTATTTGAGAAAATACCCGACGGGGGATTGCAATAACCGACGGTTAACTTGCACTGTCGGTGATATGTTTCAATGGTCAACATCGATAAAATTGAGCGATACTATATTCCAGATAATTTCAGTGTAAGAATATTTCCACACCTGCTAGCCCAAGGCAGGGTGGCCATTTCTTTCTTCCTCCGACCAAAGGAAAGTAAAAGGGATCGGCCCCTTGCTTCAAGGAGTCTGTGATATGGAGTTACAGAGACCTTGGCATGCCATCCCGAGTGGTGTCGTCTCCTGTCCTTCTATAAATTAGATAAGTCTCCTATCGTCAACCATTTCACTCCGGTAGAGGTAGAATAGGAGTTTGCTTTTAGAGATCAATGGTGGGGACGGCGCCGCGTCGAAATAATTTGCTTCTGCTCTTCCTCCATCTTGGTGGCACTCTAATAGGTGGCGTCGGGAAGCAGGTAGCTCGTTCTTCTAGTCCGTCTTTGGATCTGGTAAGATTTGTGTATGACGGTCGACGCTCAACTCTCTCGGGTGGCGTTGGTGTTGATGTCGTTGCGGTTCTGTTTGGTTTTTTGTTGTGGGGATACGTGCATGCCGGCATACAACAGCGTTTCTCTTCTTCGATCGTGTCGGATGAAGTTGACGACGTTGGGATCTAGCGGGCACAGGGAAGAACCCGGATCGACATGCCACAAAGTCTCGGTCTCGTCGCTTGCGGCGGTCCGATTCATCGGCTCAAAAAGCATCCTTGTATGCAAAGGTGCTCCTCCAGATCTTGGTTTGATAACATTTTCCCTCTTTCTTCAATGTTGCCTCAGTGGCGGAGTAGGACGATTGTGGATGACATTTTGGCATGGCACAAGATTTTGTGGTGAAATTCAAGTTTTACTTCTTGCAAAGTCTTTGATGCAATATTGCGAGACATTTATTTATGTCTCATGTAATGATCACATGTGTACTCTTTATAATACATTTATCTAATAGAATATATCCTGGGATTATTTAATAAAGTAGGCGCGCAGCTGCTACATTACTACTAGTACTCCTTGGGTGCTAATGTTTGAGCAACATATGCTACTAGTACTCCATGCATGGCCAACTAGAACTCCATGCTTGGACTGGCAGTACTCCAGGCATGACCAGCTAGTAGTATTGTTAGAGCATATACAACCGGACTTAGTAAATATGACCCCGTAAACGTCCGCAGACGTGCCCGGTAAGTGACCGTGCGTGTTTCCTATTTGTCCGTTCGCGCAGCCCCACTCTTTATTTTCTTTCTTATATATCCGTTCACTTGCACGTGATTGGTGGAAAGGAAGAAAAAGAAAGAAAATAATGAATAAAAAAAAGGTGGTCCGGGGTGGGGTCGCGTCTTACATGGCAGACTGACCGGGCGCGCCCGGACGGGTCCCCGAGCCCTTATATCCTCCCTATATTTGTCATCAATATGAGGGTTTGCGGACAGTCCGGACGTATAAGGATGATATGAGGGGTCCGATTGGGTCATTTCTTTCCTTCTCTCTTGTCCGGTCACTCACCGGGTGAGTCCGTGGACGTATGAGATGTCGTTTGAGACATCCAATTGTAGATGCTCTTACCATATTTATTTGGGCATTTTGATGTTATAGGAGAAAGACAACAAAGACCAACCACTACATGATTACTCCTGAATTTTTTTTTTTTTTGAACCGAAGAAGGCACCAACAGGTGCCAATATATTCAGCTCATCTCAGTCATTGTGCATGAAAGTTTACATGATCTGTCATGAAATAGAAGAAGAGGAGAACATCAGAGACAGTGGAGCTGAATACAAGTCCTAGAGAGCAGTTAGGGAGAAAATCCCAAACTGATGAACCGCATGACTATAGAGCAGCTGTGGCCTGGAGAGAAAAATATGCAAAACTTGACCACACTACAAGCCACAAAACAGAGAAGTAAATGTAGAAAAGGAGGAGCAGCTACTTAGACGAAATAAATCTGCTTGCCAAAGGAGCTGAAGAGAGCCGCGCGGGGCATCAGACCAAACGAGGCTGTTGTCTGATGAGGCGCGCCAGAGAAGCCTCAGTGCTGGTGGACTGAATTAAAGATTGGCAATTTGAGTACATTAAATAATTGTGACGTGTGTCCCATCAGGTTTTATTCTTTATTATACATAGAGAATTCTAGATTGCTGTTGACCAGCACCGCTGAACAGTTCACTCAGTCCCATGTGTCCTGCCGCTTACATCCATCCGCTCACATTCACCAACTCAACTCTCTCACCGCCGGTCACCGCCGATGTGTCACCTACCCTCACCTGACTTGCCTCCCTCTCCCCCTCCACTCTCCTCTCAAATTGGACCTCAAAGCCAAGTTTTCAAGTGGCAGGCAGCAGCAGCAGGTTCCCGTGCTGCCATGAGATGGCTGGGGAAGCTGTGGTTGGGTGGGGAGAGGCCACTGGCGCAGAAGGCCGACGACGACTGCCCCCCCCCGGGAGCTACCTCGCGCAGTTCGCCGCCGCGTCCTGTCCGACCCTGCCTCCTGCAAGCACGGCGACTTCTTCGACACCGTCTGGGTGCGCGACGAATAACCACGCCCAATCTCTTCAGGTCAGTACAGTACATCAGGCAAAAAAAAAACTGAAATTGAGAAAATTTTGACACAATTAAATCTGGAGACTGATTTGTTTGGTCGATTTAGTAACCAACACGAAAATAGAGACAATTTGTTGCAACATTGTCACGACTATGTGCTGTAGAGATAATGAGTTCGAACTCTGACCTATACCCTGTTTTAAGTGGGACAATATAATCGACTTAGTTGTCCACAGCCAAAAAATCTGGTGATTCTGTTGAATCCGTTGAGGAGGCATCGTGGTTATCTATTTTTTTCGTGTTTCTCACGTAGTGGGTAGTGCCCACCCCGCAGCTGTGGACTCCTGTTACCGAATTTTTGGGCGATCTGGCGCTGATTTCTTGGCGCGCCCACCAAAATATTCTCGCGCGCCGGCGCACCACGCACCAAATCAGGTCCTAACTAACTGCCATAGTCTCCTTATCCTCTTAGAAAACAAACACGTCCTGATTCCCCAAACCAATCTAAGGTCGTTCATCCCCTGCTAGCTCTCGGAGGGGTGCCCAGGCATCCCTCTGCTTCCACTCCGACGGGTGCTCAGGAGAATCTCTGCGATGGCTGATCAATCGGCACGCAGCGATCATAGTGGGGCACCACGGTACTCTCTTCTCCCTCCTCCTCTTTCTTCGTCTCTGTCACACCCCCTTCGGTACTTTTCTTTCTGTCTTGTATGATTGTGCTGACTGTATGTTGTTTATACAATTGCAATTTATTTTTTGCACGATCCATTAGTAATGATTTGTTGGTTGTTCATAATTTTAGTTTGGCACCTTTTCTTGTTGTACGAGTGATATTGTTTTCTTTCTTTCTAAACTAAGTTAGCCATGAACTAATTTTGTGAGAAACAGAAAGAATATTTGTAGAACCTCAAAGCTAAGATTTAGCTGGCATGCTAACAAAAAGTACTGGTTTATGTGTTTTAAACTATGAATGTTTCATATGATCTCCACTTTTGATTCACATCACAATTAGATAGTACGCCACATGGAAAAGTAACTTATCTGCTACTAGTATGTGCTTCTGATGGCCATGGCGAACTTGAAAAATTCCCTCGGTTTGTAGTTCAGAAACTTGAAATAGGTATTAATAAGCATGCACATGAATTAGCTTATTTGGATAGAGCTCCTCCTAATGACCATATTGTTAGTTATGACCAATGTAGGCCAAATATAGGATTGTTTGATTGATATTCTTGCTTTTACAATCTAATTAATGTATATTACACTTTAAATTCATGATTAAATATAATGATTATACTATACCTCCTGCTACCATACTTAACTAATGTATAAAACCCAACCTCTTCTACATTTTTGTAGCGATGTAGATGCCAACCGTAGTTGGATGTACACAGAGAGACAGGGGAAGTTGATTAGTGAACCTTGGCAAAATGGACTAGATAGTTTTCTAGATCATGCGTTCTCATTGCCCGATGCTGCTGTAAACGGGGAATCCCATTGTCCTTGCAGCAAGTGCTTTTGCCGTCATAAGCGCACAAGGGATGTCATGACCATACACTTGTGCAACAATGGGTTCATGTTAGGATACGAGAGATGGACTAGCCACGGGGAGTCTGATGTACCTGAAAATTTAGAGCATGATAATGTGGGGGATGGAGATAGAATGAATGACATGCTAGTTGATGCAATTGTTGCTGAAGGAGTTTCTAAAGGTGATGAGCCAACAAAAGCTGCGAAAAAATTCTATGAAATGTTGATGGAAGCCGACAAACCATTGCATGAGAAGACCACACAATCACGTCTATCCATTGTAGGAAGGCTAATGACCATTAAAACACAACATAACCTGTCAGAAGCTTGTTACAATGAGATGATGTCTCTTATACATGACATTGTTGGGGACGATGCTGCAAAAGATCTCCCAGCAAACTTCCATAGGTCCAAGAAGCTTGTGCATAGTCTAGCAATGCCTTACGTCAAAATTCATGCATGCCCCAATAATTGTATGATTTATTATAAAGAGAATGAAAATAAAGAAAAATGCACTATCTGTAAAGAACCTAGATATGAGGAAACAACCGCAGGAAATAAATCTCCGAAGATACCAAGAAAAGTTCTACGCTATCTCCCAATTACCCCTAGGCTACAACGGTTGTACATGTCACAAAGCACTGCCAAGCACATGGACTATCATGCAAGGCCTCATAACAGTGATGAAGTAATGGTTCACCCTTCTCATGGAGAAGCTTGGAAGGAATTTGATAAGGAATTTAAAAGGTTTGCTGAGGAAGTAAGGAATATAAGGCTATGTCTAGCGACTGACGGTTTCACACCTTTTGGTATTAAAGCAGCCTCCTACTCTTGTTGGCCAGTATTTGTTGTACCTTATAATCTTCCACCAGAAATGTGCATGAAGCAGAGTAACCTGATCCTTGCACTAGTTATTCCTGGTCCAGATCATCCAGGAAAGAACCTAAATGTTTTTATGCAGCCTCTAGTTGACGAACTTGATGATTTGTGGAGAAATGGTGTAGAAACTTATGATAGTTATCGAAAGCAAAATTTCACCTTAAAGGCAGCTTTGCTTTGGACTATTCATGACTTTCCAGCTTATGGATTAGTAGCGTGCTGGAGCACTCATGGAAAGCTTGCTTGCCCTATATGTGGATCTGACATAAAGACATTCTCATTGAAGAATGGGAGAAAGCCATGCTGGTTTGACTGCCATAGGAGATTCCTTCCCACTGACCATGCATTTCGTAGGAGTGTGAAATGTTTTCGTAAGAAAAAAACAGTTTTAAGTCGTCCACCAAAGCCCTTGTCTGGAGAAGAGGTGTATGAAGAACTCCAAAGTCTTGTCCATGATGAAACCGGCAAGAGTAAATTTGAGGGGTTTGGGAAGGAGCACAATTGGATCACTATAAGTGGTTTGTGGCAGCTAGAGTATTTTCGGAAGTTGCTCCTTCGCCATAACATTGATGTAATGCACAATGAGAAAAATGTATGTGAGGCTTTACTAAACACATGCCTTGATATTCCTGAGAAAACTAAGGATAACAACAAAGCACGCCTTGATGTTGCTTTGTATTGTGATCGACCAAAGCTACACCTGAACAAGTATTCAAGGGGTGTGTGGAAGAAACCTAGAGCAAAATATTGTGTTAGCAAGGAAGATAAAATGACCATCCTTAAGTGGTTTAAAGAAGTGAAGTTCTCCGATGGGTTTGCTGCTAATTTGAGTAAAACAGTCAACTTGAATAAATAAAAATTCATTGGGCTGAAAAGCCATGACCACCACATCATCATGGAGTGCCTCCTGCCAGTTGCCCTACGAGGGTTCATCCCAGAACCTGAATGGAAGGTCATAGCAGAGTTAAGTTTTTTTTATCGGCAATTGTGTGCCCAAGAAATTGCTCCAAAACGGATGCGTGAACTTGAGGAGGAGGTTCCTGTTCTATTATGCAAGCTTGAGAAAATGTTCCCACCGGGCTTCTTCAATGTAATGCAACACCTGATAGTGCATCTTCCATATGAGGCAAGGGTTGGCGGCCCTGTGGCATATCGTTGGATGTATGTTTTTGAGAGGTATGTCGGACTATATAATATTGATCTGTACATTGTGTTTTGATATATTTATGTCATTTAACACTGAAACTTCTAATAATTTGTTATAGGGCAATGCACTATCTTCGTTTAAAGTGCGAAACAAGGCAAGAGTGGAGGGTTCAATCGTTGAAGCTTGTATTGTGCAGGAGATCACGAATTGTGTTTCTCTTTACTTTAGTGATCATGTTCGTACTATATGGAAGAAGAATCCTCGATATAATAATGGAGGAACACGCGTGCAGAATGATGGTTGTACCTTAGATGTGTATCAGCATGAAGGAAACCTGCATGGAAGGCCTACTGCTCGAGAACTATCGTGTGAAGAGTTGAATGCAGCAAGGCTGTACATTTTGACTAACTGCTCTGCTGTTGATAGATTTCGAGAGTAAGTGATGAATAATTTGCACTTTTCGAATTGTAGTGTGCAAGATGTTTATAATCATACGCTGATTTGCAGAGAATTTGAGGATGAAAAATATGCAAGGCATCCCAACTTGACATCGGAGGGCCTTGATAAAATGATGGCATCCGAATTTGTGGAATGGTTCGAGATTGCTGTAAGCACATTTTAATTAGCATTTTATCCTCTCCATTAAACTACTACTATGTTTCATAATCCGAGTTTTTTTTTCATTTCATTGTAGTGCAAAGAAGATCCCAATACTGATGAGGACTTGTGGAATTTAGCTAATGGATGCAGCTCTAGAGCCTATTCCTATAGCTCGTATGATGTGAATAGCTTTCGCTTTAGGTCAGAGATGTCTGAGAAAAAACGTAGAACGTTGAAAACGGTGAACACAGGGGTTTGTTTGTCCTCCTTCATCTCAGAGACTGAACATCTTGAGTACTATGGTGTCATTGAGGAAATTATCAAACTATCCTTCACAGCTGGTAGAAAAATTGAGATGGTACTCTTCAAATGTCGTTGGTTTGATCCGATCCAAGGTGTGAAGCCAAATGCAAAATTAGGTTTGGTGGAGATAAAGTGGTCTTCAAGGCTTATTAATTTCGAACCATTTTCCATGGCTCACGAAGCTACACAAGCTTATTACTTGAAGTACGCATCCCCCAGGAGAGATCTTCGTGATTGGAGGGTTGTGTACACTATTCAGCCAAGTAGCAGATTGAGTAACCTTGATGACTGCACAAATGACCCATCTACCACGGATGAATATTTCCAGGAAGGTGGTGAGCTGGGTAGTTTTTCTGTAGATATTGATAAGTTTGTTGATGAATCTACCGAGTCAAGAAAGGAGTCAGATGATGTTGTGCTTGATCCCTCTGAAATTGAAATGCTAGAAAATCAAGACAATAATGATGAGGGAGAAGAACCTTTAGAAGATGAATTATATGGGAGTACTGATGAGGAGGAAGAAGAAGATTTACCGCAAGAGGAAGGACAAGAAGAGACATATGAGACCGAAGATGAGGATGATGCAATAGAGCATAACTCTGAATATGACGATGATGATTATTGAACATTTATAGCTTTTGCACTTGTCATTTTATTTCTTGGTACAAATAAATATTATATAGTGATGCAACTAGTGAATAATATAGTATGATTACTACTGGTAGTAGTACATCTTATATAGTTATTTGGTGACACAACTATTGAACAATATATTATGGTTGATAGTATTTCGAGTTTAGTTGTTACATAATGTTTCCTTCTGTTTTCTTCTTCTACTTTCATGCCTTTGGTAATCATTTACTACTTGTTATTTTTTAAAGTAACTAATAAGCATGCATTTGTCAGTATGTAAATAGGATGGGGCGCTTGAATCATAGGAGTTTCTCGATGCCTAGGTCGAACATGTCTTCTTCCAGTGCCTCCGTAGCAAACAATGGATCATCTCAGTCAACTGCCAAGGCTAAAAAAGCTAGAACACCAAGAACTAGGACTTCGGCCGGTCTCAGACTAGAGGAAATTGACCGACCGCTTATAATTCCCATTGGCATGTAAGTATTAGATATTCCAATTGATTTACTTGTTGGAGCAATACTCATGTTCTAACTGTCTTTGATATTTTATAATAACAGGTTATGGGAAAGGCACCCATTCACCGCTCGTGATCCATCGATGGTGCAAGGTGCCTTAGTGCGGCAGATGTATCCACCGCCAATTGGTCCAAAAAATGATCAGAAACCGGTATTGTGTTGGGAGGACTACAAGTGGTCCCCTGGTCCAGAAGTCAGAACAACAGCTTCCAAAGTTGTGGAAGAATTTTGGGTAAGTACATGCAAACACATTTATCCTTTGAGAATTTTGAATCAGTTTTACTAGGACCTAGAATTCGAGGTGAACATATTATTGTTTAGATAAGAATTATAAATCTGGTGGGTGGGAGGTAGTTACTGAAACCACAGTACGTGTGTATATATCTGGAGAAAAGTGCAGAGTAAGAGTGGTGCTCTGTTGCTACATAAAAGAAAGTAGATGATGCTACTCCAGCAGCAACACAAATGGGCAACTTGATATTAGCTTCTGCTCTCCATCTACAAAGGATCTGGCTCCATAGACTGCTTCTAAACATTACATATCTGCCAATCTGACTACTATAATAGTTTACAAAATATGGCAATTACAGATTATTAACTAATAATCTGACACTAGTCAACAAAATATGGCAATTAAAGATTATAAGACTAATTTAATTCACTGTCATGTGATTCTCTATCAAAGATAGCCTGATAACAATCGGTTCTTGTGGAACACCATGGAATGGATCAACCTGATGTGAGAACGTGCAAGTGTTTCTGAATAAACATTCACTTTGTTTGCTAGCACTCTATTTTTTTAGAGATTACTTGTTACTCTCCATTTGATGCTGCCATTATATTTGTAGCTGTTTGTGATCAAATAATGACTATTGCGTATGCCATTATCCAACTTCCGCAAATTGAAATCAGTTTGAGTGTCCCATGTGTTGCCTGCCCTTATATGCCCATAACCAGCCATATCCAAACTGCTTTCTCTGTAAACCCAAACCAAACCAAACTTAAAAAGCCAAAACCCAATAAAACCTAAACTAGTCAAAGTCCAGTACAAAACCAAACCATTTAAACCAGTTTTTCTAAAACCATTCTCAGATTTATTGTGCATATGCTCACTTCCACAGATGCACAAGTAACTAACAAATATATTTTGGTATGATTTTGGCAGTGGCGTTTCAAGTGTGACCCATCAGAGCAAGAGAAGGCAGATGGTGTTCTAGAGGAGAACTTGACTAGGAAAGTGAAGCAGATGCTACATGAGGAAAAGGCGGCCTTCATCAAAAGGTTACAGAAGAAGGGACAATTGCCTACAGAACTAACAGAAGTGGATGAGGACGGTAACCGCTGGCCAACTAAGGAAGCTTTAATTTCTGCAAAGAGAGTTGACTTTGGTACTGATGTTGGTTGGCGTCTACTATGTGAGCACTGGAGTAGTGCTGAATTTAGAGGGTTATCATTAACCAACAAGAGGAACAGACTTGCTAATGGGGATACGGTCTTCCATTGTAGTGGTGCGAGAAATGTTGTTGCCACACGTCAATTTCTGGTACTCTATTTCCTCAAGCATCTTCGTGCTTACCATTGAATAAGAAAGTACCATTTACATTGGATTATGTGTCACACTCTTGAAATGCAGAAACTCAAAACCGGGAAAGACCCTGGAATCTCTGGTGCTTGGCTTCACACGCACAAATTGCATCGTGGGACTGATCAAGAGCAGATATGCAGTAAAAGAACTGCTGATCATTGGGTTAGTAAAATCTTACGACTTGGTTCATTATAATCATCATGAAACTATATACATAATACTGCAGTTTACCATTAATTTTTTATTTAAAAAGGAGGATTTTGATAACGCAATGACAAGTGCCCATGGAGAAAATTGGGAAGAGGAGCACCCAGATTTAGATGGACAAATCATCTATGAAGCAGCAGGTAGAATGCCACATGGCAGGCTGGGAATTGCTAATGAGTTATTTAGCAAAGCAGAGAAGGCGAAATTTAAGTCTAAAAGGGTGATGGCCTCACAACCGGGGCGGTCTGCTAAGGAGGATCGTCTAGAAAGGGAGAACAAATATTTGCAGCAGGAAATCAAGAGACTTCGAGGCATTGAGCTTGTTGTTCAGGTAATCTTGTCTTCTCTTATAAATTGGAGTCTAGGTGAATAGGTTTGTAGTGACATGTTGATGTTTATAGTCTTTGGCTGAGAAAGGGGGAGTCGACTTTGATGGCATAATGCAATCTGCAACACGTGATTTGGTAAGTTAAACCCATCTCGATGGTATGCTTCCAGCAATGGAACCATTAATTAATGTTTCTTTTGTCTATGATACATAGTCGACATCATGTTCTGAAGGCGGATTTCAGAGGGAACGAGGTGATGTGACTCAACACCAAAACGAAAAGGTTAGCTCATTGTCATTGTGCCTACAAGTCTGACAATGGCCCCTCCTCGTTCCTCCATTTTTGTATTTCTCTTTGCTTTTGTCTTTGCCATCTGCTTCGATTCTGAAGACACCCTTAAACTAAAAGCGGAAGAGAAATTCTGTTAGGCACTTGACTGACCACAAGTGGAGTTTGGTTCGCTTATGTTACTGAAATATCATATCATGTCAATGCACTAAAGGGCTTGGTCCATTATTTAGATTTTAAATGCTTCGCTTTGACGAATTTGTACCTAGCAAAAAGGACTCTAAAACCTTCACGTACTTCTACCCCTTGACTGTGATGGATATATCTTGCTGCAGTGGTGTGCTAAGCAATCACATAATGTTGCATGATTTCTGTAGAGTTGACGCAACCTGTAATCTTGTTTGCAGTGGTGTGCTAAGCAATCACACAATGTTGCATGATTTCTGTAGAGTTGACGCAACCTGTAATCTTGTACTCATTTTTCCATGTACGCCTGAACTGTCTCAAATTTCACTTGGAATACCAGTCTCAGGTGGTGTCAGTGTCACTATTTAATTCGCATGATCTGTTTGTGTTATACACATCAGTCATATGATTTTGACCTTTTGGCCGGTTGAAGGGTCAAGGTTGTATGTCAGTGTTAGACTATCATGCATGAACGCTGAAACAAGCTTGAATACCTTTCTTTTATCTTAGTATCTTCGGCAATTCAAATTGGGCAACAAATAAAGCAGTTCATAGTTAACTAGCTCATTTTTCTTTGACTATGGTCATGATCTCTTGAAATAATAGGAATGTATCAGAAGAAAAGCTTTTCAACTGAGTGCACATAAGTTTCCTGATGCTTACATGTGGCCATGTTGAAATATAGATCATTTATCTAACTGAACATTAATATGTGCTTTAGCAAAGTGGAAGAAATATGTTTTATAATTTGGGAAATATATGTATCGTAGTGCAGAACTAAATAGTGTTGCCCTGGCATGGAACTCATGTTTACACTTTAACTATTTCCATAATTAACTGTTTGCCTTCTGTCACCTGATATTTAATATTGATAGAGCATGTAGAAGCACCTCATTAGTCCCTTGACGAGTGCTTAAGAAAAATAGGAGAGTTCATATGGTTGTTTGTTCTGCTTCTCTGTTTCCCTAAGAATTAATGTGTTTGATTCCTCACAGAGTGATTTAAAGACCATGTATATTTAATAAAACTTGAGACCATGTTAATATTTTGTAGTTCATCATCTTATGTAGATGTGGCATTCCCACTATTGTTCGTGCGTATCCAATTGTACTTTAGACACTAACTTGTAAAGTTAGATAGCAGCTAGCAGCTAACCTGTCGATTAGCTCACTTAAATTTTAGCCACATTATATTTTTGTGTGTCTCACTTACAACTATTATTATCATTTCTTAGGGAATGGGAAGCAGGACAGGAGGCAGTCCAAGTCATGGAAATGATGATGATGATGATGATGGCGATGATGGCACCTATGGTGCGGGTGATCTGTATGGTGATGATGATTACTATGGTGATGATCCGTATGATAACTATGGTGGTCAGCCATATGATAACTACTATGGTGATGATTGCTACTGAGCAATGTGATAACTATGGCGATGATCGGATATAGATTTGATGATGTTCAAGTCATGCCAAACTGATGTTCAGCTAGATATTTGAAACACTTTAGCTTATGATTTTTTTTATCTTAGTGGACAATTTAGCTTATGTAAAAAGTGATCCTTCTATGTTCTGCATTTGATATTTCCTAGATGGATGATTCTGGTTAATGTGATTTCGATGCAACTCAACACTTTTTGGGGATATGCTAAATATAATATATGAACAATGGCATCTGCCTGTGTATGAGATTTATTTGATATATGCTAGTATTATGAAATATTGGCCATTGTACTTCTGATATAGCGTAACACCCCTTGGAGAAAGTAATGTATGAGAGGTGAGTAATGCCCTCGGGTATACAATCAGCCAAAGGGGACTTCAGATTGTTAGTAAATATATAAATTGACGGTGTTCACTTGCCCCTCAACTAAATTGATCCCCGAAGGGATGTGTGCACTATCGGCCATTGTACTAACTGACGGTTTGGTTCTCCTCATAGTCATGACTAACTCCGACGGTTCAAATATACCGTCGACTATTACGAACACTGACAGGAAGCAATAACCCTTGGACAATAAATACCTGATGGGAAACCGTCGGCTATACGCGTCGTCGGGATAGTGCAAGATAGCTGGTGGGCTTAACATGTCTGACGGCTCACCGTCGGCTTATAACCGTGGGCAAAGCTATTACCCGACCGTACCGTCGGCCATTGGTGTAATGGCCGTCGAAGCATAACCGACGGTAGATTGCCGACGGTGTACCGTCGGTTTTAGTGTTATTCGACGGGGAACAAATATATCCGACGGTGAGTTCACCGTCGGAAATAAGGGGATTTCTAGTAGTGTTCGTAAATTTCAAGATGATATGCCGGCTCAGTCTCTCGGAGGTGCTCATAGGGGTAGGGTGTGCGTGTGTGCGTTCATAGGGGTGAGTATATGCGCGTCTATATGAGCGCTTACGTCTGTAGTGTGTTCAAAAAAAAAATCTAACTCAGTTCGCTGAATAGTTTGAGCTAGCTCATTTAGGTGGATCGTGAGCTGAGGATCTCCTTCACTTTATGAGTATGTTGGATGAGTTAAGATATAAAAAGCAACAAAATTATTCGATGAAAAATAACCAACACGTATCCATAAGTACGGCATAAATACGTAGAACATAGATCCAACGACCCTAGGTCCAGCAAGATATATTAGGAGGTACCAAGGGTTCGGATAGTGGCCACGATATCTTATTAAAGGCCCGCACGGGGTTTAACCGCACTCCACCATGATCCCGCCAAAATGCAAGTTCTATTCTTTGTTGATCATTCCAAATAGGGTGTACACAGCCGAGCAGATCAACGGCATTGTTTGACTGGAGACTTTATCCGATATGAAAGAGATTGTCGGTAACGACGGAGTACCCATAGTTCCAGAGTAAAAAGTGTGACATTGTCTGCTAATTTAAGACCACGTGTTTACTACTTCCTTTAAAAAATCCAAACCCAAAGTCCACTACCTCGTGTGTCATCATCAAGCATCGTGTTGCCTTGACAGTTACTTATATTGTGGTGGATAGGGACGCTACATCAGTTTGCTCAATTTCTTGAGTTAGCTTGTTTGGTCGATCGTGAGCAGAGGATGCCCTTACCATTATGAATATGGATGAGTTCGCATATCAAAATGCAAATATATTATTAGATGAAAAATTAGGCATGTAACGATAAATACTTACTCCCTCCCTTCCGGTTTATATTGTTTATCTTTAAAAAAAAATATTCTCATTTTATAGCGCTCCCTGACAGATGGTGAGCCGGCGCAGGCGGCTGACCCTGGCACCACCAGCGGCGTCTGCTGGGACGGCGACGTCGCCGACGTCGGAGGGCCCGTCTGGCTCAAGATTCTCCTGCCTGGGTTCAGAGTTTGGTTCCTCAGACGGGGAGGATGCGCCGGCTGTTGGCGTGCAGCTGGCCCTTGAGGTGCTTGGGGAGAACGTTGAAGGCAGAGAGTGGAGCACGGTGACTCGCCGGAAGAAGAAAACGGAGGCGGAGTTAGTCCAGGAGTTCTGGGTCGATGCGGGATTCCCGACGCCGGCGTCTCGTTTCTGGGAACATCGGTCGCCGTCGTCGCCGGGGTCGGGTGCGCCGTCCTGCAGGGAACAGGAGAGGATCGCCGATGCGGAGGGCTCGGAGCTGGATGTTTCGGCGTTGCCGTCGGGATCGGCGGCACGGGACCTCTCCAGCCTGAAACCTGTGCCGTCTCCGTTCGGTTTGAGGGTGGCTCGGCCACCGCGTTTGGGACCTTGGCGTGGACCCATGCCGCCGCGCCGGGTGACGCCCCCGCCGGTGCTGGGACAATTCATTGACGCGGCCAGGCACTGCCAGCCGGCGACGGATGCTTCGCCGAGATCTGAAGCCGATCGGGCGCCGGGTCCGGAGGCGAGATCGCAGGGAATTTGTTCGCAACTTTCCTCGGGCGTCGGGCCCATGCACGCCCAGAAGGACTCGGGCCAAGATGTATTTTCTTGGGCCTTTCTAAGGACACGCATGAAGGCGATCTGGGAAGGTTTCCCTAAGCATCAGGCCGCGATCGCTTCTTCGTCCTCCTCGTATCCTGCCGCACAGCCTTCGATCGCCGCCGAGCCTCTGCACACCTCACGGACGCCATCTTCATCTCCGGCATCACCTCCCTGCGCCAGGGTCGCCCGCTCCTACGCGGCGGCGCTTCAGCACGCCATGGCAGGTGCTCCCCCGACCAATCGTGGCACTGCAGCCATGGGAGGGCCAAACCCTCGCCCACCTCCAGTCATGGGTGAGACTCCCGCTCCTTCGCATCCTCCGGCGCAAGCGCCGGGATACTCTGGTCCACCACATCAGCAGCGAAGACCGGCGCCCATCTACAACTATGGTCCATCCATACAGCAGCCCCATGTTTATGTCCAGGGAGGACAGTACGTCTCGCCATACGGTACAGCCGTCGCCGGAGGGCAACAACCCATTTACGGGGTTACACCAACCGGGGTGTCTGCCCCTCCGCAATTCCATCCAGGTGGGGCGATGGCTCAGCCGGCTCTAAAACGCAAAAAAAAAAAAGCCGCCGTCGCAGCTGGTTGTGGCTGGAGCTTTGCAACACGGTATTCATCACACTTCACAACACGTGCCGGTTCAGCAACAATTTCAGCAGCAACCCATACCGCAACAACATGTGCAGTCATATCACAATGGCCAATATCAGCAGCTTGTGCAGACAAAGAATCCTCATATGCCACAGGGGCCTGCTACTATTGATGCCCCACCACTGGCGGCTCCATTGTCTGGTGTGCAGGTGGATACATCGCCCAAGCGCAAAGTTAAGAAAAGGGTTCTTGCTGGAAGTGTGCGGTTGATACACATGCGGCGAAGGATTGCGTTGTGCAACATTACTGCTATATTTGTGACAAACTCGCTCATTCAACATTGCGGTGTCCGGTCCTCAAACTCCCTAGGCCCAATGCTTTTGTTTTAGGAATTGGTGCCGAGGAGACGTACTTTGCCCAGTTGCCTGATTGCGTGGTGCACTAGTAGAAAACAGGGCTTTCGTCCTAGCCGGATCGGAGCAATAGTCCCGGTCGCGTTAAGAACCGGGACTAATGTAAGCATTAGTCCCGGTTCGAGCGGCTAGGACGCCGGATGGGGCTCAACAAGCATCAGTCCCGGTTCGAACGGGACGTTTAGTCCTGGTTGGAGACACCAACCGGTACAAAAGGGTATCACCCCCTTTAGTCCCGGTTGGTGTCTCCAACCGGGACTAAAGGTAGACCTTTAGTCCCGGTTGGAGACACCAACCGGGACTAAACCTTTAGTCCCGGTTGGAGACACCAACCGGGACTAAAGGGTATCACCCCCTTTTTCCAGTTTTTTTTGTTTTTTGCTTTATTTATTTTCTTTTGTTTGTACTTACAGCGAAATATTTAGAGTTTTTTAGTGAATCTTTTTGCTTTAGGTCACAAAAATTATAAACTTTCTGTTAGTGCCAGTAGTTTTCAAATTTGAATAGTTTAAATTTGAATTCTTTGAAATTTGTGTGAATCACTAGTTTGTGAATAACTTTACTTTGAAAATAGATTTTTGAGTGATTCTTTTTCCTGCTGTTTAATATTAGTGTGCTTTATCATTATATTCAATTTGGTAATTTTTAGGTTATTTTAAATAGGTGTTTTAATCAAAAACAGATTATGTTTAGCTCTTTTAGTTTTATAGCTCAAAAAAATTAATAAATGCATGAAAAATAGCGAATGAAGTGGGAAAGGGTTGAAAATTGATGATGTGGCTTTAAATGGTGCATGTTGAACGCAGAAAAAGTCTGCAGTTGAAATAAGGTTAAAAAAATGAAATGCCTTTGTAACAGATGAGTTTTCGTCCGAAACCTGATACTTCGAAAGGGATTGTCCAGTTTGTACACGAAGTGCATCCAGTTTTTCCCGTAACCCTCTCAACTTTTTAGCACATGCTATGTAAGTGAAATGATGATACCATGTCATGTTTCAACCTTTTCAGAGTTCATTTGTAGTGCCTTTCATGCATTTATTGAATTAAAAAGTAAAACGGCTATAACTTTTGCATACGATGTCGAAAAAAAAAGTTTAATATATCAAAATGTTCAGCACGAGAAACCGGTTTCGATGGCAACCGCCATAGGCTGTTTTGTAAATTTTTAGAATCCTCAAATTCCGAAAGGAAAAAAAAGTTATCTTCAAATTTAAGTTTTTTTGATTTTTTGGTCAAACTACTTATTCAAATAATTATGGTTTTTTAGAATAATAGTTTCAAACTCAAATGATGAAACATGTGACATCATGCTCAAGGGCTTAATAGGATTGATATGATACATATAACATAAATTAATTGAATAAGTAGTTTATTTTTTTAAATGTTTTTGAAATTCGAAAAGAATAAAAATTCAGTTTTTAAAAATTAATTTTATTTTTAAAAATAAATAAATGATGTCATATTTGTATTCCTCACATTTTTCTGATAATAATGGATATATTATTTGTCAAATTTCGATTTACAGATTTAAAGATATTAATTATGCCTTATTAAATAAATAAATGGCAAAAATGAATAAAATGTTATTATTACTTATTTTATTTTCAATGAAATTCAATATTATTATTACTTATTTTATTTTGAACATTTTATTATTTTGGTTTTTTTTTATTTTTTGTTTTTTGAGAATTTTTGAGTTTTTTTGAAATTTTTGCCTTTTTTGAAGTTTTTTGGAGTTTTTAAATTAATCATTGTTGTTTGTTAATCATTGTTGTTTATTTTAATAATTGTTTAGAATTCAAAAAATTAAATCATGTGATATCAAGACCTAAGGGTTAATAGGATTGATAGCTTAGTATTGTTAAGAAAACAACAAGTGCAGACTTGGAAACTAGGGGAGATAGAACTCGAAAGTTAAGCGTGCTGGGGTTGGAGCAGTGAGAGGATGGGTGACCGGTCGGGAAGTTAGACGATTTGGAATGAGTGCTCCACGCTGAAGCAGTGAGGAGGGGTGATTTGAGATTAAATTGTCAAATAATTCAAGAGCAGTAAGGAGGGGTGATTAGAGATTAAATCATCAAATAATTCAAAGATTTGAAAATCAGAAGAAAAAAATAAAAAAAATGTCGAATTTTTTTTTAAAAAAAATAGCTTTAGTCCCGGTTGGTAACACCAACCGGGACTAAAGGTCCTCCAGCCCCCGCTCTAGAAAGCTGCCACGCGGAGCCCCTTTAGTCCCTGTTCGTAATCCAACCGGGACTAAAAGTGGAGGCCTTTAGTCCCGATTGCTTAGTCCCGGTTGGAAAACCGGGACTAAAGGCCCTTACGAACCGGGACTAAAGGCCCATTTTCTACTAGTGGTGAAAGACCACTTAGCGCCGACACAGTCTCCAATCGCTCGAGTTCAGGTTACGGGTTCGATGGTACCGGCTAGTGTTGTCGAGAGCCAGATTGCCAGGAGATGCCCGGTACATGCTCAATGGAAATGGGAGGCTATTCAACACTCGCCTGATGCTTACCTTGTTAGCTTCCCGTCTTTCGAGGACTTGGACAGGGTGGATGGCATTCAGATGACCGTTCCTTCAGTTAATGCTCAGATGACCGTGACCGCATGGAGGTCTCAGGAGGTCCCACATAAGCTCGAGCTTCAGCAGATTTGGCTCCATGTCGAGGGGGTTCCCCATACCGTTCGCCATTTTTTGGGCTTATGGGTAGTTGGTACTTTGATGGGCAAGACATTGGATGTGGATCTTATTAGTCTGCGTTGCCGTGGAATTGTCCGTATTCTTGTGGCTATGACCAACTCTCAGATTTTGGCGAAGGACAAGGACGACGCCGGGCCTTTTGTTGCAACTGATGTGGTGGTTAACCTCAAGGGCTACGCTTTCACGTTCAGGAAGGAGCCGACGGGTTACATTCCGGACCCTGACTTTGTCCCGTTCGCTTGGAAACGCAAGGGTGATGATGCTGATGATGATAACGGCGCCAAAGAGAAGGATGATGAGATGGACACATCGGAACACACCGGAAACCCATCCATCCATCCGTCGTCTAGTTCAGCCCCGGCAGAAAACACTCATGTGACTCAAGTTCAAAGATGGGAGTTGTCGACTATTGGGTCTGGTGCTGCGACGGGAGGTGGTTCTGTGCTGTTGGCGGTCACACCATTTAACTCTTCGCCGCAGACGCCAAGAGGCATAGAGCTTTCTGCAAATCTTAGAGTCAACTCCACGTTACGTGGATGTCTCGAAAGAGATTTTTTTTGGAAATAGTACTTTTTTCTGAACAAATTCGGAAAATAAGATCCAAAAATCAGATATTGCAAATCTTAGAGTCAACTCCTACTGACGTTGCAGCCACTGGCGTTGTAGCCGTCGATGTGGACGCACCAGCAGTATCACCACCAACGGTAAGAGTGGGACAATATTTCATCCTGTCGCCATATCCAGCGCATAGCAAACATTGTCTAGTACACCCACCAGCTTCAGATTCGTCCATATCATTACGGATGCGACATACCTTCCTTCTACCTCTACTTGTCCGCATCATATCTGGGTCTGGGATGTATTGCCTGTCATCCGGGTTAACCGTGTTGAAGTTACCCATAACTCTAAATCCAACCATCTCACCGGTCCAAGCATTCTGCACCGACTCTTTTAGATAATATTCAGACACGAAAGAGATCGCGTCCATTTTTAACTGGCCACATGCAGCCAACACATGCGAGCAAGGCAAGTGGAGCAGCTTCGGTTTGTTGCATGTGCACTCACATGTTGGCCTGACTCCACTTCCAATTTTCACCTCGTGTGTCTTCAACTCATTTGCAGAACCGAATCTATCGGTAGGTAGGCACACTTCATACCTCCTTTCTTGATTACCAATGGTTGTGACAGTGTGCAACTTTGCTTTTTTGAGCTTCTTCGCCATGTACCGCATAATCTTTTCACAGTAAGGTGTTTTGGGTTTCTTCTTAATATGCTTCTCAGATTTCAAGCGCCTATCTCTGAAATACCTCACCGTGCCATGAAAAACACCCTCGACAATTGCTGTTAGTGGCATACCCCTATTCCCTCTGAGGACAAAGTTATAAACCTCAGCAAGGTTGGTTGTCATGGTGCCATACCTCGCTCCATGGGTGTCATGAAGCAAAGACCACTTCACGGGAGGCTCTTTCTCTATCCACTGTGAAAAAATCTTTATTGCCCTCCCCTTCTTTCACTTCGTACCGGGCGGGTCAAATGCTGGCAAGTCACAAAGCTCAATTGGCTCTAGTTCTGTGTTAGTTGGTTGCTTAGCCTGTGCAGCTCTCCTTTCCTTAACATGTGCCTTCGTGAACTCATTGAGCTTCTTCCACAAAAAATCATACTTTTTTTGTTGGTTTTGTGCGCACAGCTTTTTGAACATATTCATGAGGCGCTTATTCTTCAACTGGGAGTAAAAATTAGCCTCAAGATGGTGCATGCACCATCGGATCTGCATGTCCTGCCATGGTGCTGGTTCATTCGAACCTGGCGTCTGCAGTGCCCGAATGGCAGCTAGTATACCCGGATGCCTGTCATGAAGGATGCACTCATTTGGCCGGTCCTTCACAATTGCAATTTTTAGCTGCCTGAAGAACCATAGCCAACTCTCCAAGTTCTCACCCTCCACGAAGGCCATAGCAAGTGGGAGGATCTGATTGTTGCCGTCCACGCCTATAGCAGTCAGGATCTGACCCCTGTACTTACCAGTGAGAAACGTACCATCCACACACAACACAGACAGGCAATGACTGAAAGCTTCGATGCATATAGCGAAAGAGAAGAACACTCGATGCAGCACCTTATAATCTGGGAATTCGGGCAGCGTAAAGTGCTGGATGTCGATATGTGTGCCAGGATTCCTCGCCTGCAATGTGTGCAGGAGACGGACAACATTATCATACGAGTCGATGAATGTCCCAAACCTCTTCTCCATCGCTCTCTGCTTGGCCCTCCAAGCCTTACCATACGGAATTTCGTAACTATATCTGCTCTTAATTGCATTCTGAATGTGTTTCGCTTCCATGTCTTTCTTGCTCACTATCTCACTGAACATGACTTCCGCCATGAGACTTGAAGTAAGGTTTGGATGATCCACCAGCGTATATTTCATCACACAATTGTGGGGCACAACCTTCGTCACAACCCAAGTCAGGTCCCACTTTGGAACGTGGGCGTGCACCTTCGCGGGACAACTATTCATAATACATGACAAAGTCAAGTATTTTTTTGTTGATACGTCCGTTTGAAAAATCCTTTGCGTGGACATTGCCCACTCTGTCACGGCTGCCTTCAGATTTTTCTTTGTGGTATACATACCCCCTATTTCGACTTTGCTCCGATGATACTCCCAGGAAGATTCATGACCATCGTTCACGGTCATGCCGGTCGAGAGGCTCTGATTCCATGAAGCAGGAATCGGTACCTCCTCGTCGTTCTCTTCACCATCTTCTTCATTTGAGTTCTCGGAATCAAGATCCTCCGCCAATCCATCCTCGTCTTCCTCTTCCATCAGATTCTGCATTTCCGATCCTTCCTCATCCCCATCAGCCTCGCCACTATCAGGATCTCCTATGTTCTGACTACTCTCCCCTGCATCGTAGTCCCCTCCAACGTGTGACCCATAATCTGACCGACCCTCGAGTTCAGTACCACCCATATGTTCTGACCCAGCTACATCCATCTCATCAATCGGCTGACTGACCTGGCCAGACTCGTAACCACCGTCGCCTTGTACAAGAGGATCCTCCATGGGGATGGGGAGCACTAAGGCAACGGGGTGAGTCCTCCGGCGTTTGCAGGATTCTAACCAGGTCACCCACTTATGTGTCCTACCTATCGGAACCAACTCCCAGAAAATTTCTGTACGGGATTTCGTCCAAACTGACTGAATACTGACGGTGCACACATTGGGATCAAGCGAGAAATTTATTGTCAACCAGTGTTTCAACTGACTAATGTTCACTTTATCTGGATCGGTCATTGCAACTCCACATATGCAAACTCAGTCAGATCAACCCCACTCTCATTTGATCAGACATTACCAGGACCATAGTAAACAACAAATTTGACTGATTCAGACATGTCTCCTGCCATAAAAATTCATACCCATCAACCACTAAGTACCACATAATTTTTTATACAATAACCGGAATGTCTGCCACAGATACATGACTACCACTAAGCAAACAATCGATCAAACGAACTAAAATTTCAGGCATGTCTCCTGCAATTAAATTTCATATTCCTGTCAACCACTACGTACCCATAATTTTTTTTACAGTAACAGAAATGTCTACCACGTATACATGACTACCACAAAGTAAATAACCGATCTAACGAATTAAACAATCGTCATTTATATTATGAACTAAACAAAAAAAAATTTACACTAACAAAAAAGTGAAGCTCATTAAACCTAAAATAAAAATGCACTAAACAAAAATGTGAGGTTATACCTTTGACGCGTGCTTCTCCAGCGAGTTCCTGTCCTCCGCGCTAATCCGACCACCGAGCTGGCCAGGGAAAATGAAACGTGTGAGTCTCAGGCCTCCATCGGTCCACTAAGCATGTGAGCAGTGACCTGTCGTAACCGAAACGTTTGTGCTTCTCTCTGTACTCATCGATGTCCTCATCGCCCTCCTCAGATGCTGGGATGTGAACCCACTCCTCTCTAGTGGCCTCAACCATACGTGCCAAAGGTAAAAGTCCTGCCCAAGCCAGCCTGCAAAATAAGAATGCAAAATTCAATTAGTGTGTGCATATTTTCAGGTACTACTGGAATAAGAACGACACATACCTATCAGCCCAATCAGGGTGTATCATCCAGTCAGACTTTGGAGTGCGAGTGACCAACACAGGGAGCTCATGGCCAGCCTCCATATGTTTAGCCCGATGTTTTACATCAATCGTAGGATTGAGCAAAGGATACAGAGCCATTTCTGCACAAAGTAAAACATAGTCCGCACATATTACAAAGTAAAACATAGTCCGCACATATTACAAAGTTAAACATAGTCCGCACATATTACAAAGTTAAACATAGTCCGCACATATTACAAAGTAAAACATAGTCCGCACATAGTACAAAGTAAAACATAGTCTCTCTCCCTCACCCTCTCCCTCCCCGTCGTCCTCGACTGCCTCGGCCACGTCCACGCCTTCCTACTGACGTTGCAGCCACTGGCGTTGTAGCCGTCGATGTGGACGCACCAGCAGTATCACCACTAACGGTAAGAGTGGGACAATATTTCATCCTGTGGCCATATCCAGCGCATAGCAAACATTGTCTAGTACACCCACCAGCTTCAGATTCGTCCATATCATTACGGATGCGACATACCTTCCTTCTACCTCTACTTGTCCGCATCATATCTGGGTCTGGGATGTATTGCCTGTCATCCGGGTTAACCGTGTTGAAGTTACCCATAACTCTAAATCCAACCATCTCACCGGTCCAAGCATTCTGCACCGACTCTTTTAGATAATATTCAGACACGAAAGATATCGCGTCCATTTTTAACTGGCCACATGCAGCCAACACAAGTGAGCAAGGCAAGTGGAGCAGCTTCGGTTTGTTGCATGTGCACTCACATGTTGGCCTGACTCCACTTCCAATTTTCACCTCGTGTGTCTTCAACTCATTTGCAGAACCGAATCTATCGGTAGGTAGGCGCACCTCATACCTCCTTTCTTGATTACCAATGGTTGTGACAGTGTGCAACTGTGCTTTTTTGAGCTTCTTCGCCATGTACCGCATAATCTTTTCACAGTAAGGTGTTTCGGGTTTCTTCTTAATATGCTTCTCAGATTTCAAGCGCCTATCTCTGAAATACCTCACCGTGCCATGAAAAACACCCTCGACAATTGTTGTTAGTGCCATACCCCTGTTCCCTCTGAGGACAAAGTTATAAACCTCAGCAAGGTTGGTTGTCATGGTGCCATACCTCGCTCCATCGGTGTCATGAAGCAAAGACCACTTCACGGGAGGCTCTTTCTCTATCCACTGTGAAATATTCTTTATTGCCCTCCCCTTCTTTCTCTTCGTACCGGCGGGTCAAATGCTGGCAAGTCACAAAGCTCAATTGGCTCTAGCTCTGTGTTAGTTGGTTGCTTAGCCTGTGCAGCTCTCCTTTCCTTAACTTGTGCCTTCGTGAACTCATCGATCTTCTTCCACAAAAAATCATACTTTTTTTGTTGGTTTTGTGCGCACAGCTTTTTGAACATATTCATGAGGCGCTTATTCTTGAACTGGGAGTAAAAATTAGCCCCAAGATGGCGCATGCACCATCGGCTCTGCATGTCCTGCCATGGTGCTGGTTCGTTCGAACCTGGTGTCTGCAGTGCTCGAATGGCAGCTAGTATACCCGGATGCCTGTCATGAAGGATGCACACATTTGGCCGGTCCTTCACAATTGCAATTTTTAGCTGCCTGAAGAACCATAGCGAACTCTCCAAGTTCTCACCCTCCACGAAGGCCATAGCAAGTGGGAGGATCTGATTGTTGCCGTCCACGCCTATAGCGGTCAGGATCTGACCCCTGTACTTACCAGTGAGAAACGTACCATCCACACACAACACAGGCAGGCAATGACTGAAAGCTTCGATGCATATAGTGAAAGAGAAGAACACTCGATACAGCACCTTATAATCTGGGAATTCGGGCAGCGTAAAGTGCTGGATGTCGACATGTGTGCCAGGATTCCTCGGCTACAATGTGTGCAGGAGACGGACAACATTATCATACGATTCGATGAAGGTCCCAAACCTCTTCTCCATCGCTCTCTGCTTGGCCCTCCAAGCCTTCCCATACGGAATTTCGTAACTATATCTGCTCTTAATTGCATTCTGAATGTGTTTCGCTTCCATGTCTTTCTTGCTCACTATCTCACTGAACATGACTTCCGCAATGAGACTTGAAGTAAGGTTTGGATGATCCACCAGCGTATATTTCATCACACAACTGTGGGGCACAACCTTCGTCACAACCCAAGTCACGTCCCACTTTGGAACGTGGGCGTGCACCTTCGCGGGACAACTATTCATAATACATGACAAAGTCAAGTATTTTTTTGTTGATACGTCCGTTTGAAAAATCCTGTGCGTGGAAATTGCCCACTCTGTCACGGCTGCCTTTAGATTTTTCTTTGTGGTATACATACCCCCTATTTCGACTTTGCTCCGATGATACTCCCAGGAAGATTCATGATCATCGTTCACGGTCATGCCGGTCGAGAGGCTCTGATTCCATGAAGCAGGAATCGGTACCTCCTCGTCGTTCTCTTCACCATCTTCTTCATTTGAGTTCTCGGAATCAAGATCCTCCGCCAATCCATCCTCGTCTTCCTCTTCCATCAGATTCTGCATTTCCGATCCTTCCTCATCCCAATCAGCCTCGCCACTATCAGGATCTCCTATGTTCTGACTACTCTCCCCTGCATCGTAGTCCCCTCCAACGTGTGACCCATAATCTGACCGACCCTCGAGTTCAGTACCACCCATATGTTCTGACCCAGCTACATCCATCTCATCAATCGGCTGACTGACCTGGCCAGGCTCGTAACCACCGCCGCCTTGTACAAGAGGATCCTCCATGGGCATTGGGAGCACTAAGGCAACGGGGTGAGTCCTCCGGCGTTTGCAGGATTCTAACCAGGTCACCCACTTATGTGTCCTATCTATCGGAACCAACTCCCAGAAAAATTGTGTACGGGATTTCGTCCACACTGACTGAATACTGACGGTGCACACATTGGGATCAAGCGAGAAATTTGTTGTCAACCAGTGTTTCAACTGACAAATGTTCACTTTTTCTGGATTGGTCAGTTGCAACTCCACATATGCAAACTCAGTCAGATCAACCACACTCTCGTTTGATCGGACATTACCAGGACCATAGTAAACAACAAATTTGACTGATTCAGACATGTCTCCTACCATAAAAATTCATACCCATCAACCACTAAGTACCACATAATTTTTTATACAATAACCGGAATGTCTGCCACATATACATGACTACCACTAAGCAAACAATCGATCAAACGAACTAAAATTTCAGGCATGTCTCCTGCAATTAAATTTCATATTCCCGTCAACCACTACGTACCCATAATTTTTTTTTACACTAACAGAAATGTCTACCACGTATACATGACTACCACAAAGTAAATAACCGATCTAACGAATTAAACAATCGTCATTTATATTATGAACTAAACAAAAAAAAATTACACTAACAAAAAAGTGAAGCTCATTAAACCTAAAATAAAAATGCACTAACCAAAAATGTGAGGTTATACCTTTGACGCGTGCTTCTCCGGCGAGTTCCTGTCCTCCGCGCTAATCCGACCACCGAGCTGCCCAGGGAAAATGAAACGTGTGAGTCTCAGGCCTCCATCGGTCCACTAAGCATGTGAGCAGTGACCTGTCGTAACCGAAACGTTTGTGCTTCTCTCTGTACTCATCGATGTCCTCATCGCCCTCCTCAGATGCTGGGATGTGAACCCACTCCTCTCTAGTGGCCTCAACCATACGTGCCAAAGGTAAAAGTCCTGCCCAAGCCAGCCTGCAAAATAAGAATGCAAAATTCAATTAGTGTGTGCATATTTTCAGGTACTACTGGAATAAGAACGACACATACCTATCAGCCCAATCAGGGTGTATCATCCAGTCAGACTTTGGAGTGCGAGTGACCAACACAGGGAGCTCATGGCCAGCCTCCATATGTTTAGCCCGATGTTTTACATCAATCGTAGGATTGAGCAAAGGATACAGAGCCATTTCTGCACAAAGTAAAACATAGTCCGCACATATTACAAAGTAAAACATAGTCCGCACATATTACAAAGTTAAACATAGTCCGCACATATTACAAAGTTAAACATAGTCCGCACATAGTACAAAGTAAAACATAGTCTCTCTCCCTCACCCTCTCCCTCCCTGTCGTCCTCGACTGCCTCGGCCACGTCCACGCCTTCCTACTGACGTTGCAGCCACTGGCGTTGTAGCCGTCGATGTGGACGCACCAGCAGTATCACCACCAACGGTAAGAGTGGGACAATATTTCATCCTGTGGCCATATCCAGCGCATAGCAAACATTGTCTAGTACACCCACCAGCTTCAGATTCGTCCATTTCACTACGGATGCGACATACCTTCCTTCTACGTCTACTTGTCCGCATCATATCTGGGTCTGGGATGTATTGTCTGTCATCCGGGTTAACCGTGTTGAAGTTACCCATAACTCTAAATCCAACCATCTCACCGGTCCAAGCATTCAGCACCAACTCTTTTAGATAATACTCAGCCACGAAAGAGATCGCGTCCATTTTTAACTGGCCACATGCAGCCAACACAAGTGAGCAAGGCAAGTGGAGCAGCTTCGGTTTGTTGCATGTGCACTCACATGTTGGCCTGACTCCACTTCCAATTTTCACCTCGTGTGTCTTCAACTCATTTGCAGAACCGAATCTATCGGTAGGTAGGCGCACCTCATACCTCCTTTCTTGATTACCAATGGCTGTGATAGTGTGCAACTTTGCTTTTTTAAGCTTCTTCGCCATGTACCGCATAATCTTTTCATAGTAAGGTGTTTCGGGTTTCTTCTTAATATGCTTCTCAGATTTCAAGCGCCTATCTCTGAAATGCCTCACCGTGCCATGAAAAACACCCTCGACAATTGTTGTTAGTGGCATACCCCTATTCTCTCTGAGGACAAAGTTATAAACCTCAGCAAGGTTGATTGTCATGGTGCCATACCTCGCTCCATGGGTGTCATGAAGCAAAGACCACTTCACGGGAGGCTCTTTCTCTATCCACTGTGAAAAATTCTTTATTGCCCTCCCCTTCTTTCTCTTCGTACCGGGCGGGTCAAATGCTGGCAAGTCACAAAGCTCAATTGGCTCTAGCTCTATGTTAGTTGGTTGCTTAGCCTGTGCAGCTCTCCTTTCCTTAACCTGTGCCTTCGTTAACTCATCGAGCTTCTTCCACAAAAAATCATACTTTTTTTGTTGGTTTTGTGTGCACAGCTTTTTGAACATATTCATGAGGCGCTTATTCTTGAACTGGGAGTAAAAATTAGCCCCAAGATGGCGCATGCACCATCGGCTCTGCATGTCCTGCCATAGTGCTGGTTCGTTCGAACCTGGCGTCTGCAGTGCCCGAATGGCAGCTAGTATACCAGGATGCCTGTCATGAAGGATGCACACATTTGGCCGGTCCTTCACAATTGCAATTTTTAGCTGCCTGAAGAACCATAGCCAACTCTCCAAGTTCTCACCCTCCACGAAGGCCATAGCAAGTGGGAGGATCTGATTGTTGCCGTCCACGCCTATAGCGGTCAGGATCTGATCCCTGTACTTACCAGTGAGAAACGTACCATCCACACACAACACAGGCAGGCAATGACTGAAAGCTTCGATGCATACAGCGAAAGAGAAGACTCTCGATGCATCACCTTATAATCTGGGAATTCGGGCAGCGTAAAGTGCTGGATGTCGACATGTGTGCCAGGATTCCTCGCCTGCAATGTGTGCAGGAGACGGACAACATTATCATACGAGTCGATGAAGATCCCAAACCTCTTCTCCATCGCTCTCTGCTTGGCCCTCTAAGCCTTCCCATACGGAATTTCGTAACTATATCTGCTCTTAATTGCATTCTGAATGTGTTTCGCTTCCATGTCTTTCTTGCTCACTATCTCACTGAACATGACTTCCGCAATGAGACTTGAAGTAAGGTTTGGATGATCCACCTGCGGATATTTCATCACACAATTGTGGGGCACAACCTTCGTCACAACCCAAGTCACGTCCCACTTTGGAACGTGGGCGTGCACCTTCGCGGGACAACTATTCATAATACATGACAAAGTCAAGAATTTTTTTGTTGATACGTCCGTTTGAAAAATCCTTTGCGTGGACATTTCCCACTCTGTCATGGCTGCCTTCAGATGTTTCTTTGTGGTATACATACCCCCTATTTCGACTTTGCTCCGATGATACTCCCAGGAAGATTCATGACCATCGTTCACGGTCATGCCGGTCGAGAGGCACTGATTCCATGAAGCAGGAATCGGTACCACCTCGTCGTTCTCTTCACCATCTTCTTCATTTGAGTTCTCGGAATCAAGATCATCGCCAATCCATCCTCGTCTTCCTCTTCCATCAGATTCTGCATTTCCGATCCTTCCTCATCCCCATCAGCCTCGCTACTATCAGGATCTCCTATGTTCTGACTACTCTCCCCTGCATCGTAGTCCCCTCCAACGTGTGACCCATAATCTGACCGACCCTCGAGTTCAGTACCACCCATATGTTCTGACCCAGCTACATCCATCTCATCAATCGGCTGACTGACCTGGCCAGGCTCGTAACCACCGCCGCCTTGTACAAGAGGATCCTCCATGGGGATGGGGAGCACTAAGGCAAAGGGGTGAGTCCTCCGGCATTTGCAGGATTCTAACCAGGTCACCCACTTATGTGTCCTATCTATCGGAACCAACTCCCAGAAAATTTTTGTATGGGATTTCATCCACACTGACTGAATACTGACGGTGCACACATTGGGATCAAGTGAGAAATTTGTTGTCAACCAGTGTTTCAACTGACTAATGTTCACTTTTTCTGGATCGGTCAGTTGCAACTCCACATATGCAAACTCAGTCAGATCAACCCCACTCTCGTTTGATCGGACATTACCAAGACCATAGTAAACAACAAATTTGACTGATTCAGACATGTCTCCTGCCATAAAAATTCATACCCATCAACCACTAAGTACCGCATAATTTTTTATACAATAACCGGAATGTCTGCCACATATACATGACTACCACTAAGCAAACAATCGATCAAACGAAATAAAATTTCAGACATGTCTCCTGCAATTAAATTTCATATTCCCGTCAACCACTACGTACCCTTAATTTGTTTTTACACTAACAGAAATGTCTACCACATATACATGACTACCACAAAGTAAATAACCGATCTAACGAATTAAACAATCGTCATTTATATTATGAACTAAACAATTTGTTTACACTAACAAAAAAGTGAAGCTCATTAAACCTAAAATAAAAATGCACTAAACAAAAATGTGAGGTTATACCTTTGACGCGTGCTTCTCCGGCGAGTTCCTGTCCTCCGCGCTAATCCGACCACCGAGCTGCCCACGGCCAACCCGCACGAGCACGGCCACCACAGACGGCTGCTCCTCCAATGGACGCCCCTCCCTCACCCCCGCACCTGCCAAGCTCCACCACGGCCGGGACCAACCTCCAATGGCTGCCTCCACGGCCGGCCGCCCTCCTCTACCCTCTCCCCCACACGCGGCTGCCGGCTTCCCTCCTCTACCCCATTGCCGGATCGGGTTGCTAGCAGCCGGTTTCTAGCTTGATCTACTAAATTTAATGGCTAAATGGCCTGCAATCTGAAGAAATATGTGAAGAAAAGGAAGAACAGAGAGAGAGAGAGCCGAGAGAAAGAGAGCCAGGAGGAAGAAGATGGCGCTCGGCCTTATCCCGCAGCGTTTCGTCCGCTGGTAGGACGAATCGTCCACCGGTTGGACGAAACCTGCGTGGGCTGTCGGTGGCGGACGAAACTGGGCCGTTTCGTAGCCCAGTTAAACGAAACCATCCTTTCGTCTAACGCTAGGACGAAGCGTTCCTGTTTCGTCCAATCGTCGAACGACACATATACTTCGTCCAACCCTAGGACGACGGTGCGCTATTTTTGAAATTTCTGATGTTTTGATCTTATTTTCCGAATTTGTTCAAAAAAAAGTACCATTTCTGAAAAAAATCCCTCGAAAGATCCCCGCAGATTCACCGACAGGAGTCGTCATTGCCTTCTTCGCCGCGGGCCGTGTTTGCATCGCAGCCGTCGTCGCTTTCTCGGCCGGCATCGTCGCAGTCCGTTCATCTCGAGTCGGTGCAAGCCACCGGCGGCTCAGCGGTGTGCCCGGACTCTCCTGCAGTGCAACTACATCCAGCTGCTAAGATGGCGTTGCAGCCGCCGTCGTCCATGCAGTCGGCGGCGTCGAAGCGGGCTGCTACCGAGCCAGTGGAAGCTGCTGGTGGAACGGCGGGATGTCCCACGACTGCGGTGTGCGAGCATCCCGTGGCTAGCGTTGACGCCAAACGGAATGCAGCTCACGTGGAGCTACCCATGCATGCATGTAGTGGGGACGTGGAGCTAGCCATGCATGCATGTATTGGGCTTGGACGCGAAGAGCTACACCCGGGTGTGCAGCCATGCATAGTTACACCCGCGACTGCTCTTCGGTCTCAGTCCGAGCCGGATGAGTCCGCGGCCGCTCTTCCGTCTCAGGCGGAGCTGTACGTGGCCGTCTCACCCACGCCCAGTCCTCCGGTCAAACAATCTTCGGCTGCGGCGCCGCATGTACCGGCGGCCGGGACTCTACGCCACCCTCATCCCCTCCTCCGGTGGCGGTTCTTTCGCGACATTCTTCATCCGGGATGACACCCACATGTCGAAGTGGCCGTCATGCGGTGGCCGATGATGGAAGGACGGACACTGACGAGGACTCTTTGGCCAAGGCTATGCGGCGTAAAGCAGCGCAGAACCTCGACAACAAAGGTACTTCGTCATCACATAAATCGTTTTTATCTTTTTCTACTACATCCATAGTTTCTAAGTTGAATAATGTGGATGAGAATGATATTTCTGTTTCCACAAATGCTTTGAGACATTTGGAATATGACCGATTAAAGGTTACTCCACGAGTCTCTAGCAAATATTTTATCTCACATCTGGATGAGGAGGAGCTGCATGCCACATCAGATGGTCAGCTACTCGCTCATCATGTAGTAGGGGAGGTTTCGGACGTGGGCTTGGAGGAACCCGGGCTTAGCTCATTGTTTGAGCTTACAGCTTCAGGTCGTAAATCCAAGTCCAACCATTCGAAAAAAGTTCTTAAGTCCTCTAAGAGGGCAACATTTTCTAAATCTCCTATTGTTTCCTCATGAATGGCATGTTCTTTAATAGCAGAGGTCTTAGTGACTTGGCTAAACATCTATTCATTGCGGATTGTAATAGGGAGAATAATTTAGACTTTTTGGCTATCTCTGAAACGGGGAGACGTGATTTCTCGGTAAATCTGCTTGACCGTCTTTCTGGCGGAATGGAATTTACTTGGTTTTCACGGCCGCCCAGAGGTCGTTCCGGGGGCATTTTACTTGGCGTTAACACAGGGACTATGAATGTTTTGGCTAGTTCGGATGGAGAGTTTCACGTTAAACTCCATATTCGCAACAAAGTCGACAACTTCACATGGACCCTCGTCGCCGTGTATGGGGCAGCCCAGGATGAATTCAAGGAAGATTTTCTTCGTGAATTGGTTAATCTGGCAAATGATAATCCATACCCCATTCTTATAGGAGGGGATTTTAATTTACTTCGATTTCCAAATGAGAAAAGCCGCAGTAGGTTTGATGATCATTGGCCTTTCCTTTTCAATGCTGTCATCGACAGTCTAGATCTGAGAGAGGTTTCAATGATTGGAAGACAATTCTCTTGGGCGAACAATCTTCCCGAACCAACATATGAGAAACTAGATCGTGTTTTAATGGATACCGACTAGGAATCTAAATATCCTATGGTGTCTATTCGTGCTCTGCCTCGTATCGAGGCCATATCAGACCATGCACCCATTCTCGTAACTACTGGTTTGCCACGACCACAACATAGACGCAAGTTCAAGTTCGAACTTGGTTGGTTGCATCGGGATGGATTCCATGACATGGTCAAGGAGATATGGGAGAAACCGGTGGCCGGGCATACCCCAATAAATCAATGGAATAACAAAATACGTGCATTACATAAATTCCTTGGTGGTTGGGCTAGGCATACGGTGGGTATCCTCAAAAAAGAGAAGCTTCGTCTTTCATCTATCATTGATGAATTAGAAGCTTTGGCAGAAGTTAGACCTCTATCTGAGCATGAAATTGAGACCAAGAGTCAATCAAATGCACAAATAGCTAGCATGCTGCGTGAATAGGAACTCAAATGGTACCAACATTCTAATTCCCAGTTTATCCTGAAAGGTGATTTGAATACTAGATATTTCCATGGAGTCGCCAATGGCAGACACCGGAAGAAACTTATTCATTCCCTACAAGAGGATGAGGGTACGACTGAGGGGCATGAGCAACTTAAAACGTATATCACTAATTATTATAAGAATCTGTTCGGGGCCCCGGAGGAAGGAAACTTCTCAATGGATGAGTCCCGAACAGATGACATCCCCCAGGTCTCTGATGAGGAAAACAACCTTCTAACAGCCCCATACTCCGAGGAGGAAGTTAGAAAGGCAGTTTTCCTGATGGAGCATAACAAAGCCCCGGGTCCGGATGGATTTCCTGCAGAGTTCTATCAGAACTTCTGGGAAGTCATCAAATCGGATCTCCTACTTTTGTTTAGCTACTACATGCTGGCCAATTAGATTTGTTTCGCTTAAACTTCGGTGAGATTATTTTATTACCTAAGGTTAATGAGGCTGTAAGGATACAACAATATAGACCTATATGCCTCCTTAATGTTAGTTTTAAAATATTCACGAAGGTTGCAACTATTAGACTAAATTTGGTCGCTGAACATGTGGTTCGTCCTTCACAGACAGCTTTTATGCAAGGTAGACACATCCTAGATGGTGTTGTTATCATTCATGAAACAGTCCATGAGGTGGTACTCAAAATAGACTTTGAAAAAGCTTATGACGGTCAAATGGCCCTTTCTTCAACAGGTCCTCCGAATGAAAGGATTTTCGGCAGAGTGGCGCGCTATGATCCATAGCTTCGTTTCTGGAGGTAGTGTTGCCATTAAGGTCAATGATGACGTTGGCCACTATTTCCAAACGAAGAAGGGATTACGACAAGGTGATTCGATATCGCCCATGCTATTCAATATAGTGGCGGATATGCTAGCGGTCATGATTGAGCGTGCCAAGGTTGATGGCCAAATCGATGGGGTAGTAAATCATCTAGTTGATGGTGGCCTCTCTATCCTTCAATATGCCAACGATATGATTCTCTTCATGGATCATGACCTCGAGAAAGCAAGAAATCTGAAATTAATTTTATCAGCATTCGAGCAACTCTCAGGCCTTAAGATCAATTTTCATAAAAGTGAATTGTTTTGCTTTGGCGAGGCTCAAGATGAGGCTCACCTATACGCCGACTTGTTCGGATGCGGGTTGGGCCAGTTTCCGATCACATATTTGGGGATACCGATACATTATCGGAGACTCACTAATGTTGAATGGAAACACGTTGAGGAGAGACTACAAAAAAGACTTAGCAGTTGGAAAGGTAAACTGTTGTCTCTTGGCGGAAGATTGTGTTGGGGAACGTTGCATGGGAAACAAAAATTTTCCTACGCACACATAAGATCTATCCATGGTGATGAGCATCTACGAGAGGGAGAGTGAATCTACATACCCTTGTAGATCGCTAAGCGGAAGCGTTAATAAACGCGGTTGATGTAGTCGAACGTCTTCGCGATCCAAATCGCCGAGCGTCCCGCGATCCAATCACGATCCTTCCGATCTAGTGCCGAACGGACGGCACCTCCGCGTTCAACACACGTACGGCTTGATGACGCCTTCACCTCCTCGATCCAGCGAGCGATGGTGAAGTAGTGGTTGAGTTCCAGCAGCACGACGGCGTGGTGATGGTGGTGAGGAACAATCTCTGCAGGGCTTCGCCAAGCGCTACGGAGATTATGACGGAGGAACTAGAGGGTTAGGGTTGCCGCACACGGCTTGGGGAAATCTTGATGTGTCCCGTGTGCTAGCCCTGCCCCTCTATTTATATGTTGAGCCTTGGGGTCTAAACTTGGAGTAAAAGCCTTCTCCGGGTCGGTTTTGCCCGCACAAGGTCGGTTTGGCCCGCAGGGAAAGAGTCCAACTCGGATCCCTGCCGAACTGTGCACAGCCGCGCACAAGCGGTAGTACCGCTTCACACAAGCGGTAGTACCGCTTGGGCGGTAGTACCGCTTCACACAAGCGGTAGTACCGCTCGGGCGGTAGTACCGCTTCAACAAGCGGTAGTACCGCTTACGCGGCAGCAAAACTACTTTTGCACTTTCCAATACCTTGTGGGCTTTATCCCTTTGGCTCATATAAAGTGTTGCTGCACCCGAACACTTCGGTAAACATCCGGAACCCCCTTCCGGTGAACTCCGGAACCCTTCCAGAGATCAAAACACTATTATCACATATATCAATCTTTACCTCCGGACTATTCCGGAGATCCTCGTCATGTCCGGGATCTTATCCGGGACTCCGAACAACTTTCGGTCACCAACATAATAACTCAATTATACTAATCGTCACCAAACGTTAAGTGTGTAGACCCTGCGGGTTCGAGAACTATGTAGACATGACCGAGACACCTCTACGGCCAATAACCAATAGCGGGACCTGGATGCCCATATTGGCTCCTACATATTCTACGAATATCTTTATCGGTCGAACCTCTATGTCAAGGATTCAGTTAATCCCGTATGCTGTTCCCTTTGTTCTTCGGTATGTTACTTGCCCGAGATTCGATCGTCGGTATCACTATACCTAGTTCAATCTCGTTACCGGCAAGTCTCTTTACTCGTTCCGTAATACAAGATCTCGTGGCTAACACTTTAGTCACATTGCTTGCAAGGCTCATTGTGATGTTGTATTACCGAGTGGGCCCTGAGATACCTCTCCGTCATACGGAGTAACAAATCCCAGTCTTGATCCATGCCAACCCAACAGACACCCTCGGAGATACCTGTAGAGCACCTTTATAGTCACCCAGTTACGTTGCGACGTTTGATACACACAAGGTATTCCTCCGGTGTTAGTGAGTTGCATGATCTCATGGTCAAAGGAACAGATACTTGACATGCAGAAAACAATAGCAATAAACTGACACGATCAAATGCTACGTTTACAGTTTGGGTCTTGTCCATCACATCATTCTCCTAATGATGTGATCCCGTTATCAAATGACATCTCATGTCAATGGCTAGGAAACCTTAACCATCTTTGATCAACGAGCTAGTCAACTAGAGGCTTACTAGGGACACAGTGTTGTCTATGTACCCACACATGTATTTGAGTTTCCAATCAATACAATTATAGCATGGATAATAAACGATTATCATGAACAAGGAAATATAATAATAACCAATTTATTATTGCCTCTAGGGCATATTTCCAACAGTCTCCCACTTGCACTAGAGTCAATAATCTAGTTCACATCACTATGTGATTTACATTGTAATGAATCGAACACCCATGCAGTTCTGGTGTTGTTCATGTTTAGCCCTTGGAAGAGGTTTAGTCATCGGATCTGCAACATTTAGATCCGTGTGTACTTTGCAAATATTTATGTCGTCCTCCTTGATGTAATCGCGGATGGAATTGAAACGTCGCTTTATGTGTCTGGTCCTCTTGTGAAATCTTGGTTCCTTGGCTAGAGCAATGGCACCAGTATTATCACAAAACAGAGTCATTGGGTTAAGCGCACTAGGCACTACTCCAAGATCTGTCATGAACTCCTTCATCCAGACACCTTCCTTCGCCGCCTCCGAGGCAGCGATGTACTCCGCTTCGCATGTAGAATCTGCTACCACGCTTTGCTTGGAACTGCACCAGCTAACCGCACCCCCATTAAGAATAAATACGTATCCGGTTTGCGACTTAGAGTCATCCGGATCAGTGTCAAAGCTTGCATCGACGTAACCCTTTACGACGAGCTCTTGATCACCTCCATAAACGAGAAACATGTCCTTAGTCCTTTTCAGGTACTTCAGGATATTCTTGACCGCCGTCCAGTGTTCCATTCCTGGATCACCTTGAAACCTTCCGACCATACTTATGGCAAGGCTGACATCGGGTCTTGTGCACAGCATTGCATACATGATAGAGCCTATGGCTGAAGCATAGGGGATGACACTCATCTTTTCTCTATCTTCTGCAGTTACTGGGCATTGAGTCTTACTCAACTTCACACCTTGCAAAACAGGCAAGAACCCCTTCTTGGACTGATCCATTTTGAACTTCTTCAAAATCTTATCAAGGTATGTGCTTTGTGAAAGTCCTATTAAGCGTCTCGATCTATCTCTATAGATCTTGATGCCTAATATGAAAGCAGCTTCTCCTAGGTCCTTCATTGAAAAACTCTTGTTCAAATATTCCTTTACGCTTTCCAGTATTTCTATATTGTTTCCAATCAGCAATATGTCATCCACATATAATATTAGAAACGCTATAGAGCTCCCACTCACTTTCTTGTAAATACAAGCTTCTCCGTAAACTTGTATAAACTCGAACGCTTTGATCACCTCATCAAAACGAAGATTCCAACTCCGAGATGCTTGCACCAGTCCATAAATGGATCGCTGGAGTTTGCAAACTTTGTCAGCATTCTCTGGATCGACAAAACCTTCTGGTTGCATCATATACAACTCTTCCTTAAGGTAACCGTTAAGGAACGCTGTTTTGACATCCATCTGCCAAATTTCATAATCGAAAAAGGCAGCTATTGCTAACATGATTCTGACGGACTTAAGCATCGCTACGGGTGAGAAGGTCTCATCGTAGTCAACTCCTTGAACTTGTGAAAAACCCTTTGCCACAAGTCGAGCTTTATAGACGGTGACATTACCGTCCGCGTCCGTCTTCCTCTTAAAGATCCATTTGTTCTGAATGGCCTTACGCCCTTCAGGTAATACTTCCAAAGTCCATACTTTGTTTTCATACATGGATCCCATCTCGGATTTCATGGCCTCTAACCACTTCTCGGAATCCGGGCCCATCATCGCTTCTCCATAGCTCGTAGGTTCATCGTTGTCTAACAACATGATTTTTAAGACAGGGTTGCCGTACCACTCAGGAGTAGTACGCGTCCTTGTCGACCTACGAGGTTCGATAGCAACTTGATCCAAAGCTTCATGATCATCATCATTAACTTCCTCTTCAGCTAATGTAGGCTCCACAGAAACAACTTTCTGCGCTGCGCTACTCTCAGGTTGAAGTAAAGGTTCAATAACCTCATCAAGTTCTATCTTCCTCCCACTCAATTCTTTCGAGAGAAACTCTTTCTCAAGAAATGTTCCGTTTTTAGCGACAAACACTTTGCCCTCGGATCTGAGGTAGAAGGTATACCCAATTGTCTCTTTTGGGTATCCTATGAAGACGCATTTCTCCGCTTTGGGTTCCAGCTTTTCAGGCTGAAGCTTTTTGACATAAGCATCACATCCCCAAACTTTAAGAAACGACAGTTTCGGCTTCTTGCCAAACCAAAGTTCATATGGCGTCGTCTCAACGGATTTCGATGGTGCCCTATTTAAAGTGAATGCAGCTGTCTCTAATGCATAACCCCAAAACGATAGTGGCAAATCGGCAAGAGACATCATAGATCGCACCATATCTAATAAGGTTCGATTACGACGTTCGGACACACCATTACGCTGTGGTGTTCCAGGCGGTGTCAATTGTGAAACAATTCCACACTGTCTTAAGTGACTGCCAAACTCATAACTCAGATATTCTCCCCCTCGATCAGATCGTAGGAATTTAATCTTCTTGTTACGATGATTCTCAACTTCACTCTGAAATTGTTTGAACTTTTCAAATGTTTCAGACTTGTGTTTCATTAAGTAAATATACCCATATCTACTTAAGTCATCAGTGAAGGTGAGAAAGTAACGATAACCACCGCGCGCCTCAATACTCATTGGACCGCACACATCAGTATGTATGATTTCCAATAAGTCACTTGCCCGTTCCATTGTTCCAGAGAACGGCGTTTTAGTCATCTTGCCCATGAGGCATGGCTCACATGTGTCAAGTGATTCAAAATCAAGTGACTCCAAAAGTCCATCAGCATGGAGCTTCTTCATGCGTTTTACGCCAATATGACCTAAATGGCAGTGCCACAAGAAAGTGGTATTATCATTATCAATTCTACATCTTTTGGCATCAATGTTATGAACATGTGTATCATTACTATCGAGATTCAATAAGAATAAACCCCTTACATTGGGTGCATGACCATAAAAGATATTACTCATATAAATAGAACAACCATTATTCTCTGATTTAAATGAGTAACCGTCTCGCAATAAACAAGATCCAGATATAATGTTCATGCTTAACGCAGGCACCAAATAACACTTATTTAGGTTCATCACTAATCCCGACGGTAATCGAAGAGTGAGCGTGCCGACGGCGATCACATCAACCTTGGAACCATTTCCCACGCGCATCGTCACTTCGTCCTTTGCCAGCCTCCGTCTATTCCGCAGTTCCTGTTTTGAGTTGCAAATATGAGCAACCGCACCGGTATCAAATACCCAGGCACTACAACGAGAGTTGGTAAGGTACACATCAATAACATGTATATCATATATACCTTGTTTGTTGTTGGCCGCCTTCTTGTCAGCCAAATACTTGGGGCAATTCCGCTTCCAGTGTCCAGTTCCCTTGCAATGAAAACACACAGTTTCTGGTTTGGGTCCAGCCTTGGGTTTCTTCACGAGAGGAGCAACTGCTTTGCCACTCTTCTTGGAGTTACCCTTCTTACCCTTGCCATTTTTCTTGAAACTAGTGGTTTTATTGAGCATCAACACTTGATGCTCCTTCTGAATTTCAGACTCAGCGATTTTCAGCATCGCAAACAGCTCGGCGACTGACTTGTTCATCCCGTGCATGTTATAGTTCAACACGAAGCTCTTGTAGCTAGGTGGCAATGATTGAAGAACTCTGTCAGTGATAGCCTCTGGCGGAAGGGGCATCCCTAACTCAGCCAGACGGGTGGAGTACCCAGACATTCTGAGCACGTGATCACTGATAGACCCGTTCTCCTCCATCTTGCAAGCATAGAATTTGTCGGAGATCTCATATCTCTCGATCCGGGTATTCTTCTGAAAGATAAACTTCAACTCCTGGAACATCTCATATGCTCCATGACGTTCAAAACGTCTTTGAAGTCCCGGTTCTAAGCCATACAACATTGCACATTGAACTATTGAGTAATCATCAGAACGAGCCTGCCAGGCGTTCACAACGTCTAGAGACTCAACTGGAGCGGGTGGATCACCAAGCGGTGCATCAAGGACATAAGCCTTCTGGGAAGCCGTAAGGATAATCCTTAGATTACGGGCCCAATCCACAAAGTTACTTCCATCATCTTTCAACTTAGCTTTCTCTAGGAACGCATTAAAAATCAGGGGTGCTACTGCGCGAGCCATGATCTACAACATAAATATAGCAAAGACAACTTAGACTATTGTTCTATATAATGAGTTTAGTTAATCATATTACTTAAAAACTCCCACTCAAATTGACATCCCTCCGGTCATTCGAGTGTAACATGATCCAAATCCACCAACTCAAGTCCGATCATCACGTGAGTTGAGGTGGTTTCAATGGTGAACATCTTCATGTTGATCATATCTACTATATGACTCATGTTCGACCTTTCGGTCTCTTGTGTTCCGAGGCCATGTCTGTACATGCTAGGCTCGTCAAGTTTAACCCGAGTGTTCCGCACGTGTAACATGGCTTACACCCGTTGTATGCGAACGTAGAGTCTATCACACCCGATCATCACGGCGTGTCTCGAAACGACGAACTTTCGCAACGGTGCACACTTGGGGAGAACACAATTTATCTTGAAATTTAAGTGAGGGATCACCTTATAATGCTACCGTCGTCCTAAGCAAAATAAGATGCATAAAAGGATTAACATCACATGCAAATCATAAGTGACATGATATGGCCATGAACTTGTGCTTTTGATCTCCATCTCCAAAGCACCGGCATGATCTCCATCGTCACCGGCATGACACCATGATCTCCATCATCTTGATCTCCATCAACGTGTCGCCATAAGGTTGTCGCGCTGACTGTTGCTTCCACGACTATAGCTAACGTTTAGCGATAAAGTAAAGCATTACATAGCGCTTAATGATTGACACGCAGGTCATACAATAATTAAAGACAACTCTATGGCTCCTGCCAGTTGCCGTACTCATCGACATGCAAGTCATGATATTCTATACAAAACATGATCATCTCATACATCACATATATCTCATCATGTAATTGGCCATATCACATCACAACATACCCTGCAAAAACAAGTTAGACGTCCTCTAATTGTTGTTGCAAATTTTACGTGGCTGCTACGGGTTTGCAAGAACCGTTCTTACCTACGCAAAACCACAACGTGGTGTAGTGATTGCTTTTTGATCTTCTAAAAGAACCCTCTTCATTGAACCGATTCAACTAAAGTGAGAGAGACAGACACCCGCCAGTCACCTTTATGCAACAAGTGCACGCAGCGGTAAAACCAGTCTCGCGTAAGCGTACGCGTAATGTCGGTCCGGGCCGCTTCATCTCACAATGCCGCTGAATCAAGTATCAATTAGTAACGGCAAGCAATATGTATACACCCACGCCCACAACTCGTTTGTGTTCTACTCGAGATCTCATCTACGCATAGACCTAGCTCATGATGCCACTGTTGGGGAACGTTGCATGGGAAACAAAAATTTTCCTACGCACACATAAGATCTATCCATGGTGATGAGCATCTACGAGAGGGAGAGTGAATCTACATACCCTTGTAGATCGCTAAGCGGAAGCGTTAATAAACGCGGTTGATGTAGTCGAACGTCTTCGCGATCCAAATCGACGAGCGTCCCGCGATCCAATCACGATCCTTCCGATCTAGTGCCGAACGGACGGCACCTCCGCGTTCAACACACGTACGGCTTGATGACGCCTTCACCTCCTCGATCCAGCGAGCGATGGTGAAGTAGTGGTTGAGTTCCAGCAGCACGACGGCGTGGTGATGGTGGTGAGGAACAATCTCTGCAGGGCTTCGCCAAGCGCTACGGAGATTATGACGGAGGAACTAGAGGGTTAGGGTTGCCGCACACGGCTTGGGGAAATCTTGATGTGTCCCGTGTGCTAGCCCTGCCCCTCTATTTATATGTTGAGCCTTGGGGTCTAAACTTGGAGTAAAAGCCTTCTCCGGGTCGGTTTTGCCCGCACAAGGTCGGTTTGGCCCGCAGGGAAAGAGTCCAACTCGGATCCCTGCCGAACCGTGCACAGCCGCGCACAAGCGGTAGTACCGCTTCACACAAGCGGTAGTACCGCTTGGGCGGTAGTACCGCTTCACACAAGCGGTAGTACCGCTCGGGCGGTAGTACCGCTTCAACAAGCGGTAGTACCGCTTACGCGGCAGCAAAACTACTTTTGCACTTTCCAATACCTTGTGGGCTTTATCCCTTTGGCTCATATAAAGTGTTGCTGCACCCGAACACTTCGGTAAACATCCGGAACCCCCTTCCGGTGAACTCCGGAACCCTTCCAGAGATCAAAACACTATTATCACATATATCAATCTTTACCTCCGGACTATTCCGGAGATCCTCGTCATGTCCGGGATCTTATCCGGGACTCCGAACAACTTTCGGTCACCAACATAATAACTCAATTATACTAATCGTCACCAAACGTTAAGTGTGTAGACCCTGCGGGTTCGAGAACTATGTAGACATGACCGAGACACCTCTACGGCCAATAACCAATAGCGGGACCTGGATGCCCATATTGGCTCCTACATATTCTACGAAGATCTTTATCGGTCGAACCTCTATGTCAAGGATTCAGTTAATCCCGTATGCTGTTCCCTTTGTTCTTCGGTATGTTACTTGCCCGAGATTCGATCGTCGGTATCACTATACCTAGTTCAATCTCGTTACCGGCAAGTCTCTTTACTCGTTCCGTAATACAAGATCTCGTGGCTAACACTTTAGTCACATTGCTTGCAAGGCTCATTGTGATGTTGTATTACCGAGTGGGCCCTGAGATACCTCTCCGTCATACGGAGTAACAAATCCCAGTCTTGATCCATGCCAACCCAACAGACACCCTCGGAGATACCTGTAGAGCACCTTTATAGTCACCCAGTTACGTTGCGACGTTTGATACACACAAGGTATTCCTCCGGTGTTAGTGAGTTGCATGATCTCATGGTCAAAGGAACAGATACTTGACATGCAGAAAACAATAGCAATAAACTGACACGATCAAATGCTACGTTTACAATTTGGGTCTTGTCCATCACATCATTCTCCTAATGATGTGATCCCGTTATCAAATGACATCTCATGTCAATGGCTAGGAAACCTTAACCATCTTTGATCAACGAGCTAGTCAACTAGAGGCTTACTAGGGACACAGTGTTGTCTATGTACCCACACATGTATTTGAGTTTCCAATCAATACAATTATAGCATGGATAATAAACGATTATCATGAACAAGGAAATATAATAATAACCAATTTATTATTGCCTCTAGGGCATATTTCCAACAGATTGGTCCTCATAAATTCAGTACTAAGTAATATGGTACTATATATGATTTCCTTCTTCCAGTTGCCGAAAGGAGTTTTACATAGATTGGATTATTTCCGATCAAGATTCTTCTGGCAAGGAGATAGCGAGAGAAAGAAATATCGACTGGCTAAATGGAGTGTGGTTTGCCGTCCAAAAGACCAAGGCGGGTTGGGCATTCATGACCTTGAGGTTAAGAATAGGGTCCTCCTCGGCAAATGGTTGTTTAAATTACTATCGGAAAATGGTATATGGCAAACCCTCCTCAGGAGGAAATATGTCGGTTCCAAGGCAGTATCCCAAGTTTACTGGAAGCCTGGAAATTCTCACTTTTGGCCGGGGCTAATGGCTACGAAGAAATATTTCTTCTGCCATGGATCTTTCTCCATTAAGGACGGTTCGGAAATTAGATTTTGGGAGGATAAATGGCTAGGAAATGCTACATTCCGGGAACAATATCCGGCTCTATACAACATTGTGCGTCACAAGGGTGATACTATCGCCACGGTATTGGAATCATTTCCACCAAATTTGACGTTCAGAAGGAATTTAATTGGACCCAGACTACAATCGTGGAACATCCTGCTCCAACGGCTGTCCACGGTGCAACTGTCACATGGGTCCGATGTATTCCGATGGAACCTACATGGGAATGGACAATTCTCAGTGGACTCGATGTATAGAGCTTTAATACAGTCTGATGTGCCAGTGCAGAACAACAAGAAGATCTAGAAGATGAAGATACCTCTTAAGAATAAAATATTTGCATGGTATCTTCATCGTGTCTTTTGTCAATAAAACATGGAAGTCCGCATTGTGTCTTTTGTCACCATGATGAGACAATAAAACATTTATATTCTTCCAATGCAAATTGGCTCGTTCTATATGGTCAGTCATCCAAATAGCTTCTGGTTTGTATCCCCCTTGTAGTGTTGCTAATGTATTTGGCAATTGGTTACATGGGATTGATCGCAGGTTTAGAACTCTTCTCAGGGTGGGAGCGCTTGCCATTATTTGGTCGCTTTGGCTATGTAGAAATGATAAGGTTTTTAACGATAAAGGTACTTCTCTTATGCAGGTTATCTACAGATGTACCGGGACTCTTCGTTTATGGTCCTCTCTACAACGCGTGGAGAATCGAGACCTGTTTACGGAGGTGTGTACACGATTGGAGGCTACGGCGAGGGATACTTTTACCCGACATGGGTGGCAGCATGATCTTAGGATTGGGCCCCCTTCTCTTTAGGCGTCATACAGACTCTACATGTTTTTGTATCTCGCCTTTTATTTTTTTCGTTTCTATGACAAGACATTTATTGGCTGTGTGTATCTTAGTTATGCAGAGGCCGGGTGTAATACTTAAATCTTTTAAGTAATAAAGTATCCCTTTTCGAAAAAAAATAAGTATCAATTTTATTGCTCCAATTCGTATGTTCAAATTTCAAGAGCATTAAACTCTTGCATGCAAGGATTAAGAGAAACTCACCAATGCATGTAGAACTTTTTTGTCACGCATACATGTGTTGCAATTTATACATTGGTAAACACAATTTTCACGTAAACTCAATTTTTGAATCCCTTGGTCGGAGAACTTTTCCCCCTCCACCCTCCTCCGGCGCTCCCGCAGCCGACATGGGAGGCAACCCGCCGCCACACGTCCCTGACCTGTTGGGGAACGGAGCATGAATTTCAAAAATTTCCTATGCTCACGCAAGATCTATCCATGGAGATGCATCGCTGCAAGAGGGGAGAGTGTGTCTACGTACCCTCGTAGACCATTTAGAGGAAGCGTCTCACAACGCGGTTGATGTAGTCAAACAATCCTTCGAGCTCCACCGATCGAGTACCGAACATACGGCACCTCTGAGTTCTACACACGTGCAGCTCGGTGACGTTCCTCGCCTTCTTGATCCAGCAAGACGTCGAGGTAGTAGATGAGTTCCGTCAGCATGACGGCGTGGCGACGGTGACGGTGAAGTGATTCCGGCAGGGCTTCGCCTAAGCTCTCCGAAAATATGACCGAGGTGGAAAACGGAGATCGGGGCACCGCACACGGCTATGGGACAATTGTGTGTCTCCAAGGGGTGCCCCTCCTCCGTATATAAAGGAGGGAGGGAGGAGGCCGGCCCCCTAGGGGTGCGCCAAGTGTGGGGAGTCCTACTAGGACTCCTTAGTCCTAGTAGGATTCCACCTCCCATACGGAGTAGGAAAGGGGGAAGGGAGAGGGAAAGGAAAGAGGGGGCTGCGCCCCCTCCCCTAGTCCAATTCGGTTTGGGCAAGGGGGGGGGGTGGGCGCGCGCCTCCTCACGTGGCCTGCCTCTCCTTTTCCCGTATGGCCCAATAAGGCCCATTACTTCTCCCGGCGAATTCCCGTAACTCCTCGGTACTCCGAAAAATACCCGAATCACTCGGAACCTTTCCGACGTCCGAATATAGCCTTCCAATATATGAATCTTTAACTCTCGACCATTTTGAGACTCCTCGTCATGTCCGTGATCTCATCCGGGACTCCGAACAAACTTCGGTCACCAATCACATAACTCATATAATACTATATCGTCATCGAACCTTAAGTGTGCGGACCCTACGGGTTCGGAAATTATGTAGACATGACCGAGACGACTCTCCGGTCAATAACCAACAGCGGAACCTGGATGCTCATATTGGTTCCTACATATTCCACGAAGATCTTTATCGGTGAACCTCATATGTCAACATACGTTGTTCCCTTTGTCCGGCGGTATGTTACTTGCCCGAGATTCGATCGTCGGTATCTAATACCTAGTTCAATCTCGTTACCGGCAAGTCTCTTTACTCATTCCGTAATACATCATCTTGCAACTAACTCTTTAGTCACGGTGCTTGCAAGGCTTCTGTGATGCTGTATTACCGAGAGGGCCCAGAGATACCTCTCCGATAGTCGGAGTGACAAATCCCAATCTCGATCCATGCCAAATCAACAAACACTTTCGGAGATACCTGTAGTGCACCTTTATAATCACCCAGTAACGTTGTGACGTTTGATACACCCAAAGTATTCCTACGGTATCCGGGAGTTGCATGATCTCATGGTCAGAGGAACGTGTATTTGACATAGTGAAAGCAATAGCAATAAACTGAACGATCATTTGCTATGCTAACGGTTGGGTCATGTCCATCACATCATTCTCCTAATGATGTGATCCCGTTATCAAATGACAACTCATGTCCATGGTCAGGAAACCTTGACCATCTTTTGATCAACGAGCTAGTCTAGTAGAGGCATACTAGGGACATAGTATTTGTCTATTATCCACACATGTATTTAGTTTCCGGTCAATACAATTCTAGCATGAATAATAAACTATTATCATGAACGGGGAAATATGATAATAACTAATTTATTATTGCCTCTAGGGCATATTTCCAACAGTCTCCCACTTGCACTAGAGTCAATAATCTAGATTACATCACCATGTAATTAACACTTAATCAGTTCTAAAGCTGATCATGTTTTGCTTGTGAGAGAGGTTTTAGTCAACGGGTCTGCAATATTCAGATCCGTGTGTTCTTGGCAAATCTCTATGTTAAATGTAGATGCTGCTACCACACTCTGTTTGGAGCTACTCCAAAAGATTTCCCCACTATACTTATCCGGTCTGAGACTCATAGTCTTTCGGATCAGTGTTTAAAGCTTGCATCGACGTAACCCCTTACGACGAACTCTTTATCATCTCTATTCCTGAGAAATTCTTCCTTAGTCATCTTAAGGATAATTTGACCGCTGTCCAGTGATCTACTCCTGGATCACTTTGGTACCTCTTTTGCCAGACACATGGCAAGGCACACAGCTTGGCATACTTTATAGAACCTACGGCCGAGGCATAGGGGATAACCTTCATCCATTCTATTTATTTTGCCGTGGTCGAGATTTGAGTCTTACTCAACTTCACACCTTTCACCACAGTCAAGAACTCCTTCTTTGACTGGTCCATTTTGAACTTCTTCAAAATCTTGTCAAGGTATATGTTTTGTGAAAGTCATATGAGGCGTCTCAATCTATCTCTATAGATTTTGATGCCTAACATGTAAACAACCTTTACCTAGATCTTCAAGTCTTACTCCACTTCACACCAGCCAAGAACTTATTTCTTTTGACTTGATCCATTTTGAACTTCTTCAAAATCTCATCAAGGTGTGTGAAAATCTTTTATCAGGTGTCTTGATCTATCTCTATAGATCTCGATGCCCAAACCGTGGATAACTCAAAAACAGGTTTTTATTGAAAAACTCCTTTCAATTAATTCTTTATGCTTTCCAGAAATTCTACATCATTTCCAATCACATATACTTATTATAAATGTTATAGAGCTCCCACTCACTTTGTTGTAAATACAAGTTTCTCCATAAACTTGCATAAACCCAAATGCTTTGATCACTTCATCAAAGCGAGTATTCCAGCTCCGAGATGCTTGCACCAGTCCATAGATGGATCGCTGGAGCTTGCATACTTTGTTAGCACCTTTAGGATCGACAAAACCTTCCGGTTGCATCATATACAATTCTTCCTTAAGGAATCCATTAAGGAATGCCGTTTTGACGTCCATTTGCCAGATTTCATAATCATAAAATGCGGCAATTGCTAACATAATTCTGACAGACTTTAGCATCGCTACGGGTGAGAAAGTCTCATCGTAGTCAACTCCTTGAACTTGTCGATAACCTTTAGCAACAAGTCGTGCTTTATAGACGGTTACATTACCATCAGCGTCCGTCTTCTTCTTAAAGATCCATTTATTTTTAATAGCTCGCCGTTCATCGGGCAAGTCTACCAAAGTCCACACTTTGTTCTCATACATGAATCTAATCTCGGATTTCATGGCCTCAAGCCATTTGTCGGAATCCGGGCTCGCCATCGTTTCTTCATAGTTCGTAGGTTCACCATTGTCTAACAACATGACCTCCAAGACAGGATTGCCGTACCAATCTGGTGCGGAGCGTGTCCTGGTTGACCTACGAGGTTCTGTAGCAACTTGATCCGAAGCTTCATGATCATTATCATCTACTTCCTCTCTGGTGTGTGTCGGTGTCACAGAAATTTCTTTCTGTGGCGTACTACTATTCAGAGGAGGTACAATTACCTCATCAAGTTCTACTTTCCTCCCACTCACTTCTTTCGAGAGAAACTCCTTCTCTAGAAAGGATCCATTCTTAGCAACGAATACTTTGCCTTCGGATCTGTGGTAGAAGGTGTACCCAACGATCTCCTTTGGGTATCCTATGAAGACGCACTTATCCGCTTTGGGTTCGAGCTTATCTGGCTGAAGCCTTTTCACATAAGCATTGCATCCCCAAACTTTTAGAAACGACAGCTTAGGTTTCTTGCCAAACCACAATTCATACGGTGTCGTCTCAACGGATTTAGACGGTGCCCTATTTAAAGTGAATGCAGCTGTCATTAATGCATAACCCCAAAATGATAGTGGCAAATCGGTAAGAGACATCATAGAACGCACCATATCTAATAGAGTACGATTATGACGTTCGGACACACCATTACGCTATGGTGTTCCAGGTGGCGTGAGCTGTGAAACAATTCCACATTGTCTTAAGTGATTGCCAAACTCGTAACTCAAATATTCTCCTCCACGATCAGATCGTAAGAACTTTATTTTCTTGTTACGATGGTTCTCTACTTCACTCTGAAATTCTTTGAACTTTTCAAATGTTTCAGATTTATGCTTCATCAAGTAGACATAGCCATATCTACTCAAATCATCTGTGAACGTGAGAACATAACGATATCCACCGCGCGCCTCAACACTCATCGGACCGCATACATCGGTATGTATTATTTCCAATAAGTTGGTTGCTCGCTCCATTGTTCCGAAGAACGGAGTTTTAGTCATCTTGCCAATAAGGCACGGTTCACATGTCTCAAATGATTCATAATCAAGAGATTCCAAAAACCCATCTGCATGGAGTTTCTTCATGTGTTTAACACTGATATGACCTAAGCGGCAGTGCCACAAATATGTGGTACTATCATTATCTTTTGGCATTCGTGTTATGAACATATGTATTACCACGATCAAGATTCAATAAACCTTTCATTTTAAGTGCATGATCATCAATGATATTATCCAAATAGAATAAGAATTATTCTCTGAAATTGAATAACCGTCTTGCAATAAACACTATCAGATATAATGTTCATGCTTAACGCAAGCACCAACTAACAATTATTTAGGTTCATCACTAATCCTGAAGGTAGAGAGAGCGTGGCGATGGTGATCACACCAACCTTGGAGACACTTCCAATGCACATCGTCACCTCATTCTTTAGCTAGCCCTCGTTTATTCCGAAGCTCCATGTTTCAAGTTGCAAGCAACTGAACAAGTATCAAATACCCAGGTGCTCCTACGAGTGCTAGTAAGGTACACATCAATAACATGTATATCAAATATCTTTGTTGACATTGCCAGTCTTATTATCTGCCAGTTACTTTGGGGAAGTTCCGCTCCTTGTGACATTTCCCTTTGCAATGGGAGCACTAAGTCTCGGGTTTGGTTCAGCCTTGGGTTTCTTCGCGTGAGCGGCAACTGATTTACCGTTCTTCTTGAAGTTCCCTTTTCTTTCCCTTGCCCTTCTTGAAACTAGTGGTCTTATTAACCATCAACACTTGATGCTCCCTTTTTTGATTTCTACATCCGCAGATTGTAGCATCACGAATAGCTTAAGGATCTTCTATCCCTTGCATGTTTATAGTTCATCACGAAGATCCAGTAGCTTAGTGATAGTGACTGGAGAACTCTATCAATCACCACTTTATTCGGAAGTCTAACTCCCACTTGATTCAAGTGTTTGAAGTACTCAGACATTCTGAGTACATGCTCACTAACGGACCTGTTCTCCTCCATCTTGTAGCTATAGAACTTGTCGAAGGTGTCATACCTCTCGACCCGGGTGTGAGCTTGAAAAACAAATTTTCAGCTCTTGGAACATCTCATATGCTCCGTGTTGCTCAAAACATATTTGGAGCTCCGGTTCTAAGCCGTAAAGTATGGTGCACTGAACTATCGAGTAGTCATCTTTTCTTGTCTGCCAGACGTTCATAACGTCCTCAGACGAAGCCGTAGGGGTATTTCACTGAGCGGTGCATTAAGGACATAAGCCTTCTGTGCAGCAGTGAGGACAATCCTCAGATCACGGACCTAGTCCGCATAGTTGCTTCCATCAACTTTCAACTTCGTTTTCTCTAGGAACATAATAAAAACAGGGGAACTACAGCGCGGTCTATTGATCTACAACATAAAATTGCAAAGATTATTTAGACTATGTTCATGATAATTGAAGTTCAATTAATCAAATTACTTAAGAACTCCCACTTAGATTAACATCCCTCAAGTTGTCTAAGTGTAACATGATCCACATCAACTAAACCACGTCCGATCATCACGTGAGGTGGATTAGTTATCAATGGTGAACATCTTTCATGTTGATCATATCTACTATATGACTCATGTTCGACCTTTCGGTCTCTTGTGTTCCGAGGCCATGTCTGTACATGCTAGGCTCGTCAAGTTTAACCCAAGTATTCTGCGTGTGTAAAACTGGCTTACACCCGTTGTATGCGAACGAAAGAATCCATCATACCCGATCATCACGTGGTGCTTAGAAGCGTCGAACCTTCGCAACGGTGCATACTAGGGGAGAACACTTATCTTGAAATTTAGTGAAGGGATCATCTTATAATGCTACCGTCGTCCTAAGCAAAATAAGATGCATAAAAGGATTAACATCACATGCAATTCAATATATGTGACATGATATGGCCATCATCGTCTTGTGCTTTTGAACTCCATCAGCAAAGCACCGTCATGATCTCCATCGTCACCGGGTTGACACCTTGATCTCCATCGTAGCGTCGTGACACCTTGATCTCCATCGTAGCGTCCTGGTCGTCTCACCAATTATTGCTATTCCTACTAATACTGCTAACTCATAGCGGTAAAGTAAAGCAATTACATAGCGTTGGCATTGCATACAATAAAGAGACAACCATAAGGCTCCTGCCGGTTGCCTGATAATTTACAAAACATGATCATCTCATACAACAACTTATATCACATCATGTCTTGGCCATATCACATCACCAGCATACCCTGCAAAAACAAGTTAGACGTCCTCTACTTTGTAGTTGCAAGTTTTACGTGGCTGCTACGGGTTTGCAAGAACCGTTCTTACCTACGCAAAACCACAACGTGGTGTAGTGATTGCTTTTTGATCTTCTAAAAGAACCCTCTTCATTGAAACCGATTCAACTAAAGTGAGAGAGACAGACACCCACCAGTCACCTTTATGCAACGAGTGCACGTAGCGGTGAAACCTGTCTCGCGTAAGCGTACGCGTAATGTCGGTCCGAGCCGCTTCATCTCACAATACCGCTGAATCAAGTAACAACTAGTAACGGCAATCAATATGTATACACCCACGCCCACAACTCGTTTGTGTTCTACTCGTGCAAATCATATCTACGCATAGACCTGGCTCGGATGCCACTGTTGGGGAACGGAGCATGAATTTCAAAAATTTCCTACGCTCACGCAAGATCTATCCATGGAGATGCATCGCTACGAGAGGGGAGAGTGTGTCTACGTACCCTCGTAGACCGTTTAGCGGAAGCGTCTCACAACGCGGTTGATGTAGTCGAACAATCCTTCGAGCTCCACCGATCGAGTACCGAACGTACGGCACCTCCGAGTTCTACACACGTGCAGCTCGGTGACGTTCCTCGCCTTCTTGATCCAGCAAGACGTTGAGGTAGTAGATGAGTTCCGTCAGCATGACGGCGTGGCGACGGTGACGGTGAAGTGATTCCGGCAGGGCTTCGCCTAAGCTCTGCGAAAATATGACCGAGGTGGAAAACGGAGATCGGGGCACCGCACACGGCTATGGGACAATTGTGTGTCTCCAAGGGGTGCCCCTCCTCCGTATATAAAGGAGGGAGGGAGGAGGCCGGCGCCCTAGGGGTGCGCCAAGTGTGGGGAGTCCTACTAGGACTCCTTAGTCCTAGTAGGATTCCACCTCCCATACGGAGTAGGAAGGGGGGAAGGGAGAGGGAAAGGAAAGAGGGGGCTGCGCCCCCTCCCCTAGTCCAATTCGGTTTGGGCAAGGGGGGGGGGGGGGCGCCTCCTCACGTGGCCTGCCTCTCCTTTTCCCGTATGGCCCAATAAGGCCCATTACTTCTCCCGGTGAATTCCCGTAACTCCCCGGTACTCCGAAAAATACCCGAATCACTCGGAACCTTTCCGACGTCCGAATATAGCCTTCCAATATATGAATCTTTACCTCTCGACCATTTCGAGACTCCTCGTCATGTCCGTGATCTCATCCGGGACTCCGAACAAACTTCGGTCACCAATCATATAACTCATATAATACTATATCGTCATCGAACCTTAAGTGTGCGGACCCTACGGGTTCGGGAATGATGTAGACATGACCGAGACGACTCTCCGGTCAATAACCAACAGCGGAACCTGGATGCTCATATTGGTTCCTACATATTCCACGAAGATCTTTATCGGTGAACCTCATATGTCAACATACGTTGTTCCCTTTGTCCGGCGGTATGTTACTTGCCCGAGATTCGATCGTCGGTATCTAATACCTAGTTCAATCTCGTTACCGGCAAGTCTCTTTACTCATTCCGTAATACATCATCTTGCAACTAACTCTTTAGTCACGGTGCTTGCAAGGCTTCTGTGATGCTGTATTACCGAGAGGGCCCAGAGATACCTCTCCGATAGTCGGAGTGACAAATCCCAATCTCGATCCATGCCAACTCAACAAACACTTTCGGAGATACCTGTAGTGCACCTTTATAATCACCCAGTAACGTTGTGACGTTTGATACACCCAAAGTATTCCTACGGTATCCGGGAGTTGCATGATCTCATGGTCAGAGGAACGTGTATTTGACATAGTGAAAGCAATAGCAATAAACTGAACGATCATTTTCTATGCTAATGGTTGGGTCATGTCCATCACATCATTCTCCTAATGATGTGATCCCGTTATCAAATGACAACTCATGTCCATGGTCAGGAAACCTTGACCATCTTTTGATCAACGAGCTAGTCTAGTAGAGGCACACTAGGGACATAGTATTTGTCTATTATCCACACATGTATTTAGTTTCCGGTCAATACAATTCTAGCATGAATAATAAACTATTATCATGAACGGGGAAATATGATAATAACTAATTTATTATTGCCTCTAGAGCATATTTCCAACATGACCCCCCTTCATCCTCCCCTCCACTTGACGTTGCACGGGTGTGCCGGCGGGAGAAGCCTGCCTGGCGTGGGCGGAAGTGGGGATCCTTCTGCCCCTCGCGTGGAGAGATCGATGCGAGTCAATCTGAGCTGGCTGGGGCACTTAGCAAATTCGGCGTAGGGCTTGAAGTTGCCGACTGTGTCATCGAAAAACCTCTAACACCTATCATGCAAGGCATGAAATGGGCGGTGGCATCTGCGTCCGCGTCTTTGAGGGTGGCCTCGATGTCTTAGTGTTCGGCCAGGGTGTTCGGGTCGGCTCGCATGGCGGTGAGCATGGCCTCCGTCCGTGCGCGAGGTCATGATTTGGTTCTCATCGACCAAATGCTCCGCGAGCTCTCTGGTGTACGGTGTGGACAAAATCAATGCCTGCCGGCGGCGAATGGTAGGGTTTGGAGGGGATTTGGAGGAAAGGTTGTCTCGGGAGTTTGGTTGGGCTATTCAGAAGGATCAGTAACTTACTACTAATTTACATAGTCTAGTAAGGGACAGAATCCGTTGACGGTCACTGGCGAAGGATTGGATAAGGGAGGAAGGACCGGTTGATAGGCAGAAGGCAGTGCAAATCTTCCCTAGAGGCAATAATAAATGTATTATTAAATTTCCATGTTCATTATTAACTTTATGTTTGTATGATACAATTGTATTTGTTCATGAATATGAGATTCAGAGGAAAACCTAAATACATGAGTTGAAATATAAACACTAGGTGATCCCTATTCTAGCGTTGAAGACTAGCTTATATATTGACTGCTGTTCTTATTTTTCGTGATCATGAGCATTGTTAATGTAACAAGGATGCTATTAATATATGAGAACACCGTTTGTCACGAGAACAACGGAGTTCGATAGACGCAACTTATGAATTACTGAGAGATGTCATCGTTGTTATGTTATCGGTACTTCATATTTACTTGTTCATGTTTGCATTGTTCCTTAGACCAAGAGAGTATTTCATACCAACATGCCGGATGGATACTTTTAGGTTTACCACATGTCACTCCTCAAAAGGATGTGAATAAAGGTAAATTACGGGTATACCGGAAATGTATGTCTCGGTAGCGATAGTTTAAGACTGGAATTTGCTCCTCTCACGAAAGAGAGATAATATCTGGGCCCACTCGTTGTTATTGTGTCAATATCGTCTGGCCAGACGCTTGTGATTATGAAATGGGATAGCGAACACGGACAAGAGTAGAGAGAACAAATCCGGTAACGAAGATAACCGGTATAGTGCTCAAGGAGTTGATCACAAGGATACTTATAACTTCTCATCGGATTTCGTAAATGTATCGCGAAGAAAAGCGAATGGTATTCGTAAACAAAGGTTCTCTCGAGAACTTTGTGATATGCGGGACTTAATAAGGGTGTCAGGATCTTGTTGTTAACAATTGCCAGGAAAGGGTTCTAGGTCATGTCCGCTTATTTCCAAACTTGTAGGGTCACACGCGTAACGAGTTATACTCCTGGTTACCGGATAAATGATAAATGAGTTAAAAGAGCACCAAAAGAGTTTCGTTTGGTTCCGAAAGTGTTTTCGGATGGTTCGAGAAGGGTTCTAGGAATTCCAAAAAGGTATAACATGATTTCGAAAAGTACGGAATATATGAAAAGTTATTGGGTTCATCGGAATGGGTTCTAGAGACATCCATAAAATCCTGAATTTTATTTGTGGAAGAAACTGTGAAAGACCGTCATGAGACGATGACCCCTAGTGGGCCCACGGGGGGCAAAAGGGGCGCCATGGATTTGGGAGGTCCTGGACGAATTAGAAAGGAAGGGAAACCTTCCCTCTTCCACCAAGTGGAAGAGGAGAAGGATTCCCCCTCCTTGTGGCGCCCCATCCTCATTGTGGCGCCGCATCCTCCTTGTCACACCTATATATATATATATATATATATATATATATATATATATATATATATATATATATATGTGTGTGTGGGGAGGCCTCTCTCTTGAGACACATTAAATCCAGGGGCCTCTCTCCCAGATAGCTGCACGCTCTTCCGGTCTAATTGGTCTAAGCGTTGAGGTTCCTAATTAGACGGGCTCTAGTCTCCGTCTAATTCGTCTAAGAGAATTAGAATCACAATTAGACGAGAAGCACCGCTAGGCTTTCTCGCTCTAGTTTTCTCGCAGTTCTTCTTCATGGATGTCGAAGATCTGCCAGACTTCTACCACGGAACATGTGGATACCTCATAGGGGTCGTCTACTTCGACTCTTGTCACAGAGAACTTCCTGACGGCTTGGAGGTGTAACCTAGTTGCAGGAAATCGTCGTGTTGCACCGACACTTCACTGCTCCCCTACTGTGTTCTTCATTGAGTATGATCTTTACCATCATCTTCATAGTGTTTCTGGGTGTGATCGGGTAGCATATTTTGTTGTTGTTGCACAACACGTTCCCCTTCAGTGGCATCATAAGCAAATCTATAGTAGATGGAGGTACGATTAGAGATTATGGTGATATGCGGCATTGCACGTATGTGCGGGGTGATTAGATGGTTCTAATTACTGGACGTTCATCTTGTAACCTTTCTAATGTCACGAGGTCTTGATCTTCACGGCATGTACGAATTTTTGTTACAAATGTCTAGCTTGCTATGGTCTAGCTAAGCTCCAAATACTTTGGGTTTGTTCATAGTCAATGAATATAAACTTTTTGAAGGCAGAAGGGCCATGTAGATAATGATCTACACGAGGGTCATCTGTAATGACGAAGTTTAGTATGGAGCTCAAGATTTTTAATTATGTATCATGTTTCATACAACTCACAAGTTAAACCAACAATATGAAGGGTATTGCTTATGGTTTGTAGGAAAAATAAAATGTCACCAACTTAACCATAGCAGCCACGGTAATTACAAAAGCGAGCTCTACGGCGTGGAACGACCCAAGCCAATGCTTCTTGTGGCTGGCCCGGTCGGTGATTTCGGTCACTACCGTACCTCACGCCCGCTGCCCGATGCCAAGGTACTTCCTCTGTGGCGGTGGCGGCGTGGGGAGATCGGGAAAGCCGGCGATGCGGCGGGATGGGGCCACAGTGTTGAGCTGGCGGCGGCTTGAGGACGCACCGGCGCTGCGCTCGTGGCGGCGCGGATCCGCGAAGCGGATGGGCGGTGGGGACCAACAGCCACAGGATCCGTCCATGGTGGCTACAGAGGGGGTGCGAAGGAGAGGCAGAGGAGGCATGGGGATTTTTACTCCAACACCGAGCGGTAGTGATGGAATAAAACCTTTTGACCTCGCAAAAAAAATATATAGTCACCGGATACGCGCCGGGGTAAATTTTTTACTCCAACACCGAGCGGTAGAGTAAGTATAGTCACCGATTTTTTACTCCTCTAACCGGTTTTAGAGGATTGGCCAGGTCTTGTAAATGCCTAGATCCGAAGGTGTGAGAATTGAACATCTCGTCTCCAAGTTGTTGAGTGGCCATCAATCAAGGAGACAAACTATGTAGTGGATCTCCAGTTCGTGATCCAACACCAAATTCACTCTGATCTATAACCGCTCTATGTTTCCAGGCTCCCGCTACATGTGCGAACTCTTATTGAAAGGGAACAAATAAATCAGATCCTCGCCACTGCGTTCCTTGCATCGCATCTCGAACTGATCGAGGTCGAGCTCCTTTCCAACTCTCAAGGTTGCGCGAATCAGGGTTTCATCCGTTCTCTAAACACTTCAATCCATCGCATCCGGCTTTGACAGAATCCTTCGTAACACAAACCAATTCCCCGATGATGTGACGATGACCCGATCTTTCGATGAGAGTGGGGATAACTATCGAATTGGTGGATTTTGACCTTGACGATCCGGATATACCGTACCCGATGATACGCCTCGACAATCGCTAAACCAATCTCCGATGGTTATTGATCTTGCCATAGGCACGATCAACCTGAACAACGAGGTTCGAGTTCCTGCAAGCAACCGAAGAACCGGCAAGAACAATGGTAATTGCAATCTGAAAGATGTGAACCAGCCAGCACTTTTGCAATTTTTTTTTGTCTATTTCCTTTTTCCTCTCTTTTATTTCTAACTCTTTTTTTTTTTTGCTATTTTCTGTCTCTTTTTTTTTTTGGTAGGCCGGTTACTAGCAGAAATACACAAGATAGCGGAAAGTTCGTTTCTGATCATGAGCAGACCTGAGCCCGTTATCTCATCCGCCTGCTGTTCTCGCGATCCTCATGTTTACCCGTATTCTGGTCGGTAGAATGCGGCGTATTGTAGATGTATTTCAAGATGGGCCTGCCTAATAATTTATTATGCGACCAGCAACCCTGAGGCACCGGTACAAGAGGAGGTTGGATGGATCAGCCATTTTTCTGGGCCTACCTGAGCCGTCTCGGCTTGACGTCCAACCAGCCAACCTGCCTCAGCCTCACAGGCTTTCTTGCCAGCAGCTTACGAATTTGAATACATTTGGCGCACACGAGCGATCCAGTGGTCGACAAAATGCAGGCACTTGTCATGGAGTAGCTGACTGTAGATGTACACCGCCAGCAACAAACTAGCATCCACAAACGAGTTTTAGTCACGCTCAGGGGCAGCATCCAAGCCAATTTCAGTGACGCACATGGACAACACCCAGGTCAGTTTTCAGTCATGCTCAGTGAGAACTTGAAAAACTAATTGTCATCGGGACATCAGCAGGTGCAAATTGAAAAAAATCACATTTGTCTACAACGACTTAAAAGGTACAGAAACCAGATATTATAAGTCAACACATTTCACCATAGTTACAAATACAGCTAGTTTACCGAAAAAGGGTTCCCTCCGCTTTGTATTCCAAAGCAACCAACACCGATACAGAGCATTGCTGGGGCGAGCAGCACATCAACCCCCCCTCCCCCCCCAAAAAAAGAAGAAGAAACAAATGCCAACAACGGTAGCTTGACAAAGAGCGGATGACCCGCCACAGCTGCGCCCTCCGGAGACAAACCACCCGAGGCTCCGATCCACCGCGTACCAAGCAGCACCTCCAAGAAGGGATGCGACGCCCACAACGCTGCTGCCCGGACAATCCCTTGGGTTTCCCCGGCACGCGGAGGGAAGTAGGGGATGGCTACCACCGATACCCTCCAGGAAGGAATGGTGGCACCCGCCGGTGTCACCGCATCGGAGCCGGACGAACCGACAAGGATTTCTCCCGCACTCCAAACCCCACCGCCCAACCGGAGCCGACCAGCCAGACGACCGCCCAACCCCATGCGCCACCACGGTTGCGCCGCCACACACCTTGTCGTACTGCGAACACCAACACGAGGCCAAGAAGACCGGAGAGAAGCGCCAAGTGACGTAGCAGCAGCACCGAAGCCAAGCGGGCGTCATCGTGCGAGAGGCCCGCGCCTCCGGCACCGTCGGGGTCGCCGTCCGGACACGGCAGCAGGGCATACCAGGCCACCCCTGGCCCGGCCAGGCCCGAAACGGGCCCGCTTAGCCCTGCCGGCCATGCTGCAGCAGGCTGGCGTCGGTGCTGCCAGCACCCATCATCTCGTCGCCGCTCCCCCGCCTCCCGGAAGTCCCGCCGCAGGCCCGCTCCGTCGTCGGCCCGCCCATTCCTAGATGGGCCCCTCAGGGCCCAGATCTGGGCCGAGTGGCTGTCGCCAGGTCGCGCCGCAGCGTCACCCCGCCACCAACGGCGACGCCGCCGCCCAGCCGTCCGCCCGCGAGCTCCGCCGCCACACAAACCGTCGTCGCCTAGGAGCACCCCCCGGTGCAGCTCCGCCCCGCGCTGGAGAGCCACCGGGAGGGGAAGGTCTGGGGGCTGCCGCCACCGGCGTTCCTAGGGCCAGGCCGGCCGCGGGCGCCAACGACGGCGGCGGGGAGGAGGGGGAGAGGGGGGCTAGATGAGGAGGAGGCTGGGGCGCGGCCGGTCGCCCGCGAGGGCGACGCGGTCGCGGGAGGAGAAGGGGAGGAAGGTCCTCTGCTTGACAGTTTGTTATTTTTGAGTCATACAGCTAGTTTTCACTCAGGGAGGAACAAGCGTGGGGGTCCATGCAGAAATCACACACTAGAAAATCCTCAAAACTTAAATTGTAGAGTTATCATACATGTTTCTCTAAATTATTAAGAAGCATGAGCGCCCAGTGGCCTGGTGCACGAAGTGCGATGGTGTTCGGCGATGTCACCGTTCTTGCAGGTTGCAGGTTTGCGAGGCTGTTTTGGCATGTTACCCCTATCACTAGTACAAAACAGGGCATCGGTCCACCCCTGAGAAGCCCATTAGTCCCGGTTCACTCACGAACCGGGACCCATGGGGGCATCGGTCCCGGTTCGTGAGGCCAGGGCGCCGGCCGGGCCTCGTGGGCCATTGGTCCCGGTTCGTCTGACCCCTTTTGTCCCGGTTCTAGACACGAACCGGGACCAATGCGCCTCGCTCCTGGCCCACAACCATTGGTCCCGGTTTGTGGCTGGAACCGGGACTAAAGGTGACCCCTTTTGTCCCGGTTCCAGCCACGAACCGGGACCAATGCGCCTCGCTCCTGGCCCACAACCATTGGTCCCGGTTTGTGGCTGGAACCGGGACCAATGGTTGGCCTATATATAGCCTCCGCCCGCGAGCAGAGCAATGCATTGCTCTGTTTTTTTGCCCGGCCGTGGGAGAGCTTTTGTGGTGCTCTAGCTCACCTCCTATGCACATGAGGTGTTCGATGAAATGCCCGAGCCACACTTAAGCTTTCTCCTCTCGAAGCTCCTTGTCCAAGCTCCATTTTCCTCAAGATTTGTCTAGGTTTGGCGGTCCGTCCTGTCCCGTCCCCGTCCTCACCGCCGTCGATCGCCCGCGCCCATCTCGGCGCCGGCAACACCGTGGTTAGCCTCTTCTTCTTATCTTCTTTCTAAAAGAAAAAAGTTCTTACTTGTGTGTTTTAATTAGATGCTCTAGAGAGCTATATGTTGTTCAATAATAAGAACTATATAACGCACGCAGATGAACTGGCAATGGATGTACGGTGACCGACGCACCTCCGAGTATATTAAGGGCCTGCATAATTTTCTCGAAGCGGCTGAGGCAAACAAGCATAATGGTTTTATGCATTGTCCATGTACTGTCTGTGAGAATACGAAGGCTTTCTCCAACTCTAAAACCCTTCACTTCCACCTGCTTGAGAAGGGTTTTATGCCACACTATAATGTTTGGACCAAGCATGGAGAAAGAGGGGTTATGATGGAAGACAACGAAGAAGAAGAGGATGATGACAACTACCCTCCCCCTGAATACGGTGATGCTGCAATGGGGGAAGCTGAAGATCAAGAGGAACCAGACGATGTGCCCGATGATGATCTTCGCCGGGTCATTGTTGATGCACAGAGAGAATGCGAAAGTGAAAGGGAGAAGTTGAAGTTCGATCGCATGTTAGAGGATCACAAAAAAGGGTTGTACCCAAATTGCGAAGATGACAACAGAAAGCTCGGTACCACACTGGAATTGCTGCAATGGAAGGCAGACAATGGTGTATCTGACAAGGGATTTAGTTCGCTGCTGAAAATAATGAAGAAGAAGCTTCCAAAGGATAAAGAATTGCCCGGCAGTACGTACGAAGCAAAGAAGGTTCTATGCCCTCTAGGATTGGAGGTGCAGAAGATACATGCATGCCCTAATGACTGCATCCTCTACCGCGGTGAGTACGAGGATTTGAACGCATGCCCGGTATGCGGTGCATTGCGGTATAAGATCAAACGAGATGACCCTGGTGATGTTGAGGGCGAGCGCCCCAGGAAGAGGGTTCCTGCCAAGGTGATGTGGTATGCTCCTATAATACCACGGCTGAAACGTCTGTTCAGAAACAAAGAGCATGCCAAGTTGAAGCGATGGCACAAAGAAGACCGTAAGAAAGACGGGAAGTTGAGAGCACCCGCTGACGGGTCGCAGTGGATAAAAATCGAGAGAAGGTGGGGGGACTTTGCAGGTGACGCAAGGAACGTATGGTTTGGTTTAAGTGCAGATGGCATTAATCCTTTTGGGGAGCAGAGCAGCAATCATAGCACCTGGCCTGTGACTCTATGTATCTATAACCTTCCTCCTTGGTTGTGCATGAAGCGGAAGTTCATTATGATGCCAGTGCTCATCCAAGGCCCTAAGCAACCCGGCAATGACATTGATGTGTACCTAAGGCCATTAGTTGAAGAATTTTTACAGCTGTGGAATGGAGAAGGTGTACGTGTGTGGGATGAGCACAAACAGGAGGAATTTGACCTACATGCATTGCTGTTTGTAACCATCAATGATTGGCCTGCTCCCAGTAACCTTTCAGGACAGACAAACAAGGGATACCACGCATGCACACACTGTTTAGATGACACCGACAGTATATATTTGGACAAATGCAGGAAGAATGTGTACCTGGGGCATCGTCGATTTCTTCCGACCAACCATCAATGTCGAAAGAAAGGAAAGCATTTCAAAGGTGAGGCAGATCACCGGAAGAAGCCCGCCCTCCGTACTGGTGATCACATACTTGATATGGTCAATGATTTACAAGTAATCTTTGGAAAGGGTCCTGGCGGACTATCTGTTCCGACTGACGATGCGGGATGCGCACCCATGTGGAAGAAGAAATCTATATTTTGGGACCTACCCTATTGGAAAGACCTAGAGGCCCGCTCTGCAATCGACGTGATGCACGTGACGAAGAATCTTTGCGTGAACCTGCTAGGCTTCTTGGGAGTGTATGGGAAGACAAAAGATACACCGGAGGCACGGGAGAAACAGCAACGTGTGCATGAAAAAGACGGCATGCATCCAAAGCAGTATGAAGGTCCTGCCAGCTACGCTCTTACCAAAGAAGAGAAGGAAATCTTCTTTGAATGCCTGCTCAGTATGAAGGTCCCGTCTGGCTTCTCGTTGAATATAAAGGGAATAATAAATATGGTAGAGAAAAAGTTCCAGAACCTAAAGTCTCATGACTGCCACGTGATTATGACGCAACTGCTTCCGGTTGCATTGAGGGGGCTTCTACCGGAAAACGTTCGATTAGCCATTGTGAAGCTATGTGCATTCCTCAATGCAATCTCTCAGAAGGTGATCGATCCAGAAATCCTGTCAAGGTTAAGGAGTGATTTGGTGCAATGTCTTGTTAGTTTCGAGCTGGTGTTCCCACCATCTTTCTTCAATATCATGACGCGCGTCCTAGTTCATCTAGTCGACGAGATTGTCGTTCTGGGCCCTGTATTTCTACACAATATGTTCCCCTTTGAGAGGTTCATGGGAGTCTTAAAGAAATATGTTCGTAACCGCGCTAGGCCAGAAGCAAGCATCTCCATGGGCCATCAAATAGAGGATGTCATTGGGTTTTGTGTTGACTTCATTCCTGACCTTAAGAAGATTGGTCTCCCTCAATCGCGGTATGAGGGGAGACTGACTGGAAAAGGCACGCTAGGAGCGGACTCAATAATATGTAGGGACGGGCATTCTTGGTCTCAAGCACACTACACAGTTCTACAGAATTCTACCTTGGTGACCCCGTATGTCGATGAACACAAGAATATTCTGCGCTCCAAACACCCGGAGCAGTGTGACGACTGGATTACATATGAACACATCAGGACTTTCGGCAGTTGGTTGCAAACACGTCTCATGGGTGACAACACTGTTTCTGATGAGCTGTACTCGTTGGCCAGGGGACCATCTTCGACAGTATTGACTTACAAAGGGTATGAGATAAATGGGAATACATTTTACACGATCGCCCAAGATCAAAAGAGCACCAACCAAAACAGCGGTGTCCGCTTTGATGCAGCAACCAAGAGGGGAAAGGACACATATTATGGTTACATAGTGGACATATGGGAACTTGACTATGGACATGATTTCAAGGTCCCTTTGTTTCAGTGCAAATGGGTCAATCTGTCAGGAGGCGGGGTACAGGTAGACCCACAGTACGGAATGACAACAGTGGATCTCAACAATCTTGGGTACACAGACGAACCATTCGTCCTAGCCAATGATGTGGCGCAGGTTTTCTATTTGAAGGACATGTCTACCAAACCGAGAAAAAGAAAAGATAAGGAAGCGAATACATCATACGATGAGCCAAAGCGCCACATAGTTCTTTCAGGAAAGAGAGACATCGTGGGATTGGAGGGCAAGACAGACATGTCTGAAGATTATGAAAAGTTTCATGAAATTCCTCCCTTCAAAGTCAAGGCTGACCCAAGCACCCTGTTAAACGATGAAGATTATCCATGGTTACGGCGCAATAAGCAAAGGACACAAGCGAAGAAAAAGTGAAGACTTTCTCTCCACAACTATATCATTGCAGTTACATGTGAAGAAATTAAATGCCTTTTGTAACAGATGAGTTTTCGTCCGAAACCCTGATACTTCGAAAGAGATTTGTACACGAAGTGCATCCAGTTTTTGCCGTAACCCTCTCAACTTTTTTAGCACATGCTATGAGGGTGAAATGATGATACCATGCCAACTTTCAACCTGTTCAGAGTTCATTTGTAGTGCTTTTCAATTTCAGGGTCATTTAGCTTAAAAAAATCAGTAAATGCATGAAAAATAGGAAATGAAGTCAGAAAGGGTTGAAAATTGATGATGTGGCTTTGAATGGTGCATTTTGAACACACAAAAAGTCTGGAGTTCAAATAAGTTCAAAAAAATGAAATCCCTTTGTAACAGATGAGTTTTCGTCCGAAACCCTGATACTTCGAAAGAGATTGTCCATTTTGTACATAAAGTGCATCCAGTTTTTGCCGTAACCCTCTCAACTTTTTAGAACATGCTATGTGGGTGTAATGATGATACCATGCCAACTTTCAACCTTTTCAGAGTTCATTTGAAGTGCTTTTCAATTTCAGGGTCATTTAGCTCAAAGAATGAACTAATAGCAAAAAGAATGAACTAGAAAACCTTTATGAAACTCTAATAGCAAAAATAAGGAACTAAAAATAATTAATTAAAAAATTCTGTTATGATCACCTAAAATAAAACTATAATATTCTTCAATAGCAAAAAGAATCAACTAAAAAGCTTTTATAAAACTCTAATAGCAAAAGGAATCAACTAAAAATATTTTATAAACCTCTAGTATTTATGAAACTAAAATTATATAAAATTTATGCAACTAAAGTTATCAAAGTATTTTTTGTTCAAAACATTAATAGCAAAAAGAATTTTCATAAAGAATTTTTTTAGAAACTTTAATAGCAAACTAAAATAACAAAATCTGTTTTTGGTTAAAACAAACATTTAAAATTACCTAAAAATTACCAAATTGAATATAATGATAAAACACAGTAATATTAAATAGCAGGAAAAAGAATCACTCAAAAATCTATTTTTATAGTAAAGTTATTCACAAACTAGTGATTCACATCAATTTAAAAGAATTCAAATTTAAACTATTCAAATTTGGAAACTAATGGCACTAACAGAAAGTTTATAATTTTTGTGACCTAAAAGCAAAAAGAATCACTGAAAAACTGTAAGTAGAAACAAAAGAAAATAAATAAAGCAAAAAAGTAGAAAAAATGCCGCCTACTGGGCCACCGCGGCCTGAATACGACTAGAAACCAACCATCCAGTTGGGCCAGGATTCAGGCCCGCATAAGGCCCAGAAGGCCCACAGGCAGCGGTGTGTCCGATTAGGCCCGTAAGCCTGCTGTTGAGAGGAGCTCGAGAGGGTGTGCGGAGCAGCGCTTATAAACCACTCTCGAGCCCTCTCAGCTAGCGAGGTGGGACTAAACTTTTGGCCCCGGGCAGCACCACCTTTGGTCCCGGTTCGTGGCACCAACCGGGACCAATGCCCACCTTTGGTCCCGGTTGGTGGCACCAACCGGGACCAATGCCACCCTTTAGTCCCGGTTGGTGCCACCAACCGGGACCAAAGGTCTCTGCTTCCCGCCCTTTGGGCTGACGAAAAGAGACCTTTGGTCCCGGTTGGTGGCACCAACCGGGACTAAAGGTGGGCATTGGTCCCGGTTGGTGCCACCAACCGGGACCAATGCTTCTTGTATATAAGAAAACCCTTGGAAAATTTCAGGTTTTCATCTACCAGTTGCCCCGAGCCCGCCTCCCCGATTCCGCCGTCCTCGTCGTCGCCGCCGCCTCCCCGTCGCCGCGTCGTCGCCTTCCCGAGCCTGCCGTCCTCGTCGTCGCCGTCGCCTCCCCGTCGTCGCCTCCCCGAGCCCGCCATCCCCGTCGTCGCCGTCGCCTCCCCGACGTCGCCGCGTCGTCGCCGTCGCTGAGCCCGCCGTCCTCGTCGTCGTCGCCTCCCCGAGCCCGCCGTCCCAGTCGTCGCCGTTGCCTTCCCGTCGGCGCGTCATCGCCTCCCCAAGCCCGCCGCCCTCGTCGTCGTCGCCTCCCCGAGCGCCCGCCGTCCTCGTCCCCGTCACCGCGTGCCGCCCCGAGCCCGCCGTCCTCGTCGCCGGCCTCCAGCCATCGCCGCCCACCCCAGTGAGCCCCCCCCTTTCCGGCCATGTATATGTTTTTTTTCATGTATATGTATATGTTCATGTATATGTGTGTATATGTTCATGTAAAAAGTCATGTATATGTTTTTTTCATGTATATGTATATATGTTCATGTATATGTGTGTATATGTTCATGTAAAAAGTCATGTATATGTTTTTTTCGTGTATATGTATATATGTTCATGTATATGTGTGTATATGTGTGTATATGTTATCCGGAATGTATGTCGTTGTCGATATACCCCCTCCCCGATAACTTTGACATGAGGGGGGAGGGGGGGGGTCGATATACCCCCTCCCCGATAGCATTTTTTTGTTGATAGCATTTTTTTCCATGTATGTATGTGGCTATATGTATGTATGTCGCCGTCGCCCTTGATCTCCAACCCCCTCCCTCCCCTACCCGACAAACTCTCGAGGCCACCCAAACCCCTAGAAGAAAACTCCGGTAAATTCGACATGAGGGGGGACGTCGGACATATCGGGCGACCAACTCTCGAGGCCACGCAAACCCTAGAAAAAAAAGCGTTGTCGATCTCCTACCCCCCCCCCCTCCCCTACCTGACAAACTCTCGAGGTCAGCCAAACCCCTAGAAGAAAACTCCGGTAACTTCAATATGAGGGGGGACGTCGGACATGACATGAGGGGTGAGCGTCGTTGTCGTCTACCCCCTCCGGTAACATAGATAACTCCGGTAACATAGATTTATCAAGAATGCCCCCATTATGGATGTGCACAAGTTGATCCAATTTTTTTTTGATCTCATCTATATATATTCTTTATATGTCACGTTGTCTGTCAAAGTATTGAAGAAATCCATGGCTTCATCATTAGCCGGAAGTAACATGCGTATGATGCTATGAAGCTCTTCAAAGTTGTTTTGGAACGGAGTTCCGGATAGAATAATTTGCTTTTTGGTACGAATTTCAGCAAAGGCCTTCCAAATAGCGATATTCCGAAGGCTCTTGCTGAACTTCGTACCAAAAAGCTAATTAATTATCCTATCCGGGACTCCGTTCCAAAACAATTTTGGAGAGCTTCGTACCATTATGCGCCTGTTACTTCCGGCTAATGATGAAGCCTTGGTTTTCTTGAATCCTTTGACACTAGACAACGTGACATATAGAAGGGTAGATGAGATCAGGAAAAATATGAACCATTTTCTGCACATTCAGAATGGCGCCATTTTGTTAAATCCCTTAAAGGTTAAGAGAATCCCTTGTTTGACATTCATGAGAGAGGCGGTCCGGACGTCGGACATTCATGAGAGAGGCAGTCCGGACGTCGGACATTCATGTTTGTATATTAATTGCCATGTTGTAATATTTGCAGAAACTATGGATCAAAGAGACTTGGAACAAGAACAGTTGTTGGGGGAGATAATCCTCGCCGGAGGTGATGCTGTCTTGTCGTTTCTCAACGACACCGATGGAACAATGGAGGAGGAAGGACATGATCATGATGGCTCCGGTGACATGATCATGATGGCTCCGGAGGTGCTGACTAGCTAATTGATGCATTAATTGTTTTGGTATGTACATATATTAACTCTTCTTTCTTCTTTTATAGCCCTCCGGATCGAGCCAAACTTCGGTAACGAGACGAGGCCCTAAGAAGAGGTTGCGCAAGGATGAAAGGTTCACGATCACAGCACTCGCGGACGATGGCCTACCGATTGAACCCAAGCGGACCAAGGACGCATTTTCTGCTCAGTGCGGAGCTATTGTTAGGGACAACATCCCGATCAGCATCAAGCAATGGAATAAGCCTAAGGACGATGCCCCTGAAGGTGATTATGTCACCGATAGACAGAAAGATGATCTTTGGACCTTGCTGAAGGCAAATTTCACCCTACCGCCAGAGGAGGATCCGAATAAGCTAGTTATAGAGCCACTGGTCAAGGCGTGTGCTCTTAAGAAGATGGCAGATCTATTCAGGAGGTGGAAGAAGGAGTTGAAATCAAAGTTTGTCGACAAAGGTGAGACTCCAGAATTCATCGGCCGATTTGAGAAGATAAGAGATCACTGGCCCGCATTTGTAGCCTACAAGACATCAGACAAGAGTAAGAAAATGTCAGAGACAAACAAGAACAACGCTGCAAAGAAGCAGTATCACCATCACACGGGGTCAGGTGGCTACCTCAAAGCCCGGCCGTTGTGGGACAAAGCTGAGAATGACCTGATTGCTAAAGGGGTCGAACCAGAGACATTGAAATGGCCAGACCGTTCAAGGACTTGGTTCTTCGGGGTTGGGGGAACTTTGGACCCTGAAACAGGGAAGTGCCGTTGGATGGACGAGCAACTTGCAATACCCATCACGAAGCTTCAGAAGTATATCACCGCAGCGCAGGAAGGGACGTTCATTCCCGACAGAGAGAAGGACGAGCTGACTGAGGCCCTAGGGAATGCTGAGCACCCTGGACGAACACGAGGCACACCAGGCTCCGTTCCGTGGAAGGTTGGGTTTCCCGACGCAGGCGGTTACAGAAGCCGGGAGAGAAAGAGGAAAGCGGAGCTGAGCGACATGCAGAAGATGAGTGCAAGACTACAAAAGCTAGAGGAAGCTGAGAGCCAGCGAGCTGCCGGCCAACTATCTCAGCGGCACGAAGCTACCCCAGAAGCTACCCCGCCATCTCAGCGGAGAAGCAGCGTGGCTTCCACGGAGCCCGTTCAGACTGACTTCACGGATCCTATCTACCCCGTGGATACTATCACGGAGGCTCAAAATTGCGAGCTTATGACGAAATGCCATAACCTCACTTTCAAGGCGGCTCTCGGCTCTGTTGCACCTCCTCAACCCAACGTAACTTTTCACTGCCTTCCGATTCCACATGGCTATGCTGTTGTGATGGTGGATGAAGTAATGGAGGGATTTGAGGAGCTCGAGCTTTACCACTCTACAGGTGAAGGGGAGAATCAGCTGGTTCGTGCTCTGAGGAGTACATGTCTATGGCAGAAGGAGTACATCAAGCTTCCAAACTGGACGCCTCCGCCTCCTCCTCCTCCTCCTCCGGCGAGTCAAGGCACTCCGCCTCCTCCTCCTCCTCCGGCGAGTGATCAGGGCACTCCGCCTCCTTCTCCGGCTCCTCCGACGCATGAGGGCACTCCGCCTCCTCCTTCGCCTACTCCGGCGCGTCGGAGCACTCCGCCTCCTTCTCCGCCTCGTCAGCAACGACGGAAGAGAGACGCCGCCACTCCAGCAGCTAGCAGTACAAGCAGAGGCGGGAGGCAATTCAGATACGGTCCATCTCTCAAGCCTGTGGAAAAGTTACCATATGAGAGGACCGAGCAGGAAAACGAGGACATATGTCGTGCCCAAGTGAGGGACCATTTTGCAAAGAAAACTCCACCTCCGAAGGAGAAGCTAGATCCGGTGAAAGTGAAGCGCACTATCGATGCCCTGAAGCGACCACCACCGCCTCCGCCGGATTCCAACTATGTCCGCATTCTTAAAAAGACATATGAAGAAGCGCGGCGGTCGGGAAGTACTTCCAGTGATGCAAGGTTAGCAGAACGAAGAAGTAGGAAAACAATTCCCCAGCTCGGCGAACAGGAGAAGAAATCGTGCCCCCCGCTCAAGGTGTCTAGCGATATCGTCGCTAATCATCCGGGGATGGTGCCTGGTACCAATCCTGGTGATTACTTGGGGGATGATGTAATTTTTCAAACGACTGAGGTAACAAAAGAAGAATATAAATACGTGCACGGGAAGCCTCTCGTCAAACCTGATCATCCTCCTCTAACAACGATGATGTACAAATTGCATGAGTGGTACATGAAAACCTGCAGGGAGTCTGGGAGAGACACTATGTATATGGCAGTGAAACCAGAGCACGAATTCATTGGACTTCCCGTGATGCCTATTGAATTTGTGGAGTTATTTCAGTTATACAATCAACTGGCCCTCGACAAACAACTCATGACTTCCTACTGTCTGTAAGTATTACTTCTATAGTTAAGTCTCTAGCTCAGCTCGTTCATTGCATGTATATATAATTATCCTCACTATATTATGCAGATTGAAGATCTTCGAATGCAAAAAAGTAGGAATCTTCGACGTTGGGTTCATTAGCCCAGATGCCGTAAATGAATGGACGGTACAAAACAAAATCAAAGAGACCGAGGAGAACTTGCTACAGTCGTTCCTTATACATCAAAACAAAAGGGAAATACTCTTTCCTTACAACTTCAAGTGAGTATTGCTGTCTTCTCTGTATACTCAGTTTCGCTTACTCGAGGTTAAGTAATGTAATTGATGAGTTATATATGCGTGCGCAGTTTCCACTTTATTCTGCTATCCATTAAGCTTGACGGGGCATTAGTAACTGTCTTAGACTCGAGACGTAAAGATCCCGAGAATTATGCGGACATGACTGCAATGCTCAAGAAGTAAGTTCAGTCAATACCGGGACCATATCGGCATGCAACTTTCGTTAATTTTCTGATATCAAGTAATCATTTTCTTTGCCTGGCAGGGTTTGGAAGAAGTTCACCCGAAAGGTTCCCGGTCTAAACAAAGAGTTGCGATTTACGCACCCCAAAGTAAGTAGTACTAGCTAGTTCCGCGCATCTCTAATTGATTCAAATTTTCATCAATATATCATTACCATGCTTGCTTATCAGTTTGATTGAACTCTATTCTCGTAAAGTGCTTGTACCAGAAAGAAGGGACTGTTTTATGTGCATACTACGTATGCGAGTTCATTCGCCACTCGACCTCTGAGCGGGGCTTCTCTGACAAACAATTTGAAGTACGTAAATAATATTCACAATTTTATTTTATATATTACCATCAATTGTGTTGAGTTTTATTCATATATATGCATGTATTGACCCCCTTCTTTAAATTAGGTCTGGCAGATGCGGGATGAACTCCTACCACATGATCGCATACGAGCAATTCAAGAGGAATTGGCGGGATTCTTTCTTGACCACGTCATACCTAAAGACGGGGAATACCATGCGGATTTGTGATTGGATCTTAGGTAGATGATGTTAGGGATTGTAAAAGATGTTATATTGTATATATGTAGTACCGTCGGATAGATATACGAAAACTTGTTGTTCGACCAAGCACGGAGAAAGAGATGTCACTTCTCTCTATATATGTTCAGCATGACGATCTTGTGTAATTAATGGTTTCCTTCATTTTCTTATTAGCTAGCATCGAGTTATCTCTATATGTATAGTAGCTACCGTCGACCGAGCACGGAGAAAGAGAGGACACTTCTCCCTATTAGCTAGCTAACACAATATGAAACCCCTAAATTAACCCTCCAAAACCCCCCAAACCCCCCCCCCCCTTCAAAAAAAAAACAAAAACCCCAGCTGCTGCCAGAAGCTCACGCGTGGATGACCTTTGGTCCCGGTTGGTGTGACCAACCGGGACTAAAGGTTCTCCTGCCTGGGCTCCCCGAACGGCCACGTGGATGCCTTTTGGTCCCGGTTGGTGTTACCAACCGGGACTAAAGGTCCTCCTGCCTGGGCTTCCCGCAGCGGCCACGTGGAGCCCCTTTGGTCCCGGTTCGTAAGCGAACCGGGACTAAAGGTTTTGGGCTTTAGTCCCGACCCTTTAGTCCCGGTTCCAGAACCGGGACTAAAGGCCCTTTTTCTACTAGTGTATCAGGGCAGGTAGTCTTCTCATGTCCTGGCAATTTGCAAATGCTGCAGAACTTTGTCCTTTTACTCAGTCCTTCATGCGGTGCTTTCTTCCTGTTGAAGCATGGTCGCCTGGCACCACGTTTCTTGCTCGGACCAGACAGTCCAGCGAGTGCATCCCAGTTACAAGAAAGTGTCAGACTGTTCTCGTTTCAGCCACCCCCCCCCCCCCCCCCCCCCCGGCCCTCAATGTTAACAATTGCGCCCGCCGATGCAATGTTGTTGTCATTCACTTCTGCTGCTTGTCTATCCTCAAACCCTAGCATATCTCTTGTTTCAGCTAGCGATGATGCCTCCACAATCATATCCTTCAAGCGACCCAGCACGAGTTCATATGTCGCGACAGATGCATCCCCAAGCCTAACCAGCTCCATGGCGTGTAGGTAGTAAGTCGAGCTGCGGCAGGTGAAAGATTTGTTCACTACCTGGACTCTTTTGAAGTGAGCAAGATGCTGGGACATGATGTCCCTAGCATCTTTCGTCCATCTCTTAAGGATGTGCCGCTTCGGCATCTCCTTCAAGCCAACATAGTCCATCACCTGAAACATTGGAAATCAAAATATGATTTTTCGCGGATAGATGAGGAATGAGCAATATTGAGATCCAAAAATACCTTCAAAGCATGACAACAAAGCATCGCCATGTCGGTGAATTGCCCGCATACACACTCAAACCACTCGCCATCATCCGACATGGTCACCGCGTAATCAACCACGCTCCACTTCTCGCGTTTCTCGACATCGTTGTGTCTTGCAATGTACTTCTTCTCAATTTCCTCGACCTGGTAAGCCCGACCCTCGTAAAGGTTTTCACCAAATTGTTCAAACATTTTCGTGGTGTAAACCTTATTTGCATGTTGTTCAATGGCAATATTTGTTCTCATAACTTCCCCGCTCTGTATTTCTCACAAAAATACTCATCATTAGAATTTTTTGACAACGTACACTGCACAATAATTAGGAAGAGGGCACAAAAAAATCTAAAAGAAATTTCTTACAATCTGTATCCGCTTCTCCTGGTAGCTCTCATCCGACTCACGGTCGAATTGCAGCCGCATGTATTGCAACCTCATGTACTGACGCACAAACACATGCATCGGGAGTGACCTCTTCGTGAAAGGCACATTCTGAAATGAACCAAAGAAGCTTCCTACTATGTTGTACACCTTGTTGAGATTCACGTTATTTCCCCTAAGTTGCTTCACTAGATCTTTTGTGTAGACATCTATGTGCTTGTGCGATGGACAGTGAACCTTTTCACCACAATTTCGTGACAATGAATGTTTATGGCTGGCCCGGTGCTCAGCAATGAACTATCCATTGTCATATCCTCTCAGAAGCCTAATCATCACAGGGCATTCGCACCGGCAGGAGCTCCAGTCCGTTGTCAGCCATGGCAGGGACTGCCTCAAAGTTGCTCGTCGCCGACATGGCTATCAGTGCAGCAGAGAGATCGGGGGGCATGCGGCTTGCAGGGAGGAAAGGCGAAATGAATCGAGTGGGTCAAGATACTTCCAGTTGGTCCATATTAAATCAAGCGCAAAAGCAATTGCTGCTCCATTGACAGAACCGTCTTCCAGGGAGACGACGTTTCATCCAACCTGATCCACCGGTCAATTTCATGGTCTCTACTTATCCGACCACAGAGATTGCGCAGTGTCCGTTTTATGATAGGCACATTCTGGGTTGAACCGAAAAAGCTGCCAACTATGTTTGTACACCTTGTTTAGGCTCACATTGTTCGCCCTTAGCTGCTTCACGAAATCCTTCGTGTACACATCTATGTGCTTGTGCGATGGCCAATGAACTTTGTTACCACAAGTCAGAGGCAATGAATGATTGTGGCTGGAGCGGTGCTCAGCAATGTACCATCCATTGTCCGCAACTCTAAGCAATCTGATCATTGCAGGACACTCACACCGACGAGACCGGCTATTCTGATGTTCAGGTTTCCCCTGCAAAATATTTTTTTCCTCTGTGTCAAGTGTATGAAATGAAATCCAGTCCAAGCAATATATAAACAAACGGCCAAATTTTTATTTACGGTATTGAGCACTAACCGAGCATCTGCACTGACCTCTTTGTACTGGAATCTGTGGCAAATTCAACAAATCAAAGAGCAGTCACTGATCTTTTCTAAAAATTCAAAATAACAGTTTCTGAGATGATGCAATCATTTTTCATACGACAACGATACATGTTTTTTTTTGTTTCATTTACATATGGATGCCATGCTATGCCCATAGAACACTAAGTATTCTAATTCCGCGCATGGTTGGCATGGTCTGACCGGGAAGCATTATATATGCTAATTGCACGCATGGTTTATTACCAGAATCATAGGATCAGCTTGTTGACAGTAGTACTCATGCCCACTAGACACAGACTTGGGCAATAAAAAATCAGAACCATGGATCCAGAGGGAAAAACACTCGCTGTTATGTATATACCTTCTGGTCCAGCCTGGTGCTTCTGGGTTCACTATCCCGATGGACTGAGTTGGAGACTGCTTCCTTTTCTGGGCGGAATTGCTCTGCTCAGCAGGGCCGGCGAGTTCTCCCGCCAGAACCGCGCACGAGAGTTGGCTCTTGCTGGTGCCGACGGCCCAACAGCCATCAAAACTAATGGATCTGGCTGCCCATCGCCGGCAGTGACCTCTCTCAGCAGAAATGTAAGAAAGGCATTTCTTAAAAGAAAGACCCCCCCCCCCCCCCCCGCCCCCCACGTCGTCCCCGCGGGCGACTCGGGTGGCGCCGCCCCCTCCGCTCCTCCTCTCTCCCTCCTGCCGCCGGCCGGAGCCGCCGGGGCAAAGCCCCTTGCGGTGGCTGGCGGCAGGCGCCCTTCTTCCTCCCCAACCACGCCGAGGCAGCGCGGGATGCAGCCGCGGGCGGGGGATGCGGCGCTCGCGCGGGGCGCCGTGGCTGCAGCGCGCGTGGCCGGGCCGGCGACGCTGCGGTGCAGTGGCAGTTGCGTAGGTGCTCCTGGCCGGGTGGCGGTGACTCCTGCGTCCAGATCTGGCGCGGGGCAGCTCTTGGCGGTGGTCGGCGGGGCCCCGTCGTGCGGGCGTGCTGGCGTTCGGCGGCGGGGCTGGGCGCTTCGGTCGCCGGTGGGGTGGCTCGCTCAGTCCCAATCTGGATTAGGGCTGGGGAGCTCCTGCCGATGGCGGCCAGGCTTGGTGGCGGCGTGGCGGCCGGTGGCTCGGCTCCTCCGATGTGGGGTGGCGGGGTGCTGGGCGGCTCTGGCCAGGGCGCGGAGGCGCGTGTGTGGTGATGGTGGAGTGGCATCGGTGGTGATGCCCGGCGGCTCCGGCGCTTGGAGCTCGCCGGGGGACACGGGTAGGGCAGCGGCCGGGCGTGGTCGTTGCTCCGGCCGTGGGCAGCGGCGTGGGGAGGCTCGGTGGTGCCTCCCGGTGTCATGGCGGCTTCACGATCGCTCGGCGGATCTGCCTGCGGCGGCGACCGGCTTTTCCGGCGTCGGCTCGTCTGCGTGCGGACCGTTTCAACCTTCGTCCTATCTCCGCGTCGCTCGACCGCTACTCCCATCAAAGGGCTGGTCCTCTCCCAGCCGCGGTCCATCGCTCGTCTCGCGCCCCGTGCAGCAGGATTGAGCTTGTCCCGCCCACAGTGCTGCTGGTCCGAGCTCGTCTTGCGCACGGGCAGCAGGACTGACCTCGTCCCCCTCATGGTGCCGCAGGACTGAGCTCATCTCGCGCTAGGGGCTGCTGGACGGGTTGATGGATGCCAATGCTGGCCGGCCTATCGGGTCTCGACGATGGGGGTCTCCCAGGGGTGCGAAAGGTGGGACGTTTTCGCCCGTCTCTGTGGTTGGGGTAGCGGCGGGTCTCGGGTGAGGTGGTGTCAAGGTCTTGGATGCCGGGGCGGCGGCTCTGGTGGCGGTAGCGCTGTGCTCGTGGGCAGAGGCCGTGGCTTGGTGCTGCCCGGTGGCCATGGCCATGTGGGCGGCGTGGTAGCCGGGATGTGGCGTTCGGTGGCGGTGAGTGTTGGCCGGGGTGAAAACCTGCTCTATCCTTGGATGGACAGGCGGCGGCGTAGCTCGTTCCCTTCTTGAAGGCGTCGTCGCGGCTCTCACTGCCCGTCGTGCGGCTCCAGGGGAAACTCTGATCTTCGGATCGGGCGGTGGCGGCGCTTCGGTGTCGTATCCTTCCTGAAGGCGCCGCCTTGGAGCCCACGGTTCGCCGTAGGCGGCTTCATCTCTTCACGGTGACGTGTTCACGGTTGAAGTCCCCGGTTACTCTCGTAGTGCTAGGGTGGTGTTGCTGTGCTCAGCGCCTTTGTATCCTGCCTTGGGTGCGTGTGTGGTGTGGTGGCGTGCGTTTGTACCAGGTTGTTGATGGTCGTTGCTTTATATATAAAGCGGGGCGAAAGCCTTTTTCGGTAAATGTAAGAAATTGAATACCAGTCAAACATATATTTGTGCTTGAGTGTGTCCAGATCGAATCGAACAGATTTAACAGTTCAGGCATTACCTGTCTACCGGATCTAGCATAAATTCGAGCCCCTTGTGGCGTAGGCCTGCAAACTCTGCCATACCATTCGCCGACGACATGGTTTTGCCTTCTGCCGTCGAGATAGGGAGGTTTGGGTGCCCCACACTTCGTCCACCGGTCAACATCTACTAATCCTTGACCACGCTGTGTATACAGGTGACGGCGAACATACGGTTCTGAACCCACGCACAGCTTTTCCTGACGGAGGCGAGCCACGGCTCGGCTCGTCACCGTAGCCCGCGGGCTGAAGGTACATCACTGTTCACCTGCGTATAGGGTCGGATGAATCATTATTCTTACTCCCATATTATGTGGAACGGTCCCACTGGATCAGATCCCTAGACATGTACCTATGACCAGGATAACATGTTCAGATGCCACCGCTCTCAGTAACGCCGCTCTCACGTATACAAGTTGGTTCCAAAAGAAGAAATAATAGTGCTTTGACCAAGTGCTACAGCAAGGAAGCAAGGCTAGGAAAGCTAGCTAGATATGGATGGCTGTTGTGATTATAGACTAGTACTACTTCACACCAGATCAGTTGGTGGAGTGGTGTGACGCGCGTGGGTTGATCAGAACTCTGCCGCGCGGGGAGGCAGACACAGATCGTGAGATGTCTGGTGAAGTGCGTGTGCGTATGGATAGCGGCGCGGAGGTGCAGATGCTGGTAGATGTAGTCTGGTAGAACGCACGAGACTAGGATGGATGATACAATCTTGCTTATTTTTTCTTTCTAGAATACGGATGATCTTGCGGCGGAAAAATATGGTGGACAAAAATAAGGTTCGTTCTAGTAGACAAATTTTTTCAAACTAATCTAAACCAGCACTAGTACTAGGATGGATGCAACCAACAATTCAACTATGCAAATACTAGATGCAAAAATTGCTAAAGGCTAAAAAGATAGGTGTAATGGATGAACTAATCTAATTTTTTTTGGCTTTTTGTGGGTTTATATGACAGAAAAATAAACTACTCTATGAAAACTGTAAATCTCTCACCGATGAACCTGAAAACTGATACCACTTGATGTGATGGTGACCCGATCTTTCGATGAGAGTGGGGATAACTATCGATTTGGTGGATTTTGACCTTGACGATCCGGATATACCGTACCCGATGATACGCCTCGACAATCGCTAAACCAATCTCCAATGGTTATTGATCTTGCCGTAGGCACGATCAACCTGAACAACGAGGTTCGAGTTCCTGCAAGCAACCGAAGAACCGGCAAGAACAATGGTAATTGCAATCTGAAATTGCGGATAATAAACTGAGCACACAAACTAGATGAAAAGTTGGGGTTCCACTGTGGATCTAACAAGGCGGTAGTCCTACACGTCTCGTAGATGCGATTTGTAGCAATAGCTAGACAATACAATAAAACCCGAATCTAAACCCTAATCTAGGCCAGCTATTTATTAAGTCCGGACAGCAGCGGCCGGCTTGTTTCCGGTGTCTGCGTATCGTTGCGCAGCATCGTATGGCAGCCGGACTGTAGCCACGCGAAGACCTAACCCAGTACGCTCCCTCGGACCCTCGAGGCTGACCCTTGCCATGCACGATCGATGCACATCTGCCATGTATGAAGTGCTTTGCATGCCATGTCCCACTTGGATGAATGCACGGTTGATACATCCATAGGAATACATATCAGTACATGTATACAATGCATGTATACGTGCACACTGCCGTGAAATATACTGATGGATGAATAATACTCGTATCCTGACGCGTGGCTTGTAGAGATACTTCATAATTCTGCAAATAATAAAAAGAGGTGTTGTATCTTTGTTTTCAACCATAAGATAATTACTGAAATCATTGTTAATAGAAATCACCTTCAAAATATGTAATTTTGTGTTATTTTTGATCGTATCCGAGGTAGTCATGTCCACATCACCCGAGCACAAGAATCCGTACCTTTGACTGCCGAAATTCTGCAAATCTGACCCGGCTTATCCAGTAATGATCCACTGGCACGGGAGCTCCGCCGACCGCATCGCCCTTTCTTTCGGTACCCTCAGCAGAAACCTGCGAGTTTTTTACATGAGCAAGATATCCAACGTGTGCGGACATAGAATTTTTATGCTGAGCTCATATGCACCCAAACAGTAAAATTCGAAAACATAATAAAACAATTCGGAAATATAGGATATTCTTTATAAACATTAATGAGTGTTTCACTTGCGTGCAAAATTTCACAATGCGACATTCATGGAGGTTTGAGAAAAAAACGAAGCTCAAAAAAACTATTTTCGACAGCATTTTGGAGCATTGATTTTTTTTCCAGGCCTTAACGAATGCCTTTTGACCACCAAAATTTGCACATAGGTGAAATACCTATCAATGTTCTAATTTGCCAAGAAAAAATTAAAATTGTTTAAATGTAGTAACTCTTTATTTTGGATTTGACTGTTCATCTGAGTGCATGTATGTTCAGGATCAGAAGAGTACTTTCGATAAGTTTCCCACATTTCCATGATTGTTTGTTCTTTGAGCTTCTTGAACCACTTCACTTCTTGAACCACTTCACGACATTTTCAGTTGGACCTCACTTCCCTTCTGTATATCAAGGTGGACAGCGTGAACATAGTTTGAACAGAAAAAAACACCCAATCGGAGCATCTGCACTCAACCTATTTGTCTGTGTTATCCGGCACCCCTCATAGACATCCCATAAGTGGAGTGGATATGTGGCCATCCAAACAGGACACGTCGGATCAGTCCCCGCTAGCCCATCCCGATTCCACAAAAACCCACTCTAGACTAGCTTACTCTCCCCACCACTCAGCGCCCTCCCTGTCCCCTCTCGTCGCTGCCATCCATCACCACCATGTCTGCGTCCAACAACGGCTACTGAATTGAATTGGATACCCTCGCAGAAGAGCCGGACCAGGAGCTCACCGTCTGTGTCACACTATGTCGGTCATGGATGAATACGGGCGGAAGCTCCAGCTGAACGCCGTCCCGGCTGGCCTGACATGGCAGTGTCAGACTGAACCCGTGATGGTGGCCCAGTGGGGCTCTTGCATCTCCCAGTCGCCACCCATCACCCATCGCTACTCGTTCGTGCTGGGTGCCGATGACAACACCTTCGATCCTACAACACCTCCCCTATTCGAAGGTGTGGGCAGCTTGCCCTGCAAAGGTACCAGCTCCGGAAGGATCTTCCCCAGGTTGCGGTTCTTGTAGATATATGCCGTTGCCCCCGCCCTTCGACTCTGACGACGAAGAATGGCTCATTTGTGGCATCCTGCGGCGGTCATAGACCACTACCGAGTCAGTACGTCTGACACCACTGCTACAACAATGTGAAAGCATTGCGGCTTGGAATTAGAGCGCCTCACGAAGCAGCAACTTGCGGTCGCTGCCAAAGCGAGCTGCCTCGCCAAGGAGGAGGCATGTGTCACCCGACGTCTCGCCGACCTCCCCTATTCGTTTGTGTCCTCGGATCCTCTAGTGACTTCGACGCGTTACAGCACGCAGACACTTACGCCGACTTCGAACCGTGTTGCTGCGCCAAATTGGAGGAGATTTGGTGATCCCTTCCGCTTCACCCAATCCTCTCAAATCCCCGCTAGCCCCAAACCCCGTACACCTCCTTATTATTCGGTACAAAAGTATTGGTACACAAGGTTTGGAAAATACCTATACTATGATTAAAAACGCAATCTTTAGGACTTCCAAAGCTTGTAGAACAAATGTACTTACAACAAAGGTACACGTCAAATTATACAAAGTAATAAACATTCTCATATAATAAGTTAGAAGTCTCATGATTCCAGAATTAAAACAAAATTATTATTGTATAAACACGACATAGGCCACGGTCCGGATGAAAATTACAAGATGTTTGGTTAGCGAATTTTAAAAACTATACACACATGTTAGATTGGTGAATGCTCTGAGTGAATTGCGAGCATGCTGACCACGTCGATGATTTTGGGATGTACTCGAGGATGGAGAGAAGCAAGCGTATGAAGAACATGCCATAACAGCCATAACACACCATCCACCTAAGTTAAACGCCATCCATCCAGTGTCGCGAGCTACCCGCATGGCTAGGTAAGAGCCTCCTACAACTCCATCACAAGGTACACTACCATCGCAAGGTACAAAAGCATTGTGCGTCTATATGCCTCATCATTGCCCGAACAGATGGCGAAGACAGCAATCAAGTATGAATTTACTTTCCGATCCCTCCTAATCCCATCAGACTAATCACCGAACTAGTTGGCATGTGTTGTGATCGATTTCTAGGACAACAAATTTTGGCGGTAGATCAATCCTCGTTTTCCAGAGAAACCAAAGGTGACTAAAATGCCTGAGATATCGACGGTTTATATGTATCAATCCATGTACAGTCGCCACTGTACTTGGCGCTTTTTAAATTTAGGTGGGAACACGATTCATCTCTCCTCTTGTGTGGACCTCCTCAATTAGTTCGAGTAGATGCATTTGGCTGATTGGTTTTTTGTCATTATACCTAACATAGATACGTTGGTGGATACATCTATTGCTTGTTCACATCAGTGCACGGTAGTTTTTATTTCAGAAACCTCGTCGCAAGGGCAGAAGGTTCCAACACTTCACTAACAAGAAGGGCGATAATTCATTTTGAAGGGAAATCGGACCCAAAAGTCTAACATTCTCGATTAATCAGCCAACGAACGAGAACCCAAAAACAGAAAAAAAAAAGACACTAGAGCTGTGAATAGGGGAAAGACATTATCAAGGGACGCCGTCAGATCCAGACACCAGAGCGCCAAGACCTAAAGCAATTAGTAATGTTTCAAGTGCAACCCAGCCGACAACCACCCGCCAAAGAGAAACTATCCATATCAAATGACTCTTCTGTCACAGCTTAATTAGCACTAGTGGCTTTGTCGCGAATGCTGGGACAACGTATTACACGTGGTCGTTTCCTATATGAATCAGCAAACTTGGCTAGCTATCTACTTCTGTGAGATAGGGTGGTATATGTATATGGAAGGGGGGAGGCCGGAACTCATTATTCATTTAAGTATAACATGTTGATTGAATATTCATTATGTGCGGATATGAATGGACATGGGTATTGTGCCCTCAATGTACTTGTTGGTAAGCGTGTAGTTTTCTCGGAAGGCCCACTTTAACCCTACCTAACTTGATGAAATTTTATGGTGTATTATTTGTACCGTGATCAAATAATTAATAGGTCAATTGTTGTTAGTAGGTCCTGTATCTGAAGAAGATAACGACATATTGTTCTCCGGCGCTTGTTGTTCCATGGCTTTGTTGCACCACACATACATGGTTCAAGTGCTTCATATGTAGTGCAGAGCGAATGGTATACGGTCCGGCTGTCATCATGGGGAGAGCAAGACATACAACTATATATGCAAGTGCGACGACCAATCCAAACAACACTCTGCACACAACCGTTTGACATGGTGGAGTGAATGGCCACTCCACAGCGCCAAGTTGTAAGTACTGGTTCTCGCTAGGATAAGCGGTGGCCAAAGTCAAAATTCGAATCACATTAGAAAAGAGGATTCAACTTTCTTCCTCCCCAAGTCTCTTCTCCTTTCTCTCCCTATTTTCCTTGTCGTTTCTTCCTTGCCAACCTCTCCAAATCACACGCTACCAGGTATCTCATGGATGGACCAGCAGTCTATGCTTGTGATGGAACCGCCTGATGACCCCTCCCCCTTCGAAAAAAGCGGATCGTTCCTTCGTCCAGGGGCAGAGCCCTCCGCTCCACACCGGCGGGGGCCGAGTGGAAATACAGAGCCACCGCGATAGAGAGGCGTGCTGCCTTGATCCCAACCACGTGGGCGCCCAGGATGGCGTCCTCGCTCCGCCACCGCTCCATAATCGCCTCCAGCGGTGGCCATCATGGAGGTATCCGGCGGACATCAGATTTTGTGATTGCTAGATTTGGTTGTGGCGGCAACCTCTGCTGGTCATCACGACAGGGTGCTAGCCCTCGATGACCTCAACAAGGAGATTAATTGGTGTGGCGGCGCCTCTGAGAGTACATCAGCATTGTTGCTGGCACAACGAAGGCAGTCGCGTGAGACGGCGGCATCAGGGCATCTAGAACTGTAGAAGTGGCTTTGTCGGTATGGTGGATGCTACATAGTGACTTGACGTTGTGGAGTGGAATCGGCCTGTTCTGCACCGACACATGGGTGCCCCCCTAACAGCCATGGTGATGTTATAAGATGGGGAATCATCTCACAAATCTACTAGTGCTTTTTCGGTTTGGGTTAGAGTACTCGCGGATGCAACTATCGAATGAGCCTTCCTCAAGATGTTGATCGCTACACCACTTCATTTTCGGTGAAAACTCTTATTCTTTCTTTTATTGGTCTGGTTCAGCAGTGAAAAAATTGCGTCGTGTCCTTGTTCGAGGCGTTGACTATGTGTTGGTGTACCGTTCTTTATTAACTGGTCTCAACAACCAGGATAAAAATATGTGTCCAGGTCATTGCCGACCGGACATGACGACGAAGGCGCGAGGACGTTTATCCATTCTTGAAGGCATTGATGCAAACGATGTTGACTTAGTCATAGGTGTTTCATGCCTTATAATGGATCGGTAGTGGTTGTTTTTGTTATGACCTCTATTTAATAATTAATAAAAGCTGATGCAGAGGTGAGGGGTTTAACCTCGTTCTCAAAAAGAAAAGAAAAACTCACACGCTACCTATTAAGTAGGAGCAATGCCACACTACGTGTTAAGTAGGAGTAATGCTACATCTGCGTAGGATTTACCTCTTAAGTAGGAGTAATGCCACACTACGTGTTAAGTAGGTGTAATGCTACATCTGCATAGGATTTCAGAACATTTACAGGATGGGATGAGGTGGACGGTTTCAATTGGTAACTAGAATGAAGGAGGCCCACGCTAAAATTCAGGAGAGGGCGAGAGATTAGTGAGGGGAGTGGTATTAGTCGGTTAACTCCGTAACTCCTCCCCTGTATGTCTAGCATTTTTGCTTAAGTGATACAATACCAAGTTGACCCATTCTGGTCCTCCTAGACGAGCAGATAGTCGAAGCTTGCAGGGCGGCCTTGAGACCTATTCAACTTTAGCTTGAGAATTCCTCCCCACCTTTGAATCAGCTTGCTGTCATGCCGGCACGCACAAGAACAACTAATTGAGGGGATCACGATCTGCCCACATAGCGAGCTCGACAGAGCCGGTGTGCCAGTGCACTAACACCTGGACGATTGACTTGTCACCGCTACATCGCCTCTTTAGAACCTGCACCTGTGCGTCAGGTGAAGGTAGCTAAGGTAATACCTAACAACCGGGCTTGAAAAACTTACGTAACAAGGATACAAGCAACACCGACTGCGCTCGACTTCTCTCGGGCAGCTCTAAGCAGTAAGTAACTTCCCCAATACGCTAATGTTCTGCTATGCTAATGTTCTGATGTCTCTAATTCCCATGTGCATGTCATTGCATTTTATCTCTCCGTTCTTATCTCATCTTTGCCGTCATCCATGTGTGCTTGTTACATATATGAATGAACAACTAGCTAGCTATCTAATACGGTGAAGATTTATAGGGTGGTATATGTATAGGGGAGAGCGGAGAGGACGGGGACCATTATTCACACAAGTGTAGCATGTTAGTTGAGTATTCATTATGCATCCATCTATCTATCTATTATCTGCTAAAAGCAAAATAAGGGCCAAAAATAGAGAGAATTGCTAGAAATTCTCACAATAATCAGAAAGATCAGGCCCTTAATCTGGTGGACCTCATTAAATTATGAAAACACAGCCGGTAGATTTATGTAACATACATTTTTTTCTCTTCGTACCTAACCTGCTAGGTGGACCATGGCTTATAATGTGTTCATAAAAAAAGAGTCATCCTGCCATAAAAGGAGTCATCATCACTCACGTTTGTGTTTCTAAAAACCTTGAAAATGAACGCAAATAAAAGGTGTCCACGCCTCAACCCAACAAAAGAGCCCACGTCACATGTTCCGTCCAAAACAATAGACGAGGTCCATGCACGTTTTTCGATGAAAAAACAAAACCTACAAATAAGGAGTCCTCAAGCCTCATGATTAGAAGGGAGAAGACTAGTATGCTTTTTAATGTATTTTTTTATGGTGGTTCTACGTCCAGTTGTCTATCCATTGTACTGGCCTTTGTTTTCCTCGATGTTAATCAGATCTAAGATGCCCTTTCGGTGTCTTTATTCAAAATAATAATAATAAGAGAAGCTGATGCCTGATTGAAAATGAAATTCTATCTCCACAGCCAAAAGGAATAACCAGCCAAAATAGAATAAATCATACACAAATTTACAAGAAATCTCCCGCTAATGGCTGCCAAATATCACCACTCCTCGGGTCATTAATTTAATATATGTAATCACCTAATGGTAACACAATAAAGAAAATATGCACGCATTATCATGCATGCAAAAAGATATATGATCCTGCCTTAAGAAATATAATTGATGGAGTGTCATTGTTTTTGTATGAAGAGTTGGCAAGCCAAACCGTTGAGTATTCCAAATAGGAAATATTTAAGAACTAACACTAAATTTTAAATTTACTACACTCCAAGTATTACTAGATATTGTTCTACTTAATTTGATTATGATAGACATATAAGAATACCATTGTTTTTTATCTTAAAATACTAAATTTCTAATCATTTTCTTTTTGCAAAAAATAATTATATACACCATATGTGTAAAAAACTAGCCCATGTGTCGTATGCCTCTGGTTTCAATATTGTTGACCAGTGTGTATGTGTAGTGTATATTTCTCTGAAATTTTGCCTAGATGTCTTATATATTCTACTACAATATGGACCAAAATTATATGTAGCAGAAGTGCTATATGCACGACAATAGTCGAACGATTCATGCACGATAGTGAAAAACCAGCCGCACACGCATGCGAGTTAAAGGGCAACAACGTTTGATTACATGGTCGTGCGGGGATCAGTTTTCTATTGTCCTGTGAGGAGCAGTTTCGTATATGTATTGTTTTGTATCTAGGAAGAGGTGTAGCTTCACTCAATAGAGGGTGTAACATTCACGGGGAAATGTATCTTACAACTATGATAGGAAGATTTCATTCGGACCAATGATGGCAGTTTGCGCAACATAGATGGGAAAATGGATGCACTCCATCCAACAATGAAGCTCATAATACACATGCTTATTGATGTTTTATCATTGTTTGAGTAACTTAGAATATGTCCAGTTTTATGATATCTGAAATTTACCTCATGGTTTTTACATGTTAATAGAGTTTGGTTAATACCTATGTATCCTTATAATAGCTAGGCTGTGCATGTTCATGGGAACTGCAAGGCTGCATGTCGTTCTGCCGTGATTGAACTAGCCTCCACCCCATTTTGTTTATAGTAGAATTTGGTGGTGACCGCCACATAAGGATAATTTGGTTGACAACATGTAGTAAGTTGGTGATTGATTAAAGTGTTTTCGTTATGTGACATTGCATAGCATTATTGTATGACCCAACAAATAGATGCAAGTGAGAGCTTAGAGCATCTTCATTGAAAATCAGTGAATAGTAGAAATAATGTAAAATTAGATTGAAATACCACTACCTACATCGAATAAACGAAGTTCTAGAACATGGTGACATGGTATTTTTGAAATTGCTTAACAATCATTCAAGCACAAATTATAGTGACTCAAAATATTTTTAATTTAGGTGATACTCCCTCCGTTTCATTTTATAAGGTGTATTATTTTGGGCGCGGTAACCAAGGCATGGAATTGAGGAAAATTTTGGACAAAAATTCCCTTAACTAATTAGATAGTTAGCAAATTAATTAGCGGCAAGTAAATAACCAGTGGCCTAATAAAAGGCAACTAAATCTCACTGCACCAGAATAAAATCAATCGGTGGGATGGGAGAGAGAGAAATGTGAGTGCATGCAACCAGGGAGAGAGACTCTTTTTTTACTACCTTCCTATTGGGAACTACGTACTACTTTTTATCTAAGGCATGTAATGGATGATGGAAGGGCACTTACGGAAAACTAAGAGGAAAAGAGAAATACACCTTACATTGTGGAATTTTTGGAAAAAACAAATGCACCTTATATAAAGGAATGGAGGGAGTATTTTACTTAAGATAATATTTAGTGTTACTATGAAACTTTATTTTATTCAAAGTATATATTTTTGAACAACTATGAAATAATAATTTTATTCTTGAGATACATAGAAATAATTTATGGATGATGCCCTCGCAAATGCGAGAGCGACATATTTAGTGTGACGAAAATATGTGCATGAGATTAAAAAATCGATACTATTAGTGCGTGAAATATCTAGCCCTCGCGTTTGCGAGGGCCACCTTGCTATTTGTCTGAATGATGATTGGTATGGCTTGATATACATAGGAGGCCCCCAACGTACTTGTTGGTAAGCGTGTAGTCTTCATGAAAGGCAAACCATAGCCTGATATAACTGCGATGAAAATTTCATTGTATACTCCTGACGCGCCAAATGGCTCTATGCCTCCTGTATCATAGGTTACTAGTTCCTTTTTTAGAGACGGGTACTTTGTTCTAGTAGGTCCTGTACGCAGAGTGAGAGATACAAAGAAAGCAGCCTAGGTCCAGCTCATATGGTCCTCCTATCGTTGTGGTGGAGCAGGACATGGAGCTACATGCATCCAATTGTCTCAGAAAGGAAGTACATGGATCCAAATCACACACTGCACACATCCGTGTAGACATGGGCAGTCATGGCTCCTTCATAGTGCCAACCTACCATTACTATTTGGAGCTCAATATTTCCATGTGTATTTTCTCGACTACGTAGCAGAAGCACCAGCGCTCGATCCAATGACACCTAGCTCAAAGTCGAGCGCGATATGGAACAAACGCCCATCAACCATCATTGGACTGCGCAGAACACACCAAGCTTCTCACTCGCATCAGTTAGGCCCGTGATGAAAGGCTATCACCATGACAAGCTTATGCATATGCAGGAGCGTCCACGCTAGTGAAATCATTTCATTTGTTGAGGCTGCACATCGAACAATGCCCATTTCATTGCCACACCTGGATATATGCAGTCGTGTGGTTGCTACTCCCGCCGTCTTACTAATTGAGTCACTTATTTTGAGACAGAGGGAGTACATTTCTGGACCGGCTCCTACGAATCTTCGCGGAGAATGAACTGCTATTCGCAAAAAAATCAGCAAAATTGATATGTTTGAGGCAGCACTAAGCATGGAAATGGATAAATAAAATGACGATCATCACAATATAGAAGGCCAACAATCCATATAGGACGAGACGGTCACTGTCTCGTCCTGTACGTACAGGAGGTGCACCCGCCTATATGTGATTTATACTTGACGGTGGAATGTTTGCATGATTTTTTTAATCTTTTTTCAAGAAACTTTATTATTTTACTCCAGGATGTGTGCATGTTTTATTTTGAAATGGGTAGGAAATGTCTCATCCAAATGTGCAAACAAAAGAAGAACAAGACCATTTTTGGTGGTTGAAATGTCGCAATTCTGAGTTTGCAGGTCGCCTCGGGGTCTCTAAAATTTTATGGAGCACGGTCCATATGTGTTTTCATAATTGCACATACGACTCTAACACTACTACATGTATGCCTAGCAATAGCGGGCGCAAAAAGCCCAGCAGTTGCGGGCCAGGCTCGTAGGGGCACCCGTCACTGACCTCCCACCACTGCTAACACTGCACCAGTGGCGGGCGTGCGCCGCCACTAGTAGTGACTCTACAATGGCAGGTCTATATAGAACCCCGCGACTGGGGGATATTGTTGGTTGTGATGGGCCTTCTGGGACACTCGCCACAACTAAATGTCCAGCCGGCAACGCTTCCAGTCCAAAACCAGGCATTAGACAACAACTCACATTAAACAACAACTAACGTATTCGATCATATGCATTATAATAGATGTATCGCAGATTACAGGAGCACATTTTACCATAAAAATAATTCAAATGCAATACAATAGATGAATGCATTAGAGTACAGCTGACATAACATCATAAGTAAGTACACAACCTTCCCAGCGAAGCCTCCGACATGTTGCATCTGACATATATCTACAACCTCATGATAACAACAACACCATAATGACAATGAACTGGATAAAGATTATGAAATTATTTACTCGTCCACTTGTCCACACGGTCTTGCATACTTCATAGTTGATTTTTGCTGTTTTGAGGCAGTTGGAGTAACGATCCTCTACTTCTTATAGCAGTTGTTCTCCTAATCATTCACTTGTTCATTGCATTTCTCCCATGAATCATAGACTCCTGGATTCTTTCCGTAGTACACCACATACCACTTCATCTACAAAAATAAATAAACAAGCTAACAAGTCAATTTCATAGTTATCCCATTACATATAGCAAAATCCTAAAGGCAGTGCACATAAAGTTTCACAAGCATCGATCATACATATCACATAAAGGCAGTGCACCAATAGTTCAGAAGCAAAAGTTTCAGCTCCGCCATAGCAACATAGTAATAAACTTCACATGCATTGATCATATAGATCACATAAATGTAGTGCACTAGTAGATCAGAAGCAAAAGTTCAGCTCTATTATGAGCTCTCCTCGCCTCCAAAAATCTTGGTGATCTTGGCTTACGCGGTCCTCGCGGCTTCGACGGCTACTTGCGCACTCTCAACAGTTGCTCTAGTGCTCTCAGCGGTTGCTCTCACGCTCTCTCGACAATGCTGCAGCACTCTCGGCGTAAGCTCGAGCGCTCTAGAACTTAACTGATTGTCTAAACTCGTTATCTTTCATCAAAATGATAAATCCAACGCTAAGAGAGTAACACTATAGTAGCAATGATTATCTGGTTAATTTTTATGTGTGTGAACAAAGCAAGATAATTCCTTGCACGATAAGATAAGTTACATGAATTCAACTAATTCCTTCATTAATTAATATAACAAAAGATTATTGTATCATTGGAAATAGATTTGATTACATTTTCGGAAGACGGGACATTTTGCCGAGACTAGTTTTATTATATTCAAACCTTAAGTAGTAAGATTTTCATGTTGATCAAGCGTAGTTTGTAGTGGTATAATAGAGCCAAAATATAATTTGAACTAGTTGATATGGAACCAGTTCTTGCACTTGGAAATTATTTCAAACTTCCCTCCGTCGCAAGCCATTCGAAGTTGCTAATTTTAAGTTATTGAAATCAAACATCTTGGTCACTAAATGTCAACCAAGAATGAATGAAAAGCCACTGCAATGAACCTGTCATTCTCACAAGGGAGCCCAAAGTCGAAGGTTGAGGTAGCAACTTTCATTGTAGCCATCACATGAGCACTAGGGAACCGCATTACCCCATCAACAAAGGGAGATGCAAGAAAACCACATTCTCATTATATTCACCAGCGTGATGACCATCCGCCTAATTACAAAGATCTACCTGCATGTAGACAGTGGTGACGCTTTGGCAGAAGAATTCAGAGACGCTGATGCCCCTCATCAAGGAGCAACGAAAGTAACCATGTACCTAGCAGAGGCCATATCACGGAGGATCGGGGTGGGTCACCTCTCGACATTGACAGTCCATTAACATTTGGACACATCACACATGAGTCATGCAACTTATGTAGAACCTACAAGAATAAATGGCTAAATACCCAATGCTGCTGATGTTCTGATGTCTCCAATTCCCACTTTAATAGGTTATTTTTTTCACCTTCCCCTTTTTCCATGTGTGGTCATTGCCTATATGAATGAAACAATGGGCTTGCTGTCTAATTCGGCGAAGATAGGGCAGTATATGTATAAGGCACAAGTCGGAGACCATCATTCATACATGTGTAACATGTTGGTTGAATATTAATTGTGTAACCATGATGATGTGAATGACCGTGTGTATTGGGTTGCTATACATAGGAGAAAAAATTGAATCGCATACGCCCCATATGACTATAGGATACTTGGTGTTAGTAGATACTGTAAACAAAGGGAACGAAACGATACGAACAAAGCAGCCCGTATGGTCCAGCTATCATATTGGGAAGGGCATGCATGTAATTGTGCATCGATGGCTCCTTTATTGTGACAAACTACCATTAGCTCAATACTTTCGTGTGTAGTCATGACCACCGATCGACTCGATCCATTCAAGGACACATAGCAATGAAAGTCTAGTGCGCTACGGAACCAAATCGCCAGACCCCACAACCCCACATACCCACCCCCCACATCCGCGCAAACCCTAACCCTAGCTTACTCTCACTCCCACCCTCCTTTGTTGTCCTCCCCTTGCCTTGCCTCGTCATGTCCGCTTAATGATGTTGGATCGAAATACCATGGATCCAGCATCAAGACCAATTTGGGAGTTAACGTGGGCAACGATCATGCGTTCTAGGATGACATGGTGCACCAAACACGCCGAAGGAGCAGGCGGTCCATGTACCATAGGAGCAGTTGGCGACATTTGATTTGTACATGTCGGTTGAACGTGTGCATGTTGATTAATCTTTTGTTCACCAAACACGTTCAATTTGTTGAAGTGTGTGTGCATGATTTCTTTTAAAATTATGTGAAACATTTCATCCAAGTGTGTGGGAACAAAAAGAAGAAGAAGAAACATCATTTTGAACAGAGTTTGCACATCGCATCGGCCGCCTCTAAATTTTTTATGAGTCTGAATAAAGCAAGACAATTCCATGAAGAGAACATAAGACAAATGAACTCTACTAATTCCTTCATTATGTAATATACTAAAGATTACTTTGTCGTCGGCAACTCATATGATTATATATTCAGAAGATGGACCATTTTTCCAACGCACCGGAGCCTAGTTTCATTATGTTAAAAAAAATCCGGTGACACTATATTTAAACATTAACTAATAAGATTCTTGTGTTGATCAAGTTCTAGCTTGTACTTGTGCACACACAACACAATATCATATAGCCAAAATATAAAATCTAAGTAGTTGAGAAGGAACTTGTTTTTTCACTTAGAAACAATCTCAAAATTTCTGTCAGTACAAAGCGATTCAAAATTGTTGATTCTACATTGTTGAACTCAAACATCTACGAAGAGTAACCGAACTGGGCCAGTCATTCTCACGATGTAGCCGAAGACCTAAGGTTGAGGCAGCAACTTTCATTCTAGCTATCCCATTAGCACTAGAAGGTTTGCACACTTCTTGATATAAGAGAACCACATTCGCGCAGTCTTCAGCACTGCAGTCGGCATCCACCCAATTACTAAGATCCCAAGTCAGGCATGAGATGATGACCCCTGGGCACAAGAATTTAGAACCACACATGCTCATAGTCGAGGAGCTACGAAACGTGACCGTGCACCCCCAGGATGCACTTGGCAAAGGCCATATCACCAAGGATTGGGCTGGCGCATCTCTCACCATTGACAGGCTAGTAACACTTGGACACATGAGTCATGCGACCAACGGAGAACTTAAGAGATTGAGTGGCTAACTACCCAATGCTACGAATGTTCTGATGTCTCCAATTCCCGTTTGCATAAATTATTTTCTCAGTTTCCCCTTTGTTCATGTGTGGTCATTGCCTATATGAATGAACAATTAGGCTTTCCTCTACTTTGGTGAGGGCGGTATATGTATAAGGGAGAGGTCGAAGGCCATCACCCACACAAGTATAAAATGTTGGTTGAATATTCATTGTCTATCCATAGTATGAATGGCCATGGGTATTGAATTCTATAACTACAAGGAAAAATGGAATCGCATACACCCCATATGACAATAATACCATAGGATACTTGGTGTTAGTATATGTCGTGTAAGCAGGATGAATAAAATGGTACGGAGAAAGCAGCCCATATGGTCCAGCTATCATGGCAGGGAGGGTAGGACATGCAACTGTGCAGCCATGGCTCCTTCATAGTGACAAGCTACCATTAGCCCAATAATGCGGTGCGTATTTGTGACCACCGATCTGCTCGATCCAAGGACACCTAGCAGTGAAAGCCTAGTGCGCTACGGAACAAAATCGCGACGCACATCGACCATCATTGCGCTCATGCTGCACAGACCACGCCCACCTGCTCACGCGACCCGTGATCAATGACCATGGCCAATCCATGACAATCTTGTGTACTCCGTGTGATCATTTCGATCTCGGAGAGCATGGTGCAATGCCCACACCTGAGATGGACGCAGCCGTGTACTTCCCTGCATTTTGCATTTTTCAAATATGGTAGTAATGCTAATCAAATTTGAATGAACCGAGCGAGGTAATGGGCAAAATGACATCAAATCAGGAAGTCCAAAGCATTGTCCCCTTGCAGACGTGCCAAATCATGAGCTCGCCGGACCACCATGCTTCGGCTCACTGACTATACAGGAGACGCGCCCATGACCGGCCATGGATCTCCCGAGGAAGGAATCCAATGCTGGAGGGAGGAATACTGCGCCGGAAATGCCCTTTGATGGACGGGTGCATCGGTGGAGTTAAAAAAAACATATATCCACATTGCAAAACCAAAAATTGTACGCACACAAATACACATATAACACGTTCAAGAAATTTTCATATCAATATGCTTTATACGTGGCGTAGACAAAAAACAAATACATAAATGGAAATGAGCCAATCTTTTTCTATTGTTGGGCCAGGAATTTTTTTTTGTTCTGCTTGCAAATCATAATATTTTTTAATGAAAATTGGCAGATTCAACGTGGATTTGTATAAGTTTTCACAGTATTTTTTTGATTTTTTTAAAATTTGCAAATATGTTTTTTGAATGATTTCAAAAAACTGGAGCCAATGCCCACCGCTAGCGCTAGATGCGGTGAGGATGATGAAAAGCTAGTGCTGGACGAGCGCGTTGGGGCCGGAGCAGTAGCTGTGGTAGGGGTCCCAGTCCCACTGCACCAGGAACCTGCCCCCGCCGGCCCCGTTCGGGTTCTAGGACCTGCCGAACCGGTCGTCGGTGAGCAGCTATCCGGTGTACGCTCCGCCGCAGCCGGTGCCGTAGATGCCCTCGCAGAGGTCGGCGATCTCGGTCGGGAACGGCGGGTCCCCGCCGTCGTACCACGCGTTGGCCAGCGGGTTAGATGACATCTCCGCCAGCTCGTGCGCGATGGATGGTGAACGGGCTCGCGCACACCTCCGAGCAACGCCCCGCCGAGTTGCCCACACACGCGTACGACGGCGTGTACCCTACCACGGACGGGAAGGTGAAGTAGTGGAACCCGCGGACACACCTGCCCGCAGAGACAGAAGTTGTCCACCCGCACCTCCCGGGATGTGAACACCAGGTACACCACGTCCCACACCACGGACTAGATGTCCATCCATATATATAGTCCTACTAGCAAAAGAGCCTGTGTGTTGCAACGAGAGAGAAAAAAGACCACATGCTCGTAACACAATAATCATATCTCAAGACCCCAATAGGTCCACGGCCTTTATTTCAACATGGTATCTTATCATTCTTGTCATTTATCCTTCTTCCCACCCTCGCCGACGAACATGCGTCATTATAGATGGGTTCTTTCGTCTTCAATTTGGTTTTGCTGAGGTGTTCATTTTCAATTTGGAACGACACCGGTACGGAAAAAAGACGGGTCGTGCACTACTAATTAAGGTTGCATCCTAAGCAGCATTTTCAAAATTATTAACAGGTGAAACAACATTATATTCTGAGTCTACACATTTTTCTAATCTATTTTCTTATATAACATTTTGAAATTGGAGTTAGGGCTTAAAAGATATAAATATTTTTTCAAGCATTTGAATATGTACCTAAAGAACATTTAAAAATGGTTAATGGGTAAAAAGAACATCATATTTAGATTCTACATATTTTTCTAATGAATTTTCATATATAACATGTTAAAATTGGAGTCACGGTTTAAAAGATACATAAATAATTTGCTACCCATGGTGGTAGCTACACACGGCCCCAATTTTTATCTCTAATTAATTTGGTACATTATTTTGGACTAAAAAATAACTCTATAACGCCTCTCTTAAAAGATATGGGTATTTAAAAAACATTTGAATCTTAAAAATATATTTTCTAGACCGGTGGCAGATTTATTAACAGTAATTCCAGGGATGTTTCTGTAAAAAGCAAAACATTTCTATTTCCACTTAAAATAGGACTGCGGATTTATTAACCAAAACCTCAGGTTTTTTTTGTAAACTGCAAACTATTTTTCTATTTTCACTTAAAACGGGACCGCGGGTTGATTTCAGGAAAGTGTGTGTGTGGGTGGGGGTGGGGGAGGGTTCTACAAATCTTTCTGATTGAGTGCGGGTTCCTTATTTAAAAACACAGGGTTTTTTTTTGTAAATATTAGTGACGGACTAAGAATATCTTTTTCTTTTATTAGTGGGTATGGATATAGATGAAGAAGCATGCGCAAAAAAATAGTACCGTCTCAAATAGTAATATAAAAAGTCATAAATAATAATATGGATCAAAGAAATGCATCTTTCTTTATTAGTAGGCTAGCAAAAAGGACAGTGTATGAAAAATATTACGCACACTAGCCCTGATAATAATGCCTCAAGACTTTCCCTCCCCTCCGATGTCAGCTTCTATCTGGTGTTGACCAGGAGAGGAGCACATCGGTGACAAGCGACGACTGGATCACCAATGCAGAAGTGGCGGCATGTCACGCACTACACAGGTCTTGTACATGTCCACCATAGAACGATGGCATAACGCCTGTCCATCTGTTGCTAACCCACACATCTTCCTCCTGATAGCATGACTATCAATCACAGAGAAGATGTGGGAAAAATTATTGTCATCTTAACAGTCCACCGAGCACTTCTTATACAAATACAACAAAAAATTAGAATATCATCATGGGAAAATTTACTGTCCTTTCATGAACCCATATAAATATGAGCCGATATAAAAGGTGCGTGTCACAATTCGTAAGGAAATAGTAGGTGCTAGATCATATATGGATTTATTCTAAACGTTCGAATATATTAGGATGACTGGCAGATACAGTTATACAGATATTGCATTTGCATTTTGGTCCTTCTAATATTCTCCTTCTAGTATGCATTTTATTTGTCGCAACCGTGTTCCTACAAGTAATGGTTTATTAATTTGAGACGTTATTTTACTTAACCATGCAATAATAAAGTACACACTCGCAAAAAATAATATAAAACTATAAAGTACACATATATGATTTCCATCGATGATCTATTCTATTTTTAGCTCAAGGCTCAAGCACGTGGCCGTGGGGTTCCATACATACTTATCTCTTCTAGGCAGCCCATCCTTTCACATGGATATACTACGCTCGGTAGCTGACCAGCTAAAGTACACTCGTAGTACATCGATCCACTACGCCAACCTTATATCTTCAGCAGCCACAGACGGATCTGAATCTGCCCGCATCATGCCGTCAGGCGGAGGTCGCCTGTGCGTTGGAGTGGCGCCCGTGGCCACCACCGCCGCGGCTCCGCCCCTCCTCGCCGGCAAAACTCCCATGCCGGCCTCGGAAACCCTCCGTGGCTGAACCTCGCACAGTGCCGCACCGCAGCACCCTTCCTCCCCGGAACCGGCCGGCCCCAACCTCCACAACTCCGTCCACCTCTTGCATCCTCCCTCTGCCCCCTGCTCGAACGCCGCCGCCGCCAAGCTCTGCTCCGGCGATCTCCACCCCAGGCACAACCCCGCACGTGCTGCGCTCACGACTCCACTCCTCGAGAGTGTTGGATGGGCGCCTTGGAGCTCCGGTCGCCAGCCCCGTCGCCCTGTGCTCCGGATCCGGCCAGCATGCCGCCTAGGTCGAGTTTAGCTTATTCCTCCTTCATTCTGTTTTCCTTTTCCTTCCTTACTCTTTGGGGCAAATTCGTTCCGTTCCCTTCCTCTGCTTAGTTTTGATTTCTAATGCGGCTTGTTGATTCTTATGGCAACTCTAGTACTTCCTCCGTTTCTTTTTAGTCTGCATATAAAATTTGATCAAAGTCAAGCGATGTAAAGTTTAACCAAATATATATCAAAAGGGATGTGTCTAGGACACATCTAGATGTGACATAGTTATTGCACATCTAAATGACTAAATCAAACATAAAAAGGAAAAAAAAAGGAAAAGAAAATATCCACACGAATCTCCACGTAAGATCAATGATATAGGACTTAGATGTGCAATACTTATCTCACATCTAGATGTGTTTTAGCAAAACCGTATCAAAAGATATGAAGAACTAAAATACTAAACCTAATCTATCGTAGGGCCAAGTGAAACGGTCCTCGCTTGCCTCATTTCTCTCCACTTGGGCAATGGCCTATTGTAGCATGTACAGTTGCATGTGCATCGTGAAGTTTAGATCTCCCTGGATGTCCAGCTCCCATCTCCTGTTGCCCAATGCCTGGTGAACCGTGTGAGCATTTGTAGTGCGTGTGGGAACCTTCTCTACAATCAGGGGAGCAATGTCCCTCACCAATCGTCCACTGAGCCATCGATCTCGCCAAAAAAAGAGTCTTCTTTCCGTTCCCCACCGAGATCTTGACAAGGCTGTCGAACACCTGCCTCGCCTCACGATCGAGCACCAGCCTCATACCTTGCCAAGGACGGGCCTCGTCTGTTCTGCTGAGCCACTCCCAGCGTACCCGGAGAGCAGTGGCCTGGAGCATGAGGTTTTTTAGCCCGAGCCCTCCAAATTGATACGGGCGGCATATGGCGTTCCAGGCAATCAGGCATTGGCCTCCATTTATCTTGTCTTTGCCAGCCTAGAATTTATCTTGTCTTTGCCAGCCCAGAAGAAAGCGCGTAACCAAGAATTGATGTCGTCATATACCCATTGCGCGCGTTAAGGATCATGAGATGATGGATCGGCCTCGCGGCAATCACCGATTTGACAAGAATGAGTCTACCCGGCCGCTGAATGAGTCCGCGCTGCCACGCTGGGACGAAACGCCTGACCTGATCAAGAAGGGGCTGCCAATCCGGTCTAGTAAGCTGCGACACCGCGAGATGGATCCCAAGGTATTTGCAAGGGAACGATCCAATTGAGCAATGGAGGATGCCCAACACCCGGTTGCGATCAATGTCAGATCCATGTATCGTGATCGCCGAGGACTTCCTGTAGTTGACGCGCAAACCAGACGCAGCTCCGAAGATCTCCAATGCGTACTTGACGAAGCACAGGTCTGCGGTAGTGGGCTTGACAAAGAGGGCAACGTCGTCGGCGTAGATCGAGAGGCGTTGGGTAGCAGCCATGCCCTGGAAAGCAGAAACAACCCCCTCCTATTCGGCTTTGGAAAAGAGCGCCGATAGGACCTCCATCGCTATCACGAACAGCAGCGGGGAGACGGGGTCCCCCTGCCTTAGGCCCTTGGCGTGGGTGAAACTGCGGCCCGAAACTCCGTTAACCAACACTTTTGTGGATGCAGTTTGTAGCAAAATCGCGACCCATCTTAGCCAGCTGGAGCCAAACCCTTTCTGCCGAACAACCTCGAATAGAAACGGCCAAGAGAGGGACTCGAAAGCTCTCGATATGTCGAGTTTGAGGAACATACCTTTTTCCTTGCGGCCATGAATCTTGATCCTTGCCACCTGCCTAACCAATAGGAAGTTGTCGTGGAGGCTTCTCCCAGAGATGAAAGCCGATTGATTCGCCATGACAATGTCCATCATACATGGCTTGATTCTGACTGCCATAATGTCCCAGAGATGAAAGCCGATACATAATCTGTCATAGGTGGAGGCCAAGTCCACCTATGACAGATTATGTATGGGCGCGACTGCCTTCGAACCGGCGGCTCTCATCTGGAAGGCATGGGCGCCGCTCAAGTGCAAAATCTTCCTATGGCTGGGGACTCACTACAGGGTGTGGACCTCGGACAGGAGAGCCCGGCATGGCCTTCAAGAGACATCCGTGCCTTGCTTCACTTGCTTGCAAGAGGAAGACAAAGTGGATCACATTCTGGCCCAATGTCCGTACGTCAGAGAGGTCTGGCACCGCATCCTTGGACACTTCGGGTTAGATACCGCGATTCCTTCGACTGACACCACGCTCACACAATGGTGGATTTCAGCCAGGAGCGGGCTAGACAAACGGCAGAAGAAAGGTTTCGACTCTTTGGTTATGATCACGACCTGGTCACTCTGGAAGCAACGCAATGCCAGGGTCTTTGGTAGGACAGCCCAGCAGTTAGATCCCTCTCAGCTGAAAGCTCAGATCATTGACGAGATCGAGGAATGGAAGAAGGCCGGTGCTGGAGGTTTTGATAGATTAGCGAGAGAGTAGACTTAGTCTGTTTGGTGTTGGTGTGGGTGTTTAGCCGAGACCCTGTTCGCAGGGCGCTTGGTTTCTTGTAAATGACCTTTTGCTCTCTTCTATAAAAATACGGTACGCCTTTGACCAAATCAGGCCACGTATAAAAATACGGTACTCTCGAATAAAAAAATACTAAACCTATATGCTATGAAAATTAATATCATGATGCATCTAGTAATACTGATTTCATCTTATGAATGTTGATATTTTGTTCTATAAAGTTAGTAAATGTTTACGAAGTTTGACTTTGACCAAATCTTATATGCGAAGTAAAAAGAAACGGAAGGAGTACACATATAAACCGGTGAGAATAGATGTATATCAACGACATGGGACTATATTTACGCGTTGAGGAGAGGGTGTGCTCGCCCGTGTGTTTTTCTATCTATATCGAAGAAACTGATAGCTCAGGCCCAATAAAGTAAAGCCCAGGCCCAATATATAAAAGCCTGGGAACGAATGTTTTGACAAAATTTAACGAATTGAAAGGTTTAGCATAACGACATACGGCAGAAGCACGATGTACGGGCAGAAGCAATGGATGGTTTATTATTATTAGGTAAAGACTACGTACGTCTTCCGTCCGTACTTGCGTGCCACCCCAGCTGTGGATGTGTGGACGACAAGTGAGTGAACAGACGATACTACGAAGCAAATGGATGGACCGAGTGGATGGACGCAAATTAACAATTGGACATTAAATTAATAGATTGTCCATAAATATAATATAAATTATTATGAAAGGTATATAAAAATCATAACATAAGAGCATTAGACAAAATTATAGATACGTATGTGACATATAGCTGTTTCAGGTTTTGACTGTTTGAACCGCCAGTTCAACGGTTCACTGTCCGATTTTTAGCTATAAAATAATATATAGCAGATATTGTAATTTGTCAAGGAATATATGTGCAAACAAATATGATAGAGTAACCAGATCTTCGTGAATAATATGGCAAGCAACAAGCAACAAAACGGACAAACAAAGCTACTAATATGCTCCGAGCCCAAGTGTCCAACATATCAACAGCAAACAACAAGCTAGGAGAGTATGAGACACAAATTTGCAATGCAAGTCATAAACATGCATCAACAACATGCAGAGAAACTCCAAGTCTCAAATATCACACTTGTAGGAAACAAAAAAGTGTTTCGTGATCACACAGTTGCAGTAATCACATCGCTCATCATGATCGATATCACACGATACAGTACCACATCATATAATCTGAATCTGCACTAAAAATAAGGACAACAGGAGAACGAATTAACGGAATCAATGAAAAGTGGTGTACCTATGTTGCCTCAGTATTGAGAGGTAGAGATTGGATCATTGGAGAAGAAGCGGAGTTTGCCGCCGGGATGTGGAGAAGGAGGCCCAGGTTATGGCGGCGGCGATAGTGTCTTACTACCGCATGTTTTCATGTTTCCCTTTCACAGGCTCGAGCAAATGCCAGCGGCGGTGTGAAATTGAGCTCCGAGCCGAAAAGATGTAGGCTCTGTACTCCAGCAGCGACAATGGTGTTTCGCTACCCCGTCCAAGTCATAGTGATAGGTCGGTGGTCAACAACGAGATGTGAGCCATGCTCTACCTCGGCTAGATGTTGCAGTCGGACCCGCCCCTCATTTGCTTCTTCCAGCCTACCTGGACAAACACGAATGGAGTAGCGTCGGGGGATGGCCGGACAGGTGAACTCTTCGTGGCCGGTGAGTGGCCAAGTACGGCCCGTCTGCACTGGGGCACCCATGCCGGGTAGCGACGGAAAAGGGAATATGTAAAGTCATGGGACTAATTCGGAGGAACGGCAGGGATTCTTTTTTCACAAGAAAATAAAGAGTTTGGAGAATTTGGGGAATCAGCAATGAACTGCTCAGTTAACCGGTTTTATTTCAAACCGTCTGGTTCGATTGATCGAACGGTCCCTATAGCTTCGAAAATAGCAGATGCCACAGGTTTCAGTTATTTCCGGTACAACCGTCGGTCTGTTCTAGTTTTTCAAACTATATCTCTCGCATGATCACTTATTAGACCATTACCGGGCCTCAGTGCGGCACATTTGGTTACCGGAGCTTTGACTGCTTTGAGCCCAACCCACTAGCATACCACAACCCACCTTTTAAAATCTTCTATATCCAAGACCAACCACGGCGGCCAGAGGAAGCCGGCAATCCATACGCCCCCACCCATGTTGGTCAACTCTGGATCGGGGATCATCACATCTGGCATGAACAACCGCTCATCTATTACGGTGTCGTCCTTGTCTCAGCCTACGAGCCAGGAGGGTTGCCGCCACGAGAAAACTATAAATGGACTTGTATATGTAAGGAATTACTGTTTAGTAAAGTTTTATTATATTAGGCGTTCAGGTTGCCATTTTGATGTAAAGATAACTGAGTAAAACGATTTTTATTGTTTATGCAAAGTATAATGAATAATATTCATGGAGCTAAAACATTATGTGTCTTACGCACACAATAACGGAAAACACAATGTGCGAGCTGATTAGTATCTTTGCAAAAAAAAAAAAATGAAGGTGCATGCAAACCAAAAATAGTCGGTAGCACATGTATTCTAGCAATGAAAATTGATGTGTGAAATAAAAAAATGGACAAATAAGTAAATTCTTTGCCAACCTTCGCTTGTATGAGCAATTATGTTTTCTCTATATATGCAAGCATGCATCTGCATGAGCACATATCCGCACACATTGAAATTTTCACCTCTATTCATTTGACATGTTAAGACATGAATAGGTGTGAGCAAGCACAAAGAGAAAATGGCTAGAGAACGACCAAAAGACGCAATAAACATGTAGGAATCAGAGACACCAGGAGAAGCAATATTTTTCCAACGAGTCTATTCGCCTTCAATAAACAACATGGTCTCCAAGAGCCTCGCAAGTAGGGCTAATCCTATAAAATGACCTGCCCTGATGATGCCACGAGTCGTTCTGGCGGCCTTTGAGTCGAGATCTTGATCCTGCTTCACGTAGCTAGTTCCACTATTAACAAACTAGTTGTTTTCTTCGTCCGTTCGCTATGGCCTGATATCCCCATTCAGTTACTTGAGCAAGACTCTTTTGGCACTGATTTTCTCCTTGTAAGTGGTTCGAGTCATAATACGGAGAGGAAAAAGATGATGCTCGGTTAATTGTGCCAGTTTGCCAACATGTTACCCCAACTATGAACGTGACGCATTAGCCGAAAGAGTTTAGTGCGAGTCTAGAGTTTGGATATCTAGCGAGGGGCAGTTCACACAAAGGTCTTCACCTCTTTTTGATTAGCTTGTGTGGACATCCCTACGGCCCTACCACGTTGAACCTTAACTACCCTGCCACAATAATGTACTTAGCGATGTAGACAACAAAAGCTTATTCACATGATCAGGGCGAAATGGGTCTCTTGCTCGCTCCCATATGAACACGGGCAAATCATAAAAGAGACGAACTTGGTTAATTTTATACACGGATAATACAAGCTGTGGATTCAGTTAGAAGCACAAGTTAGCAACGAATTTACGAATGGTCACACCGACCGTACGTACGGCCATCGAACGAAGAAAGAATTAGTAGTCAGAAGCCCGGCTGGACCACGAGCAGCTCGCTATGCACCGGTCAATGGCAGACGATGGTCTCGAAGCAGTCGATTCCGTCGAACTCCGGCGCGAACCGCGGACGCAACGTCGACGGCGACTGCGGTTTCCCTTTGTCCGGCCGCTGCTCTGTCGTCCTCCTGCAGCTTCCATCCCCGCCATGACAACCGAGCCCAGCTGCCGCCGGCGCCGGGTGCGATGTCCTCCGGCGACGCGCTCAGGATGGAGAAGGCCAGCACCTTGTCCATACTCGATCGGAGACGGGGCTGATTCCTGCAGCAGCTCCGGTGGCCGGCGCTTTCTTGCACGAACACCCTCTGACTTTTCTTCAATCAATCGATGGCTTGGCTTGGTTGCTTCTTGCTGGGGTTGGTGACGGGAGAGAGGGCACGCGACCCGGCTTATATACGGCGGGGCATGGTCATGGACAGTGGCGATTCTACTGGGCATGCTTGAACAGGCCCAAGCCTGCCCTCTGAAATTGAAAAATAAAAATTTACTAGTAGCCTGCCCTCTGAAATTGAAAAATAAAAATTTACTACTAGTTCCTAGCCCATTTTAGCCCACTGTTGAATGTCTAGCCTGTTGTTTATCCATTCCAACCCCTGTATTGAGAGGTTGAGCCTGTCCTTTGATTTCATCCAAGATTCGCCACTGGTCATGGAGGAAGCTTTGGGCATGGCGGTTTCTTGCGCTGCGCTGGAGGAGTCCAGAGTATTCGTGGACGCGGCTGCCAAGGGGGGAAGGAAGGAGCGAGCGAGCAGACTTTTTCACTGTTTTGACCTTCTCAGCAAACCTCAGCACAAAATGAACTCGTTCGAAAACTATTTCACGATCTGGCCCTTTTGGTAACGCCACAACCCGTGGCGTTTCATCTCTATTTAGAAACGCCGACCTATACTGCGTTGCTTCCCTTCATAAATAAGTAACAAATGTGAATAAGCTATGTGCAACGCCACTAGCAATGGCGTTTCACTTTTGGGCAGCAACGCCATGTCCTTTGGCGTTTCCAGCAACGCGGTACAGGTCGGCGTTTTTACCCTGCCACGTAACGTCTCGACCAGGCCAGCAACGCAGTACAGGTCGGCGTTTTTAAATAGAGATGAAACGCCACCGCTTGTGGCGTTACCAAAAGGGTCAGATCGTGAAATAGTTTTCGAACGAGTTCATTTTGTGCTAAGATTTGCTGAGAAGGTCAAAACAGTAAAAAAAGCCCGAGCGAGCTGACGCACCCGGTGGCGTGGTGGAGGTTGCAACCATTTCGCGCGTGTTTAATTATCTTCTTTTCCTCCTGCTGCTGGCCCACACGGCAGTGGCGTGCTTTTTTTTTTCTTGACGATCTGCAGCCGTGGCGTGCTGAGCGACCGGGCCAGTTCGGGCCAACTGATAGCTCGTGTGTTTCTATTCTTGTTTCTTTTAAGAGAGCCGGACCTTACAAATCCGGCCCCTCAAACGCCCACGGACGCATCTGGACGCGTCCGCAAACAATGACCGGTCACGTCTTAAAAAATAGACTCTACATCCAGATACCTCAAATTAGAACGCGCAAATCCATATTATTACATGCAACGTAAACCTAATACTAAGCAGAGAAAGAAATAGCTCGTGTGTTTCTATTCTTGTTTTTTTTCGAGGACTGTTCTTGTTTCTTTTAACACAGTAGATAATCATAGATGCCGCGGGAGCTATTTCTCGCTTGCAGCGGAATATATGTTGCCTTTGCCAGAAAGCTTCCCCCCATGTCCACCGCAATTTCGTCTATTTTTTTTCATTCGATCCTTTTCGGATTGAGACGATTGTGTTCACTCTAGTTTTTGTTTTGTTTTGTTTTTAACAGTATTTTTTCATTTCTTTCTCTGTTTCATGGTTTTTCTTTTCTTTCTTTTTTTTCTTCAGTTTTTTTCCTTTTCTTTCCAAATTACCTAATTTTTCTTCATTTTTCTGTTTCGTTCTTCGTTTTTAATGGCTTTTTTATTTGTTTCTTTATTGGTTTTCAATTTTTTCTGTTCTTTTCCATGTGTTTCTGTGGTTCTCTTTTTAGTTCCTTTTCTCTATGTTTTTTAATTATTACTTTTCGTTGTTTTTAGTTTTTCCTTTGTTTCTTTTAGTTTTCATTCTGCATTTTTCATACACGTCAATAATTTTTTAAATATACATTTCCATTATTCAAATACAAGTTTAACATTTTTTAATACATAGTAAACATTTTTTATACGCATTTATAATATTTGTCAAATGCTTGATTACCATTTTTCAAAGACAAGATTAACATTTTTTAATACATGGTCAACATTTTTTTCATAAACAATTTAACATTTTAAATGATTCATTAACATTTTTCTAATACAAGTTTGACATGTTTTTAATACATGGTCAACATTTTTTCTATACACATTTAACATTTTTCAAATGCTTGATTAACATTTTCTAAATACATGATCAACTTCCATCACAGCCAGGGGCGGAGCCAGGTTAGCATTGGGCCCAGGCCTGCTTCAGCGCTACAATGTTCAACAATGTAAAACAGTGCTAAAATCACTAGAGTACACGAAGGATTTGAATGCCAAGACCAGGGCACAGGACCCCCAGGCCTGGGGTGTAGCTCCTCCACAGATCACGGCCTTACAAAACATTAAAGTGCCCACGCACAGGCCTAGGGAAAGATCTGATCAAAATTGAATTCCCAATCAGAAATATTGCCTCAATTGAATCGAGGCTCTTAGAAACTAGGGAGCATGGTGTGTTAAAGGATGTTACAAGGGAGGTTCTAGAAATGACTAGTTACCTAGAAACGTTACGCAAAAGTGCCTGTGAAATAAAAAGTGACAACACCTTTAAGGTTATTTTATTTTGAACATAAAATGGGTCTCGAAGGACTAAAACTTCATTGGATAAACATTAGGGCACAATTTACAACAGAATCCAAATAGAAAGGAACATTACAACTAGGTCCTTGATTTTTACAAGCACGACCCCATACTGAAAGCAAGAAATGTGATCGGGTCCTTGGCAACGGCCGCCTAGATTGAACCTCGCCACCACGGCGAGCGAACCACTTGGCACAATGAAATCGTCACGGAAGCATCACCTGCTCGCCAGGGCCTCCGGGCCACTGTTGGAACTGCCTCCCATGTGGCACGCAAACTAGGAGGAATATAGTCAACCGCCATTCAGTCGGAAGAAGTAGAGCACCTGTGATGACCGGAAGCCATCCATGGACGTCATAACTCCACCAAAGGGACCCCTGGTGATAATATCGAACCTGACATGCAGGCTTCGGGGTTTTGCATCTACCCTGCTTCTCGTCCACCTCCGTGATAGTCTAACAAAACAAGCAGCAAGAAATGGATGCCCTCGAGATCAGTGAACAGCATAGCGCTACGAGCTTATTCAAGGGGATACTGCTAGATCCAGTGCCTTCCACTTTCCACCATCGTGAGGGCAAGGAAGAAGACGACAATGCCCACCACCATAGGCCGCTCAGGACCTCCAGTGATTTTCATCCCCACGGCATCGACATACCATGGCATGAAGCCAAGAAAAACTAATACTACTGATACCTTAATACTTAATATGCACAAGGAATACCCGAGCACCTCTCCATAATCATGTGCCCAGTAATGCACATGTGTCCAAAAATACACATGAACAAAATATATCACAACCTATGACAAGTTACCTATGCCAAGGATCATAACAATGTGCCCATAAATGCACATGCACAAAATATATCCCAGTTTAAGGTAGCCCTCCCCTAGTACAGAATACTAGTTCCATTTGATTAGGTATTACGAATTTTTTCAGTCAACCGACCCAACCGTAATTCGCTACATGAAGAAGATAGCAATACCACCTTGTTCTCCATGCTGGCGGTGAAGATGTCCGCTACTTTTAGCATATCTGCCATCAAAAGACCCTCCAATCTTTCAAGTTCTTTGATGCATTTCTTGATGTTGAAGGGGACCTTAATTTCCTCTCCTCAATGGCTGCATACCTAACTATTTCTTCCCTTCTGAGTTTCAAGCACCTCTCATGAAAATCATCAATGTTGGTCGTCTTTTGCTTTTTACGTGCCTCCAGTGGAGCCCAAACATTATCTGGAGCCACCACCATCTTTCTGTCATGATCCCATCCAAAAACACTTTCAGATATTAAGTCTTTTACAGCTTTGAAATCTCTCTTTAGATCCTGCTCCTTTTGCTTCACTTGAACTACCGTGAAGGATACATCAAATCTTTGATTGATTTTAGCAACAATACTTGTCGAGGCCTCTTTACTCCATGAATTTTGAGTCCGGTATTTGGGAACATCATGATCTCTTAAGAGTTCAATGAGATATGCCTTCATCTGATGATTCCACTTGGCTCTACCAGAATTCTTGGAGGTACCTAGCAACATGAAAAGTGCAGCTTTATAGGTTCACTCTTCTTTAATCATGTGCATATACACATGATCTCCAAAAAGTAGATATCTTGAGTATAGTTACTTCTCTGAAAATAATAACAATCAAGTGTAATCTTATTTGTGGTATTGAAGGCAGGTCATATAGTAGGTCTATTCCTTAAATCCAAAAAATATCATGACTCCATTTTATCCCTTTAGTACAAGCACACATCCAAGCCTTTTTTATTCAGAGCAACACCACAGAACTACAAAGCTTCAGGAAAGGTTCTTAATTATATTTTTCCAAGATGAACACGTATATAAAATAATTAATCAGAAAATGGATATCCTATACTAGCACCAGGAAGTTCAGACCATTTTCCATAGTGGTGGTAACAAATGCAAAAGCATCATATATGTTTAGTCAAGCATTGCATGGATACATGGTTTATTAGCTATACAGGAAGTTAGGAACTAACCTAGCAGGCTAGCAGCACTTCCTGCTAGTATATATCATACACAAACAAGTAGAAGTAGATCTTTCCCTGGGTAACAACTTAAACACGGAAGAAATAATCTCTATTCATTTACGCATCTAAACATTCTCAGTCTGTGTGACCTATTTTCGTTTTTATAAGCCTATAAATCTAAAGTAGAAACAATTTCTATCAGAACAAATCAACAAATACTAGTAATTTTTAGGAAAAGAAATCAAAAAGGTTTGGATAGTTACCTTCTAGGGAGATTTCTTGACTTGCCCAAATTTCTGGTCGTCAAGCCCTTGTGTGGATGAAGAAATCAAAAAGGTTTGGACGGTGCTCTGTTGGTTCTCCATGTTGATTTCGTGCCAAAATAGTCTAGGGTTCATCCTTCTCCATGGGGGATTTGGGGGGGAGGGGGGCGGAGGGAGTGCTAGAGAAGGAGGCGGTAGTACGAGATAGAAAGGAGTGGCAGCTACTCTATTTCCTCTGTGTTTCCATTAGGTCCGGGTAGATGTTTTGTTTCCTGTGAAAATCGCTGGAAAGTTGTCTTAAGTGTGGCACTCTTTCCTTTGTCCCGGATGCCTTCAAAGGAAAATATCCACAAGAAAGGAAAGCTGTACGATGTCTGCAAAAATTCCTTCGTCCGGAACAGGGCCTAACAGTTGCTAAATACTCAATGCTGCTCATGTTCTGATGTCTCCAATTCCCGTTTGCAAATGTTATTTTTCTCACCTTCCCCTTTGTTCATGTGTGGTCATTGCCTATATGAATGAAACAACGGGCTTGATATCTACTTCGGCAAAGATGGGGCGGTATATGTATAAGGGAGAAGTCGGAGGCCATCATTCACACAAGTGTAACATGTAGGTTGAATATTCATTGTGTATCCGTAATATGAGTGGCCATGGGTATTTAATTTCTATACCTATAAGGAAAAATTGCATTGCATACGCTCCATTTTTATTTTATTTTTTAAAACGAAAGAAAAAGATTTGTCTCATATATTAAATAAGGGACAAGAGAGTTTGTTACAACACACACATGCTACGGCATGCCAATTATTCTTGTAATAAGAAAGACCCTAGCTTCTTTGCCCCGGTGATGATTCAAAGGTTTTCTTCATCAACGATTGAGTTGAGCAAGATTTGCGGACGCACGCTCTCCATAATACCATAGGATACTTGGTGTTAGCATGTCCTGTAAGCAAAGTGAGAGCATCTACAACCAGAACCCTCAAACGACCTCTCATACGCCCGCGGGCGTGCCCGCCCGCGTCAGTGACCGGACACGAGAGAAGGAAAAAAGTGACCCAACCGGACCCCTCATATCATCCCCATACGTCCGGGCTGTCCGCGAACCCTCATCTCCATCTCAAATATAGGGATGATATGAGGGCTCGCAGACGTGCCCGGGCGCGCCCGGTCAGTCCGCCACGTAGGACGCGACCCCACCCCGGACCATCTTTTCTTTTTGTTTATTCATTATTTTCTTTCTCTCTCTTCCTCTCCATCAATCACGTGCAAGTGACCAGACATTTGAGAAAAAAAATGAGGAGTGTGGCTACGCGGACAGACAAATAGAGAACACGCCCGGTCAGTGACCGGACGCGTCCGCGGACGTTTGAGGGGCTGGATTTGCAAGTTCCAGTTGTAGATGCTCTAAATGAAACGGCACGGAGAAAGCAGCCCATGTGGCCCAGCTATCATGGCGGTGAGAGCAGGACATGCGACTGTGCATCCATGGCTCCTTCACATTGACAAGCTACCATTAGCTCAGTAATTCGGTGCGGTAGTCGTCACCACGGAGGAGCAACACCAGTGCTCTGCTCGATCCATGGACACCTAGCAAGCCTAGTGCGCTACGGAACAAAATCGCGAAGCCCATCGACCATCATTGCGCTGATGCTGCATAGACCTCGCCCACCTGCTCACGCGACGCGTGATCAATGCCCATGGCCAATCCATGACAATTTTGTGTACGCCCTATGATTTCGATCTCGGAGGGCATGGTCCAATGCCCACACCTGGGATGCACGCAGCCGTGTACTTTGTGCAATGGTTGTTCATCCAGATTTCAAATAATTGTACTCCAATGTTTCAAATATGCTAGTAATGCTAATCAAATTCAAACGAGCCGAGCGAGGAGATAGGCAAAATGACGTCTAATTTGAGAGTCCAAAACATTGTCCGCACTCAGACGTGCCAAATCATGAGCTCACCGGACGACCATGCTTCGGCTCACTGATGACTCTATACAGGAGACGCACCCATGAACGGCCATGGATCTCCCGAGGAAGGAATCCAATGTCGGAGTGTAAGGAATACTACTACCGCTAGCGTAGATGCGGCAAGAGTGCGGCAACATTTTTTCAAATGCCTGATTTTTTTTTTAAAATACAAGATGAACTTTTTTCAATACATGGTCAATATTTTTTTCATACACATTTTAACATTTTCAAATGATTCATTAATACAAGTTTAACATTTTTTTAGTACATGATCAACATTTTTTCTATACACAATTAACATTTTTTAAATGCTTGATTAACATTTTCTAAATACATGATCAACTTCCATCACGACCCCACAAAAATGTACGTGCCCACGCACAGGCCAGGAAAGACTTGGTCAAAATTAAAATTCCAATCAGAAGTGTTGGCCTCAATTAAATCTAGGCTCTTAGAAACTACGGAGCATAGTGTTTTAAAGAATGTTACAATGGAGGTTCTAGAAAGGACCAGTTACCTGAAAACATTACACAAAAGTGCCTGTAAAATAAAAGTGGCAACACCTTTAAAGTTCTTTTATTTTGAACAGACAGTGGGTCTCAAATACCAAAACTTCATTGGATAAACGTCAGAGCACAAATTACAATAGGATCCAAATATAAACAAATATTACAACTAAGTCCTTGACTTTTACAAGGAGGACCCCGGACAGAAATCAAGAAATGCGATCGGCTCCTTGAAAACTGCCACCCAGATTGAACCTTGCCGCCGCACGGGACAGACCACTTGGCACGATGAAATTGTCTTGGAAGCATCAACAGCTCGCCATGGCCTCTGAGTCGCTGCTGGAATTGCCTCCCATCAAGCACTCAAGCCGGGAGGAACATAGTCAACCGCCATTCGACCGGAAGAAGCAGAGCACATGCGAAGACCGCCATCCATCCATGGGTGTCGTAACTCCATCAAAGGGACCTCTGCTGATAAACTCGAACTCGACATGCAAGCTTCAGGATTCTGCGTCTACCCTACTTCTCGTCCACCTCCATGGTAGCCTAAGAAAACAAGCTGCAGCAAATGGATGCCCTCTAGATCTGGGAACACCATTGCACTACGAGCTTATTCAAGGGGGTCCTGCTAGATCCGGTACCTTACACTTTAGACCATCGTGGGGGCAAGGAAGAAGACGACAGCGGCCGCCATGCCATGGCATAAAGCCAAGCCAGGACAAACTAATACTACTGCTACCTTAATATGAACAAGGAATACCCGAGCACCTCTCCATAGCCATCACCGGCCATGAGCACCATCGAACGAGTCATTGGATTGGGCCGAATAACCATGTTCGACTCTCAAAATAGGTGGTGGAAGAAGAGGAGAGTGAAAAGAGAGAAGAGGTGGTTCTTGAGTATCCATCAAATTAGACATCGATCATCAATGTTGGAGAGAGGGAAAAGGGGGATACCGCAATGCAATCTCTGATGAAGCGGCAAGGGAGACTTTGTAGACCTTAAGAACAACATGTTGGGAACAACAATGCAATCGTCTCTATAGATTTTTCGTTGGGGGGGGGGGGGGGGGGGGGGGGAATCCCTAAACCCCTCGTAACTCAATTTCGCTGCATAGTCAACAAGGTCAAGGTGGACCATTGAGACCACCACCCGCCAACCACGCTCTCTAGTCTAGTCGATCAAGCCACCTTTTGGAGAAGTCGACACCCATCATCATCTAGCTCTTGTACACCTCTCTTCGGATACCAAGAGGGAGGTGGAGCATGCACCACCAAGGATGGAGTGGACAGGGGAGAACTAAAACCCATTGCAAAGCTCTCCAAGCGGCGCGTAGTGACCCACAACTCTCCAACGATGGTGATGTCGTTAGGAAGGGATGGGCGTCGAGGGTAGTTCGAGAACAAGTCACAACAAGCCAAGTTGGTCACATACCTTTCACTTTCTAAGGATGGAAAGAGTGAAGTTGGCTCTAAGAAGTGTTTTTCTAACCACGTCATCTTGACTTTTCATTCACCCTCGGTACCACCAGTAATTATAAGTTTGCGTCGAGAGCTAATGTACTCCCATAAATATGACTTCAGAATTGTCCGTGTATACTTTGGTGCAATTGACCACTATGTCCACACAGTCATTTTCCTATACAAGATGAACTTTTTTCAATACATGGTCAATATTTTTTCATACACATTTTAACATTTTCAAATGATTCATCAATACATGGTCAATATTTTTTTCATACACATTTTAACATTTTCAAATGAATCTTTTTCAAATATATATATATATATATATATATATATATATATATATATATATATATATATATATACATACATTCATTAATATATCGACCAGGTGTAGTTACACCCTTGTCTCATATACTACCATGTGATAGTATATATACTACTTTATCATTTTTAACATATTCATGTACTATATCTAAGATACTCCAAAGTGAGTTATATGAAAAAATTACGAGTTGACCCTTAGTATTTATTATATTTATGAAATACGTATATATTTATACGTAAAAAAGAGTATGCATAAAATATGATACATACTACCTAAAAAGTAGTATATATACTACCTAAACATTCTCATATACTACATACTACGCGTATATATACTCCGTTGTGATAGACACTATCTAGAACGTACGAAACAAAAGTGAGAGTAACTACACCCGGTCGTACGAAATATTTGTGGGAAAATACATCCTACGACCAGGTGTAGTTACACCCATGTCTCATATACTACCATGTGATAGTATATATACTACTTTATCATATATATATATATATATATATATATATATATATATATATATATACACACACACACACACTAGAGATGCCACCCCACACGTTGCAGCCGAAATTAATTACAATTATTTCAATTAGATTTGATTGTACTAAAAATCATTAGTATTTGTAGTAATAATATTAGAACTGAAACTAAATAGACATAACCTATTGTATTTAGTAATGTGTGATATATAGTATTTATGGAATATGAGTAGCATATCTGATGCATGTGAGTCTTTTTTCGTGGATGGTGATATGATGATTTAACATAGTTACAAGCTGAGAGAATTAGAGTTAGCGGGAATAGGCGGAGGCCGTGATTATATACAAGGGGGTCCAAACAATAAGTATAACTCTAAAATGCAACATGGTGTACATATTAGCATTGTTCCACTTATAAAATTCTTTGCAAGCATGAGAGAGAGAGAGAGAGAGAGAGAGAGAGTTATTCTTAGGTCAGTTCCAGCATCCTCTTAACTTAGAGCTTATTTGATTCATTCTCAACTCTTTTGATCTCGTAACTCTTCAAATTTTCTTCTCTAGAGAAAGAATACATATGATTTTTTCAAGAAAAATATATAAGAATTGACCGTGTGTATAGCAAAGTACTTACAGTCATTACTAATAAAGCACAGATAACATTGGCATATCACATACTCCCTTCGTCCCATAATATAAGATGTTTTTTGACAATAGTGTAGTGTCAAAAAAAAGTCTTATATTATGAGACAGAGGGAGTAGATAGCATGGAAGCAAAATGTACAATTTAATGAAGATGAGCGAATAATTATCATAGACTGAATAGACCTTTCGTATTTAATCCATCAATAATTGAATTTCTTAGGGTGCTAGTTGATAGAACGTCAACCTGATTTATTTATTATTTTGACATTGTTCAAGAACTCATCCGATTAATCAATTAATTGGTCAATTAATCGCTACTCATTGGGTTGCCGAATCAAATAACACATATTCATCGTGTTAACTTGCCAGGCCGATTAAATGGTTTGTCAGACCGATAAAATGGTCTACGAGACCGATTAATCAGTTGTTAGGCCAATTAATCGTTGTTGCCCTGCTAACTCATGGGCAAACAAAGCCCGATTATTAGGCCCATAACCCGTATCATCCCCTCCCGCTCCTAAAGAGCTAGGGTTTAGCCCTCCACCTGCCCCTCCCGCTCCTCTCATCCCCTCTCGACCTAGATGGCGTCTGGCCAGGTGCTCGTTGGCGTGCCGCCACTTCCCCTTCTCCTTGTTTGTCGCCACTTTCTATTCTTCCTCTGCGCGTTGCTACTTCCCCTTCTCCTTGTTTGTCGCCACTTTCTATTCTCCCTCTGCGTGTTGCTACTTCCCCTTCTCCTTCATGAGCTGCAACCTCTGACAACCAACCCGTTCAGACGGCCTACACGGTCGCCGTCACCTTTCCTATGTATGCCGCCGTCGCATGGCCACCATCACCAGGAGTTGCATCCCAGGCCGAAATCAGCAAATAGATGTTGTAGTATACATGTTTGTTGATGATGTTTGCACCCACATGGATTATTGTTGTTGTATTATTGTTCTTCATCTATTGAATGGTGCCATTTGCTTCATATTTGCAATGTAGATTTTTTTTCTCCACACAAAATTTGCTTATATTGAGTATAATTACACTGATTAATGGTAGACCGATTAATCCAGTTAATAGGATGATTCAGCGATTTGTTGCTACTTCCAAGCCGAGCGAGCAGCTACCAGTTAATGATTTCCTCAACATTGATTTTGAAAACAAAGTAGCCAAAAGGTTTATATAAATTTTGGTAGCTCATTTCGGTAGCTCATTGTTTGCTCAAATTTGTGTCTAAGCTAAATGCAAGTTTTGGTATTGAGAAGAAGAATACACCGATTTATTGATGGCGCAAAATCTTATAGATGTTCGTGCACTCCTAGATAGAATTGAGGCTCGAGAAAAGACTAGAGGCGAAGTAACGTCTAATTCTTTAAAATCGAAGAAGTAGTGTGCAAGCTCAAGAATCCGCATATCAACAATGAAGACATCAAAAAGATATTAATTCAACTAGTGGGAGCAGTTACGGAAGTTGGATAGCTTTTAAAGTGTCTAATTGTAGTTATTGTTTTCTTTGGTCTTGCGTTGTACTCCAACGTATCAAAATATTGTTGTTAAAATAAAAGAAATGCGGCATAAAAATTGTATATATGCGGGCACCAGCTGCCATGATGTGTCAGCGCGTTCGCTCACAGCCAGCCCATCCCAAAAAAGGGTCTGACACCGCCCCATTGTCCTACTCAAACGGACAAAATCCGAACAAAACGGACGTCCATTTAGGATCGTGCGTTGAAGTTGACCTTATGCGCGTATGTGGCAGAACCGTGGAGCAAAAGTCAAAAGGCTTATTCACTTTTCACCACCAAGTGGATTCTTTTATGGGCAATGTATGTACTTGTAGGACATCTTCAACGCAGTCCCCTTAAAGTGTCGATAAAGGTAAGGACCATGGGATCATGTAGTCTTGAAACTTTTTTGTTATCCAACACGGTCCACTAAGAGTCTGTGGACCAGTCCGCATATCCGTTTTCTTTCAAATCGGATCCAATCTAGGGAAGCTTGACACCATGTGAGAATCCGCTTGACCCACTATCGGTTCGGCCACATGTCCTCAAAGCCCATGTGTTTTGTCCTCTACCATATGGCTCATCCCTGCTGTCCGGAGTTGATGCCTATTTGAGGGACATGGTTGGATGGACGGCTCCCATCTCGTGTCCGCGAACGCGCCCGGACGCAGTCCTTGGATAGATAACGTATTTGTTTGTGTCCATGTTGGAGTGTCCTTATATTGCCAAAATGTTGTTCGGGAGAGGATTATAAAAGATGCTATCGTAGTTGCTTGCATAACTAATCTAGGGTATTCTAAATATCTTTGCATATTGGGTTGAGTCGTGGCCCCTCCTGGTCTCCCCCTGGCTTGTTAGTGGCGATCAAGTACATTGATATATAGGATTCAATACTATTGAAACTAGACAATTCCCGGCGCGTTGTTGCAGGACCTGTTGGCAATATGACAATTCCCCGCCCGTTGCTGCGGAAACTGTTGGCAATATGTTTAGAAGATACTTGTTTATGTGGAACATGAATATTACAATTAACAATATGAGCATGAAAATATAAATATATGAGATTTATTATACTTGATTAGTTTATTGTTGCAAAAATAGTAATGTGAGTTTAAAATTCCTTGAAGTTGTCCATGCGGGTGTTTTCTTCATTGAGAAAATATTGAACATGGGTATTGAGGAGGACTCTCTCCCAGCGCGTTGTTGCAGTAACTTTATTAAAATAATGCGTAAGTAGTTGCTAAATCTAACAAAAAAAGTATAAACTTAAAAATAAATAAATGAAAGTGTCTAAAAATAAAATAAAGTTTTTGAATTACGGTTAAAAAATTCATTTCGAACAAAAATATGAAGGATGACTAACATGAATATGTGATATGGGAGGGTTACATGCATAGACTAATGCAAAAATAATTGTAATCTATAAGTTAAATGACTTATGTGGCAGATTTTGAATGGCTTAGTGGAAGGGAAAACTTAAATACATTGCTTAGTGGGACATTGAGGTGGACACTTTGCATGCTAAGAGAATTGGGACCAACTTTTTAAGAATGTAAGATAAACTGCAGAGTCCAAGATTATTTAGCTATGCTACTATCACTACGTAGTTGCCGCATGGAAAAACGTTGGAAATATAATAGAGTAAATTGAATTAATGAGCAATAGAAGTTTTTCACTTATTGATTCGTAGATCAATGCTCAACCATGTGGCACCAGCCCACAACTACTACCTGGGTACTATAAATGCCATTGCTGCAACCACACATTTCATGTTACAAATGTCACAAAAAACACTTGCAAGTAGCACCATTTCCCATTCCTCTCTCCATAACTTCAACAATGTGTGCGCTAGATTGTGGGTGTCTTGATGAATATGTTGTGGGATTGGAAGATGTTGGGAAAATTGTGTTAGGCACAAATTCTCAAGTCTGCATGAACTTGGGGGTACCTCACACTGGAGATTCATTTCCCGGGTGGTAGGTTGGCCTAATTCTCTCTCCCTTCTCTAGAGCTTCTACGTCACCATTGTATCCAACGACATAGTTATATGACTGTTGTGGGTAATTGGTAGGCCCATATTAAGTTAATTTAATATGTGTGAAAACTAGACATGAAGGGTTTTAACTACAATCTATTGTCACCACACATTTCATTTCTCATCCAGGGAATACTTTGTTTAGACAATGGAAAGAGATAGCAAAGTAGGCTACTCGCAGAAATGAGATGTTTTTATTTCTTTGAGAAAAAAACAATTTGAAATGGACAAGTGTGAAATGAAATTGTCAATATGTAACCTCCTTTAAAAAATTAATTTGAAACATATAATCATGCAATATAACTGTGTCGAACTAGATGTAGAATCACTATTAGAAAACAGGCCATTAGTCCCGGTTGGGAAGGGCCTTTAGTCCCGGTTCCCCAACCGAGACTAATGTATAGGGACTAAAGAGTCCAAGCCTTTAGTCCCGGTTGGCTACGAACCGGGACTAAACCCCTGCCACGTGGTCGGCAGCACGCGCCAGGGGATGGGGACCTTTAGTCCCAGTTGGTACTTTGGGGTTTATGGGTTTAGGTTTTATTGTTTATTTTTCCTTTTCATTTTGTGTATTCCATTTAATTCTTTTTCATTTCAAACATATTTTATGCTACTACATACTGTACACGTTATGCATATATAATTGAATTTCTTGTAGAATCAATCATATACATAGAACTTTTCGTACGACCATGCATACGCATATGTACAATTTGGTATATACAATTTCTCCTACAATTTGCCAATCATTACATGCAGGCATTTGGTGTAATGGTATTCTCCGTCGGGAGATGTGACCTGCTGAAGCAAAAATCCCGCCATTTCCTCTTGAATTGCTCGTATGCGGTCCTTTGGTAGGAGCTTATCCCGCATCTCGTTCATCTTTAAAGAAAGAGATCAATATGAACATGTTAGTTGTGTGTATATATATTAGATCATGATAAAAAAATGTGAATGGTGTTTACGTACCCAAAGATCTCTTGCAGTTTGGGTCCTTTCGGTCAGAAAGCGAATGTTCTCGCAAACGTAGAATGCACATAAATTAGTCCCCTGTTCCTGCCTCATGCACTTTACGAGAATATAATTCAATCAGATAATAATCAAGCATGATAATGGTATTGAAACTATAATTAAAGAGATGCGCGGACGTAGCTAATACCTTGGACCTTCGCCATTTCAGCTCTGGTTTCAATTCACCTCTAACCTCTTTGATGAAGTTTTTCAAAACCCTGCCCGGCAAAGAAAATGAATAAAGGAGTTAATAATTACTTGATATCAGGAAGGGAACTAAAGAGGCCGACATAGTGCATTAATGATTGAAATTACCTGTCGAGCATCGAATACAGGCTTCTGTATTCTTCAGGGTCTTTACTTAGTTAGTCCAGTACTTCAACAGTTCCATCGTCAATTCTAATGATTAGCAGGATACAGTGGAAGCTGCGGACACGATTTGTATAAGCGGGCTTGCATAACTCATCAACTACACATAACCTCGAGTATATATATATAAGCAAAAAGAGAATTTACAGTACAAGACAGTAACACTCACTTGAAGTTGTAAGGTAAAAGTATTTCTGGTTTGGTATTTAGGGCCTTCAAAAACCTTAGCAAGGCTTTCTCCGTGTCTTTAGAGTAACTAGTTAACACAGTTTCATTAACGGTATTTGGGTCAATGAACCCAATGCCATAGACTCCATCTCTTTTCAATTCAAAAATCTTCATTCTGCATAATACGACACAATAGAATATAGTGAGGATAGTTATATTACAGGCAATGAACGAGCTGAGCTAGAGACTTAAATTACAGAAAGAAATCACTTGCAGACAGTAGCAACTGACGAGAGATTTGTCAAGTGCTTTTTGATTGAATAACTGAAAAAATTCTTCATTTTCAATCCACAAATCTTTTTCATGCATGTAATGCTCTCGCTTGACTTTCACCATGAGGCTTTGTCGCCCGCTCTTTACTTCTCTCATGTACCAGTCATGCAAGTTGTGCATGTGCGTTGATAGAACCTTCTCCTCGTCAGGACTCATGAGAGGGTTCCCGGGGACATATTTCCATGCTAGTTCCTTCGGATCCTCCGGTGGGAATCCCTCGATCTCTAGGAGTTGTTCAACAGTGATACCGATCTCTCTAGCCTTCTCTCTATCAGCGTTGGTTATTACCACCTTATCGGTACTCACCTTGAGCGGGATGATTGATTGCACTGCCTGTTCTCCGAGCTGGGGAACAGTTTTCCCGCATTTACTACTACCGCTCGAATTCTGTTTTTTTGTTGATGATAGGACTTGCTAATAGAGCGTTCATAAGCTGATAGCGGCCTTTTCTCCGCCGGTTTAGCTGCATTCAAAAAGTGTTGTACGACTTCCTCGGGTATTTTTTCCTTTGGCGGCGGGGGCGGTTTCGGTGCAAAATGGGCTTGCAATTCCTTAGCCACTTGTTCATCAGTTTCCACGACAGTCTTCTCGTAAGCTAACTTCTTTTTGAAAGGAGGCTCGGGTTTCTTCTTTTCTGCTCTCTTCCGCTTTGGAGACAGCGGAGATCGATATCGTGGACTAGCGCTAGGCTCCGTCTCGGATGGATTATACTGACGCGGCGGAGATCGATATGGCGGACTCGCCCCGCGCTCCGTCTCGAGGTGGGTTGGAGTCTACTGACGCGGCGGACTTGGAGGAGGAGTCGGTGGCCTTGGCACCGAGTTTGGAAACACGATGCATTCCTTTTTTCCATAAAATGAGACAATGCATGGCTTCTTCCAGTGTCCGCTCCCCTTCACCTCCAAGGTAGTCAAGATCTAGTGATTCATATGCCGACACAACTTCATCCACCCAGACACGAGCATAGCCAGGTGGAATCGGATTGCCGTGGAAGGTTGCTTCATGTGCACTCGGTAAAGCAAAGACGTCCGCCACCTTCATGGATATGTTCTTCAGTTTCACGTGTAGCTCACAAACTGTCGACTCTAGGATATCATCCACGGGGTAGCGAGCCAGCAGTGCATCATCGGCCGGGACCCCCGTGGAACCCACGCTGCTTTTCGGCATAGATGATGGAATGGTACCATCCAATGTTGCATCTGGTTGCTCCTGCTGTTGAGACACGCCTTGCTGGCTAAGTTTGCTGATTTGCTCCTGCTGCAGCATGTATTTGCATTCCCAGTCCGCGTTCTTTGATTCTACCATTTGAATCCGATCTACTTCATGCTTCTTATTTCTCTCACGGCTTCTGTAACTGTCGTTCCAATCCGCAAACCCCAGAAGCCACGGAACAAGGCCTTTGCCTCCTGTTCATTCCGGGTGTTCAGGATTCTTGACGGCACGTGTAAGCTCGTCGTTCTCTCTCTCGGGCTGGTACACACCCATTCGAGCTTCTTTTATTGCTTTAAGTAACTCGTCCGTGGCTTCTTTAAGACTTGCCTGCTCAAGAATCTCCCCTGTCTTTGGGTCCAACATTCCCCCATGTGCATAAAACCAAGTCCTGCACCTGTTGGGCCAAGTCTCTGTTTCTGGAGTGACCCCTGCAGCCTTCATGTTTCTCTCGAATTCATCCCACTTAGGCAACCCAGACTTGTAGCCACCTGGCCCCAGATGATGGTGCCACATTTTTTTGTCAGCATTTATCTTATTTACTCTCGACCGTTCCTTAGCTGCCTCTGATTCCTTGAACTTGACAAATCTGTCCCAGTCATCATTTAACTTCAAATATTCTCCTTTGAATTATGGAGTCTTCTTTCCTCCTTTCACGTAATTGGTCCATAATCTTTTCTTCCAAGTCTGGAATTGTGTGGCCATCTTCTTAAGAGCACACTTCTTGACTTTCTCCCGTTGGAGATCTGTGAGACCCTCTGGTAGGGTGAAATGTTTCATGAGCGCCTCCCAAAGCAGATTTTTTGCTCATTCGCTGACAAAGGGAACTCCGGGATCTTTTGGCTGATTCCATTCTTGAGCGGTGATCGGGATTTGGTCCCTAACGATAACTCCGCATTGACGTATAAATTTGTCCGCATTCATTTTAGGAGCAATCGGTTCGCCATCTGCTCTGACTTGATCGATGTTATACTTTATGCCTTCTTTCAACTTTTTTGTCAGGCCACGTTTAACCCTTGTAGAAGATTTGCTCGATCTGGAGGGCTAAAATAAGAATGATTCGTTAATATATACAAATCAATCAATACTTCTGATGATCACCAGAGGGCAAATTAATACCTCGCCGGACTTTGTTAAATGGAGAAAAATTTCTTCGCCATCATTGTCAGATGGTTCCCCTTCGTCTCTTGGTTGTTCTTCCTCAATTCCCTCACCGGATGGGTTAAGGTATTGTGAGCCATCATCTACTTCATTCTCTTCGTTTCCGGAGCATATCATGTCGTACATGACATTCTCTTGATCACGGTCTCTGTCTCTACCGTCCATAGCTTAACTAATCTAGAACAAATATAAAACAATTAGAATGCATTCAATAAGCAAAACCGGAGATATGCAAATCAATACAAGGCAATGCAACAATATGATCATATAATATCACTAATACATCATCGAATAGTATCACTAATACATCTCGAATATTATTATATAATATCACTAATACATCATCAAATATTATCACTAATAAATCTCGAATATTATTATATAATATCACTAATACAGATCCAGTTGACGTCTCGCGGCGCAGGCGGTGGACACCCAAAGAGAAGGAACCATGACAGGATCATAGCTCGGGTGAGATCCCTGAAGAACCTGCCTGGTATTGGAGAACCTGGCATCCAATGCAGCCATGTAGCGTCGGACGTGCTCGTCCTCCTCCCTGACACGGCGACGTACCACCTCCGCGGGGGCCGGCTCCCTCTGCACCGACAGTGGTCGACGTGACCGGCACCAAAGAACCTACGGGTTGACGACGGGACCCTGATTCCTCACCAAGCTGCGCGCCCCGGAAGGCAGCACCTCCCAGTGCCAGCCCGGCGGAGCCCAGTCCCGAACATGGCGCCTCTCAAGCAGGTTCATGCCACCGAGTCGACGACGAGGATGCTGGTCGGGCATTGTCGACTCAACGGCTACGCTATGCAACTAAACATTTAAACATCTAAACATCATATATCTGCCTAATATAAAATAGCTAATGCCTAATAAAAAGTCTCATTTACTAAAACATATTAACATCTAAACCCTAAACATCTAAACATCATATATCAACCTCCGGCGATCGTCGGGGACTCCTCCGGCGATCGTCCGTGACTCCTCACCGGTGATCGTCGCGGACTCCTCCGGCGATCCTCCGGGACTCCTCACCGGCGATCGTCCGGGACTCCTCACCGGCGATCGTTGGGGACTCCTCTGACAATCGTTCGGGACTCCACATCGGCGATCGTCCAGGACTCCTCCGGCGATCGTCGGGGACACTACAATAGCACTTAGGATGGAGGCGGAGGCGGAGGCGCCGGAGGCGGGGGCGGGGGCGGAGGCGTGGCCGGCGGCGGTGCTGCTGTGGCGTCGGCGTCGGTGGAGGCGGCGGCGGGGCCGGAGGAGGGGGCGGAGGTTGGGCCGCCGGCGGTGCTGCGGTGGGCGGGGGCGAGCGGCGGAGGCACGCGGGGCCGACGGGGACAGAGGAAGGGGGAGCCTTACCGGTATTGCCGAGGAGAGGGGCAGCGATGGCGACGGAGGAGACCGGCGAGGAGGAGGTCGGAGATGAGGAGCGGCAACGGCGACGGCGTCGGGGCGGATTTGGGCAGCCTGGCGGCATAGTGGAGTGGCGTCGGGGGAGAAACTGAGGAGAGGAAGGAGAAGGCGGGGTTAAATACCCCAGGGCCTTTAGTCCCGGTTGGTGGCTGCAACCGGGACTAAAGGTCCTTTAGTCCCGGTTGGTACCACCAACCGGAACTAAAGGTCATCCCTTTAGTCCCGGTTGGATCCACCAACCAGGACTAATGGCCCATCGTTTCGGCGGCCCAAATTCCGCGCGGGAAGGGACCTTTAGTCCCGGTTAGAGGATCCAACCGGGACTAAAGGTGTATTTTCTCTTTTTTGTTTTGTTTTGTTTTTCTAATTTCTGTTTTTAGATTTGGAATATCTATTAGAATATTTATAGTTTTTTAATGAATCTTTTTGCTTTAGGTCAAAACAATTACAAACTTTCTGTTAGTGCCAGTTAGTTTTCAAATTTAAATAGTTTAAATTTGAATTCTTTTGAAATTTGTGTGAATCACTAGTTTGTGAATAACTTTAGTTTTAAAATAGAATTTTGAGTGATTGTTTTTCCTGTTGTTTAATATTAGTATGTTTTATCATTATGTTAAATTTGGGAATTTTTAGGATAATTTAAATAGGTGTTTTAATCAAAACCAGATTCTGTTTAACTCGTTTAGTTTTATACCTTCATTTGTTTTAATCAAAATCACCCAAATGAACTCCAGACTTTTTGTGCATTCAATATGCACCATTCTAAGCCACATCTTCAAATTTCAACCCTTACTAACTTCATTTGCTATTTTTCATGCATTTAATGATTTTTTGAGCTAAATGACCCTGAAATTAAAAAGCACTACAAATGAACTCTGAAAAGGTAGAAACTTGGCATGGTATCATCATTTCACCCACATAGCATGTGCTAAAAAGTTAAGAGGGTTACGGCAAAAATTGGATGCACTTCGTATACAAACTGGACCATATCCTTCGAAGTATGAGGTTTTCGCACGAAAACTCATCTGTTACAATGGCATTTCATTTTTTAACTTATTTCAACTCCAGACTTTTGGTGCATTCAATATGCACCGCATTCAATATGCACCATTGTAAGCCACACCTTCAAATTTCAACCCTTTCTATCTTCATTTGCTATTTTTCATGCATTTAATGATTTTTTTTGAGCTAAACGACCCTGAAATTAAAAAGCACTACAAATGAACTCTGAAAAGGTTGAAACTTGGCATGGTATCATAATTTCACCCACATAGCATGTGCTAAAAACTTGAGATGGTTACGGCAAAAAGTGGATGCACTTCGTGTACAAACTGGACCATCTCGGCTACTCACTAGAGAAGAAAAGTGATGACGGTGAAGCCAATCACATCCCAGAGTGGGATCTTGGGGTATACAACTTTTTCTTCTCGTGTGTCCCTTGCTTATAGCGTCGTAACCATGGACAATCTTCATCATTTAACAATATGCTTGGGTCAGTCTTCACTGTGAAGGGAGGACTTTCATCAAACTTTTCATAATCTGTTGACATGGATGTCTTGTCCTCCACTCCCACGATGTTTCTTTTCCCTGAAAGAACTATGTGGTGCTTTGGCTCATTGTATGATGTATCCGCTTTCTTATCTTTTATTTTTCTCGGTTTGGTAGGCATGTCCTTCACATAGAAAACCTGCGCCACATCATTGGCTAAGATGAATGGTTCCTCTGTGTACCCAAGATTGTTGAGATCCACTGTTATCATTCCATACTGCTGGTCTACCATTACCCCTCCTCCAGTCAGATTGACCCATTTGCACCGGAACAAAGGGACCTTCAAATCACTTACATAGTCAAGTTCCCATATCTCCTCTATGTAACAATAATATGTGTCCTTTTCCCTATTGGTGTTTGCTGCATCATCAAAGCGGACACCACTATTTTGGTTGGTGCTCTTTTTATCTTTGGCGATCGTGTAAAATGTATTACCATTTATGTCGTATCCTTGGAAAGTCAATATAGTCGAAGATGGTCTCTCGGCCAACAAGTACAACTCATCTTCAACAATGTCGTCATTCATGAGATGTGTTTGCAACCAACCGCCGAAAACCTCAATGTGTGTACGTTTAATCCAGGGGTCAGACTGCTCCGGATTCATGGACCATATAATATCCATGTGGTTCTCGATATACGGGGTCACCAAGGTAGAATTTTGTAGAACTGCGTAGTGTGCTTGCGCCCAAGAATGCCCGTCCCTACATATTATTGATTTTGGTCCAAGCGTGCCTTTTCCACGGAGTCTCCCCTCATGCCACGATTGAGGAACACCAATCAGCTTAAGGTCAGGAATAAAGTCAACACAAAACTCAATAACCTCCTCTGTTTCATGGACCTTGGAGATGCTTCCTTCTGGCCTAGCACGGTTACGAACATATTTCTTTAAGACTCCCATGAACCTCTCAAAGGGGAACATATTGTGTAAAAATATAGGACCCAGAATGGCAATCTCTTCGACTAGGTGAACTAGGACATGCGCCATAATATTGAAGAAGGATGGTGGGAACACCAACTCGAAACTGACAAGACATTGGACCAAATCATTCTGTAAGCTTGGTAGGATTTCCGGATCGATTACCTTCTGAGAAATTGCATTGAGGAATGAACATAGCTTCACAATGGCTAATCGAACATTTTCTGGTAGAAGCCCCCTCAACGCAACCGGAAGCAATTGCGTCATGATCACGTGGCAGTCATGAGACTTTAGGTTCTGGAATTTTTTCTCTGCCATATTTATTATTCCCTTTATATTCGAAGAGAAGCCAGACGGGACCTTCATACTGAGGAGGCATTCAAAAAATATTTCCTTCTCTGCTTTGGTAAGAGCGTAGCTGGCAGGACCTTCATACTGCTTTGGATGCATGCTATCTTTTGCGTTCATACGTTGCTGGTCATGTTGTGCCTCCGGTGTACTTTTGTGTTCCCATACACGCCCAGGAAGCCTAGCAGGTTCACGCAAAGATTCTTCGTGACGTGCATCACGTCGATTGCAGAGCGGACCTCTAGGACTTTCCAATATTCTAGCTCCCAAAATATAGATTTCTTCTTCCACATGGGGGCGTGTCCGTCAGCGTTAATCGGAACAGATTGTCCGCCAAGACCCTTTCCAAAAATTACATGTAAATCCTTGACCATATGAAGTATATCATCACCAGTACGGAGGACAGGCTTCTTTCGGTGATCTGCCTCACCTTTGAAATGCTTGCCTTTCTTTCTTAAGGCATGCTTGGTCGGAAGAAATCGACGATGTCCCAGGTACACATTCTTCTTGCATTTGTCCAAATATATACTTTGAGTCTTATCTAAACAGTACGTGCATGCATGGTATCCCTTGTTTGTCTGTCCTGAAAGGTTACTAAGAGCAGGCCAATCATTGATGGTTACAAACAGCAACGCTCGCAGGTCAAATTCCTGCTGTTTGTGGTCATCCCACACACGTACACCTTTTTTATTCCACACCTGTAAAAGTTCATCAACTAATGACCTTAGGTACACATCAATGTCGTTGCCGGGTTGCTTAGGGCCTTGGGTGAGCACTGGCATCATAATGAACTTCCACTTCATGCACAACCAAGGACGAAGGTTATAGATACATAGAGTCACAGGCCATGTGCTATGCTTGCTGCTCTGCTCCCCAAAAGGATTAATGCCATCTGCACTTAAACCAAACCATAAGTTCCTTGGGTCATCTGCAAAGTCCGGCCACTTTCTCTCGATTTTTCTCCACTGCGACCCATCAGCGGGTACTCTCAACTTCCCGTATTTCTTACAGTCTTCTTTGTGCCATCGCAACGACTTGACATGCTCTTTGTTTTGGAACAAACGTTTCAACCGTGGTATTATAGGAGCATACCACATCACCTTGGCAGGAATCCTCTTCCTCGAGCGCTCGCCCTTAACATCATCACCAGGGTCATCGCAACTGATCTTATATCGCAATGCACCACATACCGGGCATGCATTCAAATTCTCGTACTCCTCACCGCGGTAGAGGATGCAGTCATTAGGGCATGCATGTATCTTCTGCACCTCTAATCCTAGAGGGCAGACAACCTTCTTTGCTTCGTATGTACTATCGGGCAATTCGTTGTCCTTTGGAAGCTTCTTCTTCATTATTTTCAGCAACTTTTCAAATCCCTTGTCAGATAGACCATTCTCTGCCTTCCATTGCAGCAATTCCAGTGTGGTACGGAGCTTTGTGTTGTCATCTTCGCAATTTGGGTACAACCCTTTTTTGTGATCCTCTAACATGCGCTGCAACTTCAACTTCTCCTTTTCACTTTCCCAGTTTCTCTTTGCATCAGCAATGGCCCGACCAAGATCATCAGCGGGCTCATCTGATGCCTCAGCTTCTTCTTCTTCATTCTCTTCCCCCATTGTAGTACCATCATATTTAGGAAACCCAGGATAGTTGTCATCATCCTCTTCTTCTTCATTCTCTTCCATTAGAACCCCTCTTTCTCTGTGCTTGGTCCAACAATTATAGCCGGACATGAAACCGGACGTAAACAGGTGGATGTGAATGTGTTTTGCGCTAGAGTAAGTCTTATCATTCTTACACACACCACATGGACAACACATAAAACCATCCCGCTTGTTTGCCTCGGCCGCACGCAGAAAACTATGCACGCCATTAATGAACTGGGGAGAGCGTCGGCCATCGAACATCCATTGCCGGTTCATCTTCATTAAACAACACCGAAAAGACCAAATTAATATAAGTTCATACATAAAGTTCATACACACTTATTCTCATAAAACAACATACAACTATCTAGCTAAAACATTTAAATGCAACAACAAATGCGATCAAAATCGCTACTAAGGTAACAATTGATCCAACAGCATAATGATACCAAGCCTCTTTATTAATGGCATATTTTCTAATCTTTCTAATCTTCAAGCGCATTGCATCGATCTTGATCATGTGATCATCGGCGACATCTGCAACGTACAACTCCAATTTCATCTTCTCTTCTTCAACTCTTTTCAATTTTCCTTTCAAATCCTCGTTTTCTTTTTCAACTAAATTTAACTTCTCAACAATAGGGTCGGTTGGAATTTCCGGTTCAACTACCTCCTAGATAAAAATATCTATGTCAACTTGATGGGCATAATTGTCATTAACACAAAATGCAACAAATAGTTATAAAAGAGAATATACCACATCCGAATCGTAAACCGGACGAGGGCCGATGGGCACGGATATCAAAACCATGGCACTATATATAACAAACAATCATACAAGTAAGAAAATTATGCAAGTAACTATCTAAATCATACAAATATGATTTTTTTATAAAAAGGATAAGAACAAGAAGAGGCTCACCAAGGTGGTGCCGGCGACGGGACGGTGCGGGCGATCGGCGGTGGTTAGGACGGGGACGGGAAGGCACTAAGTAAACCACACCTACACACATATGAAAACTAAGAAGTTAATTTGAGCTCAAATTGCATATAAATCAAAAAAAACTCCCACATAATTATACCCAAACTAAAACCCACAAATCACTATACTTATAAAGCGTTGCACGAGCTGATCTAGCAATGAGAGATGAAAGGACAAAGTTGCTAACCTTTGTGAACACCTGGATGGATTGGGGTGCCTCAAATCTTGACAAATCTTAGCAAAAATGGAGGGATGAGCTCGAGAAGAGGAAGAGAAAACAGAGAATGGAGAGGATGATCTCGGGTTGGAAGAACCATCTATATATAGGGATACATTTAGTCCCGGTTGGTTATACGAACCGGGACTAGAGGTCCATCTCTAGTCCCGGTTGGTGTTACAAACCGGGACTAAAGGGTCTCGCGGGGCCCCAGTCTGACACAACCCTGCCACCATCCCTTTAGTCCCGGTTGGTAACACCAACCGGGACTAGAGGTTCCATCTCTAGTCCCGGTTTGTGTTAGCAACCGGGACTAACGTGGCTCGCAGGGGCCCCAGCTTGACACCAGCCTGCCACCACCCCTTTAGTCCCGGTTGGTAACACCAACCGGGACTAAAGGTTCCTCATGAACCAGGACTAATGCCTAGCCTAATGAACCGGGACTAGTGGTAGCATTAGTCCCGGTCCAGAAGCCAACCGGGACTAATGCTTCGATCCAAAGGCATGTTTTCTACTAGTGAATTCAACTCTTCTTAACTAAAATTGTAAAGGAAAGATGCCCAATAAACAAAAATTATGAACACTGTTCCATTTCCATTCCAGAAACATATCTTGTTTGATTCAGTTGGGTTGAATCGTGACATGACGTATCGGTTGGGTCTTGTTGATGGTTGGCCTACATCAATTCATATTTCACGCTCAATGTGTTGAATAGGCGGGAAAATGTGCTTGCCTCACGCATCTTTGTCTAGCCCACTTATCTTGGCGTTCTTCTTTCTTCCTGTTTTCTTTCTTTCACTTTTCATATTTGTTTTTTTTATATTTTCACCTCTCTTTTTTTCTTTTTCACTTTTTCACTTTATGCGTTATCCTTTTCCTATTTTTAAAATTGTGTGGTGTGTGGGGGTGGGGAGAGGGCAAATGCTTTGAACATGTTTAGAAAAGCATATGAACACATATTGACACGTGCACAGACATTTTCTTTGAAATACATGCTTAGAAAAGTGCATGAACTTTTCTTAAAAAACATGAGTATGTTTCTATGCATAAAATTATATAAAGATGAGATGACCATTTTATACATAAATATTTTACTTAAATTTTTATGGAATATTTTACTTATTTATTTGAAAAATTATATTGTGGTACGTGAACAATTTCTCGGTTTTATTGCAACAGAGTCTTAAAAACAAAAACACTATTGACACTCCAAAAACATATTTCTCGCCCCTAAAAAACTTATTTCTCGTTCGAAAAAGTGACGACTTTGCCTAAACTATGTATTAGAAAATAAAATAACCTGAATTTTTTTATCATGTCAGTGCCTGGCCTAATTAGGCGCCTAATAGGCTTTTGCTCTAATATTCTGCGTCTCACGTACGTACCTGCTTTTACTTGCTCGGAGGAAGAGGCTGTTTCCAAGGCTGCGGAGCCTTTGTCGGCTGGTATAATTGTGGTTTGGCCTGTGTACGAGGCTTCCTATTTTTGGTTGCATGTTAGTACAACTCCAACGTCGACCTGTAAATTTTCTTCGACATCCGTCCGTAGACAATGAGAGACCAACCCGCCAACACTGATGTCGAAGGAGCCATGCAACGTTGTTCGCATACATTTCAACAATCATTTGAACTAACCGGACGAAATTCATGCAAACACGATTGATTTCGTACAAATCGAACGAAAACATTTACATTTTAGATATATCTATTATATATAAAAAGTGTTTGACGGGTTAAGCAGAAAAAAGATAAATAAGCTAGAAATTACCACAATAATTAGAAACATCTGGTCGTTGATTTGGTGGACCCATAACTTAAAAGACTTAATCAATGGATTAGATCTAAGAGCGCTTCATCTCATAAAAAAAAAACTACAACTATCCTTAGCCTGGACGTGTGACTAAATCCTAAAATAAGGAATACGTGCAGTTTAAAAAAAGTGCACACCTTGTAGCCATATGCATGTCCCTCTAAATAAATAAAAGAATGTGTTCAAAAAAAAACTAGAAGATCTCACGTAGCTGCATGTAAAATCGATGGATCCGATTTATTATACGTACACATCTTTTATCTATCTATGAGTCCTTTTAAATAAAAAAAACTAAAAGAAAAAACTACTAGATCTCACATCCTACAAAAAAAAAAACTACATGTCATGGTCCAGATCTCACGTCCTTCAAAACAAAATGAAAAACAAAAAGCTACTACATCTCACGTACAAAAAAGCTACTACATCTCACGTACAAAAAAGCTACTACTATATATTAACCCTAAAAAAAGCTATTACATCTCACATATCTTTTTTAGCGGCATTTCATGTACAGAAAAAACTACTAACATATCTCACCTTCCTTTCAGGTTCCTAGAATAAAGATTGCAGCCGCCGTCCCTCAGAAAACAAAAACACATGCAGCTGTCGTCTCCTATGTCCTCGACCTCATATAGCGGTCGTCGTAATGAGTCTCTACACCAGGGCTGCCGGACATGCTTTCGGGATCCGAGGTCTCTTCGCCGCCGCCTAGCTACAAAGAAAAATTATCAATTGCCGATCTTTTTTTGTAGAAAGAAAAACCTATGTTCAAGGCACCAATTCCTGATCTCCTTCTCCAGGGTAAATAAAACTCTTCTCCCGACCACTATTCTCGCTCCCATGTCCGAACCTCCGATCCAGTAGCTTCGTCGATCCTGGCATCCAGGTTGTTGCGTTCGGACGTAGAAGCCTTCGATCCACCAACTTCCACGATCTTTTCTTCGTGTCGCCGGAGTAGGCACATTGGGAGGTTTTCGATTATATGGAGGGCAGCAACTATTGTAATATTACGTTGATGGTGGTGCCACTGAGTACCCGCCTTCTAGACACGAGGCCAATGCCATTTCATTAGGTTCCTTGCATGTTTTATAAGAATATATATGTACCAACTACTCTCAGAGTAACAATTGGTGGAAATAGTTTTGGTTTCAAACATTCTCAAATCTATATTTTGTTATATCTGCATCCTCAAGATTTTTATATAATGCAACGAACAGTGAGAGCATCTGGACATTGTTATATTTTATATGTAGAATGCAATCAAACATTGTTATTTAGTTTGTTGAAAATTAATAGGTTTCAGGCCGGGGCCGAACACTGCCAATGTCGGTCCCAAGACCAGAAAAAAGTTGAGGGAGCATAGACAAATTAACCCTATGCCTTTGTATTTGACCTTCATAACTTACTATCATCATTTTGTAACTTGGCCATAAGTCAATCGACTGAAGATCAAGAGCAGCCAGCATAGAGGGTGGTACAAAACCATGATCTGGAAGGTTAGTCACTAACAAAAACTACCTTAATTAATATATTAGTTCAATGGTACGGTGAAAAAAAAAAGTGCAAGTGAGACTTGCAGATCAAAACATTAGACCTATCTCTACCTAAACATGTGTTTCCGCATGGAGAACTATACATAGCATTCTCGAGAGTTGCAATAAAGGATGGACTAACGGTAATAGTATATAAATAAATATTCTGAAGGCATGGAAAAAGGCTTCTATTATAGTGTTCTTCACTGATATGGATGTGTCTTCTGGAGGATGAACTCGGTCCGGATTCAAGATGGCTACGGGAGATGAGATCCATGCCCACAACGAATCAACAACAACACCAACGTTGCTCTTTGCGTAGCTAGACACCAGCCGACGTCATCAATCAAGAAGTCAACAGAGAAAAGGAGGGTGTCTTTGCTCTATGATTAGCTGGACATCAACCGGCGGTAACAACCTAGAAGTCAACACATAAAAGGAAGGAAAAGCAAAATATGACAAAGGGGATCAGGCAAGACCAGGCTCTGTGTGAAGATATGGACCGTGGACTGTGAAAGATACCTGAGCATTGTGCTGAGCCTGTTGGGATAAAATCCCAACTAATCATTCAAGTACGAAAAAAATATTTTACTACAAAAAGTACGAATAATCAGTTATCAATTGTTCTAAAAAATCAGCTACGAATTATAAAAAACACATATGATTAATGTACATCATCTAGGGAAAATAGTATATATAGTGCATATACATAGTTTCAGAGAAAATTGTGTAATATAGTCATGCAAACTAAAAAAAATCCATGCTAACATATACTTCATGGACAAAAATATATGATCTTTACAAAATCACCCATATTGACTCAAATTTGATTCCTATGATACTTTTTGGGAAAACGTTACATACTAAACATAAGAAACTTTAATATGCCTCAACGAGATTGTCAAGCCAACAACACACCATGTACACATCACTCAAGCCGCATTAGTCAAACAGGTGGATTCAAGCACATAGCACTATAAAAGTTCAGCAGCAACATAGCCTCCAGATATCTCACCGAAACATTAAAGGGGTAACTTTTATATCCTTAAAATCACCACTTCATGACCGTCCCAAACAATTGTTGAATATAAAATCAACCAAACTATATTAAGTACTAGCCCGCGCCAAGAGCGGGCCACTTTGCTAGTTTTAATTAAAAAGACAAAACTATGTGCACATAGACCGTGTGGAGCTCCATTCCCATGACACGGATACATTACACTACTCTATGGCCGACCGTAGCAGACCCCTTTGTCTTCCCCATGTCCGGTAGCCCGCTCATGAGGCTGCCAGGAGCCCCGGAGGGATATTCCTTGCCCATCTGTTCCTTATGACCGGCGGTCTCGACGGGCCACCCTGTCTGCTATTATGCCTGAGAACTGGTCTTCCTACTCGTCGGATGCCATCCAAAGCATGGGGAAAATGATGGAAGGAGGAGATGGGCAGCGGAGGAGTGGTGTGAATCTTGCCCTACGTTTTCCCTATTGTGTCATGCTAGATGCATCGGCTGCAATATAAAACTTTTCCTACACGCAGAAAAACAAGGAACATGCTATGGAGATGGATCATGGATCATTATTGTTGATGCATAGTCCCGTGCAGCGGAAGTAGAGTCGGGGCAGCGCCTCCGTGGGGTTCGTCTCCTCCTCGTCTGATCTCCTTCGAACAGCCAGTCGCCGGATGATACGTCTCCAACGTATCTACTTTTCCTCACCCTTTTGCCCTTGTTTTGGACTCTAATTTGCATGATTTGAATGGAACTAACCCGGACTGACGTTGTTTTCAGCAGAACTAACATGGTGTTGTTTTTGTGCCGAAATAAAAGTTCTCAGAATCGAACGAAACTTTTTGGAGAATTATTTCAAAATATATGTAAATTATTGGAGGCAAAATCCACCCAAGAGGGGGACCAGGGTGGCCAGCACCCACCAGGGCGTGGCAGGCCCCCTTGGCGCGCCCTGGTGGGTTGTGTCCACCTCGTGGCCGCACTAACCCTAATTCCGCCACTATAAATTCCTATTTTCGGAGAAAAAAATCAGAGAGAAAGTTTCATCGAGTTTTACGATACGGAGCCGCCGCCACCTCTTGTTCTTCATCGTGAGGCCAGATCCGGAGCCCGTATGGGGCTCCGGAGAGGGGAATCTTCGGTCTTCGTCATCACCAACCTTTCTCCATCGCCAATTCCATGATGCTCCCCACCGGGAGTGAGTAATTCCTTCGTAGGCTTGCTGGTCGGTGAGGAGTTGGATGAGATTCATCATGTAATCGAGTTAGTTTTGTTAGGGCTTGATCCCTAGTATCCACTATGTTCTGAGATTGATGTTGATACGACTTTGCTATGCCTAATGCTTGTCACTAGGGCCCGAGTGCCATGATTTCAGATCTGAACCGTTTATGTTATCATCTCTATATCTATGTTCTTGATCCGATCTTGCCTAGTCATATGCACCTATTACGTGTTATGATCCGTCAACCCCATAGTGACAATATTTGGGATACTTCGCGGTGATGACCGTAGTTTGAGGAGTTCATGTATTCACCATGTGTTAATGATTTGTTCCGGTTCTCTATTAAAAGGAGGCCTTAATATCCCTTAGTTTCCTTATGGACCCTGCTGCCACGGGAGGGTAGGACAAAAGATGTCATGCAAGTTCTTTTCCATAAGCACGTATGACTATTTACGGAATACATGCCTACATTACATTGATGAACTGGAGCTAGTTCTGTATCGCACTAGGTTATGACTGTTACATGACGAATATCATCCAACGAGTTACCGATCCAGTGCCTACGAGCTTTCCACTTATTGTTCTTGCTAAGTTACTATTGCTTCTGCTGCTGTTCCAACTGCTACAAAACTATTGCTACTACTGTTACTGTCACTACTGCTATCAAACTATCATATTACTGTGCTACTGATCACTTTGCTGCAGATATTTAATCTCCAGGTGTGGTTGAATTGACAACTCAACTGCTAATACTCTCAAGTATTCTTTGGCTCCCCTTGTGTCGAATCTATAAATTTGGGTTGAATACTCTACCCTTGAAAACTGTTGCGATCCCCTATACATGTGGGTTATCAAGACCTTTTTCTGGCGCCGTTGCCGGGGAGCATAGCTATATTTGTTGAGTCACTTGGGATTTATATCAACTTATCATTATGAAGAATCTGAAGGATCCAAAGACTAAGATTTTTCCCTCTAAGACGAGGGGAGGTAAGGAACTGCCATCTAGCTCTGCACTTGATTCACCTTCTGTTATGAGTAAGCTTGCAATACCACCACATGCTAGTAATCCTGATATGTCGCAAGTTATCGATGATGCTACCTCTGCTATGAATTATGCTATTGATGATGCTAGTACCATGCTTGATGATAATATGCCACTAGGGGAATTTCTTGATGAACAAATTGCTAGAGCTAAAGAGAATGAAACTACTAAAATTGATGAGATTGCTGAAACTGATGAAGCTTATGAAACTGATGATAATTATGAAACTCCTATTAGTCCTAGTTCTCCTAAGTTTGAAATGCCTAAGATACCTGAAGGTTATGTTATGGACGAGGAGATAACTAGAGAAATTCTTTCTTGCAAGGATAGAAACGATCTTAAGGAATTGCTACGCAAGTATAAGGAAAATACTCTGAATGCTAGAATGAAATGTGATCCTAAGTTTGCTACTTCACCTATCTTTGTTACCGATAAGGATTATGAGTTCTCTATCGACCCAGAGTTAATTACTTTGGTTGAATCTGATCCTTTCCATGACTATGAAACTGAAACTGTAGTTGCACACCTTACTAAGCTGAATGATATAGCCACCCTCTTTGCTCATGATGAGAAGATTCACTACTATTATATCCTTAAGTCATTTCCGTTCTCATTAAAGGGTGATGCTAAGACATGGTACAATACTCTTGCTCCAGGTTGTGTGCGTAGTCCCCAGGATATGATCTACTACTTCTCTGGAAAATATTTTCCTGCTCATAAGAAACAAGCTGCCTTATAGGAAATATTTAACTTTGTGCAAATTGAAGAAGAGAGTCTCCCACAAGCTTGGGGGAGGCTTCTCCAATTGCTTAATGCTTTGCCTGATCATCCTCTCAAGAAAAATGAAATACTTGATATCTTTTATAATGGACTAACCGATGCTTCTAGGGACTTCCTAGATAGTTGTGCTGGTTGTGTTTTCAGGGAACGAACTATTGAACAAGCTGACGAATTATTGAATAACATATTGAAGAATTATGATGATTGGACGCTTCCTGAACCGCCGCCTAAACCCACTCCGAACAAGAGGGGTATCTTATTTCTCAGTCCTGAAGATATGCAAGAGGCAAAGAAATCTATGAAGGAAAAAGGTATTAAACATGAGGATGTTAAGAATTTGCCACCTATTGAAGAAATACATGGCCTTGACACACCACCACCTCCACAGGTGGTAGAGGTAAATTCTTTATTAAAGTTTAATGAAAGTGACATCCCACACAATAAACATCCTAGTCAATGCTTATATGAGTTTGACGACTATGTTCTGAAACAATTGAAATACAATTCCGATATGATTGCTCGCTTGAGTGACTTGCTATTTAGAACCAGTAATGATGTTAGAGGTGTAGGAAAACATGCCTCTATGGTTCAAACTCAGTTAGAAGAAGTTGCTAAGTCTCAAAAAGAACTGCTTGATGAAATGAATAATAATATGCATGATTTTGCTGCTAGAGTAGTAACTAGAGGAGGTAGAATGACCCAAGAACCACTTTATCATCAGGGTCATCCTAAAAGAATTGAACAGGACTCTCAGAGAATTAATCCTGATGCACCTAGTCCTTCTAAGAAGAAAAAGAAAAAGAAAAATGATAGGACTTTGCATACCTCTAGTGAACCCGAGACACAAAAACCTCCTGAAAATAATGATGTCTCTATTTCCGATGCTGAAACTCAATCTGGTAGTGAACATTCACCTAGTGATAATAAAAATGATAATGATGATGTTCACGATGATGCTCAACCTAGTAATGATAAAGAACCAGATAATGATGTTGAAATAGAACCTGCTCCTGATCTTGATAACCCACAACCTAAAAATAAACGGTATGATAAAAGAGACTTTGTGGCTAGGAAACATGGTAAAAAAAGAGAGCCATGGGTTCAAAAACCCATGCCCTTTCCACCTAAGCCATCTAAGAAAAAGGATGATGAAGAATTTGAGCGCTTTGCTGAAATGATTAGGCCAGTCTTTTTGCGTACCCGCTTAACTGATATTTTGAAGATGGCCCCTTATGCAAAGTATATGAAAGACATCATCACAAATAAAAGAAAGATACCGGAAGCTGAAATCTCCACCATGCTTGCTAATTATTCTTTTAAGGATGGAGTACCTAAAAAACTCGGAGATCCTGGAATACCAACTATACCTTGCTCCATCAAAAGAAACTATGTCAAAACTGCTTTGTGTGATTTGGGAGCCGGTGTTAGTGTTATGCCTTTCTCCTTATATGAAAGTCTTGATTTTAATAAAATCACACCTACCGAGATATCATTGCAAATGGCTGACAAATCAACAGCCATACCTATCGGTATTTGTGAAGATGTGCCCGTTGTTGTTGCAAATGTTACTATCTGAACGGACTTTGTTATTCTTGAGATGCCCGAGGACGACAACATGTCGATTATCCTTGGTAGACCCTTTCTGAATACTACAGGGGTTGTAATTGATTGTAATAAAAGCAAAGTCACTTTTCATATCAATGGTAATGAGCATACGGTGCACTTTCCGAAGAAACAATTCCAAGTGAATGGTATAAATGTTATTGAAGAATCTCCGACCATCACTATTGGAAGTTTTCAATTGCCTCTCCCCACTGCCAAAAAGAAATACGATGTACTTATTGTTGGGGATATGCACATCCCCATTGAGGTAACTTAGTGTTTTACGATAGTTCTTCGGTTTCATACTAATCGGAAGTGGTTGTTAATAAGACTTGATCAACCTTATTAATGAATCATTTTTGAGAGGTATGATGTCGATGAATCTAGTAAGCACAACTCTATGCTCCCACCTTTTATTTTTTGTTTTAGTTAGTCAAATAAAATAAAATGTCATGTTTACCCTGTTTTATGTTTTCTCCATGGAATAAAAAAATGATCCAAAAATAAAAATTCTCAGAATGCCCTGAAAATTTAACACGATTTTTTTCCAAATATTTATGAATTTCTGGTGCAAATAATACTAGAGGGGGGTGCACGTGGTGCCCACAAGACACCAGGGCGCGCCAGCACCCCCAGGCGCGCCCTGGTGGGTTGTGGCCCCCACGTGGGCCCCCTCACTTATCTCTTTAGCCCACATCATCCCCTACCTCCAGAAAAAAATCACCACAGCCACCATTCTCGTGTTCTTGCTCTCAAACCCTCGGATTTCGATCTCTTTGCTCGAAGCTCCATTTCTGAAACTTTTTGGAGGGATTGCTACTTGGTATGTGACTCCTCCATTGCTCCAATTAGTTTTTGTTTTTCTGGGTTATTTTTAGAGTAATTAGCTACTCTTGGTGGTGCTGTAGATGAACTTCATGTTGAATTCTTAGAGTTCTAAGTAGTTTGAATGCTCAATATGGCCTCTATGCATGCTTAGGAGTAGTTGCTAACAATCTTACAAAGTTTGGTTGACAAATTTTTGTGGACTAAAATTTTTCAGAATTTTTATAGGAATAAAAATGCAAATCTTTAGGAAGTTCTCCTCCAAGAAAAATGCCAAGGGAGTCATTGGGGAATCATCGGACAATGACCTTCACACCCCAAAAAATGTGGAGGTGCGGCCGTGTGAGTGGCCGCGTGATGCCTTCATGGAGGAGGCCGGGTTCCATCAAGAGTTCGCTCAGTTTGTTGCAAACGCTGGGTTAACTGAGTTCCTTGCAGCTAAGTGTGACCAATATCACATCCTTACAAATTCCTTTGTGCAAAGCTTTCATTATCTAGGGAGAAACAACCCTCCTGAAGTGTAGTTTAATCTTTATGCTGAAACTTACACAATACCGCTAACTGACTTCTGCAACATATGCTTGATTCCTTCTGATGGGGACTTGAGAGAACCTAGGCCATCTGAGTTTGAGGATTTTCTCCTCACGTTAACCGTGGGTGAGGATAGAGGCGTGTCGAGCGCCACTGCTACCAGCTTGCAGTTTCCCTCAGTACATTATTTCACTTTGTTCATCGCTAAGTGTTTAACCGCTAGGGAGAAGGTTGGCGCACTCAGTGCCCCTGACCTTGCTATTTTACGTCGTGCACTTTATGATGATCACACCTTTAGTTGTTGGGGAACGTTGCATGGGAAACAAAAAATTTCCTACGCACATACAAGATCTAACCATGGAGATGAGCATCTACGAGAGGGAAGATCGGATCCACATACCCTTGTAGATCACTAAGAGGGAAGCGTTAAGAAACGCGGTTGATGTAGTCGAACGTCTTCGCGATCCAAATCGCAAGCCGTCCCGCGATCCAATCACGATCTAGCGCCGAACGGACGGCACCTCCGCGTTCAGCACACGTACAGCTCGATGACGATCTCCACCTCCTTGATCCAGCAAGGCAGAGCGGAGAGGTAGATGAGTTCTCCGGCAACACGACGGCGTGGTGGCGGTGGTGGTGGTGCTATCCCAGCAGGGCTACGCCTTTCGCTACCGAAACCGTGAACGGAGAAGAAAACGATCTAGGGAGAGAGAGAGGGGCGCCAAGGGCTTCGTGTGTGCTCTTGGGGTGCCCCCTCCCCTCTATATATAGGTGGAGGGGCGTGGAGATCAGCCCCTCCAAGCCCTAGGGCGCAGCCAAGGGGGAGGAGTTGGACTCCTAGTCCAATTCCCTCCCTTTCCATAAACAGGTGGACTTTCCACCTCTCCCAAGCCACATGGGCCTTGAGGGACTTGTGCGCCTGGCCCAATAACGCCAGGGCGCCTCCCCTAAGCCAATGCAAACCCTTGGGACGTGGTGGAACCCTTGGTGGACTACCGGACTCCTCCAGAAGTTTCCGGAACCTTCTAGAAGCTTCCCAGTACAATACCGAAAAAACCCGAAATTTTTCCGGTCGCCAAAATATGACTTCCCATATATAAATCTTTACCTCCGGACCATTCCGGAGCTCCTCGTGACGTCTGGGATCTCATCCGGGACTCCGAACAACCTTCGGTCACCAACACATATATCTCAATACTACCGAAACGTCACCGAACGTTAAGTGTGCAGACCCTGCGGGTTCGAGAACTATGTAGACATGACCGAGACACCTCTACGGTCAATAACCAATAGCGGGACCTGGATGCCCATATGGGTTCCTACATATTCTACAAAGATCTTTATCGGTTGAACCTCTATGTCAAGGATTCAGTTAATCCCGTATGTTGTTCCCTTTGTTCTTCGGTATGTTACTTGCCCGAGATTCGATCGTCGGTATCTCTATACCTAGTTCAATCTCGTTACCGGCAAGTCTCTTTACTCGTTCCGTAATACAAGATCCCATGGCTAACTCTTTAGTCACTTTGCTTGCAAGGCTTATTGTGATGTTGTATTACCGAGTGGGCCCTGAGATACCTCTCTGTCACACGGAGTAACAAATCCCAGTCTCGATCCATGCCAGCTCAACAGACACCTTCGGAGATACCTGTAGAGCATCTTTATAGTCACCCAGTTACGTTGCGACGTTTGATACACACAAGGTATTCCTCCGGTGTCAGTGAGTTGCATGATCTCATGGTCATAGGAACAGATACCTGACATGCAGAAAACAATAGCAATAAACTGACACGATCATATGCTACGTTCATAGTTTGGGTCTTGTCCATCACATCATTCTCCTAATGATGAGATCCCGTTATCAAATGACATCTCATGTCTATGGCTAGAAAACCTTGACCATCTTTGATCAACGAGCTTGTCTATTAGAGGCATACTAGGGACACAGTGTTGTCTATGTACCCACACATGTATTTGAGTTTCCAATCAATACAGTTATAGCATGGATAATAAACGATTATCATGAACAAGAAAATATAATAATAACCATTTTATTATTGCCTCTAGGGCATATTTCCAACAGTCTCCCACTTGCACTAGAGTCAATAATCTAGCTCACATCGCTATGTGATTTACATTGTAATGAATCTATCACCCAATGAGTTCTGGGGTTCGATCATGCTTTGCATGTGAGAGAGGTCTTTAGTCAACGGTCTGCAACATTCAGATCCGTGTATTCTTTGCAAATCTATATGTCATACTGCAGATGCTACCACGCTCCGCTTGGAACTATTCCAAATGGCTGCCCCACTATACGTATCCGGATTGCTACTCAGAGTCATCCGGATTGGTGTCAAAGCTTGCATCGACGTAACCCTTTACGATGAACTCTTTGTCACCTCCATAATCGAGAATCATTTCCTTAGTCCTCTAGTTACTAAGGATAATTTTGACCGCTGTTCAGTGATCCACTCATGGACGACTCTTGTATCCCTTGACAGACTCATGGCAAGGCACACACCAGGTGCGGTACACAGCATAGCGTACTATACAGAGCCTATGGATAAGGCATAGGGGACGACCTTCGTCCTTTCTCTTTCTTCTGCCGTGGTTGAGCTTTGAGTCTCACTCAACTCCACACCTTACAAATCAGGCAAGAAATCTTTCTTTGACTGATCCATTATGAACTCTTTCAAAATCTTGTCAAGGTATGTACTCATTGAAAGTTTTATGAGACATCTTGATCTATCTCTATAGATCCTGATGCCCAATATTTAAGTAGCTTCATTCCAGGTTTTGCTTTGAAAAACTCCTTTCAAACAACCCTTTATGCTTTCCAGAAATTCTACATTATTTCCGATCAACAATATATCATCCACATATACTTATCAGAAATTCTATAGTGCTCCCACTCACTTTCTTGTAAATACAAGTTTCTTATAAACTTTGTATAAACCCAAAAGCTTTGATCACCTCATCAAAGCGTATATTCCAACTCCGAGATGCTTGCTCCTGTCCATAGAAGGATTGCTGGAGCTTGCAAACATTTTAGCATCCTTACGACTGACAAAACCTTCCGGTTGTATCACATACAACCTTTCCTCAAGGAAACCGTTAAGGAAACGATGTTTTGACATCCATCTGCTAGATTTCATAATCGAAAAATGCAGCAACTGCTAACATAATTCCAACAGACTTTTAGCATCGCTAAATGTGAGAAAGTCTCATCGTAGTCAACTCCTTGAACTTTGTCGGAAACTTCTTTGTGACAAGTCGAGCTTTATAAATGGTGACATTTACCATCAGCCCCTATCTTCTTCTTAAAGGTCCATTTGTACTCAACGGCCTGCCGGTTAACGGGCAAGTCTACCAAAGTCCATACATGGTTTTCATACATGGATCCTTTCTCGGATTTCATGGCTCCTAGCCATTTGTTGGAATCCGGGCCCACCATCGCTTCTTCATAGCTCGTAGGTTCACTGTTGTCTAACAACATGACCTCCAAGATAGGATTGACGTACCACTCAGGGGCGGTACGAGTCCTTGTCGACCTACGAGGTTCGGTAGTAACTTGATCCGAAGCTTCATGATCATCATCATTTGCTTCCTCTTCACTTGGTGTAGACGTCACAGAAACATCTTTTTGCATTGTGCTACTATCCAATTGAAGTGATAGTTCAACAACCGCATCAAGTTCTACTTTCCTCCCACTCAATTCTTTCGAGAGAAACTCTTTCTCGTGAAAGGACCCGTTTTTAGCAACAAACACTTTGCGCTTGGATCTGAGATAGAAGGTATACCCAACTGTTACGTTAGGGTATTCTATGAAGATGCATTTTTCCGCTTTGGGTTCGAGCTCATCAGGTTGAAACCTTTTTCACATAAGCGTCGCAGCCCCAAACATTAAGAAATTACAGCTTAGGTTTCTGCCAAACCAAAATTCATACGGTGTCATCTCAACGGACTTAGATGGTGCCCTATTTAAAGTGAATGTAGTTGTCTCTAATGCATAACCCCAAAACGATAGTGGCAAATCGATAAGAGACATCATTGTACGCACCATATCCAATAGAGCACGACTACGAAATTCGGACACACCATCACACTATGGTGTTCCAGGTGGCGTGAGTTGTGAAACAACTTCCACATTGTCTTAAGTTGTATACCAAACTCGTAACTCAGATATTTACCTCCACGATCATATAGTAGACTTTTTATCTTCTTGTCACGATGACTTCACTCTGAATTTGTTTGAACTTTTCAAACGTTTCAGACTTGTGTTTCATTAAGTAAATATCCCTATATCTACTCAAATCATCAGTGAAGGTAAGAAAATAGCGATATCCACCGCACGCTTCAACACTCATTGGATCGCTTACATCAACATGTATCATTTCCAATAAGTCACTTGCCCGCTCCATCATATCGGAAAACGGGGTCTTTAGTCATCTTGCCCAAGAGGCATGGTCCGCATGTCTCAACCGATTCAAAATCGAGTGAGTCAAAAGATCCATCAGCATGGAGTTTCTTCATGCGCTTTACACCAATATGACCTTGGCGGCAGTGCCACAAGTATGTGGTACTATCATTATTAACTTTGCATCTTTTGGCATTAATATTATGAACATGTGTATTACTACGATCGAGATTCAATAAACCATTCACATTTTATGTATGACCATTGAAGGTATTATTCATGTAAACAGAATAACCATTATTCTCTGACTTAAATGAATAACTGTTTTGCAATAAACATGATCTAATCACGTTCATGCTCAACGCAAACACCAAATAACATTTATTTAGGTTCATCACTAATCCCGAAGGTAGAGAGAGCGTGCGATGGTGATCACATCAACCTTGGAAACACTTCCAACACACATTGTCACCTCACCCTTAGCTAGTCTCTGTTTATTCCGTAGCTTTTATTTTGAGTTACTAACATTAGCAACTGAACCGGTATCTAATACCCAGGTGCTACAAGGAGTACTAGTAAGGTACAAATCAATAATACGTATATCAAATATACTTCTGTTGACGTTGCCATCCTTCTTATCTACCAAGTATCTAGGGTTGTTCCGCTTCAGTGACCGCTCTCCTCATAATAGAAGCACTTAGTCTCGGGTTTCGGTTCAACCTTGGGTTTCTTCACTGGAGCAGCAACTGGTTTGCCATCCATGAAGTTTCCCTCCTTGCCCTTGCCTTTCTCGAAACTAGTGGTTTTACTAACCATCAACACTTGATGCTCCTTCTTGATTCACTAGTAGAAAACATGTCATTAGTCCCGGTTGGGAAGGGCCTTTAGTCCCGGTTCCCCAACTGGGACTAAAGTATAGGGACTAAAGGGTCCAAGCCTTTAGTCCCGGTTGGCTAGGAACCGGGACTAAACCCATGCCACGTGGTCGGCTGCGCCCGCGGTGGGCCGGGGACCTTTAGTCCCAGTTGGTGACACCAACCGAGACTAAAGGTTTAGCGGTTAAGGCTTCATTGTTTATTTTTCCTGTTCATTTTGTGTTTTCCATTTAATTTTTTCCTCTAATTCAACATGATCACTTGCATCCATCCACTTTAATCAAATATATGTCATATAACTCATCAACACCTTACTCATCTAACAACTCATCATCATCTTAATCATACCAAGTTAAAATCTCATAAAACAAAAAAACATCATAATAATAATCAATCTAATCGATCATGCAAGTTAATATAAACCAGAGAAACTTCTCTCTCATAGGACCTAGTCCTCCCTCCTAGGTAAAATGACATAAAACAGAATAACACCTATGTCTCCATGGTGAAGCAAAGAGATCCAACGGTCTCCAACTTGTGGCTTGCGATCGTTCTTTATTTCTCCCCATGCTTCAATTTGGAGCCGTCTTGGTGGTTTCCGCTCAGTCGAGTATGCAAAAGAGAACTGGGGCCTCATAGGGCTTTTAATTGTCATATTACCTTCGGCTTGCATCAACGGAGGCACAACTTCATTTGGCAGTTTCTGTTGAAGAACATAATAGTAGCCTAGTTAGCAATGTAATCAATACCATTTACGCAATAGTAGTGTACTTAATTAGCAACTCTTACCAAGATATTTCGGCGAATGCCATCCGCCCTCAACCTATGCACTAGTGTCCTGTACAATGTATAATTTGGGCCAGTTCGCAAATTATACGGGAAGATCTCCCTACCAACTAGGACACCAATAACAAAGTTGATAAGATCATCCTTCTCCTCCCAAGTTAGATGTGATCCATAGGTGTAGTGTGTCGTGTCAATTATTTTCTGTGTTTCACTCGAAGAAACGAAATAAGCTGTAAATTATAAATTAACAAATTTAGTATGGATGAACACCAACTATTTTTAAATATAGAATGCAAATTACTTGACAAATATGCATGGTTGATAAACTCACATGGAGGTAAAACAGGAAGCATATCGACATCCACCCAAATGTCGATATTACCTTCAATATGATCTTCAGGACGAAGATCGAAGGTTATTTCCATATCCTCTTGAAATCCATATGCCTTGCAAAGAGCTTCCCAATTTGAGCACCCTAATTCTGTGTTATTAACTGCATTAATTACTTTGACCAGAAATGTGTGACCATGTTTAGTCCTCAGGTTGGCTCTCCTCGTCTCGAAACTCTCGTGCTCTTCGAAACCGAGCCTCTCCAAAAAATACCATCTTGCATGACAGGGGATGAACTAGTCGAATTGTATAAAACAGAAATTACACGTTGAAGCAAAGAAACAGAAGCCATGCTTAATTACGAAAAAACACTTGTCATCGTTGCGTACCGTAGAAACATCGAAGGTCTTGTCAAGCTTGATGGTGAAGAACCTGCCGTCTCGCAGCCCAGGCTGGTCGCAAAGACACTTATCTTCGCCGCAGAGTTCACACGCTTGGATCCTATCGTCGTCATCAGACAACGACATTTCATGTGTTCATGTTTCAAAAATTACGGCATGACCATTGCTAATGTAAGACATATTGAGCGCAAGGAGGTGTTTCCTGCAATAACATACGCACATGACCAAATAGACCTAATTGCAATAACATACGCACATGACATATAAATTGATTATTACTTTCGGTCTGTCGAGGCTTTCCTTAAATAACTCTCATATCTCATGGTCTGTTTGTGCGCATTCTCTCACCGGCGATCATCGGGGACTCCTCACCGACGATCGTCGGGGACTCTCCCTCACCGACGATCGTCGGGGACTCCTCGATATCACGTCACCGACGACCGACGATACTACATTATTTCCAACTAAAACAACTAAAACATTAAAAAACTAAACAACTAAAACAACTAAAACATAAAACAACTAAAACAACTAAATTAACTAAAACATAAAAAAAACTAAACAACTAAAACATAAAATAACTAAATTAACTAAAACAATATGAACACTTAATTACCTAAAACAACTAAAACTAAAACATGAAAAGCATCATAATTTAACAAAATCATCTAACAGAAAAAAATTATCATCATCTGACAAAATTAGTACAGAAAATCATCATCATCTAACAAAATCATCTATTATCATATCATCTATCATCATATCTAACAAAATTACTACAGAAAATCATCTATCCTCCATCGTCATCATCTATCATCTATCAATGCGGGGGAGGTCACCGGGGGGCTGACGAGGAGAGCGGCGCGACGGCGACAAGCGGCAACCTGGCGGCGTCGGGGCAGGGCGATGGCGACGAGCTGCGACGGCGACGAGCGGCGACGGCGATGAGCGGCGACGACGACAAGCGGCAGCCTGGCGGCGTCGGGGCGGGGCGACGGCGACGAGCGGCGATGACGTCGGCGACAAGCGGCAGCCTGGCGGCGTCGGGGCAGGGCGTCGGCGTCGGGGGAGAATGGGAGAGGTTGGGGAGTTTTTCTAAGTGTGTGCTTATATACCCCAGTACCTTTAGTCCCGGTTGGTGCCTCCAACCGGGACTAAAGACCTTTAGTCCCGGTTGGTGCTACCAACCGGGACTAATGGCTCATCTTTTCGGTGGCGCGGGAAGGGACCTTTAGTCCCGGTTGGTAGCACCAACCGGGACTAAAGCTGTATTTTCTCTTTTTTGTTTTGTTTTGTTTTGTTTTTCTAATTTCTGTTTTTAGATTTGGAATAACTGTTAGAATATTTATAGTTTTTTAATAAATCTTTTTGCTTTAGGTCAAAACAATTACAAACTTATTTCAACTACAGACTTTTTGTGCATTCAATATGCACCATTCAAAGCCACATCCTCAAATTTCAACCCTTTGTAACTTCATTTGCTATTTTTCATGCATTTAATGATTTTTTTTGCGCCGAATGACCCTGAAATTGAAAATCAGTACAAATGAACTCTGAAAAGGTTGAAACTTGGCATGGTATCATCATTTCACCCACATAGCATGTGCTAAAAAGTTGAAAGGGTTACGGCAAAAACTAGATGCACTTCGTGTACAAACTGGACCATCTCCTTCGAAGTATAAGGGTTTCGGACGAAAACTAATCTGTTACAAAGGCATTTAATTTTTTTAAACTTATTTCAACTACAGACTTTTTGTGCATTCAATATGCACCATTCAAAGCCACATCCTCAAATTTCAACCCTTTCTAACTTCATTTGCTATTTTTCATGCATTTAATGATTTTTTTGCGCCGAATGACCCTGAAATTGAAAAGCAGTACAAATGAAAAAGGATAAGAACAATTAACTATCTACATAAGATTTTTTTTTCACAAATGCAAACTAAGAAGAGGATTTTAGCTCAAATTGCATGCATATAAATCCAATGTTATTAACTTGTAATTAAGGTGGTGTTCCCTGCAATAACATTGACAAATAGACCTAATTCAACATGGCTTGACTTTCGGTCTGTCAAGGTTTTCCTTAGAAAAACTCTCATGCCTCATGGTGTGTATGGTGCGCACTCTCTCACACTTATATGGTGGTGTATGTTGGTGGACACTACCTTACACTAATATTTCGACCGTCGGTGCTGGTCGTTTCCCCTTCTTCTCTCGCGCAATATACCAAGGTATATATCGCGAGAAGAAGAAGAGAGAAATGACCCCCGCGACAACAGTCGGGATTCCTCCATCAAGAAGAGACATGAAAGTCACACAAGGAGCTCCGACAGACCGAAAGTACGTAATTTTTTTACTCTCTATTTCTAGTCCTATTTTTGTATTAAAAAATTATAATGCATGATGTATTTATAATGAAACTTCTTATCTTAAAACTTCTAAAATTTCTATCTGAATTTCTAAATGAAATTTTTGAAATTCAATCTCAATTTATAATAAAACTTCTTCAAACTTCTTATCTTAAACGAAATGCGTCGGAAGTGCCTCGGTCACCGTACATCCTGCATTATATAATTAAGTATATCAAAAACAATTAAAGAACATCATGAATAGAGAAATGACCGAATTAATAGTGATCAAAATGTTATTACTGCAAAAATAAATACATAGAGTTCATACATAGTTCTCATAAAACAACATATAGTTATCTTATATGTGCCGAACAGTTAGACTGATATTTTTGTCTAGACGGAGAAGTTTGTTTAGACCGAGAACTTTATCTAGACTGAGAACTTTGTCCAGACTGAGGATTTCGTCCAGACTGAGAACTTTGTCCACACTGAGGATTTCATCCAGACATAATACGTCGCCTACACATGCAAACTAAGAAGAGGATCTGTGCTCAAACTGAGGACGGGGACGGGAAGGCACTAAGTAAACCACACCTGCACATGCAAAGTAAGAAGAGGATTTCAGCTCAAATTGCATGCATATAAATCCAATGTTATTAACTTGTAATTAAGGTGGTGTTCCCTGCAATAACATTGACAAATGTCCAAATAGACCTAATTCAACATGGCTTGACTTTCGGTCTGTCAAGGTTTTCCTTAGAAAAACTCTCATGCCTCATGGTGTGTATGGTGCGCACTCTCTCACACTTATACGGTGGTGTATGTTGGTGTGGACACTACCTCACACTAATATTTCAACCGTCGGTGCTGGTTGTTTCCCCTTCTTCTCTCGCGCAATATACCAAGGTATATATCGCGAAAGAAGAAGAGGGAAACGACCCCCACGACAACAGTCGGGATTCCTCCATCAAGAAGAGACATGAAAGTCACACAAGGATCTCCAACAGACCGAAAGTACGTAATTTTTTTACTCTCTATTTCTAGTCCTATTTTTGTATTAAAAAATTATAATGCATGATGTATTTATAATGAAACTCCTTATCTTAAAACTTCTAAAATTTCTATCTCAATTTATAAATGAAACTTCTGAAATTCAATCTCAATTTATAATAAAACTTCTTCAATCTTCTTATCTTAAACGAAGTGCGTCGGAAGTGCCTCGGTCACCGTACATCCTGCATTATATAATTAAGTATATCAAAAACAATTAAAGAACATCATGAATAGAGAAATGACCGAATTAATAGTGATCAAAATGTTATTACTGCACAAATAAATACATAGAGTTCATACATAGTTCTCATAAAACAACATATAGTTATCTTATATATATGTGCCGAACAGTTAGACTGATATTTTTGTCTAGACGGAGAACTTTCTTTAGACCGAGAACTTTGTCTAGACTGAGAACTTTGTCCAGGCTGAGGATTTCGTCCAGACTGAGAACTTTGTTTAGACGGAGAACTTTGTCCAGACTGAGGATTTCGTCCAGACATAGTACGTCGCCTACACATGCAAACTAAGAAGAGGATTTGAGCTCAAACTGAGGACGGGGACGGGAAGGCACTAAGTAAACCACACCTACACATGCAAACTAAGAAGAGGATTTGAGCTCAAATTGCATGCATGCATGTAAATCAAATGAACTCCCACATAATTACTCCCAAACAGTAATGAGAGATGAAAGGATCAAGTTGCTAACCTTTTAGAACGATGGGGTGCCTCCAATCTTCACAAATCTTGGCAAAAATGGATGGGTGCCTCCAATCTTCACAAATCTTGGCAAATCCTCATGAGCTCAGGGGAAGGGAAGAAAACAAAGAGGAGAGAAAGGAGAGCTTGGGCTCGGGCTGGAAGAAGCATCTATATATAGGGATTTCTATAGTCCCGGTTGGTGCAACCGGGACTAAAGGTCAATCTCTAGTCCCAGTTTGTGTAATCAACCGGGACTAAAGGGTCTCGCATGGGCCCGAGCCCACCGCAACCCTGCCACCACCCCTTTAGTCTCGGTTGATTACACAAACCGGGACTAGAGGTTCCTCACGAACCGGGACTAAAGCATAGGCTCATGAACCGGGGCTAGTGGGCACATTAGTCCCGGTGCAAAACCCGACCGGGACTAATGCTCCGGTCCAAAGGCCTGTTTTCTACTAGTGATTTCTACCTTCGCGGTGTCAAACATCGCTAATAGCTCACGGATCATTATTTCCATCCCTGACATTTTATAGTTCATCACGAAGCTCTAGTAGCTTAGTGGCAGTGACATGGAGAACTATATCAATCACTATCTTATCTGGAAGATCAACTCCCACTCGATTCAAGCGATTGTAGCACCCAGACAATCTGAGCACAAGCTCACCGATTGATCTATTCTCTTTCATCTTTCAGGCAAAGAATCTTGTTGGAGGTCTCATACCTCTCAACACAGACACGAGCCTGATATCCTAATTTCAGCTCTTAGAACGTCTCATATGTTCCGTGACGTTCAAAACGTTTTGGAGCCTCAATTCTAAGCTGTAATGCATGACACACTGAACTATCAAGTAGTCATCAAAACATGCCTGTCAGATGTTCACAACATCTACAGACGACGCTCGAGTGTCACATGATCCAAATTCACCAACCCAAGTCCGATCATCACGTGAGATGAGGTGGTTTCAATGGTGAACATCTTTATGTTGATCATATCAACTATATGACTCATGTTCGACCTTTCGGTCTCTTGTGTTCCGAGGCCATGTCTGTACATGCTAGGCTCGTCAAGTTTAACCCGAGTGTTCCGCATGTGCAACACTGGCTTGCACCCGTTGTATGTGAACGTAGAGTCTATCACACCCGATCATCACGTGGTGTCTCGAAACGACAAACTTTCGCAATGGTGCACACTCGGGGAGAACACAATTTTATCTTGAAATTTTAGTGAGGGATCACCTTATAATGCTACTGTCGTCCTAAGCATAATAAGATGCATAAAAGGATTAACATCACATGCAAATCATAAGTGACATGATATGGCCATGAACTTGTGCTTTTGATCTCCATCTCCAAAGCACCGGCATGATCTCCATCGTCACCGGCATGACACCATGACCTCCATCATCTTGATCTCCATCAACGTGTCGCCATGAGGTTGTCGCGCCAACTATTGCTTCTACGACTATTGCTAACTCATAGCGATAGAGTAAAGCAAAAACGGCGAAAATAAATTAAAGACAACCCTATGGCTCCTGCCGGTTGCCGTACTCATTGACATGCAAGTCGTGATATTCTATACAAAACATGATCATCTCATACATCACATATATCTCATCATGTAATTTGGTCATATCATATCACAACATACCCTGCAAAAACAAGTTAGACGTCCTCTAATTTGTTGTTGCATGTTTTACGTGGCGGCTATGGGTATCTAGCAAGAACGATTCTTACCTTCGCAAAACCACAACGGTGATACACAAATTTCTATTCAACCTTCTCAAGGACCGCCTTTGTCGAATTCGATCCAACTAAAGTGGGAGAGACAGACACCCGCCAGCCATCTTTATGCAACGAAGTTACATGTTAGTTGATGGAACAGGTCTCTCGTAAGCGTACGAGTAAGGTTCGTCTGGGCCGCTTCATCCCACAATACTGCCGAATCAAGAAAAGACCAAGGGAGGAAGCAATCAGAGCATCAACGCCCACAAACTCCTTTGTGTTCTACTCGTGATCTCATCTACACATAGACCTAGCTCATGATGCCACTGTTGGGGAACGTTGCATGGGAAACAAAAAATTTCCTACGCACATACAAGATCTATCCATGGAGATGAGCATCTACGAGAGGGGAGATCGGATCCACATACCCTTGTAGATCGCTAAGCGGGAAGCGTTAAGAAACGCGGTTGATGTAGTCGAACATCTTCGCGATCCAAATCGCAAGCCGTCCCGCGATCCAATCACGATCTAGCGCCGAACGGACGGCACCTCCGCGTTCAGCACACGTACAGCTCGATGACGATCTCCGCCTCCTTGATCCAGCAAGGGAGAGCGGAGAGGTAGATGAGTTCTCCAGCAACACGACGGCGTGGTGGCGGTGGTGGTGGTGCTATCCCGGCAGGGCTACGCCTAGCGCTACCGAAACCGTGAACGGAGAAGAAAACGATCTAGGGAGAGAGAGGGGCGCCAAGTGCTTCGTGTGTGCTCTTGGGGCGCCCCCTCCCCTCTATATATAGGTGGAGGGGCATGGAGATCAGCCCCTCCAAGCCCTAGGGCGCAGCCAAGGGGGAGGAGTTGGACTCCTAGTCCAATTCCCTCCCTTTCCATAAACAGGTGGACTTTCCACCTCGGCCTTGAGGGACTTGTGCGCCTGGACCAATAAGGCCAGGGCGCCTCCCCTCAACCCATGCAAACCCTTGGTGGACTTCCGGACTCCTCCGGAAGTTTCCGGAACCTTCTAGAAGCTTCCCGGTACAATACCGGAAAAACTCGAAACTTTTCCGGTCGCCAAAATATGACTTCCCATATATAAATATTTACCTCCGGACCATTCCGGAGCTCCTCGTGACGTCCAAGATCTCATCTGGGACTCCGAACAACCTTCGGTCACCAACACATATATCTCAATACTACCGAAACGTCACCGAACGTTAAGTGTGCAAACCCTGCGGGTTCGAGCACTATGTAGACATGACCGAGACACCTCTACGGTCAATAACCAATAGCGGGACCTGGATGCCCATATTGTTTCCTACATATTCTACGAAGATCTTTATCGGTTGAACCTCTATGTCAAGGATTCACTTAATCCCGTATGTTGTTCCCTTTGTTCTTCGGTATGTTACTTGCCCGAGATTCGATCGTCGGTATCTCTATACCTAGTTCAATCTCGTTACCGGGAAGTCTCTTTACTCGTTCCGTAATACAAGATCCCATGGCTAACTCTTTAGTCACTTTGCTTGCAAGGCTTATTGTGATGTTGTATTATCGAGTGGGCCCTGAGATACCTCTCTGTCACACGGAGTAACAAATCCCAGTCTCGATCCATGCCAGCTCAACAGACACCTTCGGAGATACCTGTAGAGCATCTTTATAGTCACCCAGTTACGTTGCGACGTTTGATACACACAAGGTATTCCTCCGGTGTCAGTGAGTTGCATGATCTCATGGTCATAGGAACAGATACTTGACATGCAGAAAACAATAGCAATAAACTGACACGATCATATGTTATGTTCATAGTTTGGGTCTTGTCCATCACATCATTCTCCTAATGATGTCATCCCATTATCAAATGACATCTCATGTCTATGGCTAGGAAACGTTGACCATCTTTGATCAACGAGCTAGTCTATTAGAGGCATACTAGGGACACAGTGTTGTCTATGTACCCACACATGTATTTGAGTTTCCAATCAATACAATTATAGCATGGATAATAAACGATTATCATGAACAAGGAAATATAATAATAACCATTTTATTATTGCCTCTAGGGCATATTTCCAACATTAGTATGGGGGCTATTATTGCTCGACGCTTACATCTTAACAAAACTAAGGGAAAGATACATGGTGGTATTTATGCTACTCGTCTAGCGAGCCACTTTAGAGTCCAGTTTCGCCCACATGATTATCTCTTATCCCGAGTTTACCTTGATCACATGTCACTGCAGGCTCACCAATTCCTAGATGTAACCGATTCTCCCCGTGACATTCATTATAACCTAATATTTAGCAAGGAAACACGTGATATTATTCCGCTGCCTGCACCTGCTTTGTTTGATTCTATTGCCAGGAACGGATACAGGATCATGCCAGATGATATTACAGCCAACTGGAACAACCTAGCAGCTGCTGAGGAGGAGCCCCAGGGGTGGGATGCCCAGGTGCCGCCTCCGCCTCACTACGACTTGGGAGCGGACGGCTACTACGGATGGTGATTACCAAGATAGGCCAAAAGCCCAAGCTTGGGGGAGTACGTATTTCCACCAACATTACATTCATGTTCACACATTTCATTCGAGTTGTCGGTGTACACACTTTTTCATTGTAATATCCATGCTAGATTTGTTTTCTCGCTTTCTTCTTGTGTGTTTAAAAAACTTTGAGAAAATCCAAAAATATTTCCTACTTCTTTTTAGTTTCTCTTTCTAGCTTAGTTTAATTGTAGTATCAAAAGAAAACCCAAAAAGATTTATCGCTTCTTCTTGTTCTTGTTGGGAGCTTTCCCGTGTAAATAGTTTTTCTCGTTTTTGTTTTTCCTCTTTAATTTGCTTTCTTCAAGAAAAACCAAAAACTCCAAAAATATTTCAGTGTGTTTCTCTGAAATTCTTTTCTTTTTACTTGAGTCGTACCTAGGAGAAGACCACGATGAAATTGTTGAGTGTCTCTCATCTGCATTATTGTTTATCTAACGAAGAGCCCATATTACTTTGTCTTCTCCTCTTGAATAAAATGTTTGCAGATTCTAGCTTAGTCCACGGCACTCTTGCACTATTATTATCTTCTCATCATTCGATCGTGCAAGTGAAAGGCAATAATGATGACATTTGATGAATTGACTGTGGCAGAGAAAGGCGGGTATGAACTCCACTTGTTTTTGTTTTTGTAAATATGTTTAACCTAGTATCCCTTGCAACTCATTATGATCAAACATGTTTGCAATGACCATTAGAGATTATAGTTGTTCATGCCATGCTTAAGTAGCTAGGAGTGGATAATGATTTATCTTGGGTGTCAACATGCATTAAAATGGTTGTGATGCGGTATGATGATATGGTATCCTCCTCTGAATGTTTCAAGTGGCTTGACTTGGCACATGTTCACGCATGTAGTTGAATCAAAACCAACATAGCCTTCATGATATTTATGTTCATGGTGTCCATATCCTACTCATGCTAGCTAGTATTCAATGTTGATTGTATGTAATGCATGTTCATGACCGTTTTCGATCTCTAGCTGGCCGCTTCTCAATCTAATTGCTAGCCTTCGCCTATACTAAGCGGGAATACTGCTTGTGCATCAAAACCCTTAAACCAAGTTATGCCAGATGAGTCCACCATATCTACCTATATGCGGTATTACCTTGCCATTCCAAAGTAAATTTGCATGTGCCACCTCTAAAAATTCAAATGAACATCTGTTTTGTGTGCCTGGACCGCTCATGGAGCGACAGGGGGCGGTCAGTATCTTCCATGCTAAGCGGGTTATTCTCATGATGAGTGTTTATTCACTCGTCCTTACACGAGAGGGGCGGTAACAGGGATTCCCAATCCCGAAATCAAAAATCAAAAATAATTAACAAAACCCCCCTAGGAATGTTGTTGGTTTGGACGGTACCCGTGGATGCGGCCCGCCATGGAGTGTGATTGTTGGTGGAGGGGGAGTAAACCTTTACTTTTACCGCTTGGGAACCGCCGCTAATTTGTTTAGCATAGAAGATATTGATAACTCTTGGTCGTGACGTTGACAGGAAGGGTGTACCTCCCAAAATCATATCTATCTCTGTCTTAAACTTTGAGCTCTGGCACCACTGCAAATCCATGCTTCCCTCTGCGAAGGGACTATCTATTTACTTTTATGTTGAGTCATCACCTACTCAAATAAGCGCCAGGCCTGAGAGCACTATTGTCATCCTCATGCATTGTGTATAGATGATGTTGGGTGTAGCATGACTGGATCTTTTCTACCATGAATTACAATGTTTAGTCGCTGCTTGAACTTTGGAGGTGCTCTGCATTTATGTTTTGCGGTCTCAGAAAGGGCTAGCGAGATACCATTATTGTCATATTGTATCATGATTGTTTTGATGAAGTGTTGACGCTTGAGATATCTTATTATTGCTCGCTAGTTGCTTATGTTATTGATATGAGTTAATATAATTTCTAAGAGTTATTTTTTATATGGTTAGTCATAATCTTTGCTGAAAACCTGGGTGCTACTTAAGCATATATATGTAAACAAGAACAAAACAGTTCATAAAAGTTTTTCTTTATCACTTTCAGTTTGTCAACTGAATTGCTTGAGGACAAGCAAAGGTTTAAGCTTGGGGGAGTTGATACGTCTCCAACGTATCTACTTTTCCTCACCCTTTTGCCCTTGTTTTGGACTCTAATTTGCATGATTTGAATGGAACTAACCCGGACTGACGTTGATTTCAGCAGAACTACCATGGTGTTGTTTTTGTGCAGAAATAAAAGTTTTCGGAATGGAACGAAACTTTTTGGAGAATTATTTCAGAATATATGTGAATTATTGGAGCCAAAATCCACCGAAGAGGGGGGCCAGGGTGGCCAGCACCCACCAGGGGGCGACAGGCCCCCTAGGTGCGCCCTGGTGGGTTGTGCCCACCTCGTGGCCCCACAGACCCTAATTCCGCCACTATAAATTCCTATTTTCAGAGAAAAAAATCAGAGAGAAAGTTTCATTGCGTTTTACGATACGGAACCGCCGCCACCTCCTGTTCTTCATCGGGAGGCCAGATCTGGAGCCCGTTTGGGGCTCCGGAGAGGGGAATCTTTGGTCTTCGTCATCACCAACCTTTCTCCATCGCCAATTCCATGATGCTCCTCACCAGGAGTGAGTAATTCCTTCGTAGGCTTGCTGGTCGGTGAGGAGTTGGATGAGATTCATCAGGTAATTGCGTTAGTTTTGTTAGGGCTTGATCCCTAGTATCCACTATATTCTGAGATTGATGTTGCTATGACTTTGCTATGCCTAATGCTTGTCACTAGGGCCCGAGTGCCATGATTTCAGATCTGAACCGTTTATGTTATCATCTCTATATCTATGTTCTTGATCCGATCTTGCCTAGTCATATGCACCTATTACGTGTTATAATCCGTTAACCCCATAGTGACAATATTTGGGATACTTCGCGGTGATGACCGTAGTTTGAGGAGTTCATGTATTCACCATGTGTTAATGCTTTGTTCCGGTTCTCTATTAAAAGGAGGCCTTAATATCCCTTAGTTTCCTTATGGACCCCGTTGCCACGGGAGGGTAGGACAAAAGATGTCATGCAAGTTCTTTTCCATAAGCACGCATGACTATTTACAGAATACATGCCTACATTACATTGATGAACTGGAGCTAGTTCTGTATCGCCCTAGGTTATGACTGTTACATGACGAATATCATCCAACGAGTTACCGATCCAGTGCCTACAAGCTTTCCACTTATTGTTCTTGCTAAATTACTATTGCTGCTGCTGCTGTTCCAACTGCTACAAAACTATTGCTACTACTATTACCGCTACTGTTACTGTCACTACTGCTATCAAACTATCATATTACTATGCTACTGATCACTTTGCTACAGATATTTAATCTCCAGGTGTGGTTGTATTGACAACTCAACTGCTAATACTCTCAAGTATTCTTTGGCTTCCCTTGTGTCGAATCTATAAATTTGGGTTGAATACTCTATACTCTACCCTTGAAAATTGTTGCGATCCCCTATACTTGTGGGTTATCACCGGATCCCACGAACAGGGTCGTCGGAGCAGCACAAGTGCACCACCTCTAGCGGTATCCGTTTGTGCAGGGGGAACGTCGTGCGGCAGACTGTTAGGTCCGATCACACAACCGACGGTGAGTAGAGGTGGCTAGTTGCAATACATGCAAGACCCTAATGACGGCACTAAAGCGATCAACTGGCTACTTGTGTCGTACCTCCACTATATATAGGCATTCGTCGCGGGATCAACTCTTGGTCCTCGCATGGATCGTAAAGACCAAATCTACTCAGTCATGATCCAAGTCCAGCTCGGATCACATCTGACCAATGTCCTCGGATCCGACCTTGTAGTCCTTCCCTTAAGCGCGCGACCCCTTAGGTTCTTGTTCACTTGGTCACGAGTCAGATCACATCAAGTCGACTAGTTGGTAGCGGCCTCTAGCAGAGCGTGTCGACTCCAATTGTCCGATGAAACTGGTTAGGCAAACATATATATCACACTTCTGTTCCGTTTGCCACAGGATATATGTTGTCGGTCTCAAGGCGCATGATCATGCTTGTTGTAGCCCGACCTCTTTCTCGTTTTGGTGAATCCGACAAACACCTGGATTGTCTCATAATCCTCATGGCATGGCCATGCTTATCCAGGTCGGATCACCCGAGGGGCCAGAGTATATCTCTACGGATCGGTGGGGCAAATCCCATCTTGGTCGGCCCAAAGGAAGTTTGTCGCCATCCCGAGAGCATGTGCCATAGGTCTTAGGACACAAAACGTATGTTGTACCAGAGACTCACAGATGACCTCATCTTGTTGCGTCTCATAGTTGGGTCTGCCCGACTCGGACCTTATCTGGACTCGAATCCGACTACGTCAAATTCGACCAGATCATTCTGAGTTCATATTATCCGGCTAGTATCCAATGCTACTACATGGCCAGTGAGACCGGACCATCCACTATGTCATATGCTAGTCTGGTTGTGCGTCCTTCATCATACAATGCATAGTCTCACAAATAAGTCATGTACTTGTTCATAAATATAATTGATAATGTCCAAGGATTATCTTTATTTCATCATACATGATTGCCTCTAGGGCATATCTCCAACATTCCCTCCTTTAAATAGCGAGCGGGCGTGAGGAGCTTCCCGGCATTGTGTTTAATACCGACCGGATCGTGAACAGACGTGTGGCTGGAGCAGATTTATTGGCACACGCGCTGGTTTAATGGATGCGTTTGAATGCGGCAAGGAGGCATGTTCAGCCGGGCGTGCAGCGGGCGGCGCTCTCGGCTGGCGTGCCGCTTCAATGTCGGAGCCTGTGAGAGGTCACGTCCACTCAGAACCGGCTTCAATGTGGAGCGGCCGCTCCATAACGGCACGAATGAGGCAGCTGGCGTAGGGCAGGAACGCGCGCAAGGGAGAAGGTTTTTGGGTGGACCAGGGCGATCAGAAGCGGACGTGGGTACTATCCTGACGCCCGGAAAGACCCCCTAGTTTATCTCCGGTTTAATCAAAAAAGTATGTCCGGATCGTTCAGCGGACCGACGCAAGCCCTCGTTGGATGACACGACACATCCTGACCGTGCGGTTTAGACGTTTACAGACGGTTTGAGTAACGACGTTGGAAATGCCACCCTTTGGTTCCGAACAGTAGACTTTGCACGCTATACCGACTTTTCGTCCACCATCGGTGTACTCTCAGCAGTCGCCTTCCATTGCCATGCCTGTATCGACACAAGTCATGGATCTCTTTTTTTTTCTGGCGCCGGCAAAAGTCAGAACCTGCCGTCGTGCCGGTCACACACAGAGGCTTGTCAAACAAGGTTGAAAATAGGGACCCGGCACACGGCACACGACTTTTTCTGTCACGAATTGGTCGAATGCAAATGTCAAATCGTTAAACAGCACCCTCTCAAAGTCAATCATTTATTTCAATTTTTTTAGCTAACTTGCAACATGGTAAAGTTCAATCCTGCCACTCCGTAGCTGGCGTCAATGGCATCGTGCCAGCCATGTTCTGTACGAAATAGCCAGGAATTGTGGCGAAATGCACCGATCATGGATGAGCTGATACAAATCTTCCGGCAGTGGATAACAGAGCAGTGGCAATTACACGGTTTTACGAATCACAGTGGTGCCGACGGCGAAGGCCCGGCGGCGGCGGTGGACATGGCGGAGAGGCGGCTGGGCAGGGCGCGGAAGGACGCGCGGCGGCGCTGGTGGTGCGACGAATGGCGGACGAGGGCGGCCAGCGCGCGCCTGACGTGGTCACCACCCTCCAGCAAAGCGGTGCGCACCAGCGAGTTGGCCGTGGCCGACCGCCTCGCATGGTGCAGCCCACTGGACACCGGCGCCGGCGCCGGCGAGGGCCCCCGGTGCAGCGCGCAGCGGAAGGAGCCCGGGTGCGTCGTTGGCGAGCACGAGCAGGCCCTCTTCGCCCGGCCGCGACTGCGGGAGACCACGCCAGGCAGCGAGAGGCGGGCGGCCGGGAGGTTGTTGATGCTGGGATGGCGTGGCTGAGAGCAGATGCCGCCGGCCACGGCCGCTGAGAGAGTGACGCGGCGGTTGAAGGATTGCGACGCGGCGGAGGCCCCAATGGCCGCGCCCCACGCCGGCCGCCGGGTCGGCGTGGTCGCCCTCACCATCCAAAAGTCAGCGCTTGGAGCCTTTGGAATGGCCAGCGAGCGGGGCTGTGGTGGTGTTCCGGATGGCAATGGACAAATTCTAGGGGAGCAGCAGCGCGGGTCGTATTTATATAGGAGTATGCGGGAAACCGTTTGGTTTGGGCCTGTCATGTATTGGACTTTGGAGCCCTGTGCTCGCAGTTCACAAAATTCCCTAAAAACAGTTCACAGAGGGAAAAATGAAACAAACTTGGACATGAACATAAACAAGTTTTTTTTTTTTTTTTTGAGAAACAGAAACATAACCAAGTGTCAAACACTTCATTTTCATGAACACAACTCACGAGATATTCATTTCGTAACTTTGTGACAATGTGACAATTGGTGCAATACAAAATTATACAGTGGATGATACAATCTATTACCCCTACTTTTCTTTTCTAAATAGAAAACACATTCATGTGCTGCGAGAGGCCGCAGGCACATGGTGCGCTCGGCGCCATCATCTGTGCGTGCTCGCTGGGACATCGAGAGGTTATCCATCATGGTCATCGACCCCCCTTGGCAAGCTCGGACATGTGACAAGGACAACGGCAACGCCACCTGGTGACACTAGCGTGGCCCCGAGGGAGACGAGGTTCTCTACTCTGTCTGCTCTCTCGGGCTAGACTACTAGGGCGTGTTTGGTTGCCTGCATATGGCCCAACTAGGCCCTCGCGGGACGGCAATGGGCTGTTTGGCTACCCTGCATACACTGTTAGGCCTGCATAGCGCGAACTTTAAAGCAGTGTAGCTCAGGCCCGCGACCTACTACCGAATCGCCAATTTCTCCAGAGCCGGGCTGGTGCGAGGCAGAGGAGGGGAATGCGGCGCTGAGCTCTTGCGACCAGCAAGATGGCGCGAGCTCGCGCGCGTCTCCGAAAAATCGGCAGGAGAATTTCGGCTCACCTCCCGCCGATTCGGTCGCCCTATTTAGCCCCCCTCCTCTCACCGCCCAAAGCCCCACCACCCTTCTCCCCCCTTTTGATCTTTCCCGCCGACGCGCATCGGCGCCGACAACGAGGTAAGCGGAGCTCCTTCACCGACCGTCGGTTAACGACGGTGGCGATTCCCCTACTCAGCTTCTCCTACCCCTCCCACGTTCACCCGAGCTGCAGCCATGGCCTCTGTGAGTTGAATCACCTCTTTTCTCACTGTTCGTTGTAGCTAGATCTGAGAGGATGTGGTCATAGGGTTCGATGTGCAAGCATGTGGTAGGATGTGATCTGTTAGCAGGTGCTAGATTTTGATGTTGTGGTAGCTATTTGTGTAGGATTTGTAGCATGCTAGAGTTGCTATTTGTGTAGGATTTGTAGCATGCTAGAGTTGCTATTTGTGATGAACACAATGCATTCATAGCTAGTTCTGATGTTGTGGTAGCTATTGGTGATGGATTCATAGCTAGTTGTCATGTATGCTCCTCCTTTCATAGATCGTTCGGCTGTGATGTTGTGGTACTATGTGTGCTACGCTTACTGTCTATGCGTGATACTTTTGTAGGACATGGCCACGCAGACGCAAGATCTTAGTCAGGCCATTGTCCTCTCGGACAGCCAGTTCGCGGCCTCCTACGTCGAGGACTCGCAGTCCCTCCTGGATCAGAACATGCCTCCTGATTCAGACGTGTTCAAGGTGTCACCTGGTGCGTCTGTCTTTCAGCCAGTTCACCTTCAGCGAACTCCCACTTATGCTGCTGTTGTCACTACACTGACGGCCAAGAAAGATGGTAGGGGGAACAATATGAAGTGGCAGCCCTTCCTGTCCACATTCGTGCTGAACAAGATGTGCGAGCTCATCTCTAGTGGGTTTAGGAATGACAAGGGCTTCAAGGAGGTGCACTTGAACACCGTTGCAAAGCAGGTGTTCGAGTTTTGTGGCCAGGAGGTGAGCGCCACCCAAGTGTACAACCACCTGAGGAAGTGGAGAGCCTGATGGATCCAAGTGTCCGGGGATCAGAGCACTTGCTCTATCATTCTGGAGGCAGACCACTACAACGGCAATGTGGCGGTTGGTTCACTGTCCCTTTGTTTTGCACATTGTCAACAATTTCCTTCCAGCAACTAACAACACTTGTGCTTCTATCTTAGGACCACCCCAAGGACGCTGAGTTCCTCAACACACCCAACCAGAACTACAACCAGATGCAGCACATCTTCTTCTTCGTCCTGGCAACCGACAAGCATGCCATCGGCTCCGGAGATCCTCTCGGTTCTCCTTTGTCGTGGCCGCAGCCGAACATCCCACGCACCCCGGACATAGAGGCAGTGCTTGATGGTCGTGAGAATCCATTTGAGCATGCCCCTGTTCTCGACAGGAAGAGGAAGAGGGGCAGCTGATACTTGTGATCTGCGTTGGGTTTTCCGTGAATAGGAATGGGTAATTGCAGCACAATACGGGTAAGTATTTCCCTCAGTTATGAAACCAAGGTTTACCGAACCAATAGGAATATCAATCCATAACCGTCTTCAGCGGCTGCACACAAAAGAGCAAACAACTTGCACCCAACGCGGGCAAGAGGGTTGTCAATCCCCTTGATCTCGTTATTTGCAAGCAAGTGAAGTGTGTAGATAATAGTAGATAATTGTAAATTGCAAAATGAAATAAAACAAATAAATGGCAGCAAGGTATTGTAGCTTTTATAAATATATAGGTGAATAGACCCGGGGGCTATAGTTTTCCCTAGCGGCATCTCTCATTAAAGTAAACATACGGTGGGTAAACAAATTACTGTTGGGCAATTGATAGAAAAGCGCATAGTTATGCGATATTCACGGCAATGATCATGTGTATATAGGCATCACGTCCATAAACAAATAGGCCGACTCCTGCCTGCACCTATCACTATTACTCCACCCATCGACCGCTATCCAGCATGCATGTAGAGTATTAAGTAAAACAGAGTAATGCTTGGAGAACATTGACATGATGTAGACAAAGAGAATTCAATTAATATGAACTAACCCCATTGTTTTATCCTTAGTGGCAACAATACAAAGACGTTTCTTATCCCCTTCTGTCACTGGGATATAGAGCACCGCCAGATTGAACCCACTACAACGCACCCCTCTCACTGAAGAAATATCAATCTAGTTGGCCAAACTATTTCAATAGATCGGAGAGAATTACGAAGCTATAATGATCATGCACATAAGAATCATCATATATATCAGATGTGACTCAAATACTTTTAATGAATAATCTGAACATAAACCCACAATTCATAGGATCCCAACAAACGCATCGTACAAAAGAATTACATCGGAAAGATCAAAGCGAAGATGCGATGATCATTGTATTGAAGATCAAGAGAGAGAGAGCCATCTAGGTACTAACTATGGTCCCATAGGTCTATGGTGAACTATTCACACATCATCATGAGGGCAACAAGGTTGATGAAGAGCCCCTCCGTGATCGATTCCCCCTCCGACAAGGTGCCGGAACGGATCTCCAGATGGGATCCCATCAGAACAGAGAAGTCATAAAAGAAAGAAGAAGCAGGAGGAAGAAGAGGAGAAAGAGGCATTGAGTGGATCCCTTTTTAAATATTATAAGCGCAACACGGGGACTTCAAGGAATCCAGAGGAGTTGGCGATAGTTCTTGTGGATGACGAAACTAATACCAATCGGAATGATGATGGTCATACTCCTACAAAATACGATGTTGACATCAACATGGATGATACCAATGTGAGTGATCATGGGCCCATATTTAATTCATCTCTGGCAGAACCTGCTAGTGTTGATGAGGAACTGGATATTTATGATCCAAGCAATTGGGGTAGTCTTGATAACAAAGCTAGGGACATATTAGTGGAAAAGAGGCCTAAAAGGGGAGAAGAAAATACTACATATCCTTTGGATGAAAATTTATGACATTTTTCGTATAGCCATTACTCAAGAAAAATGAGCAATGGAGAGGTGCGTTATAAGAGATGGTTAGTTTTTTCAAAACACGCAAAAAAGTATTTTGTTTTCACTGTAAGCTTTTCAATTCTGATAAATGCAAGAGTGCGTTGGGGCATGATGGGTTTTGTGATTGGCGGCATATTAGTGAGAGACTGAAAGATCATGAAGCTAGTGTCGACCACATTACCAACATGAACTCTTGGAATGAACTAAGAATCAGACTGAGTAGGCATGAAACAATTGACAAAGAGTTACAACAGCAACACAAAGGAGAAGGAACACATAAGGCAAGTTCTATTAAGAATAGTTGCCATTGTGAAATTTCTTGGAAAGCGCAATTTGGCTTTTAGAGGATCCAGCGAGCAACTTTATGATGATTCAAATGGCAATTTCTTAGCTTGTGTGGAGATGGTTGCGGAATTTGATTTGGTAATGCAAGAACATCTTAGGCGCATTCAAAACAAAGATATCCATTACCATTATCTTAGCCATAAAATTCAGAATAAGTTGATTTCTCTTATGGCTGCTGACATTAGAAATTCTATCATCAAGATTGTCAAAGTGGCCAAATATTTCACTGTTATCCTAGATTGTACCCCGGATGTGAGTCATCAAGAACAAATAAGTTTGTTGGTTCGATGTGTTCATATGTCCGATGGAAATATACAAATTGTGGAGTACTTTCTTGGTTTTTTGGTAGTGGAGGACACATCTGGTTTGGGAATTTTCAATGTATTGGTTGATTCTATGAAGTCCTTCGATCTTAATATTGATGACATTAGGGGCCAAGGTTATGACAATGGATCTAACATGAAAGGAAGATACAATGGGGTTCAAAGTCGGTTGCTTGGGGTAAATCCAAGGGCTTTGTATATTGCATGTGCTTGCCACAGTCTCAATCTCACACTTTGAGATATGGCTAAATCTTGTGGTAAAGATGTTTCTTTTTTTGGAATTGTGCAACGAATATATGTACTATTTAGTGGTTCTACCAAAAGATGGAAAAAAATTGTTAGCCATGTGAAAGATATAATTGTGAAATCTTTGAGCAATACTCGCTGGGAGAGTCGGATCAAAAGTGTTAAAGAAATTAGATATCAAGCTCCTAACATAAGATCAGCTTTACTTGAGTTAAGTGAAGATAGTGGTACCGAACCCAAGGATAGGAGTGATGCAAAAAAATTGTTTGATGTGCTTGGCAGCTATGAGTTCATACTTGGCATGGTCATTTGGCATGACATTCTATTTGCTGCAGATACAGTGAGCAGAAAACTGCAATCACCATCCATGTGCATTGAGTCTGCCTTAACGCAAATAGATGGTATGAGGACTTATTTTGACACTTATAGAGAGGAAGGGTTTATTTTTGGTGTGGTAATTGTCAAAGAAATTGCAGCTGAAATGGGTGTTGAGCCATCATTTCCAGTAAAGCATAGTGTTTCTAGGAAGAAACAATTTGATGAAGATGACAATGATGAAGCAATGTTTGAAGCTGAGAAGGATTTTAAAGTCAATTACTTTTTGGTCATGGTTGATAAGGCGGCCACTTCACTGAAAATCAGATTTCAAGAAATTGAATCATTCAAAATTATATTTGGATTTTTAATGAGTTCGATGACCTTGAAGTCATTGGACCATTCTGAACTTAAAGACAGTTGCACTAAATTTGCAAGTTCTTTCTCCTCAAGTGGTTCATCTGATGTTGATTTAAATGATCTGATTTCTAAGTTAACTGTTATGCAGTTAACTTTGCCCGATAGAGCGATGTCTGCTATGGAGATTTTTGAGTTTGTTAGAGAATCAGATTGTTATCCTAATATTTCTATTGCATATCGGATCTTCTTTACTATGCCTGTGACTGTGGCATCAGCTGAAAGAAGTTTCTCGAAGTCAAAATTATTGAAGAACTACCTGAGATCTACAATGTCGCAAGAGAGATTAAATGGCTTGGCAACTTTATGCATTGAGAAAAAATTGCTTGATGAAATTGATATTGATAATATCATTAACGATTTTTCATCTCAGAATGTTAGGAGAAATTTTTGAAGGTAGTATGTAATACATTATGTGATATGTACATTGATTTTGGGTGCACTTAATTATATTCCTTGATAAAAATTATCGATAATTAAAACATAAAAACACAATCATTACAGAGGCAACAATCATGTTATCACACACTAACAGAAATTAAAAAGCAAAAATAAAGATAACTCTTGGGTTGTCTCTCAACAAGCGCTATCGTTTTATGCCCCTAGCTAGGCATAATGCATAGTTTCAAGTATTGTCATCTTTGACTTCAAGCTCCTCAATAACAAAACCATGATTATTAGGAACAATAGAAGACTTGAAAATAGGGTTTTTTATCAGGTTTATAAAGTTGGGATGCACAGTTATCATTTTGAGGTCCTCGTTTCTTTTGCTAGGAGGAGTACTAATGCTCTTGGGAATGTAGATAAACTTGGGGCTTTTATTTCGAGAAGTGCTAGCATTTTCTTTTGAAGGTGTGAAAGCGGAGCCTACCTTATCAATGACTTCCTCCATTTTATCAATCCTATTCAAACAATGTTCTACACTCTCATCAATAGTTTCGTCTTTCTCCTTTAAAGTTTTCAAAGTCGTTCCTACCTGTGATCCAAATTGAGTGATATGATTATGAAGTTTTTTATCTAACTCCTCAATTTGTTCGCTAGTAATCATTTTCTTTTCCATAGCATCAAGCCTTTGCATAACATGTTCCAAAGTCAAAATAGTTTCATTAATGATAATAGGTGGTGCCCCTACAAGAATTTCAATAGCATTATAAGCATCCAAAGTGTGACACATTAAGAAATTGCTACTGGTAATCGTGTCAAGAATAAACCTATACCAAGTTGTCACACCCGCATAAAAATTACGAAGCAAGATAGTGGTGGATTGCTTATGATTTGATTTAGTTTGAGCATTGCAAATCCTATACCATGCATCTTTCAAATTTTCTCCTCCCCTTTGTTTGAAATTTAGTACCTCATTATCGGGAGAAACGAGAACACAAGGAGAACTAGACATAGTAACAACCAACAAGCCAAATAACAACAAGCAAAGATAAATATGTTTCTATTTTTGATTTTTATGAAGCAAACTAAATATAACAGCAAATAAAAAGAGGAACAAGTGAATGATAATTTGTGTGAAGTTACTTGATAGTTGGTGATGATATTCCCCGGCAACGGCGCCTGAAATCCTTCCTGATACTTGTGATCTGCGTTGGGTTTTCCGTGAAGAGGAACGGGTAATTGCAGCACAATATGGGTAAGTATATCCCTCAGTTATGAAACCAAGGTTTATCGAACCAATAGGAATATCAATCCACAACCGTCTTCAGCGGCTGCACACAAAAGAGCAAACAACTTGCACCCAACGCGGGCAAGAGGGGTTGTCAATCTCCTTGATCTCATTATTTGCAAGCAAGTGAAGTGTGTAGATAATAGTTGATAATTGTAAATTACAAAAAAAATGGCAGCAAGGTATTTTAGCGTTTATAAATATATAGGTGAACAGACCCGGGGGCCATAGTTTTCCCTAGCGGCATATCTCATGAAAGTAAGCATACGGTGGGTAAACAAATTACTGTTGGGCAATTGATAGAAAAGCGCATAATTATGCGATATTCACGGCAATGATAATGTGTATATAGGCATCACGTCCATAAACAAATAGGTCGACTCCTGCCTGCACCTATTACTATTACTCCACCCATCGACCGCTATCCAGCATGCATCTAGAGTATTAAGTAAAATAGAGTAATGCTTGGAGAACATTGACATGATGTATACAAAGAGAATTCAATTAATATGAACTAACCCCATCGTTTTATCCTTAGTGGCAACAATACAAAGACGTGTCTTGTCCCCTTCTATCACTGGGATATAGAGCACCGCCAGATTGAATCCACTACAACGCACCCCTCTCACTGAAGAAATATCAATCTAGTTAGCCAAACTATTTCAATAGATCGGGGAGAATTACGAAGCTATTATGATCATGCACTTAAGAATCATAATATATATGAGAGGTGACTCAAATACTTTTCATGAATAAGCTGAACATAAACCCATAATTCATTGGATCCCAACAAATGCACCGTACAAAAGAATTACATCGGATAAATCAAAGCGAAGATGCGATGATCCTTGTATTGAAGATCAAGAGAGAGAGAGAGAGAGAGAGACATCTAGGTACTAACTACGGACCCGTAGGTCTATGGTGAACTACTCACACATCATCATGCAGGCAGCAAGGTTGATGAAGAGGCCCTCCGTGATCGATCCCCCCTCCGGCATGGTGCTGGAACGGAGCTCCATATGGGATCCCATCGGAAGAGAGACTTGCGGCGGCGAAAAAAGAGTTTCGGGATGCCCTTTAGGGTTTTTGGAATATATGTAAATTTATAGGCCAGAGAACGGGATCAGGAGGTCCACCCGGGAGGGACAAGCCATCAGGGAGCGGCCACCCCCCTGGGCACGCCCTGTTGGCTTGTGCCTTCCTCGTGCGGCCTCCGGTCTTCTCCCGAAGCTTCCAGGTCTTCTTTTGGTCCAGAAAAATCATAAAAAAGTTTCGGGGCAATTGGACTTCGTTTGGTACTGTAAACCTGAAAAGTAAAAAACACACAGAAAACCGGAACTGGCACTGGGCACTGGGTCAATAGGTTAGTGCTAAAAAATAATATAAATTGATAAATTATTACTCAAAAAGTATCCTAGAATGATAATATGTCAGCATGGAACAATCAAAAATTATAGATACGTTGGAGACGTATCAGCGGCCTGATGGACGAGGAGATCAGTGTCTTCACCAGCATGACTGAGGCCGTGAAGGAGGTGGCAACCGCCATCAGGGAGAGAAAAACCCTCGACGTCCACCCTAATTTGTACAGCGCCGTCATGGAGCAAGGTGGCTTCAGCGATGAGGCTCTCATGGCAGCTTTGAGCCACCTGGTGGACAACAAGGCCTAGGGTGTTGGGTTTGCTGCCATGGCAGACGGCCACAGGGTGCTTTGGCTCAGGAGCTGGCTGGGCAAGCACTACTACTAGAGCTTGTTGCTGGTACCGCGTGCATGATCCTGGGTGGCGATGGCGATGGCGACGGTGATGACGATGACGACGTATATTTTGTGTAGCTAGAGCTTGAAAACTATTTGATGGTCTCTATATTTTGTTGGGGTGGTAAGTACTAACCACTCATGATGATCGTGAACTTGCGGTGGTAGGATGACGCCCTCTTTTGGATGTGGTGGTAGGTTGACACAAAGGTAGTGCTAGGTTAGAACTTGCTATGCCATATGATCATGCATGCTTACGACTTCTGCTACATTGCTTGCTCCTTGTTTGTTACTTTTGCTTGCTGCTTCAACTGCTCCTCTTCTGCACTTCTAGGGAAAATGGTATGCAGTGTTCGTCAGGAAGGTACCTGGGGTTTACAGTTTGTGGGAAGATTGCAGTGAACAAGTTGCCTTTTGTCTCCAACATCATCCATAGAGGGTTTAAGACTAGGCGGGCGGCAGAAGAAGCTTACGCCAACTATGTGCGATGGCGTGGTTGAAGTTGGCAACATTGCAGCTGGCAAGGCGGCGCCATGCCTTGCGGTGAAGAACTTCATCATCATCGTGCAGTTCATCACCATTGCTCTGCTCTAGCGTTGGTGTGCTAGGTGTGATCATGTGTGAGGTAACCTCATCACATAGGGTACAAGGTTAGCACACCTCGCGGCTTGTATGCAACCAAACAACAAGCTTATGTGTGACTTCGGACGATGCGGCCAACCAAACAGCATGTGCTAAGATGACCCCAAATGCGTGCGAACGAAATGCAGGCAACCAAGCAGGTTGCAGATGTTGGTTTAGAGGCTGTTTTTCCTCAACCATCCTCTTGTGAGACACCCTTCAGGTATCCAGGGCCGGCTGCTACGGCTGTCAAACACGCCCCTAGAGTGTGTGGGGTTCGAGAGGAATGAAAAATGGGCCTTGGGTGGAAGATTGTGCATTGTATGGGCTTGGCTTTTGGTCTGACCGAGCCGGACCGGGCTAAAACAAGATCGGATTGAAAAATACTGGAACCTGTAATTTTTCTTATCGGTCATAACTCTTACAGTCTTGTGCGGTCTGGTCCAGAAGTGGGCCAAAAAGCCCGATCATCTGAGGATGCTGGCCGACGCGAACATCTGTGAGCATGTTTCATCCGCTCCGCATAAAAGGCCAAAACGGCATAGCGAATGGGCCGCAAAAACGAAGCAGGATTCACGGAATGTCCGTGCCAAGCTTGGGAGGCCCATGGTAGCCTATTCCACAACAGCTCACGTCGAAGATACAAAAAACTAGACAGGGCACGCCGCCGTTCTCCATGCGCAGTACTGCATCCTACTCGTCGAAACTCCGGTGCCTCGATCGTGCCCGCATGTGCCGCCAACCCTGATTCCCGCTCGTTATCATCCCAGCATCCCGCTTGTCCCAACGCGCATGTGCCACCTTTTTGCCTCCGTCGTCGCCAACACTTCTTCCTTTTTGGTGATGATGCCAAGGAGAGCTGCAAAATGAGGGAAGGGGAGGGGTGGAGTGGAGTGGAATGTGGTAGGGTGCATTTATTTCCCACGCATTATGCTGCCAAAATTTTGAGCAAAATTTCTCATGATTTTCTAAAAATGGACTTATTTGTAAGGGACAAAATTAGGGTGTTGACTGCAAAATGTAAGGATCGTGTCCGTAAGACTATGTTATTTGTGGGGATGGAAAGATAAAAACATGTGTATTTTGTGTTTCTCTCATGTGAACGTCGGGCTGCGTGTCTTCACCATGCGCGGGGCGACTGCATGATCATGGTAGGCCGTTTTTCTAGGGATTGTTGTATCATTGGCAACACATTTGATTATATTCTTGAAAGATGGAACATTTTGTCGACTTTGTCGAAGACTAGTTTTATTATATTCAAACCTTAACTAGTAAGATTTTCATGCTGATCAAGCCCTAGCTCGTAGTGGTATCATAGAGCCAAAATATAATTCTAGCTAGTTGAGAAAGAACCAGTTCTCACACTCAGAAACCATTTCAAAACTTCCCTCGGTACTAAGCTATTTAAAGTTGCTAATTTTAAGTTGATGAACTCAAACATCTTGGTCACTAAAGTTCGGCCAAGATTGAATGAAAAGCTGTTGTAATGGACTTGGTATTCTCACAGCAGATCCCAAAGCCGAAGGTTGCGGAAAAAACTTTCATTGTAGCCATCACATGAGCACTAGGTACTCGCATTAGCCCATCAACAAAGGGACTGCACACATCTTGAAGCAAGAGAACCACATTCGCACAATCTTCACCACTATGATCACCATCCTCCTAATTACAAATACCCCCAGTCAGGTAGATGGTGTTGACGATTGGGTAGAAGAATTCATAGATGCTATGCCCGTTGTCGAGGAGCAACGAAACGTAACCATGCATCATCAGAATGCACCTAACAGAGCCCATATCACGGAGGACCGGGCTGGGGCACCTCTCAACATGACAGATAACAATTCATTAACACTTGGGCACATGAGTTGTGCAACCTATGGAGAACTTACAAGATTGAATGCCTAAAGACCCAATGTTGCTCGTCTTCTGATGTCTTCAATTCCTATTTTCATAGGTTATTATTTTTCACCATCCCCTTTGGTCATTGCCTATATGAATGAAACAACCGTGTGTGCTATCTACTTTGTCGAAGATCGGGTGGTATATGTACAGGGGAGAGGTCGGACGCCATCACCCACACAAGTATAACATGTTGGTTGAATATTCATTGTGTATCCATAATATGAATGGTCATTGTGTATCCACGTAGGGTACAATGTTACTAGACCTCTCTGCTTGTATGCAACCAAACGACGTGCACTAGTATGAACACAGCTAATGCGAGTAACCAAATACAATGCGTAGAGTTGTTGCTACGATGCAGAGAGAGGGGATGCAGGCAATCAAACAACATGTTAATGTTGGTTTTTTTCCTACATTTGCTCAAACAAACTCACTTAAGACAAATATGCAAAATGACAAAAAACGGTGCAGATAACTAAACACGTCCTATACAAGTGCAACGACCAATCTAAACCACACATTGCACACTAATGTCGTGTGACACAACCAGGTAGCCATGGCTCCTTCACAAACCCAACTTACCATTAGTGTTCAGACCTCAATAATTCACAGCAATTGTCTCGGGATGTAGGCGGATGTGGAAGGGAGCGGCTATACCTCGCTTCACATGAGTTGGATGCCAGGATAGCCTGAAGGAGCGCCATATTGGGCCGGCCCAGCTCACGTGAGGCCACAACCTTGTTTGTATCTCTTTTTTCTAAAAAAAATTTACTTTTTTTACCATCCAACACACTCCATTAAACGCCCGGACCAATTCGTATATCCGTTTTCTTCCAAATCGGAACTAAACTAGGGGAGCTTTGCGGTAGTTTGGACACCATGTGAGAATCCACTTGGCCCACTATCAGTTCGACCACATGTTTTGTCCTCTACCATCTAGCTTGCCCATGTTGTCCGGAGTTGATGCCTATTTGACGGACATGGTTGGATGGTCGGCTCCCATATTGTGTCCGCGAACGCACGCAGAAGAAGTCCGTGGACAGATAATGTGTTTGTTTTGGTCTATGTTGGAGATGCCCTTATATTGCCAAAATGTTGTTCATGAGAGGATTATAGAAGATGCCATGTAGTTATTTTCACAAGTAATCTAGTGTATTAAAAAATCTCCGCATATTGTGGGGAGTCGTGGCCCCTCCTTGTCTCCCCCTCGCTCCGCCGTTGTTAGTGGGGATCAACTACATAGATATATAGGATTTAACACTATTGTAATAAACTTGCAGAGTCCAAGATTGTTTAGTTAGCATAAAATCACTACGTATTTGTCGCGTGGAAAATCGTTGAAAGTATAATAGAGTAAATTGAATTCATGATCAATAGAAGTTTTTCACTTATTGATTTGTAGATCAATGCTCAACCATGTGGCACAAGCCCACTACTGCTACCCATGTACTATAAATGTCATTGCTCCAACCGCGCATTTCATGTTACAAATGCCACTAAAAGCACTTCCAAGTAGCACAATTTCCCATTATTCCTCGCTCTAGAACATCGACAATGTGTGCGCTAGATTTTGAGTGTCTTGAGCACCATTTCCCACTATTCCTCTCCCTAGAACATTGAGAATGTGTGCGCTAGATTATGAGTGTCTTGATGAATATGTTGTGGGATTGGAAGATGTTAGGAAAATTGTGTTAGGCACAAATCCTCAAGTCTACATAAACTTGAAGGTACCTCACACTGGAGAGTCATTTGTCGGGTGGTCGGGCGGCCAAATTCACTTTCCCTTCTCTAGAGCGTCTGCATCACCATTGTGTTCAAGGACATAGTTATATGACTTCTGCGGGTAATTGGTAGGCCCGTATTGAGTTAATTTAATATGTTTGAAAATTAGACATGGTGGGTTTTAGCTACAATCTATTGCCGCCACACATCTCATTTCTGATGCAGGGAATACTTTGTTGAGGCAACGGAAAGAGATAGCCAAGCAGGCGACTTACAGAAATGAGATGTTTTTATTCATGTGAGAAAAAACAATTTGTAATGGACAAGTGTACAATTAAATTGTCAACATGTAACCTCCCTTAAAAATCAATTTGAAACATATAATCATGCAATAAAACCATCTCAAACTAGATGCAGAATTCAACTATTCTTAACTAAAATTTTACTTATGAAGATTGTTCCATTTCCATTCCAGAAATAATTCTTGTCTGATTCAGTTCGGTTGGATCGTGACATGACGTATCAATTCGGTCTTGTTACGGGTGGGCTACATCAATTCATATTTGATGCTCAATATGTCAAATAGACGGGAAAATGCGCATCCCTCACTCACCTTTGTCTAGCCCACTTATCTTGTAATTTTTAAATTAGTTTTTTCTTTACTTTTCACCTCTCTTTTTTTAATTTTCACTTTATACGTTTTCCTTTTCCTATTTTTAAAATTTCTGTGGTGTATGGGGATGCCGTGGGGCAAATGCTGTGAACATATTTAGAAAAGCATATGAACACATATTGACATGTGCACAGACATTTTGTTGAAATACATGTTTAGAAAAGTGCATGGACTTTCCTTAAAAAACATGACTATATTTTTATGTATAAAATTATATAAAGATGAGATGTACATTTTATTCATAAAATATTTTACTTATCTTTTTTATGGAATATTTTACTTATTTGTTTGAAAATTTATATTGCGGCACCTGTACAATTTCTCAATTTTATTGCAACAGAGTCTTTAAAATAACAACACGTTTGACACTCGAAAAACATATTTCTCTTAAAAAATTGAGGACTTTTCCGAAATTATATATTAGAAAATGAAAAAACTGAATTTATTGAGTGTGCCAATGTCCATCTTAATTAGGCGCCTTAGGGCCAGTTCTTTTCTTGGCTTCTAGAATAAGTTGCCCCTATCCAGCTTATTTCAGAAGCCCAACCAAATTTATTTATTTAGAACTGTACTAATTAAGACGTACTAATAGGCTTCTAAAAATATATTTTTGGTTTGGCTTCTATAATAAACTGGGTAGCGACATCTTATTCTTGAAGTAAAAAACCACCAAAAGAACTGGCCCTTAATAGGTATCGACACAAGTCATGGACGGCACAACTTAGAATCTACCACCCTGGAGATCAAACACACGGGCCTGTCAAACAAGGTTGAAAATAGGGACCGATGCTGCCTGCCTCGTACAGTATGTCATCCGCACACGGCACACGACTTCTTCTGTCGCGAATTGGTGGAACGCCAATGTTAATCATTAATTAGCACCCTCTTAAAGCCAATCATTTAGTTCATTGACGAGCACGGTGCACCGCGTTGCTGCGAGAAGATGCCGCCGGCCGTGGCAACTGGGAGAGTGACGCAGCGGTTGGAGAATTGTGAAGCGGTCGAGGCCCCAATAGCCACTCCCCACGCCAGCCGCCGGGTCGGCGTGGTCACCCTCGCCATCCGAAAGGATGCGCTTGAACTTTGGAATGGCCCGTGAGCGGCGCTGTGATGGTGTACCGGATGACAATGGATATTGCTGCCGCCGAAACCAAATCTAGGGTAGCAGCACCGGGTCGTGAGGAGAAGCGCCTCGGCCCAAGCCCAACCCTTTGGTTTGGGCCTGTCATGTATTTGATTTTGCAGCCCTGTGCTCACCTTCACAAAATTCCCTAAAAAAAGTTTACAGAGGGAAAAATAGAAACACACTTTACATAAACATAACCAAGTTTCTTTTTGAGAACGTAAACATAACCAAGTTTCAAAAAATTAACTTGTAGGGTAACACAGCAGAAAACAAAAATTTTCCGACCTACGCACCAGCCCAGGACCACTATGGAGACTGCATACAAGGTTTGATCATTTTCGTTACCGACTCGTAGCGCAGCGGAAGTAGAGTCGATGACGAACGGCGGTGCAGATCCCCGCAGCTAGGATTTTACAACCTCCCAACCGCGAGGATGTATACCCTCATCTGCCCCGCGGACAGCCCTCCGGGAGGCGGTCGCACAGCCCCCGGACGGTGTCCCGGACAGCCCTTCGGGAGGACCTCCGAAACTCGGACTGTCACTCGGACAGCCCTTCGGGAGGACCTCCAAAACTCGGACGGTCACACGGACAGCCCTTCGGGAGGCACTCTCGAACTAAGACCGAAACTATGATCCCTCTACAGAGTTGCACACATACGGTATCATCTATCCGGCAGGGCTTCGCCGTCCAGAACTAGTTCCCACCGGAACCCAGACAGCCTTTCGGCTCTACGAAACTATTTCGTGGGAGGGAGAGAAGAAAGGCAGATCATGCATGCCATGTGTGTGAGAGTTGGAGTGAGGATGGAGAGCTCCTCTCCACCTCCTTATATAGTGGTGGAAGGGGTGAGGTGGGGGCTGAAATTTCAGCCCACAAAACAAGCACCCACCAAACAAGGAAACATGTTCCCATCAAACATGGAGAAAACATGTTCCCTTGTCCATGGTGTTCCCCCATGGGGCCCCACCTTCCTCCCAACACTCTCCACCATTTGTGGGGGCTGCCCCCCACCATGGGGGGCCCCCCCAACACTTTGTCCAGCCACAAGGGGGCTGTCCCCTAAAAGGGGGCGCCCCAAAAACAGCCCAAAAACACCCCCCACGATCCGTGGGATCTTGTCCCCTCTCGCTGGGACAAGATGTTTTCCGAAACTATTTCTTCTGAAAATTCCAGAAGGTCCCAGAACATTTCCGGCACCCTCTAAAATTATCTGGACGCGCTCCGGAACATTTCCGGTATGGTGGTTTAATTTAAAACCATCTTCGTTTACCCGGTAAACAATTCCGGCAGCTCCGAAAACCTTTTTTGGTTTTTTCTCCAGAAAAATTCCAGAAATTACCAGACCAATCTGGCAACCTCCAAAACATTCCCGGTGCTTGCCGAAACCTTTTTGGATCAATGGTTTTATCCGAAACAACTTTTCGGTTTTACCGAAACATTTCCGGTGTTCTCTCCGGAACTTTTCCATCGTCTCTGAAACCTTTCCAGTGACTTTCTCTCGGACTCCTCGTCTAGTATTCAGCAGATAGATGACCCTTAAGCGTGTGACCCTATAGGTTCGGTGAAGTATAGACATGACCCGGAACCCCTTCCGATCAATGATCAACATCGGAGCCGTGGACACCCATATTGACCCCTATACCCACACGAATGAATATTCGAGTGAACCTCCAGTTGCCGTGTGCTATTCCTGTTGCTTCGCGATATGTTACAAATACCCAAGGTGAGACATGTAGGCATCCCCGTGGATCAACACTTGTCCACAATACCAGTTACCTCGTTGCCGGTATTGTTCTCTTTTCTCGTTCCCGTGTTCCGGCATCCCTGTGATCAAATCACCCTGTGTCTGGCCAGACGATGATGGATACCGTAACACCGAGAGGGCCCAGAGATATCTCTCCATCGTCGGAGGAGCAAATCCCAATCTCGAGCTATCAAGTTACTTGACACACTTTTCCATGAACCCGTAAGCCGCCGTAATAGCCACCCATTTACGGATGACGTTTAACAAACCCCAAAGTTCATGAAGCAAGCATGAAGAAACTCGATACTCTCATGGTCTAAGGAATTATGCAAACATTAACTTCTCTGTGTTATTAACCATAAACTTATGACGAATATATCTCATAGCATAACATCAATCGGGTCGATTCAACACAAGTGTTCTACCAACAATTGTGCCCTCAAAATTGCCGGCATAGTCATGCCCATGATCAGGAAAACAGGATCATCATGCAATACTTGAGCCAGTCATAGAGGCTTGACTAGGAATACATTTTACCGTTTATTATTCCACGCGTGCACATGAGTTTCCCTCCAAGCCTCGTTTTATTTGTAGACTCGAGAATCATTGCAGTTATAGCATGGAACATAAACATAATTATGAACAGGGAGATAATCAATAACATTTATTATTACCTCTAGGGCATATCTCCTACATAACTTTCATGAACACAACTCACGAGACATTCATTTTTGTAAATTAATGACAATGTGACAATTGGTGCAATACAAAATTCTACAGTGGATGATACAATCTATTACCCTTACTCTTTTTTGTCTACATAGAAAACACATTCACGCGCTGCCAATCTATTACCCTTGGGCGCACGGTACGCTTGGCGCCATCGTCTATGTGTGCTCACTTGGACATCGAGTGGCTGCCCATCAAGGTCAACGACCCACCGTGGCAAGCTCGGGCAGGTGGCAAGGACGACAATGGCGGCAGTGGGCGAAAGCTAGCATGACTCCGATAGAGACGAGGTTCTCTGCTCTGTCCTCTCTCCCGGGCTAGACTGCTCGAGTGCATAGGGTTGGAGAGAAATGCAAAAATTGGCCTCGAGTTGAAGATTGCGCATTGTAAAGGCTTGGTCTTCGGTCTGACCGAGCCGTACCAGGCCAAAACAGGACCGAATAAAAAAAGTTGGGTTTGTTTTCACATATCAAGCCTAACTCATACGGTACGGTTCGGTCTGGTCCACGAGCAGCCCAAAAAGCCTGATTCTCTTAGGATGCAGCCGGACGCGAAAGGGAGCGGCTATACCTTGCTGCACGCAAGTAGGATGCCAGCCTCACGTGCAAGTGTGCCATATTGGGCAGGCCAAGCTCCCGTGAAGCCACAACATAGTTTTTTTCTGTTTTTATCTCGTTTTATTCAAATTTGTTTTTTAGTTTTCATTTATACTTCTAAATATTTTAAATAAATATACTACAAAAACACTTTACATAAAATATTATAAAATATTACCAAGGATTTGAAAAATGTAAATTCTGCGTAGAGAAAATATTTCTTATTTATAAAATGCATTAAAAAAATATATAATGTGTGTGAAAAATGTGGATCATATATTTTAGAAAATATTAATCCAAATATTTGGATTTTGTACCGGAACCAAGTATTTGAAAATTTCTAAATGTGTATAGAAAAAATGTTGTCCATGTATTCATAAAATATTGAACTTGTATTTTAAAAATGTTAAATGTGTATCCCAAAAATGCTGACCATGTACTAAAAACATTAATGTGGTATTTGAAAAACTTTAATCAAGATTTTGTTTTAAATGTGTATAGAAAAAATGTTGGCCATGTATTAAAATATGTAAATCTTGTATTTAGAAAATTTTAACCAAGCATTTCAGAAAAATGTTAAACGTGCATAGAAATAAGTTTACCATGTATTCACAAATGTTAAATTTTTTATTTGTATGTTTTTAATCAAGCATTTGAAAGAAATTGTTAAATGAGCATTGAAAAAAATGTTCGTCAGGTCGTACAAAATGCTAATCTAGTATTAGAAAAATATTAATCAAACATTTAAAAAATATTAATGTGTCTAGGACAAAAGTTGACAGTGTAATATATATATATGTGTTAATCTTATATTTGAAAACATTAAACGTGTATTTGGAAAATGTGTTAGACATATACCAAAAATATGTATAAAAAACAGAGGAATCCAGAAAGTGAAAACCAATAAAAAATAATAAAAGAGACAAACAAACCGAAGAAAAATGATATAGGATAAAAAATCCAGTGAAGAACTAGAAAGAAATTAAAAAAACCGAAGAACAACCCAGAAAAAAAAGAAAAAAAAGTAAAACATAAAAATAAACGAAGAAAAACAGATGAAAAAAACACGTAAACCAATAAAAAAACAAGATCTTTCCCTTTAACTTGGTCGTGCACTTCTTACTTAACACGAAGACGTCGATGTCTCAATGGCAAGAGAGCTATGCTGCACCCACAAGATCCTGGGATCGATCCATCGTGCATAAATCGGCCCGCAACTGTAGACCCGGTGGGTCATAAGGAGGACTCGCTATAAGCGAGGTATACCCTTTGACACGGGACCTAAGGAGGACTCGCGCTTATAAGCGAGGTATACCCTTTGCGTACACGGGGCCTAAGGAGGACTCGCTATAAGCGAGATATAGTCATTGCATACAAGAACATCTGCGAGCCTGTTTCGTCCGTGCCGCATAAAAGGCGAGCAACTAATCATCGAGTACTCCTTCGGGAGCCTCAACAAGGGTCCTTTTTGGTGGGCCGAGAGCGCATCATTTGTCGTGCTCTCAATGGTCGTCACGTGTCGTGCTCTGGACGCTTCCTTCAAATTTTATTTTATTTATTTTCATGTATGTCTTTTTGGCTTTTAGATGATTTGTTTTTTGGTTTTCCTTGAGTTTTCTTAGATTTTGGACCGAAAATATTGACTTTTTTCGGTGGAAAACCATGTTTTTTTCCTTCTGCGAGAGTCACACATTTACTTTTCTTATGGCACGGATTTGCTTCTACAGGAAATAGAAAAAATGATTTTTTCTTTTCCGAGAGGCACGGATTTACTTATCGGAAACACAAATTCGCTTTAGCGAGTCGTGCCTCTCGAAAACAAAAAAACATGTTTTTTTCCTTCCACGAGAGACACAGATTTACTTTTCGCACGGATTTGCTTTCACGAGAGGCACAATCATGACTCTCAAAAAGGAGAAACATTTTTTTTGTACGAGAGGAACTGATTTACTTCCCGTGGAGGGACGGATTTGCTTCCGCGAGAAGCACGACTGTGCCTGTTGAAAAAAACAAAAAAAATTATAGTTTTAGTTTTTTTTTGCGACAGGCACAAATATGTTTCTGGAAGAGGCCCGATTGTGCCTCTTTGGAAAGGGAAAAAACATGCTCCCCGTTTAGCATTTATCGTGGAAAAATAGTTCACTGAAACCTATCATCATGAAATCTACTTTTGAAGATCTCAAAGTAAGGAATCCAACGATGAAAACTATTCTAGATTTGAACGCACGATTTAAGACATAAAACGTTTTGAATAAACGAATGTATGAAAAAAGAAAAAAAAACTCTCATGTTACGACAAGTGGCACATGGGAGGTAGAAATGACATTTACAAAGCGTACTCTTGAGTGTTTTTTAGCGGTAGTTTTTTGTTCGGAGCACGAGCGGTAGTACTCTTAATTACTCTCTCCGTCCCATAATGTAAGACGTTTTTTTGACACTATATTAGTGTCAAAAAGCGTCTTACATGATGGGACGGAGGGAGTAGTTTTTTTAGGGATAGTTCTCTTAATTAGTGATTTCGACATAAAAGGCGTAGCCAACAGGCCGCAGGAACGAAGCAGGCTTCGCTGAATTTTCGTGCCAAGCTTAGGAGGCCCACGGTAGGTTGCTCCACAGCATCTCACGGCAAAGTTGCCTCAAAAAACAAAAAAACAAAAAAAACAAAAATCTCACGGCAAAGAAACAAAAAACAGAATAGGGGACGCCGCCGTCCGCCACCGCAAGGCCAGCCGATATGGCACGCCGCCGTTCGCCACAGGAAGACCGGCGTCCCGATTGTACCCGCATGCGCCGCCACCCCTGCTTCCGGTTCGTCGCCGTCCCAGCATCCCGCTTGTCCCCACGTGCGCCACCGCTGCTCTGCTCCCTGCTCGTCGCCGCCCGTGTAGCAAGATGAAGGGTGCTGCGATGGAGGAGCACGAGAAGCCGGCAGAGGAGGATAAGAAGAATCCGGCGTGGGAGGATGAGGATCCGGCGAGAAAGCAGGTTGAAGGTACAGGGTCTGAATTCTAATCCTCTCTGCACATGTTCTAATTGTGATTTATTATCAGTGCGCTCTGTAATTTATAAGCGGCAAATGCCGCTCACCAGGGATATAAAATTGGATGAGTGGTTTAGAAGCAGCATTGAAGGAATGCTACATGTTGGCAGAGAAATGTTTGAACCCTTGTCTCTGTTCTGCATCTGAAAACGAGCGCATGGTATTAAAATCCTAATTACTTATTGTAATCCTGACCAGTGTATGCTCAGATAAAGTATAGCTGCTAGTAATAAAGTGGCTGCTTGATATACTTAGATCATTGGAATCTAGTCAGGTGCTTCTACTGACAATTTTCACAACTGAACTGGTATGCACTTCATCACACCATTAGCCAATTGGAATCAGTCTTGTCAGACGATTTTAGCAAGAATAATTCAGATATATAACAGCTTCTACTAACAGGTGTAGGTATGTATGTATGTATTTATGAGCTGATGGTATTTCTTATTCGCTCAGATTGATGCGGGAGAGGCGACAGGAATAGGAGATGAGGACCAAACATTGATCTGACAACTAACACAATACCAGGTCAGTGCACTTTTGATGAGCAGTGCATTGATCTGAATCGTTCAAGATAGCAGCTAAGCTAGTATGCAAAGTTGATCGTGGTGCTATTGGCAGGCACTTGCAGTTTCCTCTTTTATGTTCCACTCTGATCATATCAGCTTGTAAAATCGATACAGCACAGACTAAGCAGTGCTGCATCGTATTGACTGACTCACAATGGCACTATACTCTGCTTATTACTACTCATCGCCATTAACAGTCCTCTGTTCCGTTCTCGTCGAGATCGAGCTCCAACGGTCAAGCCTCATGTCTGGATCACACTAGAATATATATCCATGGATCCGGGAAGCGGCCGGCGAGCAATCAGCTAACTAGCTTGCCCGGCTTATGGCTAACTAGCTCATGGTGGATAAAATGTATCCGTCGGTCCTCCATGGCTGAGACGGATGAATGGATGATGATGATGCTTCCTTGGGCTTCAGTAGTTGTTGAATCACCTCGGCTGCAGGCGGTCCAAGGCAAGGTAGGCGACGACTCGGTAGCCGACGAGGAGCAGCGCCATGACGCACACGTCCACCCAGTGGTTGTTGAGCCCGACGGCCTTGATGGCGGGGAACTCGGCGACGGAGCAGAGCGCGCCGCCGCCGCAGTCGTAGAGGTCGCCGCCGTGGCGGAACTGGATGCCGATGAGGAGCCGGTAGCAGTAGAAGCTGTAGTTGAGCCACTTGAGCCACCCGATGAATGGCGGGATGTGCTGCACGTAGTAGCCGCCGGCGATGAGGAAGACCATGGTGATGACGGAGGCGAGCGTGGTCCCCTGCTTGACGTCCATGAGCACGGCGCCGACGGCGAGCCCGAGGCTCTGGGCGACGAGCACGCTGTAGAGCACGACGAGGAGGGAGAGGAGGAATGAGGCCGGGCGCGGGTCGAGGCCGCCCATCCAGTAGAGGATGAGCACGAAGGCGGTGGGCAGGCCGAGCTCCATGGGGAGGTCGGCGGCGGTGCGCGCGGCGAAGTAGGAGGAGAGGCGGTACATCCCCGAGGAGCGCTCCTTGAGCAGCATGGGGCGCTCGAGCGGGAAGACGAAGACGGCGTTGTAGAGCGGGAAGAAGCCCCAGAAGACGGAGAAGAAGAAGATGAGCGCCGTCCGGTCCTGCAGGTGCGCCGCCGGCGTGCGCCACCACAGGAGGCCCGCGAGGAACGCCACGCTCAGCACCTGGAAGATGCGGAGCTTGTTGAACGACTCGTGGCGCCGCTCCTTGAGCCCGCGCCGGAGGAGCACCGAGAACTGGGCGCACCACCCGGCCGTCCACTCCACCCTAGCCGACGCGCCCCGGCGTTGCCCGATGCCGCCGGCGCTGGCCGCCTCGTTGGAGCATATGTCCAGCTTCACCGCCGGCGCAATGTGGCGCGCGTACGCGTCCGCCAGCTTCCCCCGCACCTCCTTCTGCTCGCCCTCGCTCCCGCCGCCCGGAACGCCGTCGCCGTTCGTCTCCGGCAAGATACCTGCATGCACAGTGATGATCAGTACTTCGGTTGCCAACGTCTCCCCGGAGGTCGACAAGTGTCGGGCACTGTTTCCGTGACCGGAATGGAGGAGGGAATGATGAGGAGGCGACCGGCCGGCATGTCGGGCGGGGCAGGGTGGTGGTGGTGGCCATGATTGGGGAGTGGACGGAGCAGTGCGTCCCTGTCCGTGTCTCTCCCCCACCCAGGCGACCCAGCCCGATCGGTCGATCCGATCGTCGCCATTGCCATTTCGGCTCCGTCTCAGTGGCCGCCGATTTGGCGTGCGCTTACGTAAGTACGTGCAGTTAATCACGAACGCAACGAGCGATGGTGCTGGTGATTGTGATGGGATGGACGCTGATGCAGATGCAGGAAAAGGGGAGAAAATTTGAAAAAGCACGCGCGCACCGGATCGGCGACACAATCTTAGCACACCACATTCTCTCTCCCCTTTATTTAAATTATTTTGTTTGTGAAATTTCTTTAATCGAAAAAGTATTTTATTTTATTTTATTTGTTGGTGGGTGGCTATGGTATCCCATGGTGTCTACTGCATTATTTTATCTTTTTTTTTTCTGACAAAGTGGTTAACCGAACAACTGTTGTGGCGGATCAGGTTCCGCAACTGTATTTATATTTGCCAACTGAGCCTAATTCAGATGGTTAGTTTTTTCTGATGAAATCAGCTCATCAGAATTTATCTTCCAAATTTGATACTTGTGTTTCCATTTGTCACAATTATTTCAAGCTTTCGGTGATGTTCGTTTAATGGGGGGAGACGTTTTCATCGAGTACGGAGGAACGTGCGATGGCTCCATCAATTCCAAGATGATGTGCCAGCTTCTTGAAGGTGTTCATGGGTGTATGATGTGCGTGTGTGCATTTATAAGGATACGTGTATGTATAGTGTCGTCTATACTATATAAAAAAAATATGTTCACATTCAAAGGGTACACTAGTACTGTTTTGATGCCCTGTCAATTTTTTGATTCTACTCGTGAGAGACCACATGTCATTTATATTGGAGAGAGATCAGTGACATGCCATCACATGGTGTAAGATGGCCGTCGGATCAACGGTGTCAGATGCCACGGCATGCTACCGGGCATCTATAGTACCCATCCGTTGATTCTCTATCGGGCGGTGGAAAAGAATGGGCATGTCACCATACTGTTTGTCAGTGACATGTCCATGACAAGTCACTAGATCTTGGTCCACACCACACTGTGTGTGCGAAACGAAACTGTTAAGTAGGTATTTTCCAAATCAGAAATTGAGATTTTTTAGGTTATACAGTGGATTGCGACCAGGCCAGTTGGCATGATAACTTGATATGTGATACCCTACACTAACGATCTGGCTTCTGAATGGATGGATCCACATAACCGGGGATTTTTAGAGTACTGTGGGTTTGTAGTCGGATGAGATCAGCGTGATGGAATGCAATGGCACATGCCAACATGCCATATGCATTGGAAAGCATCATAAAAAAGGTAAGTAAAGATGATTAAAGCGAAAGAGAATATGAGGGTGGCGTGGTGATCGGTGGGTGGAGTCGTGTGTGGCATACCGTTGGCGAGGTCGAGCATGAGGTCGGCGGGGTTGACGGACAGCGGCGACGCGAAGCCGACGGAGGCGAAATAGGAGAGCGCGTCGGCGGCACGGCCGTAGTAGATGGGCCGCCCCTCGGCGGACAGCAGGAGCACCTTGTCGAACATGTGGTAGAGGCGCGACGACGGCTGGTGGATGGTCACCACGACCGTGCGGCCGCCGCCGACGGCCATGCGGCGGAGCGTGCCGACGATCCTCGCGGCCGTGGTGGAGTCGAGCCCTGAGGTGGGCTCGTCCAGGAGCAGCAGGCTGGGGTCCACCAGCATCTCCAGCCCGATGCTCACCCGCTTGCGCTCGCCGCCGGACAGCCCGCGCACGCCGCGCACGCCGCCGACCATGCTGTGGGCCACCTTGGTGAGGCCCAGCTCCGCGGCCACCGCCTCCGCCTGCGCGCGCTTCTCGCCGGCGCCCAGCGCGCGGGGGAGCCGGAGCAGCGCCGTGTACCACAGCGTCTCGGACACGGTCAGGTGCGGGTACAGCACGTCGTGCTGCGTCACGAAGCCCGTGCGCCGCTTCACGGCGCCGGAGAAGGGCTTCCCGTTGTAGGTGATCGTCCCGGACAGCAGCGCGTGCCGGTGCCGGCCTCCCAGCGCCGTCAGCAGCGTCGTCTTGCCGCTCCCGGACGGGCCCAGCATCGCCAGCATCTCCCCCGGCCGCACCACCCCGGACATCCCGCTGATGATCGTCTTCTCCCTCGGCGGCGACACCGCCGCCTTGCTCTTCTTGGCCCCCGCCCCGCCGCCGCACGCCGCCGAGACCCTCGTGCACCATCCGTCCGTCGCCTGCCCAACCTTCACCTTGTACACCACTTCCTCAAACTGCACCCATGCAGGCGCACGTCTCATCACCAATCGTCACTAAACGAATAACTGAACAGGTTTTTGCGCAAGCACGTGCATCTACATGAAACATTACCTTAAGGACGAGAGGGAAGGAGTTGACGGCCGCGGGGCGGTGGCCGGAGGCGCCGGACGGCGGGCTGGAGGTGGTCGGATGGACGGCGCCGGAAGGGTTGACGTTGCTGCTGGGCGGTGTACAAGTAGAAGGAGGTGCCTCCTTGTGTTTATCATCATCATGCAATTCTTGAGGCGCCATGGCGATCTTTGTAGAGTATACGTACTAGCTTATGACGATGAGATGAGATGAGATGGAGCAATTAAGGTAAGGAAAGACCTTGGTTTGCCACTGCTACTTGGTTAACTTGTCTCTGGCCGGGGTGGTGGTATTTATCGGGGGAGGAGGGGGCAAAGGAGGGAGAAGGGGCCCTACCAAATGGCCTCAGGCCTCACGGGGAGCAACACTTGTTGCAGTCACTTTTTCTTTGCTTAGTTAGTTAGTTAATTCTCCATCGGTATATTTGTTTATGTTTGCCGATTAATCCTAGATTAACAACTGTGTGTGTGGTATGTGCATGAAAGTAACATCACTAGCTATCTGGTTGCTACTACAACTTATTAGTACAACTGGTAGTTATTATTGTTAAACATGAATGGAAGGGAGTTTACAGATGTCATATATAGTGGATTCCTGTAGGTGATAGTATGGAGCCATGGAGGGCCCGGGGGGCTCGGTGGACATACATTCAGTAGATGATTAAGATTAACATACTCCTTCTCCTTTCCTTTGGACATGATGCAGTGGACTTATTGATCAAACTGGGTAGGGGTTTTTTTTTCGAAAGGGAGGATGACCCTAGGCTTCTGCATCGATTGATACAGAAAATCGTATATTAATTATTACTCGAGGACCCGAATATCTAGCGGACGTCAGATTTTTAGGCATGAGAAATCAAACGTTTTTCATGGCAAATTAAGTTCATCAAGGATGGCAAATTTAGTTGGCGAGCATGGCAAATCCGGATAAGCTTATTTTTTTGGTAAAAAAATTGTCGTGTTTCCAATATAAATTTGTCATATGCCGAGCAAGGCATCCGTTGGTTCAAAGGACTCATTTGTGTTCCTAACAAAGGCGAGCTCGGCTGATGATAGGCAGCATATTAGCTATGACTACTATATACATTTTGCACTACACCCATATCTATACAAGCATTATGAGTGACACCCTTGTTCACCTAACTATGGTATATTATGTCTGAAGAGAATCATAAACCAAGGTTGTGATAATGAATCACAAACAAATAAAACATGATGTGAATATATATATATATATATATATATATATATATATATATATATATATATATATATATATATATATATATATGTGTGTGTGTGTGTGTGTGTGTGTGTGTGTGTGTGTGTGTGTGTGTGTGAACTCGGATCGATATGATTGCGATGCGGGTGCGCTCTGACCAAAAACTAATTCTGAAAAATGTATATACAACTACATGTTCTCACACTATGATGTCCATCTTCCTCCCCTTTTCAATTCTTTATTTATTCCATCAGAAGTTTTAAATATTATTTCATCTTTTTGACACACAATCTCCATTCTCCCGTGCAATCTAATCTAGCGCACCACCAGACACTTTTCATTACTTTTCCCTTTGTTCCCTGTTCAATTCATTGTTTATTTCTTCAAATATTGTACTAAAAGATCACTATGTATTATATTTATATACCACATAATAAAATGTAGTCACCTAACTACCTCCCTATTTTATTTTTATTTTTCGAAAAGGAGGATGACCCCGGGCCTCTGCATCTAGACGATGCATGCATCCATTTTATTAATTATTCACAAAGACCTTACAAAATAATACATCAGTAAGTCTGGAGCCACCATCTTGACAACATCCGTCGCTACTCCTAACCACTTGATGAAGGAGTGCCGAATATCCGAGCCGAATACCAAACAGACCTCGCACCAACGCCTAGCATCTAAAGCCGGAGGCCCCAACCAAGCCTCTTGACGGGTTTGGGGTCCACCCCGGTCAGACGCATTCTAAGAGGTCGTCGCCGCCGTCTTCCACTGATCCATCTTCAGAGCAGGCACTGACGCATCGACCTTGGAAGGTCCATCGTCGAAGCCACCACGGCGCCAGACAACACCACCTCCCTACGTGCGTCCGTCATCATACATCCGTCGCCAAGACCCTGCTGCGCCACGCTGCCGAGAATTTGGCCATTAATTTGGAAAATAAACACATTTGCTAATAATATGTAATTCAATGGAAATTGGTTAATGCTGGAAGGGAAAAGCATACCTCACTGTTGAGAATCAGTTGCGAAAAAGATATATCTTGGAGCAAGATCTTCCTTTGGCCAGTGATGTCACATTAACATTAAAGCCAATAACTTTGGCTACTTGCTTTGGCCAGTTGCCAGCGCCTTTACTTCCAGCACAAAGCTAGCTACCATGCAAAGTAGAGCAATTTACTGATCATGTGCATGGAATGAATAAAAAGAGAGCATGTTAGCTGCTTCTGCATGCATGCCTAATTGCAAACTGATTGAACATGCAGCCATCAGCCATGTGTGGTTCCTTCGATCTTGCTCCAACTGTTTAGGTGCGTGTTTACACAAATTCACAATAATCTATGTGAAAAAACCAGAGCTAGACATATACACCTTTAGCTAGTAGTAACAGGTCACCAGTTTTGTCCTGGGGGAGTGGGAGGTGAATCTGTGCCACTCATGTCAATTTGCCATTTATATTTATCTGGCTTCCTTTTTTCTTTCTTTCTTTCTTTCCTTCTTTCTTTCTCTATCTCTATCCCTCACTCTCTTTTCTTGATTGCTTGCCTACACTAGCCATATTGCCTGAGTGATAGCTCCTACAGATTTGTAAAGGCTGCCGAATTGTGATCTCTGGCAGATCAGCTGTTTCATTTCGGCTTTTTGCATTAGCATGTGCATGTGCAGGCAATGATTCATCTGAGGACTAAAGCCAGCCACCTCGCGAACTATAGTACAACCAAACCAGCAGCTGCTAGTGTTTCTTACCTTTGTATGACATGGAAATGGTATAGTGGTACTTGTTAGGTTTTTCGCCAACAGCTAGTTGCCATCCATTGCACACAATCATGATGTGAAGCCCTCAAAACTTTAGTAACTAGTGACACTGCAAACAAAGAGAGATCTAGCTAGCCTTAATTTTTATGCCTTAGGCCGGACAAGTGCTTGCTTTTCTAATAAAACTTAAATACATGGACCGGTCATATATAAAGCAATCGAACAGGTAGCGTATGAACTGTAGTTATATATGGATCTGTAATGTATTATTTTCTCAGTGGAGTACAAATAAAGCTTGAGATATTGTAGACTATTGGCTCAACTAATTTAACACTGGCATTGCATGATTCGTAATGTAGCAGCTGGAATCTAGCCTTAAATGGAGCGGATTCTTTGCAGCAGATGATGTACTTTGGGCTAATTTATTGGTTGCTATTGACGATCATGGCTAGCTAGCGGTGTGCGAGACCCCATCCAACTGCTATCTTAAGAATTTAGTGAGAGGCACTCGGGCTAGCTAGGGTACTTGTTTTTTGTTAGTGCATCGATCCATATGTGCAAACTGCCCTGTCAGTTCCCAAATGAGATCACGTGAAGTTATTCCAGCATCAACTAACATTTGTTGGCTTCAGATATATGCCCAAGAATTCTCTTAGCTCAGCTAGTGTTTCTCCACTTGTCCAGTGGGTATTTGCTCATGGGTCCTTTTCACTTATCAAGCTTGCAAAATTGGGGACAGTTTCTGTGCATTTTGCGATCGAATAAGAGTGCGCAATGATGGGTATATTATACATAATGCATAAGCATGGCCTGATGGTGATACCTCAGTGTCGATCTGCTAGCTAAGCTTGCACTTGTGTTCTTGATCATGATCTTTCATGCACGCGGTTGCCAAGGAATAAATGTCATGTCGCTGATCAACAAAGAAAATCAGCAGACCAATATCCATCAGGTATCAAAATCAATGCCCACGAAGATGATCCATGTTTAGTTATAATCCATACCTTATATGGGTACTATGTGATTCCTACAGTGGTAGGTAACCATAGTGAATGCAATCTTGCTTAAATTAGCTGGTCATCGGTTTAAATGTTTTGCTAATGCGAGTGAATATATCATAGAACATGCTTCCGCCTCGCTTTATAAATAAAGCCAAACGGCCGAACCAATACAAGGTGACAAGAACTTACTCTTACACAACAGGTAGAAATAAAATTGATAACCGAGAGAATAGCAAGTACTTCACCAAGTCAAAGTTGAGCAAGAGTACAAGTCTGGCCACACCCCACCAAGAAGCACACGATACCACCGACCAAGAACGAAACCGTGCCTTCTTGGGAAACCACCAGACACTTCTGCACCGCACAGACCAAGCTATTTTGGAGAGCATCGATCTTGTCTGCGGATAGCAAGGACCGAGAACAGTTACAACGTGGTCAAGTGTAAAAGGCATGAGACAAACAAGACCTCCCCATGCCATAGTCGAAGGAGCTTCATGCCAGGAATAAAGCTTGCCCAAAGATGCCGACATGCTATGACCGGTGGGTGCCAGAGCTCCACAATGATGCCCCTAAGAGGGTGACGACGCTACGCGCCGCTGCCACCGTGACCGGGCAATGGACTACGGTTTTCACCCGAAACCCTCGCACTGGGAGGGAAACCACAACGACGCCCCCAAGAGGGATGCGACACCCATAGGTATCGCTTCCGTCGGAGCATGGACTTTCGCTCGGAGTCTCATCGTGCCACACCGAGGTGCCACTTTTGTCAACCCCATGCCAAGGGAAGCGCTGCCACCACCAGATCAAAACCTCCAGATCAAGACCAATGAGCCTACACCACGGAAGTGTGTGCGTATATCTATGCCACTCCTTTCCCAGATATAAAACATCTGATGATGCAACCTGGATTTTTTTTCTTTGTCAAAGATTTTTTTCTCTCAAAGCAAATTAATCGACTTGACAAGAACACCCATAGGTAAGTCAATCGCATTGCACTATTCTTATCAGTTAATGCCTAATGGGTACCATCAGTAAAATAATCCCCACCATGTCGTGCCCCACCTCCCACTTTTTACAGTCTACTATTGTCACGAAGTCCTTGAATCCTGGTATAATATGATTAATGAGAATATCATATGAAAATCAACATTCAGTGAAAACAGGTGAAAACCACGCGAAAATGATGTTTTGGAGTTTCAAAACATCTCAAAAAAAATTAGGGATGTTCAGAGGGTGATGTTCTATTGCCATGCAAAATTTGAAGTTCAAACACATCACGGGATGTTAGCTATGAAAAAAATCAGCATTAAATTGTGTCAAACATTAGCGTCACTATTCATTGCTGAATTTGTCTTTTTCATAGCTAGCATCCCGTAATGTATTTTAGCTTGAAATTTTGCATGACAATAGAACATCATCCTCTTAAAATCTCACATTTTTTTCAGTTTTTTTTAAAACGTTCAAACATGCTTTGCACAAAGTTTTCTTTCAATGTTGGTTTTCGTCTGATATTCTCCCGTGATAAATTCCTTTATTGCAAGTTTGGCACAAGCATCTTGGAACAACCTGCTAACTAGTAGGAATACAAATGCGTGTGTGTTACGCTTTGCATATATTGACTAAGCTTTAGCGATTTCTTTGGATTTATCGTTAGCAAAGAACATAGAGAGGGGACAATAATTCCGCGAGAATACCGTCTTTCCTTAGGGTCCGCGAGAACAATTTAAAGGAGTTGGACCAGAATAGACCTAGAGGTAGATTGATAGCCGGAATGTATGGATGGATACTTGTGCATGTTTGCATGTGTACATGTAGTCTAATGTGTCTTTAGTCCTTGACCCCTAGCAGGGTATCTTTCTTTCTCCATAGTTCATGCATGCCACCTTTTGGTGGTGGTGGTTGTAAACTGTATAACTAGATGCCAAGAACAAAGCATATGCATGCATCAAGGCACATGGTACCCACTGATGGATGCATATATGCGTATATGTGTATGCATGTATCACAATTATTGTATATGTGTAGTAGAGGATGAACATATTGATGCACTTCCTACATATATGTTTATCCAGGACAAACACAAACATAAAACTATTTTGCAGCCTGGTACATGGAAAAGACTTTCTGGTTGTGATCTAGTGGAAGGGGAGTGATGAAGGACTTCAACTCAGCAAATATGTACCTGTGCATGTGCTGACCCAGATCCCAGAGCCGATCACCCCTGCATTGTGCAGGCGCAGTAGTAGTTAGCAACCAACAACAGTGGGACAGAAAGCCTGGAAAAGGGGGCAAAAGGGCAGAGGATATTTTTTGTGAGTGGTGCAGGGGAAATGAGGCAACTGGATTATTCTCCGGTAGGAGTATACTACGTTCATTATTAGTTAAGGAGACGAATGGTTCAGATAGGCAGCCAGCAACAGACGAGAACAGGGGGCATCAATTCCGTAACTTAATTATGATCCTACGTTAATTAATTGTGTTCGTCTGACCTTTGCTTTTGCTAATAAGGCATAGTACAATGTGCTTACAGAGATACTACTATATTGGTGGTGGTAGTGTAATGCCCAGTAGATCATGTACTTGTAATCCGCACCTCCTTCCGTTGGCCCAAAATGCCACTGTGTGGGCAAGTCACCACCTGGACCCCTCCATTAACCCTCTCCTCACGCCTTCATTTCTTTCCATATTTATCTTAACTTATTGCATGATTAGCTAATCATCTCTTGTACGAACATATGCAAGGAGGTCGACATGCATCATCAGTTAACTGCATGCCAACTTAAGTGGCATCCACTCAGCTCCCCACTAAAATATGCTACAAACGGTTATAGGAAATCCTAGATAATTTGGTAGCATTGGGACAAAATCGGTTTGACATGCCAAAAAAATATGATTAGAAATTCGACTCGGAAAAGGAGAAAGGCAAAATAATTCCTAGGCGAATCACATATTCGTTAAGCAGTTCTTCAATATTATCTCAGGAACAAATCATGAACATAATGAAAATAAACACTTTGTTATTGCCTTTAAAGCATAATTCCAACACGTAAACCATTGGCGTTCAACCGCTTAATTAAGACATGACACTTTCACAACCAGCTGCGACAAGAATCCACTTCCTTTTTCATTTCATTTTTTGAGATGAATAAGAATCCACTTGTGATGGACGCTGGCAATTTATAAAACTCAAAAGGAGGAAACCCTAGATAGATACGTGTTGTCTTAAACACCCACCCACCTTTGACGACCACATGTGGTCTGACAGGTGGTAAACACACATAAATATTGTTTTTGAACCGGCTGATATGGCCTGTTATTACCTTCGATCAACTTTCATGGCCGTAGATATTTTGGGGAATAGTGCATTAGCTACTTCAGTGTTTTGTATGGTTAGATAGTGTATTATTAGCTTCATTGGTCGCGACCGTGCACGAGTGGCTCAGTGTAGGTACGTGGCAGTGGCAGTAATATTCCCTGCTCAATGAGGTACACGGGGATAAAGCGAGGATCGTATTCGGCAGAGCATGCAAGCATCAAAACAGTAATATGTACCTTGCCGAATCAACACGTCAACAGCAGCCACGTGCCTCAGTCCGTCGAAGCAAAGCAAAGCACAAACTCACTTCCGCCGAGGATATCACAGCATCTTTTTTTTTAGGCAAGGATATCACAGCATCTGCAGCCACACGTCCGGACCCGCAGGGCATCTCCAAAATAGACTCTTAAACCATCCGCAATTGTTTGGAGTGTACGGTTCGGACGTGTTTAGCCATTCAACACGGATCTGTATCGGTCCATCGAACGGTTCGAACTTATATTTTCGGTAAACGCGAGACAAACTAGAAGGAGGGGGGGCTTTGCGGGAGTTTGGACATTAGCCACGTAGGACTCCGACACCCTCGGCCCACCCAAAACCCCTCCCAGACACCGCGCCTTCATCCTCTCATTTTCTCTCCTCTCTTGTCTTCGTCGTCGCTCCACCACCCCGGCCGCTAGGCCACATTCATGCTAGAACTAGACGAGTCCGTCACCTCCAACGGTACACCCGAGTCTGCGCCACTTCTCCTCCATCGCCGTTCCACAACTCTCCTTCGACTATCGCGTAGGTACCAACCGCTCCTACGATGCTCACCATGGCCGAGAACTGTTCGGTGACTAGCCCAAACTAAAAATTGTTGTCCCTTCTTATCCGAAGCAATGGATTCGGATATGTAGTACATATACGAGCACTATGTTGAGTTGTCTGACGGCTTGTCCGATGAGGAGGACTACACGGATGAAACGGCGATGATGCAGACGGTGCTCGCACACGCGGAGCATGCGAAGGAGCATGTTCTCACTTTCAAGGGATCAGTCAAGGATCATCGAGTGCTCAACCGCAACCGGGCGCTGCCATTTGATGCTGATGGACGACTAGTTTGCCCCAGAAGCCCTTTTTGCTAACAATTTTCGGCCGGCGCTTCCGGATGCGAAAAATGTCTTCGATCTTCTCTACCAGGGCATCCGGTCCTTTGGTGACTACTTCATCTTGAAGAAAGACGCAATGGGAGGGATTGGTTTCTTTGGTTACTAGAAGTGCACGACCGCACCGCGGGTGCTTGCATATGGCACGACCGCTGATTCATGGGACGAGTACGTAAGGATGTCGGAGGGCACATGCGGAGATGCCATGGTCATGTTTGCAACTGCCGTGGTCGAGATGTTTGGACCTCAGTACCAGTGAGAACCAACTGTGTGAGACACCGATAGGCTCTTGGCAATCTCGGAAGTAAGAGGGTGGCTAGGTTTGCTTGGATCTCTTTGACTGAATGCATTGAAAATGGAAGAACTGCCCGAAGGCTTTACACGGGCAATATCAGGGTCATGTTAAGAAGCTCGCCATTATTCTTAAAGCAGTTGCATCACATGATCTTTGAATTTGGCATGCCCGGGTCTCACAATGAGGCCAATGTGTTGCAGCGAACACCATTGTTTGGGAGTCTGACTGAAGGAAATGCTCCTCCTTGCCACTATACTCTCAATGGGCATGAGTACAACACGGACTACTATCTAGTTGATGGTATCTATCCTCCGTGGGCTACCTTTGTCAACACCATCTCTAACCCAGTTGGCTAGAAAAATTCTCACTTTGCCCAAAAACAAGAAGCAGCTAGAAAGGATGTTGATAGGGCATTTGGAGTTCTTTAGGCACGTTTTGCAGTTGTTCATGGACCTGCTAAACAATGAGATCTGAAGACCTTCTGGGAGGTGATGACCTATTGTGTGATCATGCACAACATGATCGTGGAGGATGAGGGTGAGGATCCTACTGTGGGTCTTGAGTTTGCGAATATGGGTGATCCTATCAACTTCCCGACCAAAATCCGTCCGCATTTGAAGAGTTTGCTCAAATGCATCAACAAATCTAGTATGGAGCACCACATGAGCAACTGAAGGAAGATCTGATTGAAGATCTATGGGCGGTTAAGGGGGACAACAATGTTGGAGTGTAATATTTAATTTTTTTTTAATTAGAACTACTGCTGCATTTGACATTTGAGCTATTTTAGACTATATATGTGGATACTTGAACATGTGGACCTTAATTTTTTTTTGTCGGATGTATGCGGCCAGCGTTGAATGGACGCCTCCCACATCCATGTCTGTGGACTGGTCCCCCCTGTCCGTGGATGGATGCCGGAGTAAATTAGAGGGTCATTCTATAAATTTGAGTGGACAGCCGGGTCACTGTCTAGATATGAGATGGAAGAGAAAAATGGACTCAACTGAATCCCTCATTTTATCTTGTATGTCTGACTGTCCGTAAACCTCGTATCCAGGGTTAGATTGGTGTTGAATATAATGTAGAAGGTATGTTACAGTTAGACTCTGAGTTGTATTGTGTCTGCAGGTATGGAGTCGTGTCCTAGTAGGATACTTATATCCTAGGCCTTTCATATAATCTGGGCGTAGCCACACGATGTAACCTATGCCAACATAATAGCATATGCATGCAGGGGGAGTCGACGGTGTGTGCCGGCGCCCGGGTGACCAATGTGCAGTATTGTGAAGGTGTTACGGGGAGGAGCGTCCGTAGTCAGGCCCTGGGAATGTAGCAATAGCCGAATATATGAGGAGGATATGAGGGCTCATGGATGTGCCAAGCCAGTGTATGTTTAGTCCGCCACATAGGACGCGGACACCCTGGACGATTTTTTCTCTTTCTTTATTCTTTCTCTTTTCCCACTCTTTATCCTCACCAATCATATGCAAATGACTGGACAATTTGGGGACAAAGTGAAGGATATTGCTGCATGCATGAACAAACAAGGACTTAAAACGGACATGTCCGGATATTGACCGGACTCATTCGTGGATATTTGAGGAGCCAACTTTGAGGGGACCGGCTGTAGATGCCCTTAGAGCATGTACAACCACGATTGTCTACTTTTGATCCCCAAACATCTGCGGACTCGCTTGGTAAATGACCCGGCGTGTCCTTCTTGAGCCTCCATTTGTGCATGCATGCAACCATGTTCCCTATTTTGTTTTCAAATTGTTTGACATGAAGAGAGAGAGAGAGAGAAGAAAATAAAGAAAGAGAAAAGGTGCTCTTGGGTGAGCCACATTCTACGTGAATGGCTGCCTGGACATCCCAATATCCTTCCCATATTTGGTGTGGATATGAGGATTTGCAGACAACTCGGTCATACGAGGAAAAAGTTGGGAGTTCGATTTGGGTGGCTTTTTGCCTTCTCTCTCTTGTCCGGACAGTGACCGGGTTGTTCTCTCGGATGTATGGAGAGGATTTAGGTGGCTCGGTTGTAGATGCTCTTACGAACTTTTTTTAGTTATTTCTATCATAACTTTGTTCGGTAAGGGCATCTTCAACGCGGATCATCAAAATGCCCCTAAATGTCTAGATCGGGCCACTTGGACATTTTTAGCCATTCAATATAGATTATCAAATTGGGAAGAACCTGTCTGGACGTCCTAAATCCCACCGACTGGCCCCAAATTGAAGCCAATACTACGAAGTCCAGAAATCCATCATGTCAAATTCTGACACACCAGACCCAAGCTAAACCCCAACCCAAGCCCACATTTTTACAGAATGGTGCCCTCCTCCTCTGCTTTTTGGCTGCCCTTCTCAACTTCAAGGGTTCAACAAACGGACATTGAGTGTTGAATTGGCATCAGGCACCAAGGCATGTTGCTTCCTCTCAACTAGGAACATGTTGCCCCCCCTAAGTGCAGAGGTTTGTTGCAAGAAATAATTTTCCCTCAAAGTGGATAACCTGAAGGCTTATCAAATCAGTAAGATCTTTGAACTACAACCAGTGATTAGTACATGCACACACAAATATAAACCTTCCCTTGGCCCCCAACGAAACTAGTATGACTGTAAATCCTACTATAGCCTTGCTAGTTACAAGGATTAAAGAAAAATTGTTGTTGAAATATTATGATTACAAGGAAAATAAAGGCCTGATTTAGATTGTAAAGAGAGTAAAAGTGAGACAGTCGAGGTTGTATGCAATGCGAAACATTGAACCGGGATCCATCCCATGGTTTCACTTGTGGTTTCTCTCCAACATAAATAACAAGGTGTGGTGAACAAATTACATTAGTGTATGAATTAAATTGCAGTTCTCATGACTATAATTATACATGGCATAATTGCATATTGGTATTACGTCCAGACACCAATAGATTGTTAATCCATCTGCATCTATAGCTAATACTCCACTTCAAGACCGCTATCCAACATGCTTATCAAAGTATTAAGTAAAGAACATAGTATTGCATTAAGTGTGATGACATGATGTTGATGATATATTGTCTTCACCCTGCATTCAAAGGACAACTATGAAGTCATGTTTTTATCCCTAACAACAATAATACAAGCCTTTTCCACTTCACGTCATTGCGGTAGATTATTTGCGGGATCGAACCCAACCAACATACACATCTTCGAGATCATCCATCAAATTTGGCAAAAGAAAGACAGATAGATTGGAGAGCATATATGTATAAGAATTATGCAGCAAAGAAACCAAAATGATCTCAAAAGAATTCATAGATTGATATGATCATAAAGTGGCAATTCATCACATCGTAATAAACACACAAAAACATTACATCAGATGGATCACAAACATGAAGGGTAGCTCATGTGATCTTTGTATCAAGAAAGAAGAGAGAGAAAACTATGTAGCTACTGTTATGGATCCATAGTCCAAAGAAAACTACTCACAAGCTATCATGGTGGCAACGAAGTTGATGTAGATGGCCACCGATATGACTCCGCCCTCTAGAAAAGTATTGGAAAAGGCCTCCAGATTTGATCACTTTGAAACACAGAGGTGTGGCGGCAGAAAAAATCAAATTCCTTGATATTTAGGGTTTTCGGAGTGAACAAAATATAGGCGTCACCACACAGCCACTCCTTGGTCATGTGGGGCTCACAGGAGTCCCCTCACGTAGGGCCAGGGTCTTCCGAAAGCTTGATGATACAAAAAAAATTGATTTTTTTTATGATTTTATGTGAGCTTCATAAAAAATGATTTTCTGAAAGTCCAAACACACGCAGAAATAGCAAATAGCACCCGAAAGCGAGTTAATAGGTTAGTCCATCATAATTATAAAAAGGGTGCCAAAACCTGCCAAAGTAGTATAAATATAGCATGAAACAATAAAAAAATAGATATATTTTATACTCACACGTTAATTTCTACGTGGACTGCTTTGCCCTTAATGCTCTATTTCCGTCGTTGAGTCCGGATGCAATGAACATCGTTCTTACTCATCATGCAAGGTGTGATGGCCTAAAGTGATTACTTTAAGATGAAGAAGGATGACATTGGCCACATTGGGTTCTCTTATCTCTTGAAGTGCATGGTAGCATGAGGATGCGTGCGTATGGCACGACTGCATATCAGTGGGATGAGTACCTTCGGATGCCTGACAACACATGACTGGAGGTCATGGTTAGATTTGTTACTGCAGTGGTCAAGGTTTTCGGAGAGGAGTACTTGAGAGAACCAAATGTTGAGGACACACCAAGGCTCATGGTACTTGGAGAATCAAAAGGGTTTCTAAGTATGCCCATCCCTGGATTTTATGCACTACAAATGGAAGAACCACTAGTTGAGAAATGGCTTGCCACAACTCTTGTTGGTGGCGCGCCATTTTCCGCCGACGCCAGCACTAATATTTTCAAATATCTCTGGCATCGCCCATTTTGGTATGCCATCGCTAGTTACATAGTGCTGGCGCTGGACGTACGCGGAACGCCACTTGTATGTGGCCTCCAAGGTTGTGTGAAGGCGTAACTTACTGTTGGCGTACTAGGTTGGTAGTACGCCGGCATTATTTCATATATCTATGGCGTTGACATAGTACGGACGCCAGCAGTTTTTTTTGTGGGTCCATTTTTTTAGTCAACATTGAGTCCCAGGTAACACCGGCGTAGCATACGTCGGTATGCCAGGGATATACATATTAGTTCTGGCGTTACGTTCTCTTCAAACGCCAGTAATAAAGTCGCATCACTACTACCCGTTCTAACCCCCTTGTGTATACACTAGATTCCCCTTTCTTCTTCCTCTTGCTCTTCCTCTTCATCCTCTCTCTTCCCTCTCCTCATCTTGAGAAACTCAATTATTTTATCATGATTCTTAATTAGGTAGTTAGATCTAGCTAGGTGATGCGTAGTTACATTTGCTAGCCTCCTCCACCCACTCTCTAATTAAGCTAGCTATCTAGCTCTCTCCTCCACCCACTTGCATTAAATTTTCCTTCAACCTCCATTAATGGCGCCCACCAACCTACGTACGGTCGACCGGCTTCTCGTGGGATCGATCGAGGACCAGCTCGACTCGTGTTTCTTCTGCTTGAGGTAATTAACACAAAAAACACTTCCTCGTCATTTAATTATGCATGTTACGTACGTGTGTGATTGCTAAATGGCGAAACGTGCATGGATGGCGAATTTGTAGATAGAGTTGCCAATGTTTTGGCGAAACGTTGATTCATTTCCGTTTCATCAAATTTCTGGTACTCAATATGTACCACTTTTAGCAAAGTTCATGCCGAAATTTTGTATGCCCCCCGCTTGATATATATGTAATTCTTTTTGTATTTCCCTTTACAGGCTACTTTGATCTATCTAAAGATTCAATAGGGATCGAAGTGTGAAGGCCTTTCTCAATTTTGCGGTGACGAATATGATAAAAAAGTGTGAAACGCAGATATTATGTCCATGTAAGGCCTGCAAAAATGGAATTTTCCATAACCCGTTCGATGGTAGCGTCCTCGCGCACTTGCTTCGTCCTGGTTTCGTTGAAGGTTATACACGATGGACAGAGCATGGTGAGGAGAATGACGACGATGACGGAGCGGCGGATATGGAAGCGGAGAACCCTTTCAATGATGACTTAGCAGGGCCGCCAGAAGGAGGAAACAATAATGAACATGCGCCTGGAGGAGGAAATGATGAAACGCCAACCGAACATGAAGAGGATCATGTCACCCAGGATATGTCGTTGGCTGAAATGCTGCAGGATCACCATGTTAAAGAACTGCTTCACAAGAAGACAACAAATGAGAGAGCTGCTATTAAGGAGGCTCTCAAGTTGGCGCAATTGGAGTTAGATGCGAGTGCTCCACTGTATGAAGGTTGTGATCCTGAGCACACCCGCTTGCACGTCACGCTCAAACTTCTAGACATCAAGGCAAGATTCAAGAGCACAGACGCAAGTCTGGACACTACATTGGAATATTTGCATACAGTGTTGCCCAAGGGGAATTTGTTGCCTAAGAGTGTTGATGAGGCAAAAAAGATCGTGTGCCCTCTTGATTTGCCGCATGTAAGATATCATGCATGCATAAATGATTGCATCTTATATCGTAACGAGCATGAGCACAAAACAGAGTGTCCAACTTGCAAGGAACCCCGATACAAGCCTGGAAAGCAGGAACCTCGAAAGGTTGTATGGTACCTTCCATTGATTCCACGCCTGCAACATTATTTCGCTGACGCGAAGGAAGCAAAGAACATGACTTGACACAAGACCAGGAAATCCAAAAATGATGGCATTCTGAGACATATTGCGGATGGTTGTCAGTGGAAAGCACTCGACTGCATTGAACCAGAATTCGTAGCAGAACCAAGAAACCCCAGGTTGGGTGTTAGTAGCGATGGACTAAATCCATTTGGCAAGTAGATTAGCACACATAGTACATGGCATGTGTTTGTTTGGATGTACAACCTCCCGCCTTGGCTCTGCATGAAACAAAAGTACATACACATGGTAATGCTCATTCAAGGACCGCTCCAACCAGGCAACGATATCAACACATATCTTGAGCTATTGAAGGAGGAGTTAGACATATTATGGAAGGATGAAGGCGTCAAGACGTGGGACGCCAGCACTGGAAACTATTTTCCAATGAGAGCAGCATTGCTCACGACCGTTCATGACTATCTAGGTTACGGATATATTTCCGGACAAGCGTGTCATGGACATTGCGGATGTGTTAAATGTATGGATGACACATCTTTTCTCCAGCTATCAAAAAAGGGCAGTTGCAAGACAGTGTTCATGGGCCATCGAAGGTGGCTTGACAAAGATGATGAGTGGAGAAGTCGTGGCGACCTGTTCGACAACACGGATGAGGCCCGAGGGCCACCACGTAAGAGGAGTGGAGAAGAAATTCATGAGATGTTAAAGAATTGGACAGATTGCCCGAAGCCAGGAAAGAAGAAAAAGAAGGCTGAGAAAATGCTGCTAAAAGTATGGAAAAGAAAGTCTGTTTTCTGGGGCTTGAAGTATTGGGAACTACTCAATTCGCCGCATTCTCTTGATATGATGCATATCACAAAAAATATCTGTGAGAGTTTGCTTGGCACACTGTTTGACATGCCAGAAAAAAGTAAAGACGGTACGAGGAAAAGACAAGATTTGAAAGATATAGGTATTAGGAAAGAGCTCCAACCTACATCCCTTAAAAGAACCAAGGAGATGGCCAAGGGCAAAAACATCGCCATAGACGACGAGACAACGAAGGGCAAAACCGTGACAAAAAACAAAGAAGATTATTGCCCCCCAGCTTGCTTCATGCTCGACGAGGATGAGCTTCATCAACTATTCAATTGCCTTGATGGCATCAAAGTTCCTTCTGGTTACTCCGGGCTCATACGCAGATATCTTGACACAAAAAAGCAAAGGTTTAGCAACATGAAGTGCCATGATTGTCATGTGATGATGACGCAATTACTTTCGGTAGCTCTCAGAGGGATAATGGATGATCACGTTCGCAACACACTTCTTGACTTCTGCAACATTTTCGACGTTCTCTCTCGAAAGTCGATCAGCGTGCGACATCTCACTCGACTACAAGAGGAGATCATCACAATACTATGTGAGCTTGAGATATATTTTTCCCCGTCATTCTTTGATGTGATGGTGCATCTCCTAGTTCATGTTGTTTCTGAGGTTAAAGACCTTGGATCGACATTCTTGCATACCATGTTCCCGTTTGAAAGGATGAATGGAACTGTGAAGGGTTACATTCGTAACAGGGCCCGTCCGGATGGAAGCATCGTCCAAGCCTATATGACCGAAGAGTGCATATCATTCTGCAATAATTATATAGATGATGATCAATCTCTTGGTTTGCCCACGAGGAAGCATGCCGATAGGCTTGATGGAGTAGGTCACTCACAGTTGAAGCGTGATTTAAATGTGGATACACATAACCGCCGAGACGACTTCAACAGAGCGCACACAGTGGTGTTACAACAAGCAGATATAATCACTCCTTGGCAGCAGACTCACAAGGACACCTTAAAGAGAGAGCATGCAATGGCAGGGAGACAGAGGACTGAAGCCCAGATCATTAGAGAGCACAACTCCAAATTTGCAGCCTGGTTAAAAGAGCGAATTCGGGAGAAACCACTGCCAACGAGTATTGCCAATGCAAATCTCATCTATGCATTAGCAGTAGGCCCCGCATGCACCGTCGCCACCTACCAATCATATGATATCAATGGATACACATTCTATACTGAGGCAAAAGACAAAACTCTGATTACCAGAACTCAGGAGTCACGTTAGTTGCCTCCACCGAGAATGAAACTAACAGATACTACGGAAGGACCAAAGAGATATGGGAACCACTGTTCCTGGTTAGATGGGCGAAGAATGTCGAGAAGGAAGAACGTGGTGCCGTTACCATGTCCCTGCCCGAAGCACAAGCTGCCGGTGCAAAGGGTGTCAAAGGAATTACCGCCAAATATGAGACTTGGGTATTCGCTAAGGATGTGTCACAATGCTTCTATATAACTGACCCGGCAAAGCCAAGTCGTGTTGTCGTCAGGAGATCTAAGAGATCCATCGTCGGGATGGATGGAGTGGCCAACGAGGATGACTATGATCAGTTCGGCATCGACCCAAAAGAAGAGGAGAACTATGATGACGATGAAAATTACACCACCAGAAGGAGCAGAACTACCTTGCCTGCGACAGGACGTCCCTTCTTACGAAAGAGTCATAACGCGGGACGGAAGTATTCAAGCAAGATTAAAAAGACCCAAACCGTCGTTGAGAGGATTGTCAAACGACGTCGTACTTGATTATTTTGTGTGCTTCATTTATTCGTGTACTACATTACTTTGTGTACTTCTCATTGCGTAATACGTACTTCGCACGATATGGTACTTCATTTGTACCTCCTAATTTGCATTATTATATACTCTGATCCATATTCATGTATGCATTTTCACACCCCATTTGTCAAGTATTATTAGAAGAGCCCAATTAAGTTAACACAACACCAATTACTACTGGCGTCGGCCACGTCATTGGCGCCAGCACTAATGACTAACCGGCACTTTTATGTACACTCTGTTGTGAGAACAACTCAGATTCCCTTCTTCCCCCCGCCGCTGGACACTGTTCTCCACCGTTCCCCCGCCCAGCCACGCCCGCACCCTGCACCAGATGTGCCGCCGCGCTGCCCAGCCCTTCCCCAAGCCCACCCGCTCATCCAAGAGCCTCTTCCTCCGTCGTCCTGTCCGGCCACTCTGTCCCTCCGCGGTGGTCCTGTCCGGCCAATCTCTCCCTCTGTCGCCATGTCCAGCCGCCCCATCCGCCACGCAACACCACCCCATCGCACAGTCTTCACGGGCGCCACCACCGTGCCCTGCTGACAGCCGACCCCCACTCGATCCGGACGGTACAAATCTATGTCTAACCATTTGATGAAATGTGAATTGATGAAATATGTTATATGTTGCATCATCGTGTGTTCTTGCGAATTGTCTTGCGCTAGCTATGTTTCCTTTTGCAGGGAAAGGTCGAGAGAGTGGCCAATGTTTTGGCGAAACGTGGATTCATTTCCGTTTCATCAAAATTTCTTGCTCTCAATATGTCCAATTTTTTCCATTGACTTTTATTTTGTGAATGCAGCACAAAATGGAAGAATGCCCGTACTGTTAAAAGAATGGAGGCAACTACCCGAGTGATCGCAACTTGGAAGAGTTAAAAGAATGGAGGCAGCTTCCCGAGTGATCGCAACTTGGAAGAGTTAAAAGAATGGAGGCACCTACCCGAGTGATCGCAACTTGGAAGAGTTAAAAAATGGAGGCAACTACCCGAGTGATCGCAACTTGGAAGATTGGAGATCGGTGAATCTCTATGCTCCACCATGCATGGAGATGAGGGGGTTAATTTCCCTCTTCTTCAAGATTGATCCTAATAAACGTGATGAGTACCGTACTAGTAGTTACGACCATGGTTAATGTATGCATATATATATGATGTGTACCATAATATAATTTATGTTGTACGTGCGTTTTCATTTCTTATCGGAATCAATGTGGGACACAAACATAATTATGTATATACTGATACAAAATTGCGCTGCCGCCGCAGCATTTCTCGCTGCGGTGGCAGCGTTTTTTGTTGCGTTTGGTCATTTAGTACTGGTGTGCAAAACATCCGCTCCGCCAGTAATGACCTCTCCAGTGTATGGCGTTGGAAAAGCTAACACGCCGTAGATATATATGATATTTCCGTCGTGGCGACAAATCCAACGCCATAGGTATATGAAATACTGCTGGCGTAAGATCCAACACCACCACTATTATTTAACTGTGGCGCCATATTGCTGGCGTAGGGTGCCTACGCCAGCAAGACCCTTTTTGCCACGCCATAGCTAGGCTTTTCTGCACTAGTGAACATCCCATATGCTCAACAAGGGCAATACCAAGGCATCCTAAAAAGCACACCATTATTCTAGAGGTAGCTACATCACAAGGCCTCTGGATTTGACACTCTTTGTTTGGCAAGCCAGGGTCTCACAATGACATCAACGAGCTACACATTATATATTGTTTGCAAGGTTGTGAGGGCAAAGCTCCTACGTGCAACTATACCATCAGTGGTCATGAGTACAACATGGGGTAGTATCTTTGTGATGGTATCTATCCTCTATGGATGACTTTGGTCAAGACAATCTCTGATCCAATAGGTAACAAAAAATGCCACCTTGTTGGAACACAAGAAGGTGATAGAAAGGATGCAGAGAGGGCATTTGGAGTGCTCCAAGTCATTTTTGCAGTTGTTCGTGGACCAAATAGATAATGGGATCCAGAAACAATGTGGGAGGTGATGACTTGGTATGTGAGCATGCACAACATGATTATAAAGAATGAGGGTCATGCAGTTCACCACGGTCTAGATTTTCAACAGATGAGTAATCCTACCCATCTTCTAGAGCAGAATCCTACGATGTTGAGTAATTTCTCCAAATGCATCCCCAGATTCGCAATCGACAAACTCATACACAACTTCAGAATGATATGATGAGCATTTGTGGGTGTTCATATGGTCAATTAGAACATATGTTCGAATAACTTGAATTCAAAATTTAACTATTTGATTTCATAACTTCATGTTTGGATTGTATTATTTTATCCGAATTATTGTTGCATTGGAATAATTATCTTTGAGCAAATTGATGCTTAGTGGTATTTATCTTTGATTATTTTCAATATTCTGAGCATAAATAAATGGAGGGAGCAAACATTTGTGGTATACAGTTGGAAGGTTGGTGCCCGACCGGGTGTCCGCAGACACATTTGGACGTATCAGCGGACATTTGGTGTGGTCCATTTGGTGATGCTGTAGCCAAACGATAAATCAATGACCCCAAAATTGGCGGAAAATACATAATGCTGAAACGGCCTACACAAAACGACACACAATATCAAGCCTAAGAACACCCGTGAATGTAGAACTAGTGCGGGCCGGGACGATGGCAGGCACGAAACAACATACAATAACACCCAAGTAGATCTAATCACGACGAGGATGAACACACCTAGACCGAGAGGGTGATGCCGCACCGCCTTCAATTCTCCGCCATCAAAGGGGACCCATGTCCCTGGTCAGACACGGGATACCATCACGGCGGGCCGGAGCTCATCAAAGCTTGAGTCGGCGCAACAATGAAATTTCCACTGACGACATATGGCTGCCGAAAGAGAATCCATGGACTTCAAAGTGACTCCTTTCATAAGGAAACAACAACGAAGTTCTGTAGCCACCCAATTCGTTCGTAGGATCAAGATATTTCACTACGAGCACCGGGGAAGATGAGGGTACGGACGCCTTCGTACGATCAGGAGTTTTCACCCCGTAAATGCCCACATACACGTACAATCACCCTAAAACGCATGCACACCCTATCCCTATGAGCACATCGGAGATACTAAACCGACATCACATCTTACGATTGACGAGGTTACCACAAGCACATCATAGTTGACGGGAACGTCTCCTCCCACTGAACGAATATCGCCAAAAAAACGAAAATAAATCTAAAAAAAATGAGAGCACCAAGTCTAGCACTTAAACCATGGTGGGCTGGTCCCACCACAAAGAACCTAACAAATATAATGATGACCCAATGTTGGCTTACTAGTTTACAAATGGTTGTTTTTTGGATAATTGATATCTCTCGCCGTCTTCAATGGCCACCATGAAGTCGGTTTACAATTTGGACTAGTCAAATATTTAAGTATGCCCATCACTATTATATTTTTTAGAATTTCAAAATATTTGTTACTGGTAGATCACCGTGATAGCATAAAATTGATACTGGTATATCCATCACAACATATACTATATTATGCATAGTTAATTTCATCATTTAGAATTTCAAAATAATTTTTACGCTAATCCTCGAAATCATACAAAAATTAAAAAAAAAGGATAAATCAACTATTTTTATTTAAAATTTTATAAATTTAAATTTAAATAATGATAAATTAGCGTTGTAGCAGCACTTCTTCAGAAAAACTGATCTATGCTGCTAATGGTGGGTTCCTTACATCCATTTTTTGCGGGTGACCTTACATTCATTATAGTTGAGCCAGGTTCCAAACTTAGTGTCGCAACATGTTTTGACAAAATTTCCTAGAGCAGGGATAAAGGTTGAACTAAAAAAATGCAGAACTGGGTTTCAAACCCTAGACAAAAGGATAAGAGAACATCTGCATACACCTAGGCTATGCGCAGGGTTATGTTTTACGAAGGATACTATCGTCTTTCATATGAATTTTAAAAATGCAGAAGTATTTTGTATGAAACAATCCCTCACTCTCGAAACCATCGAAATTTTGCATAATTTTGGAAATTTCTTTGATCTTATTCTTAACTTAGTTTTAACTGAAGCAACATATTCATCAAAAATGATCGGCTGTCAAAATTTTACCCTGTGGATTTCCATCAAAGATGCAAGGGACAATTTATTATAAGCGTATGTAGAAACACCATAAAAATAGAAATATTCCTTGAACTTGTCGGCCTCCTTGAGAAATGACCGGTGAGTAAAGTTGATAGGATATTCCTGAGCAGATTAATTGGTGGTAGCCATCATAATAGCACAGACACGCAGGGGGAGCCGACAGCGTGTTTCGGCGCCGAGGCGGCCGGGATGCGTATTGTGACGGTGTCATGGGGAGGAGCGCCCGTAGTCAGGCCCCGGGGATGTAGCCATATTGATGAACCTCGTTAACAAATCTCGGTGTCGTGCTCGTGTGATTGCTTAATCCTCGGATGATCGACTACACGCCTCGGATTCATTCTAACAGAATGTGGTCTTACATAGTTTCATTACTCATGTGTTGATGGAACATTAACTGTATTATAGATAGTTAAACTTGAAAGCCACTCCCTCTGTTCACAAATATAAGATGTTTTTGATATTTTAATATAGACTACATATGAATTAAAATGTGTGAACGAACACACTAAAATGTATCTATATATTGATTTAGAAATTTTATAGAAACTTTCTACCTGTTCATCATGCCATGGCAGTACAAAGAACACAGAAATAATGAAAATTACATTCATATTCACAGATCACCTGGTGACGACTACAAGAACTTGAGCGAGTCGAAGGCGCTCCGTTGTCATCGCCCCTCCTCACCGGTACAGGGCCAAACTTGTTATCGTAGATAGTTAGGAAGTCATCGTGTTAAGGCCCCACAGGACCAACACACCAGAGCAATAACTATCCTCGATGAAGAGAAATATAGATCGAAAGAATTCAACATGTAGACACATAACGAGGACGAACAAAGACTGGATACAAACATATCCGCCGAAGACGAGCACCGACCGAATCCAGCGATATCCACTGGAGACACACCTCCACACACCCTCCGACGATCCCAAACACATACCGCAAAGGAACTAGGCGAGAAGAACATTATTCCATCTTCAGAAATCCACCGCCTCCTTGTCTTCCTGAGCAGGACACCACTAGTGCAGAAAAGCCTAGCTCTGGCGTGACAAAAATGGCCATGCTGGCGTGGACACCCGATGCCACCAATAAGACGTCACAATTAAAAAATACTACTGGCGTTGGGTACTACGCCAACACTATTTCATGCGTTTATGGCGTGCCACGTGGCCAACACCAACAGTAATATACGTTAGTAGTGGCATTTGATGTTAGTGCTACGCCATCAATGTAATTTCCAGATTTAAATCAAATCTGTACAGCAGCGCGATACAGCAAAAATGACAGCATAATAAAGGTTTAGAACAGTAATTAAACAATACATTGCAACCAGAATCTAAGTTCAAGAGTCATTATTTATTGACATTATTCAGAAAAGTATCAAAAAGAGGCAAATAACACAAGTACACACAAGTTCGTCTAAATTAACAGGAGATGGTAACACAACATAAGATATGCCATGCATGCCTACTAGCTAGCTTACTCGACATTTCGGCGGGCGGAGTCAGGATCATAGTCTAGAGTAAGTGAACCATCATCATCGCTGCCAGCAGGCCTGTAGTAGACCATTATCTCGTCACGATCGTAGTCAAGGTAGAACGTGGCTCTCTCCCCAGCTTCCATCTGGTAAGCAGTTGCAAGAGCTGTCTAACCAGTGCAACCGAAATAGGTGCGGTCTGACTCATTGGTGACAAGACAATTGAAGCGTTCGGCCGCCAGCATTTTTATGAGGGTGCATTGGAACGTGATGGTTGCATCAAGCGGAACTCGAAACTTCTCTAAGAAGTCACGCCTTGCCCCGCAAGGGATGACCTGAGCAAAATTTGAAAAGATAACTAGTTAGACAATTTCGGCCACAAACGTACCATATGAAACTCAATCAGAACGTGTTCAAATAAATCATATATATATATATATATATATATATATATATATATATATATATATATATATATATATCGTCTTAGCATTGAAGTCCTTCGGAAGATCGATGAAGAACTTCCTATCCTTCTGGCGTCTGAAAGCACCACAAGTCTTACACGGGGCATCCATTTACTGTTGTCAATATCGTTGACGAAAGTAAGCATAGATCATTAAACTAAATAACTAACACATCAAAATAGAACGTACATGCACTAGTAATTAAGCAATTCTACAAACGATGCACGGTTCAAACATATAATAACATGCATAAAGTTAAACAGTCATTCATATACAAAATAGCTAATGCTACGTCCATCTCTAGCAAGCTACCGGCCAGAGGGGCCGGCCTCATGGTCGTCCCTCGTGGATCTACGACGACGCAGTAGCGAATGAACCTCCTCCTCCTCCTCCTGCTCCTCCCCCTCCTCCTCGAGCTTATCCCAATCTATGAGATCCTCCTCTGCATACTGAAGGAGCATCATATTGTTGGTCTCTAAGAGTTTCTCATCTCTCGCAAGCTCCGTCACTAATGGGTCGAACAATTGTTGCTCGGCCTGGAGGTTCTCCTTCTCCTTAGTCCTAGTGCATATCCTTATGTTCTCCAGCGCGAGGAACTACGCGTACTCACGGCAATCAGGGAAGTTTAGAATCGCTTTCTCCTTGTGATACTCAACCGCCTTTGCATCGTAGGCGCGCGTCGCTAACTCTGGGTGTCCTAGTGGCCAAGCTGGTGCACGACATTGTCCTTCGTGATGGTTGCATAGTACTTAGTACCCTTCTGTCGTACACCACGAAACTTCGGAGCCATCTGACTGTACCTGCAACACCTATATATATATACAATCTATAGACACAATGTAATTAAACTATAAAACTAGACTAAAATCTGAAATTACACAACTACACTAAAATGCTGAAACTACACAACTGCACTAAAAATCTAACCCAACTACACTAAAAATCTGAAACCACACAACTACACTAAAATCTGAAACTACACAACTACACTAAAAATCTGAAACTACACAACTACACTAAAATATGAAACTACACAACTACACTAAAATCTAAAACTACAATTACAACACAAATCTGCACTACACAACTACACTAAAATCTGAAACTAGAATTACTCACCCGTGATGGAGGTGACGGGACGACAGTGGAGAAGACGGCGACGGTGGAGGCGCGAAGACGACGACGGTGGTGGAGGCGCGAAGACGGCGACGGAGGTGGAGGCGTGGAGACGGCAACGGCGGAGGTGGAGATGGAGAGGGAGACGGCCGTGATGTGGAGTCTGAGATGGCGACGACGGCCGGGGGCTTGGTCGTTGGCGGCGGCGGCGGCGGGTTGGGATTGATTTGGGGGCGTTTGTGTGGGGATTAAATCCGGGTTTATATATACGAGTGGTTGGATTTGACAGGCGGTGATGTGTTTGATAGCGTTGGCCCACGTGGCCAACGCCATTTCAGTTTATTTTTTTATTTTCATCTTTTGTGAATATATATATATATATATATATATATATACATAATTAAAATATTAGTTCAAAATATAATTCATATAGATGAACAACATAGATTTCATTATTAATATGGCCTGCTTACATACACTACAGAAGGATAATTAAAAATAACAATTATAATTTACTACTATTAGATCTAGACTAAGAACATCATCAGTGTGATGACGGCCACGGGAAAAAATAGTGTCATCGATGCAGCTGAGAGAAATAGGCCAATCATGCAACCGGCTAAAAGTGAATATCGAAGCATCTTGAATTTTTTTATTTGGCCTCGCATCACATCGTTCTTGAGTTGCATCTCGTCTATTTGTCGTCTCAAAGGTCCAATGGAGTAGTCGAGCAACTCGCTTACGTACTTCTGGACGAGATCAACCCATATCCATGTGAAGCAATATTTTCCCCCTGTTTTCTGTGGATCACAATATATATACACACACATATTGATGTGAGCGACACTAGAGGAGTTGAATTGTGCAAATTAGCTGAAAGCCAATCAATATGTACATACGCACCTTTCCACGGTTGGCGCAGATGTAGAACTCTCGCTCTGGATTCCATTCCGTGTGCGACATATGCTTATCAAAAGGGCGACGACAGCCGCAAAGCAGCACATGGCCGGTATCTTCGACGCTGGTGGCGTAGCTGCCGGATTGAATGGAAGTCGCGCTGCTGCGGCGGGATGATTCACCGGACAGGGCCGACTGCATTGGCCGTGGCGATCATATGGTGTAGCCAACAGGACCAAACGGGAGCTCGGCCAGGACGGCGGAGTCCCAAACTTTCTACACGCTCACCGACGTGGGTCCATAACTAAGAGGAGCTAACTAGTTATTAGGCAGAAGAATTGGAAGTGAATGTATTTTGAGAAACAAAGGGGCTTCCAACACTAGTTTATATAGGCAAAACTTAATGCTTGCGTTCACGAACAGTGAACGCCAGCACTACATAATATATCTATGGCGTGTTATGACACATGACGCCAGCAATATATTCTGACTGGTCAGCTCAGTAGGGCCCACATTTTGGTGGCGTTCCACTTTATATCAACGCCAGCACTAACTACACAACGCTGGCGTATCAATTCGTCCAACGCCATCGCTATTTAAAAAAAATAGTGCTCGCCTTGCGCGAAATTGATGCGCAACCAACATAAGTTGTGGCTAGCCATTTCTCTACTTGTGCACAAGCCCTAAATTAACTCATAAAAACACCCAAAAAGGGAGAAATATCCCTCCAGCCGGTAAGGGCCGGGGTCTACCGTGCCTCCATTGCCCTAGGGCCACCGAAGACAAGGTGGGCCAACGCCACCGATGGCAGGAGATAGAGAAACCCTAGTCTTCTTTTCTTGGAGAAGAGGAGGCGGCGGCTGCAAACCATGTGGATGGGGACCCTATGAACGGAGGGAGTACTAGTGTTAAAGCCATGTCATTTTCTTTATGCAACACCTTTTCTTTTGCTCTGTTTTCTGGTAGTGCACGGAATCATACAAAGACTAGAAGCATTGATCCTCAGTCTAGCTACACAAGTAGAGCTGAATAAACGAAAGTAAGCACCTATGACTACACTTGTATTCACGGAGAGATAATATGACTACAAGACTACATAGCTTAGAATCTATTACTACTTTCGTTAGCATCATGACATAGCTCAAAAGATTAGATACACTGTCGCCCTAACATCTATGACTACAAGACTGCATAGCTTAGAATCTATTACTTTCGTTAGCATCAAGGCATGCACCAACTTGTAACATTAACCCCCCCCCCCCCCCCCCCCCTCCTTTTCCGGGGAACCACCCACCCCTTTGACAGGAGAACGGAAAGATATGTGATCAATTTCTACTGTGGCCAACAAAAGTTGTGTTCTGGATTTACAATACTCCCGCGGTTCGGCAGACCGGCATCACAAAATCTCAGGTCAGTTGGTCATACCAATGGTCTCTACCTCTGTTTCAAATGCAGGAAAATGCCTATCATACAGGGATCAGAGATATACGGAAAATCAATTAACAGCGTTTTTTTTTACAAAATCATGTGTTGTACAATAGCTACATTTGTAGACGAGATAGTTGATAAATGGCTATCATATTTGGACATATTGCGTACTCATTTGCCAAACATTCGAGCTCTTATATTTGTTTTAAGTCACATGTCAGTTAGGTTTAACCGCTCAAAATAAAATGTCAGTTGGGTGTAGAGTCATAGAAACCGTTGACCACCAGTTGGCAACCCGGGCATTTTTATCTTCTGAAATTGCTCCCACTCTGCTTCATTTTGCACCGTTGGTTAGCCCTAATACACCCTCAGCCTTAATATAATTAGTCAATAATGAATTAAGCATATGTTAGTTTCGCAGGGGCGGACCGAGAACATAATTAGAGTGGGGCAAAAGGTTTAAGTGGTGAAACTAAATTTGAAAATTCAAAAAAAATTAAACGATTTCCTTCGGAATTCAAAAATATTTTGAAATTTTAAGTGGGAGCTTGGGCGTTCATGAGTGGTTGTATATTGTTCCACTCAGCCCTCTTTGGGTCTACCCCTGCTTGTACGTTGTTCAAAATTAGCACACACGTGAAAATCTTGAATGAGAAATCAGTCAACTCAAACAATTTTTGCCGGAACAAGATTTTTGTTTTTGGTCACTGGCCCAAAACCAGTAAGGGTATCCGCAGCTTAGGTATTTGTATCTATATATCTTATATAGACAAACCCCACTAGCGTTGATTAATAGCTATTTTGTATCTATATTTTTTTATCGTTGGATCCCGTTCCACTCTCTTACTTATCCGTCGATTACCTTGTTCATCTGCATGTCAACTGGGTGCAACCTATTCAACCTCCTTTCTCATTTACTACTCCCCTGAGCCGTTTCAACCCATCAATCCACCATTTCGGGAGACTTCCGTGGTGGGGTCTGTGTGCCAACTTCGTACCAGCACTCTTATTACAAATGATGCAAAGAGCTGCTAATTATTTTGATTATAAACTTCAGCTTTTCTTGGCTTCCCGATGCAATGCGCAGGGAATTCATTTAGTATGCATACTGGACACCCGCACTGTGCTCTGAGGATGTTGCCCATTGATTACATGGACTATAAAGTTTGCAAGTGTTACATGTGCATTTAGTCCAATAGGTTGATTATAAAACAGAATGATTAGCCCCCAAAAGTATGGAAGGTAATATACCATTTAAAAGACGTGGATCAAGGAGATGTGTCATGTAGTGTTTTGGGGTTTAAGAAGATGGCAGTTCCTGTAAGTTCCATAAATGCCTCCAAGAGAGGTAATCTCTAGCGTTTTGTTGTTGGATTTAATTTCTGAAGGTTCCAAAAATTATTTTGGAAGTTTTGTGAATTACGCCCCAAAGTGCAAAATGCTATCATATATCAACTCTCAACCTTCTGCCCAATCATTTCCCCATTGCATGGTTTTGAGTTATTACATTTTTTGAGGAATTTTGTAAAGAGAAATTTTGTGAGGACAAAAGTGGGATTTAGGATTTGGATCTAGTTGAGCATCCAAAATATCGATTCATCTCCAAGTAGCCATCAAGGTTATTACTCTTGGAGTTTGGGGTCACCTAGATGACTAGGATCGAGTTGCTTGAGAGATTCAATACGTGGAAGGTGTCAAGAAGTTTCCAACGACTTTAATTTGCCTCCTCAAGGAATGGATTACCAAGAGGAGATCGAGGATACGCAACGATCATCCTTGAGAGGATGCAGCTTGAGAGAAAGTGTAACAGCTGACTCCATGTGGGTAGAGCAAGAAGGAAATTGGGAGCAGAAGCAAGGCAATGGGGAATTGAGTTTTACTATTCATCAACTTGCCAACCCCTTTACAAAAATTGTTCTTAAGTATATGCAAGACCCACGCACAAAATGCCCACCCAAACACATTAAATCTCACACGCAACACACCTTGGCACAAGGGCTCACAAGTCAGGCTATCACACGTCATTCATCTCGCAAATCACCTCCAGGGGATGTGAAAGACAGCTAGACATTGACCTCTGTTGTCAGGTCATGTCAAACGATACCTAGGATTCCTCGATGGATCTAAACTTCGTGAGAAGATCTCCATGTCATCGGCTCCCTTTTTTCTTTACTTTGCTTAGCTCACCTGTTTTTCTATCCCTTACTGCTACTTTGCTTAGCTCATTTAGTTTGAATTGCCTAGTATTGCATTACTAAACCTTTACATGTCCTCATTTCTAAGAAAAAAAATTAATTTTCAATATTTGGTAATTATTTATTCACCACTCTATTCTAGTTGACCCCTTTGATCCTTCAGTCTAATCGCTAACCTCCTCCCCTCGCTCCCCTTATCACGCCCTCCACCACCCATCCTTCCTTTCCTTTTTCACGTTCCTCTTCTTGCCCGTGTCTCCTTTGTCGACTGCTTGGACACCCTCTTCTCCCCAACGTTACCTCCTTCTCCTGCTCCAACGACCCACCAACCTACTATTGTTGCCACAAGCAACGAAGAATATCCTATATATAATCCATAGCCATATCCAAAATGATGTAATTAAGTGCTACTAGTACACCTGGGGGTCGTAGTAGGTTATTTTCTAACCTATGATCTAGCCATTATTGGCATATCGATGGTGAAAGCGCTAGATGAAATTGCCTTTTTAAGATGTCGCATCATGTCCATTGCCTGAGTGATAATGGAGGAAATATGGAGTTGATGTTGAATATAGAAATCTTAGGACAAATGATAGATCCCACTTACACCTTCTCAATCTAACTTTCTTCTCAAAAGATAGAAAAACAACATTAGGATAAATGATACGTAGTTAGATCAATAGAATATATTTGGCCTCGTTGTATATACAACCGTCTAAAGCAACTTAACTAAGAGCACCTACAGCCGGGCATTTCAACCCCCCCCCCCCTCCAAACGTCTGCGGACGCGCCCGGACACATCCAAGGACAGTTACCGGTGAACACACATTTTGATCTGGTGCAAGCACATACCTCAAACTTCACTCATCAAATTCATACTAGATCATGCAACACACAATACATAAATACATGCTATGTAGATAAATCTAGCCTACTCGTCGTCGGAGATGTGGCGACAAATCCAACGCCATAGGTATATGAAATACTGCTGGCGTAAGATCCAACACCACCACTATTATTTAACTGTGGCGCCATATTGCTGGCGTAGGGTGCCTACGCCAGCAAGACCCTTTTTGCCACGCCATAGCTAGGCTTTTCTGCACTAGTGAACATCCCATATGCTCAACAAGGGCAATACCAAGGCATCCTAAAAAGCGCACCATTATTCTAGAGGTAGCTACATCACAAGGCCTCTGGATTTGACACTCTTTGTTTGGCAAGCCAGGGTCTCACAATGACATCAACGAGCTACACATTATATATTGTTTGCAAGGTTGTGAGGGCAAAGCTCCTACGTGCAACTATACCATCAGTGGTCATGAGTACAACATGGGGTAGTATCTTTGTGATGGTATCTATCCTCTGTGGATGACTTTGGTCAAGACAATCTCTGATCCAATAGGTAACAAAAAATGCCACCTTGTTGCAACACAAGAAGGTGATAGAAAGGATGCAGAGAGGGCATTTGGAGTGCTCCAAGTCATTTTTGCAGTTGTTCGTGGACCAAATAGATAATGGGATCCAGAAACATTGTGGGAGGTGATGACTTGGTATGTGAGCATGCACAACATGATTATAAAGAATGAGGGTCATGCAATTCACCACGGTCTAGATTTTCAACAGATGAGTAATCCTACCCATCTTCTAGAGCAGAATCCTACGATGTTGAGTAATTTCTCCAAATGCATCCCCAGATTCGCAATCGACAAACTCATACACAACTTCAGAATGATATGATGAGCATTTGTGGGTGTTCATATGGACAATTAGAACATATGTTCGAATAACTTGAATTCAAAATTTAACTATTTGATTTCATAACTTCATGTTTGGATTGTATTATTTTATCCGAATTATTGTTGCATTGGAATAATTATCTTTGAGCAATTGATGCTTAGTGGTATTTATCTTTGATTATTTTCAATATTCTGAGCATAAATAAATGGAGGGAGCAAACATTTGTGGTATACAGTTGGAAGGTTGGTGCCCGACCGGGTGTCCGCAGACACATTTGGACGTATCAGCGGACATTTGGTGTGGTCCATTTGGTGATGCTGTAGCCAAACGATAAATCAATGACCCCAAAATTGGCGGAAAATACATAATGCTGAAACGGCCTACACAAAACGACACACAATATCAAGCCTAAGAACACCCGTGAATGTAGAACTAGTGCGGGCCGGGACGATGGCAGGCACGAAACAACATACAATAACACCCAAGTAGATCTAATCACGACGAGGATGAACACACCTAGACCGAGAGGGTGATGCCGCACCGCCTTCAATTCTCTGCCATCAAAGGGGACCCATGTCCCTGGTCAGACACGGGATACCATCACGGCGGGCCGGATCTCATCAAAGCTTGAGTCGGCGCAACAATGAAATTTCCGCTGACGACATATGGCTGCCGAAAGAGAATCCATGGACTTCAAAGTGACTCCTTTCATAAGGAAACAACAACGAAGTTCTGTAGCCACCCAATTCGTTCGTAGGATCAAGATATTTCACTACGAGCACCGGGGAAGATGAGGGTACGGACGCCTTCGTACGATCAGGAGTTTTCACCCCGTAAATGCCCACATACACGTACAATCACCCTAAAACGCATGCACACCCTATCCCTATGAGCACATCGGAGATACTAAACCGACATCACATCTTACGATTGACGAGGTTACCACAAGCACATCATAGTTGACGGGAACGTCTCCTCCCACTGAACGAATATCGCCAAAAAAACGAAAATAAATCTAAAAAAAATGAGAGCACCAAGTCTAGCACTTAAACCATGGTGGGCTGGTCCCACCACAAAGAACCTAACAAATATAATGATGACCCAATGTTGGCTTACTAGTTTACAAATGGTTGTTTTTTGGATAATTGATATCTCTCGCCGTCTTCAATGGCCACCATGAAGTCGGTTTACAATTTGGACTAGTCAAATATTTAAGTATGCCCATCACTATTATCTTTTTTAGAATTTCAAAATATTTGTTACTGGTAGATCACCGTGATAGCATAAAATTGATAATGGTATATCGATCACAACATATACTATATTATGCATAGTTAATTTCATCATTTAGAATTTCAAAATAATTTTTACGCTAATCCTCGAAATCATACAAAAATAAAAAAAATTGGATAAATCAACTATTTTTATTTAAATTTTTGTAAATTTAAATTTAAATAATGATAAATTAGCGTTGTAGCAGCACTTCTTCAGAAAAACTGATCTATGCTGCTAATGGTGGGTTCCTTACATCCATTTTTTGCGGGTGACCTTACATTCATTATAGTTGAGCCAGGTTCCAAACTTAGTGTCGCAACATGTTTTGACAAAATTTCCTAGAGCAGGGATAAAGGTTGAACTAAAAAAATGCAGAACTGGGTTTCAAACCCTAGACAAAAGGATAAGAGAACATCTGCATACACCTAGGCTATGCGCAGGGTTATGTTTTACGAAGGATACTATCGTCTTTCATATGAATTTTAAAAATGCAGAAGTATTTTGTATGAAACAATCCCTCACTCTCGAAACCATCGAAATTTTGCATAATTTTGGAAATTTCTTTGATCTTATTCTTAACTTAGTTTTAACTGAAGCAACATATTCATCAAAAATGATCGGCTGTCAAAATTTTACCCTGTGGATTTCCATCAAAGATGCAAGGGACAATTTATTATAAGCGTATGTAGAAACACCATAAAAATAGAAATATTCTTTGAACTTGTCGGCCTCCTTGAGAAATGACCGGTGAGTAAAGTTGATAGGATATTCCTGAGCAGATTAATTGGTGGTAGCCATCATAATAGCACAGACACGCAGGGGGAGCCGACAGCGTGTTTCGGCGCCGAGGCGGCCGGGATGCGTATTGTGACGGTGTCATGGGGAGGAGCGCCCGTAGTCAGGCCCCGGGGATGTAGCCATATTGATGAACCTCGTTAACAAATCTCGGTGTCGTGCTCGTGTGATTGCTTAATCGTCGGATGATCGACTACACGCCTCGGATTCATTCTAACAGAATGTGGTCTTACATAGTTTCATTACTCATGTGTTGATGGAACATTAACTGTATTATAGATAGTTAAACTTGAAAGCCACTCCCTCTGTTCACAAATATAAGATGTTTTTGATATTTTAATATAGACTACATATGAATTAAAATGTGTGAACGAACACACTAAAATGTATCTATATATTGATTTAGAAATTTTATAGAAACTTTCTACCTGTTCATCATGCCATGGCAATACAAAGAACACAGAAATAATGAAAATTACATTCATATTCACAGATCACCTGGTGACGACTACAAGAACTTGAGCGAGTCGAAGGCGCTCCGTTGTCATCGCCCCTCCTCACCGGTACAGGGCCAAACTTGTTATAGTAGATAGTTAGGAAGTCATCGTGTTAAGGCCCCACAGGACCAACACACCAGAGCAATAACTATCCTCGATGAAGAGAAATATAGATCGAAAGAATTCAACATGTAGACACATAACGAGGACGAACAAAGACTGGATACAAACATATCCGCCGAAGACGAGCACCGACCGAATCCAGCGATATCCACTGGAGACACACCTCCACACACCCTCCGACGATCCCAAACACATACCGCAAAGGAACTAGGCGAGAAGAACATTATTCCATCTTCAGAAATCCACCGCCTCCTTGTCTTCCTGAGCAGGACACCACTAGTGCAGAAAAGCCTAGCTCTGGCGTGACAAAAATGGCCATGCTGGCGTGGACACCCGATGCCACCAATAAGACGTCACAATTAAAAAATACTACTGGCGTTGGGTACTACGCCAACACTATTTCATGCGTTTATGGCGTGCCACGTGGCCAACACCAACAGTAATATACGTTAGTAGTGGCATTTGATGTTAGTGCTACGCCATCAATGTAATTTCCAGATTTAAATCAAATCTGTACAGCAGCGCGATACAGCAAAAATGACAGCATAATAAAGGTTTAGAACAGTAATTAAACAGTACATTGCAACCAGAATCTAAGTTCAAGAGTCATTATTTATTGACATTATTCAGAAAAGTATCAAAAAGAGGCAAATAACACAAGTACACACAAGTTCGTCTAAATTAACAGGAGATGGTAACACAACATAAGATATGCCATGCATGCCTACTAGCTAGCTAACTCGACATTTCGGCGGGCGGAGTCAGGATCATAGTCTAGAGTAAGTGAACCATCATCATCGCTGCCAGCAGGCCTGTAGTAGACCATTATCTCGTCACGATCGTAGTCAAGGTAGAACGTGGCTCTCTCCCCAGCTTCCATCTGGTAAGCAGTTGCAAGAGCTGTCCAACCAGTGCAACCGAAATAGGTGCGGTCTGACTCATTGGTGACAAGACAATTGAAGCGTTCGGCCGCCAGCATTTTTATGAGGGTGCATTGGAACGTGATGGTTGCATCAAGCGGAACTCGAAACTTCTCTAAGAAGTCACGCCTTGCCCCGCAAGGGATGACCTGAGCAAAATTTGAAAAGATAACTAGTTAGACAATTTCGGCCACAAACGTACCATATGAAACTCAATCAGAACGTGTTCAAATAAATCATATATATATATATATATATATATATATATATATATATATATATATATATATATATATATATATATCGTCTTAGCATTGAAGTCCATCGAAAGATCGATGAAGAACTTCCTATCCTTCTGGCGTCTGAAAGCACCACAAGTCTTACACGGGGCATCCATTTACTGTTGTCAATATCGTTGACCAAAGTAAGTATAGATCATTAAACTAAATAACTAACACATCAAAATAGAACGTACATGCACTAGTAATTAAGCAATTCTACAAACGATGCACGGTTCAAACATATAATAACATGCATAAAGTTAAACAGTCATTCATATACAAAATAGCTAATGCTACATCCATCTCTAGCAAGCTACCGGCCAGAGGGGCCGGCCTCATGGTCGTCCCTCGTGGATCTACGACGACGCAGTAGCGAATGAACCTCCTCCTCCTCCTCCTGCTCCTCCCCCTCCTCCTCGAGCTTATCCCAATCTATGAGATCCTCCTCTGCATACTGAAGGAGCATCATATTGTTGGTCTCTAAGAGTTTCTCATCTCTCGCAAGCTCCGTCACTAATGGGTCGAACAATTGTTGCTCGGCCTGGAGGTTCTCCTTCTCCTTAGTCCTAGTGCATATCCTTATGTTCTCCAGCGCGAGGAACTACGCGTACTCACGGCAATCAGGGAAGTTTAGAATCGCTTTCTCCTTGTGATACTCAACCGCCTTTGCATCGTAGGCGCGCGTCGCTAACTCTGGGTGTCCTAGTGGCCAAGCTGGTGCACGACATTGTCCTTCGTGATGGTTGCATAGTACTTAGTACCCTTCTGTCGTACACCACGAAACTTCGGAGCCATCTGACTGTACCTGCAACACCTATATATATATACAATCTATAGACACAATGTAATTAAACTATAAAACTAGACTAAAATCTGAAATTACACAACTACACTAAAATGCTGAAACTACACAACTGCACTAAAAATCTAACCCAACTACACTAAAAATCTGAAACCACACAACTACACTAAAATCTGAAACTACACAACTACACTAAAAATCTGAAACTACACAACTACACTAAAATATGAAACTACACAACTACACTAAAATCTAAAACTACAATTACAACACAAATCTGCACTACACAACTACACTAAAATCTGAAACTAGAATTACTCACCCGTGATGGAGGTGACGGGATGACAGTGGAGAAGACGGCGACGGTGGAGGCGCGAAGACGACGACGGTGGTGGAGGCGCGAAGACGGCGACGGAGGTGGAGGCGTGGAGACGGCAACGGCGGAGGTGGAGATGGAGAGGGAGACGGCCGTGATGTGGAGTCTGAGATGGCGACGACGGCCGGGGGCTTGGTCGTTTGCGGCGGCGGCGGCGGGTTGGGATTGATTTGGGGGCGTTTGTGTGGGGATTAAATCCGGGTTTATATATACGAGTGGTTGGATTTGACAGGCGGTGATGTGTTTGATAGCGTTGGCCCACGTGGCCAACGCCATTTCAGTTTATTTTTTTATTTTCATCTTTTGTGAATATATATATATATATATATATATATATATATATATATATATATATATATATATACATAATTAAAATATTAGTTCAAAATATAATTCATATAGATGAACAACATAGATTTCATTAATTAATATGGCCTGCTTACATACACTACAGAAGGATAATTAAAAATAACAATTATAATTTACTACTATTAGATCTAGACTAAGAACATCATCAGTGTGATGACGGCCACGGGAAAAAATAGTGTCATCGATGCAGCTGAGAGAAATAGGCCAAACATGCAACCGGCTAAAAGTGAATATCGAAGCATCATGAATTTTTTTATTTGGCCTCGCATCACATCGTTCTTGAGTTGCATCTCGTCTATTTGTCGTCTCAAAGGTCCAATGGAGTAGTCGAGCAACTCGCTTACGTACTTCTGGACGAGATCAACCCATATCCATGTGAAGCAATATTTTCCCCCTGTTTTCTGTGGATCACAATATATATACACACACATATTGATGTGAGCGACACTAGAGGAGTTGAATTGTGCAAATTAGCTGAAAGCCAATCAATATGTACATACGCACCTTTCCACGGTTGGCGCAGATGTAGAACTCTCGCTCTGGATTCCATTCCGTGTGCGACATATGCTTATCAAAAGGGCGACGACAGCCGCAAAGCAGCACATGGCCGGTATCTTCGACGCTGGTGGAGTAGCTGCCGGATTGAATGGAAGTCGCGCTGCTGCGGCGGGATGATTCACCGGACAGGGCCGACTGCATTGGCCGTGGCGATCTCATGGTGTAGCCAACAGGACCAAACGGGAGCTCGGCCAGGACGGCGGAGTCCCAAACTTTCTACACGCTCACCGACGTGGGTCCATAACTAAGAGGAGCTAACTAGTTATTAGGCAGAAGAATTGGAAGTGAATGTATTTTGAGAAACAAAGGGGCTTCCAACACTAGTTTATATAGGCAAAACTTAATGCTTGCGTTCACGAACAGTGAACGCCAGCACTACATAATATATCTATGGCGTGTCATGACACATGACGCCAGCAATATATTCTGACTGGTCAGCTCAGTAGGGCCCACATTTTGGTGGCGTTCCACTTTATATCAACGCCAGCACTAACTACACAACGCTGGCGTATCAATTCGTCCAACGCCATCGCTATTTAAAAAAAAATAGTGCTCGCCTTGCGCGAAATTGATGCGCAACCAACATAAGTTGTGGCTAGCCATTTCTCTACTTGTGCACAAGCCCTAAATTAACTCATAAAAACACCCAAAAAGGGAGAAATATCCCTCCAGCCGGTAAGGGCCGGGGTCTACCGTGCCTCCATTGCCCTAGGGCCACCGAAGACAAGGTGGGCCAACGCCACCGATGGCAGGAGATAGAGAAACCCTAGTCTTCTTTTCTTGGAGAAGAGGAGGCGGCGGCTGCAAACCATGTGGATGGGGACCCTATGAACGGAGGGAGTACTAGTGTTAAAGCCATGTCATTTTCTTTATGCAACACCTTTTCTTTTGCTCTGTTTTCTGGTAGTGCACGGAATCATACAAAGACTAGAAGCATTGATCCTCAGTCTAGCTACACAAGTAGAGCTGAATAAACGAAAGTAAGCACCTATGACTACACTTGTATTCACGGAGAGATAATATGACTACAAGACTACATAGCTTAGAATCTATTACTACTTTCGTTAGCATCATGACATAGCTCAAAAGATTAGATACACTGTCGCCCTAACATCTATGACTACAAGACTGCATAGCTTAGAATCTATTACTTTCGTTAGCATCAAGGCATGCACCAACTTGTAACATTAACCCCCCCCCCCCCCCCCCCCCCTCCTTTTCCGGGGAACCACCCACCCCTTTGACAGGAGAACGGAAAGATATGTGATCAATTTCTACTGTGGCCAACAAAAGTTGTGTTCTGGATTTACAATACTCCCGCGGTTCGGCAGACCGGCATCACAAAATCTCAGGTCAGTTGGTCATACCAATGGTCTCTACCTCTGTTTCAAATGCAGGAAAATGCCTATCATACAGGGATCAGGGATATACGGAAAATCAATTAACAGCGTTTTTTTTTACAAAATCATGTGTTGTACAATAGCTACATTTGTAGACGAGATAGTTGATAAATGGCTATCATATTTGGACATATTGCGTACTCATTTGCCAAACATTCGAGCTCTTATATTTGTTTTAAGTCACATGTCAGTTAGGTTTAACCGCTCAAAATAAAATGTCAGTTGGGTGTAGAGTCATAGAAACCGTTGACCACCAGTTGGCAACCCGGGCATTTTTATCTTCTGAAATTGCTCCCACTCTGCTTCATTTTGCACCGTTGGTTAGCCCTAATACACCCTCAGCCTTAATATAATTAGTCAATAATGAATTAAGCATATGTTAGTTTCGCAGGGGCGGACCGAGAACATAATTAGAGTGGGGCAAAAGGTTTAAGTGGTGAAACTAAATTTGAAAATTCAAAAAAAATTAAACGATTTCCTTCGGAATTCAAAAATATTTTGAAATTTTAAGTGGGAGCTTGGGCGTTCATGAGTGGTTGTATATTGTTCCACTCAGCCCTCTTTGGGTCTACCCCTGCTTGTACGTTGTTCAAAATTAGCACACACGTGAAAATCTTGAATGAGAAATCAGTCAACTCAAACAATTTTTGCCGGAACAAGATTTTTGTTTTTGGTCACTGGCCCAAAACCAGTAAGGGTATCCGCAGCTTAGGTATTTGTATCTATATATCTTATATAGACAAACCCCACTAGCGTTGATTAATAGCTATTTTGTATCTATATTTTTTTATCGTTGGATCCCGTTCCACTCTCTTACTTATCCGTCGATTACCTTGTTCATCTGCATGTCAACTGGGTGCAACCTATTCAACCTCCTTTCTCATTTACTACTCCCCTGAGCCGTTTCAACCCATCAATCCACCATTTCGGGAGACTTCCGTGGTGGGGTCTGTGTGCCAACTTCGTACCAGCACTCTTATTACAAATGATGCAAAGAGCTGCTAATTATTTTGATTATAAACTTCAGCTTTTCTTGGCTTCCCGATGCAATGCGCAGGGAATTCATTTAGTATGCATACTGGACACCCGCACTGTGCTCTGAGGATGTTGCCCATTGATTACATGGACTATAAAGTTTGCAAGTGTTACATGTGCATTTAGTCCAATAGGTTGATTATAAAACAGAATGATTAGCCCCCAAAAGTATGGAAGGTAATATACCATTTAAAAGACGTGGATCAAGGAGATGTGTCATGTAGTGTTTTGGGGTTTAAGAAGATGGCAGTTCCTGTAAGTTCCATAAATGCCTCCAAGAGAGGTAATCTCTAGCGTTTTGTTGTTGGATTTAATTTCTGAAGGTTCCAAAAATTATTTTGGAAGTTTTGTGAATTACGCCCCAAAGTGCAAAATGCTATCATATATCAACTCTCAACCTTCTGCCCAATCATTTCCCCATTGCATGGTTTTGAGTTATTACATTTTTTGAGGAATTTTGTAAAGAGAAATTTTGTGAGGACAAAAGTGGGATTTAGGATTTGGATCTAGTTGAGCATCCAAAATATCGATTCATCTCCAAGTAGCCATCAAGGTTATTACTCTTGGAGTTTGGGGTCACCTAGATGACTAGGATCGAGTTGCTTGAGAGATTCAATACGTGGAAGGTGTCAAGAAGTTTCCAACGACTTTAATTTGCCTCCTCAAGGAATGGATTACCAAGAGGAGATCGAGGATACGCAACGATCATCCTTGAGAGGATGCAGCTTGAGAGAAAGTGTAACAGCTGACTCCATGTGGGTAGAGCAAGAAGGAAATTGGGAGCAGAAGCAAGGCAATGGGGAATTGAGTTTTACTATTCATCAACTTGCCAACCCCTTTACAAAAATTGTTCTTAAGTATATGCAAGACCCACGCACAAAATGCCCACCCAAACACATTAAATCTCACACGCAACACACCTTGGCACAAGGGCCCACAAGTCAGGCTATCACACGTCATTCATCTCGCAAATCACCTCCAGGGGATGTGAAAGACAGCTAGACATTGACCTCTGTTGTCAGGTCATGTCAAACGATACCTAGGATTCCTCGATGGATCTAAACTTCGTGAGAAGATCTCCATGTCATCGGCTCCCTTTTTTCTTTACTTTGCTTAGCTCACCTGTTTTTCTATCCCTTACTGCTACTTTGCTTAGCTCATTTAGTTTGAATTGCCTAGTATTGCATTACTAAACCTTTACATGTCCTCATTTCTAAGAAAAAAAATTAATTTTCAATATTTGGTAATTATTTATTCACCACTCTATTCTAGTTGACCCCTTTGATCCTTCAGTCTAATCGCTAACCTCCTCCCCTCGCTCCCCTTATCACGCCCTCCACCACCCATCCTTCCTTTCCTTTTTCACGTTCCTCTTCTTGCCCGTGTCTCCTTTGTCGACTGCTTGGACACCCTCTTCTCCCCAACGTTACCTCCTTCTCCTGCTCCAACGACCCACCAACCTACTATTGTTGCCACAAGCAACGAAGAATATCCTATATATAATCCATAGCCATATCCAAAATGATGTAATTAAGTGCTACTAGTACACCTGGGGGTCGTAGTAGGTTATTTTCTAACCTATGATCTAGCCATTATTGGCATATCGATGGTGAAAGCGCTAGATGAAATTGCCTTTTTAAGATGTCGCATCATGTCCATTGCCTGAGTGATAATGGAGGAAATATGGAGTTGATGTTGAATATAGAAATCTTAGGACAAATGATAGATCCCACTTACACCTTCTCAATCTAACTTTCTTCTCAAAAGATAGAAAAACAACATTAGGATAAATGATACGTAGTTAGATCAATAGAATATATTTGGCCTCGTTGTATATACAACCGTCTAAAGCAACTTAACTAAGAGCACCTACAGCCGGGCATTTCAACCCCCCCCCCCCTCCAAACGTCTGCGGACGCGCCCGGACACATCCAAGGACAGTTACCGGTGAACACACATTTTGATCTGGTGCAAGCACATACCTCAAACTTCACTCATCAAATTCATACTAGATCATGCAACACACAATACATAAATACATGCTATGTAGATAAATCTAGCCTACTCGTCGTCGGAGATGTGGCGACAAATCCAACGCCATAGGTATATGAAATACTGCTGGCGTAAGATCCAACACCACCACTATTATTTAACTGTGGCGCCATATTGCTGGCGTAGGGTGCCTACGCCAGCAAGACCCTTTTTGCCACGCCATAGCTAGGCTTTTCTGCACTAGTGAACATCCCATATGCTCAACAAGGGCAATACCAAGGCATCCTAAAAAGCACACCATTATTCTAGAGGTAGCTACATCACAAGGCCTCTGGATTTGACACTCTTTGTTTGGCAAGCCAGGGTCTCACAATGACATCAACGAGCTACACATTATATATTGTTTGCAAGGTTGTGAGGGCAAAGCTCCTACGTGCAACTATACCATCAGTGGTCATGAGTACAACATGGGGTAGTATCTTTGTGATGGTATCTATCCTCTGTGGATGACTTTGGTCAAGACAATCTCTGATCCAATAGGTAACAAAAAATGCCACCTTGTTGCAACACAAGAAGGTGATAGAAAGGATGCAGAGAGGGCATTTGGAGTGCTCCAAGTCATTTTTGCAGTTGTTCGTGGACCAAATAGATAATGGGATCCAGAAACAATGTGGGAGGTGATGACTTGGTATGTGAGCATGCACAACATGATTATAAAGAATGAGGGTCATGCAGTTCACCACGGTCTAGATTTTCAACAGATGAGTAATCCTACCCATCTTCTAGAGTAGAATCCTACGATGTTGAGTAATTTCTCCAAATGCATCCCCAGATTCGCAATCGACAAACTCATACACAACTTCAGAATGATATGATGAGCATTTGTGGGTGTTCATATGGACAATTAGAACATATGTTCGAATAACTTGAATTCAAAATTTAACTATTTGATTTCATAACTTCATGTTTGGATTGTATTATTTTATCCGAATTATTGTTGCATTGGAATAATTATCTTTGAGCAATTGATGCTTAGTGGTATTTATCTTTGATTATTTTCAATATTCTGAGCATAAATAAATGGAGGGAGCAAACATTTGTGGTATACAGTTGGAAGGTTGGTGCCCGACCGGGTGTCCGCAGACACATTTGGACGTATCAGCGGACATTTGGTGTGGTCCATTTGGTGATGCTGTAGCCAAACGATAAATCAATGACCCCAAAATTGGCGGAAAATACATAATGCTGAAACGGCCTACACAAAACGACACACAATATCAAGCCTAAGAACACCCGTGAATGTAGAACTAGTGCGGGCCGGGACGATGGCAGGCACGAAACAACATACAATAACACCCAAGTAGATCTAATCACGACGAGGATGAACACACCTAGACCGAGAGGGTGATGCCGCACCGCCTTCAATTCTCCGCCATCAAAGGGGACCCATGTCCCTGGTCAGACACGGGATACCATCACGGCGGGCCAGAGCTCATCAAAGCTTGAGTCGGCGCAACAATGAAATTTCCGCTGACGACATATGGCTGCCGAAAGAGAATCCATGGACTTCAAAGTGACTCCTTTCATAAGGAAACAACAACGAAGTTCTGTAGCCACCCAATTCGTTCGTAGGATCAAGATATTTCACTACGAGCACCGGGGAAGATGAGGGTACGGACGCCTTCGTACGATCAGGAGTTTTCACCCCGTAAATGCCCACATACACGTACAATCACCCTAAAACGCATGCACACCCTATCCCTATGAGCACATCGGAGATACTAAACCGACATCACATCTTACGATTGACGAGGTTACCACAAGCACATCATAGTTGACGGGAACGTCTCCTCCCACTGAACGAATATCGCCAAAAAAACGAAAATAAATCTAAAAAAAATGAGAGCACCAAGTCTAGCACTTAAACCATGGTGGGCTGGTCCCACCACAAAGAACCTAACAAATATAATGATGACCCAATGTTGGCTTACTAGTTTACAAATGGTTGTTTTTTGGATAATTGATATCTCTCGCCGTCTTCAATGGCCACCATGAAGTCGGTTTACAATTTGGACTAGTCAAATATTTAAGTATGCCCATCACTATTATCTTTTTTAGAATTTCAAAATATTTGTTACTGGTAGATCACCGTGATAGCATAAAATTGATACTGGTATATCCATCACAACATATACTATATTATGCATAGTTAATTTCATCATTTAGAATTTCAAAATAATTTTTACGCTAATCCTTGAAATCATACAAAAATAAAAAAAAAGGATAAATCAACTATTTTTATTTAAAATTTTATAAATTTAAATTTAAATAATGATAAATTAGCGTTGTAGCAGCACTTCTTCAGAAAAACTGATCTATGCTGCTAATGGTGGGTTCCTTACATCCAATTTTTGCGGGTGACCTTACATTCATTATAGTTGAGCCAGGTTCCAAACTTAGTGTCGCAACATGTTTTGACAAAATTTCCTAGAGCAGGGATAAAGGTTGAACTAAAAAAAATGCAGAACTGGGTTTCAAACCCTAGACAAAAGGATAAGAGAACATCTGCATACACCTAGGCTATGCGCAGGGTTATGTTTTACGAAGGATACTATCGTCTTTCATATGAATTTTAAAAATGCAGAAGTATTTTGTATGAAACAATCCCTCACTCTCGAAACCATCGAAATTTTGCATAATTTTGGAAATTTCTTTGATCTTATTCTTAACTTAGTTTTAACTGAAGCAACATATTCATCAAAAATGATCGGCTGTCAAAATTTTACCCTGTGGATTTCCATCAAAGATGCAAGGGACAATTTATTATAAGCGTATGTAGAAACACCATAAAAATAGAAATATTCCTTGAACTTGTCGGCCTCCTTGAGAAATGACCGGTGAGTAAAGTTGATAGGATATTCCTGAGCAGATTAATTGGTGGTAGCCATCATAATAGCACAGACACGCAGGGGGAGCCGACAGCGTGTTTCGGCGCCGAGGCGGCCGGGATGCGTATTGTGACGGTGTCATGGGGAGGAGCGCCCGTAGTCAGGCCCCGGGGATGTAGCCATATTGATGAACCTCGTTAACAAATCTCGGTGTCGTGCTCGTGTGATTGCTTAATCCTCGGATGATCGACTACACGCCTCGGATTCATTCTAACAGAATGTGGTCTTACATAGTTTCATTACTCATGTGTTGATGGAACATTAACTGTATTATAGATAGTTAAACTTGAAAGCCACTCCCTCTGTTCACAAATATAAGATGTTTTTGATATTTTAATATAGACTACATATGAATTAAAATGTGTGAACGAACACACTAAAATGTATCTATATATTGATTTAGAAATTTTATAGAAACTTTCTACCTGTTCATCATGCCATGGCAGTACAAAGAACACAGAAATAATGAAAATTACATTCATATTCACAGATCACCTGGTGACGACTACAAGAACTTGAGCGAGTCGAAGGCGCTCCGTTGTCATCGCCCCTCCTCACCGGTACAGGGCCAAACTTGTTATAGTAGATAGTTAGGAAGTCATCGTGTTAAGGCCCCACAGGACCAACACACCAGAGCAATAACTATCCTCGATGAAGAGAAATATAGATCGAAAGAATTCAACATGTAGACACATAACGAGGACGAACAAAGACTGGATACAAACATATCCGCCGAAGACGAGCACCGACCGAATCCAGCGATATCCACTGGAGACACACCTCCACACACCCTCCGACGATCCCAAACACATACCGCAAAGGAACTAGGCGAGAAGAACATTATTCCATCTTCAGAAATCCACCGCCTCCTTGTCTTCCTGAGCAGGACACCACTAGTGCAGAAAAGCCTAGCTCTGGCGTGACAAAAATGGCCATGCTGGCGTGGACACCCGATGCCACCAATAAGACGTCACAATTAAAAAATACTACTGGCGTTGGGTACTACGCCAACACTATTTCATGCGTTTATGGCGTGCCACGTGGCCAACACCAACAGTAATATACGTTAGTAGTGGCATTTGATGTTAGTGCTACGCCATCAATGTAATTTCCAGATTTAAATCAAATCTGTACAGCAGCGCGATATAGCAAAAATGACAGCATAATAAAGGTTTAGAACAGTAATTAAACAGTACATTGCAACCAGAATCTAAGTTCAAGAGTCATTATTTATTGACATTATTCAGAAAAGTATCAAAAAGAGGCAAATAACATAAGTACACACAAGTTCGTCTAAATTAACAGGAGATGGTAACACAACATAAGATATGCCATGCATGCCTACTAGCTAGCTAACTCGACATTTCGGCGGGCGGAGTCAGGATCATAGTCTAGAGTAAGTGAACAATCATCATCGCTGCCAGCAGGCCTGTAGTAGACCATTATCTCGTCACGATCGTAGTCAAGGTAGAACGTGGCTCTCTCCCCAGCTTCCATCTGGTAAGCAGTTGCAAGAGCTGTCCAACCAGTGCAACCGAAATAGGTGCGGTCTGACTCATTGGTGACAAGACAATTGAAGCGTTCGGCCGCCAGCATTTTTATGAGGGTGCATTGGAACGTGATGGTTGCATCAAGCGGAACTCGAAACTTCTCTAAGAAGTCACGCCTTGCCCCGCAAGGGATGACCTGAGCAAAATTTGAAAAGATAACTAGTTAGACAATTTCGGCCACAAACGTACCATATGAAACTCAATCAGAACGTGTTCAAATAAATCATATATATATATATATATATATATATATATATATATATATATATATATATATATATATATATATATATCGTCTTAGCATTGAAGTCCTTCGGAAGATCGATGAAGAACTTCCTATCCTTCTGGCGTCTGAAAGCACCACAAGTCTTACACGGGGCATCCATTTACTGTTGTCAATATCGTTGACCAAAGTAAGCATATATCATTAAACTAAATAACTAACACATCAAAATAGAACGTACATGCACTAGTAATTAAGCAATTCTACAAACGATGCACGGTTCAAACATATAATAACATGCATAAAGTTAAACAGTCATTCATATACAAAATAGCTAATGCTACGTCCATCTCTAGCAAGCTACCGGCCAGAGGGGCCGGCCTCATGGTCGTCCCTCGTGGATCTACGACGACGCAGTAGCGAATGAACCTCCTCCTCCTCCTCCTGCTCCTCCCCCTCCTCCTCGAGCTTATCCCAATCTATGAGATCCTCCTCTGCATACTGAAGGAGCATCATATTGTTGGTCTCTAAGAGTTTCTCATCTCTCGCAAGCTCCGTCACTAATGGGTCGAACAATTGTTGCTCGGCCTGGAGGTTCTCCTTCTCCTTAGTCCTAGTGCATATCCTTATGTTCTCCAGCGCGAGGAACTACGCGTACTCACGGCAATCAGGGAAGTTTAGAATCGCTTTCTCCTTGTGATACTCAACCGCCTTTGCATCGTAGGCGCGCGTCGCTAACTCTGGGTGTCCTAGTGGCCAAGCTGGTGCACGACATTGTCCTTCGTGATGGTTGCATAGTACTTAGTACCCTTCTGTCGTACACCACGAAACTTCGGAGCCATCTGACTGTACCTGCAACACCTATATATATATACAATCTATAGACACAATGTAATTAAACTATAAAACTAGACTAAAATCTGAAATTACACAACTACACTAAAATGCTGAAACTACACAACTGCACTAAAAATCTAACCCAACTACACTAAAAATCTGAAACCACACAACTACACTAAAATCTGAAACTACACAACTACACTAAAAATCTGAAACTACACAACTACACTAAAATATGAAACTACACAACTACACTAAAAATCTAAAACTACAATTACAACACAAATCTGCACTACACAACTACACTAAAATCTGAAACTAGAATTACTCACCCGTGATGGAGGTGACGGGACGACAGTGGAGAAGACGGCGACGGTGGAGGCGCGAAGACGACGACGGTGGTGGAGGCGCGAAGACGGCGACGGAGGTGGAGGCATGGAGACGGCAACGGCGGAGGTGGAGATGGAGAGGGAGACGGCCGTGATGTGGAGTCTGAGATGGCGACGACGGCGGCGGGTTGGGATTGATTTGGGGGCGTTTGTGTGGGGATTAAATCCGGGTTTATATATACGAGTGGTTGGATTTGACAGGCGGTGATGTGTTTGATAGCGTTGGCCCACGTGGCCAACGCCATTTCAGTTTATTTTTTTATTTTCATCTTTTGTGAATATATATATATATATATATATATATATATATATATATATATATACATAATTAAAATATTAGTTCAAAATATAATTCATATAGATGAACAACATAGATTTCATTAATTAATATGGCCTGCTTACATACACTACAGAAGGATAATTAAAAATAACAATTATAATTTACTACTATTAGATCTAGACTAAGAACATCATCAGTGTGATGACGGCCACGGGAAAAAATAGTGTCATCGATGCAGCTGAGAGAAATAGGCCAAACATGCAACCGGCTAAAAGTGAATATCGAAGCATCTTGAATTTTTTTATTTGGCCTCGCATCACATCGTTCTTGAGTTGCATCTCGTCTATTTGTCGTCTCAAAGGTCCAATGGAGTAGTCGAGCAACTCGCTTACGTACTTCTGGACGAGATCAACCCATATCCATGTGAAGCAATATTTTCCCCCTGTTTTCTGTGAATCACAATATATATACACACACATATTGATGTGAGCAACACTAGAGGAGTTGAATTGTGCAAATTAGCTGAAAGCCAATCAATATGTACATACGCACCTTTCCAGGGTTGGCGCAGATGTAGAACTCTCGCTCTGGATTCCATTCCGTGTGTGACATATGCTTATCAAAAGGGCGACGACAGCCGCAAAGCAGCACATGGCCGGTATCTTCGATGCTGGTGGCGTAGCTGCCGGATTGAATGGAAGTCGCGCTGCTGCGGCGGGATGATTCACCGGACAGGGCCGACTGCATTGGCCGTGGCGATCTCATGGTGTAGCCAACAGGACCAAACGGGAGCTCGGCCAGGACGGCGGAGTCCCAAACTTTCTACACGCTCACCGACGTGGGTCCATAACTAAGAGGAGCTAACTAGTTATTAGGCAGAAGAATTGGAAGTGAATGTATTTTGAGAAACAAAGGGGCTTCCAACACTAGTTTATATAGGCAAAACTTAATGCTTGCGTTCACGAACAGTGAACGCCAGCACTACATAATATATCTATGGCGTGTCATGACACATGACGCCAGCAATATATTCTGACTGGTCAGCCCAGTAGGGCCCACATTTTGGTGGCGTTCCACTTTATATCAACGCCAGCACTAACTACACAACGCTGGCGTATCAATTCGTCCAACGCCATCGCTATTTAAAAAAAATAGTGCTCGCCTTGCGCGAAATTGATGCGCAACCAACATAAGTTGTGGCTAGCCATTTCTCTACTTGTGCACAAGCCCTAAATTAACTCATAAAAACACCCAAAAAGGGAGAAAGATCCCTCCAGCCGGTAAGGGCTGGGGTCTACCGTGCCTCCATTGCCCTAGGGCCACCGAAGACAAGGTGGGCCAACGCCACCGATGGCAGGAGATAGAGAAACCCTAGTCTTCTTTTCTTGGAGAAGAGGAGGCGGCGGCTGCAAACCATGTGGATGGGGACCCTATGAACGGAGGGAGTACTAGTGTTAAAGCCATGTCATTTTCTTTATGCAACACCTTTTCTTTTGCTCTGTTTTCTGGTAGTGCACGGAATCATACAAAGACTAGAAGCATTGATCCTCAGTCTAGCTACACAAGTAGAGCTGAATAAACGAAAGTAAGCACCTATGACTACACTTGTATTCACGGAGAGATAATATGACTACAAGACTACATAGCTTAGAATCTATTACTACTTTCGTTAGCATCATGACATAGCTCAAAAGATTAGATACACTGCCGCCCTAACATCTATGACTACAAGACTGCATAGCTTAGAATCTATTACTTTCGTTAGCATCAAGGCATGCACCAACTTGTAACATTAACCCCCCCCCCCCCCCCCCCCCCCTCCTTTTCCGGGGAACCACCCACCCCTTTGACAGGAGAACGGAAAGATATGTGATCAATTTCTACTGTGGCCAACAAAAGTTGTGTTCTGGATTTACAATACTCCCGCGGTTCGGCAGACCGGCATCACAAAATCTCAGGTCAGTTGGTCATACCAATGGTCTCTACCTCTGTTTCAAATGCAGGAAAATGCCTATCATACAGGGATCAGGGATATACGGAAAATCAATTAACAGCGTTTTTTTTTACAAAATCATGTGTTGTACAATAGCTACATTTGTAGACGAGATAGTTGATAAATGGCTATCATATTTGGACATATTGCGTACTCATTTGCCAAACATTCGAGCTCTTATATTTGTTTTAAGTCACATGTCAGTTAGGTTTAACCGCTCAAAATAAAATGTCAGTTGGGTGTAGAGTCATAGAAACCGTTGACCACCAGTTGGCAACCCGGGCATTTTTATCTTCTGAAATTGCTCCCACTCTGCTTCATTTTGCACCGTTGGTTAGCCCTAATACACCCTCAGCCTTAATATAATTAGTCAATAATGAATTAAGCATATGTTAGTTTCGCAGGGGCGGACCGAGAACATAATTAGAGTGGGGCAAAAGGTTTAAGTGGTGAAACTAAATTTGAAAATTCAAAAAAAATTAAACGATTTCCTTCGGAATTCAAAAATATTTTGAAATTTTAAGTGGGAGCTTGGGCGTTCATGAGTGGTTGTATATTGTTCCACTCAGCCCTCTTTGGGTCTACCCCTGCTTGTACGTTGTTCAAAATTAGCACACACGTGAAAATCTTGAATGAGAAATCAGTCAACTCAAACAATTTTTGCCGGAACAAGATTTTTGTTTTTGGTCACTGGCCCAAAACCAGTAAGGGTATCCGCAGCTTAGGTATTTGTATCTATATATCTTATATAGACAAACCCCACTAGCGTTGATTAATAGCTATTTTGTATCTATATTTTTTTATCGTTGGATCCCGTTCCACTCTCTTACTTATCCGTCGATTACCTTGTTCATCTGCATGTCAACTGGGTGCAACCTATTCAACCTCCTTTCTCATTTACTACTCCCCTGAGCCGTTTCAACCCATCAATCCACCATTTCGGGAGACTTCCGTGGTGGGGTCTGTGTGCCAACTTCGTACCAGCACTCTTATTACAAATGATGCAAAGAGCTGCTAATTATTTTGATTATAAACTTCAGCTTTTCTTGGCTTCCCGATGCAATGCGCAGGGAATTCATTTAGTATGCATACTGGACACCCGCACTGTGCTCTGAGGATGTTGCCCATTGATTACATGGACTATAAAGTTTGCAAGTGTTACATGTGCATTTAGTCCAATAGGTTGATTATAAAACAGAATGATTAGCCCCCAAAAGTATGGAAGGTAATATACCATTTAAAAGACGTGGATCAAGGAGATGTGTCATGTAGTGTTTTGGGGTTTAAGAAGATGGCAGTTCCTGTAAGTTCCATAAATGCCTCCAAGAGAGGTAATCTCTAGCGTTTTGTTGTTGGATTTAATTTCTGAAGGTTCCAAAAATTATTTTGGAAGTTTTGTGAATTACGCCCCAAAGTGCAAAATGCTATCATATATCAACTCTCAACCTTCTGCCCAATCATTTCCCCATTGCATGGTTTTGAGTTATTACATTTTTTGAGGAATTTTGTAAAGAGAAATTTTGTGAGGACAAAAGTGGGATTTAGGATTTGGATCTAGTTGAGCATCCAAAATATCGATTCATCTCCAAGTAGCCATCAAGGTTATTACTCTTGGAGTTTGGGGTCACCTAGATGACTAGGATCGAGTTGCTTGAGAGATTCAATACGTGGAAGGTGTCAAGAAGTTTCCAACGACTTTAATTTGCCTCCTCAAGGAATGGATTACCAAGAGGAGATCGAGGATACGCAACGATCATCCTTGAGAGGATGCAGCTTGAGAGAAAGTGTAACAGCTGACTCCATGTGGGTAGAGCAAGAAGGAAATTGGGAGCAGAAGCAAGGCAATGGGGAATTGAGTTTTACTATTCATCAACTTGCCAACCCCTTTACAAAAATTGTTCTTAAGTATATGCAAGACCCACGCACAAAATGCCCACCCAAACACATTAAATCTCACACGCAACACACCTTGGCACAAGGGCCCACAAGTCAGGCTATCACACGTCATTCATCTCGCAAATCACCTCCAGGGGATGTGAAAGACAGCTAGACATTGACCTCTGTTGTCAGGTCATGTCAAACGATACCTAGGATTCCTCGATGGATCTAAACTTCGTGAGAAGATCTCCATGTCATCGGCTCCCTTTTTTCTTTACTTTGCTTAGCTCACCTGTTTTTCTATCCCTTACTGCTACTTTGCTTAGCTCATTTAGTTTGAATTGCCTAGTATTGCATTACTAAACCTTTACATGTCCTCATTTCTAAGAAAAAAAATTAATTTTCAATATTTGGTAATTATTTATTCACCACTCTATTCTAGTTGACCCCTTTGATCCTTCAGTCTAATCGCTAACCTCCTCCCCTCGCTCCCCTTATCACGCCCTCCACCACCCATCCTTCCTTTCCTTTTTCACGTTCCTCTTCTTGCCCGTGTCTCCTTTGTCGACTGCTTGGACACCCTCTTCTCCCCAACGTTACCTCCTTCTCCTGCTCCAACGACCCACCAACCTACTATTGTTGCCACAAGCAACGAAGAATATCCTATATATAATCCATAGCCATATCCAAAATGATGTAATTAAGTGCTACTAGTACACCTGGGGGTCGTAGTAGGTTATTTTCTAACCTATGATCTAGCCATTATTGGCATATCGATGGTGAAAGCGCTAGATGAAATTGCCTTTTTAAGATGTCGCATCATGTCCATTGCCTGAGTGATAATGGAGGAAATATGGAGTTGATGTTGAATATAGAAATCTTAGGACAAATGATAGATCCCACTTACACCTTCTCAATCTAACTTTCTTCTCAAAAGATAGAAAAACAACATTAGGATAAATGATACGTAGTTAGATCAATAGAATATATTTGGCCTCGTTGTATATACAACCGTCTAAAGCAACTTAACTAAGAGCACCTACAGCCGGGCATTTCAACCCCCCCCCCCCCTCCAAACGTCTGCGGACGCGCCCGGACACATCCAAGGACAGTTACCGGTGAACACACATTTTGATCTGGTGCAAGCACATACCTCAAACTTCACTCATCAAATTCATACTAGATCATGCAACACACAATACATAAATACATGCTATGTAGATAAATCTAGCCTACTCGTCGTCGGAGATGTGGCGACAAATCCAACGCCATAGGTATATGAAATACTGCTGGCGTAAGATCCAACACCACCACTATTATTTAACTGTGGCGCCATATTGCTGGCGTAGGGTGCCTACGCCAGCAAGACCCTTTTTGCCACGCCATAGCTAGGCTTTTCTGCACTAGTGAACATCCCATATGCTCAACAAGGGCAATACCAAGGCATCCTAAAAAGCGCACCATTATTCTAGAGGTAGCTACATCACAAGGCCTCTGGATTTGACACTCATTGTTTGGCAAGCCAGGGTCTCACAATGACATCAACGAGCTACACATTATATATTGTTTGCAAGGTTGTGAGGGCAAAGCTCCTACGTGCAACTATACCATCAGTGGTCATGAGTACAACATGGGGTAGTATCTTTGTGATGGTATCTATCCTCTGTGGATGACTTTGGTCAAGACAATCTCTGATCCAATAGGTAACAAAAAATGCCACCTTGTTGCAACACAAGAAGGTGATAGAAAGGATGCAGAGAGGGCATTTGGAGTGCTCCAAGTCATTTTTGCAGTTGTTCGTGGACCAAATAGATAATGGGATCCAGAAACAATGTGGGAGGTGATGACTTGGTATGTGAGCATGCACAACATGATTATAAAGAATGAGGGTCATGCAGTTCACCACGGTCTAGATTTTCAACAGATGAGTAATCCTACCCATCTTCTAGAGCAGAATCCTACGATGTTGAGTAATTTCTCCAAATGCATCCCCAGATTCGCAATCGACAAACTCATACACAACTTCAGAATGATATGATGAGCATTTGTGGGTGTTCATATGGACAATTAGAACATATGTTCGAATAACTTGAATTCAAAATTTAACTATTTGATTTCATAACTTCATGTTTGGATTGTATTATTTTATCCGAATTATTGTTGCATTGGAATAATTATCTTTGAGCAATTGATGCTTAGTGGTATTTATCTTTGATTATTTTCAATATTCTGAGCATAAATAAATGGAGGGAGCAAACATTTGTGGTATACAGTTGGAAGGTTGGTGCCCGACTGGGTGTCCGTAGACACATTTGGACGTATCAGCGGACATTTGGTGTGGTCCATTTGGTGATGCTGTAGCCAAACGATAAATCAATGACCCCAAAATTGGCGGAAAATACATAATGCTGAAACGGCCTACACAAAACGACACACAATATCAAGCCTAAGAACACCCGTGAATGTAGAACTAGTGCGGGCCGGGACGATGGCAGGCACGAAACAACATACAATAACACCCAAGTAGATCTAATCACGACGAGGATGAACACACCTAGACCGAGAGGGTGATGCCGCACCGCCTTCAATTCTCCGCCATCAAAGGGGACCCATGTCCCTGGTCAGACACGGGATACCATCACGGCGGGCCGGAGCTCATCAAAGCTTGAGTCGGCGCAACAATGAAATTTCTGCTGACGACATATGGCTGCCGAAAGAGAATCCATGGACTTCAAAGTGACTCCTTTCATAAGGAAACAACAACGAAGTTCTGTAGCCACCCAATTCGTTCGTAGGATCAAGATATTTCACTACGAGCACCGGGGAAGATGAGGGTACGGACGCCTTCGTACGATCAGGAGTTTTCACCCCGTAAATGCCCACATACACGTACAATCACCCTAAAACGCATGCACACCCTATCCCTATGAGCACATCGGAGATACTAAACCGACATCACATCTTACGATTGACGAGGTTACCACAAGCACATCATAGTTGACGGGAACGTCTCCTCCCACTGAACGAATATCGCCAAAAAAACGAAAATAAATCTAAAAAAAATGAGAGCACCAAGTCTAGCACTTAAACCATGGTGGGCTGGTCCCACCACAAAGAACCTAACAAATATAATGATGACCCAATGTTGGCTTACTAGTTTACAAATGGTTGTTTTTTGGATAATTGATATCTCTCGCCGTCTTCAATGGCCACCATGAAGTCGGTTTACAATTTGGACTAGTCAAATATTTAAGTATGCCCATCACTATTATCTTTTTTAGAATTTCAAAATATTTGTTACTGGTAGATCACCGTGATAGCATAAAATTGATACTGGTATATCCATCACAACATATACTATATTATGCATAGTTAATTTCATCATTTAGAATTTCAAAATAATTTTTACGCTAATCCTCGAAATCATACAAAAATAAAAAAAAATGGATAAATCAACTATTTTTATTTAAAATTTTATAAATTTAAATTTAAATAATGATAAATTAGCGTTGTAGCAGCACTTCTTCAGAAAAACTGATCTATGCTGCTAATGGTGGGTTCCTTACATCCATTTTTTGCGGGTGACCTTACATTCATTATAGTTGAGCCAGGTTCCAAACTTAGTGTCGCAACATGTTTTGACAAAATTTCCTAGAGCAGGGATAAAGGTTGAACTAAAAAAATGCAGAACTGGGTTTCAAACCCTAGACAAAAGGATAAGAGAACATCTGCATACACCTAGGCTATGCGCAGGGTTATGTTTTACGAAGGATACTATCGTCTTTCATATGAATTTTAAAAATGCAGAAGTATTTTGTATGAAACAATCCCTCACTCTCGAAACCATCGAAATTTTGCATAATTTTGGAAATTTCTTTGATCTTATTCTTAACTTAGTTTTAACTGAAGCAACATATTCATCAAAAATGATCGGCTGTCAAAATTTTACCCTGTGGATTTCCATCAAAGATGCAAGGGACAATTTATTATAAGCGTATGTAGAAACACCATAAAAATAGAAATATTCCTTGAACTTGTCGGCCTCCTTGAGAAATGACCGGTGAGTAAAGTTGATAGGATATTCCTGAGCAGATTAATTGGTGGTAGCCATCATAATAGCACAGACACGCAGGGGGAGCCGACAGCGTGTTTCGGCGCCGAGGCGGCCGGGATGCGTATTGTGACGGTGTCATGGGGAGGAGCGCCCGTAGTCAGGCCCCGGGGATGTAGCCATATTGATGAACCTCGTTAACAAATCTCGGTGTCGTGCTCGTGTGATTGCTTAATCCTCGGATGATCGACTACACGCCTCGGATTCATTCTAACAGAATGTGGTCTTACATAGTTTCATTACTCATGTGTTGATGGAACATTAACTGTATTATAGATAGTTAAACTTGAAAGCCACTCCCTCTGTTCACAAATATAAGATGTTTTTGATATTTTAATATAGACTACATATGAATTAAAATGTGTGAACGAACACACTAAAATGTATCTATATATTGATTTAGAAATTTTATAGAAACTTTCTACCTGTTCATCATGCCATGGCAGTACAAAGAACACAGAAATAATGAAAATTACATTCATATTCACAGATCACCTGGTGACGACTACAAGAACTTGAGCGAGTCGAAGGCGCTCCGTTGTCATCGCCCCTCCTCACCGGTACAGGGCCAAACTTGTTATAGTAGATAGTTAGGAAGTCATCGTGTTAAGGCCCCACAGGACCAACACACCAGAGCAATAACTATCCTCGATGAAGAGAAATATAGATCGAAAGATTTCAACATGTAGACACATAACGAGGACGGACAAAGACTGGATACAAACGTATCCGCCGAAGACGAGCACCGACCGAATCCAGCGATATCCACTGGAGACACACCTCCACACACCCTCCGACGATCCCAAACACATACCGCAAAGGAACTAGGCGAGAAGAACATTATTCCATCTTCAGAAATCCACCGCCTCCTTGTCTTCCTGAGCAGGACACCACTAGTGCAGAAAAGCCTAGCTCTGGCGTGACAAAAATGGCCATGCTGGCGTGGACACCCGATGCCACCAATAAGACGTCACAATTAAAAAATACTACTGGCGTTGGGTACTACGCCAACACTATTTCATGCGTTTATGGCGTGCCACGTGGCCAACACCAACAGTAATATACGTTAGTAGTGGCATTTGATGTTAGTGCTACGCCATCAATGTAATTTCCAGATTTAAATCAAATCTGTACAGCAGCGCGATACAGCAAAAATGACAGCATAATAAAGGTTTAGAACAGTAATTAAACAGTACATTGCAACCAGAATCTAAGTTCAAGAGTCATTATTTATTGACATTATTCAGAAAAGTATCAAAAAGAGGCAAATAACACAAGTACACACAAGTTCGTCTAAATTAACAGGAGATGGTAACACAACATAAGATATGCCATGCATGCCTACTAGCTAGCTAACTCGACATTTCGGCGGGCGGAGTCAGGATCATAGTCTAGAGTAAGTGAACCATCATCATCGCTGCCAGCAGGCCTGTAGTAGACCATTATCTCGTCACGATCGTAGTCAAGGTAGAACGTGGCTCTCTCCCCAGCTTCCATCTGGTAAGCAGTTGCAAGAGCTGTCCAACCAGTGCAACCGAAATAGGTGCGGTCTGACTCATTGGTGACAAGACAATTGAAGCGTTCGGCCGCCAGCATTTTTATGAGGGTGCATTGGAACGTGATGGTTGCATCAAGCGGAACTCGAAACTTCTCTAAGAAGTCACGCCTTGCCCCGCAAGGGATGACCTGAGCAAAATTTGAAAAGATAACTAGTTAGACAATTTCGGCCACAAACGTACCATATGAAACTCAATCAGAACGTGTTCAAATAAATCAGAACGTCTTAGCATTGAAGTCCTTCGGAAGATCGATGAAGAACTTCCTATCCTTCTGGCGTCTGAAAGCACTACAAGTCTTACACGGGGCATCCATTTACTGTTGTCAATATCGTTGACCAAAGTAAGCATAGATCATTAAACTAAATAACTAACACATCAAAATAGAACGTACATGCACTAGTAATTAAGCAATTCTACAAACGATGCACGGTTCAAACATATAATAACATGCATAAAGTTAAACAGTCATTCATATACAAAATAGCTAATGCTACGTCCATCTCTAGCAAGCTACCGGCCAGAGGGGCCGGCCTCATGGTCGTCCCTCGTGGATCTACGACGACGCTGTAGCGAATGAACCTCCTCCTCCTCCTCCTGCTCCTCCCCCTCCTCCTCGAGCTTATCCCAATCTATGAGATCCTCCTCTGCATACTGAAGGAGCATCATATTGTTGGTCTCTAAGAGTTTCTCATCTCTCGCAAGCTCCGTCACTAATGGGTCGAACAATTGTTGCTCGGCCTGGAGGTTCTCCTTCTCCTTAGTCCTAGTGCATATCCTTATGTTCTCCAGCGCGAGGAACTACGCGTACTCACGGCAATCAGGGAAGTTTAGAATCGCTTTCTCCTTGTGATACTCAACCGCCTTTGCATCGTAGGCGCGCGTCGCTAACTCTGGGTGTCCTAGTGGCCAAGCTGGTGCACGACATTGTCCTTCGTGATGGTTGCATAGTACTTAGTACCCTTCTGTCGTACACCACGAAACTTCGGAGCCATCTGACTGTACCTGCAACACCTATATATATATACAATCTATAGACACAATGTAATTAAACTATAAAACTAGACTAAAATCTGAAATTACACAACTACACTAAAATGCTGAAACTACACAACTGCACTAAAAATCTAACCCAACTACACTAAAAATCTGAAACCACACAACTACACTAAAATCAGAAACTACACAACTACACTAAAAATCTGAAATTACACAACTACACTAAAATATGAAACTACACAACTACACTAAAATCTGAAACTACAATTACAACACAAATCTGCACTACACAACTACACTAAAATCTGAAACTAGAATTACTCACCCGTGATGGAGGTGACGGGACGACAGTGGAGAAGACGGCGACGGTGGAGGCGCGAAGACGACGACGGCGGTGGAGGCGCGAAGACGGCGACGGAGGTGGAGGCGTGGAGACGGCAACGGCGGAGGTGGAGATGGAGAGGGAGACGGCCGTGATGTGGAGTCTGAGATGGCGACGACGGCCGGGGGCTTGGTCGTTGGCGGCGGCGGCGGTGGGTTGGGATTGATTTGGGGGCGTTTGTGTGGGGATTAAATCCGGGTTTATATATACGAGTGGTTGGATTTGACAGGCGGTGATGTGTTTGATAGCGTTGGCCCACGTGGCCAACGCCATTTCAGTTTATTTTTTTATTTTCATCTTTTGTGAATATATATATATATATATATATATATATATATATATATATATATATATATATATATATATACATAATTAAAATATTAGTTCAAAATATAATTCATATAGATGAACAACATAGATTTCATTAATTAATATGGCCTGCTTACATACACTACAGAAGGATAATTAAAAATAACAATTATAATTTACTACTATTAGATCTAGACTAAGAACATCATCAGTGTGATGACGGCCACGGGAAAAAATAGTGTCATCGATGCAGCTGAGAGAAATAGGCCAAACATGCAACCGGCTAAAAGTGAATATCGAAGCATCTTGAATTTTTTTATTTGGCCTCGCATCACATCGTTCTTGAGTTGCATCTCGTCTATTTGTCGTCTCAAAGGTCCAATGGAGTAGTCGAGCAACTCGCTTACGTACTTCTGGACGAGATCAACCCATATCCATGTGAAGCAATATTTTCCCCCTGTTTTCTGTGGATCACAATATATATACACACACATATTGATGTGAGCGACACTAGAGGAGTTGAATTGTGCAAATTAGCTGAAAGCCAATCAATATGTACATACGCACCTTTCCACGGTTGGCGCAGATGTAGAACTCTCGCTCTGGATTCCATTCCGTGTGCGACATATGCTTATCAAAAGGGCGACGACAGCCGCAAAGCAGCACATGGCCGGTATCTTCGACGCTGGTGGCGTAGCTGCCGGATTGAATGGAAGTCGCGCTGCTGCGGCGGGATGATTCACCGGCCAGGGCCGACTGCATTGGCCGTGGCGATCTCATGGTGTAGCCAACAGGACCAAACGGGAGCTCGGCCAGGACGGCGGAGTCCCAAACTTTCTACACGCTCACCGACGTGGGTCCATAACTAAGAGGAGCTAACTAGTTATTAGGCAGAAGAATTGGAAGTGAATGTATTTTGAGAAACAAAGGGGCTTCCAACACTAGTTTATATAGGCAAAACTTAATGCTTGCGTTCACGAACAGTGAACGCCAGCACTACATAATATATCTATGGCGTGTTATGACACATGACGCCAGCAATATATTCTGACTGGTCAGCTCAGTAGGGCCCACATTTTGGTGGCGTTCCACTTTATATCAACGCCAGCACTAACTACACAACGCTGGCGTATCAATTCGTCCAACGCCATCGCTATTTAAAAAAAATAGTGCTCGCCTTGCGCGAAATTGATGCGCAACCAACATAAGTTGTGGCTAGCCATTTCTCTACTTGTGCACAAGCCCTAAATTAACTCATAAAAACACCCAAAAAGGAAGAAAGATCCCTCCAGCCGGTAAGGGCCAGGGTCTACCGTGCCTCCATTGCCCTAGGGCCACCGAAGACAAGGTGAGCCAACGCCACCGATGGCAGGAGATAGAGAAACCCTAGTCTTCTTTTCTTGGAGAAGAGGAGGTGGCGGCTGCAAACCATGTGGATGGGGACCCTATGAACGGAGGGAGTACTAGTGTTAAAGCCATGTCATTTTCTTTATGCAACACCTTTTCTTTTGCTCTGTTTTCTGGTAGTGCACGGAATCATACAAAGACTAGAAGCATTGATCCTCAGTCTAGCTACACAAGTAGAGCTGAATAAACGAAAGTAAGCACCTATGACTACACTTGTATTCACGGAGAGATAATATGACTACAAGACTACATAGCTTAGAATCTATTACTACTTTCGTTAGCATCATGACATAGCTCAAAAGATTAGATACACTGCCGCCCTAACATCTATGACTACAAGACTGCATAGCTTAGAATCTATTACTTTCGTTAGCATCAAGGCATGCACCAACTTGTAACATTAACCCCCCCCCCCCCCCCCCCCCTCCTTTTCCGGGGAACCACCCACCCCTTTGACAGGAGAACGGAAAGATATGTGATCAATTTCTACTGTGGCCAACAAAAGTTGTGTTCTGGATTTACAATACTCCCGCGGTTCGGCAGACCGGCATCACAAAATCTCAGGTCAGTTGGTCATACCAATGGTCTCTACCTCTGTTTCAAATGCAGGAAAATGCCTATCATACAGGGATCAGGGATATACGGAAAATCAATTAACAGCGTTTTTTTTTACAAAATCATGTGTTGTACAATAGCTACATTTGTAGACGAGATAGTTGATAAATGGCTATCATATTTGGACATATTGCGTACTCATTTGCCAAACATTCGAGCTCTTATATTTGTTTTAAGTCACATGTCAGTTAGGTTTAACCGCTCAAAATAAAATGTCAGTTGGGTGTAGAGTCATAGAAACCGTTGACCACCAGTTGGCAACCCGGGCATTTTTATCTTCTGAAATTGCTCCCACTCTGCTTCATTTTGCACCGTTGGTTAGCCCTAATACACCCTCAGCCTTAATATAATTAGTCAATAATGAATTAAGCATATGTTAGTTTCGCAGGGGCGGACCGAGAACATAATTAGAGTGGGGCAAAAGGTTTAAGTGGTGAAACTAAATTTGAAAATTCAAAAAAAAATTAAACGATTTCCTTCGGAATTCAAAAATATTTTGAAATTTTAAGTGGGAGCTTGGGCGTTCATGAGTGGTTGTATATTGTTCCACTCAGCCCTCTTTGGGTCTACCCCTGCTTGTACGTTGTTCAAAATTAGCACACACGTGAAAATCTTGAATGAGAAATCAGTCAACTCAAACAATTTTTGCCGGAACAAGATTTTTGTTTTTGGTCACTGGCCCAAAACCAGTAAGGGTATCCGCAGCTTAGGTATTTGTATCTATATATCTTATATAGACAAACCCCACTAGCGTTGATTAATAGCTATTTTGTATCTATATTTTTTTATCGTTGGATCCCGTTCCACTCTCTTACTTATCCGTCGATTACCTTGTTCATCTGCATGTCAACTGGGTGCAACCTATTCAACCTCCTTTCTCATTTACTACTCCCCTGAGCCGTTTCAACCCATCAATCCACCATTTCGGGAGACTTCCGTGGTGGGGTCTGTGTGCCAACTTCGTACCAGCACTCTTATTACAAATGATGCAAAGAGCTGCTAATTATTTTGATTATAAACTTCAGCTTTTCTTGGCTTCCCGATGCAATGCGCAGGGAATTCATTTAGTATGCATACTGGACACCCGCACTGTGCTCTGAGGATGTTGCCCATTGATTACATGGACTATAAAGTTTGCAAGTGTTACATGTGCATTTAGTCCAATAGGTTGATTATAAAACAGAATGATTAGCCCCCAAAAGTATGGAAGGTAATATACCATTTAAAAGACGTGGATCAAGGAGATGTGTCATGTAGTGTTTTGGGGTTTAAGAAGATGGCAGTTCCTGTAAGTTCCATAAATGCCTCCAAGAGAGGTAATCTCTAGCGTTTTGTTGTTGGATTTAATTTCTGAAGGTTCCAAAAATTATTTTGGAAGTTTTGTGAATTACGCCCCAAAGTGCAAAATGCTATCATATATCAACTCTCAACCTTCTGCCCAATCATTTCCCCATTGCATGGTTTTGAGTTATTACATTTTTTGAGGAATTTTGTAAAGAGAAATTTTGTGAGGACAAAAGTGGGATTTAGGATTTGGATCTAGTTGAGCATCCAAAATATCGATTCATCTCCAAGTAGCCATCAAGGTTATTACTCTTGGAGTTTGGGGTCACCTAGATGACTAGGATCGAGTTGCTTGAGAGATTCAATACGTGGAAGGTGTCAAGAAGTTTCCAACGACTTTAATTTGCCTCCTCAAGGAATGGATTACCAAGAGGAGATCGAGGATACGCAACGATCATCCTTGAGAGGATGCAGCTTGAGAGAAAGTGTAACAGCTGACTCCATGTGGGTAGAGCAAGAAGGAAATTGGGAGCAGAAGCAAGGCAATGGGGAATTGAGTTTTACTATTCATCAACTTGCCAACCCCTTTACAAAAATTGTTCTTAAGTATATGCAAGACCCACGCACAAAATGCCCACCCAAACACATTAAATCTCACACGCAACACACCTTGGCACAAGGGCCCACAAGTCAGGCTATCACACGTCATTCATCTCACAAATCACCTCCAGGGGATGTGAAAGACAGCTAGACATTGACCTCTGTTGTCAGGTCATGTCAAACGATACCTAGGATTCCTCGATGGATCTAAACTTCGTGAGAAGATCTCCATGTCATTGGCTCCCTTTTTTCTTTACTTTGCTTAGCTCACCTGTTTTTCTATCCCTTACTGCTACTTTGCTTAGCTCATTTAGTTTGAATTGCCTAGTATTGCATTACTAAACCTTTACATGTCCTCATTTCTAAGAAAAAAAATTAATTTTCAATATTTGGTAATTATTTATTCACCACTCTATTCTAGTTGACCCCTTTGATCCTTCAGTCTAATCGCTAACCTCCTCCCCTCGCTCCCCTTATCACGCCCTCCACCACCCATCCTTCCTTTCCTTTTTCACGTTCCTCTTCTTGCCCGTGTCTCCTTTGTCGACTGCTTGGACACCCTCTTCTCCCCAACGTTACCTCCTTCTCCTGCTCCAACGACCCACCAACCTACTATTGTTGCCACAAGCAACGAAGAATATCCTATATATAATCCATAGCCATATCCAAAATGATGTAATTAAGTGCTACTAGTACACCTGGGGGTCGTAGTAGGTTATTTTCTAACCTATGATCTAGCCATTATTGGCATATCGATGGTGAAAGCGCTAGATGAAATTGCCTTTTTAAGATGTCGCATCATGTCCATTGCCTGAGTGATAATGGAGGAAATATGGAGTTGATGTTGAATATAGAAATCTTAGGACAAATGATAGATCCCACTTACACCTTCTCAATCTAACTTTCTTCTCAAAAGATAGAAAAACAACATTAGGATAAATGATACGTAGTTAGATCAATAGAATATATTTGGCCTCGTTGTATATACAACCGTCTAAAGCAACTTAACTAAGAGCACCTACAGCCGGGCATTTCAACCCCCCCCCCCCCCCCCCCTCCAAACGTCTGCGGACGCGCCCGGACACATCCAAGGACAGTTACCGGTGAACACACATTTTGATCTGGTGCAAGCACATACCTCGAACTTCACTCATCAAATTCATACTAGATCATGCAACACACAATACATAAATACATGCTATGTAGATAAATCTAGCCTACTCGTCGTCGGAGATGTATACGACGTCCTTCGCGGCAGTGCCAGACAGACCTGCCACCTCGCGGATGAACGTCCCCTGTGGCGTCTTCGGGCTCCTCTCGAACTCCATGTCCCTGAAGATTGCGTCCGCCTGCACCATCGGTCGCAGATGTAGCAGCGGTTTGCCTCCACCTCCGCCTCCGAGCGAGTCGGGGATGGATTGCTGCTCCGTCGCCTCCTCTGCTTGGGCAACCTCATACTCGGCTTGTGCTTCGCTCATGCCAAATCTAGTTTGCGAGACCGGAAGCGTTGGCTCTGATTCGCCCTCCTCGTCCTCTTCCCCCTCCTCATGATCCGGAGAGTCCGGAGTCAGGGCGACTACAATCTGAGCGGCTTGCCGTTCCCGGATCTGCTCTAGGAGCTGCAACCAGCGCTCTGGAGTTAGCGTAGTGTAGGTGGTTATCCTCTGTCAGGCCAGAGCTATGAACGGCGAGCTGCGAGTGGATGGGTGGGTGCCGGCGTGGAGGGGAGGGAACTGGGATGCAGATAGGGTTGGGGGTCACCGTCCGGCTGAAATATCCGGACTTGGGCCCTCGGGCAGCGCACCGGAGCGGCACCACGTGGCACCTTGAATGCGTCCTCACCGCCCTCATCGAAAATCGGTGGAGACGCCCATCGGCCCGATGGTTTTTTGAGTGTTTTCGTGTGGGTCCATGCGGTCAATCCAATGTGGCGGACGTGCCCGGGCCTCCTCATATCTGCCTCAGATATGGGCTGGATATGTGGGGTGTCGGTCAGTCGGGCGCAACATTTACGATGTGAGCATGCTCAACATGGAGTTTATTGTGGGCAGGAGGATCAAATAGATCGTGGTTGCATTAGCATTGCTCTCTTTTGTTGTCGATCCAAAAAATTGCTCTCGTTCTATTTATACAATTGCTTATTTTGCATTTTGAGAATGCAATTTCTAGTTGCATGCATCTAGAAATAGTAGAATCATAATTACCATACATAGATTAAGGACACCACTAATATAACACTCGGTTGGTTAGATCTTTTGTGGTGGAACTTGCTCACCCAGGTTGAAATCCTAGATTTATCATGGGTGCACTTATTTTTTAAAATTTATTTCAACATTTTTGGCGATATTCTTTTAATGGTAGGAAACGTGGACGGCAACAACAAGGTGCTTGTGGTGACACTGTCAATCTCAAAATTTGCTGGCTCTCTCCCTTAAGGGTGAGCATGTGAGCATCTACGTTGTTTTTGCACGCGTCTCAGATAGATCCCTACCCATCTATGGCAGTTGTCCGACATGTGAGCCGCAGGATCGCCGGCAGATGGATCTGGGCTGACGAAACTGCCTCGGATAGGTAATTTCGTAAAACCAAATGTAACTTAGTATATTGCGTCAGACACCCACCTCGAATAAGACTCATTCGTGACTGGTTTTTGGAATCGTCTCACATGAGGCCTCTTGGATGTGTGCTACTATAACAGTGAACTGAACTGGAATCTATCTAGAATGTGCGCTTAGTAGTGAACTGAACTGGGCCCTATCTGGAATGTGCTTTTTGAAGATTTGTAAGGTGACAAGTACAATTCAGATAACAAATGCAAACATTCCCTCTACACTAGAGTGCTAAACTATATAGTTTGATCGGTGTGCATGCATCAATGCTCTAAACATGTGCTGCACTACCTCGAAGGCAAAATATTCTTGAGGCAACCGAAAGTTATAGATAGATAGACAAAAGTGGTAAAGTCAGTCTGAATTCATGGATGCCTAACAAGAAATTAGTACCTCAACTAATTAATCTACCCCGGCATCATACCTAAAGTAAGTTATTCAGGTTTGAGGGAGTGGGAAGGGGATGGATTATCTGGATGCCCACTCGTAATGATGATGATCTTCCATTACCAAAAATATTTGATCTCTGCTTAAGCCTAGATTCAACTTTGAGCCCAGTTGCATAATTAATTAAGGCCCTAAGTGAGAAGGTTTCATTTTATTAATTTGCACCACTGTATGGGCCAATATATATGTCAACCAGGTGGAGAATCCATAGTATTGCTTGGATGGTTAATTAGTCGAATGAATGTGACCAGTTTGCTTCAGCAATCAGTCGTATTTACATAGTAAGGCCTCCTCCAGTGCATGGATGCTTAGATGAGGTGTTAAGTGCATAAAGTGCTTAGCAACTAAACTCCTCAATGCATAGTTGCTTAGTTTTTGGTTGCTAAGCTTCCTTCATTTAATTAGGTGTAAACTCAAATTTATGTTTTCTAATAGGTACACACTCTTAGCATCGTTTCTTCATGAGGTCATCACACTACTCTCTCTTCTTAATTAACTTTGCAGATCGGATTTTTTGCTTAAGTATTTGGTTGGCTTAGCACCGTACAAGAGTAAATAATGGAGCTTGCATTCATAACCATAATTATTATTTGATGCATGGTAAACACCACCCAAATTAAGTAAGAATCCTCACGGATCTTTCAGATTTGAGCAATCTAGAAAAGTAGTTGTTTGACTTCTCTCTACTAGCTAGTTTATAGATTAATTATGATCTGCGCACATCTGCAGTAGCGGGAGCTACGAAAGCTGAAGTATGCATCCTCAGCACGCATGACCACTTCGACCCTTTATTCGCTTGTGCCAATTAACAAGCTTTCTATATCACCACTCATATGCATGAGCTTATTGTTTAATTACTAGCGACTAGCATCACAAATATATTATCCATTTGTGCCACTGGCATGTGGGTCTGGACCTACATGTCATCCTCACAATAGAAATCAGGAAACAAGTACTAACTGCACCCACCGGACATTTGTCGTACAAAGTACTAGATGCAAATTTTTGGTAATTAATTACGCTACACTAGTCGTCAACCCGTGCACTTTCACGGGCTAGCAATTTGAAAATATTTAGTAGATCAAATAATGAAAATTGAAATTCATGTGCATTGTCTCGCCAACTGGTACGTATTTCAGTAGTACATTTGTGTATTCAGAGAGATTTATTTTCCTTCATGGTAATGGGAAATCTAATATATTTTTTGCATGATAGCTATAGTAATAGTAGTACTCAACCATTTATTTTGTCTATGTGCATGAAAAGTTATATTGAATGATTATATCATGGTCAATCTAAGCTTCATGTCCATAAATGATAGAGTGGTTCCAGTTCTTCACAAACATGTGCACATACGAAAATTTACCTGACCAAAGCCAATGGATGGTTAGGTTATTTATTTCCACATCCAATTAATTCATCAACTTGAAAACAATACCCAAACAACTATCACTAATTCATAAAAGCTTGAGATGAATCGCTGCGACGGAATTTGAAAAAGAACTACATATAAAGTAAGACAGATCTATGATGGACAAAGAAATAATGCTTGGAGCAGGGCATGATTAACAGAGGGATATACCGGAGTTGGATATTCTATGATGCTTGACATTTACTCAAAATACAGTACATGTGGTAAAAGGTATCTATATCCGATATTTAGGTAGTATCATAATATACCAAAACCATTTTACAATTAAAACGTGAAATCCTATGTGAATTACCATCAATATCAGTGTTGCAGATGATTATATGAATCTGAAACTAATTTTGATACAATAAGGTAAGGCCAGAATGTTAAGGTTAAAGTGACATCGAAGGTCAAACTACACAATTGACTTTCGCTGATCTATAAACAGAACACGTAAGCTTCTATGGAATATCTTGAAGAATTTCATTTCAATAAAAGAATACTTGAAGTAGCTCCTATTTATTGAATCTGCAAGATAACTACTTAGAAACAGTTCTTGATTAACTCGAGGATAAATCTAAGTGGAACTTTTGCAATAGATTTTGTAACACTATCTTGTTGGCATGTAGCAATAGCTCGAACAGGAAATGGTAGTGTCAGTCTGAGTCAATAAAAATCCACCGTTGTTAGTATCTTTAAAAAAACCTAATAGCAAAATATTATAATCAGATGCATAAATAAGCAATCAAATCAATAGCCGGCTATTAGCATTGGTTACTTTTTTCTATGAAACCACAGTTGCCAGCTATTATCCAGAGAGAACATTTTGTAAATATTTGACCATGTCTCTAGTTCAGCTGAAGGATGTCCAAGGATATAAACTAATTTATTTCTCTCATGTTCAGCTCTGTAGATGTTTCTTTGCTCTGTACTGTCTATTGTTCTTAGTGCTCCTCTCATTGAATGAAAATGCAATGATGTTGTGTTTTATCACAAACAAAATAACTCTTGATTGTGCAGTAATCTGCGAGCAGAAAACAATCATTTTAAGTAAGCTAAACTTCTTTCGGGACTAATGAAATCTAATATATATGTCAAATATAGTGTTTGTTTACAAAATAATATAGCATCTTGGCCCAACGGTACACCATGTAATGAAGTGTATGCGGGAGGACGTACATGTAGGAATGGTTTAGCTTTAGAATTTTGTGCAGAGAGAACAGTAAATATGTTGAATAGCCCTACAACTAATCAGCTCATCACTAATAGGACCATGTTTATTAAGATCAGCATCACCTCTAAAGTAAATTCCTGCCGTCCAAGGATCTGACTCTTTTTCCTTTTGTGCGAGACCAAAAGTGAGTAATTTTCACTCTGCGATTCAACATACGAAGGTATGAAAGTAAACATATCAATGAGAACAAATGGTTATTCGTTGTTCGGTTGTGGCTTCAGCATTCAGCAAACATGTTACCTAGAGCATTGACATGAATGCCGCTGTGAACGGCAGCTAGAGGGATCAAATTGCCATTGATGTGCGTGGGCAAAAAATTATGCGAGCATGTTCCGGTGGCCTGACCCTTCAAGCTGCTGTCATCTGGAGTATCTTCATCACTGCCATCCACTACCATGAACGCTAGCTCCAGGGATACATCTTCTCGCTGCACGCCATGGCCGGTAAGATGCATGGTTGAATCCACAGTTTTCTACTCTTTTGAACCCTTCCTCTCTGTTCAGATCAGCACTATATTCAACAACTTGAGAGCTGTTCTCAGGACAAAAACTTTTGTGGGGAGCAATCTCGCTGATGTTGTGTGATGCGCACGACATCACAAAATCTTAAACAAAACTGGAATAATTGTGGCAGCAAAAAAGTGAAAAAAAATAGTGTGGGTGAGTAAGATAATCAGTTTCTCAACTACATCCGTAGATGGTCTAAAATATCTTTGTAGTATGAGGAACCAAAATCTTCAGATATATCAAAATAAAAAAGGTAGAAGTTTCTTAGTTACCTTCTTAAATTTGTAACACCAAATAGACTGTATAGAAGAATGCCAATATGGACATCCTACTCAAGTAGTGTAACTTATCCGAATGACCAAATCATGTATAACTTGGAATATTCGCAAGGACTAATCCTTAGAAAATCAAAACAGTCCATGATATACTGAGGTCAGTTAGGCCTCCCAGTGGACAGGTATACCTTGATAAAATCGGAAGAGTTTCATTATCAATATCACTGGGACAACTGTTGAATAACTAAACACACAAGACCGTCAGCTAGGCCGAGAAAATTCTAATCTGAAGCCCGTCCTCGTACTAAAGAGGTGCATCTAATCTGCAAGTGAGTCCCTGCCTAGTTCTCATGTGGATTTCATCAAATACATGAGTGCATTACACGCGAAGATCCGGTCGCACATCATCGGTGTGGGCCAGCTCGACGAGAGTGGCTGCCAGGTGTTGACCAAAGACTGTCGGAATCGGGGCTCCGGGGACCCAAGAGAGGTTCGAACTCTGGGGTGCACCGGCTCTCCAACCACGCTCTCTCACCCTAACCTACGATGATGCTCCTGCGTGCTTGAGCTTGGGGGGGAGAACAAAGAACACAGCCGTTTTCCAAGGTTCGGGCCACCGTATGGTGTAAAACCCTACTCCTGCTTGTCTGGATTTCTTAGAGAGGTAGTGAATACCGAATGCCCTCTCTCTACGGTTGTGGCCTCCCCCTTCATATACTGGTATCAGTCCTCTTCCCCCAAAAATCAGGCGGGAAGGGTTGCCACAACGGCCCGTTTGAAGGGGGGCCGGACTGCTGCCTATCCTGACAAAAGTAGTCTTCGCCTGCAAAAGCCGCCTGTCGTGACGCTTCGGTGGGCTCTGGGATGACCCCCATCCCGGCGAGCCCCAATCCTGGTCTTCTTTCACCAACGGGGAAACCTTTAGGGGCGGCTCTGGGAACCGGCGGGCTGGTCCTACTCCCTAAGCACCAAAGGGGAAACCTCCCCGTCCGTGCCTGCTGGCACGCCTCCTGGCGTCCTTGGGCAGGGCCCACGTCACCCATGTGACGACGCAGGGCTGTATGTCCCCGCCGGGCCGCCTCGATGAATTCGCCATACGAGGGCCTCAGGAGGTGACCCCGCGAAGGGTCCTCGGGAGGTCCTTGACGACGTTGACGTCGTCCGCCTCGCGAGGCGTGGGCCCTCGCAAGGGGTCTGATCACGAAGCTCATTGGTGGGCCTTGCGGTGCTTAAAGCATGCGCCACGTCCTGGGCCGTGGGCAGACGGGCTTGGGTACCCCTGGTCCCAAAGGCCCGACAGTAGCCCCCGGACCCATGGCGCGCGCGGTTCCGCCTGTTGGAAGGGGTGAAACGGCACGGGCCCCAACCGCCCGTGGGCCAGGAGCGACGCGTGGCGCACGATGGAACGTGCGCCGCCTCCACTTCCCACGACGCCCCGGGGATTGTGCTCCTGCCTAGAAAAACCACCATGCGCGTTGGGCGAAACCATCATTGCTCGGCTTCTCCCGTACGCCTCCCTCGTGCGCCGCTCCTCCTTCCTTAAACGAACGCTGTCTCCTCCTCTCTTCTCCTTACCATGGCGAAAAAAGGGAGCTCCATAGGTGCCGGAGCGCAGGCGGGGTCTTCAGCGCCACCCGCCTCCACTAGGGGTGGCGGGGGCCCACGTCCAAGGCCAACCTCGACGCAATGGCGTTGGGCCGCCGGCGACGAGTAAGTGCTTTGCTGTTCCAGACTTTCCTTGCATATTTTGTTTGGGCCAGCGAGCCTGATCACCAACTTTCCAGGGCGCCCACGCTCAAGAGGCAGAGGGATGCCTCGCCTGAGGCACCCCCTCGCATGCCGCCTGCTGGCGCGGCCTCAGCCCCCGTGCCCGGCTTGGCGGGGCTAGGGGTCCGCGGCGGAGCCCTTGGGGTGTGCAGCTGCTGTCGCCGTGCACACCCCTCGAGACGCCACGCGTGAGGCCAAACTGTTCCGTAGGGAGATGGTCGTGATTGAGCGGGAGGCCGATGTGGTCCTCCACGAGTGGGAGGCCGCCCGGATCACCTTTGACCAGGAGGCAGAGCGCGAGCGCCTCGAGACCCTGGAGGGTCAGTTCCTCGCCGACAAGGCCGCCTTCGAGGCGACGCGCGACGAGGCCCTCGCCCAGCTCGAGAGGAGGGAGGCCGATGGCAGAGCTGATGCCGACGCGAGGGTGGCTCGTGAGCGGGAGGCCGCCCTGGAGGAGTACCGTGGTAAGATGGCACAACAGGAGGCCCACTTCTAGCTCCGACGCGACGCGCTCCTGGAGGAGGTGGGCGAGCTCAAGGCCCAGCTGCAGAGCACCGAGGCCGATCTCCAGGGCGCCCTCGGGAGCAAGGGTGACGTCGAGGCAGAGCTGGCGTCACTGCAAACCCAAGTCGGCGAAGCCGCCGATGCTGTGCATAGGGCCAAGGATGACGAGGCGCGGGCGCAGATGATGGAGGCGCAGCGGGCCAGGCAATTCTTGGACCTCGCCCGGCGCGCTGGCGGCGCGCTTCACCGGTTCGTCAGGGACATCCCAGAGCTGCCCCGCACGCATGAGGATGGGGGCTACCTCGACTTCTTCCTCAAGATGGTGGAGGCGCTCGAGTCGGGCATCTCCAAGGTGGACGCACATATCGAGTCGAGCACCCGCGACCTCCTGGACCGCGCGTTGACGCACGTCTTCTCCAACTTCCAGCGCTTCAACCCTGCCTTCTACTTCTCCCGCGTGGTGGAGCCGGTGCCTGCGGAGCTCCGGAGCTCCCGCGTGGTGGCAATGAAGACGGCGCCTCCTCCGCCTTAGTTTTATGTTTCCTTCCTATTGCATTATGAACCACCCTGCCCCGTGGGGGCGTGAAGACTTTCGTAGGACGCTTTTGTTTTATGTGGTAGTTGCTTGTCATGCTTGATGCGTCTTTTCTCCTTCTGCGAGGCCTTCCTGCTTTCCTTTCTGCTGCCCCCACGCCCTGCATTGCTGGGACCTGTTGTCGGTGTCAAATCCGGCATTTCTCGTAGTAGGGGTCCTAAGCTAGGCGTCTTGGAGCGATGGTAACATGGACACAGGATTTTAACCAAGTTCGGGCTCTCTTGAAGAGATAATACCCTACGTCCTGCTTTTGATTGTATTCATATGGGGTGTTGTACAGAGTACATGTATCTACCACGAGATTGTTCTAATGAATATATGATGATCTAATGACTAGCCTGGCCTCGGTTTATATATGCACCGGAGGCCTAGGGTTTAGAAGAGTCCTCGTCTTGTGCACCAAGTCTTCGGGAGTCTTCCTTGTATGCGTCATGGGCTGCCCGAAGTGGCCCATGAGTGTACCGCCATGGGGGTCCTCGGCCTGATCAACCTAATCGGGAGACGACGTAGTGAGTACCCCCTAGTCCAGGACACCGTCAGTAGCCCCCTGAACCGGTCTTCAAGTTGGGGACGCTCCTCGGTTCTTCCGAACTGTTCTTCGTCTTCGGTCGTCGGTCTTGAAAATTGGTTCAACAAATCTTCCCATCTACAATCTCGAGAATCGCCGATGTGTATTCGAAGAGTTCATACGTCGGGCATCCGAGGAGCCCCTTTAAATTATCTGCTTTTATCAATGCCTTGTAATTTTTACGCCACACCTCGCGTAATTTTTTCCCGTGGGGCGATATCCTCTTGCATTCGAGCTCCAACGCCGAACTCCATCTGAGGTGTATTTTTAGCCGAGCTCCAACGCTGGTCGGCATCCGAGGTGTCATAGACTACCTCGGTCAAGAAAAGTTTGGAGGAGTTCAACCGAACATAATGCCGGAAAAGCCCTCTAGGGAGACAACCACTCGCGTCCGAGCTTGATGCCGGACTGCGTCCGAGGTGTCTTTTTGCAGTCGAGCTCCAACGCTGATCGGCATCTGAGTGCCAATGACGGACTGCGTCCGAGCCCCAACGCCGGATTGTGTCCGAGCTCCAACGCTGGTCAGCATCCGAGGTGTCATAAATTACCTCGGTCTCTGAAAATTTGAAGGACTTCATCCGAGCTTAAATGCCGGAATAGTCTTTTATGGAGCCAGCCATTCACATCCGAGCTTTTATGCCGGACTGCTTCTGAGGCGTCTCCGATCTTGAGCTTTATGCCGGACTGCTTCTGAGCTCCAACGCCAAACTGCATCCGAGCTCCAATGATGATCAGCGTCCGAGGTATCATAAACTACCTTGGACCTTAAAAATTAAAGGAATTCATCCGAGCTTAATGTCAGAAATGCTCTCTATGGAACCAGCCACTTGCGCCCGAGCTTTATGCCGGACTGCTTCTGAGGTGGTGCACCACCCCGACCGCGGGCTGATTTTTTATGGATATTTTCGATTTGTGCAATTTATTCTCTGCCGAGATATATAGCCAGTAGCCCTCAAGGTGTGTGTCGGTCTAAAACCCGAGATGCACCTGAAGGATGACATAAAACCGCTGATCCCAGTAGCCCCTGAGACTCAGGTCTATTCGCAAAATCGGCCTGAGGATCAACTCCTAGCTCGGCAGCATACTTCGGAACACAAAAGCGGTGTGCACAGACCTCGAGACTCAGGTTGGGTGCGGCCGACCAACCTAAGGATCATAATCTCCTCGGAAACTGTATTGCACTGAAATTTTTTGCATTGAATTGTCAATGCAGTAGCCCCCGAGACTTGGGTTGGGCAACATGGCCGACCCTAGGATCGCACCTCCTCAGGAGCTAGTTCAACCATCATGTATGTTTTGACAACACCGAGGTGGAGTTCAGCAGGAAAGATGCCGAACTGTAGTTTAGAAAAGAGTTTCCTAGCAAGACCATCACGCCGAACACCTCAACCAAGAGAATGTCCCGCTTCCTGAAAGGAAAACATAAAATAGGTGAAAGATGTTATAAGCTCAAAAGACCAAAAAACTTGCGTAAAAAACTTTACGTCTAGATTGAATCAAGTTTTTTGGTGCCAATACGAAATTGGCCTTGAAATCGTGCTTCCGTCGTGCTTTGACATGACACATCCGATCTCTAGACTTCAAGTGGGTCAGCCTTCGGCGTCAACCTCCCTATCCCAAAGGCGGAGTGTTTCTCAGGCCAGTTTAGCGAACTAAACGCGAGCGGCTTTAGAGAGAAACCAGGCTACCCGGCTATTGATCATACACTTGACTCGAGAAAGGCTTGACGAAGTGGCGACGCTGCACGGTCGATGTGGCGAGATGAAGTCCTCGGTCCAGTTAACATGGCGAAGCTGTGATCGGCGGACGCCGAAGTCTCATGCAGGTCGGCTGGTGACGCCGAAGCTTCATGCCAGCCGAGGTGTTGAAGCAGGTCGGCTGGTGACGCCGAAGCTTCATGCCAGCCGAGGTGTTGAAGCAGGTCGGCTGGTGACGCCGAAGTCACCGGAGTAGGTTGATGAAGGGATGCCAAAGCCCCGGTCTAGCCGAGGTGACGGAGCAGGTCGGCTGGTGATGCCGAAGTCTCAGGCCAGCCGGGGTGTTGAAGCAGGTCGGCGTGGTGGACGTCAGCTTGAAAAAGTAACGGCACGGCGATGCCGACGTAGTTCGGAATTTGTGACGAGGTCAATGCTGGCTTGATGAAGCAACGGAGCGCCCGACCCGTACGACCCGCGGATGACGAGGTTCGCTTGATGATTATTCGGACCTCGCGATGCCGAACTCTTGGTCGGATGACCGAGATGATGAGAAAATTTCCTTCAAAAGGGACGTCCGACAACCCGTTCATGAAAAAGATGAACTCGGGTCGGATTCGTTTTCTTGCAGAAAATAGATCCAAAATTCGTTGTACTAATCGGATGTTTTCCGGAGTTTGGACGGTCGGATTGAGATGAAATTTTGAGGGGTGATCGGTATGGGAATTCCACAGCCGATGAACGGTGGGATCTTCCAGACGATGTCCGAGCTGGAAGCTGGACACCTCGCCCTAAGGTCATCCCGATTCCCGTCCAGATTCGACAGGACTCCGGTATTTCATAAATCGCCGAAGATTCCTCCATCGGAATACGACGAAATTTTACGCGGTCATTAGAGACTCAATTCCGCACAGTTCCACCAAAGCAATCGTCAAGGCGATGCTCGAGGAAGCGGGGACGACGAACACGAGTCGCTGCCCAGAAAAACTGCACGGTTGCTCGAGGACGATGTCAACATCGAACCCCCGAGCTCCATGGATGATTTCTCGTGATCTTGATAGAGATCGGAGATGATGAAGATGAAAGTATCCATCCGATCTTGACGATCCGGCACAGAGCGCAGTCCTCGGTCCAGACGAGGTGACCAGTCGAGCCGGCGACGAAGATGCCGACATCGACAACAAAACTCGGTTCCAACGCGTAGATCGCGCCGGAGACGATCTTAATTCCCATCGCACCGCGGCGACTGCCAGCAAGATCTCAATGAAAGCACCAATGTCGGTGTCAAATCCGGCATATCTCATAGTAGGGGTCCTAAGCTAGGCGTCTTGGAGCAATCGTAACATGGACACATGATTTTACCCAGGTTCGGGCTCTCTTGAAGAGATAATACCCTACGTCCTGCTTTTGATTGTATCCATATGGGGTGTTGTACAGAGTACATGTATCTACCACGAGATTGTTCTAATGAATATATGATGATCTAATGACTAGCCTGGCCTCGGTTTATATATGCACCGGAGGCCTAGGGTTTAGAAGAGTCCTCGTCTTGTGCACCAAGTCTTCGGGAGTCTTCCTTGTATGCGTCATGGGCTGCCCGAAGTGGCCCATGAGTGTACCGCCATGGGGGTCCTCGGCCTGATCAACCTAATCGGGAGACGACGTAGTGAGTACCCCCTAGTCTAGGACACCGTCACCTGTCACCTGAGCGAGCCTCGCATCATCGACAAGGTCCCACCCTTGCGTGAGCCCCGGGGGCCAAGGGACGGGGGCTTTCGGAGCAGGTGGGGGTCCTTGAGGCGCAGTGCGCAGGGTCCCCACCTTCAACGCGCGAGGGGCCCCTTGGCGGCAGCCCCCGAGGGGCTGCAGTACCTGGCTGACGTCCTGCCAAGGCATCGTCTTTTGCCGGTCGCACCTCGGGGGACCCTCCAGGGGATGCTTCGCGAGGAGGATCCTCCGCGGGATGCTTTGTTCCGGATGCCACACGCCCGCCAGCTTGCGCTTTGGCATTGCGTGAGGAAGCTAGGCACGAAGGGCCTTAGTGGGGTGACGTGCACGGGGGTAAGCCCGCGAGCCAGGGCCCGGTCCCTTAGGCTTTTCAGCGCTGTTGGGACCAGCCCGAGCACAGGCACCGCGCCCAGCCCCCGCTCATGCGAGGCCTAACGGGGAACTGGTTAGCGTGCGTCTCGGGGCGAGGTGACGTCTTTGACCGCCATCCACCAGCGCGGAGCATGGGGCTTCCACTCGGCGTGGGCATAGTCGCGGTTCGACGGTTATTCCGCCAGCGCGGGGCATGGGGCTTCCACTTGAGCGTGGGCATAGTCGCGGTTCGACAGTTATTCTGCGAGCGCGGAGCATGAGGCTTCCACTTGGGCGTGGCGCGGGAGTCCTTCCCAGGCCAAGGGGTGGTGCTCCGGGAGCCTCCGGGGCGTGTACAGCCCCAACCTCATTCTTACGTGAGAGGGTCACGAGCGGTGATAAGGGAGGGGTCGAGCGTTCCAAGTGTTGGGCTTGGGAGCTCCCCCCTCAGTTCTCCATGCGGTTTGCGCCCAGTTTTCGGCGCGGTTGCACGCTCTCGCGACCCATGACATGGGCGCGGCGCGTGCCGCGTGGCCACCGGGGTGCGGCGCCCGGGGCGGCGAAGCGCCTACCCAGCGGCCACACGAGCTGAGCCATGTTCCCCTGTCCTCCCGTGACGGTTTTCCGGGAGGGCAAGACACTAAGGACCCTCGTGAGATGACGTGCACGGGGGGCCAACCCGTGAGCCAGAGCTCGGTCACTTATATTTCTTGGCGCTGCGAGGACGGATCCTGGTGCAGACGTCGTGTCTTAGCCCCCAGCCATGGAACCATCGAAGGGGTGGTTGCGGAGGCGCGGCAAGGCGACGGGGAGGCATCGAAACTCAGGATTTTAAACAAGTCACATAAAGTTAATCGGGTTCATTACATGACGAGGAAGTTCAATGTAGCAAACGGGAGGGAGACGCTAAATTTGAAACGGACGAAAAAATCACCTGGCGCTTGTGCCTCTGTGGGGGCGCAGGACGCTCGACGTAGCAGGTCGCGGGGGCTCTTCGGGAGCACCGGGGGCCTCAAGAGGCCTAATCGCGCCCCTGCCTGAGGCGCACGATGTACTCGAGCAAGGCCTCCCCGGGGAGGTACGTCTCCCGCCACAGGCCACGGTCGGAGAGGGAAACGTCGGGGCGGGTGCGGCCACGCGTGTCTTTGAAATTGTCGATGAACAGCTCGCAGAGCTCGCTCCATGAGGAGACCTATTCCTCGGGCAAGCCCATGAGCCACGAACGCGCGTCACCCTTGAGGGCCATGAGGAACCAGTTCGCCATGACCTTGTCGTTGTGACTCACCGCCCTGACGCTCGTCGTGTAAAGCCGAAGGAACTCCATGGGATCTGGGGCTCCATCATAGCGCGGGTGCAGCTCGGGCTTGAACTTGTTGGGCCAAACCACCCCGCGCAGCTTGCGAGTGAAAGCTCGGTAGCTCACGCCACCTGAGGGAGCCCCGCGCGCGAGCGGCCAGGTCCTGGTGCCCGACCGCCGCAGCATTTTGGATTACTTGACCCTGACGATGGCGCTCCGACTCCTTCAAGGCGGAGCCTTGAGTGGGCAACGACTGCTTCTTCCTTGAGGGTGAGGCTTTGCGACGCTGTGCGCCTTCTGTGTTGTCTGATTGCCCAATTGTAGCAACTTGACGGGCACGCTCGAGGGACCAGGCAGCATCCTTCTTGTCACAGGCGACAGTAATGACGCCGCTGCAGCCCGGCATCTTGAGGACGTTGTAGCCGTAGTGGACCACCACCATGAACTTGGCCAGCGCTGGGTGACCCAGGATAGCATTATACGGGAGGCAAATACACGCCACGTCAAAGTCGATGAGCTCGACGCGGTGGTTGTCACGCGTGCCGAAGGTGACGGGGAGGCTGATTCACCCCAGAGGAGCGGTAGAGCCACCTGTTACTCCAAAGAATGATCTGGTCGGTGCCAGCCGATTGTAGAGCACCCTGAGCTTCTCCAAGGTTTCTACAGAGAGCATGTTCAGGCCGGCGCCTCCGTCGATGAGGGTCTTGGGGACAGAGACGTTGTTGATGATGGGGGTGCATAGCATGGGGATCATACTCGCGGCGCCCGCGCACCTGAGATTGTCCCTGAAGTCGAAGGAGATGGGGCACCGCTGCCACTTGGGGGGCCGTGCAGCCCCCGGCCGCTGGGAGGCAACAGCTGGCTCGTGACCGTGTTGCTTGATCCAGGGGCCCGGTAAAGGTGTATAGGCGCCGCCAAGGATACAAGCTACCGCTCGGGGCCCCTGGTGGTTCCCGGCCTCTTCGCCAGGCCGGCCGCTGCCATTTACTTCGAGTGACGGCAGCTGATGTAGGATAACAACATCACCTTGAGAGCACGCCTCGCGAGGCCGCCCGCACCCGTCATGGTCCAACGAGCCCCCGAACCGGCGCTGGACCTGCGACGACCCGGACGCTGATGTCTACTACACAACCTTCTTCTTGTAGACTCGTGTTGGGCCTCCAAGCGCAGAGTTTTGTAGGACAGTAGCAAATTTCCCTCAAGTGGATGACCTAAGGTTTATCAATCCGTGGGAGGCATAGGATGAAGATGGTCTCTCTCAAACAACCCTGCAACCAAATAACAAAGAGTCTCTTGTGTCCCCAACACACCCAATACAATGGCAAATTGTATAGGTGCACTAGTTCGGCAAAGAGATGGTGATACAAGTGCAATATGGATGGTAGATAAAGGTTTTTGTAATCTGAAAATATAAAAACAGCAAGGTGACTAATGATAAAAGTGAGCACAAACGGTATTGCAATGCTTGGAAACAAGGCTTAGGGTTCGTACTTTCACTAGTGCAAGTTCTCTCAACAATACTAACATAGTTGAATCATATGTAAATCCCTCACGTGCGACAAAGAGTTCACTCCAAAGTCACAAATAGCGGAGAACAAATGAAGAAATTATTGTAGGGTACGAAACCACCTCAAAGTTATCTTTTCCGATCAATCTTATGAGCTATCCCTATAAGTGTCATGAACAGCCCTAGAGTTCGTACTAAAATAACACCTTAAGATACACATCAACCAAAACCCTAATGTCACCTAGATACTCCAATGTCACCACGGGTACCCATGGGCTTGATTATACGATATGCATCACACAATTTCGGATTCATCATGTTCAATCCAACACAAACAACTTCAAAGAGTACCCCAAAGTTTCTACCGGAGAGTCAAGACGAAAACGTGTGCCAACCCCTATGCATAGATTCCCAAGGTCACGGAACCCGCAAGTTGATCACCAAAACATACATCAAGTGGATCAATAGAACATCCCATTGTCACCACGGATATCGCATCGCAAGACATACATCAAGTGTTCTCAAATCCTTTAAAGACTCATTCTGATAAGAAAACTTCAAAGGGAAAACTCAATTCATCACAAGAAGATAGAGAGGGGAAAACTCCATATGATTCATCTATATTAATAAAGCTCGCGGTACATCAAGATCGTGTCATCTCAAGAACACGAGAGAGAGAGATCAAACACATAGCTACTGGTACATACCCTCAGCCCCGAGGGTGAACTACTCCCTCCTCGTCATGGACACCGCCGGGATGATGAAGATGGCCTCCGGTGATGGTTTCCCCCTCCGGCAGGGTGCCGGAACGGGCTCCCGATTGGTTTTTCATGGCTACAGAGGCTTGCGGCGGCGGAACTCCCGATCTAGGTTTCTTTCTGGAGGTTTCCGTATTTCTAAGAATATTTGGCGTCGGAAACAAGTCAAGGGGGGCCACGAGGCAACGACAAGCCAGGGGGCGCGCCCTAGGGGGGGGCGCCCCCTTGGCTTGTGACTTCCTCGTGGCTCTTCTGGCCCAACTCCGATGCTTCGGGGGTCTCTTTTGGTCCATAAAAAATCATCGTAAATTTTCAGCCCATTCCGAGAACTTTTATTTCTGCACAAAAAACGACACCATGGTAGTTCTGCTGAAAACATCGTCAGTCCGGGTTAGTTCTAATCAAATCATACCAAAATCATATAAAATTACCGTAAACATGGCATGAATACTTCATAAATTATATTGGAGACGTATCAGCATCCCCAAGCTTAATTCCTGCTCGTCCTCGAGTAGGTAAATGACAAAAGAAATAATTTATGAAGTGTGAATGCTAGCAAGTGCACAAGTTTGATCAATGATAATTCCAATCACTTTTTCTAGCATCAATATAAACCATAAACAGTAGCTCATCTCATAAAACTTCTCATGATCAAATAACAAGCTATTCACATGTTAAAGTATAGACCAGAAAGTTTCTTGAAAACTAACAAACCATATTCCTAGTCATCGAACAATTGCAATTCATCTTATTTTCAGGAAGGGTCTATGTAAGAGCTTTGATTTAGCAAATTCCACATACTCAACTATCATATAGTCTTCCATGATTATTGATACTCAAAGCATATTTTTAGAACAAATAGCTTCCATCGAACACAGAGAAAGATAGGGGCTTAATGTTTCGCCTCCCAACTTATTTATCATATAGATAATTGTCAACAATAATAATTCATGATCAAATATATTTGTGTGGATATATATGTCTAGATCATTCCCCAACACATGACGCTTGCCAAGAGAAAATGGCGAAATATAGGAAGTGGTGAAGATCACCATGACTCTTGCATAAAGGTAAGTACTAGAAAGTAAAAGATAGGCCCTTCGCAGAGGGAAGCATTGATCTCGGTATCTTCCATGCTAGATACATTATAGGTGGTTCCCAAACAAAATGGTAAAGTTTTTACTCCCCCTCCACCAATCAATCACACTCCACGGCGAGCCGAATCCACGGGTACCGTCCATACAAACAACAATCCTGGGGGAGTTTTGTTTCATTATATTTTGATTTGATTTTTGAGCATGGAACTGGGCATCCCGAATACCAGCCACTTTCTCATGAATGATAGTGAATCAACACATATTGTGAGAATAACCCACCTAGCATGGAAGATACTGACAGCCCCTAGTCACTATATGAGCGATTCGGGCATACAAAACAGAATATTATTTGAAGGTTTAGAGTTTGGCACATGCAAATTTACTTGGAACGGCAGGTAAATACCCCATATAGGTAGGTATGGTGGACTCTCATGGCAAAACTGGTTTAAGGGTGTTTGGATGCACAAGTAGTATTTCTACTTGGTGCGGAAGTTTTGGCTAGTATGAGGTGGAAGCAAGCACCACATGTTGGAGGATCCATAACAATATAACTTCTATACAAATATACCCAAACATAACTCATTAAGTTGTCTTCCTTGTCCAATTTTAACTAATTTGCACTAGTTTGAAAATAATTAATGAGCTCACAATCATATAAGATGTCCAAGAAAGTATATTTATATGTGGAATCTCTCTTCCTTCAATATTCTTTCATGAATTGTTCAAGTGACCAATGCGGTGTTTGCTAACTTTCAATAAATTTTACCACCTATACTTATTATGTGTGAAGTCATTACTCCCCATGGGATAAGTATATGAAGCATATTTAATTTCATATTTATGATATTCAATTCATTCAACCATTTACTCATAGGATATAAGTGAAGCACGAGAGTGAATGACAAACTACTCCAAAAAGATATAAGTGAAGATCAATGAGTAGTCAAAAATTTAAATAACTATGTGAAGACTCTCTCATCTAAGAATTTCAGATCTTAAGTACTTTATTCAAACAGCAAATCAAAATAAAATGACATTCCAAGGATAGCACATATCATGTGGACGAAAAAAAACTTTAGGCTCAACATAGGCTAACCGATAATTGTTGATGAAGGGAGGTGGGATGCGTAGCATCCCCAAGCTTAGATGCTTGAGACTTCTTGAAATATTTACTTGGGGTGCCTTGGGCATCCCCAATCTTGAGCTTTTGTATCTCGTTCAATCCTCTCATATCATGGTTTCACCTATTCTCAAAAACTTCATCCACACAAAACTCGAAAAGAACTCGTGAGATAGGTTAGTACACATAATAATAAATCAACACTTTATGTACTGCCAAGACAAGTTCACAATAATTTTCAAATATTAGGTACTGTATACTATCATTTCCACAATTTATATCTACCAATATAGGCTATGGAAACTATAGGATAAGTAGATAACAAAACTATGACAGCAATCTGTCTAATCAGAACAGTCTGTAGCAATTTGTGAAATCAGTGTACTTATGTAGCTCAAAAAATTATGAAAATTTAGGACATGCTAAGTAATTTACATGACAACACTGTGTAAAAATTTGAGAAACTTTGCACGTTCCAGTAAAATATGAAAATTCAAACACTACAGCAAAAGTTTCTGGTTTTACACAGCACACATCAAACATGCAATGCAAACATCCTAAAGGCAATTCTTGGAACTTTTTATTGAAAAACAAGATTATAAATAACACCTAACAGAAAATAACAAAATATAATGACACTCCAAGCAAAACACATATTATGTGACGAATAAAAATATAGCTCCAAGTAAGATATACCGATAGTGTTGAAGATGAAAGAGGTGATGCCTTCCGGGGCATCCCCAAGCTTAGGCGCTTGAGTCTTCCTTGGATATTACCTTGGGGGTGCCTTTGGCATCCCCAAGCTTAGGTTCCTGCCACTCCTTATTCTCCTCATATCGGTGTCTCACCCAAAACTTGAAAACTTCAATCACACAAAACTTAACGGAACTTCGTGAGATGGGTTAGTATAATAAGAATAGATCATTCACTTAGGTACTGTCAATACAAGATTCAGAATTGTTCCCACATGATACCTACGGTATTATACCATTCCCATAATTTATACCACTAAATATAAGCTATGGAAACACTAAAACAAGCAAACTATGCATGCAAAACAGAATCTGTTAAAAACAGAACAGTCTGTGAAGATCTGTAGCGTAACCATACTTCCCTGTCTCTAAAAATTCTGAAAAATTAGCACAACCTAGGAAATTTGTATATCAATCATGTTTAAAAAATTCAGATCAAAATCACGTTCCAGTCAATTTACAAAATTCCTGGACTGAGAGGAAAAGTTTCTGTTTTTGCACAGAATCAAGTCAACTATCATCCACACTATCCCAAAGGCTTTACTTGGCACTTTATTGAAATAAAAGATACGAAACATGATTACTACAGTAGCTTAATCATGTGAACATACCAAAACAGAAGGTAAAAGTGTTGGGTTGTCTCCCAACAAGCGCTTTTCTTTAAAGCCTTTTAGCTAGGCATGATGATTTCAATGATGCTCACATAGGAATAATAATTGAAACATGCAAAAGAGCATCATGAATCTCATGACAAGCACATTTAAGTCTAACCCACTTCCTATGCATAGGGATTTTGTGAGCAAAAAACTTATGGGAACAAGAATCAACTAGCATAGGAAGGTAAAACAAGCAAAACTTCAAGATTTTCAACACATAGAGAGGAAACTTGATATTATTGCAATTCCTACAAGCATATACTCCTCCCTCATAATAATTTTGAATAGCATCATGAATGAATTCAACAATATAACTATCACATAAAGCATTCTTTTCATGATTCATAAGCATAGAAATTTTACTACTCACCACATAAGCAAATTTATTCTCATCAATAGTAGTGGGAGCAAACTCAACAAAATAACTATCATGTGAAGCATTATCCAATTGAAAATTAAAATCATGATGACAAGTTTCATGGTTATCATTATTCTTTATAGCATACATGTCATCACAATAATCATCATAAATAGGAGGCATGCTTTCATCATAATAAATTTGCTCATCAAAACTTGGGGGACTATACATATCATCTTCATCAAACATAGCATCCCCAAGCTTGTAGCTTTGCATATCATTAGCATCATGAATATTCAAGGAATTCATACTAACAACATTGCAATCATGCTCATCATACAAAGATTTAGTGCCAAACATTTTAATAACTTCTTCTTCTAACACTTGAGCACAATTTTCCTTTCCATCATTTTCACGAAAGACATTAAAAAGATGAAGCATATGAGGCAACCTCAATTCCAATTTTTTTGTAGTTTTCTTTTAAAAAACCAAACTAGTGATAAAACAAGAAACTAAAATATTCAATTGCAAGATCTAAAGATATACCTTCAAGCACTCACCTCCCCGGCAATGGCGCCAGAAAAGAGCTTGATGTCTACTACACAACCTTCTTCTTGTAGACTCGTGTTGGGCCTCCAAGCGCAGAGTTTTGTAGGACAGTAGCAAATTTCCCTCAAGTGGATGACCTAAGGTTTATCAATCCGTGGGAGGCTTAGGATGAAGATGGTCTCTCTCAAACAACCCTGCAACCAAATAACAAAGAGTCTCTTGTGTCCCCAACACACCCAATACAATGGCAAATTGTATAGGTGCACTAGTTCGGCGAAGAGATGGTGATACAAGTGCAATATGGATGGTAGATAAAGGTTTTTGTAATCTCAAAATATAAAAACAGCAAGGTAACTAATGATAAAAGTGAGCACAAACGGTATTGCAATGCTTGAAAACAAGGCCTAGGGTTCATACTTTCACTAGTGCAAGTTCTCTCAACAATACTAACATAGTTGAATCATATGTAAATCCCTCACGTGCGACAAAGAGTTCACTCCAAAGTCACAAATAGCGGAGAACAAACGAAGAAATTATTGCAGGGTACGAAACCACCTCAAAGTTATCTTTTCCGATCAATCTTATGAGCTATCCCTATAAGTGTCACGAATAGCCCTAGAGTTCGTACTAAAATAACACCTTAAGATACACATCAACCAAAACCCTAATGTCACCTAGATACTCCAATGTCACCACGAGTACCCATGGGCTTGATTATACGATATGCATCACACAATTTCAGATTCATCATGTTCAATCCAACACAAACAACTTCAAAGAGTGCCCCAAAGTTTCTACCGGAGAGTCAAGACGAAAACGTGTGCCAACCCCTATGCATAGATTCCCAAGGTCACGGAACCCGCAAGTTGATCACCAAAGCATACATCAAGTGGATCAATAGAACATCCCATTGTCACCACGGATATCCCATCGCAAGACATACATCAAGTGTTCTCAAATCCTTTAAAGACTCAATCCGATAAGAAAACTTCAAAGGGAAAACTCAATTCATCACAAGACGATAGAAAGGGGAAAACTCCATATGATTCATCTATATTAATAAAGCTCGCGGTACATCAAGATCGTGTCATCTCAAGAACACGAGAGAGAGAGAGAGATCAAACACATAGCTACTGTTACATACCCTCAGCCCCGAGGGTGAACTACTCCCTCCTCGTCATGGACACCGCCGGGATGATGAAGATGGCCTCCGGTGATGGTTTCCCCCTCCGGCAGGGTGCCGGAACGGGCTCCCGATTGGTTTTTCATGGCTACAGAGGCTTGCGGCGGTGGAACTCCCGATCTAGGTTTCTTTCTGGAGGTTTCCGTATTTATAAGAATTTTTGGCGTCGGAAACAAGTCAAGGGGGGCCACGAGGCAACGACAAGCCAGGGGGGCGCGCCCTAGGGGGGGGCGCCCCCTTGGCTTGTGACTTCCTCGTGGCTCTTCTGGCCCAACTCCGATGCTTCGGGGGTCTCTTTTGGTCCATAAAAAATCACCGTAAATTTTCAGCCCATTCCGAGAACTTTTATTTCTGCACAAAAAACGACACCATGGTAGTTCTGCTGAAAACAGCGTCAGTCCGGGTTAGTTCTAATCAAATCATACCAAAATCATATAAAATTATTGTAAACATGGCATGAATACTTCATAAATTATAGATACGTTGGAGACGTATCAGACGCCGGTCGGCACGCTCGCCGCAGGGGGGCTCGAGCGCCCGGCAGTCCTCGGTGTTGTGGGTGCGCACGTTGTGGAGAGCGCAGAATAACTTGCCGGCCCCCTCACGCGCACCGCCACCGGGGCCAAGGCCTGGCGCAAGCCCCGCCACCGGGACCCGGAGGAGGAGGAGGAGGGCGCGGGGCAGATCATGCGGTGGCTCGACGCGCCAGAGCCCGGCTGGGTTGCCGCACGGCGGCGGGGGCTCCTCGCAAGCCGCGTTTCCTGCACCTAGCACCGGGGCCTGAAGCGGGCGGTAGGGCGCTAGGTCCCTCCTAGCGACGGCGACGAGCTTGGCGATGTGGTCCGCCCAAGCGTCGTAGCCCCCGTTCATTGGACGGTTGTTCGCTCGCCATGAGTAGCGCGTCCTGCGCGTTCAAGTCCCCCAAGTGGACACAAGCGGAGGAGGTCGCGGCGGGACGGCCGCCTCGCCACACGAGGGTGGGGTTGCGAGGAGTCTTGCTGCTCGTGGGCAGCATGGACACAAACGGTGGCGGTTGTGACGTTGGCAGGGCGGTGATGGCCGTCTGCCGCCGGGCACCCGGCACGCGCACGACGGGCTTCAGCCATGGGGTCGGCAAGGGCGGAGCCAAGACGGGGTCCAAGAACAGCGGCACACCCCCTACCTGGCGCGCCAAATGTCGGAATCGGGGCTCTGGGGACCCAAGAGAGGTTCGAACTCTGGGGTTCACCGGCTCTCCAACCATGATCTCTCACCCTAACCTACGGCGATGCTCCCGCGTGCTTGAGCTTGGGGGGAAGGACAAAGAACACAACAGTTTTCCCAGGTTCGGGCCACCGTGTGGTGTAAAACCCTACTCCTGCTTGTTTGGATTTCTTATAGAGGTAGTGAATATTGAATGTGCCCTCTCTATGGTTGTGGCCTCCCCCTTCATATACTGGTCTCGGTCCTCTTCCCCCAAAAACCAGGTGGGAACAGTTGCCACAACGGCCCATTTGAAGGGGGACCGGACTGCTGCCTATCCTAACGAAAGTAGTCTTCGCCTACAAAAGCCGCCTGCCATTACACGTCGGTGGGCTCTGGGATGACCCCCGTCCTGGCGAGCCCTAATCCTTGTCTTCTTTCACCAACGGGGAAACCGTTGGGGGCGGCTCTCGAAACCGGCGGGCCGGTCCTACTCCCTAAGCACCAAAGGGGCAACCTCCCCGTCCGTGCCTGCTGCCACGCCTCCTGGCGTCCCTTGGCACGGCCCACGTCACCCATGTGACGACGCAGGGCCGTATGCCCCCGCCGGGCCGCCTCGGTGAATCCGCCCTACGAGGGCCTCCGGAGGTGACCCCACGAAGGGTCCTCGGGAGGTCCTTGACGACGCTGCCGTCGTGCGCCTCGCGAGGCGTGGGCCCTCGTGAGGGGTCTGATCGCGAAGCTCATTGGTGGGCCCTACGATGCTTAAGGCATGTACCACGTCCTGGGCCGGGGGCAGACGGGCTTTGGTACCCCCGGTCCCAAAGGCCCAACAAAGATGTTGTTTTGCGCATCTGTGACCGGCAACAGCGTCTGCTCGCCAAGGTAAACCGCGCGGCCAATCGTTTGTACACGATCTCTCCAAGAGTCTCAGCATAGTTTGCGTGTCCTGCAATACACATCAGCATGGACGCGGCCTGGACTTGGCACGTATGTTACGACCACATGAACTTTGACGCCCTGCGCGAGCTAGCCCAGCATGACATGGTGCACGACTTGCCTTGATCGAGCATGCGTACCAACTTTGCGATGTTTGCCGGGTAGGGAAGCAGCGACGGTCGTCGTTCGTGCAACATGCCAAGTTCCGTGCAAAGGAGCACCTCAAGTTGGCGATCAAACGGATTCAGAATAAAGTGGAACTGGAGTCCGACTGCAAAGTGAAGGTGTTGCGGATGAACAGCAACAACTATTTCCATCCGACTCCTTCCTGGCATACTGCATTGAGCTGGGCGTTGTCGGGCACTAAGGGAGTCCGGGACTAAGGGGTCCTCGGCATGCCGACCTATCTCGAGTGGGCCGAACTAATGAGGTATTCGGTGGCCACTGTGGGGAGACCGAACTATAAGACGCTCCGTGGTCAGGAAGGAAACCTCAGGTGCCGTGGTGCGTCCGTCAAGTCACGGATGGGTGTGTTTAAACCCTCGGTAGCAACCGACTACATGTAACCCTAGGTACCCCTGGTGTCTATATAAACCAGGGGGCTTAGTTCGTAGAGGCCAAGTCAACTCATATAGGGTTTTAGCTCATTTGATCTCGAGGTAGATCAACTCTGTAACCATCATACTCATCAATACAATCAAGCAGGACGTAGGGTTTTACCTCCTCAAGAAGGCCCAAACGAGGGTAAACATCGTCTCCTTCGTCCCCTGTTAACCATCAATCCCAGATCCATAGCTCGGGACCCCCTACCCGAGATCCGCCGGTTTTCACACCGATATTGGTGCTTTCATTGAGAGTTCCGCTGTGAATCGCCGAAAGATCGATGGCTCGCGTAATCCTAAGCGATGAAGTCCGCAACGGGGATATCTTCGTCCCTGGTCAGATCTTCACTTTCGCGAGCATCGTGCTGCATGCCAATCCCGTCGTCCGCCTCGGCCAGGTCGGAAGTTTTACCCCCGATCAGGAGGTCAGGTTCGGGAACCTAGAGTTCATCGCCGACTCCCGGGGAGATCTTGTTTTAACAAAGATGTCTGCTCTCCTTGAAGAGCCCACAACCCCCGATGCCTTGACCTCGGGAGCAGGAGACCCCGCCACTGGGGCGGCCTCTGTCTCTAATTCGGCCTTAAAGCCTAGCCTGGCCGACGTGCCTGAATCGGCCCCGACCGCACATACCCCGGGGGCGTCCTGGAACGACCCCGGGGCGATGGCGCCGCAAACCGACCCCGGGCGCGCGTGTAACACGGACTCCGCCGAAGCCTCGTCGTTGAACGAGTTGCTCGGCCGGATCCAAGCCCTAGGCATGACCGACAACCAACCCTCGATCTATGACCAGCTTGGGCTTAGGCCCAACGACAGGGAAATTCATGTCCCACCGGTGACACACCTGGTCGCCACCGTCGAGTGCCCGGCCGGAAGTATGTCCCCTCAACCGCCGGCGTTAAAAACGATCTACATCCCAATCTTTGATCACCTGGACCCTCCTCACGGTTCGGAATCCGGACTTCCCCCTGGTAACGACTCGACACCAGCGGCCGGCCTAGCGCACGACCTGGAGTCCGTGCAACAGGGCCCCGCCAACGCTACGTACTCCAAACCTGCCGGGCCAAACCCCGCAATCGCACCAGAAACGGCCGTTAGGATTTCAGACTCGCACCCTAGTGGGGCACGAAAATTTTCCCCACCCACCACCCAAATCGAGCGTTTTCCAAGCGCAGGAGAGCCCGGGACAATGGGCTTACGGCAGGTCAAACAACAGCTAGGGGAATCGGTCCATCATTTTTGGGCTAGATTCCTCCTCAATAAAGACAGGATGAAGGGCCATAGAGGTAGGAGATGATTGCAACCTTCCGGCGTAATTGCCATGATGAAGGAATTCTCAACGCCCTCGCCCATCGCCGCATCCAAAATTTCTCCGAGCTGTCGGACCTGGTGCGAAAGTATTGTGCCATGGAAAACACGTGGAAAGCACAACAATTGTGCGTGGAGCCAGTCCACGCCGAACAACCTAGAGGAGTTCGGAAGAGGCTCGTACCCCCGCAACGGCCGGCCAAACACGAGCCAGTCGAGAAAAGGAACAAATATCCTACAAAAGAAAGAACCGTCCTTGATGGACTACTCGACAAGCCATGCCCCATACACTCCGCTTCTCTAAACAAGAGCCCGACTCACAGCCACCGAGCTTGCTGGGTCGTTAGGCAAGTCGCCAAGAGCGGAGAGGCCATCCTGGTGGCCTCACCCCCAGGCAGACGTTCAGCAACGCCACCCGAAAACAACGCCGAAGTCCTAACGATCTACGAGACGTTTTCCTCCAAAGGTCAGAGGAAGAGAGATCTTTGAGAACTCGATCAAATACACCAGGTGGCAGCGAGGAAATCATGGACAGATACACCGATAACTTTCGGCGAGGATGACCAACCGATAACCCGCATAGAGCGAGCACCTGCCGCCCTGGTCCTCAACCCAATAGTAGATGGGTTCAGGTTGCACAAGGTGCTAATGGACGATGGCAGTGGTCTAAACCTCATCTACGAGGATACATTAGACAAGATGCAGTTTGATAGATCTCGAATCGAACGAAGCATCATAACTTTTCGAGGAATCATCCCCAGAAAAGAGGCACTCTGTACAGGACGAGTTGCCCTCGATGTAGTATTCGGTACTCCCGATAACTACAGATCCGAAGAACTTATTTTTCATATCGTGCCCTTTCATAGCGGCTATCATGCCCTTTTAGGGCGTGATGCCTTCACAAGATTTCAGGCTATACCACATTATGGTTATATGAAGCTCAAAATGCCGGGACCCAATGGTGTGATCACAGTTATAAGTGACCCGGATAGAGCCCTTCGAGCCGAAAATAAAACAACATCACTAGCCCTCGAGGCACTAGCTGAGACCCTCGCTGCAGAGGAACTGACCACACTCCGTTCTATTGTGGATAAGGATGACGTAATCCTCGGCAAAAGGCCAAAATCCACATCGTTCAATACTGCAGATGAAATCATAAAATTTCAGGTACACCCAACGGACCCCAATAAAACAGCATCCATCGGAACTTAGCTGGACCCCACTGTTGCTGAAGCACTGCGCACATTTTTACGCAAAAATTGGGACATATTCGCCTGACACCTCTCAGATATGCTAGGAATCCCACTAAGGGTGGCGGAACACAGTCTGAACATAATCGCAGGCTTCAAGCCGGTCAAACAGGCTTTACGCCGATTTTCTGAAACCAAGGGTCAAGCTATGGGTGAAGAACTTGCCAAACTACTTGAAGCCGGATTCATCAGAGAAATTAAACACCCCGAGTGGTTGGCAAATCTGGTCATGGTGCCGAAGAAAGACAAATCCTGGCGACGTTGCGTCGATTTCAAAGACCTTAACAAAGCCTGCCCTAAAGATCCTTTCCCTTTACCCCGCATTGACCAGATCATCGACGCCACTGCCGGACACGACTCACTTTGTTTCCTCGATGCTTATTCATGATACCATCAGATCAAGATGAAGGAGTCCGATCAAGCCGCAACCGCCTTCATCACCCCCTACGGGCCATTCTGCTTTTACACAATGCCTTTCGGGTTAAAAAAAATGTAGGCGCCACATACCAGCGCATGATTCAGACATGTCTGGAAAACAAATCGGCAAAATAGTTGAGGCATACGTAGACGACGTGGTCATCAAGACTAAGCACGTCAGCGAGTTGGTGGAGGACCTTGGATAAACCTTCGCTAGTCTGTGGGAGTACGATATACGGCTCAACCCGGACAAGTGTGTCTTTGGAGTCCCTGTCGGTAAACTACTCGGATTCATCGTCTCCCAAAGGGGAGTAGAGGTCAATCCGGCCAAGATCCGAGCCCTAGCCCAACTAGCGATCCCCACGAAGCTAAAGCACGTTCAAAGACTAGCAGGCTGTGTGGCGGCGTTAAGCCGCTTTATTTCCCGCCTTGGTGAAAAGGCTCTGCCACTCTACAGGCTGCCGAAACGAACCAAAAACTTCTAATGGACCGACGAAGCAGTAGCCGCACTAGAGGAAATCAAGACACTGCTGGCCAGTAACCCCATACTAGCAGCCCCTGGTGCTGGTGAACCGATGCTATTATACATCTCAGCCACCTACCAGGTCGTCAGTGCGGCTCTCATGGTAGAGCGGGAGGCCGAGGGCCACAAATTCTGGGTACAAAAGCCAGTTTACTACATATCGGAAGTACTTACTCCGTGCAAGTCCAGGTACCCACATTATCAGAAGATAGCCTACACAGTGTTTATGGCATCACGCAAGCTCAGACACTATTTTCAAGAGTGTTCGGTCACAGTGGCCTCCGAGGCACCCCTGAATGATATAATCAACAACAGGGACGCTACCGGCCGCATAGCCAAATGGGCCATCGAACTCCTTCCATTCGAAATCACTTACAAGCCACGCCGAGCTATTAAATCTCAGGTGTTGGCCGACTTTCTTGCCGAATGGACGGAGGACAAGCTCCCTAGAGAATACAGCACATACTCCCACTGGACAATGTACTTCGAGGGATCCAAGACACTTGCCGGACTGGGGGCTGGAGTTATCCTCACATCCCCCACCGGAGACAACATCTGATACGTACTACATATCATGTACGCCGACTCAAAAAATGCGGCCGAGTACGAGGCACTGTTGCACGGACTTCGGATGGCAACATCCATGGGTGTACAATGGCTAGAAGTATGGGGAGACTCTAATCTCGCCATCTCGCAAATCAATGGCGATTTTGAAGCTAAAAACCCAAAAAAGGCAGCTTACAGAAATGTCGCCCTCAAGATATCCGCACGGTTCGAAGGGCTAGAATTCCACCATGTCTTCAGAGACAGCAATCAAGCTGCTGACGTCCTCGCCCGCATGGGCGCCAAACGCGACCCCGTCCCTAAGAACACCTTCCTAGAGAAGCTCTTCAAGCCATCCGTGGTATGGCAGGACGACAGCAAGGACGCTATAGCTAATGGAGCAGAATAGGTCATCACCCCTATAGTCGAACCAGATGAGCAAATCATTGGCGGTTCCGCAATTGAAGAAACACCTTCGGCTCACGAAGTCATGGCAGTAATCGCACCATGGACCGAGCCCTTCCTTGCCTACCTTCTACGTAAAGAACTCCCCGGTGACCAAACGGAGGCGAGACGCATACTCCGGCGATCAAAAGCCTACAAGGTCCATGAAGGAGAACTATACAAAAAAAGCACTACTGGGGTCCTCCAACAGTGCATATCCGAAGAAGAAGGAAGGAAACTCTTGGCAGAGATACACGCAGGCATGGGCGGCCATCATGCAGCAGCGCGAGCCCTTGTAAGCAAGGCCTTCCGAGCCGGGTTCTTCTGGCCCACCGCTCGAGCGGACGCCCACACGCTCGTCCAACATTGTGTCGGCTGTTAGCTCTTTGCAAATCAAAGCCACATGCCTCCTACGACTCTTCGGACGATACCCATTACAAGGCCTTTCGCGGTCTGGGATTTAGACATAGTCGGACCACTTAAAGGGGGGACCAAGAAAAATAAATACCTACTGGTCATGGTCGACAAGTTCACTAAATAAATACCTACTGGTCATGGACTTCATATCCGGCGTCGTGCATCGTTACGGTGTCCCACACAGTATAATAACGGACAACGGATCCAACTTCGCCGCCCAGGAGGTAAAGGACTGGTGCGCTAACTTGGGCATCAAGCTCGACTATGCCTCAGTGTATCATCCGCAAACCAATGGACAAGTCGAACGGGCCAACGGCCTCATTATGAGTGGTATTAAACCTCGTCTGGTCTGATCCCTTCAAGAATCTGACTGTCATTGGGTGGAGGAAGTCGATTCCGTCCTATGGGGTTTGCGCACCACCCCGAATCGGTCAACGGGATACACACCGTTTTTTATGGTTTACGGGGCCGAAGCGGTCCTCCCCTGTGATATCATCCACGACGCACCTAGGGTGCGCATGTACGAAGAAAAAGAGGCCGAGCTAGATTGGCAGGACGACCTGGATGCCTTGCAAGGAGAGCGCGATATAGCTTGGGCTCGATCTACTTTTTATCAACTGCAGGCTCGGCGCTACCAAAGCAGGGAGGTTCGAGCAAAAACATATAATGTGGGCGAGCTTGTCTTACGCCTCCCAGAGAAGCAGAAACACAAACTCAACCCCAAGTGGGAGGGCCCTTTCATAATAGATGAAGTACTGACAGGAGGAGCTTACCGCCTTCGCAACCCGACAATCGCCTCAAACCGAACCCATGGAACGAAGCTCACCTTCGGCGCTTCTACGGCTAGACCGGTGTCGTCACCTTCTCTAAACCCTTGTATTTTCCTCCCCTTCCTTGTTTACTTTTACAGGATTGGTTAGATTTTCTCAGGCTATGTTCAGTTAAACCGAACTATGTTAAGATTTCATCGGCATACATTTTCAAATGTTTTACACGGTAACGCCTGGGGGCTTCTTAACGAAGCAAAGCTATATTGTTTTCCACAGCTATTTGTCTTGTACGCACCCTTCCAGCATCATTTTGCACCATTTTATGCACCAATTGGGCTTAAGATTTAGCCAAGCCGGGTTGCCTTGCTCCTGTGCTTACCCCCTACGTTCCCGATTGTTCGGCTAGGGGGTAAAGGGAGCACATCTGCGATTGTTATGAACGGATTGCCCGGATACGTACCTCAGACGGGTGAAGCCGACGGCTAGCGTTCTTAAGAAGAAAATTTGTCAGCCACAGAGGAAGAAAATATAGTTGGTGCTCTTCGCCACAACCAGGGATCATTCCCCCTAAGTAGCAAACTATCCGCACACTACGGGTATATGGCTATGACGTCTACGATCTATGTAGTAACCTGAAGAAAGGAACCCATAGAGGAACTATTTTCTTCGGAAGATGTTTCTTACATTAAGCAGTAATATAACATACATCCCTATACGCATTTCATCTGTTCGCACCAGAGGGCCGGATTGCCTAGTTCTCCGAAATGATTCCCTGTTATCGTAGGATGCATAGTACGTAACACTCCCTAGATATTGGCGACGGAGGCAGAAGCCGATGCCAGGTTAAGACAACGTTTACAGCACGGATGGAGTCGGTTTGATATAAAGTACATAGTTACATAGAATCAAACACTAGGCTGTCAGTCGAGATGATCTATAATGGCGTCCAGGGCGCAATCTTCTTGTGACATACGAGCGGCGGGCATCACTTGGTCATAAACCAAGTGCAGAGGTACCTCTCAACCATCTGGCCCTACCGGCCCAACCCGAGCCAAGCGCTCTGGGTTGAGTTTGGTAAAGCGGGTCTTCACCATGGCCCACGCCTCTCGTGCTCCCTCTCAACAAGCCGAGGTCTTCCATAGCTCAAAACGACTTCGAGCTCCTCTAAATTGATCGGCCAGCTCGGCCATCCCTTCCGGAGGCGTCTGAGCTGGCCAGAGTGCCTTGATCATGTTGTTCATAGCTTTCCGAGCTCGCTCGTGCATGACGGACAGTTCCTTCAACAGGTCCCCTCCGAGTGAGCTGGTTTCTTCCTCGGGACGCCTGGTCAGGAGACCTAGGCAGGAAATAAGACATGCTCCTTACACTCGACACGATAAAAGTGCTTTACGGAGTTCTAGGTCAGAATTTCGCTTACAGAACATGCCACCCTTTAATATTTGGTTCTCTTCGCGGGCTTGCGTAAATTGAGGTTTTAAACTCTCAATTTCTTCGGCTTGTCGCTGATTTTCCGCCTTGAGCTGGTTCTTATCCTCTAGACTTCGAGTCAATACACGACGTCCAGCCTCCAGCTGAGACGCAGCATACCTTTGAGATTCTCCGGAAGCATCCAAATCCTTCTGCAGCTGCCCTATGGACTCAGCTGCTACGAAACAATCTTTCGTCAGAAAAGATGTCCTAACAACTTCCGCACATAAACAATACTTTTTACTCACCGTGCGCCTCTCTGGTGAACTTTTTCACCTGCTCAAGTTCGTCCTTAATGTCTCGCCGCTCCGCTTGACTCGACTCGAGATCTGCCGACAACTTCTCATTTTGTTGCTTTGAAGCCTACATATACACACAAACAATATTTAGACCCTTAAATTCAGCCGTCCCGTCCAAATTAAGGCTCGGGGGCTACTGGGTTAGGAATTGTGTTCGGTTTTCAAAACCGACCACTCACCTGCAGGCTGGTGGACATTAGTCTAGCGGCTCCATCGAGTCCTGCTCGAGCGGCTCCGAGGTATGAGTCGACTGAATTAAGAGCATTAAACTCTTGGTCAGAAAATATTGGGTTACGCAATGACTCCTTCCGCCGCCGATGATTCATCGCGCTTTCAACCTTGGAATTAGTAACCGAGACATCCCCCGAATCCTCGGGAGGTTGGCCAGCAACGGGGACTCCCGCATCCACTTCGACATGTGCCGAAGACCTCGGTTCATGAGGAAGGCATGACGCCTTCTTAACGTCTTTGGATGGAGGTGGTTGTACTCGCCTCCTGAGTATTTCGGTCAGAAACCATGAGTGTTTAAAACGGATAAAACAAAGACTAGATTGCAAGGTTAATATAAAGCACCTCTTGGTGGGGGGAGCGGTCGATGTGATTCCCGCCGTCGTCCCTCGCTCGGGAGTCTTGCCGCTATTTGATACGGACCTTGCTGGGGTAGCCCTCGAAGGTGTTCGGCGCGTAGTCCGGCGACCCTTGGGGATAGAAGTCGGTATGTACGGAATGACGGGAGGCGCACGTCCTTTCCGAGAAGAAGCCTTCTTTTTACTTACTACGGAGGAAGGGAGTGATCCGGGATGATCGGCCTGAAGAGCCACCTTAGATTCATCGATACTCCTCTGGTAAAAGGTCCCGTCCTCAAAATCAATTGAAATCTCCGGATCATCGTGAAATCCGGGGTCATCGCTACGGGAATAATTCTCTGGTTGCAGGGCGGGGCAGTTAACTGTCTCGATCCAATGCCTCCATTGTTGTTTAGAAAGACACGGAGTTCCGATCAGTAAAATCAAAAATTAGTGGTCCGAACTATGGAAGTGTGAATGAACTTACCCATTCAATGGGGTTATGAGTTGAGTAGCCTTCTCTGATCTTCAGGCGAGCAAAATCTTCTTTTTCTCCTCTAAAGAGATCGGCCAATATGGCCGCCAACGCTGCCTGATCGGCGGGCCCTTGCCGTCGGGAGTGGGTTGTGTCGCTTGTCCCGTTGTAGCGCCACAGGGGGTGAATCCTTTGTTGCAGAGGTTGAACACAACGGGTAATGGCAGCGGCCATCACATCAATGATGGTTAGCTTGCTATGAGCTAGCAGCTTCACCTGGGCGGCTAGACACTTTACCTCAGCGCTCTCCTCTTGGGAGGAGCTCTTCGGACACCAATTGAATCGTTTCTTTAAAGGAGCGTCGGAGTATTCGGGCAAATCCCTTCGAGCTGGGTCGAATAAGGGGACGTCCTCAATGTAAAACCACTTTGAAGTCCATTCTTCGGATTCCTTCTTTGGGGTCCCGATGGGATACCCTGTCCCGGCTATACGCCACACTTCGGCTCCACCCACTTCCCAGATTGACCCTCCCCGAGTGTGGGGGACGAGGCATAAATACTTTCTCCATAGATCAAAGTGGGGCTCGCAGACTAGAAACATCTCGCAGAGGGCAACGAAGCCCGAGATGTGCAGGATAGACCTGGGGGTGAGGTTATGGAGTTGGATCCCGTAGAACTCTAGTAAACCCCTCAAGAAGGGGTGAATGGGGAAGCCTAGGCCTCGTAAGAGGAAGGAGATGAAGCATACCCTCTCGTCCTGGCGTGGAGCAGGGAAGTTCTCCGCAAAGGCCATGCCGTTCACGGAGGTCAATCCAGCGCGAGTGGGTGCCAGATCCGAAGTAGGGAGATATCCCTGTACCTCAAGATTGCGCAGCTGAAGAAGGGAGACAGAACAGCTTGCCCAGTCACCTGGAAGGGGACCATGAGGGCGCAAGGAGGAACCTGGAGCGCTCCCCATATCTCCAAGTTCGTTGATTCTAGGGCCTCTTGGTGGCGAGGGGGAAGGAAGTGTTGCCTGCGGCAAGTTTTACTTGCTTAAAATAGGCATTTTCTCCCTCAGCCCGTTAAGGGCAATTCTCTAAAAGACTGTTGGGATGCCTGCCCTCTATTGGTGCGCAGGAATTGAGGGGTTTCAGTGATCCTTGGACAGAGAAATTAATACTGTGGACCCGTGACGTTTTCGACAGATGAAGGTTTACCGGTGGCCAGGTTATTTTCCAACAAACCAGAGAAGAAGAGAACTCGCCTCGCAAGCTGAAGACCTTGGGCGAGTGAAGCTGCAGAAGACGGAGTACCTTGGCGTTGGAGGCAAGTTCGGGGGCTACTGAGGGAGTCCGGGACTAAGGGGTGGGGTCCTCGGCATGCCGACCTATCTCGAGTGGGCCGAACTAATGAGGTACTCGGTGGCCGCTGTGGGGAGACCGAACTATAAGATGCTCCGTGGTTAGGAAGAAAACCTCAGGTGCCGTGGTGCGTCCGTCAAGTCATGGATGGGTGTGTTTAAACCCTCGGTAGCAACCGACTACATGTAACCCTAGGTACACCTGGTGTCTATATAAACCAGGGGGCTTAGTTCGTAGAGGCCAAATCAACTCACTAGGGTTTTAGCTCATTTGATCTCGAGGCAGATCGTCTCTGTAACCATCATACTCATCAATACAATCAAGCAGGACGTAGGGTTTTACCACCTCAAGAGGGCCCGAACCTGGGTAAACATCGTCTCCTTCGTCCCCTGTTAACCATCGATCCCAGATCCATAGCTCGGGACCCCCTACCCGAGATCCGCCGGTTTTGACACCGACAGGCACCTCATCATGTCGTGCTGTCATAGCTAGATGGCATCATGAAGCGGAAAAATCAGACAGTGGTGGGCATGCCCAACAGTCTACTCAAGGGCAAGCGTGTCCCCGACGAGATTTGGGGTGAGGCGATTATCAAAGCCATTTTCCAGGGCGTCGATGAAAAGCATGGACGGCATTATGAGGTTTGGGGCCTGGCATGGGCGCAAGGCCAACGTGCACTTCCTGAGCACGTTTGGATGCATCGTGTACATTAAGGACACGCACCCTGGATCCAAGAAGCTGGAGAACCATAGCCGGCGAATGATCTTCGTCGACTATGAGCCCGGCACAAAGTGCTATAGACTGTACAACCACTTAACACGACATGTTGATATCACCTGGGACACCATCTTCGACAAGAGCGTTCACTACGACTGGAGCTTGTCAGAAAGCACTGTGAATGTGTTCAGTGGCTCTGACACGTTCACAGTCGAATGGGTTGGGTGAGACGTCGGGACCACCCTTACCTTCATACTCGCCACTGGCGGCGTCCCCTCCACGTCCAACACCGGCTCCCTCGACAACGGAGTTCATGTCGCCGCCTCAAACTTCACCAACACGCTCGACGTGACAAAAGAAGCAGGGTGCACACACCGGTTCCACATGGTTCAGAACATGTTCGGTGTCGGGCCAATAGAAGGGTCCAGAGAGGAGCTGCATTTCCTTGCAGTAGAGGAGCCAGCATCATTCGACGAGGTGGAGCAGCACACAAGCTAGTGGCGAGCCATTCTCAATGAGATGGCGTCGATTGAAGAAAATCAGACATGGAACCTCATGGCGCTCCCTCCTGGCCATTGTACAATCGCCTTAAATGGGTGTTCAAGGTAAAGATGGATGGCAAGGGGTGGCGCTGAAGCACAAGGCGCAACTGATCACAAAGGGCTACATCCAACAACACACCATCAATTACGACGAGGTTTTCTCACCAATGGCTTGATTTGAGTCTTTGCACCCCCTGCTGGCACTCGCGGCGAGTGCGGGCTTTGATGTGCACCACAAGGACGTTAAGTCCACCTTCTTGAAAGGAGATATCGAGGAGGAGGTGTGTGTGTGTGAGTGTGTGTGTTTGTGTGTGTGTGTGTGTGTGTGTGTGGTAGCCATCTGGATTCGTCGTCGCAGGGAAGAAGCATCCCATGCTACGGCTGGACAAGGCATTTTCTTACCGACTGAAGCAAACGCCCAGTGTGTGGAACATCAATGTTGATACATGCCTAGTCGAGTTGGGCTTAGTTTACTATGAGTTGGTACACACTACCTACCTGTGTGGCACGGCATCAACACGGCTCATCATTCAGGCATACATCGATGAACTGATGATCACGAGATCTGATGCCGATGAGATCATCAAGTTCAAGTAGGACATGCAAAGCCTCTTCACCAGTGGCGGAGACAAGGGGGGGCGAGCAGGGGCCAGACCCCTCCCCTCCCCAAAGATTGAGGAAAGTAGCCATAATTTTAGAGAAGTTAGCGATATCACGTCAGGTTTCACGTACTCGCCCCCCCCCCTATGTGGGGCATAAAATCTAGAGAGCAACAAGGCCCATGAGAAGCATGACTTCTCTCAAACATAAAATCTAGAAAAGAATGAAAGGCCCATTATCATTCTCGAGAAAAAATGAAAGGCCCAATAGAAACCTAGTAGCGTCCTCTACTCAAAATCTCCTAGGCCCTAGCGTAGTTATACTCTCCCGTGATTAACGCAAGAACTTAGGGCTGCGCCGCCACTGCCTCTTGTGCCCTGGCTCCCTGCCCAGTGATACGTGTCCAACGTATCTATAATTTTTTATTGTTCCATGCTATAATATTATCATTCTAGGATGCTTTTTGGGTATTTATTTACCAATTCATATTATTTTTTAGCACTAACTTATTAACCCAGTGCCTAGTGCCAGTTGCTGTTTTCTGCATGTTTTTGGCACAGGTTTACGGTACCAAACGAAGTCCAATTGCCCCGAATTTTTTTTATGATTTTATCTGGACCAAAAGAAGATGATTTTATCTGGACCAAAAGAAGACCTGTAAGTTTCGGGAGGAGACTGGAGGCTGCACGAGGGAGGGACCACACAACAGGGCGTGCCCAGGGGGTGGCCGCGCCCTAATGTGTGGTGGCACCCCCAAGCACCTCCCGATGCCCCTCTCTGGCCTATAAATTCTAATATTTCCCAAAAACCCTAAAGAGCCTCCCAAACACTTTTTCCGCCGCCGCAAGTCTCTGTTCCGTCGTGTGCCCGTCTGGAGCCCGGTTCCGGTGCCATGCCGGAGGGGGGATTGATCACCGAGGGCCTCTACATCAACCTTGCTGCTCCCATGGTGATGTGTGAGTTGTTCCCTACAGACCTACATGTCTGATACTCGTGATCTGCGTTGGGTTTTCCATGAACAGGGACGGGTAATCGCAGCACAAAGTGGGTAAGTATTTCCCTCAGATATGAAGTCAAGGTTTATCAAACCAATAGGAATACAGATCCTCAACCGTCTTCAGCGGCTGCACACAAAAGAACAAACAACTTGCACCCAACGCTGGCAAGAGGGTCGTCAATCCCCTTGATCTCGTTATTTGCAAGCAAGTGAGTTGTGTAGATAACTGTAGATAATAGTAAAGTGCAAAATAAAATAAAAGGTAATAAATAACAGCAAGGTAATGATAGCGTTTTTTAATATATAAGTGAATAGACCCGGGGGACGTAGATTTCTCTAGTGGCATCTCTCATAAGCAAAGCATACGGTGGGTAAACAAATTACTGTTGGGCAATTGATAGAAAAGTGAATAATTATGTGACGTTCACGGCAATGATCATCTGTATATGGGCATCACGTCCATAAGCAAATAGGCCGACTCCTGCCTGCACCTACTACTATTACTCCACTTCAAGAGCGCTTCTATGCTTGCCTCTCTACGTATTAAGTTCATGACAAACGGAGTAATGCTTGGAGAACGATGACATGATGTAGACAAAGTAAACTCAACTAATATGAATAAATCCCATCGTTTTATCCTTAGAAGCAACAACACAAATACGCAACTTGTCCCCTTCTGTCACTGGGATATAGAAACTCGTCAGGTTGAACCTACTACAACGCACCACTCCCACCGAAGAAATATCAATCTAGTTGGCCAAACTATCTCAATAGATCGGAGAGCATTATGAAGATATGATGATCATGCAAATAAGAATCATAGTAATCAGGTTTGACTCAAATACTTTTCATGAATAATCTAAACATAAACTCACAATTCATCGGATCCCAACAAACACACCATACAAAGGGATTACATCGGATAGATCAAGGCAAAGATGCGATGAACATTGTATTGAATATCGAGAGAGAGAGAGAGATTGCCATCTAGGTACTACCTACGGACCCGTAGGTCTGCGGTGAACTACTCACACATCATGGTGTGGGCAGCAAGGTTGATGAAGAGGCCCTCCGTGATCGATCTCCCCTCCGGCAGGGTGCTGGAACGGAGGTGTACATGACCTCCCATCGGAACAGAGACTTGCGGCGGCGGAAAAAGTGTTTTGGGAGCACTTCTGGTATTTTTAGGGTAGATCGGAATTTATAGGCCAGAGAACGACGTCGGGGGACGCTCTAGGGGGCCACCACATATCTGGCCGCCCCCCAGGGGCGCGGCTGGATATGTGGTGGGCCCCTGATGCATCTCCTGGCCCTCCTCCGAAGCTTCTAGGTCTTGTATTGGTCCCAAAAAAATCACCAAAATGTTTCGTGGCAATTGGACTCCGTTTGGTATTGTAACTCTGAAAAGGCAAAAACACGCAGAAAACAGGAACTGGCACTGGTCACTGGGTCAATAGGTTAGTGCTCAAAAAAATTATAAATTGGTAAATAAATACCCAAAAATTATCCTAGAATGATAATATATTAGCATGGAACAATAAAAAATTATAGATACGTTGAAGACGTATCAGCATCCCCAAGCTTAATTCCTGCTCGTCCTCGAGTAGGTAAATGATAAAAACAGAATTTTTGATTTGACATGCTACCCATTATGTAATCTTTGGTATGTATGCTCATTGAGAAATGATGAATTAATAAATAGCAACATAGTAATATTTATAATTATAAGAAACAAAATCATTAATTTTTCAAAGTATACGATCCTAAAAGAATGTTTTACCCCTATTCATCTTATTATATTAGCAAGTAATGATTCTGTCTTCACCACATAGATACAAATGTTAAGCACCACGCTGTCCAAGTCTGGCAATTGGATCGTACTTTTTCAATATGCATCAACTTTTTATTCTTCACGCAATACATGAGTGTGAACCATTGGACATAGCATATAGGTGGAATAGAATATGGTGGTAGGTATCAAAGGGGTAAAAAGTGAAGAAGATAGTCTCGCATCAACTAGGCGTACCAATGAGCTATGAAGATGCTCATCGATAGATACCAATGCGAGGAGTAGGGATTGCCATGCAAATGATGCACTAGAGCTATAAGTGTATGAAAGCTCAATTGAAGCTAAGTGGGGTGTGCATCAAACTTGCTTGCTCATGAAGACCTCGGGCATTTGAGGAAGCCCGTCATAGGAATATACAAGCCAAGTTTATTATATGAAAAGGTAATTCCCACTAGCATATGGAAGTGTCAACATAGGAGACTCTCTAGATGAAGAACATGGTGCCACTCTGAGGCACAAGTGTGGTAAAGGATAGTAGTAAAGTCCCTTCTCTCTTTTCTCTCTTTTTTTTATTTTTTTATTTTTTATGGTGGGCTTTTCTCCTCTCTTTTTTCTTTTTGCCTCCTCCATTTTCTCCTTTTTATATGGTGGGCTCATTTGGCCTCCCCCATTTTTATTTCATTTTTCGTCTGGAGTCTCATCCCGACTTGTGGGGGAATCATAGTCTCCATCATCCTTTCCTCACTGGGACAATGCTCTAATAATGATGATCATCACACTTTTATTTACTTACAACTCATCATGAAGAACTGATAGGAAGATATGACTCTGTATGAATGCCTCTGGCAGTGTACCAGGATGTGCAATGATCTAGCGTGACATGTATCAAAAATATGAAGCACGGTGGCTTTGCCACAAATACTATGTCAGCTCTATACGATCACGCAAAGCATTATGAAGATGAACGAACTAGTCATGTGAAGTGACGATGGAATTTGCATGGCAATATATCTCGGAATGGCTATGGAAATGCCATAATAGGTAGGTATGGTGGCTGTTTTGAGCAAGATATAATGAGGCTTATGTGCAATAGAGTGTATCAAGTCACGGGGTTGGATGCACCGGCGAATATTTGCATTGATCCTCGAGGTGAGAATGGGCTATGCACGGTACCGAAGAGGCTAGCAAATATGAGAAGGTGAAGATGTGTATGTCCATGGTGTCACATTAGTCATAAAGAACTCACATACTTATTGCAAAGTTTTATTAGTTTTATCACAAATCAAAGTACTCCTCGCATACCCCGAGGGAGGAGGTTAGTAGGAGTTAACCATCGCGCGCCCCCGATTCAAAACAAAACTAGGATTTCAACAAGGAATATAAATGCTCACACATCATCACCATGCCTCTTTCATTTTTAGATGAATAACAAGTTAACACCTCTTAATCTCGACACTTCCACGAATCAAAATTTTAGGACTCACACCTTTTTCATATTACCACATCAATGTCATTAACCCATAACTTCTCTACATGTGCTACACGATGGTTTTGATTATCATTCATTGAATACCTAATATTATTGGACTAGTATTATGACCCATGCAAATTACCGTCACTATTACAGCTCTCAAACAAATATAAGTGAAGAACGAGAGCATATTATTTCTATAAAATCTACACGCCACCATGCTCAAAAAGATATATGTGAAGTACTAGAGCAATTGCCTAGCTCAAAAGATATAAGTGAAGCACATAGAGTATTCTAGCAAATTATCATAAAGGTGTGTGTCTCTCAAATAGGTGTGTCCAGCAAATTATGAGACTAACTGAAAGTAAAAGCAAACAAAAACAAACGACGCTGCAAGCAAAACACTTATCATGTGATGAATAAAAATATAGCTTCAAGTGACATACCGTTGGATTGAGACGAAAGAGGGGATGCCTTCCGGGACATCCCCAAGCTTAGACGCTTGAATCTCCTTATAATAATACTTGGGTTTCCTTGGGCATCCCCAAGCTTGGGCTCTTGCTACTCCTTATTCCGTAGTCCATCGTGATCACACCCAAAACTTGAAAACTTCAATCACACAAAACTCAACAAAACTTCGTGAGATCCATTAGTATAAGAAACATATTGCATACTTGAGGTGCTGTGATAAATTGATTCAAATTCATTTTTTCATAATAGGTACTGTATTCTAACTTCTCGATGGCTTACACCCCCCAGATATAGTCCATGGCATAATCAAAACAAGCAAACTATGCAAGCAAAACAGAATCTGTTTAAAACAGAACAGTCTGTAGCAATCTGTAAAGAGCCCATACTTCTGTCACTCTAAAATTTTTGAAAAATTAGGAAAACGTAAAGAATTTGTATATAAATATTGTGTTAAAGTTTCAGATCATTATCACGCTCCAGTAAAAAACGAAAATTCCTGCACTGGAGTCAAAATTTCTGTTTCAGATTCAGCATCGTTTCTACTCATCTTGTGAGTCACCCCAAAGGCTTTACTTGGCACAAACACTAATTAAAACATAAAAACACAATCATTACAGAGGCAACAATCATGTTATCACACAAAAACAGAAAATAAAAATAAAAATAAAGATACATATTGGGTTGCCTCCCAACAAGCGCTATTGTTTTATGCCCCTAGTTAGGCATAATGCATAGTTTCAAGTGTTGTCATCTTTGACATTCAGCTCCTTGATAACACAACTATGATTAATAGGAACTATGGAAGGCTTGACCATAGGTTCATTTATCAAGTTCAAAAAGTTGGGGTGAACACTAATCATTTTGAGATCTTCGTTTCTTTTGGATGGCGGTGTACTAATGCTCTTAGGAATAAATATGAACTTGGGATTTTTGTCTTGTGAAGTACTAGCACTAGTTTTGGATGGTGTGAAAGCGGAGCTCACTTTGTCAATAACCTCCTCCATTTTATCAATTCTACTCAATCCTTGTTCTACCCTCTTATCAATAGCAGCATATTTTTCCTTTAAAGTTTTCAAAGTTATTCCTACCCATGAACCAAATTGAGTGATATGATTAGGAAGTTATTTATCTAACTCCTCAATAGGCTCACTAGTGATCATTTTCCTTTCAATAGCATCAAGCCTTTGCATAACATGTTCCAATGTTAAATTGGTTTCATTAACGATAAGGGGTGGTGTTCCAAAAAGATTTTCAATTGCATTATAAGCATCCAAAGTATGACACATTAAGAAGTTCCCACCGGTGATGGTGTCAAGGACAAACCTATACCAAGTTGTCACACCAACATAGAAATTATGACGCAAATTGGTGGTGGATAGCTTATTAGTTGCTTTATTTTGGGCATGGAAAATCCTATACCATACATCCTTCAAACTTTCTCCTCCCCTTTGTGTAAAATTGATAACATCATTATTGGGAGTGGCACGCAAAAAAGAAGAACTAGCCATGACTTCAAGCGAGAACTAGTAACAAGCAAAGGTAAATATTTTTGTATTTTTTATTTTTATGAGACAAACTAAATATAACAACAAATAAAAAGATGAACAAGTGAATGAAATTTTGTGCGAAGTTACTTGATAGTTGGTGATAGTATTCCCCGGTAACGGCGCCAGAAATCCTTCCTGATACTCGTGATCTGCATTGGGTTTTCCGTGAAGAGGAACGGGTAATCGCAGCACAAAGTGGGTAAGTATTTCCTCAGTTATGAAACCATGGTTTATCGAACCAATAGGAATACCAATCCTCAACCGTCTTCAGCGGCTGCACACAAAAGAACAAACAACTTGCACCCAACGCCGCCAAGAGGGTCGTCAATCCCCTTGATCTCGTTATTTGCAAGCAAGTGAGTTGTGTAGATAATTGTAGATAATAGTAAAGTGCAAAATAAAATAAAAGGTAATAAATAACAGGAAGGTAATGATAGCGTTTGTGGATATATAAGTGAATAGACCCGGGGGCCGTAGAGTTCTCTAGTGGCATCTCTCATAAGCAAAGCAAATAGTGGGTAAACAAATTACTGTTGGGCAATTAATAGAAAAGCGAATAATTATGCGACATTCACGGCAATAATCATGTGTATATAGGCATCACGTCCATAAGCAAATAGGCCGACTCCTGCCTGCACCTACTACTATTACTCCACTTCAAGAGCGCTTCTATTCTTGCCTCTCTACGTATTAAGTTCATGACAAACGGAGTAATGCTTGGAGAACGATGACATGATGTAGACAAAGTAAACTCAACTAATATGAATAAACCCCATCGTTTTATCCTTAGTAGAAACAACACAAAGACGCAACTTGTCCCCTTCTGTCACTGGGATATAGAAACTCGTCAGGCTGAACCTACTACAACGCACCACTCCCACCGAAGAAATATCAATCTAGTTGGCGAAACTATCTCAATAGATCGGAGAGCATTACGAAGCTATGATGATCATGCAAATAAGAATCATAGTAATCAGGTTTGACTCAAATACTTTTCATGAATAATGTGAACATAAACTCACAATTCATCGGATCCCAATAAACACACCATACAAAGGGATTACATCGGATAGATCAAGGCAAAGATGCGATGACCATTGTAGTGAAGATCCAGAGAGAGAGAGAGAGAGATTACCATCTAGCTACTACCTACGGACCCGTAGGTCTGCGGTGAACTACTCACACATCATGGTGAGGACAGAAAGGTTGATGAAGAGGCCCTCCGTGATTGATCTCCCCTCCGGCAGGGTGCCGGAACGGAGGTGTAGATGGTCTCCCGTCGAAACAGAGACTTGGAGCGGCGGAAAAAGTGTTTCGGGAGCGCTTCTGGTGTTTTTAGGGTAGATGTGAATTTATAGGCCAGAGAACGACGTCGGGGGACGCTCCAGGGGGGCACCACATATTTGCCCCCCCCCCAGGGGCACGGCTGGATATGTGATGGGCCCCTGGTGCATCTCCTGGCCCTCCTCCGAAGCTTCTAGGTCTTGTATTGGTCCAAAAAAATCACCAAAAAGTTTTGTGGCAATTGGACTCCGTTTGTTATTGTAACTCTGAAAAGGCAAAAAACACACAGAAAACAGGAACTGGCGCTGGGCACTGGGTCAATAGGTTAGTGCTAAAAAATATTATAAATTGGTAAATAAATACCCAAAAAGTATCCTAGAATGATAATATATCAGCACAGAACAATCAAAAATTATAGATACGTTGGAGACGTATCAGGGTCCGTAGTTAGTACCTAGATGGCTATCTCCCTCTCTCTCTCTTGATCTTCAATACAAAGTTCACCGCATCTTCGCGGTGATCTATTCGATGTAATCACTTTGTGCGGTGCGTTTGTTGGGATCCGATGAATTGTGGGTTTATGTTCAGATTATTCGTGAAAAAGATTTGAGTCTTCTCTGAATTCTATTATGATTCTTATTTGCATGATTATTATAACTTCGTAAATCTCTCCGATCTAATGAAATAGTTTGGCCAACCAGATTGGTATTTCTTTAGTGAGAGGGGTGCGTTGTAGTGGGTTCAATCCTGTGGTGCTCTATATCCCAGTGATAGAAAGGGACATGACACGTCTTTGTATTGTTGCCACTAAGGATAAAACGATGGGGTTAATTCATATTGATTGAGTTTTCTTTGTCTACATCATGTCATCGTTCTCCAAGCATAACTCTGTTTCTCATGAACTTAATACTTACAGAGGCAAGCATAGAAGCGCTCTTGACGTGGAGTAATAGTAATAGGTGCAGGCAGGAGTCAGCCTGTTTGCTTATGGACGTGATGCCTATATACACATGATCATTGCCGTGAATAAATATTGCATAACTATGCGCTTTTATATCAATTGTCCAACAGAAAAAAAAAATACCAACTGTATGCCTGCTACATGAGAGATGCCATTAGGGAAAACTACGGCCCCCGGGTCTATTCACTTATATATTTACAAAAATCTTTCATTACCTTGCTGCCATTTATTTACTTTTATTTTATTTGGCAATTTACATTATTCAAGTATCATCTACACACTTCATTTGCTTGCAAATAACGAGTCCAAGGGGATTGACAACCCTCTTGCCCGCGTTGGGTGCAAGTGTTTGCTTCTTTGTGTGCAGTCACTGAAGACGGGGGTTGCATGCTACTCCTGTTGGTTCGATAAGCTTGGTTATCACCGAGGGAAATATTTATCTATACTGTGTTGCATCACCCGCTCCTCTTCGCGGAAAACCAACGTAGATCACAAGTATCACTCAGTTGTGTACTAACGATCAGATTCAAGCGACAAGGCAATGCTAATGCTGCGATGGGGACATGGGGAGATGATGCGTCCATTTTGCATCATGACATCCTATTCATATTTGCGCTATTCGTGTCCATTATTCCCTATTATCATACAATTCTTATGCCCTTTCTCTCTGAATATGCAAGGTACACCACAAAGAGGGAATTATCTGGAAACTGGAATTCTTGACCGAAAAACCGAGAAAAAGGCAGAAATATCACCAGACTCCAAATGGCCTGAAACTTCACGAGGAATTTTTATTGAATATATGTGAATTTATGGGCCAAAAATATTCCAGAGGGGGGCCACCAGCCAGGCACAAGCCATCAGCCCCCCCCCCCCAAGCCGCGCCCTGATGTGTGGTGGGGCCCTGGCTGGCCTCCCGACGCCCATCTTCTCCTATATGGTGTGTTTTACCCTAGAAAAAATCATAAGAAACCTTCGGGACGAAGAGCCGCCGTCTCGAGGTGGAAACCTGGGCAGAGGCCCTTTTGCACTCCGGCAGTCAGATTCTGCCGGGGAAATCCCTCTCCGGGAGGGAGAGATCGAAGCCATCGTCATCACGAACGCTTCCTCCTTCGTGGGAGGACCAATCTTCATCAACCTCTTCACCAGCACCATCTCATCTGCAACCCTAGTTCATCTCTTGTATTCAATCTTTGTCCCAAAACCTCAGATTGGTACCTGTGGGTTACTAGTTGTGTTGATTACATCTTGTAGTGATGTTTGTTGGATTACTTGCTGGAAGATATTATGTTCGGATCCTTAATTATTATTATTGCACCTCTGATCTTGAACATATTGATGAGGTGTGAGTAGTTACTATTGTTCCTGAGGACATGGGAGAAGTCTTGTTATAAGTTATCATGTGAAGTTGGTATTCATTCGATATTTTGATGATATGTATGTTGTTACTTCTCTTAGTGGTGTCATGTGAACGTCGACTACATGACACTTCACCATGCTATGGGCCTAAGGGAAGTCATTGTGGAGTAACAAGTAGATGATGGGTTGCTAGAGTGACAGAAGCTTAAACCCCAGTTTATGCGTTGCTTCATAAGGGGCTGATTTGGATCCACATGTTTCATGCTATGGTTAGATTTATCTTAATTCTTCTTTCGTAGTTGCGGATGCTTGCGAGAGGGGGTAATCATAAGTAGGTTGTTAGTTCAAGTAAGAACAAAACCTTAGCACCGGTCCACCCACATATCAAATTATCAAAGTAGCGAACGCGAATCAACTCAACATGATGAATATGACTAGACATAATTCCCATGTGTCCTCGGGAGCGCTTGCTTAATATAAGAGTACCTTCAGGCCTGTCCTTTGCTACAAAAGGATTGGGCTACCCTGCTGCACCTTTGCTACTATTGTTACTTGTCACTTGTTACGATTTATCTTGCTACAAAACTATCGACTATCGTTACTTACAGCACTTGCTGAAAACTGCATATCATTTTCTTCTGCTCCTCGTTGGGTTCGACACTCTTACTTATCGAAAGGACTACGATTGATCCCCTATACTTGTGGGTCATCAGGAGACAGGATATCCTCCATGATGAATTCGTCCATTCTCCGGTCTGCCCAACAAAACAATAAGGTTACCAGTAGCAATATCAGTTACATCTCTCTCTCTCTCTCTCTCCGTCTCAAATCTCATCTTGTATGTGTCCAAATTATACAGCATATTTCTGTTCTTTTGGTTGCCTGGTATGTCATACCAATTCTGAAATTTGCAGAGCCGCGGTTATGAAGAGAAAAGCGCCATTAAAAATCATAAATATAATTTATTCTGAAGTGTTGTGTGATCAGAGACGACTTTGCTTAGGCATTACATGATGATCTACATGGAAAGAGAATTAACAGCTAAGTTCTCTTCCAGTAAATTTACTAATACCTTTTTATCTTATTGAGAATCATATAGTCAGATTTAAACTAATACAAATGCTATAATGTTTTTCTAGCGTCGAAGTGGCAAATTATAATAGTATTCTGATGTTAGTTTTGTATTGATTTTTTATAGCATTGAAGCGAAAAGTTACTATACAAATGCACCATGCTTTTATTCAGAGAAAAAAAATTCTAGCCCCTACAACAAAATCCAGACTCCGCCACTCCACTTGCCCCCCCCCCCCCCATACTTAAATCATGGTTCCACCCTTCACAATGTCAAACCTGGGGTAGTTGAATTAATTTTACCTCAGCATTGAGGTGCGATAGAGCATGGATGGGATCACCATCTGCCTCTGTCAGAACGCCTACTCACGCAAGCTTCTTGAGAAGAGCGGCATGGTCGGGTGCAAGCCCTGTCACTCGTCGATGGGAGTCGTGGTTCAAGTTATCTGCACGAAGTTGTGGTTTGATGCGATAGAGTACTGCAAAATCGTCGGGAGTCTGTGGTACATGGTACACACGTGGCCCATTCTAGCATACTCCATCAGCGTTGTCTCACATTTCATGGAGGTGCTAACAGAGGAGCTTCTCACCGCCATCAAACACATCCCTCGCTATGTTGCCGACACGATCCACCTCGGCTACGAGCTCTCAAGGAATATTGGTGTGCCTCCCCTTGTCGTCTACAGGCACAGTGACCTGTGCGGTGACGTGGACACTCGAAAGAGACCCTCCAGGACCCTCTACTTTCTCGAGAACGCCCGATGACTTGGCAATCCCAGAAGCAAAAAATTATGGCGCTCTTGAGTTCTGAGTTTGAATATGTTGCACCCACCACTGCAGCATGGCAGGGGATTTGTCCGTCGGGTCTGCTGGGAGAATTCAATTGACATGGCAGAGACTGTGGCGCTAAAGATCAGGGACATTGTTGGGCATGTGCGAGTTGTGCGCTCGCATAGGGCCCCTAAATTCTTGGGACACCTAGTTTGGGGTAATCTCTCTTTCTCTCTCTCTCGCCCTATATAATTAGGCACTTATTTGTTCCAGTTGGCCTGATCGGTTGGTAGGCTGCAGAACTGTCCCTCTATGGGCCTCATGGGCCTGTTCGGCTAGCTACCCTAGGCTTATGACTCAAATAATGATGGATCGATAGGGAGAATCCTATTTCACGCATACGACCGGAGTTAACAACCAAGTGCATACGCCCCCCCCCCCTCCCCCACCGTTGCTGGTACACACACTTTGGGCCGGCCCATTAGCTCTTTCTGGTTTTCGAAAGGTTCTGGAAGCTCCCAAACCCGGCTTTTCCTTTTTGATTTTTCTGGTTTTGAAAATTAGGTTTTTTCTTTTCTTTTCTAATGTTAATTTTATATTTTATTTCTAATTTTAGTTTATTTTATATTTATATTTTTTTAAATCATGATCATTTTTAAATTTTGCTATCATTTTTTGAATCATGAATATATTTTTAAATAGAGAATAATTCTGTAAAAAATCGTAAACTTTTCAAAAATTGTGAACATTTTTCAATTCGTTATTTGTTATACAGATTTACAAACATTTTCGAAAATTGTGAACATTTCTTTGAAGCTGATGAATGTTTTTTGAATCACTGAACTTTTTTCTGAATCGTCAAAGAAATATTTAAATTGGGTAACAATTTTTATATTCACGAATATATTTATCATTTTGACTTACATTTTTAAATGCATGAAAATATTAGAAATAATTGAAAATTATTCAACAAGCGAGCGTTGTTTTAATCGATGCATGTTTTTTCTAATTCACAGAGTTTTCAAAAATTTATGAACATTATGAAATACTTCATGGGAATTTTTTATTTTCCAGACATTTGTTTTCAAAATCATGAATATTTTTTTAATATGAGAATATTGTTCTAAAATGACCAACATTTCTCTTTGAATATGAGTAATAGTTTTCTAATAAAATCATATTTTACAAAAAAAACTGATCTTTTTAAATCCCAAATTATCTATAGAATAAAAAAACAAAAAAGAAAGGCAAAAAAACGAAATAGAAAAAACAGGACGCCCTGCATATGGGCCAGCCTAACAAGGGTGCACGGGGGGTAGGATGCTGCGCGCTGGCTCGTTCGCCAGCGCTATCACGCCAGATAGGAGGTCCCGATTGACAGAGGCAAAATCACAAACTTACAAATTAAAACACGCCGCTGGCGACTACGCTCTACACTTCAGCAGGTTTGAGGCGTACACGCGCATCTGTTTATTATTTTCATTCTTTACATATTTGCTCTGTAGTCGAATTGTTTATGGAAGATAGTTTGATAATTGCTCAATGTCACGCTCCAATCTTTAGGATATTTGAAAATAAAATATTGGAGAATGTAAATTATGAAGACATAATTTATAATATATTTCAATTAATACTGAACGGATGATGCTTTTTTTTGTTGGACGGATGACGCTTTTTGGTGGAGCACAAGGTCAGTTTATTGTTCTAGTCGCAAACATAAAGTTTGTGTTTTTAGTAATACTTTTAGTCTTTGCAGCGTTGATATTTGATATATATTCTAAATAGCAAAATAACACATTCTAAAAGTTACATAACTAACTGACAATATGCTCTAGTTATATTATAAGTTTTTTGAAATTTTACGGCCCACTTTTCATTTCACACTGGGGCCTCTAATTCTTGGGACGACCTCGTGCTCCACGACTGCTCGAAGCATATCGAGTTCATCTACACTTCATTAGGGATTGCGTGTAGACGAGGAAGATCAAGCTCGAGCTCGTTCCCACTGAACATCAGCTCACGGATATGCTCACCAAGCCACTCGGACGTGTTTGTCTGCATCAACTATAATCGAGTGTGGATATGTTGGAGGTGACCCTAAATGCTATGTTTAGGGGGTGATTGTTGCAGTTAAACTCAGATTCAGTTTGGCTGTTATGACATCATTTCTCGTTCAGGTGCCATGCGCATCTTCTGCTTTGTTTTGTTGTATTATAGGGCTTGTTGAGTTGTGCCCTCAGCAGAACCCTCTGTACTTGGTGTCGTACTCCCGTGTGTGTGTTTTTGTGTGTGTGCGGACTTGGACATTTGCTTGTAGCTCTGGTTTGGTGGTTTGCTTTATAATATAAAGCGGGGCGAGAGCCTTTTTGGGTATAAACTGTCCCATGCTAGAGGTCTGTGCACTCACTTCCATGTGCCTTAGTTAGTTGAGTAGGTGTCATAGCCGTTGATTTTTGGTAGATCTAGTTGTGTGATGGCACGATAGAACTGTTGGAAATATGCCCTAGAGGCAATAATAAAATGGTTATTACAATATTTCCTTGTTCATGATAATCGTTTATTATCCATGCTATAATTGTATTGATTGGAAACTCAAATACATGTGTGGATATATAGACAAACAAAGTGTCCCTAGTAAGCCTCTACTAGACTAGCTCGTTGATCAAAGATGGTTAAGGTTTCATAGCCATAGACATGAGATGTCATTTGACAACGGGATCACATCATTAGGAGAATGATGTGATGGACAAGACCCAAACTATGAACATAGCATATGATCGTGTCAGTTTATTGCTATTGTTTTCTGCATGTCAAGTATCTGTTCCTATGACCATGAGATCATGCAACTCACTGACACCGGAGGAATACCTTGTGTGTATCAAACGTCACAACGTAACTGGGCGACTATAAAGATGCTCTACAGGTATCTCCGAGGGTGTCTGTTGAGTGGGCATGGATCAAAACTGGGATTTGTTACTCCGTGTGATGGAGAGGTATCTCAGGGCCCACTCGGTAATACAACATCACAACAAGCCTTGCAAGCAATGTGACTAAAGTGTTAGCCACGGGATCTTGTATTACGGAACGAGTAAAAAGACTTGCCGGTAACGAGATTGAACTAGGTATAGAGATACCGACGATCGAATCTCGGGCAAGTAACATACCGAAGAACAAAGGGAACAGTATACGGGATTAACTGAATCCTTGACATAGAGGTTCAACCGATAAAGATCTTCGTAGAATATGTAGGAACCAATATGGGCATCCAGGTCCCGCTATTGGTTATTGACCGTAGAGGTGTCTCGGTCATGTCTGCATAGTTCTCGAACCCGCAGGGTCTACACACTTAACGTTTGGTGACGATATAAGTATAGTTGAGCTATTATGTTGGTGACCGAAAGTTGTTCGGAGTCCCGGATGAGATCCCAGACATGATGAGGAGCTCCGGAATAGTCCAGAGGTAAAGATTGATATATGGGATAATAGTGTTTGGACTCCGGAAGGGTTCCGGAATTCACCAGAAGGGGTTTCGGATGTTTCCCGAAATGTTCGGGTACGAGAACACTTTATTTGGGCCAAGGGGTAAAGCCCACGAGGCTTTAAGGAAGGTGCAAAAGGAGTTTTGCGGAGGCCAGGGGCTAGACGCCAGGAACCCTGGCGTCTGGGGCCAGACGCCGAGGACCCTGGTGTCTGGTCCTGGAGTCCGAGGAGGACTCTTGCCTTGCGGGAAAAACCGACTTGGAGGAGGCTCTTTCTCCAAGTTTCGACCCCAGGGCTCAACATATAAATAGAGGGGCAGGGCTAGCACCCGGAACACATCAAGTATTCCCCAAGCCGTGTGCCGGCAACCCCGCCCCTCTAGTTCATCCTCCGTCATAGTTTCCGTAGTGCTTGGCAAAGCCCTGCGGAGATTGTTCTTCACCACCACCGTCACCACGCCGTCGTGCTGCCGGAACTCATCTACTACTTCACCATCGCTCGCTGGATCGAGGAGGTGAAGGCGTTATCAAGCTGTACGTGTGCTGAACGCGGAGGTGCCATCCGTTCGGCGCTAGATCGGAAGGACCGTGATCAGGATTGCGAGACGATTCGTGATTTGATCGCGGGACGGATCGTGATTGGATCGCGAGATGGATCGTGATGGGATCGTGGGACGCTCGGCGATTTGGATCGCGAAGACGTTCGACTACATCAACCGCGTTTCTTAACGCTTTTGCTTAGCGATCTACAAGGGTATGTAGATCCACTCATCCTCTCGTAGATGCTCATCACCATGGATAGATCTTGTGTGTGCATAGGAAAATTTTTGTTTCCCATGCAACGTTCCCGAACAGTGGTATCAGAGCTAGGTCTATGTGTAGATGAGATCACGAGTAGAACACAAAGGAGTTTGTGGGCATTGATGCTTAGATTGCATCCTCCCTTAGTCTTTTCTTGATTCAGCGGTATTGTGGGATGAAGCGGCCCGGACCAACATTACTCGTACGCTTGCGAGAGACCGGTTCCATCAACTGACATGTAACTTCGTTGCATAAAGATGGCTGGCGGGTGTCTGTTTCTACCACTTTAGTCGGATCGAATTTGACAATGGCGGTCCTTGAGAAGGTTGAATAGCAATTTTTGTATCACCGTTGTGGTTTTTGCGTAGGTAAGAATTGTTCTTGCTAGATACCCGTAGCAGCCACGTAAAACTTGCAACAACAATTAGATGACGTCTAACTTGTTTTTGCAGGGTATGTTGTGATGTGATATGGCCAATTACATGATGAGATATATGTGATGTATGAGATGATCATGTATTGTATAGAATATCACGACTTGCATGTCGATGAGTACGGCAACCGGCAGGAGCCATAGGGTTGTCTTTAATTATTTTCGCCGTTTTGCTTTACTTTATCACTATGAGTTAGCAATAGTCGTGGAAGCAACAGTCGGCGCGACAACCACATGGCGACACGTTGATGGAGATCAAGATGATGGAGATCATGGTGTTATGCCGGTGACGATGGAGATCATCCGGTGCTTTGGAGATGGAGATCAAAAGCACAAGTTTATGGCCATATCATGTCACTTATGATTTGCATGTGATGTTAATCCTTTTATGCATCTTATTTTGCTTAGGACGACGGTAGCATTATAAGGTGATCCATCACTTAAATTTCAAGATAAAATTGTGTTCTCCCCGAGTGTGCACCGTTGCGAAAGTTCATCGTTTCGAGACACCACGTGATGATCGGGTGTGATAGACTCTACGTTCACATCAACGGGTGCAAGCCAGTGTTGCACGTGCGGAACACTCGGGTTAAACTTGACGAGCCTAGCATGTACAGACATGGCCTCGGAACAGAAGAGACCGAAAGGTCGAACATGAGTCATATAGTAGATATGATCAACATGAATATGTTCACCATTGAAACCACCTCAACTCACGTGATGATCGGACTTGAGTTGGTGGATTTGGATCATGTGACACTCGAATGACCGGAGGGATGTCAATTTGAGTGGGAGTTTTTTTAAGTAATATGATTAACTAAACTCTGTTAGGGCATATTTTACCCCAGTAGTTTCGATGATTGATGACAATGCGCTTTGCGGACTAATCGTGTGCATTGACCTTTTCAGAGATTACATTGATAGGCACGAGACGGTTTATCTCCCCTCGATGGTAAAGAGTGAAGACGGTTATTTTTCCGACGACTTCTTTTTGGTGGATTTGAGTCGTACGAAACCCGTACTATTAAGAGGGGGTCCGCGTTGGAAAGGTATGGGTGGAATCAACACGTACACAGCCCCATATGCACCCACTGCCTCCTTTCCCTTCTCTGGAGCCTTTCCTATGTTTTCTGTGGAGTTTCAGAGGCATGCAAGCAGTAGTACCACTGGTGCCCACGGTAGTACCGCTTATGCAAGCGGTAGTACCGCTGGGCACTTCCGTGGCACTACCGCTTGGGGTTTCCCTGAGCGTGCAACTCTCTGTTGCCAGTTTGCTTTTTCGGTAGTAGCACGGTAGTAGCACGGTAGTACCGCTCTGGCGGTACTACCGCCCTTACTACCGCCGCCACTACCGCTTGAGGGGTTTCCTCAGTGCACGCCTCTGTTTCCATTTTCCCTTAAGCGGTAGTAGTGCGGTACTAGGACGGTAGTACCGCTTCGCACGGTACTGCCGCCCTGGCTGCCTCTACTACTGCTGCCTCTCCTGGTCTAAACCCCCTAAGCGGTAGTACCGCCAGGGGCAGCGGTAGTACCGCTCCGGCGGCACTACCGTGGTACACTTAGTGTGTTTCAGGCTAGTGCGAGGTTGTACCGCGTAAGCGGTAGTACCGCTCCTAGGAGCGGTAGTACCGCTTGGCTGCGGGCTCAGGGCAGAAAACGGTTGGATTTTTGTCTCCCTATATAAAGGGGGGGGGTCTTCTTCTTCCCAAGGTTGACCTCCTCCCCCAAGCTCCATTGTTTCTCCAAAAGCTCATTCTTGACCGATCTCTCTCCCTAGCCGATCAAACTTGTTGATTCTTTAGGGATTGGTTGAGAAGGCCCCGATCTACACTTCCACCAAGAGAAATTTGATTCCCCCCACTAATCCCTTGCGGATCTTGTTACTCTTGGGTGTTTGAGCACCCTAGATGGTTGAGGTCGCCTCGGAGCCACATTCCATTGTGGTGAAGCTCCGTGGTGGTGTTGGGAGCCTCCAATTAAGTTGTGGAGATCGCCCCAACCTTGTTTGTAAAGGTTCGGTCGCCGCCTTCAAGGGCACCACTAGTGGAATCACGGCATCTCGCATTGTGTGAGGGCGTGAGGAGAATACGGTGGCCTTAGTGGCTTCTTGGGGAGCTTTGTGCCTCCACACCGCTCCAACGGAGACGTACTTTCTCTCAAAGGGAAGGAACTTCGAAAACACATCCTCGTCTTCACCGGCTCCACTTGTGGTTACTTCTTACCTTTACTTTGTGCATGCTTTACTTGTATTGTATCTTGCTTGCTTGCTTATGTTGTGATTGTTAGCATCATATAGGTTGCTCACCTAGTTGCATATCTAGACAACCTATTTTGTTGCTAACCCTAATTTGTTAAGAAAAGCTAAAAATTGGTAGTTGCCTATTCACCCCCCCCTCTAGTCAACCATATCGATCCTTTCAAACTCATTATCATGAACATAGTCAAAATGTCTTTGCAAATTATGTTGTAGATTACTTGCTCGCGCTGTAGCTCCCTTGAATTTTTAATATGTTCCTAGAGAAATTGAGTTGAAAGATGATGGTAGCAATAATGCGGACTGGGTCCGTGATCTGAGGATTGTCCTCAATGCTGCACAGAAGGCTTATGTCCTTAATGCACCACTCGGTGCGCCATCCCCTCTAGCGTCGTCTGTAGATGTTGTGAATATCTGACAGGCATGTTCTGATGACTACTTGATAGTTCAGTGCGTCATGCATTACGGCTTAGAATTGAGGCTCCAAAATGTTTTGGACGTCACGGAACATATGAGATGTTCTAAGAGCTGAAATTGGGATCTCAGGCTCGTGCCCGTGTTGAGAGGTATGAAACCTCCAATAAGATTCTTTGCCTGCAAGATGATGGAGAATAGCTCAATCGTTGAGCATGTGCTCAGATTGTCTGGGTGCTACAATCGCTTGAATCGAGTGGGAGTTGATCTTCCCGATAAGATAGTGATTGATATAGTTCTCCAAGTCACTGTCACTAAGCTACTAGAGCTTCATGATGAACTATAAAATGCCAGGGATGGAAATAATGATCCCTGAGCTATTCGCGATGTTTGACACCGCGAAGGTAGAAATCAAGAAGGAGCATCAAGTGTTGATGGTTAGTGAAACCACTAGTTTCGAGAAGGGCAAGGGCAAGGAGGGAAACTTCATGGATGGCAAGACAGTTGCTGTTCCAGTGAAGAAACCCAAGGTTGAACCCAAACCCGAGACTAAGTGCTTCTATTATGAGGAGAACGGTCGCTGAAGCGGAACAACCCTAGATACTTGGTAGATAAGAAGGCTGGCAACGTCGACAGAAGTATATTTGATATACGTGTTATTGATGTGTACCTTACTAGTACTCCTAGTAGCACCTGGGTATTGGATACCGGTTTGGTTGCTAAATGTTAGTAAATCGAAATAAAAGCTACGGAATAAACGGAGGCTAGCAAAGGGTGAGGTGACGATGAGTGTTGGAAGTGTTTCCAAGGTTGATGTGATCACCATCGCACGCTCTCTCTACCTTTGAGATTAGTGATGAACCTAAATAAATGTTATTTGGTGTTTGCGTTGAGCATGAACGTGATTAGATCATGTTTATTGCAATACAGTTATTCATTTAAGTTAGAGAATAATGGTTATTCTGTTTACATGAATAATACCTTCAATGGTCATGCACTCAATGAGAATGGTTTATTAAATCTTAATCGTAGTGATACACATGTTCATAATATTGATGCCAAAAGATACAAAGTTAATAATGATAGTACCACATACTTGTGGCACTGCCGCTAAATGTCATATTGGTGTAAAACGCATGAAGAAACTCCATGCTGATGGATCTTTGGACTCATTCGATTTCGAATCGGTTGAGACATGCGGACCATGCCTCATGGGCAAGATGACTAAGACCCCGTTTTCCGGTTTGATGGAGCGGGCAAGTAACTTATTGGAAATGATACATGTTGATGTATTCGGTCCAATGAGTGTTGTAGCGTGCGGTGGATATCGTTATTTTCCTACCTTCACTGATGATTTGAGTAGATATGGGGATATTTACTTAATGAAACACAAGTCTGAAACGTTTGAAAAGTTCAAACAAAATCAGAGTGAAGTTTGAGATCATCGTGACAAGAAGATAAAATGTCTACGATATGATCATGGAGGTGAATATCTGAGTTACGAGTTTAGTATACAACTTAAGACAATGTGGAAGTTGTTTCACAACTCACGCCACTTGGAACACCATAGCGTGATGGTGTGTCCGAACGTCGTAGTCGTGCTCTATTGGATATGGTGCGAACTATGATGTCTCTTATCGATTTACCACTATCGTTTTAGGGTTATGCATTAGAGACAACCACATTCACTTTAAAAGGGGCACCATCTAAGTCTGTTGAGATGACACCGTATGAATTTTGGTTTGACAGAAACCTAAGCTGTCATTTCTTAATGTTTGGGGCTGCGACGCTTATGTGAAAAAGGTTTTCAGCCTGATGAGCTCGAACCCAAAGCGGACAAATGCATCTTCATAGAATACCCTAACGTAACAGTTGGGTATGCCTTCTATCTCAGATCCAAGGGCAAAGTGTTTGTTGCTAAAAACGGGTCCTTTCTCGAGAAAGAGTTTCTCTCGAAAGAATTGAGTGGGAGGAAGATAGAACTTGATGAGGTTGTTGAACCTTTGTTTCAACCAGAGAGTAGTGCAGCGCAGAAAGTTGTTTCTGTGGAGCCTACGTTAGTTGAAGAGGAAGTTAATGATGATGATCATGAAGCTTCGGATCAAGTTACTATCGAACCTTGTGGGTCGACAAGGACGCGTACTACTCCTGAGTGGTACGGCAACCCTGTCTTAGAGGTCATGTTGTTGGACAACGATGAACCTACGAGCTATGGAGAAGCGATGATGGGCCCGGATTCCGAGAAATGGTTAAGGCCATGAAATCCGAGATGGGATCCATGTAAGAAAACAAAGTATGGGCTTTGGAAGTATTACCTGAAGGGTGAAAGGCCATTCAGAACAAATGGATCTTTAAAAGGAAGACGGACGCGGACGGTAATGTCACCGTCTATAAAGCTCGACTTGTGGCAAAGGGTTTTTCACAAGTTCAAGGAGTTGATTACGATGAGACTTTCTCACCCGTAGCGATGCTAAAGTCTGTTGGAATTATGTTAGCAGTTGCTGCATTTTTCGATTATGAAATCTAGCAGATGGATGTCAAAACATCATTTCCTTAACGGTATCCATGAGGAAAGGTTGTATGTGATACAACCGGAAGGTTTTGTCAGTCCTAAGGATGCTAAAATGTATGCAAACTCCAGCGATCCTTCTATGGACTGGAGCAAGCATCTCGGAGTTGGAATATACGCTTTGATGAGGTGATCAAAGTTTTTGAGTCTATACAAAGTTTATGAGAAACTTGTATTTACAATAAAGTGAGTGGGAGCACTATAGAATTTCTGATAAGTATATGTGGATGACATATTGTTGATCGGAAATGATGTAGAATTTCTGGAAAGCATAAAGGGTTGTTTGAAAGGAGTTTTTCAAAGAAAAACCTGGAATGAAGCTACTTAAATATTGGGCATCAGGATCTATAGAGATAGATCAAGACGTCTGGTAAGACTTTCAATGAGTACATACCTTGAAATGATTTTGAAAGAGTTCAAAATGGATCAGTCAAAGAAAGAGTTCTTGCCTGATTTGTAAGATGTGGAGTTGAGTGAGACTCAAAGCTCGACCACGGCAGAAGAAAGAGAAAGGACAAAGGTCGTCCCCTATGCCTTATCCATAGGCTCTGTATAGTATGCCACGCTGTGTACCGCACCTAGTGTGTGCCTTGCCATGAGTCTGTCAAGGGGTACAAGAGTGGTCTGGGAGTGGATCACTGGACAGCGGTCAAGATTATCCTTAGTAACTAGAGGACTAAGGAAATATTTCTCGATTATGGAGGTGATAAAGAGTTCGTCGTAAAGGGTTACGTCGATGCAAGCTTTAACACCAATCCGGATGACTCTGAGTAGCAATCCGGATACGTATAGTGGAGCAGCCATTTGGAATAGCTCCAAGTGGAGTGTGGTAGCAGTGTCTACATTATGACATAGAGATTTGCAAAGAACACACGGATCTAAATGTTGCAGACCGTTGACTAAAGACCTCTCTCACATGCAAAGCATAATCGAACCCCGGAACTCATTGGGTGTTAGATTCATAACAATGTAAATCACATGGTGATGTGAACTAGATTATTGACTCTAGTGCAAGTGGGAGACTGTTGGAAATATGCCCTAGAGGCAATAATAAAATGGTTATTATTATATTTCCTGTTCATGATAATCGTTTATTATCCATGCTATAATTGTATTGATTGGAAACTCAAATACATGTGTGGATACATAGACAAACAAAGTGTCCCTAGTAAGCCTCTACTAGACTAGCTCGTCGATCAAAGATGGTTAAGGTTATTTGATAACGGGATCACGTCATTAGGAGAATGATGTGATGGACAAGACCCAAACTATGAACATAGCATATGATCGTGTCAGTTTATTGCTATTGTTTTCTGCATGTCAAGTATCTGTTCCTATGACCATGAGATCATGCAACTCACTGACACCGGAGGAATACCTTGTGTGTATCAAACGTCACAACGTAACTGGGTGACTATAAAGATGCTCTACAGGTATCTCCGAGGGTGTCTGTTGAGTGGGCATGGATCAAGACTGGGATTTGTTACTCCGTGTGACGGAGAGGTATCTCAGGGCCCACTCGGTAATACAACATCACAACAAGCCTTGCAAGCAATGTGACTAAAGTGTTAGCCACGGGATCTTGTATTACGGAACGAGTAAAAAGACTTGCCGGTAACGAGATTGAACTAGGTATAGAGATACCGACGATCGAATCTCGGGCAAGTAACATACCGAAGAACAAAGGGAACAGTATATGGGATTAACTGAATCCTTGACATAGAGGTTCAATCGATAAAGATCTTCGTAGAATATGTAGGAACCAATATGGGCATCCAGGTCCCGCTATTGGTTATTGACCGTAGAGGTGTCTCGGTCATGTCTGCATAGTTCTCGAACCCGCAGGGTCTACACACTTAACGTTTGGTGACGATATAAGTATAGTTGAGTTATTATGTTGGTGACCGAAAGTTGTTCGGAGTCCCGGATGAGATCCCAGACATGACGAAGAGCTCCGGAATAGTCCGGAGGTAAAGATTGATATATGGGATAATAGTGTTTGGTCTCCGGAAGGGTTCCGGAATTCACCGGAAGGGGTTTCGGATGTTTCCCGAAATGTTCGGGTACGAGAACACTTTATTTGGGCCAAGGGGTAAAGCCCACGTGGCTTTAAGGAAGGTGCAAAAGGAGTTTTGCGGAGGCCAGGGGCCAGATGCCAGGAACCCTGGCGTTTGGGGCCAGACGCCGAGGACCCTGGCGTCTGGTCCTTGAGTCCGAGGAGGACTCTTGCCTTGCGGGCCAAACCGACTTGGAGGAGGCTCTTTCTCCCAGTTTCGACCCCAGGGCTCAACATATAAATAGAGGGGCAGGGCTAGCACCCGGAACACATCAAGTATTCCCCAAGCCGTGTGCCGGCAACCCCGCCCCTCTAGTTCATCCTCCGTCATAGTTTCCGTAGTGCTTGGCGATGCCCTGCGGAGATTGTTCTTCACCACCACCGTCACCACGCCGTCGTGCTGCCGGAACTCATCTATTACTTCACCATCGCTCGCTGGATCGAGGAGGTGAAGGCGTCATCAAGCTGTACGTGTGCTGAACGCGAAGGTGCCGTCCGTTCGGCGCTAGATCGGAAGGACCGTGATCAGGATCGCGAGACGATTCGTGATTTGATCGCGGGACGGATCGTGATTGGATCGCGAGATGGATCGTGATGGGATCGCGGGACGCTCGGCGATTTGGATCGCGAAGACGTTCAACTACATCAACCGCGTTTCTTAACTCTTCCGCTTAGCGATCTACAAGGGTATGTAGATCCACTCTCCCTCTCGTAGATGCTCATCACCATGGATAGATCTTGTGTGTGCGTAGGAAAAATTTTGTTTCAGATGCAACGTTCCCCAACAAGAACGGGTCAGCAAGAGCTCGAGGTGATGATGTAGTCCACGCCCGCATGTTCGGGCTCGTGGAATGGCACGAGCCCCAAAGATCGCCAGGGGCGTTTTGCATCCGCCGATAGGGCCTTCCTCTTTGTACTATGAATAAATAGAGAGAAATAGAGAAAAGTTGTGCGACATTATGTAGCAGAAAAAATATATCCCGTGTGATCCCTCCTCCTTTCTTCTCCAATTCCGGTGATCGGCGGCGTGCGAGGGGCGGGGTCCATCTGATAGAAAATCCAGTCTTCTATATGAGATGACACGTTTGCGTTTATCAAGGGATCAATTGGGCATGACAAACCCAGATACATCATGCTGTTGCTAATGTACCTTTAGAAATCCCCTATCCCCAAAGGTTCACTTCAGAAGTCAGAAACTAGTGATGGGTGATGAAATCATCATGGGATTAATTTTAACATGGCGTGACATGACATCTAGTCTTGATTTGGCAAATCATGTAGTAATATCTTACACGGCCTCTTCTTCTAGAACATTCTAAAATCTCTTCTAGACAAGAAAGCAATGGCACTTTGCATGGATTAGATATTATATGGGTCAGAGAATCATTAAGTTGCAGCATATATAGGACGGCGAGTGGAGGAGTTAGTTCGGGGGTTTGTTTTAAGGGGCAAAACCAATAGCAACTAGGCCAGTTGCATCTAACTCTCCCAAGCTTGTCGCTTCATCCACGCAGCAACTTTGCTTGAGTGAGCATTCAGATGATCCGCATGATCATCTTTCCTGCGCCATGGAATGATTGATCCAATCCAAGTAAAGGCATCATCGACCTCAGCCTCCAAAAGAAAGTGAAGATATCATTTCGAGGGTGTGGCGAGTTTGCTTTTGCGCATTACGTGTTATGTTAGCGTCACGACCAAACCTGTGTGGTTTGTAGACCTACTTTGAAAACGTGGGACAAGTTTAGGGACCACAAATGCACTTTGCTATCTTGTGTTCACTTTTTTGAAAGTGTGCATATAATTACTCATAAGTTATTAATAGACATGGTACTATATTTTCTACGAGTATTCGACGTGGTACATTTTTGACACGGTGCATTTTTGCTCGACGTGGTACATTTTTGACACGAGTACATTTTTGACACGGTACATTTTTGCTCGACGTGGTACATTTTTTAAAATGAATATTGGACACGGTGCACGATCCATGGACTGAGCGAGGCACGTTGCCACAATTGAATTTAACAATTAGCATCGACATGGAAGGAATGAGACCAATTGACCAGCTTGTCTTAGAAAATAGTAACAGCCGGACCCTCATCGGCCCCAAACATCTGGACGGATAGAGTGACCCGTCACAAAAACTCGACCCGACTGTGCCCCTTAAAAACAAGCCAACTATTGTAAATACTTTGTGTTCTCTTCTCTCTTAATGAAAACACATCTCTTCTGCTGATTGATCGGAAAGAAATACAACATAATTGATGAATGCATACATAATTTAACCATATCTTATAAGGAAGGTTTGACAATTCAGCACTGAACCTACAGCAAGCGTGCAAATGTATATCCTGCATTATGCACATGAACTCAGCAAAGCAAAGCAGGAAGCAAAAAACCAAGGAGAACTGGAGAAGCCAAAGGCAGGCATGCCCCATGGTGACCAATGGCAGGCCTGCGTAGTGCTCTAGCTCTACTGCTCTATCCGGTCCGGCCACAAGCCCCATGCAGCGACAACACACATTACACATTACACATATCCTATGTCACCACCCTCGCGCGCCGGCCGCGACGAGGATGCCGATACCGTGGGGCGGTGCGGTGCGGCGCAGCGGGTATCTAGTGGGGATGAACAGCCGAGACAGGGACAGCATGTACAAGGAAGAATCAACCGCCCACTGTTGGGAGTCGGGACACGTCCCCCACTGGCCTTGGAACCACCAGCGGCTGAAAAGCTCAGGGAGCTTTGCCATGCTCCCATAATCCCATTCAGATCCTGACACCTCTGCAACCCGCAGCTGAAATCCCACCATCAGAGCTTGCTTCCATCATCGACCATGATCTTGCGAGAGTCTGATGATGCACATGCCGCACTGCTTTGTGAACGAGATAGATCGAGGTGCCTGTGTTTCTCCTTGCGGCATCTGTTTGATGGCACCGGCTAGTGCTCGCCGCCGTCACGCCGCGATGCCGACAACTCGAGCAGGACGCAGCGCCTGGAGTCTGGAAACGCAGCTCCAGCTAACACCAGAGAGCCGTCTCTCCTGCTTTTTCGGCAGCTACGGTGCTGTGCTCATGGGTCGCTAAAAAGGCCAGCAGCTGTTTCTTGCACATACCAGGAGGCCAATTTAAAACCTGAAAACATATTCTCAAGTCAGGAATATTTCTTAAGTTCGTGAAGAATTTTTCAATCCTGAAACATTTTTTAAAAATCCAGGAAAATTGATTGTTTTTCAAATTCTTGAACATTTCAAAATCTGTGAATACTTTTTCCTAGTCGATGAACATTCTAAAATTGTAAAAAAAAATCTGAAGCGGACAACAGTGCCTACTAGTTTTCTTGGTGGATACTGTTTTTTTTTTTGCTAGAGCGAACATCCAGAGAAATGGTGGACGCTGTTTTTTTTTTCTCAGCAGTGCCTACTATTTTTTTTTTTGAGGCACAACAGTGCCTACTAGTTTTCTTGGGAAGCAAATACTAGCGACCATTTTTCTCAGCAAAGCAGAACTACTTGGCCGGCCCAAGAAGCACGGAATATATAGGACAGCCGATCCTATTTAGCGCGTAGTAGCGACCGCTATGGCTCGCGTCTCCGCGTCGCTCATGCCAGACGGCCCTAGCTCAACGAGCATTGGGAGGGTTAGCGGTTTCTTTTTTTCATTATATGGTCGGTTTTTAAATTTGACAAAAAGTTGAGAATACACAAACTGTTCAGAATTCGAAAATTATTTTTCAAATTCTAAGACAATCGTAAATTCAAGATATTTTCATGCATTTGAAGATATCATGAATTCAAAAAGGCTATTCATGAATCAAAAATTTGTTAAAGAATTTAAAAATTGTTCATGAAATCAAAAAAATGTTTGCCAATTCACAAATTGTTCAAAATTTCAATACAATCCTCATGAATTATGAAAAATATTAACGGATTCATAAAGATAATTATAAATTTCCCGACAAAACATGTTCAGGAACTCGAAAAACTATTCATGAATTCAAACATGTTCGCTAATTTCAAGAAATATAAATGAATTTGAAAAACAATGTTCTCTAACAAAAAATGTTCATGAATTCAATGAAATTGCTAAATCAAAAACATGTTTAGGAAAAAAATAATTTGTTTTTAAGAAAAAGAATACTTTTTAAAATGTCGGACATTTTTTAAAATATATGAACATTAGGCTGCCCAAATTCCAATTTTTTGACCCATTGGTTTTCGGAAGGTTCTAGAATATTTCCTGGACCGGTTTCTTTTTTCCTGCTTTTTTTGGTTTGATCTTTCCCCTTTTTCATTTATTTTTCTCATCTGGTTTGGACATTTAAAAAAAATGGGAACAATTTTGAAATTTGTGAGAGCTCTAGCAGGCACTAATTGGCCAGCCTAGTGCAGCAGCTCTAGCGCGCATTTTTTTTCCTTTTCTTACTTGCATTTCTAAATTGGGCGATCATTTTACTTAAATTTAAAACAAGTGTATCGCATGTTAAAAAAATGTTTATGCAGTCTTATGAAATGTTTTTAAAGCTTCTAAGAAATGTATATAGAACTAAAAAATGATCGTGAAATTTGAAATATGTTCGTGAATTTCGGAAAAAAAATCGTGACATTTAGGAAAAATGTTATTATGGTGTAAAAGACTCAAATTATTGTAAAAGAATGTTGAAAATATACGTGACATTTGAAAAATATTCAATCATTTTGAAACTTGTTCAAACATTTAGAAAACATATTTATACAATGTAATAAAATGTTCCCATAATTAGAAAAAACTATGGTAATAGCAACCATAATAAATGTACGCGGCATTTGAAAATTTTGTTTCAAAAGTTTTTGGTGACATTTTTTAAAATTTTCATACATGGTAACTTTTTCACGAAATTCAAAAAATGTCTCGTACCTTTAAAAAATGTTCTCCCTCCGATCAAAAATAACTGTCATGGTTTTAGTTCAAATTTCAACTAAAACCACGACACTTATTTTGAATCGGACGGAGTAGGTGACATTTTAAAACAATGTTCACCTGTTACAAAAATAAGCTCCTTTTCTAAAACAATTATACAATGTATAAAAATAATTGCGTAGAAAATGTTTTGTGCCATTAAAAATATTCACGTGTTTTGACAAAGGTCTAACTCATACTCAAAAAGATGTTTAAGAATCATGTACATGAGAAATGTGCATCTTGTATTATTTATCTTAACAAGGTACAATCGTACATGCACATACACTCACCCCATGAATGGGCACACAAACGAACCAACTTATGGTTGCATGGTTAGAGAGACTATGGTATCCCCAGCCCACTAGGGTTCAAGTCCTGGTGCTCCCATTTATTCCTGGATTTATTTCAGGATTTCCGGCGATGCGCATTCAGTGGGAGGAGACGTTCCCGTCGATGACGAGGCGCCTACAGTGACTTCGTAAATCTCAAGATGATATGCCGGCTCAGTCTCTCGAAGGTACTCATAGGGGTAGGGTGTGTGTGTGCGTTTATAGAGATGAATGTATGTACGTGTATGTGAGCGCTTGCGTCTGTACTGTGTTTAAAAAAAATAGAATGGGCACACAACATCCTGACAATGACGAACTCACCACAGACACCTCGTAGCTGACAGGAACGTCTCCTCTCAATTCGCATGTACATCTTATATTTTCGAAATATTCAACGTGTATCAAAAATTGCCATATGTGTATAATAAAAATGTACATATGTACTACAACAACTACACATCTGTTGAAAAATAGAAAATGAAAAACAATAGGAAGACACAAATAAAATTGAAAGCCAAAGAAAAGATGACAAAAAGTAAAAATAAAAAACCGAGGAAACATCAGAGAAAGGCCAAAAACACAGAAAACTCAAAAACACAAGAAGAACGATAAAAACTAACAAAAGAAACACACAAAAAACATCTCGCACAGGAAACTGCTCCTGTAGTAACCCATAATGGGCCGGCCCATAAATGATCGAATCAGAAAAACCTTGAGGCGAGACAGATGGTATTGTGATACATCTCAAACGTATTTTTTTTATTTCATGCTACTGTATTATTACTTTTAATTCTTTTTATAGCATTTTATATTATTTTTTGAACTAACCTATTAATTCAGTGCACAGTGCCACTTGATAGTTTATGCATGTTTTTGACTTTACAGAAAATCAATATCTGCGGATGTCAAAAATACCTTAGGATTTAATACGATTTGTTTGGGGCACGAGGGTTCCAGAAAGCATCGGATGGAGACAAGAGGGCCACAGGGCCTTCACGCGGCCTGGTGGCGCGACCAGGGCCTAGGTCGCGTCCCCATGTTGTCCATTCTTCCGTCTATAAATTCCATGTTTTGTGAAACCTTTCGCAAGATTTTTTTTTCCTCCAAATTTTTTCGCGCCGTAAGTTTCTGTTCCGGGGAGATCCAATCTGGAGGCCTGTCCCGACACTCTGCCTAAGGGGGAATCCATTGTCGGAGGCTTCTTCATCAACCTTGCTACCTTCATGGCAATGTGTGAGTAGTTTCCTTAGGACCTTAGGATCTATAGCATTAGCTATATGGCTCTCTCTCTCTCTCTCTCTCTCTTTGATTTTTAATACCAAGTTCCCATGAGCTGCCTCACATGATCAGGATCAATTCAATGTAATCGGTAGTGTGTTTGTTTGGATATGATGTATTGTCATTTTCTGATTAGATTATTCAGTCAATTCAATTGAATCTTTTGAGGTTTATTTGATGTATAATTGAATAGCTTTGTATGTTCTCCGATCTATATATTTTCTTTGGCCAAGTTCGATGGGTATTTCTTTAGAGGGACTGATCCATTGTAGTGGGTTCTAATCCTGGGTGGTCTATATTGCAGTCACAGAAAGGGATAATTAACATAAGCTATTCATTGGTTTATTTAATACACGTGTAGTTAAGAATATCATACCTAAGTTCAATGTAATTACACTCCGCTCGAGGACTCTCTCGGCTTCTCAAGAATGCACAAGGTAACAATATAAATGGATATTTAGCTATATCGTGTGCGTGTGCGTGTGTGAAGACGCAGAATCTACCAAACTTGATTCCAATCCTAAGAAACTACTGTCCTCGCATGTTCAAAAGACTTAAAATCTTTTGTTATGCAAACAACCCATATCCAAAATGAGGAGTCTGAAGTAGCTCGACCCTACCACTGAGACTTCCTCTTCTTCCTTAACTTTTGTGCGGCGCAACTAAAATATAAGGTTGCTGCAATTGACATATTTGGATTAGATCTTGTTGAGTTTTGTTATACATCAAAAGGTAAAGTAATATGCATAGACCAACTATGTGCGTCACTACATAATGAGGCAGTTCGTTGCGTTTATATTATTTTCTAAAATATTCATCGATACATTATAACACATAATAGTTGGTTCTCTCGAGTACTATGGTCCAAACACCTTGACCAACGCAGTACAAACCTAACCATGGCAACTTGGCATGTGCTTTCAGACATCTCAAGGTGCTCGTCACATGAATATGTGGTCGTGCCATAGGCAAGCACCCTTAATTCAGCCGTGCACTTATGGTAAACAGAGACTTCATTTTTTCCAATGGCATCCTTCTTCAAGATGAAGTAGTCATCATAGACCTGAACACCATTATTATAACGCCCAAGATGCGATCCTATCCTTATTTTGGCTCGAGGGCCTCGACAGGGATAGAAACGCATTTCGTCGTTTCGCAAGAATGGATATCATTACAAGTACATGTAAAGAAGAGATGAGTATATGGAATTGGCTTACACTCGCCACAAGCTAGATCAAGATCACATCAATACAACAACATATCCAAGCAACATACAGAAGAGCAGGGTCCGACTACGGACGAAAACAAACAATAAAATGACATCCATCCTTGCTATCCCAGGCTGCCATCCTGGAACCCATCCTAGATCGATGAAGAAGAAGAAAAAGAACTCCAAATCAAACAAGCATCGCGCTCACGTCAAATCATCGCATTACCTGCACCTGCAACTGTTGTTGTAGCAATCTGTGAGCCACAGGGACTCATCAATCTCATTTCCAAGGGTATCAAGACTATTAAAGTTTAATGGGTGAGGTATGGTTAAGTGGTGAGGCTGCAGGAAGCACTAAGCATTTATTTGAGTGGCTAACTTACGAGTACAAGAATAAAGGGGGATGATCGTCGCATAAACGGACAAACATTACGTGAACTAAGCATTACGTGAACTAGTAATGATCTCAAAGAGATCCTGAACACCTACTTACGAACAAACATAACCCCACCGTGTTCTCTCTCAGTTCAGAAATTCACGAGAAGAGACAGTCACGGTTACGCACACAGTTGGTGTATTTTATTTGAGTTTACTTCAAGTTTGCTATGACCGGGTGTTAAACAAAATTTCCAAGTTGCCACGTAACCGCGGGCACAGCTTTCCGAAAGATTTAACCCTGCAGGGGTGCTCCAACTCATCCATCACAAACTAACCACACGCCGCGTTGGAATTCCTCAACCGCGGAATCACCCGTAGTATTTGCGGAATCCTGATGGAAAATCTCAACTTTGAGATAGCCCGAAGTGTCATCGAAATCCCGCGGACAAGATGTTCGAGAAAGGTAAAACAAGTCCAGCAAGGCCGCCCGACGTGCCGACAATCCCGATAGGAGCCGCGTATCTCGTTCTCAGGTCACGGCGGATAAGCGACGCGTACAGTGGCCTGATAGAAATCACCCGAGTTGCCCCGGGGTGGCCCCACACCGTGCTTTGTTTTGGACCAGCACCATCAGCACTGGCCCCCCTGTATTATGTTGAATAACGAACCTCGGGTAGCGATAACTCCCTATGCGTCAAATTTATTATCAGTATTATTAGGTTGGGCAAATGTAGTACCAAAGTTTGGCCTTGCCAGACAAGTTTTATCCTAAAACAAAAATCAAGGGGGTCCCCATAACAACCCCGAGCATGTTAGGACCGCTCAATATGGAACATAACACCGGTACACAAGTAACTAGGGCGGCAAGAGTGGAACCAAACACCGAGCAAAAGGCCAAGCCTTCCACCCTTTACCAAGTATATATGTGCATTAAATTAAATAGCAATAATATTGTGATATAGCAAAAGGATATCCATGTTTACACATGGCAACAATTGCACCTGCAACTAGCAACGCTATAAGAAGGGTTGAGCAAGCGGTAACATAGCCAAACAAAGGTTTGCTGGGATGTGGAGGGGTTAGAGGCTTTTCATGGCATTTGGGAGGATTGTCAAACAAGTGGTAGGTAGCGAGACAAAGCGATAGAAACGAGACAACTAGCATGGCAATGATAGTGATGGTATCCAGGGAAATGGTCATCTTGCCTGAGATCCCGCTTGGAAGAAGAACGAATCCATGAAGTAGACGAACGGGCGTAGATGAACGCATCCTCACACTCCGAACGCTTTCGGACTCTATCAAGAAGAAGCAATCCGGAAACAAACAATCAACACATGATACACCACAACATATGCATGACATGATGCACACACAAATATGATGCATGTCCGGTTTAATTATGCATGGCATGGCAAGCACAACAATCAAACACTACAAATTAAGTGAAGTTCAATATGTAACGAGTTGCATATTGACGAAACTCCACATTCAAATCATTTAGTTCACCCTCGTTTAGGTACTCATCAATATTAAATGTTGTTTAACATGGGTGGTCATGGCATAAGGTGAAGGTGGAACTAAAGCAATTTTAAATGGAGAAGGAGAACATACATATAACAAAATAATAAATCTCCATGTTATGAGAAATGTGGTTTATGTTGTTTAACTAAACATTCATTTTAAATGTTGTTCATCATGGCAAGAGGGGAAGCATGAACAACTACATCAACTAGGCATTTTAAATGAGGTCGGAAGCAACATATAGCATTTCCGAAACGACCTCACATGCAAATTATGAATTTGGTGCAGATCTGTCCTAACACAATTTTATATTTATTAAACATGAAAACGAAGTGGACCATGTGATTCTACACATTTTTCTAGTCAAGTTACATATGTAGATCATTTTTATCGGAGCTACGGTTAATTAGTTATGAAATAAATCATTTTAGCATGGCAATTATACAAATTACATGAAAACAGCAAGTTAAACATTTTAAACACATGTGAGAGTTGGATAATGTGAATCTACATAAAATTCTAACCATTTTACATGTATAAAGTTCTTACATACAATGCACGGTTGGTGAGTTATTAAATGCATGAAGTTTGAGGGGTTTTCTGCAAATCTGTAATTCCTAGGATAATTGGACAAATTCGCACGACAGGAAAAAACACATGGGCCGAATCCGAATAGTCCACTGGGCGCCGAATACCTACAGAGCGCATCGAGCGCTGGGTAGGGGAGCTCACCATGGGCCTACAGATCGGGCAAGGAGGCGGCCCACCTTGGTGCTGGCGCGGCTGGGCCGAGGTGGGACGCGGCCCACGTGGCGCGGGGCGAGCGTGGCTTCATCCCGTTCCTCCCGCACGAACAGGAGGAGACCATGGCGGGGCTGGAAGTCAACCGGGCGGCGGCTGGAGCTGCCGCGGCTCGTCGGCTATGAGCAGATGCACGGGGAGGCCGGGGACGACAGATCCAGGCGAGGGGATCCCGTTCCCGTCGACGAGGAGGTTTGGGGAGGCATGCGCGTGGAGATCCGGGGCGGCCATGATGCTCCAAAGTCCGGTCATGGGGGTTCCTCTACTCCTGCTCAAGGAAGAGAGAGAATTGAGAAACGGAGAGAGGCAACGCGGTCAGGGGAAGGAGAAGAGCGGCGAGGTTGACCCACGGTCGCCGGCGGTAGGGGCTCCGTGTTGGGGAACGTTGCATGGGAAACAAAAATTTTCCTACGCACACACAAGATCTATCCATGGTGATGAGCATCTACGAGAGGGAGAGTGAATCTACATACCCTTGTAGATCGCTAAGCGGAAGCGTTTAAGAAACGCGGTTGATGTAGTCGAACGTCTCCGCGATCCAAATCGCAAGTCGTCCCTCGATCCGATCACGAACTAGCGCCGAACGGACGGCACCTCCGCGTTCAACACACGTACAGCTTGATGACGCCTTCACCTCCTCGATCCAGCGAGCGATGATGAAGTAGTGGTTGAGTTCCAGCAGCACGACGGCGTGGTGATGGTGGTGAGGAACAATCTCTGCAGGGCTTCGCCAAGTGCTACGGAGATTATGACGGAGGAACTAGAGGGTTAGGGTTGCCGCACACGGCTTGGGGAAATCTTGATGTGTCCCGTGTGCTAGCCCTGCCCCTCTATTTATATGTTGAGCCTTGGGGTCTAAACTTGGAGTAAAAGCCTCCTCCAGGTCGGTTTTGCCCGCACAAGGTCGGTTTGGCCCGCAGGGAAAGAGTCCAACTCGGATCCCTGCAGTACCGCGCACAAGCGGTAGTACCGCTTCACACAAGCGGTAGTACCGCTTGGGCGGTAGTACCGCTTCACACAAGCGGTAGTACCGCTCGGGCGGTAGTACCGCTTCAACAAGCGGTAGTACCGCTTACGCGGCAGCAAAACTACTTTTGCACTTTCAAATACCTCGTGGGCTTTTATCCCTTGGCCCATATAAAGTGTTCTTGCACCCGAACACTTCGGTAAACATCCGAAACTTCTTCCGGCGAATTCCGGAACCCTTCCGGAGATCAAAACACTATTATCACATATATCAATCTTTACCTCCGGACTATTCCGGAGATCCTCGTCATGTTCGGGATCTTATCCGGGACTCCGAACAACCTCCGGTCACCAAAATAATAACTCAACTATACTAATCGTCACCAAACGTTAAGTGTGTAGACCCTGCGGGTTCGAGAACTATGTAGACATGACCGAGACACCTCTACGATCAATAACCAATAGCGGGACCTGGATGCCCATATTGGCTCCTACATATTCTACGAAGATCTTTATCGGTCGAACCTCTATGTCAAGGATTCAGTTAATCCCGTATGTTGTTCCCTTTGTTCTTCGGTATGTTACTTGTCCGAGATTGGATCGTCGGTATCTCTATACCTAGTTCAATCTCGTTACCGGCAAGTCTCTTTACTCGTTCCGTAATACAAGATCTCGTGGCTAACACTTTAGTCACATTGCTTGCAAGGCTCATTGTGATGTTGTATTACCGAGTGGGCCCTGAGATACCTCTCCGTCATACGGAGTAACAAATCCCAGTCTTGATCCATGCCAACCCAACAGACACCCTCGGAGATACCTGTAGAGCACCTTTATAGTCGCCCAGTTACGTTGCGACGTTTGATACACACAAGGTACTCCTCTGATGTCAGCGAGTTGCATGATCTCATGGTCATAGGAACAGATACTTGACATGCAGAAAACAATAGCAATAAACTGACACGATCATATGCTACGTTCGTAGTTTGGGTCTTGTCCATCACATCACTCTCCTAATGATGTGATCCCGTTATCAAATGACATCTCATGTCAATGGCTAGGAAACCTTAACCATCTTTGATCAACGAGCTAGTCAACTAGAGGCTTACTAGGGACACAGTGTTGTCTATGTACCCACACATGTATTTGAGTTTCCAATCAATACAATTATAGCATGGATAATAAACGATTATCATGAACAAGGAAATATAATAATAACCAATTTATTATTGCCTCTAGGGCATATTTCCAACAGTCTCCCACTTGCACTAGAGTCAATAATCTAGTTCACATCACTATGTGATTTACATTGTAATGAATCGAACACCCATGCAGTTCTGGTGTTGTTGATGTTTAGCCCTTGGAAGAGGTTTAGTCATCGGATCTGCAACATTCAGATCCGTGTGTACTTTGCAAATATTTATGTCGTCCTCCTTGATGTAATCGCGGATGGAATTGAAGCGTCGCTTTATGTGTCTGGTCCTCTTGTGAAATCTTGGTTCCTTTGCTAGAGCAATGGCACCAGTGTTATCACAAAACAGAGTCATTGGGTTAAGCGCACTAGGCACTACTCCAAGATCTGTCATGAACTCCTTCATCCAGACACCTTCCTTCGCCGCCTCCGAGGCTGCGATGTACTCCGCTTCGCATGTAGAATCAGCTACCATGCTTTGCTTGGAACTGCACCAGCTAACCGCACCCCCATTAAGAATAAATACGTATCCGGTTTTGAGACTTAGAGTCATCCGGATCAGTGTCAAAGCTTGCATCGACGTAACCCTTTACGACGAGCTCTTGATCACCTCCATAAACGAGAAACATGTCCTTAGTCCTTTTCAGGTACTTCAGGATATTCTTGACCGCCGTCCAGTGTTCCATTCCTGGATCACTTTGAAACCTTCCGACCATACTTATGGCAAGGCTGACATCGGGTCTTGTGCACAGCATTGCATACATGATAGAGCCTATGGCCGAAGCATAGGGGATGACACTCATCTTTTCTCTATCTTCTGCAGTCACTGGGCATTGAGTCTTACTCAACTTCACACCTTGCAATACAGGCAAGAACCCCTTCTTGGACTGATCCATTTTGAACTTCTTCAAAACTTTGTCAAGGTATGTGCTTTGTGAAAGTCCTATCAAACGTCTCGATCTATCTCTATAGATCTTGATGCCTAATATGAAAGCAGCTTCTCCTAGGTCCTTCATTGAAAAACTCTTGTTCAAATATTCCTTTACGCTTTCCAGCATTTCTATATTGTTTCCAATCAGTAATATGTCATCCACATATAATATTAGAAACGCTATAGAGCTCCCACTCACTTTCTTGTAAATACAAGCTTCTCCGTAAACTTGTATAAACTCGAACGCTTTGATCACCTCATCAAAACGAAGATTCCAACTCCGAGATGCTTGCACCAGTCCATAAATGGATCGCTGGAGTTTGCAAACTTTTTCAACATTCTCTGGATCGACAAAACCTTCTGGTTGCATCATATACAACTCTTCCTTAAGGTAACCGTTAAGGAACACTGTTTTGACATCCATCTGCCAAATTTCATAATCGAAAAAGGCAGCTATTGCTAACATGATTCTGACGGACTTAAGCATCGCTACGGGTGAGAAGGTCTCATCGTAGTCAACTCCTTGAACTTGTGAAAAACCCTTTGCCACAAGTCGAGCTTTATAGACGGTGACATTACCGTCTGCGTCCGTCTTCCTCTTAAAGATCCATTTGTTCTGAATGGCCTTACGCCCTTGAGGTAATACTTCCAAAGTCCATACTTTGTTTTCATACAAGGATCCCATCTCGGACGTCATGGCCTCTAACCATTTCTCGGAATCCGGGCCCATCATCGCTTCTCCATAGCTCGTAGGTTCATCGTTGTCTAACAACATGACCTCTAAGACAGGGTTGCCGTACCACTCGGGAGCAGTACGCGTCCTTGTCGACCTACGAGGTTCGATATCAACTTGATCCAAAGCTTCATGATCATCATCATTAACTTCCTCTTCAGCTAATGTAGGCTCCACAGAAACAACTTTCTGCGCTGCGCTACTCTCAGGTTGAAGTAAAGGTTCAACAACCTCATCAAGTTCTATCTTCCTCCCACTCAATTCTTTCGAGAGAAACTCTTTCTCAAGAAATGTTCCGTTTTTAGCGACAAACACTTTGCCTTCGGATCTGAGGTAGAAGGTATACCCAACTGTCTCTTTTGGGTATCCTATGAAGACGCATTTCTCCGCTTTGGGTTCCAGCTTTTCAGGCTGAAGCTTTTTGACATAAGCATCACATCCCCAAACTTTAAGAAACAACAGCTTTGGCTTCTTGCCAAACCAAAGTTCATATGGCGTCGTCTCAACGGATTTCGAAGGTGCCCTATTTAAAGTGAATGCAGCTGTCTCTAATGCATAACCCCAAAACGATAGTGGCAAATCGGCAAGAGACATCATAGATCGCACCATATCCAATAAGGTTCGATTACGACGTTCGGACACACCATTACGCTGTGGTGTTCCAGGCGGTGTCAATTGTGAAACAATTCCACACTGTCTTAAGTGACTGCCAAATTCATAACTCAGATATTCTCCTCCTCGATCAGATCGTAGGAATTTAATCTTCTTGTTACGATGATTCTCAACTTCACTCTGAAATTGTTTGAACTTTTCAAATGTTTCAGACTTGTGTTTCATTAAGTAAATATACCCATATCTACTTAAGTCATCAGTGAAGGTGAGAAAGTAACGATAACCACCGCGCGCCTCAATACTCATCGGACCACACACATCAGTATGTATGATTTCCAATAAGTCACTTGCCCGTTCCATTGTTCCAGAGAACGGCGTTTTAGTCAACAGACACCCTCGGAGATACCTGTAGAGCACCTTTATAGTCGCCCAGTTACGTTGCGACGTTTGATACACACAAGGTACTCCTCTGATGTCAGCGAGTTGCATGATCTCATGGTCATAGGAACAGATACTTGACATGCAGAAAACAATAGCAATAAACTGACACGATCATATGCTATGTTCGTAGTTTGGGTCTTGTCCATCACATCACTCTCCTAATGATGTGATCCCGTTATCAAATGACATCTCATGTCAATGGCTAGGAAACCTTAACCATCTTTGATCAACGAGCTAGTCAACTAGAGGCTTACTAGGGACACAGTGTTGTCTATGTACCCACACATGTATTTGAGTTTCCAATCAATACAATTATAGCATGGATAATAAACGATTATCATGAACAAGGAAATATAATAATAACCAATTTATTATTGCCTCTAGGGCATATTTCCAACACTCCGGAGGGGCGCGACGGCGGGGCACCGGAGGCGGAGGGGCTCGGGATCGAGGGCCTCCTGCCCTCGAGCTGCTGCGGGAGCCCCTGGCTCGGGAGGCGCGAGCGGCTCGCGCGGGCTGCGGCAGCGGCCTTCAGGCCCGGGAGGGCCGGCTGCGGGCCGCGACGGGCCACGGTGGCTGATGGCGAGGGGAAGGACGGATGGAGGCCTCTGACTGGCTAGGAGCGGCGGCGCGGTGGGATCTGGCGCGACAAGTGCCGGCCGGCGGCTGGCTTGGCGTGGAAAACGATGGAGCGGCGGCGGCTGCGAGGTGGGGGGCTGCGGCTGGGGGTTACGGGTAGGTTTGGTTTAGGAATGCCCAAAAATGGACTAGAGGGGGTCTATATATAGCAAGGGGCTAGGGTTAGAGGGAGTTTTAGGACGCTCCGATCGCGATCCGATGGCTCCGATCGGAGGGGGGTCTAGGTTGGGCTAGTGGGCTGTGGGGAGGTGGTTGGGCCAAGAAGAGAGGGAAGGTTGCGGCCCGGCGACAAGTTTTTGAACCGCGAAAACGTCCGATAATTAACCGATGACGGAGCCGCTACAGACGACTGTTGGGGTATCAAACGACCTCTGATTGAGACAAAACTTGGCAGGCGGTCTACCTACAATAAAACAATACCGCACGCCAACTTTCGACCCAATCCGAGAATATTTTCCGCGCGCTTTTAAAAACATTTTTCTAAACGATGTCGTGGGCGCGTGTGTATGTGGTTGGTCTCAAAACGGTCAACGACAAGAACGGAGAGAACCGGCGACTACGAACGGATGCAACTTTTGAAAAATGACGCAACGGAGTGCCGATGCAATGCGGATGATGCGAATGATGCGATGACGAATGCGACAAACAACCGAATCACACGACGAGAATGGAAATAAAATGGGAATCTTCTGGAGCATCGGTTCCGGGCTGTTACAATTATAGAGGCGGTCAAAACATTTTTCCGCATCTGAAAGAGCCGGTGAAAATTTTCCATGAATAGGGCATCGGGGGCAAAGTAATTGTCCACCAGCATCAAATGCTCTCGTACCATCTTTCGATTCAACACCCGATGCCCCTTAATTGATCCCTTGAGATGAAGGGCATGCTCCGCGTCTGCTAGCACAGCATGCATCATCGTTGTTTCACCCTCATGTTCGTCCTCCTGATCCGATGATGATGACTCCAAGAAGTTGTTGTAGAAGTGATGGTCGTCCGAATTCATCGTGGTTGCTTCAAAGTAGGGAAAAATTGTCAACAATTTAGATATGGCATTTGAACAAACACTTGTCGGGCGTGGTGTTCGTCGTGGACGGTAGTTGTAGAGGCGGATGATACCTGGGTGGTGGACCGAAGAGGGGGGGGGGGGGTGATGGCGTTGTCAAACTGGGCCTGGTGTGCGATGGAGTGGTGGAGGTCCGCCGCAATGGCCTGGGAGGGAGCGGATACAAAGCAAGGTGGTGAGGGGCGGAGTCAGAAAGATGTGGGCTTCGGGTGGGGTTTTGGGTAGGTTGGGGTTGTCAGACTCCTATGTGGCGGAGGTCCAGACTTCCACAACCCCCCCCCCCCCCCCCCAGCTTTGCCGCCAGTTTGCAGGAATTCAGATGTGCGGACACGTCTGCGGGCGTATGTTAAGACGGGTTGGATGGGAAAAAATGGTCTAGGTGCATTAGTCTAGACGTTTGCGTGTGTTTTGAGGCACGACGTTGGAGATTCCCTAAGGGGGAGCTAGAGCATACACCACCAAGGATAGGGCGGATCAAGGCCCATTGAGGGTGATGTCGTTAGGGAAAGGGGGATGGCAAAGGCAAACGAGTCACAACAGGCTAAGTGGAAAGAGTGTAGTCGGCTTTGACATGTCCTTCTCTGACCACATCATGTGGATTTTTTTCTTCACCCTCAATACCACCGGTAATTATAAGTTTGTCTTGTGTGCGCGCACGTGGGTTTTAGTTTAGTTAAGCTAAAAGACAACACATGGTTGTCGCGTTGAAACCCAATGAAAATATAATGGATTAAAATCAATTCATGGGCAGTAGATGTGTTGCAATCATTGATTTATTGATCAATGCTCCATGACATGGCACCAGTCAACTACTTCTAGCTGGGTAATATAAATGATATTGCTTCCAACCGCGCTTGCAATGTTACAAATGCCACTACAAATTACAAGCGCCTGCAAGTATCACCATTTCCCATGCATTCAAGTTGACAATGTGTGGGCAAGACTTTGAGTATCTCTATGAATATGTCGTAGGATTGGAAGATGTTAGGAAAATTGTGTTAGGCACAAACCACCAGGTGTTCATGAACTTGAGGGTACATCATACCAGAATTGCAGTTCACATGTCGACGGGCAGCAAAAAATCTTCCCCTTCTCTAGAGCGTCTGCTTCAGAACTCCATGCAACAATATAGTTATATCACGGTTGTGGCAAATTGGTAGACCAGTATTGAGTCAGTTTAATATGTGTGGAAACTATAGATAAAGGGTTTGCTACAAGGAAAGAGATAGCAAGGCATGCAACTCGCACAAATAACTTGCTTTTTTCGTGTGAGGAAAATCAATTGTACACATATAATCATGCAATAGAACTATCACTAACTAGATGTTGACTATTAACTAAAATTATATTGGCGTGATGCCCATTAAATATAAATTATGAGGATTGTCCCATTTTGTGGCTGGAAACAAATAATCTTTCGTTCAATTGGGTTGTAACGTGATGTGTCGGTGGGGTTGTGTTGACTGGTGGGGGTACTTCAATTCCTATTTGACGCACAATGTGTCTAAAGACAAGCAAACCAGCATTTGTCATGCATCCTAGTCTAGCTCATTTACTTCGTCATTCTTTCTGTTCCTTTTCATACTATTCAATTTTTTTTCACCTCCTTTGTTTTTCTTATCTTTTGTATGTGTTTTCCTTTTCTTTTTTACAATTTTGTGCTGCGTGTTGGGGGCATTTTTAGAAAAACATATAAAGACATGCACCCCCATTTTCCTTGAAATACATATTAAGAAAATCCATCAACTTTTCTTAGAAAAACATGATTTTATTTTTACGCATAAAACATTATTCAAACACATGATGAAAATTTTATACGAAATTTAATTAATTATTTATTCAAAAAATATATTGTGATACGTTGACAGTGTCTCAATATTATGGCAATAATGTTTAGAAGATAACAACATTTTTACACTCAAAGAACATATTCTCGTAATAGGTATGACGATTGTTTCCAAATAATATAGAAAATGAAAAATATGAATTTATTGAGCGTGCAGTGGCCAGACTAATTAGGCGCCTAAATGCGTTTGCTCTAGGTCGCGTGAGGAGACTGCTTCCACGCGAGAACTATATCTCGCTTAGTGCATCGGATCCTTCCGTCTCGCGCGAACCTTTGTCCCCGTAGCGATTAGGCTGGCCCATTTAAGTCTTTCTATTAATTCCCAGGGTTTCTTTCTAGTTCGCTGGGTTTTGTTCATGGTTTTTTCTGGTTTTTTCTGTGTGGATTTCTTCTCCTGTTTTCACTTTTGGGGTTTGGTTTTGTTTGGTTGTTTTGTTTTCTATTTTTTTCTGTTTTTAATTTTTCATCGGTTTCTTGTTTTCTGTTTTTCCTTTTCTTTTTTTGGTTTTCTTCCCTGGTTTTCCCTTTTTACACTGTTTTTCTCTGGTTTTTTGTTACCTAATTCTCTTCTGTTTGTATCTTGTGTTTTTTTCTTTTCTATCCTATTTTCATTATTTTTGTTTGTTTTTTTCTTTCTTAGTTTTTATCAGTTTTCTTCGTTCGTCTTAGGTTTTATTTTGTTTTTCTTTGTTTTTACATAGGGTTTCATGATTTTATCCTGGTTTTTCATTTTTCCTTGTTCCTGAGGTGTTTTTTATTCTTCAGTTTCATCCATTTTCACAATTTTTTTTATTTTTCTATTTTCAACACATGCCTACGTTTTTCATATGTGTTTGTTAATTTTGTGTATATATTAGGAAGATTTTTCAGTTTGAAAAAATGTTTGCTGACTACTTTCTACATATACATTGTACATTTTCAGTATATATCAGGAACATTTTTAATACATACTTAATTTTTTAAAATATATGATTATTTCCTTTTGATATACAACCAATATTTTTAAAATTTATATTTTATGTTCATTTTGTTAATACACATTCGACATTTTTCGTATACATCAGAAACATTTTTTATTCACATTTACTATTAATTTTTACACCAAAATGCTTTATTAACACCTGATAAGTACATGGTCAACTTTTTCATACACATTATGTTTTTTGTATACATGAGAAACATTTTTTCTATACACATTTAATGCTTTACAAATGCCAGATTAACATTTTTTAAATATCTATGTAGGGTGGTTTTTTAATATATATATATATAGAATATTTAAAAGTGAAAAAAGTAAAGCAAAAATAAAAACGAAAAACAGAAGAAAAAAAGAGGTTATGGCGTCCCGCGAGCTGGGCAAGCGCAGTCTCGCGGTCCATCTGGCGAGCTGCCCTACGCGTCTCGCGTTAAGTGTGATATAAACTTGCCCCTGTTTGTAAGTCTTCTGGCGCTTGCCTTTGTTTTGGACCGTTGCTCTGTTCGGCGGGCATCGGGGCTTTGCTGGAGTTCATAGTATTTGAATGCCAAACGAATTTATCTTTTTCCTTTTTATCATATATTCTTTCTTTTCTTTTTATATTTGTTTTTCCTTTCATTTTTCTTTCCTTTCCATTTTTTGTGAATGGTCCACAGCAACGCGAGATGATGGCGCGTCGCGGGTCCTTTCCCCTTTTTCATTTATGTGATTTATTTTTAGTTTACTTTTTAATTCGTGTGATGGGGATGGATTAGCATATGAACACATATCTTGACGTAAACGACCATTTTCTGAAAAAAAAAATCTGAAAAAAGTATGAACTTTTCTAAAAAACCATGATTATATTTTGCACATGAATTAAACTTTTTCTTGTGTACATAGACATTATTGAGTGAGCCAGTGGCCATACTAATTAAGCACATTAAGGTGTAGCTCTACTATTCAATGTGTACGTGAGGAGGTTGTTTGCTGTAAAAAAATGCTGTGAGGAGGCTGATTCCTAAGGGCATCTCCAACGTTGACTCACAAATGGACACCGCAAACGTCAGTTTTTATGTGCGGGCGTGGTTTACGGGCATGATGCGGGAGTGTCATTCAACGCTATTTATAAATTAATCGGGTTGGGAAGAAAGAAAGTAGAGGGGGGCCATGCATGTGGTAGGATATTGTGTTTGTGGTGTCCGGTTGGGAGGAGAGAAAAAAAAAGACCATGCGAAGGCTTTGTGTTGGTCAAATGTATGTTCGGACTCCCACAGAGCACCCCCCCCCCCCCCCCCCTAAGGCCTTGTTTGGTTCTTTCAGATTTGAAGGGTTTTGGTTCCTTCACCTCAATCCACTCCAATCCTCTCCAATCCCTTCCTGGGAGGGATTAACCGAACAAGCCATAAGGCTGAATACGGTTGCTTACAATCTCTGTCGTTTCTCTCCTCACCGGGTTTTGTGGTTGGGATGGAGTTCGTAGACATTTTTTGGGTATGGCCTTCATAACTAGTATATTTTAGATTTAAGCCCCATTTTTGCGGTCTTTCGTATCTAAAGGAAAAAGGACATGCCGATCTTTCTCTTGTGTAGTTTGAGGTGTTTTCAGGGAACTTGTGTAAATTTGCCTTGAACTTCCTTGCGTTTCAAACTGGACCGGATTTTTACGGTAGAATCTCCACGCTACACCGACTTCTCGCCCACGATCGGTGTAGCATCAGCAGTCGCCTTTCTTTTCATTTTACCTGCTACGTGTCATGCCTGCATCGACACAAGTCATGGATCTCTTTATCTTTTTGCAGGCATGCGGTCACACACAGACAGGCTTGTCAAACAAGTTGGAAATAGGGACCGATAGGAGGACGTAGGGGCGGAGCTGGGCCCCGGGCACCCAGGGCCCAGGCCCGGGGTGTGAAAAACTTCACAGGCTATAGTTATATAGATTTTTTTACAGGCCCGGGGTGAAGCACATTGAAAAAAGAAGGGTCAAACCATGATGGGCTGCATTACCAGAACACACGCATGCACGAGGGACAAGGATCAGGTGACTTGCCTTCGGGCAGTCACGCCGTAACATGCGGCTCTACATCCACCATAGAAACAAGATCCAACGCTTCACAACGGCCCAAGTGAAAACAGCCACAGCTTATACAGAGTTGGGAAGGGACGGAAGGGGCTTTGGCGGGGAAAATCTAGGGATTTGGCGTGACGGGTCGTACTCTCCCGCGCCACACCACGCCGCTGACGAGAGAGTGGAGGGATCGTCGCCGTGGGGGAGGAGGGGAAGGACAGCCACCGCGCAGGGGAAGGGACTTCCGCAGGGGAGAGGGAGGAAGGTCGCGGCTCCACTGTGGAAGCGAGGCAGACAGACGTCGTCGCAGAGGAGAGCGACGAAGGGCTGCGGCGTTGCTGCAGAGGAGGGAGGAGAGCTACTGCACCACGCGAGTGTACGTGAACACCTCCGAACGATTCTGTCGTGAGTCCCTTGCTATTCATATCCAGGCTGTAAATATTTCTGAAATGTTACTTTGGTCTTACTCGTACCAGATCCAGATCAGCTGTACAAATGTCTAAAGTAATGCTGAATGCGGAATGCTTGTTTTTATCTTAATAAGAGTATATATATCTGCAGCATCTCTAAAATTTATGAAGTATCCTTGACTCCCATCTCTGAAATTGTAGCTTATATCTTGGGATTGCCATCTCTGAAATGTGACAAACTGACTTTGCAGCTTATGATGTACAGTTTTTATTTAGAGAGGTTCCAGTGCTACCTTTTTTGCATGTCTGCTTGTCTTCTTGTATTGTTTAGTAACCATATCGGTCCGCCGCTAATTATACGGCCTTCTTTGGTTTGGAGGAATTTCACAGGAATTCTATAGGATAGGATTCTTGTAAGAAATTTTCCTTTACAGCCCTTTGGTTCATAGAAATGCATTTCTATTCCTACATAGGATTGGTTCTATCCTCCACATTTTAAAGGAAAATAAAAAAGAGCCTAGACTCAATGGAAAATTTCCTATGATGTGAACCAAATGACATCTCTTTTCCTAATCCAACTCATAGGATTTGAGATGCATGTCATCTCATTTCCTACAAGTTTCCTATTCCTACGATAATCTTATCCTATGAACCAAAGGAGGCCTACATGTCGTTTGAATTTTGTAGAATTTGGGTATTTTGGGGCCTAAGTGTACAAGTAAAATGGCCTGATTTGTGTATCCCGATGATTATTCAGCAGAAAGACTTGTTGCTGCAGAATTTCTATGCCAAGTATTGCTAGTTCAGCCTGAATTTGATCTTGAGTGTTGTTAGTATCTGCTCTTGACAACATGCACTAGTAGAAAACGGACCTTTTGTCCGCAGCTTTAGTCCCGGTCGGGTTTTGAACCGGCACTAATGTGACCATTAGTACCGGTTTGGGACGGGCATCATTAGTCGCGGTTCGTTCCGGACCTTTAGTCCCGGTTCGTAACACGAACCGGGACTAATGTGGTGGTGGCAGGCTGGTGTCAGCTGGGGCCCCCACGAGCCCCTTTAGTCCCGGTTGGTATCACCAACCGGGACTACAGGCCCCCCCTTTAGTCCCGGTTCGTAACACGAACCGGGACTAAAGGGTGGTGTCAGGCTGGTGTCAGCTGGGGCCCCCACGAGCCCCTTTAGTCCCGGTTGGTATCACCAACCGGGACTAAAGGCCCCCCCTTTAGTCCCGGTTGGTGATACCAACCGGGACTAAAGATCCCCTATATGAATTCGGCCAGCCCGATCACAGTACTCCTCCCTTTTTTCCCCCCTTCTTCCCCTCCTTTGTTCTTCCCTCTTCCTCGAGCTCATCCTCCATTTTTGCCAAAATTTGTCAAGATTTGGAGGCACCCCATCCATCCAAGTGTTCACAAAGGTTAGCAACTTTGTCCTTTCATCTCTCATTGCTAGATTAGCTCTTGCAATGCTCTATAAGTATAGTGATTTGTAGGTTTTAGTTTGGGAGTATTTATACGTGGTAGTTCATTTGATTTATATGCAATTTGAGCTCAAATTAACTTCTTACTTTGCATGTGTAGGTGTGGTTTACTTAGTGCCTTCCCGTCCCCGTCCTAACCACCGTCGATCGCCCGCACCGTCCCGTCGCCGTCACCACACCTTGGTGAGCCTCTTGTTTGTTCTTATCCTTTTTATAAAAAAAATCTTATTTGTATGATTTAGATAGTTAATTGTATAATTTTCTTACATGTATGATTGTTTGTTATACATAGTGCCATGACTTTAATATCCGTCCCCGTCGGCCCTCGTCCGGTTTATGATTCGGATGTGGTATATATATTCTCTTTTATAACTATTTGTTGCATTTCGCGTTTATGACAATTATGCCCATCAAGTTGACATAGATATTTTTATCTAGGAGGTGTGTGAACCGGAAATTGCAACCGACATAGATATTCTTGTCAAGAAGTTAAATTTAGTTGAAAAAGAAAACGAGTATTTGAAAGAAAAATTGAAAAGAGTTGAAGAAGAGAAGATGAAACTGGAGTTGTATGTTGCCGATGTCGTCGATGATCACAAGATCAAGATGGATGCAATGCGCTTGAAGATTAGAAAATTTAAAAAATATGCCATTGATAGTGAGGCTTGGTATCACTATGCTGTTGGATCAATTGTTACCTTAGTTGCGATCTTGATCGCATTTGTTGTTGCATTTAAATGCTTTAGCTAGAGAGTTTGTATGTTGCTTTATGAGAACAAGTGTGTATGAACTTTATGTATGAACTTGTTTTAATTTGGTCTTTTCGGTGTTGTGTAATGAAGATGAGCCGGCAATGGATGTACGATGACCGATGCTCTCCCCAGTTCATTAATGGCGTGCATACTTTTCTGGTTGCGACTGAGGCAAACAAGCGGGCGGATGGTTTTATGTATTGTCCATGTGCTGGCTGTAAGAATGATCGAAATTACTCTAACTCAAGAACCATTCACGTCCACCTGTTTGAGTCCGGTTTCATGTCCGGCTATAACTGTTGGACCAAGCACGGAGAAAGAGGGGTCCTAATGGAAGAGAATGAAGAAGAAGAGGATGACGACAGCTATCCTGGCCATGGGTTCCATGAATACGATGGTACAACAATGGGGGAAGAAGCTGAGCCGGCAATGCAGGAAGGAGGTGAAGAAGAGGCATCAGATGAGCCCGCTGATGATCTTGGTCGGGCCATTGCTGATGCAAATAGAAACTGTGCAAGTGAAAAGGAGAAGCTGAAGTTGCAGCGCATGTTAGAGGATCACAAGAAATTGTTGTACCCAAATTGCGAAGATGACAAGAAAAAGCTCATCCAAGGCCCCAAGCAACCCGGCAACGACATTTATGTGTACCTAAGGCCATTAGTCGAAGAACTTTTAGAGCTGTGGAATGGAAAAGATGTACGTGCGTAGGATGAGCACAAACAGCAGGAATTTGACCTGCGAGCGTTGCTGTTTTTAACCATCAATGATTGGCCTGCTCTCAGTAACCTTTCAGGACAGACAAACAAGGGATACCACGCATGCACGCACTGTTTAGATGATGCCGACAGTATATATTTGGATAAATGTAAGAAGAATGTGTACCTAGGGCATCGTCGATTTCTTCAGAGCAGGCATCCCGTAAGAAAGAAAGGCAAGCATTTCAAAGGTGAGGCAGATCACCAGAAAAAGCCTCGCCGCCGTACTGGTGATGATATACTTGATACGGTTAAGGATTTAAAAGTAATCTTTGGAAAGGGTCCTGGCGGACAATCTGTTCCGAATGACGCTGACGGACGCGCACCCATGTGGAAGAAGAAATCTATATTTTGGGACCTACCCTATTGGAAAGACCTAGAGGTCCGCTCTGCAATCGACGTGATGCACGTGACGAAGAATCTTTGCGTGAACCTGCTAAGCTTCTTGGGCGTGTATGGGAAGACAAAAGATACACCGGAGGCACGGGAGGACCAGCAACGTATGCACGGAGAAGACGGCATGGATCCAAAGCAGTTTCAGGGTCATGCCAGCTACGCTCTTACCAAAGAAGAGAAGGAAATCTTCTTCGAATGCCTGCTCAGTATGAAGGTCCCGTCTGGCTTCTCGTCGAATATAAAGGGAATAATAAATATGGCAGAGAAAAAGTTTCAGAACCTAAAGTCTCATGACTGCCACGTGATTATGACGCAACTGCTTTCGGTTGCATTGAGGGGGCTTCTAGCGGAAAACGTTCGATTAGCCATTGTGAAGCTATGTGCATTCCTCAATGCAATCTCTCAGAAGGTAATCGATCCAGAAATCTTACCAAGGTTAGAGAATGATTTGGTGCAATGTCTTGTCAGTTTCGAGTTGGTGTTCCCACCATCCTTCTTCAATATCATGACGCACGTCCTAGTTCACCTAGTCGAGGAGATTGCCATTCTGGGTCCTGTATTTCTACACAATATGTTCCCCTTGGAGAGGTTCATGGCAGTCTTAAAGAAATATGTTCGTAATCGTGCTAGGCCAGAAGGAAGCATCTCCAAGGGCCATGAAACAGAGGAGGTCATTGAGTTTTGTGTTGACTTTATGCCTGACATTAAGCCGATTGGTGTTCCTGAATTGCGGCATGAGGGCAGACTGGGTGGAAAAGGCACGCTAGGAAAGAATTTAGTAATATGCCGGGACGGGCATTCTTTGGCGCAAGCACACTACACAGTTCTACAAAGTTCCGCCTTGGTGGCTCCGTATATCGAGCAACACAAGAATATTCTACGCTCCAAACACCCGGAGCAGTCTGACGACTGGATTACACATGAACAAACTGTGACTTTCGTCGGTTGGTTGCAGACACGTCTCATGCATGACGACACTGTTGCAGATGACCTGTACTTGCTGTCCAAGTTACCATCTTCGACTATATTGACTTTCAAAGGGTACGAGATAAATGGGAATACATTTTACACGATCGCCCAAGATAAAAAGAGCGCCAACCAAAACAGTGGTGTCCGCTTTGATGCAGCAAACACCAATAGGCCAAAGGACACATATTATGGTTACATAGAGGAGATATGGGAACTTGACTATGGACTTGGTTTGAAGGTCCCTTTGTTTCGGTGCAAATGGGTCAATCTGAGAGGAGGCGGGGTAAAGGAAGACCCGCAGTATGGAATGACAACAGTGGATCTCAACAATCTTGGGTACGCAGACGAACCATTCGTCCTAGCCAATGATGTGGCGCAGGTTTTCTATGTGAAGGACATGTCTACCAAGCCGAGAAAAAGAAAAGATAAGGAAGCGAATACATCATACGATGAGCCAAAGCGCCACATAGTTCTTTCAGGGAAAAGAAACATCGTGGGAGTGGAGGACAAGACAGACATGTCAGAAGATTATGAAAAGTTTCATGAAATTGCTCCCTTCACAGTGAATGTTGACCCGAGCATCAAGTTAAACGATGAAGATTGTCCATGGTTACGGCACAAAGGGACACACGCGAAGAAAAAGTTTTATATCCAAAGATCCCACTCTGGGATGTGACCGGCTTCTCTAGTTAGTTTCCGGACTTATATATCTGGAAAGTCCCACTTCGGACAAACCGGAGGGAATCTTTGTAATAGAACTCCGACTTATGTGTTTTGGCATTTGAAACGCGAAGAAATATTATGTCCAAAGCCACGTCATCAATTTTCAACGCTTTCTGACTTCAGTTGCTATTTTTCATGCATTTACTGATTTTTTTGAGCTAAATGACCCTGAAATTGAAAAGCACTACAAATCACAATCAGAAAAGGTTGAATGTTGGCATGGTATCATCATTTCACCCACATAGCATGTGCTAAAAAGTTGAGAGGGTTACGGCAAAAACTGGATGCACATCGTGTACAAAATGGACAATCTCTTTCGAAGTATCACGCTTTCGGACGAAAACTCGTCTGTTACAAAGGCATTTCATTTTTTTAAATAACCTAAGAATTACCAAATTGAATATAATGATAAAACACACTAATATTAAACAGCAGAAAAAAGAATCACTGAAAAATCTTTTTTTAAAATAAAGTTATTCACAAACTAGTGATTCACACAAATTTCAAATAATTCAAATTTGAAAACTACTGGCACTAACAGAAAGTTTATAATTTTTTTTACCTAAAGCAAAAAGATTCACTCAGAAACTCTAAATAAAGCAAAAAACAACCAAGAAATAAAAGAAAATAAATATAGAAGAAAACAAAAAAAAAAGCCCGCCTACTGGGCCGCCACGGCCTGCATACGACTAGACACCCACTAGTTGGGCCAGGATGCAGGCCCGCGAGGCCCAGTATGGCCCACAGGGCAGGAAAGAACGGTAGGCCTTGTAGGCGTGCTTTAGAGAGGAGCTCGAATGAGCTACCGCGCCGGGGTTTATAAACCAGTGCGAGCGCCCTTCGCTGGGCGAGGTGGGACTAAACATCCACCACACTGCGCCGTGCCAGGAACAGGCCTTTAGTCGCGGTTGGAGCCACCAACCGCGACTAAAGGGGGGCCTTTAGTCGCGGCTGGAGCCACTAACCGCGACTAAAGGTGAATTTCATCCAGTCCAAGCGGCGGGAAGCGAGACCTTTAGTCGCGGTTGGTGGCTCCAACCGCGACTAAAGGTGGCCTTTAGTCGCGGTTGGAACCACCAACCGCGACTAAAGGCTCTCATATAACTCCACTTACAAAAAATTCACCATCCTCTCCATTCTCTCGACGCCAAACACAGACGACGCCGCCAGGCTGCTGCGCGCCGCCGCCTGCCCCGATCGACGCCGTCGCCGCCCCCGACGCCGGCCGCCCGTCCCTCCTCGTCGACCCCTACTCCGGACGCGCCCTTCCTCGCCGATCGCCGACGGCGCCGCCGGCCCGCGCGCGCACGCCCGCTCCTCGTTGCGCCGCCTGCCCCGACGCCGTCGCTGCCCCCGATTCGCCTCGCCTCGCCATCGCCCCGCTGTGAGCTCAGTTCCTCCCTCTCCCCCCCTCCCTCGCCCCCTGCCGCCATGGCCGGCCGCCCGTCCCCGAGCCCCCCCCCCCACACACACATGCATGAACACACACACACACACATTTTCTATTTAGATGTTTTAGTTGTTTTTCACTAGTATATATGTATGTATGAATGCATGTTAGATGGATATAATTAGTGTTTAATTAGTATAGATTTTTTTTATATAATGTTGTTTTTCTGTTTTTTAATGGATGTATAGAAGTATGCTTAATTAGTGTTTCTTTTTCTATTTTTTAATTTTTTATACTTTTAGTTATAGAAATGTTAGATGAATGTTTTTTAGTTTTTTATACTTTTAGTTATAGCTAGATAAATGTTAGATATAAAAACGTTGAGGAATTTTGACATTTGATCCAATGTATAGCAATTAGTATTTGCAAAAGTTGCATATTTTAATGTTGTATTTGCAATAGATTTTCTTAGTCCTTTAAGGGATTAATTATCAGGAATGCCCCCATTATGGATGTGCACAAGTTGATCCAATTTCTTTCTGATCTCATGCATCTACCTTTCGGATCTCTGAATACTAAATTGTTTTATCTTTCTTCTGGATTAGTTAAATAAAAGCTATGGACAATACCGGCAGAGAAGGAGAAGAGGTTGTGTTCGACATCATACGCTCCACGAGCCCAGATGATCATGATGACGGCTCGCAATATCTGAACCCTTCGGGTGAGGGTATGATGTTTGATGAAGACGAACGAATAGATGAAGGTGACGACAACGATGTTGACGAAGAAAATGTTCTTCAAATAACAATGACCGGCGAGGTATATTTAATATATAAGCCATCCGGTGATCATTACATGTCTTAATTGATTTGTATGTATTAACGAATCGATCTTTCTTCTTTTAGGCCTCCGGATCGAGCAAATCTTGTACAAGCAATAGGGTAGTTCGAGGCCCGGCCAAAAAGTTGGACAAAGGCGTAAAGTTCAACATCGATTCCATCAAAACATCAACTGGCGAACCGCTTGAACCTAAGAAAAATGCGACCACGTTCAAGAATCAATGCGGAGTTATTGTCAGGGACCAAATCCCGATCTCCGTTCAAGAATGGAGAAAGCCAGCAAAGGGAGATCGAGCAGGAGTTACTTTTGTCGACGAAAGAGCAAAAGATGTGCTTTGGACTACGCTCATGGAACATTTCACCCTACCAGATAATTTGACAGATGTAGATCTGAAGAAAGTCAGAAACTATGCTCTTAAAAAGATGGCGATCGCATTCAACACCTTCAAGAAAAATGCATGGGCTAAGTACGTCAAATCAAAAAAGAAGACTCCAGAATTCACGGGAGCACTGGTGAAGGCAAAAGATCACTGGGACGCTTTCGTGAAGTTCAAGGAATCGGAAGAAGCTAAGGAACTGTCGAGGAAAAACAAGATTAATGCTGCGAAAAAGAAGTGGCACCATCGTCTGGGGCCAGGTGGCTACCAGGTGGCCCTGCCTAAGTGGCATCAATCTGAGCAAGAGATGATTAGTAAACGGGTCAGTCCAGTTACATTGACATGGCCCCCCAGGTGCAGGACATGGTTTTATGCGCATGGGGGGAAGTTGGACCCAGAGACAGGGCTGGTTATGGTGAAGGCAAGTCTTAAAGAAGCGACAGACGAAATACTTATTGCAATAGAAGAAGCTCGATCGGGGGTGTTCACGCCCAACAGAGATAACGACGAGCTTACGCGCGCCCTGAAGAATCCTGAACACCCGGGAAGAACACGAGGCAAAGGCGTTGTTCCGTGGTATGAGGGGTTTGCGGATTGGAACGACGACTATAGAAGTCGTGCGAGAAAGAAGAAGCATGAGGAGCAGAAGAAGAAGGAGGAAGCACTCCGCCTTGAAGGCCTAATATCCTCGCACCTGGAGTTGGAACGATTTGTCAGGCGGCAGCAGGAGCAGATCGACTCACTCAGCCAGGAAAGGGCGTCTCAGCGGCAGCATGAGCAGATCGATCCAGCATTGGATAGCACCGTCCCATCTATGCCGAGAAGCAGCGTGGGTTCCGCCCCGGCCGATATCGATAATGCACTGCTAGCTAGCTACCCTGTGGATGATATCAAAGACAGGACTAACTGTGAGCTACACATGAAAATGAAGAACTTATCCATGAAGGTGGCGGACGGCTATGCTTTAGCAAATCCCCCTGAAGCAACCTTCCATTGCAATCCCATTCCAGCTGGCTATGCTCGTGTCGGGGTTGATGAAGTGATGTCAGGATATCACGATCTACAACTTGACATTCTTGGAGGTGACGAGGAGAGAACACTGGGAGAGGCCATACATCGTATCATTCTATGGAAAAAGGATTGCATCGTCTTTCCAAGGCCACCGACTCCTCCTTCTCCAAGTCCTCCGCCGCTTCAGTCGACTCCTCCTCCTCCAAGTCCGGCACCGCGTCAGCCGACTCCTCCTCCAAGTCCGGCACGGCGTCAGCCAACTCCTCCTCCTCCAAGTCAGCCGACTCAGCGTGCTCCGCCTAAGCAACAGCGGAAGAGAGAGGCCGCAGCTACGACGGCTAGCGGTACAACAGACAAGAAATTCAAACATGGTCCAAGCCTCAAGCCTCTTCCGAAGTTGTCTTACCACCTGACTCAGGAGGAACTCGACGACGCATGTGATGCCCAATTGAAGGCCCATTTTGCACCGAAACCGCCCGCGCCGCCAAAGGAGAAAGTACCTGAGCATGTATCACAACACTTTATTGATATGGCTCGACCGGCTGACAATCAGAAGGACTCCGACTATGTGCGGTCTATCAAGAAGTCATATTCTGCAGGGCAAAAGGAGTCAAGCTCGGGCCAAGCAGTTGGCAAAAAAAGCAGGAAAACTGTTCCCCAGCTGGGAGAACAAGCAGTGCAATCGATCCCCCCGCTCAGTGTACAAACACATGTGAGTACCGACGATCTTAGAAGGCAGGCTAAAGAGGCCGGTGTCACTGTTGAACAACTCCTAGGCCTTGAGGAAATCCCCGGGATTACAGAGGAGGAAGTAAAATACCAATATGTCCGTGGCAAACCTCTGGTCAAGCCTGACGATGTCAAGCTTCTACCAACGAGAATGTACAATTTGCATACGGGGTACATGCAAAAAACAGCAAATACCAATGAAGAGTCCCTCATGGTGAAAGTCAAGCCAGAGCATTACTTCCATGGAAAAGATGTGTGGATTGATTTTTCAGAGTTGTTTCAGTTATTCCAACAAGACGCACTAGACAAATCTATCGTCGGTTGCTATTGTCTGTAAGTGATTTCTTTCTGTAATTTAAGTCTCTAGCTAGCTAGCTAGATGTGCTCTCATTCATTAACTGTAATTATCCTCACTATATTCTTTTCTTTGGTATTATGCAGAATGAAGATGTATGAAATGAAAAAAACTAGACGCTATGGAGTTGGGTTCATTGACCCAAATACGATTAATCAGGCGATATGGGAAGATCAATATTCGAGAGAAGACACAGAGAGATTCCTGCTAGAGTTTTTGAAGCAACTAAACACCCAACCAAAAATACTACTTCCTTACAACTTCGGGTGAGTGTTACTATATCTTGTACTACAAATTCTATTTTTTGCTTACTAGATGTTAATAAGTGTAGTTGTTGAGTTATGCACATGCCCGCTTATTTATAAAAAACGTGTGCGCATGCAGTTTCCACTGGATCTTGTTAATCATTGAAGTTGACAAGGGAAAAGTTGAAGTACTGGACTCACTATATAAGGATCCATCCGAATACGCAATCGTGAAGGGGACGTTCGACAGGTAATTTCAATCATTATCGCACAATGTCTACCTCTTTACTTCATTTCCTGATATCAACTAGTTAATAACTCCTTTATTCATTTTCTTTGCCGGCGGGCAGGGCTTGGAAAAAGTTCATCGAAGAGGTCCCCGGCCAATGGAAACAACAGCTGAAATGGGTGCGACCCAAGGTAATTAAGTAGTACTAGCTAGCTACGTCCGGGACTAAAGGTCCCCCAGCGCACGGCCCCGGCAGGCGCCACGTGGTGGACCTTTAGTGTTGGGCCGTGACGAACCGGGACTAAAGGGGGGGGCCTTTAGTCACCCCCTTTAGTGCCGGTTGTAGAACCGGCACTAAAGGGCCTTACAAACCGGGATTAAAGGCCCGTTTTCTACTAGTGATGTTAGACTGATGGTGCTGAATTAATGAAAGTGGCTGGTGCTTCTATCTCTAATGGCATGTACTGGCTGATGTTGTTTTTATTGCCGGATGCCTAAAGATGTGTACAAATGTGTAAATATTAATGAATTTTTACTTCTCTAAATGCTAACTAATGGCCTGCTGGATTGATGTGTGCTTGATCTGGCAGATATATACATGTGTGTGTGTGTACTGGGCCCGGGGCTTACTTCAATCCTGGCTCCGCCGCTGGGAGGACGTACTGGCGCGTGTCACAGTACGTAGCAGACGCTGGTATGCTCAGCAGGGTTTGACTCGACCGCCTCTATCAAATCTGCCTCCAATCCTTCATGGCCCTACCTGACGGAACCTCGTGCTCGTAGTAGCTTGTGGCTCGATAAACATTTCGAAACAGTATCTGGATCCACATGATTCGTTTGCCTGAGCAGGCAGATGTCTACTAAAAAGAACAGTAGTAATAGAGGTACTGTCAGTCCTACTATTCTTTAAGCATCCACGATTAACGGCTGAACGGACACTAACAGAAGATATTGCAGTACTCTCTCGCAAAGCAAACACAAGAAGATGCAAAGCAAGCAGTTGGCTTTAAACACCGCCATTACCCTGTACGAACCCTAGTAACAACCACTCATCATTTCATGGTGATAGATGAATAAAACTAATGCTTATTGATTGATTTGGTGCAGAATACATGGCTTTATATATTGGTACAAACCGACTTAGGCTAGGTATTACAAACCGACTAGACTAGGAAACTTGTGATCCAAGGAATAGTGTAACATCCCCCCGCAGTATCAACGGAAGGATCAACGACGTTGAGACTAAAATGGATGTCTTGAAACGGCGTAGTAGCAAGTCCTTTGGTAAAGAAGTCAGCAAACTGAGCCGTAGTAGGAACATGAAGCACCCAAACTCCAAGAGCTACCTTCTCACGGACAAAGTGGATATCAATCTCAATATGTTTGGTCCGTCGATGTTGAACAGGATTCCCAGACATGTAAACAGCTGAGATATTATCACAATATACAATAGTAGCCTGCTCAATCGGTTGGTGCAGCTCCGAGAGTAACTGACGGAGCCGGATAGCAACAACATGTGCCACAGCACGGTTCTCAGCTTCAGCAGACGAGCGGGAGACCGTAACCTATCTTTTCGAGGACCAATAAATCAAATTGTTACCAAGAAAAACACAAAATCCGGAAGTGGATCTTCGAGTATCTGGACAACCAGCCCAGTCTGCATCAGAGTATGCGGTGAGAGAATGGGGAGTAGAATTATTGATGTGAAGACCATGATTAAGAGTACCTTTCAAATACCTATGAACACCTTTGACATGATTAAAATGAGGAAGCCGTGGATCATGCATATAGAGGCATGCTTGTTGAACAGCAAAGGAAATTTCAGGACGAGTGATAGTGAGATATTGGAGAGCACTGGTTAAACTATGATACAGAGTAGCATCAGAGAAAGGTTCACCGTCAGCTGAGAGTTTGAAACTAGTATCAAGGAGTGCGAGAGGACTGACAATCAAGCATACCAGCACGATTAAGAAGATCAAGAATATACAGACGTTGGGAAAGAAAGAGGCCAGAAGAATCACGAAGAACAGCAATTCCCAAAAAGTGATGAAGAAGACCAAGATCAGTCATAGAGAATTCAGAACGAAGAAGAGTGATAATGTGATCTAAAAAAGTTTGAGAAGATGCGGTGAGAATGATATCACCTACATATAGAAGGAGTTAGGCAGTTTCCGAATTGTGATGGTATACAAAGAGAGAAGTATCAGAAAGCGAAGAAGTGAAACCTATTGTTTGGAGAAAAGAAGAGAAACGTTGAAACCAGGCTGGTGGAGCTTGTTTGAGACCGTAAAGAGATTTTTGGAGAAGACCGTAACACCAACCGGGACTAAAGGTCCCCCAGCGCACGGCCCCGGCAGGCGCCACGTGGTGGGCCTTTAGTGTCGGGCCGTGACGAACCGGGACTAAAGGGGGGGGGCCTTTAGTCCCCCCCCCCCCCCTTTAGTGCCGGTTGTAGAACCGGCACTAAAGGGCCTTACAAACCGGGATTAAAGGCCCGTTTTCTACTAGTGATGTTAGACTGATGGTGCTGAATTAATGAAAGTGGCTGGTGCTTCTATCTCTAATGGCATGTACTTGCTGATGTTGTTTTTATTGCCGGTGCCTAAAGATGTGTACAAATGTGTAAATATTAATGAATTTTTACTTCTCTAAATGCTAACTGATGGCCTGCTGGATTGATGTGTGCTTGATCTGGCAGATATATACATGTGTGTGTATGTACTGGGCCCGGGGCTTACTTCAATCCTGGCTCCGCCGCTGGGAGGACGTACTGGCGCGTGTCACAGTACGTAGCAGACGCTGCTATGCTCAGCAGGGTTTGACTCGACCACCTCTATCAAATCTGCCTCCAAGCCTTCATGGCCCTACCTGACGGAGCCTCGTGCTCGTAGTAGCTTGTGGCTCGATAAACATTTCGAAACAGTATCTGGATCCACATGATTCGTTTGCCTGAGCAGGCAGATGTCTACTAAAAAGAACAGTAGTAATAGAGGTACTGTCAGTCCTACTAGTCTTTAAGCATCCACGATTAACGGCTGAACGGACACTAACAGAAGATATTGCAGTACTCTCTCGCAAAGCAAACACAAGAAGATGCAAAGCAAGCAGTTGGCTTTAAACACCGCCATTACCCTGTACGAACCCTAGTAACAACCACTCATCATTTCATGGTGATAGATGAATAAAACTAATGCTTATTGATTGATTTGGTGCAGAATACATGGCTTTATATATTGGTACAAACCGACTTAGGCTAGGTATTACAAACCGACTAGACTAGGAAACTTGTGATCCAAGGAATAGTCTAACATCCCCCCGCAGTATCAACGGAAGGCTCGACGACGTTGAGACTAAAATGGATGTCTTGAAACGGCATAGTAGCAAGTCCTTTGGTAAAGAAGTCAGCAAACTGAGCCGTAGTAGGAACATGAAGCACCCGAACTCCAAGAGCTACCTTCTCACGGACAAAGTGGATATCAATCTCAATATGTTTGGTCCGTCGATGTTGAACAGGATTCCCAGACATGTAAACAGCTGAGATATTATCACAATATACAATAGTAGCCTGCTCAATCTCGGTTGGTGCAGCTCCGAGAGTAACTGACGGAGCCGGATAGCAACAGCATGTGCCACAGCACGGTACTCAGCTTCAGCGGACGAGCGGGAGACCGTAACCTATCTTTTCGAGGACCAATAAATCAAATTGTTACCAAGAAAAACACAAAATCCGGAAGTGGATCTTCGAGTATCTGGACAACCAGCCCAGTCTGCATCAGAGTATGCGGTGAGAGAATGGGGAGTAGAATTATTGATGTGAAGACCATGATTAAGAGTACCTTTCAAATACCTATGAACACCTTTGACATGATTAAAATGAGGAAGCCGTGGATCATGCATATAGAGGCATGCTTGTTGAACAGCAAAGGAAATTTCAGGACGAGTGATAGTGAGATATTGGAGAGCACCGGTTAAACTATGATACAGAATAGCATCAGAGAAAGGTTCACCGTCAGCTGAGAGTTTGAAACTAGTATCAAGGAGTGCGAGAGGACTGACAATCAAGCATACCAGCACGATTAAGAAGATCAAGAATATACAGACGTTGGGAAAGAAAGAGGCCAGAAGAATCACGAAGAACAGCTATTCCCAAAAAGTGATGAAGAAGACCAAGATCAGTCATAGAGAATTCAGAACGAAGAAGAGTGATAATGTGATCTAAAAAAGTTTGAGAAGATGCGGTGAGAATGATATCATCTACATATAGAAGGAGGTAGGCAGTTTCAAAATTGTGATGGTATACAAAGAGAGAAGTATCAGAAAGCGAAGAAGTGAAACCTATTGTTTGGAGAAAAGAAGAGAAACGTTGAAACCAGGCTGGTGGAGCTTGTTTGAGACCGTAAAGAGATTTTTGGAGAAGACCGTAACACCAACCGGGACTAAAGGTCCCCCAGCGCACGGCCCCGGCAGGCGCCACGTGGTGGGCCTTTAGTGTCGGGCCGTGACGAACCGGGACTAAAGGGGGGGGGCCTTTAGCCCCCCCCCCCATTTAGTGCCGGTTGTAGAACCGGCACTAAAGGGCCTTACAAACCGGGATTAAAGGCCTGTTTTCTACTAGTGATGTTAGACTGATGGTGCTGAATTAATGAAAGTGGCTGGTGCTTCTATCTCTAATGGCATGTACTTGCTGATGTTGTTTTTATTGCCGGTGCCTAAAGATGTGTACAAATGTGTAAATATTAATGAATTTTTACTTCTCTAAATGCTAACTGATGGCCTGCTGGATTGATGTGTGCTTGATCTGGCAGATATATACATGTGTGTGTATGTACTGGGCCCGGGGCTTACTTCAATCCTGGCTCCGCCGCTGGGAGGACGTACTGGCGCGTGTCACAGTACGTAGCAGACGCTGCTATGCTCAGCAGGGTTTGACTCGACCGCCTCTATCAAATCTGCCTCCAAGCCTTCATGGCCCTACCTGACGGAGCCTCGTGCTCGTAGTAGCTTGTGGCTCGATAAACATTTCGAAACAGTATCTGGATCCACATGATTCGTTTGCCTGAGCAGGCAGATGTCTACTAAAAAGAATAGTAGTAATAGAGGTACTGTCAGTCCTACTAGTCTTTAAGCATCCACGATTAACGGCTGAACGGACACTAACAGAAGATATTGCAGTACTCTCTCGCAAAGCAAACACAAGAAGATGCAAAGCAAGCAGTTGGCTTTAAACACCGCCATTACCCTGTACGAACCCTAGTAACAACCACTCATCATTTCATGGTGATAGATGAATAAAACTAATGCTTATTGATTGATTTGGTGCAGAATACATGGCTTTATATATTGGTACAAACCGACTTAGGCTAGGTATTACAAACCGACTAGACTAGGAAACTTGTGATCCAAGGAATAGTCTAACATTCCCCCGCAGTATCAACGGAAGGCTCGACGACGTTGAGACTAAAATGGATGTCTTGAAACGGCGTAGTAGCAAGTCCTTTGGTAAAGAAGTCAGCAAACTGAGCCGTAGTAGGAACATGAAGCACCCGAACTCCAAGAGCTACCTTCTCACGGACAAAGTGGATATCAATCTCAATATGTTTGGTCCGTCGATGTTGAACAGGATTCCCAGACATGTATACAGCTGAGATATTATCACAATATACAATAGTAGCCTGCTCAATCTCGGTTGGTGCAGCTCCGAGAGTAACTGACGGAGCCGGATAGCAACAGCATGTGCCACAGCACGGTACTCAGCTTCAGCGGACGAGCGGGAGACCGTAACCTATCTTTTCGAGGACCAATAAATCAAATTGTTACCAAGAAAAACACAAAATCCGGAAGTGGATCTTCGAGTATCTGGACAACCAGCCCAGTCTGCATCAGAGTATGCGGTGAGAGAATGGGGAGTAGAATTATTGATGTGAAGACCATGATTAAGAGTACCTTTCAAATACCTATGAACACCTTTGACATGATTAAAATGAGGAAGCCGTGGATCATGCATATAGAGGCATGCTTGTTGAACAGCAAAGGAAATTTCAGGACGAGTGATAGTGAGATATTGGAGAGCACCGGTTAAACTATGATACAGAATAGCATCAGAGAAAGGTTCACCGTCAGCTGAGAGTTTGAAACTAGTATCAAGGAGTGCGAGAGGACTGACAATCAAGCATACCAGCACGATTAAGAAGATCAAGAATATACAGACGTTGGGAAAGAAAGAGGCCAGAAGAATCACGAAGAACAGCTATTCCCAAAAAGTGATGAAGAAGACCAAGATCAGTCATAGAGAATTCAGAACGAAGAAGAGTGATAATGTGATCTAAAAAAGTTTGAGAAGATGCGGTGAGAATGATATCATCTACATATAGAAGGAGGTAGGCAGTTTCAGAATTGTGATGGTATACAAAGAGAGAAGTATCAGAAAGTGAAGAAGTGAAACCTATTGTTTGGAGAAAAGAAGAGAAACGTTGAAACCAGGCTGGTGGAGCTTGTTTGAGAACGTAAAGAGATTTTTGGAGAAGACCGTAACACCAACCGGGACTAAAGGTCCCCCAGCGCACGGCCCCGGCAGGCGCCACGTGGTGGGCCTTTAGTGTCGGGCCGTGACGAACCGGGACTAAAGGGGGGGGGCTCCCCCCCCCCTTTAGTGCCGGTTGTAGAACCGGCACTAAAGGGCCTTACAAACCGGGATTAAAGGCCCGTTTTATACTAGTGATGTTAGACTGATGGTGCTGAATTAATGAAAGTGGCTGGCGCTTCTATCTCTAATGGCATGTACTGGCTGATGTTGTTTTTATTGCCGGATGCCTAAAGATGTGTACAAATGTGTAAATATTAATGAATTTTTACTTCTCTAAATGCTAACTGATGGCCTGCTGGATTGATGTGTGCTTGATCTGGCAGATATATACATGTGTGTGTGTGTACTGGGCCCGGGGCTTACTTCAATCCTGGCTCCGCCGCTGGGAGGACGTACTGGCGCGTGTCCCAGTACGTAGCAGACGCTGCTATGCTCAGCAGGGTTTGACTCGACCGCCTCTATCAAATCTGCCTCCAAGCCTTCATGGCCCTACCTGACGGAGCCTCGTGCTCGTAGTAGCTTGTGGCTCGATAAACATTTCGAAACAGTATCTGGATCCACATGATTCGTTTGCCTGAGCAGGCAGATGTCTACTAAAAAGAACAGTAGTAATAGAGGTACTGTCAGTCCTACTATTCTTTAAGCATCCACGATTAACGGCTGAACGGACACTAACAGAAGATATTGCAGTACTCTCTCGCAAAGCAAACATAAGAAGATGCAAAGCAAGCAGTTGGCTTTAAACACCGCCATTACCCTGTACGAACCCTAGTAACAACCACTCATCATTTCATGGTGATAGATGAATAAAACTAATGCTTATTGATTGATTTGGTGCAGAATACATGGCTTTATATATTGGTACAAACCGACTTAGGCTAGGTATTACAAACCGACTAGACTAGGAAACTTGTGATCCAAGGACTAGTCTAACATCCCCCCGCAGTATCAACGGAAGGCTCGACGACGTTGAGACTAAAATGGATGTCGTGAAACGGCGTAGTAGCAAGTCCTTTGGTAAAGAAGTCAGCAAACTGAGCCGTAGTAGGAACATGAAGCACCCGAACTCCAAGAGCTACCTTCTCACGGACAAAGTGGATATCAATCTCAATATGTTTGGTCCGTCGATGTTGAACAGGATTCCCAGACATGTAAACAGCTGAGATATTATCACAATATACAATAGTAGCCTGCTCAATCTCGGTTGGTGTAGCTCCGAGAGTAACTGACGGAGCCGGATAGCAACAGCATGTGCCACAGCACGGTACTCAGCTTCGGCGGACGAGCGGGAGACCGTAACCTATCTTTTCGAGGACCAATAAATCAAATTGTTACCAAGAAAAACACAAAATTCGGAAGTGGATCTTCGAGTATCTGGACAACCAGCCCAGTCTGCATCAGAGTATGCGGTGAGAGAATGGGGAGTAGAATTATTGATGTGAAGACCATGATTAAGAGTACCTTTCAAATACCTATGAACACCTTTGACATGATTAAAATGAGGAAGCCGTGGATTTTGCATATAGAGGCATGCTTGTTGAACAGCAAAGGAAATTTCAGGACGAGTGATAGTGAGATAATGGAGAGCACCGGTTAAACTATGATACAGAGTAGCATCAGAGAAAGGTTCACCGTCAGCTGAGAGTTTGAAACTAGTATCAAGGAGTGCGAGAGGACTGACAATCAAGCATACCAGCACGATTAAGAAGATCAAGAATATACAGACGTTGGGAAAAAAGAGGCCAGAAGAATCACGAAGAACAGCAATTCCCAAAAAGTGATGAAGAAGACCAAGATCAGTCATAGAGAATTCAAAACGAAGAAGAGTGATAATGTGATCTAAAAAAGTTTGAGAAGATGCGGTGAGAATGATATCATCTACATATAGAAGGAGGTAGGCAGTTTCGGAATTGTGATGGTATACAAAGAGAGAAGTATCAGAAAGCGAAGAAGTGAAACCTATTGTTTGGAGAAAAGAAGAGAAACGTTGAAACCAGGCTGGTGGAGCTTGTTTGAGACCGTAAAGAGATTTTTGGAGAAGGCCGTAACACCAACCGGGACTAAAGGTCCCCCAGCGCACGGCCCCGGCAGGCGCCACGTGGTGGGCCTTTAGTGTCGGGCCGTGACGAACCGTGACTAAAGGCGGGGGGGGCCTTTAGTCCCCCCCCCCCCCCCATTAGTGCCGGTTGTAGAACCGGCACTAAAGGGCCTTACAAACCGGGATTAAAGGCCCGTTTTCTACTAGTGATGTTAGACTGATGGTGCTGAATTAATGAAAGTGGCTGGCGCTTCTATCTCTAATGGCATGTACTGGCTGATGTTGTTTTTATTGCCGGATGCCTAAAGATGTGTACAAATGTGTAAATATTAATGAATTTTTACTTCTCTAAATGCTAACTGATGGCCTGCTGGATTGATGTGTGCTTGATCTGGCAGATATATACATGTGTGTGTGTGTACTGGGCCCGGGGCTTACTTCAATCCTGGCTCCGCCGCTGGGAGGACGTACTGGCGCGTGTCCCAGTACGTAGCAGACGCTGCTATGCTCAGCAGGGTTTGACTCGACCGCCTCTATCAAATCTGCCTCCAAGCCTTCATGGCCCTACCTACCGGAGCCTCGTGCTCGTAGTTGCTTGTGGCTCGATAAACATTTTGAAACAGTATCTGGATCCACATGATTCGTTTGCCTGAGCAGGCAGATGTCTACTAAAAAGAACAGTAGTAATAGAGGTACTGTCAATCCTACTATTCTTTAAGCATCCACGATTAACGGCTGAACGGACACTAACAGAAGATATTGCAGTACTCTCTCGCAAAGCAAACACAAGAAGATGCAAAGCAAGCAGTTGGCTTTAAACACCGCCATTACCCTGTACGAACCCTAGTAACAACCACTCATCATTTCATGGTGATAGATGAATAAAACTAATGCTTATTGATTGATTTGGTGCAGAACACATGGCTTTATATATTGGTACAAACCGACTTAGGCTAGGTATTACAAACCGACTAGACTAGGAAACTTGTGATCCAAGGAATAGTCTGACATCCCCCCGCAGTATCAACGGAAGGCTCGACGACGTTGAGACTAAAATGGATGTCGTGAAACGGCGTAGTAGCAAGTCCTTTGGTAAAGAAGTCAGCAAACTGAGCCGTAGTAGGAACATGAAGCACCCGAACTCCAAGAGCTACCTTCTCACGGACAAAGTGGATATCAATCTCAATATGTTTGGTCCGTCGATGTTGAACAGGATTCCCAGACATGTAAACAGCTGAGATATTATCACAATATACAATAGTAGCCTGCTCAATCTCGGTTGGTGTAGCTCCGAGAGTAACTGACGGAGCCGGATAGCAACAGCATGTGCCACAGCACGGTACTCAGCTTCAGCGGACGAGCGGGAGACCGTAACCTATCTTTTCGAGGACCAATAAATCAAATTGTTACCAAGAAAAACACAAAATCCGGAAGTCGATCTTCGAGTATCTGGACAACCAGCCCAGTCTGCATCAGAGTATGCGGTGAGAGAATGGGGAGTAGAATTATTGATGTGAAGACCATGATTAAGAGTACCTTTCAAATACCTATGAACACCTTTGACATGATTAAAATGAGGAAGCCGTGGATCATGCATATAGAGGCATGCTTGTTGAACAGCAAAGGAAATTTCAGGACGAGTGATAGTGAGATATTGGAGAGCACCGGTTAAACTATGATACAGAGTAGCATCAGAGAAAGGTTCACCGTCAGCTGAGAGTTTGAAACTAGTATCAAGGAGTGCGAGAGGACTGACAATCAAGCATACCAGCACGATTAAGAAGATCAAGAATATACAGACGTTGGGAAAGAAAGAGGCCAGAAGAATCACGAAGAACAGCAATTCCCAAAAAGTGATGAAGAAGACCAAGATCAGTCATAGAGAATTCAGAACGAAGAAGAGTGATAATGTGATCTAAAAAAGTTTGAGAAGATGCGGTGAGAATGATATCATCTACATATAGAAGGAGGTAGGCAGTTTCAGAATTGTGATGGTATACAAAGAGAGAAGTATCAGAAAGCGAAGAAGTGAAACCTATTGTTTGGAGAAAAGAAGAGAAACGTTGAAACCAGGCTGGTGGAGCTTGTTTGACACCGTAAAGAGATTTTTGGAGAAGGCCGTAACACCAACCGGGACTAAAGGTCCCCCAGCGCACGGCCCCGGCAGGCGCCACGTGGTGGGCCTTTAGTGTCGGGCCGTGACGAACCGGGACTAAAGGGGGGGGGCCTTTAGTCCCCCCCCCCTTTAGTGCCGGTTGTAGAACCGGCACTAAAGGGCCTTACAAACCGGGATTAAAGGCCCGTTTTCTACTAGTGATGTTAGACTGATGGTGCTGAATTAATGAAAGTGGCTGGCGCTTCTATCTCTAATGGCATGTACTGGCTGATGTTGTTTTTATTGCCGGATGCCTAAAGATGTGTACAAATGTGTAAATATTAATGAATTTTTACTTCTCTAAATGCTAACTGATGGCCTGCTGGATTGATGTGTGCTTGATCTGGCAGATATATACATGTGTGTGTGTGTACTGGGCCCGGGGCTTACTTCAATCCTGGCTCCGCCGCTGGGAGGACGTACTGGCGCGTGTCCCAGTACGTAGCAGACGCTGCTATGCTCAGCAGGGTTTGACTCGACCGCCTCTATCAAATCTGCCTCCAAGCCTTCATGGCCCTACCTACCGGAGCCTCGTGCTCGTAGTTGCTTGTGGCTCGATAAACATTTCGAAACAGTATCTGGATCCACATGATTCGTTTGCCTGAGCAGGCAGATGTCTACTAAAAAGAACAGTAGTAATAGAGGTACTGTCAATCCTACTATTCTTTAAGCATCCACGATTAACGGCTGAACGGACACTAACAGAAGATATTGCAGTACTCTCTCGCAAAGCAAACACAAGAAGATGCAAAGCAAGCAGTTGGCTTTAAACACCGCCATTACCCTGTACGAACCCTAGTAACAACCACTCATCATTTCATGGTGATAGATGAATAAAACTAATGCTTATTGATTGATTTGGTGCAGAATACATGGCTTTATATATTGGTACAAACCGACTTAGGCTAGGTATTACAAACCGACTAGACTAGGAAACTTGTGATCCAAGGAATAGTCTGACATCCCCCCGCAGTATCAACGGAAGGCTCGACGACGTTGAGACTAAAATGGATGTCGTGAAACGGCGTAGTAGCAAGTCCTTTGGTAAAGAAGTCAGCAAACTGAGCCGTAGTAGGAACATGAAGCACCCGAACTCCAAGAGCTACCTTCTCACGGACAAAGTGGATATCAATCTCAATATGTTTGGTCCGTCGATGTTGAACAGGATTCCCAGACATGTAAACAGCTGAGATATTATCACAATATACAATAGTAGCCTGCTCAATCTCGGTTGGTGCAGCTCCGAGAGTAACTGACGGAGCCGGATAGCAACAGCATGTGCCACAGCACGGTACTCAGCTTCAGCGGACGAGCGGGAGACCGTAACCTATCTTTTCGAGGACCAATAAATCAAATTGTTACCAAGAAAAACACAAAATTCGGAAGTGGATCTTCGAGTATCTGGACAACCAGCCCAGTCTGCATCAGAGTATGCGGTGAGAGAATGGGGAGTAGAATTATTGATGTGAAGACCATGATTAAGAGTACCTTTCAAATACCTATGAACACCTTTGACATGATTAAAATGAGGAAGCCGTGGATCATGCATATAGAGGCATGCTTGTTGAACAGCAAAGGAAATTTCAGGACGAGTGATAGTGAGATATTGGAGAGCACCGGTTAAACTATGATACAGAGTAGCATCAGAGAAAGGTTCACCGTCAGCTGAGAGTTTGAAACTAGTATCAAGGAGTGCGAGAGGACTGACAATCAAGCATACCAGCACGATTAAGAAGATCAAGAATATACAGACGTTGGGAAAAAAGAGGCCAGAAGAATCACGAAGAACAGCAATTCCCAAAAAGTGATGAAGAAGACCAAGATCAGTCATAGAGAATTCAGAACGAAGAAGAGTGATAATGTGATCTAAAAAAGTTTGAGAAGATGCGGTGAGAATGATATCATCTACATATAGAAGGAGGTAGGCAGTTTCAGAATTGTGATGGTATACAAAGAGAGAAGTATCAGAAAACGAAGAAGTGAAACCTATTGTTTGGAGAAAAGAAGAGAAACGTTGAAACCAGGCTGGTGGAGCTTGTTTGAGACCGTAAAGAGATTTTTGGAGAAGGCCGTAACACCAACCGGGACTAAAGGTCCCCCAGCGCACGGCCCCGGCAGGCGCCACGTGGTGGGCCTTTAGTGTCGGGCCGTGACGAACCGTGACTAAAGGGGGGGGGGCCTTTAGCCCCCCCCCCCCTTTAGTGCCGGTTGTAGAACCGGCACTAAAGGGCCTTACAAACCGGGAATAAAGGCCCGTTTTCTACTAGTGATGTTAGACTGATGGTGCTGAATTAATGAAAGTGGCTGGCGCTTCTATCTCTAATGGCATGTACTGGCTGATGTTGTTTTTATTGCCGGATGCCTAAAGATGTGTACAAATGTGTAAATATTAATGAATTTTTACTTCTCTAAATGCTAACTAATGGCCTGCTGGATTGATGTGTGCTTGATCTGGCAGATATATACATGTGTGTGTGTGTACTGGGCCCGGGGCTTACTTCAATCCTGGCTCCGCCGTTGGGAGGACGTACTGGCGCGTGTCCCAGTACGTAGCAGACGCTGCTATGCTCAGCAGGGTTTGACTCGACCGCCTCTATCAAATCTGCCTCCAAGCCTTCATGGCCCTACCTGACGGAGCCTCGTGCTCGTAGTTGCTTGTGGCTCGATAAACATTTCGAAACAGTATCTGGATCCACATGATTCGTTTGCCTGAGCAGGCAGATGTCTACTAAAAAGAACAGTAGTAATAGAGGTACTGTCAATCCTTCTATTCTTTAAGCATCCACGATTAACGGCTGAACGGACACTAACAGAAGATATTGCAGTACTCTCTCGCAAAGCAAACACAAGAAGATGCAAAGCAAGCAGTTGGCTTTAAACACCGCCATTACCCTGTACGAACCCTAGTAACAACCACTCATCATTTCATGGTGATAGATGAATAAAACTAATGCTTATTGATTGATTTGGTGCAGAATACATGGCTTTATATATTGGTACAAACCGACTTAGGCTAGGTATTACAAACCGACTAGACTAGGAAACTTGTGATCCAAGGAATAGTCTGACATCCCCCCGCAGTATCAACGGAAGGCTCGACGACGTTGAGACTAAAATGGATGTCGTGAAACGGCGTAGTAGCAAGTCCTTTGGTAAAGAAGTCAGCAAACTGAGCCGTAGTAGGAACATGAAGCACCCGAACTCCAAGAGCTACCTTCTCACGGACAAAGTGGATATCAATCTCAATATGTTTGGTCCGTCGATGTTGAACAGGATTCCCAGACATGTAAACAGCTGAGATATTATCACAATATACAATAGTAGCCTGCTCAATCTCGGTTGGTGCAGCTCCGAGAGTAACTGACGGAGCCGGATAGCAACAGCATGTGCCACAGCACGGTACTCAGCTTCAGCGGACGAGCGGGAGACCGTAACCTATCTTTTCGAGGACCAATAAATCAAATTGTTACCAAGAAAAACACAAAATTCGGAAGTGGATCTTCGAGTATCTGGACAACCAGCCCAGTCTGCATCAGAGTATGCGGTGAGAGAATGGGGAGTAGAATTATTGATGTGAAGACCATGATTAAGAGTACCTTTCAAATACCTATGAACACCTTTGACATGATTAAAATGAGGAAGCCGTGGATCATGCATATAGAGGCATGCTTGTTGAACAGCAAAGGAAATTTCTGGACGAGTGATAGTGAGATATTGGAGAGCACCGGTTAAACTATGATACAGAGTAGCATCAGAGAAAGGTTCACCGTCAGCTGAGAGTTTGAAACTAGTATCAAGGAGTGCGAGAGGACTGACAATCAAGCATACCAGCACGATTAAGAAGATCAAGAATATACAGACGTTGGGAAAAAAGAGGCCAGAAGAATCACGAAGAACAGCAATTCCCAAAAAGTGATGAAGAAGACCAAGATCAGTCATAGAGAATTCAGAACGAAGAAGAGTGATAATGTGATCTAAAAAAATTTGAGAAGATGCGGTGAGAATGATATCATCTACATATAGAAGGAGGTAGGCAGTTTCAGAATTGTGATGGTATACAAAGAGAGAAGTATCAGAAAGCGAAGAAGTGAAACCTATTGTTTGGAGAAAAGAAGAGAAACGTTGAAACCAGGCTGGTGGAGCTTGTTTGAGACCGTAAAGAGATTTTTGGAGAAGGCCGTAACACCAACCGGGACTAAAGGTCCCCCAGCGCACGGCCCCGGCAGGCGCCACGTGGTGGGCCTTTAGTGTCGGGCCGTGACGAACCGTGACTAAAGGGGGGGGGGCCTTTAGTCCCCCCCCCCCTTTAGTGCCGGTTGTAGAACCGGCACTAAAGGGCCTTGCAAACCGGGAATAAAGGCCCGTTTTCTACTAGTGATGTTAGACTGATGGTGCTGAATTAATGAAAGTGGCTGGCGCTTCTATCTCTAATGGCATGTACTGGCTGATGTTGTTTTTATTGCCGGATGCCTAAAGATGTGTACAAATGTGTAAATATTAATGAATTTTTACTTCTCTAAATGCTAACTAATGGCCTGCTGGATTGATGTGTGCTTGATCTGGCAGATATATACATGTGTGTGTGTGTACTGGGCCCGGGGCTTACTTCAATCCTGGCTCCGCCGTTGGGAGGACGTACTGGCGCGTGTCCCAGTACGTAGCAGACGCTGCTATGCTCAGCAGGGTTTGACTCGACCGCCTCTATCAAATCTGCCTCCAAGCCTTCATGGCCCTACCTGACGGAGCCTCGTGCTCGTAGTTGCTTGTGGCTCGATAAACATTTCGAAACAGTATCTGGATCCACATGATTCGTTTGCCTGAGCAGGCAGATGTCTACTAAAAAGAACAGTAGTAATAGAGGTACTGTCAATCCTACTATTCTTTAAGCATCCACGATTAACGGCTGAACGGACACTAACAGAAGATATTGCAGTACTCTCTCGCAAAGCAAACACAAGAAGATGCAAAGCAAGCAGTTGGCTTTAAACACCGCCATTACCCTGTACGAACCCTAGTAACAACCACTCATCATTTCATGGTGATAGATGAATAAAACTAATGCTTATTGATTGATTTGGTGCAGAATACATGGCTTTATATATTGGTACAAACCGACTTAGGCTAGGTATTACAAACCGACTAGACTAGGAAACTTGTGATCCAAGGAATAGTCTGACATCCCCCCGCAGTATCAACGGAAGGCTCGACGACGTTGAGACTAAAATGGATGTCGTGAAACGGCGTAGTAGCAAGTCCTTTGGTAAAGAAGTCAGCAAACTGAGCCGTAGTAGGAACATGAAGCACCCGAACTCCAAGAGCTACCTTCTCACGGACAAAGTGGATATCAATCTCAATATGTTTGGTCCGTCGATGTTGAACAGGATTCCCAGACATGTAAACAGCTGAGATATTATCACAATATACAATAGTAGCCTGCTCAATCTCGGTTGGTGCAGCTCCGAGAGTAACTGACGGAGCCGGATAGCAACAGCATGTGCCACAGCACGGTACTCAGCTTCAGCGGACGAGCGGGAGACCGTAACCTATCTTTTCGAGGACCAATAAATCAAATTGTTACCAAGAAAAACACAAAATCCGGAAGTGGATCTTCGAGTATCTGGACAACCAGCCCAGTCTGCATCAGAGTATGCGGTGAGAGAATGGGGAGTAGAATTATTGATGTGAAGACCATGATTAAGAGTACCTTTCAAATACCTATGAACACCTTTGACATGATTAAAATGAGGAAGCCGTGGATCATGCATATAGAGGCATGCTTGTTGAACAGCAAAGGAAATTTCAGGACGAGTGATAGTGAGATATTGGAGAGCACCGGTTAAACTATGATACAGAGTAGCATCAGAGAAAGGTTCACCGTCAGCTGAGAGTTTGAAACTAGTATCAAGGAGTGCGAGAGGACTGACAATCAAGCATACCAGCACGATTAAGAAGATCAAGAATATACAGACGTTGGGAAAGAAAGAGGCCAGAAGAATCACGAAGAACAGCAATTCCCAAAAAGTGATGAAGAAGACCAAGATCAGTCATAGAGAATTCAGAACGAAGAAGAGTGATAATGTGATCTAAAAAAGTTTGAGAAGATGCGGTGAGAATGATATCATCTACATATAGAAGGAGGTAGGCAGTTTCAGAATTGTGATGGTATACAAAGAGAGAAGTATCAGAAAGCGAAGAAGTGAAACCTATTGTTTGGAGAAAAGAAGAGAAACGTTGAAACCAGGCTGGCGGAGCTTGTTTGAGACCATAAAGAGATTTTTGGAGAAGGCCGTAACACCAACCGGGACTAAAGGTCCCCCAGCGCACGGCCCCGGCAGGCGCCACGTGGTGGGCCTTTAGTGTCGGGCCGTGACGAACCGGGACTAAAGGGGGGGGGCCTTTAGTCCCCCCCCCCCCCCTTTAGTGCCGGTTGTAGAACCGGCACTAAAGGGCCTTACAAACCGGGATTAAAGGCCCGTTTTCTACTAGTGATGTTAGACTGATGGTGCTGAATTAATGAAAGTGGCTGGCGCTTCTATCTCTAATGGCATGTACTGGCTGATGTTGTTTTTATTGCCGGATGCCTAAAGATGTGTACAAATGTGTAAATATTAATGAATTTTTACTTCTCTAAATGCTAACTGATGGCCTGCTGGATTGATGTGTGCTTGATCTGGCAGATATATACATGTGTGTGTGTGTACTGGGCCCGGGGCTTACTTCAATCCTGGCTCCGCCGCTGGGAGGACGTACTGGCGCGTGTCCCAGTACGTAGCAGACGCTGCTATGCTCAGCAGGGTTTGACTCGACCGCCTCTATCAAATCTGCCTCCAAGCCTTCATGGCCCTACCTGACGGAGCCTTGTGCTCGTAGTTGCTTTTGGCTCGATAAACATTTCGAAACAGTATCTGGATCCACATGATTCGTTTGCCTGAGCAGGCAGATGTCTACTAAAAAGAACAGTAGTAATAGAGGTACTGTCAATCCTACTATTCTTTAAGCATCCACGATTAATGGCTGAACGGACACTAACAGAAGATATTGCAGTACTCTCTCGCAAAGCAAACACAAGAAGATGCAAAGCAAGCAGTTGGCTTTAAACACCGCCATTACCCTGTACGAACCCTAGTAACAACCACTCATCATTTCATGGTGATAGATGAATAAAACTAATGCTTATTGATTGATTTGGTGCAGAATACATGGCTTTATATATTGGTACAAACCGACTTAGGCTAGGTATTACAAACCGACTAGACTAGGAAACTTGTGATCCAAGGAATAGTCTGACATCCCCCCGCAGTATCAACGGAAGGCTCGACGACGTTGAGACTAAAATGGATGTCGTGAAACGGCGTAGTAGCAAGTCCTTTGGTAAAGAAGTCAGCAAACTGAGCCGTAGTAGGAACATGAAGCACCCGAACTCCAAGAGCTACCTTCTCACGGACAAAGTGGATATCAATCTCAATATGTTTGGTCCGTCGATGTTGAACAGGATTCCCAGACATGTAAACAGCTGAGATATTATCACAATATACAATAGTAGCCTGCTCAATCTCGGTTGGTGCAGCTCCGTGAGTAACTGACGGAGCCGGATAGCAACAGCATGTGCCACAGCACGGTACTCAGCTTCAGCGGACGAGCGGGAGACCGTAACCTATCTTTTCGAGGACCAATAAATCAAATTGTTACCAAGAAAAACACAAAATCCGGAAGTGGATCTTCGAGTATCTGGATAACCAGCCCAGTCTGCATCAGAGTATGCGGTGAGAGAATGGGGAGTAGAATTATTGATGTGAAGACCATGATTAAGAGTACCTTTCAAATACCTATGAACACCTTTGACATGATTAAAATGAGGAAGCCGTGGATCATGCATATAGAGGCATGCTTGTTGAACAGCAAAGGAAATTTCAGGACGAGTGATAGTGAGATATTGGAGAGCACCGGTTAAACTATGATACAGAGTAGCATCAGAGAAAGGTTCACCGTCAGCTGAGAGTTTGAAACTAGTATCAAGGAGTGCGAGAGGACTGACAATCAAGCATACCAGCACGATTAAGAAGATCAAGAATATACAGACGTTGGGAAAGAAAGAGGCCAGAAGAATCACGAAGAACAGCAATTCCCAAAAAGTGATGAAGAAGACCAAGATCAGTCATAGAGAATTCAGAACGAAGAAGAGTGATAATGTGATCTAAAAAAGTTTGAGAAGATGCGGTGAGAATGATATCATCTACATATAGAAGGAGGTAGGCAGTTTCAGAATTGTGATGGTATACAAAGAGAGAAGTATCAGAAAGCGAAGAAGTGAAACCTATTGTTTGGAGAAAAGAAGAGAAACGTTGAAACCAGGCTGGTTGAGCTTGTTTGAGACCGTAAAGAGATTTTTGGAGAAGACCGTAACACCAACCGGGACTAAAGGTCCCCCAGCGCACGGCCCCGGCAGGCGCCACGTGGTGGGCCTTTAGTGTCGGGCCGTGACGAACCGGGACTAAAGGGGGGGGCCTTTAGTCCCCCCCCCTTTAGTGCCGGTTGTAGAACCGGCACTAAAGGGCCTTACAAACCGGGATTAAAGGCCCGTTTTCTACTAGTGATGTTTGACTGATGGTGCTGAATTAATGAAAGTGGCTGGCGCTTCTATCTCTAATGGCATGTACTGGCTGATGTTGTTTTTATTGCCGGATGCCTAAAGATGTGTACAAATGTGTAAATATTAATGAATTTTTACTTCTCTAAATGCTAACTGATGGCCTGCTGGATTGATGTGTGCTTGATCTGGCAGATATATACATGTGTGTGTGTACTGGGCCCGGGGCTTACTTCAATCCTGGCTCCGCCGCTGGGAGGACGTACTGGTGCGTGTCCCAGTACGTAGCAGACGCTGCTATGCTCAGCAGGGTTTGACTCGACCGCCTCTATCAAATCTGCCTCCAAGCCTTCAGGGCCCTACCTGACGGAGCCTCGTGCTCGTAGTAGCTTGTGGCTCGATAAACATTTCGAAACAGTATCTGGATCCACATGATTCGTTTGCCTGAGCAGGCAGATGTCTACTAAAAAGAACAGTAGTAATAGAGGTACTGTCAGTCCTACTATTCTTTAAGCATCCACGATTAACGGCTGAACGGACACTAACAGAAGATATTGCAGTACTCTCTCGCAAAGCAAACACAAGAAGATGCAAAGCAAGCAGTTGGCTTTAAACACCGCCATTACCCTGTACGAACCCTAGTAACAACCACTCATCATTTCATGGTGATAGATGAATAAAACTAATGCTTGTTGATTGATTTGGTGCAGAATACATGGCTTTATATATTGGTACAAACCGACTTAGGCTAGGTATTACAAACCGACTAGACTAGGAAACTTGTGATCCAAGGAATAGTCTAACATCCCCCTGCAGTATCAACGGAAGGCTCGACGACGTTGAGACTAAAATGGATGTCTTGAAACGGCGTAGTAGCAAGTCCTTTGGTAAAGAAGTCAGCAAACTGAGCCGTAGTAGGAACATGAAGCACCCGAACTCCAAGAGCTACCTTCTCACGGACAAAGTGGATATCAATCTCAATATGTTTGGTCCGTCGATGTTGTACAGGATTCCCAGACATGTAAACAGCTGAGATATTATCACAATATACAATAGTAGCCTGCTCAATCGGTTGGTGCAGCTCCGAGAGTAACTGACGGAGCCGGATAGCAACAGCATGTGCGACAGCACAGTACTCAGCTTCAGCGGACGAGCGGGAGACCGTAACCTATCTTTTCGAGGACCAATAAATCAAATTGTTACCAAGAAAAACACAAAATCCGGAAGTGGATCTTCGAGTATCTGGACAACCAGCCCAGTTTGCATCAGAGTATGCGGTGAGAGAATGGGGAGTAGAATTATTGATGTGAAGACCATGATTAAGAGTACCTTTGGGATGGAAGAGAGAGAGATGGTAGCATGCAGGTTGAGGCGATCTTTTGGCTGACGAAAACCTGATTTGGCACGAGTACACATGCCATGATCATTGAGAGGGGCGACAGTAGGAATAGCACGAGCTGGTAGGATGGGAACAGGGGTGTCCGGCGCAGCGGAAGATGCGGACGTAGGAGACGGGGTCGATGGTGGGTTGGTATCGGTTGGCAGTGATGGTGGTGGTGTCGTGGTAGGGTTCTGATTATGGTTGGGTTCTGCTGCGGCATGGGTTTGGCTGTTTTCGTGCCGCGGCAGAGGCTCGTTGGTTGGGATGGGAGAAACAACGGCTGGCTGGTTGGATGGTGCTGCCGTGGTAGTATTTTCGGCAGGTTGGGCTGCCGTGACAGGAGTGTAGAGTTGGAAGGGGCGGTGAGAAGAGGTGGTGGATGGGGAAGTGATGATTGATGGTGTGGCGGTGCGTTGAGCAAAAGGGAAAATGTGTTCGGCGAACGTAACATGACGAGACATGTGTACCCGTCCCGTGTGTAAGTCAAGGCAACGATAACCTTTGTGTTCGTCGGAAAAACCAAGAAGGACACATGGGATAGATCTAGGAGAAAGTTTATTCTCGGAGGTAGCGTAGGCATTTGGAAAGCAAAGACAGCCAAAAACACGAACATCGGAGTAATTGGGATGGCAAAGAAAAAGAGAATAATAGGGAGTGATGTGTGGATTGGTTTTGGAAGGGCGAATATTGAGAAGAAAGGTGGCTGTGTGGAGTGCTTCTGCCCAGAATTTGGATGGCAAGGAGGACTAAACGAGAAGTGTACGAACAATGTCGTTGAGACTGCGAAGAGAACGCTCGGCTTTACCATTTTGAGGAGAAGTATAGGGACAAGAGAATCAAAGAAGAATGCCATGTTGTAAGAAGAAGTTACGATTTTTAAGGTTGTCAAACTCGCGTCCGTTGTCGCACTGAATAAAGCGAATGGGGAGGAAGAAGTGGACAGAAACATAGCGCTAAAGTTTTAGAAAGAGCGGGTGAACATCGGATTTGTTGCGGAGAGGAAAGGTCCATACAAAGTGAGTAAAGTCATCTAGTATGACAAGATAGTATTTAAAACCAGAAACACTTGCAACGGGTCAGGTCCATAAATCACAATGTATTAACTCAAAAGGATAAGTACTAGAAGATCTAGATGAGCTAAAGGGACGCACATGTTTGCCTAACTGACAAGACTCGCAAAACGAAGAATTATGGGAATCTCGATTACATGGTATGGAAAATTCACTAAGCATAGAAGCTAAAACAGCAGAGTTGGGATGTCCCAACACTAGTAGAAAACAGACCTTTTGTCCAAAGCATTAGTCCCGGTCTGGTTTTGAACTGGCACAAATGTGACCTTTAGTCCTGGTTCGGGACGGGCATCATTAGTCCCGGTTTGTTCCGGACCTCTAGTCCTGGTTCGTAACACGAACCGAGACTAAAGGGGTGGTGGCAGGCTGGTGTCAGCCTGGGGCCCCACAATCACCTTTAGTCCCGGTTCGTGGCACGAACCGAGACTATAGGCTCACCTTTAGTCCCGGTTTGTGTCACGAACCGGGACTAAAGATCCCCTATATGAACCCTTCGGCCAGCCTGAGCACACTCCTCCCTGTTTTTCCCCTTCTCCCTGTCCTTTGTTCTTCCCCTTGCTCGAGCTCACCTCCATTTTTGCCAAAATTTGTCAAGATTTGGAGGCACCCCATCCATCCAAGTGTTCACAAAGGTTAGCAACTTTGTCCTTTCATCTCTCATTGCTAGATTAGCTCTTGCAATGCTCTATGAGTATGGTGATTTGTGGGTTTTAGTTTGGGAGTATTTATATGTGGTAGTTTATTTGATTTATATGCAATTTGAGCTCAAATTAACTTCTTACTTTGCATGTGTAGGTGTGGTTTACTTAGTGCCTTCCTGTCCCCGTCCTAACCACTGTCGATCACCCGCACCGTCCCGTCGCCGGCACCACCTTGGTGAGCCTCTTGTTCTTATCCTTTTTTAAAAAAATCATGTTTGTAAGATTTAGATAGTTACTTGTATAGTTTTCTTACCTATAAGGTTCTTTGTTATACATAGTGGCATGGTTTTGATATCCGTCCCCGTCGGCCCTCGTCTGGTTTATGATTCGGATGTGGTATATACTCTCTTTTATAACTATTTGTTGCATTTCGTGTTTATGACAATTATGCCCATCAAGTTGACATAGATATTTTTATCTAGGAGGTATGTGAACCGGAAATTGCAACCGACATAGATATTCTTGTCAAGAAGTTAAATTTAGTTGAAAAAGAAAACGAGTATTTGAAAGACAAATTGAAAAGAGTTGAAGAAGAGAAGATGAAACTGGAGTTGTATGTTGCCGATGTCGTCGATGATCACAAGATCAAGATGGATGCAATGCGCTTGAAGATTAGAAAATTTAAAAAATATGCCATTGATAGTGAGGCTTGGTATCACTATGCTGTTGGATCAATTGTTACCTTAGTTGCGATCTTGATTGCATTTGTTGTTGCATTTAAATGCTTTAGCTAGAGAGTTTGTATGTTGTTTTAGGAGAACAAGTGTGTATGAACTTTATGTATGAACTTGTATTAATTTGGTCTTTTCGGTGTTGTGTAATGAAGATGGGCCGGAAATGGATGTACGATGACCGATGCTCTCCCCAGTTCATTAATGGCGTGCATACTTTTCTGGTTGCGGTTGAGGCAAACAAGCGGGCGGATGGCTTTATGTATTGTCCATGTGCTGGCTGTAAGAATGATCGAAATTACTCTAACTCAAGAACCATTCACGTCCACCTGTTTGAGTCCGGTTTCATGTCCGGCTATAACTGTTGGACCAAGCACGGAGAAAGAGGGGTCCTAATGGAAGAGAATGAAGAAGAAGAGGATGACGACAGCTATCCTGGCCATGGGTTCCATGAATACGATGGTACAACAATGGGGGAAGAAGCTGAGCCGGCAATGCGGGAAGGAGCTGAAGAAGAGGCATCAGATGAGCCCGCTGATGATCTTGGTCGGGCCATTGCCGATGCAAAGAGAAACTGCGCAAGTGAAAAGGAGAAGCTGAAGTTGCAGCGCATGTTAGAGGATCACAAGAAATTGTTGTACCCAAATTACGAAGATGACAAGAAAAAGCTGGGTACCAAACTGGAATTGCTGCAATGGAAGGCAAAGAATGGTGTATCTGACAAGGCATTTGAAAAGTTGCTGATAATGTTAAAGAAGAAGCTACCAAAGGACAACGAATTGCCCGACAGTACGTACGAAGCAAAGAAGGCTGTCTGCCCTCTAGGATTAGAGGTGCCGAAGATACATGCATGCCCTAATGACTGCATCCTCTACCGCGGTGAGTACGAGGATTTGAATGCATGCCCGGTATGCTGTGCATTGCGCTATAAGATCGGCCACGATGACCATGGTGATGTTGAGGCCGAGCGCCCCAGGAAGAAGATTCCTGCCAAGGTGATGTGGTATGCTCCTATAATACCACGGTTGAAACGTTTGTTCCAAAACAAAGAGCATGCCAAGTTGATGCGATGGCACAAAAAAGACCGTAAGAAAGACGGGAAGTTGAGAGTACCCGCTGACGGATCGCAGTGGAGAAAAATGGAGAGAAAGTGGAAGGACTTTGCAAAGGACGCAAGGAACGTATGGTTTGGTTTAAGTGCAGATGGCATTAATCCTTTTGGGGAGCAGAACAACAATCATAGCACATGGCCTGTGACTCTATGTATCTATAACCTTCCTCCTTGGTTGTGCATGAAGCGGGAGTTCATTATGATGCCAGTGCTCATCCAAGGCCCCAAGCAACCTGGCAACAACATTGATGTGTACCTAAGGCCATTAGTCGAAGAACTTTTAGAGCTGTGGAATGGAAAAGGTGTACGTGCGTGGGATGAGCACAAACAGCAGGAATTTGACCTGCGAGCTTTGCTGTTTGTAACCATCAATGATTGGCCTGCTCTCAGTAACCTTTCAGGACAGACAAACAAGGGATACCACGCATGCACGCACTGTTTAGATGATACCGACAGTATATATTTGGATAAATGTAAGAAGAATGTGTACCTGGGGCATCGTCGATTTCTTCATAGCAGGCATCCCGTAAGAAAGAAAGGCAAGCATTTCAAAGGTGAGGCAGATCACCGGAAGAAGCCTCGCCACCGTACTGGTGATGATATACTTGATATGGTCAAAGATTTAAAAGTAATCTTTGGAAAGGGTCCTGGCGGACAATCTGTTCCGAATGACGCTGACGGACGCGCACCCATGTGGAAGAAGAAATCTATATTTTTGGACCTACCCTATTGGAAAGACCTAGAGGTCCGCTCTGCAATCGACATGATGCACGTGACGAAGAATCTTTGCGTGAACCTGCTAGGCTTCTTGGGCGTGTATGGGAAGACAAAAGATACACCGGAGGCACGGGAGGACCAGCAACGTATGCACGGAGAAGACAGCATGGATCCAAAGCAGTTTCAGGGTCATGCCAGCTACGCTCTTACCAAAGAAGAGAAGGAAATCTTCTTCGAATGCCTTCTCAGTATGAAGGTCCCGTCTGGCTTCTCGTCGAATATAAAGGGAATAATAAATATGGCAGAGAAAAAGTTCCAGAACCTAAAGTCTCATGACTGCCACGTGATTATGACGCAACTGCTTCCGGTTGCATTGAGGGGGCTTCTACCGAAAACGTTCGATTAGCCATTGTGAAGCTATGTGCATTCCTCAATGCAATCTCTCAGAAGGTAATCGATCCAGAAATCCTACCAAGGTTAGAGAATGATTTGGTGCAATGTCTTTTCAGTTTCGAGTTGGTGTTCCCACCATCCTTCTTCAATATCATGACGCACGTCCTAGTTCACCTAGTCGAGGAGATTGCCATTCTGGGTCCTGTATTTCTACACAATATGTTCCCCTTTGAGAGGTTCATGGGAGTCTTAAAGAAATATGTTCGTAATCGTGCTAGGCCAGAAGGAAGCATCTCCAAGGGCCATGAAACAAAGGAGGTCATTGAGTTTTGTGTTGACTTTATTCCTGACATTAAGCCGATTGGTGTTCCTGAATCGCGGCATGAGGGCAGACTGGATGGAAAAGGCACGCTAGGAAAGAATTCAGTAATATGCCAGGACGGGCATTCTTTGGCGCAAGCACACTACACAGTTCTACAAAGTTCCGCCTTGGTGGCTCCGTATATCGAGCAACACAAGAATATTCTACGCTCCAAACACCCGGAGCAGTCTGACGACTGGATTACACATGAACAAACGGCGACTTTCGCCGGTTGATTGCAGACACGTCTCATGCATGACGACACTATTGCAGATGACCTGTACTTGCTGTCCAAGTTACCATCTTCGACTATATGGGAATACATTTTACACGATCGCCCAAGATAAAAAGAGCGCCAACCAAAACAGTGGTGTCCGCTTTGATGCAGCAAACACCAATAGGCCAAAGGACACATATTATGGTTACATAGAGGAGATATGGGAACTTGACTATGGACTAGGTTTGAAAGTCCCTTTGTTTCGGTGCAAATGGGTCAATCTGACAGGAGGCGGGGTAAAGGAAGACCCGCAGTACGGAATGACAACAGTGGATCTCAACAATCTTGGGTACGCAGACGAACCATTCGTCCTAGCCAATGATGTGGCGCAGGTTTTCTATGTGAAGGACATGTCTACCAAGCCGAGAAAAAGAAAAGATAAGGAAGCGAATACATCATACGATGAGCCAAAGCGCCACATAGTTCTTTCAGGGAAAAGAAACGTCGTGGGAGTGGAGGACAAGACAGACATGTCACAAGATTATGAAAAGTTTCATGAAATTGCTCCCTTCACAGTGAATGTTGACCCGAGCATCAAGTTAAACGATGAAGATTGTCCATGGTTACGGCGCAAAGGGACACACGCGAAGAAAAAGTTTTATACCCAAAGATCCCACTCTGGGATGTGACCGGCTTCTCTAGTTAGTTTCCGGACTTATATATCTAGAAAGTCCCACTTCGGACAAACCGGAGGGAATCTTTGTAATAGTAGTGTACTTATGTCCACAGACACGTCATCAATTTTCAACCCTTTCTGACTTCATTTCCTATTTTTCATGCATTTACTGATATTTTTGAGCTAAATGGCCCTGAAATTGAAAAGCACTACAAATGAACTTTGAAAAGGTTGAAAGTTGGCATGGTATCATCATTTCACCCACATAGCATGTGCTAAAAATTTGAGAGGGTTGCGGCAAAAACTGGATGCACTTCGTGTACAAAATGGACAATCTCTTTCGAAGTATCAGGGTTTCAGACGAAAACTCGTCTGTTACAAAGGCATTTCATTTTTTTAAACTTATTTCAACTCCAGACTTTTTGTGCGTTCAGTATGCACCATTCGTAGCAACGTCGTCAATTTTCAACCCTTTCTGACTTCATTTGCTATTTTTCATGCATTTACTGATTTTTTTGAGCTAAATGGCCCTGAAATTGAAAAGCACTACAAATGAACTCTGAAAAGGTTGAAAGTTGGCATGGTATCATCATTTCACCCACATAGCATGTGCTAAAAAGTTGAGAGGGTTACGGCCTAAAACTGGATGCACTTCGTGTACAAAATGGACAATCTCTTTCGAAGTATCAGTGTTTCAGACGAAAACTCGTCTGTTACAAAGGCATTTCATTTTTTTAAATAACCTAAGAATTACCAAATTGAATATAATGCTAAAAATCACTAATATTAAACAACGGAAAAAAGAATCACTGAAAAATCTATTTTTAAAGTAAAGTTATTCACAAACTAGTGATTCACACAAAATTCAAATAATTCAAATTTAAACTATCCAAATTTGAAAACTACTGGCACTAACAGAAAGTTTATAATTTTTTTTACCTAAAGCAAAAAGATTCACAAAGAAACTCTAAATAAAGCAAAAAACAAACAAAAATGAAAAATAAATAAATTTAAAAAATGCCCGCCTACTGGGCCATTACGGCCTGCATACGACTAGAAACCCAACCTCTAATTGGGCCAGGATGCAGGCCCGCAAGGCCCAGTAGGCCCAACAGGGCAGCGAAGGTGCGGTAGGCCCGGAAGGCCTGCTTTAGAGAGGAGCTCGAAGGAGCAACCGCGGCGGGGCTTATAAACCAGTGCGTCTGCCCTTCGCTGGGCGAGGTGGGACTAAACTTCCTGCACCGCGGCTGTGGCAGCACGAGACCTTTAGTCACAGTTGGTGGCTCCAACTGCGACTAAAGGGGGGTCTTTAGTCCCGGTTGGAGCCACCAACCGCGACTAAAGGTCTGGCTTCCCGCCGCTTGGCCTGGCAAAAATTGACCTTTAGTCGCGGTTGGTGGCTCCAACCAGGACTAAAGGCCTCCGCATATATATACAACACTTGAAATTTTTTCAGTTTCTCTCTGCTTTCGACCACTACACAGAGGAGATCGCCGCCCCCCGACGCGCCGCCTGCCCCGACGCCGTCGCCGCCCCCGACGTGCCGCCCACACCTTCGCCGCCCCCGACGCGCCGCCTGCCCCGACGCCGTCGCCGCCCCCGACGTGCCGCCCACGCCTTCGCCGCCCCCGACGCGCCGCCCACGCCGCGCCCGCGCCCGCCTGCCCCGACACGCCGTCGCGCTGCCCCTCCTCGACCTCGCGCGCCGTCGCAGTCGCCGTCGCCGACGACTCGCCTCGCCGGCCGTCGCCCCGCTGTGAGCCCCTGCCGCCATGGCCTCCCCTCCCATCGAGCCCGCACACACACACACATGCCTGAACACACACACACACACACACACACACACACACACATTCTTATTTTCTGTTTTTCTGTTTTTTAGTTTTTTATACTTTTAGTTATAGAAATGTTAGATGAAATGTTAGATATATAAATGTTAGATGAATGTTTTTTAGTTTTTTATAATTTTAGTTATAGCTAGATAAATGTTAGATATAAAAAAGTTATAGAAATGTTTTTTAGTTTTTTATAATTTTAGTTATAGAAATGTTAGATGAATGTTAGATATATAAATGTTAGATGAATGTTTTTTAGTTTTTTATACTTTTAGTTAAATTTGCATAGAATTTCTTCTCGGAGTCAACGATGCCCGGCCCGCATCCTCGTCGTCGACTCGTTCTCGACGACATCCTGCTTCAGAGGGGCAACGTTCAGGACTGGGCTCCGCCGGGCTGGCACTGGGAGGTGCTACCTTCAGGGGCGCGCAGCTTGGTGAGGAACCCGGCCCCGGGTCCCGTCGTCGACCCGGAGCTTCTTTGGTGGCGTTCGCGTGGGCCACTTTCGGTGCGGAGGCAGCCGGCCCCGTCGGAGGTGGTACGTCGCCGTGTCAGGGAGGAGGACGAGCACGTCCGTCGCTACATGGATGCGTTGGACGTCAGGTTCTCCAATACCTGGCAGGTTCTTCAGGGATCTCACCCGAGCTATCATCCTGTGATGGTTCCTTCTCTTTGGGTGTCCACCGCCCGCGCCTCAGGAACCGCGAGTGAACTAGATTCTTCGATAATATTTGATCTGTATTAGCTAGTGATAATACTCGAGATGTATTCGAGATTATATTCGATAATATTCGAGACGATTTATTCGAGATTATATTCGATGATGCATATTATATGAATTATTCGAGATGCATATTATGTACTATGATTCAGTTTTTCCTTATTGATTGCATGCATTCTAATTTGAATACTAAATTGTTTTATCTTTCTTCTGGATTAGTTAAATAAAAGCTATGGACAATACCGGCAGAGAAGGAGAAGAGGCTCTGTTCGACATCATACGCTCACGCTCCCCGAGCCCAGAGCATGAATCTGAAGATGACGGCTCGCAATATCTGAACAATTCCGGTGAGGGTTGTATGATATTTGATGAAGACGAACGAATAGATGAAGGCGACAACGATGTTGACGAAGAAAATGTTCTTCAAATAACAAAGACCGGCGAGGTATATTTATTATATAAGCCATCCGGTGATCATTACATGTCTTAATTGATTTGTATGTATTAACGAATCGATCTTTCTTCTTTTAGGCCTCCGGATTGAGCAAATCTTCTACAAGCGACAGGGTAGTTCGAGGCCCGGCCAGAAAGTTGGAGCCTGGCGTAAAGTTCAACATCGATTCCATCAAAACATCAAATGGCGAACCGCTTGAACCTAGGAAAAATGCGACCAAGTTCAAGAATCAATGTGGAGTTATTGTGAGGGACCAAATCCCGATCTCCGTTCAATTTTGGAAAAAGCCAGCAAAGGGAGATTGAGCAGGAGTTACTTTTGTCGATGAAAGAGCATAAGATGTGCTTTGGACATCGCTCAAGTCACATTTCACCCTACCTGATAATTTGATAGATGCAGATCTGAGGAAAGTCAGAAACTATGCTCTTAAAAAGATGGCGATCGCATTCAACACCTTCAAGAAAAATGCATGGACTGCGTACGTTAAAGCAAAAAAGAAGACTCCAGAATTCAAGGGAGCACTGGTGAAGGCAAAAGATCACTGGGACGCTTTCGTGAAGTTCAAGGAATCGGAACACGCTAAGGAACGGTCGAGAAAAAACAAGATTAATGCTGCAAAAAAGAAGTGGCACCATACTCTGGGGCCAGGTGGCTACCAGGTGGCCCTGCCTAAGTGGAATCAATCTGAGCAAGAGATGATTAGTGCAGGGGTCACTCCAGTTACATTGACATGGCCCCCCAGGTGCAGGACATGGTTTTATGCGCATGGGGGGAAGTTGGACCCAGAGACAGGGCTGATTAAGGTGAAGGCAAGTCTTAAAGAAGCGACAGACGAAATACTTATTGCAATAGAAGAAGCTTGAACGGGGGTGTTCACGCCCATCAGAGAGAACGACGAGCTTACGCGCGCCCTGAAGAATCGTGAACACCCGGGAAGAACACGAGGCAAAGGCGTTGCTCCGTGGTATGAGGGGTTTGCGGATTGGAACGACGACTACAGAAGCCGTGCGAGAAAGAAGAAGCAGGAGGAGCAGAAGAAGAAGGAGGAAGCACTCCACCTTGAAGGCCTAGAATCAAAGCACCTGGAGTTGGAACGCGCTTTCAGGCGGCAGCAGGAGCAGATCGACTCACTCAGCCAGGAAAGGGCGTCTCAGCGGCAGCATGAGCAGATCGATCCAACATTGGATAGCACCGTCCCATCTATGCCGAGAAGCAGCGTGGGTTCCGCTCCGGCCGATATCGATGATGCACTGCTAGCTAGCTACCCTGTGGATGATATCAAAGACAGGACTAACTGTGAGCTACACATGAAAGTGAAGAACTTATCCATGAAGGTGGCAGACGGCTATGCTTTAGCAAATCCCCCTGAAGCAACCTTCCATTGCAATCCCATTCCAGCTGGCTATGCTCGTGTCGGGGTTGATGAAGTGATGTCAGGATATCACGAGCTACAACTTGACATTCTTGGGGGTGACGAGGAGAGAACACTGGGAGAGGCCATACATCGTATCATTCTATGGAAAAAGGATTGCATCGTCTTTCCAAGGCCACCGATTCCTCCTCCTCCAAGTCCGCCGCCGCGTCAGTCGACTCCTCCTCCTCCAAGTCCGGCACCGCGTCAGCCGACTCCTCCTCCAAGTCCGGCACGGCGTCAGCCAACTCCTCCTCCTCCAAGTCCGCCGGCACCGCGTCAGCCAACTCCTCCTCCTCCAAGTCCGGCACCGCGTCAGCCGACTCCTCCTCCTCCAAGTCCGGCACCACGTCTGTTGTCTCGGCCGACTCAGCGTGCTCCGTCGCCTAAGCAACAGCGGAAGAGAGAGGCCGCAGCTACGACGGCTAGCGGTACAATAGGCAAGAAATTCAAATATGGTCCAAGCCTCAAGCCTCTTCCGAAGTTGTCTTACCACCTGACTGAGGAGGAACTCAACACCGTAGTGAATGCCCAATTGAAGGCCCATTTTGGACCGAAACCGCCCCCGCCGCCAAAGAAGAAAGTACATGAGCATGTCTCACAACAGTTTATTGATATGGCTCGACCGGCTGACAATCAGAAGGACTCCGACTATGTGTGGTCTGTCAAGAAGTCATATGTTGCACAACAAAAGGAGTCGAGCTCGAGCTCGAGCCAAGCAGTTGGCAAAAAAAGCGGGAAAACTGTTCCCCAGCTGGGAGAACAGGCAGTGCAATCGATCCCCCCGCTCATTGTACAAACACCTGTGAGTACTACCGATCGGCTGGTAATAACCGACGATCATAAAAGGCAGGCTAAAGAGGCCGGTGTCACTGTTGAACAACTCCTAGGCCTTGAGGAAATCCCCGGGATTACAGAGGAGGAAGTAAAATACCAATATGTCTGCGGCAAACCTCTGGTCAAGCCTGACGATGTCAAGCTTCTACCAACGAGATTGTACAATTTGCATACGTGGTACATGCAAGAAACAGCAAATACCAATCAAGAGTCCCTCATGGTGAAAGTCAAGAAAAAGCATTACTTCCATAAAAAAGATTTGTGGATTCATTATTTAGAGTTGTTTCAGTTATTCAATCAAGACGCACTCGACAAATCTATCGTCAGTTGCTATTGTGTGTAAATGATTTCTTTCTGTAATTTAAGTCTCTAGCTAGCTAGCTGTGCCTCGTTCATTACCTGTAATTATCCTCACTATATTCTTTTCTGTGGTATTATGCAGAATGAAGATGTATGAAATGAAAAAAGCTGGACGCTATGGCATTGGGTTCATTGACCCAAATACGGTTAATCAAACAATATGGGAAACTGAATATTCGAGAAAAGACACAGAGAGATTCCTACTAGAGTTTTTGAAGCAACTAAACACCCAACCAGAAATACTACTTCCTTACAACTTCGGGTGAGTGTTACTATATCTTGTACTACAAATTCTATTTTTTGCTTACTAGATGTTAATAAATGTAGTTGATGAGTTATGCACATGCCCGCTTAATTATACAAAACGTGTGCGCATGCAGTTACCACTGGATCTTGTTAATCATTGAAGTTGACAAGGGAAAAGTTGAAGTACTGGACTCACTATATAAGAATCCATCCGAATACGCAACCGTGAGGGGGATGGTCGACAGGTAATTTCAATCATTATCGCACTATGTCGGCCTCTTTACTTCATTTCCTGATATCAACTAGTTAATAACTCCTTTATTCATTTTCTTTGCCGGCGAGCAGGGCTTGGGCCAAGTTCGTCAAACTGGTCCCAGGCGACTGGGAACAAAAGCTAACATGGGTGCGACACAAGGTAATTAAGTAGTACTAGCTAGCTACGTCCGTGCATCTCTTTAATTCTAGTTTCAATACCATTATCATGCTTGATTAATTATTACCTGATTGAATTTTATTCTCGTAAAGTGCATGAGGCAGGAGCAGGGAAATAGTTTATGCGCATACTACGTTTGCGAGAACATTCGCATGATCACGTCTGAAAGGAGCAGAAACGAAAGAAATCTTTGGGTACGTTTGCCAGAACACAACACTATCCATAATTTTTTTATCATGATCTAGCTAATATATATACACACAACTAATATATTCATCTTGATCTCCTTCTTATAGCTGACGGAGATGCGGGGCCAGCTCCTACCAACGGCTCGCGTACGAGCAATTCAAGAGGAAATAGCTGGATTTCTGCTCGACCAGGTCATAGATCCCAAAGGAGAATACCATTACAAGATCAAGCAGTAATGCCTGCATATGTAATGATCCGCAAATTGTAGGAGAAATTGTATATATATATATATATATATATATATATATATATATATATATATATATATGTATGTGAATGGTCGTCGTACGAGAAATTCGATGATATATATATATGATCATCGGTTCTACGAGAAATTCTATTTATATATATATATATATATATATATATATATATATATATATATATATATATATATACAACGTGTACAGTATGTAGTAGCGTAATATATGTTTGAAATGAAAAATAATTAAATGGAAAACACAAAATTAAAAGGAAAAATAAACCATAATTAATTCATAAACCCTAAAGGATTAAAAGGAAAAATAAACCAAAATTAAAAGAATTAAATACTTTTAGTCCCGGTTGGTGTTACCAACCGGGACTAAAGGTCCCCCAGCCCACGGCGCCGGCAGGTGCCACGTGGTGGGCCTTTAGTGCCGGGCCGTGTTGAACCGGGACTAAAGGGGGGGGGGCTTTAGTCCCCACCCTTTAGTGCCGGTTGGAGAACCGGCACTAAAGGCCCTTACGAACCGGCACAAAAGGTCTGTTTTTTACTAGTGCAAACGACGATGCCAAAGGTCGACGGAGGCCACCATGAATGTAGGAGGAGCGGCGGCAGGGACACCATGAAGAGAGTAGAGTTCACCGGAGCTATTGAAGCGAGCGATCTCGGCCTTGGTCTGGTAATCCTTCACAGACAAACCAAATGGGTTAAACTCAACAGAAACTAGATTGTCTCGAGTAAATTGGCGAACGGAAATGAGGTTTTTAATAAGAGCGGGAGCAACAAGAACATCTCGAAGAAGAAGTGGTTTAGTGGGAGAGGGAATTTGAGCCTGACCAACACAGTATATGGGAATAGATGAACCATCACCAAGAGTAATGGAAGGAAATGGAGAGGGAGTGCAAGAAGATAGCAAATTACTGGATGCAGACATATGACTAGAAGCACCAGAATAAAAAATCCAATCCGTACCTGAGTTTCCTTGGGCAGCAAAATTGTTCATGGCCTGGAGAAAGGCGGCTTGATCCCAGCTCGGCAGTGCAGGTGAGGTTGGTGTAGGTAGCAGGGCCGGTGGATACGATGGCGTAGGCAGCAGAGCCGACGGTGGCGTGTAGGAGTGGCCGCCGTCAGCATAGGATGGTGATGCAGCGCCATAGGACGATGGCGTGGGCAGCAGAGCCGACAGTGGCATGTAGTAGCGGCCGTCGTCGGCATAGGATGATGATGGAGCAGCATGATATGCATGCGTCGGCTGGCGGGGTGTGAGAATCCCGGGAGCACCAGTAGGTGGACGAAGACTGGGTTGCCACGCACCTGTATAAGCAGGTGGAGCACCAAGAGGGGACGGGGCAGACCACGGCATGGGCCACGCCTGAACAAGCCCCGTCCATGGATCATGCGGAGGACGCCAGTGTGAAGCCGCAGGTGGAGCATTCGGAGCCGTCGTAGGATTTGGAGGAGGCGGTGTCGGAGGAGGCGTCGAGCGCGTCGAAGGCAGCCTGTAGATAGGGTTCTTGCCGCGGTAGTTGGGACTTCGGCGCCGGCCTGGAGGAGGCTGCACGAATGGCGTCGTGGACGGCGCGGCAGGAGCCGGCATGGGAGGCGTTGATGGGGACGGCGTAGGAGGAGGAGCCGCAGCATGGAAGACTTTCGAGCAAGAGTCCTTGCAAGCTTGAGTTTCCGCCGCGAACTGCAGCATGGAGCGTACTTCGGCGAAGGTTGGAGGAGGCCGCATCATGGGGATGAAGGAGGCCTGCTTGTCAAAATCCTTGCTGAGCCCGACGACAATAATGTTGATGAGTTGCGAGTCGCTGACTAGATCGCCGAGTTCGCGAAGCTCGTCACCGATGGCCTTGATGCGCTGGCAGAAGAGGTTCACCGGGGCATCGCCTTGGGCCATGTTACGAAGCTCGGTGTGCAGAGCATTTTTCCGAGCATCGCTATTGCTTTGAAAAAGTTGGCGAAGGGAGCTCCAGATGCTGGCGGCGGTGGCGCCGTTATGATCAAGCATGTTGAAGCTCTTGGTGGTGATGCGGGTGTAGAACCACTGAACGGTCGCGAGATCGTCTTTCATCCATTGAGGATCATCAGGTCGAGGGAGACTGTCGGCGGTGACGTGAGACCGGAGTTTGCAGCGTCCCAGGTGTAGATCGAAGAGGTAGCACCAATGATAGTAGTTGTGGGCGGCAAGGTCAAGAACGATGGGGTATAAAGGGGCTAACATCGGTGATGGTGTCGGCGAGCGACATTGGTGCCGCAAGGAAGGTAGAAGGAGGCACTGGAGGTGCTAGGGAAAGAGTAGAAGTAGAGGGTGCCGCAGCGGCGGCGGCTTTGGCGATGAGAGCAGCCCGGCGCTCGAAGTAGCCGGGCGGCGGCAGCAGTGGTGGGGTGGGCGGAGCCATACCCTAAACCCTAGAATCGATATCTGATACCATGATAGATGAATAAAACTAATGCTTATTGATTGATTTGGTGCAGAGTACATGGCTTTATATATTGGTACAAATTGACTTAGGCTAGGTATTACAAACCGACTAGACTAGGAAACTTGTGATCCAAGGACTAGTCTAACACATGGCTCGTGAACAACCGTTAGAGCATGGTTAATAGTACAACTAATTGTTGTCTATAGAGTTAATTGCAAAAAAACCATCACATTTATGACTGTGTTTGCAGAAAAATACATGGTCGCTATTTTTTTGCAAAAGCCACCGCGTTTCTAGTAATTATTTTGCAAAAAAACACTGACAGAAGGATTTGGCTCGTTTTATCGCGTTATGACTAAGTAGGGCCGAATTCTAAGTAGCTGACTTGGCGACACTTTACAAACACACCCTTGGATCTAAAAATAAAAGCAATCAGCCCCGTCACACACACCCTCACGCCTAGGGATGGGAACTGGGTCCCATTTAATCCCATTTAAACCCACTAATTGTCTGGTAGTTTAAAATTTTGTTTTTTTCAAGAAAAATGAACTATGGAGTTAGAAAAAACTAAATAAATGGGACTTGTGGCTGCCACTTATTTGCCATTTACATCCCTACTCACGCCGTGTGGACAACTGCCAGCAACAAGGTTGGCTGGCGCCGCGGTCACGGCCGTCCTCGTCCCCGCTGCTCCGTCCGTCAGCCGCCGCATCCCGCCTCGTCGGCATCCCGCAACCCCGGCTGGACGAGGAGGATCGCGAGGACGTCTGGGTGCCCGCACTTGATGGCGAGATGCAGCGTCGAGCCCATGCGTCGCTTCTGCAACCCAAACCGCCTCGACCTACGCGTGCAGCCCGCTCCTCCTCTAGCGACGTCTGGGCGTTGATGTAGTAGGGCTGGCCCGACCACCCTAGCAGCGGCACCCACCACTTGCCGCCCCCGCTCCCGTCGGCACCGCCGGCCGCAGTAGCACACGAGCATGGCCGACCCTCCGGTGCCATGGGGCGGAGGGAGAATGTTGTGGTGGTTCCTGGCGCGGCTGCCATTAGCGTGAGCATGGTCAGAGGTGCTTGCCGGTGGTGAAGTGTGGTCGGCGGTGAGCAGCGGGCGGTTTGGCCACGGCCCATGGAGGTGCCCTGCAGCGGCGAACGGAGGGAGGTCGTCTGAGCGTCAAGGTAGGCGGGAGGAAACGGCTGCGGCGTCGGCGCCGAAGCGAGTTGCGAGCTTTGCCTGGGCATGGCCGCCAGTGGCGCCACCTTCGCCATCCTGGCCGGCATCGTGGAAGGCGAGCATCAAGCCGCTCCTGGCAGTTGTGCACACGAGGGGTTGATTACTTTTTATTTTTAGATCTAAGGGTGTGTGTGTAATGTTTTTAGTCAGCTCCCTATAATCCGGCCCCACTTGTCAGAAATTGATTAGACAGTCCAAATCACCTGATGTTTCGTCCAAAAGTATAATTTAGTTTCCAAAGGTCAATACAAATGTTGAATAATGAAATACGGTCAACACAAAAATGTGAGATGGGAATGGATAAGGTCACATACGTAAAAAGATTTATTACATTAATATTAAAATACAGTGGAATAATGCTGCCAAATTTAAAGATAGATAAAATCAATTATGACGTCGTTTCTCATTTCTCTCGACATAAGGTTTTTTTTTCTTGTTTGTGCGGGGATCTCAATGGAAGTTTCTGTATCCGACGTGCTTCTACGTCTTTTCTTACACTTTTATTTTCAAAGAACGTCATCTTCTTCTTGATACATGCCAGATTGGTCATAGTCATCTAGATCTTCCTTCTTCGACATTTTTTTACCGTTTGCGTTCTTTCTGCCCTTTGTATGGAAGGTTTATCGGTTCATGAACCTCTGCACGTCCTTCCTATCCGTCGAGGTGATTTTCATGTTCTGAAACGTTGTTCACACCTCCTTCTAGCTCATCATCATGTACTTACCCTTTGACTTCGGCATCCTCCTCTTCCTCATCATGACTTGTCCATTGTGTGTAACGAGACATGAAATCATGTTTCAACAAGTGCATGTTCGCATGACCAGTAGAAGGGTCAATCAAAACTATGTTTTCGCACTTCTTACATGAACATAATATCTTTGTTTATCCTTTCCGATTCATATTTTCCAATGCGACTTTGAAGAATCCATTTATAGTTCGATCCATATATATACACACACATATATGAATCATGCACTTCCACAGTGCCTACAAAAAATGGTCAAATAACATTTCAGCATTGTTAAAAAATTGAAACCGAAAATATATTGGGCACTATTACATACCTAGATTACACACACGATCGATAGTCGTCGATATAGCTAGCTCTCAATCGATCTAAGGCAAAGGTCGGTCACGTATGTCTGCATTGAGACATATATATCCCATTACCATTAAGAGCTTGCCTATAACCATGGATATATATAAAGATGCAAATACTTATGGAGTACTACCCTTAGAAACGTCACCACAACATCTGTTGACCCCACAACATATACCGATGGCGTGCAACACGAGTTGTACGCTAAATGTACATGGCGTAGTGCTGGCATAGGAACTTTGGCCACGCCAACACTAATTTGCGCAAGGTGAGGGCACCGGACTCCACATACAATTGACGTTCCATAGAATTTAAATGCCACCACTATGTGCATAGCAATGACGTGCAAATTTAGCCAACGCCAACACTATTTACAAATATTAGTGCTGGAGTGCTGGCGTTGGAGGGAAATGGCGTTCCACCAACAGGGGTTTTGACTAACCATTTCTCCACTAGTGTCTCACTGTTAGGGGGTAGGTTGGGGTGGAGGTGCCATCGACGAAAATTGCACACCTCCCCAGTGTTGCACACCGTCATTCGCATAGTCACACACACCCGGCTATGGGTTGCACACTCTCGTTGGCATAGTCACACGCGCGGTCGCGGAGGTGCATACTCTCGTCGGCATATTCTCTCACGCATGACTACGGGAGTTGCACACACGCGGTGGCATAGTCACACACACGGGACCGCAAAATGCACATCTTACTAGGCAGCTGACCGGGGCAGTAGACAAAATTGCACATCTTCTTGGTAGGGATAGTTTGGGGCGGAGGTGCTATAAGTGAGAACCGCAAGTCCACGGGTAGGAGGAAGTTACACATCAGTTGTCAACTGCTAAACAGTTGCACCAAACAGGGACTAAATTGCACACAAAATATTTCATCGAAACATACCGTGCCGGATCTAGTTTCGAAGAGCATGTCGTGAGGATTCCTATGATGAAAGGGGATCTTAGTTTTGATATTCAGTTCAATAGTTATAACTTTTTTCTGGAAAAATGGAAACTCAAATCAAATGTGTTTTCATTTGTTTGCATCATTAAAAAACACACGTTCATTGGTAGGGAGAAAGTTGCACATCAACTACCAGGTAGTTGCACATCGACTTTTAGACAGTTGCACCAAACGAAGACTAAATTGCACACAGAAAAGGTTCATCGATGTATATTCATACAGGACCACGTTTCGAAGAGCATGTCGCGAGGATTCCTACTGTGAAAGCAGATCTTAATTTTGATGTTCGGTTCAAAGTTATGGCTTTTTTAAAAAGAAAATTTGAAAAGCAAACTAGATGGTCAATTTCCTTTTATGGACAAGGGGACCAGTTATTTTCAATTTTCGCGGGCCACTCGGGAGCTCTACCTGCCGCGCGAGCGCCCACTAGACAAGTGCTTTCCATATGAAGACATATTCAGACATGCACGACCATGGTCTTTGAAATACATGTTTAAAATTGCATGAAATTTTCCTATAAAAACATATGTTTATTTGTATGCACCGATTATTATTTAAACATGTGATGAAAATTTAATAGAAAAAATATTTATTTGTTTGAAAACAATATTGTGATACTCGGACAATGTCTCAATACTATTGCAATAATTTCAAAAAACTAACAATATTTTCTACACTCAAAAATCATATTCTAGTTAAATCTATGATGATTGTTTCCAAACTATAAATAAATCTGAATTTTTTTTAGCGTGTCGGTGCCCCGCCTAATTAGGCGCCTAAAGGCTTTTGCTCTTGGTCGTATGAGGAGGTTGTTTGCAAGGCTGCGGACGCTTGCCTCTATTTTCGGCCATTGCTTTGCTCGGCTGGTATCGTTGCTTGGCTGGAGTTCGTAGACATTTCTGTGCCAAACCCATTTTTTTTCCTTTTTTTATCATGTCTTCTTTGTTTACTTTTTTTATATTTGGTTTTCCTTTTATTTTCTCTTCCATTTCCCCTTTTTCATTTATGTGATTTTCTTTTTAGATTGTTAATAAAATTTTGTGTGTGTTGTGGGAGGGGGGGAGGGGGTGAATATGAACACATATTGAGACATAAACTGCCAATTTCCTTGAAAAACATTTACTCTACAAATGTAAGAACCTTTTTAGCAAAACTATGACTATATTTTATACATAAACATTATTGAGTGGGCCAATGGCCACCATAAGTAGGCACCTTAGGCCAAGTCCAACGCAGACCCCTAAAACGTCCGGTTGTGTTCGTTTGGGCCCAAAAGAACGGCACGTCTGGGCTGCCGCATTTCTGGAGCAAAGTTGCTCTTGGTTTGCGCCCAGACAAACAGCGAACGGACGCGCGCGTCAAAACTTCTCGTCCGTGTTGGGGACGCGTGGCGAGCGACCAACTACCTTCCACTGCCCAAATTAACTGCGTACCCATGGGCGGCCGCACCTGCCAGTCTCCCAACCACACGGTCGTCGTGTTTTTTAATGTGGACCGGCAGTCCACAGTTCCCACTTCCCACCCCGCTTCGTCCCCATCTTGCCTCCTCGACCCCGACACGAGAAAACCCTAGCCGTTGTCCCTCCTCCTCCTCTCGCCAGCAGCCATGGGGAAGTGGCCTCTCTTCAAAAAGGGGAAGCACAACCACGAGACCTGCTCCTCCTTCGGCCGCCCCAGCTCCTCACCTCCCCCTCCCGCATTTTCCATATCACCTCCGGGGGCGCTGGCGCGCGTCAGGCCGTACATCCATTGGGATGTGTGCCGCGGGTACTGGGAGACGGCGACGCTGCTGCCGTGGACAGATATCCACCACCCCAGCAAATGGCACCTGTCGGCGGACACGCCGATCCCGATGAGCGGTCGCGCCTGCCGCAAGGAGATCGAGCGACGCCACCGTCGCCTGCCGTCGGATCTTATCTATGCCCCCACGTACGCAGTGGATTCGCCGTTGTGGGTTACGTGGCTTCGCGATGAGCACGATCTCTGGCGGCTATCCTTCTTTGCACGCCGTCCTCCGAGCCCGCGCCGGCCACGTCCTCCTCGTAGAGCGTGTGCTCCCAGTCCGCCCTAGGTACGCGGGCGCACACGTGTGCGTGGGCTCACTCCGACGCCGTCCGTTCCCCTCCCCGCCACCACCACCTCCCATTACCAACAAGCAGGAGGCCGAGCTCATCAAGCATGTCATGGAGGACTCAATGAACACCCATGACGAACGTCGGTGGATGGGCCTCGAGACGCTGCTCACCCTCTCCGCGGCTGGCGACGTCGCCATCCCGGAGTTCGAGATGGGCGTCAAGGAGGAGGTGCAGGAGGATGAGGTCCTCGAGGAGCCACCCATCACCGTGTGGAATCCGTGGCTCGTGGGCCTGCGCTGGATGTGGTCGTCCATGGCAAGCGAGATGGCGGACTGGGTGGGTGCGGAGCCATGGGCGCCCACGCCACCACGATCATCAGACCATTCTCCACCCACGAAGAGGTGGTGGGCGCCACCGGCCATGCAGCCACCGCAGGCTCCACCGGCCCACCTCTGGCAGCCACCATCGTACGCCGACCTCACCATGAACGACAACAAGGACGGCGGCGCCTGAAGACAACGGTGGCATCCAAGACGACCATGGCGGTGGCGTCTACTTTTTTAAGTATTTTTATGTTTTATGTTATGTTTAAATGTGCACCCAGGACTTTTTAAATTTGTGTTAACGTTTAATTATGTTTATATGTGTGCTTTTAATCTCCGCGGTCGATTTTTTTCTAAATAATCATACGTACAAGGCGGACATTTTGCGACGCGGACGTGCGTTGGGTGCACCGACCGGCCCAATGCCAAAACCGGATACGGGCGTCCATTTTGCCGTTTAAATGGACAAAATATGGACGAAACGGACGTATCTTTGCGATCGTGCGTTGGATTTGGCCTTAGGCGCGAATATCCATTTCTGAGCCCAAGCTCATCTGCACCCGATCAAGTAAAAATTCATAAAAAATCAAAACAATTCAAAAAATCCATTTTGTTTGCATGTTAAATAATTTGGTTCGTGAGGTGTACTGAAATTTCAGATTATTTGGATATATATAAGTAGCTCTCAGCAAAAAAGATAAATTATGTGAGAACAATACATAAACAGTAAACTTTTTTATAGACCCTAAATTTGTTCTTTTTGCCGAGAACTAATCAAATGTCCAAATGATCTGAAATTTGAAGCACACATCCCGCACCAAATAAACTATCATGCAATTTTTTTTGGAAATTATTGAATTTTATAGTATTTGTTTTGAAATTTTTTTTGTTTGTCATCGGTGCAGATGGACCTGGACAGCGAATCGCTGCTGTCCTTAAGGTGTTGCTCTACTATTCAATGTGTGCGTGAGGGGGTTGTTTCCAAAGGATGCATACGCTTGCCTCTGATTTCAGCCGTTTCTCTGCTTGCCAGGTTTTGTGGTTCAGCTGGAGTTCGCTGATATTTCTGTGTATGGGCTTCATAATCTTTTTAGATCTAGGACGTCGATAAGTCCCAAATGTTTTGGATTTGACCATGGAAAGTCGAATGTTTTTTCAGATAATATATATTTGTTAACCATGGCTAGCCCTGGCCATGGGAAACCCGGCCCGGTCGGCCCGACCTGGCCTGGCCCGACCTTGCCCACGGGCCGGGCTCGGGCCTAGATTTTGAGCCCGGTGGCCGGGCCGGGCCGGGCTCGGGCTTGTGGTTTTTGCCATTTAGGGTAGAGGCCCGGCCCGAGGCCCGAGGCCTGACGGGCTTTTTCACTTCCGGGTCGGGCTTGGGCCTAAAATCCAGGCCCGACGGCCGGGCTGGGCTCGGGCCTGGGTATTCTGCCATGGGCTTTGTTAGGCCCGGCCCGAGGCCCGAGGTATGGCAAGGTATAACCATGGCAAACAGAATGTTTTTTGGACAATTTTTATTTGTTGACCATGATAGGTTTAGTTGGTAAGTTTGTTTTTTGTCAGAAAATCCGCATGCTTGTCAACTAAATTTTTCATTCTCTTATCAACTAAAGTTACCATAAAAGCTCGGACGTTTGGGATTTATCATTTCCATATATTTAAGCCCTACTTTTGTGACTTTTTTGTGTGTGAATACTTTTGTGACATTTCGTTCCTAGAGGAAAGAAAAAGGATATGTCGATCTTTCTCTAGTGTAGTTTGATGTGTTTGCAACTTGTGTAAGTTTGCCTAGAATTACCTTGCGTGTGAAATTGGACCCGCCATTTTACAGTGGACCCTGAACGCTATAACGACTTTTCGTTCACCATCGTTGTGTCGTCAGCAGTCGCCTTTCATTTCGGCAAAAAACACATATTTGACCTTTGTGCGAAATGAAATCACGATATGAACTGCAATTGGAAAAAATTCACAAACTGACCGTTTTGTGTGGCGCCTAACAGTCAGGCGCTGCACTACACTATGCAGCGCCTTGGTCTTAGACGCCGCACTCCCGGCCAGCGTGGCAAGCCGGGGCCAGGCGCGGCCCCATAGCCAGCCGGGGCCAGTCATGCAGCGCCTAAGAGCTAGGCGTCACACAGTGTAATGTGCAGCGCCTAGAGCTTAGGCGCTGCACATTGACTAAACCGCATCGGGCCAGTCCTCCCCCAGGCAGTTCTCCCATCTTCCTCTCTGTCCAACAGAGAGCACCGGCGGCGGCCCCTTCGATCCCACCCCCCCCCCCCCACCCCTCTCGGATCTGGCGATTTTAGCCGTGGAATCGATCTCTAATCCCTCCTACTAGGTAAACTCCTCCGTTCCCCTTTCTTTTCCTCCATAAATTTGTTGCCATTGTAGAGATTTGTCCAAGATTGGGTGGAACCCTTGATTTGCTTGGTTTGGATCTTTATTTGTCCAAGATTGGGTGTTGTGATTTAGGATGTGTAGTATTGTTCATTAGTTCACAATATATGATTCTTGTTAGTGAAACCCTAGATTGTTTAGTTTTTTTTAGATATATATGAGATGCCTAGTTTTGTAGATAATTATGAGATGTTGAGTTTTGTAGCTCAATATGAGATGTTGAGTTTTTTTTAGATGTATATGAGATGTTGAGTTTATTTGAAATATGAGATGTTGAGATGAACACATATGACATAGGAGATATTGAGATTCTTGTAGATGAATACATATGAGATGTTTAGATGAACACATATGAGATGTTGAGTGTATGCCGATATTTGAGATGAACTCATATATGTGTATTGTTTGGACTTTGTAAGGATGGTTTGGCTTCTCGACGATGCCTATGACACATGACACCGGGCCTACATGATGCGCGAGCAGGGGATGGTAATAATGAGTAATCTAGATATTTTGCAAATTTGCCTTTAGTTGAAATGACATGCCCTGATATTTGTCATTACTTGTTTTTTGCAGAAGCTTGAACCTCTGAAGATTCGGTATCACGGGGTCTCTGGTGCTGCCATGCCCTACGATGACCGGTACACACCCTACATCGAGCAGGCAGGACTCCTCCCGTGGATTCAGTTGGTCAGCCGGTCCACGCCAAACCTCAACGCTCCACTTGTGTCCTCTCTTGTTGATCGGTGGAGGCCGGAGACACACAGTTTCCATCTTCGGACTGGGGAGATGACCGTGACGCTCCAGGATAGCTCCTTGATCACCGGTCTTCCTATCGACGGGAGGCCTCTCTGTATGAGCACCGATTCTGACGGGTGGCGCGAGCAGATGACTGCTCTTATCGGTATGGCTCCTACCGAGGCTGAGGCTGATGTAGAGGAGGGACAAGAGAAAAAGAAGAAGGAAAGGAAAGCAGCCGGAGCTCCTTTCACGTGGATTCAAGCAAACTTTGCGCATTGCCCTACGGGTGCCACTGAAGATGTGATCTAGACACATGCTCGTGTCTATATGTGGTACATTATCTCGAGGACTTTGTTTCCGGACGCCACAGGCAAGAACGCTCCATGGATGTGGCTAAAGGCATTGACCGTCTTCGACAGCAGATGGAGCTGGGGTTCAGCGACCCTTGCCTACTTGTACCGACAGGTAGTTGGTTTGTTTTGTTATCAGTTCATTTCTTCATTAGCAATGCAACCTTGCTGTCAAGTTAACATTGTTTTCTTTGATATGCAGCTGGACGATGCGTGTTGCAGGATCACTGATAGTGCATGCATTGGTGGTAATATGCTTCTACTTTCTGTATGGAGCTGGGAGCGTCTTCCTGTTGGACGTCCGAAGAGCGTCAAGTTTAATCCTTGGGATGAAGAAGGCGATTTACGACGCCCCACTTGGGCTTACAAGTGGGATGTGGTATCCGAGATGACGAACGGTGTCAATCTCATGTACCAAAAGTACATCGCCGAGTTGGACACGATTACGCCTGAGCAGGTAACGAGGACATTACATCAATCATTTCTCATGCTTGTCTGAAAACTTGTCATCAATGTTGCGTTGTTGTCCTATTTCATAGGTGGAATGGCAGCCATATGGCGCGAATGACACATTAGGGGTCACCCACGAGTTTGTCCTCAACCCGATGTGCTTGCGGGATAGGGATCTTTGGCTTATGCGGTGCCCACTGATATGCAACTCGGCGGTTGAGCTTCATTTGCCACATCGCGTGTATCGTCAGTTTGGTCTGTTCCAGCCTCACCCGCCGGAATGGGTGGACACGGACAAAGCACTTCACAGGTAAGAGAGCATGAACCGTATTGACTTAGCATCGCCACTCCTTTTTGATTGTGCTAATGTTTGGTTTTCTACCATGCAGCTTGGACAGGAAAAGGCAGCGGAAGATAAAGGAGTGGGACAAGCATCATGCATCGTATGTTACCCGTTTCCATCTTAGTGTGGAGCAAGCTCGTGAAAGTGCACGCTCCCAGCTTCGTGAGCATTGCTCACTTGCTTTCGATAACTACCTACGATGGTTTCTTCAAAATGCTCAAGTTGAGATATGCCCACCGGCATACAATGATGATATTCTTGAAGATCCCGCAAACTTTGAGGATCTATCGAAGTAGCAGTACAACAAAAATGTCAGGGAAGGGCTAGGAGTCCTTGCTGTTCCGGTGATTAACTATGTGGTAAAGTGTTCCCTTCTTTACTTTCCCGTTGACCGTATTACACATGTTTGAATGGCTAACGTGTTACTTCGTTCTCATCCGCAGCGCAACCAGATCAAGAAAGCAGCGGATGAAAGCCAGTCTATTCTGGAGAAGACACCGGTTGGAGAACGCAATGATGAAGGTCCACTTCGAAAATTCCTGAAGGTACATATCGCACTCAGGTGTCAATGTTACATATGTTGCGGAGTTTGGTATCTTATACACTTGTTCATGTTACAGAGTCAGGCCAAGAAGTTAAGGCGGTTATCGAACCTTCTCGGTTGCCGTGACCCAGAATATGATGAACCATCAGCCTCTAGGTCTGGGACACCATCAGACCCCTTATCTCACCATCAGGGTACGCTTTGTCTTACGTCTTCCCCGTCTAATGACCTTCAATTCCGGGTCGGGCCATAGTTGAACTCCATGATACTCTGGCCATTGTGATTGGTCCAAGTATGGCTTAAACCGGGGAGCCCATGTATTCTTTACCGTCATGATTGAGAACTCAGACTCCCGCACGGTAAGAGGGTGATTGACGTCCACATTCCTAACACGAGATACGTTTAACAAGTGCGAGCATGGGAGATGAAGCAATGATGGCCTCATGCAAGTGCAATCACACCGTGTTAGGGAGACCTCGAAAGCCCGGCCTCCGTGTTGGTGGCCATCGTTTGTGGTTCCTCCAGGCTCTTTCACTTCATACATCCAATCGTTGTCGTCATATAGTACAGCTTCTTGGGAGTCTGCCTTCCGTGATTGAAATTCCAACCATTCTTCAACCTTTGGTGCGAAATTATACTTGTGCTTTTCCTTGTTCTCACCAGCAATCTGCTTATCCGTCTCCATTGAGTACTTTAAAAAGTACGCATTCATCTTGTCAAATGTGTATTGAACTATTTGTTGGAAATATGCCCTAGAGGCAATAATAAATTGGTTATTATTATATTTCCTTGTTCATGATAATCGTTTATTATCCATGCTATAATTGTATTGATTGGAAACTCAAATACATGTGTGGGTACATAGACAACACTGTGTCCCTAGTAAGCCTCTAGTTGACTAGCTTGTTGATCAAAAGATGGTGAAGGTTTCCTAGCCATGGACATGAGATGTCATTTGATAACGGGATCACATCATTAGGAGAATGATGTGATGGACAAGACCCAAACTGTAAACGTAGCATATGATCGTGTCAGTTTATTGCTATTGTTTTCTGCATGTCAAGTATCTGTTCCTTTGACCATCAGATCATGCAACTCACTGACACCGGAGGAATACCTTGTGTGTATCAAACGTCGCAACGTAACTGGGTGACTATAAAGATGCTCTACAGGTATCTCCGAGGGTGTCTGTTGAATTGGCATGGATCAAGACTGGGATTTGTTACTCCGTGTGACAGAGAGGTATCTCAGGGCCCACTCGGTAATACAACATCACTATAAGCCTTGCAAGCAATGTGACTAAACTGTTAGCCACGGGATCTTGTATTACGGAACGAGTAAAGAGACTTGCCGGTAACGAGATTGAACTAGGTATAGAGATACCGACGATCGAATCTCGGGCAAGTAACATACCGATAAACAAAGGGAACATCATACGGGATTGACTGAATCCTTGACATAGAGGTTCAACCGATAAAGATCTTCGTAGAATATGTAGGAGCCAATATGGGCATCCAGGTCCCGCTATTGGTTATTGACCGTAGAGGTGTCTCGGTCATGTCTACATAGTTCTCGAACCCGCAGGGTCTACACACTTAACGTTTGGTGACGATATAAGTATAGTTGAGTTGTTATGTTGGTGACCGAAAGTTGTTCGGAGTCCCGGATGAGATCCCGGACATGACGAGGAGCTCTGGAATAGTCCGGAGGTAAAGATTGATATATGGAATAATAGTGTTTGGTCTCCGGAAGGGTTCCGGAATTCACCGGAAGGAGTTTTGGATGTTTCCCGAAATGTTCGGGTACGAGAACACTTTATTTGGGCCAAGGGGTAAAGCCCACGAGGCTTTAGGAAGGTGCAAAAGGAAGTTTTGCGGAGGCCAGGGGCCAGACGCCAGGGACCCTGGCGTCTGGGGCCAGACGCCGAGGACCCTAGCGTCTGGTCCTAGAGTCCGAGCAGGACTCTTACCTTGCGGGCCAAACCGACTTTGAGGAGGCTCTTTCTCCAAGTTTCGACCCCAGGGCTCAACATATAAATAGAGGGGCAGGGCTAGCACCCGGAATACATCAAGATTTCCCCAAGCCGTGTGCGGCAACCCTAACCCTCTAGTTCCTCCGTCATAATCTCCGTAGCGCTTGGCGAAGCCCTGCAGAGATTGTTCCTCACCACCATCACCACGCCGTCGTGCTGCCGGAACTCATCTACTACTTCACCATCGCTCGCTGGATCGAGGAGGTGAAGGCGTCATCAAGCTGTACGTGTGTTGAACGCGGAGGTGCCGTCCGTTCGGCACTAGTTCGTGATCGGTTCGAGGGACGACTTGCGATTTGGATCGCGGAGACGTTCGACTACATCAACCGCGTTTCTTAACGCTTCCGCTTAGCGATCTACAAGGGTATGTAGATTCACTCTCCCTCTCATAGATGCTCATCACCATGGATAGATCTTGTGTGTGCGTAGGAAAAATTTTGTTTCCCATGCAACGTTCCCCAACAGTGGCATCTAAGCTAGGTCTATGCGTAGATGAGATCTCGAGTAGAACACAAACGAGTTGTGGGCGTGGGTGTATACATATTGCTTGCCGTTACTAGTTGATACTTGATTCGGCGGTATTGTGAGATGAAGCGGCCCGGACCAACATTACTCGTACGCTTACGAGAGACCGGTTCCTTCAACTGACATGTAACTTTGTTGCATAAAGATGGCTAGCGGGTGTCTGTCTGTCTCACTTTAGTTGAATCGATTTCAATGAAGAGGGTTCTTTTAGAAGATCAAAAAGCAATCACTACACCACGTTGTGGTTTTGCGTAGGTAAGAACGGTTCTTGCAAACCCGTAGCAGCCACGTAAAATTTGCAACAACAATTAGAGGACGTCTAACTTGTTTTTGCAGGGTATGTTGTGATGTGATATGGCCAATTACATGATGAGATATATGTGATGTATGAGATGATCATGTGTTGTATAGAATATCACGACTTGCATGTCGATGAGTACGGCAACTCGCAGGAGCCATAGAGTTGTCTTTAATTATTTTCGCCGTTTTCCTTTACTTTATCGCTATGAGTTAGCAATAGTCGTGGAAGCAACAGTCGGCGCGACAACCTCATGGTGACACGTTGATGGAGATCAAGATGATGGAGATCATGGTGTCATGCCGGTGACGATGGAGATCATGCCGGTGCTTTGGAGATGGAGATCAAAAGCACAAGTTCATGGCCATATCATGTCACTTATGATTTGCATGTGATGTTAATCCTTTTATGCATCTTATTTTGCTTAGGACGACGGTAGCATTATAAGGTGATCCCTCACTTAAATTTCAAGATAAATTGTGTTCTCCCCGAGTGTGCACCGTTGCGAAAGTTTTTCGTTTCGAGACACGCCGTGATGATCGGGTGTGATAGACTCTACGTTCACATACAACGGGTGTAAGCCATGTTACACGTGCGGAACACTCGGGTTAAACTTGACGAGCCTAGCATGTACAGACATGGCCTCGGAACACAAGAGACCGAAAGGTCGAACATGAGTCATATAGTAGATATGATCAACATGAAGATGTTCACCATTGAAACCACCTCAACTCACGTGATGATCGGACTTGAGTTGGTGGATTTGGATCATGTTACGCTCGAATGACCGGAGGGATGTCAATTTGAGTGGGAGTTTTTTAAGTAATATGATTAACTAAACTCATTATCTAGAACAATAGTCTAAGTTGTCTTTGCTATATTTATGTTGTAGATCATGGCTCGCGCAGTAGCACCCCTGAATTTTAATGCGTTTCTAGAGAAAGCTAAGTTGAAAGATGATGGAAGTAACTTTGTGGACTGGGCTCGTCATCTAAGGATTATCCTTACGGCTTCCCAGAAGGCTTATGTCCTTGATGCACCGCTTGGTGATCCACCCGCTCCAGTTGAGTCTCTAGACGTTGTGAACGCCTGGCAGGCTCGTTCTGAAGATTACTCAATAGTTCAATGTGCAATATTGTATGGCTTAGAACCGGGACTTCAAAGACGTTTTGAACGTCATGGAGCATATGAGATGTTCCAGGAGTTGAAGTTTATCTTTTAGAAGAATGCCCGGATCGAGAGATATGAGATCTCCGATAAGTTCTATGCTTGCAAGATGGAGGAGAACGGGTCTATCAGTGATCACGTACTCAGAATGTCTGGGTACTCCACCCGTCTGGCTGAATTGGGGATGCCCCTTCCGCCAGAGGCTATCACTGACAGAGTTCTTCAATCATTGCCACCTAGCTACAAGAGCTTCGTGTTGAACTATAACATGCACGGGATGAACAAGTCAGTCGCCGAGCTGTTTGCGATGCTGAAAGTCGCTGAGTCTGAAATTCAGAACGAGCATCAAGTGTTGATGGTCAATAAAACCACTAGTTTCAAGAAAAATGGCAAGGGTAAGAAGGGTAACTCCAAGAAGAGTGGCAAAGCAGTTGCTCCTCCCGTGAAGAAACCCAAGGCTGGACCCAAACCAGAAACTGAGTGTTTTCATTGCAAGGGAACTGGACACTGGAAGCGGAACTGCCCCAAGTATTTGGCTGACAAGAAGGCGGCCAACAACAAACAAGGTATATATGATATACATGTTATTGATGTGTACCTTACCAACTCTCGTTGTAGTGCCTGGGTATTTGATACCGGTGCGGTTGCTCATATTTGCAACTCAAAACAGGAACTGCGGAATAGACGGAGGCTGGCAAAGGACGAAGTGACGATGCGCGTGGGAAATGGTTCCAAGGTAGATGTGATCGCCGTCGGCACGCTCGCTCTTCGATTACCATCGGGATTAGTGATGAACCTGAATAATTGTTATTTAGTGCCTGCGTTAAGCATGAACATTATATCTGGATCTTGTTTATTGCGAGACGGTTACTCATTTAAATCAGAGAATAATGGTTGTTCTATTTATATGAGTAATATCTTTTATGGTCATGCACCCAATGTAAGGGGTTTATTCTTATTGAATCTCGATAGTAATGATACACATGTTCATAACATTGATGCCAAAAGATGTAGGATTGATAATGATAATACCACTTTCTTGTGGCATTGCCGTTTAGGTCATATTGGCGTAAAACGCATGAGGAAGCTCCATGCTGATGGACTTTTGGAGTCACTTGATTTTGAATCACTTGACACATGTGAGCCATGCCTCATGGGCAAGATGACTAAAACGCCGTTCTCTGGAACAATGTAACGGGCAAGTGACTTATTGGAAATCATACATACTGATGTGTGCGGTCCGATGAGCATTGAGGCGCGCGGTGGTTATCGTTACTTTCTCACCTTCACTGATGACTTAAGTAGATATGGGTATATTTACTTAATGAAACACAAGTCTGAAACGTTTGAAAAGTTCAAACAATTTCAGAGTGAAGTTGAGAATCATCGTAGCAAGAAGATTAAATTCCTACAATCTGATCGAGGAGGAGAATATCTGAGTTATGAGTTTGGCAGTCACTTAAGACAATGTGGAATTGTTTCACAACTAACACCGCCTGGAACACCACAGCGTAATGGTGTGTCCGAACGTCGTAATCGAACCTTATTGGATATGGTGCGATCTATGATGTCTCTTGCCGATTTGCCACTATCGTTTTGGGGTTATGCATTAGAGACAGCTGCATTCACTTTAAATAGGGCACCATCGAAATCCGTTGAGACGACGCCATATGAACTTTGGTTTGGCAAGAAGCCAAAGCTGTCGTTTCTTAAAGTTTGGGGATGTGATGCTTATGTCAAAAAGCTTCAGCCTGAAAAGCTGGAACCCAAAGCGGAGAAATGCGTCTTCATAGGATACCCAAAAGAGACAGTTGGGTATACCTTCTACCTCAGATCCGAAGGCAAAGTGTTTGTTGCTAAAAACGGAACGTTTCTTGAGAAAGAGTTTCTCTCGAAAGAATTGAGTGGGAGGAAGATAGAACTTGATGAGGTTGTTGAACCTTTACTTCAACCTGAGAGTAGCGCAGCACAGAAAGATGTTTCTGTAGAGCCTACATCAGCTGAAGAGGAAGTTAATGATGATGATCATGAAGCTTTGGATCAAGTTGCTATCGAACGTCGTAGGTCGACAAGGACGCGTACTGCTCCTCCTGAGTAGTATGGCAACCCTGTCTTAGAAGTCATGTTGTTGGACAACGATGAACCTACGAGCTATGGAGAAGCGATGATGGGCCCGGATTCCGAGAAGTGGTTAGAGGCCATGAAATCCGAGATGGGATCCATGTATGAAAACAAAGTGTGGACTTTGGAAGTATTACCTGAAGGGCGTAAGGCCATTCAGAACAAATGGATCTTTAAGAGGAAGACGGACGCGGACGGTAATGTCACCGTCTATAAAGCTCGACTTGTGGCAAAGGGTTTTTCACAAGTTCAAGGAGTTGACTACGATGAGACCTTCTCACCCGTAGCGATGCTTAAGTCCGTCAGAATCATGTTAGCAATACTGCCTTTTTCGATTATGAAATTTGGCAGATGGATGTCAAAACAGCGTTCCTTAACGGTTTCCTTAAGGAAGAGTTGTATATGATGCAACCAGAAGGTTTTGTCGATCCAGAGAATGCTGACAAAGTTTGCAAATTCCAGCGATCCATTTATGGACTGGTGCAAGCATCTCGGAGTTGGAATCTTCGCTTTGATGAGGTGATCAAAGCGTTCGAGTTTATACAAGTTTACGGAGAAGCTTGTATTTACAAGAAAGTGAGTGGGAGCTCTATAGCGTTTCTAATATTATATGTGGACGACATATTACTGATTGGAAACAATATAGAAATGTTGGAAAGCGTGAAGGAATATTTGAACAAGAGTTTTTCAATGAAGGACCTAGGAGAAGCTGCTTTCATATTAGGCATCAAGATCTATAGAGATAGATCACGACGCTTGATAGGACTTTCACAAAGCACATACCTTGACAAAGTTTTGAAGAAGTTCAAAATGGATCAGTCCAAGAAAGGGTTCTTGCCTGTATTGCAAGGTGTGAAGTTGAGTAAGACTCAATGCCCAGTGACTGTAGAAGATAGAGAAAAGATGAGTGTCATCCCCTATGCTTCAGCCATAGGCTCTATCATGTATGCAATGCTGTGCACAAGACCCGATGTCAGCCTTGCCATAAGTATGGTCGGAAGGTTTCAAAGTGATCCAGGAATGGAACACTGGACGGCGGTCAAGAATATCCTGAAGTAACTGAAAAGGACTAAGGACATGTTTCTCGTTTATGGAGGTGATCAAGAGCTCGTCGTAAAGGGTTACGTCGATGCAAGCTTTGACTCTGATCCGGATGACTCTAAGTCGCAAACCGGATACGTATTTATTCTTAATGGGGGTGCGGTTAGCTGGTGCAGTTCCAAGCAAAGCGTGGTAGCTGATTCTACATGCGAAGCGGAGTACATCGCTGCCTCGGAGGCGGCGAAGGAAGGTGTCTGGATGAAGGAGTTCATGACAGATCTTGGAGTAGTGCCTAGTGCGCTTAACCCAATGACTCTGTTTTGTGATAACACTGGTGCCATTGCTCTAGCCAAGGAACCAAGATTTCACAAGAGGACCAGACACATAAAGCGACGCTTCAATTCCATCCGCGATTACATCAAGGAGGACGACATAAATATTTGCAAAGTACACACGGATCTAAATGTTGCAGATCCGATGACTAAACCTCTTCCAAGGGCTAAACATGAACAACACCAGAACTGTATGGGTGTTCGATTCATTACAATGTAAATCACATAGTGATGTGAACTAGATTATTGACTCTAGTGCAAGTGGGAGACTGTTGGAAATATGCCCTAGAGGCAATAATAAATTGGTTATTATTATATTTCCTTGTTCATGATAATCGTTTATTATCCATGCTATAATTGTATTGATTGGAAACTCAAATACATGTGTGGGTACATAGACAACACTGTGTCCCTAGTAAGCCTCTAGTTGACTAGCTTGTTGATCAAAAGATGGTGAAGGTTTCCTAGCCATGGACATGAGATGTCATTTGATAACGGGATCACATCATTAGGAGAATGATGTGATGGACAAGACCCAAACTGTAAACGTAGCATATGATCGTGTCAGATTATTGCTATTGTTTTCTGCATGTCAAGTATCTGTTCCTTTGACCATGAGATCATGCAACTCACTAACACCGGAGGAATACCTTGTGTGTATCAAACGTCGCAACGTAACTGGGTGACTATAAAGATGCTCTACAGGTATCTCCGAGGGTGTCTGTTGAATTGGCATGGATCAAGACTGGGATTTGTTACTCCGTGTGACAGAGAGGTATCTCAGGGCCCACTCGGTAATACAACATCACTATAAGCCTTGCAAGCAATGTGACTAAAGTGTTAGCCACGGGATCTTGTATTACGGAACGAGTAAAGAGACTTGCCGGTAACGAGATTGAACTAGGTATAGAGATACCGATGATCGAATCTCGGGCAAGTAACATACCGATAAACAAAGGGAACATCATACGGGATTGACTGAATCCTTGACATAGAGGTTCAACCGATAAAGATCTTCGTAGAATATGTAGGAGCCAATATGGGCATCCAGGTCCCGCTATTGGTTATTGACCGTAGAGGTGTCTCGGTCATGTCTACATAGTTCTCGAACCCGCAGGGTCTACACACTTAACGTTTGGTGACGATATAAGTATAGTTGAGTTGTTATGTTGGTGACCGAAAGTTGTTCGGAGTCCCGGATGAGATCCCGGACATGACAAGGAGCTCTGGAATAGTCCGGAGGTAAAGATTGATATATGGAATAATAGTGTTTGGTCTCCGGAAGGGTTCCGGAATTCACCGGAAGGAGTTTCGGATGTTTCCCGAAATGTTCGGGTACGAGAACACTTTATTTGGGCCAAGGGGTAAAGCCCACGAGGCTTTAGGAAGGTGCAAAAGGAAGTTTTGCGGAGGCCAGGGGCCAGACACCGAGGACCCTGGCGTCTGGTCCTGGAGTCCGAGCAGGACTCTTACCTTGCGGGCCAAACCGACTTTGAGGAGGCTCTTTCTCCAAGTTTCGACCCCAGGGCTCAACATATAAATAGAGGGGCAAGGCTAGCACCCGGAATACATCAAGATTTCCCCAAGCCGTGTGCGGCAACCCTAACCCTCTAGTTCCTCCGTCATAATCTCCGTAGCGCTTGGCGAAGCCCTGCAGAGATTGTTCCTCACCACCATCACCACGCCGTCGTGCTGCCGGAACTCATCTACTACTTCACCATCGCTCGCTGGATCGAGGAGGTGAAGGCGTCATCAAGCTGTACGTGTGTTGAACGCGGAGGTGCCGTCCGTTCGGCACTAGTTCGTGATCGGTTCGAGGGACGACTTGCGATTTGGATCGCGGAGACGTTCGACTACATCAACCGCGTTTCTTAACGCTTCCGCTTAGCGATCTACAAGGGTATGTAGATTCACTCTCCCTCTCGTAGATGCTCATCACCATGGATAGATCTTGTGTGTGCGTAGGAAAATTTTTGTTTCCCATGCAACGTTCCCCAACACTATTGCCGTCACGGGTAATGCACGTACACCCTTGAGCACCTTATTGAAGCATTCTGCCATGTTGCTTGTCATTTGACCATACCTCCGGCCATCTTCATCGAAAGCACGTGCCCACTTATTCCTTTCTACAATGTTCTTATTGAGAAAGTGAAGACCTCCTGCATCAAGTTTCTTGTGTGTGAGCAATGCATTGTACAAGTTGGCGAACCGCTTTTCGGAGAAAGCGAGACAACAATCTTGAAGATCATTGGCCAACTCCTTGATACCACATGCCCTATAAAAGTTTGCACAAAACTGCCTCATGCACCATTGATACTGCAACTTTGCATGTCCGGGAATGTCAATCACCACCGCGTTTGGAATTCCTTGATGACGATCCGATATGACAAAAATTTCCCTTTCAGCCGGTAATACCTTTGTTCTCAATTGACGCAAGAACCACTCCCAGTTATCATTGTTCTCCACCTCAACCAAAGCGAAAGCCAAAGGCAACACCCGGTTATTGGCATCACTTGCTATTGCAACCAATATAGTGCCCTTGTATTGTCCGGTTAAGAACGTGCCATCAATGGCGATGACGGGCCGACAATGCTCAAAAGCCCTCACGCATTGCTCAAAGGCCCAAAATGCACGGCCAAATACTCTGACGGTCCTCCCGTTGTGAATCAATGTTTGGTGCCCATGAGGCTCGACCACGTGAACCATGCCTGGGTTTGTGGCAGCCATAGCTAATAACAACCTAGGGAGTCAGTTGTATGCTTCCTCCCAATTGCCATACAACATCTTGAATGCGGCTTGCTTCGCCTTCCATGCCTTGTCGTACTTCACCTTGTAATGAAAGATGGCTTTCACAAGGTCAATGACACTCTTAATTCTCATTGTTGGAAGTGTGGATATTTGGTTGGAAAACCTGTAAGCGATGAACTCGGACGTGAGTTGTCTGTGTTCTTGGGACACAAGCTTGCCATCCGCATTCTTGTGTCGGCACATGTGACTTGGTACACAACTCACTATGCGCCAAGTGGGACCTCCTTTCCATGGCCTTGCACGCACAATCCATGGACATCTTGCCGCTTCACATTTAACCGTGTAATGCACATTGACGTCCGAGTTGGCCACTCTATGTGGACGATAATGCGTAACCGAGTAGTTGTCGAGCCACATCTTCAATTCCAAGAAGGATCCAAACTCACAACCGGGATATATCCCGTTCTTGCCGTCTCCCAAATCACGGTGAGAACTTGGCCTAGCTCCAAGAGATATACATTTGCCACCATCTACAACGGCTTCATCCGCGAGACTAAGATCCTTGAACAATGGTGTCTTGTGATCCCGTCGAAATACCTTCTTAAATGCTTCGGCTTCCTTCGCCGTGAACCCCTCCCCATCAACTTCTTCATCGGGACCATCATCATCCGAGTCCGATGCATATGAACGGGAAAAAGGGATGGATTGGTCCATTGTCTCTTGCACATTATATTTGTCGAGAGCACCCACATTGTTGTCATGGAGATCAACTTCGTTGTCATCCTCCTCGTACTCATCATTATCCTCTTCAAAAGCTTCATTTTGGTTGTCTGAAATCGGGCTCAATGTTGGCCAAACTTGTTGCGTCAAATGAGGTTCACTCATTTGATCTTGGTTCATGGGTGGAGGAGTACTAGCAACCAACGGGGAGGGGTTCCGGTTCAACTCCAAATGCAAACTAGACTTAACCTTCTTGGAGGCAAATAACTCAAGGGCCTTGTCTAGAGATTCGGCAACCGTCTCCTTGTATGCAATCCAACGTTGCTCGGAGTTCACACGCATTGTCCAACGGATGTGCATTCCAAAGCCAACATTATGTCTTCCCTCCAACTCAACAACGTCACTTGGGTCCATCCAATTCAAATCCTGCCTCACTTGTTCCAAGACATCCGCATAGCTAGGACTACTATCAAACACCATGTCAAGCTCATCCGGGCCCGGCTCAACATTGCCTTTCAAAAAGTCCTCTTTATCCGCATGATGAACATAAACACATGTTCTTCCTATCCCTAAAAAAATCAAAAACACACATATATCCAATAAGTACTTAACCGAATATTTGCACAAAATACATAAGCCCTAACATAGATATGAAACAATAACCCTAACCCCCACTTAACAATAACCACAACCCTAACAATAGCCTAACCCTAACCCTAACCCCAACATAACAACACACATAACCCTAACCCTAGCATAGTAGGAAGCCTAACCCTAGCAAATTGGGAAAAATACATAACATGTTTCAACACAAATTTCCAAATCCAAGCCAAAACTAGGGTTTCCCCAAACTAACAAGATTTGAGCAAATGTGACAATTCCTATGGATGAAAACGAGGGGATCGGAGGAGATTACCTTAAGGGAGGGGTTGGCTTCGAAATCCATGGACAAATACTCCGGATTTGCAAGATTTGAGAAGGATTTGAGAGGGGGGAGAGAGGGAGAGAAGGGTGTGGGTGGGGTGGGGGTGTGTGGGGTGGGGGGTGGGGGCAGCCTAAGTGACACACAGGAAGTGCAGCGCCTAATGGCTGGGCGCTGCACATTATACAGTGCAGCGCCTATCTCTCAGGCGCTGCACATTGTAATGTGGGGCCTCCCCTGGCCCCGGGCTACCATGCTGGCCGGAGTGCGGCGCCTAAGGCAGAGGCGCTGCATAGTGCAGTGCAGCGCCCGTCTGTCAGGCGCCACACAAAACGGTCAGTTTGTGAATTTTTTCCAAGTGCAGTTCAAAACATGATTTAGTTTCGCACAAAGATCAAATATGTGTTTTTTGCCTTTCATTTCATTTTACCTGCATCGACACAAGTCATGGACCTCTTTATTTTCAGCAGGCGAGGGCATCAGAGCCTGCGGTCACACACACACACACAGGCTTGTCAAACAAGCTGGAAATAGGGACCGAGAGGAGGACGTACTGCTGCGTGGCAGGGTTTGACTCGACCGCCTCCTATCAGATCTGCCTCCAAGGTCCAAGCCTTCACAGCCCTACCTGACGGAGCCAAGTAGTATAGCTCGTGGCTCGATAAACATTTCCAAACAGTATGTGAAATGAGCCGTGACAGAGAGCGAATTGCAGCTCTCCCCAACCCGACACCCCTTTTGTTTCATGGTTTTCACCGGTTTCCACCGAATGTTGGTTTCCGTATGATATTCTACAAGAGGAAGCAAAGCAAGCAGTCGGCTTTAAACGCCACCATTACTCGTACTACGAACCCTAGTAACGACCGCTCATCACTTCACGGTTCACGAACACTACCTGATGTTACTCCTGGACGAAAGTGTAGAGCATGTTGTACCGTCGGAAATCACCGCCCAGATCTGAACGGCTCCCGTGGTAGTGAAAGCAAGAAATTTCTTCATCTACATGCATGGGAGGGGGGAGCAGCAAAGCAAGGCCTAGCGATGCAATCCTCCCCGTTAGAGCAACTTCAACACACCGATCCATTTTATTCGTGTGTGTCCGTTTGAATCAAAACGGACACAAAAATCGGCACAACGCGCCCGACCCAAATGGACGTGTGTCTGCTTTTCGTCCGTCGGGTGACCCATTTCAGGCCTAAATTTGGGCCTCGTTTGCATCGGTGCGGACACGAGCCGGACGCGTGCAACGCCCGCATAATCCTTCCCCTGGCCCACTAGTCGGTGGCACACAGGCCATTCTCTTCCTTTCATCGACAGCCAGCACCTGGTCACCCCACCCCGTTGCCGTCACCGCCTAGTTCTGGTGCCCTCGCCAGCCGTCCACACCCACATACCACCCCCGCAGTAGCTTCCCCCGACGTCGCTGTCGGGCCACAACTACTTCCCCCGACGTCGCCGCCAGCACATCCTCGCCGCGGTGCCCCCGACCAGCTTCTGCGACGACGACGCCACGCTCGTCTAACGCCGGCACGCTCGACGGACGCCTCCAGGGCCTGCTACCAGGTTGAGGGGAGGCACGTGGCTCTTCACCGTCCAGCTTCTTCGACGACACCCGCAAGATGTTCGACGGTTTTCCCGCAAGGTATAAATGGACTCCGCCGACGAGTTCTTTTTCCAATATTTCATTTGCGACTCGGTTGATTCTTGATCCGATGATGAGGAGATTGTGGTTGCTGTGTTGGTCTTCCATGACCACCTTAGTAGGCAGCGACCGTTGTTCCGAGGTTCGATCCCGGGGCACACTCCAGTGTTGAACCGCAACCGAGAGAGCGGTCTGGAAGGACTACTTCGGGAACCCCTAATTGCTCTTCCCATCCCACCTATTCCAATGCTATTTTTGTATGGCAAGACATGTGTTCAATCGTCTTCGGGAGGGGGTGGTGGCATATGATAATTATTTCGAGTGCAAGGAGGATCCCTCAAAAAGGTTGCCTTCTCCTCTTATCAGAATTGCACTGCAGCTATTCAGATACTTGCGTACGGAGTTCCCAGTGATCTCATTGATGAGTATGTCCGTATGAGCGAGTCCACGTGTCTAGAGTCCATGTATAGGTTCTGAAAGGTTGTGATAGCAGTGTTTGACTCTGAATACTTGAGAGAGCCAAATGTTGCACAAACATCCCTCTTGTTGGCGATGAATGCCAGCAGGGGCTTTCCTTGGATGCTTGGTAGCATAGATTGTATGCATTGGGAGTGGAAGAACTACCTTCTGCTTGGCAGGGGCAGTATAGGGGCCATGTCAAATCTTGCACCGTCATACTCGAGGTCGTGCCTTCACAAGATCTCTGAATTTGGCACTCTTTCTTCGGCATGGCCGGATCTCACAATGATATCAACGTGCTTCAACGCTCTCCGGTGTGTGCAAGGCTTGCCAAAGGCAACTACCCGGAGATCAATGTTAACATCAATGGCCACAACTACGACAAAGGATAACCAAGCTAACGATATCTATTCTCAGTGGACTACTCTTCTGAAGACAATCTCCAACCTTTTAGGAGAGAAGAGGAAGATATTTGCTCAAGAGCAAGAAAGTGCTAAAAATGATGTGGAGCGTGCCTTTGGTGTTCTGCAATCTTGAAGGGGCATTGTTCGGTATCCTGCTAGAACTTGGAGTTGTGGGAGGTGATGACTACTTGTGTGATCATGCACAATATGATCGTAGAGGATGAGAGCCTGGAATGTATCTATGACCAAGGGTTTCAATTTCAGGATGACAATGTTGTGTATGAGCATTGAGGAGCGGCAATGTTTGCACAGTTCATCCAATTTCATCATCAAATGCGTGATTGGAAAACTCATTCAGCTGCAAGATGATTTGGTTGAGCATATGTTGGCTCACGTTGGCAACCAATAGATATATCTTTTTTTATATGTATTTGAGGTAATTTAATTTTTATTTGGATTGTAAACTATGAGATATTTTGTTTGGTTGTAGACTATGTAATATGTTTGTATTTTGTTTGAATTATGTAAACTAGTGTCAAGTTTCACATATGTTTAAAAAAGCACAGCAGGCCAGCCGCGAGGACGAAAATTGTTGGGGAACGTTGCATGGGAAACAAAAAATTTCCTACGCACACACAAGATCTATCCATGGAGATGAGCATCTACGAGAGGGGAGATCGGATCCACATACCCTTGTAGATCGCTAAGCGGGAAGGGTTAAGAAACGCGGTTGATGTAGTCAAACGTCTTCGCGATCCAAATCGCAAGCCATCCCGCGATCCAATCACGATCTAGCGCCGAACGGACGGCACCTCCGCGTTCAGCACACGTACAGCTCGATAACGATCTCCGCCTCCTTGATCCAGCAAGCGAGGGCGGAGAGGTGGATGAGTTCTCCGGCAGCACAATGGCGTGGTGGCGATGGTGGTGAACTAATCCGGCAGGGCTTCGCCGAGCTCTACCGAACTAATCTAGAGGAGAAGATGATCTAGAGGGAGAGAGGGCAGCACATGGCTTTTTCTGTGTTGGGCTGCCCTCAAACCTCCACTATATATAGGGGGGAGGAGAGGGCAGGCAGCCCTAGCCCCTCCTCCAAGGAGGGGTTCGGCCGAACCCAAGGGGGGGGAGTCCTCCCTCCACAAGGACTCCTCCTCCCACAAGGAAGGTGGAGTCTTGGGTGGATTCTTTCCCCACTTGGCCTCCTTCCTTCTCCTGCGTGATACGTCTCCAACGTATCTATAATTTTTGATTGTTCCATGCTATTATATTATCTGTTTTGGATGTTTTATATGCATTAATATGCTATTTTATATTATTTTTGGGACTAACCTATTAATCTAGTGCCTAGTGCCAGTTTCTGTTTTTCCTTGTTTTTGAGTATTGCAGATAAGGAATATTAAACAGAGTCCAAACGGAATAAAATCTTCAATATGATTTTTCTTGGACTAGAAGAAACTTACCAGACTTGGAGAGGGGGTCAGGAGACCTGCCGGTTGGCGACAAGCCACAGGGGCGCGCCCTAGGGGGGGGCTTCGCCCCCCTGGCTTGTGGCCCCCCAGCAGGCCTCCTAACCCTATTTCTCCTCCTATAAATTCCCAAATATTCCCCCAATACCAAAGAGAGCCACGAAAATACTTTTCCGCCGCCGAAAGCCTATGTTCCCGTGAGATCCCATCTTGGAGCCTTTTCCGGTAATCTGCCGGAGAGGGATTCGATCACGGAGGGCATCTACATCAACTCCATTGCCCCTCCGATGATGCGTGAGTAGTTCACCTCAGACCTTCGGGTCCATAGCTAGTAGCTAGATGGCTTCTTCTCTCTCTATGTTCTTCAATACCATGTTTTCCATGATCTTCATGGAGATCTATCCGATGTAATACTCTTTTGCGGTGTGTTTGTCGAGATCCGATGAATTGTGGGTTTATGATCAGATTATCTATGAATATTATTTGAGTCTTTTCTGAATTTTTATATGCATGATTTCATATGTTTGTAAGTCTCTTCGAGTTATTGATTTGGTTTGGCCAACTAGATTGGTAATTCTTGCAATGGGAGAAGTGCTTAGTTTTGGGTTCAATCTTGCGGTGTCCTCACCCAGTGACAAAGTAGGGGTAGCGAGGCACGTATTGTATTGTTGCCATCGAGGATAAAAAGATGGGGTTTTCATCATATTGCTTGAGTTTATCCCTCTACATCATGTCATCTTACCTAATGCGTTACTCTGTTCTTCATGAACTTAATACTCTAGATGCACGCAGGAGTCGGTCGATGTGTGGAGTAATAGTAGTAGATGCAGAATCATTTCGGTCTACTTGACACGGACGTGATGCCTATATGCATAATCATTGCCTTGGATATCGTCATAACTATGCGCTTTTCTATCAATTGCTCGACAGTAATTTGTTCACCCACCGTACTATTTTCCTTCAAGAGAGAAGCCTCTAGTGAAACCTATGGCCCCCGGGTCTATTTTCCATATTATATTTTCAGATCTATAAACCAAAAATACCAAAAATACCTTGCTGCAGTTTTATTTACTTTTCTTTTAGTTTTACTTTTGGCAATCATCTATATCTATCTCTATCAGATCTCATCCTTGCAAGTAACCGTGAAGGGATTGACAACCCCTTTATAGCGTTGGGTGCAAGTGTTTGATTGTTTGTGTAGGTGCAAATATTGGTGCCTTGCTTGTTCCTCCTACTGGATTCATACCTTGGTTCTCAACAAACTGAGGGAAATACTTATCTACTTCGCTGCATCACCCTTTCCTCGTCAAGGGAAAACCAACGCAAGCTCAAGAGGTAGCAAGAAGGATTTCTGGCACCGTTGCCGGGGAGGATACAAGTCAAGACAAGATCTACAGCTACCAAGTACCCATCACAAACTCATCTCTTGCATTTGCATTATTTGCCATTTGCCTCTCGTTTTCCTCTCCCCCACTTCTAAAACGATTTTCAGAAAAAACCAAAAACATTTGCCTTTTTAATCGCCCTTCTTCCGTTCGTCTTTTCGTTTGCTTTCTGTTTGCTTGTGTGCTAGATTGCTTGCTTTGTCACGATGACTCAAGAGAATACTAAGTTGTGTGACTTCTCCAATACTAATAACAATAATTTTATTAGTACTCCGATTGCTCCCGCCACTAGTGCGGAATCTTATGAAATTAATGCCGCTTTGCTTAATCTTGTTATGAAAGAACAATTTTCTGGCCTCCCTAGTGAAGATGTCGCATCCTATCTAAATACTTTCGTTGAATTATGTGATATGCAAAAGAAGAAATATGTGGATAATGATATTGTTAAATTGAAGCTATTTCCATTCTCACTACGAAATCGTGCCAAAACTTGGTTTTCATCTTTGCCTAAAAATAGTATTGATTCATGCAATAAGTGTAAAGATGCTTTTATTTTCAAGTACTTTCCGCCTACTAAGATCATCTCCCTTAGGAACGATATAATGAACTTTAAGCAACTTGATCATGAGCATGTTGCACAATCTTGGGAGAGGATGAAATTAATGATTAGGAATTGCCCCGCACATGGTTTGAGTTTATGGATGATTATACAAAAAATTTATGCGGGATTGAATTTTGCATCTAGGAATCTTTTAGATTCCGCCGCGGGTGGTACTTTTATGGAAATCACATTAGGAGAAGCTACCAAACTCCTAGATAATATTATGGCAAATTACTCTCAATGGGATACCGAAAGATCTCCTACTAGTAAAAAGGTGCATGCTATAGAAGAAATAAATACTTTGAGTGGAAAGATGGATGAATTAATGAAATTGTTTGCTAGTAAGAGTGCTCCTATTGATCCTAATGATATGCCTTTGTCTTCTTTGATTGGAAATAATAATGAATCTATGGATGTGAATTTTGTTGGTAGGAACAATTTTGGTAACAATGCGTATAGAGGTAATTTCAATCCTAGGCCGTTTCCTAGTAATTCCTCTAATAATTATGGTAATTCCTACAACAATTCTTATGGAAATTATAATAAGATGCCCTCTGATCTTGAGAATGATATTAAAGAATTTATTAGTTCTCAAAAGGTTTTCAATGCTACGATTGAAGAAAAATTGCTCAAGATTGATGATTTGGCTAGGAACGTTGATAGAATTTCGCTTGATATTGATTCTTTGAAAATTAGATCTAATCCATCCAAGCGTGATATTAATGAGTCTTTAAAAGGTATGAGAACTTCTATTGATGAGTGTAAGGAAAGAACCGCTAGAATGCGTGCTAAGCGTGAATGGCTTGAAAAAGTGTGTTCTCGTGATAATAATGATGAATATCTTAAAGTGATTGATCTGACTCCTATTGAATCTTTGTTTTCTAATATAAATCTTGATAAAGATGGGACTGGAGATAAGTCAACTTTATTTAAAAGGCGTCCCAATGATTCGGAGTTTATAGATCTTAATGCTAAAATTGATAAAAGTGGGATTGAAGAGGTCAAAACTTTAAATAACAATGACCCACTCTTTTGGATTTCAAGGACTTTAATTATGATAGTTGTTCTTTGATTGATTGTATTTCCTTGTTGCAATCCATGTTGAATTCTCCGCATGCTTATGATCAAAATAAAGCTTTTACTAAACATATCGTTGATGCTATGATGAAATCTTTTGAAGAAAAATTTGAGTTGGAAATTTCTATACCTAGAAAGCTCTATGATGAGTGGGAACCTACTATTAAGATTAAAATTAAAGATTATGAGTGCCATGCTTTGTGTGATTTGGGTGCTAGCGTCTCCACGATTCCGAAAACTTTATGTGATGTGCTAGGTTTCCATGAACTTGATGATTGCTCTTTAAATTTGCATCTAGCGGACTCCACTATTAAGAAACCTATGGGAAGGATTAATGATGTTCTTATTGTTGCAAATAGGAATTATGTGCCCGTAGATTTCATTGTTCTTGATATTGATTGCAATCCTACATGTCCTATTATTCTTGGTAGACCTTTTCTTAGAACGATTGGTGCAATTATTGATATGAAAGAAGGAAACATTAGATTCCAATTTCCGTTAAGGAAAGGTATGGAACACTTTCCTAGAAAGATAATTAAACTACCATATGAATCTATTATGAGAGCTACTTATGGATTGCATACCAAAGATGACAATACTTAGATCTATTGCGTTATGCCTAGCTAGGGGCGTTAAACAATAGCGCTTGTTGGGAGGCAACCCAATTTTATTCTATGTATTTGTTTTTTACTTCTGTTCTTGAGTGTTTCACACATTATTACCTCTGTAGTAATTGTGTTTTATTTGTTTTAATTAGTTTTTGTGCCAAGTAAGACCTTTGGGATGGTTTACGGTGATTGTTGATTTGGTTTTGCTGAAAAACAGAAACTTTTGCGCTCAGTCCAGGAATTTTATAAATTCACCAGAGAATCCAAACAGTCTGAATTTTTTACACAAGATTTATATACAAATTTCCCAGATTTTCCTAATTTTTCAGAATTTTTGGAGTTACAGAAGTATTCGAAGTCTACAGATTGCTACAGACTGTTCTGTTTTAAACAGATTCTGTTTTCTTTGTGTTATTTGCTTATTTTGATGTACCTATGGGTTGTATCGGGAGGTATGAAACATGGAGAAGTTGGAATACAGTAAATATTACACCAATATAAATAAAGAATGAGTTCACAACAGTACCTAAAGTGGTAATTTATTTTTCCTATACTAACGGATCTCACGAGTCTTCTGTTGAGTTTTGTGTTGTGAAGTTTTCAAGTTTTGGGTAAAGATTTGATGGACTATGGAATAAGGAGTGGCAAGAGCCTAAGCTTGGGGATGCCCAAGGCACCCCAAGTCATATTCAAGGATACCAAAGAGCCTAAGCTTGGGGATGCCCCGGAAGGCATCCCCTCTTTCGTCTTCAATCCATCGGTAAATTTACTTTGGCTATATTTTTATTCACCACATGATATGTGTTTTGCTTGGAGCGTCTTGTATGATATGAGTCTTTGATTTTTAGTTTGCCACAATCATCCTTGCTGCACACATCTTTTTGAGAGAGACCCGCATTAATCGTGAATTTATTAGAATACTCTATGTGCTTCACTTATATCTTTTGAGCTAGGCAATGTTGCTCTAGTGCTTCACTTATATCTTTTTAGAGCACGGTGGTGTTTTATTTTATAGAAATAATTGAAATCTCGTACCTCACTTATATTATTTTGAGAGTCTTTAAAACAGCATGGTAATTCGTTTAGGTTATGAATTTAGTCCTAATATAATGGGCATCCAAGAGGGATATAATAAAAACTTTCATATAAAGTGCATAAAGTTTTGAGATATAAAGATGGTGATATTAGAGTCATGCTAGGGAGTAATTGTGGATTGGTAAAAATAATTGTGTCAAGGTTTGTGATTCCCGTAGCATGCACGTATGGTGAACCATTATGTAACGAAGTCGGAGCATGATTTGTTTAATGATTGTCATCCTTTGAGTGAGGGTCGGGAGTGCGCGATGGTTAACTCCTACCAACCTCTCCCCTAGGAGCATGCGTCTAATACTTTGCTTCGATAACTAATAGGCTTTTGCAATAAGTATGTGAGTTCTTTATGACTAATGTGAGTCCATGGATTATACGCACTCTCACCCTTCCACCTTTGCTAGCCTCTCTAATACCACGCAACTTTCGCCGGTGCATTCAACCCACCTTCCTCAAAACAGCCACCATATATCCTTCCTCAAAACAGCCACCATACCTACCTATCATGGCATTTCCATAGCCATTCCGAGATATATTGCCATGCAACTTCCACCGTTCCGTTTATTATGACTTGTACCATCATTTTCATATTGCTTTGCATGATCGTAAGACAGCTAGCATGATGTTTTCATGGCTTGTCCGTTTTTTGATGTCATTTGCTATGCTAGATCATTGCACATCCCGGTACACTACCGGAGGCATTCATATAGAGTCATATTTTGTTCTAGGTATTGAGTTGTAAGTAAATAAAAGTGTGATGATCATCATTATAGAGCATTGTCCCGTGTGAGGAAAGGATGATGGAAGCTATGATTCCCTCACAAGTTGGGATGAGTCTCCGGACTTTACAAATAATAAAAGAGGCCAATGAAGCCCAAATAAAAAAATGAGGCCAAAGATGCCCACCAAAAAAATAAAAAAATAAAAAGAAAAAAAATATGAGAGAAAAGAGAGAAGGGACAATGCTACTATCCTTTTTCCACACTTGTGCTTCAAAGTAGCACCATGATCTACATGATAGAGAGTCTCCTATTTTGTCACTTTCATATACTAGTGGGAATTTTTCGTTATATAACTTGGCTTGTATATTCCAATGATGGGCTTCCTCAAATTTCCCTAGGTCTTCATGAGCAAGCGAGTTGGATGCACACCCACTTAGTTTCTTTTTGAGCTTTCATACACTTATAGATCTAGTGCATCCGTTGCATGGCAATCCCTACTCACTCACATTGATATCTATTAATGGGCATCTCCATAGCCCGTTGATACGCCTAGTTGATGTGAGACTATCTTCTCCTTTTTCCTTACAACCTCCACCATATTCTATTCCACCTATAGTGCTATATCCATGGCTCACGCTCATGTATTGCGTGAAAGTTGAAAAGGTTTGAGAACATAAAAGGTGTGAAACAATTGCTTGACTTGTCATCGGGGGTGCGCATGATTTAAATACTTTGTGTGGGGAAGATGGAGCATAGCCAGACTATATGATTTTGTAGGGATAACTTTCTTTGGCCATGTTATTTTGAAAGGACACGATTGTTTGTTAGTATGCTTGAAGTATTACTATTTTTGTGTCAATACTAAACTTTTGTTTTGAATCATATGGATCTCAACTTTCATGCCACAATAAAGAATATTGCATGGATAAATATGTTAGGTAGCATTCCACATCAAAAATTCTGTTTTTATCATTTACCTACTCGAGGACGAGCAGGAATTAAGCTTGGGGATGCTTGACACGTCTCCAACGTATCTATAATTTTTTATTGTTCCATGCTATTATATTATCTGTTTTGGATGTTTTATATGCATTAATATGCTATTTTATATTATTTTTGGGACTAACCTATTAATCTAGTGCTTAGTGCCAGTTTCTGTTTTTTCCTTGTTTTTGAGTATTGCAGATAAGGAATATTAAACGGAGTCCAAACGGAATAAAATCTTCGATATGATTTTTCTTGGACCAGAAGAAACCTACCAGACTTGGAGAGGGGGGTCAGGAGACCTGCCGGTTGGCGACAAGCCACAGGGGCGCGCCCTAGGAGGGGCGCGCCCCCCTGGCTTGTGGCCCCCCAGCGGCCTCCTAACCCTATTTCTCCTCCTATAAATTCCCAAATATCCCCCCAATACCAAAGAGAGCCACGAAAATACTTTTCCGCCGCCGGAAGCCTCTGTTCCCGTGAGATCCCATCTTGGAGCCTTTTCCGGTAATCTGCCGGAGGGGGATTCGATCACGGAGGGCATCTACATCAACTCCATTGCCCCTCCGATGATGCGTGAGTAGTTCACCTCAGACCTTTGGGTCCATAGCTAGTAGCTAGATGGCTTCTTCTCTCTCTATGTTCTTCAATACCATGTTTTCCATGATCTTCATGGAGATCTATCCGATGTAATACTCTTTTGCGGTGTGTTTGTCGAGATCCGATGAATTGTGGGTTTATGATCAGATTATCTATGAATATTATTTGAGTCTTTTCTGAATTCTTATATGCATGATTTCATATATTTGTAAGTCTCTTCGAGTTATTGATTTGGTTTGGCCAACTAGATTGGTAATTCTTGCAATGGGAGAAGTGCTTAGTTTTGGGTTCAATCTTGCGGTGTCCTCACCCAGTGACAAAGTAGGGGTAGCGAGGCACGTATTGTATTGTTGCCATCGAGGATAAAAAGATGGGGTTTTCATCATATTGCTTGAGTTTATCCCTCTACATCATGTCATCTTACCTCATGCGTTACTCTGTTCTTCATGAACTTAATACTCTAGATGCAGGCAGAAGTTGGTCGATGTGTGGAGTAATAGTAGTAGATGCAGAATCGTTTCGGTCTACTTGACACGGACGTGATGCCTATATGCATAATCATTGCCTTGGATATCGTCATAACTATGCGCTTTTCTATCAATTGCTCGACAGTAATTTGTTCACCCACCGTACTATTTTCCTTCAAGAGAGAAGCCTCTAGTGAAACCTATGGCCCCCGGGTCTATTTTCCATATTATATTTTCAGATCTATAAACCAAAAATACCAAAAAATACCTTGCTGCAATTTTATTTACTTTTCTTTTAGTTTTACTTTTGGCAATCATCTATATCTATCTCTATCAGATCTCATCCTTGCAAGTAACCGTGAAGGGATTGACAACCCCTTTATAGCGTTGGGTGCAAGTGTTTGATTGTTTGTGTAGGTGCAAATATTGGTGCCTTGCTTGTTCCTCCTACTAGATTGATACCTTGCTTCTCAACAAACTGAGGGAAATACTTATCTACTTCGCTGCATCACCCTTTCCTCTTCAAGGGAAAACCAACGCAAGCTCAAGAGGTAGCACTGCGCATGGGCCCTTAGGGGCTGGTTGCCCAGCCCACCAGGGGTTGGTGCGCCACTTCCTAGGCCCATGTGACCCCTGGGGTTGGTGGGCCCCTCCCGGTGGACCCCCGGAACCCTCCCGGCACTTCCGGTACACTACCGGAAATACCCGAAACTTTTCCGGTGACCAAAACGGAACTTCCTATATATCAATATTTACCTCCGGACCATTTCGGAGCTCCTCGTGACGTCCGGGATGTCATCCGGGACTCCGAACAACCTTCGGTCACCAACATACATAACTCAATAATACCGAAACGTCACCGAACGTTAAGTGTGCAGACCCTATGGGTTCGAGAACTATGTAGACATGATCGAGACACCTCTACGGTCAATAACCAATAGCGGGACCTAGATGCCCATATTGGTTCCTACATATTCTACGAAGATCTTTATAGGTTGAACCTCTATGTCAAGGATTCAGTTAATCCCGTACGTTGTTCCCTTTGTTTATCGGTATGTTACTTGCCCGAGATTCGATCGTCGGTATCTCCATACGTAGTTCAATCTCGTTACCGGCAAGTCTCTTTACTCGTTCCGTAATACAAGATCCCGTGGCTAACACTTTAGTCACTTTGCTTGCAAGGCTCATTGTGATGGTGTATTACCGAGTGGGCCCTGAGATACCTCTCCGTCACACGGAGTAACAAATCCCAGTCTTGATCCATGTCAACTCAACAGACACCTTCGGAGATACCTGTAGAGCATCTTTATAGTTACCCAATTACGGTGTGACATTTGATACACACAGGGTATTCCTCCGGTGTCAGTGAGTTACATGATCTCATGGTCATAGGAACACATACTTTGACATGCAGAAAACAATAGCAATAAACTGACACGATCAGATGCTACGTTCATAGTTTGGGTCTTGTCCATCACATCATTCTCCTAATGATGTGATCTTGTTATCAAATGACAACTCATGTCTATGGCTAGGAAATCTTGACCATCTTTGATCAACGAGCTAGTCTATTAGAGGCTCACTAGGGACACAGTGTTGTCTATGTACCCACACATGTATTTGAGTTTCCGATCAATACAATTCTAGCATGGATAATAGACGTTTATCATGAACAAGGAAATATGATAATAACTAATTTATTATTTCCTCTAGGGCATATTTCCAACAGTCTCCCACTTGCACTAGAGTCAATAATCTAGTTCACATCACCATGTGATTTACACCCAATGAGTTCTGGGGTTTGATCATGTTTTGCTTGTGAGAGAGATTTTAGTCAACGGGTCTGCAACATTCAGATCCGTGTGTACTTTGCAAATCTCTATGTCACACTGTAGATGCTCCACTTGGAGCTATTCCAAATGACTGCTCCACTATACGTATCCGTATTGCTACTTAGAGTCATCCGGATTGGTGTCAAAGCTTGCATCGACGTAACCCTTTACGACGAAATCTTTATCACCTCCATAATCGAGAAACATTTCCTTAGTCCTCGAGTTACTAAGGATAATTTTGACCGATGTCCAGTGATCCACTCCTGGATCACTCTTGTACCCCTTCACAGACTCATGGCAAGGCACACACCAGGTGCGGTACACAGCATGGCATACTATATAGAGCCTATGGCTAAGGCATAGGGGACGACCTTCGTCCTTTCTCTTTCTTCTGTCGTGGTCGAGCTTTGAGTCTTACTCAAATTCATACCTTACAACACAGCCAAGAAATCCTTCTTTGACTGATCTATTTTGAACTCCTTCAAAATCTTGTCAACGTATGTATTCATTGAAAGTTTTATCAAGCGTCTTGATCTATCTCTATAGATCTTGATGCCCAATATTTAAGTAGCTTCTTTACAGGTTTTCCTTTGAAAAACTCCTTTCAAACAACCCTTTATGCTTTCCAGATATTCTACATTATTTCCGATCAACAATATGTCAACCACATATACTTATCAGAAATTCTATAGTGCTCCCACTCACTTTCTTGTAAATACAAGTTTCTTATAAACATTGCATAAACCCAAAAGCTTTGATCATCTCATCAAAGCGTATATTCCAACTCCAAGATGCTTGCTCCAGTCCATAGAAGGATTGCTGGAGCTTGCATACCTTTTAGCATCCTTAGGATCGACAAAACCTTCCGGTTATATCACATACAACCTTTCCTCAAGGAAACCATTGAGGAACCGTTGTTTTGACATCCATCTGCCAGATTTCATAATTGAAAAATGCAGCAACTGCTAACATAATTCGAACAGACTTTAGCATCGCTACGGGTGAGAAAGTCTCATCGTAGTCAACTCCTTGAACTTGTCGGAAACTTCTTTGCGACAAGTCGAGCTTTATAAATGGTGACATTTACCATCAGCGTTTGTCTTCTTCTTAAAGGTCCATTTGTACTTAACAGCCTGCCGTTCATCTGGCAAGTCTACCAAAGTCCATACTTGGTTTTCATACATGGATCTTATCTCGGATTTCATGGCTCCTAGCCATTTGTTGGAATCCGGGCCCACCATTGCTTCTTCATAGCTCGTAGGTTCACTGTTGTCTAACAACATGACCTCCAAGACAGGATTGTCGTGCCACTTAGTGGTGGTACGAGTCCTTGTCGACCTACGAGGCTTGGTAGTAACTTGATCTGAAGCTTCATGATCATCATCATTTGCTTCCTCTTCACTTGGTGTAGGCGTCGCAGAAACATCTTTCTGTGTCGTGCTACTATCCAACTGAAGTGACGGTTCAACAACCTCATCAAGTTCTACTTTCCTCCCACTCAATTCTTTCGAGAGAAACTCTTTCTCGAGAAATGACCCGTTTTTAGCGACAAACACTTTGCCTTCGGATCTGAGATAGAAGGTGTACCCAACCGTCTCTTTTGGGTATCCTATGAAGACGCATTTCTCCGCTTTGGGTTCCAGCTTTTCAGGCTAAAGCTTTTTGACATAAGCATCGCATCCCCAAACTTTAAGAAACGACAACTTTGGTTTCTTGCCAAATCACAGTTCATACGGCGTCGTCTCAACGGATTTAGATGGTGCCCTATTTAAAGTGAATGTAGTTGTCTCTAATGCATAACCCCAAAACGATAGTGGCAAAACGATAAGAGACATCATAGTACGCACCATATCCAATAGAGCACGACTACGACGTTCGGACACACCATTACACTATGGTGTTTCAGGTGGCGTGAGTTGTGAAACAATTTCCACATTGTCTTAAGTTGCATACCAAACTCGGAACTCAAATATTCACCTCCACGATCATATCGTAGACATTTTATCTTCTTGTCACAATGATCTTAAACTTCACTCTGAATTTGCTTGAACACTTCAAACGTTTCAGACTTGTGTTTCATTAAGTAAATATACCCATACCTACTCAAATCATCAGTGAAGGTAAGAAAACAACGATATCCACTGCACGCTTCAACACTCATTGGACCGCATACATCAACATGTATCATTTCCAATAAGTCTCTTGCCCGATCCATCATATCGAAAACGGGGTCTAAGTCATCTTGCCCATGAGGCATGGTCTGCATGTCTCAACCGATTCGAAATCGAGTGAGTCCAAAGATCCATCAGCATGGAGTTTCTTCATGCGCTTTATAAAAATATGACCTTAGCGGTAGTACCACAAGTATGTGGTACTATCATTATTAACTTTGCATCTTTTTGGCATCAATATTATGAACATGTGTATCACTACGATTGAGATTCAATAAACCATTCACGTTGGGTGCATGACCATTGAAGGTATTATTCATGAAAACAGAATAACCATTATTCTCTGACTTAAATGAATAACTGTATTGCAATAAACACGATCTAATCATGTTCATGCTCAACGCAAACACCAAATAACATTTATTTAGGTTCAACACTAATCACGAAGGCAGAGGGAGCGTGCGATGGTGATCACATCAACCTTGGAAACACTTCCAACACACATCGTCACCTCGCCCTTAGCTAGTCTCAGTTTATTCCGTAGCTTTTATTTCGAGTTACCAATATTAGCAACTGAACCGGTATCTAATACCCAAGTGCTACTAGGAGTACTAGTAAGGTACACATCAATAACATGTATATCAAATATACTTCTGTTGACGTTGCCAGCCTTCTTATCTACCAAGTATCTAGGGCAGTTCAGCCTCAGTGACCGTTCTCCTCATAATAGAAGCACTTAGTCTTGGGTTTGGGTTCAACCTTGGGTTTCTTCACTGGAGCAGCAACTCGCTTGCCATTCATGAAGTTTCCCTTCTTGCCCTTGCCCTTCTCAAAACTAGTGGTTTTACTAACCATCAACATTTGATGCTCCTTCTTGATTTCTACCTTCGCGGTGTCGAACATCGCGAATAGCCCAGGGATTATTTTTTCCATCCCAGGCATGTTTATAGTTCATCACGAAGCTCTAGCAGCTTTGTGGCACTGATTTGGAGAACTATATCAATCACTATCTTATCTGGAAGATCAACTCCCACTTGATTCAAGCGATTGGAGCACCCAGACAATCTGAGCACATGCTCACCGATTGAGCTATTCTCCTTCATCTTGCAGGCAAAGAATCTTGTTGGAGGTCTCATACCTCTCAACACGGGAACGAGCTTGAAATCCCAATTTCAGCTCTTAGAACACCTCATATGTTCCGTGACGTTCAAAACATTTTTGGAGCCTCAATTCTAAGCCGTAATGCATGACGCACTGAACTATCAAGTAGTCATCAGAACGCGCTTGTCAGCTGTTCACAACATCTACAGACGACGCTTGAGGGGGTGGCGCACTGAGCGGTGCATCAAGGACATAAGCCTTTTGTGCAGCAATGAGGACAATCCTCAGATCATGGACCCAGTCCGCATTATTGCTACCATCATCTTTCAACTCTATTTTTCTCTAGGAACGTATCAAAATATAGGGGAGCTATAGCGCGAGCTATTGATCTACAACATAATTTGCAAAGATAACTTAGACTATGTTCATGATAATGAGTTCAACTAATCAAATTACTTAAGAACTCCCACTCAAATTGACATCCCTCCGGTCATCCGAGTGCTACATGATCCAAATTCACCAACCCAAGTCCGATCATCACGTGAGATGAGGTGGTTTCAATGGTGAACATCTCCATGTTGATCATATCTACTATATGACTCATGTTCGACCTTTCGGTCTCTTGTGTTCCGAGGCCATGTCTGTACATGCTAGGCTCGTCAAGTTTAACCCGAGTGTTCCGCATGTGCAAAACTGGCTTGCACCCGTTGTATGTGAACGTAGAGTCTATCACACCCGATCATCACGTGGTGCTTCGAAACGACGAACTTTCGCAACGGTGCACACTCGGGGAGAACACAGTTTTATCTTGAAATTTTAGTGAGGGATCACCTTATAATGCTACCGTCGTCCTAAGCAAAATAAGATGCATAAAAGGATTAACATCACATGCAAATCATAAGTGACATGATATGGCCATGAACTTGTGCTTTTGATCTCCATCTCCAAAGCACCGGCATGATCTCCATCGTCACCGGCATGACACCATGATCTCCCTCATCTTGATCTCCATCAATGTGTCGCCATGAGGTTGTCGCGCCAACTATGCTTCTACAACTATTGCTAACTCATAGCGATAAAGTAAAGCAAAACGGCGAAAATAAATTAAAGACAACCCTATGGCTCCTACCGGTTGCCGTACTCATCGACATGCAAGTCATGATAATCTATACAAAACATGATCATCTCATACATCAGATATATCTCATCATGTTTCTGGCCATATCATATCACATCATACCCTGCAAAAACAAGTTAGACGTCCTCTAATTTGTTGTTGCATGTTTTACGTGGCTGCTATGGGTATCTAGCAAGAACGATTCTTACTTACGCAAAACCACAACGGTGATATACAAGTTGCTATTTCACCTTCTACAAGGACCGCCTCTGTCGAATCCGATTCAACTAAAGTGGGAGAGACAGACACCCGCCAGCCATCTTATGCAACAAAGTTACATGTCAGTCGATGGAACCGATCTATCGTACGTGGACGAGTAAGGTTGGTCCGAACCGCTTCATCCCACAATACCGCTGAATCAAGAAAAGACTAAGGAGGGAAGCAATCTGAATATCAACACCCACAAACTCCTTTGTGTTCTACTCGTGATCTCATCTACGCATAGACCTAGCTCATGATGCCACTGTTGGGGAACGTTGCATGGGAAACAAAAAATTTCCTACGCACACACAAGATCTATCCATGGAGATGAGCATCTACGAGAGGGGAGATCGGATCCACATACCCTTGTAGATCGCTAAGAGGGAAGCGTTAAGAAACGCGGTTGATGTAGTCGAACATCTTCACGGTCCAAATCGCAAGCCGTCCCGCGATCCAATCACGATCTAGCGCCGAACGGACGGCACCTCCGCGTTCAGCACACGTACAGCTCGATAACGATCTCCGCCTCCTTGATCCAGCAAGCGAGGGTGGAGAGGTAGATGAGTTCTCCGACAGCACAACGGCGTGGTGGCGGTGGTGGTGAACTAATCCGGCAGGGCTTCGCCGAGCTCTACCGAACTAATCTAGAGGAGAAGATGATCTAGAGGGAGAGAGGGCAGCACGTGGCTTTTTCTGTGTTGGGCTGCCCTCAAACCTCCACTATATATAGGGGGAAGGAGAGGGGAGGCAGCCCTAGCCCCTCCTCCAAGGAGAGTTTCGGCCGAACCCAAGGGGGGAGAGTCCTCCCTCCACAAGGACTCCTCCTCCCACAAGGAAGGTGGAGTCTTGGGTGGACTCTTTCCCCACTTGGCCTCCTTCCTTCTCTTGCGCATGGGCCCTTAGGGGCTGGTTGCCCAGCCCACTAGGGGCTGGTGCGCCACCTCATAGGCCCATGTGGCCGCTGGGGTGGGTGGGCCCCTCCCGGTGGACCCCCGGAACCCTCCCGGCACTCCCGGTACACTACCGGAAATACCCGAAACTTTTCCGGTGACCAAAACGGGACTTCCTATATATCAATCTTTACCTCCGGACCATTCCGGAGCTCCTCGTGACGTCCGGGATCTCATCCGGGACTCCGAACAACCTTCGGTCACCAACATACATAACTCAATAATACCGAAACGTCACCGAACGTTAAGTGTGCAGACCCTGCGGGTTCGAGAACTATGTAGACATGACCGTGACACCTCTACAGTCAATAACCAATAGTGGGACCTGGATGCCCATATTGGTTCCTACACATTCTACGAAGATCTTTATCGGTTGAACCTCTATGTCAAGGATTCAATTAATCCTGTACGATGTTCCCTTTGTTTATCTGTATGTTACTTGCCCGAGATTCGATCGTCGGTATCTCCATACCTAGTTCAATCTCGTTACCGGCAAGTCTATTTACTCGTTCCGTAATACAAGATCCCGTGGCTAACACTTTAGTCACTTTGCTTGCAAGTCTCATTGTGATGTTGTATTACCGAGTGGGCCCTGAGATACCTCTCCGTCACACAGAGTAACAAATCCCAGTCTTGATCCATGTCAACTCAACAGACACCTTCGGAGATACCTGTAGAGCATCTTTATAGTTACCTAGTTACGTTGTGATGTTTGATACACACAAGGTATTCCTCCGGTGTCAGTGAGTTACATGATCTCATGGTCATAGGAACACATACTTTGACATGCAGAAAACAATAGCAATAAACTGACACGATCATATGCTACGTTCATAGTTTGGGTCTTGTCCATCACATCATTATCCTAATGATGTGATCTCGTTATCAAATGACAACTCATGTCTATGGCTAGGAAACCTTGACCATCTTTGATCAACGATCTAGTCTATTAGAGGCTCACTAGGGACACAGTGTTGTCTATGTACCCACACATGTATTTGAGTTTCCGATCAATACAATTCTAGCATGGATAATAGATGTTTATCATGAACAAGGAAATATGATAACACTAATAGAAAACAGGGTACTAGTCCCGGTTCCAGAGGGCCTTTAGTCCCGGTTTTGGAACCGGGATAAAACAAACGGGACTAATACCCAAAACCTTTAGTCACGGTTTTCTTACGAACCGGGACCAAAGGGGCTCCACGTGGCCACTGCGGGGCGCCCAGGCAGGAGGACCTTTAGTCCCGGTTGGTAACACCAACCGGGACCAAAAGGCAGCCACGCGTCAGCAGCTCGCAGGCGCTGGGGTTAATTTAGGGGTTTCATATTGTCTTAGCTAGCTAATACAGAGAAGTGACCTCTCTTTCTCCGTGCTTGGTCGACGCTAGCTACTATACATATAGAGAACTCGACGCTAACTAGTAAGCAAATGAAGGAAACCATTAATTACACAAGATCGTCATGAACATATATAGAGAGAAGTGACATCTCTTTCTCCGTGCTTGGTCGAACAACAAGTTTTTGTATATCTATCCGACGCTACTACATATGTATAATATAACATCTCTTACAATCCCTAACATGATCTACCTAAGACCCATTTGCAATTTCACATGGTATTCTCCGTGTTCAGGTATGACGTGGTCAAGAAAGAATCCCACCAATTCCTCTTGAATTGCTCGTATGCGATCATGTGGTGGGAGTTCATCCCGCATCTGCCAGATCTAATTTAAAGAAGGGGGTCAATACATATATATGAATGAAACTCAACACAATTGATGGTAATATATAAAATAAAATTGTGAATATTGTTTACGTACTTCAAATTGTTTCTCAGAGAAGCCCCGCTCAGAGGTCGACTGGCGAATGAACTCGCATACGTAGTATCCACATAAATGATTCCCGGGTGCCTGGTACAAGCACTTTACGAGAATAGAGTTCAATCAAACTGATAAGCAAGCATGATAATGGTATTGATGAAACTAGAATCAATGAGAGATGCGCGGAACTAGCTAGTATACTTACTTTGGGGTGTGTAAATCGCAGCTCGTTGTTTAGACCGGGAACCATTCCAGTGAACTGTTTCCAAACCCTGGCAGGCAAAGAAAATGATTACTTGATATCAGGAAATAACAAAAGTTGCCGATATGGTCCCGGTATTGATTGAACTTACTTCTGGAGCATTGCAGTCATGTCCGCATAATACTCGGGATCTTTACGTCTCGAGTCTAAGACAGTTACTAATGCCCCGTCAAGCTTAATGGATAGCAGAATAAAGTGGAACCTGCGCACGCATAACTCATCAATTACATTACTTCACCTCGAGTAAGCGAAACCGAATATGCACAAGCAGTAACACTCACTTGAAGTTGTAAGGAAAGAGTATTTCCCTTTTGTTTTGATGTCTAAGGAACGCTTCTAGCAAGTTGTCCTCAGTAACTTTGGCTCTCTTTTGTACCGACCATTCATTTACGGTATTTGGGCTAATGAACCCAATGTCATAGATTTGTTCTTTTTTGCATTCGACCATCTTCAATATGCATAATATAGTGAGGATAATTATATATACATGCAATGAACGAGCTGAGCTAGAGACTTAATTATAGAAGTAATACTTACAGACAGTAGCAAGTCATGAGTTGTTTGTCGAGGGCCTCTTGATTGAATAACTGAAATAACTCCACAAATTCAACAGGCATCAGGTCGACTCCAATGATGTCGTGCTCTTTTTTAATTCCGACCATCAAACTGTCGGTCCCAGACTTCCTGCAGGTTTCCATGTACCACTCATGCAATTTTTGCATCATCGTTGTTAGATGAGGATAATCAGGTTTGACGAGAGGCTTCCCGTGCTCGTATCTAAAGTTCTCTACTACTACCTCAGCCATTTCAAACTGTACATCATCGCCCACGTAATCACCAAGAGTGGTACCGGGCAGTAGCACCGGATGATTAGCGATATCGCTAGACACCTTGAGCGGGGGGCACGATTGCTTCTCCTGTTCGCCGAGCTGGGGAATTGTTTTCCCACTTCTTCGGTTTTTTTTTCTCTTGCGGCACTCGAAGTACTTCCCGACCGCCGTGCTTCATCATATGTCTTTTGAATACAGCGGTCATAGTTGGATTGCGGCGGAGGCGGTGGTGGTCGCTTCAGGGCATCCAGAGTGTGCTTCCCTTTCACCGGATCTACCGTTTCCTTCGGAGGTGGACGTTTCTGTGCAAAATGGGCCTTCACTTCGGCTTCACTGATTTCAGCGTTTTCCTTGTCAGTCCTCTCATATGGTAACTTCGGAAGAGGCTTGAGGCTTGGACCAAATTTGTATTTCTTCCCGCCTATTGTACTGCTAGCCGTCGGAGCGGCGGCGTCTCTCTTCCGCCGTTGCTGACGCGCCGGAGGAGGCGGAGTGCCCTGACGCGCAGGAGGAGGAGGAGGAGGAGGCGGAGTGCCCTGACGCGCCGGAGGAGGCGAAGGAGGAGGCGGAGTGCCCTGACGCGCCGGAGGAGGAGAAGGAGGAGGCGGAGTGCCCTGACGCGCCGGAGGAGGAGGAGGAGGAGGAGGCGGAGTGCCCTGACGCGCCAGAGGAGGCTGAGTCTGCTGAGGCGTCCAGTTTGGAAGCTTGATGTACTCCTTTCTCCATAGACAGGTACTCCTCAAAGCATTTTCCAGAAGAATAATATCCTCTTCACCTGTAGGGTTGTCAAGCTCCAGCCCCTCAAATCTATCCATTATTTCATCCACCGTCACAACAGCATAGCCATGTGGAATCGGACGGCAATGGAAAGTTCCCTCAGTTCTGGCATTTCGTCATTAGCTCGCAATGTTCAGCCTCCGTGATACTATCCACCGGGTAGCGAGGAGTTGTGAAATCAGGCTGAACGAGCTCCGTGGAAGCCACGCTGCTTCTCCCCTGAGATGGTGGGGTATCTTCTGGGGCAGCGTCGAAGGAAGGATCTTCGTGCCGCTCAGATGGTTGGCCGGTAGCTCACTGGCTCTCAAGTTCCTCTAGTTTTGCTAATCTTGCACTGAGCTTCTGCATTTCGCTTGCTTCCTGTTTCCTCTTTCTCTCTCGGCTTCTATAACCACCGCTGTCGGGAAACCCATGCACCCACGGAACGGAGCCTGATGTGCCTCGTGTTCGTCCAGGGTGTTCAGGATTCCCGAGGGCCTCTGTCAGCTCATCCTTCTCTCTGTCGGGAATGAACGTCCCTTCCTACGCTGCCTTGATTGCTGCCTGAAGCTTCCGGAAGGGTATTGCAAGTTGCTCGTCCGTCCAAACACACTCCCCTGTTTCTGGGTCCAAAGTTCCCCCAACCCCGAAGAACCAAGTCCTTGAACGATCTGGCCAGTGCAAAGTCGCTAGTTGGACATTCTTAGCAAGCAGGTCTTGCTTAGATTTGTCCCACAACGGCCGGGCTTTGAAGTAGCCACCTGACCCCGTGTGATGGTGATACTTCTTCTTTGCAGCATTTTTCTTGTTTGTCAGTGACCTTTTCTTACCCTTCTCCGATTTCTTGTAGGCCACAAATTTTGGCCATTGATCTCTTATCTTCTCATATCGACCGATGAATTCTGGAGTCTCCTCTTTCTCTACAAACTTTGTGTTCAACTCTTTCTTCCAGTTCCTGAATAGTTCTGCCATCTTCTTAAGAGCAAACGCCTTGACCTTTCGCTCTATAACTGGGTTATTTGGATCCTCCTCTCGCGGTAGGCTGAAATGTGTCATCAGCTCGGTCCAAAGATCATCTTTCAGTCTATCGTGGACATAAGAAACTTCAGGGTCCTTATTATTCTTATTCCATTGCTGGGTGCTGATCGAGACATAGTTCCTAACAACAACTCCACACTGATGTACAAATGCATCCTTGGTCTGCTTGGGAGCAATCGGTTGGCCATCTTTCGCGACTTCTGTGATCGTGAACCTTTCATCCGGGCGCAACCTTTTCTTCGGGCCTCGTCTCCTTACCTCGTCGGACTTTGCAACAGTTGAGGCTCCTTCCTCCGTTCGGTCACCGGAGCCGTGATCATGATCTCCTTCCTCCGCCATTCGGTCACCGGAGGCGTCATGATCTCCTTCCTCCTCCATTGTTGGATCACCGGAGCCGTCATCCTCTCCTTCCTGACCATCGGTGTCGTTGAGATATGACAAGGGATCACCTCCGACGAGGATTATATCCCCCAACAACTGTTCTTTTTCTAAGTCTCTGTGATCCATAGTTTCTGCAAATATTACAACATGGCAATATACAAACATGAGAGATGGATTAGTGGCAAACATGGACTTAATTAATATCACAACAAGGAATCATATGCATATGAGCAATGGATTAGTGGCAAACATCATACAAAGTTGACAAGTTTTATAACAGTCAGTTTCAGACGATCGTCTTGGACTACTCCCCCGTCATGGTCGTCGAGGATACTTGCGGACTCCTCCCCCCTCATTTTCCCGAGAGAGTTAGGGGATACTTGCGGACTCCTCCCACCTCATTTTCCCGAGAGAGTTAGGGGATACTTGCGGACTCCTCCCCCCTCATTTTCCCGAGAGAGTTTGGGGACATACTTGCGGACTCCTCCCCCTCATTTTCCCGAGAGAGTTAGGGGACATACTTGCGGACTCCTCCCCCCTCATTTTCCCGAGAGAGTTAGGGGACATACTTGCGGACTCCTCCCCCCTCATTTTCCCGAGAGAGTTAGGGGACATACTTGCGGACTCCTCCCCCCTCATTTCCCCGAGAGAGTTAGGGGACATACTTGCGGACTCCTCCCCCCTCATTTCCCCGAGAGAGTTAGGGGACATACTTGCGGACTCCTCCCCCCCTCATTACCCCGAGAGAGTTAGGGAACATACTTGCGGACTCCTCCCCCCTCATTTTCACGAAGCATGCCACATCATCGCATAACATGCATGAGAAAAGGCCCACCCCCACTACCACATGTCTCTCAACATCCAAAATATTTTACAACTATATGGTAATCAAACATAATAAATTTTACAACTATATGGTAATCAAACATAATAAATTTTACAACTATACATCAATCCATCCATATGAACATATTCCCGCAACAATGTAATAAAAAAAATTAAGAAAAAAAATGAACATATGAACATTTTCAACATATGAACCTATGAAATTATACATCAATCCATCCATCCATATGAACATATGAACATTCTCAACATATGAACATACAAAAAAATTAAGAAAAAAAATGCAGGGCAGGGGCGGCGGCAGCGCAGGGCAGGGACGGCGGCAGCGCAGGGCAGGGGCGGCGGCGGCGGCGGCGCATGGCAGGGGCGGCGGCGGCGGCAGGGCAGGGGCGGCGACAGCGCAGGGAAAGGCCGGAGCTCACTGGGGGCGGCGTCGGGGCAGGGGCGGCGTCGAGGGCGTCGACGGCGAGGTGCAGCAGCCTGGAGGCGTCGATGGGGCAGAGGGCGGCGAGGGCGTCGACGGCTAGCTCGGGCAGCCTGGCGGCGTCGATGTGTTCGGCGTCGTCGGGGGCAACTGCAGATGAAATCTGAAAAATTCCTAAGTCCCTGCTTATATACGCAACCCTTTAGTGCCGATTGGTGGCTCCAACCGGGACGAAAGGTCAATTTCAGCAGCCCAAAGGGCGGGAAGCAGAGACCTTTGGTCCCGGTTGGTGGCACCAACCGGGACTAAAGGGTGGCATTGGTCCCGGTTGGTGGCTCGAACCGGGACGAAAGGGTGGCATTGGTCCCGGTTCGAGCCACCAACCGGGACCAAAGGCCTATGCCTGGCATAGCCGCGGTGCGGTTGGATGTTTAGTCCCACCTCGCCAAGCGAAGGGCGCCCGGACCTGTTTATAAGCCCCGCTGCGGCTGCAACGTTGAGCTCCTCTCTAAAGCAGGCATGTGGGCCTAACAGACCTATTTCTGCTCTGTGGGGCCTACTATGTGAAAATAGGTGCGAATTTATAGAGAAAATTCAACCTAAATTCAAAACTAGCACTTTGAATTTAGGTTGAATTTTCTCTATAAATTCGCATCTATTTTCACTTTTGCTATTTTTTATGTTATTTTTTTGCATATTAAAAGTTCTTAACAAAAAATACTTTATGAATATTCTTTTTGGTATTAAAGTTTTTAACAAAAATAACTTTGATAATTTTAGTTGCATAAATTTTATATAATATTAAGTTAAATAACTTTGATCGGACGAAAATACATCTATTACAAAGGGATTTCAATTTTTTAAACATATTTTAACTCAAGACTTTTTCTGCATTCAATATGCACCATTCAAAGCTACATCATCACTTTTCAACCCTTTTCTGACTTCATTTGCTATTTTTCATGCATTTCATGATTTATTTTGAGCTAAAATGACCCTGAATTGAAAAGCACTGCAAATGAACTCTGAAATGGTTGAAAGTTGGCATGGTATCATAATTTCACCCACATAGCATGTGCTAAAAAGTTGAGAGGGTTACAGGAAAAACTGGATGCACTTCGTGTACAAACTGGACAATCTCTTTCGAAGTATCGGGGTTTTGGATGAAAACTCGTCTATTACAAAAGGATTTCAATTTTTTAAACATATTTGAACTCAAGACTTTTTCTGCATTCAATATGCACCATTCAAAGCCACATCATCACTTTTCAAACCTTTTCTGACTTCATTTGCTATTTTTCATGCATTTCATGATTTATTTTGAGCTAAAATGACCCTGAATTGAAAAGCACTGCAAATGAACTCTGAAATGGTTGAAAGTTGGCATGGTATCATAATTTCACCCACATAGCATGTGCTAAAAAGTTGAGAGGGTTACAGGAAAAACTGGATGCACTTCGTGTACAAACTGGACAATCTCTTTCGAAGTATCAGGGTTTTGGACGAAAACTCGTCTATTACAAAAGGATTTCAATTTTTTAAACATATTTGAACTCAAGACTTTTTCTGCATTCAATATGCACCATTTAAAGCCACATCATCACTTTTCAAACCTTTTCTGACTTCATTCGCTATTTTTCATGCATTTCATGATTTATTTTGAGCTAAAATGACCCTGAATTGAAAAGCACTGCAAATGAACTCTGAAATGGTTGAAAGTTGGCATGGTATCATCATTTCACCCACATAGCATGTGTGAAAAAGTTGAGAGGGTTACGGGAAAAACTGGATGCACTTCGTGTACAAACTGGACAATCTGTTTCGAAGTATCAGGGTTTCAGACGAAAACTCATCTGTTACAAAAGGATTTCAATTTTTTAAACATATTTGAACTCAAGACATTTTCTGCATTCAATATGCACCATTCAAAGCCACATCATCACTTTTCAAACCTTTTCTGACTTCATTTGCTATTTTTCATGCATTTCATGATTTATTTTGAGCTAAAATGACCCTGAATTGAAAAGCACTGCAAATGAACTCTGTAATGGTTGAAAGTTGGCATGGTATCATCATTTCACCCACATAGGAGGTGCTAAAAAGTTGAGAGGGTTACGGCAAAAACTGGATGCACTTCGTGTACAAAATGAACAATCTCTTTCGAAGTATCAGGGTTTCGGACGAAAACTCATCTGTTACAAAAGGCATTTCATTTCTTGACATGTAACTGCAGTGATATTCTAGATCAAAGCCATCATCAGAATAGCTGTGGAGAGAAAGTCTTCACTTTTTCTTCGCGTGTGTCCCTTGCTTATTGCGCCGTAACCATGGATAATCTTCATCGTTTAACATGGTGCTTGGGTCAGCCTTCACTTTGAAGGGAGGAATTTCATGAAACTTTTCATAATCTTCAGACATGTCTGTCTTGCCCTCCACTCCCACGATGTCTCTTTTCCCTGAAAGAACTATGTGGCGCTTTGGCTCATCGTATGATGTATTCGCTTCCTTATCTTTTCTTTTTCTCGGTTTGGTAGACATATCCTTCACATAGAAAACTTGCGCCACATCATTGGCTAGGACGAATGGTTCGTCTGTGTACCCAAGATTGTTCAGATCCACTGTTGTCATTCCGTACTGCAGGTCTACCTGTACCCCGCCTCCTGACAGATTGACCCATTTGCACCGAAACAAAGGGACCTTAAAATCATGTCCATAGTCAAGTTCCCATATGTCCACTATGTAACCATAATATGTGTACTTTCCCCTGTTGGTTGCTGCATCAAAGCGGACACCACTGTTTTGGTTGGTGCTCTTTTGATCTTGGGCGATCGTGTAAAATGTATTCCCATTTATCTCGTACCCTTTGTAAGTCAATACAGTCGAAGATGGTCCCCTGGCCAATGAGTACAGCTCATCTGCAACAGTGGTGTTACCCATGAGATGTGTTTGCAACCAACTGCCGAAAGTCCTGATGTGTTCACATGTAATCCAGTCGTCACACTGCTCCGGGTGTTTGGAGCGCAGAATATTCTTGTGTTCATTGACATACGGGGTCACCAAGGTAGAATTCTGTAGAACTGTGTAGTCTGCTTGAGACCAAGAATGCCCGTCCCTACATATTATTGAATTCGCTCCTAGCGTGCCTTTTCCAGTCAGTCTCCCCTCATACCGCGATTGAGGGAGACCAATCGGCTTAAGGTCAGGAATAAAGTCAACACAAAACCCAATGCTTTCCTCTGTTTGATGGCCCATGGAGATGCTTCCTTCTGGCCTAGCACGGTTATGAACATATTTCTTTAAGACTCCCATGAACCTCTCAAAGGGGAACATGTTGTGTAGAAATACAGGGCCCAGAATGCCAATCTCGTCGACTAGATGAACTAGGACGTGCGTCATGATATTGAAGAAGGATGGTGGGAACACCAGCTCGAAACTGACAAGACATTGCACAAAATCACTCTTTAACCTTGGTAGGATTTCTGGATCGATTACCTTCTGAGAGATTGCATTGAGGAATGCACATAGCTTCACAATGGCTAATCGAACGTTTTCCGGTAGAAGCCCCCTCAATGCAACCAGAAGCAGTTGCGTCATAATCACGTGGCAGTCATGAGACTTTAGGTTCTGGAACTTTTTCTCTGCCATATTTATTATTCCCTTTATATTCGACGAGAAGCCAGACGGGACCTTCATACTGAGCAGGCATTCAAAGAAGATTTCCTTCTCTTCTTTGGTAAGAGCGTAGCTGGCAGGACCTTCATACTGCTTTGGATGCATGCCGTCTTTTTCGTGCACACGTTGCTGGTCCTCCCGTGCCTTCGGTGTATCTTTTGTCTTCCCATACACTCCCAAGAAGCCTAGCAGGTTCACGCAAAGATTCTTCATCACGTGCATCACGTCGATTGCAGAGCGGACCTCTAGGTCTTTCCAATAGGGTAGGTCCCAAAATATAGATTTCTTCTTCCACATGGGTGCGCGTCCCTCAGCATCATTCGGAACAGATAGTCTGCCAGGACCCTTTCCAAAGATTACTTGTAAATCATTGACCATATCAAGTATGTGATCACCAGTACGGAGGGCGGGCTTCTTCCGGTGATCTGCCTCACCTTTGAAATGCTTTCCTTTCTTTCGACATTGATGGTTGGTCGGAAGAAATCGACGATGCCCCAGGTACACATTCTTCCTGTATTTGTCCAAATATATACTTTCAGTGTCATCTAAACAGTGCATGCATGCGTGGTATCCCTTGTTTGTCTGTCCTGAAAGGTTACTGAGAGCAGGGCAATCATTGATGGTTACAAACAGCAACGCTCGTAGGTCAAATTCCTCTTGTGCATGCTCATCCCACACATGTACACCTTTTCCATTCCACAGTTGTAAAAGTTCATCAACTAATGGCCTTAGGTACACATCAATGTCATTGCCGGGTTGCTTAGGGCCTTGGATGAGCACTAGCATCATAATGAACTTCTGCTTCATGCACAACCAAGGAGGAAGGTTGTACATACATAGAGTCACAGGCCATGTGCTATGCTTGCTACTCTACTCCCCAAAAGGATTAACGCCATCTGCACTTAAACCAAACCATACGTTCCTTGGGTCACCTGTAAAGTCCCCCCACTTTCTCTCGATCTTTCTCCACCGCGACCCATCACCGGGTGCTCTCAACTTCCCATCTTTCTGACGGTCTTCCTTGTGCCATCGCATCAACTTGGCATGATTTTTGTTTCTGAACAAACGTTTCAACCGTGGTATTATAGGAGCATACCACATCACCTTGGCAGGAACCCTCTTCCCGGTGCGCTGGCCCTCAACATCACCAGGGTCATCTCGTCTGATCTTATACCGCAATGCACAACATACCGGGCATGCGTTCAAATCCTCATACGCACCGCGGTAGAGGATGCAGTCATTAGGGCATGCATGTATCTTCTGCACCTCCAATCCTAGAGGGCATATAACCTTCGTTGCTTCGTACGTACTGTCGGGCAATTCGTTATCCTTTGGAAGCTTCTTCTTCATTATTTTCAGTAGCGAACCAAATCCCTTGTCAGATACACCATTGTCTGCCTTCCATTGCAGCAATTCCAGTGTGGTACCGAGCTTTGTGTTGTCATCTTCGCAATTTGGGTAGAACCCTTTTTTGTGATCCTCTAACATGCGATCGAACTTCAACTTCTCCCTTTCACTTTGGCATTGTCTCTTTGCATCAACAATGACCCGGCGAAGATCATCATCGGGCACATCATCTGGTTCCTCTTGATCTTCAGCTTCCCCCATTGCAGCATCACCGTATTCAGGGGGCGGATAGTTTTCATCATCCTCTTCTTCTTCGTTGTCTTCCATCATAACCCCTCTTTCTCCGTGCTTGGTCCAAACATTATAGTGTGGCATGAAACCCTTCTCAAGCAGGTGGACGTGAAGGGTTTTCGAGTTAGAGTAATCCTTCGTATTCCCACAGATAGTACATGGACAATACATAAAACCATTCTGCTTGTTTGCCTCAGCCACTTCGAGAAAATTATGCAGGCCCTTAATGTACTCGAAGGTGCGTCGGTCACCGTACATCCATTGCCGGTTCATCTGCGTGCATTATATAATTAAGTGTATCAAAACCATTACAGAACATCATGAATAGAGAAGTGACCAAATTAATAGAAGTTCATCATCACATTAAAACCAAAGTACAGTAGTGACCAAAATAAATACATAAAGTTCATACATAGTTCTCATTGAATAACATATAGCTCTCTAGAGCATCTAATTAAAACATACATTGAAACTATGTAAAACATTTAAATGCAACAACAAATGCGATCATAACCGCAACTAAGGTACCAATTGATCCAACGGCATAATGATACCAAGCCTCAGTATGAATGGCATATTTTCTAATCTTTCTAATCTTCAAGCGCATTGCATCCATCTTGATCTTGTGATCTTCGACGACATCGGCAACATGCAACTCCAATTCCATCTTCTCCTCCTCAATTCTTTTCAATTTTTTCTTCAATTAATTGTTTTCTTTTTCAACTAAATTTAACCTCTCGACAAGAGGGTCGGTTCGAATTTCCGGTTCACATACCTCCTAGATAAAAACATCTATGTCACGTTGGTCGGCATAATTGTCATAAACACTAAATGAAACAAATAGTTATAAAAGATAATATACCACATCCGAATCATAGACAGGACGAGGGCCGACGGGGGCGGATACCAAAACCATGGCACTATATAATAACAAACAATAATAAAAGTAAGAAAATTGTACAAGTATCTATCTAAATCATACAAGTAAGAATTTTTTTTTTTAGAAAGAAGATAAGAACAAGAGGCTCACCACGGTGGTGCCGGCGACGAGATCGGCGCGGGCGATCGACGGCGGTGAGGACGGGGACGAGACAGGACGGACCGCCAAACCTAGACAAATCTTGAGGAAAATGGAGCTTGGAGGTCGAGCTTGGAGAGGAGAAAGCTTAAGTGTGGCTCGGGCATTTCATCGAACACCTCATGTGCATAGGAGGTGAGAGCTAGAGCAACACACACCTGCACACGCCGTCCGGCCAAAAAACAGAGTGAGCGGGCAGGGGCGGGGGTATATATAGGCTTATCTTTAGTCCCGGTTGGTGGCTAGAACCGGGATAGAAGACCGACCTTTGGTCCCGGTTCCAGCCACCAACCGGGACTAAAGGTGCTGGGCCAGGAGCGAGGCCCATTGGTCCCAGTTCGTGTCTAGAACCGGGACCAAAGGTGTCAGACGAACCGGGACTAATGGCCCCCGAGGCCCGGCCGGCGCCCTGGCCTCACGAACCGGGACTGGTGCACCCTTTGGTCCCAGTTCGTAAGTGAACCGGGATTAATGCCCTTATCCTGGCCTCAACCAAAGCCCTGTTTTCTACTAGTGTAATAACTAATTTATTATTGCCTCTAGGGCATATTTCCAAAAAAAATGTGTCTGCGCGTTGGGTGCACGGCCGATCTAAACTCTAAAGGGATGAACGACGAGTGGCGGCCGATCGAAACGGATAAAAAGCGGACGACACGTGCGTTCGTTTGGGTCGATGCGTTGGAGTTGAGTCGCCGGAGATGGTTTCTGAAACAGGTCACAACAAGCTAACAAGCTAAGGTCCCGTTCGGATCTCCTCTAGCTTCCAACTTGCCGAGAAGCGAGCGAGAAGCGGTTAGAACGGTTCAGCTTCTAGAATCCAACTTTAAAAAATTTACGGGTTGGACCACTTTTACGGTTTCTGTTCTAAACACTTTTTTCGACCAAAACTATAAAACGCAAAGAATTTATGGGTTTGACCAGTTATACGGGGTCTGCTAGAGATGCTCTTAGCCCACCAGATTTCAAGTCTTGCGCATGTTTCTGGATTTATTTCAATCCTTTCGGTGATGTGCGTAGTAGGAGTAGACGTTCCTGTCGACTACGAAGACGTCTGTATAGACTTCGTTAATCTTAATATGATGTGTTGACTCAGTCTCTTAAAGGTATTCATAGAAAAAAAATGTATGTGCTTCGTACGGATAAATATATGCTTGTGTTTGTGAGTAACTTTGATTGCATTGTGTTAAAAGAAATCCCTTCCGTTTCATTTTACCTGCTACGTTTCATGCCTGTAACGACACAAGTCATGGACCTGTTTATATTTTGCATGCCGCGGCACAAGTCAGGGCCTGCGGCCACACACACGCAGGTTTGTCAAACAAGTTGGAAATAGGGACCGAGAGGAGGACGTGCTGGTGGTGCGTGGCACAGTACGTAGCAGACGCTGCTACGCTCAGCAGGGTTTGACTCGACCTCCTTCTATCAAATCTGCCTCCAAGCCTTCAAGGTTGGTCCTACCTGACGGAGCCTCGTAGTAGCTCGTGGCTCGATAAACATTTCGAAACAGTATCTGAATTGAGCCGTGTGAGAGAGCGAATGAACAGTGGCTCTCCCCCAGTATCCGAATCCACAAGGTTTGTTTGCCTGAGAGCAACTCCGACGCGTCGACCCATTTCGTCCACGCGCATTCGTTTGTGTCGTGGCGAACAAAAAAGTCGGCCCAACGCGCCGATCCAAACGGACGCGCGTCTGCTTTTCGTCTGCCTGTCGATCCATTCCTGACCCATTTTTTAGCCCGATTTGCGTCGGCGCGGACACGAAACGGATGCGCGCGTCGCGCGCCAACTACCCCCCTGGCCCGTCAGTCGGTGGCAAAGCCTCCATCATTTCCCTCCACTTTCCCCAAACCCTCGCGTGCGCTCCCCGGCCGCTCGCCATGGACGATGACCTCGACGCCGCCGCAGGCCTCGCCTCGCTCGCCTCGTCCGGCGTCAGGACCGTCCCTTCCGGCAAAGGCAAGACCGCCGCCCCCCGCGCCCACCGCAAGACCGCCGCCGCAACCACGAAGAAGAAGCTGACAGACGATGAGCGGGCCGCGGAGTCGGCGAAGAGAAAGCGCCGTAGGCACGCGGTGGACGCAAGGGAAGAAGCAGTGGCCGCCGCGGCCATAGCCGCCGCCGAGCAGCATCAAGACACAGCCGCCCGAATCGCGGCGGCAACGAGGGAGGCGCTGTTGTACCTAGGGTTAAACCCTGGCCAACACGGGCTCGTCAACGCCGCCGTGGCCGCGGCCAGCACCGGCTCGTCTGCGATTCACCCGATGGTGCTGCCAGAGTCACCCCGCGCCTCGGCGACTCACCCGATTCCTGGCTTCCACGTCTACCCGCAAGCCTCCCGCTTCTCCGGGGAATGCTCGCCGGAGGTGAGCGTGATGGCACCTTCCACGCCCGCGCCCATCGACCTCAACGCCACACCGGTAGCCGGTGGCTCGTCATCCGGTGGGCTGAGGAAACGCGCGCGGGAGATGCCAGCCGACATGCCCCCCGGCGCCCGCAACCTGTTCGACAGAATGCCGACGGCCGTCGACGACGAGACGACCAACCATTACATGCACAACATCATCTTCGAGGGTGCTACGGCTGCCGGTGGCGGTGCCGCCGCGGCTAGCTACGATCCCGATGAGACCTAAAGCCAGGACGGGCGAGGCCGCCAATGCCAAGACCAAGGCGAAAGAAGTGGCTCTCGCCAGCATGATGACGGGGGTGGAGATCATGAAGGTTGATCTCAACACCGTGTCGCCAAGGAAGAGGCCGTGGTTCGAGAAGATGCAGGCCGACATGCTCAAGTTCGACGACGAGTGATCTATGGCGGCGAGCGCCTTCCTTTTTGTATGCCGGCAAGTGTGCTGGCATGACCACGGCCGCGATGGCGTGGTCGAACTCCCGCCCCTTTTTGGGTGCTGACATGTGTGCCGGCCGCTGGCAAGTGCATCAGCATGAACTGCGTGGTGGTTTTTTTTTTTAAGTTGGCATTGTATGCCGACCGCTGGCATGGTGTCGGCATGAACTTTGGGCAATGGCATGGCCGCTGGCTTGATCCACAGCCGCGGGCCTTTCAAATTTATGCGCGGACATAAAATGGTTCGCGGGCGTTTTGGACGCACTGCCGACCCAAATGTTAAACAGGACGGACGCCGAGCGGGCGACCAACCCAAACGGACAACAAGCGGACAAAAGCGCCGTCCGTTTGGGTCGGCGCGTTGGAGTAGGCAGCTGTGTAGCAAAATGAATAGTGGCTCTCCTAACAGAGGTGCCATCCTTTAAGCATGCATGATCAACTACTGAAGCGATCCCGCTAATAGAGGATAGTATTACAGTACCCCCCGGCAAAGCAAATACAAGAGGAAGCAAAGCAAGCAGTCGGCTTTAAACGCCGCCATTACTCGTAGTACTACGAACCCTACTAGTAGTAACGACGGCCACCCATCATTTCGCGGCTCACGTATAACCGTCACAAAACCTGGGTCCTGCCTGGGCACGCCACCTGAATGTTACGAAATCGTGGCTCGAAAGGAGCATGGATCACCGCCCAGATCTGAACGGCTCCCGTAGCACGCGCACCGTACGGACCGCCCGGATTCGCATGCACGGCACGGTAGAGAGAAGAGAAGCAAGAAATTTCTTCCTCTCCTCTCCTCTGCATGCATGGGACGGGAGGGAGAGGGAGAGGGAGCAGCAAAGCAAGTCCGTGGCCCCCACCGCCATCGATGCGGCGCAGTACTCCGCGCCTGCTTCCGGTCCAATTTCTTCGCCCTTTCCGTATCCCGTGTCCCCACCTTTGCCGGACACGCGGGCCCGCGGCTCGCCACGAACACGGAAAAGCAGTCTGCCGCCGCACGTGCCAATGACATGTGGGCCCCAGCGCCCCGTGGGTCCATACGTCAGTTACAAATGTAGAGCTGCTCGTTTCGTTCAGACAAGGGGCCTCGTGACCCGGACGGACCCCCGCCTGCGCGTGCCGAGGCGGGTCGCCCTCGGGTGGGAGCGGAGAGGAAATATCTCCGCCCCACCCCACCCCCGGTGGGCCAGGGCGTCAGTGCCTCGAACAGTGACGCGTGTACGGCGGCGCACCGTGGCGTGGCCCCGGCATGTCATTCACGCCGTGATGTGATGGCAACCGGACGCGGGTGCCAAGGGACGAGACGCCCCGAGGTCTGGCAGGCGGGTCCCACCAAATTCGAGAGCCCGCGTCCTTTTTTTACCCGGCTTTGTTCCGTGGGGACGCAGAATGTGGTGCGGTCGTAAAGCACAGGGGATCCACATGCGCTTCCGGTTTTCCCACTTGACCGGCAGTACAAGTCTAGTGCTACAATCATTCATGTAAAAATAAAGAGAGGCAAACGTTGTACTCCTACAAGCTTTTCACTCATATCACTGACTTTACTGCAAAATTAGCTTCAGAGAAGGCTGTAACAGTGCCCTTATTAGCTCCAGCTCAAACAAGCTCGGGTGAACAGTACAATCTTCAAAATTAAAATGAGAACGAATTTTGAAAAAAAATTGAAACTTTTTTGTGACAAACTTTCAAAAATATTTTCAGTGCCTGCAAAGTTTCATCCTAAGATGAAATTTGTGTAAGTCGTGGCGAAAAAAATAAAGAATCGATGCTCCAATTTTTTTATTATTTGCGCAATTATTTGGTTTTTTACCGCGATTCCCACAAATATCTTTTTAGGATGAAATTTTGCAAGCGTTCAAATTTTTTCTCAAATGTTGGCACAAAAAAATTTAAAACTTTCCTATGACTTTGTTCATTTATTGTTTTTAAAAAAAATTACTGTGCACCCGAGCACATATAAGCTCGAGCTCAGTTAATCCGCCCTCGTGTACCTTTTCCCCCCACTAGCCCATGCACACATTACACAGTGCGACATTTCACTACTCAGGTTGACACGGACGCAGTAGAATGAATGTTTAGTGAGCAGTAGATTAGCAGGAACACCCCACGTTCCACCCCTTAATCCCCAGGCAAAACCAAAGCCGGACCGAGAGCCAAACTGTTCCAACTTTGAAACCCCAAAAGCGCCAATCCAAGACCACTGTCCCGTGTCTTCCTCTCCACTCCACTCCACTCCACTCCACAGTCCACACTCTCACTCCATGGATTTTACAGTCTCACCACCTCCGCTCCCCGCCTTCTATAAAGCATCCGGGGCCAAGAACCTCCAGTAAACCGCACGACATTCCCCTCCAGCCAGCCGAGATGCCGCACCGCGTCGGCGTCCTCCTCCTCGTCGCCCTCGCGGCGGCGCCGCTCGCCATGGCGTGGCGCCCGTGGCCGCCGCGCGACGCCAGCGGCGCCGTGGCCGGCCTCGGCGCGTCCAAGAAGTTCGAGGGGTCGTCCGACTTGGTCAAGCTCGAGTACCACATGGGCCCCGTCCTCGCCGCCGACATCACCGTGCACCCGATCTGGTACGGCGCCTGGCCCGCCGAGCAGAAGCGCACCATCCGCGCCTTCCTCCGCTCCCTCTCGCCGCAGTCCTCTGGGGAGAAGGAGGGCGCCGTCCCGTCGCCGTCCGTCGCCGACTGGTGGCGCACCGTCCGGCTCTACACGGACCAGACCACGGCGAACGTGTCCGCCGTGGTGGCGCTCGGGCAGGAGAAGTGCGACGCGCGGATGTCGCGCGGGGCCTCGCTGTCCCGGATGGACATCCAGTCCGTGGTCAAGGACGCGGTGACCGCGCGCACCAAGCCGCTCCCGGTCGACGCCGGCGGCGTGTACCTTGTGCTGACGTCCCCGGAGGTACATGTGGAGAACTTCTGCGGGCAGGTGTGTGGCTTCCACTACTTCACCTTCCCGTCGGTGGTCGGGTACACGCTCCCCTACGCGTGGGTGGGCAACTCGGCGGGGCGGTGCCCGGAGGTGTGCGCGTACCCGTTCGCCATCCCGGCGTACGTGCCGGGGCGGCGGCCCGAGGCGCCGCCCAACGGCGACGCCGGCGTGGACGGCATGGTGAGCGTCATCGCGCACGAGCTGGCGGAGATGGCGTCCAACCCGCTGGCCAACGCGTGGTACGCCGGCGGGGACCCGTCGTTCCCGACCGAGATCGCGGACCTCTGCGAGGGCATCTACGGCACGGGCGGCGGCGGCGCGTACACCGGCCAGCTGCTCACCGACGGGCGGTCCGGCGCGTCGTACAACCTGAACGGCGTCGGCGGGCGCAGGTTCCTGGTGCAGTGGGTCTGGGACCCCTACCGCAGCTACTGCTCCGGCCCCAACGCGCTCGACCAGCACTAGTAGCGTTTCGTTTCGCCGACCGCCGCCGCACCCTCGCCGCATCTAGCGCTAGCGGTAGTAGTATTGCTCCCTCCAGCAAGCATTGGATTCCTTCCTCGGGAGATCCATGGCCGGTCATGGGCGCGTCTCCTGTATAGAGTCAGTGAGCCGGTCCGGTGAGCTCATGATTTGGCACGTCTACGTGCGGACAATGTTTTGGACTTTCAAATTTGATGTCATTTTGTCCATTTCCCCGCCGGGGTTCGTTCGAATTTGATTTGGAGTACTAGTAGCATATTGAAAACATTGGGAGTACAATTATTAAGCAGACGACGCATATTTAAAACATCTGGATGATGAAAAACCATGGCACAAATGCAGGGAAGTACACGGCTGCGTGCATCCCAGTTCCCAGGTGTGGGCACCTGCACAATGCCATCCGAGATCGAAATGATCACAGGGAGTACACAAGATTGTCATGGGCATTGATCACGGGTCGGCGTGAGCAGGTGGGCGTGGTCTGTGCAGCATCAGCGCGCGCAATGATGGTCGATGGGCGTCGCGATTTTGTTCCGTAGCGCGCTAGGCTTTCACTGCTAGGTGTCCTACTCCTTGGATCCAGCAGATCGGTGGTCACGAATACGCACCGAATTATTGAGCTAATGGTGGCTTGTCACTGTGAAGGAGCCATGGCTGCACCCGTCGCATGTCCTGCTCTCCCCGCCATGATATAGCTGGACCATACGGGCTGCTCTCTCCGTATCCTTTCATTCATCCTGCCTACAGGACATACTAACACCAAGTATCCTATGGGTATTATGGTCATGTGGAGCGTATGCAATGCAATTTTTCCTTATAGGTATAAAAATCAAGTACCCATGGCCGCTCATATTATGGATACACAATGAATATCCAACCAACATGTTACCCTTGTGTGAATGATGGCCTCCGACCTCTCCCTTATACATATCCCGCCCCATCTTCGCCAAAGTAGATATCAAGACCGCCGTTTCATTCATATAGGCAATGACCACACATGAACAAAATGAAAGATGAGCAAAATAACCTATGCAAACAGGAATTGGAGACATCAGAACATGAGCAGCATTGAGTATTTAGCCACTCAATCTTGTAAGTTTTTCATAGGTCGCAAGACACACGTGTCTAACTGTTAGGCCCTGTTCGGAACGAATGGTTTTTTACAGGAATCGTACAGCTTTTCGTTCTTGTGGACATTTTCCTTTGAAGGCGTTCGGGACAAACGAAAGGGCGCTACACTTTTCTTAGGAAAGACCAACTTTGCAGTGATTTTCACCGGAAACAAAACATCTACCCAGACCAAATGGAAACGCACAGGAAATAGGTCACTCCTTTCTATCTCGTACTGCCACCTCCTATCTCTAGCACTCCTTAGGAAATGCCACATTTCCGGAACAATATCCGGCTCTATACAACATTGTGCGTCACAAGGATGATACTATCGTCACGGTATTGAAATCTTTTCCGCCAAATGTGACGTTCAAAAGGAATTTAATTAGACCCAGACTCCAATCATGAAACATCCTGCTCCAGCGGTTGTCCATGGTGCAATTGTCACATGGGTATGTATTCCGGTGGAACCTTCATGGGAATGGACTTTTCGCAGTGGAGTCCATGTACAGAGCGTTAATCCCGTCTGATGTGCCAGTTGATAATAATAAGAAGATTTGGAAAATGAAGATACCTCTTAAGAATAAAATCTTTGCATGGTATCTTCGTCGCGGAGTCATTCTTACTAAAGATAACCTTATTAAGAGGAATTGGCATGGAAGTCCGCAATGTGTATTTTGTCACCATGATGAGACAATACAACATTTATTCTTTCAATGCAAACTGGCTTGTTCTATATGGTGAGTCATCCAAATAGCTTCTGGCTTGTATCCTCCTTGTAGTGTTGCTAATGTTTTTGGTAACTGGTTACATGGGATTGGTCACATGTCTAGAACTCTTATTAGGGTGAGAGCGCTTGCCGTTATTTGGTCGCTTTGGCTATGGCTATGTAAAAATGATAAGGTTTTTAATGATAAAGGTACTTCTCTTATGCAGGTTATCTATAGATGTACCGGGACTCTTCATTTATGGTCCTCTCTACAACACGTGAAGAATTGAGACCTATTTACGAAGGTGTGTACACGATTGGAGGCTACGGCGAGAGATACTTTTACCCAACATGGGTGACAACATGATCTTAGGATTGGGCTCCCTACGTTGTAGGCGTTATACGGACTCCACATGTTTCTTTGTATTTTTCCTTTTTATTTATTGTTTATGCGAAAACACATTTTTTGGTTATGTGCATCTTAGTTATGCAGAGGCCGAATGTAATACTTTAATCTTTTAAGTAATAAAATGCCCTTTTCGAGAAAAATCACTAGCACTCCCGCCGCTCCCCCCCAATCCCCCGGGGACGCGGCATGTCTACAGTGCCTTCACGCACGGCAGAGCTGCCGTACGGGTCAAAATCCACCATTCCTTCACTCATCATCCCATCCAAAGGACATCTACTACTCACCAGGAAACGAACAGAAGGGGCTAACGAACTTGCTTGTTTCTCTATGCTCTGAATCTTCTGGCGCCAAAAATTACAGAGAGGCGTACTGCATGGATTAGAAAAGTAGCGGATAGTCGAGCCGCTGTTCCCTCGTTGCTATTCAGCTGCAGCAGTTGCGTGGCCGTCAAGCCGCCGCCGCCGCTACGTTACGTCCAACAGAGCCGCCTCCGCGTCGTCACCGTCGAGCTGTAGCTGCTGCGTTACCGTCGAGCCACTGTCGCTGCCATTTTCGGTCGAGATGCCGCAGTTGCACCACATCCCATCCTCTATCTAGTCCTCTGAAGTCTGAAGTGCCCCAAGTTTGCTAGTGATTTGTAGGTACATCCATGCCAAGCACCAAAAATTGCAGGTACAGCCGTGCCAAGCACAGTACGAATATAGCAGTTTGTAGTTTTCTCAGGGAACTGAAGTCCACTCTACTAACAAAGTACTGAAATTTGTAGAACTGAAACTCAAGTGTTACTGCAATGTTTAGCACTGAATCATCCAAGCAATGAAAATCAAATGATTTTGCAATTCTGAGCATTGAAACTCAAGTATAACAGAGTAATATTACTACTTATATAAATCCCCAAAATACCATAACATTGAGAAGCCACATCACATCAGTGTATTTCACCGAACTACTGCTACATGAACTTTCCACTGCATCCAAATCAAGAGAGCACTTCCTTTAATTATCAAAAGAAGTCGTTGCGGCAAAGGGCTTCAATGTCTTCTACTCTACAAGTCTGCATTACAAAAAATAATTTTATCGCAATGTACAACTGCATTATTGAATATACTAGCAGATCACAATTTCAGATCACACTTACCGTCAACAAATCGGTAAAACTAGTTGCAATATAATTATCTGTGAAACAATTACTCCCGGTCACATTATGATTGCTCCAATAATCATTGTTTTCTATGGAGTGGGATTGTGATGGTACCATCCCATCTTCTCTTTGCTGAGACCAAAGATAACAAAAAGTTTCAGTGAAGTCTTAGTTTATATTTTAACTAACAACAAATTTGTAATATGTAAAGAACATACCTTAGGTAATTTCTTTACTCTCTTAACTTCGGTTTGTCCTTTCTTTGGAGCCCCTTTCTTCTTGTTCTTATGTTGCTTGTCAATCCTACTCAACTTTCTCTTTCTACTTTTTTTCTTAGGAGATTTTTTCTTTAGGCGTGCAGCAGCTAAGCGCTCATTTGATTAGCTAAGTGCTCATTTGATTCTTCATGTACCACCTGGGTAGAACATCCCTCCATGTGGTTATTTTGATGGGAATTTTCCATTCGGCCTAGAAATTCCTTACTAAGACTATCAAGTGCACTTTCAAGCAGAATACAACATTCTTCAGAGGGAGCTACTTGGGTGGCCAAATTCATAGACTTGTGATTGAGAGATTTGTAGCACTGATCCATATCAAACATTGGGTTATCAACAACATTCCTCCCACTTCTGTCCTCAATAGTTTCACATCGTGCTTCTCTAGTCCATCTCTTCAGAATATAACGTTCTCGCAATAACTTAATGTTCGTCAGATCAAGAACTTTTATAGCATGGGCACACAATATACCGATTCTCTCAAACTGGCCGCAGCTACATGAAGCTGTTTTTTTCAAAAGGATCCTCAATAACTTTGCATTCATCTTCGGAACTGATTTTTATGGCAAATTCATAGCCCACATCCAATTGTTTGGTGAATGATGCAATGGATCTCTCAAATTCTGCTTGAAAACTTTCAAAGATGATAGGGGTGTAAACCTTGCTTGCTTGGACCAACATGGGAATATTCATTTTGACCCTAGGTAATAGCTCCCTAGACTCATACTCTGAATTCAACTCAGCATCACGTTTCACTTGCACGGCCCTTTCAAAATGTTTGAAAAACCGAAGAATATCAAGATCTGCTTTTAAGTGGTTCTTGAGGTCATTATTTAGGCTCTCACTTAGTTGTGTGCTTTGCATTCCCAAGGTGAAAGCATCCATCATAAAACATTCAGCCCACTTCTCTTTTACCTTATAGATGCTATCAAGCCAAGTTTGTTTTTCTATTTTACCTTGCATGGTGTCAAAAGCTTCCTCAAATGTATCCTTGTCCCGGTACTCATACATGCAAGCATTGAAGTCTGCAAGAATATGTGGTTCATCGTCCTCCCCCTCACAGCCTCCCCCCTTCCCTTGAACCTCCTCCTCCTGCCCCTCCTTATGTGAAAAGTGCATAAACCATGTCGTGCCATAAGAAATACATCCTCAACCGCATTTCCCATTGCAACATCTTGATCTGTATATATAGTTCTTGGATGCTTCTGATTACGTGCAAACAGAAAAGTTTCAAATAGCCATTTGAAAGCCTCATATGTTTCACTATATAAAAGGCAGGCATCAAATATAACAGTTTGTCTGAATTGATTGAACCCAACGAATATACCAAATGGCCTAAGTTCCTTGTTGGTTCCAAATGTTGTGTCAAAAGTAACCACATCACCAAAATAAGCATAATCAATTAACATTTTTGCATCAGCGCAAAATATATTTGTGATCTCTTCTTCATTGTCCAGCTGTATGGCATATTGGAACGATGGGTTTTGGGCCACTTTATCCTGAAAGTATTTCAACATACTCCTAGCTTCACCATACATTAGTTCCCTTTGGCGCTTAGTACGTAGGTGATTTTTGTGATCCCTGCGTATATAGCCAAGAACAGATGGTCCACCAACTCGACGACTAGCACACTCATATGCAGCTTTTGGCCCAATACCTGAATCATCTGCAATTTCAATCTCAAAAGCTTGAATTTCAGATATCTTTCGCTGTGATGGCAGAAAATGGCATGTTTCTTGCAACTGCATAATGTGATTGTGCTCTAGAACTAGATCAGTCACTTCATATTTCCCTCTTCTCTATTTATTGTGAGACCCATACGAGGTAGACAACCGGTTCTAATCTCAGCTCAATTTTCCTTAATATGCTTATCTCTTTTGTCTTTTCCTCGATGACCTTCCTTGCGACAAACAAATCTGCATGACGTAATTGTCCGAGCAAACTTACTTGAGTTGAGGTATCGCTTTCTAGTACCAAATCCAACTTTGCTCCCATAAGCAACCCAGAATGTCCATGCTTCATCAATTGTGCCGAATTTCATGCCCATCTGTGATACCCAACTTGGTATGGCACTCGATCTGTAAAAATCAAGAATCAACTTTCATTAGTGTACGTTGGACATAAATAAATAACTGAAGAAAAGAACTGTAGTATTTATACTGCATCTCCCTTACGTATTCAGACTACCATTGGCCTGGTAATCTCCCTCGTTTGTGTTTTCCATTGGACAATAGATGTGGGATGGCTAGGTGGCAATAAAAAACAAAGTTCTTCAGCAATAGAAACATAACAAGTAGAGAAGAGATGTACAAGGAAGAATATCAGATCAGTTACCCGTCAAAAAAAAAAAAGAATATCAGATCAGTTTTGAAAAGTGGATTAGGAGATCGATGATGATTTTCGGTTTTTACCTATGGAAGATCAAATGTGACTCCTCGTCTTAGATCGCAACGTGTACGTGCAGTTTGGATTCGACGCGGCGGCGGCGGCTGCTCAACGGGCGACGCGACGACGGCTGCTCGACGGGCGACGCAGCAACGACAGATTCGTTGAATTCGATGCGGCGGCAGCGGTAGCAGCAGCTTGACAGGGACTTGGTTCTACGCGGCGATGCACCTCACCTTGCTACGCGACGCGGCAATTTTTGGTGTGAGAAAGCCAGACGGCATACGTGATTTTTTTTGAACACAGTACAGACGCAACCGCTCATATACACGTGCATACACTCACCCCTATGAACGCACACACGCACACCCTACCCCTATGAGCACCTCCGAGAGACTGAGCCGGCATATCATCTTGAAATTTACGAAGTAACCGTAGGCACCTCGTTGTCGACGGGAACATCTCCTCCCACTGAATGCGCATCGCCGGAAATCCTGAAATAAATTTTGGCGCATAGTTTATTAGCAACTCTCGCGCTAATTCAGGTTCGCTTCCTGGTGAGTAGCAGAAGTCCGTTGGATGGGATGGTGAGTGAACGAATGGTGGATTTTGGCCCGTACGGCAGTTCTTCCGTGGTGAAGGCACTGCAGACGAGCCGCGTCCCCCCATGGAGAAGGAGGAATCCGGAACGCGGACGTTTGGTTCCTGGCGGTATTTTGTCTCCGGAATCTCGTCCGTCCTACAGCGCGTCGCGATCAGCACGTAAAGTAGCGTTCAATACAATACGAGTTGGGGAACCCTGGAAATGGTTGAATACGAGGTCAGTTGTGTGTAGCATACGAGACGTAGCACAGATGAGAACATGATACAATACAGTGCAGTGACGCGTGTTGGCGCGGGGGTCAGTAAATGGGTTGCTAACTGGAACACGCCAAACTTTACCTCAATGCTGCGAGTGTCAAGAACCTATTCCCCGGCTGCTTCAAGAATTAACCCGAGTGACAAATTAATATTTCCGTAATCCTTTGTGATTTTGAGGTCACCCTAGACTCTCACAATTAGCAACCCATTTTGACAGACCCCGTATAATATTTCTATAATCATGGTCTTCTAGATGAAACATAAGTGTATATGTTCTGCAATACTCTTCACGATTTTGAAAAATATATTTTTTCCACATAATTTTGTTTGTGGAAAATGTATCCGCAATAGTTTTCGAAAAATAACTTTGATCAACGATTAACCCATTTATGTGTGCATTGAATATTTTCTTAGTCTTCATATCAGAAAATATTTTGTTCTCCTTAAAAATAAATCCTTTTCTCTATTATGGATGCATATTCTTCCATAATGTAGTATGCACACTTATACTAACCCGATATGAGCATTTGTCCAACATATATTTTTCCAGAATGCAGGAAAATTCTTGTAACAACATGCAATTTGTTTGAAAGTATAATTTTTTTTAACACAGGACAAAATAGTTCCTGGGCATTTAATCCGGCCGTGAGCTGTGGGATAAGGTCTATTTTACAGTAAAAAAAATACACGTCTGTTTGTTTACTGATTATGAAAGTTCAGTTAGAAATTTGGAAGTTTCAGGATTACTAACGAGACATTATGTGTGCTGTAAACAAGGCCAGATAAATTGTTGGACAATAACTTTCATGGTATTATGGGTGGAAAAAAACAATATCAACATTATATATGAGTTACTTTTCACACTTTTTGTGTTTGAATTTTTTTCCATAAAGTCAACGGGCTTTTTTCTTCAGGAAACTTTTTAAATGAGTAGAAAGAAAGGTCAAGTTTATTATAAGAAGAATGTTTCGATTTTTTTTTGTTTTCTTATAATTACTAAAAAAATCCCATGGGAAATTCTCCAGGAAGCTTTTTATACGAGTAAAACATGGCACTGGAAACAAATTTAATTCATTTAATAGTGCTGAAAATAATTAATATGTTACCTAATGTAAAACCGAGTATGCAGCATTTTAGTAAAAATTGTAGAGAACAATTGTCTAAATAGTAATGGAATTTTAGAAAAAATCCCGTCCTATATTAAAAAATAGTAATTACAAAAAAGTCAAAATAATATCCAAACTTTTTCTGGAATAAACTGGACCATCTGTTGCACTCGAATAAACCAAGAATGACTTTGATGGTATTCTTGGTGTAAAAAGTCAACACTATATACAAGTTACTATTCTCACTTTCTATGCTTGATTTTTTTTTCCTTGAAGTCGATAGGAGTTTTTTCTTCAAGAAACATTTTATACGAGGAAGACAAAAGGTCAAGTTATTTCAATAAAATGTGTTAGGTTTTTATAGTTTTTTTTCCATAATTTCGAAAAAATCCCATGATTTTTTTTCAGGAAGCTTTTATACGAGTAAAACATGGCACTGGAATAATAATAATAAATTTATTACTGCTGCAAATAATTAATATATTACCTAATGCAAAACTAGGCAGGCAACATTTTAACAAACAAATTGTGGAGAACAGTTGTTTGAGTAGTACTGGATTTTCTTTATTAAATTTAAGATGATAAGTTTAGTAATGTTCAGTTTTGAACAGTTGACTAGATAGAACCTGGAAAAACATTCTGCAGAACAGTAAAATTTCAGGTTTAGTAATATTCATAAACAAGTAAAGTGACGAAGTGGTAATCTGAAATTTTTGCGCGGCCGTGGAGTTTAAATTCTGGAGCTATAGCAACTAGACACCAAAAGTCGAGGATGAAGTTACAGACTCTAAGAGGCTTTGGCAGTTGGCCGACATCTTGCTGGTTTAGGGTCTGTTTGGTTCACAGCCACAGTTTGCCAAGCCAAAGTTTGGCAGCCACAGTTAAGTTGGCATGTGTTTGGTTTTAGCCACGGTTTGGCTTGCCACACTTTATTGGCTCTGTGGCCCATTTAGCATAGAGTCAATTTTTTTGCCAACTTTTGCCAAAGTTTGGCGTTCAATTTTTCAGCCACACTTTATTGCTGGCCATACTTTTGTGGCTTGGCAAATTAGTTTCCAACCAAACAGACCCTTAATGCGACGAGTGACTGTTTAAGCCGTACACGAGGGCGGGAATCAAATACAAATCTAAATAATACATGTATGGCAGGATACATGAGGGAAGTCTGAATACTAATAGCAACAGGGGGATCGGGACAGATATCCCGAGGAACCAATAGGCATTTCCCGAGGAACCCTAGACTATTTTGGCACGCAATCAACATGGAGCATCAACGAAGCACCATCGGCTGGCGAATCCACCCTCCTCCTCCTCCCCATCCCCCGCCCCTCCATCCACACAAGGGCTTGACGACCAGAAAACTGGGGGAAGTCAAGAAATATCCCTAGAAGGTAACCATCCAATCCTTTTTGATTTCCTCTCCTAAAAATTACTACCACTTGTTGATTTCTTCTCCTAGAAATTGTTTCTACTTCAGATTTATAGGCTTATAAAAACGAAAGTAGGTCACACAGATTGAGAATCTTTAGATGCGTAAATGAATAGAAATTATTTCTTGTATGTTTAAGTTGTTACACAGGGAAAGATCTACTTCTACTTGTTTGTGTATGATATATACTAGAAAGAAGTGTCACTAGCCTGCTAGGTGAGTTCCTAACTTCCTGTATAGCTAGTAAACAATGTATCTGTGCAAGGCTTGACTAAACATATATTATGCTTTTGCATTTGTTACCGCCGCTATGGAAAATGGCCTGAACTTACTGGTAGCATATGCTACTACAGGATATCCATTTTCTTATTTAGTATTTTATATACATGTTCATCTCGGAAACATATAGTTAAGAACCTATCATCAAGCTTTGTAGTTTTGTGATGTTGCTCTGAATAAAAAAGGCTTGGCTGTGTGCTTGTAGTAAAGGGATAAAATGGAGTCATGGTATTTTTTGGATTTAAGGAATAAACCTAATATATGACCCGCGTTCAATACCACAAATAAGATTACATTTGACTGTTATTATTTTCAAAATAGTAACTATACTCAAGATATCTAATTTTTGGAGACCATGTGTATATGCACATGATTAAAAAAGAGTGGACCTATAAAGATGCACTGTTCATGTTGCTAGGTACCTCTAAGAATTCTAATAGGGCCAAGTGGAATCATCAGATGAAGGCATATCTCATTGAACTCTTAAGAGATCATGATGTTCCCAAATACCGGACTCAAAATGCATGGAGTAAAGAGGCCTGGACAAGTATTGTTGCTAAATTCAATCAAAGATTTGATGTATCCTTCACGGTAGTTCAAGTGAAGCAAAAGGTGCATGACCTAAAGAGTGATTTCAAAGCTGTAAAAGACTTAATAAATGAAAGGGGTTTTGGCTAGGATCATGACATAAAGATGGTGGTGGCTCCAGATAATGTTTGGGCTGCACTAGAGGCACGTAAAAAGCAAAAGACACCGGTATTGATGATTTTCATGAGAGATACCTGAAACTCAGATGTGAAGAAATAGATAGGCATGCAGCCATTGAGGAGAGGAAATTAAGGAACCTCTTTAGCATCAAGAAATGCATCAAAGCACTTGAAAGGTTGGAGGTTCTTTCGATGGCAGATATGCTAAAAGAAGCGGACATCTTCACCATCAACAAGGAGAACAAGGAGCTATTTCTATCGTTTTCAAGTAACGAATTACGATTGGGTTGGTTGACTGAAAAAGTTTGTAATACCTAATCAAGTGGAACTAGTATTAAGTACTAGGTGAGGGCTACCTTAAACTGTGATTTATTTTGTGCATGTGCAGTTATGGGCACATGGTTACGATCCTTGGCATAGGTACCTTGTAATAGGTTGTGATATATTTTGTTCATCTGCATTTCTGGACAAATGGTTATGATCCTTGTCATATTTAACTTCTAGTAGGGTCTGCATGTGCATTACTGAGCACATGATTATGGAGAGGTGCTTAGGTATTCCTTGTGCATATTAAGGTTAACTAGTATTAGTTTGTCTTGGCTTCATGCCATGGTATGTCGATATGTCATGGGGATGCAAACCAGTGGAGCTTCTGAGCGGCCTATGGTGGTGGGCGCCAACGTCTTCTTCCTTGCCCCCACGACGGTGGAAACTGGAAGGCACCGGATCTAGCAGGATCCCCTTGAATAAGTTCGTAGTGCTATGATGTTCACTGATCTTGAGGGCATCCATTTGTTGTTGCTTGTTTCTCGGGCTAGCGTGGAGGTGGACGAGAAGCAGGGTAGATGCAGAATCCTGAAGCCTACATGTCTTGTTCGAGATTATCAGCAGAGGTCCCTTTGGTGGAGTTATGGCGCCCATGGATGAGTTTCGGTCTTCGCAGGTGCTCTGCTTCTTCCGGTCGAATGGCGGTTGACTATATTCCTCCGAGATTGTGTGCCCCATGGGAGGCAGTTCCAGCATTGGCTCAGAGGCCATGGCGACCAGGTGATGCTTCTATGGCGATTTCATTGTGTCAAGTGGTTCTTCCCCGTGGCGGCGAGGTTAAATCTGGGCGGCGGTTGCCAAGGACCCGATCACGTTTCTTGCTTTCAGTCTGGGGTCCTCGTGGTAAAAATTAAGGACTTAGTTGCAATGTTCCTTTCTATTTGGATCCTATTGTAATTTGTGCTCTGATGTTTATCCTATGAAGTTTCGGTCCTTCGAAACCCACTTTATCTTCAAAATAAAATAACCTTAAGGCTGTTGTCACTTTTTATTTCACAGATTCTTTTGTCTAATAGTTCTAGGTATCTAGTCATTTCTAGAACCTCCGTTGTAACATCAACACACCATGCTCCCTAGTTTCTAAGAGCCTAGATTCAATTGTGGCCACATTTCTGATTGGGAATTCAATTTTGACGAGATCTTTCCTTGGGCCTGTGCGTGGGCACATTAATGTTTTGTAGGACCGTGATTTAAGTTGATCATGTATTTAGGAAATGTTGATCAAGCATTTGAAAAATGTTAAATGCGTATAGAAAAAATGTTGACCATGTACTAAAGAAATGTCAAACTGGAAGAATGTTAAACAATCGTTTACAAATGTTAAAATGTGCATGGAAAAAATGTTGATCATGTATTAAAAACCGTTAATCTTGTATTTAAAAACGGTAATCAACCATTTGAGAAATGTTGAAAATGTGTATATAAAAAAATGTTGACCATGTATTAAAAGTTATAAACTTTTATTTGAATAATGTTAAACGTGTATTAAACAAAATTCTTGACGTGTACGAAAAATGAAGAATGAAAACCAAAAGAAACAAAGGAAAAATAAGAAACAATGAAAAATCAAAAATAAAAAACCATAAAAAAGTAAACTAAAAACAAAACCACAGAAACACATGGAAAAAGAATGAAAAACTTTGGAAACCAATAAAGAAAAAAAACCCATTAAAAACCAAGAAAGAAAGAAGCAACCGAAGAAAAAAGAAGGTAAATGGGAAAGAAAAGAAAAAAAACTGAAAAAAAAGAAAGAAGAGAAAAACCATGAATCATCGAAAGAAATAAAAAACCCGTTAAAAACAATGAAAAAAAAAGACAAACATACTAGAGTGAACCGCGAGACGGTTGCAACGTCTGCCACGCCACCGCGTGCGTCACGAGCGAGCTCGCTGGTTCTCCCTCGCAGTTGCAGCCGCGTCCACGAATATTCTGGACACTTCCAGCTGCGCATGAAACCGCCATGTGCAAAGCTTCCTCCATCACCATGCTCCGTCGTATATAAGCCGGGTCGCGTGGTCTCTCCCCCCTCACCAACCCAAGCAACAAAGAACCAATCAAAGCCATCGATTGATTGAAGCAAAGTCTGACGGCGTGCGCGCAAGAAAGCGCCGGCCACCGGAGCTGCTGCAGGAATCATCCCCGTCTCCGATCGAGTATGGACAAGGTGCTGGCCTTCTCGATCCTGAGCGCGTCGCCGGCAGACATCGCACCCGGCGCCGGCACCTTCGCCGGCGGCAGCTGGGCTCGGTTGTCCTGGCGGGGAAGGAAGCTGCAGGAGGACGACCGGGTTGGAGCAGCAGGGAAACAGGGGAAGCAGGGCGGTCTGCCGGCGGAGTCAGAGCAGCGGACGGACAAAGGGAAATCGCAGTCGCCGTCGACGTTGCGTCCGCGGTTCGCGCCGGAGTTCGACGGAATCGACTGCTTCGAGACCATCGTGTGCCATTGATCGGTGCATCGGGAGCTGCTCGCGAGTCCAGCCGGGCCTCTGACCGCTAATTCTTTGTTCCTTTGATGACCGCACGATCGGTGTGATCAATCGTAAATTCGTTGCTGACTTGTGCTTCTAACTGAAGCCACAGCTTGTAGTACCCGTGTATAAAATTAACCAAGCTCTTCTCTTTCATGATTTGTCCGTGTTCATATGGGAGCGAGCAAGAGACCCATTTCTCCTTGATCACGTGGATAAGCTTTTGTTGTCTGCATCGCTAAGTGTTGAGTATATATATTATGTGCATATAGTGTGTCTAGGCCCACCTCCTAGTCCCTTGTATAGTTGAGGTCGTGGCCCACCTTGTACATCATATATACGTGCGACTGCACCTGATCAATACATCGTACAATTCCATCATCATACATGGTATCAGTTTTCGGGTTCTAAACCCTAGCTTCCGCCCGCCGCCACCGCCGCGCCCACCCTTACTGCGCCGCATCTCCCACCCGCCGCCGCGCTCCCCTCGCGCCGCCGCCTCCCCACTCTGTCGCCGTCGCCGCGCCCTCCTAGCGCCGCTGCAGCCACACTCCCTAGTCGCCGCCGCCGCACCCTCTTGCGCCGCTGCCGCCACAAACCCTAGCCGCCGCCGCCGCGCCATCTAGCGCCGCCGCCGCCTTTCCTCCTTAACGGCTGCCGCCGCCGCCGCGATGTCTTCCGTCACTTCCTCTGGCTCCAACCCCTTCGCCGACGCCAACCCTCCCGACGCCGCCGACATCCGCAACCTCAACATCCACGAACGTGTTCCGGTTCGTCTTACCCAGACGGACTCCTCCTACTACGCATGGAAGACCTATTTCTCCCTTGTGTTTCGGGAGTACAATCTTCTTGATCATGTGGATGGATCTGTCGATTCCAGCCTTGTGCCTGCGCACCATGAGTGGTCCACCATCGACGCCACCCTCATCCGCTGGTTCTTCCTCACCATCTCGCCCGATCTGTTTCACACGGTCGTGCACGACAGTGACGATGCTTGTGCGGTTTGGACCAAGCTGAACGGGCTCTTCACCGACAATCGCCTCCAACGCCGCGTCTTCTTGCAGCAAGAGTTTTTTGGGTACCACCAAGACAACTCCTCCGTCGACGAATATTGCCTTCGTCTCAAGACCCTTGCTGACGAGCTCCGCGATATTGGCGCGAAGATTGATGACGATACCCTCCTCAGCACACTCACCGCCGGTCTCAACGAGGACTTCGGCAACGCCGCGGCGAACCTCTCCCTCATCACCGAGCCCTCCTTCGCCAAGTTTGTGGCCTATCTCCGGTTGGAGGGGCGCCGAATGAAGCAGGTGAAGAGCCGGGCCATGCACATTGCCCTAGCAGCCGGCACCACTCGCGGCCCCCCCCCCCACCACCCGCCGCTTCTCACCAGCAGCGGGTCCCCGCGCCGCCGCAGCCTTCGCAGCTCCCGACGCCGCCGGTGCCGTTCGGCGCGCCTCCAGCCCCACCGGCGCCTGCTCCCGCTGGCCGCAAACGGTGCGGTCGGCGCGGCGGTCGCCAGCAGCAGCAGGGCGGCGCCCCCGAACCGCAACATGTGCAGCAGCAACCCCCGCCTTGAACCGGCGGCTACAACCCATGGACGGGCGTTGTCCATGAATACACCATGCCGGTTCCTCGGGCTCCCGCACCGACCATGCCCGCGCCGCGCCCCCCGGCTCATCAGGTCTATCTCGCCGGGCCGCCCTCCTACGGAGGGTTCCCGACTCCACCACCACCGCAGATGACCGGCGCCTACGGCATGGCGTCTCCATCACCCTCGTCGGCTCTGCCCCCACCGCCATGGGATCCGACGCTCCTTGCCGCGCTGCACTCCGCTCCTTCGCCCAACAACCACTACAAGAGATCGAACCTACTGTGACGAGCCAATAAATGTCATCGAATAGCCAATAATGTCACAAATTACTACCTAGTGACATTATATCGGCGTCACAAGCATCGTCACAGAATCCCCGTCACAGATTACTCGTAGTGACGGCGCGCGAAGAAAGTGTCACTGAAAATGTGACCTTCAGTGATGTTTTCTAGAACGTCATCGACTTGGCATTTCTGTGACGCCCAATAAATGTCACATGTTAGGAGCAAGTATGGCATAATCTCCCATATCCAGTGACGAAGAAACGTCACTAACTTGATGACATGTCATCAACAACCAAACTATCCCACCACTACAAAACATATTTGACAACCAAATCTTATTATAAGTTCAATCATCTCAGCCAAATCATCCTCCAAATAGAAATGACAGTAAAAAAGAACATTGGTTCACAAGTTTGACAATCACGACAATATACAAGTTGGAAACGAATATTTAGATAACTAAAGACCAAAAAAAGTGTTGTTCTGATGATTGTTATGTATCATTCAACATCTATCTTCCATGACAAAAGGATGAACCTCATGCACCATCAGCTTGGACCAGGACTACTAAGTTTCCCAAGCCCTTGAGAGTAAAGTAAACAAGTTCTCCATTTCTTGTTGCTTGTTTTCCAAGGTTTCACTCTTGTCTTGCTGGCTCATCTTCATAACTTCAAGTTTTCTTGATTCTTCATCTCCATCTCTTCAAGTGCTCTATCATGTGTTTCAAGTCTTGCAGCTAACTCCTCCCGATGGCTATAATTTGACGAAACACAAGAGTGTTGCATGTTCGTGAGATGAAAAAAGACAAGACTACATGGTACAAGAGTATCACTAAGAAGCTTACAATCTATTAAATTATGAATCTGAAATGAGAAGTACCTTATTAAATATATAGGGAAACATGCAGATGGGCCAATGAAACAACAAAAATGCAATAATAAGTTATAGTGGTTATAGAACATGTATAAGGAAGAGAAATATATCATCTATCAATCTTGAAAAGCAGCAAGCTTCATAAACAAGAAAGTAACTAGTAACCCAATTGTGGTTTCATCTGCACTATCATGAGTGCACTGTGCACACAAATAAAGAAAAATAAGAAACAAGAAGAACTTAAAGAGAAAAACTAGAAGTGCATGTCATTTGCATTTCTTTCATGGGTACCCTTTCTTTCAATTCTTTCTTCTAGATCTCAGATCTGTGCTGATGAAGCGGTCTTCCAGGTTTGTGTATTTGGCATGTTAGAACCTTCATGTTCCTGGTTTAAACAAGTCATAGAAAAAGAAGGGAGTGAATCAACATTGCCTTATGCAAGTCAGCACCAGTTCAAAAACGTATAGAACACATACCAAGCATAGAAAGCATCAGCTAGATTAATTAGTACGAGTAAAAGAGCGAAGGGACATAAATTGAGAATCGATCTGCAGGTAATTAGTCAAATATTTATAATACTTATAGTGCACACTGACATACACATGACATAAGGAAGGCGGAATTAAAGTGAATGAATCCACCCTAATGTACATATTATTTAAGATGTAGGTTCGCACAATATATTAGCATTGTGTTGGACATAGCAAAAGCAGCCTCCTCTTCATCTCTCAAATATATATTTAATCATGAAATAAGAATTTTAGCTTGGAAGAAGTGATTACTTGGGAGTTCTTGCACGAGAATAGTAATGTCAAGCCTCCATGTTTTTCTCTCATGAAGATAAATAATGGCTCAATAAATAACAAACAATATGGATGATAAAAAGATCAAATTTATGTCCAACTAAATGTTGTAACTATGATGATGTTAGATTGGAAAAATAGAAATAGATCTATAATGTGAATACTGAGTAGTAAAAACAGTCAGCCAAAATCCAGTTTCAGGTTATAACAGGGGACTAACAAAAAAAATAGAGGTCTCCTAAAAAAATCTTTAGCATGAGTTCTTCACGACCTATACCATCTGCTTGGGAGAGTACAGTTTTCAAATGTTTGGAAGAGTGAAGGAGTAAAATCTACATTCATAACAGTGTTATTAGTACATGGTGTTGCGTCGCATATAATTGATAGATGATATATGCCATCGTCCATGGCTTGAGGGAGCGCGGGCGAGCAGCTGTGTGGGAGGAGGTGGGGGGCGCAGGGCGCTGGCGCTCGAGAGCGCGGCGGCGGCTACAGGCAGGGTGCGCCGCCGGTATCCTCCAATCTCGGCTCGCCTCTAGATGCGGTTCTGGGGGAGAGGGGGTGGGGAGATAAGGTAGAAATCGAGGGAGGTGGTTTCACGCGGCTGAAAAAAAATGAAGTTCGAGATCCTGATCGTCAGGGTAATTTTTTTCTTTTTCTTTTGAGGGGACTCTTTTTTTTAACACACTTTTGAGGGGACTCGTCATGGTGATTTGAAGCGTTTACATTGCTATATACAAAAATAGTGCAACCTGGTACCTGAACACTAAAGTATATTCTAGTCCGTGTTACGTTTTCTCACATATAGTCAAGAGTAACATGGATAGGATTTAAAAAAGAGTAATATGGGTTAGATACGATCGTATCGTGCATACACGGCATCTATATACTTATATTTTGGGATGGTTTACTAGTAAAACATTTTTGTTTTTCAATATATTTCCAAATCTCCATATAGTTCGTGTAATAGATCAAGTCATGCATGCCTCCGAAAAGAAATTACTACTAATTTGATACTGTAGGTTGTATAGGTGTTAGACCATTATATGTTAGCACATCTCTTTATTGACCCGTGAGATCTAGCCTAATGACAAGCAAGTTAGGAAATACCATGGAGGTTGCGGGTTTAAAATCCTTCAATCACTTATTTTCTTTTTTTTGACAGAAAGAACAAAACAAGTACACCACCATACTACAATGCCGTGAGCTCACAGACATAGCCAATAAGCTTTTCTTGTCACTACTTATTTATATATTAGATTGAACAAAATAACAACATCGCACAATAACCTGGAAGAAACTATGGTAGCTCCCACTACCAACATTAGCATATGCGCCCCATAAACTATTAACGAATGCGTCCCATAAAAAAAACTCCTACCATACTTTTTCCCCTCCAATGTCCTTTTTTAGATAGAACGAAACAAGTACATTGACATATTCATTAGCTCATGAACTCCACCAATAAACTCCTTTTGGCCATTGAACGGAATAATTATATCGCAAAATAACATGTGAAGAAATTATGGGGGTTTCCATTGCCAACATTGACACATGGGTCTCGTAAACATAATACTGAAGTGTGGGTCCTACCGCTCAATAACTGGTATGAAGAAGCTATGGCAAGTCCTACTGCTAGTCATTATATGACAAGAAAAAGAGCATCACACATTCATAATAATATGTCATAAAAATTGGCATCCAGGTGGCGCTCGGCGTGCCAGTTGATTGAGTGACATTAATCATCACTGATTTCCGATAATCGGTGACACGGCCTCCAAAATGTCACACATTAGGTATTTGTGTGACGTTGTCAACCATCATCACGACGATTTTCGTCACAGTAGCCCAATTTTCTTGTAGTGAACTATCCTGGTGGCGGTGATTGGTACATGGACACCGGTGCCACTGCCCACATGTTCGCTCATCCGGGTAACCTCACCTCCTTCTCTCCCGTAAACACTTCCACCCGCATCACTGTCGGTGATGGCGCCACCCTCCCGATCACACATGTCGGGCGCACCTCGTTTCCTTCTTCTTCCATGCCAATCACTTTATCTAACGTTCTTGTTTCTCCTGACCTCATTAAGAACCTTGTTTCCGTTCGTTATCTTGCTCGTGAAAATCCTGTAACTGTTGAGTTTGACAAATTTGGTTTTTGTGTCAAGGACGCTCGAGCCAGGATGGTACTTGAAAGCACATTTGCTTCCTTGGTGGTTTTGGTAATTAATAACAACATATAAGTCATTGAACTAATATTTCCACCAAGTATATTTCAGGAAAAGTTCAATGATAGGGATGGCAAAAGGATTGTGGAGATTGTGGAATTATCCCAAGATGCAAGGAAATGGATTGGCAAAGCTTCAAGCAAGAGGACTCTACATTTTACATTTGTGAGAAATCACTTTGAGTCCATAGGAAAACCAATACTATTAAAAGGGGGTAAGGTTTTGTTGGTGAACAAAATGCTCATACGTGCACAAGTGATAGTCACCAAAAAACACCCACAAGCTCTTCCACAAAAAGTCTGTCCATAGCCAAATATTCAAAATCGGTGCAACCAACACTTTCCACTCGGTGCCACCGATTCCCAAACTCAGACAGACCTAAGCCAAACCCTAGCCACTTCGGTGCAACCGATTCTGCTTCGGTGCCACCGAGTTTGGGTTGCCAACTTTCTGTTACGCAAATTCACAATATCGGTACCACCGAGATTGTTGGATCGGCGTCACCGAGAATGGCAATCTGACCGTTGGTCACCTTATCGGTGCAACCGAGTTTCCTATATCGGTCTCACCGAGATTCAAAAGTTGCCACCTTTTGGTCACTTCGGTACCACCGAGATTAACACATCGGTGTCACCGAGTTGGTCATTTTGTGTGTAACGGTTGGATTTTTGGGGATGCCTATATATACCCCTTCACCACCACCCACTCGAAAGAGAAGCACTCAGAACTATTCCATACTTGCCCCATCCAGTTTTCTGAGAGAGAACCACCTACCCTTATGTTGAGGTCAAGATCATCCACTCCAACCATATGGATCTTGATTTCTAGCCTCCCCAAGTTGCTTTCCACCAATCCCATCTCTTCCACCAAGCCAAATCTGTGAGAGAGTGATTGTGTGTTGAGGAGTCTATCATCTTGAAGCACAAGAGCAAGGAGTTCATCATCATTGCCGAGCCTATTACCTTTTGGAGGGTGGTGCCTCCTAGATTGGTTAGGTGTCGCTTGGGAGCCTCCTACTTCGTGTTGTGGAGTTGAACCAAGAAGTCTATAAGGGCAAGGAGATCGCCTACTTCGTGAAGATCTACCCATAGTGAGGCTAGTCCTTCGTGGACGGAAGCCGTTATGGAATAGTCAAGGTTGCTACTTCGTGGACCCTTATGGGTGGAGCCCTCCGTGGACTCTCGCGACCGTTACCCTCCGTGGGTTGAAGACTCCATAAACGTGGATGTACGATAGCACCACCTATCGGAACCACGGGAAAAATCATCGTGTCTACAATTGCGTTTGATCCTCCTACCCTATCCTTTCTACTCATGCTTGTTGTTACTTTCCACTGCTATACTCTTAGACATGCATGTGTAGGGTGTACTTGACTTGCCATGAATGTTAAAAAGTGCCAACTCTAAAATTTGGGAAAAGGTAGAATTTTTATTTGGTCAAGTAGTCTAATCACCCCCCTCTAGACATACTTTCGGTCCTACAAGTGTTATCAGAGCTTTGGTCTCCATTGCATTGGTCTCACAACCTAGGAGAGTATGGCATCTAGTGAGGGAAATTATCATCGTAGAGGTCCGTACTTTGATGGCACTAATTTTGCTAGTTGGAAGCACAAAATGAAAATGCATATTCTTGGTCATAACCCCGCCGTTTGGGCTGTTGTTCGTGTTGGCTTGCAAGGTGAATTCTTTGGTGATGGAAAGGAACCGGATCGTGAAGCGACCGCGGAAGAATTGAAGATGTTGCAATACAACGCTCAAGCATGCGACATTCTCTTCAACTGCCTATGCCCCGAAGAATTCAACAAAATCAGCCGTCTTGAGAATGCAAAAGAGATTTGGGATACTTTGGTTGATATGCACGAAGAAACCGAGTCCGTGAGAGAATCCAAGTTAGATGTTCTTCAAAGTCAGCTTGACAAGTTCAAGATGAAGGATGGTGAAGGAGTCGCAGAGATGTACTCTAGGCTAGCTCTCATCACGAATGAGATTGCCGGCTTAGGAAGCAAAGAAATGACCGACAAATTCATCATCAAGAAGATACTTAGAGCTTTGGATGATCGATACGACACTGTGTGCACATTGATCCAAATGATGCCCAACTACAAAGATCTCAAGCCTACGGAAGTCATTGGAAGGATTGTTGCTCATGAGATGACACTCAAAGACAAAGAAGAGCTTCACCACAAGTCTAGCGGTGCTTACAAAGCCACAAGTGATGCTCCCGCAACTTCAAGCGACAACCTTGTCACCAATGAAGAGATAAGCCTCATGGTCAAGAAATTCAACAAGTTCTACAAGAATAGAGGCAAAGAACAAAGCTCCAACTCAAGATATGATGAGAAGCGTTCGTCAAGTCATGACCGCAATTGCTACAATTGTGGGAAGCCCGGACACTACTCCAATGAGTGCACGGCTCCCTACAAACGAAGAGAAGAGTCACCTCGAAGACGAAGCTCAAGGAATGAATCACCTCAAAGAGAGAGGAGTAGAGATGATCGTTATGAACGAAGACACTCCAGGAGAAGTAGAGATTCGGAGAAGAAAGACAAGTACACCAAGAGCTACACAAGAAGAAAACATCAAGCTCATGTTGGTGAATGGGTTTCCGGCTCCGACTCCGACAACAACTCCGAGAGAAACTATCACTCCGATTCCGACTATAGTCAAGATGATGGTGTTGCCGGAATTGCTCTAGTGACTACCAACTCCTATGATCTATTTGATTCACCAAATGAAGGGAGTGGAAGTTGCTTCATGGCTAAAGTCCCCAAGGTATCACACCCCGAGTATCTTGATTTCGATAGTGATGAAGATGACTTGCTTTGTGATGATGACTTGCTCTTTGATAAAACTAGTGATGTTAGTCAAAATGAACTTGATAATTCTCATGCTAGTCAAGATAAGTCAATTGATGATGATAAGATGAAAATAGAACAACTAACTAAAGAACTAAACACTCTTAAGTTAGCTCATGAATCTACTCTTGAAGATCATAGAGAGCTTGTAAGAACTCATGAGAAGCTACACTTCGAGAAGCTCAACTTGGAACAAGAACATGAATTTCTTAAAGCTATCAATGACGATCTCCGAAAGAAGACTTCATCTTATCTAGCCAACCGACTACTCTTGTCTACATTCATGCCTCAAGTTAAAACTAAGCAAACTAGTAACAAAGGCAAGAAAGGTTCTTCATCTAGTAGCAACAATAAAAATGCTAAACCTAATGATGTTGCTTCTAGTAGTTCTATTGATTCCACTAATGATGATTCTCTTAGCCAAGTTACACTTGAGCAAGAAAATGCTTTATTGAAAGGAATTATAGAGAAAGGTATCTACAAGAGTCTTGCCGGATGTAAGCAATTTGAGGAAATTGTACGCAAGCACGGAGGATACCGAAAGAACCATGGTGTTGGCTACTTCAACGCAAATGGAGTTGAATGGGAAGAAGGCCAATAGCCCAAGCCAAAGTTTGTTCCTCAAAAGGAGAAGTATGAAAATACTCTTCCCAAGGGGACAAACACTCAAGATGACCTTCCACCACAAGACCACACGCTCAAGGGCAAGAACAAGCTTCAAGAGGACATTGACTCATACGAAGATGAATCCCTAGCTTTGGTGGAGTGGGTTCCCAAGGCTACTTCAAGCTCAACTTCTACAAAAGCTACTACAACACCAAGGATCCCCATCAACTTGATGTGGGTCCCCAAGAAGAAGAACTCGAGAGTTCTTGAGGGGTGACTCCGCCAATGAAATTCACTCACATTCATTATTGGCAAGAATTATTTGCAATCAACATCAACTCTATGCAATAGTTCAAGGAGTCACACATTTCCTCAAAGGTAAGCAAGGGACAAGGTAATCAACAAATCAATGGACATCATAACACATGTTTTGCACTCCATGTCCATAGATATCCTAGTATTTGTCTCTTGTGTGTTGGGACTAACCCATGTATGTGAGAAGAGTAAGGAAACAACAAGGATGCTCCCAACTCTTGGTGATCTTCATCAACCCTGAGCATCCACCACTACCTCACCAACATGAAGTCTTCATCGACAAAACCCAATGTTAGTTTATCCCTCTTATGGGGGGATGTCACATCAAGGGGGAGCTTTACTCTAAGACTTGAGTTAAAGCATCTCTTAGCATGTGACAACATTAAATGCTTTATGTAAAAACGGTAACCCCATTTGTGCTTAAACGATGAGTATGACCTATGATCAAGTATTCTTACTTGGCTCCTAAGTCAATATACTCATATATAGATGACTTCGTCATCGCCCAAGTGCTTGTTAGATGCTAGTATGTATGTGCATGTTTGTCATGATTTCATTTGACATTTTATTGTGTGAGCATGTTGGTCTGCATTTATCTTCTCATTCGAGGACATCCAATTGTTGCTATTTGGTTTTTGATTTATCTTTTGCCAATTGGATGGACAAGAATGCCTAGGACCACTTTTTAGCTATCTATGCTTTCTCACCTCACATTCCATTCATGCTGCATCACAAAATTTGAACAAGTACTTCTCGATCCCTCTGTGTGTGGAGCACTCGGAGTTCCGTATCGACAAGGACTGACCATTAAAACCTCCCAAGTGCATCTCGGTGGAACCAACCCACAATTCTCGGTCTCACCGAATGCCTAGGGTTGATCTGATTTTCAATCTCGGTACTACCGATTCCATATTCTCGGTTACACCGAGTTTCCCTGTCAGCTGACAGTTGAGGAACTCGGTGACACCAAAAATTTAGAATCGGCGTCACCGACAGTGAAGGGTATATAAGCTGTGGTCCCGACTGTTCAAAAATTCAATCTTCAATCGTCGCGCCCCAAACCCTAAGCTGCCGCAAAAGGACCCCCTGGTCATCGCCCTTGTCTCCCCGCGCTCCTCCGCCGCTGGGATTCTCGCCGTCGACGGGCATCTTCGCCGCCGTCGCCGCCGTAGCGGATCCGTCACCAAGCTAGGGTACGGATTCGATCTTTCTTTGCGCTCCTCGTCCGAATCTTGCGCATAGAAATTATTTTATCTATAAGCCACTGTTTGCATGTCTTCCTATCCACGAGAAACTTCCTGTAGATAGCGAATGATCGATTTTCTAGGGTTTACTGTCCGCCCAATGGAACTCGGTGGAACCGAAGCGAACAAATCGGTGTCACCGATTTGCCTGTCTATGCTGCTGAGAACTATCTCGGTGAAACCGAGTACTTATTTTCGGTCTCATCGAAAAGAGTGCCAAGTTTCTGTTAGGGAGAAAGTCAGTCTCGGTAGCACCGAAATTTTTGCTTCGGCTGTACCGATTTTCATGTGACAGAATGTAAACCTTGAGAATCTTTTGTTCAAACTTTCAAAAACCAGCTGAAAATCTTGTGATGACTCATCTTCTTCTGCTCCTCTATACTCTATTCACAGGGTCAGTATGTCAAGTGCTGAGGACAGTGAGAACAACTTCCAAGAGGAGAACATTGTCATGAGTTCAGGCACTAGTCCTGAGTCCAGTTCCTCTTCAGATCCAGGCACTCTCAGTTCTCATGGGTTGCCCAAGGCTGCTACAAGGGCCAGGAAGAAGCGGAATTCAGATGAGGAGGATTCAGATTTTGTGCCAGAGGAGATTCTTGCCAAGAAGCAAGAGAAGGCTGCCAAGAAATCTGCTAATGAAGCTACCTCTTCAAGGAGAGCTGTCAGGAAGGAGTATGCTAGCTCAGAAGCTATGAGAGCACCTGAGGGTGCTAGAGCAAAAATGGCTCTTCACCTTGAGTCACCCCAAAGAAATCTATGCCTAAGAAGGCAGGGGAGAAGAAGAGAGCTAGGAAAAGGATTATCTATGTCACTGGTAGGCAGACTTCCATGTATGAAGATCCAGAGGAGGCTGCTGGTGCTGCTGAGGAGGAGGAAGAACATGTTGAGAAGGCCCCTCCCAAGAAGAAACAAAAGAAGCTTATGTCTGATGCTATGCCAAAGAGTGGCACATTTAAAAGCACCAAGTCTGTTCCCAAGAAGGCTGCTGCTGAAAAGCCTAAGAGGTTGTCTAGGCAAATTCCTGCTTCTGAAAAGAACAAGGGAACCACCTCCAGAGTTGAGGATGAAGATGCTATGTCAGCTTTGATGAAGCTCAGGCCACACTTTCCAGTTCATAATGCCAGCTATCCACTTGCTGAAGATATGAAGAAGAGGAAGGATTCCGGTTTGAGGGCATGGAGAGCTGCTGATCCATATGCCCAAAGGCGGAAAACAGCTATGGACTACAGATTCTACACCAAAGAGCAACAGGATTTCTATGAAACTGTACTATTTGACAAGAGTCCAGCTGTGAGTGACATGAGATATGTGGACTGGAAATTCATCAAGGAGAATGAAGACTACTTTCCAAGTGTCCAAGACAACTTTCACTGCATTGGTTTGGATGAGTTTGTTGGCAGAGAATTTACAGCATGGAACGATGAGATGATCATGCAATTCTACTCCACTGCACATTTCTATGGAGATGGTAGGATTGTATGGATGACTGAAGGTGCAAGATATGAGTCCACTGTTGATGAATGGGCTGCAATCTTAGGAGTCCCAGAGGTACAGGATGGTGACTTGGATGTATACTCTGAATCCAAGGAGAGCCACAATGCTATGGCCAATATGTACAATGAGATCCCTGCTGCTCATGTGAAGTCTCACAAGTTAGGATCCATCTATTTTCTCCAGGCTGGCCTTCGTACCATGAACACCATTCCGAGGCATACTTTGATGCCCAAGTCAGGAGATGACAAGATGATCCGAGGCTACTCCATTAACATGCTAATCCATCTTGACAGACACACCAGGATTAGAGTCATGGACTTGATTGTTGAGACAGTTAAGAGGGTTGCTGCTGATCAGAAGCGCTCTTGCTGCTACGCACCCTATATCCAGATGCTTATCAACTCCAAGCTGGAGAAGCACATATTTGCTCTTGACAGGCCCCACTTGCCCCTACAGCCAGATCTCGAGGACAACATTGTGGTGATGGATCCAGAACATCCCACATCTGCTGCAGCTCAGGCAGAGGCAGAGGCAGCTAGAGCCACCAGTGCTCATGTCCCTAGATCCAGGAACGAGCAAATGGATCTTTTGATCTCATCAGTTCAGGGCATGCAGAAGGACATTAAGGACATCTTGGACAACCAAAACAGTCTTGTCAGGATCTTTGAGAACAGGATCAAGACCCTTAATGATAAGGTGGATGGGCTGACTAAGACAGTCAATGAGCTCAAGAAGGAAGTTGACTCAGTGCCTCTTCCTCATTCTTCAGATGATGATGAGGATGGATCACCTCTCAGGCCAGGCACACACTTCACTACTCAGGCCAGATCAGCCACCGTGCCAGCTCCAGACTTGAGGCCCTCTTCATCAACTCCTGCCACTGTCACCTCAGCTCCTGCTCCATCAGCTCCAGTTCCTTCAGTTGCCACTCCAACTCCATCCACGACATCTGCAGAGATCTTCGCCGACGCTGTTCTCTCGACTCCTTCATCAACAATCGGAGGAGATCAACCCAAGAACGCTTAGATATATGCCTTTAAACTTTTTGGTAACTTGTTGCCAAAGGGAGAGAAGTGTATATAGATCTATAGGCTTCGAGTGAGAGAGCGTTTGGTTTTTATTGCTTTTCTCAAAAACAATTGTCTTTTGGTTGCTTGTGATGAACTTATGTGTGTTTTGATCATACACTTAACGTGTGTTGTGCTACTATTTCCTATCATCTTAATGCTTATGAGATGATCATTATCTTTGTTTGGTTGTGTTGTGCTATGATATTCACTCTTATTATTCTCGCACACCACCAAGTTGTATGTGACATGGAAGAAGTGCCCCATGTACCTAATCGATTGTGCATTTGCATTCAAACACAAATTTATAAATAATGCACAAATTTAGGGGGAGCTCTTGCTTATCACATACTTCTCAAAGCGATGATTATATTCTTTGATTATATCATATGTCGAAGCTTTGATCTATATGTTGTCATCAATTACCAAAAAGGGGGAGATTGAAAGCACATTTGCTCCCTTGGTGGTTTTGGTAATTAATAACAACATACAAGTCATTGAACTAATATTTCCACTAAGTATATTTCAGGAAAAGTTCAATGATAGGGATGGCAAAAGGATTGTGGAGATTGTGGAATTACCCCAAGATGCAAGGAAATGGATTGGCAAAGCTTCAAGCAAGAGGACTCTACATTTTACATTTGTGAGAAATCACTTTGAGTCCATAGGAAAGCCAATACTATTAAAAGGGTGTAAGGTTTTGTTGGTGAACAAAATGCTCATACGTGCACAAGTGATAGTCACCAAAAAACACCCACAAGCTCTTCCACAAAAAGTCTGTCCATAGCCAAATATTCAAAATCGGTGCAACCAACACTTTCCACTCGATGCCACCGATTCCCAAACTCAGACAGACCTAAGCCAAACCCTAGCCACTTCGGTGCAACCGATTCTACTTCGGTGCCACTGAGTTTGGGTTGCCAACTTTCTGTTACGCAAATTCACAATATCGGTACCACCGAGATTGTTGGATCGGCGTCACCGAGAATGGCAATCTGACCGTTAGTTACCTTATCGGTGCAACCGAGTTTCCTATATCGGTCTCACCAAGATTCAAAAGTTGCCACCTTTTGGTCACTTCGGCACCACCGAGATTAACACATCGGTGTCACCGAGTTGGTCATTTTGTGTGTAACGGTTGGATTTTTGGGGATGCCTATATATACCCCTTCACCACCACCCACTCGAAAGAGAAGCACTCAGAACTATTCCATACTTGCCCCATCCAGTTTTCTGAGAGAGAACCATCTACCCTTGTGTTGAGGTCAAGATCATCCACTCCAACCATATGGATCTTGATTTCTAGCCTCCCCAAGTTGCATTCCACCAATCCCATCTCTTCCACCAAGCCAAATCTGTCAGAGAGTGATTGTGTGTTGAGGAGTCTATCATCTTGAAGCACAAGAGCAAGGAGTTCATCATCATTGCCGAGCCTATTACCTTTTGGAGGGTGGTGCCTCCTAGATTGGAAAGGTGTCGCTTGGGAGCCTCCTACTTCGTGTTGTGGAGTTGAACCAAGAATTTTGTAAGGGCAAGGAGATCGCCTACTTCGTGAAGATCTACCCATAGTGAGGCTAGTCCTTCGTGGACGAAAGCCGTTATGGAATAGTCAAGGTTGCTACTTCGTGGACCCTTATGGGTGGAGCCCTCCGTGGACTCTCGCGACCGTTACCCTCCGTGGGTTGAAGACTCCATAAACGTGGATGTACGATAGCACCACCTATCGGAACCATGGGAAAAATCATCGTGTCTACAATTGCGTTTGATCCTCCTACCCTATCCTTTCTACTCATGCTTGTTGTTACTTTCCACTGCTATACTCTTAGACATGCATGTGTAGGGTGTACTTGACTTGCCATGAATGTTAAAAAGTGCCAACTCTAAAAATTGGGAAAAGGTAGAATTTTTATTTGGTCAAGTAGTCTAATCACCCCCCCTCTACACATACTTTCGGTCCTACAAGTGGTATCAGAGCTTTGGTCTCCATTGCATTGGTCTCACAACCTAGGAGAGTATGGCGTCTAGTGAGGGAAATTATCATCATAGAGGTCCATACTTTGATGGCACTAATTTTGCTAGTTGGAAGCACAAAATGAAAATGCATATTCTTGGTCATAACCCCGCCATTTGGGCTGTTGTTCGTGTTCGCTTGCAAGGTGAATTCTTTGGGGATGGAAAGGAACCGGATCGTGAAGCGACCGCGGAAGAATTGAAGATGTTGCAATACAACGCTCAAGCATGCGACATTCTCTTCAACTACCTATGCCCCGAAGAATTCAACAAAATCAGCCGTCTTGAGAATGCAAAAGAGATTTGGGATACTTTGGTTGATATGCACGAAGGAACCGAGTCCGTGAGAGAATCCAAGTTAGATGTTCTTCAAAGTCAGCTTGACAAGTTCAAGATGAAGGATGGTGAAGGAGTCGCAGAGATGTACTCTAGTCTAGCTCTCAACAACAATGAGATTGCCTGCTTAGGAAGCGAAGAAATGACCGACAAATTCATCATCAAGAAGATACTTAGAGCTTTGGATGATCCCGACGACGATCTCTATTCGGTCCACCCGCAGTCCTCCACCACCACTGCTCCAGTTGCTCTCTCGGCCGGCGTCGACCTTTGGCACGCCAGTCTTGGTCATCCCAACCCCGCCACTCTTCGTCATATTCTTAGGAGTTTCAGTTTTCATTGTAATAAAGTAGAGTATCACACTTATCATGCATGTCGTGTTGGCAAACATGTTCGCCTTCCGTTTAATAATTCAGCCACCTGTGACACCCTGATTTTTGGCAACTTTTTATTTTCAAAATCTTTTGGGTTTTATTTGCAAACTTGGTTGATTTTCAAATCTTTTTAATTGATTTGGATCTGTGAATCTTTGAATCTTTTCCCAAGTAACCCAAAACCCTCATCATCTTGTCAAAACCCTTCTTCACCTCTCTTGGATCAATTTCCAATATTTAATCCTTTCCAATAATCCTTTTCTTTATTTGGGAAATTATGTCATTACCATGGGTTGTGAAGCAACCTATAGTTTGGATGATCAATAAATTCCCAAACGTTTTCCACATCTTCTCATAATCATATGATTCCATAATCTTCAAAAATATTCCATTGTCCAATGCAAAGTTTTGGCCAGAATAATTATTTCATTTCTGGTCAGGATTTGTCAGTTGTGAAGCAACCCCATTTTTCCTAGCTCAGAAAATTCTCAATAAATTCCCCAAGCTCCTAGGGATCCTATCTAGCCATAATATCCAAACATATCATCTGGTTCAGTACAAATTTTCATCAGCAAAACTCTGGCAAGTTTCTGCGTGTTCCAAACCTTTGTGAAGGAAGTACTAGCTAGAGGTGCACATTTGCTCTCAAATTTTCATGGCATGTGTGCACTACCAAATGACTTCCTTCCACCAATTTTAATCCTCAGCAGATCATCTATGTGAGTGCCTCAAGCTCATCTAGTTTCTGGTCCAGAATTGCAGTTTTCAAAGGAACTATATTCAAATCTCCCTCAAACCTTCTCAAACTTTGCCAGTCTGTAGTCCTTCCAACCTAGATGGCACTAGACATCTCCTCTGGCTCCATCTCTATCTCATTTCCCCTCCAGAATCTCCTCAAGATTGCTGGCAGAAGCTGTAGCTGAGGCTACACTTCACAGCAGGGTGAATCTAGTCGAGCCAGTGACCCAGGGAGGCTAAGTGGACGAGGGTCGACAATATGGACAAGGTGCGCCAGGCGTGCGTGTCCTCCTGGTGGCCGCAAACGTGGTGAGCATGGCACTGGCATGCCAGTGCGCACGCTCTGCACGGCGCCAGAATCGGATGAGCTCGCCCGAGCTGTCCCTCGCTGCCCCCCTTGTCCCTTGGTGCCGACATTGCTCCAGCCAGCCGCGTGGCTCCTCTTGAACCCTCCTGGTCACCGGAGAAGGCCGCCGTTGCTCCCGGCCAAGCTTCGCCATGGGCGCAACAGTGAGCTTCGGCCACTGTGGTCGTCCGCAAGCCATTAATGGCGCCGGACCCGTCCCGTCACTCCTCTGCCCTCCTCCATCACCTCAATCCACGCCGCGACGGCCAGCTCGCCGTCCTTGCTCCAGTGGCATGGCCGAGCCTCGCCGCTTCGGGAGAGATCGCCCGCCTTCGCCCCTGGCCTATAAAAGGCCATGCCCAGCCCCTCCGAGCTCCTCACCCCTCCTCGCCATCCTCCAATCGCCTCCTGAGCGCCCCAGCAAGAGCTGGGAGCTCGTCTCCCTCAGCTCCGACGAAGGTTCCGCCGCCCGAATCCCCTCTGTCGCCAGCCACCTCCATTCCATCCCAGCCTCTCCTGAGATCGCCATCGAGATCAGCAGGTCTCCCTGGTCCTCCTAGAGCCCTTCGCCAGCCAATCCTCTGCCGGAATCGACGCCGCCGCCGACCACCGTAGTATCCACCCGCCGAGAGGAACGGGGCGACGCCGTCTGTCCACCTCCGGAGGAGCTACGGGTACAGGCGTGACCGCCGTCGAGCGCCCGATCCGTTCCGGCCATCTCCTAGCCCCGCCGCCGTCCCTATCGCCGGTGAGCGTCGCCGGTGAGCCGCCCCGCCTCTGCCTCCCTTCCCTCTCTCTGTTTTAAACCGAGCGGCCCCACCTGATAGCGGCTCAGGCCAGCGCCGAAGCGGTATAAGTGGAGGCGTATTTCCACTTTACGCCTTCGATGTGTCCTCTGCCAGGTTTTAATGTTTTTATTTAAATTCCAGATTTTGACCAGAACTTTGACCATTAATAACTTTTTATCTATATCTCCAATTCAATTGATTCTTTTTTGCATTGAGTTGGTACTGAGCCCCTTTATTTTCTGACAAACTTTGGTATTTTTCCAAGACTCACACAATTCTTGGTGAACAGAAATGCATTATGTGACATTTTCCTTTGCATTTTAAAAATATTTTCAGAAGGCCACTTTGATTTTGAAGACCAGGAGTGTTTGAACAACCCAACAGAGCAAGGCAAGCCATGATACCCATCTCATGAAGCATTTCAATAGCATTGCATATTTTCATACATTATGCCTATTTATTTGCTATAGGTTAATTCATAATAATTAATTTAAATACTTAGTTGCCTATTGAGACGAACCACTATATTTGTAATGAACTTAGTGGTTGATCTTGAGTCACCTGTCCGGGCTTAGCCGTGCAACCACATTTGCCGGTATGGGACGGCCTTGACTTGGTCTGATCGCGTGCTCTTTCACCGTTACCTGCAAAGAGGGAGGGTTATGCGCGCGTGCTACCCTGATCATGTAGGCGGCGATAACCCTGTGAGCCAGTTGAGTATTGTGCTGGCATCCCCGTTTGGGACAGTTTAGTTTGGCCACGACGGTGGCGGGTGTCATGAGGACACAAGGGCCACCTAGGGCAGGACTCCGGGGGAGGATGAATGCCGGTGGTACGATGGAAGAGTCACGGGTCAGGCAGGTTTCGTTGAAGCAACGCTGGTCCACCCGAATGGGATCACGAGGCCAGGTGCTTCATGGTGTGTGTAAAGTGCGCAACCTCTGCAGAGTGTCAAATCTATTCGAATAGCCGCGTCCACGGAATTGGACAGCCCGTCCAGACCTCAGTAGATGGTTAACCGTAACAATGTTAGTAATGATGGAAGAACTCTTCGTATGATCGGAAGTACTCGATGTGGATTCTGAGGGTTGTGGGACAACCTGGATGAGAGTAAGTTGGTAACTGATACAGTAAGTGAATTGCTTAAATATTTAACATGTTGATTGATATGCTATTGTTTGCTGCATTACTTGGTTGTCGTGAGCTTGCGAGTACATTCAAAGTACTCACTTGGCGTATCATGCCAGATGCCGGAGAAGCCGAGGATGGAGGTCCTGAAGGTTCTTGCTACGCTAACTAGGATGTGTCCACAGCAGTGTCCCTGTGGATGGAGTTGCCGCTATGATCCGCTACGCCGTAGAAGTACTTAGTAGTTTCGAGGCCCTGTTATGTTTCATAAATAATGTAGATACTGTCATAGCACCGAGTGTGCCTTTGGCCTCGCTAGCATTGTAAAATATGAGTTTGTACCCAAAATCTATCAATAAAGTCAGTTCAGTTCTGTTCCAAGTTGTTGTGTGTTTCCAGAGGACATGATCTCTGGGCTGGAAACACTGGTAATCCGGTTCTTTGAGCCGGGGTGCCACAACGCTTGGTATCAGAGCCGTGCTGACTGTAGGACACCCTAGTTAACCCGTGCTAGAACCGCGATTAGTGTAGGACTTTGAGTGTGCATATTGCTTGTTGCATCTGATTGTTGCATAGCATGCATCATGATTCATTGTTTTACTAACCATTGGCATTGTGAGTGTAGATGGCACCAGTTCCATATCTCCACCATCATGAGCCTGCACCATCCACCTTTCCTGTACTGCTCCAAAACGTTTGGCTTCGACTGTACCCCCACGGCGAAGATCCAGTGTACCAAGTGTATCAGGAGCAGCTTGCTGAGTCAGTGTATGAGTATCACGCAGAGGCTTACCTGATCGCGAGCTCGGACCTTGGTAGCTATTCTCGCTCCTCCAAGGGCGGAACGGCTTTTACTCCGGAGCTGGCGATCCAGTTTGCCGCGATGGAGGCTCTCACTGACTTGCGCTTCCACGAGGTCGAGATGCAGACTCATCCAGGCTTCTTCCACTATTCCACCCTGTCGCCTACGACAGGGCGAGTCATTTTCGCTCCAGTTGACCCGGCGTGTGATCGTGCAACTGCCGTTCTGTCTCGTTATCTGAACGCCAGTTATCGTACGATCATATCCTTGGCTGAGGAGCTGTCTCGTGTCCAGGCGGCACTTGCAGCCGCGACTTTAGTTCCACCTCCACCTCAGCCTACCTTTCCACCCATATATCCACCACCAGTTCCACCTCCACCTAGGTTTCATACTCCTTCTAGCTCTACTGCGCCACCAGGCTTTTCGTCTGGTAGCCGTCGTGAGACCCCGGCAGAATGGGCCTCACTCTTAGCCACTCCAGCTGCTCCGATGCTGAGGCGACGTGCTTCTTCTTCTTCAGAAGGGGAACCGTCCTCGCAGCGTCGTCGTGTTTCCTTTGATCCGGAGGATGAGATCCATATCATCAGTTCTGACTCCGACTCAGGATCAGATGACGGGGAGTCTTCAGTCTGCCAGTGTTCGTGCCATCCGCGCCACTAGAGTAGAGGCTTGAGTTGTTGTGCATGCATCTTTGCATATGTCAACTGCCGTATGAGCAGTCTAGTCATGATATCCCCCTACTAGCTTGCCATGTATGATGTTGGGTTATCTTGTATAATTATGCTGTTTGCTTTATTCGCCTTTTTCGCGTATTTTCTCTCTGGTGTCATACTCCTGTGTTTCCCTTATGGATGTTGCTCATCGATTCGGTATTTTGCAATGGGAACAAATTTAGGATGACGAGAAGTTGTAGCCAAGGCGGCGATGGAACCCCCGTTCGTCGATCCGCCAGACAAGCAGGACAACCACCAGAAGATTTACCACCCCCACCACCTCAAGCACCGACTACTGATCAGATTATGAGAATGTTTGAGGAGAAGAGAAACCAGGACCTTATGGAATTTCTGAAAATCATGCAGACTATGGTGGGTCAGAATCACAACCACAATGGAACACATTCTAGGTTGTCTGACTTCCAGCGCACCAAGCCACCCAATTTTGGTCAGGCTGTAGACCCTATAGAAGCGGATGACTGGCTAAGGACTATAGAAAAGAAGCTGGAAATAGCCCGTTGCGAAGAGTCCGACAAGGTTCCGTTTGCCACTCACTATCTAGAAGGGCCAGCAGCTATATGGTGGGACAATACAAAGGCAACATGGCCTTCTGGAGAAGACATCTCCTAGGATAAGTTCAAGGAGTTATTCTGCAAATATCACATCCCCACTGGCATAATGAAGGTGAAGCAAAGGGAGTTCCTTGCTCTTACACAAGGAAACATGTCTGTGGCAGAATATCTGAATAAGTTCAACAACTTGGCACGGTACTCTACCCATGACGTGTCCACTGAAGAGAGGAAGATAGATCGGTTCTTGGGAGGACTGAACCACACTCTTCGTTGTCAGCTCTGCATGTTGGACTTTCCGGACTTCCAGACTTTGGTGAACAAGGCTTTCATAGCCGAAAGAGAGCATAAGTCCGGGTATGATGACCGCAAGCGGAAGTTTGAACCTAAGAAGGACAACCGTGAGCCGTTTGCGCAGAAGCCACGTACCTGGCAGCCAGGTCCATCTGAATATAAGCCCACCTGGAGCAGTGGCAACAACAACAATAAGACCGGGAGCCAGAACAAGACCTTCGGCAAATAGCCAGTGATAGAGGACTGCCGCCGCAACAACACCTGCTTTATTTGCGGCCAAAGCGGACACTACTCCAAGCAGTGCCCCGCCAACAACGGGAAGCCATCCTCCGACGTTAAGCCGCAGGTCAACACTATTGGACGCCGCCCCAATCATAACTTCAGCCATGGACGCGTCCACCATATCTCCGCTGAGGAAGCCTGCGAAGCTCCAGAAGTAGTTCTCGGTATGTTTTCTGTTAATGACATACCCGCAGTAATTTTATTTGATTCGGGGGCTTCCCATTCGTTTATTTCGCGGAGTTTTGCCACCCTGCACAAATTTTCTCCTTCAATTTTGGACAAAATCATGGTAGTACAATCCCCTGGCTCCCTGCTCAGAACAAATCTGATATACAGAGATCTGGAAATTTTGATACATGGAGTAAAATTTCCAGCTGCACTCATTGCCATTGAATCTTCGGGATTGGACGTAATACTGGGGATGGACTGGTTGACACCCCATCAGGTGTGCATCAATTGTGCCACCAAGACAGTAACGCTTGTCAACCCGGCAGGACAAACAGTCCAATTCCTTGCCAGCAAGATGATGTCAAGAAAAGGAATGGCATACCAGGCCACCGGTACGGATATGAACTTGATTCCGGTAGTTTGCGAATTTCCGGATGTATTTCCCGAGGAACTACCAGGGATGCCACCCGACCGGGAATTGGAGTTTGCAATCGAAGTGGTTCCCGGTACTGCTCCAATTTACAAGAAATACTACCGTATGCCAGGCCCAGAGTTGGCGGAACTAAAGAAGCAGTTGGATGAATTGTTGCAAAAAGGGTATATTCGCCCAAGCATCTCGCCATGGGGATCACCAGTACTATTTGTCAAGAAGAAGGATGGAAGTCTGCGAATGTGCATAGACTACCGCCAGCTGAATGAGGTCACCATCAAGAATAAGTACCCGCTCACTACAACAAGACAGAGCTTTGGTAACACAATCATGTAACACATGGTAAAAGATGTTACAAGTGAAATTTCAGGAACACATCATTTGTGTTGCCACGAAAGGTAGTAACACATACTTTATAATACCCGGAAATGTGTTACCACGATATCAATTATGTAACATATAATTATGTGTTGAAGGTAATGTGTTACAGATATATTGACTGAGTAACATATAAATATGTGTTGGACGAATGTGTTACGAACGTTAAGGAAGTAACAAATAATCATGTGTTGATCCATAGAGTTCAACTTCTGTTATAGGGGGAAATAGAAAAACTAAAATAAATTGCATGAGTATGTCACCATTACCTTAACATATAGGTCCCACGTGTCAACATGAAATTGTTTGTAAAAGTAAAAAAAATAGTTTTTTTGGCAGAGACGATAAGAAACAAACATACGGTTTGGTTTCAGCAAATACCAAACTATTTTGACACAGTTTCGGTAAATACGATACTTACCAAATTTGACACGAATTTTAGGAAGACTCGGTGACCATACATGTCAAATGCACACACTTTAAATTGATCATACAAAATTAAGCAATTGATGTCAATGTGTGTACTCAGGAAGGAGCGAAATACTAGCAACAAACGAGAGCATAATTGCTGAAGTTTATGGTAGTACAACTAAAAGCATCAATCGAGCACCAACCTGCAGACCATTGTTGTGTCACGGATCCTGGATGGTGAGCATGATAATTTCAATCAGTTACCAATTAAAAAAAACGTTATGGCCAAAAGACCTTGTTATTGATTATGTGCTAGAAGTAATATTTGTACGCTTTTGAGTTTCAAAGCTGTAGCTTTATGTAACTCCAACATATAATAAAATAAAAATATAGGATGGGTCAACTCAAAAATGTAAAAATAAAATAAAATGTTGGACGAGTTAGTAAAGGAGATATAAATAGAAAGACTAAAATATTCTAATTAAAAAGCAGACCTACTTGTCATGGTTTATTTTGATAAATCCAAAAAAAGCAGGCTTGTTTTTTCTGAAACTATTATAGTTAAAAAGCGGACCCTACCAATAACGTTTACTTATTTTGAAAGAAATCTAAAGAATGGGATTTGAACCTTGGTCTGTGGCCTCACAAGGAGATACAACACACAAGCCATCTTTCCTATGTCGACTTTGTGTTAAAATAAATGAAGTTAGCTTACTCGAGTGTGTATCTTATAAATATGTGAAGTATTCGGAATCCAGAAGGCTTCAAATGAAAAAATGTTCAACATGTAACTCGTTCGTCTCGTGGAAGCTTACAAATTTGATTTTTGGATCATCTTGATTTGAGATCATATGCCGATACTTTTGCATGCAGTCATGCAAGGTATTATGAGATCAATAGGGGAAAAAGTATCACGAGATTTGGAAAAAGGTTTCCTGTACTTTAGTTTGTAATAGCTGGATCTACTATGAGGTTTTCATTGACCAATCATCTTCTTTGTACATATAACTTAAAATTGGAAAATCATCTACTTCACTTTTAGTATTGACAAACTCAACTTCATACTGTCGCTTGTGATGCCATAAATTATTTTTCCTACTTTGTATGTACCTAAAAATTGGTACCTTGTGATGCACAATGCAAAAAATACTTATCCAAGGCACTCCATAATTTCTCTACAATAACTAGACCATAGACTAGAAATAATTCCAATTTTCGAGATTTTCAAGATCTCCTTTGCTCTTTTAGGGTTTAAATTAAAAGACATATTCATAAAAAATAATAATATTTTGGACAGAAAATATAAACATAATATATAAATTCAGTAATCAAGATTCGAACCCATAATCTTGGATTTACACACCGGTGGGACTAAGAGGTTTACCACTAGGCTAGCATGCAATTATTGATTATACTGTGTAGCTAAAGTTTTTTGTAGTATGTCGAATGATACTATATATACTTTTTAGGAAAAAAAGAGACACTGCATGTACATTTAGAAAATAAAAGAACAAAATAACACGTTACTTTGAAACAAGTCTAATTAAAAACCGGCCCACCTATCATATTTTATTTACAAAAAAATGAAGTAAAAATACATGCTATATTTGACATTTGAACCGTGGTTATGGGCATAATGTACAGGGAATTAAGCCACCAGGCAAGCATTTAATTAGTGGTAATCATTTATAGAGCAATGCTTTTTTAGTGCGTCCAACGGCATTACATGTATATTTCTGTGAAAAAATAAACAAAAAACACGTTCTCTTAGAACTATTCTAATTAAACAGAGGACCTACCTGTCATGTATTATTATTTTGAAAAAGAAAGGAAAAATAGGTGCTATGGCATTTGAACCCTGGTCTTGGGCGTCATGAGGTGATGAAACGCAGTAGCCATCGTTTCAACGTTGGCTTTGTGCTCAAACAAAAGAAGTTAGCCTACTTAACTACATATCTTATTAATACATTAAGTCAATGTTGAGGATATCGCTTATCGTTAGCGTCTCGGTCAGCTGGGGATTAGAGATTAATCAGAAATCGGACGATTAATCGATTTTATCGGTCGACTATTAATCAGATATTTTTTGCAAATCTGAGGTTCCCAACACTGAAATATGCTATATTCAACACCAAAAAAATATTAGACGGAAGTGTTACCTTGATTCCTAGCCTTTGAATCCTCGTATAATGACAAACAAAATAGTGCAATAGTACATATTGCATAACAAGGTCGACAAAAAAACAAATAAACATAGTTTTTGCAAACATAGTGCTAGGAATAGGCCTGATTTATCGGCAGGTTCCCTGTAAATCACTTATTAGAGAGATAAATCGGTCCAAAAGATAAACGGTAAAGATAAGGCATAATCTTATCGGTCACCCCAAGAGTAGCGATAAATCGGACGATAAATCGCTGAATCGGAAGATTTTTTGAACAGTGCATTAAGTATGTTAGCATCAAAATGGCTTCAAACGAAAAGGCGTTCAACATGAAACTTGTTCGTCTCATCGAAACAAACAAATTTTTTGTTCATATTGGTCCGAGATCATATGCAACCTCCACGGCTGATACAATGTGACAACATTCGACCTGGACCGGAATTCAAGACCCACTTGTCCGACTTTGAAAAGTATGAGTATAAAATGTCGATACTTTTGCATGCGATCATGTCATGTTTTTATAAGATAAGGGGAAAGGTATCATGAGATTTGTAAAAAATCGTGTATTTTGCTTTGTAATGGGTGATCTACTATGATGTTTCCTAGACATTCAAGTCCAACTATGAGGTTTTTACATTGACCAACCGTCTTCTTTTACATGTAACTTAAAAAATGGAATAGATCATCTACTTCATCAGTACTGTTGACAAACTCGACTTGATATTGTCGCTTGTCATTATTTTTCCTACTTTGTAAACATCTAAAAACTAGTACTTTTGCGAAGCACAATGTAGAAATATTTATCCAATACACTCCATAAATTTTCTACATGAAGCAGACCACACGCTAGATATAATTACAAATTTCGAGGTTTACAATATCTCATCTGCTACTTTTAGGGTTTCAACGACATTTTTCATCTAAAACAATAGAAACCTACCTAAATTTTACCTTGTGATGCACGGGAATACCCATTAAACATAGTCAATACTTCGAAACACGTTTACTTTCAAACAATTCTAATTAGAAAGTCTCACGAGATTAATCAAAAGTTTTATTGTACTTTTATTTGTTATGGGTGGATCTTCTAGGATGTTTCTTACACATTTTAAGTCAAACTATGACTGCCATTTTCCTTGTACATGTAACTTCTAAAATAACTTCATTATTTTTCAACATGAACCAAACTACATATGTCGGTGGAACGTGACACTTACACTCTGTGTTCTTCTTCACAAGTGGGTATCGTAGGTGGGGGTGAAGGGGGTATCAAACGACTTACATGAGAGAGATTACGATTCCTATGATTAAATAGGAGGCTCGAAAGAAGAGTTTGGTGGGTGACCGCGAAAGGCTCAGATCGTCAGAACTCGAGGTCTTTCAGATCCAACTACGTCCTCGACGTACCGTGAGCCGATCAATTACGTGGACGTGTTTCCTCGCTGGCAAGGTGTGAGGCATTTCCGTGGTGTAGGTTGTGCACCAATAGGAAGCGAGTGGTGTATCCAAACACAAATGCACTATGTTAACAAGTATCGATTCACTAATGATAATTATATTTTTTAGAACAAATTCCAAATTATAAGATTATAAAACTTTTAAAATCATATGCAAATTGAAACTGTACAATAATTATGCGGCATTTTTAAAACGCGCCATGAATTCTTTCTGTATAAACGTGCCACAATTTACCATCGATTTGAATCTCTTGAGTCCAACCATCACACGTGTGTGCCTCCACGAACCAACACTTACTTATATACATACATGCGTTATGTACTTATATATGTCACATATTTTAGATCTATCAACTCTAAAATCCACGCTATTAATTCTCATGATCAACGGATCAAATATTTTAGAGGTCGTTACATTGAGATCCAAAATTGGAGTGGGGAGGGGGGGGGGGGGTTATATAAGCAGCTAAATAAAATTTTGGAGCAATAAATCACTGCCCCGTAATCCCTATCCCGTGATATTTTCTACCTCTCTCTCGTGTGGCGGCAGCTGTTAGATCTGAGGCAACAAAGCGCCACGACGACCGCCACGCACCTCCCCATGACTCCCTCTTTCCCTTTGCACATCCCTCCCCATGCTGGCCAAGATCTCCGACGAGGTCGTTGCTCTGAGGCTACGTGTTAGTCGTCATCGGGATCCACGAATCCGGTGCCACTCTGTCTCGATCACACGAACATCACGGCGATAGAGGCCTATTCCTGCTTGGCGTGGCGAAGACCTGGACCTCCTCCTCCCGTCATTGCATTGCGAGGGTTGGCTCATCCGACGGATCTGGAAGGTACGTCAAACTGCGACTCGAGGGAGGCAACGGCGAGCACATCGTCGTGCTCCTCGTTCACTAAATCTGCTGCCTCTCCGCCTCCCCGTTACCCAGCGAGATCCAGCGGGATCGGGTGAGATCCGACGATGGGCCACCCTCTCTGCTCGACCATACAGCCGTGTGGCAGCGCACTTCTAGACGATGACTTCCTAAATTGCATTCTGAATTGATCATGTTTGTATACAGATCGTGTTTTGATGATTTTTTTAATACACGGATACCCGCTTGCATATAGTTGGTGCAATTGTTTTTCCTAAATCCTTAATGTGGGAAGGTGACTGATGGCAGATCAATAGGTTCTACCTCCTGACTTAATTTGAAATGTGACACCTAATTTGCTCTGCAAGGTATGGCGATGTTCAGGCCAACTATTAGTTTTGATCAATTCGGTGGATCCTAAAGTAATGTGCTTGGCGATGTCAACATTACTGACTTGTTGTGCACATGTCTCTATGCTTCTTTCTAAAATTGCCACTTATTAAATTGGTGACTTATAAATGTTCTCCTTCATGGGATTAATTAGTCACCATGGTGCACGTCTGTGTGGCCGATGATGGAACAAATTGTGTGTAGTTATATAAGGCGTAAAAACATGATCTTTTTGATATTCAGAAAAAAGACTCACTCTTTTGGGCCAAACATATATTTTCTCTTACGATTAGGTGACTTACAAACACAAATGAGCTCACGGCGCTTCTCTACAGCAAGGCAGGGACACCAAAGCGTGGTGTCCTTGTGACTGGCCTTCCAATTATATTTATCAGGCTATAAGTGGGCTTGAGCTGTCTCGGTGGCTTTAACTGGAGCATTAGTGTATTAGCTTAGGTCCTATTTCGGGTTGAAACTGACCTGGCATCTTTTTAACACAGCTACATCCCTATATGTGTTTCTTAATTATACCCACTTACGCAGCCACTCTCATTTTGACTGTGAGTGGATACTATTAGATGATTGGTACTGTTATCGCAGATACATGGAGCAATGCTGAACCTAGTAGCATGCATTGGAACGTCTTCTACTATGATAATTAAATTTAAACCACGGTGAAAAAATGTGAGTAAGAGCTTGAATTGCAGTTTTTTTCATGGACAATTTCTTCATATATGCTTACTTTTTCTACATTTACATCTTCAATTTGTTTTCACATAGTTATTTCCCTTCACATCTTCTGCTATAGTTGTCAGGCTATAAAAAATCAACTGCTTTGTTCCTGCATCATGGAACCATTTCAGAGACCTTACAACTATTTTAGCATCCAGATGTTATTAAGTCGTAGAACACCCGTCAGTGAAAGAAAATTCTGAGACCAGTGACATTTGTATCAGTACATGCTTTTAATCAGAGAGATGTACTCCCTCTGATGGAAAGCTAGTCTAGTAAGCAATAAGGCTTATAGACATATCTTGACAGATTTTACTGTATGGATGCTCCATTTTGTTATATGTCTCCGTCACCTTTGTGGTATGCGTTAAGCTTTTGTTAATTTGGTCAAACCTGCATCTTTGCTTGCTAGTAGCTGTTATACTGGCAATGCAATGTTGAACTCTACTTGTGATATGCTCCCTCTTCTATCGTCAATTTCAATTATATGAAAAATTATACTTGAACTAATTGTGGACTGCATGTTATTACCGTAGTACTTGTTATAGGATAAAGAATACAGAGGAAGGCGTCAAGGTTGTAATAACACCATACCGTATGAGCCACTACACTAGCAGCATGGGTATGTCTTTTAGCTACACTTCTCTTACTATTTCAAATGGTAGAAGTTATGTTTTTCCATTTCTTGATTAACATACAATACAATATTTTCATTTGCAATGGTGAAGGTGGTTGCTTATTTCTCTCATTTGTTGTTTTCAGAACATAGAGATGAAGTAATTGCAGAGCTCCTGCGGTTGGATCCTATGCTCATGCTCAAGATGAATTCAAGATGCAAATTAGTCCACTGAAAACCAGCAAGTGTAGTTTATGTCGATGGATGAAAAATTGTAATATTTTCCGAAGTAGTGTTTCCTAAACATTTGAACTGTTAGGAATACTACCGAATGATGTGAAGATATTTATATTAATTCTAGTGAAATTTAATTACGCTATGATAGGTACAATTATACTTTTGTATATTTGTAATAAATATCTTGAAAATTTCAATTTCTGTATGTGGTGCCCTTCAATTTCTCTACATTTTAATGATGACAAGCATCATAATAAAACGTTAGTTATTTGTGCATGTGCGGCAATTTTATTAAATAAATGTATATTCAATAAAATGTGTACCCAACTTTTTTAATAAAAAAGAAATATATTAATTATGTTGTGATGCTAATATAGTGGTGTTACTAATGGAGTTACTGGTGTTACAAAATGTGTTACTACGGTAGTGACAACTATAAATTATAATGCTACAATTTGGATATCATGTTACTAGTTTTGTTTTGAAGCTAGAAAAGGTGTTACCAGTTGTGTTACTATAGTTACAATAGTATGTTACCACCAGTGTTGTACATCTATATAAGTATGTTACTACGGGTGTTACTATAGCTATAATAATATGTTACCAGTGTATGTAGTAACACATAATATGCATGTTACCACAACTTAATTGTAACACACGTTTTAAACTGTGGTAACAATTATTACGTGTGACAGTGTATACGCTTAGTAACACGGTCTAATGGAACACATTTCAAAACGTGTTACTGCATGGGCTAGTAACACCTTTTTGGGCTTGTAGTAACATATTACCGTGTTACCAAAGATCTTTCCTGTTGTAGTGGCTCCCTCGCATTGATGATTTGTTCGACCAGCTAAATGGAGCACGGGTATTCTCCAAGATTGACCTCCGAACCGAGTATCATCAGCTAAAAATCAAAAAAGAGGATATACCTAAGACAACTTTCACCACCCGATATGGGCTGTATGAGTTTACAGTCATGTCATTTGGACTGACGAATGCTCCAGCTTATTTCATGAGCATGATGAACAAGGTCTTCATGGATTTCCTGGACAAATTTGTGGTGGTGTTCATCGATGATATCCTGATATATTCCAAGGATGAAGAAGAGCATAAACAACACCTCCGTGCTGTCTTGGAAAGGTTGAGAACCCATCGTCTGTATGCCAAATTCAGTAAATGCGAGTTTTGGCTAAAAGAGGTGGGATTTCTGGGGCACATTCTGTCAGAGCAAGGAGTAGCTGTCGACCCCAGCAAAGTAACTGCAGTGCTGAATTGGAAGACACCAGCCTCGGCGACCGAAGTCCGTAGCTTCCTGGGATTGGCAGGCTATTACCGTCGTTTCATAGAAGCTTCTCCAAGATAGCGAAACCACTGACGGAATTGCTCAAGAAAAATCAAAGGTTTGTCTGGACGGCGGAATGCGACAGCAGCTTCCTAGAGCTAAAGACAAGGTTAACTACAGCACCTGTCTTAGTTCTTCCAGACATCCACAAGAGCTTCAACATATACTGTGATGCTTCCAGACGAGGAATCGGCTGCGTATTGATGCAAGAAGGAAAGGTTGTGGCGTATGCATCCAGACAGCTACGACCTCATGAGGAGAACTATCCCACGCATGATTTGGAATTAGCAGCCGTGGTTCATGCCTTGAAGATTTGGAGGCATTACCTCATTGGACAACGTTGTGAAATATACACGGACCATAAGAGTCTCAAGTATATTTTCACCCAACCTGACCTGAATCTCAGGCAGCGAAGATGGCTTGAACTAGTCAAGGACTATGACATTGGAATAAACTATCATCCGGGAAAAGCCAACGTGGTCGCTGATGCTCTCAGCAGGAAACAAAGCACCGTGAATGCTCTAATAGGAAGTCTCCATCCAAGGTTACAAGAAGAATTCGCTGAGCTCAATATGGTGCTATGCGGCCCAATTACCCCGGATACGTTGGAAATTACTCCAACACTTATGGAAGAAATTAAGAAGGCCCAAGAGCCAGATGATGTAATAAAAGAGATCAAGGAGCTGATTCCGAAAGGGAAGGCCAAGTCCTTTCGCGTGGATGACCAAGGCACACTATGGTTTGAGAAACGGATATGTGTGCCCGATCAAAATAACCTGAGGCATCAAATACTAAGGGAAGCCCATGAGTCCGCATACTCTATCCACCCGGGAGGTACAAAGATGTATCAGGATCTGAGAGAAACCTTTTGGTGGCCAGAAATGCGAAGGGATATAGCATACTATGTCGCCTGCTGCGATATCTACAACAAAGTCAAGGCTGAACATCAGAAACCCGCTGGGCTACTACAACCTTTACCAGTTCCCCAGTGGAAGTGGGACGACATATGTATGGACTTCATTGTTGGACTACCCAAGTCAACAAGAGGCAATGATGCTATCTGGGTCATCGTGGATATACTCACGAAAGTGGCTCACTTTATTCCGGTAAAGACCACTTTCAACGCAAATCAACTGGCACAGCTCTACATGTCCCGGATAGTCAGCCTTCATGGAGTACCCAAGTCTATCACATCAGATAGAGGCTCCCTATTCACCTCAGCATTCTGGCTACGATTGCATCAAGCTTTGGGAACCATGCTGAAGCATAGCACAGCGTACCATCCGTAGACAGATGGACAGACCGAATGAGTGAACCAAATATTGGAAGATATGCTTCGGTCCTGTGCTCTCAACCATGGACCCAAATGGGAAGACAGCCTACCCTATGCGGAATTCTCCTATAACAACAGCTATCAGTCAAGTTTGAAGATGTCACCGTTTGAGGCACTATACGGGCGGAAGTGCCGTACCCCCTTAAATTGGTCCCAGACAGGAGATAGCCGTATCTTCGGCACGAACTTGATGCTCGAGGCTGAGAAACAGGTCAAAAATATTCAGAAGCGTCTTCGAGCAGCCAAGTCTCGGCAAAAGAGCTACTATGACCCAAAGCACCGGGAAGTGACCTTTGAACCCGGAGAATATGCGTACCTCCGAGTAACCCCCATAAAGGGAGTAAAGAGATTCCATACCCGGGGAAAGCTTGCACCAAGATATATCGGTCCCTTTCCAGTGGTCGCTAGAAGAGGCAGAGTGGCATATCAGTTGGAATTACCACCGGAATTATCAGATGTGCACAATATTTTCCACATATCACAACTAAGAAAGTGCATTGCACCACCGATCAAACAAGCGGATATGAGTGAGCTAGAACTGGCTAAGGATCTGACCTATGAGGAGAAACCCGTCAGAATCTTGGATGAGATGGAAAGGACTACCAGGAGTAAGGTGATTAAGTTTTACAAGGTGCTATGGGAGCACCATACTGAGGAAGAGGCTACCTGGGAAAGAGAAGATTTCCTAAGGTCTGCATATCCGTACTTGTTCCCTGAGCAACCAAATCTCGAGGACGAGATTCATCCTAAGGGGGGTAGGTTTGTGACACCCTGATTTTTGGCAACTTTTTCTTTTCAAAATATTTTGGGTTTTATTTGCAAACTTGGTTTATTTTCAAATCTTTTCAATTGATTTGGATCTGTGAATCTTTGAATCTTTTCCCAAGTAACCCAAAACCCTCATCATCTTGTCAAAACCCTTCTTCACCTCTCTTGGATCAATTTCCAATATTTAATCCTTTCCAATAATCCTTTTCTTTATTTGGGAAATTATGTCATCACCATGGGTTGTGAAGCAACCTATAGTTTGGATGATCAATAAATTCCCAAACTTTTTCCACATCTTCTCATCATCATATGATTCCATAATCTTCAAAAATATTACATTGTCCAATGCAAAGTTTTGGCCAGAATAATTATTTCATTTCTGGTCAGGATTTGTCAGTTGTGAAGCAACCCCATTTTTCCTAGGTCAGAAAATTCTCAATAAATTCCCCAAGCTCCTAGGGATCCTATCTAGCCACAATATCCAAAAATATCATCTGGTCCAGTACAAATTTTCATCAGCAAAACTCTGGCAAGTTTCTGCCTGTTCCAAACCTTTGTGAAGGAAGTACTAGCTAGAGGTCCACATTTGCTCTCAAATTTTCATGGCATGTGTGCACTACCAAATGACTTCCTTCCACCAATTTTAATCCTCAGCAGATCATCTATGTGAGTGACTCAAGCTCATCTAGTTTCTGGTCCAGAATTGCAGTTTTCAAAGGAACTATATTCAAATCTCCCTCAAACCTTCTCAAACTTTGCTAGTCTTTAGTCCTTCCAACCTAGATGGCACTAGACATCTCCTCTGGCTCCATCTCTATCTCATTTCCCCTCCAGAATCTCCTCAAGATTGTTGGCAGAAGCTGTAGCTGAGGCTACACTTCACAGCAGGGTGAATCTAGTCGAGCCAGTGACCCAGGGAGGCTAAGTGGACGAGGGTCAACACTATGGACAAGGTGCGCCAGGCGTGCGTGTCCTCCTGGTGGCCGCAACTGTGGTGAGCACGGCACTGGCATGCCAGTCCGCGCGCTCTGCACGGCGCCAGAATCGGATGAGCTCGCCCGAGCTGCCCCTCGCTGCCCCCCTTGTCCCTTGGTGCCGACATCGCTCCAGCCAGCCGCGTGGCTCCTCTCGAACCCTCCCGGTCGCCGGAGAAGGCCGCCGTTGCTCCCGGCCAAGCTTCGCCACGGGCGCAATAGTGAGCTTTGGCCACTGTGGTCGTCCGCAAGCCATTAATGGCGCCGGACCCGTCCCGTCGCTCCTCTGCCCTCCTCCATCACCTCAATCCATGCCGCGACGGCCAGCTCACCGTCCTTGCTCCAGTGGCATGGCCGAGCCTCGCCGCTTCGGGAGAGATCGCCCGCCTTCGCCCCTGGCCTATAAAAGGCCATGCCCAGCCCCTCCGAGCTCCTCACCCCTCCTCGCCATCCTCCAATCGCCTCCTGAGCGCCCCAGCAAGAGCTGGGAGCTCGTCTCCCTCAGCTCCGACGAAGGCTCCGCCGCCCGAATCCCCTCTGTCGCCAGCCACCTCCATTCCATCCCAGCCTCTCCTGAGATCGCCATCGAGATCAGCAGGTCTCCCTGGTCCTCCTAGAGCCCTTGGCCAGCCAATCCTCTGCCGGAATCGACGCCGCCGACGACCACCGTAGTATCCACCCGCCGAGAGGAACGGGGCGACGCCATCCGTCCACCTCCGGAGGAGCTACGGGTACAGGCGTGACCGCCGTCGAGCGCCCGATCCGTTCCGGCCATCTCCTAGCCCCGCCGCCGTCCCTATCGCCGGTGAGCCGCCCCGCCTCTGCCTCCCTTCCCTCTCTCTGTTTTTAACCGAGCGGCCCCACCTGACAGCGGCTCAGGCCCGCGCCGAAGCGGTATAAGTGGAGGCGTATTTCCACTTTACGCCTTCGACGTGGCCTCTGCCAGGTTTTAATGTTTTTATTTAAATTCCAGATTTTGACCAGAACTTTGACCATTAATAACTTTTTATCTATAGCTCCAATTCAATTGATTCTTTTTGCATTGAGTTGGTACTGAGCCCCTTTATTTTCTGACAAACTTTGGTATTTTTCCAAGACTCACACAATTCTTGGTGAACAGAAATGCATTATGTGACATTTTCCTTTGCATTTTAAAAATATTTTCAGAAGGCCACTTTGATTTTGAAGACCAGGAGTGTTTGAACAACCCAACAGAGCAAGGCAAGCCATGATACCCATCTCATGAAGCATTTCAATAGCATTGCATATTTTCATACATTATGCCTATTTATTTGCTACAGGTTAATTCATAATAATTAATTTAAATACTTAGTTGCCTATTGAGATGAACCACTATATTTGTAATGAACTTAGTGGTTGATCTTGAGTCACCTGTCCGGGCTTAGCCGTGCAACCACATTTGCCGGTATGGGACGGCCTTGACTTGGTCTGATCGCGTGCTCTTTCACCGGTACCTCCAAAGAGGGAGGGTTATGCGCGCGTGCTACCCTGATCAGGTAGGCGGCGATAACCCTGTGAGCCAGTTGAGTATTGTGCCGGCGTCCCCGTTTGGGACAGTTTAGTTTGGCCACGACGGTGGCGGGTGTCATGAGGACACAAGGGCCACCCAGGGCAGGACTCCGGGGGAGGATGAATGCCGGTGGTACGATGGAAGAGTCACAGGTCAGGCAGGTTTCGTTGAAGCAACGCTGGTCCACCCGAATGGGATCATGAGGCCAGGTGCTTCATGGTGTGGGTAAAGTGCGCAACCTTTGCAAAGTGTCAAATCTATTCGAATAGCCGCGTCCACAGAATTGGACAGCCCGTCCAGACCTCAGTAGGTGGTCAACCGTAACAATGTTAGTAATGATGGAAGAACTCTTCGTATGATCGGAAGTACTCGATGAGTATTCCGAGGGTTGTGGGACAACCCGGATGAGAGTAATTTGGTAACTGATATAGTAAGTGAATTGCTTAAATATTTAACATGTTGATTGCCATGCTATTGTTTGCTGCATTACTTGGTTGTCGTGAGCTTGCGAGTACATTCAAAGTACTCAACTGGCGTATCATGCCAGATGTAGGAGAAGCCGAGGACGGAGGTCCTGAAGGTTCTTGCTACGCTAACTAGGATGTGTCCACAACAGTGCCCCTGTGGATGGAGTTGCCGCTATGATCCGCTACGCCGTAGAAGTACTTAGTAGTTCCGAGGCCCTGCTATGTTTCATAAATAATGTAGATACTGTCATAGCACCGAGTGTGCCTTTGGCCTCGCTAGCATTGTAAAATATGAGCTTGTACCCGAAATCTATCAATAAAGTCAGTTCAGTTCTGTCCCAAGTTGTTGTGTGTTTCCAGAGGACATGATCTCTGGGCTAGAAACACTGGTAATCCGGTTCTCTGAGCCGAGGTGCCACACCACCATTGCGTCCTTTCCTTTTCAGTTGATCCATAGTGATGTGTGGACCTCTCCAGTTCCTAGTAATTTGGGCTATGTCTATTATCTCGTTATTCTTGATGATTACTCCCATTATGTGTGGACTTTTCCTTTACGACGGAAATCGGATGCACTCTCTACCTTGACGGCTTTTTACTCCTATGTCAGCACGCAATTTGGGCATCCCATTCTCGCTCTTCAGACTGACAATGGAAAAGAGTTCGACAATCTTGCATTCCGTACTTTTCTCGCACACCATGGCACAGTTTTTCGTCTCACATGCCCGTATACATCACAGCAAAATGGTCGCGCTGAACGTGTCCTACGCACTCTCAATGATTGCGTTCGCACCCTCCCGTTTCATGCCAACGTGCCTCCTCGCTTCTGGCCGGATGCCCTCGCCACCGCGTCGCTCCTTCTTAATCTCCGGCCCTGTCGGTCGTGCTGGAATTATGCGCCCCACCACCTTCTCTTCGGTACGCCGCCTTCCTATGATGGCCTGCGTATCTTCAGGTGCCTCTGCTATCCCAGCATTCGACATCACTCCTCACAAACTCGCTCCACGTTCTGTTGCCTGCATCTTCATCGGTTACCCTCCCAACTCCAAAGGATACCGCTGCTATGATCCAGTCTCCCATCGCGTGTACACCTCCCGACATGTTTACTTTGACGAGTTTGTATTTCCCTTTCAGCAGGTGCCTCCGGCCGCTCCTTCGTCGCCGGCCTTTGATGGCGCCGGGTCGCTGAGTCCTCACCCCGGGCGTGCGCGTGCGGCCATTGGCCCGCCACCCGGCTTTGAGGCCCGCCACGGTCCTCCCGCCGCGGCCTCCCCCGGCTCGGGCGTTGTGCTCCCTAGCACCGCCGCGAGTTCTTCATCGGCGTCGAGCTCCTCTGGCCCGCCCTTCCCGCGGCGCCGCCGTCGCCTGCCGAGACGGCCTCGCCTGCGGCGCCGCTGTCGCCTGCCGAGACGGCCTCACCTGCGGCTTTGATGCCTTCGGACGCTTCGTCCACGCCACCTGCGGCTGCCCCGCCGGCTGGTCCCATCACTCGTGCTCGGTCGGGCATCCACTGTCCGAGCTCGCGGTATGCTTCAAATGAGTACGTCTGCACCGCCTCCACCTCCGCTCTGTCGCCTCTGCCGTCCTCTGTTCGAGCGGCCCTGCGCGATCCTCTCTGGGTTGTGGCGATGCAGGAGGAGTTTGACGCTTTGCAGCGTAACCGGACTTGGCAGCTTGTCCCCCGTCCCCGTCACGCTAACGTGATCACCGGGAAGTGGGTTTTCAAGCACAAAGTCCATCCTGATGGTACTCTCGACCGCTACAAGGCGCGTTGGGTCGTTCGTGGCTTTCGCCAACGTGCCGGCGTCGACTTCACCGACACTTTCGCTCCGGTTGTTAAGCCCGACACGATCCGCACTGTCTTACAGCTTGCAGTCTCCCGTGCCTGGCCAGTACACCAGATGGACGTCTCCAACGCCTTCCTTCATGGTCACCTTCAGGAGCAGGTCTTCTGTCAGCAACCCACCGGGTTTGTTGATCCGACGCATCCAGATCATGTGTGCCTGCTTTCGCGCTCCTTATATGGGCTCAAGCAGGCTCCTCGCGCCTGGTACCAGCGCATCGCGGCGTTTCTGCATCAACTCGGGTTTCGCTCCAGACGCTCCGATGCTTCGCTATTTGTTTATCACCAGGGCGCCGCCACTGCATATCTGCTCCTCTACGTCGATGACATTATTCCGACAGCATGCACTACTAAGCTTCTCAGTCAGCTCACTGATCGTCTTCGCGCTGAGTTTGCCATCAAGGATCTGGGTCCGCTACACTACTTCCTCGGTGTCGAGGTAGTGCGCCGTCCTGATGGTTTCTTCCTCCACCAGCGGAAGTATGCTCTTGAGCTCCTTGACCGTGCTGGCATGCTTAATTGCAGACCCGCGGCCATACCTGTTGACACGAAGGCCAAGCTCTCTGCTGCTGATGGTTCTCCTGCTCCGGATGCTCCTTTCTACTGGTCTATTGTGGGTGCTCTTCAGTACCTTACTCTCACTCGACCGGAACTCCAGTATGCTGTGCAGCAGGCGTGCCTCCACATGCATGCCCCTCGAGATGCTCATTGGACCTTCATCAAGCGGATCCTCCGCTACATCCGTGGCTCTGTGGACCTTGGTGTCACGTTGCACGCCTCTGCCTCCACCGAGCTCACCGCCTACACCGACGCTGACTGGGCCGGCTGCCCTGACACCCGTCGATCCACCTCGGGTTACTGTGTCTTCCTTGGACCATCACTTGTTTCGTGGTCTTCCAAGCGGCAGCCTACGGTTTCCCGGTCCAGTGCTGAGGCTGAGTATCGTGCCGTGGCCAATGTTGTCGCCAAGTGTTCATGGCTTCGCCAGCTTCTTCTTGAGCTCTCGTGCCCAGTCGACAAGGCAACGGTGGTCTACTGTGACAACGTCTCGGCCGTCTACCTCTCCGCCAACCCGGTTCATCATCGCCGCACCAAGCACATTGAGCTTGATATTCATTTTGTTCGGGATCAGGTCGCCCTTGGCCACGTTCGTGTCTTACACGTTCCGACCTCCCAACAATTTGCCGATATCATGACCAAAGGCTTACCCACGGCGTCCTTCGAGGAGTTCCGATCCAGTCTTTGCGTCAGCGATGGTGCCGCTTCGACTGAGGGGGGTGTTGAGTATATATATTATGTGCATATAGTGTGTCTAGGCCCACCTCCTAGTCCCTTGTATAGTTGAGGTCGTGGCCCACCTTGTACATCATATATACGTGCGATTGCACCTGATCAATACATCGTGCAATTCCATCATCATACACTAAGGATACTAGTCGCCGACCCGTGCCCTTGCACGGGCTAGTATCAATTGGAAAATCGAAATCCAATCATATTTAACTTTCTTAGAATTTTGTTTCATTAACATTTTTTATGAATTTTAAATTCAATTTTATCTTTAATTATACGCAACCAAATAAAAGTAGTTTGAAAATTCAAACCTTTACACAATCGTTTGAAAGATGAGTAGTAAGGAAAGGTTATTCGGCCAGTTTTCTAACTCCAAAGGGTCATCTACTTCCAATGCTCACTGACAAAGAGAACAAAGTAATTCTTCACCATATGACTACGTGGAAGCATAATAATAAGATGATATTTTAGGGCGGATTTGCAATTACAGCCAGAGAACAACAGCAATAGCCATATGCGTACCCCAAATGGTCCCATTGCTTTGTTGCACACATAAAATACAGTATATTAGATGGGTTTCCTTCTCTAAAGAAGGTTGGCCAAAAGAGAGTATCAATTAACAATTATATTTTGAATAATACAATAATACAATTAATGATAGAAAATTTGCATATAGGAAGAAGTAGAATGACTTTAGGGCTAGAGAATATAAGTCATAAGGCGTGCTTCCATACACTCCATATAAACATTGTTTCTTCATGCTTACAACCAATCTGGGCCATAGAAAAGAAAAGCACACGTCTATATATTATTTATTTTAGCAATTTTGTGAAGTATAATGTAATACATTCGAATTTCAGTTGAAATAATATGCTTTAATGTATACCATTGAGTTGCATCAAACTTCCTAATATATTATTTAAAGGGTCGTACCAACGAACACATCATAAGCTCATTGTCAGGGTATATATCTTCCTGTTCTGTGTCTATTTCTACACTTTGCTAGTCATGTCATGCTTGAACTGCATGCACCGCGATTGTACTTCTAATATATACTCTCTCTGTTTCTAAATATAAGCCTTTTTAGAGATTTTAGTATGGACTACATACGGAGCCAAATGAGTGAATCTATACTCTAAAGTATGTCTATATACATCCGTATATAGTTTGTAGTGGAATCTCTAAGAAGACTTATATTTAGGAACGGAGGGAGTATGAAACAATAAGAAGAGAAAGTTGTTACGATGTCAATAGAGAACTGATATTATAATGGTTTTAATGTGGAAGTACACAAATCTCTCCCACAAAATTGAAATGAATAGAATGGTATCGTGATGAAACCATATGTTTCTTCTTAATTTAATAATTGATTTAAATCGGATGTGGACATATAGTTAGTACATAACCTAAAAAATAAAACACCGCTAGAATTGGCATAAAACACAGAAAAAATCAGGCTGAAAACATTGCAGCATATCAGATTAGCGGAGTTTTCCGATATGGTGATGCTGCAAGGAGAAATATGAAACAACAAATTACTTAACCATAAAACTGTACATGAGAGCATACAGTTAACCTACCATAAGTGATCGGACTAACACAGATTGCATTTGACCCGGGTAAAGCTTACACTCATGATATCTGATATCTATGTTTTTGCTCCTGGTTTTATTAATAATAATTGATCTAAATTATTTGAAATAAATGAGTCTAAAGATGTTCCAGACTTTCAGCATATATATGCTTGCAAATGGCTAGGGCGCATTAACTGGCCACCATACTCAGAAAGAATGGATGCATTTACACATAATACGTGCAGCTTATGGTAGCCTCATAGAAACTCATAAAGATCTTAGAACTAAACAGGGTGATCTCCTTTATTAAAAAAATAGGTACCTGCAGCTAGGGGTCGTGCCAAAAAAACAGGTTCTTATTCATCTAGATCAAGGTCTAGACATGTCAGAATAATCTTAGAAGCAAAGAAATCATACAGGTCAGAAACCCAAGAGTAAAGGAAGTATAATATTCTGATAGAGAAGCGATGGACTATGAAGAAAAGAACGAACCTGGGATAGAAACACTGAAAATGCTCCATACCAAAAACTATTTTGGAGAAGAATCTGAGAAGAAGAAATCAAATCCAAGTAGGCGAAAAATGATCTAGCGGCTGCTTACTCTTGACCGTTCCTTCCAAATAGCCACCATCTGAATTCATTCAAGCACAGTTGATGAGGAAAAAATATAAAAATATCACCATTTATTTCTCGATTATCTACTTGGTGCAAGAAGAAACATTAATAATTTTGGAGGTGCAACTATTTTTTATACGAAAACATGAGATAGATACTGGTCGATTTCGTTTGCAGCAATAATAAAACAATTGACAATTGATAAACTATTTAATATGGCCATAACACAACAGCTATTGCATTTAATGTTTATAAAAAATCTGTATAATTCATTTGCAGCAATAAGAATCTGCAAGCATGCAGAAAATATACCTGCAAAACGGTAGCTATGCATTGCAGCCTATACCATGCAATGCACCTTATCATAAATTAAAATTAGGACCTTGACCACTAATATGAGGCATATATTGCTAGCTTCTATATTTTTTTATTGCTTTTTCAACTGTAAAACAGCAGAAACATCTGAAGAGAAATACCCCATGCATAGCTACATTCTCTAAACAGTACCTAATACACATTATGAGCAGGTCCAACAGTTACAGAACTAAACTGAGATGAGATTATTGAAACTGGCAGAAAAAGGGTATGGTGCAAATGTTTAATGTATTGTGCTGAGCGGAGTAATACATACGACAACATAGTCAAGATGTTGCTGCTTGAAAGAAACATATGCATGGTGGGCGTCTTGTTGTGGTTGCAGGCCATGCTGATCTTCAATTGGCAGCATGTTCCTAGATCTTCCTTGATCAACTATATGATACATCTGCATGCAAACCCATAGCCGTCACATGAGATAACAGAAAAATTGATTTGCAGTTCAAAACTCATAGTAGAAGTAATTGTAGCATATCCCTACCTTTTCCTTGTCCACCTTCATGGTCTTTTCCTGCAGCACACTGAGGTCCTTAAAGCCCAATAGTTAGATCGTTGTGAAACGCTGGAGTCATCATGAGCTAGTTCGCAACACGTGCGTGGTCGTGGCTGTTCCGGCTGGGGCTTTGCCGAGGTAGACCCTCAGCAGCTCGGACTATGGGGGAGGCGAAGGCTGGGCTGAGGTGCCTCATACGTGATTGGGAGGAGGAAGCCATGTGAGAAACATGGAAACAAATCAGTGGCAGAAACCTAACCAAGGAGAAGAGCTGGGGGTGAGGTCGATATTCACTCCATGAAGAACATGCAAACAAAATTGAATCTGAATTCAAAGAAAACTTATGGTGGATTCAAGTGTAAACCGGCGAGAAAGCAAATCAATAAAGCACACGGGATCAATGCCCTAGATTGCTGGCTTCAGTTTGAGGGAGAGTCGATGGATTTGTTTTTCACGTGAGGTGGATTTGTTTTCCACGGGAGGAGAGAGAGACCATGGTACAGATGTCCAGCCGTCAGCTTTGCTTGAGGTTGTTGTTATTCCTTTAAACGGGGAGAGATAGATTGAGATGGTCGTTGTGCCATGGGAGAGAGATACGTGAGAGCTTTTTACATGAGAGTTTCTTAGATTGGATATACGTGAGAGATTGAGATTGAAAGAGTAAATTCATGGGAGAGAGATACGTGTTTTTTTCTTCTTCTGTGTGTCAATCCACACCGTAATAATTCGGTCCCACCAGATTAACGACTCATAAAATCTAATTAACGTGGTAATTTCTAGGGAGTGCCAAATTAGTATAGGTATAGATTGTTGTGGCAAGGCAGTTAAGGTTCAACGTGGAGCTGCTCAATCCAAAAAGAGGTGGACGCATGTGTGTGAACTGCAACTCGCACTATACTCTGACTAACTTGTCACGTTCATAGTTGGGATTTTTCTTTTTTGAGGGGCGTTCATAGTTGGGGTAACACGTACTCAGTGGTAAACTCGCACAATTAGCCAAGCATTTTTTCCGTCTCAGTATTATGACTCGAACTACTTACAAGCAGAGAATTGTTGCCAAAACAGTGTCTCGCTCAACAAACTGAATTCGATAACATGCCATAGGCACAGTGAACGGACGACAAGAGAAACTCGGTGTTGAACTAGCTACGTGGAGCAGCATAAAGGACTAGAGCTCAATTGCCACTAAAACGATTCATGCCCACTATCACCAGGGGAGGTCATTTTATTGAATTAGCCCTGCTAGCCCGTCTTTCGGAGACCATGCTGTTTATTGCGGGCCAATACACTCACTGGGCAAATATTGCTTCTCTCCTGATGTTTCTGATTCCTACTTTCCTTTATGTGTCTTCTTTGTCCTTATATCTCTCCATTTTCTCTTTGTGCATGCTCGCACCTATTCATGTCTTAACATGTCAAATGAATGCAGCACAGTGTAATTCTTCGTAGAAATATATCATTTTTTTAATGATATATAGGCTATGTGGAAATCTCAGGGTGATCCATGGACCATCCTGTCCACCCCCTAGATCCGCCACTGTGTGTATGTTACAATAAGGAAACGAGCAGGCCATGGCCACATCATATAGTCGCTGCTGCCCACCTGCTTACCGTGACAGGAAAATCGGTTTTCGTCACTGATATGCAATTCCAGTGACTGACATCCACACACCGTCTCGGATGGGTTCTCGGGCGGCAGTGGTAGAAGGTATCAGTGATAAGCGGGAAGTATACGTCACTTGTAAGTTGGACGGAGCACCGACCACCCAGTTGCCAATTTCATTCATACAATATCTCTTTGGCCTTTCTCCCTTACCTGCTAGCACGTTGTCTTGCATTTCAGCCAATCATCAGCCTCGGGTAGCGGGAACAGGGAGCGGTGTCGTGGAATCATGGTTGTTGGTTTGGTTTTCTTTCAATGTTTCTATTTTGTTTTCCAATTTTTCGGTGTTTACTTTTCTTGATACTAGCAAGGTGACCCTCGCAAATGCGAGGGCTTCATGTCTTAGTTTGTCCAATGATCTCAATAATCTTTTTAAGCCGATACAATGCATTTTTCTTTTGTGCTTATCCTCTCCTTGCATCATAGACAACATTCTTGCCATTGATACATGTCGCTACATTGAATAAATATGTATCCTCTCTAAAAAATAGGAAAAATGGCTATACTATTAGGACCTGATACTATTAACCATGCTCTAATTCAAAATGGGAGCTGCCCAATCAAAAAGAGGTGGGCACGTGTGTGAACTGCAACTCGCTAGATATCCGAACTCAAAACTCGAACTAACTCTTTGGCTAATGCGTCACGTTCAACTTGGGGTAACGTGGTAAACCTGCACAATTAACCGAGCATGTGTTTTTGCTCTCGGCATCATGACTCGAACCACTTACAAGGGGAGAAATGGTGCCAAGACAGTGTCTCGCTCAAGTAACTGAATGGCATAACATGTCATAGCCATAGTGAACGGACGACAAGAAAAACACAAGTTTACCCAGAGTGGAACTAGCTACGAGGAGCAGCATAAAGGACTCCAGCTCAATTGCCACCAAAACGACTCGTGCCCACTATCACCAGGGGAGGTCATTTTATTGAATTAGCCCTGCTAGTCCGTCTTTCGGAGACCATGCTGTTTATTGCGGGCCAATACACTCACTGGGTAAATATTGCTTCTCTCCTGATGTTTCTGATTCCTACTTGTTTATTGTGTCTTTTTTGTTCTTATCTCTCCATTTTCTCCTTGTGCATGCTCGCACCTATTCATGTCTTAACATGTCAAATGAATGGAGGAGAAAATATCAATTTGTGTGGATATGTGCTCATGCAGATGCAGGCTTGCATATATAGACAAAGCATTATTGCTCATACAAGCGAACGTTGGTGAATAATTTAGTAATTTGTTCATCTCTACTCCTAATGTCTCGGTTGGTAGTTTCGCCTCACTCCCACCTCATTCCATCACTCCTATCTTTCGCCCACCCCACACAACGTACTTGGGCCGGCCCATTAACGCGTTTGTTGATGCAAGCCCTCGACGCGCAATCCTCCCGATGCCTGCACTCCTCACGCCGCTGTCCTCTTCTTCTCTCCGATCTCCTCGCCCTGCCCCGACTCCTCGGCACCCCGGGACCTGGCCGAGGCCGACCACTCCTCGGCGCCCCGCCGCTCCGCCGCCGCCGTCACATCCGAGGCGGCGAGGAGCCGGCCTGACCTCGATCTCCGATCTCCTCGCCCTGCCCGACGCCGCCGACTCCTCGGCGCCCCGCCGCCGCCGTCACATCCGAGGCGGCGAGGAGCCGGCCTGACCTTATCCTCCCCGGCCGGAGCCGAGGCGATGTCGCCGCGTGCCTGAGGGCTTCGCCCTCACGTTGTGGTTGTGCTCCGCCTGAGGGTCGGACCGACTCGTCGGCTGCCGCTGCCGGGACGCGCCACGCCGTGTGCCAGTTGAGCAAGGAGCCGTGGGAAGTTGCCTCGGCCGGATGGCGACATGCGCGTGAGAGCGCTGCCTCTTCTTCTTGGTAATACACGATGTATCGTTTCTTCTTGTGATTTACGTGAGTACATACATACATGGAAAAAGCAATCCATTGTTAGATTATTGGTTGATCACAAGAATACTACGTAGATCAAATAGGCAAAGATTAAATAGGTAATCTCTGTTATTATTATTTTCTTGATTGAAACCAGATCGACAAGCTCTGTTCTTCTTTTCTGTTCGTCCTTTTCTTTTCTGATGTCTTCGCCCATGAAAAGATGCGAACATTGCCTAATTCGTGGTCATTAATAAAGATGAAAAACAAGGATCAATTCGTTGTGGTTACTTGATTGAAAAATCTGACCAATTTCAAGTTCCTGTTTGGAGTATGATCAGTTCGTTTCATCTTTTGTTTTGATCTCTCTGTTCTGTTCGAGGATGATCTTTGACTCGATGGAGATTGACGCCCCCTGTTCATCCTTATTCTTCTCTTTTCTTGCCCGGCCAAATTGCTCAATTGGAGCACAAAGTGCATGATAACATGTTTAGAAGTAAAAAACTGAGAGATAGATAGATGAATGAATCAGCAGCTTTTCATTGATGATGAATCTGAGTGTTTATACAAGGTGTAGGTCGGTTACAAGGTATGTTGGTTAGGTGTTGGAGAAAATCCAACTGCTAATGATGGTTGCTAATTGCTAATGTCGGTTCACTAATTAGTATGTGCTAATTAACAAAAGACATGTGCTAAATATATTCCTAACAAGATTGATCCACGTACGTGTGCTATTTGTTTTGGCATAGATGATAGATTGATCCACGTGCGCTATCTGTTTTGAGCTGTGTGTTGCTTCAGATTTTGGCATTGATCCACGTGTGCTATCTGTTTCACATACCTGAGTTTTTCACGGTTTGTAAACTGGATAAAACTGAAGAGAAGACCTATACACTGGATAAAACTGAAGACAAATCAAGCTTGTTAAAAGAGTTTAAAAAATGTTGTAACCTGATCATTATAGCTTTCTCGTCAGAACTTTGGAGTGGATTCGTGCCTCCTCAAGCCATGCTGTACTTGAACAAGATGCATTTTCTCAAGTTATATTCGAGCAGTATATCCGCGAGGCAAGGAACTTCACTTCACCCTGAGCTTCCCCTACCTTACGATTTTTTTTCCTTTTTGAGGTTTTTGACTCACTGTACTTGTGTGTATTTGGCATGAAGGAATGGTTCCATGGAGCACCCTACCCGTGGGTCTCCCCTCGGAGCAAACATGACGGGCCGGCCGACGAGGTTGGCCGGCCTGGATTCCGGTGGCGACCAAGTCGCCCACCATGCGGAGCCCAAAGGTGGAGTGGCGCACCACCATGAGCGCCAAAAGAGAGGTATGTAACTGCCGCGAATCTCTGCTTTCAATTCGGTTCATTTCCCCGCGAAATAGGCTTCTCAGGGTTATTGTTTGGTTGTAACACATCTGTTCTACTTCTACTCCTGTATTTGTGTATGAAAGGAAATCTTGCCCAGTTTGTTTTTGATCTTGAGAAAGATATTTTTGACACTGTTCAGAGTTCGTTACAAGCATTTAAGAGATGGTCGCTAGATGTTCTTGAATGCCACCGATTTTTTCTCTCATTTTGCTGGGATTTGGCAATATATGTATCTGTCGATGTTGATACTGTCTCAATTAGTTGTAGTTGGCTATTGCTCTATCTCTCTCTTGATGTAGCAGACTGGCAAATACACTGAAACAGACATGTACTACTATCTGGTAGCTAAAGTTAAGTGTTCCTCAAAAAGTGTCAATGTTGATGTACCTCAATCCAATGCCCCGCAGGTTTCCACAGGCAATATCTACTGAATCATCGTTGGTAAGACAAGCACATTATAAAATATCTACTATTAAAGGGGAGTATGTAGGTCCTTTCGTTTCATTAGCCCTCCATCGAACGAACGAAGACCCCACCGATTTTCTTTTCTTTCTGAAAAGAACACCTATCGCTTGGCTGTAACATATGTAACTGACGGTGACAGGTAGATGACCTCTCCATTACTGTTGTTTACCTTCTTTTGTAGTCCAATCATCTTTCATCGAAGGAGCCTGGGAGGATCCTCGCTCTGCCCTGTCCTGAAGGGTGTTCGTCTACTTGGTGTCGTGCTCTGGAGTCAGGAAAGATGCCCTAATGCAGGTTTGATGCTTTACCTTTTCTTTTCCTTTCCCAATCAATTAGTATAGTTCGTAGCTGATTGCATGATTAGGATTTAATACTATATCTTAAGAGGAAAATTAATGAAGAACAAACTTCTCTGCTCCAATTCGGTGGTAGCGGAAGAGAGGCAATCATGGAGGTGACAGACGCAATGGCTTGAGCACGCTGGTAACCGCATGACAGATGGTCGTCCCCAAGTTTCTACGGCTGAGTTCCCAGTATACCTCCTGGACAGTGCTGTAAATCATCAAAGCTCAACGTCGTTCCTTGTCATATAGGAGGTCAGCACTTCAAACAATCCCTAGGCTCTGTTACTTCTCATTTGCAGATCTTAGGAGATTGGTCTGTTTCTTACATGCCCTTTCAATTTCGTTTTTCTACCCCCCATGCTTGCAGGATGATTGTACGACATATCTGCCAGCCGAACGAATCATGCTAAAAATTTCTTATACATAAATGATGCATGTATGATTATTCTTATTGCTTATTACTTCAAATTTTTCTCTGTGAATGGGCTCAACAAATATAATGTTCACCAGATAGCTTGCTATTTGTCTGTGCTGTTTTATATCCCTTCTCAGCTGTTGTCCTTACTCTGGATAAACTGGAACACAAATGTTCTACTAAATGATATATCGGCTAAACATCCAGGATATGCGTGTGTTCTTCCAAATGTACTCGAAGCTCCAAACTGGATTTTGTAGGTATCGAAGTTCTCTTCTGGTAGAGTACTTGTTCTGGTTCTACCATTCAGGTTGCTACATCATTTTATTTGGTTACTGAATATCTGGCAATGTTAAAAAAGTCAACATGTTTAAAAAGGTCCTATAATTAGGGACAAGATTAATCAGGGAAAAGTTAATATAGAAAAATTGTGGAGTAGTTTTTTGTTGTCTAGATGTTGTGTCATACTTCTGTTAAGGAAAATGAACTCATCATCTCATTTTATGCAGGATTGATGACTTGATATACATTCCTAGAGGTAAATAATATCAGTTATATACTAAGCGAGTTATCAGGTTTGGGTTCTTTCAAATTGATGTCTAAATTTGTTGGTATTATCAGTTGTCGGCAATTCTCATGTGTAATGTATACATGGTTCAAATATCAGGATTATGTTCTACTCCTGTTTGCTAAAAATATTAAGAACTAAGGTTTTAATTAGTTAGTTCAACTGATTGTGTCATTTGAAGTAGTAGATACTTATCACATTTTAGAAGCTTCTTTCTTTACGTAAAGATTTCACTAGGCTGCTAACATAGGAGGGGTCATACTATGATTTCTTTAGCATTGCTTGATTTGGCCATATGTTTCTCAACTGTTTGTTCTTGCATTGACTATAAACCCTACTCACTATGGATTTGTGCGAAGCAAAGGTGCTCGATAAATAGTTACTATATTCTGTGTGGGGTAGAAAAATAATTTATGTATGCTAATATCTCTCATGCTATCAACTTAAGTGTCTGTTTCTACCCTTGGTGACGTTATTTCAATATCCTGCATTACTCAGGCATTGCAATACACTGCACTCGGATGATTTTGTCGATAGAAAATTTTAAGCTCCATGATTTGGCAAGATTATCTGTGCAAGAACTATGTACATCTTAAAGTTCTGCATCTCAATTTTAGTACTTGTGTTGAACAGGAGGAAGCCTAGAATTCGCTTCAAAGATGGAACTCGTCAATATAGAAGAGTAACACCTGGACAAAATCAAATCTGTTCGGAGAAGCCAATTGTACCTCCTTCCCGAGTGCCCAATGCAGATGAATGTTGATGATGCCACTCACTTGCCTTGTTTTTAAAGATCACATGTGCAACACAGCCATGCAAAGGGAATCTCGTGGAGGGGGAGAATAAGACATTTGTGGGGTTGAAGGAGCACATGAAAGTAGATACTTTGGTGAGGGTAGAAATTGAAATGCATGCTTGGAGAAACATATATAGAGAAAAGCGAGAGATGGACAAGAACTATTTGTCACAACATAGTGATATGCATGTGATGTACATTGTGCATATCATTATATTTTGATATATGTTTTCTTAGATAAGTTTGTTCTTTCATGGCAATGCAAGGGCATTCAACTAGATTTAGCTTACTTGATTTGGATTAGAATGGGAAGAAGCTGACATGGTCGGGTTGTTTTTTAACCATTTCAAGGCAACAAAACAACGACATCAAAGCTACATGCAAAGTCAAGGGGCCATAGATTGAGTGGATGAATGATGTATGGACAGAAAAGATGATGGACAACAAGTTCAACGGGAAAGAGCGGCTAGAGGGTGTGTGGTGTTTGTAAGAAAAGAGAGAAGAAGATGCGTGCATTTGTGTTGTGGATGAACATTGCGTGCAAAGTGCTCGTTTGTGGGAGAAAAATGAGCATTGTTTACAAATTTATTTATTGGCCCGTGGCAACGCACGGGCAGTCTACTAGTTGTTTTTATTTCACACCTCAATTTTCATTGGTACTTGGTGGAATACCTGTGTACTTCTATAGACTAGTTTTGGTTTCCTTTTAACTGATTTTTTCCCAACGGCACTATTTGAATCTTTTGACTCAGATCACACATTGTGTTTTTTGTTATTGTTGCCACGCATACACTGTAATATTTTATAGCCATAAATATTACTTATCATAATTTGCATAAACAATAAAAAAATTGTGTTACTCGGTTATATTTACATCAATATGGCAACCTAATCGCCTAATATATTAAAACTTCTAACAAACAACAATTGCTTACATATACAAGTCCATATATACTTTTCTCATGGCGGTAGCCCTCACAGGTGGCTCGTCGGCCGAGACAAGGATGGCACCATGACAGATGAGTGGTTGTTCGTGCCGGATGTGATGATCCCCGATCCAGAGCCGACCAACAGGGGCGGGGGCGTCTCGCTTCCACCTTCATGTGGCTCACCGTTTTTTGACTTGGGTACGAAGAGATTGCAAACAGTGGGTAGTGGATAGCTAGGCGACGGAGTGAAATACCGTCAAATCCCTCGGTAGGGTTCATGACGAGGTCAGAAGTACAGGGACGGAGTCTGCACACACAGGTTACCCAGGTTCGGTCCTTCGAAGAGTGGTACCCTCACTCCTACTTCTTCTTGTTATTCATGGTGAGAGGATATCTCTTGTAGAGGATTACAACGGTGTATGAGATTGCTACCGAGAGTTTGTTGATCTAAGATTGGATGCTCTTGGGGGCACCCTGAACTCCCTTTATATAGACAGGGAGTCCAAGGGTGTACATGATGATCAATGTGATCTAGGCCGTCACCGCTCTTGTCTTGGAGAGCAGGTCATGGTAAGGTCGTTCCCTCTTGCTGTTTGGGTCCTGGTCGCCGGCCCATGTCTTCACTGGAGTGGGCCAGCGACTAGCAGAAATCCTTTGTCAGTAGGGATGATTTGGAGCGCCTGGTGGAGGTGGGATGGCTACCCAAGAAGTCCTCCATGCCGTGGCTGGCGCCCTCCGGGAAGGAAGGGGTTCCACGCCCGTTGCTATGGAATTTGGTGGTCCATGAGGCGTTTATCTTCTGAGTCCTGCAGTTTCCCTTGAGCGCCTTTACCGTGGGATCTTCACGCACTACGGGCTTCAGCTACACCACTTAACCTCAAGCGGGGTGCTCCATTTGTCTTGCTTTGTGACTTTTTGCGAAGGAGGGCAAGGTGGCCTCTTTGATCTCTTCAGATTATTTTTCGAGGTTGTTCCTCGCTTGAAGGAGGGCAAGGTTGCCTCTTTCTGCAGCGCAATGCTCCGTCCTCGCTCGATTCTGGCTACTTCGAGCTGCCTACTACCGGTGTACAAGAGTTATGGGAGGGGAGATGGTTCTATGCTACCAACGTCTCCCGGGTTTACTGTGAGAACGCCATGCCAGTTTTTGCCAACATACCATGCAGGCAGAGGCCAGAATGGAGTTCCAAGATAGACTTCGCCCCCGAGACCCTCCTTCTTATTCAAGCAGTCTTCGTGATGCGCGAGAGGGGGCTAGCTGGCCTTCAACTTGTAAAGACGTGAGTGGAAAGGAACATCCTGCATCTTGGTTCCAGGGTGTCTCCCATGTTTGACTACATGGGGTTGGATGATCTAGATCGTTTGCTCCGGAAGGAACTCAGTGAGGTCGAGGCCCGCATGCATCTGTCGACCGGCCTCCTTCTTGGGGACATACATATTGGAGTTACCATCGAGCCTTTCAGCCTGGCGAACCCACACTCGCCGGTGAGACGAAGGCGACCTTTCTCTTTGTTGGCGTATCGTGAGGAATTTCTTTTGCCAACTTGTTTTCCTTCTTCTTTTCTGTTTTTTATCTACTGATTTTGCATGTTTTCTTTTCTGTTTTTTGCTTTTCTGTTTGTTTTTCTTCATTTTTTCTTCCTTTTCTATTTTTCATTTTTCTCCTCTCCTTTTCTTTCCTTTTAAATTTATGAACATTTTTATCGTAAATAAATACATGAATTTTTCAATTAGCAAACTTTTTATAAAATCACATACATTTCTGAAATTTGATAATACTTTTAAGTTTGCCAATATTAACATATATGAACGATTTTTTAAATTAGTGAGTAGTTTTTACATTTGTGACCATTTTTAGAATAGCGTGAATCTTTTTGAAAATTTGTGAATACTTTGAAATTAGTTAACATTTTTAAATTTTTGTATACTTTATAAATTCATGAACCTTTTTTCTATTCGCAAACATTTTTGAAATTCATGAACATTTTTAAAGTGCACAAACCTATTTCTAGTATCCGTGAATTTTTATTTCACCAACTAATTCAATACTAGAAAAAAAAGATAGTTGGTTTCTTTTCTTGAGCCTGAATGCATGTAGTAAAGGAACGAAAAAAAATATCCAGTGCACCAAGTAAGTGAATGATCGAGTGAACATAACGGATCACGAGTTCTTGACCCAGTATGCGCTATAAGGTCACTTTGATGCCCTAAGCTCTAGATATGAGCACCCTATGTTTCGGCGCGTGTGGGTTTTTTCGCTGCTGGGGAATGGGGCAAACTGGTTTGTTCGTTATTTGGGAACTTGGCACGTGTGGGTTTTTCTTCTTCATCGTGTGTTTTATGAGAGGCGCCGTGCCTTTTTGATTCTGTGCCGAATGATCGGGTTGCGCTTGTTTCTTCCCAGTTAGTCTCCTCTCATGCTAGATTCACTGTAGAATACCGACGTCATGCTGGTGTTGGAAATATGCCCTAGAGGCAATAATAGATTGGTTATTATTATATTTCCTTGTTCATGATAATCGTTTATTATCCATGCTATAATTGTATTGATTGGAAACTCAAATACATGTGTGGGTACATAGACAACACTGTGTCCCTAGTATGCCTCTAGTTGACTAGATCGTTGATCAAAGATGGTTAAGGTTTCCTAGCCATTGACATGAGATGTCATTTGATAACGGGATCACATCATTAGGAGAATGATGTGATGGACAAGACCCAAACTGTAAACGTAGCATTTGATCGTGTCAGTTTATTGCTATTGTTTTCTGCATGTCAAGTATCTGTTCCTTTGACCATGAGATCATGCAACTCACTGACACCGGAGGAATACCTTGTGTGTATCAAACGTCGCAACGTAACTGGGTGACTATAAAGGTGCTCTACAGGAATCTCCGAGGGTGTCTGTTGGGTTGGCATGGATCAAGACTGGGATTTGTTACTCCGTGTGACGGAGAGGTATCTCAGGGCCCACTCGGTAATACAACATCACAATGAGCCTTGCAAGCAATGTGACTAAAGTGTTAGCCACGAGATCTTGTATTACGGAACGAGTAAAGAGACTTGCCGGTAACGAGATTGAACTAGGTATAGTGATACCGACGATCGAATCTCGGGCAAGTAACATACCGAAGAACAAAGGGAACAGCATACGGGATTAACTGAATCCTTGACATAGAGGTTCGACCGATAAAGATCTTCGTAGAATATGTAGGAGCCAATATGGGCATCCAGGTCCCGCTATTGGTTATTGGCCGTAGAGGTGTCTCGGTCATGTCTACATAGTTCTCGAACCCGCAGGGTCTACACACTTAACGTTTGGTGACGATTAGTATAGTTGAGTTATTATGTTGGTGACCGAAGGTTGTTCGGAGTCCCGGATAAGATCCCGGACATGACGAGGATCTCCGGAATAGTCCGGAGGTAAAGATTGATATATGTGATAATAGTGTTTTGATCTCCGGAAGAGTTCCGGAGTTCACCGGAATGGGTTCCGGATGTTTACCGAAGTGTTCGGGTGCAACAACACTTTATATGGGCCAAAGGGATAAAGCCCACGAGGTATTGGAAAGTGCAAAAGTAGTTTTGCTGCCGCGTAAGCGGTACTACCGCTTGTATGAAGCGGTACTACCGCCCGAGCGGTACTACCGCTTGTGTGAAGCGGTACTACCGCCCAAGCGGTACTACCGCTTGTGAGCGGTACTACCGCTTGTGCGCGGCTGTGCACGGTTCGGCAGGGATCCGAGTTGGACTCTTTTCCTGCGGGCCAAACCGACCTTGTGCGGGCAAAACCGACCTAGAGGATGCTTTTACTCCAAGTTTAGACCCCAAGGCTCAACATATAAATAGAGGGGCAGGGCTAGCACACGGGAGACATCAAGATTTCCCCAAGCCGTGTGCGGCAACCCTAACCCTCTAGTTCCTCCGTCATAATCTCCGTAGTGCTTGGCGAAGCCCTGCAGAGATTGTTCTTCACCACCATCACCATGCCGTCGTGCTGCTGGAACTCAACCACTACTTCACCATCGCTCGCTGGATCGAGGAGGTGAAGGCGTCATCAAGCCGTACGTGTGTTGAACGCGGAGGTGCCGTCCGTTCGGCGCTAGTTCGTGATCGGATCGAGGGACGACTTGCGATTTGGATCGCGGAGACGTTCGACTACATCAACCGCGTTTCTTAAACGCTTCCGCTTAGCGATCTACAAGGGTATGTAGATTCACTCTCCCTCTCGTAGATGCTCATCACCATGGATAGATCTTATGTGTGCGTAGGAAAATTTTTGTTTCCCATGCAACGTTCTCCAACAGTGGCATCATGAGCCAGTTCTATGCGTAGATGAGATCTCGAGTAGAACACAAACGAGTTGTGGGCGTGGGTGTATACATATTGCTTGCCGTTACTAGTTGATATTTGATTCGGCGGTACTGTGAGATGAAGCGGCCCGGACCGACATTACGCGTACACTTACGCGAGACAGGTTCCTTCAACTGACATGTAACTTCGTTGCATAAAGATGGCTAGCGGGTGTCTGTCTCTCTCACTTTAGTTGAATCGATTTCAATGAAGAGGGTTCTTTTAGAAGATCAAAAAGCAATCACTACACCACGTTGTGGTTTTGCGTAGGTAAGAACGGTTCTTGCAAACCCGTAGCAGCCACGTAAAATTTGCAACAACAATTAGAGGACGTCTAACTTGTTTTTGCAGGGTATGTTGTGATGTGATATGGCCAATTACATGATGAGATATATGTGATGTATGAGATGATCATGTGTTGTATAGAATATCACGACTTGCATGTCGATGAGTACGGCAACTGGCAGGAGCCATAGAGTTGTCTTTAATTATTGTATGACCTGCGTGTCAATCATTAAGCGCTATGTAATGCTTTACTTTATCGCTAAACGTTAGCAATAGTCATGGAAGCAACAGTCGGCGCGACAACCTTATGGCGACACGTTGATGGAGATCAAGATGATGGAGATCATGGTGTCATGCCGGTGACGATGGAGATCATGCCGGTGCTTTGGAGATGGAGATCAAAAGCACAAGTTCATGGCCATATCATGTCACTTATGATTTGCATGTGATGTTAATCCTTTTATGCATCTTATTTTGCTTAGGACGACGGTAGCATTATAAGGTGATCCCTCACTTAAATTTCAAGATAAATTGTGTTCTCCCCAAGTGTGCACCGTTGCGAAAGTTCGTCGTTTCGAGACACGCCGTGATGATCGGGTGTGATAGACTCTACGTTCGCATACAACGGGTGCAAGCCATGTTGCACACGCGGAACACTCGGGTTAAACTTGACGAGCCTAGCATGTACAGACATGGCCTCGGAACACAAGAGACCGAAAGGTCGAACATGAGTCATATAGTAGATATGATCAACATAAAGATGTTCACCATTGAAACCACCTCGACTCACGTGATGATCGGACTTGAGTTGGTGGATTTGGATCATGTTACACTCGAATGATCGGAGGGATGTCAATTTGAGTGGGAGTTTTTAAGTAATATGATTAACTAAACTCATTATCTAAGAACAATAGTCTAAGTTGTCTTTGCTATATTTATGTTGTAGATCATGGCTGGCGCAGTAGCACCCCTGAATTTTAATGCGTTCCTAGAGAAAGCTAAGTTGAAAGATGATGGAAGTAACTTTGTGGACTGGGCCCGTAATCTAAGGATTATCCTTACGGCTTCCCAGAAGGCTTATGTCCTTGATGCACCGCTTGGTGATCCAACCGCTCCAGTTGAGTCTCTAGACGTTGTGAACGCCTGGCAGGCTCGTTCTGATGATTACTCAATAGTTCAATGTGTAATGTTGTATGGCTTAGAATCGGGACTTCAAAGACGTTTTGAACGTCATGAAGCATATGAGATGTTCCAGGAGTTGAAGTTTATCTTTCAGAAGAATGCCCAGATCGAGAGATATGAGATCTCCGATAAATTCTATGCTTGCAAGATGGAGGAGAACGGGTCTATCAGTGATCACGTGCTCAGAATGTCTGGGTACTCTACCCGTCTGGCTGAATTGGGGATGCCCCTTCCGCCAGAGGCTATCACTGACAGAGTTCTTCAATCATTGCCACCTAGCTACAAGAGCTTCGTGTTGAACTATAACATGCACGGGATGAACAAGTCAGTCGCCGAGCTGTTTGCGATGCTGAAAGCCGCTGAGTCTGAAATTCAGAAGGAGCATCAAGTGTTGATGGTCAATAAAACCACTAGTTTCAAGAAAAATGGCAAGGGTAAGAAGGGTAACTCCAAGAAGAGTGGCAAAGCAGTTGCTCCTCTCGTGAAGAAACCCAAGGCTGGACCCAAACCAGAAACTGTGTGTTTTCATTGCAAGGGAACTGGACATAGGAAGCGGAACTGCCCCAAGTATTTGGCTGACAAGAAGGCGGCCAACAAACAAGGTATATATGATATACATGTTATTGATGTGTACCTTACCAACTCTCGTTGTAGTGCCTGGGTATTTGATACCGGTGCGGTTGCTCATATTTGCAACTCAAAACAGGAACTGCGGAATAGACGGAGGCTGGCAAAGGACGAAGTGACGATGCGCGTGGGAAATGGTTCCAAGGTTGATGTGATCGCCGTCGGCACACTCGCTCTTCGATTACCATCGGGATTAGTGATGAACCTGAATAATTGTTATTTAGTGCCTGCGTTAAGCATGAACATTATATCTGGATCTTGTTTATTGCGAGACGGTTACTCATTTAAATCAGAGAATAATGGTTGTTCTATTTACATGAGTAATATCTTTTATGGTCATGCACCCAATGTGAGGGGTTTATTCTTATTGAATCTCGATAGTAATGATACACATGTTCATAACATTGATGCCAAAAGATGTAAAATTGATAATGATAATACCACTTTCTTGTGGCACTGCCGTTTAGGTCATATTGGCGTAAAACGCATGAGGAAGCTCCATGCTGATGGACTTTTGGAGTCACTTGATTTTGAATCACTTGACACATGTGAGCCATGCCTCATGGGCAAGATGACTAAAACGCCGTTCTCTGGAACAATGGAACGGGCAAGTGACTTATTGGAAATCATACATACTGATGTGTGCGGTCCGATGAGTATTGAGGCGCGCGGTGGTTATCGTTACTTTCTCACCTTCACTGATGACTTAAGTAGATATGGGTATATTTACTTAATGAAACACAAGTCTGAAACATTTGAAAAGTTCAAACAATTTCAGAGTGAAGTTGAGAATCATCGTAACAAGAAGATTAAATTCCTACGATCTGATCGAGGAGGAGAATATCTGAGTTATGAGTTTGGCAGTCACTTAAGACAATGTGGAATTGTTTCACAACTAACACCGCCTGGAACACCACAGCGTAATGGTGTGTCCGAACGTCGTAATCGAACCTTATTAGATATGGTGCGATCTATGATGTCTCTTGCCGATTTGCCACTATCGTTTTGGGGTTATGCATTAGAGACAGCTGCATTCACTTTAAATAGGGCACCATCGAAATCCGTTGAGACGACGCCTTATGAACTTTGGTTTGACAAGAAGCCAAAGCTGTCGTTTCTTAAAGTTTGGGGATGTGATGCTTATGTCAAAAAGCTTCAGCCTGAAAAGCTGGAACCCAAAGCGGAGAAATGCGTCTTCATAGGATACCCAAAAGAGACAGTTGGGTATACCTTCTATCTCAGATCCGAAGGCAAAGTGTTTGTCGCTAAAAACGGAACATTTCTTGAGAAAGAGTTTCTCTCGAAAGAATTGAGTGGGAGGAAGATAGAACTTGATGAGGTTGTTGAACCTTTACTTCAACCTGAGAGTAGCGCAGCGCAGAAAGTTGTTTCTGTGGAGCCTACATTAGTTGAAGAGGAAGTTAATGATGATGATCATGAAGCTTTGGATCAAGTTGCTATCGAACCTCGTAGGTCGACAAGGACGCGTACTGCTCCCGAGTGGTACGGCAACCCTGTCTTAGAGGTCATGTTGTTAGACAACGATGAACCTACGAGCTATGGAGAAGCGATGATGGGCCCGGATTCCGAGAAGTGGTTAGAGGCCATGAAATCCGAGATGGGATCCATGTATGAAAACAAAGTATGGACTTTGGAAGTATTACCTGAAGGGCGTAAGGCCATTCAGAACAAATGGATCTTTAAGAGGAAGACGGACGCGGACGGTAATGTCACCGTCTATAAAGCTCGACTTGTGGCAAAGGGTTTTTCACAAGTTCAAGGAGTTGACTACGATGAGACCTTCTCACCCGTAGCGATGCTTAAGTCCGTCAGAATCATGTTAGCAATAGCTGCCTTTTTCGATTATGAAATTTGGCAGATGGATGTCAAAACAGCGTTCCTTAACGGTTACCTTAAGGAAGAGTTGTATATGATGCAACCAGAAGGTTTTGTCGATCCAGAGAATGCTGACAAAGTTTGCAAACTCCAGCGATCCATTTATGGACTGGTGCAAGCATCTCGGAGTTGGAATCTTCGCTTTGATGAAGTGATCAAAGCGTTCGAGTTTATACAAGTTTACGGAGAAGCTTGTATTTACAAGAAAGTGAGTGGGAGCTCTATAGCGTTTCTAATATTATATGTGGATGACATATTGCTGATTGGAAACAATATAGAAATGCTGGAAAGCGTGAAGGAATATTTGAACAAGAGTTTTTCAATGAAGGACCTAGGAGAAGCTGCTTTCATATTAGGCATCAAGATCTATAGAGATAGATCAAGACGCTTAATAGGACTTTCACAAAGCACATACCTTGATAAGATTTTGAAGAAGTTCAAAATGGATCAGTCCAAGAAGGGGTTCTTGCCTGTTTTGCAAGGTGTGAAGTTGAGTAAGACTCAATGCCCAGTGACTGCAGAAGATAGAGAAAAGATGAGTGTCATCCCCTATGCTTCGGCCATAGGCTCTATCATGTATGCAATGCTGTGCACAAGACCCGATGTCAGCCTTGCCATAAGTATGGTCAGAAGGTTTCAAAGTGATCCAGGAATGGAACACTGGACGGCGGTCAAGAATATCCTGAAGTACCTGAAAAGGACTAAGGACATGTTTCTCGTTTATGGAGGTGATCAAGAGATCGTCGTAAAGGGTTACGTCGATGCAAGCTTTGACACTGATCCGGATGACTCTAAGTCGCAAACCGGATACGTATTTATTCTTAATGGGGGTGCAGTTAGCTGGTGCAGTTCCAAGCAAAGCATGGTAGCAGATTCTACATGCGAAGCGGAGTACATCGCAGCCTCGGAGGCGGCGAAGGAAGGTGTCTGGATGAAGGAGTTCATGACAGATCTTGGAGTAGTGCCTAGTGCGCTTAACCCAATGACTCTGTTTTGTGATAATACTGGTGCCATTGCTCTAGCCAAGGAACCAAGATTTCACAAGAGGACCAGACACATAAAGCGACGCTTCAATTCCATCCGCGATTACATCAAGGAGGACGACATAAATATTTGCAAAGTACACACGGATCTAAATGTTGCAGATCCGATGACTAAACCTCTTCCAAGGGCTAAACATGAACAACACCAGAACTACATGGGTGTTCGATTCATAACAATGTAAATCACATAGTGATGTGAACTAGATTATTGACTCTAGTGCAAGTGGGAGACTGTTGGAAATATGCCCTAGAGGCAATAATAAATTGGTTATTATTATATTTCCTTGTTCATGATAATCGTTTATTATCCATGCTATAATTGTATTGATTGGAAACTCAAATACATGTGTGGGTACATAGACAACACTGTGTCCCTAGTATGCCTCTAGTTGACTAGATCGTTGATCAAAGATGGTTAAGGTTTCCTAGCCATTGACATGAGATGTCATTTGATAACGGGATCACATCATTAGGAGAATGATGTGATGGACAAGACCCAAACTGTAAACGTAGCATTTGATCGTGTCAGTTTATTGCTATTGTTTTCTGCATGTCAAGTATCTGTTCCTTTGACCATGAGATCATGCAACTCACTGACACCGGAGGAATACCTTGTGTGTATCAAACGTCGCAACGTAACTGGGTGACTATAAAGGTGCTCTACAGGAATCTCCGAGGGTGTCTGTTGGGTTGGCATGGATCAAGACTGGGATTTGTTACTCCGTGTGACGGAGAGGTATCTCAGGGCCCACTCGGTAATACAACATCACAATGAGCCTTGCAAGCAATGTGACTAAAGTGTTAGCCACGAGATCTTGTATTACGGAACGAGTAAAGAGACTTGCCGGTAACGAGATTGAACTAGGTATAGTGATACCGACGATCGAATCTCGGGCAAGTAACATACCGAAGAACAAAGGGAACAGCATACGGGATTAACCGAATCCTTGACATAGAGGTTCGACCGATAAAGATCTTCGTAGAATATGTAGGAGCCAATATGGGCATCCAGGTCCCGCTATTGGTTATTGGCCGTAGAGGTGTCTCGGTCATGTCTACATAGTTCTCGAACCCGCAGGGTCTACACACTTAACGTTTGGTGACGATTAGTATAGTTGAGTTATTATGTTGGTGACCGAAGGTTGTTCGGAGTCCCGGATAAGATCCCGGACATGACGAGGATCTCCGGAATAGTCCGGAGGTAAAGATTGATATATGTGATAATAGTGTTTTGATCTCCGGAAGAGTTCCGGAGTTCACCGGAATGGGTTCCGGATGTTTACCGAAGTGTTCGGGTGCAACAACACTTTATATGGGCCAAAGGGATAAAGCCCACGAGGTATTGGAAAGTGCAAAAGTAGTTTTGCTGCCGCGTAAGCGGTACTACCGCTTGTATGAAGCGGTACTACCGCCCGAGCGGTACTACCGCTTGTGTGAAGCGGTACTACCGCCCAAGCGGTACTACCGCTTGTGAGCGGTACTACCGCTTGTGCGCGGCTGTGCACGGTTCGGCAGGGATCCGAGTTGGACTCTTTTCCTGCGGGCCAAACCGACCTTGTGCGGGCAAAACCGACCTAGAGGATGCTTTTACTCCAAGTTTAGACCCCAAGGCTCAACATATAAATAGAGGGGCAGGGCTAGCACACGGGAGACATCAAGATTTCCCCAAGCCGTGTGCGGCAACCCTAACCCTCTAGTTCCTCCGTCATAATCTCCGTAGTGCTTGGCGAAGCCCTGCAGAGATTGTTCTTCACCACCATCACCATGCCGTCGTGCTGCTGGAACTCAACCACTACTTCACCATCGCTCGCTGGATCGAGGAGGTGAAGGCGTCATCAAGCCGTACGTGTGTTTAACGCGGAGGTGCCGTCCGTTCGGCGCTAGTTCGTGATCGGATCGAGGGACGACTTGCGATTTGGATCGCGGAGACGTTCGACTACATCAACCGCGTTTCTTAAACGCTTCCGCTTAGCGATCTACAAGGGTATGTAGATTCACTCTCCCTCTCGTAGATGCTCATCACCATGGATAGATCTTATGTGTGCGTAGGAAAATTTTTGTTTCCCATGCAACGTTCTCCAACAGCTGGTGCTAGGGATGAGCCTGGGAAACAACAAAAAGATCGAGGGCTGAGATCCAACACAACATAAGCACCTCTCATATTGTCGCCATAGCTAGGCCTCGTGGCATTAGCTTAACGTCATTACTGAGAGGCGAGTAGGTTGAGATATTGAAGACATTTTGGGATGAAAACCAACGCAAAGAGTGATTTTGAAAGGTAGAGGCATGAGTGAATTGGACTTTGTGCAGGTGTAATCGTATATGGGCCTTGGCCCATGCCTACACGTGCCAACAAAGTACACAAGTTAGAGAAAACCATTTCAGTGATACGGTCTTTATGTAGGGTGAAAACCTAAGATACACCTGAACACGAAACATCTACGATGGAAACACCAAACCAAACACCGAACATCAAACACCGAATAAACTAGTAATATCGATCAACTCAGGTAGGTTCAGGTTGATGTTTAAAAAGAGAGAGACTCAACTCGCCGACAACGGAATGGCACGGCCAAGCACGCGTCATCCTCTAGTAATATATGGACGCCACACAGAACAAAGGAAAATGCAAGGTGCAAATGGACTTGAAAACACACATGCCGAGGAAATATAGACTTAATGATCGGTTGTTTTAAGTCGTTTTCCTGTCGCAGATACCACTACGAATGGTCTGCCGTGTAGCACCCCTTCCATGCAGCTATATACTAAGTACTTCAACGATGTGTATGCAGTGGCGGATCCAGCTCAACATGACAGGATGGTCCAACGGTGTAATTCTTCATAGAAATATATCATTTTTTTAAAGATATATAGGCTATGTGGAAATCTCAGGGTGATCCATGGACCATCCTGTCCACCCCCTAGATCCGCCACTGTGTGTATGTTACAATAAGGAAACAGGCAGGCCATGGCCACATCATATAGTCGCTGCTGCCCACCTGCTTACCGTGACAGGAAAATCGGTTTTCGTCACTGATATGCAATTCCAGTGACTGACATCCACACACCGTCTCGGATGGGTTCTCGGGCGGCAGTGGTAGAAGGTATCAGTGATAAGCGGGAAGTATACGTCACTGGTAAGTTGGACGGAGCACCGACCACCCAGTTGCCAATTTCATTCATACAATATCTCTTTGGCCTTTCTCCCTTACCTGCTAGCACGTTGTCTTGCATTTCAGCCAATCATCAGCCTCGGCTAGCGGGAACAGGGAGCGGTGTCGTGGAATCATGGTTGTTGGTTTGGTTTTATTTCAATGTTTCTATTTTGTTTTCCAATTTTTCGGTGTTTACTTTTCTTGATACTAGCAAGGTGACCCTCGCAAATGCGAGGGCTTCATGTCTTAGTTTGTCCAATGATCTCAATAATCTTTTTAAGCCGATACAATGCATTTTTCTTTTGTGCTTATCCTCTCCTTGCATCATAGACAACATTCTTGCCATTGATACATGTCGCTACATTGAATAAATATGTATCCTCTCTAAAAAATAGGAAAAATGGCTATACTATTAGGACCTGATACTATTAACCATGCTCTAATTCAAAATGGGAGCTGCCCAATCAAAAAGAGGTGGGCACGTGTGTGAACTGCAACTCGCTAGATATCCGAACTCAAAACTCGAACTAACTCTTTGGCTAAAGCGTCACGTTCAACTTGGGGTAACGTGGTAAACCTGCACAATTAACCGAGCATGTGTTTTTGCTCTCGGCATCATGACTCGAACCACTTACAAGGAGAGAAATGGTGCCAAGACAGTGTCTCGCTCAAGTAACTGAATGGCATAACATGTCATAGCCATAGTGAACGGACGACAAGAAAAACACAAGTTTACCCAGAGTGGAACTAGCTACGAGGAGCAGCATAAAGGACTCCAGCTCAATTGCCACCAAAACGACTCGTGCCCACTATCACCAGGGGAGGTCATTTTATTGAATTAGCCCTGCTAGTCCGTCTTTCGGAGACCATGCTGTTTATTGCGGGCCAATACACTCACTGGGTAAATATTGCTTCTCTCCTGATGTTTCTGATTCCTACTTGTTTATTGTGTCTTTTTTGTTCTTATCTCTCCATTTTCTCCTTGTGCATGCTCGCACCTATTCATGTCTTAACATGTCAAATGAATGGAGGAGAAAATATCAATTTGCGTGGATATGTGCTCATGCATATGCAGGCTTGCATATATAGACAAAGCATTATTGCTCATACAAGCGAAGGTTGGTGAATAATTTAGTGATCTGTTCATTGTTTTATTTCACACCACAATTTTCATTGCTACTTGGTGGAATACCTGTGTACTTCCACAGACTGGTTTTGGTTTGCTTGCAACTGATTTTTTCCCAACGACGCTATTTGAATCTTTGGACTCGGATCGCACATTGTGTTTTTTGTTATTGTTGCCAGACATACACTGTAACTTTTTATAGCCATAAATATTAATCATCATAATTGGCATAAACAATAAAAAAATCGTCTTACTCAGTTATATTTACATCAGTATGGCAACCCAATCGCCTAATATAATAAAACTTCTAACAAACAACAACTGCTTACATATACAAGTCCATATATACTTTTCTCATGGCGGTAGCCCTCACAGGTGGCTCGTCGGCCAAGACAAGGATGGCACCATGACAGATGAGTGGTTGTTCGTGCCGGATGTGATGATCCCCGATCCAGAGCCGACCAACAGGGGCGGGGGCGTCTCGCTTCCAGCTTCATGTGGCTCACCGTTTTTTGACTTGAGTACGAAGAGATTGCAAACAGTGGGTAGTGGAAAGCTAGGCGACGGAGTGAAATACCGTCAAATCCCTCGGTAGGGTTCATGACGAGGTCAGAAGTACAGGGACGGAGTCTGCACACACAGGTTACCCAGTTTCGGTCCTTCGAAGAGTAGTACCCTCACTCCTACTTCTTCTTGTTATTCATGGTGAGAGGATATCTCGTGTAGAGGATTACAACAGTGTATGAGATTGCTACCGAGAGTTTGTTGCTCTAAGATTGGATGCTCTTGGGGGCACCCTGAACTCCCTTTATATAGACAGGGAGTCCTAGGGTGTACATGATGATCAATGTGATCCAGGCCGTCACCGCTCTTGTCTTGGAGAACAGGTCATGGTAAGGTCGTTCCCTCTTGCTGTTTGGGTCCTGGTCGCCGGCCCATGTCTTCATTGGAGTGGGCCAGCGACTAGCAGAAATCCTTTGTCAGTAGGGATGATTTGGAGCGCCTGGTGGAGGTGGGGTGGCTACCCAAGAAGTCCACCATGCCGTGGCTGGCGCCCTCCGGGAAGGAAGGGGTTCCACGCCCGTTGCTATGGAATTTGGTGGTCCATGAGGCGTTTATCTTCTGAGTCCTGCGGTTTCCCTTGAGCGCCTTTACCATGGGATCTTCACGCACTACGGGCTTCAGCTACACCACTTAACCTCAAGCGGGGTGCTCCATTTGTCTTGCTTTGTGACTTTTTGCGAAGGAGGGCAAGGTGGCCTCTTTGATCTCTTCAGATTATTTTTCAAGGTAGTTCCTCGCTTGAAGGAGGGCAAGGTTGCCTCTTTCTGCAGCGCAATGCTCCGTCCTCGCTCGATTCTGGCTACTTTGAGCTGCCTACTACCGGTGTACAAGAGTTATGGGAGGGGAGATGGTTCTATGCTACCAACGTCTCCCGGGTTTACTGTGAGAACGCCATGCCAGTTTTTGCCAACATACCATGCAGGCAGAGGCCAGAATGGAGTTCCAAGATAGACTTCGCCCCCGAGACCCTCCTTCTGATTCAAGCAGTCTTCGAGATGCGCGAGAGGGGGCTAGCTGGCCTTCAACTTGTAAAGACGTGAGTGGAAAGGAACATCCTGCATCTTGGTTCCAGGGTGTCTCCCATGTTTGACTACATGGGGTTGGACGATCTAGATCGTTTGCTCCGGAAGGAACTCAGTGAGGTCGAGGCCCGCATGCATCTGTCGACCGGCCTCCTTCTTGGGGACATACATATTGGAGTTACCATCGAGCCTTTCAGCCTGGCGAACCCACACTCGCCGGTCAGACGAAGGCGACCTTTCTCTTTGTCGGCGTATCGTGAGGAATTTCTTTTGCCAACTTGTTTTCCTTCTTCTTTTCTGTTTTTTATCTACTGATTTTGCATGTTTTCTTTTCTGTTTTTTGCTTTTCTGTTTGTTTTTCTTCATTTTTTCTTCCTTTTCTATTTTTCGTTTTTCTCCTCTCCTTTTCTTTCCTTTTAAATTTATGAACATTTTTATCGTAAATAAATACATGAATTTTTCAATTAGCAAACTTTTTATAAAATCACATACATTTCTGAAATTCGATAATACTTTTAAGTTTGCCAATATTAACATATATGAACGATTTTTTAAATTAGTGAGTAGTTTTTACATTTGTGACCATTTTTAGAATAGCGTGAATCTTTTTGAAAATTTGTGAATACTTTGAAATTAGTTAACATTTTTAAATTTTTGTATACTTTATAAATTCATGAACCTTTTTTTCTATTCGCAAACATTTTTGAAATTCATGAATAGTTTTAAAATGTGAACATTTTAATTAAAAAATGAGAACATTTTTAAAGTGCACAAACCTATTTTTAGTATCCGTGAATTTTTATTTCACCAACTAATTCAATACTAGAAAAAAAAGATAGTTGGTTTCTTTTCCTGAGCCTGAATGCATGTAGTAAAGGAACGAAAAAAAATATATCCAGTGCACCAAGTAAGTGAATGATCGAGTGAACATAACGGATCACGAGTTCTTGATCCAGTATGCGCTATAGGGTCACTTTGATGCCCTAAGCGCTAGATATGAGCACCCTATGTTTCGGCGCGTGTGGGTTTTTTCGCTGCTGGGGAATGGGGCAAACTGGTTTGTTCGTTATTTGGGGACTTGGCGTGTGTGGGTTTTTCTTCTTCATCGTGTGTTTTACGAGAGGCGCCGTGCCTTTTTGATTCTGTGCCGAATGATCGGGTAGCGCTTGTTTCTTCCCAGTTAGTCTCCTCTCATGCTAGATTCACTGTAGAATACCGACGTCATGCTGGTGCTAGGGATGAGCCTGGGAAACAACAAAAAGATCGAGGGCTGAGATCCAAGACAACATAAGCACCTCTCATATTGTCGCCATAGCTAGGCCTTGTGGCATTAGCTTAATGTCATTAATGAGAGGCGACTAGGTTGAGATATTGAAGACATTTTGGGATGAAAACCAATGCAAAGAGTGATTTTGAAAGGTAGAGGCATGAGTGAATTGGACTTTATGCAGGTGTAATCGTATATGGGCCTTGGCCCATGCCTACACGTGCCAACAAAGTACAAAAGTTAGAGAAAACCATTTCAGTGATACGGTCTTTATGTAGGGTGAAAACCTAAGATACACCTGAACACGAAACATCTACGATGGAAACACCAAACCAAACACCGAACATCAAACACCGAATAAACTAGTAATATCGATCAACTCAGGTAGGTTCAGGTTGATGTTTCGTTTTTATGTGTAAAAATGACCACCTCTAACAGATAGTCTTCGTAAAAAAGAGAGAGACTCAACTCGCCGACAACGAAATGGCATGGCCAAGCACGCGTCACCCTCTAGTAATATATGGACGCCACACAGAATAAAGGAAAATGCAAGGTGCAAATGGACTTGAAAACACAAATGCCGAGGAAATATAGACTTAATGATCGGTTGTTTTAAGTCGTTTTCCTGTCGCAGATACCACTACGAATGGTCTGCCGTGTAGCACCCCTTCCATGCAGCTATATACTAAGTACTTCAACGATGTGTATGCAGTGGCGGATTTTTAATGATATATAGGCTATGTGGAAATCTCAGGGTGATCCATGGACCATCCTGTCCACCCCCTAGATCCGCCACTGTGTGTATGTTACAATAAGGAAACGAGCAGGCCATGGCCACATCATATAGTCGCTGCTGCCCACCTGCTTACCGTGACAGGAAAATCGGTTTTCGTCACTGATATGCAATTCCAGTGACTGACATCCACACACCGTCTCGGATGGGTTCTCGGGCGGCAGTGGTAGAAGGTATCAGTGATAAGCGGGAAGTATACGTCACTGGTAAGTTGGACGGAGCACCGACCACCCAGTTGCCAATTTCATTCATACAATATCTCTTTGGCCTTTCTCCCTTACCTGCTAGCACGGTGTCTTGCATTTCAGCCAATCATCAGCCTCGGGTAGCGGGAACAGGGAGCGGTGTCGCGGAATCATGGTTGTTGGTTTGGTTTTCTTTCAATGTTTCTATTTTGTTTTCCAATTTTTCGGTGTTTACTTTTCTTGATACTAGCAAGGTGACCCTCGCAAATGCGAGGGCTTCATGTCTTAGTTTGTCCAATGATCTCAATAATCTTTTTAAGCCGATACAATGCATTTTTCTTTTGTGCTTATCCTCTCCTTGCATCATAGACAACATTCTTGCCATTGATACATGTCGCTACATTGAATAAATATGTATCCTCTCTAAAAAATAGGAAAAATGGCTATACTATTAGGACCTGATACTATTAACCATGCTCTAATTCAAAATGGGAGCTGCCCAATCAAAAAGAGGTGGGCACGTGTGTGAACTGCAACTCGCTAGATATCCGAACTCAAAACTCGAACTAACTCTTTGGCTAATGCGTCACGTTCAACTTGGGGTAACGTGGTAAACCTGCACAATTAACCGAGCATGTGTTTTTGCTCTCGGCATCATGACTCGAACCACTTACAAGGGGAGAAATGGTGCCAAGACAGTGTCTCGCTCAAGTAACTGAATGGCATAACATGTCATAGCCATAGTGAACGGACGACAAGAAAAACACAAGTTTACCCAGAGTGGAACTAGCTACGAGGAGCAGCATAAAGGACTCCAGCTCAATTGCCACCAAAACGACTCGTGCCCACTATCACCAGGGGAGGTCATTTTATTGAATTAGCCCTGCTAGTCCGTCTTTCGGAGACCATGCTGTTTATTGCGGGCCAATACACTCACTGGGTAAATATTGCTTCTCTCCTGATGTTTCTGATTCCTACTTGTTTATTGTGTCTTTTTTGTTCTTATCTCTCCATTTTCTCCTTGTGCATGCTCGCACCTATTCATGTCTTAACATGTCAAATGAATGGAGGAGAAAATATCAATTTGTGTGGATATGTGCTCATGCAGATGCAGGCTTGCATATATAGACAAAGCATTATTGCTCATACAAGCGAACGTTGGTGAATAATTTAGTGATTTGTTCATCTCTACTCCTAATGTCTCGGTTGGTAGTTTCGCCTCACTCCCACCTCATTCCATCACTCCTATCTTTCGCCCACCCCACACAACGTACTTGGGCCGGCCCATTAACGCGTTCGTTGATGCAAGCCCTCGACGCGCAATCTTCCCGATGCCTGCACTCCTCACGCCGCTGTCCTCTTCTTCTCTCCGATCTCCTCGCCCTGCCCCGACTCCTCGGCACCCCGGGACCTGGCCGAGGCCGACCACTCCTCGGCGCCCCGCCGCTCCGCCGCCGCCGTCACATCCGAGGCGGCGAGGAGCCGGCCTGACCTCGATCTCCGATCTCCTCGCCCTGCCCGACGCCGCCGACTCCTCGGCGCCCCGCCACCGCCGTCACATCCGAGGCGGCGAGGAGCCGGCCTGACCTTATCCTCCCCGGCCGGAGCCGAGGCGATGTCGCCGCGTGCCTGAGGGCTTCGCCCTCACGTTGTGGTTGTGCTCTGCCTGAGGGTCGGACTGACTCGTCGGCTGCCGCTGCCGGGACGCGCCACGCCGTGTGCCTGTTGAGCAAGGAGCCGTGGGAAGTTGCCTCGGCCGGATGGCGACATGCGCGTGAGAGCGCTGCCTCTTCTTCTTGGTAATACACGATGTATCGTTTCTTCTTGTGATTTACGTGAGTACATACATACATGGAAAAAGCAATCCATTGTTAGATTATTGGTTGATCACAAGAATACTACGTAGATCAAATAGGCAAAGATTAAATAGATAATCTCTGTTATTATTATTTTCTTGATTGAAACCAGATCGACAAGCTCTGTTCTTCTTTTCTGTTCGTCCTTTTCTTTTCTGATGTCTTCGCCCATGAAAAGATGCGAACATTGCCTAATTCGTGGTCATTAATAAAGATGAAAAACAAGGATCAATTCGTTGTGGTTACTTGATTGAAAAATCTGACCAATTTCAAGTTCCTGTTTGGAGTATGATCAGTTCGTTTCATCTTTTGTTTTGATCTCTCTGTTCTGTTCGAGGATGATCTTTGACTCGATGTAGATTGACGCCCCCTGTTCATCCTTATTCTTCTCTTTTCTTGCCCGGCCAAATTGCTCAATTGGAGCACAAAGTGCATGATAACATGTTTAGAAGTAAAAAACTGAGAGATAGATAGATGAATGAATCAGCAGCTTTTCATTGATGATGAATCTGAGTGTTTATACAAGGTGTAGGTCGGTTACAAGGTATGTTGGTTAGGTGTTGGAGAAAATCCAACTGCTAATGATGGTTGCTAATTGCTAATGTCGGTTCACTAATTAGTATGTGCTAATTAACAAAAGACATGTGCTAAATATATTCCTAACAAGATTGATCCACGTACGTGTGCTATTTGTTTTGGCATAGATGATAGATTGATCCACATGCGCTATCTGTTTTGAGCTGTGTGTTGCTTCAGATTTTGGCATTGATCCACGTGTGCTATCTGTTTCACATACCTGAGTTTTTCACGGTTTGTAAACTGGATAAAACTGAAGAGAAGACCTATACACTGGATAAAACTGAAGACAAATCAAGCTTGTTAAAAGAGTTTAAAAAATGTTGTAACCTGATCATTATAGCTTTCTCGTCAGAACTTTGGAGTGGATTCGTGCCTCCTCAAGCCATGCTGTACTTGAACAAGATGCATTTTCTCAGGTTATATTCGAGCAGTATATCCGCGAGGCAAGGAACTTCACTTCACCCTGAGCTTCCCCTACCTTACGATTTTTTTTCCTTTTTGAGGTTTTTGACTCACTGTACTTGTGTGTATTTGGCATGAAGGAATGGTTCCATGGAGCACCCTACCCGTGGGTCTCCCCTCGGAGCAAACATGACGGGCCGGCCGACGAGGTTGGCCGGCCTGGATTCCGGTGGCGACCAAGTCGCCCACCATGCGGAGCCCAAAGGTGGAGTGGCGCACCACCATGAGCGCCAAAAGAGAGGTATGTAACTGCCGCGAATCTCTGCTTTCAATTCGGTTCATTTCCCCGCGAAATAGGCTTCTCAGGGTTATTGTTTGGTTGTAACACATCTGTTCTACTTCTACTCCTGTATTTGCGTATGAAAGGAAATCTTGCCCAGTTTGTTTTTGATCTTGAGAAGGATATTTTTGACACTGTTCAGAGTTCGTTACAAGCATTTAAGAGATGGTCGCTAGATGTTCTTGAATGCCACCGATTTTTTCTCTCATTTTGCTGGGATTTGGCAATATATGTATCTGTCGATGTTGATACTGTCTCAATTAGTTGTAGTTGGCTATTGCTCTATCTCGCTCTTGATGTAGCAGACTGGCAAATACACTGAAACAGACATGTACTACTATCTGGTAGCTAAAGTTAAGTGTTCCTCAAAAAGTGTCAATGTTGATGTACCTCAATCCAATGCCCCGCAGGTTTCCACAGGCAATATCTACTGAATCATCGTTGGTAAGACAAGCACATTATAAAATATCTACTATTAAAGGGGAGTATGTAGGTCCTTTCGTTTCATTAGCCCTCCATCGAACGAACGAAGACCCCACCGATTTTCTTTTCTTTCTGAAAAGAACACCTATCGCTTGGCTGTAACATATGTAACTGACGGTGACAGGTAGATGACCTCTCCATTACTGTTGTTTACCTTCTTTTGTAGTCCAATCATCTTTCATCGAAGGAGCCTGGGAGGATCCTCGCTCTGCCCTGTCCTGAAGGGTGTTCGTCTACTTGGTGTCGTGCTCTGGAGTCAGGAAAGATGCCCTAATGCAGGTTTGATGCTTTACCTTTTCTTTTCCTTTCCCAATCAATTAGTATAGTTCGTAGCTGATTGCATGATTAGGATTTAATACTATATCTTAAGAGGAAAATTAATGAAGAACAAACTTCTCTGCTCCAATTCGGTGGTAGCGGAAGAGAGGCAATCATGGAGGTGACAGACGCAATGGCTTGAGCACGCTGGTAACCGCATGACAGATGGTCGTCCCCAAGTTTCTACGGCTGAGTTCCCAGTATACCTCCTGGACAGTGCTGTAAATCATCAAAGCTCAACGCCGTTCCTTGTCATATAGGAGGTCAGCACTTCAAACAATCCCTAGGCTCTGTTACTTCTCATTTGCAGATCTTAGGAGATTGGTCTGTTTCTTACATGCCCTTTCAATTTCGTTTTTCTACCCCCCATGCTTGCAGGATGATTGTACGACATATCTGCCAGCCGAACGAATCATGCTAAAAATTTCTTATACATAAATGATGCATGTATGATTATTCTTATTGCTTATTACTTCAAATTTTTCTCTGTGAATGGGCTCAACAAATATAATGTTCACCAGATAGCTTGCTATTTGTCTGTGCTGTTTTATATCCCTTCTCAGCTGTTGTCCTTACTCTGGATAAACTGGAACACAAATGTTCTACTAAATGATATATCGGCTAAACATCCAGGATATGCGTGTGTTCTTCCAAATGTACTCGATGCTCCAAACTGGATTTTGTAGGTATCGAAGTTCTCTTCTGGTAGAGTACTTGTTCTGGTTCTACCATTCAGGTTGCTACATCATTTTATTTGGTTACTGAATATCTGGCAATGTTAAAAAAGTCAACATGTTTAAAAAGGTCCTATAATTAGGGACAAGATTAATCAGGGAAAAGTTAATATAGAAAAATTGTGGAGTAGTTTTTTGTTGTCTAGATGTTGTGTCATACTTCTGTTAAGGAAAATGAACTCATCATCTCATTTTATGCAGGATTGATGACTTGATATACATTCCTAGAGGTAAATAATATCAGTTATATACTAAGCGAGTTATCAGGTTTGGGTTCTTTCAAATTGATGTCTAAATTTGTTGGTATTATCAGTTGTCGGCAATTCTCATGTGTAATGTATACATGGTTCAAATATCAGGATTATGTTCTACTCCTGTTTGCTAAAAATATTAAGAACTAAGGTTTTAATTAGTTAGTTCAACTGATTGTGTCATTTGAAGTAGTAGATACTTATCACATTTTAGAAGCTTCTTTCTTTACGTAAAGATTTCACTAGGCTGCTAACATAGGAGGGGTCATACTATGATTTCTTTAGCATTGCTTGATTTGGCCATATGTTTCTCAACTGTTTGTTCTTGCATTGACTATAAACCCTACTCACTATGGATTTGTGCGAAGCAAAGGTGCTCGATAAATAGTTACTATATTCTGTGTGGGGTAGAAAAATAATTTATGTATGCTAATATCTCTCATGCTATCAACTTAAGTGTCTGTTTCTACCCTTGGTGACGTTATTTCAATATCCTGCATTACTCAGGCATTGCAATACACTGCACTCGGATGATTTTGTCGATAGAAAATTTTAAGCTCCATGATTTGGCAAGATTATCTGTGCAAGAAACTATGTACATCTTAAAGTTCTGCATCTCAATTTTAGTACTTGTGTTGAACAGGAGGAAGCCTAGAATTCGCTTCAAAGATGGAACTCGTCAATATAGAAGAGTAACACCTGGACAAAATCAAATCTGTTCGGAGAAGCCAATTGTACCTCCTTCCCGAGTGCCCAATGCAGATGAATGTTGATGATGCCACTCACTTGCCTTGTTTTTAAAGATCACATGTGCAACACAGCCATGCAAAGGGAATCTCGTGGAGGGGGAGAATAAGACATTTGTGGGGTTGAAGGAGCACATGAAAGTAGATACTTTGGTGAGGGTAGAAATTGAAATGCATGCTTGCAGAAACATATTTAGAGAAAAGCGAGAGATGGACAAGAACTATTTGTCACAACATAGTGATATGCATGTGATGTACATTGTGCATATCATTATATTTTGATATATGTTTTCTTAGATAAGTTTGTTCTTTCATGGCAATGCAAGGGCATTCAACTAGATTTAGCTTACTTGATTTGGATTAGAATGGGAAGAAGCTGACATGGTCGGGTTGTTTTTTAACCATTTCAAGGCAACAAAACAACGACATCAAAGCTACATGCAAAGTAAAGGGGCAATAGATTGAGTGGATGAATGATGTATGGACAGAAAAGATGATGGACAACAAGTTCAACGGGAAAGAGCGGCTAGAGGGTGTGTGGTGTTTGTAAGAAAAGAGAGAAGAAGATGCGTGCATTTGTGTTGTGGATGAACATTGCGTGCAAAGTGCTCGTTTGTGGGAGAAAAATGAGCATTGTTTACAAATTTATTTATTGGCCCGTGGCAACGCACGGGCAGTCTACTAGTTGTTTTTATTTCACACCTCAATTTTCATTGGTACTTGGTGGAATACCTGTGTACTTCTATAGACTGGTTTTGGTTTCCTTTTAACTGATTTTTTCCCAACGGCACTATTTGAATCTTTTGACTCAGATCACACATTGTGTTTTTTGTTATTGTTGCCACGCATACACTGTAATATTTTATAGCCATAAATATTACTTATCATAATTTGCATAAACAATAAAAAAATTGTGTTACTCGGTTATATTTACATCAATATGGCAACCTAATCGCCTAATATATTAAAACTTCTAACAAACAACAATTGCTTACATATACAAGTCCATATATACTTTTCTCATGGCGGTAGCCCTCACAGGTGGCTCGTCGGCCGAGACAAGGATGGCACCATGACAGATGAGTGGTTGTTCGTGCCGGATGTGATGATCCCCGATCCAGAGCCGACCAACAGGGGCGGGGGCGTCTCGCTTCCACCTTCATGTGGCTCACCGTTTTTTGACTTGGGTACGAAGAGATTGCAAACAGTGGGTAGTGGATAGCTAGGCGACGGAGTGAAATACCGTCAAATCCCTCGGTAGGGTTCATGACGAGGTCAGAAGTACAGGGACGGAGTCTGCACACACAGGTTACCCAGGTTCGGTCCTTCGAAGAGTGGTACCCTCACTCCTACTTCTTCTTGTTATTCATGGTGAGAGGATATCTCTTGTAGAGGATTACAACGGTGTATGAGATTGCTACCGAGAGTTTGTTGATCTAAGATTGGATGCTCTTGGGGGCACCCTGAACTCCCTTTATATAGACAGGGAGTCCAAGGGTGTACATGATGATCAATGTGATCTAGGCCGTCACCGCTCTTGTCTTGGAGAGCAGGTCATGGTAAGGTCGTTCCCTCTTGCTGTTTGGGTCCTGGTCGCCGGCCCATGTCTTCACTGGAGCGGGCCAGCGACTAGCCGAAATCCTTTGTCAGTAGGGATGATTTGGAGCGCCTGGTGGAGGTGGGATGGCTACCCAAGAAGTCCTCCATGCCGTGGCTGGCGCCCTCCGGGAAGGAAGGGGTTCCACGCCCGTTGCTATGGAATTTGGTGGTCCATGAGGCGTTTATCTTCTGAGTCCTGCGGTTTCCCTTGAGCGCCTTTACCGTGGGATCTTCACGCACTACGGGCTTCAGCTACACCACTTAACCTCAAGCGGGGTGCTCCATTTGTCTTGCTTTGTGACTTTTTGCGAAGGAGGGCAAGGTGGCCTCTTTGATCTCTTCAGATTATTTTTCGAGGTTGTTCCTCGCTTGAAGGAGGGCAAGGTTGCCTCTTTCTGCAGCGCAATGCTCCGTCCTCGCTCGATTCTGGCTACTTCGAGCTGCCTACTACCGGTGTACAAGAGTTATGGGAGGGGAGATGGTTCTATGCTACCAACGTCTCCCGGGTTTACTGTGAGAACGCCATGCCAGTTTTTGCCAACATACCATGCAGGCAGAGGCCAGAATGGAGTTCCAAGATAGACTTCGCCCCCGAGACCCTCCTTCTTATTCAAGCAGTCTTCGAGATGCGCGAGAGGGGGCTAGCTGGCCTTCAACTTGTAAAGACGTGAGTGGAAAGGAACATCCTGCATCTTGGTTCCAGGGTGTCTCCCATGTTTGACTACATGGGGTTGGACGATCTAGATCGTTTGCTCCGGAAGGAACTCAGTGAGGTCGAGGCCCGCATGCATCTGTCGACCGGCCTCCTTCTTGGGGACATACATATTGGAGTTACCATCGAGCCTTTCAGCCTGGCGAACCCACACTCGCCGGTGAGACGAAGGCGACCTTTCTCTTTGATGGCGTATCGTGAGGAATTTCTTTTGCCAACTTGTTTTCCTTCTTCTTTTCTGTTTTTTATCTACTGATTTTGCATGTTTTCTTTTCTGGTTTTTGCTTTTCTGTTTGTTTTTCTTCATTTTTTCTTCCTTTTCTATTTTTCGTTTTTCTCCTCTCCTTTTCTTTCCTTTTAAATTTATGAACATTTTTATCGTAAATAAATACATGAATTTTTCAATTAGCAAACTTTTTATAAAATCACATACATTTCTGAAATTTGATAATACTTTTAAGTTTGCCAATATTAACATATATGAACGATTTTTTAAATTAGTGATTAGTTTTTATATTTGTGACCATTTTTAGAATAGCGTGAATCTTTTTGAAAATTTGTGAATACTTTGAAATTAGTTAACATTTTTAAATTTTTGTATACTTTATAAATTCATGAACCTTTTTTCTATTCGCAAACATTTTTGAAATTCATGAACATTTTTAAAGTGCACAAACCTATTTCTAGTATCCGTGAATTTTTATTTCACCAACTAATTCAATACTAGAAAAAAAAGATAGTTGGTTTCTTTTCTTGAGCCTGAATGCATGTAGTAAAGGAACGAAAAAAAATATCCAGTGCACCAAGTAAGTGAATGATCGAGTGAACATAACGGATCACGAGTTCTTGACCCAGTATGCGCTATAAGGTCACTTTGATGCCCTAAGCTCTAGATATGAGCACCCTATGTTTCGGCGCGTGTGGGTTTTTTCGCTGCTGGGGAATGGGGCAAACTGGTTTGTTCGTTATTTGGGAACTTGGCACGTGTGGGTTTTTCTTCTTCATCGTGTGTTTTATGAGAGGCGCCGTGCCTTTTTGATTCTGTGCCGAATGATCGGGTTGCGCTTGTTTCTTCCCAGTTAGTCTCCTCTCATGCTAGATTCACTGTAGAATACCGACGTCATGCTGGTGCTAGGGATGAGCCTGGGAAACAACAAAAAGATCGAGGGCTGAGATCCAACACAACATAAGCACCTCTCATATTGTCGCCATAGCTAGGCCTTGTGGCATTAGCTTAACGTCATTACTGAGAGGCGACTAGGTTGAGATATTGAAGACATTTTGGGATGAAAACCAACGCAAAGAGTGATTTTGAAAGGTAGAGGCATGAGTGAATTGGACTTTATGCAGGTGTAATCGTATATGGGCCTTGGCCCATGCCTACACGTGCCAACAAAGTACAAAAGTTAGAGAAAACCATTTCAGTGATACGGTCTTTATGTAGGGTGAAAACCTAAGATACACCCGAACACGAAACATCTACGATGGAAACACCAAACCAAACACCGAACATCAAACACCGAATAAACTAGTAATATCGATCAACTCAGGTAGGTTCAGGTTGATGTTTAAAAAGAGAGAGACTCAACTCGCCGACAACGGAATGGCACGGCCAAGCACGCGTCATCCTCTAGGAATATATGGACGCCACACATAACAAAGGAAAATGCAAGGTGCAAATGGACTTGAAAACACACATGCCGAGGAAATATAGACTTAATGATCGGTTGTTTTAAGTCGTTTTCCTGTCGCAGATACCACTACGAATGGTCTGCCGTGTAGCACCCCTTCCATGCAGCTATATACTAAGTACTTCAACGATGTGTATGCAGTGGCGGATCCAGCTCAACATGACAGGATGGTCCAACAGTGTAATTCTTCATAGAAATATATCATTTTTTTAATGATATATAGGCTATGTGGAAATCTCAGGGTGATCCATGGACCATCCTGTCCACCCCCTAGATCCGCCACTGTGTGTATGTTACAATGAGGAAACAGGCAGGCCATGGCCACATTATATAGTCGCTGCTGCCCACCTGCTTACCGTGACAGGAAAATCGGTTTTCGTCACTGATATGCAATTCCAGTGACTGACATCCAGACACCGTCTCGGATGGGTTCTCGGGCGGCAGTGGTAGAAGGTATTAGTGATAAGCGGGAAGTATACGTCACTGGTAAGTTGGACGGAGCACCGACCACCCAGTTGCCAATTTCATTCATACAATATCTCTTTGGCCTTTCTCCCTTACCTGCTAGCACGTTGTCTTGCATTTTAGCCAATCATCAGCCTCGGCTAGCGGGAACAGGGAGCGGTGTCGTGGAATCATGGTTGTTGGTTTGGTTTTATTTCAATGTTTCTATTTTGTTTTCCAATTTTTCGGTGTTTACTTTTCTTGATACTAGCAAGGTGACCCTCGCAAATGCGAGGGCTTCATGTCTTAGTTTGTCCAATGATCTCAATAATCTTTTTAAGCCGATACAATGCATTTTTCTTTTGTGCTTATCCTCTCCTTGCATCATAGACAACATTCTTGCCATTGATACATGTCGCTACATTGAATAAATATGTATCCTCTCTAAAAAATAGGAAAAATGGCTATACTATTAGGACCTGATACTATTAACCATGCTCTAATTCAAAATGGGAGCTGCCCAATCAAAAAGAGGTGGGCACGTGTGTGAACTGCAACTCGCTAGATATCCGAACTCAAAACTCGAACTAACTCTTTGGCTAATGCGTCACGTTCAACTTGGGGTAACGTGGTAAACCTGCACAATTAACCGAGCATGTGTTTTTGCTCTCGGCATCATGACTCGAACCACTTACAAGGAGAGAAATGGTGCCAAGACAGTGTCTCGCTCAAGTAACTGAATGGCATAACATGTCATAGCCATAGTGAACGGACGACAAGAAAAACACAAGTTTACCCAGAGTGGAACTAGCTACGAGGAGCAGCATAAAGGACTCCAGCTCAATTGCCACCAAAACGACTCGTGCCCACTATCACCAGGGGAGGTCATTTTATTGAATTAGCCCTGCTAGTCCGTCTTTCGGAGACCATGCTGTTTTTTGCGGGCCAATACACTCACTGGGTAAATATTGCTTCTCTCCTGATGTTTCTGATTCCTACTTGTTTATTGTGTCTTTTTTGTTCTTATCTCTCCATTTTCTCCTTGTGCATGCTCGCACCTATTCATGTCTTAACATGTCAAATGAATGGAGGAGAAAATATCAATTTGCGTGGATATGTGCTCATGCATATGCAGGCTTGCATATATAGACAAAGCATTATTGCTCATACAAGCGAAGGTTGGTGAATAATTTAGTGATCTGTTCATTGTTTTATTTCACACCACAATTTTCATTGCTACTTGGTGGAATACCTGTGTACTTCCACAGACTGGTTTTGGTTTGCTTGCAACTGATTTTTTCCCAACGACACTATTTGAATCTTTGGACTCGGATCGCACATTATGTTTTTTGTTATTGTTGCCAGACATACACTGTAACTTTTTATAGCCATAAATATTAATCATCATAATTGGCATAAACAATAAAAAAATCGTCTTACTCGGTTATATTTACATCAGTATGGCAACCCAATCGCCTAATATAATAAAACTTCTAACAAACAACAACTGCTTACATATACAAGTCCATATATACTTTTCTCATGGCGGTAGCCCTCACAGGTGGCTCGTCGGCCAAGACAAGGATGGCACCATGACAGATGAGTGGTTGTTCGTGCCGGATGTGATGATCCCCGATCCAGAGCCGACCAACAGGGGCGGGGGCGTCTCGCTTCCAGCTTCATGTGGCTCACCGTTTTTTGACTTGAGTACGAAGAGATTGCAAACAGTGGGTAGTGGAAAGCTAGGCGACGGAGTGAAATACCGTCAAATCCCTCGGTAGGGTTCATGACGAGGTCAGAAGTACAGGGACGGAGTCTGCACACACAGGTTACCCAGTTTCGGTCCTTCGAAGAGTAGTACCCTCACTCCTACTTCTTCTTGTTATTCATGGTGAGAGGATATCTCGTGTAGAGGATTACAACAGTGTATGAGATTGCTACCGAGAGTTTGTTGCTCTAAGATTGGATGCTCTTGGGGGCACCCTGAACTCCCTTTATATAGACAGGGAGTCCTAGGGTGTACATGATGATCAATGTGATCCAGGCCGTCACCGCTCTTGTCTTGGAGAACAGGTCATGGTAAGGTCGTTCCCTCTTGCTGTTTGGGTCCTGGTCGCCGGCCCATGTCTTCATTGGAGTGGGCCAGCGACTAGCAGAAATCCTTTGTCAGTAGGGATGATTTGGAGCGCCTGGTGGAGGTGGGGTGGCTACCCAAGAAGTCCACCATGCCGTGGCTGGCGCCCTCCGGGAAGGAAGGGGTTCCACGCCCGTTGCTATGGAATTTGGTGGTCCATGAGGCGTTTATCTTCTGAGTCCTGCGGTTTCCCTTGAGCGCCTTTACCATGGGATCTTCACGCACTACGGGCTTCAGCTACACCACTTAACCTCAAGCGGGGTGCTCCATTTGTCTTGCTTTGTGACTTTTTGCGAAGGAGGGCAAGGTGGCCTCTTTGATCTCTTCAGATTATTTTTCAAGGTAGTTCCTCGCTTGAAGGAGGGCAAGGTTGCCTCTTTCTGCAGCGCAATGCTCCGTCCTCGCTCGATTCTGGCTACTTTGAGCTGCCTACTACCGGTGTACAAGAGTTATGGGAGGGGAGATGGTTCTATGCTACCAACGTCTCCCGGGTTTACTGTGAGAACGCCATGCCAGTTTTTGCCAACATACCATGCAGGCAGAGGCCAGAATGGAGTTCCAAGATAGACTTCGCCCCCGAGACCCTCCTTCTGATTCAAGCAGTCTTCGAGATGCGCGAGAGGGGGCTAGCTGGCCTTCAACTTGTAAAGACGTGAGTGGAAAGGAACATCCTGCATCTTGGTTCCAGGGTGTCTCCCATGTTTGACTACATGGGGTTGGACGATCTAGATCGTTTGCTCCGGAAGGAACTCAGTGAGGTCGAGGCCCGCATGCATCTGTCGACCGGCCTCCTTCTTGGGGACATACATATTGGAGTTACCATCGAGCCTTTCAGCCTGGCGAACCCACACTCGCCGGTCAGACGAAGGCGACCTTTCTCTTTGTCGGCGTATCGTGAGGAATTTCTTTTGCCAACTTGTTTTCCTTCTTCTTTTCTGTTTTTTATCTACTGATTTTGCATGTTTTCTTTTCTGTTTTTTGCTTTTCTGTTTGTTTTTCTTCATTTTTTCTTCCTTTTCTATTTTTCATTTTTCTCCTCTCCTTTTCTTTCCTTTTAAATTTATGAACATTTTTATCGTAAATAAATACATGAATTTTTCAATTAGCAAACTTTTTATAAAATCACATACATTTCTGAAATTCGATAATACTTTTAAGTTTGCCAATATTAACATATATGAACGATTTTTTAAATTAGTGAGTAGTTTTTACATTTGTGACCATTTTTAGAATAGCGTGAATCTTTTTGAAAATTTGTGAATACTTTGAAATTAGTTAACATTTTTAAATTTTTGTATACTTTATAAATTCATGAACCTTTTTTTCTATTCGCAAACATTTTTGAAATTCATGAATAGTTTTAAAATGTGAACATTTTAATTAAAAAATGAGAACATTTTTAAAGTGCACAAACCTATTTTTAGTATCCGTGAATTTTTATTTCACCAACTAATTCAATACTAGAAAAAAAAGATAGTTGGTTTCTTTTCCTGAGCCTGAATGCATGTAGTAAAGGAACGAAAAAAAAAATATCCAGTGCACCAAGTAAGTGAATGATCGAGTGAACATAACGGATCACGAGTTCTTGATCCAGTATGCGCTATAGGGTCACTTTGATGCCCTAAGCGCTAGATATGAGCACCCTATGTTTCGGCGCGTGTGGGTTTTTTCGCTGCTGGGGAATGGGGCAAACTGGTTTGTTCGTTATTTGGGGACTTGGCGTGTGTGGGTTTTTCTTCTTCATCGTGTGTTTTACGAGAGGCGCCGTGCCTTTTTGATTCTGTGCCGAATGATCGGGTAGCGCTTGTTTCTTCCCAGTTAGTCTCCTCTCATGCTAGATTCACTGTAGAATACCGACGTCATGCTGGTGCTAGGGATGAGCCTGGGAAACAACAAAAAGATCGAGGGCTGAGATCCAAGACAACATAAGCACCTCTCATATTGTCGCCATAGCTAGGCCTTGTGGCATTAGCTTAATGTCATTACTGAGAGGCGACTAGGTTGAGATATTGAAGACATTTTGGGATGAAAACCAATGCAAAGAGTGATTTTGAAAGGTAGAGGCATGAGTGAATTGGACTTTATGCAGGTGTAATCGTATATGGGCCTTGGCCCATGCCTACACGTGCCAACAAAGTACAAAAGTTAGAGAAAACCATTTCAGTGATACGGTCTTTATGTAGGGTGAAAACCTAAGATACACCTGAACACGAAACATCTACGATGGAAACACCAAACCAAACACCGAACATCAAACACCGAATAAACTAGTAATATCGATCAACTCAGGTAGGTTCAGGTTGATGTTTCGTTTTTATGTGTAAAAATGACCACCTCTAACAGATAGTCTTCGTAAAAAAGAGAGAGACTCAACTCGCCGACAACGAAATGGCATGGCCAAGCACGCGTCACCCTCTAGTAATATATGGACGCCACACAGAATAAAGGAAAATGCAAGGTGCAAATGGACTTGAAAACACAAATGCCGAGGAAATATAGACTTAATGATCGGTTGTTTTAAGTCGTTTTCCTGTCGCAGATACCACTACGAATGGTCTGCCGTGTAGCACCCCTTCCATGCAGCTATATACTAAGTACTTCAACGATGTGTATGCAGTGGCGGATCCAGCGCAACATGACAGGATGGTCCAACAGTGTAATTCTTCATAGAAATATATCATTTTTTTAATGATATATAGGCTATGTGGAAATCTCAGGGTGATCCATGGACCATCCTGTCCACCCCCTAGATCCGCCACTATGTGTATGTTACAATAAGGAAACGAGCAGGCCATGGCCACATCATATAGTCGCTGCTGCCCACCTGCTTACCGTGACAGGAAAATCGGTTTTCGTCACTGATATGCAATTCCAGTGACTGACATCCACACACCGTCTCGGATGGGTTCTCGGGCGGCAGTGGTAGAAGGTATCAGTGATAAGCGGGAAGTATACATCACTGGTAAGTTGGACGGAGCACCGACCACCCAGTTGCCAATTTCATTCATACAATATCTCTTTGGCCTTTCTCCCTTACCTGCTAGCACGGTGTCTTGCATTTCAGCCAATCATCAGCCTCGGGTAGCGGGAACAGGGAGCGGTGTCGCGGAATCATGGTTGTTGGTTTGGTTTTCTTTCAATGTTTCTATTTTGTTTTCCAATTTTTCGGTGTTTACTTTTCTTGATACTAGCAAGGTGACCCTCGCAAATGCGAGGGCTTCATGTCTTAGTTTGTCCAATGATCCCAATAATCTTTTTAAGCCGATACAATGCATTTTTCTTTTGTGCTTATCCTCTCCTTGCATCATAGACAACATTCTTGCCATTGATACATGTCGCTACATTGAATAAATATGTATCCTCTCTAAAAAATAGGAAAAATGGCTATACTATTAGGACCTGATACTATTAACCATGCTCTAATTCAAAATGGGAGCTGCCCAATCAAAAAGAGGTGGGCACGTGTGTGAACTGCAACTCGCTAGATATCCGAACTCAAAACTCGAACTAACTCTTTGGCTAATGCGTCACGTTCAACTTGGGGTAACGTGGTAAACCTGCACAATTAACCGAGCATGTGTTTTTGCTCTCGGCATCATGACTCGAACCACTTACAAGGGGAGAAATGGTGCCAAGACAGTGTCTCGCTCAAGTAACTGAATGGCATAACATGTCATAGCCATAGTGAACGGACGACAAGAAAAACACAAGTTTACCCAGAGTGGAACTAGCTACGAGGAGCAGCATAAAGGACTCCAGCTCAATTGCCACCAAAACGACTCGTGCCCACTATCACCAGGGGAGGTCATTTTATTGAATTAGCCCTGCTAGTCCGTCTTTCGGAGACCATGCTGTTTATTGCGGGCCAATACACTCACTGGGTAAATATTGCTTCTCTCCTGATGTTTCTGATTCCTACTTGTTTATTGTGTCTTTTTTGTTCTTATCTCTCCATTTTCTCCTTGTGCATGCTCGCACCTATTCATGTCTTAACATGTCAAATGAATGGAGGAGAAAATATCAATTTGCGTGGATATGTGCTCATGCAGATGCAGGCTTGCATATATAGACAAAGCATTATTGCTCATACAAGCGAAGGTTGGTGAATAATTTAGTGATCTGTTCATTGTTTTATTTCACACCACAATTTTCATTGCTACTTGGTGGAATACCTGTGTACTTCCACAGACTGGTTTTGGTTTGCTTGCAACTGATTTTTTCCCAACGACACTATTTGAATCTTTGGACTCGGATCGCACATTATGTTTTTTGTTATTGTTGCCAGACATACACTGTAACTTTTTATAGCCATAAATATTAATCATCATGATTGGCATAAACAATAAAAAAATCGTCTTACTCGGTTATATTTACATCAGTATGGCAACCCAATCGCCTAATATAATAAAACTTCTAACAAACAACAACTGCTTACATATACAAGTCCATATATACTTTTCTCATGGCGGTAGCCCTCACAGGTGGCTCGTCGGCCAAGACAAGGATGGCACCATGACAGATGAGTGGTTGTTCGTGCCGGATGTGATGATCCCCGATCCAGAGCCGACCAACAGGGGCGGGGGCGTCTCGCTTCCAGCTTCATGTGGCTCACCGTTTTTTGACTTGAGTACGAAGAGATTGCAAACAGTGGGTAGTGGAAAGCTAGGCGACGGAGTGAAATACCGTCAAATCCCTCGGTAGGGTTCATGACGAGGTCAGAAGTACAGGGACGGAGTCTGCACACATAGGTTACCCAGTTTCGGTCCTTCGAAGAGTAGTACCCTCACTCCTACTTCTTCTTGTTATTCATGGTGAGAGGATATCTCGTGTAGAGGATTACAACAGTGTATGAGATTGCTACCGAGAGTTTGTTGCTCTAAGATTGGATGCTCTTGGGGGCACCCTGAACTCCCTTTATATAGACAGGGAGTCCTAGGGTGTACATGATGATCAATGTGATCCAGGCCGTCACCGCTCTTGTCTTGGAGAACAGGTCATGGTAAGGTCGTTCCCTCTTGCTGTTTGGGTCCTGGTCGCCGGCCCATGTCTTCATTGGAGTGGGCCAGCGACTAGCAGAAATCCTTTGTCAGTAGGGATGATTTGGAGCGCCTGGTGGAGGTGGGGTGGCTACCCAAGAAGTCCACCATGCCGTGGCTGGCGCCCTCCGGGAAGGAAGGGGTTCCACGCCCGTTGCTATGGAATTTGGTGGTCCATGAGGCGTTTATCTTCTGAGTCCTGCGGTTTCCCTTGAGCGCCTTTACCATGGGATCTTCACGCACTACGGGCTTCAGCTACACCACTTAACCTCAAGCGGGGTGCTCCATTTGTCTTGCTTTGTGACTTTTTGCGAAGGAGGGCAAGGTGGCCTCTTTGATCTCTTCAGATTATTTTTCAAGGTAGTTCCTCGCTTGAAGGAGGGCAAGGTTGCCTCTTTCTGCAGCGCAATGCTCCGTCCTCGCTCGATTCTGGCTACTTTGAGCTGCCTACTACCGGTGTACAAGAGTTATGGGAGGGGAGATGGTTCTATGCTACCAACGTCTCCCGGGTTTACTGTGAGAACGCCATGCCAGTTTTTGCCAACATACCATGCAGGCAGAGGCCAGAATGGAGTTCCAAGATAGACTTCGCCCCCGAGACCCTCCTTCTGATTCAAGCAGTCTTCGAGATGCGCGAGAGGGGGCTAGCTGGCCTTCAACTTGTAAAGACGTGAGTGGAAAGGAACATCCTGCATCTTGGTTCCAGGGTGTCTCCCATGTTTGACTACATGGGGTTGGACGATCTAGATCGTTTGCTCCGGAAGGAACTCAGTGAGGTCGAGGCCCGCATGCATCTGTCGACCGGCCTCCTTCTTGGGGACATACATATTGGAGTTACCATCGAGCCTTTCAGCCTGGCGAACCCACACTCGCCGGTCAGACGAAGGCGACCTTTCTCTTTGTCGGCGTATCGTGAGGAATTTCTTTTGCCAACTTGTTTTCCTTCTTCTTTTCTGTTTTTTATCTACTGATTTTGCATGTTTTCTTTTCTGTTTTTTGCTTTTCTGTTTGTTTTTCTTCATTTTTTCTTCCTTTTCTATTTTTCATTTTTCTCCTCTCCTTTTCTTTCCTTTTAAATTTATGAACATTTTTATCGTAAATAAATACATGAATTTTTCAATTAGCAAACTTTTTATAAAATCACATACATTTCTGAAATTCGATAATACTTTTAAGTTTGCCAATATTAACATATATGAACGATTTTTTAAATTAGTGAGTAGTTTTTACATTTGTGACCATTTTTAGAATAGCGTGAATCTTTTTGAAAATTTGTGAATACTTTGAAATTAGTTAACATTTTTAAATTTTTGTATACTTTATAAATTCATGAACCTTTTTTTCTATTCGCAAACATTTTTGAAATTCATGAATAGTTTTAAAATGTGAACATTTTAATTAAAAAATGAGAACATTTTTAAAGTGCACAAACCTATTTTTAGTATCCGTGAATTTTTATTTCACCAACTAATTCAATACTAGAAAAAAAAGATAGTTGGTTTCTTTTCCTGAGCCTGAATGCATGTAGTAAAGGAACGAAAAAAAAAATATCCAGTGCACCAAGTAAGTGAATGATCGAGTGAACATAACGGATCACGAGTTCTTGATCCAGTATGCGCTATAGGGTCACTTTGATGCCCTAAGCGCTAGATATGAGCACCCTATGTTTCGGCGCGTGTGGGTTTTTTCGCTGCTGGGGAATGGGGCAAACTGGTTTGTTCGTTATTTGGGGACTTGGCGTGTGTGGGTTTTTCTTCTTCATCGTGTGTTTTACGAGAGGCGCCGTGCCTTTTTGATTCTGTGCCGAATGATCGGGTAGCGCTTGTTTCTTCCCAGTTAGTCTCCTCTCATGCTAGATTCACTGTAGAATACCGACGTCATGCTGGTGCTAGGGATGAGCCTGGGAAACAACAAAAAGATCGAGGGCTGAGATCCAAGACAACATAAGCACCTCTCATATTGTCGCCATAGCTAGGCCTTGTGGCATTAGCTTAATGTCATTACTGAGAGGCGACTAGGTTGAGATATTGAAGACATTTTGGGATGAAAACCAATGCAAAGAGTGATTTTGAAAGGTAGAGGCATGAGTGAATTGGACTTTATGCAGGTGTAATCGTATATGGGCCTTGGCCCATGCCTACACGTGCCAACAAAGTACAAAAGTTAGAGAAAACCATTTCAGTGATACGGTCTTTATGTAGGGTGAAAACCTAAGATACACCTGAACACGAAACATCTACGATGGAAACACCAAACCAAACACCGAACATCAAACACCGAATAAACTAGTAATATCGATCAACTCAGGTAGGTTCAGGTTGATGTTTCGTTTTTATGTGTAAAAATGACCACCTCTAACAGATAGTCTTCGTAAAAAAGAGAGAGACTCAACTCGCCGACAACGAAATGGCATGGCCAAGCACGCGTCACCCTCTAGTAATATATGGACGCCACACAGAATAAAGGAAAATGCAAGGTGCAAATGGACTTGAAAACACAAATGCCGAGGAAATATAGACTTAATGATCGGTTGTTTTAAGTCGTTTTCCTGTCGCAGATACCACTACGAATGGTCTGCCGTGTAGCACCCCTTCCATGCAGCTATATACTAAGTACTTCAACGATGTGTATGCAGTGGCGGATCCAGCGCAACATGACAGGATGGTCCAACAGTGTAATTCTTCATAGAAATATATCATTTTTTTAATGATATATAGGCTATGTGGAAATCTCAGGGTGATCCATGGACCATCCTGTCCACCCCCTAGATCCGCCACTATGTGTATGTTACAATAAGGAAACGAGCAGGCCATGGCCACATCATATAGTCGCTGCTGCCCACCTGCTTACCGTGACAGGAAAATCGGTTTTCGTCACTGATATGCAATTCCAGTGACTGACATCCACACACCGTCTCGGATGGGTTCTCGGGCGGCAGTGGTAGAAGGTATCAGTGATAAGCGGGAAGTATACATCACTGGTAAGTTGGACGGAGCACCGACCACCCAGTTGCCAATTTCATTCATACAATATCTCTTTGGCCTTTCTCCCTTACCTGCTAGCACGGTGTCTTGCATTTCAGCCAATCATCAGCCTCGGGTAGCGGGAACAGGGAGCGGTGTCGCGGAATCATGGTTGTTGGTTTGGTTTTCTTTCAATGTTTCTATTTTGTTTTCCAATTTTTCGGTGTTTACTTTTCTTGATACTAGCAAGGTGACCCTCGCAAATGCGAGGGCTTCATGTCTTAGTTTGTCCAATGATCCCAATAATCTTTTTAAGCCGATACAATGCATTTTTCTTTTGTGCTTATCCTCTCCTTGCATCATAGACAACATTCTTGCCATTGATACATGTCGCTACATTGAATAAATATGTATCCTCTCTAAAAAATAGGAAAAATGGCTATACTATTAGGACCTGATACTATTAACCATGCTCTAATTCAAAATGGGAGCTGCCCAATCAAAAAGAGGTGGGCACGTGTGTGAACTGCAACTCGCTAGATATCCGAACTCAAAACTCGAACTAACTCTTTGGCTAATGCGTCACGTTCAACTTGGGGTAACGTGGTAAACCTGCACAATTAACCGAGCATGTGTTTTTGCTCTCGGCATCATGACTCGAACCACTTACAAGGGGAGAAATGGTGCCAAGACAGTGTCTCGCTCAAGTAACTGAATGGCATAACATGTCATAGCCATAGTGAACGGACGACAAGAAAAACACAAGTTTACCCAGAGTGGAACTAGCTACGAGGAGCAGCATAAAGGACTCCAGCTCAATTGCCACCAAAACGACTCGTGCCCACTATCACCAGGGGAGGTCATTTTATTGAATTAGCCCTGCTAGTCCGTCTTTCGGAGACCATGCTGTTTATTGCGGGCCAATACACTCACTGGGTAAATATTGCTTCTCTCCTGATGTTTCTGATTCCTACTTGTTTATTGTGTCTTTTTTGTTCTTATCTCTCCATTTTCTCCTTGTGCATGCTCGCACCTATTCATGTCTTAACATGTCAAATGAATGGAGGAGAAAATATCAATTTGCGTGGATATGTGCTCATGCAGATGCAGGCTTGCATATATAGACAAAGCATTATTGCTCATACAAGCGAAGGTTGGTGAATAATTTAGTGATCTGTTCATTGTTTTATTTCACACCACAATTTTCATTGCTACTTGGTGGAATACCTGTGTACTTCCACAGACTGGTTTTGGTTTGCTTGCAACTGATTTTTTCCCAACGACACTATTTGAATCTTTGGACTCGGATCGCACATTATGTTTTTTGTTATTGTTGCCAGACATACACTGTAACTTTTTATAGCCATAAATATTAATCATCATGATTGGCATAAACAATAAAAAAATCGTCTTACTCGGTTATATTTACATCAGTATGGCAACCCAATCGCCTAATATAATAAAACTTCTAACAAACAACAACTGCTTACATATACAAGTCCATATATACTTTTCTCATGGCGGTAGCCCTCACAGGTGGCTCGTCGGCCAAGACAAGGATGGCACCATGACAGATGAGTGGTTGTTCGTGCCGGATGTGATGATCCCCGATCCAGAGCCGACCAACAGGGGCGGGGGCGTCTCGCTTCCAGCTTCATGTGGCTCACCGTTTTTTGACTTGAGTACGAAGAGATTGCAAACAGTGGGTAGTGGAAAGCTAGGCGACGGAGTGAAATACCGTCAAATCCCTCGGTAGGGTTCATGACGAGGTCAGAAGTACAGGGACGGAGTCTGCACACATAGGTTACCCAGTTTCGGTCCTTCGAAGAGTAGTACCCTCACTCCTACTTCTTCTTGTTATTCATGGTGAGAGGATATCTCGTGTAGAGGATTACAACAGTGTATGAGATTGCTACCGAGAGTTTGTTGCTCTAAGATTGGATGCTCTTGGGGGCACCCTGAACTCCCTTTATATAGACAGGGAGTCCTAGGGTGTACATGATGATCAATGTGATCCAGGCCGTCACCGCTCTTGTCTTGGAGAACAGGTCATGGTAAGGTCGTTCCCTCTTGCTGTTTGGGTCCTGGTCGCCGGCCCATGTCTTCATTGGAGTGGGCCAGCGACTAGCAGAAATCCTTTGTCAGTAGGGATGATTTGGAGCGCCTGGTGGAGGTGGGGTGGCTACCCAAGAAGTCCACCATGCCGTGGCTGGCGCCCTCCGGGAAGGAAGGGGTTCCACGCCCGTTGCTATGGAATTTGGTGGTCCATGAGGCGTTTATCTTCTGAGTCCTGCGGTTTCCCTTGAGCGCCTTTACCATGGGATCTTCACGCACTACGGGCTTCAGCTACACCACTTAACCTCAAGCGGGGTGCTCCATTTGTCTTGCTTTGTGACTTTTTGCGAAGGAGGGCAAGGTGGCCTCTTTGATCTCTTCAGATTATTTTTCAAGGTAGTTCCTCGCTTGAAGGAGGGCAAGGTTGCCTCTTTCTGCAGCGCAATGCTCCGTCCTCGCTCGATTCTGGCTACTTTGAGCTGCCTACTACCGGTGTACAAGAGTTATGGGAGGGGAGATGGTTCTATGCTACCAACGTCTCCCGGGTTTACTGTGAGAACGCCATGCCAGTTTTTGCCAACATACCATGCAGGCAGAGGCCAGAATGGAGTTCCAAGATAGACTTCGCCCCCGAGACCCTCCTTCTGATTCAAGCAGTCTTCGAGATGCGCGAGAGGGGGCTAGCTGGCCTTCAACTTGTAAAGACGTGAGTGGAAAGGAACATCCTGCATCTTGGTTCCAGGGTGTCTCCCATGTTTGACTACATGGGGTTGGACGATCTAGATCGTTTGCTCCGGAAGGAACTCAGTGAGGTCGAGGCCCGCATGCATCTGTCGACCGGCCTCCTTCTTGGGGACATACATATTGGAGTTACCATCGAGCCTTTCAGCCTGGCGAACCCACACTCGCCGGTCAGACGAAGGCGACCTTTCTCTTTGTCGGCGTATCGTGAGGAATTTCTTTTGCCAACTTGTTTTCCTTCTTCTTTTCTGTTTTTTATCTACTGATTTTGCATGTTTTCTTTTCTGTTTTTTGCTTTTCTGTTTGTTTTTCTTCATTTTTTCTTCCTTTTCTATTTTTCATTTTTCTCCTCTCCTTTTCTTTCCTTTTAAATTTATGAACATTTTTATCGTAAATAAATACATGAATTTTTCAATTAGCAAACTTTTTATAAAATCACATACATTTCTGAAATTCGATAATACTTTTAAGTTTGCCAATATTAACATATATGAACGATTTTTTAAATTAGTGAGTAGTTTTTACATTTGTGACCATTTTTAGAATAGCGTGAATCTTTTTGAAAATTTGTGAATACTTTGAAATTAGTTAACATTTTTAAATTTTTGTATACTTTATAAATTCATGAACCTTTTTTTCTATTCGCAAACATTTTTGAAATTCATGAATAGTTTTAAAATGTGAACATTTTAATTAAAAAATGAGAACATTTTTAAAGTGCACAAACCTATTTTTAGTATCCGTGAATTTTTATTTCACCAACTAATTCAATACTAGAAAAAAAAGATAGTTGGTTTCTTTTCCTGAGCCTGAATGCATGTAGTAAAGGAACGAAAAAAAAAATATCCAGTGCACCAAGTAAGTGAATGATCGAGTGAACATAACGGATCACGAGTTCTTGATCCAGTATGCGCTATAGGGTCACTTTGATGCCCTAAGCGCTAGATATGAGCACCCTATGTTTCGGCGCGTGTGGGTTTTTTCGCTGCTGGGGAATGGGGCAAACTGGTTTGTTCGTTATTTGGGGACTTGGCGTGTGTGGGTTTTTCTTCTTCATCGTGTGTTTTACGAGAGGCGCCGTGCCTTTTTGATTCTGTGCCGAATGATCGGGTAGCGCTTGTTTCTTCCCAGTTAGTCTCCTCTCATGCTAGATTCACTGTAGAATACCGACGTCATGCTGGTGCTAGGGATGAGCCTGGGAAACAACAAAAAGATCGAGGGCTGAGATCCAAGACAACATAAGCACCTCTCATATTGTCGCCATAGCTAGGCCTTGTGGCATTAGCTTAATGTCATTACTGAGAGGCGACTAGGTTGAGATATTGAAGACATTTTGGGATGAAAACCAATGCAAAGAGTGATTTTGAAAGGTAGAGGCATGAGTGAATTGGACTTTATGCAGGTGTAATCGTATATGGGCCTTGGCCCATGCCTACACGTGCCAACAAAGTACAAAAGTTAGAGAAAACCATTTCAGTGATACGGTCTTTATGTAGGGTGAAAACCTAAGATACACCTGAACACGAAACATCTACGATGGAAACACCAAACCAAACACCGAACATCAAACACCGAATAAACTAGTAATATCGATCAACTCAGGTAGGTTCAGGTTGATGTTTCGTTTTTATGTGTAAAAATGACCACCTCTAACAGATAGTCTTCGTAAAAAAGAGAGAGACTCAACTCGCCGACAACGAAATGGCATGGCCAAGCACGCGTCACCCTCTAGTAATATATGGACGCCACACAGAATAAAGGAAAATGCAAGGTGCAAATGGACTTGAAAACACAAATGCCGAGGAAATATAGACTTAATGATCGGTTGTTTTAAGTCGTTTTCCTGTCGCAGATACCACTACGAATGGTCTGCCGTGTAGCACCCCTTCCATGCAGCTATATACTAAGTACTTCAACGATGTGTATGCAGTGGCGGATCCAGCGCAACATGACAGGATGGTCCAACAGTGTAATTCTTCATAGAAATATATCATTTTTTTAATGATATATAGGCTATGTGGAAATCTCAGGGTGATCCATGGACCATCCTGTCCACCCCCTAGATCCGCCACTATGTGTATGTTACAATAAGGAAACGAGCAGGCCATGGCCACATCATATAGTCGCTGCTGCCCACCTGCTTACCGTGACAGGAAAATCGGTTTTCGTCACTGATATGCAATTCCAGTGACTGACATCCACACACCGTCTCGGATGGGTTCTCGGGCGGCAGTGGTAGAAGGTATCAGTGATAAGCGGGAAGTATACATCACTGGTAAGTTGGACGGAGCACCGACCACCCAGTTGCCAATTTCATTCATACAATATCTCTTTGGCCTTTCTCCCTTACCTGCTAGCACGGTGTCTTGCATTTCAGCCAATCATCAGCCTCGGGTAGCGGGAACAGGGAGCGGTGTCGCGGAATCATGGTTGTTGGTTTGGTTTTCTTTCAATGTTTCTATTTTGTTTTCCAATTTTTCGGTGTTTACTTTTCTTGATACTAGCAAGGTGACCCTCGCAAATGCGAGGGCTTCATGTCTTAGTTTGTCCAATGATCCCAATAATCTTTTTAAGCCGATACAATGCATTTTTCTTTTGTGCTTATCCTCTCCTTGCATCATAGACAACATTCTTGCCATTGATACATGTCGCTACATTGAATAAATATGTATCCTCTCTAAAAAATAGGAAAAATGGCTATACTATTAGGACCTGATACTATTAACCATGCTCTAATTCAAAATGGGAGCTGCCCAATCAAAAAGAGGTGGGCACGTGTGTGAACTGCAACTCGCTAGATATCCGAACTCAAAACTCGAACTAACTCTTTGGCTAATGCGTCACGTTCAACTTGGGGTAACGTGGTAAACCTGCACAATTAACCGAGCATGTGTTTTTGCTCTCGGCATCATGACTCGAACCACTTACAAGGGGAGAAATGGTGCCAAGACAGTGTCTCGCTCAAGTAACTGAATGGCATAACATGTCATAGCCATAGTGAACGGACGACAAGAAAAACACAAGTTTACCCAGAGTGGAACTAGCTACGAGGAGCAGCATAAAGGACTCCAGCTCAATTGCCACCAAAACGACTCGTGCCCACTATCACCAGGGGAGGTCATTTTATTGAATTAGCCCTGCTAGTCCGTCTTTCGGAGACCATGCTGTTTATTGCGGGCCAATACACTCACTGGGTAAATATTGCTTCTCTCCTGATGTTTCTGATTCCTACTTGTTTATTGTGTCTTTTTTGTTCTTATCTCTCCATTTTCTCCTTGTGCATGCTCGCACCTATTCATGTCTTAACATGTCAAATGAATGGAGGAGAAAATATCAATTTGTGTGGATATGTGCTCATGCAGATGCAGGCTTGCATATATAGACAAAGCATTATTGCTCATACAAGCGAACGTTGGTGAATAATTTAGTGATTTGTTCATCTCTACTCCTAATGTCTCGGTTGGTAGTTTCGCCTCACTCCCACCTCATTCCATCACTCCTATCTTTCGCCCACCCCACACAACGTACTTGGGCCGGCCCATTAACGCGTTCGTTGATGCAAGCCCTCGACGCGCAATCCTCCCGATGCCTGCACTCCTCACGCCGCTGTCCTCTTCTTCTCTCCGATCTCCTCGCCCTGCCCCGACTCCTCGGCACCCCGGGACCTGGCCGAGGCCGACCACTCCTCGGCGTCCCGCCGCTCCGCCGCCGCCGTCACATCCGAGGCGGCGAGGAGCCGGCCTGACCTCGATCTCCGATCTCCTCGCCCTGCCCGACGCCGCCGACTCCTCGGCGCCCCGCCGCCGCCGTCACATCCGAGGCGGCGAGGAGCCGGCCTGACCTTATCCTCCCCGGCCGGAGCCGAGGCGATGTCGCCGCGTGCCTGAGGGCTTCGCCCTCACGTTGTGGTTGTGCTCCGCCTGAGGGTCGGACCGACTCGTCGGCTGCCGCTGCCGGGACGCGCCACGCCGTGTGCCAGTTGAGCAAGGAGCCGTGGGAAGTTGCCTCGGCCGGATGGCGACATGCGCGTGAGAGCGCTGCCTCTTCTTCTTGGTAATACACGATGTATCGTTTCTTCTTGTGATTTACGTGAGTACATACATACTTGGAAAAAGCAATCCATTGTTAGATTATTGGTTGATCACAAGAATACTACGTAGATCAAATAGGCAAAGATTAAATAGGTAATCTCTGTTATTATTATTTTCTTGATTGAAACCAGATCGACAAGCTCTGTTCTTCTTTTCTGTTCGTCCTTTTCTTTTCTGATGTCTTCGCCCATGAAAAGATGCGAACATTGCCTAATTCGTGGTCATTAATAAAGATGAAAAACAAGGATCAATTCGTTGTGGTTACTTGATTGAAAAATCTGACCAATTTCAAGTTCCTGTTTGGAGTATGATCAGTTCGTTTCATCTTTTGTTTTGATCTCTCTGTTCTGTTCGAGGATGATCTTTGACTCGATGTAGATTGACGCCCCCTGTTCATCCTTATTCTTCTCTTTTCTTGCCCGGCCAAATTGCTCAATTGGAGCACAAAGTGCATGATAACATGTTTAGAAGTAAAAAACTGAGAGATAGATAGATGAATGAATCAGCAGCTTTTCATTGATGATGAATCTGAGTGTTTATACAAGGTGTAGGTCGGTTACAAGGTATGTTGGTTAGGTGTTGGAGAAAATCCAACTGCTAATGATGGTTGCTAATTGCTAATGTCGGTTCACTAATTAGTATGTGCTAATTAACAAAAGACATGTGCTAAATATATTCCTAACAAGATTGATCCACGTACGTGTGCTATTTGTTTTGGCATAGATGATAGATTGATCCACGTGCGCTATCTGTTTTGAGCTGTGTGTTGCTTCAGATTTTGGCATTGATCCACGTGTGCTATCTGTTTCACATACCTGAGTTTTTCACGGTTTGTAAACTGGATAAAACTGAAGAGAAGACCTATACACTGGATAAAACTGAAGACAAATCAAGCTTGTTAAAAGAGTTTAAAAAATGTTGTAACCTGATCATTATAGCTTTCTCGTCAGAACTTTGGAGTGGATTCGTGCCTCCTCAAGCCATGCTGTACTTGAACAAGATGCATTTTCTCAGGTTATATTCGAGCAGTATATCCGCGAGGCAAGGAACTTCACTTCACCCTGAGCTTCCCCTACCTTACGATTTTTTTTCCTTTTTGAGGTTTTTGACTCACTGTACTTGTGTGTATTTGGCATGAAGGAATGGTTCCATGGAGCACCCTACCCGTGGGTCTCCCCTCGGAGCAAACATGACGGGCCGGCCGACGAGGTTGGCCGGCCTGGATTCCGGTGGCGACCAAGTCGCCCACCATGCGGAGCCCAAAGGTGGAGTGGCGCACCACCATGAGCGCCAAAAGAGAGGTATGTAACTGCCGCGAATCTCTGCTTTCAATTCGGTTCATTTCCCCGCGAAATAGGCTTCTCAGGGTTATTGTTTGGTTGTAACACATCTGTTCTACTTCTACTCCTGTATTTGTGTATGAAAGGAAATCTTGCCCAGTTTGTTTTTGATCTTGAGAAGGATATTTTTGACACTGTTCAGAGTTCGTTACAAGCATTTAAGAGATGGTCGCTAGATGTTCTTGAATGCCACCGATTTTTTCTCTCATTTTGCTGGGATTTGGCAATATATGTATCTGTCGATGTTGATACTGTCTCAATTAGTTGTAGTTGGCTATTGCTCTATCTCGCTCTTGATGTAGCAGACTGGCAAATACACTGAAACAGACATGTACTACTATCTGGTAGCTAAAGTTAAGTGTTCCTCAAAAAGTGTCAATGTTGATGTACCTCAATCCAATGCCCCGCAGGTTTCCACAGGCAATATCTACTGAATCATCGTTGGTAAGACAAGCACATTATAAAATATCTACTATTAAAGGGGAGTATGTAGGTCCTTTCGTTTCATTAGCCCTCCATCGAACGAACGAAGACCCCACCGATTTTCTTTTCTTTCTGAAAAGAACACCTATCGCTTGGCTGTAACATATGTAACTGACGGTGACAGGTAGATGACCTCTCCATTACTGTTGTTTACCTTCTTTTGTAGTCCAATCATCTTTCATCGAAGGAGCCTGGGAGGATCCTCGCTCTGCCCTGTCCTGAAGGGTGTTCGTCTACTTGGTGTCGTGCTCTGGAGTCAGGAAAGATGCCCTAATGCAGGTTTGATGCTTTACCTTTTCTTTTCCTTTCCCAATCAATTAGTATAGTTCGTAGCTGATTGCATGATTAGGATTTAATACTATATCTTAAGAGGAAAATTAATGAAGAACAAACTTCTCTGCTCCAATTCGGTGGTAGCGGAAGAGAGGCAATCATGGAGGTGACAGACGCAATGGCTTGAGCACGCTGGTAACCGCATGACAGATGGTCGTCCCCAAGTTTCTACGGCTGAGTTCCCAGTATACCTCCTGGACAGTGCTGTAAATCATCAAAGCTCAACGCCGTTCCTTGTCATATAGGAGGTCAGCACTTCAAACAATCCCTAGGCTCTGTTACTTCTCATTTGCAGATCTTAGGAGATTGGTCTGTTTCTTACATGCCCTTTCAATTTCGTTTTTCTACCCCCCATGCTTGCAGGATGATTGTACGACATATCTGCCAGCCGAACGAATCATGCTAAAAATTTCTTATACATAAATGATGCATGTATGATTATTCTTATTGCTTATTACTTCAAATTTTTCTCTGTGAATGGGCTCAACAAATATAATGTTCACCAGATAGCTTGCTATTTGTCTGTGCTGTTTTATATCCCTTCTCAGCTGTTGTCCTTACTCTGGATAAACTGGAACACAAATGTTCTACTAAATGATATATCGGCTAAACATCCAGGATATGCGTGTGTTCTTCCAAATGTACTCGATGCTCCAAACTGGATTTTGTAGGTATCGAAGTTCTCTTCTGGTAGAGTACTTGTTCTGGTTCTACCATTCAGGTTGCTACATCATTTTATTTGGTTACTGAATATCTGGCAATGTTAAAAAAGTCAACATGTTTAAAAAGGTCCTATAATTAGGGACAAGATTAATCAGGGAAAAGTTAATATAGAAAAATTGTGGAGTAGTTTTTTGTTGTCTAGATGTTGTGTCATACTTCTGTTAAGGAAAATGAACTCATCATCTCATTTTATGCAGGATTGATGACTTGATATACATTCCTAGAGGTAAATAATATCAATTATATACTAAGCGAGTTATCAGGTTTGGGTTCTTTCAAATTGATGTCTAAATTTGTTGGTATTATCAGTTGTCGGCAATTCTCATGTGTAATGTATACATGGTTCAAATATCAGGATTATGTTCTACTCCTAGTTGCTAAAAATATTAAGAACTATGGTTTTAATTAGTTAGTTCAACTGATTGTGTCATTTGAAGTAGTAGATACTTATCACATTTTAGAAGCTTCTTTCTTTACGTAAAGATTTCACTAGGCTGCTAACATAGGAGGGGTCATACTATGATTTCTTTAGCATTGCTTGATTTGGCCATATGTTTCTCAACTGTTTGTTCTTGCATTGACTATAAACCCTACTCACTATGGATTTGTGCGAAGCAAAGGTGCTCGATAAATAGTTACTATATTCTGTGTGGGGTAGAAAAATAATTTATGTATGCTAATATCTCTCATGCTATCAACTTAAGTGTCTGTTTCTACCCTTGGTGACGTTATTTCAATATCCTGCATTACTCAGGCATTGCAATACACTGCACTCGGATGATTTTGTCGATAGAAAATTTTAAGCTCCATGATTTGGCAAGATTATCTGTGCAAGAAACTATGTACATCTTAAAGTTCTGCATCTCAATTTTAGTACTTGTGTTGAACAGGAGGAAGCCTAGAATTCGCTTCAAAGATGGAACTCGTCAATATAGAAGAGTAACACCTGGACAAAATCAAATCTGTTCGGAGAAGCCAATTGTACCTCCTTCCCGAGTGCCCAATGCAGATGAATGTTGATGATGCCACTCACTTGCCTTGTTTTTAAAGATCACATGTGCAACACAGCCATGCAAAGGGAATCTCGTGGAGGGGGAGAATAAGACATTTGTGGGGTTGAAGGAGCACATGAAAGTAGATACTTTGGTGAGGGTAGAAATTGAAATGCATGCTTGGAGAAACATATTTAGAGAAAAGCGAGAGATGGACAAGAACTATTTGTCACAACATAGTGATATGCATGTGATGTACATTGTGCATATCATTATATTTTGATATATGTTTTCTTAGATAAGTTTGTTCTTTCATGGCAATGCAAGGGCATTCAACTAGATTTAGCTTACTTGATTTGGATTAGAATGGGAAGAAGCTGACATGGTCGGGTTGTTTTTTAACCATTTCAAGGCAACAAAACAACGACATCAAAGCTACATGCAAAGTCAAGGGGCAATAGATTGAGTGGATGAATGATGTATGGACAGAAAAGATGATGGACAACAAGTTCAACGGGAAAGAGCGGCTAGAGGGTGTGTGGTGTTTGTAAGAAAAGAGAGAAGAAGATGCGTGCATTTGTGTTGTGGATGAACATTGCGTGCAAAGTGCTCGTTTGTGGGAGAAAAATGAGCATTGTTTACAAATTTATTTATTGGCCCGTGGCAACGCACGGGCAGTCTACTAGTTGTTTTTATTTCACACCTCAATTTTCATTGGTACTTGGTGGAATACCTGTGTACTTCTACAGACTGGTTTTGGTTTGCTTGCAAGTGATTTTTTTCCCAACGACACTATTTGAATCTTTTGACTCAGATCACACATTGTGTTTTTTGTTATTGTTGCCAGGCATACACTGTAACATTTTATAGCCATAAATATTACTTATCATAATTTGCATAAACAATAAAAAAATTGTGTTACTCGGTTATATTTACATCAATATGGCAACCTAATCGCCTAATATATTAAAACTTCTAACAAACAACTGCTTACATATACAAGTCCATATATACTTTTCTCATGGCGGTAGCCCTCACAGGTGGCTCGTCGGCCGAGACAAGGATGGCACCATGATAGATGAGTGGTTGTTCGTGCCGGATGTGATGATCCCCGATCCAGAGCCGACCAACAGGGGCGGGGGCGTCTCGCTTCCACCTTCATGTGGCTCACCGTTTTTTGACTTGGGTACGAAGAGATTGCAAACAGTGGGTAGTGGATAGCTAGGCGACGGAGTGAAATACCGTCAAATCCCTCGATAGGGTTCATGACGAGGTCAGAAGTACAGGGACGGAGTCTGCACACACAGGTTACCCAGGTTCGGTCCTTCGAAGAGTAGTACCCTCACTCCTACTTCTTCTTGTTATTCATGGTGAGAGGATATCTCGTGTAGAGGATTACAACGGTGTATGAGATTGCTACCGAGAGTTTGTTGATCTAAGATTGGATGCTCTTGGGGGCACCCTGAACTCCCTTTATATAGACAGGGAGTCTTAGGGTGTACATGATGATGAATGTGATCCAGGCCGTCACCGCTCTTGTCTTGGAGAGCAGGTCATGGTAAGGTCGTTCCCTCTTGCTGTTTGGGTCCTGGTCGCCGGCCCATGTCTTCACTGGAGTGGGCCAGCGACTAGCAGAAATCCTTTGTCAGTAGGGATGATTTGGAGCGCCTGGTGGAGGTGGGATGGCTACCCAAGAAGTCCTCCATGCCGTGGCTGGCGCCCTCCGGGAAGGAAGGGGTTCCACGACCGTTGCTATGGAATTTGGTGGTCCATGAGGCGTTTATCTTCTGAGTCCTGCGGTTTCCCTTGAGCGCCTTTACCGTGGGATCTTCACGCACTACGGGCTTCAGCTACACCACTTAACCTCAAGCGGGGTGCTCCATTTGTCTTGCTTTGTGACTTTTTGCGAAGGAGGGCAAGGTGGCCTCTTTGATCTCTTGAGATTATTTTTCGAGGTAGTTCCTCGCTTGAAGGAGGGCAATGTTGCCTCTTTCTGCAGTGCAATGCTCCGTCCTCGCTCGATTCTAGCTACTTCGAGCTGCCTACTACCGGTGTACAAGAGTTATGGGAGGGGAGATGGTTCTATGCTACCAACGTCTCCCGGGTTTACTGTGAGAACGCCATGCCAGTTTTTGCCAACATACCATGCAGGCAGAGGCCAGAATGGAGTTCCAAGATAGACTTCGCCCCCGAGACCCTCCTTCTGATTCAAGCAGTCTTCGAGATGCGCGAGAGGGGGCTAGCTGGCCTTCAACTTGTAAAGACGTGAGTGGAAAGGAACATCCTGCATCTTGGTTCCAGGGTGTCTCCCATGTTTGACTACATGGGGTTGGACGATCTAGATCGTTTGCTCCGGAAGGAACTCAGTGAGGTCGAGGCCCGCATGCATCTGTCGACCGGCCTCCCTCTTGGGGACATACATATTGGAGTTACCATCGAGCCTTTCAGCCTGGCGAACCCACACTCACCGGTGAGACGAAGGCGACCTTTCTCTTTGTCGGCGTATCGTGAGGAATTTCTTTTGCCAACTTGTTTTCCTTCTTCTTTTCTGTTTTTTATCTACTGATTTTGCATGTTTTCTTTTCTGTTTTTTGCTTTTCTGTTTGTTTTTCTTCATTTTTTCTTCCTTTTCTATTTTTCGTTTTTCTCCTCTCCTTTTCTTTACTTTTAAATTTATGAACATTTTTATCGTAAATAAATACATGAATTTTTCAATTAGCAAACTTTTTATAAAATCACATATATGAACGATTTTTTAAATTAGTGATTAGTTTTTACATTTGTGACCATTATTAGAATAGCGTGAATCTTTTAGAAAATTTGTGAATACTTTGAAATTAGTTAACATTTTTAAATTTTTGTATATTTTATAAATTCATGAACCTTTTTTTCTATTCGCAAACATTTTTGAAATTCATGAATAGTTTTAAAATGTGAACATTTTAATTAAAAAATGAGAACATTTTTAAAGTGCACAAACCTATTTCTAGTATCCGTGAATTTTTATTTCACCAACTAATTCAATACTAGAAAAAAAAGATAGTTGGTTTCTTTTCCAGAGCCTGAATGCATGTAGTAAAGGAACGAAAAAAATATATCCAGTGCACCAAGTAAGTGAATGATCGAGTGAACATAACGGATCAGGAGTTCTTGACCCAGTATGCGCTATAAGGTCACTTTGATGCCCTAAGCGCTAGATATGAGCACCCTATGTTTCGGCGGGTGTGGGTTTTTTCGCTGCTGGGGAATGGGGCAAACTGGTTTGTTCGTTATTTGGGAACTTGGCGCGTGTGGGTTTTTCTTCTTCATCGTGTGTTTTATGAGAGGCGCCGTGCCTTTTTGATTCTGTGCCGAATGATCGGGTAGCGCTTGTTTCTTCCTAGTTAGTCTCCTCTCATGCTAGATTCACTGTAGAATACCGACGTCATGCTGGTGCTAGGGATGAGCCTGGGAAACAACAAAAAGATCGAGGGCTGAGATCCAAGACAACATAAGCACCTCTCATATTGTCGCCATAGCTAGGCCTTGTGGCATTAGCTTAACGTCATTACTGAGAGGCGACAAGGTTGAGATATTGAAGACATTTTGGGATGAAAACCAACGCAAAGAGTGATTTTGAAAGGTAGAGGCATGAGTGAATTGGACTTTATGCAGGTGTAATCGTATATGGGCCTTGGCCCATGCCTACAAGTGCCAACAAAGTACAAAAGTTAGAGAAAGCCATTTCAGTGATACGGTCTTTATGTAGGGTGAAAACCTGAGATACACCTGAACACGAAACATCTACGATGGAAACACCAAACCAAACACCGAACATCAAACACCGAATAAACTAGTAATATCGATCAACTCAGGTAGGTTCAGGTTGATGTTTCGTTTTTATGTGTAAAAATGACCACCTCTAACAGATAGTCTTCGTAAAAAAGAGAGAGACTCAACTCGCCGACAACGAAATGGCACGGCCAAGCACGCGTCATCCTCTAGTAATATATGGACGCCACACAGAATAAAGGAAAATGCAAGGTGCAAATGGACTTGAAAACACACATGCCGAGGAAATATAGACTTAATGATCGGTTGTTTTAAGTCGTTTTCCTGTCGCAGATACCACTACGAATGGTCTGCCGTGTAGCACCCCTTCCATGCAGCTATATACTAAGTACTTCAACGATGTGTATGCAGTGGCGGATCCAGCTCAACATGACAGGATGGTCCAACAGTGTAATTCTTCATAGAAATATATCATTTTTTTAATGATATATAGGCTATGTGGAAATCTCAGGGTGATCCATGGACCATCCTGTCCACCCCCTAGATCCGCCACTGTGTGTATGTTACAATAAGGAAATGAGCAGGCCATGGCCACATCATATAGTCGCTGCTGCCCACCTGCTTACCGTGACAGGAAAATCGGTTTTCGTCACTGATATGCAATTCCAGTGACTGACATCCACACACCGTCTCGGATGGGTTCTCGGGCGGCAGTGGTAGAAGGTATCAGTGATAAGCGGGAAGTATACGTCACTGGTAAGTTGGACGGAGCACTGACCACCCAGTTGCTAATTTCATTCATACAATATCTCTTTGGCCTTTCTCCCTTACCTGCTAGCACGTTGTCTTGCATTTCAGCCAATCATCAGCCTCGGGTAGCGGGAACAGGGAGCGGTGTCGCGGAATCATGGTTGTTGGTTTGGTTTTCTTTCAATGTTTCTATTTTGTTTTCCAATTTTTCGGTGTTTACTTTTCTTGATACTAGCAAGGTGACCCTCGCAAATGCGAGGGCTTCATGTCTTAGTTTGTCCAATGATCTCAATAATCTTTTTAAGCCGATACAATGCATTTTTCTTTTGTGCTTATCCTCTCCTTGCATCATAGACAACATTCTTGCCATTGATAAATGTCGCTACATTGAATAAATATGTATCCTCTCTAAAAAATAGGAAAAATGGCTATACTATTAGGACCTGATACTATTAACCATGCTCTAATTCAAATGGGAGCTGCCTAATCAAAAAGAGGTGGGCACGTGTGTGAACTGCAACTCGCTAGATATCCGAACTCAAAACTCGAACTAACTCTTTGGCTAATGCGTCACGTTCAACTTGGGGTAACGTGGTAAACCTGCACAATTAACCGAGCATGTGTTTTTGCTCTCGGCATCATGACTCGAACCACTTACAAGGGGAGAAATGGTGCCAAGACAGTGTCTCGCTCAAGTAACTGAATGGCATAACATGTCATAGCCATAGTGAACGGACGACAAGAAAAACACAAGTTTACCCAGAGTGGAACTAGCTACGAGGAGCAGCATAAAGGACTCCAGCTCAATTGCCACCAAAACGACTCGTGCCCACCATCACCAGGGGAGGTCATTTTATTGAATTAGCCCTGCTAGTCCGTCTTTCGGAGACCATGCTGTTTATTGCGGGCCAATACACTCACTGGGTAAATATTGCTTCTCTCCTGATGTTTCTGATTCCTACTTGTTTATTATGTCTTTTTTGTTCTTATCTCTCCATTTTCTCCTTGTGCATGCTCGCACCTATTCAGGTCTTAACATGTCAAATGAATGGAGGAGAAAATATCAATTTGTGTGGATATGTGCTCATGCAGATGCAGGCTTGCATATATATAGACAAAGCATTATTGCTCATACAAGCGAAGGTTGGTGAATAATTTAGTGATCTGTTCATTGTTTTATTTCACACCACAATTTTCATTGCTACTTGGTGGAATACCTGTGTACTTCCACAGACTGGTTTTGGTTTGCTTGCAACTGATTTTTTCCCAACGACACTATTTGAATCTTTTGACTCGGATCGCACATTGTGTTTTTTGTTATTGTTGCCAGACATAAACTGTAACTTTTTTTAGCCATAAATATTAATCATCATAATTGGCATAAACAATAAAAAAAATCGTCTTACTCGGTTATATTTACATCAGTATGGCAACCCAATCGCCTAATATAATAAAACTTCTAACAAGCAACAACTGCTTACATATACAAGTCCATCTATACTTTTCTCATGGCGATAGCCCTCACAGGTGGCTCGTCGGCCGAGACAAGGATGATACCATGACAGATGAGTGGTTGTTCGTGCCGGATGTGATGATCCCCGATCCAGAGCTGACCAGCAGGGGCGGGGGCGTCTCGCTTCCTGCTTCATGTGGCTCACCGTTTTTTGTCTTGGGTACGAAGAGATTGCAAACAGTGGGTAGTGGAAAGCTAGGTGACGGAGTGAAATACCATCAAATCCCTCGGTAGGGTTCATGACGAGGTCAAAAGTACAGGGAAGCAGGGTGGTCTGCCGTTTGAGGCAGAGCCGCGGCCGGACAAAGGGAAATCGCCGTCGTCGTTGCGTCCAAGGTTCGCGCCGGAGGTCGACGGAGTCGACTGCTTCGAGACCATCGTGTGCCACTGATCGGTGAACCGCGAGCTGCTCGTGAGTCCAGCCGGGCCTGTGGCCACTAATTCTTTGTTCCTTTGATTGGCGTATGATCGGTGCGGTCAATCGTAAATTCATTGTTGACTTGTGCTTCTAACTGAAGCCACAGCCTGTATTACCTGTTTATAGAATTAACCAAATTCTTCTCTTTTATATCCCCTAAACAAAGTTCTTCTCTTTTATGATTTGTCCGTGTTCATGTGGGAGCGAGAGACTCATTTCGCCTTGATCACGTCGATAAGCTTTAATTTGTTGTCTCATCGCTGAGGAAATTATTGTGGCAGGGTAGTTAAGGCTCAACGTGGTGGGGATGTTCAGACTAATCCAGAATTGGAGCTGCCCAATCCAAAAAGAGGTGGACACGTGTGTGAACAACAACTCAGCTAGAGATCCGAACTTCAAACTAGACGCGGAAAGACCAAAGCGACGACGTCCCGAAGAGCAGTCGCGGCCCTTGTCTTGCATCCGCAGAGATCGGCGGCGCTCGAGGCCACGCCCTTGGCCAGCCCTCCGCAGCGATGCCGTCGGCCCGTCGCTAGCCACGGTAAGGCCGCTCCCACGAGCGGGTCTCGCGTCCGTGGTACCCAGCAGCGGCCACGGCGGCTTGCGGAGCGGCGCGCAGTTCTGCATCGGTGGCTGGGTGTGACGTTGGAGCCGTCCTCAGCGAGAGCGTCCGTCCACAACATCAGGATAATGCAAAGGCCAAAGTCCTGATCTAAATTTCTACGAGAACAAGGTGTCTACTTTCCAATTTAACAATTGCAACCAGGAATTAGTACCTTTTGTCCTCGCCATTGCAGCGCACGCAGCATCAGCATGGATGCATCGACTGCTCCAGGGAAGTAAGTACCATGTTATTTCCTATTTTCCATTGCATTGGAACTAGCGGCAGTGCCGCCCGCCATCTCGCCATCCCTGCAGGCTGCAGCGCATTCGCTGAAATGGCCACAGCCATTTACGACGCGGTGGCCAACCGATTCGGCAACTGTGGGCGCCGCCTCCCTGCGACGCGCCCCGCGCCCGGCCGCCTCCGTGCGCCGCGCCGGCTCACGCGCCCGCGCCGTCCGTGCGCCGCGCTTCGCCCGCGGGACACGGCCACCGAGCCGTTGGACGCGGCCACAGCGCCGGCTGCGCCGAGACGGTGCTCGCCGCCTTGGCCCACTTCCGCCTCCGCCAACTGCTGCTTTCGGCCTCGCCATCGCCGTTGCCTCTTGGCCCTCGGCCTCCCGCTGGCGAGCTCGCCGTCGAGCGGCCGCTCCGGCACACGGTGCCTCTAACGGCGCCGCATCTGGCACCCACCGACCCGACAGCTCCTCCGACGAGGAAGGGCGCGGTGGGAACTCCTCCCGTCGCCTGTGATGCTGCCGTGGTGGTCTTCGTCTCCGCCTGTGTCGGTCACGGGATTCGGGATTGAGACCTGGCTGGATTTGCGTCTGGTCGCTCTTTCCCTTATCCGACAATTGACCAAGCTGGTCCTTGCGATGGCTGCCAATCTGGCCCATTTGCATGCGTACTGTGCTTAATTGCTAGAAAATTTAAGCATATTAGCAGTTCTAGCAGTGATTTCATTCCTGCTTTAGACATATTAAATTCAGTACATCAGTACTATTTTGTTGAGTACCAGATTTTCATCTCGGAAGAATGGCATTTTCTATGTGTTTACCACATATCAAGTTCTCTTGAATATGTTTTTGCGATTGAGATCATCTTCTCTCGCATATCAAACTTGTAAATTTTTGAATATTTCTCTCTCATTATATTTGGCATCATAAGGTAATGAGTTGGGATCTACTGCTCATTTACAGACTATCCCCTCTTACTGTGAGGTCTACGCTTTGTCAAACTCGACAAGCGATTACCTTCAACATGTATTCCTTATATCTAAATTGTAGCATACACAAGGTAATGGCCATGCAACCTATTACTGTGAGATCTAAGTGGTCTTCAATGTGTTTTGTTCACACAATTGAGGTTGAGAATTTTTCAAGTTTACACTTGAGTATCAAATTTTTGCATTCTTATTACACAACCATGATGGTTTTTAATTTACCGCCCGTAAATTAATTATCTCTGGTAATCGGTGGCTAGAGAATTTGAGGCATTCGCCCTCAATGGCCACCACTGCCCTTCCTGGGCCATGGACATCATGATCGCTCTTATGTCTCGTGGGATAATGTGTGAAATCCAAGACCGTAAGATTCATCTCTGGTCAGGATCACACCGCTAACAGAAAAATGGTGTCTTATATATCATAAGGCATTAGATTCAGATCTCAGCATCTGGTTATTCTGTATTAGCAATTCCTGGGATACAATGAACTCAAGGGCAAAGGTTTGAAGCTCACTTCAACCTTCAACCCGACATCACCAGTGATGACGGGACCCTATGAGCATGGAGAACGTGATGGTTGAATATACCTCAACCGACATGTTTGGAGACTATGAATAGTCTAGCAGTCTCCTGAGTGGTCAATATAATTTATGTCCATTTACACTAGTGGAAAAACGGGATTTTGTCCCGGTTTAAAATGGCCTTTAGTGCCGGTTCAGGAACCGGCACTAAAGGGTGGGGACTAAAGCCCCCCCCCCTTAGTCCCGGTTCAACACGGCCCGGCACTAAAGGCCCTCCACGTGGCGCTGTCTGGGGCGGGGGATGCAGGACCTTTATTCCCGGTTGGTAACACCAACCGGGACTAAAGGAAATTTTTTTTGATTTTTTTTTTATTTTTTTGAATTTTTTTATTTTGTTTTCTGATTTTCGAATCTTTGAATTATTTGACAATTTAATCTCTAATGACCCCTCCTCACTGCTCCACACTCATTTCAAATCATCTAACTTCCCGGCCAGTCACCTATCCTCTCACTACTCCAGCCCCAGCACGCTTAACTTTCAGGTTCTATCTCCCCTAGTTTCCAAGTCTGCACTTGTGACAATAGTAAGCTATCAATCCTATTAACCCTTAGATCTTGATGTCACATGATTTAATTTTTTGAACTCCAAACAATTATTAAAATAAACAACAATGATTAACAAACAACAATGATTAATTTAAAAAAAATTAAAAAAGGAAAAAAAATTCAAAAAAATCAAAAATTATCAAAAAACAAAAAAAATCAAAAAAATCCAAAATAATACAAAATGGTCAAAATAAAATAAGTAATAATAATATTGAATTTCAATGAAAATAAAATAAGTATTATTATTATTATTATTTTGCCATTTATTTATTTAAAATGGCATAATTAATATCTTTAAATCTGTAAATCAAAATTCGACAAATAATATATCCATTATTATCAGAAAAATATGAGCGTGATGTCACACGCTTCACCGTTTGAGTTTGAAACTATTATTCTAAAAAACAATATTATATAGTAACACTAAAATTTTTGAATAAATAGTTTGACCACAGTTTGACCAGAGTTTGACCACATTTCATTTTTTTAAACTTATATTAACTGAAGAATTTTTGTGTGTTCAATATGAACCATTCAAAGCCACATCCTCAAATTTCAACCCTTTCTGACTTCATTTGATATTTTTCATGTATTTAATGATTTTTTGAGCTAACTTAGGCCGAAATTGAAAAGCACTACAAATGAACTCTCAAAAGGTTGAAACTTGGCATGGTATCATCATTTCACCCAAATAGCTTGTGCTAAAAAGTTGAGAGGGTTATGGCATAAACTGGATGCACTTTCTGTACAAATTGGACCATCTCTTTCGAAGTAACAGGGTTTCAGACGAAAACTTAGCTGTTATAAAGACATTTCATTTTTTTAATCTTATTTCAACTCCAGAATTTTTGTGTGTTCAATATGAACCGTTCAAATCCACATCCTTAAATTTCAACCCTTTTTGACTTCATTTGCTATTTTTTCATGGATTTAATGATTTTTGAGCTAAATTAGCCTGAAATTGAAAAGCACTAAACCCGGGACTTAAAACGTCCGAAAACCCTAAACCCGGGACTTAAAACGTCCGAAACTCTATTATAAACAGTAAAATTAAAGGTTCAAACCCTAAAACCTAACCCTAAACTTAGAAATCTAAACCGTAGCCCCTAAACCCTAAAACGTCTAAAACGTCCAAAAACTCTATTTTCCCTTTGGAATTTGGTGATTTTAAAAATGTGTCGAAACGGAAAAATTATTGTTTTTCTCGGACAAATATTTTTTTTCTGCAAATTTTGATATATTATTTGTATTTTTCTGAATTAGAATGATTTAGTTATGATTTTTCTAAGATTTAGGGGCTCGCAGGGGCCCCCCCTTTAGTCCCGGTTGGTATCTCCAACCGGGACTAAAGATAGACCTTTAGTCCCAGTTGAAGACACCAACCGGGACTAAAGGGCTGGGGGAAAAAATTTGAAAAAAAAATTTGAAATTTTTTTTCCAGTCCCGGTTGGTATCTCCAACCGGGACTAAAGGGGGGGGGGGGGGCCTTTAGTCCCGGTTGGTGATACAAACCGGGACTAAAGGGGCTCGTGGGGGCCCTAGCTGACACCAGCCTGCCACCACCCCTTTAGTCCCGGTTTGTATCACAAACCGGGACTATAGGTAGCAAATGAACCGGGACTAATGATGCTGAAATCAAACCAGGACTAATGGTCACATTAGTCCCGGGCCGTAATCAAACCGGGACTAAAGGGGCGGACGAAAGGTCTGTTTTCTACTAGTGTTATGATGTTGTAACAACAACATAAGTATTGTTGTCATCATATATTGTATATCACAATATATTGTATTAACACTTTGGTACAAATACATTTGTATGTATTCTATATATCTGACAGTGATTTTCTTGAGAATCTTCATGTCTATATATAGATTTCTACGGGGGTCAATCTGATGAAAGATGATATGTGCCTTGTGGACATATGCACCACAAACTCTATACTCAGGGAAGTGAAATGTTTCCACTCTCGTTGAGAGAAAGGAGATATTTTAAAATTGCTAGACGCGATGAGGTATTTGTTGGGTCAACTCGAGTCATATTTACTATCCCTGTGGGTACTCGAGTAATGTCAGGATGCTTTATTGCTTCCCGGTTTAACTCATACCCTACTAAACTATAGAGGTATCCGTCGAAACAGTTTCCATAGCGAAACTTATGATGACAACAAAGAGGAATATATTCTCTTTACCATATGCAACGGATATGGCAAGCACATTCTCTATGTATCATCTGGATTGTACTACACATACTACAAAGCCCGTAGCACATGTTGCACCCAAGATAGTTTTCCAAAATGTCTTGTACATGACAAACTTGGCATACTGGCCTTGGTCATCGAGACATTGGGTTGAAACCGAAACTATCAGCAATTCCAATAGTTTATGATTATTATGATGCTAAATTCTAACAATATTTGGATTTTATGTGCACTACATGTGACACAGGGAAGCTAATTTTAAGGCTCACGCTCCTTAAAATCTACGCTGAACCACCCAGACTCCTTGAATGCATCAAGTTGAGGTAAGTGGCTCTTCCCATCCATTGACTAGACTATTCAGGTGTTTCATGGTTCTAAAAGACACATCTATACGATGGTCTCAAGTGTGGTTTATCCACACAAAACCATTGGCTCATTATCCTGACATCGATTTCAAGCAAATCGAATGGATAACATTGCAGAATTCTCCTTGAGTGCCTTCTCTATGGCTCTTGGATTAAATCTTAGCAATTTATCCTAATGTCTAGACTCAAAATGGTTTGGTAGAATCCTATATCCAAAGAGTTAAACTAATTGCATTATCTTTACTTTGGAGTTGCAACTTACCAACTTTACGTTGGAGTCATGCAGTTTTACACGCTCATGACCAAACTGCATACTATTATTCCCCTCTATCTTTGATACGTGGAAATCTACCAAGTATTTCCCACCTGCGGTATTTCGGTTGCATACCGATATCACCAACCCAACATACATCATTGGCCCCTCAACATATAGTTGGGATCTATGTGAGGAATAACTGTATTTCCGTCAATACCTCAAGCCCCTCGCATGGGGAGTTATTCAAGGCCAGTATGCTGATTCATGAGGAATATTTCCAGGCATTAGGGGGAGATTTCAAGTACCATAAAGAATGCCAGGAAATTAGTGGAATGTTCAACACATTTCTGCCTCAATTCCACGTACTCAAAGATCTGAACCATGCGTTTAGAAGATTTGCAACACATTGCAAATAACCTGCCAGATTCATTTACTGACTATAAAGGTGTCACACAATCCTACAATCCTGCAAAAATACATCGGAAAGAGTGGAGGTACCAACTAAAACCACTCAACTCCCCGTTCAAAGCAATAGGGGGAGAAGTACGACGATGGTATATCAGGATTCAGCTTCTCGCAAGCAAGGATATCAAGGCCTGTGAATCAGTAAATGCAAGTCAACTTCACGTTGACAGACACCTAATGGGTAGTATACCCAGTGGATGGGAAACCTCCACCAACCCAGGTCAGAGTGGACACAATGACCGGGACATCGGAATACCCAACTCAATCGCATTGGGAAATCGCGAGCAGTCACCATGGGTAACGATATTTCCATCAACTATATATTGATATATAGATTCTGGAGAATCATATAACTGGAAGTCTACAATTGTCGACATACATTTCTCAACTAGATTGCAAAACCTTTCACATGATTAAGGTCCAAAGACGATGGACATGGCAAAGTGTGAACAACACTCGGACTGAACTCAAGCAAAGGGTATAATCTAGGTAGAAATGGTCTTGCTCAATAATGGGAAGGTATTCATAAGCAATACCTACACCTGTTTTCTTCTGGAAACAGAATTGAGAACAACGAGGTGGTGAAACAAAGAGCAAGTATTGTAGCACAAGGGTTCACGCAGATACCCAACTATTCTCCAGAGGTGGAATCTCTTTCCGATAACTTATATCATTGGCAGTACAAAATCATCTATCTCTGTAGTTGATAGATGTAGTGATTACATATCCATGTGGATCACTAGATTCAGACACATATGATTGATTCCCGATGGAATCTCACTTCTGAATCGAAATGCAAAATGCAACATACATTGTGTAAAATCAGTAAGTCACCATAAGACTTATTGTTGTCGGTACATATGGTACAACTGACGTAGCGAGATCCTTATTCACAAGGATTACTCCTACAATGATGATTATCCATGTTTGTGTGTCTGCAATGACGACACATGTAATCATCTAAATGACGGACATTAAAATGAAGGATTTGGGTAAACCAAAATACCGCTCGTTACTACAACTTGAGCACCTTCATTCATACATTATGGTGTACTATGTTGTCTATATCCAAAATATGTTGGAGAAATTCATTGTGGACAAATCTTATCCATCCATAACTCTCATGGTAGTTCATTCTCTAGACGTAGAGAAAGATCTATTTAGGCCAAGAGATGATGGAAATGAGATATTGGGACTCAACGTTCCATATGCCATTGGATACACCAAACACAATTGGTTGGTACTCAAGAATATCTTTCGATATCTCCAAGGCATCAAACATCTTGTCCTGGTTTTTCAGTTTCACAGAAATGTGAACACCGATATCATTGGATACATCGATCAGATCCCCACTATATCAGATCGTAGACAAGCTTAGTGTTCCTACTAGGTGTGGTAGCCCTCTCATGAAGAGTCTTCGAAACAGACCTCATGGCTACATTCACCAACCATTATCTCAACGATAATGTCTCTTGTGTTGCCCGGATGCAAACAGGTTACGTAATAAGAAATATCACTATATTGCATATCTTGCAAGTTAAATCATGTGACTGATTTATTCATGAAGTCTCTACCAACTTTTACATTCCAGAAATATGTTCATGGAATTGGTATGTGACGGCTTCGAATTTTGCAAGAATCAGGGGGAGTATCTTCCTGAATTATTCCTGTTCAATGCATCATATTATACTCTTTTTCCCTTCATGAGTTCACTTTGCAGGTTCTCATAAAGGTTTTTATTGAGGTAACATCAACATGAGATCATATGTCATACTTTCTGTTTTCCCCACCGGGGTTTTTAGGAAAGTATATACGACATATTTATTGTACTCTAAACTCTATGGGTTTTCTCGTATTGAGTTAAAAGAGACAATAACCATTATATGTTGCATCATTTTCTCCTTATTTTTCCCGCTGGGTTTGAAGGAGTTTTAGCAACATATCAAACACCTATCTCCTCATATTTTTCCCACAGGGTTTTTGGAGGAGCTTTTTCTAGATGATGATACTTACACTAACAAGCATGGATTAGGGGGAGTGTTAGGATTTAATTAATCCTATTAATCCCTACTTTTCCTAACCGAGGCGGTTGCCTCGTGTCCCTTCGGACACACCCCTTCGGGGGCTATATATATGTGTAACCCCATCATCAATGAGAACAACGGTTCACTTTACATTTTTGTCTTTGTCTCTCTCGTTCTACTCTAAACAATTTCGCCTTGATCACGTCGATAAGCTTTAATTTGTTGTCTCATCGCTGAGGAAATTATTGTGGCAGGGTAGTTAAGGCTCAACGTGGTGGGGATGTTCAGACTAATCCAGAATTGGAGCTGCCCAATCCAAAAAGAGGTGGACACGTGTGTGAACAACAACTCAGCTAGAGATCCGAACTTCAAACTAGCATTAAACTGTTTGGCTATTGCTTCACGTTCAAACTTGGGGTAAGATGTACTCAATGGCCAACTACTAGTTCGTTTTTCCCGGCAATGAAAATTCTTTGATGCAAAAAACACACACACACACAATTAGATGAGCGTCTTGTTTCCCTCTCGGTAGTGTGTCTCTAACCACTTAGGGCATGTTCAAAGCTGACCCATAAATTTCTCCGGTATATATCCGTTTTTGTGTCCGGATGTGGTCCACGGACATGATGCGGGACGGAGCTATCCAACGCTAATTACAAAGTATCCGGCTGGGAGGAAAAAAAAAGGTGGGGACCATGCATGTGATCGGCTATTTGTGTTGTGGTGTTAGGTTAATGGAGAGAGAGAAGAGGGAGACCATGCATGTGGGGTTGAAAGAAGAGAGAGAAGGGGGAACATGTATGTGATTGGTCAAAGTGCATGTCCGGACTTTAACAAAGCTCACGACGTTTGTCTCCACTTTACCGAAATCCGTACGCTCGGACTGCTAACGGGACATATACAGATCCCGTGATTGCTAAAGTGGTTCGGACATTGCTGTCCAGACATATAATGGAGGTTCGAGGGTCCATCTTAAAAATGCCCGTACAAAGAGATAATTGGTGTCAAAACATTGTTTTCTTAGGCCATTGTGAACGGACGCCAAAAAAAAAAACAAATTTGCTGATAATGAAACTAGCTATGTGGAGCAGTATCAGAAGGTCTCGAGCTCGATTGCCACCAAAACCATTCGTGCCCGCTATCACCAGGGCAGGTCATTTTTAGAATTAGCCTACTTATGAGGCTTTTGGAGACCAAGTTATTTATTACGGGTAAATTTTGTTTTCTCTTTTTTTTAATAAAAGGTGAATTTTATTAACTTAAAATTAAGCATCAAGGGGATATAAACACAACGAATACATGCATGACCTGTATATAGATAGGATGTACACAGTCAACATCAACTCACACATGTAGGGCGAACTGAGCCAAACTCAGATGGTTAGGTTATTTATGATGGAACCAGCCCACCAGGGTTCACATTAAGTCCTAGACTTGACAGTATTGTTCACATTTTTCTAGACTTATTTCAGCCTTTCCCTTGATGTTCGTTCAGTGAAAGAAGATGTTCGCGTCGACTATAGCGGTGTCTGTCGTGACTTCGTGAATATCAAAATGATATATACAAGCGAAGGTTGGTGAATAATTTAGTGATTTGTTCATTGTTTTTATTTCACACCACAATTTTCATTGGTACTTGGTGGAATACCTGTGTACTTCTACATACTGGTTTTGGTTTGCTTGCAACTGATTTTTTTCCCAACGGTACTATTTGGATCTTTTGACTCAGATCACACATTGTGTTTTTTGTTATTGTTGCCAGACATATACTGTAACTTTTTATAGCCACAAATATTACTCATCAAAATTGGCATAAACAATAAAAAAAATCGTCTTACTCGGTTATATTTACATCAATATGGCAACCCAATCGCCAAATATAATAAAACTTCTAACAAACAACGATTGCTTACATATACAAGTCCATATATACTTTTCTCACGGCGGTAGCCCTCACAGGTGGCTCGTCGGCCAAGACAAGGATGACACCATGACAGATGAGTGGTTGTTCGTGCCGGATGTGATGATCCCTGATCCAGAGCCGACCAACAGGGGCGGGGGCGTCTCGCTTCCACCTTCATGTGGCTCACCGTTTTTTGACTTGGGTACGAAGAGATTGCAAACAGTGGGTAGTGGATAGCTAGGCGACGGAGTGAAATACCGTCAAATCCCTCGGTAGGGTTCATGACGAGGTCAGAAGTACAGGGACGGAGTCTGCACACACAGGTTACCCAGGTTCGGTCCTTCGAAGAGTGGTACCCTCATCCTGCTTCTTCTTGTTATTCATGGTGACTGGATATCTCATGTAGAGGATTACAACGGTGTATGAGATTGCTACCGAGAGTTTGTTGATCTAAGATTGGATGCTCTTGGGGGCACCCTGAACTCCCTTTATATAGACAGGGAGTCCAAGGGTGTATATGATGATCAATGTGATCTAGGCCGTCACCGCTCTTGTCTTGGAGAGCAGGTCATGGTAAGGTCGTTCCCTCTTGCTGTTTGGGTCCTGGTCGCCGGCCCATGTCTTCACTGGAGTGGGCCAGCGACTAGCAGAAATCCTTTGTCAGTAGGGATGATTTGGAGCGCCTGGTGGAGGTGGGATGGCTACCCAAGAAGTCCTCCATGCCGTGGCTGGCGCCCTCCGGGAAGGAAGGGGTTCCACGCCCGTTGCTATGGAATTTGGTGGTCCATGAGGCGTTTATCTTCTGAGTCCTGCGGTTTCCCTTGAGCGCCTTTACCGTGGGATCTTCACGCACTACGGGCATCAGCTACACCACTTAACCTCAAGCGGGGTGCTCCATTTGTCTTGCTTTGTGACTTTTTGCGAAGGAGGGCAAGGTGGCCTCTTTGATCTCTTCAGATTATTTTTCGAGGTAGTTCCTCGCTTGAAGGAGGGCAAGGTTGCCTCTTTCTGCAGCGCAATGCTCCGTCCTCGCTCGATTCTGGCTACTTCGAGCTGCCTACTACCGGTGTACAAGAGTTATGGGAGGGGAGATGGTTCTATGCTACCAACGTCTCCCGGGTTTACTGTGAGAACGCCATGCCAGTTTTTGCCAACATACCATGCAGGCAGAGGCCAGAATGGAGTTCCAAGATAGACTTCGCCCCCGAGACCCTCCTTCTTATTCAAGCAGTCTTCGAGATGCGCGAGAGGGGGCTAGCTCGCCTTCAACTTGTAAAGACGTGAGTGGAAAGGAACATCCTGCATCTTGGTTCCAGGGTGTCTCCCATGTTTGACTACATGGGGTTGGACGATCTAGATCGTTTGCTCCGGAAGGAACTCAGTGAGGTCGAGGCCCGCATGCATCTGTCGACCGGCCTCCTTCTTGGGGACATACATATTGGAGTTACCATCGAGCCTTTCAGCCTGGCGAACCCACACTCGCCGGTGAGACGAAGGCGACCTTTCTCTTTGTCGGCGTATCGTGAGGAATTTCTTTTGCCAACTTGTTTTCCTTCTTCTTTTCTGTTTTTTATCTACTGATTTTGCATGTTTTCTTTTCTGTTTTTTGCTTTTCTGTTTGTTTTTCTTCCTTTTCTATTTTTCGTTTTTCTCCTCTCCTTTTCTTTCCTTTTAAATTTATGAACATTTTTATCGTAAATAAATACATGAATTTTTCAATTAGCAAACTTTTTATAAAATCACATACATTTCTGAAATTCGATAATACTTTTAAGTTTGCCAATATTAACATATATGAACGATTTTTTAAATTAGTGAGTAGTTTTTACATTTGTGACCATTTTTAGAATAGCGTGAATCTTTTTGAAAATTTGTGAATACTTTGAAATTAGTTAACATTTTTAAATTTTTGTATACTTTATAAATTCGTGAACCTTTTTTTCTATTCGCAAACATTTTTTAAATTCATGAATAGTTTTAAAATGTGAACATTTTAATTAAAAAATGAGAACATTTTTAAAGTGCACAAACCTATTTCTAGTATCCGTGAATTTTTATTTCACCAACTAATTCAATACTAGAAAAAAAAGATAGTTGGTTTCTTTTCCTGAGCCTGAATGCATGTAGTAAAGGAACGAAAAAAAAAATATCCAGTGCACCAAGTAAATGAATGATCGAGTGAACATAACGGATCACGAGTTCTTGATCCAGTATGCGCTATAGGGTCACTTTGATGCCCTAAGCGCTAGATATGAGCACCCTATGTTTCGGCGCGTGTGGGTTTTTTCGCTGCTGGGGAAAGGGGCAAACTGGTTTGTTCGTTATTTGGGGACTTGGCGTGTGTGGGTTTTTCTTCTTCATCGTGTGTTTTATGAGAGGCGCCGTGCCTTTTTGATTCTGTGCCGAATGATCGGGTAGCGCTTGTTTCTTCCCAGTTAGTCTCCTCTCATGCTAGATTCACTGTAGAATACCGACGTCATGCTGGTGCTAGGGATGAGCCTGGGAAACAACAAAAAGATCGAGGGCTGAGATCCAAGACAACATAAGCACCTCTCATATTGTCGCCATAGCTAGGCCTTGTGGCATTAGCTTAATGTCATTACTGAGAGGCGACTAGGTTGAGATATTGAAGACATTTTGGGATGAAAACCAATGCAAAGAGTGATTTTGAAAGGTAGAGGCATGAGTGAATTGGACTTTATGCAGGTGTAATCGTATATGGGCCTTGGCCCATGCCTACACGTGCCAACAAAGTACAAAAGTTAGAGAAAACCATTTCAGTGATACGGTCTTTATGTAGGGTGAAAACCTAAGATACACCTGAACACGAAACATCTACGATGGAAACACCAAACCAAACACCGAACATCAAACACCGAATAAACTAGTAATATCGATCAACTCAGGTAGGTTCAGGTTGATGTTTCGTTTTTATGTGTAAAAATGACCACCTCTAACAGATAGTCTTCGTAAAAAAGAGAGAGACTCAACTCGCCGACAACGAAATGGCATGGCCAAGCACGCGTCATCCTCTAGTAATATATGGACGCCACACAGAATAAAGGAAAATGCAAGGTGCAAATGGACTTGAAAACACAAATGCCGAGGAAATATAGACTTAATGATCGGTTGTTTTAAGTCGTTTTCCTGTCGCAGATACCACTACGAATGGTCTGCCGTGTAGCACCCCTTCCATGCAGCTATATACTAAGTACTTCAACGATGTGTATGCAGTAGCGGATCCAGCTCAACATGACAGGATGGTCCAACAGTGTAATTCTTCATAGAAATATATCATTTTTTTAATGATATATAGGCTATTTGGAAATCTCAGGGTGATCCATGGACCATCCTGTCCACCCCCTAGATCCGCCACTGTGTGTATGTTACAATAAGGAAACAGGCAGGCCATGGCCACATCATATAGTTGCTGCTGCCCACCTGCTTACCGTGACAGGAAAATCGGTTTTCGTCATTGATATGCAATTCCAGTGACTGACATCCAGACACCGTCTTGGATGGGTTCTCGGGCGGCAGTGGTAGAAGGTATCAGTGATAAGCGGGAAGTATACGTCACTGGTAAGTTGGACGGAGCACCGACCACCCAGTTGCCAATTTCATTCATACAATATCTCTTTGGCCTTTCTCCCTTACCTGCTAGCACGTTGTCTTGCATTTCAGCCAATCATCAGCCTCGGGTAGCGGGAACAGGGAGCGGTGTCGTGGAATCATGGTTGTTGGATTGGTTTTATTTCAATGTTTCTATTTTGTTTTCCAATTTTTCGGTGTTTACTTTTCTTGATACTAGCAAGGTGACCCTCGCAAATGCGAGGGCTTCAGGTCTTAGTTTGTCCAATGATCTCAATAATCTTTTTAAGCCGATACAATGCATTTTTCTTTTGTGCTTATCCTCTCCTTGCATCATAGACAACATTCTTGCCATTGATACACGTCGCTACATTGAATAAATATGTATCCTCTCTAAAAAATAGGAAAAATGGCTATACTATTAGGACCTGATACTATTAACCATGCTCTAATTCAAAATGGGAGCTGCCCAATCAAAAAGAGGTGGGCACGTGTGTGAACTGCAACTCGCTAGATATCCGAACTCAAAACTCGAAAAACTCTTTGGCTAATGCGTCACGTTCAACTTGGGGTAACGTGGTAAACCTGCAAAATTAACCGAGCATGTGTTTTTGCTCTCGGCATCATGACTCGAACCACTTACAAGGAGAGAAATGGTGCCAAGACAGTGTCTCGCTCAAGTAACTGAATGGCATAACATGTCATAGCCATAGTGAACGGACGACAAGAAAAACACAAGTTTACCCAGAGTGGAACTAGCTACGAGGAGCAGCATAAAGGACTCCAGCTCAATTGCCACCAAAACGACTCGTGCCCACTATCACCAGGGGAGGTCATTTTATTGAATTAGCCCTGCTAGTCCGTCTTTCGGAGACCATGCTGTTTATTGCGGGCCAATACACTCACTGGGTAAATATTGCTTCTCTCCTGATGTTTCTGATTCCTACTTGTTTATTGTGTCTTTTTTGTTCTTATCTCTCCATTTTCTCCTTGTGCATGCTCGCACCTATTCATGTCTTAACATGTCAAATGAATGGAGGAGAAAATATCAATTTGCGTGGATATGTGCTCATGCAGATGCAGGCTTGCATATATAGACAAAGCATTATTGCTCATACAAGCGAAGGTTGGTGAATAATTTAGTGATCTGTTCATTGTTTTATTTCCCACCACAATTTTCATTGCTACTTGGTTGAATACCTGTGTACTTCCACAGACTGGTTTTGGTTTGCTTGCAACTGATTTTTTCCCAACGACACTATTTGAATCTTTTGACCCGGATCGCACATTGTGTTTTTTGTTATTGTTGCCAGACATACACTGTAACTTTTTATAGCCATAAATATTAATCATCATAATTGGCATAAACAATAAAAAAATCGTCTTACTCGGTTATATTTACATCAGTATGGCAACCCAATCGCCTAATATAATAAAACTTCTAACAAACAACAACTGCTTACATATACAAGTCCATATATACTTTTCTCATGGCGGTAGCCCTCACAGGTGGCTCGTCGGCCGAGACAAGGATGGCACCATGACAGATGAGTGGTTGTTCGTGCCGGATGTGATGATCCCCGATCCAGAGCCGACCAACAGGGGCGGGGGCGTCTCGCTTCCAGCTTCATGTGGCTCACCGTTTTTTGACTTCAGTACGAAGAGATTGCAAACAGTGGGTAGTGGAAAGCTAGGCGACGGAGTGAAATACCGTCAAATCCCTCGGTAGGGTTCATGACGAGGTCAGAAGTACAGGGACGTAGTCTACACACACCGGTTACCCAGGTTCGGTCCTTCGAAGAGTAGTACCCTCACTCCTACTTCTTCTTGTTATTCATGGTGAGAGGATATCTCGTGTAGAGGATTACAACGGTGTATGAGATTGCTACCGAGAGTTTGTTGATCTAAGATTGGATGCTCTTGGGGGCACCCTGAACTCCCTTTGATGACCAAGGCCAGTATGCCAAGTTTGTCATGTACAAGACATTTTGGAAAACTATCTTGGGTGCAACATGTGCTACGGGCTTTGTAGTATGTGTAGTACAATCCAGATGATACATAGAGAATGTGCTTGCCATATCCGTTGCATATGGTAAAGAGAATATATTCCTCTTTGTTGTCATCATAAGTTTCGCTATGGAAACTGTTTTGACGGATACCTCTATAGTTTAGTAGGGTACGAGTTAAACCGGGAAGCAATAAAGCATCCTGACATTACTCGAGTACCCACAGGGATAGTAAATATGACTCGAGTTGAGCCAACAAATACATCATCGCGTCTAGAGTTTGTGGTGCATATGTCCTTTCTCTCAACGAGAGTGGAAACATTTCACTTCCCTGAGTATAGAGTTTGTGGTGCATATGTCCACAAGGCACATATCATCTTTCATCAGATTGACCCCCGTAGAAATCTATATATAGACATGAAGATTCTCAAGAAAATCATTGTCAGATATATAGAATACATACAAATGTATTTGTACCAAAGTGTTGATACAATATATTGTGATATACAATATATGATGACAACAATACTTATGTTGTTGTTACAACATCATAACACTAGTAGAAAACAGACCTTTCGTCCGCCCCTTTAGTCCCGGTTTGATTACGGCCCGGGACTAATGTGACCATTAGTCCCGGTTTGATTTCAGCATCATTAGTCCCGGTTCATTTGCTACCTATAGTCCCGGTTTGTGATACAAACCGGGACTAAAGGGGTGGTGGCAGGCTGGTGTCAGCTGGGGCCCCCACGAGCCCCTTTAGTCCCGGTTTGTATCACCAACCGGGACTAAAGGCCCCCCCCTTTAGTCCCGGTTGGAGATACCAACCGGGACTGGAAAAAAAATTCAAATTTTTTTTTCAAAATTTTTTTTTTCAAATTTTTTTCCCAGCCCTTTAGTCCCGGTTGGTGTCTTCAACCGGGACTAAAGGTCTATCTTTAGTCCCGGTTGGAGATACCAACCGGGACTAAAGGGGGGGCCCCTGCGAGCCCCTAAATCTTAGAAAAATCATAACTAAATCATTCTAATTCAGAAAAATATAAATAATATATCAAAATTTGCAAAAAAAAAAAGATTTGTCCGAAGAAACAACAATTTTTCCGTTTCGACAATTTTTTAAAATCACCAAATTCCAAAGGGAAAATAGATTTTTTGGACGTTTTAGACGTTTTAGTGTTTAGGGGCTAGGTTTTAGATTTCTAAGTTTAGGGTTAGGTTTTAGGGTTTGAACCTTTAATTTTACTGTTTATAATAGAGTTTCGGACGTTTTAAGTCCCGGGTTTAGGGTTTTCGGACGTTTTAAGTCCCGGGTTTAGTGCTTTTCAATTTCAGGCTAATTTAGCTCAAAAAATCATTAAATCCATGAAAAAATAGCAAATGAAGTTAAAAAGGGTTGAAAGTTAAGGATGTGGCTTTGAACGGTTCGTATTGAACACACAAAAATTCTGGAGTTGAAATAAGATTAAAAAAATGAAATGTCTTTATAACAGCAGAGTTTTCGTCTGAAACCCTGTTACTTCGAAAGAGATGGTCCAGTTTGTACACAAAGTGCATCCAGTTTATGCCATAACCCTCTCAACTTTTTAGCACAAACTATTTGGGTGAAATGATGATACCATGCCAAGTTTCAACCTTTTCAGAGTTCATTTGTAGTGCTTTTCAATTTCGGCCTAAGTTAGCTCAAAAAATCATTAAATACATGAAAAATAGCAAATGAAGTCAGAAAGGGTTGAAATTTGAGGATGTGGCTTTGAATGGTTCATATTGAACACACAAAAATTCTTCAGTTAATATAAGTTTAAAAAAATGAAATGTGGTCAAACTCAGGTCAAACTGTGGTCAAACTATTTATTCAATAAATATTAGTGTTACTATATAATATTGGTTTTTAGAATAATAGTTTCAAACTCAAACGGTGAAGCGTGTGACATCATGCTCATATTTTTCTGATAATAATGGATATATTATTTGTCGAATTTTGATTTACAGATTTAAAGATATTAATTATGCCATTTTAAATGAATAAATGGAAAAATAATAATAATAATAATAATAATACTTATTTTATTTTCATTGAAATTCAATATTATTATTACTTATTTTATTTTGACCATTTTGTATTATTTTGGATTTTTTGATTTTTTTTGTTTTTTGATATTTTTTGATTTTTTTGAAAAATTTTCCTTTTTTTAAAATTTTAAATTAATCATTGTTGTTTGTTAATCATTGTTGTTTATTTTAATAATTGTTTGGAGTTCAAAAAATTAAATCATGTGACATCAAGACCTAAGGGTTAATAGGATTGATAGCTTACTATTGTCAGGAAAACAACAAGTGCAGACTTGGAAACTAGGGGAGATAGAACCTGAAAGTTAAGCGTGCTGGGGCTGGAGTAGTGAGAGGATGGGTGACCCGCCGGGAAGTTAGACGATTTGAAATGAGTGTGGAGCAGTGAGGAGGGGTGATTAGAGATTAAATTGTCAAATAATTCAAAGATTCGAAAATCAGAAAACAAAATAAAAAAATTCAAAAAAATCAAAAAAAAATTCCTTTAGTCCCGGTTGGTAATACCAACCGGGACTAAAGGTCCTGCATCCCCCGCCCCAGACAGCGCCACGTGGAGGGCCTTTAGTGCCGGGCCGTGTTGAACCGGGACTAAAGGGGGGGGGGGGGCTTTAGTCCCCACCCTTTAGTGCCGGTTCCTGAACCGGCACTAAAGGCCGTTTTAAACCGGGACTAAATCCCGTTTTTCCACTAGTGTAAATGGACATAAATTATATTGACCACTCAGGAGACTGCTAGACTATTCATAGTCTCCAAACATGTCGGTTGAGGTATATTCAACCATCACGTTCTCCGTGCTCATAGGGTCCCGTCATCACTGGTGATGTCGGGTTGAAGGTTGAAGTGAGCTTCAAACCTTTGCCCTTGAGTTCATTGTATCCCAGGAATTGCTAATATAGAATAACCAGATGCTGAGATCTGAATCTAATTCTTTATGATATATAAGACACCATTTTTCTGTTAGCGGTGTGATCCTGACCAGAGATGAATCTTACGGTCTTGGATTTCACACATTATCCCACGAGACACAAGAGCGATCATGATGTCCATGGCCCAGGAAGGGCAGTGGTGGCCATTGAGGGTGAATGCCTCAAATTCTCTAGCCACCGATTACCAGAGATAATTAATTTACGGGCGGTAAATTAAAAACCATCATGGTTGTGTAATAAGAACGCAAAAATTTGATACTCAAGTGTAAACTTGAAAAATTCTCAACCTCAATTGTGTGAACAAAACACATTGAAGACCACTTAGATCTCACTGTAATAGGCTGCATGGCCATTACCTTGTGTATGCTACAATTTAGATATAAGAAATACATGTTGAAGGTAATCGCTTGTCGAGTTTGGCAAAGCGTAGACCTCACAGTAAGAGGGGATAGTCTGTAAATGAGCAGTAGATCCCAACTCATTACCTTATAATGCCAAATATAATGAGAGAGAAATATTCAAAAATTTACAAGTTTGATATGCGAGAGAAGATAATCGCAATCGCAAAAACATGTTCAAGAGAACTTGATATGTGGTAAACACATAGAAAATGCCATTCTTCCCAGATGAAAATCTTTCATCTGGTACTCTAGCTGAGTTGTTGTTCACACACGTGTCCACCTCTTTTTGGATTGGGCAGCTCCAATTCTGGATTAGTCTGAACATCCCCACCACGTTGAGCCTTAACTACCCTGCCACAATAATTTCCTCAGCGATGAGACAACAAATTAAAGCTTATCGACGTGATCAAGGCGAAATGAGTCTCTCGCTCCCACATGAACACGGACAAATCATAAAAGAGAAGAACTTTGTTTAGTGGATATAAAAGAGAAGAATTTGGTTAATTCTATAAACAGGTAATACAGGCTGTGGCTTCAGTTAGAAGCACAAGTCAACAATGAATTTACGATTGACCGCACCGATCATACGCCAATCAAAGTGTTGACACACGAACGCGTCACGCGTACCCTCGACGCCGGGGGTGATGCACCGCAGCTCACGTCGAGAGAGGTCCTACCGGCAGCGCGATACGCAAGACAACCGGAGGACGCTTTTGAAGACCCGAAACCCCGCGCACCCGGGAGGGACCCCGTCAGGGAGCGCGGCGGCTATGGGCTGCCCTAGGTCGATTCGCTCGCCCCTAGGGCCTCGGAGTTCGCAGCTCTCCAACACGAAGAACGACGAAGAACGAGGAAGAAGATACGAGGGTAGGAGACAAAACGTAGGTGAAAAAGTAGTATATTGATTGTTCGATTGTGTGTTGTTTTAATCGGCCGTCACCCCCAACATATATAAGAGGCGGCTGGACTTTCCGTACAAGCAAAGGATTCATCTAGGCTTTCCTTACAAGAAAATTACATTAATTCACGTCCTAGAGTCCTAGTTCTGGTCCCGCTCGGATTCAGCCTGAATCTGGTCCAATCTCCTGTCTTGCTCCTTGCGTGGGCCGTGGAATCTGCACACGACCTCCGATGGAGATGGTCCAAACACAAATTTTGTGCGCTTCGACGAGGCCAATAATCCGTATGTTGATCACTTTTCCAAATAAGGCCATCTTGAATACTCCACGGGGTCATCCTTAATTTCGAGTCGGACTCATTCATATAGCTGACTGGACCATCCGACTCTTGTATCGTCTCTGCAGGTCATATACTACGTCGGATGACGATGACTCCAAAAGAAAAGTTGACCGTTTCGACGAGACGAACAACTTTCATGTTGAACACTTTTTGATCTGAGGCCATCTAGATAAGTATTTGAGCCCATCTTCAGCATCTCGTCGGACAGTTTTACTGTTCACGCGCGGCAAGGTTTCCCCTGCAAGGTACTGTTCACGCGGCGAGGGTACTGTTCACGCGCGGCAAGTCCCGGCATGTTACTGTTCACGCGCGGTAAGCTTTTCCCCCGGCAGGGTACTGTTCACCCCGGCAAGGTACTGTTCGCCCGGCAAGCTTTCCCCGGCAATGGTACTGTGCACGCGCGGCAAGCTTCCCCGGCAAGGTACTGTTCACGCGACGAGGGTACTGTTCACCCGGCAACTACTGTTCACGCGCGGCAAGCTCCCCGGTAATGTTACTGTTCACGCGCGGCAAGCTTTCCCCCGGCGAGGGTACTGTTCACCCGGCAAGGAAACTGTTCACCCGGCGAGGGTACTGTTCACCCGGCAAGCTTTCCCCGGCAACGGTACTGTTCACGCGCGGCAAGCTTTCCCCGGCAAGGGTACTGTTCACCCGGCAAGGTTACTGTTCACGTGACGAGCTTTCTGGCTGCACCTTGCGGGCCCTTTTTGAGGCAGTAAACGACCTCGGATGAAAATGTGCCCAAAAGCAATTTTGACCGTTTCGACGAGACGAACAACTTTCATGTTGAACGTTTTTCGATCCGAGGCCATCTTGAATGGCTAATTGCTCACGCATTGCATCAGACACTCGCCAAGACGTGTCTGGTCTCCCGCGTCTTATTTCGCTTCTTGACATGGCTGCATTCAGATAGCTCTAACTTTTGCATACGAACTCGGATTGAGACGATTTTTATATGAAAGTCGACCGATTCGACGAGACGAAGACAATTCATGTAGAAAGTTTTCTCATATGAGATCATCTTGAGGGCGTAATCAGCCGAATAGTGTTCTGGATACAAAATCCCAGTACTTCGAACACAATTTCGGCTTTCGAGATGAGATCGGATGGCAATGGCCCAAACTTCAAAGTTTCTCCTTGCCGGATCGCCTCCTTGCCGGGCCGTCTCCTTGCCGGATCGCCTCCTTGCCGGACCGTCTCCTGCTGGATCGCCTCCTTGCCGGACCGTCTCCTGCCTCTGTTTGGGTCTTCGGCAAGCACTCAAAACCGGCAAGCTTTTCGCTTGAGCCCACCTTTACTGCATTCTGCATCGTGCCAAAATCAGGTGTCAACACATGCCCCCCTGTTTTTCGGCAAAACTTGTGTGCCGAAAAATAATTTGCATTAGGCTTGTTCTAAGGACGATGTCAACACTCCATCGGCCATTAATATGTGCTTAGGGCGATAATTATATATCGGCCATTGCCTATTTAGGCTTCTTGCCACACACTTGGGTGGTACTTCTTCAAATACCTGCCATTGAGAGCTCGAGGTAGCAATGTTCCTTGCATGGATTCCACCAAATATGAATTTCCGGGAACTATTCTTGCAATCTTGAAAGGACCTTCCCAGCTTGGAGACCACTTCCCGAATTTTCTGTCCTTTGAACCAATCGGTAGAATCACCTTCCATACAAGATCACCAATCTGAAAATTCTTCAACCTGACCTTCTTATTGTAAGCTCTTGCTACCCTCAACTTGTCCCTTTCTATGGCTTTTAATGCAGTCAAACGTTTATCGGCAACCTCATCAACGTTGTCCATCATCAAGTTATAAAAGTCCACTGACGATAAATCATTTTGTTTGGCTATTCTCAAAGCATTCAAATTCACCTCTACCGGTAAAACGGCTTCTTGACCATATACGAGCTCATATGGAGTTACCTTCGTCGCACCATGCCTTGAGATTCTATGCGCCCACAAAGCCTCGGACAATAATTCATGCCACCTTCTTGGATTATCTTCAATCTTCTTCTTGATGAGCTTGATCAAAATTTTGTTGCTAGACTCAGCTTGTCCATTGGCTTGAGCATAATACGGGGAGGAATTGAGCAACTTTATCTTATATGATTCGGCAAATCCTCTAACTTGATGAGACATGAAAGATGAACCTTGATCCGTAGTTAATGTTTGCGGAATACCGAATCTATGAATAATGTGCTCACTTATGAATTGAATTACCTCCGTATGCGTCATATTCTTGAGAGGTACTGCTTCAGACCACTTAGTGAAATAATCAGTTGCCACCAACACGAACCGATGCCCCTTTGAAGAGGAAGGATGAATCTCTCCAATAAAGTCCAATCCCCAACCTCTAAAGGGCCACGGCTTGATAATAGGATGTAACATAGCAGCGGGAGCTAACTGAATATCACCAAACTTTTGACAAGCTTCACATCCTTTATAATACCTGAAGCAATCATGGATCATCATCGGCCAATAAAATCCAGCACGTCGTAACAACCACTTCATCTTGGGGGCCGACTGATGAGTACCGCAAATTCCTTCATGAACCTCTCCCATAGCAACTCTTGCTTGATCCTCGTCCAAACACTTCAAAAGAACATCTTCAACCGTTCGGCGATAAAGACCACCGTCTCTTATTGTATATTTGAAAGCCATGCGCCGAACAGCCCTGTCCACCCTTTCACTCGGATTGTACAAGTAATCAATAATGGGCTTTCTCCAATCATGATTTTCACCTGTACTAGATTTATTGTTAGTGACCGAATCAGTGGGCTCTGGTTCGGCCTCCCCTATATTAGCAAGACAAGACATCGGCTCTTGAGAGATATGAAACATGCCATGATTGACATGATAGCCAGATGCTTGCTGTGCTAACTCATTTGCTCTCCAATTATCATGTCTAGATATATGAGCAATGCCAAAATGATCCAAAGTAGAAATTATATCCAGACATTTATCAAGATAAACATTAAGTGATTCGTCTAAACATTGAAAAACTTTGGATACTTGTTGCACTACTAATAACGAATCACCAAAAGCCTCAATATGTGTAGCACCTATGGCCAGTAACATCTCTAAGCCGAATAACAATGCTTCATATTCGGCTTGATTATTTGTGCACAAATATTCTAAGCGGCATGAGGCTTCAAAAATAGCACCATGAGGAGATATATAAGCAATACCAACACCTTGGCCATTGCTACAAACTGAACCGTCAAAATATAATCTCCATGGTACTAACGAGACAAGGTTTATATCAATATCTTGCTTGTCTTTAATCCGATGCTCAACGATAAAATCAGCAACAATTTGGCCTTTCATGGATTTTAGAGATTCATAAGCCAAATCATACTCAATTAAAGCATAAGCCCATTTAGCAATTCTACCACTAAGAATTGGTCTATGCAACATATATTTAATGACATCGGTTTGATAAGCTACTATGCAAGAACTTGGCACTAGATAATGTCTCAATTTTGTGCAAGCATAGTATAAGCATAGGCATAATTTTTCAATATACGTATACCTTGTCTCAGCATCCAATAAACGTCGGCTCAAATAAGTGATAGCATGCTCTTTTCCTTCGGTTTCTTGAGTCAAAACAGCACCAATAACACCTTCCTCGGCTGCAATGTAAAGTCTAAAGGGCTCTCTATGCTTGGGCGCCTTCATCACTGGAGGAGTGCACAAATAATTTTTAATCATATCAAATGCTTCTTGCTGTTTTGCCCCCCAAGTAAAATCAACATCATTCTTCAACCGAAGGATATGAGTAAATGCATCAACCTTCCCTGACAAATTAGCTATGAACCTCCTCAAATAATTGACCTTGCCAAGGAATTTTTGCATATCTCTCTTGCATATTGGAGCCTCCACTTTTTGTATAGCTTCTATCTTTTTGGGATCAATCTCTATGCCATCTTCATGAATAATGAAACCCAAAAACTTACCAGCCGACACGCCAAACGCACACTTCAAAGGATTCATCTTCAGCCCATATTTCTTCATCCTCTCAAAAGTTAAACGCAAATCGGCTAAGTGAGATTTAAAAGCATCCGATTTGACAACAATATCATCAATATAGACTTCAAGTATAACCCCGAGTAAATCATGAAAAATCAAATTCATAGCCCTTTGATATGTGGCGCCGGCATTCTTCAATCCAAAGGTCATTACTGTCCACTCAAATAATCCAAGGAAACCGGGGCACCGAAAAGCCGTTTTGGACATGTCCTATTCGGCCATGAAAATTTGGTTGTACCCCGCATTGCCATCAAGAAAGCTAATAACCTTATGTCCAGAAGCATCATTAATAAGCATGTCGGCTATAGGCATAGGATACTCATCTTTGGGCGTAGCTCTATTCAAATCCCTGAAATCAATGCACACCCTCAACTTGCCGGAGCCTTTCTTTTCCACTGGCACAATATTAGAAATCCATTCGGCATACCTGCAAGGTCTAATAAAATTAGCTTTAAGCAAACGACCGATCTCTTCCTTGATCCGGTCATATATTCTTGGATTAAACTTTCTAGCCGATTGTTTATACGGTCTAAAACCGGCTTTTATAGGTAACCGATGCTCCACTAGCTCTCGGCTTAAACCTGGCATCTCATGATATTCCCATGCAAAGCAACAAATATATTCTTTCAATAGCTCGATTAACTTGACTTTACAATCGGCTTTCAAATTTTTGTTTACATATGTCGGCCTAGGAATTGAGCCATCTCCAATATCTATTTCTTCCAATGAATCGGCCGACGTAAAACCTTGTCCAAGCTTATCCATATCACCTAACTCCTCTATAGACTCATACATATCGTTCCCATTGGACCGATATTCTGCAAGCCGCTTTTGTAACCACTCAGAGTTAGGATCCATTTAAATACGTCATACCTTGGAGCCGATTTCCACCAACCGGATTTAAAGAAACGGGTACAAAACCACTCTTGGTGGCGCTGAGAAAGTCAAACTCTGATAAGTCCCGTCCCGTCAAGCAAGCAGCATTGGGGTGTTGCCAATCCACCGGTGTATCGGCTAAAGCAACGCAAGCCGAATTATCCGCATGAACGATCTCCACTTCATCATCAACCCATTGAATTAAAAACTGATGCATAGTGGATGGCACACATTGGTTTGCATGAACCCAATCACGGCCTAGAATGACGTTGTAGTTACCTTGCACCTCGGCGACAAAGAATGCAGTAGCTAAAGTTTTGCTCCCAACCGTAAGCTCCGCGTACATCACCCCTTTGGCTTCGGTTTTCTCTTTGCCTTCAAATCCATTGAGTACCATATTGGTCTTTATCAATCCTTCGTCGGGCAAACCCAATTTCTTGAAGATTGAATAAGGCATGAGATTCACTACAGCACCACCATCGACAAGCATTCGAGTAATCGGTGACCCGTTGATATGGCCTCTGAGGTACAACGGTTTCAAGTGCGTCACTGGTTCTTTTGGCTTCTCAAATATTGCATTCTTAGGACCAAAATCCAGCTGAGCCACCTCCCCTTCTTCATCTATAGCACGAAACTCAGCGGGTAAATAAAACACCATTTTGATATCCATTCCTTCATGTACTGGTGTATGCTCACAATCTACCACGTCGCCCTCCTCCTCGGGTGTGTTCAGTGCTGGGCTTGCCGGGCCTGCCGAGCTTGCCGGATCTGCCGAGCTTGCCGGGTCTGCCGAGCTTGCCGGGTCTGCCGAGCTTGCCGGGTCTGCCGAGCTTGCCGGGTCTGCCGAGCTTGCCGGGTCTAGGTTTGCCTTCTTCATTGATTTTGAAATCTGTTCGGGCGAAACGAAATCAATAGGCGCTGTAGACGATGTAACAGCAGTAGCATCGTCCTTCCTTGGTGGTACAGGTGCTGATGTGACAGATGTAGAAACCACCGCACTTTGTATTCGCTTAAGCACCCATACTTGTTCTGTAGATACCATGGGCCGAACGTCATTGAACCACTCATCTCTTTGCTTCTCGGCCTCCTGTTCTGCCATCTCATGACTCCTTAACCTCTGTAGTTTCCTCTTTTGCGTTTTTGTTAGCCCTGGAGGACACCACTTAGGCTGCATGTACTTTGGATCTTTGAACTTGGCTTTGCTCGTGCTAGCTTCATGATTTCTAGCCGAGTGTTTTGGCGCGATAGCAAGTATCGGCTCAGCAGGGTTGCTACGCACAGTCGGCTGTTATATGGTGAATGTTTCAGTACCTAAGATGAGTGAGTCAGCATCAACTTTTTCTTTGCCCTTTCCAGACCCAACCGCTGCACTTGGTGATTTGACACGCCACACCTGTTTGTTGACCTTTTCTTGATTATTCTGCATCGGCTGATTGACACCATTGTTCAAACGGCCTCGTGCGGGATAAGAAAGCCTCTCACGCATAGGCCTCCTTGGTTCTGCCCATCCTGGATGAAAAGCATAAGGGGCCATTGGGGGCTGCCCCCATCCTCCATTGAAGCCTCCCATGTAATGTGGCGCATAAGGTGGTGGCGCCATGCATGGTCTTGGCGCCCACGGCCCATATGTCCTTGCATGATGCTGAAATTCTTGCCTTGGAGGTGATCTTGAACGCTTCAAATTAGCTGACCGATTAGAGCTAGAACCGGCCGCTTGATTGGCGTATTTGGACAGCAACATATCAAAAGTTGGTTTGATTTTCTTGCGCTGCACTTTGGTTTCATTCAGCTTCCACTTGCCAACTTCCGGACTCTTGGGCTTGACAAACTTAACACGGGTATTCTCTTGCTCTTGCGGTTGCCCCCCGAGTGCAGGATTCTTGACAGTGATTTTGATTATCTCCCCACCATCGGGTTGCTTGTCGAGCACCACTTGCCTTCCCAAGACCTTGTCGCCATCTCTGTTTTTCCTGGGCTCACCAATGACAATATTAGTTTTATTAGCGGATTCGGCCACTTCCGGCCGAATGAGCACCTTTTTCCCCTCCAAATCCAGAGTATTCATTGGGAAGGGCTGCTTATCAACTTGCATCTCAGAAAAGTTCAATCGTCCGTCATTAATGGCCGATTGTATCTGTCGTCGAAAAACATTGCAATCATTAGTCGCATGAGAAAAAGAATTATGATACTTGCAATAAGCACGCCGTTTCAGCTCTTCAAACGGCGGTAAAGTATGATATATTCTAATAATCTTAGCTTGTAGCAAAGCATCAAATATTCTATCACATTTAGCAATATTAAAAGTAAACTTCATCTCATCATCACGATTCTTATGAATCGGCTTTAAATCATTGCAAGTAAATGGTTTGGCCTTCGAGGGCCAAACAAATTCAGCAGCATAAATATCACCCTCATCGTCCGTACGATCACTATCGTATTCAACCATATTCATCCTTGGACGATCAGTTTTATATCTATGCACTTCTTTAAGCTCCTTGCTTCGGCTTTCATGAGCCAAAGCCCTCTGTAAGACTTGGTTGATACTTATAAATTCATAGCCTTCTAGTTTCTCTCTAATATGAGCTCTCAAACCATTAAGCACAAGATCAGCCAAGTCTCTCTCAGTTATCACTAAACTATAGCACCGGTTTTTTGTTTCCCTAAATCTCTTGACGTAATCAGAGACCGATTCGTCATGCTTCTGCTTAACCGATGTAAGATGTGACAACTTAAGTTCATTATCGCCGCTATAAAAATGATCATGAAATTTTTTCTCTAGCTGCAACCATGCACGAATAGAGCCATGCGGCAAAGAAGAAAACCATGAAAATGCGGTACCAGTTAATGACAAAGGAAATAAACGCACTTTCAATTCATTTATCGAACCTGCTTCACCCAATTGTGCTAGGTATTGGCTAACATGCTCCCATGTGGTTTTTGTGCCCTCTCCATTAAACTTAACAAAATCTGGAATTTTATACCCTTGAGGGCACGGAATTGCATCAAAGTAATCGGGATACGGCTTTTGATAAATCCGATTCCTAGGTAGTTCAACACCAAAATTCTCTCGAAGTGTTTTAGCCATCTCCTCTCTAAACCTAGCTAGAGCATCGTCCGTAGTAGACGATGAAGCTTGTGGCACTGGCATAGGAGGATTGGGGTTAGCAATCATGGGTGTAAATTGTGACATGTTTGCCGAACCATAGTTCGGCAATGATCTAGCAGTGTTTCCACATATTTGGTTCGGCGTTGCCACCGAACTCTGCATAAAAGGATTAAGTGGTGCAGCCACAATTTGATTGGTATGGGTAGGAAAATAATTCATCGGCATGGGAGGCGCCGATGAAATAGGCAAAGCTGAATCAGGGTTTCCCATACTAGCAGGCATGTTAGGCATATTCTTCTGAGCATTAGTATTGTCTAAGAAAGCTTGATAGATCAGATTATTGCTATCAGTAATACGACTCTCAATTTCAGCCCATTGCTCAGGAGAAAAGGTAGTACCTACAGAAGGTTTAACCTGCTCAGTTTGAAGGGGAGGAAACTTGATTTCTCCAACCGGAGTGATATTGCCTTGGCGGTCCTTTTTGAAGTTTCCAAGGAACTCCTGCAACTCCTTCTCTTCACGCGCCTTCTTGTACTCCTCATAAGCTTGACGATGCTCGGCCGATAACTCCTCCAGATTGGGCTTGATAATGTTATCGGCGTCAACTTCCGAGGGATTGGGAAGATTGGACATGATGGATGATGATGATGGATCAAAGTTCCCCAGCGGAGTCGCCAAAAAGTGTGTTGACACACGAACGCGTCACGCGTACCCTCGACGCCGGGGGTGATGCACCGCAGCTCACGTCGAGGGAGGTCCTACCGGCAGCGCGATACGCAAGACAACCGGAGGACGCTTTTGAAGACCCGAAACCCCGCGCACCCGGGAGGGACCCCGTCAGGGAGCGCGGCAGCTATGGGCTGCCCTAGGTCGATTCGCTCGCCCCTAGGGCCTCGGAGTTCGCAGCTCTCCAACACGAAGAACGACGAAGAACGAGGAAGAAGATACGAGGGTAGGAGACAAAACGTAGGTGAAAAAGTAGTATATTGATTGTTTGATTGTGTGTTGTTTTAATCGGCCGTCACCCCCAACATATATAAGAGGCGGCTGGACTTTCCGTACAAGCAAAGGATTCATCTAGGCTTTCCTTACAAGAAAATTACATTAATTCACGTCCTAGAGTCCTAGTTCTGGTCCCGCTCGGATTCAGCCTGAATCTGGTCCAATCTCCTGTCTTGCTCCTTGCGTGGTCCGTGGAATCTGCACACGACCTCCGATGGAGATGGTCCAAACACAAATTTTGTGCGCTTCGACGAGGCCAATAATCCGTATGTTGATCACTTTTCCAAATAAGGCCATCTTGAATACTCCACGGGGTCATCCTTAATTTCGAGTCGGACTCATTCATATAGCTGACTGGACCATCCGACTCTTATATCGTCTCTACAGGTCATATACTACGTCGGATGACGATGACTCCAAAAGCAAAGTTGACCGTTTCGACGAGACGAACAACTTTCATGTTGAACACTTTTTGATCTGAGGCCATCTAGATAAGTATTTGAGCCCATCTTCAGCATCTCGTCGGACAGTTTTTACTGTTCACGCGCGGCAAGCTTCCCCCGGCCAGGTACTGTTCACGCGGCGAGGGTACTGTTCCCGCGCGGCAAGCCCCCCGGCATGTGTACTGTTCACGCGCGGCAAGCTTTTCCCCGGCAAGGGTACTGTTCACCCCCCGGAAAGGTACTGTTCGCCCGGCAAGCTTTCCCCGGCAATGGTACTGTGCACGCGCGGCAAGCTTCCCCGGCAAGGTACTGTTCACGCGACGAGGGTACTGTTCACCCGGCAAGTACTGTTCACGCGCGGCAAGCTCCCCGGCAATGTTACTGTTCACGCGCGGTCAGCTTTCCCCGGCAAGGGTACTGTTCACCCCCGGCAAGGATACTGTTCACCCGGCGAGGGTACTGTTCACCCGGCAAGATACTGTTCACCCGGCAAGCTTTCCCCGGCAACGGTACTGTTCACGCGCGGCAAGCTTTCCCCGGCAAGGTTACTGTTCACCCGGCAAGGTTACTGTTCACGCGGCGAGCTTTCTGGCTGCACCTTGCGGGCCCTTTTTGAGGCAGTAAACGACCTCGGATGAAAATGTGCCCAAAAGCAATTTTGAACGTTTCGACGAGACGAACAACTTTCATGTTGAACGTTTTTCGATCCGAGGCCATCTTGAATGGCTAATTGCTCACGCATTGCATCAGACACTCGCCAAGACGTGTCTGGTCTCCCGCGTCTTATTTCGCCTCTTGACATGGCTGCATTCAGATAGCTCTAACTTTTGCATACGAACTCGGATTGAGACGATTTTTATATGAAAATCGACCGATTCGACGAGACGAAGACAATTCATGTAGAAAGTTTTCTCATATGAGATCATCTTGAGGGCGTAATCAGCCGAATAGTGTTCTGGATACAAAATCCCAGTACTTCGAACACAATTTCGGCTTTCGAGATGAGATCGGATGGCAATGGCCCAAACTTCAAAGTTTCTCCTTGCCGGATCGCCTCCTTGCCGGGCCGTCTCCTTGCCGGATCGCCTCCTTGCCGGACCGTCTCCTGCCTCTGTTTGGGTCTTCGGCAAGCACTCAAAACCGGCAAGCTTTTCGCTTGAGCCCACCTTTACTGCATTCTGCATCGTGCCAAAATCAGGTGTCAACACAAAGGAACAACGAATTAGTGGCCACAGGCCCGGCTGGACTCACGAGCAGCTCGCGGTTCACCGATCAGTGGCACACGATGGTCTCGAAGCAGTCGACTCCGTCGACCTCCGGCGCGAACCTTGGACGCAACGACGACGGCGATTTCCCTTTGTCCGGCCGCGGCTCTGCCTCAAACGGCAGACCACCCTGCTTCCCTTTACTTTTGACCTCGTCATGAACCCTACCGAGGGATTTGATGGTATTTCACTCCGTCACCTAGCTTTCCACTACCCACTGTTTGCAATCTCTTCGTACCCAAGACAAAAAACGGTGAGCCACATGAAGCAGGAAGCGAGACGCCCCCGCCCCTGCTGGTCAGCTCTGGATCGGGGATCATCACATCCGGCACGAACAACCACTCATCTGTCATGGTATCATCCTTGTCTCGGCCGACGAGCCACCTGTGAGGGCTATCTCCATGAGAAAAGTATAGATGGACTTGTATATGTAAGCAGTTGTTGCTTGTTAGAAGTTTTATTATATTAGGCGATTGGGTTGCCATACTGATGTAAATATAACCGAGTAAGACGATTTTTTTTATTGTTTATGCCAATTATGATGATTAATATTTATGGCTAAAAAAAGTTACAGTTTATGTCTGGCAACAATAACAAAAAACACAATGTGCGATCCGAGTCAAAAGATTCAAATAGTGTCGTTGGGAAAAAATCAGTTGCAAGCAAACCAAAACCAGTCTGTGGAAGTACACAGGTATTCCACCAAGTAGCAATGAAAATTGTGGTGTGAAATAAAACAATGAACAGATCACTAAATTATTCACCAACCTTCGCTTGTATGAGCAATAATGCTTTGTCTATATATATGCAAGCCTGCATCTGCATGAGCACATATCCACACAAATTGATATTTTCTCCTCCATTCATTTGACATGTTAAGACCTGAATAGGTGCGAGCATGCACAAGGAGAAAATGGAGAGATAAGAACAAAAAAGACATAATAAACAAGTAGGAATCAGAAACATCAGGAGAGAAGCAATATTTACCCAGTGAGTGTATTGGCCCGCAATAAACAGCATGGTCTCCGAAAGACGGACTAGCAGGGCTAATTCAATAAAATGACCTCCCCTGGTGATAGTGGGCACGAGTCGTTTTGGTGGCAATTGAGCTGGAGTCCTTTATGCTGCTCCTCGTAGCTAGTTCCACTCTGGGTAAACTTGTGTTTTTCTTGTCGTCCGTTCACTATGGCTATGACATGTTATGCCATTCAGTTACTTGAGCGAGACACTGTCTTGGCACCATTTCTCCCCTTGTAAGTGGTTCGAGTCATGATGCCGAGAGCAAAAACACATGCTCGGTTAATTGTGCAGGTTTACCACGTTACCCCAAGTTGAACGTGACGCATTAGCCAAAGAGTTAGTTCGAGTTTTGAGTTCGGATATCTAGCGAGTTGCAGTTCACACACGTGCCCACCTCTTTTTGATTAGGCAGCTCCCATTTGAATTAGAGCATGGTTAATAGTATCAGGTCCTAATAGTATAGCCATTTTTCCTATTTTTTAGAGAGGATACATATTTATTCAATGTAGCGACATTTATCAATGGCACGAATGTTGTCTATGATGCAAGGAGAGGATAAGCACAAAAGAAAAATGCATTGTATCGGCTTAAAAAGATTATTAAGATCATTGGACAAACTAAGACATGAAGCCCTCGCATTTGCGAGGGTCACCTTGCTAGTATCAAGAAAAGTAAACACCGAAAAATTGGAAAACAAAATAGAAACATTGAAAGAAAACCAAACCAACAACCATGATTCCGCGACACCGCTCCCTGTTCCCGCTACCCGAGGCTGATGATTGGCTGAAATGCAAGACAACGTGCTAGCAGGTAAGGGAGAAAGGCCAAAGAGATATTGTATGAATGAAATTGGCAACTGGGTGGTCAGTGCTCCGTCCAACTTACCAGTGACGTATACTTCCCGCTTATCACTGATACCTTCTACCACTGCCGCCCGAGAACCCATCCGAGACGGTGTGTGGATGTCAGTCACTGGAATTGCATATCAGTGACGAAAACCGATTTTCCTGTCACGGTAAGCAGGTGGGCAGCAGCGACTATATGATGTGGCCATGGCCTGCTCGTTTCCTTATTGTAACATACACACAGTGGCGGATCTAGGGGGTGGACAGGATGGTCCATGGATCACCCTGAGATTTCCACATAGCCTATATATCATTAAAAAAATGATATATTTCTATGAAGAATTACACTGTTGGACCATCCTGTCATGTTGAGCTGGATCTGCCACTGCATACACATCGTTGAAGTACTTAGTATATAGCTGCATGGAAGGGGTGCTACACGGCAGACCATTCGTAGTGGTATCTGCGACAGGAAAACGACTTAAAACAACCGATCATTAAGTCTATATTTCCTCGGCATTTGTGTTTTCAAGTCCATTTGCACCTTGCATTTTCCTTTATTCTGTGTGGCGTCCATATATTACTAGAGGATGACGCGTGCTTGGCCATGCCATTTCGTTGTCGGCGAGTTGAGTCTCTCTCTTTTTTACGAAGACTATCTGTTAGAGGTGGTCATTTTTACACATAAAAACGAAACATCAACCTGAACCTACCTGAGTTGATCGATATTACTAGTTTATTCGGTGTTTGATGTTCGGTGTTTGGTTTGGTGTTTCCATCGTAGATGTTTCGTGTTCAGGTGTATCTTAGGTTTTCACCCTACATAAAGACCGTATCACTGAAATGGTTTTCTCTAACTTTTGTACTTTGTTGGCACGTGTACGCATGGGCCAAGGCCCATATACGATTACACCTGCATAAAGTCCAATTCACTCATGCCTCTACCTTTCAAAATCACTCTTTGCATTGGTTTTCATCCCAAAATGTCTTCAATATCTCAACCTAGTCGCCTCTCAGTAATGACATTAAGCTAATGCCACAAGGCCTAGCTATGGCGACAATATGAGAGGTGCTTATGTTGTCTTGGATCTCAGCCCTCGATCTTTTTGTTGTTTCCCAGGCTCATCCCTAGCACCGGCATGACGTCGGTATTCTACAGTGAATCTAGCATGAGAGGAGACTAACTGGGAAGAAACAAGCGCTACCCGATCATTCGGCACAGAATCAAAAAGGCACGGCGCCTCTCATAAAACACACGATGAAGAAGAAAAACCCACACACGCCAAGTCCCCAAATAACGAACAAACCAGTTTGCCCCATTCCCCAGCAGCGAAAAAACCCACACGCGCCGAAACATAGGGTGCTCATATCTAGCGCTTAGGGCATCAAAGTGACCCTATAGCGCATACTGGATCAAGAACTCGTGATCCGTTATGTTCACTCGATCATTCACTTACTTGGTGCACTGGATTTTTTTTTTTCGTTCCTTTACTACATGCATTCGGGCTCAGGAAAAGAAACCAACTATCTTTTTTTTCTAGTATTGAATTAGTTGGTGAAATAAAAATTCACGGATACTAGAAATAGGTTTGTGCACTTTAAAAATGTTCTCATTTTTTAATTAAAATGTTCACATTTTAAAACTATTCATGAATTTCAAAAATGTTTGCGAATAGAAAAAAAGGTTCATGAATTTATAAAGTATACAAAAATTTAAAAATGTTAACTAATTTCAAAGTACTCACAAATTTTCAAAAAGATTCACGCTATTCTAAAAATGGTCACAAATGTAAAAACTACTCACTAATTTAAAAACTCGTTCATATATGTTAATATTGGCAAACTTAAAAGTATTATCGAATTTCAGAAATGTATGTGATTTTATAAAAAGTTTGCTAATTGAAAAATTCATGTATTTATTTACGATAAAAATGTTCATAAATTTAAAAGGAAAGAAAAGGAGAGGAGAAAAACGAAAAATAGAAAAGGAAGAAAAAATGAAGAAAAACAAACAGAAAAGCAAAAAACAGAAAAGAAAACATGCAAAATCAGTAGATAAAAAACAGAAAAGAAGAAGGAAAACAAGTTGGCAAAAGAAATTCCTCACGATACGCCGACAAAGAGAAAGGTCGCCTTCGTCTCACCGGCGAGTGTGGGTTCGCCAGGCTGAAAGGCTCGATGGTAACTCCAATATGTATGTCCCCAAGAAGGAGGCCGGTCGACAGATGCATGCGGGCCTCGACCTCACTGAGTTCCTTCCGGAGCAAACGATCTAGATCGTCCAACCCCATGTAGTCAAACATGGGAGACACCCTGGAACCAAGATGCAGGATGTTCCTTTCCACTCACGTCTTTACAAGTTGAAGGCCAGCTAGCCCCCACTCGCGCATCTCGAAGACTGCTTGAATCAGAAGGAGGGTCTCAGGGGCGAAGTCTATCTTGGAGACATTGGGTTGAAACCAAAACTATCAGCAATTCCAATAGTTTATGATTATTATGATGCTAAATTCTAAAAATATTTGGATTTTATGTGCACTACATGTGACACAGGGAAGCTAATTTTAAGGCTCACGCACCTTAAAATCTACGCTGAACCACCCAGACTCCTTGAACGCATCAAGTTGAGGTAAGTGGCTCTTCCCATCCATTGACTAGACTATTCAGGTGTTTCATGGTTCTAAAAGACACATCTATACGATGGTCTCAAGTGTGGTTTATCCACACAAAACCATTGGCTCATTATCCTGACATCGATTTCAAGCAAATCGAATGGATAACATTGCAGAATTCTCCTTGAGTGCCTTCTCTATGGCTCTTGGATTGAATCTTAGCAATTTATCCTAATGTCTAGACTCAAAATGGTTTGGTAGAATCCTATATCCAAAGAGTTAAGCTCATTGCATTATCTTTACTTTGGAGTTGCAACTTACCAACTTTACGTTGGAGTCATGCAGTTTTACACGCTCATGACCAAACTGCATACTATTATTCCCCTCTATCTTTGATACGTGGAAATCTACCAAGTATTTCCCACCTGCGGTATTTCGGTTGCATACCGATATCACCAACCCAACATACATCATTGGCCCCTCAACATATAGTTGGGATCTATGTGAGGAATAACTGTATTTCCGTCAATACCTCAAGCCCCTCGCATGGGGAGTTATTCAAGGCCAGTATGCTGATTCATGAGGAATATTTCCAGGCATTAGGGAGAGATTTCAAGTACCATAAAGAATGCCAGGAAATTAGTGGAATGTTCAACACATTTCAGCCTCAATTCCACGTACTCAAAGATCTGAACCATGCGTTTAGAAGATTTGCAACACATTGCAAATAACCTGCCAGATTCATTTACTGACTATAAAGGTGTCACACAATCCTACAATCCTGCAAAAATACGTCGGAAAGAGTGGAGGTACCAACTAAAACCACTCAACTCCCCGTTCAAAGCAATAGGGGGAGAAGTACGACGATGGTATATCAGGATTCAGCTTCTCGCAAGCAAGGATATCAAGGCCTGTGAATCAGTAAATGCAAGTCAACTTCACGTTGACAGACACCTAATGGGTAGTATACCCAGTGGATGGGAAACCTCCACCAACCCAGGTCATAGTGGACACAATGACCGGGACATCGGAATACCCAACTCAATCGCATTGGGAAATCGCGAGCAGTCACCATGGGTAACGATATTTCCATCAACTATATATTGATATATAGATTCTGGAGAATCATATAACTGGAAGTCTACAATTGTCGACATACATTTCTCAACTAGATTGCAAAACCTTTCACATGATTAAGGTCCAAAGACGATGGACATGGCAAAGTGTGAACAACACTCGGACTGAACTCAAGCAAAGGGTATAATCTAGGTAGAAATGGTCTTGCTCAATAATGGGAAGGTATTCATAAGCAATACCTACACCTGTTTTCTTCTGGAAACAGAATTGAGAACAACGAGGTGGTGAAACAAAGAGCAAGTATTGTAGCACAAGGGTTCACGTAGATACCCAACTATTCTCCAGAGGTGGAATCTCTTTCCGATAACTTATATCATTGGCAGTACAAAATCATCTATCTCTGTAGTTGATAGATGTAGTGATTACATATCCATGTGGATCACTAGATTCAGACACATATGATTGATTCCCGATGGAATCTCACTTCTGAATCGAAATGCAAAATGCAACATACATTGTGTAAAATCAGTAAGTCACCATAAGACTTATTGTTGTCGGTACATATGGTACAACCGACGTAGCGAGATCCTTATTCACAAGGATTACTCCTACAATGATGATTATCCATGTTTGTGTGTCTGCAATGACGACACATGTAATCATCTAAATGACGGACATTAAAATGAAGGATTTGGGTAAACCAAAATACCGCTCGTTACTACAACTTGAGCACCTTCATTCATACATTATGGTGTACTATGTTGTCTATATCCAAAATATGTTGGAGAAATTCATTGTGGACAAATCTTATCCATCCATAACTCTCATGGTAGTTCATTCTCTAGACGTAGAGAAAGATCTATTTAGGCCAAGAGATGATGGAAATGAGATATTGGGACTCAACGTTCCATATGCCATTGGATACACCAAACACAATTGGTTGGTACTCAAGAATATCTTTCGATATCTCCAAGGCATCAAACATCTTGTCCTGGTTTTTCAGTTTCACAGAAATGTGAACACCGATATCATTGGATACATCGATCAGATCCCCACTATATCAGATCGTAGACAAGCTTAGTGTTCCTACTAGGTGTGGTAGCCCTCTCATGAAGAGTCTTCGAAACAGACCTCATGGCTACATTCACCAACCATTATCTCAACGATAATGTCTCTTGTGTTGCCCGTATGCAAACAGGTTACGTAATAAGCAATATCACTATATTGCATATCTTGCAAGTTAAATCATGTGACTGATTTATTCATGAAGTCTCTACCAACTTTTACATTCCAGAAATATGTTCATGGAATTGGTATGTGACGGCTTCGAATTTTGCAAGAATCAGGGGGAGTATCTTCCTGAATTATTTCTGTTCAATGCATCATATTATACTCTTTTTCCCTTCATGAGTTCACTTTACAGGTTCTCATAAAGGTTTTTAATGAGGTAATATCAACATGAGATCATGTGGATACTTTCTGTTTTCCCCACCGGGGTTTTTAGGAAAGTATATACGACATATTTATTGTACTCTAAACTCTATGGGTTTTCTCGTATTGAGTTAAAAGAGACAATAACCATTATATGTTACATCATTTTCTCCTTATTTTTTTCACTGGGTTTGAAGGAGTTTTAGCAACATATCAAACACCTATCTCCTCATATTTTTCTCACAGGGTTTTTGGAGGAGCTTTTTCTAGATGATGATACTTACACTAACAAGCATGGATTAGGGGGAGTGTTAGGATTTAATTAATCTTATTAATCCCTACTTTTCCTAACCGAGGCAGTTGCCTCGTGTCCCTTCGGACACACCCCTTCGGGGGCTATATATATGTGTAACCCCATCATCAATGAGAACAACGATTCACTTTACATTTTTGTCTTTGTCTCTCTCGTTCTACTCTAAACAATTTCGCCTTGATCACGTCGTTAAGCTTTAATTTGTTGTCTCATCGCTGAGGAAATTATTGTGGCAGGGTAGTTAAGGCTCAACGTGGTGGGGATGTTCAGACTAATCCAGAATTGGAGCTGCCCAATCCAAAAAGAGGTGGACACGTGTGTGAACAACAACTCAGCTAGAGATCCGAACTTCAAACTAGCATTAAACTCTTTGGCTATTGCTTCACGTTCAAACTTGGGGTAAGATGTACTCAATGGCCAACTACTAGTTCGTTTTTCCCGGCAATGAAAATTCTTTGATGCAAAAAAAAAAAACACACACACACACACAATTAGATGAGCGTCTTGTTTCCCTCTCGGTAGTGTGTCTCTAACCACTTAGGGCATGTTCATAGCTGACCCATAAATTTCTCCGGTATATATCCGTTTTTGTGTCCGGATGTGGTCCACGGACATGATGCGGGACGGAGCTATCCAACGCTAATTACAAAGTATCCGGCTGGGAGGAAAAAAAATAGGTGGGGACCATGCATGCGATGGGCTATTTGTGTTGTGGTGTCAGGTTAGTGGAGAGAGAGAAGAGGGAGACCATGCATGTGGGGTTGAAAGAAGAGAGAGAAGGGGGAACATGTATGTGATTGGTCAAAGTGCATGTCCGGACTTTAACAAAGCTCACGACGTTTGTCTCCACTTTACCGAAATCCGTACGCTCGGACTGCTAACGGGACATATACAGATCCCGTGATTGCTAAAGTGGTTCGGACATTGCTGTCCAGACATATAATGGAGGTTCGAGGGTCCATCTTAAAAATGCCCTTACAAAGAGATAATTGGTGTCAAAACATTGTTTTCTTAGGCCATAGTGAACGGACGCCAAAAAAAAACAAATTTGCTGATAATGAAACTAGCTATGTGGGGCAGTATCAGAAGGTCTCGAGCTCGATTGCCACCAAAACCATTCGTGCCCGCTATCACCAGGGCAGGTCATTTTTAGAATTAGCCTACTTATGAGGCTTTTGGAGACCAAGTTATTTATTACGGGTAAATTTTGTTTTCTCTTTTTTTTAATAAAAGGTGAATTTTATTAACTTAAAATTAAGCATCAAGCGGATATAAACACAACGAATACATGCATGACCTGTATATAGATAGGATGTACACAGTCAACATCAACTCACACATGTAGGGCAAACTGAGCCTAACTCAGATGGTTAGGTTATTTATGATGGAACCAGCCCACCAGGGTTCACATTAAGTCCTAGACTTGACAGTATTGTTCACATTTTTCTAGACTTATTTCAGCCTTTCCCTTGATTTTCGTTCAGTGAAAGAAGATGTTCGCATCGACTATGGCGGTGTCTGTCGTGACTTCGTGAATATCAAAATGATATATACAAGCGAAGGTTGGTGAATAATTTAGTGATTTGTTCATTGTTTTTATTTCACACCACAATTTTCATTGGTACTTTGTGGAATACCTGTGTACTTCTACATACTGGTTTTGGTTTGCTTGCAACTGATTTTTTTCCCAACGGTACTATTTGGATCTTTTGACTCAGATCACACATTGTTTTTTTTTGTTATTGTTGCCAGACATATACTGTAACTTTTTATAGCCATAAATATTACTCATCATAATTGGCATAAACAATAAAAAAAATCGTCTTACTCGGTTATATTTACATCAATATGGCAACCCAATCGCCTAATATAATAAAACTTCTAACAAACAACAATTGCTTACATATACAAGTCCATATATACTTTTCTCACGGCGGTAGCCCTCACAGGTGGCTCGTCGGCCAAGACAAGGATGACACCATGACATATGAGTGGTTGTTCTTGCCGGATGTGATGATCCCTGATCCAGAGCTGACCAGCAGGGGCAGGGGCGTCTCGCTTCCGGCTTCATGTGGCTCGCCGTTTTTTGTCTTGGGTACGGAGAGATTGCAAACAGTGGGTAGTGGAAAGCTAGGTGACGGAGTGAAATACCGTCAGATCCCTCGGTAGGGTTCCATGACGAGGTCAGAAGTACAGGGACGGAGTCTGCACACACAGGTTACCCAGGTTCGGGCCTTCGAAGAGTAGTACCCTCATCCTGCTTCTTCTTGTTATTCATGGTGAGAGGATATCTGATGTAGAGGATTACAACGGTGTATGAGATTGCTACCGAGAGTTTGTTGATCTAAGATTGGATGCTCTTGGGGGCACCCTGACCTCCCTTTATATAGGCAGGGAGTTCTAGGGTGTACATGATGATCAATGTGATCTAGGCCGTCACCGCTCTTGCCTTGGAGAGCAGGTCATGGTAAGGTCGTTCCCTCTTGCTGTTTGGGTCCTGGTCGCCGGCCCATGTCTTCACTTGGTCTAGTTGGTTAGCCACCCCCGGGTCATGGCTCTGTCAGCAGCCCCCGAGCTTGGCGGAGGTCGCAGGCGTTAGCTTCGAGAACTTCGCCAAGCTCCCTTTTTGGTGAGCATAACCTTTGTTGTCTTCTGGAGTTCTCCGCGTGCTACCTCGTCGTCGCCCTGTTACTGGATGAGGTTGCTCATGGGCTGGCTCGGGCCCAATTTTCCTATCGGTCGGCCCAGGACCACTGTGAATCGGCCCATTGCGGATGCTTCATGGCGCCGTTGCCGTCGTGGGTAAGATTCAAGTGCTCTTCCCGTTAAACGCGGGAGCAAGGGGCGGCGCTTGGGCTGTCCGTTCTTCTTCCTCAAAAAGTCTTCACCCGCCATTGTCACCAGCGAGTGTTTGCAGATAGGGGACCCGATGGCGTCGCTTGTAGTCTCTTCCTTCGATGGCCGTCGAGAGGATCGCCCGGCGAGCCCGCAACCAGCACCCCTTTCCAATCTTCCGGAGTGGGCCAGTGACTAGCAGAAATCCTTTGTCAGCAGGGATAATTTGGAGCGCCTGGTGGAGGTGGGATGGCTACCCAAGAAGTCCTCCATGCCGTGTCTGGCGCCCTCCGGGAAGGAAGGGGTTCCACGCCCGTTGCTCTGGAATTTGGTGGTCCATGAGGCGTCTATCTTCCGACTCCCACGGTTTCCCTTGAGCGCCTTCACCGTGGGATCTTCATGCACTACGGGCTTCAGCTACACCACTTAACCTTGAGCGGGGTGCTCCATTTGTCTTGCTTCGTGACTTTTTGCGAAGGAGGGCAAGGTGGACTCTTTGATCTCTTCAGATTATTTTTCGAGGTAGTTCCTCGCCTGAAGGAGGGCAGGTTGCCTCTTTCTGCAGCGCAATGCTCCGCCCTCTCTCGGATTCTGGCTACTTTGAGCTGCCTACTGCCGATGTACAAGAGTTATGGGAGCGGAGATGGTTCTATGCCACCAACGTCTCTCGGGATTACCGTGAGAACGCCATGCCAGTTTTTGCCAACATCCCATGCAGGCAGAGGCCAGAATGGAGTTCCAAGGTAGACTTCGACCCCGAGACCCTCCTTCTGATTCAAGCAGTCTTCGAGATGCGCGAGAGGGGGCTAGTCGGCCTTCAACTTGTAACAACGTGAGTGGAAAGGAACATCCTGCATCTTGGTTCCAGGGTCTCTCCCATGTTTGACTACATGGGGTTGGACGATCTAGATCGTTTGCTTCGGAGGGAACTTAGCGAGGTCGAGGCCCGCATGCATCTGTCGATCGGCCTCCCTCTTGGGGACATACATATGGGAGTTACCAACAAGCCATTCAGCTTGGCAAACCCACACTCGCCGGTGAGACGAAGGCGACCTTTCTCTTTGTCGGCGTATCATGAGGAATTTCTTTTGCCAACTTTTTTTCCTTCTTCTTTTCTGTTTTTTATCTACTGATTTTGCATGTTTTCTTTTATGTTTTTTGCTTTTCTGTTTGTTTTCTTCATTTCTTTCTTCCTTTTCTATTTTTCGTTTTTCTCCTCTCCTTTTCTTTCCTTTTAAATTTATGAACATTTTTATTGTAAATAAATACATGAATTTTTCAATTAGCAAACTTTTTATAAAATCACGTACATTTCTGAAATTCGATAATACTTTTAAGTTGGCCAATATTAACATATATGAACGATTTTTTAAATTAGTGAGTAGTTTTTACATTTGTTACCATTTTTAGAATAGCGTGAATCTTTTTGAAAATTTGTGAATACTTTGAAATTAGTTAACATTTTTATATTTTTGTATACTTTATAAATTCATGAACCTTTTTTCTATTCGCAAACATTTTTGAAATGCATGAATAGTTTTAAAATGTGAACATTTTAATTAAAAAATGAGAACATTTTTAAAGTGCACAAACCTATTTCTAGTATCCGTGAATTTTTATTTCACCAACTAATTCAATACTAGAAAAAAAAAGATAGTTGGTTCCTTGGATCACGAGTTCTTGATCTCAGGAAACATAGGGTGCTCATAACGGATCACGAGTTCTTGATCTCAGGGTGATCCATGGACCATCCTGTCCACCCCCTAGATCCGCCACTGTGTGTATGTTACAATTAAGGAAACGAGCAGGCCATGGCCACATCATATAGTCGCTGCTGCCCGCCTGCTTACTGTGACAGGAAAAGCGGTTTTCGTCACTGATATGCAATTCCAGTGACTGACATCCAGACACCGTCTCGGATGGGTTCTCGGGCGGCAGTGGTAGAAGGTATCAGTGATAAGCGGGAAGTATACGTCACTGGTAAGTTGGACGGAGCACCGACCACCCAGTTGCCAATTTCATTCATACAATATCTCTTTGGCCTTTCTCCCTTACCTGCTAGCACGTTGTTTTGCATTTCAGCCAATCATCAGCCTCGGGTAGCGGGAACAGGGAGCGGTGTCGTGGAATCATGGTTGTTGGTTTGGTTTTCTTTCAGTGTTTCTATTTTGTTTTCCAATTTTTCGGGGTTTACTTTTCTTGATACTAGCAAGATGACCCTCACAAATGCGAGGGCTTCATGTCTTAGTTTGTCCAATGATCTCAATAATCTTTTTAAGCCGATACAATGCATTTTTCTTTTGTGCTTATCCTCTCCTTGCATCATAGACAACATTCTTGCCATTGATACATGTCGCTACATTGAATAAATATGTATCCTCTCTAAAAATTATGAAAAATGAAATTATAATAGTTTGATGGTTAAATAAGACTCTAAATTTGATGTGTTCAATAAGAAATTGAGGCTGCAATTCTGAAAATCGACAATGAATGATCGACATTGTATCGAAGCATCTCCTTGACAACCACTTAGTCACTTACACATAATGGAACAAATTTCAGTTCACTTAATCATGTGCTCTTAGTTGATAGAGGTAATTTCACAAGCACAAATTTCAAGTCAAAAGTACGTTCACTACATTCAGGCTGACCTTCACTACTATGATAATTATACTATGAGAAATCAGTTTGTAGCAAGATATCATCAATGTTGTTTTATTTCCTTTAACCTGAAAACAACATAAGTAACTTGGAGGAGTAATAATATATTGAATAGATAAAATCGTAGTACATTGTAGTTCCACAAATGATTTGACGCGATCAAGAAGTGGAGAGCAACAACAGCATGATCAAAGGGATCGTGATGGAAGGAGAAGCATACGACCTAACATGGATGGGTCTCTACTATAATGAAATGGGTGTTTAGAGATAATTGTATTTGAAGTGAGATGTTTCTGATTTTTATGAGTTTTTCTAGTCTCAGTCAAGTACTTTTATATCGGTGTATGAAGATCAGGATTCACTAAATGGCATGGCCGTACCATGTGCCTGTTTTCATTGTACAAAGTCGTATACCAAGCTAGAGTATCTTTATCGTGTGTATGCCTCGCCGTTGCCGTTGTAACCTAGGAATGAAGCGGTGACAGATTAAATATACGTCCATGGAGAAATAGGTTAAAGGATGTGACTGCCGAGCTTCATCCACATGAGAGGAATTTTCGTCAGATTAAATCAGCTGAAAAAAAGAAATAGGCAGATTATACCTCTACGCACATGATGTTCACGTTGTTGCGTGTAGCAATCAGGAGCCATGCGCCCATGCCGTCGGCTGATATGCATCCTAGTTGTCTGTCCTGATCGGTTCATAAACACATCCGTGCATAATCTTACCCGATTATATAAAAACTAGTAAACATGCCCGTGCGTTGCAACGGGAGAAAAAAATGTTGACGTGCTTTGCTGCGAAACAAACGCCAATTGTCACGATTAGGTTTGCCAGATAGAGGATAAGTTTGATGATGAAAAAAATGATGAATCAATTAACAATAGGATTCTTTGGGGTGCTAGTTCGAAACATGGGACATAAATTAGTCATCTAATCGGATGATCAACCCTATCATTAGATTATTATTCTGTTGTGACCGTGAAATCCTTGTCATATAGAAGTTCTAACTTTTTGTTATGTTGCGATATATGCAGGATTCGCCATTGCAATTGAATCTTTGTTTAGTTTGTTGCGCCTCAATTCACGGTTAGATGTAATTTGCTCTATTGTAGCTTTCTTTTGTTCTGGCTACATATTTGCATATTTCTGCCTTTCTCGTGCGCATTTGTTTGTCTTTTGTGCTGGTTTTATATTTGCATATTTCTAACTCTCTTGTGTACATTTTTTTGCAACTGGGTTGAATCTTTAGTTCTTTTGTTTTGCTGATAGGCTTCATGCAGCCTTTTTAGTTTTTCCTATTTTTCTTCATGACCATCCGTGCCTACGCTCTCTATCTCTTTTCCTTCTTTGTTTCTTAGCATCCATGACTTGACATTGCAACCCAAATTGCTTGCCTTCATGAGAGTTTTTTCTATAACGTAGGAATCTGTTGTTGATTAAAAAACGAAATTGATTAGATGCATCAAAAATAGAGCATACCTAGGTACTCATAAATTAATTTCATTAGCCTGCAGATAAGCATCGAAATATATGTGTTGTTTGTATAGTAATGCTTTACTTCTTCTCAGCAGCCCCGTTTTAAATTGTGCAACCATTTGGGCTTTGCAGTTTAAGTTTATATTGGCCAACTACAACATTTTGTCTAAATCCTTTTAGATGATTATCACCGAGTAAAGTTAATGCTATACTACATAGAATTATTAATGTCTTCAAATCATGATAGTAAGATATAACAACTTTTGTAATTACCTTTGTTTAAGAAAGTAAGCTAGTTCACTAAAGTAGGTTACTTTTGTTTACTATTTTCTTTTGTTTAAATAATATTTTTGTACTATGGTATCCCTAAATATAGTTTCGAATAAGCATGAGTGAGTTAATTAACGACGGTGCACGTGTTGCTAGTGTCATGTTTTTCATGGATACAATTTAGGAACCAGAAAAATGTTATGACGTTGTAGATCAGATCGTCGATGCCTAGTGAAAAACCATACCACATTGACAGATTAATTATTGTACTACCATCGGACAATATATTTTTTTACGCATACAACAGTTCCAAAGTAATTTTATCTAGATGCAATTGCTTGTTTTCCTCCATAGCATCAATTTTTGGGGTGAAAGTGGTATCCCTAAATATAGTTTCAAATAAGCATGAGTGAGTTAATTAATGACGGTGCATGTGTGTTGCTAGTGTTATGTTTTTCATGGATACAATTTAGGAACAAGAAAAATGTAGCGATGTTGTAGATCAGATCGTCGATGCCTAGTGAAAAAGAATACTGCATCTACAGATTAATTATTGTACTACCATCATGAAATAAATTTTATATCCATGCAACACTAACAAAGTATTTTACGTGGATGCAATTGTTGGTTTTCCTCCATGGCATCAATGTTTGGGGCAAAAGTGTGTATAAGGTGCTGCCAAGTTCCTCCATACCACATCCAACATGTCCATCTTAACGGACCTCAGGCATGGAATCCTTTTCCTTATCCGGAACAATAGCTTCATTGAGATCAACTAAAGGCTATTGCCATGACACATATGTCTTGTGTTTTGGCATCGATGGTTTATTATGCACTTGTATGAACCGGCATCAGCTGGAGACAATTTATTGCAAGCATATATGTTTTCGTCATGTGTGCCCTAATCTCTGTGTGTGTGTGTGTGTGTGTGTGTGTTAGTCAAACATTGTCTAATCCTTATACATGTATGTATGGTGTTTGTTTCCTTTTCAGTTTTCACGTCCTAGTAGCCAGTCAATATGAGTTCGCGAGGGACATAAACAGAGTCAAATTCAACTTTTTTTTCGAGAAGAGTCAAATTCAACCTTAAAACAAAAAAGCAACGTGTGCATAGTTCGGAGAACAAAGGTTACACCCCTCAACTTGGTCCAGAGATATTTTGGATTAGAGTTTCATAGATAAAGACAATGCAGTAATTACGGTATCTGTTATGTGGGCGATTTGGACAAATCGCAAGAAGTATACTCATAAGGAGGTTCAGTATCAGTCGCACAAATCCATGGAATTGATCAAGGAACTCATTTAGAGCCTGGACATGCCTAAAGGTCCTGGCCCCAAGATGGAGGTGTGACACAGATGGGAAGTACCTGTTTTTAATAGTTTGGATTTTTTTTGCGAGATTACAAATCTCCGAGTCCATCACGCGAACGTGTTTGTGTGCACACGTCTTTTTTTTAGAACCGCCCTCAAGGCAATTTATTCATTTTGGCGGAACATACTGATTGAAAATCATCAATCAGAAAGTCAGGGGTTACAAAGAAACTGATAGACGAAGTATCTAAAAACAAAGCCTTCCTAGCACAAGTACGGGCCGCTACATTCGCTGCTCGTCCTGTCCACTGCAACTCGAACCCCCGAAAACTTGAGAGATAGGTGTGCATCTCCCTGATCAATGTACCCCAACAGAGCGGTCATCCTTCTAGTGCCACGCCGAGGAAACCATCTGACAGTCAGTCTCTAATGAGCTGTCGAACATTCTGTGCTCTCGCAAGTAACATAGCATCTCTACATGCAGTTAGCTCAATTGTGAATGGGTCACTCCGGACTGGATATTTGATGCATTCGCCTCGTTGCAACAAGCCGTTGTGATCTCTCATCACAATGCCAACCCCTGTCCCCTGAACATGCATTACTACTGTCCACTGCTCCATTAGTACCGATTTTCATTCAGCCGTGTGGTACTTCCCATCGGCTCGTATTTACTAAAAAAAAAGAGTGTCCAAAAAAAAAAGCTAGCCACACACGTGGGACGGTCTAGAAGAAGCCAGCAGCCGCGTGCCCGCGTCGCTAGCGTTCCTCCGCTAGCCACACTTGTCGCTTGCAACCTCCCACGGGCCTTATCAACATCCACATCCCCACATCCGCCCTGGGACATGCCGCCGCTGCCGCCTGCATCCACCGCCGCGCCGCACCGCACGCCGCCGGATCTCCCGCACCCCAGAGCCGAGCCCCTCTGCCCCGAGCACCCGCAGGTCTCCCCGACCCCCTCGTCGCGAGCCAAGGAGAGGAGGTCCCTGCTACCTCACGCCCCGCAGCCCTGCTCCTGGTCTTCACGCCGTCGGCGACCAGGTCCAGGAACAGCAGCACCGCCCGCCTTCCTGCCTCTTCTGCTCTCGATCTCCCTCTCTCTCATGTTCCTGAGCTCTGTCCCGCAGGGAACCCCCATGGACGAGCTCGATCCCGCGCAGGCTTGGCCTCCCCGAGGCCCGAGCAACCAGCGTCGTGTCCTCGCCCTCCTTCAGCCGTGACCTCCCCTGATGAACCTCACCTCTGGTCGACCAGCTCCGGCTCGTCTGCAGCTCGCCGGTGAGCCCCTCCTTTGTGGCTTGTGCTCTCCCTCTCTCTTCTTGTTTTCCCCTTCTCCCTTTCTAACCAGAGAACCGTCGCCATCTTCTTGCAGTTCGCCGGCCATGGAACTTCGATGCGCGCCCCCAACTGCATCCACGCGCCGGATCCGCTCCATCCCCAAGGTCGCGTTGACCAGCACCAAGTCGACCTGCCCCGCCTGGCCTCTTCACCGACGGGTCACGCCAGGCCTGCTCCGCCTCAAAGCCCAGCTCGCCTCGGCCCTGCCTCCCCAGCCAGCCGCCTCTCCCGTCTCGATCCGCCCGCCGCCGGATCCACGGCGGAGCAGCCGAGATCCGCCGCCCATATGAGCGCCCGTTCGTCCGTCGCTAGTGTCGCAGGTCTTTAGACCCGGGCGTTGATGCTTCCATGCCGCTGGTGTCCCTGGGTCTTTGCTTTTTTGGGTTTTTCTTTTTGCTAGCGTACGGGCAGAAGCAAATCTGGACGGCGGGTTGAATATCAAAAATCACATGGGTTTTTCTGTAAAAGTGCCAACGTCGTACGACCAGAAACCGTACGTGCTTTCATCTGGATAAGATAAGAGATAAGGGTCGCGGGCATATTTTCTAACAAACACAGGGGTATTTTTGCAAAAGCGAAACGTTTTCCCAGAGTGCCACTTAAGCAGGGACCGCGGGTTGATTTCATATAAACCCAGGGACTTTTTTGCAAAACATCTGACGACGTACGACCAGATACTCAATTCTCTTTATTACCTAATAATAAAGAGAATTGAGTATCTGGTCGTACGTCGTCAGATGTTTTGCAAAAAAGTCCCTGGGTTTATATGAAATCAACCCGCGGTCCCTGCTTAAGTGGCACTCTGGGAAAACGTTTCGCTTTTGCAAAAATACCCCTGTGTTTGTTAGAAAATATGCCCGCGACCCTTATCTCTTATCTTATCCAGATGAAAGCACGTACGGTTTCTGGTCGTACGACGTTGGCACTTTTACAGAAAAACCCATGTGATTTTTGATATTCAACCCGCCGTCCAGATTTGCTTCTGCCCGTACGCTAGCAAAAAGAAAAACCCAAAAAAGCAAAGACCCAGGGACACCAGCGGCATGGAAGCATCAACGCCCGGGTCTAAAGACCTGCGACACTAGCGACGGACGAACGGGCGCTCATATGGGCGGCGGATCTCGGCTGCTCCGCCGTGGATCCGGCGGCGGGCGGATCGAGACGGGAGAGGCGGCTGGCTGGGGAGGCAGGGCCGAGGCGAGCTGGGCTTTGAGGCGGAGCAGGCCTGGCGTGACCCGTCGGTGAAGAGGCCAGGCGGGGCAGGTCGACTTGGTGCTGGTCAACGCGACCTTGGGGATGGAGCGGATCCGGCGCGTGGATGCAGTTGGGGGCGCGCATCGAAGTTCCATGGCCGGCGAACTGCAAGAAGATGGCGACGGTTCTCTGGTTAGAAAGGGAGAAGGGGAAAACAAGAAGAGAGAGGGAGAGCACAAGCCACAAAGGAGGGGCTCACCGGCGAGCTGCAGACGAGCCGGAGCTGGTCGACCAGAGGTGAGGTTCATCAGGGGAGGTCACGGCTGAAGGAGGGCGAGGACACGACGCTGGTTGCTCGGGCCTCGGGGAGGCCAAGCCTGCGCGGGATCGAGCTCGTCCATGGGGGTTCCCTGCGGGACAGAGCTCAGGAACATGAGAGAGAGGGAGATCGAGAGCAGAAGAGGCAGGAAGGCGGGCGGTGCTGCTGTTCCTGGACCTGGTCGCCGACGGCGTGAAGACCAGGAGCAGGGCTGCGGGGCGTGAGGTAGCAGGGACCTCCTCTCCTTGGTAATAAAGAGAATTGAGTATCTGGTCGTACGTCGTCAGATGTTTTGCAAAAAAGTCCCTGGGTTTATATGAAATCAACCCGCGGTCCCTGCTTAAGTGGCACTCTGGGAAAACGTTTCGCTTTTGCAAAAATACCCCTGTGTTTGTTAGAAAATATGCCCGCGACCCTTATCTCTTATCTTATCCAGATGAAAGCACGTACGGTTTCTGGTCGTACGACGTTGGCACTTTTACAGAAAAACCCATGTGATTTTTGATATTCAACCCGCCGTCCAGATTTGCTTCTGCCCGTACGCTAGCAAAAAGAAAAACCCAAAAAAGCAAAGACCCAGGGACACCAGCGGCATGGAAGCATCAACGCCCGGGTCTAAAGACCTGCGACACTAGCGACGGACGAACGGGCGCTCATATGGGCGGCGGATCTCGGCTGCTCCGCCGTGGATCCGGCGGCGGGCGGATCGAGACGGGAGAGGCGGCTGGCTGGGGAGGCAGGGCCGAGGCGAGCTGGGCTTTGAGGCGGAGCAGGCCTGGCGTGACCCGTCGGTGAAGAGGCCAGGCGGGGCAGGTCGACTTGGTGCTGGTCAACGCGACCTTGGGGATGGAGCGGATCCGGCGCGTGGATGCAGTTGGGGGCGCGCATCGAAGTTCCATGGCCGGCGAACTGCAAGAAGATGGCGACGGTTCTCTGGTTAGAAAGGGAGAAGGGGAAAACAAGAAGAGAGAGGGAGAGCACAAGCCACAAAGGAGGGGCTCACCGGCGAGCTGCAGACGAGCCGGAGCTGGTCGACCAGAGGTGAGGTTCATCAGGGGAGGTCACGGCTGAAGGAGGGCGAGGACACGACGCTGGTTGCTCGGGCCTCGGGGAGGCCAAGCCTGCGCGGGATCGAGCTCGTCCATGGGGGTTCCCTGCGGGACAGAGCTCAGGAACATGAGAGAGAGGGAGATCGAGAGCAGAAGAGGCAGGAAGGCGGGCGGTGCTGCTGTTCCTGGACCTGGTCGCCGACGGCGTGAAGACCAGGAGCAGGGCTGCGGGGCGTGAGGTAGCAGGGACCTCCTCTCCTTGGTAATAAAGAGAATTGAGTATCTGGTCGTACGTCGTCAGATGTTTTGCAAAAAAGTCCCTGGGTTTATATGAAATCAACCCGCGGTCCCTGCTTAAGTGGCACTCTGGGAAAACGTTTCGCTTTTGCAAAAATACCCCTGTGTTTGTTAGAAAATATGCCCGCGACCCTTATCTCTTATCTTATCCAGATGAAAGCACGTACGGTTTCTGGTCGTACGACGTTGGCACTTTTACAGAAAAACCCATGTGATTTTTGATATTCAACCCGCCGTCCAGATTTGCTTCTGCCCGTACGCTAGCAAAAAGAAAAACCCAAAAAAGCAAAGACCCAGGGACACCAGCGGCATGGAAGCATCAACGCCCGGGTCTAAAGACCTGCGACACTAGCGACGGACGAACGGGCGCTCATATGGGCGGCGGATCTCGGCTGCTCCGCCGTGGATCCGGCGGCGGGCGGATCGAGACGGGAGAGGCGGCTGGCTGGGGAGGCAGGGCCGAGGCGAGCTGGGCTTTGAGGCGGAGCAGGCCTGGCGTGACCCGTCGGTGAAGAGGCCAGGCGGGGCAGGTCGACTTGGTGCTGGTCAACGCGACCTTGGGGATGGAGCGGATCCGGCGCGTGGATGCAGTTGGGGGCGCGCATCGAAGTTCCATGGCCGGCGAACTGCAAGAAGATGGCGACGGTTCTCTGGTTAGAAAGGGAGAAGGGGAAAACAAGAAGAGAGAGGGAGAGCACAAGCCACAAAGGAGGGGCTCACCGGCGAGCTGCAGACGAGCCGGAGCTGGTCGACCAGAGGTGAGGTTCATCAGGGGAGGTCACGGCTGAAGGAGGGCGAGGACACGACGCTGGTTGCTCGGGCCTCGGGGAGGCCAAGCCTGCGCGGGATCGAGCTCGTCCATGGGGGTTCCCTGCGGGACAGAGCTCAGGAACATGAGAGAGAGGGAGATCGAGAGCAGAAGAGGCAGGAAGGCGGGCGGTGCTGCTGTTCCTGGACCTGGTCGCCGACGGCGTGAAGACCAGGAGCAGGGCTGCGGGGCGTGAGGTAGCAGGGACCTCCTCTCCTTGGCTCGCGACGAGGGGGTCGGGGAGACCTGCGGGTGCTCGGGGCAGAGGGGCTCGGCTCTGGGGTGCGGGAGATCCGGCGGCGTGCGGTGCGGCGCGGCGGTGGATGCAGGCGGCAGCGGCGGCATGTCCCAGGGCGGATGTGGGGATGTGGATGTTGATAAGGCCCGTGGGAGGTTGCAAGCGACAAGTGTGGCTAGCGGAGGAACGCTAGCGACGCGGGCACGCGGCTGCTGGCTTCTTCTAGACCGTCCCACGTGTGTGGCTAGCTTTTTTTTTTTGGACACTCTTTTTTTTTAGTAAATACGAGCCGATGGGAAGTACCACACGGCTGAATGAAAATCGGTACTAATGGAGCAGTGGACAGTAGTAATGCATGTTCAGGGGACAGGGGTTGGCATTGTGATGAGAGATCACAACGGCTTGTTGCAACGAGGCGAATGCATCAAATATCCAGTCCGGAGTGACCCATTCACAATTGAGCTAACTGCATGTAGAGATGCTATGTTACTTGCGAGAGCACAGAATGTTCGACAGCTCATTAGAGACTGACTGTCAGATGGTTTCCTCGGCGTGGCACTAGAAGGATGACCGCTCTGTTGGGGTACATTGATCAGGGAGATGCACACCTATCTCTCAAGTTTTCGGGGGTTCGAGTTGCAGTGGACAGGACGAGCAGCGAATGTAGCGGCCCGTACTTGTGCTAGGAAGGCTTTGTTTTTAGATACTTCGTCTATCAGTTTCTTTGTAACCCCTGACTTTCTGATTGATGATTTTCAATCAGTATGTTCCGCCAAAATGAATAAATTGCCTTGAGGGCGGTTCTAAAAAAAAGACGTGTGCACACAAACACGTTCGCGTGATGGACTCGGAGATTTGTAATCTCGCAAAAAAAATCCAAACTATTAAAAACAGGTACTTCCCATCTGTGTCACACCTCCATCTTGGGGCCAGGACCTTTAGGCATGTCCAGGCTCTAAATGAGTTCCTTGATCAATTCCATGGATTTGTGCGACTGATACTGAACCTCCTTATGAGTATACTTCTTGCGATTTGTCCAAATCGCCCACATAACAGATACCGTAATTACTGCATTGTCTTTATCTATGAAACTCTAATCCAAAATATAAACCCAGGGACTTTTTTGCAAAACATCTGACGACGTACGACCAGATACTCAATTCTCTTTATTATTAGGTAAAGATACTTAGGTTAATCTCTATTTTCTTTGTGAGAAAACCTTGTGCAGATCGCAAGGGCCGGCCTGCCTCGGGTCGGTCGCTGTCTCGCTCATCACCGCCGGACCGCGCCGCATGCCGACTTGCCGACCCCATCAGCTGAACGTGAACGTGCCTGTGCTCCGTCCGGGGCCCGGTCGGCAGAGGAACCGACGAGGGAGGGGAGATCGGGGAACCAGCTAGCTCGTGGCCGCCAGCTACTCGAACTCGACCCCTCCTCGTTCAAGCTGCTGGCCGCGAGCCTCCTTCGGCCACAGCCGCTAGGGCCAGGGGGCACAGCAGTTGATTGTTTCAGTTATCCACTTGACCACTTCTCTGTTTCGCAAATGGACCACACGGACCATCGGCGGCATACCCTCCACGCAAACGCAGTTGAAGAGTTGAAGGTTCCCAAACGCCTGAACCCATCTGGGCGTCCGGTTTGCTAATGATGAAGGCCAATCCATGGAAGGATTCCTATACTGCAGCTAAGGGTGACCTCGGAGTTGTCAGCACATACGCGGCGCCGTCGTCGTCGTCCCGGTTCAGTTATGCAGAAGTACACGTTCGCGTGCATGTGCTTGTGTTTGGTTTTATCGATGAGACCGGAGGTAACGTGAACTTAGCGCCGCACGCGCACGGTCCCAATGCTGATTTCACGGCAGAGGATGGCTGATCGGTGAATCAAAAGCATGGACGGTCGGTCGCTTTCAGGTACAGAAATCTACGAGCGGCTTGTCGGTTGTCACAGAGCGTACGTGGACTCTATTTTTTGTTGTATCTTATTTGTTTCGTTGAGTCGTTTTATGATATGTCTTAGGGGATTGTCAGACAAATGAGGATTGTACATTCTGAGACAAGCTGGAGAGGGGTCTGGAAGAATCGAGCAAAAGATTTGGCCCCTCCAAGCTTTACAACGAAATAAATAGAAAAAAACTACTCCCTCCGTTCCAAAATAAAGTGCGTCCTCGGTTCCCGTGCTTCAACTTTGACCATAAATTTAACCAACGAGACCGACTGCGGCGGGAGTAAAAATTATATAATTGAAAACTTCTTTCGAATACGAATTCACTGGTATAATTTTTGCTGCCGTCGCAAGTATTATTCATATATTCTGAGACAAGCTGTATTTGTAAATATTCATATATTCTTCCATAGTTGGTCAAACCTCACAAAGTTTGACTTAGGACAAATGTAACATGGACTATATTTTAGCATTGAAAAGTACTTGAAAATACTACTCCCCCGTCCCATAATATAAGAGCGTTTTTGACATGGGGCGGAGGGAGTATCATGCTAATCATAAAATCGTTTACAAGCAAATATGGTCACCATGAATAAGCTAATTAATAATCTTCTGCACGACGGCATCCTTGACGACGGTCAGATCCTGACCGTGAAGCAGCCCGCGTCCTGCAGCGTGGTCTTCTCGACAAACTTGATGGCGCCCCAACAACTGTTGACGCCCTCCGACTCGAAGGTCTGCGCTATGCTCACGGGTTTCGAATCTCCGAGCACTTTGCCGTCCTTCCCCAGCAAGCTCAGAGTGAACTTCGCCTTCACGCCCGTTGCCTTTGCCCCTCCGACGAGGTGCAGGAAGGCCGCCGCGTAGCCAGGCCCCCGGCTCTCACCGTCGGGGTAGAACCTGATGTTCCAGTTGTGGCCGCCGGCGCAGAACGTCGTCGATCTAACGAACTTGTCGACGCCGACGGCGCCGCTGAGCAGCGAGTAGTTGTCCACCACGAAGTTGTGCGCCGTGGTGGCCGTCGGCGTCATGCACCTCGACGACGTCTCGGCCGGCGGCGCGGGCGGCTTGCCCAGACAAGAGGTGATGTTCCCCATGGTCTCTTCCCAGGGAAACGTGGCCGTTTTGTGTACGTGCGTGAGATTATGGGCCCTTTGACAGTTTGCTTGACATAATATATGGGATACCGTGTAGGAATAGTTAACGACTTTCTCCAAAGAAAAAAAGGATCGTTAACCATTTTTTCGACGAAAATGGAGTTTTATTCCAAGTTTATAGAGTTACAGTCGAGAGGCAAAATATCCTCGGCGGTCTTAGATGCATCCACACAGCCGTGGTACATTCTACGCGACTATAATTTGCCAAACGGTCGGCAACTCTATTCTGATCCCTATTTAATTTTTGGGGAATAAACTCTCTGTCTCTCATCAACGCCTTAATTTCAGCTACAAGATGTCCATAGGAGGAACGAACTAATCCGTCTCCTGTCAAACTTGATAACGCCACACTAGAATCAGATTGAACGATCACCGGAAGATTGGAGTGTTGTATAGCAAGTGCCATCCCTTGCATAAGCACATGTATCTCCACTTCCAGTGCATCATTGCAATTGAAAATATACCGGTATGCTGCAAAAATAACTGATCCATCATGTCACCGGAGAATCATCCCTGCGGCCGCGGCGCCAGAATCAACTGAAAAAGATCCATCAACTGATAGAGCAACGCAGTGAGAATTAGGAGGTGGCCAAGGCTAAGGAGCAGGATTAACTCTCACTTCGGGCAAAGCACAATCAGCAACCGGCATTTTCCCCTTGAGTATTTCCTCGGTGCTGAAGTTCTTGGCAGCACAAATAGAATTCATATAGCTCACCAAAAAGTCAACAGTAGTATCCATTGGGGGAACCTCTTTATCATGAGTAAGATCATTACGTAATTGCCATATACGCCAAATGAGCATTAGTAATCGATCCCTCTCAGCCTCGTTGCAATTAAGCAAAAGATTAAGCAACCATTCCTGTCCACAGTTAACAAGAAGCTGATCGTGGGGAAGAGTCCAAACACGCCTCATCCCCTCCCAAACACTACGTGCATGGCTGCACACAAATCATGCATAGAGGCAGAGGCCGGACTGTTTTGCCAATGCACTACAGAGCAGGCGGTGTGCTACACGCAGATCAAATGTGTTTAGTTCACCTAAAAAAAACAAATAGAGCCCACCGGCTGGTTAGGTCACGGGAGAGAATTGGAAATCGCTTAGATTTTTTTCCGACGGCGAGGAGATATGTTTTTTTCTCTTTTGACTTGGACGTTAAGATTGGTACCCTCATACTTTAAAAAAAGTCGGTGATGTGTTCACGTCTGATAGCACAGGTGGGTAACTTTCTTTAACTTTACATGTAACGGAGATCGAACGGCTGCAATACCTTAACAAACCACGGTCCACCAGATGAAGGGCCGGTATTTTCAGATTAACGTGGGATTTTCTAGCCAATATCCCTATTTTTCATCCGTATTTTCCTTTTAGTAGATAATAGATAGATAGATAGATAGATAGAATAGATAGATATAGCATTGACATTGTGATATCCTTGTATGCGGATTTTCTCAGGATGTCACTTGATTCCATATTATGTACACCCGCACACTTTGCTCCATACTAAGCATATGTTTGCTACTTTAGTAGCACCTATACATATCTTAATTTCGCTAAGAGATCCGTTGGAAATGAAAAGTGAAGACTCTGTTCTCCGGCTTTCATGCCTATTCATACATACACATATTCAATTGACAAAGCATGGTTTACATTATACTTACACGCATGATCCTAAATCTGACAAACCGGAAATCGCCTAGCCAAGCTACAACTATTGAACATATATATACCTCATTCGTCCAGTTGGTGTGCAGTGTGATGGCCAAGAACAGCAGGACCTGCACCAGAATACAAAAGATGATTACCATCCAAAGGCCCTGCCCATCCAGATTATTTTCACACTATTAGCATGTTATCGAACCCCAAAGAGGTAAAATGTTGTGAAAGAAATTGAAGAGAGGTACCACCATGCCGACGTACAGCACAAAGTCTAGCAGGTAGGCTGCCCGTATGCCCACGCGATCCTGATCAAACAATTAATCACATGTTTGTTACATACTTAGTGAACCAGGGTCGCGCCGGCAAGATCCGGGGTCTTGTGCGAAACTAAAATATGAGACCCTATCTCGCCAAAATAGGAGCCTGAGCCTGTGCCAAATGTCGGGCTTTGGGTTCAAGCCGTCAGGCCAGAGTGCCCTTTGCCGAGGTTCAAGTGAAAGTAACCCCCAAGGATAAACCTTCCGATCTGAACCATTATGTGGACTTTGCCTCGTTGGCTCCGTGCCCCGTAGGATGACTGAACAAGTGTTATCAGGACTGCACAGTAACAGGTTGAGTTTCGGTCCGGACACATACACACTCCAAGGTTGAGGTCTGAATGGTCTATTACAAAATCGAAATCTTAAAAGTAATGTTTGACCAAAAAATCAGTACAGAAATCAAAGGATTATCCCCTTAAAAAAAGTCAAAGGAGTTCGACGGTGGCGTGCATTTCGACCTCATGTCACGCTACGAATCGGATTAGATCAAGCCGGGGTGTCTGGTCGGTTCCGCGTCCAGCATACAAACTCAAGGATTAATGATTGAGGAGACTCCATCAACACACACGGCACCGTCGCAATCCTCTGCAGTCCCGGTCCTGCACGTGCGTCCTCTGCTTCCGCGTATCCCCCGAGTTCGAACCGGAGACCGGCCGGCACGGGGCCAGGCCGCGGCCCTACCTATATAATATCCTCGCCCCCGACGTCCAGCTCGATCACCAAAACAAACGAAAAATCCCTCCCTTCATTCCACGAACAGCAGCAAGGATCGAAGCATCCGTCAGAAGAGGATCCATGGCCATGGAGAGGTTCTTCACGGCGCTCGTCTTCTGCGAGGCGCCGCTAGACGGCTACGGCACGTCCGTGCTCACCGCGGGCGCGATCAACGGGATGGTCGTCTCTGGGGTCAGTGCGACGAAGCCGGCGGCGGTGGCTAGCAGGGCTGACGCTGAGAAGGAGCAGGGATCTTCCGACGGCAAGCGGACGGCACAGAGGCGGGCTGGGTTCGAGCTCGCGTTCGATGGGCTCAATTGTTTCGACACCGTCGTCATGCACTAAGAATATCATGTCGCTTTTTTGATTTCGATCTGTATAGAGCTTGGATCGCTTAGAATGTTGACGTTGATAAGCTTGATCCGGTCTGAGTCTGATGCGAGCTTATGATGATTTGTTCATTCGATTGTACTATTATATTACAAGTGCAAGGAAAATTAAGTGGATATATTTTGAGTACTCTGTTTGGCGTCGAGATACGCAGAGCATTCTGTCATGCTAGAGAAGATAGCACGACCCTGATATATTTCTTCCTTTTTACTTACCTGTCGTGTTCAGTATCTGTCTACAAAGTGGAGTATAAGACGAGGATAATAAGACTCTGAGGTGAGGAGACGACAACCTAGCAACCTTCATTCCTGCTTTTCCGTCTTGCCTTTGCTACTTGAGAGAATGCCTTTGACCGAGCAGCTCTTCCACTCATTTTATTAGCAATCAAACCTCTTCCCTTCAACTCGTACCGAAGGCTACTACAGTCTCCAGCATCTCCAGCAGATGTGTTAAATTTCCAACACACGATCATTTATACTAGCGCCGAAAAAGCGCGGCGTGTCGCCGCGCCCGTAGGAGAGCCCGTTTAATTTTTTTGGTGTTGGTGTCTTATGTGAGCATTTGGGCATCCTTGATATGAAATTGTCACTTGCCAAATTCATTATTCACAAACTTCACGACTACAATCACAATGCAGCCATTATCCAAATCCATGGTGCAAGTACCCAGATATATTTTCAATTGTCCTACAGACAGTAGCTTAATTTGGTGTTCATTTTTCATACCGTGCTCCTTTTCTTTAGGCTAGGAGGTTCTGGCTCAGTGGCATGTGTAGCTCAAGGCTAGGCTATTCTTCTACAGTAGTAGTGTTTTCAACTGCCAGCGTTGCAATAAAAATCACAGTAAGTGTGTTTCAAGGTGTTCCAACAATATATTCTGGATTTCTGGTCCTTATAAGCGTTAAGAACATTAAGTGAAAGGATATGGCCTGAAGAAACTGTTGAGTACTTTCCTACAATATGTGATTGCAAGTCCCATCAATTTGGCCTATCCATAGTTATATTAATTATAAACACTTAAGTGATAACCAATGATCTTATGATACATCTGCACTGTGCGTCATCATTTCAATTATGTACAAAAATATTTGAAGATAAGTAAGCACAGTGGAAATTAACAATGGCAAGTAATATTGTGGTATCCAACTAAATATCATATGATCCAATCAATAGTTGAAACAAATCTTAGCACTGTTAGGAAAATACATGGTAGGTTTACAGTTCACCAATATGAGCATCAAAAGTCAAATAGCCACCAAACTACAGAAGGGCCCCACAAGTTTTTAGTTGCATCTGATGACACATGGCTCCTATATGAGTGCGTTGTACTTGCTAACATCTTGTGAAACATGTATCCAATAACTCCATTCTGGAAAAAAAAGAGGCATTGTATCAAACACCCACCTGTACAAGCGGTATACTTGGACAGTCTCCCCAACTAGTAGAGAAATGGCTAGCCACAACTCTTGTTGGTGGCGTGCCATTTTCAGCCGACGCCAGCACTGATATTTTCAAATAGTGCTGGCGTTGCCTAAATTTGTACGTTATTGGTACAGACTTAGTGGTGGCGTGCAAATTCTGCCGAACGTCACTTGTATGAGGACCCCAACGCTCTCGCCTTTCACCTATTATTGTTGGCGTGACTAAAGTTCCTACGCCATAGGTATTTTCGTAGGCCCGGCGTGGCGCATTCAGGCCCATTAGGCCCACGCCAGCACTAGTCGGTTTTAACAGGTAAAATCCGGATCCATTCGTCCTCACTCTCTCTCGATCCCCAACTCCACCCGTCCTCCTCTCGATCCCTGCCGCCGCCATTTCCACCCGACGCCGCCACGCCCGACCCGGCCCATCTTCGTCGGAGGAGGAGCGTGAGGCCGCCCCCCTGCCGCCGCCCAACGCTGCCCGTCTCCACCCGACGCCGCGTCGACCCGCCCCGCCCGACTCAAGCACAGGTAAGTTCCTTATGTTCTAGTTCCAAGAGTTGTGGCTAGATAATTTTGTTCCTTATGTTCTAGTTCCAAGAGTTGTGGCTAGATAATTTTGTTCCTTATGTTCTAGTTCCAAGAGTTGTGGCTAGAGAATTCCTAATAGTGGGGTGTAGCTATTTAGATATAGAAGATAAGTCATGATAGATAATTTTGTTCCTTATATTCTAGTTCCAAGAGTTGTGGCTAGAGAATTCCTAATAGTGGGGTCTAGCTATTTAGATATAGAAGATATGTCATGATAGATAATTTTGTTCCTTATGTTCTAGTTCCAAGAGTTGTGGCTAGAGAATTCCTAATAGTGGGGTCTAGCTATTTAGATATAGAAGATAAGTCATGATAGATAATTTTGTTCCTTATGTTCTAGTTCTTTTTAAATTCTGCATGTTATTTTTAAATTCTTCATTCTATAAGATGGTGAGCTTTCATTACAGCACATATGGACAATTCATCAGCCAACAACGAATCGGTGGGCGACGTGCAGAACTGGTATCAGTGGCGATTAGAGTCTTTAGACTAGCGCACTGAAGAATGAAAGGGATAGTCTGCTCGCATAGGGTGCTAATGCCCGAACTAAGTTAAACAATCTAAGGGATCTGAGGGATGAGTTGACGGAGAAGAGTGACAACTTGAAGATGGAGAAAAAGAAATACAGGCTAGAGAAGCATAACCTACAGACAGACGTTGATCACTTCAAAAAAGATGGAGAGAACAATCGGAAAAAGCTTCGCCAGCTGGACTTAATCCTTGATGATGTTGAGTAGTTTTAAACTATGAAGTTTATGAGTATGTTTAGTTGTTGAGTACTAATTAGTTAAGTTATGAAGTCTGCAGTTTATGAGTATGTTTATTTCATTAGTACTAAGTTTTAAACTCTTATTAAGTTTATGAGCATGTTTTGATCTGTACCTTTTGTGAAGTTTAAGCTCATAGTTTCTGAAGGAGTTTTTTTTTATTATCCAAAAAAAAACAAATTGCTGGCGTTGGACAACAACACACGACAAAGGAAGTGTAGATGTATAGCTGGCGTTGGCCAATTTCGACGTCAGTATCATGTACTATACTGCTGGCGTAGGATCCAACGCCACCACTATGTTTTAACTGTGGCGCCATATTGCTGGCGTCGGGTGTCTACGCCAGCAAGGCCATTTTGGCCACGCCATAGCTAGGCTTTTCTGCACTAGTGCCCAAAATGGCATCCTACACTAGTAGAAAACAGGCCTTCCGTTTCAACCTTTAGTCCCGGTTTTGCTTTGGACCGGGACTAATGTGTCCATTAGCCCCGGTTCCAACGGCTAGGAGCTGTCAGGGGGTACGGGCCCCATTAGTCCCGGTTCATTTGGGACATATAGTCCCGGTTTGTATCACAAACCGGGACTAAAGGAGTGGTGGCAGGCTGGTGTCAGCCTGGGGTCCCCATGAGCCCTTTTAGTCCCGGTTTGTAATACAAACCGGGACTATAGATCGACCTTTAGTCCCAGTTTGTATAACCAACCGGGACTAAAGCTCTCCCTATATAAACCCTTCGTCCAGCCCGACTCCATTTCTCTGTTTTCTCCATTCGAATTCCCCTCTCTGTTCTTCTCCTAGCTCGAGCTCCTCCCTCCATTTTTGCCAAGATTTGTCAAGATTTGAGGCACCCCAATCCATCCAAGTGTCCACAAAGGTTAGCAACTTTGTCCTTTCATCTCTTATTGCTAGATCAGCTCGTGCTATGCTTTATAAGTATAGTGATTTGTGGGTTTTAGTTTGGGTGTAATTATGTGGTAGTTTTTTTTTATTTATATGCAATTTGAGCTCAAATTAACTCCTTAGTTTGCATATGTGTAGGTGTGGTTTACTTAGTGTGCCTTCCCGTCCCCGTCCTAACCACCGTCGATCGACCGCACCGTCCCGTCGCCGGCACCACCTTGGTGAGCCTCTTCTTGTGTTCTTATCATTTTTATAAATAAAATCGTATTTGTATTATTTAGATAGTTACTTGCATAGTTTTCTTACTTGTATGATTGTTGTTATATATAGTGCCATGGTTATGATATCCGTGCCCGTCGGCCCTCATCCGGTTTACGATTCAGATGTGGTATATTCTCTTTTATAACTATTTGTTGCATTTCGTGTTAATGACTATTATGCCCATCAAGTTGACATAGATATTTTTATCTAGGAGGTAGTTGAACCGGAAATGCCAACAGACCCTATTTTCAAGAAGTTAAATTTAGTTGAAAAAGAAAACGAGGATTTGAAAGAAAAATTGAAAAGAGTTGAAGAAGAGAAGATGAAATTGGAGTTGTACGTTGCCGATGTCGTCGATGATCACAAGATCAAGATGGGTGCAATGCGCTTGAAGATTAGAAAGATTAGAAAATATGCCATTAATAAAGAGGCTTGGTATCATTATGCTGTTGGATCAATTTTTACCTTAGTTGCGATTTTGATCGCATTTGTTGTTGCATTTAAAATGTTTTAGCTAGATAGTTTTATGTCGTTTTATGAGAATAAGTGTGTATGAACTTTATGTATGAACTTGTATTAATTTGGTCTTCTCGGTGTTGTGTAATGAAGATGAACCGGCAATGGATGTACGTTGACCGACGCTTTCCCCAGTTCATTAATGGAGTGCAGAGTTTTTTGCGTGCGGCTGAGGCAAACAAGCGGGATGGTTTTATGTGTTGTCCATGTGGTGTGTGTAAGAATGATAAGACTTACTCTAGCTCAAAATATATTCACGTCCACCTGTTTACGTCCGGTTTCATGTCCGGCTATAATTGTTGGACCAAGCACGGAGAAAGAGGGGTTCTAATGGAAGAGAATGAAGAAGAAGAGGATGACGACAACTATCCTGGGTGTCCTGAATATGATGGTAGTACAATGGGGGAAGAGAATGAAGAAGAAGAAGCTGAGGCATCAGATGAGCCCGCTGATGATCTTGGTCGGGCCATTGCTGATGCAAAGAGAAACTGCGAAAATGAAAAGGAGAAGTTGAAGTTGCAGCGCATGTTAGAGGATCACAAAAATCGTTGTACCCAAATTGGGAAGATGACAACACAAAGCTCGGTACCACACTCGAATTGCTGCAATGAAAGGCAGAGAATGGTGTAGCTGACAAGGCATTTGAAAAGTTGCTGAAAATAATGAAGAATAAGCTTCCAAAGGACAACGAATTGCCCGACAGTACATACAAAGCAAAGAAGGTTGTCTGCCCTCTAGGATTGGAGGTGGAGAAGATACATGCATGCCCTAATGACTGCATCCTCTACCGCGGTGAGTACGAGAATTTGGATGCATGCCCGGTATGCAATGCATTGCGATATAAGATCGGTCGCGAAGTCCCTGTTGATGATGTTCAGGGCGAGCGCCCCGGGAAGAGGATTCCTGCCAAGGTGATGTGGTATGCTCCTATAATACCACGGTTGAAACGTTTGTTCCAAAACAAAGAGCATGCCAAGTCGTTGCGATGGCACAAAGAAAACCGTAAGAAAGACGGGAAGTTGAGAGTACCCGCTGATGGGTCGCAGTGGAGAAAAATCGAGAGAGAGTGGCCGGACTTTGCAGATGACCCAAGGAACGTATGGTTTGGTTTAAGTGCAGATGGCATTAATCCATTCGGGGAGCAGAGCAGCAAGCATAGCACATGGCATGTGACTCTATGTATCTATAACCTTCCTCCTTGGTTGTGCATGAAGCGGAAGTTCATTATGATGCCAGTGCTCATCCAAGGCCCTAAGCAACCCGGCAACGACATTGATGTGTACCTAAGGCCATTAGTTGATGAACTTTTACAGCTGTGGAATAAAAAAGGTGTACGTGTGTGGGATGAGCACAAACAACAGGAATTTGACCTGCGAGCGTTGCTCTTTGTAACCATCAATGATTGGCCTGCTCTTAGTAACCTTTCAGGACAGACAAACAAGGGATACCATGCATGCACGCACTGTTTAGATGATACCCAAAGTATATATTTGGACAAATGCAAGAAGAATGTGTACCTGGGACATCGTCGATTTCTTCCGGCCAAGCATGCCTTAAGAAAGAAAGGCAAGCATTTCAAAGGTGAGGTAGATCACTGGAAGAAGCCCGTCCTCCGTACTGGTGATGACATACTTGATATGGTCAAGGATTTACAAGTAATATTTGGAAAGGGTCCTGGCGGACAATCTGTTCCGACTGACGCTGAGGGACGCGCACCCATGTGGAAGAAGAAATCTATATTTTGGGAGCTAGAATATTGGAAAGTCCTAGAGGTCCGCTCTGCAATCGACGTGATGCACGTGGCGAAGAATCTTTGCGTGAACCTGCTAGGATTCCTGGGCGTGTATGGGAAGACAAAAGATACACCGGAGGCACGGGAGGACCATCAACGTGTGCACGAAAACGACGGCATGCATGAGCAGTATGAAGGTCCTGCCAGCTACGCTCTTACCAAAGCAGAGAAGGAAATCTTCTTTGAATGCCTGCTCAGTATGAAGGTCCCATCTCGGTGATAGTGATCGTTCCATGGTCTCGGTATCTTGATGTAATTTTTACTATGTTTGAGCTGCCTCGTACTTCCGGTGAACTTTCATAATATATCTGAATCATTTTAGCAAAAAGCAGGAAGTTACTTAGCTGTCTTTTCGGACGAACGTGCTATGTATCGCCTTGGGGGAGACGCGTGCAAGGCATGGCCTATTTAACTCTTACTAGTTGAATGCCCGTGCGTTGCTACGGACAAAAAAGTTATAATCCAAGCATTGATCAAAACATCGTCACAAGTCATGAAAATGTAGTGTAGATTGCGATTATGACTTGTGTCACATGAAAATTCACGAATACAAAACAATAATATACCACTTCGACTTCAAATGTGTTCCGAGAAAAGCTATACTTCCACATTTTATGCAAATAGAAAAAAAAACAAATTATATTTCTTAAGCTATAGATGATCTGCTTGACTATGCTTCCATTTTTGTTGTCAAACAATTTGCAAATACAAGTATAATACGAAAACAATAACGGCGACGAGCTCTGCTTTTCCCCTGTCTAAGCTCAAAACAGACAAATGAGCCTCTATGTAGTTCTTCTCATTTCAGTCTCTCCGTTCTCCTTTTGTCCTGGATTTGTCTCACTTCTCAACCCATTGCTCCCAGGTTTTGTCTGGTAGAGAAAAAGAAAGATCGGAGGCAAAGGATTGCAATGTCTATTAGATTAATTATCCATATGTTTAGTAATGAGTGCAATAAGAAATCTTTGCACAGGTTATAGGAACATCCAACTGCCTATGCTAAACATGTGCGGTACAGTATCCATTTGGGTACACAAAAAGTCAAAAACCGACCTGTTCCATGAACATACATTCACTTCCAGAAATGTGCGTGTCGAAATAAAAAAATTCTTTCAATTAGATGCTCCTACTTGTATCTCCCAGCACTCGAGTATTCTAGCATACTTCCTTGGATTCAATTTTAGCATCGAAGAAAAATAAATTATTGACTCAACAGGTTTCTTCCTGTAGATACTATGTTAAAGCCATTATTCTAGCAACCATGATCATTTCAGATAGAACAACCAGTATGTAAATTCCATTATAGTACCCATTACATTTGAGTCCCAAGATTGAAAAACAATTCCTTCTAAAACGTTCAAAGCCCATGATTTGCTACTGCCTTGGACTTGCATTTGTTGTCTCATAATTTCACAAGGCACATGGACACAAGATGCAAGAGAATGAGCATGTAAAAAAATTATGTTGTGTCAAGGAAGCAGCGCATTATTCCAATGGAAAGGCAAATTGTATCGGTACATCGTTACATAAGTGACAAAGCAGAAGACCAAAAAAGTTTGAACATGCAAATAACTCGTGCATTGCACCTGTAGCAAATAAACTAGTAAAACCTGCAAGTAGGTCAACAATACAAAACGTCAAAACAAGATCAGGAGTACTATGTTTATAAAGAGTACTGCTAATGTTGTAAACAAGTTCAATAAGTTGGCCATTCTTAATCTTAGGGCTCAGGAAATATGAATTTTGCTGAATCTGGCAAAAGCTAATACTAAAGTGTTTCAGGTTTCTCTATCAATCTATTGAATAAGGCGAGGGACCCAAACTATTCATACCATTTGAAACATATTCTTCTGGATCTGTTTAGGACAACCAAAGAAAGATCATTCAATAAAGCAAGAAACACTACCGTTCAGGCCCATATTAAGTGAACAGAAATTTCTAGGGAACGATCTCACAGTTTTAGCCTCTGCTATTATAGGTTAATTCTGCAGCCTTGTCTTTTGGGACTCAACCGGATGCATCATTCCTTCTCCAGAAGCGCCTGCAATTGTCACAGACAGATTCTTTCCATAATGCCGCATAAAATATGTTACAATAATAATGTAGTGCACATCTTTGTAAGTTTTGTTGCCCACTTGTTGTCAACTCTACTACAAATTATCACAGCCTACAGTCGAAATGAAGCTAAAATTTGGTGAAAATGAGTCATCATAAAAATATGTACCTACTATAGTGTTCTCAAAATTTTGAACTATTTATCCGCTCCAATTTGCGATGTTCTGATCTAAACAGTAATCATACAGGCCTTCTTTAGTGGCAAGTTCAGAACAAGCTATTTGGGAATGACAGTAACTTGTTTCATTTTCGTGGATTCTGAGCATGGTTTCAGATTGCGTCTGAAAAACAGCAGCATTTTCCTCCTACTCCCCCCTTTCTAGTTACCACCTTACACATCATTAGTTTTCTTTCTCCGAGGTGCACACATTAATCAGGAGAGGAAAATCCCACTTTGCAAGATGAAAACATATTTAATAGCAAACTGGCTTCACTTTATTTCAAACATAAGGGAATAATGTACGCAATGTTCCAAACCAATGATATTGGTCAATACTATACAACATCTAATAAATGTGCCAAAAAAAATACTTTTGCTTGCAGCAATTGATGTTCCTTCTGCACTTTGTTGTCGAACAACTAATTCTGAATCTATTATCAATGAAAACATGGAAACCAATTAGAATAGGTTCATATGTGTTATATGCCAAATTTCCTTGCAGAGTGCACATCCATTATAAAAGTTGGTTCTTTTCTTCATTTCTTCCCCTAAAAGGCTAAAAGAAAGCAAGATGCACGAAAAAGGAAAGAAAAGTTTGTGATCAAGAAGGCGACGCACCAGGAGGAGTATCTAACTTGGTGAAGATGGAAACAACAAATACGCCATGCATGGTCATTATGGAAACGACAACAAATAGGTGAAGATGGCCCAAAATAACTTGGTCTGAGTGCTCATGGTATGCATTATGTGATCCAGAATAATATAGCAGAAAATTAATGCTGGACGAATTTTCATGGAGTACCTTAGTTATGTTTTTAAACTGCAATAGGATACATGCTACGAACAAGTACAATGATAAGAATTCTCCAATCTCCATTGCACCATAACCTCTAGCGCAAGAATTCTAATCAACTTCCAAACTAAGCAATGGATGAAAAAATACGGACCGGTTGTCATTGCATGTGTGTGACGATACATGCGTAAATCAATTTAAAGCTGCCCTTAGGCATATTTTGTTGATCAAAGGAAGTGTAAACACAGAAGAGTGCCAGTTCAAAAGTTGTAGTGTTGTTGGAGCTACTTGCTTTCATCTGTTATTCGATGAATCAATCGTCTTTTTCATATCATGTACAAGATTCTCAAGATATCAGATCGGCGGAAGCACAAAAGGCAGACAGAGGAGTCAACAACCTCGATGGACACAAGTTGCGAGGCCTGTCAGCCCGCAGGTGATGGCTCAATCCTTATCTGAAATTCATCAACAATTAGCTTGCATAAGCAATAACTGAACGGCTTCTAAATTCTTAAGGAATTCGTCTTCCTTACCATACGAAGTATTTCATAACTTTTCAAAAGAGAGCCATAATCAAGATCCTTCAAGCACATTCCCATGAAGAGTAGAAAAATGAAGCCTTCAGCACAATCCCATCACAAGCAGACAAATGAAGCCTTCAGCACAATCCCATGACGAGCAGAAAAATGAGGCGCTGCAAAATCACATTTTGTGTGCAATGAACTACAGAAGAAAAAAGGAGAACCGCGACCTACAGTACCGCTGGATGAGAGATCCGTGTGGAGGGCTGCGGATGACGTCGCCCGAGAACTTTTAGCTATAGGGCGCTGGAGGAAGGCTGTACCAGATTGGAGACACTCACCCTTTACCCAAGGATCTGAAGAGTGGGGTGGGCAGCGTAGAGAAGCTACGCGACGGTGACCAACGCAACGGCGGGGCGTCAAGGACAGAGACGGAGAATAGATAGTCCTCATGCAGATGGGACTGGGAGTGCGGGGCCGGCGGCGACGTCCACGGCCAGGACCGCTACCACGAACGACCTGGAGAGGACAATGAGGGGAGCAGCGGCGGTGAATTTGTCGGGAGGGGAGAGAGATTGGTTCAGCAGCGACGGGGTGTGGGAGATGGAGGGTGGGACGTGTGTTCGCGGGTCATGGGTCGTGGATCTGTTTTTTCTTTTTTTTCTTTGGGCTGTTTTTTTGAGTGGGGATGGTAGGAGCGGTGGGTGGTTTTCGGGAAAAAATTGAATCGTGCGTATGAAGGGCAGGGAGGGGAGAGGTCGATCGACTGTTGGGGAACGCGACAGAAAACAAAAAAATAGGTACTGCGAGCACGCCCAGGATCACTATGGAGATGCATACAAGGTTTGATCTGATTGTTACCGACTCGTAGCGCAGCGAAAGTAGAGTCGATGAAGATCGGTGGTGCCGATCCCCACAGCTAGGATTTACAACCTCCCAACCACGAGGATGTACTCCCTCGTCTGCTCCCGGACGAAACTCCGGGCAGCCCTTCGGGAGGTCTCGGGACAGTCCCTCGGATAGTCCCACCGGACGGATCCTCGGACAGCCCTTCGGGAGGCACACTCAAACAGCCCCTCGGGCAAAAAGGACGAACCTACGACCTCTCTACGGGGTTGCACACATACGGTGTCATCTATCCGGCAGAACTTCACCGTCCAGAACTAGTTCCCACCAGAACCCTGACAGCCTTTCGGCTCTACGAAACTATTTCGCTGGGAGGGAGAGAGAAAGCCAGATCATGCATGGCATGTGTATGTGTGAGAGAGTGAGTGTGGAGAGTGCATCTCCACCTCTATTTATAGGAGGAGCAAGGGGTAGTGGCAAGGGGTGAAAACACCAAAAGGGGTTTGGATATTTCACCATCCCACATAAGGAGGGCTTGATCTTATCCACCAAATGGTGGAAGGAAGCCCCATGGGGCCCCCCCAAGCCCATGAACGAAAATGGCTGCCCCCTTGGGGGGGGCATCACCTTCCATCCACCTTATCCTCACTCCAAAAAATAGGGAATTCCTTCTACAAGAAAGCCCCATTAAAACCAGCCCATAAAGTAATTTTCACTATTCATGAAGACATTTTTCTGCGACCGTTAAATCCGAAACTTTTCCTGTAGGCCTAGAACATTTCTAGTACCCACTAAAACAATTCTGGACGGGTTCTGAAACATTTTCAGATCAATGATTTCATCTGCGAAAAGCAACCAAAGCGGTTCCACCAGTCCGGAATATTTCTGGTTTTTGTCTCCGAAAAATCCCAGAAGTTACCGGAACAATTCTGGTACCCTCCAATAATTTCCAGGCGTATGCCAAAACCAATTTGACTTAATGGTATACTCCGAAACAACTTTTCAGTTTTACCAAAACTCTTCCGGTGTTCTCTCTCTGGAACTCTTCCGTTGTCTCCGGAACTTTTTCGGTGAATTTCTCTCAGACTCCCTGTCTAGTATTCAGCAGATAGATGACCCTTAAGCATGTGACCCTATAGGTTCGGTGAAGTATAGACATGACCCGGAACACCTTCCGATAAATGTTCAACATCGGAGCCGTGGACACCCATATTGACCCCTATACCCACACGAATGAATATTCGAGTGAACCTCGAGTTGCTGTGTGCTATTCCTTTTACTTCGCAATATGTTACAAAACCCGAAGTGAGATTTATCGGCATCCCCGTGGATCAACACTTGTCCACGATGCCAGTTACCTCGTTGCCGGTTTTGTTCTCTTTTCTCGTTTCTGCGTTCCGGCATCCCCGTGATCAAATCAGAATGTGTCTGGCCAGACGATGATGGATACCGTAACACCGAGAGGTCCCGAGAATATCTCTCCATCGTCGGAGGAGCAAATCCCAATCTTGAGCTATCAAGTTACTTGTCATACTTTTCCATGAACCCGTAAGCCGCCGTAATAGCCACCCAATTACGGATGACGTTTCACAAACCCCAAAGTCATGAAGCAAGCATGAAGAAACTCGATACTCTCATGGTCTAAGGAATCATGCAAATGTTAACTTTCTCTGTGTTATTTACCATTAACTTATGACGAAAGTATCTCATAGCATAACATCAATTCGGGTCAATTCAACACAAATATTCTTCTAATATTGTGCCCTCAAAGTGGTCGGCATAGCCATGCCTATGATCAGGAAAACAGAAACATCATGCAACACTTGAGCTAGTCTTAGAGGCCAGACTAGGAATACATTTTACCGTTTATTATTCCACATGTGCATATGAGTCTTCCTCCGAGCCTCGTGGTTATTGTAGACTCGAGCACCATAGCAGTTATAGCATGGAATATAAAGTTAATTAGGAACATGGGGACAAATAATAACATTTATTATTGCCTCTAGGGCATATCTCCTACAGACTCCCACTTGCACTAGAGTCAATAATCTAGTCAATGCTAATGCACTTTACACCTATGGCATATTGTTGTAAAATATGCTTCGCTTGTGGTATAGCCTGATGTCCAACGGATATGACAACTTCAGCTCCGTGTGTATCTATGCATATCCTCACGTTTTCACGCTTTCACAAAATTCATATTTTGTGTGGACTTGGCTTTCTATATATGTGAATCATAGGTCAAACCTTGATTCCTCAGACTGAGCTATGGAGCAACTATCTGCAATAGTGTCCCATTGACCAAAGCCATCTTGGAACCATACTAAGTTCATGAATGAACTATATGATTCAACATCTTCTTTGTTGCTTCCAAAACGTCAACATACTTAGCCTTTGTTATAGAATTCGCCACAGTAACCTGCTTAGAACAATTACAACTTACCGTGCCACCGTATTGTGTATTACACAAAACCTTAACATAAATCGAAAATCGCATGGAGCATTGATGAAGACTGTATCGATGTAGTTACTTACAACGAGCACTTCATAATCTCTGCTTGCGAGAAAACATGTCATCAGTGCTACTTTAGTACTCAATGACATTTTTCACTGTTGTCCTATGATCAGTACTTTGATCACTTTGGTATCTATACTCGCAACAGTTTGGGAGTATCAGACATATCTCGTTGATTTACATACCATGGAATACATGATTAATCCAAACACAGAGGTGTGTGGAATATCCATCATGTATTTTGCTCATCAATGTTTTTAGGACACCGAGTCTTGCAAAAACTCTATCCATGTGACTTCGGCAAGAATCAATCCTTGGCGGTTTTAGTGCTAAATGGTTTTAGCATCTTGTCAATATGTATTTTTGCTTAGCCCCATTAGGCAAATCTATCTCCATAGATCATTATGCCTAATAGCAAGGCTATTTAGCCCAAGCACTTCATCAAAAAACTATTTTCAAATGAACTCCTAATTCGTGTCAAGAAATTTATTTCCAATTAACAATGTGTCAAGCACACAAGGTTTTTAGAAATATTATTATGCTCCCACTTACTTTCTTGAAACCACAAGCATCTTCATTATCCATTAATGAAATCAAACTCTTTTGATCATTTCATCAAAATGAAGATTCCAACTCCATTTTGCTCTCTTCTGTCCATTGCTGGAACTCTGAAGTTTGCATACTCACTAGCATCCTTTGGATCGACAAAATACTTTGGACTGTATCACATACAAATCCTAGTTTGTATTCCCATTTCATGGAAATTCTTTCGCCATCCATGTTTCATATCGCATGATTGAAATATGTATTAATTGCTAGTTTAACCCGAACCGACTTTAAGCATCGCTACGGTGAAACAACCTCATCGTAGTCAACTCCTTGAACTTGTTATTGCAACAAGTCGAGCTTTATGGATATAACATTTTATCCACATCAGTTTATAGTTCCATAAAAATTTCGATAGACTCCAAGTCTTCCGAAGGGTTTATCAAGATATAATCTTGAATCATTCATATGGAAACTATCTCGGATTATATTGGCATTTAGCCAATTCCGGAGTCAGGGCCCATCATTGCTTCCTTGATTTTCGTAGGTATACTGTTGTCTAACAACAATATATCGTTTGCGCACCTAAGAGGTTTGGACGAGTTTTGCCTACGTGGTTCAGCTGCAAGTTCGACCGAAATCCATACATCTCATGTAGAGGCTTCCGTATCAGTCGCAGTAGGAAACTTTGGAATCACTTCCAAGGTTCCTTTCCTTTGATCTGATGACGAAGATACTGTTATCTCGTCGAGTTGCACTGTCCTCCCACTCACCTTTTTGCAAGAACTATTCTCTTTAAAATCATACCGTTCTTTGTGGCAAAACCATTTGCCTCGGTATAGTGGTGGGGGAATACCCAACATTATGGGATAACCTACAAAGTAGCACTTGTCTGATTTGGAATAGGTATGTAAACTTTTACACAAGCCCCATATTCCAAATGTTAAGAAAAGATATAACATGGTTCGACGTACCATACCATGACATCATTTCAACAGACCCGATAGAGCTCTTTTCAGTGTAAAAGCCGCAGTCTCTAAAGCATTACTTTTAAAAGGGATAATGGAAAATTGATTTATGTCATCTTTGATCTCACCATGTCATAAATGGTTTGATTACATCTTCATGGACATTCCACTAAACTTGTAACTCAAATATTCCTTTCCACAATCTAATTGTAGAAACATAATTTTCTTGTTACAATAATTTCTACTTCCTTTTTGAAAACCTTTTGAATGATTTCAAAAGATCCAGACTTACGTCTCATCAAGTAAATATCCATAATTCTTCTTGAGTCATTTCTGAAGATAGATAAATCCACTACTAGCCACAACATTTATCTGACTACATACATCAAAATGTATGATCACCAATAAGTTTGTTGCTCGTTCCTTATGGCCTATGAACGGTATTTCAGTCACTTCACTTTTCAGACGAAAGTTGCAAGTGTCAGATGATTCATAATCAAATGACTTCAAAATCCATCATTATGGAATTTCTCCATGCGGGTTTCTCCAATGTGACCAAATGCAGTGACACACATATGTGGTATTCTTTTAGTCTTGCGACATTTAGTGTCAGTGTTACAGATGTATCATATTACCATCAATATTCATAACATACATCCCATCCTTGATGGAAGCATGGCCCTTATGTTATTCATGATACTGAACAACAATTGTTCTTTTATGAATAACACTCTTGCAACAAACATTATGCAAATGGGCTAGAGTGTGTAAAACTCTAAAATGAATTATGAAAGTAAATACAGAGGTAATGAATTATTATCAATATTCATAACATACATCTCATTCATAATGAAAGTATGGCTTTTATTCATAACACCGAACATCAAAAGTTCTCTTATGAACAACCTTCTTGCAACATACTTTATGCAATGGGCTAGAGTGTGTAAAACTCTAAAATTAATTATGAAAATAAATACAGACGGTAATACACAGATGGAAGGTATAATAACTTTTACTATGTTCCCAGCGCGTATCTAAACCTCATTATTGGCAAGTCTTTTAGGCCGTAGTAGTTCTTGTATCGAGTTGCAAGAGAATGCAATCGAACGGGTATTCCTGTGATCAAAAGTCAATCACAATACCCAAGAATCAGTGAATAACAGTTTAATCACAATTCCCAAGAACTATTTCTTTTTGACCAGCCTTCCAAACATCAATAACTTGTATGACTTTCATACATGAGTTGGACATTACAGACTTCTTTCCTTTTGCCTTTATACTTCTAACAGTTTTACTTTCAGTCTTTCTCCTACTCTCGGAAGAAGCACCCAACTTAAGAGTGGCGTTAGCCCCGGACTTCCTAGGTGTGTAAGTCACACTAACACCCTTTGGACATTTCCTTTCTCTTTAAGTTGTTTGTTTTATTCACCTTCATTTACATGACAGGCGTTCTTCTGGATCCTTCTCTTATCAGTCAAATGACTAGTAAACACTTTACTAATACCTTGCAAACAAACATTTCTTTGGATATCTCATATCTTTTAGCCTTTGTTTGTATTTGAAAATAATTTTCAGTTCCATGAGTATCACATAACTATCCCAAACTTTTTAAGTTCGGGTTTTATGGAAGCAAACGTATTGCACTTGACCGTAACAGAATTCTAGCTTTTGGACTGAAGGACGAGAGTCACATCATCCATAACATCAGCGGAAAAATACCGAAAGCATGCGATAGGACAAAGTCCTTCTCGGCACTCTTGAGGACAATCCTCACATTATGTTACCAATCGTAAAGTTTTAACCAGATAAATAACAGCTTATTCAATTTTAATAGGGAAGGTGGAAACGCGAGCCATTATTCTACAACTATTATGCAAATTTCACTTAGACAATGTCCATAATTAATTGCACCGAGAATTAAACAAGTTAATTGTACAGTGCGCTCCCACTCAAAACAATATCTCTCATAATTGATTGTGAGTGATACAAGACCCATATTGAAATTCAACGCCAAGGATGTATCCATCTCAAGTGACGGGAATTGCAATCGGTAGGCCAACTTGCCAATCACATCTCTATGTGACTCTTGTTCATCTTTCGATGGGCCTGTTCCGAGCTCAGGACGATCCTCCGGAACGTCAAGACAACCAAGTGATCTCGCTATGAGGTCTCAACTCACCCGCCTCACACTTCTCTAATCGTTCGTACCCATCTATCCATGTGATACCCCGAAGAGATAGGTGCCGTGACGGTGCTACACTTGGGAGAACCCTAACTACTTGATATTTTTGTGAGAGATCACCCTAATAAAAAGCGACTACCGCGCAATCAAAAGGGTGCATCATAAGGGAGAAACATCTCAGGCAATTCATAATAGCATGATATGGTATAAACCTTTCTGACGGAGAAGTCATCAATTTCTTCATCTTCGGCATTCGCGTCGGTGTTCACCTTCGCGAAGTTTGCCACCGCCTTGTCGATGCACCAGATAATATTGCTATCTCTATAGCTAATAAAATAAGTGCATTACATAAGGTTGACACGCAGGTCATTAAAGTGACAATCATATGGCTCCAGCCATCATGCCGAATCATGACACGCAGGTCATGTTTAATTCATTTTACATCATATAGTCATCTCATACATAATCAAATTAAATATGAGAAGTGCTATACCACATCACATGCATTCCTCATGTCATCCTGCAAAACCATGTTAGACGCCTCTAATCGGTTTATGCAAAATTTTATTTTACGTGGCTTCTAAGGTTTCAACCAAACCGCAAGTACCAACGTTTATCATCAAGCATGATCATTCAAGTTGCTAGATTAACTTTGTGGGGCGTATGAAACACGAGATAATAAAATCTCGAGCCCCATACTAAACTTCGTCATGCGCATGACCTCCGTGCAGATCATATCTGGATTGCCCTTTCTTCTGCGAAACATCCATCTTTCTCAACTGTGGTGGAACCCAAAGACACTAAAGCACTTCGTTGATCTATCAATCAGCATACTCAGGAGCAGCATGAAAGGATCGCGGATTGCCAGAACTTTGTCAGATTCCACCATGCCGTCAAGATCAGGACTACGCAAATTCAAGGGAAGCAACAAGAATATCGGGTAATAGATTTCATCTACTACCCGCACAAATAATTTTCAGCAATAGATCTCATCTACTACAAAATTATACTATGCAATACTGATACATCTCACGTATTCTAGATCGTAACCTGCATCTACGCATAGCCTGGCTCATGATGCCACTGTTGGGGAACGCGACAGAAAACAAAAAAATTCGGTACTGTGAGCACGCCCAGGATCACTATGGAGATGCATACAAGGTTTGATCTGATCGTTACCGACTCGTAGCGCAGCGAAAGTAGAGCCGATGAAGATCGGTGGTGCCGATCCCCGTATCTAGGATTTACAACCTCCCAACCGCGAGGATGTACTCCCTCGTCTGCCCCCAGACGGAACTCCGGGCAGCCCTTCGGGGGGCCTCGGGACAGTCCCTCGGATAGTCCCACCGGACGGATCCTCAGACAGCCCTTCAGGAGGCACACTCAAACAGCCCCTCGGGCAAAAAGGACGAACCTACGACCTCTCTACGGGGTTGCACACATACGGTGTCATCTATCCGGCAGGGCTTCACCGTCCAGAACTAGTTCCCACCGGAACCCAGACAGCCTTTCGGCTCTATGAAACTATTTCGCTGGGAGGGAGATAGAAAGCCAAATCATGCATGGCATGTGTATGTGAGAGAGAGTGAGTGTGGAGAGTGCATCTCCACCTATATTTATAGGAGGAGCAAGGGGTAGTGGCAAGGGGTGAAAAGACCCAAAGGGGTTTAGATATATCACCATGCCACATAAGGAGGGCTTGATCTTATCCACCAAATGGTGGAAGGAAGCCCCATGGGCCCCCCCCCCCCCCAATCCCATGAACGAAAATGGCTACCCCTTGGGGGGGGCATCACCTTCCATCCACCTTATCCTCACTCCAAAAAATAGGGAATTCCTTCTAGAAGAAAACCCCATTAAAACCAGCCCATAAAGTGCTTTTCACTATTCATGAAGGCATTTTTCTGTGACCGTTAAATCCGAAACTTTTTCTGTAGGCCTAGAACATTTCTAGTACCCACTAAAACAATTCTGGACGCGTTCCGAAACATTTTCAGATCAATGATTTTCATCTGCGAAAAACAACCAAAGCGGTTCCGGCAGTCCGGAACATTTCCGGTTTTTGTCTCCAAAAACTCCCAGAAGTTACCGGAACAATTCTGTACCCTCCAATAATTTCCAGGCGTATGCCGAAACCAATTTGACTTAATGGTATACTCCGAAACAACTTTTCGTTTTTACCGAAACTCTTCCGGTGTTCTCTCTGTGGAACTCTTCCGTTGTCTCCGAAACTTTTTCGGTGAATTTCTCTCAGACTCCCTGTCTAGTATTAAGCAGATAGATGACCCTTAAGTGTGTGACCCTATAGGTTCGGTGAAGTATAGACATGACCCGGAACACCTTCAGATGAATGATCAACATCGGAGCCGTGGACACCCATATTGACCCCTATACCCACACGAATGAATATTCGAGTGAACCTCCAGTTGCTGTGTGCTATTCCTTTACTTCGCGATATGTTACAAGACCCGAGGTGAGATTTATCGGCATCCCCGTGGATCAACACTTGTCCACGATGCCAGTTACCTCGTTGCCGGTTTTGTTCTCTTTTCTCGTTTCTACGTTCCGGCATCCCCGTGATCAAATCACAATGTGTCTGGCCAGACGATGATGGATACCGTAACACCAAGAGGGCCCGAGAATATCTCTCCATTGTCGGAGGAGCAAATCTCAATCTTGAGCTATCAAGTTACTTGTTATACTTTTCCATGAACCCGTAAGCCGCCGTAATAGCCACCCAGTTACGGATGACGTTTAACAAACCCCAAAGTCATGAAGCAAGCATGAAGAAACTCGATACTCTCATGGTCTAAGGAATCATGCAAATGTTAACTTTCTCTGTGTTATTTACCATTAACTTGTGATGAAAGTATCTCATAGCATAACATCAATTCGGGTCCATTCAACACAAATATTCTTCTAATATTGTGCCCTCAAAGTGGTCGGCATAGCCATGCCTATGATCAGGAAAATAGAACCATCATGCAACACTTGAGCTAGTCTTATAGGCCAGACTAGGAATACATTTTACCGTTTATTATTCCACACGTGCATATGAGTCTTCCTCCGAGCCTCGTGGTTATTGTAGACTCGAGCACCATAACACTTATAGCATGAAATATAAACTTAATTAGGAACATGGGGACAAATAATAACATTTATTATTGCCTCTAGGGCATATCTCCTACATCGACAGGAGGGGAAGGTTGAACCATCACGACGACGTTCGATTGCCCTTTAATAGTAGAGATTGCGAGTGATTCGGGGTGGGAGCGATCGAACACGACAAGTCTTGGACACGCCACACGACAGAGAAGGCAAAGCACATTAGAAAAAGAAGATACACAACGCGCGAAGCCCCGAAACCGTGAGGTCATTGGTGCCCCCACCATCCCACCGCGTGCATCATGAGCTGGCTCGCTGCCTCTCCTCTCGCGGCCGCTTCCACGAAATTGCTGGAATTTGATCTATATATGGGCCAGACCAATAACATTTTTCAGAATTCCTAATAAATACTAGAGGCCACTCAGCTCATTCATACGAGGCAAGAGGTGGGACAAAAGTTTTGTCCCATACTCCTCACCTAGTAGGAGTTGCACCTCCTTATAAGGGAGGTTGTTTTCCCACATGTATGAGCATGAGAACAAGAGAGAGATACATGCGTGCTCCTCCTCCATCGCCTGCCTCGCCACGACGCGCCTCGCCGCCGGTTGCGGGAACAAGCCGATGTCTAAATTTTGCGACGCATGACTGGTATGTGACCGGTTGCACGGGAGCTGAAACATTTTTGCTGTAGTGGGGAGTGAATATGAACACTGCACCCTTTGGTTGCTGGTTGTTCGCTTCGTCTCCCGTCCTTCCGTTTCGTCTTCCGTCGCAGCCTATTCGCCTCCTTCTCCCATGCCTATAAAAGAGAGGTTGCTCCACTCCAGAGAGACACACCAGAACATCATCTTCCTCTCGCCACCAAGTTCCAAGCTCTGAGTTGCTGCTAGGTTCTTCCCCATCCGGCGTGCGGCATGCATCGCAGGTCGTGACAGTAGGCCTCCGAAACCCCGCCACTTTGGGTCATGTACGTGAGAAGGGTGATAAGGTTTTTGGGGAGCGCTCTGCGCGACTACTGACTTCTTCATCACGAACGCGACGGACGCCGACGACCACTTCCCAGACGACGATTTCTTCCTCGACGTCAACCACATCTTAGACGACATGGCCGGTGACAACGTCAATGCCAACGCTAATGCTGCTGGCCCTTCTCAGTACGTGTTCGTGTCTTTTCTGTTCGAGGTCCTGCTATAGTTTCTTGGTCTAGTTTTGGCTCTAGATATGTTTTTGTCTAGTTCACATGTTTACATAATATTTTCTTACTATCCTTTAGTTTGCCTGATAAGTCTTGTTCCTCTTATTGTGGGATACTCTCCTCTACTTTGCATGTCTAGTGTCGTTTCTGTTACTATGATCTTGTTCTATCTACTGTGTATTTCATTTAAATCATTTTGCTCATTTCTCCAACAATCCAAAAACCTTATGATAGGCAATTTACCCCGAGTGGTTTTGCTGCTTCCATGAGGCCTCCTATGTTTGAGGTTGTGCACTATAAGAGGTGGCGTGTGAGGGCCGTTCTATGGTTTCAAACCATGAGCTGCTATGACGCCACTCTTGGCAAACCTGAAGGAGTTCTTGATCCTCAATAGGAACAAAACGGATACCTTGTTTAAGGCTGCTCTTTTGAGTGTTCTTGGTGAGAACATAGTTGATGCTTATGCATCAATTGATAATGGCAAAGATATGTGGGATGCACTCGAGGCCAAGTTTGGGATCTCGGATGCCGGCACTGAGCTGTATATCATGGAACAATTCTATGACTACAGGATGACTGACAAGCGCTCCGTGGTTGAGCAAGCTCACGAGATACAGTCATTTGCTAGAGAACTTGAGCACTTCAATTGTATGTTACCGGATAAGTTTGTTACCGGAGGCATCATCACTAAGCTTCGTCCCTCGTGGAGGAACTCTGCTACCTCTTTGAAGCATAAGAGACAGGAGTTTTCCGTTCCGGATCTCATTGGTACTCTTGATGTGGAAGAAAAGGCGAGAGCAAAAGACATATGTGCTCGAGGTATTGACGGAAGTTCTAGTGCCAATCTGGTACAGAAGAAAAACTCCAGCCCCACAAGTTCAAGAACAAGGGGAAGTTTGATGGGAAGAACAAGGCTTCGCAGCACACCAACTTGATTTCTACTACACAACTTTATTCTTGTAGACTCTGTTGGGCTTCCAAGCGCAGAGTTTTGTAGGATAGTAGCAACTTTCCCTCAAGTGGATGACCTAAGGTTTATCAATTCGTGGGAGGTGTAGGATGAAGATGGTCTCTCTCAAACAACCCTGCAATCAAATACAAGTAATCTCTTGTGTCCCCAACACACCCAATACAATGGTAAATTGTATAGATGCACTAGTTCGGCGAAGAGACGGTGATACAAGTGCAATATGGATGGTAGATATATGTTTTTGTAATCTAAAAATATAAAAACAGCAAGGTAACAAGTAGTAAACAGCGAGCAAAATGATATAGCAATGCTTGGAAATAAGGCCTAGGGTTCATACTTTCACTAGTGCAATCTCTCAACAATGCTAACATAATAGAATCATATGATCATCCCTCAACGTGCAACAAAGAACCACTCCAAAGTTCATAAGTAACAGAGAACATAAGATAAAATTAGTGTAGGTAGTAGAACCACCTCAAAATTACCCTTTCGGATGAATCTATTAGGCTATTCCTATAGATGTCACAAACAACCCTAGAGTTTGTACTAAAATAACACCAATGATACATATCAATCAACCCTAATGTCACCTAGATACTCCAATGTTACCTCAAGTATCTGTGGGTTAATTATTCGACATGCCTAAACAATTTCAGATTCATCATATTCAATGCAACACAAAAAAACATCAAAGAGTACCCCAAGATTTCTATCGGAGAAGGTAGGACAAGAACGTGCAATCAACCCCTATGCATTGACCCCCAAGGTCACCGGAATCCGCAAGTTGATGCCATAACATATATCAAGTGAATCAGTAGAATACCCCATTGTCACCACAAGTATCCACATGCAAGACATACATCAAGTGATCTCAAATCCAATATTCAATCCGACATAACAAAATCTCAAAGGGAAAGATTCAATTCATCACAACAAGATAGCAAGGGAAGAACACCATATGATCCAACTATATTAACAAAGCCCGTGATACATCAAGATCGTGCCATCTCAAGAACACGAGAGAGAGAGATAGAGATTAAACACATAGCTACCGGTACATACCCTCAGCCCCGAGGGTGAACTACTACCTCCTTGTCATGGCCTCCACCGGGATGATGAAGATGGCCACCGATGATGATTTCCCCCCTCCGGCAGGGTACTGGAAAGGCTCCAGATGGGTTTTTTCGTCGATACAGAGAGTTGCGGCGGCGGAGCGGAAGTTCTATGTTTATTTCTGAGGGTTTTTGTATATATAGGATTTTTCAGCGTTAGAATCACGCTAAATGGAGCAACATGAGCCCCACAAGCCATCAGGGCGCGCCCGGGGGGGGGGGGGGGCTGTTGGCTTGTGGCCCACAGGTGTCTCCCCTCGAGTGGTTCTTTGCTCCGGTATTTCTTATTTCCTCCAGAAAAAATCATAAAAACGTTTTGCGTGATTCTGAGAACTTTTATTTTCTGCACAAAAACAATACCACGGTAATTCAGCTGAAAACATCATCATTCTAGGTTAGTTCTAAATAAATCATATAATGTGCATCAAAACCATATAAAAGTATTGTAAACATAAGCAAATATGGCATGAATACTTCATAAATTATCGATACGTTGGAGACGTGTCACAACTTGAAGAAGACTGACAAGAAGAAAGGTGTTTTCATGTCTGCGGAGATCTTGATCATTGGGCCCCTAGCTGCCCTAACCGTTATGTCAAGCGTCAACATGCGAAAGGAAACAAGATCGCCAATGTTGTCATTGATGACACTTAGATGAAGGATGTTGGGTATGGGATACTTCCCACTATTCTCTCAGTATGTCGTTCCCATGATTCGTTGATTGACACGGGTGCTAATGTGCATGTATGCGGTGATATTTTCATGTTTTCTTCTTATCAGGCCACGGGGACTACTTCCGTGCTGATGGGCAACAACTCAAGTGCTTCTGTTCATGGTGTTGGCACGGTCGATCTGAAGTTTACTTTGGGGAACATCGTGCGGCTGAAGAACGTGCATTATGTCCCCTCCGTCAATAAAAATCTTGTCACTGGATCTCTTCTGTGTAGAGATGGCTAAAAGCTTGTCTTCGAGTCCAATAAATTTGTAATATCCAAGTATGAAACTTTTGTTGGTAAAGGTTATGAATTAGGAGGCTTGTTCAGATTATCATTGTCAGATGTTTGTAATAAAGTTATTAATCATGTTTGCAACAATAGTGAATCAAATGTTTGGCATTCACGTATTTGTCATGTTAACTTTGGTTGTATGACACACCAGCCAATTTGAACTTAATCCCTAATTTCACCATTGTCAAGGGATCTAAGTGTCAAGTTTGTGTGCAAGCTAAGTAACCTCGTAAGTCTCATACAACTGTGGAAACAAGAAATCTTTCGCCACTAGAACTCATACATTCAGATCTTTGCGAAATGAATGGCGTTTTGACAAAAAGGTGGAAAGAAATATTTCATGACGTTAATCGATGACTCCACTAGATACTGCCATGTGTATCTTTTGAAATCAAAAGATGAGGCTTTGAATTTTTTCAAGATCTACAAAGTTGAAGTGGAAAACCAACTTGATTGAAAGATCAAGAGACTTAGATCCGATCGTGGAGGAGAATATTTTTCCAATGAATTTGATTCTTTTTGTGCGGAACATGGTATAATCCATGAGAGGACGCCTCCCTATTCACCTCAGTCAAATGGGGTAGCGGAAAGAAGAATTGTACTCTAACTGATTTGGTTAATGCCATGTTAGACACATCGGGTCTCTCCAAGGCATGGTGATGCAACTTTCTTTTAAGATATCTTTCGCATGAAGGATATGGGTAGTTCATCAAATCAGGAGTTGCCTATTTCATCGAGTCGGGATGTAGTTACAATTTCTGAACCTACCTTTCCGATGCAACATCTTGAAGATCCTGTGAAGGACAATAGTGAGACTCCTAAAAGGAGCAAGAGACAGAGGACTGCAAAGTCCTTTGGTGATGATTTTCTTGTGTATCTCATAGATGACACTCCCAGTTCTATTTCAGAGGCCCGTGCATCTGAAGATGCTGACTACTGGAAGGAAGCGGTCCGTAGTGAGATGGATTCCATCTTGGCAAATGAAACTTGGGAGATCACTGATCATCCTTATGGGTGCAAACCTATAGGGTGCAAATGGGTGTTCAAGAAGAAGCTTAGGCATGATGATACTATTGAGAAGTACAAGGCACGACTCGTGGCCAAAGGTTATAACCAAAAGGAAGTTGAAGACTTCTTTGATACTTACTCACCTTTGGCTCGAGTAACCACTATTCGAGTACTACTTTCACTAGCTGCCTCACATGGTATTCTCGTTCATCAAATGGATGTTAAGTCTGCTTTCCTAAATGGAGAGTTGGATGAGGAAATTTACATGGAACAACCAGATGGTTTTATAGTGGACGGTCATGAAGGAAAGGTGTGCAAATTGTTAAAGTCTTTGTATGGACTTAAGCAAGCACCTAAGCAGTGGCATGAGAAGTTTGAAAGAACTTTAACAGCTGCATGCTTTGTTGTAAATGAAGCTGACAAATGTGTGTACTATCGCCATGGTGGGGGCGAGAGAGTTATCCTTTGCTTGTATGTGCATAAAATATTGATTTTCGCGACAGATCTGAATGTTATTAAGGAAGTCAAGGATTTCCCATCTCGTTGTTTTGAGATGAAGGATTTAGGAGTAGCAAATGTTATTCTGAACATCAGGCAATTGAGAGATGATGATGGTGGAATTACATTGCTTCAATCTCACTATGTGTAAAAGATCTTGAGTCACTTTGGTTATAGTGACTGCAAGCCCTCTCCAACACCTTATGATGCTAGCGTGTTGCTTCGGAAGAATCAAAGAATTGCTAGAGATCAATTGGAATACTCTCAGATTATTGGTTCGCTTATGTATTTAGCCAGCACCACGAGACCTGACATCTCTTTTGTTGTTAGTAAATTGAGCCGTTTTGTCTCAAAACCAGGAGATGATCATTGGAAAGCTCTAGAAAGAGTTATGCACTATTTGAGGGGCACCACTAGTTATGAAATTCACTACACTGGGTACCCAAAGGTGCTTAAAGGGTATAGTGACTCAAACTGGATCTCTGACGCTGATGAGAGAAAGGCCATGAGCGGATATGTATTCACTCATGGAGCTGGCGCTGTTTCTTGGAAGTATTGCAAGCAGACCATCTTAACGAGGTCAACAATGGAAGTAGAACTCACAATACTAGATACAGCTACGGTTGAAGCAGATTGGCTTCGTCTACTCTTGAATGACTTACCGGTTGTTGAGAAACCTGTACCGGGTATCCTTATGAACCGCGACAATCAAACTGTCATCACGAAAGTGAGCAGCTCAAAGGATAACATGAAGTCATCACGACATGTTCAGACAAGGTTAAAGTCTGTCAGAAAATTGAGAAACTCCGAAGTTATTGCATTGAATTATATCCAAACGTCTAAAAATCTGGCAGATCCTTTTACTAAGGGTCTATCATGCAATGTGATAGATAATGCATCAAAGGAGATGGGTATGAGACCCACAATATGAGTTGTTCACAGTGGTAACCTACTCTATGTGATCGGAGATCCCGTGAATTAGATTTGGAAGACAAGCTGTTGGGCAACTGAGAGGAGAGTATCCTTACTATTAATACCACTTCATGAAGATGCAATACTCTCCTAATCTAAATGGCAGGTTGATGTATATCTTAATGTGTTCTAAGTAGCTTATTTAAGTAGAGATGTTGTCCTGCAGAACATCTTTTTAAGAACACAACTATATGAGTCTGATTGTTAACGTTGCAATCTATGAGAGAAGGGTGCTCTCTAGTAAAGTCATGAAAGGCCTCGGAGTATGAAGCATAAGCTCCACCAGCTTGGAAGTCCCATGGTAGCCTATTAACGGTCAAGGCTTTGTGTGAAGCTAGATTCGTAGAAAACTTGCAGCTCAAGGCATAGTCCACTGTTCAAGTTGCTTACTAGTGTAGCATAGATTTCTAGGCAGAAGTTCAACTTAACAGTCTCCACTGCAGTACCGGTATATAAACAGTGTTTTGGAACAAAGGCAAATTTTGTGTGGCTCTCGGATCTGGTGGTGGATTGCTGAAATTTGATCTATATATGGGCCAGCCCAATAGCATTTTTCAGAATTCCTACTAAATCCTAGAGGCCCACTCAGCCCATTCATGCAAGGCAAGAGGTGGGACAAAAGTTTAGTCCCATACTGCTCACCTAGTAGGAGTTGGACCTCCTTATAAGGGAGGTTGTTTTCACACATGTATGAGCATGAGAACAAGAGAGAGATACACGCGCGCTCCTCCTCCGTAGCCCGCCTCGCCATGCCACGCCTCGTCATGACGCACCGCGGGTAACGGAAATGAGACGAGATGATGTCTAAAATTTTGCGATGCATGACTGGTATGTGAAAGGTTGCACGGGAGCTGAAACGTTTTTGCTAGGGGAGTGAATAAGAACGACACCCTTTGGTTGCTGGCTGTTTGCTTCGTCTCCCGTCCTTTCGTTTCTTCTTCCGTCACAGCCTATTCGCCTCCTTCTCCTGTGCCTATAAAAGAGAGGTCGCTCCTCTCCAGAGAGAAACACCAGAACATCATCTTCCTCTCGCCACCAAGTTTCAAGCCGTGAGCTGCTGCAAGGTTCTTCCCCATCCCGGCGTGCGGCGTGCACCGCAGGTTGGGACAATAGGCCTCCGAAACCCCGCCACTTTGAGTCCTGTATGGGAGAAGGGTGATAAGGTTTTTGGGAAGCGCTCTGCGCGACTACTGACTTCTTCATCGCGGACGTGACGGACGCCGACGACCACTTCCCAGACAATGACTTCTTCCCTGACGTCAACCACCTCTTCGACGACATGGCCAATGACAACGTCAATGCCAACGCTAATGCTGTTGCCCCTGTTCATGTCTTTTCTGTTCGAGGTCCTTCTAGAGTTTCTTGGTCTAGTTTCTGTTCTAGATATGTTTTGATCTAGTTCATATGTTCACATAATATTTGCTTACTATCCTTTAGTTTATTTGATAAGTCTTGTTCTTCTTATTGTGGGATGCTCTTCTCTACTTTGCATGTCTAGTATCGTTTCTGTTAGTATGATTTTGTTCTATCTACTGTGTGTTTCATTTAAATCATTCGGTAAATTTCTCATTTCTACAACAGAAATTTCTAGACTTCTCCAGCGCACGAAACCGCCGTGCCCAAGCTCCGCCGTATATAAACCTGGGCTCCGTCCTCCGTTTCTTCCTCCATTCACCAACACAAGCAAGAAACCAAACAAAGCCGTCGATTGATTGAAGCAAAGTAAGAGAGCGAGCAGCAAAGTCATACAGCGTGCAGCAAGAACCGCAGTTGTTTCTGGAATCATCAACCATGGACAAGGTACTGTCCTTCTCGATCCTGAGCGCGTCGCCGGCCGACATCGCCCCCGTCGCCAGCGCTGGCGGCAACTGGATCCGGCTCTCTGGCGGGGGAGGAAGCTGCAAGAGGACGAGCAGGCAGGAGCAGGGCCATGGCAACAGGGAAAGCAGGGCGGTCTGCCGGGGGAAACAGAGCAGCAGCCGGGCAAGGTGAAATCGCAGTCGTCGTCGCCTCCGTGGCCGGAGTTCGACGGAATCGCTGCTTCGAGACCATCGTGTGCCATCGATCGGTGGATCGCGAGCTGCACGTGAGTCCAGCCGGGCCTGTGCCCACTAATTCTTTGTTCCTTATGGCCGTATGGTCGGTGTGATCATTCATAAATCCGTTGTTTTTTTTTTTTTGAACACAGTACAGACGCAAGCGTTCATATACACGCGCATACACTCACCCCTATGAACGCACACACGCACACCCTACCCCTATGAGCACCTCCGAATGACTGAGCCGGCATATCATCTTGAAATTTACGAAGTCACCATAGGTGCCTCGTCGTCGACGGGAACGTCTCCTCCCACTGAATGCACATCGCCGGAAATCCTGAAATAAATCCAAGAATAAATGCGAACACCAGGATTTAAACCTTGGTGGGCTGGGGATACCACAGTCCCTCTAACCATCCAACCACAGGTTGGTTCGCCGTAAATCCGTTGTTGACTTGTGCTTTTAACTGAAGCCACAACTTGTATCACCTGTGTATAAAATTAACCAAGTTCTTCTCTTTTATTCCCTAAAAAAAGTTTCTCATCTTTCATAATTTGTCCGTGTTCATGTGGGAGCAAGAGAGACCCGTTTCGCCTTGATCACGTCGATAAGCTTTTGTTGCCTCATTTTTTTCTTTTTTTTTGCGGGGAGCTTTTGTTGTCTCATCGCTAAGGACATTATGGTAGCAGTGTAGTTAGAGCATCTCTAACGCTGACCCTCAAACCGTTCGCAAACGTCTAGATCGCATGGTCCAAACGTGTTGTGTCATCCAATGCAGTCCTCCATCGATCCGAAGTGCGGGCCGGACGCACTTTATCTCGCAAAACGAAGACAAATGTGTGGGGCTTTGAAGGCGTTTTCAACACGCCCCACCTAATAGGTAATTTCACGACCAACAAACACTAGTATAGAATAAAGCTCGCAGGCTGTTTTTGTACATAGAATGGTGGTGAACACTTTTCGAAATGAAGAACATTTTTTGAATTCTTTAAAATTTTATTCCATTTGCAAACATTTTTTAAATATTGTGAGCATTTTTTAAACAATTTTGTTGAATTGGCAAACATTTCTAGAATTGGCGAACATTTTTTTTGGATTTGGTGAATTTTTTGTGAAATTCATGAACGTTTTTGTTTGATTTAACGAACATTTTTATGATTTAAGAAACAATTTTTGAAATGCATGATCTTTTAGGAATCAGCGAACATTTTATGAATGAATGAACAATTTTGTAAGTAACAAACAATGTTTTTCATTTTTACGATATTTTTCCATTCATGAATATTTTTTGAATTGGCAAAAGATTGTTCAATTTCATTGACATATTTAATACAGAAACTTTTAAAAAAATCAAGAACATTTTTTGATTTCTCGAACATTTGCTTTTCGAAATTTCAATTTTTTCAAATAAGCAATTTGTTTGAATCCACAAACATTTTATGATTTACTCCCTCCGTTCCTAAATATAAGACCTTTTAGAGATTTCACTATAGATTACATACGAAACAAAATGAGTGAATTTACACTCTAAAATGTGTCTATATACATACGTATGTAGTCCACAATGAAATCTCCAAAAGGTCTTATATTTAGGAACGGAGGGAGTATTAAACATTTTATTTCAAAATTCCATTTTAAGAAAAATTTGACACTTTTTTGAAGTCCAAATTTTTTAAAGTAGAAAGAAAGAAACGAAAAATAAAAAAAACGAAATTTAAAAAACAGGCCTCCCGGAAATGGGCTGGCCTAAACGGATGCGCTGCATCTTTTCCCACAGCGTAGAGCGCAGTATAAGAGGTTCCCTACTGGATGGGCCGGCTAGGCAAGGGATTTTTCTGTGTGAAAAGTTTTTTATAAATTATAGGTGACATTGATGTGTAATATTTGGTAACTTTGGGGCAATTTACATGACGTACCGCAAGAAGCAATAGCCTCTTTATTATTATTATTATTATTATTATTATTATTATTATTATTATTATTATTATTATTATTAATTATAAATGATATCTGCTACAGGATCAATACTGTCCTAAAGTAAAACCTACTACTCATGAAAAGAAGATTCATCCCCTGGAGTAGCAAATGCTTTCTCCCGACCTTTCCTCGTCTATAACAAAATTCTTGTGGAATGCAACAAAAAAAATCATCATCGCCTTAACATTTAGGTAGAAAAAAGTGTGTTGTACAGTGAGCCAAACTGTCAGAATGGTGACCAGACTCAGTACATGCCCCCGTCTAAGTCACAATTTTGTACAGTGTCACCAAAATAACAAAGTTGGATTTCGTTGCACGTCACACTAGTGCAGAAAAGGTTAGTTATGGCGTAGCAAAATTGACCTTGCTGGCGTGGACATCAGACGCCATCATTATGGCGCCATTGTTAAAAAATAATGCTGGCGTTGGAGACGACACTAGCAGTATTTTGAGTATCTATGACGTTGGACATATTTGCACGCCGGCACTGTCATATTTTGCTAATAATAAAAAAATACTATTAGCTTCACAAACTAAACGTTTCAATAATTAACAAAAGATGTTAAACATTTCAGCAATTGACAAAACATGCTAAACGTTTCAACAATTCACAAAAGATGCTAAACGTTTCAGCAATTCACAAAAGATGCTACTGGTTTCACAAACTAAATGTTTCACGATATTCACAAAAGAAAAGTACCAAACTTCTCACAATGTATTCACCTCTCGACACTACCTAGTTTTTTCGAAGCACTAACTTAAGCTCACAAAGCTTGTTCCTATTCACCTGCCCCTCCCTTATGTAATGGGCTTTCTCTGTCTTCAATTGAGTCCTTTTGGACTTCAGGACTTCTATGTCCTTCTTGTAATTACTTATGTCCTGCTTCAGCCACGTGATCTGACGTTCGAGACTGGAAATCTTATGAATGACAATAGCATTGTCATCGATAATCTTATCCCTCTCCTTCTTGAGGGAAGCATTAACCTCCTCCAGGGCCTTGCCGATACTCTCATGTGACACGATTAGCTCGTGATTGAGCACGTCGATGTCACATGTCTTCTGCTCATCGGGTGCTGTAGAAGGCGGAGCTCGTACGTATCCCTGGCAAGGGTTTCAAAACATCAAAATTAATTAATGGTCAGATATATTGCTGTTTGCAATGCTCATGCATGTTTTTTGTAACCAACCTAATTACCTGGTTGGTGCTAACTTTGCCTTTCTCTTCGGCAAAACCCGACCAGTGCTAAGAGGAGCCTACAAAGATGCTAGAGTCGGCCATGCTGTAGCATCAAACAGAAAACCTTGTGATGTAATGTTTTAGAGTGTATTATCAAAAAATTTGTAGACAAATTAAAATAGAAACACTTGAAAGCTCTACCATCAACTATGTAATGTTTTAGCTAGAGTGTATCATCAACTATTTATTTGAATGTTGTCAAGCTCTACCATCAACTATGCAATGTTTTAGCTAATTAAGGTGTCGCAACTTGTTTACACACTACTCCTACATTCTTTTTGCATGGTAATACACTACTCCTCTACATGGCCATCCTTCCATATGTAATGCTTTTTTTTAATTAAGGGTTTCCATAGTTTATTTATTATAGTATTTCTAGAGTAAGGTCTTTAGTGATGTTTAGTATGACCCTTTGCTACTTTGTTAGTTCTTATGTGTGATAATTTTCTAAACACCAAGATATGTGGGATAGTGAAAGAAAGCAAACACCAAGATATATACTCCCTCCGTTTCAAAATAACGGTCTCAAGCTAAGTACAACTTTGTACTAGAGCTAGTACAAAGTTGAGAAAGTAATTTTGGGACAGAGGGAGTATATGTTATCAAATGCCCAAATGTATTCCACACAAGTGTATTGTCACACCAGTTGCTCATTGTTACTATATAATTTGGTCTGATGCTTATTATACCACTTCATGAAACCTAATTTACATTATACCACTTCTGATCAGCCCACAAAACCTAAAATTTTCATACATTGCAACTCATATACTACTAACACTAAATATAGCACGTAGTATTTGAAAATGAGTTTGGGGAAACTTCTTTCCATACCTCTTTGGATATGACATGGCGGGCGACGTCGGTAGGGTGGCGTCGGCCGGAGACGGGCAGCGTCTGCGTGCCGGCGTCGGGCAGAGACGGGCGGCGTCGGCGAGCCGGCGTCGGGCGGAGACGCGACGGGTCAGACGACGGTGGCATCGGCGGGGCAGCGTCGGGCGGAGACGCGACGCGTAAGGCGGCAGCTGGGATCGAGAGGATCGAGGACGTGCCGGTGGAGTTGGGGTCGAGAGTGAGGATAAGTTTTTTTTACTGCATCGGGCTGTTAAAACCCACTAGTGCCGGCGTGGGCCTAATCGGCCTAATGTGTGCAACGTCGGCCCTAATTTGCAACGTCAGCACTAAGCAAATAGTTATGGTGTTCGAATTTATCCAACGACATAGCTATTTGAAAAAAGTAGTGCTGGCGTTGGTGCGAAATGGCATGCCACGAACAAGAGTTGTGGCTAGCCATTTCTGCACTAGTGTCAGTACACAATCTATAGCCAACGGATGCAAAGATACAAGTTTAATCATTGTTCAGTGAGTTAATGCAACACCATAATTGTAATAGTTTGACTAAAATGTAAATCTTAACAAAGAAGGTACAGGAGCCCAGATCCATCGACGCGAAGGCCGGTCACATTTGAGAGCTCAATATGCCGGAGACCTGGGGAGGGCTTGGTGGAGGTCGGTGGCGGCGAGATATCACTGATGCACATGTGCAGATCTACCACGATGCATCACAGAATCCGAGGATGGACGGATTGACCGCCACACCATCGCGGACGGTCATGTATACCGCCACGCAGCGGATGGGCGGATCTGCCACCGCGCTGTCATGGAAGACGCAGATGGACAGATGTACCGCTGAGCCACCACCGATGGGCGGATCTACCAGCCAGCTATCGTCAAAGCCGAAAATCTTGAGATGTACCGTCGCGCCGCAACGGATTGACGAATCTGCCACTACACCCTTGCGGAAGCCATGTATGGACGGTGTACCGTCGGACCGCCGTGGATGGGCGGATCAGCCACCGCGCCATCACGAAAGATGAGGATGGACGGATGTACCTCTGCACCGTTGTAGATGGGAGGATCTACCACTGCCGCCATCGCAGAAGTCGAGGATGGACGTGGTCGGCGTTGCTGATGTGAACTGTGCGGCGTTGGAGCTAGGTTTTGGCCGTGGATCGGACAAGGGCAGGAAAAATGAGTGGCATTGTGGTGCCTAAGATCTTATGCTCGTGAGGTTGGAGATGGTTCAGAAACAACAACACGCGGTTTCTCATTCATAACTGCCTCTATAGCCTTGTATAGTAGTAACACAATGCTGGTCTGCTGGGTCATCTGGAATGAGAGAAATGCGAGAGTTTTCCGTAAGAAGTCGACACCACCACACTACATTCTAAAGCTCATACAGGAGGAGGCCAAGACATGGGTGTCTGCGGGGGCTAGACACCTAAATGCAATCATGCCGCGAGAGTAGTCTTTTTCTTTCCTTTTGGTTGTTCCGTCGATGGGCAAAGATGTAAGGTCGGTTATCATGTACTCTAAACTCTCCTCCTTAATTAATGAATGAGGCAAATCTTTTGCCTCTCTTTAAAAAATAAATAATAATAACCGCCTACGGCCTCCATATTATAGGCGGGTTTGTTCTTCTTTGTCAAAACCGCCTCCGAAGGACGCTGCTAACGCTCGTTTTCTACTAGCGTGAATCAAACATGATTTATTTCCAAAAAGGGAATGGAACAATAATATCTGAACTTTACTTTAATGTTTATTGAGCCCATAAAATTTCAGTCCGTGAGAGTTCTATTGCATGATTACATGTTTCAAATTTATTTTTTGTAAAGGAGTTTACTTGGTGAAATTTAGATTGCACATTTGTCTATTTAAAATTGATTGTGATCGCATGTAAAAAAACAAAGTTATTTATGCGAGTTGCCTGCTTTGCTATCTCTTTCCTTTACATGAACAAATTATTCCCTCCATCAGGAAGGAAATTCCTGGCGGCAATACACGATAGCTAAAATCCCTATTTTATAGTATTCACAAATATTGAACTAACTCAATATGGGCCTGCCAATTAGCCACAACATGCATATCACTGTGTTGATGGATACAATGCTAATGCAGACACCCTAGAGAGTGGAAAGAGAGTTTGTCTGCCAAGCAACTCATCAAATACATCTCTGGTGTTGGGTACCCTCAAGTTAAAGCACGCACATGGGTTTATGTCTAACACAATTTTCCTAACACCTTCCAATCCAAGAACATATTCATCAAGACACTTGCAGTCTTGCGCACATACTATTGAAGTCATAGAGAGAGGCATGGGAAGTGGTGCTATTTGCAAGTATTTGTAGTGGCATTTGTAACATGGAAAGCATGGTAAGAAGTAATGACACTTATAGTACCCGACTAGCAGTAGTGGGTTGGTGACATGTGATTGAGCATTGATCTATGAATCAATGATTGCAACACTTCTATTGCTCACTGATTCAATTTATTCTATTACATTTTCAATGTGTTGTACTGTAGTGGTAGCTTCCAATATTATAAACCCATTCTTTGGTAGGAATGATACTTGAGAATCTTATTATGAGATTACCAATTCATCAACATAGAGGATTTCTCGTATGTAGAGAAAAGTGTATCTGAATACGAAAATCCAAGTCTGCTCCCAGGCTCAGCTGCTCCCGTGAAAAAAGAAAACGTACCATCAACCGACCCCGGGCATGGGCGGAGAAACGCTGCGCATGAGAAAAAGGAAAATAAACACGCGCGACACCTCGAAACAGCATGCGGCACGAGCTCGCTCGCTAGTTCTCTGTGGTTCTCACTCACGGCCGCGTCCACAAATTTTCTGGATTCTTCCAGCGCAAGAAACCGCCATGCCCAAAGCTTCCTCAAGGCTCCGCTGTTTATACGCCTGCTCGCATCCTCTCTGTCCCTTCACCAACTCAACCAAGCCACCGATTGATTGAAGCAAAATCATCGATTGATTGAAGCAAAGTCAAGGAGCGTGTGCGTGCAAGAAAGCACAGGCCATCGGAGCTGCTGCAGGAATCATCCCCGTCTCCATTAGAGTATGGACAAGGTGCTGACCTTCTCCATTCTGAGTGCGTCGCCGGCCAACATCGCCCTGGCCCCGGTGCCGGCGGCAGCTCGGCTCATCTATCATTGCGGGGAAGGAAGCTGGAGGAGGACGACCGGGTTGGAGCAGTGAAACAGGGGAAGCAGGGTGGTCTGCCGACGGGGTCAGAGCAACGGCCGGACAAGGGGAAACCGTAGTCGCCGTTACCGCCGTGGCCGCGGTTCGCGCCGGAGTTCGATGGGATTGACTGCTTCGAGACCATCGTATGCCATTGATCAGTTCGTCGTGAGGCGCACGAGAGACCATTAATTCTTTCTTCGTTTGAGCGCCGGATGATCGGTGTGTTCAGTCCATGTTGACTTGTGCTTCTTCTAACTAAGCCACATTTCTATAGAATACAGAACCAAGTTCTACTCTTTTTATCCCCGTGATTGTTTGGATAAGCTTTTGTTATCTGCATAGCCAAGGAACAAACTACTAGCAGATTAGTTAAGGCTCAACGTGATAGGGATAATTCGAACAAACTAATCCAGAACTGGAAACATATCAACTACTACTCTCTAGATGTCGAAACTCGCAATAAACTTCCTGTCTAATGCGTCACGTTAGTGGTTGGGGTAACATGTACTCACTGGCAGCTAGCTCCAGTGGCCGATCATCTTTTTTCTGCACGTGAAGTTCATGAAACTCAATAAGGTGTACAGGCTTATGATTCACATCTGCTGGCCCGACTAACTTGTGATTGGCATCTTCGCCCATCATGTTGGCCAGCCGGACTATCGGAAATATGTGACTGACGGTGCAAACATGCAACGGACAAGGACAAGCGACCGGCGACCGGGGGAGCCGTGACAGAAAGATACATAGGCCCACAAAGAAATTGTAATCAAATGTGTCGATTCAAGGACGCGTTTGGTTGCTCGCATTTGGGTCAACCAGGCCCCCGCATCCTCTCTGGCCGGGCATGAATGTGGCATTGAAGTTGTGGAGTGGCATTGACCATTTCGGAAGGGAAGCGCGTGCAGGCGAGGAAGGGGTTTAACGGTGGCCCATGGTTGCCATGTGCGGACGTGGCAGCGGTACACACGCCCGCAACCCACCCACCCACCCACCCCCCCCCCCACCACCACCACCACCAACTTTGTCTCCACTTTGCAGGAAAAACCATGTCCGAACCGGCCTACTGACCAATGCAGGACCGCGTTGGATAGACCACGCGGTCCGGACGTATGTGGGTGGTTTGAGAGTCGGCGTTGGGAACTCCCTAAGTCAAAACTTGCGAACTAAATCCAAAATCATATTGGTGCTAAAGTCTTGCACATTGTTTTTTTTTGTCAGCTGATGAGAGAGTGCGAGAGAATGTACATTTTTATAAGTTGATCGCTACCTATTCAATTGAAAAATCATTGACCAGTCCAAAACGTAAACCAAATTTAAAATTAAATACCTCACTTGAATGGAAGAGCTCTTGGTAAATTTATTAACCATGTTAAAATTGAAAACCCGGTCCAAAATCAATGTCTTCAAATGAATAAGAGGCCTTCACCCATTATCCATAGGAAGCTTAGTTATACAGTAGAGAGTAGATAATAGATATATGAAGCCAAGAAACAACTCCGCCGAGGAGTGGTAAAGAAAAACTCCGCTTAACTGACAAAAGAAAATGTATGTACCCGGTCGCTAAGGGAGCGTTTGGTTGCCCGCATCCACCCCAACAAGGCCCGCATGAAAAGAATTTGACCCGTTTGTTTGGCTTGGTCACATGCAAATGTTGATCCGCACGGAACTTAAAACACTGTTGAGCCAAGCCCGCTAGGAACGGCCGAATCGGCGGTTTCCAGCGAGCCAGGCTGGGTCAAGCGCAAGTGATGTATCCCTTTGCACGAGCGAAGACAGGAGTGATTAGAGCGATGTATCTGGTTTCTTCTCCTACCTTCACTAAACTCCTCCCTAATCTTCTTTTATTCGTCCGTTCTGATCTACGGAACGGTTCTTCGATTCTAGACAAGGTCTATACGAAAAAGATGCACATCGATGTCATGATTCCATTGAGGCTGTCGATTCATAGTTTGGTCAACCATAGAGGCGAGGTGACCTTTTAGGACGGACATGGCGAGGAGTAGAGGGAGAAGAAGAAGAAGGGAAGAGAGAGAAGAACGGGAGGAGGGGGCCGAGCCAGGTAACGCCGACGCGTCGGTGGGGCTCGCCGATGGACGAGCTGCGGCCCACGCCCTGCCCCGTGGGGTCCTCCAACTTCGCCGCGCTCGCCGTCGTCACGATGAAGGCCAACCAGGTGAAGACGTGGATGTCTGACGCACAGGCCGAGGTCGAGCGCACCAACGCCGAGGTCGGCCGCCACCTAGGCTGGCCTGTGGTCGGCCATCGTGCAGCTTGACGACATCTTGTTGGACTGGAAGGAGGCTGGGGCCGCGTGGCGCCAAGGAGACTGCACTGCTCGGACACGCCCGTGCCGTCGAGGAGGACACAGCCGGTGCCTGGCGTGAGAACGCCGAGCTCGCCGGGCTGCACCGGGTTCACGAGCCAGCGAGTCGCTGGAGTTCGCGAGCGGCGAGAACTCCAAGCTACATACTTGTGTTTCCAGCTTCACTTCAGTACTTCCGTCACGTGTTCAAGAACGAACTTGTGTGTTCATTCACGTGATGGGAAGGGATCAGGTTCAGGTCCATGGACGATTACTACGAGTTCACCCATGCCGAGGTGCAGCTTCCATCCCCCGTCCCCTTCGGCTTCCACGACATGTTTGTCATGCGGGCCGAGCTCCGGTCACAAGTCACAACATCAATGATCATCAGATTCAGACACGCCGGCACGTTTGATGTTTCCGTGTCATAGCCGTCGTGAAGATGGCCGACAACTTCATCCACGCCGGCACGGTCGACGCCAAGTCCATCATCACGAACACACTGTCAAGAACTTCACTATAACTCAATGTGTCATGTGGGTGTTAATTCTTAATCATGTTGCATGTATGTAACCAAACACCTGTCACTTGCATCTATCAAGCCAATGCACGCAACCAAATGACGGGCAAAAAATGCTCCCCTAATGCAGGCATCCTATATGCAGGCAGCCAAACTAAATGGAGATGATGGTTTTATGCCTTCATTAGCTCAACCAGGCTGAGATGAAACAACTATGCAAAGTGCGTAAGAATGATGCAGGTAACCAAACGACTTCTAAATACAACACCGGAAGACCCGTCCGTGGGAACCCCAACGACCCGGAGCAGAGAAAGGCAGCACAGGAGAAATGGGAAATGAGCATGCGCGAAGCTCCAAAACCGCGAGACGGTTGCAACCTCCACCACGCCACTGCGCACGTCACGAGTGAGCTCGTTGGTTCTCCCTCGCGGCCACGTCCATGAATTTTTTGGACTCCTCCAACGCAACAAACCATCATGACCGTCATGCTCAAAGCTTCCTCCATGACCATGACCGTATAGGGTCAGCAACAGGGGAAGCAGGGCCGTCTGCCGGCGGAAGCAGAGCAAAGGCCGGGAAAGAGGAAATCGCAGTCACCATCGTCGCCGCAGCCGCGGGTGTGACCGTTAATTCTTTCTCTTTGTTTGGCAGGCAGATGTTCCGTGTGTTTGTTCGTTGCTGACTTGTGTGCTTCTAACTGAAGGAAGCCACAGAGTTGTACAGAGTAGAAACGACAGAGTAAATTGTAACAAAGTTCTTTTCTTTTCTGATCTATATAAACAAATGGACTTGTGTCCGTCGTGTTATACCCATTTGGCCTTGATTCCTTGGATGAACTTTTGCTATCTGCATAGTTAAGGAAATTAGAGGCCGGGTACTTAAGGTTTGACGTGGTAAGGATATTCAAACAAACTAATCCGAAAAGAAGTGAATGCGTCTGAGTGTAACTCGTTAGATGTCCAAACTCCAAGCACACACTAACCTATTTGGCCAATGCGCCACGTTCATAGTTTGGGTAACATATACTCATGGGCAAACTCGCACAATTGGCATGGCATCCATTTTCCTCTTGGAATTGTCATTCGATCCAGTTACAAGAAGGAAATTGGTCCCAAGTGTAGAGAATAGGTGCAACTCACGATATATTGATCGGGTGCATATGCACATATATATATATAGTACAAGGGGTAGCCGCGTCCTCAACTATACAAGGAAGGAGGAGGGCTTGTTGTACAAGAAATACACATGCACAATATACATCTCAACACCCCCCACACTCAAAGCGTCGCTAGAGCCGATGCAAAGACCGGACCGGAACTCTTCGAAAGACACAGTAGGCAACCCCGTGGTCATGATGTCAGCAAATTGTTGGGAGGTTGGGACGTGTAGAACACGTATACGCCCAAGAGCCCCCTGTTCCCGAACAAAATGAATATCAAGCTCAATGTGTTTGGTGCGTCGATGGTGAACCGGGTTGGAGGAGAGGTAGACGGCAGAAACGTTGTCACAATAGACAAGAGTAGCTTTGTCAACCGGCGACGAAATCTCCTGTAGAAGTTGGCGAAGCCATGAGCACTCAGCCACTGCATTAGCCACCGCGCGATACTCGGCCTCAGCGCTGGAGCGCGAGACGATGGGCTGTCGTTTAGAGGACCAAGAGATGAGCGACGGGCCAAGATAAACACAGTATCCCGAGGTGGAACGCCGTGTATCAGGGCAACCGGCCCAATCAGCATCCGAGTAGGCAGTGATATCCAGAGTGGGTGAAGCCTGAAGTGACAGTCCAAGATCCATAGTGCCATGAATATAACGAAGGATCCACTTCACCGCAGTCCAGTGAGCATCACGGGGGGCATGCATATGTAGGCACACCCGTTGAACAGCGTACTGCAGCTCCGGTCTGGTAAGAGTGAGATACTGAAGAGCACCAACAATAGACCGGTAGAACGGAGCATCCGGGGCGGGGACACCATCGGTGGCAGAGAGCTTAGCCTTCGTGTCGACAGGAGTGGTCGCGGGTTTGCAGTTAAGCATCCCAACGCGATCAAGAATCTTATGAGCGTACTTCCGCTGGTGAAGAAAGAAACCATCTGCGCGACGGACAACCTCGATCCCGTGGAAGTAGTGCAGAGGACCCAAGTCCTTAATGGCAAACTCAGCGCGGAGACGATCTGTAAACTGTCGAAGAAGATCTGAGGAGCAGGCTGTCAAAATGATGTCGTCGACATAGAGCAGCAGGTAGGCGATCGCAACGCCCTGGCGATAGACAAACAGTGAAGCATCGGAGCGAGTGGAGCGGAAACCAAGCTGATGAAGAAACGCTGCGATGCGCTGGTACCAGACGCGAGGCGCCTGCTTGAGCCCATGTAATGAGCGAGAAAGCAGGCAAACATGATCCGGATGACTGTCGTCGACGAACCAAGTGGGCTGCTGGCAGTACACCTGTTCCTCAAGATGACCATGGAGGAAGGCTTTGGAGACGTCCATCTGGTGCACTGGCCAGGCGCGGGAAACCGCGAGCTGAAGAATGGTACGAATCGTCCTGGGCTTGACAACTGGGGCAAACGTATCCGTGAAGTCGATGCCGGCATGCTGACGGAAACCACGAACCACCCAACGCACTTTGTAGCGGTCGAGTGTACCATCCGGACGCAACTTGTGCTTGAAGACCCACTTCCCGGTGATAATGTTGGCGTGGCGGGGACGTGGGACAAGCTGCCAAGTGTGATTGCGCTGCAAAGCATCGAACTCCTCCTGCATGGCGGCGAACCAAAGAGGATCGCGAATAGCTGCATGAGCAGAAGTCGGTAACGACGATGGTGAAGCGGGAGAAGCCGCGGCAGAAGCCGCACATGCATACTCATCTGCAGAATACCGGTGGCTCGGGCAGCGAACGCCTGTGCGTGCCCGAGTGATGGGACCGGCCGGCTGCGGGCGAGACGTAGTCGTGGTAGCCGGCGGGACCGACGGAGCCGGCACAGCAGCCGGCAAAATAGTCGGCGGGGCCTGTGAGCCGAGCGGAGCAGCCGCTGAGGGGGCCAACGTGGCCGGCGGGGCCGGCAGAGACGGCAAAGGCGGAGCCGTGGCCATGGGGTCCTAGGGTGCACCGCCCCTAGGAACAGACCCAAGGCGGGAGGGGCCGGTCAACAGCGGACCGGACGCCGACGGGGATGCCACCACCTGTTCCTGCTGAAAAGGAAAACACAACTCGTCGAAGTAAACATGCCGGGAGGTGATGACACGGTGAGAGACCGGGTCGTAACAGCGATAGCCCTTAGTGTTAGCCGGGTAACCGAGGAAGACACAAGGAAGGAATCGAGGGGCAAGTTTATGAGGAGTGGTGGCGGCGATGCTAGGATAGTAGGGACAGCCGAAAATCCGAAGACCGTCGTAAGAAGGGGGAGAACCAAAGAGAAGTTGGTGGGGAGTGTATTGCCAACGTGTTCGACAAGGACGAAGGTTGACGAGAAGAGTGGCGGTGGAGAGGGCATCATGCCAGAACTGTGGTGGCATATAGGCATGGAAGAGGAGGGTGCGAACACAGTCGTTGATAGTGCGGAGGATGCGCTCGGCCCAGCCATTCTCCTGGGAAGTGTAAGGGCACATGTTAGGCGAAAGATGTTGTCGTGAGTGGAAAGGAGATTACGAATAGTGATGTTATCGAATTCTTTCCCGTTATCAGTTTGAAGAGCTAGAATTGGGCGACCAAATTGTGTGACGACGTAAGAGTAAAAGGCGGCGAGAGTGGCGGCAACATCAGATTTCTTACGTAGCGGAAAGTTCACACAAAGTGAGAGAAGTCATCTAAAATGACAAGATAGTATAGATAACCAGTGTGACTAGAAACAGGAGATGTCCAAACATCACTATGAATCAAAGCATAGGGAAACGACGCAACTGTGGATGAAGAACTAATGGGAATGCGAACATGTTTGCCTAGACGACATGCTTGACAAGAATGAGCATCCGTTTTATTACATGAAAAAGAAAAATCCTTCATTATTTGACGTAGTGCGGTGGAGCTGGGATGACCAAGGCGAGCATGCCAGAGATCGATGCCTGCGGAGAGAGAAAGAGATTCAGCATGTGATGACGATGGTGGCTGGACAGCGTACATATCGCCAGGGCTGTCACAGCGGTGAAGAACCATTTGGGTAAGGGCGTCCTTAACATAAAAACCAACTTCGTCAAATTCCACAGTTACAGAGTTATCACGAGAAAGTTTATGAACACAGACTAGATTCTGAATAAGTTCAGGAGAAACAAGAACATCGTGAAGAGTGAGGGGTCGTGAGGTAGAGGGAAAATTGGGGGAGCCAACATGAGTGATGGGAAGGCCGGCACCGTTACCGACGATGATACGAGAGGAGGTATGGATAGGGGACACAGAGGAGAGGTTACCCGGATATGCGGCCATATGCGACGAAGCACCGGTGTCCATGAAACAGTCCCCACCACCAGAGTAGGCGGCAGGCTGAGGTGGGTACTGAAGCACGGCTGACAAGAAGGCGGCCAACAACAAACAAGGTATATATGATATACATGTTATTAATGTGTAGCTTACCAACTCTCGTTGTAGTGCCTGGGTATTTGATACCGGTGCGGTTGCTCATATTTGCAACTCAAAACAGGAACTGCGGAATAGACGGATGCTGGCAAAGGACGAAGTGACGATGCGCGTGGGAAATGGTTCCAAGGTTGATGTGATCGTCGTCGGCACGCTCGCTCTTCGATTACCATCGGTATTAGTGATGAACCTGAATAATTGTTATTTAGTGCCTGCGTTAAGCATGAACATTATATCTAGATCTTGTTTATTGCGAGACGGTTACTCATTTAAATCAGAGAATAATGGTTGTTCTATTTATATGAGTAATATCTTTTATGGTCATGCACCCAATTTGAGGGGTTTATTCTTATTGAATCTCGATAGTAATGATACACATGTTCATAACATTGATGCCAAAAGATGTAGAATTGATAATGATAATACCACTTTCTTGTGGCACTGCCGTTTAGGTCATATTGGCGTAAAACGCATGAGGAAGCTCCATGCTGATGGACTTTTGGAGTCGCTTGATTTTGAATCACTTGACACATGTGAGCCATGCCTCATGGGCAATATGACTAAAACGCCGTTCTCTGGAACAATGGAACGGGCAAGTGACTTGTTGGAAATCATACATACTGATGTGTGCGGTCCAATGAGTATTGAGGCGCGCGGTGGTTATCGTTACTTTCTCACCTTCACTGATGACTTAAGTAGATATGGGTATATTTACTTAATGAAACACAAGTCTGAAACATTTGAAAAGTTCAAACAATTTCAGAGTGAAGTTGAGAATCATCGTAACAAGAAGATTAAATTCCTACGATCTGATCGAGGAGGAGAATATCTGAGTTATGAGTTTGGCAGTCACTTAAGACAGTGTGGAATTGTTTCACAATTGACACCGCCTGGAACACCACAGCGTAATGGTGTGTCCGAACGTCGTAATCGAACCTTATTGGATATAGTGCGATCTATGATGTCTCTTGCCGATTTGCCACTATCGTTTTGGGGTTATGCATTAGAGACAGCTGCATTCACTTTAAATAGGGCATCATCGAAATCCGTTAAGATGACGCCATATGAACTTTGGTTTGGCAAGAAGCCAAAGCTGTCGTTTCTTAAAGTTTGGGGATGTGATGCTTATGTCAAAAAGCTTCAGCCTGAAAAGCTGGAACCCAAAGCGGAGAAATGCGTCTTCATAGGATACCCAAAAGAGACAGTTGGGTATACCTTCTACCTCAAATCCGAAGGCAAAGTGTTTGTCGCTAAAAAAGGAACGTTTCTTGAGAAAGAGTTTCTCTCGAAAGAATTGAGTGGGTGGAAGATAGAACTTGATGAGGTTGTTGAACCTTTACTTCAACCTGAAAGTAGCGCAGCGCAGAAAGATGTTTCTGTAGAACCTACATCAGCTGAAGAGGAAGTTAATGATGATGATCATGAAACTTTGGATCAAGTTGCTATCGAACCTCGTAGGTCGACAAGGACGCGTACTGCTCCTGAGTGGTACGGCAACCCTGTCTTAGAGGTCATGTTGTTGGACAACGATCAACCTACGAGCTATGGAGAAGCGATGATGGGCCCGGATTCCGAGAAGTGGTTAGAAGCCATGAAATCCGAGATGGGATCCATGTATGAAAACAAAGTATGGACTTTTGAAGTATTACCTGAAGGGCGTAAGGCCATTCAGAACAAATGGATCTTTAAGAGGAAGACGGACGCGGACGGTAATGTCACCGTCTATAAAGCTCGACTTGTGGCAAAGGGTTTTTCACAAGTTCAAGGAGTTGACTACGATGAGACCTTCTCACCCGTAGCGATGCTTAAGTCCGTCAGAATCTTGTTAGCAATAGCTGCCTTTTTCGATTATGAAATTTGGCAGATGGATGTCAAAACAGCGTTCCTTAATGGTTTCCTTAAGGAAGAGTTGTATATGATGCAACCAGAAGGTTTTGTCGATCCAGAGAATGCTGACAAAGTTTGCAAACTCCAGCGATCCATTTATGGACTGGTGCAAGCACCTCGGAGTTGGAATCTTCGCTTTGATGAGGTGATCAAAGCGTTCGAGTTTATACAAGTTTACGGAGAAGCTTGTATTTACAAGAAAGTGAGTGGGAGCTTTATAGCGTTTCTAATATTATATGTGGATGATATATTACTGATTGGAAACAATATAGAAATGTTGGAAAGCGTGAAGGAATATTTGAACAAGAGTTTTTCAATGAAGGACCTAGGAGAAGCTGCTTTCATATTAGGCATCAAGATCTATAGAGATAGATAGAGACGCTTAATAGGACTTTCACAAAGCACATACCTTGACAAAGTTTTGAAGAAGTTCAAAATGGATCAGTCCAAGAAGGGGTTCTTGCATTGCCTGTATTGCAAGGTGTGAAGTTGAGTAAGACTCAATGCCCAGTGACTGCAGAAGATAGAGAAAAGCTGAGTGTCATCCCCTATGCTTCAGCCATAGGCTCTATCATGTATGCAATGCTGTGCACAAGACCCGATGTCAGCCTTGCCATAAGTATGGCCGGAAGGTTTCAAAGTGATCCAGGAATGGAACACTGGACGGCGGTCAAGAATATCCTGAAGTACCTGAAAAGGACTAAGGACATGTTTCTCGTTTATGGAGGTGATCAAGAGCTCGTCGTAAAGGGTTACGTCGATGCAAGCTTTGACACTGATCCGGATGACTCTAAGTCACAAACCGGATACGTATTTATTCTTAATGGGGGTGCGGTTAGCTGGTGCAGTTCCAAGCAAAGCGTGGTAGCTGATTCTACATGCGAAGCGGAGTACATCGCTGCCTCGGAGGCGGCGAAGGAAGGTGTCTGGATGAAGGAGTTCATGACAGATCTTGGAGTAATGCCTAGTGCGCTTAACCCAATGACTCTGTTTTGTGATAATACTGGTGCCATTGCTCTAGCCAAGGAACCAAGATTTCACAAGAGGACCAGACACATAAAGCGACGTTTCAATTCCATCCGCGATTACATCAAGGAGGACGACATAAATATTTGCAAAGTACACACGGATCTGAATGTTGCAGATCCGATGACTAAACCTCTTCCAAGGGCTAAACATGAACAACACCAGAACTGCATGGGTGTTCGATTCATTACCATGTAAATCACATAGTGATGTGAACTAGATTATTGACTCTAGTGCAAGTGGGAGACTGTTGGAAATATGCCCTAGAGGCAATAATAAATTGGTTATTATTATATTTCCTTGTTCATGATAATCGTTTATTATCCATGCTATAATTGTATTGATTGGAAACTCAAATACATGTGTGGGTACATAGACAACACTGTGTCCCTAGTAAGCCTCTAGTTGACTAGCTCGTTGATCAAAGATGGTTAAGGTTTCCTAGCCATTGACATGAGATGTCATTTGATAACGGGATCACATCATTAGGAGAATGATGTGATGGACAAGACCCAAACTGCGAACGTAGCATATGATCGTGTCAGTTTATTGCTATTGTTTTATGCATGTCAAGTATCTGTTCCTTTGACCATGAGATCATGCAACTCCCTGACATCGGAGGAGTACCTTGTGTGTATCAAACGTCGCAACGTAACTGGGTGACTATAAAGGTGCTCTACAGGTATCTCCGAGGATGTCTGTTGGGTTGGCATGGATCAAGACTGGGATTTGTTACTCCGTGTGACGGAGAGGTATCTCAGGGCCCACTCGGTAATACAACATCACAATGAGGCTTGCAAGCAATGTGACTAAAGTGTTAGCCACGAGATCTTGTATTACGGAACGAGTAAAGAGACTTGCCGGTAACGAGATTGAACTAGGTATAGAGATACCGACGATCGAATCTCGGGCAAGTAACATACCGAAGAACAAAAGGAACAGTATACGGGATTAACTGAATCCTTGACATAGAGGTTCGACCGATAAAGATCTTCGTAGAATATGTAGGAGCCCATATGGGCATCCAGGTCCCGCTATTGGTTATTGATCGTAGAGGTGTCTCGGTCATGTCTACATAGTTCTCGAACCCGCAGGGTCTACACACTTAATGTTTGGTTACGATTAGTATAGTTGAGTTATTGTGTTGGTGACCGAAGGTTGTTCGGAGTCCCGGATAAGATCCCGGACATGATGAGGATCTCCGGAAGAGTCCGGAGGTAAAGATTAATATATGTGATAATAGTGTTTTGATCTCCGGAAGGGTTCCGGAATTCACCGGAAGGGGTTCCGGATGTTTACCGAAGTATTCGGGTGCAGCAACACTTTATATGAGCCAAAGGGGTAAAGCCCACGAGGTATTGGAAAGTGCAAAAGGAAGTTTTGCTGCTGCCTTAAGCGGTACTACCGCTGGTAGGGCGGTACTACCGCGTAAGCGGTACTACCGCTTGTGTGAAGCGGTACTACCGCTCAAGCGGTACTACCGCTCGTGAGCAGTACTACCGCTTGTGCGCGGTACTGCAGGGATCCGAGTTGGACTCTTTCCCTGCGGGCCAAACCGACCTTGTGCGGGCAAAACCGACCTGGAGGAGGCTTTTACTCCAAGTTTAGACCCTAAGGCTCAACATATAAATAGAGGGGCAGGGCTAGCACACGGGAGACATTAAGATTTCCCAAGCAGTGTGTCGCCAACCCTAACCCTCTAGTTCTCCCGTCATAATCTCCGTAGTGCTTGGCGAAGCCCTGCAGAGATTGTTCCTCACCACCATCACCACGCCGTCGTGCTGCTGGAACTCATCTACTACTTCACCATCGCTCGCTGGATCGAGGAGGTGAAGGCGTCATCAAGCCGTACGTGTGTTGAACGCGGAGGTGCCGTCCGTTCGGCACTAGTTCGTGATCGGATCGAGGGACGACTTGCGATTTGGATCGCGGAGACGTTCGACTACATCAACCGCGTTTCTTAACGCTTCCGCTTAGCGATCTACAAGGGTATGTAGATTCACTCTCCCTCTCGTAGATGCTCATCACCATGGATAGATCTTGTGTGTGCGTAGTAAAATTTTTGTTTCCCATGCAACGTTCCCCAACAGTGGTATCAGAGCTAGGTCTATGCGTAGATGAGATCTCGAGTAGAACACAAACGAGTTGTGGGCGTGGGTGTATACATATTGCTTGCCGTTACTAGTTGATACTTGATTCGGCGGTATTGTGAGATAAAGCGGCCCGGACCGACATTACGCGTACGCTTACGCGAGACAGGTTCCTTCAACTGACATGTAACTTCGTTGCATAAAGATGGCTAGCGGGTGTCTGTCTCTCTCACTTTAGTTGAATCAATTTCAATGAAGAGGGTTCTTTTAGAAGATCAAAAAGCAATCACTACACCACGTTGTGGTTTTGCGTAGGTAAGAACGGTTCTTGCAAACCCGTAGCAGCCACGTAAAATTTGCAACAACAATTAGAGGACGTCTAACTTGTTTTTGCAGGGTATGTTGTGATGTGATATGGCCAATTACATGATGAGATATATGTGATGTATGAGATGATCATGTATTGTATAGAATATCACGACTTGCATGTCGATGAGTACGGCAACTGGCAGGAGCCATAGAGTTGTCTTTAATTATTGTATGACCTGCGTGTCAATCATTAAGCGCTATGTAATGCTTTACTTTATCGCTAAACGTTAGCAATAGTCGTGGAAGCAACAGTCGGCGCGACAACCTCATGGCGACACGTTGATGGAGATCAAGATGATGGAGATCATGGTGTCATGCCGGTGACGATGGAGATCATGCCGGTGCTTTGGAGATGGAGATCAAAAGCACAAGTTCATGGCCATATCATGTCACTTATGATTTGCATGTGATGTTAATCCTTTTATGCATCTTATTTTGCTTAGGACGACGGTAGCATTATAAGGTGATCCCTCACTTAAATTTCAAGATAAAATTGTGTTCTCCCCGAGTGTGCACCGTTGCGAAAGTTCGTCGTTTCGAGACACGCCGTGATGATCGGGTGTGATAGACTCTACGTTCACATACAACGGGTGTAAGCCATGTTGCACGTGCGGAACACTCGGGTTAAACTTGACGAGCCTAGCATGTACAGACATGGCCTCGGAACATAAGAGACCGAAAGGTCGAACATGAGTCATATAGTAGATATGATCAACATGAAGATGTTCACCATTGAAACCACCTCAACTCACGTGATGATCGGACTTGAGTTGGTGGATTTGGATCATGTTACACTCGAATACCGGAGGGATGTCAATTTGAGTGGGAGTTTTTAAGTAATATGATTAACTAAACTCATTATCTAGAACAATAGTTTAAGATGTCTTTGCTATATTTATGTTGTAGATCATGGCTCGCGCAGTAGCACCCCTGAATTTTAATGCGTTCCTAGAGAAAGCTAAATTGAAAGATGATGGAAGTAACTTTGTGGACTGGGCCCGTAATCTAAGGATTATCCTTACGGCTTCCCAGAAGGCTTATGTCCTTGATGCACCGCTTGGTGATCCACCCGCTCCAGTTGAGTCTCTAGACGTTGTGAACGCCTGGCAGGCTCGTTCTGAAGATTACTCAATAGTTCAATGTGCAATATTGTATGGCTTAGAACCGGGACTTCAAAGACGTTTTGAACGTCATGGAGCATATGAGATGTTCCAGGAGTTGAAGTTTTTCTTTCAGAAGAATGCCCGGATCGAGAGATATGAGATCTCCGATAAGTTCTATGCTTGCAATATGGAGGAGAACGGGTCTATCAGTGATCACGTACTCAGAATGTCTGGGTACTCCACCCGTCTGGCTGAATTGGGGATGCCCCTTCCGCCAGAGGCTATCACTGACAGAGTTCTTCAATCATTGCCACCTAGCTACAAGAGCTTCGTGTTGAACTATAACATGCACGGGATGAACAAGTCAGTCGCCGAGCTGTTTGCGATGCTGAAAGCCGCTGAGTCTGAAATTCAGAAGGAGCATCAAGTGTTGATGGTCAATAAAACAACTAGTTTCAAGAAAAATGGCAAGGGTAAGAAGGGTAACTCCAAGAAGAGTGGCAAAGCAGTTGCTCCTCTCGTGAAGAAACCCAAGGATGGACCCAAACCAGAAACTGAGTGCTTTCATTGCAAGGGAACTGGACACTGGAAGCGGAACTGCCCCAAGTATTTGGCTGACAAGAAGGCGGCCAACAACAAACAAGGTATATATGATATACATGTTATTAATGTGTACCTTACCAACTCTCGTTGTAGTGCCTGGGTATTTGATACCGGTGCGGTTGCTCATATTTGCAACTCAAAACAGGAACTGCGGAATAGACGGAGGCTGGCAAAGGACGAAGTGACGATGCGCGTGGGCAATGGTTCCAAGGTTGATGTGCTCGCCGTCGGCACGCTCGCTCTTCCATTACCATCGGTATTAGTGATGAACCTGAATAATTGTTATTTAGTGCCTGCGTTAAGCATGAACATTATATCTGGATCTTGTTTATTGCGAGACGGTTACTCATTTAAATCAGAGAATAATGGTTGTTCTATTTATATGAGTAATATCTTTTATGGTCATGCACCCAATGTGAGGGGTTTATTCTTATTGAATCTCGATAGTAATTATACACATGTTCATAACATTGATGCCAAAAGATGTAGAATTGATAATGATAATACCACTTTCTTGTGGCACTGCCGTTTAGGTCATATTGGCGTAAAACGCATGAGGAAGCTCCATGCTGATGGACTTTTGGAGTCGCTTGATTTTGAATCACTTGACACATGTGAGCCATGCCTCATGGGCAAGATGACTAAAACGCCGTTCTCTGGAACAATGGAACGGGCAAGTGACTTGTTGGAAATCATACATACTGATGTGTGCGGTCCAATGAGTATTGAGGCGCGCGGTGGTTATCGTTACTTTCTCACCTTCACTGATGACTTAAGTAGATATGGGTATATTTATTTAATGAAACACAAGTCTGAAACATTTGAAAAGTTCAAACAATTTCAGAGTGAAGTTGAGAATCATCGTAACAAGAAGATTAAATTCCTACGATCTGATCGAGGAGGAGAATATCTGAGTTATGAGTTTGGCAGTCACTTAAGACAGTGTGGAATTGTTTCACAATTGACACCGCCTGGAACACCACAGTGTAATGGTGTGTCCGAACGTCGTAATCGAACCTTATTGGATATGGTGCGATCTATGATGTCTCTTGCCGATTTGCCACTATCGTTTTGGGGTTATGCATTAGAGACAGCTGCATTCACTTTAAATAGGGCACCATCGAAATCCGTTAAGACGACGCCATATGAACTTTGGTTTGGCAAGAAGCCAAAGCTGTCGTTTCTTAAAGTTTGGGGATGTGATGCTTATGTCAAAAAGCTTCAGCCTGAAAAGCTGGAACCCAAAGCAGAGAAATGCGTCTTCATAGGATACCCAAAAGAGACAGTTGGGTATACCTTCTACCTCAAATCCGAAGGCAAAGTGTTCATCGCTAAAACAGGAACGTTTCTTGAGAAAGAGTTTCTCTCGAAAGAATTGAGTGGGTGGAAGATAGAACTTGATGAGGTTATTGAACCTTTACTTCAACCTGAAAGTAGCGCAGCGCAGAAAGATGTTTCTGTAGAACCTACATCAGCTGAAGAGGAAGTTAATGATGATGATCATGAAACTTTGGATCAAGTTGCTATCGAACCTCGTAGGTCGACAAGGACGCATACTGCTCCTGAGTGGTACGGCAACCCTGTCTTAGAGGTCATGTTGTTGGACAACGATGAACCTATGAGCTATGGAGAAGCGATGATGGGCCCGAATTCCGAGAAGTGGTTAGAAGCCATGAAATCCGAGATGGGATCCATGTATGAAAACAAAGTATGGACTTTTGAAGTATTACCTGAAGGGCGTAAGGCCATTCAGAACAAATGGATCTTTAAGAGGAAGACGGACGCGGACGGTAATGTCACCGTCTATAAAGCTCGACTTGTGGCAAAGGGTTTTTCACAAGTTCAAGGAGTTGACTACGATGAGACCTTCTCACCCGTAGCGATGCTTAAGTCCGTCAGAATCTTGTTAGCAATAGCTGCCTTTTTCGATTATGAAATTTGGCAGATGGATGTCAAAACAGCGTTCCTTAACGGTTTCCTTAAGGAAGAGTTGTATATGATGCAACCAGAAGGTTTTGTCGATCCAGAGAATGCTGACAAAGTTTGCAAACTCTAGCGATCCATTTATGGACTGGTGCAAGCATCTCGGAGTTGGAATCTTCGCTTTAATGAGGTGATCAAAGCGTTCGAGTTTATACAAGTTTACGGAGAAGCTTGTATTTACAAGAAAGTGAGTGGGAGCTTTATAGCGTTTCTAATATTATATGTGGATGACATATTACTGATTGGAAACAATATAGAAATGTTGGAAAGCGTGAAGGAATATTTGAACAAGAGTTTTTCAATGAAGGACCTAGGAGAAGCTGCTTTCATATTAGGCATCAAGATCTATAGAGATAGATAGAGACGCTTAATAGGACTTTCACAAAGCACATACCTTGACAAAGTTTTGAAGAAGTTCAAAATGGATCAGTCCAAGAAGGGGTTCTTGCCTGTATTGCAAGGTGTGAAGTTGAGTAAGACTCAATGCCCAGTGACTGCAGAAGATAGAGAAAAGATGAGTGTCATCCCCTATGCTTCAGCCATAGGCTCTATCATGTATGCAATGCTGTGCACAAGACCCGATGTCAGCCTTGCCATAAGTATGGCCGGAAGGTTTCAAAGTGATCCAGGAATGGAACACTGGACGGCGGTCAAGAATATCCTGAAGTACCTGAAAAGGACTAAGGACATGTTTCTCGTTTTATGGAGGTGATCAAGAGCTCGTCGTAAAGGGTTACGTCGATGCAAGCTTTGACACTGATCCGGATGACTCTAAGTCGCAAACCGGATACGTATTTATTCTTAATGGGGGTGCGGTTAGCTGGTGCAGTTCCTAGCAAAGCGTGGTAGCTGATTCTACATGCGAAGCGGAGTACATCGTTGCCTCGGAGGCGGCGAAGGAAGGTGTCTAGATGAAGGAGTTCCTGACAGATCTTGGAGTAATGCCTAGTGCGCTTAACCCAATGACTCTGTTTTGTGATAATACTGGTGCCATTGCTCTAGCCAAGGAACCAAGATTTCACAAGAGGACCAGACACATAAAGCGACGTTTCAATTCCATCCGCGATTACATCAAGGAGGACGACATAAATATTTACAAAGTACACACGGATCTGAATGTTGCAGATCCGATGACTAAACCTCTTCCAAGGGCTAAACATGAACAACACCAGAACTGCATGGGTGTTCGATTCATTACAATGTAAATCACATAGTGATGTGAACTAGATTATTGACTCTAGTGCAAGTGGGAGACTGTTGGAAATATGCCCTAGAGGCAATAATAAATTGGTTATTATTATATTTCCTTGTTCATGATAATCGTTTATTATCCATGCTAAAATTGTATTGATTGGAAACTCAAATACATGTGTGGGTACATAGACAACACTGTGTCCCTAGTAAGCCTCTAGTTGACTAGCTCGTTGATCAAAGATGGTTGAGGTTTCCTAGCTATTGACATGAGATGTCATTTGATAACGGGATCACATCATTAGGAGAATGATGTGATGGACAAGACCCAAACTACGAACGTAGCATATGATCGTGTCACTTTATTGGTATTGTTTTATGCATGTCAAGTATCTGTTCCTTTGACCATGAGATCATGCAACTCCCTGACATCGGAGGAGTACCTTGTATGTATCAAACGTCGCAACATAACTGGGTGACTATAAAGGTGCTCTACAGGTATCTCCGAGGATGTCTGTTGGGTTGGCATGGATCAAGACTGGGATTTGTTACTCCGTGTGACGGAGAGGTATCTCAGGGCCCACTCGGTAATACAACATCACAATGAGGCTTGCAAGCAATGTGACTAAAGTGTTAGCCACGAGATCTTGTATTACGGAACGAGTAAAGAGACTTGCCGGTAACGAGATTGAACTAGGTATAGAGATACCGACGATCGAATCTCGGGCAAGTAACATACCGAAGAACAAAAGGAACAGTATACGGGATTAACTGAATCCTTGACATAGAGGTTCGACCGATAAAGATCTTTGTAGAATATGTAGGAGCCAATATGGGCATCCAGGTCCCGCTATTGGTTATTGATCGTAGAGGTGTCTCGGTCATGTCTACATAGTTCTCGAACCCGCAGGGTCTACACACTTAACGTTTGGTGACAATTAGTATAGTTGAGTTATTGTGTTGGTGACCGAAGGTTGTTCGGAGTCCCGGATAAGATCCCGGACATGATGAGGATCTCCGGAAGAGTCCGGAGGTAAAGATTAATATATGTGATAATAGTGTTTTGATCTCCGGAAGGGTTCCGGAATTCACCGGAAGGGGTTCCGGATGTTTACCGAAGTGTTCGGGTGCAGCAACACTTTATATGAGCCAAAGGGGTAAAGCCCACGAGGTATTGGAAAGTGCAAAAGGAAGTTTTGCTGCTGCCTTAAGCGGTACTACCGCTGGTAAGGCAGTACTACCGCGTAAGCGGTACTACCGCTTGTGTGAAGCGGTACTACCGCATAAGCGGTACTACCGCTCGTGAGCGGTACTACCGCTTGTGCGCGGTACTGCAGGGATCCGAGTTGGACTCTTTCCCTGCGGGCCAAACCGACCTTGTGCGGGCAAAACCGACCTGGAGGAGGCTTTTACTCCAAGTTTAGACCCCAAGGCTCAACATATAAATAGAGGGGCAGGGCTAGCACACGGGAGACATTAAGATTTCCCAAGCCGTGTGTCGGCAACCCTAACCCTCTAGTTCTCCCGTCATAATCTCCGTAGTGCTTGGCGAAGCCCTGCAGAGATTGTTCCTCACCACCATCACCACGCCGTCATGCTGCTGGAACTCATCTACTACTTCACCATCGCTCGCTGGATCGCGGAGACGTTCGACTACATCAACCGCGTTTCTTAACGTTTCCGCTTAGCGATCTACAAGGGTATGTAGATTCACTCTCCCTCTCGTAGATGCTCATCACCATGGATAGATCTTGTGTGTGCGTAGGAAATTTTTTGTTTCCCATGCAACGTTCCCCAACACACAGACTAGATTCTGAATAAGTTCAGGAGAAACAAGAACATCGTGAAGAGTGAGGGGTCGTGAGGTGGAGGGAAAATTGGGGGAGCCAACATGAGTGATGGGAAGGCCGGCACCGTTACCGACGATGATACGAGAGGAGGTATGGATAGGGGACGCAGAGGAGAGGTTACCCGGATAAGCGGCCATATGCGACGAAGCACCGGTGTCCATGAAACAGTCCCCACCACCAGAGTAGGCGGCAGGCTGAGGTGGGGACTGAAGCACGGCGAGGAGTGCCGGGTCATAGGTGACCGGCGCAGGCTGAGAAGCGGGGTAGCCAGTATAGCGCCCCGCCGCTGTGGTTCGGCCCTCTATTGCCAAACGGGGTGGCGGGGTAGGAGGACGGCGGCGGCACTACGGGACCCGACTGTGGGGCAACAAAGAAGGCCTGTTGACCCGACGGCCCTGGCCTGAGGAGGCTGGGTGCAGGGGCCCGGGGAACGGGCATGGTGTAGGCATGCACAACCCAGGTCCAGGGATTATGACCGCCACTCCATGGCGGGGTCGGTTGCTGGGTGTCGGCGCGCTGTTGGTGCCCGGGAGCACCAGAGAGTTGCGCTGCTGGCCACCCCGGCGACCACGGCGGCGCTGCCCCGGGCGCTGCTGCTGTTGCTGAGGAGGAGGCGCACCGTGCGCGGGGGGGGAGGGAATGGGGCGCCGTAGGTGGCAGCCGGGGAAGCAGGGACCAGAGGGCGAGGCGGCTGGTGTGGAGCCCCGTGGGATCCGGCTTGCGGAGGAGCAGGTCAGCCGCGCGAGATGCCGGCAGAGAAGGCGGTGTGGACGGCACGGGCGTGAAGATGCTTGAGCCGCCGTTCCTCGAGACGAAGATAGGCCACCGCCCGCTCGTAGGTAGGGTTTCCCATGAGGGTAAGGTTGGAGGCGGCATTTTCGAGATCCTCGTTGAGGCCGGCGGTGAGGGTGGAGAGGAGGACCTCATCGCCAATCTTGAAACCGATGTCGTTGAGCTCGTCGGAGAGGGTCTTGAGGCACATGCAATAGGCGTCGATGGAGGAGTCGTTTTGGTGAGAACCAAAAAACTCCTGCTGCAGGAAGACGATCCGTTGGAGCTTGTTGTCGGTTAAGAGCCCAACGATCTTGTTCCACACCGTGGAGGCATCATCCCCATCGCGGACGATTGTGTGGAAGATATCCTTCGGCACGGTGAGGAAGAGCCACCGGATGATGGTGGCGTCAATCGCCATCCAGTCGGCGTTGCGGCTCATGGTAAGCAAGTTGGCGGTGCCATCGATGTGATCCCGGAGATTATACTCACGGAAGAGGAGGTTGATGTAGGTCTTCCATGCGTAGAAGTTTGCCTCCGTGTGAGAAAGCATGATGGGGACGCGGCGCTCGATCGACACGTCGCGGATGTAGGCCGGGTCGGGAGGAGAAGACGCGAAAGAGCCGGAGGAGGAATCAAACGGATTCCCGTTGGAGAGATCGGAGAAGGACATGGCGATAGTGGTGGTGACGCGGTGCTGCAGAGGGTGGGGCGGCGCGGCGGGGTGGGTAGCGGCGGAAGCTAGGGTTTGGGAGAGAGGAGGGATGGGCGCGGCTGCGGCAGGTGGTGGCGGCACAGCGCGGGGTGGGGTGGAGGGGTAGGTCGCGGCGACGGCTCGGTGGAGCTGGCAACGGCGGCGCGAGGGAGAGATCTAGCGACGGCGGCGGCTGAGAGCGACGGCGGCGCGGCACGGCTAGGGTTAGGATCGATGGTAGGCTGATACCATGTAGAGAATAGGTGCAACTCACCATATATTGATCGGGTGCATATGCACTATACCTATACTAATTACAGACTCCCTAGAAATTACCACGTTAATTAGTAATTAGAAGCCGTTTATCTGGTGTGGGACCAATTATTACGGTGTAGATCTTCCGATAACTCCCTAGAGACTCCTTAAAAATTCTCATGTTAATTAAAAATTAGAAGCCGTTTATCTGGTGGGTCCAAGTTATTACGGTGTAGATCTTCCAATAACTCCCTAAACATTACCACGTGAAATTCACCTATACTAATTACAGACTCCCTAGAAATTACCACGTTAATTAGTAATTAGGAACCGTTTATTTGGTGTGGGGCCGAATTATTACGGTGTAGATCTTCCGATAACTCCCTAGAGACTCCTTAAAAATTCTCACGTTAATTAAAAATTAGAAGCCGTTTATCTGGTGGGTCCAAGTTATTACGGTGTAGATCTTCCAATAACCGGAAACTCAATTTGGCTCCCGGGAGCACATGCTCCTGGGGCCAATTTTTTTTTTCAGATGTCAAAAAAATCATGACAAAATTTTTATGTGATCTTAGTCATATCCAAATGCTAACTGCAAATTTTGAGACAAAAAGGTTAAGCATTTTGGGCTATGCAAAAAAAACAAATTGAACATCAAATGTTACCCCAAAATGTCACCCCAAATTTGTTTTTTTCACCGACAAAAAAATGCCGCTCCGTTTCACATGAAAATTGTCAAGCATGCTTGCGACACTAACACGAACATCCACAAAAAATTTCCGAATTTTTTGAAAACATTTAGTTTTTTTTTCGCGTTACTGTTCATCCGCGTGCATTTGCACCCGGGAGCCAAAAGGCCTCCCCCATAAAATAACTCCCTAAACATTACCACTTGAAATTCCTAGAAATCGAAAGATCCGTCAGGTCAGATGAAGATCGGAACATGCTCGGCTTCTTTCCCTATCTCCCACGACTCTCCCCTTCCCAATATCTCATGACTCCTACCTCCATCTATGTACCAAGTTGCAGTGGCGGAGCAGAGTCGATCTGGAGGAAGAGATAGATGAATGAATATCTGGATATTCTCCACCGGTAAGGACCAATCCCTCTTCTATACGTGATCGCTGTGTAGGTTTTTAGAACAGTGGATCGATTCAACCAAGCACAACGCACGTACGTGCAAAGCTAGATCATAAGCACACAGGCAACCAAATTGATTGATTTTCTGCCTAGCTCATGCACGCACGTGTAACCACATAGATGTATGTACGTACGTGCAGCCTGATCGCTTCCATTGTGCCCTGATCGGATCGACTCCCTCGGCAAGAACACAGAGGAGTATTTCAAGATGTCCAGCTGTCGGCAGCGGGTGCTGTGGCCGATGGCAGCTTCACCTGGTGTTGAGTAGAAGGAATCAGGTACTTGATTATGCATGGACATATTGTCTCCTACAGGAAAGTGAGCGTGTCTCCAATTTTTTGAGAAAAAAACTCAGAATCTACCTGATGACCACTTGGTTCAGTTGCCTGGTAAATTGATAACAATGGAGAGTACAAATGAAAGCTGTGGTAGCAGCAACAAAGTACTGATAGTCATGTATTTTTTGAATGTTCAGTTATTAGACTGATGTAATTCTGCTTCTCTGCATTGTTGCAAGTTGCGTTCAGTTTATAAAGATTCTTCTTTATTACCATCTTGCACATTTATATCTTGGTGTCATTGGATGAATTCAGTTCAGATATTATTCCCTTTTCCCCATGTCTGCGTTTATTTAGCTGATCAAGTTGATGTCTACTTATATGTGAAATTGGTCACAGTTGGGAGTGCTGTATATATAAAGTCAACAAGATATTGTGTGATCCACGTCTTCATCAATATAATGGGATTCATATTGCAAGATTTATTAATGCATTTTATTATTTTGCAGCCCGCCTCTCACGTCTGCTCTTGACATGGGGTCTCGACCATAACAGCAAGGGAACCTACAAATTGTTACCACATGGCACTCAGTGAGCTCACATGTTGATGAGCGAGTCGTTGACTCACGAGGTGAACTGCTGAGGATCAGATGTAATCATGATAGGATATTTGATCTTCTAGCCAGAGAGTAGTCACCGGTTGCAGCTCCATGAGGTGTATATTTTGTACGTGTATTAAGGTATGAATCAAGTGGGTTATATCTGTTATATGTGCTAGGAATTCGTTGCTTCAATTATTTTCTTGCTTAATCACATATATGGCTGATACTTCGACGCATAGTGTAATATAAGCCTACACGTCTTATTTTTTCCTCAGAAGATTAACAATAATTAATACAAAAATATATATGCTGAAATCCCCATACTAATTAATATAGTCCTAGCTAGAAATTTGATCATTAACAAAATAAGTAAAATGGAAAAACTTAAAGAAATCTAAAAAAGAGAAGAAAAAAAGTTTATTTTGATGTTATGTACTCGATGTGTCTTCAATAACACTTCTTTCCTGATAGGAATCTGTGAATTTTCTCCCTTTATGAGACCAAGCAAAAATGAATGTCCTCATATAACTCTCATATAATACCTTTTCTATAAATATATGAAGTCACACCAGGATCCACATAACTGATATGGAAACATCCAACAACAAGTTAACACACATAAAAAAGGTGAAACATAGAGCCATGATCAAACTGAACACCAAAGGGTGTGGAGGGCGAATCCGAAGATTACACTGGTAGCCATGTTTCGTAAAAACTCATTTGGTACCTTGCTCTGTATGCACGTACACCACTGTTAGAAATTGTATGAGTAATTCCTCCGTTAGCTATTAAATCATTAGCCAAAGAAAACAAATTAAAGTTGTCGTGCTAGCGTTTTAATTCAGTAATTTAGAGAATTTTGTCGTTCAGATCGACCTATGACTTATTTTCAGATATGGGATAAAGCACCAGGTTCTCCTGGACTCTTTCACCTGCATAACCCCATGCTTCTATCCTCTCTTTGCAATCCAGTAAAAAATATCAAGGAAAGGCATGTTTGATTCTGCAGCCATCAGCTCTCTCGGCTGCTCATCTGATTGTTGTGTGTTATACAGTGCCGAGCAAGAGAAGCCTCCTCTACATCAAGTTGCAGTTGGCCTGTCCGGGGTGTTGCATTGATTCAGGAAAATCAAGATCAAGAAGCACATGGTGACCACAATAAACGGATATGTCACCTGCTGCCTCCATCCATTCTACAACATTGGATGTTGAAATGGCGCCGCAGGACACTCAGCCATGCAACAATTACTATTTTTTCTAGAGCATTCTTTCGAGGCTTTTCATTTGATATAAAAACTGATGCATTGCTTCTCCCTACCATGTGTCGCATGTATAGAAAGCACATCTAGGTGTGCCATCGTACTATAGCCTATGCATGTTTGATATAATATGATTTTGTTGTGCATGAATTGCTTGCAACTTATCTGTAGCAGCAACATTTGGAGATTGGAACAATAACTTATCATAATTACAAAACATATATCACATGTAATATTTACTATTTTATGCCTACAAAACCTATAAGTGTATTTATTATAGAATAGAGGTAAACCGTAGATAAATATCTAGCCCGTGCAGGTGCACAGGTTGACGACTAGTATATATAGTACAAGGGGTAGCCACGTCCTCAACTATACAAGGAAGGAAGAGGACTTGTTGTACAAGAAATACACATGCACAATATACATCTCTAACACCAAGGTACTATGTCGCTCAAGTACACAAGGAGACAGCACGACATAGTTGGACGGACGACAAGCAGGGCATACGTTTGCTAATGGTGGGACTAGCAACATGCAGAAGCAAGAAGAGTCAAGTTCGATTGCTGCTGAACATGCTGTCACCGCCGCAGTTAGGTTCCATAAAGTTGCCGGAATCCTGAGGCTTATAGAGCCCATTGTGTTAGCTGTTGGCCAATGGATACATTGGCTAAATATTGTTTCTCTCCCGACGTCTCTGATTCCAACATGTTCATTGCATCCATCTGTTTCTTCCCTCGTCCTCTTCTGTTTGTGTGAGATCGCATATATTCGTGTCTTAACATGTCAAATAAGTGAAGAACGAAATATCAAACAGTGTGGGTGAATTACTGAACCTTTCTATGTGCTCATGCGGATCTAGACTAAGATATATAGTGAAAGCATTACTCGCACAAGTGAAGGTGGGTAGAGAATTTTCTTATACGTTCCATTGCTTTATTTCGCATGCCATTTTTTCATTGGTATAGTACTATTGTAGTACTGCTACAGGCTGGTTTCCACTTGTTTAAGATTTGAATCTATCTTGACTCTACACACCTTGTGTTCTGTCATTGCCTATCAGAAACATCGCAGGACCTTGCTATGCGCTTTCGACCTATAGCATTAGACTCTGTTTGGCACTCGAGCCTATAATTCTAGTGTAGCTGTCCCTTTCCTCTGTATACTACTCGTATCAAGCAAATGCTTGTATGTCCTGGTGAGAGGAACTCAGCAAAGTTTTGCTCAAAGAATTATGGTTCGAATTACGACGTAAACATCGTCGTGAGGCATCAGTAAACCTAACAGGCGTATAATTATCAGTTCTATTAGTTCATCCATTCACTCGCTTTGTAAAAATTGCGAGTCTCTTCTTCGGTAAACGACCAAACAGAACAGGACGGAGAAGTAACAAAAAATAAACATCACGGCGAGCTGCTCGGAAGTCACAAGGTATCAGTAAATCAAACAGAACATCACCGTATCTAAGGTATCAGTAAATCAAACCACTGTTTACATGGTAAATCTCTTGGTCAATTAGCAACCGAAACACCTCGAAGAGCAGCAGTTGGGGAAGTTAAAAAGAGAGAAAAAATAACTCCCGGGAGACAGCCGGCGACCCGCTCAAGAGGATACTATGTACTCGAAGCAGTTGACGCCGTCGAACTCCGGCGCGAACCGGGCCGGGCTGGCCTCCCGCTTGCTATCAGGCTGTGGGCTCCGCTCGATCTTCTCCTCCTGCTTCTTCTTCTCCACCGTCGTCTGATTCCCGCCGCTGCTCCGCCAGGACAGCCGTGTGGCATACCCGGCCCCGGCGATCTCTGCCGGTGACGAGCTGAGGATAGAGAAAGCCAGGATCTTGTCCATGATGATGATGGATCAGCCGAGCTGCCTGCTTGCTGCACTGCGTAGCAAACCACTCTTCTTCGGCTGTTGCTTTGTTCCTCTGTCTTGACTTTGTCTCTGAACTTTGGTTTGTCTGTGAAGTATGAACTGTGGTTTGGATGTCCTTTCCCACACATGCCGACTGATGATATATATACACGTATGGGAGATAGGAGTGGGGAGGCAAGCGGGGTTGTTGATGGAGCCGTGCCGCAGCAGGATGGAAAGTCCACGGACGCAGACTCGGACCGACGCAACGGCGCGGCAAGAGAGTTTTTTTTTTTTTTGAACATAGTACAGATGCAAGCGCTCATATACACGCGCATACACTCATCCCTATGAACGCACACACGCACACCCTATCCCTATGAGCACCTCCGAGAGACTGAGCCGGCATATCATCTTGGAATTTACGAAGTCACCATAGGCACCTCGTCGTCGACGGGAACGTCTCCTCCCACTGAATGCGCATCGCTGAAAATCCTAAAATAAATCCAGAAATAAATGCAAGCACCAGGATTTGAACCCTGATGGACTGGAGATACCACAGTCTCTCTAACCATCCAACCACAGAGAGTTTGACCAGTTGATTGTTGACTCGGCACGACACCGTCCTGCAAGGGCCTTGCTGCCTGGGATGGGTCGCGATCGTTCCAACAGAAGAACAAAATGAGCTGCTGTGTGCTGCGTCGACGATGAGTCATGTTTGGGATTTGTTTATGCTGGGAGGCGATGGAACTCAGCTGGGGAGGGGTTGCCGTTTCGGGGATGGATGGGTGGCGTGGCTTTTGTTGCTTGGGAGTTCGGCGTGACGCCGCCTGATGGGAGACGCGAATGCGCTGCCGTCTGCGTGCGTGCGGGGCATCGATCCGGCACACGGCAGGGTGAGACGTTGCGCCACGGCTGCGCTGCAGATGTCAGGTGGTCGTGCCTGTACTGCTTTCGGTGTACCTATAACACACACAAGAGGCGATCTTATCCAGAACTCGGCTTTCCTTGATGTCGAACCGGGCAGATCAGAGCCAGGCCGCCGTTGCCGCCGTTGACCTGGCCGGCGACTCCTCTGCTCGAGTCTACCGGCAGAAGCTCCCTCCGCCGTGCGTACGAATTGGTGGACGTGCAGTACACCAGGCATGTGCTATCGTTCTTATCCACAAGACTGCGGCATTTTTTTTTACGGCGCTCCTAAAAATCAGTCGACTGAGCGAAGTTTCAGTCGATACTATAATCCGTTGATCTTGTATCGAGATTCGTGTAAAAAAAGTTCATTTTCTGTTTTTTTTCTTCTTGCATACTATATTATTGACTGAGACTTCGTGAAGTCTCAGTCGACTGAGACCTAGACACACTTTTTTTTTAACACCGTATAGACGCAAGCAAGACTGCGGCATTTTGCTCCATGTGATGCACGTCACGTATAAATTATTATGGATATGCCATTTCTTGGATAATTTAATCTTGTTGCCTCTCCATTTGAAGGATGATTTAATAATCCTTAAAAAAATAAAGACGAATGGTAAGTTAGAAGCAAAACAACAATCAACGTTATTTCTCTACAAAACTCAACTAGTGTGGCTAAAAATATATGAAAAATTGATTAAAATATTGAAAAAGGCGAAGTATCCAGTGAAAACTGATTTTCAGTGAAAATCTGGAAACTTGCCGTGTGAGCCATTAGATCTACAAAGAACGGCACAGATCAAAGGTGGGAATTCTAACCGGCCACTTAAACGTCAATTAGCAGAAACCCCCTCTTATCTCAATGATTAGCAAAATTACTTGGCCGTATCCAACCTAACTCGCCCCGTACCATGGCGCTGCTGCCGCGGTGAATGCCACGGAGGTAGGCGGGCACAGCTGACGGGGCTCCCAACTGCGGCGACGCAGCCGCGCACCGTGCCGAAGCTCCCCTCGGCGGGGAGAGCAGTCCTGAGAAGCCGAGTCGAGGGACGCCGCCCATGGGGCTGGTGAAGCTTGTGCACTGAAAGTTGCTGTTCAGTTAGTGCTGGAGCTGTGTAATTCAAAAAAAAGTGCTGGAGTTGTGCAACTTCCCTGTAGTTTTTGAAGGTGATTGTTCGCTGGTGATCGACAAACTGAAAATACTTGAAGCTTCTCTCTGCAAATCGTGCCATGAGTGTTCAGAGACATCAATGTGATGTGTAGCCGTTTTCCTAACTACATGTTCCAGTTCACGGGTAGTGGAAGTAACACAGTGGCTCATGAGGTCTTAGTAATGTACTAATCATACATCCCGTGATTACATCAGAAATTGGAAGAGTTGCATGTGAATATATTAGAATAAGAGAATAGGGGAAGGCCACCATACAGAATTGCAACGACCAAAACAAACAAAAACGAAGATACAGAGTTGGACATCAGGAATTACACTCAGCCAATGAAAATTTAGTTACAAGACTTGGGTCACCACACAATAGAAGCAGAACTGAAATAAAAGGTCAGTTTAAATTTTGCTTCTTGACATAGAGCCCTTGTACGTTGATCTTCAGGTAATCTTCATTTGGGGGTTTCCATCTGCTGCCTTTCATCAAAGATGGTCCCTTTATCTTGTTGCTCCAATACTCTGTAATTTCTTTATAATGGATTTCTGGGGAACTTAAATTTTCCTTTAGGCTGCAACATTCATTCAGCTAAGGAACTGAATATGAACAGCTTAACAGAAGCTGGCCCAATTGTCAGCGCTAGAATTTGGACGACAGCAAATACAGACCAATAGCTTCGAAGGGCAAGCAGCGCCAAGGTTGGCGGGCTGCCATCGCACTGGGGTGGGACGGGCAGCGCCAAGGCCGTCGACTCGTCGTCGCGTCAGAGCAGCCCCGAGGGCGCCGGGTGATCGTTGCCTGAGGCAGCGCTGAGACCACCGGCTCGCCGTTGCGCGCCGAGGCAGCAGGATCACTGTTTCGTGGTGCAGCACCCGCCATCGCGCGGGGGCTCGCCTGGTCGCCGTCGCATAGGTCAGATGAGGCGGCGGCGAGATTTGTGTTAGAACTTGGAAGGATAGGAACGGGGTAGAATAACTTGACAGGGAGTTACCTAATTACAGAGGGGGTTATGTGAAAAATGGAGTTAAGTGGCTGGTTAGTACTCCCACCTTCGATCTCTGCCGCTTGCAATTGATCCAAGGTCCCACGATGGAAGTTTCCAGATTTGCACTGAATTCCAGTTTTCACTTGATACTTCGCCATTGAAAAAAATACAAATCAAACATGGAAATGTACTTTTAATCAAATAGCAAAAAATCAAGCTATTTTAGAAAGATTTACAACAGAATGAAAACAAGAAAAATCTAAAGAATAGTTATTTGACAACATTGGAATTAGAAGAAATAAACTTTATCAAATTTCTTTTGTTCTCTAACGTGTGATGAATTTTGTGGCTTTCTATTCCCTCCATCCCAAAATGTAAGACCTTTTCTAACACTATCATAGTGTCAAAATTGATCTTACATTTTAGGATGGATGGAGTAGATTTTTTAACAACCATTGTTTTTCCAAAAAAAAAAATGTTTTGTAAATTCCTAAAATATTGAATAGTTTTATAAGAACGTACAAGTATGCAGTGTTTTTCTAAAATTACTTTTTTGTTTTATTCTGTCTATTTGTTCTGTAAGCTGGGCTGCTATGTTTGCGAAATAGCTACCCCCGTCATCATCCAAATTGCTTTCGATAGACCAAGAAGCAATCTAAGATAGTTATAAATTGTAGGTACCAGAAAAGTTAGGACTGCAGTTGAGAAACAAAAATTACACTTGGAGGGCAAAGCGACGAAGAGACAAATGGATAGATACGGTGGCAAAAGTCCATTTCCTTTACACAAGCTCGCATCAAAGAGACTGAGAAGGCAAAGCACAAACTCAGTTCATGCTCTAAAGATGCTGATCTTCACTGTTTTCTCATGGCATTCATGGCTATCAGGTGACTGTCAATCTCACAGGCCCTTCAAACTTCCTGCCAGCTATCAACAAGGAACACCCACTAGTAGTCGGTAGAATGTCTAGTCGATTTTGTATGGATACTCCTGGAATTCAAGGACATTCGACGCGCTAAATATCGATTGTTTTTTTCCCAATGTCTCTGATTCCTACATGTTTGTGCATCTATATGGTGCTTCTCTCGTCCTCTTTTCTTCCCGATTTCCGTGCTTACAACTTATTTATCTTCAAACATCTCAAGCAAAAGGATGAGTAAATATTATAATAGGAATGAACTATTGGGCCATGCTATATGTTCAGGTGAGAAGAAACTCGTATATATAAGGAAAGCATTGTGCAGAAAAGTGAAGGTTCGTGGCGTATTTACCTTTGTTTTTGCATTTACGTGGCATTCTTTTTAATTTATCGAATGCACGTGTGCTTCCCTGCAAACAAGATCGCATGTGTTCATTCATTGATCGAATCTTTGAACCTACCCCGAGTGTATTGTTATGTTGCATGGCATAGATTATTTTAATGTCCTTCATATTGGTAGATCAAATTTTGTTTAGATAGTAGAAAATTTGGCTAACTAAGTTGTAATTTCAAACAAAGGTAAATTAGAGGCCCGGCCGCAACCACCGGGCTTTTCCGAAGACATGTGGAGGCAGTGGCAACGAGGGAAGTGGTGAACGACAGGACACTAGTGGCTATGGTCCCCACTAAGGACATCTCCAACGCTGACCATCAAACACGTACATACGTTTAAATGATGTGCTCCGGACGTGTTTTACTATCCAACACAGTCCTGCATCGGTCCGTCGAACGGCCCAGATGTGTTTTTCATGCAAACCGTCCGGACCGCTGCCACATCTGCCTCTGGCAATGGTAGCCCACCCTTAACCCCCTCCCTCGTCCGCTCGCGCATCCCGCTCGAAATGGCCAGCGCCGCTCCAGAGCGTCAGTGTGGCATTCATGCCCGGACAGAGTGGACGCGACCTCTCACTACTGTTGGCATTAAAGCGGTGCACTGGCTGAGAGAGCGCTGCTTGCGCAGCTTCCCGATGCAGGCGATTGCTTCACTTTTAAACGACACCTCATCAATCTGTCGCCCTACATTAATTATATGTGCTTGCTAAAGAATCTACTCCGGCGTACCCCGTCCGTCTCTCTGTTGCCCACCATTAACCACAACGGCGCGGTCCATTGCCATTCGTCCGCTATATAAACTCTAGCCCGGCCATAGCCGCTGTCATCTGGTCCCTTTCTCTCATGGCAGCACGCACACCATGCCTCTTCGTGCTCCAAAGCCCTCCGGGACAACCTCTCTGAAGAAGGAGATGGAGGTCATTGTTGCCAGCTTGCAGGCCAGCGGGCAGATAAATACCAAGGACGAGCCGCCACCACCCTCCTCGCCAGTCAATGCCGGTATCACCATCAGCAAGGCATGTGCCCACTAAACGGACATGATGCTGGAGGAGCGGGAGGTCAAGTTCCGGTAGGCGCAGGTCGACCAGGTCTACAACCTCCATCTCCACGACGAGCATCAGCGAGCAAAGGAGTTCCTCGCCGCCGGCACCTGCATTGCGCCGGACGTGGACGTGCCCGAGCAGGAGCGTTGCTCGAATCCTACCTCTATGCCCGCGAGACCGCTGACAGTACCCGATAGCCGTCGGCAGCTGCGGAGGCAGAGCTGGAGAGTGTTGAGGCGGAATTGGAGAAGGCGAAGGCAAGAGTCGGAGCTTCAATTTGAAGGCGAAGGCGTTAACGTTCTTCCTCCAGGGCCGGTAAGTATGACATCAAGTTCTTGTGGCACATGGTGAGACGAACCTGCCAATTTTTAGTGAAGAAATTATGGTTCTAATTCTACACCATGAACATAACCATATAAAATTTGTCTTTTTAAAAAGGAGGATGACCCCCGGCCTCTGCATCTGGACGATGCATGCAGCCATGAACATCATCGTATATAAGGTATCAGTAAATCGAACCGCTGTGTAACTTTCATCTCATTCATTCTCTCGCTGTGTACATGACAAATCTCTTGGTCAATAAGCAACAAAAACACCTCAAAGAGCAGCAGATAGGGAACTTAAAATAGAGAAAAAACGAACTCCCGGGAGACAGCCGGCGACCCACTCAAGAGGATACTATGTAGTCGAAGCAGTTCACGCCGTCGAACTCCGACGCAAACCGGGCCGACCTGGCCTCCCGCTTGCAATCCGGCCGTGGGCTCCGGTCGACCTTGTCCTCTTGTTGCTTCTTCTCCGCCGACGCCTGCTTCCCGCCGCCACTCCGCCAAGGCAGCCGCGTGGCGTACCTGGCCCAGCGATCTCTGCTGGCGAAGAGCGAGGATCGAGAAAGCTAGAATCTTGTCCATGATCGATCAGCCGAGCTGCCGGTGTGCCTCAGCAGAGTTTCCTAGCTAACTTGGGTTGCGCTCTGTAGCAAACCACTCATCTTTCTCCAGTTGTTGTGTTCCTCTGTGTTGACTTTGGGGATGTTTGGTTCTCAGCCACACTTTGCCAAGCCAAAATTTGACAGCCATAGTTTAGTTCGCATGCGTTTGGTTTTTGCCTTAGTTTGGCTTGCCACCCTTTATTGCTCATGTGGCCCATTTGTCATAGAATCAATTTTTTTGCCAACTTTTATCAAAGTTTGGCGTTCGATTTTTCACCAAAATTTTGTGTGTTGCCACACTTTGATGGCTTGTCCCATTTTGACTTGGCAAAATTAGTCTCTAACCAAACAGACCCTTTGTCTGTGAACTCTGGTTTTTATTGCCTTTACCACACCCTCCGACTGATATATACACACGTACGGGAGATAGGAGGGGGGAGGCAAGCGGGGTGGTCGAAGGAGCCGTGACGCGGCAGGATGGGAAGTCCACGGACGCCGACTCCGACCGGCGCATGGTAGGAAGCAAGAACGACATAAGGCCCCTCCCAATGCTCCACCTTGTACAGGTGCTAAGGTTGCCACATAGGCAAAAAATCTGATGTGGCATGGTATTTAAGAGGAGAGAGATGGGTGTGGTGACCCCAGGAAGAAACGGTGCTAAGCGCGTGAACCTAGACAAAATACTTAAATGAAAGAAAGCCCACCAATGCATGAAGAACTTTAGTAGCTAAATCATTAAATAGAGTGTGCTTAGCTACAACAAGTTAAGCACCTATGCATTGGGGGCTTTGGTTGCTAAAGTTTTAAATGTGCTTAGCACCTCATCTTAGCACCAATGCATTGGAAGTAGCCTAAGAGAGTTTGACTGATGCAATCCATTGTTTACGGAGTGGGAGAGGTGGCTTGACGCGACCCAACACGAAACAGTCATGCAAGGGCCGCGCCCCGCACTGCCCGGGACGAGTCACGATCGTTCCAACAAAAGAAAGTGAGCTGCTGTTTGCTGCATTGACGATGAGTCATGTTTGGGATTTGTTTACGGTGGTAAGATATGGATTGGCTGGGAGGGGCGACACATGGGACGTGTTTGGCTACCCACATATATCCCAGTCAGGCCTGCGCGGAAGAAAAATAATCCGTTTGCTTACCCTCATTCACTGTTTGGCCTGCATAGCACGAACATTAAAGCATCTCTAGGTCTGCATTCAGATGAACGTTTAAATCGGCCGTTTTTGTGGAGCCAGGCCCGAGCTGTGCAACCCTAGGCACGTGGGTGTGGGCGGCTGCATGCGTGGACGTAGTCTCAAGACTTCGCGTTGCTTCCCAAAGCGTCATAATAAATGACCATCACCTCAATTTTTCACCGCACTCTCCCCTCATCCCCATTCACACCGGCGGCGGCTACCACCGGAGCGACAGCAGGACGATCCAAGACGGCGGCTACCACCGCGACGACTTCAGACCTTCACCGGTGCGCATCGGCCATGGCAGTAAGTCTTTGCCCTGTCTCTAGATTTACTGCTTTCGACTCGGCTAGATTTAGTTTGAGGATGCGATTGGAGAGTGGAACACATCGAGGGTGGGGAGATTAGATTTTGCACCGACATCCTGAGTTCATGCCTAATTTTGCGATTACATCAGGGGTGGGGATTGGGTACGAACTATTTGCCTAGCCACGGCGACCCTGGAGTCGCGTCGAGCGGCAGTCGGGCCAACTTGGACCATTCCAAACTCAGGCCAACTATCACAACCCAGTGTTGCCAACGAGTTCTCATTAGTCTCGGGAGTCATGTGTAGTAGACCCCGTTATAATTAATGACGTTGGATCTGCAAAGGATGTAAGTATTGCTTTTCTCCTGATGTCTCTAATTCCTACGTGCGTGTGCATCTATTTTGCTTGTCTCACCTCTTCTCTTCTCTATTTCCATGCTTCCTGCTTATTTATCTTCTATCATGTCAAAGAGAAGAATGAATACAAATATGAAAGTATAGATGTACTATTGGGACCTGCTATACGCTCAAGTGAATATAGACTCACGTATATATAAAGGGAATCATTGTACACATATAGGTAATGATGGGTGGAGTATTTATTTGTGTCTCAATTCATTCATCTATCGATTATCGTATGCATGTGTGCTTTTTCTGCAAACAAGAATGCATGTTTTCATGTAAGACTGAGACTGCAGCACGTGTATTGCTGGTTCTCCTCATGGACAAGTACATTGCTGGTTCTCACGTGTTTCCTCACCTACTATAAGGAACAACCATTCTGACCGACATAGCGATACTTGGCATCAAAAGGGAATTAGCTCTAGTCCACACCCTGCGTCTGTTCAACATTGCTAAGCATGGTCGGGCTACTCTTTTGCCAAGTTGCAAATTTGGCATGTTAGAATCGAACTCCTAATACATTCTGCACACGTGCAGATTCTCTGCTCTGGTTTTGTTCTCCGTTCACTGTCATTCTCTTGCTCTTACTTCTGAGGCAGCGGCTGAACACGCATTGGAAAGCAAGTTTTTGTGGGGCACGGTGAGTGGAACGTGCCAATTATGTGTTTTGTTTTGTTGTGTGAAACAATTATGGTTGGAATTACAACGTAAAAATCACCAAAACACACATATAATTGATTATCAGTTCACTCGCTCTGTACAAACGGTGAGTCTCTTCTTCAATATAAGCAACTAAAAAGTACAGACGGAGAGGTGAAAAGAAAAAACGGCCCGGTGAGCTGCTCGGAAGTCAGAAGGAAACTATAGACTCGAAGCAGTTGAGGCCGTCGAACTCGGGCGCGAAACGGGCCTGCCTGGTCTCCCGCTTCCTCTCCGTCCGCGTGCCCTGCTCGACCTTCTCGTCCTGCTGCGTCTTCTTCTCCGTCGCCGGCTTCCCGCCGCCGCTCCGCCAGGACAGCCGTGTGGGGTACCCTGCACCAGCGATCTCTGCCGGCGAGGAGCTGAGGATTGAGAAAGCCAGCATCTTGTCCATGTGCGATCAGCCGAGCTGCCTCAGACGGATTTCCACGCAAGCTTGCTCTGCCTTCTGTAGGAAGATGATTCTTCCCTTCAGCTCTTGCTCTGTTTCTCTGTTTGGACTCTGTATGTCAGTATGTGAGCTCAGGTTTGGATGTTCTTCTTTGCAACAGCCGTCGATTGATATATATAGACGGGAGCTTGGAACCGGGAGAGGGGAGGCAAGCCGGGTGGACGAAGGAGCCGAGACGCGGCATGATGGGAAGTCCACGGACGCGGGCCGGGAGGCCGACTCTGACTGGCGCACGGTGGGAAGCAAAAGCAAAACGAGAGTGTGACGGGCTTGTTTGTTTACGGAGTTGGGGATGCGGAGTTGGTCAAAGGTCGTTCCGACAAAAGAAAAGGATAGGTATGTTCGCCGCGACTAGTCAAGTTTGCGAGCATCTATAGCCGGACCCCTATATGCTCCTCAAATGTCCGAAACGCCCTCCCAATCACTGACCGGTCATAAAAATGCGACCTAACCGGACTCCTCATATCCGTCTTAAACGGCCGGACTGACCGGCACCCCTCATATCCATCTCAAATATGGGGACGATATGAGGGCTCGTGGACGCGCCCGGACACGCCTGGTCAGTCCACCACGTAGGACGCGACCCCACTCCGGACCACTTTTTCTCTTTTCTTATTCATTATTTTCTTTCTTTCTCTTCTTCTCCACCAATCACGTGCAAGTGACCGGACATATGAGAAGAAAAATGAGAAGTGTGGCTGCGCGGACCAAATTATAGGGGCTCAAAACGGACATGCCCGGTCACTCCGGCTGTAGATGCTCTTATGGTGGTGGTAGGAAATGGACTGGCTGCAAGAGGCGTCACTTGGAGTTGGCGAGGGGGTGGCGTGGCTTGGGCTGTTCGGCAATTCAGCATGAAGCTGTCCGGTGCGGCCATGCTGCCGTGTGTCCGCTAGTGCAAGATGGCACACACGCTGCAGCAGATCATGTGGGCGGGCGGCTGCTTTCCGTGTACATTAACGGAACTCCAAAGCGCACTCAAACCGTCTTGCAATCGTCTGGACTGCATGGTATAAACGTATTTAACCATTCATCTATTGATCCGTCGAGCGATTTAAACACAGTTTTTTGACAAATGCAAGACAAACCGAGGGCTTTACAGGAGTCCGAACAGCAGCCATATAGGACTTCAACACCCTGACCCACACAAAAACCCACTCCAAACCCCTCCCGGACCCCGCGTCTTCATCCTCACATTTTCTCTCCTCTCCTCTCTTGCCTTCGCCATCGCTCCACCACCCCGGCCGCCACGCCGCCCTCTGCATTTGGCACCCAAGGTGGTGCTCGCAGACGCGGAGCCCAGGCGGTGCTCGCGTAGCCCCAAGCGGTGCTCGCAGACGCGGAGCGTGTGAAGGAGCATGTTCTTTATTTCAAGGGATCGATCAAGGGTCGTCGAGTCCTTAATCACAACCGGGCGTGCGTCCATTTGGCACTGATGCACGACTACTTTGCCCTGGATTCCCTCTTCGCTGACAAGTTTCGCCGGCATTTTTAGATGCGAGGAAATGTCTTCGATCGTCTCTAGCATCGCGTCCGCTCCATTGATGACTACTTCATTTTGAAGAAAGACGTCGTGGAAATGATTGGTTTCTCTGGTTACCAGAAATGCACGCGTGCACAACGGATGCTTGCATATGGCACGAACGCTGATTTGTGGGACGGGTACCTATGGATGCCCGAGAGTAAATGCGGAGATGCCATGGTCATGTTTGCAACTGTCGTGGTCGAGGTGTCTGGACCTCAGTACATGAGAGAACCAACTGTGGTGGACAACGAGAGCCTCTTGGCAATCTTGAAAGCAAAAGGGTGACCAGGTTTGTCGGATCTCTTGACTGCATGCATCGGAAATGGAAGAACTGTCTAAAGGCTTTACATGGGCAATATCACGGTTATGATAAGAAGCCACAATTTCGTCACATGATCTTTGGATTTGGCACGTTTTCTTTTGCATGCCCGGGTGTCACAATGATATTAATGTGTTGCAGCGATCACCATTATTTGCGAGGATGACTGAAGGAAAAGATCCTCCTTGCCACTATACTGTCAGTGGGCATTTGTACAACATGGGCTACTATCTAGTTGACGATATATATCCGCTGTGGGCTACATTTTTCAACACCATCTCTACCCCAGTTGGTTAGAAAAAGTCTCACTTTGCCCAAAGGCAAAAAGTAGCTAAAAAGGATGTTGAGAGGGCATTTAGAGTTCTTCAAGCACATTTTGCAGTTCTTCGTGGACCTGCTAAACAATTGGATCTGGAGACCTTGTGGGCGGTGATGACCTGTTGTGTGATCATGCACAACGTGATCATAGAGGATGAGGGCGAGGATGCTGTCGTAGGTCTTTAGTTTGAGAGCATGGGTAATGCTATCGAACTTTCCAACCAAAACCTGGCCACATTTGAAGAGTTTATTGAAATGTATCAATAAATTCAGCATCGAGGAACTCGCAAGCAACTGAAGGAAGATATGATTGAGCATCTGTGGACCGTTAAGGGGGACAACAATGTTGGAGTTTCATATTTAAACTTTTTTTATTAAAACCACTGCTGCATTTAAACATTTAAACTTTTTTAGACTATATATGCGGCTATTTGAATGTGTGGACCATAAAAGAATTGGGGTTGGATGTATGTGGATAGCGCTAGATGGCCGCATCCCGTGTCCGTGTAAGCGGACTGGTTCCCCTGCACGCACGGATGCCGGAGCAAATTTGCGGGTCAGTGTTGGAGATGCCCTAAGACACGATCCCTTCCACAATTCAACTCACTTTTCCGTGAGGACCAAGTGACTTCTTTTTTTTTACAAAATACTATAACTTTTTGATTTCTCAAAAGAAAAATGTCACTATAGATGAACAGTCAAACCAAATACTCCCTCGATTCCATAATGTAATGCCTATATAATTTTTCAAAAGTCAAATTTAAAAAATTTGACCAAGTTATTAGAGATAACTATTTATATGTACAATAACAAATAGGTAAAGTATGAAAGTTTATCGTGTAACGAATGTAATGATATAAGTTTGGCATTCTAGATATGATGCTCCACTTTTCAAATTTGTTCAAAGTTTGTGATGTTTAACTTTTCAGAAAAAAATATGCACTACATTATGGAACAGACGGAGTAGATCAGAGTAAAGGTTGTAGCCCGGTGAGGTAGTTGCATTGGCAATGCATCGAGCCGTGAGCGGCGTCGGATCAGCAGAAGCACACTATGAGACAGTCAGACCATGGAAGGCCGGGTCGTCGTTGCATCATGGTCTGCTTCAATGTTATAAAATAGTTCTTTAATAGCAGTGGTAGAGACAGGGGGACCTCCCCCCCCCCCCTCCCTAACATCACTGATTTTGTAATAATTTGAAGATGAACAGTGTACAATTTAAAGAAAAATACATGCATTAGTGTAGTTTGGCACCTGCAATCAAAAGTTTGTGTCATTTGGCCCCCTAACCTTTAATTGATGGCTCCGCCACTGTTTAATAGTTGTGAAGTTCAATAAGAAATAGTTTTATAAAATTTATTTTGGTTCTCCATCAAATCCTATTGTTTTTCAGAATATCTCTTATTATTCTGTAGTTGTTAAATTCTAAAATATTTGGTAGTTTACTACAACATAATTTTTGAATTTGAAAGTTTTATTTTTTTATTTACTTAGTTTTTTCTACTTGTTCTATCAACTAAGATGCGTAGTTTGAGAATAATTTTCCCATCATCATCATCATCATACAAGTTGTTGTCCATAGAGCAGGGAGCAATTTAGACGATTATACATTTGTGGTACCAAACAATTTTGTTATAGTAGATCAGAGACTAAACATACTTTTTTTATGAAATGGCCTAAACTACAGTTTAGAGGACAAGGCAATAAAGAGACAGCCAAAAAAATATGAGGGCTAATCGAAGGTGTCTATACTACCCAGACAGAGAAGGCAAGCACACATTCACTGCATGGGCTGAACATGTAGCCCTTAACTCTTTTCTGATGACATTTAAGCTTAGCAGCCATTCAAAACTCGCCTAGCTATCACAAGTAGTGCCAATGAGTACCCATTAGTATCCAGAGTCACAACTACTAGACCGTCTAGAGCTAATGCTTATATTCAGGGATGTTGGATCCACGAACTATGGCTCTAAGAGCACTAGTAGAAAACGGGCCTTTAGTCCCGGTTCGTAAGGGCCTTTAGTCCCGGTTTTCCAACCGGGACTAAGCAATCGGGACTAAAGGCCTCCACTTTTAGTCCCGGTTGGATTACGAACCGGGACTAAAGGGGCTCTGCGTGGCAGCTTTCTGGAGCGGGGGCTGGAGGACCTTTAGTCCCGGTTGGTGTTACCAACAGGGACTAAAGGTATTTTTTTTTTTAAAAATTTAATTTTTTTTCCTGATTTTCAAATCTTTGAATTATTTGACAATTTAATCTCTAATCACTCCTCCTCACTGCTCCAGCGTGGAGCACTCATTCCAAATCGTCTAACTTCCCGGCCGGTCACCCATCCTCTCACTGCTCCAACCCAGCACGCTTAACTTTTGAGTTCTATCTCCCCTAGTTTCCAAGTCTGCACTTATTGTTTTCTTGACAATAGTACGCTATCAATCCTATTAACCCTTAGGTCTTGATGTCACATGATTTAATTTTTTGAATTCCAAACAATTATTAAAATAAACAACAATGATTACCAAACAACAATGATTAATTTAAAAACTCCAAAAAACTTCAAAAAGGGCAAAAAATTCAACAAAACTAAAAATTCTCAAAAACAAAAAAAACCGAAAAAACCAAAATAATAAAAAGTTCAAAATAAAATAAGTAATAATAATATTGAATTTCAATGAAAATAAAATAAGTAATAATATTATTTTATTCATTTTTTGCCATTTATTCATTTAATATGGCATAATTAATATCTTTAAATCTGTAAATCTAAATTCGACAAATAATATATCCATTATTATCAGAAAAATGTGAGGAATCCAAATATGGCATCATTTTTAAAAAAAAATTAATTTTTAAAAACTGAGTTTTTATTCTTTTCGAATTTCAAAAATCTAAAAGAATTAAAAACATTAAAAAAAAATAAACTACTTATTCAATTAATTTATGTTATATGTATCATATCAATCCTATTAAGCCCTTGAGCATGATGTCACACGTTTCACCATTTGAGTTTGAAACTATTATTCTAAAAAACAATAATTATTTAGTAACACTAATATTTATTGAATAATAATTTAGTAACACTAATATTTATTCGATGGCGGTTGCCATCGAAACCGGTTTCTCGTGCTGAACATTTTGATATATTAAACTTTTTTTTTCGACATCGTATGCAAAAGTTATAGCCGTTTTACTTTTTCATAACCCTTTTTTTAAACTTGTTTCAACTCCAGACTTTTTGTTCGTTCAACATGCAGCATTCAAAGCCACATCATCAATTTTCAACCCTTTCCCACTTCATTCGCTATTTTTCATGCATTTATTGATTTTTTTGAGCTAAATGACCCTGAAATTGAAAAGCACTAGAAATGAACCCTGAAAAGGTTGAAACTTGGCATGGTATCATCATTTCACCCACATAGTATGTGCTAAAAAGTTGAGAGGGTTACGGCAAAAACTGGATGCACTTCGTGTACAAACTGGACAATCCCTTTCGAAGTATCAGGGTTTCGGACGAAAACTCATCTGTTACAAAGGCATTTCATTTTTTTAACCTTATTTCAACTCTAGAATTTTTGTGCGTTTAACATGCACCATTCAAAGCCACATCATCAATTTTCAACCCTTTCCCACTTCATTCTCTATTTTTCATGCATTTATTGATTGTTTTTGAGCTAAATGACCCTGAAATTGAAAAGCACTACAAATTAGCTCTGAAAAGGTTGAAACTTGGCATGATATCATCATTTCACCCACGTAGCATGTGCAAAAAAGTTGAGATGGTTACGGCAAAAACTGGATGCACTTTGTGTACAAACTCGACAATCTCTTTCGAAGTATCAGGGTTTCGGACGAAAACTCATCTGTTACAAAGGCATTTCATTTTTTAAAACTTATTTCAACTCCAGACCTTTTGTGCGTTCAACATGCACCATTAAAAGCCACATCATCAATTTTCAACCCTTTCCCACTTCATTCGCTATTTTTCATGCATTTATTGATTTTTTTGAGCTATGAAACTAAAAGAGCTAAACATAATCTGTTTTGATTAAAACACCTATTTAAAATAACCTAAAAATTACCAAATTGAATATAATGATAAAACACACTAATATTAAACAGCAAGAAAAAGAATCACTCTAAAATCTATTTTCAAAGTAAAGTTATTCACAAACTAGTGATTCACACAAATTTTAAAGAATTCAAATTTAAACTATTCAAATTTGAAAACTACTGGCACTAACAGAAAGTTTATAATTTTTGTGACCTAAAGCAAAAAGATTCACTCAAAAACTCTAAATATTTCGCTGTAAGTACAAACAAAAGAAAATAAATAAAGCAAAAAACAAAAAAAAACTGGAAAAAGGGGGTGAGACCCTTTAGTCCCGGTTGGTGTCTCCAACCGGGACTAAAGATAGACCTTTAGTCCCGGTTGGAGACACCAACCGGGACTAAAGGTGGTGATACCCTTTAGTCCCGGTTGGTGTCTCCAACCGGGACTAAAGGTCCCATTCGAACCGGGACTGATGCCTGTTGAGCCCCGTCTGGCGTCCTAGCCGCTCGAACCGGGACTAATGCTTACATTAGTCCCGGTTCGTAACGCGACCGGGACTATTGCTCCGATCCGGCTAGGACGAAAGCCCTGTTTCTTTTTTCCTGATGTCTCTAATTCACAAGTGTTTGTGCATCTATTGGGTCCTTCTCTCGTCCTATTCTCTTCTTTATTTTCGTGATTGCTACTTATTTATCTTCTAACATGTCAAACAGAAGAACGAGTAAATATGAAAGTGTGGATGGACTATTAGGCCCTGCTACACGCTCATATAAATATAAACTCATATATATAATGAAAGCATTATACACACACAAGTAAAGGTTGGTGGAGTATTTATTTGTGTGGCAGTTAATTCATTCTACACACACAAGTAAAGATTGATTGTCCTTTACATAGAAAAGATAATCTGAAGGCCACAAGGTGGTACGCTCAACTAATAGGTAAAGATAAAGGGGGACCATTCTGCATGGATGATGAGCTTTCTAAAAAAAAGATAAAGGGAAACAATTCAAATGGCTTGGCTGAACGCGTCATCACGTGGGCAACCTTTCCTGCCCGACACGTGCCCATGTGGGGCCTATCACACATTATTTCATAGTTCATCTTCTTCACTGAACGGGGTTTTGTTTAGTGTCGCATCTCCGCACATTTTGCTGTCGCCGCACGAACCGCAACTACTAGTCTTCGTGCAAGTGTCCGCGCCCACAGTTGCCCTTGCTGCAAGTCGGTATGACCTCACAACGCCGACCAGAGTGTCCGTCGAGGGTGCAGCGTTGTGGGAGAACCTCCGACTGATGTTGTCCTGGACGGGGGTACTCATCACGTCGTCACCCGACCAGTGGGTCGGGTCGAGGACCCCAGGGCGGTTCACTAATGGGCCAGTTCGGACAGCCCATGATGCGTACGAGGAAGATTCCACAAGACTTGGTGATCAAGATAAGGACTCCTTTCCACCGACGTAGCCGACTAGGACTCTTGTTATTCTAGTTCTCTGGTGTGTTATATAAGCCGAGGCCAGGCTACTCATTAGAGAGGATGATATTATCACAGATTAAGATCATTACTCCTAGGGTTTAGACCACATTATACGATCTCGAGGTAGATCAACTCTGTACTCGATACCCCATCATCAATACAAAATAAAGCAGGACGTAGGGTTTTACCTCCATTAAGAGGGTCCGAACCTGGGTAAATACCGTCTCCCTTGTCTCCTGTTACACATCGATCCAAGATCCACAGTTACAGCCTCCCTACCCGAGATACACCGGTTTTGACACCGATATTGGTGCTTTCATTGAGAGTTCCGCTGTGGGATCGCCAGAAGGATCGATGGCTCATCTGCGTATTGACAGTAGTTTTTTCTGGACATCGAATTTGTGTTCGTTGTCTCCGTTTTCTCGACCGTCGCTTTGACGATTGCTTCGGTGGAATTGTGCGAAATTGTATCTACAACATGTTGGAAATATGCCCTAGAGGCAATTAATAAAGTGTTTATTATCATATTTCCCCGTTCATGATAAAGGTTTACTATTCATGCTAGAATTGTATTGACCGGAAACTAAATACATGTGTGGATAATAGACAAATACTATGTCCCTAGTATGCCTCTACTAGACTAGCTCGTTGATCAAAAGATGGTCAAGATTTCCTGACCATGGACATGAGTTGTCATTTGATAACGGGATCACATCATTAGGAGAATGATGTGATGGACTTGACCCAACCGTCAGCATAGCATATCATCGTTCAGTTTAATGCTATTGCTTTCACTATGTCAAATACACGTTCCTCTGACCATGAGATCATGCAACTCCCGGATACCGTAGGAATACTTTGGGTGTATCAAACGTCACAACGTTACTGGGTGATTATAAAGGTGCACTACAGGTATCTCCGAAAGTGTTTGTTGAGTTGGCATGGATCGAGATTGGGATTTGTCACTCCGACTATCGGAGAGGTATCTCTGGGCCCTCTCGGTAATATAGCATCACAGAAGCCTTGCAAGCACCGTGACTAAAGAGTTAGTTGCAAGATGATGTATTACGGAACGAGTAAAGAGACTTGCCGGTAACGAGATTGAACTAGGTATTAGATACCGACGATCGAATCTCGGGCAAGTAACATACCGCCGGACAAAGGGAACAACGTATGTTGTCATATGAGGTCACCGATAAAGATCTTCGTGGAATATATAGGAACCAATATGAGCATCCAGGTTCCGCTGTTGGTTATTGACCGGAGAGTCGTCTCGGTCATGTCTACATCATTCCCGAACCCGTAGGGTCCGCACACTTAAGGTTCGATGACGATATAGTATTATATGAGTTATGTGATTGGTGACCGAAGTTTGTTCGGAGTCCTGGATGAGATCACGGACATGACGAGGAGTCTCGAAATGGTCGAGAGGTAAAGATTCATATATTGGAAGGCTATATTCGAACGTCGGAAAGGTTCCGAGTGATTCGGGTATTTTTCGGAGTACCGGGGAGTTACGGGAATTCACCGGGAGAAGTAATGGGCCTTACTGGGCCATACGGGAAAAGGAGAGGCAGGCCACGTGAGGAGGCGAGCGCCCCCCGCTTGCCCAAACCGAATTGGACTAGGGGAGGGGGCGCAGCCCCCTCTTTCCTTTCCCTCTCCCTTCCCCCTTTCCTACTCCGTATGGGAGGTGGAATCCTACTAGGACTAAGGAGTCCTAGTAGGACTCCCCACACTTGGCGCACCCCTAGGGGGCCGGCCTCCTCCCTCCCTCCTTTATATACGGAGGAGGGGCACCCCTTGGAGACACAACAATTGTCCCATAGCCGTGTGCGGTGCCCCGATCTCCGGTTTCCACCTCGGTCATATTTTCGAAGAGCTTAGGCGAAGCCCTGCCGGAATCACTTCACCGTCACCGTCGCCACGCCGACGTGCTGACGGAACTCATCTACTACCTCGACGTCTTGCTGGATCAAGAAGGCGAGGAACGTCACCGAGCTCCACGTGTGTAGAACTCGGAGGTGCCGTACGTTCGGTACTCGATCAGTGGAGCTCGAAGGATTGTTCGACTACATCAACCGCGTTGTGAGACGCTTCCGCTAACGGTCTACGAGGGTACGTAGACACACTCTCCCCTCTCGTAGCGATGCATCTCCATGGATAGATCTTGCGTGAGTGTAGGAAATTTTTGAAATTCATGCTCCGTTCCCCAACACAACAACCCTGCAAAAATTCGTCGCGTTCCGATGGAGGAATCTCCGGCAATATCCGATATACCGGAGCCGTGTCGAATCTGGACGAGTTTGGGGCGAGGTGTCCAGTATCTTGCTCGGACATCCGTTGGAAAATCTCACCGTTCATCGGCTGCGGAATTCCTATACCGATCCAAATTTCAGCTCGATCCGACCGTTCAAACTTCGGAAAACGTCCGATGAGTGCATCTATTTTTGGATCTGTTTTCTACGCGAGAACAAATCCAACCCGAATTCATCTTTTTTCATGAACGGGACATTGGACATCCTTTTTGAAGAATTTTTTTCTAGGGTATTGTGTGTTGTTTTCAAACACGTGCCCACAAATTTTGAGTCTTTTCCGAGGCGATCTTCATCGTCACGCCGATGTCAAACCGACCCGACCACGTTGCTCCATAGCTACCGACCTGCGTCAACTCGACTGCGAAGTCGCCCCATCGAGCCGACGACAACCACCACTTCGGATCATCACCTCGGCGAGCCGACCAAGAGTTCGGCATCGTGAAGGACAAATAATCGTGAAGACAAGATCGTCATCCCACGGGATGCATGGGTCGGGTGCACCGTTGCTTCATCAAGCCAGCATTGACCGCGTCACAAATTCGGACCTATGTCGGCATCGCAGCGCCGTCGCTTCTGCAAGCCGACATCCACCAGGCCGACCTCCTTCGACACCTCGGCTGACATGAGACTTCGACATCACCAGCCGACCTGCTCCTTCACCTCGGCAAGACCGGGGGCTTCACCATCTCTTCACCAACCTGCTCTAGGGACTTCGGCGTCACCAGCCGACCAGCTTCATCATGTTGGTTGGACCAAGGGCTTTGGAAATGTTCTCGGCAACTGGCTTTGTCAATGCAATTAGGCAGAGTCTGTTCTCGACCCGCGGCAGCAGACGCGAGACGCTCAAGTTACGAGAGATCAGCCAACTTCGACCACTACGAACAATTGGGTGGTAAAGGATTGAGATCGGATGGCATTGTCACCCCGGCGTACCGACGTCGTGGTCTCGCCTTCGTTGACCAAATTCTGTTGTCACCCTAGCGCGAATTCGGGCAACCCTGCGAATTTAGATTTTGTCACCTCATCGCGTCGACGCCCTGTGTCGACATCTGCATCGCGCCAGGTTGCATCTCTTCTAAATAATTTATTTCGCGTAAATAATTTTTTAAAGAACTTTTATTTTATTATTATCTGGCTTGTGCTACTTCATGCATGTAGGTAATCGACTTCGGTTGTGTCACATCGTTACATCGGCGTGCCGACATCGTCGTCCCGCCTCGATCAACCAAATCGCGTCTTCGACATGATCGACTGACGTGGGGGCTTCGCCGACATGCTGCTGAACTACTCTGTCTCCTCGGCTGGACCGGGGGTTTCACCTCGGCCCTTTGGAAGTGTTGTGTTGTCACTTCATCAAGTCGAGCTCTTCGTCGGCTACCTCGTGACCGGCTTGGGGTCTGGGACCTTGTCCCGTCGTAGCTCGAACCGCGTGATCCACACCGAGCATATTAACCAGCTAAGTCGCTTTCATGCTCAAATTTCTTAAGTTTTTAAATTTTTGTTCGGTTCAACCGAGCGTTATTTTTTTGTCTCAAGTCAAAAACTTTATTTGTTAAAAATGTTGTTTGCTTAAAAAACAACCTTTTTCCCCATGTTACGTGGGGGCTCTTAAATTTATATGAGCTGTTTTTATAATAAATGTGTTTTCTTCTGGGTCGTCGCAAATTCTTTCTCTATTACTCATTTTTCTGACTCTAGTGTGTGGTCAAAAGCCGGATAGCCTGGTTTCTTTCTAAAGCCGCTTTAGTTTAGTTCACTAAACAGGCCTCGGAGAAACAACCCGCCTTCGGGATATGGAGGTTTAAGCCAAAGGCTGACTGAAAGCACATTTGCTCACTTGGTGGTTTTGGTAATCAATAACAACATATATGTCATTGAACTAATGTTTCCACTAAGCATATTTCAGGAAAAGTTCAATGATAGGGATGGCAAAAGGATTGTGGAAATACCCCAAGATGCAAGGAAATGGATTGGCAAAGCTTCAAGCAAGAGGACTCTACATTTTACTTTGTGAGAAATCACTTCGAGTCCATAGGAAAGCCAATACTATTAAAAGGGGGTAAGGTACTGTTGGTGAACAAAATGCTCATACGTGCACAAGTGATAGTCACCAAAAACACCCACAAGCTCTTCCACAAAAGTCTGTCCAAAGTCAAATATCCAATATCGGTGCAACCAACACTTTCCACTCGGTGCCACCGATTCCCAAACTCAGACAGACCCATGCCAAACCCTAGCACATCGGCGCAACCGATTCCACTTCGGTGCCACCGAGTTTGGGTTGCCAACTTTCTGTTACCTCGATTCACAAAATCGGTACCACCGAGTTTTCTGGATCGGCGTCACCGAGTTGCGCAATCTGACCGTTGGTCACCAAATCGGTACCACCGAGTTTTATATATCGGTCTCACCGAGATTCAAAAGTTGTCACCTTTTGGTCACTTCGGTACCACCGAGATTCACACATCGGTTTCACCGAGTTGGTCACTTGAGGTGTAACGGTTGGATTTTTGGAGATGCCTATATATACCCCTTCACCACCACCCACTCGAAAGAGAAGCACTCAGAACTATTCCATACTTGCCCCAACCAATTTTCTGAGAGAGAGCCACCTACCCTTGTGTTGAGATCAAGCCATTCCATTCCAACCATATGAATCTTGATCTCTAGCCTCCCCAAGTTGCTTTTCACCAAATCAATCTCTTCCACCATAGCCAAATCTGTGAGAGAGTGATTGTGTGTTGAAGAGTCTATCATCTTGAAGCACAAGAGCAAGGAGTTCATCGACATTGCCGAGCCTATTACCTTTTGGAGGGTGGTGCCTCCTAGATTGGTTAGGTGTCGCTTGGGAGCCTCCTACTTCGTGTTGTGGAGTTGAACCAAGAAGTTTGTAAGGGCAAGGAGATCGCCTACTTCTTGAAGATCTACCCATAGTGAGGCTAGTCCTTTGTGGACGGAAGCCGTTATGGAATAGTCAAGGTTGCTATTTCGTGGACCCTTATGGGTGGAGCCCTCCGTGGACTCTCGCGACCGTTACCCTCCGTGGGTTGAAGACTCCATAAACGTGGACGTACGATAGCACCACCTATCGGAACCACGGGAAAAATCATCGTGTCTACAAATTGCGTTTGATCCTCCTACCCTTCCTTTTCTACTCATGCTTGTTGTTACTTTCCGCTGCTGTACTCTTAGACATGCATGTGTAGGGTGTGCTTGACCTGCTATGAATGCTAAAATCTGCCAACACTTAAAATTGGGAAAAGGTAGAATTTTTATTGGTCAAGTAGTCTAATCACCCCCCCTCCTCTAGACACACTTTCGGTCCTACACTGACCTACTTGATGTCCGGAGATCAGATGTATCATGTTAAAGCACGACCGAAGCACAAATTAAATTTTAGACCAATTTCGGATTGGCACAATTTTATTTTATCTAAACATAATTTTTTTTGTATAATTTTTTTGGTTTTTCCGAGCATAACTCTCGCAGTACAATGCCAGATGCATTTCACGCATTGGCAATATTAAAGGGGGTCTGCGGTTAGCACCGAACCCACCAAAAACCGAGGTACTCCATGCAGTCCTCGGCAAAATGTCCTTGGTATTTCGCATTTGTATGCATTGATTTTGAGTTGTGTCTTTGGTCTATAGCTGGATTGCCCGGCTCCTGTGCTTACCCCTTACGTTTTCGCTTTGTTCGGCTAAGGGGTAAAGGGAGAACCACTGCGATTGTCACTTCTCGTTTAACTGGTTAAGTGCCTCAGTTGGAGAAAGCCGAAAACTGACTGTCACAACAAGCGTAAATCAGTCAGCGAACCGCAGGAGGTGTTCAACCAAATATAGCCGATCGAGGTTATCCGAGTAAAATGAAGGGCCTCTCTTTCTTGAAAAGGCCAAATTGTGGGTGGTTCGACCTCGAATGATCCGAGGAGTCGACGTATACCGGAGGCTATTAAGTTGCCCCCAAACATATGCTCCTATGACTAAGTGAAAGTTATAAAACCTGAATATCTGATTGCCTCGTTTCCACTAACACAACCGCCTCCGGGCACCGAGACGTCGGCTAAGGGTTGTCTTGTTTGTATGGAAACACCCTGCATAGCATCTACAAAGGGGCGGAAGCCGACAATAGGCCACTTTCAGATTATAAACAGTCGCGACGGAGTCAAAATAGACCATACCGAGGCTTCCTTGTGGGACCTCGGCATAGATACATCGGGATTCCTGGAGAGCCCAACATATCATCAGTATTTGTATTTAATATACGAAAGCTGCCTTCCGTAGTGATCGTTATAATGCCATAGATATGCATCAATTTGACTTAAGATTTTAGCCAAGATGGGTTGCCTGGCTCCTGTTCTTACCCCCTATGTTCCCGATTGTTCGGCTAGAGGGTAAATGAAGCACCTCTGTGATTGTTACTTCCGGGTCATCCGGGTTAGTACCTCAGACTGGGTGAAGACGAAAGCTAGCCATCTTAAGAATATAATTGGTCGGCAACGACGGAAGTGAAAATCTCGGTTCATTAAAGACCACTGAGTTCGGCAACATTCCTCGAACTAAATCCTCAATATTTTCCTCCCACATTGATCGGAATTGAGGTTTCACGATCATGGTCAACATGATATCCTGGGGAAAAGGAGCTTATAAATGAACTATTTTTTCCCAGAAGATATTTCTTACGTTAAATAGTAATATATAACATATCTCTCCGCGTGCCTTTGTTTATAAAACCGTATGGCCGGATTGCCTTGTTTGTCGTAAATCTTTGCCCTTATAAAGGCTTTATAAAGTAGGACAAACACTCCGCGACTACTGGCCGAGGAGGTTGAAGGCAATGGTCGGTCAACAAAGTCTTGTAAAATGTGGATCCAAGCATTAATGATGTAAAGTACTTGGATACATAAAATCATTACACATAAATTGTATCAAACGTAACAAATTTTGTGTCAACCACATATCGATCCTTAATTCGACCACCCGTGCCTAAATTAAGGCTCGGAGGCTACTGCATTGCCTATTCAATGCAACAAATCCAAAGTGCAATATGGTTTCCAAGGAGATTCGATCCTTGGGTTGGTCGGCCGCACCCAATCTGAGTCTCGGGGGCTATTGCAGACCGCATTTTAATTCCTAAAGTATGCTGCCGAGCAAGGAATTGATCCTCAGGCCGATTTCGCGAATCGACCGGAGTCTCAGGGGCTACTGGGATTAGTGGTTTTATTTTATCCTTCAGGTGCATCCCGAGTTTCAAACCGACACGCACCTTGAGGGCTACTGGCTATATAACTCGGAAGAGAATAAATTGCACCAATCGAAAATTTCCACAAAAAATCAGCCCACGGTCGGTGTGGTGCACCACCTCGGAAGCAGTCCGGCATAAAGCTCGGGCACAAGTGGCTGGCTCCATAGAGGGCATTTCCGGCATTAAGCTCGGCTAAATTCCTTTAATTTTTAAAAGACCGAGGTAATTTATGACACCTCGGACGCTGATCATCATTGGAGCTCGGATGCAGTCCGGCGTTGGAGCTCGGACGAAGTCCGGCATAAAGCTCAAGATCGGAGACACTTTGGAAGCAGTACGGCATAAAGCTCCCATGCGAATGGCTGGCTCCATAAAATATTATTTTTGGCATTAAGCTCGGATAAAGTCCTTCAACTTTTTCAAGACCGAGGTAATCTATAATAGCTCGGATGCAGTTCGGCGTTGGAGCTCGGCTGCAAAAAGACATCCCGGGTGCAGTTCGGCGTTGGAGTTCGGACGCAAGAGGGCACCGCCACACGGGAAACACTTCAAACCCGAGTTGTGACATAAAAATAATGAGGCATTAATAAATGCCGATAACTTAAAGGGGCTCCTCGGATGCCCGACTTGTGAACTCTTCGGATTTACCTCGGCGATCCTCAAGATCGGTGATGGAGAGATTTATTGAACCAGTTTTCAAGACCGACGGTCGAAGACAAAGAACTGTTCGGAAAAACCGAGGAGCGTCCCCAACTTGAAGACGGGTTCAGGGGGCTACTGATGGTGTCCTGGACTAGGGGGTACTCACCACGTCGTCTCCCGACTAGTAGGTCGGGCCGAGGACCCCCAGGGCGGTTCAGTAATGGGCCAGTTCGGACAGCCCATGATGCGTACGAGGAAGATTCCACAAGACTTAGTGATCAAGACAAGGACTCCTCTCCACCGACGTAGCCGACTAGGAGTCTTGTTATCCTAGGCCTCTGGTGTGTTATATAAGCCGAGGCCAGGCTAGTCATTAGAGAGGATGATATCATCATAGATTAAGATCATTACCCCTAGGGTTTAGACCACATTATACGATCTCGAGGTAGATCAACTCTGTACTCAATACCCCATCATCAATACAAAACAAAGCAGGACGTAGGGTTTTACCTCCATTAAGAGGGCCCGAACCTGGGTAAATACCGTCTCCCTTTTCTCCTGTTATCCATCGATCCAAGATCCACAGTTCGGTCCCCCCTACCCGAGATCCGTCGGTTTTGACACCGACACCGACCACCACTCGCAAGTTGTGTCGACGTCCCTGCAACTCTATCTCTTTGAACTATCGCAACCTACCCCATCACAGCAGCCGCCATGCTGCAGAACGGAAGTGAGCCCAGGCCTATTCATCGAGGTTGTAGCAACATTGATTACGCAATCCACTTTGTTGCAGCAGCCGCCGTTGCTGCACGCTGAAGAAAAAACATGCACGCCGAGATGTTGTGCTCGCAGCAAAAACCACCATATTACAAACCACACCCATTGTTCCAGCCTCCATGTTGTAGAAAGGAGGTGAGCCGAGGCCGAGACATCGATCCTGGTGTCATTGCGTGGCGGTAACTGCAGCGCTAAGGATATTCACTGGGGCCGGCTTGCAACATCAGCAATGTTGCAATTGTGGATATGTCGATGATGCAATCCATGGGGGTTGCGACGTCGTCTTTATTTCAAAAACATCATCCATTTTGCGGGGGTTGCATTGTCGCATGTGTTTAGGAAACATCACCCTTGTTGTGGGGGTTGCAATGTTGCATGTGTTTCGGAAACATCGTCCATGCTGCGGACCGGCAATGGTAGCAGTCGTTACGGGACGTCCGATGTGGGTGTGGAGGGGGGGGGGGGGGGGGGGTTGATCCAGCCGTGGGGAAGGTTGTTAACGGGGAAGTTTTATCAGCTGAACGACACGTAGGGCGTGCCACAAGTAAAAGTGTCCTTGTAGAAAAAGAACAATACATTATATTATTTTGTCCTTGTAGATCCTTTTCATTTGTATTGAAACTTATGCACCAGTAATTAAGTACTAGCACTTCTCATAAAGGAAAAGCAGTTCTGAAGTTCAAACCAATGAAATGAAAAATCATGGCGAGTATACGACTGTACGAACGTATCAACAGTCTCGTTGACCCAAGTGCTCACTTTTACATTCCAAAATTAAGAAATGAATGAAATTAAAGATACACACGGAGGCTCCTACTTCATCAACCACACCAGGCTTAGTGCATACTAGACCATGCCGGCGCGCGTTGCCGCGCCCATCCATTTTTAAGGTAAAAATGGTAGGAATTTATATAAATAGTGGCAAAGCAGTAGAGACTCGTACGAAATGGGTTTATTAATATTTAACAACATAAAACCAAACTCCTTGGATTAACGAAATGCAGGACATTTACTTGTTCCATACTGTATAATATATAACAGAACAGCACCGTAGATGCCTACATCGGCTATTAGATCAATCCTGATAAGAATAGACCATACATGAGTTCTAACTTTGGTTTTTCAGTAGAAACACCATACTTAAAGGGTTATAAAAGAAACAACCCAAAACAAACTCCATTGAGCATTACAAGCATAAACACAAACATCACCATGCGCAATGTTGATTTCTCCTCTATCCACGATTGTGTGGCAACTCATTTGCCATTTCAATCATATATTTTACTTGATTTCACCTCATCAACATTTGATAAACTGACTTTGAATGGAGGGTAATATTAGTGAAGCAAATCAAAAAGGAAGCAACTATAGTAGAAATGTCCAAACTAAAACAACTTGTAATTGCTCCCTGTTAAGCAAGAACATGGTGCATTGATGATGTAGACTCAAATCATTTCAACGTTCGTAAGAGAATATTACGTTGCATCCCTATCTAATAACTCCAGTGAAAGGACAATAGTTAGAGAGACTGCCATATATATGGGAAATGAAGGATATATGTTTGCATAAGAACTCGGGAGCAAGAATAATCCTTTCATGCTAGCTCATGTCACCAACGCTAGAGATAACACATTTTCTTCTTGGTCGAGATTATATCACATGACAAATCTCAAGAGCATGCATTTCAAAGTACAACGTAATATTTGTAATAGAAGCATACTATTTGAGTAGGATTTGAGCAGCACTTTTGGCAGGATTGACATGCGGAGTTCAAATTAAGTACCAATAGAAAAATAACTCAAGCAGGAAACTTGACTAAACCTGCAACAGTACATAATAGTTTTGAAGTTTTTCTTTTTGAAATAATTAGTTTAAGTTCATTGTAACAGTTTGGTAAATTATTGGAAACATCCTAGCAAGGCTGGAAAAATCGAACTGCTACAATAGCTTTTCTTGCACCAGGAAATTGTACCACGTACATGCCTGCATTGCCAAACATGGTTATTGTCCCCCAAAAGAAATTTAGTATCCTAAAAAGACAAACCTACTCATATGGAGATAAGTTATACTATCAACGACGCAAGAAATAGGATGTAGAGAATTTAGCATGCCTCTAGCATTATTAAAATATAGATACATCGAATATAATAAAAACTGAAAATGAAGGCCATGTAACATTACTTTTTTCGTAGAGCAAAGCATGAAACATGTTTCCAAGATTTTTATGTTATGATCAACACCACATTTTGGACAAAGGAAGAAACATTAATTCCTTTGCCAGGAAAAAGCACATGTATTTCGCAAGAGTCAATGGACCACGATGTTGACTGGCGGGGAAATTATAATTCTGCACATCATTGTTGTACTGCCAAGTTGTAGAAAGATTCGAGTATATGTGGATAGTTATGGAGACTCTGATCTTGAGATAGCAGATGCCAGTACACTTTATACTCCACATGTGTGGTAGAATCAAAATACATGATATGGAGTTGGTGGTGGATATACTATGAATTAAGCCATAGCCTCTTAGAATAACCATTTCAATCCATGGATGTATTTAAGCTAATACAAATGTGCTAATTAGTTTTAGCAGCGACATTGTTATTCATGCTCAATTGCACATGATGTACATGCCACCACATAGCCTGAAAAGCTTAAATGCTGCAAGAATGGATAAAACTTGCATCGGTACTTCAGTAGTACTGAAGTCAAAATGTTAATCCTAAAATAAAAATATTGTGTACACCTGCTGATGTTCATAGTCCATAGATCAGGCAAGCTTTCTACTTTTAGACCCAAATTCATCAAACTGGAATACGTACTGATGTGAGAGAACTATTTTTCCAGTTGTGCATCAGAAAAGGGGGTCCATTGCTTACAGCACACACTAAGTATTCCCTAAAATGAAGAGTGCTGGAATCAAGGTTTTTTTATTATTTCGGAGCTCACTGAAATTTGTGAAATGTCGGATATTTCGCATATTTCAGAAATTAATTCGGATTTTGAGATTTCTAATTTCACTTAATTTTAATGAATTATGACATAATTTAAATTTATTTTTGAAGCTGTTATAAAAATCCTCGAAATTTCGGGGTTAAAAAGATTTCGGACCCCACTGAAATATGTGAAATTTCGGAAATTTCACTGAAATTTCGTTGAAATTTTTAACCATGGATGGAAGAGCAAATATATAGATACAGTCCACAAAGATCAACCAAATACTGACATGCCAAACAAGCGAACAAATAAAATCAGGTGGACTCGAGCTTACATTGTCGAAGCCAAGATCCATCAGGTAGAACAGAATGAGAAATAGACGAAAATAGGGACTGGCCAGTTGAAACCCATGCACTGAACTATGTTCCCAACGGTGTGAATCCAAAAATAATAAGCATAATGAACGATTATTGAACTCTCTACGTAAGTATGTACCAGATAAAAAAAGGCCTCTCTGCCTGCGCCAGCGGGAGTGCCACACCCTATGGATGACAATCGCCAACATGTTGCCGCAAAGAGTGTCTGGCAGGGACCGCGACGTGACAGTGGGTTTGGACAGGGAAACGACGGCGGCCTGCATTGGCGTAGTGAGTTGGAGTCGGAGGGAGATAGTGCTGGCAGTGGCGCTCTCGCATCTTGTTTCGCTTATCACGGATTCACAACGGAGGAAAGGCTTCGTGAGTTCGCAAGCACTCCTATCCACCTACCTGTCGAATACTGATTGATGATGGTGAATACTATATGGGCGTGTGTGAGATGAAGGTAGAACACAAAGGGGCATGGTAAACGTCCTGACATAATTGGCCGGCGTTGATGCACATTGATTGCCTTTAAAGACCTCTAGCAATGATAATTTATTTCCTCAAACTCCGGTGAGTGGACTCCCAATCGTTTCGTTGCCCCATCACCACCCCAAGCGTCACCCGGTGAGTGAAATCTCAATCGATTCTTTTCTTTTCTCTGTTGGCCTTGGCCACTCGTGAGGCTCATGCTTACGCTGTGTTGTCCATCGGCTTTGTTGGTCGCAGATGATAAGGCCCACAGGCCCAAATAACTGAAGAGCTCCGATTTTGTTACGGGAGCAGCGGTCTAGCCCATGCAGCGAACTCTGTTCGCCAGGAAGCCAACCGGGATTGAAATCACATCCAACGGTCATAAACATCTACAAGTGTAGATCTGACGGCCGAAAACGTTGATGGTCTGAGAGGGCTGGAAAAGTGCCCAGTTATAATGTATTTAAACTAGACCATGCCGGCGCGCGTTGCTGTGCCCGTCTATTTTTTCAATAAAATGATGGTGATTTTGTGAATATATGAGGCATAACACGAAAGTGACTTGTATAAAGGATTTCTCCCCAATAGAAGGAGGGGGTTAGCATCGAAGGAGTGCAATACTTAGGCAGTAGGTTCTGAAAATACCCAACATCACTTTTAACAACAGGAAAAACGAACAAGAAACACCATGGAATTGAGCCTAAATGATCTCACAAATCGCACCTTTTGTTAGTTCCTCAATTGTTATTTTAAATGCCTCAGGTGTAGTGCACTTCACATTCTTTGTAAGATGTTGCCAAAGAAATACATCAAATTTTGCTGAATAACAGTCCAAAAATTTAGTAATAACTATTTCAATCAGAGCCTCATTTGACCGTACATAACCAGTGCTCTCATCTTCTTAGTGAGTTATTATAATATCTTCAATGATATATGTCATCCTAAGCACAAAAAATGACAAGTTACATGCTCGTCGCATGGATATGCAAATTAAATAACCATGGCTTAGTAGAACAAACGAACTTGTTATACTTCATTCTTACAATGTAATACATACTGTACTAAAAAAACTGTCACTTGCAGGATAAAATATCTGTAAAGGCAGTCATAAAATGGATCTGGTACCAGAAAACTACAAATCACTTGCGCAGGAAAGGGTCGGGTAGGTGTATTCGAGACTAAATAATCCTTGAAGATACATAGTCCACAAGTCTGCAACCTGTAATAACACACTCGAGTTACACATTATGAAGGCGAAGTGCATAGGTTCAATCTGAAGAAATGATTTCCCTGAAAGAAAAATCGTGGAAAGTACATGGAGTATGGACATAGGATTTATCTCTTAGCAACTCCTTTTCATATGTAAAAGAGAAAAATCCTTCATTGCGCTTTAGGACCTGCAGTAACCAAAAAATATTGATCAGGCAGTGCCCATTTTGATACTCGCGTGTTGGCCTAAGATGACATTAAATTGATCCATGAGTAACATCCAGATCGCATATTTATTTGAATAGACAAAGATATTATAGCCAGGAAAGACTAATTTTTCAATGTCATGGAGTTTTATATTAAGGCTAACCGATCATACGTTGCTGCATAATCTTACTTCAACGACAACATGCCTCAGCACACACAAAATTTACACATGGCAGTCCATGTGAACGAACTAATTAACTGGGCGACAGCCAACGGAGAACAACTCATTACTCATATATGCATAATCTCTTAATAGCACACGCAATTAGGTTAGGAGTAGCACAAAGGGCATTTTAAAAAAATAGCAGAAAACTATTTCTTCCAAGCACGTGAACACGCTGTATCACACACCACGATCATTCTTAGAGCATCTACAATCGGACCTCTCAAACCCGCCTCATACGCCCGGGCAGGCCGCCCGGTCACTTTTTTTTGACCCAGACGGGTCTCTCAAATGGCCCTCAAACGCCCGGGCTGACCGGCACCCCCCATATCTAGCCCAAATATGGGGCCGATATGGGGGCACCCGGGCGCGTCCGGGCACGCCCGCCACGTCGGACTGACGAACAGGGCCCAGCCGGAAACGCCCGCCAACCCGGCGGTCCGAAGGTCGTCTCCTCCGCTGGACCGGTCGCGCCGCGTGTCGCAGCTCCGGCGGGCCGCGTAGTGCATTGCCCGGCTATTTAAGTGCACCGGCGGACCCCGAAACCCTACATCCACATCTTCCTCCTCATCCTGTCCGTCGCCGCCACCAGTTTCCACTCCACCCATCCGCAGCCATGCCCCCACGCCACCGGGTGAGGAGCCAGGCGTTCCTGACGCCGGAGCGCCGGCTCGAGCTCCTTGAGCGGATCCTGAATAGGCGCGAAGCCCGGATCGCCACGGGGCTACCTCCGGATGTAGTGGATCCGGAGGAGGAGTCGGAGGAGGAGTCGGTGGAGGTGGAGGTGGAGGATGAAGAGGTGGAGGAGGAGGGGGATGAGCCGGGGGAGGAGGATGTGGGGGACGCTGGCGACGGGGATCTCCGGGCGGAGCAACAGGCCATCCTCGATTCCCTCCGGTCGGAGTCGGATGCGGATGCAAGACACCGTCGTCGGCAGGAGATGGAGGCGCAAGAAGCCGCGGAACACGCGGAGTGCTTGGCCTACATCGATGAGATGAAGCAGGAGGAGGATGAACCGGAGCCCTCCTCCCCGCCCGTCCAGCCGGCGCCCGGCTCCGTCGTCGTGGACATCACCGACGACGAAGAGTAGCTAGGGTAGTACGTAGGATTTACTTTGCATGCTTTTGTATGGATGTAGGGGATGAAATTTGAGAGATGCGGATGCAGATTGACGGATTTGAGGTGTGCCCGGTCAGTGCCCGCGGACGCGTCCGCGGGCGTTTGAGGGGCCGAATTTGTCATATCCGGCTGTAGATGCTCTTATGGATTGAACATCAGGAAGAAGAAAATACCACATGCACTGTTGAGCCAACGCCATGGTGGACCACCAGGACACACCACGTACAGGCCGGCGTGCTATTTCAGAGTCCTTCTAGGATGTGTTTGGTTTGAGGGACGAACTAAAATGGTTGTGGGTATCCCCAACCACCTGGTTAGGGATAACCCTTTTTTCTGTTTGGTTGCGTGGGTGAGGTCAGCCATTCTTTTGTTTGGTTTGAAGGATGAAATATGGCTTAGGATAACCATTGAAGTGTTTGATTTGAGTGATGAATAATGGATAGATGGTGTGGTGACTTTTTTTTGACTGAGCTGATAAGATTACTACCACACATCGAGCATGCCTCAACAGCTCGCAGCAGCATACATGTTTCGTTTCATTGGTGGCATGAGATATAGCAGCACGGTGGCCGGAAATACAGCAGCAGGAAGATCGATCCAGCTCCATGCACGAAGCCGCCGCACCAACCTCAATCGCCGGCCGCGTGCGACTCCTCAAGCCTCCAGCCGCCGCCCTCATTGAGATCGAGCCGCGCCGCCGCCTCAAACCCTGACCTGCGTCGCCCTTGTCCAACCTTCGCAGCGGCCGGCCGTCATTGCGCCGCCGCCGCCACCCACGGAAGAGAGAGGAGAGTGACGGGGAAAGTTCTCGGGGGTGAGCGCGAGTCAACAGCCAAAAAACGACTCGCATGCGAGAGTTCAGCAACGCGCGCCCGGAGTGGTTGCCTTCGCCCGCCCGTTTTTCGCGGCTAACCACATCCCCGTTTTTTGCGAATATTCACAGCATCTGGCTGCCTCTATCCCTCCTCGCCCCAGATCCAAACGGGTGGCAACCACAGCAAAAAGGGGTTATCCCTGTCCCTGGAAGGATATCCCTCCAACCAAACACATCCCTAGTCTGCTGGAGGAGCCCGTGCTGGTGACTGACCTAGGATCCGCCCTCGATTGAAATCGTGTCGGAGAGGACACCTAGGGTTGCTAGTGGGAGGGGTTGACCGATCCTTGTGGTGAGCGCCGCTGCTTAAAGTGGAGATCGACATGAGAATATGCCATCAGTGGCTGGGGGCGGCGACACACTATGACTGGCTGACGGCTGGATCGGTCGGCCCCCAGTTCACCCGCATCTGGCGCTTCCGCTTGATCCCCTGAGCTGGATACCCTCGCGAGCGGCGCGAGCTGGTCGCCCACTTCGCCTGAATCGAGCGGCTGCGGCATCCGCCTTGTTTGGGTTAGCGAGCACACGAATCACCCACGACGGATCGGTTCGATGCTTTTTGGACCGATCTTTTTCCTCACGGAATGCTCCCTCGCTATGCTAGGTGGGCTGTTTAGCCCAATTAACCATATTAACCAGAAAAAGTTACGGGAGTAGCTGCCCTCTGGAAGCTGCGGCCTTCGGGGAGGGAACTTTGCATCCAACGGCTAGAGACTGCCATAACCTGAAATCAGACGGCTCCAAAGGCTGATAGCATGAGGGAGCTCCTAGGGTGCCCGGTTATAATATATTTAAATAACGACGGTGTCCAAGCAGTGAAGGCCGTCGAACGCGAGTTCGAACCCAGCACGCTGCTGCGCTGTCGTCTTGCCGAACAAACCCTGCTCCTTTAGGGCGTCCGCCTTGTTTGCCGCAGGCTTCGTCGCCCCGCCGGAGACCAGCTGCTTGATCGCTCCGGTGGTGAGCACTGACGTGCCGTAGCCGTCGAGGGGCGTCTCGCAGAAGACGAGCGTCGTCATTAACCTCTCCATTGCCATGGATCCGCTAACTTGAGGCTCGACTACCTTGGACTGAATAAGACGCTGCTGCTGCCGCCGCCGCTGCTCGTTGAAACTGTTAGAATTGTGTCGAATATTATTTGTATAAGGTAGGTTACAATTGGACTTTGTGTAGACAAGGTAGGAGTCGTGTCCTATTATGACACCAGTATCCCTAGGCCTCATTCATATATAATGAGGGATAGACAAACGATATAATCTATGCCAACATAATAGCACAGGTATGCGGTTCGACAGGCGGCCCAGGAGACCGTGGCCAAGTGGTGGCGGTGCAGACAGGGCTGGTGAGCCAGGGCCAGGCGCTGCGCAGCTAGAGGTGTGCCACGTGCGTGTGCGTCGCGCAAGGGAGCTGCCCATGCCGTGGCATGCCTTGCTGCGTTGTGCCGAGTCGAATCAAAATCTGACGTGGGATTTGTTAACAGAAAAATATACAACCAAAAGTCATGGGCAGGATTCAGGGCACGTTGCGTACTTGGTGCTGCTTGTGCTAGTCGAAAGTACATGAGTGCATGCATCAGGAAGATACGTGATGTGTAAGAGAAGGACTGCGGTTGGCTATTTGGTTGTGGTGATTCTCGCTGCTTGGACGAAGGAAATAATTTGAGTAGTCCAAGGGGTGTTGGCTGATCGAGTTGTTCAGGGGACCGTGATAGTCGGCAGAGTTTGTTTTTCAGGGTATGTCTGAATGGAAAGCTTTCACATCAGGAAAAGACAAGAACAAAGCCGTAGGGTCTAGATGGTTTTTTTGGCGAGAGAAGCCATCGCTAAGCAATAGGTGATCAAGAAGCAACACTGGATCATTCATACACAGGGCGTCAAGCGAGGCATGGAGATGTGTAAGGCGGACACGACGCGGGGTGGAGTATGGTTGCAGTCGGATAATTTCGGCTGGGTCGGACTGGACAAACTGATGGATCGATGGGGATGTCGGTCGAAACAGAAGATGGCGGTGATTTCAGCGACGACGACATAGGAGCGTGATGCTGTCGGTGGCCAACTTCTGGGGCGTGGAAACACGTGGTGCGGGCCCGAGGGCTTGTGCGGCTTCGACAAGACTATGGCGCAGTGTTGATTCAAGGTAGTGCACACATGAGAGCTTGAAGTTGACAGGGCGCGGAGTAGCACGGCCAGCTACATGGAGTTATGTTGAAGGCGGAGCTGGAGTCTAGCGGAAGACTTCACTCTGTGCTGATGGAGGGGCTACGGTGTAAGACGTCAGAGAATCGAGCCTATTTCAGCAGGATAGTGAGAGACACGTGGATCGGACTGGATACCAGTGGTCTGATAGAGACGTGATACTCGGCATCGGTCAGTGATGAATGGTGGTTATCTGCAGTGGGGATTGAATGGTGTGGGTTCGCGACCTTGGAGACTCGACCAGGACAACAGAGGCTCGACGCGGTGATAGCGGTGAGGCGTGCGGTAAGCACGGGACACATCGACAGACCAAGGCACTAATGATGAGACATGTGGTCGTATAAAGTGTGCAGGGGTGCTGAAGCAGTGTTGACGAGTACCAGATCCAAGTTGGTGACTGGGTTTATCGGTGCTAGTTGATAGACGGGAGTTGACGTTTGGAGAATCTGAGAAAGTGACGGAAAGTCTGAAATTGACAAAAGCGGAGAGAGTACATGGCCGTATATTCTGTGGTGTTTAATGCACATGGCAAAGTGCGATGACAAGTACAGAAGGAGGCAGAGTGCTATAGCCATGGGACATGTCAGAGACTATCCGGGAAAAGGGTGAGACAACTGTGAATTTGACTCAAGGTGACACAGGGGCGACAGTGAAATTCTTTCAAGTTCCAGACAGACGGTCAAGAAAGAGCGGTGATATTGAGTTCAGGTAACTCTTATATGTGGCATCCAATTTGTGGGTTGTTCACTTTCACGCAGGTTAGTGATCAATGTGTGATGGCGTTGAACGGATACTGCGGAAGTTGGAAGCACAAAGTAGAGTAATAAGGAACTTAATTTTGCTCGAGTGTTGATTGTGAAGAAGACGAGAAGGGAGTACAGTTGCAGGTGGCACTACTAGAAAAATGGCTATAGCCAATATCCCTATTAGTGGCGCACCATGGTGGTGGTGCGCCACTGCTATATAGCAATGGCGCACCAGAAGCAGGTGCGCCATTGTTATTTTTTTAGTAGTGGCGCACCACCTGAGCAGTGGCGCACCACACCAAGGTGCGCCATTACTATGTCTGGTGGGGTGGGGGGATGGACAAAAAAAATAGCAATGGCGCACCACACCAAGGTGCGCCATTACTATGCTACATAGTAATGGCGCACCTTGGTGTGGTGCGCCATTGCTATGTCTGGTGGGGCTGTGTGCCTGCGTGTGTGTGGGGTTAGTAATGGCGCACCCTCCCTGGTGCGCCATTGCTAAGGTTAGCAATGGCGCACCAGGGAGGGTGCGCAATTACTAACGTCTCACACACACACAAACACACACACCCCCACACACACACCCACCCCCCCGGTGGATCGTCTTTTCAGTTTAAAAAAAAATAAAAGAAAATGATAAAAGATTCAAAAAAATTCAAAAAAATAGATGCCCATGTGTTATGTGTTCTAGTTGTTAGGAAAATTAACAAACACGAATTTTGAATTTTTTTGCAAAAGGCCATCGTGCTTCGGTAAAATGGCCGTAACTTTTGCATACGACCTCCGATGAAAAAGTTTTTTATATGAAAAAGCATCTACTCGAAAAGTTACATCCGAATTCAACGGGCTATGCCTGTTATCGATTTTTTAGAATCCTCAAAAACCTAACAGAAAAAAAGTTACAGCCATTTTAAGATCTGGAGGCAAAAAAATAAAAAAATTAAAAAAAGTTAGCAATGGCGCACCAGTGCATAGTGCGCCACTACTATTTTTCCGCCTTCCAAATTCAAAAAAATTTAAAAATAGTAATGGCGCACCACACCAAGGTGCGCCATTACTATCTTCCCGCCTTCAAAATTCAAAATAAATCAAAAAAATAAAAAAAAGTTAGTAATGGCGCACCTGCCCACGGTGCGCCATTACTATGCCGTATATATGGCTGAGCGGGGTCCTCTCCTCCTTACCTCTTCATTTTTCTCCTCCACTCCACCTCTCCTCCACTCCATCTCCTCCACTCCCTCTCCGGCGACCTCCTCCTCCTCCTCTCCGGTGACCTCCTCCCACTCCTCTCCGGCGACCTCCTCCTCCTCTCCGGCGACCTCCTCCTCCCTCCTCTCCTCCCCTCCCCTCACGGTTTCTCCTCCCTCCTCTCCGGTGAGCTCCTCCTCCCTCCTCTCCGGTGATCTCCTCCTCCCTCCTCTCCGGTGAGCTCCTCCTCCCTCCTCTCCTCCCCTCCCCTCACGGTTTCTCCTCCCTCCTCTCCGGTGAACTCCTCTCCGGCGACCTCCTCCTCCTCTCCGGCGATGTAGGCGAGCTCCTCTCCGGTGACCTCCTCCTCCTCCTCTCCGACGATGTAGGCGAGCTCCTCTCCGGTGACCTCCTCCTCCTCCCTCCTCTCTTCCTCACGGTCTCTTCTCGGCCCTCCTTTCCGGCGAACTCCTCTCCGGCAAAAGAACGTACAAGATCCAAAAATAAGAACAAAATTTGAAAAAATATCGTGCAAAAAAACGAGCAAAAAAAACGAGCAAAAAAGAGGGCAAAAAAATCGCGATCCAGATCCAGATTCAAAATTCAAAATAGTAATGGCGCACCGTGGGGGTTAGAATGTGCGCCATTACTATTTTCCCGCTTCCAAATTCAAAAAAAAAATCGACAACAAATAATAATAAAAGTTACCAGTGGCGCACCTGAAAAGGTAGTAATGGCGCACATGTGGTGCGCCATTACTACCTGAGATAGTAATGGTGCACTATGTGGTGCGCCACTATTATCTGGGATACTAATGGCGCACCAGAGGTGCGCCATTACTATTTGTTACTAGTGGCGTGTTAATAGTGGCGCACCTATAGTACGCCATTAATAGCAAAAACTGGTGCGCCACTAACAGCCTTTTTTCTAGTAGTGTGGAGTCACATGGAGTCTGGGAGTAGCAGCGATGCTCATGGCGTATCTCAAGTCTAATATACATGGAGGTTCGACGCATGGACGAATCCAAGATGACGGAGAATATTCATCAAGGTGAAGTTTGTTAGAATTGTGTCGAATATTATTTGTACAAGGTAGGTTACAGTTGGACTTGGATTTGGACTTTGTGTAGACAAGGTAGGAGTCGTGTCCTATTAGGACACCTGTACCCCTAGGCCTCTTATATAATGAGCGGGTAGACAGATGATGTAACCTATGCCAACATAATAGCACAGGTACACGGGGGAGTCGGCGGCGTGTGCCGGCGGCCGGGTGGCCGGGATGCGGTATTGTGATGGGTCATGGGGAGGAGCGCCCGTAGTCAGGCCCCGGGGATGTAGCCATATCGATAAACCTCGTTAACAAATTTCGGTGCCGTGCCTCGTGTGATTTTGCTTGGTCCTTGGTAGATGGATGGTGGCTTCGGATTTATTCTAATAGGAACTTGGATGAGATTCTTTGCAAGGTCTGCGCTTTCTTCGAGTGTTGTGAGCTGTGACCGAGCTGAGCGACGGGGCCGTATTTTATAGGGTTACAGGTTAGCCAGTGCGTCATGTGCTTCTGTCCGTGCTACCCGCTACGTGACTGCTGATCGGAGTCGGCTTATAGAGCCAATGCTTTCCCGTTGCGTAGGGAGCAAGTACACAGCGTACAGGAGTAGGTCACCGGAAAGTATACGGCAGTTTATCGGGAAAGTGCCAAGAAAAACATGGTCGCCGTTGTCGCTGTTGACCGACGATGAAGTAGTACGTCCGGGCTGTGTGCCGGTGGATGGAGAGTGACACATACGCGTGCTTATCCTCACGACGGAGACGGCAGCACTTTCTGAATGCTTCGCTTAGGCATGCGACTTTCCTATTCTTTGCTACCTTTTCAAAAAAAAAAAATGCTTTGCTTCTACTGATCCAGTAGAATTCGAGGCCATCGTCACGTGTCTCTTCCCTGTGTGCATGGAACAACCCATGCATATATAATTACATTTGTTAATGATATTCTTCTTATGACGTCAAAAATTGGTGTCTAGATTAGACATCACGATCCGACATAGTCAAGAATTGTGTCTAGATTAAACATCATGATCCGACATAGCAAATCAATGGAAGACACGATTGTCAATTTACTCACTTGGTCTCCTCATAAAAAGTGATCCACTTTGTTTATACTCCAAAACCATCCATTTGCCAACAAATTGCAATTGCAAGTTGTTCACCGCTAAGCAAAACAAAAAAACAGGCGGAGAATTTCCCTCAAAAAGCAAAAGAACTGACGAAAAAGTGAGAAAACTGTCTATCGGTGGCTGGTGAGCCCGCTCAGAAAGGGACTATCGACTCGAAGCAGTTCAGGCCGTCGAACTCTAGAGCGAGCCTTGCTGGTCTTGCCTCACGCGCATGCTTCATCTCCGGCCGTGACGTATGCTCATTCTTCTTCACAGGCCCCTTCTCCGGAAGCTGCTTCTTGTCACCACTCCGCCAGGAGAGGCGTGTGGTGGCATACGCGGCGCCTGCGATGTTCGCCGGCGACGAGCTCATGATCGAGAAAGCCAGGATCTTGTCCGTGGTCACACAATCAGCTCGCGTGGTGGCGGTCAAGATCGTATGGCTACTTTTTAATGGGGGTGACGATGGAGCGTGGCCGGGAGAGGCGACACTTGGAGTTATTGAGGGGGTGGCGTGTCGGTTGGCCTGCCGGTCATGCTGTTTGGCGCTGCCACTCATGCGTGCAGACCATCGGTTTGGTGGGAAGGGTAGCACGCGTACAGCTCTGAGGATAACATGCTGCACACTGGCTGTATTACTGCCGGATGGATAACGATGTGGCGATCTCATCCAAGAATTCTGGTCTCCTTTCCGTTGGAAGAGGGCACCACTGGGTTTCCGAAACACATGGGGCCTTGTTCGGTTGCACAGGGTTTGAGGTGGATTAAAGGGGATTGTGAGGGATTATATCCCCTGTAAGTCAAATTCCTCCCCAATCCCCTTCAAACCTCTCCAATCCCCTTGGGAAAGGGATTAAACGAACGAGCCCTGAGTGGGTTGGTTTCGTAGGAAAGACGTGAAGCAAATCCTTTGATGCCCGTTGAACAATTGCAGGAGTTGTTTTGGCACACGGTCAAAACACGAACGGAACTCGTAGATAGTTTCAGTCGTGGTTGCCGCCGTTGACCGACTCACCAAGCGCTCTCCGCTGGTGGATGACAGACTACACACACGTACACAACCTGTTTCTTAAGGACGTGTTCGACGGACACGATCTTAAACGAACGTTTATTTTATCCGGAATTCGTCCTTTTAGGACAGCCAAAGGTTGACGTCCTCCCTTGTCTATCTCTGTGGTGGCCGTGCGTCATATGGACAGACCCATTTTGTCCGGCCCTGTGTTTGTGTTGATGTATAGATGATGTAATTAGGTGAGTCCTTAGGTTCTAAAATGTAAATTGTACAGACAATATATAAATAAATACAGCTAGAATGGATCGGTGAGGAACGATCCAGAATTTCCCCAAATGCTCTTCTCGCTCCCTCCAATCCCTAGATCAAATCCCTCAAATCTCAGATGATTTTCAACATGGAATCGGAGCAGGTTAATCCTGTGTGATTTCGACCTTGGTGACGGCTAATTGCGGTGCTGTGTCGCCGTGATTTACGGTCGTGGGCACTCGAGCTGCCGCCGTTCGGGATCTGCCGCCGTGACCTGTGACATCATCTCCAAGCTACGGCCAGGAGTGTTGCGACCAACCTAAGGTAGCCTGCTGAACTGCCTCCTAGTGCAGCTGCGCTTACTCCCTGTGCTGAGAAGTGGATGTTGTGCTGTCGCCGGAAAATTGCTTGCTGCCGCTGTGCCGTCTCTGTCTAAGGAGTAAGCTGGCTTCCTGTAGTTAATTGATAGTGGTACTAGTACTTGTGGCTGCCGTTGGAGAACCGTGATTAGTGCAGCCGGATAGCTCATCTTGCTTGGTGGCCGGATTAAAATACTTGTGCAGTCTGTGTGCATTTGAGAGCAACTTGCACAAGTACATCTACTTGACTAGTACCAACTCTGCTTGTACTCTGCTTGTGCTGCCTGTGTTGTTGTTAGTGGAGATCTGCAAAAACCAACTCCTGTGTGTCATGTTCTTTTGTGTGTGGTGGTAAATCATGGCAGATCCAACAAAGGATAAATCAGGGGATACTAGTGTGGATAAGTTGTATGAAATTTTAAGCAAAGTATTTGAGCAGCAACAGCAACAACTCAAAGTAGTTCCTGAAGCTGTCAAGTATGCACTTGAGCCTAATCCAGTAAAGTTGGCTGGACCGGGTAATTACATCAGCTGGGCACGACATGCCCAGTTAATTCGGAGTTCTCATGGATATGAAGAATTGCTTAGTGACGATGAAGAGAAACTGAAAAGTGGTACTATCACAAAACAGATCAATGATAGAGTTTTGGTGTGGTTATTAGGAAGCATGGAACCACCGATACGAGAACAAGTTGAGACTATGACCACTGTATTTGAAGTGTGGAAAGCTTTGGAGAAGCAATTTTCCGGAAAATCAAATAAGATGCAGGCTACTCGCATCATGCAGGAGTTGACTAACTTGAAGCAAGGCTCAAGATCAGTGACTGAGTATGCAGGAGAGATGAAGAGATTGTATAGGGAGTTGCATTATTACCATCCTTTTCAACCCGTTGACAAGAATGACATGGTTGTTCACAATACCTGGTTTGAACCATTTGTGGGCAAGCTCTTCCTTGATGGCCTAAATCAGGAGTTTGATCTCCGCCGCCAGCTAATATTCTCCAAAACCGAATGGCTAAGCCTTGATGATATCATTTCCAGTGTGATCGAGGAGGAGACTCGTCTTGCGCAACCCAATGAGCATGGTCAAGAAAAATGAGATGCACGTGCAGCCCTATCCATACAAGCTCGTCGGGCTCCTAAGACCTTTGGTAAAATAGATAAAAGCAAACTTTTTTGCAACCACTGCAAAAGGCCTGGACACACAAAGGATTCATGCTTTGAGCTGCATGGTTATCCAACTTGGTGGGAAAAAGGGAAGTCTCAGCCAGGGGGAGGTCAGGGAGCTCATAAAAGACAAGCGAACATCACTACATCCAAGGGGGAGCTACCGGTAGTAGATGTGCGAGCTCTTGAGGATTTCACCTCCAAGATTAGACTCTCAGAACACTTGTCTTCCTTCCAAGATTCCTCTAAAGCTGAATCTAGTTTGCATGTCACTTCACACCAAGGTATGACACCTCACCAGGCCCACAATTCTACAACGCAATCACAATCTTGGATTATTGATACAGGAGCTACCAATCACATGATAGGAGCTTCAAATATATTCACTTCCTATACACCTTGTTCAGGTAAGGACAAAGTACGTGTAGCTGATGGATCCATGGCACCCATCACAGGACGTGGATCTGTTAGGTGCACTAAGATATTGTCCTTATCTCTTGTCTTACATGTTCCTAAATTTCCTGTCAATCTCTTGTCAGTTAGCTCTATTACTAAATCTCTCAATTGTAGAGGTTGGTTTGATCCTACATGTTGTGCTTTTCAGGAGCTAGAGACAGGGAGATTGTTGGCGACTGGGACTGTGCATGATGGACTCTACTATCTTGATGAAGGGAGTGATGAAATTGCTTTTGCATTATGCTTGTCTCCTAGTCAAGAACTACTGCTACACCATCGCAGGCTTGGGCATCTCTCTTTTGCTGCATTGTATCGTATTTACCCCTCTCTTTTCAAGTTGTGTCCTAGGGAGCTCCTTGTATGTGATGCTTGTGAGTTAGCTAAACATACAAGGGGTTCATATCCTAGTATAGGATTAAGAAGTGGCAAACCATTTGAAACGATTCACTCAGATGTTTGGGGACCCTGTGAGGTTCGTTCGATTTCTGGGCATCGATGGTTTGTTACTTTTATCGATTGCTTTAGTCGTTACACTTGGCTCTATCTCTTGAAGAATAAGAGTGATGTGTGCTCAGTTTTTAAAGATTTATGTGCTCTCATTAAAAATCAGCATGGGGCAACTATTAAAACCTTACGTTCAGACAATGGTACGGAATATATTAACCAGGAGTTTGGACAGTTCCTTGTCTCAAACGGCATTGAACATCAAACTACCTGTGTTAACACTCCAGAACAAAATGGTGTTGCAGAGCGTAAAAATAGACATTTGCTCGAGGTTGCACGCTCACTTATGTTTACAATGAATGTGCCTAAATTTCTTTGGGGGGAAGCAATAAAAACTGCAACATATTTGATAAATCGTATGCCTCTTTGGGTTCTTGGCCATAAGACTCCTGCCGAGTGTCTTTTGAAATCTAATGATTTTGTAGTTCCTCCAAAGGTCTTTGGGTGTGTTTGCTTTGTGCATGACTATAGGAACTCTGTTGGAAAATTAGATCCACGTGCTCTCAAATGTGTTTTCATGGGTAATACTCCCTCTCAAAAGGGTTATAGGTGTTGGTGCCCTTCGGAGCGCCGTTTTTTTGTGAGCATGGATGTGACATTCCGTGAACATGAATCATATTATGGCTCAACCAGTGACAGTGGCATTGCCCTATCCCCACCTGAAGTGCAGCAAGAAGGGGAGAGTTGTAATGAAGGCTCGCCATTAAGCCATATTCTTGCTTCCACTTCGGATGGTTTACCCACTCTAGATAATGATCAAAATCAGGGGGAGGAGACAGATAGTGATGGGTGCAATAATGGTTCTGGTCATGGAGACATACAAGATGCAACAGGAAACTCTTCACTTCCTTCACAAGATGGTGAGCTTCACATGCATGAGGCCCAGGTACTAACAATAACCCCGCTAGTCCCATCACTCCTATTAGCACAACAAGGCAGAGTGATAACCAATTATCTATCCTTTCTCCTGAAAATGATCTGCCTATTGCTGTGAGGAAACCTACTAGAAATCGAAACATTCCAGGACACCTCAAAGATTATAAACATGATATAGCCAATTTCATTTCCTATGAATATTGTACTCCACCCTTCAAAAGCTTTATTGCCTCTTTAGATTCTGTCTCCATACCATCAAACTGGAAAATAGCTATAGAGGACCCAAATTGGAAGGAAGCAATGCTTGATGAGATGAAAGCCTTGGAGAAGAATGAGACTTGGGAGCTTGTGGATCTACCACCAGGTAAGCAACCTGTAGGTTGTAAGTGGGTCTTCACTATTAAACACAACCCCGAGGGCAAAGTGGAGAGGTACAAAGCCCGCCTTGTAGCAAAAGGCTACACACAAACATATGGAATCGATTATGAAGAGACCTTTGCACCAGTGGCAAAGATGAATTCAGTAAGGGCACTTATATCATGTGCTGTAAACCTTGATTGGGATATTTACCAGATGGATGTGAAGAATGCTTTCCTTCATGGAGATCTCCAAGAAGAATTATACATGCATATACCACCTGGATTTGAGTCAAGTCAAACTGTTGGAAAGGTATTGCGGCTACATCGTTCTTTATATGGCCTAAAGCAATCACCACGAGCTTGGTTTGATCGGTTTAGACATGCTATGCAAAAAAGGGGTTATCTTCAAAGTAATGCTGATCATACACTATTTTACAAGCATACTAATGGCAAGGTTGCAATCTTGATAGTGTATGTCGATGACATTGTGATTACTGGAGATGACTCCAAGGAAGTTGCAGATCTGAAGTGTCATCTTGCACATGAGTTTGAAGTGAAGGATTTGGGACAACTAAGATATTTTCTTGGTATAGAGGTCTCACGAGGGTCAAAGGGTATTTTTCTCTCACAGTGAAAATATATCTTGGATCTGCTCAAGGAAACAGGTATGCTTGGTTGTCGACCTGCTGCTACACCTATTGTGCAAAATCATCGGTTATGTAGTGATGCTGGGACACCAGTGGATCGAGAGCGCTACCAGAGACTAGTTGGAAGGTTAATATATTTATCTCATACTCGTCCAGATATTGCCTTTGCTGTGAGTGTAGTTAGCCAATACATGCATGACCCAAAATCATTACATATGGAAGCTGTAAACAGGATCCTACGGTATCTTAAAGGGTGCCCAGGAAAAGGCCTCTTATATACCAGACAAGGGGACTTGCAAGTTGAGTGCTACACTGATGCTGATTGGGCTGGTTCACTAGATGATAGGCGCTCAACATCTGGTTACTGTGCATTTATTGGAGGGAACCTAGTTTCATGGCGAAGTAAGAAACAAAGTGTGGTGGCTCGGTCTACTGCAAAGGCCGAGTTTAGGTCTATGGCACACGGCATATGTGAGCTATTATGGTTGCAGATTCTCCTAATAGAGTTGCGACTGTATAAGTACAAACCTTTGATGTTGTACTGTGACAACAAAGCTGCTATTGACATTGCAAATAACCCTGTTCAGCATGACCGAACCAAGCACATAGAAATTGATCGTCATTTCATCAAGGAGAAACTTGATAGAGGGATAATTTGCCTGCCATATGTAACTTCAGCTAGTCAAGTAGCAGATGTACTTACAAAAGGACTCCCAGAGAAGACTTTTTCCATGTTTTGTAGCAAGATGGGTTTGTATGACATATTCTCCCCATCTTGAGGGGGAGTGTTGATGTATAGATAATGTAATTAGGTGAGTCCTTATTGTCTAAAATGTAAATTGTACAGACAATATATAAATAAATACAGCTAGAATGGATCTGTGAGGAACGATCCAGAATTTCCCCAAATGCTCTTCTCGCTCCCTACAATCCCTAGATCAAATCCCTCAAATCTCAGATGATTTTCAACAGTTTGCAAAAAGAAAATAAACCATTTCAGCGGCCATAGTTTCATACCGGCGAGATCGGCAGCGGCCGACACCCGATGCCAGCCTGTAAATTGATTCCCTATAGTTTTGTGCCTGCAAATAAATGTCAGCGGCCGACGCACATGTCAGCGCACAAAAACGGTCGGAATTCATGTCTAGAGGCCCCTAGTTCATGTCGGCACACACAACCGTCATACGAAATCATGTCGCTCGCGGCCGTGACTCGATCGTCTAGATCGAGCATCTCATTCTGCTTCTTCTCAAACCAAAGCCGTCTCTTAGGGGACATGTTGGTCAAATTCACGGTCATGAGAGAAAATGTCACCTCTTTTTTCTTTTCTTTTTTGAATTTTCACCCGGGGGGCAGAGAACTCCCCTAACTGAATCTATTGATATATCATCAACAGCGGCATCGCCGCACAAGCATTAGTACAACAGCAAGGATAGAAGAGAAAGAAGAGGGTGTGGGTGACTACACGCGGAGAGCCCGCAGCCAAACATCAACGTCCTCCTTTTCAACAGAACAAAAAAGACCACGCCACAGTGTAGCGTCGTCGCGGCAGGCCTTCAACGTCGCCGCCAGGGTCGAGGAATCGCGCTGGAAAACCACGACGTTTCACCGTTTCCATAGGTGCCAGCAGCACAGCAAAACAAAAGCATGGGGCTGTTAGAGTTAACCTTGTGGTTTTGGTTTTCATCATGTTTATTTACTAGTTCCATGCACGTAGTCATGTCCAACCAACTAAGCTGCGGCCATGTAGTCACGTGAAGATGAGATTCGTGTGTACATGCAAGCTAGTAGTGGGTTAGACAATTAGAAAATAAATGCATATAGATTAGGGAAGATGCATGTGAGCACGACAGGTTAGTCATGTCAAGTTCTGAGCGTCACATGGCGTCGTGTGTGTGGCACAAATGTGTGTATGTGTCGTTGGATGTGTTAGCTAGCTAGCTGCGTTCGCTGCGGAGCCGGAGCAGCCGAGTCGCGTGGCAGATCGACGAGGAGAAAGAATCGGGAGCAATCAGTTGTGGCTTGGTCCTGTACGCGCATATCCAACGTTCTGCAGACTTGGTTGTTACTCAAAGTGAAGCTAGCCGGCTCAATAGGAGTCGGAAGTAGTTGTGGGCTTTGTACATGCGTGTGTGCGTGTGGAGTTAGTGGGTGAGTGGCTGCGTGTTGGGCGTGTAACACTGGCTACTTAAGCTCATGTATTTGCATTGTGTCAAGAGAAAGAGAAAACGGCAGAAGTGTCTAGCACTTGTGTGTTCCTTCTTCTTCCTTAGGCTGCTCCAACAGGGGCGACGCTGAGCCGACAACGCCGGAGGCGTCGAAGAGGTGCAGCTCCCGAACCGAGCACCCAGTGGTAGTCAGACTCAGGGCGGACAAGAACGCACACGCGAATGTCACCTCTTTTGCTTTCGTGTTTGCATTCGTGGCCTCAATCTCGAGCTTCTTTGTTTGGACGGCCTCCTCAAATTCGAGCTTCCTCTTATTAGACACGCTTTTCCTGTGTCTTACTCACCTTTGCTTCTCCTAAGCAACAGGGTGTTTCTCATTGTTTTGCACTCCACACCCAATTCTTTCCCTCACTGTCATTTTCTTCTTCGCATACTTTTCAGGCACAGACTGACCATGCTCTAGAAAGCATAGCCAGAGGAAGATTTCGCAACGAAAAACCCGTGCCAAGGACACTCAGACAGCACTATCGAACCCTGATTGAACAATCTGCATATAATTAGTTGAGAATTAGCCATAAACTGATCATGTATATCCACTTTAAATTAATCTCATCTGTATTGATGAAGCTTATGTGCTACTACAATGGAATCAACAAATCATCACAAGTCCACGTACATCTCAAAACATTTAAGTTGATCCAAGTTCTATAAAGAACAAAATCAAGAACACGACGGGATGCTCAGTGCATGACGACGGTGTCGAAGCAATTCAACCCGTCGAGCGGCAGCTCGAACCCAGCCCGCCGCTGCGCCGTCGGCTTGCCGTTGAAGAAACCCTCCTCCTTCTGAGCGTCCGCCTTCCTAGTCGCCACCGGCTTTGCCGCACCACCGCTGCCTGAGACGGGCCCGTTGAACGTGCCGGTGGCGAGCACGGAATGTGCCGTAGCCGTCTAGCGGCGCCTCGCAGAAGACGAGCGCCATGAGGAACCTCTCCATGGCCATGGATCCTCTGATAGCTAGCCTCGATCAAGCAGTCTCGCACCAACGGACGATTCCTTGCTGCTGCTAGTCGAACGAACGGAGATTCTTGTCTGGTGATGGTACTGTATGCCAGCGGTACGGATTTTATAGGGTCGTGGTCGGTCTCCGTTCCGAACTCGGAGAGAACGCGGAAGCAGTGTAGGCACGTGCAGGAGAGAGACTGCAGAGTATCTACTCCGTGTGACTGTTTCCAAGCCAGCACGTGCCGACGCGGAACCCGCTTGATCTGATCCGATTCGTAGCGTCACGGCCGGATTTGGTAATCCTTTGACTTGTGTACTGATTTTTCGGTCAAACACTTTTTTAAAGATTTACATTTTTTGGCTAAAGTATAAATGCCAAGGGAGTGTAATTAACAGGAAGAAGCATCAAACGAATTAAATAAAAACATAAACGATTATAATTATTATCTTTTTGCTATATGAACTATCAGGTTTCCAAATGAGAAACTAATTATGAGTGTGCTGGTTGCATAACAGAAAGAGGCAGATCAATTGTCTAGATACCTATGAGTGTGCTAGCTTGATCGATAAATAATCATGAAAACATAGAACAAAACACAATGTAGCTACACAAAGATCACAATGTAGCTACCCAATGTAGCTACACAATGTAACCCATCAATCGGATAAACTACAAAAAAAACTAAGTTTCTACACATGTGCTTCAGCTTTACTACAAATAAGAACTAAGTTTCTACACATGTAGGATAGGAGTCTTATAGGATAGAATGTGCTTCAGCTTTACTAAAAAAAAGAACTTAGTTTCTACACATGTAGGATAGGATTCTTATAGGATAGGATGTGCTTCAGCTTTACTACAAAAAAGAACTAAGTTTCTACACATGTAGGATAGGATTCTTATAGGAACACTATAGGATAGGATTTTTCATAGGAACACTAAGTTCCTACATAGGATTATCCTCCAGTAAGTTCCTACATAGGAACACTAACATTAATTAGCCTAGAATGAAAAAATTCCTATGATGTGAACCAAATGACAACTTTCTTATTCCTACTCATAGGATTTGAGATACATGCCATCTCATTTTCTACAAAATTTATATTCCTATGATAATCCTATCCTATGAACCAAAAGAGGCCTAAATTTTAAAACGATTCCTAAAATTTCATATTCCTATGATAATCCTATCCTATAAACCATAACCCTAATTAAGCAAAATGAGAGAGGGAGGGGCGTTGGACTTACCGCGGAGCTGCTCGGCGGTGAGGAGAGGTGTGCGGGCGGAGACGGGCGGCGGCGGCGGGCGGGGCGACGGCGGGGATCGAGATGAGGAGTTGGGGATCGAGAGGAGGATGAAAGGATAAGTTCTTTTTTTCACTGTGCCGGGAGCTGTTAAAACAGACTAGTGATGGCGTCGGCTTATTGGACCTGACGTGCAACGCCGGGCCTAATGTGCAACACCAGCACTAAGCGAATACCTATGACGTTCGAATTCAGCCAACGCCGACACTATTAGAAAATATTAGTGCTGGCGTTGGTGAGAAATGGCGCGCCACTAACAAGAGTTGTGACTAGCCATTTCTTCACTACTGATATTTGTTAATATATATCAAAGTTTGTTCGATGTCCTTTGCCTTTTATTGTGATCATGACTGAACAATTCACCCATAAATGTTTGCATTATTGACTTAGCAATTAATTAATTTTCAACTAGTCATGAACCCGTGCGTTTGCATGGCCTAGATATTATATGGATGTGTAATGCAAGAGTATAAATTCCAAATAACATACTGAAGGGCAAATGCTTTGGTATTCAAATAATGATAACACAATATAAACACACACACACACACACACACACATATACCGTCTATTCTGACAACGGGTGCAGAATAACTATTCTGACAACACTTTCAAACTGCACGGTTAACGTAAGTGCACTGCATTCATATCAAACGAGCACTGCAATGTCGACAGAAAAAACTACATACGTTTTTTCGGCAGTATTTTCGCTCCAGTTTTTAAACCGTTTGTCGAAATGAGGCATATAATATACCGTTGGATAGCTACGGAAATGCGCAACTTCATCATGTTGAACACTTTTCGAGATTCCTCACGGTTTAAGAGCAGTTTCGAAAACGGTGAACGCGTGACGAGTGGCAGCGAGCATATTTTCGCGATTTTTTCTAAACCGCTCGTCGGAATGAAGCAAACGATACGGCGTTGGAAATCTATCATCGAGGCGCAACATTTTCATATAGATCACTCTATCTAATTCCTTACAGTTTAAGAGTAATTTCAAATTTACTCAAACGCGAAATTCTATTTTTCAAATTTTCCGATTTTTTCGTATTGTTTTCGCTGCAGTTTTTAAACCGTTTGTCGGAACGAGGCGTGTGATACGGCGTTGAAAAGCTATGGAACAGACGCAACATTCATATGTTGGGCATTTGTTGAGATTCCTCACGGTTTAAAATGAATTTTGCAAACGGTGAGGCGGTCGACGAGTGACAGCGGCTGTTTTTCTTGATTTTTTTTCCAAACCGCTTGTCGAAATGATGCAAATGATACGCCGTTGGACAGATATCGACGAAACGCAACTTTTTCATGTACAACACTCTCTCTAATTCCTTACGGTTTAAGAGCAGTTTTGAAATTACCGAAATACGCACATTCTGTTTTTTGCGACACCAAGATCGACGCGCGAACTTAATCAGACAGAAAAGCGCACAGCTTCAGACGAAAAAGCGCACTGCATCAGACCGGCAAATAAACTGCATGATTTCTTTTGATAGATATAAATTTTTTAAGACAATAAGTGAAGTGCGCTTCACGCAGGACGTAAAAGAACCGCAACACTATAAGTGAACCACATTTTTTTGTCGTTTTCGTACTAATTGTGTGTACTTCACATTTGGGAATAAGTGAACCCCGTCACTACTGATAATGAACCTCAACACTACCAGAAGTTAACCGCATGAGTTCTCTTCTTGACCGCGACAGTCACAAAACTGAACCTTGTTATAAATGTTTCTGGACCTCGACACTGTCGAAACTGAACCACATTACTTTTTTTTCACTACTTTTTTTTGTTGTTTTGCTACATTTTTCCGCACTTCACACTTGTGCATAAGTGAACCTCAACATTGTTAAAAGTCAACCGCAACACTGTTGATAGTGAACCACATTACTTTTTTTTGTCTTTAACAATTTTTTCATCTAATTCATCTTGGACATCTAAATCAATTGGTGATGATCAGGGAGTGGTGGACTTCTTTGTTTGGCTTAGTGAGCTTCACGAAAAGCTCAAATTCCCTGGAAAGTGCACTTCTTAAGACCAAGCAATTTTTTCCACAACATGGACATCTTCGAGCTATTCACACAACAACAGGTAATTAGCACAAATCACGCCCAACAGAGAATTTACATTAGTTACTTTTTTTACACAGTGCACTGCAAAAAAAAGTGCAGCAAACTACATAGTCACGGCGCGTCGGAGCCCGTTTTCGAGACGAATTGCACACTGGGGGCGCCGAACTGCATGAGTCCATCGGTGAGACCCAGAGGGTGGGAGATTGGGAAGGGGAGCATGGGAGCCCTGGCCGAGGTACTCTGCGATGTCGCCATGGTCGGGGCAGATTGGGGGTACCCGTGTCTGGCCATTGTAGATCGGGGGAGAGAGCTCCCTCTGAACTGCATAGGTGCGTCCGCACACAAAAAATTGCAAAAGAACTGCGCATGTGCAACGAACCAAACTGCACTGGAGCTCGGTGGACAGGGCGTCGCATCCCGGCCGGATCCGGTGTTGATGGCCGTGGGGGCTTGTGCGAGGCCCATGGTGCTCGCGTGCGGCCGCCGCTCTCGAGGTGGAGGGAGGTCCCGCTCATCTCGCACATGGCCTACTCCCTTGGCCGCCATCTGGAGAAGAGAGGAAGGGAGGTCGAATCCGTGGCCGGAGAGCGCCGGATCACTGGCGAACTGCTCCGTCGCTGCCGTCGGCCAGATGGTTGGGCCGGGCGTTGCGCGGGACCGTGGCGCTGGTGGGAGGGAGGGCGGTGATGCGAAGCGGGGCGGGGGCAGGGTGGACAGGGGGGCCGGCCTGGATCCGGCGGCGAGGCGTCTTGGGGGCCCGGATGTGGACGAGGATCCCCGGCGATCTCCGGCGCCGCGACGGCGCCACAACCACTCCTTCCCCAACTTCCTCATCTTGCAGAGGCGACTGGCAGTGCGGCGACCCGGGATGGGGGATCCGGGAGGCGGTGCGACGGCGGCGTGGGGAGGGAGGCGGTGCGACGGCGGCGTGGGGAGGGAGGCGGTGTGGCGGGCTGGGAGGGTGGAGGTCGTGGGAGAGAGAGAGGAGTGGGGTGGGGTGGGGTGGGGTGGGTGGCAGGGATAAGGTAGGGTGTTTTTTTCATCTGTGCGTGCAGTTCGGTCGCTCATCGTTATTGATTAGTTCGGTCGGAAGATGTTGTCAGAATATATATATATATATATATATATATATATATATATATATATATATATATATATATATAGGCTTCATGATTGGACGAAGTGCACCATTTCCCTTTATCTTGCGCAAACTATCATGATTAGTAAGAATGAACCCATCCCATCCAAAACAATAAGCTACGCATCAGGGGCGTTCTCTCGCGTTGTCCACGTCATCAGGGGGACTGTTCATGCCTGGCCAATCGCGTCGTGGGCGTCGGGAGAGGCCCTGGTGTGCTGCGCGTCCAGCTGGAAGCCGTTGGTTGGTTCTGCGCGTGGACCGTGGGAGGCGGCGGTTCGCGTCGCGTCCTCGACAGCCGATTTGAGCGGGTTGAGGTGGGACCTACCTCTGGCTTGGTTCCGTCCACCCCAGGTAACACCTCCCCTGTAACTTCCTTCCCTCATCTTAACTACGAAGGCAGCTCATGCACGCGACCTCTGTTTCTCTTGTTTCCTCTCACATCTTACCCGCCGCCACAAGCAACGCCAACAGGAGAGGAACTGGCCCCGCTCTCCCACGCAGCCACACCAGCTTCGTCGCCTGGAGGGAGGAGTGTTGGCTTTTCCCAAGGATCGAACACATGATCACGCTGCAGCTCGACTAGTCGTGTACGTGCAACTCGGCTCGACGTATACGAACTAGCTGTAGCACTCGATATCTCACCGGAGCTCATGCAAACACCAGGACCAGAACACACGCACGCGAACGCAGCAACACGAAGATGGCCAGAGGCACGTGTCGTGCCTCGTAATAATCTCTTTATTGCTTTTCTCGTTTTTCTGGTACAAAACTCACGCACCCTACACCTGTATATATAGGTGAAAGACCTGACTCACGCGAAAGACTCCGAGTCTCTTTTTCTAATCTATACGGACTAGAACTCGTACATGGAAAACTAACACCCGTATAGCTGATCGATCTCAACTCTTACCATACTAACTAGTACATGACCCTGCTATTACATGGAAGAACAAGCTGACTCAAATAAACTATTCTATTTCTCCTCTAACACGTTTGGATTACTAACATTCACCCCCTAATCCAAACTTTCGACTTGCCGACTTGGAACCAACGTATCACCTGGATTACCAGTCCACGCCGCCACATCTTAGCGTGCTACATGCAGACTAAACACATAGCCTCTCATGCAGGAACTCAACTTAACTGGTGCGCATCCATCTTCACGCTGGCCTTCGTCTTCTTGCCGAGACACACTGCCAACTCAGACACAAATAAAAACTAAAGACACGACTCTTTTTTTTGTTTTTTTAGCAGCAACTTCTTCATCAAAGCAACCCTGGTTCGTCATCCGTACCCACTTTAGCTAGCTGTAGAATCTCATGCTCTTTCTTTGCCTCCTTCCGCGGATTAGGACACTCTCGAGAATAGTGTCCATAGTCCTGACAATTGTAGCAACGAACTTTAGATTTGTCAAACTTCCGGTACTTCTGCTTATTACGCAAGAACATCAACTGCTCCTCTTCTTGGTCGCGTTCACGTCCCTTCAACGTCAACTCATAAGTCTTTAGCCGCCCGATCACCTCCATCACCGACATCTTCGTCACATCGCCCCACTGCTCGATGGTGCCAACGATCGGTAAGAACTTGTCGGGAACAGCTCGTAGTAACTTCTCCACAACCACGATGTCCTCCATCTTTGATCCGAGAGCTCGCATCTCATTAACCAGGGAGGTTAGTTTTAATGCAAATTCACCAACCCCTTCTAACGTCTTCATGCTCATCCTGTCAAACTCCCTCCTTAGAGCTTGAACACGTGCCTTCTTGACACGATCATCTCCAGCATGCATCTCCTTGAGCGCTTGCCAAGCTTCCTTTGCCGTCTCTTTCTCCGATATAGTCATGAAAACGGCATCAGACACACCTTGGGCTATGGCGGCGAAAGCCTCTTGGTCCGTTGTCTCTTCGACCGCGCCTTCACCTTCCACCGCCGCCCAGACTCCACGTGCACGCATGAAGATCTTCATCTTTGCAGCCCACACCCCATAATTGTCACCTTCAAGCATGGGGTACTGGATGGTCACACCACCACCACTCGCCTTCGAAGTCGACATGATCCTCGTCCTCGATTTTCCGTTGTCCGTGACACAACTCGACGGCGACGAAGAATCCTTCAACTCCACCGTGACGCAACTTGACGGCGGAGCCTCCGCACCTTGCTCCGATACCAATTGTTGGCTTTTCCCAAGGATCGAACACACGATCACGCTGCAGCTCGACTAGTCGTGTACGCGCAACTCGGCTCGACGTATACGAACTAGCTGTAGCACTCCATATCTCACCGGAGCTCACGCAAACACCGGGATCAGAACACACGCACGCGAACACAGCAACACGAAGATGGCCAGAGGCACGTGTCGTGCCTCGTAATAATCTCTTTATTGCTTTTCTCGTTTTTCTGGTACAAAACTCACGCACCCTACACCTGTATATATAGGTGAAAGACCTGACTCACGCGACCGACTCCGAGTCTCTTTTTCTAACCTATACGGACTAGAACTCGTACATGGAAAACTAACACCCGTATAGCTGATCGATCTCAACTCTTACCATACTAACTAGTACACGACGCTGCTATTACATGGAAGAACAAACTGACTCAAATAAACTATTCTATTTCTCCTCTAACACGTTTGGATTACTAACAAGGAGAAGGTGGAGGAGGTGGTGGCTTCGATCTATGATCTGCCTCGACGCGGATCTCCTCCAGTCGCGCCTAGGAGGCGACGACGACGGCGTGAGGAGGAGATGAAGCCGATGCAGCTCGAGGGCCTCCTAGGGGGCCTGGCCCAGTTATCGTCCGCCTCCTCCTCTGCTCGATTCGCCTCCAGAAGAAGGTGCGAAATACGACGAGTAATTTTATGAACTTTGTTGTACTACATCAGGTCCGATTGATTCTGCCGCCTTTTGTTGCTTTGGTTGCTTGTTATGGCGTGAATGGGATTCGGTTCCACACCAAATCAAGCAGTCTGCTCCTGCCGAGTACACTAGCAGGTCCATCCGTCCATGGGCACCTTTTCTTATATGCCTGAACTTTTTGGGATTGGTGGCAGCGAGATCAACGAGGAGCACGATGCGGTGCAGGAAGATGGTCAAGGATGGTGCGGCAACAGGGTGGAGGTGGGTTACACAAGAGGATGGGGGGATTGAGGAGAGATGATGGTGGAGGCAGCGACAGTTTGTAGCAAATAAATGTCCATCATTGGTTGCAGGAGTGAGGATAACTAGCTGCAGGTCATGTTTCAGATCCCCCCTTTTCAACCTTCTCTCCCCCACAGTTTGAACATGTATGCTTTTTCTCAGCCCCTCCCTCGGTTTATACTTTTTGTCTGCTAATTTGTTCACAATTCCGTTTTTCTTTGGTTAATTTGCAGGAGGAGAATTGTGCCGACGATCTTTTCTATACTGTCTGGATTTATGGTTTATTCATGGAAAGGGTGTAAGATAATAAGCAATGGTAATTATTTTTGTTCCTGTGAAAACTTACAGGATTGGATGATTGCTCTGATGATGAGTTTTCATAATCCGCACAAGAAATATGAAATAAGGTAACCTGGACTAGATGTACATATTTCTTGAAGTGATAGCAATATGTAATAACATTGCTACACAATTTAAGGGTAAAGCGATGACACGGTCCATTTGGTTTGGCATTTTGAAGGCACATATAGAAACAAGAACACCATATATGCTCTATAAGGTCTAGTCTTCCAATAGTTTGGCTTTAAAAGCACTTGATGTGCCCCTGCAATTTATCTTTGATGAAGTGCATGACACTTTCAACAGAAAAAGTAAAACAAATTCTGGGCGAAAATTCACTCTTCCCACCCGTGTACAGAGATAACCACAACACTCTTACCACGTTTTGTAAGAGAAAATGTATATGTCGATTGCTGAACCTGGCAATGTGTGTGCATTACTTGACACTGTATACTTGATGTTTCAAAGTAGAGCCCCATCTAGCTTAGCTTGTTCGTAGTATTGGACACAAAAATAGATATTTCGACTTTGATAAATTAGGAGAAGTCCGTCTCAATAGTGTTTTGGTTATGTTAAATTTACTCTTGTGCGCAAGATTTTCTCAGTGTCCCCAGATCTGTACATTGTCCCTAGGAGTTGTTCCTGTTGTTTAATAAAACTTATAATGATGCACTGTAGTTCAGTTCAGTTTTTTAGTCTCTTCGATATGTCCCGTAACAACCTTGCAGCGAGGCTTTGTTTTTCAAGCTGTGTTATTAGAGGCAATGCTTCATGATATTGATTGATATTGTGAGTGCTGATATCTTTGCATTTTATTTGTAGGAAGAGCTTTGGAAGTTTGTCAGGGCGGAGAAGATGGTTCTCAAGTATGCTACTCTATTTGATGTTGTGTGGGAATGTTAAAGATTTGTAGAAGTGCTTGCTAAAATCTTACTTATACCTGCAATTATTTTTATACAACACAGAGCTTTGTCGTTTCAGTGGTGCTAAGATATACCCGGGGAAGGGTATAAGATTCATCCTTTCAGATTCTTACGTAAGCTTGTGTGCCCATATCGTTAGTGCGTAGGGAATGAAATAAGTAGAAGTTTGCTGAAATTGTGTTGCACATTCTTTGCAGGTACCCAAAATCAGGTCTTCCTTTTGTCCCAACTCAAAGTGCAAGCACTATTTCCGCAACCATCTCAAGCCTGCTAAGCTTACATGGACTGCCATGTACAGGAAGAAGCACAAGAACGTACGTGGTAACAAGCCAATTCCCTTAAATGGTATACTCCATAACTTCAGCATATGTTTCATAATCTTAATAGTATCTCCTATTAGAGTGATCTGATTAGGCAGATTAAGTACCACTAGTAGAGAACAGGGTACTAGTCCCGGTTCCAGAGGGCCTTTAGTCCCGGTTCTGGAACCGGGACAAAACAAACGGGACTAATACCCAAAACCTTTAGTCCCGGTTTGCTTACGAACCGGGACCAAAGGGGCTCCACGTGGCCGATGTGGGGCGCCCAGGCAGGAGGACCTTTAGTCCCGGTTGGTAACACCAACCGGGACCAAAAGGCAGCCACGCGTCAGCAGCTCGCAGGCACTGGTGGTTTTGTTTTTTTTGGAAGGGGGGGGGGGGTTAGGGGTTTTGGAAGGTTAATTTAGGGGTTTCATATTGTGTTAGCTAGCTAATAGAGAGAAGTGACCTCTCTTTCTCCGTGCTTGGTCGACGCTAGCTACTATACATATAGAGAGAACTCGACGCTAGCTAGTAAGCAAATGAAGGAAACCATTAATTACACAAGATCGTCATGAACATATATAGAGAGAAGTGACATCTCTTTCTCCGTGCTTGGTCGAACAACAAGTTTTCGTATATCTATCCGACGCTACTACATATGTACAATATAACATCTCTTACAATCCCTAACATCATCTACCTAAGACCATTGCAATTCCACATGGTATTCTCCGTGTTCAGGTATGACGTGGTCAAGAAAGAATCTCGCCAATTCCTCTTGAATTGCTCATATGCGATCATGTGGTAGGAGTTCATCCCGCATCTGCCAGATCTAATTTAAAGAAGGGGGTCAATACATATATATGAATGAAACTCAACACAATTGATGGTAATATATAAAATAAAATTGTGAATATTGTTTACGTACTTCAAATTGTTTCTCAGAGAAGCCCCGCTCAGAGGTCGAGTGGCGAATGAATTCGCATACGTAGTATCCACATAAATGATTCTCGGGTGCCTGGTACAAGCACTTTACGAGAATAGAGTTCAATCAAACTGATAAGCAAGCATGATAATGATATTGATGAAACTAGAATCGATGAGAGATGCGCGGAACTAGCTAGTACTACTTACTTTGGGGTGTGTAAATCGCAGCTCGTTGTTTAGACCGGGAACCATTCCGGTGAACTTTTTCCAAACCCTGGCAGGCAAAGAAAATGATTACTTGATATCAGGAAATGAACGAAAGTTGCCGATATGGTCCCGGTATTGATTGAACTTACTTCTGGAGCATTGCAGTCATGTCCGCATAATTCTCGGGATCTTTACGTCTCGAGTCTAAGACAGTTACTAATGCCCCGTCAAGCTTAATGGATAGCAGAATAAAGTGGAACCTGCGCACGCATAACTCATCAATTACAATACTTAACCTCGAGTAAGCGAAACCGAATATGCACAAGACAGTAACACTCACTTGAAGTTGTAAGGAAAGAGTATTTCCCTTTTGTTTTGATGTCTAAGGAACGCTTCTAGCAAGTTGTCCTCAGTAACTTTGGCTCTCTTTTGTACCAACCATTCATTTACGGTATTTGGGCTAATGAACCCAATGTCATAGATTTGTTATTTTTTGCATTCGACCATCTTCAATCTGCATAATATAGTGAGGATAATTATATATACATGCAATGAATGAGCTGAGCTAGAGACTTAATTATAGAAGTAATACTTACAGACAATAGCAAGTCATGAGTTGTTTGTCGAGGGCCTCTTGATTGTATAACTGAAATAACTCCACAAATTGAACAGGCATCAGGTCGACTCCAATGAAGTCGTGCTCTTTTTTAATTCCGATCATCAAACTGTCGGTCCCAGACTTCCTGCAGGTTTCCATGTACCACTCATGCAATTTTTGCATCATCGTTGTTAGATGAGGATGATCAGGTTTGACGAGAGGCTTCCCGTGCTCGTATCTAAAGTCCTCTGCTGCTACTACCTCAGCCGTTTCAAACTGTACATCATCGCCCACGTAATCACCAAGAGTGGTACCGGGCAGTAGCACCGGATGATTAGCGATGTCGCTAGACACCTTGAGCGGGGGGCACGATTGCTTCTCCTGTTCGCCGAGCTGGGGAATTGTTTTCCCACTTTTTCTTTTTTTGTCTCTTGCAGCACTGGAAGTACTTCCCGACCGCAGCGCTTCATCATGTGTCTTTGTAATTATGCGGTCATAGTTGGATAGCCGAGTCGGTGGTGGTCGCTTCAGGGCATGCAGAGTGCGCTTCGCTTTCACCGGATCTACCGTTTCCTTTGGAGGTGGATGTTTCCGTGCAAAATGGGCCTTCACTTTGGCTTCACTGATTTCAGCGTTTTCCTTGTCAGTCCTCTCATATGGTAACTTTGGAAGAGGCTTGAGCCTTGGACCAAATTTGTATTTCTTCCCGCCTATTGTACTGCTAGCCGCCGAAGCGGCGGCGTCGACTCTCTTCCGCCGTTGCTGACGCGCCGGAGGAGGCGGAGTGCCCTGACGCGCCGGAGGAGGAGGAGGAGGAGGAGGAGGAGGAGGCGGAGTGCCCTGACGCACCCGAGGAGGCGAAGGAGGAGGCGGAGTGCCCTGACGCGCCGGAGGAGGAGAAGGAGGAGGTAGAGTGCCCTGACGCGCCGGAGGAGGAGGAGGAGGCAGAGTGCCCTGACGCGCTGGAGGAGGCTGAGTCTGCTGAGGCGTCCGGTTTGGAAGCTTGATGTACTCCTTTCTCCATAGACAGGTACTCCTCAAAGCATTTTCCAGAAGAATAATATCCTCTTCACCTGTAGGGTTGTCAAGCTCCAGCCCCTCAAATCCATCCATTATTTCATCCACCGTCACAACAACATAGCCATGTGGAATCGGACGGCAATGGAAAGTTCCCTCAGCTCGAGGAGGTACAACAGAGCTGACGGCCGCCTTGAAGGTCAGGTTTTGGCATTTCGTCATTAGCTCACAATGTTCAGCCTCCGTGATACTATCCACGGGGTAGCGAGGAGCCGTGAAATCAGGCTGAACGAGCTCCGTGGAAGCCACGCTGCTTCTTCGCTGAGATGGTGCGGTAGCTTCTGGGGCAGCGTTGAAGGAAGGATCTTCGTGCCGCTCAGATGGTTGGCCGATAGCTCGCTCGCTCTCAAGTTCCTATAGTTTTGCTAATCTTGCACTGAGCTTCTGCATTTCGCTTGCTTCCTGTTTCCTCTTTCTCTCTCGGCTTCTATAACCACTGCTGTCGGGAAGCCCATGCTTCCACGGAACGGAGCCTGATGTGCCTCGTGTTCGTCCAGGGTGTTCAGGATTCCCGAGGGCCTCTGTCAGCTCGTCCTTCTCTCTGTCGGGAATGAACGTCCCTTCCCGCGTTGCCTTGATTGCTGCCTGAAGCTTCCGGAAGGGTATTGCAAGTTGCTCGTCCGTCCAAACACACTCCCCTGTTTCTGGGTCCAAAGTTCCCCCAACCCCGAAGAACCAAGTCCTTGAACGATCTGGCCAGTGCAATGTCGCTGGTTGGACATTCTTAGCAAGCAGGTCTTGCTCAACTTTGTCCCACAACTGCCGGGCTTTGTAGTAGCCACCTGACCCCGTGTGATGGTGATACTTCTTCTTTGCAGCACTTTTCTTGTTTGTGAGTGACCATTTCTTACCCTTCTCCGATTTCTTGTAGGCCACAAATTCGGGCCATTGATCTCTTATCTTCTCATATCGACCGATGAATTTCGGACTCTCCTCTTTCTCGACAAACTTTGTGTTCAACTCTTTCTTCCAGTTCCTGAATAGTTCTGCCATCTTCTTAAGAGCAAACGCCTTGACCTTTCGCTCTATAACTGGGTTATTCGGATCCTCCTCTCGCGGTAGGCTGAAATTTGTCATCAGCTCGGTCCAAAGATCATCTTTCAGTCTATCATGGACATAAGAAACTTCAGGGTCCTTATTATTCTTATTCCATTGCTGGGTGTTGATCGAGACATAGTCCCTAACAACAACTCCACACTGATGTACAAATGCGTCCTTGGTCCGCTTGGGAGCAATCGGTTGGCCATCTTTCGCGACTTCTGTGATTGTGAACCTTTCATCTGGGCGCAACCTTTTCTTCGGGCCTCGTCTCCTTACCTCGTCGGACTTTGCAACAGTTGAGGCTCCCTCCTCCGTTCGGTCACCGGAGCCGTGATCATGATCTCCTTCCTCCGCCATTCGGTCACCGGAGCCGTCATGATCTCCTTCCTCCTCCATTGTTGGATCACCGGAGCCGTCATCCTCTCCTTCCTGACCATCGGTGTCGTTGAGATACGACAAGGGATCACCTCCGGCGAGGATTATATCCCCCAACAACTGTTCTTTTTCTAAGTCTCTGTGATCCATAGTTTCTGCAAATATTACAACATGGCAATATACAAACATGAGATATGCAAATCAATACAAGGCAATGCAACAATACGATCATATAATATCACTAATACATTATCGAATAGTATCGCTAATACATCATCGAATATTATCATTAATACATCTCGAATATTATTATATAATATCACTATACGGATATAGTTGACGTCTCGCGGCGCAGGCGGTGGACACCCAAAGAGAAGGAACTATGACAGGATCATAGCTCGGGTGAGATCCCTGAAGAACCTGCCAGGTATTGGAGAACCTGGCGTCCAACGCAGCCATGTAGCGTCGGACGTGCTCATCCTCCTCCCTGACACGGCGACGTACCACCTCCGCGGGGGCCGGCTCCCTCTGCACCGACAGTGGTCCACGCGACCGCCACCAAAGAACCTTCGGGTCGACGACAGGACCCTGATTCCTCACCAAGCTGGGCGCCCCGGAAGGCAGCACCTCCCAGTGCCAGCCCGGCGGAGCCCAGTCCCGGACATGCTGTCGCCTCTCAAGCAGGTGGTCGCCCGTGCCGAGTCGACGACGAGGATGCGGGCCGGGCATCGTCGACGTCGAGAACAAATTCTACAACTATTTAAATTCCTACTATTTAATAAACTTTAATAAAGATGATTGCATTTGACAACTATGACAATAATAACATATTTAACAACAATGACACATTTTCTATTTAAGCGATCGTCGGGGACTCCTCCCCGGCGATCGTCGGGGATTCCTCCCCGGCGATTGATGTCTACTACGCAACCTTCTTCTTGTAGACTCGTGTTGGGCCTCCAAGCGCAGAGTTTTGAAGGACAGTAGCAAAGGTTTATCAATCCGTGGGAGGCGTAGGATGAAGATGGTCTTTCTCAAACAACCCTGCAACCAAATAACAAAGAGTCTCTTGTGTCCCAAACACACCCAATACAATGGTAAATTGTATAGGTGCACTAGTTCGGCGAAGAGATGGTGATACAAGTGTAATATGGATGGTAGATATATGTTTTTGTAATCTGAAAATATAAAAACAGAAGGTAGCAAGTAACAGAAGTGAGCAAAAACGGTATTGCAATGCTTGAAAACAAGGACTAGGGTTCATACTTTCACTAGTGCAAGTTCTCTCAACAATACTGACATAGTTGAATCATATATAAATCCCTCACATGCGACAAAGAGTTCACTCCAAAGTCACAAATAGCGGAGAACAAACGAAGAAATTATTGTAGGGTACGAAACCACCTCAAAGTTATCTTTTCCGATCAATCTTATGAGCTATCCCTATAAGTGTGACGAACAGACCTAGAGTTCGTACTAAAATAACACCTTAAGATACACATCAACCAAAACCCTAATGTCCCCTAGATACTCCAATGTCACCACGAGTACCCATGGGCTTGATTATACGATATGCATCACACAATTTCAGATTCATCATGTTCAATCCAACACAAAGAACTTCAAAGAGTGCCCCAAAGTTGCTACCGGAGAGTCAAGGCGAAAACGTGTGCCAACCCCTATGCATAGATTCCCAAGGTCACGGAACCCGCAAGTTGATCACCAAAACATACATCAAGTGGATCAATAGAACATCCCATTGTCACCACGGATATCCCATCACAAGACATACATCAAGTGTTCTCAAATCCTTTAAAGACTCAATCCGATAAGAAAACTTCAAAGGGAAAAACTCAATTCATCACAAGAAGATAGAGAGGGGAAAACTCCATATGATTCATCTATATTAATAAAGCTCGCGATACATCAAGATCGTGCCATCTCAAGAACACGAGAGAGAGAGATCAAACACATAGCTACTGGTACATACCCTCAGCCCCGAGGGTGAACTACTCCCTCCTCGTCATGGAGACCGCCGGGATGATGAAGATGGCCTCCGGTGATGGTTTCCCCCTCCGGCAGGGTGCCGGAACGGGCTCCCGATTGGTTTTTCGTGGCTACAGAGGCTTGCGGCGGCGGAACTCCCGATCTAGGTTTCTTTCTAGGGGTTTTGGTATTTATAGGAATTTTTGGCGCCGGTCTCACGTCAAGGGGGTTCCCGAGGGGCCCACAAGCCAGGGGGGCACGCCCTAGGGGGGGGGGCGCCCCCTAGGCTTGTGGCTGCCTCGGGACTCCTCTCCGGTATCTTTTTTGCTCCAGTATTTTTTATATTTTCCAAAAATATTCTCCGTAAATTTTCAGCCCATTCCGAGAACTTTTATTTCTGCACAAAAAAAACGACACCATGGTAGTTCTGTTGAAAACAGCGTCAGTCCGGGTTAGTTCTAATAAAATCATACCAAAATCATATAAAATTATTGTAAACATGGCATGAATACTTCATAAATTATAGATATGTTGGAGACGTATCAGCATCCCAAGCTTAATTCCTGCTCGTCCTCGAGTAGGTAAATGATAAAAGAAATAATTTATGAAGTGTTAATGCTAGCAAGTGCACAAGTTTGATCAATGATAATTCCAATCACTTTTTCTAGCATCAATATAAACCATAAACAGTAGCTCATCTCATAAAAATTCTCATGATCAAGTAACAAGCTATTCACATGTTAAAGTATAGACCAGAAAGTTTCTTGAAAACTAACAAACCATATTCCTAGTCATCGAACAATTGCAATTCATCTTATTTTCAGGAAGGGTCTATGTAAGAGCTTTGATTTAGCAAATTCCACATAATCAACTATCATATAGTTTTCCATGATTATTGACACTCAAAGCATATTTTTAGAACAAATAGCATCCATCGAACACAGAGAAAGATAGGGGCTTAATGTTTTGCCTCCCAACTTATTTATCATATAGATAATTGTCAACAATAATAATTTATGATCAAATATATTTGTGTGGATATATATGTCTAGATCATTCCCCAACACATGACACTTGCCAAAAGAAAAAGGCGAAATATAGGAAGTGGTGAAGATCACCATGACTCTTGCATAAAGGTAAGTACTACAAAGTAAAAGATAGGCCCTTCGCAGAGGGAAGCAGAGGTTGTCATGCGCTTTTTGTTTTTGGATGTGCAAACCCTTAATGCAAAGGAACGTCACGTTGTATTGCCCTTTGTGATAGCAACCTTTATTATGCAGTCCGTCGCTTTTATTTCTTTACCATCACAAGTTCGTACAACGCTTATTTTCCCTTATAATAAAAGATCATACATATTTAGGAGCAATTTTTATTGCTTTTTGCACCGATGACAACTTACTTGAAGGATCTTACTCAATCCATAGGTAGGTATAGTGGACTCTCATGGCAAAACTGGTTTAAGGGTGTTTGGATGCACAAGTAGTATTTCTACTTGGTGCGGAAGTTTTGGCTAGTATGAGGTGGAAGCAAGCACCACATGTTGGAGGATCCATAACAATATAACTTCTATACAAATATACCCAAACATAACTCATTAAGTTGTCTTCCTTGTCCAATTTTAACTAATTTGCTCGAGTTTGAAAATAATTAATGAGCTCACAATCATAGAAGATGTCCAAGATAGTATATTTATATGTGGAATCTCTCTTCCTTCAATATTCTTTCACGAATTGTTCAAGTGACCAATGCAGTGTTTGCTAACTTTTAAGAAATTTTACCACCTATACTTATTATGTGTGAAGTCATTACTCCCCATGGGATAAGTACATGAAGCATATTTAATTTCAGATTTATGATATTCAATTCATTCAACCATTTACTCATAGGATATAAGTGAAGCACGAGAGTGAATGACAAACTACTCCAAAAAGATATAAGTGAAGATCAATGAGTAGTCAACAATTAAATAACTATGTGAAGACTCTCTCATCTAAGAATTTCAGATCTTAAGTATTTTATTAAACAGCAAGCAAAAGAAAAATAGCACTCCAAGAATAGCACGCATCATGTGAACGAATAAAAATTTAGGCTCAACATAGGCTAACCGATAATTGTTGATGAAGAGAGGTGCGATGCGTAGCATCCCCAAGCTTAGATGCTTGAGACTTCTTGAAATATTTACTTGGGGTGCCTTGGGCATCCCCAAGCTTGAACTTTTGAATCTCGTTCAATTCTCTCATATCCCGGTTTCACCTATTCTCAAAAACTTCATCCACACAAAACTCGAAAAGAACTCGTGAGATAGGTTAGTACACATAATAATAAATCAACTCTTTATGTACTGCCAAGACAAGTTGCATAATAATTGCAAACATTAGGTACTGTATACTATAATTTCCACAATTTATATCTATCAATATAGGCTATGGAATCTATAGGATAAGTAGATACCGAAACTATGACAGCAATCTGTCCAAACAGAACATCCTGTAGAAATTTATGAAAACAGTGTACTTCTGTAACTCAAAAAATTATGAAAATTTAGGAAATGCTAAATAATTTATATGACATCACTGTGTAAAAATTTCAGAAACTTTCCATGTTGCAGTAAAATATGAAAATTCAAACACTACAGCAAAAGTTTCTGTTGTTTCAAACAGCACACATCAAACATGCAATGCAAGCATCCTAAAGGCAATTCATGGAACTTTTTATTGAAAAACAAGATTATAAATGACACCTAATAGAGAACAAGAAAATAAAAGGACTCTCCAAGCAAAACACATATTATGTGATAAATAAAAATATAGCTCTAAGTAAGATATACCGATAATGTTGAAGACGAAAGAGGGGATGCCTTCCGGGGCATCCCCAAGCTCAGGCGCTTGAGTATACCTTGGATATTACCTTGGTGGTTCCTTGGGCATCCCCAAGCAATTCCAGTGTGGTACCGAGCTTTGTGTTGTCATCTTCGCAATTTGGGTACAACCCTTTTTTGTGATCCTCTAACATGCGATCGAACTTCAACTTCTCCCTTTCACTTTGGCATTGTCTCTTTGCATCAACAATGACCCGGCGAAGATCATCATCGGGCACATCGTCTGGTTCCTCTTGATCTTCAGCTTCCCCCATTGCAGCATCACCGTATTTAGGGGGCGGATAGTTGTCATCATCCTCTTCTTCTTTGTTGTCTTCCATCATAACCCCTCTTTCTCCATGCTTGGTCTAAACATTATAGTGTGGCATGAAACCCTTCTCAAGAAGGTGGACGTGAAGGGTTTTCGAGTTAGAGTAATCCTTCGTATTCCCACAGATAGTACATGGACAATACATACAACCATTCTGCTTGGTTGCCTCAGCCACTTCGAGAAAATTATGCAGGCCCTTAATGTACTCGGAGGTGCGTCGGTCACAGTACATCCATTGCCGGTTCATCTGCGTGCATTATATAATTAAGTGTATCAAAAACCATTACAAAACATCATGAATAGAGAAGTGACCAAATTAATAGAAGTTCATCATCACATTAAAACCAAAGTACAGTAGTGACCAAAATAAATACATAAAGTTCATACATAGTTCTCATTGAAAAACATATAACTCTCTAGAGCATCTAATTAAAACATACATTGAAACTATGTAAAACATTTAAATGCAACAACAAATGCGATCATAACCGCAACTAAGGTACCAATTGATCCAACGGCATAATGATACCAAGCCTCAGTATGAATGGCATATTTTCTAATCTTTCTAATCTTCAAGCGCATTGCATCCATCTTGATCTTGTGATCTTTGACGACTTCGGCAACATGCAACTCCAATTCCATCTTCTCCTCCTCAATTCTTTTAAATTTTTTCTTCAAGTAATTATTTTCTTTTTCAACTAAATTTAACCTCTCGACAAGAGGGTCGATTCGAATTTCCGGTTCACATACCTCCTAGATAAAAACATCTATGTCACGTTGGTCGGCATAATTGTCATAAACACTAAATGAAACAAATAGTTATAAAAGATAATATACCACATCCGAATCATAGACAGGACGAGGGCCGATGGGAGCGGGTACCAAAACCATGGCACTATATAATAACAAACAATAATAAAAGTAAGAAAATTGTACAAGTATCTATCTAAATCATACAAGTAAGAATTTTTTTCTTTTAGAAAGAAGATAAGAACAAGAGGCTCACCACGGTGGTGCCGGCGACGAGATCGGTGCAGGCGATTGACGGCGGTGAGGACGGGGACGGGACAGTGCAGACCGCCAAACCTAGACAAATCTTAAGGAAAATGGAGCTTGGAGGTCGAGCTTGGAGAGGAGAAATCTTAACTGTGGCTCGGACATTTCATCGAACACCTCATGTGCATAGGAGGTGAGATCTAGAGCAACACACACCTGCACACGCCGGCCGGCCAAAAAATAGTGTGAGCGGGCAGGGGCGGGGTTATATATAGGCTTATCTTTAGTCCCGGTTGGTGGCCAGAACCGGGACAGAAGACCGACCTTTGGTCCCGGTTCCAGCCACCAATCGGGACTAAAGGAGCTGGGCCAGGAGCGAGGCCCATTGGTCCCGGTTCGTGTCTGGAACCGGGACCAAAAGTGTCAGACGAACCGGGACCAATGGCCCCCGAGGCCCGGCCGGCGCCCTGGCCTCACGAACCGGGACTGGTGCACCCTTTGGTCCAGGTTCGTAAGTGAACCGGGATTAATGCCCTTATCCTGGCCTCAACCAAAGCCCTGTTTTCTACTAGTGTACAATGATCTGGTAGGTAATTGGGCTGCTTAAATATTTCCTCTGATTAATTACCAATAGCTACTGGCAGTCAAAGAAAGTGACATCTAATCAGTCTCAGGGATTGAATGATTTAGTTACCACACTGTCAGTTAGTTTGGTCTCTGTTCACATCATGTATAATTTTCTTTCCTTTGCTCTGTTGTAAGTGGATGTATTGTTTCCACAGTTTTCACCTCTATTTAGATTGTTTTAAATTTTATGTGCATATGAAGCTGTGGCTTATAACTCTGCGTGGTTGCGAGATATTCATGCCGAGGCTGCAAAGAAGAGACGTTGAACCACCAAGAGGCCGTATAGTCTTGCTATTCACCATCTCTACGCGCGCCGTCGACGACCGTAACCATCGCCTATACATAGAATCCATGTGTCGTGTTTCCTCTTTCTCTAAGACCATTTAATTCTACCTTATGACACGAGGAAGCATGCCTCTGCTTTTGGATGCTACCATTCATTCCTTTTGAACCATTATCATCTATATCATCGCTCATGTGACCTCTAAGAATCCAGTCTCTGAATCCAGTTCCCCAGATGTTATGGGATCTGGATGATCTTGATGTGGTTCGACATAGCTCTGTTTATGATGAAGCCATCGAACAGAAGGAACAAATTCGGAAACAGTTTCGAGCAGCGAAACCTCCCTCCCTCCCTCCCTGCCTCTCTCTCTCCCCAATAAATGACCTACTTTTCTTGGTTAATCAGTCAACTAATTGTTTGGACAAATATAGCTGGAAGATTTTATGCCATGATCTGAGTTTTTTTCTAGATAACAAACATGTCATAATGCATTTTGATGCTTCCAGGGCAAAGTTAATGAGCTTTATGGATTGGTTTTTTCACTTTCGTCCGTCGAGCAGTCCAAGGTAATACTCACTACCACCTATGAATCTCACATATTTGTGCCTTAAATCTTCAGTAGAGTTGCTGCATTGCTCTGCTTGTACCATTCTGTCTTTGATCCGTGTGTTTTTAGTGGTTCAGATTGAAATCTGGGATCATTACCAAAAGATGAATAACTAAAACTTGACCAATCTCAGTGAGACACTTGAGAAAGATCAATTATGATGGATCAAGAAGTATTGTGTTTCTGATCATGCACTCCTTTCTTTTCTGAAACATTGAAGGTTCCTGTTATGTTCATCAACAACATGGCTCCTGTTAATTTGCTGTGTTCACTTGCATCTCTTTCTCTCAGTCCAATGGTTTGCTGTTGCATGTCACCTGTTTGTAGATGAATATATGTTTGTGCACATTTATATGCTGTCATATGAACATATGGTTTTGTAACACTGGTATTTTTTTTTGATGCCTCTCGATCGGTGGTACAGTGGTAGTATCTGAACTTGTGTACCAACTCACGCCACACTCACACCCCACGCACACACACCCCAAGATGCAAGATGAATATCCCTTGTGAGTTTATTTCTGCTACATGTGAATGTACTCATGCTATCTTTCGAGGATTTTGACGGTAAAATTAGATATACTATGCTTGCCAATTGGAAGTTTACATGTACTTCAATTATTGTTGTATCATCTGGACTGCCTGTCTTCTCGCTAAACTAAGTCTACTGTCATACAATCACGTTAACAAATATGACAGCTTGATTAGCACGCACAATTCTGCCTCAAGAGACACCACCAGGTGGCGCCCCAACCACTAGTTAATGTGGAAAGTACGTCTATTTGTGAATTTTTAGCGACCTACAAAGGATGGACTTGAGAAAATGTGTATTAATTCGATCCGTATGGCCATATACATGTCTTCATGGCTTAGAAAATAATACATATGAATTCCATCCACATGGTAGCTTATATAGTACAAGTCAACAGAAGTTGGGAAAACATGCACATACACTCACTTACTACTCAACTGTTTTTGAAGCACAGGCGTGTGCGACATGGGCTACCATTTCTTCAAAAATGACGTATATAGCAAAAAGTAGTACTGCATAAATTGAATTATTATAAAATAGTGTTCTTGAATGATAACTCCAGTGCCTACTGCACTGGTGGATTTGTTTGCCATTGGATGATGGAATCCATTATCTAAGGTTGTATTGCTTTGTCGCGGTCGATGTATATAATGTTTCCGCTATTGCAATGCTACTTTATCAATTAGATAATCTGCAATTCTTCGTAATGCATTGGGCGGTGAGTCTCCCTTAACTTGGAAAAAACAATACTATACTTCATTGAGAATGTATCTGTCTATTATCAAAACAAACAACAATGTATTGCATACTAATTGAAAAAAAATGCAAGTATACATTTAAAATATAGTGTAGGTCATTGTGAGATCTTCCTATTTGGAGTTCTCAAATATCTAGCTTGCCAACCCCTCGCACGAAAAACATTAACATTGCTTTAATTGATATTTATTAATGGCTTCTGTTTGTAGAAGACTTTCGGGTGTGTGACAATCTATTCATATATTTTACAACAAAAAAACAATTTATGCACTTTTTTCATAGTTGTGTTAAAATAAGGAGATTTTACCTATATAAAATTAATGACCTTGGCGGTTTTTTTTTTGCGGGACCTTGGCAGCTATGATATTTGGGAGTCGTTGGATAGAGATTTTAGTACGTGTGTGTGCCCTATTTATTTTAGCTTGGCTGGTCTTTTATGCGTGAGACTGAAACTTGTTTTTCCATTATGGAGTTTGAGACGCTCTATTTGTACGTGTCCCTTTTGTAGAGCAAAAAAAGTTATGTGTATACTCTTTTTGGTAACTTGAGGCATATTGACACATTATTTATACGTTTCCTTTTTCTCATGGAAACAGGCATGTGGTGTTTGGTTTTTTTGGAAACTATGATGTGCACATTTGTTTAAAGGACTCGAGCACTATTTTTTTGGGAGGACTGAAACACCTCGTATTGGTCTGTGTCCGTTTCTTATCCCTCTTTCAAGGAGAAGGCCGGGTGATTTTTCTGCGTGGGAAGATTGGTGTTTTTTAGACGTGTCTATGTGGTCACATAGGACTTCTTTTTACGCCTGGGAGACTCTGCCGTTGACGACGGCGGTATTATCTTGTCCAAGAGAAGGGCAGCTACACAGACTTGATAATTGCCTAGACCTAATACAAATATACGTGAATTCAAAAAAAAAAAAATACAAATATACGTGAATAATAGGTGTCCCAAGTCTGGACTCTTGAGAGATTACTGTAAAGGAAACTATCATTTTTTAAACGTAAAGGAAGCTATCTTGGCTGTTTATCTTTGGCTGTCTATCTTAACGTCAATTAGAACTTGGTTTTTTTTTCATCTCACGGTGAAGTAGAAAAGGGCCCATTTGTTCCGGCTCCATAGGCCCATTAGCCCCGGTTCTGGAACCGGGACTAAAGGGTCGGGACTAAAGCCCAAAACCTTTAGTCCCGGTTCGCTTACCAACCGGGACAGAAGGGGTTCCACGTGGCCGCTGCGGGGAGCCCAGGCAGGAGGACCTTTAGTCCCGGTTGGTAACACCAACCGGGACCAAAAGGCATCCACGTGGCCGCTGCGGGGAGCCCAGGCAGGAGGACCTTTAGTCCCGGTTGGTCACACCAACCGGGACCAAAGGGCATCCACGCGTCAGCATCTGGCAGGAGCTGGGGTTTTTGTTTTTTTTTTAAGGGGGGGGGGGTTTGGTGGTTTTGGAGGGTTAATTTAGGGGTTTCATATTGTGTTAGCTAGCTAATAGAGAGAAGTGTCCTCTCTTTCTCCGTGCTTGGTCGACGCTAGCTACTATACATATAGAGAGAACTCGACGCTAGCTAATAAGAAAATGAAGGAAACCATTAATTACACAAGATCGTCATGCTGAACATATATAGAGAGAAGTGACATCTCTTTCTCCGTGCTTTGTCGAACAACAAGTTTTCATATATCTATCCGACGGTACTACATATATACAATATAACATCTTTTACAATTCCTAACATCATCTACCTAAGATCCAATCACAAATCCGCATGGTATTTTCCGTCTTTAGGTATGACGTGGTCAAGAAAGAATCTCGCCAATTCCTCTTGAATTGCTCGTATGCGATCATGTGGTAGGAGTTCATCCCGCATCTGCCAGATCTAATTTAAAGAAGGGGGTCAATACGTGCATATATATGAATAAAACTCAACACAATTGATGGTAATATATAAAATAAAATTGTGAATATTATTTACGTACTTCAAATTGTTTGTCAGAGAAGCCCCGCTTAGAGGTCGAGTGGCGAATGAACTCGCATACGTAGTATGCACATAAAACAGTCCCTTCTTTCTGGTACAAGCACTTTACGAGAATAGAGTTCAATCAAACTGATAAGCAAGCATTGTAATGATATATTGATGAAAATTTGAATCAATTAGAGATGCGCGGAACTAGCTAGTACTACTTACTTTGGGGTGCGTAAATCGCAACTCTTTGTTTAGACCGGGAACCTTTCGGGTGAACTTCTTCCAAACCCTGCCAGGCAAAGAAAATGATTACTTGATATCAGGAAATTAACGAAAGTTGCATGCCGATATGGTCCCGGTATTGACTGAACTTACTTCTTGAGCATTGCAGTCATGTCCGCATAATTCTCGGGATCTTTACGTCTCGAGTCTAAGACAGTTACTAATGCCCCGTCAAGCTTAATGGATAGCAGAATAAAGTGAAAACTGCGCACACATATATAACTCATCAATTACATTACTTAACCTCGAGTAAGCGAAACCGAGTATACAGAGAAGACAGCAACACTCACTTGAAGTTGTAAGGAAAGAGTATTTCCCTTTTGTTTTGATGTATAAGGAACGACTTTAGCAAGTTCTCCTCGGTCTCTTTGATTGAGTTCCGTACCGTCCATTCATTTACGGCATCTGGGCTAATGAACCCAACGTCGAAGATTCCTACTTTTTTGCATTCGACGGTCTTCAATCTGCATAATATAGTGAGGATAATTATATATACATGCAATGAACGAGCTGAGCTAGAGACTTAACTATAGAAGTAATATTTACAGACAGTAGGAAGTCATGAGTTGTTTGTCGAGGGCCAGTTGATTGTATAACTGAAATAACTCCACAAATTCAATAGGCATCACGGGAAGTCCAATGAATTCGTGCTCTGGTTTCACTGCCACATACATAGTGTCTCTCCCAGACTCCCTGCAGGTTTTCATGTACCACTCATGCAATTTGTACATCATCATTGTTAGAGGAGGATGATCAGGTTTGACGAGAGGCTTCCCGTGCACGTATTTATATTCTTCTTTTGTTACCTCAGCCGTTTGAAAAATTACATCATCCCCCAAGTAATCACCAGGATTGGTACCGGGCACCATCCCCGGATGATTAGCGACGATATCGCTAGACACCTTGAGCGGGGGGCACGATTGCTTCTCCTGTTCGCCGAGCTGGGGAATTGTTTTCCCACTTCTTCGTTCTGCTAACCTTGCATCACTGGAAGTACTTCCCGACCGCCGCGCTTCTTCATATGTCTTTTTAAGAATGCGGACATAGTTGGAATCCGGCGGAGGCGGTGGTGGTCGCTTCAGGGCATCGATAGTGCGCTTCACTTTCACCGGATCTAGCTTCTCCTTCGGAGGTGGAGTTTTCTTTGCAAAATGGTCCCTCACTTGGGCACGACATATGTCCTCGTTTTCCTGCTCGGTCCTCTCATATGGTAACTTTTCCAGAGGCTTGAGAGATGGACCGTATCTGAATTGCCTCCTGCCTCTGCTTGTACTGCTAGCCGCCGGAGCGGCGGCGTCTCTCTTCCGTCGTTGCTGACGAGGCGGAGAAGGAGGCGGAGTGCTCCGACGCGCTGGAGGAGCCGGAGCAGCGGCGTTTGTCTTCCGCCGTTGCCGACGAGGCGGAGGAGGAGGCGGACTGCTCCGACGCGTCGGAGTAGGCAAAGGAGGAGGCGGAGTGCCCTCACGCGTCGGAGGAGCCGGAGAAGGAGGCGGAGTGCCCTGATCACTCGCCGGAGGAGGAGGAGGAGGAGGCGGAGTGCCCTGACTCGCCGGAGGAGGAGGAGGAGGCGGAGGCGTCCAGTTTGGAAGCTTGATGTACTCCTTCTGCCATAGACATGTACTCCTCAGAGCACGAACCAGCTGATTCTCCCCTTCACCTGTAGAGTGGTCAAGCTCGAGCTCCTCAAATCCCTCCATTACTTCATCCACCATCACAACAGCATAGCCATGTGGAATCGGAAGGCAGTGAAAAGTTCCGTTGGGTTGAGGAGGTGCAACAGAGCCGACAGCCGCCTTGAAAGTGAGGTTCCGGCATTTCGTCATAAGCTCGCAATGTTGAGCCTCCGTGATAGTATCCACGGGGTAGCTAGGAGCCGTGAAGTCAGGCTGAACGGGCTCCGTGGAAGCCACGCTGCTTCTCCGCTGAGATGGCGGGGTAGCTTCTGGGGTAGCTTCGTGCCGCTGAGATGGTTGGCCGGCAGCTCGCTGGCTCTCAGCTTCCTCTAGCTTTTGTAGTCTTGCATTGAGCTTCTGCATGTCGCTCAGCTCCGCTTTCCTCTTTCTCTCCCGGCTTCTGTAACCGCCTGCGTCGGGAAACCCAACCTTCCACGGAACGGAGCCTGGTGTGCCTCGTGTTCGTCCAGGGTGCTCAGCATTCCCTAGGGCCTCAGTCAGCTCGTCCTTCTCTCTGTCGGGAATGAACGTCCCTTCCTGCGCTGCGGTGATATACTTCTGAAGCTTCTTGACGGGTATTGCAAGTTGCTCGTCCGTCCAACGACACTTCCCTGTTTCAGGGTCCAAAGTTCCCCCAACCCCGAAGAACCAAGTCCTTGAACGGTCTGGCCAGTTCAATGTCTGTGGTTCGACCCCTTTAGCAATCAGGTCATTCTTAGCTTTGTCCCACAACGGCCGGGCTTTGAGGTAGCCACCTGACCCCGTGTGATGGTGATACTGCTTCTTTGCAGCATTGTTCTTGTTTGTCTCTGACATTTTCTTACTCTTGTCCGATGTCTTGTAGGCCACAAATGCGGGCCAGTGATCTCTTATCTTCTCAAATCGGCCGATGAATTCTGGAGTCTTCCCTTTGTCGACAAACTTTGATTTCAACTCATTCTTCCACCTCCTGAATAGATCTGCCATCTTCTTAAGAGCACATGCCTTGACCAGTGGCTCTATAACTGGCTTATTCGGATCCTCCTCTGGCGGTAGGGTGAAATTTGCCTTCAGCGCAGTCCAAAGATCATCTTTCTATCTATCGGTGACATAATCACCTTCAGGGACGTCGTAGTCCTTAGGCTTATTCCATTGCTTGATGCTGATCGGGATATTGTCCCTAACAATAGCTCCGCACTGAGTAGCAAATGCGTCCTTGGTCCGCTTGGGTTCAATCGGTAGGCCATCGTCCGCGAGTGCTGTGATCGTGAACCTTTCATCCTTGCGCAACCTTCTCTTCGGGCCTCGTCTCGTTACCGAAGTTTGGCTCGATCCGGAGGGCTATAAAAGAAGAAAGAAGAGTTAATATATGTACATACCAAAACAATTAATGCATCAATTAGCTAGTCAGCACAGGCTTAATTAATATATATACCTCGCCGGACTTTGCAACAGCTCCCTCCTCCGTTCGGTCACCGGAGCCGTCATCATGGTCTCCTTCTTCCTCCAGCATTCGGTCACCGGAGCCATCATGATCATGTCCTTCCTCCTCCATTGTTCGATCACCGGAGCCGTCATCCTCTCCTTCCAGACCATCGGTGTCGTTGAGATATGATAAGACATCACGTCCGGCGGGGATTATCTCCCCCAACAACTGTTCTTGTTCCAAGTCTCTTTGATCCATAGTTTCTGCAAATATTACAACATGGCAATTAATATACAGACATGAATGTCCGACGTCCGGACCGCCTCTCTCATGAATGTCAAACAAGGGATTCTCTTAACCTTTAAGGGATTTAATTAACAAAATGGCGCCATTCTGGATGTGCAGAAAAAGGTCCATATTTTTCCTGATCTCATCTACCCTTCTATATGTCACGTTGTCTAGTGTCAAAGGATTCAAGAAAACCATGGCTTCATCATTAGCCGGAAGTAACAGGCGCATAATGGTACGAAGCTCTCCAAAATTGTTTTGGAACGGAGTCCCGGATAGGATAATTAATTAGCTTTTTGGTACGAAGTTCAGCAAGAGCCTTCCGAATATCGCTATTTGGAAGGCCTTTGCTGAAATTCGTACCAAAAAGCGAATTATTCTATCCGGAACTCCGTTCCAAAACAACTTTGAAGAGCTTCGTAGCATCATACGCCTGTTACTTCCGGCTAATGATGAAGCCATGGATTTCTTCAATACTTTGACAGACAACGTGACATATAGAAGAATATATATATAGATGAGATCAGAAAAAAATTGGATCAACTTGTGCACATCCATAATGGGGGCATTCTTGATAAATCTATGTTACCGGAGTTTTCTATATGAACAAAAAAAAATCCACATGACATGTCCGACGTCCCCCCTCATGTCGAAGTTATCGGGGAGGGGGTAGACGACAACGACACTCACCCCTCATGTCATGTCCGACATCCCCCCTCATGTCGAAGTTATCGGAGAGGGGGTAGAGGACAACGACGCTCACCCCTCATGTCTGACGTCCGACGTCCCCCCTCATGTCATGTCCGACGTCCCCCCTCATGTCGAAGTTATCGGGGAGGTGGCCTCGTCAATGCTCTTTTAACTTGGTAAATTTGGGTGGCCTCGACAACTCTTCTAGGGTTTGGGGTGGCCTCAATATATCTAGACTTGTTCCGGTTTGGGGTGGCCTCGAGAGTTGGCCGGGCGAGAGGGGGTTGATCGACGTCCCCCCTCATGTCGAAGTTACTGGAGTTTTCTTCTAGGGGTTTGGGTGGCCTCGAGAGTTTGTCGGGTAGGGGCGGGAGGGGGTAGGAGATCGACAACGCTTTTTTTCTAGGGTTTGGGTGGCCTCGAGAGTTGGTCGCCCGATATGTCCGACGTCCCCCCTCATGTCGAAGTTACCGGAGTTTTCTTCTAGGGGTTTGGGTGGCCTCGAGAGTTTGTCGGGTAGGGGCAGGAGGGGGTAGGAAATCGACAAAATATTCCATCAACAAAAAAATGCTATCCATCCATACATACATAGCCACATACATACATGAAAAAAAATACATATATGAACAAAAAAATGCTATGAACAAAAAAATACATATAGCCACATATATGAAAAAACAAATACATATATGAACAAAAAAATGCTATGAACAAAAAAACATCATATATACATCCATCCATACATACATATAGCCACATACATATATACATTATATATGAACAAAAACATTCATCATATAAAAAAAATCAACATATATATATAAAAAAATTGCACAGAGCCGGGGCGGCGGCGGCTCACAGCGGTGGCGGCCGGCGAGGGCGAGGGCGAGGGCGACGGCGGGGGCGGCGAGGGCGCCGGCGCCGGCGACAGCGGGGGCGGGCCGGGGCAGGGGCGCGGCCGGGCGTGCTCGGGGGCGGGGCAGGGGCGTGGGCTCGGGGGCGGGGCAGGGCCGCGGGCTCGGGGACGACGACGGCGACGGCGACGGCGACGACGGGGAAGAGGCGACGGCGACGGCGAGGGCGAGGGCGACGGCGAGGCGACGGTGAGCACGAGGGGGGCGATGGGCGAGGGCGACGACGGCGAGCGACGACGGGGGCGGCGGGCGACGGCGACGGCGGGCGGCGGGCGGGCAGCCTGGCGGCGTCGATTTCGTCGGCGTCGTCGGGGACGAGATGAGAATGCTGAAAATTCCTAAGTGTTGGCTTATATATGGAGAGCATTGGTCCCGGTTGGTGGCAGCAACCGGGACTAAAGGGGTGCATTGGTCCCGGTTGGTGCCACCAACCGGGACCAAAGGTCAGTTTTCAGCAGCCCAAAGGGCGGGAAACAGGGACCTTTGGTCCCGGTTGGTGCCACAAACCGGGACTAAAGGGGTGCATTGGTCCCGGTTGGTGGCACCAACCGGGACCAAAGGGTGGTGCTGCCCGGGGCCAAATTTTTAGTCCCACCTCGCTAGCCGAGAGAGCTCGAGAGTGGTTTATAAGCGCTGCTGCGCACACCCTCTCGAGCTCCTCTCAACTGCAGGCCTCCGGGCCTAATCTGTCACTGCCTGTGGGCCTATTGGGCCTTTTGCGGGCCTGAATCCTGGCCCAACAAGCTGGTTGGGTTTCTAATCGTATTCAGGCCGTGGTGGCCCAGTAGGTGGCATTTTTTAAAAAAAAAATCCAGTTTTTTGTTTGGTTTTTTGCTTTATTTATTTTATTTTGTTCCTACTTACTGTTTTTCAGTGATTCTTTTTTCTTTTAGGTCACAAAAATTATAAACTTTCTGTTAGTGCCATTAGTTTTCAAATTTGAATTTTTTGAAATTTGTGTGAATCACTAGTTTGTGAATAACTTTACTAAAAAAATAGATTTTTGAGTGATTCTTATTCCTGCTATTTAATATTACTGTGTTTTATCATTATATTCAATTTGGTAAGTTTTAGGTTATTTTAAATGTCTGTTTTAATCAAAAACAGATTTGGTTATTTTAGTTTGCTATTAAAGTTTCTAACAAAAAAATTCTTTATGAAAATTCTTTTTGCTATTAATGTTTTGAACAAAAAATTCTTTGATAATTTTAGTTGCATAAATTTTATATAATTTTAGTTTCAAAAATAATAGAGGTTTATAAAAGCTTTTTAGTTGATTCCTTTTGCTATTAGAGTTTTATAAAAGCTTTTTAGTTGATTCTTTTTGCTATTGAAGAATATTATAGTTTTGTTTTAGTTGCTCATAACAGAATATTTTAATTGATTATTTTTAGTTCATTCTTTTTGCTATTAGAATTTCATAAAAGTTTTCTAGTTCATTCTTTTTTGCTATTAGTTCATTCTTTGAGCTAAATGACCTTGAAATTGAAAAGCACTACAAATGAACTCTGAAAAGGTTGAAAGTTGGCATGGTATCATCATTTCACCCACATAGCATGTTATAAAAAGTTGAGAGGGTTACGGCAAAAACTGGATGCACTTCGTGTACAAAATGGACAATCTCTTTCGAAGTATGAGGGTTTCGGACGAAAACTCATCTGTTACAAAGGGATTTCATTTTTTTGAACTTATTTGAACTCCAGACTTTTTGTGTGTTCAAAATGCACCATTCAAAGCCACATCATAAATTTTCAACCCTTTCTGACATCATTTGGTATTTTTCATGCATTTACTGATTTTTTTGAACTAAATGACCCTGAAATTGAAAAGCACTACAAATGAACTCCGAAAAGGTTGAAAGTTGGCATGGTATCATCATTTCACCCACATAGCATGTTATAAAAAGTTGAGAGGGTTACGGCAAAAACTGGATGCACTTCGTGTACAAAATGGACAATCTCGTTCGAAGTATCAGGGTTTCGGACGAAAACTCATTTGTTACAAAGGGATTTCATTTTTTTGAACTCATTTGAACTCCAGACTATTTGTGTGTTCAAAATGCACCATTTAAAGCCACATCATCAATTTTCAACCCTTTCTGACTTCATTTGGTATTTTTCATGCATTTACTGATTTTTTTGAGCTAAATGACCCTGAAATTGAAAAGCACTACAAATGAACTCTGAAATGGTTGAAAGTTGGCATGGTATCATCATTTCACCCACATAGCATGTTATAAAAAGTTGAGAGGGTTACGGCAAAAACTGGATGCACTTCGTGTACAAAATGGACAATCTCTTTCGAAGTATGAGGGTTTCGGACGAAAACTCATCTGTTACAAAGGGATTTCATTTTTTTGAACTTATTTGAACTCCAGACTTTTTGTGTGTTCAAAATGCACCATTAAAAGCCACATCATCAATTTTCAACCCTTTCTGACTTCATTTGGTATTTTTCATGCATTTACTGATTTTCTTGAGCTAAATGACCCTGAAATTGAAAAGCACTACAAATGAACTCTGAAAAGGTTGAAAGTTGGCATGGTATCATCATTTCACCCACATAGCATGTTATAAAAAGTTGAGAGGGTTACGGCAAAAACTGGATGCACTTCGTGTACAAAACGGACAATCTGTTTCGAAGTATCAGGGTTTCGGACGAAAACTCATCTGTTACAAAAGGCATTTCATTTCTTCACATGTAACTGCAATGATATAGTTGTGGAGAGAATGTCTTCACTTTTTCTTCGCTTGCGTCCTTTGCTTATTGCGCCGTAACCATGGATAATCTTCATCGTTTAACAGGGTGCTTGGGTCAGCCTTGACTTTGAAGGGAGGAATTTCATGAAACTTTTCATAATCTTCAGACATGTCTGTCTTGCCCTCCAATCCCACGATGTCTCTTTTTCCTGAAAGAACTATGTGTTGCTTTGGCTCATCGTATGATGTATTCGCTCCCTTATCTTTTATTTTTCTCGGTTTGGTAGACATGTCCTTCACATAGAAAACCTGCGCCACATCATTGGCTAGGACGAATGATTCGTCTGTGTACCCAAGATTGTTCAGATCCACTGTTGTCATTCCGTACTGTGGGTCTTCCTGTACCCCGCCTCTTGACAGATTAACCCATTTGCACTGAAACAAAGGGACCTTGAAATCATGTCCATAGTCAAGTTCCCATATGTCCACTATGTAACCATAATATGTGTCCTTTCCCCTCTTGGTTGCTGCATCAAAGCGGACACCGCTGTTTTGGTTGGTGCTCTTTTGATCTTGGGCGATCGTGTAAAATGTATTCCCATTTATCTCGTACCCTTTGTAAGTCAATACAGTCGAAGATGGTCCCCTGGCCAACGAGTATAGCTCATCAGAAACAGTGTTGTCACCCATGAGACGTTTTTGCAACCAACTGCCGAAAGTCCTGATGTGTTCATATGTAATCCAGTCGTCACACTGCTCCGGGTGTTTGGAGCGCAGAATATTCTTGTGTTCATCGACATACGGGGTCACCAAGGTAGAATTCTGTAGAACTGTGTAGTGTGCTTGAGACCAAGGATGCCCGTCCCTACATATTATTGAGTCCGCTCCTAGCGTGCCTTTTCCAGTCAGTCTCCCCTCATACCGCGATTGAGGGAGACCAATCTTCTTAAGGTCAGGAATGAAGTCAACACAAAACCCAATGACATCCTCTGTTTGATGGCCCATGGAGATGCTTCCTTCTGGCCTAGCACGGTTACGAACATATTTCTTTAAGACTCCCATGAACCTCTCAAAGGGGAACATATTGTGTAGAAATACAGGGCCCAGAACGACAATCTCGTCGACTAGATGAACTAGGACGTGCGTCATGATATTGAAGAAGGATGGTGGGAACACCAGCTCGAAACTAACAAGACATTGCACCAAATCACTCCTTAACCTTGGCAGGATTTCTGGATCGATCACCTTCTGAGAGATTGCATTGAGGAATGCACATAGCTTCACAATGGCTAATCGAACGTTTTCCGGTAGAAGCTCCCTCAATGCAACCGGAAGCAGTTGCGTCATAATCACGTGGCAGTCATGAGACTTTAGGTTCTGGAATTTTTTCTCTACCATATTTATTATTCCCTTTATATTCGACGAGAAGCCAGACGGGACCTTCATACTGAGCAGGCATTCAAAGAAGATTTCCTTCTCTTCTTTGGTAAGAGCGTAGCTGGCAGGACCTTCATACTACTTTGGATGCATGCCGTCTTTTTCATGCACACGTTGCTGTTCCTCCCGTGCCTCCGGTGTATCTTTTGTCTTCCCATACACTCCCAAGAAGCCTAGCAGGTTCACGCAAAGATTCTTCGTCACGTGCATCACGTCGATTGCAGAGCGGACCTCTAGGTCTTTCCAATAGGGTAGGTCCCAAAATATAGATTTCTTCTTCCACATGGGTGCGCGTCCCGCATCGTCAGTCGGAACAGATAGTCCGCCAGGACCCTTTCCAAAGATTACTTGTAAATCATTGACCATATCAAGTATGTGATCACCAGTACGGAGGGCAGGCTTCTTCCGGTGATCTGCCTCACCTTTGAAATGCTTTCCTTTCTTTCGACATTGATGGTTGGTCGGAAGAAATCGACGATGCCCCAGGTACACATTCTTCCTGCATTTGTCCAAATATATACTGTCGGTGTCATCTAAACAGTGTGTGCATGCGTGGTATCCCTTGTTTGTCTGTCCTGAAAGGTTACTGAGAGCAGGCCAATCATTGATGGTTACAAACAGCAACGCATGTAGGTCAAATTCCTCCTGTTCGTTCTCATCCCACACACGTACACCTCTTCCATTCCATAGCTGTAAAAGTTCATCAACTAATGGCCTTAGGTACACATCAATGTCATTGCCGGGTTGCTTAGGGCCTTGGATGAGCACTGGCATCATAATGAACTTCCGCTTCATGCACAACCAAGGAGGAAGGTTATACATACATAGAGTCACAGGCCATGTGCTATGCTTGCTGCTCTGCTCCCCAAAAGGATTAACGCCATCTGCACTTAAACCAAACCATACGTTCCTTGGGTCACCTGTAAAGTCGCTCCACTTTCTCTCGATCTTTCTCCACTGCGAACCGTCAGCGGGTGCTCTCAACTTCCCGTCTTTCTTACGGTCTTTTATGTGCCATTGTATCAACTCGGCATGCTTTTTGTTTCTGAACAGACGTTTCAACCGTGGTATTATGGGAGCATACCACATCACCTTGGCAGGAATCCTCTTCCCGGTGCGCTGGCCCTCAACATCACCAGGGTCATCTCTTCTGATCTTATACCGCAACGCACCGCATACCGGGCATGCGTTCAAATCCTCGTACGCACCGCGGTAGAGGATGCAGTCATTAGGGCATGCATGTATCTTCTGCACCTCCAATCCTAGAGGGCATAGAACCTTCTTTGCTTCGTACGTACTGCCGGGCAATTCGTTATCCTTTGGAAGCTTCTTCTTCATTATTTTCAGTAGCGAACTAAATCCCTTGTCAGATACACCATTGTCTACCTTCCATTGCAGCAATTCCAGTGTGGTACCGAGCTTTCTGTTGTCATCTTCGCAATTTGGGTACAACCCTTTTTTGTGATCCTCTAACATGCGATTGAACTTCAACTTCTCCCTTTCACTTTTGCATTCTCTATGTGCATCAACAATGACCCGGCGAAGATTATCATCGGACACATCGTCTGGTTCCTCTTGATCTTCAGCTTCCCCCATTGCAGCATCACCGTATTCAGGGGGCGGGTAGTTGTCATCATCCTCTTCTTCTTCGTTGTCTTCCATCATAACCCATCTTTCTCCGTGCTTGGTCCATACATTATAGTGTGGCATAAAACCCTTCTCAAGCAGGTGGAAGTGAAGGGTTTTAGAGTTGGAGAAAGCCTTCGTATTCTCACAGACAGTACATGGACAATGCATAAAACCATTCTGCTTGTTTGCCTCAGCCGCTTCGAGAAAATTATGCAGGCCCTTAATATACTCGGAGGTGCGTCGGTCACCGTACATCCATTGCCGGTTCATCTTCGTGCGTTATATAATAAAGTGTATTAAAAACCATTACAACATATCATGAATAGAGAAGTGACCAAATTAATAGAAATTCATCATCACATTAAAGCCAAAGTACAGTAGTGACCAAAATAAATACATAACGTTCATACATAGTTCTCATTATTGAACAACATATAGCTCTCTAGAGCATGTAATTAAAACATACATTGAAACTATAAAATTTAAATGCAACAACAAATGCGATCATAACCGCAACTAAGGTACTAATTGATCCAACGGCATAATGATACTAAGCCTTAGTATGAATGGCATATTTTCTAATCTTTCTAATCTTCAAGCGCATTGCATCCATCTTGATCTTGTGATCGTCGACGACATCGGCAACATTCAACTCCAATTTCATCTTCTCCTCTTCAACTCTGTGTAATTTTTCTTTCAAGTAATTGTTTTCTTTTTCAACCAAATTTAACTTCTCGACAAGAATTTCTATGTCGGTTGGAATTTCCGGTTCACATACCTCCTAGATTAAAAAATCTATGTCACGTTGGTCGGCATAATTGTCAGAAACACTAAATAAAACAAATAGTTATAAAAGATAATATATACCACATCCGAATCATAGACAGGACGAGGGCCGACGGAAGCGGATACCAAAACCATCGCACTATATAATAACAAACAATAATAAAAGTAAGAAAATTACACAAGTATCTATCTAAATCATACAAGTAAGAACTTTTTTCTTTTAGAAAGAAGATAAGAAGAAGAGGCTAACCACGGTGGTGCCGGCGCTGAGATGTGCGCGGGCGATCGACGGCGGTGAGGACGGGGACGGGACAGGACGGACCGCCAAACCTAGACAAATCTTGAGGAAAATGGAGCTTGGACAAGGAGCTTCGAGAGGAGAAAGCTTAAGTGTGGCTCGGGCATTTCATCGAACACCTCATGTGCATAGGAGGTGAGCTAGAGCACCACAAAGCTCTCCCACGGCCGGCCAAAAAAACAGAGCAGTGCACTGCTCTACTCGCGGGCAGGGGGTATATATAGGCCAACCATTGGTCCCGGTTTGTGGCTGGAACCGGGACTAAAGGACACCATTTGGTCCCGGTTCCAGCCACAAACCGGGACCAATGGTTGTGGGCCAGGAGCGAGGCCCATTGGTCCCGGTTCGTGTCTGGAACCGGGACCAAAGGGGTCAGACGTACCGGGACCAATGGCCCACGAGGCCCGGCAGGCGCCCTGGTCTCACGAACCGGGACCGATGCCCCCATGGGTCCCGGTTCGTGAGTGAACCGGGATTAATGGGATTTCAGGCCTGGACCAAAGCCCTGTTTTCTACTAGTGGGAATCGTATGTGAGTCTGGAAACTGTCTCTATCTTGACTCCAATTAGATCTCGACTGTTTATTTTCTGATCTGACGATGAATAGTAATTGTACGTGAGAATTAACATGGAAGCTCGGATGGTGCATCCAATTAGTAAATGTAAGATAAGATAGTTGGTCCCCACAAAAAAAAAGATAAGATAGTTGGAGAATGCATGAGGTAGCAACAAACTATACATGGATACAAATTGATAAAATATCATATTGAAATATTATAATTATGAATCTGCATACAAATCATATCCCTACCACAGTGTATGAATAGAGTTACATTTTCTGTTTTTCTTTCATCCTTCTGCAAGATAATGTGCAACAATTAAAATTCTCTTACTCTTCCCTAATCTAGCAACCAATTATGCTTCCCTCTACTTAAATAAAAGTGGGACATATGGTCGTCTGCTAAGTCCTTTTGAACGCATTCTCAAAAACCAATCATTTTGAAAGATTCTAATCCAATTTACTTTTCTAATATTTTGGGAAGTTGAGAAATCAATGAAAAAAACATGTTCTGATATTTCCAACATGTTGAATCTATGTACTTGGGTTATAAGATTTATGTGTTAGGGAGACCCATTCATAAATGTTACGTATTATCTATTCTTCATTAGTTCCCTTTTTTAGTGGCTATTGTAGTACTCGTTTTCTCTAAATTGGTGGAGATGAAATATATTGTCTACCATCTTCGATCCAAGTCGCGCAAGTCCTTTTAGGATTTTACCTGACGATGATTTTCCCCTGTTTATCACATAGAAAGAGATAAATAATTGCATATTAAACATCAAATTGGTGTTTTAACATAATTATACCTTAGTATAACTATATTATGTGCGATAATATGTTGGCAGAGAAAATGATGGTCAATATACAATCCTGAAGATGTGTCATATCCTACATGACTCCAATGCAATTTTCTGAAAGATAGAATTTTAATGTATCAATGTTTAGTTTTTCTAACCTATCACCTAGCTCAGGATATGAACTTTGATTGTATGCAAATATATTATAAAAGAAAAATGAATATATAACCATCATTATTGTCAATGAAATCAGAACATATTGTAAAACAATTTCACCATGCTAAAAATGATTCCTTTGAAGTTAAACACCCTAAAGATGATCCCCTCGCATTTGCGAGGGCAACTTTTCTAGTTCTAAAGAAAGGCAAGATTGGACCAAAGACTGTTGCTTGTGTCTGTCTTTGCTACATTATTGCTCACATCATTTGTTATACATTTCTAGTGGTAAAATCTGGAGTGCCTACATGAAGATTGGCACCATCTTTGAACCGAAAGATACAATTTTCTTTGATTTTTTTTCCTATGAGAGATATGCCCAGAATATATGGTCAGGAGTCTGATCCTACATTGTTTAATCCTTGCGATTACCTCCGCTACTGACTGTAACCACCTCGCCACCGACGTCTCTCTAAGGCACTGGAGCATAGGAGTCGTCGTTTTTACTCGTGGGTCGCGTGATCTGCCTTTGATCCAAAGAAGAGCTAGTGCAATCACATGCACCAGTGATGAGCCTCCCCGACGCCTGGTGTGTCTATTACCTGTCATTGAAGAGCACGTGGTCGCCTACGTTGGTGACGGCGTCATTGTATGCGGAGGTACGGCCGATGGAGAAGGTTTTGTATCCTGGAGGTGGAGCCGTGGAGAATGTTAGGTTGTCATGGTCACCAGCGGCGTATGAAACATCGATATGTAGCAATTTCGGAGGAAAGAAGGCAAACTAGGGAAGGAAGCTGTGGGATTAGGGGAAGTTAATTGGCGTGTTTAATTTCTATGCGGGCATAATGGGTGGTTGGTACGGGATATGTTGGCGCCTCTCAGCCATGAGATTGCAAATAAATCAATGGACGAGGAGTAGTCTAATGATTTGCTAGTAGTCAGACGTCTGGCTCTAAGAGTTTCCCTTTCTTTTTTCCTGATGTCTCTAATTCATAAGTGTATTTGCATCTATTGGGTCCTTCTCTCGTCCTCTTCTCTTCTTTATCTTCTTGCTTGCTACTTATTTATTTTCTAACATGTCAAACAGAAGAACGAGTAAATATGAAAGTGTGGATGGACTATTGGGGCGGGAGGGGCGTTTTGGCTCCCGGGTCCAGGTGATCCTGATATCTGGGCCATCCAGGTGAGCTGTGGGATCTGTGCCAGGCATTATTGAAGTTGATATACGGGAATAGAATAATAGGAGAATACGACTGTACGTATGGCGTCAGGCAACGGTGGGGAACGCCCGTGTAGCCGCCGTTACGGCTGGCTAGCGCGGAGCCGTGTTTCGTGCCGTGTGCATCTGTTTGGTATAGGCTGTCAGCTGGACCTGCTAGTCAGATGGACCCACTTGGCAGACGAGGACAGAAATGAATGCATCCCCATCCAGCCTCGGCGCTGTTTCAGAGAAAGGGGATCGAGGGAAAAACAGAGCCGGTGGGCGGCGGCGGCGGCGGCTGGTACGGCGCCGGTTTTCTCCCGAACTGTACTCGCGTGGGTCTCCGAGTAGAGGTGGCGCAGCCATGGCGATGGACTTCCCCGTCTCTCCGGTGGACAGGTAAAAAATCCATCTTTTAGCAGAAATTTTCATGGTTCCTATTTGCAATCTAGCAATCCAGCTTAGAGCTTCGATTAAACGCACGCAGGTTGCCCATCTTCCCGGATGAGGCCTGTAGCACGGCAGCCCTAATGGAGTTGATTGGTGGCGCTGGTCGTGGGGAAGAAGAGTCCGCCAATGGATCTCGTGGGGCGGTCGTCTGTGAACCTGGGCGAAGCTCACCTGGGCAGTCCGTGGGTCCTGCTATGTACGGCGAGCAAGCAAGTGTAGCTGCCGGCGTCGCCGCCATATCCGGTTTCAGTATAGTGAGGTGAAAACGCCGATGCCATTGAACACGGCAACGTGGAAGCCAATCTTGATGGAGACCATGACGCTGCGATTCAAGATCAAACAGATAGTGGCGATGGAGGCTCTGCTCAATCTACCGGGAAGGTGGATCCTCAAGCACCTGGCTGGACAAAGAGGTAACTGGCATTTTTTGTTGTAGAAGTGCATGCTTTGTCTTGCGACCGTAGTTGGGATGATTTTGTTATGATGTAGGGTGCACTGTTCACTATGGGAAAATGTTTGTTGGTTCACTGGATCGTGGTTGAGTGAAAAAAAAAGAAACCATGCCGTGAGCAACCTTAATCACTGGCCTTTTCATTTTTTTATGCCATAGGAAACCATGCCCGATTCAGATAGTGGCGATGATTTCTGTGATGGCCAGAGCCGCAAAGCCGAACAAGCAGCTCCGGAATCATCAGGTAGCAAGCATCACCTCTAGATGCTCTCCAGCCCAACATCACCTTTAGATGTTGTGTCAGGCATGATGTTTCTGTTATTGATGGTTTCAGCGAGTACAAACAGTGGCTAGTCAAAGAAATAGGTTTTGAGGGGATGCATGAGCTACCAATGATTCAGAAGATTAATCTCAAGCTGAGCGTTTGGACCATGAGCAAGGTGGATGTAGTTCGCCACGGAATCATTGTCAATGATAAAAAAATTGCTACCGTTTAGGTCGGCTGATGTGGCTAAGGTTTTTGGAATTCCATGTGGAAATAGGGATGTCCGTGGTCCAAATAGCAACATCAACGAAGAGTCCATTTCATCATTTATAAAGAAAACACTTGGCATGGATCAATCTGCAGCGCATAGCTTGCATGCAGCTGGAGATTTTTTGAGAATGAATATAACTGAAGAGTCAAGCAAGTTGGAGAAAGATTGCTTTCGTGATCTTTCGTGATGGGGCACGTTCTCGCGCAGTCGTGCATACATGATTACAAGAGCATCGACTTCTTGGGTGCACTTGCTAGCACTGCAGAAATAGCGCAGTTTAACTGGTGCGAGTACGTGGTGCAGTGCTTGCTTGATGCAGTCACATGGCTAAAGATTGATATAGAGGATTGTGTGGCAATAGCCAACCTCACCGGCGGCCATTTGTTCTTGCAGGTTAAGACTGGCTACTCTGTTCCAGCAAGCCCATAATCAAGTTTATTTGCTATTTTGCTTTTTGCTCTCTTATTTAACTCTCTTCATTTCTTTTCCAACTCTGTACAGGTTTTCTACCTCGACAACAATGATTTGGGCATATTCAACACGAAACATGATGTCCTTCCTAGGGTCAAGGAATTTGATCAAGATAAAATTGTGTCGGATGACTACTATGGCAACCGATGTCGGAGTACCCAAGCCGTCGTTTGCTTCGTCACTGGTAATGGAAACATTTCCCATCTACACAGCCCCACATTCTTGGTTGAAATGTTCCAAAGCCAGGGTACCCTGTAACATTTTTCGTCTGTTCTTTTCTGATGCCCCAGCTGAGAGACCCATCAACTGTATGCTATTCTAGGCGTGTGCAACCTGAGGAGCCCCGTAGAGAGCCGAAGTTTGTGATCCGTTCCTGGAATCTTTGTGGCAAGATTAACAAGGAACAAGCAGAAGATAATGTCAGGAAGACGATTGATGTTTTTGCTGACATAGCTGTCAAAAACCAAGAGTTTGTTTTCAGGAAGAACACTTGCACAAATGCAGCTGCTGTTAAGCTTCAGATTGCACCATCTTAGTTTGGATGTTTCAATTTTTCAGGGATGTAAATTTGTTCTTCAGATGCATTTGTTTTTTTCCATAGGGGGGGTGTATGTGTACTGTTCAGGTGGAACCATGTTGTGAGAGGGTAGGTACGAAGTACGATCAAGCATGTAATGTTTGTTAACGTAGGGTTTTCCAGTAGTTGTTAGAAGAAATGAACCAAGTTTTCAGATGAACACTGCTGTATATGGCTTTCTGGGAATTGTTGCTGTGTGGCTCCCAACTGTTTGAATTACGAATTTTGAACCAGGCCGGTGGGAAACCATAGGTGCTCACCACTAGTGCGGCCGTCGCCATTTAAATATGGGAAGGTCTCACTACATGAGCAGCAGCAATTAGGCTAGCTGTGTGCACGCCAGTGAGCATCCATACCAACCGCTGGCGAGCTCCGGTGTGCTCACGGCCGGCTTGGCATGGAGCCTGGACAGCCATCTCTTCGCCCAGGTATGCCTCCGATGCCCCCCTCTCCATCCTTCCTTCTTGCGTGAAATTAGTTGGCTGATACGACGGATGCCTCGCGTGTAGTGGCTCGGATTATCTGCTGGCGATGTGGCACAGAGCTTGGAGAGGGCGAGCTCTGTTCATGGTGAAGATACGTAAGAGATCCATCCGGGGGAGGATGCGGAGCAGCAGGTCCTGTGGGCCAGCTGCGCTCGGCCGTCTGTACCAGACGTCGCCCCGTCTGTACCACCACAAGAGTAACGGCCATCGTCATGGAATAAATGCGTTGTGTGGGCCACCGGGTGGAATTCTGTCCACCAAATACGATAGGAAATACGGGGCTGAGCGCTCATCACAATGCACA